>CM069873.1:0-10000000 GCA_036172665.1 Prosopocoilus inquinatus
CCCCCCCCCCCCCCCCCCCCCCCACCAACCCCCCCCCAACCACCCCACCCAACCCCCCAACCCAACCCAACCCAACCCAACCAACCCAACCCAACCCAACCCAACCCAACCCAACCCACCAAACCCAACCCAAACCCCCCCACCCAACCCAACCCACAACCCACCCACCCCCCCCCAACCCCACCCCCACCACCACAACCCCAACCCACCCACCCACCCACCCACCCACCCCCCACCCACCCCCCACCCCCAACCCACCCCCACCCCAACCCACCCACCCAACCCAACCCACCCAACCCAACCCAACCCACCCAACCCACCACCCCACCCCACCCACCCAACCCAACCCCAACCCAACCCAACCCACCCACCAACCCATCCCAACCAACCCAACCACCAACCCACCCAACCAACCAACCCCCCAACCCAACCCAACCACCAACCCACCACCCAACCAACCCAACCCAACCCAACCCAACCCAACCCAACCCAACCCAACCCAACCCAACCCAACCCAACCCAACCCAACCCAACCCAACCCAACCCAACCCAACCCAACCCAACCCAACCCAACCCAACCCAACCCAACCCAACCCAACCCAACCCAACCCAACCCAACCCAACCCAACCCAACCCAACCCAACCCAACCCAACCCAACCCAACCCAACCCAACCCAACCCAACCCAACCCAACCCAACCCAACCCAACCCAACCCAACCCAACCCAACCCAACCCAACCCAACCCAACCCAACCCAACCCAACCCAACCCAACCCAACCCAACCCAACCCAACCCAACCCAACCCAACCCAACCCAACCCAACCCAACCCAACCCAACCCAACCCAACCCAACCCAACCCAACCCAACCCAACCCAACCCAACCCAACCCAACCCAGCCCAACCCAACCCAACCCAACCCAACCCAACCCAACCCAACCCAACCCAACCCAACCCAACCCAACCCAACCCAACCCAACCCAACCCAACCCAACCCCCCCCCCCCCTTCTCGTGAGGAGCACATTCCCCCCCCCCCTCCCCCCTTCTTACCTGTATAAACCCAACCCAAGTCATTTACTCCCGCTACTCAAGCCACCCGCGCTTGCTTGCTCCCGCTACTCAAGCCACCCGCGCTTGCTTGCTCCCGCTACTCAAGCTCCCCGCGCTTGCTTGCTCCCGCTACTCAAGCTCCCCGCGCTTGCTTGCTCCCGCTACTCAAGTCACCCGCGCTTGCTTGCTCCCGCTACTCAAGCTCCCCGCGCTTGCTTGCTCCCGCTACTCAAGCTCCCCGCGCTTGCTTGCTCCCGCTACTCAAGCCCCCCGCGCTTGCTTGCTCCCGCTACTCAATCCCCCCGCGCTTGCTTGCTCCCGCTACTCAATCCCCCCGCGCTTGCTTGCTCCCGCTACTCAAGCTCCCCGCGCTTGCTTGCTCCCGCTATTCAAGCTCCCCTCGCTTGCTTGCTCCCGCTACTCAAGCCGCCCACGCTTGCTTGCCCCTTCACCCGAGCCATGACACGAGCCAAGACACGAGCCAAGACACGAGCCAAGACACGAGCCAAGACACGAGCCAAGACACGAGCCCAGACACGAGCCAAGACACGAGCCAAGACACGAGCCAAGACACGAGCCAAGACACGAGCCAAGACACGAGCCCAGACACGAGCCAAGACACGAGCCAAGACACGAGCCAAGACACGAGCCAAGACACGAGCCAATACACGAGCCAAGACACGAGCCAAGACACGAGCCCAGACACGAGCCCAGACACGAGCCCAGACACGAGCCCAGACACGAGCCCAGACACGAGCCAAGACACGAGCCAAGACACGAGCCAAGACACGAGCCAAGACACGAGCCCAGACACGAGCCAAGACACGAGCCAAGACACGAGCCAAGACACGAGCCAAGACACGAGCCAAGACACGAGCCAAGACACCCAAAACTCCCCGCGCTCGCTCGCTCGCGCCGCTCAAGACCCCCCGCGCTTGCTTGCTCCTTCACCCGAGCCAAGACCCGAGCCAAGACCCGAGCCCAGACCCGAGCCAAGTCCCGAGCCAAGACACGTGCCAAGACACGTGCCAAGACACGTGCCAAGACACGTGCCAAGACACGTGCCAAGACACGTGCCAAGACACGTGCCAAGACACGAGCCAAGACCCGAGCCAAGACACGAGCCCAGACACGAGCCAAGACACGAGCCAAGACACGAGCCAAGACACGAGCCAAGACACGAGCCAAGACACGAGCCAAGACACGAGCCAAGACACGAGCCCAGACCCGAGCCCAGACACGAGCCCAGACACGAGCCCAGACACGAGCCAAGACACGAGCCAAGACACGAGCCAAGACACGAGCCAAGACACGAGCCTAGACACGAGCCAAGACACGAGCCAAGACACCCAAAACTCCCCGCGCTCGCTCGCTCGCGCCGCTCAAGACCCCCCGCGCTTGCTTGCTCCTTCACCCGAGCCAAGACACGAGCCAAGACCCGTGCCAAGACCCGTGCCAAGACCCGTGCCAAGACCCGTGCCAAGACCCGTGCCAAGACCCGTGCCAAGACCCGAGCCAAGACCCGAGCCCAGACCCGAGCCCAGACCCGAGCCCAGACCCGAGCCCAGACCCGAGCCCAGACCCGAGCCCAGACCCGAGCCCAGACCCGAGCCCAGACCCGAGCCCAGACCCGAGCCAAGACACGAGCCAAGACCCGAGCCAAGACACGAGCCCAGACACGAGCCCAGACACGAGCCCAGACACGAGCCCAGACACGAGCCAAGACACGAGCCAAGACACGAGCCAAGACACGAGCCCAGACACGAGCCCAGACACGAGCCCAGACACGAGCCCAGACACGAGCCCAGACACGAGCCCAGACACGAGCCCAGACACGAGCCCAGACACGAGCCCAGACACGAGCCCAGACACGAGCCCAGACACGAGCCCAGACACGAGCCCAGACACGAGCCCAGACACGAGCCAAGACACCCAAAACTCCCCGCGCTCGCTCGCTCGCGCCGCTCAAGACCCCCCGCGCTTGCTTGCTCCTTCACCCGAGCCCAGACCCGAGCCCAGACCCGAGCCCAGACCCGAGCCCAGACCCGAGCCCAGACACGAGCCCAGACCCGAGCCCAGACACGAGCCCAGACCCGAGCCCAGACACGAGCCCAGACACGAGCCCAGACACGAGCCCAGACACGAGCCCAGACACGAGCCCAGACACGAGCCCAGACACGAGCCCAGACACGAGCCCAGACACGAGCCCAGACACGAGCCCAGACACGAGCCCAGACACGAGCCCAGACACGAGCCCAGACACGAGCCCAGACACGAGCCCAGACACGAGCCCAGACACGAGCCCAGACACGAGCCCAGACACGAGCCAAGACACGAGCCAAGACACGAGCCAAGACACGAGCCAAGACACGAGCCAAGACACGAGCCAAGACACGAGCCAAGACACGAGCCAAGACACGAGCCAAGACACGAGCCAAGACACGAGCCAAGACACGAGCCCAGACACGAGCCCAGACACGAGCCAAGACACCCAAAACTCCCCGCGCTCGCTCGCTCGCGCCGCTCAAGACCCCCCGCGCTTGCTTGCTCCTTCACCCGAGCCAAGACACGAGCCCAGACACGAGCCCAGACACGAGCCCAGACACGAGCCCAGACACGAGCCCAGACACGAGCCCAGACACGAGCCAAGACACGAGCCAAGACACGAGCCAAGACACGAGCCAAGACACGAGCCAAGACACGAGCCAAGACACGAGCCAAGACACGAGCCAAGACACGAGCCAAGACACGAGCCAGGACACGAGCCAGGACACGAGCCCAGACACGAGCCCAGACACGAGCCAAGACACCCAAAACTCCCCGCGCTCGCTCGCTCGCGCCGCTCAAGACCCCCCGCGCTTGCTTGCTCCTTCACCCGAGCCAAGACACGAGCCAAGACACGAGCCAAGACCCGAGCCAAGACCCGAGCCAAGACCCGAGCCAAGACCCGAGCCCAGACCCGAGCCAGGACACGTGCCAAGACACGAGCCAAGACCCGAGCCAAGACACGAGCCAAGACCCGAGCCAAGACACGAGCCCAGACACGAGCCCAGACACGAGCCAAGACACGAGCCAAGACACGAGCCAAGACACGAGCCAAGACACGAGACAAGACACGAGCCAAGACACGAGCCAAGACACGAGCCCAGACACGAGCCCAGACACGAGCCCAGACACGAGCCCAGACACGAGCCAAGACACCCAAAACTCCCCGCGCTCGCTCGCTCGCGCCGCTCAAGACCCCCCGCGCTTGCTTGCTCCTTCACCCGAGCCAAGACACGAGCCAAGACCCGAGCCCAGACCCGAGCCCAGACCCGAGCCCAGACACGAGCCAAGACACGAGCCAAGACACGAGCCAAGACACGAGCCAAGACACGAGCCAAGACACCCAAAACTCCCCGCGCTCGCTCGCTCGCGCCGCTCAAGACCCCCCGCGCTTGCTTGCTCCTTCACCCGAGCCAAGACACGAGCCAAGACACGAGCCAAGACCCGAGCCAAGACCCGAGCCAAGACCCGAGCCCAGACCCGAGCCAAGACACGTGCCAAGACACGAGCCAAGACCCGAGCCAAGACCCGAGCCAAGACCCGAGCCAAGACCCGAGCCAAGACCCGAGCCAAGACACGAGCCAAGACACGAGCCAAGACACGAGCCAAGACACGAGCCAAGACACGAGCCAAGACACGAGCCAAGACACGAGCCAAGACACGAGCCAAGACACGAGCCAAGACACGAGCCAAGACACGAGCCAAGACACGAGCCAAGACACGAGCCAAGACACGAGCCAAGACACGAGCCAAGACACGAGCCCAGACACGAGCCCAGACACGAGCCCAGACACGAGCCAAGACACCCAAAACTCCCCGCGCTCGCTCGCTCGCGCCGCTCAAGACCCCCCGCGCTTGCTTGCTCCTTCACCCGAGCCAAGACACGAGCCAAGACCCGAGCCCAGACCCGAGCCAAGTCCCGAGCCAAGACACGTGCCAAGACACGTGCCAAGACACGAGCCAAGACCCGAGCCAAGACCCGAGCCCAGACACGAGCCAAGACACGAGCCAAGACACGTGCCAAGACCCGAGCCAAGACCCGAGCCAAGACACGAGCCCAGACACGAGCCCAGACACGAGCCCAGACACGAGCCAAGACACGAGCCAAGACACGAGCCAAGACACGAGCCAAGACACGAGCCAAGACACGAGCCAAGACACGAGCCAAGACACGAGCCAAGACACGAGCCAAGACACGAGCCAAGACACGAGCCAAGACACGAGCCAAGACACGAGCCCAGACACGAGCCCAGACACGAGCCAAGACACCCAAAACTCCCCGCGCTCGCTCGCTCGCGCCGCTCAAGACCCCCCGCGCTTGCTTGCTCCTTCACCCGAGCCAAGACACGAGCCAAGACCCGAGCCCAGACCCGAGCCCAGACCCGAGCCCAGACCCGAGCCCAGACCCGAGCCCAGACCCGAGCCCAGACACGAGCCAAGACACGAGCCAAGACACGAGCCAAGACACGAGCCAAGACACGAGCCAAGACACCCAAAACTCCCCGCGCTCGCTCGCTCGCGCCGCTCAAGACCCCCCGCGCTTGCTTGCTCCTTCACCCGAGCCAAGACACGAGCCAAGACCCGAGCCAAGACCCGAGCCCAGACACGAGCCAAGACACGAGCCAAGACACGAGCCAAGACACGAGCCAAGACACGAGCCAAGACACGAGCCAAGACACGAGCCAAGACACGAGCCAAGACACGAGCCAAGACACGAGCCAAGACACGAGCCAAGACACGAGCCAAGACACGAGCCAAGACACGAGCCCAGACACGAGCCCAGACACGAGCCCAGACACGAGCCCAGACACGAGCCAAGACACCCAAAACTCCCCGCGCTCGCTCGCTCGCGCCGCTCAAGACCCCCCGCGCTTGCTTGCTCCTTCACCCGAGCCAAGACACGAGCCAAGACCCGAGCCAAGACCCGAGCCAAGACCCGAGCCAAGACCCGAGCCCAGACCCGAGCCAAGTCCCGAGCCAAGACACGTGCCAAGACACGAGCCAAGACACGAGCCAAGACACGAGCCAAGACACGAGCCAAGACACGTGCCAAGACACGAGCCAAGACACGAGCCAAGACCCGAGCCAAGACCCGAGCCCAGACCCGAGCCCAGACCCGAGCCCAGACACGAGCCAAGACACGAGCCAAGACACGAGCCAAGACACGAGCCCAGACCCGAGCCCAGACACGAGCCCAGACACGAGCCCAGACCCGAGCCCAGACCCGAGCCCAGACACGAGCCCAGACACGAGCCCAGACCCGAGCCCAGACCCGAGCCCAGACACGAGCCCAGACACGAGCCAAGACACGAGCCAAGACACGAGCCAAGACACGAGCCAAGACACGAGCCAAGACACGAGCCAAGACACGAGCCAAGACACGAGCCAAGACACGAGCCAAGACACGAGCCAAGACACGAGCCAAGACACGAGCCAAGACACGAGCCAAGACACGAGCCAAGACACGAGCCAAGACACGAGCCAAGACACGAGCCAAGACACGAGCCAAGACCCGAGCCAAGACCCGAGCCCAGACCCGAGCCCAGACCCGAGCCCAGACCCGAGCCCAGACCCGAGCCAAGACACGTGCCAAGACACGTGCCAAGACACGAGCCAAGACCCGAGCCAAGACACGAGCCCAGACACGAGCCCAGACACGAGCCCAGACACGAGCCCAGACACGAGCCAAGACACGAGCCAAGACACGAGCCAAGACACGAGCCAAGACACGAGCCAAGACACGAGCCAAGACACGAGCCCAGACACGAGCCCAGACACGAGCCCAGACACGAGCCCAGACACGAGCCCAGACACGAGCCCAGACACGAGCCCAGACCCGAGCCCAGACCCGAGCCCAGACCCGAGCCCAGACCCGAGCCCAGACCCGAGCCCAGACCCGAGCCCAGACCCGAGCCCAGACCCGAGCCCAGACCCGAGCCCAGACCCGAGCCCAGACCCGAGCCCAGACCCGAGCCCAGACACGAGCCCAGACACGCCCGCGCTCGCTCGCTTATTCCCACCACCCAAGACACGCCGCGCTCGCTCCCGACACCCCAGACACACCGCCCTCGCTCGCTCCCGGCGCTCAATCCACCCCGCACTCGCTTGCTCCCGCCGCTCGATCTACCCCGCACTCGCTTGCTCCCGCCGCTCGATCTACCCCGCACTCGCTTGCTCCCGCCGCTCGATCTACCCCGCACTCGCTTGCTCCCGCCGCTGAATCTACCCCGCACTCGCTTGCTCCCGCCGCTGAATCTACCCCGCACTCGCTTGCTCCCGCCGCTGAATCTACCCCGCACTCGCTTGCCCTCGCCGCTCAATCCGCCCCCTCCTTCCTCTGCTCAAGTCACCGCACCCCGAGCGGTGCTCCCCGGGCAAGTCCCCGGACCCGAATACACCCCCCCCCCCACCCCCACCACCAAACCAACCCAACGATCCCGCTCGACAACGAGGTGATCGATCTCTCGATCCACCGAATCTCTCCTACCTCCTGTTCAGCCTCTCGTCGAATTCTTGAAGAACTCGAAGACATCTTCCTGAGCACTTTGGGACTTACTTGTAGTGCTCGTGTTGCTCGCAGGTGCGTCCACCTCCTTGGACGGTTACGTTCGTTGGTAGAGCTGGATTTTTTTTTTTTTTACGCGGCACGACTTGATTTTTAAGGAGAGTTTGCCTGAAGGTTTCGGCATTTTTTTTAGCTTAATGGTAGACTCCTTTTACCATAAGAAGTACATAATGCGCAGAGACGAGTTTTCGTCCGACAAGTCTACTTTTAAAATTTAGGCGAGTTCGGAGTACAGGAGCGTGGCATACGCAGTGACAGTTGTTACTCCTAGTTTTAGCGTTAGTGGTTAGGTTTCTTGCACGTTTCTTGTGTTCCGTTGTTGCGGTTTTAATTGTTTTGTTTTCAAATTAGTGTTCTCCTCACGGCAAATTGTTTATTCCTACTTGTTACAGGTGAGAAATTATTTACAATGATTTCCTCACAATTCTGAAAATTTGCAGTTGTGAGTCTGGTACTGTTTATTTAATGGGAACAATATATTATCATGGAGAAAAAGAAAACGACCGGCGAACAGGGATAAATAATAGATATATTCGTTTTAGATGACCAAACCTGACGTAACTTGACCGAACTGAATGCAATGAACTTTATGTATCTCTAGTACATAAAGTTCATAGTATTTAATTTGGTCAAGTTACGTCAGGTTTGGTCATCTAAAACGAACATACCTAATACACAGCCTTGCACGTGAAATCACAGCGAATGTGCTGGAATTCATGAAAGACGACGCTGAATATTGTATAACAATTCTCATTTAATTCACCGCTCTTCATTTAATAAAGTAAAATATTTACTTAAAATTTCTCCCGAATTATAAATTAACATATCAAATTTTCAGCACAAAAATCCGTATGGCCGCCACAAAGAACTATAATGTTGGAAAAATATTTTCGCTCGAAAACAAATATACAGTAGTCTGATAAATAACGTTCGGCATGTTATTTATATTTTCCACAATAATAATTGTTATTTATATTGCTTAAATATGCTGCATTTAATATACAAAAATATATTTTTATTTATTTTCCTGCCCTTACACTTCACGTGGAAATCTGTATGCCACTGCTCATCAGCTGTTCGTAGCCCGCCGGTCAGATTTCGATGAGTCATCGTGTACTTCTTATACTGAAAGGAGTCTACAACTGGTATATTTTTATACCTTGCGACTCGGGATTAAATGTTCTTTCGTCCTGCATTAGCGTTACACACGGGGTGTCCCGACAGCGTGAATCGAAACGGCGCTACTGAATGCAACTTTTTTTTATTTCAAATGGCACACCCTATGAATGATATCGAATTTCAATTGCCCTTCAAATTCTACACATTTTTTACCTACCCTAATCTATGTCTAATTCTAACAGTTCTTCAAATATTTAATTACATTTTATCTAAAAACTGTCGCTTGTGGCCTTTACTTTATTCATATTTTATTTATTTTTAACTCTAGAGAAAACATTCTCCGCGCAGATCTACACCTTTTCAATTTCAAATTGGGACTAAACAATTTCAAATTGAAACTAAACAATTTCGAATTGAAACTAAACAATTTCGAATTGAAACTAAACTATTTGGAATTGAAACTAAACTATTTCGAATTGGGTCTAAACAATTTCAAATTGGGAACAAACAATTTCAAATTGGGAACAAACAATTTCAAATTGGGAACAAACAATTTCAAATTGGGAACAAATTCAAATTGGGAACAAATTCAAATTGGGAACAAATTCAAATTGCTCCGTGCCACTTTTCAGTAATGGATGTCTTGAAAGAGCGCAAATTTGCCAATAATCATTTGCTGACATTTTTCCCGTACAGTCCGATGTTGAATGCCATTGAATTCAAGTGGTCCTCTCTAAATGCTGGTGTTAAAGAGACTTAACAATCCAAATATCACAAATTTTAGTAGGTAAAGCCCATCATTGCGCAGATAGAATATCGTTTATAAAATTAGAATATAGAGTGCAAAATACTACTAATAAAATTACGGTACCTAACTGTACGTATTAGATTTGCTGCAAAGATCCAAAAATTCATACCTGTTGCGTTAAATATGGTCAATGTAAAATGTTGATTTAGGCATGTAATTATTAGTTAGGTAGTTACATTTCCTTTTGTTATTATTACCTACCACCTCGTATTATTTCTGAATTAAAATATTTTTTCCAATTTGAATTTGTTTAAACTCGATTTCAATTTGTTTATTCCCAATTTGAGATTGAAAAGGTGTAGGTTGCTACTACTTCAGCTTATTCGAAACTATTAAATGTATTTTTATAGTTACGTGGTGATCGTGGTACTCGGCAAAGTATTGGAAATTTCAAAATTACGCGAGTCAAATTTCATAAATAGCGTGCCCTATATTTTTCTATCCTGAATTGTTCGTCTAATACGGTACTTTCGTTTTTCTCATGTACTTTCTATACCTAACTGAGATATTTTTCGAGAGCCTTATGTCCATTTGAGTTATTTTTTTTAAAACGTATCATTGTATAAGGTGGCTGTGGAAAAAAGGCAAACTAATTATTAATGTCCGCTGGTTCGTTTATTTTCCGCGACAATTACGTTTTAAAACATTTTATACAGGTCTAGGATTCTTGGTCGAGCCAAGACCCGAGCCAAGACCCGAGCCAAGACCCGAGCCAAGACCCGAGCCAAGACCCGAGCCCAGACCCGAGCCAAGACCCGAGCCCAGACCCGAGCCCAGACCCGAGCCCAGACCCGAGCCCAGACCCGAGCCCAGACCCGAGCCCAGACCCGAGCCCAGACCCGAGCCCAGACCCGAGCCCAGACCCGAGCCCAGACCCGAGCCCAGACCCGAGCCCAGACCCGAGCCCAGACCCGAGCCCAGACCCGAGCCCAGACCCGAGCCCAGACCCGAGCCCAGACCCGAGCCCAGACCCGAGCCCAGACCCGAGCCCAGACCCGAGCCCAGACCCGAGCCCAGACCCGAGCCCAGACCCGAGCCCAGACCCGAGCCCAGACCCGAGCCCAGACCCGAGCCCAGACACGAGCCCAGACACGAGCCCAGACACGAGCCCAGACACGAGCCCAGACACGAGCCCAGACACGAGCCCAGACACGAGCCCAGACACGAGCCCAGACACGAGCCCAGACACGAGCCCAGACACGAGCCCAGACACGAGCCCAGACACGAGCCCAGACACGCGCCCAGACACGCGCCCAGACACGCGCCCAGACACGCGCCCAGACACGAGCCCAGACACGAGCCCAGACACGAGCCCAGACACGAGCCCAGACACGAGCCCAGACACGAGCCCAGACACGAGCCCAGACACGAGCCCAGACACGAGCCCAGACACGAGCCCAGACACGAGCCCAGACACGAGCCCAGACACGAGCCCAGACACGAGCCCAGACACGAGCCCAGACACGAGCCCAGACACGAGCCCAGACACGCGCCCAGACACGAGACGTTTCGGGCCGAAACCCTTCAGATGGGGCTCTTGCAAGCCCCGGCTCTGATCGGCCAACTCGGGTAGGTGGGGTCGTCGTGCCCAAAGGTCCCTTTCTGATTTCCCACCGGGTCACGGAAAGACATCTATGCCGAGGCACAGGGTCCCACACACGATCCCGGCTTTCCATCCGCAGGAAACCTCCCTGCCTATCCAGTGGGCTCTGGAAATTTCGAGAGCAATTCCGTAAACTTTTAGTGAATGGGTTGCCTGAACCTCCCTGTATAGGGGTGCGTGCCGGTTCAAAAAGGAAGTTGCATTCGACGCCACCGTTTTGATTCACACGGCAAATTCGAAAATATTGTTGTAAACCTCTCCGTTGCGAAACGAAAATGTCACGAATTTTTTTTTGTATCTGTGGCGGTTTATCGAGATGTAGCCCGGACAAGGTACTGTTGCTGGTACGGGGTGATTGTGCGAGAATTCCTACCCTCTTTTAACTCTTATTTTTCATTTCCGGAAAAAACCTCGTACGAAACTTATGTGGACTAATTCCAAGCTTCTTTCTCTGTGGCGTGCTCCCGGAAAAACAATTGAGGGTCGGATAAACGAGATATATATTAAACGTAAGTTTTCTTTAATGGAACCCTCTGAATGTTATTACAATTTTCGATTCTAAATTAAATTCTGCCGGGACTACGTATATAATAAAACTAGTAATGTAGAAGGTGTCTGTAAAATAATTCCTATTTATTGTTTTTCAATTTTACCAATAGAAAACTGAAATAATTATCCTTTTATGCGAAGAGATGTGATTCCGAACGCGTTAAAAAGATTTACTCTTTGCGTAAAAGAAACTGAAAGCGCTTTGAATATATTTTCCGTTAAATTTTCAGTCTTTTTTTAAGGTCCGATTGTTCCGAAATATTTTTCGTTTCGAGTTCAAAAGTTAATTTTTAGAAAACATCTAAAGGCGATTTAACTGTTGACGGCAAAATTTTATTTAATTCTCTTTTATTTAAACCGAAACTTCGTTCGTTTTATTCGGTATCCGACGCTCAGTTTTGTTAATATCTGTAGCGGTACTGAAATAAATTCAACTTTTTTTTTTTTTCTGAAAATCAAAAGTAAGAAAAATTAAGCGGGAATTATTTTACGGACATCTTCTACATTATTAGTTTTATTATATACGTAGTCTCCTTAGAATTTAATTTAGAATCGAAATACGTAATAACATACAGGGGGTGTTCCATAAAAAAAAAAAAAAAAAAAAAACTAGTTTACATTAAGTCTTGTTTATCCGACCGGCAATGTTTTTCTGTGAGCACACCGAGAAACTTTGAATTAGTCCGTTTAAGTTTTGTGTTGAGCATTTTTTTCTAAAATCAAAAATGAACAAGTTAAAGGGGCTAGGAATTCTCGCGTAGTCACCCTGTACATCTGGAAATACGGTCACGGTGCCTTACCTAAAGTGTGCTACAAATGGAACTTCTTGTTATCGATTTTTCTATTAATTTATTGAGGCAGAACGTTTACGCACGATATTCGTTATTTCACGATTACTTCCTTCGGTTCTGGTTTGATTATTTCGATGAATTCCTAACACACTACAAAAAAAGCACGAAGTTTCGGAACGGTTTGAATGAATTCAGATGAGAATTAATGAAATAATTAAGAAATAAGAACGACTTTCGGATTTTCCTCTTCATATTACGTTACAATTCCCTAACGAAACGTGTATACAACACAATAGTTAATTTTTTTTTTTTTTTTTTTGAGGGGATGCTATAATTACATATCTAGCTATAAACGTTAATTCTGAACTATTTACTCTTTTGACGTTTGACATCCGACATTTCTCAATTTCATTTTAAGGGATTCAGAAGCGTTCTGACTCGATAAATTTCTATAAATATCGATTCAAGTCCCATTTGTAGCCCTCTTTTCTAAAGACACTGTGTATGGTGTTCGTAAGGAAACCACCACCCCATACAGATCGGCCTGGTGATAGTAGAAATGAAAACGAGAGAAAAATTCTAATGAATAAAATGTTTTTTAAATTAAAATTTTAACTGTCCATAAATTGAAGTCCTGTCTACTCCTGTGAAAATTATTATGAAATCTACAGCCATCATTTTCAGCGACCTATAAGGTGTAGTTTCCCATATAATTTTATTACGAACACTTCAGAAAAAAATCTCCAGTGTCCGCAGCTAGAGCTACATATTTCATTTACAAAAAAAATTATTGCGCTTATGGTATTGTGACCCGATCTTTATCGAAAGAAATTTCGACTTTGCCGAACTTTGAATAGGTCAAACAGAACGTTTCCCGTTTTTTTCGATCATCATACATCAGTCGAAAATTTGCCGCTCTATGAAATTGATTCGGGTAATTAAGACCATTAAAAAAAACTTCAACTTTTATAAAGAAAGTCTTTATTAAAACTCAAAGTTATTTTATTTCAAGAAAGAAAAATGGTGGATCAGGCCCGGTTTCTCGATCACAATTTAACTTTAATCTTCAGTTTTTTTTTTGTCTTCACAAAAGAACAGATGGAAGCTAACTGAAGATTAACGTTAAACTGTTACCGAGTAGCCGGCCCCGAGTTTTAACCGAATCTTCGGTGCACGTTAATTCCGAAATAATTCGTAGGATAATGCAATAGACAAACCGCATTTAAACTGAGTGACGTTATTCTAACTGCAGAAATGAGCGTAACAGACGTGTGGACGACGTTCTACTTGGTGGGGAAAACATTTCGTATGAATATTAGTTTATCTCGCACGTTCAATTCGATTTGAATTTCCTGTGGATTGATCATGAAGTTGAACTGTTTGTGATCGACTACTTTCGGCTGGCGTATTCGAACAGATTGAAATTTCAATTTCGATTGAAAAAATAATGTCTTGAGACCCGAAATGAAACTCTCCCGTTTGTCATATCATCGATCCCGCCGAGATTCCGCCCTCAATCCGTCTGAAAATTGGTATTGGATTTACAAAGCCCTGTTTTACAACGCAAAAAAGATAATCGAGAGGCGAACATAACAGATGAGGACCGCCCGCCTTCCTGTTTAAAATATTTTCATCTTTAAATACAAATTAGATAGAAAAACGCCATTAACTTTCCTGCCTTTAGCACAAAACTGTGATTATTCGAAATTCCACGTTCGTAAAAAAAAAAAAAAAAAAAAAAAAAAAAAAAAAAAAAAAAAAAAAAAAAAAAAAAAATACAGAAACGCTCGCTTTTTCTCCCCAAGGGAATGGTAACTTGAAAAATCTACGCAAGTAAATATTAGATACAGCTAAACACATTCTAAGACTCTTCCGATACCGGATCGAACCCTGGATATACTCGGCTCGTCACAACCGATAGAATCTTAATTTATTTCTTTTCGTCCGTACAGTGACATGTCAAGTTCGGCCGAGTCTCTCTTGGTGATGAGGTCAGGTGGGTGGATAAGGGGTCAGACTGAGGTGGGTGGGCACCCGGTTAACGCGACAAAGCGCTCCAGCCGAAATAGAAGACGTACCAAGACACGCTGTCTGCTCGTCGCCTCTGCCGAGAAACGGCGAGCGGTATGCAGAGCAGTAGTCAATGACACGTCACCTTCGGCCGTCTGCGACTACCGGTATAGGCTTATGTCTGAGCTCCGTAGGAGCACAGACGTCCTTGCGGCGAACATCGCCGGGGACCGGGGGGGAGGGGGGGCTATTCCGGCAAACGTAGTATTCGCTCGAGTCGAAATCGATGACGTGTCGGACAGGCTGTCTACTCGTCGCCTCTGCCGAAAAACGGCGAGCGGTATGCAGAGCAGTAGTCAATGACGCGTCACCTTCGGCCGTCTGCGACTACCGGTGTAAGCTTGTGTCTGAGCTCCGTTGGAGCACAGACGTCCTTGCGGCGAACATCGCCGGGGACCGGGGGGGAGGGGGGGGCTATTCCGGCAAACGTAGTATTCGCTCGAGTCGAAATCG
This sequence comes from Prosopocoilus inquinatus, assembly GCA_036172665.1. Lineage (NCBI taxonomy): Eukaryota > Metazoa > Arthropoda > Insecta > Coleoptera > Lucanidae > Prosopocoilus > Prosopocoilus inquinatus. Next base: position 15,054 of record CM069873.1, read on the forward strand.
ATGACGTGTCGGACAGGCTGTCTACTCGTCGCCTCTGCCGAAAAACGGCGAGCGGTATGCAGAGCAGTAGTCAATGACGCGTCACCTTCGGCCGTCTGCGACTACCGGTGTAAGCTTGTGTCTGAGCTCCGTTGGAGCACAGACGTCCTTGCGGCGAACATCGCCGGGGACCGGGGGGGAGGGGGGGCTATTCCGGCAAACGTAGTATTCGCTCGAGTCGATATCTATGACGTGTCGGACAGGCTGTCTACTCGTCGCCTCTGCCGAAAAACGGCGAGCGGTATGCAGAGCAGTAGTCAATGACGCGTCACCTTCGACCGTCTGCGACTTTGTCGCGAAGCACCGGTTACCGTGCCCGTCCTGACGGCGAGCTTCGCCGGGGACCGTAGGGAAGGCGTATTCCGGCAAACGTAGTATTCGCTCGGGCCGAAATCGAAGACACGCCGGACGACGGGCTGTCTGCTCGTCGCCTCTGCCGAGAACCGGCGAGCGGTATGCAGAACAGCGGTCGATGACGAGTCCCCTTCGGCCGTCGGCGACTGCCGGACTCTGCGCCAATTTTCAGGGAACGCCTCGGCTGAAATACCTCGGCGAAGTCCCCGTTCCAGCCCCGACGTCCTTACGGATAAGGACCGGGCGTATTGAAGTGAAGGAACTACAGTCGAGACAGGAATGTGACCCGAGAACAGTGACTGTCACTGTAATACAGATTAACGCGCGATTAGCGGGGGGAGCTCCGAGCCGAGTACCGGGAAACGAGACTAAATTTCAAATTGTACGATCGACATTTATTTTTGCGAAACAAATATGCTTCAAAACAGATTGAATTCAATCAGAAATAAAGTAAAAACTACGTTCGAAAAATTACCAGAAATAAGTTACGGTGTAATTTTTTTATCCGATACGTACAAGGCAGATTTAGAACCGAGTACTAGTCTCCATGTGACATGGGAAGATCAACGAGCGATGACCGTCTCGAACGATTAAAAGCGGATTAAAAATTACGCGAAAACGTTAACAGTTTATTTGAAATGCCGGAAAGTTAATGGAAACGTTTTAAATAAGTTAAAGATGAAAATATCTTCGTCTTCGTCGTGGTCGTAAACCGTTTTACGCCGACACGACGTACAGGTTTCCAGTAAACGATCAATATTTTAATCTTTTGCGTTTTGCGAAAGGCGTTGTACCTCACAGAAATTGAAACATTTTCTTCTTTTACAGTATTACTGAAAATATTTTAATTAAATGAGCACATTTTGATTTCCAAGTACGGAAAGTGGCTTAGTTATTTTTACTACCGACACTTCGACATTAAGGCCCAGTTTTACAAGGACGGTTTAACTTTGAGCCGAAGCTTAAACCCTTCACAACAATTGTTGAAATAATTGTTGCTAAGGGTTTAAACCTCAGCTCAAAGTTGAGCCCCATTTGTAAAACTGGACCTTAGAAACGTTTAAAATTAGTAGAATCAAAAAAATTAAAAATTGTGGCTTGAAACCTTTCAGCACCACCGAGACGATCTTATTACGTTTACTCAAAAAACTGAATCTCAAGTTCGAGAATCTTTTATGATACGAATTCGAAAAACTCATTTCTAGACTATACAGTGTGACCCATTCAGAATAAGAACACACGCATGGAAGCGAATATTTATTATCCGATTTGAACTTCAAAAACTAACGGAAGTTTCCGACAGTAAATTTTTACTCTCAGGGCCTAAGCTTTAATTCTTCTTACTACCAAAAAAACACATCCAAAATTCCTTAAAAAAAAATAATATTTATAAATAATGCTCCAATTTATAAACTATCTTTCCCATTAATTTAAACCGTCTTTCGTTAATTTTTTTTTTTAATCCTTTTTTTTAATACTTTTTTTTTTACTTCTTCCAAGAAAATGCATTGAAGCATCTGAAAATTACCCAAATAGTAATTTTGACACGAATCTTTTAATTGTAAACTAGACTTAAAAAAGTCGCTGGTCAATTTCAGTTATTTTTGGCGTAACAAAAAAAAAATCAGTACATCCACCCGGAAAATTTACTATCGGAAATTTTCGTTTTTATCACAGCACAGTATCCGAAGCTTCTATCTTAAGAAAACTTGAATTCACTTTCTTAAATATGAAGATTTTGAATAGTAACCGGAGGCAATTGCAGGTCGAACAAAAATAAATAAAAAACAATGCAACACGACTAGAGAAAACTATACAACAATATTGTACTTCTCTGGTAAGACTGTAAAAAAAAATCCAATTTACGAGATGTGATCTAGAATCAGATATTGAAGATATCTTTTAAAGGGTTGTTTTCGTTCTGAATGGGTTCGCGCTGTACCGACAATGCGTCACCCAGTTTAAAGTTGATGGTTGTCTATTAAATTGGACGTCCGTCTGTGCGGCAATTAAGTAGGTTTCCTGAATACATCCGTTCCGATACACCGGCAGCGGCTAAATCTTTAAAGTTATCCCGAAAGATCTGTGGCATACAGATATCTACGATATTTTAAATAGAATAAATACTCGATTATTCGGAAATTTTAATATCTTGACTTTTTATTATTAATTACCAAAGTTTTTGAAATATGACCGAGAGAGACGGACTGGTTGAGAAAACCTGCTCGCTATGCTGTTCCTCTTGCCATATATCGACAAAATTCACTTTAGTAGTTTCGCGAATCCGAGCAACAACGACAAAAAATATTAACGTGACGTAAGGGAAAAAACAAATAACGACATAAAAATTATCATCCGGCAGCAAAATCACAATTTCAAAAAAAAATAAATATTGCGGCATGCAAGAAGCAAAGAAACGGTACGAGCTGGAATATCAAGTGTGTAAGTGCAAGCAAATCGTCATCTGTGTCTACGGTGTGTCCCACACGTTGAGTAGGCTACCGAGAGTAACTTATTAGAGAAGATAGATATTGTTTTGCAGTTCTACATTTTAACTCTTTCATTCAATTGAACGGCTAAACATTAAAAATGTCTCGATTTAGGGCTCTAGTTGCTGAAAAAAAAATGCGTTTTCATTCAGAGTTCTATCGAAATCTGCAATAAAAATTGGTACGGGGTGACTATGCGAGAATTCCTGCCCCCTTTAACTCCTTCAGTTTTGATTTCAAGAAAAAAAAAAATGTGTAATAGAAAACTTAAAAGGGACTAATTCAGAGTTTCTCCGTGTGCCGACAGAAAAACGATTGATGGTCGGATAAGCGACATATAAACTAAACTTTTGTTTTTAATGGAACACCCCGTATATTACGATATTCGATTCTAAATTGAATTCTACTGGGACTACGTATCATAAAACCACTGATGTAGAAGGTGTCAATAAAATAATTCCTGTTTGATTTTATTCTTCTAATTTTAGAAAATGAAAACTTCAATAATGATTCTTTTATACTAAGAGATGTTATGAAGAACGTATTAAAAATATTTACACTTTGCGTAAAAAAAAACTGAAGATGCTTTGAATATGCTTTGAGTTAAATTTTTAGTTAGTTTTTAAAATTCAGTTTTTCAGAAATATTTTTCGTTTCTAGTAAAAAAGTTAATTTTTAGAAAACATGTAAATCGATTTAATATGTAAATGTAAAATTTTATTAATGTTGTTTTATTTAAAACCAAAACATTTTTTTTTTTTTGGGTATCCGACGCTTAATTGTTTGTTGTATCTGTAGCAGTACTGACGTAAATTCTACAACTTTATCCTTTTTTCTTTGTAAAATAAAAAAATAAGAAAATTAGGAAGGACTTTTTATAGACACTTTCTACATTTTTAGTTTTATTATACACGTAATCCCGTTAGAATTTCATTTCGATTCGAAAATGTAATAAAATACTGAACACCCCTTATAGCCAAAAATAATTTTCGAAAATAGAACTGACTGTATACTTTAAACGGTAGAGAAGACCGCGGCACTCGGGGTGGACACCCTGTATATTCCGATTCATAAAGTTCCGTACATTTCAAATACGTAAAAATATACGGCGTGTTTCATAACGTCGTGAGTATAATAAATTAAACGATGAAAGTTTGCATGAAAATGAATAAAATGAACCTTTTTTTTTTTGTTAAACAAAGTATTATTAAATTTTCGAGAAAAAGAAGGCTTTTTGTGGAACGGGTGTAACCGCCGCGTTTGAGCGTCTCTGATGTAAGTTTATGAGGTTTACGAAGAATGTGAGTGATCTAATAATGTTAATCATCGCCGGCCGGGCCGGGCAGTTTGAAAGTAAACGTCGGGGTGGTCGCACCTACGTTTATACTTGAACAATGACAGAATTTGAAAATAATGATATTAGACACTGTTGGCGTGATATTTTAGTGTACGGTGAAAGTGAAAAACGTGCATTTGTGGGCTGAGGAAACCCCTAAAATCTAAATCCTTTGTGTTCAACGAGTGCCCCAGGGAAGGAATAATTTTGTAACTCAACCGGTATTGAACAAAAGGTATTTATACTTCCAATATTTGCAATTTTTGCCGAAAATCAAAATTATTCATTCACCCCTCATTGAGGGGTTATATAATAATTACTTTGTTACTCAGTTTTGGAAAAAATATTAAACAGTGATCGCCAAACAGTCGGCATCAACTGCAAAAAAAAAATATTCTTGATCTTTCGAAAAAACTTCGCAACAATTTCTGCTCGTCTGAAAATCTATTTGGCCCCCGTCAGATATACCGAGTCAATTTCTTCACTTCTTTATAAATGTATCTGCCAGATAGTATCCTCGGAAACTATTATCGATACGAGGATTTCCGAGGATGAGATGCCTGGCAGATGAATTTATCAGGAGGTGAAGAAAAATTCGTTCGTTAGTTAGAAAGGAGTTTCGAGAAATTATCAAAATCCTGAAATTGTTATTACTCGGACTCTAGATCGAGATTTCAACGAAATTTTCAACGAGATTTTCAACGAGATTTTCACCTCAATGAAAAAATTGAATTTTTCAGTTTTTAAAATATTCTCGAAATTTCATGTATACATATTGTGTAATTGTATGATTCGTTCATGCGTTATCCGTCCAAAAATTACAGAGTTTTAAGGTAATGGGAAACGAAAGCAATTTAAAGTATTGTTAAATTTCATTAAATGACATTTCTCCTTGGTGTTTAATAGATTTTTCGTAATTAAACATCAAGCAAAAAAATTTATTTAACAAAGATTCTAATTTGTTCTTGTTTCCCGTTACCTTGAAACTCCTATAATTTTTTTAAGGATAACACAAAGACGCATGATACATATACAATAATATACCGGGTGTCCCGCGCCATGTGCTCACCCTTCGAGAATCGTTCATTTTTTAATCGATTAACCTGAATTTTGAAGACAATGAATTAAACAAAACAATGGAGTTTTTCGACATACCACCGCTAGTCGTCGTCATAGGACTTCCGGTTTCGCCGCAAGTGATATCAACTTTCTTATTTTAAATGGAACACCCTATATATTTTTACATATTTAAAATCTACGGATCATTACGAGTCCGAATACGTATCAATTGTTAATTTTGGTTTTCATGACTAACGAAAAAAGAACTTTTATTTTTCAATCTAGAGAACTATGAATCTCGGTCCAATGCGATCAAATGTTTCGAGAAAATCGACTCGTTTGATGGTATTTTGATTTTTAACATTTTTACAGTATTTGAAATTTTCATTAGGTCTTAACTCATTTTTTTCGATAGAACCTCCTCGTATGCTTTTCTTAGCTTACTTCAACAGAATATTTTTTTCAGAGTACGCTAACTAATACCAAATACGTCATATTTTCTTTGAAAATAATTTAAAACGGAGCATGTCTTATTGAAATTTTACGCTCCCTTTATTTCAAATAACTTTCAAAGAAAATATGACGTCTTTGATATCGGCGTACTCAGAAAAAAATGTTCTGTTGAACTAAGCTAAGAAACACGTGAGGGTTCTACCGAAAAAAATTAAGACCTTATGAAAATTTCAAAAACTGTAAAAATGTTAAAAATCTAAATACCATCAAAGGAGTGATTTTCTCGAAACACTTGATCGCATTAGAGCGAAAAAATACGTTTCATAGTTTCTAGATTGAGAAATAAGTTTCTTTTTCGTTGTCGAGGAAATCAAAATCAACAATTGATATGTATTCGGACCCATAATGAACCATAAATTTCAAATATGTAAAAATATATAGGGTGCTCCGTTTAAAATAATAAAAAAGTTGATATCACTTCAGACGAAATTCGAAGTCCGATGACCCCACTAGCAGCAGAGTACGCCGGAAAATCTCATTTTTTGTTTAATTCATTATTTCCAAAATTCAGATTAATCGATTAATAAATAAAGATTCTAGAAGGGTGAGGACATGGCGCGGGACACCCGGTATATTTGGATTCAGAATAATTCTGAAATTTCAAATGTCAAAATATACAGGTGGTTCCATTTAAAAAATTGAAAAAAAAAAAAAAAGTCGCTCATCCTGTATACAGGGAGATTCAGGCAACCCTTTCCTGAAAAGTTTACGACCTTCTCCTTTGAATTTTTGTTTCATATTTTGTAGTTATAAGTTAACGATATGGATCTATCAAGATATAATATTTTCAAATAGAATGCCCCCATTTTTAATGCATATTTGATATCTTCATAAAATTCTAAAAATATTTTGTGCAACATGGGTGATACAAGAAAAATTAACCGTTTCCGAGATATTTTCATTTTTTAAAATAACTCAGACTTGCAGAACCTTGGTTATGATACTGCCTAATCTTTGTGCAACAAAAACCATGATGCCCATTTTTGGCCTGTAGCAGGCTACAGTAACATTCTTTCAGATCATTTCCAATTTTGCAGTCGATTGCTTACAGGCTGGTTGAAAAGTAACTTCTACTATTAGAGCTAATTTCAACTGTCGAAAAGTCATGTTTTTTAAATGGAACGCCTAGTATATTTTTATACCATGTTACTCAGGATTAAATATTCTTTCGTCCTGTATTAGCATTCCCTGTACCTATCTCTTATAGTTCACTCGTTATCGATGATTTCTTTTTAACATGTAATTTTTTTCGGTATTATTTTTAAACAGTGGGCTATGAAAACTAGAAAATTATAATTTTTGAAATCATCTGTCTAGTAGGAATTAAAAAAAAAATAATTTAATCGCTACGAAGAACCAAAAAGTGAATAATCAAACACAGACATATTAAAGGTATTTGACGATAAAAAAAATCGACAATTCAAGAAGTTAATAAAAAAAAGTTGTTATATCGAGGAAAATGCCTTATTACTGAGATGCAGTAGAAAGTTATTACTAATAAATAATAGCCGAGGACAACTTAGAGTCAATATTATAACCAACAATTTGTGTATTATTTTTAATATTTCTTATTTATTATTTTTCATAAAATTTTCTATTGTAAGTGTAAATTTCTCCTTGTAAATATGTAAATAGTCGTACCAAGAATTCTAATACGTGCGGCATATGTAAACAAAAGGTTCAGATGATAGATGTGTATTTAAATATTATTTTTCGGTTTTTAAAAAAATGAAGTCGGAAATTAATTAATTTTCATAGCACACTATTCAGGAATAATACTGAAGTGAAAAAATTTATGTGTCAAAGAGAAAATCATGAACAGAAAGAGAAAGGTAACAGATGGGTATCAGGAATGCTAATACAGTTCGAGAGAGAACATTTAATTCGAATTCTTATGGTATAAAAGAATACTGGGTGTTCTATTTAAAAAAAAAAAAACATGACTTTTCGACAGTTGAAATCAGTTCGAATAGAAGTTACTTTTCAACCAGCCCGTAAACGTTTTTGTGTAAAATTAGATATGACCTGAAAGCTTACGAGCATAGCCTACTACTACAGGCCAAAAATTGAAATTCTGGCTTTTGTTACACAAAGATGGCAGCATCATAAACAAGGTACTGCAACTTTGAACTTTTTTTAAAAAATGGAAATATCTCTAGAACAGCTAATTTTTCTTATATCACATGTTACACAAAATGTTTTTAGAATTCCATGAAGATTTTAGAAATGCAATAGAAAAATGGGGTATTCCCTTTAAAATAAGAAAGTTGACAGCAACTTCCGGTACGAACGAAAGTGTCCGAAAGTTGGAAATATTATATTTTAACATATTATCGCTAACTTATAACCGCAAAATATGAAATAGACATTCAAAGAGGAAGTCCGTAAACTTTTAATGAATGGGTTGCCTGAATCTCCCTGTATAGAAAAGGCTACTGCTGACCGGTTAGCATGAATGAAATCTACGTAAAAAGCCGTGCAAGGAAGGCCGTATTTTGGTTTCTTATATTCGTTAATAATTAAAATAATAAAGAAGATTAATGACTGCTTCAGATATTGAATTAACGTTGACTTCATTTTTTTATTCTACACTAAATTTTGCGTCAAATTTATTTAATTGTTTTCTTAAAAATTCCCGAATGCAAGGTTCCATTAAAAAATTCGTAACTTCTAAACAACTAAAGAAAACGCAACCGATTTTTTTTTTCCGGTCAATGCCGAAGTTGTGGCCGATCTTTTAAGATCAAGCCGAGTCGTGAAGGGATGTTTCAAGGCTTGCTACGATTTTTGGAATATGTATAATTATAAATAACAAAAACTCCATTTTTTTTCAAATGGAACTCCCTGTATATTTTCACACCATTCCGTACCCTTTTTGAGAAGCTTTTCAATGACGCAGCAGTTTGTAGAGTCCAGTGCTGTACTATTCGACAAGTTATTCAGAAAATAGTAATTTTTAGACGTAAATATTTAATAAACAACTGAAAGTTTCTAGTAGATTGGTGCGCCAAAATGAAAAGTGATTCATATTTTAAAACAACGTCGCACCAGTTACGGATATACTGTGTGAGAAAGTGCAAATTTCATTGGTTTAATGTTTTATTCGTTGTGCACGATTATCCGCGATTATTCAGTCAGTAGTAAGGCTGCGGTTTTAGTTTCAAATTTATCCTGCCAGTTCGCGTTAATTAGAAGTTCTCTAGATGATTAATAAAAATTCTATCTTAAGTACTCGGGAAATCTCACGAGAAATTGATTTGTATGCCAGTTTCAAATTCTAACTAGAGTTACTCGGGAGAAGCTGGCATGCAAGTCAGTTCTTTTTGAAATTTCCCGAGTACTCGAGTTAAAATTTGAAAGTGGCATACAAATCAATTTCTCCAGAGATTTCCCGAGTACTTAACATAGAATTTTTATTAATCATCTAGAGAACTTCAAATTCACGCCAACTGGGAGGATAATGTTTAAATTGAAGCTGCAGTCCTACTGATCGATGACGGATAATCATGCACAGCGAATAAAACATAAAAACCAATGAAATTCGCACTTTTCGACACAGTGCGTCCCTAACTGATGCGAGATTGGCTCAAAATTTTTATCGATTTTCATTTTGACACCGGCCTAGTACAAACTTTCAGTGTTTAGTTAAATATTTTTACATCTAAAAAATACTATTTTCTCAATAACTCGTCGAATATCAGAATTGGACCCTACAAACTGCGCGTCATTGAAAAGCTTCTCAAAAAGGCTATGGAACGGTGTGAAAATATAGAGGGAATTCCATTTGAAAAAAATGGAGTTTTTGTTTTTTATAATTATACATATTCAGAAAATCGTAGCAAGCCTTGAAACATCCCTTCACGACTCGGCTTGATCTTAAAAGATTGGCCACAGCTTCGACATTGACTAAAAAAAAAAAAAAAAAAAAAAATCGGTTGCGTTATCTTTAATGATTTAGAAGTTACGAATTTTTGAATGGAACCTTGCATCCGAGAATTTTTTAAGGAAAAATCGACTCACATCAAAAAGTATGATTGATACGTAAAAATAATTGAAATAAATTTGACGCAAATTTAGTGTAGAATTCAAAAATTACGTCAAAGTGGGATGTTTCAATTTAAAAAAGTGTAACTTTATTATTTTATAATAGTTAAAGGGGGTGGGAATTCTCGCATGATCACCCTGTACAACGACGCTCACCATAAATGATACCAATTGACAGTTTCGTAGCCCTTACACCGAACGTTCTTAAGGACATGCTTCGCCTGCAACGGCATCATTTAAGTTGAGGGTCGTAGCACATTGAAATTACGATGCACTACACATTGAAGACATATGGCATATGCGTATTAAAAGACACGTTTACCAATGATTTTATAGAAACATATGAAACAAATAGAAACATTGTAAGAAACAAGCTAAAAATAAAATGTCAAGTAAGGTAATAAATCACATTTTTTTCTAAAATGTTTTTATCGCTTTCATATCTTTCTGCAATTCTCATGAGCAAGAACTATACGAAAAACAATAATTTTATGCTGTAGACCTGTAAAATTTAGAGCAAAAATGTCTTGAAAATTTTTTGTATGTTCGGAAGTTACCGAGACATGGCCCGAGAACCCACTGTCAGGACATCTTGTATTTACCACAAAGCAAAGAATCGATTGTCGATGACGCCAGAGTTGGAAGATTTTCAAAAGTAGAAACTTTTTCAAACCATACACGAGAGTAAATTCCAGTTAAAAACAACTTCTTGGAAAAATTTAAGGTCCAACACAGGAGTGAGTTAAACCAATTTCTGGTAAATTTAATTATTAATTATTAATTTCGACATATTGATTAAATTACTCTCGCCAAGCTATAAAAATCATTAATGAAAGCTAAAACTCAACTAAAAAAAAAAAAAATACTTTCCCTTTGTTCATCACCAAAGCCCTGTTGTTATTTTACAAAACAGAAAAATTTTCCTAAAGGTGAACCCCTCGTTCAATAAATAAGTAAAATTAACCTGTCTCTCATACATCTTTGATAAATCAATTATGCACAAGCACGAGTCAAATCAAAACATTTTAATACAATCTATTTTAAAAAGGCAAATAATCAAGAAAACCTGTAAACATGAAGTTATTGAAAAAATTAAAGTCAAAATATTTCGTCACACATTGAGAACCCCCTCTTTGCAAGTTATATTATCCCCAATAGATGTAACTTGCAGCAAAAAAAATTTACGTGATAATTCTTTCGGCAAATTTAAACATAACTTTAAAAAAAATAATAATTACAGTTAAAGAAAAGCTGTAATAAATATCCACTTTCTTCCAACCCTGGAAATCTATATCTTGTTTGATATATCCAACTCGTCCGTAACTACACATAATTGAATAACAATCACGACTTACTACTTGTCGATGTTTGGTGGCTTCATCGGCAGCCATGGAACCAAGTGATGCCGATGTTTCGTTTCATCGGCAGCCGTTGAACCAAGTGATGCTCCGATGTGTCTCGGGTCCGGAACGAACAAATTCTCGAGTTCAGAGTCACATGTTGTCTCACTGTACAAGCCTGAGAATGAGAAAGATATTAGTCTAGAGACAGATAACACAAAATATTTCTCACCTTAGACTGAAGACTTGTATTCAGCAGTCTCTGGAGATTGACTAAGAGCTTAAATTCTTCGATGTAAATGTGAGACGAACACCAAATGGAAGCAGTTCAGCCTAATCTCGTTGTAGTAGCAGATAGTAAAACGAATCAAACATCTCCAAAGCCTTAAAAAAAAAAAATAATTAGAAAAAAAAAAAAGATTTTTTTCATAATTAGTAATTACCTGGGATATTTCAGAATCAAAAGTACTGCTTTTTGAGGAAGTTCACTGGCCCCAAGTACCCCTCGCTCGATTTACCTTGGTCGGCGTTGGTGAACGGGCGATCAAATGCAAAGATGTCTGCAAGGAAGAGTTCACTTTTAGTTGGCTAATGCGGCATCACAAGATTTCATTTTAAATTAGTAAAAACCATGTTTAACCGTTTCAGATTATAGACAATAGATGCTGAACACTTTTATATTATCAACGAACCTGTATTTCTTGCAATAACAAACTAAACTCTGCAAATAATTTAGAATTTATAGCACGCGTCGCGAATAGGTCGAAGTTTCGGGCCAAAATGGAGGAGCAAAGAGAAGGCGGAAGTCGTCGGTCCTGCTTGGAAGCCTCGACCCCCCCGTACGCGCATGCTAGAGTGAAACGTTCCGTGCTGTAATTGGTCAAAAGCAAAGACTAACGGAAGTTTATGAGCGCGGCAAATTTAAATTCAAAGAGGGAGCCGTTGAAGCAATGGCGGATCATCAGGCGTCAACATTTTTGTATTAAAAATTGGAAATTATTAAAATTTAAAAATATACTGCCTACATTACGTAAAACTAACAGTTAAAAACCAACGAACAATAATTGTTTAAACTACTGATGATTGTTCATATTAATATTTGATAATATTTACCTATTCTGTAAGAAATGTATTTTTATTATCGAATTCGCTCTGTTTCATTGTTCTTTCTAAAAAATGGCTAAAATCGACTAGAGACTTTTTACGTCATTGGATATTTATTTTTAAGGTACAAAAATAGGTAAATTTACGTGAACTTTTTCAAATTTTAGGAGAAAATATAAAGAAAGCGATTTCTCTTTATATGTTATACTAGCAGGTCGTGATTTTAGGTATGTAGCGCATATACCAGGTGTCGCAACAGTGTTTTTTCTCGGGCAATATCTCGATAATTACTGAAGATACAAAAAAAATATCGACATTTTTCTTTTGAATGTGAAGAGATCTGGCAACACAAAATTTTCATCTACACAGGGTGAATTAAAATATTGGGTGCTGGATGCAACTTCTTTTTATTTCAAATGGCATACTCTCATGTATGTATGGTATCAAATTTGGATCACCCATAAAATTAGGCATATTTTCTGTATACCCACCCGTTATCTACGCCTCCTAATTATCACCGTTTTTACGATATTAAACCTTCCATCTAGAAACTGGTTAGAGCATGCTATATTCAAGAAAATTGACTTTTGTCATCTAGAAATGTCTGACATTTTGCTTAGTATAATGATCATCCTCCTGTAATTATAAAAATACATTTTTAGTAGTGACTTAGAGCGATCTGAAGTATCATTTGTTACATCTGTGCCAGAAATAATTTCCTTAAAAGTAAATAAAACCAGAATAAATACGATAATGACTGCAAACGCTTTTTTTTTTAAATAAAACGTTAAAAATATTAAGAACAGTTACATTTATGCACAGATTTTGGTAAACAAAAACGTGTAGAATGTTGCGGAGAACGAAATCATAAGAGGACGTGCAAATTGAAATTAAAAAGTTGAATCCAGCACAACTGTTTTGGTAGGTACAGCCTGTATATTTGAAAATAATTTTATGCTGCAGATCTTTTAAAATGCAAAACAAAAATATCTTGAGACATTTTTTTTATCTTCCGTGATTATCAACATATAACCCGAGAAGTCACTGTTGGAACACCCTATACAGAGAGAAATACAGTCAAGCCATTCCTTAAAAGTAGTTTACCGACTTCCTCCTTGAATTTTTATTTCATATTTTGAGATTATAAGTTAGCGGTAATGATCTATTAAAATATAATATTTCCAACTTTCGGACACTTCTGCTTGCCCAAGAAGTTGCTGTCAACTTTCTTATTTTAAATGGAATGCCCCACTTTTTAATGCCTTTTTCAAATCTTCATGAATATCTAAAAATCTATGTAACATGTGATACAAGAAAAATTAGCAGTGCCTTGTTTATGATGCTGCCATTTTTTCTGTAACAAAAGCCATTATTTCAATTTTTGACCTTTAGTAGGCTATACTCGTAGGCTTTCAGGTCATACCTAATTTTACACAAAATTGTTTATGGGCTGGTTGAAAAGTAACTTCTATTCGAACTGATTTCAACTGTGGGAAGGTCATGTTTTTTAAATAGAACACCCAGTTTTTATTTTTTTTTATTTCACATGATATGAAAATATACTAGACGTTCCGTTTAAAAAACATGACTTCTCGACAGTTGAAATCAGTTCGAATTAAAGTTACTTTTCAACCGTCCCGTAAACAATCAAGTGCAAAACTGGACATGATCTGAAAGAATGTTACAGTTATCCTCCTACAGGGCAAAAATTGGCATCGAGGTTTTTGTTGCACAAAGATGGCAGTATCATAAACGAGGTTCTGCAAGTCAGAGCTTTTTTAAAAAATGGAAATACCTTGGTTAATTTTTCTTGTATCACATGATGAACAAAATATTTTTGGAATTTTATGAAGATTTCAAAAATGCATTAAAAGATGGGGTATTCCATTTAAAATGAAGAAGTTGATGGCAACTTCCGGTATAAGCGAAAGTGTCCGAAAGTTGAAAATATATTTAGATAGATCCTTATCGTTAACTTATAACTGCTAAATATGAAGCAGAAATTCAAAGGACAAATCCGTACACTTTTAATGAGTGGGTTGCCTGAGTATCCCTGTATTTTTATTTAAAAGTGTGTCTTAACTTTTTTAAAAAGATAAAGAAATGTATAACATTATTCGACAGATTAATTATAAATTTTACTCCTATTATTTTAAAAAGTTAAGACAGACTTTCAAATTAAAATACCTAACCATTTTTAATATCCGACTTGACAGAGAATAATCCTAATAATCAAATTCAAATTTTACTTGGTACAATGTGACCAATTTGGAATGTAAAATGTATTGGTTTGCTGATTTGAACTGATTATATTTTCTTGCAAGGTAGAGCTCCCAGAAATTTACTACTTACTACCAAATACATACAAAATTTCTAAAAATAATAAATTAGATTAATTTAAGACGTCTTTCATTTATTTTTTCTTCTTGCAAGGTAGAGCTCCAAGAAATTTATTACTTACTATCAAATACACACAAAATTTCTAAAAATAATAGATTAATTTAAACCGTCTTTCATTTATTTTTTTCAAGGACTTTTAATTTTTCAAGAAAATAGCAGATACTGATAATTACTCAAACATTGATTATTACAAATCAGATGATAAACATATTCTCTTCAGGAGTGTGTCCATTCAAAATGTGTCGCACTGTACCAATAGTATTAAGTCACCCGGTTTTAGGTTGATGGTCGTCTTTTTTAAATAGGACGCTCTGTATATGGTAATCCGTTCTGATGCACCAGCAGCAAACATTAAATTTAAGTTTTCCCAAAAGATCTTTCGCACATCGATATCTTCAATTTTAGAAAGGAATACTGAATTATCCAGAAATTTTAATGTCACATCGAAAAACACTTCTCAAAATCTTTAATAAATAAGTATCCCCGCTTTATTTTAAAAAAAAATTGACAGAATGACAAAAAATCGTCCAAAAAAAATAAATAATAGTGACAAATTTTATCAAGTGGAAAAATCTAAATAACAGTGACATTGAATATTGTGGCATTCAAGAAAGCAAAGAAACAGTACAAGTTGGAACATCAAATGTAAACGAACACACAAACCTCATTTTTAAAACCTATTAGCTGCATCTGTGTATAAACCTGAACTTAAGGCATCGCAATTTATATTCCTAAATGTACAAATAAAATCAGAAAACAAAGCAAACTGAAAACTAGTAATTCAACTGAGTAAAAACTCAAAGCTCAAAATTGTTTAAAAAAATATATATTATTTTACGATGTGAAAGTATTATTGCAAAACAAATTACTAAAGGGAAAATATAAGTTATTTATTTATTACAAATTATTTTAAGTACTCTTATAGCTGTGCGTTACACTATCTGATTTTCCATTTGAATTTGAATATGACTGAGAATATACAGTGTCCTTCAAAAAGTGTGCTGCACAAATAGGGATTTGTTGTATTATGGATTTTTATTTAAATTTTGTGAGTTCCAACACTTTTTAATTTCCTAAAATCAAAGTAGCAAATGTCAGATTAAATTTATCTGGAATGGTATACAACGTGGACTTTATGAGATGAATACCGCTTAAAAGTACCCTTACTTTACAAGATACAGGAAAATGTCATAAGAACAAGTCGTTCAGAATTAAAAGTTAGAGATAGATATAAAATTATAGCTTCTTATAAACAAAAGAAATACAATTTATTGTAAACCACTATGCCCACACTACATTGAGTAGTATTGGTGGGATGAAAGTGTCCGCCAAAATAAGAGAACGAATTTCGTGTTTTCCTATTCATATTATTTTAGCAGAGACTTTAACCCCTCCTGTACTTCCTAATGTAGTATGTATAAACAGTGATTCACAATAAAGTGTAATGTTTTTTTTTTTTTTTTTTTATCATTTTTGAGATAGGAGGCTATAATTATTCCATATCTCGCCATAACTTTTTATTCTGAACAACTTATTCTTATGACATTTTCCTGTATCTTATATAAAATAAGGGCGCATCACTCTTAAGTGGTCTTCATTTCTCGATGTCCATGCTGTATATCGCTCACGAAAAATTTCTTTTGACATTTACCAATTCGATTTTAAGAGATGCAGAAACTTCCTGCATCCTGCATCAATAAATTTTTATAGAAATTGATTTAAAAAAAATCCCATTTGTAGCACTTTTTGAAAAACAGTACATGGTGTTCCCTACAGTGAGTTCTCGGGCTACGTCTCAATACCTACAAAAATCTCTATCTGTACCTGTCAAAAGGTGAAAGTTAAAAATGAATACCGTGATTTTAACATGAAACATTTCTGTTCATGTTACTACAGAAACAAATTCCAATTTATAAAAATATCGTTGCATGATCATAGTCGTTAAATTTGTCAATTTTATTTTGGAACATCTGTCACAAAATGACAGGGAAAACTTTTTAAAATTCCTTGAGATGTTTACATAATTAATAATAATAATAATAATTCTTATAACCAGAGAACGTACTGTCGGGTCAGGCCAGCCTATATTTATCACAAAGCATAGAAATCGACTTTTTCTATGATGCCAGAGTTGGAAGATTTTCAGAAGCAGAAACACTTTTTCAAAGCATGCGTGAGAGTAAATTCTCCAAAATAAGAACTCCTAAAAAGAAATTTTGAAAAGTTGGAAAAAATTTCTACTAAATTCAATTGTTAATCCTTAATTTTGGTATTTTGATTAAATTACTCTCGCCAAGTTAAATTTGTGATTGGTGAAAGTTAAAACTGAACCTAAAAAACGATTTTCCCTTTGCTCATCACCAAAGGCCCGTTATTTAGAAGACAGAAAATATTTCCCTGAAAGTGATCCCCTCGTAAAATTAACTTGTCTTTGATAAATCAGTAACACATTTTAATACAATCTATTTTAAAAAGGCAAATAATCAAGAAAACCTGTAAACGAAGTTAATAAAATTATAAAGTCAAAATATTTCATCACATATTGAGAACCCCCTCTTTGCAAGTTATATTATCCCCAACAGATGTAACTTGCAATGAAAACATTTTATGTGATAATTCTTTCGGCAAATTTAAACAAACCTAACTTTAAAAAAAAAATAATTACAGTTAAAGAAAAGCTGTAATAAATATCCACTTTCTTCCAACCCTGGAAATCTATAGCTTGTTTGATAAATCCAACTCGTCCGTAACTACACATAATTGAATGGCAATCATGACTTACTACTTGTCGATGTTTGGCGGCTCCATCGGCAACCATGGAACCAAGTGATGCCGATGTTTCGTTTCATCGGCAGCCGTTGAACCAAGTGATGCTCCGATGTGTCTCGGGTCCGGAACGAACAAATTCTCGAGTTCAGAGTCACATGTTGTCTCACTGTACAAGCCTGAGAATGAGAAAGATATTAGTCTAGAGACAGATAACACAAAATATTTCTCACCTTAGACTGAAGACTTGTATTCAGCAGTCTCTGGAGATTGACTAAGAGCTTAAATTCTTCGATGTAAATGTGAGACGAACACCAAATGGAAGCAGTTCAGCCTAATCTCGTTGTAGTAGCAGATAGTAAAACGAATCAAACATCTCCAAAGCCTAAAAAAAAAAAAATAATTACTTGGAAGAAATAAGATTTTTTTCATAATTAGTAATTACCTGGGATATTTCAGAATCAAGAGTACTGCTTTTTGTGGAAGTTCACTGGCCCCAAGTAGCCCTCGTTCGATATACCTTGGTCGGCGTTGGTGAACGGGCGATCAAATGCAAAGATGTCTACAAGGAAGAGTCCACTTTTAGTCGGCTAATACGGCATCACAAGATTTCATTTTAAATTGGTAAAAACCACGTTTAACCGTTTCAGTTTATAGAGAATAGATGCTGAACACTTTTATATTATCAACGAACCTGTATTTCTTGCAATAACAAACTAAACTCTGCAAATAATTTAGAATTTATAGCACGCGTCGCGAATAGGTCGAAGTTTCGGGCCAAAATGGAGGAGCAAAGAGAAGGCGGAAGTCGTCGGTCCTGCGTGGAAGCCTCGACCCCCCCTTACGCGCATACTTGAGTGAAACTTTCCGTGCTGTAATTGGTCAAAAGCAAAGACTAACGGAAGTTTATGAGCGCGGCAAATTTAAATTGAAACAGGGAGCCGTTGAAGCAATGGCGGATCATCAGGCGTCAACATTTTTGTATTAAAAATTGGAAATTATTAAAATTTAAAAATATACTCCCTACATTACGTAAAACTAAAAGTTAAAAACCAACGAACAATAATTGTTTAAACTACTGATGATTGTTCATATTAATATTTGATAATATTGACCTATTCTGTAAGAAATGTATTTTTATTATCGAATTCGCTGATTCATTTTTCGTTCTAAAAAATGGCTAAAATTGACTAGAGACTTTGTATGTCATTGGATATTTATTTTTAGGGTCCAAAAATACGTCAATTTACGTGAACTTTTTCAAATATTAAGAGAATACTAAGAAAACTATTTCTTTTTATATGTTATACTAGCAGGTCGTGATTTTAGGTATGTAGCGCATATACCAGGTGTCGCAACAGTGTTTTTCTCGGGCAATATCTCGATAATTACTGAAGACAAAAAAAATATCGACATTTTTCTTTGAATGTGAAGAGATCTGGCAACACAAAATTTTCATCTACACAGGGTGAATTAAAATATTGGGTGCTGGATTAAACTTCTTTTTATTTCAAATGGCATACCCTCATGTATGTATGGTATCAAATTTGGATCACCCATAAAATTAGGCACATTTTCTGTATACCCGTTATCTACGCCTCCTAATTATGACCGTTTTTACGATATTAAACCTTCCATATAGAAACTGGTTAGAGCATGTTAATCAAGAAAATTGACTTTTGTCATCTAGAAATGTCTGAAAATAAAACCAGAATAAATACGATAATGGCTGCAAACGCTTATTTTTTAAATGAAACGTTAAAAATATTAAGAACAGTTAGATTTATGCACAGATTTTGGTAAACAAAAACGTGTAGAATGTTGCGGAGAGCGAAATCATAAGAGGACGTGCCATTTGAAATTAAAAAGTTGAATCCAGCACAACTGTTTTGGTAGGTACAGCCTGTATATTTGAAAATAATTTTATGCTGCAGATCTCTTAAAATACAAAACAAAAATGTCTTGAGACATTTTTTTTTATCCTCAGTGATTATCAACATATAGCCCGAGAACTCACCGTTGGGACACTCCATACAGGGAGATTCAGTCAAGCCATTCGTTTAAAGTAGTTTACTAACTTCCTCTTTGAATTTTTATTTCATATTTTGAGATTATAAGTTAGCGGTAATGATCTATTAAAATATAATATTTCCAACTTTCGGACACTTCTGCTTGCACAGGAAGTTGCTGTCAACTTTCTTATTTTAAATGGAATACCCCACTTTTTAATGCATTTTTCAAATCGTCATGAATATCTAAAAATCTTATGTAACATGTGATAAAAGAAAAATTAGCAGTGCCTTGTTTATGATGCTGCCATTTTTTGTGTAACAAAAGCCATTATTTCAATTTTTGACCTGTAGTAGGCTATACTCGTAGGCTTTCAGATCATACCTAATTTTACCCAGAATTGTTTATGGGCTGGTTGAAAAGTAGCTTCTATTCGAACTGATTCCAACTGTCGAAAAGTCATGTTTTTTAAATATGAACACCCATTTTTTATTTTCTTTTATTTCACATGATATGAAAATATACTAGACGTTCCGTTTAAAAAACATGACTTCTCGACAGTTGAAATCAGTTCGAATTAAAGTTACTTTTCAACCGTCCCGTAAACAATCAAGTGCAAAACTGGACATGATCTGAAAGAATGGTACTGTATCCTCCTCCTACAGGGCAAAAATTGGCATCGAGGTTTTTGTTGCACAAAGATGGCAGTATCATAAACGAGGTTCTGCAAGTCTGAGCCTTTTTAAAAAAATGGAAATACCTTGGTTAATTTTTCTTGTATCACCATGATGAATAAAATATTTTTGGAATTTTATGAAGATTTCAAAAATGCATTAAAAGATGGGGTATTCCATTTAAAATGAGGAAGTTGATGGCAATT
The DNA here is from genome assembly GCA_036172665.1 of Prosopocoilus inquinatus. Classification (NCBI taxonomy): domain Eukaryota; kingdom Metazoa; phylum Arthropoda; class Insecta; order Coleoptera; family Lucanidae; genus Prosopocoilus; species Prosopocoilus inquinatus. The sequence goes on from CM069873.1 coordinate 35,388, forward strand.
TCCGGTATAAGCGAAAGTGTCCGAAAGTTGAAAATATTATATTTCGATAGATCCTTATCGTTAAACTTTATAACTGCAAAATATGAAACAGAAATTCAAAGGACAAATCCGTACACTTTTAATAAATGAGTTGCCTGAATATCCCTGTTTTTTTATTTAAAAGTTTCTTAACTTTTTAAAAAGATAAAGAAATGTATAACATTGTTTGACAGATTAATTATAAATTTTACTCCTATTATTTTAAAAAGTTAAGACGGACTTTCAAATTAAAATACCTGACCATTTTTAATATCAGACTTGAGAGAGGATAATCCTAATAATCAAATTCAAATTTTACTTGGTACAATGTGACCAATTTGGAATGTAAAATGTGTTGGTTTGCTGATTTGAACTGATTATATTTTCTTGCAAGGTAGAGCTCCCAGAAATTTACTACTTACTATCAAATACATACAAAATTTCTAAAAATAGTAATTAGATTATTTAAACAGTCTTTCATTTATTTTTTTCAAGGACTCTTAATTTTTCAAGAAAATAACAGATGTCTGATAATTACTCAAATATTAATTATTACAAATCAGATGATAAACATATTCTCTTCAGGAGTGTGTCCATTCTAAATGTGTCGCACTGTACCAATAGTAATAAGTCACCCGGTTTTAGGTTGATGGTCGTCTTTTTTAAATAGGACGCTCTGTATATGGTAATCCGTTCTGATGCACCAGCAGCAAACATTAAATTTAAGTTATCCCAAAAGATCTTTTGCACATCGACATCTTCAATTTTAGAAAGGAATACTCAATTATCCAGAAATTTTAATGTCACATCGAAAAACACTTCTCAAAATCTTTAATAAATAAGTATCCTCGCTTTATTCTTAAAAAAAATTGACAGAATGACAAAAAATCGTCCAAAAAAAAAAAAATAATAGTGACAAATTTTATCAAGTGGCAAAATCTAAATAACAGTGACATTGAATATTGTGGCATGCAAGAAAGCAAATAAACAGTACAAGTTGGAACATCAAATGTAAAAGAACACACAAACTTCATTTTTAAAACCTGTTAGCTGCATGTGTGTATAAACCTGAACTTAAGGCATCGCAATTTATATTCCTAAATGTACAAATAAAATCAGAAAACAAAGCAAACTGAAAACTAGTAATTCAACTGAGTAAAAACTCAAGCTCAAAATTGTTTAAAAAAATATATATTATTTTACGATCTGAAAGTATTATTGCAAAACAAATTACTAAAGGGTAAATAATATAAGTCATTTATTTATTACAAATTATTTTAAGTACTCTTATAGCTGTGCTTCACACTATCTGATTTTCCATTTGAATTTGAATATGACTGAGAATATACAGTGTCCTTCAAAAAGTGTGCTGCACAAATAGGGATTTGTTGTATTATGGATTTTTATTTAAATTTTGTGAGTTCCAACACTTCTGCATTTCCTAAAATCAAAGTAGCAAATGTCAGATTAAATTTATCTAGAATGGTATACAACGTGGACATTATGAAATGAATACCGCTTAAAAGTACCCTTACTTTACAAGATACAGGAAAATGTCATAAGAGCAAGTCGTTCAGAATTAAAAGTTAGAGATAGATATAAAATTATAGCTTCTTATAAACAAAAGAAATACAATTTATTGTAAACCACTCTTTATACACACACTACATTGAGTAGTATTGGAGGGATGAAAGTGTCCGCCAAAATAAGATGAATAGGAAAACAGGAAATTCGTTTGTATTTCTCAATTACTTCATTTGGTTCAGAGTTATTATTACAATGAATTTCTATCGTGCTACAGAAAAAGTATAAAGTTTTGGAATGCATTAAAATAACCACTGAGGAGAAAATGAAATAATTGAAAAATAAGAACGAATTTCGTGTTTTCCTATTCATATTATTTTAGCGGAGAATTTAACCCCTCCTGTACTTCCTAATGTAGTATGTATAAACAGTGATTCACAATAAAGTGTGATTTTTTTTCATTTTTGAGATGGGAGGCTATAATTATTTCATATCTAGCCATAACTTTTTATTCTGAACAACTTATTCTTATGACATTTTCCTGTATCTTATATAAAATAAGGGGCTTCACTCTTAAGTGGTCTTCATTTCTCGGTGTCCATGCTGTATATCGCTCACGAAAAATTTCTTTTGACATTTACCAATTCGATTTTAAGAGATCCAGAAACTTCCTGCATCCTGCATCAATAAATTTTTATAGAAATTGATTTAAAAAAAATCCCATTTGTAGCACTTTTTGAAAAACAGTACATGGTGTTCCCTACAGTGAGTTCTCGGGCTACGTCTCAATACCTACAAAAATCTCTATCTGTACCTGTCAAAAGGTGAAAGTTAAAAATGAATACCGTGATTTTAACATGAAACATTTCTGTTCATGTTACTACAGAAACAAATTCCAATTTATAAAAATATCGTTGCATGATCATAGTCGTTAAATTTGTCAATTTTATTTTGGAACATCTGTCACAAAATGACAGGGAAAACTTTTTAAAATTCTTTCAGATATTTACATAATTAATAATAATAATAATTCATATAACCAGAGAACGTACTGTCGGGTCAGGCCAGCCTGTATTTATCACAAAAGCATAGAAATCGACTTTTTCTATGATGCCAGAGTTGGAAGATTTTCAAAAGCAGAAACACTTTTTCAAAGCATGCGTGAGAGTAAATTCTCCAGATAAGAACTCCTAAAAAGAAATTTTGAAAAGTTGGGAAAAATTTCTACTAAATTCAATTGTAAATCGTTGATTTTGGTATATTGATTAAATTACTCTCGCCAAGTTAAATTTGTCATTGGTGAAAGCTAAAACTGAACTAAAAAACGATTTTCCCTTTGCTCATCACCAAAGGCCCGTTATTTAGAAGACAGAAAATATTTCCCTGAAAGTGATCCCCTCGTAAAATTAACTTGTCTTTGATAAATCAGTAATACATTTTAATACAATCTATTTCAAAAAGGCAAATAATCAAGAAAACCTGTAAACGAAGTTAATAAAATTATAAAGTCAAAATATTTCGTCACATATTGAGAACCCCCTCTTTGCAAGTTATATTATCCCCGACAGATGTAACTTGCAATGAAAACATTTTATGTAATAATTCTTTCGGCAAATTTAAACAAACCTAGCTTCAAAAAAAAATTATTACAGTTAAAGAAAAGCTGTAATAAATATCCACTTTCTTCCAACCCTGGAACATCTATAGCTTGTTTGATATATCCAACTCGTCCGTAACTACACATAATTGAATGGCAATCATGACTTACTACTTGTCGATGTTTGGCGGCTCCATCGGCAACCATGGAACAAAGTGATGCCGATGTTTCGTTTCATCGGCAGCCGTTGAACCAAGTGATGCTCCGATGTGTCTCGGGTCCGGAACGAACAAATTCTCGAGTTCAGAGTCACATGTTGTCTCACTGTACAAGCCTGAGAATGAGAAAGATATTAGTCTAGAGACAGACAACACAAAATATTTCTCACCTTAGAAGGTGAAGGCTTGTATTCAGCAGTCTCTGGAGATTGACTAAGAGCTTAAATTCTTCGATGTAAATGTGAGACGAACACCAAATGGAAGCAGTTCAGCCTAATCTCGTTGTAGTAGCAGATAGTAAAACGAACAAAACATCTCCAAAGCCTAAAAAAAAAAAATAATTACTTAGAAAAAAAAAAAGATTTTTTTCATAATTAGTAATTACCTGGGATATTTCAGAATCAAGAGTACTGCTTTTTGTGGAAGTTCACTGACCCTAGTAGCCCTCGTTCGATATACCTTGGTCGGCGTTGGTGAACGGGCGATCAAATGCAAAGATGTCTGCAAGGAAGAGTTCACTTTTAGTTGGCTAGCTAATACGGCATCACAAGATTTCATTTTAAATTGGTAAAAACCATGTTTAACCGTTTCAGATTATAGACAATAGATGCTGAACACTTTTATATTATCAACGAACCTGTATTTCTTGCAATAACAAACTAAACTCTGCAAATAATTTAGAATTTATAGCACGCGTCGCGAATAGGTCGAAGTTTCGGGCCAAAATGGAGGAGCAAAGAGAAGGCGGAAGTCGTCGGTCCTGCGTGGAAGCCTCGACCCCCCCGTACGCGCATACTTGAGTGAAACTTTCCGTGCTGTAATTGGTCAAAAGCAAAGACTAACGGAAGTTTATGAGCGCGGCAAATTTAAATTGAAACAGGGAGCCGTTGAAGCAATGGCGGATCATCAGGCGTCAACATTTTTGTATTAAAAATTGGAAATTATTAAAATTTAAAAATATACTCCCTACATTACGTAAAACTAAAAGTTAAAAACCAACGAACAATAATTGTTTAAACTACTGATGATTGTTAATATTAATATTTGATAATATTGACCTATTCTGTACGAAATGTATTTTTATTATCGAATTCGCCGATTCATTTTTCGTTCTAAAAAATGGCTAAAATTGACTAGAGACTTTGTATGTCATTGGATATTTATTTTTAGGGTCCAAAAATACGTCAATTTACGTGAACTTTTTCAAATATTAAGAGAATACTAAGAAAACTATTTCTTTTTATATTTTATAATAGTAGGTCGTGATTTTAAGTATACCGGGTGTCCCGCGCCATGTACTCACCTTTCTAGAATCATTATTTATTAATCGATTAACCTGAATTTTGGAGACGATAAACTAAACAAAAAATGGAATTTTTCGAGATACTGATAGTCGTCATAGGACTTCCGGTTTCGCCGGAAGTGATATCAACTTTCTTATTTTATATGGAATACCCTATATGTTTTTACATATTTAAAATCTACCGTGCATTACGAATCCGAATACGTATCAATTGTTAATTTTGGTTTCCATGACAACGAAAAAGAAACATTTCTCAATCTAGAAACTATGAACCGTATTTTTTCGATCTAATGCGATCAAGTGTTTCGAAAAAATCACTCCTTTGATGGTATTTTGATTTTTAACATTTTTACAGTATTTCAAATTTTCATTTTCATTTAGCTCTTAACTATTTTTTTTTCGATAGAACCTCATGTGTTTCTTAGCTTAGTTCAACAGAACATTTTTTTCTGAGTACGCTGATACCAAATACGTCATATTTTCTTTGCAAGTCATTTGAAATAAAGGGAGTCTAAAATTTCAATAAGACATGTTCTATTTTAAATTATTTCCAAAGAAAATATGAGGTATTTGGTATCAGAATATTCAGAAAAAAATGTTCAGTTGAACTAAGCTAAGAAACAGGAGTATCTACCATTAAAAAAATGAGTTTCGACCTAATGAAAATTTCAAATAATGTAAAAATGTTGAAAACCAAAATACCATCAAAGGAGAGACTTTTTCGAAACACTTATCGCATTAGGTCGAAAAGATGCGATTCATAGCTTTCTAAATTGAAAAATAAAAGTTCTTTTTTCGTTCGTCATGAAAACCAAAATTAACAATTGATACGTATTCGGACTCGTAATGATCCGTAGATTTTAAATATGTAAAAATATATAGGGTGTTCCATTTAAAATAAGAAAGTTGATATCACTTCCGGCGAAACCGGAAGTCCTATGACGACTATCAGTATGTCGGAAAATTCCATTTTTTGTTTAGTTTGTCTCCAAAATTCAGGTTAATCGATCAATGAATAAAGATTCTAGAAGGGTGAGCACATGGCGCGGGACACCCGGTATAGCATATACCACGTGTCCCTACAGTGTTTTCTCGGGCAATATCTCGATAATTACTGAAGATACAAAAAAAAATATCGACATTTTTCTTTTGAATGTGAAGAGATCTGGCAACACAAAATTTTCATCTACACAGGGTGAATTAAAACATTGGGTGCCGGATGCAACTTCTCTTTATTTCAAATGGCATACCCTCATGTATGTATGGTATCAAATTTGGATCACCCATAAAATTAGGCACATTTTCTGTATACCCGTTATCTACGCCTCCTAATTATAACCGTTTTTACGATATTAAACCTTCCATCTAGAAACTGGTTAGATGCATGCTATTCAAGCAAATTGACTTTTGTCATCTAGAAATGTCTGAAATTTTGCTTAGTATAATGATCATCCCCTGTAATTATAAAAATACATTTTTAATAATGACTTAGAGCGATCTAAAGTATCATTTGCTGCATCTGTGCCAGAAATCATTTCCTTAAAAGTAAATAAAACCAGAATAAATACGATAATGGCTGCAAACGCTTTTTTTTAATAAAACGTTAAAAATATTAAGAACAGTTAGATTTATGCACAGATTTTGGTAAACAAAAACGTTTAGAATGTTGCGGAGAATGAAATTGTAACAGGACGTGCAATTTGAAATTAAAAAGTTGAATCCAGCACAACTGTTTTGGTAGGTACAGCCTGTATATTTGAAAATAATTTTATGCTGCAGATCTCTAAAATGCAAAACAGAAATATCTTGGGACATTTTTTTTCTTCAGTGATTATCAACATATAGTCAGAGAACTCACCGTTGGGACACCTATACAGGGAGATTCAGTCAAGCCATTCGTTTAAAGTAGTTTTCTGACTTCCTCCTTGAATTTTTATTTCATATTTTGAGATTATAAGTTAGCGGTAATGATCTATTAAAATATAACATATCCAACTTTCGGACACTTCTGCTTGCCAAGGAAGTTGCTGTCAACTTTCTTATTTTAAATGGAATACCCCACTTTTTAATGCATTTTTCAAATCTTCATGAATATCTAAAGATCTTATGTAACATGTGATACAAGAAAAATTAGCAGTGCCTTGTTTATGATGCTGCCATTTTTTCTGTAACAAAAGCCATAATTTCAATTTTTGACCTTTAGTAGGCTATACTCGTAGGCTTTCAGGTCATACCTAATTTTACACAAAATTGTTTATGGGCTGGTTGAAAAGTAACTTCTATTCGAACTGATTTCAACTGTTGAAAGGTCATGTTTTTTAAATAGAACACCCAGTTTTTATTTTTTTTTATTTCACATGGTATGAAAATATACTAGACGTTCCGTTTAAAAAACATGACTTCTCGACAGTTGAAATCAGTTCGAATTAAAGTTACTTTTCAACCGTCCCGTAAACAATCAAGTGCAAAACTGGACATGATCTGAAAGAATGTTAATGTATCCTCCTACAGGGCAAAAATTGGCATCGTGGTTTTTGTTGCACAAAGATGGCAGTATCATAAACGAGGTTCTCCAAGTCTGAGCTTTTTTAAAAAAAATGGAAATACCTTGGTTAATTTTTCTTGTATCACATGAACAAAATATTTTTGGAATTTTATGAAGAATTCAAAAATGCATTAAAAGATGGGGTATTCCATTTAAAATGAGGAAGTTGATGCCAACATCCGGTATAAGCGAAAGTGTCCGAAAGTTCAAAATATATTTCGATAGATCCTTATCGTTAACTTTATAACTGCAAAATATGAAACAGAAATCCAAAGGACAAATCCGTACACTTTTAATAAGTGGGTTGCCTGAATATCCCTGTATTTTTATTTAAAAGTGTGTCTTAACTTTTTAAAGAGATAAAGAAATTTATAACATTGTTCGACAGATTCATTATAAATTTTACTCCTATTATTTTAAAAAGTTAAGATGGACTTTCAAATTAAAATACCTGACCATTTTCAATATCCGACTTGACAGAGAATAATCCTAATAATCAAATTCAAATTTTACTTGGTACAATGTGACCAATTTGGAATGTAAAATGTATTGGTTTGCTGATTTGAACTGATTATATTTTCTTGCAAGGTAGAGCTCCCAGAAGTTTACTACTTACTACCAAATACATACAAAATTTCTAAAAATAATAAATTAGATTAATTTAAGACGTCTTTCATTTATTTTTTCTTGCAAGGTAGAGCTCCAAGAAATTTATTACTTACTATCAAATACATACAAAATTTCTAAAAATAATAGATTAATTTAAACCGTCTTTCATTTATTTTTTCATGGACTTTTAATTTTTCAAGAAAATAACAGATACTGATAATTACTCAAACATTGATTATTACAAATCAGATGATAAACATATTCTCTTCAGGAGTGTGTCCATTCAAAATGTGTCGCACTGTACCAATAGTATTAAGTCACCCGGTTTTAGGTTGATGGTCGTCTTTTTTAAATAGGACGCTCTGTATATGGTAATCCGTTCTGATGCACCAGCAGCAAACATTAAATTTAAGTTATCCCAAAAGATCTTTCGCACATCGACATCTTCAATTTTAGAAAGGAATACTCAATTATCCAGAAATTTTAATGTCACATCGAAAAACACTTCTCAAAATCTTTAATAAATAAGTATCCCCGCTTTATTCTTAAATTGGAATTAGTAGACAGGAATTAGAAGTTATGTTTCATGTTGCAATTGAAAAAATTGACAAAATGACAATAAATCGTCCAGAAATAATAAATAATAGTGACAAATTTTATCAAGTGGAAAAATCTATATAACAGTAACATTAAATATTGTGGCATGCAAGAAAGCAAAGAAACAGTACAAGTTGGAATATCAAATGTAAAAGAACACACAAACTTCATTTTTAAAACCTGTTAGCTGCATCTGTGTATAAACCTGAACTTAAGGCATCCCAATTTATATTCCTAAATGTACAAATAAAATTAGAAAACAAAGCAAACTGAAAACTAGTAATTAACTGAGTAATTAAAAACTCAAAGCTCAAAATTGTTTAAAAAAAAAATAGATCCATTATAATATGTCAACGGTTACGATGTGAAAATATTATTGCAAAACAAATTACTTAAGGGTAAAGATGAGTCATTTATTTATTACAAATTATTTTAAGTACTCTTATAGCTGTGCTTTACACTATCTGATTTTCCATTTGAATTTGAATATGACTGAGAATATACAGTGTCTTTCAAAAAGTGTGCTACACAAACAGAAATTTAAATCACTCTTTATATACACTACATTGAGTAGTATTGGTGGGATTTAAGTGTCCGCCAAAATAAGATGAATAGGAAAACAGGAAATTCGTTTGTATTTCTCAATTGCTTCATTTGGTTCAGAGTTATTATTACAATGAATTTCTATCGTGCTACAGAAAAATTATAAAGTTTTGGAATGCATTGAAATAACCACTGAGGAGATAATGAAATAATTGAAAAATAAAAACGAATTTCGTGTTTTCCTATTCATATTATTTTAGCGGAGACTTTAACCCCTCCTGTACTTCCTAATGTAGTGTGTTTAAACAGTGATTCATAATAAAGTATGATTTCTTTTTTTTTTTCATTGTTGAGATAGGAGGCTATAATTATATCATATCTAGCCATAACTTTTTATTTTTATTCTGAACAACTTATTCTTATGACATTTTCCTGTATCTTATATAAAATAAGGGTGCTTCACTCTTAAGTGGTCTTCATTTCTCGGTGTCCATGCTGTATATCGCTCACGAAAAATTTCTTTTGACATTTACCAATTCGATTTTAAGAGATGCAGAAGCTTCCTGCATAAATAAATTTTTATAAAAATTGATTAAAAAAAAAATCCCACATGTAGCACACTTTTTGAAAGACAGTACATGGTGTCCCCTACAGTGAGTTCTCGGGCTACGTCTCAATATCTACAACAAAAATCTCTATCTGTACCTGTCAAAAGTTGAAAGTCAAAAATGAATACCGTGATTTTAACATGAAACATTTCTGTTCATGTTACTACAGAAACAAATTCCAATTTATAAAAATATCGTTGCATGATCATAGTCGTTAAATTTGTCAATTTTATTTTGGAACATCTGTCACAAAATGACAGGGAAAACTTTTTAAAATTCCTTGAGATGTTTACATAATTAATAATAATAATAATAATAATTCTTATAACCAGAGAACGTACTGTCGGGTCAGGCCAGCCTATATTTATCACAAAGCATAGAAATCGACTTTTTCTATGATGCCAGAGTTGGAAGATTTTCAAAAGCAGAAACACTTTTTCAAAGCATGCGTGAGAGTAAATTCTTCAAATAAGAACTCCTAAAAAGAAATTTTAAAAAGTTGGAAAAAATTTCTACTAAATTCAATTGTTAATAGTTAATTTTGGTATTTTGATTAAATTACTCTCGCCAAGTTAAATTTGTCATTGGTGAAAGTTAAAACTGAACTAAAAAAACATTTTCCCTTTGCTCATCACCAAAGGCCCGTTATTTAGAAGACAGAAAATATTTCCCTGAAAGTGATCCCCTCGTAAAATTAACTTGTCTTTGATAAATCAGTAACACATTTTAATAGAATCTATTTTAAAAAGACAAATAATCAAGAAAACCTGTAAACGAAGTTAATAAAATTATAAAGTCAAAATATTTCGTCACACATTGAGAACCCCCTCTTTGCAAGTTATATTATCCCCGACAGATGTAACTTGCAATGAAAACATTTTATGTAATAATTCTTTCGGCAAATTTAAACAAACCTAACTTTAAAAAAAAATAATTACAGTTAAAGAAAAGCTGTAATAAATATCCACTTTCTTCCAACCCTGGAAATCTATAGCTTGTTTGATATATCCAACTCGTCCGTAACTACACATAATTGAATGGCAATCATGACTTACTACTTGTCGATGTTTGGCGGCTCCATCGGCAAAAATGGAACCAAGTGATGCCGATGTTTCGTTTCATCGGCAGCCGTTGAACCAAGTGATGCCGATGTTTCGTTTCATCGGCAGCCGTTGAACCAAGTGATGCTCCGATGTGTCTCGGGTCCGGAACGAACAAATTCTCGAGTTCAGAGTCACATGTTGTCTCACTGTACAAGCCTGAGAATGAGAAAGATATTAGTCTAGAGACAGATAACACAAAATATTTCTCACCTTAGACTGAAGACTTGTATTCAGCAGTCTCTGGAGATTGACTAAGAGCTTAAATTCTTCGATGTAAATGTGAGACGAACACCAAATGGAAGCAGTTCAGCCTAATCTCGTTGTAGTAGCAGATAGTAAAACGAACAAAACATCTCCAAAGCCTAAAAAAAAAAAATAATTACTTAGAAAAAAAAAAGATTTTTTTCGTAATTAGTAATTACCTGGGATATTTCAGAATCAAGAGTACTGCTTTTTGTGGAAGTTCACTGACCCTAGTAGCCCTCGTTCGATATACCTTGGTCGGCGTTGGTGAACGGGCGATCAAATGCAAAGATGTCTGCAAGGAAGAGTTCACTTTTAGTTGGCTAGCTAATACGGCATCACAAGATTTCATTTTAAATTGGTAAAAACCATGTTTAACCGTTTCAGATTATAGACAATAGATGCTGAACACTTTTATATTATCAACGAACCTGTATTTCTTGCAATAACAAACTAAACTCTGCAAATAATTTAGAATTTATAGCACGCGTCGCGAATAGGTCGAAGTTTCGGGCCAAAATGGAGGAGCAAAGAGAAGGCGGAAGTCGTCGGTCCTGCGTGGAAGCCTCGACCCCCCCGTACGCGCATACTTGAGTGAAACTTTCCGTGCTGTAATTGGTCAAAAGCAAAGACTAACGGAAGTTTATGAGCGCGGCAAATTTAAATTGAAACAGGGAGCCGTTGAAGCAATGGCGGATCATCAGGCGTCAACATTTTTGTATTAAAAATTGGAAATTATTGAAATTTAAAAATATACTGCCTACATTACGTAAAACTAACAGTTAAAAACCAACGAACAATAATTGTTTAAACTACTGATGATTGTTCATATTAATATTTGATAATATTTACCTATTCTGTAAGAAATGTAATTTTATTATCGAATTCGCTCTGTTTCATTGTTCTTTCTAAAAAATGGCTAAAATCGACTAGAGACTTTTTACGTCATTGGATATTTATTTTTAAGGTACAAAAATAGGTAAATTGACGTGAACTTCTTTATATTTTAGGAGAAAATATTAAGAAAACGATTTCTCTTTATATTTTATACTAGTAGGTCGTGATTTTAGGTATGTAGCGCATATACCAGGAGTCGCAACAGTGTTTTTTCTCGGGCAATATCTCGATAATTACTGAAGATACAAAAAAAATAACGACATTTTTCTTTTGAATGTGAAGAGATCTGGCAACACAAAATTTTCATCTACACAGGGTGAATTAAAACATTGGGTGCTGGATGCAACTTCTTTTTATTTCAAATGGCATACTCTCATGTATGTATGGTATCAAATTTGGATCACCCATAAAATTAGGCACATTTTCTGTATACCCGTTATCTACGCCTCCTAATTATCACCGTTTTTACGATATTAAACCTTCCATCTAGAAACTGGTTAGAGCATGCTATATTCAAGAAAATTGACTTTTGTCATCTAGAAATGTCTGACATTTTGCTTAGTATAATGATCATCCTCCTGTAATTATAAAAATACATTTTTAGTAGTGACTTAGAGCGATCTGAAGTATCATTTGCTGCATCTGTGCCAGAAATAATTTCCTTAAAAGTAAATAAAACCAGAATAAATACGATAATATCTGCAAACGCTTTTTTTTAAATAAAACGTTAAAAATATTAAGAACAGTTACATTTATGCACAGATTTTGGTAAACAAAAACGTGTAGAATGTTGCGGAGAACGAAATCATAAGAGGACGTGCAAATTGAAATTAAAAAGTTGAATCCAGCACAACTGTTTTGGTAGGTACAGCCTGTATATTTGAAAATAATTTTATGCTGCAGATCTTTTAAAATGCAAAACAAAAATATCTTGAGACATTTTTTTTTTATCTTCATTGATTATCAACATATAGCCCGAGAACTCGCCGTTGGGACACCCCCTATACAGGGAGATTCAGTCAAGCCATTCGTTTAAAGTAGTTTACTGACTTCCTCCTTGAATTTTTATTTCATATTTTGAGATTATAAGTTAGCGGTAATGATCTATTAAAATATAATATTTCCAACTTTCGGACACTTCTGCTTGCACAGGAAGTTGCTGTCAACTTTCTTATTTTAAATGGAATACCCCCACTTTTTTAATACATTTTTCAAATCTTCATGAATATCTAAAGATCTTATGTAACATGTGATACAAGAAAAATTAGCAGTGCCTTGTTTATGATGCTGCCATTTTTTCTGTAACAAAAGCCATAATTTCAATTTTTGACCTTTAGTAGGCTATACTCGTAGGCTTTCAGGTCATACCTAATTTTACACAAAATTGTTTATGGGCTGGTTGAAAAGTAACTTCTATTCGAACTGATTTCAACTGTTGAAAGGTCATGTTTTTTAAATAGAACACCCAGTTTTTATTTTTTTTTTATTTCACATGGTATGAAAATATACTAGACGTTCCGTTTAAAAAACATGACTTCTCGACAGTTGAAATCAGTTCGAATTAAAGTTACTTTTCAACCCTCCCGTAAACAATCAAGTGCAAAACTGGACATGATCTGAAAGAATGTTACTGTATCCTCCTACAGGGCAAAAATTGGCATCGTGGTTTTTGTTGCACAAAGATGGCAGTATCATAAACGAGGTTCTCCAAGTCTGAGCTTTTTTAAAAAAAATGGAAATACCTTGGTTAATTTTTCTTGTATCACATGAACAAAATATTTTTGGAATTTTATGAAGAATTCAAAAATGCATTAAAAGATGGGGTATTCCATTTAAAATGAGGAAGTTGATGGCAACATCCGGTGTAAGCGAAAGTGTCCGAAAGTTGAAAATATTATATTTAGATAGATCCTTATCGTTAACTTTATAACTGCAAAATATGAAACAGAAATTCAAAGGACAAATCCGTACTCTTTTAATGAGTGGGTTGCCTGAATATCCCTGTATTTTTATTTAAAAGTGTGTCTTAACTTTTTAAAGAGATAAAGAAATTTATAACATTGTTCGACAGATTCATTATAAATTTTACTCCTATTATTTTAAAAAGTTAAGATGGACTTTCAAATTAAAATACCTGACCATTTTTAATATCCGACTTGACAGAGAATAATCCTAATAATCAAATTCAAATTTTACTTGGTACAATGTGACCAATTTGGAATGTAAAATGTATTGGTTTGCTGATTTGAACTGATTATATTTTCTTGCAAGGTAGAGCTCCCAGAAATTTACTACTTACTACCAAATACATACAAAATTTCTAAAAATAATAAATTAGATTAATTTAAGACGTCTTTCATTTATTTTTTCTTCTTGCAAGGTAGAGCTCCAAGAAATTTATTACTTACTATCAAATACATACAAAATTTCTAAAAATAATAGATTAATTTAAACCGTCTTTCATTTATTTTTTTCAAGGACTTTTAATTTTTCAAGAAAATAACAGATACTGATAATTACTCAAACATTGATTATTACAAATCAGATGATAAACATATTCTTTTCAGGAGTGTGTCCATTCTAAATGTGTCGCACTGTACCAATAGTATTAAGTCACCCGGTTTTAGGTTGATGGTCGTCTTTTTTAAATAGGACGCTCTGTATATGGTAATCCGTTCTGATGCACCAGCAGCAAACATTAAATTTAAGTTTTCCCAAAAGATCTTTCGCACATCGATATCTTCAATTTTAGAAAGGAATACTGAATTATCCAGAAATTTTAATGTCACATCGAAAAACACTTCTCAAAATCTTTAATAAATAAGTATCCCCGCTTTATTTTAAAAAAAAATTGACAGAATGACAAAAAATCGTCCAAAAAAAATAAATAATAGTGACAAATTTTATCAAGTGGAAAAATCTAAATAACAGTGACATTGAATATTGTGGCATGCAAGAAAGCAAAGAAACAGTACAAGTTGGAACATCAAATGTAAACGAACACACAAACCTCATTTTTAAAACCTATTAGCTGCATCTGTGTATAAACCTGAACTTAAGGCATCGCAATTTATATTCCTAAATGTACAAATAAAATCAGAAAACAAAGCAAACTGAAAACTAGTAATTCAACTGAGTAAAAACTCAAAGCTCAAAATTGTTTAAAAAAATATATATTATTTTACGATGTGAAAGTATTATTGCAAAACAAATTACTAAAGGGAAAATATAAGTCATTTATTTATTACAAATTATTTTAAGTACTCTTATAGCTGTGCTTCACACTATCTGATTTTCCATTTGAATTTGAATATGACAGAATATACAGTGTCCTTCAAAAAGTGTGCTGCACAAATAGGGATTTGTTGTATTATGGATTTTTATTTAAATTTTTTGAGTTCCAACACTTCTGCATTTCCTAAAATCAAAGTAGCAAATGTCAGATTAAATTTATCTAGAATGGTATACAACGTGGACTTTATGAGATGAATACCGCTTAAAAGTACCCTTACTTTACAAGATACAGGAAAATGTCATAAGAACAAGTCGTTCAGAATTAAAAGTTAGAGATAGATATAAAATTATAGCTTCTTATAAACAAAAGAAATACAATTTATTGTAAACCACTATGCCCACACTACATTGAGTAGTATTGGTGGGATGAAAGTGTCCGCCAAAATAAGAGAACGAATTTCGTGTTTTCCTATTCATATTATTTTAGCAGAGACTTTAACCCCTCCTGTACTTCCTAATGTAGTATGTATAAACAGTGATTCACAATAAAGTGTAATTTTTTTTTTTTTTTATCATTTTTGAGATAGGAGGCTATAATTATTCCATATCTCGCCATAACTTTTTATTCTGAACAACTTATTCTTATGACATTTTCCTGTATCTTATATAAAATAAGGGCACATCACTCTTAAGTGGTCTTCATTTCTCGATGTCCATGCTGTATATCGCTCACGAAAAATTTCTTTTGACATTTACCAATTCGATTTTAAGAGATGCAGAAACTTCCTGCATCAATAAATTTTTATAAAAATTGATTAAAAAAAAATCCCATTTGTAGCACTTTTTGAAAAACAGTACATGGTGTTCCCTACAGTGAGTTCTCGGGCTACGTCTCAATACCTACAAAAATCTCTATCTGTACCTGTCAAAAAGTGAAAGTTAAAAATGAATACCGTGATTTTAACATGAAACATTTCTGTTCATGTTACTACAGAAACAAATTCCAATTTATAAAAATATTGTTGCATGATCATAGTCGTTAAATTTGACAATTTTATTTTGGAACATCTGTCACAAAATGACAGGGAAAACTTTTTAAAATTTGTTGCAATGTTTATATATAATTAATAATAATAATAATTTATGTAACCAGAGAACGTACTGTCGGGTCAGGCCAGCCTATATTTATCACAAAACATAGAAATCGACTTTTTCTATGATGCCAGAGTTGGAAGATTTTCAAAAGCAGAAACACTTTTTCAAAGCATGTGTGAGAGTAAATTCTCCAGATAAGAACTCCTAAAAAGAAATCTTGAAAAGTTGGGAAAAATTTCTACTAAATTCAATTGTAAATCGTTGATTTTGGTATATTGATTAAATTACTCTCGCAAAGTTAAATTTGTCATTGGTGAAAGTTAAAACTGAACTAAAAAACGATTTTCCCTTTGCTCATCACCAAAGGCCCGTTATTTAGAAGACAGAAAATATTTCCCTGAAAATGATCCCCTCGTAAAATAAGTAAAGTTAACTCGTCTTTGATAAATCAGGAACACATTTTAATAGAATCTATTTTAAACAGATAAGTAATCAAGAAAACCTGTAAACGTGAAGTTATTGAAAAAATTATAAATTACAATTATATTTCCTGTTACTCATTGAGAACCCCCTCTTTGTAAGTTATATTATCCCCAATAGATGTAACTTGCAATGAAAACATTTTACGTAATAATTCTTTCGGCAAATTCAAAAAACCTAACTTTAAAAAAAATTACTGTAAAAGAAAAGCTGTAATAAACATTCACTTTCTTCCAACCCTGGAAATCTATAGCTTATTTGATATATCCAACTCGTCCGTAACTACACATAATTGAATAGCAATCACGACTTACTACTTGTCGATGTTTGGCGGCTTCATCGTCAGCCATGGAACCAAGTGATGCCGATGTTTCGCTTCATCGGCAGCCGTTGAACCAAGTGATCCCCCGATGTGTCTCGGGTCCGGAACGAACAAATTCTCGGGTTCAAAGTCACATGTTGTCCCACTGTACAAGCCTGAGAATGAGAAAGATATTAGCCTAGAGACAGATAATACAAAATATTTCTCACCTTAGACTGAAGGCTTGTATTCGGCAGTCTCTGGAGATTGACTAAGAGCTTAAATTCTTCGATGTAAATGTGAGATGAACACCAAACGGAAGCAGTTCAGCCCAATCTCGTTGTAGTAGCAGATAGTAAAACGAACAAAACATCTCCAAAGCCTAAAAAAAAAAAATAATTACTTAGAAAAAAAAAGATTTTTTTCATAATTAGTAATTACCTGGGATATTTCAGAATCAAAAGTACTGCTTTTTGAGGAAGTTCACTGGCCCCAAGTACCCCTCGCTCGATTTACCTTGGTCGGCGTTGATGGGAGGAAAATCAAATGCAAAGATGTCTACAAGGAAGAGTCCACTTTTAGTCGGCTAATACGGCATCACAAGATTTCATTTTAAATTGATAAAAACCATGTTTAACCGTTTCAGTTTATAGAGAACAGATGCTGAACACTTTTATATTATCAACGAACCTGTATTTCTTGCAATAACAAACTAAACACTGCAAATAATTTAGAATTTATAGCACGCGTTGTGAACTGGACGAACTTTCGAAACAAAATGGAGGTCGTTACGCTTGGGAAGCAGAAGAAGGCGGACGTCGTCGATCCTGGCAGATAGCCTCGAACCCCGTACGCTAACAGTTTATGAGCGCGGCAAATTTAAATTCAAAGAGGGAGCCGTTGAAGAAATCGCGGACCATCAGGCGTCAACATTTTTGTATTAAAAATTGGAAATTATTAAAATTTAAAAATATACTACTTACATTACGTAAAACTAAAAGTTAAAAACCAACGAACAATAATTGTTTAAACTACTGATGATTGTTAATATTAATATTTGATAATATTGACCTATTCTGTAAGAAATGTATTTATTATCGAATTCGTTTCAAACTCCTTAATAAAAAAACTCGAGCATCACTATTTTTACTCCGATTGAAATTTCGGAGAAGCAACTTGCAATTTTTAAGGGTCGCTATGATTCATTTTTCTTTCTAAAAAAATGGCTGAAATTGATTAGAGACTTTTTACGTCATTGGATATTTATTTTTAGGGTCCAAAAATACGTCAATTTACGTGAACTTTCTGAAATATTAAGAGAATACTAAGAAAGCTGTAATTTCTTTTTATATTTTATAATAGTAGGTCGTGATTTTAGCCGTATACCGGCTGTTACAAATTGGGTGTGCACTGAAGGAGAATCTCCTAAACCGTAAGAGGTACAAGTATGGTTAAATGGAAGAAAAGATGCACGAATCAATGTCTCTAACTCGTATTCATTAACAGAATGATTTTTTTATTATTTCTTCTCGAGATATTAATAAAAATGTAAAAAAATCGATTTTCTTTTTCACTCTGTATCTCTTTTATTATACATAATTTTTTTGAAATTCTGATTTAACTATCTACGGGCACTTTTTGATTCTGCTTCGAATAGGAGTAATAGAATTGAAGTCAAACGTTTCGACTTTCCACGACGACCACGATGATCTCAGTTTCAATTTTTTAAATACAACTTATGTCTTTTTATTGTTCTCTTCGATGGCATTTTTTCTCCTGATTGTAATGATACATCACACTTAATAGTTGATATTAATTTGAAGCTTAAATAATTCAGATTTTACATGAAAATTTTATTTAATACATAATTTCAAATTTCTAGTTCATTTTATTAGCTGAATAAAATATAATAAGCTATTTAAAATTTTTCTGTATCGTTATTTTAATAATGCATTGCACTTGCGAAAATAAATTTTTACCGACAAATATCGATTGGTTCTAATATAATTTGCTCGATTTGTTTCTCAGCAGCTTTAGTATAGCAGTGAAAAATGTTTGGTTCGTTTTCTTATCTTTTTATTATTCTAGTCGATAGTATTTTTTCTGGTGATTTCAGTGAGTATAATATTTAATACCTTTTTTTCAAGTAAAGTCAGAATATGACAAAAAAAAACTGACAGTTTTTTTATTTGTGAAGTATTAGCAACTAACATTCAGTTGTCGGAAGTGGAAAAACCAATAAATTTTGACTAAATGATATTAGGTGGTTAACACAAACCAAATAAACAGCATTATAAACATATTAAATTACAAGAACAAAATAAATAAGTTGAATAAAAATTATAGAAGAACATGAGAGTTTGTAGAATAAAGTGAAATAAATAAAGTAAATCCTCGAAATGTCTTCCACTGTTTTCAAAACACACATTCATACTTAATCCTATGTGTTGTTAAGCGTGTCGAAGATGAATTTGCGAAATATTTTTGTAAGAATTTAATATTCGCCTTCTTAGTTTCTCCTTATTATTTATCTTAATGCTAGTTACTGTTTCGATGTCCAAAATACCTACTTTATCCTGTTTAGATTATGGATGGTGGTCCCAATATAACTTGCCAACTTCAACGGATCAAAACGAGTGGCAATATTTAGTGCCATTTTTGGACTTAACCATATTTAAAAAAATTTAAAGATAATGAAGTGTTGACAGTCACCGAGTGCTAAAGAAAATTAAAAAAAATTACATTGTTGTAGAAAGTATTTTCCAAATTTATCACAAAAATATTTGTTTTTAGCTGCCAATGTCTTTGTAGAAGGCACTATTCAGTAATATCTAAATATTTTTAGTATAATTAGTATTCACTTTTTCTTTTAACTCGACAGTGCGCGTCAAAATTAAAAACTAGGCTTTCTCATTCCTCCTATACCAAAGCTGAGATACAAATCGAGCAAATTATATTAGAACCAATCCATATTTGTCGGTAAAAATTAATTTTCCCGAGTGCAATGCATTATTAAAATAACGATACAGAAAAACTTTAAATAGCTTATTATATTTTACACTATAGCTAATAAAATGAACTAGAAATTTGAAATTATGTATTAAATAAAATTTTCATATAAAATCTGAATTATTTAAGCTTCAAATTAACATCAACTATTAAGTGTGATATATGATTACAATCGGGAAAAAAGATGCTATCGAACAGAGCAATAAAAAGACTTAAGTTGTATTTAAAAAATTGAAACTGATGATAGTCGCGGAAAGACGAAACGTTTGACTTCAATTCTGTTACTCCTATTCGAAGAAGAATCAAAAAGTGCCTGTAGAAAGTTAATTCAGAATTTCAAAATTATGTATAATAAAAGAGATACAGAGAGAAAAAGAAAATCGATTATTTTACATTTTTATTAATATCTCAATAAGAATTAAGAAAAAAATCATTCTCTCAATGAATACCAATTGAGCATTGATTCGTGCAACTTTTCTTCCATTTAACCGAATTTGTATCTCTTACGGTTTAGCAGATCTCTTCAGTGCACACCCAAGCATAGCATATACCAGGTCTCCCTACAGTGTTTTCTCGGGCAATATGTCGATAATTACTGAAGATATCGACATTTCTCTTTTGAATGTGAAGAGATCTGGCAACACAAAATTTTCATCTACACAGGGTGAATTAAAACATTGGGTGCTGGATGCAACTTCTTTTTATTTCAAATGGCATACCCTCATGTATGTATGGTATCAAATTTGGATCACCCATAAAATTAGGCACATTTTCTGTATACCCGTTATCTACGCCTCCTAATTATCACCGTTTTTACGATATTAAACCTTCCATCTAGAAACTGGTTAGAGCATGCTATATTCAAGAAAATTGACTTTTGTCATCTAGAAATGTCTGACATTTTGCTTAGTATAATGATCATCCCCCTGTAATTATAAAAATACATTTTTAATAGTGACTTAGAGCGATCTAAAGCATCATTTGCTACATCTGTGACAAAAATAATTTCCTTAAAAGTAAATAAAACCAGAATAAATACTATAATGGCTGCAAACGCTTTTTTTTTTAATAAAACGTTAAAAATATTAAGAACAGTTAGATTTATGCACAGATTATGGTAAACAAAAACGTGTAGAATGTTGCGGAGAACGAAATCATAAGAGGACGTGCCATTTGAAATTAAAAAGTTGAATCCAGCACAACTGTTTTGGTAGGTGCAGCCTGTATATTTGAAAATAATTTTATGCTGCAGATCTCTAAAATGCAAAACAAAAATATCTTGGGACATTTTCAACATATAGCCCGAGAACTCGCCGTTGGGACACTATACAGGGAGATTCAGTCAAGCCATTCGTTTAAAGTAGTTTACTGACTTCCTCCTTGAATTTTTATTTCATATTTTGAGATTATAAGTTAGCGGTAATGATCTATTAAAATATAATATTTCCAACTTTCGGACACTTCTGCTTGCACAGGAAGTTGCTGTCAACTTTCTTATTTTAAATGGAATACCCCCACTTTTTAATACATTTTTCAAATCTTCATGAATATCTAAAGATCTTATGTAACATGTGATACAAGAAAAATTAGCAGTGCCTTGTTTATGATGCTGCCATTTTTTCTGTAACAAAAGCCATAATTTCAATTTTTGACCTATAGTAGGCTATACTCTCGTAGGCTTTCAGGTCATCCCTAATTTTACACAAAATTGTTTATGGGCTGGTTCAAAAGTAACTTCTATTCGAACTGATTCCAATTGTCGAGAAGTCATGTTTTTTAAATATGAACACCCAGTTTTTATTTTCTTTTATTTCACATGATATGAAAATATACTAGACTTTCCGTTTAAAAAACATGGCTTCTCGACAGTTGAAATCAGTTCGAATTAAAGTTACTTTTCAACCGTCCCGTAAACAATCAAGTGCAAAACTGGACATGATCTGAAAGAATGTTACTGTATCCTCCTACAGGGCAAAAATTGGCATCGTGGTTTTTGTTGCACAAAGATGGCAGTATCATAAACGAGGTTCTCCAAGTCTGAGCTTTTTTAAAAAAAATGGAAATACCTTGGTTAATTTTTCTTGTATCACATGAACAAAATATTTTTGGAATTTTATGAAGAATTCAAAAATGCATTAAAAGATGGGGTATTCCATTTAAAATGAGGAAGTTGATGGCAACATCCGGTATAAGCGAAAGTGTCCGAAAGTTCAAAATATATTTCGATAGATCCTTATCGTTAACTTTATAACTGCAAAATATGAAACAGAAATTCAAAGGACAAATCCGTACTCTTTTAATGAGTGGGTTGCCTGAATATCCCTGTATTTTTATTTAAAAGTGTGTCTTAACTTTTTAAAAAGATAAAGAAATGTATAACATTGTTTGACAGATTAATTATAAATTTTACTCCTATTATTTTAAAAAGTTAAGACGGACTTTCAAATTAAAATACCTGACCATTTTTAATATCAGACTTGAGAGAGGATAATCCTAATAATCAAATTCAAATTTTACTTGGTACAATGTGACCAATTTGGAATGTAAAATGTATTGGTTTGCTGATTTGAACTGATTATATTTTCTTGCAAGGTAGAGCTCCCAGAAATTTACTACTTACTATCAAGTACATACAAAATTTCTAAAAATAATAAATTAGATTAATTTAAGACGTCTTTCATTTATTTTTTCTTCTTGCAAGGTAGAGCTCCAAGAAATTTATTACTTACTATCAAATACATACAAAATTTCTAAAAATAATAGATTAATTTAAACCGTCTTTCATTTATTTTTTTCAAGGACTTTTAATTTTTCAAGAAAATAACAGATACTGATAATTACTCAAACATTGATTATTACAAATCAGATGATAAACATATTCTTTTCAGGAGTGTGTCCATTCTAAATGTGTCGCACTGTACCAATAGTATTAAGTCAATCGGTTTTAGGTTGATTGGTAGTAAACCAAATACATACAAAATTTCTAAAAATAAAAAATTAGATTAATTTAAGACGTCTTTCATTTATTTTTTCTTCTTGCAAGGTAGAGTTTCAAGAAATTTACTACTTACTATCAAATACATACAAAATTTCTAAAAATAATAAATTAGATTAATTTAAACCGTCTTTCATTTATTTTTTCATGGACTTTTAATTTTTCAAGAAAATAACAGATACTGATAATTACTCAAACATTGATTATTACAAATCAGATGATAAACATATTCTCTTCAGGAGTGTGTCCATTCAAAATGTGTCGCACTGTACCAATAGTATTAAGTCACCCGGTTTTAGGTTGATGGTCGTCTTTTTTAAATAGGACGCTCTGTATATGGTAATCCGTTCTGATGCACCAGCAGCAAACATTAAATTTAAGTTATCCCAAAAGATCTTTCGCACATCGACATCTTCAATTTTAGAAAGGAATACTCAATTATCCAGAAATTTTAATGTCACATCGAAAAACACTTCTCAAAATCTTTAATAAATAAGTATCCCCGCTTTATTCTTAAATTGGAATTAGTAGACAGGAATTAGAAGTTATGTTTCATGTTGCAATTGAAAAAATTGACAAAATGACAATAAATCGTCCAGAAATAATAAATAATAGTGACAAATTTTATCAAGTGGAAAAATCTATATAACAGTAACATTAAATATTGTGGCATGCAAGAAAGCAAAGAAACAGTACAAGTTGGAATATCAAATGTAAAAGAACACACAAACTTCATTTTTAAAACCTGTTAGCTGCATCTGTGTATAAACCTGAACTTAAGGCATCCCAATTTATATTCCTAAATGTACAAATAAAATTAGAAAACAAAGCAAACTGAAAACTAGTAATTAACTGAGTAATTAAAAACTCAAAGCTCAAAATTGTTTAAAAAAAAAATAGATCCATTATAATATGTCAACGGTTACGATGTGAAAATATTATTGCAAAACAAATTACTTAAGGGTAAAGATGAGTCATTTATTTATTACAAATTATTTTAAGTACTCTTATAGCTGTGCTTTACACTATCTGATTTTCCATTTGAATTTGAATATGACTGAGAATATACAGTGTCTTTCAAAAAGTGTGCTACACAAACAGAAATTTAAATCACTCTTTATATACACTACATTGAGTAGTATTGGTGGGATTTAAGTGTCCGCCAAAATAAGATGAATAGGAAAACAGGAAATTCGTTTGTATTTCTCAATTGCTTCATTTGGTTCAGAGTTATTATTACAATGAATTTCTATCGTGCTACAGAAAAATTATAAAGTTTTGGAATGCATTGAAATAACCACTGAGGAGATAATGAAATAATTGAAAAATAAAAACGAATTTCGTGTTTTCCTATTCATATTATTTTAGCGGAGACTTTAACCCCTCCTGTACTTCCTAATGTAGTGTGTTTAAACAGTGATTCATAATAAAGTATGATTTCTTTTTTTTTTTCATTGTTGAGATAGGAGGCTATAATTATATCATATCTAGCCATAACTTTTTATTTTTATTCTGAACAACTTATTCTTATGACATTTTCCTGTATCTTATATAAAATAAGGGTGCTTCACTCTTAAGTGGTCTTCATTTCTCGGTGTCCATGCTGTATATCGCTCACGAAAAATTTCTTTTGACATTTACCAATTCGATTTTAAGAGATGCAGAAGCTTCCTGCATAAATAAATTTTTATAAAAATTGATTAAAAAAAAAATCCCACATGTAGCACACTTTTTGAAAGACAGTACATGGTGTCCCCTACAGTGAGTTCTCGGGCTACGTCTCAATATCTACAACAAAAATCTCTATCTGTACCTGTCAAAAGTTGAAAGTCAAAAATGAATACCGTGATTTTAACATGAAACATTTCTGTTCATGTTACTACAGAAACAAATTCCAATTTATAAAAATATCGTTGCATGATCATAGTCGTTAAATTTGTCAATTTTATTTTGGAACATCTGTCACAAAATGACAGGGAAAACTTTTTAAAATTCCTTGAGATGTTTACATAATTAATAATAATAATAATAATAATTCTTATAACCAGAGAACGTACTGTCGGGTCAGGCCAGCCTATATTTATCACAAAGCATAGAAATCGACTTTTTCTATGATGCCAGAGTTGGAAGATTTTCAAAAGCAGAAACACTTTTTCAAAGCATGCGTGAGAGTAAATTCTCCAGATAAGAACTCCTAAAAAGAAATCTTGAAAAGTTGGGAAAAATTTCTACTAAATTCAATTGTAAATCATTGATTTTGGTATATTGATTAAATTACTCTCGCCAAGTTAAATTTGTCATTGGTGAAAGCTAAAACTGAACTAAAAAACGATTTTCCCTTTGCTCATCACCAAAGGCCCGTTATTTAGAAGACAGAAAATATTTCCCTGAAAGTGATCCCCTCGTAAAATTAACTTGCCTTTGATAAATCAGTAATACATTTTAATACAATCTATTTCAAAAAGGCAAATAATCAAGAAAACCTGTAAACGAAGTTAATAAAATTATAAAGTCAAAATATTTCGTCACACATTGAGAACCCCCTCTTTGCAAGTTATATTATCCCCAATAGATGTAACTTGCAATGAAAACATTTTATGTAATAATTCTTTTGGCAAATTTAAACAAACCTAACTTTAAAAAAATAATTGCAGTTAAAAAAAAGCTGTAATAGATATCCACTTTCTTCCAACCCTGGAAATCTACAGCTTGTTTGATATATCCAACTCGTCCGTAACTACACATAATTGAATAGCAATCACGACTTACTACTTGTCGATGTTTGGCGGCTCCATCGGCAACCATGGAACCAAGTGATGCCGATGTTTCGTTTCATCGGCAGCCGTTGAACCAAGTGATGCTCCGATGTGTCTCGGGTCCGGAACGAACAAATTCTCGAGTTCAGAGTCACATGTTGTCTCACTGTACAAGCCTGAGAATGAGAAAGATATTAGTCTAGAGACAGATAACACAAAATATTTCTCACCTTAGACTGAAGACTTGTATTCAGCAGTCTCTGGAGATTGACTAAGAGCTTAAATTCTTCGATGTAAATGTGAGACGAACACCAAATGGAAGCAGTTCAGCCTAATCTCGTTGTAGTAGCAGATAGTAAAACGAACAAAACATCTCCAAAGCCTAAAAAAAAAAAATAATTACTTAGAAAAAAAAAGATTTTTTTCATAATTAGTAATTACCTGGGATATTTCAGAATCAAGAGTACTGCTTTTTGTGGAAGTTCACTGACCCTAGTAGCCCTCGTTCGATATACCTTGGTCGGCGTTGGTGAACGGGCGATCAAATGCAAAGATGTCTGCAAGGAAGAGTTCACTTTTAGTTGGCTAGCTAATACGGCATCACAAGATTTCATTTTAAATTGGTAAAAACCATGTTTAACCGTTTCAGATTATAGACAATAGATGCTGAACACTTTTATATTATCAACGAACCTGTATTTCTTGCAATAACAAACTAAACTCTGCAAATAATTTAGAATTTATAGCACGCGTCGCGAATAGGTCGAAGTTTCGGGCCAAAATGGAGGAGCAAAGAGAAGGCGGAAGTCGTCGGTCCTGCGTGGAAGCCTCGACCCCCCCGTACGCGCATACTTGAGTGAAACTTTCCGTGCTGTAATTGGTCAAAAGCAAAGACTAACGGAAGTTTATGAGCGCGGCAAATTTAAATTGAAACAGGGAGCCGTTGAAGCAATGGCGGATCATCAGGCGTCAACATTTTTGTATTAAAAATTGGAAATTATTAAAATTTAAAAATATACTGCCTACATTACGTAAAACTAACAGTTAAAAACCAACGAACAATAATTGTTTAAACTACTGATGATTGTTCATATTAATATTTGATAATATTTACCTATTCTGTAAGAAATGTATTTTTATTATCGAATTCGATTTAAACTTTTGAAGAAACTCAAGCTTCAGTATTTTTACTCCGATTGTGAAATTTCGGAGAAGCAATTTGCAATTTTTAAGGGTCGCCATGATTCATTTTTCTTTCTAAAAATGGCTAAAATTGATTAGAGACTTTTTACGTCATTGGATATTTATTTTTTGGGTCCAAAATGGTCCAACACATTTATTTATACAGAGTGTCCCAAGTTGTGTGACCTATTCGTTAAAAGTTTTCAGGGAAAGGCACGTACGAAAACGTTCAGAAAATGTACACACTGCTCTAGGACGAAGCGATCTTTCTGACTAAAATATTTTCCCTTATATTTAATTTGCGGTTATACCGGTAGTCGCCGTTAACTTTCTTTCTTATTTTAAATGGTATGCTACACTTTCTATTACAAATTCTGATTCTACACATCATTCTAGGTAAAAATCGTTAATCGCTATAATTAAATGTAACGGTTTTTGAGATATATTCAAATTTCTGAAAAAAAATTATTTCAGTGGCCTCTCATTTAAGAAAATGTACGTACGATACTTTCAAACTTCAAGATTCAAATTGTCTGTCGTTTGAAAGAATAATGATGTTCAGCCTTTCAAATCGTATCCTAATTATCATTGAAAAATTCACACGGTGGTCAAAATATGTTTATTTTAATATTGTTTCTTATCATGGCATATTTTGGTAAAATTATGGTAATTTTTCATAATAAGTTAAGACAAAACAAAAATATTTATAGAGTTATAAGCTGTATTAACAGACAAGCATAAATAAAAGAAACAAAGAAATTACAAAATTAAGGAAACAAATAAAAAGGAACCTTAATGTTTAATTCTTAAGGTCTACGACACGATGGCATTTTTTGTGCAAAATTTCAACAAAGTGAGAGAGATAGGTTACCATTGTAAATATTTATCAGTTGGTCTCCGTTATTTGCAAATTTTATCCAGTTTTTACGACCATGTCATACGAACTCTAAAATAATAAATAAAACAGTTTAATTATTTTTACCACTGTACCAATTGTAACTTTTGCTTTTGCTTTTTTTCACAAAAATGTTAGCCAGACAAAGAGAATTGTTTTTGAAAATAGGTATACCTATTTTTTTAAGACCCTTGATGAAAATAGTAAGTATTACGGTAGGTATTTACTTATAGCTTTATTCCAAGATGTACGGCAAAATATTGTTATGATTAGCAATTATTTATTTCTTAAAAAATAGGAATTCAATATCTACTTTCTCTTCAAAATTAGTTATGAATAACTGTATTAATGCCATTAATTAACACAATAAACAATAATTGATAACAAGAAAAGTAATGGAAATAGGTATAGGGAATGCTACTGCTAATCGATGTAGGATTTGATTCTGCATCTCATGATGCAAAAATATACTGGCTATACTAAAATTTACGAAAACTGAGTTTTGGACAGTTGAACATAACAAGGTTCGACACCATATTTTGACCACCATGTGAATTTTTCAATGATAACTAGGATACGATTTGAAAGGCTGAACATTATTCTTTCAAACGACAGACAATTTCAATCTTGAACTTTGAAAGTGTCGTACGTACATTTTCTTAAATGAAAGGCCACTGAAATATTTTTTTTCAGAAATTTGAAGATATCTCAAAAACCGTTACGTTTAAGTATATGGAAGCCTCAACAATTTTTACTTAGAATAATATGTAGAATCGGAATTTGCAATAAAAAAAATATGGTATTCCAATTAAAATAAGAAAGTTAATGGTGGCTTCCAGTATAACTGGAAGTGATATAGAAGTGAAAATATTTTACTCTGAAAGATCGGTTCCTCCTACGCAGTGTGTTAATTTTCATAAGGTTTGTATGTTCCGTTTCCTGAAAACTTTTAAAACTGCTTATTTAAAAGATCAGTTAGATCACTTAGGATCGTGTAATTGTTTTGATGTTAGATGTGTGTAAACTTGTTCGTTTCGCTATCAAGAATCACATTGATCTCACTAATGTGCACTGATCCGAAGTCTAGTAAATGAACTGATTCGAAAAAAAAAAAGCTTACAGGGTTTGGTAAAGTTCTGAATTTGGTCATTTATGGAATTATTTAAGGAGATACAAAAAAATTAACCTGTGGGCAAATGATTACCAGAATGAATGTTCACATTTGAAAATTCTTTTTAATAATGCAGAGGTATTACTGTGGACCAAAGTTAATTTGTTTTAAATGTAACACCTGTATGTGATACACCTTTTGAAGCAACAAATTAATCTAGAGAAAATTAGCTGTTGTTGATTTATTTTAAGTTAACTGTATTAGCCAATCACCCAGTTTTTTCATCACAGTAGGCGAGTTTGGGTGACAATTTTGTTGGTGTCACGATGAGATACGGACATCAGATGAAACGGTTATGTTTATTTTCAATTTCAAGTTTTATGATTTTAGTACATTGATTTCGACTTCGTAGTAGGTGTGTTAATAATCAAATCTTTCATTCACTGACAGGCCCAGAAAAAGGAGGTATCATCAAAAAATGTTGTCATTTCACGCAACGTCTACACTCAAGCACGGCTTGCTTAATTTTTGGTTTGCCACGACATGAAATTATATGAAAGTATTTGCAATTAAATTTTTATATTCGTTTCAAAAAATTTAACTCTTGCGGGAATCATTATCTCACAGTCACCCTTCTGAACTGTGTTCATGTGAGAAAAATGTGTTCCCTCAGTCGGTTCATAAATAACTAGTTCATATCAGATTCAGCTGTGTTGGGATGTTCAGTTCCGTGCACTCTCTTCACTCCTTGTGCACAGTTGGTCTCTCTTTTCCTTTAAGTGAAAGTGAGACAAAAATAGGAAACGAATCAATAGAGTGCACAGAACTGAATATCCAAACACAGCTTTTGTTTTGGCATCTATCAAAATTCATGTAAACAACCTAAGCAAACTAGAACCTGTGACTAGAACCGGACTACTCCAACGAGAAAAAAGAGTGAATGTTTAATATGTACGGTCTTCTTCGCTGAATCTTTTCAGTTACATCATAAAATTTTCATAAATTAATCAAATCGATACTTCATAGTCAACTTAGCGACAATATTCATGTATTCATCATTTTTAGACATCAATTTGAGCTTGGTTGTGAGAAGAAATTGCAACCTAATCAGATATTTTGTGCCCGGCAGAATTTGAATATTCATATGCAACATATAAATTATGTTTTATGTGCAGGACAGTAAATGTATGTAGTAACTCAAAATGACAAACTTATAAATTCTGTTATTGTTTTATCATACGTGTCAGATAATGATAAAGGAAGATGTTGATACTTTACTTGGATCAGGACACTATAACGTAAGTCAAAAGATCCAGCAAAAAACTGTAGTCACAAGCAGTAAATTTTTGCTATTACTGAGATTAAGTATAAAGATTCGTTCATTTAGAACGAATCTTTATACTGAATCAAGTGAATTGGTTCCCGATTCCCAAAAAGATTTGAATCTTATTTGAGTCGTATCTCACCCGAACCGCATCGGCATCGAGTATCATTGCGTGAATTGGTTACTGCCTCCGACCCGATCGTACTGGATTCGATATGCTTACAACTGATTCAATTTGTAAAGGTGTTCGACTTCAACTCTGCTCGCATCGAGTGCATAACACAAAATCGTAATTTTTGAGGTGAAATATTTACGGCCTTTCATGTAAGGAAAGTATCTATCTGCACAGTTATGTGATATTTAAATACGTATGTTAGAGAATCTTTTTCACGTTAAAAATAAATGAAATAAGAGTCTAAAAAATTTGGATAAATAATGTGGATATTTGCACCGGCAACGTCCGATAATGATAGTTAGTCTGAATTGCCCAACTCAATGTCTCCATATGATCGGGGCACGTTCCTTTGTCTTGAATATTTAAATAGAATTTGATTTGGTCGATGCGCTCGATGCGGTTCGAACACTCGGAACACTTTCGGATCACAACCAAGTGAATGAATCGTTACTGAACAAATCACCATTAGGAATCGAATCAAAGGAATTGATTCGACGAAAAGAATCGAACTTCCCAACTCTAAACACGCATGTAATCCATTGAACTAAACAGGCAACACAAGTTTTAGTACACTTTTTATTCATAAACAAATTAACTGGGTTTATTGTAAGAAACTGCCCTTTTTGCAATATCTCTCAATCAAGTATACACTTGCAAACTACTGAACGCGCATCTCCACGATTGAAAGAAAAACAAATTTTATTTATACTTTTAGGAAAGAAATATGTTGCACAAAAGTGCAATTTCAGATAATAGGGCAGCCAGTTGAATTGTTTCGGATAATACGTCGAAAATTATTTTCAACGTTCAAGAATCTGGCGTACAGATAATCCGATTCCGGATAACCGGGTATCTACTGTATTTGAATACACGTATTGGTAGAATTTGATTATTGAAATAATTCGATTATGCCCCTCACTACATCCAACTCGTAATGCTAAGTAAATGAAATTACTCACCATGTCGACACTATAGGCAGGATTGGCCCGTCTCCAGCCGATTGCCTTTGTCGTGTAAGTAGACTAGAAGATCAGGTGTCGGAAGTCACAGCATCAGAACTTCCCTCGTCATACCAGCAGCAACGAGCAAGGCCTGAAAGAAAAAAGGTTTTATTACCATTAAAAAAAAAAAAAAAAACGTTTCCTACATATAAATTTGTATGTCCTTTAAGCACAAAAATGGTTGAAATAATTTTCTTTACCTTAAAATTGCGTTAAATGCAGATCAAAGCGCAGAATTTTCATCAAATGGAAATTCGACGGGATTCTTCAATATACAAGATATTCAGCCGGCGAATAAGCTCGCAAAGGTACCACTCAGTACGAATTGGGAGACCTATGGGACAGTCTATTAAATAACGAGACGATCAGGCAACAAAAAAATTAATTTTACCTGGCCAAAATCACTTTCAAGCACTTTCATTTACCGAACCGATGTTAAATATTGTTACAATACAATCAAAAATGTATTTATTGCAATATTAAAGCAAATTTTGTTAAATATTTAATAACTCGTTCAGTACATCCGACCTCGACGAGAATCGCAGTTGAAAAGGGTCGAAGTTGCGTGCGTTTCTGTATTCTAGTGCAAAGTAAGTCTCGTAGTGGGAGCAAAAGAAATGCTGCCAACTGTCAATATTTCTCAATTTTTGATGTATTTCTTAAGTGAAGACGGTAGTTTCTTCAAAGGAAAAGCTTTTTTCAATAACTCTGTACAATAATTTATTAATTAAAAATTCAAAGACATGAAATTTTCGGGTAGGAAGGGTACTTTCTAAGTTCCTAAGAGATAATTCGAAGTCTAATGTGTTGGCAGCACTGACAATGAAACATATTTGATGTCTTTGACCTTTATTTGACCCCAAAGGATTTAACCATTTCTGTATAAAATTAAAGTATTGAAATTTCAATTGAATACAATTCAATGAAAAGGGAAACTAAGAGCGAGCAATTGATTGTAACAGAGAGGACAGTAATTTTACTATAAGTTGTCGTTTCTCCATGACTCCGAAATCATTTTCAATAAAAGAAACTAAAAATTATGTTATTTGGCTAATTAGCGACTGAAAAATGTGCCTAGATTTTAGTATTTGTTATGAAAGAACCTGGTTTGAGACAGCATTGCGTTTAAAACGTTGAAAAAGGCTTTTGAATTGCAGAAATGCATTTGCTAAGGGTGCCATTGGGCAACCAGTCCAAATCAATGTTGCTTGTTATTACAAAACAATAGCGGTGGCATATTATGTTTCATTAATCATGCAAAAAGATAAAACCCCCCATATTTTGCCCCAATTCCATCTATTTGTGCACAACCTGGTCAATATTCAAGACAACATGCTATTTTTTTGTTTTCTCATAAAATAAGCTTATAAATAAAGGTCATGTAGGATTTTTTTCACCGTATTTAACATTTGCATTGCCATTAAGGCCCGTCTGTGGATAGGATTGCAATAAGAAAGTGTACTGGAGACATAACCTAAATTTTTTTGCGTTGTAATTTTCTCGATTATTTGACTACAAAGTACACTTAACCAGAATGTTGTACTAGTTTTAAGTTTTTTAAAAATATACAAATGATGTACTGTCTCTAAATTAGAATATATTGAAAAACGAGAAATCTGTATTTCCCAATTTCAAAATCTTTAAAATCAATACAGAACACCGGCAGCAAGCATATTTAGGTGTCTGCATTAGTTTTGAAAGGCATTTCAATTAAATCAAATTGTCCTGCGACAACAGACACCACGATATTCCAAGAACCTTGTGTTTTTTTTTTATATTTAACATCAACTTCATTACTGTGGGAATATTCTTAATTTATCTCGTTATTTTACTGTGGAGATGTCTCCATAGAAAGTTGTGTTACTTATTGCAAACAAATACAAGCATAAGAATGTCTTTTTTCTTTGGCCTGATTGAAATCTTTAGATAGTCTAGTGCCAATCAGAAAAATGCTAAATACTTCATTACTGTTATAAATACAGGAGCAAGAACTACTACGTTTGCATTAAACATTTACGGGTGACCAAATTACAGGAACAAAAACTGCGAATCTGACAAATTTGGCCGAATGATCAATATTTTCTTGAACATAACCTAGAAATTTACATGTGGCGAATATCCACTCAATATATTACTGTAGATGTTTTTTCCTTGGTAAAATGTTCCGTTATTCATTACTACTTCCTGCTTTATCCCTGTCTGTCTAAAAATTCCTAGAGAACAGGTATCAAGTGCCAATTTCCAAAATGCTAAATATTTTATTTATTATTGTTAGTAAAGCAAGAATTCCGAAGAATAGTTGAGATAAACTTATCAGGCAATCGAATTAAAGCACCCAGAAGTATTAAATTTGAGATATTTAGAAAATCTGAAGTGCCAGTTTCGACAATGCCAAATACCTTAAATATTATGACAAATGGGGCCACAATCTCTGTTGCGTTTGTAAGTGAACTAAACAGGCAGTCGAATTAAAGCACCTAGAAGTTTTAAATTGCATTGTTTAATCAACATTTTCAAACCTAACCTAAGATTCTAAACTGGCCGAACACCTTTTAATTGTTACTTTTTTTTTACTGTGGAAGTGTCCCCAGTGAATGCCGCGTTACTTAACGCAACTAAAGAGAAGTTAAAGGAAATTTCTCTTATCTCTAGCCTTCTTGAAATTTCTAGTAAATCTGAAGCGCGAGTTTAGGTCATGTATTATGACAAATGGGGCCACAATCCCTGTTGCGTTTGTAAATGAACTAAACAGGCAGTCGAATTAAAGCACCTAGAAGTTTTAAATTGCATTGTTTAATCAACATTTTCAAACCTAACCTAAGATTCTAAACTGGCTGAACACCTTTTAATTGTTACTTTTTTTTTACTGTGGAAGTGTCCCCAGTGAATGAGGCTTTACTTAACACAACTAAAGACAAGTTAAAAGAAATTTCTTTTATCTCTAGCCTTCTTGAAATTTCTAGTAAATCTGAAGTGCGAGTTTAGATCATGTATACAAACGGGGCCCCAAACTCTATTGCGTTTGTAAATGAACTTAACAGGCAGTCGAATTAAAGCACCTAGAAGTTTTAAATTGCGTTGTTTAATCAACATTTTCAAATCTATCAAATTATGTTGGTGACATTGGTATTAATTATTTTACAGTTGGTGAAGTCCAGTGGCGTGGTAAAAAGTCGCTGTTTCGTAATGTAATGGAATCTAGGGTTATGTTTATGTAGACTTGCTAATGGGGGAATTATAATCGATGGACTAATCGTTGAACTCATCGATTAGTGCACTGATTCGTTAATTGACGAGTTAATCGACGAGTTCGCCGATGAGCTCATGGATGAATTCACCGATGACTTAATCGATGAGCTCACCGATTAGTCCATCGATGAGCTCTCCGATTAGTCCATCGATGAGCTCACCGATTAGTTCATCGATGAGACTAATCGGTGAACTCATCGATGGACTAATCGATGAGCTCATCGGTGAACTCATCGATGAACTAATCGATGAGCTCATCGGTGAACTCATCGATGAACTAATCGGTGAACTCATCGATGGACTAATCGATGAGCTCATCGGTGAACTCATCGATGAACTAATCGGTGAGCTCATCTGTGAACTAATCGATGAACTAATCCGTGAGCTCATCGATGAACTAATCGGTGAGCTCATCGATGGACTAATCGGTGAGCTCATCGGTGAACTCATCGATGGACTAATCGGTGAACTCATCGATGGACTAATCGATGAGCTCATCGGTGAACTCATCGATGAACTAATCGGTGAGCTCATCGGTGAACTAATCGATGAGCTCATCGGTGAACTCATCGATGAACTAATCGGTGAGCTCATCTATGGACTAATCGGTGAGCTCATCGGTGAACTCATCGATGGACTAATCGATGAGCTCATCGGTGAACTCATCGATGAACTAATCGGTGAGCTCATCGGTGAACTAATCGATGAGCTCATCGGTGAACTCATCGATGAACTAATCGATGAGCTCATCGATGGACTAATCGGTGAGCTCATCGGTGAACTCGTCGATGGACTAATCAATGAGCTCATCGGTGAACTCATCGATGAAGTAATCGGTGAACTCATCGATTAAGTCAGCAGTGAATTCATCGCTGAACTAATCGATGAGCTAGTTGGAGAGCCCGTCTATTAAGTTATTGATGAACTCTTCAGTGAGACCACCGATGAACTAATCGGTGAACTCATCGATTAACTCGTCAATTAACCAATCAGTGCACTCACCGACGGACCAATCAGTGGGCTCAGTTTTTATCTTTTAATACCGTGTGCGAATGAACAAACGTTGTTAGATTAATCCTTAATTAGTTCGCCTCCGTAGAAGAGAAATTTTTCAAAGAGAATGTGAAGGGGGTGATTAGCTTCGGTTTATCGATTACGTTGGCGTAAATACGACGAAAACCATTTGAAAACCGCCACAGGCGATGACCGTGTAACATAATTTAAGCGTTAAAGCTCGTTTTCTGTGCAGAATTAATGTCTTTTTACGATGGTACTTTAAGGGTCGATATCTCGGGAAAGGGGTGAGCTATAGAGGAACGGGGCGCGGTTTTGAATGCGCCTCGTCGAGCTCTATACGGGTGAATTTTTTCGCGATTTTAAGAGAAAAAAGTTTTCTCGCTCTTAAAAGTAGTAAAGTATAGTAAAATTTCAGGTTTTCGACGAAAAATTGATTGCCACGAAAAAAATCACCCTTATACACTTCGACTAGGCGAATCGAACGGTGCAAACCGCAAGTGTCTACCTCGCACCGTTTTCGAGAAAAAAATTTTGAAAAATATCGTTCGGTGACCAAAAAATTCAATAAGTCGAAAACTGTTCGAGATATTGACTTGAAATTTTTACAGTTAAGTCAGTCTGATAAGGCGAAGCTAAGGGCGGCAACCGCAACTTTATATGCCTTTTAATTCCTGAGATATTAATATTGTTACCGGCGCATCCACCAGATTGCCACTGAAAAATCACGATATCACAAGAACCAGGCGAAACAGAACGATGCGGTGGTTTTCACCATTCAATTAGCCTCGCCCAAGGACGCAAGATAGTGCTGAAGTTTTCGAAGAAAATCGAAAGTGGACGAATTTGAAATTCCGCGCATAATAATTTTGCACTAAAACGCAAATACAGTTTGTCTGCCAATGATGATTGTACTCCAATTATGTTAGTACCATTGGCATTAATTACTTTATAGTTGGTGAAGTTCAGTGGCTAGTAGAAACATAGACGTGTAATTAACGGTAGGTAAGGTTATGTACACTTCAGTTTTGAATTATTAATTAACAGTTCGCTTGTAATTAACTGCAGTTCAATCCAAGCGAAATATAAAAATAGTTTGATTCGAAAGGGAATCAAAGGGGATTATCGATCGAGACTGAATTTTCAAGGAGAGTGGGGATTAATCCTTCTTGCGAAAGAACGTCCATCTTTGAATCTAAACGCGTTTGGACCACGTTTTTGTAGGCGGCAGAAAGCACCTACAGAATCCAGCTTTATGGTTGACATAGTATGTGTCGGATCATGAGCGTAACGTCCGTCGCAGAATCGTATTTAGAATTATCGAATAATCCCGTTCGATTTGAAGCTGTAAATCAAGTCACCAATGTATTCTTCGATGATTCTAATAAACAGGTAACAGGCGTTTGGGTAGTTTTCTTTATAAGCGTCACGATTATCTGTACGCAGGTATTCGCAGTACGATCCGGTGGAGTTATGGGCGTGGTCGTCAAGGGTCCCACAGAGGACGACGCCCCAATAAATTTCCGAATGGAAGATCATGGCCCGGTCATTTCCATAAAATTTTCTCTGGATCAGCGTGTCCTGGCCGTGCAAAGAACGACCACCTCTGTAGAATTTATGAATTTCAACGGAACAATCATCGAAGCAGAATATTCACAGAACTGCAAGAAGAATTCCTCAATACTAGGGTTCGTTTGGTCCCAGATCAACGAGGTGGCTCTCGTCACCGATCACGGCATTGAGCTATACCTGGTCTTGACAGACAAGCATTCTCTGAGGCACTTGAAAACTACGTCCGTGACAGTTCAATGGTTTGTCTGGTGTCCGCAGAATAAAATTGCTCTACTTGCATCTGCGCATG
This sequence comes from Prosopocoilus inquinatus, assembly GCA_036172665.1. Lineage (NCBI taxonomy): Eukaryota > Metazoa > Arthropoda > Insecta > Coleoptera > Lucanidae > Prosopocoilus > Prosopocoilus inquinatus. The sequence goes on from CM069873.1 coordinate 72,875, forward strand.
GATCTCACTTACAACCTGTCATTTTAAAACAAGGATCCGTCAGCAAATTGCCAAAGGTAGAAAGTAAGTTCGAATCATTAGTAATGATGAACTTTCTTAATTAGAAAATTTACAGCTGAGCCTGGTCGTATGGCTTTGGAGAGAGATGTAACTTTGGCCACGTTGTATGGAGTGCCGTCTATATTTATATTGAGACATCAGAGTGGCCCCCAAACTGCTGAAGTACACATTCATACAATAAACGGACCCGGTCAGGCTCCTGTTAAAACACATGTTTTACGATTGGGTCTGTCTGGAAGATTTGCCATAAACGTCGTAGATAATTTAGTAATAGTACATCATCAGGTGAGTAATTTTCGCATACCTGCCGTTCAAGTGTTAAAATCATTCGTCTTGCATTATAGGCTTCGAGGTGTTCACAAATATTTGATATTGCACTTTCGGGAGAAAGCGATGGCAACATAATATATCACACGAGTATAGGACCTTCCAGATCATTAAAACCCGCAAGTTTAGCACTTCCGGGGTTGGTAGAACCGCAAACTCACATGTGTGAACTGTGTATCCTTGCATACAGCAATGAGCAATAAAATTTTAAGTAAATGTTTTCCTGAATTCTTCAGAGATTCCCCGAATTGGGTAGTTTTTCAACCGAATATCGTAATAGATGCTAAACTGGGATGTCTGTGGTACATCAAACTGTCGTTAAACAAACTCTGCTCTCAAATAACCAATCTGTCATTGTGCACACAATTGACTTTGAAACGCCTTGGTGCAAAACCTGTTCTTCTAACGGTATTCATTTGTGTGCAATAAAAAAAATTTGCTCAATTTATCGCTTTCAGTTGATTTTAGAGAACATCAAGCTAGCCAGGCTGCCATTGAAGAGACTGCAGGAGTCCTTCAATCACATCAATCTTACTTACAGAAACTGGATGGATGCCGAACTTCAGACACAAATCGCATCTCCTGCCGGAGCTCCGCTCCAGCCCAGACTGCCTGTGACACCATCCGTTCTCATAGATCAGAATGATATGTTTCATAGTGTGTTCCAAAAAATTGACTCAGAGGAACAGCTACAAAAATTGGAGTGGGTACTGACTGCTTACGTAACATCCTTGTCAGAACATGGTATACCTGCACAACACAACATCAACGAATTATTGATCACGATATTGGTATACATCTGTCCTGTTAGAGACGAAACCATTTTACAAAATTCCATTCTAGGTAAGGAGAAATAAGTTCAGCGCTTTGCAGCAACTTCTGCAGTATGGAGTAATATCAGATTCAAAACCCATAGCATGTTTACTTCTGTCATTGGGCAATATGCATCAGTCTGCGTCTCAGTTAGCTTTAGATATGTTAGCTCGTTTAGGTGAGTGAGTTCTGCTTGAAAGCTCAAGTAAATATTTATCATTGACTTTAGGAGCAAATGAAGAAATTCAAGAAGTCTTATTGAGTCAAGGCCAAATATTGTCCGCGTTAAAGTTACTGCAAGATAGTTCAAATCCGAGAAAGTTTCTGGAAGCCGCAGAAGAATCGAAAGATCCCAATCTTTTTCACAGTGTTCTTTACTTCTTCAGATCGAATTCGCATTTTTCAAGTGCATTCCTCAAAGGTACGCCGTGGTTCTACGTGTTTTCAAATTCTGCCCTAACTCGAGAGTTTTTCAGACGAAAGGCTGGACCACTACGTTCAGCGTTACAAAATCTTGTTTCCACACACATCTAATACCAATACTTAATTAATAATGAACCTCACTGTTATATACATAAAGTGTTTCTTTTTTTTAAAATTGTTTCTGTAATAAAGCTAAACATCAGTACATATATAATTTATTTTTTTTTTGCAATATATAAATTATATAAATAATAATAAAAGTATCACAAAGTGCTAGTAGCTATAGATGTTTGTTCGCTAACTCTTTCCTGAACTAACTAAAATATAAAGGATTTATACAAATTAATGCGAAAATGAGACTTATCAAATTATGGACTAGTACTGGGAGTCTTGATGTTGGTTAAAAGTGACCTTCCAAGTCTGGTCTTAAGCGGACATCAGTTTTTAATCTGCTCCTGCTTGGTGTTGGTTTGCTGACTTCTGGCATTGGAGTTCCCGTCATTCTACAATACAGACAGGAATTGTTTTCTATTTCTGATAAAGTGAAACAGGCGTCGTGAAAACAATGACCGCAGCCCCAAATTAGTACTTTGTTTTCATCATCTCCAAGGCAACAGTTTGTAAGTGGTAGTTGACATATACTGCACGACGGCTTAGACACTGCCAGTGCCTTGCCATTATTAAATAAAGTCTTTGCTAGGCCTGCAATCGGTAAATAGTTTTTAAATTGTGAATTCTTTAATAAAAAGAACTAACCTTGATGCAAGTCCTTCCCTAATAACGTTAAAGTGGTCGTTAACATGTTAATATCATGGGTACAATCGGATAATATTCCTTCCAACAACAACTTGATGTCGCCTAAGCTCACATCCGAAACGAGTTCCAAAAGTTGTGCTGGGGGAACGTGGGGTGCCGCTGCATGCAGTAACTGACGTAAAGATATTCCACCTGTCGCATTGGAATTTTTTAACAATTTTAACCATAACTGTTGCACACCACTAGCGTCCAAATGTTCTGCTCCACTGATGCAAACCGAAACTGCTTCGCTACCCATATTGTGCCGCAATAACAAATCTACAGCCCTGTGCCACTCGCCCATTCTCTCCAACAACAGAGCAGACGCCGAGTGTATTTGGTGCTCTTGTGTAATCTTCAGGGCTTCCTCCACCCGACATAATCCCAACTGTATGTAACTCATCACCGCATTTCTATCCCTCGAGCACAACAGCTGTAAATAATGTTCTGCTATGTGCGCGGGTAACTTGATCTCACTTGTGATTACTTCGCTCAAGAACGCACACTGCAGATCATTTTCATCTTCCAATGTTGCAAATAGTTCGCAGACAAGATTAGGAAAATGTTCTGCCACCACATCCGTAGCTTTTTTGGCGTCGACGCGAACCAACTCCTTGAAGTTGACGATGCACTGTTCTCGTATGCAACGCTCGCTTACTCCGATGTAAGTCAAAATATACCCAAACACTTCCGATTTGCGTACATTATCTTTCAGGTAGCATGTCAGAATGTTAGTGTAATCTTTCTGCTTTTCGTAGACATGCTGAGCTACACGATAACACTTAGAGTCTAATGCTAGTTGCAACACCTCCTCAAGGTTCATATGATTCAACCGGCTCGCATTTAATAAATCTAACCATGCTTGTTCTCGTTCCATGTGATCACGTAACGAAATTGGCTTGCCAATCATGTTCGTCAGAGAACGTACAACTGTATCTGTTACGTTTTCTTCGACCCTCAAATTGTTTGACGTAATGAGGCGAGAGATGAAGCACGCCAAATTTATTATCTGACTGTCCTGCAATCAAAAGAAAGATAAAGTTGACACAGTGTCCCTTAGGTTACTTTCTGACTCACTTCAAAATCTGGAGGAGCCACTACTTGCATTAAAATTTCCACTAATCTCTGTCGCTGCAGCAATCCCATTTCCCCGGAAAACTCAGCCTCCTTAAAGGCTATCTCAATCACATTTAAGCATTCCCTCGTATTGTACTTCAACAACGCCCTTAAATACGGGTACATACGTTCACCTTCTTTGGAATTTATCGAGTGAACCGCTTCCAAGCATCGTAGCACGTCCGCTTTGACCCTGGCGACGTCCTTCTCCGGAATCTCTCCCTTAGGGTACCCCAGACCAGTCAGACAAGATGAAACGTATACCAACATCGTGTTGCCCAACTTGTGGTTTTGGGGGGTTAGCTCGTCTAGGAATTCGATTAGGGGACCCGTGTAGTCTCCAATGGTTTTCGTAGTGACGTGGATCCATGCATTGTACAGTTTCTTTTCTCTGCAGATGTGTAACACCTGATGTAAATCGAGACAGCTCAAATCTAATGAGAGCAGCACATTCTCCAGCATTTGGGAATCCTTTTGCTCCAAGTGGGTCACCAGAGCTTGCGTTACACTAGGTGTCAAGTAAAAAAGATTTCCATTGCATATGTGGTCCGCTATCAATGAGAAATACCAATCTTGGTTGTACTGGTCGTTTGAAATTGCGTCCCACAGTTCATTGCAGAGCAGACTGCTGAAATTAGGAAAAGCCTAATGTAAGATACTAATCTAATGAAGACATACATTTTTAAAATAATAAGGAAAATTTCAAACGAGAACAGTGAAGTAGCAAGAAAGCATATTGATGCTTTAAGTAATTAATTAAAGTCGAGCACAAAAAAAAAAAAAAAAAACCGGCCACCGTAGAGTATTTTACAACAGGGATTTTAACCGCTTAAATTATATCTGAGCAGGAAATGGCTTAATTTGAATGAACTGCAATACTGGGCCACACGTAGGACGGTTTTCAACCGAGTGTCTTATTTGCTGTCTTTGTCTAGCCTTACCAGAAAATCTCCAAAACCTGCAATTTGTGCTTCAAGTCCTTAAATGTTTCTACGATTTTATGTCACTGCTCGACTGCTAAATGAAGTAATTTTAGCACGCAAACTGCGTGCACATGCGCCATTAGTGACAACCGGGAGGTTTATTAGAGACCGTTAATTTTAATTCTGAGTTTAATAAAACATTGGTTTCTATCTCCATTTTCAAATTAAATTTTTGTAATTTTTCAATTTCGAAAATATCAATTATAAGTCAAATAGGAAAATCATTTAACAAATTGGGAAACATAAGTGACAGTAGGAAAAAACCAAAAGGAAAACGCTATTATTTTTGTAGAAAAAGTTTGGGTGGCTGGGCGTTTTTTGTCGGTTAGTGTATTTATCAATCCGACACAATTTTTAAGTCAAAAATTGGCCGCTCGATAACGCGATCTAAACAGTTGTCTTATTATTCTTACATATTATTATTATTATTATTATTATTACATTAAAAATCAATTGAGGGTTTTTTTAATTCGAATGAATTTCTTTTTGGTTTTCTTAATTTGTTGTAGAAAGATGAATCAAGCATTTCTGTCAAAAATATAAAGAAGAAAAATATTAGATTTACGTTTTTTGTAATTTGACACAACAGTTTACGGCGGCCAGTAAACTTTCTCTGTCAGCAAAATGTTGTTGCAGATTCACTAAATAATTCTCCAGTAAAGCGCTAGTACTCTTCTCACGATGCAGCCCCTCTTCCGCCGCCAAGTTCAACGCTTCTGTCCATCTTCCTTGGTCACTCAAATAAACCAAGCGTTCATGCCATGTTCTCAGTTTGATCATGTGTACTGCTCTGATACCCAACACAAGCAACTGTTCCCCACGACTTGACAAACTATTATAACAAGCTCTTTCTCCTGCTAGAGCGAAAGCCTCGCTGACACCTCCGCCGATCGCTAATGCTTTAAAATGCGCAGAATTGTAGACCAGGCTGGCGTCCGTAAGTTCCAACATTTCTAGTTCGCGCTGCGTGCGCACTTCCACCAATCTGAGGTTTTCGCTGGTGTCTAATATTGCCAAGTGACGAGGTCCTAGCCAGTGCAGTGCCGTTAAACTATACGCCAGTCGTACGTGCCTCAAGGGCGATAATCGTATTCGATTGCTGTTTAAGCCAGTGAATACGACGCGGGTGTAATTCAGTTCTGCACCTCGCCCCCAAGCCAATACTGGTTGCCAATTTCTACCGACAGGTACCAACTGCCACGAGAGAAGTGGCAGAGAAGTCTGGAATCTCGGCAGCTGTTGACTAAACAGCACTTTCAGTTTTGGTTTTATAGAAATCACAATCACCTGGAACAAATTATCAAATTTATCAGGAAATAATTTATTAGTTAACTAAATATAAGTTCCTTCAGTTTAACCGCTTCAAAACAAATTTTGTAAATTTTCTGACGTTAATATACTGGCAGTTTTACCTGCTGGTTACAAAGATAAGGTTCAAAGGTGAACATTTTACTTCCCTAAGAGATTATCTTTGGTTTGTGCCCACCTTAGATAAGGTCGCCATTGCTACAATAATTTGATTTCCAAGCAATTCCTGACCGATGACAAGTGGTTCAAAGCAACACACTTCCCCTCTTGCACCAGAAAACAGACATTTGCTGTCTGACACACGCATGCCCAGTCTTCTTCCGAAAGTCAATGAGAATACACATCCAGAGGAGTCCCCGCAGAGGGCTAAACTGTTTAGAGAAGTGAATCTCAGTTGTAAAACAGCCGAATGGGGAGCATGAGCATCCGGAAGTCTCCTGATTACGTCTCCGCTCAAAGCGTCAACCATAGATATGTAACCGCGTTCAAAACTATCAAACAAAAAAAGTTCAGTGTTCAGTTCAGAACAGTGAACCGTAACTGTTATCCATTCCTTCACCTATTTATTGCAGTATACCATGAAAGTTTGGTGAAAATGTAACACACGTATATGTAACTAAATTTTGACAATGAAAGCCACATGAACTTTTCATGATTACTCTGAATTAGGCAGTGCTGCAGCAAAGTCTATTTCCTTTGGATAGGCAGAAAACGCGAAGATGTAAATGAATGCGGCTCTCCTATTAGTCAGTTATTTTGTGTTCTTTTCTTTATTTTAATAAAATAGCAACTAGTTAGTAATGATTGGGGTCAACTTTGAGATTTTTTGTCGTCTGGTAATTGTGTAACACGTTTTAACAATCTGTCAATATCCGCTCTATCAATAAAAAATAAAGTATTAATTTACATAAATTAAATTTGTTTGATTTAACACTACAGCCAACCTACTCGATATCTTCAAATCATAGCTCACCACAATGGCAAATAGTGAAGGAATGCAATGTACAAACCCGACTAGGAGCCTTGTGGAATCTAAATTAAAGGCCAAGGCAGAGATGGCACCTTGATCAGTGGTGGTTGTGTCATGGCAACACCAACACAGCTTTTGTTCACAATCAAATGCCAAAATATATCCGTGAGATGTTCCCACAGCAACGTACTTTAAACTGTTGGTGATGACTGTTGGTAGGCCTGTGCCCACACGTTCCTGGAAAAACATTCAGCAAATTTATTCCTTTTTTTGAGCTAAACATATTTGAACAAAACTTGCAGTAGCAGAAGCGATTTGCGTCGATATTCCTTGCAAAATACAGTGATACAGCATTGACTTAAACTTCAACATCAAACTCTGAAGGGAATGCAAAGACGTACTGTCGCTGCCCTCTTCCGATTCCATATCCCAAAGTATCGTTTCCAACGAGGGCGGCACGACCGACGGTATATCGTACTCGACATCGTTGAGCTAAGCGAATTAGCAATGAATTTTATAACAGTTAACTAAACAGCAGACAAGAACTAACCTCTTTCAAGTCCAAAACCGAGTCGTCGGAGTCTTCTATCAATACCTCATCGGTTTCCGAACCCATTCTTAGGATCTTATTAAGTCTTCAAGTCATGAGAAGCAATTATATTTTAAAACTGATGGGAAATTATTAAATCCTTCTGCCAAGGGGAGGATTCCGTTTATTTACATGAGAACGATGTTGGCGCCACTGCATACACACAAAAATCATAGTGCAAATGCGATTAATTACAAAATTGACTGACTGTAGATACAAACTGGCATAAAAAACTAAAGTATCACTATAAATATGTAACGTGTATTATTCCAATAGTAGCTGGAAGAGCGGGTCTGTGGGGCGGGTGGCCGAACTAAGAGCAGAAAGGCACCAATTTTAAATATAAATATTTGGCGCCAACACTTGAATTTGGGACACCAGGAAAACTAGATATCACAAGTAACCTACCTTACTTTTTTTTAAGTCAAATTTCCGCCAGAGTCCCGTCCGTGGGAATTGACAAAATTACGCAATGAATATCTTAAAGAAATTATTATATTTTTTACTTTTGTTGGTGAGAAACATGGACACTAGTGTCCATGGTGAGAAATTTATGGTGAAAACGGGAACTTCTCGCCTTTGAGAAGTAGAGTTGGTGATACTAAATTTTGTGAGACGTTTATAAATAATTTATCCGGAGTTTTTGCGCAGGAATTTTTACATTATGGCACAGCGCACTACGTTTTAATATTCATTTTAATAAATTTTATGTGTTCGTATTGTATTTACACTCACTTATTACGATTTGTCAACTTCAAATTTCTTTTATTTTTCACGGCTTTAATATTCATTTATCAAAAAATAAATAAATAAATAGATTTATCTAAATTATCGTATATTCACCTACTTTTTTGGTAATTGGTAAAAACCATGAATTAGAGAGAATTATCAAAATCAATCAAAATGGCGCAGTGACTTTTCTTGACAGTTGTCAGACAATTTACCCTTAGCTTTAACGAACAGATAAAATAGCGACATTTTACGATCGCTTTTTGACCTGACATTGCAGTAGGATAGACAAATTGAAGCGGGATTTGCTTCTAATATGTCCCCATTATACTTTGACAGCAAGCATGGCCGCCTTGCATGGGGGACTTATTAGGAGCAAATCCCGCTTCAATTTGTCTATCCTACTGCAATGTCAGGTCAAAAAGTGATCGTAAGATGTCGCCATTTTATCTGTTCATATCACTCTTACATCGCAATTGCGAATAAATTGGACAAGTCGTTTTTGTTTGTAGTGGGAACGTCAAGCTACGTCTCTGCTGATGAAGCCCCAAGCAGGGCTGAAACAGCTGTACAGAGGCTGCTTGAGGTTTTCACTGCAATCAAAAACGATTTGCATAAAATTTTTTTAGTTAGCTTTAATATTTGAGTTCAAGCGTAATTTGTGTTTTAAACGCAAAAGATTGACCGCCTATATACGTTGTTCACAAATTAAGAAACCACCACCTGTGTTGCATTATGTTGGTATAAAACATAAGTCCCCTATAGAACATTATCAAAACACTAAGTTATTTGAAGTTTCATGTCAAAGTAATTTGTCAATTCAGTTTTACTATTAGATTATTTACATTTATATTCATTTTAACGAGCTGTTTCAGTAAATTACAGTTTGTCTGTTATAAAATTGCGTGCGAACGATAAAGTAAAAGCCATCATAATTATTAAATTTAGAACCAGGGATTTTTCCGAACGTATAATCTTATCGTTTACTTCAAACACTTGCCAATTTTGTTACCGAATTTTTAAGTAGAACACTGTTGCCGGTTGTATTTTCACAAGGCAACACCGCCAGTGGTCTTTTAATTCGTGAACAAGTTATACTATAACTGAAAAGTGCTCTTCATGAGTACAACCAATGATCCGCTTTTTGATCGTCCGTTATTTTGAACATTCAAATTAGGTACTTGTCTGAAGTTGTCTTCAAGCCACCTGCAAGCTGGTCAGCTGTCAACCAGCAACGCAAAGGTAGCATCGGTGCTGCAGTAGACGTCAAAACAAATTGTTTGGGGGAGATTGTGACGGACGAATTGCAATGTTATTTGGCCTGTAATATTTCGAAACAGTATCTGCAGTTCTACGTTTTACTTAGTTTGTTGGTAAATCGTCGAGGAGGTTTCCTTTGTGCAAGAAACAGGGAGTGGCAGTCGATGTTTTCTTCAAGAGTTTTCTAAAGAGATGACTTGATACCCGTCATAGCCGAAAATGGAAAACAGAATGAGTCCCGTAAAGAATTTTCCGGGTAATCACAGAGAATACCTGCGTGCCTAAGCAATATTTAATCTTATCTACAGTTGCAGATTGCGAGGAGCCTTATCCAAGCTTATCAGACTATCATGACTACGAACCGAATCTGGAATTCGATGACACAGAACTGCACCAAGCCCCTAATTCAATTGTCAGCACAGGTAAAATCTATTCTCAATTTGTAATAGAATAATACATCATTGCTCACAGAGTTGCTGATAGATCTAATGCAAGAAATAGAATCTAGCGGTATGGGTTCCCCCATGTCAGATTTTACGGAAGACAATTACGATGAGCTCCTAAATGGACCTGAAAGTTTGAGTAGTGCGTTTGGTTCTTATCCCGCAGTTGGCGATGAAGTAGAAAACTTCGATGATATAGCACGGTATGGAATAATTGATGTTAAAGGAGATGATTCTGTGGGAAGGAAGATTATTGTTGTCTACGCTTGCAAACTACCAACCACTGAAGAAATCAATCACAACAGATTCTTAAAGTGAGTAAATCATTATTTTGCAAACAATCTTGCACTCTTTCTGCTTCATTTAACATGTCAAATTAGGTAGGTTATGTTTTGTTTAGAAAGTTGTCATTCAAGCATTAATTTATCCTTTTTTTTTTCTTTACAGATACTTAATTCACACTTTGGATAAGTATGTTGAACAGGATTATAGTCTAATATATTTTCACTATGGCTTAAACAGTAAAAATAAACCGTCGATAGCATGGTTGTGGCAAGCTTACAAAGCATTTGATCGAAAGTACAAGAAGAACTTAAAAGCTTTGTACATAGTTCATCCCACCAGTTTTTTGAAAATAATATCGCAAGTATTTCGACCAGTCATAAGCGTAAAGTTTGGCAAGAAATTGAATTACATAAATTCCCTGCAGGAATTGAGTAAAGACATAACTTTGGAACAGTTGTCTATACCTCTTGAAATTAGAGAGTGAGTTTCAGTTCTCTCAGTTTTTTTTCAGTTTCAACTTAAAACAAATTTTCAGGCATGACAGACGACTGGGTGGCAAAAATAACGTAACAGTGACAGATTCTCAGGGCTTTGTAAAATTGGAACCAACAAGGCAGTTTGGAGTCACGTTGACGTTCATAAAGGAACATTACAGAGTTGATATTCCGCCAGTTGTCAGACAGTGCGTACTGTATCTTGATAAACCAGATGGTAAGCATTAAATTTTGTTTTAATTTAAATACATGTGCTTTCTGTAAGCTTGGAAAAGTACAAATTTTGAATGTAAACATAAAACTCCAGCAAAATAATCATTGTAATTGAGATGAATGAAATAACTGAGGTATATTATTGGCTTATAACAACCATTTTAGATATAAGATTACAAAATATAAAAACATTATTTGGTGCATTCAATTAATTGGGAAGCTTCTGTAAAAGTGATGAATAGAGCTCGGATTATATGCAAGCTGAGATTAAGAAAATATGCATATATGTGTACACTGTGTTGAATCGTTTTTCAGGCATAGCAAAATAGCAAACTAATATTTGCAATTATTGATCTCTTGTAAATTTTAGAGCAAAACAGTAGAGAAACAAATTGTTCAGAATTTTGCAGCCGTTTTTTTTTTTCAAATGGGAACGAGGCAATCTGCTAGATGCATTGTCAGTTTTACCAACCTTGGTGAATAGATAAAACAGCAACATCCTGCGATCGCTTTTTGACCTGACATTGCAGTAAGACGGACAAATTGAAATTAAAATTACTATACAATTTTACCCCATGCAAAAAAATGGAATGTATATTTTGTGCCTTTTTTAAAATTATTTCTGCATACAATTGTTTTTGTGTAAAATAAGCATTTATTTTTCAAGCTTTGGAAACCGAGGGTCTCTTTCGAAGATCTGCATACAGTGTCAAAGTAAAGCAACTCAAAGAGAGTGCCAATCGAGGTTTAAATTTAACATTTGATAATCCAGATGAAGCGGCTGTTTTACTTAAAACTTTTTTAAGAGAACTTAAAGAGCCGATTCTTACGCAGGATCTTTATGACGAAGTGATGCAGTTTCCATGTGAGTATTGTGAAAGAAATTTCACAAGTAATATTATATTTCGTAAATGGTTATTATTAAACTTTGTTTGCCTGGATTTTTATTTCAAAAATTCCGTTTTTTTTAAATATTTTTATTATAACTCGCTCACCGCCGGCAATAGTGGCACACCTCAAAAAATGCTAATTTCCCTAAAACACTTGCATTCTAAGTTAACTTAACAGGCTACAAAAAGTTAGTTTACAAAAACCTACTAATAAATCACAGTCCAGCTCATTAATGTAATTTGAATTACATTTAAAACTTTTTTCTCCGTAACTTTTATTTTTGAGTTGTGCCACTATTGTTGCCGGTGAGCGAACTGTAGAACAGAGGCAAAAACGTGTAGGTACTTGTGTAATTTTTAAAATTCTGATTATTTTAGGTTGGAGTAAAGATGAACAGCTAAGACAGGTGTCTATATTAGTCATGGAAAAATTACCAGAGGATAACTACAAGATTTTAAAGTATATCATCAGTTTTCTGTCGCGGGTAAATTTTTCTGTTTTAAATTATGTCACATTACCTTCAAGAGTTTTGTACCTACAAATAATGCAAACATTAAGAGAAAATTTTACATGAACCTCTTGCGTTCTGAGATGCTTACACAAATCAAAATTTTAATTAATCCTGTATTATTCGCTTTAAATCTGACATTATTGTTTTTTTTTTTTTTTGTTTTTGCAGGTAATGGAGAGGCAAGATCTAAATAAAATGACAGCCCAAAATTTAGCAGTGGTATTCGGTCCAAATCTAATTTGGTCTGACAGTGAACCAATGTCGCTGTCGGCAATAGGCCCCATCAACAGCTTTACCCAGTTTTTACTTCAGCATCACAACGAGATATTCATTGTCTAAATTGATTTGCGCGGGCTCGAATTAAAAAAGAAATAATGTAGTCTTCTCAGTATAACGGTATCGATGTAATATATAGATGTTAATAAAAACCAAAAGACTTACAATAATCTAATAATGATGCGAAAGATGATTGGATGAAATTTTAGAGATTCATACAACTTTTATATAGAAAAGGAATTTTGTCACAAAAATAGTCAGTTTGAAATACCAAAGATATTGGTTGTCAATTTTTGTTTAGTATTTGCTGTTACAAATAATAATTATTAAAAAAAAAAAAAAAAACATTCTCTGAATTATGCAAGGGTTGTATCACACATATTTGTTTCATTTCTCATAATTTTTCTCTTATATATTTTTATACACTTACTTTTTTCTACCTCCTAACTATAATTAACCATTCCATTTTTGAGTTAGTTTATTTTTGTAATCTTTTATTGTTGAAATTGATTGTAATTTGCTGGTACATCACCTTAGTTGCTAACTGATAACAGATATAGAAAGAAAGAAAAGCAATTTCTCTTCCTTTGAAATGAGGTGAGTTGCCATCAAATTTTAATATTTACATGTGAACGGTCCCTAACGATCCCTTAATTTAACAGAACCTTGTTTGTTTCATTTATGCCCAGATTGGTTTATTTGCATTTGTGAAACGTTATCATTAAAAAAAAAACTTGAAGCTTAATTGCTCCATAACCACGAGTTATTTCTGTAAATTAGAGCAAAGAGGGCCTTAACACGTTTAGTTTTAAATTCAAATTTTAAAACATTATATATCAAATTAATTACTTTTTTGCTGTTTTAAAGTTTGAAACTTTTGTGGTCTTTTTCTGTAAGTACAATGTACGTATTTGTTTAGTGGAAAAAAAAAAAAAATTAATTGCATTGAAAATCTTAACAATAATGAAATTATTTCCAAGTTATTTATGCAATTAAGAAATTTATTTATGAATTTGTCAGATATCAATAAATAAAAACATTAATAAAATAAGTCTGTGTGTAATTTCAATAATAAAACAAGCAAATTTACTTAATAATGGTAATAGTAATAATACTTTTCATTTAAAGTTTGGCCGAGTCGAGACGCTCCAGCACTTGATCAGCCTAAAACATTCGACAATCTCAAAATGTTCTCGAAATTCTTGAAAAAAATCTAATGTACCGTCACAAACCATAATGTGTTCGGGCGAAATATCTGTCTGGACATGAATCCCATTTCGGAAATGGGCGAGATGGCATGTAGGTGCAGGTGTGAAATTGATGTAAAGGGTGGCCAGTGAAAACCAAGTCTAACATCATTAACATCACCTCCTTGTTCACCTATCGTATTTTTACCTACCTCCATCATTTTCTGTACTGTCAATGATTATTAGTTTAGCTATTATTATAAAATATATTTAATATTTCACTCTTACGTAAGGACCTCTGACTCCTAGTTAGGTGATTTGCTGCTTTTATGTGGGTCTTTGTCACAACAAGAAAATGATACTTGGAAGCTGGTTTGATGTCTTTGAAGACGACAATATCATCGTCTTCGTAAAATAAATCCGTGGGTTCCTTGTGAGCGCATATCTTACAAAAAATGCAGTTCTCTTCGTTCATGATAAATTTCAGTCAAAAGTAGGTACAATCCACACAGAATACAAATGAGTCCAATGTATCAAAGCAACCTTTTGAATTCTGCACGCCACATTATATAAAATTCCTCGGTATTCTCAGATCCAATTTTCTTATTTATTGTGCTTCATCATGTACTGCGACATTTCGTGCAAAAGTCAAAGTCCAAAGTGTGGTTAGAGCCATCTTATCTGTCATCTTACGAAGAGTGGCATCAACGAATTCCTAAAACTAGAAATAGTATGCAATATTAAAACAAAGAAGTCAGTATAACCTGTAGATTTGTTTACATTTTCCACATTAGCATCGGCGTATCATCATTGTGTACGACACAAATGGGTATCATTTTTTTACCTGAGTGTCGCGATTCCTGCAATTTAAAGCATATGCAACGCCGCTGGCGCTGACTTGTTTACATTTTAACCATCATTAATTCGAGTAACAAACTGATTAGTTTCTCTAATGCTTGGTTTACAATCACTAACAACTAAAACTTAAAATTAAGCTTTAACTAATACCTAATGAGACGGGAAAGACCTTCCCGCCTCTGAGTTTGTTTCAGGAATAAATGCTAGAGTACTGCCATCGCAGCCGTAAGAGCCACGACGATTGCCAAAGTCTCTTCGTTGGACGTTCGACAATTATCGAGTCTTTGATTTTCTACTACTCCTTTTTGTCATTGGCGGAGTTAAGTGAGCGGCCAAATTGCACAGAGTCAAGTCAACGGTCCGACTGAACTCTCTGACCAATCAGCAATTGAGAAAGAAAAGTGGTCACGTGATTTGGTCTGACCACTTCGACCGTTCACTTACCGCAGCCATAGATTCAAACGTGGAAGGAATATTATGGAGAGAAAGCACAGTTAAATTTACGGTCATCCCGCCCTTTCTACCAGGGTTGTAAAAGGTACAGCAGCAGCAAAACCGGTCCCGCGTATTATGCATTGCTAGTATAGGCCATGCCCCCCATCCACGGATTTAAAGGTGTAATGCACTAAAGAACATTTTGAAAAATGTCACATTACTTAAAAGTTATTAATAATTGAAGTCGACTCTTGCCCGATGAAAATATTAAATAAATGGTTTTTAAATTCTAACCGGACAGAATTAAAATTGGAAAAGCACTCAACGTTTCATTAACGATTGATAACTATCAATCGATATTTATTTTAATAATTTGCTCTATCGTTGTTAATTTGTTAGCTACACTGTTATAAAAGTTTATATCTAACCATGATTTAATGATAATTTGTTTTAGAACGCGAGAGCACCGATTGCAAAGTTATTAAAGGTTTTGGGGTTCCAGATCACAATCTCTTTATGATCGGTACAGCAGGTCAGATATATTTTCTTTGTCGTTATGTGACAACCCTCGAACCACCGTTATTGTTTTGCTTTTGGCGAACACAGTGATATACGTATAGTCGGTTGTATAACCGACCGTCTCAAACATTAATGTAGACCTTGTACAGTCGTGATTATAAGTAATGTCCCCCCCCCCCCCAATAAAATTTTAAATCAAGACCTAAAAGATAAAGAACTTAGTTTTGAATTTTATTCATCGTTTTATTTTACCTGCTCGTCTGTTGACCTATGATGGTAGTCAGAAGGCATTGGGCTGCGATTCAAGTTAGAATTATTCACATTTTTGTACAACCAATCAAGTAACTCGAACATTCTTAATGAAGTAAAATAAAATGCATTGAACAATTTTATTTATTACGTGGGAACAATGTACTAAAATTCTTAAGCGATTATTAACAGACATAGTATCTTCACAAATGAATTTTTTAATAAGAGCAATCGAAGAAATTATTTTATGCTAGGCTCGTAAATACAATGATATTACTATATATATTAAAATTTGGTATTAAGATACAAACGTTAATGTTAAGTATTATTTATATTTATGTACATATTACAATAGCAAGACTATCTACGATGATGTTATCCTAAAGACGGGTCCTATTCGCAGGAAAACTCTTCGTAGGATCGACCGCAGTTCTGCCTTCAAATCGAAACACACTATTTCACAGAGTAACGGATAATAACTTGATACATGTACCGCGAACTGAAAATTAAATAACATTTTAACAGTCGGTTCTTCTTGGTGAAACATTTCTTCAAATAATGTTGAATAAACAGTATTGCCTTGTGTTGATTCAAGCTTTGTGGAAATTAAATTAAGCAGAAGTAATCAAATAAGATGAAAATACGTACCCTATCATCAGGCATTTTGAGAAGTCGCGTTAAAACCAAGAGTAACAAAGTCGTCCACGCTTCACGATGCGCCTCACTCTGTAATTTGAGGAAGTAATCCAAAGCCTCTTGACAGACGGAAATCAATCGAACTTGTATGATGTGCCAGTGTTCTCTGCGACCATCATCGCAATACATTTTAAACAAGATGCGTAATAAACAAGCCAGACTTTGCGTTTCCTGTTTCAAAAGGTTCGGCTTGATGGATCCCTTATACCCTGCCTTCCACAATAAATTCCTTTGCTCGTGATCCATGTTGAACGCCTTTGCAAATCGATGTGATTGCAAAAGGCACTCCGTAAGCTGCATTAAATGTACGGAATTGATTAGCCTGTACATGCCTTGCTCTTCCCTTTGGCTCTCGGTAAGGACACCGTTTCCGGTCATGTCCGCCGCTGCTAACGCCAAAGTCTCGGCGTCTTCCTTCCTTGAAGTAGCCGGATAGAAAACAATGTTATCGATTGTTTGAATTAATTCTAATTGTACGGCACTTTTAATCATGAGACCGTTAAAGAGAGAAGTATCGGAATTTGTTTTGCCATCGTAATTAAAACTGGTACGTTTCAGAATGCCATGTCTTGCAGTGATGTCACCGTTTTGTTCGATTACCGGTGTCATTTGTATTGTATCAGGTTTCCATGTTAAGAGGGCTGAGGGTATGGTAGAATTGAATATATCCAACATGCACTGGCATGTTTTATCCCATGTGTTTTCATCGAATTTATGCCCGTTGGAATTTACTAAATTTTCTAGGCAGTTTGTTCCTGACCTTGCCAACTGTTCGTTTTGTTGTTGGACGCACCAGTGTAATTGGGCGTACAATTCTTCGAGTAAAAGAGATCCAAGGACATCGAAGTATTGAGTAAAAACATCAACGATCGCGTACAGCGCATGATTGCAGGTGGTCGTCATCCATTCAGCCTTCTCTGTGTGTTGCTCTGGCAACTTCATGTTGTCAAATATTCGAAACAAGACTTTAAACAGGTCCTTCCACCAATGGGCATCGAAAGATTCACCGTACGTTTTCACTATTTCAAAAAGAACAGTAAGTGCTCGTGTTCTAACATCTAACTTGCAACGATTCACCACGCAGGATAAGGAGAATAACAGAGGGAACCAGCCCCTAACCCAAACACGATCTTTCTCAGCCACAGCCACATCGTTTTCCATTCCGGCATGTTCAGCGAAAAGGTGGGGTGCACTGTGGACACTAAAAGCACAAGTACGTACGAGTCTTATTGCTTCCATGCTTGTATCTGGAAATCGTGCATTACATGCGAATTCAGACAGACATTTCACAGCGTCTTGAAACGAATCGATCATAGCGGAGAACTGTTTCTCGTACAGTTCGTTAATTACCTTGCCCGTAGTTTGAAAAGCCAGTTCAACAATCGATTCTTCTTGATCACTGGCTGCTAGGTGAAACACCGAAAAGATATTTTTCCAACCTGACTTAATATTATTCGCTTGAGAATTAACCATTTGTGCCACGCAACGCACCACCATGTCTCTGATGGTAGGGGAAACATTTTTCTTCATAATATGTTCGAAGGGCCTCAGAAAATCTTTCTGAAATCTGAAATTTGCAAACTCGCCCTTCTCAATAAATTTCATGGACAGCTGTCTTAGACTGTCGACAGCGAAAAATGAAATTTCTTCATTCGGGTTACACCCAACCGCATTGAAGTGCTCTCCGAGAACCTGCCAAATTCTTGACCACTGCAGACGAATCCTGCCCATGTTGTAATATGAAATCTCTACAATTTTCTGCAGCGAAAACATTCTCGGATGGCCACTATACGCAAGTTCATCCAACGATACTTGGCACAATGCTTTAACGAAATCAACGATCGCATCTCCGTCGAGCCTAGTCGATCCTGTGAATATTCTATCAACCGCGACAACCACACTTTGCGAACTAGTCTGGCCGATGTGTTCTTTAGAACTGGGGTCGGGGGGCTTATGCCCCGAACCGGCTAAAAATTGAGGCCTCACACCTGTTCCGATTAACTGCGCCAGTTCCAACTGCGAAATACATTTTAAAATATCCAACCAACTGCTGCCCAAATAATTTCCATCAGTATGAGCAACCATAATCAAAGTTTTAATCGTATCGATGTTTTTAGCTTTCATATCCATAATAGGCGAGTTTGCCGTTAGCAAAGTAAACCTTGCAAGTGCTTGCACGTATGCGTCTCGCTCCAAGGACATGTGAAATATGCAAGCTATTCGAATGGCACATCGAATACCATCCAAGCAAAGCGAAGCCACCTCGGGATCATCGCAATCTTGCAAGCCGACACTAAAGGCAGCTAGAAACGGGGTCCAAGCCATCTTAAACATCGGCCGCACGTGTTCTAAGTGTTTCGCAGTCGTGAACGGCGCCTGAACGTGCGAAACAGACTCCATTAAATTCTTGGCTGCGGTCGAAATCACTTCCATTTCCATATTCCACAGGATTTTCCTTCGTTTTTCACTGTTGATCTGGTGTTTGCCAGGCTTGTTTACTACCGACTTCATTTTTATTTCGTGCCCTGCGATTTCGTCGTAAATCTGCGAGAGGTAGTCCTCTGGAACGTCCTTGCTTTCAGTGTTTCCCCGATTTAGTTTAATGTACTGTTCCTTTGTCATCTTGTGTTTGACCTGGGGCGAATGGAGGTCTGTCGTTAGCATTATTATTGAAAATCCTAGAACATATGCGGTGTCAGCACTTGCAAACAATCCATTGTTCGGATTACATTCGCAGTATCTACTCGCAAATTTTTCCATTAATCTGAAAGAAAAAGCAGTAATTCTCATACAAGTATGTGAATATCTCCACCAGGTTTTGTTATTACATGAGGTTAAAACAAGATGAGAATATTCGAAACTAAATTTACCTGTAACACAGAGATTTAGTTTGAGTTTTATTTACCTGTCAATTTTTTGTGCTTCTCCTGGTAAGCGGAAACCATCCAAAAAATGACGAAGCGCAGCTACTATGTCCATATTAGCGAAATCAATGAGATCTACATAAGAATACATCACTTCCTTGCAGAAGTCATCACTGTCACCCAAAAAATCACCGATGAAGGTTTTATCAAGACGTTCATCGGTATGCAACCACTTGGCTATTTCTGAGTGAGTCCTTCCAAGTAACCCTTGCTCCTGTAAATAAGCTATTCCTCTTTTGGGTTTCCTGTTGAACATATCGATTCCTGCTTCCCAAATCTACAAATCAACGCAAAAAGATTATCGAAGTTTCTGGTTTATGTTTATCTTACTCACCTCCTTTTGTTGTTTTAACACTTCCAATTGTTCCGGTGAATCTAAAACTTCTTTATTTCCTGCAGAACTATCGCTTGAATGCAAACTCGTACTAGATCCGCCATGTGATTTAAGAGAAGTTATATCCGACTCCCTGGTGTTTACTTGTTCACCAACTGTAGACTGCAAGTTTGGATTCACATACAAGTCCTTGCTCCACTCGACCATGCATTTCAGAATGGAGACGAGACATTCGAGGCCACGTATTCTCATCGATTTCTCTTGGTTTGGAGACGCACCGAGCTCCAAGGCATGTCTTCCCTGAGCTATTTTCGATAGATCATTGACCAGGCGCTCAAACAAATTAGCAGCTGACAAATCACAGTCATAATTGACATAAATATCAACTATACTCTGCGCATCCCCGCATATCCTCGTCAAGGCCTGAATCACCATCCACTTGTGCTCGAAAGACGAACTCGACGTTTCCAGTATATTCAAAAATATGTCCTTAAAAAATACTTCGATCTGCATTTTTAAGTGCATCTTAAAATTTGATAGCAAAGCGAGAAATATTGCCAGCGAGAGTTCGAAGACTTCCGGAATTGAACTGACCCCGTTCTTCGATAGGGCCACGCACAGATATTGTTTTATTGCCGTTATGAACATTTCGTTCGATCGAAACACAGGCCCTGCATTTTGCAGGATCGACAGAAGCAAATGAAGTGAAAGGATTTTCGATCTGAGCTCGTGCGATTTCGGATCGGGCGTGCCTTCAGGAAGAGGTTTCATGGATAGCTTACATAATGCTCTGAATACTAAGAAAGCGTCCTTTTGAAGAATGTGGGTGAACTTTGCTGTAACAGTCGTATCGTTTTCACTATTCGTTTCAACACTTTCTTGAGAAGGTATTCTGAAAATAAATAGTAAAGCAAACTGATTGAAAGTTGCAGTATGTTTCTCAACTTGTCAAATGACTTTCCTATTTGACTTAATAGTTTGACTAGTGATTTGACAAACTTGGAAACATAATTGAGAAAAGGGGAAAACAAAAAAAAAAAATCTGTATTTCACTTCATATAATACGAGTGTTATTGGTAACTAATGTGAAAACAAAAGAGAGTTACCTCACAATTGAATGTGCATTCGAATCTCGATGTTCATTCTCTTCTGCATTGAAATGTTTAATAGCATTATCTATTAAATTATCTACTATTTCGTGTACGACATCATAACTGTAAGTGTCTAGTTGTTCGTTCTTTCTTTCATCGCCAGTTCCCTCATCACTTTTCTCGTGTTCATTGTGTGAATCTTCTTCTGTATCATTTTTAATATCGTTCAAAAACTGCATTTTCTGATATTCTGTTTGTATTTCCGATTCTAGAGCTTGATTTTCCATGCGCATGAAGATTACATTTAGCATTTGTGTTAACGTTGCTCGAGCTGTGGTTTGATTAATGAGGTTCTTGCTTGCTAAGAAAATGTTGTAACATGTTCTCACAGCCAACAAAACAGTTCCCTCATGCACTTCCACATGCTGACTGGTTACTACAGTTAATAATGCTTTTATTATTTGCAACTGGACCCCTATAAAGATTATAAGATGTTTGTGTGCACATCTAAATGCCAAAAAAATAAATATTATTACCTTCATCTGTTTGAGGTCCGGAAAAGCAAGCACAAATCGTTTCAACTATTCTATCGATTAACAATTTTCCCGGAGTTGTAGAATCAGGTACGTTGGCGGTTAAGTGGCCGTAAGCAATCAACTTCTGCAGACAATCTAAGGCGGTCACTACAATACGCGCAGACTTGCTCTGACATGCTAACTCAAACGGAAGAAAATACTTCTCCGTGGTTAGTACATTTGCATCACCACTTTTCGGTGCAGGTAATGCATCCGATATCGTCTCTTTTTGTTCAACATTTGATAATTCCTTTTTAATTTCATCTGAAACAAAACATTTTTTTTAATTTAAACTAGTCGGCACTCCAGGAAAACAAACCTGACATTACATAGGTAAATATTTCTAAGGAAGATATGCAGTGCAAATATAGTAATCCTGACTATCAGAGTGCGTGTTGTAGATAATGTTAGGATTATGACGTTTTGATATGACTTTCCAAGTGATAAGATTGTAATGATCCTGTGCATTACCAATTAAATGCTTTACTTTCTCCTTACTGACTATAGCCTAGCTAAATATGTCTTCTGTTTATGCTTTTTGGTCAGCTTTAATTTATATAAAAACATTTCATTAACATATTATGCTTAAAATTCCAGAATTTATGGAGGAGAATCACAGAACGATAATTTTCATAATGAATTCAAATAATATAAATTGTAGGAACTGTATGTATTGTTAGCAATCAAGTACACTTTTTCAAATTAACTCTCATCCATAAATATCAACAAGGTCATGTTATTATTTGATAAATTCCAATTCTTAAATGCAACCTGTTAAAAAAAAGAAAATACTGATACGCTTTAATTATGGAAAGTTCAATTATATTTTCTAAACTGTTTACATACTGTTACAGTAAATTTATGAAAACTGCTTTGGTTTAATAAAACAAGAAATAACTAACTAATAATTATTAATAAAAGCTGAACTATCACAAAAAGACTTCCTAAGAACAACAACTCCAGCACAATGGAAAGGAAACGTTTAACATATTTTAAAAGTAAATGTTTATGAATAAAATTGATAAACCTTCAAAATACCAAACCGATTCAGTAAACTTACAGAACAACTAACTACAACAAGCATATCTCAAATACCTTCGTGCATAAGTAACTTGAAACTTTCATTGTTGTCTGCAGTTATTAATTAGCCAGTAATTGAAATAAATTTCCAATAAGTTTTGTTTCTAATTCAAAGGAAGAAAAGGAGGTTTTTTGATGAAATTAAGAAAATATGTCACAGCAAAACATTAACTTAATTAATTTTTATATTTCTGTGTTATTCATGCAAATATTACAATATTTAAAATGTAATTAACTGCTAATTACTTGATGGATTGGAAAACATACAAACATGTATGTTTATCTATCCAATAAGTTTATGACTTCCTTATGTTTATTCATTGTGAATAAGGGCTTGGAAGATTTTCGAAGGCTACATGAGTTTGACTATTTTGAAATTATCTACAAAAGCAGTGAATTGAGAAAAAAACACACACACACAGGAAACGTGTGTTATAAATTCATTAGTAAACAGTGATAATAAATTAAATCCATAAGCTGAATCTACACCAACTTAAATGATCAGATCAAATAAAACTGTCAAAAACAAACTTTACGGAACTTACTCAAACAAAATTAAACATTTTTGTATTCGATGACGCGCTATTTTATAATTTTCTTCTGCTTACCAAGAACAGCTTCACAAGTTTTCTTCAACTGCGAATGATGGGACCTCTTAATTTCCTTATCGTTCAAAATTTTTTCCAAAGCTCTTAGAATAAACATTTCCTTTGTTTTTGAGTTTGGATGCATCGTTAACTGTACTTGATGGATTTAGCGAAGGCCCTTCGAAGACTTTGAAGGCACCATAGTTCGTGACGTGTGATGATAACTTACAAGTTTCTTAACATACTCAATCACTTCACAACGTTTAACAGAGATATGCCGGCGGTTTCGAACGATTACGCTACATTTATGTATTATGGTTTTTTAGTTTGATTGCATGATGTTGCTACTGTGAACGCATATAACGAAAATCTGGTACACCAACAATACGGCTGTCAAATGGACGTCATGGACAGCGAAAATGACAGTCAATGCCGCCAACTAGGTTTGTCAGACTTTTTACGGGCAATGTTGCCAATCTGCTGACAAGATGTAGCCAAGAAACGCCAAAAAAACAGAAACTCGCCGTCTGAGACATAAAAAATCATCAATAAATCAAATAATAAATGAAACTTGCAAAGAAATCAGAAACGAAAGATAAATGAAAGCAAATTTTCCGGACGAATCAAAAAATTCGTAGAAAATGGTAACTGGAATTTTAAAAAAGTCAATAATACCATTGATTGGTCAACGGTAATACGTTGAGAAAACAAAAGAAATGAAACACAGCACGCAAAATGAAAGAATTTCGAAATTGAGACATAAAACATATGGAAAACGATGAACTACAAATAAGCGTTAATAAGATGCGAAAAATCAAAGAAAGACAAAAATATGTATTTAGTACGAAACCATAAAGAGCAGAAAAACAAAACAAAAAAAAAACTGAATAAAAGTGAACGATAACCGTATAAATCTTTATACGAAAAATTAAGAATAAAAGATAGTAATAAATAAAAGATAACTGTAAAATAGTGTCAATCAGCAAAATGCGAAAAATTAATTTGATAAAAATAAACAAAATGGAAATACAACGGCATAAAATGAATTAGAAAAAAAAAAAAAAAACAAGTATTATACTAAAAGTAAACAAAAGAAAACTGTAAAACGGAGTCCATAAAATGCGAAAATCAATTCCATTAAGAAAAAGATAAAAACGGAAAACATGAAAAAAAAAACACAAAAGAAGAATGGATAGACAAAAAATAAATAAATGAAAAAGCGGCGATTCTCCGGATAAAAAAAGGAAAGCGGCTATTGTGTCTTTTTTTCCCACAAAATGTTGTGATTGTCGCTTGCTTCCTTTATTACACTTTATGAAGACATAAATCCGGAACATGTTTTCAGTTGCTTAACTAGGCGCAAAAATATCTACCACAAACTCAGGATTTTGTACATAATTTAATTTTTTTTTCGTTCAAATTCCAAAAACAAGAAATTATTTTAAATTAGAAGATTAAAAAATAGTATTTGTTTATTGCACATACACATTAGCTGCTTTCTTTTGCTTAAAAATTTAAATCTGAAATCAGATCAAATAGTTTGAATTTGGATTCCGTAGTTGTTGCAATAGAACACTTCAGATTTTAATTATTTCTGATTGCCAGTTCGCCTGTAAATAACTGCAATTCAATTCAAAACGAAATATAAAAATAATTTTATTCGAGAGGAAAAGGGGATTATCGATCGGAACTGAATTTTCAAGGAGAGTGGCGATTAATCCGTTTGCAATAGAACGTCTGTCTTTGAATCTAAACGCGTTTGGATCACGTTTTTGGAAGCGAAAGAAAGCATCTATTACGATCAAGATTATAATTCTGAAGTTGGTAACCATGGTAACACCGAGAACAACTAAGAAAATCTGAAATTCTTATTTCTGATATTACAATAAATAAATAAAGCGTTTATTTAGTGTATACATGACCTTTGAATTAAAATAGTTATTAAAAATTATTACGCATTCTCTTTCGATCTGTGTTGCCAAATTTTCAAATTATTAGTAAAACAATGGAGACTGCAATTATTATCTCAATTAATATTCATGCGGTGTGGCGAAAGTACTTTGAGATTAATGTAGTTATAGTGTAACTAGAATATTCTTTGTAAACTTTAGATGTGTTTTAAATTATTTGAAATAAAAATAATACAATGTGTCAACGTTGCAGAAGCATATGTTGACATACGCAGGCACTGTTTATCGATGAGCCTTTAAATAATAATTAAAAGTTCTTCCACGAGACCATTAAAATGTGGAACAAGATTGATGCGCCACCTCCGTATCCAGGCACAGCTCATCACACACCCGGTAGAGCATATTTTTAAATATTTGGTTAATGTAAACAAAAGAAAAAAATTTTCGCAGGGGTTCATCAGTTTTACAGTTATCAGCCGAGTGCTCCAGGTGCACACTTAAGTCAAGATTACAGTCCATTAAATCAGACATTTGTACCTACGTACGGTACAAGCACAACAACTATAATAGTACCACCTGATGTAATTATCATCGGTGCTTGCCCTGCTTGCCGAGTAGGAATCGTTGAGGATGAATTTACTTGTACGGGTATAATGTGTGCCATTCTTTTCTTTCCATTGGGTATTCTGTGCTGTCTTGCTGATAAGACGAAAAGATGTTCAAATTGCGGGGCTTGTTTTAACTAGGCTATTAAGAAGGAATCTGTGACTAAATTAATTCTACACTAATTACTTATTTTTGGTTTGGTTTTTACGATTTCTTAAATTAATAAATGGCAAAATTCTTTCACCAGTTGATTGTAGCCAGCTAGTGTAGTTTAGAGCCATTTAAGAGGGAGCCACACTACAATTACCTACAATCTTTTCAGTGAAGTGATTACTACATACGAACATAATCTATTAAAATGCATCATTTTCATTTCTTATTTATTATTCCAATTTACACAAAAATGCAAAGGCCTGGTTTCAAATCAGATGAAAAGCAAACTTGTGCAGAAAAAACTACACTAATCAAGACTATCAGAGATAAAAGGACAGGTCCTTTATTAATTTAAGTGGTCGTGTTAATTCTTAATCTTAGTTATGAAATATAATATCCATGATATTATTTTGGTAGATTTATTTTTGAAAATTAATATGTTTGCTATTTGATGAAAGTTTTAAAATAATTTTAAAGTTAGTACATTTTATACAAGTGGTTTTTAAAGAAAGATTTTTCATTTATGAAATTTTTGGGTCATTTAAAATTGCTCTTACGATGAAGTTTAGAATTGGAGTATTAGCTTTAGGTGCATATGATACTTGATGTATGAAAAGAAAATAAATGTAAGGGCATATAAAGATAGAAAGTACATATAATAATAATGATAAATTTTTAATAAATATTTTTTACATAGATCTTCCAATATTTTTTAATTCATTTTATTCAAGAGGAGATTTGGAATAATTTTAGGTATAACTAGTTTCCAGTATTTTGTTGGTGTGAATATTATAAAAATATATGAACAAAATATGTATCGTTTCACAATTTTACTACTATTATTTTAGACACACACTTACACACATACATAAAATCACTTTAACGTGACGACAACTTTTCAGACGGAAAATTAAAATTTACCATTTAGTAATTATTAGGTACTCATTTTTGTTTCTTTAAACTTCCTGGTGACCAAGCAAATTAATCATTGTATCAGACTAAATGTTTTCAATTAATTATGATACATCAATGTTACTAAAACATTATTTGTGTGCTAAAGTTGTTGAAGCAAGTTTGTTTTTCATATAAAAATTTGTTTTGGTGCTATTTTAAGACAATTTTCTTGTTTTGTTTTAATGTGTTAATAAAGTTTCAAATTTTACACTATAATTTGTTATTTTTGCTAGTAGAACAACTATTATATTTTTATTATTATACATATAGTCATTAATAAAATAAATCCCTAATATTTATATTTAATTAGAATATGTAATAGTAATTATTTTATTGGTTTGATTATCTACTAAAACGAAGAAGAGACAGGCACGTTTCGGCCTTGTTAGATCTCATCTCATGTATAACTAAGCTGTAAGGTTATACCGTCCTGATGAGGTTCAACAAGACTGAAACATACGTTGACAGTAACTTTCCCCTGCCAGTTATGCTGAAAATAACTCATTTTTTTGTGTTTTTCCGATTTCCTGAAACAACAATCACGAAATTTTAACCTAATTTCCTAACGTCTATAATTTTGTAGTGTTACCAACGAAAATGTTACCCTTAACACGGCCTACTCTGAAATCGCAAATAAGATAATTTTCAGTTTATTTAGCTGGCAACACTGGCGCTTCCTAACCTAAGCTGAATTTGAAATTTATTTGTCAATGTCATTACTTGTTTGGGCTATAAAAATCAACGTTTTAAGTTCAACACCACCCAACAGCAGGTTTCCTTCTAAAGGTATTTATTTTTTAATATTTTACCTAGTATTAGACTTACCAGAAATAGTAATATAAGTTGCCTCATCTCCCCAGAACGAGTAGGTAAATGCAAGGGGGGCCGAACAGGATCTTCAACACGTTATTAAAAAATAAATACTGAGAGCGTCGAAATAATAAATATTTTCCTATTAAAACATTTTTTTGTACCTAGCATTTCATATTCCACACTTAATTTTAAAAGGACGTTTTAATTAACATCGTAATACCTTTGCATGTTCAGAGTGTAATTGATGTCAAATTAAAACAAGTATTTCAACATTTTTGTTGGAAAATGACTTCAATAGTCCTTATATTTTACAGCAGAAAGCCTCTTTAGTACAAATTAATTACCTATAAATTCCTTGTTTCTTCAATTTATAATTTTTGCTGTTTCTAATTTTATTTTATTATTTTTAGTAAAGTAGATTTATGTTTTTTTTTTTGAATTTGTATTTGCTAAGTGTAATAACTTTTTCTAGATGATTCAAAGGACTGACAATATAAGGAAGAACAAATATGTGTCTTGCATAAAAATAAACGGTGTTCCTATACTTCCACCTTTGGTATTACACTGCAGTTTTATCTTTACAGTTGTTTTTGACTTGTCTTTTTCAGGTAACACCGGAGAAACAAAAAAGTTTACTTCGTTATAAACAACAGGCGGTGAAACTAGAAAAGCGTTTGAAAAGAGAACATGAACTTCGAACATACATTAAACAATATTACTTGCCAGAACTTACATATTATAACGATGCTAGTTCAATTCATATAATAAATACATTAGAGCAGCAGTTAGCTTTTGCCGATTTGAAAGATGGTGAAAGTATTGACAACGATGTGCCTTGTATTAAGCCGAGAAGCAATAGAACTTCCAAATTAAGTTGTGACTTACAAGTTTCGCAGTATATTAATAATGAGTTTGCCTTACTGAAACATTCTAGCAGTGACTGTGATACCTTACGTGCTAATTCAGTCATAATTAATTTGGCTGAGGATTATATAGAGAAAGACAATGCAAAAGGTAGCAATTTAAATACCAGTTCTTCTAAAGAAAATAGCCCAAAGTCTCGTTTAATTCGAAGCAATTCGTTTACAATAGAATCGCCCAGTCCAATTTTACTGGAACGCTTAAACAAAGATTTTAGTGTTCAACAAATTGCTGATGATAATGAAATGAATGATGTATCAAACAATAGCAATATTTTACTTGAAACTGAGAGATCTTTGTGTGGTGATAATGATGGTTATATCACGTGTGGGAGTAATTGTTGCTTAATTTTTGGTAAAGACCAGAAATTTGAAGAAAAAACATTTAGAAATAGCGACAATAACAAATCTGAAGCTGATTATTTTATTGATCGTAATAATGAATCAGTTGCTTCCTTCACAGATTTCTCAGAAATTGGTGCGGATTCGCAAGGGAAAAACGTGTCAAATGTATTACAGTCTAGTAACAGTGACTTTAACGTTTTAAGCAGTGACTTCCGATTCAAAGAATTCATTAACAATAATATACCTCATTCTAATAACGTTAAAACTTTACAATCTGAAGAAAATGCTGAAAATGAAAATGTGTCCTGTGATAATGATGAAAGTGACTATGATACGAATCCGAGCAACAATGACAAAAAAACGAACGAAAGCAAAGAATCCTCCTTTGTAGAAGCAGACATGGAACTGAAACTCAGGCTTATTTTGGATAATATTCTACAGACACATTCGAAGGAAATTTTGGAATTGCTGCAGGCACAACAACAAGAACAAGAATTACGTTTAGATAAGTACCAAACTATAAGGCAAGCTTTAATGGAGGAATCAGTTTGTGTTTTAAACTATGCTGAAACTAATTCACCTCAATCTCAGGCTATTAAATCACAGAGTTCTCCTGTAAGGGAAACTAAATGTGATAACAAAAGTAATCAAACAGAAAAGTAATTAAAAATTTATTTTATAAATGTGCTTCCTTTTAGATAATTCTTCCACTCTTGAAACAGTTAATCCTTCCTGTGTTACAAATAATAAAATTGAGAAGGATCATGTAAGTCTTACGAATACAATTTCAGCAAAACAGGTGAGTATTTACTACATAGTTTTTCTCCTTTTAAAGAAGATACTATGCTTAGGAGTGGGCAGCGACTGTAATAGGTGCAAGAGTTAAGGGTTATTTGACGAGAAGACTGCTACGCACAGGCCGAGTTCAGGGTTTAATACAAACTATCAAAGACACGTTAATTTGTGCTGTACAACTTCACACAGAAACAAAGGAGGAAATTAACGAATCAGATGTTGAATTACATCGTCGTCTAATACAACAAGTAATTAAATTTTCAATATTTTTTTTAAATTAAGTTAAAGTTGACAAAGATAAATAATTTTTATCTTGCAGGTATCAGCTGCGTGCTATGCCTTTCACGATGTTTTCTTTTCGTTATCAGCAAAAGAAAAAATGTCCATTATAAACTTGGACAGACAAAAACAAAAGGATAAGGTATTACGTGGAACAAACAAGAGAACGTCTGATAAAAGCCAGCCTCACAGCGCTAGAAACTTTCAGAATCATAAATAACTAACTACTAATGTACTATATTAAAATAATAGACAATTGCATGTTTGCAAATGTATATCAGCAGTTAGTATTTTTACAGATTTTTGACATTGTAAAGTGCCTTTAACAAGATTGCCTTTCGAATCTTGTGTTACGTTTTTGAATGTTAAATATAAGATTATTCAGGACCTGTATATGTATTGTATTAACTTTCTTATGGCCATTATTATCATTATATTAAATAAATTTTTTGTATATTTATGTAGTTTCAGATTTTCATCCCTGAAATAAGTTGTTTGTTTTTTAAGGTTCTTTTATATCTACTTATTTTCGTTTTTCATTATTGTAGGCACCTATTTTGCAGAATTTTGATGTTGTTCAACTCTAAGGCAGATGGAGGCTCAATAGAGTTTGTGACCTATGCCACTGCCTACGCTTTGTGACTGCTTTGATAATTTCAGAAAACATGTGAAAGCCTGTATAATTTTACAATTTTTATTGGAATATCTGAAGTTCATAAGATCTAAATCCGGGACGTCGCGCAACATGCGAACGGTTGGCAACACAGAACGATGTTGGCAACCCTAGCATATGTCATTTTAGGTAAAAAAATGAATCCCTTTGCTGACTGCCGTTTTAACAATTTTAGGAGAAAGCTTGGAGAAAAATTATTCGCGACCTAAATTGTTGTCAAAACATTACAATGTGATTACAACACCCCGAGATAATAACGCAGCATAACGTAATAAAAATAAAAATTATTGTGAGAAGCAATTATTATCGAATTAATTAATCTTAAAATGTATATTTTTGGTTTTAAATGTGATTTAATTTTGCAAGATGTAAATCTCGGCCTTGCAAGGGCATTATTTATATTTATTTCGATTTAAACATTAGAAATAAAAAAAAAATCTAATCAAAATAAGTTCCAATGTAAAGTCATGTACAAGATTTCAAGACGCTTTGACGTTCTTTTAAAAATTAATCGAATAATAATTTTTACAAATTTTTTTGAAAACAATTAACAGATTATTACAACGACAAGAATTGCCTCAGTAAGTTTAAAAGAACGTCAGCCCCTGAATACATTTTTGCAAGAGGGAGCTTTTAGAATTTACTGATTTTAATTAAGTTGATGGACAAGTGCAGAAAACGATTTTCAATAAGAATCCGTTGATTGCGTTCATGTGCAGAGAATTAGGTACTACATTTTCGGGGAAAATATAGTGTATTGTGTAAGTCAAAGAAAAATCAGAAAAAACTGCGATTAAAGCCTTAATTAAAGCGCCAGAAACAGTGTCTTCTTTAGTTGGCAAAATCAAGCATAAGTTAAGGTGCGGTAAAATCCGAAGTAGCTACCACAGAAGATCAAATAAGAACAAAGTCGGAAGAGATGGAAAAAGAAGTGAAGAAAAGTGCAGAAGAGACTGGAGGATTCTCAAGTAAGCTCGGCGAAAAAGCGAATTAAATTAAACAGGCACTTCAGTTAATGTAGATTATTATTATTATTATTATTGATGGAACTAAAGAAGCCGCAAATAAAACAGGTTGAAGATGAATCTAAAGAAAAGGCGAAACAAATCCAAGACGTAGCAAAGAAATTAGACGAAAAAGCTCACGATGTAATTACTGACAAATAAAGCTTGTAAAAAACACGACGGAAAATATCCGTTTTCCTAATTATTTACGAATTTCAACATTTTCACAATAATTTTTTTTATCCAACACTGGACCAAAAATTTTTGATTTCATATTTCATATTTTGTAGTTTAGGCCTGCTTGTCGCGATATGAATTTGTGCCAAATTTGACGTTAATAGTCTTCAAAATGGGGGAATGAATGCAAGAAGAAATAAATCTGTGTAAGTAAAGTGGTGTTGTGAATTTAGGAAAAAAAATTTCCCATTTAAAATTAGGGAGAAATATCAAATTTCAACGACTTTGTTTAACTTATAATAACAAATATTTCAGTAGTTAACGCCACTGTACTTATATGTGATTTTAAGAAACAATAAAATAATAAAATGGCATATAAGTCACTAATGAGCTAAAAACCATATGAGTCACTGGAAATCAAAGAACTGAGCTGATTCTCACATTAAATTAATTTGTAAAGTAAAAATGTTACAGCTGTCATTGAAAAAAATTAACGATATTTCTTAAAGATATATTTTCTTCTTCGACTCCTGGTTTATCAGTTTTTTTTTTTTTTTGCGTAATCTATACGCAAGCGAACACAACTTATTCCACAAATAACTATATTTTTTCAAATAAAAAATTTAGCCACTTCTAAACGCTTAGGCTAGACGGCATGACTTATTTAAGCCAGGACTAAAATATATAATTCAGATAGCGTTTTCCGCTGGCTGCACCAGTGTGCGCTGAGTGTATCTCTAACTCGTTTTATTACATAAAGCTGAACCGAGATGGAGATACACTCAGTGCGCACTGGTGCAGCCAGTGGAAAACGCTATAAGTTAGAATGATGTGACAGGTAGGATGATATATAGCTTATTGTGTGATACATTATACGTAAGTTAGGCTTACATTTGAATCCTGGTTTAAATGTTTTATGCAATTCACCCTTAATGACAGTTAACGATCTGATAAACGATGAACAGCAGACGGAGCGTGAAGCCAAGGGATTTCTCCATTTACAATGCGGAAACCACTTCGCTTTTCGGATTATGACCACGAATTTCCGCTGTTGGGACTACTGGAGGTTCGGATTAAAGAGTTCCTACTATAATTAAGTTTGAAATTATTGTATTTTTTTGGTGTTATAATAAGTTAAATTGTCTTAGCTGTTGGCGGTTTGTGTTATGAAATGTCCCAAACTAACAGATTTTTAATTAAAATTAACTCGTCACAAAAATGAAATTCTTATTAATCCAAAGCCTACTGAAGTAAATTCAAAAATATAAAACTAAATATAGGCAAACTACGGACATATTTTTGGAATTAGGAGAGAAATATCTTTATTAATTCGAGAAAATATACTGGGTGGTCCATTTAAAATAACAAAGTCGGTACACATTTGTTTACGTTTCCGATCGACATTTGTTTCCGTGTTTAGTAAATTCTGGCCTAGATTTGATTGACATTTAACATGTCGGACATGACGTTGTACTTCCGAACTCTCTCCAACATGTTAAATGTTAATCATCAGGGACCCTAATTGTATTTAACATTTTTTATACGTCTATTAATAGATGTATTCTTTTGATCTGATCGAAATGAATGCCTTCAATTGAACAAACTGAAAGTGAATAAATATTCAGATCACTTTTCGATGTGAACTGAACAAAAAAAAGAAGCTGCAAAAACTGGATTAACAGCTTATTTTACACGAGTGG
The DNA here is from genome assembly GCA_036172665.1 of Prosopocoilus inquinatus. Classification (NCBI taxonomy): domain Eukaryota; kingdom Metazoa; phylum Arthropoda; class Insecta; order Coleoptera; family Lucanidae; genus Prosopocoilus; species Prosopocoilus inquinatus. The sequence goes on from CM069873.1 coordinate 106,225, forward strand.
GGAAACCCGCAACGCCAGCAACTGATCGGCAAAATTATTTCTTCAGCAGAAACTGAACATGATCACTTATTTCAAAAGAGTGAGGGAACTGAACGGTAACGAGAAAATACGATCAAATTGAACATTTTCATTTTTGCTGATCGCATTCGCTTCGTTCATATCGAAAGAATGTCTAAAATAACGTGTGTAGGTTCTTTTTAAAATATACATGTATAACCAAAAAGTTATTCAACAGATGCGCCCTGATTGGCGGAACTGATGCTCACTTATGAGGCGGTACTTCGAAGAAAATGTGGATCAACAGTTTGCCAAAAATGTCGCTGGTGTGTACGCATTAAATGCAGAACCCTTTCTTGCGTGCAAAAAAAAAACTTGGATAAAATTTCATCGTTGTTAATTAAGTTTGAAGCAAATGTACCTTCAACAGATTCGTGTGTCAACAATGTTCAACGATGTTTGCTTAATTGAAGTTTGTTCTTGTCCGATGAAAATAGTAAGTAGAAAGTTTTTTTAATCTCAAACCGGACAGAAAAATGAAGGGAAACACACTCAACGTTTCGCTATAGATTTATAGCTTCGTCAGGATGTTTGCTTAGTTTGGATCCACCATAAGTTTTTTTTTTTTTTTAGCATAAATAGGTATACAAGGTGTAGATCGAAAAAGTTAGTTTTTATGTGTTTGGTATTGATTTATCGACAAGACTATAAATGTAATTACAATAAAGTCGTTAGCAATGTTATGACACTTAATTACCTACCTATGTGTAAATCAATCAGCAACAAAGTCGCTTGTGTTATGTTGTAATGCTTCATGCACTGTTAGTTTAATTAGCGCGATTTACATTGAATTGACTTGACGAATGCATAATGTGGTGACCTAGGATAAGAATTCGCAGGTGAATCTTGAATGAAGCGACCTGTGTTTAGAAATACGCAGCGCATTGACCCTTACAGCTGATATCCTTACCGTAAGTGACAAGCCAGGACACCTGCTTCATTGCGACTACGACGAGTGAAAGTTCTCCCGCAGGGGCGTCTGGTCGCTTTCGGTCAGTAGCACACACTATTGAGCTAGTAACAGGTGTGTTTATGTGATACGCGTATCTCCTGCTTCTAAAAATCATCGGCGTGTAAATAATCAAAAATATATTTCCAGAATTTCCCATTTCTCACAGGCCAAAATTTTGCTCACGAAATCATATTTCCCTTTCATTTCGGAATTCGTTTTCTGCAAGTCTTCCCGTGTGCATGTAAGTAGTAAGTTCGGTGATTTCGGGTAGCAATGAGGGGCACCTACTTGTATTTACTGGTGGTGCTTTTTGTGAGTGCAGAAAGCTCACATAAGTCTGCCGTACGGTTACCTAGGACTAGCACTGATAAATTAGTTAATACGGCAACGGCCCAAAATAAAACGGGCACTCAAAATAATGGTGCCCAAAATCGAACCCTGCATCCACCAGTACGAACTTCTGGCAGCAGGAATCGGTGAGTACAATTTTCTCAAACATGGGTAATCTACCTTTAGACTACCCTCTTATACAAAATTTCATTTGCTCCAATTTATAGATACAATAAATATTTGGAACAAGAAATTTCTGTTATGCAGATAGTTTGAACTGGAATAGAGATAGAACTTTTTCTGATAATATTGGTTTTAATTTAATTTTTCACACTGAAGTGAATTTTGTACCGTGGTATCGTGTACCAGATTTCGTTGAAATTGGACCAAATCTTGTACAAAACTTGGATATTGTAAAAATATCCTAGTTTTTATACGAATGTGACTAAGCGAGAATTCCCACCCCCTTTAAATTTTTCACAGCCTTTTGGCAACCTTTATTGCCTTCATCAGAGCAAAAATATTTTTTAATTTAAATTACATTCCAAATTATAATGTTCAAGATTTCAAAGTACTTTTTTTTAATTAAAAAAAAATCATTTGTTTCTTTTACCGTCTATTTCTATTTAATATTTTTTTCAATAGTTTTTAATTGCCATCTACAAATAAGTTAATTTTTTTCAAACATTTTTGTTGCAAATCGTTTTTGATTGCAGTGAAAACCTCGAGCAGCCTCTCTACAGCTGTTTCAGCCCTGCTTGGGGCTTCGTCAGCAGAGACGTAGCTCGACATTTTTGACCAAACATTGCAATGTTTGGCTAAAAAGCGAGCGTAAGATGTGGCTGTTTTATCTGTCCTTTTTTTTCCATAAGGCTTCACAAATTTCAACTTCAGTCTGTATCTCAGTTACGGGATGTTCATTTGTTTTTCTGTAAACATAGGCGAAAACTTTAAATTAGTCTGTGGTTTTGTAATAAACTTTTCTTTTTGGCAAAAATAAAAAATTAAAGGGGGTGGAAATTCATCCTGTAGTCGCATGTGCGAATATCTTCGGACAAGTTGCGCTTCTGATGTACGAAGCCTCAGATAGGGCTGAAACCGCTGTACAGAGGATGCTCGAGGGATCCATTGCAATCAAAAACGATATATAACTAATTTTTTCAGTTCAATTTCCACTACAACAGTTTTTGATTGGCTGGGACTCGTCAAAAACAGTGGCTCACTGAAATAGATCTGTTTTGACAACTTTTCAAGTAAACAACTTTGTTGAATTGACAGTTTCGAACTTTTGTTGGAATAGACCTAATTTTTGGAAAAATAAATTTTGGCCCTTTGAAAATATAAAACAAGTTCTGTATTTTTGACGAAGACAACTTGCGAATCAAACTAAGTACAAGGCAACACAATTTAAACTGCTCCAAGATAATGACCAAAACTTCGTACAAAAAATAGGGTAATCTAAAACTCCAATAACAAAAATGTGAAAACACTCAAAGAAAATAAATAATTATCATACAATATTAATTTCTTAGAATTTTTCGTTCGCTTACGATAAAACTAGTTAGACATAGAGAGTGACCTTTGTATACCACCTGACATTGTCAGGGACGTAATCATTGATTTTTGTGTTATTGAAATTAATCCTTTAGAAAGGAAAAATGTGTGTATTAATTACTATATTGGCGCATTCCGTATTGTTAAAAAACGCAGAACTAAAATCTGATTTGATTTGTCAAATTTGGCATATATTAAAATGACATCAAAATTGATTTGTCTAATTTTCTTATGATAGTCAACCTACTAACTTAAAATCATGGATTATTGTGATGGTAGATGTATTATAAACAAAACAATACACATATAAATTAAAAAAAAGTTCAAATGAAAATACTTGCCGTATAAACATTATTAAATGACAAAATTAGATTCTTATATTATTAAACAAAGCGTAAACAAATTTAATCGTGCCATAAATCACATTGTTCTATAGTCTATACCAATCAATTAAATCTCTTGTCGAAATAATAACTGCACTCCATACTTATGTATAATTAAATTATTATCAATACATTTAAACCGAGGTTTGTCTCGATATAATTAATGTATGTAAAAGATTACATACAACATCGTGCAACGTTTTAAAACTGTGAAACTTATACTTTTAAAGCGAAATAAACTCGGCGACATTAATTAAATGCAATAAATCAAGTGGTTTCCGGATAGCAAGTTCATTTTAATCGGCTTTTAGCAAATAAACATCTTCCTACTTTAGTCCGACTAGGCTGCAGCGAGGAAACAACTCCTTTAACGTTTTATTCCGAAATTAATTGTGCTCTTCTTGGCGAAGTTTCTAAACTTACTTTTATGATACGAACAGGATTTAATAAATTGCCTACTTTGACCACTGAAAGAAAAACTGTTTCGGTTAATATTACGTAAATGTTAAAATTTCCTAAGAATGAATTCAAATTATGTAAAATATTGAACGCGTTTTTATTACGCTTAATAATTACACACATGAATTAACACGGCGACGAGGAAAAAAAAAAAACTAATTTAAATCACTTGACTGACAAAATGCAATTTTGCAAGGTATTCGCTACTTGTCTGTCATTTCGCAAATCGTTTTGTTTTTGTATTTATTTAAATATTTTCATTTCCATTAATGCGCCTTTTTATTGACTCAAATTTTGTTCCGATTGCGGATGTATGAGACACAAATACTTCGAGTGTAATTAGTGCAAGAGAACAAACACACCTGTTGTGCCTAATTTAATCTCATTTTTGTGTGCTTTGATTTTCGTCGTCCATCTTTAGTAACTTTGTGAGTAACCATTTTAATTTAGAAGAAAAACAAAAACATTAAACTTGTCAAACCTTTAGAGTTATTTTTTATACTTTTACAACTACTTAGCGAAACCATGAAAAAACGTCCCTAGAGTGAACCATAACAAACGGATTTGTTTTTCTTCGAAATTCGAGTGTATGTGGATGTTGACATGATGACAATGCTATTAAGTCGTCACCGTCACGATTTGACGTTGATAAATATTCTTGGTAAGTCTCGTTTAAAATGAATTATTTGATTTGTAAACAAAGATAGTTTTAATTTGTTTATTTTGTTTGTAATAAATGTATGGAATTCCTTTCCATTATTGAAAAAAAAAACGACATTTTCTGTTAATTCTCAATAATTTCTTCATAATATACGGGTTAATTAAATCAATAAAAAACAGGTTTTGATTGTTTCGTAAATGCGACTGCCAACTCTTTGTCTTCTTCTTCTCTCGTTGCTGCCATGTTAGATTTTCATATCTTGTCGTGTAAAAAAAAGGAAATTCTGAATACGATGAAGAAAAGATATGACACACATGCCCATTTACTTTCAAATAAAGTTATAAATTATTATAATCTCATAAATTTTTCGATCTATTATGCTTTTCATATCTATCATTTTGACAGCGAGAGCAGTATACACACACACACACACACACACACACACACACACACACACAAACACACATTATAAGTGGATTCTTTGCATCAAAATATTGCGATTTAACTACTCCAAAAGATGATAATAAAAGAGATACAGACTTTTAAAATCAAAATTTTAAAATCAATTTTCTTCAATTTAAAGTTTTTGTCATATTGCCTTAAAAATTTACGTATAGAGATTTCTTGGGGCAAAAAATTATAATTTGGCCTTAATTTTGTTGTGACAGAGAAGGCATTATGAAAAGCCGAAAAGAATAAATTAAAGAAACTTGCCATAGAACTGACAAACATGGAGAACAAAAATTAATCTAAGTTCATAGTTTAGTTTAACTAACACCTAGCGGTAGACTTCAAATAATAACTTACGTAATGAGTATATAAAAAAAAATCGAATACCTACTTGATTGGTAGGAAATACAGATTAATTAAATAGGAAATTAAATTTTATCGTTTGGCTTACGAATTAACTCGAAAAAACAATATTTACTTTTCGTATCGGTCTCTATGAACTAACTAAAAACCAGTTAACATTTATTTTCCATATGCAAATAAGTTCAATAATCGCATGCAAATGAAATCGTAAACGAACTCATCTTTATTTATCCAGTAAATTAAAATCTTAGTGAGCTGTTGATACGTCGAACTTGTGGTATAATAACCCAGCATCAGTCTTTGAAACACACCTAGTTAGAAATTTGTTTAATTGGTTTAATAGGAAAAGATATGCTACATTATTATTATTATTAGTTATTACTGTTATAAATGTTGTATTGGCCGACTGGGCAATCATGTTTAATTTAACAATGAAAGAATTGCACTAGATGTAAAAGATAAAAAATAATAGCTAACGGCAGCTAAAAGCAGAACGTGTTTGGCATGTCCTCGTCTTTTCAATAATTGCTATTTGTTAGAAGGCCGATATTAAATGAACGATGTAGTAGTTAAACAACGGGTTGTTCTATTTGAATTCATAAAGAATACTTTGTTTTTTTCAAGTTAATTAGTGTTCACGGTAAACATCGCTTAATTAGTTTTAAATGGTACTCATTTATAGGTACGATTTAAGTTTTGTGATCCATTCAACATTAGCTGTGCTAAATACCATAGATTTTTTTTGTATTGTTTGCATTTATTGAATTCATTTTTCAAGAATTTGTTTTTTTTAGTCGCTTCTTGTCATTATATTGAATAATGCCAATCTATGGAGAAATCGCCGACCAGATGCAATCATCAGAAAGACTATATAATAGTCGTTTGCACTTTTGGTAGTTGAGTATTTGTGTTGATTAAAAATAGTTTCTAGTTTTATTTATTTCATTTAGTCTTCTTTACATTTTTTTATTCGCAAATCAATAAAGAAAAACATGATTGCACCTGGTTAACAAATTATCCAAAACGCCTTTTGCAAGTGCTCCAAAACAAACGACCAACCAATGTAAAAATTAAATTTCTTTTCTCTTCAAAAATTAAAAGTTACTTATAACTAGGGAACGGAATTATATATTTTGTTCGATTAAAAACGAACGACGCGGCAAACTTATAACGCCGTAGCGACGTGAGAATACACACACGTTCGTTGCCGCCTCGTTCAAAATAAACCGAACAAAATATATAATTCCGTCCTGTACTTATAACATTTGTGTTTTAATAAGACTAATGAACCTAATAATCAAGTCAATTTGTAAACTTTAAGAACACACTTTCTATTGTATGTACACCACAGCGTGCTCATCTTTGTGATACTGACACGAGCAATTGCGGAGACTGGTTCATCCTTATAAAGGTTAAACCGATTTCTCACTCTCGGATTACATTCACCAATGCAATAACTGCACATCCTGACGATATATTTGATCGACATCTAAATTTAACATTTGCATCGTGCTTTGTGCAGTTGAATTAAACAGTGATTGAAAAACAATGCGTCCTGTTTCTTAATTGGTTAATTTATTTATACAAAGCAGGTTTCGTACCTGCTCATTTAAAACAGATTTGAATGCAAGAAATTATACAGGCGTTTCACGACCCACACAAGAAATTACAGGGGTTGAAAAAGGAGCTAAAAATGACTAAAAAAAAGTCCTCTAGCATTTTCGTTTTAGATGATTACTTTTCACGTTGGTAAACGCAATAAATTAAGTTTATGTCAGGTCATAACATAAACTGTTTTAACTCAAACGGTTGGGAACCGCTGAGGAGTTACAAGTAAGTATTGCCAGCCGTTTTAAGTAAACCTTTAAGGTAAAAATGCATTTTTATTGCATTTTAACTCCTTTATCATCCCCATACAATTCGGTAGTGTTTTTCCCCGTAATTTAAAGTAATGCAGAACTTATAGCAATTTTACTGAAACGTCTTTTATTTCCTAGAAAGTCAATTTTAATTTTGAGCAGTCATCTTTTTTTTTGATAAGTTAAAATGCACCTTGTATTTCACTACATAATTTATTTATTTTTATAATTATGTTTGATAATTAAACGCTTCTGTAAAATGAAAAATTAATGACACCTTGATGACAGTCGTGAACAATTTCTCATTTCAATAACTTTCCGCTAAAGAATTTTATTTTATTTTTCTTTTTAGTATTGAATTTGAGTAGTCTAACTTTTAATGAGTTATTTTACTAGTTTTATTGTTTCTAATTTGAAGAGCATTTATGATTTGCAAATTGAATGCACGAGTAGGACTGCTTTCTCATTGCTTTTAATTCACATTAATTTAACTTTCCTTTCACATTCATAAAATAAAGAATTTGTGTGTTTTTTTTTTAAAATATTGTTGTGAACAAATGGGAAACTTTTGCAAGTGTTTTGCCTACTATATGAAATTCGTCATAAAATTATATTTTAATTTTGCTTGGGAAACATCTTATTTGCTTAAAAATAGTATTGCAAACTTCCTAGAATTATCCTGTCAAGTTGCTAATTTAACTACAAACAGTTGTTTTGTATACATATCTTATGTGAAAAATCTGTTGAAAATCTTTGTCATTTGTGTATACATTTGCATTATTTGTTTTTATTGTTTACACAGACCTTGTAAATTATCTGTTATGTTTTTTTTTCTGCTCACAAGAATAAACGGGCGAAATTACATGAATCCCATGAATATTTTATGTAATTTCCTGTGGTTATCTAATTGCATTTAACATGTCTCTAATTAAGGATCGTAAAATGACGATAGTTAAATTTTAAGTGAGTCTTATTACAGAGGCAATTAAATCGTGAACTTTTAGAAGTGGAAATCATTGATTAAATCAATGTGTAAAACAACTTTGCTTATTTAGTTTGAAAAGCATTACAATTTTTTTTTTTGATCTGTATAAATATGTAGTAAATCTTTGAATTCACAAATTTTCACGAATTTGTATGCATGGATATTATTCTGGGTGTATACTTATACAGGATGTTTCTGACGATCCGTACCATCTTACACATGAAGGACAAATAAAGATGTAGGTATTTCCATACAATGTTTTTAATTCTGGACACAAAGGCAGACAGACATACATTAGCGAAAAAACAAATAGTTCATTTTTCTTTGCACCCGATGGTACTTATTTAAAGAAAAATCAGTAATAAGAATAAAAATACTGAAGAAAATGGTGTATTTTATAAAGAGATTTATGGTTAAAAGTATCAGAGAATATGAAACAAATAAAAAAAAACTTTTTAAAACGAGCTAAAAGGGTAATTTATTGACTTACTTGACGTTTCGCAAATAAAATTATTTGTTATTCACTTCTGAGTGATGAAGAGATAAAATAGCGACATCTTACGATCGCTTTTTGATCTGACATTGCAGTAGGATAGACATATTGAAGCATGGGGGACTTATTGGGAGCACATCCCGCTTAAATTTGTCTATCCTACTGCAATGTCAAGTCAAACAGCGATCGTAAGATGTCGCTATTTTATCTGTTAATTTTTTTTTTTTAATTTTCCATGTACTGCAATTTATGACAATCAGGGCTATTCTAAGATAACACACTTGATAGGGATTGCATGTTGTTACGAAATAGACCCCATTGTATTTTTCGGAAAAGAAAAAGTCATAAACTTTAGTTTTTCTGCATTAACCTCGAATCTGTTAAGGAATTCGAAGCCTACCACCTTGAATGTGATGTGGTACCGTCTTCCTTTTCTGATATCTCCGAGGACGCATAAATTACTGAAAAGCAACGACTGACTTAGATACTAAAATATTACAATGCCTTTCACAATTTATTACGTTTAAGTAGGAATTTATATTCAGTATACAGGGTGTTTGGGTGACTCTTATAATAATCCATGCTGGAAAAGTTGTTTGGAACACCCAGGGTATATTTGTTCAGGCCTTTTGTAATAATTGTAAAACAAATAATAAAACACTTTTTTGTTCTTTTGAAAGAGGTTAAATTTCAAACCAGTTGATTTTCTAATTGTTTTTTTTTTTTTTTGCTAAATACGTGACTCGGAAAACTGAAATCCAACGCAATCCATCGATTCAATTCCCACAGTTAACTGAAATTAAGGAAAATATATAGATAAGTTTATGTAATCCAAAACTTTTACTTCTCCGTAACCGGGTTAAATCTAATCCTGGAATATTCTTAATAATTCATTTTATTCTATGTATGTACAGCACACTGAGAGTGTTGAATAATTTCGAGGATTGTTTTGTGAGAGAGTCACAAGCTGCAATACGAAAGGGAATATGTAACTAATTAATTATATTTAGAATGAAAACAGAAATCTCACATTTTGTATTGTATTAAATAAAATTTATGGCTGTTCAAGAATATTAAAGAAATAATTAATTACATCTTTTATCATTCTTTGCTTGTGGTTTAAATTGCTTGTAAGTTTATTTTATTAAGTAGATAGCTGTGTTATACCGGGTGTGCTTCCGCAAGTACTCACGACGGTCATTCTCGAAGCTATCAAATCGCGTGGTGAAGTTTCCAATGTTTTGTCGATTGACATGATTTTGTAATCTGACACCGCCCCATTAACTTTAATAATGAGTTATACAAAGCAAATAATGGTTTCGATTGCTTAGAGTGAAGCATCTGCAAATCAAAACAAATTAAAAAAAATCTCCTTGTTCCCCTTTTGTTACGAATTTTGCATTTTTAATGGTCGTGTATTAGTAGAATTGCGACACTTTCGATTATGTTCGTGTCGCTGTTATTATTGTCTAGTAATAACTTCCAAAGCGAGGTCAGTTTCGTGCGTACCGAGGCGGCGTACCAGAAAACGTTGCAAATAAATAATAATATCGCTTCCGTTCTGCTATTGCGTAACCGATATCGTGCGATTTCTCTATTAAACTTATGAAATGCAAAAGAAGCAAAAAAGAAAATCCCCGCTAGAGAGAAACAGAAACAAAACGTGCGCCAGGTTATGAAGTGCTTTGGTTCACTCGAGGTGCAATATCCGTCGTTACTTCTGAATATCTATTTTTTTTTTAACATATGGTTTTTGATTTCTATTACTTTTCTATAAAAACTTAAATATCAGTTACATTAACCCATTTAAGAAAAAAATAGATTGACCTTGAGAACGTCCTCTGAATTAAACGCAAATAACATAATCTGCTTTCATCTTTAAAGCCATTTAACTTTTATTTAAAACGTTTCTTTTAAAAAAGTTTCGTTTTTGAGATATTTCGAATTATCAATTTAAATAGCGTATCCCGGTATAACAGAGACCGTTTGCCAAACGGTAAATAAATTGATGAAATACGTTGAGCACGAAAGATGAAAAGACGAAAACTTTATTGAAAACTAATAAAGAAAAATATACATCTGAATAGAACACATGCAAAAAAAATTGTATACATGATTAAAATGTAGCTCAACCAATGTTAAAGTCGAGCCAACTCTACTGAACTCAACCATCTATTACGGTATTATAATTATTATATTGCACTTTCGATTGCCTGTCCTGCATGTCCTCTGTATGTCAGAGCACTAATAATAAACAAATGAACACCTAACTCTATTTAACACCAGTAAAAAAATTAAAAATTATAAAAACAAAACTAATAGAAAGCGCTACGATTGGGGTGCACTAGCGTCAGAACCAACCGAGTAAAAGCTGATGTTAATGGGAGCCAATAACATTAAATGTCAAGTGTGAAAGTAATTTGTAACCCGCTGGCAAACAGCTTAATTCGCAGGACAGTAGAAGCTCTCTACGAATTAATAATAAGAATAATGTTTATTGGTGATGGTCATTGAAAAGAATTTTCACAAGTCACAATACAAAATAGATCGAGGATGTGAAAGGTTTAACGATATAAAATACACAACAGTGCTACGACGGAGATTGCAATAAAAAGTTAGTTCCAGCGTAAAAAAATGAAGGCGAAGAAAACACCAAGACGCTCACAATTTACCTATATCGTTATATAATTATTGCATTATTAAAAATAAATGCGACACAAATTCCCAGAATACAGGATGACTCTGAACGACTAAAAACCAATTTTGGGTCATCGAATTTCTTAAATAGGTATGTATGTTTTAAATACCTACTTTAATTAAAAGTTTACAAACGTAAACCAGATCTAAAGTACAATAATCTTACTCCTATATTTTTGAAAGTTGAAACGTTTTTGTTACAGGAATACGATTATTTATAACTTAAATTAGTCTTCATACAACTGATGTTATTCTATAAATAAGAGCAGGTCTGACATAGTGTTTCTCGTAAAGCATGATTTGTTAAAATAGTACGAAGGAGTTCATTTAACAAATTTAATACAAACTTAAGTGAAGCAGAGAAAACTGTTAAAATAGAGCTATTATAATCAAAATAGCGTATAGGTTCAGACTAATAATACTGACCTGAGGCAGTGAAACATGGCTATTTACCTAGCAGACAAATGAACTTGTTTTTCGAAAGGAATTCTTTCTTAATGCCATGCAAAAAAAATGCATTCCCGCAAACAATAAATCGAGAACATTTGTCCGTTATAATTATAATTTATCACGCACGTTTAAACAACTATAAACTGCATGCAATGTATTACCAGTGGTGTTACGTAACTATTACTCCATTCTTAATTAGCGTGATAGAACCGTTACATTCAAACAGATATGCATATTTCTTTTTTAAAGCGACCTACCAAGAGATACTTTTATATGACATTCAAGAACACGAGCAAGGGATTCTTTTTTAATTCTGAAACCTTTTTAGAGTTAGTTTGCAAACGTTATTGATTTTATACGATGCACTGAAGGCGGAAGAAATTTATTTATAAGTTCATTATTATGTAAAACGTCATTTAATCGATGTAAATATTAATTAACTCTCTAACTTAAAGTATACTTACATAGTTAAAAGTTGGTTTTTAAATCTTCTTTTATCCTTGTTTTCTATAAATTTTTGCTCTGATTTTTATTTCCATTTTCCGTTCAATGCTTACGATATTTCTAATGCATTTTATTTCTGGTTTCATGGTTGATACTTCCACTTATTCACCTTCAAATTTTATATTTAATTTTTTTTTGCTTGTTTCTCTTTTGAAACATTTTAGTTACACAACATTGTAAATTATTTACTTTATGACTAGTCTTACCTTTTTTTTCTGATTATGGATATCAAGGTTGATAAACTTCTAAGAATTTATTATTTGCAGCAATCCTGTTTCGCTGTTTTAATTTTTCTTTGTTTTATTATTTGTAATTTAAAAGTAAATTAAAAACTTACCATAAGGTCTTGCTCTTTTTAATAGATATGTCTAGGAAGTCTTATGAGTAACTGTACAAACATTAGCAGTCGATTGAGAGTCGATTAGATCTGTTTTCTGTTATTATATTTAATTTCTGTACACATTTTACGATGTGTTAATAAATTATTTAGATCAACTCTTGCTATGAAATTTTTAACGCTACACAGTGAAAACCATTTTTGCACTTTTATGAGTTTTATGCCGTAAAAATTCGCAAGTTTGACGTGTTTGAAAGTTCAATCGAACAAAGCGACATTTTCAAAGACAATAAAAGTCTGTCAAGCCATATTGCACGCAAGAGTTAACTAATTAATTTAATAACGCATTGTATCGGGACAACATCCGTTTAAAAATCCTTCCAAAATTAAATCTGTTTAAAGAACAAGTTAGAAGACAAAACTTGGTTGCTTTTTAATTCATTCATTTAATTGGGGTGAGATGGCGCTCTAAGTGAATCCAATTCCATTTTCTATTTCTGGCTAAAGGAACATAATTGAGTGCTGTGTATATCCGCTTATGAACGAGAGGAATTCCAAAGCAAACATTTTGATATGATGCAGTCTAAGTTGAAAATATCTGTGAAACTATTGTATCTAATAACATTTTTTCATATATTCATCAGGAACAGATTTAATATATTACACACCTGCTAGTTTGCAGAAATTTACAAAGCATTTATTTACCACGCATGGGAATGCAGGTATATAAAATAATATTGCAGATAGGAAGTAGCTTTTGCGTTTGAAACTATTTGAAATATGGTGTGCAAGCTGCGAACATATCACAACATAAAACTTTTTACTTTCCCCGCATTTAGCTGCGTAATGAAAGGCCAGTCTTTAGACACGCTATATAATTAATAATTGTTTATTAGCGAGTGAGCACAGTAATCTGGGAATTATTTAATATCGGAAGTCTGGTTAAATTACGCAAGTGTATCCGATTTTCCGAATGCCTGGAATTATCTAATAAAAACCAAATGAACGGGTACTTTCTCGAATGCCGGCAAATTTATTTCATGCCGATTAAAACTAAATTTTCTGGCAATCTGTTCATCTTAATTGGAAGTTACAAAAACCTGGGGTGGATATACCTATCTCCTTGGTATTTCACTGAAACTTAAAAGATACAATGTCATTCGTTTGTTCTTGTATAGTTCTGATTAGTACTGCTCATGCCTTTTTTTTGTTAAATATACAAAAGCGCACATGCAGGACGGTTTAGAAATTATTTAGAACCGAGTAGGAAAAAATATTTACGTCATATACTTAAAACAAAAGCGAGTAAAAAATATGCGCGTACGTTTCCAACTTGAAATGAAACATACGGTATGTATTCGTTGGATCTGATTTTCAGTGAACTCGGAAAACATTACTTGAAGTTGTTGTGTAAATTACTCGGAGGTTTGAAATAAATTGTGCAATGTGTTGCTTATGTAAGAAAGACATTTCTGACCAAAATAAGGGAGAACGTGAACGGTAATTGCGTTCATATATCAGTTATGGTTGTGTTTATGCAAATCACGTGATTGCGGTAGTACTGTTCTAGTTCGATTTGCATTCGCGTAGATAAATGTTGGAACAGATTACCGACAAAAGAATTCTTTTCAAATACCGCAAGTGCAATGACATCTAATTCTATATTGAAAAAACAATTAAATATATAATATATTAAGGTTTCGAAAGAGTGAATAAAAAAAAACGAAAAGGTGCACTGTTCTCAAAACAAGTCATCAACTTCTTTCGTAGGCTGGTGTTACAGGTAAAGTAACAAGGAATAAAAAGTCACCGAAAATTTTTTATAACTTTAACTTCGTATTTAAATTTCCCTGATTAATTTGAGGACTTTTTTTTGCGAAATTCTGCATGCCGAGAAAGGAATTTTTGGCTCAAGTTGCTTGGCAACGCTGCTTCTTTTCTGTTTATTGGCTGAGCTCATTCATCAGTCACTTAAGTGAGGTGTTAAGATTATTGCATTTGGTTTGTTTACGCCATAATCGTGACGTTATCTTAGAATGTAATCCATTTTTGGAATCTGACACCAATAAAAATATTACTCCTTATTATTATGCCTTATTGAATAAATATTTTTTGGGTAACTGTCAAATATATTTATTAAACTTCTGAAATTCTTTTGAAAAATTATTTGAATAAATAAAAACAATAAGGACTCTATATGAGCACAAAAAAAACGTATTACAGGTGTGTGTGAAATCAACCCTAAATATTAAAAGCGGCACTTTATTAAACTAAACCGGTTTATAATTTTTCTCAAAATGCCTTTGCATGTGCCGTGAAAGATTAAGTAACCGTTTAATCGTCGTAACTCATGCATGCACGCGCATAGATTACCATACACATAATGTAAATTGTTTAATCAGAAGAAACCGTAACGCGTAATGCAAACCTAAAGAAAGTGTAACTAAACTGCACTTTTGTGAAAGTAAAAGCAATTACTGAAATAGTTTACGGCGCAAGCGGAATGTTTACAAATTACGGGACGTGTTTTACAAAATCACATTTCAAATTCTGCTAATTATTTTTTTTTACCATTATCTTTCTTACAAAACAGGAATCGATCGCCCAAAGCTTTACGAACATTATATGCAGCACAGTGTATTCGATGATACTTTAATTAATTTAAGATGTTTTAATAGCTTTTATTCGGTGAATCTTTTCGACTCAAGAATCCTAAGCATTTCTGTCTTTAAGCAATTTCTGCCTCGCTTAATGTACTCTTTCGTAAACAACTGAAAAATCTGCCATTGAGAATCGTAAATGTAACACGAAATCGATTGGCTGCGTTCAATTATCCGTTTAGAAATCTTATTAAATTTTTGGATAATTCTTAACTAAATATTGCCCAAGTTGCTTCATTTTCTACACCAGATAGCAAATAGAAATACCAAAGTGTACTCGATAACTGTTATAGAATGGATTATTACCAGTTACACTCGGATTTCGGATTTGATTCAGTAAAATTGGTATTTCGTATCGAATTTAGCTCAGTCTTATTAAAATAACTATTTCAATAATTCCAACACTGAAATGATTTCAATAAAATTTTAAATATGCGATTTATTTTTTTATTACATTGTGCTGGGCGCCACGGAAGGCTAAGCCTGCCCTGGAAAGTTTTAAGCCAGTCCTACGATGGCCCAACCTGACATGAAAATATTTTGACAATTCGTAAAAGCATTGGAAGTATATGGAGTCTGCTCTTCACTATTATAAGCCATAAGCCTTCCCTGAATATTTAGTCTGGTTACGGCCATGGTGCTTTACCGTAAAAAATTCAAATACTTTGTAATATGCATGATGTAGAAAAAAAAGTAATTTTCAAAGAAATCATTTAGTGTCATTTTAAATCAGTTGTCTGCTGTCACCTGATTAGTTGATAGCGTACATATACAGCGTGTTTTTTTTAATAGTTTCATTAAATGTTAAAGAGACAGATTTAACTTTAAAAAGTGTCCTTCCAGTGCGACAATGATACGTATTAAAAGCAGTTGAAAGAATTTTCTGCTTGTCAAGATAACTCATTAATTATAAAATAATTGGACAAAGAAACTGAAACCCTGCGTACAAACTTGGCGATACAAGTAAGGATATATTTCTTCTGTCTTGTCTGTCAGTTATGGAGCCTAGGCTTATAAATTAGCTGCTGTATCTAAAATAATGCAAGTTTAATTGATTTTTAGGCCTAAAACAACACATGTTGAATTGCTATCGGAAAGTCAAGTAGGTCGCAAAAACTGCAAAGTTTAATACTACACATTGCAGTCGTGCACTAGCGCATAGTTTGGCACAGCTTGCATAACAGTACGTTTACTTTCATTATTAATTACCTCCAACTAGCTGGTTACCGAGCTCGTTTCAGTATTTATCTTTGGAGGCGAACGAGATTTATTCGTCAAACGAGAACCGTCGCATTATTTTGCACTTATTAATAGTCTCTATCTATCAAATCTAAAATTAGTTCCTCTTTGTTCCGTTCAAATACTTGTTCAGTCATTCATAGTCTTTTTTTTTTGCAAAATCGAGTTTTATTTTTCTTGTTCGTATCATAACTGAATATCTACTTTCAATGCCGACTTTATGTTCCAAAACATTTTTTTAATAATAATATAAAGAAATGGATAATTATAACAAATACTACTCCAATTAGACAGTTGATTTATGACTATTTATTTCTCCATTTGTTTGTTTTCTTTTAATCATTATTATTATTGTTTCTCAGTAATTTGTTTACAAACAGATAATTTTTTTTAAATGTCGTTCGGGTTCGGTTAAGAAGGCGACGTATCCTCCGACTGCAACCGACAAAGCTGTTTCACCAAGGTAATTCAAGACTAAACAATAACACATCGAGAATAAGATGAATGAAAAACAAAAGGAAATGATTCTTTTTCGACGGAAAGCGATTGTAATTAAAAAGACTAAGAAAGCGAAATGCTCAAAAAGAAAAGAAAAACATATTTCAATAAAATACGCAAAAAAAGAATTAAAATACACAAACAACGGAATAGAAGAAATAAAATGAAGAAAAAATTAAAGAAGTTCAGCGCTTTTCAGGCTCGAATTGTTCAGATTTTAAAAGATTTTATTTTAATTTGCAAACGAGAAATAAATTCAGTAGAAAAAAGTAATTGAAAGAAACAAGAATAAAATTACTCAAAACTCACAACAACTCTGTTGTTTAATTTAGTTTTTTTTTCACTTCTCTTCATTCTTCAAGTTATCTTGATTTGTCAAATGATTTTAAAACATTACTTGAGGAAATGGTTGGATTTGCCTTAATTTCTTACATTTCTTTTCTCTTGATTTATTATGGAATTATTTTTTTTGTAATATTAGCAATTTTACAGTTTCTTCTTATAAACACGGTTTGTTTCATTTCTCTTTTGTTTATTTTCCACAAATTAACTTTTCATATTTCACTGACATTTTCCTTTCGCTTTTTTGTTCATAATCTCTCGTTTCTCTGTTTCAATTTCCTTTATCTAATTTAATTTTTGTGTTGCATTACGTTTCTTTTGCATTTTGTTAATCACGAAGTGAGAATACGGGGCTCATTAGAAATTAGTTCTAATTTAATTTCTATTATGCAGATTTACTAATAATTAAAACAATCAAAATTCGAATACGGTGTCTCGTTTCAGAGTCGATTTTTAAAAACGAAAAACAGGAAGGAAAGTGTTTGCTTGATTCTGTATAACGCTTTTGCAAATTGTGTGATTTCAGTCAGTGGTACGAAACAAAATTCAACACTTCCGGGTTAATTACGAATAAATATTTCACGTTCTTGTTACATTTACTCTTACGTAATTCGAATTTAATCCCTAAAACGGCCACACAATTCACGCAAATTTGAAACACGTCGGTCGGTCACAATTAGTTAAACGCACTAGATCGTATAAGGAATAATTAAATGTCTATAGTAATTAATTTGCATGGCAAACCGAGAAAGGTCCGGTGATTGCAAAAGTCGTTAAAAAAGAACGAATTCCTTCGAGTATTTTTATCATCGAGTGATCGTTTTAATTGCTCTCTTTCGTTCGTCTTTTTAATTAGTATTGTATTTGACCTTTTACGCTGGCGTAATTTGCTGATGACTTGCTAGAGGCGAATTCGAAATAGTTCATGCTTTTTTTTTTCTCTCAAAAGCAAGCGTCGTAATTTTTAAGAGACTGAATTTAGAGGTCGTCAGTTATTTTTAATAAGAATTGATTTAAACGCAGTCGTTAACTTTTATCTTAGTTCATTAAAGTATGACGATTTGGAATATGCAGATTAAAATTTTTGCTTAAAGTTCGCGTTAAAGAAAATAAAAAAGAAACCAACCTCCGACCCCCGTATTAATTACTTAAACTTGGGCGTGTGTTGCATGTTGAAATTAATTAGGTTTTTTTTTTCTTTTGCACGCAACCAATATGATGCTAATGGACTAAACATTCTAAACAAAATACACGTATAATATCATTAATCATGTTTTATAGACTCAAGTTTGTAATGTACCTCTCCATCCCCGAAATATTGTGATTATTACGTCAGATACCATGGCATTTCCGTTTCTCTGCGTCAAAAGCGAAAGTGCAATTATGTACTTACATATGTGCGAATTGGCTGGAAAACAGGAACAAAGGATTTTTTTGCCTTGTTACATGACCTGTGGAATATGTGCTTCGTGATTCATAGAGAAAATATTGAAACGTTACTTAAAAAAAAAATTATTTAAATAACTAAACATAAAGCGCTTGTCCTTTGAAATTCTTCAAACTACAAAATGGTGAATAATAAGTGTTTAAGTTGGCAATGCTGAGTGCTGAAATTCATTTTTAAATAATAAAATTTTGCCAGTTGGCATGAAACACAGTGTTGCCAACTCGTCTATGAACTTTGCCCCTAAACATTAATTCTCCCTAAATGGGTATCGAATTTTCCTAATTCTTTTTCAAAAACATCTACTTTTTGGATATGAAATTCAAACTCATAAATGTATATAATGATAAAAGGAACAGTAATTTAGTTAGTTTTATACTTGAGTGCATTTAATAGAAAAAAATTGAAACGAGAGATCCTTTAAAGTTAGTAGACTAGCCAATCAGGTAAAAAAAAATAGGAATTATAACCATATTTGATTTATCTTTTTCTGTAGTGTACATACTGTAAAATGAAGGTGATAAAAAAGAGTTGCTGTATCTGATGGTTGATGATGACGGTTGAGTAAAATTGTTGTTAGTTTTTATGTTGAAATTTTTCAAAATGTCGACATTTTGAAACCGAGAAAGTTGTAATTTAAAAAATGTATACCGGGCGATTTTAATAGTTGTGCGTAACGTTTCACAATGAATGGTAACGATTGAGCAAACATGTCTTTAACAAAAAGTTAACAACAAAAAAATATATATTTGCACTATTAAAATGACCTTGTATATTTTTTTCCTATTGTTTCTTCATAGTGAAATTTTCTTTTTATTTTTCTACAATAAAGTGAACATCACAAGTATAATTATTATTATTAATTTTCAAAATGAAATAACTGTCTAACTATGTCAAATTTTTTTAGTTATTTCAACTATTTATAAATAATACGTAGTTTTTATTGTACCATGTTACTTTCATATCATTTGTTGTTAAAAGTATGGTCCAGAGCGACAATCTAATCAAATCTATTATTATTATTATTTTTTATTTGGACAACATTGAGACAAGGTTTGTTTTCGTAGTTATTCAATAGCGGATATGTGTACATGCCTGGCGATCGCATTTAGACATGTATGTGACCTTTATTAGATGTAGAAAGGTTGTTAATGTTTTTCTTACAAGTAACAAAGATCGATTATTTAGGCGTGTGAATAATACCGTACTTGCAGCGCGTACGTTAAATAAACTTATACTCATGCCGGCAACAGACGATCATAAATTTCATGTAATTCACGTCAATTTTTTGATACACCGTAAATTTTAACAAGTACTGCGATGAAAAAAAAACTTCCATGAGTTCTCCTCATACGTAAGGTTTGAAATTTTTGAAACTTTATTTCGTCGCAATACATGTTTAAATTTACGTTTTCCCAAAAATTTGATGTAAATTACATGAAATTTATGATCGTTCGAGTTAATTGAGCGGTCAAATTGCACAGAATCGTCAAGTCAGCGGTCCTTCTAACCAATCAGCAATTGAGAAAAGTGATCAAGTGATTTGGTCTGACCACTTCGACCGTTCACTTACCGCAGCCATGCATTTATGAAATCGCTGCAATATACATACATATGAGTTTGAATCAATTCTATAACTGGGTTTTTTTTTGACTGCAGCCCAGTTATAGAATCGATTCTTTAATTGATCAGTCGTGATCATACTTCCGATGAGTTCATCGATGAGGTCTCCGATTAGTTCATCAATGAGGTCACCGATTAGTTCACTGATGACCTCATTGATGAGTTCAGCGATGAGCTCACCGATGAGTTCATCGATGAGGTCATCGATGAGTTCACCGATGAACTCATCGATGAGTTCACCGATGAGCTCACCGATGAGCTCACCGATGAGCTCATCGACGAGCTCACCGATGAGCTCACCGATGAGCTCACCGATGAGTTCACCGATGAGCTCACCGATGAGCTCACCGATGAGTTCACCGATGAGCTCACCGATGAGTTCATCGATGAGTTCACCGATGAGCTCACCGATGAGTTCATCGATGAGTTCACCGATGAGCTCACCGATGAGTTCACCGATGAGTTCATCGATGAGTTCACCGATGAGCTCACCGATGAGTTCATCGATGAGTTCACCGATGAGTTCACCGATGAGTTCATCGATGAGTTCACCGATGAGCTCACCGATGAGTTCATCGATGAGCTCACCGATGAGTTCATCGATGAGTTCATCGATGAGCTCACCGATGAGTTCATCGATGAGTTCTCCGATGAGTTCATCGATGAGTTCACCGATGAACTCACCGATGAGTTCATCGATGAGCTCATCGATGAGTTCACCGATGAGCTCACCGATGAGTTCATCGATGAGGTCATCGATGAGTTCACCGATGAGTTCACCGATGAGCTCAACGATGAGTTCATCGATGAGCTCACCGATGAGTTCATCGATGAGTTCACCGATGAGCTCACCGATGAGTTCATCGATGAGCTCACCGATGAGTTCATCGATGAGCTCACCGATGAGTTCATCGATGAGCTCATCGATGAGTTCACCGATGAGCTCACCGATGAGGTCATCGATGAGTTCACCGATGAGTTCACCGATGAGCTCACCGATGAGTTCATCGATGAGCTCACCGATGAGTTCACCGATGAGTTCATCGATGAGTTCATCGATGAGCTCACCGATGAGGTCATCGGGGAGTTCATCGATGAGTTCATCGATGAGTTCATCGATGAGTTCACCGATGAGTTCACCGATGAGGTCATCGGTGAGTTCATCGATGAGTACATCGATGAGTTCATCGATGAGGTCACCGATGAGTTCATCGATGAGGTCATCGATGAGTTCACCGATGAGTTCATCGATGAGATCACCGATGAGCTCACCGATGAGTTCATCGATGAGCTCACCGATGAGTTCATCGATGAGCTCACCGATGAGTTCATCGATGAGTTCATCGATGAGTTCATCGATGAGGTCATCGGTGAACTAATCGGTGAGTCTATCGATGAGCTCACCGATTAGTTTCATCGAGGAACTCACCGATGACTTCATCGATGAGTTCACCGATTAGTTCTTCGATGAGTTCACCGATGAGTTCATCGATGAGGTCATCGATAAGGTCATCGGTGAGTTTATCGATGAGCTCACCGATTTAGTTTCATCGATGAACTCACTGATGACTTCATCAATGAGTTCACCGATTAGTTCTTCGATGAACTCATCGATCTGCTCACCGGTGAGCACATCGATGAACTTATCGGTGAGTTCATCGATGAAACTAATCAGTGAACTCAGCGATGAGTTCATCACAGTTTTTTTAATTGTGTAAAGCAACAGATTGTAATTAAAGTCTTCTGAGAGTTAACGACTGTAATTTGTGAACCCCCAAATTCGTAACAATATATTTTGTAGTTTTCTAAGTTCATTAAATGAGACATAATAATCGGAAACTTCCCTGTTTATTTATTAGAAAAACTATGTTAGTATTATGTTATTTTTTGTTTTATTATTATTAGAATTGTTGTAATTTTTGTTACAACAATTTATTTGCATACTCTAGTTAGGTTTTACCAGGATTTTCCTAACTCTTGCAGTAAATACTGGAGTATATGTTAAGACTGCTTGGCCGCATCAGTAATCATATTTTTGTTTTACAAGTTATATTTTTGTTGATAATTTTTTTGGAACGTTCTACTTATGTATAGTCGAAAGCAAAAAATTACAGATAGACAATTACAGTTTCCTGTAATTATTCTTTCTCCAAAATGGCACTGTTTATGCATGACTTCACAGGTGACAATTAATACCGAGTTTCCACACCTCCGGCGTACGGCATCCGACAGTCGAAATCCTACTCGTGATTGATTGATTCCAAATTTTGGAACTTTTAAATCAGTCAATCACGAATAGGATTCCGAATGCCAAATGCTATGTGCCGGAGGTGTGGAAACCCAGCAAAGCACAAATCAAATTTTGAAAGCTTTGATGTGTTGACAAGCTCACAAAACTTCTGTGAAGTCTGTGAAGTCGTACTTAAAACACCATCATTTTGGAGAAAGAAAAATTACAGGAAACATAATCATGTAGTATTTTTGGCTTTTATGTCTATAGTAATTATCACTATGACTATAAAATGTGAAGGAGTCTCCTTTACTTAAGTTCCCTTTAACTGATAATGAGGACATGCGAAATACATTTGTACGTACGTATATGATGTACATTTCTGAATAATCTTATTCAAGGTTCCTTCATGTTTCAGTCGTAAATCTTCGTCTGCTACCGGTTTTAGAGATGCTCTTTGATTAACTTTTATTTTTCCTAAAGCTAATTTAGTTACATATTTAAATCATAAAAATTCGTCTTAACTGCTGGAAAGAGAACAACGTAATTTCCGATTGATAAGTTGACTCATACTTGAGTGATGTGGGCACCCCTTAATCTAAAATCATTTTTGAATCAGCAATTTTTTTTTTGAAAGAGTTGTTAAGATTTATGACCCGTAGAACGGAGATAATTAGATAAACAAATGTTTTTATCCGGAGGAATTAAATTATCATGTCAAACACGTATGTATGCATGCACAAAGGTAAATGCTACATGCCTTGAATTTATTTTTTTTACATGAAACATATCGATACAATTCTAAATGGTGAATGGCTGGTAGGTTATTCGATACGACCAATTATGATTATGTCATGCAGAAAGACACATATTAATCATGGACATGTTGCTATCAGTAATCGCCTGAAATCAGCACTAAATGTTAATTACGATCGGTCTCGCTCCGCTAAGTGCGACACAGTTTTGACAAAATTTAAATTCAATGGCCTGTGAACAGTAGGTAATAAAATAAATTACAATTAAATGGCTGCAGCTAAGGAAATGTTCAGTCACGCACGGAATTGATTAATGCACATATCGTAAATGCATGTTGTACCTGTAAATTATTTTTAATTTATTGAAACTAGTTTAAATGCAGATATTACAAGAATAATGAATGAAATCAGCGTGAAGTTAAAAAAAATCAAACTGAAGCGTTAATAGATTATAGAGCACATAACTTTAACGGCGAAAATAATGTTGTGTTATTTTGTTTTTAAAATACATACTATTGAACAGAAACAAAGTCCACATAATAACGACATAATTAACAGTAGGCAGCATAGTTGCTCACATCAGTTGTCATCACAATAAGTGTCTGTCAAGTCACAGTTTTATTATTTCGATTTAAGTTTAGTTCATCGTTTTCCATTTGTTTTTTGTTCATCTATTATGCACCGTATTCCGTCGTTCGTTTATTTTTTTATCGTATTATTCGCTTTTTTACAGTTTGTTTTTAGTTTCTACGAACTTTTTAATTCGTCCGGAAAACTGTTGGCTCCTCCTGATAAATTTATCTGCCAGGTGATATTGTTGGAAACCGTTGTCGATATTCGATACAGTAGTTTCCAAGGATATAATTTGGTATATATGTATGTAGATGAGCTTATAAGACGAAGGAAAGAGTTGGTTGTAAAAAGATCGTCCGTTGTCATGGAAATAAAGTAAACGCCAATTTTTTTTAAAATAAATAAGGCAGATAAAAAATAAGTTAAAAGTTTTTTTTTTACTTTCGTTACGTTTTAATTATTCCATACATACATAATATTTTAGTCTGTAACCTACTATTCAATGTTCTTTAACTACAATTAGATAACATTAAATAAAAGCTAAAATATAATTTTTTTTTAAATATATAATCGGTTGCCTAACGAAATGTTATGTTGTTAAAGTCGACAGTGTGCTACAGAAACGTTAAAAACAACATTCGTTTGTTATTAAAAGTTAATAGACAATAAAAGAATATTTCTTTCTCAATATCAGGCGGTTATGCAATTTTTGTGCGAAATTGGAAAGTAATTAACTACACGACCCTGTTTTATGTAACCTTTGAAATGTAGCAAAATACAGTTTTATAACGCAAGTTTCAATGATGTAAAAGACTTGACGAGTTCGAAAATTAATTGCAGTTGTGAAAAGAAAAACTTCGCACTTTTAAAAACAAACAAAACAAAAAGACAAGTCATTATTTATAAACACAACATTTTCTTTTGATTTGAGGTTATATTTAAGCTTCAATCTGTAAAGAAGAACTGTCAGATTTTGACAATTTAATATGTTTCAGACATTAGGTCTGTTTGTTATCCTGCACGGGTGTACACTAAAACATTTATGTCTTTTTCTAACATCATATATTAATACGAGATGAAGATACTTTAATGTACACCACTGCAAGATAACGAACAGACCTACTGTGACCAACTATAAACCAATTTAGTACTGGTAATCACGGATTGTTCTAATTATTTAATTTAATTGATAACCTGGTATTAAAAAGTAAAACAAAATGACATGTCAAAGTTTACTTCGTTCTGGGCAAATAATTTAAAAACGTAGTTAATGAAAATCATTGACGTCGGCTAAGAATGAAATTAAATGATATTTCATTAGAATTTGAAAAGTAATCAGAAAGCGTCACCGCCGACAATAAAATCGTGACAACCAATTAACTCAATGACTGAATAATACTGTTGCAAAATTCGGTTTGCCCAATTAACTGTGGAAGAACGTCTTTACTCCGGTCAATCGAGCATTGTTTAATGGACAGTTGGCGGCTCGAAAAAAAAAACAATGTTTTTTTGTGTCATTTCACGGTCGTAAACATTTTCAACATAATGGATGTTTTGAAATTACGATGTCTTTGTTAATTGTTATTGCAATTATCGATTCATATTTGTTATTATTGTATTTTAAAAAGTAAACAAACCACAAAAAAGCGCCATTCAAAAATTAAACTAAACATTTGGGAACATGGCTACATTAACGCTTTGCAAAATACAAACCTTTATTTGTTGGACATTTATTTTTGCATTTATTATGAACATTCTTAAGTTTAAGCTTATTATTAAAAAAAATATCTGACTTTTTTTAATAATAAAATAAATATAAAGAAGATGAGAAGAAATTAGAATTCACACTGAAATTGACAAAATAGAAATGTAAAATTGAAATATTCTTCGGTGAAACGTTCAATTTGTCAACAGGAGAAAAGAAAACAAAATAATAATACAGAAACAGAAGAATAATCTCTGTGAAACGTTGAATTTAAATAAATGAATGATTGAAAGAATGAGAAATTAACTCGATTATAAGAAACACATAAAAGAAAACTCGAATAATGAAGTATGAATAAAAAGATAGACTATAAATAAAAGGCTAAAAATCAAGGTTGACAAAAAAAGAAGAAACTGAAAAAAAAAACAAAATCAAAATACGAAGAATAAGGTCAACAAAAAACGATCGAAAGATCGAATTTTCTGGAGCGGAGTAGATCAAAAATGCGTGATTTTCTCTAGTTTAAATATATTTTCTTCAAACACAGATTTTATACTCTAGATCAATTTTCTTCTGTTATACTTTGTGGTGAAATTTCTTTTCATTTTTGTTTGAATATTGTAATGCAAGAGACGATGAATTTTACATCAGATACACATGAAACAAAATTAATGCGTTTCTCTAGTCCGTTTTCGTCATGTTTATTGCCACCACGAATGACGAACCCGGTTTTTTTGCGATTAGCGTTATAATTAAAAATATATAAATCTGAAATTCTAATAATGTCAAGCGCGTGTCTTCTAGGGACAATTAAATATAGCAAAATAACAAAATTTACATAATGGTGTCATCTCAAAGATCAAGTGTTTTCTGTTTTGCGCAGTGTGATAATAATTGTTTACCAATTGTGAATGAAATTAATTACGTATTATACATTTAAATGTAAACAACTACTGAATCAATAAATTTGCATGTGTGGTGGCGGATAGGCTGCAGATACTTAGACAGACATGATCGCGAGAGAAATATATGAAAGAGAATATTTGTATACTCTATTTTTTTGTTGATAGGCGGCATTAAACATATTGTTATAGCGTATTTAATATTTAAAAATTTCAAAGTTGAACTCAATCGTTATTAACTAGTTGCTGTTTTAATAAATTAAAAAAAGAACACAGTTCACAAGTTCTTTTACAACTTCGCGTTTACCGACTATTAAAAAATAGACTGCAGTCACTTTTCAAGAGGCCGGAAATAATTTGATTAAGAGTTTCTTATATTTTGTTTCTTAATGTATCTAATATTGCTCAATGATTCAGATGGCGCCAATCATCGGTATGCTTGAAATAATTTTTTAAGAGGCCGAAATATAACGAAATAATTTGATTTGAAAAGTTTTTCATCGAAAGTACAAGAAAATCAATGTTTGCTTTTCAAACACTTCGCGCCGGGAATCGTTGATTTCTATTCGTTCTCATATTCGTTTTTACTTAAATGGAAAATGGAAATCCCGTACATACTTGTAAACGCCTTTCAGCAATGTTATCCGTTCAGTTATTTTCTTTCGTTTCTTAGGACTAGTTGCACCAAACACTTAAGCCGAACTTTAATTTAAGTATTGTTTATAATGTGATACTTGGGGTTTCGTAACATCAATATAACTCACAATCTAAGCTGCGCTTAAAGTTAAGTTCGGTTTAAGTGTTTGGTGCAACTGGCCCTTAATGTACCCAATATTGCTATGTTTCAAACGACGCCAATTATCAGGATGCTTGAAATCATTTTTCCAAAGGCCGGAAGTGATTTGGTCGAAACTCTTCTTACCTAGTTGTATGTAGTTAGAAAGGATGTAACTTACTTTTAAATGCCTTCCAGCGGTTTTATGCATTGATGGTCTTCTTTGGCATTTCTAAATGCGCCCATTATGTTTCGAACTCCAATTATCTATCGACGACAAAGGTGAAATCTTCTAGATTTACGAAAGTTGGATGTATTTCTCAAGATCTTGTTTGTTCAAATCTCCACAGTGATTGTTTCGTTTCCTTAAATAAATTATGGGTGTTAGAAATAAAAAGCAAAGGCCGCCTGAATATGTCCATTTACTCCGAGTGTTCTCCTAAAATGGTAAAATTTCTACCGTGTCGGCATTGCGTAACGGCAACTGATATTGTCGGGTCACTGAAATAACTTTATATTGCTCTCCGACATTCAAATGTGCCGCCGCGATAGTTTCTAATAAATTACCGGCGTTTTTTTTACCTCCGAGCACCAAAACAAAAAAAAAACGCAAATTGCTTTACCCACACTTCGGTGTATACACCTCGTACCTCTTTAAAATTATTTAAAAATAAATATAGAAAGGGCGTCGGTTGTGAAACAGATTAACTGGTGAATGCTAGATATAGCCTTGGTTCAAAGAACGAGTCCAGTACGTATTACGTAAGTTTCTCGCGGCTGTATATAAAAGCTGACAGAGTACTACCGTCGCCGTAAAGAAACATAAACGCTATTTCCCTGATTGTTCCAGGCGACGTATTTTGAAGGTCGTATATGCTGCATGTAATGTAATGTAATGTAATTCAGTTATGTAATGCATCGCGAAGTAAAATCGTTTAATGACAGGTACAGATACTTGCTTGCGTTTTCGAAAAAATCGCCTGCATTACAGGCGTCCTACACGCACCACTGGAAGGACTTATTGGACAAACCAGTTACAGCGATAAAGTACATTTTTTTAATGGCCGTACTGTGGTATGCATTCTAGAATTTCAGATTAATACATACATTGCAAACCAGAACAGTGCATTTAATAGGTGGGCATTGACATGTTGTGTTACCTACTTATTAAGAACTAAAGGCTGTAAGATAGATTTCACTCGCTTGTGAATACCAACGACATTCTACAATCGTTCTGGAGGGTAGTGGTTTCATGATACTTTCGTTTACTTCAAGCTTTCGTAAGCTATACAATAAATTTTATAGGAAAACTGTACCGATCGTCGTTGTTGCAGGCAATACAATTGGTAGAAACCTATAGGTATGCAAAGGAGATGGAACGTAACTTTGTACACTCTAACCTCCTACGGAGACACTGATGCTATATATCCCTTTCGTACATCTTAAATCTGAATCCTCAATTATCTTCAATCTATCTAATGAATTCCCATTTTTTCTTATTGAATTTCTATGATCTCAATTTTTATTCAACAACCGGTATATCATTGTGTTTGAAAAATTTTCTGTCTAACTAATTTTAATTCTTAAGTCCGCATCACTTTTCGGAAATCCCAGTTCAAGGAGGAACACTACTTCCTCAAGGAAGGATTTTTCCAATTGGCTTGTTCCATAGTATAGCAAAAACAAATCTTAAAAAGCGATTTTATTATACAGGATGTAATGAAATAAAGTGGCTATAATAATGCCATAAATGTAGGATATCAAATTATACCAAAAGTAGCGATATAAAATATTACGATTACGTGGTATAGTAACTCCACCTTGTTCAATTACGCTCTGAATATATTATAAAGAATTTATAGCACTGGTTAAAATCATAGGTTACTTACAGCCATACTTATTATGAGAATTTAACAAGTTTTGATTTTCCCTTTAATTATTATTATAACATAAACTTAAATTGAAGTACTCTATAATCACATAATTCGTAAAATCACTATTAGGCATGCAATGTACTTGAAATTGAAATAATTGCCATAAAATCTTGTAGGTACAAAGTAAGAGAGAGAAAGAGACGGACTGCCTGCCCACTGGTTGATTCGGTATTTCTTCTGATACTGCTCGCAAAACGCAAAATTATCAAATCTTGCATAGTGTTTTGACTACAAAAAAATAAATTTAATTCTTGTGCAAAATCCTGCGTGGTGTCACACCGGCCTTAGTGATGTTTTAGAATTCTGGTGAACTCTTAAACTTTCACCGGTCTGTTTAAGGACGAACGTGAAAATTACGATGTAAATAAAAATAAGGCGAGTAATAGTTTATTCAAATTAAAAGATGTAAAAATAGAATAATTAGGAAGTATAATTTGTTGATTACCTGTAAATAATAAGTAACGTATTAAAAAGACTGAATTAATGTTGTGATGTTAACTTTTGGTTTGACTTTTCTCAAAATAAAACAATCTCAGGAAACGAAATAAGGAAATTAAAAAAGTATTAATAATAATAATTTATAACATGTTTTAAAATTAATAATAATAGGAGTAGGCCCCGTTTTTCAATTAGAGTTTAACTTTAAGCTTCAATTTATTCCCGAGTAACAATTGTAAGTGCAATTATTTCTGCAGGAATCAAACGAAGTTTAAAATCAAATCCTGACTGAGAGATTGGGCCCATAAACTTTTCCCCACGCCATTATTCAACGTACATATTCGCACGTGTGGAGTCGGCCTAAAATGATACTAGATATGAAAAAATCGATTACATTTCTCGACAACAATAAGATACAAGTTTTAAATGGTGCTGTGTCTTGTAGGACTAGGCTAAGTTGAGGGCAATAACACAAGAATTTAACAGCATTACCTAACCGCAGCAGAAATGATTTAATTAAATTAATTGCAGAGTATTAATTTGTTTTCGTTAATCGATTAACCTAAATCTGACGCAACAACGCATTTGAACTGATTGGATTCATAAATTAGCTCATTTGCTAAACACCTTTCAGTATTAATGAATTTTGCAGGGAAATTTAATTACAGGTCTATTTAGATAGGTACCTGGTATATTTTGCAGCTTGAAAAATTCAACTGTTTTTATTTAACGCTTTAACACTTTATAAAATTAAAAGTAATTGTTAATTTGCGACGCCTTGCATGCAATTTTTGATGCAATACTGCGGGAGCTTTTGTTTACTGAATCTGCAAAACAAGTTTTTTTTTTTAATAGTAAAAGCGCGAAATTTTGCAAGGCCGTGAATGTTCTGGCACAATACAGGTGCTACAATTAATTATCGAA
This sequence comes from Prosopocoilus inquinatus, assembly GCA_036172665.1. Classification (NCBI taxonomy): domain Eukaryota; kingdom Metazoa; phylum Arthropoda; class Insecta; order Coleoptera; family Lucanidae; genus Prosopocoilus; species Prosopocoilus inquinatus. Next base: position 136,801 of record CM069873.1, read on the forward strand.
AAAAAAAATGTTAATGCAGATTCAAACAACCTTACGCTAACCTTGACAACAACGGGACAAAAGTTGTTTGCCTTAACTTTAAGTCGCAACCCATTAAATAAAATTAGTCTGAACGTCTCATGGGTGGTTTGAAAAAATAAATTGTTTCAAACGAGAGTGTGTCTCATAGCTGCAAAAAAATGTATCCGTCTATTAATCGCTTGCATTTCTAATCGTTTAATCGTCTTCATTTCCTGCGCTAAAAAATTAATTTGCGCATGTTAAATAGTTTCCGTTTCAGATACTACAATTCTTAATAGCTGTTTTTATTATACTGTTTTGGCTACTTGCTAATTTAATTAATTAGTCTCGCATCGCAAAAGATCAAAGTAAAATGTAGATCGAAGTTATTAAATTAAAATTAGTCAGTGCAAATTATAAATAAACTGTAAACAATTAGAAACTAAATTCTGTTATGTAGGGCAAAGTATTTAAACCAAGTTTCAATTTTAAAACAAAATTAAAAAAAAAAAATCTAATTCAGGATGGTCAATTAACTTATCGTCCCCTTGTGACGATCTTTTGCTTCATGAAAAAAGATTGCATCCTCAAAATTAAGGGTTCCCAATGGAGTCGTTAACGACTCCCTGGAGGTCAAAGAAAACTTGAAAAGAATCGACTAAATAACATCTGAGTTGCTTTATAAAGCGTGTTTCGTAAGTACATTTCAAAATTTGAAAAAGTTATTTCTATTAATTTTTTTAAGAAAAAAAAAGTGCCTTTGAACGTACAGAGTGTTTCACTTAATGCGGCTTTCTTCATATCTCTCTAGTTACTCATTTTACAAAAAAAAAATGTTTCAAATGAAAGTTACTTCGACTCATGTGGAGTTTATTTTAAAATTAGTTCGGTGTATACAGAGTGTTTCGTTTGGTCTGGACGTTCTGTCCCTTCGCTATTTTAAACGGAACATTCCATATATTTTTACATTTGGTCCCATGTAAACAGTTTCCGCGTTATTTAACTTAAAAAAAAACTGTTGCTGTTGTAGTACTTCAAACAAACGCAAATATCTTTCGAACAAACAGTTGTTCTTAATTGTAGTGAACAATCTTAATTTTTTTACCTCCAAAAACCCCCTAGCCATCAAGAACCACTTTTAAGGATAAGACGGGCTTCAAATTCTTCACTTAATGAGGTGCAGAAAAATAAAGAAGAAATGATTTACTTAAAAAAAAAATTGAAACTTAGAACAAAAGAGGACAAAATAGCTGAAACACAAGAAATTAAATCAATGCGTTAAAATAATCAAATTTGAATAAATTACACTTTAAAGCCATAAATAAATTAGAAATAAAATTGCGAAACGTTAAATAGATTTTTCGTGTTATATTTAAATCGATCCAATAGAAAAGAAATACGCAAACGGATTATTATAATTTTATTCCTTTATCTTTTGCTTTATGTTAATTTGAAATCAATCCGGGCAGCTATAATTTATTTACGAAATTACTCGATCGTTTTTATTTAAATGCGTGTAGGTGACTGCGTAGGTTAGTTATTAATAACAATAATAATATGTAGAACAATTAGTTTTTTTTTTTTTTTTTTAATTGCGAATAATATAAAATTAGCATAAATTCCTTAGTTCTAAATTTCGGCATGCTACATTCAGTGCGATTTTTTGATTTATTTATAGAAATCATATCCTCGTTTTGAATCCAAATGTTTGGGTGTGTCTTTAAATTTTGAAATAATATTAAATTACAACTATAACAATGGACTTATGTTAAATCTAGAAATGGAATTCCCAAAACTATGTTTTCTTTTCGTTGACCTCTGATGTGTACCTATTATGTATTAAAGGTCGCAACCTAATTTTTTATGTAACATTGAACGCGAAACACTTAATATATTCAATAATTTTTTTTGCACAAGTCCTCTTTTTCAAAACAGGTGATTAATTATTGATCAGTTTTTTATGTTTCGGTTTACAAGACAAGTGCAGAAGCTCTACTTGTGAAATGATCGCATTAGTTTTTTTCATGCAGTTTCAGAAGTATTCAAGGTTAACCACATATCATTACACCCCCGTATATTCTGTGACTTGTTCTAACCCTAACCCAAAAAGAATTTCATGGGAAAATTTTACAATTTATTTATTATTGCAAATAAAACCGAATGAATTTGTTGCATTTTTACAATTATGTAGTTATTTTAAATTTTTGAATGTGTAAGTAAATTACAATACTCAAGTTCGTCAGGAAAAATAATATTTGGGCCTGCGAAAGTTAGAATATTTTGAAAGTGTATTTCATCAGAAATGTGCTTTACCTGTGGCAATGGCGAGCAGGATATTGAACGAGTGACTTGTTTGTTTTTTTTTAATTTCATTTTCTAAACGTAACAATTTCTTGCATTGCATACCTTAACACCAACCACAATAGATACAATCTGAATTGTTTACTGCTTGCGAGCAGAATTTTTTTCTTGTGTTTGCAGAATTATTGTATTTCAATTTTCTTTTTGTGTCAACAAAAAATATTTTGTTTGCTTTGCCAACTTTTGTTATAGTGTACTTTTAAAGTTGTCCATCATCGTGTGTTTTTCGCCAGTTTTAACTTGAATTGAATTATTCCTTTTCCTGTATTCTTAACTTTACTGATTTGCGGAACGTCAAGGTAAAGGTAAATAAAATTTATATTTTTAGCTCATTATAAAGTCTTTTCTTTTTCATATCATCATTTCATTCTTTTTATGTTTTGACAGACACTCAGTAAAAGCTTGATTTACCAAATTTTTGTAAATACGTCAAATTCTTGACCGAATTTTATTGTGCGCTCGTATAGCCTTTGATTAATGATTTTCGTTGCTCTTAGTTGGTACATTTAGTTTCGAAAAGTTTTAAGTTTTCGAAGACAAACCTTGAAAAGCACTGATCTAGATACTTTTGGTAATAAATTCAATGTAAATGATAAAGCTTTGTCTCCAATTCGATATTCAGCACGTGTCTGAACTACTTTTAGCAAACGTCCTAGAAAAAGTGGTCGCCAAAATTTTCATCACAAGTAATTTTCTCTTGCTGTTAATAATACGTGCAAAGTTTAATTTTTTTTGCTTCCACGTATAATTAGAAAACACACGGATGTATTATTTCTAATTAGGTAAATTTGCACCGTTTAAACAAGGTATTTCCTTTAAAAAGAAAAAAAAAACAATTAAGCGCTAATTTTCTCCTTACGACTTACGTAATAATTACACATTCGGCGAAGAAACTTTTAATTTAAACGAATTCTGCCAAATTTTGACGATCATGACATAATGCATCCTGATAGGATGCGTCGACATCACAACAGTATTGTTAGAATTTACGAGCAATTAATACTGCCATCATCATGATGAGAATGAATCGAGTGAAAACAACAAACAAATGATAGTGACCCTGAGTGCTGCGATGCGAATATTAATTAAAACAGTGATTGAGGTCGTGCCAGTGAAAATGTGCCAGCAAATGATGTATGCTAACACTAACACCTAACGCCTCACACCGAATTACTAAAGATAACATCTAAATAATTTCTCTAGAGTTGCATAATTTTCTTATTCTTTTGTAAATTGCATATTAATGAATGATCATTTGTTGTAATAAGACATCATTAATTCTAACGTATACCCTATATTTTTAACATATTGCCAACATTATGTAGAAACCGAAAGTTTTTCCTTGCCCGCCCGGTAGTAAATAGACTGAATTTTTGTTTAATTAACTCTTTAATTACGTGGCCGATTCGATCAGTATAACAAGATCCTGGTTCCCAACTCTGTTCTCTAGTATTATCATTAGTTTACATCGGTATAAATTTACTGTTGCATCACAAACCGGTAGTGGCAAATCAAGCACACTAAACGAGTTCGTATTTATACCTATGTCCGCGACAAAATTGTATTTACGAAAAGCCGACAACTGATTTGATATTTAGGAGGCAGGCAAAACCGCTCTGAGGCTATTGCGTAGGATTTAAAGAAAACGTTACCAAAACACGGAAGGTGCGCGTGCAAGATAAGTTCATTTCCGAAGTCCATGGAGTTCAAGTGACTTTTGCAGCACCTGTCACGTTTTTCAAAATTTATCGCATGCAAAAAACTTCTGGTCGAATTTATATTAATAGAGTGCTTGCCAAAATAAATTAAAATTGCCCATCAATATCTGCAGTCCTTCAGATTTACAAAGTCCAGATTTGAGAATGGACTTTATATTTTCTGGCTTACTTATCCTAATTAATTGATCGTGTAACTAAGAACTAGTTTTAAATAAGTAATACAAACCATTAACCCGAAGGAATATGAAAATATGGCAACAAAACTTCTTATCAAATTAATATTAATAAAGTGCGTGCCAAAATAAATAAAACTGTTCCAACATTTTCGGTTTCCATATGTAATTACGAAGTCTAGACATGGAAATCGACTTTACATTTTCTGGTTGATAAAGAGGTGTTCTTACTCTTACTAATCCTAAACTCATCCTAATTAACCTAAACGAGTAATTAAAAACTTGTTATTATAACTTTTAAGTAATGTCGGTAATACAAACCAATAACTGGAGGGAATAGGGAATATAAAAATGGCAATAAATTAGATTTGATGTTGACGACCGTTACGTCACGGGATCGGAAATCTTGGTAAATTAAATGTTAGATTAAATCCTACGCACAGTATATCAAATGAGCGAAAAACGTGATGAGACTCCGAAATGAATTTATGGAACTTATAAGTGATGTCACAATCGCTTATTATGCTCATTTATTATTTATTTCATAATGATGATATCAGTTTAGCAGTTCCAGTCATCCTTCGTTGCATTGTCGAAAAAAAACCGTGTTCAAATGTATCGGGTTGTCAACAAACACTGAGAATTGACATCAGTGTCAAAAATTCGTAATTTTGTAACGTGTAAATTAAAACCTTCATCTATCGTTTTGATGTCAGCGTCAAACTGATAAATCTATAGCAGGATTTAAGAGTGTTTTGAGTGATGTTTGGAAGGTTTAGATTTAGGGTCAGTTTACACCGCCTGATTATGTCCAGACGCGCGCATCTTAAAATGTACCTCGGTGAATCTTGAAACGCACCTCAACTATAGCATTCGCGAAAATCAGTAACCAACAGATGGCGTTATCAATTTAATATCTTCAAGGTCTCAATTACAATATCTTTCTACTCCTTCTGCTTTGGCAATCTTCTAAACAATGTATCTTGTAAATTCTTCTCGCACTCCTAATTACCAAATATATATATAATATATATAATAATAAAAATAAAGTCGGAAGCAAAAGAATAGTAGACAAAAACGCATTTCATACGAATGATTAGGTTTTGAAGGTTTACCGTAAATGAAAAACCTTGTAACATCAATCTGATGCTGTAAATATGACCTAATAAATAACATTAATTATTATTATGTTTATTATTATTAGTTTTCACTTCCAATAGGTGTGGTTACATACACAATCACTCAAAGTTTGTTGCACGCTTATTCTTTGTGTCTGGAAAATATATTTAATTAACATATACCCTACACTTACGAAACGTTACTTGATTGCATTACTCGTTAGTAAATTGATAGAAGTAAATTAATCCCAATTTTGTTTCCAACATTGCGATTTCTAACTTTTCTGAATAAAGTTCAGTTCTTGCAAAATTACCAGCAACCACGTTTGGGATGAATTTCATGTAAAACTTCAAGTTTTCTAATCGTAATGTATTAACAAATTACACGTTGCCAACGGTAACGAATTGCACGAGTAATTCACCTGGTTGTTTCAAAGAATAAAACAGCGAAGTGAAGGTATGAACTTCATAATCTTTTATTAGGTTAATATTCGCGTTTTAGAATCGCATGTTGCCCGACGGCAGATTTTTTTTTTTTGAGTTTCAGTTTGACTGGCATTAATTTTGTTCTTGAAATTTAAGTCTATTTACTATAGAATTAGTTGATGTTACGACATTTTGTAATAATTATGTACACGTAAGGTATGAAAAAAAAAAAAAACTTTTTTACTACATAAGGTGTTATACAGCAGGTCTAAAATATTGAATTAATTGAATTTGATTCCGAGAATTTTTGACCTTGTTACCTATTGTAATTTAATGATTCTTGAAGGTTCGGCTTTAATGTTAAGTATTCTTCGACGTTAATGACATAATTGATAAATTATAAGGCATGTTAGAACGTTGCTTTCACGACATCGCATCATCTTGATGATTGTCTATTAAGTTAAAATACTCCTAATAATTAAAAAAAAGTACTAGTAACTATTGTACGAGAAAAGCTTTTTTTTAATTAATTCAACTAATTATTTCCTAAAAAAATTATTTCTGAAGTGCATACCCAAATTGCTTTCATCAGAAAAGACCAAAGATCTACGACTATTTATACCGGGACAGCAAAAATGACGATGATGATATGTGTGAAGTCGCAGCTTAGTTCACTTATATTATTATAAGTAAACTAAGCTGCAATTCATCACAGAATTATCTGTTCTGTTCATAAATTAAAAGAACTAAACCAGGGTTGCCCTGTTATTAAAACTAAGTAAATGAATATTTTTTCTCGCCAAAAATAGACTGGAGGTAAAATAATACATCAAAAAATGAAAACACATTCACAAGTCCGAGATAAAGTTTCTAAGCTCAATACCGCAAACGTCCTCGAGTTTATTGTTTCCGTTCATTGTATACTGATGTTTATATAAACCACTAAAACTTTCACGAGCCGTTAATACTAACTTTCTTTGTCCTAATAAGTAAATTTAAAATTTTATTTATTACTTACTTTTGCGACAGCTCAAAAAAATGGCACATCACAACCATAATTTTCAAAATACAATACCCACTAGAAGGAGCACACAAATAGAGGTTGTTGCAAATGGACTGAATACATTTTAACACTGAAGAAGAGATGTAGATGAAATTACTTGAATTAATTAATTTTCCGAATCATCAATGATTTTTTAACCTATTTATGCAATGCAGGAATCACAAAATGAGAGAGATTTTATACTCCTATCAAATCTTGCAGGATGTCAAACAAACCTTATGAATGAAATTAAATAATTTTATGAATTGCGTATTAGGCAACAAATTGGTTGCCATTTCTCACTCAATTATTGGTCAAAAATTGGCCGCACGATGTCGCTACCTAAACTCGTGTTAATTAATTTTACAAAAATAAAAATTTGAGAAAATCCGTGCGTTTGAGTTAACAGATGCTTCTTTCTTGAAAATCTCGTGTGCGACCCCAATTCAGTTTTATGTAATGTTAGAGTACACTATGCAATTTTACGGCCGCACCCATAATTTTAAAACGCTTTAAAAGTGTAACATAGCCGATTCCTCTTGCAAAAGTAAAATATACCACTAAAGGCAAGTGCTCTTGCATAATTTTTCCTATCGCGATTTAAAACGAACATACGTGCGAACGGCGAACCTTTCATTATTGTTATTAATTGGAGCAACAAATTTTTAAAACACGCTACTATACACAGTTGTTTTTTTCTGTAATGATTTATAATTATTGCGGACGCAAAAAAATCAGGATAATTAAACTGTCGACATTGTATTCAGAAAAATCTGGTTCGAAGCGAAATGCGGACGAAACGTAAAGTAGCCCAAAAAGTTTTATAACTGAAGTACAAAAAAGATTTTTGTAATATTACGCAATGCAAATCTAAAAAGTACAGTAATTTAATAAGATGGAAATTAAGAAAAAAAAGAAATAGATTTAAAAGGAACTTGCTAACGTTTCGTTATTGATTAATACTTTCGTCAGGAGTGAAGAAGCTATTAATCAGTAGCGAAACGTTGAGTGTTTTTCCCTTCCTGGCGAAGCTATTAATCAATAGCGAAACGTTTAATGTCCTTCCCTTCATAATTTTGTCTGTTTCAAGTTAAAAAAAAAAAAAAAAAAAAAAACTGTTTACTTACAATTTTCATCGGACAATCAACTTCATTCATAACGTCAATGATCAAGAATCCAATTATTTTAAATCAGTGATGAAACAATCGAGTGAAAAAGTAAAAAAAAAGAGTAAGATAATAAAATCAGAATATTCACACAACTGTGCTAGATTAAAAATCAAAAACACAGTATATGAAAATTATATACAGTATGTTTTAGAAATTATTTAATTCCTTGTTGTATATAATCGTTAATTTTATATCTTAATTTCTATTCAGAAGTAAAGAGTATTAGTGCGTGCGAACATAAGTAGGTATTTAAAAAAGATCCTATAAATTCTTGCAAGGCACATGTGCTTTCAAGTGCTTCGGAATATAAATATATCTCTGTTACATCAATTGACATACATTCCTGCAGCACGTGTAATTAACAGCGATGAATAATTTAATTCGTTACTATTTTCAACAACCGTAAATTACATGAATGGCACTCTGTGTTTAATACCATAACTGGCCGTAATTAGAAAGTATATGTATAGTATATGCATGGATTTACTATGCTATTAAATGTTCTTCAGCTACATATGATGATATTTGATTAACGTCATTAATATTCAAAGGTTACAACTTCTCTTTTTCTTCAATAGCATACATATACTGGTTGTTAAATCAAAGTGAAATTTATGACTAGGGAAGTGCCTTCGCAAGAGACTAGAGCGTACAAAGGCCAGTCTCTTCTGACCGTTGCCTTTGTTCTCATTTTCAAACAACGACCGGTACATACAAAATACACAAAATAATAAAACTTTTTTCTTTAAAGAAAAACCTTCCTTTGGTATTCAAAATATGCTCCGACTACATTTTCTGTTTTTTTTTTCTGTTGTAGAGAGCAGTACTTATTCACAGTTTTCGAGGCGATCATCTCCACGTTAGAATCAAAACTCCAGCGAATAGAAAACCTAGATAAGGCAGTCGAACACCTAATGAGAAGAGTGGAAGGTTTGGATTCTCGCGTAAACAATAACATCGACAAGACCGATGCGGTCATAGCAAAACTGAGAAACCTTGACATAAAGCTATTCCCAGTCACAGTTTCAAAAGCCCAAGCGAGCCTAAACCTAAACAAACTGCCAAATTCCGGAGATTCGGTGAACATGAGACTGGTCTCGTTGGATCAGAAAGTGAGCAACATCGACAATAAACTGAACGTCTTGAGAACTCATCTGGACAACAGTAATTTACAAGCGGAAGACATTACGATAGAAGCCAGCGAGAAAAGGCCGGTTAGTATGAACGCCATCGAAATAACGAAAGCGCTAAACTCAGAAGTCATTAATCACGTGACTAAAGAACTGAACCAGCTGCGTGAATCCAGCAACGTCATTGACAGAAAACTGCAGCATCACTTTACTCTGGTAACTGATAATTTAAGTAAAGTTTTGCGAATGCTTTCCGATGTCCATGAGGCTATAGTTGAACAGGTTGAGGTGAAGCCAAGTCGAAATCGTACCACCACACCTCAGCCAATGATCTTACGAAACAGCAAACTGGACTCGTTAGTAAAGCAAATCAAACCAATCATAAGCGTGTCTGAGAAGATGGACGAAGTTTGGGATGTGGTAGTAGGAACGAAGAGTTCCGTGGATGATTTAGTACCAAAATCCGACGAGTTACTGACGCAAACTCAAAGGCAAGAGAGGGCCATAGGCGAAATGCACAGTGACTTCAAGTCAAAAGCCAATAAAATCATCGAAAATCTAGATATGGTGGAGAAACGGTTGAAGAAACAAGAAGACGATGTCGCAATCTTAGCCCAAAGGCCGGTTCCAGCCGAACTGCTTCTAGATCCGACGATAAACCGTCTGGTGGAATTTAATCCCAATCGTTTTGGTGTAGATGAATATCCGGTTGGAACTGAAACTGTTTTACCCATCACTTTCACGACACTGCCGCCTCCGACTACGACCACGGAGGGTTCGACGGTCACCAACACGACACCATTAGCGTCGGAACAACAGGATCCAACCACCACGGAGAAGAGGGTTGAAAAAAGGAAAGGCGGCGTCATTTTTCCGAGTGTTAAAAATAAACCACCACCTGCCAATACCACTTTTACGATGGATCTTGTCAATCTAAAAGATGTAAAGGTAAGCAAAATAATGTATAATAATAATAATAATAATAATCAATATAATTAGATGAGCTTCTTAATATCTGGGACAACTTAACCTGCAATCTGAAAGGCTTCTTCCTAATCTTTATCATTTTTTTTTTAAATTGGAGATGTTGGAGATTATTATGTAATTTCTCGATTTAAAAAATGCAGTTTTCGCTTTTTCCGCGAATCGATGAATCGTAAATAATTGAATTCATTTGCGACGAATTAATAATTTGAATGTAATTTATTTCTTAAATGTCACAAGATAATCTGATCAAACACCAGAAACTTAAATTACGCCAGCAAAACGCTATTATAATAAAGTATTTACATTTCTGCGTAAATTGAAAACGTTTTTAATTGACTTTTAATTTTTTTTTTCATTCCAATTCATTGTGAATCATGTAGTTTTTCCATTAACGAATTTAATAGAATTCCTTTTGCCACGAATTAATTTTTTAATTTGTTGATTTCGTTAAAATTACAACACAATAAACGGAACGTCATTTTTATTTCAGTGAAAATTGAAATTATCCAGAAGGTGGATTTTTTAAATTTTCAACTGATTACATCAATCATATCGTCTACTGAAGGTTTTCCATTAACAAAATTATTTACAGCAAAATTAGGTATTTTATAAACATCTGTGGGAGCTTAATATTTTCAATTATCGTAACGTTTCATGTTTTTTTTTTAAATAAAACATTTTTTGATTTTAGGCTCAAAAGGCAAATTCAAATTTCTGTAGGATCTTTCTACAGCAATTTTTTGGTCGTTGTTTTAAATGTTTCTGATTGAATATTAATTTCTATAAATTTTAATTTAATTTAATGAAGAAATTTTCTAGAACTATCTTTTGTGAATTATCAGATTGCCAAAGATGTAGTAACTACTGAAGCAGTACGAGAAACTCAAGGAATCACTTTTAATTAAATCAATTTCAGTGTAACGCAAATAAATTACACAAGGGCCATTAAATTTAATTTATACCAAGTATTGAGTGCATGAGCGCACAACCGAAACGACCCGCGACCGATTTATAATAAATGCAATTTGTTTCATTTTTTTTTATAAAACGAAAATATGAATAAGTTTAAAATTCAATTACACAGAAAGAAGCAATCCGCATTATGCTTTTGGGAAAAAAACTGAGAAAATCGTCGCTTGTCTATGAATGAATTAAAAATGAATTGAGTATTTTTTTTTCAGGGTTATTCTTGTGTTGATCTACTGAACGCCGGAATGAGGCGTTCTGGAGTGTATTACTTGCAAATCCGGGGAACCACTTACTGGTTTTTGAAAGTCTACTGTGAACAGGAAATCGCCGAAGGCGGCTGGACGGTAAGATTAATTTTTCCACCATACCCTAATCCAAGGCATTTCAAAACGTCCTATTCGAAGGTAATTCAAAGAAGAGATGATTTCGGAGACCCCAGAGAAAATTTCAACAGGGACTGGAACGATTACAAGAACGGCTTCGGCGATCCGGACAAGGAGTTTTGGCTGGGGAACGAAAACATCTACATGCTGACCAACAACGAAGAATATATTCTGAGAATTGAACTGGAGGATTTCGAGGGAAATTCACGGTATTTTGCAATAATCGTGTATTCACATATTCAACAATAATCATCACCGTGCTTTGATTAGGTACGCTCAGTATTCACATTTCAAGATATATTCGGAGGCGGAATATTACAAGCTGGAAATAGATGGGTACGAAGGAACCGCCGGGGATTCCTTGAACGATCCTTGGTACGGAAGCAACAACAGTCCGTTTTCAACATACAACAGGTAGGTAATCTTAAACGATTTAATTAAGTCAATTTCAGGCTTTGATTTGATTCCAATTAAAGTTTATGGGCTTATGTAATTCTGAACATTTTGCTAAATGCAAAATAATTCGTTTCGGTAATTAAAGTATACTAACATTGCGTTACTGAAATATCATCATGAGGACATTTGGCTTAGCTGTAGGTTCTTATTTTTTATGTTGCTTGGAACCACTTAACTTTAGTAAATTAATTCTAAATTACCGTCGCCAAGCACACTTCCCACTTTATAAGACCTGTCCCGCTTTATAATTTCGCAGCTGTACATAAGTGCATAATAAATAAACATTTATTTTTCAGAGATAATGACCGATCAAGTTTGAATTGTGCGTCAATGCTAAAAGGTGGATGGTGGTGGAAATCGTGCGGAAGGGGCCTTAACGGCCTGTACTTGAATGACCCGCAAGATTTAACAGCAAGACAAGGTACCTACGTAACTCTAATTATACAACCGGGCGAATCGAGACTTTGAATTGCCTCAGAAGATACTCGCTGCCTTTCATAATGTCGGCGTTATTCAACCGTTTCATTATAAAGTTGTAAATTTATTTTCGAACTGATGGATTTGATAACGGGGTCGAGCCAGGCAAGCTAAAAACAAATCACTTAATTAACGTTCTATGACATTAAAAAAAATAATAATAAGCACGAAGCATATATTTTTATGTAATTAATATAATGTCACTGTTCAGTCAGTATTAAAAATAATGTCCACAATAAAATGTAAATGCCTGGCCTTATCCTTATTGGGATCACTATAACAAATAGGCGGACAAGCATACATCGATGCCTGCCTGCCCGCCCGCCCGTTTGTCTGTCCGCCTAGTCGTTATATCAGTCAGAATTGGTGATTCAGCCGCTCACGTTCTATTGGGGAGAGACATTACCTTTATTTCTGGCTGTACAAATGACGGCAAACTAAAAAAAAAAGAACGACGTGCTAAAAAATATAATTATGTAATTAAATTAAAGTTATTTTTTTCAGTAAAAGAGCCGTTATATCGCTTGTCAAAATAACATTATGTCAGCAACAATATCAATAATAAATCAAATTAGCAATTCAAATATATGTAAATATCTTTAAAAAAAAATGTATTTTTTTTATTTAAGGAATAGTATGGTTCCGCTGGCGAGGTTGGGATTACACTTTGAAGAGAGCGAGTATGATGATTAAACCTAAAGGTTTCGTAAATGTCACCTAGATGCCCCGAAATCGGCCCGTTTATAAAATCTGTATTGCGTAAGTCAGGTTTGTCTCGTATTAGAAATATATTAAAATTATAATTTATTATAGATTTTATTAGTTTTTTAAATTATTCTTTAAAGTTTATATTCCATGAATGTGCAATGTTTATAATTTGTTTTTATTCGACATCATGATTTAAGGCAAACCTAATTCTTCGACACAAACAAATTATCTAAGTAATTTATTGCAGTTTCAACATACATACCGTCTCGTTGTTTATTTTTCACACTCTCTGTATCCTATTACCATACAGAATCAATAAAAAATGCTCTAAATTTCTTTCGTATATTAATAATTAGAAAGAAAGGTAATCTTTCAATCATGATGTATGTTTTACAGTAGGTACGTCCAAAGTATTATTTTAGATGACTGTAGTATAATATAAGCTAAATATAATTAATAAGAATTAATGTATGCACCAGGGGTTCTCATTCGCTCTTTCATTCATTTTACTCATTTCATTAAGTTAATGCATCCCATTCATTCATGCAAATTTCATACCTATCAATCTTATACTTAAAAATTAATAAAAAAAGAAATAAAAAAATTATAAACTTCTTTTATTTATTCCCGTTCAAAATTTAATTCCGGTTATTTAGAGAACTTCTGGTGTACGCAACTATTGTAATATATTTTTTTGATTAATATTTTCATTTTTCGGATGTATTTAAGCTGATGTTTATGGTTTCTATTCGATAAATCTAAAGTGTCACTAATTCGCACCAGAAGACAAAAAAGAAATCAACATAAATCACTTTATATCAGCTAGATAATTACGTAGTGAGGAAAAATGCTTTATTAAAAAAAAACTACACTGAAGCTGTATATTAAAAAAAAAAACTACAATGAAGATGTATATTAAAAAAAATACTTCACATACAGTGAAATTCAAACCGAATGCCAAAATAACTTCATGACCTATCTCTGTTAATAAGAAAGTTACTACAGAAATGCAGAAATATGGCTCACCCTGTATAATGCACTTGCGAACGCCTTCTAAGCCCAGTAAGTAGTTAATCGAGCCCTACAACGCCTTTATGTATGCGCTAGAATTCACAATCACCCCATATACTGAGCAACTATTTCTATATCATTAAAAAAAAAAATTAAAAATGCTATATTAGCTGCTCCCTTCGCTCTGTTTACTCTCTTGGTACTTTTGTCTCACTTTTAATACAGGTAAAAGTGAGACAGAAGGGCAAGCAGAGTAAATATAGTGAACTGAGTTGAATAAACGAACGCAGATAATAAAAGAAATTTGATTTTCAATTTATTTACTTCCATAAAACGATTTAAATATTTTTACGCATCAAGTTATTATCAATTTACAACTGAGTTCCTTTTCTTTTATCTTGTCACTTCAACTTTGATAAGGCCACGGAAATTTGATTGATATCACGAGGATGATCTGCAGGCATGAGATATACCTAAAATCTATTCCAATGAGTATCCGGTTTTGAAATTGATTGTGACTGAAACTGATGCATCATAAAAAAAATTTAATCTTAAATCTGTGAATCATACATAGGTACTCGTATTTTTAATTAATGCCAGCAGATGTGTGAGTTACGTTACGCTGTTTTAGATTCTACAGGGTCTTCGTAAAGGTGATTATATCCCACTTCCACATGATCAACTTAAGCAATGATAATGTAAATGGTTAATAGGCAATTGTGGCAGCACTAAATTGTGTCGTGTAATATATCAACTAAAAATTCAAAATTCCCGCGCACCTACACTCAAAATGATACAAAATTACGAATGTACCAGTTTTTAAAGGCCGCAGTTATACGTACGTTCGGCGCCCGAAAAAAAATGGACATGAATTTAATAATGCAAATTGTCAGATTAAATGATCCACCCGGCATATTTATTTAGGGTAAAAGGAAACTAGATTTTCTTATTTTTTTTAACACTTGTCCTCTGTTCTTTTAAGAAATTAATTAAGAATTTATTGAATTCTAAATGAATATCAAAATTAAGCACATACTTCACCAAAACTATACTGGGAAAAATAATAGCTATCAAATAGTATGGGGGCTTTAAATCTTCTGATTAATACATCATTAACAACAAGTTCATTTTTAACATCAAGATATTGACAAAATAATCTGTAATATTACACATCTACGTTACATGTTATTTAAAAAAAAAAAAACTACTAAAACGAATTATTTTGAAAGGTGATTCTTAAATGTGCACATTAGTCGTCATAACTACAGAGCGGATCTTCGTACACGCACCGATGGAAGGGAGGAGTAGGAGCGGGCTTCGCGTTCTTCGTTGTTTGAATGTAATAGGTATAGTTAAGCGTTAGGCGATTAATCTTGATCATTCCCACCACTTCTGTTCAGAGGCGCCGTGTCGTCAACGGTGTCGTTTCATCGTACATCGTGTATTGCTTTAAATTTTGTGCGCGATACTGGAGACCGATGAGTCGTGAAATGGGAGCGCGTATCAAGAATTTTCGCCGAACTATAATAATAGGACTGTAATCCAAATGAACGCAGGACCCGAAGGCGCGACCGCCCGCTCCTACTCCTCCCTTCCAACGGTACATGTATCAGGATCCGTTCTGTAGTCAGAACACATGGACTATGGTAACCTTTAAATTCTACAGAATCTTTCAGCAGCATATTCGCATAGTAAATTTTTCTATAAAAATGTGTACGAAATTTAAGACTGTGTTTACTTTACTAATTGCATTAAAAGAGGCTATTAGGATATTACCTAGTCCTAATATGAATATAATAATTTTACTTTATTTTACTTAAGTAAGACACGGGAGACGGAAATCCAAATACAAAAATATCTTCCGGAGCTTGTTTTTAAATTAAATACATCGCAGTATTTCAGTATTAAGAGACTAAAGGTATGGCAACGTTTGGATTACTAGTCTCCCATTTTTGTAATTCTAACAGAAAATTCTTTTTCGAAGTTTATTGAAACAGAAAAATAATTTTCCTTGTTAAAACTACAATTATTTTATTGTAAATAATGAAGTCCGCACTTGCATGTAACGACAGTTTAAATAAAATTCTAGTTTAGTTTCATCTGTGTGTGTTATTTCTACACGTATTTATGTGAGTAGGTTTTAATTAAAATAATAAGCGATTGCTATACAAAATTCTACGCAGTTTATTTACAAGCACAAATTGTACAACATACTTATACACGCGTCTCGTTTTAAAAAGCTAACAGATTATGTATTTTTATGCTTATAATAAATTATAACACAGATTCATATACTTTAGTCATTTTAATTACAGTTGACAGCACATTTTCTATTGACAATAAATACACGATAAAAATATGATCTACTTTAATCACAACAACATTCATGCTCTACAAAAATGCTTAAGGAAAAGAATATTTAATAACATTTCGTTTTTTATAATAAACGATTTCTTTGTGAAAGCAATAAATAAAATGTATTTATGAATCGTACTACTACACCCTGTTTTAATTAAAAAAAAGTCTTGAGATAAACCTTAATCACTATAAAATGCGATTCACTCATACTTTATGTAAACTAATTAATACAAGTGTATGATTTGAGCGATAGTGTGCCTTATAAGATAACACTGGACATTCATTTGTAACTATCGGATTTAATGGAAGTAGTTTTTGGTATTTAAACAGGTATACATACCAATCAGGTTGGGCAAATGAGACAAACCGTCTCTTTCATTCATTTATTAAGTTACACAGTCTTTTCCAACTACAATTTTTTAAAAACCTATGAAATTTAATTATTTAATTTTTAATACGTGTAGCAAGTAAGATATATTTTTACATTTAAATAACGATCAGTTTCTTTATAGCTAGGTCCTATAAAATGAGTTGCAAGAAAATTTGCAAACAGGGTTATGTGATTGATTAGCCTAAAATATTTATTAAGTAAGTATTCAACATACTTTGCCAGTGTTTGGTAATTAACTAGTTTGACTATGACTAGAAGTTTTTTTTTTCATTTGAAAATCAGTACTCTAATGGCTTTTAAATATGTATGACTAGTTTATCACAGCATTTTTTAAAAAAAAACATTTCATGCTACACTAAATGAACATTTATCAAAAAGGTAGAGGCCAGATTAAGTTTTGTCGTAAAAGTTTTACATTAAACAAGAATCTTTTTATTTCTTTAAAACTTTTACACTCCATAAATTAATCAAAAATTAAACTACTTTGATATAATTTATATTTGAAGAGCGGCGTAAATTTCATTGATGATAAAAGTTTCAAGAAAACTGATATGATATGTTGATAAGATTACAAAAGTTCTTTTTTTATTGATTTTACAAAAGATGAAAATAGTTTCCGCACTTTTAGAATAATCACATTTTTTTTTAATTAAACACAAATAAGAAAAAGCAAACGCAAACATTCCAAATATGTAGGAGTATAATATTTCTTAAAACTATATTATGTATGTCTTGTATCAGTTTGTCCTATTTTTTTAAATCATAATTTTCCTAAGTATATTTAATCTTCAAATGAGATATTTTCTAGACTGAAATGCCGGTTAATTACTGGAAACATTTCTATCACCCTCCCTCATCATCTCAGATCTTCGCAGCTGCTTCTGCGCCTCTTGTTGTTGCTTGATAAAAGTGCTAAGTCGTTCCAACAGGAACTGCTTGTCATGACCTTCCAGAACCAGCTGTTCTTTAAGGACACGAACCATGTGCCTGTTGGCTGAGTTCACGGCAGTGTAATAGTAAATAAGAAGGATAAGTATCACAAAAACTGGCACCGCGAAAAAAGCGGTCGTTAAAAAATTTGTTATGTTTTGTATCCATATAGGAGTGGACAGAAATGAATCCCCTACGATGGTCCAAACGGTGCTGACACATCGAAAAGGGCCACAAGACCTCGATGGGTGTACCTCAGCAATAGAATACGCAATGGGAATAAAGGCTGTAATGAATGACACCAGCAAAACCATCATGAACATGGATTTGCATCGAGATGCTCGGTAGACAACCGTGCTCGGCTTTGAGTTAACTAAACATGCAAATTTCTTAACATAAAACATAATAAAGTAAATAAAAACGAATATCAAGGGCAACATAGGCGCGTAGAAAGATCCTAACCAACATAACGTTTGCATGTACACAATATCTAAAACGTGTCTGGGGAGATCAAACGTTTGTTCACCGATAAACTTAGCGAAGTTACTCTTGCTGTGCTTATCGATGAGAGAACGAGGGAAGTTTACGAAGAAAGTTATAAATATCTGAGTGGCAAAATTCAAGAGCGTCAGTTTATAAATCTGTTGTCCCACGAACGTTTCCCAGCACAAAGGAGTGTTGCAACGACTGCTAACGCACTCATCACCTTCCTCCAATTCGCAAGAAATAATCGTGTATAAAGTAGCATACAATACTATTAAGGAGGATAGTCTTAAA
Source organism: Prosopocoilus inquinatus (assembly GCA_036172665.1). NCBI lineage: Eukaryota > Metazoa > Arthropoda > Insecta > Coleoptera > Lucanidae > Prosopocoilus > Prosopocoilus inquinatus. The sequence continues at coordinate 155,385 of CM069873.1, forward strand.
AATACTGTCCTTGCTAAGGTTATTTTCATAATAAAGAGTGGGCTGTAACGTTCGAACGTTACTAAAAACATGAATATAAAAGGAATTATTATGTTTAAGCAAACTATAATGAAAGAAGGAAGAAATTCAATAGCCAGATTTAATACTTCGTCGTTTTCATCCGAAATTAAGTCGGGTGAATAAAGGAATACAGCGTAAATAGCGCCACCACATGCTGTTAATATTATTAGTACCAAAATATTGATAAAAATCCGCGTGAACACTAGCTTGATTCTCTCTTTTCTGGTTCGGCTTTTCCTCTCTTCCTCCAGTCTTTCATTTTCCAAGGAAGCCTTAATTTCATTAAAAATTGCGTTGCTTTTCATGGCGGCCGATTTTTCGTTGTGTATACAAAAGTCCCACCCTCCGAAAATTAAATTACAATACTGATAAAACTGGCCTTCCCCTTCGACTAAGTGAGTTTTGAAGCCTTTCGCAGCCGCTTTTATAATAGCAAATAAAGAAATAAAAAAAATTACAGCAATAGTAGACACGTATGCTAGAGGTAAGGAATAGTAAAGGGGTGAATCTCCCGCATAATACCTAAAAATGCTATTACTATAAATTCCATAAAACAACAGAGTTCGTTCCATCTGCCCAGTTCCTTGTACGAGATCAATAAATAAAAAATTCTTATCCACGCCCTGCTCAAAATAAATATCCGCACAGTTATCGAAAGAGATGTTATAAAATTCAGTGTCGGTGAAATTCGTAAAGCAAGCCTGCCTAGGCTCGTCATTAAATAAAATGGTCGGCAAAATGATGAGTAGAAATATGAAAATAAAAGTTAAAATGTTCATGACTATTAACCACTTTATGAAAAGGAAGTATGCGACGACTCCTGTTCCAAAGTTGCCTTCTATTCTTTTCAAGTCTTTCTTCCATAGTTCTAGTTTGGATAGAGTCGATTGAATTGTTTGATCAAGGCGTTGCCACATCACTTTTCGCTTCCATTTGAACTGTTCGTAACCTTGAAGTCGTAAATTTGGGGCACTCTAAAAATTGAAGACCAATATATCTACAACTTTCTCCCAGATCAGTTTAATCAAATGAAAGTATAAATTAAATTAGTTAAACAAGCAAATAAAATCAGAGGAAAATTAGAACCGTCGTCAATTTTTTTGTGTTTTATTTAATGTGGCAACATCCCATTGATGAGTGCTTTAAGGAAAAATAATTTTGAATAATAATAAAGTATTTTGGAACTGTAGGTAAGTACATGTTTTATAATTCATTCAATTTCTAATTTATAAATTAATTTGCTTGTTATACGCAGTAAGTTGTACTTAACAAATCCAAATTATTATAAAAAAAAAATTGTGTAATAAGAAGTAATCAGAAGATAACTGCATTTTCTTTTAAATATTTCAGTGTGATATACTTAATTACGTATCAGTGATTTTCATTTTATAATAAACAAACAAATATAAACGTTGAGTCTAATTTCAACAACAAATAAATAATCTTGAAGATTTCCAAATTCATCTATAAATGAATCACTACTGCATTAGCCTATCTTATCTTGTCCAAATCGAGGAATATGTTTTTAAAAATACTGGTTAATGCAATTATGCTAGGTGTTATTATAAACAAAAATTGAAATCTTACAAATCTACATAATACTAGATCTTACCTGCATTTTTGCTTTAATTTCCTTTTTTTGACTCATAGGAACTGGCAACTCTTTAATTTGCATGATTTTTTCCCACGTCGCCTCTTCATTTGAAATTGGCTCCGACAGATCTGGCAGCATGGAAACTTGGACGTCTGTGTAAGTTGATGGTCTCCTCGTCGAATCTCTGTAAGACCTTGAAGATGTCTGCCTCCTAAACGTTCTGGTATCCGTCCCTCTCATTCGTATAGTGGCAGCTAAAAAGTCAAATTATTAGAAATTAATCCAGGAAGACTTTTATGTGTCTTTTACCTGCCCTATTCTGTTTACTCGGCAGTAAAGTAGCCAAATGCTTAGGGTCCCTGTGCAACAGCACATCGTGCAGTTCGGCGTCGTTGGAAGGGTAACTTTCTTGATAAAACTCCGCACCAGCTTCCTCCCAACCTTGCAGTCGGTTGGCTTTCTTACGGTTTGCTGCCCCAGCCATTTTTTTAAAACCGAGAGCCCCAGTTATGTACAAAAACGCAAAAGCTTCAGACGTACAATTGAAATTTGGTTCACACTCACAACGTTGTTGACTGAACAGGACATGGGATTAAGTACTCTTGATAAAACAATGACTTTATCATGACTTATCTCTTACACTATATCATATTTGGCACGAGATTAATAACTACAGTCGGTTCTTCAAACTATATCATTTTAATTCATAGACATACAAAAAAAAAAACAGGATGATTTCCTGCTTACAATTGTGACGTAGAGTTTGTTTTTCAGTGTTGCCACCAAGATTTCCACAACACAAGAAAAACGCTACCACTTTAAAATCAGTGTCACCGATAGATGGCCTGGACTTAGCTATTCTATTCCACTCATTCGACTAGTTTCTGTATTAATTGCTATTAAGAAAATAAATTTTAATGTAGTCAATATAGTTTATGTAGTATGTAGCAACGAAATTTTTTTTCTAGCGAAAACGCCATTTTATTTGAAGAATAACTATTTTTATTTAAAAATCAAAACAATTGATAGACACTTGTTTCTAAAATTATATGAACACATTTTCTACCGCAAACTTCTACGAGATATTAAAAAAACCCTCAATACTATTATTACCTACTTGTCATAATTATATTTTACGTTCTGTGTGGAGCTTTTTCCGCTTATTAAAAAGAAAGATTGTAAGACACCACTCCTAAACGAATTTTGCGTTATTTTAGTTTTATAAAACCAGTTTCAGGTTTCAGTATATTTTTTGAGAAATATTTGTAACAGATATACCATGCGTTCTTTTATAAAAAAAAACATGTCAACGCATTATTTTACTGCAATCTGTAGGCAGACTGAGGCAACCAACTACACATGGTCAATGCGTTGACATGTTTTTCTTTTATAAAAGTGTACACCGTTGCTATGTATACTTCAGGGTCTGACTTCAGAGTATACTTAAAAAAGAAAACGCGTGACACAATAGCGAAAAAAAAAAATAGTTTTCTTTGCACCCGATGGCACAAGGTGTGGATAAAATAGAAAATAATAATCGATAATTGTCACTAATTGTGTCAAATCAACCAGTATCGCCAACTACTAAGTTTCACACTTTTAGCATTTTTTTAAAAAGAAAGTCCTGTTTTGCGTTAAAAATCGTAGATCTTTCCAATAGGATAAATGTTTTTATTTCTTTCCTCCGATTATCATTTGTTTATCAATTGTATCTGAGTTTCTCTCTCTCTCTCTCGATTGCCATTAATAATTTCGTAATGAAAACTCAGTTTTGGTCAATTAATGGAAACTGCTATTGATTTCCTAATTGTTAACATTTTAATTTTGAAACCATTTTTCCTGATGTGTTTGACAAATGTAACTATAATTGAATCAAAACATAAATTCATCCATACACTTCTATTGGCTGACTTTTAAATTCATTAAGCATAGAAATCAAATTCCATGAAACTTCTGTTTTTTAATTGGAACCTCGTATGCATTAATATGGCTTAATTAAAACGAACTTCGTTCCCGTTCCTAACAGCACCTCTTATTAAACCATATTAAACAGACAACTGTTAAATATTTTTCCATATCAAGAACAATAGTCTCTGTGATGTAATACGTAAATATAATGTATTACACTTTAAGAACACATTAAATAATCATATCATATTCCTACATAAAAATTATTATGAGATACAGATATTAGAAATTTATAATATTTTTTCTGTTACAATTGTTAGATGAAATAAGTATTTTTTTTTAACAAACCCAATAATTGCATGGTTTTTTTAAGATATTATATGTATTATGAAATAGTATTTATTTTAATTATGAAGTATTTATCCTAATTAGCTAAAAATATTTTATTTATTGAGAAAAAAAGAAAAATACGGAAATAGATTTGAGAGATTCCAAAAATTTTTTTAAGGATCTTTGGGCTGGCCATATATGAGATATCAATTCAGCTGGCCGTGGTGCAAAGAGTCTTAGAAAATATTTTTTGTAACAAATAAAAAGCGTACGTCAAGTGGCGTCCTCAAATTCAAAACTACTGTGATCATAAATTTTTTTTCTTATGAGAAATGTCACTTTGTCTTAATGTTTAAGTTGTCAAAGTAAGCGTCGGTATAGTAACTATCCATAATAATACATAATTAATGAGTATTAGACTGGAGGGCGCTAGTTAACATACTCCACGGCTTGCTTTCCTGAAAGAACTTTTAGGCGAATTGGACTGGCCGCATAGGACATATGACGTATCAGTTCAGCTGGCCGTGATAGGGACTTTAAGACGATTGGTTAATTAACGTCATCTATTATTTAAAGCTGATACTCTAGCAATCGAATGTCAACATTTTGATCGATGAGCGTTTAAAATTAGGTAAGTACATGTGCAGTGCAATAGGACACTTGCAAAGTGAATTCTGCTGATAAATGATGAGTCACAATTGTGATTATGATAGTGACATCTAGGTATTACTCTAACGAGAAATTATGTTACAGAACAAAAGCGACATCTATTACGAAATCTATGTCTTTTCTTGCAACACTTACTTTTGAATTTATTTTAGTGCCCTGGGTTTAATCCACAGGTTAACATTGTGCCTGGTTAGAATTTTGAAATTAAATAAATGCATGAAAGGAAGAAAAGTAAACTTTGTTTATTTAATTTTCGGAAAGTAGCACTGACCTGTTTATAATTAGAAATTTCGAGTTTTTCCATAAGACTTATTTTAATAACAAAAATTAATCGATTAATTTATTTCTAAGATATTAGTTACTCCGCAGTTTTTCCCTGGATAAATTTATGACTGACTTGGTTTTTCCTTTCAGTCAGAAGACGATTAAAAAGTTTTTTTTTTGCAAATTACTGTTGAAGAACATCAGCCGTCTGATTTCACGCAATTCCAATTACTTATCTAATAGGTTTATCTATTCTATCTAATCAGAGAAAAAAAGGTGTTACCTTTGCATGTACAAGTGCATTTCTAAGTAATATTTCTGGGCTTTTTATTGTGCTCTCAATTAACAGTTTGAGCATCCCTGAAAATACAGCTACATTACGATTCATGCGCGTTAGTAGTCACCTTGTCAATGACGTCACAGATCGAAGAAGTTAGTAATGACATACCTTCAGAACAAACTCCACTATGAGTCACGAACTGTTTTGTAAGCGTAGGTCTTAGTAGAGTTCAATGTATGTGTGCGGGGTAACAGCCATTTTGTAAAACCTAAAAGTATGCTTTTTTGAGGTGTGTATATAGTTTTAGAAGATTTTAAAGTGGCTGGGGAGATTTTATGGGTGAGTTTTACCATCTGGCTTGCGTTAAACATTGCGGCGCATCGTTATCAGCTGCGAGCGTGCTTTAATTTAGTGAAATTTGATTAAAAAACCTACTTTTGAGGCTCACCGCTTTCACCGAACATTTTGCTTTAGTTTCGCGAAAAAATGACAAGCCACCGACTGAAATTACGCACATTTTTCGACTCCTAACGCGAACTTTAGGAATACAGTGATATCGATGGTGCCTGGTTGGAATTAAGCGGTCACTCGCGATAAAATCGTTCATTATAGTTTGTGTTTATAGAGATCATTTTCGTTCGTTTTACTATTCAGCCTAACAAGGTAGACCTTTGACTTACATATTGCATTCCTACTTAGTTATTTATCGCGTTTTAAGGGGTAACTTTCCGATATTCGCACACACCCACGGTCACATTTAAAAAGTTTACGACCCTGTGCTGCGAATCTGTGAAACGGAACCTTCTTTTTGTTTTCGGATGTCTTAGGACATGACGTGAAATAAGAACCTTAATTGGGGTGAGTAATTTCTTGTTTTCTGTTACCTGTACTTGTTCGTGCAATTAATAAATGTCATCTGTTTTAAATTAAGTGCGGCCGGGTGCGTTGCACTTTCGTGTTAGACGTATGCATATCGAGTGTTTTTAGTTCCTGATGGGACATATTGCTCTTTTGCTGCAGTAATTGCAGTATACGGTAACTCGACGTTGTAATGTGACAAGTGGAACCTCTAGTGTCACAAAGACTGAATCACACTGCACCGAGTGATTCAGAGTTGGTGTTCGCACATGGAGACCTCGAAAATTATACCGGCTTCATTCGCGAACAAATGTTTCATATTTCCACCTGAAAATACCGAATAAACCTGCAGTAACTTACGAAGAAAGCGTTTAGAGATGAAATCATTACTCTTTTGTTTGAAAAACAAATTGCCTTTTGTTCTAAATATCGTGTACTCGAATGATCGAATTCGGTTGAGAGTTTAATAAGGTCTTACAATTCTGAAACATATGTATTCCTAAAAGGGTTGCCTATTATTTAATAACTGTCAAACGATTGCTTAAACTGTCGCAGGTCCGAGCTTTCCATCTCCTGATAATTTAATCTGTCAGATAATATTATAGGGAACCGTTATCGATACAATGGTTTCTAAGGATATTGCCTGGCTGTTAAATTTATCAGGAGGTGAAAAAATTGCCTTGGGCCTTAAAAGTGAATATATCAATCCTCATAACATCGATACAATGGTTTCTAAGGATATTGCCTGGCTATTAAATTTATCAGGAGGTGAAAAAATTGCCTTGCGCCCTAAAAGTGAATATATCAATCCTCATAACATCAGACAATTTCGTAGTTTAATAAATTTTTCGGTTAAAAATAATTGAAGTGTTATTTTTTAGGAGTAAAAATACAAAGACAAACCAGTTCCCCTTACCACACCCCACACCTGTGTGAACATTTTTTTTTATAACGAACAGGTGTTTCATCCATGATGCGAACATCGTCAGCTCTAGACTTTCACTCAGTGTTGCCAATTACTAAAATATTAGTCCGCCGTATAGGACTTCAAACTCAAATTTTGAAGAAATAACCTAATATAAGTGTCGGCATAAAAATTATATTAATGAAAACTCGTTAAAAAAGTAGGTACATTAAAAATATATTGCTCAGGTAAGAATTTGACAGATGTCAGAACATAAACAAACACAAAATTTATTTAATGTAAAAATTTCAATTCGACAAGTTTGTCAGTCAAGTTTTATGAATGGCTACCCTTCAGACGTGTTGCATTTCATGTATAGCTTCTATTGTTATAGGATAGTTTCTGATTATCTAAAATAGTTTCTAACGTTCTAGGATAGTGTTTCCTAAATTTCCGGAATATCGTAGATTATTATTATTCGTTACTATCATTTGAATTTGCGGAATTAACAAAAAAAAAAAAACTTTATAAGCGGTATTTACGCTAAACAAAACGCGTAAATAGATCAGAAAATCCACCAGCAGCATTCCTACTCCAGATATGATGTCAACTATGCTAGAACTAGCTGGAAATTTCTAATTTGGCAACACTGCGTTTCACTTATGGCATTTTCAACTGAACTCTGGAACAGTTGAAATTCGATTGAAGTCGGAGGTCTTTTGTCATCACTTTAATCCTTTAACGCAAAAATATCCGAATCGTTGACCACGTTTTGTTCGTCGCCTTTGTTAAACAATCGATCGTCTTTTGTTTATGTTTTTGATAGAATCCATTAGCTTTCGTTTTCTTTTGTTACTTTACAGGTGCTTTGTCATGAGAACAGTGTTGCCAATCCTAATAACTAGAATATTTTACTATTCAATAAAATGACAGCACAGTTTTATTTTTTTACATTTGTTCCTAATGAAAATTTGTTTTTTACTTCTAGTGACTTCACTGAACTTCTGGTGACATTTTAAACTATCTTTTTTGTTTCAAACTGCAATAAAACATTAAATGCGTAAACAAAAATTTATTTAATACCAAAGGATTATACATGATATTACTGACTAGTAAATTTTGAACATAAAGTCGAAAATAAGTCTGGAGTCACTAGATTTCTTATAGTGATTTGAGACTTATTTTGGACTTTATGTTTAAAATTTATTTATTTATTCAGAATCGACATTTATGTTTGATTCCACAGCCACCCAGGACTACAACTTCAAGCTTTTTGTTTGAATTAAGAACAAAGTAATTATGTAGTCCATTCAGAAAATCTACTTATATAAATTTTCAGTTTGAATGAACAAATAATTTCGATCAAACGGTCCTTGACCGAAAAGATGATTAAATCGGCATCAAAAATTTATTTTCACGTCACGTGTTTGAAACGAAACAATGAAGTTCGAAGTTGTACGGAAGAATTTTCTTTTAATTTTATTTTTTTATCTTTAATGTGATCGTGTCCCCTATGTTCTCCGTGTGCTAATTTTCCTTCTAAAACCACTTTTGAATGTTGCATTTCTAACAAACATTAGTCATTCGTCATTAAAGTGTTAAGCGTGAAATGGTTACATCAGTGCTCAGTGAACTTGAAAAAAGAATAGTAACAGGTCTTTCTATTGCATGCTTTTAGAATGTTGCAATCATTTTGATGTTTATTTTCTGCACGATGGATAAGATTTTTATTTCCGTCCTAATTTGTGGTTTCTTTTTTACCTTTACTAGTTAATTAAATTTAAATTGGATTCGTAAAATTAATAACGTTTCTGTTTTATATTTTTATTTCTGCTTAACATCTTTTTAAAACTCACTATTTTTTGTTTTTCTTTTAGTAGTTAGCTATTTACTTACATTCAGATGGGATTCTTGACACTCGAGGTAGTAAATTAATTAAAGGAAAGTACCCGCCGGGAAAAATTTAAATCGACACTCCTCTTAAGGAAAAACTTTCCGTCTGAAAGCTTTTTATAAGTTGTTAGAGAAGTGCGCAACCATGAAATCATTAATTTCGTCGTGCTGGGAAAGTCAACGAAAATTCTTTCGTCGCAAGAAGAAAATTGTTCGCTCGAACAGTTTATTAGTTTGGAAGGAAATAACTTGCAGCTGTTTCCTTCGCGAAATTTTTGCATTGTAAAGATTAAATGATTGATTTGACAGTCAATATAACAGAAAATATATTAACACATATTAGTTGCTGGCATAAGAAAAAAGGAAAGTAATTGGAATTAAAATAAAAGGAGTACTTTTTTTTGGATTTCTGAAATTAATATTCAATTTACTTAATGTTTTTTAAGAAAACACCATTAATAGACACTCGATTGGCGTAAGACTAAAACTATAAACATAACCTATTTTATTTAAATCTGTTATAATTTGTTAATATGCCTGTTGTTGAAGTATAGAGTAACACACACATATCGATATTAAACGTTATGTGCAGCTATTATTTTACGATTCTATAAATAAAACGCCGATAATACCACATGGGTTCACGTGATTTGATTTACCCTTGTCCTTGCAAAGCAGAAAATGTACAAACTCTAAAACAGCATGCCTCTTTCTATAAAATAGAATTGGATAAAAGTCGCCTGAAATGAAGTACGAAAATAAGAGCGTCACTAAAGAGAACGTCATCGAGTGTAAACGATGGATTTGGAGACATAACTTTTTAAAGAGGCAATTACTAAAGCCGTTGAAATTATAATTTTGGCAGAACCTAAAATAGTCAGTTCAAAAATTGCCTGGGCTTTCTTGCTTATGGCATTTGAAAAAGATATTGTACAATTCGAAATAACTATTAATGCTACTTGTCAATTACTATCAGTTAAACGATTTATATTGAATATTGCATTGTAACGTCATATTTAACAACCAATTTATTATATTATTATTATTATCATCGATTTATACGGGTCGTTGAGGCACCTGGAGATCATAGATATTCAATTGGAGCAAGTAGTGTGTACTCTACAAGAATGAAATTTATAATTACTTTTTTTTTTAATTGAAATTATTTTTTTGAAATATACAGTGTGTTTTTTTCTCTTTCCAGGTAATGTGAAAGGCCACCTGTGAGGTAGTGGGGACCATGTCGTCTGCCATGCGCTCCACACTGCAGACGGTTCCCGAAAGCCTGGAAGTGACACGTGGTACAGACACAAGTGGTAGTGCTAAGACCCCCCTTAAATTAACTGCCGATGCAGTAAAGACTAGATCAACTTTCACATACCACACTACTTCTACGAACAAGGTAGGAATCTGAGACCCATGTTCTTTGTGTGACAGGTGGTGGGAATTATGAAGGTCAAAGCTAATTGTGGCATCGCTGGTTACTAGGTTCTAGTTCTTTTCTCTTAATGTGCCTGCGTGTCCAATTTTATGAGGATTATCTAACAAGAGGGCGCAAGATTTTGTTGTATTTACATAAAAAAAATTTAGTTAGAAGCTAAACAATTTAATTAAACGTTTACTGAACACTTTGCATAAAATTATTGGATACCAACGAATACAAAAGAAAATGCTTTACAGAAATAAGTAAAAAGAAACATATATGGGGTTCCATTAAAAAAAGTCAGACATTAGTAGTGTTTTGTTTTTATTAGTTTGCAGTGCAATTTAAAAATTTGTTTTTTTTTTAATCAGATAAATGACGGTGCCATGACTTGCTCCGTTTTTTTTTTTGTGTTGACAGTCCGTATACGTTTTATTCCCCTCTCCATTCATGTGCATTGATTGTCTTAAAACATAAATAATAAATCTCGCAGTACAAAAATCTTATTATAAATTGTAGCGATCTGAATATCTTTACATAACTTTGGAAATATTTGTTTAAAATTATTTGTCATCAAATATTTTCAGTGCCACAGCAAATAATAAAATACATCCACGGAACTTACGAATGTTTTCCATGAATGTGCAAAAACACCTGCTGCGGTTGGTATTACGCAATACTTATGTCAGCAGCTTGCATAATTGCTTCAATAGGCATCACGCTGCTGTATTATACAAAGGAAATTATTTGTGACATTGTCACAAAAGAGGAAATGAAAATAATGTGTAACTGAAAAACTTAATTATAGAGATATTGATTTAAGTTGAAGAAGTTGTTGGACGGTGTTCAAACGCGCTCTATAAGAGCACGGTAACTCTATTTTCTGAGCTATTAAAAGTCTCCGCGAATAAAATTTTCACAAGGAATGTCCGCCTTCGACAGAGTTTGACAGTATTGCAGTAATTTTGTTTGTTTAAGAGGTAATTAGAGGTAAAAATAAACACTGTAATTGTAGGGTTAATGTGATCGTTGGATAGCACGCCAAGTAAGAAAATCATTTACTTGTACTTGTAAGACCACGGTTCAAATCAAACGCTAAATTTTAATCAATACTTATTTTTTTTATTTGTCACAGGATAGCGACGTTATGTGACTGCCTCGTTGATTTATGTGAATGAGCCACCGAAGTATTCTTCTGATATCAAAATTCCAAAGAGCGATTACTTTAATAATTATGTAGTGTTCTTGCCATCAATAATAAAACGTACTGGTCCAACCATTATATAAAGCTTCAACCGCATCTAATATCGCTAATGAACACTGCTCTTTGTATAAGTGTACTCCCCTAAGGTTGATCTTCACCTTCTGCAGGGCCAACTTAGAAAATAGCTATCATTAGCATTCCCCGGCTAGGATAACTTTTAGCCCGCTGTAGGTAGTGCAGTGGGAACCAAGGGAAAACGCACGAGGTTCCCTCCTCACAGCCTACTGGAGGAAAACGCACCCAGTAGGTTTCAGGAATCCACTCACTAAATTTGATAGTCAATCTGGCATTCCCCGGCTAGGATAACATTTAGCCCACTGTAGGTAGTGCAATGGGAACCAAGGGAAAACGCACGAGGTTCCCTCCTCACAGTTTACTGGTGGAAAACGCACCCAGTAGGTTTTAGGAATGCCACGCAACGACCCGCCCGCATAACATTGACTAGCAAACAATTAACTGGTATTAGTCAAAGACTGCACCAACTTTTTAACCATTTGATTGATAAATTGTTACATTCAACGATATTAACATTGTAAAATCGTTAGACTGTATGTAAATAAAAAAAACCCGCACTAACCTGGATTCTAATTTCTCGAACGGTGCATTTCACAAGCTCACACCACCGATGCTAACATTATACTAATTTACAATCCCTTATTTTTATTTTCCTTTATCTCTCCACTTACATAACTGACAGTTTTTAACGAGTTTGGGCTAAATTTTCTTGAGCCGTGAATCATTTTAAGACGGAGTATCGCTCTAATTACACAACGAATGTACTGAACAATTATTTTTGATTGAATAATCCCAACTCCCAAAATAATCAATGTAAACAAAAGAAAATAAACTTTAACGAAGAGAAACTTTATACATACTGTACTTTTATTTAGCAAACTAAACATATTGGACGGTTTGTGCTAATAGCAATTAAAATTGACGATTTTATTCTAACTATTGCATTATTTGCTCGAGGTGTGAAAGGAAAATATTCAATTCACTTCAAACAATGGATGTTAGTGTTACTCTGTATTTATAAATAAGCAGCAAATCAATTATGTAGATTTTTCTTTACCTTCTACATTTCTGGGAATTGCAATCGCAGCTGCGATCTATTTTTCTGATTCACTGTTGTAACATGCTCGAGGAAACTTTGTGCTTGCAATCGTCTGACTTCAGTTTTTTCATTCGGGGCAGGCGCATTTATTTAGAATATTATTTAAATTTTTTTCTTTTAGGCGAAATGAACCCCTCACATGCAGTTGAAGTAAGGTGAACGGAAATTTCCAATTAACAGAACCCCTTGCAAATAAATTTGCTGACGTGTGCCTACTACAAATTGGGTTGAATGCCAAAAACACGCCTCTTTCATTTTCCCAGGGACATTCTGTACAAAATGCAAATTAGTACATGTTTCTTTTATTCGTTCTTCCGTGTCTTCAAATTTTGTAATTTCCAGAAAATTAGAGCGCTGGTCAAATAATTAGCATTTTTTTTTTAAATAAAATATAAATTATCAAAACAAAGGAGATTCAAATAAATGTTTGTTAATGCACTCTTACATGCGTTTAAACACATTTCTACTGCGGTTTGAGTACCGAGCGAATTATGGAAAATAAGGAATATGTTGGAAATGTCTCTATCTCTCTCTCTACGAAAAGAGGATGGTGCCTTAATTCTTATTAAATTCTCAGTAAAGTGTAAAGGCATCGGAAGTACTTCTTTCCTGTGATTGACTCAATTCTGAAGAATTTTTGGAAGACGTTGAAATCTTAATTTGTTTTATTAAGAAGATCCTACGAATTATTTTCTTTCATTATTAACTAATATGAACATTTGGGGCAACAAATTGCATTTTAATGTGGTTTTAGTTTTTTTTTTGTCCTGGTCTTTTATTTTTAATTTGGTTAGGTTACTGATTTCTTTAACGATTGGCTTTTAACTTTTCACGTTCCTCTTGGAGTTCATGTTTTCTTTCAGGTCTCTTTCCTGTCTTCATCAAAAGGTTCAACTTGCTAATTATCTATTAGTTCTTCATTATCCCAACATTAGTTATAAATGCCCTCTTCAGTATTTTGTTTTCTTTGGCAAGCCCTTTAATTTTTAAAACCTTCGGTTTTATACAGTTGTTTCGTCTTTTCTCGTTTTTGTGTTTGCTTTTTCTTTTGGGAGTACATGTGAGCTTTCTAACCTTCCAGAGCTGCGTCTCCAGTTTAGAAGAAGTAGGGGAAAAGAGCAAAACAATGGCCTTGTATGTGTCTTTTTCATTTGGAGATTTTTATGCTTTCGTTGACGTTTGAGCACCTTCGTTGTGACGTATGTGGGCGCGAATTTCGTACGCACGTTGTGCGCTTCAAAAAGCAAGCACCACATTCTTTGCGCAGTATAACCTTCAGTACTTCGTTAGCACTCGTCGAGGCGAGCTAGTCTTTAGCTTGACGAGAGTGGTTACGTGTTTACCATGTCGGGTATCGTTTGTGAATATCGGAAATTAATTCACGCGTTAGTTGTCCATAAAGAACGTGTTCGATAGTGTATGCTAAATAAGCTGTTGTGACGTTCGATTAGTGCACGAGGTATACTTATTTTGCCCGTACAGGAGTCGCGTTTGTTCATTTCTATTCAAACAACATGTGACACGTTTCTTTTTAATTTACTTTGCGCAATTATTTTTAGAATGGCAAAGATAAAATTACAATGTGAATCTTGTGTGCTCTTGCTGTTTATTATTTAAATTTAGATCGTTGTTTGTACACGAGCGTTTAACTATTGTTGACTTGTACATTAGAGAGTGTTTGTCCCGCAAACTGAAATAGTTGACTTCATCTCTTGTCCAAAGGTCAAACTCTTGCTTTAATCGATCAATCAAAATTGAGAAGACCTTGGGTCTATGAGGAGGCTCGTTTCGCATATGGTACAAGTTTGATAAGAAAAATAAATATCTCATTTTTGTGACTGATTCAAGAATATATGTACTTAATTTTGGAACTTTTTTCCCCTATATGTTTTATATGTATAGTAAGTTGCAATTTATCACGACGTAGTTCTCGTTGTAAACGGCGTCTTGATAAAATGCATGTTACTATACTTTCATTTTTATACTCCTATGTTTGCATGCCATTTTTTTTTCTATTGATCAATTAAAAAAACATTTAATAATTTTGATATTTAACAAGAATGTAGATCACGGCATCACCATTTGTTCCGTTTGTTGGTTTTCGATTGCGCAAAGACCATGACATAAAAATGCGAAGTCTCGCGTATTTGTCTTGTTTTAAAGGTTGAAACTTTTTCTGATTAAACTAGTACAATACAAGGAATACTCAACGTAGTGGACTTTATTTACAACAATTTAAAAATAGAAACTGTTCTTAAATCATGTTGTATGTAGTTTGCTACGTGCACACATAAGATTCGTACCTTTGTATCTTTATCTACGTCATGCAAAGTTTTCAAATTAAAAAAAAAAATCCTATGTTTGTGTGCGCGTGTTCATTTTTTTTTATTATGATCGGTATTATTGCAAATTGCAGTACATTTTCGATAATAAACTGAAATTCATGTGAACCTGAAAAGTTTTAATGGATGGTATTTAAGGGAAATTTTAATGCGTTGCTCATGTTAACTGTTGTTTGTTTGAAAAGAAAATATCAATGTTGTATTTGGCTTTCTCTCAATTTATGTATGTAATAAAACTTTCGGTGAAACATTAGATGTTTTCTGGTTTTCATAAAATTTACAGCAGTCGTTGCTTTTATTTACATATTTAAATGTATCAGAGAGTTCACAGTTCCAAAGCCCACAAACTTTTTATAGGTATTTAGTGACTTTTGACTTTCGTAATGAGCTAAAAATAAATAATTACTTCATTAAAAAATATGTAATTTCTGCTTTTATGTGCATGATGTTTTCCCTCTCCATTTCTGCATTTTAGTCTAGTTTAGTTTCAAGTGTTACCTTTTAATAAATTTATAACCCGTACCTTCTTTAAGAATGTTCTATTTTCCTTTGAACTTGCTACAGTTTCGAAAAATCCAATTTGACTCATGTCGTTTTCTTGTAGTGTTAAATTAAACTTGCATGTGCTTACTAATTTTCAGCATATTCAAAAATCCTTGTGTTTATTAGAAAAGAACTGATTTCCTTTTTTACTGTAAACGTTTTCATTTATGTGGAGATATTAATTTTCTTGTGCATTGTACGAACGAGTTTGTTTTATTAATTCATGTTTGTTAAATCGGCCGTACAGATTATGATTATGACAATATACAGGGTGATTATACATTAATTGATATAATTAAATAACACTATATTTTCAGAGTGAATAAAATTGAACTTAAAATTCGGATATCCATAAAAGTTAAACAAAAATGTTTATTTATTTTTATTTTTTGGTTTAAAATATAAAAATATGTATCATCCAAGATCAGTGTCACACACGTCTATGAATTTTGTTTCGTTCTATCTTTATTTTTCTTTCCTGTGTCTGCTTTTTCCTACTGTGGCATCACTAGTCGTCAGTCATTTTTGGTGCTAAACTCCAAGTCGATGTAGCAGCCTCATTATAATATGCACTTCCTTAATTTAATCCTAATGCGGGTGACTAATATATTCAACATTCAGTGACGCAATTTCTCAGAAGCGCGGTTTTATTACAACAAACGTTAATGCGCATAAGCATTTGTTTCTTTGTTAGTTTTAATTTAATTGCGTTAAGCTCATAACAAAGAGCGAAAGAAGACCAAAAAATAGAAAATGTGGATTTTCAATGTTAAAATCAATAATTTTTTTTGTGGTCGTATACTTTAATAGACTCCTAAAAAGAGTTTGTGGATTCTGTTCGTTCTATTAGTTTCCATTTTTGTTCATTCTGCAACCCTCCGAAACACGTTTCTGCATTAAAAAAAAGAAGGCCAAACCTGTATACGGTGTATTGCTTCAACCAATTTATTCTCCTATTTATTGTTTTATACAGGGCCTTCATAATTGAATGTATAGAACACTTAGAACGGAAACACTCACGTAAAAAAAACGTATTTATTATCTAATTCGAACAGAATTCTTTTTTTAAGATTAGAGTATCAAAAACCAAGTTTATTTTCGAAAATTTATTTCTTCTACTAAATTGTGTTTGTAAGCCGTTTCAAGTTACTGTAATTGTGAAATCTGCTTTTCAAAACATTCCTGCACTTTTCAATTCGTTTATATTTTTACCCCAATAGAATCGAATTGAAAGTCCGGCAACTCTTTTAATTTAATTTAAAAGTATAAATGCTTAGTCTTTGGAATGTTCATATTCGATTTCCTTCGCCTTCTTTGATTGGTGAAAAAAAAACTATCACCCAATTATATTTTAAAAATGATCAGTGAGTCACTGGAACTTTAAGACGCGCCCTAGAATAATGCCGAAGTATTCGTAAATTAAACGCATTTGTATCTAAGTAGTGGCATTTAAGTTTGACACCTGTCAATAGTAGCAATTTGTAATGTGAA
Organism: Prosopocoilus inquinatus; assembly: GCA_036172665.1. Taxonomy (NCBI): domain Eukaryota; kingdom Metazoa; phylum Arthropoda; class Insecta; order Coleoptera; family Lucanidae; genus Prosopocoilus; species Prosopocoilus inquinatus. The sequence goes on from CM069873.1 coordinate 172,322, forward strand.
AACAGGTTACAAGATTCCGGTTATGTTTACCAAAGTAGTAAACCCGGAAATCATTTTAGTTGCCTGAAACGTGCATCAGTGATGGAAATACACTGCAGCAAACCATCGAACTCCTCAATTCGTTCATACCTGTGCAATTTCTCTACTAATTTGTTTATAAAGTTTCCACAGACTTGCGGTGAGTGTAATGAAAGAAACTCCGGATAGGTACAGTCTTTTTTCGAAAGAAATAACAAAAATGTGTCGAGTGTCCGGTTTCGCGTGAACTGTGTAATGCCATCAGCGAGTGGGTAGGAATCATGTATGAAGTGTCCAGTGTAGGAGGTAGTAAATTAGATGCTGCGGCCGCGATGAGGCAATCCACACCTAGGCCCCAGGTAACGGTCAAGGATCATATGATCAGGCTTTTACGGAGATCGAAATCTTTTGCGAAGGCCAGTCATCGCAATAGTCACAATGCGCATCATTTCCAATGCCAGCACGTCGATCTGCATCAAAAGCAGCAAGTTGCTGGTCGAAATGGGATTGTCGTGGCTCTTGCTGATGGTTTACCGTTTATGGTAAACGGTTCTCAAACAAAAAATAAGGTATTTCTTCAGAATTTAATAATACTAGGGACTCTAGCGAGATGTCTTAGAACTCTCAGGAGCATGCATGCGCACAACAAAAAACAACCTTTTTTTTTCTGCAGGTGCAAGACCTGTTTTTTTTTGTTGTGCGCATGCTTCTGGCAGTTTTAGAACTGTTCAAAACCTATAGTAACCTAAGCGGACAAGGGTCAGTTTTTCATCCGGGGTTTAACTTTAAGCTTCCTCTTATTTCTACAGAAACATTTTGTAATTAATTGACTTCCTTTTTATTTTCTGTAACCACTTACAAAATATCCAGCCGAGTTAGAATACCATGAGGAACTAATTTCGCGCTTTTAATTAAATAACCTAGTAGTGTTGACCTTTTACTTGCTATCAATTGTCAAATAGTTATGTGAAATCTTATTAAACGCGTTTAATTAGTGCAAGTCACTCATACTTTATGTACTTTTTTTAAAAACATGCACTAGAGTATGTTAAGAAATTCATCTATGACCTCAAGTTGCGTGCGGTCTGTAGATCTAAGTACTTATTATACCGAAGTCACTGTTGCCATTAAGGCAAATGTTTTGTCCGCTTCGCAAACTCAAAATGGCCTATTATTTCGTACGGCAAGGGCCTTACGGTTAATTTCTTTCAGAATAACGAACACGTTATGTACAGGTGAGGAAGGACTAAAGAACTTGGTCGTCGCGTCGGTGTCACTTTTTGATACAGTGACAAGTGACATTGTGAAATGGTTGTGATTAAATTAAATCAAATACCCTCAGGAGGCCCACTAACTTTAAAGTCTTTTATTAAAGAAATAGAAAAACAGAGGGTGTTGTTAATTGTTTTGTTAATTTGTGGATACACCCTGTACATTGATTGCTACTCGGCGTTGACTTTTAAATAAATAACCGTATTATATCCTTGATTTTTTTTTTGTAAAAGAGATATTTAGAAATGCACGCGTATGTTCTATAAAAGAAGACAATTTGAAGAAGTAGTCAGTAAGCTGAAAATAAACTAAAATCGATGACGAACTTTGTTGTAAGTTATTGGTCACCGCAGAGATTATCGACCTTTAGTTAAAAATGAACACACTCAAGGTACTACCTGTTGTATTAAGTAAATGATTTATTTACTTATTATTTCGAGTTTGCTGTTTATCATTGAAGTCCAAACTATTTACTATTTAGGTTCATTTCGTAACTATAAAAATTTGAAAACCTGTATTAAATTTAGATCTTTTCTATTACTTGACGAATAATGTTCCACTTACGTTTACTAATTCATATTTTAATTTATTTTTAAATTCATATTATTATCAAATATCAAATACAAAAGTTCTGCAATTAAATGGAAACGGAAAATTATTTTATGTATTAAAAATTAAGAAAATCGCATAATTGAATCGTAAAAAAATTATGACATTTTTTGCAATAAAAAATTCTTAGACCCGTCCGGATAGGCAACCGCACAAACGGCTGTGTTAATTGGGCTGCCTATACCAAGGTTCCTCAGTTTATTTTATTTTTATAAATCTAATTTGTTTTTTTTTTGATGAAGAGTTATTTTTTAAATGTAATTCAATAATTTTCTCTGTTAATATAGGTACACATTAAATTAGTATCTAATATTTATACGTCTGTTATTTCTATTATGAAATCAGAATTTAAACATTTCAAAATTAGGAAAGTTGCACAATGTTTCGCACTGAATTAGAGTTTTTTTTTTTTTAGCGGAAAGTCCAGAAAGCAAAACCTGGAAGAGTTAGGGAATGTTTGAATGAAAATGAAGTGGGAACACTGCTCAAGGAACTCGGCTTAGAATTTTTAATTGCTTTAAATAGAAATCTTTGCTAATTTAAAAATAACTAATTAGTTTTAAATATTAAAGTGAACATTAATTTTGGTTAAGAAAGATTAAGGAATTACGTGTGTTCAGCTGATTGAATAAAACCTGTCTCCTCGTCATGTACAGTTAATTCAAGTTGACCTAAACACTTGAATTTCGCATAAACTGTATGATTCAAAAAGTCAATAATTACACACTTGCCTCCATCATAATACTTAGCGAGGAATAAATTTTAATAATAACATATACTCATCTCGGTTTTAGTAATGTATAATACGGTGTCGATATAGTTACGTCATACGGTTCTGTGTGCTTGGAGACCAGTTTTTCATATTGTGTTTGTTCGGTTTTAGTGATGATTACTTTTGTTTGCAAGTAGAATTTATAAAGTTCGTAAATAGAGGTGAGAATCGTTGATGTAGCGATAACGTTATTATCTGACTCTGATGATATCGTTTATCAGTCGGTGTGAATGTCGTCCATATTTGTGATGTGTTTTAATGTGTAAAATATTTGGCTTTGGCTTTTGTGAGCAGTTATTTTTATTTAATTGTAAGAAGTACGTAATATTTCTTTCCTGTGCAGAAATTTAAACTATGAGTGGAGTTGGGCCGGAGAGAGAGGCAGGCCAAAGTGAAAATCATACGGATACTAGTCATAATTCCTCGAAAACCAGCTCCTCCCCCTCTAACGTAACGTCTACCGCTGATACCAAACTAAATAACGATATACAGCAATTAAAACATCAGAGGGATTTGATTACCTACGGTGGAAAATACATGGATAGGTACAAAGATACTTTCCATCGTGTGTCCTTGCGCACCAACGTTCCTGGGAGTGTCTCTTATACGAAAAATGAGAGCCTGCAAGGAAATTCTCACGACATCGGAAGACCACCACCACCACCACCACCAGAAACCCAGGTAGAACAAAATATACAACCGGAGAAGAAACCAACCCTCGACCATAGCAGTATAATATCATCCGCTCAACAGTATAAAATGAAATCGTTAAACGAACGAATAGAAAAATTATATGGCATTAGCTCAAATCCCTACAACACAATAACAAATCCGAATCCCAGCATTGCCCCGTCAGTCCTTGGAAATGAAAAATATAAAATGAAATCGCCTTTGGCAGAAAGAAGCGTAAAACTATCCGATATAGGAAGCCCCGGTAACGAAACGCGAAAAATAATTTCGGGGAAGAACAGCAACGCCACCCACGAACTGAACAAAGCAGAGAACGAGTCGCAGCTTACAGGTTATAAAAGCATTAACGACAATAAACCGCCGCAGAAAGTGCCAAGTTTCATCCAGAAAATGAAAAAGAAAGACGACGACATTAACGTCTACAAAATACAACACAATCACAACGAGCTGAACGCCAGGGCCGGTGGTGGTCCTTACCCAGAAAAAAGGGTCGGCCTCAACTTGATTTTCAACGTCCCCGACGTGGCCATGGACACGATGAATCCCCTGCACCAAGTCGAAAACTACATAAGCCACTGCGAAGCACAAGCGCAAAAATCGAAGAACATCGAAAAATTCCAGAACCTTTTGAAATCTATAATCCAACCGAACGCGAACGAGGAGAAAGCGAGTGTCGAGATGAGGAAAAACTCGCAGGATTTCAAAAGGATCCCACTCGAGCACATTCAGGAACCCCTTAAGAGTTACAACGAAGTGGAGGACTTGCTTAAACCAGGTGTTAGTGATATGGAGGCTGAAAATATTGAGCACCCTTTTGACCGTAACAACAAGGCACGCTGCAGCACCAGCGAAGTGGAATCGAATTACATCAAAAGTAAATCGAAACCTCTGAGTCGCACGGTATCTGACGCGCAAGAGAAAAACCCTGCCGCCAAGAAAATTGAAAAGTCTAATAAGCATACGCGTAATATAAATCAGGTATTTTCATCAGGATTTTTTTTTATCTATTTTAATTTTATTTTAATATAATTTTTTTCTTGGTTAAACTGCTGTCTTTTATAAGAAATGAAATGGTTATTTAAAAATAATTTTTACTTAAATATTATTTAGATCAATGAGATTGTATGAAAGGAGACGACGCGACGCAAAGACCAATGGGCGGGGCGTAGGCCTGCTTGACCCCCAACGTGGTGCATTCAACAGGACGGTATTCAAGAATTTAAGCCCACCGTGTTTTCTGAATATTTTAAACTAGCGCTGCTATTTAATTAACTTGACGAAAAATTAATACTTCCATAAATAAATTTTATCATACGTCAAATTGTGACAATTCGAATCAGATTGATGAAGAAATGATACTGTCAATTATGTAAATTTGGACGTGAATGAAGAAAATTTAAAACGAAATGACATTCATTATCAAAATTTAGTTTCGCCCAGGAGTACCGCACTGTCACCGTATACAGACTTTCACGTTATACTGCCATAACAAATAAATAAAGAAGGGCTTATAGTTATCTAACTTAAAAAATGAGAATATGAAATAATAATGTTAATTTGACACAATGTGAAGCATCTGCATCTGAAGTCACTTTTCGTTACGCCATAGCGTCTCCATAAGATCTAATCTCATTGATTTAAATATACAATATAACGAAAAGAAAGTTGGGTAGGCGAAGATTATGGTTTCACACGCGGAATAAATTAATGACGTTTAATTAATCAAATTAACTGTGAATGCTTTTAAGATTTAAGAGTTTATAGAGACAGCAGGATTTAACGGGGTGGAATATCTGAACTTTGTGTTTACGGATGTTTGCACGCATTGGCTCATTAGGTGACGACGAGGATATTGTTTTGGTTTACAGGAAGATTTTGTAACTTTCATCTCGCAGTATCTATTTATTTTAATTAATCAATCAATCAGCGTTAACAAATAAGAAATTAAATAAATAATCATCGTAAATTTGGATTGGTAATACCGAAAGTAAAAAATGTTAACCTGCATTTTTATTATTGGAAAAGTTGCTTGATCTTTGTGGAAAAATAAACTGTTACTCCTAAACAATGAATTATGAACCACTCTACACCTCCATGAAGTATTGTGTTATCTTCTCGAGACACCCTATATACAAGCAAACCTCATTTACCATTTGCCTTGCATTTCGTTTAAATTTAATTTAAGGGATCTTAAGGTATTACTTTAGCTTGCGTTCAAAGACCTTTTGATGTGATTTATTTTGGAAGTTTCCAAAGAAAAGCCAAAACACAGCATTTTCTTAAATTAAAAAACAAAATTAAATTTGAAAAGGCATCCTAGATTCACGTGATGTTTAATGAATCATTTTTGAAGGCATTTCCGTTTGCATAAGCGGCAACTGCAAAAGCGAATTAATTCGACATTGTTCGCCAGTGATGCCAAATTGAAAGTTATTACCGTGAAGCGTTTTTTTGGTCGCGTGGTAGGAGTATTATTTTTACATCGATATCACAATAGCGCTGTAGATAAAGCAATTTCTAAAATAATTATGATTTTCAAAAAACAAAAAAACAAAAAAAAAAATTAAACCGAGATTAAATTCTGATAAGAACGATAACGATAATTCATTACGAAATCTTAATTCGATCCTTTATTAATTATTATTAATGAAAAACAAATGCACTGCTCAAAACAATTAACGGTAAAATTGATCATAAATAAATCACATTAAAACATGTCCAAATAAGATTAAAACACAATAATGTGTTCAGATACGTACTTGCTTGCAAGTTAATTAAATTTTATGAAAAATTCGTTGATTTTTTTTCGGTGTGGTAAAACCCCAAATTTTTAACACTTTTCTTTACTGCCTTAATTATTAGGTATTTCTTGTTGATTTTTATTATTAACCCAAGAATTTCCACGTGAGTTTAAATTTGCTAATGAAAATGCTAATTGCTGAAAGAATTCCAATTCCAAAGGTAAATGTTAAACTTCTTGTCATAGATAATCTAAAGTAAATGTAAATCCGAAATTGAACAGGAATATAAAGTTTTGTCGGTGAACGAGTTATTACCTCTTTTGTAGGCTCTGTGCAGAAAATATTACTTAAGGTAAAATGAACATGATGAATGATCATTTTACACCGCCGAAAAATTTGTATTTGTCGAAGTGTACCAGTTTTCAAAAACCACAACTGTACAACTGAAGTAACAACTTTCGGTTGTTGCCAGATAGATAACAGTCATGTGACAGCATCATTTAAAATGCAAATTAAAATGGTTTTGTCACTGTTGATGTTACGTAAAATATATCAATAAATCAATATCCGGTTGCAGTTCTGGATTATATTGCCAACTCAAACAGCTATACTTGATCACTCTGTACTTATTACTAAACGACGTCCAAAGGCTATTTAAATAAGATCCACGTGTTATTATTATTATAATTGCTCACGCTGTATTTTTCATAGTGATCTTTTTTTTATGGAATTCAATGCACACATTAAGTAATAATAAACGGTTGATTTTACATCTCCTATTAAACAGTGTAGAATCATTTGCACTTTTTTTTAATTTTTGAACGGCCCTCAGCTAATCTTGGCAAAACCGATATTGTCTGGTTCTGGATCCGAAACGTTATGTCTGAGGAGTTCCTTCACAAAAAAAATGTCCTTTGAGATTATTTATCGCAAGTCTCTCCTGGTCATATCTCGTTTCAGTCAGTTGTTATCAGTTTACTTCTTCCATTAGAAATTTCAATAAAACTCTCTTTCCGATTTCGTAATGCGTAGTTTCTCATTCGTCATCCGATTCCAGAAATGCAGAAAAACATTCGAATGACGCAAATTAAATATTTTCGAAAGCCTTTTTGTTTTCTCGAAAGTGATTTACTTCGTTGTCTTATACTAATTCGTGTTATAAAAATTGTGTTAACTATGATAAAAGAGGTCAAGGCAATATTTCTGGAGCTGGTGAATAGGAAGTTGTCGTTCGTCTACGCACTTATCAGGTCTTTTTTTTCTTCTTCTCACTATTGAGTCAGGGATTCACCATTTCAATTAAATCTGATTAAAATATAAGAGGAACGATAATAAAGTAATTTCTTCATCGAACTTTGTATTTTTTCTTTCTTTGTACATGCGAAATCAATGCAAACGATTTAAGCTGAATTTGGTGTCGTTTAAAAATATTGAATGCAATTTTGACTGTTTTTGACTTATGTCAGAAAACCTCAGATGACAGACAAATCTTTATGTCTCACAACTGTCCTGGACTTTTGACTTTTTTTTGACCTAATGCTTGGTGCTTTCCTGTCGTCACAAATCTCACCTCAGCTCAGATTAACGTCGTTTCCGTTCGCACCAACAAGCAAGTTTGAACGTTTTATTTTAAATTGTCAACGAATGGCAAGGTGAGAGGTCAACACTGTAATTCAAACTTGCTTGTTCGCGCCAACGGAAATGACGTTTATGTGATCTGAGAAAAGATTTAAGGTAAAAGGAACGCAGCATATATTCATTTCAAATTAAGAAAACGTAAGTTAATTATCTTAAAAGGGGAGGGAGGTGAGTGATAGTAGTATGGGATTTGTACAGTGTCGTATTAAAAAAAGGAAGGAAGAAACTGGTTTCCATTTTTTCTGTGTTGTGGTTTCTTTCCTTTCAACGTCTTCTAAAATTTTACAATCACATTTTGAGTGCACATAAACGTATATACGAGGGTTGTCGGATAAATTTCAGGACAAACGAGATGCGTCTTATACGGCGACTTAGTAGCAACATTGGAGATATAAAACTTAACGAAAATCGCGTTGAGATATTTTGTATGGTCATCAGACTACGTATGTTTGTGTTATCAAGTTAGTATCTAACGTATGTTTGTGTTATCATCGAGATAATTCGCCTGCTCATCGTACTACGTCTGTCTGTGATATCAAATGTTAGGAGCGGGGATTTTTGTTGTATTTAAAAAGAACTTTCGCGAACAAAAGATTCATGCAAATAATTTCTGGAGATGTTCGCAGCAGTAGAAATGAGAACGTACGAGAAACGTTTCAGAGTTGATTAAACTTGTTAGTATTGACGAGTGATATTAGATAAAGATACGGAATAATTTAGAGGATGGTTCAACGAAAGAATTGCTGCAACTGGGAAAGTATCTTCAATTCTAACTCATTTTTAAGTACAAAGAAGATTCCGACAGAGGTCCTAAGTTCCCCTAAAAGTGGAAAAGCTGACGCATGTCAATTAGGGATATGTTCAACACAAAGAAAGAGACAGATAAGATAAAAGTGAGATTCTTCAGAAAGATGAAAGAATAAAAACAAATTTTTAATTGTTTCAATAAATAATTTGTTTTGTTCAAATTTAGAATGAAAAGTAGATATACTCATGGTTCCTCACGCTCGCGTTCGAATCTTTCTTTTCATTCGAACCTTGTTACAGAATATACTATTTTGAAGGATGGAACAATTGCTTTAATTCTGAACTCTGCGTATTTTTAACGTAATTATGCACTACGTTTGCAGAAACATTTTCTTAATTAAAAGAAAACACAGCTTTTAATCTTCGCGATATTGTTTTAATAAAAGGCTCCGTTCTAAACTTAAAACGTTTATTAATTAATGAACTGTAATATGTACAAACGCAGAAGGCAATTAAAATACGTTACGGCTTAAATTCATGAAACGTGAAAATAAAAAAAAAAAAAACACCGTCGTTCCTCTCTCACACATGAAAGCTTCAGAAATAGAAGTGCACCTATTTAAGACGTACCTTCACAACTTAAAGTCAACAAACACGTCGGAAGTTACAAACATTTACTTTAGATCTACGGAACTCTTACGTCGCAACGTAATAATCTTCGCAAACAGGCAATCGAACACGTAAGGCAAAAGAACGTTTTACAATTCTGAGAAAAAAAGAAAGAAACGCCACGTAATACAATCATGTTCAAAAAAATTCTGGTCACTTGATTTTTTTTTTACTTAAAACTCGAATAGTTTAATAATTGGCAAGTCATTTGTTGCGATTTGCAATTTAACACAGAAATAAATTCAACTAGAGTCTCCCTTTACATTTTGTAGTAAGGTGAGACAAACGAATGTTGACAGTTGACAGTTCTGTAAACTGTCATCAGAAAATGAAAAACAAAAAAAAACCAACGAAGTGTTAGTCTCTGAAAATAAGAAAATACTTCAATAGGGTCGAAATCTAAATTCCGATTTTTCTACTAACTTTCATATTCAGAATTGAAAACGGGCGGTCGATTTATTTATTTTTTTGAATGTTAGTGTATGTCATTGGAAATCGGATTAGATCACCGATTTTTTACGTGCATGTATCTATTTACATGTGTACAATACATGACATCAAAGATAAACGCAGCTTATCTTCCTTATCACATAAGAACGCAAACTTCAGTTTTGTAACCGTTGTACATTCGGTCCGCATTTTCACCTCCCAAAGTCGTCTAAAACAACGTGATAGGTTTTCTTCGGGGGGGAAAAATGCTTCCTAAATGCTGCCAATTCAAGTGCGGATTTCAGGCGTTCAATGTTATCAGTAGATTTTTTTATTACGTGCTCAATGGCCACAAAAAGCTGTACAGGTGGGAGGTATAAGAACTTTTTCGTTTTGATTGTACGAGTATTTATATTAAACACGCCTAATTAAATATGTCGCGAATAATCAATATTTAATGAGTTTTCGAACTGCTACATGTAGTAGGATATAAGAGGCCCCGTTTTACTAGCGAGTTTATTTGTTGTAGAAATGTTGATATCTTCTCTCGCTGTAAGTGATATTTTTTCACACGCGCATCTACCTCAAACTTATAATAAAAATGTTGTAAATAGTCTGCAGTCTATAAAATGCTTGTTTTTTTTTCTTGATTAAAAAATCGTAACTCTCATGCACCCTGTAAGTACATCTTATTACATAATGCCCCCTGTAAGTGGGTACAGTCGCGATCAAACGAATCGAGACCTATTGAGAGTTTTGTAACCCTTACCACCAGCGGTCTCGATTAGGATGATCGCGAATTTACATCTTATTACATAAATCTTTAAATGGACAAAATATTAATTAAAGAAAAAAAAACGAATTACAAAGTAATTTATTTTTTTTTATATTTATTTAATTCGATAAAAGTCATACAGTAAGACTCAACAAACGTCAGGTTGTTGATTAGAAACTGGGAAATAACTTAGATTAGGTAAGAGAAGGGATGACGAACAAGCGAGGCCCATCTGATACTAAAAGGGTCCATATCAAGGCCACTTTTTAACCACAAAAAAAAAAAATAAATCTCGAATCTTTCGAATATTTTAATTTTAAAAATTACTAACAGAACATTAAAAGTAAAAAAATTCTTAAGAGACAACTGAATTTGAATTTGGAAAATAAATGGAGACAACCCTGGGAAAGCATAATTTAAAAAAAAAAATTATGAAAAATTAATTTTCTTTCGGAAAAATGGCGAAATTGTTAATAACTTGAAGAGTTTCAAGGCGCACCCAACTGTATTCAACCTAAATGAAGCTAACCCGAAGAAAGAATGAAGAAAAGTGAAAAAATCCGAACATCTAAAAATGTCGAAAAATTAACGCAAAAAATTAAAAATAAGCAAAATTAAGCACAAGATCAAGCCATCTCAATTCAACACAACTAAGCGACTAAGGTTGAATGATTGAATGAGAAAAAAAGAATGAGTTTGAATGAGAAAATTATTTCGCTCGAATGAGTAAAAAAGATTGAAGTTGAACGAGTAAAACATATTGACCTTGAATGAGAACTTCATTGAGACTCTATGTCTTTGTATATATTTTTTTATTTGATGGAAACAAATAGTGCGAATAATTTGCAGATTGAGATTTATGAAGAGCGAACAGAATAGCATAACGTTCTGGATATAGAAGCACCACGTCTGTGCAAATGTCTTTTTCTGAGCGCCTATTGCATTGCCTATGTTCTCACTTTACAATAACGACCGGTATATTTTAACTTAAAAGCAAAGATACGTTAAAATTACATTTTTAATTTAAAATTATAACTGTCTAATAACAAATAAATTACTGGGAAGTCTATTTAAGTCACTTTCTTGTTGAATTACTAATGCCCGATATCTTCACCTCCTGACAAATTTATCTGCCAGGTATTATTCTTGGAAACCATTATATCGATAATAGTTTCCGACGATATTACCTGGCAGATAAATTTATCAAGAGGTGAAGAAATCGGACATAAATAGTAGACAAATTCTAAATTTTAATTAGAAGTGCAGTCTTCTTAGGTTAATAATTTTATTTTTCTGTTATCATCACGTCTATATGTTTTGAATTTTAAGCATTTCCTTTTCCGAAAACGTGCTTGGTAATTTATTAGAAAGAAAATTTGATTGTTATTTCTATTACTGCCTTGCGTGGTTGTACAAAACGATTGGCCACCACAGTGTGCGTAACATTTCAGTGAGACTTAATTAGAAATTCAAATGAATACGGAAATCACTAATTTAATTGTGTAGTAAATCTTACGTAACGCCCAAGTAATGCAAGATAAATCCTTGAATAATAAATTTCCACTGGTTTTAATTCTGTTAAATTACTTTTTCTCTTCACTCACTTGGGCAATCTCTTTCCTATCGAAGTCCACAACAAATTTGTCATTTGTTTTTTTTTTTCTCTTATGTTTTAGAGTGGCAATGATGGTACCGTTGAGTCGAGTAGGATTAGTTCAGCCTCGTCTCGCAATAGGATGCGTACCGGTGAAGAACCCACCATCGGAAAATACAAACTACTCAAGACCATTGGCAAGGGAAACTTTGCGAAAGTCAAATTGGCCAAGCATTCACCTACCGGCAAGGAAGTCGCCATCAAGATCATCGATAAAACCCAACTCAACCCTGGTTCACTACAAAAACTATTTAGAGAAGTAAGAGACATTTGTTTGATACAGTTTGTTTCTGTTTTGCATGGATTGTTATAAGGAGGTCTTACTCTACGTAAAGGAAAAATTAATTCGCGCAAAATGGATCTTTTACTTGTACAGTCTTGGTTAAAAGTAATGTCCCCCAATAAAACTTTTCAGTCGCTATCTACCGGGTAAACAAACACGCATTGAATTTTGCTTCATGTATTTATTTTGTATTTGTTTACCTATTGGCTGATTTGTTTGCGTGTTTACCAATTATAATGGTCAGGCCACAATTTAAAACTTGTACTGTTGTGACCAAATTCATTTCATACAAATTTAAAAAAAATGCCCTATACTCAGATAATGCGTCCATAAACGAATTGAATTTGAAAAAAATCCGAACACCTACAGAACAAAAATTGGAGCTCTTAAATAAAAGTTATTTTCCTGTGTTGAATAGCTCATGAAGGCAGCGGGCATTCGATGTATTATAAATATATCGATGACTACCAAGAATTTTTTTTAACATTAGTATTCATATCAGTTGCATTTCATAATAAACAATTTTGATGTTTGTTAATGTCATCAAAATAATTGAGGATTGGCTTGCATTTGATGAACTAAAATTGAAACAAACTCTTCCTGCAAGTTGGATCAACATAATTTTCTTAAAATCCGATTGTGGTGTTGGTTAGCGTCAGTATTGATTATTGGAGACTTAAACATTAAACATGAAGTCGTGCGTTGTTGTAGGTAATCATAATCAAACATGAAAATGAAATGTATATAGTCATTTAGCAAAACGCAAATTTATTGTTCGCATGGCAAATATTTGCTGTTTACATGTTTAAAAAAAATCGGCGCTGTTTGTAAAGCGTCGTCAGTTCCTGTGATAGGAATAAGTGTTACTAGATAAACACTCAATATTCGTAATCACTATAACATTGAGTTATATACTTCTAGAAAAAATTATTTCATACTGTTTTGCATCAGATCTCTTGAAATACAGATTTTAACAAGGCCTGTGTTATAGAAATCAGAGAGAGTAATTGTGAATTGTGAAATAAGTTTGAGATTAAGTGGAGATCAACTTTAGTTGAACGTCGTCTCTGTGCATACTACATCTCTTTAGTTAAATCTGTTCCAGCGTTTCGTTACAATAAACACACTACTATTATTAGTAAATACTGAAGAAAAAATTCGTTACAAAATCGGTTTAGTAACTTCACAATCGCGAGATTAGAGTTGCCAGATTTTTTTTGCAGGTAACGTCGTCGACAACTTGTTGAGAAAAAGTAGTCAAAAAGCGTCATTTTTTTCTAAAATCGAACACGTTAACTTTGACTATGTTGGATGAAAGGTGAAACGCGCACGCCTCTTAAAATTACCCAAGAAACCCCCAAATACCCAATTCGCCGAGTCTCTAAATCAAGAAAAGCGGCTGTAACGATTTTGCGCAAATTTTGTTTTGATAAATTTTATGTTGGTACTGCAGGGTGCGTTCAGAAACTAAGTTGTGGCTGAACTGTTAGCATGAATAAAATCTAAAAAAACGCGTAAGCCTACATTTTTCTTGTATTCGTTAATAATTAAAATAATAAGGGGGAGGAGGGGTTCTCATTTATAAAACTTACCCCGTACATTAAAGATGTCGGTGAGGTCAACTTTCACTAAAACACATAAACAAAGACGTCTCTGAAGTGTAAGATAATTCCTCGCACTTGACAACGCTGTAACTTAAGTCTTGCTCTCGACAGATGGCTTTCGATGAGATCAGTGCTGCCAACTCTAAAGGCCTTCCCCCGAAATTATTTTTAAATAATAATTTGTAGCTTACTAAATATTTCCCGCAAATTAATTTTCCTTGCGTCATTGAAAGGTAAAAGAGAAACAGATTTTTAAGTTTGTTTACATTCCCTATTCTGCAATAGTTTCATTTTATCAAATAGTAAATAGTACAGGTATAATAAACAGCGGAATTTAACTCGAACATTAAACAAATAAAACATTATTGGCAGTTTCACGTGAACTCGAGACATATTAAGCCAATGTTGAGGTAATTTTATATTATAACAAAACTGTTTGTTCTTAAATTACTTCAGAATGTAATCTGAAATTTAAAAATGCGTAATTATACCTTTTAGAAAGTAGCGGTTTCTATGTCTTTGAAGTTTATTATTACTATCTAACACTACGTAATGCAGTTGTTAATTATTGCGGCCTTTAGAGTTAAAAAATAATGTTAGCTTTATGTGCTATTAAAAAGCACACGAATGTGATTGAAGTGTGCTTGCAATTTTCTAAAAATATTTAATAACACATAAATATTTAATGAATGTCATTTACCTTAATTTGAATTTGAAATTTCTTAATCATTTAATAAAAATTAAAAGAAAAACTTGTAGAAAAGATTGCTCTGTTGTGTTGCATGATTAACACTAAAACAAATTTTCTTTTTTTTGTGTAGGTAAGAATAATGAAAATGTTGGACCATCCGAACATAGTGAAACTATTTCAAGTTATCGAAACGGAAAAAACTTTGTACCTGGTTATGGAATATGCCTCAGGAGGAGAAGTATTTGACTACCTTGTATTACATGGCAGAATGAAGGAGAAGGAAGCTCGTGCCAAGTTTAGACAGATTGTATCTGCAGTCCAGTATTGTCACCAAAAAAGAATAATCCACAGGTAAGTCATCATAACTAAGAAAGAAGAAGTAAGTATAATAACGAGGATTTTTTTCTAAACGCAGAGACTTAAAGGCTGAAAATTTATTATTGGACAGTGAGATGAATATAAAAATAGCAGATTTCGGTTTCTCAAATGAGTTCACCCCCGGCAACAAACTAGACACTTTTTGCGGAAGTCCACCTTATGCAGCACCTGAACTCTTTCAGGTAGGTACAAAAGCGGCGGCGATTCTTTCCTTTTTTAAATGGAAATCTGCGATTTTAGGGTAAAAAATATGATGGACCGGAAGTAGATGTATGGTCGTTAGGTGTAATTTTATATACGTTAGTTTCCGGAAGCTTACCATTCGATGGATCTACGTTAAGAGAACTAAGAGAACGAGTTCTGAGAGGAAAGTATCGTATTCCATTCTACATGAGTACGGACTGTGAGAACTTGCTCAAGAAATTTTTAGTATTAAATCCGGCGAAAAGAGCTAGCTTGGAGTCCATAATGAAAGATAAGTGGATGAACATGGGGTAGGTATATTCTTTAAATTAAGTCATACATAAATCAGTTCTCTTATATTTTCTGTTGTGCTTTAGCTATGAGAACGATGAACTTAAACCATACGTAGAACCAGAACAGGACTTATCTGACCACAAACGTATAGAGGCGTTAGTTTCTCTAGGATACAAGAGAGACGACATAGAAAACTCTCTTGAGGCAGGAAAATACGATGATGTCTTTGCTACCTACTTGCTGCTTGGAAGGAAAAGCATTGATGTAAATGACGCAAGTTCTTTATTCTTATTTGCCTCACTTAAACATTATGGTTTTAGCCTGAAAGTGATGGTAGCCGCAGCGGAAGCAGCCTTTCTTTAAGAAATATGTCAGCACAGCCTACACCAGGAGCTCCACAAACTACAGCTCAAAGTCCGTCGCATCGTGGAGTACATAGGTCAATTTCAGCAACTAATGCTAAACCCAACAGAAGAGCCTCTAGTGGAGGTTAGGGGAAAATATTTTCAGTTCAAATTTAAATAATTTTCTCGTTGTGTAAATTATTACATACTAACTTAAGAGACGGGGGGAGGTGTTACAATCTTGCTCTGCTTTAAAAAAAAAACTTTCTTCCGTTAAATGTTTAACAAAATTCTAAATTTGATAATGACGATAATATTCCCGTGCTTTAATTTCACTAACAAAATATGGTAGCGATTTTTCAGGGTTCCCACTCACGGGGAAAACCGGGGAGGGGGGAATTGAAAAAAGGTCCGCAGTGTCCGCGAAAAGTCGGGGAAATTGCTTGTTTTAATGCAAAAATCGGTGAAATTCATCGAAAAACTGGAGAAATTTGATTTCTAAAATCACTAAATATTAAAAAAATAGAAAAATTGCATAATTAGGTGAATTGTGAAAAAGTCGATTACGTGTTTAACAAAAAAAAGAGATGTATCGGATGTGTTTAGTATAGGCAACCATACAAGCCTTTGTGTGTGCTGGATTGCCTACACTAAGATTTTAAAATCTACTTATTTTTTAAACGAACAAACATGTTACTAGAGTTGATTGCTTATAATTTTTAACGACAATTTATTTATTATTTATAATCTATTATTTATGTTCTAAAATCGGAGAAAACATTTTAAACATGTTAAAATTAGGAAAGTTGTGTAAATTTTTTGATTGAAAGTCTGGGAAGTTTCAATGAAGTGGGAGCCCTGTTCTTGCTGTGACTTGTTTATTATTATTAAAGTTCCTCAATTGAATTTGGTGTTTCGGAAGAATTAACTCTTAATAATGTCCTAATTCTGTCGATTGTGTGTACGTATGTAGGAGAGACTTTGCGTGCAGGACCCCAACCACAAGTGGCGGTGCCCCAGACCAACAACCACCAGTCGGGCTTCAAAAGGCAGAACACGGTGGACAGCGCGACTATTAAGGAGAACAGTAGGCTTAATGCACAACGTCCAGCTAGTGCGCAGCAGAAGCCTGCCACCGAGAATAGTAAGTCTGCATTGAACTATACTTGCACTTGTAGAGGCAGTAATAAGACTGTTACGTTATTTTAAAGGTTTGCAAAGTCCAGGTAAGCCTCGAACCGTTGCTAAGAGCAACACTGTTACTGCAAAACCTGTGACTTCAGGCGGATCCGTGGGCCGGCGTTGCACCATCAGTTACGAAGCCAAGGCTGGTAGCAATGAAAAGACAAATCTTACAACTGACTTACCTGGGTGTGTGTATAAATTTACCTACTTTTATTTTACTTTATTTGATAGGTCTTATATTTCAAGTTGAAAAGAAATAACTTATACTAAATGCATACTTCAACTGATATGCTGTTATCAATTTAGCTATAATATCTTTTTACTTAAATTGCTTCGCGAGATCTTTGGTTTGTAAAAACAAAGATTGTCTTGTCCAGGGAGCCTGGGGATTTGAGCAACATAACGTCGGAGAGTGGTTTATTGGATCAATATAATCAAAAAAAAATGTTATAATATAATTTGGTGTTCAATTTTTTGATTGTATTGATTGAAGCAACTCTCCCCTAATCCCGGACACTGTATAAAAAATTATTAAAGATGACGGCATCAATAGTAATGGATCTTTTTTGTAAAAATTTTGTTCAGTACACAGTTCTTATAACACATTTAAACAAATAAGCAATACATGCAAAACATAGCATTCAATAAACTAATAAACATTTTCTTGTTTATTTATTGATTTTGTTAATTCAATTCATTTTTCGATAGTACAGATGCTGCCCTCTTGATTTAATAACGTATGGACCTGTGAAAACAGCTGCTTATTTTGCTTTTTTATTCTGAATAACGATTTTGAGCCTAAATTATTTTTTAAAATGTTTTAATTTACAACTAGTGTCATCATTTTTAAGACTAGAAGTGACTCCATGTGAATGAGAATGACAATTATTATTTAAATTGATTGCTTAAAATTTTGATGATTTGATAATTTTAAACCTACTCTGTTGACAATAAGAAATTCTCGAATCAATTTGAATTAGCTATTTAAATTTTAATTTAAAAAGTTCTATGTATTTACCTGTTCTATTAAACGTCACAAAAGTTAATTAAAACAGTAAATTCATATAGGGACAGATGGGCTAATTTAAATACGTTTTCCTTTAAATGTGTAATTAAAAAGTAGTACTGTTCATCATAAACATTAAAAATTTTGTCTCTAGTTATCCCCCCAGTCTGTGTTTAAAGCAGGGGTTCCCAATGAGGTCGATGAAGTCTTGAAAGAAGTCGACGAACACGCAGGGGTTTTTTGAGAGGTCTAATAAAGACCTATCTGAATAGGGAAAACCTTAAAGTATTTCCGGTGATAATTATTTTATAAAATTTTATTATTTAGTGTTAATTTTTAATTCCGAAAGTAATTTTCTGCATTAAAGGAGATGATTTTTTTTTAAGTTAGTGACTTTTCTGTGTCTGCCAAAAGTGGAAAAAAAAAATGAAAAATCGTTTTAAATATTAAAAAAGGGTGCATGAATCGAGAAAGTTTCAGTTTTTAACAAAATAAGATATTTTTAGAGCCTTCGCCACAGGCAACCGGCTTTTTGTTTTTTTAATAAATAGATAAGCGTCAATCAAATCTAGGGACCCTAGGGGTTCGTGCTTCAAAAAGATTGGGAACCCCTGGTTTGAAGAGATAATTTGCAAACAGCAGCTTTTTCGAGAACATTTTTTCCGATAACTTTCTTAATATAATTCACAAATAGGAAATAGATTTAACCTGAAAACGCGGATTTTAATGAAACTTAACTACACGTGGCGACTGCAGAGTTTATTTAGTAAGCCTTTCTGCCTTCCAGTTGATACGAACGTCTTTTTTAATTCTCGCAAAATAGTTTTCGTAATTTTTTTTTTTTTACTTAGAAAACAATCGCGCGTTCAAAAAAGTAATTACATAAGACTAAAGCCATGCAAGTTTCAAATAAATAAATACTACATGCCCAGTCTTACATAATTATTTTTTGAATTCACAATTATTAAATCAAAATTGTTGTCAATAACTTTTACCTTGAATGAAACATGCTTATTGAAACATGTAACAAGTGGACAAGTGAAAGTTTTCCCATCTATTTTGTTGCCTTAATTTTTTGGCATACGATTTTTTATGTCTTTGAAAATTACAGCTACACGCTAGATGAGAAAACTTTTTGTACACTTGTTGCATAGTTTAAGTAACCTACCTGTCTTTTGATGTCGTTAATAAACATATTTTGTAGTTGTGTAGTATCTTGAATTCGATTAGTGTTATCTAAATACTAAATTACGAATTAATTTCTTTTCTCGTGTTACTGACACTAGGTACAACAGCGCATGCGTTATTATTAGAGTAGAACTTTGAAATGCCCTGTTGTTAGAATGTTGAATTACCAATGTCTAATACTAATTCACTTTCTTGCTGCTAACTACTTGGTAGTGGGCTGGTTAGTACTGGTGATACTTTAAGAACTAATAAAGGCCACGTCAAGTCCGCTTCGGTTAGTAGTAGTGGACCTGAAACGACTGCAGATCCTCTACGCTCTAGGTATGTCCTTCTGTGGTGCATTCTACACTTGCATGAGCGTATATGTGGCTATCTTGTAAATATTGCAGCAGTTATACCTAAGAAAATTAAATTCGAATTGTGAACGTCTTGTTGTTGACGGTAACAATTAACACTTGAAGTTTTCTAATGTAAGACAAACATTTTTAAAATGCCTTCCCCATTCACTTTATGAAAAAATAAATGAATAAATAGTAATATGTATTTATACGGTGATATTAGATACTTATTATTATTATTATTTTAATAAAATTGAGAAGCTTTTTTTTTCGTGCGTTTACATTAATCAAAAACAGTTGGTCGTAAAAGTAATAATTGATTTGTGTTTTTGTTTTTGCGCAGTCATCCAAGTGCATCCCCGGCAGCGATTAGAACTTCACCGTTTCCCCGTAATACGACATCTCGAAGTACGTTTCACTCAGGGCAAACAAGACCTAAAGCGACTTATGCACAAGGTTCTTCGGGGGACTCGCCTCACTCAACGCGGACCTCGTTCTTCTCTAAAATTAGCTCCAAATTTTCAAAAAGGTTAGTTCAGTTTTCTAAGCTAAACGAGAAATAGTGCAAAGTTACTCATATAGATGATACTACCACACGTACTTTATTCTTATCATTATTATTATTATTATTATTATGTGATATGCATTTCTTCATATTATTAGAAGCCCAATCGTTTTTATTACTTATCACACCAGGCATGCTTTAAATTTTAATAATAATAATAATAAAATTAGACGAAGTAAAACTGCGATTAAAAAATTTATTGAGGCAGGTTTACTTATAACTTAAAGACACTGTTATTATTAAGATTTAATGCCTAATCAGTTAAAAAGGAAACTTATTTCTTATTACGTTTATTTTGCTGTAAAATTTCAGTTCGCATTTTTTATTTGCATTTTAAATAAGTTTGAAATATGAAGCGTTGCAATACATTATTTATTACGATGTTCATCGTGAAACGGTGTTTAAAATATTAACTGTGAGGAGGCTTTCAATTAATTAAACATTTTAGTTACTGTTTAGTTATTATTATTATGCTCATATGTTTTTTTTTAAGTAGCTTTAATTTTTATGTCTATATCCGTACGAAAGAATTCTTTTCTTTTCTCTAACGAATGTGTAAGTAATATACCTTTTATATATTTCGTAAAGTTGTATAGGTATGAGTTGATTAAATACAGGATGGTCTATTTTGAAAGCGAAAAAAAGTAGAAAAAAGATTATTCGTACAAGATGTTTGGAGCACAATTACTTTTAGCGGGTGAACTATTTTTTTGGCACTCATCTTCCAATTGTTATAAATAGTTGTTTAAGTAATGTTATAAGTTGTATAGAAGTACTAATCCACAGAAAATTATTAAAGATAGTTTACAGAATAAACGCTTTTTAATTAACCTCTTATTCTTTTATTTATTCTTTCGGTCTTAATTAATTCAAGAAACAATACAAGATATTTAAATAGAAGAAATAGTTTATTTGAAATCATTTTTTTTAATAGCTGAATTCAAATAGAAGGCTGCTATTTATTTAAGTAAAAAAAAAAAACTTAATTTAAAGATAGATACAGGGTGTGTTGGCTGGCTATGCGTGGCATGTTACTTTCATTAAAAGAAAAAGCAAGTTATGTTCTCAAGTGCTTATGTGAAGAAATAAAATTCGTTTCCAGATCTATTAATTTATTCTCTTGCTCTAAACTTGGCTGTATCTCTTTGTCCAAGTAGTTTATGTAATCTTTTTGTTTGTTTTATCGAGCACAACGCGGCTGTGTATAACCAGTCCAACGTTTTCAAAACACCTGTACATGTTAAAAAAAAATGTGTACTTGAAATTTATTTGTTAATTTCTGAAATAAATTGGAAAGTTGTATTTTGCAATTCTTTAATGAGTAGAAGAGTGGAAACTTAATTTATACTCGCAGAAAATACAAACACGAACGTATTTTCAAATTAGTATAAAAAATATACATTTATTTTTAAATAAATTAGAAACATCGTTCACACATTCTCAAATTAAAATAATAAAATAGTTTATCCCAAAAGTATTTATGCAATGAATATTTAATTCATTAATTTTTATAAACGTGTAATAGGACAGATTTTTATAATAAATAATTTTTTGCTTTGCTGCTTCTTAACTAACTTTTATGTTTGTTAGTGAAAGAAGTTCTTTTCAGTCGTTTTAATCCTTGCTCTCTCGATGCTTGCATTTAATCAGTCATCACTGGCGCCACTTTAAAAATTTCTTTCCATTTCTACTCTAATGTCTTTTTGTGTTTTATCTCTTTCCATAATAGTGTTATACAATCTCTTTCTACAATCGATCTCCTGTAGACCTATACCACAGTTGTCATCGTTTTGTAATTTTTTTGGCTTCTGGGATCCTCTATTACTTTGCGTTTCACTTCTTTCTAATTGTCTTGGCTGTTAGAGTTTTTTTTTTTCACCCCCGGATAATTCAATTTCATTTTTACTTCTTATTTCAACATCTCTGCCATATTCAGCTTTTTTCGTCCATACTTCTTATTGAAAGCTTAGCGGACAAGACAACGCAGATTTTCCTCACTTCTTGCAGCTAAAACAAGACCGTCAAAGACGTTCGTCAATTATAAATTAAATCTTTTGGCTTACCTATTCCTAAATCCGAACCCACGTACTTCCTTCGTGAAGTTATTTCCTTCTTTCGTTTAAGGGTAGGTGTTTAACTTCCAGTTAAATTGAAAACGCCTGCAAAAAATTTCGCTTATTAATAACCTCACAGAATATATAAAATAGTGAATGTAAATGTAAAAGTGAAACATCCTTTTAGTGTTGACCGGTTTCGTAATAGAACTAAAGGAGGCTTTAATTTAAAGTCACTTTTAATAATACGGAAACAAACAAAATTTAAAAACTTTAGTTCGTTTATGAAACCTGCCCGGTTCTATTTTGAAACGACTCTCAATAAAGAAAAAGAGAGCGTATTTATCTTCATCTTAACTAGATAGGTGGCGCTCATTCACATACTATTCTTTACTTATTTACAAATTTAGAAAATCTCCTGTTTAATCGAAGCCAGGCTTTTTAATTCCTTGATTTCTGGTGAATGGCGACATCATTTGTGAATCAGTATCGTCAAAACCTTCATTATTCCTTAAAAACTGTTGAGCAATTCCTCATTTCCTACTTTCTCTGTGTGCAAAATTTACTAGCGACATCTTCTGTGCTTGATTGTCTTCTTTTTTTTTGTTGCTTATTTCAAGTATGGGTGGGGTTTCGCTGGTCTTCTCTCCTCACGGCAGGTGCTCTTTATTAAAAACTGTTGTTATCTGAGTTTTGCAGTAAAAAAAAAAACATTTCGTCGTCTCCAAATTTCTTTTAACACTTTTATTTACTGAACGAACAAAAAATCGATCGCGAATTAATTATTTGCTTGCCGAAATACATCTGTGGAATTTCACACGATTTAATCAGAACTAAATTGATTTATTGCTTAAAGTCAGTTTGCAAATAGTACAAAGTCTGATGGTCAAAAAAAGAAAACTATGATTAAACACTGATTACAAACATTTTTGGATTATCTAAAGCAGCGTTTCCCAAACCTGTATCAACTGTGTGTGGTAACCATTATCTAAATAATTATTATGTTTTACTTGCGTAAAGAAAAACCAGAAAGTCAGATCAAAATTTATAAAAATAAATAACAACCGCAGGCTTTAAACTTTTCGTAAATGTATTGTGATGTAAGGTGTTCTCCAGCGGAAAGTTTTGAAAACGCTGATTTCATAATAAAACCGTTCTCAAACTGATATGATAATTCAGTAAAGCCCAGGAATTAAGATTACTACTGCGCAGTAAAATAAAATCAAAACTTGTTTCCTAAAAAATATTTGCGCACGTGAATTTAATCGAGGGCTTTCTTTTTTTGTCTGTCCCTTCTTTTTTGTTCTAAAATTGTAATTACTTGCAATTTTTTTTGTTTTCATATGCAGCGTGCTTGTGTTGGTTGAGGGTTTCATTTGCAATACTTTTTTCATACAGTGTATTTGAATGACTCTTTACATGAAGACCTCCAAATAGTTGTTTAATAAAAAAAAAAAAGGTAATTATTTATTTGTGAATTTTTTATTTTTAACTCTGAGTTCACACAAAATGCGGAAAGGTTAAAAAGTGAAAACTTTTAAACGAAATTTTTTACATAAATAATGATGTCTTTTAAGTCGACCTTTAATTACTAGACCACAAATTAAACTGTATGAGTAACTATGCATATTATTTAATCTTAACATTATAAATAATTCCAAATATTATTTTGTTAAATTGTCGCTTCTTATTTGTTTTTCCTGAGTTGCACGATGTTTATACATATATTTTTTTTTAAGTACACCGTATATTTTTATGTTGATTTATTTTCACATTGCTTTTTGAAAATGCTTGCATATAGATGTTAATGTGGCTTGATTATACATACACACATACATACAATATTATTCATATTTGTTGTTCGATGTTTATGCCAGTCTATGGTTTTTATTTTAATTATTGTTGGAAATTTATTCTTCCCCGTCGACACGTCTTACCAGCAAGTGTTGTATTCTTTCCAATCGGATACCATACTGCAGTTCAAGTTCAGTTAATAGAGACAACTATTTTATTCGTTTTATTTGAAATTAAGCCTGTTTATACATTATCATACACAACCATACCAGAAAATGGTATATCAAGTTTTAGGATAGTGTAAAACAGTAAAATAAATTATGGCATCACAAAATCATACAGAAACGGACGTATTTGTGTCTGTCACATAACATAAATTAGTATAAAGGCTCTTTTACATTATTTTAATTTACTAAGTTAGTATAATGTAAAACAGCTGTCGTTTCTTCCCATAAAAAATGCATTAATTGCTTGCTAATGCCATCTGTGGTTTTATCTACCCTTGAACTGCAGTCTAGATAGAAAAATACCCTAAAGTATTTTTTATTTCTGAAGCGTAATCTTAATAACAAATGGTAAAGCGTTTGATGTATTAACGTTATAAATCATTTTCAAGCTTAGATAAATTAATTTCTTTTTTGGAATGTGGATGGAATTGTTGAAATATTTTAAGTCCTGTCTTTCGTTAACTTCAAGTTGACGGTGTGGTTGGCAGGGTTGAGTGCACTCTGATTTTTAACCAGAATATATCAATAATTCTGTATAATTTGTATACAGGGTGTTTCGCAACTTCATATATAAAAAGTGCAACTGATAAGAACAGAGGTGGAAAATATTGCAATGAAACATTTTATACAATACTATGGCATATCATTCTATTTAATTCTGCATTCAATGACATTATCAGTTTTCGCTTTCTACAATTTGCTTATAAAATGCGATTACATCTCTAAAATTTGTTAACGTAAAGAAAAATGATTTGATACGTTATTTTTCGCCTCTATTTTCATGAGTTGCAGTTTTGTATGAAGCTGCGAAACAGCCTGTATATCTCGATAAACAGCGATTTTTGATTTGTGATACATTCAAGAAACAAATAACTGCACTTACCATTTGAAATAAAAAAGTTAATGGCAAACTTCTGATACCACCACAAAAGATATTCAAAATGAAGTGTTTTACAATAATAATAACAATAACAATAACAATATCAATTCCTATTGGGGCTTTGCACCGACTATCACAATTATAGGTAAATTTTAAATAATTAATTTATGCGTGTCTTAAATTAACAAAATTAATGGTGAAAGGGGAAATCATCTTTTTTTTTTTGTAAATGTATTCATCCATCACAACCGATATTACTCAGTTTAATTCACATTAATTTTTTCGTTTCCTCTCTGTTTGGTAGTTATTACATACCAATTTAGTAAATATGATTATGGCTTCCCATAGAGCCAAAAATATATTTTTTTTATGTTTCTAAAAAGAGCAAATGTTTATCTCTCCGCATCCCCAAAATTGTTATCCATGTCTTGCTGTGTAATTTTACAAAAGTATCATAGATTTTGGGCATCCGAAAATAAGAACAGCGTAACCAGCAAATAGTTGAATGTTTCTTCTTTTTTTTTTTGTTGGCTGGGAGTGACGTTCTTATTTTTGGATGCCGATTACTTGTTGTGGTATTTGTGTGGGGTTGTAGTGTGGTGCGTCCCTGTCAACGGTATAATTGCTCAAGACTGTTTCTGGTTCAGGGTCAACCAGTAGAGACCGAGATGGGACGCACCACATCACAAGATGTCCACTCTCCAGAAACAACTTCAGATTATGATCTAGTCGACTACGTTCCTGCCTGAGTATCTACATAAGAAGTCTGCAACAAGAGGCGTAAGAATTGTTTTTAAACTATTAACAATAGGTTGTGTGCAATATACATAAATAGTGGACGTTGTTTCAAATTTTCAGAGAACTATTTTAACAAAGACGTAAATTTAAAAAAAAAAAAGAAGAAGAGATTATTCTAAACGTGTTTTACTTTGGTGTTAACTACGTACGCGGATCCAATCATTGTTATTCTAAAGTGATCTCAAGAAATTTTAATTAATTAACTTTTTACACGCGCATGTTAATGTCAGAATCATCATTTACCTTGCTAACTATATAAAACCTTATAATTATGGAGAAACATTGTGTAAATAACTTTATCTTGAAAGTATGTTGTTCCTTGTTCCTACTTACTGTATAGCATTAAAGTAATTCCGTTTTGTTGATGAGTCTCTTACGTTGGTTCGAGAATCTATCCTGATTTTATGGAGTAAATTTGTTTGATAGATTATTACGAAACTGAACTTTAATTAAAGCAAAACTTGAATACTAATGCTAGATAAAATATCTTGGGATTTTTTTTTTTGTAAATCTAGAATCATGAAAATCAAATTTATAACTGTTATACTGGGTGCGCCATCGCAAGTAGGCACGCACGATCGTTCAAGAAGCAGCCTAATCGTCTAATGTAGTATGTCAAACCAATACATGCACAAGTCACTTTAATAATCAGTTACAAATTGTACTTTCGACTTCTGCCGAAGTGGATTGTGTGCCTGTTTAGGGTGGCGCACCCGGTATATCACGTAATAAAATCATGTTGCACTCACAATATTTACATCTTGTTTTAACCTCATGCAATAAAATGAGGTGAAGATATTCTGAGTGCAATCAGTGCAAACGTTATTAATTTTCATTAACTAAAATGGATGTTCACAAAGTATTTTTTTACCTGCACCAAATATTTTCAAGATAAAAACGACTGCCTATTCAGTATGTCAATTATTTACCGAAATGTGTTGCGGATTAAGTTCAAAGTGCATTTTCACACTCGCAATAATTAAAATCCCACATTATTTTTACACTGATGTAATTACGTACTTTATAGACTAGATGAAAATCTGTTTTCTAATCCTTTATTTTTGTTAATGCAATAAGAAGAAAATGTTCCTTATTCTTCTTTGATTTGCAATCAAATGTATCTGTTCTTTTTTCAGCAGGGGTTATAAAGACGTTTTGACACGCACAAATCAATACAAAATATTCTTTTTATTGATTGACGTTTGATGTCTTTGTTCTTTCGAAAAAATAGGTACTATTTTTTAATTTGTATGTCCATATACGAGGGTCATTTCATAAGTAACTGCACAGTATTTTTTTTTTTTTTGGTACGTACATGAAGCATCATATGTTTTACAAAAATCCTTCTGCAGAGGAAGTTTTGACGCTTTTTCTGAAAGCTCAGATTTAAATTTCATTCAAATCTTTAAATCTCGAAAAAACAATATAGAAAATTGACAAATTAAAAATAAAACAAATGAAACTTAAACGTCGGACTCGTAGAGAAATTTTCCTGAGAGACATAAAAATGATGTCAGAATGGGTTTACTTTTGGTGCAAATGGAGAGTAAAGACTGGCAACACTGCTCTCACATAAGAGAGTAGCTCCAACTTCACGTCATTTACGTCTTCAAAGACAACAAGTAAACAGGGGGCGTCCTTATCATGACATAATGGGCAGTGTTGTCAAATTAGGGATATTCTCATTAAATTTAGGAATAAATTTTATGGAGAAAGTGTTTTTTTTTTCATGGGGTGCAGGGAATTTTTCTTATGAACAAGAGCGGGAAATTTGAAATTCGAGTAGTTTAGTTGACTGTTGACAGTTGTCAGCAATATTATGACAGTTGACCTACAAATAAACAGAGGCGTCGTTTTCTTGACACACTGAGAGTCTTTTTTGCTAAACTTAGGAATGCATGTTAAAAAAAGGTTTTTTTTTCTAGAAGAGATATTTTTTTAAGGTTATTTTCAGTAGGGACACGAAATTCGAAATTAAAAATTTATTTCAGTATTTTTTGACAGCTAATTGACACTGTCTGTTGACAGCTGACGGCAATTTTATTAGAGTTGATGCTATTTAAAAAGGTTTATTACCATACGATAGCATGACTTTTTTAAATGAGTTCACAAAGAAGTGACCATCTTGTCATACCGTCTCATAAGAAGTCAATTAACTAAAGTTAATATAATAATAAAAGTGTATATCATTCTTAGAATCGCAAATTTTGGCACAAAAATTGAATAAAAGTGGCATCTAGGTTAGTCCACAAAGATTTCACAATTGGGAGAATGCATTGTAGAGGACGGAAGACAAAGTCGGAGCTTATGCAGTGGCCGAGGTACATCTCAAGATTCGCGGTTTACTATTATTAATTATTACTATTAATATTACTGGTAAAGCGTATAAAGAATACGAAATGTGAAGTTTTGTAAAAGTTATCCCACGCATAATGTTATCAAATGTCAACAAGGTTGCCAACTGGGTAAACACTAGTGCATTTTTTTACTAAAGTTTGAATTTAACATAACTTAAATTCTACTTGCAAATCAAGCAATCAAAGATACACTTAATTATTACTCAAGCGCTAATTATTCACTTAAAAGTTGTTTTTTATCATCAGTCATGTATCACATCCGCAGAGGTTGCGTTCAGAAACGTTACAAGTTTGCAATGATGATCTTTGCCGTTCTCCATTTAAATTCATTTTATCCAAACGTTAAATTGGTTTGATTTTCAACTGAACTGATTTTAAAGCGAACAGAAAGTTTCTTAAATGAATAATATTTTAAAATTAAATGAACACAATTACAAAATATTTAAGAAATCACACCAAACTGAGAACTGATTGCAAAAACCAGCTTGATCAGTAGGAGGTGAGAGAGGAAGAACTTAATCACTTCTTTATCACTGATCGCCAACTGAATAACTGCAAGTGAAGTGCAATTAATGATTTTTAAATGAATCCAAATATGTTTTAAACAGAGGACGGCTGTTAATTCCACGATTTTTCGATTAGTTTCCATACTTAGATGCCTTACGTATGAAATGAACCTTGTATAGTATAACTTTGTTACGTACTACATCTTCAAAACCCCTGATTAAAGACTTCAAAACTTAGTGATAATATTATAAAATATGTTTGTCTCTTCTAGGTAAATTATATTATTAAGTTTTATCCGATATTCTCTAGCGATCGTTGTAATAGTTAATGCATTTATAATATATATATATTTTTTTTTTAATTTTCAACTTTGTATTAAATTTTAGTGTATGTCCATTTTGCATGTAGATAACATCCGAATTTGTCGTCGGTGTTTTCCAACCTTGTAAGTTTAGTGATAAATGCGAAGTGCACATTCGATACAAATGAAATAATGAAAGAAATAATTAAGGGCAGCTAGGACCGACCGTTTGTGTCAGGATTAGAATCGCGTCGTTAAAAAAAAAAAAATTGGACTTTATAAGATTTTCAAATCGATTGAATTAGTTGGTCGTGAACTGTGATAACGCGTACAGGTTGGGGGACACTTTCTTTTTTATTTAAGTAAGTAGTTGCATATTGTAAAATTTATTAACGTTTAGTGCAATTTTTCTTTCTAATTATTTAATTAATTAATTAATCCTAATTTTTAAGTTACCAGTTTGTGAGGCAAGTTTTCGTAAAAGTGTTTTTTTTTTTAAATTACTTACAACTTACAATTTAGTTATAATTTTAAGATAACTTAACGTACAAGATGCAGCATAATAATATTTAAGACCTGCTTTTAATACTTCCATTTTATAATTATATACACTAAAGCTAATGTTGTTTTTATTGATGTCTTTCAATTTCATTGAGTTTTTTTTTTCTTCTTTGTTTTGTTAAAACTAGGTTTACATTCAACACTTATTTCGCTCAATATTTATCCGACGTTTAAAACAAATAAAATAAATTAAGTAATTTTCAATATAAATAATATTATGTACAATGTCAAAGTCAAAAAAAAAAAATATTTTGCGATTAATGTTGCCTGTAAACCTAAGTTTGTTATTATTTTTTGTACCTATCGAAAATATTTTTAGAAATGTCGCATTTCAAGAAGAATTAAAATTATATAAATAGTTATACAGATTTTTTTTATGTTCACTTAAATATAAAACATTTGCAGTGAATAGCTACAAACGTCTAGTTGTAAGTCGAAGATCCCTTTGTTTGTACAGCATTTGCTCTTTGTTTGACCAAAGTTTATGGTGCATGCAGTGATGGATGATGAAGATAATTTAATATTTTTGGTTCACTTTAATTTTTTTTTTTAATCTGCAAATAGCATCCCTTTACAATTTTCGTTAACTTTAATTTTCCGCATTTCCTTTTGATTTTTCCTACAACCGCCTTTATTAACCCCACAGTGTTTCCTTACCCTGAGCAAAATTTATTTAATTTTTTTCGTCACATTTTATGTGGGACCCTGAATACATAATTTAATATAAACAAATGTTTTGTTTTGTTTGTTTTAATTTGAAGAAGTTCGTGTAGATTTGATTAACCAATAAATTTCCAAGATAATTAAAATAAAAAAAAGAGATTCATTATGTTATTAAGTTCATTAGTGAGAAATGCTTTCTGCACTCTCCTAGCAAAGGTACGTATTTATTCAGATTTTTCTGATAATAAATTTTTTAAACTGACGTCTGCATTGTAGCAGTGCATGTTCGCAAGTAGTTTCAAAAATCTCATCGAATTATACATTTGTTAAATCCTACTTTTTCTAATAATTCCTATTATTTTGGGCTTTATAAATAATAATAATAATCGTCGAGCATTTTGTACTTTACAAACTTTTGAACAACTGACGTAAGTTGTTAGTTATTTAGATTTTATCGATGAGTTAGTACTATGAACAAAAAAAAATCATCTAACTGCCTGCTTGCACTCTGCACACTACATCTTCATTTTGTAATAATAATAATAATAATAATAAATAGTAAATGACGTTAATACACGAGCTTAATGAATAAATAGAACACTTTAAAAAAGTTATGAATTGTAACTCAAGACTACAATTTTTAAATATTAATTGTTTTTCACGAAATTTTATTATTTGTCGAAAATTTAGTTAAGAAAATAAATAACAATTTTCTAACAAATCATAATTGCTTCGTAACGTAAAAAAATTGTAATTTTTACGTGTACAGTGTACGGGGTGTCCTAAAATGAAATACTTTATTTGAACTACGTCAAAAATTCACTATAATTTTGCCACTTTGCTTCACAAGATCTTGTCTAACAGAAAAAGTGAAATACTACATCTTTAAACGTTTACGTATTTATAAATAAATAAATAGTTGCAAAGTGAAAAGGAAGTAAATTCGAAAAGCCTTTCTTGATTGCGTTTCTCAAGTTACACTTACAAGCATATAAGACAATTGAGTAAAAATAAAATTAGTGTCTAGCACATGATTTCTAAATCTAACAGCGAAGAAAGATCGGTAACTAAAAAAGATTATAATTACATATGCAGATTGATCATGTGGTTAATGGTTGAAAATACAGTAGGTTAACTTTACAGTCAAAAATAAAACGCGTATTTAATCTTTATTAAAAAAGCAAAAACAAGAACGTAACGTAACGTAACTGTACAACTTTCGTGCATTTCCAATTTCTTTTTTTTTTATTGTAATAAAAACTAATGTAGTTTGCGCCCGATTTATATCGGTCAACAATCTATTTCAGGCTTACTTGTAATAAAACAGCTGTTGTATTAACTGTGACTAACGAATCTCGTTCATTCATACTAACAAAGTATTAATAATTCATCACACTTTCTATTATTTTCAGAGGATTAGAGCCTGGCCAAGCCAGCAAACCCGGAGTCTCGCCCATACCTATCGGGTAAGTTCACGAAGCACGGGGCGCAAACATATGCACTTCAGCCTAATTAATTAATTTCGTAGAGAAACGCGTTTCAGTTCAAATTAAAAAAAAAGAAAAAAACGAAAAAGAAAAATAAAGAAATAGGGTTGCCACTGATCCCCTCCGGGTTTCGCCCAGAGTCTCTTGCTTTGAAGGCTTGGCTTCGGACTCCAAAGGACTACACACAAAAGCATGCGTAATTAAGCATAAAATGCAGAGAGAAAAATATCTTAAACAAGTAGCCAATTTACCTACATAAAAAAAGAAAATTAATTGATACGAACATTCCTAAAAGGTGGAAAGAAACATGCTATATATTTTAATATACAGGATGTGATACATAATTAACTAACCGAGGAAAACTTAATTTACTATAAAAATGCATAAAGTTTAACTGCATAAAGATCCGAGTAATGACAAAGTAGAAGGTTATTAAAAAACGTGCTGCTGACGCCCTTTTCTTGATTTTTTAACTCTGACATTTTTTTTTTTTTAATTTACATATATTTGAAAAGGTGGCAACCTTATATAAAACCATTTTCGAGACTGCTAACGGACTATAAAGTTTTGAACCCTGACTTTGGAGGCTTTTATTCTAAAATGCTGTTACATCGATTTTCGCAGTTTAAAAACTAAAACCATAATATTCTCATCTTGCGATTAAAGTCGTCTTTAATTCTAAAGTTATGCTTAAAGTAAAAAAAGAAACAGTTTTATGTCAACTTCATGAGTACGATGGTGACGAGTGAACGTGAGAAGTTAACGTGTCACTCTCTTACACATTACATTGGCATAAAGCGATATCGTTTTTTTTGTTTATTTTAGCAACCAGCAAATGTAATACGTAATAATTCGTGTATTTGTAAAAATCATAATCAAATAAGGCATCTGCAAATAGCAGAAGACGTGACACATTCCACTAAAAAAAAATGAGTTTAATTAACATGAAGAACCAATAATAGAAAAGTTAGGGTTGTCATTAAAAAAAAAATGGTAACGTAACAGTGGAAAAACAGATAAAATTTTTACGCTCTTTAAAATTAAAAATTTACTTGTTTCAGGATTTTGCAAAAAAAAAACTTCAAATAAAAAAATTAGATACTTGCGGGACATTATCACCATTGTGTATAGAAAAAAAGTATTAATTTATTTTCTCACCTGTCTTAGTAGAGAAAATTGATTACTTTTAAAAAGTATACCAAAGCAAAATTAATTTTACCAGCATGCCTGCCTGCTTGTTTACGAAAATAAGAAATTAGACCTTTCCAAAAATTAAATAATAAACTTTAGTGTAGGCAACCCAATGAACATCGCCGCTGTGTGTTTGCCTATACCGAAGGCGCTTATTTTTTAACTCTCCCTCCGTTTTAAACAATAATAATGTAATAATTGTAAATTTAACAATTTGGGGTACGAACTTCTAACAAACAAAAAATAAATTATAAACAATTAATTTTAATAACATGCTTATTTGTTTATAAAAATAAATTAAAAAAAAACCTTTGTATAGACAACCCAATGAACACCGGCGCTGTATGGTTGCCTATATCGAGGGCCCTAATATTTTCTTTTTAAAATTTCTTGTTATATAAATGAGATGAACCTTTTCATGGTTTTTTTTAATATTCAAAATATTTTTCTATTTTTGTGTGTAGTTTAGTGAGCTACAAAGTCAGGGATTAAAACTTTTTGTTCCGATAGTAAGAAGAAGGAAATTATTGCTTGTAGGCAAACTAGGTGTAGTCAGTTCATCATTTTTAAACTTCCACAGCGTGCTTTATTCTTACAGCTTTCACAAATTTATTTGTTTCGTAAATTGCAAACGCACTTTCAACATCATCTTCCCATCTTTCAATAATACACTGACATTCATTGAATTGGTGTAATAGGTACGTAGATAAGTTGATAGAGGTAAAAGTATTTTCAATTTTAGAAGTACCTGTCGAAAGCAAAAACTAGTAGACAATTACAGTTTCCTGTAATTCTTTTTTTTTTTTTTTTTTTTTTCAAAAAATGGTACGGTTTAAATACGATTTCACTGATTTTGCGAAAGTTTTAAGCTCGTCAAGTTCGAAAGCTTTAAAAAATTTGCAAAGTAGCATTTAAACAGTACCGTTTTGAAGAAAGAAAAATTACAGGGAACTGTAATTGTCGAAACAGATAAATGCATTTTAACCTGTTAAGTACCGAAGTATAATTTAAGAAGGTGATTGCCGCTAGATTTAATAATTTCGTGCAATTAAAAAAAGGGGAAAGACATCAATGCCCCATTTTCCTCACATACTGACTTCTGCCATTTTCAGTATTTTCATTTGAATTTTTTGATTTTAAAAGTTTACCGTAACAAATAAGTAAATGCATTTTGGCTAGACTGTAATGTTTGGCGCGAAACGAAAAAAAAAAAATGAAAAAGAAGAAAGGCAAAGAAAGACTATTGTTAATCATAACTCATAACATTTAATCTTAATAGCTTGTTATTCTCAACTCGCTAAAGGTTATTGATTAATTCAAATAATTCCAAATGAAATGTTATTCTGTTTTTAGGAAGATTTAGTGGACATCTTTGGATGCAACGGTCTGTTCGTCATGCTTGCACCGAAACCACCTCGTCTTTTATAACCGTGGTTAATTTAACGCTCTTGTTTCAGAGTTGCAGGTGCACAAAACGATGAACACGTAAAGCCTAGATCCTTGAGATTCACATGGTCGATGAAGACCACATCCAGCAGAAAGCCGACCGAGATAATGGCCGAGATACGCAAAGTTCTGGACGCGAACAACTGCGACTACGAGCAGCGAGAGAGATTTTTACTGTTATGTGTTCACGGTGATCCAAATACAGACAGCCTCGTGCAATGGGAAATCGAAGTTTGTAAATTACCACGTCTCTCAGTTAATGGCGTCAGATTTAAGAGAATTTCAGGTAACGTAAATGTTTTAATTAAAATTAAATTGACTTCTAAATTATAGGAAACTGTAATTGTCTATTTTCTGCTTTTGATCGTATATCACATCCTATTTTGATACTCCTGAAATAAAACAAAAAAAGAAACTAAAAATAACAATACATTTTATTATTTTGTTTTTTATTTTTACGAACTTAAACTCTTTTTGAATTAAAAAGAAAAAAGAAAAGTACGGTGCTCTCTGTGCGAATGAAAGAGTTGTATGGAATTGTTCAGAGTTTTTTTTGTTTCTTTTCAGGTACTAGTATTGGTTTTAAAAATATTGCGGGCAAGATAGCGAATGAATTGAAGCTGTGACTGCCTGTCAGCGGGCCCGATGTCTCCACCGAGCCGGCGTAATAAATAAAAAAAAAAAAGACAGGGACGGCAGTGTAGCGATTTCACACTCAGTGCTTTCAGATTGGTACTATCATCATAAATGGTATTACATTCATTTCATAAACGGGTACAAACTGTTAAATGTCATTGCAATTACGTTGTCTACTTATAAGATTTCAATAATTTTTAGATTGCTTGAAGAGATAATCTGAAAATATTATATAGGATGAACAAATTTGTATTTCTCTCTTAGATACTTGAAATTAATTTTATTTTTAGATTACTATTATTAATTAACAACACGTTCAGTAATGAATAAATAACCCTGGAAACTCTGTATCTGTCATGTCATGGTAATTTTATGGAAGTATTAGCGCGCTAATTTAATATTATGTTTTTAGTGTAGCGGTTCTGAACAGTTAAAAAAAAAACATACAGTC
This sequence comes from Prosopocoilus inquinatus, assembly GCA_036172665.1. Taxonomy (NCBI): domain Eukaryota; kingdom Metazoa; phylum Arthropoda; class Insecta; order Coleoptera; family Lucanidae; genus Prosopocoilus; species Prosopocoilus inquinatus. The sequence continues at coordinate 207,748 of CM069873.1, forward strand.
TTCATTTCGTGTCTTCGTCAGAATGTATAATATTTCATATGTAAATGTGTAATCGACTGCAAATTATTAAAGAAAAAAGAGTAGGAAATCTCTACACTTAAAATTAAAAACACACTCTGAGATCTCCTTAATTAATTAATAATAAAGGATCCCGCTGTTTTTATTCCTTTAAAAAAAAATAAAACTTGAATATTCGAAGTGCAGTGTCTTCTTTTGATATTTCTTTCTCCAGTAGGCGGCGGTAACTGTTAAGACGGGGTCCACACTTGCAATTGTACAAAAAAAAAAACGAAAACAAGAAACTTTTTATATGACGTGTGCAACAAGCACAACACAAATAATCATTAATTTACGCTCCAGCGAAAAGTGTGAACCCGAGTTTAGGAAAGAAAGCGTTTTGTAATTTCGTTATAATTTATAATTGACACACACCATTTCCAAAATAATTTAAAACTCACACGGTTTGTGAAATTTCTTCCGGATGCTGCGGGGGTTCTTTATTTAATTAATCTCCCTGTGCACGCATCAATTTATTATTGTTAATTAATCGTTAAACTCGCGGTAAACCGGAAGAAATTTCATTCTTGGATACTGGCTGTGAAAACCAACGAACGTATACAGTCCGTTTGCATTATACTTGGCAAATGAGACGAAAAGATTTTTTTCTTTTTCTTTTTGGGAATCAAAGAAACAACATTTCAAACGGCCCCCCACCTACTTCTAGTCAGCTGTTTAAATTTGCAATAATATTGTGATAGTTTTAATCACTTTGTGTAATGATTTGTCCAATTATAATGCAACTGACTATATAAAGTGTTCACCCTATGAAATCTGGATGTCTTTATTAAAATTATTATTAGTATAATCTGCGTTATAAGTGCTTTTTAAACAGCAAGAGTGCAAAGCATGTTCATTTTAGTTATGTGTGTAACTCGTTAATAAATTGTATAACCTCAAAAGAAATGCACGTTAAGTAATTCATGTTGCTTTATTGGCAATTTATTCCTCATTAAGTTAATTGATTGATTGAATTTAAAAAGAAAACAGAAACTAAAACCGGAAATTAAATGTTGCGTTTGTAATCAGTCGTTTCTTGCTGTTTAAAAGGTGTCCTAATAATAATAATAATATTAAAAGTTGTGATGACACTGTTAGCACATGACTTTAGCAAACATGTGCCCCAATTCCCCCTCCTTTCCCCCCCGCCAAATAATTTAATAATCTAGTTAATTTTATAGTCTGCGCCAAGGATTTCAAATGTATTTTCACTTGTGTTTACGAATTGCGTTGATCTGACACGATTGATTTTAGATATGAAGTTCTTCATCTCGAGTGTTATTTATAATTAAAAAAAAAAAAAAATTTAAATTAGTTTTTGGTTTGCTTGCGAAGAAGACTGTCAAGTGTATTATTTTTTTATTATTTTCTTAACGATAATTTTGAATCGTGTGGTAGTTTTAATTTAGCAGCATTTACATTTGATGATACATTTCAAAACATTGGCGAACACTTTCTCTTTTCTTTTTTTTTTTTTTTTTTAAATAAATTTCGAATTTGTTCGATGTTGTTAAAGTCTCCCCACCGGCAAGGAAAGAGTTTATAGGTAGTGGTACGCTGTATATATTGAAAGCAATAATCAGTAAACGTAAATTGTGTGACTGTTAATAATTTCTTCCGTGATTTCGGCTAATTTAATTTACAATTAAACATCTGCGAATATTTCTTGCAGGGCTCTCCTCCCCCGCCCCACGTAATAATGCCCGGGTTTTGCGAGTGTAAAAAGTGCAGGGGTATTCTTCTGTGTAAAATCAGTTTGTTCTTGTCCGAATGTAAACGTTAAGTGCTCGGGTGAGAAACAGTTCCTGAGGTTTTGAGTATTGCGTTGGAAGTTTGAGTTAAAAGAAAAAGCCGAGCATTTAATAAAATAGGCAGAACAAGCTACGAGAACTAAAAAAGAAAGTACTTAACTTGTCTGTTTTTAATTTATTCTATCGCAAGCTATGGTTTTTTTTAAACTGTCGCATTGCTTCTTGCGAAACTTCGGATTGTATTTAAGTGCGAGATACAACTGAAGAGTTGAAGAGAATTTTTCCGGGGTCGGTTGTCCAGGCTTGTTTTAAAAATTGTCTTCAACACCTGCCAGTTAATTCACGAAGGTTTTCTTTTTAAATTTACTTCTATCTAAATCAATAACAAACAACCGTAAAGCCTTTTGAACACTCTTCCGATTCGATTGGGTGGCATTCTAAGTACAAAAAAAAAACACGTTACAGTATTTTTCTATTGCAATATACAAAAAAGAAAAATTTTGTCATTAATCCAGTTAATAAACGCTTGTTCTGCCAACTGTTTAGAGTTGTAGATTAGAGACGACAGTTTTAAATGTGTAGGGGCCTGTTCAAGAGTGACGATTTAAACCGCTTGCACTATTTCGATGATGAGCCAAGATGTGTTTTATTTATAGTGAAGCTCTGCCTGAATAATTATGAATTAATTGTTATCGAATGTAGAACGTGTGCTATGGCAGCAAAAATGTGTACGTTTATCTCTGCTTTGAAAACAGAATTCACGACGTCAGAGTTAATTAAGACTGAGGATATCATACACTGACACTTATTATTATTTTTTTTTTAAGTAAGTAATCATGGCTATTATTATTATGATTATTACGATAAAGCTTCTGGTCTACATTTAAACACACAAACACTCACACACAACACACTGTGTATATATATAAATAAATAATATTTATTCAGCGAGTATATTATGCATACACTGTGACTTAATTTACTTTTATATACCGTTTCATACATGTGTAACCATCTCGCTTATTTTTCCCAGTCGCAGTGTACGTAATAGTTTATGAGTGCGCGGTTTTTCTTTTCCCTTTTTTTTTTGTTTACATTTATAACTCCAATCCACAATCCAGTCCAACTTAATAATTAAACACCACTACGTTTTAAAAAGGAAAACAACATGTAATTATAAATTTTGACAATTTAGGGTACAAACATCTATAATGCTTTTTTTTTGATGTGTATATAAAATGTACGAATGAAGTGTAGCGATATGCGTGTAAAAAATTTACTGTTTTTTTTTTCTCTTAGTATTATCCAATAACAAAACACTGCGTTCATATTTACTACGGGTACTTCGATACTACTAAATAATAAATAAATGTAAATACTGCTTAGTTAATATTCGCCGCCACGATTTTCTCCAAACTTCTTCGCGTCATTGAAAAACGTTTGCTTTCAAGTTTAAGTAGCCGCTGTTCACTCTGTTCATCTTCTATGAAGATCAATGCGGAAAAGTTTGCGGGAAAATCTTCGCCGCTTCGTTACGTTAGTAACTGTGAATGCAGACTAGGTGATAAATGACTTATTCAGTTGTAAGATCTGTTCATCAGTGTACTTAGATTTCTACCGATCAATATCCTCACTATAACTCCACTTTATCATTGGCGGCCGCCGGTTGATTTTTACATCGTATTTCTTTGTTTTTTTTTTTTTTTTTTTAATAATATTCCTTTCTGCCCCCTAAAATCAATTTGCGTTCGATCACACGCCACATGATAAACTGGAACTCAACGGATTTACTACTATGATATACCTAGAATCACATTAGAGTGACAGCTTAGATTGTATCGCTGTAAAAAGCAGTGTTGCTTTCAATAAATTAAAAAAAAAAAATACTTTCACAGGGGATGGGCACTTTATGTTAGTTAAGCTACTGATCATTTATAATAAAAGAAAAGCGAACTCGTTTTGTTTTATTTACACAAGACCAGAGAATGTGTGTAGCCCGTGCAAAATGTAATGTTGCATTCGTAATTATTCAATAAATACATTTTAAAAAGCCTTTGACGACTGATTTCTTTTTGTTTATTTGGTGCCAGTTGTACGAAATAAATATTGAATATTTTTAGTTGTGTGAATGTTAATTTAAAAAAAAATCAGTTCTATTAAAAAGGACTGAAATTTGACTCTCAGTAAAAATTGGCGGGAATTTCTGAGCGTCTGGTAAATCATATTTGAGAGTAATGAGATTTCTGTGCGCGTACTTTTTTTTTTATTGGCCAAAAGTCATCTCAACTTGTTCTCAACTTTAGTGAATTTTTCTGCCAGCGACTCGTATTTTTAAAAAATGTTTTCTTCGAAAACGGAGGTAACTAGAGACTTCCGGTTTGCAGCATTCGATTCGATTCATCTGCTGAAGCTCTATGAGAGAGAGCATTTTCATCGCCGAATGCTGTAAACCGCAAGTCTTTAGCTCGCGCCGTTTTCGAGAAAAAAAAACTTCTGCCACCGATTCATATTTAAAAAAACACAAAAATTAAGTCTGATAGAAAGCTGCTGTTTTATTTATTCAAAATTTTACCATAATAAAAAAACAAATAGGTATTTATTCTGCAACTAAATTTAAATACTAAAGAGAACAATTAAATTTATTATTAATTTAGAAAATTCATTATACAGGATGTATCGGTTGGCTTTGCGCAACATGTTGCTCGCATTAAAATAAAACCGACAAGTTATGTCGCCTTGGCTATTAGATGTCACCCCATCACCCCCCCCCCCCCTTTTCATTTATTTATCTTTCAAGTTTAGCTTTTAAAAAATTAGAGCAAAAAAGGAATGAAATTAAAAAAAAAATATTGAAAAAAAAAACGAATTATATTTTAAATATATTTTCAATCAGAACTTAAAGCTAAGCGAAAACGAAAAGAACCTCATCTATTAAGTTTACAACAATACATAAGAACACTTTTATTGTCTAAATTATTTCACCATTTTGACCCTTAGGAGTCGTCCACTGTTCCTCCTTACAGATTTCAAAACTACATTTTTTTTTTTTAATAATAGATTCTGTTTTACCACCTATCAAATAGTCGAGTAAAAATTAATATTAAACATTCACACTTCAAACAGTCATGTAGGTACGTGTATATGTATATATTTTTTTTAATTAAATGCTAATATTGACATTCTCAAAAATCTTATCTAATCACTAATCGTAAGAACTACGGCACTACAATTTTCACAATAATTGTAAAATTTTAATTATAAGGTTTCAATATCTGAGCGTATGAGTACATGAAATTCTCCTCAATAAACATTGTTTTGCGAATTTCCATTTTTAGTTTAAAACGTACCTAATACTTACTGCCCGTATATAGGTAAGCAGAAAACTGATTATTTTGTAAAATAATGAAAACTTTCTTACAGTCGCAATTAAAAGTAGCCAGCCATTTTAAGCGCCTTTGGAGGTAACGAATTTTTAAAACTTGTTTTTTTTGCCTGCAAAATTATGTTATTTGGGTAAATTCAGTTTGAAGTCGGGAGGAGAAAGAAATATTTTGTCGTGAGTCCTAGCCATTCATTTTGAAGCAATTATTGTTTCAGAAACTGCTGAGAATAATATTTCCTTTCCTCCTGACTCCACACTTCACATGATTTTCTGGATAAAATTATCATTTTTGATTTTGTGTACTAAGTAATTAAAACGTGATGTTCAATATGATAATTACAACGATTAACATAATAATAATAATACTTAAGGTGCTTTCTTTCGCTCACAAAATCGTGTTTTCATTATTTTCTTTGAATCTCTCTATTTTTAAAACTTGTTTGGATTGAATTATGGTTACTTACAAATGAACTATGAATCAAAAATTTTAGTCAGGTGTTTTATTGCAACAACTACGAAATTCGGGTCCAAATTATTCGAAAGACGATTCAAACTTTTAAGCGAAAGAAACCACCTTTAGTAATAAAGGGAGACTTCTGTCTGTTGCTTAGACATTTACAGAAACATAAACCTTTGTTAAATTAATTAAACAAAAATGCATTAAATAATTTTAATGTAAAATAAAATTTCCCTGCCAATGTTTCTGTACAACAGCACAAATTGTTTTCTTCTTTGTGACTAATTATGCACTTTCAACGATGTAATTATAAATAGAAATAAAATATTTAAACGTCAACTAGAAAATACTATTATTTTCACAATTGCTTTTACAGCGAGAATTATTAACATTGCTAGTTTCTGTGTGCAATGCAAATTTCAATCAAGTTTCAATGTAAACGATAATTATTAAAACGATTTGCAACATTTTTTTTTAAAACAGTAACTTTCAACTTTGGAAAATTAATTAAAAGTAACGTAGGTATGTTATAGAGTATGATATAATTAAGTATGTAATTATTATAGGATTAACTTTGATTAATTGTTTTTTTTTTTTATACACGTATTGAAATTTTTTTTCTCATGTTTTTAACTTGGAAGATGTGTTGAATGATATGTACGTATTACGAAATATCCGACTTTCGATTTAATACATTTTTCGATTTCCTTTTTCCTTCAGTTTGCTTTAGAATTGAACAACCTGAACGAATTATAAGTTCATCTCACCGTGACACGCGATAACATCATAAATTAAAATTAATTATTCCATGGTCTTGTATTGCACTTTTTTAATTTTGAAATATCTAAAAATTCCGTAGCCAGTCACAGTCATTAGCACCGCAATCGCCAAAGTGGACCCGACAGCGATCGGGGCGGTTTCATCCCTGAAGCCCAACTTGGCGTTACATTCAAACGGCGGTCCGAAATTCGAGCCCTTATACATGAAAGGCTGGAGTTGAAGCGTCCTCAACAAGAGCGTGCCCCGGAGACCTGCCGGAGCGCTTTCCGGGTTGGGAGGGACCAGTTCAATGTCGGATTCCTGACAGGCGTAAGACATTCCGACGGGCGTTAGAAATAACATTTGGTCATGTACTAATTTGAAGGTATCACCTGAAACTGTTAAGCCCATAACTCAGTTAATTAATTTTAATGAATGAAAAACAAAGGTACAATCGCGAGCAATAAAAATGGTCGTCAGTGTCATATCAGAAGTGTTACAAATTAAAAAAAAAAAAACAACTTGTTGGGTGTGTTATATTTTAGTGACTTTGATAAACAGAAAGCACCATTACACATGCTATATTTTGTTGTAAGTACAACAGAGCTAATGACAATCATGGTCATTTGACAAGAGAAAGCAAGAGGCAACATTTGTCACCGTGTCAAAGGATGACACTGACGACCAACTGCTTTGCTTGCGGTTGTACAGTGGCGTTCAAGACAATCGACACCGATTGACAGTTCTGTAACCTTTACTACCGTTGTCCGTTGTCATAAGGGCGCAGTTGGCTTACAGCGGTCTCGATTAGATTGATCGCGATTGTATATACAATAGTTCCTTACTTTGCAAGCTGTGATATGGCGCTAGCGACTTGCCGACTGTTAATTCTAATCTGTCAACGTACCAGCGTTCTCCACCGGGTGTCTGTAACAAGAAAATGCTTTTCTGTTAAAAAAAAAAAAAAAACTACAGAGTGAGCAGAACCAGACAAAATGTGTTCTACAGATTGCACGCCCAGTTGCTAAACTAAATCAATTCAATTTGCATTAAAGATTTAAATCATTTCCAACTATCAAGATCAGTGTGTTGCCAATCGCCACCAAATTAATCCATCAAACAGCTTGAAATTCCTCTAAATGTTGAAAAAAATAAGCTGTAGCTTAAGCTGTAAAGCCATTTGACATTTAGCACGTAAGAGGGTCGCAAATTTTTTTCTTGCTTGCACTTACCTTCGCGAAATTCCAGGATAAGGAATATTCACTCCACCTTAATGTCATGGTTGCAGTGTCTTCGTAACGACAATTTGCCTCTATGGTCGGTTTTTCAGGCATATAAGTATCTCCCTGTTCATCACCCGTATGAGACTTAAAATTTACCTAAAAGAAAAAGATCACTATTGAGTAAAGACTAAGATAAAATACTTCTCGGCAAGATTATGATTTTTCTTAATATACTCGAGTATATTACGTTCGAATGAACCGGATTGCACTAAAACGGAGCAAAATGCTTGCACTGTGTGCACGTTCGAATGAGCCGAATTGCACTAAAACGGAGCAAAATTCTTACACTGTGTTGAGAGACAGTGCAAAAGAGCAGAGCGTTGTGGAGGGGATTGATTTGATCTCATTCGAAAACGTCAAAAGTAAGCTCCTTACTAATAAGCCCAAGGGTGTTCTGCCTCTAACTGAATTGGAAACGCTAATGTGTGTGAAACGTGACTTAAATAAGTAAATTTCTGAAGTTTGAATGTTCCAAGCATTTGTTTATCTGCAAAATGAATCTTTTCCGAAAAGTAACTTCCTACCTCGATAATTCCGTCTGTCCGTAGCAAAATACACGTAGCTCCGTTGCTAGTGTTCGCCCTGTATAACGCGACGCCGTCTGATGATGCCAGGGGAGGACTCTGTAACTTATTAGCAGGCTGTTAAAATTTAAAGGTCCTTGAAAATTTGAAATTTTTGAGATTTTTTAGATTCAAAATAGGGCCCCTTACTTGGTCATTGGATGGTGTGACTAGAGATCCGGTTGCGGGGGCTAGTGTAGTAGAATTACTGTACTTTGTAGGTTTTGGCGTCCGACTCCCGTGGTTTAGAGTTACGGATGAAACAGACGTCAAAATTGCACCTTAAAATAATAATAGTAATCAAAATTAGGTTAGAAGTAGGAATATAATATTTTTGAAAATGATAGATTGACTGTGTTTGAGTTGGCAATACAACTAAGAAAGTTGGCTATTTATTTGCAACACTGTAAAAAATGTTTTGCTGGTTTATTTGAAAGATACTGTCGGAACCAAGAAAAAAATTGACAAGAAACAGTTTCCTGTAATTATTCTTTCTCGAAATAGTTTTGATTAAAGATGACTTCACAGATAACATTTAAAAAATTTACCCAAAACCTTTCGAATTTAACAAGTTTAAAACTTTGATGATAAAATTTGCAAATTCGTCTTTAGTAATATAAGAAAAAGGATTACGGGAAACTGTTTTTTTTTCGTCTACTTTTTTTGCTTTCTACTGTATTACGTCATGTCCAATATATTAAACAAAGATAGTGAGTTCTAGGCCGTACGTTTCCTGCCATCGTAAATATTTTTAGTTTAAATCTTCATGCCTCCTGATTCGAGGGACCCTCAGCATCCTCAGTTGTTACGCCACTGCTTAAAGTTAAAGCAATTAAAACGTCGAAGGATAATGAATTGAACTTCAGGAAATGTGACAAAGATCTCAAATACTCAGTAAATTACGAATTTCACGTTATTTTTTTTTTCTTTTTGCTAAATACAGCGATGTTTACTTTACCTTATTGGCAACCGTGCCTACCTACCAATTTAGGTGTGGTTTTATGGGATGTGTAAAGAAGGGCCCAACTAATTAGGGTAAAAAGTGTCACGCAACTGTTACAATCTATTAATCAATGAATGAGAAATTAAGCGAATTAAATATAATATAAATAACTTTTTTTAAATAGATTTATACATATATTTAAGAAAAAGAAAAACATTAACTGGAAGGAAAGAAAAGATTTGATTGTTTCTTTTTTAATAAACGCAAGTAATTAGCAGTGATTATGTTTTTATCTTACGTTGGTGCTAAGACTACTTTTTTAAATAGTTCAATAGCTCAGACATAAAACATTTTATTTTGCAGTTAATTTTCACAAAATAACGGTTTTTAATTACCTACGTAAAGCGTAGCTGTCATAATTGTCATAATTACCTAAGTAAAGTATAGTTATCAATGATGAACTTTTATTTAAAAAAAAAAAAAAGGGAAACAGGCTGGCACTTGTGGAAGATTTCGCGACGTATCTCTAAAAAAAAAATATACGTGTTCCATTTCAGAAAAAAAATCTCCTGCATATTGTCACCATTTTATAGAACATCCTCTATGTGTCGAAATAATTTTAGTTTACAGTACTCAATAAGTTTAATTTTATCCTTAGTTCAACAGACTCGAAAAGTTTTATTAATGCAGTTAATTTTCACAAAAAGAAAAAAAAAACAAGGCGATTGAATCATAAACAAATAATTCATTTGTTAATGAGACTTCTAATTGTTTTAGATCTCTAAGCTCACAGCCTACGCCAATAAATGTTAACCGATGCGTGGGTGGAAAGCTTTTCTCGACCTAATTTTGAAATATTGCTGCCCACATGTAAGGTATACGTATACGCATACGCATACGTAAACTATTGATTTATAAACAAACTATTTTCAAAAATATAGAAAAAAAAAACAACGGAAGATTAGAAAATACGAGAGAGACTTACAAATGATAAACCATCTCAGGTTTGCCACCGTTTGTTTTCCAAACATAATTAACACAATGCTTAACGCAAAGCTTCTCAAGTGTAACAAGTTTAAGACTGTTGTGGCAAGATTAATGCATTCTGTACGCAGTAGCATCAATGGTTATCAATAAAATTGCGCTTGCGTGCCTGCACAAAGCGTGGGTGAGCTTTCACACACATTTTCACGTTTTGGTTTTCGTTTTTTCTCGTCTATTTCGGGAAACTATGTTGGCAAAACCAATAATTTTAAATTTAGTGAGTTTTTCTCCAGACTCGAGTCCTCATGATTGTATGTACTATGGTGTTCAGTTAAAACGACACGACTCTCTTAGCTAGCTTTATTTAATACACAGTTCGCGGTTCGATTTGATGCTAACTGCTGGCTGTTCCAATCATGCAATCTAGTGGAGAAGTCGCCGCAGTTCAAAAAAAGGAATGGCTTCGACCTCATCCCAGTGCTGCCAACGTATAAATAAGATGCAGCCTCAAATATCCTTCCGTTTTTTCAAAAAATGGTATTGAAAAAGTAAAGAGAACCCGTGTTTGAAAATATAAATATAAAGTGTTTTGATTTGCTTGCGTCTTTTGCTCACTACGACAGACAATTCAGTAATCTTGAGTTAGTATAAATGTGCGATTACTTCAAAAACCTTGTACATTTCAAATTTCCAATTTAATTTCAACTTCTCTACCAAATGCAGTGCTCCCAACAGTAGTTCTCACAACTGGCTTTTGTAGTTCACTTGCCGAAAGTTATTGGGCGCGTTCAGGGATGCTCAGCGGCTGAGTTGCTTACTCAGCAATCGTTTGTGATTGGCTCACATTAAGGCAATAGCCAATCACAAACGACTGCTAAGTAAGCAACTCAGCCGCTGAGCGTCTACTGAACGCGCCCATTGTTTATCGTTGAGCACGTGATCAGTGAAATCCAATAGCAACAATCCCCAAATACCCAATCTTCCAAACAGGAAAAGCAGCTTAAGAGAAATGTCGCCATATTTATGTTAACAAATCACCAAACGACTGCAACTATAACTATAAAGTCCATTGTATTTATTTAATTAATTCCTTCTTCATGTTGTCGTTTGTCGTTATTTTGCTCATGTAAAGTTGGCTACAATGCGACTCCAGAAGGAAGCTTAGTTTTGTGTTTTAGTTTTAAGTAATTGGTATTAAAATTAAGTAGTCTTCCGTTGAGCGGATTGAAGTAAACGACCAGAACACAATAAACATAACGCACATTGCCGAATAGCAAAATAAAATGTGATATTAATTTTAGGTTATGTCAAACTTCAATTTTATATTGGTAACCCTGAGGGCTTCCGACAAATAAGTCACTAGATTTGAACAGTTGTGGGCGTGTTCTAATTCGCGCCGCGCATGTCGTTTCACAATTTCTCAAATAACAAAATGGATTCATTTTCATATATTTCGTTACATCACAGTTTTATATTTATTTGTACAAGAAACATTCTGTGCATGGCTCTCTTCTGATCATGGGCGTAGCCAGGTATGGGCAAGCCCGGAGTTGATATTCTAAATAAAAAGAATTAATAGTTATTACAAACTTTACAATAGAAATAACTCACTTTTCAAATGTTTAAAAAATAAGTTATGCTTTTCTTAAACCAATCTACTATTATACATCTAATAATTATTAATATTATATCAATTGCATTAATCATTTTCAAGATATGCCTGGGTTTAGAAAAAATCTGGTTACGCCCAATAAAACAAAACAAACAAGTTCACAAAATGTTAAACTGTGTAAAAAAGTAGCAGGCAACTTTTCTGCTTATTATTTTTGCTGATTATTTACAATGAAATGTAATACTAATAAATAATGGAATTTTCTGATTCAGGAAGGCTGCCGAAATGAAGTTACATAATTGCATCCTAATCCTGGCTAAACTAAATTACGCTTCGTTAAAAATTAACTCACATATGTGGCGGTCAAGGCCGAATTGCTTAAATTTCACTTATGTCTTGTGTCCCAAAAATAAGTGCCCGCACACGAGAATATCGTAGAAGATAGGCGAGTTTTCATCGAGCAAAAAACAACATTACCAGGACAGGCTTTTCAATTTTAATCCCCAAGAAAATATTGTTCGTTTAAAATTAGCACACAGGCTGTTCAGGCGAAGTCGCTGCAACATTTAAATTTTTTAATTTGAATTTTACGAAGCAATTTAAATTAGAAACGTATCAGACAAGGGCCTGTAACAAATTTTTCTAATTTAAGCTACATGATTCCCAGAAATTAAACAGTTTTCATTAAAAAAAATAATGAAGAAGAAGCAATAAAGAACGTGATAACTCAACAAGAAGTTTTGACATTGCACTTGACGGTCAGGACCGGATTTAGGCACGGTCTTTATTGGCTGCAGCCCAGGGCCTCTTCGCGGTCAAAAAATATAAATCTAAATTATCTTATCCAGAGGCTGCTCGAGGTTCTCACTGCAATCAAAAACGATTTGCACAAAATTTTTCTAAAATCTTTCATTATGCTTTGACAGCAAGCATGGCCGCCTTGCATGGGGGACTCATTAGGAGCAAATCCCGCTTCAATTTGTCTATCCTACTGCAATGTTAGGTCAAAAAGCGATAGTAAGATGTCGCTATTTTATATGTTCATTATCTTAGTAACGTTTTGAAGTCTCGATTTATCAAAGACATCGTCCTGCTTTACGAAATTTAGAAGTTGGCAATCCTAACCCGAAACAACCTAAGCGTGATGTGTGATGTTCAAATACGTGTGCTTCTTGAATTGTACCTCAGCCACGGCCTGCGAATCTTGAACGTACCTCAGCCATATCACAAGCACATCACCAATGGCGTTATTCGTCAATATTTTCAGAGAAGTGATGCGACCAGTGAAAGGCAACGTTCTTATAACAATAAAAATATTAAATTTATCGTTCGAATATTCATAAACTCTACGAGTTGACATGATAAATTACTTTGTCATGTAACCGGTGACGTGGCTTTTAGAATCGTAATTAATCATACAAAAATTTGGCAGTTTCTTGGAGCTATAAAAAATTTTAAATTTATTATCTAGATACTAATAGGCTAGTCGAGAAAAGATTGTTTATTGATATTTTTAAGCTAAATGTTCAGGCATTTTGTAAAAGCCTATCGGTACTGACACTGACTCTTCATGTATATTACTCTGTGTATGACATGTACGATTGGTTGCCTAGCTACATGCATATAACACTGATTTTGTTTATACATGGTTATGGTTAAGACATTTCCATGGAATTTAGAGACACCTGTGTAACTTGTAAACACATCAGAGTTGATCTAATCTTTAATTCTTATGTTTTCAATGTTTGAAATGTGGATATTTAATACATCTTAGTTTTAAATTAAAAATAAATTGTATAAAGTCATCGACAATCAATATCTTTGCAATAATAAATATAAGAAATAAACTTGTGGAATTGCAAAAAAAAACATGGGATTTTTTTATTGAATTCTCTCATCAATAAAACCGTTTATAAAAAGAATATTATTTCAGAGGATTATGTACATTTAATTGTTTTTTTTTGACTGGAACAATAACATAAGAGCGTGGTGAACAACATCGACTTGCTAACTCCTTAAATTTAATTTATTTAAGAGATACTATTTCATAATATAACGTAGACGGTGGTAAAGTATTTTTTTTTGCCGGGGACATTTAAGGAACCGAATAATCCGCGTAGCAAGAAGTAACGTTACACGTCGGATCGAACAGTTTGGACGTTGCTTGGAACGCCACCACATCCAAATTTCCTTGGTGGTTCCCTAAAACGTTATTTTGTCCTAATGAGATACTGCCTAGCAGAAGTTCCCTGGAAGAAAAAAAAAAGCGAGATTAAAATCTTAAGTTTGAATTTGATATATTGATTGCTGGTATTAACGTTAAGGTCACAAGTGTTAAGGGCTACCCTAATCCAATCAAAATTTGGAACATGATATTTTTGGGCTACAGATTACATTTTAATTATAATTAACATTTTGATTTAATCTGTTACATACAAGAAATGGGGTGGTGTAAAACGGCCCTTACACCTAACGTATGCATGGCCCATTTAACGGCGAAGACAATAAAAAGGGTGTTATGACTACGACTGCGAAGCAGTCGGCGGGGGCAAATCGTTTTTCGAAGTGTGCAGACAGGAGTACATTCGACGACTTATTTGGGCGTCTGCTTTTTCGAACAAATTCAAGTTATTAAACGAGAGCATGACGAAACGAAGAAATGTTACAGCCACACGTTTTGTTTGCCGAGCTTTCGAAAAAGATTCATCCGAAAACACGATCCCAACCATTCACTCATTCATAGTAATGTTTGGGTTTCGAAATATTTTCCTCACTGATTAAACCAAGTATAAAAAAATGGTCCTGGGAGAATGAAAGCTGCTTGTGACCTCGATGTGGAATTAAAATGAACTTTTGGTTTATTACTTATTTAAATTTTAATTTATTGAAAAATCAGATGTCAAGCATTATTGTGAAAATATGTTTTGAAGTTCTCCTTGGCACAGTTGAGAGAAAAAAAATAGTAAAATAGTTGACGATTACAGTTTCCTGTAATTTTGCTTTCTTCAAAATTGTACTGCTTAAATACGACTTCACAAAGTGTTGTCTAGTTATTGATACTGGGTCATAGTCGTTGGCGACTAGCGAACGTGGAGGAAAACATGAGTTTAATGAAGTAACATGGGGGTTGATTCAGACAGGAACATGTTTACAAATTAATTTGGTAAATATTACTTACGGCCTTGGTTGTGGGGTTCTGTCCCTTTGCCTTCTGTTTTTAAACCAATTGGACACCTGAGTTAAAGTTAGTCCAGTGCGTTTAGCGAGAGTCCTCTTTTCGTCGGGGGTAGGATACCTGTTTCTGGAATAACATTCCTTTAATGCATTTCTGCTCCTTTCTTTGAAGCAGTAAACAGTTTCTTCTCCATCCCATATCGTCTTGGGTAGTGGATACTTTTTCCGCAGTCTATATTTATCAACGGCCCCTGGACAATATGACAATGGCTAAGAAAACATTTTACTTTGCCCTTTTAATAATGCGCTAATAATATTTTAATGAGCTGTTAAGTTACAATTAAAACACACCTCCACTCTAGCCAGTCTAACTCTAATGCTTCTGTCCAGGTATTTGACAAGTTTTTAATAATTTTGGCAAATCGTCTTAAGAATTTGACTGTTAACAGAAAGTTAAATAAACTATTAAGTATTAACTAAATAGCGAAACATTAATTAACAACCGTCGTTGAAATTTTGTACGAAACAGTTACGAAATGTTAAATAAAAAAAAATTCGCTTACATTTACCTACCTAAAGGTCTTCCCCTGACTTTCTCCGCCTCCTTGTAGTGTGCTTTGAACCAGAGGTTCTGAAGATCCGAGTGCCATCGTGCCTCGAACGCGTGTGATTCTAGAATTGCGTAGAGTTCGTGAAATGAGCCCCTGTGAAAAGCGACTGCCGCTCGGGCCCTCAGCACGGACTCGTTGCCTCGCAATAGTTCCGATGGTGGTAAGGACCACAGAAACGTCGCCAGTCGTTCGATGTCGCCCCTTTGGTGTAAAGCTTCGCACATGCATTGTACCTAAAATTGGATGTTTTTTTTTACGATCATCCTCGTTCAGTGTTCACTTTAAATAAATCCAGTTTCATTATATTCGTCTACCTTTGGTTTCTTGTTCGCTTATAATGTGTGAAGCGTTAAAGGGCAGGAGGAAAAAAAAGTAGAAAATATGAAGAAGAAAAAAGAAGGAATCAGATGTTAGGCATAACGGAATCGAGATAGAAAGGAAAAGGATATTGGCTGCTCTGGTCTGGGGTCAGTGAAGAAGACAGGGCAGAAATAGTTGTGGGTTTAACAGACATTGTGAAAGAAAAATATATACATAAAGAATGTTTAGAACAGTCAGACAACGACAATGCCAGAAGAGAAGAATACAACAAGAAAAAAGCAATACATGAAAGAAATGACAATTTGGTAATCATGGGAGATTTGAATGGACGAATAGGAAATCAAAACACAGGAATAAGGGTGGGGACATTGATAGGAATAGGGAATGGAAAAAGAAGAAGAAAAAGAAGAGAAAACTAGTTACAGAAATAGAGTTATTTTTTTTTAAATAAAATTTTATAGTGACTCCTTCGTTCATTTTTATTAAAAAAATTTTAAGTAGTCACTAATCTCATGGATAATCCTTTGATTATGAAAATAGACTTATTGATAATGATGTATTGAAAGCGCAAACACAAAGTTAAAACTCCGAAAATGCACCGGAGAGGAACATAATAGAACAGGAAAGAAAGATCGGCCAATTGATTAAAATTTGGTTAGAAAATACAATAAAATACAAAAACAAAGACCCGCAGAGATGGCCACTGTTTGGTGATAATGGAAATGAAAAGTAATAAAGGACAAAATCCAAAATAGAAACGAACTAAACGAATTTAGAAGAAAAAAAGGGTGTTCAAGGAAAATGAATTAAAAATTGTAATGCACCGAAAGTTACAAAAATAAAAAATAAAGGGAACGGAATGATGGACGAAAGAGATATAGAAAACATCGGAGAAAAAAAGAGATGTGAAGAAGATATTTGGTATTCATTCGAAAATTACAAAAAATAGAAAAAAGAGAAGACGGGTAAAAGTTAATTAAAAAAATAATTTATTTTTGATGCACGTTGTTTTGCTTAATTCTGTACATTCAATTAAATAATAATAATAAAATCTTCATTGGTCGCTGTGGTCACTATTTGGTGAGTGGTGTGACATGTCAATTTGACAATTTTTGAAAGGAATGTAGTTTAAATTAATTTTTAATAATTTTAAACGACGGTTCGCCGCACATTGTGTCACACTCACTGTTAAACAAATTAATGGCATCGTTTCACTTAATTTTTCTTTTAATTTAACTTAAGGCGAAATTAACACTTGCTTCTATCACCATTTTTAATTTTCGATAATGTAACACACACTACTTAACACACACTGTTACAAATTAAAAAGCGGTTTTGCTTAATTTTACTTTCACTGAATGTTTCATTTAATTTAAACTGTAAGTGAAACGATCTCAAGTGTTTTTATGGCTATTTAAATTTTCTTCACTTGCGATTAAATGATTTTTCGCGGTAACTGATAAAAACGATACACCTGTTGTATCTATAACCAGGATGTCTCCGATATCATTCACTGAAGCAATTAAAATTCTTTACAATGCCAGCCAGGTATGAATGGAATTATCTGCGAAGGTATTACTTTACAGTGTATTCGATGGAGCCAAACTAAATATAGAACAAGTTGAAAATAATTTTCATTTCCATTTTCCAAAACATTGTTGTTAAAAGAGTAAGGAAACCGAAACACGTAAAAATAATAGAAATGATTTGTATGTTTTTGCGATTACTTCTAAAATCCTGTATTATCTTAATCCATAAATTGTCTTCGGCAAAAGCTGATGTGATAACAAAACAAACATCAAAATAAATCCGTACAAAAGTACGTTAAGATATACAAAATATCTTTTTTTTTTAATTCATCCCTAAAAATACATCTAAATATTTCTTTCCCCATAAAGATCCCATCCAATTAATATTGCCAAATAACATTTTCACGATAAAGTTTTGTGAAAATTGACTTTTACATCACGCAACGTCTTCAGCCTTGTCATAACTACCAGAAGCTGAAGAGAACCAATAGAAATAGTTTTCCTATTAGAAGAATTTGAATCGCACAAAGAAACGAGCTTGTAAATAAACTAGAATAAAATACAGGAAATGGCAGACAAGGAATTCAAAACACAAAATTAGTTGAGGAACTATGATATTTAGAAAAAAATTTGAGAAAATAATTAGGTACGTTTAGGACGGTCGTAATACATATTTTTGTACTAAAAAAGAATTGTCTTAAAAAGTTCGGAGAAAATAAATAAATCTTTTACGATCAAAATAATTTCATAAATTCATTAAACTTGTTGATCTTTTGTTCATTTCATTTCAGCAATTTTTATTCATCATTTTGTGTGCTTATGTAACTAATTAAGTGAAGGAATTTAACACAAAACGTAGGGGTTTGAGAAAAAATGTTTATATTGCGAAGTGAAACATTGAAATTACACTTTCTCATCATCATCAAGATCACATTGTCTCAAAACTCAGAAGAAATTAAATTTGGACTGTCGAGTAATTTTATTTTGACTTTTGTTTTCGATTCGTTGCTTTGTTGACGAAAAAAAATGTTTCGTAGAGTGAAACGTTCAAATTAAACTTTTGTTTTCATCAATAACACTAACACATAGACACATTAGGATGTCTGCTTTGATGATAATTGATAACAGAAGACAAATCATTAAGTTTGGTCGATCGACTGATTTTATTCTGATTTTTGTTTTCGATTCGTTGTTTTGTTGACAAAAAAAAATGTTTCGCAGAGTGAAACGTTCAAATTAAACTTTTGTTTTCATCAATAACACTAACACATGGATAGATTACAATATCTGCTTTGATGATAATTGATAGGAAAAGTGAAATCATTAAATTTGGTCGATCGACCAAATTTATTTTCATTTTAGTTTTCGATTCGTTTTTTGTTGACAAAAAAAATGTTTCGTAGAGTGAAAGGTTCAAATTAAACTTTTGTTTTCATCAGTAACACTAACACATAGATACATTAGGATGTCTGCTTTGATGATAATTGATAACAGAAGACAAATCATTAACTTTGGTCGATCGACTGATTTTATTTTAATTTTTGTTTTCGATTCGTTGTTTTGTTGACAAAAAAAATGTTTCGTAGAGTGAAACGTTCAAATTCAACTTTTGTCTTCATCAGTGACACTAACACATAGATACATTAGGATGTCTGCTTTGATGATAATTGATAACAGAAGTCAAATCATTAAGTCTGGTCGATCGACTGATTTTATTCTGATTTTTGTTTTCGATGCGTTGTTTTGTTGACAAAAAAATTGATCACAGAGTTAAACATGCAAGTACAAAATAAACACTATCTCCGTTAGTAATATAGGTAGATATCTACATTACAAGATCTGGCTTAATAAGAAAACAATTGACAATTTTTAATTTTTTTTTGAGTGCGAAACTCCGAAACACTTTTTCTAGGAGGATTTTTTCTTACCTGATCTGCTGAGAAACTCAACGGTTTCTTGCCAAAACCGTCAACATTGTTCAAATGAATACTGTTTTCGTCACTTTTCTTATTGTTACTGTTAAAATAATCCAAGCGATTTTTCATGTTGCCCACGA
Source organism: Prosopocoilus inquinatus (assembly GCA_036172665.1). Taxonomy (NCBI): domain Eukaryota; kingdom Metazoa; phylum Arthropoda; class Insecta; order Coleoptera; family Lucanidae; genus Prosopocoilus; species Prosopocoilus inquinatus. The sequence goes on from CM069873.1 coordinate 227,230, forward strand.
ACTCTTCGATTTTCTTGTTGTAACCGCCGGCGAACGCCAAGGTTTTCTTGAAAAATTCCTCACCCTTGTGCACCTTGTGATGGCTGCTGGAATTCAAACTGCAATCACCTTTTTTAACAATGCCACCGAAGTAATCGGCTTTCTTGTTGTTGCAAGTAACCAGTTTATCGTCTAATTTCCTCTCTGCTTTATCGCAGAAAAATTCCTTGTTAAAATAAGTATCGAATTCATTCTTTCTTGAATTATGATGATGAGACGGATATAGGGTGTCGGAGTAGTAGTTTATGTTGTTATTGTTGTTATACTGGATGGAATTCGAATCACTAGACGTGCTCGATGTTCTATCTACTTCCATTCTTCAAAAATAATTCAGACATCAAACATGATGCCGCCTCCGAAAACACAGTTAATTAATTTAGGTATGGGTACTACACAAAATGTTTTTACAATGGCCCCGCACTACATCTTTAAATATTTAATAATAATTAATTGAGTGAGCAAATAAACGCGCGTTTCACATTCGCTTGCACCTGGAAAATATGTTTATTTAACCGCACGCAATTTAGTTATGTGCTCAATAGAGCGATTGCACCCTAGGTCCCGCCCATTCGCTCCGGGCCCAATCAAATCCGACCGTGTTTCGTTGCCCTGGCAGCAACCCTTGTCGTCTACCAATGGCAAATTCCGCTTTCTTTTGTTATTAGATAACAGCACGTCGCGTCGTTGAGGTGGTTGGCATTTGTCGCCCCGCATTACATTAAAATTCTTTACACATTCTTGAACCGCTCTCTTTACTTACGGCCTTTATGGGCTTATAAGTGGTAAATTAAAAATGTTTTTCTTTTTTTTAATTTGCGTTTGCCATTTAATTAATTTGACGAGGTTCAAATTTTAAAAAGTTTATTAGTATCTTGGTCTGATAATGATTAATCAGGGATGCAACGATCTATGCAATTTATTTAACAAAATTGTGGTAAAAAAGAAGACAGCAAAGCAAGCAAGAAAGCAATATAAATTAAAAAAAAAAAAAAACAAAGAAAAGAAGGTCCAAAGAGTTTTACAAAAATTGAACAGCTAAGAGTGGCCGATACAAAGGGGGGCTTGAACTCGTCTCCCCCCTCCTCAACGTATTGTAGTCAGAGATAATAATTAAAAAGGGGGTTTAAATGAAACCTGAAATGCCAGTGAATGTTGAGAATAAAACTTAAAAAGCATTTTATTCTGAAAAGTTAAACAAACATGCAGACGACTCTTAAGTTGCTACTTTTTTTAAATGTCAGTGGCGTAACTGAAAGTCAAGTCGCGGGCTTGCAAAATTTTTACCGACGCCTTTAATCATTACAATGTTTATTATTTTAATTATTGGAAAGTAGAACTAAAGAAAAAAATTCTTTAGCTGCTTATCTACTTTCAACGATAAATAAATTAAGAGTGCTTAATTGTTTTTCGGTTATCCTATTTCTAAAAAGTGACAGGAGCTGTCAAAATTTTAGGTTAGAAAAGCTCTCGAAAATTGGCGCTAAACGGAGTACGCTTAAACTATTTATCGAAATTTGTTTTCAGCTGAATATAAACGAAACAAAATCAATTGCGGCTACAGATTAATAGATGACGCTGATTGTTGTTCTTTGAAACTTTTCTTAACCATTTCTATTCAACTTTGTTTATTCGAAATTATTTTTGTAGGTACATTATTTCTTAAAATTTTGTTTAGCGATTTTCAGTAATTTTCTTGAAATTGTTTCCCCACGAAGAAAAATGAGAAAATTATAATTCATGATAGCAGATGGCGCCACAAATATTCTTTCATCATTCAAAGTCTTTTAAAGAATATTATACTTGAACGTTCTGAAATATGTTTTCAGCTGTTTTGCAACCGTCGGAATTAGAGGATGCAGAATTAATTGCGGATTAATAGATGGCGCTGCCTATGTTTTTAAAATGTCTTTGAAACTTTTTTTTTAACCATCTCTATTCAACTTTATTCGAAATTTTTTTTTTTTTACGAATTTTCAGTAAGCTTGAAACTGTTTCCCCACAAATACAGATGACAAAGTTATGACTCATGGTACAGATGGCGCCAAAAAAAAATTTTTTTTTCATAAAAAAATTGTTGCAAATCGTTTTTGATTGCAGTGAATCCCTCGAGCAGCTTCTGTACAGCTGTTTCACTCCTATTTGGGACTTCATCAGCATAAGGGTAGGTCGAGAGTTCCATTGCAATGTCAGGTCAAAATGTGATCGTAGGATGTCGCTGTTTAAACTGTTCGTTTTTCTTTTTCACTCAAACTCGCCTAAAGAATATCGTACGTGAACGTTCTGAAATATTTTTTAGCTGTTTTGAAACCGTCGGAATCAGAGGATAGAAAATTAATTGAGGATTAATAGATGGCGCGCTGCATATATGTTTAAAATTTCTTTGAAACTTCTCTTAACCATTTCAGTTCAACTTTGTTTATTATTTGAAATTCTTTGAGCAACATTTATTATTTGTTCAAAGTCGTTTCGAGAACATTGTATTTGAGCGTTCTGAAACATTTTTTCAGCAGTTTTCAGGTTTTTCCTTTAACTTTGAGGGCCCTGGACTAATAACTATATTAACAACCAATTAATCCAAGTTTCTTGTATATTTGCTGTCCAGGGTAGGCTCAGGAAATCCACTGCAACTAATATTCTTACGTTTCAAAAATGCAACATTCAATTAAAAAAATTAATTAAGAATTCTCACCAGCAAAAACAACGACGACTAAATTTTAATGTCGATTTTAAAACGGCTAAGCTGAGAGAGAGAGAGCCGGCCGGCTTTTTTCTGAAGTGACACGAATATTATTTATTATTTATGACCTCCCAATTATTTTTAGTGTTGGGGGGGTTACAACCTGGATGTAAAAAACGAGTGTGCCAGTGGTCGCTTTTTTAAGCGAACGTAATTAAGACTTTTCTGTTTTGTTATTTGATCTCCTGTAGCCGTAAATTATTTTTCTAGCGTCGTACATGTGCGCGTATAGAAACGGAAAAGGGTGCTATTAATCATTGGCAGATTGCGCAAAATTTTACACACATAAATGTTCGCCTAGACTAGAGAAACGTGAGATGTGAGCTCACAAATAAAAATTATTACTTATTATACAAAGCGATCAGGAATGAATCATATTTGAGTTGGCAATGCTGATTTGTTTTTATGATAGAACCGGCGCAAGTTCCGGTTGTTGACGTCTGACAGTCGTCATTCGACATTTTAGATTCAAAATAAAACGCAATCTAGAATCTTGTCACTGTTGATGTTATCTGTCAAATAAATCAACAAAGCATGTCCGGTTGCAGTGCTGCAAACTTAAAATTAGAGAAATTAAAAGAAAAACAAGATAAAAATTAGGAAACGTTAAAAATTAAAGCGCAGATCAACCGGTTTTCTTTTTCTTGAATAATTAATACCTAATCAAATGTTAAACTTATGATTGTGTTCTGGCTTGAAGACTTATTCACGTATTCACCCGATGCGCACATGTTCGGTAAACAAATTAATAACACTTCATATGAAACATCAGCTAATTAAACGTTAAATCCGGTGATACTGTGTGATATATTGGAGAGAGGGTTCGTGTTACATATGTCCTATAATTAACTCCATCGGGACTAGCAATCTTTCCAATTAGGCTCGCTCCGGGGCTGCATCCCCTTACCGACGGTGACAGGACCATAACTAGGCTTCGGATGGCACAGGTGTGCTCACTATCGTGAAATATACGTGTGCTGTTTGTAACCAAATAAGTAATAATTAATTTAAATAAAATTCATGAAAATTATATCAAAATATGTCGTCTGACTAGATGAAAATCAAATTCTCTTGTTCCGCATTAAAAATTTGGCTTATAAAAAGGAGTAATATTTTTTAAATCATTATTATGAAGATATATATAGGTAGTATATGAGATTTAACTGTCAAAATTTATGCATGTTTGAAAGTTGCACCTTCCGATTCCTCGTCGGGACAGCCCCGAAAAACATATTTGTTGGGAAAATGCACCCACTCTCACTTTTGCAGTTGTTGTCGATCGTTGATTGTTTTTTGGTGAACGGCGTTAGAAAGCTGAGAGAAAGCTTAGTAAATCCACCATTTAAATTGAATTTAAAAATTACAAACGCGATCGCGAGGGCGGGGAGAGACGTTCAGTTAACTGAGAGAAAAAAGTATGGCGTTTTATTTTGATTGTAACTCAAGAAAGCGCCGTACGATTTCTTTTTCGTGAAAGGCGTTGGAAAGCTGGGAAAAAGCTCTGTAAATCCCCAACCTAAATTGAATTCAAAAATTACAAGCGCGATCGCGAAGGTAGGGAGAGACGTTCAGTTAATTGGGCAATTAAAAAACGCGTCGCTTTTGAATTTTGATTGTAACTCGAGAACGCGTTCGTCGATTGTTTTTTGGCAAAAGGCGTTGAAAAGCTGAGAAAAAGCTCTGTAAATTCGCCACTTAAATTGAATTCAAAAATTATAAGCGCCATTGCGACGGAAGGGAGAGACGTTCAGTTTACTGAGCAAAAAATATGGCATTTTAATTTTGACTGTAACTGAAGAACGCACTGTTCGATTGCTCTTGCGTAAAAGCCTTTGGAAAGCTGAGAAAAAACTCTATAAATCCACATCTTAAATTGAATTTAAATATTACAAACAAGATCGCGAGGGGAGGGAGAGACGTTCAGTTAATTGAGCAAATAAAAAACGCGTCGCTTTTGAATTTTGGTTGTAGCTCGAGAACGCGTTCGTCGATTGTTTTTTGGCAAAAGGCGTTGGAAAGCTGAGAAAAAGCTTTGTAAATCCACCACTTAAATTGAATTAAAAAATTATAAGCGCCATTGCGACGGAAGGGAGAGACGTTCAGTTTACTGAGCAAAAAAGTATGGCATTTTAATTTTGACTGTAACTGAAGAATGCACTGTTCGATTGCTCTTGCGTAAAAGCCGTTGGAAAGCTGAGAAAAAACTCTATAAATCCACATCTTAAATTGAATTTAAATATTACAAACACGATCGCGAGGGGAGGGAGAGACGTTCAGTTAATTGAGCAAATAAAAACCGTGTCGCTTTTGAATTTTGATTGTAACTCGAGAACGCGTTCGTCGATTGTTTTTTGGCAAAAGGCGTTGGAAAGCTGAGAAAAAGCTTTGTAAATCCACCACTTAAATTGAATTAAAAAATTACAAGCGCGATCGCGAGGGCGGGGAGAGACGTTCAGTTAACTGAGCAAAAAAAGTATGGCATTTTAATTTTGACTGTAACTCAAGAACGCGCTGTTCGATTGCTTCTTCGTAAAAGCCGTTGGGAAGCTGAGAAAAAGCTCTATAAATCCACATCTTAAATTGAATTTAAATATTACAAACACGATCGCGAGGGGAGGGAGAGACGTTCAGTTAATTGAGCAAATAAAAACCGCGTCGCTTTTGAATTTTGATTGTAACTCGAGAACGCGTTCGTCGATTGTTTTTTGGCAAAAGGCGTTGGAAAGCTGAGAAAAAGCTTTGTAAATCTACCATTAAATTGAATTAAAAAATTACAAGCGCGATCGCGAGGGCCGGGACAGACGTTCAGTTTACTGAGCAAAAAAGTATGGCATTTTAATTTTGACTGTAAATGAAGAACGCACTGTTCGATTGCTTTTTCGTAAAAGCCGTTGGAAAGCTGATAAAAAACTCTATAAATCCACACCTTAAATTGAATTTAAATATTACAAACACGATCGCGAGGGGAGGGAGAGACGTTCACTTAATTGAGCAAATAAAAACCGCGTCGCTTTTGAATTTTGATTGTATCTCGAGAACGCGTTCGTCGATTGTTTTTTGGCAAAAGGCGTTGGAAAGCTGAGAAAAAGCTTTGTAAATCCACCACTTAAATTGAATTAAAAAATTACAAGCGCGATCGCGAGGGCGGGGAGAGACGTTCAGTTTACTGAGCAAAAAAGTATGGCATTTTAATTTTGACTGTAACTGAAGAACGTACTGCTCGATTACTTTTTCGTAAGAGCTGTTGGAAAGCTGAGAAAAAGCTCTATAAATCCACATCTTAAATTGAATTTAAAAATTACAAACACGATCGCGAGGGGAGGGAGAGACGTTCAGTTAATTGAGCAAATAAAAAACGCGTCGCTTTTGAATTTTGATTGTAACTCGAGAACGCGTTCGTCGATTGTTTTTTGGCAAAAGGCGTTGGAAAGCTGAGAAAAAGCTCTATAAACTTCACGCTCAAATTTAGTTCAAAAATTACATACCCCGAAAAATTTATTTGGAAAATGCACTGACTTTCCGTTTTGCAGTTGTTGCCCGCCCGCAATAAATCATCACGAGCCGCTACTGAAACAGCAATTGCTAAATTTTATGAATGCTAAATTAAGAATAAGTAAAAAACCAAACAGGAAGCTTTATATTAGTGTTGGACGATACTTTATATACGATCGATACTAGAAATCGATACGTATCGTTCTTAAACGTATCGATTCATAATATCGATTTATGAAGTATCGACATTCTTAATATCAAATAAACATCGATACAAGATTTCTTTGTTAAACCAAAAGAAAGGTTTAAAGTGAGATTACATTACTTGAAAGATGATTTCGTATTGTGTCTGCCTTTGAATAATAAGAAACAATTTAAATAAAATTTTATTGCGTGTACAAAATAAATTAAATTACAGATTTTCGTTTAGTTAAATAGTAATTTAAACACATGCCCAAATCCGCCCCTGAATTTTGCTTAAATATCCCTTTACTGTATAAAATCAACCACTGGTAAAAAAAAACTTTATAGATTCACTGTTTCTAATTTGAAGATGTAAGTAACTAAATGAAAACCAGTTCTTGTTCTTATACGTCGTTTATTTTTTCATTAGCTGTCAAACTTGTCAAAGTGAAATGTCGACAAAAGTTACAAGGAACATCCTTTCTTTCCTTTTTTTTAATTGGTAGTAGTGAGGAAGTGAACAGAAATTCAGTTGCTTTCTTAATTTCCGGATTTCTTTTAATTAACTGTCAAACTTGTCAGAATTAAACCTCCATAAAATACAGGGTGTCTCAAAGTTTCACGTTCAAATACGAGAACGATACTTTATGTGCATTGTATCAAAGAACTATTAAACAACATTTGCGCACAGGCTTGCAATCTGCTGCACAATTTAAAATTTTGTTCAATCTAGAAGCACGGCGCAAAATTTAAATTCACCTACATTTTAATGACGATGAATTTACATTAAAGGCTACGTCATAATTGTTTTTTTAAATTGAATTAATCGAATTATTATTCAATAAAACGATATTGCTGGTTAAGAAACGTTTGTTTATACTTTCTGAAAAAAGTTCGGGGCTCAGCATGTACCACCACCATCACGTGACTTGTATGTTGATAATACCGGAAACTGAATCTTTTAATTCGTATAAGCCAAATTGGAAATATGCATTAACCGTGGGAAGATGCTGAATTTGCAGGAGGAGGTCGCATGCGGTTTAAACATGTAAGCGGAAAAATGTGTTTCGCTGATCTAGTCAGACATTGTCCTACTGCGTTACATCTAATCAGACATGCAGTTATCAAAAATTATCTGCAGGCTGCTGGAATGTTTGTTAAGATAAGAAACGTGTTCTTGCATCGTTTATGTCATTTATCTAAGCGCCGCCGCCGTTGCCACCGTCGCGTCGCCGTCGGTCGCGGCGCTTAGAAAAATATTCGGTAACATGCAATCATTTTACAAATTATTTACGTTTTTATTAAATTTGAATTGAGGCCTTTTGATTTTTAACCCTCTCACTAGGGGCGACGCTAGTTACGATTAAATTTCACATTTCTGACGTAGTATTAAAAATAGATAATCAAACAATGTTGAACGAAAAAGAAAAGGAAGCCAGAGCTAAGTCGCTTCACATTAATTAACTTAAGAGACCACGAAATGTTTTTCCGCAAAAATACATACACCGAAATAACGTGACACGCGAATTGGTCAAAAACGTACCTACATATAAAAGAAAATCTAAAATAAACGATGGCAAAATTTGAAGAATAAAATGAATGAGAAAACAAAGGAAGACTCAAGATTTTCCTTCGCAGAAAATGTTTAATTAAAATTCAATAATTAAAATTCAATAAAAAAACGATGAAATAATACAGAATCAATGAAGAAACAAACGAAGACTAAAGAATTTCTTAATTAAAAAAGTCAATAAAGAAACAAAAGGTATAGCGACATGAAAACAATTCTACAGAAATAAAAAAAAGACAACTGCATTGGGTAAACAAAAAGAACACGATTGCGTACCAATCTCTTCCTTGTTATATTTAGGTCACATATTTTTATAATTTCAGTTTCATTTGTAGTTAATCATTTATTAAATATTTAAAATTATCTGAATTATCAAAGAATGTATGGGCGTACGTCAGTGGCGGCTCATGATAATGTACTGGGGGCGGGCAACAATTGAAAAAGGGAAATCGGGTGCATTTTTCAAATAAATTTGTTTTTCGGGGTTTGTAATTTTTGAACTAAATTTGAACGTCAAATTTACTGAGCTTTTTCTCAGCTTTCCAACGCCGCTTATCAAAAAAAAAAAAAACAATCGACGAACGCGTTGTCGAGTTACAATCAAAATTCAAAACCGTCGCGTTTTTTAATTGCTCAATTAAGTAAAGGTCTCTCCCTTCCCTCGCGATCGCGCTTGTAATTCTTGAAATAAATTTAAGTGGTGAATTTACAGAGCTTTTTCTCAGCTTTCCAACGCCTTTTACGAAAAAGCAATCGAGCAGCGCGTTCTTGAGTTACAATCAAAAATAAAATGCCATACTTTTCTTGCTCATTTAACTGAACGTCTCTCCCTCCCTTCGGGATCGCGTTTGTAATTTTTGAATTAAATTTAAGTGGTGAATTTACAGAGCTTTTTCCCAGCTTTCCAATGCCTTTTACGAAAAAGCATTCGAGCAGCGCGTTCTTGAGTTACAATCAAAAGTAAAATGCCATACTTTTTTCGCTCAGTTAACTGAACGTCTCTCCCTTCCCTCACGATCGCGTTTGTAATTTTTGAATTCAATTTAAGTGGTGAATTTACAGAGCTTTTTCTCAGCTTTCCAACGCCTTTTACGAAAAAGCAATCGAAAAGCGCGTTCTTGAGTTACAGTCAAAATTAAAATGCCACACTTTTTTGCTCAGTTAACTGAACGTCTCTCCCTTCCCTCGCGATCGCGTTTGTAATTTTTTAATTCCATTTAAGTTGGGGATTTACAGAGCTTTTTCTCAGCTTTTCAACGCCTTTTACGAAAAAGCAATCGAGCAGCGCGTTCTTGAGTTACAATCAAAAATAAAATGCCATTCTTTTTTCGCTCAGTTAACTGAACGTCTCTCCCTTCCCTCGCGATCGCGTTTGTAATTTTTTAATTCCATTTAAGTTGGGGATTTATAGAGCTTTTTCTCAGCTTTCCAACGCCTTTTACGAAAAAGCAATCGAAAAGCGCGTTCTTGAGTTACAGTCAAAATTAAAATGCCACACTTTTTTGCTCAGTTAACTGAACGTCTCTCCCTTCCCTCGCGATCGCGTTTGTAATTTTTTAATTCCATTTAAGTTGGGGATTTACAGAGCTTTTTCTCAGCTTTCCAACGCCTTTTACGAAAAAGCAATCGAGCAGCGCGTTCTTGAGTTACAATCAAAAATAAAATGCCATTCTTTTTTCGCTCAGTTAACTGAACGTCTCTCCCTTCCCTCGCGATCGCGTTTGTAATTTTTTAATTCCATTTAAGTTGGGGATTTATAGAGCTTTTTCTCAGCTTTCCAACGCCTTTTACGAAAAAGCAATCGAGCAGCGCGTTCTTGAGTTACAATCAAAAATAAAATGCCATACTTTTCTTGCTCATTTAACTGAACGTCTCTCCCTTCCCTCGCGATCGCGTTTGTAATTTTTTAATTCCATTTAAGTTGGGGATTTACAGAGCTTTTTCTCAGCTTTCCAACGCCTTTTACGAAAAAGCAATCGAGCAGCGCGTTCTTGAGTTACAATCAAAAATAAAATGCCATTCTTTTTTCGCTCAGTTAACTGAACGTCTCTCCCTTCCCTCGCGATCGCGTTTGTAATTTTTTAATTCCATTTAAGTTGGGGATTTATAGAGCTTTTTCTCAGCTTTCCAACGCCTTTTACGAAAAAGCAATCGAAAAGCGCGTTCTTGAGTTACAATCAAAAATAAAATGCCATACTTTTCTTGCTCATTTAACTGAACGTCTCTCCCTTCCCTCGCGATCGCGTTTGTAATTTTTTAATTCCATTTAAGTTGGGGATTTACAGAGCTTTTTCTCAGCTTTCCAACGCCTTTTACGAAAAAGCAATCGAGCAGCGCGTTCTTGAGTTACAATCAAAAATAAAATGCCATTCTTTTTTCGCTCAGTTAACTGAACGTCTCTCCCTTCCCTCGCGATCGCGTTTGTAATTTTTTAATTCCATTTAAGTTGGGGATTTACAGAGCTTTTTCTCAGCTTTTCAACGCCTTTTACGAAAAAGCAATCGAGCAGCGCGTTCTTGAGTTACAATCAAAAATAAAATGCCATTCTTTTTTCGCTCAGTTAACTGAACGTCTCTCCCTTCCCTCGCGATCGCGTTTGTAATTTTTTAATTCCATTTAAGTTGGGGATTTATAGAGCTTTTTCTCAGCTTTCCAACGCCTTTTACGAAAAAGCAATCGAAAAGCGCGTTCTTGAGTTACAGTCAAAATTAAAATGCCACACTTTTTTGCTCAGTTAACTGAACGTCTCTCCCTTCCCTCGCGATCGCGTTTGTAATTTTTTAATTCCATTTAAGTTGGGGATTTACAGAGCTTTTTCTCAGCTTTCCAACGCCTTTTACGAAAAAGCAATCGAGCAGCGCGTTCTTGAGTTACAATCAAAAATAAAATGCCATACTTTTCTTGCTCATTTAACTGAACGTCTCTCCCTTCCCTCGCGATCGCGTTTGTAATTTTTTAATTCCATTTAAGTTGGGGATTTACAGAGCTTTTTCTCAGCTTTCCAACGCCTTTTACGAAAAAGCAATCGAGCAGCGCGTTCTTGAGTTACAATCAAAAATAAAATGCCATTCTTTTTTCGCTCAGTTAACTGAACGTCTCTCCCTTCCCTCGCGATCGCGTTTGTAATTTTTTAATTCCATTTAAGTTGGGGATTTATAGAGCTTTTTCTCAGCTTTCCAACGCCTTTTACGAAAAAGCAATCGAAAAGCGCGTTCTTGAGTTACAATCAAAAATAAAATGCCATACTTTTCTTGCTCATTTAACTGAACGTCTCTCCCTTCCCTCGCGATCGCGTTTGTAATTTTTTAATTCCATTTAAGTTGGGGATTTACAGAGCTTTTTCTCAGCTTTCCAACGCCTTTTACGAAAAAGCAATCGAGCAGCGCGTTCTTGAGTTACAATCAAAAATAAAATGCCATTCTTTTTTCGCTCAGTTAACTGAACGTCTCTCCCTTCCCTCGCGATCGCGTTTGTAATTTTTTAATTCCATTTAAGTTGGGGATTTATAGAGCTTTTTCTCAGCTTTCCAACGCCTTTTACGAAAAAGCAATCGAAAAGCGCGTTCTTGAGTTACAGTCAAAATTAAAATGCCACACTTTTTTGCTCAGTTAACTGAACGTCTCTCCCTTCCCTCGCGATCGCGTTTGTAATTTTTTAATTCCATTTAAGTTGGGGATTTACAGAGCTTTTTCTCAGCTTTCCAACGCCTTTTACGAAAAAGCAATCGAGCAGCGCGTTCTTGAGTTACAATCAAAAATAAAATGCCATTCTTTTTTCGCTCAGTTAACTGAACGTCTCTCCCTTCCCTCGCGATCGCGTTTGTAATTTTTTAATTCCATTTAAGTTGGGGATTTATAGAGCTTTTTCTCAGCTTTCCAACGCCTTTTACGAAAAAGCAATCGAGCAGCGCGTTCTTGAGTTACAATCAAAAATAAAATGCCATACTTTTCTTGCTCATTTAACTGAACGTCTCTCCCTTCCCTCGCGATCGCGTTTGTAATTTTTTAATTCCATTTAAGTTGGGGATTTACAGAGCTTTTTCTCAGCTTTCCAACGCCTTTTACGAAAAAGCAATCGAGCAGCGCGTTCTTGAGTTACAATCAAAAATAAAATGCCATTCTTTTTTCGCTCAGTTAACTGAACGTCTCTCCCTTCCCTCGCGATCGCGTTTGTAATTTTTTAATTCCATTTAAGTTGGGGATTTATAGAGCTTTTTCTCAGCTTTCCAACGCCTTTTACGAAAAAGCAATCGAGCAGCGCGTTCTTGAGTTACAATCAAAAATAAAATGCCATTCTTTTTTCGCTCAGTTAACTGAACGTCTCTCCCTTCCCTCGCGATCGCGTTTGTAATTTTTTAATTCCATTTAAGTTGGGGATTTATAGAGCTTTTTCTCAGCTTTCCAACGCCTTTTACGAAAAAGCAATCGAGCAGCGCGTTCTTGAGTTACAATCAAAAATAAAATGCCATTCTTTTTTCGCTCAGTTAACTGAACGTCTCTCCCTTCCCTCGCGATCGCGTTTGTAATTTTTTAATTCCATTTAAGTTGGGGATTTATAGAGCTTTTTCTCAGCTTTCCAACGCCTTTTACGAAAAAGCAATCGAGCAGCGCGTTCTTGAGTTACAATCAAAAATAAAATGCCATTCTTTTTTCGCTCAGTTAACTGAACGTCTCTCCCTTCCCTCGCGATCGCGTTTGTAATTTTTTAATTCCATTTAAGTTGGGGATTTATAGAGCTTTTTCTCAGCTTTCCAACGCCTTTTACGAAAAAGCAATCGAGCAGCGCGTTCTTGAGTTACAATCAAAAATAAAATGCCATACTTTTCTTGCTCATTTAACTGAACGTCTCTCCCTTCCCTCGCGATCGCGTTTGTAATTTTTTAATTCCATTTAAGTTGGGGATTTACAGAGCTTTTTCTCAGCTTTCCAACGCCTTTTACGAAAAAGCAATCGAGCAGCGCGTTCTTGAGTTACAATCAAAAATAAAATGCCATTCTTTTTTCGCTCAGTTAACTGAACGTCTCTCCCTTCCCTCGCGATCGCGTTTGTAATTTTTTAATTCCATTTAAGTTGGGGATTTACAGAGCTTTTTCTCAGCTTTCCAACGCCTTTTACGAAAAAGCAATCGAGCAGCGCGTTCTTGAGTTACAATCAAAAATAAAATGCCATTCTTTTTTCGCTCAGTTAACTGAACGTCTCTCCCTTCCCTCGCGATCGCGTTTGTAATTTTTTAATTCCATTTAAGTTGGGGATTTATAGAGCTTTTTCTCAGCTTTCCAACGCCTTTTACGAAAAAGCAATCGAGCAGCGCGTTCTTGAGTTACAATCAAAAATAAAATGCCATACTTTTCTTGCTCATTTAACTGAACGTCTCTCCCTTCCCTCGCGATCGCGTTTGTAATTTTTTAATTCCATTTAAGTTGGGGATTTACAGAGCTTTTTCTCAGCTTTCCAACGCCTTTTACGAAAAAGCAATCGAAAAGCGCGTTCTTGAGTTACAGTCAAAATTAAAATGCCATACTTTTTTGCTCAGTTAACTGAACGTCTCTCCCTTCCTTCGCGATCGTGTTTGTAATTTTTGAATTCAATTTAAGTGGTGAATTTACAGAGCTTTTTCCAAGCTTTCCAACGCCTTTCACGAAAAAGCAATCGAGCAGCGCGTTCTTGAGTTACAATCAAAAATAAAATGCCATTCTTTTTTCGCTCAGTTAACTGAACGTCTCTCCCTTCCCTCGCGATCGCGTTTGTAATTTTTTAATTCCATTTAAGTTGGGGATTTATAGAGCTTTTTCTCAGCTTTCCAACGCCTTTTACGAAAAAGCAATCGAGCAGCGCGTTCTTGAGTTACAATCAAAAATAAAATGCCATACTTTTCTTGCTCATTTAACTGAACGTCTCTCCCTTCCCTCGCGATCGCGTTTGTAATTTTTGAATTCAATTTAAGTGGTGAATTTACAGAGCTTTTTCTTAGCTTTCCAACGCCGCTTGCTAAAAAAAAAAAACAATCGGCGAACGCGTTCTTCGATGACAATCAAAATTCAAAAGCGACGCGTTTTTTGTTTGCTGAATTAACTGAACGTTTTTCCGTCTCCTCGCGATCGCGCTTGTAATTTTTGATTTCAATTTAAGTGGTGGATTTACAGAGCTTTTTCCCCCCATTCTAACGCCGTTCACCAAAAAAACAATCGACGGTCGACAACAACTACAAAAGGGAAAGTGGGTGCATTTTCCGAACAAATATGTTTTTCGGGGCTGTACCGACAAGGAACCGGAACGTACAACTTCCATAGGACGGGGTGAACACTGCCCACCTTGCCCACCCCGACGAGCCGCCACTGGTGTGTGTGTGTGTGTATCAAAAGAAAACCAAAATTTATTTAATGACGTCCTCACACACTCACGACAAGGCGAAGCACAAAATTACAAAATAAAAAAGGGTGAAAAAAACATATCGTTACAAATGAAAGGAGAACAATTAATAATAACAATAATTAATTGAAAGACGAAAATATATAGGGTGTTGCAAAAACTGTGACAAATACGGATGCAACGTTTTGGATCATTCTTTAAGTGTAACAAATTCCATTTTGTTTTCGGTTTGCTAATCTTTTCAAGCATGATAATTGCTATCGCACAATGAAATTTTCTTGCAGTATTATAGCGGAAATTAAAAGAAAGGAAGTGAAGTTCTGATTGGAAACAATCAATTTACTCTTCCATTAAAGACTAATACAGATTTAAGATTTGATTTTTGAGAATTAAGAATGAAAAACGTATAATTTAGTAAAGAGCATGCAAGCAACTGCAAAAGGCTCACGAAACGTATTTGAATGCGACAATGAGCTTAGACTTGCGACATTATTACGTAGCTGACAATGCTCATCTCATATTACAGAATCACCAGCAGCATTACATCTGCACTAGAAAAGGGCAACATTCAATATTACAAAGAGCCCACGGAGGGTGCAGAAGTATTAAGCGCGGACTGAAACAGAGGGCGTGACGGGGTGATGATGGTTGCGAGCTTAAGGCCTCCTGTGCATTGTTAACTACTGGTCTTTTATTTGGAATTCCACAATTGCTTCACAAGAGATTAGAGGCGCTGCGTAGAAATGGTCCACTTGATTAGATCTAATTTTGAGTGTGATAAAGATATTTTTACCTGGGCGGTTTATTGTTCGGGAAATAGTAAACAAATTTACACCTAGGGCTTTAAAGAACAATACGTATGGAGAAAAAATATTGGACAACCTTTTTTCAGTAAACGTAAAATTTAAGTGTTTGTTTGCGTCAAATAAGATTTTCACACACGAAATATTTTTAAAATGCATCCCAAATGGCGGAATTTCGCTCAGTCTGTCATCCATGGTTTTCCTTATTATGGGACCTTTCACAAAGCTTCCGCTAGATGCCAGTCTGTAATTTTCGCGAATTAAAGTTTGTCGTAACGAATTTCTTTTTGTATTCGAGAAAATCAATAAACCACAGACGGCACCTTTAATAAGGAAAACAGGTTCCTAGAAAAACAAGGAAAACAGGTCTCTAAGAAAACAAAAACTTATTTATGTTATTCAGTATAATCTCTCTTATTCACTCCGTTAATTTTATTCTTATTACAAACGTAGATAAGAATATTTCTTCATATGAAAGCGTCAAGCACAAGCTACTCAATTTCCATCTTTCTCTTTTCTAGATTAACCAAATTACTTGTTACACGACCCTTCACAATACTTTCGCTAGATGTCGGCCACTTCACGGTTTTCCGAATTATTTCGATTGCACTGTAGTCAATAAATAACTAAATAAAATAATGTGGAGTTTTATTTGCTGTGAGACTTGAGGACTGCAAGTAAGCATCGCGTTCAATCACGTTTTAATGGAAAAAATATTCTAAGAATAAATGCAATTTAAGAATTGAAAAAGAAGTTTTCAAATGAAGTTAAAATGATAAATACTGAATGCACATTGTGATCACAAAAAGTTTAAAAAAATTTTACTGCTCCTTAAAAGAAACATTATAAAGGAAACAGGTTATTATTATAGCTGGTTATTAACCATTAATATCGACTGCGATAGATGCATTTATTTTACTGCTAGATCATTATCTAATAGGGAATGGAAATAATTTTGTATTTGTATTGATATAAAAATTTTACGACAAATAAGTTATCCACAGATTAAGAAATAAGTAATCCTAGAACAATAAAAATAATATAATATACAAATAAAAGTTTTCTACATGTGTACAAACACAATTTTACCCTTACTCACATACACGTTGCAATAAATTTCCATAAACACAATAAATACTTCATAGTTACGTAAAACATACTATTTACATATTGTTTCGTGATTCTGTATGAGTAAGTAATTAATTAAGCATAGTATGTCTATCGTAAATATTTCTTCGCTGTTCCTTAACCTGCCTCTTCCATTTATCTTGCTGATGTCCAACTCTATTCAACATATTACCCCTAACGCTCATATTATGCGACATGGGCCCACCTATTCCCGCCGCAGTTTCGTCCTGGAGTAAAAGACATTTCTATCAAACAACATAAAACATTTAAATGCAACATGCAACAGTGACAGGCGTAGTAAAATAAATAAATAAATTACCATTCAAGTTTAAATCAACATAGAAATGTTCATTATTTTGATGTAATAATTATTTAAATGTGGTGGAGCGTGTAATGTTTACGTCTTACCTCTTCGTTAGTGTGTTCTTGGTAGTTTCCTTTTATACGTTTGTTTAATAGCGGATCCAAAATAATGAGGAACGCCATGTATATCACCAGAATAGATATAACCCAAATAACAATGATTACGACTACTTTAATGATGGTGATGTTACGATTTTCATATTTACATTCGCAACGAGGGCAAAATTCTTGTTCCTTTCCCTTTATATGCTCTCCCAGCTTAGGAAGTATAACACCCTCACAATTACTGTAACAATTTTAATTAATTCTTAATTATTTTGACTCTCGTCCATTTTATACATTTACAATTTCAAATTCAATTGATTAATGTTTTACACTGGTATCTTGAAAGGCGGAAGAAGTGCCTCTGATAAATGAAAACAAACTTTCATTTCTACAGTGTGAAAGCTTCACACATTAAAAAAATAAGTTAAAATGTATAACAATTAAAAAAATTATTGTGTTTACTTCTTTATCGTACCAAGTTTAAGGAAAAGACGTTTGACTTTGGTTTTTATTGTTCTCATCGTTTTTTTTTTAATAAGACAATCTGATTTGTATAACTTTTCTGGAAGCTTACCATTTATTAGGTGGCACATTTACAATAATTGGTTTAGCAGTCTGGGCTGCTTCAGTACTATCTGTTACGGAAGATATACTCGGGCAGACACATTTACATCTGTTATTTTCATATATCTGAGCCTGCAAAGATTAAGAATGTCAATTTACAATAAACGTTAATAAGGCCGTATCACCTACAGATAAATTTATCTGCCAAGAAATATCCTCGGAAACTATTATCAATAAGATGGTTTCCAAGGATAATACCTGGCAGATACATTTATCAGGAGGTTAGTTAAATGATGGAGAAAGGAGATTCTTACCTGTGCTGAAGCACTCCATAGCACAAACGTCAAAATAACAATGATTACTTTGCATTCCATAATTTTAGCAGCCAAAAACTAGAAATACATTACACAGCATTAAAAAAGTAGATTTTATTATTTAATTAGACCTAAATAAATATTTACCAAAGCATATGTTAATAAAACAATAATCCACTTTCCTTCATTTTGTTTCTTTTAATCTGCTGATAAAGTAGAAATCGTCATAATCGAACACCTACTTCAGTATTGCCAATCTTGCAATGAATTTTTTTCTTAGGTATTAGTTGGAAAAAATAGGTAAATAACGGGACTTTCTTTCCCAAAAACTTCTTTAGAATCGAACTCAATGGTTGTTATAAAGCACAAACAAGCTCGAGCTACTCTTCTATTGATGAGGCCCATCAGCAGAATAGTAGCTCGAGCAATTAGGGCCGAAATAGTAGTGTTGTGGTAGTGTTGTTAAATTACCGGTCATTTATTTTTAATATTATCTTACCGGTAGTGTTACTGTAACATTACCGATTACAGTTCAGCTGGCGACATCTCGCGCTGGAGTTACCAATTGCGCTTTAACTAAGAGATATTTATTCAATTTCTTGATTAATTTGATATCGGATACTCATTACGTATTTGACTGTTAGTAAAAAATAAGATTTCCAATACTTAATATTATGTATTTCCACTAAATGATATCATGTCTGAAGGGAAAATATTTAGGTAATGAAGTATTTATTTTTTTCTTTTAGTATTTACGTTTTTCCTAACTAACTAAAACGGCCAGTTGTTTCATTGGTTTACATGCACATATTTTGCGAGTGTGCAACACGAAATTGAATTATGTTGACAACAGAGGTAACAACGGTAACAAATGAATGTTATCCTACCGGTAACATTGGATATTTACCGTAAAATAACGTGGTAATAGGTGCTTTCTTTCGCTTAAGTGTTTGAATCGTGTTTCGAATATTTGGGACCTGAATTTCGTAGTTTTTGCAACAAAACACCTGACTTGAACTTTTGATTGACAGTTCATTCGTAAATAACCATAATTTAATCCAAAAAAGTTTTAAAAATAGAGAGATTCAAAGAAAGGAGCGTCTGTTTTTGAATCAAAACACGTTTGGATCACGATTTTGTGAGCGAAAGAAACCACCTTCTTTTACCGATTCACAACAACTAGTGTGAATACAAATTTAACTTGTTTTATCTGTTTTAAATATAATAAATCAGTCGAGTTGAAAAATATCCATTTTAATTTGATAATTTCTTTGTCTTTTACGTTTTAATTAGTGTAATGTAAGCGATGACTTTGATGGTGGTAACACTGTTTAGATGTCTCACGGTTTTCCATCCGCTGGAAAATATGGTTAGAAAATTGATAAAGTTATGTGAAACGGTGCTTTTAGAGAGAACTTAATAATTTTGTGTGACATGGCTTATCGGCTTTTAAACACCGGTAAAAAACTAGAGAAACTGTTATGGAAAGACCTGAAATTATATAACGTAAACATCACAAAGGTATGATGAAATAGCAATATAACCTGCGAAACGTCAAAACCGATTATTAATTCGTGGTAAAACTCCTCCTTCAGGATTCCTCTACGTTTTCGAACGTAGTACGTGAATTTAGGTTGTTCTGCGAGAAGCCGCCCAGAGGTTTTGAAAAGTACTTCAAGCCGGGTTCGAAGCAGCCTTCGAAAGATGCGAAGCCAGCAGATGTGAATGCAAAGGCTAAGGAAACGGGTGGCAAAGATGCCAAGACTGAACCTAAACCGGAACAGGCAGCTCCTAAAAGCACCGCTCCTCCCCCGGGTCAATCTGGTAAACGACCTTATGATCAATGGTCGTTTGGATTATTTGGGGGAACAGGCACTAGGTAAGTACATTTTTTTTAAATTGCTTTTGTACTTTACCTGTAATTAAAGATAGAATAAGCCTATTAGTTGCGAAAAGTTTTTAAATGTTTGGTCTACTTTTGTACAGTGTGTTGAAAAATGAATATTTAATTTTTAATTTTGGTAATCTACTGTTTTATTTACCACAGGCTGCACGCTGGATAATTTATTTATTTTATTATTTATACAAGATGTTTATCTGGCTCTATTTCGTTTAATTCTTTGTTGATAAAAATAATATGTAGTAAAATAAGGCAATCAATGTAAGTAGTAATGCGTTGCTCAGCAGCAGCGTTGCCAACTGATTAAGTTTCAAATTTAGTATTTTTTTTGAAGAGAAAAAATTGTATTTTGTTATTAAAGGTACATGTTAACGTATGAAGATGAAATTTTGCACATAGCAGCACCGCATAGTATGTTGTCTCATAACACTTTTTACATGGGGCTTGCTGCTAGTTTAGCAGAAAAAAAATATTTAAAAACACACTCGATTAAATGGCCATATTTGCTTTATAATGTCGTTTGACGCGTATAGTAGGTGGTATAACCAACGATTAAAAAAAGATAAAAAACTCGCCGTATCTATAACCATTGGTTAGAGAAGGACAGCACGACGATTTTTAATTATTTTTTTAATTGAAAACGGGATGTTTGCTCCAATTAATTCTAAGCGCATTTGAAATAGAGTTGATAGTTAATTCTTTCGAATGTAGTGCGATCATCATTTGTTTATCGAGAGTTTTTAAGTTTGAAATTCGCTCCCAAATATTTCCGTTCTCGTTTGAATTTTTCTTGGCGACCGTCATTTGTTTATCGAGTGTTCCCAAAGTCCTCGAATATTTTTTCGTCACTTTCCGATATTTTTTGTCTTTGTTGCTTTTATTGTTTGAAAGAATGTTTCGAAGAGTTTTGATTTCCTAGCCGTTTTTTCGTTTTCTTTTTGTTTGTTTTCTACATTTTTTGAAATGATTTCTTTTTCTTTTGCAAGTATTACTTACGATCGTCATTTGTTTTTCTTTCTCTTGTTTCTTTCCCTGTTTTGCGTTGTCGTTTTTTTTCTCCACGATCGTCATTTGTTTGTTGAGTGTGTCGCCAGTTTGAAATTCGCCCTCAAATATTTATGTCACTTTCCGATATTTTCTGTCTTTGTTGCTCTTACTGTTTGAAAGAATATCTCGAAAGAGTTTTGAATTAGCCAGTTTTGCTTTTTCTTTTTGTTTATTGTCTTGAAAATAAAATAATAAATAAAATAAAATGTTATGCAAATTCCAGAGGAAGTGGTGGGAAAGCATTCGGAGACGGAGATAAAGAAAAATGGTACATTTTTGGAGCCACCGGTGCTATAGCGTTGTTAGCAACGTTGGCGTTCTGGGAAATGGGCTATAAAGAAATCGGATGGAAGGAATTTGTACATAAGTACTTCAAATTACAAATTCATCAAAAAGCGGTTTCCTAATCTTTTCATTTCAGCTACCTAGCACGTGGAGTAGTAGAAAAATTAGAAGTTGTAAATAAAAAATGGGTTAGAATAAGATTGACCACGGGAAACTCCGCCGATGGTGGTGTAAGTATCTGGCAGTGAATTTTTCTCACCCGCAAGTATCGCTTCTGCTTTTTTCTTCTAGAATGTGTTGTGGTTTAATATAGGTAGCGTTGATTCGTTTGAGAGAAATTTAGAAAACGCCCAGATGGACATGAACATCGAACCACCTAACTTTGTATCCGTTATTTACAAAACTGAACTGGAAGCGGCAAGTTTATCGGGTGTGCTTCCCACTCTTCTTATTATCGGTTTCTTGGTGTACATGATGAGACGCTCCGCTGAAATGATGGGAGGACGTAAGGGAAGAAGAGGAGGTGGACTTTTCGGAGGCGTCATGGAGAGCACTGCTAAATTGATTAATTCAAATGAAATTGGAGTCAGATTTAGGTTGGTATTGCGCTTGGAGCTATCATGTCAATTATTTGTAAAATTCAGGGGAAAGGTATAGGTAAATTATCTTTTTTTACATTCTAGAGATGTCGCTGGTTGTGAAGAAGCTAAAATTGAGATTATGGAATTTGTGAATTTCTTGAAGAATCCACAGCAATACATTGATCTTGGTGCAAAAATTCCAAAAGGAGCTATGCTAACAGGTAAACAGATTTACATTCGAAATTTTGATGCTAGATAAAAGATAGAAAATGACTCATTAACTCCAAATACAATTAATAATAAATTAAATTTTAACAGTGAATTAGTGAAATGCTCATTTCCAATTTAACGTTTTTCTTATTAGGTCCTCCTGGAACTGGTAAAACTTTACTTGCAAAGGCCACAGCTGGGGAAGCAAACGTGCCCTTCATAACCGTATCTGGCTCTGAATTCTTGGAAATGTTCGTTGGTGTTGGTCCTTCGAGAGTGCGTGATTTATTTGCAATGGCAAGAAGACATGCACCTTGCATACTCTTCATCGATGAAATCGACGCAGTCGGAAGAAAACGAGGGGGCAGAAGCTTCGGCGGACACTCCGAGCAAGAAAACACTTTAAATCAGCTACTAGTAGAAATGGATGGTTTTAACACAACAACCAACGTCGTGGTTTTAGCCGCAACAAACAGAATTGATATCTTAGATAAAGCTCTGCTGAGACCTGGTAGATTCGACAGGCAAATTTATGTTCCCGCCCCTGACATCAAAGGCAGAGCGAGTATATTTAAAGTACATTTAATGCCGTTGAAGACAGACCTGGATAAAAATGATCTGGCTCGAAAGATGGCGGCTTTAACGCCTGGGTTTACCGGTGCTGACATTGCAAATGTTTGTAATGAAGCCGCTTTAATTGCAGCTCGCGATTTGAACGTCTCCATCAACATGAAACACTTTGAGCAAGCCATCGAACGCGTTGTGGCAGGCATGGAAAAGAAAACCAACGTCTTGTCTCCAGAAGAAAAGAAAACTGTTGCTTATCACGAAGCTGGGCATGCAGTAGCTGGATGGTTCTTACAGTACGCGGATCCTCTCTTAAAAGTATCGATAATTCCACGTGGAAAAGGGTTAGGTTACGCTCAGTATTTACCAAAAGATCAATACTTATACACTAAAGAACAGCTATTCGATAGAATGTGCATGACGTTAGGGGGACGTGTCTCGGAAGAATTATTTTTTGGCAGAATAACAACAGGGGCTCAAGACGACCTAAAGAAAGTGACTCAAAGTGCCTACGCACAAGTTGTACATTACGGGATGAACGAAAAGGTTGGCAATATTAGTTTCGATATGCCACGAGATGGTGAAATGGTGCTTGAGAAACCCTACTCAGAAAATACTGCGCAAGTGATCGACGTGGAAGTTCGAAACCTAATAGACAGAGCACACAAACACACAACCGAATTATTAACGAAACATAAAGAGCAAGTGAGAAAAGTTGCGGAGAGACTGCTGAAGCAAGAAATTATAAGTCGAGATGATATGATCGAACTGTTGGGTAAACGTCCGTTCCCTGAAAAGTCGACCTACGAGGAATTCGTGGAGGGC
This sequence comes from Prosopocoilus inquinatus, assembly GCA_036172665.1. NCBI lineage: Eukaryota > Metazoa > Arthropoda > Insecta > Coleoptera > Lucanidae > Prosopocoilus > Prosopocoilus inquinatus. The sequence continues at coordinate 250,251 of CM069873.1, forward strand.
ACAGGTTCGTTCGAAGAGGACACGACTTTACCGGAGGGTCTCAAGGAATGGAATAAAGAAAAAAATAGTGCACCGCTAACGGAAGAGGAAAAACTCAAGGCATGATTTGTTGTTAATCCAAAAAAGTATTTTGTCAAGTTTTTTTTTAATTATATTTCAATGCAAACTATATATATCTACGCAACAGTCAGTTGTGTGTAATTTATTAAATCATAAAAGTTAAAAAAAGATTGAATTGTTTCATTGAAACGTTATAATTTTTACTTTGTATAAGAAAACAGATGTGAATTGTAAAGTTCGTATGACCGAATATAATTTGTTTTAAAGAAATTTAAATGAATTGTTTAAAACTTGCAGGTCCATTTTTTTTTAATTATATTTGATTCAGCGACTCATACATTTTTGTTAGATTTATGTTTTGTGGTTCTCATCAGCATTGATTTAAGTGTTGTTTAAAATTGGATCAAAGTGTCTTCACAGCAAGTACAAATGATGTACTAGTCTATCACAGGTGTTTTTATGGTCTATTTACTTGTCAATGTTGGTGAAATCGAGTGTTAGTGGCTTATACCATGTTTAGAAAATTGAAAAAGGTGGAGATTTACCTTGCAAAAGAGTGAAAATTTGCATTTATCATCCACCAGATAACTGTGTAGAAAAATGTAAGTGATAAAGAAAAATAAATTTTTAAAAATTGAATGTTTAAGGAATTTAAGAAATTTTAATATGTAAGTTGAGATGGGTTGGTGGGCATTCGTTTTGTTCAAAAAAAAAGAAAATTTAATTAGGCAACCCATTCTACTTCTTTGCTTCATGATTGGCCTATAAACTCTTTGTTTTGTAATACAAATATACGATCGTATATTAAAGAGATGATCAAAGAAAAGTATCTTTTGATTAAAGATTCGTTCATGTCGTTAAATTCGTTAATTCGGAAATAAGTTTTAAGTAACAAGGTCTGAAAATTTTGGCGATCTTATCAAAAACATTTGGTGTCTTCCCTTTCAAAGTCCGATCGAAATTTAAACAAGATACGATCAAAATTAAACTGAAAATAATTTATTTATTATTATTTTATTTTTGGAAAAAGAAAAACTCGGCGTTTCGACATTTAAACAAAAGACGACCGAAAGCAGTGCGGAATTTTGAGAAACAAAAGAAAAACTAGAACGTCGAAATCTGATCGAATTTTAAAGAAAAAGCGATCGGATTTAAATTAATTGAAAATTGTACTTTTCAGAAAAGTTTTTTTTTTTTAAATCAAAATCGATATTTAAACAAAATACGATCGAAAACGAGGCGAGGATTTTAGAAGCAAAAAAAATTAGAACAAAAGAAAATATTTTGTGAAGACAAGAAAAAAATTCAAAATTTTGACGTCACTATTTAAACAAAAGACGATCGAAAGCACTGCGAAAATTAGAGCAACAGAAAAGAAATTTGAATTAATTTTAAACAAAAGGCGTTCAAGTTTTAAATTAAAAGAAAACCGTAATTTTCTGAAGAAAATATTCTTAGATACAGTCAAAATTTTGTCGGCACTTAAACCAAAAGAAGATCGAATTCTGAACAAAGGAAGATCGAAATCGACACGAAAATTTTTGAGGATTTAGCTCGAGCTTTAAACAAAAGACGCCGATCGAAACCGTAGCGCGGAAGTTTGACGCACGAGAGGAATTGAAACAAAAGAAGACCGACTTTTGAGACGGTCGAATTCTAAACAAAAGATGTTCGAAATCGTTTGACTAATGAGAAAAAAAAGATCGATTTTTGAACAAAAAGCGATCGAAACCAATACGAAATTTTCCTGCGGAACAAAAGAGAATCGCATGCGTCGGGCTTTGATCTAAGATTTAAACAAAAGACGATCGAAACCGGCGCGTAAATTTGGGCGAACGAGAAAAATTTAAAACAAAAGACGATCGACGAATTTCATTTTTTCTTATGGACGCCATTTTGAATTTTAACATTTTCGGATTAGGTACGTTCTTTTATTGTGAACGAAAATGTCATTTTTAACGCACTTTATTTTAAAATCAAACATGTCCAACTTTGCCCTAATTTAACCAACTTCTTATTTCTTAAGATAAGGGAGATCCCCATAGTGGCACTCGAAAAATGGACAGGCTGTATGAGTACCCTAGTTAAATGGCTAAAGTTTTTTTTTTTTGTTAAGTTGTCATTATTACACTGTGTGCTTATTTATTAAACATTGGAAAACTCGATTCGTTCGCATTATGATTTATTACTTTATTGCGTTCGATATGAATACAGGAACCAGAAAAATGTAGGTTGGTTAATTTGAGAGAGAAGCCGTACTCCGTCGTTCTGTTTTATACCGGTGGAACGGGGAGATCCCAGGAGGACAGTTACGCTCGTTTCCTGCTTGCACTGTTGCTTGAACGCCGCCCCCATTAAGCTACATCCCGCGTCCCTTCCAGGCCGCTCGGTTCGCGCTGTCCTATTCTCTTTACGACCCCTCACTCGGGACCGCAACGAAATGCCCTACCATGAAAAATTTAATCTAGAATCTCCATCGTTCTTGAAACTGTCGCATCGAGTCGCGTCCAATTTCACCATCCGAAAGATAACAAGTAGTGCCCGGTCCACAAGGGACGGCCAGCTCTGAATCGTAATGTGCGCCAAGTGACACGAGCCTGACAGTTTGTGTGTTTGATATTCATAAATGAAGGCGCATCGATGTGGCTTCTCTTGAATAATTACGGCTGTTCAGGCCTGTTATTGGAATTACGTGGAATAAGAAGTCGAGGCATAAAAAAAGCTTCTTCGCTGATTAACCGTAACAATATTATTGGATTCCGTTCGACTTATGTAAAACATAAGAGGTACCTATCAGCCATTTTTGATTTATTTATTATCGCAGTAAACCGTGAGAGTCTAGTGAAAATATGGGGCGCGTTCAGCGGCTGCGTTGCTTACTCAGCAGTCGCGATTTGTGATTGGCTATTACCTTAATGAGTGCCAATCACAGACGATTGCTGTATAAGCAACTCAGCCGCTGAGCGTCCGCTGAACGCGCCCATTGTACGTATGTATGCAATTTTGACAATAGTTTTATCTTTTAAGGTTAATTACTCAGAATTAGGCAATGTTGCAATATCTTCTTTTCATCACGTGGTGTGTTCGCGTCCAAAGTTGCACAATCGACGGCTCCCCTTAATCAATCTAACGGCAATTGTCACAATTTGAATAAAGAACGTCCAAAACGAAGAAAAAGATTGACAGAAAAAAAAAACAAATGAAGATCGAGAGTTCAACTACTGTTGGGATTGGAAGCTGAACTGTTTTGAAAATCAAAAAAAGAAAGCCACCAAAAGAAAAGCACAATGAATCACGTAGAAGCAACAAAACAGGAAACAGGAAAATGTAAAGCAAGGAAAAAACCAAAAAAGGAGATCTACGGTCCCAAAGGAAGAAAAAAATTGACAAAAAAATGAAGATCGACAGTTCGACTACTATTGGGATTGGAAGCTGAACTGTTTTGAAAATCAAAGAGAGAGAGCCGCCAAAAAATACAAAAAAAAACAATGAATTACGTAGAAGCAACAAAGCAGGAAAAGGAAAATATAAAGTAAACAAAAAACGAAAGAAGATCTACGGTCCAAAAGGAAGAAAAAGATTGACCAAAAAAAAAAATGAAGATCGAGAGTTCGACTACTGTTGGGATTGGAAGCTGGACTGTTTGAAAATCAAAAAAAGAAAGCCGCCCAAAAAAAAGCACAATGAATCACGTAGAAGCAACAAAACAGGAAACAGGAAAATGTAAAGCAAGGAAAAAACGAAACAAGGAGATCTACGGTCCCAAAGGAAGAAAAAGATTGACAAAAAAAATGAAGATCGACAGTTCCACTACTATTGGGATTGGTAGCTGAACTGTTTTGAAAATCAAAGAGAGAGAGAACCGCCAAAAAAAACAAAAAAAAAAACAATGAATTACGTAGAAGCAACAAAGCAGGAAAAGGAAAATATAAAGTAAGGAAAAAACGAAAAAAGATCTACGGTCCAAAAGGAAGAAAAAGATTGACCCAAAAAAAAAAAAACAAATGAAGATCGACAATTCTACTACTGTTGGGATTGGAAAGCTGGACTGTTTTGAAAATCAAAAAAAAAGAAAGCCGCCAAAAAACACAATGATTTACGTAGAAGCAACAAAACAGGAAAGGGGAAAATATGTATAAAGTAAGCAAAAAACGAAAGAAGATCGACGGTCCTAAATAAAATCAAAACGCCAAGAAAAAAAAAAGAAGACGCCGCAGGCAATAATTAAAATACGTCAAAAAAACAATGAAGTGCAAAGAAACAAATGAAAACTTGTTTTGACTTTCGAGTCACACTAAAGATGTTTTTTTTTTGCTCCCGGCCGGATAAGAATCGAGGAACTTCTTTTGTTTTTTTGTCTCATCCAATTCTGCATTTCGTTGCCGTTCGAATCAGTTTTCTCTTGTTTTCTTCTTCTTCTTCTCTCACGTTAATTGTTTTTTCGTTCGGCTTGGTGTTGTCAATCTTTTGTTTTCTTCTTTTGTTTGCTTAACGCCTTTTATTTTCTATTTCTTTCATTTCTCCCTGTTTTTGCGGGTTTAATTTGGATGTTTTTTTTAATTTGTTCTGGATTATATCCTATCCCAAAATCGGAAATTTTTTATGTGTCTAAATTATTCGCGTATGGTTGTTCTTTGCTGGAAATTATTTTTGTCTCTTCGGCAAAGAAACGGCGCCTTTCGGCTACAATTTATCAAAAAGTTGGCGAAATTGTCTCCAAAAAAAATCTGCCAATCCCAAGTCCACTTCCACACAATTCATGTTCTGTTAGTTCGAACAGAAAGCTACATCAAAGTTTTACATGATGATAAATTCAAGTAAATCATAATGTTCGATTAAAAAAAAAACTTGACAACAATTGTGAATCTCTGAAATCTGATGGTCACTTGTTTTTCCGATGATGCCATAAAATGGAGAAGGAAAGGTCCCGTGACTGTCATAATTTAAGTTACTTTATAAAAATTCAAATAAGAAAGTTACTTATTTTTGCAGCTTCTCAACTGATCCAAAAAGTATACATCTTTTTGGATCAGTTTAGATTTTATTAGTGTTATTATTAATTTTTATTATTTTTATAAATAATAATTTCAGAAATTATAAATCGATGGGAGAATTGTATCCAGCCACAACAAAACAGTAAATTGAGTGCGTATTTAAATTTTCCCGCCAAACAAATTAAACTTCGTAAGAACTCGTTCGTGTTCGTCTGTAATCGTGGTGCAAATGCAACATCCAATATTCCCCACTTGCGCAGCAAATGGCAAGCGAGAAGTGCTTATGTAGAGCGTGTAAGACCGGGACCGTGCAAAAAATGGGTCTCCTAGATTCTTTGAATCGAAGTTTCTCGACCTAATTTTGCGTTATTTTTTATTGTAAATTTTTTTAATCAGTCAGTTTCCTCCGTTTGAAATTAATTAGAGCGAACGAAGATACAAATTCTTCTTTGAAAATCTATTGAATCATAACCCATTATTACCAACGCTGGACTGGTATTTTTATTGGAACACTGAATTTAAATTGAATTAACAAAGATTCGAAAAAAAAGTAACATTATTAAGAGTCGTTTCTGCATTCACGGAAATAATTACAAACTGATAAAATTTTTTTAAAAAAAAAAAGGAGAAAGGAACGTGTTATTAGTTAACCAAAACAGGAACTCCCGAATTTCTCTTTTTTAGATGCTCCCAGCACTTTTTAAAATTATTGTGTTATACATCAATGACTTAAAAAAAAAATACAAATTAGAAAAACTACGGACATTATTAAAAACGGACCGGACACACGAACGTTTCGTGAATACTATACGGTCCGTTGTAAAAGCGGACGTATGGCAATTGTAACAGTGTTAGACCGATGAGAAGTTAGCAATAAAATTCCAGCAATAAAATTATGAAATTTCAAAACGCTGCCACCGCTAAAATAACGATCACAGATCAATAATATTTAATCTATTACAAAGAGTATAATGTGTAGATTCCCCCCCTCATATGAAGAAACTGAAAAAATATTTGATATTAAGTTAACTATGACTATTTAAACCAGCATAAGTCATTATTCATATATCGCACCAAAACAATTGCTTTCACTGAAAATAAAATTTTCACACAGTAATAAAGTAAACATACATGTCTATTTAATAATGCCTTTTGAAAGTTTTAGCCGGTTGATTTGAAGTAACTAGAAATTAATTAAAAGTGACGCTCGGACCAATGAAAGAGTACCAATTTCAAATGTTCATAACTTTTCTCACAACACTTGCATAAAAATTCTGTTTGCAGATAATGAAAGCATGGATCGAAATCTCTCGTTTAAACCACCCTCTGAGTTTTAGGCGGTTGGTTTGAAGTAATTAGAAATTAATTAAAAGTGACGCTCGGACCAGTGAAAGAGTACCAATTATTACAAAGTAATAAGTTGTGACATTGGCAAGAGTAAAACAATATTAACTTAACATTGTCCCTTCTGAATTATTTTGTACTTAAAAAATCGAGATTTGTACAAACAGTAAATATTTCATGGCTATTACGAAAAGTATTGATTTTATAAGTACGAATTTAAACGGGTCCAAACCAAAAAGTAGCAATTTTCGATCTGCTTATCCTAATTAGGGTTATGAGAAATATATTATGAAGAAATCAAAAACAATAACACGATATCTTAAGTAAAAAAGGCCTGGCACAGAAACGTGAAAAATCGTTTCAAATTTTCTTGTGCATGCAATAGGTAAGAACACAAGAACAAATTTTATTCTATTGAATATTTTTTATAAACATAAATGAATAAGTTAACCATTCGGACGAGTTAACTGACAAATTTCCATTAGCTGCTTCAGATCTTTAGCAAAACTGAGAAAACCGGAAATCTTCTTTTTTCCTGAAGTATTAGAAGAATTTTCATAAGATGCATTTTCTGGCCCAGAGCATGCATCTTATGAAAATTCCTTTTATTAAAAGATTTTTACAAAACTCAGACAAAAACACCTTTTATAATAAACAAATAAACCAAAATTAATGTTTTCAAATACATACACGGTTTTCAAATGTTTTGTTCTTGAAACACAGTCATCTTAATGAATTTGTAAAAAATCAAAATATCTTCTTTATTTATTAATTTCCGATAAAATGATAAAGAATAATTTTAATTCAGAATTTTATTTTCTATGGATTGGTCAAATAATATACAGGATGTTCTATTAAAAAAAGTGTTCTTTTCCCTTTATTTCATAAACGCGTTGTTCATTTTTTTGTTTGTATGCATCGTTGCAATCAGCGCAAAAAAATACTACTAGTTTGCTAATTTAACCGGATCTGTAACTTTAATAATAAAAAAGTTAGTAATAGTGCCGAGTTATTTTTGAACAGTCTGTATACAGTGACAGCTAAAACGTTCGCACCATATGGGAAATTTTTTTATTATTGATTTGTTGTGTGGCTAAAAATAGCACTTATTTAGGGTACGAAAATTACAAAAAAAAAATTGTCATTTGGAATTGTTGGGCAAACTAGACAAAATTTTAGTAGGATTCGATAAGTATTTACAAAATGTGTTTCTTGGTTACCAGAGATTATCCTCTTCGGCCTAATACTTCAGAAAAAAAGAAGATTTCCGGTTTTCTCAGTTTTGCTAAAGATCTGAAGCAGCTAATGGATATTTGTCAGTTAACTCATCCGAATGGTTAGCTTATTCATTTATGTTTATAAAAAATATTCAATAGAATAAAATTTGCTCCTGTGTTCTTACCTGTTGCATGCACAAGAAAATTTGAAACGATTTTTCACGTTTCTGTGCCAGACCTTTTTTACTTAAGATATCGTGTTATTGTTTTTGATTTCTTCTTAATATATTTCTCATAACCCTAATTAGGATAAGCAGATCGAAAATTGCTACTTTTTGGTTTGGACCCGTTTAAATTCGTACTTATAAAATCAATACTTTTCGTAATAGCCATGAAATATTTACTGTTTGTACAAATCTCGATTTTTTAAGTACAAAATAATTCAGAAGGGACAATGTAAAGTTAATATTGTTTTACTCTTGCCAATGTCACAGCTTATTACTTTGTAATAATTGGTACTCTTTCACTGGTCCGAGCGTCACTTTTAATTAATTTTTAATTACTTCAAACCAACCGGCTAAAACTCAGAGGGTGGTTTAAACAATAGGTTTCGATCCATGCTTTCATTATCTGCAAACAGAATTTGTATGCAAGTGTTGTGAGAAAAGTTATGAACATTTGAAATTGGTACTGTTTCATTGGTCCGAGCGTCACTTTTAATTAATTTCTAATTATTTCAAATCAACCGGCTAAAACTTTCTAAAGACATTATTAAATACACATGTATGTTTGTTTTATGACTGTGTGAAAATTTTCAGTGAAAGCAATTGTTTTGGTGCGATATATGAATAATGACTTATGCTGGTTTAAATAGTCATAGTTAACTTAATATCAAATATTTTTTCAGTTTCTTCATATGAGGGGGGGAATCTACACATTATACTCTTTGTAATAGATTAAATATTATTGATCTGTGATCGTTATTTTAGCGGTGGCAGCGTTTTGAAATTTCATAATTTTATTGCTAACTTCTCATCGGTCAGTGTTAGTGGGAAAGTGAACCACCTGTATAACATCAAACCTTTACAAGAGCCGTTTGCATAATGTATCTGTAGGCAATAACACTTTCCGTGCAATAACGATAGCAATTGCAATAAAATAGCTTCGGATTAACGTAATTATCGCGTTGATATTACCCACTCGGACTGCATAAATTTATATTTAAACAAATACTATCAAAAGGGAAGGGATTATGTTAATTCGGGGCGGGAATGAGAAAGTTGCTAAACCGTAGGGTCGCTGAGGCTGCTCTAAAAGCTGATTAAACCGAGCCAAATGCAAATGAGAGCCATGAAAGAACAGTTTTCTAATAGCCACCAGGTTAATTTGATGAAGCTGGCGGTCATTTAGCAGAAGGGGGGGGGGGCGGGGGGGTAGAGTAACTTCGTGCACATATTTCATAATTACATTTTAATTTCACACATAAACCGATTACGGAACTTGCTGATCGGTTGTTTATTCACACTATTACACAAATGTTCTCTCCGCCTTTATTACTTACTCAACGGATTAAAATCAAATATTAAGTTATTATTTGGTAGGTAACCTTATACGAGGATCATCGTGTGCTTCTCGCTAAGTGAATTATTAAAAGGGTCGATGTTATTAACAAAGTTTCTCTTACAATAAAACAACGTTGTATATTCAAATCTATTAAAATTAAATTGTTGATGTACAGGTTGTTCAGAAATAATTGAGAGGCGTTTGAATTTCCCGCCCTTTAAGAACGGTTGTTTCTTCGTCGTGTAGTTTTTTGTTATTCTAATGGCGTTTCCGATTCGCTTACACTAGTTGCACTCAGAGTATCTCCATCCCTTGTTGTTACATGAGGTTAAAGCAGGATGCAAATACTCTGAGTGCAACTAGTGTAAGTGAATCGAAAACGCTGATAATTAAGTAATCATTTGATGTTTTTGGATAAAAAACAATAGTATCAGATTAAAAATATGTTTATTGCTTCTTTGGGCTAAGGTGAATTATAATAATAAATGCTCTAGTAAGTACATGCATACACTATTACTAGCTATAGCCACTTTTCTCTGCTTTTGCAGATGAATATTGACATTCCTCATATCTTACTTTTGATAAATTTTATTGCTTTCTATTCCAATTTGCGTTAGCTTATTTATATTACGAAAAGTTAAAAGCTGCGTAAGAAAATCTTCAGAATGGTACACCGAAGATTTATCCTATCATCCAGGCCCTTCAGTATCTTACGCCAGAATTTTGAATTCAGAAGAAGAAACCACATTCCCATCATGAGAAATTAAATTGTTATTATTATTATTATTTTTTTTGTTTAAACCGCCCGTGACAGAATGCGATTGCGTTCACATTTCATAAGTTTCGTATTTCAATTAACTGCACTCTTTGCCTGTCATTGAATTTCTATGGTCTCAATTTGATTCAACAACCGGTATACTGCGCTACATTTTTTCGTTTTAATGAAAGCGTTTAAGTCTTTTGAATTATTTTATTAAATAAAAATATTATAGTTTGTAATTTCCTGCTTTGAATGTTTTTCATCTGAATATGTACTTCTGGGTAAAATCTTGAACAGATGGATGAAACTGTAACAGTCGTGAACAACTACCACAAGTGAATTAACTACTTCATTAATAGGTATAAATATATTTGGTGTATTTTCAATAAGGCTGCGACTAATTTAAAAATTCGCGGTAATCGTCGCGCCAAATTTATCACTGGTTTTCACTATAATTAGGTATATAATAAATATATTAAAAACATATGTATTTTATATATTAGTACATGCAATATTGCTTTGATTTAAAATAACATTTTATCACCCATTCGTTCAAACTAAATTCTAATAATTGCATTTCTTTGAACTCTAGATTCTACTCGACAGTCTCCAACATATTCCACTCACAATTTCATCAATATTTTACACTTAAACCGAGAATCTATAATTTTTTTTCTTGTTGTTGTTTTAATAATGCCTGGCACGAAAATCAAACTCATTGTAAGGCTTTACACTAAAAAAAATACTTTACGTTTTGTTTTCTTTTTACATTAGTACTTGGCAATACAAGTCAAAAGGTGAATGTCAAAAAACGATTTCATTTCTTCAAAATATACAGAATAAGCAAAACATTCCCTTCTGCTTTTTTGATATTATAGAGTATGCATGCTGTTATTTTTATCATTATTTTAAACTGGTTCAAATTTCAAGCCCATCATGCTTTCAGAACACAATATTCAAACTGAAACTAAATAAATCCCCAATCTTTAAACACCTCCGCACTTTACGAACGCTTAAAATTCAATTCGCCCATTCGGTATTTGAAGATCGTTAACAAAAGTTGTGCACACCTTACAAAAAAAAAAAAAAAAAGGAAAAAACCAAAGCAATACTTAATCAATTCGTTGTACAATATTGGCCACCATGAATGAAATAAATTGACAACCATTGGAAACGAAATCAAGCACGGAAATTTATTTTGTACAGAATATGTTCGACGAATTGACATCTACTTCTCTAGTTTTCGTTGCTTTAATAAATTCTGCAGGTTAACAATTTAAAATTTATACGTTATAGTATTGCTTATTATTGCCCTACTTTCAACTAATCTTTTCGATTTTGCACTTTTGTCTTTTATTGATAACGGAATGTTCTTTGCACGACGGTGTTTTATGCAATCGCATTCGTTTTTAATACGTTTGTTTATTATTCGCTATGAAAGACGAAAAAAACGCTCTCTATTGCAATAAGACGCGTATGATTGTAAAAAAAAACGATGAAAGCAGTTCGTGTTTGGACGCCTGGGCACATCACACGTTAAGTTAACGGGACGGCGTGATTTTTATCAAAAAAAAAATCATAAAAAGGTGATCAATTCTTTAACAAACACAAGAAACAAAAAAAAGTGATTTGAATATAAACGAGAAAAATGCTTCGTGTTTCAATTTTGTTTTGTCCCGCGTTGATTATAAATTAAAAGTGATTACTTAAGGAAAAGTTCAAATCCTAATTGAATTTCCGTTTTTTTCAATCTACCTACCGACAAATTATGTTGTGTTCATAATGCTCTGTTTTCTCTGTCGAAAGATAAGTCGTAATAAACAGGCAGAAGAGAAAACTTCCGATTGTTGTTTTTCTTTGTTCAAAAAAAGGCGAAATGAATCGATCGTTATTCGTTTTTCTTCGTCAACTCCTTTCTAGATCTAGTGTCAAAATCACTAAGTTGGCAATATTGAGTTCAAGTTTACGGCTTTCGTTAATTATACAGGGTGTCCCGTAACCCCTAGTAAAGATTCAGGTAGCACACTCTAGTATCACTTAAAGATTCCTCAAAAAAAATTAAAAAAGTAATAAAATTGACAATGCTGTACAGTGTGGTCCATTTTTGATGGTTTTACAGGGTTTCTCATTTATTTATAGGAATAGAAGAAAACTGTTTTCGCGACCCAATGCTACTTTTTCGAGAAAAACACAGTGGGGAAAACAAAAGTTAGCTATCTCGATTCGTTCGGTAAATATCGGCCGAAAACGAATTCTTCCGAAAAATTATTTTTCACAATATCTCGGTTGTTTGACAAGATATTTTGAAAATTCAAAAACTATTTTATTCAGCAATTAATATAGATTTCAATGGCGTCATTATCTTTTGTAGAAATTGCATCAGTTCTGCGAAACAGACTATAACTATCTAATTTTAAATGGGAACCGCAGTTGGCTTTGACACAAATAAACAGCTTGTTCAATGAGGTTTTCAAAAATGTAAAGTTTGATATAATCAATTTTTACAAATAATAAAGATACTAATTATTTTTTGTTTTTCGGTAGCTAACAAGTCATCCATGGCAACAAAAACAAGAAATTAGTTCAGTTTTTTTTTCTACAAAAACAGAATTATTATTAAATAAAACAGCTAACTTAATTCAATAAATAAATAGCTTCATGTATCTATCAGACACTGACATAAAGCCATAAGTATGTAAAAATGACTTAAATTCATTTAATCAGTTCTGTAATTATTAAAATGAACAGCTAAGAGATTTTTATATATTTTAAATTGTATTAATTAGTGTGTTTCTTTAAGAAATTATTGAAGTGTCAGATATTTCTTAAGTTTAAAAATGCTTTCAAGAAATTTTGTATATTAATAAATTTAATCACTGGTAAAATTGAAATAAACAGGTCTAAGAATTTTTGATAATTCAAAATTTAACATTTAATAATTTCAAAGGAGCATATGACATATAATTCTTCAAAACTGCATTGACAGTTAATCCATATTTATATTACTCGTAGTTTTATGAGTTCTCTAATAGCATTATGCATTTCCAGTTATTTATTTATTTTTAATTTATTATTTATTCTAAGAATGAATTTTTGAAGAAAATAACTGAATTTTCTTTTGTTTCTAGTGTCATAGATAGCTTGATGGGTACTGCAAAGTAATGAAAGTTAGTTTCTTTGTTATTTAAAAAAATAATTACATCAAGCTTTATATTTTTGAAAACCTCATTAATCAAGCTATTTATTTGTGACATAGCCAACTGCGATTTCCATTTAAAATTAAAAAATTATAGTCTGTTTCGCAGAACTGGTGCAGTTTCAACAAAATATAATAACGTCAGTAAAATCTACATTAATTTCTGAATAAAATAGTTTTTGAATTTTCAAAATATCTTGTTAAACAACCGAGATATTGTGAAAAATAATTTTTCGGAAAAATTCGTTTTCGACCGATATTTCCCGAACGAATCGAGATAGCTAACTTTTGTTTTTCCCACTGTATTTTTCTCGAAAAAGTAGCATTGGGTCGCGAAAACGATTTTCTTCTATTCCTATAAATAAATGAGGAACCCTGTAAAACCATCAAAAATGGTCCACTCTGTATACGTACATGAACTGCGTACTTATAGTAAGAAGGTTGTAGGGTTAATGCAAATTTGAAATTGTTGCCACCCAGCTGCTACTTCATTGCAGACATTAGATAATGATATGCTTAAATGACTTTTTTTATGGATCATGTAAATGTTTAGTTCCACGTTTTCATTCCGGTTTGTCTATAATTCAGTGGAAAGTTACCAACTTTATTCAATTCAAGCACACGAAAACTCAGTTATGTAAAAGATTCTTTCTTTCAGTTTTGTTTTCATTTTTCACGAACGAAAAAGTTTACCTGAAACTTCAGCGGAAGTTACGGGACACCCAGTATATTATTAATTAATACATACAGTGTGGTCCAACGAAAACGAAACGGACCGAATATCGCTCAAGAAACAGAATTTAAATAGGGAATGTGCTATGAGTGGCAAATCATTGAGAAGGTAATTTAATTCGTAATTAATAAACCAGACCTAAATAAATGTAATGTTGCCAACTAAAATAAAAAGTTGTGGTTTACTCCAACTAAAGTTTTTTTATTTTAATGACTTGGTATAATGCAATTAGAAACCAGAAAAAGATGGATAACGGCCGCTAATTCGTTTAATTATGGTTCTTAGGTTAAGTTATGTGTTCACATCAATGTGAACAAATTTGGCAACCGGCGATTATCATCCGAATTGTAATCATGAACAGGAGGTGAAGAAGAAGAAGAAGAAGATAATCACAAAGAACGAACACTCCGAATTATACCTGGATATAAACGACAGCACCTAATATGAAAAATCGATTTCGCCTTCAAGTAAACGTAAAGTAAAATGTTTCGTTCTTTTCTATTTTTGTGGCGCTCTCTCTAAATTGAACTAACCAAGTGAGTGGTGCTTTGTGTCGAGGCATGTGCGTGCAAACTTGGATAAATTGGCGTCGTAACAATTTTGTGTTCTACTTTTAACAATTTATCGCTTACATAAAACTCCGTCGTCGTTTGCAAAATTTTGATTGCTAGAATAGTCTATAATTATAACGTCCATTTAAGTGAATGTTTTCGGTATATGTATGTAGGTACCTATAGTTGAAAATAAAAACAATCGCTTTTTTTGTGAAAGTTCCGTAGGCGTGTGTCCGAGATATAGTAACAAAAGTTTTCTTTAAAATTGAGCACTTTCTTAGTCTCCTAGTGAATAATTACGATAACTCTTCAGTTAATGTGAATAATTACGTCGTCTTTCTCTTCGGGATCGTCCAAGTCCTTCTTGAACTTATCGTACTCCCACGTCTGACAAGCAGACTCCTGGTGCTTGTTAAGGTAAGACTTGAGAGCGAACGTCTTTTTACAGTTTTGGCATCTGAAATTTTTGTCGGCGGAATGCGTTTGCATGTGAGCGCGCAAATTGGAACGGTCGGCGAACGCTTTTCCGCAGTGTGCACAACCGTACGGTTTTTCGCCCGTGTGCGAACGCAAATGTCCCTGAAGGAGCCAAGGACGTGAAAATTGCTTACCGCATACTCCGCAGCTATGCGCGAGCTTGTGGGTAAGGACGTGCATCGCCAAAGCCGGCATACTCACGTACGCCTTTCCGCAGGTCATGCACTTCTTCGCCGAAAGTGAATCGAGACTTCGGTGGGTCTGTCGATGGCGAGAAAGATTGCTTGAAGTGGCGTACTGCTTCCCGCATTCATTGCAAACATAGCGGCTGGCCTTGGCGGAAGTATCAGCTTCGATTGTTCCTTCCGCTGGTGGGTTGTTGCCGGTTTCATCTTCAACAACTGCGTAAAATTTCTGCACAAAGGAAATTACTCATTCTAAAATCTTACGCCTTTCATATTAATTAATTTGCTTGAGTTGAGTGGACATTATTTCATCGTTAGAAAAAAAATTAATAAGGCATTCTAAGATGACGTCACGATTATGGCAGTCGAATTCATTGCTAGGCGATTTTTCATCGTCGCGTTATATGATAGATACTTGATTGGGTTGGTTTAATTAAACAAAGTACCGGATGATTAACGGAATTCATAATTAGAGGAGGCTGTGAATGGTGCTACTTTATGCAGTGTGGTTGGATACACTGAGAAATAAATAATAAATTGACAGTTGTCATATTTGAGGTTATGCTAGTGTTTTGTATAATCTTTATTTTATTATTTTATTTTGAATGGATGCTGGTTTGAATCCTTTTGTAGAATATTAGGGGAGGTTCCATAAGACAAATCAGCTTATTATCAATCATTAAAAATAAATACATGTCACAATTCTGACAATTCAGATTTTTAATGTCACATTGCCAACTTTTTGGAAAATATCACAGCCTGCTCTAATTATAAATTCCATTGATCGCATGTATATACTTTTAAATTGGACCAAACGCAAAACGCCTAGCAATGAATTTGGCTTAATTTAAACGACATTTTCAATGGTTCTGTACGAATACCTTGACGGATACACCAAGATCTGTGCCAAGTTCTACACCAGTGTTGGCAACTATCAAGAAATTAATCCTCCAGAGAGAACTTTTGAAATCCCAGCAAATTTTCAAAAAAATAAGCTATAAGTGTGGGTATAAAAATTATATCAATGAAAACCGATTTAAAAAATACATTTATCTCGACGCAAATGAGATTTTGAGCAATGACAGAACGAAACATAAACAGTCGACATAGGTGCTTTCTTTTGCTTAAAAGTTTGAATCGTGTTGAATCGAATAGTTTGGACCTGAATTTCGTAGATGCGGCAACGAAACACCAAACTTCAATTTTTGATTGACATTTCATTTGTAAATAACTACAATTCAATCCAAACAAGTTTAAAAAATAGAGAGATTCAAAGAAAAGGACGAGTCTTGAATCAAAACACGTTTGGATCACGATTTTGTGAGCGAAAGAAAGCACCTCATGTCACATAAGTTTTTAAAGTATAAAACAGTTTCCTGTAACAGTTTTTCCTCAAAGGTGTACGAATTCACAGACATGTGAAAATGTACTGTCGCCACTAGAAAGAAAAGGACAATTTTCTTGACGTAAATTTAATAAGTATTTCGTTAGAGACTCAGTTATTGCCAATTTGTTTAAACTTCAGACGTATCTCATTTAAAGTAAAAGGCTCGCAATCAATGGTTAAAATTCGCCATTTTTAGAGATAAATTCGATTATGATTCCTCGAATTGACTTCCGGTTGTAACCGCATCTCATTGATTTTTTCTACTGTCGGGCAGTTCCAACCGGAAGCCAATTGAAGAATGGACGACGATCGCAAAAGCCTTTAAGTTGAAGAGTTCGTGAATCTTGATAAAAATACCTATCATTACGCCATCTAACGTGTTTAATATTCTAGGATAGTTTCTAATTTTCTAGGATAACATCGTCCCGTTTGTTAATTTTTTATTTTTAATTGATTTTGACGTACACATCAACTCTCGTAAATGGTTACGTACAAAAACTACACTTATTATTTATTTTATTGTTTTTTTTTCATTCAGAATAAGAGACACAAAGAAAAGATTCTTTTTTCATAAAAACACTAAAATTTGCACTAATTGTAATAAAAATGCGTCGGAATTTGTACTGTACACCAGAAGGTTTATTTCTATCACCAAATAATTTTTAAATACACTAAATCTGGCGTAAAATGCACTAGGTTGGCAACGCTGCACCTACAAAGTAATCTCTAACCTCAAAAAAAGCAAAACCCATTTTAGGTAAAAAGTTGGCCGCGCGATGTCGCGATCTTAAAATTAAATTTTATACTATACAGCTGTTCCTTAAAGAACTGTGCACATTTCAAAGCCAGATAAAATCTGTGTCGCTTGGGTTTTGAAAATATCTCATAAAATAATGTCCACTTTCTATGTACATATAAGTAAGAAGTCTAGGTTTAGCTCACTTTTGGCGCACGCCTCGAAAGAATACACGCACACGTCCCATAGACAAAAATGGGCGTCTTGGAACTCATTTCAAAATGAGCTAAACGTAGGCTTCTTAATGTTTAAGGCTGTAATGAAAGTAAAAAGAAATGGTTTACCGTTTTGTTTTTCTTTGGGCTGGACGCAGCCACATCTTCAGAATTGGTCTCCGCGTTCTCCTCGTTATTATTATTTTTTAAACATTTATTGGTCCTATTGTTTTTACGCATACGGCGATCAGGTATTGCTACGTTCGTCGAAGTGATTACGCTTTGTTCTCTCACGGGGATTGCGGCGTGCCTCGAATTGACAATGACGGTTGGGGTGGAGATGGGCCTCGCGTGCTGCACAGAATCCGGCTCGGGCGAGAGAGGTAATATGAGGATGTCTTCGTTGTCGTCGGGTTGCGTCTGAATGGATACGTTTTGATGTGTCCTGTCGTTGGTGTAGATGTGCTGGTTTTCGGCGTCGGAGGAACATTCGGAGGTTGGCGGCGTCGGAGCTGCAGGTACTTGGACTACGTATACTATAGGCGGTTGGTAGCAAGGAATGGAGACCGGAAGTGGAGAAGCGCTTCTGTAGTTTGATGATAGCTCCGGAGATAACGGTCTGTAGGTGTAAGGGGGCGAAGGTGGGGATTCCCCATTTGGAACTTGTTGGTGTATCGTCACGACGCTGGGCGCCGGAAGTGGAGGCAAACTTTGCGACAACGACAGCAAATCGTGAGCAGCTTCCGTTTCTTCCGCGCTGCGGGTTCTGTATATTGGGATTCCGCCATCATTCCCCAATTCATTTTCCGTCCGTGTTGGAGACAAAGCTCTGTTTAAGCCATCATCCGCAATGCAATTTTCTAAGTAACCTGAAAAGATTGTTCCTTTTTTAATTAAGTAGAAAATGATCAATGATGACTGAGTTGGCAATACTAAATGTTACAACTAGAATTACAATCCAATCAAGTCAAGTAGAACTACTTGAGTTGGCAATGCTGGATTCTATTTTGAAATGGTTCAACGCTTCCTACTACGAACTGAAGCCTGAACATTTAAATCGCCAGCTCCTGCGGCTCCCTTTCACCTGTCTCATATACGAGATTCCGTTCTTTACATATTAATAAGCAGAGCGCATAGAGTCTCACTTGATATTCTGATATTCCTACACGATGACTCAGACCTGTTATTGAACTCATCTTGGTCACTTCGTACGGGCCCAAAAGATTTGGAATCAACTTTGGAAAACATAATTTTCATATTTTCTCGACTTATGTGCCTTACAATCAATACTGAGATTAAGACTTTCAGGATTCCGGCTATAATAATAATAACTACGGGTCGGAATTATATATTTTGTTCGGTCTATTACGAACGAAGCGGCCACGAGCGTGTGCGCATTGACACGTCGCTGCAGTGTTATACGTTTGCCGCCTCGTTTGTATTTAATCGAACAAAATATATAATTCCGTTCCCTGATAATAACTTTCTTTAGAAAAATTTTTTTTTTTAGAAAAATTTTTTGTGCAAATCGTTTTTGATTGCAGCGAAAACCTCGAGCAGCCTCTGGACAGCTGTTTCAGCCCTGCTTGGGGCTTCTTCACCAGAGACGTATTTACAATTTATTCGCATGGCCGCCTTGCATGGGGGACTTATTAGGAGCAAATCCCGCTTCAATTTGTCTATCCTACTGCAATGTCAGGTCAAAAAGCGATAGTAAGATGTCGCTATTTTATCTGTTAATAATTTTATAGGTCATTGTGGCCACTAGTGGATATAACAAATACCATGCGATCAACGAAATTTATAATTAGAGCAGGCTGTGATATTTTCCAAAAAGTTGGCAACACAGGTTTACAGTTTGAAATTAAAAACTTCAAGTGTCAGAATTGTAACATTTATTTTTTTAAATTTGATAATGATTGATAATAAACGGATTTTGTCTTGTGGAACCCCCCAATATTTAGGGTTTAAACCAGCATCAATACAAAATAAAATATCAATCTAAAGATACAAAGCACGAGCGTAACCTCAAATATGACAACCGTCAACTTATTATTTATTTCTCATTGTATCCAACCACGCAGCATAAAATAGCACCAATCACAGCCTCCTCTAATTATGAATTCCATTGATCACCCAATATTTAGCATTTCAAATGATTCACACATGGTGCGTATTTATGATGCGGATTTATTTAATGTGAAAATTTTATTTTATTTGAAGTCGTCTGTTTATTTAAAGGGAAATTGATTTTAAAATTATTCGTTCGGGCGAAAATTCGTTTGAGCATTCATTAAAATCCATTCGAGCTCGTGAGTTCAATTAAAAAAAAAATAATTATGTATTTGTTTTTCATTTTTGTCGAACGCCAAAACCGTACTTTGAAAATAATTAGGTACTGCAACGCGATAATTATTTTTAATATGACGATAATACCGGGTGGTCCAAAAAAAGCGCTCTGGACTAGACCGTTGGTATAACCTTAAAAGAGTTGGCAGCGCGGTGACATTTTTCGTTAACAAATGTAAATTCTTAATGAAGAGCGTTTCTTACATCGAACAGAAATAAATCAAACGAAAGATTCGGAACTGCTTTCCCGAGAGCCTCACACACAAAAGAGGCTAAACAAGGCGGCGGATATGGAGAGAGGCAACAGGGAATTGGCGCATCTCGGTGAACCGTTGGCATTTGCCCTGCTCGATTAAAGGCGCTGCGAAATTTCCGTTCAATTTAGTTTCTTGTTGCGCTCCTGAATAGCCATATTATATCCTGGATCCTAATACCAACTCCTAAAGTTGCAAGTATACTCTCGGGAGGCGTTACAAATCCGATCGATCGCTCGGCTATCGGATATCACACAGATTTTCTCTTCCTTTTAATATCCCTAATCACACCAAAAAGTTTAATAATATTCAGAGTGTGTCGCTTTATATTCTGCGAGCGTCTTAAAAAAAGAAATGGTTTTAAACCGTATAAAGCACATGAACGTGTTCCTAACCTTAGTCTCATATGTTTGATTTGAATTCTCTTTGTTCTCACGGTATGTCGTTACATTCTAAGCCTAATTATGTTCAAACGCGCGCATTTTGAAATGTACCTGGGCCACGGTATGCGAATCTTGATAGGCACCTCAGCCACAGCATAAGCGGGTGTTGGGGTCTATTCTGTATCAAAACCGTTAAATTTAAAGGGGTGTTAAATTTTGTTGTTACGGTAACAACCAATCATGGAACTGTATTTTAAATTTTAAAGGACCTCCAAATTTTAACAGCCCTTTAAAAAGTTACAGAATACGCCCCGTTATCTGTTATGATTTTCAGGGACGTGAAGTTCGTAGAAAATAACTTTTTATTTCGTAGGGATTGATTGTCAAATTTGTACGATTAATTAAATATTTCCTGTTTTCTTTTATCACCACCGTATAAATATTCCTTTCTCCTATTTATTTAAAAATTTCCCAAAAACCGAATCTCCCCGTCAGTTGGCAACACTGAGTAATCACAGCCACACGTGAGCGGGATTTTTTTTCTGACAGCCCTTTATTGTTGGTAAAGAAGAACTCGACTATTACGCTTTATTAAAAAAAAAGATCGTTCAGCCCCGATTTCATAATCGAACGGAAATCCGGAAATTTAAAAATAAAGTCACAGTCATATGTCCAAGAAGATGCGAAAACGTAGTTATTTATACATCAGAATGTGATTTTTATTTCAAAGTATCTTGGTTCGCTTATGAGAGCGGCCCTAATTACAGGGTG
This sequence comes from Prosopocoilus inquinatus, assembly GCA_036172665.1. Taxonomy (NCBI): domain Eukaryota; kingdom Metazoa; phylum Arthropoda; class Insecta; order Coleoptera; family Lucanidae; genus Prosopocoilus; species Prosopocoilus inquinatus. Next base: position 271,429 of record CM069873.1, read on the forward strand.
TTAATAAAAGAACCTATACAACGTTTGACAGGTGACAGTAGAGATAAAAACAAGAAAGAAATTCTAATAAACCAAAGTCCGATACTCAATACAGGTGTCCACGCTATGTGTTCACGCTTGTAGAATTTTTCTTTTTTTACATAAAATTGGGAATCGATAAATTAAATAAAAAGCTAAAATTTTCCACGGACGACTTCCGGTTTCACCGGAATTTTCTTTAGATGTAAGAAATTCCACTTGAACTAAATAAATTTTTTTAGACTGAATACAAAGGGTGTTCTTTAACGAAATAATAACGTTGGTAAAATCTGCATTTTCTTGTATCGGAGAAATTTCCAATGCACCAATAAATAAGGGGATTTTAAGAAAATAAAAATAAAATAATGAATGAATTAACAATTACAAGCAATTATAACTTTCTTTTCATGAATTTTTGAAATTTGGAAATTTATCGTTCTTCGTCCTTTTATTACTTCTTGCAATTATTAATCTCAACGTGTTTCAAAGACAAATCAAATCATTGATACTTTCATGGTAAGTGAGGAAACTCTCGGCCCTATCCAGGGCCGAATTTTCACATCGGCGCGCGTAAAAACCGGACATAAATTTCTCATGTACGGGGAATTGGGAGCTGCAGAGGCGGCGAAGTTGAAAAGCTTACAGGGCCGACAAAAAATGGATTAGCTCCCATGGATACATTTCCCAAACGCAGGGGTTACGCTCTTTGAATGATACTCCGGAAGAAAACCGGCGCTATTTCATCAATAGTTGATTCAATTCTCAAACATTTAATAAATTCTCTTCTTTTTGTTCAAGTTAATCTCTAACGGATCCTTTTTTTCTTCGTCGTCGCCTCGGCCTCGGTCATTAAAAATTAAAATCACGCGCAGAAGAAAACCGTTTTATTGTAGTGATTCCTTTTTTTGGGCTCTGTTATTAAAAAAAATAAAAATTAAATCAGTGAACAATGTGTGAAAGAAAATCATTTGATTAATTTTTTCTTCCATCGTTTAAAAAACGAAGCTTCTTATTCGTACTATTAGGGAAAAGTATCGTGGCTTCAAATATCTTCCGGATTAAAGTAGGCTGTGATTATTTTTTTTTAATGAAGTTGGCGACACTTTAAACGAGAGTGAGAGGATAGTTGCTAATAACTTGGCAGTGTCCATTTTTTAATCTACCAGTTCGAAAATAACTTTCAATAATTAAAATCTCTAACATTTTATAAATTGAAAATACAGAGAGACATGATCTGACGCTCCTGTTTATTTAATTTAAATAATTGGACAGCTGTCAGTGTTGTAAACTTTTAGGAAAACAAGAAACTTTGAAACCATAGCATAGCCTCGGGTAATCTGGAATTCATTTGAAAGCAGGGTATACAGGGTTACAACTAATTAAAGGGCCACCACGGGGATCTCGTAAACTGTATGAAACACAAAGACGATTAAATTACAGAAAAGTTGCGCTATCTTGAGGTCTAAAAAAATACGCAAGAAAATCTTTTCTATTTTCATTCGTTTTTGAAATATCTTCAAAAAACTGAAAAGTCTCATTTTCGAAAACCTCGAATCTCTTCTTTATTTCTTGAGATAGAATCATAAAATTCGGTGTTTTTATGTTAAATTCGATGGACAACCTAATTCAGTTCGAGGAAATAGGTTAGGTTTGACAGTTTCGTAGATACGATTGTCAACTGTTTCTTTTCTTATGGACGCTACCTTAGATATTCATAGCACGTGATGCAGAAATAATTTTTGTATACGACCATATGAACATTTATGCTTTTGTTTTGAAACAAAATATTAGGTTACTAATAATTTTTGTTATGTAAATAATTTTTTTTAATGTAAATATGTAAATAAGTGTCTTATAAGTATCTTTGTATCTCTTATAGTTTACGAGATCCCCATAGCGGACCTTTAATTAGTTGTAACCCTGTGTACATCGAGGTTCTGTGTTCTTTCATTTATTTCTTTTTAACTTGTTTAAAAATTATTTCCGTTTAAAAAATGAGTTCAGTTTACCAGGAGTCAGTAAGTATCGCGAACGATTCTGAAATAAAGACTGTTTTAATAAAAATGGTGCCCCGGATACAGAATGGAATCGACAATACTTATATAATTTATAGCAGAACATTGTTGTTGATAAAAATTGAAGAACTATAATAATGTAGGACAAACAGCAATGATCCGAGGGTGTAAAAATTGTACATACTTAAAGTCCATGGCAATTGAAATTATGGATTAGTGTTAAAGCAGCTTGGATGGGAGGAAGGTGTTGCACAATTTTTACAAACTCAGAGCATCGCTGATGTGATAAGGCGGTTTTTTTTCCTAGAGGGTCGCTTGTTAAATTAAATTTTATGTGAAATGTGTTTGTGTTTTGGTTAAGGTTGATAAAACGAAGACGCAATTTGTTTTAAAAGAAAATATCAACATACTACAAAAGATTCTGAAAAAAATAATATCTAGTAGGCGGATGCGTGTAAACATTCAGAACTAAAATTATTATTAAATTAATAACTCTTATTCAATTATGGTACTTATTTACATATTTGCATTAAAAAAAATATTTATATAACAAAAATTATTAGTAACCTAATATTTTGTTTTAAAACAAAAGCATAAATGTTCATATGGTCGTATACAAAAATATTTCTGCATCACGTGCTATGAATATCTAAGGTAGCGTCCATAAGAAAAGAAACAATTGACAATCGTATCTACGAAATTGTCAAACCTAACCTATTTCCTCGAACTGATTTAGGTTGTCCATCGAATTTAACAAAAAAAACACCGAATTTTATGGTTCTATCTCAAGAAATAAAGAAGAGATTCGAGGTTTTCGAAAATGAGACTTTTCAGTTTCTTGAAGATATTTCAAAAACGAATGAAAATAGAAAAGATCTTTTTACATATCTTTTTAGACCCCCAAGATAGCGCAACTTTTTTATAATTTAACCATCTTTGTATCTCTTATAGTTTACGAGATCACCATGGTGATCCTTTAATTTGTTGTAACCCTGTAAACTTTTATTGCTCTCGCCGTAAAATAATAATGCAGGTTTTCACTCTTGCCAAGTTTACGTTTTTCATATTGTCTTTAATATTTTACACTTTTCGCCGCTTCGGGGGCAGAGATAAATTTGTGTGTGACACTTGCAAAAAGTGTTCTTGGCACTTGATGTGTTGTTTACTGGTCCTTCGTTCACGCTGGACAGTTTCACGTCGCATGCCAAAAGCAGATACTTTTTGCACTTGCCACATAAATAAATTGCTTTCTACTCTTCTTTTTAGTACGTACGCAAAATTAAATTTTGCTTCCTCCGATTGACTGAGGTAAAAATTTGGGCAAAATGGATTGATGATTTTTTCAAGAAAGGCATGGAGCCAAGTTTTGTTCTAACATAAATTCCACAATAATCACAATTGGATTTACGATTTCTTTTTAAGATCTAGAAGGTATGATAGTGTCCAGTATACTTACTGGTGCGATTTGTAAGAGGAGTATAGCAGGAAGGAGCTACACATGCTTCAGCAGGACTCTCTGGTGCTGTAGCTGAAGTGGATTTATCCCAGCAGTCTTTAGTTAGAACCTGATGCTTGCTGCTCTGTTTTTTCACCATGTAACAACGAGGCATGGTTGCTGTATTTCCTTAAATTATCGATTGGAGCGGCGTTCATAAGCTTGGTTGTTTTTATTGATGAGGAATTTTAGAACGGAATGCAGTCGCAGGTGGTTGTTGCGTAGAAGGAACAAGTGGTGCTGTAGTCTGAATGATGCCGGTGAAGGTGGGTCTGTGCAACAAGTAGCAGAGACATGAGTCGTGTTATCCAACAGGTAACCAAACAGGACAGTTTGCATCGGTTTGATCACTCGAAGGTGTGTTTCATAAGTTAACGATTATTGCATTGCAATTTTGATGATCGATTTTACAAAACGGTATATAAACTATAGTCAACTGTGAAATGGAATTTTTTTTTTGGACGGTTTGTTTATATTGGTACTACAATTGCAATGTTATTTTGAGTTGTTGGCATTTCCCTCGCGGTACTATTGCTTCCTGAACTGACAACTGGTGCACTCGATGAGGTCCTTTAAAAATGCCACCATACTGCACTAATCTCACAGCATACACTAACCCCTACACAAGTAAAATAAACGCACCACTCCCTTGCTGCAAGTACTTGCGTCTCGACGCCAAGCAAGGGCGGGGTGGAAACTACATGCGCCTGCGTCCCCTCCAACGTGGTCAGATCGATCCCAACCGACACCTGTTACCGACCCCATCGATTCCTTTTCTCTCATTCCTGTCTGATGCACCCTGCTATAGATGCACACCTTGTTGTGCAACCAGTAATCTCCATTCTGCTAATAATTGCATTACTAAAGCTACTTCCTATAACAGAACTGGCATAGCTACCCTCCAACTGCGGCCGAATCCTTGCGAAAAATGGAAATTACGTTCTTGTTTTTGATGGAGTGAATTTTAATTGCTTTTACTGGTGGTTGACCGCGCTAATCTTTTCTTAACCAGCTCCTAAATGATGACATTAAAATGTTTGCATAGCTTGCACGTTTGGAATTCTTTCTAAAATATTTGTTTGCTTAACAAAAGGCAGTTGCTGCTTTTAATTTAACAGTCTATGAAAGAAGAGAACTTTTCATTTTGTAACCAGTATTGGTTGCTGTAACTTACACGTAGGTACTTTCGATAAAATAGCTGATGGAAGAAGAAGAAGAATAATAGAAACAGAAGATTCCCATCTTCTTATGATGGATGGAACCCGTAATCTTCCTTCTACTAATAACTGCATCTCCTTCGATATGGCATAGACCTTACTTTATTAAGCAAAATAAAATAAAACAATTGCTACCATCGAACAACGCAAATGATGATGGAAACAAATAAATAGATCTTTGAAGCGAAGTCGTTCAAGCAATGCAGAATAAAAATTTACGCTGCCCACTCAGTGGAGGCGGGGTGGCACAGGTAGTTATAAGGGCACAGGTAGTTATATGGGCGCCACCCAGTCCACTCAGTGGAGGCAGGGTGGCAAAATAGTGCTTTGCACAGGTAGTTGTAAGGGCGCCATCCAGCGATTACGCAACACAGTCCGACGAGGGTGTACACCGTCGGGAAAAAGTGTAAGCCCAATGACCCCGAGAAGTTACAACACGCAAGGATTCGCCACAGGACGAGACTCCACTCATGCGAAACCCATCCGTCGAATAAATTCGAAGTTTACTCGTGGATCGACTTCCAACGACGGACTACAGAATTTAGGGGTGGTCAGCCTCAATACTTACTCGAAACTCTTTCACCCTGAATAACCCGAAACCACCCCCGCGTTTTATATAAAACCCAACCTGCTCTTTTGACCGACGCAACGAGCCGCTGTGGAAAGCAATTTTCTTGTTCGGTAGCTAGTTTGAGATGAAAGCCGAAAATATATTTTCAACGGCGTTTTCCCCGAGGAGTCGAAACGGTGCCGTTTTATTTGCCTGAAGATTGTCAAATCTTCTTCCTGTCGTCGTCTTTCTAAAAAGTGAGTTTAGAAATTAATAAATAAAAGACTTTGACGAATTTAACAAGTCCATTCAAAGAAGACAAGAAATAAAACAACAGCAACAAAATAAAATTGCCAAAAATACAAGGAAACAGAAGCAGAACTGAAAAAAGAGAAAAGAAAAAATTTTCTTTTAATGATATAAAGAAGAGAGGCATGGGTTGCACTATCGATTGCAATGATTCTGAATCGAACTGAATCGAAAGTTCTTCTCGTAATCCAAAAATTAAGGAAACGTAATTATTTTAAATAAAACAAATGAAATACTCTGTTCGGAACGATTTCGAACACACTAAAAGAAAACACTTCACGGGGAAAGCTTTTGCCTTCCGTTCGCGAATTTCAAACTTTAGAGAAAATTACTGTTATTAATCAAATAAAATTAAAACTGAAGTTCGATTTAGATTCGCCCGGTACGAGGAAGAGACGCGAGCTTTTTCTGAAGCTGAGAGAAAGTCTGCGAATTAACTGAGTTAATTCAAATAGCTTTTTTTTATGAATTATCGCGCGACTTCCCCCCGCGTATCTGCAACGAGCTTCTACCCTAGACGCTCTCAAAACTGGATGGCGTAACTATGTCATTTTATCAGTTTTTTTTTTGTTTTCCTGAACTTCCTATGCCCTGAGACTGGAGCATATGATGCTGATTCGACAGTACGGCGAATTAACTGAGTTAATTCAAATAGTTTTTTTTTATGAATTATCGCACGATTTCCCCCCCGCATATCTGCAACGAGCTTCTACCCTAGACGCTTTCAAAACTAGATGGCGTAACTATGTCATTTTATCTGTTTTTTTTTGATTTCCTGAACTTCCTACGCCCTGAGACTGGAGCATATGATGCTGATTCGACAGTACGGCGAATTAACTGAGTTAATTCAAATAGCTTTTTTTTATGAATTATCGCGCGACTTCCCCCCCCGCGTATCTGCAACGAGCTTCTACCCTAGACGCTTTCAAAACTAGATGACGTAACTATGCCATTTTATCAGTTTTTTTTTGTTTTCCTGAACTTCCTACGCCCTGGGACTGGAGCACATGATGCTGATTCGACAGTACGTTCCAGATTATGTAGTAAATGCGATATAAGGATTTTATAAAATATCGTATAGCACTGAGTACGCGAACCTCAAAAAAAAAACAATCATATAAGTCCTGGAGGTTAATGGAAATTGCGGTTTCGATTTTGATAAAGTGAATTTTAATTACTTTTGCCGGTGGTTGATGACACAATTACTTTTTCCAGCAAGTCTTCTGTTTTATATTTGTGTAGTGTTAAGTATACAATCAAGTTATAGTATTAAATTATTATTCAATAGTTGTTTTGATTCGCATAAAATGATTTTTTTAAATAACATCGCTCGTTCGCGAAATTATTTAGGTCTTTTATTCTAATGCCTTTCACTGTAAAAAAGTCTTTTGCTTCTTTAATTTGTTTTCATGCAAATATATGGTTACGGTCAATAGGACGCAACTGATTGGGCGCGCGACTCTAAGGCGTGAAAACACTAGGGCGCGAAGACACTAGGGCGCCGAAATCAAACGTAAATGAAAACATAAAAAACATTTAATTAACATAACAGATCACTTCTTAAATTTTCAAATTGGAGTAAGCCAAGGCTTTTATAAACCAACTGTTAAAGTACGCCATTAATGAATGAACCGGGCCTTAATTAATTCCATTCGAATTATCTGACAATCTGATGATTTAAATCAAAATTTCAGTTGTCTTATCAGAAGGCTGGTTATACGATACAACAAGTATACATTGTGTTGAATGATTGTAGATTTCTTTAACGATCATACCTTCTGGTGTATGAATGCGACGTTTGCAACCATTGTTCTTTTGTTCACATCGCTCAAAATTACTGATCACAAAATTTTCTTCAATGTCATTACATCGTTACGGATTTGGGGGTTCATAAATTATAGTCGTTGAATTTTAGAACACCTTAATTACAAACTGTCGCTTTACACAATTGACAACACAATATTAATGAGGTGCAACACTTGTCTATCAAATAACAGTTCTACAGAATGCTCTTTCTACTATTCGATGTAAGAACACATATAACTGGCGCGCCCGTACGGGCTTTTATAGTAGATCCCTGTAATCTCGAACGCACTGGAATGAAGGCGAAACAACGAGAAACTGCGGTAACGTTTTACGACGTAAGATGGGGTGACTCGTACTAAAAATAGAACTATTTGTGTGTCATGGCTGTAACGTTAACTTCGTGCAATGACGTTCCTTAATCAGAGAACTAAGTTAATCGCTGATTAACAATTTTTTTTTGTGAAACCCACCCTGTAAGTAAGGAAGTAGGGAAGTAACTAATCGACTGGCGGGCCGGTATGGCTTTTATAGTAGATCCCTGTATTCTGGAAGTTTGCTAGAATAAACGCGAATCAACAAGAAACTGCATAACGTAAAAATAGATTTATTTGCGCGTTGTACGTCGCTGCTGTAACAATATCTTTTTTCTTCAATATTTGTTATTCTAAACTTGTATACCAGAATTTTTATTAATCGAGTAGAACACAATAAAAAGATATCAGGTTAAAACTCTGAGATGGTAATGTGTAATCATCAACATTTTATCAGTCATGAAGCATTCTATTTTTAGAGTGTTATAGAAGACGAAGTGAGCCATTTTTTAAGTAGCTTTCCATTTTCCGAAATCTCCACTAAGTTTGATGAAACCATAGTAAAAAAGTTTTGATATTAAACGCACAAAACGTTATAATTGAAATCCCAAAAAGTGTAAGGAAATTGACCCTCAGCAAAAACAGAACGGAATTCTAATTCTATTTTCATTCTACTTCTGGTAATTTTCAACTTCCAACGCGTGCTGACTTGAACACGTGTGTTTTGACGAAGACATCTTCATTACATTGTGTCTCAAAGCAAAACGAACCACCGAAGAGATGGAATAAACAAACGAGCGAAGTGCGCTCGGAATATTTAGGCCAGTACCCCATCGTCGTGTTTTACGCGAGCATCAGCGTTTTCACCCTTCGGCGGTAACCAATCAATACTTGGGAGCAACTTGGGATTGTGATTAGTTATTGTAAAAGTGTGAAAATTCGGTTGAACAGTTTCTCCGCCACAAACTTGTTTGTTTCAGTTTGTAATTTGAGTACCATTATTCGTTTAGTCGCCTTTAATTTTCTTTTAATTTCCAATCCAATTTTCTGACATCCATATTTTTTAGTGATACCAACAAGAATGTCACCCTACTCTGACGAGGAAGCTGAGTGAACGGATATTATCTCACATTTCGAAAAAGTTGCCTTGCATCGTTTTATTTTACTTTTAAATCTGTCAGGCGCTCTCGACGGTAATCGTCTTGGTCTGATGGAACAACTCGTCCTTCAGCAAACGGTAATGTTGATGGTATCGATTTGCCAGTAAAAGGAATTCTTTCATTCTCCAGGTCTCTTTACTCCTGACGATGTATACCACCTAATCCTTTTGAAACTGGAAATTCCAGCGACATTTTCCTTCCAGGGGTGAGTTTGCAGCGCCCACGTACACTTTTTTTTACCTTAACAAAAGCCCCATTCACGTTTGCGTAATACAAGATGATAACCCACGCAGCCGACTTAAATAATTGAGAGATTATTCTGGAGGTTTGCGGAAGATAAGGTGGAAAGTTGTATTTCTACAATTCTCCGTTTTTCCTTTTTTGTATCTATCTTCCTGTCCTTTACGTTCTGAGTATTAGAACGAAACTTGTTTGCGTATACAGGGTATCCCACAAGTATAAGTATTTCTCCCCTACCATAAAAGCCTCAACTTTTATGATCATCTTTAAATCTGTCAGTTACTCGACGGCTTCCAATCATTAAGGAATTCTCTTGGCCAAGTATAATAACTCGTTTTTTTTTATTAATCTACCAGTAGGAATAATTTATTATTTCATTTTCCAATTCTGTTTTGTAATAATTACTTGTGTTTGCAAAACAGTGTGGAGGTCGCTCCAACTTACTGATTCTTTTGAATCTAGAAGTTTCCAACCAAGGGTGAGTTTGTTAGCGCCCACACACACACACTTCTTTTAATTTAACAAAAGCTCCATTCGCGTTTTTGGTAATACAAGATAACCCACGCAACCAACTTACGTAATTGAGAGACGAAGACTGAAGGTCCTCGAAAGATGATGCATTTCTACAGTTCTCAATTTTATTTTTACAGCTTCAAATCCTCTACACGTTCTGAATTTCAGAATTTCGGAAAATATGTATGCGCATATAGGATGTACCAGAAATACAGGTAAAGCTTCGTGCATTAAATTTCGGTTCACTCTGTAGCAAGAAAATTATTTACTATTGAAAAAGAGCGCCGTAGAAAAACTTGCTTGATTCATTTTTTTTTTTTAGGGGGCGGGCCACTTTCTTTATTCCACCATTATTTTCCCTGCTTTAACCGATGCGATGCATCATTCTAATCTCCTCCCTTTTGCTTTTTCCATTTCCATTTTTTCAATCTCAGATCTTCTAATCTCCATTCAATCATCTTGAATTTGGCCTTCTTCTTGATTTACTGTTCGTTTCCAATTTGTTAAAAGTGTCTTCCTTTCCCTTTGCTTTTTCAAACGACTCAACCATTCTCTGGTTCGGGCTTTTTTAAATTCGAGCACACCATCTTCGTTCATTCCGTCACCTTGAAGACTTTCGAGGTCAAATTTGGCACAAACTTATTTCGCACCAAGCAAATACCTGAATTGCAAAATGCAAAATCTGAATTTGAAAAAAAAAACTTTGGTCCATTTTACGTTTCGCGGTTTCAGTACGGGGGACATACTGTATATATTTCTGGGAGATCCTGTACCTGTACATGCGTTTCGTGTTCTAACGCTAAACTAACTTTTCTAATCGTTGTTTCCATTTTCTTTGAGTGAGAAAATCGACGGATGCACAGTGCGTCGAATGATAGGCGTAAATGGACAAAAATCTCTTTTCTAGATTATTATATGAATTAAAAATTTATTTGTAACTTTTATTCGTTTGCGCAATTAAAAAATCAAAATCGACGAAATAGTACGGAAACAATTTTCCCCTAAGTTCACGTAATACGTTTCGTTTTTCGTTTTTCATTCTCATTTCCTCTGGCATCAGAGATTATTTGCCCGGGGTAGGTATTTTTAACTTTACACTCATTTCCTGACTTGTCTTTAATTCTGCAAACCGTTTTCTACATTTCGCAAATACGTAGGTTGTTGCTATAACCCTTTCTTTGAAGCCCGACGAGTACTTTGGAAGCTCCTTTTTTTTAGCCCCATAATTTTAAAGTACTCCTCCGAATTAAAAAATAAGGTATAGTTTTTTAGACTTAGCATTAATAATATCATCAATAATTTCTCCCCATGCAGTAAATCCCGAATATCATAATTCGTAAAAAAATGTACAGCATTTTGCAATAGATTAGATAATAGATACTAGACAGGTAGTTTCTTTGTGTACATACCTACCCACTCCTTAATAATAATAAAAAAAAACAACGAAAACGAACTGTCAAGAACGAATAATGTTATGCATAGGTCAGTTCAAGGCATACGAACTTAATTAATTAATCCAACATGTTTCGGTGGTACTAATAGGCATCGTCATCATCAGGGAGCTACAACCTACAGTTCCAAAAAAAAGCTTTTTATACTGGTGGGAAAGACATAGAAAACTAATAATAATTATTACATACTTTATAATCATTAATTAATTATTAATTATTCATCATTTCCGAATATTTTTAAAATTTTAATTCGTTATTCGTCATTCGAAGAAATTTCGATCCTCAAATATTTTTTCTTTTTCGCATTTTCACGAGGTACGTGAAACGCACACTAACATGGAATTAGAAAAGCATAAACAAACAGTATGTAAGTATCTACATGCAGAAATATTTTTTCACCGTATGGTATGCCCAGTTTTACAATGACGCACAGTGCGTCGAATGATAGGCGTAAATGGACAAAAATCATAATTCTTCTTTCTCTTATTTTTTGGTCCTGCAAATATACATATTATAAACAGTTGCAGTGATTGAAAATAGAATAGTATCACTAGAATATACAGGGTGTGTCATTAGTATTGATTTCTTCAACAGCATCTTAACTATTAATTATAAAAGAAAATGTCTTATACAAAAGTTATTGTCTGCAAGTAGCTCTATATCAGAAAATTATTTTCGCATGTACAGCATGTTCCATAAGTGAGTTATCTACCAAACTTACACTTTTTTAAACGGAATATACCAATTTCGATAAAGTTCTTACAAAGTTACAACTGTAGCCCTAAATCGAAATCTACAGCTCTTTCATTGAATTAAAGAGCTAAAATGTAGAAGTATTTTATTCATAATCAGCGGCGAATATTTACCTAACTAATTATAAATATCGTGTAGAATATTCCCTATGAGTAAACGTAACATTTTTGATGTACAGTCATGCGCAAATAAAATGCACCAACTACAGGCAAACTTCACCCTAAGACCTTATACTACAAGGCTCACAGAAACGTCAAATTGTAGCGCTTAAGGTGCGCACGGCTGTATGTTTGCGTTTGAAACAATTGAAATTTAAAAGTTCAAATTTCACCAGAAAATTAAATGTAACTCCCTATATATTTTGACACAATTAAATAGCTATAGTATAATCTAACTTCTGAAAAAGAAAAAAAAATGAAAGGGCATAATTAGATTTATTAAATTTCATTAAAGTATTGGCATTTATAAGTAATCCGAGAACGTAAGTTCACCACAACTGAAATTTATTAATTGCTAAACTTCAAGAAAGAAATTTCCAATTATTATTTTTATCTAATGAAAATTTATCTTCACTAATCTTTCAATTTATTTTAAACATTTAATCGATATCTTGGGAACTGTTGAATATCGGCTAATGATTTTCAGTTGATTTTTGCAAACACGTGCCTTACGTTTTTTAATATTCAATCGTATTTTGTCGAATTAAACAAAAAAATAAGTAACACTAGAGGCTAAAACATTTTCATTAACAAATCATTAGCGTTGGATAACTATTAGATGTCGAAAATAAATTAAGGATTAATAAAGTTAAATTTTCATTAGATAAAAATTATATTTTGAAGTTCTTTTTAGTAATTATGTATACCTATAGTTCATTTCAGCTGTAAGCAATTTTAGTAGCGAACTTATGTTCTCGGATCACTCATAAATGGCAATATTTCCTCGAGATTTAATAGAGAAACATAATTGTGCCCTTTCCTTCTTGTTTATTTTCTTGAAAGATGGTTCTTCGCCTCCACTCGATGTAGGAAGCTCCGTAGGTCTTTCTTCACCAAACTAAACAAACTTTATGCTAAATTAAATTGCCTTTCTAAGAAAATATGTGAACGCAATGTGAATAAAATTCGAGTTCGAGAACATTGCATCCAAAATCTACTACAATTCACGTAAAAATAAGAACAAGCTTGAATTAATTCTCTGTTTACACTATCCAGACATTTTGTTATATTTAAATGCTTTAAAATGTGTATTTTACGTTTGATTGTATCGATTTTGATGTTTCCTTGATAGGAAATTCACTTGTCAAAAATTTCTCTATTGGTAATATGGGAAACGTTGCTAAAACAAATTTTTCGTTGAATTACCTGCATCTTAGCAGGTAGTAGCAGGAGAATTTCTTGTTTTCGTAAAACGCGTGGATGAAGGAATTAGATTTTAAAAAAAATGTCCGATACGTTTCTTTACGTATTTTTGTAATATTCGATTAAACTTTACTTTTAATTCTTCAAATAAGATAATTTTATTTGCAGTTTTAATATTAAAATAAAATATGCTCACAAATTAATTTGAAATTATTCATATCTGTACTAGAAGACTCCATTGTTAGGATTAATAGTCAAAATTACTTAGATTTTTTTTCAATTGATTATGTAAGGTAACATTCATATAATCGTAAAAGTCACTATGGCAAACGGTCCTTGAACTTTCAAAAACTATATCATAAATAGTTATAAAAAAAGAGAGAAGTCAAAGAAATAGGGATTTTATTTACTTTTTAGATATTAATTGGTGAGTACTGAAATATTCTTGTCCCTTAAAAAAATTATTGCATTTTCGATTTTTGTCCATAGCTCGACGCACTGTGGGACGGCTCGAACTTTTTGAAACAAGTTTCCCAGCGAGCTTTTCTGTAATGTAAGTAACGATAATATCCTCCATTAACTTGGATGATTGTGTACTTTAAGCGACCTGAAAAGCAGTTATGCGGCTTCATGGATGCATTCGATGTGTGCAAACATATGTTTCTGTAGCACGGAGCTGCAGATGATATGTAGTGACACCCAATTAAAACTAATCCAATATGCAATAACTTGCTGGCTTATTATAGCATAGCGACTAGATTACGTGTAGATAGTAATATCAAGAACGGTTAATACTATAAAGCAGCATCTCTGTGCTTTGAATTCACATCACAAAGGTGTTCATTCTTTTATTTTCACTTGTGATGCCATGATGCCCATGATCATCATCAGTATTTCAATAATATTCGTTGTTTTGCTTTGGAAAAATTACGCATGTCAAAACATTTTTAGTCACACTATAAAACCTAAAAGTTTTTTTTTCTTTTTGTAATAATCGAGAGAAATAAGAATTCTTCACTCATATACTCCAATACCGTTGTGAGTCTCAATTATTAAGAAACTGGGTATAGTAACAATAATTGTTTGCTGATTTTTTTTTTTACTGAACCTTCGATATTTCCAGTATTTAATTTAACCTTTTGGTTAGCACGTAAGTACATAGTACGTAAAATAACAGGATGTTTAATAAATGAACTAAAATAGAACGTTAAGGTAGAACAAAGGGCGGTGTACAAGAGGAAGTTAAACCGATATGTGTAAGTGATAAGGCTTAGATTCCTCCTGGTCGATATTATCCCCAGCTCGTGTGGTGATAGGAAGTGTTATTTGTGCACACGTTAGGTGAGAAAACTTACAAGCGTTTGTGCATGGAGGCGTAACATGACAAATAAATCATTTCGAACAGCAACCCCTCGTACGTACAATGGTAATCAGTAATCAGGTTTTGAGGGTTTACTCTACTAATGTTAATTAAGGTTTTGTTTATCTCAACAAAAGAAGTTGTGACAGTAACATTTTAAATTAAATATGTAGGTTTTGTGGGCAGAACAATAGTTATTATCATAAATACTAGGATACTTATGTATGTACTTACTGAAAGCCTTGTTATAAACCCTTTTATTACCCCCCTTAGACCGCCAGGCGTTGTTGTAAGTGTACTAAGCTTTGATAAGTAGATCTAGACCATAACAACTATAATTTAAAATGGGACTGCTATAATTGCAACGAATTTTCCAGACGCAGTATTTGTACTAATAAAATAGAATAATAAAATATTTGTAATAAATCATTGCAGATTTTTTGGTTCGTTTGTTTGTTTGTTTTTTTTTTTATAATACTAGTTCAGTTCGTTTGTTGCGCAGTAGTTTGCACTCAAAGTATCTTCATCTCGTATTAACGTATGAGGTTAGAACAAGATACAAAAACCCTGAGTGCAAAGTAGTGCAACAAACGAACAGACTCAATATTAAAAATACTAAAAACCGAAAGATGTGTGGATGTTGATGTAATCGGTTATGTAGGACAACTGTATTTATGAACTAAAATTTACGGTTACGGATTCAATTTACGATTTAGGGCTCTTAAAAAAACGATGCCACGTCAAACGATCGTGTTTTATAGTACCTCGATGATGAAGTCATTTCTGTAAACACAAACATAAACGCTGATTCATATTAGGTAAGTTTGCTCTAAAATCACACCCTGTTTTTGAAAAATACTAGAAGCTCTCGCATCTTTTTATTCACGACTTAATTTTAAGTCATTGCGTGCAAAATTTGAGTTAATTGTGGTTGATACTCGATTTTTCTTTCCTGGAAAATTTGATCGATGCACCTACGCATCATACATTTTTCCGCTTCATTTACAGAAATAGCTTTCTCAATACGCATTAATATGCATGCATACGCCTACTATTTTCGTTGTTGCATATATTAAACGAACTGTGTTAATAATAAATAAAGACGGAAACCGTGTACATGCAGTTTTTTTATAGATTGAAATGTATGAAGTGGAGACCAGGAGAATGCACATTTGTCACGACCACCAGAAGATCGGATTCATTTCGATACGCTACATCTAGCGGTAAGCAACGGAAACAGACAAGGTCATCCTGCGTTACTATCGAAATGAAGGTCTTTTGGTGGCCGGGACAAATGTGCATTCTTCTCCTGGTCTCCTGGTCTGTGCTGCATTTGTTATGTTTTTCTCCAAATTGTCTACACCTTACACCTTGGTTGTACTGCCCTGATGAGGGTGTAATAAGATCGAAACGTACGTCGACAGTTACTTTTCCTTGCCAGTTATACCCCGGTTTACTTAGTATTTTACTGGCGTTAATGTTTTTATTTGAATGTTGTAAGTTTCTGTTCGTGTAATTTGTATGTGCGGCGTTAAGCTGGTGTTTGATTAAAGTTTTTGAAATTTCGATTATTATTTTGCGAACCTCGAAGTCGTAACAATATAATACTGCATAAACGTATGCAGGGTTACAACTAATGACAGAGCAACTATGGGGATTTCGTAAGCTATATGAAACACAAAGATGTTTAAATTACAGAAAAGTTGCACTTTAATTTAATTTTAATTAATTACACTTTAAACGAGAGTGAGAGGATAGTTGCTAATAACTTGCCAGTGTCCATTTTTTTAATCTACCAGTTCGAAAATAACTTTCAATAATTAAAATCTCTAACATTTTACAAATTGAAAATACAGAGAGACACAATCTGACACTCGTATTTATTTAATTTAAATAATTGGACAGCTGTCAGTGTTGTAAACTTTTAGGAAAACAAAAAACCTTTAAAACCATAAAACCACAATCCGGAATTCATTTGAAAGCAGGGTATACAGGGTTACAACTAATTAAAGGGCCACCACGGGGATCTCGTAAACTATATGAAACACAAAGATGATTAAATTACAGAAAAGTTGCGCTATCTTGAGGTCTAAAAAAAATACGCAAGAAAATCTTTTCTATTTTCATTCGTTTTTGAAATATCTTCAAGAAACTGAAAAGTCTCATTTTCGAAAACCTCGAATCTCTTCTTTATTTCTTGAGATAGAATCATAAAATTCGGTGTTTTTATGTTAAACTCGATGGACAACCTAATTCAGTTCGAGGAAATAGGTTAGGTTTGACAGTTTCGTAGATACGATTGTCAGTTGTTCCTTATCTTATGGATGCTAGCTTAGATATTCATAGCACGTGATGCAGAAATAATTTTTGTATACGACCATACGAACATTTATGCATTTGTTTTAAAACAAAATGTTAGATTACTAATAATTTTTGTTATGTAAATAATTTTTTTAATGCAAATATGTAAATAAGTACCATAATTGAATAAGAGTTATTAATTTAATAATAATTTTAGTTCTGAATGTTTACACGCTATTATATATTTTCATAATATTATTATATATTTTCATAATAAATAGCGTAGAAAACAAATTGCGTCTTCGTTTTATCAACCTTAACCAAAACACAAACACATTTCACATAAAATTTAATTTAACAAGCGACCCTACAGGAAAAAAAACCGCCTTATCACATCAGCGATGCTCTGAGTTTGTAAAAATTGTGCAACACCTTCCTCCCATCCAAGCTGCGTTGACTCTAATCCATAATTTCAATTGCCATGAACTTTAAGTATGTACAATTTTTACACCCTCGGATCATTGCTGTTTGTACATACATTATTCCAGTTCTTCAGTTTTCATCAACAAAGAAAATGATCTGCTATAAATTATATAAGTATTGTCGATTCTATTCTGCATCCGGCGCACCATCTTTTATTAAAACAGTCTTTATTTCAGAATCGTTCGCGATACTTACTGACTCCTGGTAAACTGAACTGATTTTTTAAACGGAACCTATTTTTAAACAAGTTAAGAAGAAATAGATTAGAGAACATCGAATGTATACAGGGTTACAATTAATTAAACGTCCGCTATGGGGATCTCGTAAACTATAAGAGATACAAAGATGTTTAAACTACAGAAAAGTTGCACTTTAATTTAATTTCAATTAATTACGCTTTAAACGAGAGTGAGAGGATAGTTGCTAATAACTTACCAGTGTCCATTTTTTTAATCTACCAGTTCGAAAATAACTTTCAATAATTAAAATCTCTAACATTTTATAAATAGAAAATACAGAGAGACACAATCTGACACTCCTATTTATTTAATTTAAATAATTGGACGCTGTCAGTGTTGTAAACTTTTAGGAAAACAAAAAACTTTAAAACCATAATCCGGAATTCATTTGAAAGCAGGGTATACAGGGTTACAACTAATTAAAGGGCCACCATGGGGATCTCGTAAACTGTATGAAACACAAAGTTGATTAAATTACAGAAAAGTTGCGCTATCTTGAGGTCTAAAGAAACACGCAAGAAAATCTTTTCTATTTTCATTCGTTTTTGAAATATCTTCAAGAAACTAAAAAGTCTCATTTTCGAAAACCTCGAATCTCTTCTTTATTTCTTGAGATAGAACCATAAAATTCGGTGTTTTTATGTTAAATTCGATGAACAACCTAATTCAATTCGAGGAAATAGGTTAGGTTTCATAGTTTCGTAGATACGATTGTCAACTGTTTCTTTTCTTATGGACGCTACCTTAGATATTCATAGCACGTGATGCAGAAATAATTTTTGTATACGACCATATGAACATTTATGCTTTTGTTTTAAAACAAAATATTAGGTTACTAATAATTTTTGTTATGTAAATAATTTTCTTAATGCAAATATGTAAATAAGTACCATAATTGAATAAGAGGTATTAATTTAATAATAATTTTAGTTCTGAATATTTACACGCATCCGCCTACTAGATAAACAAAAAGCATGAGTGTACAGTATGGTCGTATTCAGATTTTGTTTTCGTATCACGTGGTATGAATACCCAAGATAGCGTCCATAAGAAAAAAGACAGTTGACAGTCGTATCTGCGAAACTGTCAATCCTAACCTATTTCTTCGAACTCTATTAGATTGCTCATCGAACTTAACATAAAAACATCGAATTTTATGATTCTATTTTAATAAATAAGAAAGATATTCGAGATTTTCGAAAACTAGAATTCTCAGTTTTTTTTTTTAAAGATATTTCAGAAACGAATGAAGGTAGAAAAGATTTTTTTGAATATTTTGATAGGCTTCAAAATGGCGCAACTTTTTTGTAATTTAACCGTTTTTGTGTCTCTTATAGTTTACGAGATTAATTAGTCGTAACCTTGTATGTAACGAGTGTTCAATAAAAAAAAAACGGTCAAGTAGGCTGTAGCAGGCTTTTGTTGTCGGGAACGCATGTTGCGATTAACATCATTTGAATTTGACAACTTTGACAAGTTGACGGTTATCCTAACTAATAAAAGTTGAAAGCTGCTCCTGCATATTTATATTTAATATAAATATTCGGTAATAAACGTTTATTTGAAACGTCTTCTTTGAGTTAAAGTGAGGTTAGAAAGTGACGCTTCACGCTCGTCGTATGAAGAACTCTACGCTAGACGTTCACCTAACCTATTTCTTTGGACTCTATTAGATTGTTAATTGAATTTTACATAAAAAAAAAAAATGATTCTGTTTTAATAAGTAAGGAAGATATTCGAGATTTTCGGAAATTAAAATTTTCAGTTTTCTGAAGATATTTCAGAAACAATGAAGGTCGAAAAGATTTTTTTTGAATATTTTGATAGGCTCCAAAATGACGCAACTTTTTTATAATTTAACCATCTTTGTATCTCTTATAGTTTACAGGATCCCCATGGTGGCCCTTTAATTAGTTGTAACCCTGTATATTTCGTTTTTTTTTATACCATTATGTTTTAATGGAACGCAACAAATAATTGTAAAATAGTCAACGAGTGTAAAAACGTATTTAAACTAATCGAAGCGAAGAGAAAACGAGCACCAAGTTCACTTTCAAAAACAAACGCTTATTATGAGTTACGTGAATCGTTTTAATACGACCCGGAATAATCCTCCCGGATTTTTCTTAAATCAGGGAGACATCTTTCGTTAGCTTGCAGAAGTTAAACGAGCTGTTACCATCATTCCCATATTGACTAACCTAACGGGGATAAAATCAATGTAAACGTGCGGATTATCCTGTTGCTGATTTACACTTTCCGTGACACAAAGAACACATTTCAACTTCATTTTCTTTTTTTGAAAATAATATTCCTACTCACTCACTTATATGCAAAAATATTAGAGTTCTTAGCATTGCGATTATTACAATGCAATTAAGAATTTAAGAGGATCCGCTTCCGTAAATCGAAAAATTATCTTGTTTATTACTTTACGAGCTAAAAATTTAACAGATTAATAAAATAACTCAAAAAAAAAATTATAAATGAACGAATAATTTATTAAATAAATTGAATTTTTGATTAATTGTTAAGTGAACTATTGTAAAAGCTTTTACTGATAAGACTGCTAAATGAACGCAACGAGGATCATATTTAAATAAAATAAAAGTGTAAAAATTAAATCGGTTAATTAAAAAAGAAAGTTCTAATTTCTTTTCTTTTACATTTAAGTTTCGCAATAGACTGGAACGAGTTGCGTTCCGAATTGCATACTGCTCGTTGCTGTAAAGCGAGAACATAAGGAATGCAACAGAAACAAAAAATTTCCCGGCCACACAACTTCATACCTGTAAAACTGGTTTAATTGCACTCCCTCCTCTGCAACTTCTTCTGAAAGTTAGGGACAAAGTTTCTCTGTGACATCCTGTATATTTATGGGTAACGTAAAAAACTAACATTTGCCTTAACAGATAGAAATTGGGTGTTATTAAAGCGTAAATGACGCTTTCATTTCATTATACGTAATGAGTATTCGGGTTAGGTTGGGTGGGTATACGCATATAATTATTACATACCGGTCGTTGTCCTAAAGCGAGAACATAGGCAATACCAACAGACATAAAGCAGAAGTTTTTGCTATCGGTATAATTAAATGTCCTCTCTTTGATACCATGTATTAACGTTAATGTAATAACTAAAAACATTTGGTGAACGGATAGAAACAGGGTGTTGTTAAAGTGGAAACGCCGCTTTAAAGAATTTTCATTATAATAGGTAGACGTTAGGGTTGAATCAACCGAAACTAACAAACTTATCATTGATCTCCGATAGGTTGATGCGTGTGGGGTCCGACTCGGAAGGTTACAGATAACGGTTATCTATGGCGAATGCCGCCTGACTAGGGACGATATTAGTGGGATTGCATTTCAATTTCCTTTGGGCTCATCCAAGGCTTTTCCTTCTTCAAACGTTCCTTAATTTTAACGAGGACACTCGCTCGCCTTCCCTCTGATCAAATTATCTATGCGTACAAAATGTTAAGCACATACTTATTTATGATTTTTCAGAAGGGGCTGCTAAAACTTGCTAATAGTTTCATTTACATAACCTACGCCAGTAAAACAATATATTTGGCAACAATACAAACGTTGTTTACTTGCCAATTTAGGCTGAATATATTAAACTAGAAGCTCTCTCGTCTTGAAATACTTCATCAACATAACGACGGAAAATATAAAGTCAACCGGCGATGATTGTATTGTAAATTACACATTACTCCTTTTCTTTTATTTTTTCGCAAAAAGAGAAAACTGTTTTCTTAAACCTCGTTTGGTATCATTCCTAATGCACGGTCTGTTCACGGCAAACATCCAAAGTTTTTGTTTGGACTGTTTGGAAGTTCGGTCAAACGCAAGTTTCATAACTTCCCCGCTCGATTTTACGGCGACGTAAGAAGAAGAAAAAGAAGAAGAAGAAAAGAAAAAAAACTGTTGACCAACTTGCGTTCGAGATTTGTTATTCTTTACGAGGCTCTCCGTATTTCGAGAGGCTCGTCAAAAGATAGCTCGACTCTCTATGAGTTATTGTTCCATAATTTCATCAATGAATTATTGTTATATATATATATTTTTTTAAATGAGTGATTTAGTTCTAACGAACAATTACAAAGCTTAGTTAATAAATAAATTAAAAAGAAAAAAAAACAGAAAGTAAATTAAAAATTTGGGCGAGGAACGTCGTAAGACGAGTTCTTAGTGGAATGAAAACAAAGTCGGGGGGAGGGGGATAAAGAAAAAGTGTAAATAAAGAATTATAAGAGATATCCAAGAAGCCTATTGCAGTCCATCATGAATCAAGTGCTTAGGACGTGTTGGGCGGATGAAGGGAAAATAGGGGGTTTTGAAAACCACGACATAATGCAATTACTTCTCTTTTAATAATGAATTTCATTGATCACTCTCTCATAAATGAAAATGCATTTACTCACGAATTTTCGTGTTTAAACTATTCGTATAGGATGTGACAAAGTGCGTTTTCTAAATTAAAGTCCGGATCCAAAAGTCGATGTATCAAATCCGTCAGCGTTTCGTTAGAAAACATAATTAACGAGCGCAGCAAGTGGAAAGTTCAACAACTTGAATGCCAATTGTCAGCGTAGAATCCCCTCATTTGAAACGTCAAACCTAAATAAGTAAATTTAAGATTTGATCTTCAACTGGTATGTTAGTCAATAAGTACTAAAAAGGAAGGGAAGAGAATTTTCTTTTTATTGACCAAAGCAGGCAGGGTTCTTTTAGTTTATTTCTTTGACTAACCCATCGCTTGCTAGAACTAGAATCGACTATCTTTTGAATGGGTTGATCAAATCTAGTAAAACATGACAGATATACGAAGATAGTTTTTTTTTTTTTTTTTAAAGAAGAAAACCGAAGATATATGCAGACTTCAGGACCTGCCATGAGGAAACTTGAAAGGCTTGAAAATTGTCAACAAAATGGTGCTTTTATGACGGTTATTTGATCATACGTGCTTTTAGGCTGATTCTTGAAAGTTTCTTTCGTTTGAAGAAATGATCCAAGTAGGCATCTTCTTGTTTTCAATTTTTTTTTTTGACTAATGTTTCTAACAAATTCTCTTCCTGTATCAATATCATTTCAGTCTATTTAGTTTTAGCTTGATTGGGGTTGTCCTTGAACTCGGAGTTATGAACACATGACAAGTGTACAAACTTCTTCATCTTCCAAACGAAGAGGAAGTCAGAAGCCCTTCTTCCTTTTCTATCCGTTTCTTTTACGTTCTTTCTCCTTCTTCATCTTCCTCTCTCTTTTGTTCACGCAAAAGCAGAATAAATTATTATTGCGTAAGTAAATTATTTTTTTCTTAATATTTGTTCGTTCAGAATTTGCTTAATTTTGTTGTTTAAACTATGCCATTTATTCAAAAGAAACCCTAAAATTTTGGCACCGACAGAGTTTTAAAAAACAAATAAATAAATGAAACCATAATAACTTCATAACAGTGTTTCGTACCTTATGTTCGATCGCCTATTTTTCTTAAAAACCTCAATTATGTTCAGCTTGCTTCTTTCTTTTCTTAATTTCTTTTTTCCTCTTTTTTAATTACGATACGTACTTATTACTTATTTTTTGTATGGTAATTAGTCCTTACAGGGTTCTGAAATTTTGTTGTCCTCTTTCAAATTTGTGAATTCGATTTTTTTTTTTAGCAGTTGCCTTAAATTCAACTCAGATTTAGAATTTAAAAGATCTCTTGCGTATATCACGAATTGTAATTATAATCGAATGAAAGTGAAATCGAATCGATTTAAAAATGATTGAAACACTACACGGTTAATGTAAGAAACAAATATGTTTAAACAAAACCAAAAATACTTCCTTCTATCTGTAAAGGATGTAGAATCGAAATCGAATTCTTAAATTAATCTGATCGAAATTAATGAAGGTTTTTTTTTATTTGGTTTCTGTTATGGTTTTTGGTTTTTGCACTGTTACTAAAAATAATGGAGGAAGAATTCTGTTTCTATTTAAAAAAAAAACGCTTTTTATTTCCTTCCCCACTTTCATTTACTTATTTCCATTCATTACGGATTGTCTCCCCAATTCCTATTACTCGTATTTTTGTTCTGAGATGGGAAGTATGTAGTTTTAATGTTCACAGATTTTTGAGTTTCTTGGGTTTTGTTCTAAATCAGCGGTTCCCAAACTGTGCTCCGCGATTGATTCTACGATTTTGCGCGTCAGTTTTGAAGATGACAAAAAATTCGTTGCCAACTGACCCAAGTTTCATCTTTGTACTTTTTAGAGAAAAAAAAATCCTATACTGTTGTTCACCATCCCAATTTGACGTTCAATAATGATTAATAAAAAGTAAAACTAAAAAAAACGCATTATTAGATTTTTGAGTTTGAAATTCGTCAACTTTCTGGATTTTTTTAAATTCTGTTGGTTGTTACTGTTTGATGAAAGAACGTCTTCCTGCAATTTCCGATTAATCATCAGTCTTTACAATTTTTGTTTATTTTCTATATTTTCTGAAACATTACCTTTTCTTTTTCTTTCAAAATCCATTTATTTTTTCCTCCTTTTTCTTTCCTCTTAAAATGTACGTTCTGTTTTAGTTTTTATCGTTTTCTGAAATTAAATTATTAAAAATTTTCCCCCACTTCTCACTCTCTTTACTGTCGTCATTTGTTTTTTTTTTTTTTTAATTTTCTTCATACATTTTCATTTCGTAAACGTTAAGTTGTGATCGGTTCTTCTTTGCCTTTGTCTCTTTCCCGCGAATGTTTATTATTAATTACAATTGCAAAAAATATATCAACAAGTCTTTAGTAGAACACTCTGGATACGGTTTTTGAATTTCTTCATTTGTTTTTAATGATTTAATCCGAGAACCAATCTAAATAGACCCATGGTGCGACCCATTGATTCAGACTAGAATTTTCTTGGCAATTCAAAAATGCCAGTGTTTCATTTAAAAAAAATGTTACTTCGTTAGAATTTAGTGCCGGTTATTAACATGTTTCCATTAATTTAGGATTGTTTCCTCCATTCCTATTAATCACATTTTAATTTTCGGATGGAAACTAGCTTTAATGTTCACACATTTGAGATTTTAATTAATTTCCCGATTCAGTCCGAGGTTGGGTATTGTTCGAAATTAATTATCTTTTGTTTTCCAATATCCTTAAGTTTTTCCCACTTCTTTGAACAACTTTTGTTTACAATGACTGTTGGTTATTGGGACGTTTTTCGTTTATTTTGGATTGCTTCCTCAATTTCTATTAATCATGTCTTTACTCTGGGTTGACGATGGAAGGAGAACTTTGAATATGATTTCTTCTAATTATTTTTTTTTTCCTTTTCTTGGAACAACTTCCATATACAATGAGTGTTGGTTGTTGGAATGGTTCCGTTTATTTTGGATTGCTTCCTCGATTTCTGTTAATAGTATCTTTACTTTGGGTTGACGATGGAAGGAGAACTTTGAATATGATATCTTCTAATTATTTTTTTTGCCTTTTGTTGGAACAACTTCCATTTACAATGAGTTCTGATTGTTGGGATGCTTCCGTTCCTTTTTAAATTGCTTCCTGTTAATGTTAATCATATTTTTAGTTTAGGATGACGATGGAAGGGGAACTAGGAATCTGGTTTCTTCTAATTAATTTTGTTCCATTTCTTGGAACAACTTCCATTTACAGCGAGTGTTGGTTACTGGGAGTTTCCGTTTATTTTGAATTGCTTCCTCGATTTCTATTAATCGTATCTTTACTTTGGGTTGGCAATGGAAGAAGAACTTTGAATATGATTTCTTCTAATTATTTTTTTTTCCTTTTCTTGGAACAACTTCCATATACAATGAGTGTTGGTTGTTGGGACGGTTCCGTTTATTTTGGATTGCTTCTTCGATTTCTATTAATCATGTCTTTACTTTGGGTTGACGATGGAAGGAGAACTTTGAATACAATTTCTTCTAATTATTTTTTTTTCCATTTCTTGGAACAACTTCCATATACAATGAGTGTTGGATATTGGGATGTTTCGGTTTATTTTGAATTGCTTCCTCGATTTCTATTAATCGTATCTTTACTTTGGGTTGGCGATGGAAGGAAAACTTTGAATACAATTTCTTCTAATTATTTTTTTTTCCTTTTCTTGGAACAACTTCCATATACAATGAGTGTTGGTTGTTGGGATGGTTCCGTTTATTTTGGATTGCTTCCTCGATTTCTGTTAATCGTATCTTTACTTTGGGTTGCCCATGGAAGAAGAAATTTGAATATGATTTCTTCTAATTAATTTTTTTTGCCTTTTGTTGGAACAACTTCCATTTACAATGAGTTCCGGTTGTTGGGATGCTTCCGTTCCTTTTTAAATTGCTTCCTGTTAATGTTAATCATATTTTTAGTTTAGGATGACGATGGAAGGGGAACTATGAATCTGGTTTCTTCTAATTAATTTAGTTCCATTTCTTGGAACAACTTCCTGAATTTCATTTATATTTTTTACCTAGGAATGGAATGGGAACTTTGGATATGGGATTTCTTCTAATTAATTTTTTGTGTGTACATGGCGGTGAATACGAAATTGAATATCATTATTGCACAAAGCAGTAGCTGTCCTCCAATTAACAGTTTTATAATGGATTTGTTTTGCTTGGATTTAGTAGGGGTGTGTAAATGTTGCACTGCGGTCAAAAGACAAGTGGCGTTTAATTATTTCTATGCAGATTTCGTGAACTAGTTTTATGTAAATATGGATTGATAACGATTGTAAAAGCTCACGAATGCCGCGGCATAACTGTTGTTTGGTGGTGAATAAATTAAGGCGCGAACATAAGGATGTAGTCGAAGCGGAAGTTGCAACCCGACACAGGGAAGCCGGTTTCCTTGACCAGCTGCGGGCGCTATCAGGTGGTCGGCGACCAGGTAGCGCACAACCCCATGAATACGTGTAATGATTCTTCGGCACGAGTCCTAATGGTCGGCCACGTGTTGAGGCGCAGGGTGAGGCCCAGTTACCCCTCACAAGTTGCAATCGATGCGCGGTCGAAGGGGGTGCGCATGCAGTGGCAGGGAGATATTATTTCCAACCCTAAAGCTCGTCGACCCCACCATTTCGAACGGAATATAAAAGCTGCGAGGGTAGGAGTGGGTCTCAGAGCCACGAGGGGGTCTGTTTAGTTTAGTTTGTTGAGTTGTTCTTTCGGTGCCTGTCTTCTTCTGTCCTATCTTCTTGCTACTTGTTTTTCCGTTCTTCATGTGCGTGCGTGCTAGTGGGATGGATGGCTTGTGTCAGTGAGTCCAGTGCTACGAATGAGTACCGCAAAGTGGAGACCGTCGATGTGCCGTCATCGTAGACGTGTCATACGATAGCACCAAATATGCCGCGTTGCCTTATGGCTAAGAAATGGAAGGCTTATCAATGGTCCGAATGTCCAGAACCTCTGGATGAAGATGATGAAGAGATAGACGTAGTCGGCGACTCTCCGGGCTCCTGTTGGGGACCGTCGAGCCCCACGGCGGGTGCCACAGCCCCAAGCCCACCACCCACTTCACCGCATGGCACAACTGTACTCTATAACGGTGAGTTTCTGTCACAATCCAATTAATTTGATTTAGATTTAAACAGAGCATAAATTCACTTGTGACAGTACCAATTACGACCACCAATCACATCTCCAAACTAATCCAACCTAATCACGAAAAAACACACTCGAAAAATGCAGTAACACTACTCATTAACTAACTTGGTTTGGTATTGATTGCATTTTCAACCTGGTAGCGCTTATTATCTTGGCAACTACTATCATCATCCCTTCACACAACAAATTTTGAATTCTTAATTTATTCAGAATATCGATTGACCGTCGCGTCGTCACAATACTATGATGATGATACACACGAGAAAATCGATTGAAAATCATCAAATACGAATGGGTACACAGGAAGACACATCAAACCTTTCTACTGTTTTCCTATTAGGTAAGAGAGATAATCGGTTAAATACAAACACATCATAATAATAAATAATACAAACTGACTAACTTGGGTTGATGAGGTGGTCCACTTTCTGGTACAATTTCATTTATTTCGATTGTTTTGTTTGATTTGTCTTTATTTTTTAGGCAACGGTCAATTCAGTTACCTAGCTACTTGAATCGTTGTGGATGGAGCTAACCTTGTTTACAAATGACTGCAACTACGCAAAACAAAGCATTCATTTACACTTTTCAAATCCTGACAACTTCAAATATTCCAATGCCTTTATGTTGTTTGAAAAGAAGAGAGGATATGTTGTTGTTTCAGTTGTCTATTAGATGAAGATGTTACTCATGTTGAGTAGATACATACTAGGGATTTGACTACTTTGATATCTAAGTAAGGTCTTCACAAGATTTCGGTGGAATTATTATCTGTAATTAGAATTAAATGTGATGTTTGCTTATTAATCCCGAAAGCTAATGTAACTGCGTCTCTCTCACTCGTGATACTTATCGTATTTGACTTGTTTTTCTTTTTTTAATAAAACTTGTCGTTGATTGATTCGTACGGTCGCGAGCAATAAATTTTGGTGGTCATTGATTGTCAAAGATTTGTACTTGACTCGTATTTGATTAAAAGTACAGAAATTGATGCCTCAATTTTTCAGTACCTGCCATGAATATTTCTTAAAAGTTTTATTTATTTTTGACCCTTTTCTTGGCAAAATATTCCCCAAAAATTCCTACTTTTGAGTTATGACATAAACATTTCTTTTAAATGGAAACCTTAGTAGGCCATGTTTGAAAAGGAAACTGGCATTTTTTTTTACCTTTCCAACGATGTACAGAGTGGACCATTCTTGATGGTTTTACAGGGTTTCTCAGTTATTTATAGGAATAGAAGAAAACTGTTTTCGCGACCCAATGCTACTTTTTCGGGAAAAACACAGTGGGAAAAACAAAAGTCAGCTATCTCGATTCGTTCGGGAAATATCGGTCGAAAACGAATTTTTCCGAAAAATTATTTTTCATAATATTGTTGTTTGACAAGATATTTTGAAAATTCAAAAACTGTTTTATTCAGCAATTAATGATGTAGATTTCAATGGCGTTATTACCTTTTATTGAAACTGCACCAGTTCTGCAAACAGACTATAACTTTCTAATTTTAAATGGAAACCGCAGTTGACTATGACACAAATAAATAAACCACAACTTTTTATTTTAGTTGGCAACATTACATTTATTTAGGTCTGGTTTATTAATTACGAATTAAATTACCTTCTCAATGATTTGCCACTCAGCACATTCCCTATTTAAATTCTATTTCTTAAGCGATATTCATTCCGTTTCGTTTTCGTTGGGCTACACTGTATGTATTAATTAATAATATACTGGGTGTCCCGTAACTTCCGCTGAAGTTTCAGGTAAACTTTTTCGTTCGCGAAAAATGAAAACAAAACTGAAAGCAAAAATCTTCTACATAACTGAGTTTTCGTGTGCTTGAATTGATTAAAGTTGGTAACTTTCCACTGAATTATAGACAAACCGGATTGAAAACGTGGAACTAAACATTTACATGATCAATAAAAAAAAGTCATTTAAGCATATCATTATCTACTGTCTGCAATGAGGTAACAGCTAGGCGGCAACAATTTCAAATTTGCATTTTCCCTACAACCTTCTTACTATAAGTACGCAGTTCATGTACGTATACAGAGTGGACCAGTTTTGAATGGTTTTACAGGGTTTTTCAGTTATTTATAGGAATAGAAGAAAATCGTTTTCGCGACCCAATGCTACTTTTTCGAGAAAAACACACTGGGAAAAACAAAAGTTAGCTATCTCGATTCGTTCGGGAAATATCGACCGAAAACGAATTTTTCCGAAAAATTATTTTTCACAATATCTCAGTTGTTTAACAAGATATTTTGAAAATTCAAAAACTATTTTATTCAGAAATTAATGTAAATTTTACTAACGTTATTATATTTTGTCGAAACTGCACCAGTTCTGCGAAACAGACTATAACTTTCTAATTTTAAATGGGAACCGCAGTTGGCTATGGCACAAATAAATAGCTTGTTTAATGAGGTTTTCAAAAATATAACGTTTGATATAATTATTTTTTTAAATAACAAAGATACTAACTTTCATTACTTTGCAGTACCTATCAAGCTATCTATGACACTAGAAACAAAGGAAAATTCAGTTATTTTCCTCAAAAATCCATTCTTAGAATAAATAATAAATTAAAAATAAATAAATAACTGGAAATGCATAATGCTATTAGAGAACTCGTAAAACTACGAATAATATAAACATTGATTAACTGTCAATGCAGTTTTGAAGAATTATATGTCATATGCTCCTTTGAAATTATTAAATGTTAAATTTTGAATTATCAAAAATTCTTAGACGTGTTTATTTCACTTTTACCAGTGATTATATTTATTAATATACAAAAGTTCCTGAAAGCATTTTTAAACTTAAGAAATATCTGACACTTCAATAATTTCTTAAAGAAACACACTAATTAATACAATTTAAAATATATAAAAATCTCTTAGCTGTTCGTTTTAATAATTACAGAACTGTTTTAATGGATTTAATCAATTTTTACATACTTGTAGTTTTATGTCAGTGTCTAATAGATACATGAAGCTATTTATTTATTGAATTAAGTTAGCTGTTTTATTTAATAATAATTCTGTATTTGTAGAAAAAAAAAACTGAACTCATTTCGTGTTTTTGTTGCCATGGGTGACTTGTTAGCTACCGAAAAACAAAAAATAATTAGTATCTTTATTATTTGTAAAAATAATTATATCAAACTTTATATTTTTGAAAACCTCATTGAACAAGCTGTTTATTTGTGTCAAAGCCAACTGCGGTTCCCATTTAAAATTAGATAGTTATAGTCTGTTTCGCAGAACTGATGCAATTTCTACCAAAGATAATGACGCCATTGAAATCTATATTAATTGCTGAATAAAAGAGTTTTTGAATTTTCAAAATATCTTGTTAAACAAACGAGATATTGTGAAAAGTAATTTTTCGGAAAAATTCGTTTTCGGCCGATATTTCCCGAACGAATCGAGATAGCTAACTTTTGTTTTTCCCACTGAGTTTTTCTTGAAAAAGTAGCATTGGGTCGCGATAACAGTTTTCTTCTATTCCTATAAATAAATGAGAAACCCTGTAAAACCGTCAAAAATGGACCACACTCTACAGCATTGTCAATTTTATTACTTTTTTAATTTTTTTGGGGGAATCTTCAAGTGATACTGGAGTGTGCTACCTGAATCTTTACTAGGGGTTACGGGACACGCTGTAAGTAAATAAGTGAGAAACCCTGTAAAACCACCAAAAATGGACCACACTGTACCATTCGATATGTTTATTTAAACAAGCGCCGGAGATTCGGCAGTTTTTCTCTTTCGAAATTGTTAAAATGGTTGGCCATGGAAATAAATGTTAATTGACAAATGCAATTATGTCACTTTGACGTTTACTACCACCAATGTTCACTTGATAAAAAATGTTTGATTTGGCGTAGCTTATTGATCATTGTGCCGCGTGACCATCAACATCTGAGATTGATTTGTTCGATTGGCAACACTGTTCAATGTTTATATTATGTCCTCAGTGTTCCCAACCTACTAATTTTGCTTCAATGATTTATATTAGCGTCCTTGCATTAATGTTGTTGTTTGTAAGTAATTCAAAAACGTCTCATCACATCACACTAATGTCATTTATTTTGATTTTATCATAATCTCATTGATTCTGTCTCCAGAAACAATATTTATTCAGAAAAGCCCTAGGATGAACTAATTCCTTCCTATTGCTGAGGATAAACGAACAGGCGTTCAGTAGAAAAGTTCATCAAAAAACCTTTGATTTTCTCGCGCTGTTGTAAAACTGGTTTTGAATTACGTGCGCTTGCGAATTAAAAAATAAAACGCTTCGTCCTTTTTTTTTGTACTGAAAAATAAGTAAATTGATTTTCGACCTATCAAAATAGGAATTATTGGAGCTGCCATACTGATTCATAATAACATCAATAACTCAAAGAGGAACTGTTTAATATTGCCAATTGTCGAAGTTATCCATTTTTTTGCTTCTTCTTTCATCAATAAATGAAAACCAACTGTTCTGTTCTCTATTATTAAAGACGTAGTATTTTAATCGATCCTACTTTGATTTGTCGAAATATAGCTTAGCCCTATCAATGCATTTTTGCGTTACTTTAGATTTGATTCTTTGACATCGTTCCTAGTCTATGAGTTGTTATTGCTGTGGTACGCAAGTTTTATAAATTTATTTTTTTAAGTATAATTTATCTTCATCTTAAATGACAGTATACAGGTTAATTTTGTTGTTGTTTATGGTAGCCAAGTAAATGATAAATTACGGGAACAGACCTGTAATATTTTACGGGCTTGTATAAAAGACCTGTAAAATTTTACAGGCTTGTAGAAAAGCAGTTTCCGTTTACATCACCGTGACTACGTCTAGCGCTAGAAATAACGCCTATAGAAAGCTTTTTCATTAAAAAAAATAAACTAAATTAATTAAAAATCGCCGAGTGAAGGTGAAAATGAAAGTTTGTACGCGACACGCTTTGCAATTAATCTTTATCAGGCTCACTGACTTCGTCGCGTCGCTCGCCTCTCAAACTTCCAGCTCGCCCGTAAAAATTAATTTACCAAGCTTTGTCACGTAAATAACTAATAACTGCCTGGATTTTTATTGATAAAACGGTTTTATCGTGCCTTTCTCTTTCTGTTTGCCCGTCTTCAATAACAGGTCTGAGTCGTCGCGTAGGAATATCAAACCTAAGGGTTATCCAGTTTCTACGGACAGACAGCGACGCAAGCGTTTCGTTATTGAAACCTCAAAAAAAATTAATACTAATATTAATGAGGAAATATAATTTAAACTGGCGAATGAACCGCATTTCAGTTGAATGAATTTTCAAATCGGCGTATTCTCCCACCTAATGAATCAGGCCTGTATGAATTGGGCGTTGCCTAATTTCATCGTTTCTACATCTGATTATTGAGGTAATGTTTGGTTCCTCTTTCTTGTTTTACTTTAAATTTGTTTTAGATTTGATTCTTTGACAACGTTCCTAGTCTATGAGTTGTTATTGCTGTGGTACGCAAGTTTTATAAATTTAATTTTTTAAGTATAATTTATCTTCATCTTAAATGACAGTATACAGGTTAATTTTGTTGTTGTTTATGGTAGCCAAGTAAACGATAAATTACGCGAACAGACCTGTAATATTTTACGGGCTTGTATAAAAGACCTGTAAAATTTTACAGGCTTGTAGAAAAGCAGTTTCCGTTTACATCACCGTGACTACGTCTAGCGCTAGAAATAACGCCTATAGAAAGCTTTTTCATTAAAAAAAATAAACTAAATTAATTAAAAATCGCCGAGTGAAGGTGAAAATGAAAGTTTGTACGCGACACGCTTTGCAATTAATCTTTATCAGGCTCACTGACTTCGTCGCGTCGCTCGCCTCTCAAACTTCCAGCTCGCCCGTAAAAATTAATTTACGAAGCTTTGTCACGTAAATAACTAATAACTGCCTGGATTTTTATTGATAAAACGGTTTTATCGTGCCTTTCTCTTTCTGTTTGCCCGTCTTCAATTACAGGTCTGAGTCATCGCGTAGAAATATCAAATTATCTAGGTTCTGGGGACAGACAGCGACGCAAGCGTTTCGCTATTGAAACGTCAAAATCCACGTGCTTCGCTCACTAATATTAATGAGAAAAGATAATTTAAACTGGCGAATTACTGAATGCTGAACCGCATTTCAGTTGAATGAATTTTCAAGTCGACGTATTCTCCCACCTAACGAATCAGGCCTGTGTGAATTGGGCGTTGCCTAATTTCACCGTTTCTACATCTGATTATCGAAGTAATGTTTGTTTTGTGTTTTTTGTTTTACTTGAAATTTGTTTGGGATGTTTTATTTATAACTGAATTGGCTTCCGGTTGAAATCGTTTCACTCGGATTTCTTCTATTGCCGACGTTTCGTTCTTCGTTGCGGAAGAACTTCCTCAGGGCTACTGGTGATCTTGCTGCTGATTTTCATTAGTCGTTGAGGCTGTTTTTATTTTCTATTGACAAGGAAGGCGTTGTCGACTTTCTTTTGGTTGATGTGGCCATCTCAGACTGAATTTATATCTTCAGAGAGCGTTTGATTATTTATTTTTAATTTCAGGGTCTCTTTCTGTTGCGTGTAACCAAAGGATTCCTAGTTTTTTTTTTCTTGTTCTTTTTCGTGAATCTTATGAGGAACAGGCGAGGGTCATAATTTTTTTTGCAAAACTTATTACTGTCTTTTGTAAGTGATTGTTTTCATTCTCCTATGCCATGGTTTATAACCAAGTAAATGAAGTTTGACTCATGTCCAATGAAAACTGAAAAAATTAAGTAAAAAGTTATCTATATTATATGGATGTAGTATGTCTTAAATTGGACGAAATTATAAATGGAAAGCCACGCAACGTTTCGCCGCCTTTTGGTTGTCAAATCATCATTTCCTGATGGCTTATTAGGCTTCGCCAAGTCTGTTTGTGAATTCCTTCGAATTTCATTGCCTGATGGTTTGTTGGGGCTTTCGAAGGAGTTCAGTTGGAATTTGTCGCTTTTGGATTCCGAATTGCTTCGAAACTCATTGTCTGATGGCAGTAAATTTAAGTTCCTTTTTTAAAATCATTTTTTAATTGAAGAGGTGGCTTCAAACTGCTTGCAAAGGTGTAAAGTAACAAGTTCAATACTCATTGAGAATGAAAGGGCAATTTATGTTTTCAAACGTAAGTGGAAATTTTTGAAATAATTAAGCTCGGTGTAAGTAAAGTTTCGATTATTCAAAACATTCTGTTTTTTTTTAAATAATAAAACTAAGTTGTAAGATAAGTAGGTAATTGATTTTAACTTATGACGTATACAATATTTTATGTTTTTATGTGCTGACGAATCATAAAATGCCATGAAAGCCATGGACATACTTTTTTTTAATATTAATTTTCTCTTGGCTAATGGAAAAATGAAATATTGCGCTTCAATAGTTCTCTCTTTTCCGGCGGGCGATGTCATATTTTTCAACTGGTGTTGTTACTACTCTTGTAAATGAAGCTTATAAAGTTTCGACGAAGTAAAGTTGAGCGCGTAGTTTCAGGACTGCCGACAGAAAATCGATGGACCATTTCATTCAGAATGTATTTTCATATAAACTATTGAGAACTAGTTACCGCAGAAATAGTATCTGAAAGATTGATATCGGGTCCTCGTTTCCTCCTTTTTGCTTCGTAACAACCCCGTTCGTAATTTGAAAATACGTAACAAAAAAAAATCAAGCTACATTTACTCCCCACCATCCTCAAATTAATTAATTAAATAAGCGCCTCTGCTCTATTTGGGACTGTTTGGTTTTCAATTCAAAAATTTGATTTTGATAAAGCAGTTCACCTAGCTGCGAAACGTCAAAAAGTATTTCAAGCAATTACTGCAAGAATTAGCGCCCGACAGTTGTCAACTTTCTGTAAGGGTTGGATTGAGCTATTTCTGGTTGAAATTGGCATGAAGTTGGTAAACATTTTATTATTAATTTAATTTATTCTGTTAGAGACGTCATCATTGTCGAAATATATGTACCTGCATATTGTACTACGCAAGAAAATATTTTTTCTTTTAATAAAATCTTTATCCACAGAGGCTCATAATTTTGTTCCAAAATTTCCTCAGTTCATCTTCTTTTTGCAATTGTTTTTCCCTTTGTTACCCTTAGTATGTGCTGCTCCATTAATAGAATTCCTTTTTCTCTTTCTTTCTCTTTATATTCTCGATCAGTTTCTCAATAAAGTTATCTTTTTCTCTCCGAATTCGCCATGAGGCCTGTACTGGATTCTAAGAGAGGAAAGCACTGTAAACCTTTCTTTCTCTTTAAATTTAGATCATCCTTCCTTTTCTTTCAGTCTTTATTTATATTGCTCTCAAGGTCTCCATCTAAGCAAGTATCTATGTATTTCGCGGCCTTCCTCGTCCTTTAATTTTAGCACACCTCCAGCAAGAATTGGATTCGAGAATTTTATTTTAACGTCTTTTTTCTTACTCTAGCGGATTCAAGGTCCCTTTCCACAACCTCTTCCAGTAATAATAATAATGAATTCCATAGTTTTCCCTTCTTCTCTGCTTTCACTTTCACTACATCCAGGTGGCCCGCCCTTTCTTGTAGATGAAACCAGTGGCCCATTTTTTTTTCTAACTTTCCTAATTATGTTTCTTACATCATTGCTTCTCTTGCATATTCAATTACTGTTCTTTTCAAAAAAAATTTGCGCAATGTCAGGTCAAAAAGCGTTCGTAAGATGTCGCTATTTTATCTGTTCATCGTTCTTTTTAAAGTTCTTTTTCTATAACCGATGTTATTTGTTACTTTGTTGAATTGAACACGACCTAACTTCAATTCGTTCTCTGGTTCAAGTTGTTCAATGCCAATTTGCCTGGTTTCTTCTAATTCCCTACGATTTCTTGTTCATCTTTAGTTATGAACGTCGAGATTGTTTGTTTCGTTCTTCAAATGTACTTTTTCGTCTAGCATCGGAACCTGGATTGGGTCTAATATCCTTTTCCTTCAGCCAATCTCACCCTCCCTTGGAACACCGGGTTCTAAGTTTCGCAGGGGGGGTCTTCCTTCAATCGGTTTTGGTTTTATCCAAGATACCTTCCAGTTTTAAATAAGGGCTTACTTTTTGGGTCTAGGACAATTCGCCATCGCCGATTTGTCGTCGCCAATTCACCGTCGCCGATTCGTCGTAGGTACAATTCACCGCCGGAAAACTCGCCGTCGGTAAATTCGCCGTCAGCGATTAAAGTTTTAAGTCCAGGTACATATCCAAATCATAATATACCGATAATTATATGTAAATAAAATAAAGAAGTTAACATAATTAATGGAAAATAAAATAATTTGTTATTAATTAAATGTGATACATAGATAAAGAAACAGATAAAAAAATTTGGTCTTCCAGAAAGTATTTCTTATTCTTCAGGGTGTTCGTAAAATCCCCCCAATTCTTCTTTTTTATATTTTCAGATTCTGCTCAAAATCATACTGATTTTCATATCAATCAAAATCACTACACATCAAAAGTCGACTGCTTTCAAAATATTGATTCATGAAAGCTCGTAATTTAAAATTATAAATTGAAAAAGGGGTTCCATTAAAAAAAAAAATAGAATTATGATTATGTGTACGTACAGCACCAATTTGTTCGTAATTTTGTGTCTTACGGCGGTCGCACTGTAATTAGGAATTTATTTTAACTTGAAATAGAAAAACAATAGTAAAGTGCATTTTGATTTACTTGAAACGTACTGAAATTATAGTTATTTTCTTCAATTCGTAGGTATAACTTGGATATTATCTAAAATGGTCAGAAAGTGTTTTAAAGCTTATCAAGCTAAATAAAGCAGTAACACGTGACGGCGAATTGGGCGGACGGTAAATTGGATCGACGACGAATTCGTTCTACGACGAATTGGAGACGGTGAATCGGCGACGGCGAGTTGAACGACGGCGAATCGTCCCATCCCCTTACTTTTTTGCCTCTTATTATTTCGTCAATTCCTTTTGGCTTACTTTACCAATACGTTTGCTTGCAAACCATATTGATTAGTTAGGTTTCCCTTCTTCTCTACCTTTCTTTCTTCTCTACTCTTTAGCTATGTTTCGCTGAGGGGTGGGGGGGTCTTCCTTCGATCGGTTCTGGTTTCATCCAAGATACTTTCCAGTTTTAAATAAAATTTTGCCTCATATATTATTTCGTCAATTCCTTTTGGCTTACTTTACCAATACGTTTGCTTGCAAACCATATTGATTAGTTAGGTTTCCCTTCTTCTCTACCTTTCTTTCTTCTCTACTCTTTAGCTATGTTTCGCTGAGGGGTGGGGGGGGGGGTCTTCCTTCGATCGGTTCTGGTTTCATCCAAGATACTTTCCAGTTTTAAATAAAATTTTGCCTCATATTATTTCGTCAATTCCTTTTGGCCTACTTTACCAATACGTTTCTTTGCAAACCATATTAATTAGTTAGGTTTCGCTTTGTTTAATGTGCAATTACTTACGCGTCGTTTAATTTTAGGCACTTTTCAGAGTCGCAATGCAACTGGGACTGTCACAAGTGAAATAATTTTTTTTTTGTTTAGATTTAATTTTATGTAAGAAGCAATGTTGTTTCAGGATATCTACAAGAACTTCCTCCCGCACACTATACACCTACTTTCGTAACTCGTGTGGAACAACCTCTGACAAGTCAACCACACGAGCAGTCGTATGCCACCTTAAGGACTGTCGTTGAAACTCAAGAACTACATCCGGAGTATAACCAGCACCAGCATCAGCGGGGGCGGAAATCTTTAGCCATGTGCTTCACGAGCACAGGCGCAACATTGTCTCTTCCTCCGAAGAAGAAAGACATTTACCGACCGTATTCCTTAGATGATAAATTGCCTGTACAAACTCAAACACGAGTACCTGCTGAAGAAGATTTACACGCTGCTCATGCTATACTGGACTTGAGTACGTCCACCACTGTGTTTTTACCTCAGCCTCCACCACAAATTGTTCCTTTGACTGAGCACAATCAACAACAGCAACAACAAAATCAGCAACAAGAAAGACTTGATGTTACGATCGAAACCGTTGCATCTCAAAACCATCACCATGCGACCAACTCGAAATCAAAAACCGTCGCGTACACTTACGAGGCGTTTTTCGTCAGCGATGGTAGATCAAAGAAGAAATTAAATACAGAAGATCCTGTCCAGAAGGTCTCCACTGACAAACCGAAATACGCTTGCAATGAATGTGGAAAACAGTACGCGACGTCCAGCAATTTATCCCGTCACAAGCAGACGCATAGGAGCTTAGATTCTCAGTCGGCAAAAAAGTGTATCACATGTGGCAAAGCTTATGTTAGTATGCCCGCCTTAGCCATGCACGTCCTCACGCATAAATTAGCCCACAGATGTGGCGTATGCGGAAAACAGTTTTCCAGGCCATGGTTGCTCCAAGGTCACTTGCGATCGCACACGGGGGAAAAACCGTACGGGTGCGCCCATTGCGGAAAAGCTTTCGCCGATCGATCAAATCTTCGCGCTCACATGCAAACACACTCAGCTGACAAGAATTTCGAGTGCTCACGATGCCATAAGTCGTTCGCACTCAAATCGTATCTGAACAAACATTTAGAATCGGCGTGTCTGAAAGAAGACGTGAGTAATGCAGATGAAGATTCCAGGATGATCGAAACTCTGCCAGCAAGAGTTTACGCGGGTTAACTAGTTTCAAATTTTTCTGATCTGCTTCTAGCCAAATGAGTGATTTTATATATACAACATAGATAAATTTTATGAGTCGTTTACGAAATATTTTCTCTCTCTCTCTCTCTCTCTATTATTATTATTATTATTATTATTCTTCTTTTTTAAGTCACGCAATTATTGTTTTGGAATTTGATTTCAAATGAAAATATTTACAAAACTCTTCTTAGTGTAAGATTAGTTTTAATGGTGTACAGATGGTTAATTGAATGGTCAAGTTTTGGTAAAACAAAGCTACCACTTACATCATCTTGTATCCGAACAGTTAACAAAGTTAACAAGGACGTATGGGAAGGTCGTTTAATAAATCTTCTGGGATCAATGAAACCCAGACTCATCTTCAAAGTTGTCCTTCAACGGCGAGTTTTTTTTTATTTACAAAATTCAAATTTAAAGTTAGCGGTTATTTTTTATTTATTCGACTTTCAAGATGTTAATTATTATTTCTTATTGCTAGCCAAATTCTTTTTTCAAAAATTTTTTTGCGCGTACACAGTTAGTATTGCTGGTGATTTTGTTTTGTCGTTGCAAATTCATCACTAGGCAGTTGTCTTAAGAAAATCAAATTCTAAAATATTAAAAACGTGATTTAAAAACTCCGTCGATTTTAACAAATAATGAAAAAAACACACTTGGGAGAGAAGCTATAGATAAATTAAATGGGGATGGGACGATTCGCCGTCGCCAACTCGCCGTCGCCGATTCACTGTCGCCAATTCGTCGTCGATCCAATTTACCGTCCACCCAATTCGCCGTCACGTGTTACTGCTTTATTTAGCTTGATAAGCTTTAAAACACTTTCTGACCATTTTAGATAATATCCAAGTTATACCTACGAATTGAAGAAAATAAATATAATTTCAGTACGTTTCAAGTAAATTAAAATGGACTTTACTATTGTTTTTCTATTTCAAGTTAAAATAAATTCCTAATTACAGTGCGACCACCGTAAGACACAAAATTACGAACAAATTGGTGCTGTACGTAAACATAATCATAATTCTATTTTTTTTTTAATGGAACCCCTTTTTCAATTTATAATTTTAAATGACGAGCTTTCATGAATCAATATTTTGAAAGCAGTCGACTTTTGATGTGTAGTGATTTTGATTGATATGAAAATCAATATGATTTTGAGCAGAATCTGAAAATATAAAAAAGAAGAATTGGGGGGGATTTTACGAACACCCTGAAGACTAAGAAATACTTCCTGGAAGACCAAATTCTTTTATCTGTTTCTCTATCTATGTATCACATTTAATTAATAACAAATTATTTTATTTTCCATTAATTATGTTAACTTCTTTATTTTATTTACATATAATTATCGGTATATTATGATTTGGATATGTACCTGGACTTAAAACTTTAATCGCTGACGGCGAATTTACCGACGGCGAGTTTTCCGGCGGTGAATTGTACCTACGACGAATCGGCGACGGTGAATTGGCGACGACAAATCGGCGATGGCGAATTGTCCTAGACCCAAATTAAATACAGCGCACGTAAAAGTGGAAATATGCTCGTTTACGTTTTCGTTTGTTTGTGTACAACGTGATCAATAAATATTGCCTGCTGAAAAAATAGCAAAAAGAAAACTACTTTCCAAGCAGGGTTATGTCATGTTTAGATTCGAGTTCCGGCAATAACCCGAAGTTAGAACTTGGTGGGAATCCCAGGGAAATTTAAATTTAATCCATTTTTTAATCATTGGGTGACTGTATTTATTTTGTTGACATAAGTGATGCATTTTTCGTGGCGGCTCACTCTGGCCAACTCAATAAATCGCATCGTATCTGCAGCTATAAATAAATTAAAGAGTAGTTGCAGGACAGTTGTTATTGATCGCATTGTATTATTTGGTACACTTATAGGTACTTACAACGCTTTCGATTAAGGTGCATTGAGTGTACATAGTTTAAACAGCGATTGTCTAACTCTAAAGTCTCAAAGTACAGTTGAAAGCAAAAAAAGTTACAGTTTCCTGCAATTTTTCTTCCTCAAAATGCCATAGATTAAAGGACGAATTCACAGATTTTACTAAAGTTTTCAACTTGTTAATTTTGAATGCTTTTAGATTTTTTGAATGTTATCTTTGAAGTCGTCTTTAATCACTACCGTTTTCAGCAAGAATAATTATGTAAAAAAAAAAAACTGTAATTTCTTTACATTTTTTTTTGCATCCGACGGTACATAAAAAATGCTAATTCTTTAGTTTCAGTACTTTAGTTAGAACACCGCTAGATGGCGATGCGTGCGTTAGGCGTTTCAAATTTTTTAAAGGTCAAGATGAGTGGCACGTCGTTTTAAAGGACTTTTAATTCTGCCTCAAATGACGTCATCAGTTTTCAACTTTTTACGCGCCGTTTTCAATTTTTCAAATATTTTTTAATGTATATTTTCAATTTTTTCAAGTGTTAAGTTCTTTTAGTCAAAATATCTATTTATGCACAATACAAAAAATCTATGTGATGCTATCCCTCAATGTCAAGGTCAAAGTGCATTGGTGATGTATAGTTTTTTCATATCCGGAACCAACATAGAAAAAAAAAACAGTAGGAGTGTAAAGTATACGTTTCGTAAGTCATCTTGGCGCATTTGTTCACTTAGAAAACTCGTCTTCGACTCGTTTTCTAATATTGGACGCGTTCGCTAAAATCAATTCTTATGAAACTTATTCTTGGAGCTCATTCTATTAAGCGTCAACCAATGTCACCAACTGCTATCAACAAAACAAAAAAAAAGCTTTTTTCGTATCTGAGAACCAAAATAGAAAGAAAAAAATAGTACTTGTCCATTTAGATGCCTGCCGCCATTTAAGTTTCCACTCTGAAATTATTGCGCTTGAGTCTCTGACACGTTGTACGATACGAAAGTACAGTTGCGAGCATTAAATTTTGATCGTTACTGTCAGTTTTATTTTCAGGAATTCAACAAGAGTTTCCCGGAATCAAAAGAGTGTCGAAAATATGTAAAATTTTGACGAAATTATTTCCAGAATTCAAAATTAACTTATCTTCTTTTTACTAATAATAAAATACAAGTCAGGTTGACAATTAATGACGACCAAAATTTATTGCTCGCGACTGTACAGGGTGGATTAATTTCGATGTCTCTTATGGGCATCTCCGTAACTATAAGAGATAGAAAAGAACTAGTGGCCAAGTCTCGATCTTTTTTTTTTTGGAGATTAAGTCAGTAGTGTAAACAAAAATTGGCTATCTTCTTTTGTTTTCAAGTTATAGGCAAAAATTGCCATTTTCTACTTTTCGTTTTTCGGTCATATCTCGTTTATTTTTAGAGATATTAGAAAACTGTTTGATCATTATTTGGACACTTTTTGGAATACAATTCAGTGGTGTAGTTACTTCTTTAATATTCACTTAAATTTTCGAGATATAACATAAAGTTTTGTTTTTTTAAATGGACACATATTACATATTACAAATATTATTGAAAATTAAATTATTCTGCAAAATTCTGATTTTTTTTTTGGACAAATTTTGAGACGAGCATTTTTCCACGTTTTTCTGTGTGCGACTGTCGGACGTTTTTTGTTTTTTTTTTTTTTGGGTAACATTTCGAAGTGCGTCTTTCCGTCAATTGTCTGTTATGAGTTCACTACTCTTCTTGAACTGAAGACCCTTGTAAATATCCCTTCCAGTGAGAAAACACATCGCAACACGTCCACTAGGTTAGGGCCCCTCGGGCATTATAGTCTTTAAGAAGCGCTACCTTTAGAACACCACGGAATGTATATAAGAAGCCACGTTAAGATGTATCGGCACCTTAGAGTAATTAAGTTATTTAAAAAAAAAAAAAAAGGCGTCATTCCAAATGTTCGTTCCGAACAAAAGCAAAGTTTCACAAACAACGAAGATATGCAAATATTTTAGTATTATTATACATACTTAGAATAAGCGTGGAATTAAGTGAGATTAAAATATAAGCGGCGGCGCATTTAGTCACAATTTCTAGTCCCGATTTCGTCTCTCGTCCTAGTCCCAGTTAGAGTCAATTATATTTGTTTGTGTTGAAATGATTTGAAATGTTTAGACGTGCGTAGAGTAATAGAATTTATAAAGATCAACGAAACATAGTTTTGGCAGTATTTTTGCATATTATTGCTAAGAGGTTTATAGATTTATGCATGACGTACTTAGAATAGTTGGGCCAGTGCAATCGGCCCGAGTGCTGAGTCAGGCGAGTGTGCATCTAGTCATTTATAGCCGAAACGTCGTAGTGCCGGGTCCACTGTATCGGATCGATCGATATCTGAAACAAGAGTTCTACACAAAACGAATGTGATGAGATTGAAGATGCCTTAATCCAGCATTCACATCACAACGACAAAACGGTTCCAACTGTCTACGTACTTACAACGAATACTCCTCGAACTCTTGTTTGTTATAAGAATGGAAGTAGTTTAGATTAAACTAATAATTGCACAGTAGCGAGCGAGAACAAGTTTAGGAAGTAGGAGTTATTTATTTAATATACATATAGTTTATATTAAATATTTGCTGGCAAAATTTCCCGGGGATTAGATTATAACTCGGGACAATCGTAGCCACCCCCAATTATATGTAAGTTTCAGCAAATCGCGAAGCTGTGCGAGGAAAATCTAAGCATCATCCATGGGAATAAATAAATGAATAAATAAATACCAACTTAACGTTGTGTCATCGTCGTTCTCTATTTTTTTTTTTTTTTTGCAACAGCAGCAGCGGCGGCCTAGATAAAATTGTAGGTCTGCGGCTGAACCGAGCTCGGCCCTGGGATGCCGGGTATTCAAAAGCAATAAGCAACGTAGTTGAGTTGAGGCATACCTCAAATGAGAAAACCATAGCAATATAGATAACGAATAACTAAGTAATAGAATAAGTTAGAGTGAAGATGAGGAAGGAGGGCAATGGCATTTGAGTCGGTCAAATTATTACAAATTAACAACATCAC
This sequence comes from Prosopocoilus inquinatus, assembly GCA_036172665.1. NCBI lineage: Eukaryota > Metazoa > Arthropoda > Insecta > Coleoptera > Lucanidae > Prosopocoilus > Prosopocoilus inquinatus. The sequence goes on from CM069873.1 coordinate 315,324, forward strand.
AAGTCAATAAAGTTATATACAAAATGTGCAGATGTCATTGCCATAGAGTTTAGAAGCCTGCCTATATACTATAGCAATATAGAGTCAGCAATAGATATACATTTATATATTACTTACAAATATAATCAAAGCAATACCATATATTGTATTATTTATCTAGAGCTAGTCGGAGGAACTTAGAAGAATATTTAATACATTCAAATGATATACGCTCTAGCGTGATGATAGTACGCGTCAAGTAGCGGCCTTGCCAAAGCTCCGGGGGTTTTTCTGACGAAACGTCGCGAATCTCCTCCTAACTTTGGACAGCGCAATGCTTACAGATCTCTCCACTTGCAGTCCAGTAACTGACCACAATATTTATGTAATATCTACATAGTAAGTTTTGTATTATATATTTTCATAATAAATAGCATAGAAAACAATTTGCGTCTTCGTTTTATCAACCTTAACCAAAACACAAACACATTTCACATAAAATTTCAATTTAACAAGCGACCCTCTAGGAAAAAAAACCACCTTATCACATCAATGATGCTCTGAGTTTGTAAAAATTGTGCAACACCTTCCTCCCATCCAAGCTGCTTTGACTCTAATCCATAATTTCAATTGCCATGGACTTTAAGTATGTACAATTTTTACACCCTCGGATCATTGCTGCTTGTACATACATTATTCCAGTTCTTCAGTTTTCATCAACAAAGAAAATGATCTGCTATAAATTATATAAGTATTGTCGATTCTATTCTGTATCCGGCGCACCATCTTTTATTAAAACAGTCTTTATTTCAGAATCGTTCGCGATAGTTACTGACTCCTGGTAAACTGAACTGATTTTTTAAACGGAACTAATTTTTAAACAAGTTAAAAAGAAATAGATTAGAGAACATCGAATGTATACAGGGTTACAACTAATTAAAGGTCCGCTATGGGGTTCTCGTAAACTATAAGAGATACAAAGATGTTTAAATTACAGAAAAGTTACACTTTAATTTAATTTTAATTAATTACGCTTTAAACGAGAGTGAGAGGATAGTTGCTAATAACTTGCCAGTGTCCATTTTTTAATCTACCAGTTCGAAAATAACTTTCAATAATTAAAATCTCTAACATTTTACAAATTGAAAATACAGAGAGACACAATCTGACACTCGTATTTATTTAATTTAAATAATTGGACAGCTGTCAGTGTTGTAAACTTAAAACAAAAAACCTTTAAAACCATAATCCGAAATTCATTTGAAAGCAGGGTATACAGGGTTACAACTAATTAAAGGGCCGCCATGGGGATCTCGTAAACTGTATGAAACACAAAGATGATTAAATTACAGAAAAGTTGCGCTATCTTGAGGTCTAAAAAAAAAAACACGCAAGAAAATCTTTTCTATTTTCATTCGTTTTTGAAATATCTTCAAGAAACTGAAAAGTCTCAAATTCGAAAACCTCGAATCTCTTCTTTACTTCTTGAGATAGAAACATAAAATTCGGTGTTTTTATGTTAAATTCGATGGACAACCTAATTCAGTTCGAGGAAATAGGTTAGGTTTGACAGTTTCGAAGATGCGATTGTCAACTGTTTCTTTTCTTATGGACGCTACCTTAGATATTCATAGCACGTGATGCAGAAATATTTTTGTACACGACCATATGAACATTTATGCTTTTGTTTTAAAACAAAATATTAGGTTACTAATAATTTTTGTTATGTAAATAATTCTTTAATGTAAATATGTAAATAAGTAGCATAATTGAATAAGAGTTATTAATTTAATAATAATTTTAGTTCTGAATGTTTACACGCATCCGCCTACTAGATATTATTTTTTTCAGAATCTTTTGTAGTATGTTGATAATTTCTTTTAAAACAAATTGCGTCCTCGTTTTATCAACCTTAACCAAAACACAAACACATTTCACATAAAATTTAATTTAACAAGCGACCCTCTAGGAAAAAAAACCGTCTTATCACATCAGCGATGCTCTGAGTTTGTAAAAATTGTGCAACACCTTCCTCCCATCCAAGCTGCGTTGACTCTAATCCATAATTTCAATTGCCATGGGCTTTAAGTATGTACAATTTTTACACCCTCGGATCATTGCTGTTTGTCCTACATTATTATAGTTCTTCAATTTTTATCAACAACAATGATCTGCTATAAATTATATAAGTATTGTCGATTCCATTCTGTATCCGGCGCACCATTTTTATTAAAACAGTCTTTATTTCAGAATCGTTCGCGATACTAACTGACTCCTGGTAAACTGAACTCATTTTTTAAACGGAAATAATTTTTAAACAAGTTAAGAAGAAATAGATTAGAGAACATAGAACATCGATGTATACAGGGTTACAACTAATTAAAAGTCCGCCATGGTGATCTCGTAAACTATAAGAGATACAAAGATGTTTAAATTACAGAAAAGTTGCACTTTAATTTAATTTTAATTAATTACACTTTAAACGAGAGTGAGAGGATAGTTGCTAATAACTTGCCAGTGTCCATTTTTTAATCTACCAGTTCGAAAATAACTTTCAATAATTAAAATCTCTAACATTTTATAAATTGAAAATACAGAGAGACACAATCTGACGCTCCTATTTATTTAATTTAAATAATTGGACAGCTGTCAGTGTTGTAAACTTTTAGGAAAACAAAAAACCTTTAAAACCATAATCCGGAATTCATTTGAAAGCAGGGTATACAGGGTTACAACTAATTAAAGGGCCGCCATGGGGATCTCGTAAACTGTATGAAACACAAAGATGATTAAATTACAGAAAAGTTGCGCTATCTTGAGGTCTAAAAAAAAAAACACGCAAGAAAATCTTTTCTATTTTCATTCGTTTTTGAAATATCTTCAAGAAACTGAAAAGTCTCAAATTCGAAAACCTCGAATCTCTTCTTTACTTCTTGAGATAGAAACATAAAATTCGGTGTTTTTATGTTAAATTCGATGGACAACCTAATTCAATTCGAGGAAATAGGTTAGGTTTGATAGTTTCGTAGATACGATTGTCAACTGTTTCTTTTCTTATGGACGCTACCTTAGATATTCATAGCACGTGATGCAGAAATAATTTTTGTATACGACCATACGAACATTTATGCTTTTGTTTTGAAACAAAATATTAGGTTACTAATAATTTTTGTTATGTAAATAATTTTTTTAATTTAAATATGTAAATAAGTACCATAATTGAATAAGAGTTATTAATTTGATAATAATTTTAGTTTTGAATGTTTACACGCATCCGCCTACGAGATATTATTTTTTTCAGAATCTTTTGTAGTATCTTGATATTTTCTTTTAAAACAAAAGCATAAGTGTACAGTATGGTCGTATTCAAATTTTGCGTTTGTATCACGTGGTGGTATGAATATCCAAGATAGCGTCCATAAGAAAAAAGACAGTTGACAGTCGTAACTGCGAAACTGTCAACCTTAACCTATTTCTTCGGACTCTGTTAGATTGCTCATCGAATTTAACACAAAAACATCGAATTTCATGATTCTATTTTAATAAATAAGAAAGATATAAGAGATTTTCGAAAATTAGAATTCTCAGTTGTTTTAAGATATTTCAGAAACGAATAAAGGTAGAAAAGATTTTCTTGCGTATTTTTTTAGACCTCAAGATAGCGCAACTTTTCTGTAATTTAATCATCTTTGTGTTTCATATGGTTTACGAGATCTCCATGGTGGCCCTTTAATTAGTTGTAACCCTGTATACCCTGCTTTCAAATGAATTCCGGATTATGGTTTTATGGTTTTAAAGTTTTTTGTTTTTGTTTTGTAATCTGGAATTCATTTGAAAGGAGGGTATCAAATGAATTCCAGATTACCCGAGGCTATGCTATGGTTTCAAAGTTTCTTGTTTTCCTAAAAGTTTGTAACACTGACAGCTGTCCAATTATTTAAATTAAATAAATACGAGTGTCAGATTGTGTCTCTCTGTATTTTCAATTTATAAAATGTTAGAGAATTTAATTATTGAAAGTTATTTTCGAACTGGTTGATTAAAAAATGGACACTGGCAACTTATTAGCATCTATCCTCTCACTCTCGTTTAAAGTGTAATTAATTAAAATTAAATTAAAGTGCAACTTTTCTGTAATTTAAACATCTTTGTATCTCTTATAGTTTACGAGATCCCCATAGCGGACCTTTAATTAGTTGTAACCTTGTATACATCGATTTTCTATGTTCTCTAATCCATTTCTTCTTAACTTGTTTAAAAATTAGTTCCGTTTAAAAAATCAGTTCGGTTTAACCGTTTTTGTGCCTCTTATAGTTTACGAGATTGATTAGTTGTAACCCTGTATGTATAACTTGCTTCATTAGAAGAAAAAATAAATCGATTACGTACAGTGTAATACCAAACTTGAGTCGTTGAGTATTGTAATTGAGATAGATTTTCTGCGTACGGGTTTCGGAACTGCAAATAAAAAAATCCCTGCGGGAAGTTTTATTTTATTAAATTGCGTTTGATTTCAGTGAACCACTTACTTTCGTATCACACACACATTAAAGTGCATTTCGTTACATTTATTGAAATATTTGAGAAACAACATAAAAAAAAAACAAATAAATTTTACAAAATTGAAAATTTTCTGCCATCCTTGCCGTGCTCTAATAAGATCCACCGTTTCGTCTGAAATTATCATTTTTACTGATTAAAATTTCCAGATGTTTTATGCCAACTGAAATTCGCAAGCTCGGCGGAGCTATACATCTCTGTCGGATAAAACAGAGCTAATGTCACACACAAACTTTATTCATCGGTCAAAAACTCGAGTGTACAGCAGCTACGGAAATGCCATGCCGCTTAAACATTTCAAACTAGTTTTGTCACAGAACTACACTTTTTTTTACTCACTATAAAAAAAAATCAATAATAAATAACAGGGGCATGAAGTTCACATTAAAAAAAAAACATTTAATGTTTTTAACTGTCAAGAAAGTACTGTTATATACTGTTATATAAATAAATAAAGAACAGGAATGTTCTGAAAACTGTGTGTGGCGAAGTGAGTTATTCAGATAATTTTAAATCGAGAGATAATGATGAAATTCGGGGGGGAGTTGTTAAGTTACGAGGAACTAAAGTTATCGGAAGTAATCTCCTACCCCACAAAGTTGCCAAAAGCATAAGATTGTCCCGGCGCAATAATTCGAGAAGGGCGGAAAGAAAACGAAAATATTGCGAAAACTTTTTAATTATTTCAATTTAAAAAGTCGTTTTACGTAATGGATAAGTTCTTGCTTGCACACTTCTCCTTCCCCCTTTCCCGTTGAAAATACAAAACTTGTTTATTATAACTATTCCTAGGATACCTCGTCAAAAACCATTGTGACCTTAAGGTTTTGGTTGATGTTTTCTTTGTTTAAACAAAGAAAGCATCAATTTCTCCGTTACACGATTTGTGCAGACGATGCACTCGTGCTCATCTCATTTTTTAACAGACATCCTAGGAATCGCCGGCTTCTGATTATAAAAGAATCCGTTTATTTTCCATTCACTATTTTTTTATTTAATTTAAAACTGAAAAACAGGGCCGAAGGAAGGGTAGCTGACGTTGAGATTGGTTGGGCTTCATTTTAATTGATATTTAATTGTTAACATTTTTATACTTTCAATTGTTTGCACTTTTTTTATTTTTATTTGTGTTAAATGAAGTCAGGTTGAGATCAATTGGGTTGGACTGACCTTGAACTTCATTTTAATTGGTTTTAAGTTTTTCTCTTTTAGTTTTTAATTTTTCTTGTAATTCCTAATCTTTTACTTGTGTTAGATGAAGTTGGGTTGATGTCAATTAGGTTGAATTGACCTTTACGTTGAGTTTAACTTTAATCCGTAAATTTTACAACATAACTTTTTTATTTTTGATTATTTTAAATATTTTTTTTCTAATTTTTTTACTTGTGCAATAAGATAACCAATAATATACTGGTTGAGTTCAGTTGACCTTGAGATTTGTCAAGATGTATTTATCAATGTTTAAATTTTAATGTTTTTTCTACTTTTAATTTTTTTTAAGTATTGTTGCTTGGATTGAATGGAATTACGTTGAGTGCGTTGTTTACATTTATTTTTGTGCTTGTGTAAAATGGAGTTCAATAAGATATCAGTTGCGTCATTTCAGTTGACCTTGAGGTTTGTCAAGGTTCATTTTAATCAATACATGTTTAAATTTAAATATTTTCTTTCTACTTCTCTTTTTTTAAAATATTGTTGCCTGGGTTGAACGGGGTACAATAAGAAATAATAAGTTAGACGAGTTCAGTTGACCTTGAGATTTGTTAAGGTTCGTTTTTAATTTTTTTCCTACTTTTAATATTGTTTTAAATTTTTAACTTGAGTTGAATGGTATTAAGTTGAGTGCAGTTAGATTGTTAACATTTAGTTTTTTTTTTTACTTGTGTAGAAAGGAGTGCAATAAGACAATATAATGAGTTAGGCTAGTTCAGTTGACCTTGAGATTTCTTAAGGTTTATTTCAATTAATCTTTAAATTTTAATTTTTTTTTCTATTTTTAATTCTTTTTAATATTGTTTCAAATTTTTAACTTAGGTTGAATGGTATTTGGTTAAGTGCAGTTAAATTTAATTTTTTTATTGATTTCTCATTATTTTTTTCGTTGCTTGGGTTGAATAGAATCCAGTTTGGTTGACCTTGACATTATCCGAACTTCGTTTTAATTGTCTTTTTAATTTTTTACATTTTTTGCTTTTAATTTTTTCGCCACAATTGAATACAGTTAGAGTTCAGTCTAGTTGAGTTGACCTTGAAATTTTTTGAGCTTGATTTTAACATTTTTTTTACTTTTAATTCTTTTTAAATTTCTTTTTCTTAATGTTTTCTTGAGTTACATGGTTTCGTTTGGATTGGGTGGACGTTGACTTTTTAATTTTTTGCTTGAGTCAAATAGAGTTCAGCTTAGCTGTTGGATAGAGTTTGATTGACCTTGAGATTATTCGAGGTGCCCTTTAATCATATTTAATTAACATATTTTGACGTCCCTCTTGCATCGGCGCCCTCATTCTTTGTTTACTGCCTTCTGCCGGCCCTGCAAAAAAAATCTGATAAAAACAAAGTCTACCAATAAATCGACGAAATTATTGTTTTAATTTAAAATAATGCAAGTTATCGTTTTAATCTAAAATAATATAAAAATACATTCAATGTTTCAATAAAATCCTTAATGTTAACTCATAACTAGAGCTCGGATTCAGTTGTTTCATTTTTACTTGAATTCTCATCCAAAAATTGAATCATCGTTAAAGCACGGATTTAGGTCCATTTTTGGGTAATCGAATTTATCGTAGGTATACATTGAAATAAAGCACATTTCCTGATTAGGTCTTCCTCTAAATTAGATCGCAGCTTCTCTTTAATCCCTTACGAGGACAATTAAACTTATCACATCGGTGCTACCAAAAGCGTCAGTCGGTGGTTTCCCTTAACAAAAAACAAGTGACTACCGCTAGTTAGTTAGCAGTTGCATTATCTTTCTCGGCTATTTAATTTGTGCGAAGCACGGTGGAGCGTAAAGCACCCTTATAGTGTGTAGCACGAGATAGTACGCGGAAGGGACACGCCAGGACACGTGACGCCACTAGTACAATGTGGATCCTCCTCCTGATCTGGGGTTGATATATACGCGTCCGCAGCACACTAATGGTCGCATGTTGATTGCGAGTTTTAAAGGAAATCAGATTTATAGCAGATCGGGAGTTTGGGGACGCATGGCTCGTTATTTATCCGCAAATCCCTTTAATGCGCTAACCGCCTTGGTTTTCTCTCTGCGTTCTAATTCCAGATGCAATCTCAAAGAAAACGTTGTTATCCTTTTACGTTTTATTTTATCCTTTATCTCTTCTAAATTAATCATAAGCATATTTGAATTTAAGAATTACTATAAGTACACTTACTTATGTGGATGTGAATCAAGTACTATAATAAATTTGTTACCCTGATAAAATCGCATCATCAGTATTGAATTTATAGATCAATATCGTCCAGGGCTCCAAGTCTCTGGAGTTCTTTGTTTCTTGTGGTTACCGATGAGAAGTTAGCAATAAAATTCCAGCAATAAAATTATGAAATTTCAAAACGCTGCCACCGATAAAATAACGATCACAGATCAATAATATTTAATCTATTACAAAGAGTATAATGTGTAGATTCCCCCCCCTCATATGAAGAAACTGAAAAAATATTTGATATTAAGTTAACTATGACTGACTATTTAAACCAGCATAAGTTCATATATCGCATCAAAACAATTGCTTTAACTGAAAATAAAATTTTCACACTGTCATAAAGTAAACATACATATCTATTTAATAATGCCTTTAGAAAGTTTTAGCCGGTTGATTTCAAGTAATTAGAAATTAATTAAAAGTCACGCTCGGACCAATGAAACAGTACCAATTTCGAATGTTCATAACTTTTCTAACAACACTTGCATACAAATTCTGTTTGCAGATAATGAAAGCATGGATCGAAACCTATTGTTTAAACCACCCTCTGAGTTTTAGCCGGTTGGTTTGAAGTAATTACAAATTAATTAAAAGTGACGCTCGGACCAGTGAAAGAGTACCAATTATTACAAAGTAATAAGCTGTGACATTGGCAAGAGTAAAACAATATTAACTTAACATTGTCCCTTCTGAATTATTTTGTACTTAAAAAATCGAGATTTGTACAAACAGTAAATATTTCATGGCTATTACGAAAAGTATTGATTTTATAAGTACGAATTTAAACGGGTCCAAACCAAAAAGTAGCAATTTTCGATCTGCTTATCCTAATTAGGATTATGAGAAATTTATTATGAAGAAATCAAAAACAATAACACGATATCTTAAGTAAAAAAGGTCTGGCACAGAAACGTGAAAAATCGTTTCAAATTTTCTTGTGCATGCAACAGGTAAGAACACAGGAGCAAATTTTATTCTATTGAATATTTTTTATAAACATAAATGAATAAGCTAACCATTCGGATGAGTTAACTGACAAATATCCATTAGCTGCTTCAGATCTTTAGCAAAACTGAGAAAACCGGAAATCTTCTTTTTTTCTTACTTTGTAATAATTGGTACTCTTTCATTGGTCCGAGCGTCACTTTTAATTAATTTCTAATTACTTCAAACCAACCGGCTAAAACTCAGAGGGTGGTTTAAACGATAGATTTCGATCTGTGCTTTCATTATCTGCAAACAGAATTTTTATGCAAGTGTTGTGAGAAAAGTTATGAACATTTGAAGTTGGTACTGTTTTATTGGTCCGAGCGTCACTTTTAATTAATTTTCTAATTACTTCAACTCAACCGGCTAAAACTTTCAAAAGGCATTATTAAATAGACATGTATGTTTACTTTATGACTGTGTGAAAATTTTATTTTCAGTGAAAGCAATTGTTTTGGTGCGATATATGAATAATGACTTATGCTGGTTTAAATAGTCATGGTTAACTTAATATCAAATATTTTTTCAGTTTCTTCATATGAGGGGAATCCACACATTATACTCTTTGTAATAGATTAAATATTATTGATCTGTGATCGTTATTTTAGCGGTGGCAGCGTTTTAATTTTATTGCTGGAATTTTATTGCTAACTTCTCATCGGTCTTGTGGTTCTAATTTAATTTGGATGGATTCTTTGAATACCATCCATCAATCACATCTAGATTTTCGTTCAGGAATAAGAGATTCCTTTTAGTTTTAATCCCGCTGTTTTTATTTTTCTTTCTTTTTCTTTGTCGACTGGGGGTTGGTCTACTGCTGGTTCCGCTTTTTTTTCTCTTGCATCCGATTGGATTGGATGAATTCTTCAAATGTCATCAGAATTTCCAATTAAGGGATCATTTTTGGAACCAAATTCCGGTGATTTTTTGGATATTTTGTCCGTGTTATCTAATTCTGTTGTCTTTTCGTTTGTCTCCAAAGCACCCGTGACGCAGAAAACCAACACAGAATTGAATTTGCAATTTATTTTTCTTTTCATAAATGCAAGAGACACGAGAATTTTGAATTATACGAGCGGCATTCGCATTCGGGGCGCGCGTTCGAAACGAAAATATCTGGAAATGCAGCCAGCCCGTAAAATTGCAAGATAGGGAAGAAGGGAGTGATTTCCATGGTTTAAATGAACCAACCGTAAAATGCGATAAATTATGAGCAAACTTCCTGGGAAAATAACGGAACTTAAATGTTGCATAAATAATTTTAAACGGCGGAGCGGAATAAATTAATGAAACACAAACATTTCTGTATTACACACACATATTATAACGTGTGTAATAAAGTGCAATGCGTTCAAGCTAGAACCACCCTTCGATATTCGACGTGTGAACACTCCTAAAAAAAAAAAAAAACATCGTTGTTGAATATTTAAAATGAAATTAATTCAAAATAATCAGAACAGAGATTCGCTTTTTAAAAAAGGATCAAAGAAATTACAGTTGGCAGAAGACATTTAGATTTCCTTCCAAAAAAAAAGAAAATCGAGATTTAATTAAAAATTTTCTGGAGTGAATTCCGGTCTTAATGCCTCGTCGTCGGTCGGTGGCGTCGCTGAAGTAAAAAAGATTGCATCCACCGAGGCGTGAATCTGTAGCGAAATCTGAATTAGGGCGAAGTCATGCTACATATTTTTCTGACCGTACCCACCCATCCCCCCGGATTTCGACCTAGTATTTTGACCTAGATTTAACACGAGCCAAAGCTCACGGAATATAAATCGGCGCTTTGTTGCTCCTGCCGTTTCTTCAACACGTAAAAATAAAAACGCAGTAGTCGTTACTACAGTCAAAGTAAGTGATGCTGAACAAATTAAAAAAAAAAAAAAACAAGTTGTTTTCATACAAATTTATTTCAAGTTACAGAAAACGCAGCAACAATTAACAACTTTCCTATGTTATCTTTTAGTTGGCACGTTATGTACAGGGTGGATTAATTTCGATGTCTCTTATGTGCATCTCCGTAACTATATACTATACTATCTCATTTTTTGGTTGACTTAATGAAACGCTTTTCCCGTTGTTGTTCCCGACATTTTCAATAGAATATTGTGAGTGACAGATAAGTTATTGTAGGAGGTTTTTTTCGAATAATTTCTATTTGCAAATCAAATGGAAGCTTTTGGAATTCTGCACAAATTTAATTGCAGGTGAAGTCTGAAAAATTCAAGTACCTACTCTTACTACAGTATTCAGTAATCATATAACCAGTATATCTTGATTGACTTTTAATTATAATTAGCTACATATACAGCGTTGGCCAGTTGGCTTTTAAACACAGGCGCTTCTTCGATTCGTGTCGTAAGCGTTCGTTCCTGGCGAGCGTCTCCAACACACGTGGGTGTGACCAGTCATATTTCTTCTTAATTTTTATGGTGTGCACCCTGTCGCACGCGTTATTTAGGTTGTTCAGTTAGGCTTTTGCCAATTCTGTACAGGGTGGATTAATTTCGATGTCTCTTATGGGCATCTCCGTAACTATAAGAGATAGAAAAAAACTAGTGGCCAAGTCTCGATCTCTTTTTTGGAGATTAAGTCAAAAATTGGCTATCTTGTTTTGTTTTCAAGTTATGGGCAAAAATTGACATTTTCGACTTTTCGTTTTTCGGTCATATCTCGTTTATTTCTAGAGATATTAGAAAACTGTTTGATCATTATTAGGACACTTTTTGGAATACAATTCAGTGGTGTAGTTGCTTTTTTAATATTTACTTAAATTTTCAAATTATGACATAAAGTTACATATATTTTTTTAAGAGAAATCATAGTAGGCAATGCAATGCCTTCATTAAATAGAGATTTTTTTTCTGTTTTCAAAAATACGTACTTTGTTGGGTTTATTTCTTATAATTAATAGGTAAAACGCCATTTTTGTTATTAGCCTTGCGTATCCTAGTCTCAGTAGGCTGGCTTCAATGCAGTGCCGACATTTTTTTTTTGTTTTTATTAAATATTAGCGAACTTTCAAACCTTTAGACAGTTTTGGCCGCTTAAAAAATTTCACATGCACTTTATTTTGCAAAATTCCGCTTGAGAAATGTAGCACCCATCGCGACCGATCTGGCAAAAGCTTTTTTTTGTTTTTATTAAATATGAATGCACGCGGATTTAGTTTGATACGTGTCCGATTTTGTTTATATTTTACTATTTGTGTGTTTGTTTTTGTTTTTCGTGTTTTTAATAAAATATAACTCAAAAGAAATAAAAAGAAAACTTAATTTAGTTGTAATTTAGTTATTTTTACCTTTATGTTTATCCGAACAACTTGTATTTTAGTGTAAAATCATGTTTTCTTTTCGCTTCTCTTGACAACTTGCTTATTTACATTTTTTCACTCCTGACGAAACTATGAAGCGATAGCGAAACGTAGAGTGTTCTTGCGATTTCACAGTGTCCGTTTTAAAGTTTAAAAACTATTTTCACTCACATGTTTCATCGAACAAGAGTCGACTTCAATTATAAATTTTTTATTGAAGTCGTTTCTTGTCCGATGGAAATTGTATAAAAATTGTTTTCAATTATAAAAAGACATTGTGAAAATTACAGGAACGTTCAGCGTTTCTTCCTAACGAAGCTATAAACCGATAGTGAAACGTTGAGTATTCGAGCAATTTTGACTGTTTCAAGATTGAAAACAATTTTTCTATAAACTAAATGATAAACAACTCATTTTCAATAGAAAGTCAAACAGTTCTTATCAGAACGGTCGTTCAAAACGGCAAAACGGAAATTTGTAAATTAACGCGAAAAAAAAATTATTTACGCAGCCAAAACTTTGAAAATATTTAAAAGCTCGTTAAAATTTAATAAAACAAGAAATCGGCTCCGTGTTGAACCCAGCCTACTGAGACTAGGATATTTACGCAAGGATAATAATAAAAATGGTAGTTTTTCCTATTAATTATAAGTAATAAACCCAACAAAGTATATATTTTTGAAGACAGAAAAAAAATCTCTATCCAATGAGGGCATTGCCTACTATGATTTCTATTTAAAAAAATATACCTTTATGTTATAACTTGAAAATTTAAGTAAATATTAAAAAAGCAACTACACCACTGAATTGTATTCCAAAAAGTGTCCTAATAATGATCAAACAGTTTTTTAATATCTCTAAAAATAAACGAGATATGATCGAAAGACGAAAAGTCGAAAATGTCAATTTTTGCCCATAGGTTGAAAACAAAAGAAGATAGCCAATTTTTGTTTACACTATTGACTTAATCTCCAAAAAAGAGATCGATACTTGGCCACTAGTTTTTTTCTATCACTTATCGTTATGGAGATGCCCACAAGAGACATCGAAATTAATCCGCCCTGTACAGAATTGGCAAAAGCCTAACTGAACAACCTAAATAACGCGTGCGACAGGGTGCACACCATAAAAATTAAGAAGAAATATGACTAGTCACGCCCACGTGTGTTGGAGACGCTCGCCAGGAACGAACGCTTACGACACGAAACGAAGAAGCGCCCGTGTTTAAAAGCCAACTGGCCAACGCTGTATATGTAGCTAATTATAATTAAAAGTCAATCAAGATATACTGGTTATATGATTAGTAAATACTGTAGTAAGAGTAGGTACTTGAATTTTTCAGACTTCACCTGCAATTAAATTTGTGCAGAATTCCAAAAGCTTCCATTTGATTTGCAAATAGAAATTATTCGAAAAAACCTTCCTATAATAACTTATCTGTCACTCACAATATTCTATTGAAAATATCACAACGGGAAAAGCGTTTCATTAAGTCAACCAAAAAAATTAGATAGTATAGTATATAGTTACGGAGATGCACATAAGAGACATCGAAATTAATCCACCCTGTACATAACGTGCCAACTAAAAGATAACATAGGAAAGTTGTTAATTGTTGCTGCGTTTTCTGTAACTTGAAATAAATTTGTATGAAAACAACTTGTATTTTTTTTTTAATTTGTTCAGCATCACTTACTTTGACTGTAGTAACGACTACTGCGTTTTTATTTTTACGTGTTGAAGAAACGGCAGGAGCAACAAAGTGCCGATTTATATTCCGTGAGCTTTGGCTCGTGTTAAATCTAGGTCAAAATACTAGGTCGAAAATCCGGGGGGGTGGGTGGGTACGGTCAGAAAAATATGTAGCATGATTTCGCCCTAATTCAGATTTAGCTACAGATTCACGCCTCGGTGGATGCAATCTTTTTTACTTCAGCGACGCCACCGACCGACAACGAGGCATTAAGACCGAAATTCACTCCAGAAAATTTTTAATTAAATCTCGATTTTCTTTTTTTGGAAGGAAATCTAAATGTCTCTCTTATAATTACGGAGATGCACATAAGAGACTTCGAAATTAATCCACCCTGTACAGTATTGGCAAAAGCCTAACTGAACAACCTAAATAACGCGTGCGCCAGGGTGCACACCATAAAAATTAAGAAGAAATATGACTAATCACGCCCACGTGTGTTGGAGACGCTCGCCAGGAACGAACGCTTACGACACGAATCGAAGAAGCGCCTGTGTTTAAAAGCCAACTGGCCAACGCTGTATATGTAGCTAATTATAATTAAAAGTCAATCAAGATATACTGGTTATATGATTACTAAATACTGTAGTAAGAGTAGGTACTTGAATTTTTCAGACTTCACCTGCAATTAAATTTGTGCAGAATTCCAAAAGCTTCCATTTGATTTGCAAATAGAAATTATTCGAAAAAACCTTCCTACAATAACTTATCTATCAGTGACAATATTCTATTGAAAATGTCACAACGGGAAAAGCGTTTCATTAAGTCAACCAAAAAATGAGAGCCTATGGTTTCGGCTTGTGTACTTATTAAATATGTTATTAAATTACTAATGCTGATTATGCGCAGCTGTTGAACGTGCCTGGCTGCCAGGTGTGTTAACAGCTGAATATTCCCGTGTCAATTCAACAAGTATGATTAAGGGGGTTGATGTTGTTTGTGCCACTGAACCGTACCGAAATTGTTAAACTTTTATTTTCATTTGCTTTTGTGATGTTCGGTTGCAAAGGTGCAAGGCTCCTTCCTGAAAACAACAAAATTAAAACGCTTTTCATTCCACCAACTGATTAATTAACTCGCTTAAATATTGACAATGTTTTTCTTTTTCTGTTGATTATGCTGTAACAAAAGTAGTGGCTGGCCAGTGAATAATGAAAAAAAAAAAACAAGGAAGTGTTAAGTTCCAAAAATTTACGTTCTTTATAATTTTTTTTTTTGTAATTACGGTTTTTGCAATAAAGAAAGCGTTAAAGTAATTTGGTGACTCGCTTATGTTGAACTTCAACCGAACAGTAAAAGACAAGAACGTTACAATACGATGTTATCAACATGCACTTCAATTGCCGTTTACCTCAAAGTTTGTTTGCACTCGTTGCATTAAAGATTTATTAGAAAAGCTGGTTGTTTATGACGTAAAGGGGAACCACCCCTTCGGTGACCATTTACATATCGGAATCGGACAACAGCTGTTCACGAGATTGTACCCCAACTCGTAATTAAATCAATTCCATCGATGCGGTTCAAGCAGTTCTGATTGGATGAATTATATTATTATTCTTAAATTATGGTAGTTCGGTTGCCTTAAGATTGGAGAGGTAAATGTAGCGTTTTGTAAAATCAAAACCACTTTTACGCCCAGGACTGGATTTTCTATCAAAGCCCAAACTTTTGAAGTCGAAATTGTGAAATTCATCCATCATCTTATTGTTTTTAACGAATATTTGATTACATTTCAACATTTGTCATTTGTAAAAAAAAATTGCAAGTTACTTTTTTTTTTAGACTACGTCTTGTTCTATTGTTATTTTGTAAAGAACAATATTTTCGATAAGTATGTTCATGAAGGGATGGATGATGATAGGTTTGGTTTGCCCTCGTTTCTGTAAACAAACAAAAAAGGGAGGGCGATTAATTTAAAATGTAATTCCGCAGAGCGTTGGCAAAACAGAGCCATAATCCCAAGTATAACACGATGACACAATTTATATACATGCTTGTGTCCCATTAAAGCGTCGTGAGAACGAAGACGATATCAAGTGACATTGGGAACAGTGGGACGCACAAATCACGTCACGAACAAATGCTGGTAGAAATGCAAGGAGAATAGAAATGCCGGTTTTACTGGCGCGAACTTCACGCTGCAGAATACTAAATTCGATAAGAAATGTGTGCTTAGGACGGGAATAATTTCACGAGAGAAAAATGCGTTTCGTTTAGCAGACAAGAAGGGACGGAATAAAATCTCTTGTGTTTCAAAGGTGCCATCTATCACTTTTTGTTCAATTCTGGATGGTAGAACTTTCGAAATATTAAGAGGAAAAAAGAATATGGCCGCATTAAAACAAATTATAGACAATTAGGGTACACCCTGTATACGTTTTTTTTTGTTTATACATATAAAGTGTGCCCAAACAAATGTATGTAATTTATAAAATGAAACCAACCAAGTATACCTACCAAGTTTACTTTATCGTTTGTGATAGGGTATAGACAAGGGTTTTCTCTTGTATGTGTGGGTACGTTCAAGAATCCTTCTAAACCGTACGCCGTTACTTACCCGTAAATCATTAATTACGAACAAAGAATGCCATCCGCATAAAGCGAACGAATTCTGTCATTTTCGAAATTAATGCGGTTCAAATTGCGGGCCCACATTGTTTCCACCGGCAAAAACAATTTTAATTAACGCACAACTTTAAGGAAACTCTTCGAGCATTTTCTGTACGGGCGAAATTAAATAGGTATGACCTATACATAATTTATATTATAATAAAATCGATAAACTTTTGGTCTGTATCTGCATCTCTCATTGTTTTGGTTTCACTTAAATAAAATACCTAATTTATATATTTTGTAAGACAGAGTTTGCACGAGGTAAATAGTGTTAAATGACATTCATAGAACGTTCGGGCAAAAATAGTTTGCGACTTATGCAAGGACGAACCGTGCCTTCTCTTTTCTTTTTCATTCAGGAATAAAATAAGAGCAGGGAGAGCTCTTATTTATTAAACGATAACATTTAAAAAAATTTCGTGCAAATCGTTTTTTGTTGTCTATCCTACTGCAATGTTAGGTCAAAAAGCGATAGTAGGATGTCGCTATTTTATATGTGATAACATTTAACACAATTAAGTATTGAAATCAGTGTTAATAAAACCCGAGGGCAAAAAATTGGTCTTACTTATGTGAATCAAAGATGCTGATTGTTTATTGTAGTTACCACGTTGTCGACTTTATTTATTTAATTTAAATTAGAGCAGAAGCAGGCCGTGATTTACAGAATACAGTTGGCCACACTGTGTGACGCAAGCATTGCGAGTTGTCAAAATTTGACAGGTCTTCTTTATAGTTTTCCACGGCACAGTGTTGCCAGATTGAGCGAAATTCCGACTATACTTGGCGTTTCAAAATTATTTGTCGCCTGATTTCGGCAACTTTTGTTGTCTTTACATAAAGACAAAGAAAAACTATAAAATGCGATCAATAATGACTGTCTAAACTACTACTTTAATTTATAGGTATTATAAGGAGTGTTTTTTTTTTTAAATATGGCGTCCAGTGGGTTGTAACTAGTGCAATTAAAAAAAATATATAAACAAAAGCATTTACAACACTCTACACGTCGAATTTAAAGAAAAAGAAACACCCTATATGACGAGGATACTTCATGTTTCGCCGACTTTTGTTTTTTGTTATTTTCATATTTTATCACCTTTCTTTTTTTTGGAATTGATGTTTTGCATTTTATTCACGATTCGTTTGTTTTATCTTGTTCTTTTGCTTCCTGCCAATTTTTTGACGTGCAAATGTTTTTGGGTCGGAGATTTCATTTATTTATTTATTTTGTCTATCCATTCTTCTTTAATTTTTTTTAATCAAATTGGTTTTCGCATTTTATCGATTACTTTTTACAGTTCTCTTTTGTTTTCCATGAGTTTGTTTTTACTTGCAAGAACTCTTGTCGATTTTCATTCTTGTTTCATCTCAGTAATCTAGTAGGTACTTTTGTTTTTTTTTTTTTTAAATTCATTTTAATTTCTCTTTTGTTTGTTTTTATCAAATTGATTTTTCACATTTTTGTGATTGACTTTTTTTACAGATTCATCTTTAGCTCTCTACTAATTTTTTTTTATCGTCTGGAGATTCATTTGGTTTAGTCTTTTTACTTTTGTTTGTTTTTCTATTATTTATACTTTCGTATTACCTACGTATTTTTCTTTTGCCTTCCTTTCGAGTTGATTTTTCGCATTTCATTGACGCTATAGTTTGTGGTTCATCATTTTTCATCCCAGTTAGGTTAAGCTATTGTTCCGCGAACTGTACTTTATTTCCTTTTTGTCTTTTTTTTATCGTTTTATTGACTTTGTTGCTAATTTTGTCGATCTTCTTTTGTTTTTTCTTGTTCACTTCACGCCTCGTATTCTATTGCTGTTGCTTTCTTTTCTTCTTTGTTTCTGTTTTTTTTTTTTTTTGAGGTTTCACTTGTGTGTTACTTTTTTTTCTGAATTTTGAATTTCGCGCTAAAATTGTAGTTTGACAATATTTAACAAATTTGGTTTATTTTTTTTGTGTATCTGTGTAACGAGTGTTCAATAAAAAAAAAACGGTCAACGAGTGTTCAATAAAAAAAAAAAAGGTCAAGTAGGTTGTAGCAGGCTTTTGTTGTCGGGAACGCATGTCGCGATTAATTTCATTTGAATTTCAACTTTGACAAGTTGACGGTTAAACCTAACCAACAAAACTCGAAAGCTGCCTCTGCAATTTTTTTTTAATATTTATACTTAATATAAACATTCGATAATAAAAGTTTCTTTTTGAAATGTCTTCGTTGAGTTAAAGTGAGGTTAGAAATGCAAGTGGCGCTTCACGCTAGTCGTATGAAGAACCCTACGCTAGACGTTCAGAATATGGCTATCTAGACCGTTTTTTTAATTGAACACTCGTTATAATACCTCCTTAATTCTATTAAATAAATACCAAAAATTCTAGCATGGCGGTGAACGATTTCCAATTTTTCGAATAAAGAAGCAAAACGTCTTTTTTTTATTTTAAAATATTTGACTGTATTTTTATGTCTGTAATTTTTTTTAATTTGATTTCCTAAACGCGATGCGATAATAAAAAATTACATTACATTGCATTAAAAACATTAAAAACAACACATGAATTTGTTTTTCCGATATTGTCATAAAATCGAGCTGGAAAAGTATTTGAAACTTTTCTAACTTTACTTACTTCGTCAAAATTTAAATAAAAGAGCTTACTATCATAACGGCTTTCCGTGAACATCCTGTATACATGTTTATATCTACTTTTTTCTTTATTTTGACATGTACAATACGTCTGTGAAATAGCGGCCTATATTTTTGTTACACCCTATACATTATAATAAGAAAAATGAAAAAGGATAGCGTTATAGGACAATTGCCTAAGGCAGTAAGTGACAGATATAGTTTACAAGATGTGACTCCGCCAATTATTATTATTAAGAGTTGAATTCTCTCGAGAAAATGCAAAATACACTGCACCTCAAGTTATTTGAATTCATAACGTAACATTTTGCACGGATTGCTTAAATTGTCCTGCAAATGTCAGCGAGACCACAAAAGGGACACTGCATTGTTATTATTTTTTTTTTTGAATCGCTTGCGGCACAGGTGTCCTACACACAAAGCGACGACATTTCTCAAAGGTCAGTTTCTGCCCTAAGCTGGGGCTCCAAGGGAGCTCAAACCACGCAAATAATGACGTATAGTGACGCCGGTGCAATTATTTCCCCGACTTTTTAAAGGTAGCCAGCCCGAAAGCACGGTGAACGATATGTTAGGTGACGCCACGAGAACACTCGGATGTGTGCATGGAAAGCGCGAGAGCCATTGCTTAAAGAGGGGTTCAACTTCAGCACGAGATAACATTAAAATATTCCTCGCAGTTGCGTGCACGTTACGAACGCCCGCGCTACTATCTATCGATTCTTTACTGTGTCCGAAAGCTTCAGGAAAATAAACGAATTCGAATCCATGACGAGGCGATTGATATTTTTATTTTGAGACATTTATTGACTTAATTAATGTATAGGTAGAATTTTTATGTGCCTAGGCAAGAAAACGTATGACACATTATTTCTTGGGGTTCTGCCAATTTACTTTTTTTATGTTGTTTTTCGAATATCCTCTCGGAAAGTGATGCACGCAGATAGTTTCGATGAGTCATCAGGAGATCTTGTACTTTATTTACTCGAGCAAAATCATGTTTGTCAAAAGTAAGTCAAAGGTTTAATAAGAATAACATTCACCAGTTCTTCAAAATCTGTGATACTACTAATACTTTCTACTGTATTTTTGAAATTAAATACATTTTTCTGTTGAATCTTGTGTAATAAAATAAAATAAAATACTTGATGTGTCATTGAGATAGTGATAACAGGAGGCGACACGGAAAATGGCATCAGTGGGCGGGGCGGGACGGGGCGGGGCCATTGTGATTAGTATCCAGTATTAACACAAATACAATTTGCTTTTTTGTATGCGTACCTAAGTTAAAAAAAAAATTAAAATAAAATAATTGATGTGTCACTGAGATAGTGATAACAGGAGGCGACACGGAAAATGGCATCAGTGGGCGGGGGGACGGGGCGGGACCATTGTAATTAATATCCAGTATTAACACAAATACAATTTGCTTTTTTGTATGCGTACCTAAGTTAAAAAAAAAATTAAAATAAAATAATTGACGTGTCATTGAGATAGTGATTACAGGAGGCGACACGGAAAATGGCATCAGTGGGCGGGGCGGGACGGGGCGGGGCCATTGTGGTTAGTATCCAGTATTAACACAAATACAATTTGCTTTTTTGTATGCGTACCTAAGTTAAAAAAAAAATTAAAATAAAATAATTGACGTGTCATTGAGATAGTGATAACAGGAGGCGACACGGAAAATGGCATCAGTGGGCGGGGGGACGGGGCGGGACCATTGTAATTAATATCCAGTATTAACACAAATACAATTTGCTTTTTTGTATGCGTACCTAAGTTTAAAAAACAATTAAAATAAAATAATTGATGTGTCATTGAGATAGTGATAACAGGAGGCGACACGGAAAATGGTATCAGTGGGCGGGGCGGGACGGGGCGGGGCCATTGCAGTTAGTATCCAGTATTAACACAAATACAATTTCCTTTTTTGTATGCGTACCTAAGTTAAAAAAAAAATTAAAATAAAATAATTGACGTGTCATTGAGATAGTGATAACAGGAGGCGACACGGAAAATGGCATCAGTGGGCGGGGCGGGACGGGGCGGGGCCATTGCAGTTAGTATCCAGTATTAACACAAATACAATTTGCTTTTTTGTATGCGTACCTAAGTTAAAAAAAAAATTAAAATAAAATAATTGATGTGTCATTGAGATAGTGATAACAGGAGGCGACACGGAAAATGGCATCAGTGGGCGGGGCGGGACGGGGCGGGGCCATTGCAGTTAGTATCCAGTATTAACACAAATACAATTTGTTTTTTTATATGTGTACCTAAGTTAAAAAAAAAAAAAATTTAAGCGTGTATCAATTGAGTCGAGCCAGTAAAAAAGAAAAATGTTTTTTTCACAAAGCTTTCTCGTCCTGAGCAGGTGAAACGCGTGTCAAGGGCGCATTGTTGATCGAATTTGTAGAAAAAAATTTTAAGTGCGAGGCTATTTTGGAACGCCGCTTTACGTGAACGCCGGCTGATTTATGGTCACGCCGTAATCTAGAGGGTGAGGAGACCTTGCTGACCTGTCCAATGAAGCGAACGACTGATAAAGATTACGCCTGTGAGCAATCGTATTCGCGACAGTGACTGATGCGATCTTCAGTAGTTACTTGATTAAAAGGACTATCACTCCTTGCGACGTTTCAGGCACCTCAGGATCATTAGACTACTGTATTTTATATCTGCACGTATTATTAGAATCACAATAATGGGTGAAAAATTTAAAAATAAATGTATTTTTTAATATAGTTCTAATTAAAATAACAACTGATGTATACCTTGTTCAATAATGATAGAGATGACTGATTATGCAACCAAACATACACGGGTGGTAATAGCAAAGTAGACTCAAAATGTACATCCCTAGATCCTCTATTCAAAAATACCTACCATTACAGAGTATATACTTATACTTAAATAAAATTGTGTTCGCCGATTGTAAATCAAGGTTACTTGGTACTGTGGCGCCATCGTTTGGCGACTTATAGATATAATTAATTCTTCAAACTCTGGTTTCTTGGATTAACATACCTATTTGATCGTAAAATATTACTTAGGAATAGGAATATTAATTAGAGCAAGTTCCTTTCGGACATTTGGAGAAGTTGTAAAATTTACATAATATAACCTCAAATCTTCAAATGTCAAATTCTGATTGAAAATAAAAAGCAATCGCCGTCCTCCATTCAAATTGGCTTCATCCAAAATCAAATTGACTCGATTTTGAATTGAACTTGTTTTAAAGCGAACAGAAAGGAATAATACTTTAAATTAAAATTAACATAACCTCAAAATATGTAATATTGATTGATAATATTGATATTGATTATAAAAATCGGCTTGATCAGTGGAGGGTGAGGGAGGGGGAATTCAATCACTTCCTTATCACTGATCGCCAACTCAATAACTGCAAAAATGAAATGCAATTAGTTTTTTAAGTGATTTTGAATCTGTTAGAATTCAAAAATGTTACGGCTAATGTCAGTGTTGCCAACAGATTTTGTTAAAGTCAGTTTTATGGTAAACTATACATAACTTTTTCAATCATTTTGTATTTTTGTCTGTAATGTTTTGTTTTGATTTCGAAATCAAAGGGTGTTTATGTTTTATGCAAACATGCGTTCCAGAATATACAGAGTCATTCCTAAAATAGGTAACACCGTATGGAGATTTTTACTATTTCTCAAAGACAAATATTTAAGATGTTTTATAGAATATTCTTGAGTAAAAAAAGCACTAACTGTTTTTACTTTTTAAACAACAAAGGAATGGAAACAAACGACAGACACGATTTTCCGAGTTTCAATCCAAATCAATAACAAAAAAAAATACTTTCATGTTATGAACTTTATGAACGGTGCTGTATATTATATTTTAAATAATCAATTTTCGACAGTCTATTCTACCAACAGGAAGTGACCTCGACTTTGAGTTACAAATAAAAACAATTGTAATAATAAAAACAAATGCGTTTTAAGCAGCTTATTTTTCGTTGTGGTTGCTTGCTTCGGTGAGCTTCACAATTGATTAGCTTCCAAGCATTTCCTGACATCTACCGTTTAGGGCACAAAGGACACAACTCAATCGGTAAGGACGTGTTCTACATCTCAGTTCAAATATTTTTCAACAATTGAAATTCTTAGAGACTTTTGTTTCTTAAAATCATTTCTTTACCTGATCGTCACTTTTTTTTTCTCCGAAATACTTTATTATTTTTTTTTTAATAATCTGACACCCTCTCCCTTCCCATTTAAGTACGTGATTGAATTTCGTCGAGACTTTTATTTTTTTAATGTCGCTTTTCTTTATGTGATCGTCACTTGTTCGTTTTGTCCGAACGTCACTTGTTTCACGTCTTTTTAAAATCGTCAATTTTCTTCGTCTAATAGTCACCACTTGTTTTTCGTCTTTTGTTTCTTGGATTTCTTTTCGACATTTTTAAGTCTGACCCACCCATTGTTTTTTTTTTTTAATTTTCTGTTAATCTGACCCCCCCCCCCCCCCCCCCGTTGAAATTATTAGCGACCTCTGTTTTCTCGGAAAATTGCCGGTTTCTAATCGTCACTTGTTTTTTGCCTTTCGTGTTTTGTTTCCCGATTTTTTTATTTATTTTTAAATCTGACCCTCTCACCCCCATTTGTGTACTATTGTATTCTTAGAGACTTTTGTTTTTTAAAAACCTCGATTTTTTTTAAACGATCGTCACTTGTTTTCCGTCTTTTGTTTCTCGGATTTATGTATAGTATTTTGTTTCATATCTTTTGTTGTTTAAAATTGTTGTTTGTTTATCCGACTGTTACTTGTTTTCTTCTTTGCCTGCTTTGTTTCCTGCATTTCTTTATTATTTTTTGAAATCTGACAAAAATGGAAAGTTTGCGTTTTTACGTGTAAATAAACAGTTTAGTTTAAAGAAATGTTTTATTTATTTATCTTTTATTTTTCTTCTTAATATTCAAATAGAATTTGTGTTTTTCGTTTTTCCTTAATTTGTTCTTGTAGGCAAGCAAAGCAATCTTTATTTATTTATTTATTTATTTTTCAATAAATGGACCTTAACTAACTTTCAAATGCATCCACTGCATATCCTCAACTTTTCGACATCGCTTTTGGTAAGAGGAAGTCGTCATACATAACTAAAATATTCGTTCCTCAGTATTGTGTAATTGGAGGTCATAAATTTCAGATCGATTCATTTACATAAATAAATAAAATGTAGAGATCATAAGTGATATATTTTCTCAACGGTTTGTACAAACAGTTTGGTTGTTAACTTGTTTAATATACAATTTGACAATGACTTGTTCTGCTGAAATTACATTTTTTTTGCATCGTTTTACACGGAACACGAAAGAGAAAACATTACATTATGTATCTAAATGTTATACATATGTATATTAACACCTATCTTTACTTATTCTCTAAATTTAATGCATTTATAAATAAATTTGTATTGCAAATAATTAAATGTGAATTGCAACGCAATTCAAGATTAAAAATATTTTTCTTGTTTAACAAACCTGATACTGGGTGTTTGTGAAACGGTACTGTGTTTCATTAAATATGTTTTTTGTTTTGGGATGATATATTTGATTATTAGTGTATTTTTTATTGTATTTATTTCTCTTGCAGTTTTAACCCTTCGACTTGCACGTAAGTACGTAATAAATAACTTATGTGTTTGAATGATCTGAGCCTGAATATTTTTTATGGAACCATTGTTACGTTACTTTCCGGGGCGGTAGCTAGTAACGCAGCACGTATAATTTCATAGGAAAACATTTATACGATTTCACAAATAAATAGTAACCCTTTGATTTTCGGCCTAGATACACAACTAAATAGAACTATTTATATAATATGTACAAACTTTATTTGAGTTACAATTTTACGGCATGTTTTTATACCTTAAACTAACAACTCTCAATAAACACATTTATTTGTTATTAAACGAATAAAGCTAATATAAATAATTTAAATTACAAAAACAAGGCAACATCAAAGTCAAGGAGAGTCATCCTGCTTATTTACACGGTTTTATTGCTATCGTTATTGGATTTTATAAGATTTTCTATCGTAAATAGACTGGAATTCCTACTTATATGCGTTGAAGTCTCCATTATTTGTCCTTCGGATTCGGCGGTGTTCCTTCTGACCAGAGCGAGTGCCTGTTCCTGCAAAAACAGAAAGTCACCAGGTCAATACTCAAATGTAAAAAAAAAACAAAAAAAAATGCTTTACTTACAAGAAATTCGTTAATTTAAAAAATCTTTTTTCGTAGGCACAGCAGCCATCAACATTAATATTGTGTGAGCCACAGAACTTTTTTTCTTAGTTGGCCATGAATGAGAGAGATGTCTGATATTAATTCCTCTTGGTTAGGGTGACAGCATTTAACAAAAATAAAAAGAGTGTGACTGTATCTGTTTGGTAGATGTGGCACAGCACGTTCTAGAATACGATTTCCAAAATTCATATAAATACGTGACATAAATTTCAAAAGATGCAATCGTAAAACAGGTGAAAGAAAAATAATAAAATAAGTATTGGATATCCAGGAGATGAAACAATGATTTCGATAGGAAAAAAAAAATGCTGAAAATAAAAATAATTGAAGCACTTTCTCGTCAGTTGAAAACTAAAATGGGAACCAAAGAATAATAGAAAATGAAATTATCAATACCAAGAAAAATACATATTTAACGTCCCTGTTAAAGAAAATCATGATCTTTCTGTCCGGTTTGAGATTAAAAAAACTTTCTACTTACTATTTTCATCGGACAAGAACAAACTTCAATTATAACTTTTGGTTTAGCATCGAAAATTAATTCTTCATTTATATTTTGGACGTTGGAAAATGACGACAGACTTATTAAGAATTAATTATGCATCCCGACGGAATAAACTATCGCTACGCCACTGCTTTCATTTCACACTTAATAAACCCATCTGAAATGTAATGAAAACAATTTTCTTGGATTAAGTATAGTTGTAATTACTACTGCTTAGAAAACTGCTTCGGAAAAGGTTTAAAAAAATTATTCAAAGTTTGATCATCAACTCCCCTTCACATTTCAAAATTATCTAATGATTTTGCAAATTTTTAACGATGAAATTAATTCGTTTATTATTTGATCGAAACGTAAACTTTTCGTGTAATCAAAAAAAAAGAAAATATATCTTGCATTTTCTTAACAGATCGCGTAGAAGGCCGCTCTCACACCAAGAGGATCTGAATAAATCAGAATTAAATAGAATCTGATTCAATCAGAATCAACTATACTCTATTTTTTATTGATTTGATAGACGG
The DNA here is from genome assembly GCA_036172665.1 of Prosopocoilus inquinatus. Classification (NCBI taxonomy): domain Eukaryota; kingdom Metazoa; phylum Arthropoda; class Insecta; order Coleoptera; family Lucanidae; genus Prosopocoilus; species Prosopocoilus inquinatus. The sequence goes on from CM069873.1 coordinate 341,917, forward strand.
TAAATCCGAAGTTTTTAAAACAGCGCAGTTCTTCTATTAATCATTTATTCGTGTTCATTTTTCTATTTTACAAAAGTAGCAACTAATTAGGAACTTGGGGTTAACTTTGAAATTTTTCGTCGTCTGTTAGTAATAAATTATACCAATCTGTAAAATCCGCTTGTCAATAAAAAAATAGAGTGATTCACTAAATAGCGTTTTCGACTGATCACTCTGGAGCACTCTCAGAGTATCTCCATCTTGCTTTAACCTCATGTAAAAACACAGGATGGAGATGCACTCAGAGTGCTCCAGAGTGATCCGTCGAAAACGCCATTTATTTATACGTATATATATTTTTTTCTATCACAACAGTCGAAAACCTTATTAGATTCGGCACGAAAAAGACGGAAAGAGCAGGTCGGTGATTCCCACCCCTTCACATCGCTAGAATCCGGATCAGTTCGATTCAATCCGGTCCCATCAATTGTTATCAATATACATAATACATAATTTTAAACAGTCAGGAGTGGTGCCATGGGAGGTCACCCATGAAGGTCATGGTGGAATTTATTTGCAAAGTAAAGAATGTGATGTATGATGCGAGTGACAGAAATAACCAAAACGGAAGAAACGCTCGTGTACAGTATACAGGGTGTACAGACACGGTCAATCAAATCGTCAGTTTTAATTCCAGAAATTAGAAGTTTGTTGTATTTCATCAAGGAACGTATTCAAATAAGTTAAATATTTAAGAGAGCGTTCAAAATTAAGACGCGAATCTTCTTAGTTTTTTTTTTTTTTTTTTAATAAAACACAAAAGTTCGGTGCGCCAACTTCCGACAATTATTAACGATGACCAAAATTTATTGCACGCGACTGTACATACATACGCAGGTTCTGTATGGAGGAAGGATTGCAGTGGATTTTAAGTTTTCCAAATAAATCAAAAACTCAAACGTCTTTTTGTTACGTTTGTTGTGATGTGAATGTAATCATCACAATAAAGAGAGAGAGAGAGGAGAACGAGCAAGAACAGAGCGAACTTTGGTGACAGAGGTGATTCGAAATTATTCAATATGCGAGTCAGTTTCAAATTGATTCGCCTTGATTCAGACTGATTCAGAATTCTGTTGGTCTGGTCTGAAAACTGCCTAAGCCTAAGCTTTCACTTCACTTAAAACCTTCCAAAAGAAAGGGTTATGCAATAGTTTTCAACGACAAAATCAACGACAGGAATTGGAATTAACACTAAGAATAAAAAAACGGAGAGATTGTTAAATGATCAAAAAACTAGTGTATTTTGCATTTTCACAAGGATTGCGATTTTATAAATAAGGTCCAGTTTTACAGTTGCAACTCAGCTTTGAACTGAGGTTTAAACCCTTAGCAACGATTATTTCAACAATTGTTGTGAAGGATTTAAGCTTCGGCTCTAAATTAAACCGTCACACAGTGCGTCGAGCTATGGACAAAAATCGAAAATGCAATATTTTTTTCAAAGGACAAAAAGGTTTCAGTACTCACCAATTAATATCTAAAAAGTAAATAAAATCCCTATTTCTTTGATTTCTCTGTTTTTTATAACTATTTATGATATAGTTTTTGAAAGTTCAGGGACTTTTACGATTCTATGAATGTTACCTTATATAATCAACTGAAAAAAAAATCTAAGTAATTTTGACTATTAATCCCAACAATGGAGTCTTCTAGTACATATATGAATAATTTCAAATTAATTTGTGAGCATATTTTATTTTAATATTAAAACTGCAAATAAAATTATCTTATTTGAAGAATTAAAATTAAAGTTTAATCGAATATTACAAAAATACGTAAAGAAACGTATCGAATATTTTTTTTTTAATCTAATTCCTTCATCCACGCGTTTTACGAAAACAAGAAATTCTCCTGCTGCTACCTGCTAATATGCTGGTAATTCAACAAAGAATTTGTTTTAGCAACGTTTCCCATATCACCAATAGAGAAATTTTTGACAAGTGAATTTCCTATCAAGGAAACATCAAAATCGATACAATCAAACGTAAAATATACATTTTAAAATATTTAAATATAACAAAATGTCTGGATAGTGTAAACAGAGAATTAATTCAAGCTTGTTCTTATTTTTACGTGAATTGTAGTAGATTTTGGATGCAATGTTCTCGAAATCGAATTTTATTCCCAATGCGTTCCCATATTTTCTTAGAAAGGCAATTTAATTTAGCATAAAGTTTGTTTAGTTTGGTGAAGAAAGACCTACGGAGCTTCCTACATCGAGTGGAGGCGAAGAACCATCTTTCAAGAAAATTAACAAGAAGGAAAGGGCACAATTACACTTCTCTATTAAATCTCGAGGAAATATTGTCATTTATGAGTGATCCGAGAACATAAGTTCGCTACTAAAACTGCTTACAGCTGAAATGAACTATAGGTATACATAATTACTAAAAAGAACTTCAAAATATAATTTTTATCTAATGAAAATTTAACTTTATTAATCCTTAATTTATTTTCGACATCTAATAGATATCCAACGCTAATTATTTGTTAATGAAAATGTTTTAGCCTCTAGTGTTACTTATTTTTTTTTAATTCGACAAAATACGATTGAATATTAAAAAACATAAGGCGCGTGTTTGCAAAAGCCAACTAAAAATCATTAGCCGATATTCAACAGTTCCCAAGCTAGCGATTAAATGTTGAAAATAAATTGAAGGATTAGTGAAGTTAAATTTTCATTAGATAAAAATAATAATTGGAGATTTCTTTCTTGAACTTTAGCAATTAATAAATTTCAGTTGTGGTGAACTTACGTTCTCGGATTACTTATAAATGCCAATACTTTAATGAAATTTAATAAATCTAATTATGCCCTTTCATTTCTTTTTTCTTTTTCAGAAGTTAGATTATACTATAGCTATTTAATTGTGTCAAAATATATAGGGAGTTACATTTAATTTTCTGGTGAAATTTGAACTTTTAAATTTCAATTGTTTCAAACGCAAACATACAGCCGTGCGCACCTTAAGCGCTACAATTTGACGTTTCTGTGAGCCTTGTAGTATAAGGTCTTAGGGTGAAGTTTGCCTGTAGTTGGTGCATTTTATTTGCGCATGACTGTACATCAAAAATGTTACGTTTACTCATAGGGAATATTCTACACGATATTTATAATTAGTTAGGTAAATATTCGCCGCTGGTTATGAATAAAATACTTCTACATTTTAGCTCTTTAATTCAATGGAAGAACTGTAGATTTCGATTTAGGGCTACAGTTGTAAGTTTGTAAGAAATCTATCGAAATTGGTATATTTCATTTAAAAAAGTATAAGTTTGGTAGATAACTCACTTATGGAACATGCTGTATATGCGAAAATAATTTTCTGATATAGAGCTAATTACAGACAATAACTTTTGTATAAGACATTTTCTTTTATAATTAATAGTTAAGATGCTGTTGAAGAAATCAATACTAATGACAAACCCTGTATATTCTAGTGATACTATTCTATTTTCAATTACTGCAACTGTTTATAATATGTATATTTGCAGGACCAAAAAATAAGAGAAAGAAGAATTATGATTTTTGTCCATTTACGCCTATCATTCGACGCACTGTGCGTCATTGTAAAACTGGGCATACCATACGGTGAAAAAATATTTCTGCATGTAGATACTTACATACTGTTTGTTTATGCTTTCCTAATTCAATTTTAGTGTGCATTTCACGTGCCTCCTGAAAATGCAAAAAAGAAAAAATATTTGAGGATCGAAATTTCTTCGAATGACGAATAACGAATTAAAATTTTAAAAATATTCGGAAATAATGAATAATTAATAATTAATTAATGATTATAAAGTATGTAATAATTATTATTAGTTTTCTATGTCTTTCCCACCAGTACAAAAAGCTTTTTTTGGAACTGTAGGTTGCAGCTACCTGATGATGCCTATTACTACCACCGAAACATGTTGGATTAATTAATTAAGTTCGTATGCCTTGAACTGACCTATGCATAACATTATTCGTTCTTGACAGTTCGTTTTCGTTGTTTTTTTTTTATTATTATTAAGGAGTGGGTAGGTATGTACACAAAGAAACTACCTGTCTATTATCTATTACCTAATCTATTGCAAAATGCTGTACAATTTTTTTATTACGAATTATGATATTCGGGATTTACTGCATGGGGAGAAATTATTGATGATATTATTAATGCTAAGTCTAAAAAACTATACCTTATTTTTTAATTCGGAGGAGTACTTTAAAATTATGGGGCTAAAAAAAAGGAGCTTCCAAAGTACTCGTCGGGCTTCAAAGAAAGGGTTATAGCAACAACCTACGTATTCGCGAAATGTAGAAAACGGTTTGCAGAATTAAAAACAAGTCAGGAAATGAGTGTAAAGTTAAAAATACCTACCCCGGGCAAATAATCTCTAATACCAGAGGAAATGAGAATGAAAAACGAAAAACGAAACGTATTACGTGAACCTAGGGGAAAATTGTTTCCGTATTATTTCGTCGATTTTGATTTTTTAATTGCGCAAACGAATAAAAGTTAAAAATAAATTTTTAATTCATATAATAATCTAGAAAAGAAAATGTTTGAATAACGTACGTACATACAACACTGTAAGTAAACCTAGACGCATGTAATGAGTTGTTTAATTAAATTGAATAATTAAAAATAGAAACAATTTGTTACTTGATCGAAAACAAAAGTTATTTTCGTTTTGGATTTTCGTCCAAAGATTACGTGCGAGCTTTCGACAACTATAAAGAATCAAATAAAGGCCATTTTTGATTAGGTGCACGAAATAAACTTCAGCTTTTCAAATATTAGTTCGGAACATGAAATTTTTGGGCTGTTTTGGAGACGTTTCTTCAGATTTTTTCTACTAACCTATTTCTTGCACAAGATCTTATTCAATTTTTCCAATAATTATTTAAAACGAGAAATTATTGGACAGCAGGTTTAGTATAGAAACAGAACGCGCTCTACTTTTCCAGGTAGCTTTTGATTCGATTCAATTTTTGATGCATTGGAAGTTTAAATCGAACCAAATCTTGTAATACATACAAACAATTTCATTACTTTCATTTAGCGCCTGTATTTTTCTCATTTATATATTTGTTTGTTGTATTGTTCTTTTATTTAAATATTAAGCTCCCAAAAACAACTGCATGCATTTAAAAAACAGATTAATGTCTTTCTATTTACCTCAAAATCAAAATTGTTACTCGATAGCTTTTGTTTGAGCTTTTAGGTTCGTTTTTATCTTCGGTTAATAAACTCATTTGATAATAACTCGAGAACGAAAATAGTTATCGACTTCGGGTTTTTACTAAAATGTTCTCCTGATTGGATGCTTTGTAATCACTGTAAAAAAATACACTTTTCCATTCAAATTTTTTTTTTAGGAAACTGAAAAGCTATTATTTTCGCAAATAGCGTCCTGTAGCTACTTTATAACAAATTAACCACAATCGCTGAATAGAAACTTTAAATCAGCTTAAAGGTTCCTTTCAAATGAGCCGAAGTTCGTTAATTATTGTATAGCGACACAGTGAAACTTTGTTGATCACAGTGCATGATTATTGTTCATTGCTTTTATTTAATGTTTTATTTATTCTTGTTTCTTTATTTGTAGTTTCATCCTTGTGTTTAAAAATTCTCTATTCCCAAAAACATTTAAATGCTTCTAAATAATGTCCTAACATTAATAAACACTTTTACAGGCATTTTTTTAACCCTAGAGTTTAAAGTATTACCCGATAGCATTTGTTTGAACTTTCTCCTTGCGCTAATACCATCAATTTATGAACATACTTGATAATAACTCGAGAACGGAAAAAGATAATCATTTCGGGTTTTCACCATAATGTTCACCGTGTTGTAAGCTTTGTAACCGGTGCAAAAGAAACATACCTTTCCATTTAATTTTTTTTGGAAAACTGTGAAAAACTCTTACTTTCGCAAATAGCGCCCTCTAGTTGCTTTATAACAAATTAGCCGTAGTCGCCGAATAGAAAGTTTAAATCAGCTTAAAGTTCCCTTTCAAATGAGCCGAAGTTCGTTAATTTCTGATAAAGAGTACAGAAGTTATGATGTCTTTTGAAGTGAATAATTCAACTGTTTTCTCCACCCTTATTAACGGTGATGTGATAATAAGTCTAAAATCAAGATTGTGCAGAATTAATTCAGCTTTCTAATGACGCCATCAAAGCTGCAGCTTATTCTGAGACCTTTGCCAGTAATACTAATTTTTATTGATGGCTCTTTTGATTGCGCCCCCTTGCGGTCAACTCAGATGCTTAAAAATATTTTCCTTGGCCACTTTAACTATAATTTCTTGTCTCCCGAAGCTGCAGGTATTACGGCTGGCTATAAAGTATAGTTTAGGAATATGAAAGAAATAAAAATTAGGACAACACAATCTACAGCTGAATGGTAATTAATAAAGAAGATAGAGAAATAGGACTAACAATGAAAGGACAGAAGATGGAACAAGTATACTGCAAACTAAAAAAAAAAAAAAAATTACGAAGGAGAATAAGAAATAGAAGTAAATGCGAGGATAATACTAATCTAATGATACGAAATTCAGACCAAATTCATGCAGCATTTAAAGAAATTAAACAGGAAGGCAAAAATAACGGTGTTTAAAATAACATGCTTACTAATTTTGATTCATAAATGTGCACAAACAAAAAGTCAAGAAAAAAATAGATGCGGTGGACATGAAATATCACAGAAAAGTTTTAGAAGCGAAGAGAATTAACAAAGAAAACAAATGAGAACGTAAGGAAAGCATTCAGGAGTAAGATCGGCCAGGAAATAATAAAGGTTCGACCATCTGGTCAGTATGAAGGGGAAAAGGCAAGTGAAAAGAATCTGGAAGGTGGAAACAATAGGAAGAAATGGTAGTGGAAGACCGAAACGAAAACGGCGCAGGGAAATAGAAGAAATATTGAAGGATAGAGGAAGTAATTAGAATTGTGTCGTGACGAAGTTATAAATCTATAGCGAAACGTTGAGTGTGTTCCCATCATATTTCTGTCGTGTTCGAGATTAAAAAAACTTTGAAGCAATTAGAATTCAGCAAAGGAATTAGATACGAGAAGAGAGGAAACCCTAATGGATATAAGAGGACTGATTATGATGATGGCGATGAAAGTAAAAAGCATGAAAGGAATTAATTAAAAGTTGAGTTTCGAAAACAACCAGAAAAATAAAAGGATCTCTGAGACTTTTGCCAGTGAAATTAATTTAATTTTTATTGATGGCCCTATTGATTGCGCCCGCCTGTGGTCAACTCATATACTTCAAAATATTTTCTTTGAATTTCTTTTGGTCACTTTGACTATAATATTTTTTAGAAAAATTTTGTGCAAATCGTTTTTGATTGCAGTGAGAACCTCGAGCAACCTCTGGACAGCTGTTTCAGCCCTGCAATGTTAGGTCAAAAAGCGAAAGTAAGATGTCGCTATTTTATATGTTTATAATATTTTTGTCATCCGAAGTTGTAGGTATTATGATCGCCGCCAATCCTTATCTGTTACGTCACGCTGGATGATTGTTAAAACACTAAATTTTTTTATTGATGGCCCTATTGATTGAGAAGGGAAATTATTGGACAGCAGGTATAGTTTAGAAATATGACGCGCTCTACTTTTCCAGATAGCTTTTGATTCAATTTAATTTTTGATGCATTGGAAATTTAAATCGAACCAAATCTTGTACATACAGAAAACAATTATCTACCTGAAAACGTCCATCGCTTCCATCGGAAAGTCTCTGTCGTCTAGTTTTCCGCCTTCTGTAGTTCCCTTTTTCGAACATGTTCGTCGCTTTCGGATCGAGCATCCAGTAACTTCCTTTCCCTCCGGCCTGTTCCGGTCCACTAGGTGACACCTTGTCTCTGGGCACTTTCACAAAACAGTCGTTCAAACTCAGATTATGTCGTATCGAATTCTGCCAGCCCTGTTTGTTTTCGCGATAATAAGGAAAATTGTCCATTATGAATCTGTAGATGCCACTAAGCGTCAGCCTTTGCTTAGGTGAGGAGCTTATAGCCATAGCGATCAGGGCGATGTAGGAATAAGGGGGTTTTTCCGGCCGCGGCTGATGGAACTTCACCGGAAAAGGAAGCCACAAGTGAGGGAAGTAAGGATGAAATAATCTCTGGTGGAGGTACAAGTGCGAATGATGCGGGACGTATTCCGCCAATTGGTCAAAGGGGTAGCACGTTTCTAAACTTTGAAGAGGAAACATTTTTTTAAGCCTTAATTTTTTAATAACATAATTTTTTTAATTTGCGACGCGCACTGACCGAAGTGTGTGAAGTGACTTTGCGTGCGCCGGTTACATATTACGGAAGAAGAAACACATCAAACTAGGATCTTGAGACACATCTTAACCGTAAGTCATTTACATCCCCACTCTCTTTCGCAGACGCCCCAAAGTCTAGCTGGTAATCATCTGCCTACAAAGCGCTCTACCTATGTGTAATAACGCTGACAATCTATAAACAACCGCCGCAATAAATGGGCTTATTTTGTCTTAGGACTATATAAATAAGTTGTACATCATCATTAAAAGCTTATACTTGTGTTGTTTCACATTTAACTAAGAGAGAACTTGTCAACGCGGCTACAAATCCAATGCCCAGTTTTATCAAATTTTTAACGATGGGATTACTTCTGCATCGAAACACATGTTATTTGAGTAAATAACAACCATAATTTTTATTAATTTTTCATCAATAATCAAACAAGGAAAAAAGTTAACAATTAAAATTGTTGATCATACTGTATGTAAGTACAACGACACTCACCTTAAGGACCGGTTTTTCGGGGATGGGACGATTCGCCGTCGCCAAATCGCCGTCGCCAATTCGTCGTAGAACGAATTCGTCGTCGATCCAATTTACCGTCGCCCAATTCGCCGTCACATGTTACTGCTTTATTTAGCTTGATAAGCCTTAAAACACTTTCTGACCATTTTAGATAATATCCAAGTTATACCCTACGAATTGAAGAAAATAACTATAATTTCAGTACGTTTCAAGTAAATTAAAATGGACTTTACTATTGTTTTTCTATTTCAAGTTAAAATAAATTCCTAATTACAGTGCGACCGCCGTAAGACACAAAATTACGAACAAATTGGTGCTGTACGTACACATAATCATAATTCTATTTTTTTTTTTAATGGAACCCCTTTTTCAATTTATAATTTTAAATGACGAGCTTTCATGAATCAATATTTTGAAAGCAGTCGACTTTTGATGTGTAGTGATTTTGATTGATATGAAAATCAATATGATTTTGAGACGAATCTGAAAATATAAAAAAGAAGAATTGGAGGGATTTTACGAACACCCTGAAGAATAAGAAACACTTCCTGGAAGACCAAATTTTTTTATCCGTTTCTTTATCTATGTATCGCATTTAATTAATAACAAATTATTTTATTTTCCATTAATTATGTTAACTTCTTTATTTTATTTACATATAATTATCGGTATATTATGATTTGGATATGTACCTGGACTTAAAACTTTAATCGCTGACGGCGAATTTACCGACGGCGAGTTTTCCGGCGGTGAATTGTACCTACGACGAATCGGCGACGGTGAATTGGCGACGACAAATCGGCGATGGCGAATTGTCCTAGACCCCGGTTTTTCAGATCCAGTTTTACAAATGGGCTTCAACTTTGACTTGAGGCTTAAACCCTTAGCAACGATTATTTCAACAATTGTTGTGAAGGATTTAAGCTTCGGCTCAAAGTGAAACCATCATTGTAAAACTGGGCCTTAATCACAAGTTAACTTTAACCTTCAGTTTATTGTCGTGGAAACAATTGTCTTCGTACTTGTTACAATGGAAATAAACCGAGAGTTAGGGTTAACCTGTGATTGAAAAGCCGGGCCTAAACGATACCATTTGACAGTTTCGTAACCCTTATGCTGATTGTTCTTAAGGGTGCGGTTCGCATGCAGGAGTTGAGTCAAGTTGAGCGTCGTAGTAGCATCAGTCTAAAAACAAGACGGAACAAGATTGAACTAAGAGTTTCGAACTAAAAGGAGGAGGAAATCATTGCGATAAAGACCAAATTAAAGAAACCAGAAAAGAAAATTTGCCTTAATCTTTGTATTCAAACAAACACTTTGTGTTTAATGGAATGGAAACAGACTTCATCTTCTGTGATCCTTTTATTTTTCTGGTTGTTCTTGAAACTCAACTTTTAATTCTTTTCTACTTTCATCGTCATCATCATAATCAGTCCTCTTATATCCATTAGGGCTCCTCTCTTCTCGTATCTAATTCCTTTGCTGAATTCTAATTGCTTCAAAGTTTTTTTAATCTCGAACACGACAGAAATATGATGGGAACACACTCAACGTTTAGCTATAGATTTATAACTTCGTCACGACACAATTCTAATTACTTCCTCTATCCTTCAATATTTCTTCTATTTCCCTGCGCCGTTTTCGTTTCGGTCTTCCACTACCATTTCTTCCTATCGTTTCCACCTTCCAGATTCTTTTCACTTGCCTTTTCCCCTTCATACTGACCAGATGGTCGAACCTTTATTATTTCCTGGCCGATCTTAGTCCTGAATGCTTTCCTTACGTTCTCATTTTTTTTCTTTGTTAATTCTCTTCGCTGCTAAAATTTTCTGTGATATTTCATGTCCACCGCCTCTATTTTTTTTTCTTGACTTTTTGTTTGTGCACATTTATGAGTCAATATTAGTAAGTATGTTATTTTAAACACCGTTATTTTTGCCTTCCTGTTTAATTTCTTTAAATGCTGCATGAATTTGCTCTGAATTTCGTATCATTAGAATAGTATTATCCTCGAATTTACTTCCATTTCTTATTCTCCTTCGTAATTATTTTTTTTTTTTAGTTTTCAGTATACTTGTTCTATCTTCTGTCCTTTGATTGTTAGTCCTATTTCTCTATCTTCTTTATTAATTACCATTCAGCTGTAGATTGTGTTGTCCTAATTTTTACTTCTTTCATATTTCTAAACTATACTTTATAGCCAGCCGTAATTCCTGCAGCTTCGGGAGACAAGAAATTATAGTTAAAGTGGCCAAGGAAAATATTTTGAAGCATCTGAGTTGACCGCAAGGGGGCGCAATCAAAAGAGCCATCAATAAAAATTAGTATTACTGGCAAAGGTCTCAGAATAAGCTGCAGCTTTGATGGCGTCATTAGATAGCTGAATTAATTCTGCACAACTTTGATTTTAGACTTATTATCATATCACCATTAATAAGGGTGGAGAAAACAGTTGAATTATTCACTTCAAGAGACATCATAACTTCTGTACTCTTTATCAGAAATTAACGAACTTCAGCTCATTTGAAAGGGAACTTTAAGCTGATTTAAACTTTCTATTCGGCGACTACGGCTAATTTGTTATAAAGCAGCTAGAGGGCGCTATTTACGAAAGTAACAGTTTTTCACAGTCTTCCAAAAAATTAAATGGAAAGGCATGTTTCTTTTGCACCGGTTACAAAGCTTACAACACGGTGAACATTATTGTGAAAACCCGAAATGATTATCTTTTTCCGTTCTCGAGTTATTATCAACTATGTTCATAAATTGATGTTATTAGCGTAAGGAGAAAGTTCAAACAAATGCTATCGGGTAATACTTTAAACTCTAGGGTTAAAAAAATGCCTGTAAAAGTGTTTATTAATGTTAGGACATTATTTAGAAGCATTTAAATGTTTTTGGTAATAGAGAATTTTTAAACACAAGGATGAAACTACAAATAAAGAAACAAGAATAAATAAAACATTAAATAAAAGCAATGAACAATAATCATGCACTGTGATCAACAAAGTTTCACTGTGCCGCTATGCAATACTTTTTTATTGTCCGCATAGAGTTGTGTAGAAATTAATATTGATATCCTTACGGATAGTAAACGGTAAAAAATTTCGAAATGAAAGATGGATAATATTTTGAAAATATTTTAGGTGTAGACCATCAATCATTGTTGATTAATAGAAAATATTTTATAAATGTTCAAATGTGTCTTGCGTCAATTAACATTTTATTGTTCATTACTTTCATTTAGCGCCTGTATTTTTCTCATTTATGTGTTTGTTTGTTGTATTGTTCTTTTATTTAAATATTAAGCTCCCAAAAACAACTGCATGCATTTAAAAAACAGATTAATGTCTTTCTATTTACCTCAAAATCAAAATTGTTACCCGATAGCATTTGTTTGAGCTTTTAGGTTCGTTTTTATCTTCGGTTAAAAAACTCATTTGGAAATAACTCGAGAACGAGAAAAGTTATCGACTTCGGGTTTTTACTAAAATGTTCTCCTGATTGGATGGTTTCTAATCACTGTAAAAGAAATACACCTTTCCATTCAAATTTTCTTTTTAGGAAACTGAAAAGCTATTACTTTCCCAAATAGCGTCCTGTAGCTACTTTATAACAAATTAACCACAATCGCTGAATAGAAACTTTAAATCAGCTTAAAGTTCCCTTTCAAATGAGCCGAAGTTCCTTAATTATTGTATAGCGGCACAGTGAAACTTTGTTGATCACAGTGGATGATTATTGTTCATTGCTTTTATTTAATGCTTTATTTATTCTTGTTTCTTTATTTGTAGTTTCATCCTTGTGTTTAAAAATTCTCTATTCCCAGAAACATTTAAATGCTTCTAAATAATGTCCTAACATTAATAAACACTTTTATAGGCATTTTTTTAACCCTAGAATTTAAAGTATTACCCGATAGCATTTGTTTGAACTTTCTCCTTACGCTAATAACATCAATTTATGAACATACTTGATAATAACTCGAGAACGGAAAAAGATAATCATTTCGGGTTTTCACCATAATGTTCACCGTGTTGTAAGCTTTGTAACCGGTGCAAAAGAAACATACCTTTCCATTTAATTTTTGTTGGAAGATGGTGATAAACTGTTACTTTCGTAAATAGCGCCCTCTAGCTGCTTTATAACAAATTAGCCGTAGTCGCCGAATAGAAAGTTTAAATCAGCTTAAAGTTCCCTTTCAAATGAGTCGAAGTTCGTTAATTTCTGATAAAGAGTGCACAAGTTATGATATCTTTTGAAGTGAATAATTCAACTGTTTTCTCCTTCCTTATTAATGGTGATATGATAATAAGTCTAAAATCAAAGTCGTCCAGAATTAATTCAGCTTTCTAATGATGCTAACAAAGCTGCAGCTTACTCTGAGACTTTTGCCAGTGAAATTATTTTTTATTGATGGCCCTATTGATTGCGCCCGCCTGTGGTCAACTCATATACTTCAAAATATTTTCTTTGAATTTCATTTGGTCACTTTGACTATAATATTTTTGTCATCCGAAGTTGTAGGTATTATGATCGCCGCCAATCCTGAGACACCCGGTATTTTCTATTATCTGTTACGTTACGCTGGATGGTTGTTAAAACACTAAAAAGTAAAATGTGAAAGTAAAAAAAAACAAAAGTGAGTGTGGAGGAAAGTAATTGATGAGCTTTTATTAGTTAATACCAATCGAAAGCGACAATAATAATAAAAGTGCTATACGTAGAAGGTAATAATGATTTGTTTATAAATCGAATAAAACAATCCGAGCGGCGATTAATGCGGTTTCGGCCAACCGCATTCAAAAGCGAAGCAAAAACATAAACTACATGTGGTAACACATTAATTATCTTTAAAGTAAACCTTGTTTGTTGATTCTAAGCACATTTGAAAGGAAAACGAGTAAAAACGTGCGTCTTCTTTTCGAAGAATCGTAATAATCCGGTCCGTAGATCAAATGTAACGCGCCTGTAATAACATAATGACTGTCACTTCAATCCGAAAGTTTGATAAATGTGTGATTCAAGTCTTAGCCCGGCGGTATGTTTATGTTCGGGGGCTCAGCACACATCGTAAAACAAATGACAGAAATCGTAACTCAGTGTACATAGGGACAGCTTTGTACGGTTCTGTTTGTGTAACGTTTAATGTTCACACAGAATCACAAATAAACACTCGAATTTCTAGAACATTACTATTTACTTATTTATGTATCTCTTTATTGCTTTCAATGTTTTCTATTTTTGTAATGACCCCTGCTACTTGCCGATTGGTAGCTGATTCACGGCGGGTGGTCCTACGGAACATCAAACTCACCGGATGTGCGAATAAGACGTACGTACGTATACATACAACAAAAACCGTAATACTATTGCCTTCTTTCTTCTGCATCACTTCACCTCATAAAAAAAAAAACGAAATACAAATGACAAAATGTTTTTAACAACAAAATATAATTACGTTTAAGCAACGTGCTATAATATTTTTTGTATATAGAATTTATTAAAAAAAAAGAGAGAAGTATCGTATTAACCAATAGGTAAATATTCATTCGCTGTACAGAGTGGATTTTTCATATTAGGTGCTGTCGTTTATACCCAGGTATAAATTGTGATTATCTTCTTCTTTTTCTTCTTCACCTCCTGTTCATGATTACAATTCGGATGATAATCGCCAGTTGCCAAATTTGTTCACATTGATGTGAACACATAACTTAACCTAAGAACCATAATTAAACGAATTAGCGGCCGTTATCCATCTTCTTCTGGTTTCTAATTGCATTATACCAAGTCATTTAAAAAAAAAACTTTAGTTGGAGTAAACCACAACTTTTTATTTTAGTTGGCAACATTACATTTATTTAGGTCTGGTTTATTAATTACGAATTAAATTACCTTCTCAATGATTTGCCACTCATAGCACATTCCCTATTTAAATTCTATTTCTTGAGAGATATTCGGTCCGTTTCGTTTTCGTTGGACCACACTGTATGTATTAATTAATAATATACTGGGTGTCCCGTAACTTCCGCTGAAGTTTCAGGTAAACTTTTTCGTTCGCGAAAAATGAAAACAAAACTGAAAGCAAAAATCTTCTACATAACTGAGTTTTCGTGTGCTTGAATTGATTAAAGTTGGTTGGTAACTTTCCACTGAATTATAGACAAACCGGAATGAAAACGTGGAACTGAACACTTACATGATCAATAAAAAAAAGTCATTTAAGCATATCATTATCTACTGTCTGCAATGAGGTAACAGCTAGGCGGCAACAATTTCAAATTTGCATTTTCCCTACAACCATCTTACTATAAGTACGCAGTTCATATATGTATACAGAGTGAACCATTTTTGATGGTTTTACAGGGTTTCTCAGTTATTTATAGGAATAGAAGAAAATCGTTTTCGCGACCCAAGCTACTTTTTTGAGAAAAACACAGTGGGAAAAACAAAAGTTAGCTATCTCGATTCGTTCGGGAAATATCGGTCGAAAACGAATTTTTCCGAAAAATTATTTTTCACAATATCTCAGTTGTTTGACAAGATATTTTGAAAATTCAAAAACTCTTTTATTCAGAAATTAATGTAGATTTTACTGACGTTATTATCTTTTGTTGAAACTGCACCAGTTCTGCGAAACAGACTATAATTTTTTAATTTTAAACGGAAATCGCAATTGGCTATGACACAAATAAATAGCTTGATTAATGAGGTTCTCAAAAATATAAAACTTGATACAATTATTTTTTTAAATAACAAAGAAACTAACTTTCATTACTTTGCAGTACCCATCAAGCTATCTACGACACTAGAAACAAAAGAAAATTCAGTTATTTTCCTCAAAAATCCATTCTTAGAATAAATAATAAATTAAAAATAAATAAATAACTGGAAATGCATAATGCTATTAGAGAACTCGTAAAACTACGAATAATATAAATATTGATTAACTGTCAATGCAGTTTTGAAGAATTATATGTCATATGCTCCTTTGAAATTATTAAATGTTAAATTTTGAATTATCAAAAATTCTTAGACGTGTTTATTTCACTTTTACCAGTGATTAAATTTATTAATATACAAAAGTTCTTGAAAGCATTTTTAAACTTAAGAAACATCTGACACTTCAATAATTTCTTAAAGAAACACACTAATTAATATAATTTAAAATATATAAAAATCTCTTAGCTGTTCATTTTAATAATTACAGAACTATTTAAATGGATTTAATTCATTTTTACATACTTATGGTTTTATGTCAGCGTCTAATAGATACATGCAGCTATTTATTTATTGAATTAAGTTAAGCTTGTTTTATTTAATAATAATTCTGTTTTTGTGGAAAAAACAAACTGAACTCATTTCTTGTTTTTGTTGCCATGAATGACTTGTTAGCTACCGAAAAACAAAAAACAATTAGTACCTTTATTATTTGTAAAAATAATTATATCAAACTTTATATTTTTGAAAACCTCATTGAACAAGCTGTTTATTTGTATCATAGCCAATTGCGATTTCCATTTAAAATTAAAAAATTATAGTCTGTTTCGCAGAACTGATGCAATTTCAACAAAAGGTAATAACGCCATTGAAATCTACATTAATTGCTGA
Source organism: Prosopocoilus inquinatus (assembly GCA_036172665.1). Classification (NCBI taxonomy): domain Eukaryota; kingdom Metazoa; phylum Arthropoda; class Insecta; order Coleoptera; family Lucanidae; genus Prosopocoilus; species Prosopocoilus inquinatus. The sequence goes on from CM069873.1 coordinate 358,369, forward strand.
ATAAAACAGTTTTTGAATTTTCAAAATATCTTATCAAACAACTGATACATTGTGAAAAAAAATTTTTCGGAAAAATTCGTTTTCGGCCGATATTTCCCGAACGAATCGAGATAGCTAACTTTGGTTTTCTCCACTGAGTTTTTCTCGAAAAAGTAGAATTGGGTCGCGAAAACAGTTTTCTTCTATTCCTATAAATAACTGAGAAACCCTGTAAAACCATCAAAAATGGACCACACTGTACTGTCTCTCTCTCTTTGTAACAAATTTTACGTTCACATGCAGGCTTTAAATAAAACATCCTACTCGTAGATATGAATTAATAAGCGACGCTTGGCAACGAGTACGGCTTGAAATTCGAAAATGATTCATTTGCTGTGATGATGGAATTTTTGTAAACAAAGAAAGAAAACAATTTAGAAAATGGAAACTGCATTTCAAACTTTTAAAAATTTTAAAATAACCAAAACGTAGAACGTAGAAGATGAAATAATAAAGAAAAGTAAATGTTAATGTGTTCAAATCCATAATGTTTAGTATAAATTTGATTTCTTTTTTTTAATTATTATTTAATTCTTTTTTTTTGTAATATTCTGTTCACTCTGATTTTAGACCGTTTGAATAATAGCTTTAACTTCTACCAATATCCTACAAATGATTCATTGGACCAGGAGAATTTGAAGACTTTTTATTTTTGCACACCTCCATAAAGCGTCTTTTGAATATATAATAATAATAATAATAATAATCTAATAGATTTGTAATAAATTTAGGAAAGTGCGTCGCAGTTTGAAATTAAACATTTTAATATAGTATAATAATAATTTGTAGCAAAAACATTAAATGTATATGACACAAGACATTGATATTTAACAAACAACATAAAGCTCATTTATAAGTACATACAAGGACGATTAATTTAGTTAGAGCACATCTAATTGAAATATACATATAAGTCATTTAAACTTAAAGTAAAGAAATTCTTTTATATTTATTAGATTCTCGATAAAGAATATGATATATATGATACGAATAATATAATATCAAAATTATGTTTTTGTGTTAATGCATGTTCTACTAACATAGAGTGATTCTGATTATAATTATTTTTTTAATGCGATATTTGTGTTGATCTAAACGCTTTTTTTAATTTTGACAATTCTGTAAATAAACGCGCGGATTTTTCCAAATTTAAATGATACATTCTGCAGCTTTTTGCATTTTTTTTTAATAGAATATAATTTTCTTACATCACCTGTCGAAAAATAAATTAATTATTGTTTAGTTTCCGTTGATGACTTGTTCAGTTACTTGTTTAGTTACCACTGACAACGCGTTTCTTTTTTTCTAGTGTCCCTTAACAACTTGCTTTTTTTATAAATTTTCCTGAAGAAGAGACACAGCGAAACGTCGACGTAATTCTCAATTTTTTCAAGTGTCCACTACAAAATACATACTATACAGGAGTATATTTTATAATAATTTTCATCTGACAAGGATAGTTATTCAATTATTAATGATAATATGATTGAAAACGAATTAAGAAAAAACCTCGCAGTTTTCCGTTTATATTTGAATCGCCGTAAGGCAAAGAATTTGAATGTCATGAGAGGGATTAAAGCCAGGGGAAGCCCCGAGTCCAAAACTATATATTCGAGAAAATTACGCAGTGGCTGACACCTAGCGGAAGTTTTGCTAAGGACCCTGTAATAAGGAGAACGTTGGAATGACATTGGGTTAACCTAAAAAAGGTTGAAATTGAATAGCTTTCGCAAAAATAAATATTCTTGTCTACTTTTGTAATAATAATAATAATAATAATAATAATAATAAAAGTAACAAGAACATTAATGGGTCGAATAGAAAAGATTAAGCTAAATAACATGAATGACAGCTCTTTGTTTTCCTTATTAAGAGCGCCATCTCTTGGTTGCTGATTTTCTTGAATAGCCGTCTCCTTTTAACTTTCATAAAACAGCTGCATAGCTTGCAGTCGAAACAATGAAGGAAGTTTCACGTAAATATTAGCTTATTTATTAACTTTTGTTTGTTCACACTTGAAACAACTGTGAAAAAAAAAACGATTTTGTTGAAAATTCAATTGTTTGTTGAATTCAGCTGGAATTAAAGACGTACCGTGTTTCTGGGCTATCTCAAGTTAGGCCAACTCCAAACGTGAGAATTTTCAAGTGCTCTTTCTATGCAAATACAATTCGGGTATAATCAATTTTATTGGATTTTTTTAATAAACAATTTTGATTTATTATTATACAGGGTGCGTCATATAGAATGTGATTGTTTCGCTTCTTTTTAATTAGTTCGAGTTTACGTGCACAATTCCTCGAAATACGAATATAGGGATCCACATCCGTCCTAGTTCGATTCTAGTTCGCCTACGATAACGCAGCAACGGGGAGTGGAAGTAATCAGAAGATTCATCACGTCATTTAGCTAACGGCTTCCTGACGATAATCCGACATCGGCTAACTCAAATCAGCGATATAATCGCCTTTGCTTAAACGTCGAAGTAGTTACGTTTCGTCTTGCTTCGTAATAGTGCCGCTGAGGACATTCGTTACGTTCAATTTTGCCTATCTTTCTTTCGAGAAATTCTTTACTTACATACACGGATCTATATATGTCTATTTATAAGATAAATGTAATATACCTACTATGTTAGCGTGACTCTTAAAGTTCATTTTCATATTTCCGTGATTCCATTCTAATTCTATTTGCACGCATCACTTTTTTGGACAAAATTACATCTCAATTTATTTGTAGAAATCGAAATCAATTATTGACATTATATAAAGTGATCAAGTATAGATGTTTTAAGTTGGCAATACAATTTGATTTATTAAATTTATTTTTATTAATTAACAATATTCGAGTATCGTTTTCCCTTTCCCTTGTTTCTTGTTCATTTCATTTTTTCTTTCTCTTTCGTTTTTTTTTATCATTATTTAAGGAATTGCTGTTTTGCATTTTATCCACGGTTCATTTGTTTTGTTCTATTCTCTTTTGTTTCCTGCCAGTTCACTTGTAACTTTTTGTCCGAAGAATCTCCGCCGCTTTTTTCATTTGTCTTTTTTTTGTCTATCTATTCTTCTGTTGTTTTTATTTTCTTCTATTTCTCGCATTCTTCTTTTTTTTAACCGATTGGCTTTCCCATTTTATTGACTCCTGTTTACAGTTGTCTTTTGTTTCCTACGAGTTTGTTTTTATTTGCAGGAGCTTTCGTCGATGTTCATTCGAATTTTGTCTTTTTTTAAAACGTTTTATTGTTCTCGTAACTCTCTTTATCAAATTGATTTTTCCAATCTTGTGACTCAATTTTTTTTTGCAGTTGTCATTTGTTTTCTGCTAGTTTGTTTTTATTTTTCGTGTGGAGATTCATCTGTTTTTTTGTTCAACTTAGTCTTTTGTTTTTTTTCCTGCTCTTTATGTTTTCGTACTATGGATTTCTCTTTTGCTTTTTCTTATCGAATCGATTTCTCGCATTTTATTGGCGCTTTCTCGCCAGTTCACCATTTTTCATTTGTTTTGCGTTCGTCACAGTTGTATCTTTTGTTTTTTTAATCGTACTATTGACTTTCTTACAGTTCGCTTTTACATATTTTCTACGAACTTTTCGATTCATCCGGAAAACTGTTGCTTTTGCGGGCGGCTTGGCAATCGATCTTTTTTCTTTGTTTTTTCGCATCGTGCGTTACATTTTGTTGCAGTTCTCTTCATTTATCTTTTGTTTTTGAATTTTTTGCAGGTTACTTTGTTATTTTTTTATCTGTTCTGTTTTTTTGATCATCTAAATCGGCATTTTTTTTTATTTATCTTATTACTTGTGTATCTTTCTTCACAATTTTCTTTTGTTTCTTTCTGCTCTTCCATTTTTAGCAAACAAAAAACAAAAAAATAATTCACCTTGACAACTGTCAAATTTATTACATTTATATGAATAACGGTACATTTTTGTTTTTTTATCACCACATTTCTTCAGGAATTTATTCCTGCTAATATTGTATTTAATTAGGAGTAATATTCTTTTATACCTCGGAATTTGTAACATGTTTGGCTATTATATTTTCCAAGAAACGTCTGGCAACCCTACTTAAAAATAATATTCCTAACACAAATGTTTATAGCGTTTTCCTCTGGTCGCACTTTCTCGCACTCAATGCGCACTGAGTGTATCTCCATCTCGGTTCTGCTTTATGTAATAAAACGAGATAGAGATACACTCAGTGCACACTGGTGCAGCCAGCGAAGCGAGAAACGCTATTAGAAACAGCTGATCGAGCTAATAAGTAATGCCCATGCGTCTTTGAGTCGGCCAAGAAAATATAATTAAGAAATTTAATTTGTAGTTTAGTTGTTTAATTTATATGACATCTTAGGCTTAAGAACCTGATTTAAAAATTGAGATCATTTTAAACTTTCAAAGATTTTTATTTTTCATGCTACGCCATCGCCATCTGCCGTAAATTATTACTCATCATCAATGGTGACGTCATGCGCAAAATTATTTCTACAGATTTCTGTAAGTACAGGGAAATTTCCTTAGAGAATTTTTTTTCTTAATTATTAATGATTGTTAAGAAATTTGAATTATTTAATTGGAAAATTATAATCATATAAATTTATTTATTTATAAATTAAGTGTATATTATTCACTTTTTTATTTTATTTTAATACAATATTATAACAGCATGCACATTGATATTCAGGTTCCAGATGCTGAAGTTACTTTATCTTTTTTATCTGCCCCATAAGCATAAAATCCCTGGAGACGATTATTCTATCAAAATCAATTTCTAAGGCAGATAAACTTACAAGTAAATTAAAAGTCAAGCCTACAGCTCATATACCTACTTGTTCAGATTTCTCCATTTTACTAAAATATATCCAAGTTACAAAGGAAATAAAAAATTAATATGCAATATTTGAAAGCCAGACGTGTTATTATAATGTTTTTTTTTAAGTACCACACACAAATAAATAGATGACACTCCTGTAAAGATGTTTTAATGCCTCATTTTATAAAATTAACACGCAGCAATTTGTACAGAAATAAAAATATATTAAATTTCCTTTGGAATGTCAGTCCCACCGCAAAGAAAAGTAATACTTTAATGGTCAACAACTGCAATTACGCCAACGGGTTTTTCCTCATCAACTCAATGTCAGAGTCCATCATATCTTGAACGAGTTCCAAAAAGGATACTTTCGGAACCCATCCAAATTTCTTCTTTGCTTTTGTAGCGTTTCCCAGAAGGAGGTCCTAAAATTTCAAAATTAGCTCTTACGAAAAGATTCGTAAAAATTTTAATCAAATCCTCAGGGCCTTTTTTGATTAAAAAAAATGTAGTCAATTAGAAATATTCTGCATGTTAAGTCTATTTAACAAAGTTTTATGTTGAGATTGCTATGAACAGGGTAAACAAATATAAAACTCAGAAAAATTAGGTAAGCAAGTGAGATTTTGGCTAGAATATTAATTAAATAAGCTGCGCTTAGTTTTTCTTCTTCGGCTATTCAATGCTGCCAACTCTGAAGCTCTATCACTTCACTGAATCATGTTGTAATCACATGGTATAACAAAAAAATGATATCTTACCACTTCAGTTGGTCGAAAGTATTTAGAATTCACTTTCACTCTAACAATACCAGTGTCCTTTTCTTTTCCAACTTCCGCTGTACCACTTCCTTCCCACACAATTTCTTTGTGTATATACTTAAAAGCAGCTTCCACAAATTCACGTACACTGTGCGTTTCTCCAGAGGCTATCACATAGTCTTCTGGTTCATCCTGCTGAAGCATTAACCACATTGCCTACAAAACAGAATTATATATATATATTTTTCTTCATATTTCCTACTATATAAAATAGTAAGTTACAGAATTCCTATTATTGTTTACCTCTACATAGTCTCTAGCATGCCCCCAATCTCTCTTTGAATCCAAGTTACCCAATTCTAAAAATTCTGCCTGACCCAAATGTATTTTGGCAAGACCTCGGGTAATTTTTCTAGTTACAAAAGTTTCACCCCGACGAGGACTTTCGTGATTGAACAAAATACCATTGCAAGCAAACATATTATAAGCTTCTCTATAATTTACAACTATCCAGTACGCGTATAACTTAGCACAAGCTAAGAGCAAACTTTGTTTTATTGAATGTTAGATCATATTCAATTAGCACTCACCGTAAGGTGATCGTGGATAAAAAGGCGTAGATTCAGTCTGAGGTATTTCTGCGACCTTTCCGTACAGTTCTGATGTGGAAGCCTGGTAGAACTTCACTAGCTTTTCTAGGCCGCAAGTTCTAATTGCGTCCAGCAATCGAAGTGTGCCAACCGCATCTACTTCGGCTGTGTACTCGCTTAAATCGAAGGAAACTTTTACGTGACTTTGCGCTGCCAAATTATAAATTTCAGTCGGCTTAATCTGTGAAATTAACTTCACGAGGCAGCTTGAATCGGTCATGTCACCGTAGTGTAAGTGCATTCTTCCTCCTTTGTGCAAATACTTATCTTCATACAAATGATTTATTCTTGAAGTGTTGAACGTGCTGGCCCTGCGGATGATTCCATGCACCTCATAGCTCTTATTTAATAAGAACTCCGACAAGTACGAACCATCCTGAAAAACTTCTTTATTTAGACCGACTTGATTCTCGTTACTTAAGTGTACTAAAATTTGTGTACAAACTAAAAATTAGTCTACATACTTGACCTGTAATGCCGGTTAGAAGAGCTACTCTCCGTGGTTCCTCTGTTCCCATATTTAATTAATGTTATTGCCCTGAATTAAATTCTAATCTGCAGGACACTGGGTGCAATAACACTTAAAGTGTAACCTACAGGACACGTAGTAACGATGTATTATCGCAATCATTTAATAACACGTATCATTATTGTAATAACCTACAAACAATACGAACAACAATTATTTGACATCTGTAAACAGTGTTGCCAGACACCAGTGTTGTCAGGTCATTTCGCGTAGAATTCTTTAGAAATGTCGCTTCTGTCTGTAGATGTCGCCACGTTATTTTCCTTTTTGAATGATTTTCGCTTTGATATTAAAATATTTAATTAAAATACATAATGTATATGTAACATTAAAAATAAATTACCGATAATTTAACAACACTAATACACACGTACTATTTTAGCTAATCTTAGCGTTTTCCAATGACTGCACTGGTGCGCAATCGGTGTATATTCATCTCTTATTATTACATAAGGTGAAAATGAGATGAGAAAACACTTGTTTAATCAGAAATGCTATAAAAGAAAGTTCCTGGGGATATTTATTTTTTCTGACTTTTATTGCATTCACAAAATGGCGGAAGAAACTAACAACACAGTCCTCATAGGTATAAAAGAAATTCTTTCAAAGTTAAACGACGAAGAACTATTTCACCTCGCGAACACCGTAACAAATCACCTGCTAAAAAATAAAATCAATTCTACAAAAGGTACAAAGCCAAATTCAAATAGTTCTTGTTTCATAACCTCCAATTTCAGACGCAATCGAGGCAATTGTAAGATACTCACCTACCACTACAAGTATCTTACGCAGACGAGCGATCACAAGAGATGTTTTATTTTCGTATTTACACGATCACGGGGTCCCTGTACCGTTACCTGCTTTAAAAGAAAAACTGATTCAACACGTTTGCACTTTTTGGAAAGTGCCCCTTGATAATGAATATGCTGATACACCGCCAGCAACGAAAGAAATAGCTTTACAAGAGGAAGAACAAGCCAGTGAAGTTAATCTGATGGCACAAAAATTCTGCGAGTGGTATTATGCTTTAATGAACGAGAACGAGTGCATCGGGTCAGAGCACTTTTTCGCAGACGCACGCCTTCAGTTGAACATTATTTCTCAAGACACTGTTTTTAACGAAGCGGAATCCCCGCAGGAAATAGTGAAAGTCTTGTTTCAGACAAAATCAGATCACAACTTGTATTTTAATCCGAACTTGAACAGCGAAGGTGTGCAAGGACGAATCGACTCGCATGGTTTAGTGATGATCGTAATATGCGGCACTTTACATTCGAATAATACGTGTTCTGGTGTATTTGAACAGGTGTTTGCGTTGGCTAGGGACCCTTTTTGTGAAAATAATTGGAAAATTAAAAACACCCAGCTTAATCTAAGAAGCAGACGGGATGTAAATAGAGTACCAACGTTGCTTGAACAGGACTTTACTGCTAATATATTAGCAATACCGGGAAGTTAGTTGTCAAAGCAAAGGCACCGCATAATTTATTACTTTTGTGAATAAATTGTTAAGGGTATTAATTTCCAAGTAAGTACCGTTTGTGATTTCTGATATAATTTATTAAAAGACAGCGACTCGTTAACCTTAAGAATAATGCTTCAAAATTTTACTAAGGTATGGAGTATTTCTTTTTCTTTTATAAAATTGACTTTTAATTATAATGAATTTAGTCAAAGTAGATTTAGGTACACATATTTATTATCTGAAATTAAAACAAAAAAAAGAAATTTTACTTTTGCCTTAAATTTTTATTATTGTATCGAGTCAAATTAATTAATAATTACATCAATGCGATTTAAGCAAAACTTGCATATTCGTTGTCTTCTTCAAGCCTAAAACAAATGACTAATTAATGTTTAATTCATTTAATTAATAGCAGTTAAATTTTAATCATGATTTCAAAGAGACTACAATGCGAGCAAAAAAAAACTGATGCGTGTGAAGTTGCACCTTAGATAAGTTAACAAAGCTGCAACTTTACACTTATGAATTATTTTTACTTCTCACACTGTATTTATTCCATCCGTAATTAAGTGAGACTTTTGATCACTGTTTATTTACCTATTTTCATATATTGGTTCTTGATCGATGTCTTGCTTCTTTCTCTTGGGCAATGCTGGTTTATGTATTGTGGAACGCTTAAATAAATACCTGTCTGACGTCTGAGAGGGATCCAGATTTGTATTTCCTGATTGATTTGTTACACTTTCTAGTTCCATTGCGTTATTTGTGTTGTCTCGGTTTACCTTTTTTCTGATTAATTTCTTTTCTTCCGTGGCTACAATATATGAAATGTAAAAAAGAAACTTTGCCTTTTAAAAATCTATTACACGCAAAATATTGAGAATGTAAAAGTGAATGCACAAAAATAAAATGAAGACAGTAAAGTTAACTTACTTAAGTATGTTTCATCATAGCTGTTTAATGGATCAACTCCAAAGAAGATGTATAAACTTGTGTCATATTTATAATGCATGAATAATATGATACTAGACAATACCAAACACAGTATACCTGCAATGACAATCATTTAGACATAGTTGTTGTTGGTAATATTTGATAATACCGGAGTAGTATGTAAAAGTTATTTTTGAAGGATTTTTGCATGTGCCAAATGCCCTTGTCCAGAAGTAACATTTCATACGTACCAGTAACGAAGTTCAACCAATAACTAAATCCGAATTTCATTATGATGGTATCACTTTCGAATGGTATCACAAGAGGTATTGGATTTCGAACAACCAGCCATAACAAATTAGCAGTTAAAAGTAATCCACCTGTCAATGCCAGAAAATAAGCACCGTAATTAATAACAGATCTGAATAGTATGTTCGCCAGGAGCCAACAAGGAAATGCTGTCCAAATCGCAATGTGAGAATACCATCCTGCTGTTCTGTAAAATCTTCCGTGTCTAAATCCTTCTCCATCAATGACGAAGTAATCGACTACCCATAAGATAGGTAAAGGTGAACCTTTGTATTGAGCTTCCCGAAATTCACGTTGAATTCTACCAGCTTCAAAAGAAGAATATATTTTTTTCAAGCAATATCAAGCCAGCCACAGTAATTTTTACCGTACGGTCCAAAACCAAATCGCCCTTGATCCCATTCCCAAGAGAATCTTTCGTTGTAATCTATAATTTCCTTCTCTAAACCTGTGGGTTTCGATATACTCTTTAAAGTAATATTCACCGATCTCAGCCCAATTTTAACACCGATCATTGCATTTATTTCATGACCCACCCCGGCTCTGTAAGGCGTCTTTGTTATTATGTGGCCGACCTCCCATTCCTGCCCAAAATTTGAAACTGAAAGTCTCAGTCAATTACATCTCAAGATCATTGAAATGATTAATCTTATTTATACTCACGAAATATAAACAAACCGATGAGTAGACTTAATGTGATGCGTAAAAATGTTGACCAGCTCTGAAAGAAATAAAATTTGGTTTCATTTTTTTTACATTTCAAAGTGTCACTATTAAATTAATTTTAATTTTGTGAAACATAAACGATGTGGTAGGTGTTTGAATTTAAGTTTGTTGAAGGTTTTCAGTATTAAAATGTAAACGAAACTCACCGCCTTTTGGTTTGTGCTGGGCACTAATATTAACATGCACACAAACAATATTAAGAATGCTGTAATGAAACCTGCTTCGAGAATGTCCACCGTAACGGGTGTCTGATTCGCATCGTATAGGGTTGGAAGGCCCTCAGATCTACCAAAGTCAAAAGCCATTGTAAAAATGCAAAATAAGTTCAGTGGATGAACGTTCGAACATTGAAAGCATGGATAAAATGTAACTGTAGGGATTTTATGCTTATCAACAGGAAATCCTGTGTAATTTCCTATATTATGACACATACTATGAATTTTATGTATTAATTTACTATCTAAAATTTGTTTGGAAATGATAATTTCAATTATTTACTTACTGCAACGTTTAAAGATTAACAATAAATAAACAATTGCGATTTACTCCTGAAATTCATGTTTCAAAAAATAATAGCTTAATCATGTTTTCAAAATGCCTTTACTTCTTCAAAAATATAAAATTTATTAAAAGTGACACTCCTCCTTTCCATTATAAAGTTTTTACTTTGCAGTTAAATTTTTCTGCAAGTTAAAAAAAAATTAACTACATTTTGTTTTGATAATCCTATACTCTTTATAAGCTTGATTACTCAACGTCATTATTTGGAACGAATTGCCATTAAAAAAAAATACTGCTTTACTGCTCCCTTACTTTCCTCAAGGCTCATCAATTGCTCATCATCATGATCTCAAAACTTTAAACTTTTTTGCTCTGTGATATAATTTTGAAATTGTAGAAAATTAACACTCAACTAAAATAGATACTTACGTATACGAGGATGGCTAAAATGGCTTTAATCAATTAAGGTCACACTAAACAAAGTAATAAGTAAAAAGAATATACAGGGTGTATTACAACAGACCGGGGCACGAAACCACAAGAGAAGCAAACAAATAGTAACTCGCCTGATCGATGGTCATCAATGAAAAGCACGGTAACAATGAACCGATTAAGAAACGAATGTGAACTCATGGAAGTTAAGAAAAAGTTTTGCGTATCGTTAGGTGGTTTGTTTCGCTTAAAACTTTGAATCGCGTTTCGAATAGTTTGGACCGGAATTTCGCTGTTGTTGCAACAAAACACCTGACTTGAATTTTTGATTGACAGTTCGCTTGTAAATAACCATAATTCAATCCAAATAAGTTTTAAAAATAGAGAGATTCAAAGAAAAGAATGTCTGCTTTTGAATCAAAACACGTTTGGATCACGATTTTGTGAGCGAAAGAAAGCACCTATGAACTGACACGCATGTACGTATTCGGTATCAAATTAATCAGAAAATTAAATCAAATTACCGCTAATTTAACATCACTACTGATTATGAAATTAATGAACGTCGAAAAGACTAATAAAAAGGACTGGAATAATTGTTTTCGGTAATTTTGATTTGCAGGTGGTGTTGAATAAAAAAAATATTGAGAGAAATAAACCAGCACACAAAAAACAGTTTTTACCTTAAATACAATTCTACTTTGCTCATCCAATTGTAAAATTCACCACTCATAATCATTGGTTAAGTACAAAACACGCTTTTTAAAAAGAAATAACCAAATATTTTGAATTAATTATGCCGGTAATGCAGGTAACTACTTACATGCTACTTGCTTATGTTCAGATTCACTAATTATTCACGAAATCTAAAAAGTGAATTCTAAATCATAAATAAAGCCTTTGCTAATAATAATAATAATACTCTTTTATCGGCAATTTTTAACAACAAATGGCGTCAACAGTTCCTGGGAGTTGTTTTTCAATTTCTCAGAATTGGTGCCACTGATTGTCAACATGTGATCGTCGAATGTTTCTTTTTGTGATGTGCAAATGTCAGAATGTGTCACCCCGTAAATAAATAGATATTTCTTGTATTCAGACAGTTTTCACTCGGTACAAGCGCTGTTTATTTAAGAATGGAGGATTCGCTGGAAGATTTCATCCGCATAAGCAAAAACGCCGAACCCACCTTGCTCGAAATAAGGTCAGAATTCAAAAGTAGCCGCCGCACACACTTAATTTTCAACTCGATTGATTTTAGCAATGAAGTGCTAATGACCATCCAGCGGAAGAAAGAGTGCGAAGCACGTGCCCTGCGAATTGTTGAGTTTCTAATCGATGGTAAAGTTCGGCCCGAAGCGTTCTTGCATTGCGTAAGTTTGAGAGTAAAAGATTTACCCGCGCATTGAAAGCAATAATTTATTGTTTAGCTTAAGTATATAAACCAAGAACAATATCAAGATATTGTTGAAGAAAGAGCAATCGTTAAGTTATGTGGATATAGTTTGTGTGGTAAGAAAATACCGGATATGCCGAAACAGAAGTACATCATTTCCACTAAAGCAAATAAAATATATGAAATCACTGACCGTAAGGTATGAGAAATTAGTTTTAATATTTCTTAAATTTGTAACGTTAATATTTATTAAATGAATTAATTCAGACTCGGGCTGGGTTGCACCGACGTCGTTGTTGATTAAACATGAGGGTTTTCTACACTTCAATTCGGGATTAACTTTAATCAATTTTCATGCAACTGGATATTATTAAATACGAACAGTTAAATTTTTTTTTAATTTGATTACATTTTAGAATTACTGCAGTAATTTTTGTTATAAGGCCAGTTTACACGTTAAAGATCAAATAGACACAAGCCCTCTTTGGCTGCGGAACTTTGAATCTGTAAGTTTCAGCTTATTACCAGCATCTGAAACGTAAGTCTCTGCAATATGTTAGTTCCAGCAGATTTTTCATCGGGTTTACTTTTGTACAGCGGCATTCCAGGAGATGAAATAGATCAGGGTGTAGCCAAACCTGCGCTGGAACCTACTTTTACGTCGGTTTCACAATTTGCCGAAGTGTGCTTGGATGAGGCAGAGGAGATGGAAGTAACTCGTAAGAAAGCACTAAAAAAGAAGAGCAAATTTCGATTAAGTAATCCAACGATGAATAGCATAAGCGAAAACGAAGAGGAAGAATATGACGGTGAGACTTATGATGCGGCGGTGGTGCAGCAGTTCCACAATGAAAATGGTCTGCATACAGTCGAAGAGTCGGTCGAAAAGAGAATTACAAACGTCCAACAGCATCGAAAGAATTCAAGAAAATTGAGAACGCCTAGGATCAATAATAAAATTGAAGTGATTTTGGAAGAGACGGAGCAAATTGTGGAACAAATCGCGACAAGCGACATTAAGCAAACGACTGATTTAAAAACTCAAGCTAAAGAGAAAAAGAAACATCTCAATGAAGACGAGAAACTTACGAATTTAAGAAATAAATTGCAAATGAATAGGCCGAGGCAAGTCAAACTAATAGAGACTCTGCCAGTTACTACTAAGCCGAATGAAGGAAATAATTTAGGGTTGAGTAGAACAGAAGAAAAATCAATGGAAGATGATAAAGCCGTGCCAAACATCGCGAGTAAAAATGAAGAGAAAATAAATACAGAAATTAATGAAACGTTTACCAAAATTAAACAATGCCTGCAGGAATGGTTGACAATTGAAACATATCTGTATGTGTATGGTGAAGACAAAGTTAAAGTTATACTCACCGAAAAGAAATTATTAGACTATTTTAATAAACTAAAAATTGGAGAATCTGATACGACAAAGCAATTGCGATACGTGAACATCTGTAAAAGATTGCAGTTGCAAGAACTGGCAGAAGAAAAACTGGACTGTGTTTTATTAGGAAAAAATCTGAAGCCTTTGCCTGATTATAAACTACTGAAAGAGAAAAGCAAAGAAGTAGATTTAAAAGTGAAATCCTTCTACAGTGGTGTGATGTATGAGCAGCCGGACACAAACTTCCCCGCTAAACCAGTTAAAGAAAATGAGGAAGTCGGACCTCCGGCGGTTTTGCCCTTAGTGGATGTATCATCGCAAAATGCTTTAAGGCGAAAAGTCGTCTTGAATTCAATCAACAGGACGTATGGTATTCAAAACTTTCAATAATTCACTTTGAACATCCCTTATTTGCAGAATTCAAAATCTTACGCAAGCACTTCAACTCGGGGAGCAAACCATGTTGAGCGATATTAGCAATCTAGTACGAACTTTTAAACTTCAAGCTCATAATATAGTATTCAAGCCAGCAGAATGGAATTTAATCGCAGTAATCTTAATCAACATGTGCGTAAGCCGTGGTTCGAATCCAACAGACGCTTGCAATCGTTTATTTTTACAGGTTAGGCCTAAAAGATGAAGCAATCAAAAAGCAAACGCAGAGCGAACGATACATACGACATGTACAGATAATTTTAAGCAAGTTTTCGGGGACAGACACTTTCGTACAGAATTTAATTTCCATCATTGAAGACGTAGAATCGTTTGTTGAATGTTACATAGCAAACAACGATACTGTGTAAAATAAAAATATATCATAAGCGGCTTTTATGATTTAATTGGCCTAAAACCCTGAGAATATACATGCCAACAGGATTGGAAAAACAGCCTATACGATTCTTCTTCAGTCTACAAACGACTGAAAAGGTTTAAAGTACTTTATTATTGTTACAACCAAGGGACATTTTAATTGTCAAATTCAGATTATGATTTATATATCTATTAGAAATTAAGAATCTTCTTTGAGGTTTAATCTCCTCATTGATTAAGAGTTTATCTAAACAAGTCGTATTTCTAAACAAATCAAATTTCAACCTGCACCAAATAAAAAAAAAGACAGAATCGGTATTAATATATTATTTAATTGTGAAATTGACAGTTATAATATCAATTATTTTATAAGATCTTGAAGGTCAGAGGAATTAAAGCAATGAAAACAAAGATGCCGTGATAAATACCAGTGCGATTGCAAGGTAATCACACAGACTTTATAAAACTGTCCCAATTCCAATTCC
Organism: Prosopocoilus inquinatus; assembly: GCA_036172665.1. NCBI lineage: Eukaryota > Metazoa > Arthropoda > Insecta > Coleoptera > Lucanidae > Prosopocoilus > Prosopocoilus inquinatus. The sequence goes on from CM069873.1 coordinate 373,609, forward strand.
CTTTTTTTTTATTTAATCACAGGTATATTACTGCGTTTTACAACGTGTAACACAGCACTGCTGAATACATTTCTACTTAATAATAAAACAGAAGAAATAAATATATTTCGTTGTTGTAATATTCCTACGAATAATTATTTTCTGCTAAAAATATGTACATTAAGTATCTTAACACTGAAAGAGAAACAAAAGTAAATATAAAGCAATAAAATAAGTTACTTAAAATATTGTTACAATACATAATACAAGTATAAGAAGACACATAAATCAATAATTTCGTAACTACTTTTAAAATATTGCTTTTTCTTAAAATTGTCTTCACTTGAAGGAGAAAAGGAAATCTAAGTTGTACGTTTTACAAGCACTTTGAGATTTCTCACTTGACATATTATATCATTTTGCAGTTAATTAAAACATAACTAAAATAAATGCTGCATTTTTTTTACGTGCAATAAGTGTATAATTTTTTTTTTTTTTTTCAATAGTTTACGAACGAGAGCCTTTTCGCCTAATTAGTAAGTAACGTTGTACTTAATTGTTTATTTTAAAAAGTTACAACTTAAATGTCATGCCTCCTTTATAATATATATTAATTCGCTTAATATATGATGCGCAAACACTAAATAAGTCCTCGTTTCTTTTTGTAATCCTGAAGGTTCAAACTTCGTTTAGGTGCAAGATCTCTGTTATTAACGCTAGTTGGTGTTACACTTACAGATGCAGCTGAAATTTAAAAGCAAATGTATGAGAAAGCTCGGCTTAAATTAATTAATTCCCTTCATTTATAAATAAGCTACTTACTAGTTAAAGGAACTTCCAGATCTATTTTAATATCAAAATTATGAGCTGAGAATAAATCATCCTGAGTAACTTGGACTGGTACAGGAGCAACTTTTTGTTCCTCCTTTTCAACGACTTCAGAAGATTGAGTTTCTATTATGGGGGCAGGCACTTCTTCAGCGGCAGATTTAAAATTCATCCTGGGTTTTGTAGAACGCCTTGTAAAAGGATCGTCGATCTAATAATTGAATAAATGAGCTCGATATTATTCGACACATTTCGAGAAAACCCACCTTCTTTCCCTTATTTGCTCTCCATTCCTCCATGATGGCCTTTTCTGCTTCCTCAACGTTTCTTTTACGATTCCTATCGTTAATATAAGATATACTAGAAATAGTAGACGTTCGCATTTTGTCTAATTCCGAAGCTCTTTCTTCTAGTTGTCCAATTTTTTTGGTGAGCTCGCGAGCAGCATCATGATCTCCACGAGCTGCAGCCGAATCACGCTCTTTTAACAACTGAGTTTTCTTCATCGCATAATTGTAAGTTTTTTGCTTAAACCTATCTTTTTCTTTGATCTGAAATATAAATAAAATAAACTTAAATTGTCGACTAACTCCATGATTTTAAATAAATTTAAGTTTTTATATTTGACAGCATTTTATGTAATACACTTACAATCCTATCAATATCTTGTTCGTTAAACTCATAATTCATAGCTTCTTTAATGTCTGCCTGTTTTTGGTGCACCTGCTCCTTCGTAGGCATTGGGTGACTGGCGATAGTAGTTGCTTCTATCCACTTCTGATATTCAGGGTCAGAAAATTCTTGATTCGATACAAATTCCAATCTGAACACGCGCTCTTGAGTACCATGACGAACTCGCAATCCCTTTAAAATACATTTTAGACATTTTAAGAACAAACAATTAATGAAATTGTGGGGATCATGAAGTAGCTCTAGTACCTTATTTGTTCTAGTATTCCCGAGATTGTAAATTTTTGCAGTCTCATACACTCCTATAATCTCAACAGCCCTGTAAACAGGCATATTATTGTGTTGTCCAATGCCAATTTTTGTAAAACAACCCTTCGCAATGCGATCGAAAAATGGTAAGTGCACAAAACGCTCTAGCTTATGTCTCGACAGTCTTATAGAATTAAGTTCGGCACGTGAGGGTACGTAAGAGGGCTTCTTGTCTTCATCATCCAAATCGTTGTCACTAGAGCTTGAACTCGATGAAGATCGAGAGCGAGATCTTGCAGGTGCACCTGATTGTCTCGATGGAGGCTGAGGAGAACTTTTACCACCTAAAATAATTTTTCACATTTACAATTACTTACCAAGAAATCGTTGTGTATAAATACCTTCACTCTCACTATCATCAGAATAAATGTCGGACGCTTTCAATTTTACAGAATTTTTATTCGAATTTAGAATAGCTTCTTCTTCGTCTTTCTTCCTCTGCTCCTCCTTTCTTGCCGTTTCAAGTTCTTCCCTTCTCTGTTTACCCTCCCTTCTAGCCTTCAATTCAGCCATGGCGTTCACTCGCTTATCCACCTTCCCCCTATTCTCTTCAATATTTTTCTTACGCTCTTTACTTCTCTCCTTGTGATCTATCGAACTAAAATCCGTCTGTAACAATTTGTCCCTGTCTTTGTTTCGCTCTTTGTCTTTACTCTTAATCACAGGTTTCTCTCTAGCTCTCTCCGCTTTCCTTTGCTGTCGCAATTTTTTCTCAATTTCGAACCTAATAATAAAATCAGCCAGAATTTAACATTGAAACCAGTTTTGTAGCTTAAATCCTACATCAACAACAATTATTGTTGTTATGGTTTAAGCTCCAGTTTAAATTTAAACTGGCATTGTAACAACCTTGTTTTATTCCTCTAGAAACAATTGTCACTACGGGAATAAAACAAAGATGACAGTTAAATTCTAAGGGCCAGTTTTTCAATCATGGTTTAATTTTAATCTCCGTTTAATGCCAATGGAAACAATTGTCCTCACAATTGTTAAATTAAACAATTAGGCCTTCATAAAGTTGATCCAAGCTTACCTAGTTTTCATAAGTTCACGCTGTTCTATACGTTTAAAAATTTCCGTCTCCCTCTCCTTTTCCGTGAGGCTCGCCAGCCTGGCTCGATCCTCTTCATCGCCCATAAGCTGGTCATCGTATCCATCATTAAATTCTTCATCTGAGCTGGACGAGTCGGAAACTTCACCTTCCTCAGGCTCCGAATTGTCATCTTTTTGTTCCTTATCGGACTGAGATGATCCAGAATCGTTCTTATTAAATTTCTTCGCCTTCAAATTATTCTTCTCGTTGTCTGAAGCGCCGCCTGAATCTGAATTGGATGACGATGAGTCGCTTCTCGGGGACTTCTTCTTTTTCGACTTCTTTTTGGCCAAGTTCAAGAACTCCTGTAATTTTATAGCTTCATAAGTTTTCGAAAAGAAAAAACGTTCAGAACTTTAAATTCTCCCTTACTGTACGCCGTCACATAAAATTAAAATAATTCCTCTTCACATTCTGCTATTAAACAGTGATAACATGATTTTTATGTGTGGTAAGAATTATTCGATGAATTAGATTGTGGAAAAATGTACATTTCTTGTTGGGTGTGTTAGATTTTAATCAATATTATAAGTAAACACACATGAATATGATACATGTTGCTCTGCCAGCTTATGATAATTATAATCGTTTAACGATAAAAACTTGCCATTCTGTCATAGAATGACACTCACAGTGTGGCCAATTTTTTTTTACTTGCCACTGTACATTCAGCGACATATTTAGAAAACTCCTCATATGTTTAAGCTGCTTTTGTTCGTACTAGTCACACGATATCAAAATTAGAGGAACACAATCAATGAATCATCTAATCAGGATCATATCACAATACTATTGTAACTAATTTAAAGCTGCATGACAAATACATTAACAATTTCAGGTTAGAGTTTTGTGTTCAATTTCTTCGGTTCAATTCAATGCTAACGCGAATATAATCAAAACTGAGATTGTCAAACTATCATGATGATCATTTGCTTAGTAGAAAAAAGAAAATGATGCCATCTAGAACATGATTACCTGATTGTTAATCATAAATACAAACGAAAGCAACTTTAGTTTGTGGTTGAAAATCTGTGTCACACAATTTGATCACATCACATAATAAAAGCTGATACAATAGTTTCAAATCAAATATTTGTAGATAAATCAGAGACTGAAATTAACAATTATTTCTTAATTCGTGAAGCACTGGTTTTCTCAAAATTTGGTTAGCCGTCACAGTTCATTGACATTACTGAATAAATTAAAACTATCTATAATAAAATGAATTTATTATTAAATAATATTTTAGACATTTTTTGAGTTTGTAAGGTAGGAAAGGAACTATGATTTTTATCAATCAGACAAAAAAATAACTACTCAATCGTCAACATAACATTACATACAAATACCCAACGAATTTGCAATGAATTTTAAACATACGCATATAAAAATGCTTAGTAAGGCACAGTTTAATTAAAAATATATCCTGTGGCACACCTTTACATTTTGGAAATGAAATTTGGAAAACGTTAACTTCCCGCCATTATCTAACCTATAAAGCCATCGAAACTCACGCTATCCAGGTCGCTGTTAGAATCATTGCTCGAATCCGTATCAATTAATGCCTGGTTTTTACGTTTACCCATGTTTGCTTTATATTAAACATAAATTCTGGAACTTATGAATCACTTTTAAACACAAACTTTGCAAACTAATGTCAACTCAGTCAGCCATACTGGCTACGGTCACGCCACCAGTGCTGACGGCTAACAATGAAATTACGATTTATAACCTTGAAATATTCAAAATCCCTACAGTGACAAATAATAATTAATAATTATGCAAAATTTTCAATTACGGATAGTAAGATTCTATTTCTAACCCGTTTGTTCTTAATCAATTTTCTTTTGCAAATTTTCCAGATGTTTAATTTAACAACAGGAATCGGAAACAAAAGAAATTTTAGCTTGCTCGTGAACTTGTTACGTACTGGTTTTCATGTTGGTGTTCCTGGGGGAGGTCTAACCGTCAGACTCTGACGTTTACAAACTTAACCTTAAAAAAATTTTACTTCAGTTTTGGATTTTACAGTATATTTGCGTACTTGGACAACAAAAGTATTCTTAAATTACAAATTGAACAGAAAATAAGCTAATCCAAGAATTTTATTAACATCAAGAAACTAGTCTTTAAAGAGGAACACCGAAACGTTCCTTTTTTTGTTTGAATAAGATGCAGATGACTTTATTTAATAAAATTTATATCAATAAGCAAGTATAATTCAAATAAGTGTAGGAAGTAATATAAAATGAATGTAATAAGTATTTTTTTAATGCGGTTCCTCCTACATTTGTAAAATAATCAACATCTCCGTATTATTTGCATTCTTTAATTCCCAACGTATAAAAGATGTACAAATCTTCCTTACAGTTCAAAGCTTATAATACATTGTTACTGAAACAGTAGCTACAATAAAGAACTTGCAGATATCAGAAAATTTTAAGATTGTGGCATGTAGCAAATGTTTGGGAATTTCAAGCTATTTTTAAACTGTACATATTAAAGTCTAGTTTTTAACTTCCTTTCTTTATAACATACACAAGATTCTCAAAACTTAGTTTGTAATTTTGATATTTAGACACTTCTAAGAAATTTAAAATGATTCATGCCAATTACTGAACTCTGAAAGTCGGTGTAAAACGCCGAAACCGCTTGTGAAATGCTAGAACGCAATTTTTTTTTTTCAATCAATAAATTGACTTAATTCTGCTTTACGATTTCTCATTCCAAAAACCGTAATTCATCCTTGGTTACATTAAAAGCATTACACGTATAAAATTAAACTCCAAAACGTACAGTTTTGAAATGAAGCTTTATTAAATATTCAAATACTTATAAATAATACACACACAAGGTATGTACCTTTCATACATGTAGATGTGAGGTACATACCTTGAGCGTATACGAAATAAGAGACAGATAGCACAAAAGAAGAGGCTACTGGCGATCAGTGGCACGTAGTTTCTCTTCTACTGCTTCTTGGCTTGCTTCAGAGAGATCTGTTGCTTGGATATATTTTTGTACGCCTACGAGCGACTTCTTAAGAGCATCAAAGGAGCTAGAAGAAAAAATGTTTCTATTAATGACAACAAAATCATTTCTTTCAGATCTAATTTTAAATTGAAGCGATTTCGAAATGTGTTAATAACATATCAAACTTTCTCAATATTTCTCAGATAAGATAACTTTAAATGCATGAAATTTTCTTTCACAATTCAAGTAAGTAGAACCGAAAATGTATTTATTTTATAAAATTTAAATAGCTTATATAGTATATGCAAATAACAAATTACATTTGAAACAACATTAACCATAACACAATGTAACTAATAAATATTTATTTCAGCTAAAGAATTCTAATAATTTAATTAATAAATTATAAGAAAAAATGATTCATGGGGATAGTTGTTATAAATAGACGAGAGAGTACGAATCTAATTATTGTGCATTCCACATCTATTTGTCATTTAACTTCATTTCCATTATAAGCAGTAACATATTATATATTATTGCCAATGAATCATTCGGCAGAATTACTAAAAAAAAGCAATATAAGTAAAAAAAATAAGCAACCTATTTTGGTTCAAATGTGTCATAAGTACACTATTTACCAATGTTCAACTTTAACATTAGAAATGGCAAAGCACGAAACATATTTTAAGTACATAATTCCAGAATTTCTGAAAACAATCATTTGATTGATAACTAAACACTTTTTTGTGTATCTGAATTATCTGTTATTTATGTTTACACATTTTTCTCTGAATTGCAAGTCATTGCAAACACAATAAACTGATAAGTGTATGTATCTCAGAAATAAGCACTTAATAAACATCGTCTAAACTTAATATTCGATTCAGTAATAAATTAGTTCGTATAATTAAGGTAAAGGAAGGCTTTCAGGTTGTGTGCTACTTACCTTGAATACAACATCTTCTTTTTAACTTTAGCGGTGTCCGGACACCAGGACATAAGAAACAGCTTCTGTTTTTTGGAAGATTCTGAGGTACCCTGGCACTGGTGCATATATTCAAAATCGAAAAGTCCGTAGCGGCATTCACCAGCTCCACCTGCCTGTAGATTGGTCAGGAATTGCTCGTATTCTTCATCCCTCGCTCCTATTACTTCCACATCAATTTGTTTCTCATCTTTGATGAAGAAGATTACATAGCGATGTTTTTTGTCTTTTTTAATTTCTTCGTAGGTCGTCTTACAAGAATCCGATACTGTCACTCCTGACGCCTTTGAAATAAAAAGAAGAAAAGAATTTAACAATTTTTGGATAAAAAAATTGTGGGTTGCATTAAGTGCTTTTATTGTAACACTGCCCTAAATTAATTGTATGTCGGACTTCATAGAAATATTTCATGATTTTATGTCTGTCATGATTTCCTGGTATATCTGTACTCAAAAGTATTCTTCAATTCCTGTGATAAGTAAGCTTAAGAGAAAACCTCAATGTTACCGATTAAATTGTTTTCTTATCAAACATTAGATTTACGCCAACTTGAACTGGAACGTTCAGTTAAGCCTTTTTAATCCAAAAAATAATGATTGTGAAGTGCGCAGAATTATTACTATACATAAAACTCTTATTACAATCAAAATGAAATCTTAAACCGGACGTGTGTGTATTCTTAAGTCACCGTGACGTAGCCCATTTCCCATTGTTGATATGATAACACAAGTTCTAATCTATTACCATGTATAGATCTAAAAATATTATCAGTAAACAATGAGTGCAATTAGTTGGCCTCTTTATTGTGTATTATCTATTTTTTATTAACAAAGAGATTCGTTTAATGAAGGTGAATTATAACAATTGTAACAAAATGAAACTATTTAAGTCCAGTAATGGGTTGCTTCGTTTTCGTTTTTGCAACTGAAAGTCTTCACTTCACAAACAGGGCGTTGCCTGTAAATCTTCAAGTAATCACAGTGTGACTTTAGCAACAACAATTAGATATTTGTCCGCCAACACTCCCGCGTCTAGACGAGACAACTTTCATTGTTTATTGTTTGAATGTTGAATGCCAAAAACGTGGAGAGTGACGTAAATATTCGGCCAAATGCGGATGCAAAACTTTTTACGATTTAAATCATGAATAAAATGGTGCGCGTTTAAATACAAAAGCGCTTTTATTTGTTAATGTTTTTTTTTATTGTAAAAAAAAAAAACTGCAAATACTAAGCTAAGTAGTTACCTACTTTGAAGGGCGCGACACGATATTTTTTTCAGCAACGCCCTCTCTAATCGCTTCTAATTTTTCCTGGTCGCACGTTATTTTCGGTAACGCCACGACTTCTAGATTTAATAAATGTTACGTAAATTATTCGGAATATCAATCATTAAAGTAATATAATTTCCCTCAAATAAAAAAAATACATGAGAGCAAATGATTGTAATTAAATGCTAATTTTTACTTTTACGGTTGTCCGTCAAAATGACAGTCGACGGCGTCAAGATTAGACCATACTTGGACAGAGATGAAAAAAAACAGTTGAAGAGTGTGTTGGGGGACCCCGATTATTTTAATTAAATAAATAACTAATTAAATTATTGTTTTATCACAACAAATACAGCATTTCGTTCACACGAACACTTTTATCTACATCTGCAGCAATATCTTTTAAAGCGGCCTATTTTTATTACAGACCTATACATAGAGAAACGCCGATGTAAAACTTATTTTATACCATCGTATGTATGGTAGAATTATGCGAATCTGTCGATCCGTATCCGCGGAACGTTTCATTATTTAGCCTTGGCCGTTGCAGAATGAATCATAACGTGCAAAAGTTGCTTTTCAAACAAAAAAAAAGCGTGCAAAAAAAATCAAGTGCAACACCTTGGGCTTTCTTTGCCTACAATATGCGCCTAACGGTAAATTATTTTACGAATACTTATAACACACGCATACGGGCAGTGTTCAAGCCTATTTCGGCCGTACAAATTTGGACTGGGAAGATTAAAAATGAGTGAAAATCTACGTGAAGCGTACTAAAAATGGGTGACATGGCTGCCAGCTTAGGGAAGCGATGTCAGGCCGCATGACTAAAATTAACTATTCTGCATTAATTACACAAAATCCGTTGAAGTAAAACATAATACATACCATATTCAGTCAATCAAGAGTACACAAATTAACACTTAAAGCAGCAAACACTCCACCAAGTCTGCAATGACTGCTCGTTATTATAAGCCTAACAGCGGACGTTGATCTGCCGGTAGGTGACTAACGCGCATGCGCGCTGTATTTCTCCGCGGACGCTTCCAATGCAACTATGATATCCAAGAATTAATAATAACAATTTTTTTTTATCAAGAAAACCTCATTATCACCTTCGAACTGAAACCGTTCGGCGTTATCCAGGCAAGTCTTGATAGATTTATCTAGTACTTTTAGAGCGTATTACTTTTCAAGGCGGATGTACCACGCGCTGTTCAAATTATGAACATCATATCTATTTCACGGAAAACTGTTTTAAAACTTGATTAAAACGTTTTGCTGACGCATTATCCAAACTTTATACGGGTACGTGCAATATTCTAAAGATTGCCGCATTTACATCTACAAAACTTAGGGTGAATAATGAGTCACAACTTTCAGCCAATGTAAAAGCCGGTTCCCTCAAATGCCCATAAATGGGCAAACAAACTATTTCAAACAAAATGGCCGCTATTAAATTGAATTTTGCCGCCCCGCCCGTATACCATCGATTATCGCGTGAATAAAATTCCCTAACACTTTTACCCAACGCCCACCGTCTCTTTTGATGTTGTAAAACGAACCGAAATACTTAATTTACGTTGCCTGCAAACTTGTACTTTTTCGAGGGCAGCGGATATGCTTCAATACTTCCGCAAACTCTCATAAGGAATCGTTCATTTTACTAATTATTTTTTTTTGATGTAAATTGTCGTTAAATTTACAGAAATCTGTTTTATCTTCTCAAGAACAAATCACATAATGAGTTTTCTAGGAGTTTTGAAACACATAATGAGTTTTCTTAACAATGGTTGTAAGTACATTAAAAAAATATTTTTTTCTGTTTTGTTATTGAGAAAAAAAACTTGGAAAAATTGATAGCCTGACATCTGGTGTTCATGTCAGCAACAATTAAAAAAAGAAAAATAAATACAGGTGTCCACAAAATCTATACTTACACGTATTCAGTAAACTTAATTCTTTTTGGTAGGATCTGTATTTTTTTTAATTTTGTAAAATGGTATAATTTATTCTTTTTTATCGAACAAACTAAAAGAATCATCATTTGTCTTCCATGGAATGGATACCTTTATCAAAAATTTATTTGGACATATGGTATATTACCTTTACCTTAAAACATCATATATAATAGGATACACAAGTTTGAACTTATTCTTCAAATCTTTGTTGTTTGAATAGGAATGTGTGAAATATCTAGATTTAAAAAATAGAAGAGTTAAGAAATAAATTTATTTATTAATGTCATGCACTGTTACATAAGTCATTATAAGGAAAAATATATTTATTAAAAATATTGTCACTTTTCAATGTAAATATTCAGACCTTAAAAGGAAAATAAAAATGAAATTTAAAAAACCCATGAGGTAGCTATAATAAAATGGACATAATCGTGATATAGCCTTCGTACACTTGCTATAAAATTAGAACTTAGATTACTTTCTTCTTACACTATATCTTCAAAATATTAAGTACTTATTACCCTAACAATACACACTCTAAAACTATGCGCTACGAATATTATAACACAAAAGTGGAATAAAAAAAGTATTATGTACTAATAAGTTTGAGTAATCGTTAAGTTTTTTTTTTTACCTTTAATATAAATAAGTATCACCAATTTGAAAAGTAATAGAAAACTATTGATTATTCTTAACTTTTATGGCCATATATGTTAACTATATTAATTTATAAATTGCTGCTACACTGTGTATTCCACGAAACAACCATTCAACGACTAAAGATCTTAGCCAAGGTAAAAACAGTCATCGTAGTTAACTTAGTTATGAAATTCATCCATGCAGAGTCTGCAAGACCATGACCCTTCTGGAGGTGTATTTAATGGAGGAGAAAGACAATACATATGGTATCCCCTGTCACAGTCATCACAAAATAACAGCTGATCCTGAAAACAAACATTTATTATTGCACATGTATTTTTTTTATTAACAAAATAGTATCGAAAACTCACATCGTTGTCAGACATGCCACACATTGAACAGCATTTACATTCGATGCATTGCCAACGATACTTTTTTACAGAAATACTCATATTTGCAGTGAACTGAAGACACGTTGGATGTCCTAAAACATTAAGAAAACAAAGTTGAAGGCGTTTTAAATGTTTCTAAATGAATCGAAAGTAATTGAGAATGATTTTTAGTGTGCAAAATTCAAAGTATTTAAATGTCATACTTGATAACATCAAATTTTTCAATTATCACTTCAAACCTTTGAAGAAAATCAGATTTTCACAACCTTTCACATTTAATTACATTAAAAAAATAAGAGTTCATTAATATTAATTTAATCTAACTTTGTCATTAAATTTGAAGAACAATTTTAAAAAGGTCTATTCTAAAAATGATTAACACAGCTTCTGAACTGAATGAAGGAAAAAACTTTTAACATCTGTGGATCTTTAAAAAAATGAAATCAAGAAAACTTATCTTCAGTCTCCAAGAATACATGAGATCAAAAAAATTGTTGGATTTATTTTTCTGTCGCACTCATATTTTTCATCAACAAAGAAATATATATTTGCTGGGATTCATTGCACATGAAGGAAATAGAAAGATGTTTGGTAAAGGAGAATGGGATACTAAGTGCCGAAGAACAGTGACTTTCCAAGTTACGTAATTTTTCTTTCCAAGTAATTTCAATGCATTAAAGCATCTAAACATAAATGGTTTCAATGCATTAAAAGAATGAAAGACAATACAGAAAAATATACATAAATTGAAGTGCACCAATCCTCAGCACTTAAAATGAATCACTACTATTGTGTTGGCATCATTTTATTGCACTATTTGACAATACACTTTTATGAATAATGCTTGGAAAATAACTGTTCTTACAACAACTTAGCAATATTATACAGAATATGCGCCAAAAATTTTGAATGATTTTTACACAACACGAAAAGAAATTAAATGAGTTTCTACCCTCACACTGCAGTGTGTTTTATAAAAATCACCCAAAATTTGAAAGAAAAAAAAAGTAAACACTCAAAATTAAATGTGCATAATACACTAACTTATTAATTTATATAATTCAAGTATATGTAAACTCTCTATAATTAGTCGATATGTTAACTTAAAGCTAGTAATAATAAATAATAGAATTTGGTTGTGTGCAAATCAGATCGAGATAAATAAATAATAAAATGCCATTAATTTGGAAGACACTCCAATATATAACCTAACCTAACCATCCTAAAGATTACATTTTTGGTTATCCAGTCTATCTGGCAAGTTTAAAAAAGAATTTTGCCCTAATGATAACAATATATATATTTTTTTAAATTTTCTCAATCAAAAATCAACAAAAATTACCGATTCAAACTGTTGCTGCCAGAGGGCAAACTGTACAGTAGAATTAAAGATTAAAATAATTAACGAAAGCTAAGCATTAAAACTAATTTGATTCTATTTATCTACTGTTACTTTATTTATGGTGATTGATGTATCTCTAAGGAACTAACAAAATAATACTGGACATTCAAAAATTATAGTAAAATAATTTACAATAGCCCCCGGCTAATTCATCAATATTATTAATTATTTAAAGTCCTCTACATTTAAAAATTTGATTTTTAGAAATACATTTTGTACCTTTAACAGTTGGCAGTCCACTGAAAATATCACTTAATAAATTACTTTAAAAAAGAAACATTTCAAAATGTCCAGTATTGGTCCTTGTTACATTTAACAATTCTATGTATAATTACTATTTATATTCTTAAGAAAATTGCAACAATATTTTATACAGATGTTGCATTTCAAAACTGGCATTATAACAATATCAGGTGGGTGAATTTAATTTAATTATTATGACTTTGTCACTTCATTATTTGCTTTGATAACTTCTTTATTAAACTAAAGTGGCACAAATGAGAAAGAAAGCATATTAAAGATACTTATTACTTCCCCACAACATACAACATTTATAATAATATAAAATAGATATTATTTTTGATTTAATCTAATTTACGTACGCCCACACATTAAACGTTAATAACAATTAAATATTATTTAATGAACGAAATGCTGCAGATTCTTTTTGTTTTATTATTTAGAATAAACTGATATCCCCACTTGCCACTTTAATTTTGATAAAATTAACTATGCAATTGCAATTGAACTATTGCATCACTATACTGGACGTTAACTATAATTATTTTAATATTATTGTAAAATTTTAACGTTGTAAACGAAGTAAATATGTAACTAGTCGGTTAGTATTAAGACACCTAATCTTTTAGTTTTAGACAAAATATATTACATGAAACGACGTGTCCCCAAAGTTTGACGACTAAACACCGATCAGGCAATGGTTTCCAAACTTTAATCAATCATTGGTTATCCATGTTTATTTTATACAGGACCTAGAAATATATACACAATGAAAGTAATCTATCGTCAGTAGTTAAAATGTGGAAACTGAAAGCCTTTGTTTAACTTTATAATTTTTTTATTTTTAATATTCATTTGCCATTTTTTTAAAAAAATATTATCACATGCGATAACTATAATTTATATTTTATTGATCATGATCAAAATGATTCATCATAAAGTTAAATAAGGAGTAATTTAAACTACACAAACAGAAATAATTTACGAGTGTTTTTATCGTAGAGATAAAACAGTCACTTATTTTACTAATGCCAAATCAGGAAAGTTATTTCCTGATAATTTTATTTTTTACGTATTAAAGCGTTATATTCGAGTTTTGTTTGAAAAATTAAATATTCTAAATAGTGCAACGCTATTTCACAACACAAATTATTTTTAAACATAGTCTAAATTCAATAGATTGTAAGAAATTTGATAACTTACTTTGATAATCGACTTGTAGTAAAAAATAAAATAAATAGATTATAATGGAGATTAAAGCAAAAGTTATGCAAAATAAAATATACCCAAATCAATCACTAATGTGAATTAATTTTTTAGATATAATTTTTTAGTCCCATTTCTCTAATGTGATTTAATTTGTAAGGCAATTATAAGTATTTCAGTATACATTGAAACGGGTCCTTAATTTTCCAGCTTTAAAATGGCAAGTAGTAATATGTTAAATAATTAAAATATATTCGATATATCTAAAATTATAGCTAAATATAGACAATATGAATATTATAAAACATAAACATTATTGTGGTCCACCTGTATATGAAGAAAAGAAAAAAACAGGAGAAATTAGAAAACAAATATGAAAAAAATTGAAGCTACAGCTAACATATTTATATAAATTGTTCTAGTTGATAATTAATACATTATGAGAGAACAGTTCTTAATTGTAATTAAATATTCAGAAATCATTTAAGAACCGTACACAGAAAAAACTAAAAATTCTGATTGATGTGGAATTAAACTTTCTTTTTTCGACATTTTTTAACGAAACATTTTTCCTGAATTTTAATATCCTTACCTGATCTACCACAATCCGAACATGAAACAAGCTCTTCAGAACCACCAGTTTTTTTATTCTCTCGTGAATCACCCAAACAAAAATCACAGTACGGACTGGGCATTGCTTTATCTTTTGGCATGTCACACGATGTAGAGGGTGAATCTAAGGCCTTTTCCGGCACGAGGATGGGCATGGGAGGGTCATCGACGGGTAAGGAAGGTTGAGTCGGAAGATTTGGAGGTAATGTGGGTGGCGCTTGCGATGGTGGTATTGGAGGAAGAGGCTGGGGGTTTGCAGGTTGGCGACCACGTCTACCTGGTGTACCTGCAGAAATATATATCGAATCAGAAAGTAATTTCGATTAACATTGCGATAGTAGCTAACAAAAAATACACACATGCTCTCTCACTCTGAAACTGTTGACACCTCTGAAATACTGATTTTTTTATTTAAAGAGTAGAAAAACCAGTAAAATGGAAAACAAATCGCTGTTAGACATATTTTAGGCATTACTAATTACATCACAAGAAAACAAACAGCAAATCTATAAATGCAAAATAATCTTAAATGAAATTATTAATTATTGCTGAAAATTAAGATGTTAAATGATAAAATCTACATACTACGTGGGTGGGTATATCATTCTAACTACACATGCATATTTATTATATGTATCTGTGTATGTATATAATATAACACTCAAAAGAAAGTAAAAAAGAAATAAGGCAGTACCGGCTGGATGGCTCAAGAAAGAAACGTAACTATCTTGATACACGTGTCCTGGGATGGGTGGCCCTTGACCAGGTGCAGGTACAGGGGGCATGGGTTCCCCCATCAAGTTATTCTGAATTAAACCCCCGCCACTAGGCGTTGGTCCGGCAGTCACACCCATATTTATTATGGGTGAACCCCCGGACATGCCTATCCCTATTTGAACAGATGAGGTGGGGGCATTGCTTTCACGCGAATTCTCATCGCTAGCGCCCTCTTTGTGTGAATGTCCGTAGTGGTAAGTCAGCCCGGGACGCGTCTTGTATCGCGCGCCGCAAACTGAAATTTTCCAGAAAAATTCCGATTTTTTTTAGTGTACACGCTCAATCGCTTAGCAAATTAGGGACTAGAACCGATTTGAAAATTTTGAAGCACAGGAACGATCTCCTCTTTGTGACAGTTGGACAATAGCATGATTAAATGCGCCATCTGCGAGTTAGTCATAGAACTATGTATTAGTAGGAAGAGAACCAAAGCGCCAGTAACTGAACCCGAACCGAAACTTCAAACATATTTAGTGCACAAGCCCACAAATTTTAAAACACCTCAAAACCGATTAATTTTTTGTTATTGTGTTTCAATACAAACTTCTGTAAACCGTAAAAATGTTGGTACTGCAAAATCTCCTACCGCACAAGGCGCGAGGGCTGCATGAAAATGTAACATGAAAAAAAAAAAAAAGATGGTGGTTAGATGACACCCAGAAATGAATCAATACATCAGAAATATTTAAACTATTTTAGCTCATGTTGGAACTCCTTTACCCTTCAAAAACACATTTGTTTTCAAAGATAATTGCAACTTGAAAATCACATTATATTGAAAAGTAATCATACATCCGTCTGTTGGTTTATAATTACACAATGATAGAAGTGTCAAACGTACTAGTTTTGAACAGGTCAAATATTTAAGCGTAGTGTCTTTCTTTAAACGTCAAAATCATGTAACACTGTGTCTTTAATAATTAATGTACGGTTTTCTATTCCAATCTTACTTTAGTTAATTCAAAATTTCGGGCGAAAAATGTTTTAATTAAGTCTACAACGAATTTTTCTTAATCTAGGTATTACTTCTGTATTGTTTTCTTTTCCCAGTCTAAGATAACTTTCAATATACGAGAGATAAGGTCTGTTCTTTAGACAGATACAATACTATACTGAATCATTCTTAAAATTATTAATTGGAGGAAGCCGTCACTTCTTATTTTAGTTAGCAATATTGAATGCGTGACATTTAATTAAACACAAGCAAAATAAATCTACGTACAAAATTTCTTCACAGAAAGGGAAATTTTGTTTCCGTTTATTTTTTTGTTTAATACAGTATTATTAAGATAAAACAGTTGAGGTGCTTTTTTCGTACTAAAACATGCTTTACAACATAATAAATAGCCCACCACACACGCAGATACTTTCCGATGCTCGATAAAAAAATAAATAAATAAACTAATCAGAACACCCCCAACAATTTATAATGAATTTTCTGTTTTAGAAACTTTATACAAATTAACAAATTTTCATTAATAAATTGATTAGTAATAAACTTTCAAAATGCAAAAACCTGCAGAGATTTATTAAATAAACAATAATCAAAATAATAATTATAAAGATAATTAAAATAAAAAAATATCTCACTTTCAGTGCTAGTTTACATTCTAAACAAAAAAATAAATTAATTAAATCACGGAATATCACAGCTGTTTTATATTTTAGTTATTTTACTAAAAACAAAAAAAAAACTAAAAAAAAGTTCCAAACAATAAAAAAGTGTTTACTTAGTTATTTTTGCGTGGACACTTCGTAAAATTGAATTAAATGTCGTCGTTTCGCTATACATTTCAACACTTCTTCAAGATTAATAACAAATAAATAAATTGTCAAAATAAACTAGAAAAAAAGAAACGTTCTTTTCGACGCTTAATTCAATTTATTATTTTATTTAATTAATTACGTAATTTATAATAATTTTTACCGTACGAAAAAGAATTTCAATTAATAACAAATATAGAGATTTTTATGACAGGTTCAGAACACGTATGCACCCACCTGCACCAAGGGCATAATTTTTATTAGTTTGGGGAGAGGTATTGCCTTAATTTCTTGTCATAACACATTCTCTTCGACTCTTTTATTTTAATGTACTGTAGGTTTTATGGTAATCAGTGATGGCAAGGTCTCTCTTATGATTTTCTCTCACTGGTAATAATACAACTTTGTCCTTACAAAACAGATTTAACCATTTTACGACATTTTCAACTCACTCTCAATTTACATCTAAGAAATGTTGTGTCAAAAATTTATTTCTTTTCTTCTTTATTAGAGCTCTACCACCTACATTTTTTAAATATTTGTAAGTTCTTTCATAACAATATTTGCTAAGTTTGAAATATTCAAGTAAGCCAATGTAACATAAATAAAATACAATTAATTTCAAGGAAAAAAAAAATGGATTTGCTGTTTATGTTATAAAAGAACTTGCTTTAATTTTCTGCTTATTCTTAGCTCATAACAGAGAAAAATATAATCTCTTTACTACATTCATCCTGATTACACGTTATAGAATTCTTTGGAATATTCCGTCATTCAGTCCTTTATACACTGAATGAACATTCAAATTTGTCAACTTGAGCATGATACTATTTTTTTTTTCTTTTTTTATTGTTTAAGTAATGTTTAAGAGAAGAGTGTAGTAACATTTTAGACAATTAAAGGAACTGAAATCAGATTCAAAGACTTTTAATTCGTAAAGTAGCCAATTTTCGCCAGGAAGATCGGCAAACATGCCAAAATTATCACATGCTGCGGCAGAGAGAGAGAGAGAGAGAGAGAGAATAAGAATAAAACATTGAGGTTACTCGTGTAACACTTATAGTAAATTATGTGTATCAAGAAGGAATTAAAATTTCTATACATGTTAGAATCATAACAGAAGAATACTTTTACACTTGAATCTATATTGTAAGTAAAATAATTTAATCGGAAAAGTGAAACATGTAAGTTAATACACATTCAACTTATTAGTATTAAATACTACCGAATCCGATTTCTTAT
This sequence comes from Prosopocoilus inquinatus, assembly GCA_036172665.1. Lineage (NCBI taxonomy): Eukaryota > Metazoa > Arthropoda > Insecta > Coleoptera > Lucanidae > Prosopocoilus > Prosopocoilus inquinatus. The sequence goes on from CM069873.1 coordinate 391,971, forward strand.
TGAACTCGAAAACCCACGGGTAATAATATATTTTCTGATATTAATAATAATAATGAACTTTCAGGCTCACTGATTAATAAAAAAAAGAACTCTATTTCCTACTAATATTTAGTGGAAATATTTTTCTTCACTAATGTTTACGAAAACAAAAAAGTTATCAATTCATGTGTCTCCATACACTTCCATACTCGACTGTTTACTAAAATAGAGTATCAAATGTTGAAAACCTTGTAAAAAAAAAACTAATATAGGTAAATCTTTTGAAAAAAGTGACATGATCCATGAAGTAATTATTGTGTTTATCACCTAAAAAAATATATGTATTAAAGGGTATACAATGAAACCAATGTAATGAAAAAGTGAGAAAGCTGCAATAAGTTTCGCTTGGAAAGAACAGAAAATAATTTTTTTTTGTTTCACCAGTTAGGTACATATTGATTAGCAGTTGTTAAATCATAGACATTCTAGACAAGGTTACAGAAGTTTGTTATTAAACGCAATCTTCAAACTCTTTCGGTTCGAGTCCCTGCCTAAATAATAAGAAGAAAAAGCTATACTAAGCATCAAGCGTTAACACCATTATCACTATAGAATCTACTTATGTTGTACAATCTTAACAATATTCGCAATATCATGCTCAAGCACAGTATTATTATCACTTTTTAATAACAGAATAAAACAGCATACTCTGAAATATGTGAAATCGAGCCATAAAATATTTTATGGTGTTTCGCATATTTCGAAAATGTGTATATTTATTGTACGTTTTCATTTTTTTTTTTAAAGTTCAGAAATAGAAATGTTATTGTTTTAATTTGTGTAACCAGAGTTCGACTTACGTTCGCAGGCAAACGGTTTATCTGGATCTCCTGGAGTTGGCTCAAAGTTATGAGTTGATAACTTTTTTCTACCACGACCGCCACCTTTTCTTCGACCAGGAGTACTTGGCGAATCGGTACAACTACGACCCTGGTAAAAATATTTTTATATCACACGTACATTTATTAAACCCAAATGCACTCACTCTACCACTTCCTTTTCTTCGTTTACTTCTCTTACTATACGATTCTTCATAATCCAGATCAGAATCGGGATCCGGTTCATCATACACATCCATATCTATCATGTCTTGCTCATCATAAAACCATTCCTAAATGTTAGTAAATTGCAAATTGCAACAGTGTTCTGAATGGCAAGTGAAAATTAAAACCAAAATGAACTCCTACCTTAGATACCTCATCCTTTAATAGCTGACTGTCTTTGCTGTCTGTATCTTGCAAAACGGGATTCTCTTGAGAAATATTGTGAATGTCTCCTTCCGTTTCCAATAAGCTGTCGGCCGCGCGGGCGAAAGCTCGAGAATTCATGATCAAATATTGTCTGCGTTTCTTGCGCCACCTCGGCCTTGGATAAGTGTAAATCTGTCCTTGCATCAGGCCAGGCATTCGCTGACGTTTATTCATGAACAAGGACGAATGATTTTGGGCAACTCCCGTCTGGCTGTCCAGGAAAGGTAAACGAAGGCGTCTTTCGATGCACAGTCTTGTATTGTAATTGGCCGAACTTTCAACAGCCTCCTTATACATAGCATCGTTCATGAAACTGTTACGGGACAAATGTAACAATTACTTCACATATTTTGAAATACAAATCTTATCTGGTGTTTATGTGATCAAATTAAACATGAGTCTACAGACCTCTTCTTACAAGTTCTTTTAAGTTTGGAACAATAATAACGCACATTAATGCGAAGTGAAATAGACAATTTTCAACCAACTGCTTATTTACTAGAGATAGATTTGTGAAGAAAATGCCATACACAGCAGAAGCTTAAGAAAAGACCATCAATCAAATCAGAAAGTAATAATAATAATGGAAAAAGCGTTTTATTATTGTCTTGAAAGTTGTGTGGAATAGAGTAAGTCTAGGATCTGCTTTATTCTGTGAACTGCTTCAAGATTTAAGCCCCAGGGTATCATGGTTTCAAGTGAAAAGCAACCATAGATGACATCATGTGATAACAATGAGATCTTCTGGATTTTAATTTCAACATTGCCTGACAAATACATGCCTAAACCCTTTCAAAGAATTGATGAAGTTACCAAGGGTTAAAACGAGAATGATATTGATTTTTGTTGGAAGAAAGGTATCTCAAACCTCCTTAGTACTGTTATGAATCTGTGTAGCGGCGAGTACAATCAAGCGGGGTATTTTTAAGATCTACTTTAACGATGAATTTTTAATTTCTACAAAAACAAGACATTACCTTTCGATTTTCTCCAAATTTGCTTGATTAATGTAATGCAGCACAGAACTCGCCATGACGCCGACAACTTTTCTTTGACATTGACGTACAAAAAAAATCGAAGCGACAAGCGACAGTGCTGACGCTACCAACCAATCAGAGCTGTTTAAAATAAACAAATCCATAAATTTGTTACCGCCGGTTCCGTTAGAGGCACTGTGGTAGTTTCTGGTTATTTTTATATCTTATTTATTGTATTCTTAGAAATTTTAAATAAAAAATAGAATTAACTGAGTGGACGCTGGACGCATAATATTAAAGGCACTAATTTGCGTTCTTTATATTTATGGTTACGTTATTCGAAATGACGGAGCGACTGCGAACCTAATGATATTAAATTCCCTGTTACTTGGAAATAATTGAAGTTATCGGGTTCTATTTACTAAATTTACTCTATTGTTTAATAGTATAATAAATAATAAATCATCTTAAGACCTTAATTTAATTGTCCTAGTTTTTTTCTTGTTTGGACAAAATTGTACGTTGGATCATTTGGTTTTACGGCAATGTCATTTGTACTAATCGCTTTGCTAAATTGCCTTCTATTTTATTTAAACTGAATTCATTTGTTAATTTAATATGTCGATATCCTAATAATAAAAGTGTCACATTTGTAATCGAATAGACAGGCAAAATTTTTGGAAAATTTGGAACTCAATTTATCAGTAGAAGCTCGGAGCGCGCGCTGACGATATCAATACTTTCTTCTTGTTAGGGAAACGTGATGGACGGCAGACTCTTGTAAGCAACGAATAATGACAATGATATCGCCGAAAACGGCCCTCGGAATAGCGGCGGGAGTGTGTGGAACATTATTCCTGGGTTACTGTATATATTTCGATCAAAAAAGACACAAAGATCCAATGTTTAAGCAGAAGTTAAAAGAAAGTAAGTATAGCAACCATGACACTATACCCATGTGAAATATTATGTAAACATGAAACCCTATACAGGACGTCGTGCTAAAAAGGCAGCGGCTACGTCAAGTCGACGTGCACCAGCGAATTTCCCGAATATGAAAGATCATGAGGCCGTGCAAAGATTTTTCTTGCAAGAGGTGCAACTAGGCGAAGAATTGTTAGCGGCGGGAGATCTCGAAAACGGCGTCGATCATTTAGGAAATGCAGTAGCAGTTTGCGGACAGCCGAATGATCTGTTGCAGGTACTCCAACAAACGTTACAACCGCAAGTGTTCCACTTATTAATTCAACGGTTACCTACCATTGCACCGCGCGTTGTCGCGCATGAAAAGCAGATGCAAGAAGATGATGTAGAATAGCACATTTTTTTCGCATTGGAAGGCAATTTGTTAGATCGTTCCATCGCAGTACAATTAATTTTGTTACTATGTGAAATATAAACAGCAATATATTACTTATTATTTCTTTAATTCAAAAGAAACCCACTATAAATCAAACTCTAATAAGTCCTCATTATTTTAAATTAATAATTCATATAAAACCTGCTGGATAAGTTGTAATTAAGAAACTTAATTTCTCTTACTGCATCAATGTTCCATATTAAAAAGAATGGTTTATTAAAATTAAAGAAATTTAACTGAATAATTCATATAAACATATTTGAGACTTATCAAGTAAATTCTTGGAATGTGAAACTACAAGAACTGTTTTAACAATGATAAGATAAAGTAATGCTGTTCTAATTACACAATAAATGTGTAGTTATGCTTGCTTATCTTTGATACAGAACAAATTTTTCATTTATGTACCCTTTTAATTCCACACAAGTTTCTCCTGCTTTAATACTTAAGCTATTCAAAATTATAATGAGCTGTTGGCATAAATAAAAAAAACTTAGATTAAAAACAATAAATTTTATTAAACTGCAAATAGAAAACTCTGCAGTACATATTACATATAAAAAAAATTGGAATACTCTTATTGCATATACATACATTTGATAATTGCAGTTGAAATGCTGGAAGATTTTTGAATCTCAGATGCAGAAATCATGTTAACAATCACGGTGATCAATTAACTCGGCCAGGGTTTAAAACTTAAAACGTATAGGAGTTTCATTGCATAACAGCATTAGCTTAAAGAATGTTGCTGATGTCATTTCAAGAGAAAAATATTTTATTTTATAATTAAATTAGAATGGCATGGATATGATGCAATTCGTATTGCAACAGTTTTAAATTTAATACCAAATGAATTGTCTAAATTCCGCCATAATTTCATCATATATAATCATAATAATCGTCGTCCTGGAACACCTGTATAAATACAAACTCGTTAACTATAAAATTTCCAAATTAGAAAACATCTAATAATCGTTATTATAAAAATTTTCTTTTCCTGTTAAGTAATTTGATCTGTTAGAAGTAATTTCTAATTTTGCTTCTGAAATTCAAATTAAAACATGACAATAAAAAGGCAAGTTTAAATTAAAAAAAAAAAAAAAAAAAATGCCATAAAATTAAGAAACATCGTTCACACAGCTCTAGTTCCCAATTTTTTAAGAACGTTTAAACCTTGCTCTTCATATTCCTGTTTTGACAACCAGAAAGTATCCTTGTCTTTCATAACTTCCGCTAATACTGCACCTCCAATGAAAACCATATCTTTGCGTCTGGGTGGGTCTTCAATGCGGATTTTAAATTTGTTTAATTTATCCACATCGTTCTTTAGCACGCGTTCGAGATACAACTGTTTTATTTCCCTTTCTAATCGCGATGGTAGACCGGGATACATGGTCGAGCCCCCGGATAATACTATGTGTTTGTAAAGCTCTGAGCGCATATCTATGTGGGCAGCCTGTAAACAAAATTTGTTGCAAGACACACGAAATGTAAAAAATGTATTGACCTGAATGGTTGAAAAAACAAGTTCTGCAATGCCTTGTCCTTCAACATTTATCAGATGTGGTTGAAACAGTGCTTCGGGTGCTTCAAATCTCTCGCCACCTACTTTGATAACTCTTCCATCAGGAAGAGTGTACGGTTCTACGAGAACGGTTGTTTCTAATGCTAGTCTTTGTTCTGTTTCTACATTATAGCCTATGTAGCAAAGCTTTTCCTTCATCATTCTTACCTAAAAATTGCGTAAAATTATTGAACAAAATTATAATTGAATTCACCACTTACTGTTTCAAAGTCAGCAGAATGATTGAAAGCATAACCCCTGAGCAAAAGTAATTTAATTAGGTAACGTGTAATGTCTCTCCCTGCAATATCTAAACGTCTTGTCAAATGAGGCAAAGCAAATTCTTCATAAACCGGACAAATGTGTGTAACTCCATCGCCTGAATCCACAACAACTCCAGATAGTAAACCCTATGTTTTGTTTAATTAATACTTCCATCAAGTGAGATTTAAAAAAGACATACTTGTGCATATAATGTCAGTACAGCTTGAATTGCTATGTAAGTTCCTGCAAAACCATATTTTTCAAACATGACTTCTATCATCTTCTCTCTATTCTTTATGGGATTCATGGGTGGTTCCGTTAATAAAATCTAAAAATAAAAGGGAATTTTAAATCATAAAAGCCAGTAATTTGCGTTACCTTTGTTTCTTTGGGATCAAGATTCATTTTCTTTGGTCCGAAAGTGTAATCCCACACGTGACACATGTCTTCCCAATTACGCACAACTCCGTTTTCCATGGGATAATTCAGTTCCAAAAGTGATCTCAAGGCAGATGCCTCGTCACCTACCATTAAATCCTTTAAAACAAATTCATTAAACATCGAAACCTGCGTGGCCATGCCATTTTTGTGAATCAAATATCGAGGTAAAGCAAGCCTTAGTTTTACTTACAGGAAGAGTACTTGTTACTCCCTTAAGCATGAAAAATATAATGAATTGTCGTTAAATAACAAGTTTAAAATTTTGTTTCTGCTGAAATAATTTTTATTTCAAGTAATGCTATGTACTTAATCAAAAACAATTATATTTATATCTGAATATCATATCTGAGAGAGCAATTTGCTTTTAAGATGCCTTTAGAAATATCGGATTTAAAAAGTTGAAAAAGTGAAAGCAACTAACCAGCCTTAGATGTATTAGTGTTACCATAACTTCGAATTATATGTTGCACCATAAGATAGTGTGTTACAGCTTATGACTTATGCTACAACATACTCTTCTTTGTCCATAAGTAATTTCATTTACGGGTCCTTGTTATAAAATTAACACAAAATTAATATTGCTGCCTTAAAGTAGTTTTAAATAAATTACTTATCACTGATTGCTTATGAACAACAGATGATAGAAGAGTTGTAACAGATAGAAGGGACGCTTTTACCACAAAAACAATTTCCTGTCTATCTGATTAATGATACAAACTTAAATGAATTTATGCCATGCTTAAAATTGTATTCAATATAAGTGATTACAAAATACATTCAAACAACAACAGGAAAAAATTCACCAGGCAAATGAAAACGCATGCAAGAAGACATTTATAAGTAAAAAAAAATCATGCTGCAACATATACATACAACATGTAAACCACATGTGACATAGCGGCCCATGATTATTAAGATAAAGGAGCTGTATTGGAGAATGGTAAAAACAAAGGCTGCAAGGGATTGTAACTTATGATCCAACTGTACTCTATTGCAGTCTTTGTCTTTAATACAATATATTTCTTCTTTTATGTAACCAATTATAAGGATTGCTGCACGTCATAAATCAAATTACAGATGTTAAGTACAAATTAGAAGCCATAAAAAAGAAAAATGTTCAACTACTGACTCAATCTATTAATTTATCTGTTAGAGAAAAAGATTGAATACAGATACATATGCTCAAGGAATTTTATGAGCAATATTTTATACACTGAATTTGGAAACTATCAAAATGACTGTTCTAGCTTGCATGAAGGTTTATGAAACTTATCAACTGATTCACTCCTAATGTAGACGATGAAGGCTTCTACGTTCATGCACATGAAATTAATAACGTTTAAGACGAATTGAAAGCTCATCACAATTAAAAATAGTGCACACAAATAAGCACACCAAACAGCATACCTAACAGAAAAAAAATTAGTAATATTAAATCAAATAATTAATAAAAAACATTAAAATTTGCACAAAATCTTACAAACGCCCCTTACATCAACATGGTATCCCTAAAACGAGCAGCAATTTAAATAAATGTACATACTTCGACTTGTTAAATTAATTTCCATAAAAGAATGGAATAATAAAGGTTGGGAATTGCGTACCTTAACTTCTATGTCGCCTATTTTATTCACAGCTCTTATTATCGGTCTACCGACCATCGATGGAAATATATGAGCAGGGAAATTGCTCCCGGCATATCCGCACTTGACAAACTTTAAAAGAAAAGGTTAGGTCGATGAAAAATTAACAAATTTGCAGTGACTCACCCCAGTGCCATTGTCGCAGACAATAACTTTTCTGCCTTGATTATCCATTCTTGTATTAAATATATTTTACTAATTAAACATTAATAGAAGGAACTGATTCAACGTTTACCACACCTAAAATGATAAACAGTTACCAACCAAGAAGGCAAACTGACAAATGTCACTGAAATACCGAATCGTACAATAGATGGCGGTACTTGATTTAAGTTTGGAATTTGTTCCTCGTAGAAATTTGAGTTTCTTGTTTAATTAATTTAAAATACTTTGGAGCCATAATAAACAATAAAGGGGACATAGAATCTGGCGTAAATAACAGAACAAAACCAGTTTACAGATTATACAACATAATGAAGTAGATATTTCGACGCAAAACTCTTTGAAATTGCTGGGAAACCGATGGCGTGTGGTGTGACTGGTGTGGACGCGAGTTAGTTGGTAACATTTATATGTTGTGCAGTGCACTGTTTCTGGAAGCATTTTTAAACGAAATTAACAGAAAGTGTTAGGTAAATAAATAATAACGCTGACAAAGTACTTATGGTTATTGAAGTTCCAGTTATGATCAACGTGAATGGCGAAGCTGGAATTTGGCTCAAGGAACATTCAGGGACAGGATAATTAGGTGTATATTATTCAATGGATAGGACGTGACGGCAACTGACGATCGGAGTAAGTAATTAATTAATTAAGATTCTGCGAATTCTACCATTGCATTATGTATTGTTGTTGTAATGGCACGTCGTTGTTTTTTTTTTTTAATTTGCCGCCTGCAATGGCCGCTTGGAATGAAACCTGAAGCGCGTTCAGAAACTTTATCAGGTGAGCACTTTAAAATGAAAAACAAAATACACAAAATCACTTACATGAGAGAGAAAGAATATTGCTATTCCTGAACGGGCCCCTGCTTCTTCCAATTTCTGTGGGGTACGTTCAGAAATAACTCACTCCGGGCTAAAAATTGGTAAGAGTGATACTTGGACGAACCTCGACATTTCAAAAATGAATTAAAGGAAAATCGTTGAAGTCGTAATATATATTAATAATATTATATTTATTAATAAACGGATTCTATTGTTTTTAAGTTATTGATTCAGCATTTAACATAGGAGAGTTATTATTACTATAATTAACTTAGCATTAATGAAGTTTTACCATTTATTTAAAAAATAGCATACAAATGGTGCATATAAATGCATTGTCATGGGGTATAAAAAAATATTAACACAAAATTAAGTAATTATGTAGGTACAAACTATTAATTAATTAATCTACTTCAAGTTTTCTAAAGTTGCCCGTTATGCCGTACAAAACATCGTCTTCACTTCCGCAAGTATTTGCTGTCGTCCTTTTCAAAGCCGACACCGCACCTTCTCTTGCTTTAGCGCTAAACAATTCCTCCCTAACTTCCATTTGGTCGTGAGATAATAAAGTTTTGTGAGCTCTGTGAAGTTCCTCTTTCCAAAGAGCTTAAATAAATTAAACCATTATCCTACTTTTTCCCCTGTCCCCCATGTCTTTCATTTTTAAAACTTACCAATCATTTCAGCCATCGGCATTTCTCCTCCATATTCCTTAGGTAAAACATCTTTTTCTATCATGTCAGATTCCAAAGAATGCTGCAAACTTGTATAAAAATTAAATCGCTTTCTTATCTTGTCAGAAATCAAGGAAAGTCCAAAATCCACTGCAAATTTCATGGAAGGATGGACGTTAATGACGTGGACTTCTTTATGTCTCATCGGCAGAGTTCTCTGTAAACAATTAAATCACTTCTTGGAAAGATGGGCTTTTAATTTTCACCTCTCCATTTTTCACTATGCGTACTGCTTCTTTTATGGTAAATAATGTTAAGTAGGGGAATCCCACGCCTTTGCCGTCAACATAATGAACATATCCCCGTATTTGATTCTCTTCGTCTTCTATCAGAGTTTCGTAGACAATGCCGTGGATTCGGCACATGTCAGCGTTTGTGAATTTATCAAGATCGAAAACACCTTGAAAATTATGTGTAAATAAAAATTCATAATGCAGTGAATCGAATCCCAAATTCGATACAGACCTGGCCTTGCAATAATTACTCGCCGTCCTTTGGAATCTCGTTTCGGGCAAGCAAATAAGTACCCCAGATTCGTGAGGTCCTCCATCATAGGTATTGTGATATCCAAATTATTGAAAGCGATACCAAAGGTCTGCCTGAGTAACACGTAGCGTTCGAGTGCCTCCTGTGCCTGCACGACGCTGAACTTTTTAAATCTCAGAAACCTCAGTAGAAAACGAGCATCTGAAATTATTTAATTTGCAAAATTAATTAATTAATCACTGAACGGCGTTATAACTAAATAACTGAAGTGTGTCTTCTTTTCGTTTTGACGTCCAGAATGCTGTGAATGGCGCTGTTTTGTATATTTCACTTTTAACACCCACCAGTCAAATTAAAAAGAAAAGAAAAAATCTGATTAAAAAGTCCCTTTACTCTGAGAGGCCTTGGATATGTAAACGCAAGTCTTTTCCTGCAGTGCTTGACGAATTTCATCCTGATTAGCGAAACGTTCTAAGACATACATTAACACTTCCAAGGCCTACTAGGATGACGGAACCTCACGATCACATGCTGTTAGATTCGATTTCATTTTCTTGAGATCGTCTTTTCAAATTACCGCAAGCGATCGCTATTGAAGCCAGTTTTAATTGAAGATTTACAAATAAAATACAAAACCTAAACGACAGTTCAGAATTTTTGGATTCTGACAAATCCATTCCCGAAGTGATGCTAGGGCTTGCTCTCTTGATTTGTTGTCTTCTCGAAGCTCCCTCTTGGCTAATTCTTGGACTTCTTTAGAAAGAGAGCAGATGTAGTCATCTGGTTGGGTTACCCACTTAATATCGGACATACTATTAAAAGAAAAAAGATAAATAAATATTCCTCATGTTTCTTTTTTATTTTTAATAAAAATAGGTTTATTATTATTTCAAATTTTTACTAATAATTTAATTGGTGTGTACGGAAATTTAAATAAAATAATTAATATTTTCCTTACATTTCTTATATTAAGACAACAGTCTCCTTATTTTTAATAAAATACACGTCGGGGGGTAAATAGATATTAATCTTTGACAATCAATGACGACCAAACTTTATTCCTGCTCGTTTACGTTTACAGATTCTGAAGAAAATGAAAACTTTTCGTTTCATAATTTACCTGAGAAACAAATTTCCAATTTCTGTTTATTTATTTATTTATTTGTTCCTGCAGTGTCCTCCCTTCCAGTGTTCCAGAGTTCAAATAATAATAAGTTTTTTTCTTCTCAAGTTCAATCCCACTTTTTAAATACAGATGGACAATAAAAAAAATGAATTATTAATACGAATTAATAAAAAATGAATAAAGAAAATGTTTTATTTTATTGCGATATTAAAATATTTAATTTTAAAAGAACAAATGAAAACATGTTTACCTACACTAGACAGCTCTGAAACGAAGCTTTGTATTTTGATTTAATGAATACGAATGTGTAAAATAACAAGAAAAAGTGAAAGAAAGAAAAATGTTGTTTTGGTACATTCTTTATAGCTACTCTAAAATAATCTTTTGTGGCGGTTGTAAGAAACCTGTACCTTTCTTATTTGTAAAGGAAGTTACCGTGTTTTGTGGAGAAAGTCAGTTGAATTGTGTAATAATGTAACTTGTTACACAATCCCTGCAAGCAAAAATATTGATTAATAGATCCGCGCGTAAGAAAAATACTGACTGTTAAATAATAAACAGGATTTAAGTGGACCAACTCTATTAGCAGGATTCCCACTTTATTTCATTGAAACGTTCCCTGACCTGTCGAGAAATAAACTCCTTTTATTGACTGCGATTATGCAACTTTCCTAATTTTTACATGTTTATATAATTTTTTTTAGAACAAAATTAACAGATATATAGGCTGTCCCAATAGAGTTCTCAGGAATTTCAAGACAATTGTTTTAAATTTTTTTAATTTAAACGTATTTTTATCATTACAGGGTGATCGGGGTAGTAAACAAAATACAATTTTTAAATGACAACTTTGGATAGAAATGTGGGGTATGCTTTTTAAGAAAATCAATTTTTGGTTTGAACTTTCTGCTATTTGGCATCATAACATACATTGTGGTGTGCCATTGAAATAAAATTAGAAACTATTTTAGAAGCGGCCTTGATACATTTGTATTGGAAAAAATATTAAATAAAAACCTGAAGGTAAGAGAAACAAATTAAAGTTTTTCAAGATTTTCAATTTTCTCGCGCAAAAATATTTTCGTTTAATTTATGAAACGCGTTTTTTTTAATTCCAAATAATAAACGCCTTTCTGTTCTTAATAAATTTTATTTTTGAAACTGTTCAAATAAATTCCAAACTTTTGTTCAGGAAACTACTATTAAAACAAATATTTCGAAAACTATTCATTTTATACACAAATTATATATTATAGAAAAATTTTGTGCAAATCGTTTTTGATTGCAGTGAGAACCTCGAGCAGCCTCTGGACAGCTGTTTCAGCCCTGCTTGGGGCTTCTTCAGCAGAAACGTAGCTCGACATTCCCACTGCAGACCAAAAACGACTTGCCCAATTTATTCGCAAATGCGATGTAAGAATGATGAACATATAAAATAGCGACATCTTACTATCGCTTTTTGACCTAACATTGCAGTAGGATAGACAAATTGAAGCGGGATTTGCTCCTAATGAGTCCCCCATGCAAGGCGGCCATGCTTGCTGTCAAAGCATAATGAAAGATTTTAGAAAAATTTTGTGCAAATCGTTTTTGATTGCAGTGAGAACCTCGAGCAGCCTCTGGACAGCTGTTTCAGCCCTGCTTGGGGCAATTTGTCTATCCTACTGCAATGTTAGGTCAAAAAGCGATAGTAAGATGTCGCTATTTTATATGTTCATCATTCTTACATCGCATTTGCGAATAAATTGGGCAAGTCGTTTTTGGTCTGCAGTGGGAATGTCGAGCTACGTTTCTGCTGAAGAAGCCCCAAGCAGGGCTGAAACAGCTGTCCAGAGGCTGCTCGAGGTTCTCACTGCAATCAAAAACGATTTGCACAAAATTTTTCTAAAATCTTTCATTATGCTTTGACAGCAAGCATGGCCGCCTTGCATGGGGGACTCATTAGGAGCAAATCCCGCTTCAATTTGTCTATCCTACTGCAATGTTAGGTCAAAAAGCGATAGTAAGATGTCGCTATTTTATATGTACAAATTATATAGTCAGTTTATATCTTGGTTGCATTTATTTTTTTGTAAACATCAGCAAAAACTTAGAAATTATAAAGTCTGTATAAGTTTTATATCAAAAATTTCTTTCTATTTAAGTTCAAATATAAAAAAGTTAAAGGTGATGGTAATTCTCATGTAGTCACCCTGTATATGCCTCTTCGCTTAAAAACTATTATTAGATTTTACAAAAAACAAAAAGTTTAAAGAACAGTTGCAATAAATTAAATTTTTCGAAAAAATAACTAATCCTAGTATAGGCAACTCAATTAACACGTCCGTATGGATGGTAGGCTATATGGAAGACATCATGAATATTTTTTTTTTGTTAAAGCGTGATAAACTTTTTCAAAATTTTAATTTAACACCTCTTTTCTAATTTTAGAAAATCTGTATTCAACTTTCCACTTCTTCAGTTAATTTCACTGACTTTTACCTTAAAACAGACACATTTCCTGTTTTTTTTTTTTTACCAATGAGTGGATTTACTTTTTACACAATAAAAAATCACTAAATTAATGAAGATTATTTTACACTGCCTTATTTCTAGTATGGCAAGATTTGATTCAAATTCTGTAAACCGAATCAAGAAAAGCAGAACGTTCTTTATCTCCAACTCAAGAATTTCTTGTCGCTAATTTTTATTGTAGAAATTAAAACAAATCTTGGTACGCACAGAAACAAGGCAGCCTTAAAACGGTCTTAATAATTTTTTTGAAATGAAATTTTCAATGAAGCTTAAGTCAACATCCTGCGATCCTGCTTCTGCACCTTATTTTAATAAAAAAAACTTTAATAATTTTTATGAAATATTTTAATTTATTTTATGATATTCAATTTTGAAATTATAGTAGGCCAAAATAAATTTTAAATTATTTTAAAAACGCAAATTTTCACTGAAACAATTTAAGTGACGCATAATTACCAAAAAAGAAATTGGTATTTTAAGACCAAATACTCTATAATTCAAAAACATACCTGAACTTCTTCCTAAAATCACTCTTATCACTCTGCCACAGGAGGTCGTCTCCAGCACTAATCTATTCAAAACTGACCAACTTACTTTAAAGCAGTTTGCAAAACGTAACTTGAGCGTTCCCCACTTAAAAGGCTTCTTAAAAGTAACTTGCTTCACAATGCTTTCTTTTCTGGTTACTGACTGGAAGGAGATGCTGAATCAACCTTTTAATACCTTGTTGCATGCGGGTGCCTTCCAGGGTAAGTGCACAACAGCGTAAAGCCGACTGGGTCAATTTCCTAGTTTCAAGAAAATTATTTTCTATGATGTAATATTAAATCGAACATACTTCCGCTTTATGTGTATGTGGTATAAGAAAGTAATTAAGGTTTGATCACTCAATTGGAGCTGAATAATAATTTGACAAGAAGTCATTAACGAAGAATGCTCCCAGGTGTAGCAGTTCCTTTAAAATAAAAAAAAAGTTATTAAATTTGTATTAAGTAAGCTTATATTTCGCTGTACCCTACAATAGATTCTTTTACTTAATTTTTTTTTAACATTTGATTTAGAAAGATCTCGTTTATTGTAAAAGCGAAAGCAAGTGAAATTGGAGACAGTATTTCCGACGCCGTAGGTAGTTAGTTTGTAACAATGTTTAAAACTAGGACAGTTAATAATAATAATAATAATAAACATATAAGTATTTTGTGTTTGGATTATTTACTTTGTTGTTGCAAAGGAATTTAAAACAACTGTTCAATGTTAAAAGTGGTATTTAATTTATTCTTAATTAACAAGCGTTAATAATATTTCGAATGTTAAAACCTCGCTTGGTAGCTTTCTCCTAGGTTTTGGAATCTATATTATGTTAATTGATATACATATCTGTTTTTTTTTTATAAAAATTCAATTCTCAATAGTTTCAAGTCATTTAAAGCATAGAATATGATGCTGGCATCCGTTGCCGATAAATTATAAAATTACTCATCGGATTATGTAATAACTTTCTCTGAACCACATCAACTCGGAACGCAGGATCTGAGAGAGAGAGAGGAGTTATGTAATGCATTATGTAACTTAAGTAAAGTTGCCCAGGAAATTCGAACGAAAGTGTTACACGTCACCGATAATGTGGGATTTTATAATATAAGCTGACATACTTTTGATTTGTTTACTAACCATAAGAGAAATGCGCTTCTTTTCACGAGTCTGAATAAGCGCAATGTAACTGCGTAAAAATTATTTACTTATCGATATTTTCAACATTATAGACTATTTTAAGAGAGAACAATTACAGGAAACTGTTTTTGTCTATTATTTTTTGCTTTCAACTGTTTCTTGTTTATCTTAGACCGTATAATAGTACGTTGTGTATTTTGAATACTAAAAAAAAGTATATAAAGTGGTAAACCGTGTTAACTTGAAAAATATTAAGCAAAGAAAAATAATTGCACACAGGAAAAACATGTTTAGTGCATTCACTTCTTTTCTTTTTCACGTTACTGATTTTTTTTATTGTCTATGTTGTACTTAGATGTTTAAGGACTGTTCTATCTGATAAGAATTTCAAGTTCTGAATCGTTCTAGTCATTTTGATCACGAGCAGTACACAAAATTTGATATAAATTTCATATTGCGCGTGATTTGAACGGTTCAGAACTTAGAATCCTGTTTGATAAAACATTGATAGAACAGACCTTTCGTTTGTATTCATATTTTTAGAATGTGAACTTTTACGCTACTTTTTCATTTTACTTATTTTGTATTTGACAACATAATGGAGTTATGATTTAATGTACGAGTGGACATTTGGTTTGTAGAAATTTAAAATTAGCCTAAATAAACCTAAATAATTTTTCATTTTGGCATTTTTTTCGTTTCGTTTTATTAAACCTTCATTTTATCAGAAAGGTATCAAATTATCTATTGTTCTTTTTTGTCACATCACATTTACAGAAATACATTACATTGTGATTGGCCTTCGATCACGTGATAGTATCTCCATACATCTCATCGAAACTAAATAATTAACAAAATTTCAAATATTTTTTTGAATTTTTTTTAACATTTGCAGTTTTAATAAGAGAACACAAGTACAAATACACAAATATGAAAACTTTTTCGGTACTTTTTACATAAAATAAAATCACATGTCACAGATCAATTTTAAATGCATCATTTGCATTCTTCATGATACGGATCCAAACTTCTAAGATCTCTCCATGTCGGTGGTAAATTACTCTGAAGATGGTTGCCACACTTCTTACATGGACTACTAAACAAGGTGATGTAACTATGTAACCAGTGCTAAAAAAATTTAATCATTACATTAACAACATAATAGAATTGATATATGTATTTACCATAAACGATCTGACAGCGAGTTCCGGCATAGTTGGAGCATAAAAATGACACATTGCAGCGTGACTGTTCTCAGTCACCTTGCGAAACACTTTGTATCGTGAGTCGGCCCATAAATCATTTGATTCGGAATGTGCCTTGACCGCAACCCATTCGATCATTAACCCTTTGAACGCAATAATCGCCTTCAAAACTCTTCCAAGAGACACCTACGGTTTATTTTAAATAATTCCAATTAATTTAAAATTGAAACTTTGTACCTGAATTACAGGATTTGGCACAAATGGACGTGACGCAGTAATATTCATATCAGTAAACAACCTGTCGATTGCCAATATATGATTTTCAATCACACTAAAAACAAAAAAGATTATTCGATTATGTTTGGCGGGAGTGGTGAACTTACTCTGGCGGAACATTGTGGTTGCTGGTTTGTGTTTTACGTCGCTTTGTGGTGCTGAAGGTCTTGTAAGTTTTACTAATCGCATTCACTTGTAATATATTTCCAGCA
This sequence comes from Prosopocoilus inquinatus, assembly GCA_036172665.1. Taxonomy (NCBI): domain Eukaryota; kingdom Metazoa; phylum Arthropoda; class Insecta; order Coleoptera; family Lucanidae; genus Prosopocoilus; species Prosopocoilus inquinatus. The sequence continues at coordinate 408,719 of CM069873.1, forward strand.
ATCACACTGTATTCTCTGATCTGCAAATCGAATGTGTGACTGCAGCACAGCTTATTTTAACAATTTTCAGATTTGTACATACCTTGTCCGTCCATCTGTAACTGTTAACTAATTGTCCGTACAAGGCTTGTCTCTCTTGAGTGGTTTCTTGACTTAGATATGTTGTATTTCCTAAACTAAATGGTCCTGGTGGTGGAGTTAAGTTACTAACAGCATTCTCCACGTCCCTATTGAAAAAAAGTAAATAAAATATTTCTTTTAAGTCAATGATTTATAATATTTTTATTTTAAACAGCTCGAAAATTAATCAATTAAAAATTCTGATCCCTGTTTTAAGTATTTATTAAAAGAAATATACTGATTTAATTAAAAGGCATTAAAATTTTTTTGTTATTTTAAAAAATAATAGCAAACTGATGTTTATTTTTTAAGCTACTGCTGCATACACATTTAAGACTTAATTTCTAATTGATGACTTAACAAAATGTCAAGTATATGTAGATTGAAATTAACAAACAGCTTTTGCAAGTGTATATAAGTAGTGACTTTTGCAATCTGATGAACAAATATGTTCATAATTATGTAATGAGGGTTAAATGTTATTTGTTTTACATCAAATAATGTAATTTAATAGCAAATAAATAAATCTCTGTACAGAGTTGAGTGTTCTTAGCAAATAATGATGTGGACTGTCGTTTAAAAATGTTACAACAAAATGTGAAATACACCATTTCCACTTAAAGTTTATATTATGATGGCTTTTCTGCTTATGCATTTGACATACAAAAATAATTTATTCTCCTCATAATATTGCTTAAACATAGATTTGTGATAGGTACATTGAAATCAAGAAACACAGCTTAATTAAGTGCTTTCAAAATTAATTTATGTATGAATGTAAACTAAAAAAAAAGATTAAGTGATTAGTGTTAGGGACTTTAAATGAAATCTTCAGAAATTCGCTTGTCCATTTTTGAGCTATCAAAAACAGGTAGAGGTAAAAAAAAAAAAAAAAAAATGTGGGCTTTTATGTGATTAATGCTACGAACTAATGAATACCTTCAAATATAATCTTTGGGGGTTTATGTACCCTTCTTCTGAAGACAATTATCTTTTTCTGTCTTTCTTACAGTAATTAATTAAAGAAGCATAAAAAAGCTTTCAATTTGTCACTTTTGTGAATTCGATGCTCTTAGTGAGCAAGTGTGCCTCCGCAAATGTGCAAAGCCCTGAAGACGCCCGTCAGCTAATAGCGGGACATTCAGAAAATGTGACTGAAAACTTATTACGAAATGATCTTAAAGCTGTGTATAATACATTCACCATTTATTAATTAAGTGCTTAAATTAATTAGGATTGTCAACATGAAGGTGAAATGTATATTGTTTTTACTGCAATTAGAATTCCGATAAAAACAATAAAAACTAACCTCAAATTGTTGTTTACGACAGTCAATAACTCCTGTAATTCTAAAATAAATTTGTTTTCCTTGCCTTCTTCGCCATGATCTGCCCTTAAACCATTGCTGACAGATTCAAATACTTGTCCTACATTAGACCGTAATACTTTAATCGAATTTAAAGCTGTATATAATTGCTCTAAATCGCGATCCATCTTCTTGACATTGATAAAATGACATTTGACCTTGTCATGTTGACAGGAGAGGCGGCATGACCAACGTATAAAAAATAAATGAAATTGAAACATTACCGGTCCTAAATATTTTTAACGCATTTAATTGTTCTGTGATTCTGGTCATTCAAGTGATGTTATTTATAAAACATGTCGCAATTTGTTTGATTTTCAACTTGAATATCCTTAAAAAGTTGTTTAAATTCAAGAATTTGCTGCTTGTTTTGATTTTAGCGCATTTCTAGGGCGTTTTAGTTACCTTATTAACGCGCAACGATTCGGATCGGTTGGCGACCCTGGAAAGCAGACTTTAAAATTAACGCAGCCGCGATGATAGCGTTTTTCGCTGGCTGCACCGGTGTGCACTGAGTGTATCTCCATCTCGTTTTGTTAAATAAAGCTGAATTGAAATGGAAATACACTCAGTGCAGACTAGTGCAGCCAGTGGAAAACGCTATAAGTATCAAACTCAAAAGTAAAAAAGGAAAGTCATACCTAAGTTTAAACCAATGTTTTTTTGCAATAAAACTCAAAACAAAAACTGCGAATTGTATGTCATATTGTGGGTAAAACATCGTAAAAATTTACTTATTAATTTCTACTGCATATGAAGTTAAGCTGCAACGGAAGCAAATCTTTTTAAAATAATAGCCACCTGGTCAGCTGTCAATTGTCAAAAATCTAATAAACCAGCAAAACAATTAACGATTCTTTTAAGAAAATAAATATTTTTGTACATTTTTAATCATTAGGTTCTGAATTTTTGTATATATTGTATTTACATTATAAGTATTTGGTTTAATTCTTTGCGTATTTTTGGAAATATGTACCCCAGCGCAGGTATGAAACACACAGGTCCGAATGTAATGAACAATATTTCTAAATTTGTATAGCTGGCTGACTAAAAATAACCCAAACTGAGCTCTGCTTATAAATAGATTTAGTTCTGGAAGGAGTACGAAAATCTAAAAGCTGTGTGTGTGTGAATAATGCGCTTATAAGAAACTAAAAAAAAAAGGTAGGTAAAAACGCAAAATTGAATTCTTTACTTTAAACGTTTGCTACGTACCAATAAGTGCCGTTTTTGGGATTCAAGAAAAAACGAGACGCAGTTTTTATCGATTAAATATAGAAAGCCCCTTTGATTTATCCGAACATATCTTTTTAAACTCCTGCGTGTTTCCGTGAGCAAAATTAAATCGATATTTTAAAAAAACCTAGTGACATAATTAATGTTAAGTTCTTCTCTGTAATGTGCAATGTTTACCATACTTGTTTAAATTATTGTTTTTGAATTGTATCTTTAAATAATTGTGCTTTAACGTTTTGATGTATGAAGTAAGTTGTTTTATGTAGTGAAACAGTAGCGCCCCAATATGGCGGAGGCCGAAGGGGGCTCCGAACAAGATGATGTCTCTTTCTTGCGCACGGTAAGTCTCTACTCTACGCATACTAGGTTATGTCAAAGTTGCCTGTAAATAATCATTTCTTTTATGTTAAATAGGAAGACATGGTTTGTCTTTCGTGTACTGCAACAGGAGAGAGAGTATGTCTGGCTGCTGAAGGCTTCGGTAATAGGCACTGTTTTTTGGAAAACATTGCGGATAAAGTAAGTGAACCCCCAAGAAACTTCACTTAACTTTACGTACTTATATTAACACATTTTCCAGAATATTCCGCCGGATTTATCGCAGTGTGTTTTCGTAATCGAGCAAGCCCTTTCAGTAAGAGCCTTACAAGAATTGGTAACTGCAGCCGGAAACGAAACTGTAAGTTAACTTAAAACGTTTGATCCTTATAAAGCTGGCGACATAAATCAGTAAAATGGTGCGCTGTAAATTACGAAAATTTGGCACTTCGCCAATATAAAAGGCCATCTCAAATATTTACACTAAACAAAATTCGCTTCTCACCTTCGTTTAGTTTCGCGTTTCATCGATTCAAATACGTTTCCGCTTGCTCCCAATCGTTACCAATCGCTTATTATTGTTATTATTTTTGAAAAGAGTCGCAAATCGTTTTCGTTCTTTCACTCAGCTTCATGTGGCTTTAATTTAATGAGCATGATATTTTTTTAATTTCAGGAGCAGGATAATTTAGTAAGTAAAGTCGGACGTAGGTTATTAAATAATTGCACCGGTACCGCCTGCACTTTTGGTTCTATTAAGTGTCTAATCATAAATAGTTCATGAGTTTTTTTTTTTTTTCTTTTTCCAATAGTCTAACCTTTTAATAACATTTACGCTGTTTTATTGCATCACCAATGTAGATATAAATATGGCCTTTTATATTAACCAGTTTATTTGTGAATTGGCATATTATTTGCGGTAGATTGGGCTTTCAATAGTTTTACTTGTAGTATTAGAAATTAAATCTCATATCTCTAGATTTCGTGCTAAATATTTTAAAATTACATGTTCTCTTTGTAATGCAAAACTGAAGTGGTCGTTTAGTCTATGGATTTGACCATTATGCAAAATTTTAAATAATATAAATTTGCCAATGTGGTAAATCATGAACGAATGAATGAATGTTTTGACTTATTTAATTTCTAAACTTGAATAATGTAAGGTATTAGAGTAATTATTTTTTTTCTCTAAATCTTTGCATTTCAAAAATACGTAATTACTATTTAACAGGGTTTCTACTCGCTGAAAAATAAGATGAAAAAAAATTATCGTCTATAGTATAGGCAACCAAACAAACAGCCGAGTTCATCGATTTGCGTACACTAAAGTATTTTCTTTGTTGAGAAATTTAGCTATTTTTAAATAAACTGTCGTATTGGTTGTTTATGATTTTTAAAAGTAATTCACTAATTTTCTCCGCTAGTTAATACATTAATAATTAATGTAAACAATAAAAAAGTGTTTGGTGATTTTGGTACGGTTTTCTGAAACCATGAAGAATTGGAAAATTGTGTAACGTTTAAAAATTAGGGGAGTTGCATAACTTCAGTAAATAAAAGTTTATAAATTCCTTGACAAAAATTTGCGCTTACCACCTGTAGTATAGGCATCCATACAAACTGCCGAGTTCATCGGTTTGCCTATACCAAATCTTTTTGTTAAAAAATTCTAATTTTCTTATGCTATTAGTCAAATAAGCATAATTTTCTATGTAAAGAAAAATAATTAGTTATTCTTGTAGTTTAATTATTCCTTCTCATAAACCAGGAACAACCAGAAAATTGTTTTAATATTTGGAAATTGGGAAAATTACATAATTTCGGTCAATTAATAAAGTTTCTTGATAAAAAAATATGCTTACTGCATATAGGCAACCATACAAGCAGCTGAGTTCATCGGTTTGCCTCTACTAAAGATTTTTGTTGAAAGTTTTTTATTTTTCTATTTTAAGACAAACTGGCATAATACTAAAATTAATTGTTTATCATCTTTAAAGGTAATTTAATAATTGCCTCTGCTAATAAACGTAAAAATTAATAGAATTAGAAAGAATTGGCCAATTGTTTGAACAATTTGAAATTAGGAAAATTGCATCATCTCAGGCAATCGTTATTATATTTTTTTTTTCCAAAAAAAGAAAATTATAATCTTCATTGCAGACAACCACGCAAATTGCTGAGCTCCTGGAAATCAGGAAAAGTCAGAGAATGTTTCAATGAAAAAAGTGGAAACCCTGTTTAAGCAAACAGATTCAAAACTAGTTCAAATCTAGTTGAATTTTTAAATCAAAACCAAGAAACAAATTATTTTTGTAATAAAACTTGGTATAATTTAAGTGGCCTTATAACATGGGATAAATGAAACTTCCACTTCAAAATGTATTAACAATTTCCTATCTACATTTTTAATAAGTTCTTTTTTAACTGTGAAGTAGGTAGCTTTTATGCAATCAAAGAATATTCCACGAAATGAAACGTGCATTTCAAGACAAAATGAATTAAATTAATAAAAAAAAAAATATTTATTATATTTGAAACTATTCGAAGTAACTTCTTAATTGTTAAATAAAACTGACCATTGAGAAATATTTTTAACGAATTTTTTTTATAGACAGTTTGATATTTGAATTCCGGGGGAAAGTCATACACTCTCATTTTCTTAGATTAGTTTTAGTCTAGCTGGATTCATTTTAGTATAGTACAGTTTTCAGTCCTAAAAATTAAAAATTTAATTTCCAGAACACTTAAAATCTAAAACCATTGTTTGTAAGTTTAATTAGTCAAAAGATCTTTGATTGTAGAAATAACTTCTTTAAATTAACTCTATGTTTTCTATCTCTTTTTAAAACCTGATAGGAATTGATTTTTATGATGATTATATCTTCAGGGTAAAGGAACCGGTTCTGGACATCGAACATTACTCTACGGTAATGCTATACTTTTAAGGCATCAAAACAGTGATATGGTATGTACTAAATGAATAATATTTTTGTAATAATAGTCAATTATATTTAACCACTTGTAAAATGCTTCCTACAGTACTTGGCTTGCCTTTCGACAAGTTCTAGTAATGATAAATTGGCCTTCGACGTTGGTCTTCAAGAACACAGTCAAGGAGAAGCTTGCTGGTGGACTGTTCATCCAGCAAGCAAACAAAGGTACAAGTACCTTCGGGTTTATATAATACTTGACTTAAATCTCGAATTGTTTTAGATCTGAGGGTGAGAAAGTTAGGGTTGGTGACGATTTAATTTTAGTCTCGGTAGCAACTGAAAGATATTTGGTGAGTTGTATTGCGTATAAGAAAGATAAAGTAAATTTTACGAGGACTTAATTTGAAACCTCTTTAAGAACAAACATGTTTTTAGTTTGAAATAAGTCTTGAATGATTTTATTTTCTGCAGCACACAACTAAGGAAAACGAAATATCTATTGTCAATGCGAGTTTCCATGTTACTCATTGGTCTGTGCAACCGTATGGTACAGGAGCATCTCGAATGAAATATGTCGGGTATGTTTTCGGTGGTGATGTGCTTCGATTCTTTCATGGTGGCGACGAGTGTCTCACCATACCTTCAACGTGGACCAGAGATCCGGCTCACAAGTCAGTTTTTCTTGAGCGTTTGCTTATCTAAATTGTTGCAATGAGAGTGTATTATGGTTGTAGTATCGTTGTGTACGAGGGTGGTAGTGTTATGTCACAAGCAAGATCTTTATGGCGCTTGGAATTGGCCAGAACGAAATGGGCAGGCGGATTTATTAACTGGTATCATCCAATGAGGATTCGACATATAACTACTGGTCGTTACTTAGGTGTTAACGAACAAAATGAATTAGTACTAGTTAGTAGGTAAGTCGTTTTTGTAAATTATTTGTTTATTTATTTATTTGTTTATTTTTTTCATTAAAGTGATTGCTTGTTTTAGGGATGAAGCTACAACTGCATCGTCTGCTTTTTGTCTGCGCCAAGAAAAAGATGATCAGAAAATCGTGCTGGAAGACAAAGATCTGGAAGTTATAGGCTCCCCGATTATTAAATACGGTGACTCAACCGTTATTGTGCAACATTCAGAGACGGGATTGTGGCTTTCTTATAAAGTAAAAAATAAACGGCAGCATTTTTGGCCACGACTTTAATTTAATTATTATTATTATTATTTTTTTAGTCGTATGAGACCAAGAAAAAAGGCGTGGGCAAAGTTGAAGAAAAACAGGCGGTGCTTCACGAGGAAGGAAAAATGGATGATGGTCTCGATTTCAGTAGAAGTCAGGAAGAGGAATCCAGAACTGCACGAGTCATTCGCAAATGCAGCTCACTCTTTAATCAATTTATAAAGTAAATTACTCTTTTGTCATTCAAAACTTGATTGTATGCGTGATTTTTTTTTTTTTTAGTGGACTAGAAACTTTACAGATGAACAGGCGGCATTCCATGTTTTTCCACGCGGTCAACCTAACCGAAATGGTCATGTGTCTGGAGGATTTGATTAATTATTTTGCTCAACCCGCAGATGACATGGGTTTGATAAACACCGATTGCATCCAACGTCCGTATACTGAATTGTTTGACTTGCAGAACATGAAGAAAAACAAAACCGTTTGAGGGCCTTGAGGAATCGCCAGGACCTGTTTCAGGAGGAAGGAATTTTGAATTTGATTCTCGAAGCCATCGATAAAATAAATGTGATTACGTCTCAAGGCTTTCTGGCAACTTTATCTGGCGACCAAAGTTGGGAGATGATTTCCGGATATTTATATCAATTATTGGGTAAGTTATTTACAATTTTTTTTTATTAATAACAAAGACTTCCAGGTAAAAATTTAATAAAAATAAAACCTCACACAAAAGAATTAAACTTACCGATGCATGTGTCTTATCTTTTAGCTGCCATAATTAAAGGAAACCATACCAACTGTGCCCAATTTGCAAATTCAAATCGTCTGAACTGGTTGTTCTCAAGATTAGGCTCGCAGGCTTCTAGTGAAGGCACTGGAATGCTGGATGTGTTGCACTGCGTCTTAATAGATTCTCCGGAAGCTTTAAACATGATGAGAGTACGCATTGCTTTTTTTTTTTGTTTAAACAAAAGTAATACATCCTATTAAACATTTTACTATTTAAGGACGAACACATCAAAGTAATCATATCATTGCTAGAAAAACACGGCAGAGATCCTAAAGTCCTGGATGTATTATGTTCACTTTGTGTTGGTAATGGAGTAGCCGTTCGCAGCTCACAAAATAATATATGTGACTTCCTCCTGCCCGGCAAGAACCTTTTGTTGCAAACCCAACTGGTCGATCATGTCGCAAGGTACTTCTTTTGCCATCCGTTGTGAGTGATTCTCAAGTTTAATTTTTAGCGTACGTCCGAATATTTTTGTTGGACGTGTCCAGGGAAGTGCGATTTATCAGAAATGGTATTTCGAAGTAACCGTCGATCACATGGAACAAGTTACGCACATGATGCCCCATCTCCGAATAGGCTGGGCCAATTCTAAAGGGTGATTCATCTAGATTATGTAATTATACTCGAAACTAAACTGTTGCCTTACAGATACATGCCTTATCCAGGGGGTGGAGAAAAATGGGGCGGAAATGGTGTAGGCGACGACCTCTACTCATTTGGGTTCGACGGTGCTTGCCTATGGACCGGCGGTCGTTACACACAGGTCGTCCAAAACGTAACTGAACCGTACATACGTAAAAGTAATTCTTGCTTTACCTTTGGTAATCCCAAAAACCTCATCGTCTTTTGCTTACAGATGATGTTATCGGTTGCAATTTAGATTTGACAGTACCGATAATCTCGTTTACTTTTAATGGTAAACCCGTGCGAGGCAGTTTTCGCAACTTCAATTTAGACGGGATGTTCTTCCCTGTTATAAGCTGTTCGTCAAAACTGAGGTGGTTTATTAATAATAACCAATAGTCCTTCCCACTCACGTTTAACCGACGTATTTTTATTTTAGCTGTCGCTTTTTATTAGGAGGTGATCACGGTCGATTGAAATACGCTCCGCCCGAAGAGTTTTCCGCTTTAGTCGAGAGTTTACTCCCCCAGCAGATTCTGAGCTTGGATCCGTGCTTTTACATCGGTAATTTAAACAAGTGCGTCCTCGCGGGGCCTTTGCAAGTCGAGGACGACACCGCTTTTGTACCCAACCCCGTCGATACGTCCATGGTTACACTACCAAACTACATAGAAACAATCAAAGACAAATTAGCTGAAAACATTCACGAAATGTGGGCCATGAATAAGATAGAAGCGGGGTGGCAGTGGGGGGAATACCGTGATGACATGCGACACATTCACCCATGTCTGGTCCCATTTGATAAACTTCCCCCTGCAGAGAAGAGATACGATTCTCAATTAGCAGTGCAAACATTAAAGTATTTAATACATTCAATTTTAAATTTTCTGAATTTTAAAATTTTCTTTTTTAAGGACGATATTGGCGTTGGGGTATTACATCACAATGGATAAGCCACCGTCAAGAATTAAGACGGTTCGCTTGCCAAACGAACCGTTCATGCAAGCAAACGGATACAAACCAGCCCCTCTAGATCTAAGCGCGATAACTTTGACACCCAAAATGGAAGAGCTGGTGGATCATCTTGCTGAGAACACTCATAATTTATGGGCTAAGGAAAGAATTCAACAGGGATGGACTTACGGGTTGAATGAGGATCCAGATATGTTTCGCAGCCCCCACTTGGTTCCTTATAATAAAGTTGATGACGCAATTAAAAAAGCAAATAGGGATACTGCCTCGGAAACAGTAAGAACACTTATGGTTTACGGTTATAACTTAGATCCACCAACTGGTGAACAACATGAAGGTTTGTAGAGTTTTTATTTCATTCTTGAACTTCGCTTTAATATTCTAAACGTTTTTGTAGCACTTCTTGCTGAAGCCAGTAAGTTAAGACAGGCCACTTTCCGCACGTACAGAGTTGAAAAGAACTACGCGGTGAGTTCTGGAAAATGGTATTTTGAATTCGAAATTTTAACAGCTGGACCGATGAGGGTCGGTTGGGCCAGGTCAGAATGTGCTTCTGGATGCATGTTGGGTTCCGATGAACATACTTGGGCTTTTGATGGCTACAATGTAAGTGAACTTTTGGTATTCGTTTCTTATAAATATTAGAAGTGAAATGAATTTTTGGTGATAAGGGCAATTATCTCTGGAGAAGGAAGTAAAAAAATATTACTTAAAACAGGGTTCCCACTTGTCAGGGAAAAAGCCCGGAAAACTGAGAAACGGGAATTGAAGAAAGGTTCGCAACATCAGGGATTTTGCTTGTTTTAATGCAAAAAGTCAGTGAGATTAATTGGAAAACTAGAAATTGAGATGCAAATTTGTTTTCTAAAGTTAGAAAAAAATGTTTTGAATATTAAAAAAATTAGGAAAAGTAAAGTAAATTAAATTTATCAAGTTTTTAACAAAAAAAATTTATTTGAGTCTTATATAGGCAACCAAGAAGCGGCGGTGATGATGGGGTTGCCTACACTAAGATTTCTTGTTTTCTACAAAACCTAGTTTTTTTGTTTTAAGGAGCGGCATGTTAAAATTAATTGTTTATAATTATTAAAGATACTCTACACATATTATTAAATTAAATTGTTTTAAATTTTAAAAGATAGAAATATTGCATAAATAATCTCAGTGAATCGTGCGTTTGTTACGTTTTTAACAAGAAATAAATGAATTCTTGGCGCCTTTAATGTAGGCAACTGTACAAACGTCTGTGCTTATTGGATTGCCTACTTTAAGACTTCTTGTTTTTTTTAATCTATAGTTTATTATTTTCAGCAACAGGCATATTGTTAAATTCTTTATCTATAATTGTTAAATGTAATTCAATTTTCTTCATTATTACACGTGGAACTCTCTTATTACACGTGGAATTCCATTATTACACGTGGGAATTAAGTTTCCGCGCATCTATTATTTCTATTCTGAAATCAGTGGGAACCCTGTAAAATCAAATAAATTTTGTCAATTTTACAAATAGAATATTAATAAGTGAAAAAAAAAGAATTAAATTTGTTCGATTTCCTTTTGTTTTCTTAACTTCTTTTTATTTACTGTAAGTAGATGCGTAAAGTTCATGCGGGCTCTTCTGAAGTATTCGGATGGAGGTATCAAATAGGGGATGTAGTTGGATGTTTCTTAGATGTTAATGATCATATTATAAGTGAGTTTTGTTTTAGTAACTAGAGCATGGCGGTTCACCATGAAATTTTTCATCAGACTTTACACGGATCTGCAAAATTGTTGCATGTTAACTTTAACTAATGACCACAAGCAAAGAATAAAAAAACATTTTTATCATAAACACTTCAATTTAAAACAAATAATATGGAAGGCAGGATTGTACTTTTACTTTTGTTTTACGAATTTAATCGCTCTGTGAATAGAAATTAAAGGAATCTATTGTATTATTATTTTAATAGGAAGAAAAAGTATATTCTAATACTGCGGAATCATTTGGTAAACAGTGGCAAGTGGGAGACGTGGTTGGCGTATTTCTAGATCTGATAGATCACACTATTAGTAAGACTAATTATATGAACTCAAACAAGCTTTCTTTAGCGAATATCTTAAGCTAAGCCATAGTTGTTTTGGTCTCCTATTTCTTTATGTTGCATAACTAAAAGTTACAGGCTCATTTTTAAGTTGGTTATTTTTTTTTCGTTGCTTTCAAGTATCCTCGTGTGTTACAGTTTTTTCATTGATTAACTAATCATTAAACGCATGCAGATTTTGTTCTGGATTGAAATCTAATTTTCTTGGCTTTGTCCTCAACGTTTTTTAAAATTTTTTTTTAGGTTTTTCTCTGAACGGCGAGCTTTTGATGGACGCTTTGGGGGGTGAAACGACGTTCGCCGACGTCCAAGGCGATCACTTCGTGCCTGCGTTTACTTTAGGGGTGGGTCAGAAAGCCAAGCTAACTTTCGGCCAAGACGTTACCGTATTGAAATATTTTACCACTTGCGGGTTACAAGAAGGTTACGAACCGTTTTGTGTGTAAGTTACACGCAAGCACCTTCTTCGTCATGGTGATCGATGATTTGCTCAGCAAGTGAATTTTTAGGAACATGAACCGTCCTGTCACTTACTGGTATACGAAGGATCAACCCATTTTTGAAAACACAGACGATATGTCGGATACAAAAATAGATGTCACTAGAATATTAGCCGGATCTGACAGTCCGCCTTGCTTAAAGATTAGCCACAATACTTTCGAAACGATGGAGAAGGCTAACTGGGAATTCTTGAGGCTTAGTTTGCCTGTGATTTGCCACTCCACGTTTATTACGTACGTGTATCTGTAAAGTATGAATTAGTAATGAGGTGGGTGATTTTGTAGCGAGGAAGAAAAGATGAGGAGGTGGCAGGAAATAAAAATTCGTCAGCATCGTTTGAAAGTGGAGGCAGATCAACAGACCACACCAGCGCATATAGAGCAGATTATGAAGAGTGGATTTTCCATGAGTGATATTAAAGGTAAATAAATAATGATAACTTGAGTTTGAATGAAATAATTGGTTATTTCGTAAGGCTTGCATCGTAATTACTCCGAGGATGCTGTGGAGGCAGACGAAATGATAAAAACGCACAGTAAAAGCAAACTCAATCCTCCACGACCACCTAGAAAAGGTTCTTTATCGAGGACTTTGCCTCAGCATGATATGGACAGTGGTAATGAACAAATCAATAAGTAACCTTTGATGAACCTTGTTTTTAATTGCAGGCATGGATTTACCAACTTCCAAGTTCGTCCATCGGTCTAATAGTGAGTTAGATTTCCAAAGATACCAGGATATTCATTTGCACTCGCCCCAAGACAAGCTCCTTATCGATGATAAAAAGAAAAGGGGTCGTTCACCTTTCAGGTATTTGCAGTTGCTATAAAATCCAATGTAGTATATAAACGACAGTATTTTTTTGCAAAATTCTCAGTTATATTGTGCGCAGGTATGAGCTTCATTGTATCAGCACAATGCAGGCTTTCATAGCCAGAAATATGCACGCACTAGTGCACTTTCTTTGAGTTAAAATGTCGTAGGTCGCACTTGCATGACATATTTTATAAGCTTTCAGCTTGTAGTCAAGTTCCCGATTAGGTAATTAGAAAGGGCATGCACTCTATTATTTTATGTTGGAACGTTGTAATTAATTACAAGGGTTCCCACTCATCGGGAAAACCTGAAAAATATGGAAAAGTCAGGGAATTGAGAAAAGGTTCGCAACGTCAAGGAAAAAAAAATCAGGGAATTTGCTTGCAAAAGTCAGTGAAATGAACTGATAAATTGGAAATTTATTTTTTAAGATTAGGAAAAAATTGAAAATGGCTTTGGATATTAAAGAAATTAGGAGAATCACTTAATTTAAGTGAATTGTGAGAAAATTTATAACGTTTTCAACAAATTGAGGGTGTCCGGTATAGGCAACCACACGCACGGCTATGTGTACAATGGGTTGCCTATATTAGGACAAGTGAATTGTGAGAAAATTTATAACTTTTTCAACAAATTGAGGTTGTCCGGTATAGGCAACCACACGCACGGCTATGTGTACAATGGGTTGCCTATATTAGGACAAGTGAATTGTGAGAAAATTTATAACGTCTTCAACAAATTGAGGGTGTCCGGTATAGGCAACCACACGCACGGCTATGTGTACAATGGGTTGCCTATATTAGGACTTCTTGTTTTTTTTTTTTTCTTTTTTGGAAAACCGTTTATTCATTTTTTAAACGAACAGACATGTTATTGATTAATTGTTTATAATTTCTAAGGAAAATTCAACAATTTTATCCGCAATTTATCAAGAATATTTAACCTAGAGCTTAAAATCCTTGCCAATGTACCAATAAATTATTATTTGTGCATCTGTTATTTCTGTTCTGAAATGGGGAAAAAATTCTTGAATATAAAAAAATCAGGAAACTTGCACAATTGCAGTCGATAGTGTAAGTTTTTTTGATGAAAACTCGGGAAAACCTAGAAGTCGGAGAATGTTTCAATGAGAATAAAGTGGGAACCCTGTTATATTTAAAAGAAGTATCGTAGTAATAGTTTATGAAATAAAACTGCAACTGCTTTATTTATGTGACATTATTAAGCATCATTAGTTTCTCTTTACTTTTATACTTGTATTATTTTAAAAATCACCGCGTATAGATTACATTTAATGCTTGTTGAATAGATTCTTTTCAAGAAAAAGAGATGGTACGAGCGGTGATCGTTCAAAAATTAAGGCCAAGACACCCGAACCAGACAGGATGAGGATGACAACTACCGTCACCCCCCAAGCGCGAACAATCGGGTTGTCTTCTTCCGGCTTAACGAGAAACCCAACGATTAAATTGTCACAGGTTGATATTGTGGGTGTTTTAAACCTTCCGCTCTTCATCGTTATTTGTTTGTTCGATAGACTGATTTACTACAACCAGCACCGGCACCTGAGCGACAGCAAAAGCAACTGTCAGTTCCACAAACCTCAGATGTGGAAGCCATCGGAAATGAAATATACGATGCTGAATGTCTTAAACTGATCAATGAGTACTTCTACGGTAATTGCTTTTGCTTCGCAGATTCTCCAGGCAAATAATGACGAACATTTAATGTTTTAGGCGTTAGAATATTTCCAGGGCAGGACCCTACGCACGTTTACGTTGGCTGGGTTACCACTCAATATCACTTGCACAGCAAGGATTTTAATCAGAATCAAGTGTTAAAGGCCGCAGTGGTTTCAGTTGATGATTACGACAGAGTTATTGATAGGTAAATAAATATGGCCAGTTTTTTTTAAGCCGTTTTAAACCCAAATTGTAATTTCAGTATTTATCGCCAATCTTGCTACATGATTCGTGCTGATGAATTGTACAACGAAGTCACACAAGACGCTTCGGGCAAGGGGGCCTCTCAAGGAATGTTCATCGGTTGTTTCGTTGATGCAGCAACCGGAGTCATCTCTTTTACGTGCGAGGGAAAAGTGACGAAGCATCACTTTAAGGTATTCAATAAATGCGAAAGAAAGTAGAATGGAAAGTGGTTCACAAATCTTTTTTTGGCTTTAGATGGAGCCCGAAACGAAATTGTTCCCGGCCATTTTCGTGGAGGCCACGAGCAAGGAGTGCTTGCAAATCGAATTGGGAAGGACGGAGACCAGCTTGCCTTTGTCTGCGGCTGTTTTGCAAAACAGTGCGAAGCACGTTATACCCCAGTTTCCGCCTCGTCTTAAAGTTCAGTGTCTTAAACCTCATCAGTGGGCAAGGGTATGTTCCTTCATTCTTATTACACCGGGAGTTAGAAAAGATTCACAATGTCGGGGGAAAATTAAGAGAATTTGTTTGTTTTAATGCAAAAGTGAGTGAAATCAATAATTGAAAACTGGAATTTGTATGCAAATTTGTTTTCTAAAATTAAAAAGATTAGAAGAGTTTGCATAATTTAAATCAATTGTTAAAAACTTCATTCATTATGTTTTCAACACAAAACATTGTTTATTATAGTATAGGCAACTTCACAAGCAGCTGTGTACATTTGGTTGCCTACAGTGTGACTTCTTGTTTTTTTTTTTTGAAAAATCTAATTTATTATTTTTTTAACGAACAAGTTTGTAATTAAAATTAATTGCTTTTAATTTTTGAAGATAATTCAACAATTTTTCCCAGACTAAACTTGATAATAAAAAGAACTAAATAAATTACTGATTTCTGCACGAAACTAAAATGAGAACCCTAGTAAAACAATTTTTTCCACAATACACGTGATAATAAAAAATAAATTACTCACTTATGTACATCTATTATTTCTGTTTTGGAATAAAAGAAAAGTTTAAACACCGTAAAAATTAGAAAAGTTTCATAAAATGTGTCAGTAGTATAAGATTTCAATGAAAACAAAATGGGAATCCCGTTATTAACAATAGGGAAAATAGAATCTTGTTTAATGGACTAGTACACATAGAGCTTTTTTTCTATAGGTTCCAAATCAAAGCTTACAAGTGCATGCTCTAAAGCTATCTGACATAAGAGGTTGGTCCATGTTATGTGAAGATCCCGTGTCGATGCTGGCTTTGCATATACCAGAAGAAGACCGTTGCATCGACATCTTAGAACTAATCGAAATGGAAAGATTGCTGGGTTTTCACGCCCACACGCTTACTTTGTACGCCGCTCTTTGCTACCAGAGTAACTATCGAGCAGCACATGCTTTGTGCAAACACGTGGACCAGAAGCAGTTGCTGTACGCCATTAAATCCGAGTACATGAGTGGGCCTTTGCGACAAGGTTTTTATGATTTGTTAATCGCTGTTCATTTAGAATCTACTGCAACTACTATGTAAGAAGGAGCATTTCTAAATTACGGGCAGGACTTATTCTTAGTCTTTTGCTTTTTTTGTACAGGGAGGTTTGCAAAAATGAATACGTGATTCCTATCGGGCAAGAGCTGAAGGAGTTGTATGAAGATCCTGAAATCGGGCACAGCTTGAGGAAGTTGCAGATGGAATCTATAAGACCCCAAATGAAAATGACTGACATTACGTAAGTATTTTCTTGTTCTTATCGAGCGACTACATTAGATCCTTTTTAAATTCCAGTGATTCGATTAGTAATATTAAAAATCTGTACTCACCTTATTTCCCACTTGATGTCGTGCGCGACTACGTAATGACTGCTTTGGCCGAGGCAGTCCAAACAAATCAGGTTCACAATCGAGACCCCATCGGAGGATCTAATGAAAATCTGTTTTTGTAAGTAACCTAAACGAGAGCAAACACAAATGTAACTTAAAATTGCTTTATCTCTAAACAGGCCGCTTTTAAAACTGGTTGATCGACTCCTTCTTGTCGGCATGTTGAGAGACGAGGATGTGAATAAACTATTAATCATGATTCACCCCGAGACTTGGGATAGCACATTCGATAAAGGTAATTTAAGACACGTGCAAGAATTTTTCTGAAGTACATTTTTCTTTTAGTTGGCAAAGATGAGCACCGCAAGGGTCTTCTGCACATGAAAATGGCCGAAGGTGCGAAGCTACAAATGTGTTACTTGCTGCATCATTTGAACGACATTCAAATGAGGCACAGAGTTGAATCGACCATTGCGTTCAGTCATGACTTCGTTGGTGATCTGCAAACCGATCAGTTGCGCAGATACATCGAGATTAAACAATCAGATTTTCCTTCTGCTGTTGCCGCTAAAAAAACTCGCGAATTTAGGTGTCCTCCGAAAGAACAGATGAATGCCATTTTGGGTTTTAAGAATTTAGAAGAGGAAGAGAGGGAAAATTGTCCGTTGGGGGAAGAATTAATGGAACGCCTTAATATTTTCCATGAGAAGATGATGAATCATGTGTCGTTGAAAGCATTGTTAGCTCCTGAAACCGATGAGGTATTTGTACTTGTGTAACATGAATTCAACAATGTGTTCCACTAACGTAAAATTTAGAATGCCGAAGATACTCAGAAGCCTGGCCCAATCAAGAAGTTATACAACTTCATTAATGCGGTTAAAGAATTGGAAGAGGAACCGAAAGTTGAACCCGAACCGGTCAGGAAAACACCCGAGGAAATATTTAGGAAAGTCCTAATCAGCACTATTGTGAAATGGGCAGAGGAGGCTCAAATTGAAACGCCTAAATTAGTCCAGGAAATGTTTAGGTATGATTTTTATGCTTTCGACAGCGTTCTCACTCACCGGGAAAAGCCCGGGAATTGAGAAAAGGTTCAGGGTCAGGTCAGGGAAAAGTCGAGAAATGTGCTTGTTTTAATTAAAATTAAATTACTTAAGTGTGACAAATTTTATCACGTTTTTAAGAAAAAAGTTGTTATTAAGGTCCTCCGTATAGGCAACCATGCAAGCGGCCGTGTTGATTGGGCTGCCTACACTAAGACTTTCTGCTTTTCGAAAAATCTATTTAAAATTTATTTTTTAACGAAACTAACTTTCTAAAATCACACCAGCATTAATTTTCTTTTCTGTTTTGGGTAGTTTACTGGTACGCCAGTACGATTCAGTTGGGGAACTCATAAGGGCCTTGCAGAAGACCTACGTAATTAATGCAAAGACTAAAAGTGACGTAGCCGAAATGTGGGTCGGCTTAAGTCAAATTAGAGCTTTACTTCCCGTGCAGATGTCACAAGAAGAAGAGGAATTGATGAGAGAGAGGTTATGGTAAGTAATTTAATAAACTCGGAACACTTAAAGCTTTTACATAAACGGGATTTTTAGGAAACTGGTTAATAATCACACGTTTTTCCAACACCCAGATTTAATCAGGGTCCTTCGTATCCACGAAAACGTAATGGCTGTGATGATTAATACTTTAGGACGACGTTCGCAAGCTCAGTCGGATGCTAGCGCCCAGACACAACAGGGGGAAGGCGAAGTCATCGCGAAAGAAAAAGTAATTAGATTCTCGTGTGTTTATTTTTTGCAGAAATAAAGCAAGCGTGTTTGTAGGATACGTCTCATGAAATGGTCGTGGCCTGCTGTCGCTTCCTCTGCTATTTCTGTCGCACAAGCAGACAAAACCAAAAGGCCATGTTCGAGCATTTCGATTTCCTATTGGAAAACAGCAACATTTTATTGTCCAGGCCGAGTTTAAGAGGGTCCACTCCTTTGGATGTCTCTTATTCCTCTCTGATGGAAAACACTGAACTTGCTTTGGCTCTGAGGTAAACGAAACTTTAAAGTTAAAATAATTACTGATTAAACTCTTTTAATATTACAGGGAGCATTACTTGGAAAAGATAGCAATCTATCTTTCACGTTGCGGTTTGCAGTCGAATTCCGAACTGGTCGAGAAAGGTTACCCCGATTTAGGTTGGGATCCTGTGGATGGGGAACGTTACTTGGATTTCCTTCGCTTTTGTGTTTGGGTAATTTCACTTTTTGTCTTACTTTGAGCCAACTCAAATCTTCTTCACATGTGAAGTTATTTTTTTTTTTTAATTTTATTTACCAACTTCACTATGAGCAATACATGTGGGTTTTCCATGATTAAAAATACTGTTCTGTTTGTGTTTCAAGGTTAACGGTGAGAGTGTTGAAGAGAATGCCAACTTAGTTATCAGATTGTTGATTCGAAGACCCGAATGTTTAGGTCCGGCCTTAAGAGGGGAAGGTGAAGGGTTGCTACGAGCTATCATCGATGCAAACAAAGTAAGCTGCGTAACTCTTATGAAGTGATTTTCGTCCCCTCACAATAACGTGTTTTAGATGTCGGAACGGATTGCTGATCGACGTAAGATGATGGATGAAGCCGAAGGCACAGTAAACATAGCTCAATTCTCACATCCTTTGCCTGAAAGCGATGAAGATGAAGATTATATAGATACAGGGGCGGCCATCCTTAACTTTTACTGTACACTTGTGGATTTGCTGGGAAGATGTGCACCAGATTCTGCTGTGATTGCTTTGGTCAGTAAATTAATATTACAAAGGACTGTGGATGTTGTGGACCACAGTGAAACTGATCATTAATTATACAGGGGTATTATAATTTGATTTACAGGGTAAAAACGAATCCTTACGTGCCAGAGCTATCTTGCGATCTTTAGTTCCACTGGAAGACTTACAAGGCGTCTTAAGCTTGCGGTTTACTTTGCAAAACCCTGCGGCTGGTGAAGAACGTCCAAAATCCGACATGCCATCCGGGCTAATCCCAGCACACAAACAATCCGTCGTGCTCTTCCTAGAAAGAGTTTATGGAATCGAAACGCAGGAACTCTTCTTCAAGCTTCTCGAGGAAGCATTTTTACCTGACCTTCGAGCAGCTACCATGTTAGATCGGGTACGTCCAACCCCCATAATAATTATTTGTGTCAATAACTTCTGGTTCTCTTGCAGAATGACGGAAGTGAATCCGATATGGCGCTCAGCATGAACCGTTACATAGGAAACTCGATTCTTCCGCTCTTAATAAAGCACAGCAAATTCTACAGCGAAGCTGAAAACTATGCGTCTCTGTTAGACGCAACGTTACACACGGTTTATAGATTATCTAAGAACCGCATGCTTACCAAAGGCCAGAGAGAAGCCGTCTCTGATTTCCTGGTGGCTCTGACGAGTCAAATGCAACCGTCCATGTTGCTTAAATTACTTCGTAAACTCACCATCGATGTTTCAAATCTCTCGGAATATACAACGGTGGCTTTAAGACTATTGACCTTGCACTACGAACGCTGTGCCAAATATTATGGGTCGACAACCGGGCAAGGGCTATACGGTGCATCATCAGATGAAGAGAAGCGGTTGACCATGATGTTGTTTTCTAACATATTCGATTCTTTGAGCAAGATGGATTATGATCCGGAATTATTTGGAAAAGCTTTACCGTGTTTATCAGCCATCGGCTGCGCCTTACCACCGGATTATTCATTGTCTAAAAATTACGACGATGAGTGGTACACCAACAAGAGTGCCTCAACAGGTACCTCCCAACTTCCAATTAAGTGATTTTTTTTTTAATTTAATGCCTTGGCAGGTCCCGACGGTCCTTACAATCCTCAGCCAATCAACACGACGACAGTGCAATTGAATAACGATTTAAATTCTATCGTGCAAAAGTTCTCTGAGCACTACCACGACGCCTGGGCTTCCCGAAAATTCGAAAACGGTTGGCAGTACGGAGAAACTTGGTCGGATGTGAATAAAACTCACCCAAGAATTAAACCATACAGTTTGCTCAATGATTACGTAAGTAATACAATTCGTCTTGTTACATTTTTTGATGATGTATTTATTTTTTTTTAAAGGAGAAAGAGCGGTATAAAGAGCCGGTGAGGGAATCTTTGAAAGCTTTGCTCGCTATTGGATGGTCTGTCGAGCATACAGACGTCGATGTCCCAACGAATAACTCGATAAGGAGGCAATCGAAAGCCGGTGAGGCCGCAACGCCCTACAATTACAATCCTCATACGGTTGACATGACGAATTTGACGCTGTCTCGTGAAATGCAGAATATGGCCGAGCGTTTGGCTGAAAACGCACACGATATTTGGGCTAAGAAGAAAAGGGAGGAACTAAATACTTGCGGGGGAGGTATCCATCCACAGCTCGTACCATACGACTTACTAACGGATAAAGAAAAACGTAAAGACAGAGAGCGGTCTCAAGAATTTTTGAAATACTTACAATATCAAGGATACAAATTGCACAGGTAAAAATATATTTCCCTTAACAGAACAAAGCCTAAGAAACTCAGGGAAATTGCTTATTTTACTGCAAAGGTCAGTGAAATTAATTAGAAAACTGGAAATTTGAATACAAATTTGAGAATTGCATAATTAAAGTGATTTGGAGTAAAGTTGATTACGTTTTTAGCAAAAAGTTGTTATTGCCGTTCTTCAATATAGGCAACCATACAAGCGCTTGTGTTCAATGGATTGCCTACACCAAGACTTTTTGTTTTTTCAATAATTATTTTTTTTAAACGAAAAATTACCTTATTAATATTAATATTAATTGTTTATAATTGTTAAATTATTAGTTATTTATAATTAGAGAAAAAGTCAGGGAATGTTTCAATAAAAATAAAGTGGAAATGCCAAAATAGATTTTACAATTGCAGACCAACTCGTGTGGGACAATCAGAAACCGAACAGACTGCAACAGGGCCAGCGGTGGAATTAAGATTTGCCTACAGCTTATTAGAAAAACTTATACAGTATCTGGACAGGGCCACCATCAACATGAAACTTCTAAAACCGTCGCAAACGTTCAGTCGAAGAAGTTCCTACAAAACTTCAACCAGAGACATTAAATTCTTTTCGAAGGTAAAAGATTTTTGAATCTCTCTTTTTTTTCTAATTTGAAAGGCAAATCCGTTTTAGGTCGTTTTGCCACTGATGGAGAAATACTTCTCCACTCACCGTAATTACTTCATCGCTGTTGCAACGGCCACCAATAACATAGGGGCAGCCAGCTTAAAAGAGAAGGAAATGGTCGCAGCTCTGTTTTGCAAGTTAGCCAATTTATTGAGGTCGAGATTAACTGCTTTCGGTGCAGATGTTAGAATCACCGTGAGGTGTCTGCAGGTGTTAGTTAAAGGCATCGATGCGAAATCGCTGGTTAAAAATTGCCCCGAGTTTATTAGAACTTCGATGTTAACGTTCTTCAATAACACAGCAGACGATTTGGGCCACACTATTATCAATCTTCAAGAGGTGATTGATTTAATCACGCTTATCAAGTCGTCATAATTCGGCTAACCTTTTTTGATTTCAGGGAAAATACAGTCATTTGAGAGGAACACACCTCAAGACTTCCACATCTTTATTTTACATTAATTCGGTAGTCTTGCCTGTATTGACCGCAATGTTCGATCACTTAGCGAATTGTGAATACGGAAGTGATTTGCTATGTAAGATCCTGGCATCATTAATTTTTTGTTTTACCCACTCACTTTTTGTTGCAGTGGATGAAATTCAAGTGGCGTCTTACAAAATACTGTCTTCGTTGTATACGTTAGGAACCGACGCAACTTTAACACATGACAGAAAATATTTGAAGACGGAAATCGAAAGAAATAAACCTGCATTAGGTGCGTATAGATGCGTCATTATTAGAAAGTTTCTAATTTAGTTAATGTTGATGAAAAGGGATAGCTTGGAAAACCGGGAAAAGGCAGGAAATTTGCTTGTTTTAATGAAAATGTTAGTGAAATTAATTGAAAAACTGAAAATTTGAATGCAAATTTCTTTTCTAAAATTACAAAAAAAAAAAAATAGAAAATTGTTATGGATATTAAAAAAAATAGAAGAATTGCATAATTTAAGTGAATTTTGAAAAGTATCTACAAATTGGAGTGTTCAGTGTAGGCAACCATATAAGCGACCGTGTCGTTGGGTTGCCTATATCATCACTTCTTGTTTTTTTTGAAAAATCTAAATTTATTGCTTTTTACAACGAAAAGCCATTAGGATTAATTGCTTATGGTTTTAAAAATACAATTTTTTCCACAGTGCACGTGTTAAAAAAAAATAATTTTTGTATCTGTTATTTCGTTTTGAAATGAAATTGAACATTTAAAAATAAAAATAAAAATTAGGGCAGTTGCATAATTGCATTCGGTAGTGTAAGGTTTTAATAAAAAAATAAGGGAAAACCTGGAAGTCGGAAAATGTTTTATTGAAAATAAAGTGGGAAAACTCGGGGAATTTCGTTGTTTTAATGCAAAAGTCATTGAAATTAATTCAAAAACTGGAATTTGAAGGAGAATTTGTTTTCTAAAATTAAAAGAAAGTGTTTTAAATATTAAATAAAATCAGACGAATCGCATATTCTAAGCGAATCATGAAAAATGTATCACTTTTTTAATTAAAAACGGATTTTTCCCATATAGGCAACCGTACAAGCGGCAACCATGCAAGCGACTGTGTTCGCTTGGTTGCCTATACCAGAATTTCTTATAAAATCTAATTTATTTAATTTTTTTAATGAAGATGCGTGTTATTACAATTAACTGCCTGTAATTCTGAAAGGTAATTCAGCAATTTTCTCCGCAATACATGTGGTAATAAATTAATAAATTGTTAATTTTTGCATATCTATTATTTCTGTTTTTAAATCGGAATGCTCGAAAGATGCTCGAACATGTAAAAATTAGAATTGCACAATCACAGCCAATAGTGTAAGTTTTTTGATTAAAAGTCGGAGGAAACCCGGAACTGTCCGGGAATGTTTCAACGAAAATAAAGCGATGATTTTTTTTTAGGTTCTTGTTTGGGCGCTTTTAGTTCGTGCTTCCCCGTGGCATACTTGGAGCCACACTTGAACAAGCACAATCAGTTTTCTTTATTGAATCGCATCGCCGATCATTCCTTAGAGGCACAGGGTAATTTTTATTTATGAAACAGTGTCGGGACACTTTTTTTTAATTATTGCAATCCCTTGCAGACATTATCGCAAGAATGGAAGGATCTATGCCGACTCTTGAAGCCATCCTGTCCGAAGTTGACCAATTCGTTGAAAGCGATAGGACATACTCGGATGCAATGTATGTCATAGATGTCATCATGCCAATGCTTTGCTCGTATTTACCGTTTTGGTGGAGCCAAGGACCCGACAACGTCAGTCCCACTGGAGGGTAAGGATGAATTTTACTCTTGATTGATACCATAAACAGTTTTTAATTTGATTAATTATTAATTTCCTTCAGCGCCCACGTTACTATGGTCACTGCAGAACATATGAATCAGTTATTAAAGAACGTCCTGAAACTGATCAAGAAGAACATAGGAAATGAGAACGCACCGTGGATGACTCGCATTGCTGCGTACACACAACAGATCATAATCAACAGCAGTGAGGAGTTGCTCAAGGATCCGTTCTTGCCTCTCGCAGAAAGAGTCAAGAAGCGAACGGAAAACATGTTCCATAA
This sequence comes from Prosopocoilus inquinatus, assembly GCA_036172665.1. Lineage (NCBI taxonomy): Eukaryota > Metazoa > Arthropoda > Insecta > Coleoptera > Lucanidae > Prosopocoilus > Prosopocoilus inquinatus. The sequence goes on from CM069873.1 coordinate 433,167, forward strand.
AGAGGAGAGCCTGCGTGGGTTTATTAAGAGCTCCACTGATGATACGTCTCAGGTTTGATTTATTACGTCATAAGATAAAATATATTGGAATTTGTTTGTTTGCAGATTGAGACGCAGATTCAAGAAGACTGGCACTTGCTTGTCAGAGATATTTATTCGTTCTATCCTTTGTTGATTAAGTACGTGGACTTGCAAAGGAACCATTGGTTGCGACATAACATCGTCGAAGCTGAGGACTTGTATAATCATGTGGCTGACATTTTTAATATATGGTCAAAATCGCAGTATTTCTTGCGTGAGGAACAGAACTTCATCTCTGCCAATGAAATCGATAATATGGTGCTTATTATGCCGACAGCTACGAGGCGGACAGTTGTGCCTGACGGAACTCAACCCACCGGTGGTAAACCGAAGGTCAGAAAAAGATTATCTTGTTATTTTAATATAAATTAAAAGTATTTTATAGAAAAAGAAGAAGCATCGTGATAAAAAGCGTGATAAAGACAAGGAGATTCAAGCATCTCTTATGGTGGCTTGCCTTAAAAGATTGTTACCAGTAGGTTTGAACCTTTTCGCAGGTAGAGAGCAAGAACTGGTGCAGCATTGCAAAGATCGATTCTTAAAGGTCATAAAACTCATAAATTAAGTAACGCACTTATTTTATTTTATTCTTGTTTTTTTTTTTGCACAGAAAATGCCTGAGTATGAAATTATAGATTTTGCAAAGACCCAGCTCACTCTTCCTGACAAAATAGATCCGGCTGACGAAATGTCTTGGCAGCATTATCTTTACAGCCAGCTGGGAAGCAAGAAGAGCGCAGCTGTCGGTGTCACAGATTCGAACGGTAAAAATCAACTGGAAGAGACTGTTGACCGTATAGTAGCTATGAGTAAAGTACTGTATGGACTTCACATGGTAAGAATACTTCAGTTCGTTTCATGTTATTTAGTTTAAATTTAGAGTTGCTTAAATTAGGAAGTGTTTTAAATTACTTTAGAGTTTAATTTATAAGGAAAAAGGCTACGCAACAGTATTAGAAGTATCGGTAGTATTTAAATAACAAAACAAAATTGTTATATTAATATTAATTAGAAATACTGCTGCATGTCTGTTGTTAAAGCAGATTTCAAATAAGTTAAATTAAAGTAGGTTATTAATAATTAACTTATTTTAAATCATTTTCTATTATTACAATCGATTTTTTTGATTATTTTGAATGGTATTAACAGATTTTTGAATTTCTTTTGCTAACCAAAACAATTTCACATTGGTTTTTCTCTTCTTCTTTCATTATTTCGTTATTTACCTTGTGTTGGGCGACAGATTGATCATCCGCAACAACAACAGAAAGGTGTATATCGCAGTGTAGTGTCCACACAACGTAAGCGTGCTGTACTCTCTTGCTTCAGACAAGCTTCCTTGCACAGTTTGCCCAGGTTCGTTTGTTTTGCTTCTTTGCGTGTTTGTTTGTTTCTTTTTTTAAGACAGTTTGCCCTACTCATATTTACTAACCCGGTTTTTGTAACTGTTCTGTGTGGTAACTAACAGGCAGCTAAGCCGAGATTTAATCGAGACGGTTGGAAACGTATTCTAGGAGCTGCTAGAAAACGTGCTGCGCTTGCTTGCCTTAGGTGTCAACCTCTTTACAAACTCAGCAGGTCAGTTAGATTGCATATTTGAGAATAATTTAAATTTACCGACGTATTAAATCATTGTGTTGGCAACACCTCACTTCGATGATTTTTTTTTCAACGAGTTAAACAGGAGATTTCGATAACTATGCGATTAACACATTTCTTCAATAGTGTTTTTTTTTTTAATTTACGAAAATAACTGCAAGTTTTTGTGCAAATAAATAATTTCGTTCGTTAAAAAAATAAATAAATTATAGACACAGATCCATCAACATCTTCATCCGTTCGTATTACGAACTTTGGCTGCAAGATGAGAACGTCGGGCAGGAGGTGCTTATTGAAGATCTGACCCAAAGCTTCGAGGATTCCGAACTGAAGAAAGTAGACGCGGTCGAAGAGGAAGGTAAACCGGATCCTCTGACTCAGCTGGTGACAACATTCTGCCGAGGTGCCATGACTGAACGATCAGGTGCCTTACAAGTGAGGGTTTCGACGCTTTAAGTATTTATTATTGAATTGAATGAATTACTCGCGTGATTGCAGGAAGATCCTTTGTACATGAGCTACGCTGAGATTATTGCAAAATCATGTGGCGAGGAGGAGGAAGAAGGCGAAGAAGAGGAAGGTGGTGGTGGTGATGAAGAAGGTGGGGCCTCGATACATGTAAGTACTGCGTTAAATAAATTTAAATACACTAAAGACTTGTGATTAATTTGTGCAATCATTAGAGGACGATTAACAAACTTATGGTAGGTCTCTTCTTTAAGCTTCTTTTTTTTTTATGGAAAAGTGTTGTGTATGTAATTATTATTCTTGTATAGGAACAAGAGATGGAGAAGCAGAAGCTGCTTTTCAGTCAAGCTCGCTTGGCCAATAGGGGCGTTGCAGAGATGGTTCTGTTGCACATTTCCGCTTGCAAAGGTGTTCCCTCGGAAATGGTTATGAAAACATTGGAACTCGGCATCTCTATACTGCGGGGTGGCAACATTGATATTCAAATGGGGATGCTTAATCACCTAAAAGAAAAGAAAGACGTCGGTTTCTTTACAAGCATCGCTGGTTTGATGAATAGTTGCAGCGTATTAGATTTGGACGCCTTTGAAAGGAATACAAAAGCAGAAGGATTAGGAGTTGGTTCTGAAGGTATTATTTATTACATCTATCAGCCATTAGAATATTTTTTATTATGTATCTTCTTTTAGGTGCTGCTGGTGAAAAGAATATGCACGACGCAGACTTTACCTGTGCTTTGTTTAGGTTCATACAACTTACCTGTGAAGGTCACAATTTGGGTATGTCAAGACGTTTGATTTTCTGAAAAAAAAATTGCACATAATTTTTTTACAGAGTGGCAAAATTATTTGAGAACTCAAGCAGGAAACACGACGACAGTAAACGTTGTCATATGCACCGTCGATTATTTGCTGCGCTTACAAGAATCAATCATGGACTTTTATTGGCATTACTCCAGCAAAGAACTGATAGACCCTGCGGGCAAAGCTAATTTCTTTAAAGCCATCGGAGTCGCAAGTCAAGTATTCAACACGCTCACTGAAGTAATTCAAGGCCCCTGCATGCTCAATCAACAAGCATTGGCACATTCCAGGTAAGAACGCGATGAAATTGACGGCGTTAGTTTATTTGATCCCCCCCCCTTTCAAGGTTGTGGGATGCTGTCGGGGGTTTCCTCTTCCTCTTTTCGCACATGCAAGACAAACTATCGAAGCACTCGAGTCAAGTGGACTTACTTAAAGAGTTACTGAACCTTCAGAAAGACATGATCACAATGATGCTGTCTATGCTTGAGGGTAATGTCGTGAATGGTACCATTGGTAAACAGATGGTCGACACATTGGTAGAGAGTGCCTCTAACGTTGAACTTATTCTAAAATACTTCGACATGTTTTTGAAACTGAAAGACCTCACGTCGTCTCCGAGCTTCTTGGAAATTGACTTGAACAACGATGGTTGGGTGTACCCCAAGGATTTCAAAGAGAAAATGGAACAACAGAAAAGTTACACGCCGTAAGTTTTTTTTTTATTTAATCTTAAACGTAACTGTATTTATTTATTTAATGTGTTCAGGGAAGAAATGGAATTCCTTCTTACGTGCTGTGAAACCAATCACGACGGCAAAATCGATTACGTAGGTTTTATAGACAGGTTCCACGAACCGGCCAAAGAAATCGGCTTTAATCTAGCGGTGCTTTTAACCAACTTATCCGAGCACATGCCCAATGAACCGAGGTAATATTTTAGTTTATTTCTTGAATTCTGGTTTGATTCACGCGTGCGGATTTTAGGCTGGCAAGGTTTTTAGAAACTGCGGGTTCCGTGCTGAACTATTTCGAGCCGTTCCTGGGTCGCATTGAAATAATGGGCGGAAGTAAACGCATCGAGAGGGTTTACTTTGAAATTAAGGAATCCAACATCGAGCAGTGGGAGAAACCGCAGATTAAAGTTGGACTAATCAAATCATCATCGAATTTGTTTAACGGATTTTTGTTTTTGCAGGAATCGAAACGTGCCTTCTTTTATTCGATCGTGACTGAGGGCGGTGATAAGGAAAAGTTGGAGGCGTTTATTAATTTCTGTGAGGATGCAATCTTTGAAATGCAACATGCCAGTGCGTTGATGGCTGTCGAAGATTCGGGCGGTGTTGGACAAACAAGAGCTGCAAGTTATAGTTATTTAAGAGACGAGGAGGAGGATAGGTAATTACATTCATGCACGTTTCGATAAGTTTACTTTTTCAGTTCTGTTCAGTAATAATAATAAAGTAGTTAAAGAAAAATTCTGAGAAATTTGGACACTTACGATTTGATGATAAATTTCAATCAAAACAATCCATACTAAATTACTTAAATATGTAAGAAATTTTATCGCACTATCAGTATTAATACATTTTCATAAGAATTTGATATACACGTAAATGTTTCTACGGTTATAAAACCGTATTTATAAAAATTTTGATAGAAATTTTATGAAAATATTGACAGATCCGGCTTAATAATTGTGTAATAGAAAATACGGTTTAATTTTCTTCCCATTTACTTCGTTTTCTTAAAGACTGAAATAAACTTTTATGTTCTGTTAAGTTTTTATGAACATGTTGAATAAAATCAAATATTATGATGTCCACAAATTGGCTGCTTCATACGGATTAAATATTTTCCTGGGACATAAAGCGAGGTTCTCATTCACCAGGAAAACTTCGGGAAAATCGGGAAAGTCAGGGAATTTATCTGTTTTAGTTAAAAAGTCAGTGGAAAAATTAAGAAGCTGAAATATTTCCATTAATAATTATTTTAATTGTAATATTTTACTTTTTCTACTTTCGAAATTAATTTTATCATTTTCTGCATTAACGAAGCTGACTTTTCTTAATTTAGTAAGTTTTGTATATCTAGTATAAATTTCTTTTTTAAAAATTAAAAAAGAAAATCCTGAAAAAATTTATCACATTTAAATAAAAGGAATTATTTTTTTAGTGGTTTCGATACAGGCAACCATACTGCGACTGTGTTCATGAGGTTGCCTATCCTAAGAGTTCTTAAAACTTATTTATTTTATTTTTAAACGAACAGGTTTGTTATTAAAATATTAATTATTTATAATTTTTGAAGGTAATTCAACAATTTGCGCTGTAAAGATTAAGGTGAAAGTTAAAATTAATAAATGAATACTTTTAAAATTTTTATTTGAATGCGGGAAGAATTGGAATGTTGCTTAAACACTTAAAAATTTCTGAACGAGAAAATTATTTTTACCGCCTGTAGTTTAGGCAACCGTGCGAACCGCTGGGCTCGTCGGTTTGCCTATCTGTACCGGGGCGTTTCGTTAAAAAATCTAATGTTTTTATTTCCAGACAAACTGGCAGGTTATTACAACCAATTGTTTATAATTTTTTTAAAGATATATTTGGAAAACTCATAATCTGAGCGAATCTTACTTAATTAAAAAAAATAATGTACCTGCTCAGTGTGACTTGTATTTTATGAAGCCGTGAATTTATTATTTTTTTTTAATAAACATAATGTTTGAAGGTAATTGAATCATGTCTTACCGTTTATGTGATCGTTTCTGACAAACCGCGCACGGTCAGACGTGATTGTGGGGTTGCTCGTCAGCAAGGAGCGCATAGACGAGCATTCTGACGAGCATCCCCACAATCATGTTTGACCGTCTATGTGCTCCTTTCTGACGAGCATCCCCACAATCATGTCTGACCGTCTATGCGCTCCTTTCTGACGAGCATCCTCACAATCATGTTTGACTGTCTATGCGCAGCTTGTCAGGGTGGAGCGCATAGACAGTCAAACATGATTGTGGGGACATTCGTTTAGAAAGGAGCGCATACCCGGACAAACATGATTGTGGGATGCGTGATAGGATGGAGCGCATAGACGGTCAGACATGATTGTGTAGATGCTCGTCACAAAGGAGCGCAGAGATGGTCAAACATGACTTTCAAAAATTAAAATAAATAAATTAGTACTTTATAGTGTTTTTTACTTTTTTGAAATCAGGGAGGAATTAGAAATTCCTCAGAATCCTCAATTCAGAATTCAGTAAAGCCTCTGGAAGATAATGTATTTAATTTTGTGCCATTTTATGAAATGTTTATATAAGCAAGCTTTTCATGTATGTCATTCTAAAATGGTACACCTACATACTATATTTATTTGTCTTGTAAAATAATTATATAAAGGTAAATGTATTTTTGTATTTAAAGAGGTTCTAAAGATCCAATCAGGAAAGGATATCAAACGATGAAAGAGGGAATCGCATACGGACTGTCAACGCTCAGTCCGTCCAACATCAAACATAAAATCGCCGAAATGCAGCAAATGACGCCGTACGAATTGTTCGTCGGATTCTTCAAGACCATATTCTACGCTTTCTACTATTCTGGCTTCGGAGTGTCCATGGTATTGGGGTGAGTCATTAATTAATCCGATCACATATTACTAATTGCTCATTAATAAATATAAATTTCCTTGCAGATATTTCATACGCATCCTGTTGAATTTGATGAGGGGTCCTCAAATCGAAGAGCCCGTCGTTGTGGTTAAGGAAGAAGAAGAGAAAACGGCGCACTTGCGTGTGTTACCTGCCTTACCCGCTACACCTGAAGAACCTAACACGCAGATGCAAGCATTCGGTTTAGATATTACAAAAGAAGAAGGACAGTAAGTATTGGACTTATTTTTTGGTGCTTTCACTCACTGGAAAATCTGGAACATCTAAAGAAAGTCAAAGAATTGAGGAAAGGTTCACGATTTCAGAGAAAATTTGTGCAAAAGACAATGAAATTAATTGAAAAACTGGAAATTTGTTTTCCAAAATTAGAGGAAAAAATATAAAATCGTTTCGGATATTAAAGAATTGCATAATTAAAGTGAATTGTGAAAAAATTTATCACGTCTTTAACACAAAGCTATACGTTATTGAAGGGTTCTTCGACATAGGCAACCATACAAGCAGCTGTGTACGCTTGGTTGCCTATACTAAGACTTCTTGTTTTTGGAAAAATTTAATTTCTTATTTGTTTTTAACGTTTAGGCTTGTTATTAAAATTAATATTGCTTATAATTTTTAAAGATAATTCAACAATTTTCTCCACAATACACGTGATAATAAAAACATAAGTTATTTTTTTTACATATATCATTTTTTTGAAATTAAAAAAGATGTTTTTTTAGGTTAAAAGTAGCGCCTCATGAGTCCCCGACAAGCAGCCAACCCTCATCAGGCGAAGGGGAAGGAGAGAGTACCCCCGACGAAGTCGGGGAAGCTCACGCAGAGACCACCCCGGTGGAACAACAACCCATGTCGCTATCCGATTTACTTGGGTATTATTATTTGTTAATTTACTGGGGTTTAATTGATGTGGTTCTTTTAATGCAGGGGTGAAGCAGCGAAACGCGCTGCTCAAGAAAAGGCGGAAGCTCAAGCAGCTCAACAGGCAGCCATGCAGGCGATCGAATCAGAAATTAAGCAGACAGTCTCAACGGAGCCTTCCACGGTCTCTCAAATTAATTTCGGTGCTTATAGTCAGCGCGTTGTTTCATTTTTGGCAAGGAATTTTTATAACCTGAAGTACGTTGCGCTTGTTTTGGCATTCTGTATAAACTTCATGCTGCTGTTTTATAAGGTGATTAATTAAAGCTAATTCAATTGCATTGATAATAAAAAGGAAAAAATAATTGCGTAGGTATCTACGTTAGGCGAAGCCGATAATAACAATGGTGGTGGTGGTAATAGTAAAGAAATCCTTCCGGATATCATCGGGGGTGAAGGTTCAGGTGAAGGAAGTGGTTCAGGTGGTGGATCAAGCGAAGAAGAGGACCCCTTGGAATTAGTGATGGTCGACGAGGATTTCTATTACATGGCGCATGTTATGAGATTTGCAGCTCTACTACATTCCATAGCATCGCTTGCAATGTTAATAGCGTATTATCATCTGAAAGTCCCGCTGGCTATATTCAAGCGGGAGAAAGAAATTGCGAGACGCTTGGAATTCGAGGGGCTTTACATCGCCGAGCAGCCCGAAGACGACGATTTTAAATCCCACTGGGATAAGCTCGTGATATCGGCCAAGTCCTTCCCGGTGAACTACTGGGATAAATTTGTTAAGAAGAAAGTGCGGCAGAAGTACAGCGAAACGTACGACTTCGATTCCATAAGTAATTTGCTGGGGATGGAAAAGACGTCGTTCACCCAGCAGGAAAACGGAGAGAACAAGAGTCTCATTAGTTTTATTTTGGCTATCGATTGGAGGTATCAGATTTGGAAGGCCGGGGTTACTATCACCGACAATTCTTTCTTGTATTCCTTGTGGTACTTTGCCTTCTCTATCCTGGGAAATTTCAACAACTTCTTTTTTGCTGCACACTTATTGGATGTCGCTGTTGGTTTCAAGACCTTGCGTACGATTTTACAATCTGTAACGCACAATGGTAAACAGCTGGTTCTTACCGTCATGTTACTGACGATCATCGTGTACATATACACGGTGATTGCCTTTAATTTCTTCAGGAAGTTCTACGTGCAAGAAGAAGACGAAGAAGTGGATAAAAAATGCCACGATATGTTAACTGTAATTGATTATTCTAGTGAATTGGTCGCTTACATTATTATTAAAATGTGTTTTAGTGTTTCGTGTTCCACTTGTATAAAGGTGTAAGAGCCGGTGGAGGTATCGGTGATGAAATCGAGCCTCCAGATGGTGATGATTACGAGGTGTACAGGATTATGTTTGATATTACATTTTTCTTCTTCGTCATCATTATTCTTTTGGCCATCATTCAAGGTAACAAGTTTAATTTCGATCGTCTTTAAATTAATTAATTCATTCATTTAAGGTTTGATCATTGATGCTTTTGGTGAGCTTCGTGATCAACTTGAAAGCGTGAAAGAAGACATGGAATCGAACTGTTTCATTTGTGGCACGGGCAAAGATTTTTTTGATACGGTACCGCATGGGTTCGACACTCATGTTCAGCAAGAACATAATTTAGCAAATTACATGTACGGGGTTGAAGTGAATGCGTAAGTAAAAGGTGGAGGCAACTAACTTTTAATATTCTAGGTTCTTTTTAATGCACTTAATTAATAAACCTGATACTGAGTATACTGGTCAAGAAACGTACGTGTGGAACATGTACCAGCAAAGATGTTGGAATTTCTTCCCTGTCGGTGATTGCTTCCGCAAGCAATACGTAGACGAACCAGGTGGTGGAGGTAGTTAATTATAAGCCCTCCACCCCCCCGCCCATAGTTTTAAACGCAAACGTACTTTGTAGTATTTTAACTAACTTTGAGCTCAAATTTTATATCATGTGCTTATTTCAAGGCGAATTTTAATTACACACACACACACACACACACAGCTAATAGCCGAATGATTTCTTCTTGAAATGAGTACTTAAAGTTAACTAATGCTTCCAATTTATCAACAAGAAAAAAGAAATAAAAAAATTTACCAGAAACTTTGGTAGTAGTAAAATGGGGTTTTAAAAGAGTAAGTCCGTCTGTTTGCCTTAAAAATTATAATGTAAATAATCTTTGAGGTTGTTGTTCATTATAATTATAAATTTGAAAAATAAACGAATGAAAAATATTTAGGTATTTCATTCGGTTAACCCCAAAAAATCCTTCTGGAGATCACCTTTTTTTAAAATTATGTTCACTTTGAAACTATGTTACAGAACCTTTTGGAATATTGATTTTATTTGCGCGCGCTTAAACCAAGCGTCCAGTGTACACATGTGAGTATTACCCTCCGCCAATTTAGCACAATATTCGTTTGGTCAACAGCACACCCTTGAATTACAGTAGAACAAACGAATACCGTCGACTTTGGTGTTCACATCAACTCTCAATAATGTAGTGTTCCAGCGTACAGCATCCCTATGAAGCCGTGCATCTTTAAAGATGATGTTTTAAATTGAGTTTGCATTAAAATGTGCTTTTTCTTTAAGTTTCTAGTCGTCACCAGCTTTTGTACGCGTAAGTAACTTCTTCTCACTATCGGTATTTTATTTGCAAGTTTGGATTTTTCCAGGTGTAATTAATTCAAACTCTACAAGCAAGCACATGAACGATGAAGACTATTACGTGAATTATGACTACGACCTGGGAAGCAACAACACCGAGTTATTCCGGGGCAAATCCGAGTCTTTGATATTTCCAAACCCGGAAGCTCTCGAAACGAAATACGCCGTTGACGTCCTTCCGAAAATCGAATTGCCCGATGATTCCTTAGCAGACACCGACTTGCGTGATCATGATTTCATTGATAATTTGATGTACGTGTATTATGGTTCGCACAGCAAAACCGAGAGTAATTATGGGCCGGAGATCATCATCATTGGATCGGTGTTGAGCTGCGCGGCTCAGTTACTAACAATATTTGTCGTCCTTTTAAAAAGAAATCCGAACGGGGCAAGGGACGTCAACCTCATGTTTTTACATCTGATGGGATGCTTGTGTTTATCAAATTTATTATTCATGTTAGGAGTATACGTAAGTTAATGATTTTTCATATTTTGATTCCCTACATAAATTAACAATTAACGTGTCAGAGCTAAAACAACTCAACTATTTTAGCTCTCACACGTATTCAGATTTTCTTTTTTTTAATTGCATTTTTGCAGGCAACAAAGAGTTTAATCAAATGCCAAATAATAGCCGTAACACTGCATTACTTACATTTACTAATCGCATGTTGGCTGTTCTTTTACGCTTACTACATCTACAAGAGATTTCATAATTTAGATATACCCAAACTGCATTACATGTTTTCCTATGCATACACTCTTCCTGCACTTCTCATACTGGTAAGTAATTGCTTAAACCTTGCCCTCGTCGTTCTTTTTAATGCGGCGAGTTTCAGGTATCATACATTCTAGCACCCCGGAGCTACGAAACGAAAAAATTTTGCTTCGTGTCAGTCCAGAAAGGCATGATAGTAAACTACATGTTACCAGTATCTTTGCTGATTATTCTCACAACCGTGTTCGCTTTAAACGGGCTGCGCAAGATCAATTTAGAATTGTCCAAGTTGGAGTTTACGAGCTCAGCTGAATCTTTAAACGCTTTGAAAAATGAAGCCGAGCAAGTCGAAGCCCAAAAGAAAAGCGATTGCAAAGGTGATACTGAGATCATAAGCTTGAAGGAATGCAAGTATTGCTTAAAGGCATTATGCGTTGTGCAAACCAGTTACGACATGGTTTGGTTCGTAGCCGTCTTGGCCTTAGAAAACATCCATTACAGCAACAGCATGTCGATTGTGTATTCGATCACATCATGTCTATTGGTAAGCGAATGATCTCCCCTCCCTCACTCCATTTTTACGTTTAATATATTTGATTAATTTTGCAGAATTGGTACATTTTTGCAAAAAGAAAATCCTTTCTGCCAACTTTGTTATTAAACAAAGTGAATTATATTACAGATGATAATGTTTATACGTCAGATCAAAACGTCAAGGTGTCATCACCGAAAACTGCCCCTTTAAATCAGGGTGAATCGTCTGATAGCATCCCCCTTCTTATAAATTCAGAAACGTGCACGGAAATGCGCGAAATGCGATCTGATTACATAAGCACCATCAGCAGTTAAACTCTCTTTGTACTACTAAAGTAGTCGTTGTTTATTAAAATTCTTGAAAACGTTTGGATGGAATGACATCGGCCTATAACAGTATTATTAGAGTTACATTTACAAAGTTAAGGTAGGCAGTTAATATACTAATTGCAATGTTTTATACGGTTTTAACTGTTACTAGATGATGCATGAGAAACGTAAGTAGAAAATCTATGTAGAAAATTAAAAGAAGTTATTTGAAAAAGAATAGAATAAATGTGCTTACAACAAAGCCAATTAAATAATTCTCAATTTGCAAGTGGTTTAACTCGACGTTTCTTCAATTTATAATCTGTACTTAAAAGTTTCCATTCAATCTTTTTATTTTAAACTTATACGATGTAAATGTATGTGTAAAGTGTTTATATTTTTAAAATAAATCTGCGCCAATTAAAAATATATTTGAACAAAATAAACATAGTAAATTGAACTGTGAAAGGCTAGAGAAAGTTTCTAAAGTTTTAAATATGAATCCATTTTATCATAATCCAATCTTTACTTGAAGGATGTCTCTACGTTTCAAGTTTTTGTTTTTTCTCTTATGAAAATGCAAATGTATGTAAAAGACTGCTGTGTTTTATATTAAACAGCTTTTCATCAATTATTGCTTGATTTTTCCTAATATATTAACAGTACAAACGAAAGTGAATGAATTTGTTGAAGAAATTCGAATGGGCAAGATTGCTGAACTTCGAAAAATGTATACGGCCAGAAATGAAGACTCCTTTACAAGATCTTCTGAGTATTAGATTCCAAAGAAGCTCCTTGTGCAGGTCGACGTGAACCTAATCAAGACCGTTGCAAGCTAACTGCGTCCTTGTTGACGCTTGCAGTACAGGTTACAGCTGTTAATCGGTCTCGATTCTTTGATCGCGACTGTACAATGTCATCGACACCTTTTGCACATGGGTGTAATTAAAATATGATAACCGGTGGCTGACTTAGTGTCCCCACAATCACATCTGACTGTCTACGCGATCTTTTCTCACCACGACCATCTCACAATCATGTTTGACCGTCTATGTGCTCTTTTTTGGTGATCATCTCCACAATCATGTTCGACAATCTACGCGCCTTTTGCTGACGAGTATCCACAATCATATTGATTGTCTATACGCTACTTTCTGACAAGCGTCTCCACAATCATGTCTGACTGTCTGTGTGCTCCTTTGTGACAAGCAACCACACAATCATGTCTGACTGTCTATGCGCTACTTTCTGAGGAGCATCTTCACAATCATGTCTGACAGTCTGTGTGCTCCTTTGTGACAAGCAACCACACAATCATGTCTGACTGTCTATGCGCTACTTTCTGAGGAGCATCTTCACAATCATGTCTGACTGTCTGTGTGCTCCTTTGTGACAAGCAACCACACAATCATGTCTGACTGTCTATGCGCTACTTTCTGAGGAGCATCTTCACAATCATGTCTGACTGTCTGTGTGCTCCTTTGTAACAAGCAACCACACAATCATATCTGACTGTCTATGCGCTCCTTTCTGACGAGCATCCCTACAATCATATCTGACCGTCTATGCGCTCCTTTCTGACGAGCATCCCTACAATCATGTCTGACCGTCTATGCGTTCCATGCAAACAAGCATCCCCACAATCATGTCTGGCCGTCTATGCGCTCCTTTCTGACGAGCATCCCCACAATCATGTCTGGCCGTCTATGCGCTCCTTTCTGACGAGCATCCCCGCAATCATGTCTGACCGTCTGTGCGCTCCTTTCTGACGAGCATCCCCACAATCATGTCTGGCCGTCTGTGCGCTCCTTTCTGACGAGCATCCCCACAATCATGTCTGACTGTCTATTCGCTCCCTGACAAGCTGCGCATAGACAGTCAAACATGATTGTGGGGATGCTCGTCAGAAAGGAGCGCACAGACGGTCAGACATGATTGCGGGGATGCTCGTCAGAAAGGAGCGCACAGACGGTCAGACATGATTGCGGGGATGCTCGTCAGAAAGGAGCGCAGAGACGGCCAGACATGATTGTGGGGATGCTCGTCAGAAAGGAGCGCATAGACGGCCAGACATGATTGTGGGGATGCTCGTCAGAAAGGAGCGCATAGACGGTCAGACATGATTGTGGGGATGCTCGTCAGAAAGGAGCGCATAGACGGCCAGACACGATTGTGGGGATGCTCGTCAGAAAGGAGCGCATAGACGGCCAGACATGATTGTGGGGATGCTCGTCAGAAAGGAGCGCATAGACGGCCAGACATGATTGTGGGGATGCTCGTCAGAAAGGAGCGCATAGACGGTCAAACATGATTGTGGGGATGCTTGTTTGCATGGAACGCATAGACGGTCAGACATGATTGTAGGGATGCTCGTCAGAAAGGAGCGCATAGACGGCCAGACATGATTGCGGGGATGCTCGTCAGAAAGGAGCGCACAGACGGTCAGACATGATTGCGGGGATGCTCGTCAGAAAGGAGCGCATAGACGGTCAGACATGATTGCGGGGATGCTCGTCAGAAAGGAGCGCATAGACGGCCAGACATGATTGTGGGGATGCTCGTCAGAAAGGAGCGCATAGACGGCCAGACATGATTGTGGGGATGCTCGTCAGAAAGGAGCGCATAGACGGCCAGACATGATTGTGGGGATGCTCGTCAGAAAGGAGCGCATAGACGGCCAGACATGATTGTGGGGATGCTCGTTAGAAAGGAGCGCATAGACGGCCAAACACGATTGTGGGGATGATCGTCAAAGTAGTTCATAGACGGTCAGACATGACTGTGGGGATACCGGTCAGACAGAAGCGCACAAACGATCAAATATAATTATGAGAATACTCCAGAGGAAGGTGTACAGATGGTCAAATATGATTTTATGAATGCTCGTCAGAGAGGAACTTATAAACGTTCAACGTGGTAGTTAGGAATGCTTGTGAGAAAGGAATTCATAGACGGTCAAGCATGATTTTATAAATGCTCGCTAAAGAGGAACTTATAAACGTTCAAAGATGATTGTGCGAATCCTCGCCAGAGGATCTCATCAACAATCGTTAAACACGGCCCCGCTGAATGTTTATAAGGGTGTGTTACCTGCAGGCTTAGCCCTCTTCCTTATAAACTTATGTACTCACTAATAACAGCAAGAGATTTCGGGGGTAAATTTTGAATTATTCACTCTAAATAGACACATCTCACACATTCACAAACATTAATAATAAGTAATTAATTAATAAAAGGACGACATGTTCTAATATATTTTCTTTGGCCTTAACAAACACTGTCATGATACACACAATAATTAATTGTAACAAATAACAAGGTTTTCAAAATTTCCGTGCAGTAATTTTAACTCTTGGAAATTACAGCTTTGACTTAACATAACAGTTCGTTATAACAATCTGATTTAAAATTCGTTAGTAAGTTTACAGTAAGTGTTTTTCTTTTTTTTAGTTTCAGGTCCCACTTCTACAACTCTCTTCTTTGTTCTTAGTTTCATATTACATTTTGTTCCATAAATTAATCACCGTGTAATAACTACATTCTTCTTAATGTTCTGAAAAGAAAGAGACCTCTAAATGTAGTAGTACATATATTTCAAGTTTTACGTACACATTTACTTCACAATTACATTCAGCAAAACGACGACAAAAAAATATGTTAGCGTATTCAAGCATGAGCATAACGACTTGTTTTTTTTTTTTTTCAAAGAAGAAAAGTATTTGTGCAGTGTCGGCTATGCTCATGAGTATTATTATTATTATTATTACAAGACTTACTAAAATTAAGTACAAAAATAAAAGTAAACTAGTAGTTATAAATTAATTAAAATTAAAAATTACACAGGCACAGCATGCATGAATCTAGTTTTTAATAATATTAAAGTCTATTGACGACTTAACTTATTGTAATATTGTTTCTCCGTTTATTAACTTTCAGATAAAAATTTGTACAAAGGCGTTGAAAAAATTCACACAAACTTATTAAATTAATTATTAAATAATTAATATATATTATTAACACACTCGTAAAAGTAAGGCTAAGATACACATTGATGTAATTTGTATTATGTACAACAGGTATGTATATTAGTAGATGGTGAGAGAGTACCTAAATGATTAAAAACGTGGCTTTTAATTTATGATCAGTGTTGGATGAATTTTTTTTTAATTAAATAGGAACTGAGAGTGAACGTATTTTGCTAAAACTGTCCTTGCAGTAATTCCTGTTTTTGATTTTGATAGAATTTGTAGCATTAAGATCAGTTTTTTTGTTGGTGGACCCAGACTAGCAAACTACAAACAGATGTTACCAATTGTGAATAATTAAAATTTTATTTAAAATATAAGACGTGAGTGGTGTACAAATTTATTAGACCAAGAGGGTCGACGTTTCTCAGCAGTTTCTAATTTTAACCCCCATTTTTTTTTTTTTAAATAAATAAGAAAGTAAGCAAAGAATTTCATACGGTACAATTAATTCAGAGTTTTAATTAGAAACCTACGCTTTAGTATTTCATGGTGACATTCATTTCGAGATGTTAGTTGTAGTTAGAGATACTTTGTTCTTTGATTTTCGCAATTAATTTTAATTCTACTACTGAATGCAATCGGGTGTCGTATTGTTATGGCACGTATGAATCACAAAGTTGCGCTTAACTAAAACCAACATATTTTTTTTTAGTGTGAAGTGAAGATTAGTATTAATATCACGTCCTGGTTTGATAAAGCACAAGATACAAACTGCTTTCTATAATAAATAAAAATAAAAAATAAAATAAAAAAAGTACGCTGTTTAATTAAAACATCAACTTTAAATACAATTATTACAAAATTGCATCATCAGAGATGGGGGGTCTTGATGCTTTGATTTTGTGAATACCATGAGTTTTTTTTTTTTAATTTGCAGGCCATCAAATTACACTCTTACACAATGCGTTGATATGTTTTTTTTTTTATATATGAATATAAAAGAATACAACGTTGCTATGTATACAAATCAAAAAAAAAAAAAAAAGCGCATGGTATAGAAAGCCTTAGTGGCCAATTTTTTCTAGTTTTTAATCAACGTTTCCCATCTCTAATTTTAAGACATCAAAATAGAGCACTACTAGAATACTACCAAAAGCAAAACACGTCTTGCTTTTATCATGTGCCTCAAAACAATTGTGTCAGGGAAATTCAAACTTTTAAGAATGATAAGAGTAAAAAAGTTTAATTACCTGAGAATTCACATTTATTTTATTGTTAGCAGAGAAAAAAAATAAAAGCGTTTTTCCAACATTTAATACATTAGACTCTGTGATAGAAAAAAATTCTTTTACATCCTTAACAACAAACAAAATTAATACTAAACGAACGAAATAAGAATCACATAATTCACACATTGTACTTAAAAAGAAAAATGGACCTACATCATGAATATGTCCCCTGCGTCCGTTAACAAACACGGAGATGGAATATATTTTTGTTTATGAGGTACATTTGTTAGCCGTTTGTTAATACGTTGTGCTATGTGCAGCTATTAGGCTTCGCTTGTTACGTGACTTACAGTTGTACGAGTTGTTGATGTACCTAAACTGTGAGCCAAATGTGGTTTGCCCGTGAACGTAAGGTATCTGAAAATTGAAGGAAATGTTTGTAATAAATCCCCAAAGTGCAAGTTGGAGAATGCTGAATCGATCATCATACCTCTTCTTAAGCATGATCCAGATGTTCCTCTTGAACACAAATATGAAGAATATGAAGACTCCGTAGAGGGCATTGCAGAAATCTGTGAGGTACCAGACTTCATCAGGTATGTTTGAAAATTTCCAGTTTAGAGCCCAGGAAATTACTTCCATCGTCCAGTTGATACCCATCGCCAGTAACAACTTAACATACAGATTGAATCTGTAAATAATCAAAGTATATAAGGACTATATAATTTCTGTTGGTGATATAACACTATTTTCAGACATTTCTAGGTTTCCCCCCGACTTTTAATCCAAAAGCTTTTGACCACACGATCATGCGTTTGCAGATTTAAACAATTTTCTATTTCTGATTTGAGAAAAAAAATAAAAAGACGTATAAAAATTACTAATAATAAAATTATCTTCGAGAATTAAAAACAATTAATTTCTGTAGTCCGCCTGTATTGTTTAAAAAATGTTTTCAAAAAAAAACAAGGCTTTAATATAGGCAACCCAATATACACTGCCGTTCGCATTTTGCCTGCGCTTAAAAAATATTCCTATATTTTTTTTCTTAATGAAAAATCTAATAAACTTCTTTTCTTGGACTGTGTAATGTTCCTAATTTTGTTAAATATCTGAAACAATTAAAATTTTGCATTTGTTTCTAATTTTTTTTTCTAGGTGAACGTATAATGAGGTGAGCCAACAATGTCTCATTGTTTAAGACGCATCCTGGTCACGTATCTCCTTAATTTCTTATTATTTACCACACAAGAAAGGCAAATCAAAAAGCAATTACGTACATACTATAGTTGGTTCTTTGATTTTGAAAATAAAAAAAATCTTGGGACGATAAAATTCACACTTTACGAGTTTTCTTTCGTATTGACAGCGTAGCCTAAATATTTATTTATGCGCGCAGGAGTATAAAAATTACTAATAATAAAATTATCTTCAAGAATTAAAAACAATTAATTTCTGTAGTCCGCCTGTATTGTTTAAAAAATGTTTTCAAAAAAAAAAACAAAGCTTTAATATAGGCAACCCAATATACACTGCCGTTCGCATTTTGCCTGCGCTTAAAAAATATTCCTATATTTTTTTTCTTAATGAAAAATCTAATAAACTTCTTTTCTTGGACTGTGTAATTTTCCTAATTTTGTTAAATATCTGAAACAATTAAAATTTTGCATTTGTTTCCAATTTTTTTTTCTAGGTGAACGTATAATGAGGTGAGCCAACAATGTCTCATTGTTTAAGACGCATCCTGGTCACGTATCTCCTTAATTTCTTATTATTTGCCACACAAGAAAGGCAAATCAAAAAGCAATTACGTACATACTATAGTTGGTTCCTTGATTTTGAAAATAAAAAAAATCTTGGGACGATAAAATTCACAATTTACGAGTTTTATTTTCGTGTTGACAGCGTAGCCTAAATATTTATTTATTATATTTTTTTATGCGCGCAGGAGTATAAAAATTACTAATAATAAAATTATCTTCAAGAATTAAAAACAATTAATTTCTGTAGTCCGCCTGTATTGTATAAAAAATGTTTTCAAAAAAAAAAACAATATAGGCAACCCAATATACACTGTCATTCGCATTTTGCCTGCACTTAAAAAATATTCCTATATATATATTTTTTTAATGAAAAATCTAATAAACTTCTTTTCTTGGACTGTGTAATTTTCCTAATTTTGTTAAATACCTGAAACAATTAAAATTTTGCATTTGTTTCCAATTTTTTTTTTTTTATTACTAAAACTATACCGCATTACTTCAAAATATTTGCAACAATTGGAATTTCTTTTTTGATATCCAAATAGGGGAATCTTGTTTATTAAACGAATGTGATCATAAAAATGTATGGAAAGAAGTAAAAAAAAATTGCACACAGGAAAATATTAAACTTAATTTCCAGACTTCTGTAGAAAAACACAAGATTTTGCTTATTTTGAACCTTTTCTGAATTCTCGGACTTTTCGCAGTTTCCCCGGCGAGTGGGAACCCTGTATAAAATGTTAAGTAGATAATGAAAAATATAACTTATTTACCTTGGCGTTTCACGGAACTGTTTGTTCGCTCTCTCAAAAGCGTTTTCTTTTGCACATTCCCTCTGCATTTATTAAAACATTCAACTTACCTTTGTTTATCGCTTTCTAATCTACTTTTCTGACTGTCATCTCTTCTCAGCATGGCCGTATCATTCCTTACCATTTGGATTTTATACGCGGTCACACAGAACAGAACGATGTTCGTCGTTAATAATATAGCGATTGGCAGATAAAAATATAGGAATGTAGGCATTCCACCTAAGAAGAAAAAAAGAAAAAGTGCGATTTAGGAAATTTCAAAACAGATTTAAATTCTCCAATACTCACTTCCGAACCAACATTGTCCGTTGCCGAGTCCGGGATGATAGAGGGATTTCACGTCCACACTCGGACCATACGAAAGTCCGATTACTAGGCAAACTAGTAAGAAGGGGACTCCCCAAGCGTAAGCGCTGTAGTAGAGAAAACGGCGGGTGTCGCGCTTTTTACTTCCGGTAAGTCCTCTGATACCACTGCAAGAATATAAATTAAAACATCAGATTCTCACCATCAAACAACAACATGCATTTATAAACGTTGCCAAATGTTGAGCTGTCTTAGATAAACATACTTTTGCTGCTAAAGGTAATCTAGGGATGATTTCAAACAAAAGGGAAAGAGATCATTAAGATCTAGGGAATTTATCGTTCATTTACTCAGGTAATTAGTAATTGTATTCATCAGTCGATTTAATTTATAAATTAATCATAAATCACAGTCATAAATCCTCAAGTATTCTTTTTTTTTAATCAAATTTATCCATTCAATTACTGAAGTAATTTTATTACTGGAGATCGGAATCGCGTATTTCGATGACGTCATGTGAGCGACTCCGTCCCTTATTATTACAACGCACACTGAAGAATTCACATAAACTATAAGCAGTATAATTTGGAAGACCTGATCCTGATCCGAGATTTAATTAAAAACAAATTTGTCTTTTTCTTTAAATTAAACAAATAGCTCGTTTTGTTTTTGACGGCGCCGGCGTCAAAATATGTTATTCCCATCACGATTAATTTCATTCGCCAATTCTTACTGATCTTTTCTGATTAATTTTTTACGACTCGACTTTTCATTTACCTGTCTATCATAAGTCGTTTGTTGACAACCCACTTCTGAAGTGGTTTTTCTTTGAAGCAAACAAATAGCGTAATTTTTATTTATTTTGTTAATCGATTTTATTGATTAGTTATCGTTTTCCTAGAAGAAAAAATACTAAAGATAAAACACAAACGCAGATTTCTCAAAAGGAAATTTTGAAATTAATTAATCAACTAAAAAAAAAACTTGATTTCAACGAAAAAGTTCATAAGATCTCAGATAAATGGCGTATTATGCTATCATCTTCAAAAATCAATATATTCCGTATTTCAAAGTTAATATACAGCATAAAAAATTATTTTGAAAATGCTTTGTGTGAGAAAGAGCATCACCGCGTGTTTTTTTAATGATTGAGAGGATAGTTTGAATTTGGCGCCAGATATTTCACGTTGAAATTCACGCGGTAAATTCAAATTATTCTCAAACATTAAAAATCTAAAAATATTTGTTTTTCAACTTCTGATTTTACTCAGAACTGCTGCTGTGAAGTAGCAAGTGTTCATTTTAAAATGCGGCAGCAATAAATAACGTAAATAAAATGACAATTGACAGGAGAAATGACACTATGACTATTGTAGTAAAGTTAAGCTACGACATGCCTTTAGAAAAAAAAAAATGTTTCCAACGCCAATGCCACCGGAGAATGAAATGAACACTTGTCAGTTTCTGAACGCAACCTAGCAGCAGGAGCGCCGAAAATAGTAGCAGTGGCAGCCCTGAGGAAGTCCTTTTGTGAAAAAGAGTGAAACGTTAGTAGAGAGAAGAATTATGACGCGGTATAACAGAGAAAATTCTATTATTAATAATATTTCTGTGAATCTAAACACCGATTGTTTCATCGAAACTTGAAGACATTAAAGATACGGTTATATTTGAGAAAGGATACAAAATGTATGCTTTTGTTTGATCATCAAATCAAGCTCAGCTGTTTAATTTATTTATAATAGATTTCACTATTCGAATACTTTTATAAACTCTGTAATTGTGAAGACAGCCTGTATAAGATTGCGTTTCTCACCTGAACGTAAGCCATATATCGATGCAACTCGAGTTCATCCAGAAGAACGAGACCATAAAGAAGAAATAACAAAGTAAACCTGAAATGAAAAGAAAACTTGCAACCAACAGACTCGATATTTTTTTGAGCCAAAGCGTAATTAATAATTTTGAAAAATAAAAACAAATGACAACAGTTTCCTGTAATTTTTCTTGCTCAAAAAAAGGTTTTCGCGAAAATCAACACCTAACCGACAGACGACGCTTTGAATAAAATCAATTAAATCAAATGACATTAAACAAACGTCATTCCAATGATTTCGTTCACAAAACTTCCGCTAGATGTCAGCGACTCCGCGATTTTCTTGAATCGTTTAAATACAACTTCACAGATGTCATGTAGAAATTTTGAAAACTGAAGCCAAATTTGACAAACTTTTGTAAAATCTGTAAAGTCAGTTTAAACAATACCATTTTGAGAAAGAAGAAGAAGAAGAATTACAGGAAACTGTTTCTGTCTACTTTTTTCAGCTTTCGACTTAATTAGTAATTAAGTACTTACCTACTGTGGCACATGCAAACGGTTCGAAAGAAGAATGCAGTTGTATGGTTACCAAAAAAATGTAGGCGAACAACAAGGACAAGACGTAACACATCAAGGCCTTCGCCGGAAGATTTCGTTCGGGAATCAGAGCGTATACTATGAACGTTACCAGCAGGAAGGGCATAGATATTATCATTCCTGAAAAAAATGAAGAAACGGTTAATATCAACACAAAAAAAAATTACAATCTAAAGCAAATTCGCGAAAACCAGTAACCAACAGATGGCGCCTTTACTAAAGAAAACAAAGAGCCGTCATTAACGTTATTCAATCACAAAACTGACAAACAAACATTTCAATTTAATAGTAATTTTTTTACCGACTTTTCATAGGTTAACCGAATGTCATTCCAGTGCTCCGTTCCGATGTCTTCCTTATTGTAAGGCCCTTCACAAAACCTTCGTCAGATGTCAGTCACTCCGTGATTTTCTCGAATAGCAATAGATAATAAATAATTACAGTTTCCTGTAATTTTTGTTTCTCCAAAATGGTGCTGTTTAAATATGACTTCACAGCACTTTACAGAGACGTTTGCAAACAGGGTTGCCAGATTGGGCGAAATTCCGCCATTTTGGGCTGTATTTTAGACATACTTGGCGTTCAAAAGTCTTATTTGGCGTCTGGCGTCTGATTTAGGCTATTTTTGTTTTCACGATAAATAAACATTAGAAAAATTTTGTGCAAATCGTTTTTTTTCTAAAACTTTCATTATGCTTTGACAGCAAGCATGGCCGCCTTGCATGGGGGGACTTATTAGGAGCAAATCCGCTTCAATTTGTCTATCCTACTGCAATGTTAGGTCAAAAAGCGATCGTAAGATGTCGCTATTTTATCTGTTGATAAATAAACAAATGTACAGTGTGATGAATAACGACTGTATATGTGTTACATGACGAAAATACATCGAACATCGTTTTCTTTTGTTTTTTGTTTGGTTAATTTCATATTTTTTCTGCGTTTTTCGTTTTTGTTTTGTTTTGTTTTATTAAGCAATTGTTGTCTTGCATTTCACTCGCGGTCCGTTAGTTCCCCCCAGTTTCTTGAGTTTTCGGTCGAAGAATCGCGGTTTTTTCATTTAATTATTTTTTTTTAATGTTTTTCGCATTTTTCTTTTTTTAATTGAATTGGTTTTCACATTTTATTGACTCCTTTTTACAACTCTCTGTTGGTTCCTACGAGTTTGTTCTGATTTCTAAAAACCTTAATCGATTTTCTTTTTTTTTTTTATCTTAGTACCTTGGTACTTTTTTTTTTTGCTTTCTACTAGATTTTTTTTTTAAATCTTCGCCCGGATATTTATTCATTTGGTTTTTGTTCACCTTAGTCATCGTCGATCTTCTTTTGTTTTTTTTTTGTTTTATTTTTGTGTATTTTTCTTTTGCCATATAAAATTGAATTTTCGCATTTTATTAACGCTTGTTTGTAGGTTATCGTTCTTCATTTGTTTGTGTTTTGTTTTGCGCACTGTGTACAGTTTCCTTTTTGTTTTTGTTTTTTTTTTTTAATTAAATTACCGACTTTTTTACAGCTTGCTTTAATTTTCCACGAATTTGTTAATTCGCCCGGAAAATTGTTGTTTCTCGTTCAGCTTGGTGTCGTCGATCTTCCTTTGTTTTTTTTTTAGTTTACTTCACGCCTTGCATCTTGTTTCTGTCGTCTTCGTTTCTCTTTTGTTTCTGTTTTTATTTTTACAGATTTCATTTGTTTTGATTTTTGTTATCCTAAATTGGCGATTTTTTGTTTTTGTTTTGTCTTTGGCGCCTTTTTGGTTGCGGCATTTTATCAACGAGTTGGAGACTCTGGCAACCCTGCTTGCAAATGTTGAAAAAGATTTGACAAGCTCAAAACTTTTGTAAAATCCGTAAGTCTCATTTAAACAGTACAATTTCGGAGAAACTAAAATTACAGAAAACTGTAATTGTCTATTATTTCTTTTCTTTTGCCTGTATAGGAGCTTTCTTTCGCTTAAAAGTTTCGATGGCTTTAATCAATTAACAAAGTAATAAGTAAAAAAATATACAGGGTGTATTACAACAGTCCGGGGCAAGAAACCACAAAAATAGAGGGATTCAAAAAAGAGAATGTCTGTTTTTGAATCAAAACACGTTTAGATCAGGATTTTGTGAGCGAAAGAAAGCACCTTATGTTTTAACAAAAATTGTTCCTTGTTATTCAGTAAGATAACGAAGAAACGGGAGAAAGAATTTAATAATTTTAAAAATTTAAAGATTCCCAACTTTCTCGTTCGCTTTGCATCTGCAACACTTTCTCCTCCATCTCCGGTCCTGTATTTGTATTTGCACAACGTCCGTTTCTTTAATTTGCAAACAACAAACAAAAGCATTAAAGTACGTCTCTGTTTGCAAAATTAGAAATTATTTATTTTTCGAAGTTTTTCAAAGTTGCCTCAAAGCGAAACGATTTCGCAAAACGATGCGGATGTAGTAAGTCAAGGTTTATTTAAATATTTTTTTATTTTATTTTTTGCTACGCGCACTGTGTTTATTCCTCGGTTCCTGTGGGAACGCACGGCCTTTTTATTATTAAGAATTGTATTTGTTTATGTTCTGCGCGGGAAATTTCTAAATGTTAGATAAAACATATGGAGTGTCTCTCTCGTATCGCCGGCTACAAGAAACGGATGCGACGCGCAATCCATCTAGGCTAAACAAACACGAACTCATTGATTTTAAAGATTTATGTTCGATATTTAAAAAAAGAAAAAGAAAAAGAAAAAAAAAAACATCGTCGACTAAGTAAGAAATAAATGGTAACACCTCAACCACAGCTTCAACTTTAAATGAGTTTTTTTTTGACATCAGATTCCAAAATAACGAAAGATTTAATAAATTTCTGCCGCACAAAAGAAATTTGCTCTTCAGCATTAAAAAAATCTATACAATATGTACAGTCAGGGTCTTTAGTAATGTCTCGCCTATAAATGTTCTGATCACTGCATTTGGTAGACGGACAACCAAACGAGCAAGGATGTGAACAAATACAAACAAAATAAAAACATGAAATAAATTCAAGACGTGTTTGTTTACCTTTTAGATCGCGACTTAAACATTTTTTTATTGGGGAGACATTACTAAAGAGCTTGACTGTGCCTGCGCTTGTGCTAACAAAAAAAAAATTATTATACAGTGCGTTCAAAAATGTTTGAATGACAAGTGAAAACTTTCCGCTCAGTATTTTTTAAACGCATCTTTCGCCTAATCGTTTAGGTAATTGTTGTGCCGTGCGAAATAAAAACAGTACAAGCGAAAGCACGTGCGAAACAAAAACAGGGCATGCACAACTCGTTTGTTTTGTTTGATCCGCCGGGAATTCCCAAATTGTTGACCTGAAAACAAGACGCTTGCGAATGCAAGTCACTAATGTAATGGGTAATGGAATGGAAATACTGACCGTAACACGCATAGAAGTGCGTGGGGAAGGGGGAGAGGGGTTCTGGTTATTGACCGTTTCTAATCATATGCACATTAGCATTTCTTTTAAAAATAAATCCCGATTGTACAGATACAAACGTGGGTTTTAAATGTGGACGGACACCTGTCGCTTAACCGCAATGTGGAAAGTCAAATCATAATTTCAACTACTTGTTGGACAATGCCAAGCGTATTTTAATTATTTCTGTTTATGTTTATTAAATAATGTAATTGTCTGTAAGTAGAATAATTAATTATAAACGAGATTTGAGGAAAACTTAAGTGCCTGGGACCCGGACGTTTAGGTTATTAGATTAGAGACATTATTTTTAATACCGACTGTACATGTAATTCAATTTCTTGGAAAGCTATGAAACAATTAATTTCGTTTTACTACTGAACTATCATTTTTATTGTAAAAAATAAAAAAAATATTAAAAATTTGGTTGCAAATCGCTTTTGATTGCCTCGAGCATCCTCTGTACAGCCCTTTTATAATAAATAAATAAATTAGAATATTATTTTTTTAAATAAACATAAGAAATAAGGTAATCTGAACGTGATTTAATTAATTTAAAATTAATGTACGGCTGGAAACTGAAATTAATTGCGATGAATTTGTTCGTTTGTTCCGTCAAAGATGGCGTTAGTGCAATCTTTCAAAACAAATATACTAAATGAAAAGGAAACATCTAACAATAAATCGTGAGATTATTTTATAATAAACGGAGAGTAATTTAAATTCAATTGTCAGTTAAGTTCTAACAAAAAAAAAATCCATCCATCGTTTGTAAACGGCGCGGCGGGAAATTTAAAGTTTTAAAATTTATATAATTAGTGACTGATTAAAAATTTTGAATAGATTTCATCGAAAGAGAAGCCTCAAGTCACTAAAAAATTTTGTAGGTTAAGTTTTCGAATGCGTTTACTGAATGAACATCACAGTGACATAGTTGACATGTTTCAGAAAAAATTCCATTTGCAGAACTCTAAAGATAAAAAAAAATTTATGAACTTATTGACCCTATTTCAAAGTTCAGTCCAGATTACAGAGGAGTTGAGAAACCTAAATAGAACGAAATTATGTTGATTGCCATAAAAATCTTTCTGAAACTGAAAAATATGGCAGGTAGAAAATCATAATGGTGTTGAAAAATTGTTCCTCCGTTTCACTAGAGATGGCGTTGTTCTTCTGGGCCGGAGATCAGCGAAACTCTAAAATTTTCACAAAAATTCTTATTCCTCCACAGACATTTTAAAGCTCAATCGAAAGTAAGTCGAGTAACAAGAGGATTTAAAATAAAAAGTAAAAAAAAAAAATTGATTATTATGAATCTGTTCTTCCATTGCACAATAGATGGCACTTTACGGTTACAGTGAAGAATATCTGCAAATTTCGAAACTTTTGAGATGAAATGTGAATGACAAAGGAAAACAAAAATAATTTTAAAAACCACCGTCATTCCTAATCTGGCGCAAGTACTATAATCCTAAAAATTTAAAATACTTTTTCAAAGTCTAGTTGAGAGTAATAAACTTTGATATAAATAAAATAATAAATAATAAAAATATCTTTCTAAAACTGAAAAAATAGCAGAAAGTTAAATTGAGATGATGGTGACGAGATTGTTCTGCCACTCCATAATAGATGGCGCGCTCTGCTTCGAAGAACATCTGTAAAATCGAAACTTTTTCGGATAAATTATTAAATGAAAAAGAAGCGGAACAGAAAAATGAATTTTCAGCATGAATCTTTGAGTGAACAAGAAGGCGAAGTTTAAAACAAAAAAAATGAATTTCTTACGGACTTTATTATACCGGTTGTTGTTGTAAAGTGACAACATAGGCAATACAACTGAAAATGGTTTGAATATCTTAACAGTTGCTGAGCATTTACGTAACTATTAAAGTCACCTGGTATAAAATATTTTTATATTTTTTATTTTGAAAAAGTGCGTTTTTAAATTCAATAATATGATTGTATTTATGTGGCTATTTTCTTTTATCTTATCTTTTAGGAATGCATTAGACAAACTAGCAATAATTTAATTAGTACTGACTAAAAAATAATTTACTAAAAATTACGATCATTATTGCATTCCATTGTTAAGACTTTGATTAACCAAAATTCTGTTAAAAAGAAGAAATAAACATTTTAATTCAAAACTAAAAAGTCAATTAGGAAATTCCAAACCCGATTTCACCGTAACCGGAACGCAAGGTACTTTTATAGTTCGATTGGTCGGGAATCCCGGCGTTCTCAGGGACTTCACAGATTGCAGATTGTTTTTTTTAGGTGAACGTATAATGAGGTGAGCCAACAATGTCTCTCATTGTTTAAGACGCATCCTGGTCACGTATCTCCTTAATTTCTTATTATTTGCCACACAAGATCAAATCAAATCAAAAAGCAATTACGTACATACTATAGTTGGTTCCTTGATTTTGAAAATAAATAAAAATCTTGGGACGATAAAATTCACACTTTACGAGTTTCTTTTCGCGTTGACAGCGTAGCCCAAATATTTATTTATGCGCGCAGGAGATAAAATTTCTTTTTTATTCTAGTTTCATTCACATTTAAATGTTTATTTTTGGATACGAGGAGGAAAAGAGCAGGTTTCAAAACTCTTCAGGAAATAAATAAACGAGTGGACTCGTGCAGAAATATATGTTTTTTTTTTTTTAGTATTTCTATAAAACAAAGGGCTCCACGCTTAATAAACGTTGGAAATAAACAAACAGAAATAATTCCAGCGACAGTGATATTCATTTATAAAACTAAGAAGAAAATATGTGAAATAACATATTAAGGAAAAACGAACTCAGCAGCAATAATAAATCCACCGAGTGCCTATTTAAAAAATGAATAAAATTTTACATTATTAATTTATTAAAAATTACACAACAGTGTTAAATTAAAAATTAAAATAGTTGGTTAAATTTCGCGCTGTTTTTTTTTTGTTATCCAATCAGAAACTCGTCCCAGTGTGCGTCACTGAATTGTTTTCTCAAATCTCGACATTGATTGGATGGAACTGCGCGGGGAATTTAAACGTTCCCGTTAACAATACAAGACAGTGATGGAACCTTAATTTTTTTTTCATGGTTTCATCACTGCAATATTATAAACTTTTTAATTATGCGAGCTTTAAACTTGATTGTAAAAAAAAAACATGTCTGTTCTGTTCTACTCACGTACAACAAGCAAATGACATTAATTTCATTAATTTTAGGTTTTCAAACTGCAATTAATAGTCTGCGCTTCTTTGATAAATTGCTGTTGACAATGTTATAAATAAATAAATAAATAGCCTTCGGTACCCCTGTAACTTACTGTTTTCTAAAGAATTATACTGTGACAAAGACAATGGCTAGTTTTTACATGATTTCACGTTTACAAAATGTGAAGGACATCATCACATCTACGATGATGACATGACATTGCCGTAATCCTTGATTATAGTTTAATAATTTGGCGTGTACACAGCAACGTATAATTTATTATTGTTTGCTTTAATTACGTAAAGTTTGATGCATTTTTTAAACGACGATATTTTAACTACATTCTAATACACATAATACACAAATCGATTTTTTAAATATTTCTTTCAACGTCTTATACAGAATTGTAATAATAAGTTAATTAATATAAATGAAATATGCATCAATACTTGCTTCTATTCTTATACTATGTTTATAAAATTAATATTACGCAATTTTTATGATGATACCCGCCCACACACAGAAATTAAAAATGTTGTTGCTGTTAATTTAGGTTGTTTTATTGAATGACGTTTCGTGTCTAAAATTTTTCAAAATTGAGCTTATGCTTTTTACAGGAAAAACAGAAATCCCTTTCTATTTAGGCTAATTATAATTCACATTTGATTCATTCGCTTCTATTACGCTAGACGCTTTGGAATAAATAAATAAATAAATATAATAGATATTGTAAAGTGGTCAAAATTTTTATGACGAAAACCATTTAAGAAATGTTATATTTAAAGCAAGGATTTAGTTGTATTTTTAAATCATGAGTCTTCAGCGGAATCTCTCAAGAATAATTCAAGAATGCGTTACTGTCTCCCACTCAATGCGAGACCCTTACGGGATGTATGGCAATAGTAGATCGCGGTAGTCTTCTACCCATGTCATTCCAATGAAAAGTGAATTAAATTTGCGGGACATTCTTCATGCGAGTCATTTTACAACGTGTCAGTCTGACTATGACTTAAAATTCACCCGAATCCGTGCTTTAGTTATATTATTACATTATGTAACTATTTGCTGCCAAAATTTTTTTAGTGCAAATAATTTGGAATTCTATTTTTCTTTAATAATTTAATGATGATTACGTAAATGTCTTCCGCAAAGACAGTTGTCAGTCGATAGCAAAAGCCGTCAGTCAATAGCAATTTCTTTAGTTGCGCTATAGACCGCCTCTGTACCTCATTAACATGATTTGGATGGGCCATGATTTAATAAATTCATTCTTTGAAGCAATGAATACTTAAAATTACTCATTTGTTAAGTTGTGGCTACAATGTATTCGAAATTCTTGAAGGTCTTCAAGTCTTCTGAACTTTTCATCATGACCTTGCCCGATTTTATTGTAGGAATAATATTTACAGTGCACATGACATGCCGTCTTACACTTTTGACGTCTTCTTGACGTTCCATGTGACCTTCTAGAGATCTGTGAAACATGAATAATAACAATAACAAAAATTAAGTGAATATTTGATTAGCGGAAAATTTTATTTAACATTAAGAAAAAACGTAAAGAATATTGTGTGGGAAAATATGCACATGTTTACGTATGATTTTAATATTTATTTTATTATTTTCAAGCTTTTGTTTAACAATTTTTTTCTGTTTAAAATAAATTTCGATCTTTATTTGACTTTCTTCTTCTCTTTGTGCCATTTCTTTCAGTTTATCAAAGAACAAAGAGAAACTAACTGTTATTACTTAAGGAAGTGTCTAACGTAGGTATCATGTGTGCTTACTTTTGATAAACGATAATGTAGCTTACTTGCAAAAATAATTTTTTTCTGGTAATCTCACCAGGTAGCGTAATGTAAAATGTACAGAGAAAAGCGAAAAGTAGTATACAATTACAGTTTCCTGTAATTTTTCTTTCTCTAAAATGGTACTGTTTAAACATTATGAAAGTTTCTATATTTGACAAACTGAAACTGTCTACTTTATTTTTTGATTTCGACCGTGAGTTGAATGCCTAGTCGAAGGCATCTTAAAAAATATATAAAAGACAAAAAGTACTCCTGTGACTTTTTTAACGAATATTACTTTCATTAAAATTTATATTAATGTAGTACAGTCGCGGGCATAGAAAACGGAACATTTCTTACAGATTTCAGTATTAAATGTCCTGTGCTGTACACGCAAAAATTTATAATCAAAACAACAAATTTTGCTAATCATCAGAAGCAGAAGCAGAAAATATGATACAGATATTTTGAACATAATAAAATATGATAATTAGTAATAAGTAATTACATGTAAATTATTATCTTGTACCGTGGAGGGAATATTAACCATCCACGTTTTGTACTATACACGAGGTGGCCATTTTAGATCCTACATAGGCCCAGGGTTGCAGGCAATGTCGCCAACTTGTTGAAAAAATACAACCGAAACGTGCCAATTTTTTCTAAAGTGAAAGACAAAAGAAAAACAAAAAATCGCAGATTTGGGATAACAAGAAACAGAATAAATAAAAAAAATAAAAGAAATCTGTAAAAAGTCAGAAACAAAAAAGAAATGAAAACAACAGCAACAAAACGCGTTAACGAAGTTACTAAAAAAAAAAAAAAAAAACTAAGGAAGATCAAAACCAAGCCGAACGAAAAACAACATTTTTCCGGACGACGGAAAAAAGTCGTTAATACGATTTAAAAAAAAATAAAACAAAAAAAAAGGAAATGAAATACAGCGCGCAAAACAAAAGATCACAACTGAGACACAAAACAAACGAAAAACGATGAACTACAAAAAGCGTCGATAAAATGCGAAAAATCAATTTTATGAGGCAAAAGACATAATGCGAAAGCAGAACAGAGAAATAAAACAAAAGAAGATTGGCGACTAAGGTGAACAAAAGACAAATGAAAATGAATGACAATTTGATAAAAATAAATTAATTAATTAAAAAAAAAATAGAAGTATCAGAGTACTATGATGAACAAAAAAAAAGAGAAAATCGAAAGATTTAGCAAATGAAAACAAACTCGTAGGAAACAAAAGAGAACTGTGCGTGCTCTCTCATGCTTACTACTATAATCAAATATATTTGGCACAACCTGTATACTGATTATAAAACCAGACTTGAGACGTTATAAATTGATTTTATTTTTAAAATCTTTTTGTAACTTAAGAAAAATTTTAAGGCGATATTCATTGAATTATTCCGTGTGGGCAATAATTAGGAAAAAAATACACAATAAATCACTGAATTAAAACTGAAATTCCAGGTCAAATTAAATTTCTTAGAATTCCAGATAAACGCTGGAAAAACTAATTATTTGCTGATATTTGGGGATTTTGGGTTTCAGTAAAATTTGGCTTAACGCGCGGCTACTCTTAATTACTAGATTTTCGACGAAGAATCTCGAAACCATCAGTGGTTCGTACGCGTCGCATGGAAAGCACCGGTCATTATTGTGTAAACAGTTCGATGAAACCCGTATTTGTTTAACTATGTAAATGATTTTAAAAGAAGAAAATAACCTAACGAGTCATTAATAACATGGTACTATTTTTATAAATACCGCGAGGGCAAAGAAAAAAAAATGTCGAAGACAACCAAAATCTTGTTCTGGCCGCATTAAACAACTTTACATTTTTAACTGCTATGCAAGCAATATTTTAACTTACTATTCTGTATCAAAAGCGTCAAATTTAAAGGGCTGTTAAATTTTGTTGCTGCGGTAACAACCAATCGTAGAACTGTATTTTGAAATTTAAAGGACCTCTAAATTTTAACAGCTCGTTAAAAGTTACACAATACGCCCCTTTTTCTGTATCAAAAAGGTTAAATTTAAAGGGTGTTAAGTTTTGGTGCTGTTTTTAAAGCCCATCTAAATTTTAACGGCCTGTTAATAAGCTGCAGAATCTGCACCAAAAGGCCCGTATTCTCATTCCAGGATTAAAGTTGTCTCTGGTTGAAGTTGTAATTAAAATAAACGAGAAACGGTATAGCTTTACGTCAATTTAAAGTGTAAGAGAGTGACACGTTTATCTCTCACGGCAACGTTCATTCAGTCGTCACTCTCTTACTCTTAACAGTGGTATAAAACTATGTACTATATCGGTTCTCGTTTATTTTAATCACAACTTTAGTTAGATGCGATTTTAATCAGAAGATACGAATATGGGCGCAAATGGGTTTTATTTTTTTAATGTATGAAGAGATAACAACGACAACCGATTCATATTTCAAGGGCATCACCGACTTTTAAGGGTATCATAGTAAATTCAAATCACAATTTTAGTTAGGGACGATTTCAATCATAAAATAAGAATGTGGACCATTGTGTTTTACTTTTTAATGTATGGAAATAACAAAACCAGAAGACAACCGATTCATATTTCAAGGGTATCACTGATTTTTAAGAGTATCATAGTAAATTCAAATCACAATTTTGGTTAGGGACGACTTTAATCATAAGATAAGAATGTGAACCATTTTGTTTTACTTTTTAATGTATGAAGATAACAACGACAACCAATTCGTGTTTCAAGGATATCACTGACTTTTAAGGGTATCATAGTAAACTTACCCATACCTACAATATTAATGGGAGCTGTTCCTTCACCGGGTCCCTCCTTTGGAAAACATACCAACGCAGATATACCTTGATCCACGAAGTGATCAACACAGAACTCTTCTGTACCAATAACCGAATCGATCGTGATCGTATACAAGGAACCATTTTCAGTTAATACAAAAGTATCATTTGGATTACTGAATGGATTCTGGACATAGTAATCACGACATTTAATCCCCGGCACGTGGTAAAAATCATAGTTACTCTCGTACTCTTTAACACGAAAGACGTTGTCGTCGTCTTTAACGCACACTCTCTCCTCGAGGGAATAAGAATATCCGTTCGCACAGCATTTCCTCAAGCACTTATCCTCGCAGAGGCAATTGTCCAGATCCGAAACGTTCCTCACGTCTTTGAGTTTATACTTGACGATTTCGCTCGTGGTCAAATGTGAATTTAATTTGGCAACTTCCGTCACGCATTTTTCCCCGATCACCAAACAAACAAACAAACTCATCAGCAACGAGCAGGCCTCGGCTTTGTGTTGGAGCATGCTTTTTTTGATTCAAACTCGTGCAGCCGACATCCTCAAGGTCAAAATCACAACTCACCTACAACACCGTTCCGTTACAACTGGATGGATAAGAGTGTGGATTCATTACGAAAACGTGATTCCATTGAAAACGGGACGAATGCAGACGAATTTAAGCGATGCGCGTCTTGAGAAAGTTAAACGCTCTGTACATCAGACGTAAACACGAGGTAGTACATACAAATTTCAACTAAAGATTAGCTTCAGAGATAATTTATCATCTTGACTGGGGAAAGGTAGAAGGAAAAGAGATAGCAAATGTAAATAATACGTAACATCATCGTAAATATCGCCGGGGATTAAATGACCCATTTGATTGTGATTGTGAGTCAGAGGAAACGTGTACAAAATTAAATAATACAAGTAGACTCTTGTCCGATGATGAAAACAAACTAAAATAATAAACAAAAAGAAGAAAGTCCGTGGTGTTCATATTGCCTGCTCTATCTTTGTTGTATAGCCCATGATCTCACTTTGAAACAACGACCGGTATACAAACGTTTAATGTATGTAATTAAGAATAAAAAAAAAATTCTCCAGTTTTTCGTCAATAGAAAAAATAATAATGTAAATATTTAAATTTAAAAACTCTCGATAAAAAAATACTTTCAGACAAAAAATATACAGGCTGTCTCAAAAATTGTGTTCCATATTTTATAGACAGACACCGTTAGTTTCTGCTATAGAGCAGCGGTTCTCAAACTTTTTCAATCATGGAGCCCTTTTTGAAATAAAAGTTTCTCATCGAGCCCAAGACACGTTCAGGTCTATCTGTCTATAAAACATATTACACACGTCACGTACGGCATTGTTGCCAACTGTCCGATTATAATCGTCCTCGTACGATTATTTAGCAGTTGGTACGAGGTATAAACAATTACATCTTCAAAATCGAATGCATAAATACGATTATTTCTTAAGTAACATTCTGTTATAAACTGAGATCGGAATCACATATTTTGACGTCATCGTGTTCACCCTATGCTGTCAGATGTTGCATTGAAGAACTCGCGTAAGCCAATTTCAAAAAAATTAGGACACCACTCGGATTATTCTGAAAAGAATGAGAATGAATTCAAGATAATTTCGTCTGCCTATTTCATAGACAAATGATGACGTCAAAATATCTGTGTTTCCGATCTCTAGTTATAAAATGTTCGCTTTTGAATTTTGAATGAAGAAGAAAATAAATTTACCGCTTTAAAAAAAAAAAAAACAAGAATGTTTGTAATAATTCAAATAAAATGAAATGAATAAATAAAAATTACGATGAACGTGGGAAAAACAAATGAACTCAAGACGAATTGTGGATTTAAAATTTCCCAAAAAATAAAATTAATAATAAATAACCACGAGAAAGAGGCAAATACATATCACAAAATTTCTGAAGAAAAAAAAATGACATAGAAAATAAACAAAATTAAAAAATGTTCCACAGTTGTAAGATTTTTTTAAATTTTTACATAATGTGTGTTAAAAAAATTAATTTTATTAAAGTTTTGTTTCAGTTTGTCTCATTTTAAACGATTGCCATCGAAATATTTGGAAAAATATGATTAATAAAGAATTAAAGGAAAAAAAAATGATTTTAGCGAATTTTTGTTTAACTTTGGATCATTTTAAATGGTTGTCACTCTTGTGGAATCCGCACAAGCAAATTTAAACTCTTGTGACTTCGAAAATAATCATCGTAAGAAATTTTTTGTGTGATTTTAGAGTCAGATGGTTTAGCAGTATATGACGTATAAAAGATGACAGTATTTTTGAGACACCCGGTATTAAGCATTGCATGTCTGTAGTTGGCCTTGAACCATACAATCTTTCTAATTGACTCCTACGATATTCATTATTTTTTTTTAATTTGTACCTTAAATTATACAATATAAATAACTATGTATGACAGAAGCAATCAGCAATAAAGAATTTTTATTATTGTTATTGTTATTATAAAACTTTCTTGTTTGAAGCTTTTCCAATAGGCGATATATATGTTTTAATCCAAATATTATTCATTAATTAATTCATTATTGTTTATATGAAGAAACTAGAATATCCAGAAAATTATTTTTTTTTCCTGCTATGCCTATTTCAGAACGTATTTTAAAATTAACTTGACGCTGTACGTGTATAATAAATAAATAGGTTCTTGTTTACCGGTAGAAAGGTAAAAAGAGATATTAAATGTAAACATTGTTCAACAAATGTAAATATTGCCCGTGCGAATGACTTTCATAACATAATCGTGAGTCAATACTGGATTGAATAGTTCAGTTGCTCGAAAATCTTTTATTTATTTTGATACGACGATAATTTTCGACTGTTTCATTTTATCGAACACAATAAAGTCACAAATTTTCATTATTTACAGAAGCGATTCAAATTTTTAATAAATTATGAACTACTACTAAAAAAGAAAAGGACAGAACAGAACAGAAATGGAGTGAAAAATCATCGTTTTCAAAATTAAAAATAAAAAAACAACTCTATTTTAATAAATGGGGAAGATATTCGAGATTTTCGAAAATTAGAATTTTAGTCTTTCAAAAAGTGTGCTACAAACGGTATTTATTTTTTTATTATCAATTTTTATACAAATTTTATTAACTTAGAAAAATTTTGTGCAAATCGTTTTTGATTGCAGTGAAAACCTCGAGCAGCCTCTGTACAGCTGTTCCAATTGGTCTATCCTACTGCAATGTCAGGTCAAAAAGCGATAGTAAGATGTCGCTATTTTATCTGTTCATCAAATTTATTAACGTAGAATGCTCTGCATTTGTAGCACACTTTTTGAAAAACCCTGTATATTTAATAAATTTGATAAACAGGTCTAACTGTATAAAAGGCTTATTGTAATTTCCTTTTATCTAAATGATAAGTGTACGTAAGCCTTCGGCTGTTATTAAATATACCATTCCGAATATGATTGGGGGTTGTTAATAAATTGGAAAACGAGAAAGTTGAAGCCCCTTTAATTTTTTCAGGCTTCATCTATCTGTTTGCAGTGTCTATGAAATTAATTTTTTACATTTAATAACTGGCGAAATTTGCCAAAAGAACACACATTGTGATCAAATTTTGCTTTCATTTTCCCACTTCCTAATTCAATAATAAAAAAAAAACATGTCTAAAAAAATAAGGGCAGATCAGAATCGATTTTTATTCTTATCTCATGTTTCATTTCACATTTGATGTTTGTAAAAAAAGTCCTTTTATTATCAGCGCATTTAATGACATTATTATGTAAATACAAATTAATGGAATAATGTTTTAGCAATATATTGGATGAGATTTAGCTACATTTGCCAACGAACGAAAGCTGCTCTCAATTTACGCCCGTAATAAATGAAAACCAAATAAACATTAATTTATGTTAATCTGTAAAATATGGAACCCTATTAAATACAGAGTGATCAACAACGATGGAAGGTTTGCATCGCATCGTGTATGGACAACTTGACGATGTAAGAAATAATAAAACAAAAAACAAACAAAACAATGGCCGATTTCAGCCAGGAGCAAGGCTGCGTAGCCTTTCATAGCATAGATACACTAAAACATCGGATGATGACGTCACACGACATAGCGCTTGCGAAGCTACATAACTTCGGCTGAACTCGGCCAATCTCAACACGCACGGCGCTATACGGAAGTTATTATTGGCAACCTAGTCCCTTGTACACTAAAAAAAATTAACATTATTTGAAATATTTCAGACGCAAACCTTTAGTCATTGTTGATCACGGTGTATTTCAGAAATGGTTTTAAACGTGGTATACAGGAACCGTTCTACTAGTATGAAAGAAGCACGGCGTAGTTCACTCTATTTTCAACAGAGGTCGAGGCAGTCATTTGCACAGTTTTATTTTTATTACAGATTTTACATTTTATTGACATTAAAACAAACCAAAGTATCACCATAGATATACTGCCTTAAGTTATCATAATGTGATGTCATGACCATGAAAATGTATTTTAGAATAGGTTGCTTGTGAATTCTCGAAATTTCAATAAATAATTAATAAAGACATCCTGTTAAAAAAAAATAAAAAATTAAGTGAATTTAAAATAAAAATAGCAGTGCAGGTTTTCCCAATAATTTCTTCATTTTTTTAATATAAGCAATAAATCAATAAAACGTTTCTTATTGTGATGTGATTTGGTTAACGTACGTAAAGAGATGCATTTGATTTTTATCTTGAAACATGTCGAAAAAAAAATTACTTCAATTTATGGAGATGAAAAAGATACATATACGATAAGTATTAAAATATATTAAACAAAATAACAATTGTAACATAATTAGATTCCTTGCGGTTGATTTTAATGTAACTAAAAGAGAGAGAAAAAAAAGGAAAATTTAAAAGTCATTTTGTCTTAAGCGTATTTTATGTTTTCCTTTTTCATTTTTTTCGAAGAATTATTTTGTTACAAAAGTAACTAATATAAAAATGTACGCACTGATGTCATTGTCGTCATATTCTAGGAAGGAAGCAAATTTTATATAACATTATAACAGATGTGATTTTATCTGACTGACGAAAAGTCAACGCGCAACAGAAAAGATAATCAAAGATAAAAAGCAAGCAAAGATATTACAGATCGAGGTTCGGTTAATTCCCGGAAGGCAGGTTGATAACGTTACAACCTCCAAACAGGATTAAAGGAGGGAATTACCGTACACATGAAATGTAAAAAAAAAGAAGGAAAAAAGATAACCCGATTCACATAAATTACTGCTATCGACGTAAATGTAAAATTTCAAAGGTTGAGGTTTTCACAATCACTTTATACTGATTGAAATGGCTTATGAAATGAAACATTTTAACCGCATTGTTTAATGAACTCATTTAGAATTATGTGTATTTAACTAATAGTTAATTGAAACGAACGACTAACAGAAATTTGTATTAATTTATCTTGTAATTACTAGAATAATCAAAAATATATTTAATATAATTTTAAAGAAGAAATAAAAGACAAGACTCAAGACAATATAAAGTGAGAAGAAACGAATTACAAAGCTGTAAATTAAAAAAAAAAAAAAACGAAATAGAAACAAAGAAAAGCAATAAAAATATAATGTTATTCGCATAAATAATTAGTATTACTGACGTAAATGTAAAATTTAGAACATTATTTTAGAGAACCACAAAAATGCAATAAAAAATGCGTTAGTAAGATGATTCAGTGAAATTTGAAATAGTTTTTTTTTTTTAACGTACTGAAATGGATTATGAAATGAAAAGTTTCACCACATTGTTCAATGAATCCGTTTAAATTGTTT
Source organism: Prosopocoilus inquinatus (assembly GCA_036172665.1). Lineage (NCBI taxonomy): Eukaryota > Metazoa > Arthropoda > Insecta > Coleoptera > Lucanidae > Prosopocoilus > Prosopocoilus inquinatus. Next base: position 472,500 of record CM069873.1, read on the forward strand.
AAGTAATTGGTTACTCGCAATTTAGAAACGCAAAAATGTTGATTTCCGTTTAGCTTGTCGATCTTCTTTTGTTCTCTTCTCGCTTTGTGCGGAAGCAAAAAAAAGTAGACAAATTACAGTTTCCTTTAATCATTCTTTCTGAAAACGGTAGTAATTAAAGACGACTTGAAAGATAATATTAAAAAATTTTAAAAACATTCAAAATTAACAAGTTTTAAAACTTTAGCAAAATCTGTGAATTTGTCTTTAATCTATGGCATTTTGAGAAAGAATAATTACAGGAAACTGCAGTTTGTCTACTTTTTTTTGCTTTCACCTGTACTTTGTTGCCGCTTCTTCAATTTCTCTTTTGTTTCTTGATTTTTTTGCAGGTTAATTAGGTTCTTTCAATTTTCTTTCATTTTTTTCTGCTTCTATTTTTAGCAAAGAAAAAAAAACAAAAAAATAATAGTTCACTTTGACAATTGTCAAATTAATTGTATGATTAATTAATGATTTGTTTTTGTTTTTTCATCACCACACTTCTAAACCGAAATTTTTAAAGTTGTTATTATTTTTAGTTATTTTATTATTTAAGTTACTATTTTATTATTACAGTTTTTTTTAAATTTATTTCCGCTAATACCGAGAAATCAAAAATGATTTTGGGCGATCGTGAAATGGAAAGCGACTGTCTGTTAACAGCCAGTAAAGCCAAGGCTCCGACAATAGTTTTATAAAATCCATGACGACCCTTGCCCAAAACAATTTCTAATATCAAAATATTTCAAATAATGTAACACAATTAATTGATATATTTTTTTGCACTTCGAAGTTTGGCGAAATTGAGCCACTTTTTGTAATACCGTTGGCTGTATTTTTCAAGTAAAATCTGGTAACCCTGGCCAAGGTACGTTTCAAGAGGCCCCTATTTGAGCATAATCAAACTTGAGATATTTCGTGTAGGATTGCCAACTACCAAGTTTCGTAAATCGGGACCTAGTCTTTAAAAAATCGAGTTATTTTCCTGACAATATTGTCGGATAACTCAATTAGTATGATGCTTATGTTGTAGCTGAGGTGCGTTTCAAGATTCGAATGTCATCGCCGAGGTACATTTTAAGATGCGCGTGTTTAGACATAATCAGACTTGAGCAGTTTCGTGTAGGATTACCAACTACCAAGTTTCGTTTCGTTTAGTCTTTGAAACATCGAGTTATTTTTCTGATAATATTGACGGATAACTCAATTAGTATCACGCTTATGTTGTAACTAAAGTGCGTTTCAAGATTCGAATCTCGTGGCCGAGGTACATTTCAAGACGCGCGCGTATAGACATAATCAAACTTGAGATATTTCGTGTAGGATTGCCAATTACTAAGTTTCGTAAATCAGGACACTATCTTTGAAAAATCGAGTTATTTTTCTGAAAATATTGTCGGACAACTGAATTAGTATGTGCTGCTTTTAATTGTAGCTGAGGTGCGTTTCAAGTTTCGAATGTCGTGGCCGAGGTACATTTCAAGATGCGCTTGTTTAGACATAATCAGGCTGCTTTAAATCTTAGGAAACCAAATCCAAAGCTTTATAGGATAGGATAAGTTTTTAGCCCCGCCGCCACCCTGTAAAAAATCATTCCCTACCTGATGCAGTAAACGAAGCGGTTTCGCTTAGAATTTCCGCAGGAAAACATAACAACGCACATATTCCAATTCCGACAAAATAATCGAAGCAAAACTCCTCCACGCCAATAAAATTATGAACGTTTATTATCCACAGGGATCCGTTCGCGATTATTTGAAAAGCGTCATTCGGATATGCGTAAGGATTTTGGGGGTAGTGGTCCTGGCATTTAATGCCGGGAACGTAAACAAAGTTTCGCGATAAATTATGTTTGTTTTCGTAATCGTAAATGCGGAAGACGTTATCGCCGTCTTTAACACAAGACTTTCTGTCTGGCGAGTACGAATATCCGTAAGCACAGCATTTCCTCACACACTTATCGTCACAGGCACAATCGTCAAAGTTCGAAACGTTTTCGAAAACACCTAATCTATAACTTGATACGTTGCTTTTTGATAGATACGAGTTGAACTTTGCAGTTTCCGTAACACATTTTTCACTATTAACTAAAATTAATAAGAAGGCGAATAGAAGTATCACTAGTGTGCAGATGTTGTAAACGCTATAAAGGTAAGACATATTTCGAATCGCATTCTGTCCGATAGCACGATTTCACTGCGACTAAAGCATATATTTGTGCAGAAAAAAGATAAATGAAAGTTTCAATACATTAAGGCCTGAAACGACTATGCGGGAAATTAAGCGTAACGCCTGAAGGGAAAGGTGAGGAGACGTCGTCATATATTATCAACATCAGAGCAATCATTTAGTTACGTAACAACTATTTCAAAATTTCAATTTAGAAATTTGATTTTAAGAAAATGTAATAAATTTTCAATATAATGTCATCTTGTTTAAAAGGTTAAAGTATTTCTTTCATTAGAGGCAGAGGCGGCCTTAATAGTTGCGAGGCCCAGGGTGAGAAGTTTTTACAGGGCAGAGGAAAAGTTTGTCCACTTTACATTCATTAATTATGAAGAGCAGAAAATACTAAATAAATTTAAAAAGTAGGTAATTTAACATATTTCAATAATTAAAAAAAAAAGTTGTTATGAAATAAAAATGTAACTCTGGAAACAAAGGAGTAAAACTGCGAAACAAAAATATGACTACGAAATAAAAAGGTAACTGTAAAACAAAGATATACAGGGTGTAACTTTTATGAGGGAACGAACATCAAGCGCCAGTTCCTCACGTCGAATTATGAAAAAAAGTTCATATAAACACATGTCGCCAGGCGCATAGTTTCTGAGATACAGGGTCCGGAAAAAATTCGGGAAACTTTTTTGTTATCGATTTCTCAGAAAAATTTATTCTGTATGAAAATTCCCGCATCTTCCCAAACCTAAAATGCCCTTGTCAAAATCTGAATATCTATCGTCATATACCGAGGAGATCGAAATGTTTGTAATCGACGTAAGAGTAAAGCACCTTTATTTTTCAAGAGAAAAAAATGTTATTTGGGAAAGTTGTTCGGGAAAGTCATGAAATTTCAAATTTGAAATCGTGACTGCCCACGATGATTTTGTTAATGTTATATCTCAGAAATTATGCGTTTGCGGACCTATGTTTATAGAAACTCTTTTTTCGTATTTCGGTGTGAGGAACTGGCCCCCTGAAGTTTGGCCCCTCTTTACAGTTACACCCTGTACAAGAAAAGACGATCGAAATGAAAATAAAATATCGTCAAATCTAATAAAACAAAAACAAAAACAAAAGACGATCGTGGATGAAGATAAAAATGCGCAAAAACTAAGAACGAGTGAAATCGATGTAAATGATGACGACCAAGAATTCTATCTGCAAATATTAAAATATTATGTAAAATGAAATAAATTCAAATGAGTAAATGAAAAAAAAAAACCAAAGTCAATCAATGGGATAATTATAAGAAATAAAAAAATCGTATCAAATAAAGTCAAACATTAGAAAAAACAAAAAACAAAGATGGTAGGTGAAAATAAACATTATAAAAAAAATTAATCGTGGACAAAAAAAAGACGACCAATTGATAAACAAAAAATAAAATCAAATCGCATAAAAGAGAAAAAAAATGACGATCGATCCAAGGTATTAAAATAAGAGTATAAAATAAAGTTCCCATTAACGTTATCTGGCAAATAAGTTGAATTTTATGAACTGATGTCATGATGATTCGTCGAATAAGTTTATTGGAAAATTGGAAATATCCGCCCTAAATCGAGCAAATAAAACAAAAACAAAAGACGATCAATTCAAAAAATAAAATCAAATCGCATAAAACAGAAAAAAAAAATGGCGATCGATCGACGGGATTAAAATTTAAAATAGACTCAAACAGAGTAAATATAAAAAATAAAAAAAGGAAAAAACAAAAGATCAATTGGTAATCAAAAAATCAAATGAAGTCGCATAAAAGAGAAAGCAAAAATCGTTATCAATCGAATGGATTAAAATTGAATAAATTAAAAAGGAAAAAAAAACAAAAGCAAACAATGATCAATTGCTAATCAAAAAATCAAATCAAATTACATAAAAGAGAAAACAAAAATGCAAAATAAACTCAAGTCGAAAGAATAAAAGAAAAACAAAAGACGATCACTTCAAAAAACAAAATCCAATCCAATCCAATCAAAGAGAAAACACAAACGGCGATCGATAGAAGGGATTAAAATGTAAAATAAACTCAAATCGAGTAAACAAAAAAAAAAAAAAAAAACAATAACAAAAGACCACCAATTGATACACATAAAATAAAATTACATCGAACAAAAGAGAAAAGAAAATGGCCATCGATCGAAGCGAATGTCAAAAGAAACCCAAATCGAGTAAATTAAAAAAAAAAAAAAACAAAAACAAAAGACGATCAACTGATAATTAAAAAATAAAATCGTATCGAACGAAAGATAGTATTTATAATAATTGCAGTTTAAACAGCGACATCCTACGATCGCCTTTTGAGCTAACATTGCATTAGGATGATATAATTACAGTTTCCTGTAATTTTTTCTTTCTCTAAAATGGTACTGTTTAAATGCGACTTCACAGGTGGCACTTATAAAATTTTAAGAGCGGTCAGATTTGACGGCCCTAAACGTTTGTAAAATCTGCGAAGTCGTGTTTAAGCAGCACCACTTCGGAGAAAGAAAAATTACAGGAAACTGCAATTGTCTCTTTTTGCTTTTGACCGTGGATCGTATAAGCGTGATCGCAGCATAACAAGACGCATAAGACAGAGTTACACCCACCCACCCGCCCTCCCGCCACACATAAATACATGAAACTTTGAATTCAAAATTTCAAAAAAATATTCTTGGTATTCCTCGTACGCATTATTGCACGTAAAACCAATAATTTTCATTGATAAATTGAATAATAACACGAGATAAGATGTGAGCAGCAAATGGAAATGTGTATTTTTTTTTTTTTTTGGTCACATTCCCTAATCTCATATCATGGCTTGGTTTTATGTTTATAAACTACTTTTCAGACGTCAAAAGGATGCGGTTGCCCGCTTCTCGTCGTCTATCTGTTTATTACGTAGGGAAAAATTTTAAACAAAATGTATGATTAAGAAAACTAGTTTGATACGCGAATATTTACGATTTAAAAGCCAAATAATAATAATATTGTACGACATATTTATTAGGGCTGGAATACACGGACTATTTTTGGAAGTTTTGATTTGGGCGTCAATCAACGAGGTCAATGATTTTGACAAAAATTTACAAGCGATTACAATACAATTGAATAATAGGTGTATTTCAGAAGTAAAATAAAATATGTAATAAATATTCATGATTCGTAATATAACAACACAATAACCATTGATTAGTAATTACTTTAGACGCAGTTTTTTTTTTTTTTTTAAAGAAATAAATTATATCTAATGATTTTGAAATTTGAAAAAAAAAGAATTAAAAGAATTACGAGTTAAGTATGTACTTATTTGTTCGATTATAATCTTCCATTATAATCTACTTTTAAGATATAATTTTGAAAATTCTAGGAAAATTTATGATCATATCAGTGCCCACGAATTAAATGGTTATAAAAGATTTACTAGGCCGTACTATAAGTAAACATCAGTTAATCCTTCTTCGTCTTAAGAAGAGCTTTGTGACTTTTTATTCAAAAATGTAATATTAGGCTGTAACTATTTTTTTTTGTTGTTGAAAATATACAAAATTAAATTTACTTATACATTAAATCAAATTGCTTTACGCACTGTACTTTTTCTTTTTCAATTAATTTTGTATCTACCAAAAATAAATTCTTTCTCAAAATTTCAAAAAAGAAATACTTAAATGTTGAAATTTAAAAACTTTTATGTTAAATATGAATGTACACAATACTACAGGGAAGTTAATACTGAAACTGCAAATTAATAAAAAAAAAGTCAAAGTGAATCAGTTAATCATCGCACTTGTATACTTAGTGATCTATGTCTTTCGTCGTAAATTGCATTCTAATAGTTCATTCTAATTTTACTCATAGCGTAGATAAATTATCAATACAATTTTCAACAAGCAGATAACGATAATAATAATTAATAAAATAAATATTTAAAGAAGAGCATTAAACGCCTTGCGTTGGTATTTTTGAGGTTAACGAACAGAAAATTTTTTTTTCTTCAAAAAGAAATTGTTACAATTTACAATTTAAAGAGAAATTTCAAGTATCACTCAATTTTGATAATCAGGAACGCATTACCAGCCATTTTATGGCTTGTTTGTCATTGGTACGCACCTACGCTAATTGTGGTGTACTTAAGTTATCTCATTTCGGAATCATTAATCACAAGTTCAATAAAATTAACAGATTACAAGTATTGAGTTATTACAAATAGAAGAAAACAAAGACCAACAAAACACATTAAAAAAAAATAGCGTGTCAGTATCTCACTTGACTTGACTCGTCTTATATCGTTGTAAAGCTCCACAAAGATTATTTTTATTATTTCAAATAAGCAAGTTGTCAGCCACTTCCGGTAAAACCGGAAGTGACTGAAATGATTTAGTTTTTCATTAAGAATAACGTCTGGACTAATCTTAAGCTGTTCTAATTCAAATTCAAAGTGATTCATTCACTCGGTTTAATCAACGTACAAAGTCTTCAATCTACGTCATTGTTGATTAGTTTAGAAAATCGCTTTATTTACGGATGTTCGTTCTATTTTCTTTTTCTTTTTCTTCGTCAAATTTTCTGTGTCATACCTGGACTATAAATGGCGGTAAATTCGTATCCTTTGGCGCACACTAAAACCCCGAAGCTTTCAATCTCTTCGAAGTAATCGATGCAGTACGTGAGGTGATCAAAATATTCATCGATGGCATTAACGTATCCATCCGTGGTGATCACAAATGTGTCTTCCACCTCGAGCTCCGGCCGAAGGAGGAAACGCATGTTATCCACGCAGTTGATTCCACCGTGTATTATGTGGAAAGATGATACGTCCACATCCTCTGCCAAATACTTCGAAACCCCCGACTCAAAATCTAAAAGTGACGTCCGGCATGTTTTATTGGACATCACCGTGTTCACGTCGCAGCACTTTCTTAAGCACCGCTTCACATTGCACACACAACCGTAAATTCTATCGTCTTGTTTGAAATAGTTCGTGGGGTGATAAGTTACCCCATCTTGCACTATGCTGCCACTCTCGCCACTCGTAAAACCACCATCACTAATGTCCACCGTTAACTCAATGTTGCACTTCGTACAAACACCCAGTATTAAATTGGCGCTTAGGAATATCAGTGCCGTCCCGAAAAAGTTGTTGTACATTTTCGTAAAACGATTCGCATCGCGTTAAAACATAGCGTAACGTGAACAATTAATTCTGTTAACTAAGTTAAACGTAAGTGGTGATTACGATATTGACGATAAAGATACGATATCTTACGTCTTATCGCACGTATTCGCTTTGTAGATTTTTTTATTTAGAACTTTTCGCCTTTTCTTATGAGGGTTGTCTTCAGAATTGTATTCTCCTTGTTACGGGACGGATTTATATATTTTGTTCGGTTTATTTCGAACGAGGCGGCAACGAGCGTACGGTCATTGAGACGTCGCTGCAGCGTTATACATTTGTCGCCTCGTTTGTATTTAATCGAACAAAATATATAATTCCGTTCTCTGCTCATTGTATTCTTCACCACGAGTCTTGGAGATCTTCGACTTGCCCTACTTTCTTAACTCATGAAACCCTGAGCGGCTAACCCATTGGTTTCCAATAGGAAGACTCAAAAATATTTTATATATTTCCAATAAATTTAGTGCCACAGGTCTTTGAGGACATGGCTTGCATGTTCACTTTACCTCACTTCCTTAATTTCTGGGTCTGAGGAGTCATGTGACTTTATCCATTATAGTAGGGCGATAGGTTATCCCAACTTTGGGTTATTATAATACTTTTCAATGCTATTAGAAAATCCAAGCAAATATCAACCTTTTGAATGTCACATTTTGACCTCATGATACGCCTTATCTATTACATAAATAAAAACAACAAGCTAACCGTTTTGGACAAAGTAATTAAAATAAGAATTTGTATAATTACCTGCAGTCCCATGGTACCCTACACCACTAGCCCCATCAACACACACCAAAGCACCAAATTTATTTTCAACCGCAAAGAAATCAATGCAGAAATCTTGCATCTCCGGGTCTTCATTTAGCCATGACAAGTTTTCTGTCAGCAGAACGTAATTGTTTACTGAATTAACACCGGGGTTGATGATGAACCTGGGTGCGTTGCTGTCAAAACAGGGGATGTTCCCGTGGATGATATGGAAGTCCTCGAGCATAATCTTGAAGAGGACCAAGTTGTTCAACCCATATTCCACGTCTGATGTTTGTGCCTGGCATGATTCGTTGCCCACTTCTCGTCCAAAGGGGCAACACTTGTATATACAGCGTGTCCTGTTGCACACACAACCTCTGATCACGCCGTTGTGTTCGAAATAATAATCCGACTCATAGTAAACACCGTTCTTTATTATTATATCACCAACGTATTCACCATCACTGATATCAATAGTGAGATTAAGCTCACAAGGTAAACCGTTTGTTTGTACCACGAGAGCAACGATGCAAAAAAGACATAATCTAAGCGACATATTTAAAATTCCTGCTGCTCTCGTTCGAGGTACGTTACGAAAACACTTATCTGTAATAAAATTCACTATCTTGAGATACGAGGCAAGATATGATGTTATTCATACTTATAGAGAAATACGTCACATACGCACTTTTCTTAAATAAAGTTCGCGATTTGGTGTTCGGTTATTTACCGAAGTCTGAATCACTTCCTTCAACACAGAAATGGAAGGAAGAAGAAGAATCAACATCGTAAATACGCCGTTCCTGTGGAAATCATTGTTTTCCGAACAAATACATGCATCGGTTTCTAGAAGAAGTACCATAAATTTCGACTGCCACCGTCAAAATCAAATTTAACCTTCAAGTGAAAGTGAAGGACGGGGGGAGGATCCTTTCTTATAAGGGGATATTCTCAAAGAACATCAAAAAGAAAACAAAAAAACGCAGAATTTTTCTTAATTTCACATTCTGTGTTCGTTTGATTGAAGAGCAGTGAACAGTGAACAATTGTTTAGATGTTTTGATGATTTGCAAGGGACATTCAAAATTTTCTTCTTCTCTTTAAATCGCAAGCCACATTAAGCGACTAATTAATCATCTAGTAATTCTGGGAAAGAATTTGTTTATGTTGCTTTAGTCACATAACATTTGTATTTATTTATGACTCGTCAATGCAATGCCACGTAAAAAAATACACTTGACATACATTTGTGGCGTCCGTTGTAAATAACAATTACTTACGCACTTTTCTATTGCTGTTACAATCTTTAATAGTAAATAATTTCGGAAAAATGGAATAAAATCGGAAATTTTCCAACTAAATTAAACAGAGATTATTTGGACTTAGATAAATTTTATCGTCATTTTTTTTTATTTTAACCAATTTTTACTTTCATCTTAAAGAAACCTCAACGCTCGGTTTCAGAAATGTAAGAAAAATTCAGTTTTTTTTTTATTGTTACCAATGCATTAAAATGTTTAGTAAATTTATCTCGTTTTATACATCAAACTGTATTAATTAGAAAATTAAAAAAAAAATCAATAGCATTTTGAAATTGCCTTAAAGCGACTTTTATGTCTGAAAATAATACAATTACAGATACACCGGTGTCCTAGAAAATCAGACCTAGAAAAAAAATGGTACGTAAAGAAAGAAAATAATTTTTTTAATTGAATTAAAGGTAAAATATTGTACAAATGGAAGGAACACAGAATTTTAAAAATTTTGAAGAAACCTAATTTGAGACGAACTTATTTTCTTTCTTTTCAAAACATTGGCAACTTTTCCAATCTGACAATGAGACAGGTTGGCAACGTTACCCATGTTTTAAAAAAAAATCATGACCCAAATAATAATACTTAAAGAAAAACTAAAAGCGGGCTAAATTTTTAAATAAAAAATTTTTTTTTACTCTTAATTTCTTTAAGTATTTTTTAAAATGTTTTAAGCACATTTTTTAAATTTCTTTACTTATGTAGAATGTTGTGCAATATGATGCAATAATTTGTATGAGTTCAGTTGACCTTGACATCTGTTTAGGGGTTCATTTAAATTTGTTTAATTTTTTTTTTTAATTGGGTTCGATGGTGTTAGTTTGGATTGAAACCGAAATTTTCTTTCATTTAATTTTTAACTTTTTTAATTTTAATATTTCTTTTGGGTTGGGAGTTCAGTCGTTGTTTTTTTTTTTACTTTTAATTTTTTGCATTTAAATGTTTTCGCTTCAATTGAATGCATTTAGGGTGAGTTCAGTTGGGTTGACCTTGAGATTTGTTGAGTTTTATTTTCATATTTTTTTTACTTTTAATTTTTTTAATATTTCTTTCTCTTATTTCTTACTTGGGATATATGGAATTGAGTTGGGCTGAGTTGTACTGAATGGACTTTGAAATTTTTTTATTTTTTTTAATTAATTTTTATTTTATTAATAATTTTCTAAGTATATTTTTTATTTGTGTAGAATTGAGTGCAATATGATACAATAAATTGGATGAGTTCAGTTGACCTTGACATCTGTTTAGGTTCTTTCTAATTTGTTTTAAATTTTTTAATTGGGTTGAATGGATTTAGTTTGGGTTGACACCGATTTTTCTTACTTAATCTTTAACTTCAATTTTTTTAATTGTTTTTTGATTTTACAATTTTTTTTCTGGGTTGAATAGACTGGAGTTCAGTTGTTGAATCGAGTTTGCTTGACCTTGACATTAGTAGAATATACATAATCGCTTTTTTTATTTTTTTTACTTTTAATTTTTTTTGCATTTAATTTTTTTTTTGCTTCAACTGAATGCATTTAGGGTGAGTTCAGTTGGGTTGACCTTGAGGTTTGTTGAGCTTCATTTTCACATTTTTTTACTTTCAATTCTTTAAATATTTCTTTCTCTTATCTTATTATTTACTTGGGATGAATAGAATTGAGTTGGGTTCAGTTGTATTGAATGGACATTGAATATTTTTAATTTTTTTTAATTAAAATTTCTTTTATTCTTAATAATTTTTTAAGTATATATTCTTTAAAATTTTTTACATGTGTAGAATGGAGTGCAATATGATACAATAAGGTGGGTTCAATTTCTTAATTGATTTGAATGGAATTAGTTTCGATTGAAACCGAAATTTTTTTTCATTTAATTTTTAACTTTTTTGCTTTTAATACTTTTTTTTGGATTGAATAGACTGGAGTTCAGTTGTTGCGTCGAGTTTGCTTGACCTTGACATTGGTCGAATTTCGCTTTACCTAATCGCTTTTTTATTTTTTATACTTTTAATTTTTTGCATTTATATTTTTCTTGCTTCAATTGAATAGAGTTCAGTTGAGTTGAGCTTGAGATTTGTTGAGTTTCATTTTCACATTTTTTTTACTTTCATTTTTTTAAATATTTCCTCCTCTTATTTTTTTAATTGGGATGAATGAAGTTGCAGTGGAACTCTCGAGCTACGCTTCAGCTGATGAAGCCCCAAATAGGGCTGAAACAGCTGCACAGAGGCTGCTCGAGGGATTCACTGTAATCAAAAGCGATTTGCAACAATTTCTTTAAATTTTTTGCTTCAATCGATTTTCATATTTTTCTCTTCTTAATTTTTTCCTTGTGTTAAATGAGGTTAAGTTGGGTTCAATTGTTTTGGATGGACATTTAAAATTTTACAAATTTCTTTATTTAGTTGTTGGATCGAGGTAACATTAAAATATCTCTCGCAGTCACGTGCACGTTCGGAACGCCCGCGCTGCTACCCATTGATTTTTTACTGTGGTTCCAACGAAAATAAAATTTACTATCTTCGATAAATTCAGTTTTTCATTCCATTTCATCGGAAAAATTGGATTATTTTATGTCTGTGCCAAAAATATTTCACGTTCACATTACCTGTGCTGTAAAAACTCCTGCGAGGAGTTTCGTCCTCCCTGCAAACGAACGCGCCAATTCTGCCCAAATCTTGAAAAAAATCCACGCAATATCCTAACGTTTGCACCTCCTCGTATTCATCGTAAATAATCAACAAGTATGGATAAGACGTCGTGTTAAAGACAGGGTTGACAATAAAATGAATCGAATCATTGCAATCTGCGGCATCGAAGGAGACGTGAAACGAAGAAATGTTGTACTCTTGTGAATACGTCGAGAATGTTTCGTTGTTTGCCTCGGTGATGTTTTGGCAAGTGTTGTTGATGATGCCTTCTCCGATGGGGCAGCACTTCTTCACGCATTGTTCTGTTAGGCAAACGTAACCATCTGGATGACTGTCGCGGATCAAATAATGCGTGTATTTTTCAGCCCCATCTTTAATGGTGCCTTTAATTTCGCTGTCATCAGCTATCATATCATAATCCAGAACATCTTCACTGGTAACCATTCCAATTGGTAATGCACCATAGATGATGAAAATTATAAAGTAATAATAATTCATGATTGCACACACACTTCACTGAACCATCTGATGAAGGAGCACTTGTGTATTTATTCCGATCAGCGTTCGATCCCACTTTATGCATTATTTGACTACGGGAACTTTGCGACATCATTTTTCGAACTCTTTAGTCTGAAGGCAGGCAGGCATAATTTACAATCGCACGTGAAGCGAATGACAATAATTACACAAAAAATAAATTAAGCGATTGGTAGTGATTTTAAGGTAAAGTGAAGAAACGTTTGCCTTGCATGGAATATGTAACAAGGGTAGGTCAAGTCACATGTTTTTTGGCATACAAAAATAAATAACTGACCAGTTGTTCGTGTAACACATGTTTTGGGTTTGATTACTTTCATTTCAGATCAGAATTATTTATTATTTTTAGATAGGTACGAAATGACGTAAAAATAATTAATAATCAACTTTTGCGTTTCTTGGAATATAAAAATCAATGAAATTTCAACACAGGAGACGATAAGATGAGTTTTGTAAATATTATTGTGTGAAGAAATCTTGTGGTATTATTTTAAAAAATTGGCGAAAAGTAGATACTAAATACCGGGACTGCAAAAATTATTTTGGTCAGGGGCGGTCATGATATAAACTCGAGAAGCTATTAAAAGCAAGTAAAACCAAGAAACCAAGAAATAACTGCAAGTATACTTTCTCTCAACTGCTTGACGAATTTTGACAATCAAAAAATTATTGAACAAATAAAATAGCGACATCTTACGATCGCGTTTTGACCTGACATTGCAGTAGGATAGACAAATTGAAGCACATTTGCTCCTAATAAATCCCCCATGCTATTTTATTTGTTCATCACTCTTACATCGCAATTGCGAATAAATTGGACAAGTCGTTTTGTTTGCAGTGGGAATGTCGAGCTACGTCTCTGCTGACGAAGCCCCAAGCAGGGCTGAAACAGCTGTACAGAGGCTGCTCGAGGTTCTCACTACAATCAAAAACGATTTGCACAAAATTTTTTTTTAAACAAAAAATTATTGATACAATGCACAAACCTAACTGCTCTTGACCAAAATAATTTTTGATGTCGAAGTATAAACATAAACATACTATAACTACCCGCTAAAGTAACTTGTACTTATAGTATTTTCTTCTTCTTGAAAAAAAGGAGTAAAACTATCTGAAATATAGAGAATATGTCAATTTGACAGAAGTGTGGAATACCTCAAGTCAAGTTTTGGGTCATGTGATAGCATCTCCCTTTTAATTTTTTACCTCAATGATAAAAATAGAAATCCCGTAAAAAAGCAATAAAAAAAAATCAAACAAAATTCAACAGGCATTTTCCTGTAGCTCGAAGGTACCTGAAAAATTAAAATAAATCTGGATGTATTATTAGCAGGAAATTGCAGAGGCGTGCGGTCATAGAAGTATTAACATTATTTTGAAACTCGTGGTACGTACGAGGAACGTTTCAGCACAGCGGCCTGCACTGTCTAAATATTTTTTTTTCTTTTTTGGTTTAACATAAATATTTTAGGTTGCGTTCGGAAAACGGGCAGAAAACTGAAATTAAGCTGTCCATCTCTACGTCTGGGATTTTCAGGTGAATAATTTCGCATCAACAGAAACTTTACGTTCAATATGAAGCTGGTTTCATATTGGCTTTTCAGTTTCTATGTAGTTTTAAAAATAGTATCTATATTATTGAACGAATGACGAAAGTGACAGTTTTTTTAGCGAGAGAACAGTTTACCAGACGAAGCGAAGTCGATGAACTGACATTTAATAATGAGGCGATACAGCGACAGCAGGCACCAGGATTAGAAACATGTGCAACTAGTTAGAATATTTCAACTGAATGTAATAAGGGATGACAATAAAGAATTGCGTTGAACAAATAATTATGATAAACGCATACAGCAGTTCAGGTTAGATAAAAGATAAATTAAAAATCAATAAAAACACCGAAGCATTAAAAAAAAATTCGGAACGAAAAAACGATAATTGCAGGAAAGATCAACAAAGTTTAGAATTGAAATTTTCTCAATTTAATTTCTAGAAAATATAAAATGAAATAAAATCAGTAGATAACCTACGGGGGTTCCGCTCATTTTAAACAGAGGTTTACGTTCTGAACGTGTACGTGTGGTTGCCTAACTAGCTTCCACGTGAAGGAGCAAAAAACTTACACTATTTATAATTAAAAAATATATAAATAATCCAGGATATAAAACAAAAGACAATGGATTTTTCACATGATTTTATGACCGAAATCTTTTGTTTCTTGTCTTCCCATAATAAAGCTTAATGCATAAAGAAAACAAATATTTCTCTAATGATTATATATCTGATCGCAATGAATAATGTTTTCCAAAAGCTTCCCGAACAAACAAATAAAAAAATACCTGAATAAAAAATCACATAGTTTGTTTATATTAACGATTAATTCAATAGTCTTAAATATTCTTGTAGAAGAATATCTGTATTAATCGAGGCAGGGATTTCCTGGAAACGGTAATTCACACTTTATGTAATTGTTCTTTGTAACTAATGGCATTTGCTTTAAGTGACACGTTAAATATTTACACATTTCAAGACTATCTCAATAGAAATATTATGTATTTCAAGGTTGCCGCGTGCTATCTCTGTTTGTAAGTATGAACGATCAAGAGGGCAAGTTATTATCGTTCAGGTGAGCACGCTGTGTTATTACCAGTTTTGATTTTGAATAGTCACATGTAATCAGGATAATCTTACGATTTAGAACATGACAGCGCAAGTACGAATCACAATGAAACACATTTTTGTTTGTTAATTGTTTTAACTACACCGGGTGATTCAAAATAAGTGTCCGACACGTAATAATCTTACGATTTAGAACATGACAGCGCAAGTACGAATCACAATGAAACACTTTTTTTCTGTTAATTGTTTTAACTACACCGGGTGATTCAAAATAAGTGTCCGACACGTTAATCACAGGTAGTGCACGAAAAAATAAAACAAAAAAGTCTCTGTGCATAAAGGGTCTAGTATGCAAAATATGTTTCAAATTAAATAAAAAGTACAAAATAAATACAGTAAGGGTATAAACATTTACTTATCTGATTTAATTAAATAAAGAAAGGACAATAGACGAGCGAGAACGTGTTATCGACACTTCCTTGTGTAAGTGAACGTATTAATCGGTAATAAAATGTTTACTCTGTCAGTGTAGTCAATGATTAATAAAGAACATAATCCAACAATTTATTCCTTCCCTAAGAGTATCTGTTAACAAGATATTGTTGCCTTCAATTTAAAAGTAATTACTTAATATAATCATAATAAATTCCTTGCTGTTTTTTTGATTAAACATCGTTCGATAGTTAATTCTCCCTTTTTGTCCTTCCTGTTCACTTTACAGATAACATTAATTTATAAGAAATAACTATAGTTATTATTAAGATTAAATTCCTTTTCGTTTGAAACTGATCTAAATTTATAATGCAGGGTATCGATTAAAAAAAATTAAAAAGAACTCGTTCACAACAAATTAACACAAGAAAATAAAATTAAGGAAGTTAGAGTGTTAATTTATGTGCTCACAATTAAAGGAAGTGTCGCAAGTGTTTGGTATTTACAAACTGTTCAAGCAACGCCAACTTCACACAGGCCTGATTCATTAAGTGGGAGAATATCGCGACATTAAAATTGATTCATCTGAAATGCGGTCGGTCCAGCACTCAAATTCATCATTTCAAATTATCTTTCCTCCTTATTAGAAGCGGAACGCATAATATATTTTTGCGACTCAACAGCAAAACGTCAGCGTCGCAGCCCCGCCTGATATTCCTACACGATGACTCAGGCCTGTTATTAAAAACGATATTGGTTCAACTCGAAGACTACAATAACCGTAAACAAATTAATAGAATTAGCGCAATTAGCGAATTAGTACGCTTGCATTTTTAAACAACGCCTGCAACTTTTATTAAGTGATTGATGTTATTACGTTAATCTGTTGTGAACGAGCTCTCAATCTTAATATATCTCTAAAAACATCTTCTGTAAATTGACAGGTTTCAATTACCTCTTATAGCACACAAATTATTGCATACAATGCATTTACTTAATTAAGTTAAGCATTGTTATTATATGCTTGTTTACGCCAATGTTTTATTGATGTGAAATTAATACTAAAACAGGCATGCGGCGTTTTCTGGTAGTAGTCGCACTTTATAATGCAATTTAGACGAGAAACTGCGACGTCAGAAAATGCACGCTAATGTATATACAGAGTGTTCCAGATAATATTCCCAGCATGGGGATTTAGCTTATTCTAAGAGATACGAATTCGGTTAAATCAGATCAATTATTCCTAAGCATTTGAGCATGTTTATATTAAGTTCTAGATACGCTGGAAAACCAAACATGTTATACATAACAAATAAGAACGCTCAAAAGTTAAGATGTTTCTTCTTCATTATTAAAACATGATCGGACATATTACATGTGTATATTAAAAAAAAATGTCACGAGATTGGATGAAAACATTTAAATTTCCCGCCTAATAGTTAAGGCGGCAACACTGATCTCAATTATCCATAAATAAGGTGCTTTCTTTCGCTCACAAAATCGTGATCTAAACGTGCTTTAATTCAAAAACAGAAATTCTTTTGTGTGAATCTCTCTATTTCTAAAACCAAAGCTTCATGTATTTATGTATGGCGGGTGGGTGGGTGTAACTGTCTTGTGCGTCTTGTTATGCTACGATCCACAGTCAAAAGACAGAGACAATTACAGTTTCCTGTAATTTTTCTCTCTCCGAAATGATGCTGTTTAAACACGACTTCATAGATTTTACAAACGTTTAGGGCTGTCATATCTGACAACTTTTCAAAATTTTATAAGTATCAACTGGGAATCGTATTTAAACAGTACTATTTTGGAGAAAGAAAAATTACAGGAAACTGTAGTTATATTATCCTAATACAATATTAGGTCAAAAGCTGATCGTAGGATGTCGCTGTGTAAACTGTAATTATAGGTGCTTTCTTTGGCTCACGAAATCGTGATCCAAACGTGTTTTGATTCAAAAACAGACAATGGCCGCGTTCAGCGGATGCGCTGCTTACTCATCAGTCGTTTGTGATTGGCTAGTGAGCCAATCACAATCGATTGCTGAGTAAGCAACTCAGCCGCTGAACACGCTCATTCTTTTCTCTGAATCTCTCTATTTTTTAAAACTTGTTTGGATTGAATTATGGTTATTTACAAATGAACTGTCAATCAAAAGATTCAAGTCAAGGTGTTTTGTTGCAACAACAACGAAATTCAGGTCCAAACTATTCGAAACACGATTCAAACTTTTAAGCAAACGAAAGAACCTTAAGATTCATTTCTAATCTAGTAACTTAATAAAAAAATTAATACTGTGAACAAAATCAAATTAGGTCAGCCAACCATAAAATTTTAAATTACTAATGAAAATGACAGTTTGTTTTCGAACCCTATCAAATAAGTAAGATAAAAGTCAATAAAATCTAGGGACATTAAATTTCGTGTGTAGAAGTTGTGTGAACTTTACTTTTGTAAAAATCAATCAATTTAGATACTCGTTATGTACGTACAGTCGCGAGCGTTAAATTTTGGTCGACACGGTCAATCAAAACGTCTGTATTAATTCCAGAAATTATAAATATCCTTTCTGTTACCAAAAAGATGTTGAAAGTAAACTAAAAATTTTTACGAGATTATTCCCAGTATTCAAAATTCAGAATTCAGACATAAATTTTTAATAAAACACAAGTCAGGTTTAAATTTTTGACAATCACCGACGACCAAAATTTATTGCTCGCGACGGTACGTCTCGCAAAACTATAATTTCTTTTTTGGTTGTTTTTAAATGATTTCTGCATTGTTCTGTTCCACAAATAAAAATTCATTCATTTTGGAGTGCGTAAAACCAAGCGAATTTGTAAAGTTTTTTTGAGTGATTTTAAGGTATTTAATTGCGTTTGATTTTGGGTGATTTTCAATCATTTTTTGCGTGCCCAATATTTGGTGGTCTATAGATATTTGGGTACTTTTGGGGTGGAAACCAAAAAATAGGTGATTTTTGAAGGATTTTCCGTTCTTTTCGACCGTTTCATATCCTTTTTATTTTTATTTTTTGGTCGTTTCTCGGCGATTTTTCCGAACGCAGAAAAAAATTCCAAGTAAATTTTCACAGTGTTGTTATTGTTTTCACTGTTTACTTAAACTATTTTTGTTATTATTTGTTTACATGTTAGCGGTTTAATTCTTCACGTCACCACGTGATCTCACCCCGGATAAAATTAGAAAAGTGCGACACTGCTTAGAAATGCGCACCGAATGTTTTCCCAAAGGAAATAGTTTCCGAGGTTGTTAACCAGACAAATATTGCTTGCTCCACGAGTTTGTTGAAAACACAATAAATGAGGTGGCAATAATAATGAGCAGAGTTTAACGCAAGCGGAAACAGATTGGGAAAACAAAGGCCAACTAATAAAAATATAAGAAAATCAAGCCGAGTGGTAAACAGGAATTTTTAAAAAGAAAAAATCCGCGCTGTACTAACCTGATAATAAAAAAAAATACTCCTGTAATTTAATTAGAAGTTAAATAAAATGTCAAATTAAATAAACAGATGACAAGTTAAATAAAATGATTTCTACCTAAATTAATTAAGAGTAGTCCAAGTAATTACATAATTAATAGTCCTCCTACAAACGAAAAGAAATTACGCCAGTTGCCTAAAAGATATTCGAATACGCTGCAAAGTAGAGAAAAAAGATCTTTTCTTTACAGTGCGGTAAGAGGCGTGGAGGAGGAGTTCCGCAAGGTCCTACACTTAGACCGATATTTTTCAATAGTAATCACATGTGATAAAAAATTACTTTTTTTCTAATGACACGTTATTCTAACCTCCAACAGTATTTATGCGAAAGTAAAAATGAAAATTAGAGAAAACAAAATGGGAGACAAAAGCGTAGGATTAGTATAGGAAATTCATTGATGAAAATCAACCTTGTGAATGTTATTTTCATTTTTCGTTGTAAAATAATCTGATCCTTGTAGACTTAGAATAATATTTGAACTAAGTAAGCAGGTTTCTACATTATGTTACATCATACACATAAGTTTTTGAATTTCCAAAAATTGATATATTTAGGAACACGACATAATATTTACTTCTTAAGAAACCATAATGAAGCAATTGGATTTTCTGAAATAAAAAGAATTTACACACCCACACGACATATTTTTTCTTAATGACTACGAATCGAAGTTACCTAATTTCTGGCGGCGGCAATAAATAATAGAGAATAAGCGAAAGTGTTTTTTTTTTTAAATAATATTTAAATAACAACAGTGCAACGGCTTTCCCATAAATGATTACTAATAAGGTTTGATATCGGTTTCATTATAAAAACCAGTTCCTAGGTTTACCTGTTATGTCTTCATGTATACAAACAACGTTAGTAATAAGATGAACATTAAGAATAACTAATTATTATCTAATCTTTTCGTTAGCTAAACCAAGTCAAGAAAAAAAAAAGATTTTCTTTCAAAGAACCCGGAGGTTTTAGCAAGTCGAACTGTGCAAGTCGAGCTGTGATTCCAACTTATTTCTTAATTAGGCAATTTTAAAGTTCAATCAAAAACAAAACGAAGAAAGTTTCGAAAAACTGGAACTTGCGCAAAGATTCTTCTCAATTATGACATTGACGAGTTGTTAATGAGGAAATGTTAGGTCACACTGGAATACCTGGTAAGCAATCTTGAAGTGGGATTTTCACCTTTGGCTTGAGTAATAAATAAAACAGACAGACATTCTTGGCAATCGGAATTCTCAGTGGCATAAATTGTGAAATTGGTTTTTCTTGTTTGTCTGCAAAATTGCACAAGATAAATGAGTCAGAAGGAATATGTTCCAGCAAATCAACTGAGCCAAAGCATTTTCTTTTTTTTTTTTTTTTTTGATAATTTTATAAACAAGCGAATCCGATAAGAAAGCTTCAAGTGAACCTTCCAAGATCGTATCAAGCAGTACTGAAATTTAATAAGATTATTTTGAACGCAGATAATAAAATGGTGCCATGTCAGATTTGATTTGATTTATTTATCTTGCAAAGGTTCAATAATAATTAAAAAGTTGGTTTTGATTTTTAGATGAAAGAAGATGGAGTCAGAAAGGCATGATTTCCTAAACGTCAAGATTAACGTTTGAAGTCAAACAATTATATACCATATGCCGAAATAAATTTCTGATAAAACTGAGGCCATGAATGACAAAACGTTTGTCTCAGATTACTACATACAGCAATTTATTGACTATTTACTTGACAGCTTATGATGAATTGACAACTGTTTTGGTATTATAGGTTATGACAAATGAACAGATAAAATAGCGACCTCTTACGATCGCTTTTTGACCTGACATTGCAGTAGGATAGACAAATGTTTATACTTCCTTGGCCTACCTTTATCAAAAATTTATTTAGACATGTAGTAGTAGTTTGAAGGTAACCGAATGTCACATTGACATAACCTAAAGTGACATTTCATAAAAACCAACTTCAAAACTTGCCTGACATTATTATGGAAACTTTAAGGGCTATTTAGTGAACTTTTCAAATGTAAACACATAAAATACAAGTATAACGTCAAGGATTAATTAATTCAAAGTACAGTAAAGTAAAGTTTAGTTCTGCTGATTTTTTTTTGAACTTCCAGACAATAAATATCCTTTATCAAAATTTTACGTATTCGTGGGTGGGACAGGAAAGTAATTTATAGTATACACTAATAAATCATTTCAGATTTCTGTGAACTTAAACTTTTCATGTTGGATAAATGAAAAAACATTTATATCCTCAGTTTTGCGCCTGTTCTGTCTTAAGAGAAAAGACAGTGCAACGTATTTTTCAGATTTTACTACCGAGGCGCGCAACTTTGAGAAAGCAAAAAAAAAACTGTTTATAATTATACGTAGGTTAAATATATTCCAGATATTTCGCATAACGTAGAACAGTTTATTATTCTCGCATATTTTGTTTTGATTAACGCTTCCTTTAATCATGCATTACGCTATGTGAAAGGATCAGTTTCGCCCCTCGAAATGACCTCATCCGCCTCACATTTAAAGCGAGTACAGACGTCAATATGAGAACAATGTTTGGATAAATATACATTATTTTAAGTTTTAACTTGAAATATGACATCAGAAATGTTCACGGCTGGAAACTATTGCAGACCATAAACATCTAACGGATTGTAAAATCTAAATATTTAAAGAGAAGGAAGGCACAATGAGTAGAAAAATCATAAATCATACACGAGAGGATATGAATATGAATTTGTTATTAAGCGGAGAATTTATGGAACGTTTATAATAAATGTAACGCAGCCGAAATTATGTTTATTTGAAGAAGAAGAAAAAAAAAGAACGAATAAGAATTATAAAAACATATCATAACTTATTTAATTTCCTTTACTCGCCCATAACAAGGAAATACATAAAGATTTTTTTTTCTTAACGTTGAATGTAAGAGGTTTACAAAACCGTGAGCCGACCCTGAACGCATAAAACCACACCAAAATAAGTAAGGTTAAGTAAAATCAAACGAACGCAACAGAACGATGGTCATTGACAAGTGAAAAAGCGACTTTTCTCAGTGTTGTCACTTTTAAGAAAATAAAACCTAGGGTCCCTAGAAGTGATTGACATTTAACATGTCGAACGGGGTTCGGTAGTACAACCTCAAAACCGCCATTTTGTCAAGCTCCGAATCGCTTACGGCATAGCAATACTATGTTGTATTCTTTCTAATCCGATATGTTAAATGTCAATCAGATCTAGGGACCTAACCTAATAAAACCTGAATCAAATTGGTTATGTGGGTTGACATTTAAAATTCGAGAGAATCACGGAAGGGCCGACATCTAACGGAAATTTTGTGAAGGGCCCTATAATAAGGAACACATTGGAATGACATTTGGTTAACCTACAAAAATCCAGTAAAAAATGTCAAACTGAAATGGTTTATTTCAGAATAAAATAAAACTAACAAAAGCGTTGATGGATCCAGTAAAAAAGAAAGATTTCGCTGAATAACATTAATGACAGCTCTCTGTTTTCCTTATTAAAAGCGCCATCTGTTGGTTATTGATATTCGCGAATTGTTTCTGACGTCATTGTATATTGTAATAAAAATTTAATTTCACTTTTTTTTATGTTAACCCGGACAAGTCAGTTTGGTTGCAGTTGGAGTTCTAGATTTACTCCCTTGCTGAAGAGGCACCGAATAGGGCCGAAATAGCTGTACTGGGGTTGCTCAGGAGGTTCACTACAGTCGAAACTGACTTGCAACTAATTTTCTGATAATCACTCGATTTCGAGATGACCTGGACAGGTCAGTTTGGTTGTAGTTGGAGTTTCGGACTTACTACCTTGCTGAAGAGGCCCCAAGTAGAACCGAAACAGCTGTATAGGAGATGCTCAAGAGGTCCACTGCAATCGAAACTGACTTGCAATTAATTTTTTGATAATCAAAATTGTCTGTATAAATTAATAATAAAAAACTAAGTGTAAGTAGGAACATTGCTGATCAAAATTTTATTTAAAAATCGTTGGTGGAAATGTACAGCGTATATGTAGACAATAGCTAAAGATAAAAATTGTATGAAAAAATAAAACTGGTAATTAAGTGCAAATATAAAAAAAAAACAATCAACTATAGTTAGTTATTTACTGAAGCTAATGTCAATGTCAATTTCAGCAGGCTGTTTAAGATATTACTAAACGACTGAGGCTTAGGGACACCCTGTATATTTAATACTGTAAAAGTCGACTTTAATTAATAAAAATAAAAAAAAAAATCAATCAACTGTAGTCAGCTATTTACTGAAACTCATGTCAATGTCAACTTCAGCGAGCTGTTTAAGATAGGAGTAAACGACTGAGGTTAGGGAACACCCTGTACATTTAATACTGTAAAAAAGTCGACTTTAATTAATGCAATACTGTGACTATACTTCTCGTATCCTTGAAATTTACCAATTCAAACACGTCGTGGTATATTTCTTTTTGCAATAAAACGTAGTAAACATCATATGAGAAGTTTACTTGAAAGAAAAAAAAATCAATCAAATATTTAATTCTGTTGCAAACATAAAAATTCCTACTCACTGGTTAGCAAGTGATATGCTGCCAACATAAATAACTACAGTAGTAACCAGTTGATGGACTCATTTCAGCTTCTTGTAACAAACAAGCAAAGCATTAATTTATTACGGCAATAATAATCAATATAGAAAATGCATTATTATATTAAATCATCAAAGAGTATGTAGTAAAATATCAATAGCTTTTTTTTTTGTTTGAATGTACCGACATTAATTTTTACGCACTGTTTTTCTTTTAATGAAAATAATTTCTAAAGAAAGTAAATAATACTTAACTTGCGCAAGTTGTATATTTTCTCAACATTTATAAATGTAATGATAATTTTTTTTTTTTAAAGCGGAACGAAGTAATCATGCAATTTAAACATGACAGTACACTCGTGTACAAAAAATTTCGGACATTTCAAAGCAAAAAAATAAAATAAAAATAAGAATTAGCATGTTTTGTTTAAGACATAAATCATTATGCACATAAACAATGATTTATTGGTACTCAAACCCTGATTTTTGCCTGATCATTGATAAAGAGAGAGTCCAATTTTTTTTTAACACGAGTGAAATTTACTGACAATTCTGAATTTGAATCCTATTTTTTTTTTTTTAAATTATGATTTTTAATATTTTAACATACCTGTGCTATACCTGGCGGGTTTTCCTGGGTTTTGGGTACAAGCCAAAGCACTAATCGACCCATTCGAATGAATATAATCAACGCAATATTCTACTTGTGTATATGTATTGGTGGCTGTTACGACGTGCCCTTCGTCATTAATTTCAAAATAATCTCTCATTCCGTTAAACTCAGGGCTGAGTAAAAACCTCCCCCGAGCAACGCAGTTCAAATAACCGTGGATTACATGTAACGAAGGGTTGATTTCCTTGACGACGTTTTCGAAATTGGTTTCGAATGCCTGACAGGTTCGGTTTACCACCGCTTCGCCTTTGCCGCAGCATTTCCTCACGCACGTTTTTATGTTGCATATGCATCCTCTGATTTCCTCGCCCTGTATATTATAGTTGGTATACTCGTAAATGACACCGTCCTTTATGATTTTGTCACCTTGGCGCTCACCGTCAGTTATGTTAACACTCAGTTCTGTCACGCAAGGTGACGCGCTGTTCGGAACGGCGACGTCGAAAACGTGCATGAAATAAAGAATAAACGCAACGCGATTCATTCTAAATATACTAATAATCATACATAGATAACGCTTGAGTGCGATTACATCGGATTATCCGCTTTTAAATATACTAAACGTTGATTCAGCAACCATCTGATGCTCCTGTCTTATCCCCACTTTCAGACTTGTGGGAGTTTTAAGAAAATTGCGCACAGATCACTAGATTCCTTCCGCACTGTTTTTAGGTGGGAATGGAAAAGAATTATTACCGCGCCAGCTCAATTAAGTAAAAAAAAAAAAAACTTGGGTTAGAATTTCCTAGGATAGAGTTGGAGAGTTGGTTGGTTGAGTCGAAACTGATCACGACTATCGACGACGCGACGGCGACGTTTGCTTTAATCGAAAACGAAAATTTAAATGAAAGGTGGTTTCCTGAAGTTTGGCTCGCCTTTCTTTTGCGTTTGGTCGGTTGCGGTTGGCCGACTTCCTAAGAAAGTCTACAGCAAATCAGATGATTAGTCTAAACATCATCTTGACGTCAAGACGATCTCGCGTTATTTAAAAAAAAAATTGAACATTTCGTCAAAACTGCAACGGAAAAGCAAGCCTAACACTTTTAAACTAGGTTTACACAGCTACCCGTTTGTAAATCTCCGGTATAATAAGTCGACCAATCACAGCTTGCTATTATCGAACGTGAGAGGTGACCGTGACGATAAAACCCAGTTTTGATTGGTCAACGTATTACTGGAAACCTATTATTAAAGGAGAGCCTTGATCTTCTTCCTTAAATTTGGATTTATAAAGGTCTCCGCCCACTGGATCTGACCGTAACGGGACCGTAAGCGTGCCGACACATTAAAAAAAAATATGTTCTCGGTAGATTTACTGTTCGAGTGTTCAATTATAAAAGTTCATCGCTTTTTTATAACGTTATAATCCTGAATTAGATTTTTGTCACTTAAGTTATGCATTGAGTGTACAACATTCACGATTGTCTAAACGAGTAGCTGGTCATGATATTTTTAATTAGGACCTGTTATACGCGGTTTCTTTAAAAAAAAAATATTCGCCTAGCTGTCAGTTCAGTCATAAATTCAGTTAGTTTACACCCTGACGTTTTATCCTGCAACTTCTTGCTGTTTCAAAATCCGAAAATAACTTGCCAACAAGAAAGACTACATCAAAAGGTATCAACAAAAAAGATTACATCAAAAGGTGTTTTAATAAATATACGTACATACGATGAAAAGTAATAAATTGTAGATAATTACAGTTTCCTGCAATTTTTCTTTCTACTAAATGTTACAGCTTAAATACGACTTGCGAGATTTTACAAAAGTTTTGAGCTTTTCAGATCTGAAAGCTTTCAAAATTGTTAAGTGTCATCTGTGAAGTCATGTTTAAACAGTACCATTTTAGGGAAACAAAAATTACAGGAAACTGTAATTGTCTCATATTTTTATTTTCGACCGTGAAGTCAAGTGTTCAATTATAAAAGTTCATCGAGTAGCCGATCGATTTTTTAAAACGTTGTTGAAGCAGGTCCTGAATTAGATTTTTGCGAAACTTTTTTTTTGTCACTTAAGTTATGCATTGAGTGTACAACGGTCACGATTGTCTAAACGAGTAGCTGGCCATGATATTTTTAATTAGGTCCTCTTATATGCGGTTTCTTTTAAAAAAAATATTCACCTTGCTGTCAGTTCAGTCATAAATTCAGTTAGTTTACACCCTGACGTTTTATCCTGCAACTTCTTGCTGTTTCAAAATCCGAAAATAACTTGCCAACAAGAAAGACTACATCAAAAGGTATCAACAAAAAATATTACATCAAAAGGTGTTTTAATAAATATACATACATACGATGAAAAGTAATAAATTGTAGATAATTACAGTTTCCTGCATTTTTTTTCTACAAAATGTTACTGCTTAAATACGACTTGCGAGATTTTACAAAAGTTTTGAGCTTTTCAGATCTGCAAGCTTTCAAAATTGTTAAGTGTCATCTGTGAAGTCATGTTTAAACAGTACCATTTTAGGGAAACAAAAATTACAGGAAACTGTAATTGTCTCCTATTTTTAGTTTCGACTGTGAAGCCGTATTTAAACAGTGTCATTTCAGAGTAAGAAAAACTTTATCGCGGAGAAAAATAATGCCTTTTACAAGGTTAAACAGGACTGACGAATTCATTTGTTTGAACGAAATACATATTTTTAAATATATATATTTTTTTAATTCAAAAAAAGATTTATTTGATACAACAACAAGTGTTTATTTAAATCAAAAAAGTATACATGTATTTCGTTCAAAATTCAAACAAATAAATTCGTAAGGACCATGAAAACGGTCAATTAAAGCCCGATCTTACCGCCTCCTGATAAATTTAACCATCGGTTAATATCCTTGGAAACCTTTGTGCTGATAATGGTTTCCTAGTATATTAACCGACGCTTAAATTTATCAGGAGGTGGTAAGATCGGGCCTAATTCATATTTATTTTTCTCCGTTCAGGTAAATGTAATTGTTTACAATTTTTTTGCTTTCGATTGTAAGAAAGACTCGGCTGTTATCGGCTGTTCGTAACCTATAATAAAATTGATTGACATTACATGAATGAATAAATATGTACAGCTGCGTGGATTAAATTTTGGTCGTCACCGTCAAACGAAAAGTCAGTTTAAATTTCAGAAATAAAAAAAAAGTACAAATCTTTGCAAGTGATTGACGACGAAAATGACTCCAAACTCGCAAAAAATGACAAGATATGTTAAAAGGAAGATGATAAACGGAAGGAAGATATCGATAGCTTTATTGTAACATTATTGTCGTCTGATACTTTGCTTCTTTTCACAATAATTTTGAGTTTTATATCAAATACTGGTACATCCTGTACACATCGTTTACTGATTATATAGCATTTTGTAGTTACGTATAATTTTTAAATTTTGAACGAAAATATTTATATTGCCGACGACGTCATTCCAGTATTACACAAGGATCGTCGTGGCATTTATAATGTGATGAAAAACGATATGTAACAGATGTACAGAGCGTCTGCATTCCAGGAAAACCGCCGGAGAAAGCCTCGTCGTATACAAAGCAAATCTTGTAAAGGATTTCGGATCTAAATGCCACGTGGTAAAAAGCGGAAAAAATTGTTCACTTATTACATACCAAATTTGAATTTGCAACAACCCTTATTTTAAATAAATTTAGAGCCTTGAATCCTTGAACTTTCATTGACATTTAACATAAGTACGGCTGAAGGCAAAAAAATAGTGGGCAATTACAGTTTTCTGTAATTTTTCTTTCTCCAAAATGGTGCTGTTTAAATACGACTTCGCAGATTTTACAAAAGTATTGAGCTTGTCAAACCTGAAAGTTTCCAAAATTTTTAAGTGTCACCTGTTAAGACGTATTTAAACAGATAAAGAAAAATTACAAGAAACTGTAATTGCCCACTATTTTTTTTCTTTCGTCTGCAGGTATAAGCAAGTCTTTTCAATTTTGCTACAACTTACCATACTTGTACAGGTCTGGCATTTCATCCACATCACTTTCCATACATATCCTAACAATTAAACGCGTATCATTGCCATCGGAAAATTGTTCGAGGCAAAAAGCTTCTTCTCTGGGGATATCTTCCGAATTAGGCATGAGTATATCGCCGTTTGTTTGAACATAAAACAAATCAACATCATCCAAGTAAGGATCTAAATTTATCCCTGGACAATTCCGGCCGTGTAAAATATGAAAGTGATCGTTCCTAAACGGTACGGCATCTAGACCATCGAAGAAGCCAGTCAGGAAATCTATCTTGGCATATTGGCAAGTTCCGTTGAACATAATTTCTCCGAGGGGGCAGCACTTTCGAATGCACGGTTTTATCCGGCAAATGCATCCCTTGACGCGGCCGTTGTGATAAAAAAATTGTTCCGGTCCGTACGTAATATCATCATGTAAGATTTGCTGTCCGTACCAATAAGTTCCTCCGGTGATATCGATCGTTTCATGTAAAGGGCAATAAGTAGAGATAACTTGATGATAACACATTAATAACATAAGAACAGACACAGCAAGCATGGTGCTTGAGGGAATTACGAATTAACACTGACAAATTTTCTATTGCCTTTCCCGTTTTGTGGTTGATTCAGTGGCGGATCATGGTTTGGGAAGATGGATGTGTAAACCGTTATCTAAGTCTACGCTTTTTTTTTTAAAAAAAAAAACGACGTTTAACAAATTGGCCTGCACAGGAAATGAGGTTTTGGAAACTAGCCTTCCGTTACTTTCAAAATATTTTTCAGTTTTTGGCCAATGAAATTTGTGAATGCGCATTTTATTGAATTGCGAAAAACGGATGTCATTATCTCATTGAAGTGTTATCAAGTTTCGCAATACGCTAGAATGAATTAGACCATACGTAGTCAGTATATACATGCATTAACAATAGTATCAAATAGGTTCTTGTTGTGGAAATGTGAGGAGATATGAAGAAAAAGTGAAAAATACAAAAGAGGTAAGTAGGTAAGTAAATGATTCATAAAATAGGTAACCTTTATGGTACAAACCGTTCCTTATTTATTTCTTATCGCAGTAATAGGTTGGCTATCATATCGTTTTAAATTTATAGCGTTTTCGCTCGAAAACGCTATCAGAGTATCTCCATCTTGGTTTAACCCCTTGCAGAAACAAATGATGGAAATACTCTCAGAGTACTCTAAATGGGCAAATTGTGACCGTTCAGATGAGTTTGTATAAGCGTTGTATATGTTAATTTGGACTTGAATAGGTAACGAAAAGAAAGTATTGCAACATTGCCTAATTCGCAGCAACCTTAAAACCCAAAATGAAATGACATACACTGTCAAATTTTGGTCATTTACATTAATACCATATTCTCACTAGACTTTCGCGGCATACCGCGATAACAAATAAATAATGAATGACTTATATATTCTAGCATAATTTTTTTTGTTCATTCAATTTATTCAACAGAGGCTTGCGTTCAAATTTATAAGGTAGAATGTAACCTAGGCGTGTAATTTACCTTTTTCACTCAGGATTATTGACATGTCTTGCGTCTTATTCATCCGTTCAAAAAAGTCTTGTGTTTACATCATTACCATGACAACGGGCGAACTTCTCTCATACCAGTATTTGAGTAGGAGGTTTGCTTGTTGCCATGCCAATGATGTAAACACAGACTTCTTGAAACGCATGAAATCGATGCAAGATACGTCAATAATAATAGTGAGGAGAAACACACTCTACCTTATAAATCTGAACGCAGCCCCTAAGGAAAATAATTAATTACTGATATCAGTGTATCAAACCCCCAATAAGTTATTAAATTATCATTTACGATAATGTATCGAAACCATTTGTGTTAAAAAAGAAACCGGTTGAATGGCTCAATAGAAGAATTGTTTTTTCCTCTTTACCTCAATCTCTAAGAACGGGTGCACTCTACAGATAATTCATAAACTTCTCATTAAGTATAATTATCGACGAAATATCATGTGAGTCAACGTAGAATGATACCGCGAAGGTTTTGAAGAGGTTGTTAAAAAAATTACCTTGCTAGGAAGTTGTTTTTTTTTTAACCAGTCCAAAACTGCATGGAAAAATGAAAACGAGAACTGTGATTTAAAATTGACATTGCTTTAGTTAGTCTTTTCTAGAAGTTAAGAAGAGCAATGATACAAGAAAAAAAGAGATGGAGTGTTTTCGCAATTTGAATAAAGGCGCAAAGTTGAAACGTCAACGGTCGGATGTTAGTTGTTAATAAACGCATAACCTCAAATAAGACAAAAAAACGTCGGCAAAACAGAAAACTATAATTGTGCCATTTTTAAGTCATTCTAACCTATCTAAATAGCTTTTCGTTTTGAAAGTTTTAAAACAAAAAGAAAATATGTGTGCAAGTTTCAAATTAATTTTCTTTTAAGTTTGAAAAATGTTAGTGTATATTATTTAATTAATATCTTATAAAATACATACATCGAAGTAATTTCGAAACAACTAACCACCAAATGATAAGATGTGATGATTCATAGAACCTCAAACTTCAACAAACAAGACTTCGTTATACAAAATGAGATCCGCAATGAGCAGCAGGCAGGCAGTTCAGATGAGAGCATTTTCTTATTCGATTATTTGCAACACTGCAACCTAACGTTTTGTAAATAGATTACGTCAAACACCTGTCAAATAAAACAACGAAACGTCTCTGGTGCAGTGTTGCAAATAATAATCGAATAAGAAAATGCTCTTAGTTTGCCGGCTAGCTAATTGTCATTTCTGACTGATCACTTTGTACAACGCAATCAAGGTTGTAAGTTATAACCAGGGAAAAGAATTCGGGCCACTTGGTACGCGAACGGTACCAAAATTTAGTGCTCGGACTGTATCTGCCTTGCCTAGAACGTGCGAACGCTCGAATTGCGTGAATGCATTCCTTCCCCGCCTATTCAATAACAATTGAAAAAAAAGCGTCCAGCACCAAGTGGTCTGAATTATTTTCCTTGATTATAACAAGAGTTTTAATTTGAATCCGAAGTGACAAATGGCATTCGTTATCACGCGACGGCTGTCGTCAAGCCCTAAACGCGCCATTTCGATAATGTAAACCTGACTTTAATATTTCTGACGTTTGCATACAGGGTGTTTCACTTAAGGCGGTCCCCTTCATATCTCTCTAGTTATTCGTTTTACAAAAAAATGTTTCAAATGAAAGTTACTTGGTATCATGTGGAGCACATTTTAAAACTAGATTAGTACATACAGAGTGTTCCGTTTGGTCTGGGCGTTATGCCACTTCGTTATTTTAAACGGAACATCCTATAGATTTGCACATTTTCGAATTCCGGACTGACTTTTAGTGTGACTTTATGTACCATACATGGGGTCTAATCTAAACCGTTCTCGCGTTATTCAACTTTTTAGAAATAATTATTGTACTTCAAACAAATGCTGCAAATATCTTCAAAACAAATGACGTTAGAGACTTGTGGTGGCTTTCTGCAAGAGTTTCATCTTGAAATGCCTTTTCAGTTACATCAGTTACACCTGACTTTAATATTTCTGACGTTTGCATACAGGGTGTTTCACTTGAGGCGGTCTCCTTCATACCTCTCTAGTTATTCGTTTCACAAAAAAATGTTTCGAATGAAAGTTACTTGGTATCATGTGGAGCACATTTTAGAACTAGCTTAGTATATACAGAGTGTTCCGATTGGTCTGGGCGTCGTGTCACTTCGTTATTTTAAACGGAACACCATATAGATTTGCACATTTTCGAATTCCGGACTGAATTTTAATGTGATTTTGTCTACCACACCTGGGGTCTAATCAAAATCGTTTTCGCGTTATTCAACTTTAAAGAAAAATTATTGTACCGCAAACAAATGCTGCAAATATCTTCCAAACAAATGACTTGTGGTTTTTTGCAAAAGAGTCGTCTTCAAATGCCTTTTCAGTTACATCTGAGTTTCCTATGAAATATCATATTATCCAAAATTTAAGTTGGCAAGACTTTGAAGTTTCAAGTATTTGTCAAATCATTTATTCATAGTATACCTGTTTATTTTAAGAGATCTTTCAATATTTCGAAAGCAGAGTACTTTAATAAATGTCAAAATAAAAGAAACGATCACCAAATGTTAATCCATTATAATTATTAAAGTTATGAACTCGTAATCTGGTCTTGATAGACTGTCATTTGCTTTGTTGTACCAACCGGCACAGTGCTACCAGATGTCTCTTTTTTTTGCAGGGCAACACTTACTGTGTTTTTTTTTTTAATTTGTGAAGAGGTTATACTCTTCGTTTTTAATATTGTTTGGATTTTTTTTTATGAATTGTATGAACTTCTTTACGTCGAATCGCTTATTTTGGTTTAATTTTTTTTTTGCCTGATCTACAAGCAATTTATTGTTAGTTAGTTAAAGGATATTATCCATTTAAAAAGTACTGACAACTTACCAACAAACAACATTTGTTCTTTTTCTTGAACATAACACACCAAGGCAACTATGGTTACATTGTCTTCGTTATCGGCAAGTTGTTCTAAGCAAAACGGATCCGCGTGCGAAAAATTTTGAATGTACGGCATGAAGATGTCGCCATTGGTCTGAACAAAAAACTGATCATATTCCGAATCGAGCGGGTCGAATTTAATTTTTTGACCCGAACACATTCGATTGTGCAGCACGTGAAAATGATTTTCAGAAACTGGAACCGGAGTATCACCATCGTGCGCTCTTATCAGAAATTCCAGGTCGTTAACCACGCAGGTTTTGTTGACGAGAAGTTGACCGTGGGGGCAACATTTCGGGATGCAGGGTTTCGCCGTGCACAAACATCCCCTAATTTTCCCGTTGCTTTCAAAGTAAGTGTCTTCGGGATAAGTTACGTTATCGTGAACGATATCTTGATTACGTCTTACGCCATCGCTTATGTCCACGGTTACACCAAATCGGCAATTATCGCACCCAACTTTGTTGAATGTCAATAGACAAAGTAACAACAACAAACTTCCGAAGTTACACATGCTATGTTCATCAAACGCGGAACCGGACTGAGTAATTTACTGTAAAATAAAGACAGATAACATGCCTTCCTGTGTTGCGGTTATTATTGCACGCGCCCTAACTTAATGAAACAATTTGGAAGAGGCTGTCTTCAGGATTCATTATAACAAAGAGTATTGCCATTGATTTTCACTTGTGGCGACGAAATTAAAAATTGATTAATTAATCGATGGATTTCCAAGATCTCTAAATATAATGCGCTACCAGGAGGGAAACTAATTAATTAATTAATTGGAGTTTACTTATGATGGATGCTCGATGTTTCCTGTTAAATTATTCATATTTTACGAAACAACCCACAAAACGACAATGCCCACCTATTTTTTTTTTTTAATACAAACATTGACGAGTGACACATTTATTAGTAAATTAAAAAATAATTTTGAAATTAAAATTTAATTAATTGATGCATTCGTGCGTTCTCTAAATATTTTTGTTTTTGTAGAAGAGCATTCAATTAATTGTTTTGCATTTGTCCTGAACGCACACAGTTTAAAACAACATC
The DNA here is from genome assembly GCA_036172665.1 of Prosopocoilus inquinatus. Taxonomy (NCBI): domain Eukaryota; kingdom Metazoa; phylum Arthropoda; class Insecta; order Coleoptera; family Lucanidae; genus Prosopocoilus; species Prosopocoilus inquinatus. Next base: position 506,482 of record CM069873.1, read on the forward strand.
AGCTACATTTTACCCTTGAATTATTCATGTTTCAGAACAAAACAACCCATCACACAATAATTATTAAGTTTTTTTTTAGAAAATGCGAACCATGTAGGGTGAGATATTTCTTTGAAAAATGTAAGATCATTTCGAAATTAAATTATAATTCAATAAACAATGTTGTACAGGGTGTCCCAAACAATTGGAAAAGTCCAGAAAAGCCCCTTTAAATTCATTTCATCAAGAAAATGTTTCACAACAAAAGTTGTGTGGGTTTTCATTTCGCATAATTTAAAATTATTTTCAAATATACAGCTTGTTCATTTAAGTTACAAATGGTTAAATGGAACACTATATATTTTATTACAGCTTCGCTTAGCCCTTGAAGAGACGATAAAAATGATATTACACCTACTTATTTTTAGTATTTACCGAGTTATTTTTAATTTTATGCAAAAAATGGGTGATCGTCTGCAAATTGTCGATTTTAATGACACAACATTCAATCTTAGACCAAAATATTTCTAAATCACTCTATTTTTAACAATATTCATAATTTTTAAAAAATCCAGCGGTTATCAACAATATTACGATTCAGTTCGCGTATTGTAAAATTAATCATTTTTTTCAAATGGAATGTTTCCTTTAATTTGCAATTTTCACTTTTTCGTTTCAATTCTGTTAACTTTTCAATCCTTTTGTTTGGTTTGGGGACTGTCAGGTTGACCTTGAGCTGGATTGAAATTAATTTTCATTGATCTTAAATTTTTTAATTTTTAATTACCCTTTCGTTTTATTTTATTTTATCTTTTACTTAGTTTGTGCAGGGTTGGGTGGAGTTGACTTGGTTTTGAATTTGAAGTTTGGAAATTCGAATAGTTTGAGTTCATTTTTCTATTTTAGTTTTTCCGGTTTTCCTGAGTTGAGTAGAGTTGAGCTGGGCTGACTTTCGATAAGGTCGGATTCACTTCTTCAATTTTTCAAATTTTAATTTTTATTAATTTTTTAGTTTTAATATTTTTAGTTTCTTGTTTTTGGTTTGAGCAGAGTTTGGTTGAGCTGTTTGAGTTGAAATCAGTCACAACTCATCAGTCTTTCTTCCGATTTCGGAATTTACTTACATTTTGAAATTTCGAGTTGTAATGTTTTTTTTTTTTTAATTTTAAATCCACGGGAATTTAGTTGAGTTTTTTCTTTTTTCACTTTTTTTTAGTCTTTAAGTTTTCCCGGATTGAGTTGAGTTAGTTTGACCTAGAGAGAGATAGCACTTAATTTTTTATTGAATTTTCACGTTGTAATAATTTTCTTCTTATCTGATTTGGGCAGAGTGGGGTTGAGCTAACTTTGGATTTGCATTTCTTGAGTTGGACTTCATCACAGTTGATTGTTTTTTGATTTTTGATTTTATTTTTTGCGTTTCAAGTTCTTCTCTCTCTGAGTTGGACTGCGATGAACTTAATTTAAATACTCTTCACTTTTATTTTTATTTATCAGTTCTTGGGTGGAATTATTTTGAGTAGACCTTGAAATATATAGACTTTTCATCGAACTTAATTTCCTTAATTTTTAGTTTCTTTTAAATTTTATTTTATTTTATAATTTGCTGCTTGGTTTGGATAAGAGTTTGTTATGATTTTTTAAAGAAATTTTGAATTCTAAATTCTCTTGATTTGAGATGAGTTGTATTAGGACTCAATTCAGAAGGTACTTTTGAGTTTTGAAATTTGATTTTTTTAGTTATTTTTTAAATATAATTATTATTAATTACATGTGAATATTTTTTGAGTTTCGGTTACTTTTTTAAATTTTTAAATTCGAGTATTTTTTAATTCTTATCAATTACTTCAGAATTTTAAATTTCAAGCTAGGTTGAGCTGCTTGGGTTGAACTTAATCACAACCATTCTTCGATTCTTGAATATTTTGCTTCAAAATTTTGAGTTTTCAGTTAACTTAATTCCAAGAGAGTGAAATTCATTTTTTTTTAAATTTTAAGTTCTCTTGGATTAACTCGAATTGGATTGGATTTGACTTACTTTCAACGGAGTATTTTCGGAGTTTTGAATTTTTTTAAGGTTTCAAGTTTTTAAAACTCTCTTTTAAGTATTGGAGTTATAGGTTTTCTCAGGGTGAGTGAGTGATTTTTGAATGTTTTTTTTTCTTCGAAATTTTCAGTTTTAATTTTTGGATTTCAAGTTTCCTTGAGTAGAGTTGAGTTGGGTTGGGTTAGACTTAATTACAAAAGAGTATTTTTGAATTTTGAATTTTAAAAGTTTTTAAATTCAAGATTTTTAATTTTTTTTTGAGTATTATTTTGGAATTTAAAGTTTTCGTTAGTTTTAAGTTTTCTTGGGTTGAGTTGGCCTGTATATTATAGTATATTTGGATAGTCCTTCCTACGAGCTTTCAAACCATACCATATTTTATGGTCTTAAGAGTGATAACTACAGGACGGAATTATATATTTTGTTCAGGTTTATTTCGAACGAGGCGGCAAAGAGAATGTGTGCATTCAGACGTTGCTGTAGTGTTACACGTTTGCCGCCTCGTTTGTATTTAATCGAACAAAATATATAACTCCGTTCCCTAGTGATAACTTTTAAGTTATGATCACTTCTCTATAATCAACTTAAGAAACGTGCTTTAAAATATTTTCATTCCTCTCATTTTTTTTTTAAATGGTAACTACCATATTATGTATGCGGGCCTGTAAGTATAAATAAACAAGTAATAAGCGTGGTGTAATAAAGTTCAGATGTTCCATTAAAAAAAACCAAAATGTAAACAATTAATGCTAAACATCACAAATGTAAGTAGTATCTTTGTTGTATAATAATGAATTGTTTATCAATGAATACTAAATTTGTTTTAGATAGTAACAATTTTTTTTTGTATTTATTTTGTACTTTATTTCAAATACAGCTGAATTTGAAAAGCGGGGTTTTATAAATAATTTAATAACTTCATTAATCGCTAAGTATTATTGGTTAAAGCGAACTTTATTGCTATCATAAATTTTTCGCGATAAAAACAATCGTAGACTTCTTATTTTAATTGCGTAAATTAATTCGTTCAATTTTGACATGTTTTATTATTTCTTGAGCTGTAACCAAAGACAACAATTAGATTAATTAGCTTATTTTATTAAAAAATATTTCAAAAGAAATTCACGTAATCCTAAATTCATAAATTCCGGCGGATAACTTACGTTCTAGCAAATTTTTACTTTAGAAAACTAACTTCTTTTATTTGCTTAATTATTCTTTTTTTTTACAAATCTTACGCCAAATGTTTCGTATTTTATTGTATTAATTCGATTTATTAAGCCATGTCCACACTGTACAAGGTAACCAACTTCAAGGCAATTCTTGTTCCTTTTTCTTAAGGCTTGGCATGCATAAACGATGAAACTTCGGCTGATTGTAATATCTGTGTCCAAACACATATTAGAAAATAATAAACAATTTTGGGGCGGATTCAGTAACTTATTAATGGGCTTTTAAAATTTAAAATATAGTTGTTGGACTGGTTTATGATTGTTACATCCATTACAATTTCCTTCAATTGTTGCCTCGGTGTGGACACGGCTTTAGAACAAAAACTTTGTGATGATTTTCCTTTATTTTCCGCGCCAATATAATAATATAATTATATTAAATAAATAAATAATACGCTTACCTAAACTATACGTTTTATTAGTAATTTTTTCCACGTCACATACCAAAGCACTAAGCGCATTACTTCCGAAGTAATCCACGCAGTAATTCGACAGATTAAATCGCTTTGCGTTTTGCAAAAGCTCGCCATTATAACTGATAGAAAATCTATCGATGGCTTTCCTGCTCGGATTTAAAAAGAATCTATCGCGTCCCGAACAATTCAAAAATTCGGACACTACGACGTGAAAACCGGGGTAGCTCCTCGTCAGTGCTTCCCCCAATTCTTTCCGTTCGGTTTTCACGCAGGCCTTGTTCTCCACCGTCTCGTCCAGTTCACAACACTTCCGTAAACACGGTGATTTGGTGTTATTGCAAATGTCCAATTCACTCGTCGAAACTATCCGAACCAATAACAACAATGGAAGAATGCAATAAAAACGCATCATCATTTCAAGTTTGGTTTTGGTTTTTGAAGGAAATTCGTGGAATTACGTACGTCGTACGGAAGCAAAATCAGTGTGACCGTAATCAGTCTGCACGAATGAAATAAATACTGCAAGTTATAAGTAGGGGGCTCGTGAAGAATGTGACATCATTCGATTTTATAAGTTTATTTGCTTTAAGCTATAATTAAAATATCCGCAAAATGTCTCTGTTCATTATACTTGGCTATTAAAATTTATTATTTCATTAACGTTTCACGAGTAAATAACATGCAAAATTTCAGTCCGTAAAAACCAACGAATTTCGTTTTATTTTATCTTTTCGTTAAAAAAAAAATTATTTTCAACACCCAGCTGTTTTTATCTATTTGCTGAGCGTCTTTTAAATTGGGCCGCAAGGTTTACAAAATTTTTACTAACTCCTTTCACTATTCAGGGTGTAACTTACCCTGTATATTGAAATTCAATCATCATTTCATATTACACGCTTACAACAACGTTCTTACTTAAAATAATCTCAGGAATCGCCCTTTTCATCATTTCTTTTGTAATCACTAATTCACATGCTGTATATTAAAAAAAAATATTATACAGGGTGTTTCATGAAGAAGTTACAATATTTGGGAAGACGATAGTATTGACCATCTTGAGCAGAAAAGTTCATTTAAACATGTGCCCAATTCTCAACGGTTCCGGAGATATGATAAATTAAACAGTAGGTATTCTTGACAAGCAGTTTTTATCACAAAATCCGTAAAGAATGTCGTGCGGAATAATTAAAAACACATCTTAAAGCCGAGGCAGTTTTAAGCACCAAAAATCACATTCCGAGGGTTCAGTGCTTGTCAATTGTTTTGACTATTACTACAATTTTGTTAAATTGTTGAGCGTTAAATTTCGTGTAAATTCAACAAAAATCAATAAAAATCTATTGACACTTAACACTTACATTTAAGCTTCGTTTAAGAAGAGGCGCTTTCTTTCGCTTAAAAGCTTGAATCGTGTTTCGAATAGTTTGGACTTGAATTCGTAGTTGTTGCATCAAAACACCTGACTTGAATTTTTGATTGACAGTTCATTTGTAACTAAACATAATTCAATCCGAACAAGTTTTAAAAATTAGAGAGATTCAAAGCAGAGAATGTCTGTTTTTGAATGAAAACACGTTTCGATCACGATTTTGCGAGCGAAAGAACTCTTGATAATCCGGATCGTAAGTAAAACAAGGGTCCGGGTTCACCAAGAGATCGTTTATCTAGAGTTTTGGCAGATTGGCTTGGGTTTCCATTGGTTCCGTCATATTTCAGCCAATCGAAAGCAACCAAGTGAAGTACGGCGCCAAAGTTTAAATCTGATTTTGAAAATAAACAAGCAAGGTTAGATAATATTGACATAACGCTTTAGACGAAAGATAGCTGATTGTGCCAAACATTTTGTCATACTTCTTAAAAAGTGACAAGAGCTGTCAAAATTTTACAAATAGGTTAAGAAAACGTCCAAACACTAGCGCTAAGTGGCATATGCTTGAACTACATCTTTGCACAGGTCAACAAAAGTCGTAGGTAATTCACTTAACAGGCCACATTTATGTGAATTAAATAAAAAATAGGTTTAAAAATGTAATTATGGAAAAATAAATTTGCACAATTGAATTTTTTAAATCATTACGTAAATTATATTATTATTATTAAGTAAATGATTAATGAAAATTGTCTATTGTTTTATAAAAATAAAAAAAACTTGAAATTCTTCTAAATTAAAATGTGATTAACAGAAGTTAAGATTTAAAATGAAAAGAACAAAAAATTAGACTTACCCACGCTATACTTTTCGGCTTTAATATCTTTGTCACATTTCAGTGCACTCAACAGGTCCCCAAAAAAATAATCAACACAATAATCTGACTGGCCGAATGCAATTCCACCATGGATGAGGTGACCATCGCGGTTAATAAAAAAAGAGTCCTGCTCTCCAAACCTGCCCGGGCTCAGAAGAAACCTATTCCTGTGCGAACAGTTGAGAAACGAAAATACAAAAAGGAACGAAGGGTACATCTCCGTTAACCATTGCGTTTGGTTCTGAGGGTCGTCGCTTTTTGCGCAAGCTTTGTTTGCAACTGCTTCGTGCATCTCGCAGCACTTCCTTAAGCAAGTCTTGATGTTGCAAGGACATCCTCTGGTTTCACCGTGCAGTTCGAAATAATTTGCGCGATCGTAAGTCACACCGTTTTTAAAAATTCGACCCTTTTGACGTATACCATCGGTGATGTTAACACTTAGGTCGAAATCACAGGGCCAGACGTTATTTGCAATTGCAACAACACTGAGTATACAGGAAAAAATGATGATTGTTGTTACGTGTGCTGGTGCACGCAACATCTTGTTGTTTATTGCTGCCTTAGAAGACCCAGTTGAGGACAACCACCATCCCGTCGACTACCCTCAATAAAACTGGAAAAGTATTATTGTAGGTGGGCTCAATGTTCAATCTAATCGCTTCCCCACCTAATTAGCCGCCAATGCTTTAAGACAATTGTGTGTTGTTCGCAAATATTGGCACAATGGAAACATGCGTGCGAGCAGAATAACACCAACAGTATGACTTTTTCATTAAAACACAAATTACGTATTAGTGAACATACGCAGGCCATATGCGATTTAGATAAGTTAATAATTCACTGGTAAATATGTGTCGGCATGGAGGAAAAAAGAATGGGTGTTTTGAAGTCATCGCATATTTATGACGTGCTTTCAGTATTTTCAAAGTATAATGTATGCAACAGTTCACTTATATTATCAACAATCGTAAATAATTATTTTATCTACTAGTTTTAAAACGTGTAAACATAAAACTTTATACCTAACTTAATTCCCCGATTTACTCTGCGATATATACAGCGTGGAAACTAAGTAGCGGATAAAATCCATAACTCCGTTAATATTTGTAATAAAGCAAAAATCTAAAAGGGGTATAGCGATTCAAATTACAGCGCATAAGAAGACGTATATTTTGAGATTGAGAATTTTTTTTAAGTTATGACGTCATCAAGATTTTTTTTAAATGACAACCTATATTTTTTATTTTTTATTTCGGTGGGATTCTTTAACCTGCTTTCAACAGTATAAAATTTTGGATCGATTACATAACAAAAAATTCAAGAAAAACGGCCATAAAAGTTTAATTGTAAAGTTGAAGAAATAAACAGAACATCTAGTTAGCTAGGTTTAAAACGAAACAAAATTAAGGTGTAAATAAACAAAATTTGATTTTGACAGTCATTGAAATCACAATAAATGTTCAAACTGACGACCATGCACCAACTGACAATACCCAAGACGCTCATAAAATTCATTTATTACATTTTGAATAGTTTGAGGTGTTATTAACCTACACTCCTGTCGAATGCTTTCTTTAAGATCGTCTAAGTTGTTAGGTCTATTTTTATACACCTTTCTTTTTAAGTACCCCCATAGAAAAAAGTCTAATGGCGTTAGATCAGGGGATCTAGCTGGCATTCCATTGGACCTCTTCTTCCTATCCATCTACCTGGGAACATCTCGTCCAAATAAGGTCGCACATCAACGGCGTAGTGTGGCGGAGCACCGTCGTGTTGCATCCAAATGTTATTGTTTGGTACGTCACAGTCATTTTCATTAGGAAATAAAATCGCCAATGCAGGTACTAATTCGATATGTAAGAAGTGTAGATATTTCTCACCAGTTAAATTACCTTCGATAAATAATGGACCTAAAATTCTGTCACCGACAATTCCTGTCCATACGTTGAGCTTCTGGGGATGCTGAGTATGAGCTTCTTGCATCCAGTGGGGATTTTCCCTAGACCAATATCGACAATTATGTCTGTTAACAGTTCCATGTAAAGTAAAACTTGCCTCATCAGAAAAAATTATATATTGGATCACGATTGCAAATTTCCAACATTTCTTCACAAAATTCTTGTCTATGATCATAGTCAGTTTCTGCTAACTCATGGACTAATTTTACTTTATACGGATGAAACTTTGCATTTTTAAAAGTTTCAGTACCGAGGTATGGCTCAGGTTGTGCTCTAAAGCAATGTCTCGACTAGTCGAATGTGGATTATTTTCTATTTCTAGTAAAATATCAAGCTGCACATCGTCAATTAATTTTGTCTTAGGGTGGCCAGTTTTTGGAAGGTCTTTCACAATACCGTAATTTCGAAATTTATTTTCTATTCTGCTGACTGTGGATTGACTTATTTGCTGATCAGGATATTTGTCTATAAAAAGTCGACACACCTCTTGATGAGTTCTAATTCGATCGCCATACCCAATCATCATTAGAACTTCAATTCTTTGTTTTTCAGTCAGCAACACCATTTTGGTAAAAGGTTTTTAATAATTAGTGTAACTTCTACTATCCACAGGGAATAAAAATACTCACTTTATTGTGATAGGTATTTACAAGTTCTTGTCAAACAAATTTTGTTTGTTTTACACCTAGCTAACTAGATATTCTGTTAATTTCTTCAACTTTACAATTAAACTTTTATGGCCGTTTTTCTTGAATTTTTTGTTATGTAATCGATTCAAAATTTTATACTGTTAAAAGTAGGTTAAAAAAACCCACCGAAATCAAAAATAAAAAATATAGGTTGTCATTTAAAAAAATCTTGATGACGTCATAACTTAAAAAAAGTTCATGAAAATATCTCAAAATATACTTCTTCTTATGCGCTGTAATTTGAATCGCTATACCCCTTTTAGATTTTTGCTTTATTACAAATATTAACGGAGTTATGGATTTTATCCGCTACTTAGTTTCCACGCTGTATAATAGATCAAACATTTATGAATTCAAATTTCTTGTTCTGAACTTCAGATCTGCTTAACGCGAAATAAATGTTTGCCAAATTTGACGTTGAATTAACACAAGAAGAAGCAAAATCTGTGTAGGTAAAGCAGTTTTCTTTTTGAACTTAGGGAGATATTGCAAATTCCAACCAAATTCCAGAAAGAGAAATTGAATTACGGAAAATTACTGCCTGATGTAAATAATGTTTCAGTAAAGTAAAATAAAATATCAACCCCAATCTACGTATTTATTTACTAAAATACGAATAAGAAATGATTATTCAAATAATAGTCCAACCTGTTAAAAATCGAAGATACAATTCGAATATCTTGGGAAGGATTCTCTTCCGAAAATTTGGTGAGGAAAAAAAAGCAACAAATTTTAGAAACAAAAGCGATCGCTTAAACTTAAACAAAATAAGGAAAAAATCTAACCCTGAAATAGACAAAGGCAAACTGAAAAGAAAAAAAAACCGAAAAATTTTTAAAAATAAAATAAAATAGCGAAAACAGAAGACGATCGGGCGATCTTGCTAAAAATGAAAAAAACAGGCACGTAATGTTCTTTGCGGAAGCAACGAACAAACAAGAAAATTAATAAATTTCAGAAACAAAAGACGATCGTTTAATTAAAAAAGAAGAAAAAACCTAACCTTGAAAGACACAAAGGCAAATTGCAAAAAAACGATTTTTTTAAAATTAAATAAAATAGCATAAACAAAAGACGATCTACGATCGCATTAATTAAAAATAAGAAGAAGAAGAAGAAGAAAATTCTAAACCCAATGAAATTAAAAATCGAAGACAAAAATGACGGTATCTTAGGCGGGATTCCTTCTTCGAAAATTTTGAAAAAAAATAAAATAAAATTCAGAAACAAAACGCGATCGCTTAAATTTAAACAAAAAAATTGCTTATAATAAAAAAAAATAATCCCGAATTGGATTAAAAAAAGGCAAATTGAGAATAAAATAGGAAAAAGTAACCAAACGTAAATTAAACAAAAAAAAGAAACAAAAAACGATCAAACGATGTTGTTAAAGGAAATGAAAAATGAACAAATATATAAAAACAAATTTTAGAAACTGAAACTATCGATTTATGGCAAACAGAAAACGAACGCTTAAACTCAAACAAAAAAAAATAAATCAAAAAAATGAAAAGAAAGTCTAACACTGGGCTGAATGAAGGAAAGTTGAAGAAAAAAGAAATAGGTCGCTTAAAAAAAAAAGAAAAAAGGAAAACGGAATATTCTTTGTGCACGCAACAAACAAAGACAACGACAGATCTCACAAAAAAAAAGAGAGATGATCGCTCTAACTTATAAGACGATAACATCCATGTTTTAATAAATTTTTTTAAAAAAGCGAAATGAACGTATAATATGAAAAAGTGAGAAAAATTAAAATATGCAGATGAATAAAAAACATAATCAGATTTAAAATGATGTAAATATGAAGTGGAAAAAAAAACAGATGAATGTCTCGCCTATCCTTTACGTGTACTAAAATCGAATCAAGATTTGAAAATCCTCAGGTACGTCAACAGTCAATCTGCAATGTCGCAAAGAAGTCGCGTAAACCAATTTGGAAATCGGAACGCTCCCCAAATTATTTTGAAGGTGACTACGCATTTAAAGCTAAAAAAATAATTTTGCTGCTTCTACAAGTGAATAAGTCACTCGTCCTCTTTTCGATGACGTCAAAAATATTTGATTCCGTTCTTTAGTAATGAGCGATTTTTAATTCCGTTAAAGAACCGACCTTGGAAACTCAAGGTGAACAAGACCGTAAAGCAAAAACTTTAATTGTTGAACAACAGATGGCACATCAAATTCGCCCGTTTTTTTATGCAGAAAAAATTGTACCTTTTTTTTTGGATCGATCGTGGTTTATTTTATCTTATTAGGCGAATTGTTCATGTAGAAATTCGGACTCTAAATTTATTCGCTGAAAGTTAGATCCAGTTGTGATACGTGAATTTTCCAGTTACAACCACAGATGGCCCGGTCTTCGTTAATTGCAATTAACTGCGAATCGATTTATGGCGATTAATAGCAAATCTTGCTCATTCTCAAGTAAATAATTATTTCTTTTTATACAACACAGCTTTAAGAATGCTTGAAGTCTGCGAATTGTACGTAAATCGACAGTTTTCTCAAAATACATTGTGTAGGGAAAATAAGCAGAAAAGAAAAAGTTAATTAGAACTGTTTTGTCTTTTCTTCTTTAAATTTTCCATGATTTTTATTTTATTTCTAAAATAAATATTTACTTATTTACTCAGCTCGAGGTAAGAAAGACATACGAGCAAGATTTCCCATTGTTATTAAATCAACGAATGAATGAACTGAGAACCTTGAATGAAGAACGAAGAAAGATTTCACCCGCGCGATTTCCTTGACATTGATGGCCTAAATTTTCACGCTATACCTTCATTTTTATAAACGCACACGTCCGAAATTGTTTACGTAAGGTTACCTAATCATTCCAGCAATGTGAATAAAAATAACTTGCTTCTACAAATTAAGACGTAGTTGTCCAGTACGCACAGGAAATTAAATAATGCATTTAATTTTCGGAAGAGTGATGCAATTTGTGGCACAAAGAAAATTATATAAATTTTCTTTTGTCTTTTGTCAAATTGAAATTTATAGCGAGCACAATTGCACTAATAGACCACAGAGTACATAGACGATAGCACTTTCTGACTACTAAAATAATAATTAAAATATTTTTATTTATATTAATTAATTAATAATTTATTTATTTATTTATCTGTGGTGGTTGCCCAAGTCGCGTCTTCATTTATTCTGGTGTGCCAACCAAAGTTATTATCTAACAGTTGGAAAAAAAGTTCATAAAGCCCTTAATCAACAACATGCAGTATCATTGTTAAAAATTAATTACTGCATTTAATGAATTCGCAGTTTTGCCATTCATTTATATTATTAGTTATCTGCCCCGATTTTTTCACTTTATCTGCTTGGTATTTCCTCAGAAACTATTGTGGATATAATGATTTCCATTGACAATACCTAGCTCAGGAGGTTAAGTAATTGGGCCTATGAAGCAGAACTTAGTTACCTGCGATGAAGTCCTTGTATAAAACACACATACCTAACAAAGTTATGTACAGTTTGACCGTTTCTTCTTCTCCACATAGGAGGATGGTAACTACACCATCACCTTCTCCACCATCAGCAACAACATTTTCAAAACAAAACTCATCGGATGTGGTGAGGTTCTTGCGAAATGGCAGGTAGACATTGCCATTGGCCTGCAAGAAAAACCGATCTTTTTCTTTTTCCATGTCCAATTTCACTTTATTTCCCGCGCACATTTTCCCCTCCAAGACCTTGAAGTGATCACTCGTTTTTCCGACGTATTTATCAATTTCGTAAACGTCCAGCGAAAAGTGCTTCTTGGCAGATTCTACGCACTTATCGTTCGCGAAAACTTGCCCCAACAAGCAACATTTCCGCAAGCAAGGCTTGGTTTTGGCGCGTTTAAACTTGTAAAAGAACTCCTCGGGAATTTTGTTGTTCATAACTTGATCGTCACTGTGGTTGTTGCAATTCGCGCGGATGCAGTTCGGAAATATCAAGAAGAAGAAAACGAAGAAGAAAAGAAGGTGGTGGATTTTTTTAGGCAACATGGCGCGCTGAAGAGTTAAACAAAACTGAGTCCATTATGTTTTCTACGTGTTGATTAAATAATAGGGCCTTATTCTGCAAATGGTTTGTTATTATTAAATTACTTGTGTAAAGTTTTTTGTCGCTCTCCGTCCGTATCTCAATTTGTTTTACTAACAAAGAATTCTTGCGGACACAGTCGTCTGCTTTTGGCATACCTATAATCTGATCTTATCTAATCATATATATTTTTTTTTTTGGTACATAATCTGTGTGTTTACCTAATTATTATAAGACACGCCTAAAACTTTAAAATTAAAAACTATTCGAGTAGAAAATGTAATTGTGCTTTTACTATGTTATCAATAGCAGATTATATCTATTTCGATGGGGAGAGTTGCATAATTATTTCAGATCTGCAATTACAGCCCTCAGACTCCACCCCATGGTCATGATTATAGCCCTTGGGCTCCTCCCTCTAGCTATAATTGAATCGATGAGTGCATAATCGTGTTCAGTCCAAATTTACTGTGTTGGGAAAACTACAAATAACTTTCTCTAGATTTTTATTTTAAGTAATTATTGGCTTCCGGAGGCTTCAGATATCCTTATTTAAAAAAGTTTTTTTTTTCAATTACTTAAAATAGAAAGTTATTTGTTGTTTTCTGAACACAGTAAATTTGGACTGAACACGATTATGCACTCATCGATTCAATTGCAACCCAGTGTGATACACATATTATTTTAATCACAATCTAATTGACCATGACTGAACCTTGGACTGAAGATCTGACTAGTGTCATCTGCTGGTGAAAGCGAGAAGCTAAAAGAGAACGTAGACCTCTTCCTTATTTTTTCTAAAATATTTTCACTTTCTTTTCATTAGGACCATTTCAACAAGTACAAAAAATATTTACTTTTCTTAGTAGTTTCACAAAAATAACAATTCAATGGAAAAAAAAATGTTTCTAATTTTTTAAATTTTTGTATCGTTCTTAAAAGCGAACTGTCGCTCACTTTTTCACGGTTTACGAGTATGAGAACGTGACCAGCGCCATCTACTGTCGGAAACTAGAAACCGGCGAAAGCTTTTTCTTAAATTGTTTGCTCTTGTACTATCATGTCATTTAATCTTAATTTTGTGCAAATTAGATTACAATATTTTACGAGAGGGAGATGTAGTGAAAAGTAGGTGACGCTGGATCCACGCCATCTATTGTTGAAAACTAGCAGGTAGTTATTAAACAAAATTATTCAGATGATTATTTTTTTTTTAATATTTGTGAAGCATCGCTAGCTTGTTTACCAACAAAAGAATTGCATGTCAAATTGTTTGATGGCAGATTGATTCTTTTTGGCATTTAATTTTTTTGTTAACGTTATCCAATCAACGTATGCCTTTAACTGGTCGAGCAAAAAATAAATATCGCAGAAAAATTTTCAAACTTGATAACAATTACATTTTACTCTTCGCTTACAATAAATCTTTCGATTTTCTTCAAATCTATTGAACAATAAGGGGGTGCTTTTTTAAACGTTTGATGAATTGACGTTTCAATTGAAATTTTATTTCTAAGTTCTGTTTACAAAGAACAATATTTTTCAATTATTGATAAAAAGAGTGTTGTTTTTTTTTTAAAAAAAAGAATAAATGGATAGACTGTGTTTCAATTAAAAAAAACTCAAATTTTCGCTGAAAATAAATTAGATGTATCGAATAAATCGATACGCATCAAGTTTTAGGATAGCATAAAACACTAAAATAAATTAAGGTACCATAAAATCGTACAGAGACAGATGTATTTGAGTCCGTTTCATAACATTTTGTTGCCAATATTTTTTGGTACTATTTTCTTGCAACATGAATTAGTATAATGTAAAACAGGCTTTATTAATACGTCTTTTTAAATTTAACAGTTCTGGATCTAACCGTGTGCGTATGTTGCGTGTTTGCTGATGTGGAATGTGGGTTGCCTATCGCTTGAAAACTGCAAATATTTTTAGCATTAATTAATTAAGCTGAACATAGACAAATTTAATGCAAGTATAATTATAATAATATAATAATTTTAGATTTAAAAAAATAAATAAATTCTTCGAATTTCCTTTTCATTTTACATTTACTCTAATAAATAATAAATAGGAACTTCTCGAAAAAGTTCTTTGCAAATCAATATTATTACTAATTAGTAGATTTGTGTCATATAATAAAACGTTAAATTTATTTAAAAAATCCTTTAAGATTCTTATTAGGTTTACTCATGTCTATGCTGTGTTAAAATTATTATTATTTGAAACTACACAAGAAAATAAAACTAATAATATTCCAAAAGTAAACGTACGTGACGTAAAGTAATTATGTTAAATGAATTCGCCCTATTTTAAATTTACTCAAAATAATATACCGGGTGTTGCAGGCCACCGTGACAGCCCTTCTCCTGAAAAATTTGAAGCAGCAAGAATCGCTGGACTAATTCCGCTAATTCAGTAACAAAAGTCTATGTAAAAGTATATATGTAATTGCATTGTCTCATTGATTTAATTTAATGCTAAATTACTTGAAGCATTTTTTATTTTAAAATAATTATCCAAATCTTCCCATCAAAATTCTTACTATACTGCGAGCACAATTATTTAAATTCAATTTTTCTTGGCCCTATTTAGCACTTTTCTTTTAAAAAATTGAAATAGTAACATCTCAACCAACAGTTATCGTTCAAGACCAACCGGAAGTAAGTAAAATAGCGGCCAATTTATACTAAAATATATTTTCGAGGAAAATTCTGGAACGGGTAGCCTGAGACATCCGGTATAACATATTTCTTTTATTGAAGTCGATTCTCATCCGATGAAAATTGTATGTAAATGGTTTTTAAACACGATGGACGAAGCTATCAATTGAAGGTGAAACGTTGGGTGCCTTCCCAATTATAATTCTGTCCGGTTAGAGTTTAAAAAACATCTATTTTACTATTTATAAGTTGTAGAACAGTAAAATAATAATCTGCTGTATTACATTGTTAGTACATTGCATACTTAATATAATAATGATGTAATACACGCATTCCCATTTATAAATTCCGCGCTACACTCATTTACTCCGTGTTTTACGACTATATATATTAAGTCTAAGGAGAAATGTAATAGGAGAGTATTTTCAGAAAATAAACAATTTTTACGGCCTGTCAGAGAAGATGAAGCGTCGGTTTTAATAAATGGTTTAATTAGATGTCTAAGTTTTCAGTTTCCCAGAGTTTCATTTGAATCGATTTTTTGAACTTGCTTTTTCTACCTTATCGACGTGGTTATAGTGATCAATACTTTTTTTTTTTATTTATGAAGAGTTTCAACAGCATTTTTGCTTTTAACCCATTTTAATTACGTTGCATTTAATTTCTTTTTGTCTTTGTCTTAAATTTCAAATTATTCGGTGATTTTTCGCACCCACTCTTTTGTTTGGCTTTTTCATTGTATTACAAACACATAAGAACTTTTTAAGAAGGGAAATAAAAGTATACGTGAAATTCTTTTGAATAAACAATTACTAACTAAAGAAAAAATTAAAATTTTCATTAATTTTCTAAATATTTTGGTTATCTCGTTACTAGTAATAATTGCAACAATGTTCCATTTAACATGAATTGATTAGCCAAGTACAATTCTCGAAATACACGTAATAAAATAGGTTTTATTATCGCTACTAACTTAAGGTCCTGACCACAACAGGATTCGCATAACCTACTTACTCATACTTATCGTACAGAGGATGTAGTTTCGTCATTGTGCTATAATTTTAAGCACCTATTACTATAAAGGAAATTAGGTCAACTAATAAAGTTATTTTCAAAAATTTTATAATTTTTTTTACTAATTCCCCTGTCGGTTTTACTATGGCCTGTCCTGTATTCAGACGAAGCGAAAATTAATAAATCTTTTAACGCGGTCTTAAGGGTTCCCCCAGTTAGAAAAAGAAACTAAATGCAGGCACGCATCCAGTTAAGATGAAATAAATGTTTCGTTTTCGTTTCGCCGCTTAAGTGTGTGCATAGCCTAAATATAAAATATAATTATTAATTCATTCGTTCCTTTTTTTTCTCAAATTTTTTCCTTAATTTTTCTATCGGTTTTAAGTTTTTTTAAATTTCTGATCGGAAAAAAATTATTGTAATTTTAAAACGTCGATATTTATTAGATGCCAAGGTCCGTTTTCTCAGTTGCAGTTTAAACTTAACCTCCTGTTTATTCCCACGGTAATGATTATAAAAACAATAGCTCCCGCAGAAATAAACTGAAGATTAATGTTAAACTGTGACTGGGAAAACGGCCCCACAGCGAAAGTTATTCAAAAAGTTTAATAAAATGCGCAGATTAGTTGCGGACGGTTGAAAATAATTATTTCCAGTATTTTTGAGTCTCATCAGTGAAATGCAACGCCACAATTCCGAAATCTTGTCACTCGTTTGCTTTTTCCGCTAATTAAGAATAGAATTTATTGCACGATCGATGGTATACTTTGTGTAAAACGGTCAATCAAAAAATAAGACACGATCAAAATGTGTCACCTCTCTCGTTTGTCGACGAAATTCATTTTATATACGATTTCTTTTGTTTTGACGATTATGCAAAAAAAAAAAAACAAAAATCGTAAACTCGCTGCTGTTGATTTGGTGACGAAATTCATTTCATATACGCTTGTTTTTTGTTTTCATTTTCCTTTTCTTTACAACAAAAAAATAAAAATAAAAAACTATGCAAACTTGTCATAAACTCAGTAGTTTTGTTTTGGTGACGAAGTTCATTTCATATGCGATTGTCTTTTGTTTTGTTATTTCCTTTTCTTCAGAACAAGTGAAGAGCACGATTACGCAAGCAAAAAAAACACAACAAAAAAAAATCTAGAACTCGAAACATAATTGTAAAAAATTTCTTATTTTCTGTTTGTTTGTTTTACGAAATTCATTTTATACGCAAGTCTCTCTTGTGTCTTCAATTGTTCAATTCTTCTTCTTCGTTATATGACGACGGAACTTATTATGAAATCTGTTGTCTTCGGTTTGTCTTCTTTTTCTTTTTTGGAAAGTTTTCAACGTTCTTTCTGTTATGATTCACTCACATCGCAATCTACAATTACATTGTAAGAAATTCTTATTTTCTGTTTGTTTATTTTAACTTTAGTCTGCCTACTTTTATTTATTTATTTATTTTTAATGATTGTAGGGCACGATCATACAAACAAAAATAAGCGTATCACTCTTCAATCATCACAAAAGATAGACGAAAGAAAAAATTAAATAAAAAAACGACCACCCTTGTTAAATTTATCAACTGAGTTGTCAGTTTTCAATTGTTTATTCTTCTTCTTCTTCGTTATATGAGGATAAAAAAATAAATCGATCGTCTTTTGTTTGTTTTCCTTTTTTTTTCTTTTTGGATGTTTTCGGCGCTCTTTTGTTACGGTTTACCGACTTTACAATCTATAAAGTGCTTTGTTTTTAAAAATTCATTTGACACGTACAGTACGAATCGCTTCTTCTTTTTTAATGTGGGATCGACATTCTTTCGTTTGTTTGTTTTCTTTCAAATATTTTCAGGGCTGTTCCTGTTAACCTTCTAGGATTATTTCCGTATGTATTTACCCATGACATGTCAATGTACAGGGTGTTGGCGAATATGATGGCAATAATTATACCATGTGCAGACGGCGTCGAAATATTACGATTTAACCTAATTTATCTTTATACAAAAGTTTTAACGTCCTCTACAAAGTGCTTCTAAGAAAAATTCCTGTTGGACGACGTCTTTGGCACCCCTTAGATCTCCGCACACTCGCACATGCAATTACACTCCCGATCGCTACGCCACTGAACCACTGAACTGCCTCAACACGTAGATTATTTTAGATTTGGAGATCTTTTAAATTAAAATTATAAAGGGGGCGTCGCGTTATTATTTGATGAATTTGACGTACAAATTAACATCTACTTATGCTATACGTACAGGCGAAAGCAAAAAATAGTAAACCGAAAGCAGTTTCCTGTAATTATTCTTTTTTTTTCAAAATCGTTTTAATTAAACAAAACAATTAAAAAAAGCGCTTTTAAATTTGACAAGCTTAGGACTTAGACTCATAAAATCTGTGCTGAATTCGCTTTTAAGATTAATTACAGGAATCTGTTTTTAGGCTACTATTTTTGCTTTCAACTGTAGGGCTGCGTTCAAAAACTGTAACAGGAGAGCACTTTGGGCGTTTTAAAACGAAAAGCAAAATATACAAAATCACTTACGTGAGCGAGAAATAATATTACCCACAGCGCGCTCTTTTCAGTTTCTGAACGAGCCCTAGCTCCAGCTCAATAAGATATACCCATTCAATTAGATTGAGAATGAGAAGAAGAAATGTAATTACAAATTTTAATGTTTAATCTAAATCTAGTTCAGTACGTACCAAATGAAAATGCGGTTTCTGGTATAAAAGGTGGACCAAGGAAGCAAACCAAAGCTGAGAGTGTCAAATTCAAATCGCCGTTCTCGTCCTCGTCCAAAAATTCTTCCATACAGTAAAAATTCGGCGGAAACGATTCGTTTAAATTAGACAAAAGCAGTATTCCGTCATTTTGGAAGTAAAAGAGGTCCTCATCGAACAAATCAGGAAACAACCTGTAATACCCGAACTCGCACCATTCGTCATGAATAAAATGAAAATCGCTTTTTACAAACTCCACACTCTCGTAATCACTGTACACGTCCAATTCGAGGTCACTCTTGTAATCGATGCACTGCTTTTTGTATTTTACTTGTCCACTTGGACAGCACTTGCGAACGCATATTTTCGAGTCACAAACGCACGTTTCTCCTTCGGGAATATTTAACACAACTCCGGGTTTGTTTACACCGGGAGCATCTGCGGTGGAATTAAATAAACAAAACGGATGGCCGTTAATTAACGCGATGTTGACGAAAAGCGAGAAAGACAGAACACAAAAAGTGATCTTGGTTTGGTGCGGTGACATGGTGCGGGTGCGAACACAAGCAAAGGCAAAATAAATTTTAACTCTCGGAAATCAGTTCCCCTACCAGAAAACGGAAGAGTTTACGTTCAGCTTTATTATTAAGGAAGTTCTTTGCGGTTTCGATATTTCTTAATTAAGGACTTGATAGCAGATAATGTTTAATAATTTGTTTTGAGCAGTTCGCAGCAAATGTTTAAGTATGCAACTTGGTGATAACACAATCGAATCATTTGGTTTGCTTATATTGGCCCAAATGGTGTTGGTGGTGATAATTTGGACAGTTGCAAAAGAACGATAGGGCCAACAATTTGGAGAAAATTGAACTGGAGGAAAATAAATCAAACCAAATGTTGGTAGTTTTGATCGCACCGCTCAATGCATATTGCTAACTTGTTTCTTGAGAATTTTATTAGTGCAAAGCTCGGAAAACTCCTATTTTTTTTAAATAACGTGTTCGAAAACCGCTTTGAATTCTTCTATTGCGGACATTTCGCCTTCCTTGTAAAATACTTCTTCAAGGCTGCTGAACATTGGCAGCGAAACCTCCGAAGAAGTCTTTTTTTTACGAAGACGAAAGATCGACAATTGAAAGCTCTCTGGAAGAGAAGCAAAAAATAAAATAAAATTAAAATTAGGCAGATTAGTCTGAACAGAGAGAAACAGAATAAGAATAGCACCAACTAGGAAAGATGAAGAAGAAAAAGAAGAAGTTTATCTATGAAGAAGAGAAGAACGGATTTCATGAATACCTGGTTGAGATATACAACAAAAATAAACACTAAAGTGAGTACACATAAAGCCAAGTAAATAAATGTTGCCAAAATAAAAGCGTGCAGATCAGCTTCTGCTCCAGTGTTAGATAATATAAAGACAAAAAAGCAATGACCCTAAAAAAATTAAACAGGGAACAATGAAAGAAGCGCGAAAAAGAGAAATGAAAACAAAAATAAACTTTATCAGAGCAAGAAACGAACATAACAAGTTTGACGAAAGAGAGGAACAAAGGAGAGTGACGGAAGAAAATGAAAGTTTGTTGCAAAAGAAAAGAAAATAGAAATTTCTGCTGCAAGCAAAAGAAAGAATTTGACATTTAAATACATTTAAGTTAAATAAGGAAGAAATTTTCAAGTTTTCTGTAGGTCAGAAAGTTCGAAGGAAAAGAATTCGGCAAGAAATTAAGTAGACATAAAGATGGAAATATGAGAGAAGAAGCAGAAGAAGGAGGCGGAAAATAAAGGAGAAATTGAAGGAATATTTTGATGAAAAGTTAAATAAGTGGAAAACTACGAGGAAGAAAAAACAGTGAGCGTGGCAGAATTCGCAAAAGACGAACAAAAGGAGTGATAAAAATATACATTTTTTTTTAAAAACATCATTCATAATACACTACGAGTAAAAAAAAATTACTCCTATTCCGAATAAATAAATTTTAAGTACTAAAAATTTGAAACAAAAGACGTCTATAAGCGTTACAAGCTAGCCATTGTATTAAAGGTAGGAAAATTAAAGATCTTTCTCCTCTTGATAAATTTATCGACCAGATAGAATCCTTGGAAGCTATTGTATCGACCAGGATATTCTCTGGTAGATAAATTTATAAAATTGTTGAAAGAGGTCCTAAAAATAACAAAATAAATAATAAATTTATAAATACTTATAAATCAGAGTACATGAACCGCAAGCATTAAAATACTCTTAAGTTTTAACAAGCGAATGAAAGTTTGTTTTATTAACAATTATTTTTTTTTATATATATACTCGCACATATACTGTTGAATGGTTTATCAGTCATAACAAAAGTCGAGATAGATGAATAAATTGGAAATTAAAAAGTTACGGCAAAAACTACTCAAACAACGAGATTACTCAGGCTTACCGATTTAATAAGATTGATAAATTAGAGGTTAACTGTTAATTTTATTAGTTTTCCACAATTTAGGGCAGTATCATATGTCAGTTCATCCTGATTGATTACTCTAATTACTCTATTGCGGTGTCGAAAGCCGACAAAAGCTTATTCTTCTTATTACCATTATTTCATGTAGATACTAGAAATGTAAACAAAAAATAAACGCTTTTATTTGAAAAAGCATAACAAGTAATTATTAGACGAATAATGAAATTATATTCTGAACGTACGTAAATTATTTTTAATCCGACAATTTTTTACAAATTTCTCATTTGTAAAACAGATGCGCTTTATAAACTCGTTATACATAAATTACATCAAATTCATCGTTTTATCAACCAAGCATTTATTATGTACAATTGGCATTCTGAAAATAATGAATTTGATGTAGTAATTGTAATTGTGTTACAAGGCGAATCTTGAAACGTACCTCAGCCGCAGTAAAAGCTTTGGCTGAGGTAGATTTCAAGGTTCGCCTTTTTATACTTACATAAATTACTACATCAAACTCATTACTTTGCCAATGCCAATTATACATACATAATAAATGCTGGGTTGATAAAATGATGAATTTTATGTACGTTATAATTAATAAAATAATTACTTTGATGTAGTAATTTATGTTTTACGAGGCGAATCTTGGAATATACCTCAGCCGCAGTAAAAGATTTGGCTGAGGTGGATTTCAAGATACGCCTTGTTATGCATAACAATACGCCTTGTTATGCGTAACAAGGCGTATCTTGAAATCCACCTCAGCCAAAGCTTTTACTGCGGCTGAGGTACATTCCAAGATTCGCCTCGTAAAACATAAATTACTACATCAAAGTAATTATTTTATTAATAATTATCAAGATCCGACTGTAACAATCACAAAACATTCAAGCATACATGTACTTATCGACCCCAGTTTTTATAATAGCTACCTCATTTCAGAGAAAGCATAAAAAATAATGCCTTTTTGTTTTTGTTTTTTTGTTTTTAATTATTAAAAACTTGCGAATCATTAATTCGTACATCACAATGTAAATTTACCCGAGGTTTTGTTTACGCCAAATAATATCTCAGTATTGAAACACTTGTTAAACTTGAACGGTTTCATATCGCGTCAGATCGTGAGCTGTTGTATTTTTAAACGCGTTTGTTTGTAAAACACATTTCTTTCTGGTCGTTCAGTTAAGAGGTCGGATTGAACTTGGAATACTATTTTGTATATCAAATCGAATCAAATTTGCAATTTGTTTGGCAGGGCCTAATATACAGGTTGTTGAATTAAACTGAGAACATAGAAATTAAACTCGCAGAAGAATGATTGCTTGAGATTTGAGATTTAAGAAGAATAAATTGCAATTTATGGATACTGCACTAATATCGTTTTTAAATGAACAAATAATGTTTTATCTTTTAGAACGGCGCTGCTTCATTATGGCTGCATATCTCTATATATTTCTTTGCTTCCTCTGACCTTTAATTGACAGTTTCAAACACACACTTTATTTCCATGTATGTACAACGATGCTCATCATAAACGATACCATTTGACAGTTTCGTAGCCCTTACGCTGAATGTTCTTAAGGGTGTGGTTCGAATGCAGGAGTTTCATTTAAGTTGAGCATCGTAGTACATACAAAGACACCTTCCTCATTATACTAATTTCTAAATTAATTCAACATGTTTTTGTAAGTATTTATGTATGTTTCATTTAAATATACTCTGAAAGTCAATTTAGTTACACATCATAAAATTGATTTAAAAAAATGCCTGTGGTTATTTTTGCCTGGGAGTTAAAACAAAGAGCCGTAAACTTACCAAAATTAAGGTGCTCACGTGACTTCTTTTCAACTTCTTTTTCCGTATAGCAAACTCGCGCAGAAAACACCACAACATCGTCATATTTAAATAGGTCTAAACAAAACTCATCGAACCTGTATATGCTGTCCTCATCGTTGGGCAGATACAGTTCTCCAGATTTCTGCAAGTACATTTGTTCTACGTTACTGTACGGATCCAACGCAAAAGAATTGTTGCACTCGTACGGGTACATAAAATAAAAATAATCGTTTTCGACTTTTACGAGCTCCGTTTTATCGTAGACATTAAACGTAAACGCAGACGTATCGTTAATGCATTCTTCGTCCATGTGTAATTGCCCTTCGGGACAACATTTCCAGATACAGCGTTTTAATTCACATACGCACCCTCTGGTAGTACCCTCGTGTTCAAAATATAATTCAGGTGTGTACGTCAGGTTTTGTTTTACGATGTTCAATCCGGATTTGACCCCGTCACTTATGTCTACACTCAGGCTCAAAGGGCATGGAACGTTTTCACAGCAAAAAAAACGGGTGAAGTTTATCAGAATCAAAACAAGTACACCCACCGGCGCAAACATGTTAACTCTATTTTTGCTAGCACAAATCTCGCCGTTAACTATGTAAGTTCCCCTTCCAGATTAAGTTTTGCCTCAAATATATGGATCTTATATAAAGTTTTTTTTTTAGTAATGTCTAACAACCACAGGTAAATAAATAATAATCGGAAGCGCGTCAGACGCGTCGCGTCGGTGTGCTATCGCGAACGAACAAACGTTTGTGTATTTCAGTTTGTGATTGCGAGAAAGACTCCCGGAAATTTAGGTGTATTTTAATCAATGTAGTACATGTATACAAAAATTAAGCTGGAATGTAACCTCGTGGAAGTAATTGCCTTTTATTCGGGCAAAGCACGACTGTCTTTTTTTTTTAGGTCGTGGTATTTAGGCAGCAGGGAAATTGCGCTCATTTAATCTAATTTACATAAACATCAAGAAGATGATAGGAGTGTTATTTATGAATGTCGACCATGAAAGCTTTACAGAGTGAGTAATTTCTGGGTGATGCTCTCATGTTCAGCTAAACTTTTGTTTTCAAACAATATTTTATTGTGCCTGTAAGTATTTTTTGTGCACAAGCAAAAATATGTAAATCTAATTTTTTTGTTAGAAACACAACACACATGAAATATGTACTGCAAAAAAGGGCAAAAGAACTGACTAAAGCAGGCCACTCACTGGACAACATGTTGGGCAACATGCTCCCAGCAACAAGTTCACTTGTTGTGTGTGGACGGGATGGTGGTCAACATGTTGTAAGTCGTGGCTCGCTGAAGGTGACGTTGATGAACATGTTACCAAGTAAGTGTGCGGCCTGTTGAAGATATGTTGACGTACATTGGTCAACATGTTTCCCAACATGTTACCCAGTGAGTGGTCTACTTAAGTGAACGTTCGAATCGTTTCTGTGTGGTCGTTTCAGTTACTCCTCCATTCAGTGCCTTCTCTTCGGCATTTTAATTGATAACTGTTAATGTTATTACTTACTACAACAAACATTAATTAATGATACAAGCAGTACCAGTTGACATGATTTTACTAAGAAAAACTTTAGACTTTGCGATATTTTACAAAACTCAAAGGAGAAGAATTTTCAATTTTTCTCGGTTATCACATGCCATGAATTTTTTTGGGAGTTTCAGGACAAGCAAGAACTTTTATAAACAAAGACTTTTCTCGAAAACTCAAAAATAAAAAAGTTGCAAACCTAATCCGTGGACACACTGTATAAAGGATTATACATATTGTCACTTTTGCTCGTATAACGTAAAAATGTTTGCCTTAATCTCCAAAAACTTCAGGAGCACGGAAAAATGAAAGCTCATTTGTCGGTCACACTTCAAAGATTTTTGAAAAATCACAGAATATAGTCTGAAATAAGTAGAAAAAGAAAGAAAAAGAAAAAAGAAAGAAGGATAACTAGGAGGATTCATTTATGAAGTTATTATTGTCCGAAAACAATTTCAAAACAACGCTGGGGATTTTGAATGAACGCAGTTTGTAGCGCCATCTGTTAATCCGAGCCGCAAATTCGTAATTTTTCGGGAAGAGATTCCAGAACAACTGAAACACGTCGAGAGCTTCGAATAAATAAAATTTTATACGTAAATAATTAAAGCGAAAGAATTTTCAAGCACAAGTGGCGCCATCTCTTATCCTGAATTTGTAGCGCTATCTGAATTTCGAATGAACGAAGTTCGTAGCGCCATCTGTTAATTCGAGCCGCAAATTCGTAATTTTTCGGGAAGAGATTCCAGAACAACCGAAACACGTCTCGAGAGTATCGAAAATATAAAATTTTATACGTAAATAATTAAAGCGAAAGAATTTTCAAGCACAAGTGGCGCCATCTCTTATCCTGAATTTGTAGCGCTATCTGAATTTCGAATGAACGAAGTTCGTAGCGCCATCTGTTAATTCGAGCCGCAAATTCGTAATTTTTGGGGATGAGATTCCAGAACAACTGAAACACGTCGAGAGCTTCAAATAAATAACATTTTATACGTAAATAATTAGAGCGAAAGAATTTTCAAGCGCAAGTGGCGCCATCTCTTATTCTGAATTTGTAGCGCCATCTGAATTTCGAATGAACGAAGTTCGTAGCGCCATCTGTTAATTCGAGCCGCAAATTCGTAATTTTTCGGGAAGAGATTTCAGAACAAGTCAAAAACACGTCGAGAACTTCGAATATATCAAACAAATAAACATATTTGTATAAATAGTATAAAGAAATAGGACCTAAATATTCTATTACAACTTAACACTACAGATTTTCCAAAATTTTTGTACTGTAGGAAGTCCGTGCCCGTCCGGAGCGTCTCTAGCTTTGGTTATGATTCCGAAATATTTATTTCTCACAAAAAAATGTTTCAATCACATTTTCCAATTTTAGAAACCATAAACTTGTTTATATTACAAAACAAAACAAAAAAAAAACGGTTCAACCCGAATATTACTACATTCGGTGACTAAAATTTTCACAATTTCAGAAATATTTTAATTTAAGTCTCGAGCTTTACCGAAAAACTCTTTAGTAATTAGTAGGTGTGTCTGCCGTAAGGGCAACCGTGTGCATTCCGCTTATCAATTTAATTAGGCCCCTCATTATATAATTAAGGGAAATGACAAGACCGTAGGGAAATGTGTACCTAACATAATTATGCACATATTTTTTTTATACGCATCGTACACTCGTGTGTATAAGCGAAGTACTTATAAAAATCCAATTTGTAGAAAAGTAGATGCTTGTTTTCTAAATAAACGTACCGTTCGTAAAATAAGCAATCTCCATTCGATTGTAATGTAATTGCAAACAAAAGAAAAACAAGTTGGTTTTATATGCTTTACTTTAGAAATGTATGTATGTACAGTCGTACATTTTAGTGATGTGCTTGTTTACTTGGAAAAATCTTTTTGGGGAGACATTACTTTTAATGATGACTGTACGTACATACGTACACTTTATTTCTAATAGTACAGTAATGGGTTTTGTTAAGTGTAAATCGTTTTAAGTTTTACAAGAAAAGCAATCTGGTTTCAGGAAGCCAACTGAAAAGCAGCCTTGGCTGTTTAAAATTCCACGGCACTGTAAAAGTTTATTACAACGCCGAAAATAATACCGTTTATTTACGTTTCTGCCTAATTACTTTCAGCTTCGGGATTTTTGGCCTGCTGTAAAATGTAATCAAATCACAATAGCGATCTCGCGTATAAGTATATGATCTGAGGACATCTGTGTACAACATATTGCCAACTTTTACAAAACATAAAGGGTCTGTTTATTGTTTTATATATTTTATCGCGTTGAAATATTATACTGAATGAAAAACAGGGTTTAATTTCCTGTCAATATTTATTGATTGATTTCGAAAAGAATTCGATTCAGATTTTAAATAACAGCAGAATATTTAGGTCACAAAATTCATTTTTTCGTTGATTAAGTTGGTAAAGTCGACTAATTTATTAATAACTATGAAAAATTCTTCTGGATTACTTCATTAGAGTAATTATAAAAAAATAATTTGTGACTATAATTTACTGAAACTTCAACATGTTGATGCTTTTGAATTTTTTATTTTATTTTTCGTTTACTTCAGCCGGAGAATCGTCGTTTCTTCATTAATTTTTTTTTGTCTGTTCGTCTTTTTTTTCTTTTGTTTTTCGCGTATAACTTCTTTTTAATCAAATTGGCTTTCCGTATCTTATTGATTCCTTTTTACAGTTCTCTTTTGTTGCCTGTGAGTTTGTGTTTGTTTCGCAAAAACTTTTCAAACGATTTTCATTTTTTTGAGCACTTTGACATCGTGGTACTTTTGTTTTTGTTTTCCTTTTTTAAAAATTTATTTCATACTTCATTTTTATCTAATTCAATCATTTTGTTGGTTGACCTTTCTTTACAGTTGCCTTTTGTTTTGTTTCTTCGTCTGAAGGATCATTTGTTTTTGGTTCATTCATCTACGCTGTCGATTTTCTTTTGTTTTTTTTCTTCTGTTCTTTATGCTTTTACATTATCCATTTCTCTTTTGTTTTTCACTCCTCCTCATTTTTTATCCATCTTAACATTGTAATACTTCTGCTTTTTTCTTCAAATCCATATTATTTTATACTTCGTATTTATTTCTTTTCTTTTATTTTTATCTAATTGATTTTTCACTTTTTGTTGGTTGACGCTTTTTTACAGTCGTCTTTTGTTTTCTACTAATTTTTTTTTTCGTCTGGAGATTAATTTCTTTTTGGTTCATTCATCTAAGCAGTTGATCTTTTCTTGTTTTTTTTCTGAGTTTTCTTTTACAGTTTCCTTGAGCTTTTTTTATTTGCAAGAAAAGTTTTCGACGATTATCATTTTTTTTTTATTTATCTTAGTACAGTGGTGCTTCTATTTTCTTTTTCTAAATTCATTTTTATGCTATCGTATTTCTCTTTTGTTTATTTTTATCAAATTGTTTTTTCATCTTTTTGCATCTTTTGTTTCTTACTACTTTTTTTAAAATTTTTCGTCTGGAGATTCATTTGATTTTCGTTTATCTTAGTCGTCAATCTTCTTTTGTCTTTTTTTTTTCTGTTTTTTTAAGCTTGCTTTCGTAACATGTATTTTTTTCTTATAAAAATGATCTTGAACATTTTATTGACGCTTGTTTGTACTTCGTTGTTTTTCATTTGTTTTGCGCCTTATTTGAGAGCTTCCGTTTTGCGCACTGTATTTCATTTCCTTTTTGTTTTTTTTTTTTTTAAATCTTATTGACCTTTTTACAGTTCACTTTAAGTTCCTACGAATTGGTTTTGTCGATTCTTTTTGTTTGTTTTTTTTTATCTTCTGTTAACCTAACGCCTTGTATTTTGTTGCTGCTGCTTTAACTTCTCTTTTGTTTCTGATTTTTAGGCAGGTTTCATTGCTTTTTTGTTTTTTTAATTTGTTCTCACCAAATCGACGATTCTTTGTCTTTTTATTCATGACTTGACTAAAAATAATTGGCGCCTTTTGGCTATATTTTGTCAACAAGTTGGCGACATTGCTTGCAAAAAATCTGGCAATCCTGGTTGTTTTTATTCACACAACCTACGCATTTCGACGCTGATGTTCATGTTGCGTCAGACGTTTGTCAAATAAACAAAAAGAAATACTTTAATTGTATTTTTTCGAACGCAAACAATCATTTTTGATCACTTTGTATAAGAATAAATAAACCACCAACAATATTCATTTAACAAACAACGAGAATTACGTATACTTGAAAAGATTCAAGGTTCAAATTTTAATTGTGTATTTTAAAAATATGCGAAAATAAAGTTAACTGCAGGTTAGATGAATTTGATTTAAAATTAAAAAAAGTAGGTATTTAATGATAATAAAAAAATCTTATCTCCAGCTAGTTTCCAAAAGCAATAAATTATTTTTCAAATAAACATTATCCTGGCACAAGGATAAATAATAGCTCCTTTTAAAGAATTTTTATTCTTTTCTGTTCATTAAAAGAACGTGTTTTTTCACTTCGATGAATTTGCTTTTATCAATGCTATACCTGCACCATCCAGAGTGTTTTTTTAATCATCAGAAGAACTATTGCCGTTATAAACCCACAGAATAAAGACGGGTCGGGTTGCTCTGCGAAGGATAAATTAACATACTATTTTTATGAGTGGGTAGAAAACATGGGCGAAGCTTTATTTTGCGAGGTGATGGTCACAAAAACAGGGCACTGAACTCGACTCCACTCACAAACATTAACTGTATTTTACACCCCACAGTTTTAACTTTAGGCATCGACCAATTATGGTAATTTTTTAATAAAACTTCATTTTAGAAAAAAAAATTAGTCAATATTGTACATACGTTTCTTCCTTGCTTTTGAATAAATTCATAAGCAGTGGCGGCTGTAGGGGGTGGACGAGCCAAGACCAGACCGTTCGAACCCAGGCTCCTCGCGCCATCTGCAGTATCTAAATTTTTCAATTTTTTAACCCACGACACTAATGCACAATTTTTTTTTTTAATTAAATTTGGTGGATCGAGTGAAACTGAATGTGTCCATTTCTCCTCTTACTAAACAGTTCCATTTTGGAGGAGAAAAAAATTACAGGAAACTGCCACTGTCTACTATTTTTTTGCTTTAGACTGTAGTTAAAAGAAATGACGTTATACCTATGTGTAAGACATAAACTCTATCGATTGTCTTTGAAATTATTATCGTCTTTTCTTCTTTGTGAAAATTACAAGTCTATTCCAGCTGATAAATTGCTTGCAAAGAAGATTCTTGTACATACCTCGTCATCTATTTTTAAATACAGATGACTGAACGCGCCCTCCCTCAAGTTACGTGCTCTACTGATTTGGCATCATTGTGTTTCCAATCATGATATTTCTAGACTTCATTGTACGCTTTAAAAATCGTGTTCGAATTAACATATACAGATTGAATGCAAATGTGCGGTTATTCTTTCAGAAATGACTTTCCCTTAAGTTTAATATTGAAACGTCGTTTCCAAACCACAGAAAATATTTATAGGTACGTATTTTTTTCAGAAATTTCATAAATTTCACCTAAGCTTCAGAGAGGGCTTCCTACAGTGATTTTTTTTTTCATTTCATGTACACTGGTGCTTAAAAGAAATGCGACGAAAAGTAATAAAATACGAAACACCGGACTTTTTTTAAGTCAGGATTTCTGATCGTCTGCGACGGGAGTTTTCGTTTTTTTGCCCGGATTTGGATTATAAAAAAGTTCAACGATTATTATTCATTCATTATAATATATCGGTTTTGTATTTCATTTCGTTGAAAACCGTGCGAAACTCTCTCGAATAAGTCTAAATCAAGCCTCGTTTAAGTTGAATAAGTCTAAATCAAGCCTTATTTAAGTAGTTAATGAATTTTGTCGGGTTTGCAAAAAAATAAAAATAAATAATGACACATAAACTCATGCTGATTCAGAACGCAAATATTTTTACGTTCACTTTAATTCGACATGGTTCAGATTTATGGATTTCAACCAGATTATATGAATATCTACATACTTCACACGAATATAAATTTGAAAACTTCACTATTTCAAAAAAAATTTGCCTTTTTATCGTGAATTAAAATGCAAATAAAATTTATTATTATTTTTTTGATTGAGTTCGTTTGATGTGCATCAATTCAATGAGTCAATTCCAGCTATTTCCAGCTATTTCGAAACCATCAAAAACAATTGCCCAGCAAAGTAACGACTGGTTTTAACAACGCCGACTAGTGTACAATTTTGATGATTTGAACTAATTAGAAACTGTTACAGAAAAAAAAAAAAACCTAATAAAGAAAGTTTTATCACAGACTAAATCTATCGGACCGCGTGAACGTGGCAACGTCGCCCTATGTTACGGAAATAATTTCAGGTCACCGTTTGAAATGCTGACTTCTTATTCATCTTTTATCTTCAAATGTTCTGACATCACCTTTTTCCGATTGTTTGGGCCACTTTGGCACAGCTAAGTAATGGGAAGAAACGGAAATACGCTTGTACGGGCCCGTTCTTCTGGTTATTGTCGATGCCGACACCGTTCGAGTCAGGTTGTGTATGTTATATTCACGTGTATTCTGTAAGCACTAACTCATTTCCATAGCAACCGCAGAAATCCGACGACGACACTTATTCAATATACCGTAACAATCAACTGAAGAGAATATGGTTTTCAGGAAATCAATTATTGTTATGCTTGTTACAATCAATTGTATCAATCGTAACAAGCAGAACAATCGATGACGTTTGTATTTGTGTGCCTACGCCTCATATATTTATTTTATAAAGTTCGAATCAATAAATATTTCCCCCGAAAATTGTGTTTTGTTGTCTACTCCCTGCGCTGAACGCACGAATGAACGAAAATCTCCTGGGGGGTTAAAGAATACCTTCGCAAGCTGTTGGAACTTTAGGAATCGTTCTGTAGTGAATCTTTCAGCTGGGTTTATTTCTATGACGTCTTTACATCGTTCAAAATCCATTTCCATCTCTTCTAGAGCTAGATATGGAAAGCTGTTGACAACAACGCGAGCCACCCTTTAAATTTTATATATCCAAGAGTATAAACGTTAAAAGCTATAAGCTTTAGCAGCATTTCGAAGTTATTTGCAGTTATTTATTAAAGGCACTTTTAGTAATACAGTGGGCCTGTTCTTTTCGACAGAATTTCAAGTTCTGAATCATTCAAATCATACACAGTATGAAATTTACTTATTCATGCACTGATACTGTTCAGTATCGATTTGTACAGTCCACAACTTGAAATGGAATGGAATCCAAATAAATTTTTGGCAAGTTATGGAAAGCATAAGAAAAGAAAACCAAAGAGGTGTTTCCATGTATGAAAAAATTTCTAACCTCGAATGCATATTTTTGTATATACGTAAGGATCGGAATCACGTATTCTGACGTCACCGTGTTCGAATTTTGCTGCGTGATTCATGATATGATGCGTTAATCATCTGAATCATTTGAACTTGCATAAGATAATTTTTTGAATTTCCTAAACAAATTACCTATTAATGATGATGTCAAAATGTGTGGTATATATGTATATCTCTGTACAATATAAGTTGCGACACACGTGTTCACTTCCACGGCCTTCCTTTATCAAAAATATATTTTGGGCATGTTGTATACAGTTGAACTTGACCAAAATGTGTTCTTTTGAGTATCATTTGCAAAGGTAATCTGGTGACTTGTTAAAATGCAAATAGAATTCAATCTTTTGCATTTGAAGTCCGTCTGGTTTGTGTTTTTAAATTCGATACAGTTCCAAATTAGAATGCCTGACATGCTCAGTCAAGTCTCTACGATTTGACCAAAATATTTGTTTTACGAATTTAGTCATGCACCGTATCCATCCGGCAAACGGAATTCGTAACGGTGTCGACTTCATTTATGGATTTTACGTCACTCTATCAAGAAGATAATTAAACGTTGCGTAATAGATCGATTTTAAATTAGGCATTGACAAGTGCCGAACTTGATTGCTGTACAATATTTTATAATCTGCCGTTCAAGGAATTCACTTTCTTTACTTCACCGCGCATTAGATTAGCCGTGTTCTTTCTGCCACAAGTGAGTAAATACCTACTTATTTGAATATCCCCGCTTGATCGGTACCTTTCACCTTACCCAACCCATGATACAAGAGCAGGCACGATTTTGTTAGTGCCTGAAGAAACATCGATGAAGAGTCGCGCTCTTTTGCTTCCTAAATATTCGTTTCCCTTTGTAATAATAATAATAATCAATCGAAAGGTTTCATATTATTCATATTGTATACTACTTCTTCAGAAGGCGTTGTGTCTTGAATGTTAAACCGAGAAGGGGTGGGGACCGGTGCAATACCATAACTTTTTGATGTGAAGAAACCCAAGACGAAAAGAATAATAATACATTGTTCATTCATACGATGTGTGCATTTTAAAATTAGTTTCTGGTGACTTAGTTAAAGGATATTGTACAATGGCGGTAAGTTTTTTTTTTTTTTTCAAAACCACTATTCCCTACTAATCAAAAAAAAACGCAATCCATTAGCCAGGATTCGTTTTTGCGAAATCTGCCACGCTCTAGTAAAAAGGTTAATTGCTATAGTGGCAGGTTTTTAATATGTTGCGTAAAAATAGTTTTGCACTTCATTTGATTATCACTGGTTGCACTTTTTTTTAACACTCCTAATTGTGGTAATAGGTGATTTTTGCAACTCTTTAATTTCATTTCATTCGTTGCAAATACCCGAAGACATTTCATGAGGATATCGCAATCATGTTGTTTTGCAAATAATTTAATTAAACGAACTGGTTAATTAAAAATTATAATTAAGATGCATTAGAAGAAGAAGGAGAAGAAGAAAAGTTGAAGGATGCAAGATAAATTATTATCTTATGCAATTTTAAACTCATTTAAATTAAATTTTGAAATGCTCGTACTTCATTTATTCATTCTTATACTATTTTAACTCATGAAGTTTCATCTTTCCATTAAAAAAATGGTTTTCTAAAACGCAAATATGACATATTTATGAAATACGTAAGCAATAAAATATGTGCAAAATAAAAACTGCTCTGCCGCTGACTGGTGTTAATGAATCTAAAGAATTGGATTCCGTTTTCCCATATATGTGAACCACCCTGTACATAACGCGAAACATAAAACAAATCTTAATTGTTTTCACTTACACCATCTTCTTTTAATGGATGAATTACATGTGTATCAAATTTTTATTTAATTTAATAATATTTATTGTTTTTATAAAGTAATTGCGTTTAACAATATTTTATCCTGAAAATAAGTTTTAACTTTTGCTTATAAGCAACTTATCTTCGAGGTATTACAAGGTTTTAAGTCCAATTCAAGTGTTAATTAATTATCGAAGAGCCAGTTTGATCATCAAAGTACATGAGGACTTTAATGTGGAAGATTTTTGTTGAGCATTTTAAATTTATTCCAAGAGCTGAATATTTGGACGTATGTAAAATGGTTGTTTTATTCCTATCCAAATCTTCATATTGAATAATTTGTACACTTTTAAAATGAACAAATATTTTTTCTTCTTAGCAATATATTGAATATGTAGCCTCTCAACAGGTTTTCTAAATCCAGAGTTTTTTGGTTACTTATTCTTTTGCTCAGTTTTCTATTTTTCTCTTTGTTTTTACAATTCTTTAAATCTTTTTCTTTTACAGTTTCTCTCCTCCTCCTCATTCTTCTTCTTATATTCTGCAAGTGTCCGTCATCGTCGTTTGATTTTCCATTCTTTCTACATGGTCCAGCCAAGACGGCTTTCTTAACTTAAATACTATGTCGATCATTGGTTCTTTAAAAATGCTGTAAAATGTGATGTTTGGTTCGCTTACGTATCCTTCTTAAGTTTTCTTTCCTCGCATTATCTTTTTGAGTATTTTTTTCAATTCATTGTAGCTATCTCTTGCTTTCAGATCTCCTCTCCTAGATTTACTTTCCTTTTTGTTATACTCTGGTACTTTCCAAACTATGTCCTTCAACTTTCTTCCATTTTCTATGCTTTCCACAAAATCCAATTCTTCTTCATTTTCCCTCTCCTTCTATTTGTTATATCTTTTTTTCAGTTCTAATACAACTCCTTTCCTCTACCTGCCTCTTACTTTCAGGTCTCCTAAAACAAGTCCTTTCTTCGACTTGCTTTTCTTTTTGTTACACTCTGGTACCTTCCAAGTCACGTCCCTGACTTTTCTTCCATTTTCCAGCGTTTCTACAAAGCCCAGCCACCGCAATCTTCTTCATTTGTTGCCTTTTCTTCTATACGTTGTATGTTTTTTTTTTCTTCAGTTCTAATACAACTCCTTTCCATCGTCTATCTATAACTTTCAAGTCTTCTAAAGTAAGTCCTCTCCTCACTCCCATTACTTCACTCTTTCCCTCTTTTTCGTTTTCATTTTGTTCGTTCAATTATATGTATAGGTAACTCACTGGTTGGTGGCTCTTACACATTATATTCCTTCTCTTTTCAATTGATTAGTTTCCGACAATTTTTTCTAACACCATTTTAAGCAGTAACGTTGAAAACGGATTTCCTTGAATAGAACGAAATCTTGTTCGAAAATTGGATAGTGTTAAACAGTCTTTGTGTACGTCACAATTCTGATTTAAGGAAGAGTACGAAAGATCAAACAAGAATCATTAAAGAAGAAATTATAATACACAGTATTAAAAATCATTTGGAAATTTTTCCGGAATGAAAAGTGATGATCAAACTTAGAATGTTACATGTGAGTATTATACACGTTGCCATGGTAACGCCCGGCGATGTCCTAATTCTAATGATAAACATGGTAAACTAATTGCAAAAAAAAAACGTGAAATACTCATTCATATTTGTTACAACCATGATGCTGAAGGCAAGAGGAAATTTTGACAGAAATTCTGTAATACCTAAAAATAAAGCAACCTTGTCACCTGATGGTATTTACAGAATAAATAAATGTTCTCGAATTATTAACAAAACTTAACGAAACGCATACGTGAAATTAAATAAAATAAATAAATAATAAATAAAATTTCTTACCGCTTACGATTTACATACATATTTATATGCTTTTACATAACCAAAAAAAAAATATATAATACAGAAAACATTATTAAATTAGC
The DNA here is from genome assembly GCA_036172665.1 of Prosopocoilus inquinatus. Taxonomy (NCBI): domain Eukaryota; kingdom Metazoa; phylum Arthropoda; class Insecta; order Coleoptera; family Lucanidae; genus Prosopocoilus; species Prosopocoilus inquinatus. The sequence goes on from CM069873.1 coordinate 542,451, forward strand.
ATACATATATTAATGAATAATCATCGGGGAAAAAAATAAATTAAACATGTTCACTTATAATAATTATGTTAAAATTCATTGTTGTTGGTCTACCACTTTGTTATTAGTTTTCAGTGATTTTAGTTTTCCTTTTAGTTTAAATTGAAGATTTTTGAGAAGCAGATTTTTTTTTGTAAGCGGTGATGATCCTTTTGCGTAAAAAGTGTTCCTCTTGATAAGACACGTTGAATAATATTATAAGTATTTTGTGGTTCGTATAAAGAGTAAGTGAACTTCACTTGATTCTAGACACGTTTAAGGTACATAATTAAATCTGTTTTTTCATTAAAAAAAAAATAAATGAATTCCTGGCATATAACGTTTGGGTTAATCCCAAATATACGACCGGGGCATGTGACCATGAGAATGACCCTCCACACACACGCAGACGATATCAGAGATAAAATATACCACTTGGTCACGTTTCATTGTCCTCCCAGTGCAAATACCGTAAGGTGTGTCAATTATATGCATACTTATATAAAACAACAACAAGAAAGGAACTAATTGCATAAAAATCAGAGCAAGTATTCTGGGAGTGGTTGTTCCAGAAGTCTCTCGGCGACATTTCATTAATACACACACAACAACCAGTTGACAAGAATTCGTCGTTGCAAGTACGCCCTGAAGAATTTTTTTCTTAACTCAAAAACAATCTCCACCGAATTCTTTAAAAATTTAAAAGAAGACAGCAACAAGAATGAAACTAATTATAGCAAGTATGAGGGGAGTGGTTGTTCCAGAAGTCTCTCAGCAACATTTCATTAATACACACACAACAACCAGTTGGCACGAATTGGTTGTTGCAAATAGACCCTGAAGAATTTTTTTCTTAACTCAAAAACAATCTCCACCGAATTCTTTAAAAATTCAAGAGAAGACAGCAACAAGAATGAAACAAATTAGAGCAAGTATGAGGGGAGTGGTTGTTCCAGAAGTCTCTCAGCAACATTTTATTAATACACACACAACAATCAGTTGACAAGAATTCGTTGTTGCAAATAGACCCTGAAGAATTTTTTTCTTAACTCAAAAACAGTCTCCACCGAATTCTTTAAAAATTCAAGAGAAGACAGCAACAAGAATGAAACAAATTAGAGCAAGTATGAGGGGAGTGGTTGTTCCAGAAGTCTCTCAGCAACATTTTATTAATACACACACAACAATCAGTTGACAAGAATTCGTTGTTGCAAATAGACCCTGAAGAATTTTTTTCTTAACTCAAAAACAGTCTCCACCGAATTCTTTAAAAATTCAAGAGAAGACAGCAACAAGAATGAAACAAATTAGAGCAAGTATGAGGGGAGTGGTTGTTCCAGAAGTCTCTCAGCAACATTTTATTAATACACACACAACAATCAGTTGACAAGAATTCGTTGTTGCAAATAGACCCTGAAGAATTTTTTTCTTAACTCAAAAACAATCTCCACCGAATTCTTTAAAAATTCAAGAGAAGACAGCAACAAGAATGAAACAAATTAGAGCAAGTATGAGGGGAGTGGTTGTTCCAGAAGTCTCTCAGCAACATTTTATTAATACACACACAACAATCAGTTGACAAGAATTCGTTGTTGCAAATAGACCCTGAAGAATTTTTTTCTTAACTCAAAAACAGTCTCCACCGAATTCTTTAAAAATTCAAGAGAAGACAGCAACAAGAATGAAACTAATTAGAGCAAGTATGAGGGGAGTGGTTGTTCCAGAAGTCTCTCAGTCAGCAACATTTCATTAAGACACACAACAACCAGTTGGCACGAATTCGTTGTTGCAAGTGGACCCTGAAGAACTTTTTTTTTTTAAATATCAAAAGCAGTTCCCATGGAATTCTTTAAAAATTAAAAAAAAAAAAAAAAAAAACGATTATGGCAACAGGTGCTTTCTGTTGGAGATTTAAAAACAAGTGCATTCGCAACTTTCACTGTCATTACAACAAGTCGTGGAGCGTGTATTACATTCTAGACGTAAATGGGCAGTTTGATGCAATAAGAGTAGATGAAATGTGCAAAAGCTTATGGGGCTAGGTTAGATTGAATTTAATGTTTTCGTTGGATAACCTAAAAACTCTGTGGTAAAATGAAATTCAAAAATGTTTATCGAGGGAATTACGTTTTCTAAGAGAAATTACGGAACACATAATAGATTCCTTTATGTGATTTGAAGAGATTCTCAGACAAGATAAAAACCATTGGTTAATACTGAAAAAAAGAATTATAATAGATCATAGATTGGTTCTTTTGAAAATGTATTTAATTAATTAACCAGTTTATAGTAACGTGTTTTGTTTAACATGACGTCCAGAGTGCTGTGTATGTACGTGGATTCCAGATTAAACGCGCGCCAGTCACAACACCCTAGACGTCAAATTTATACAAACGCCTTTACTGATTAAAATACAAAATCGAAACACTTGTGTTCATTATGAGTTTTTTTTTTTGTTTCATTCGATGATTACTGTACGTGAGTAAAAGATCTGATCTCTCTTTTAAAACACCCTGTATAATAAAATTGAACAAAAAAATTAATTTATGGTTGCGAAAAAAAACGAACCTTCGGAATTAGGTGCTAATCGCAAAAAGTAACAAAAATTTCAGCTCTTACATCAACACTTCACTCTGGAGGCGGTCAAATTCATATCCTCTTCTGGAAGGTGACAAATATTTTACGTGAAAATAAACAGAACAAATATTTGCAATTACTTGCCATAACACGTCGGTATTTCTTGTCGATACGTAAAGAAAAAGAATAATGATGGGCGCTTTCCAATATCCGGTTTCCACACGACGCGACGCACATGCCCAGCTTTCATTACCCGAAGCAAATATTTATGTGCTTGCTTGTGTTCTGTAAGGTAATAGGAGGTATTGACTGTGTCTTGTAGATACAAGGAGCGTTTGAAAACAGTTTTCTTTTGAATTTTAATCACTTTTATCAAGGGGGGTTGATTGGGAAAACAACTAAAGTTGGCAGTTACAGTTTCCATCGTTTTACCGCCTTTTAAATTTATCTGCCCCATAAAGTTCCCCTGGAGACAATGATTTCTCATGATAATATAGGAGACAATGATTTCTCATGATAATATAAGACAGAAGACAAATTTACAGTTAAGTTAAAAAAAGACCAGGCCTAGGATTTGTAGTCACCAGGGAAAAGAATTCAGGCCACTTAGTATTGGACGCTTTATACAGCGCATGTACAATTTTCTCCTTCCACCACTTTTCCGCGGCTTCGATGCATCTAATAGTTATTCAGTAGGAGGGGATGGGGTGAAATCTGGTGTTCATACTTCGCAGAACTTATTGTGGGCGGAGTTGATAAATTTTGTTACTCTTTGAACGAGGAACAAGTGGGCCGAATTCTTTTCCCTGGTAATCACCTACAAATTATATTCATTTCAAAATGTTTAAACGTTTTCCCAATGTCAAACGGTAGTGAAACGATAAAATTTATTCTAATTTTAAATAGTCATAAAAATTTCATCACGCAAGAATCTAATTATTGAATATTTTTTCTGGAACAAATTAAAAAAAAACGGTCTCAAAATAAATTAAGACTGACAGATTTTAATGGAATACAATTTTTAATATCTTGCCGAAAAAAAAAGAAAGAGAAGAATATAAATTAATAAACTTCAATAGAAAATAAATGTGGGATGAGAAAGTAGTAAAGCAAAAGTATTTTTAATATATTTTTAATTCTAACGTCGATTGTTCATAATAATGGGAAGTCACGTGAATAAAAGCACTTCCCAGTCTACTTCCACGGTGACAGGAACTATTGTGGTCTTAATTGTTCACAACAAACAATTATAACGAATTAATTTTCTTAACATTTATGACTTTTCACATCGTTAATTAGTTGGAAGGTTACCACTGCCGACCTAGTGACCCGTAATCCATTGTTTGCATTATTTCAGACGAAGTATGTAGGTATGTACAGTTGTGGCCTTTGAAAACTGATCCACTTTGACAAATGCAATATTTTGACAGTGTAAACTGACCTTAGAACTCTGAAGTCTTTAAACGTCACTGAAATTCGTCAAATTTGACACTGTCATCAACATAATCGACGTGGGTTTGATTTACACATTACAAAACATTGAATTGTTGACGTTTATGTTAGTTTTCAATGTATACCAGTTTTGATGGGTCACAACTGTACTATCATACATCGACTGATCCAATTTCTTAACTGTTTTTATCCTGAGGTTAAGTTATCTATTAGTCCACATACTGATAGATAACTGATACCGATAACCAGGGAACGGAATTATATATTTTGTTCGATTAAATATAAACGAAGCGGCAAACGTATAACGCCGCAGCGTCGCGTCAATGCACACACACCCGTTGCCGCCTCGTTCGAAATAAATCGAACAAAATATATAATTCCGACCTGTACTGATAACTGATAGATAACTGATACTGTCACAATCTAATCGATAAATACATTTAATCTTTGGTTAAGGTGGTGGAGAAATCGGTCATTAGTTAGATTCAAGAAATTCGAGATCCCAATATTTTGATGAATTTAGCAAAGACGTGACTTTATATTCCATGGCCCTTGATGATAATGATTGATGTGATTGCACTTGATTTACTGCAAGCAAAATATGTTTCGTCGTAAAAACAAAACTCAAACAAATCGACAAAGTAAGTTCCAAATTATTCAAAATAATCAAAAATTCAAATTTGATGATTAGATTTAAAGTCTTTTGGTGTAAAGTTATAAATAAACGTGACAACTATTGGCAAAGTCATTTGAATAATTTACTCTTGGAAGGTGGCGGCCTTCGTTATGTGGAACAGACAGATTAAAATACTAAAATATCGAAGTATATATGGTGTTCGCAATTAAGGGCGTAAAAGTAAATATGTCTCGACATTTAATAATTTCCGCTAAAGTAAAAAATTCGCAGCAATTAAGTCTGAATTCTCTGCATAGATAGAAATACATTTCTGTATATCTAAATGTACAGTCGAAGTCATAATTCATGTCGTACGCATCTGCTTTAAAACAGTGACCCTCAAACGCGCCCAAATTTATGAATTACGAATCCGCCTGTATGTCAGTCGTCAGTATCTACAACAGATAAAATAGCGACATCTTACTATCGCTTTTTGACCTGACATTGCAGTAGGATAGACAAATTGAAGCGGGATTTGCTCCTAATGAGTCCCCCATGCAAGGCGGCCATGCTTGCTGTCAAAGCATAATGAAAATTTTTAGAAAAATTTTGTGCAAATCGTTTTTGATTGCAGTGAAAACCTCGAGCAGCCTCTGGACAGCTGTTTCAGCCCTGCTTGGGGCTTCTTCAGCAGAGACGTAGCTCGACATTCCCACTGCAGACCAAAAACGACTTGCCCAATTTATTCGCAATTGCGATGTAAGAATGATGAACAGATAAAATAGCGACATCTTACATCGCAATTGCGAATAAATTGGGCAAGTCGTTTTTGGTCTGCAGTGGGAATGTCGAGCTACGTCTCTGCTGAAGAAGCCCCAAGCAGGGCTGAAACAGCTGTCCAGAGGCTGCTCGAGGTTTTCACTGCAATCAAAAACGATTTGCACAAAAATTTTTTCTAAGTATCTACAACGTTCAAAAACTTGAAAAAAAAACTGTTGCTGAAATAGAAAAGAAACCTGCGATTGCTTCACGAGGAGACTGTTTTTTTTACACTTGGTTGAACTTGATTTGATTCATTTGCATGAAATCGATCCAAGTTGCAGTTATTTAATTCACGTCTCCGACTCTCAAGTACTTTCTAATTCGTAATCGTCCGGCTCGAACTGACTGACTGGAAAAAAAATGCGCGCTTTGAAAGTGCAACTCGACTTTCGATAAGAAAATTTGCAGTATCTTCATACGTCACCTTTCGTTTAGGTTACTTGCGGCTGCGTTAGAAGAAGTAAAAGTAACGCTTACTAATGGACGGATTGTTTTATTCGTATACGGCTACTGTCTCGGTTTCTATAATTAAAACGTTCAGTTAATCATATTTAAAACGTGGAAGTTGAGTAAATGGAAAGTCTTCCTTAAAATTGTATGTACACAGCATGTCTTTAGAAAGGGTTAGTTTAAACCATTCTATTTTCTTGTACAAGATTAGGTTCAATTTAAATTGTCACTTAAATTTAATGTTAGAGTAAATCGATATATCTATAATTAAATCATTAAACCGTTCAGTTCATCATATTTAAAATGGAAGTTGAGTAAATGGATAGTCTTCTTTAAAGTTGTATACGACATACCTTTAGAAAGGGTTAGTTTAAACCATTGTATTATCTTGTACAAGATTAAGTTCAATTTAAATTGTCACTTAAATTTAATGTTATAGTAAATCGCTATATCTATATATAATTAAATCATTAAACCGTTCAGTTCATCATATTTAAAATGGAAGTTCAGTAAATGGATAGTCTTCTTTAAAGTTGTATACGACATACCTTTAGAAAGGGTTAGTTTAAACCATTGTATTATCTTGTACAAGATTAAGTTCAATTTAAATTGTCACTTAAATTTAATGTTAAAGTAAATCGCTATATCTATAATTAAATCATTATACCGTTCAGTTCATCATATTTAAAATGGAAGTTGAGTAAATGGATAGTCTTCTTTAAAGTTGTATACGACATACCTTTAGAAAGGGTTAGTTTAAACCATTGTATTATCTTGTACAAGATTAAGTTCAATTTAAATTGTCACTAACTTACATTTAGTATTAGAGTAAACCACGAATTGCCAACAAAAACAGAACGTATTCCATTTTTTCTTCTATTTGTTCCAAATATTATTGTAGAAATGAACCAGAACAGTTAAGTTAAGTTTTCCTTTTTGTGAGCTGCACACAAGTTTTTATTTTTGTTTGAAGTGCTGCAATGTATTTTAGTCTTCCAAAAAAAAAAAAATGCTGGAACTTTAACCTTTGATCCCTTGCTAATCAGTGCGGCAAATATTGCTTCAGCAATTTTTAATCATCAGTCAGCATGCAGAATGCTGCATATAATCATCTATTGCGCTGCAGCAATCCACCTCTTACGTAACCTCATGCGAGATAATTAGGTTTCTATATAATAACGGTAATAAGTAATAAATACGTTCGAAAATGGAGCAATTTACGTTTCCAGCTGAAAATATATTGCAATCGCAATGTGTTCCGCTCACCACATCCTTGGTGTAACAGATAAAATAACTTCCAAGAAGATAATTGCCGATTTTTCATAATTCCACCTGAGTAACCATGGAAGATATTATTAAGCGAGATCGAAACTTTAATGCGCTTAAATCTTAGAAGTGAAAGTCGCAGATGAAAATTAAAATTTGTAAAAAATGTAACATGAGGGGGGAAAAGCTCCACGTCGCGTCACGCTCACTTCATTTGACTTTTAACTTTTACTAACTTCATGTATTAAATATTGATTAACAAAATGCGTTCGTTTAGAAGGGAAATTCATGTCAGGCAGACTTTCCAGGGGAAGGACAGGTCGATTTGTGTACTGCGCAGTTAAAATAACCGTGGGAGGTCTTCTTTATGCCAATTCATTCACCAATGCACATTTTCTCTGACTATTAAAATCGATTACTTTTTTTTATTGTTGACGGTAAATTGCTGGGGTTTGCTGCAAACGTAATCGACAATATGTTAAACGTTTCACTTACCCGATTCCCTTATTGTCACCATCCCCTTTATTTCAGTTTTTCAATCGGTAATTCGCAAAGGTTTGGCTTAGAAAGTTGAGAAATTTATATAAAATTTGAGAAAATGATAATTACAAGAGAGTCTTGTCCTTGAAAAATCCTCACGCTTACAAAATCCTCGTAACTTGAGAATATACGCATAATGGCAACACTGTGCGTAGTACTCCCCCCCCCCCGAGCCAGTGTTGCCAAATGGGAGAAGTTTACCCTTTTTTAGGAGTATGTAATTTATAACGGAATTTTTACGAGAAGATACGCTTTTAGGTGTAATCTAAAACAAAATAATAGAAGAAAAAAAAACTAGCAATAGCAGATGTTATATCTGTGTGAAAAATCTGGTTCAAATGTCAAACGATATGATAAGTAATCCAGCACAATTATTTTTCAATAATGCATGTGTATTGTTATCTATTAAAAGTTATTATTAGATTTTAGTTATTATTAGAGATAGGAATCACATATTTCGACGTCATCGTGTGAGCGCGCACTCTATTCATGTCAATACGTCGCACTATAAAGGACTCGGGCAAATTAAATCGAAGATTAATACGAAAAGGATTGCGTACTAAAATCGAATTAAAAAGAAATCCGCTTTTCTTTTTCTTAAATAATTTCCTCGTTTACTTATTGATGACGTCAAGATATGTGATTCCGATTACTAGTTATTACGAACAACACAATTTAATTTTCATAATCTCGACAGAATAGATATTTGTGCGTACTTTTGAAGTAATAGTGAATACGCAGTGAATTAGGATGGGAGTTATTGTTTTAGTATGCAGGGTACAACTAATTTTTAAGTGCCAAAGTGGGGATCTCGTAAACTAGAAGAGATACAAAGATGGTTAAATTATAGAAAAGTTGCGCTACCTTGAGGTCTAAAAAAATATTCAACAAAAAATCTTTTCGATTTTCATTCGTTTTTGAAATATCATCAATAAACAGAAAATTCTCATTTTCGAAAATTATTTATTTCTTGAGATATAATCATAAAATTCGGTGTTTTTACTTTAAATCCGATGGACAACCTAATGCAGTTCAAAGAAATAGGTTAGGTTTGACAGTTTCGTAGATTCGACTGTCAACTGTTTCTTTTCTTATGAACGCCACCTTAGATATTCACAGCACGTGATGCAGAAATAATTTTTGGATACGACCATATGAAGATTTACGCTTTGGTTTTGAAACAAAATATTAGGTTACTAAGAATTTTTGTTAAAAAGGAATTTTTTTAATGTAAAAATGTAGTAGAGTACCATAATTGAGTAAGATTTATTATTTTGATAATAATTTTAGTTCTGAATGTTTACACGCATCCGCCTTATATATATATTTTTTTCAAAATCTTTTATAGCATCTTGATGTTTTGTTTTAAAACAAAAGCATAAGTGTATTGTTTGGTCGTATTCAGATTTTGTTTTTGCATCACGTGGTATGAATACCGAAAGTAGCATCCGTAAAGAAAAAAGACAGTTGACAGTCGTATCTGCGAAACTGTCAATCCTAACCTATTTCTTCGGACTCTGTTGGATTGTTCATCGAATTTAACATGAAAACATCGAATTTCAGGATTCTATTTTAATAAGTAAGAAAGATATTCGAGATTTTCGAAAATTAGAATTTTCAGTTTTTTTTGAAGATATTTCAGAAACGAATGGATGTAGAAAAGATTTTTTTTGAATATTTTGATAGGCTCCAAAATAGTGCAACTCTTTTGTAATTCAACCGTCTTTGTATCTCTTATAGTTTACGAGATCCGCATGGCGGTCCTTTAATTAGTTGTAACCCTGTATACGAAAAAGGGCAATTTGAGTTTGGAGAAAGGGAAAAACTTGGTCACGTGAAGTTTAACCTATTATGAAGACCCTGTATAAACCACAGCACATTTTAAACTAATAGCTTGCAATTTCTGCGCCCATAATCTACTGGGTGTTTGGACTAACTGCAGGACTAGAAAAGAAAAGACGTGAAATAATTTGAATCAAAAAAAGTTTAAGTAAGTTGTTGTTATAAACAAAAAAAGTCACACGCAATTAAAAGTGTTTACTGGCTTAATTGATTAACTAATTCATACAGACTGTAAGTATTTATTAATTAACTTTTTTTTTATACAAACGAATTATTGAAATACTAAATTCGTAACGCACTTGCACGTGCTCATTATTTACGGCTGGCTTTGGGCGTAACTAAAAGTAGATCAGATGCTTCGCAATAATTCACCTTGAAACAGATTTCTGTAATAATTATGTAACTATTTAAGGGGGAATTCCATTTCTTAATTGAACACTTTGATTCATAAAGCGTTTTTTTCCCCTTAATTCTTAACCGTATTTTCAATGGATTTGTTACGCCCTTGTAGGCAGGAGTGCAACTTCATCTTGCATCATTTTAATTAGTATTCGCGTATTCATTTTTTTTTTTAATTTTCTGCTTGATTTCCGTCTCTCGAATTTAAAAATGTTACATAAAATAGAACCTGATTAGTTGTGACCTTTAAGAGATGTCTTGTTTTCGATTCGTTATTATTTATTATGGTATGATCGATGTTATAATTTCGATAAGTTTTTTTTTAATTTATAAAATTAAATCGTTTCGACTTTTAAATAAAATTAACAATGCGTATGTTCATGTTAAGAAAGCGATTTTACTTTCACTGTTGCATCTGTTTCTTGCATTTACATATACGTCGATGAATGCACCCCCAAAAATATATACCGGTCGTTGTTTTAAAATGAGAACATAGGCGCGTAAAAGAGAAGGCTTAGGCCTATGTGTAATTTACTATTTTCTATCATCTACTGTGTAATACTTTATAAAAAAAAAAGTCTTTTCATGTCAAAAATTTGAACTGCATGTTTAATATTGATTTGGTCTTGCGTATTACATTTTTTTTTATTTTATTTTAGATAAAGTATCTATGCGTAAAATAATAAGAGAAGCTTTCAAATAAAACGTAAATCACTTAATCCATTAACTCGAAGATCATAATTATTTCCTGTTTAAACATTGCAAAAGAATCGAACGACCTTCGCATTACATTCGCATCTAAAATAAGACGGATCATCTCTCTGCAACAACATTAGAAATTTACACACCTCATTAATAAGAAGAAGAGGATGGCATTTAAACTCGTCAGTACTAATACAACAGTATACACGTTTACAATACACACAGTTGCCGAAATCGTTCTCACTTGGTATATGTTGATTTGGTTCGACCAACTGTTGTAATGAACGCGTGGATGTCCTTGGGCGACGGCCTCGCTTTTACTTTCGAAGATTCAGTTATCTGCTCAGGAATTCTCATTTTTATCGTGACCGCGTTTGTTTCTATTTTCTGCTTCGACTGCAAATCGATTCATTGCATTTTGCACCTGGATTATGCATGCTGTGACTCGGAACTTTTTCGCAAGATCATATTTGGCAACTTTTTTGCGGATATTGTGGTCAGTATGGTTACATACTATTACACACTTGAGATGTTTGTAGCTTGGCATGATTCTCCTTCTTCAACACAGATTTCTTGATATTTTGTGTTGTAGATAATAGGAATCCGCAGCATCTTCTTTTGTTCAAGACTCGCAAGAGGAATCAGTTTCTTAAGTTGGTAATAGTTAATAGTGCACCAAAAGATATGTACTCTATTGGCACAGAATATGTAAATTTTCCAAATTTTGTTTTATGTATATCCCATACACCATTTGTATTGATTCTTGTTGGGTATGGATGGTATTAAAGAGGGAAATAGGGAATATCTATAACAAGAAATGATACTACTATATCCAATCCAATCACAAGTGAGCGTAACAGTACCATTTACTTGCGCCATGGCATATCACGACATACACGACAAGGAGACATTAGTATGTTCTCTCTCATCTATTAACATAACCTCAAAACCGGATGTCCCCTTAAGGGTAGCGAGGCGATATATCGGGTGTTTCAATAAAGACAATGTTAACTCAGAAATTTAAAGATACCATTATTTCTAAACTTTGCATTCTTCATTCTTCAAGCTTACCATTGATTAAAGGCAAATTCACAGATTTTACCAAAGCCTTAAGCTTGTTAAATATGAAAGTTTTCATTTTTCTTTTTTTTTTTTCAATGTTATCAGTGAAATCGTCTTTAATCAATGCCATTTTAGGCCCGATCTTTCTAACCTCCTAATAAATTTATTTGATGAATAATAATTCGACGAATCACCATGACAATCATTCATAAAATTCAACTTATTCGTCAAATAACGTTATTGGGAACTTTATTAGCAACGGAAGAGAGTAATATAATAAATATTACGGGAAACTGTTTTTTGTCTACTATTTTTTTCTTTTGTTTTCGATAGTAAATACTCATTCGCGCCATCTACAATGTGTGAATTTTTCATTTTCTTAACCCACGATAGTTCCAGTCAGAATTCAGATTATCGAAAATCTGCTCTGCTTAAAATCTACAATCATATAAATCCGAAAATATTTGCATATCTGTAAAAAATGAACTTATTCAGTCAAAAACAAATCAGATCTCTAAAGTATCGTTTTAAAGTACGATTTGTTAAGGGAGTATTAACAGATTAAGAGAAACAATACATCAGACCTCCTCTTATTCAAGAATAACATCTGTCGTATGAGGACTCGATATTTTATGGCCTGCAATAATATTCTTGCCTTTTTGTAGAATTTAAGCTTGCTTGTAAACAATAATTGGCGCTGCTTTTCCAAAAAATTGCGTTTGTGATTTCAGACAGCGTTGCGAACCGTGGCGATTTATCACCAAATGGACGATAAACCGTGGCAACCGTATGGCTTACATTCTTACTTCTAAAACAGCAACTGCCGACCAAAATAGGCGAATTAATTTTTATTTTGTTGTGAGTGACAATTCTAAAGTACGGATAAATTAGGTTCATGGTATTTAATGGACTTTTTTAGTTTATTTATTTTTATTTTAATTTTTGCTTGGGCCGAACAAGTTATATTATTTTAATTTTAATTGATTTTTAATTGTTTTAATCTTTACTATGAATTCTTAATCTTATTAATTAATTAAAATTAATCTTAATTCTCATCTAACTTATGTTAGATGAAATTTGGTTGATGTCAGTTGGATTGGATTGACCTTGAAATTTGTTTAACTTAACTTTAATCCATGTATAAATTTTAACATTTTTTAACCTTTTTTTAAGTATTTTTTAATTTTTTTTCACATGTGTAGAATGGAGTGCGATATGATATAATTATAATAAGTTGGGAGAGTTCAGTTGACCTTGAGATTTGCTGAGGTTCATTTTAATTTTTTACTTTGATTGGCGTTAGGTTGGGTTGACGTCGAAATTTTTTTCTTTTTTTCATTTAATTGTTAACATCAATTTTCTGTTATTTTGACGATAGTTCACAATTAAACTTTCATAGCCAACCTGGACGCCAGAACACTTTTACAAGTTAAAATGATAAAATGGTAAATTAAATTATCCCATGTGGCACTTAAGACAAAATAAAAATAAGTCAAGTTCAAGTCATCACTACGATCAAAACCGTGTAAAAATAAATAATTAATCAAAAAGAATTAGTTCTTTAATTTATCGTTGGGTTAAAAAAAATGAGTCAAAAACTAGGTAATTCAGTATTAATTGACTGTTTAATCAAACTATCTCCCTCACTTGTTAATTATTTTCCTTATTGGTTACTTTAGAGTGTCATTTCATTAAGTAATTTTCTTTATATAATACTAACAATAAAGTACCAAGCAACTTAGTACAACAATTGTTAACATATTTAAGAAAACCATTAAGAGGTTACTGGCAATCACGTTCTTATGAGGACATTAAGTAAATAAAGCCTAATAAAAATCCATTTTATTTCGCATGAAATTACCTTATTGGCAATCGACGTTTCGCAATGCGCCGGTGAGCTTCCTCAAAATTAAAAAAAGTATTCAGAGAATTTGAAAATTTCTTCAAAAAAATATTTTCTTACTGAAACAGAAATATTAATATTTTTTTTAAGCAAAAGAATCGACGTAGATATTTATAAGGTAATAAAATGAATGGGAGAAAAGGTCTTAAACAATAAAATGTTAATTCTTTACGTTCAGCAACAAAAAAAAAATGGCGAAGACCGAATGAAATATCAGATCGTTTAATGTCAACTACTGCCGGAACGTTCTGCGAATTTTTTTTAATATTTGTTAATATTTCATGTATAAGCAAGCTGGCGTATTAATAAATAATAATAATAATAAAAAAACGAACAATATTATAATTTGCAACAATACGTGTGCAGTTCCTTGGCGTCCGACAACAGCACGTGACCTTAGAATTCTTATAAACAGGTATAATTTATCACGAAGTCATTGCTTGAATAGGTTGGGCAAATGTCAAGCTTATAAAGAAGTAAAAATGTTTTTTTTTCTCGTCGCACTTTCTAAGGGTTATTAAAACCTGGACGGCTTTCTTTTTCGTAAATTGAAGAGCAAAACCGAGTAACGTTGCCCCAAAAAAAAAAAAAACAAAATAACAAAAAACAAAAAGTAAAACGGTTGCACTCATTTAATTTTTTTTTTTTTTTGGATACAATCAAATTTGAATGATTTTTTCCAAAACGTAAAACAAATAAATACACATTATTATCGCGGTTTAAATAAAGGAGGCCAACTTTTAGTTAGAAATTACCATAAAATAATTTCGGTTTATGAAATTTTGCAATAAATGTAACAGAAATGTTTTTATTGCAAAATATTAAAAAAAAGAACGGTAAAAGTAATTTGAAACATTTGCATAAATTAAAAAAAAAAAAACCTTTTTCTTGTAGCTATTGTCACGCGAATTATATTCAATCAACACAACATTCCAGAGTGTTCTACAACTAAAGTGCATTTTTCCTATTTATTCATCTACGACAATTATCAAACGAAGATTAGGTTTTTTTTTTAACCGGAATTTGAATCTATTATTCGCATTATTCAGTTTTGAAAACATTTTTCAGAGTAATTGTAATTATTTTTTATAACTTTGAGACCATAAACCTAAATCTCAATTATTAATTTCTTTATTAAAAATGTTCATTAATATTCTAGTGTTACAAACAGCGAGGGACAAACTATTGACAAATTGCAAATGCACGTGATATTGTACATAAATATAATAATAATAATAGTAATAATAATAATCAGTGGCGGCTCGTGATGATTTACTGCGAGTAGGCAACAATTGTAAAAGGGAAAGACGCTGCATTTTCAAAAAAAAAATGTTTTGCGAGGTTATCCCGACTTGGAACCGGAACGTGCAGGTTTAAATATCGGATGGGCACTGCCCACCTTGCCAACCCCGACGAACCGTCACTGATAATAATGTTAATAGCGATTGGTTATTAAAAATTCATGTAAACCTCCTGGAGTGCCGGCATTGACATTTATTAATAACAAGAAAATGGGATAGGAAAAGCAAACGAAGGTAACATTTAATTGTAAGTAGAGAAAGACATCTCGAAGAACTATTTAAGCAGTTATTGAAAAGGCAACTGCGTTTTATTCTCAATTTTGTTCACCAAATTTTTAAATATAAATTTCACAGCCAAAATTATTTTATAAGCTTTTAAGTAACACAGTAAGTTTTTATTTAGTAAATATTAACAACAAATAAAAATAACAAAGGACAAAGTATCTTTCTTTTGGTTTTATCTGTAACTTTGATTTTCTACAAAAAAAAAGTAAATATTATTAGCAAGCAAGATACACTACCGCTCATAAGTAGTTGAGTACCCTTTCGTTATAAAAAAAATAAATAGCTGAAGCGTATATTTAATACTAGGATTCAAGAAACTTTATTCCCTGCACTTGGATGGATAATACTCATAATAATAAAAATTATTATTATGAAATGACCTACCCACAGCCTTGACTTAATCTGTACGGAGATACTTTGAAAGGAATTCAACTCTTTGGGGGGAAAATCAACTAACTCAACATTTGCTACTGATACATGGAATATAAAGCAAAAGCCAAAGCAACATGGATCATAATAACAGATTTTCACATTTTCTTGAGGTTATCCTACGGGTGGCCAATTATTTATGAGCAGCAGTGTATATTTGTCATTTCGAAAGTGACAATTCGCACCGTTTAATTTCCGATCGTCGTCGCCACCAACGTGAAAATTTGCAAAATTTAGAACCATTAACAAATATTTTTCTTCTTTAAATATTTGGTCGAGAGAAAGTCCAGAGAAATTAAAACTTTCACTCGAAAGATAACACATTAACATGGCGCACGCGTATCTTCTAAGACCGTTATTTATTACGCATAATAACATACCCTCTGAACGGTTTGATGAATTGGTTTTTCGTTTTGGACCAGCCACCAGACAGCTATTAAGAAAGAATTCTGCATCGCATCACGAGGTAAAACACGTAATATTTAATGAGTTTAAAATGGAAATTAAAAAATCCACTTTCACTGCTCGTGTTATTAAATAATTATGTTGTGTGTTGGCAGGTTCAGATTTAAAATTAGAACTTCTACTTTGCATAATATAAAGACATCGTTGTCACAGTATTATGCGTACATGCATAATCAAACAGGCTTTTGTGAATTTTATTAAGAAAAAACACCAGAAATTTAAATAAATTGTAAATTTTAAAAAACATTTAGCTTTAGAGAACCGAGACAGAAAGATAGAAATCTTAATTTTAAAATTATCTTAGGCCTATGTGACACCATTCAAGATTTTGTTTCTAAAAAAAATCTTGCACAAAAGTGACAAGGAAGTATCGAATCAAGCAATGAACATTCACTGTGGTTATCTCTCTCTCTCACTTTATACAAGATCTTATTTATGTCAAATCTTGCATAGTGTCAAGAGGGCCTTACGTATGAAATATAAAATACATACAAATTTTTGTATCTAAAGAAATCTTGCACAAAGTGACAGAGAACTATCGAGTCAAGCAACGAGCAGTTTGTCTCTTTCACATTGTACATACAAGATTTTATTTGCATCAAACCTTGCATAGTGTTAAGAGGGCCTTACATATGAAATGTATGCATTTTCTTTAGATTGTTTTTTTCTACTGTGCATATACAATTGTCACTTACAAAATTGTTTGTAATAATAAATTTATTGCTTCGACCGAACAATGAACGAAAGTTGAATTTTATGTGTGACTTTTTGAACGCGGCGTATATTTCGTCGTAAAAACTTTCAGTTTCTCTTCGATAAACAGCTACGTAAAAGACGTAACAACCGTCATTGGATTTTACTTTTTCACATCGCCACTTTCAATATTGGTTTTCCCATTGTTGTTAATAACATAATGAAGCCTTGGTTTATCGGCGAAGTTCAAATTTCGCTTTCGAAGTACACTCATCTCATAAAACATGCAATAATTAATTTGAAAAATTAAAAACAAAGTTGAGAGTTACTTTCTCTAGCAATAATTTATCAAAAAAATTTGTTGCAAATCGTTTTTATTGCAGTGAAAACCTCTGTACAGCTGTTTCAGCCCTATTTGCCCATTTTTATCTGTTCATCAATAATTTGTAATTATTATTTACTCTTTATTAAGTGTTAAATACTTTTATTAGAAAGTAAGGACGACTTTGATTGTAACTCATTGTTTTATAACAGAAAAAGAATGCTTGCTGTGTTCCAGTTTTAAAGTAATTAAAACTTGGCGTTATTGATTTCTTTAAAAAAAACCATAGATGGTATTTGCGGTCACTAAGAAAAATGTATTTGTTAAATGCCACGATGTAAGTCCAGCGTACGCAACTCAAAAGGTGTCATCCTATCCTCATCTTGCTAAGGTGTGTTGAGACATAAATCCTTTTATGTACTGAACTTAAAGTAAGTATTACATTTAATGGGAAAGATTTTATAAATGGTTTAGTTAAAAGAGCATTTCAATATTTTTTTCTAAACTCGTAGAATTCTTAAACTTAACCTTTAGGTATACCAAAGCCAGTTGAGAGGTGATCCAACCCGAATCCCAAAAATTTATTGCCCCCAAAATATGTACTCCTATTTGTTTTGCAAATTGAACCAAATCTTGTTTTTGTACCCACAGGGTAGTCCATATACTATAAAGAACTGAAGCTCATATACATAGAACAAAATTAAATAAAATTCAAAGCCACACGTATTTATTCCAAAGAAAGCAAGAATTCACACACGTATCTTCTTGCTTAAAACGAGAATAACAAACCTGTAATTCACTGGCGACCTTGTTGCCAACCTCGGTCGTCCTTTGGTATTTCAGAACGATCATTTTTAATGTCGTCTGTGATTCATAAAAAAAATAAAATAAAATTAGGTGCCCAAGAATTTTTTACCTGCCTGCCCAGTTCTGGTTTTCATTTTCTAAACAACCGGACAAACAAATTTTCCGAACAATGACTCTCTGTGCTACTCTCAATCGGCTACTGTACACTTTAAAGTTGCAACAACTAGCAACAGTGGAGGAGAAAGTGCTTTGAAGTTATTTACACAATGAGCAATAGGTATAGGTTGTTGAAAGTATATGTATACCTGCTGATGAATTAATTAATTGTTTGTCCTCAATCAAAAGTAGTCCTCAAAGTCGTCTAGCATTTCAAGCATGTCTGAAGTTATGAATTTGAATCCTTGCGATTTATTCCAAGTTTTCGAAATGGTTTAGGAGTGAAGCGTAAATTAGTTTCCTCCCTTGCAGAATCAATTTGAAAATAAAATCGACTTTTTTTCAGGCTGATTAAAAAAATATAATTTATTGGAGAGCTGTTTTTGATCGGAACACACGTTATGAAACAAGTTTTATGTGAATAATTGAAACGCAAATAATAATTTAAATACCCTCAAGGAACGATAATAATTTATTTCGAGAAAAGTGCATGACATTATACATGAAATACCAGAGAAATTATTCATTTCTTTTTAGGATATTCCCAATATTCGCCTTTTATATGCCTTTAATAGTTTTTGTCATCACTTCATTAGCGTTGCTAATTACTATGAACTGTAAAGTTGATATGATCAGCAGAGAATGCAATATAAGAAGTTTTGGTGCCTTTGAAGTTACTAAAATCACTGGTGGGTGGTATTGTATATCAAAAAGAGGTTGGGTCCCAAGATAGGCCCCTGAGGTATTCACGTGGTCTTGAATCGATGAAAGGTAAGATTCAAGCCGAAGATCAATACTATTCATCCCTTCGAATAGCTTTTGAAAACATTTAAATTGTGAACGTTTTTTTTTAATATACAGGGTCTTCATAATTGACTGAATTTCACGTGACCAGGCTTTATCTGATAGTTAAATAGCTAACAGTACACATAATTGGCAGAACTGCGATAGCAATAAATGTGGTTAGTATTTTTCAGAGTAACGTTGTTCCAAAGGTTTTATTAATTTTATCCAAATGTCAGGTAATTGGTTCGGTACATCATAGGTGATCTATGTGGGATAGAAGATTAAAAAATATTCACAACCGACATCTTGATTTAGTCCATCCAGCAAAATGAAATTTAGAAAAACCAAGAAATCTACTATCTCAAGAAAAAATGATGATTTTATAAATGTTAGGATTTTTTCTAATTGGTTTCCTCCTTTGAGATCTTCAGGGTGTTTAACAGCGATTGAAGAAACCATGCAACATTAGCCACCAGCCAAATGTGTGAATGTAAATGAGGCAATTAAGCTGTCAAAATTATTCATTTTAACGACGACGCGACATACTAATCGTTTGGTCATTACGTGGTAATTTTTTTTTTAATTTTATTTCAATAAGTCATTATACGTAGTCGAGAGACGTCGATCAAATCACTGAAAAGTTTTTAAACTTTCTTTTTGTACAGAAACTCATGCTCGAAAGTAAGAAGCACAGTAAATCTCATTTCAGAAAAAAAAAGTCTCTGACGTTCTATGTTATTTTTCCAAAAAAAATATGTTGAAAAAGTTAATTTTGACAAATTTTTGTTTAACTTTGAACCAGTTTAATTGCTACCGAAATGAACTCATAATTTAAAAAATAACCATCACAGGAGAATTTCGCATACGATTTTACAGTCAGACAGTGTTGCCAAGCGTGGCGATTTGTCGGTAACCGTTTGCTTTACTTTTTTCCACAATGGTGACGATTGGGCGAATTAATTTTTAATTGACTATGAGTGTGACAATTTTAAAATACGAAAAAATTAAATTTTGTACTCAACGATTTTCTTAGTTTTAATTTTTTTTTGTACAATTTTTTATTTTTAACTAACTATTGAAAAATATATACTTCAGTCTTATTGTGTTCAATTCAGAGACAAACATTTAAAATAAAATATACAGGATGCTCCTGAAGTAACTACACATATGGAAAATTTTATGTTCACAATTCTTTTATATTTTCAATACTGTAAAAACCTTAAGTCAGTGTTTCTTCTTTAATTTAGAAAAAATAATTTTATTTTTTACGACGAACTTAAATCATGTAGTGTTATAAAATTTTTGGACGATGACGTTTTAAGAAATCCCCGAAAGCGTGACAATTTACAATAAATTCAGCTTCTCATTAAATAAAATTAAAACGCATTTCAATGAATCTCCGACTGTTACTGGGCGTATCCTACCACTTAATTAAACTGATTAGTTTTCTGTTTACTTTCACTTGCTCGTTAAATAATGACTTTAATAGTATAATTCAGTAAACCAAAGAGAGAGAGAGAGAGACAGAGAAAAAAATTACGAACGCAAATACTTTTACTTCGTCGTAATTATCGCAGAATTTAAAATTAAAACGAGCGTGCAAGAATGAATAATAATAATAATTACTTTTATTAATGTGGTATTTAATTAGTTACTAACTATATCGTTTCACGCGATTGATTTTAATTTAAAATTAGCAAATCGAATTAAAAATAAAAAGAATCCAGCTAAGAATAGTTTTTATAAACGATTATAATACAATGTTGCTGTTGCATAAAAAAAGTTAAAAAAGGATTTATTTTATAGTAGGAGCGGCTTCTGATGGAAAATTAAAAAAAAAGAAAAGTTTTCAAAAATAATTACTGTTTCTGTTGCCTAACTATACATATGTAAGACGTGGCTATAAATGATTGAAGCAAAATTAGTAGGTTGGGAACACTGATTGTGAGAGAGGAATTGACAGTACTTGCTATTTGTATTTCGAAAAATCAAAAATAAAAATTTTTCCCATTTGATGCCGACTTTTTGGCGATCACTAGATATTTAGACGAAAATACTTTCAGTACTGTTTTCATTTGTTTCATTTTCTCTCTTTTGTTTTTCTCTTGTCTTGGACTTTTTGGCGATCACTGTATACTATAACGAAAATACTCTCAGTATTGTTCTCATTTGTTTCTTGTTTATTTCTTTTTCTCTTTTGTTTTTTGTTTTTTTTTTTTGTTTTAAGGAAGTTTTGCATTTTATTGACGGTACGTTTGTTTTATTTTGTCCTTTTATTTCCTACCAGTTTTTTTGACTTGCAAATCTATTCCGCCGGATAATCGCCGTTTTTTCATTTATTTATTTATTTTTGGCTGTCCATCCTTCTTTTGTTTTTCTTTTCTGTTTTATTTTTTTGAGTTCTTCTTACAATTCTCATTTGTTTCCTGCAGGTTTGTTTTTATTTGCAAAGTATCTTAATTCGTCCGGAAAATTGTTGTTTTTCGTTCAACTTGGTATTGTCAATCTTCTTTTGCTTTTTTTTTCCGTTCACCTCACGCCTTTTATTTTATTGTGGTTGCTACTTCATTTCTCTTTTGCTTCTGATTTTTCTTTGCAGGTTTCATTTGTTTTTTTTTTGTCACTCCATTCTTCTTTTATTTTTTATTCTGTTTTTCGCATGTTTCTTCTGTTTAATCGAATTTCATTGACTCTTTTCTACAGTTCTCTTTTGTTTTTGTTTGAAAAATTTCTTGATTCATCCGGAAAATTGTCTAGTGTTGCTGCTTCATATGTCTTTTGTTTCTGTTTTATTTAGTTTATGCATTTTATCGATTCCTTTTTATAGAAAATTGTCGTTTTTCGTTCAGCTTGGGAGTTGTCGATCTTCTTTTGTTTTTGTTTTTTTTTTCACCTCACGCCTTATATTTTGTTGCTGTTGCGTAATTTTTCATTTGATTTCATCTGATTTTTTTGAAAGCTTTCATTTGTTTTTTTTTTTCTTAACCTGTTCTAATTGTTGATAAAATTCTTTTGTTTCTTTCTGCTGTACTTTATTTTTTCAATTAAAAAATACAATGTATTAAAGTCGTTTTTGCAACAATTACAGTTTCCTGTATTTTTTTCTATACAAAGCACCTGCACCTTTTGTACAAATTACAGTCCAAAACAAAAAAATAGTAGACAATTACAGTTTCCTGTAATTTTTTTCTCTAAAGAGGTACTGGTGAAAAAAAATACAGAAAATTTTTTGCTGTCGACCGTAATTTGTACAAACGACTTTAAAACGCCACATTTTTCAATAAAAAAAAAATGTAGCAGAAAGGAACAGAAGAAATTTCAAGCAAAGAAGAATATCGCCGATTTGGCATGTCTAAAAACAAAAAACAAATAAGAAAAAAAAAAGAAATGTATCAACAGGCTTCACAGGTAATATTTAACATTTTTTGGAAGCTTTCAGCTTTCAGACTTGACAAGCTCAAATTTTTATAACATCTGTTAAGCCAAATTTAAACAATACCAGTTTGTTATTGGTAACATGTTGTGTGGATTTTAGAAAACATTGGCGCCTTTTTGACTACATTTTATCGATAATTTGGCGAAATTGCCTGCAAAAATCTGGCAACTCTGCAACTTTTGTCACTTGGAATCGGATCAACTGTACAAAACCGTCACAAAACTGCATCAAGCAATTCGAGCAGTAAAAAGATTCGGCGAAGAAGAACTTTTCAAAACAATTAGTAATTGAACGCGCATTATTCGAATTTAGAAGCAAGGTAATCATCGTAAATCGTCGGCAGATGTGTCAATGTGTGGAAGCTTTCTACGAATTCTAGGAATTCGATTTCTTTTGCAAAGAAGATTGCATTTGTTGATGCCAATAGACACAGATATGTACGTACAAAGTACCCATTATATAAAACTGCTTACACCACAAATTGGAAAAATACATTAACGTTCAGGCTTGTTTAAATGTATTTAATTAACATTTAATTGAATCCTCAAACGGTATTTAATAATTGCGTGCCAATCAAATTTTTTAATAATATTCACTCTCATGCTGGAACTTAGTTTTGGCCCACCCTATACAATCAACACGAGTTGATTATCGTCGGCATCACGTATCGCATTCGTTACTTATACGTGGTGTCGACGACGACACAAATAATCGGCACCACGTATAAGTAAGTTCATTTGTTGCACTAGCGGGCATTTGCTTGCTCAGAGTATTCTCATCTTGTTTTAACCTCATATATTAGAACGAGATGAAGATACTCTCGTGCAATAAACGAACCAGCCTGTCGTGTGTCGAAATTCTTTGAAAAAAAAAAAGAACAAAGAAATCCTAGGACAGTTTCATAACTAACAACATTCATAAATAACAGAACTGAAGAAAGGTCATCGCGTGAAATAACAACTGGGACTTGTCGTTTGAGAAGAACGAGCACGTTTTCTCTTACTATAGCATAACATAACAAGGAAATATGTATACTGAAAACAGCTCTGTGTGAATAGGAAATTAACACCTGACATTTTCGCAAAAGAGAAACAAAAATCACCAAGGGGATTTGTGCTCGTTTAACCGTAAACAAAATTGCCGCTTTGATTTTGTTAATTGGATATTTACATAGACATTTTTTCTTCTTCTTCTTCTCCTTCGTTAATTAGTGGGCAAATCTCTTAGGAGTGCTGCTCAGATTGCGTACCATCTATAAACCGGATAACTTAATGGAATGCGGAGTTACGCAACGCGAGGAGAAAGTATCGGTCAGTATTTATTCGGGTGACCTATTAAGAATCGACTTATTTCCGCAAAATAATCTGCGATATCCATCGATCATTTAAACTAGAATAGTCTCCTTTAACTTTAACAACAAAGTTCAAAAGAAAAGTTTAATTTAAGACATTAATATATAAAGGACTTCCGTATTGTCTCTTGGATCTGATGATGAAAGTAAAGTAGTGATGAAACCGAAGTCACTTCTTAATAATGACTTTTGTAGGTTAGGAAAATACTGTGTCTTCAAATGAATTCTCAATTTTTTTTTTATTTTTTATAAAACTGGCGACATTTAATACAAAAGTGAAAAGACACTTGCCTCTACGTACAGCATCTTGATGGATCTGATGACGAAACTTAAATCGTGATGAAACCGAAGTAACTTTTTTTAAATAATGACTTTTGTAGGTTAGGAAAATACTGTGCTTTCAAATGAATTCCGAATTTTTTTTTATAAAATTGGCGACATTTAAAAGAAAAGACAGTTGCCTGTACGTGCAGCATTTCTGACTGATTTGAAACCGTCAGAACCAGCCGCCCATCGAAATAATAACCGATTTTAACAGCACAACATTAACGAACGCTTGCTTCTGACGACGCGACGGTTTCAAACTAATCAGAGTCTGTAGTTCGAACAGACCTAATAGCTGTCAGCACCGATTTAAAAGTAAAGTAACTTTCAATAATAAAGATCTTGCGCTGAAATTATAAAATTCAAAATTTGAAAATACAGATGATCACAATTTGACACTCAGCCTTCTTTCGCTCACAAAATCGAGATCCAAACGTGTTTTGATTCAAAAACAGACATTCTTTTCTTCGAACCTCTCCATTTTTAAAACTTGTTTAGATTGAATTACGGTTATTTACAAATGAACTGTCAATCAAAAACTCAAGTCAGGTGTTTTGTTGCAACAACTACGAAATTCAGGTGCAAACTATTCGAAACACGATTCAAGTTTTTAAGCGAAAGAAAGCACTTTTAATTTAGTTTAAATAATTGGAGAGCTGTCAGTGTTACAAACCTTTAGGAGACAAAAACATTGAAATCATGCGGCCCCTCTCGTCAGGAATTTATTTGAAGGCACGGTAGAATAAAAAAAAAAAACTAACACGTTCTGAAATTGTCATCGATTTTTACGTGAGCAACAGGGAGGGCTTTAATTGCCTGTACACCACGAAAAATTTATGAACACACATTTAATCCCACATCCTGAATTAAGCAAGAAAAGAAGCTGACTGACTGCCCGCCCATAGAAAAAAAAATTAAATTTCGAAATCATTATTGCTAACATTCTACTGACCTTGAACTTATTATGCGTCAGCAAGTCGTGAGGAAACAATTACCAAACAATTCAAGAAGTGATGGGTGGTTGTATGATGTATGATTAATTAAGTTAGCCCGAAAACATTTTTTTAAGGAAGTCATTGCGTAAGAGTTGCTGAAATCTTTTATTTCTCTTCTAATAATCAAATATTTAAAATTTCAATAATTTGCTGAAACTAAAATGAAACTACTACTGATTTTTTTTTTGCTTTGATCGATCGACTTCAGTTTTGATCAGCTTTCTTTGTTGTGATCGTTTTAATTTCGCATTTGATTCTTGCAAATAAAATCTTTCAATTTCTTCGTTTCTTAGAAAGATTCCGCACCTTGATCATTCCATATCGGAATAATAGTTTGTCATGTTCTTGCAGGTGGAAAACAGCTCTAAATTTTAGGCATTTTTATTTTTAGAAAAATTTTGTACAAATCGTTCCTGAATGCAGCGAAAACCTCGAGCAGTCTCTGTACAGCTGTTTCAGCCCTGTTTGGGGCTTCTTCAGCAGAGACGTAGCTCGACATTCCCACTGCAAACAAAAACGAGTTGTCCAATTTATTCGCAATTGCGATGTAAGAGTGATGAAAAAAAAGCGATAGTTCGATAAAATATTTGGTGGTAGAACGCTCGGCGCGAAATCGAGAGGCCCGGGTTCAAATCCCGAAAGCGACAGGATTCTTCTATCTTCCCGTCAGCGTTTCTTTCCTTGTATTAATTTGATAAAATAAATTCTTCGTGGAAAACTTTAGGAAGGGCCCCCTTCCCTTTAATAAACAGAAACATGACTATCATTGACATTTAGAGGGCACGGCTGCTATTAATTCACTTTGCATCACTCACCTTGCATCACAAGAAAAATCATAAATATAAAAGAACTAGTATAAAGAATTTTAATAATCTTGAAGTAACTCCTCATGCATTTTTATAAAATAAATAACTGTTCATTACAAAGGTCGCCGCTGCGTTTCTTCTTGTTGTTTCGATCGCATCGCAACAAAGATGGAAGCAGTTGTACGGCAGCGGACAAGAAAAGCTGGGCAGGTCATTTTAATATTGTAAACGTGACTTTAATATTTCTGACATTTGATACAAATACACAAAATGTCACTACTAATAATTCCGACGTTTAATAAAATTTGTACAAATGTGCAAGAAAAAATCGTGGAAAATTACTAATTTAAGTTCCGCTTAAAAGTAAGAACATTAATTTTGCCAGGTGAAGTTTGGACATGACAGAGAAAGGGGAAGAGTCGCTGCGAGATTTCAGTTTTGACATTTGACAGAAACATAACCTCAATAAAAGTCTGTTTTGTCAAATTTGTGTGTGATATGTCAAATTCCGAATTTTATTGTTCCCAACTCAAAATAACCAATTACCAACTTTCTTCAATAAATCGTAGGTAGAGTTTAATTTGAAGAAGTCTTCTTTTTAACAAAACGTTGAGCAAGTACACATTAAGCGCACGTGAAGTTATAGAAGGTTCTGCTCTGTCTGCTTTTCTTGTTGTGGAATATTTCTTACGGACAACTTTTACACAAAGTACAGATTACGCAAAGGCCTGAAGGCAACTTGCAAGGTGCGGCGAAGCAAGTAAATGAAAGGATAAAAATTTGCAAAAGGAACGTTCACGGAGAACTGATGGAAAAGTGAACAGGACTGCAAGTGTTTCGATTTTACCAATTACAGCTTAAATAAATGAAGAGAAAAAATATGGTGAAAATAAAAAAAAACCCTTGTTTTGTTATAACACTAATGGCCGTTTTCATAATCAGACTTTAAGCAAGCTTTAATTTAAAGTCACTTTAAGAATAGGGAAACAAATGCATTTTTTTTAGGTTAAAGTAACTTTAAATTTAAAGTCCTATTATGAAATCGCCCCTTAAATGCCTTTGTAGTAATGAATTATTTTTTTACAATAAACTGGATGTTTGTAGAACTACAAAAGGTTTTTTTTTCTGTTGGAATCGATACTCCATTAAAATTATATACAGGGTGGGCCTTTGGAATCGATTTATTCTATAGCGCCTTAATTATTAATTATAGAAGAAAAAGTCTTCTACAAAAGTTATCGCCTTTAACGAGTTCTATATCAGCAAATTATTTTTACACGCACAGCCTGTTTCATAAGTGAGTTATCTACCAAACGTATACTTTTTTAAACGGCATGTATCAATTTTTATTGCGGATTTCGATAGGCCTCTTAAAAATAAGCATTTTTTATTCATCAACTATAGCCCTAAATCGAAGCATTCGTAATCTACAGCCATTCAGTTGAATTAAAGTGCTTAAAGGCAGAGGTATTTTGTTGTTATCTTTAGTGTACCTATATTTTAGATATATTTTCTTAGCCGCTGATTTATATACTTACAGTTGTTGAATGGAAAATGCTTATTTTTAAGAGATCTATCGAAACCCGCAATGAAAATTAGTACCTTCCATTTAAGAAAGTATAAATGTGGTAGGTAACTTACTTAAGGAACATGCTGTATATGCGAAAATAATTTGCTGATATAGAACTCACTATAGGCGATCATTTTTGTAGAAGACATTTTCTTTTATCATTAACAGTTAAGGCGCTATCGAAGAAATCGATACCAACGGCACACCCTGTACATAGTTCTTGTTTCATTTTTTTAATTAAATAAAAAATCAAATATTGTAATAAACCTGACTTATTTAAATCGTATTTATTTATTTTTCCCGTGGTATCATTTTTTTTAAATGTTTTCCCATCGATAATCACAAAGCAACACAAAACCTGTGGCTGTAATCCAAATAAATAATGAGAAAACCCCTCGACCACATTAATTCACTGAAAGCGAATACGTATTTCGGTAACGAAGTTACCATCTTCAGCGCTAAACTGATATTATCAGTTTAGCGCTGAAGATGGTAACTAACGAAGTTACCATCTTCAGCGCTAAACTGATATTATCAGTTTAGCGCTGAAGATGGTAACTTCGTTACCGAAATACGTATTCGCTTTCAGTGAATTAATGTGGTCGAGGGGTTTTCTCACTATTTATTTGTTTTCCCATCGATTCATAACATTTACCTTAAATTTAATAAAGAAGAATATTTTACCGAATTTATTTAATGTACTGTCTAAGTAAACTTAAACGCCGTAATGAAATAAATTTTACGCACAACATTACGTGTCCAAATTGAATTAATTCGATTCAGTCGTACAATTAAGTAATCATCGATTGGCAAATAGTTCGTTCGTTCATTGGCCATTTTATTTTGTACAAATTTACGGCTTAGATTAACTCTTGCGAGAAAACAAGCACAAAATAAATTAATTTATTGCGAAATAAATCAATTTATTTTGTAATAGTCCTCTAAGATTAAACAAAATAAAATTTTAAAAATAAAAAGACCAATAACTATTATTCACTAATAAATTAATAGATTTTAATTATTATTATTTTTTTGTTTTAGACCCTGCTGGATCGAATACGATGGCTCACACTGTTAATTACAGTTTGGATATCTTATATAAGTAAGTATTTTTATTTTTTCCCGCCTGTAATTACAGTATTCGGAAAACATCCTGTTTTAATAAAGTAGAATAAAGTCGGCATATATGGAATAGACCGGCAATCTGGAATACCCGGTATTTTTGAAATAAGAAGCGCCATCTGTTAAACGACTCTGGTATTAACATGAGTTTCGGTATTGTAAGACACTACTTATATGCCGACTGTTTTTTTTTATTTCGGAGGAGTACTTTCAAATTTTGGCGCTAAAAACGAGCTTTCTCATTGGCAGATGGCCGGAATTGACCAATGAGAAAGCTCGGTTTTAGCGCCATAATTTCAAAACACTCATCCGAATTAAAAAATAGAGTGTAAGTATAATAAAGATCGTAAAGTTTTGCAACAATCGGTCATTTAATTTCAAGTTATACTTTACCTTTCGATAAATCATATAACGAGTGGATTGGCAACACTTAATTCGAGATCCTTGCTTAATAGAAAATCTGTTCCACATAAATAACGTGTGCAAGTAGATACAATTATCTTATAACAGACACGCTAACTCTTCAAGAACAACAGCAAGGCAATGTGTGAATTTTATTTAATTATTTATTTATTTTTTTAACCGATGGATAAAGCCCGAAGCCAAACACACTATAATTATTCATCTGAAAGATTTTCACTTTCTCTTATTATGGACGCGTGCTGGATTTTAATGTGTGTGTCAATCTCGAAAACAATAGTTTCATTTGAATTCTTTTCTTATAAAATGGCGGCGCGGCGGTAAAAGTGACGGAAATATAATTGCAGCAATAGAATCGTCGGTGAGCATTGTGTTGGATATTGCAGAACTTCGGAACCTTGGAGTGTACGTAAGTACAGCAACGGAAAAGTCACTAAACAAGTGTGTTGCATTAAGGATATCACGTAACAAGTATAATAAATAGGTAATATGTTTGCCGCCAATGTTTTGTCAGCAAATACAACATGTTCCGAGAAAAAATAAAGTTGGAATGGCGTGCGTATAGTTAATAAGCAGAACTTCTTTTAAAATGAAAGTTAAAGGCCTACATTGAAAAAAAAAATTCATTTTAGTAGCCATGATTATAGGAGTATCATTGGCTTTAAGCAATAAGAAGTTACTACTGTTCAATTCAGGAAAGAATATATGCACGTCATATACAGAACTCGTATATTTCAGATGGTTGCACTACGTTAATCAACACTATTATTAATTTCGTATTTGAACGTGATTTAATGATGCATTTCCGAGACATAAAAATTGGCATAGTGTTGATTAACCTAGTGCAAGCACCGGAAATAGACGAGTTCAGTATATGACGTGCATGTATTTTTTTCTAAATTGAACTGTATATGTATGTATTCTATAAAAAAATTAGTATAAATGATCATGCATGAAAAAATAATACGTGTCTTAAAATATCTGGCATTTTAATTTCTTGACAGTTCGATGTTTAACAACGTTCCTGATTAGTGAAAAGCATTTCATGAGAATCACCTCCCACACATGCGTGTTCATCGATTATATTACACTAATTAATTTGGGGCTGTAGCGGTGTATTTGCGAATGTGTCGGCCAACGCCCACTTCATACAGGCCTCATTCATTAGGTGGGAGAATAGCCCGACTTGAAAATTGATTCATTCTCCTGAAATGCGGCAAATTCCAGCACAGAAGTTCACCATTTTAACGCTAGTCAATTTAACCTTGAATGTTAGAAGTGTGTGTTTGTCGAAGGGCCATCAAAAATATTTCTGCCATTCATGTCTTTTGAAAATAGTAAACACAAGATCATTCATTCTGAAATCGCCAAAAATAAGGCGGTAAGCAAGGTACGCAAGACCTGAGGCCGTCGCGTTGATAAAAAATTTAAAAATGTGTAAAAATCAGTAAAAAAAATTTTAAGACCAAGCTCAATAAATCTCAAGGACAACCCAATTTAACTGAACTTGTGATGTGGCGTATCCTCTTCTCTAGATGATCATAACGATCGGAAAAAAAAAGATTCTGAAAATGGAACTGTCAAACTTTTCGAATTAATGATTTCTATTGTAAGATTTAAAATAAATGTTACACAAGTGAACTGTTGTTGAGCTTAAGCTTTATTTTACAAAAGAATTATGCGGTCCAACGGAAAATTGCAAAAAAAAATTAAAGTAAAAAAAAACGTAAAAAATTTAAAAAAAAACGATTAGAGCGAAGTTCAACCAAAATAACCAAACTCGACTCATCAACTGAACTCGATTCTATTCAACCCAAGCAAAAAAATTAAAAATTAAAAAACACGAAAATAATTAAAGTAAAAATAATTAAACGAAAAAAGATTTTCGAGTTCAATCCAATCTAACTGAACTCAACCTAATTCCGTTCAATTCAAGTTAAAAATTTAAAACAAATATTTTTAAAAATGTAAAAAATATTAAAAAACGATTAAAACGAAATTCGTGCAATGTTAAAATCAATCAAACCGAACTCGATTCCGTTCAAGCCAAGCAAACAAATTTAAATTAAAAAACAATAAAATAATTAAAGTAAAAAAAAAAATATTTTCAAAGTCTACCCAATCAAACTACTCTGAACCTATATCTGTTTAACCTAAATTAAAAATTTGAAAGAAATATTTAAAAAGAATTAAAACCAAATAAAAAATATTAAAATTTATAGATAAATCTCAAAGTCATCTGAACTCGCCCAATTTAATGTATCATATCGCACTCCACTCTACACAAGTAAAAAATTTAGAAAAAAAAATACTTAAAAAATAAAACAAAAAAAATGTTAAAATTTATACTATATTAAAGTTAAGCTCAACAAATCTGAAGGTCAATCCAACTCATCTGATCAATCAATCTGACTTCATCTAACATAAGTAAGTTTATTAAATCATTATGATTATTAAAAAATTAAAAGAAGAAATTAAAAATCAATTCAAATGTAGTTCGACTAACATTAAAGTCAAATCAACCTGACTGATCTGAACCTGACCTCACTTAATACAAATAAAAACTGCAGAAATTAAAAGTATGTAAGAAATTGTTGAAAATTAAAAATCAATTAAAATGAGGCTCAACCAATCTCAACATCAACATAACCCAACTTAGTTGTATTCAAACGAGAAAAAAATTGTCAGTCAAAATTAACTTTTTAATATAAATTCTGGAAAAATAATGGATATATTCAAATTAAATAAAACAGAAAAAACGTTCTAGTAAATAAACTAATAATTTACAGAAGAGGAGAGGATTTGTCCAAAAACAGAATTAATTTAACCTTAAAACGTCAAACGGAATGAAGACAGTTGCAATTGTTTCTGACTAGAACGCCGATATATGTTTATTAATCCAAAGCCAACTCCAAACGTGGCAGTTTTGAACACATGATACTCTATAAGAAAAATGGAGTCGTTCTGATCCAAATGACGTATCAGGATGCGCTACATTCTGTTGCGTGTCATTAGTTAATGATGACGTCAGACGCATGCTGTGTTGATAAATATACTATATACATATCGTGAGATTTTTTTTATAAAACTGAACATACAATGCAAAAATTCCTTTGCATTTTAAGTATTTATCAAGACAGCGTGCGTCTGACGTCATCATTAGCAAATGACGTGCAACGGAATGTAGCGCGCCTTGCCTATACAACCCAAGTAGACTGTAAAAGATTACAAACAATTTCTTTTCACGGCATTATTTATGACCAGATGTAGGACATTTTAAGGGTTGCTGTGATTACGTAGTACAAGGACCAATGCACATAATGTGATTACTAGTACGAGGACTAACGAATCGTGTGCATTATATGCATAGTCAAGGCAACGCACACAATAACACAGTTCTTCTTGACAGGAATTATTCCTTCTTTGCACGTTTTTAAGCAGTGTCGACAATCTTCAGCCAAATAAACCAAATTCAAGCACTTATTAAATTTCACATTTAGGTATCCCTGTCCTTCACACACACAATTAATGTTTTATACTTCCACGATTCGTTTTTTACGGTCGTTCCAATTGCATAAATCCAAGTTCTTTAATAAGGATGTGAAATTATTTATTTACCATCCGTCATTGAACAAGAATGTTGCTCTGTCACCTTGAACTATAACAGAAAATGAAATTTATGGGTATACGTGTATATCTGTGCTGCTACGAGCGTTGTTGTTCAGTTGGCACTGTAACGGTTAATAAAAACTGTCATCAATTACATAACGTCTTCTTACAAAAATGTCAAAGCATCTGTTTACACGTAATGTTGTTATACATGGGCATGGATAAGAAGGAATGAGCGCCGGAGTGCAATTAAATTGAAAATTACTTGCACCCACACGAAACTGCAATTACTTGTGTAATTAATCGCATACCAAAAGTTCTACGTACAGGTTGATTCAGAATAAGTGTCCAACTCGTTAGGAGCGTGTTTGCTAAGGTCTTGCGAGAAATAAATTTATCAGAGGCATTTCAAAAATCAACCTCCTTTGAATCCAAAACGGAAATCATGATTCATTTCTTACGTATACACACACGAGTCCAAAATTCGAATGAATTAATTGCGTATTGTACGTTTTTTTTTCAGCAGAAAGCCATAAATAAAAACGTTTTACAGTTTCGTTTCAAGGTAAACGCTAGTGTTTCGTTCTATTCCATGCGAATTCATTGCTCTTGTGACGCAATACAGCCGTCTTAGTGCCCATCAACCAATTTATATCTGAAATTTCAATGCATTTTTTCTCAAAAACTATTGATATTAGACCACCTATGCATATAGACTTTTAATTTACTTTTTCTGTGTACTACCTGTGGTTGACGGGTCGGACAGTTATTTTGAATCACCCTGTATTTGAGGAATCAAGTCACATGTTTCTTTTTTAATTCCATTTGGTCCATCTACTGTGATACTAATTAAAATACAGGATTTTCAAAGTTTCCAATAACAACCAACGATTTAATATACCTAATGGTTAAAATAATTACAATTTTAAAATCAACAGACGCAACACCAATTTACTTTTTATAAAAAAAATATCTAAAAACGTTTCGTGTTATATTTGCATTTGTTATGTAAGAAGTTTTTGTATGATATTAACTTGAAAATTAATGTATTTGTGTTTTCGAAAAAAAAAAAACAGGCCACAAAAGGATTCTTACAAGAATAATAATGAAAAATAGTAAATAAATTCTTCAGCGGTAGTCTTGCATCACAATGGCGCTCTTGAAGCTTAACTAAAGAACAAACTTCACCTATTTTCTCTTTTGTACTTGACAAAGCACAATGCAAATAGCTAGTTTGTTGTTCAAATTCTTTCACACACTCATAATTGAAGGAGGAGGTAGGTAGTTACATGCAAGTTGAGGAAAATGTGCGGTACAAAACACCCACCTCTGAGTAGGTAAATAGAAGTTTCTATAAAAAAATATTTGTCTAGTATTTACAACCTTAAAATGTCCCACCCACCTTATCATTGTCATATTTTCATCATCGTCGCCCTCGCGAAAAAGGCAACAACGATGTTTCTTGTATGTACACTGAGCAATAAAAGTAATGTCTCCTCCCCAATAAAATTTTATGTCGTGCTCGAAAAGGTAAACAAACACGTGCTGCACTTTATTTTGTGTTTGTTTACTTGCTTGCCTATTCGTTTATATTCTTTATAACGGACAGAAAGTATCAAGACGGCAACTTAATTCAATATCTATAAGAGAGACATTGGGAGCGATCAGCGGATGCGTTGCTTATTCAGTAGCCGTTTGTGATTGGCTATTACCTTCATGTGAGCCAATCACAATCGATTGTTGAGTAAGCAACTCAGCCGCTGAACGCGCCCATTGGTCCGTATTCTCACCTCACCTTTAATTTAGCAACGCCCTGATTAAATTCTCTCTCACTCTCTTGCTCATAAAACTCGCATAAAGCTATATCGTTTGTGTTTATTTTAATCACGGCTTTAGTTAGAGACGACTTTAATTATGAAGCGAGAATACGGCCCATTGTATTTGATTCTCAGTATATGCTTATTCGAAATACACAGTAATTTCAATTCTGTTCATATTAAATATAACGGTTTTAACTTCCTTTACACAATAATTTATTGGTGCTTTCAAAAGAACGAAATAGAAAAACGGGACGCAGTTATGCGAAACCAATTAAATCTCGAGCAAAAAAAATTCACACATTTTTAAACTTTAGCAATAACAAGTGAGGTATTATAATAACAAATTAAATGTTTGTAATTGCAAGGAGCCCTTAATTGACGGAGGTATTTGTGACTAATCGCATAAAAAAAACATCAGTATTAAAATATTGCTTTCGGAATATAAGGCGTTTCATAATAAATTAAGACTTAGAATTGGTTTTACGTAAACGTTACGTCAGTATTCTTAATTATTGTAACTAAATTACTTTTTACTAGAGGAGGTTGGTCCGTAGAGTCTTTTGTAAGACGATATAATCATGTTATTAATAATTTGATTCTTTCACTTTGTGTATAAACCATTCCTTTAGTGTTGGTTGTCGTAGTAAGCCGTGGTTTGAATTAGTAGGTTGGCTATCATGTTAAACCAGACAAATGCCATTTTAAGTATGTCAAATTATGACAATTGTCTTCCACATTGAAATCACGAGCTTTAAATCATGGTTGTTTCTTGTGAAGCTTGTTGATCATAATTTTTTGAAACCGTCGACGTCATCAGTGACAAATTCCTTACTTTAATCAAATCGAATCAAAATAATCAAAACTGTTTTCTAAATTTTGAAACATATTTTATTAATGACGACCATGGGGTTCAGGTTTGAGGTCAGTAGTTACTGACATAGTGATAGTAATTTGAAAAACATCAAAAAAACCTTAAGTAACAACATGTTGTTATTAATAATGAGTTTTTGATAATACTTAACATAGTTATGTTGTTATTGATAGTGACCATGTTGTTATTAATAATTAAGACAAATTTCAAGTCTCTTACGTTATTGACGTTATTAAAGTATTTTTTAGAAACACCCTGTATATTAATTATCAACATGTACGCGCTACATGATAAATCGTTACAAACTTTGCTCGTGCATTTCATTTTTAAGAAAACACAGCGTTAATCATCTTAATTATTGTAGAGTTTCGTCTTCAATTAGCAATAATTTCACCTTCTTAATACAGTAAAACCTCTCCTAGGCATTCGCTCGCCATGACAACCAATCTGTCAGCCTCTCATAGATTCACGCTCTACGCGGGTTTAAAACCTATGCTTACGTTTAAGAGAAGTCCCCAGTTTTTCTGTATTTAATTAAATTAATTAACGCTTTGGTGAATTAAAAACTGTACCGTACGTCTAAGAGAGGTCTTCCGTCAGTATGAAGGGGTTTCACTGTACTTAATTATTTTCTAAGGTTTCTAATTTCCAGTTTTTTTTTTTTGTTTCAGGTGCCAAAGAAGTTCGTATAGTTTGTTATTACACAAACTGGTCCGTCTACCGGCCAGGGAGTGCGAAATTTAGCCCGCAAAATATTAATCCGTACCTGTGCACGCATTTGGTGTACGCGTTCGGGGGATTCACAAAGGAAAACACTTTGAAACCGTTCGACAAGTATCAGGACATCGAAAAGGGTACGGCGAATTATGTTTTAAATAACTTAAGACAATGCAAATGTCACGAACGCCACGTTAAGGGCCTCCCTACATTTTCAAAACCAACCTAAATAATATATGAATTATTATACAGGGTATCCCAAGATGAGTGGCCTGTTAAAAGTTTTCGGGGAAAGGAGCGCTCAAAAACATAAATAAATAAATAAATTTTAGGTTAGAAATGTTGGATTGTCTTCATTTATTTATTTTGGTTGGGGCTCTAACTATAGGCCTGTTCGTTTGTCAAACGTTTGCTGCACTAGTGTCTTCTCGGACTATTTGTGTCTCGTTCTAACCTCATACATTAATACGAGATGAAAATATTTTTAGTGCAGCAGACGTATGACAAGCGAATAGACCTTATATTTTGAACCCCCTGTATAAAATGATTCTAAATTATGGTAACTGTAAATTCTAAAACTTTTCTAGCTTCTTACTTCACTTTATTTAAAATAATAATGATTCAATGAAATTTCCAGGGGGTTACGCAAAATTCGTAGGATTAAAAACATACAACAAGAACCTGAAAACCTTATTGGCCATCGGCGGTTGGAACGAAGGTTCCACGAGGTTTTCCCCGATGGTCGCCAACCCCGACAGAAGAAAAGATTTAGCAAAGAACGTCATCAAGTTTCTGCGACAGAACCACTTCGACGGCTTGGATTTGGACTGGGAATACCCGAGCTTCAGAGACGGCGGAAAACCGCGAGACAAAGAAAACTACGCTCAATTAGTACAGGTAAGCAACCCTTCATTTCATAATTACCCTCCCCCCATTCCCCCATCTTTAACTGACGAGGAACAATCGTGACAGGAACTCAGGGAGGAATTCGATAGGGAATCGGAAAAGACTGGCAGACCAAGACTACTACTCACAATGGCAGTCCCCGCAGGAATAGAATACGTCAATAAGGGATACGACATTCCCAAATTAACAAAGTATGTTGAATTATTTTCTTTTTGCATAACAAACTAAAATTAATAATTAATTAATTATTGTGCAGATACCTAGACTGGATGAATATTTTAAGTTACGATTACCATTCCGCATACGAACCGGCAGTAAACCACCATTCACCTTTATACGCGCTTGAAGAAGAATCCGAATATAGTTACGACATTGACCTTAACGTCGTAAGTTATTCGAAATTATTAAATAATTACCTCAGATCAAATTTATCTACCCGTCATATTTTCCATCCATCCAGGATTACACAATCAAACACTACCTAGAAGCCGGTGCCGACAGAAGCAAATTGGTGCTGGGAATCCCCACTTACGGAAGGTCTTACACGTTATATAACGAGGACGCGAACGAAGTTGGGGCACCTGCTGATGGACCTGGAGAAATGGGGGAGGCCACCAGAGAAAACGGTTATTTGGCATACTACGAGGTATCCATTTATCTCATCCAAATATTTTTTCCTTCTTATAATCTTCATTATAATATAATCAGATATGCGAAAGTATTAAATCTGGGGGTTGGATCGTGGAATCTCCTTACCCCGACGCAATGGGACCATACGCATACAAGGAGGACCAATGGGTTGGTTTTGATGACGCGGAAATCGCAAGCAAAAAAGCCGAATACGTCGCCGAAAATGGATTGGGGGGAATCATGTTTTGGTCCATTGATAATGACGACTTCAGAGGAAATTGTGGCCAGAGGCCTTATCCGATCATAGAAGCTGCGAAGGAAGCCTTGCTGAAAGCTTATGGGTATGGGTTCGGATGTAATTTCCTTCCGGAAATAGCTCAAATCTGTTTTCCGTTCTTATTCGTAGACTTACTGATGCGTCCTTGCTCGTCACCAAGAAGCCCATCAAGTCTAGAACGAAAACAAGGGGCACAACGGCGAAAACAACGACTACCACTGAGGTATTACCGACGAAATCGTTCAACAGTGGAGGAAGGCAAAGCACAAGAAGGAAAATTAATAGGTATTCAAAATTTTGGCTGTAATTAAAAAGGTTTCGACATTAAAAAAAAAGAAAAACCTAAAGGAATCTCTTAGAGCTTTGGTAAATTATTGAGAAGGTTTTTTTTTTGGAGAGAATTACATATTTTTATTCCGTGAAATTGTAAAAATTTCATTTCTTTCAAAGGGTGCAAGATGAAGACAACAAAATCTCTCACCGAAGACGACGACCGACTTCAAAAGCACACAAACGAAGAATTCTTGTTCCGAAAGTCGAAGACAGCGCCACAGAAAGCAGTTTGGTTATTACTCCTTCTTACACCACGCCTGAACCACCAAGTACTCCAAATACTGGTGGAGGTAAGTTAACAAACCCTTAAGAAACCGTCAGGTCTTTATTTAATCCTGTACACCACGTGACCTACGAGGCGACGCGACTTTTAATTTTGAGAGCCCCGGACTAACATTGTCATTGTATCCAATTAACCCAAGTTTTCCGTATATCTATCTAACTAGTGGTTACAATTCAAAGTTAACTGATCGCCTCTATGCACATCACTTCACTTCTCTGAAAATAGTAACAGAAAACGCCATTAATATAGCGCTTATTCTGTGGCTGAGGTAAGTTTCAAGATTCCCATGCCATGGCCGAGGTACATTTCAAGATTTGCGTGTTTGGACTTGGGATGTTTCAACTTTCGTAAATAAGAATTCAATACGAAGCGTTTGTTTATAAAAATCAGCTAATTTCTTCACCAACTTGATTTGAAAATAGTGTTTGTTTTTATCACGTGATTTGATGTTGATTTTCATAATAAATTACGTTGTGATTACAAATAAAATTGAATCTTCTTTATGGTGCAGACTTCAAATGTGAGGAGGAAGGTTTCTACCCTCATCCTCGAGACTGCAAGAAATACTTCTGGTGCTTGAGCGGTACAGCCGATCAAATCGTAGCTCACCAGTTTACTTGTCCAGCAGGTATAACACGTTATAGCTCATTTATAGTTTTGGTCTGAACATGATTGTTTGCTCTTCTTCTAGGTTTGTACTTTAACAAGGCCGCCGCGTCTTGTGATTATAGTCAAAACGTGCTGTGCAACAAAAAACTGTCGTCGAAGACTACCACTACCACCACAGCTACCTCCTCCACCGCCGATTCTACGACTTCTTCAACAACCACCAGCGCTTCATCTACAAGACGCCCTCTACCGAAAATTACGGCTGCCACGAGTCGAACGACGTTTACGACAACCACAGCTGCTCCAGAGTATGAGGTATCTAAGATGATGCTTTTTAATTGTTCAAAAACCATCTTAAAAGCACTCGGTGTTCAAAAAAGTCTAATGTGTAAAGGTATAAACAGAAGAAACTGTGACATCGCGCGGCTGGAGTTCTGATCTTAAACTGCCATGCGAAAAATAGCTAATAACAACGAAACTGCCGTCGCATAATCTATCACGCACAACGCGGATACAATTAGCCGATTAATCAAGTTTGCAATAAGCTTCAAAATAATTTAATTTATAATAAATTGTGTATAGGATGAGTATGAAGAATATGAGGATGAAGAAGACGTGCCCAGCGGCGATAACAAACAAGATTCAGAAGAAGATCCGAGGGTCATCAAAGAGCTCATCGAGTTAATTAAGAAAGCAGGTGTGCAGTGTAATCGGATTTAAAAAATTTTGCAACGTTGTTCATGTTGGTTGTATGCTTAGGTGGCCTCGAAGAATTGGAAAAGCAATTGAAATTCCAGGATGATGGAAGTGCGACCATCGTCAATTCCGGCTCCACTACGCCGTCCACCATCAGCAAGAGCTTGTACCAAAGAGTTCTGGCGAAAACCACATCCAAAGACAGTAAATTTAAGACAGCAGGAAGAAATACATTGACGTAAGCCACATTATCCACTTAATACTTTACTAATTTCCCGTTAAACACTATATTTATTCCCGTCCATAATTGAATTAATGATTCAAGTTTCGGAAGGCCCTGTACATAATATTTTCCGTCCGCATTTTTACGTTTGTATGATGTTATTCCGATTAAAGAGATCTGAAGATTAAATAAATTAGTTAAACGACAAAAAAGAACAAGACACTCATAGATAAAAATATAATTAGAAAAAAATCTCATCTCCTTTTGTAACAGCTCAACTGTCTAATAATCACAAAAATGTTAAATAAATTCATAGTTACAAAAGCGCAAACTATATTTTGAAATTAGAATAAGTAAGGCATTCAGAAAATAAATAAATCAGTTGATGATGTATCCAAAGAGACGAAACGTGTTTAATTACATTTAATAGATCAACGCATCGAGCGTAAAAGTTACACGAGGAGGATTATTTTGTTTTTAATAACTTTAAAAGCACGGTTTGGACGATGACTCGTTTAGTTAACTTTTGTTTACTAAACTATCACTATTTAGTACCAACTTAAAAAAAAGTAGCCACTGGCGGGAAGTTTAAATTGCCTTTCAGTCGTCTGTGTACTTTATTACTTAATGTTTCATGAAATTCGCAAGTATTTTATATCTCTAGTCTATTTATTGTTCTCAAACATTTACAATGCGTTATTAAAGTAATTATTTCCATGCAGGTACAATATTTTAAACAGGAACAGCAGAGGTCCTCAAAACGAAGGTTTAGAACAGAACAAAGAAGAGCCTGCAGGTGTAATAAAATCGAGACCTCAATACTCTTCGATACAAAGGCAAAGGTAAGTCTTCAGCAAAAATGACACCCATACACTGAGATGGAAAAATGAGAAGAAAAAAAACTTAAAAATGCCATAATTTTTGATCCCACCAAATTTATTTTCTAGCTTACTTAATTTTGAAAATGTTTGTACCCTAAAAACTTAACTCTCTTAAATTAAAACTTGTAAGTTTTCTTAAAAGTATAATTTTGTTTTCTGAAATTAGAAAAAAAAGCAAAATCGAGAAATGAGGGATTTTAGAAAAATCCTTGGCCCCGTCAAATTTCCTTCTTAGTTTAGTTTATTTTGAAAAAAATGCTAAACACTTAATTCTTTCTTAAATTAAAACTTTTCTACATCTACATTTTGATGTACTTTTAAGTTGCTAACATGTAAGTGTGTTTTACATAATTTTGTTTTCTAAAAGTAGAGAAAACAAAATGGAAAATCGCTTTAAACATTCAATAAATTAGGAAAGTTGCATGGTCTCAGAGAATCGTGAAAAAGTTTATCACATTTTTAACCAACACAAACAAATCTTTTGGCTTTCAGTGTCGGCAGGTATGCAAGCGACTGTGTACATTGGGTTGCCTATACGGAGGCTTCTTGTTTATTTTTTTTGGAGAAATCTAATTTATTATTTTCGAAAAACGAACAAACGTATTATCATTTTTCAAAAATTTTCTCCAAAAAAAAATACTTGTACATGTAATATCTCCTTTCTAAAATCAGTAAAAATTTGAAAATTGTTTAAACATTTCAAACTTGGAAAAATCCTTTCAGGCAATCATGAAAGTTTGTAGGTACATACAACATCTATTTTGACTAAAGATTTTATTTATTCTTACCGCCTTTAGTCTAGGCAACCATACAAACAGCCAAGTACATTGATTTGCCTATATGACAAGTTTCTCTTTGAAAAAATCTTCAAATCGTCATTAAAATTAGTTACATTGCAGGAGCTTTCATGAAGAATAAATTTTTCTGAGAAATCAATAATAATAAAGAATTTTCCCATATGTTGCCGCCGCCAACTTTCTGCCGGTACTGTACATATTTCGCTCTTTATTGCTGCAAATATTTTTACGTTTTATTATAAATTTTTGTCCCGGCATTTAAGCCAGGACGTCAAAAAAATTGTCAAGACTCATTTAAATGTTCCTCTCCACGGAAATCTTTAGTAAAAGGCGAAAGATTTATTCGCTTTGAAGAGAAACCAGAGTGCCTTGGCGAAACGTACCTGTCCGTTTTATGGTGTGTCACGCGGTACGTGTTAAAATTAAGTAAGCAGCGCCATCTCACGAAAATCTGCGCTAAGTCAATCGACCTAATGAGCATAATATTTCTAATCACTTTGTACATGCTACATCAATAATGATTTTATTATCCTTTAAATATTTTTTACATTTTTAAGCGTTTGATAAAACTTGCGGAACTAGAAACTGTAATTGTAAACAGTATAAATTATTACTTGTTAGTGCAAGCTTTCACAATACAGAGGGCGAACAAATCAATACAAAAAAAATGTATTTTGATATTATTGGATTATTGTTAAATACAGTGTGGAAGAAAATTAAGGAACTAATTCGACATCTTCAAAAATACTTTGTTCTCGGAAAAACGATTTAGGATTTTGAATGGGCACCTTTTAGCCGCAATTGTTTCTTTTTTACAGTGACCTACATCAGAGTTATGACACTATTGATTGTTTTTTTTTTCAAATGTAAACCTACCATTTTGATTGCGGCATTCGATAGATAATATTTTTCTACGGATCGTGAAGCAAAACAATCATGGGGTTGAATGAAAAAATTTTCGAGAAAAATTAAAATAAAATATAGTAACCAGGAAATTTCAAACAAAACTAAAATAATGTCAAAAACAGTCACAAGACGCGTACTTAATTTTATTGTACAGAAGTGTACATGCGCACGTATGAAATTTGATTAATTAATTAATTAAGACGTAAAGAAAATAATACAGCATTTTAATTGCCGTGTTTCGATAAAGCAACAAATAATTTTTATAACAATTTAAAAGAGACCGACTGATTTTTCCAGAAATTAGAAACTTGTCCTTTGCTTTTGCACCTGATGGTAAACTTTGTGTTTTTTTTTTTCAATTAGTTTATTTAATTTTTAATTTAATTCGTTCGCGTTCTTAGACCATCCACCGAGAGTGCCCCAACGAACGAAGAAGAAGATCCGGAGAAAGTCGAAAGCGAAACCGCCGAAGAAGAAACCCCCCAGAACGAGCAACCGCTGGAAAAAAACAGCGGAAGGTCTTTTTACAAGAATTCTCAACCAGAGTACGTCACCATTCGGAGGCAAAGAATTTCAACCACAACCGAATCGCCGAAGGAACAAGAAAGGTAACTTGGGAAATAATTTTTTTTTGAAAAAAAAAAGAACATCACAGTGCTTCGTTTTAGCTTCAATTACAAACGCTTGGGTGAAGAAGCGGCTATTCAGGAAAACTTTAGCGAAGAAGAGGAGGAAGAGGAAAAGATTAGAAACAGATTCCGCAGTACCACGGCGGCGACGACTTACGTGACGATTAGAAGAACTCGACCGACTACGGCCTCGAACGACAAGGAGGAGGAAGAATCTACAGAAGGGTAAGTACCACGCAATCAATGTCTTCATTAAAAAAAAAAAAACATGTGAATGAATTTTTCATTTCAGAAAAATTCTAACACGACCTGTTGGCCAACCGAGTAACGAAAACGATGATGCAACAACTTTACCACCCCCAGAATATTCAACGGGCAAGAAGACTAGGCCATTGGAATTATATTCTACCACTTCTAAGTAAGTTTTTTTTATAAAACCGCAGCAAATTAAAAAACGGCTTCCTTTTTTCATTTCAGGTATGTAGAGATACGCAGCAGACCTACAACAACAGAATCCTCCAGCACCACTCAAGGACATAGTTATTCCAGTTCACCGGAAGCCCAAGGCACATCCATCAACGTTAATCAATCGGTTGTTAACAAATCAGCTGACGAAGTGAATACACAATCTCCAGAAGAGAACACAGTGGGTAAATTAAGTTTAGGGGGCGTTGACACTGAGAAACCCGTGGATGGTAACGAAGGCCCGAGTTCCCAGAGCGTCGTCGATAAAGTTAAGGATTTAATAAAACAGGAGAACGAAAGACCTTCTTCTAGCACGGAGATACCGCGCGAAAAGAAAAGGCCCCAACTCTACGAACCGAGGCCTTTCTCTATTAACCCGCGCACCAGGCCGACAACAACAACCACTGAATTACCTACTTCGCTTCAGCCGGAGGTTAAGGTGAGTGCC
Organism: Prosopocoilus inquinatus; assembly: GCA_036172665.1. Lineage (NCBI taxonomy): Eukaryota > Metazoa > Arthropoda > Insecta > Coleoptera > Lucanidae > Prosopocoilus > Prosopocoilus inquinatus. Next base: position 586,468 of record CM069873.1, read on the forward strand.
CCATCTTCCACTAGGAAAGCTTTCAGGAAAAAAGCGTTCGAAGTACTAGCAGATAGCTCCCTTAAATTAAACAATCAAGAAAATAACATAAACAATGTCAATGATAACATTAAAAGTAGATTTAGCGAGGATGAAAGCTCGGTTGTTGGAAGTGCGAAGGAGGAAGAGGAAGAGGAGGAGGAGGAGGAGAAGGAGAGGGGAGGAGGAAGAAGTCGATTGAGAGGAAGAGGATCGTCAAGGTTTAAACTTGAGAATGTTGCGACTACAACCGTTAGAGCCAGACCGAGAATTCGGATAACCACGGAAGAAAATGATAGCGATTATGAAACGACGGATAGTATAAGGAAGTTTAGGCCGGATATATCCGCGGAAATAGCCGATCTGTCTTCGTTAACCGCGGTGGATTTGAACGAGTTTGGTAATCGAAGGCGAAGGCCAACTTCGAGAAGGCTATCGCCTCGTCCTTTGCCTGAAACAACGACGGCGACAACGACGACGACATCGACCACAACAAAGAAACCCGAAGAGTCTCTAAAGACAAGCTCACGCACGCTTCCTCTGGCCAGGAAATTTTTAAGCAACGCCGCCTTTGGAAAAAGCAGAAGAGTCTTCAAGCCCGCAGTCTCCTTGAATGAATCAGTGCCGGCGAATAATTTGACTGAAAAAGCTGAAAAGACTGAAAGCTTCTTGAAATTAAGGCCGGCGAACAATCAGAGCGAAGTGAATTCGGAAGCGTCGACGAACAGTAACATCATCACAGAAAACGACACGAAACTCTTGAGGTTCAGAAAGTACGGGGCGGCTTCCACGACTGTCGAAACTGTTGTTAGCAAAAAAGAAAAACGACCTTCTACTTTAAGACCAATCAGGCGAATAATCAGAAGGTTCCGTACTACTACCACTACAACAACAACCACCACCACCACACCAACTACCACAACAATTACAACCACAACACCACAACCAACGACAACAACTAAAGCGCCAGAAGAAACACAAAACGTCACCGCGACCAACTTAGAAGAGAATTTAAATTATAATATAATAAGCAAATCTGACACGTTGGAGGAGAACAAAAACTTAACCACCGAGTCTCCGTCTCCGTTGAAGAAGGAGACCTCGACGGTTAAATTTGATGTGGTTGCAAATAACACTAACATCGAAGATAATCTGACGGAACCAAAGGCAGCGAGAAATTCCGTTTTGGAGGTGGTCGATTCGAACATAACGGACGAAGACGAGGACGAATTAAAATCGAGCGAGGAAGACGAAGAAGACGAAAACATAAAGCTGTCGGAGAGCAACATCCGCGAAAACAGTCAAATCAGCAACTTCCCCAACGGCAACATCGTCCAGGAGCTGAAGCCGGGACGCAAGTTCTTCAGACCCATTTACGGGGGCCTAAGCAAAAACGAAGATGACCTCGACAGGCCGATTGTAAGGCGCCCGGTGACCGAACCGAGCATCGTCATTAGAACAAGGAAGATAATCCGGAAGTTAAGGCCTAGCCCAACGCCTGAAGCGCAAAGCGAAACGCCCAAGGTCATCAAACGCTTAAGACCCACGACGGTTGCAACTGAAGAATCTTCAACGCAAAAACAATTTTATGGACGGCGGAGATTTGGATATTTCAGATCGACGACGACGACGACGACGACAACTGAGAAAACGTCAAAATCACTTGACACAGAACCCGAAGTGGTAGAACAGAAGGCCAAGCCGACTTTCGGAAAGCGCAAGTTCGGAATAAGCAACTTGAGGAACCTGGCAGAAAAATCGAGCGACAAGAGCGAACCGACCAATCAGTTTTCTTTAAACAAGTCGATTTATAACAGGAGGAAATTCTTTGGCAGTAGCACAACATCAACCACATCCACCACCACCGAGGTTATTCCTGAAGCGAGCGAGACCAGTGAATCCCCCAAAGAATTTACAACACTTCAAATTGAACCAGAGAATGTCACCTCGTCCGAAGAAAATAAATTAGTACAACCGAGTACCACAGAACTAACACAAACATCAACTGGTGATTATGAAATAGGGTTGACTTCCACGGAGACTACGACGTATGAAGTTGAACCGCCGACGAGTACGACAGAGACGGCACAGAAAGAAGAAACTACTCAAGAAGAAGAAATTTCGAAAACTACGGTAAACGAAAGCACGTCTGAAAATATCCAAGGCGATGAATCAACCACGCAGAACGAATCCACTTCTGAAAATAATGCACAGGATGAGGAAGAGGCCCCAGCAAGAAGCAACGAGGCGACTCCGGAAATCATACAGGGGGGCGAAGAAGTCACATCGGAAAGCATCTTGAATAAAAACAATTTCAAACAATTTATTTACGGGGGCGGTGGCTTTAAATCAAATCAGACGAACTTGAACGATTATTTGAACACCGCCGATTCCAAAGAAGGCTTGCGTCGTTTGAATCACGACGAAAATGGCTATGGTTTAACAACACAAAATACGACCGAGGAGGAATTGCCTGTAACAGAAAACCAAAGCCAAATTGAAGAAGAGGAAGAAAAAGAGAAAGAAGTGGCCGATGAAAATGCCAAAAACGAAACCAACGAGACCACCACGCAAAAAAAAGTAACCACCGAGTCGGCACTAAGCAATCTGTATAAAAGAAGGCGATTTGAATTCAGCCGAAACAAAACTGAAAATATAAACAGCGTCAAACTGAAGCAAAATAACTTGTCGGGCAAGTTCAGATTTAATACGAAAGAGAGGAGGAAGGAATCGGAGACGGAAATTACTAAATTCGAGCACGTGGAAGACGTCTCAGAACCAAAAGCAACCAACGCTGATGATACCAGCTTCGAACCTGAACCAAAAATAGAAGATGACTCGGAACCAAAAATAGAAGATCACTCAGAACCAAAAATAGAAGATCACTCAGAACCAAAACTAAGTGAAACAACAGACTATAAAGATAATAGTATTTATGAAGAGCCAAGTACTTACCCTACAGAAGAGGGAAAGACCATGACAATCTACAACACAGATGCAGCGATTACCACAGCAGAAAATGAAGATAAACAAACGACCGAACCCTTTTTCATCCAAAGCGATAACGAAACAGAACTAAGTACTTTAATAATCGATGTTGAAACGACCAGCGATTATAGTCCGACCATTTACGACGATTTACTGCTTACGACCTCAACGAGCAGCACGTTCTTAGAAGAAGCGAGAACAGAAGAAGAAAATTCTTCTACCAACGACTATCTCACAGATACACCTTCTACTAGTACCACAGCAGCAACTCCTACCACCAAGTTTCAAGATTCAAACGAAACTACGATTACCACCAACGAGTACACAACAACCACGACCACCAGGAAACCAAACAGGATATTCAGGCCGATAGCCTCGAGGCCCAAATTCACGTTCAGGCAAAGAACGACGGAAAACACAAGCCCCGATTCAGTTTCGAGCACGGCCACAACAAGCGCGAGGGTTTACAAGTCATCACGTCGCTACAATCAACTCAATAATAGATTCACCTCGACTTCCACGGAGAAGTACGACCAAAATGAAGAATTGGGTTACGGCTCGGTTAAACCATTCAAGCCGAGACTTCGTTTCGGAAGCACGCCCAATTTAGAAGAAGAAGAAGAAGAAGAAAGCGAAGAAGAAGAAGAAGCAGGACCAATAGGGGAGGAGGACAAAGACAAGCAAGTAGAAGAAGATGATTCTGAAGAGGAACAGCCAGAGCGGACTTATTTTGGAAGAGATAATCAAAGACCTAACGTTCAGTTTGGTCGATCGCATATTCGAAAAGGGTTTAGACCTCAGAATATCGATGAAGAGGGGGGAGAAGAAGAGGAAGTAATCAGTCGACCTGACGAAAAAAGCGAACCTAAAATATTCAACCGCCCCAAATACCCTCATGAAGATAATAAAGACATCGACGACGACGCCGACAAAGAAAACATAGCACATCGACCAAAATACCCACTTGAAGATGCTGAAGACGACGAGGACGAAGAAGAAGAAGACACAGCTAAAGCAATCAATCGACCAAGTTATTACACACCTGAAGATGCTGAACCAGAAGTAGAAGAAGAAGTAATCAATCGACCAAAATTCACACCTAAACCAGTCAATTATTTTACGCAGAAACCATCAACTAGGAGAACCTTCAGGAAATTCACGACTACAACACCCAGTACGCTTGCGCAAAACCTAACAGACATAGACGTAGCCGCGATCAGTTTAAGAAACAAGAACTTGTTTAACAAAACCAGGAAAATGAATACGCCGTTTGCGGGCGTCGCCCACACAACAGAATCGTCCCTCAAAGAGATAAACCTAGAACTTAACGAGACGTCTGCATATAATTATGATCAATCAACATCCTCCTCCTCGCCTCCAACAAGCATCGAACTTAATGAAACGGCAAGTATTATTGAAAACGCCCCCTCCTCGCCGCCCCAGCCTGAAATTTTATTTACATCAAGTGAATCCCCCACGTCAACAACCGAATTTGCATCTTACTCCAGCGGAGCTGTAATAACCGACCAAACAAAGATCGCTGAGACTACGGAAAAACCGACGACTCTCCTGCACGTTTTTGCTCAAACCGAATCGTCAGTACAAGACACGACGACAGTTTCCAATGAAACAGCCGGAAGCATAGAAAACAACAGCAAATTAGAGAAGCTGATTGAAGTGAATCGCTTCATCAAAGTTTCCGCCAAGGAAGATAAAGTGAAAAGTGGTTCCGGCATCGTGGAAAGCAAAACTACTTTGGAAACGATGCCCAAATTAGACAGGATTGGTTTGATTAACCGCCTCACTGTGATCAAGGTTGTAAACGGGCTTAACGCCTCTGCGCTTGATCCGGCTTTAGAACATAAACCAGACGCTTCGGACCACAGGGATGATAGAAAACTAGATTTGTATGAAGGTTCAGATATCCCGGTGGAGCCAAATTCGAAAACCCAACCGATCAATTTGATCCACATCGATAGCAAATCAGCGGTTACTAAAATCACCCCGAAACCATTCTTTAAAATCGAAACCTCAACCATACCCCTGGAAGGTCTCTTCCAAACGGATTCGCCTCTAAGGTACCACAACACGTACAGATCTGATTTGTTGAATGAACTGTTGGAAGGTGAAAATTCGAATTACGTTAACGTTCGTATCTTAGAGCAAGATCCTTCGAGGAGTAATAGGATAAGGCTGGATAATAGGGCGAAATTTATTCCGGTCAGGATTTTAAAAGACGAGGAAGAAGTTACAATGAAAGCGGATGTGGTGGAGGTCACGCCGGTTAATAGCAAACATCAAATCAAAATAGTACCTATAGCCGTATCTTTCCAGAAAAAAATTCCTTGATTCGTTAATATTATTCAGTATTTTTGTACATACTCATATTCATTTTGTAATTTGTTAAGTATTTTATAATTTATAAATATGTGATTTCATACTGTTAGGAATGTTTGATTTAATTGTGTACATATTAACGTGAAATGCACTTATTGTATGATAACACTTTGTGTATGTTTTACTGTTTTTTTTTTTCATTTTTCTTTTTCCTTTCTCTTTTTGTCTCTTGTCTCTCGCACACGTTACGTACACCCTATTGGTTCTTTGCAAGCGTGCCATAACTCTGTGTGGTTCTTTTCACTGTCTGTCTTTGATGTAAACAAAAAAAAAGAAAATTCCATGTATGGCCAGTGAGTCCCTGTTTCCTGTTTGTAAAAACTATTTAAATCAAAATATAATATTTGGTATGATAGCAAGATTTTTCATTTTCACCGGTACTTGGTAGAGGGAATTTCTGGGCTCTGTAAAATGTTTTTCTTTTTTAATTTAATTTTTTTTTGTACAGACTAAAAAAAAAACTAAACCAAAAAATCTAGATTTCTAAAAGGATTAAATAAATTCTCCCTTTTTTTATTATTATTGTTAAAAAATATAGTGTCTTCTTTGCTTTGATTTTTTATTAAATCGAAATTACATTAAGATATAAATGGCACCGCACAAAAATTAATCCGTTAGAAAATTAAATAATCAAAGAAAGCAAAGATGTGAAATTAAAAAAAAATGCAATTGCTTTGATCTCCACTTGCTTTTAAAAATATATTTAAAAAGACAACAGATTTTCTTTCATAAATATTTGCTATGTGTCGAGAAGCAGAAATCCAGGAACACTAGAGTGTCAATTAAAAAAAAAAAAACTTCAGATCAAGGTTTGTCATTCATGTATTTAAAAAAATTCTTTAACTGGCATGTGTGTACGGTTTCCAGATGTTTAGAATTGGACGACGGACATGGTGAATCAGAAACCACCATCATTATTTCAGGCAAAAATAGATAAGTAGTGCTTTTATATTTTGTAGTATTTGTTTTGAGAGTTATAAATAATTTCAACGAAAAGTCCACGCTTATTAATAATTGCATAAAATAATCAGAACATCATACAATGCAGCAGAACAATAGAAAAAAATAATAATTAAAATTTTCATTATTTACACAGGGTGACTGTCAATTAATCCAACAAACTAAAACCACCAAAAAAAGTCAACCTCCCAGATTAAAGGAAAAATGTTTTCAAAAATTCTTTGTACTTTGCTTTTCGAGATATACTTCTTCCTAATTGGGTAATCAAAAGCATGATTTTTTAAAATAATAATGAAATTGAAATTTTTAATAACTAGGTTTACACACCGAAGCAATCGTCGCTTTACCTTTTCCTACTTTCCTCCCTTCAAACGGCTAAGGCCCTTATTTGTAAATACAAAGATTTGGTTAATAAAATAATACTGTGTGGCACGTTTAACTTTTCTTACAACTGTTGTTTCACTGGTCTCGGTGCCTTAATTTTTTTTTTAACGTTCTGCATGTTTTTTTTTTAATGAAATTCCCAGAGAAATTATAATTAACAATGTTACTTTTAACAGCATACAATCAGGCCGTTTAGAATACGCCCTAGTTTACGTCGAAATCTAACAACCACTACCGCTACGCCTATAAAAATTTCTACTGTTGTAAGTGCAACAAAAAATAACATATACAGGAGATACAGGCCGACGTTCGCAGTGACACCACGAACTCCAGGTATGTAATAAATAGTTTTATTAGAAAAATAAAATAGCAAATTGCTCAAATTTATTTTACACGTAAACAGAAAAGTCTAAATTAAAAATAACTTGACCTTTTAGAAAATCAAGGATAAACAAGTTAAGTTACCTTTAGGCGAAGAAATAATAATTATCTTATTACAATTTCAAGAAAATAGATTCACATTCAATAGGATATTTAAATTAGTAAATTAAATAAACTGGTGTAGAGAAAAAGAAAAGAAAAACATAAAAGGACGTAAAGAATTAAGTTCACAGATCGCAGAGAGGTAAAGACTTGTTAAACAAAATTTCTTTAATAAAAAATACCTCCAAACGTGTTGTTTAAAACTAAAATTAAAATTAAGGTGGTACTTAATTTATTTATAAATCATACAAAAGCTGTCCAACCATAATTTCTGAAATGGATAGTCCTTATTATAATTTGTGGTTCATTTAAAACTAAAACTCTTTCTAGTAGAGCAAGATTTACTACTTTTATTAAAAAAAAAGTATAAGAAGAATCGTTTTATTAAAATGTAATGCCAACTATGTTGTTAATAGATTTTGTATTTAAAAAGGAACTGTCCAATTATAATTTGGCTTTTCAGGTTCCACTTCTGAAACCGTAAGGAACGTTTCAGTGAAATTTCCGACGAGGCAAACATTTCAAACTAGAACGACAGCGTTACCAAAGAGAGAAAAAATAAATGCCGATCAAATTTTACTGCCGACAAATCCACAGTTAGAAAGTGAAGAGAATGTCGGATTCACTGACATAGCAAACTACAATACCAAAATCATAAGCATACCAGGTTTGTAATAAATAATAAATAAATGGGTAGTAAACAGTAATAGGTATTCCTCACATTCTACTCAAAAATTATTATAATTATTATAATACTTTATTATAAGATCCAAGGTCACACATAAAAATTTCTTGCATTATGATTTACGGTGGGTTTGGGCAAGTTAGGGAAACATAAAGGGCTACATTCCCCTTCTCATGCCCAGTCCTCTCCTATTAACAAAAAATATATGATCAATAGATTTGTTCTTTTTTGTTATAGTTTCTACAATTTCTACAACTCCTAGGACAAGAGTCACGCCAACGATTTTACCTCTGTCAACAAGAAAAATAATTTTAAAAACCATCAACCCCTCACCATTCACCGCATCTATTCCGACACGGCAGAGTTTCAGTGCGTCTGAAATAATGGAGCACATCCCAGAACATAGCAAAGTTCTAATCCACAGTTCGGGGGCGATACAGTGTTTAGATCAAGGGAATTTTCCCCACCCGGTGTCGTGCAAGAAATTTATATCCTGTGCCAAAATGGAAACCGGCAAGGTCGTAGGGTGGGAGTACACCTGCCCAAAGCAATTGAGCTTCGATCCCGTAGGGGGAATGTGCAACTGGTCAGCGGATTTAGGTTGCGGTGAAATGTGACATTTTTTTTATTTAAGAAGTTATTATGACTGAAAAACATTATTTCATCTCCATATTTTAATGTACTTATTTATTTATTAAAGAATCATTGTTTTAAACATTAAATAACTCGCTTACTTAAGTTGGAAAAACCAATTCCTACACATGTTAACAGTACTCTTGTACCGCCAGTTAAAGATTCCTCTTCTTCATCTTCTTTATAATGTTCTAATTTAAAAGTGATTCCAAAAAATTCTCTCAAGTGCTGCAGAAATGATATCGAATAATCTGTGAGTGGTCCTATCACCAATTTGGACACGTCTTTTTGCCCCAAAGCCATGAAGAGTATGGCAAGTGATTGAGAAACGGCATCTACAAACCCGTCCAGGGAAATTTCATGACACAGTCTTTGTGCTGCGGCGGTTCCCACATCCTCCGGTATGCACGGATCCTGTCCTTCTGACACTACATTTGATGTCTTAAATAGTAACAAAAAATTACAAAATCCTGGGACAGCATGTTACAAGTACATACACATTCCGCCGAATAAACAACTCCAGTCGTCGTCTCAGCATACAAATGTATTCCGAATCCAGAGCTCTTCCCCGATTGATTTCCCTTACACTGATCCGTGTTTATGTAAACGTCAGGTATAAACTGTATTAAAACACCTTTAGCAGTTTCTACCATTCTGTTTGCCAAGGATGGGGAAACACGCAATGCGTAAGCCGTGCCCCGTATCCGTTTCACCATGCCTGAATCTAAAAGTTGGACGGGACGCAGGTGCGTCCTAACCGGACATTTAAATACGACTTCTCCTCCACCCAACGGCAACATACCTAAACAAATTCTGAAATTCACATAAATCAAGACAATCAAACGTTAATCACCTCGCTTCAGTATTTTTAAATCAATGCCCTCATCGTCTAAAACAAACTTCTTCAAAACTGGCAACATCGAATACTTAACGACATCCACGGACGGATCAATTTGATTGGTGGTAACACCTCTCAAAGTCACGTTTAAAGGAACTTTGCAAAAGAAACCTAACATCAGGAGTGCTTCCAGGTAATACCCTGTGAAACAGTGTACAGGTAAATACGGCTGCGTCGACAGGAAATTTGTTAACCTATGTACCAATTGATCGCTGCGTGCTGCAATCATGTTGAATCGTGCCACCGTTTATTGACCCGGGGAGAAAGTAAACCGAGGTACCGGTCTCGTTCAATTCAACAACCGTACCGTTCGTCACTTTATCCAAGAGGCGAATTAAGTTAACTTCGAACTCTTGGAGGCCCGGCTCGTCGTGCAGGTGTCTGATTTCGGTGATGCGGACCGGTTTACCACTTAACACGGATAGCACTAGCCTTTGCCGGAAGTGATTACACCCTTTGTAAACTAAACAATTATTTCGCTTTGCTATTGCCGGCATTATCACAAATTATAATTGCAGGAGTCGAAAGGAGTCAGACAACTATTTACTCACGTGCATTTTTAAGGTTAGAAACACAGAAAACCCATTTGACAAACAGCCCTACCAACCAAACTACAATGGGCGCGTTCAGCCAGAGTAGCGCTGAGACAGCAACAATTGATTTTTGCTCGACTTGCGTGTTTTGTGATTTCAACCTGCCTTTTTGCTTTAGATCCGGTATTCCATTTACACAGGAAAAATTAGATTGTGAATATGTTTAAATATTTAAAGATGTTTAAATTTACATAGCTTTTTTATCTCTAATAGTTTTGATTAAAAAAGTTACGCGACAAGTCGTCCATTTGCATCTGCCCTAATGTTGGCAACACGTATTCGTGACGTTTATCGTAAATTGCTTGGTGTGGGTTATGTTTATCTCGTTTGCTAATGCTGGAAATTTTTACAGATCGCCAGTATGAAAATTTATTTATAATTATGCATTGACAGCCCAATATAATTGCGTAGTCCAATTAGAGCGGATTTCTTAACCTAGTTTTCGCGTCCCGTCATCGATTTCAAAGTCTGTGCTGGTGTCTTTATTATTTCTCCCATCGTGAATTACGAATGTTTATTTATTTCGATTTTAGATGTACCTGCTTCCTCTAGTGATAACACTGGCATGTTTAACGTACGCAAACGGAGACCAACCTGTTTGCTCGAATCTACCGTGTTTTCATCAGCCAGAGGAAGAATGCCCACCTCCAGAGGAACCAAATCGATGCAGGGCCGTACCCCACTGTGATAAGGCGGTAATTTGCTGTGATGTGACCGAAGCAAATTTGCAATCGGAGCTAAACGCAGCAAGTAAGAGTATAACACTTAATATAATATATATTTAAATAAACAGGAATAGTTTAACCTTGGAAGTGTTTACATTTACAATTGCATCCTTTTTGATTTGATAAGCCTTGCATATTTATTTATAAACACACTTATTGTATAGTTAGAGGTTTAATATAAAGTATTAAAGTAAATAATGAAATGAATTATCACAGTTACATTTATTTAAAAGTGTAATTTGTTTGTTACTTATTTTCATAAAATAACTTTCACTGTTTATAATATAAATTTCCTGACTTTAAGAATGATGATATAATACTGCTTTTCGTGTCTGCTGTGAACTTTCGATCCTTATGACATGAATTAAATTGCAAATTGCCATGGAAATTTACTAACTGTAGGTTTTTTTTTTTTACAGATGTTGGTACAACGAGGAATATCACTTTCTTACATATCAGAAATGCGACGCTAAATAAGCTTAATCTCAATGAAACGATATCCAATTGGCGATATTTACGTTCCCTATCGATTACAGACGGACATATCAAGACCATCAACGGACAGTTTGGGAAAAATACGGGTATCTCGTGCCTTAATTTATCTTCGAACGGAATTACGGGCTTCAGTAACAAATCTCTGACACGGCTGTTTAATCTAACCATGTTGGATTTATCACACAATAACTTATCCTACGTGCCACATTTTACAAAGCAGACGAAAATCACACTTGATATATCAGGTAAATATACGCAATTATTTTTATGGTATCGCTGACGGTGTTTAAATGAATTGTTTAATAAAGCTTGCAGTTTCAAAAATTTCATTCGTAAAAAAATTTGTAAAATATTAAAATATCATTTTGTTCATCAGAAAAATAATAATGTTTCAGTACATTGAACTGAATCTAAAAAAATATTAAGATAAATCTTTATCATTCGACATACTTTCCTAAATAATTATTTATAAACAACGCAGGATTGCTTAATAACTGTTTAATTCACGGTTAGTAATTTGTAGAAATAATATCTTAATGTGTTTGTTATTTACTTTAAAGTACCTATTATTTATTTTTTTGGGGTATTGATGTAAAATTCAAAATTAGTTATAAACAAATTATTAATTTTATACGGGAGCGTTCTTATTCGTTTCTCTGTACGTGCTTTGGTGTTATCAATGTTTGAGTGTAATCCTCTATTCAAACAAATCAAAGTGAAATTCGGAATGTGAACGTCTTGGAACAACTCGTACTTGTGATTATCTTACTAAATCCATAAGTATTATAATAAAAATTAATGGTTTACATATATTTTTTTTATTTTTGCTTTTTTTTTTTGAAAGTATTTTAATGTTGTTCAATTCGAAACACCAATTGACATTCAAATTTTAGGAGTCTGCACATCGAGATAAGAAGTCCTAAAGAAAATGAAAGGGCACTAGGAAGAGCTACCGTGAAAAGTGAAGCAAGAATTCCTGTCGAATGATTTGGTAATAAACAACAGTCAGTTTGAAAAAATCAAATATTTTTACGTGTATTTTTTTCTATTGTAGATGTCAGCTTGGAATGTTGAAACGAAAAACCATCCATAACATGCATCTTTCATATTTTTGTGAAAGTGACTTTTGTACATGGGTTTTATTTAATTAATAAAAACATTAATTTTTATTTCCTGCTTGCTTTTTGACCATTAAATAGGTGACAGTTTTAGGTACTGCGGCATCCTACCTTACAAACCTGATTTAAATTTTATGAAACGCCCACTTTTAAAATCGGCTGCAACCGTAATTTGCAAGAGGAACTCAAAACGTCAAGAATTTCGTTTAACTGAAGACGTGTTGCTACTTTAAAAATAAATATAAATACAGTAAAATAGTGTCAAAAGTTAATTTTTTATAAATTTACCAAGACGAGTATAAAAAAATACAAATGAATACAAAACAGAACTTATAGTTTCTTGTACTGGCAACTGTTTATTTATAATTACAATATTAATGAAAACACAATACAAAAAAGTACTGTCCTGGGTTTAATTTATTTAATAATGATTAGAAGCAATCGGTAAAATGAAATTGTTTCAGCCAGTTCGCACCGACTTGTTAATACATTTTAATTTTACAGATAATAACATAATCTGCATAAGCCTAATGGAAACGTTAAATAAAACTAGTCTGTTGTTCAACAACCGAGACCAGACGTACTGTTTAGCACCTAAAACGTTTAATTGGTTTAATTCGACCGAGAGGATATCTTTGCTGCAACTGGATACAGTCCGAGAGGTGAGTTAAAAGTTAAAAAAAGATTACCCCACTTAAAGCTAAACGTTTTCAGACTGAAAAGAGTTGCACTGTTAAACACTGTACCTGTGCCCAGTATGGAATTGATATTATACATGGCCAAGATGTGAAATTGACTTTCGTAGTTAACTGCGCAAGCAAGCAGTTGACTTCTTTACCTGTACCGTTGCCTACGAATACTATTGCACTTAACGTATCTAATAATAACGTAAGTCCCTTTTTCATTAAATAAAAGTACAATAAAATTACTAGCTATTTGTTTTGAATAAGAGAAAATAACCGCAACTTATCCATAGTTGTTGTATTATTGCAAATCATTATCACTGCAGTGATAATACTCTAAAATGAAGTATGTGTTTATGTGTTTACACAAACTTCCTTGATTAGTTGAAACCTGATCTGTTGTTGCGTTGTGTAATACGAATTTTTATATTGTTATAAATAATTTTGTTTCAGATATCTACTTTGGATGAAATCCATGATCCCTCGTATGAGAATCTGCGCGAGCTGTTCGCCGATAATAATAAAATTACGACGATCCTCCCGTTTGAAGGATCAAAATTCATAAATAATTTTATTCTATTAAGTCTCAGGAATAATAAATTGAAATCAGTAAGTACGAAAGCCATGCGGTAATTTTCTCATTGCATAAGTGAAAAAAATTCATTTACTACTGTACTATTTAATTAACAAAAAAAAAAAATAAGTATAATGAACGTTTGTCTTAAAGCAAAGACATTGTCTGCCATTAAGCTGAGTATATGGATTAAATGATTAATTCTAAGTTACAAGCAAAGAGATAAGATAAAAAGTTCCCAAAGAAAATATAGTTTAAATGATGGCAAAAAGGTATTAACCTATGATATCATTAAAGGCTTGTTCGTTCAACATTTTTGACTGATTTGAAACCGTCAGAACCAGTTGCCCTCCGAAGTAATAATCGATTTTAACAGCCCCATCAAACGTACTACTTATAGCGTTTTCGATTCGCTTGCACCAGTTGTCCTCAGGTAACTCCATCTCTTTTTATTATATGAGGTTAAAGCAAGATGCAAATACCTTGACCAAGCAAATCGAAAACGCTATTAGATGGAAGCAAGCTTCTCATAGTTTCAAAGTAATCAGAAACTGCTGTTCGAACCGGCGTTGTAATCATTGCAAATTATAAACAAATTGCAGGAGTAACATTTTTTGTTTCGGAAAATACTTTTACTATAGCAACGACATCAAAATGTTTGGATCGAAACTTTTATTACGTTAATTTTTAGGTGCCAACATACTTTTTGAAAAATGTTCTGGATCGAAACGGAGTTCACACCATCAGTTTGGGAGGGAATAAACTCGAATGCGATTGCACAACCGCCAAACTATTGAAGGTAAATATTATTTTTGATGTGCGAAAGGTAGGAAAAATAAAATCGGATTATTTTATTGACAAATCCAATCAGGGTATTCCCCGAATATCAAATAATATAAATCTAGTCTTCATAAATATAATAATAATCAAATTAAAGTCAATCTGAATTAAGCGGCTTTCAAAAAAAAATAAAAAAAAAGGTTCAGTGAAGTGTACTTCCTTTATTCCTAACAGTTCGAAGTAATTTTTATGACATAATGAGTATTCTTTTCATGTGAATTAATAGAGAGAGCTTGTAGGATAATAATAATTAAGAAGAGAAAAAACCAGAAGTATTAAAAAAAAAAACTTTTTCGTGTTATTATACTATGTAATGAACTGTTGCGTGTTTCTTCGTATAAAGGTAAGTATAAAATATTTTTCGCGACTGATTATTCTGTTGCCGTCAATAACAATTCAACAAAATACTCAATAACTCATTGAGTATTTTGTTGAATGACTGTAATGCATAAGAAAGAGTGAGCACTACAGCGCTAGATATGCGTAAGAGAGGGACGGAGAGACGGAAGCATTTTGCTAACATTTAAACACGCGTGTAAGTTTGGTTGCCTAATTTTGGGTTGTTATCTGGAAACATGGGGTACTTGAAATTATGGCGTACTTCATAGTATCAGAGTAAATCTTGCACAGACAAAGTAATGAGACGTCTAAAATTTAAAATTAGAATTATTTATTATTAAAGTCGACTCGTGTCCGATGAAGATTTTTCCAATTTTTAACCGGACACCGTGTGAAATTGCTTTATGCAATTTGCACAGTGTCTGGATAAGTATTAAAAACAATGAGCATTAAATTTATTGTTTTTTTATTTATTTATTATTAATTTATTCCTTTTATCTAAGGTCGTTTTAGACTAGACTTAAATTTGATTTAATTTCTACAACTGAAGGACAATTTTTGGGTTGCACTAATTCAGCTATTTTTTTTACAGGCAATTTTCAGTTCTGTTTAATTTTTTGGTTTAGTTTTAGTTTAAACCATTTCAAAAAATGGAACCGACTTTTGCAAAAAAAAAAAAATGGATATTTCGACAACAGTGCTGATATTTTCAGCAAAAAAAATTCTGTTACGACCTTTAAATAAATTCGTTCACTTGTTTTTTAAGTTGAAAACATAGCGCGATTGCGAAAATATAACGGGGGTTGCAAAGAGGAACGCGACCGGCGCTATACAGTGTCTCTCAAAAAGTGTGCTACAAATGAAATTATTTGTTATTATCGATTTTTATTTAAAAAATGTGACGCTGAACGCTTCTGCATGCCTTGAAATCAACTTGGGAAACGTCAGATGAAATTAATCGTGAACGCTATACAGCGTGGTCACCGAGAAATGAAGGTCGCTTAAGAGTAAAGTGCCCATATTTCACAAGATACAGAGAAACGTCATAAGAGTAAATCATCCGGAATTAAAAGGTGTAGCTAAATATGCCATAATAAATTAGATTCAGGGCCGTTTTCATAATCAGACTTTAAATTTAAATTTACTTTAACCTAAAAAAGTACATTTGTTTCCCTATTCTTAAAGTGACTTTAAATTAAAGCTTCCTTAAAGTCTGATTATGAAAACGGCCATCAGAATCCAATGCCCTTTAATCGTCATTTAGTATTAACTATGTTTACTATTAAATGGTTGGGAAACATTGCACTTCACCACAATTGTTTACGTTATTCTTCTACATCTCGATTCATAAGCATTTTGGCGCTGGTATTTCACATTTTACCAGAGCAAACATTATTTAAAAGAGAACAAAGCCGTGAAACCTGTAAACCGGTCCCCCCCGTGTGTTTCCGTTTGCCCAATTCATTAGCACGTATCACTCGTTTGCAGAGTGACTTGAAAAAAAAAAACGTCTCCCTCGAGACTTGTGCAAAATAATTAAGTATAACAAACAGTGATTCGCGTTATCAACGTTCGTCGCCTTGCGTGCTGTTTGTATTTGATTCCCTGTCCGGGCGAAAATGCAAATGAATGTTTCAAAGTTCAAGATTCCCATGAAGCAAGCACACGTGTAATCTTAATCTGTTGAGGCAGACGTTCAGTTGAACTCGTATGACATTTCAATTAAATGGTCTGTATCTTCCTTAAATCGTGACATGTTGTATTAAATTAGAATCTTATTTATAAATAAATTAAAAAATAAAATAAATGCAATTTAATTTTATCATCACGAGATAAAACTGCAGACTACAAGTCAATGTAGTTTGTTTTGTTTATTCTGCAGATGCAAAGATCATTTAATGAGACTTAAGAGTTATTTTTAATATTATTATCTTCGATTTCTAAATTTATGTTTTCAAAAGGGGCAAGTCTAGATACGTCAGTAATATGTGGGTACACGATTTTTGAGACGTTCAAAAATTGAGAGACATATGGAATAATTAAACAAATTTATTCTGTACTGTCCTGTGATAATTTGATGATCTGATGTGATAAGATTTATGAAGTCTCAGCGTTATAAAGTGCAATTGACGTGTTTTGTAATTTTTTCTTTTTTTTTTTGAAGTGCTTGTTTTCCTTATACACGTGAAACGCTGGCGTAAGTCTCGTGCTTGCTATCACCACCAGTAAATCAGTCGAAATTATTTATACCGTTTATCTAATTGTCGTTATTTGTTAGGCGGATTGTTCTTAATAATAGATCGTTATCGTCGGCAAATAGATTAAAAGTTAGTGACAAAATGTGACGCAATATTAAATACCCGTCCAACCTCCATCCTCCTCCATTGATGCATGAGTACTCGACGTGATTTCCACATTGTTGTTCACGTTTGTTCACGTATGGGCCCCACACTTGTTTTCTGCATACACGTGAAACATCGGCGTGAGTCTCGTGCTCCCTATCTAAATACACCGAAATTACACGCGAGTTATCTAATTGCCGTTAATTATTTGTGCAACGGCATTCTTATGATACTATCTGCGAAAGATTAAAGTAGATTAAACTAATTATAAACTCACGCCAGAAGAGTACATGTACACACACACAGCCGTACATTGTTAACACGTCGCAAAACTCAAAGTTAATTGTCACATCCTTAAATGACGTATCTTGTTTTGCTGTTTGAAGTGATTGCGCGCATTTCCAACACCTGATTTTGCAAATTCTGTATTCTAAATCTTCCTCCGGATGTACCCGTACACTGATAATAAGGATACGAAGTTGTGATTCCTTGAAACGTGCAAATTTTGATTTTTTTTTTTATTGGCACTTCAGATAATTACACTTACACAGACGCCTTTTGTGTCAGGGTTTATTGAAAATTGGTTTTGGATGAGGTTCTTAGACAATCTAAGGTAGAAAACGGCCCTATTCTGACGTTCTGTGCGAAAACGTCTGAAAGCGTATTTTCGGCTTTAATAAAATTGCCAAACTAGCTACCGAATAAGAAAATCGTCTTGCAGCCTTCATCCGGATGTATCTGTGTACTGATAATAAGGATACGAAATTGTGATTCCTTGAAACGTGCAAATTATAGATTAAATTTGCACTTCAAATTTTGTTCTAGGTACCTACACTTCTTACATAGGCGCCTTTGTCACAGGGTTTATTCAAAATAAGTTTTGGATGAGGTTTCCTCAATTTAGAACTTTAGTTAGAGAAGAACTCTTGACAATCTTTAGGTAAATAACGGCCCTATTCTAACGTTCTGTGCGAAAACCTCTGAAAGTGTATTTTCGGCTTTAATAAAATCGCCAAACTAGAGAACAGCCGAATAAGAAAATCGTCTTGCAGCGCTGGCTCTTTGGTTAGAAAGAATAGGATTATCAGTAAAACGGGAGTGTTTCCGTCGTCAATAACAGTAAAATGGGTGTAGTCAGGATCTTGTTTAGGGGAGGGCAAAACTATGTATTCCTAAAACAATTACCTGCCGAATGACACCAAACTAAACCTAGGTTGCCATTAAAAGAATTCAAGATGGGCTGCCTCTGACAAACACCGGTCGCACAAAACAAATGAAACTCACATTAATGCGTATTTATGAACAATTTAATCCCACCAAATGTAAAAGCTACATATCAAACCGTTTCTATATAATCCCGTTTGGTGCAATTCTGTTTACGCACCCTGTATATATAATTTATATTAAATACCTAGTTTTCTGCTGTACGTTAAAGAGGATTCTTTTCTGCATATTTCATGCGTGTTGTATACAAAAAAAATCTACTAGAGTTTTCTTGAAAATCAACGGCAATTCATTTGTTATTTTGAGAAAAACGCGTAATCCGTAAGCTTTTCAGATTGATTAAATTCAGAAGGAACAAATAATTTCTGCTTGGAAGAGTCAGTTAGTTTCTACTGCAGAGAATTAAAAAAAAAAAACAGAATCTGATTATATTTAGAGATAAGATTTCTACCATTCATGACACTAATAGCATATATTTTTTTTTTTTTTTGGTGCTTTTCAAAAATGGATAATGCTTATTAATAAGTAATGGCCGCCTTGCATGGGGGACTTATTAGGAGCAAATCCCGCTTCAATTTGTCTATCCTACTGCAATGTCAGGTCAAAAAGCGATCGTAAGATGTCGCTATTTTATCTGTTCAATAAATACAAAGTTTTTTTAATCTCAAACCGGACAGAAAAATGAAGGGAAAACACTCAACGTTTCGCTATAGATTTATAGCTTCGGTTTGAGATTAAAAAAACTTTGTACTTACAATTTTCATCGGACACGAACCAACTTCACTTAGTAATAAAGTATTAAAAACCTTTTGTATTTTTTTTTAAATACTTTTTATTCTGTTTTTATAATTGGTTTGGATTTTCTTTTTTTCTGATGAAAAATCAATCTTCTTTCGTCAGTTTACAAAAGTAGAAAGGTTTCTCCATAACCGTCTAGGGTTTCATTTAAATTTTTAAAAACAAAAAAATAGCGTAATTATGAACATAATGAATGAACAGTGGAATGAACTACGGATGACTTTGCTGACGTTCTAAAATCAATAAAAATTCGGCTTTAAATGAATTACTTACAATTAGTTATGAGAAATTTCCGATAAAATGGATTAGATTTCAGATATACGTAGATTACGAAAGCTAATACTTCCCCATACTTCCCTTAATCCTCGCACCTACCGTTTACAATACACTCACAGTCATAAAAATGACCTAATTTATGTGTCCTGCCTGTTGTTATCAGTATTAGTAATGCTTGTATGTGTGAAAGTGCTTCCTAAAATCATGAAAATGATTCCGAAGGTACGTATAAATAATTCTAATAAGATTTCTTTTAAAGACATTTTGTGCAACAATTGTTAAATACTGTTAATAAATTTATTTTATCAATTGGCGTTTATTATTTCAATGAAAAATAAAATAAAAGTGCGTAATTTTTTTTATTGTTCAAGAATTGCTGTGTGTGTCTTGCTGTTTGTCTTCACATTATAAAAAAGTCTCACATTTGGAATACCATGGTTTAAAAGTCTTAGCACAAAAATAATTTAGAATGGAATTATCTTGCAGTATTTTTACATTTGAAATGAATGGATGAAAGAAAAAAACATCTTTCAATTACGATTAAAAAATAATAATGCAGTCTTCCTCCGACTTAAAAAAAAATGGGAAAGGTTACCAAGAATGTACAAAAAGGAAAACGGTATTAAACATCAAATTATTCTTCGACATTGAGTTGTATTGAATAACACTATGTATATTGTAAAATTTTAAACACAAAGTTTTTTTTAATCTCGAATCGGACAGAAATACGATGGGAACACGCTCAACGTTTCGCTATAGATTTATAGCTTCGTCTTTCAATTCAATTCTGTCCGGTTTGAGATTAAAAAAAAACTTTGTACATGCAATTTTCATCGGACAAGAACAAACTTCAATTAAAATTATAAAGAGTTCTTACGCACTTCTCCTGTGATTTAGTAGGATAGAAGTCGCAACTACTGAAGATGGCAGCATAGCTGCCGAAATATGTATTTAGTTAAAAAAAAAAAACATATTGTGGTTAGGAGTCAAATCAAAATTTATTGAAGAGTTCTTAAGTTTGTTTATTTCAGTTTGAATTAATTTCAAGATTCATCAATACGTTGCATATACAATAAAAAAAAATTGTACTTAACAGAATACATCGATTATAAACAAACAATTCAACAGTCCTCTTAGTTTTTCCGAAGAAGTTGCAAAACATTGATTTTTGAATTGATTTCTATAACTGTCCGATTATTTACGTTGACAAATTTTGAAATTATTTATTCCTCTTCTGCTAACTATGGAATGTGGAGTCCTTCTTCTTAAATTTCTAAATATATTTTGTTGTTGATAACGTTGTTGATAACAACAACGTTAACGTGTAAAACATCGTTGATTAATATGTAAAGAACTTCCTTCCAGATGGACGTAAAGGAAACCTCAGAAACTTTTTTGATTATCTGTTATACAGGTTGTTGAATCAAACTGAGATCATTACAAATATAGCATAAAACTGCAGTCCCACTAATCAATGGTGTACAGTGGCGTACAAGCGATTAAATTTTAAATCAATTGTGTTACAAATGTTACAATATGAGTGGTCTCACTGCGCACATCAACTATGAACGTGTCATGTCAAAAAGCTCGAATTTTATTGGTTTACAAAATCATGATCCTAACCTTATGCTGACTATTATGAGTAGGAAAGTACATCTCCTTTACACGCTTTCTATCTGTTACATTGCTTACAATCTGACTTTACAACAATGACCCGTACGTAACACGCCCTAAGTTACTCCAAAAATAGCATTTTTTTTTGTTGTTTGAAAATTCATGGTCTTACATGGTCCTGCGTTTATGCTTTGACAACCGCAGGCATACTATATTTGTAAGACAAATTTACGCCAAAAATTTTTCAACAAATCGATAATTGCATTCCGCGCTGTTTTGACAAACAATCATCTCCATGCATTAGCATGACTTAAGTCACAGATTTAAGCGAAACATCAACGGGGAACATCAAATTTTAGTTACTGCTGTCACAGCAAACGTCATGCACGTTCTAAATGACTCGGCGATAATTTCGTTTAATTCTTTTAATGCCTTACATCACACACCATGATGATGGGCGTATTATAAAATGCTCGAAATTAATACGTGACATGTGCAATAATTTTTTTTTTTTTGGCGGCCACGCGCAGTTTCGAAAGTGGGCGGGACGCAGAAACACTTAACGCACCGCCAAGTTACTAAATACGTAATAAGTCCAAACTTAGACTACCTAAATAACCCTAAACAGTTCTGAACAGAATATTTAGTTCAATTTAACTAAATCTTTTATTTATTCCCATATAATAAATTGTATAACGGGTGTTTTTTTTTTTTTTTTTAATTTGACATCCAGAGTGCTGCGAATGCTTTCGTTTCCATGCCTTTTAAAATGGCGGCGCGCCGGTCACAGCTCACTGGACGACGCTAGATTAAACAAACACTCCTTCCATCTTCCCACAACTATATTTTAAATTATTTTGACTTAATCGAGCCAACCTGGACAATAAAAAAAAGAATCTCTGTGGTAACAGGTGTTACCTTATGTGTTATTCTTTTTTTTTGGAGATTTTAAATGATTTATTTAAGAATAAATTTTGTTACAGGTATGGTTATTGGAAAACCACGAACACATATCCGATTATAAAGATCTCTGGTGTGACAACATGGACCTGAGGGTGATAGATCTGAATCCTTCCAAACTCTGTCAAAGTCAGGACTGGACTGACTACATTTACTACATCATAACGGCCGAAGTGCTTCTGCTCGTGTTCCTCATTGCGAAAGTCTCCTACGACTACTGGGTGTTCAAAACTGCCGGTTATTTACCGTGGCCTGCAAGTAAAATGCCGAAACTGCCCTGCGATTGGCTGTGCGAATGAGAAATTGTGCCTTCTTGGCTTTTAATACTTGCGCATGTGGTTGTGACAGAATTATAGTCTACCCTGGTAAGACTGTGCCTTACCTTTGCCTTACGTTGGTTGTGCATATACTGTAGAGGAAGTAGGTTATTTTTATTTGTTCATTGTTTAATATTGTACCTATCTATTGTAGTAATCGATCAATTTAATGTCTAAGAGTGATATTTTCTGTTTACGGTTTCTGTATTTTCTGAGAGAAAAGATCTTAACTGCATTTTATAAGCGAAATATACAAAAAGTAATTAGTCACAAATTGATGGCTGCCTCACGTGGAGACAATAACAAGTGCAAAATTATTTAAAAAAAAATGGTTGCAAATCGTTTTTGATTGCAGTGAGTCCCTCAAGCAGCCTCTGTACAGCTGTTTCAGCCCTATTTGGGGCTTCGTCAGCAGAAGCGTAACAATGACAGGTCAAAAAGCGATCGTAGGATGTCGCTGTTTAAATTCTGCAAAATTATTGTTGATAATGCGCCATATTTGGGGCTTCTTCAGGAGAAGCCTAACAATGAGGGTTGCAGGATGTCGCTGTTTAAACTCTGCAAAATTACTGTTGATAATGCGCCATAAAGTGCCTTTCCTACCTTTTTTACTTATTGAGAAGTGCCTTTACATTACCATATCAAACTGAAATATTTACCATAATTGTGAACTCTATAGACCTAAATTCTAATGGATGTTCCTTTTGAAGAAAAAAAAAAGATAATAAGTAGATTGATCATTTTTAGGAAGTGAAAAAACGTGACAAAATTTTCATGCACTAGATCAGGAGCCAATCGTATGTTTATAGAAAAATGAATTATACATTTATAATTTTATTTGATGTTAATAATAATAATAATAATAATAATAATATATATTTGTTTAGATGATAAACAATCATATAAAGACATGTCGATTTAATGAGGACAGGGCGGAATTTTGGAGCCTTTTTCTAATCGACAGACGTTAATGGACCTATTTTAAGTCGAAAAGATTACGTAAAAGATTGTCCTAAAATGTTTGGTTTTGATACACAGGGTGCTAAAATTAATAAATTAATGATCAGCGAAAAGGATACGCTGACATTCAATTTAACACCAAAACTGATTTATGAATCATGGCACAAGTGTTTAAAAAAATTTGGTTAAAATCGAACACGAAGGAGAAAAAAAAATAAGTATATAAAATAATAACACACAGAAACTCGTTTAAAAAAATAACTATAGTCGCAGTAGCAAATTGTAGTATTAGAACTCTTAATATTATAATAAGAGAAGAAAAATATCTGAAAAGAAGACAAGAATGAAAAAAATATTCATAGGTTATACTAGATAAAAAAAAATAATAACATATACAGGGTTACAACTAATTGAAGGATCTCGTAAACTATAAGAGATACAAAGATGGCTAAATTACAAAAAAGTTGTACTATTTTGGAGCCTATCAGAATGTTTAAAAATGTTCCATTGGTTTCTGAAATATCTTCAAAAAACTGAAAATTTTAATTTTCGAAAATCTCGAATATTTTACTTATTTATTAAAATAGAATCACGAAATTCGATGTTTTTATGTAAAATTCGATGAGTAATCTAATAGAGTCCGAAGAAATAGGTTAGGATTGACAGTTTCGCAGATACGACCGTCAACTGTCTTTTTTCTTATGGACATTATTTTCGGTATTCATACCACGTGATACAAAAACAAAATCTGAATACAACTATATACGAGACACTGCTTTTGTTTTAAAACAAAAGGTACTACAAAAGGTTTTGAACAAAAAAGATCTAGTAAATATTCAGAACTAAAGTGTTTATTAAATTAATAAATCTTATTCAATTATGGTATGTACTTATTTACATACTTACATAAAAAAAATACTTTGAACAAAAATTCTTGGTAACCTAATAATACTTGGTTTCAAAACAAAAGCGTAATTGTTCTAATGGTCATACTCAAAAATTGTTTCTGCATCACGTGCTAAGAATATCTAAGGTAGCGTCCGTAAGAAAAGAAACAGTTGACTGTCGTATCTACGAATCTGTCAAACCTAACCTATTTCTTCGAACTGCATTAAGTTGTCCTTTAATTAGTTGTAACCCTGTATTAATAAAGTTACAAAAAAAAACTGAAATAATTTGGAATATGAAGTATTTTGAAATAATTAAATAATTTTTCAAATATTTTAGTATCACTTATGTGTATATTATTATTATAGGAGCATTTATTACAAGTGAGAGAAATATTTTGCATTCGAGTACAGTTTTAAGAAGTTTTCAGTTTAACAGTTTTAAAATTTAAAAAAATTAAATAATTAGAAGCTGCTTTTTGCATAGACTGTAAATTCATTCAATGTATTTAGATCTAAAAAAAAAATTGCATTTCACTTAAATATAATAAGCGATTCATTATCTATTAACTATTATAATCTCATATTATACAAATATCAAAAACATTCGTAGGAGTATTTTTTAACAAGGATATTCTATTAAGTTTACCTATTCAAGCAGATCTGTATGTGTATTGTAAGAACTGTAACCAGAAAATATTTACCCTAATATTCTTATCATTATTATTGATATTCTTATAAAATTATTAATCGTTGTCTCTATGTTGTTTTGTTGTAAATTAATTGTCCATATCAAAAATATACCTATTTAAACCATCTATGTTAAAAAAGAAATACACGTATTTATAACAGGTATTGTCGAGCGGATATTAAAAATAAAATCAATTATCGAATCTCAGAAAGTAGTTTTATTTTATACGAGGATCACATTATAAATTTGTAGGAAAGGAATCATTACATGTCAAATTTTTTAATTCATTTATAGCTCCTATTCTCAGTTCCAATTTAACCTTACTCTTGTTTGTTCCCAGAGCAACAATTAATAAGAAGAAATAAACACTGAATACTAGATTTATTAAACAATAAAATCAATTTACATTTTGTTTCAAATTTGCGTTTGCTTCACGTCATTCTCCGATTTAGGAAAAGCTTTAATACGATTGATATTATGAAAAATGTTTATTACTTGTGGGAAGATATGAAGGTATTCTGCGTGGTGAAAATCTTGCAAGAAACAAGGATAATATTTAGATGTGATTCGTCCTATTTCGTAATAAAATTATCGATAATCCAAATGTTTTCCTGTAAATGGCAATAATGTGTTAATTAAATCTTGGCAGGTGCTAAGTGTATTCTGTTTCAACGGTGTTTTGTAATGCTTCAAAACAGCTTTCCACCAGATCTGATCAGAAGAACTATATATTTATTACTCGTACAGTACTGTATACAGTATTGGCCAGTTGTCTTTTAAACATTCTTCGTTTTTCGTATATAAAAGCGTTCGTACCTGTCGCACGCATTATTCAGGAATGTTCAGCTAGACTTTTGCCAATACTGTATATGCAAGTGACATGCTCATTCATTTCCAATTCATTTCTTTAATTAAAATTTAAACGTAATTAAAGTTTTAATTCAAATTTCTGTTTTACAAGACGTGGTTAAAAATGTTTATAATCTCATTCATTGGTCTATTAAAGCTCATGTATGATGGAACAGTCCTTATGGAACTCAGCAGGGTATATTGGGCTTTTTATATTTTATCAAATCTACGTTTCGTTTCGTTTTAAAGTTTTCGAAACGATTTTAAGCAATTTGTGCAGAAAAATCAACTTCATGTGGCCGTTTGTTTCAGCAACACTTTCAACAAAATCGCTCTAATTTAAAATTGAATTAATTATTTTTTTTTGAGGTGCCTACGTACTTTAAAATAATTAAAACTACTTATTGTTAGTTTCTTTTAGGTAAAAATTAAAAATAGTTTTCCAGAGATGGCACTAAAGGTTGCAATAACGTTTTTTTCGACTATTTCGCCTTTTCTAAACATTTTTGCTCTGAATTATCTTTATTTTTTATCGACGGGCCACGCCGTCGTCTCCTGGCAATCCTTTTTATAGATCAAATAAGCAAATAAGTTGGTGCTTTATGAAACATTCTTTATCAATACCGTCAATGCAAAACAGTATATCAAGATTCATCGAAGATTTAACATACGTAAGATCTGATAAAATTTTTGGCCGTTACCGTTTTTTTGTTGCCACATGTAATTTGATATTTTTAGCTCATAAAATCGTTCCCAATGTAAACTGTCACGAAAATAACTAAGCAATCAAGAAGAATAAATATTCTTTTATTGCATTCCGGCAATTAGGCCAAAAAAAACTAGCAAGAAGAAGAAGTATTCTTTTCAACACTTTCTTTTTTTTGAATAATTCTGGAATTATTCCCTCGTTCTTTCTTTTCACAAATTTTTTTGTTTTGCCTTTCACACCTCGACAACGACAGTCTTCTTCGAGCTTTTTTTTTTGTTCTTTTTTTGACCTTTTGCCTTTCTTTTTGATGTGGTCATATGCACTTCCTTCATTCTTTAAATCTGTATGTCTTGATTGCTTGATGATGTATGTAAGTCTTCCCTTTCTTTCTGTTTTCTTTTTACTTTTAAGGGCACTTCCATTTCCTTCATTTTTAAGGTGGTCGTTTCCTTCTATTGCGTTTATTACGATTAATCCCATTTCCTCTTTTTTCAATTTGCTTTTTTCTTCCTTCTTATTAACTTATTAACATTACCCTTCCTTTTCTGTTCTACTTTTTTTCTTTCTCCATTAAATTATTATTATTATGCCGAGTTTTGTGTGGCCATTATTTCACTCCAAGGTGAATTTGGACAACAACGGAAAGTGATGTGAATATACTTATTATATCCATAATAAAATCTATAAACATGTCTAGATTCAATAAAATCGAAAGGGAGGGGATATCCTCATTAACAAAAACTTTTCCTTTGCAGATTATTTTTGACTTATTAATGGTAGGGCCACATCTGTGTCTAATGCCGGGCCTAACATGATCTTTGACCTTTAATTTAACGTCAAGCATAAATGTATTAAGGTACTAATTTTGTGTCAAAATTATACACTAGGCATTAAGCGATAGTTCAGCTAGCGTTTTCTTTTTTCTTTTAACATGCCAAAGAAGAGACTTCTTGCGAAAGGTATCATCACCACGTCACATCAAGGTAGCCCTAGCATTAGAAATAAATAGTTTGACCGTTTCACTACCGCTTATCTAACAATTATATCTAGAGCGATAAATGTGCCTTTATCATCATCATCATCATTATCATCAAAGTTTGTAATCTGATGATATAGCTACACCGACATGTGATGCGTTTGTTATACTTTTCTTTAAAGTAGCGGTAATGACTTTGACAAACGTCGAAGCACTAACTTCTGTGTGTGTTTTGCGCATTCGTAGCGCACATTATTAGCATGTGGTTCTATAATATTTTATAAGTGGCTGTGCAAAGAACGCTCACATCTCTAAATTTCGCAATATTTGAACTGTAGTTGCACAAGCAATGTTGTCATCACGCAAATGCTCGAAATGAAATGAAAGTTAATAAGTTTAATCAAATGCAAAATTCTTACTATCCTCAAAAGTGAGAGGTTTTCCTTCACCGAGTATCAGCAACCGTTTAGATGACGGTGTTATTCTTATTTTAGTTTTTTTATTACTAAAAATGCGATTTATTTAATAGCAAAAATTTGAATGATTTATTTGATCCGTTCGAACTCCTCCTTTAACGCTTTCGGGGCGAAGCCAAGCTTTATTAACTTGAAGCGTGCTCTTTACGCTCAGTGTCGTCCCCATAGAGCATTGGTGTCGGCTCCATTTCGCTTTGCGTCGTTGTGCCGGCGAGGAACCTTCCTTTCTTTGTAAGAGCTTTTCGTTCCGACACCTTTCACACTAGCTTTGCGAAGCACTTCTCGTACTACCGACTGCTACGAAGCGTTTCTCGCATCAGCGTGCAAGCACGACTGCTTTTCGACTTTGGCAAATCTACGGCTGCTGTACTGAATTAATGACAGTTAGAGAACAACAATCAGAAGGGGGATTCCTGTTGTTAATGCAATTACGACTGTAAACCAAATTTAATCTTTCCTAAATTTTTCACGCTCTTGCGCTTAATGTCCTGGATTTGAATTAATATTTTGATCTTGCATTTCATTTAACTTCTTGCGTAAAGCCACTAGCGGATCCGTTATTAGTTAATTTGGTTTTGATGATAGTCATATATGTGTTATTAAACCGTTGCTGTCGTTGTAATCGATAACTGGTGGCAAGTTGCGCTGAAAAGTCAATCCGGCTGTTCCGAAGCTGGTCTCTGAAGGAGGTGGGTGTGAGTTAACAAAACAATTGGGGCGCCAGGGAGTAATCCCAGCTGATGCGCGCACTATGGAACCGACTCCCAAGGATCCTCAGCGTGTGCTGATAACCGAAAACTTCTGATACTCGCTCGATAGATAGCTTTTACGACGCGGCAAAATACCAAATCATTCATAATAAAAGTCGCACTCCAAACAGTGTTAAGTTTTCAATAATATTTACCAGACGTCAGTCTGCTTTTGGTCTTTTATTTTTATGAGCAATGTTTGAATAAAAATTAATAGCAAGTGTACATGTACATGTACAAGTTTCGTCATTACTACATTGTTTGTTGACTGTCTATCGGATATTTGTATGCATGTTTTTATTTCCTATCAAAATAAAAGTAAAATAATGGTGTTTACTAGTCTAGATCCAGGATAATTTGATTTGTAAGTGACTGGCAAAGTACACATACAAGTTTGATCGTCCGTGTAAAAAGGTATCATAGGCTCTTCATGATTTCATGAGAGTGCCATCTATTTCACACACACAAAAAAAAATCAGAATTGAGGTTGGCTGTGAAGAAACGAAACATTGAGTTGAAATTCCCCTGGAACTATTCGACACGGAAATAAAAAGTACCTCTAGAAAGTCGAGTAAGAATGTTATTAAAATGAAAGAGGTATAAAAGAAAAAATAAAATAAGTTTTTAAACCAAGCGTCACAGAACAATTTGTTTTTATAAAATTTTAAATACTCAAAGCATACCGATTTGAAATAGCCAATATAATATGTTTTTGCAGACACATTAACAGTTGTATTATGAAACGGAACACCCTGTAGCAAGAAAAGCGACACCGATTTTTTTTTCTGTATTTTTTTAATTATTTATTATAATGTTGAGCAGGTCATTAAACTTAATCAGAACAATTTTATTGGCAGCTATTTTTACAAATACTTTACTGAGTTGTAATTTTTTATTTAACGAGTTATTATCGCATATTGTCTGTAAATTAGTAAGTCTATAAATTATTCTGGGTACTCGGTGTTCCCCCTTAGACATTTAAATTTAAATAATAAAATCTGACAAAAAAACGAATCTATCATTATTTAACCTTGACATGCTTAATATTAATTAATTGGTTGATTAATTTACTAACCGTGCACTTAAATGAACATCCTTTTGGTGTCGTGTGAATTCTCTCTTTATGTGAAAAGTAAATAAATACTCCAAGCGATATAAAAATTACCCGGTTGATAATTTGTTTCAAAAATGTTATGGAGTTTTACTAATCATAAAAGCAAAAAAAAAACCTAACGTGTTCGATACTCAAGTATCCCGAATTTATTTAATTTCGATCTCTTTCACGTCTACGCGTAACATTCCGCATTAATTATGCACGATCCGCCAAACAGTAAAACATAAAGAGGCGCTAATGAAAATGGTAACTTTATTTAGTAGGCGAGATTGCTAAAGGCAACTATAATCGGGCAATTCTTATACTGGAAACCTGTGTTTACACGAAAGACAAACACCGAAAAACATGCCACTTATCGCCATATTAGGAACCAAATATATCTGCCGACCCAATAGCTTCCTTTTTGATTTTCATTGAAATTAACACCTGAGGATGGAATTATTGCGCAAATAAAAGGTGTAATCATTTTTTTAAGGCTGCCTTAATTTAGTTCAAGTTGTAGAAATCTTATCTGGTGGTTAAGAAAATCTTCATCAAAAAGTTTTCAAAATTACAAACATTAGAAGACATGAACCCCATTCTAGATCTATTTATCCATTTTAATCATCAACCAAATGGTTGGGAGGGTTAGTTCCATAGAATTGCATAATTGGGGCGAGTTGGCAAAAATTTTAACGTCTGGCTCCAACGTTCTGCATACGTCTTTTGATTTTGGAACCGTTTTCTTTTTTAGACCTATTTTTCGAACGAAGCAAATCCAATAGTTTTTCTTAACTTGTTAACTCCATCTCTTATTTGCGACTGAAATCTTTATGAACTAGCTTGTACAAGATCCTGCAGAACATATCAAAATGGATCTCCCAGAACACATCAAAAATTAGAAGCGTTTTGGTTAACATTATCTTCTAATCACCAGCCAAATGGTTGAGGGGTTAGTTTCATAGAATTGCATAACATCTTTCACTACGTACATCGTGAGGAGTGCCCTTACAAGATTTTTCTTTTTTTTTCATTTAATGTGATGTGACTATAAAAATTTTACAAATTAAATTTGTAACTTGATTCTTCCAAAAAAAGATCGAAAAAATAAATTAAGTTTAATTACGGTATAAAATATTTGGTTGACATTTCTATCTGACAAGACAACGTTTATCTTTCAAAACAATTAAGACGTTCACATTCACAATAAAAGATCGATCAATTAAATGTCGCTGTACACATTCGATTGATTATTAAGAAATCTTTGTCAACTGCCGACAAATAAAGTTCGTCATTTTAATAACTGCAAGAAATGTTATCAATCAGTTAAATTCGCTAATCGTTTGATTATTCTGGGTCGTAATAAATTTCACAAAAATTAAAATTGGTGGAAGCTGAGCCGAGAAGAACAATAGAAAAAAGTTTTCGGATGTTTGAGATGTTTTATGTAATAATTTCGATATAATTAAGTGCTTTGTAAAGAAAGTAAAACAAGATTGCCCTGCAATTACGTTCTTATAAAGCGCACGTTGCTGAAAATTTATCGAAAGCATTCCAGAGGCAATGGCCTGTAATTGCCAGTTAGTTTTTTGCAAACCAGTTTGTTGGCTTCAGAAAATAAGGACACAGTTTCTTTTAAAATTAGGCGGACAACATTATTTCGTTTTTTTTTTTTTAATCTATAACCCAAACTATAGTCTACGTATATTTTTTATTCAGATTTCATGTTATGCCTGTACCTCACATACAGGGTTATTTGTACAAATTAAAATTTAGACACCCTCCTCACTTCAGTAATGATTGACCAAAATGATCAATTACATCACATCATATTATAGTACAAAATGATCAATTACATCACATTATAGTACAGCTATTTTTTTTTCTGTTTTTCTGTTACTTCGGCATATCTGTAGAAGGCTGTGTCTAGTATAAATCAAGTGGAGCAGAAATATTTAAATAAAGTAAGAAATGACGAAGTAGATAATGCCCTGTCATCAAATATACTGTCGGCAGCAAAAAAAAAATACACAAATTACAGTTTCCCATCATTGAATCGATGAGTGCATAATAGTGTTCAGTCCAAATTTACTGTGTTGAGAAAAGTACAAATAACTCACTTTAGATTTTTATTTTAAGTAATTATTGCCTTCAGGAGGCTTCAGATATCCTTATCTGAAAGAGTTTTAAGACAATAATTCAATTAAAATAAAAAAAAAGTTATTTGTCGTTTTCTCAACACAGTAAAAATGGACTGAACACGATTATGCACTCATCGATTCAATTGTTCTTTTTGAAAATGGTAGTGATTAAAAACGACTTCACAGATAATATTTAAAAAAAAAATTAAAAGCGTTCAAAATTAACAAGTTTAAAACTTTACGATAGCTATTTGAAAATTAATTATTTAAAAACGATTTGCAACAAAATTTTTAAAACTTTAGTAAAATCTGTCAACTCGTCTTTAATCTGTGTTTTTTTTTTTGGGGAAGAATAATTACAGGAAACTGTAATTTGTCTACTTTCTTTTGCTTTCAACTGTAGTGACAATTTTTGAGAAAGACATCTGTCGTAGCAACCGTTTGAAAATTTAATGAGGAAAAATATTTCCGAACGGAAGAATAAGAAGAGTTGACAAATTAATGACTGAGCTCAGTCTTCTGTAATCCCATAATATTATTTCGTACAGTCTAAATCATTTATAAATTTATAAAGCGGTTATCATTGAATATTGTATGAATGCCTCCATACAAACCATAACAAAAATTAGATTTATAATTTTAGTTGTGCGTCACCAGTGCCACAGAGTATGGAACACCCCATACATTTGATAATATCTCTACTATTAATTTTTTTTTTTTAAGGAAGCTTTAATTTAAAGTCACTTTAAGAACAGGTAAACCAATGTCTTTTTTTAGGTTAAAGAAACTTTAAATTTAAAGTCCTATTATGGAATGGAAGAAAATTCACACACAGTAGGAACTTCCTCTTCTGGAATTGACGTCACGTAATTCCCCATGACGTCAAGAGAAAGCGTCGAGGGAGGAGGACGCAGGACACTGCGAATGTGACTGCGAACGGTGCGAACAGATGGTTAGGTTGCATGCAAAATTTAAGTCAGGATTAAATTTATATACTAGAATGTGATACACAATATTCTGCACCTACGTCAAAATATGATACTCAATGCGCTGCACGTTAAAATGTAATGTACAATATAACGTACAGTCGTAGTTAAAAGTAATGTCTCCCCCAATAAAATTATAAGTCGCTTTCTATCTAACAGGTAAAGAAACACGCGTTGAATTTTGTTTTCTGTGTTTATTTTGTATCTGTTTACCTGCTTGCTGACATACTTGTGTGTGTCACTTAACTTAGGTTTAAATTTAAACTTGCCTTAAACCTCTTTTGCAACAAGCCTGCCTGAAGTATGAGTCTTTATTTTTTGAGAAGAGACGTTGCGATCGGTTTTCAGCACTTCTTATACTGAGAGTTATGATTCTAAGGGCCGATCTTTCGGGTCTAGGACAATTCGCCATCGCCGATTTGTCGTCGCCAATTCACCGTCGCCGATTCGTCGTAGGTACAATTCACCGCCGGAAAACTCGCCGTCGGTAAATTCGCCGTCAGCGATTAAAGTTTTAAGTCCAGGTACATATCCAAATCATAATATACCGATAATTATATGTAAATAAAATAAAGAAGTTAACATAATGGAAAATAAAATAATTTGTTATTAGTTAAATGTGATACATAGATAAAGAAACAGATAAAAAAATTTGGTCTTCCAGGAAGTATTTCTTATTCTTCAGGGTGTTCGTAAAATCCCTTCAATTCTTCTTCTTTATATTTTCAGATTCTGCTCAAAATCATACTGATTTTCATATCAATCAAAATCACTACACATCAAAAGTCGACTGCTTTCAAAATATTGATTCATGAAAGCTCGTCATTTAAAATTATAAATTGAAAAAGGCGTTCCATTAAAAAAAAAATAGAATTATGATTATGTGTACGTACAGCACCAATTTGTTCGTAATTTTGTGTCTTACGGCGGTCGCACTGTAATTAGGAATTTATTTTAACTTGAAATAGAAAAACAATAGTAAAGTCCATTTTAATTTACTTGAAACGTACTGAAATTATAGTTATTTTCTTCAATTCGTGGGTATAACTTGGATATTATCTAAAATGGTCAGAAAGTGTTTTAAAGCTTATCAAGCTAAATAAAGCAGTAACATGGGACGGCGAATTGGGCGGACGGTAAATTGGATCGACGACGAATTGGTTCTACGACGAATTGGCGACGGTGAATCGGCGACGGCGAGTTGGCGACGGCGAATCGTCCCATCCCCCGATCTTTCCACTTGCCGATAAATTTCCCAAGAACGTTGTCTATTGGGCGAATAAGTTGAATTTTATGAATGGTTGTCATGGTGATTCGTCGAATTATTCATCAAATAAATTTATGAGTAGGTTGGAAAGATCGGGCCTAAGGGCCGATCTGTCCACTTGCCAATACATTTCTCAATTATTTGGCAAATAAGTTGAATTTTATGAATGGTTGCCACAGTGATTCGTCGAATTATTATCCACCAAATAAATTTATTAGGAGGTTGGAAGGTCGGGCCAAAGACACACGCTTGTCGTTTGTGATTGTATAACAAAGAGAATTACAAAAGACGATTGGAAATCCAATGGGGAAAACAAAATTAAATGTGACGACAAAATGCACAGGAATTTCCGCAATTGATGACAATTAATATTCATCTCACACATTCTTGAACCGCTTCGTTTGTTTCAGTATTGAAATAGAATGCCCGTAGAATAATTTCAGTAAGTAATGACACGTAAATACTGGTGTTATTATTTTTTTTCTTTTTTGAGATCAGGGGCCCTATTCTCAAATCGAGCGACAAGAGTCGCATGCGAAAATGACGTCAAAATGACGTAGACTCTTACACAAAACTACACAAATCGTTCGAGAATTGCATCATTTTGACGTCATTTTCGCATACGACTTTAGTCGAGTGACTTGAGAATAAGGCCCCAGACGTTCTCAACGGGGTCGCTGAAAATGTGAAAGGGATCGATGGACTTTTTGGTGTTGATGGATTAGATGGGAGTCGATGATGTATTAATACTTAACTGCAAGTTGATTAAATAAGATACATCTTTCATTATAAAAAAAAAATTATTTTGGTACAATTCTTGCTCGTGGTAATTGTAGATAGAATATGAAACAGAAAAACTCTTCAAATCGAGCTGAAACTATAATTTTTTTTTAATTTCGCTGTTAAGTTGCTTGCTTAAAAAAAATAACATATACTTCAATTTTAATTTACAAACGTCCGTCGTGCAAACATGATTTTGTTTATATTTTATAATAAAAATGGAATTCTGGTTCCTGTATTCAAACTATACTTTGTTTTTTTTTTAATTCGGAGGAGTACTTTGAAATTTTGGAGCTACAAAAGGGGCTTTGTAGCTGACCGGAGTTGACCAATGACAAAGCTCATTTTTCGCGCCAAAATTTCAAAGTACTCCTCCGAATTAAAAAAAAAAAAACAAAGTATAGTTTGAATACAGGAACCAGAAAATTAAAAAAGAAAAGAATACAGTTTCTAAAAAAATGATGTTGAAGGTCGTATACAATGTGATTTGTAACACGAAGTGAGAATGGTTTAAATTTACCGCTGTAGTAAATTGTTATTATCAGGGAAAAGAATTCGGCCCACTTTTTACACCTCCTTCCGCATTTAAATTGCTATTGAGTGGGAGGGGAAGGGTTACAGTGCGAGCGTCGCATTTCGCAGAAGTACTTGTAAGTCAAACTTAATATACGTATTCACTAACAAAGAAATACACGGTTTTATGTAAGTCAAGGATTTATTTCTACGTGGTGAGCATATTCGCGCCTTATATATGCCATATTCGCTGTCCTAATGTATTCTTATCACGCACATTAGATTTTACGATGTATTGTCATATACTGTGCGCAGCGGTATCAAAGATCTTAGAAAAACTTTAGATTATCCGGTAAATAATAAAAATCAGTTAAGTACTTTTGCGCGATAAGAACGAAACGTCTGTGTTCAACATAATCAGCCGCACATAATCATAATTGCACGGTTTCGCATATTAGTAGGAGTGTAAATAAAATACTCTCCGAAGACTTCGACTTCAGTCAGTGACCGTCTACCTGCGCGGTTGTAACGCGCGGAACTTCGCGACTCCTGTTTTAAAACACAGACACATACTTTCGGTTCGCTTTCTTTCGAACATATCGGCGCGATTTTTTTATTTTATATAAACAAATAAATAAAGAAGTACCAGTCGGACGACTACTGACGAAATGGGCCATGTACAGGAGAAAACGATTTTTAAGAGATTTCGCGACAGGGCAATGTCACCGAAAGGTAAGACTTAAGAGACATTTTGATGAACTGCCGCCAATTCCTGATTGCTTCGTGTCCTAAATACTTATCGAATCATTTCAGAACGAAAGCGTTTACTGTATTATCAAAGGCTATGTTCCAGATATTTTAGGCCCTTACGCAATATATAAGTGTTTTCAACTCAATTTTTTATTTTATTTTTTTTTAATTGATATTGATTCATTTAATGCACACTATGTAAGTACAAGCGGTACTTCAATTAATATTATACGAACACAAAATTAAAAAAAAAAAAAACTAATTTGAATATGAAACCCCCCAAAAGAGGAACCAAAGGTGACCATGAATTTTCATTATGACCAAATACGCAATTCTTAGGATTTGCGTTTCCAAAATTTAACTCTTAATTAAAGTGGGCGTCCTTGATGCTCCTTCCTCTGAACTCTAAAAAGAGCTTCAGGACTATACTCGACGAAGATTCACAAAACAAAAAACAAACAGCCGCTCGTCTTTGTTTGCGCTTATGGAATTTACCAAAAGTTGCCGAAAGGTGTACGTGTAAACAAAAAGGTTCCTTGTCCGCCCCAAAATTACCTCGTGCTGTAAATCAAAATAAAAGAGATTCAAATTTTCTTCTTCCATAGACTGACAAGCGATACCGAAATTATCTAATCAGTGTTGATTTTTTTTTATTTTGGATTGCCTTAAGAAGTATTTCGTTTCAAAGTAAAACAAAAATGACAGTTGTTGACAACTTTCGGGGGGGAAAACTGTTTGTTTTACTTTTGGTGCAGAAAGAAAAACATTCAAAAAAGATCAAATTTCGCTAATTTTATCAACTGAAAGTTATCATAATTTCGTAATTTCGAGTGCTTTCTTTATTTATTGAAGAAAATTGGATCATCGTCTTTTGTAAGTTTTCATTTTTGGTATAATTCTTCCTTTTTTTGTTTTATTTGATTTATCGTCAGTCAACGTTTAAAGCGCTTTTAAAAATTCTTTGTTCAATTCTAAAAACAGCGCCAGCGGGGTGTCAATCGATTTCGCAGTCTTTAGAAAGCACTTTAGACCAGGGTGTTACTACTAAAAAATTATTAAATTAAAAATTATTCATTTGAAAATGAAGAGGCAACGTTGAAAATAAAATGGAAAAAGAAACTAATAAGTTTAGTGCAACGTTTTATATTGCTTTGCTAATATAAGTCAGTTGAATCTTTAAAGGACATTTTAAAATTCATTTCCGCTTGAATTTGAAAAACTTTTCGTACAGAACTGACGTGGAGCAAACGTTTTTTAAGTTCTAAAGGTCAAATGTTAAATAATTTCAAAAAATTTCGAAAAACAATGAATATTAGGGCGTTACTACTCAAAAATTATTAAATTAAAAATTATTCATTTGAAAATGAAAAGGCAACGTTGAAAATAAAATGGAAAAAGAAGCTAATAAGTTTAGTGCAAAATTTTATATTGCTTTGCTAATATTAGTCAGTTGAATCTTTAAAGGACATTTTAAAATTCATTTCTGCTTGAATTTGAAAAACTTTTCGTACAGAACTGACGTAGAGCAAACGTTTTTTAAGTTCTAAAGGTCAAATATTAAATAATTTCAAAAAATTTCAAAAAACAATGAATATTAGGGCGTTACTACTCAAAAATTATTAAATTAAAAATTATTCATTTGAAAATGAAAAGCCAACGTTGAAAATAAAATGGAAAAAAAAGATAATACTGCAACGTGCAACATTTTATATTGCTTTGCTAACGTAAGTCAGTTGAATCTTTAAAGGATATTTTAAAATATACTTCTGCTTGAATTTGAAAAACTTTTCGTAAAGAACTGACGTGGAGCAAACATTTTTTAAGTTCTAAAGGTCAAATATTAAATAATTTCAAGAAATTTCAAAAAACAATGAATATTATTGAGAACTCTCAAAAAATTCATAATTTTCTTACAATTCCAGTGCGAAAAATTGTTTCACTTTAGTAAAATAGTCCACTGGTGTATACCGGGTGTCCCACGCCGTGTGTTCAACTTTCGAGAATTTTTATTTCATTTTTATTTAAAATGAGAAAGATGACATCACTTTCGGCTAAACCGGAAGTCCTACGGTGTTCATGTAAATCGATTTAAAAAAATTAAAATTCCATAAGGGTGAATATATGACACTCGACATACAGTACAGAGTATGTGAGATGAAGGGTGATAACAAATAATTACTCAACATGCTCCCTTTTTTCAACTCAAAAATCTAGCCACAGTAAGTTTTAAGTTATCAACCTCAAAGGAAATTTTTAAACAAAACAAAAAGCAAGTCTCATAAACTTCACGAATCTAATTTTGAATGAAATTCTATCTTTAACAAAGATGCAAGGCAGAATGCAAGGTTTAATTTGATCATGCCAGCTTATTTATTTACCCACACATTAAAGGTCTTTAACCACCCTGTTTCCATTTTGGCTAAAATTTCGGAGAAACGGCGAGTTCAAATAATCACTGCCAATGCCAAAAAGGATGTTGATTCTGTTTAATCAGATCTTTTTAAATCACGTTAGGCATGGTAGGTACAATTTCGCGACCTACCTCGCATGACAAGCCTTGATCTTTCACATTAACTTCCCATTAAATTAAGGTGCGGACGAGGTTGTGCTGGAAAAATATTGCATTGTCTTCCAGTGTCGTCTTGCATTTCATTGAAAAGATGACCATAAGTGACACAGTCAAAGGTGATTCTATTATTTATAAGGTAACGGCATTGAATACGTTAAGGAATTAAAAAAAAATATATGTATACAGTAAAACCTCCATTACGAATACTTACACTATCCACATTTTAAAGGTGTCCATATTATTAGAGTTTTCCACATAGAGTAACGTGAAGGGACATTATAAAGAGCAGGGCATTGTAAAATTAAAGAGGTTTTACTGTATTTATTTTGTTTTAGTAAGATACACACTAAACAGAATTCTGAGTGAAGCAGTGAAGCGGTTCAAAATTATTTCAGTTGAAAAGAGTAGATTTCAAAAAAGAAATTATTAAGTTATTGGCACTGGTAAAATAATTATAACCTCAAGCATGGACGTAATTAATTAGTCTTGCTAATAAACTAACGAAGGTTAGTAAATGTCAAAAATAACTCTCCAGGTAAGTAAATCTTATTATTTGCATTAAAAAATTAAGTGTTAATAAATGTATACTATGCGTAAGTTGTAACCGTTAGTTAATCTGCTCACAAATGTAAATGTTCTGGTCATTTACTAAATTTATTTATTTATGTTCTGTTCGATTGAAAATTTTTTCATCAATATTCGGGTACGTATTTTTATTTTTTTATTCATGTACTAGAACTAGATTATGAAAAATCTTGGAGTTCTTAGGACTTCCAGATGCCACAGTTTTTTTTTTTTGTACTAGCAAATTTCAAACACCCTGTATAATAACATAACTACGTTATAGAATCAATCAGAGCAGTGTACTACTTGTGTAGCACAACTGATGGCCTTCCATTTAGATCATAGCGTATTTTGACTTTTTTTTTTCTTGTAACGTTTATTGTTTTGTTTCTTTATTCGCTGTTGATCTAATAAAACTCTTATTATTATTATTATTATTATTATTATTATTAATCTCCTGTAATCAGGTTGGAAGGGAATAGTGAAAGTTCGTGAAAAAGTATTTGCATAGTTTTCTTCATTTGTTTATCCCTTCATTCATTTGTTTATTCCTCAATTCTGTTTCTTTCTTCCTCTTGTATTTTCTTTGTTTATTCCATAAACTTCTTCTTGTCCTTGTTGCTCATGCTGTCATTTCTTTTTTTTTAATTTTCCGGTATCGGTATCGATTATTTGCAATTTTTTTTTTTTAATTTTGAAATACGACTAAAAGTTGTTCTTGCATTTTTTTCTACACGATTCAATTCAAAAAATAAATAAATAAAATAAAATAAAATATGTACTTTTGATTTGATACGATGAAAGGTACTGTGTGTACATATTAATTAAAAATAAACAAGAAATTCTTGTGCACAGTAAAATTTAATCAATATTTTACTTAAGTATGTACAAATAAATTAATCTTGAAAATCTTTCGGGCAACATTCACTTAAACGCATTTGAATACAATCCGTATTGTTATGCTTCGAAAAGAACCTCTCTAATTGAAAGCTTTAAATAGTAAAATCCTCGGAACATCTTAATTAAACGATTTCATCGAAGATAACTGCAATCATCCGTTCGTATATTAGTTCCCAACAACCAATCTATAGCTATAGTCTTATAAATTATAAATCACACGTTTAATAAACCTGAGTGTGATGAATTGCTATTGCTTATGTGTTTGTTTGAGATATCGCCGCGTTCTGAAGTGTGAGTCAATTTTCATTAATTCAAAATATTGAAAATTCAAAATAAAGTAAAAAGTTTTAATTATTCGAGAAAATCTCAGATCAAACAACTTAATAATTTCCGTAAATCCGTAAGCAAATTATTTGCTTGAGTCAGTGGGTATTTATTTATTTAAAGCGTCCTTTCTTTAATCCTTTCTTTACATTGTCATTGTTTACTGTAAAGCGATAAGATACAATAGGTACTACTTTTTAAATATCGTAAAACCGCGGCGTGTGCTTATATTTGTTAAATAAAAGACTCCCGTTCTATTTATACTTGTATTGCATTGAATAATATAAAACTATTTTCTGAAAACTTTGTAAATCAGAATTAAAAAAAAAAAGAAAAATTAACAAAATAACTGCAGGGTATACCATTAATTAATATTATAAAAAAAAGAAATTGTCGCAAATCGTTTTTGATTTTAGTGAAAAAGGATCGTAGGATGTCGCTGTTTAAGGTATTCATTAATATTATTAAAAAAAAAAAAACAAGTGAAGAGTAGGGGGAGATGTTAAAGCTGAACATTCCAAAAAATGACAATTTTCTAGACTTTCTGCAGCATGAATCAACAACTCAAATCTGAGAAGACTTGAGTAAATGCATGAATAATTCACAAACAATTTTATTTATTTATTGTTACTTCAGATAACAGCAGGGGAGATTTGTTTCTCTGAAGAGAGCAAAGCAAAACCCAACACATTCTAAAATTGGGAAGTTAGATAAAAATAATATTATTTAATCATCATCATCATCATCATCATCATCATTTCCTAAACCGGTTGGGGATATAGCTGTCGTGATTTTTTTTTTTATCTCTTGCGATGACATCATCGTAACTATTGTTTTCCAAGAGCGAACAAAATTAGTATGTTACAGATTGATATTTTATTTGCGAACAGCGATAAACATTTACGACACTGACGAATTAAAATTATTAAAAGCTCACACATAAAAAGAAAGCAAGAAAGAGAGAGAGAGAGATTAAATTGATGTGATTACAAGTCTATGGAAGTCGTCTGTCTGTATGGCAGGTTCAAAGTTTCTATTTTTGTAAAAATTAGATTCACGTTCTTTTATCATCGTTGTTTTTAATTCCTCATTTATCTCAACAGTGACCATGAGAGGAGTGTCAAGAACATTTTAGCTTAGTTATTAATAATTATAGTTCATCAGTTACTTAAAAATGAACAAAAAACGTACAGATTACGTTCGTTTGACCGGAAACACGTGTACCAAATTTGATAGTGACAGTTTCAGTAGCTTTAAAGAAGGTATGTGATTTAAATTTAAAACATGAGGGAAATAAATTTTATTTATTTAAAAAAAGACTGAAAGATTATCCACATAACTGTAAAGTAACAAATTATTTTTATGATTCACTGTTAATATTAAATACGAAGTGAATGAATTAAAAATAATAACGAAGGAAAAACAGACTGTGCGTACAGATGCGGGGAAAACCTGAAATCGTACAGAGATGAAAGTTGTCCTTCCAGATACTTATTAGTCTTATTAGTTTACCTGCCAGTACGAATGGCTTGGAAGTTTATAAAGTAAAGTAGTTAAAAAAATTGCAAAAGCGCATTCTCAGTGCATTCACTTACTGTACCTGTAATAAATAGGGAACTTTTTCCATGTTATTAAAATAATACACATACTTGTACTGAAATGTTTAAAAACTATTGGGATGCACCACTTGACTGTATTTTTATCTCATTTTAACCTCATGGAATAAAATGAGATAAATAAAAAAGAATAAACCACTCGAGTGTATATCATTCACGTGACCGTAATTTCCACAGAAAAACGCCAAAAATTGTAGCAATCAAAAATTGATATACGAGGTGTGGTCAGTATTTATCCGAACTGGACGTGTTTCATAAAAAAAACCGCTGAATTTATAAGGAGACGGCCTTCCCGAAAATAACACTCATATTCTTAGCCCAGCACTGTTTTAATTTCTCGAAAATTTACCTAAAATTGTCCCCCTGCAAAGGAGTTTCACCGGAATTATACTATTTTTATGCGCTTTAAGTGGCAATGAAAATAACCTTCTGATGTCAAATATCTATTATTTATTACTCCTACTATTATTTTTTAAACGAGCCGTGCCTCACATAAATGTGGGATTTTCTATGTTCAAGTTAACACTGTTGTGTGTCCAACTATATCACGATCATAGAAATAAAATATATAAATAAAATAAAATGTTTTTCGAACTTTAAAACTGGGAACTATACAATATTCAAATTCGTTTAATTAAAAAAAAAATGCTTCAGATTTTAATCTTTAAGGACGTCCCATTCGATTTTTTTTTTAA
This sequence comes from Prosopocoilus inquinatus, assembly GCA_036172665.1. Classification (NCBI taxonomy): domain Eukaryota; kingdom Metazoa; phylum Arthropoda; class Insecta; order Coleoptera; family Lucanidae; genus Prosopocoilus; species Prosopocoilus inquinatus. The sequence continues at coordinate 629,307 of CM069873.1, forward strand.
TTGAACGATCGTCTATCATTTTTAAATTTGGCAACTTAAAGAGCAGCTATTTTTAAGTTTGTATTGCAGTAAGATTCGGCTTTATTATTCTCAAGTATGTGTAGATATACATTTGACAAGTCATCTGTAATGCATACATTAGTATTTCGATAGTATTGTAATTAAATTTATAACAATTCAAGAAAATACATAAGTATGTACTTAACATAAAGAATGTTTCACGTTCCATCCGCACAAATCAAATTATAAGGGGCTATAAGGGAGTTAAAAGAGAGAACGTTCATCTTATTAGAGGCTTAGTTGTAGTGTTAGCAAATGTAATTGAAATGTTGGGAACTGCTGACATCTGATGTATATACATTATGTATAAGCCAAGCGACAAAGAAAATTAAAAAAAATGAAAAATTAACAAATGTTGCTCAATTACGAGTCGAGCGTTGCTGAAGCAATAACAGTGGTCACAGTAAATATTCAAAATTGCGGTTTCCCTTAAAATACGTCAGACGTAGTGGACTATTCCCAATTACAATCACCAGCATGAAAAGTAATCCTCTTCTAATAAGACGAAAATGCTAGAGGACTATTTTAACTTCCGTTTAAATCGTTTATCATCTCCTATAATTTGGTAAGTGGTTCGTGAAACACCCTGTATTTTTCATTTTCAAGTTTATCACAGATATAGCAAATTTTGATACACAAAGCAAACACTTTCTATTTATTTGATTAATATGGTTATTTTGATTATGATTTTTTTATGACCGCAGTGGCTTATTTAAAAAGTCAAAAGCTTTTTAAGTCAACTATTCACTAGAAACGAAACAAGAACAATAAATAATAAAAAATAAAATAAACTATTGATTATGATTTTTTTTATGACCGCAGTGGTTTATTTAAAAAGTCAAAAGCTTTTTAAGTCAACTATTCACTAGAAACGAAACAAGAACAATAAATTGCATTACAAACAAAATGTCAAAAGCGGTTAGTTTTAATAATTATATTGCAATTGAAAGGATGTTTTAGTTAAGGTATAAATGTAGAGCCTACTAATTCAGAGGAAAAAAAAATTGTCACAAGAAACTTTTATATAATTCTGTTTTCAAGTACCTACCTACCTATTGACACATTGCAATCAATTAATAACTTTCTACAAATAAAATGTGATTCAACCTGATAACCCGTTTCGAATTTCGATCACTTGAACTTTACAAGGTAGATACTAATTGCACTTTAATTGAATCCAAGAAAGTGTCGAGGACACACCTTCGTAGATTTGTCTCTTTTAGATAAATGTTTCTTGACATTATTTTTAGGTACAGTGTGTTTATACACTTCTAATTAGTCCGCTGATCGAAAGACTGTATGTAAGTACAAATAAGAATGGCAGAAAAATGGTGAAAGATATATGACCAAACGGAACACTCTGTATACAGCAAACTAATTTTAAAATATGCTCCACATGATACCAAGTAACTTTCATTTGAATTTTTTTTTTGTAATATGAGTAACTAGAGAGATGTGAAGGAAGGCTCGTCTTAAGCGGAACACTCGGTATGTAAGGCCCTTTTTAGAGACACTGCAAAGGAGAACTTTCAATGAACATTTTATACAAACTTATCCGGGAATGAGTGAAAGTGACAAAAGTATAAAATGTCTAACATGTGATTTTCACCCAATATAATATACAGGTTGGCCAGTAAAAAATTTTACTTGAAATAATTATGAAAAAATATTTTCTTGAAGAAATCACTCAATGTTTCACCAAGGCTGCAAATTTAAATATTTATTTTTTTTTTTATTATTGCATTATTTCTAAGTATTTCTAAACACTTTTTCACAAATTATTCTATTTATTCATCTTCATTCTTTTGGTACTTCTGGTAATCAGAAATGAAGGGGATATTCCTCATTTTTTAGTGTTAAAAATTGCAGATACACATTTTTACAATAAATTATGCTTACCTTTTAATACGAAAGCATTTCCTAATTTAATTGGAATTTTCGTGAAACCAATTGTATTTTTAATTACTGGAATTGTTATTAGCGCTGCCTGCACATTAAGTAGTCATAAAAATGCATACTGCATACATTGTTTAGTCACAATAAGTACGTATTTTTAACTCTTAGCTCATTCATCACGTCAAAACAAGAAATTAAAAAATAAGTTCGAACTATATCGGTTGCTTTTTTTTTAAAAAAAAGAGAAAAACTAAAATTTAAAAACACTGGAATTTTTGAATTAGTTGAAAACGTAGATATTAGAAACAAAAAAATATTTATTATGTGATTATTGGTGAACAATTTTTTAATTAGTTTTTTTTTTATATGTTACCAATTCTTTTTTTTATAATCATTTAGTTTATTATAACCACTTTAGGGTCTTTTAAAATTTTTAATTTCCGACTTCCATTATGCCTTCACTTATACATTGAAAACATTGAAATAATCTTGAAACTGAAAGAAGCATTAGCCAAGGCAGAGAGAGACTGTACTTATAAGACGAATTATATTAATGATAAAATAATTACATCCTGACGCATGCAGCGTTGGTGTGTTTTAAGTTGACAGGAAATTTAATGATCCTTTCCGACTTATCAATCAAGACTACACATTTTTTTAAATACACTAGAAATATCTAAATTGAAGTCTGATAATAAACGAACAACGTCAATCAACAATCTTTGTAACTCGAATTTAAATCATTGAACCTCTGTTTATAGTATAATTCAGTAGGTATCAATAAAATATAATTCTGAAAGAATGCTTTCAACCTGAATTTTCTTTTTTCCTTTACTTGTTTACTTTACTATTATTACTCCTATTTTTTAAAACAAAAGAAACACTCCAGATAAAGGAAACAATGCGTGTTTAGGTTAGTGGGAACGAAAAATGAAAAATAGTATAAAGTTAAAAAAAATAAATAAATAAATGTCTTAGTCACTGAACAATTATTGCGATTCCTATCTTATCTACGCATATTTCTTGAACTTGTTAAAAACGCAACGACGGTTTGTTTAAAAGCGTACTTATTTATGGCAACTCCGCGATTATTAGGAAAACGTGTTGAAAAAAATTGAATTTCCGGAAGTTTCAATCTTTTCAAGTGCTCTAATTGACCTGCGCACGTCTAATCATCGCTTTATTTATGTCCAATCTTTAATCTCAATCAAAAAATGATGATGATATTGCTTGCTCGTTACTAAAAAGGTCATATTCAAAAAGGAAAAAAAAAAAATTCCCTTCGCAGTGTTGCATAAGAGGAACCCACTCAAGGAGTGCGTTCAGAAACTGTAGCTAGGTGACGGAAGTCATCCACACGGTCGTTCCAAAAATAAGTTAATATTTTCCGATAAAGAATGCTTAAAAAATAAAATAATACAGTCCCTTTGATTGTTAACTCGTGTGATACTTAAGTGTTTCACTAGTTCAAGTGCAGAGGGAATCTTTATAAAAACGGAACCGGGCGCGAGATTTCACACAGTTTTTTTTTGCCAGAAGGGGGGGTAGTGCACTGATTAAAAAGTGATACATAGAACGATAAACTATCGGAAGCGTTCGTTAATAAAATAGTACTAAGTTTATCGTTCTCGAATAAACTAATGTGTTTCTAAAGTGACAGTGCGATGGACGGTTAATTTTTTTTTTTTTTTATTTAATAAAAATTCAAATTCGTGCATCGAAATCACCAAATAAACTACTGATTGAACCATCAATTTGATAACTTGCTCGCAGGACATCATATGCTAATAGATAAAAGACATTTAAATAAAAAGTTAGTATAAAATGTAAATATATTTTGACTTGCAGGTCAAAAAGTAGATATAAATTGTGTTTGTACATCGTACAGTGTGAAGAAGCATGATGACTGATAAAAATTATTTGCAATTGTTTTCAATGATAAAAATCATCGTTCACTGCGAATTTTTATAAGGCTGTTTAGAAAACAATTATAAAAATTTCTTTGTACCGCCGTTAATCGAACTTTCCTATATTTAGTTCGATCGTAATCAGTAATATGTGAAGTGCTTGTACAAATTAGATAAAATTGTTATCGCATTGCTGTGGCGTTGTTTTAAAAACGTCTGGCAGTAACGTTCCAGGAAATTTTCTTTTTATTTCAAGCAGCCAGAGAAGACAAATAATAGATTCGTGTAATTAAAACAGTGTAAATCAATCGATCAAAACAAAATATTAGTTTTAATTTAAACAGAAAAAAAATGACAAAGGAAAAAAAATTTAAGGTGCGTATATAACACATTTTTTTGCAGCAGACATTTAAAAATACAGATTTTTTTTAATCACTCTTATTTAAATTTTGAAAGTAATATAAAATTTGTTTGCGATTAACTTTTACTTCTTTGAATGAAATGTAAGTAGAGATAGAATTAGTTAGTAATAAAAAAAAAAACGTTAGAAAAACGGTTTAAACATTTTTTTAACAAACGATAAACACGTAGTGGTGCTTTAAATATTTCATTCATTTCACTATTTTGTAGACATGGCTTTAAGTTTAGCATTTTTTTATTAAATAAACTAATTAAGTTAGAAAAGTTAGTAAGATTTAACACATTAACACACACTTGACTTTTTCCCCTAGAGGAAAAGAAGATGTCATTAAATGAATCACATTATAATAAATAACATTCGCAATAATCTAATTTTAAAGTAGGTAGTAGAAAACTTGAAAAGATAGTATTTATGTATAGTATAGTATAGTATGTATACATACACTGCACAAATTAATTTCCCGCTGATGATGTCCATATTAAGTATGAAACACGTGTTCGCTCTTAAAAAAAATGAGGCTGAAATTAAGTTAATTTGAATCACAGCAAATTTATATAAATAATCCATCTTTAAAATGCTCGATGCATCAATATTAATCCTTTGAATTATCCCATTGTGTACGATTAATCGGTTGTTTGTACTAACGTGTAATTACGATAATCTATTGGAGACGTCTTTTTTATCATAATTGATTTTTTTTTATTCTGACAAGGTATATTGAACCTACCTATCTTATACAGAGTGTTACAGAAAATTTATCAAAACCATCTTTTCTTTAGCTTTAGTGATACTAAAATGAGAAACAATAATTTTTTTCAAAAAAGTTTGCTTTTACAGCTAGGAGAATGTCATTACAAATTTCAAAAAAAAAAAAAAAACCTATGACGACAGTTGCTCGTATAACATTTGAAGTAATAAAAATTGTTAACAAAACGAAAAAATTGGTGTTGGAAAATCTACTGTTTAATAAAAGACTGTAGTTTTGTTACACCCTATGTAAGAAAAAATAAAAAAGGAAGAGATTAAGATTTCACTGAACTATATTAGTTAGAAAGTTCTTTTTTATTTGTTTCATATTATATTAGTTAGAACATTATACTTGATTGGTGTTAGAAAATGTAATATTTAACAAAAGACTGTGGTTTAGTTACACCCTATGTAAGAAAAAATAAAAAAGGAAGAGATTAAAATTTCGTTGAACTGTATACGTATATTCGCGTATATTAATTTGTTCTTCTTGAAATAAATGATAAAATTTATTTGTTCCATGAAATAAATGTTCGAGTTATTTATTATTTTCTGGTGAGGAAGTATGCTTTCCCTTTCTTAAACGCAACACTGAAACAAGGAAATAAAAAGATTTTTGTGAAAGTTTCAACCTCAAACGCCCATATGATTTCGTAACAACAAATAGTATCGTGTAAATTACAAAAGAGATCAAAGCCTTGTAAACAATTTACCAATTTTTACTTCATAAAGGAAACTAAAAAAAGTTAACGCAATTTTTAGCAACAAACAAAGTATGTATTTTTATGTTTCGAATTATTATTAGTTAAATCAGCTAAATATCAAAAAAATTAAATAAAGGTAACAAGTTTTCCTTAATTTTTAAAAATAGACACCTCAGTATGATTTTTTTTTAATTAAATGCTTAGTTTTACTAATTATTAGGAGTGCCATTCGGTATTCTAGTAATAATTTTAAGTTCCTAGAATCTAGAGATTAACCAACCACACATTTTGGGCAGACTGTTAAATAAGAATCTGCCTTGAATTACACAACACGTTTTATATTAACCTGTAAACCACATTGGGAATTACCTTTAGTCACCTTTCGCAATCTGTATGCAGAGAGTTGTAAACAAACATGGAATTTATTTTCAACCTGTTTAGCAATGACGTGAAACTCGCCGTCTCTTTTTATTATGCCTGCCTTTGCGTTGTTGTTAAACCACTACTTAGGTAGGTATTTAGCGTGGGTGTTATGGCAAATTTGGATTTGCACAACAGAAAATCGTGACAGTTATCGAACCGTTTCTGAGAATCTTCAAGGATCTTACAATAAATAAATCAAATTATAATAAATTATTAAATTAAATTATTTTTTATTTTATTCACGAATGTTTTTTACAATCTATTTTATGTCATTGTGTATGTATTTTAAGTAGATCGTCCTTGAGCAGATATACCTATGTATATTATACCGGTTGTTATATCGAACAAAGATTATAAAAATCCAAAGAGAACGTTTTTTTTTTAAATTGTTGACCATTATGAGTAGAGATTAAGCTTCATCTTTTTTGCATGCCTGTATCGCTTTCTGTCTGTTGCGGCCTATGTTCTCATTTTACAGTAACGACCGGTATATACAATGGCATTGACATTTTCCTTGACCCATAGCAGAATATTGCATTTCGCAATATCAGCTTCGTAACTTAGCTGAACGACTATTTAATCATTTCTGAAGCAAAATCAAAAGCCCAAGCAATTTGTTAATAAACGCAAATAATTTAAATGTATTATAAACAAAGTTATTAAAATTTGCGACGGCAAATGTGTTTAATATAAAATAGTATCTACCTAAAGAAGTAGAAGTATAATGATTTGAATATAAAACAAGTTTTTTTTTACATATTTGGTTTAAGGTGTGTCCATTTTTGCTTCGGGGAATTGAAATATTTTAATCTGCGCATTATATTCTGCAAAAAAAGAAATTGTATCATCTGCTTTCTAAAATTGCGTGATATTTAAAAAAATCGTAGCTACTATTAATCAAGCTGAAACGAAGTGTGTTATCGTGTTAAGATTTACATTTGATAAATTGCTTCTTTGTGTATAAGCATAATTATGTATGTCTTCGTTATGGAAATTTTATAAAATATAAAAAGAAAATCTTTGCGGTTTGTCTAAACTAAAATTGAAATGAATAAACAACAACAAACAGAAAATTTTGCCTCAACTTTTAACACAATACCATCTCTTTATTTGTTATTAGCAGAGCTAGACACATTCCAGACAGGCATGGGCGTCCTACAATACATGAATTTTGTATTAAATATTTGCATTTGCTTTTGACATTTTTCTAATTAATTTATGTGAGGAATTTAGCATAAAAAAATGTATTAAATGCGTAAACCTATTTTAATATTTTCCCATGCGTCGCTCGTCAAATCTGTTTTGATGTTGATTTGATTTTTGTTGATGTGATTTTTGTCGATCGCCTTCATAAAAGTCGGGGCAAACATATTTGGTATGAGCACTCGGTTGCTGCATCTTTGCAAAAATCGTATAGTCTGTAGGAATGTCCGGAATTTCCCGAACTGCGGTTATTAAACTTCGCATTAAATTGGTTTATTAAAATTCTCATAAAGCCATCTTATTATCACCCTATTTTTTTAAATCATGTTTCTCTTTTATTTTTAAACATATACCTATTTAAAAAAACGACAATGTAAACAAATTTTATTTATGGCAACGAACGTGTTATTATTTACATATGTTTATTTTTATTGACATAAGCAATTATCGAGTCAACGCGTTCAATTAGTTACAAATATATTTTAGAATAAATTAATTTTACAATCAACAAATTAACGCTCCGTATTTCTTTTATTCACTTATTTATTTATTTATTTAACTTTACATGTTGCTGCTCTTCTACTTTTATTATGAAACCCTAATGGGTTTTACTTAATTAAAAAAAAAATTAAAAAAAAATGCATGATGTAGAAACAGACAGCAATCACCAATAATAAACGATAAATGAAACAAACAACATTAAAAATCACACAAAACACAAAACTATGGCATTTCAAGGGTACAGTCTAGAGTAAAAGAAATGGTCATCAGTGTCATTAAATAAATTGATGGTATGGTGGAAGATGGAAATATCATCACTTCTTGTCGGGTATGTTGGATTTTAATCAATTTGACAAATAGAACACACATGACACGTCACTGTGTTCAAGGAATGACATTAATTTTTTTTATTTGCATCAAAGAAACGAGAAAGTTCAATTAATTTTGAATCGAATTCACGATAAAACGGTGTTAAATGTTCAAAAAGTCGTGTTCTATTTTAACTAAAATGAATAACTTCTTGCAATTAATTTATTTTTTTTTGTTCTCGCCCGATTAATTCATCGTACAAAAGAGATATTAACGAAATAAAAAATAATTAATTTCAAAAATCAATTGATTTTTAAATGAGATGTGTTCACTGTACGTTGTAAATTACTGTCTTTATGATCTAAGTGTTCACTTCACACTTTTGTTGTTAATTCGTGCAATATATAGTGGAAAAGTTTCGTGTTTACGAATAACTTTATTCAGATAGGTACTTCTCGGTGCCATTCGCACAATACCAGCGTATCGACCTATTTTTACATTCGTAAGGTCATTTCATTTACCGTAAACGATAAAGTGACTACATAATCATTTCATTTAACACGTACGGTAGAACGCCGATTTATTTGTAGCTTCCTGTACATCCTGTTCTCGTCAAGAAAAAAAAACAACTCAACTACGCACCTAAATACTTTCTAACCAACGGTCAATTTTCTTTTTTAATTTTTATCAAAAGTATTCCCGGAGTGATTCAGTCAGTCAGTGGTTATGTAGAATTAAATCATTGGACGGATATTGAAGGAGGTCCACCTGGAATTATCTGTGCCATCATTGTTAACATGCAATCTGCGTAACGTGTGATTCATTTGAACTTGTAAACAAGTAATAAATGTAAAGAGTAAAAATAACTCGCAACATCTGTGTATGTAAGTGGTCAAGTAAGCTGTCAAAATGTAAAAACAAATTTCAATCGTAGCCATGATACCTTTTGACAGTTTCGTAGCCCTGACCCTCAGTGTTCTTAAGGATGTGGTTCGCATCCAAGAGTATCATTTAAATTGAATATCTAGTACTCATTGGGCTTCGCACTGCGTAACCATAGCAATGCCCGAAACATCCTAAGCCTATAGATAACAGTTTCTTATTTTGATACCAAACGCTGAAAACCTGAACTGATGACTTCGTTCCTTTCATTTCGTTTCTTCATCGACTGACAGTTATATTTATTATTTAAAAAAAATGCAGTTAAAAATACCGTATTTTTAAAATTAATAATATTATCTAAACTAAAAATATTCTTCGATTTATTTCGTAGTGCTTCGAGTTACGTTTTCAGAAAATAATACTCCTGTGCATATTTTATGTAATACATAATTATAATAGAATTGAAATGTTAGGTATTTGATTATCGCATTTCTAATTAAATTATCATATTCGCAAGTAAATTATTACACAGTACGATTCACGTGTTTCTTAAATTTATTAAGCAATCTTACAACTAAGCAGCAAGATTGAAGAAGAGACTCCTTAAATGTACTGATTACTGATTGGAAAATATTCACATGCAGTGTGTAAGCTTTTCTTTGACAATTCCAAGTCTAACCTACCATGCAATCAACGGAATTTATAATTCGAGCAGGCTGTGATAGTTTCCAGAAAGTTGGCAACACACTCTTGCAGTTTGAAATTAAAAATTTGAAATGCCAGAATTGTGACATTTATTTACTTTTTTAACGATTGATAATGAACCTAATATTTTGAAAAAGGATTTAAACCATCATCCAAACAAAACAAAGATCGTACAAAGCACGAACATAACCTCAAATATAACAACTGTCAGTTTATTATTTATTTCGCGGTATATCGAACCACGCAGCATAAAGTATCACCTATCATAGCCTCCACCAATTATTAATTCCGTTGATCACCCCCCGGTACTATCATTAAGAGAATTAATAATTGATTTTCCTACAAAGTTAAAGCTACTGTATAACTCATTTTCTCACATTTACGTTGACTGAATATTTAAATTTTTTCTTTTGGGTAGGTACTCGATTTATAACAGCACAATCTCCGATGTTGTGATTAGATATGGCGAGGAGCTCATTTACGAACACTTCTGAAGTGCCCGAAATATAAAAGTAGGTACCTGATTATAGCTTCGAAACTTCTGATTCCTTCAAAATTTATACATTCTTATCTAAGAGAAGTAGTTGAATTGATAAAGCTGATACTGGACAAGGACAATTATAGTCGTGGACAATTAAAAGAGAACGAAACAAAATTAATATTTCATATTCTAGCAATTGTTCTAGAGCACTCTGAGAATATTTCCAACCCCTGATATTTATTATACATACATGAGGTTTAAACAATGCTATAAGCACTACAGCAGTGATTCCAGGGGTTTGTAAAAGAAGTCGTTGGATGAAAGCCTTCAAGTTAAACGAAGTCGTTAGATCTTCCTCCAATCTAAGCCATGATTTGGATTCAAGGGAGATCTAAGGAATTCCCTGGCGTCACTGCTCTAAAGCAGTCATTCGAAAACGCTCTCCGTTTTCCACAGAAGATGTATTCGTGAAATTTATAATATAACATTAAAATATTTCTCGCAGTTGAGTGCACGTTCCGTACACCCGCGCTACTACCTATTGATTCTTTACTGTGATTGCTACTAAAGTACGGAATAATGAACGTGATCACTGCAAAAAAATTGTGATGAACTTGGAGTATGACCACTTTTAAACAAATTACCTAAATGCTTCTTCAAAATTGTTTAATTTTGCACCGAGGATCACGAGAACAAAAAAAAAAACAGACGTGAAACAAAAGGAAAGTATGCACAGGCATTTATCATTTTAAACTTAATATACTCAAACGTGAAGTGTTTCGCAGAACATTTACGATCGTTTTCACTCATCACTCTCACAACTCCTCGTGTTTGCTGTTTTAATTTAAAATAAATTCTCTCTGGAGAAATATACATTGTTTTTGACTACCAGAGGGAGTAACAAACTTCTGGTGTGCATAAATCTTTTTAAATACGATGTTTAAACTTTATCTGACTATCGTAAATATATGGGTACTTAAAAGAACACTTAAATGATCTTTCTCTTCAACTTTTTTTTTACCTTGGATGTGATCCTCTTTAAAAAAATTGCAAATTTATGCAGAAATTGTAATCTCTAATGGACAAATGGTTGAAATTGAAATTGAATTAATTTGTGTGTTTGATGAGTTTTATCTGTGTTGGTATTTCTTATCTAAATGTTCGTGTTTAAAAAAAAAGATGGCGCCACAAACTGGATTCTTATAGTGATTCTGATCCTTGCGTAGATTACTGTTTAGTCTAATTATCAGAACGGAAATCTATTTGCTAATTTAAACTTTTATGAAACTTGATGTTGAAATTTTGATTGATGGTGCGCTAATTTTAACCGTGTTTCGAAACTCTCAAATGTTTTTTTTTATATTGTTATAAACCTTCGATAAATCTATTTTTATAATCATCGCGCCATCTAGCGTCTCAATAATTCTCAAAGTTTCGCGGAGGGGATTCTAGATGGTGCGAGAATCGAACGACGATGCTCAACGTAAATGATGACTCCTGCATGCGAACCACACCCTTAAGAACATTCATCGTAAGGGCCGCGAAACTGTCAAATGGTATCATTTAAATTGAGCGTCATAGTACATTGAACCGTTCCTAAGATATATTTATGGAATTGTACAAACGAGAAACTTCTGGAAAAGTTTTCCTGTATAAAAGTCGGCCGGGCGCGTGATTTAAATCAGTCTCCACTTAAAAAGCGATGTGTGCGATTAAAGAAGCCGAAAACTATCTGTGTTGTTTACCAGAACTGATTAGTGCCTGACTGTGAAGAATTAAAGTATCTCTCATTTAATACAAGTTTGTTAATTCGAATCCGCAACTTGAAAAAGAAATATTTAAATGTAATTGTTTAAAGATAAAACAAATAATAAAAATTAACACAACAAATAAAGCGAGCATGAAAAATTTCAATTTAAAAACTCAATAAAAAGAAAATGGCATAATTAATTCGGACAAAAACAACAAAAGAAAATCGATCAGAAAATACCGTCATGTATTTTTTTTTGTTGTATTCATGTGCAGTGTGAGTGCGTAAAACTTCATTCATTTTCTCTCTGTGCCTCGCTAGACAGAGTTGCCAGATTTATCGCAGGCAATGTTGCTAATTTGTTGACAAAATATAACTAAAAGGTGCCATTTTTTTTTTTTTCATAAAATCATAAACAAAAAATCGACATCAAAAAAAGAACAATCAAGGAAAAAAAAACAAACAAATGAAACCTGATAAAAAGTCAGAAACAAAAGAGAAATGAAAGCAGTGGCGTAGTGAAGTAGTGTGGAATTCAAAAATGGGGTGTTTCAATTAAAAAAAAAAAAGAAAACATAACTTTGATATTTTTATAATGCTTGGACAGCCTGTATATAAACAGAAATATTTTTAAAAAGTGCAGTGGAAGCGCTCCTATTAAATATAAAAAAAAAAATCGAGTCGATACCTGGAATACCAAAAAAGTTATGGAACTTTTACGGAGCTCTGGGGCACCCTGGATATAAAATAATTTTTTTTTACTCTTTTGTTGTTTATCTGTAACATAATTTAGGTGAGGGGCGTAGAATTGTGACTGGCACGCAGACTACTGACAAGCTAGAACCGGCCCTGTCTGTGAAATTGAGATTAAAAAAGTTGCATTTTTATTAATCTTTGTTAATTAATTAATTAATTGCATTACCGTACTTTAACTTTAAATATTGGTACAGCTCCGTGTTAGCAATTTAGCATGGGAACACTTGGGAATAAAAATTATTGATACTCAATAATCAATTCAGTTCAAATCAAGTTTGGTTCATAATACTTTTTTTTCGAGTTTTATAATTCATATTAAGTTGGCGGGAATTGTAGGGCGCTGTAGTTGTACGCCTCAGGTGCATAACAACCTTGAAATAATCTTACCGACGTATAATCGTTGAAATGAGTAAACAGACAGCCTGGAAGGTATGCAACTTTTTATATACGCCGACATTTCGATTCGAGTCTCAAGGCGCTCTTAGCAACAGGTTCTTGTTAATTTAATTTCGGAAGGTGGTGGAACCACGCGACACGAAAAGTTTGCTGCACTTGTTGCTTTGCTGGCATCTTAGACTAAGCCAAGAATGTTTGAATTAAATGAACCCGATGAAAAAATGTTTTACAGCCACCGGAGCTTAAGACTTTCCCGTCCAATTTAATTTGATACCCATGCAAACGTAAGTACCTTATTGTTGCAACAACGCAAATAGCATGATGATGTTTTTGTTTTTTTTTATAATAACAATAATTGTTCTCATTGCCATTTCAATATTTTTAGAACAGCCAATATTTTCAAAGTGTGGTTGTATCAAGTGCGCACCTGCTGTAACTAGTTAATTATTTTGTAAGTTAAGAACCTGGCGCAAGTTGCTACGTGGTTATTTTCAGCTGTGTGTGGTTGCTAGTTTTTTTTTTGTTCGTAGGCGCCTTATCATTTTTTTTTTTTTTTTGAAAAGTTGGTATGGGTTCTAATTCCGGCGGGTGCTGAACTGAACATATCGTCGCGTTTCGAGCACGTGGTCGGCGCGAACGCGTTTGTAGAAATAACACGTCTGAGACACATGTGGCATAATTCCGACTAAATGTAATTCGTTGCCAGTTATCAGAACGCAGTTACGCGAGTGATAAATTAGTGATAGCATAGACGACAGTCGGTACAGATTGTGGATCAATACATGTGTATTTAAAGTGGTTGCATAAAACTTATTAATTAAAACCTTAAAAGAATGTTAATTAAGTTCATCGTTAAGAGTCGGCCGTATCAGATCTGCAAGTGCGATCATTATTGCCATTAAATAAAAAACCATGCCGTCGACTTAGAGCGCGCATTTATTTCACTTAGTTTCGAAACCAAACTAAAAGCATGAGTCGGCCGGTTCAAAATGGTCAGGACAGAAATAGAAACGGTTATATTGTCGTTTATGACCAACCAGGAATTCAAGAAGAGGTAACAACGAAGAAAAGAGGTACGTTTAATCAAACTTTTATTAAATCGTCAAAAAAAAGTGCGCTCCTTAAATATATACCACCTATGAGAAAACGCGCGTTCTATTTTCGTTCTGCATTCAAAAATACATCCTTCATTACCTTCAATTTACTCAACTGTTTGCCTACATTTGAAAATCAAATTCAACACTTTTCTATAGCTCATTTTCTGATAATCGCGGGTTATCGCGTTAAAACATTTTTTTTTTATCAAACGAGCAGCCTCAGATTAACTTTGTTTGCGTTTCTGGACGTATCGAAATGGAACACTCGAAATTTTTTTTTTTTTTTAATGAAAACTGGTTACTCTGTTTACTTACATAAAAACTGGTAATTGAAACGACAGTTTGCTGATAATACAGCGGGTGAGGTTAACTACCGAGATTATAAAATTTTGCCGCTAACTATCTTACAAAAACTAAAACGACTGTAACATTTAATTCAACCGTTACCGTTACAGCATTTTTGATTTGCGCCTCCGTTTTTTTTTCTACCTTTAAAAAATGCACTGTTTTTTTTAATATCAAATATTTTCATTATTTATTTATTCTGATTTCGGTACGTGTTAAAGAAAAATACCTAAATAAAACGCTGTTTTTTTTTTTTTTTTTGTAAGACGAAGTGTAAAATTGAAAAGACAATAAACCTAACCGTGTTCGAATCAATTTGCGCAAAGTATTTTCTTTTACTGACATAAACAAAATGATATTAAAAACTCATTCGTGGCTCCAGAGTACTCTGATGAGTACTTCCAACCCTCGATATTGTATGAAGTTAAAATTTGACGGAAATTCTCTGAGAATGCCATAATAACTAAAGCGAGGATATAATAGTACCGTCCCCGCACAGGCTTCCGTTACTACGTGCGGTCAACTAGAGCTTAAATTTATTGTATTGTGTGGCGAAATTGCTGATAAACTAAGGCAGGGACTTTTTAACCTTCGCTTAGGTGCAACTTGCATAGTTTACGAAGAGAAAAACCGCCCGTTTAGTTAAGTCCTAAACTGAAGCAGGGACTTTTTAATCCTCGCTTTAGCAATAACACAGTGAATAAGGAAAATCGTATTGTAATTCCTCCAAACCAGTTTTATTTAAAAAAAAATACTTAAAATAATGAAAAATAATATACAGGGTTATGAATAATTAAAAGCATCTCGTAAAGTAAACTGTAAATAGATATAAACACGGTTAAATTACAAAAAAGAAATTGCGCTACTTTGAGGTCCGTAAGAACGTGCAAAAACTGAAAATCTCGAATATCTTATTCTTTTATTATAAAATTAAAAAGTTCAGAAATTTTGTGCTCCTATGAAATTCGATGGAAAATCTAATACTGTCAGAAGATATAGGTTGGGATTGACAGATTCGCAGATACGACTGTCAACTGTTTTTTCTCTTATGGGCGCTATCTTAGATATTAATACCACATGGTAAAAAAAAAAGAAATGTCATTACGACGATATGACACACACACATGCGTTCCTTTTAAAACAAAATATTAAGTTACTAAAGAATAATTTCAGAAAATAACATTTTTTTTAATGTAAATAATTTGTTTTAAAACTAAAGCATAAGTATGTCGTATTGAGATTACATTTTTGAATCACTTCACATCACAAAAAAAAACAATTGACAGTAGTGGTCTAAACTATCTAAACTATTTTACACTGATGAAGCACAAAACGTGTTGTGAGACGTCAGGAAACAATTTAAATAAATCGTAATAAAGGCATTTTTCAGTTATTTAGTCAAGAACTCAAACGATTTTATATTTATAAGAGACAATTAATTTTTGTAGTTGCGTTAAATAAATTTTAATAATCATTGAATATTTTGCTATTTTTTATCCGATTAAAGGATAAAAACTGTTTTCTTATAAATTATTGTACATTATAGTCCTTCAAACTCATCTTGTTTTATTTATTGACTTGAACTAAAAAAAGTTATAAACTTACCAAGACTGGAAGTAAATAATTTTTGTTTCTGCATAATCCTTGACTGTTTTATTTCACCTTCATGCAAATAACAGTTTATCATTCAATGCAAAATTACATAGTATTTATAAAGACTGTACCTGATGAAATGTTTCCGGGAAATTTCCTTATATTGTTCTTATTTCATATATTGTCAATCTATCTCGGTTATCATACAGTGTGTGCCCGGATTTACTTAACATAATTGAATTTTTTTTCATGTCTTCAAGAAAATTGATCTTGCAAAATAATAATTAACAATTAAAATCAATAACCGTTGTTTGGGTTGCTTACAATTCAGCCTTTGTCTTAATTTTTCTAACATTTTGAAGTTTCGAAGCAAGCAAACCTTTTCTACAAAATATTTTCTTTTTCTTTTTGAAACGACAATAACTTTCATCTGGAACACGCTGTATATGAAACTATTTGGTAAATTCGATGTTTGTGAGATGTAAAAGAAACTATGTAATTTCTCCTTACGGCATCAAAATCAAGAATCGGTTTATAAATGTGCATAAATTATTTCTCTGTTGACTTTTATTTGAGATCGAAAATTCAGTTAATATTATAAATCATACAAAATAGTGTCATAAACAATTTAAAGCAAGGTAATAAATAAATCGTGTACAATGAAATCATAAATTATATAAAGAGAAATGTTTTTTATCACTTTTGCTGCAGGAAACGTTAGGAAATATTAAACTACCCTGTATCTACGGGATTTGGTACAATTTTTTCTAAAATGTAAATTATCCTTTGGTAAGTAGGTAAATTATTATTAGTAAATTATATCAAAAGTTAAGTTGAATCCTATTGGCTAAAGTCAAAGTCCTCGGACGGTATATTTTTAAAATATTCATGTAGGTTTCACAACGGAATTTCCGTACAATCACAGACTTAAAATTATCCAGTTTCTTTTGTCATTTGAGGTCTTAATTAACAGTTGCTTATGCATATAATCCTCGGGACAATTTTAACGCACTCAAGTCATGGAGGTTAAGTAATTGGAAGAGTAACCAGCAAGCGGAAAACGAGCCGATTTTCGGACAAGCACTCTCCTCTCTTGCATGGCAGAAATAAAGACCATTAGAAAACATAACACGTGTTCGGTACTCTACACTCTGTTCGTTTTGCCATACTAAAGGCCCCGAACTGAACCGGTTTTCAGTAGTACACTTAACCATACTTAGCCTCGATGGCTTAAGTAATCGGGGTTTGACAGCTTCCTTAAGATTAAAACATAATCTTCTGACGTCTTTAATTCGCTCGGATAACAGACGTTTGGCCGTAGATTAAAGATTAAACCTAATCTTGAAGAAGCTGTCAACGAACAGCATTATTTGTGGCAGTTAAAGTTGTCTCAAAAATTATATACAGGGTGAAACAAGAGGAGAGAGAGAGAGGAAATATTTTGAGAGGTGTTAGTATAAAAAGAGTTTATCTTCGTTTTCTACAATCAACAGTTCGCATCGAAAGCAAACCTTTCCTAATTAATGATATCTACATATATAAATTGAGTTTAGATTTTAGATAACTGAATCACTACGTTGAGTTTCGCCTTGGAATCGTCCATAATTTTTTGTAAGAAAAAGAAACTGAGTAGTATTGAATGCATGGCTTAGATATTTGAGAAGAAAGTGGCAATTAATTATTAGGGCATATACCGTATCTTTCATTTCAACTTGAAAACGTACGCGCATATTCTATGCGCTCTTTTCACGAATTCTTTTATTCTTATATGAATCTTGTATCTTGTATCTCATGTATATGTTAAATTGTTCTGTAAGAGTAACAGGTTCTATTTCTGCACTTTTTTTTTTCAAGTTTCAATGAAACAGACGATACGTATATCATGCCACAATACAATAATACGCGTTTCGTTGTTTTGTGAATGGTGAACTTTAAAAAAACTAATATTATGGAAATTAATACATACATAATTCAATGCAATTCACAACCTACGTCGTCGTTTTCCAGTAAAAACTGTTTTAAATGAGCAGTTCGTTTTAATTTACAATTCCCCTTACATTCGATGCAGTTTTATTTTTGTTTATTTCACAATATTTTAAAATTCTAATTATTGAACCATTCAATGAAATAAAAACATTTTTGATGATATAGTCAAATAAATAAATTTGTAAAATCGGAATGCATAAAATGATCATCGGTAATACACAATTGAAAAAGAAAAAGAAAAAAAAGGAAAACCCGACTGACTTCTTAATTACAGGTGACTTCTAATAACGCCAGCGAACGTCAATGGAATGTGTATAATTAGTATCGAGACTTCATAAAATCTGAAACAGCTTTAGTATTTTAGATGTCTACTTAAACATGTGGAGTGGCATTTAAGAATTCAGTTGATTAACTTATCGCAAAGCTATACTACACTAAAACACTGTTGTGTCATGGTAATTATTTGTTATTGTGCATTTATGATGCATTTTTTAGTCCTAGAACTCGCTGTTATTTCACAAATACTTTTCTTTAATGGCTTTGTCTCCTCAATTTAAGTTCTGATTAGCTAACTATATGTAAGTACATAATGGCACACGTTTTTACCGATGCTATTTATTGTTTGCTGTTTATTATTGCGAACGTCAGGGTTCTGCGAAATTATCGGAGTTCAAAGACGAGTAATCGACGACCTCCAGCCCCCATAAACACTACAATGAATCAATCAGTTCTGATAAATTGTCTTTTTTTGTCTGGTGCTATCATGTTTTCTTCTACACTTGGTTTTTCCTGGTCAATACGGAACAGTTTTATATTTCATTGAGCAATATCAGTTCAGTGCTGCTTTAACATTATTTTTGTTATTGTAAAAGTTATTCAGTATTAAAAAAGTTTATAGGTTTAGCTGATACATGATGATGAAAAATAAATAAGTAAATAAATTTCCCTATTTAAGATGTTTTTTCTTTTCTAGGAATTAAACATTACAGTGCAAGAATTGTATACTTCTGCGAACCCAAGTCAGAAATTTCTTATTCGTATTCTGAGTCATCTAAAATCCAAATAGTAAAATAAAAAAATGTATAGCTGAATTAAACACAGAAGAACGTGTGGGTGGAGCTTATCTACTCGTATTGCTTACGTAGCGCAGGTCACGTGACCGCATTCGTCTCAAGTTGCGAGACCTCTACACGTACTCAAATATGTTGCTTTAATTAAAACGTTTATTGAAGTTCGAAAAGTTTAAGATTGTTGTTTTATTGTTGCTTGTAAAATTCAGATCGGTGAAATACGACGGTGTTGACTGTCAATGCGCTTTTTATCTTAACACGGTTTTATATTTATTATAGAATAATACAGCAAACGTATCACTATATCAGCGAAGGTCGCCAAGTTTTAGCAACAACAAATTGAATTCTCGTATTAATCCGTTCAGTTCAGAAAACTTTCAAAAATAATTATTTATGAGCTATATTTTATAACCTAATTATTTTACCTTTGGGCGAATTATTATTAAATATTATTCTGTAATAGATATTTTGGATGGATTTTTTTTAATAAAAAAAAAAAATTGGCAGGTAAATGTTGAGAACCAGTACTTTTTTGCTAGTTTTGTAACGTCTTTCATTTTCTAATTTTTTCGTCTGAATTTCTTATTAAATCAATTAAATGTGTGCGCGCGGCTTTAATCCGTATCCAGATTATTAATTAATAAACGTGATATTGAAGTAATGCAATTCCTGACTTGTCATTAACGTAACCTTACATGCCATTTTTTCATGCATTGCAGAACCTTATTTAATTCAACAGAAATTACAAACATTTTTGTAACGCAAACAACTCGGCAGAATTTTTTTTTTCTGTATAAACCACAATTTATTAATCATTTAATACAGAGTGATCAAAGTTGAGTTGAGTTGACAATGCAATCAAGAGCATTTTCTTATTCGACTGTTTGCAACACCGCATCCGATATTATTTTGTTGATTTATTTGACATAACATTGACAGCGGCTAGATTGTAGGTTATGTACGGCGTTTTAATTTGGATTTGATATGATACAGTCCTGTTACATGACGGCTGTCAGTGTCAACAACCAGAAGTAACTCCATAGTACCAAATTTGGCATTGCCAACTTACACAGTTATTCTTGAGCAATTGTATTTGTAATATTATACCGTGCGATCAAAAATAAAACGGTCACAACAGAATTTTTCATCACTTCTAAAATAACTTCAACCATGTAGACGTTTTGTACTCCAACTCAAATATTTTGAAACAATTAAAATGTCACCGTTAATTAAATTCGACAGAAAGTATTACCAACTTTTTCTTTTCTTTTCGATGCTCAGGGCCTGCTCTGAACCGTCTTAATTTCGATCGCGTGATACCATGTACATTGCACGGAAATAAAACAAAACCAAAAATAGCATTGACATCTTCCAAAAATAATTATAAAATAATAGAACAATTTGGCAGACAGACATGTCGTACAATGTACGACATACTCCAAAGAAAATATGTGTCAGGGATCACTGCCAAATGTTAAAGCACGTGAGATTTTTTTTTACAGTTTGAAGTCCAATTATGACTCCCAAAAATTTGGCAGTAAACTGCGAGATTAAAAAATATTATTTCTGGTGTACCTTATTATGTGTTTGTGGTTCTGATTGCGAAATCAAATGTTTGATTGTCAATCCTAATGTTGATGCCAGCTCAATTTTTTAGAGGTCGCGGTCACATAGAGTTTCGAACCTGTCTATTTTTGAAACTGTACTAAAAATATAAAATACACGTTACTTTGTAATAATCATATAAGGTCTGTGTGACACTGCGTAAGATACAAAATCTTGTACGTACGTACAAAATGAGAGAGACAGGTTACCATAGTGAATGTTCATTGGTTGATTCATTGTCACTTTGTGCAAGATTTTATGTCAAGTCAAGTGTCACACGAGCCTAACATAAAAGAAATTACCTGCACAAAAATTTGGCATTATAAAAAATGCCATGCGCTTGTGGTAGGTTATCATTAAACATACAGGATGATTCAAATTCGAGGTAAACTTGAAGTAAAACGGGTTAAAAAGAAACACAGCCCCTAAATTTTTTATTACTTGTACAATTATAAAATTTTTTCGTTGTGGAGCTTAATGAACGTGTTACAAAAGAATACGTGAACCGTAACATGAATTACGCCTTAATATATGATAACCGAGATAACGGACGTATCAAATGATGTATGTACTTAAGACAATAATTGCCGTTTAATCGGATTAACTCTTAATAACAGTTTATTTTTCCTAATAATAAAATTGTCAGATAAATGCGTGGTATGTGTCAGCGCGCCTCTGTAATCTACAGCGTGACTTTAATTTCTGGAACTCGTTTCAAAACGAAAACTTGGGTTTTTCTTTTGAGCAATTAATTGCGCGTCCGTGACGTGAATTTTGCTAAATAATTAATTATGCCAGTGCTCCACTTACAAGAAATGAGAAATAATAACTTCAATTGGTTCCTAAGTGACCTACAATTATGTCTCGCCTTCATAACTATTAAAAAGTGACGTTTTCAAACAAGTATTTTGAATTTTTAATGAACATAATACTAGTATTATTTCCAAATTTATATACATATACGAGTTATTAAATAAAATATTTTGCAAAAATTGTTTTTTTTTTTTTTTAATTTTGTGGCGATTTAAACAGAATTTTAAATTTTTGAAAATCAAAACCAAAAAGATATTTGAACAACCGCTTTTATTCATGTAGAAAGTGAATAAATTATGAAAATAAATTTATTCAGTTTAAGGTCAGTATAAAATTGTTAAAATCTTAGAGAGAGCGAGAGAGTCAACCAATAAACCTTCACGGCGGTAGCCTGTCTCTCTCTCTCTCTCGCTCTCTTCTTACTCTAACAAAAATTAATATCGTATCAAGCGAGCCTAAAACACAATTTTTATTTTATATTTGAAATATTTTACGAAAATCGAGTTTCGACCACAAGAAGAAGGCAAAAATAAACGAACATTCATAAAAAAAATTGTAAACTATTATATCGAAATTGGAAAATTTTTGATTACCTACAAAATAATACGATTTTTTTTTTCCTTTATCTATTGACGAAGCTTTTTATTTGCTATTTGCTATTTAATTAATTTTTTTTTTTGAAACGTAAGATCCACCAAGCAGTCGTAATTTGATAAATGCAATAGCAACAAATTCTTGTCGCGCTTGTTTTTCTAAAGGGAAACGCTGCGTTGTTAAAAAAAAAAAAAACGAAAGCGACTGGCTCACTTCCTGTGCGTACATACACACAATAATTCAAGCACAATGCAATGACGATTATGTGATCCTTTAAATGTCATCATTTAAATAAATTGAAATTGATTTGGCCCTGTGATCCCCCGAACTTAAAAAAATACACACAAAATCAGCACTTTGAGGAGACCCCCTAAGAGTAAGAAATTCTGAAAAATTGTTTATTTGTTTTACTGTACTTAGAGTATTTTGATATTTCCCTTGTTATTTTCACCTAAATTAAATGAATTAAAGAAGTGTCTAGCTGCGACTCTCAATCTTACAAAAAAAAAAACATAAAAGAGAATACCTTGGAACCCCCTCCAACTATACATACATATAGTTGTTTGAAATTGTCAAAAAAAGGCTTCCTGTGATCTCTGTCATTAAATACATAGTCTTGGTATGTCGTTTTTAACCCGTGAGGGGGCGCGTCGTAAGTTACTTAAATGATTAAATTAAGTCATTTAATGAATTATAGCACGAAGATGCTGTATTGTATTTTAGAAAGCAATAAATTTAATTTTAATCATCGAAATGTGTTTATCAGTCATACGTATAATTTATGAGCATTTTTTTTTTTGCAAATTTAAACCGGTTTGTTCCGGCGATGCTAACGTAAAACCGCGAACTCGAACTTTGCTATGACTTTTTTTTTTTTTTTGTTAGTGTATTAAATAATTAGGCACTTTTTTTAACAAGCGATTTTCTCGGTTTTGTATGAGAACATAAGTTTAAAAAAAACGTGCGGGTACATAAAGAAACAATTATGTGTATTTTGAGAAAAGGGGCACAGAAAATATGGTCCAATGGTTGCCAGTTAATGAATTTGAAATTTCATTAAAATATGTGTACTTGTAATGTTCAGTTGAACTTGGAAGTTCTTTTAGAATTGTAGATTTTTTATTGGAAATTCATTGAAATATTCTAATTTTTAAAATATTTCAATGATTTAAATTAAATATTTAGGGTAAGACACAAATAGTAAAATCGTGAATTTTTTAAAAATACAAATCATTCATTCTTTTCTTTCTACATTTTTTTTTCTTAATTAAGTAGAATATAATAATTCACACAATACACAATGCAACAATAATTTTGTTTATTAAAACATTGACGTTCCTTTTAATTATACAGATTGATGCAGGGCACTAGGTAAACGGTTCGGGTCCTCGTAAACAGCGGAAGGAACAAAGCTTAAGCGCATTGCGTAATTTCGATAAACATTCATCAAAACTATTAAATTTGCTCACCTAGTTCCCTGAGTCAATATGTATGCATAGTTTTCAGCGAATCTATCCTAAATGTATTCTACTAATCCTTTTTATCTTAATGGAATTTACGCGTATCACGCGAAATGTTTCTGAGATACATGGGTGTGACGAAATGAATTTCAGAAAAACCTTCATTCACATTTCGTGTTTAAATATCGAAATACAAAAAAAAAAAAAATGGTACTGGAAGCAGACGATATATTTAAAGGTTTATGCAACAGTTTACTTTGAATTGAAACGAACCTCTAATTGTATATGTACATATTTTTCATCTAGGAGCACTTACACTCGTTTTTAAGACGCCAAAGATACTGATGTCATCTTTGAAATAACACAACATACAAAGTGTTGTAATAATAATTCCAAACGAATTTAACAGGTTTCTAATACATACCAAGTATGAAATGTGTTGAATAAAAAAAAACTTAACATTATGTACGATAGATAACAACATAATATCATTTTCGATTTAATTTTAAAATTTATGATTTAATAAGTGATAGCAAATGCGTCATTCTGTCGGTAAATACTAAGCGCACATTTAAACTTGATGACCTCTTAAAACAAACCTAATAAAACATTCACCGCAGAACATATGCAAATTCAATGTGACCTTTAATTTGTGCAAATCATCCCGATTCCCTATCAATATGCATGAGTGAGAAATGTGCACGTCTCATCTAGTGTAAGTCGTCTGTAAGTACTGACAATGAGCCATCTCAGGCGGAAACGTATGTAACGTAGGTGCCTCCTCTCAGGGACCATGATATGATACGAGATAAAATCGGCGTCAGATTATTCAAGCTGTTACCTCACAGTTACGCGATGATAAGTTTGTGAATAGATAAAATAAAAGTGAACAATCTCGGGAATTAGCCTATGTACTTTTATGAGTCATTCGGTCATTATTTATTGCACTTGCTTATGCAATCGTGGAATTATTACAGATTATGTAGCTACAGAAAATTGAATGAAACTGTTTTATACTGGTAATTAACTCTCGCATGTACAAGCAATTAAATTTAAAAAAATAATAGCTTTTTTTAATACGTACATACTTGTTTTTAATAGTAAGTATAAGTAACATGCATTTTATCAAGACGCAGTATCACGATTAAATCAGCGTCTTAGTAAAATGCATGTTACTATACATACATTTTATTTTAGTCCAAATGTTGATTTTTAAAAATTATTAAAAAAACAGTGTATACGAAATACATCCTGAACTTAATTATTTGATAGAGTACGATGAATAAGGTCACAACTACAAGTCTCTTACTTTATTTGTTCGAAAGGTATTTGCATTTTTTTTTTTTTTGAAGTACTGCAGCAGCAATATTTTCTTTAAAAAGTTAAATAACGCCAAAACGGTTTAGATTATTAGGCCCTACGCGTGCTACACAAATTCACATTAAAATTCAGTCCGGAATCAAACCTGTACACAACAAATTAATTTTAGAATGTGCTCCACATGAAACATTTTTTGTAAAATGAGTAGCTAGAGAGGTATGAATGAAGCCGCGTTAAGTGGAACACCCTGTACAAACAATTAAAACCAAAATGTTTAAAAGAAGTGTCGTTCATATTTAAACTCATTTAAAAACAACGTGAATCCGTTACAGTTGCACCCTGTATATGAGCAAATTAAAAAAAATAAATAAAGAAAAATACTTTAAGACGTAGAGAAGTATAACAAAAAAAAGGGGGGGATTAAAAATGTGTAAATTAAAATAGACGTATTTATTTCAATTAACTTAAAAGGGTACAAAAGATCGTGCACTTTCACCAGATAAAAGTTTTTAAAGTAATTTAAAAATGTGAGGAATTTGCATTTATTATTTCTTACCTTGTCTTAAAAACTATTTTATTTTTAATTTTTAGAATATACATTATGTAAGTGGACCTCAAATTCAAATGAGAATTTACAACTTCTATTGAACGTCGTAATTATGATCAGTGTTCGAGGTAATAAGTTTTGATGGGTGTAAACAATTTTTTACGTGGGTTACATAAGTGATAATGCTCAGGGTTAATATTTACTTAAGAAATTGTCATTCAAAACGATGAAAGAACAAATGGAAAATTTGCTAGAAGTAAATACTATATAATCGAACAGAGACAAAACAGTTTTTGTTCGCTGATAAAATATTAAAAACATTTAAATAATTTGATCTCGATTTTAAATGAAAGTTCATAATTAATGCATTCTTATGGAAATTTGCTTAAGTTTTTGCAGTTCTTCTTGAGCTTGAAGAAGCTATTTCCCGATGGCGAAACGTCGAAAAGTGGTAACGATTTTGAAGGTATCCAGAAAATATGAAAAATAAAACAATTAAAATTATAATGAACTAAAATAAAAGTAATGTGAACAAAGAGATTAATAATTATTACCTTTACTTATAAAAGAATTAATTTGCTAGAGTCTGCATTGCAATTTGTGATGGGTCCGATGGGGGAGACATTACTTTTAACGCTTGGTGTACATGATGCTTACGAAAAACCTACAGAACGATAACTTTTCGTTCATTTTTTTTTTATAAAAGTAAATAGTCTAGGCTCCCGAAATCGAAAACAATATTCTATCAATTCAGAACTCGTGACTTCAACATTCTCGGATATTTACGATTAGCCCTAACCCCTGGGATTAGAGGTTATCCACAAAATCAAGAGCCGACGTTACTATTTTGACATTACACAGCCTTGGGGCAAGGAATATTATAAACAAAATTAATTCCTCAGCAATAAACTAATAGGATATTTTTATTTAAGACATGGGATCTGTTTCATATTCAGATTTTAACAGAGTATTCGTTTCTTCCATAATAAATCTCTCTGTAATAAGCAATACCTACTTAATTATGACCTTATCTATGATTATAACACCGAAGATGTAATTTTAAATACACGAGATTTTAATAAACTAATAATAATAGTAAAGGAGACAATGGTTTAGAAATAATAAGTAAATAAAAAGTGTCTTACCACAATAAGCGTATTTCGAGAGCGAAGCTGCTGTCTCTGAGTGAACTGAAGATAGAAGCTTAGCTGTCGAAATATGTAGCAGCTATAAACTTACTGTGGTAAGAGATTTTTTTTTTATTTGCTTGCTAAAATCCTCTTAACCAATACTACTTAATCAATTTGTGATGTTTTTTTTTCTTTCGAGTTATTAATTTTTTTTTTCCTTTTCAGCATGGCTGGGAACCCGGCATTGGGTTACCTTCATGCTTTTCTTGGGCATGGCGAACGCCTACATTATGAGGACCAACATGTCCGTAGCCATCGTAGCCATGGTCAATCATACGGCCATAGGAGCACCCGAAGAATTAATCGATGACGAATGTGACGCAGTGGTTGGAAACAACACTTCTTCAAATTCTTCGGTGAGAAGACGTTAATAAATTCCTTTTTTTAAGTAAACTTTCATGTGACAGTTGACTCAAACTCCAATAAAACTCCTAACGTTTATCGAACGATAAGGCTGCGCCTCTTATCGTTATGTTTTCAGAAGATGATAACTTTTTTTTTCTTACTTATTTTGCGATATGAGTAATTTCGTCAAACAAGTGCCACGTATAGTTGCAGATTATGAATGGTTTAGAACAAACTATAAACTTTTTTTATACTTTTTTTTAATATTATGTTAAATTAAATGAACCTTTCCAATTTGATATTTGAACTTTATGGCGTTTACTGTATATGTAATATCTGAATTAATTTTTTGCTAAAAATTGAAATGAAAGTGTTTCGTGTTTCATTAATGAATTAATCAACCATTTCCTGTCGAGTATTTCAATTTAAATGAGTTGCAAATTCGCTCCGCTGATTTCTTCTCTGTTTTGATTAATGTCTTCGGCAAGGTGAACATGATTCACCGATTGACAAATCACCACAGTCAATATTATTATAGTTTTTTTTCCGTTTGCCATAGATTACATAATTTGCAATGCTTAATTATTCGTGACGAATTTATTTAAAAATCGGAATGTTCATGGTGACTTTATTTTCTGCGGAAAACTTAAATCAATCCACTTAACTGCTGCTAATTAAACGTTAACACGTTTGGTTCGAGAATTTATCAATCACCAATAATCAATTTGCGTAGGTACGTCAATTTTTATTATTGATATTCACAGAATAACTATAAATATTGTAGACAGCGTCCTTGACACATTGAGAGATCTCGCTCTACATTATCGTTTCTGTGAACCTTACCATTTTGTGAAATGAAATTTAATTTCCGCAATAACTACAATTAAAAAAAAATTGACTCCATTAGAGTAAACAAAAATACCTCAAAAAAAAATAGATTTGCTAAAACCCCGACATTTATTTTTTTAAATTATTTTTATTTCTGATTTCATCAAACAATTATTCATATTTTTACACATAAGTATTAAAAAAATCTGAAATTGTGTTACGCTAGCGCCATCTTTGTATATTTGGCAGAACTACAAACGTCGGCGCGAAATTTGAAGTGAATTTCGTGCGTACACTGACTGAGCAATAAAAGTCTCCCCTTGTAAGTGTTAAAATACAATTATATTCCTTCCGACCACAATATAAAGCAGTCGGACAAGCAAACGAGCTAGCAGGTAAACAAATACAACAAATAAAAATGTGAAATAAAATTCAATTCAATTGTTTACTTTTTGTTGCTTAAAAAAAATTATAGGCGGGACTTTACTTTTATTGTTCGGTGTACACAGTTAGAGAAAGTTGTATGTAGAAGTATCAATTATTTAAAACGAATTAGTTGCGTGTATCTGTATCTACCATTCACTTTTTGATGAAATCTTAATGTTGAAAATCTATAATTATAATCATCTTGAATTTTGTAAATCTTTCGTCAATTAATGATTAAATTTTCTGTCATTTTTCAGGATAATTCAGATGGCGATTTCGTCTGGGAAACAGATCTGCAAGGGTACGTCCTTAGTTCGTTCTTCTACGGTTACGTAATAACCCAAATTCCATTTGGCATACTCGCCAAGCGTTATGGAAATATTTATTTCTTGGGAGTCGGAATGCTCGTCAACTCTGTCTTCGGCCTTCTCGTACCACCGGCAGCTAACTTGGGGGTGGGTTGGCTCATTGCCGTAAGATTCATACAAGGGCTCGGAGAGGTGAGTAGAAACTTACAAGCTGTACAAAGTGAGAAGTTGCATTTTTGTTTCGCTCACGTCCTGTACGATTTTGCTTTCTCATCTTACCAAGAAACAATAATGTATACGGCTCTCACTTCTGTACCTTGTATTGGTACTGAAACATACATTTCTGGTTAGGGACCTATTGTACCATGCACGCACTCCCTGCTGGCTAAATGGATTCCCCCAAATGAGAGAAGCCGTATGGGTGCATTCGTTTATGCAGGTATATTATACTTTCTGCATTTTAATTCAAACGCGACCCTGTATGGTCCATACATACAGAAATCAGCTTTGAAAGTGACTACTCAGTATAACAATCGACGCGTTTATTTTCGAGCAGAACATAATTAGCCGGATCCAGAAAAAATTTTGGCATTGCAACAGTAGGTACAATGACACCCATTAGTAAAAAAAAAAGAAATTATTATGTAAAATGTGACGTTTCAGTTGCTGATTGTTCTGTTTTAAAATAAACTTACTATACACCGCCTGTCACTGCGTGCCTTACATACATATAAGAGAAATTCTGAAAATAATACCATATGGTCACAAAGTATTTTGATACAGGATGGCTGAGAAAACCAAAAGAAAGAAAGTATTTGATTAATTCATACAATCATAAATATTTTAAAGCATTTTATTATTGTTGAAGAAATAGTATAGCCTGCTTCCTTATTATTAAAATTTTTTTGAACAGTACTACATGAACTAATCAAAGACGTTCTTTTTGTTTTGCTTTTCCATTTATCCAACTGAAAGTATGACCATATTGTATTACTGTGGGAAAACTAACCAACAAATGATAATACTTATGCATTTTATATATGACCTCTCTGTATATTATAAGAAAGCACTTAGAAGAAGTAAAACATCTATTTAGCGATGGAAACATTTACTTGATTGATAAACAGTTTAAAACTCAAAGGTCCGGGGTTTCATAAACACAAAAAAATTTACTGCACAGTTTAATTAATTATGCCTTGTTGTTAGTAACCCATTGTTTCTGCAATAATTATTATTACTAAATTGATCCTGCGTTTATCAAACCGGGCCGAAATTTTACTTTTAAACGATTCCGTTTGAAAATGAATTCCTTATTGAAAGCGTAATTATTTATTTATTAATGAAAATGCAATTTGTATTTACGTACAAACTAGCCGAACGCCTTGAACGTCTCGTTCTTTTCTGATGCGATAAAGCACATACTTGAAAAGTTTCAAAACACAATGAACAACAACTCAATGCAACTCGAATTGTTTTCAATCCAGTGGAATTTTTTCGAATTTCATCATGGCTGTTTACATACTTTACTTTGCTATCAATTCAAAAACATTACTACCAGAGTGTGCGTGGTATATACAGCTAGGTTATCTCCTGACGAACTCGGGTTGAACTTCCTAAGTAATGGTGTGTGCATAAAAAAAAAAACCATGGCTTTGATTTTTTCGGCGTTTTTTTTTTGCACGAGCGGCGAACTTTGCCCGTTTTAAATTCGCATAAAAAAAAATTGACCAGATAATTTTTTCGACTGTGTTTCCTGTAGAACGATAAACAATTTGATACAAAAAAAAAATTTTTTTCTTCATGTTTTTTTTAACCAATCTATTTTTACAAAAAAAAAAACAATATTGAATTCGAATAGCGTATTATGAAAGATAAAACGAACGTAGTTAATATTTTAACCGGCATTTAAAAGCAAGATAGAAATAAAATGTTACTGGATGGTAAAAGTAAAGGACGGATTCGTTCTTAACATTAAGGAAATTTTATTTTATTTTTTTTTAATAAGAGGTAAAATATAAGCAATATAAAAATGAATTTGTTTTAGTATTAAAGAAAATGTGCAGCTGCGCCCTCTGAGCTATTTAAGGATTGCAACTGACGTTTATTTTAAGAGTACAATCCAGGCAAGAATTTAAAAGTTGCAACGCCTACTCTAATTCACTTTTATTTCGTCCACTTAATTTAACTTAAGACTCGACATTAACAAATAGAAACACAGCACAATATTTTTAATTACCATGCAATGTGGAAAAAGATAAATTGAAACTAGATTAAAATATTGCCATAAAACCGTCATATTAAAGTGTAACTAAACTGAAGAAAAATTCTAGCAAAATAAAGAAAAACAATTTGACGAAAAAAAAGAATTAATTTAGTGTTCTTAACCGCTCAAGATTTTTTATTTTACTTATTTTTTGGACGCCTTTTTTTCGAAGTTTTTGCCATAACTTTTCACAAAAGGAAACACAGGTCTACTAAAATCCGTAATAAATAAAACACATTGCTATCGTACTTAAAAAATATTAAAAAGAGGCGTGACCGCTTCGAAGCAATTAAAATCAATTAGTTTATTTATTTCTATGTACAATCGCAGTCTTAATTCATGTCACTAGGCGGAAGAGACGGTCTACGAACCATTAGGATCGGTTTCATAATCCGAACTAAAGTGAAAGTCACAGTCAGATGTCAAAACCAATGTAAAAACATATTTGTTTATACATCAGAATGTGACTTTATTTTAATGTCGGCAATATGATGTAAATTATTTAAGTTTTCGACTGTACCTACTATAAGAACAGTTAGAGGAGTCGCAATGGCGTCGACGAAGACTTGAAAGGGGTTGACGAATCTGTAGGGGTCGGCTGGAAGTCAATAAACCGCTAGGAGCCTTTTAGGGGGGTCGGTGTTATTAATTTTTGTTTAGTGGTGGCCTATCTGAATAGTTTATTTAAAAAAAATAGAAGATTTACGAATATTATTAAATAAATTTGAATTAAATATTGTACAGTGACGAACATAAAAAACGAAACAAAATTTCTTGATTCCTTGATGGTATCCAGGTTCTGGATTTAAATTAAACGTCGACTGGAATAAAAGAAAACAAGTCGACCAAGTGATTTATTAAAATAAAAATAAAATACAAGCAAATCGAATAAAACGTCGATGAAATAAGGACGCAAAAAAAATTGTGATTCGATTAAAAAATAAAGTAAAATCCAACAAAAGAGAAAAAAAAATGGCGATCAATTGCCAATTAAAAAAATAAATCGTCATATAAAATCAAACAAAAACAAAAGATGATAAATTGATAGTTCAAAAATAGAAACAAATCAAATAAAATCGAATAATAGAAAATAATCAAAGGTCGATCGATTGATTGTATTAAAATATGAATTAAATAAATTGACGAAAATAAAAATTTCATAAAACTAACTAATTTTAAGCCAAAACGAATCAAAAGTATTGAAACGATCAAACTGATAATTCAAATATAATTCAAATATAAAATAAAGTCAAATCGAGAAAAGATAAAAGACGATCGGTTTATAATTTAAAAAGAAAATTAAATAAAAATTATACAGAATCACAGATGGCAATTTAGCAAAATTATAAAAATAAATAAACATATACAAAATCGTACTGTTTTAAAAATAAATATTCATTAATTAAATTTGAAAAGGGGACGATGGAAATTTTTATTTAATTCTAAGGGGCCGATGCTTAAAAAATATTGGGAACCCCCAGTCTATTAATAATAATAATTGAAACAACCAAAGCAAGTTTACTTTTTAAAAAACACTGAAAACAATTTAAATTTAATTGTTGCAGCTGCTAGAATATCTAAATTTTAAAACACAGAGGGGCGTATTCTGTAACTTTTTAACGGGTTGTTAAAATTTAGAGGTCCTTTAAAATTTAAAATACAGTTTTATGATTGGTTGTTACCGTAGCAACAAAATTTAACAGCCCTTTAAATTTAACGCTTTTGATGCAGAATAGGCCACAGAAGGTGTTTGTTCCTTTTTCTTGATTGCGTTAAATTTTAACCGGGTGCTTCAACGCTGATAAGAAAAGGCTGTTCGAATGTAATCAAAGATAAATAAATCTGTAAAAGTAGATTAAACAAATATGTATAATAATAAGTGGTGCGGTTACATTCATTTGAAGGTTTCCTTAATATGTAATAACAAAATACCCACACACGTCAACAAACACTCTTTGCAAGAGCACCGAAGTCTTGTAAAAAAAAAAATTAATTAGGTATTTCAATAGATGTAAGTGCGATTTAAAAAAAAAATATGGGAAATTATTCTGATTAAATCTGGGTTTACGTCATCGGGAACGTGAACAAGAAACACTTGCCGATGTTCGATGTCAAAACAGGCACTTCAGATTGATGGATCATTATCAGAGTGTAATAATTGGTCTACACCTCCAAGAATTCCGATGTGATAAGTCTTAGATTTGATGACCGGTTGATTAGATTAATTTATAATTGCCTCAATTATCAATCGGTGATACTACCACAAACAACAGCCAAATTAGGTGTAAAGATTTCGTAGCAGTTTTCGATTTAAATGTACACTCAGATATTAAAAAAAAGTCTCCCCAATAAAATAGCAAAGTTTTAAATAAGAGAATGGTTAAAAAACGTTTTAAATTGAAGTCATGCATGAATAAAAGAAACCTGTATATAATTGCCAAAAATAAAATGCCAAACTAAATTAAAAAGAAAAAAGAAAAATACCCGATAGTTTAAATACAAGGTCTGGTTTCTCATCTCACGATTAAAGTCGTTCATAATTAAAGTTGTGATTATAAAATAGGAGTATAAAAGAAACGATGTAGTTTTATGCGAATTTCATAAGTAAGAGAATGACGAATGAAGGTTACCGTGAGAAATGAGGGTGTCACTCTCTTACACATTAAATTCACATAAAGCTGTATCGTTTCTTGTTTATTTCAATCACAGTTTTAGTTAAAGATGACTTCAATTACAAAATGAAAATACAACTTCAATTTATACCGTGAAATTAATTACAAATTATGACTCTAATCTTATAAATTTGTTTCGAGAAAAGCAAAAACAACTTAAAAATTTGGAATAATAATATTTTCACTGGGATTATATCTATTAAAAATACGACTCTTTCAAAAGATTACACGCTTCAGGAAATTTTTGTTAAAAAAAATTAAATAAAATACATTTAATTATGTTTATTTTTGTTATTAAAGGAAGCCGAATTTAAACAATGATGTATTTATTTCAATAAAGATAAACACGAATGTATTTACGGATGGTGGATGGACTTCGATATACTTAAGTGTTTTGCATTTAATTAATCGTCAAGCGACTATGTTGATTAAAGAAGAATTCTTGGAAATGGTGATAAAAGTGTTTTTGGCATATCCGAGTGGAAGGAAAAGCAATTCTAAAATCATTCCTAAAACAAACCAATAATATTTCTATATGCATAAACTATTAAAATTGAAAAAGAAAACTATTACACGTTTCAATAATTTCTTAGTTACCCATTGTAAGTGGTGTTATCATGAAAGACGTAAAGGAATTTTTTTTCTTCCTTTTTTTGCAATGACAATGACGTCAGATCCTGAAATCTTAGCGAGTGGCGAGCATGAAAAACAGGGCCCCTTTTTTTTTCTAGACAATATCCACTTTAAATGACTGTCTGTTGTTGTCTTAAAGTTTAGAGTAAATTAGTTGAAGTCAGTTTCGATTGCAGTGGACTTCCTGTGCATTTCAACCCTATTTAAGTTAAAAATTGGTCACGTGATGACGTGGTCTAAACTGTTCTAAAAGTTTTGATTATAATGTCATAATAAAAAAGTTAATATTAGTACGAGTACATAACTTTTTAATTTTTTGACTTTAACAGCGCTTTCGATTGGGATGCAATCAGTGTATCTTCATCTCGTTCTAACCTCATGGAATAAAATGAGATGTAGACACACTGAGTGCACATACTGCACCTCAATCGAAAGCGCTGTAACATTTTCCACGTTCGCCACTGTACATACGAATAAATCATATTATCGACATTTATCATTACTTCTATTTTCTCTGTAGAATCGATTAATTAACTCAATTTTAGATTTTATTTACCTATAGTATAATTAATTCTTCTATCTTTAGTTGTCACTATACGTATTATTGTCAGACGCCAAACGTTAATTAACCAAATCTATTATTTGCACGTTATCCAAACAAGATAAAAAGGACTTGCTCAGATTGTATTCGACGTTTCATTGTTAAAAATATAGTATTTATTAAAAGTAACTTTCCAAAAGATATCTTAAAAATACATCTGTTATGGGACAATAAAAACAAAACACTCCTATTTTATTCACTTTCAAGATTGGGTGCGTTACAAAAAAGCGCGCGTTTTTTTGTGTCATTGCTCTACTTGGCAATTAGTAGTTAATTTAAAACTAATTTAGACAACCTAACATAAAATTGGAGGTAGACAAAAATAATAATGAGTGAACAGAACAGTTCATTAACCCAAATCAAGGTGTGATTGCCTAAATTTCAATTAAATTAAATTAAAAAATAATAATAATAATATTGATATCCTTAAGAATGTAGTAAATTAATAAATCTTGGAAACGTTTTTTCGATTTGTCATCGTAAGAATTTTGGAAACGCATTTCCTGTACTTCCCCCTCCCGCTCGCTGCAAGTACTATTGAATTGAATCGGCCTTTGGACTGGGGAATTTTCAGCTGCGAAATTCCTCCGAAACCATGACTTGCTAATGCACATGTAGACCTTGACTTCGTATAAAGTAAAATGTAGAGACAGTATCTAACTCAAACTTCCTAATTGTAACTGTGAATTGCGCTAATTTATTAAATATGCCCGTCATGCAGACGCAGGCGTTTTTCTGTTCGGAGCCCGCAATAATAATTCTGTATAAATTACGCGAGTGGGGGGCACTTATCAATTCGTTCTTTATAAATTCATATCATTGAACTGTTTTAATGCGCGCCCTGGAAAATCCGATAACTCGATTTAATCATCGTTTATTTACGAACTTATTTTAATATTAATACTTTTAATAATAATTCCCCATAAAGCTTTCGCTGTTACTTTATTTTTAATTTCGAGTAAAATTGTCGAGTCAAATTCATTATTAAAATGCATCATGATTGATTTGATTTACGAAAAATGAGATGAGATAGAACGATGATGATAAAGACATAAAGTTCATGTCACTCATGCATTTACGAATCATCGACAGTGATGAGAATTTTATTTTAGGTTTTTTTTTATTCCTTCTTGAAACAAAAGCAAAGATTCATTGTTTAAAAACAAAAATTCTAGTCAAAATTTCTAGTAAAAGTCAATTTTTGTAAACCTTCAAATAAAAAAAAAAAAACTTGTTCATGCTTCTTCAGTTTTCTTGATTCTGTTTACACAAAGAAAAAACGCAATCACAAAACTGATTTTATTTACTTTTTCAATTAGATTCTGTTAATTTTTTTAGGTGCCCAATTTGGAACTGTAATTTCTATGCCTTTAAGTGGACTGTTGGCTGCATCGAAGGCGGAGTGGCCTTCCATCTTTTACGTGTTTGGAGCTATTGGAACACTGTGGTGCATCGCTTTCTTGTTGTTCATCTACGAAGACCCAGATTCCGACCCAAAAATCAGTCCGGAAGAGAAAAAATTTATCACGAATGCCCTATGGGGAGCTGGTGGGACTAGCGTAAGTTTTCACCTTTCCAACTTGGATGAAACATCGTAAACAGCATGATTTATATTACAGAGCTCGCCTCCAATTCCATGGAAATCATTCGTTACTTCTCTTCCATTCTGGGCTATATTATTCGCACACATGGGTCAGAATTATGGCTACGAAACACTCATGACTGAGCTGCCAACATACATGAAACAAGTTTTGCATTTTAACATTAAAGACGTAAGTACCGGGCTTTTTAAGTCTTTGTAATCTTGACATTATTTGCACGGTTACACAAACGAGTCTCTCGAGTCTATTAATTTATGAGCTGCGATTGACTTGTTGCATTATTCATTTATTTTTTTTATGTTCGGATTATACGTGAATGATTCAATCTTTGCTTTATTACATAATTGCAAATGAAATAATTAATTGCAACTTTAATTTTTTCCAGAACGGATTCTTGTCTGCTCTTCCGTACTTGGCCATGTGGATATTCTCCATGGCTGTGAGTCACGTTGCAGATTGGTTGTTGGTTAAAAAGAATCTGAGTCACACTCTTGTTCGAAAATTACTCAACGGAATAGGTACTTAGTAAATAATATATAAATAAATTAAATAAATACATTGTACATTTTTGAATAAAAATGTAATATGTTTGTGAATTATTTTTCAGGTCAATACGGTCCTGCAGCCGCTTTGTTTGCAGCTGCCTTCACAGGTTGCGACCGGTGGTTGACCGTGGCCATTCTCACCGTTGGTGTTGGTCTTAACGGTGGTATTTACTCTGGATTCAAAGTTAACCACCTGGACATATCGCCAAGATTCGCCGGCGTGTTGATGTCATTCACCAATTGCCTGGCCAATTTGGCAGGTCTTTTGGCACCAATATACGCAGGCAACATAATCAAAGGAGAAGTAAGTTTTATTGATAAAGGATTTACGTTTAAAATAATGCTACTAACTATTGACTATCAATGAAGTACCTTTTCTAATCAATTAACAAATGGAAATGCTTTTTAAAATATTATACTTTTATAAGTACAAAGTTTTTTTAATCTCAAACTGGACAGAAAAATGAAGGGAACACACTCAACGTTTCGCTATAGATTTATAGCTTCGTCAGGAGCTATAAATCTATAGCGAAAAGTTGAGAACAAGAACAAACTTTTATAATAATTAATAATAGTGAATGATGTTTTAATATTTGTTTTTAATTTTCAGCCGACCCAAGCAAAATGGAGAATTGTTTTTATCACAGCAGCAAGTGTGTACGCAGGTTGTTGTACTTTCTACGTGATATTCGCATCAGGTATGCGACAACCGTGGGACAATCCGGAGAATGACAAGAAGAAAGAAGACAAGACAGATAATGACATGATTCAAGTTACGAGTGCTTAGATCCGTTCAGACTGTCCTTACCCTTGTTTTGCATAATATATTTTGTGACTTCGTAATAAGTAGTGCAATCTTGTGTTGAATGTAGTTTTATGCTCAGGAATACGTCTGTACTGGTGAATGAGTAATATAATCTTAAAACGATAACTTATTCTCATTTTGGAGAATTTATTTATTTTGCGTTTTTTTTTTTTTTTCTTAGAAATATTCTCTTATATATTTTATTTTTTTAAGGCGTACCGAATACTCATTTCAAAATTGTTGTAAGCTGGGAAGTAATATTTACTGATTTTGTGTCTTTACCAATAAAACGTAATTAATGTTGGGTACACGACAACTGTGATTTGTTGTTAACGTGAATTGCATAAATAAATTGAACTTTTTTTATTTTATTTGGTCGTTTTTGTATTATCCCAAGTTTTTTTTAATAACGCTTTCATCTACAAGATTAACTCTGCTTCCAAATGTTTTAAACTTTAAAATATTAGCAGGAATAAATAAAAAAAAGTTCTGTAATAATAAAACTACATAAAATAATACTCTTAGGCCCAGTTTTACAATGTCGGTTTAACTTTGAGCCGAAGCTTAAATCCTTCCCAACAATTGTTGAGATAATTGTTGCTAAGGGTTTAAGCTTCAGCTCAAAGTTGAGCCCCATTTGTAAAACTGGACCTTACCATCTTAAAATTTTCGGGTTAGAAGTCACAGTAAAAAAAAAACGAAAACGATTCATTAATTAATCAAACAAACGTAATTAATTTGATAGTAGTTGTCAAGGTGAACTATTCTCTTTTGCTTTCGCTTAAAAACAGGTGCAGAAAGAAACAAAAGAAAACGCAAGCAAAGAACAAAGGCACACGAATAATAGAAGAAGAGATAACAAACAAAAAAATTGCCGATTTGAGCTGCGTTTGTTTTTTCAACTCTGTTCACTGCGTTTACTCCTTTCGTACTTCTGTCTCACTTCCACCTGTATCAAAAGAGAGATAAAAGCACGAGAAAAAAGAAAATAGCGTGAATAGAGTTGAACTCAGCTTTGGAATATCAAAAACCAGAACAAATTTAAAAGAAAAACAAATTAACTTGCAAAAAATCAGAAACAAAAGAGAAATGAAAGAAACAGCGACAAAATGTAAGGCGTGAACGAGAGAAATAGAGTACTTAAAACAAAAGATCACAACCCTGCGTGAACATAAAACAAATGAGAAACGAGGAACTATGAAAAAGGACCAATAAAGGCGAAAAATCAATTCGATAAGAAAAGCAAAAGAAATCCACAGTATGAAAGCATAAAAAAAACAGAAGAGAAACAAAAGAAAATTGATACCAAAAAAAAAACAAATGAATCTCCATATGCAAAACTAAAAAATTAGCAGAAAACAAAAGATAACTGTAAAAAATATGAACAATCAATTAAATAAAAATAAACAAAAGAGAAATACGAGTATTAAATTTAAAAGAAAAAAACAGGATACTAAAATATGGACAGAAAAATTAAAATCGACGAGTTTTTTCAAATAAAAAAACTCGTAGGAAAAAAGAGAACAGTAAAAACGTAAAAAAGAGTGAATAAAAAGCGAAAATCAATTCGATTAAAAAGAGAAGAATGCGAAAAACAGAAAAAAAAAACAATAAAAGGAAGGATAGACAAAAAAAAAACAAACAAATTCCTATTTTCCGGTCGAAAATTTTGCCGGTGAAGAAACCGGCAGGAAACAGAAGCATAAAACAAAACAAGCGAATCGTAAATAAAATGCAAGAAACATCAATTTCTTGAACCAAAAAAAAAAAAAAACGAAAGGCACAGAAAAAATACGAAATGAACAATAAACAAAACAAAAGACATTCGAATCTTGTCATATATCATACAAATAAATTGAAATAGTGGCATGGACAGTCACTATTGATCTCATTGTATATTTTTTCTTTGCCATTCAAATTTTTGGACAGTGTACTTTTGTATTCCTTGGATTATATTAAAAAGTAGAATTTTGTTGAATGTCGTTATGTAAAGACACCAACAAAAAGTAACTCAAATCAGGCGCGAGGCGCCAAATATGATTTTTAAACGCTAAATACGAGTAAAAATGTAAAACTTAAACCGCGAAATTTTGCCCAATCTGGCAACCTTGTACGAACACGAACCCCCCCTAATTATTCAATTTAGTTTCATTTAAACTACTTCTCACCATGATAAATATTAATAGGTAAACACAAACGCAACATAAATATTATGCGTAGAGCTCTGGTAAAAACCAGCAAAAAAAAAAACAAAGCAGCAGCGTAGATTTCAACGTCGCCGCTGACCGGTTTATACGCCCGAGGCATTCTCACCCACGCGCTCATTGCATCAGAAGCAACCGCTTGATGTAAATTACGTGTGGAACAGAGTTGCCTTTATAGTTTCTTTCAAATTTACAGTTATGAAAACACTATAGTTCTTTAATGTAAATTTTAAAAAGACTGGCGTAATACCATTTAATTCGTATCAATTATAGCGCCGTCACTGCAAAAAGAATGCGAGTTCGCTTGGGAATGTTTCGGTTATATAAACAAGTTTTTATATCCAGTCGACCAGTACGAAATGTAGCGGCGATTGCCTGCCGCAGGCTTCGACTGGTTTATTGTTTTGTTTTTACAGGTCAGACGCGTTAAAAAAATCGAATTTTTCCCGACTATATAAAGAGCGACTGCGTTTCACTGTATGTAAGAGTGAGTGAAAGAAACTCTCCGAGCGATCTGAGCGTAAATGCTTATTTTACATCTACGGTCTACAGGGATTTACGAGCCGAGTTCGGCAATGCGCTCGACTCAACTCGAAGTGTGAGCGAGATCGACTGCGTTTCACTGTACGTAAGAGTGAATAAGCCGAACAATTGATAAAAAAGATCGCATTGCCGAACGCAGCTACGGAAACTCGCCGCATTTTTTTAGGTGGGATTTAACTTTAAGAGCTTCATTTAATTTCTATAGAAACTATTTTCCTTGTAAATACATAAGTGAAGCTGGAAGATTGCACAACATGGCTTAACGCTGAATAAAAAAAAATCTAGCCTAAGCTTAATCCCTTAACACTTAAGTAGAAATGCGAGAGAGAACAATAAGTATAGGGACTTAGCGCTTGTAAGAGTAAGAAAAATAATAATCGGCCTAATCGGATCGGAGTTTCCGTAAAAGCATCATGCGATAAATAAGACCTAAATAGTAATAAGAAAAGTAGACTTACCAATGAAATTCCGACGGAAGAAGCGTTAGGAAACCGCAAGCCATTTATTAGTTCGTTTAATGTTACGTACGTTCACTAATTATGATTTTAAGTTTAAACGGCATGTCTTAATTTCACAACAAGGAGCACAAGAAGATGAAAAAGTTAACAAATCACACACCCGGCACTTAAAATGGTCGTTCTTAAAACTCGTGTTCACTAAAAACTTATTTCGCGTCGTCGGCGTCTTCCACAGAAAAAAAAAAAAACAAATGAAAAACGAATTTCCTACTACCGCCGCACTGCCCTAATCAATACACCTTCCAATTTTTCTGTAACCGATATTCCTTAGTGACTGAATTCGTTAGGTGAAAGCATATTAATCAGAATTAATTTA
Organism: Prosopocoilus inquinatus; assembly: GCA_036172665.1. Lineage (NCBI taxonomy): Eukaryota > Metazoa > Arthropoda > Insecta > Coleoptera > Lucanidae > Prosopocoilus > Prosopocoilus inquinatus. Next base: position 670,676 of record CM069873.1, read on the forward strand.
TTTTATGATGCAGAAGAAGAAGATTGCATTTTATAAATTATGTTTAATTGAAATATTGACCGTGCGGCGTAATTTTTTAATACATGATTAACAGTCCTACCAATACAAAAATATTTCGCCGCAGGTTTTGCAATGACGGTAAAAAACTATTAATCACAATCGCACGGCGTCATAAAAACTTTAATTAATCCTTAGGTTAAAAAATGCGTACACCAAAACTTTTCTAAAAGCACGAAAACATAAATTATGAACGCAAAACATGAATTATTTATTGCATTTTTAAAACAAATGTATTGGCGACAGTGTGGATCATCTGTATTTATCCGTTATTGACTAATATCAGATCATATTTAACAGATGTCAGACATGTCAGATTTGACTTGACGTATCGTGTAAGTTAAAATAATTAAACATGTTTAAATGTTCGCCTCCAGTATTAATTGGGCATCCAGAGTAAACCCGTTCTTGTTGAAAACATGTCTTCTCGCGTTCTAAGAAAGTTGCAAGGTGATAAAGACTTGAACGACGAAGGTTCCGAAAACGAAACCGACTTGGCCGCCAGCGGAGGAGCCAGACGAAAACAGCTAAACATCAACCGATACGATCTGGTCCGTATTATCGTTACTCCTTTTGTTGCCCAAAACACGTAAACTATAATATTTTGTTGCAGTTGAATCATCAGTCACATTCGGAAAGCGAAGTTAAGGAAGATGATAACGAGACGGAGGCGAACAAGTCTTGCGAAGGAGACAACAATCACGAATCTGTCAAGCGAAAGAAAAAGAAGAAGAAGAAAAAGGGAAAGAATGTCAATCCACAAAGGAGCAGCGAAGACAACGCTGAAGTAAGTCCTCGTCACTTTATCGGGGCTTTATCTTTTAGTAACGCATATGTTTTTAGGTGGACGAAGTAGAACGCTCCGTACGTGAAGTAAACAAACTTCTCGGCGAGAACTTTGTCTTGAGGATATCCCCATCCACTACCAAATCAGACAAAAATATGCACAACCGCAAAAGCATTTTGAACATCCAGCATAAACATCTCAATCCGAATAATGAATTGAAAAGGATATTCGGCTCCAAAATCGTTCAAACTGAACAGTCAGTATCTTCATTGTTGGCTTGAATTTATAATAATCATCATCCTTTGTGTTGTGTAGCAAACGGAAGAACCGCGGTCGGGGACACGTTAAGACAACGTGGCTCGTTTCTGGCAAGGACAACTGGCCTCAGGTCGGCAAGACCGGAATATCAATGGTGAAGATGGATCAGTCGGCCGAAGCCAAGCAAGGACTTCAGTATTTCACGTACGAGCACAGTACGAATTATAAGCAAGTGCAGAATAAGTTTTTAGAAGCCGTAGAAAGCTTGAACCCTGATAACATAGTTACTATAATCAACGATCATCCTTATCACATAGACGCGTTAATTCAACTCTCAGATTTATGTCGATTGAGTGAGGATCTTGCGATGGCGGCAGAATTTATCGAGAGGGCACTGTTTTGTTTAGAATGCGCATTTCATCCTCTATTTAATATTGCTCAAGGTAATTGTCGTTTAGATTATAGGAGGCAGGAGAATAGGTAAGGCCTTAATTCATTATACAGGCTGTTTCAAAATTGAGTATGTTATAGCAAATAAATCATATTCAAATTAATTAAATAAATAATTATGGACTAGCGTGCCTTTAATACATAATCATAATTTGAAACGGCCGACGCGGTTACAAAAATTAACAGCAATTAATTTCAGGGCTCTGTATATAACGTTGTTTAAACACCTGTTGTTTGTTGGAGGGCGTGCTTGTTACAGAACGGCTTTAGAATTTTGTAAACTCCTCCTATCATTAGATCCGGATGGGGACCCGCTCGCTATAAAACTGGCCATAGATTTCTACGCGATACGAGCCAAAGAATACACTTGGCTGATTGACTTCGTCGAGGAATACGAGAGCACGAAAAACCTCAGCCAGCTACCGAACTTCGCGTTTTCTGTAGCCGTTGCTCATTTCCACGTGTGCAGCGGGGACACTTTGAAAGCCGACACTCTCCTTCAAACTGCCCTGATGATGTTCCCCAGCACTCTGAAACCTCTGATGGAAAAGTGTTCCGTACAGACTGATCAGAGGGTCAGTAAACACCAATTTTTCGACGTTAACCAAAAGTATAATGACCTTTTCGTTGTGAACGACCGACGTTTTCACCGCGAATATTTTTTGCTTTTTTGCAGACAATCTCCGGCTTTGACTCAGCTGGTGTTGTTGTACGTGAATCGCAGCTATCACGTTTGGAAAGAGAGCGACCTGCTGCCTTGGTTGGAGAAGAACGTTCACGAGGTGCTCGACCGGGTTGATCGAGGGGATTCGTTAGTGAAAGATTTCGAACAGAAAAGGTCGAAACGGTATCAGGGACCTATGCCAAGAAGTATTTGCCGACATATTATACTTTCAGATATTAAAGGAGTGTCTCCCTTACCAGAGGTATGAACGAATGTAAAATTAGTTTTTCATTTCATCTTACTATCATACTAACATACAAATTTAGAATTTTTCAGACGTAATCTCCATCTAAATATTTTTTACTTTAGGCGCAATCAATAAAAATATGATAATTTAAATATAAGTGTAATTTATTTAAAAGCTGAGCTTGGACGGAATATGTCTGTTTCGAATGTATGAAATTGAATTTTAAAATATCCGAATATAATACAGTGTGTCCCAGGATTGAGGTTAAAACGCAGTAGGAACCCACTCTCTGGGAAAACCTGGAAAAGTCTGGAAATTGAGACAAGGTTCAAGACGTTCTTAGCGAATTTGCTTGTTTTAAAGTGCAAAAGTCAGTGAAATTACATGAAGAACTGGAAATTTGAATACAAATTTGTTTTCTAAAATTAGAAGTAAATGGAAGATGGTTTTGTAAATAAAAAAATTAATAGAAATTGGGTAGCAAGCTAGCCTTTCAATATAGGCAACCATACAAGCGGATGTGTACATCGGGTTGCCTATACTAATATTTATTGTTTTTTGTGAAAACTGATGTTAATTTTAAATTAACAGACGTGTCATTAATATTAATTGCTTATAATATTTAAAGGTTAATCAACAAGACTTTCGACGTTTCTACTAAAAGTGATAGTAAAAAGCGTGATAATTAATTATCAAACTTTGTACATCTACTATTTCTGTTCTGAAATCAGGAAAAACGTAAAAAAATTGGAAAGTCGCATAATCGCGGTCAACAGTGTAAGATTTTTTGAAAAACTCTAAAAGTCACGGAGTGTTTCGATGAAAATAAAGCGAAGACTTTGTATTATGCTTTTCCAAATTAGATGTCAGCCATTCTAAACCTAAATTTAAACCTAAAACCAGAAAAACGCCATCTAGTGAACATTTTCATATATAATTTTTTAATTTAATAACGAAAATAATTTTTTAAATGTTTTTAAGTGTCATATACGGCCAGTCCAATTGGCCTAAAAGGTGTTCCAGGAAAGCAGGCCGTGGAGTACGTCAACTAGCGCCTTCTAATACTCATTAATTAGGTGTTACTATGGTTACGTTACCGATGCTCATTTTGGCAAATTAAACATCAAGATGGATTGACATTGGCGCATTAAACGTACGGTTTTCGATTTTTTACAAAAACATTTTTCAAGGTTTTTTGGACTGGTTGTGGTCTGTTATTTCTTTTTCTCTGAAATCGGAAAATTATTTGAACATTTAAAAATCATTTATGTCAAGCAATTGCAAAAATTTATTCGTTTTGACAAAAAAAATATATTCGCGTCGCCTGTAGTGTAGGCAACCATGCATACTGAGAAGTTCGGTGGTTTGCCTACCTTTTCCATCAATGTATATAAAAATTTTTAAAAAAAATAATTACCAAGTATATTGTATTTCTGTTCTAAGATCAAGCCAGGAAAACTATTTAAATACGTAAAAATCAGGAAAGTTACTTAATGGCATAAGATTAAAAAGTTTTTTGATGAAAAATCGAGGGAAACCTGGAAAAATCGGGGAATGTTTCGGTGAAAATAAAGAGGGAACCCTGCAAGAGGGGCGATGGACCAATTATGTCATTACGTTTTATAAATTTAACTTGTGAATGAATTTATTTTGTTTATAATCTAGGAAGGAAAAAAATGACGGTTTAATTAAAATACGATGATCTTCCTGAAATTTTCTATAGGGCCATAATTTCTCATCCTGAGCAACTTTTCTTAGTAACATTTTGCCATATTATAAACATAACGTGTGCTTTACCTAAAAATAAAATAGTTTTTGGTTCACTGTCCAATCTCGAAAACCCGAAAATATTCTTGCAAGTCCACTCAGGCCAAGCAGAACTTAGTTCCACAATCTTAAAATAAAATACTACAAAAAAAAAACTTTAGCCCATCACATTTCTTGCACTTCAGCGCTCAATCCTCTGGGGACACGCTGTATTTTGAAAAGATATTTTCAAACTTATTTTAATTAAAAAAAAAAAAAGTCAAAAATGTTTTTGTTTTCAGGATTTCTCTGGTGGCATCTTAAGTTTTGATCCGCTTCCTCCGTTAGACTCTATAAATGTGTATACCAGACCAAAAAGACCTAAATCGAATACCTCTAATTCAAGTGCCGTAAGCATTTTTTTCCAGTCACTCTTACCAATGTTTAACGCAAGTGACGTCCCTGTTAATTTATTAGAGTAAGTAACAGCAATAATCACTGCATTTATTTATTTATTTATTTAGATGTGTCCTTTGAGTTTCTTGTAGCGTTCACTAACACGGTACACGAATAATTTTGTCGCTTAAAAGATGTCCGTTGAAAATAATTGTTTTTGTATTTAGTGATGAAGACGGAGCTAGAGCTTTGCCTGACGGAGAAGGCAATGTGGCAGAGTTGGGTGATCTTAGGCGAAGTGTTGCTTCTTTAGTAGGTGCGATGCGCGATCTCCTGAGTAATATCCGTCTTCCAGACGTGCCGAACGATGCCGACGTTGATGAGAACGATGACAGTGATGAAGACGATGAGCAAAATAATTATTTAACCTAGACGTTGCCGCTTATTATTACTGAAAGAAAAAAAAAAAAAGAAGTAATTCAGTGTTAATTGTATTTATTCCAAAATCGAAAGCTTCACTTTTGTTTACTCTCGATGTTTGTTATGATCGTGCATAAAAAAGGTTTAATATTAAGTAATTCTTTATCGTTATTTAAGGTTTGTACAACCTGATACTGAGTCAAAAATAAACAGTTTTAATATTTGTGCTTGTATGTTTCTTCATTTAGTTTAGAAATAAAGAATGCGATTGTTTATTTTTAATTATTTTTTTTTCTTTTCCTTCTCGTTTTCATTTCTTTTTTTGTAAGAAAAAGAAAAGTTGTGTCGTGATACTTATGTGTATTGCACGATCTGTTTTTTCATGTTCTTGTGTGTATGCTGCACCGTGTTGTATTTTTTTTTTTCTTTTTTTTAAAATGGATTGACACACATGTACGAAGGCACTTCATGAGCTTAGAATGGGAATGTTTTTTTTTTCTTTGTCTTAGATGGATTGAATTGCTTTGTATAGTGCAGATTCGAGAGTGTTTTCAGCTAAACGCTTCAGACAGGTAACAAAAAAAAAACCTTTTCCAAGTTAATCAAACAATTAATACCTGGTTAAAATCATCGTACAGCTTGGAATGTATTTAATTAGTCACTTTTTTTATTTTTTAATAAGATCCAAGTGTGTTTTCAGCAAGAAGCTGCGCAACGGTCTTCGAGCTTCGGTGAATTTGGATCGAGCAAGCGCTTCAAGCGACAGGAAGAAGTTGCTTTCCTAAATAAATCATTATCATTTAGTCGTTTCATTTGGTTCATTAAAATGGGGCATGTTTAAAATCAATCTGGGGGTTATTTAGGAAGAGGACTTCCAGATTCCAAAATTACATAAAATTATTATTTTCTTTTTTAAAGTTCATCGATTGGGAGATTGCGAAGGAAGTGATTTTGTTTATTTACCATCGTTTGATTTATTTTTCTTTAAAATCTGAAACCGATTGTCTTCAGATCCTGTCTCTCTTTAAGGTGGAGCTCCTGCAAGAGAGCCTTTTCTTAAACTTAAACTTCTTAAAAAATAAATTGCGACTTACTTTTTCAGAAAGAGCTTAAAACGTGTTTATCCAACACCTTCTTATTATGAAATCATAATAATACCGATTTTGAATATATTACAAGGTCTATAAAACACTAGTGGAATCATGAACCCATAATTAAACTGTAATACAAAATCGGCATTATTATGACTTTATTATAAACAGGTGTTGGATAAAACTATGCGACTTATCTGCCTTATAAGTCACTGGTATAATAAATAGCCATTAAATCAGCAAATTATTTCACCAGCATTGATTTTAAAATGATTTAACCGACGACATATTTATTTATTGATGATGTATGAAATGTATTTTTGATTTTTCTTTTTTTTTAATAATAATAATGTAGCCGAAAGTAGTCATCAAGCAATTACATACACTGAAGATGTAACTTATCTTTCATTTGAAGAACGAAATAAAACTTTTCAGTTTTTAAATTTGAAATGCGAATGGGTGGATGTTTTGTAGTTTAGTGAAACACTCTGTGGCGTTGTTTATTACCGTTTCGGCGACCATTCGGCTCTCTGTGTTCGATTATTGAATTAAAAGAGTCTTAAGAGATCATGTACAATTCAGGCAAGCGAATCAAATATAATTCATTTCTGCACGGAAACGTACGCAAATATTTTCTTGCTTTTTTTTTCCTGCGTCCTGCATATAAAATAAATTAGAAAAAAAAAAATACACTGACCATGTTATTTTTAAATTTGAATTGAGCAGTGTGTTAAAAAGTACAAGACACTTCATTTATTTTCAAGAGTATGGCACATTAATTAATTAATTAATTAATTAAACTGAGAAGCTTTGAGATCCTACAATCCACAATGCCATCTTAAACGCATTACATTTTTAATAGTTTTTAAGTGGCAGTTTTTGAAGGGGAAATATCTTTCTGTTAGGGTGTGACTGTACTGTGACTACTGACTTTGTTCCTCAGTCATTGATGGGGACTGACTCTGCAAGTGTTGCCCGCACACTTTAATACAAATTCTGTTATCAATTAGGTCCGTCCCCCCAAATTTTTTTTCGTAAAAACAAACATAAAACAATTTCGTTTGCACTACTACCATTGGAAACATTCGCTGACATATAAAAATGATTATTTATTAAAATTAATTGATATATACATGAATACATAGATTACAAGTACACGAATTTCACGAATGAAAAAATTAAAAATAAAACTACACACACACGAATAAGTTAAATAGAAAACAAAACGTTACGCACACGAAATTGTATTTTTGTTACCCTAAAGCAAATCGAATGAATTCGTGTAATTGTAAACAGGCGTAGTAGATCAACGTTCCAGATTAGAAACATCCATAGTTAAAAACAATTTAAATACATTTTTTTTTTTTTTTTTTTACATGAATCACAGATAATATTTGTTTTAACATCCGCTATAGTAGTCCACAAATTGCACCTGTTTTTTACGAACGAGAGTACGAGTATGTGTCTTAACTATAACCTAATAAATTAATTTGTAACACTACACAAATCTAGAGGGGGGATGGGGGGGTGTGTGTTTAGTACTGCGAGAGATGGACTAGCGAAGGGTTTATCTTACTTTCCGTCTCTTCTTCGGTTGGTTGAAAACCAGCTGATCTTCTGAGAATGTTCTTGTATTTTTCCTCGGCCTCCCTGAAATTGTACCGGTTGTATTAAAAAAAGAAAAAAGAAGAGCACCGCATCCAATTATTTTATTTGCTGTTTAAATACCTCTCCTGTTAACTTGGGGTGCCGATGGTACTGATAAGTTACCATTTACGCCGTGCCTGAAACCTGCAAAACGGAAAAATTCAGAAACTTTAGTATTATTACAACAACACACACACACACAATCACAATTATTTATTAAACAATGACGCATGGCAGATTGAATGAAAGGTGATTAAGTGCGCAGTGAACACGCAGTGTACAAGGTAGGTGCATCGAAGGCAGCAGCAGTTTTTTTTTTTTTTGTTCTGAAATTGTGGAAAGAAAAAAAAACTGTAAGTTACAAATAGCAAAACGAATTTGTGTGAATAAACGAAACATCTTCTGCAGTAGTTTTATTTTCTTCTCGTCGGATTGATTACGAGGTGCTAGTTTCTTTCGCTCCTCCTAACAATCTAATTGAATTTTTTTTTTTTTTTGTAACAACGTTAAAACTCCAAACAGATTAGAGATGCGAAAGAAGTGTACGAGAGGGCAAGTTTCTTTTTTTTTTTTAAAAAAAGTTCCCCCAATCGACACAAAGTTTTTTTTAAAAACAAGTCCCAAATTGAACCGAAAGAAAATTCTTGCAGCGCTTTCAAAAGGTAAGTTCCCCGAGAAGGCAAGGTTCTTTCAAAGTTCACAATCGACAAAGTAGAATGGAATTCAAGAGTTTGGAAAAAATTGAGCCGGAAGAAAATTCCTTTTCCGCAGCATTTTCAGAAGGCCTCTTCAAAACTAATTCAATTAAAATCCAGACACTCTATTTATATTAAGACCAATTGTAAGTAATTTTCTGAAAACTCAAAGTAAGTTCAACTTCCTGTACGGTAATACCTCGAGAGCAACAAAAACTCAAGTCAACTATAATTATTGGAAAACTTTCTCAGTTTAATTTGGAATGTTAAAAATGTAAACGGGATTAAATTTTGAACCGTTATGATACAGCGCAGTGGTTTCACTTTTTTATGTACGAAGCAAACAAAGACAGCAGATTCGTTTTCGTCGCAAGGCATCTACCTTCTTTATTGCTCTCATGATATTATCATTTTGCTCTGCTCTTATCATTCCTGCGATATTCCATGTAAAAGGAGTGCATACGATCAAAGGTTTCGTATTACACACCGTTATTGTAATCAGCGTTTAATTAAGTCTCAGCTTGCAGTTTCAATTTACTTCCTGCATTCTTTTTAAATGTCTTTTGCATTCGTTTCGATTACTCTCTCTTTCTCTCTGTGAAATTTGGTTGGTTGATTATTTTTTTTTTTTTAATTAATAACAGTCGTAACCTTCCTCGATTATGCTTTTCGAAGAGTTCCATTTTTATACTACTCCTAAATCATCATGATTGATTAACCCTCCACCATACATTAAAAAAAAAAAAATACTACTATTCCTTAATTACAGAAAAAAAATTGTAAATAACGATTAACCCTCCACCACATATTAAAAAAAAATATATTTTAAGTAACTAACAAAGTGACATAATTTTATTTATGTGAAGTCTGGCTGCTGCTTATGTTTTTTTTTTTTTCAACGTAATAATACTTTCACTGCCTTCTGCTAAGCTTTTGATTTAGAGACAGTATTCCCTTTGTTTTTTTTTTTTTTTTGTAATCAAAAGAATTAGTACGAATGATTGTTTAATGAATTATAAAGTTAAGAAAAAAATTGATAATGGGGTTACATTAAAAAAAATAAATAAATCGTTTTCAGAGTATAGAATTTAGCAGTTTTAGTTACGCTCTTTTGAAAACATCCTAAATTAAATAAGTATGTACATGTGTGTCTGGGGTCTCTTATAATTACAAAACGAAACGAAACAATAAAAAATTATTAATTACCTGGTTCACAGATCTTAAAACTATAAAAATAAGCAAGCTGTTTTCAAAAGAACGTTAAATTGTTGTCTGTTAATTTTCATATTCACAAAAAAGCACGAATGCTTTAAGGGTTTACCTCCGATGATTGCCTCATTCAGCAATTTAGCAAAACAAAACAAGAAAAAGAAAAAAAGAAAAGAATTTTCTAAGTTCGAAAAAATAAAAATGACGACATCGTTAAATAGTACTGTTGTTGTTGTTATTATTGTTGTTATTATTATTACAGGCATGTGCGAGATGTCATCGATTGATTGTTAGCTTAGTTTTAGTTTTCGAATAAAACCAATCAAATGATGGAAAAAATAATTTAATTCGGGACTCACCCTTCTTATTATCCCATGGTTTGCTAAATTCTTCGTACTCGAACGAACCTTAAAAAATAAAAATCACCCTTAATGAAATTTTCACTCGAATGTTGGTTTAATAAAAAACAAGGTGCAACAGATGAATTTATTTTAAAGTAGTTACTGATCATCATACGGCGGGCGCCATGCGTTTAGAAGAAAACTTCTTCTCTCTTCCGGAAAGTCCCACAAAGTATTTGGAAACAAATTATTATTTTTTTTTTTCTTTTCTTTAAAAACATGTTAACAGTGAGAAATGAAAAACAACTAGAGAATAACATCTATGTGTGACATTTAGCTTCCTCGTCGTCGTCTTCTTCTTTTTTTTTCTTCTCCTGCGGAACGTCTTCTTAATTTTTAACATTTAAGCATGCATTAAAGTTTATAAAAAAATTACAGATTTCTTGACTTGACAAAAAAAAAATATGCAGTTAAATAATATTATAACAACAGTGATGCTTAAAATCTGAAAAAACTTTGCATTTCATTTTGCAAGTGTTCTTTCTTTCTCACTTTCTTTCTTCATTCATCATCACGTCGTCCACTATGTATCCTTTTATCTAAACTTATCTCTTTTTTTGTAGTTCGGAGGATATACACAGGAAACACTGTACCAACCTAAGCCTTAATAAGTTAATAAACATTATAAAATATGAACATATAATTAAAAAAAAAATTGACTCTTAAAATCACAGCCTTCTGATTGGGAAAAAGCAATGTAACAGTTGAATAATACTGAAAATGAAATAACAAATGCTTCGCTAAGTAAATTAATCATTAATGATTTTTTTTTTTTTTTTGTTTGGCCTTAAATTAATCTTCACTCGTTCGTGACCGCTCCCATATTCGAATTCGGAGCCTCCAGCGAGCCCTTACCACCGCCCCCATTCTGCGGATTTACTTTTAGAAACACTTGATTGTTTACGGGGTGATAAACCGGTAACTGTAAAAATGTGGTCGTCGCATGCATGTGACAGTTAATAATCGGATTGATGTACGTGTGATTGTTAATATTTATTTGCTCCGATATAACCGGAACAACCGAGGAATTATCTGCGGTGGTACTAACAACAGGGGGCAACGGTGGCATTTCCTTGCGTTCCGCTGGGGTTTTAAAAGGTCTCACTGTATTCTTGCTGCTTTGCAAGGCTTCGATCTCTGCGATGCTGATCATAGGTGTGGCCGGATAACTAATCTCCTCCTCTTGCGCCCTATAATTATTTAAACCCTGTTTAACGGACCTTCTTCGTTTCTTGAATGGCAGGCTGGTTTCGCTGCCGTTATTCAACAACCTCAGGAAGGTGTTTATTTCTTCCTCGTTAAATTCGTGGTCATCCTCGATGCTACTCGAGTTCGGTGACAGTTCACTCGTGGCCACCACCACATTACTATTATCTTTCGCATAACTCAGAGAAGCCTCGGTGTAATTTTTCTTCTCAACCGGATCTGTATTGTCTTTAACCGGGGGGTTATCTGCGTTGCTTTCATCACATTTTCTCTTACGTGGTACTTTTGGCACTAGTTTCTCCCCAGCCTTACGTGTGTGCATCGCATGCAACTCATTTAAATACTTAACGCTACTGTGAGTGTTAACCGGGGGTGGTTTAGGCGTTTCGTATACGCTCTGCTGCGATTTGTGTTTCGAATGTTTCACGCTCTTATTATTATACTGTCGATTAATGCCGGTGGTGGTGTCGGTTAAAGGTGGATGTGTATACATGCCCATGTTTAAATTCGTTAAGTCATTTGTCACAGCGTGTTTTTGAGCCATGTTTTCGAAATTCATATTGAGCGGTCTGACTATGCCGGAGGGTGAGGGGCCGTAAGTCTTTTGCAAGTTGAAAGGTTGAGCTGCGGGGAAAAAGGTTTTGCTCGGCTCACCTACGTAACCCTTATCTATCCGGGGTGGAGGAGCACCATCGAATTGCTTCGGGGTGTTCGCAGCAGCCGCAGCAGGGCCCCCCCTACTATCGTATTTCGTGAATTTATAAAAGGGATTATTGTTTTCACCCGAGGAAGTCTTATACGCATCATAGTTGAGTGTCTCTCGAGGCATAAAAGTGCTCAGCAGCTTTATATACTCCTTATTCGTGTTGGAAACTTCGGTTACACTCGACAGGAGGTTATTGTCTATGTCTCCGGCATTCGGTTCGTGCCCCGAGCTTTTCGTGTTCGCAACCGAATTCAAGGAGGCGTAATTGGAATGCTGATTTAGGGTGCGAGATATATCTATGGCGTCTTTGTAACGTTTTTCTGCGGTGCTATTCGAAATACTCGGAGGGTAATTATCATAGTACGGTGGTAGTTTATCCGCGCAGGCATTCAGATGATAACCACCGAGCTTATGCGTATGGGGATAGAATTTATTATCACCGACTGCAGATGCTTTAGCTGTGCCTGTGCCGTAATTACTCAACGGGCACTCTTGTGAGTAGGTCTTTGCGGCATTAAAAGCATAAGTCTTATTGTAACTCTCGTTGTGGTTAAATAATTTCTGCTGCTGGGGCATGGGTAGCTTCTCCATATTCCCCATGAGCCTTTCGTGCGCGTACGTCTTCGTAATATCAGGCAGGTAATCTTTCTTATAATTACTGCTTGGGGCTTCGGCTTGCGTCTTAAACAGATTTAGATTCATCGCGTTGCTTAAAGTGTTGTGCGCGTTGAAGGTAGTGTAGCAAGGTTCTGCGTTTTTTAACGCCCCACGTTTATTATACTTACTGCCGTCATTTAAATAAACGTTGTTGCAATCTTCCATGAAACTCTTGCTCGGGGAGCGTTTCCTTGTGCCGAGCCTAGGCCGACCACGCTTAACCTTCCCGGTGTTGTTCTCAGCAACGCGAGGCTTACTCTTAGGACTCACCGACTGTTTCGCACTGCTTTTAACTTCAGCCTTAAAAAAAGTGTCAGTCAAATCTATGTCTACCGTTTTCTCAACGGGTGGAGCAGCCGAACGTGCCTGATTTTGATTCAATTGCTTCGCACTGTTTTTATTATTATTGTTATTCAGACTTTCTTTTGCAATTATCGGCATGGTGAAAGTGCTTTCTGTAGGGGCATGCGAATAAATCACACCGACACCACCCTGTTCGAGTAACTGGGTATTATAGAGGCCGCAAGTGTGCAAGTTGTCGCTTAAATAATTAAAATTGTCCACCATGCATTGCGGAAGCTGATTAACCGAGTGGGTATTACTTGAACCGTCCAGGTTCATCATGCAGCCGGTGTTCGTTGTTGTTTTAAAATCATCTAATGGCACGGATGAAACATGCACCTTGTCATTCAGAACGTAATTATACAAGTCTTCCGCTGTATAATTAACGGTGTGTTTAGATGTGGCTGCACCGAGTTCCTTGCTCTTACAATCTAAATCGGCTGCGAGTTCGCTGTTCACTGCATCGCTTTTACTATTGATCTGAGACGTAACCTCCTGAGGTACCACCTGTTCGATTGTCGGTGTGGTAGTATTTTTGAAAATCATCAAGTCGGATATATCATCGGTGTCACACTCAATATCAACCCCAGCGCAGTTTGTCGAGTCAGACTGACTCACCCCGACCACATCGATTTCCTCTTGTTCAGTCGGATCGAAATTACTCAGAGTGCCTGCGACCAAATCCTGAGTGAATATCAAATTGTTAGGCAGTATGTTTAAGATTTGATCGTTGCCCGTTTCCAGGTAGAAATTGGAGTGATCGGATAGAAGCAAGATGTCGGATTGAGAGCTGATGATTTCGGGGACTTCGTCGAAAGTTTTGGCGACGCACTCCTGAACCAGCTGTTCAGAATTGGCCAGGAATTTTGGGGAATTTGAGAATTCAGAATGTAATTCGGGAGCTTTCTCTTTGTACGGAATACTTAAGTTAAGACTATCGGAATAGACAATTTTGTTGGTGGCATTGTTAGGCTGAGCACTAACAGATACATTTTCACTATTATTATTGTTATTATTATTATTATTATACTTGAGAAATTCGCATTCGTTATTAATAGGGACTAAGTTCGTAATATCTACCATACCTTTATCACTAATTCTAGTTGTAGGAACATAATTGGAAGAATTAAATCCTCCAACCCCTATCGGAGTGTAATCTTCATTAGGATAATTGGAGGATACAAAATTTCCAACGCCTAATCGTGCGTAAGCTTCTGTACGATGACTGTTGCCGTTGCTGTCCTTATTGAAATCTAATTTCTGTTGAATGCAACTCCTCGAAGTGTTATGCCTAGGTTTCTTATACGGTTCTGCTTCTTGATACACGAATTTCTCCATGTTAGGTCTGTATATCCTATAAGCCAACTCCTTATCACTAATCCTATTTAATGCGACGGACGTTTCCGAAAGAAGCTTCATATCATTAGGATCCATAAAACACTTAATACCGTTCCACATAACATCCTCGCACCTATGCTCGTACTGCACCCCCCTCAAATTATCCATAGGCACGAGATGATCACTGTACTCCGAGTCGGAATCAATAAATCGAGTCTTCACAGTCTCGCTGAACTTGCATTTCTTCACCGACCTCGGCTGCTTCGCCTTGCTGTTGTGCTTCAACGTGCCCCTCTCCTTCTTCTGCATGTGGCTCTGCTCTATGTAATTGCCGAAGTCACTCCAGTCGAACACCTCGTACTCCGGGGACACCGTTGGGCTGCCCGATCTACTGCTCGCAGGGGAATTCCCCTTGTTCTCGAGCACGAAATCCTTCTCGTCTAGATTCGAGCAGAACATCGGCTGGCTCTTCGCGAAGCTAAACAAGTCGAATTTAAAACCATTGGAGTTCTCATAATACAAACTGTTCGATGAGTTCTTGTTTAGTCGGGTGACGGGGCCAGAGAACACGTCTTCGAATTCATCTCTTTCGCTCGAATTCAACAAGTGGCTGAATTTTTTCTCCATCTTGGAGAATTCCTCCAGGGGGATCTCCTTCACCGACTCACACGTGTAAACCGTCTTGCTCGTCTTGTTGTTATTGCTTAGTCCATTACGTTTCGATTTATCCATAACCTCTTTCTCTGTCGTTGTTGCTGTTGCGTCCTGAACCGTCTCTTCACACGCAGCAACCTCATGATCATCGGATGATACCTCGCCCCCAACCACATTTTCCACCGCAGGAAGCGTTTCTAGGTGAACCTCTGCCTCCGCTTCCCCTGTTAATTCATTAACCTCACTTGTAAACTGCTCCGTGTACATAACACTGTTGGCTGCGACGATTTCGCCGCCGGTGTTTTGCTCGATTGTACCCGAATTTTCTTCGGGGACACAACACTGCTCTGCATTCTCAAAGTTGATTTCGTTATTGCCAACGATCTCAGTAACATCGGTGATATTTTGACTGGTGACAGCTTCCGCCACAGGGTTTTGTATTATGAAGTTATAAATCACAACGTTGGGAGTGTTGATGTTGATGTTCGAAATGTTGTGGCCCACCATCGGCCAAGTCACCTCCGATGTGGCAGGCGTTACAATCTCATCTGAAACGACCGTGGGTTCCTCGGCAGTAAAACTTTGCTCGAGGAACTCGACGCTGCCGCTTGCCGGGGCCACCGTTTCATCGCTTGGTTCCACAAAATTATCCACTCGCTGGATTTTCACCGGAACAGAAGACGTGTTAGATTCAGTATTATCAATCTTGATCGATCGCTTGGTTTTATTTCGTTTCTGCCGTGCGCAACGTTCTTTTTGCGAATGCCTCCTGTTTTTATTGTCGAGATCTTGCGAGGAGTTAAATCTTAGGCCATTCGTGTCTTTACTTTTGCTAATTAATTTATCGACATTCTCAAGCCCACCGCCTTCACTGGTGTTTACGTCTTGCTCGTTCGTTTCAGTTTTACGTGTGGTGTCATCATGTGTTTCTTCATGGATTTTATTCATGTTCATCTCAACCGTATCATTATCCTGGGCCGTATCATCATCATGGATTTTACTCATGTTCGTCTCAACCGTATTATTATCTTTGAGCTCGTCGAGTTTTTCTGTGTCTTCCTCATTACCTTCACTTTCTGTCGATTCGTTAAAAATTTCCTTGGTAGGTCCTATTTGATTGCTGGGGAAACGTTCGTCATTTACAACAGAATTAGTTGCAATGATTTCACCATCAACACCTTTCGTTGCGGCATCACTTTTTTCGGCTGAAGAATCGTTGCTTAAATGCAATTGTTTCTCTTTGTAAACCAACGGTTGTATAACGGTGTCTTCTTCTTCGAAACTAGTTTGATGACTGGGGGGTTCTTCAAGGTATATTTTGTCTTTGCCTGAAGCAGACGGTTCTTCATTGCTTACAGTCACATCACTCACACGTTCTTGTTGGCTATCGTGCTTTTCTTCTGCTGAATTTAAACTGTTGCAAGAAGTGTCTTGACTGACTTCCACATGACTGGGTCTGACGACCTCGTTAGAACTTGCTGTTGCACCAAGAAAAAGAATATTTTCTGACGTGTTCTTGTCTGGACCAGATGAAATATCTTGCGCAAGTTCAACTGTGCCAACTTTTTCATTATCATTAACTGCCGGAAGCTGTTCGCTTCCTTTCTCGTCACTTACATTGTCTTTAGCTTCGCCAGGAACATCCTGAATGGTAGGGAGAGGTTCTTTCTCGTGTAATAAATTATTAGAACTGTCAGAAATACGATCACTATCTACACCGGAATTAACTGCGTCTCTGTAATCATTATCATTTAAATTTTCTTCGGTGGAATTTCGCTTAGGACAACTAACATCAACCTCCGTGTTACTGTTTTCTTGTTGTTTATTTCGTAAAGTGTTACTTTCGGATTCGACTTCCAAAGCAACATCCTGATTAGGTAACGCACAGTCATTTTTAATTTCAGTCGGTTTACTGACACTCTCTGTGGCGGCGTCAGTTTCAATTAATTCTACCTCGGGAGATGAAACGCCATCATCGATGACTATCCCAATATAAGCACTGCCGTTTATGTTTTCGTTTTCGCAAGCGTTTTGTACTTTTGTAGTATTTGTGGCAGACTCTGTAATATTACGAACAACGTCCTTTGGAGACACGTCAGTAATTTCCATCACAGATTCCTCATTTCTTTCCTTGGCAGTGTCGACAACGCATTGCACTTCGGAATCCACCAACTTATAATCACTGAACGTAACAGACCGCCTGCGTCTGGCTTCGTTTAATTGGTCATCGAGTCTTTGCGTCAGGCACACAAGATTTTCTACCACTTCAATTTGTCGATTCGCAGAATTCATATTATTATTGTAATATTCTTTGGCATTATTAACTGAATTTGAAGAATGAGTCACTACAGTTTTAGACGTTTCATTCCTGACGTCTTCCAATTGATTCAAAACCGTGGCAATTTCCACGGTCTGCGTCTCGACAACCTTAAAACTAACACGCTTTTCCTCTTCTTTACAATCGTTGTGACCTTCCGGTGAAGGCTCGTTTGTAATATCAATGAAATTTTCCTCGCACACGCTATGACTATTATTTTCTATTATACCCTGCGTGGTTTGTTGCGAACGGTTAACTGTTTTCACTGGTTGCGAACTCGATGATAGTAATTGTGTCGACACTGAAATTTTTGGCAGCTGTGAAAGTTGTGAGTTCGGCAGGAGGGGCGTTCTCTTCTTCGAAATCGTCTCTTTGTTTTCCTTAAAGCACCCGTCGACGTCAGTTGAAGCTTCGAAAGTAAGATTCTTCTTCTTCTTCGTAATATCACTTTTCACTAGAATATTAGAGATCTCGTTCCTTTCATCCATAATAAGATCAATGCATTCCACTTCAGAATCCATTACATCAACGTTACGCTTATTTGTGTTATTGTTGTTATTATTATTATTATTATTATTGAATGTAATCGAATGTATTCTTTTGCTATAGCTGAGCTGACTGTCGTTTCTTATCGGTTTAATTATGTGACGGTTTTCTTTGCTGCTGCTTTCATTTTCTTCACGGCGTTGATGCATTGGATCCACACCTACACTTTTCTTGCTTGTACCGATCGTGCGTTCTCGCTCTCGTTCTCGTTCTCTGTCTCCTTCTAATATCTGACTGCTGAAAACCTTGTTGTTAATTTCGGTGTTCCAATTGCTTTTTTCCTTCGCACGACATGACCTGGACATAACCGGATCAGTTTGTATTTCGACGGCCTTGAAGGTCGTCGTCCGTTTCGATCTTTCCTCAACCTGACTCTTATTACATTCTTTCGATGGATATCTACTTGAGCAAGCATTGGAATTCTCACAAAGCATACTCTCACACACACTGCTATCACTCTCTTTAATGGGCGAAGTCTGTTGCGACCTACTAACAGTCATTACTGACTGGGAACTTAATGAAAATGACTGTACGGACGTTGAGATTGAAGCAGTTGTTGTCGTAGGCGTGGAAATCTGTTCTTGACACGGTGATGGTGATGAAGTTGTTGGAATGTCGCTATCTAAGTCAATATATGATACAATTGGGTACGCATCGTGAAGCTTCTTTTTTTTTCGGCTTTTATGCTTATTATTAATCTGCAAGAGATACATCAATTAGTCACAAAACGCATGTCATCATAAAACATTTTCGATTATTTTATCTAACGAAAACAGAAAATGTATTTCGGAATGCCTGCTTTAATGTTACATTCTGAAACAGGGTTCCCACTTTATTTCCATTGAAATACTCTCTGATGTTTCAAGATTTTCCACGACCTTTCAACAAAAAATTTACACTATTGACTGCGATTATGCAACTTTCCTGATATGTTCATGTTTAAACATATTTTTCCTGATTTCAGAAAAGAAATGAAGAAATAGATGTACAAAAATCAGTAATTTATTAATTTTTTTATTGTCACGTGTATTGTGGAGAGAATTACTTTTAAACATTATAAGCAATTAATTTTATTAACATGAATAAATTTAAAACATCGAAAAGTCTTAGCGTAGGCAACCAAATGACACGACCGCTTGTATGGTTGCCTATATTGAAGACCCCACTGATAATTCTTTTTGTTATAAACGTGACAGATTTTTTAACGTTTAAAACAATTTTCAATTCCTTTTTCCTAATTTTAAGACACAAATTTCAGTTCCTTAATTGATTTCATGCCTCTTCGTTAAAAAATAGACTTTTCAAAAAAAAAAAAAAACAAGAAGTCTTAGTATAGGCAACAAATTAACAAAACCGCTTGTGTGGTTGCCTATACCAAAGGTCTCGATAACATTATTTTGTCGGTACAAACAAAACGTTTTTGATTTTTTAATATTTAAAACAATTTTCCATTTTATTTCTGATTTTTCAGTTCCTCAATTAATTTCATGCCTCTTCGTTTAAAAAAAGTATATTAAATTTTTTGAAAAACAAGAAATCTATAGGCAACCCGATGAACAACATAATGCTAGTATGGTTGCCTATATTGAAGACCCCAATAACAATTGTCTTTGTGGAGGACTTTTTTACAATTCACTCGAATTATTGTTTATGAAAAGAAAATTAAGTAATTTTCCTGATTCCTTAATATGTAAAACAGTTTTAAATTGTTTTTCCAGGAAACAAATTCCAGTTTCTTAATTAATTTCACGCCTGTTCGTTTTTAAAAAGCAAAATAGAATTTTCAAAAAACAAAAAGTCTTACTATAGGCAACCAAATGGACACAGCCGCTTGTACGGTTGTCTATATTGAAGATATCAATTTAAAAAAAAATTGTTAAAAACGTGAGACTTCCACAATTCACTTTTTTTTATAAATTACACAATTTTTCCTGTTTTTTTAGTAGTTTAAAACAGTTTTCCGTCTTATTTCTAATTTTTCACTCCCCCAATTAATTTCACGCCCTTCGTTTAAAAAATAAATTAGATTTTTCCAATAAACAAGAAAGCTTAGTATAGGCAATCCAATGAAGCCATCGCTAGTATGGTTGCCTATATTGAAGACACCCAATAACGTGATACGACTTTCACAATTCACTCGGATTATGCACTTTTCCTGATTTTTTTGACATTTGAAACTATTTTCAATTCCTTTTTTCTAATTTTGAGATTTTGAGTCATACATTCTAGTTTCTTAACTCATCGTTTACAAGTTTTTTCAAAAAAAAAAAAAAAAACAAGAAGTATTCGTATAGGCAACCAAATGAACACAGCCGCTGTATGGTTGCCTATATTGAAGACCTCACCAACCACTTTTCTTGTTAAAAACGTTTCACAATTCACTTAGACTCTGCAATTTTCCTAATTTCTTTTAATATTCAAAACAATTTTCAAGTTTTTCAATTAACTTCACTGACTTTTGCGTTAAAACAAGCAAATTCCCTGACTTTTCATCGACATTGTGAACGTTTTCTCAATTCTCTGACTTTTCCAAGTTTTCCCGGTGAATGGGAACCCTGTAAAAGCAATTTAAAAGGTTGAAGCCAATTCAAAACAATGGCTAGGAATAACCTTGTACAAGATAATAACATTGTAACTTAGAAAAGGTAAATTACTTAAAAACATAAAGAACTTCTTACGCAACTTTTATTATTATTAGTTGATTTAATAAATGCATTTGCATACCTTTGTTAAAGTGTCATTCAACGTAATTGAATAAACTTACCGAATTTTCCATGAATGCAATCTCACAGATTTCATCATCACTATCCCCGAGAATTAACTGTATCAGACCGTCTGATGTTACTGCTACATCAGAGTCCGAGTCAAGTTCTATACATTCTTCCTCTTTGATTTCCAAATGTGTCGGCTTATTCGTGAAGCTTTTTATTACATCACTGTACACTCTACCAAAGTTGTTTTCATCCTAAAAAAGCATGAAAAAGGACGTTTACAAAACAAATAACATGACTCTCTCATCCACCATCCAACTATGTACTTCATTTACTCCTCATTTATTACCGTTATTGTTTGCGTTTCGATAATTTTGTATAAATGTAAGGAAAGGAAAAGCTAAAAGATTAAAAAAAAATCATAATAAATGGGTGATTTTTAAAATTTGACATACAGGGTCTTGTAAGATTTAAGAACCTACATTTAAGGTCAGTAAAACCTGTGTTCATGTTTACCTTAGAGTGCTCGTCGTTATCATGGAAATTCAATATGTTAATCACATCCGGCAGTTCTTCACAGTTCTTATTCTTCATGTAGTCAAAGTAGGCCTGAACTGTGACACTTTTATAATCTATAAGATGGTTGATGATACCGGTGATGGAGTAATTAGCCGGCCTTAGCACCTTCTTCATTATCTCGGAGGTCTTCAGAAAGTCGGGCTTCTTCTGAAACCTGAGGAACAAAGCGTCGTCCATTTTAGCCCTGCAATCTTCCGTAGACACTTCTTTATATCTCTCAAAGGCCAAGTAATATCTGCAGAAGGCTTCGTCTGATAAGTTTTCTAACGGTGACTTCATTAGGAAATGCCTACAAAATAAAATCCAATACGATTATTATGTTGATGTTACTTGTAAAAATTAACGTATTTACAGTTGGCTACCATGAAAATTGTTGTTAGAATTAACTTCATTCACTTCATGCTTGTTTATAAATGACTAAAGCAGATTTAAATTCAACAATACTTAAGAAGAGTAGAACAAAAATATTTTTGCTTGAACTTTACATGCAAAATGGTCCTTTGAGTTTATGTTGTTAACTTGAGGGACCATTGGAAATGTTAAAAATTGAAAAGTGTTTATTTTTGTGAATACTTTTTACTTTTAAATGATGGCCAACTGTTTAATTTTAAACGCAATCAACTTACATGAACACGAGTCTCATGATGTACTGATGAGCGTGAATATTAGATCTGAATGTCAGTTTAAGGAGCACGTGTATTATGTGTTTCTTACGTTCTAAGAAAATGCTCAACATTTTGCAGATTCGCCTGCTAATCGCGTTGATCTGATGATTATAATCTTTAGTGGGCATTTCGTTTCTGCGTAGATGGCGAGCCAAACCGAGTTCCAAATTGCAATATATCGTCAAGATTTCCTCCATGTACTGATAGTAGCTCGCGTTTGCGATGTAATTCTGCTCCGTGCCTTTCAAACATAAATGCAATATTTTCACGTGGTTTAAGATCTTCTCCTTTAGCAGCGGCTTATCTTTGAAATGGATGGCACGATTTTTAAGCGACCTAAAGCAAAGCAAATAATTGTAATTGTAAACGCGTGTGTTTTATGTTGATGAATGCGTGGAATATGAGTCATGTTACTTACGAAACATAAGTCTTCATGATGGTGTCAAGTTCCTTCTCACTGGTGAAGAATGTATGTTTTACAAACTTTTCCGTCACTTCTAGGTCCCATTGTTTCACTGTGTTTTTCGGATTAAGATCGATGGTTTCTGTAAAATGCAGTGGAATGCACGGAATGTTTACCGGGAGGGGGGTTTAAAAGTACGTACCTGTTAAGTCTTCGGTTTTAATTATAGGTAGGGTGAATTTTTGAAAAAAGGAGTCCATGTTTAACATATTTAGGTAATCCACGATACACCAACACACTAGTACATCTGAAAGAGTGCAAGAAGATTGTAAAGATTTTGTACTGAAATAGAGGTCATGATTTATTCAAAGTGAGGTTGGATGAGCATCATTTTGGGAATTCAAATGAGAACGTCTGAGATTACGACTTTTAAAAATGCTGCTTTGGTTAACAAAACGTAACATGTAAATAATACGTGCATACAAGAATTAATGTATAACAAATATGGCGATGAGGGTTGCGTTATTTAACAGGGACGCAAACACAACACATTTCATTCAATTACACTCACGTAATAAAATAAATAAAGCTCTAATTTGCAGTACTATTACTTATTCTTTTAAACAATAACAATCATCACTATTTAACAACAGTCTGTCGTTTTTAATACACAGAAATGGCGTAGTGTTCTAAATTGTCGCCTGCACTAAACTTAACAAACAAAAAATAACTAGATGCAAAATTTATCCTGCAATTGTTCTAAAGGCTCGGCCACAAGTAATAACTTCAAGAATACACCGAAACCCGTGTACTGCGCCACTACGGTCGAACCTTACGAGCGTGTCCTGTGCGTTACTTGGTAAACATTCTTTCTCACTCGTGTAAACGGTGTTGCATATCTCACTTCTCATTTCATTTACTCCCTACCAAGAAAACTTTTACAAATCCAGTCTGAACGTTAAAATTCATTTGTTTTTTTATGTTTTTAAATTCACAAACAATTTTATCTGCGCACAACTTTATTTGTACCTTATTTACAAAACAGGCGAAACTGAAAATATATATAAAAAGAAAAACATTGTTTTATGCATGTTCCAATAACTTTATGATTTGAAAGAAAAATTAAATTAAAACAGTAAAAAATTTATCCGGGAAGAATTATGTCATAGTTCCGAAAACTGGATTGTGTCTGCAAATGCTAGGCCCGTACTCTTCGTAAGCGGCTTTGGTGTGGCAAACCTGATAGAATTCAGGCTGAAAATAAATTTCAAATTAGACGGCGAGGTTCAACAGTGAGTTTCCTTGAACAAAAGTATTACCGTTGATGCCAGCATGCTACCCCCGAACCACACGGCGTATCTTTGCATGTGATGGGAAATCACTTGAACATCGATGGGTTTCGGCTAAAAAAAAAAAAGACAAAAACAAAATCAAATGATTGATGATGATCACCGCATCCCAAGTTGTTGTGATAAAATGCAGCCAAAAGGTGCCAATTTTTTCCAAAGTCTATTCACATGTTACAAAAAATAAATAAATAAAAAATAGCAGACGATTACAGTTTCCTGTAATTTTTTCTTTTTCTAAAATGGCGGTTTAAGAATAAAGATATACGAAGAGTGATGCTGGGTTTCCACACCTCCGGCATTCTATCAATTAATGATTGGTTGATCTAAAACTTGCTTGCTGTCAAAGTACAATGAAAAATTTTGCTGCAAAACGTTTTTGATTGCCGTGGATTTCTCGAGCAGCTGTTTCAGCCCTATTTGGGACTTCTTCAGCTTCTGCTCGAGGGATTCATTGCATTCAAAAATGTTTTGCAACAAAATTTTTCATTGTACTTTGACAGCAAGCATGGTCGCCTTGCAAGGGATCACTTATTATGTAGCAAACTTGCTTCAATTTATCAATCCTAAAGCAACATTAGGCCGACACTTCGCGTATCGGCCAAATCCAGGGGCGGCACTTTTTAAAACTTTATTTTAAAAAAATTTGGGAAAAAAGATTGTTAAATTTTTTCTTCTGCCTCCTGTTAGCGTTTATTCCCTCGTGTTAATTTATTTAATTCAGCACTAAGATTTCCTTCTCTTTATATTTGAAATTGTTGTACCTATAATTAATCGCACTTCTCTGAAAATAGTAGTAACAGATTACGGTGCTTAAGCTGTGGCTGAGGTACGTTTCAAAAATTGCATGCCGTGGCCGAGGTACATTTCAAGATACGCGCTTGCAGACATTATCAGTCTTGGAACGTTTCGGGTAGGCTTACTACTATCTTCTAACTTTCGTAAGTCGGATTGTTGTCTTTGAAAAATCGGGATATGTCCAAAACAAAAAAATCACTGGATGCCTCCAGGCATCACATTATTTCTTGGAAACTATTGACGTTATTTTAGTATAGTACTTATGCTGTAGCTGAGGTACGTTTCAAGATTCGAATGTCGTGGTCGAGGTACATTTCAAG
This sequence comes from Prosopocoilus inquinatus, assembly GCA_036172665.1. Lineage (NCBI taxonomy): Eukaryota > Metazoa > Arthropoda > Insecta > Coleoptera > Lucanidae > Prosopocoilus > Prosopocoilus inquinatus. The sequence continues at coordinate 695,332 of CM069873.1, forward strand.
ATTTGCGCGTTTCGACATAATTAGGCTTGAGACTTGCAAGAATAATGAGAAACGAAAGAGAAAGAAACAGCAATAAAGTACGAGGCATGAAGTGAACATTAAGAGAAAATATCAAGCTGAACGAACATACTAAAAAGTCAATGATACGACTTAACAAAAAAAAAAAAAGAAAAAACAAGTGAACGATGAAATAATACGGTGCGTAAAACAAAAGATCACGTCTGAGGTGGACACAAAACAAATGAAAAACAACGAACTACAAAGAAGCGTCAATAAAATCCGAAAAACCAATTCGATAAGAAAAACAAAAGAGAAATGCAATGTGCAGAAGCATAAAGAACAGAAAAACAAGAAACAAACGAAAACCGACGTCTTAGACGAACATAATGAAACAAATAATGAATCTTCAGAACAAAAAAAACTAGTAGTAAACAAAAGACGATCAACACAAAATGTGAAAAAGCAATTAGACAAAAAGAAACAAAAGAGAAATGCTAAGGTATAAAATGAATTTAAAAAAAAAAACAGAGCTATGATACTGAGGTGAACAAAAAGAATGAAAATCGACCAAATTTTTTGCAAGCAAAAACAAGCTTGTACAAACAAAAGAAAACTATAAGAAGGAGTCAATCAAATGTGTGAAACATGGGCATGGACAGTCATTATTGATCGAATTGTATATTTTTTTTTTTTGGGGGGGGGGTCCAATTTTTGGTTGTCGGTGTACTTTTGTTTCACGGATCTGGCAACCCCGCACCGGAGGTGTGTAAACCCACCGATGTACTCCGGTATGCGACATCCGGCGTCCGTGGCCACATTCGTGATTGGTTGATTTCAAATTTCTGAACGCGGAAACATTCAGAAATTTTAACTCTACCAATCACGAAACAGATTCCGAATGCCGAAGGTGTGGCGTGAAGAAGAACTGTCAAGTCAATATGCGTGTGACAGTGTGACCAACTGTGTATTGCAAATCATGATTGTAAGCAGAATAAATTAATACAATGTATGTCGACGTTTAAACTGATTTCACGAACTGTTCAGTCAATTATAGTTAATGATTTTGCGACAATTTTCATTTTCAAAAATGCCAAAAACTTTCAAAGCTATTCGATATAGAATTTCACAAAGTTTAATAAATGACGATTGTTATAGCTCGTGACAATTTTTGAAAATGTAAGCTAATTAGTGTAACAGTTTATTCAACGCGGCCTAGTTTAAAAAAAATGGTTATTCGAAAAATTTAAGGAAAATTTAAAATTTCGTGAGTGAATTGCCAACTTGCACAATATAACAAGATTGTTATAACTATTACTCCTCCTAATTTAAACACGGCTGTAATTTTTGGGATTTAATACCAACCTTAATTCTACCTCCTCCCAAACTCTCACTGAGTTTCAGTCGTGCATCGACGGTTCTCTTTATGTCTCGTTGTAACCGCCTTCCGAAATCCCTGAACATCGTCGAACCACCTGACAAAACAATATTGTTATATAAAGGTCTACGAACATCGATGGGACAATTTTGAATGACATCATCGACGATTTCCGACAACGGAATGGTAAAATCCGGGTTGGAAAACTCCGGATGGAAGAATATCTCCGGTCCAAGGAATCGCTCGTACCCCACGTCGACTGTAAAAGGCTGTTTCGTTATTGCATTGATCCCTTCGTACTTCTTCATCCACTTTGAAGGATCTGAGTCGTATTTTGCAAACTCCTTGGCAATATCCGGGCATATGTAACAGTGTCGTTCTTTAATTGCTTTGGCGGTCTCGAGTGACTGTTCCGGGGGAATTCCAATTTCACGTTCGCGGAGAAGCGATTGTATAAAGTAAGTAATATTGCGCCCGGCTATGGGAATGTGTTTAATACAACTACCAATTACGTATCCTTCAGCCTACAAAATTTAAGCAAACAATATTTTTTGTATAACACACAAAACATATGGTACTTACAACTGGAATTACATGGGTGACACCATCACCACTGTCTACTACAATGCCAGTTAAAGTTCTTTCATTAATAGGACGTGATGCCCAACTTGCAGCTAAAGCTAATACTGCTTGCACGGCTATGTATAAGCCAGGAACGTTAAAGGATTCGAACATAATCTCTGCGGTGTATTCCCGGTTTTCCGGTGTGTTTAGCGGAGGTTCGGTTAATAGAAAATAGTGATCCTCAGGTTCTGCGCGTAAATACTTAAATATGCATTGTTCTAGAAATCTTTCCATTAGGTCCCAGTCTTCAACTAAGCCATGACGCACAGGATACTGTAAATATGGGTTGTTATTAATTCGAAAAGATCCCACTTATGATATGGGGCTAGAAGAACAAAAAGCTTTTACTTCAAATTTTACTTTTTTATTTAAAAAAAAAAAAACTGAAGTAAAAGCATTTACTTATTCATCACATCCATATGGTTTCTAATGATACTAATACTTTTCAATACTATTTTCTAATAAGATTTGAAAATATAATGATCAAAAATAAATGGTTACAATTTAAAACTGCTATTTATTTCATTTCTAGTACAGGGTGATCAATGGAGTTCATAATTAGAGGAGGCTGTGTGATTGGTGCTGTTTTATGTTACGTGGTTGGATACAATGATAAACAAATTATAAGTTGACAGTTGTCATATTTGAGGTTATGCTCGTGATTTATGCAACCTTTATTTTGTATGGATGCTGTTTTAAACCTTTTTTTAGAATATTAGGGGGAGTTCCACAAGTGAAATCCATTCATTCTCATTAAAAAAAATACAATTCTGACACTTAAAATTTTTAATTTCAAACTGTGAGACTGTGGTGCCAACTTTTTTGAAAATATCACAGCCTGCTCTAATTATAAATTCCGTTGATCGCATGGTATTGCTTTTTCTTTGAGTTCTTGCAGATTTCTTTTTATCTTTGGTAATACTGCGAATTCTCACTACGTTGTCAGTAACTTTCACGTTTAATCTGGTAACTTATCAAAGTTCAGATTTGTGTTTAAATTAGAGCCGATGTTGCCAACTTAGGGAAAAAGTCATTAAATCTAGGCATAATTTCAAGCAAAAGGGAAAAATTGCGAAAACTTTTTAAAATCTAGGGAATTTTCAACTTCTCGGAAACAAAAGATAATCACTACATCTTGCGAGAATAAGACAGAAGAAGGTTTAACAATCAGAAAGAAAAAAAAATTATTTGATTTCTGAAAAATTGGAAGCAGTTTTTAAAAATTGAAAACGTTTTTGACAATCGAGAAAAACATTACAAACAAAAATATTTCTGACTGAAGTAAAAAAAAAAAAAAAAACAAATGACGATCACACACGTAGCAGAAGAGAACTCAAAACGAATTTTAGATTAAAAATTTAAAAAATAATGATAAGAATATTCAAGACTAAAAACACAATAATCAATAAACAAAAACCAATTTCTCATAATCATAATACTGCGTGATCAAGTAGAACTGTTTGAGCTGACAACACAATTAAGAGCATTTTTTTATTCAACTATTTGCAACACTGCAACCTGATACGTTTTGTTGATTAATTTGACAGATATTTCACTTAGCGGCAAAATTGTAGGTTACGTCGAGCGTTTAAAACCGTCAACAAACAGGAAGTTACTCCAGTTGTACAATTTCTACAACTAAAATTCAACATTGCCAACTCAAGACAGTTCCATCTGATCACTCTGTATTTATTTAATTACGAAATAAAAATTTCTGAAGAAAATAGGGGGGAAAAAATAATTGACGACTAATTACTCCCGGAGAAAAAAGTCCAAAAATTTTTTTTAACTAATTAATTTCGGAACGAATAAGGAAAGAACAAATGACGATCGCAAATATCACCGCGAAAAACCACTAAGAAATGCGAAAGGATATGAAATAATTTCAGGAAATAAACAAAAAAGAAAAACAAATGAGGATGAGAAAAAAAAAACAATAATTCATAAACGTAAATATTCAAAAATATTTAATATTTAAAAATATTAAATAAAATGTAATAATAATTTTTTATCTTAATTTCTTTTTTTTATTTTTCTCTCGGGATAATACGATTTGTAACGTCAAAATCGATTTTTTCTCAAAAAAAAAAGTAAGGAACTTCGAAATTTGATGAGTTGGCAATGCTGCTTCAGATTGCTGCAAAGTGCAAGGTTAGATCGTTTTAAAATATTTTTATTTCATTTGTTTTGACAGTTAATTGCAGAAAAATTTTATGATTTACCATTGTAAGCATGCTAATAAATAAATTTATATTGTTTTTTCTTTGTAACCGTGTTTTTAATTTTTACCTCCGATTTAAACTTACCAGATTAATTTATAAGGAATTATAGGGAAACACTGTATGCCGAAAAAGGAATTTTCGATCAAGTTGATTGGCAACACCGATTAGAGCAAACATCACAGGACGTTTTTTTGAAATTTCTGCCCAAATTTAACTTAATTTTTAGATCGTATAATAACTGAGAGTTCCATTGTGAAAGATTATTTCTTATTATTATTGATACCTTAATTGCGTAGCCTGTAGCATCAAATGCTTCATCACCAATATAAAAATCGAGATCTTCCACACCTTTACACAGTCTACGACTAGATTGGTCACCGACTTTAGCAGTCTCCTTTATGGCTATTGCCGAAGGAATAATGAACTGAGGTTCTTTATTTGCAGCGAAACCCAACTTGGTGTACCTAAAAGCCCCCCCAACATAGCATAAATAAACGTAAAGAAATTGGTTATGTTCAACACTCACCCGGTTCCCACATCAATAACACACGCCGGCAGTCTCGTATTCATTTTCGGCCTTTATTTTAGTGGCACACTTCCTCGTCCCTAAAGATTTTTGGTGACTCTTTTAAATACCACACCTACTACACAAACCGATGAATTATCTGAGTAAAACCGCACCTCTTCTACATGTTTCCGCGGTAAATTTAAATGCTGAACCCGCACGTTAATTTTTGTTCACCGAAAAATTTGCGTTCTCCATCAAAATTATATTTGACAGACCAAAAACTAGAAGCAACTTCTATAGATACCTAAACGAAGTGAATGAATTAACCACATGATGGATTAACGGTTAAAAATAGTTTGGAGAAAAAAATCGGGAAATGTCAAAAAAATGTGCAGTTGCGATCTCTGATTAAACGTCACTCCAATCGCAGGGGCTCGTTCAGAAATAAAAGAGAGTGCGCTCTGGGTAATATTCTTTCTCTCTCATGTAAATGCTTTTGTGCATTTTGCTTTGCATTTTAAACGCTCAACGTGCTCTCGTTATACAATTTCTGAACGCGACCCTGTAATGCTGGGTTTCCATACCTCCGGTATACGGCATCCGGGGCCCTATGACCGGATCCTCCTATGAAGGTTTGATTTACACAACATTTTTGACACTCATGTCAATTCTTAGTGCTCAGGCGTAGTTGTACAATTGCGGCCCTTAAAAACTGGTACACCGAGAAGTGAGATAAACGTCAAAAATTTGAAATCTTATCACGACTGTGAATCCACGAATGTAAATCAATAAATCAAATCCTTATCTATCACCTTGATGATAATGTCAAGCTTGAAAATTCTCAAGCCTTATTCTCGAATTGAGGGAACAAAAGGTGCTTCCTTTCGCTTAAAAGTTTGAATCGTGTTTCGAATAGTTTGGACCTGAATTTCATAGTTGTTGCAACAAAACACTTGATTTGAATTGACAGTTCATTTGTAAATAACCATAATTCAATCCAAGCAAGTTTTAAAAATAGCGAGATTCAAAGAAAAGAATGTCTGCTTTTGAATCAAAACACGTTTAGGTCACGAGTTTGCGGGCGAAAGAAGCACCAATTGTCACAAGATAACGTGACGTCAAAATGACATCGTTCTCACGCAAAACGATATAAATCGTAAGATAATTACGTCATTTTGACGTCACGTTCTCGAGTTTGTCCCCTCAATTCAAGAATAAGGCTCCTGGTGGTTTGGTCTGACTGTTGAATTAACGATTTCATGCAGTTTGACCACGATTTAACTCAATCAATGATTTGGGAGAATTTAGAATTACTGTCGAAAGCAGAAAATAGTAGGCAAAAACAGTTTCCTGTAATTATTGTTTCTCAAAATTGTATTGATTGACTTCACAAATGGCATTGAAAAAATTTAAAAGCTTTCAGATATAACAAGCTTAAGGTTTTGGTAAAATCTGTGAATTCGTCTTTAATCAAAACCATTTAGAGAAATAATGCTTACAGGAAACCGTTTCTGTATACTATTTTTTCAGGTTACTTTCACAGGCTTTCAACTGTGGGTTAGAATTATTTGACGGTATGTTATTTTATAAATAACAGAAAATATAATGTGTTCATTTGAATTTGTCGTCTAGTGAATGCTAGTGAACTTTGACGGCTGTGTACGTATGTCGTAGCGTATGTCTGTGCGTCAGTCTGTTTACTGGCATGTGTCAAATGTGAATGTTTCTAACCTAGAAATATTCCGTAAAATCGTGCTTAAAACGAACATATTTTTCTAAATATGTTTTTTTTTCCGTAATGGGGTTAAATTAAATGGTATTTTGTAAATAAAAATAACTGTTATCATAAATTTGTGAATTATTTTCCGCAAATGTCAAATTAAAAGGTAAACTGTATCTGTATGTGATTTTTACTTTTTGGAAATATTGTTCAACAGGTGATGGTTTTAATTTTGAAATAAACAACGTTTTAAACGGAATTGTTTACTAATAAAATTCGTTAGGGGGGTTTTCAGTTTTCAACAATGTCCGAGCTCTACGTGATCACCTAAATTAGGCAACCAAACGCACACAGATGACTGCACTGAAGAAATTAAAACGAAATGCTCCGGGCTCCAGCTAATAACTAATAACTAATGGTCGTCAGAGAACATAATAAGAGAATTCATTTTGCAGAAGATTAATAGAAATTAACGTAATGTCCAAAAATGTATTATAAAATAATTGAATCCGATGTCTTTAATTTGGTAACACTGAGTACGCGCTTTTTCATTTTACGATTACGACTCAAATTATTTATTTAATTAACTGCTTATAATTAACGCTTTTCAGGCAAGTCATGTTTTCCTTTCCTTCGTTTCTCAACAAATAGAAAATTATTTATTTGACGATTACGGATTCACTCGATAACACCGATAGCCAACCGAACAAATGAAAATTACCATTTCCATAATTGAGGATGATTAAACCATAGCAACAAATTGACAGAATATCTATCAAATCCATTAACATGGCGTTGAAGAAATAACGATTAACAAGAGGACGACAGAAAAACGATGGAATGAGTTGCTTTTGCTTTTCAAGGTACACAGTTCCATTGAGGGGCGGATTATTAATAATCAAAGTAATTAACTGGCCTAATTTTATCACCGATCATCGATGCGGTCTTTGCAATAGGCCAGCTCTAGAGCCGAAAGGTAACAACAAATATTTTAGGCATTGTGATAATATGGATTGAGGCTAAGAATTCGAAAACATGGAGTCTCCTCCGTCCACCTCTACATGGTCCGAGGCCTTTATATTGAGTGACGATAGCGGGCTGCTATTAACAAGCGGTTCAATATCTAGTGAAAGCATGAGTGGTGAAAGCCGGAGTGGTTTTGGACAATTGCCTTTAGAGGTATGTTGTTTGTAAACATTTTTAAGTCTTGGCAAGTGTAATTGATCAAAAATAGCGTGCTCTAGGTGGCTGCACTAGCGTACACTCAGTCTATTTCCATCTCTTCTTATGACATGCAGTTAAAATGAGATGTGAATATGCTGAAAGCACTTTCGATTGACCTCACTATTGTCCACTTGGAGTATTTTCATCGTCTCGTTTCATGTTATTAAAGTAGAGTGCAAGTACTCGTAGTGAAATTAGTGCAACTAAATTGAGAACGCTATTTGGTAATATCAGTGAATTTAACTGAAGTGTTTGTCACCAAATTTGTAGTGTATGAACAAATTGAGGCATTATTTTCAACCAACCTGGAAATCGATAATGTTTCTGTATTGTAGAAGACGGTTCTCTTTCTCGTAATTAATTGTAGTTAAAACTAACTGAAAAATTTAATAGATTGAAACTGATCATGAAATAATTTAAGTTTTTTTTTAAGGTAAACTTTGGTGATACTTTTTTTTGCTGTTAATTTTTGCATTCTCATTCATCTTAATTTTGGTTTCGAGATGTGGTTGAGAATTCCTTTTCTTTCCCGACCTTAAAACTTAGTACAAACAGATTTTTGAATAATCTTATCAGTTAGTAAAGAAAAAGATACTAAATAAATGACAATAACATAAATTATGATCGACGTCGTTTATACTAGTTATTATTTTTTTTTTTTAAGTAAAATGAAATATATGAAGGATAAAGAAGAATAGGAAAAACGAACTACCATAATTTTACAATGAATTTCGAAGTTTTTTATCTCAAAATGAAGGAGAAAAGAAAAGATTCAAAGTTCCAAATTGAATAAGTTTTGATTCACATTAGTTTCTTTGAAAATTTTCATAATTGAAGTTGACTCTTGTCTCTTGCGAATTGCAAGATAAAGTTTTTTTTTTTATACTAATCAACTGATAGTGAAACGTTGAACGTTCTTTGCATTTTTCAAGTATCCGCTTGGTTTGGTTTGGTTAAAAACTTTACCTTAAAAACTTTCATTGAAGTGTAGGAGAAGTTATTAAAAATAAGGGGTGGGGGAACCCCCAAAACAATACGCAATCGAAATTGTCAGATCGTTCAGATTATTTTCTTTGAAATGATAAGATATTTCAGGACACTACAAAATGACCAACTTTCATATCATTATTTACTTTATGTATCACAAGTTTTACTTTTTTTTTTAAAAAATAGAATGGAAACATAGCAGATTACAAATTCGGTCGCATTTTCCCCCCTTTTTCTTAAACCAAATACAAGGAGATCAAGATCAAGTTCGAGTTGGCAACACAATTAAAAGCATTTTCTTACTTTGCTGTTTTCAATTTATATCATCTCTTTTATCTTTACTTTGTCTTTTCTTATTTTACACTTTTCTTCGTCGAAAGAAACAAAAGACGTTCGATCGATCGTGTAATGTTTCGCATTGTTTCTTCACAAAAAATAAATAAATAAATGAACATGTCGTTCTAAACGCTTTATTTAAAACAAACAAAAAAAAACGGCCACCTGAATTAATATATCCTTCTTTTTTAAGAAATAATTTCATTAATTTTTTTTTTGTATTTAAAATTCGTCAGTAAAGAACTTGTCAAGATTTTTGTGAGAATTTTAAAAGTTTTGCGGAGGAAAATTGGGAATTTTCCAACTTTTTTGAGAGGAATTTAGGCAACCTGCGTTGCCAGGACACTAATTGTGTCAAAATTACTGTGACCTTGATATTTTTGGTTATGAGAAACGTCCTTGAAAAGTATTATATTCGTCTTGATATTTAAAATTTCAAAATAAGCGTCGGTCCTAACTGTCACTTAATTAATGAGTATTAGAAGGCGCTAGTTGACGTACTCCACGGCCTCCTTTCCTGGAACACCTTTTGACGTACTCGATTAGAGACCCTCTAACAAGAGTCTGGCAGAATGGTGTGCGTTTTTAATTGGTTCCGCCATATTTCAGCAAAATGTACTTCAGCCAATCATAAGAAAGAATGGAGTGTAGTTTGGCGCCAACATTTGAACTTGATACTGAAAATAAGCAAGCAAGGTTAGGTAATATTGCCAACTTGACACTGACGGAACATTTTTTTGTTTCAATTTGACTTTGAAAGAGGTTAGAAAGTATTGTCAATTTTCACACTGACGGGACTTTTTTTTTTGCTGAACTCTGTCAGTCTCTAACTAAAGGGTCTCTATACTCTGTGAGCTGTTTTTTAGGCGCACACATTTTTAGGCGAATTGAACTGGCCTTACATGACATGTCAATTCAGTTGGACATGAAAAGAACCTGAAGTAAAGTCATACAAGTCATTTGTCTTTAACGTTTTTTTTTTTTACTTACACATTCAATGTAGGTTCAATAAAGTGTCATTCACAATTGACATTTAGTAGGCAAAATGTGACTGAATTGGACATGAAGCCTACTTTTATCGTACTCTGTTTCTTACTTCGGAGAAGTACTTTGAAATTTTAGCGCTGAAAACGAGCTTTGTCATTGGTCAAACGAGTTTTGGCAGTCTGGCGAGCTACCAATGACAAAGCTCCTCCGAATTAAAAGAAAACAGAGTATAGTTTCCTGCAAATTTTAAAGTTTTGTTGTGATATCTCAAATATCTTAAAAATTATACAATCCACTAAGCCACTGGGTCATCAGGAATACTTAAGCTTCGATGACAGTTATTATTAATAAATAAATACAAAAAGGCAATATGTGGATTTTCATAATTAAATTTAATACATTTAAATTTAATTATGAAAATCATAATTCATTCCTACAGGAATGAATTAAAACAATTATTTTGATTTTTGATAGTTTCAAGACAGTGAATGTGAGGATAAGTCGTTGTCACCTGCGGATTCGTTGGATGGCATGTCCGATATAATATGCGGGGAAAACTTCAACACATTAAAGAAGGGTCCCCACTGGGGTGAATTAAACACTTACAAAACAACCTTGCCCATCGAACCCCCTCCAGAATTTCAAGACAAGCCCGACATCGAAGTGTACGAGAATTTCGCCTCCAGTTACGCCACGTTTTTAATACGAAAAGCGTTGGCCACATTGGAAAAGCAGATTCGGCAAATTAGATGTTCGTCCACCGTGCGAATGCTTCACCAGGTTTTCCCGAGAACGTTTTGGACACCCGATCTTATAGCATTCAGCCCTTGTCATGCGATGAGACCGGGTTCGAGGAGTTCCTTGGGTTCATCTCGACTTTCCAGCTCTCATAATTCCCTATCCGTCCCCACAGCACACAGAGCTGATGACTCGAGTTTCATAACGCAGGCTGTTTCGCATGATACACTTACGTCGAATCAGATCAGTGATTTGTACAACGTACCATTTGACAGTGATGTGTATGCAATACCCGTGGATACCTTAAAGCCGCCTTTAAGACCAAGAAGAAATATGTATCCGAGAAAGAGAAGGAGGAATACTTCGTCTGGGTGTAGGGATTTAGAGCGACAGCACATGAGACAAAGTGTATCGAGGAAGACCATTAGATCCGAGCGAATTTGCGTAAATGTTGAAGGAAAAAGGCACAGCGTGGCAGGCTCATCTCACACAGACACCGAACCCATACACATGACACTTCAGGAAGTCAGACAATACTTACAGACTTTGTATTCGAGTTCATCAGACTCATCCGAGCAAAAAGACCGCAGCATAAAAGCGCAGAGTTCTGTGATCATCGGCAACAATAACAGATATTCAACCGATGCGAATATAATATTGGCAAAGACCAACAGCAACGGGAACTCAAACGGCATCTCCAGGTGTAAGAAGAGTATGCTGTTCAATATAAAAAATAAAAAAGTTAAGGACTCATGTGATAGTATTAGTAAGCAGCAGATTACGCTGGTTTCGCCGAATAAGCAAAGCAAGAGGAAGAAAAGTCAGACGAGGATGTTTTCTTTGAAGCAGACGTTTTGCAATATATTTAGATTTAGGAGGATAATGTCGCCTGATCATGCGAAAGCCGATCAGAAAGAGGAGGAGTTAGGATCCTCCACCAACTGTGATGCTCTAGATAGTGATGCCAATAAAAATATATCTAATAGAGCTCTGCCACCGTTACCATCCGGTAAAGTTTCTACAAGTGATGATTTGGAACCTCTCGATTTCGCTAAGAGCATACGAAAGGTTAAAGATGTAAGTTCCTTAAAATAAAACACTAATCAATTTACACGTACCAAAAAAAATCACTCTCAAACGTCTATGTTGGTAGTTATTCTTATTAACTAATTTCTTGGTAGTTTGATTTAAATAACTTAATTTGAGAGGCACCCTGCATATTCATAAATTAGATTTCAAGTAAATATTTTAATAAATAGTTACAAGTATTTTCTTCCAAATATAAATCGACCTTCTTTTTTAAACTTTCCTCTTCGTCGTGTTGATCACAGATTTATAAAATTATGTGTCTTTGTTATCGCTTAATAAAAATAATACTTTCAGTACGGATGGTACTGGGGGCCATTATCGAGTGAAGCAGCTGAAAAAATTCTCTCCAACGAACCCGACGGTTCTTTTATAGTTAGGGACAGCAGCGACGATCATTACATATTTTCTTTAACTTTGAAATTAAATAACAGCGTACGACATGTCAGGATAGAGCATGACCAGGGTGAGCAATTAATTTAATGAGCGCTTCTGCTTTATTATTTTTAACAATGAGTATAATTGTGACTTTTACTTCGCAGGTAATTTCAGTTTTGGGAGCTGTACGAAGTTTAAGTCGCAAACGATTGTAGAGTTCATAGAGAATGCGGTTGAGCATTCACGTAGTGGCAGATATTTGTTTTTCCTGCATCGAAGGCCAACGATCGGGCCGGTGAGGGTTCAGCTGTTACATCCCGTTTCCCGCTTCAAGCAAATTCAAAGTTTACAGCACATGTGCAGGTGAGTTAATGCTGAAATTTCGTTGCATAATAAAACTCTCTAAAAAACATACTTATTGCGAATCAGGATTTACAGGTTTTTTTGACTAATAAACCAGCACTTTTAGGGTTTCCATTGAAACATTCCTCGACTTATTCAGGTTTCCCTGACTTTTCATTAAAAAAACTGAACACTGTTGGCTGCGATGATGCAATTTTCCTAATTTTTACTTGTTTAAATATTTTTTCGTGCGAAAAAATACGTAATTTACTTTTATTTTTTTATTATTACGTGTATTGCTGACAAAACTGTTGAATTAGCTTTAAAAATTATAAGGCAATTAATTTTAATAACACGCTTCGTCGTTTAAAAAAATACTAATAAATTAGATTTGCAGAAAAACGACGTCTTAATATAGGCAATCCAATTACACAGTCGCTAGTATGGTTGCCTATATTGAAGACTCTTAATAACATTTTTTTTTCGGTAAGAAAGTGATAAACTTTTTCACAATTCACTTAGTTTATGCAATTTTCGTACTTTTTTTTAATACTTAAAATAATTTTCCATTTTTGTCTCCTAATTTTAGATTTCAGAACAGAAATAAAAGGTAAAGGCACAGAGAGTAGAAATTTACTTATTTTTTTTTATTATCACGTGTATTATGGAGAAAAATGTCGAATTACCTTTAAAAATAATAAGCAATGAATTTTTGTAACATGCTTGTTCGTTTAAAAAAGTAATAAATTAGATTTTTCCAAAACCAAGATATCTTAGTGTAGGCAACCCAATAGCACAGTCGCTAGTATGGTTGCCTATACAGAAGACTTCACAATTGCATTTTTTTGGCAAAAAACTTGTTAAACTTTTTCCACAATTCGCGTAGCTTATTCATTATTTCTCATTTTGAAAGTAATTTAATAATTTTCCGCATTAATGTAAGTTAACGTTCTTAAATCAGGAACTTTTATAGTATACAAAGTCCAAATTTTTCTGCAATTTTTTTATAAATTCAAGGAAAAATTGCATAATCTCAGTGAATTGTGAATAGTTTATTACATAATTAAAAAAAAATAAATTATATGCAACCACACAAACAACCTGTTTTAATTTATTATTTTTAAACAAACATGTACGTGATTAAAATTGATTTTCTTAATTTTTTTTAAAGGTAAATAATCAATAATGTTTTCCTGAGTAATAGAAAAGAAGAGAAAATTAAATGAATATTTTTTTCTACTTTTGTCATTTCTTTTCTGAAATCAGGAAGAATGGGAAAATTATTTAAACCCCTGAAAATTTCTTGAGGGAAAAAAATTTCTACCGCCTTTAGTATAGGCAACCATACGGACTGCCGAGTTCGTCGGTTTGCGTTTACTAAGGCACTTTTTTTTAATTATTTTTATACGAACTGCCACGTTATTAAAATAATAATAATAATATTATAACTTATTATTATTTAAACACACAGGTATAAAATTTTGGAAGGTTTCCTAAACGCAGTCAATACTGAGTAATTTTTTTAATCGAAAGTCGGAAAAACCAGGAAGTCAGGCATTTTTTTTTTTAATAAAATATAATGGGAATCCTGCTACTTTAATTTCCCTAACTTTTGCATTAAAATAAGCTTGCTCCCTGACCTTGTGAAGCTTTTCTTTCCCCCCCGTATTTTAGATCAAATTCAGCCTTCCAAACACATTGATTATAAATCTGTGACGAAGTTAAGTAAATACAAAAGTCTTTCTTCTAGATTTGTGATAAATAAACACGTAAGAAAAGATCTAATTCAAATGTTACCATTACCGAGAAGAATGATCGACTATTTAAGTACCCCTCACTACTATTCAGAATTGATAGACATAGAGCAGCAAGAGCATTACGATGCCTCAACAGGTCCGGACTCTGTCGAAATCGGAATGCATAACGGCGTAGGTCAGCAGAGTGAAGGACTACGTAATGAAGGTGATTACGAGAATGCAAACGAACAGGTCAGCAATTACGTGTTGCTGAGAAGTTCGGCGGCACCGAGTAATGGTTCGAGACAATCCTGAAATATACCTCACGAATGCTGCACGGCATTTTTAACATTATTCTGCGTGTTACTTTAAATATTTCTCAATGCAATTTGTAAATTATTTCCTATTTATTTAGCTAAGTAAAGACGGGATGCTTCAAAATGTTTTCAAATTTGCGTTGCATCGTTTCTTGTTTGCTTTTAAGTTTGCGACATTTTATTTAATGCAAGTTACTTACAAAAACATACTAACTTATTGTAATGTGCATTAAATAGATGTTCAGATTTATAATTGAACATATTGAACATATCAATTTAATTTTCGTGATTGAAGCATCTTATTTCTCCTCGAGTTTTTAACATATTAATAAACGACAGTGTTTAGATCAACAACCAAGTGAAAATTAGTAGATTAATGATAATGGTAAATAAAAATTTAGTCTGTAATAATAATAGTAATAATAATAATACCGGTGCACGAAGAAACATTGATTTTTCACTTGTAATAAATATGTAGAGTTCAAAACAAACAAAAAATAGCACATTAAATATCACTAATCAAATTAATTTTTGAATACATTTAAAATCAAGCAGGTAAGGTATTTAATGTGTAACCGATTTAAGTGTCGTAGTTTAATAATATTACCTAATAATAGTGATATTAGTATGTTGAAAGCTCGTAAGCCAGGCAACTTTCAGTTGTACGTGCAATCGTTCAGACCAAAGTTTTTCATGTGATTTTTACCCTTAAGTATTCTTTTATGTATGATGCTTTGCCAGTCAGTTAGCAATGGAGCTTACGCGTGATTAAAAAAAAATAATAATAATTCGTCTTCGTCAAAGCGAATAAGCGCACAAGATTTAGGATAGGAAGTAACAAGTGACATGTGAAAGTAATTTTTAAGCGAACGCTCCTTAAGATTAGGTAGGTTCCTAAAATGAATTCTATCACAACATGTGAATGTTTTCTATCCTCATAACGTACTTGTTTTGTTATGTAATTGTACAACTCAGAATTAATATATTATAATAATTTCAACATGTCCCTCTCACCCCCCCCACATACTTTCCAAAATCAGAAACTCCCTCATCTTTTTTCTTGTTTTAATTAAACAAATTGGTAACGTACAAAATTTAACAACGATCAGTACTTTTTAACTTACAATCTCTTCAATGCGCTTGATACAATCTTGTACTTGATTTTTGTATTTAACGAGGCAGTTCTTAAAGTAGACGCACATCGAGAAGCAAAGCTTCGTGAACTCTTCAACGTCTTCATCGCTGGAAATATCTGAAATTCAACTAACATAAAAATCAAGCGCAAGGATTTTGTAAGTAAATAAATAAATAAATAATGAAGTGCACCTTTACGGCTTGTATGAAAATAAATCATGTCGTCTAGGACCATGACGAATTGCTTCTGCGGAATAATAAGCGAAAAGACGGAACCCCAAAAGCGCTTAATATAAATAAGGCACTGTTTTAAGCTCCACGGGGGCTCTGCTATCAAGTTTCTTGCTACCGTCCCATAAGCCAGCTTCATTTCGTTTTCTATAATATGCGAACACAATCTCGTAAACACGGAAATTATTTGCTCCCCCTTGTTTTTCTGGTTGGCCTTGCCGAGGAGCACCCCGTTTATTTCTGCGGTCCCATGCGATGAAATCCCATGTATTAAAGCCTTGTTTCTTAAATTTACATCATTAGACAACAACACCTAGGCAAACTTCAATAAACAACTCGTACGCTATAAGATGCAGGCGAGGACTTACAGTCGGTTTATCCTCCTGCGAAATTTGCAGGCAGCAAAAAAGAATGCCGTCGTCAGGATTCGAACTTTGCGATTCTTGTTTCAAAGCATCTTGCACGGTTTGTCCTAGAAAAATATTTAAGAAGTGGTCGAGCGAATTCATTTCTGTAATATCCACCTCGTAATCGCTGGTTCTTCGACGTTAAATTGTCATTTATGAATTTCACGGCCCTTCGGGCTGAATTTCTCATGCCGTCCGACTCTGAGCGCCCGTCTTTAAAAAAATCCAGTTCTTGAACCACCATCCACGGCACTATTACAACAGGACGCTTAGAAGCTGCAAAGCGAACGCTTTATTCGATTTCTATCAAATTCTTTTTTATTTTATTACCATACGGAGTTAGGTTGATGATATCTTTAATCGTGTTTAAATGCGATATAAAAACGTTTGTGTCGACTACGATGTAAATCTTGTTTTCGTTACTTTCGTTCTTATTCCTGTCGTCGTGTTCCTTGTTTATTTGCATTTCTTGACGTAGCTTTTGTATCTAATTAAAAAAAAAATAATTCTAAATAGTAATTTAAACGTAATATGCAATTATTATAATTATAAGATAAGGATAATCTAATAATAATTTCACTTCTTTTAGTTTCTTATTTTCCCCGAGCTTTAAGCTACACTATTAAGAAGGATCTTTTAATATTAAATTCTGATTCATTTTTCTTTCAAAAAAAAAAAAAAATTTAGAACAAGAAAATATATTTTGTGAATAGCAGCAAAAAAAATTCAAAATTTTGACGTCATTATTTAAACAAAAGGCGATCGAAAGCACTGCGAAAATTAGAGGAACACAAAAAAAAAAAAAGAAATTACAGCCGTCGAAATCTGAAGAAATAATTTTAAACAAAAGACGATCGAGTTTTAAATCGTAAGTTTCTGAAGAAAGTAATTTTATCTACAATTAAAATTTCGTCGGAATTTAATCGACATTTAAACAAAAGACGATCGAAAACAAGGCGAGAATTTTAGAAACAAAACAAAATTAGAACAAAAGAAAATATATTTTGCGAACAGCAGAAAAAAAAAATCAAAATTTTAACGTCATTATTTAAACAAAAGACGATCGAAAGCACTGCGAAAATTAGAGGAACAAAAAAAAAAAGAAATTACAGCCGTCGAAAACGGAAGAATTGATTTTAAACAAAAGACGATCGAGTTTTAAATTCAAGAGAAAATCGTAATTTTCCGAAGAAAATATTCTTATGTACACTCAAAATTTCGTCGGAATTTAAACCAAAAGGCGATCGAATTCTGAACAAAAGAAGATCGAAATCGACGCGAAAATTTTCCGAGGATTCGGATCAAGCTTTAAACGAAAGACGATCGAAACCGACGGACGCGCGGAAGTTTGACGCACGAGAAGAACGGAAACAAAAGAAGATCGACTTCTGAGACGGTCGAATTCTAAACAAAAGACGATCGAAATCGATGCGAAAGTTTTTGGAGGATTAAGAAAATCGTATGCGCCGGACTTTGGATTAGGCTTTAAACAAAAGACGATCGAAGCCGACGCGAATGTTTGACGAACGAGAAGAAGTGAAACAAAAGAAGATCGACTTCTGAGACGGTCGAATTCTAAACAAAAGACGATCGAAATCGACGCGAAAGTTTTTGGAGGATTCAGAAAATCGGATGCGCCGGACTTTGGATCAGGCTTTAAACAAAAGACGATCGAAGCCGACGCGAATGTTTGACGAACGAGAAGAAGTGAAACAAAAGAAGATCGACTTCTGAGACGGTCGAATTCTAAACAAAAGACGATCGAAATCGATGCGAAAGTTTTTGGAGGATTAAGAAAATCGGATGCGCCGGACTTTGGATCAGGCTTTAAACAAAAGAGGATCAAAGCCGACGCGAATGTTTGACGAACGAGAAGAAGTGAAACAAAAGACTCTAGAATTCGATCGTCTTTTCGTTCAAGTTCAGTCGATCGAATTTTAAGCAAAAGACGATCAAGATTTAAATCGTAATTTTCTGAAGAAAGTATTTTTATCTACAATCAAAATTTCGTCGGCATTTAAACCAAATGGCGATCGAATTCTGAACAAAAGAAGATCGAAATCGACGCGAAAATTTTCCGAGGATTCAGATCAAGCTTTAAACGAAAGACGATCAAAACCGACGGACGCGCGGAAGTTTGACGCACCAGAAGAATCGAAACAAAAGAAGATCGACTTCCGAGACGGTCGAATTCTAAACAAAAGACGATCGAAATCGACGCGAAAGTTTTTGGAGGATTAAGAAAATCGGATGCGCCGGACTTTGGATCAGGCTTTAAACAAAAGACGATCGAAGCCGACGCGAATGTTTGACGAACGAGAAGAAGTGAAACAAAAGACTTTAGAATTCGATCGTCTTTTCGTTCAAGTTCAGTTGATCGAATTTTAAGCAAAAGACGATCGAGATTTAAATCGTAATTTTCTGAAGAAAGTATTTTTGTCTACAATCAAAATTTCGTCGGCATTTAAACCAAAAGACGTTGGAATTCTGAACAAAAGAAGATCGAATTCGATGCGAAAATTTTCCGAGGATTCAGATCAAGCTTTAAACGAAAGACGATCGAAACCGACGGACGCGCGGAAGTTTGACGCACGAGAAGAACTGAAACAAAAGAAGATCGTCTTCCGAGACGGCCGAATTCTAAACAAAAGACGATCGAAATCGAAGCGAAAGTTTTTGGAGGATTAAGAAAATCGGATGCGCCGGACTTTGGATCAGGCTTTAAACAAAAGAGGATCAAAGCCGACGCGAATGTTTGACGAACGAGAAGAAGTGAAACAGAAGACTGTAGAATTCGATCGTCTTTTGTTCAAGTTCAGTCGATCGAATTTTAAGCAAAAGACGATCGAGTTTTAAATCGTAATTTTCTGAAGAAAGTATTTTTATCTACAATCAAAATTTCGTCGGCATTTAAACCAAAAGACGTTGGAATTCTGAACAAAAGAAGATCGAAATCGATGCGAAAATTTTCGAGGATTTACATAGATCAAGCTTTAAACGAAAGACGATCGAAACCGACGGACGCACGGAAGTTTGACGCACGAGAAGAATCGAAACAAAAGAAGATCGACTTCTGAGACGGTCGAATTCTAAACAAAAGACGATCGAAATCGATGCGAAAGTTTTTGGAGGATTAAGAAAATCGGATGCGCCGGACTTTGGATCAGGCTTTAAACAAAAGACGTACGAAGACGACGCGAATGTTTGACGAACGAGAAGAAGTGAAACAAAAGACTCTAGAATTCGATCATCTTTTCGTTCAAGTTCAGTCGATCGAATTTTAAGCAAAAGACGATCGAGTTTTAAATCGTAATTTTCTGAAGGAAGTATTTTTATCTACAATCAATATTTCGTCGGCATTTAAACCAAAAGACGTTGGAATTCTGAACAAAAGAAGATCGAATTCGATGCGAAAATTTTCCGAGGATTCAGATCAAGCTTTAAACGAAAGACGATCGAAACCGATGGACGCGCGGAAGTTTGACGCACGAGAAGAATCGAAACAAAAGAAGATCGACTTCTGAGACGGTCGAATTCTAAACAAAAGACGATCGAAATCGATGCGAAAGTTTTTGGAGGATTAAGAAAATCGGATGCGCCGGACTTTGGATCAGGCTTTAAACAAAAGACGATCGAAGCCGACGCGAATGTTTGACGAACGAGAAGAAGACAAAGACAAAAGACTTTAGAATTCGATCGTCTTTTCGTTCAAGTTAAGTCGATCGAATTTTAAGCAAAAGACGATCGAGTTTTAAATCGTAATTTTCTGAAGAAAGTATTTTTATCTACAATCAAAATTTCGTCGGCATTTAAACCAAAAGACGTTGGAATTCTGAACAAAAGAAGATCGAAATCGATGCGAAAATTTTCGAGGATTTACATAGATCAAGCTTTAAACGAAAGACGATCGAAACCGACGGACGCACGGAAGTTTGACGCACGAGAAGAATCGAAACAAAAGAAGATCGACTTCTGAGACGGTCGAATTCTAAACAAAAGACGATCGAAATCGATGCGAAAGTTTTTGGAGGATTAAGAAAATCGGATGCGCCGGACTTTGGATCAGGCTTTAAACAAAAGACGTACGAAGACGACGCGAATGTTTGACGAACGAGAAGAAGTGAAACAAAAGACTCTAGAATTCGATCATCTTTTCGTTCAAGTTCAGTCGATCGAATTTTAAGCAAAAGACGATCGAGTTTTAAATCGTAATTTTCTGAAGGAAGTATTTTTATCTACAATCAATATTTCGTCGGCATTTAAACCAAAAGACGTTGGAATTCTGAACAAAAGAAGATCGAATTCGATGCGAAAATTTTCCGAGGATTCAGATCAAGCTTTAAACGAAAGACGATCGAAACCGATGGACGCGCGGAAGTTTGACGCACGAGAAGAATCGAAACAAAAGAAGATCGACTTCTGAGACGGTCGAATTCTAAACAAAAGACGATCGAAATCGATGCGAAAGTTTTTGGAGGATTAAGAAAATCGGATGCGCCGGACTTTGGATCAGGCTTTAAACAAAAGACGATCGAAGCCGACGCGAATGTTTGACGAACGAGAAGAAGACAAAGACAAAAGACTTTAGAATTCGATCGTCTTTTCGTTCAAGTTAAGTCGATCGAATTTTAAGCAAAAGACGATCGAGTTTTAAATCGTAATTTTCTGAAGAAAGTATTTTTATCTACAATCAAAATTTCGTCGGCATTTAAACCAAAAGACGTTGGAATTCTGAACAAAAGAAGATCGAAATCGATGCGAAAATTTTCGAGGATTTACATAGATCAAGCTTTAAACGAAAGACGATCGAAACCGACGGACGCACGGAAGTTTGACGCACGAGAAGAATCGAAACAAAAGAAGATCGACTTCTGAGACGGTCGAATTCTAAACAAAAGACGATCGAAATCGATGCGAAAGTTTTTGGAGGATTAAGAAAATCGGATGCGCCGGACTTTGGATCAGGCTTTAAACAAAAGACGTACGAAGACGACGCGAATGTTTGACGAACGAGAAGAAGTGAAACAAAAGACTCTAGAATTCGATCATCTTTTCGTTCAAGTTCAGTCGATCGAATTTTAAGCAAAAGACGATCGAGTTTTAAATCGTAATTTTCTGAAGAAAGTATTTTTATCTACAATCAAAATTTCGTCGGCATTTAAACCAAAAGACGTTGGAATTCTGAACAAAAGAAGATCGAAATCGATGCGAAAATTTTCCGAGGATTCAGATCAAGCTTTAAACGAAAGACGATCGAAACCGACGGACGCGCGGAAGTTTGACGCACCAGAAGAATTGAAACAAAAGAAGATCGACTTCTGAGACGGTCGAATTCTAAACAAAAGACGATCGAAATCGACGCGAAAGTTTTTGGAGAATTAAGAAAATCGGATGCGCCGGACTTTGAATCAGGCTTTAAACAAAAGACGATCGAAGCCGACGCGAATGTTTGACGAACGAGAAGAAGTGAAACAGAAGACTCTAGAATTCGATCGTCTTTTCGTTCAAGTTCAGTCGATCGAATTTAAAGCAAAAGACGATCGAAATCGATACGAAAATTTTTGAAGATTAAGAAAATCGGATGCGTCGGGTTTTGATCTTCAAAGCTTTAAAGAAAGGACGATATATCGAAGTCGACGTGAATGTTTGGACGAACGAGAAGAATCGAAACGAAAGACGATCGACTTTTGAACAAAACACGAACGAATTCTAAACAAAAACCGATCGAAATCGATGCGTAAATGTTTGAAGATTAAAAAAAATCTAATGCGTCGGGCTTTGATCTTCAAAGCTTTAAACAAAAGACGATCGAAACCGACGCGAAAGTTTGACGGACGAGAAAAAATTGAAACGAAAGGACGACGACTTTTGAACAAAAGGCGATCGAAACCAATACGAATTTTTTTTCGCGCGAGCATGCGCGTGAATATCCATACAAATGTCCTAAAATTGCTGATAATATATAGTAAGAGCAGATGTTCTGTGACAATTGTGAATTATTGGCAAAGATTGCTACTAAATACTGTGTTTTTAAAAAAAAAATATTGAATTACACAAATAGAATTATAAGAATGAGATTTTCAAATCAAGTAAATCCATTATTTTAGAAAAAAAAACGTAATAATGGGGCGACTTACATCCGAAACTACTTCGTCGACTTCAATCGGACTCCACTCCATCTCAACATCAGAATCTTCATCCAAAGGTTGTTTTACAAAAGAGAAATTTAACTGACTGTTATCATTATCAGACGGATTACTTGTAAATGGGCTAATCTGTGGTACTTTACACTCATTGCTCGACGCTGCTTTAAGTGGTGATGTTCCACACGACTGTGAATTGCTCACCCTTCTGGCTTTCAATAAGCGTTTCTGCACTGAAGACGAAGAAGTAGAAGATGTAAAATCACCACATTTTTCTGTTCTTGAACCGTTACTATTGACTTTAATTACAGATTCTGCTGTCCTTGTACTGTTATTATTAATTTTACTTGCAGGTTCTGCTGTTTTCGAACTGTTATTGAACCTCGTTACAGATTCGGCTCTTCTTAAACTGTTATCGAGTCTCATTACAGATTCTCCTATTTTCAAACTGCTATTGATTCTCGTTACAGATTCAACGGTTTTTGTACTGGAATTAATTCTACCATAACTTTTTGGCACTGTTGTAGTATCACTCTCACATTCAGGAGAAGCGCCCTTGAGAACGCTGTGCACTTTAATCACTCCTTCCCCGCGTTCCCCTAAACACTGACGGTACTTCTTAAGCCGATCGTTCGCCGAAAACTTACTCGCTGAGGTAGTTTTAGGAATGCGATAGTTCAGGGTGCTAAGTTCACGGCTTTTGCTTACATTAGAGTGACTCTCACTTCGAGTGCTGTTGCTCTTCGTAATAACTTTCGATTTATTTTTATTTTCTCGGTTGCTCGATACTACCTTTTTGTTGGGCGGTTGGTGATCCGAGTCGTCGTCATTCTTACGTTTAATCCTCGTGGATTTAAGGTCAATTCGCTGAGGAGGAGGAGGAGGCACAGCAGCAGCTTGTCTTGAACTCGATGAGTGTTCACCACAACGCGTCTTTGGTTTTAGCAATTGTTTTTTTATGGAATTCATGTCATGTAATTTTTTGCGTTAAGTGTTAAAAAATATACTTCTTACGTCGAAATTGCGTTTGAATTCAATATCCATCCTACAAACTCCCATTAAATAAGGTGAGGTTATATCCAGTACTGCCAATTTGCAAGAATTGAGAGATCTAGACAGGGTCGCCAACTTTGGAAAACTCGAGCGCGCCAAATTTAATTTCAATTATCGCCGGAATCGTCCCGAATTTCAAGTTCGACAGTTTTTAATCGTTTAATTTGTATAGTTCTTCAATTTCCTTATATTTTTACGATAGGGTCTTCTATTTAAAAATTAATTCGGTTTACGAAGAGTAAGTATCAGAAATAATTTTGAAGTAATAAGGTCTGAAAGTTTCGAAAACCTGTTTCCTCTTTTACTTTAATTGCAAGCAAATCACAAAACGAAAATTTTTATTCCAATTATAATACGTAGGGTTAGGCAATTTTAACAAAAACATTATTTGGTGTCTTCTCTTTCAAACTCCGATCGAAATTTAAACAAAAGACGACCGAAATTAAACTGAAAAATAATTTATTTATTATATTATTTTTGGGAAGAAATATTCAACGTTTTAACATTTAAACAAAAGACGACCGAAAGCGGGGCGGAATTTTGAGAAACAAAAGAAGGAACGTCGAAATCTGGTTGAATTTTGAACCAAAAAGCGATGATTGAATTTAAATTAAATTAACTGAAAATTGTAATTTACAGAAGCTTTTTTTTTTTGTAAAAAATCAAAATCGACATTTAAACAAAAGACGATCGAAAACAAGGCGAGAATTTTAGAAGCAAAAAAAAAATTTAGAACAAAAGAAAGTATTTTGTGAACAGCAAAAAAAAGAATTCAAAATTTTGACGTCATTATTTAAACAAAAGACGATCGAAAGCACTGCGAAAATTAGAGTAAAAAATAAAAATAAATTGCAGCCGTCGAAATCTGAAGAAATAATTTTAAACAAAAGACGATCGAGTTTTAAATTCAAGAGAAAATCGTAATTTTCCGAAGAAAATATTCTCATCTACAATCAAAATTTCGTCGGAATTTAAACTAAAAGACGATCGAATTCTGAACAAAAGAAGATCGAAAACGACGCGAAAATTTTCGAGGATTCAGATCAAGCTTTAAACGAAAGACGATCGAAACCGACGGACGCGCGGAAGTTTGACGCACGAGAAGAATCGAAACAAAAGAAGATCGACTTCTGAGACGGCCGAATTCTAAACAAAAGACGATCGAAATCGATGCGAAAGTTTTTGGAGGATTAAGAAAATCGGATGCGCCGGACTTTGGATCAGGCTTTAAACAAAAGACGATCGAAGCCGACGCGAATGTTTGACGAACGAGAAGAAGTGAAACAAAAGACTTTAGAATTCGATCGTCTTTTGTTCAAGTTCTGTCGATCGAATTTTAAGCAAAAGACGATCGAAATCGATACGAACATTTTTGAGGATTAAGAAAATCGGATGCGTCGGGCTTTGATCTTCAAAGCTTTAAAGAAAAGACGATATATTGAAGTCGACGCGAATGTTTGACGAACGAGAAGAATCGAAACGAAAGACGATCGACTTCTGAACAAAAGACGAACGAATTCTAAACAAGTGCAATTGAAATCGATACGAAAATTTTTGAAGATTAAGAAAATCGGATGCGTCGGGCTTTGATCTTCAAAGCTTTAAACAAAAGACGATCGAAACCGATGCGAAAGTTTGACGAACGAGAAGAAGTGAAACAAAAGACTTTACAATTCGATCGGCTTTTGTTCAAGTTCAGTCGATCGAATTTTAAACAAAAGACGCTCGAAATCGATACGAACATTTTTGAGGATTAAGAAAATCGGATGCGTCGGGCTTTGAACTTCAAAGCTTTAAATAAAAGACGATCGAAACCGACGCGAAAGTTTGACGGACGAGAAAAAATTGAAACGAAAGGAGGACGACTTTTGAACAAAAGGCGATCTCGAAACCAATACGAATCTTTTTTCGCGCGAGCATGCGCGTTGCATTCCGAAGACGAAGTGACCGTGAATATCCATACAAATGTCCTAAGATTGCTCATAATGAATAGTAAGAGCAGATGTTCTGTGATAACTGAAGGAAGTTTAAACAGCAACACGAAACAAAAAGAAACAAAATCATAAAAGTGCTCGCCAGTGACGTGCATAGGCGTCACCAGAATTTCTTTCGGAAGGGTGCAAACCCCCGCTGTCTATCAATAGAGCTTAAGACAAGGGACGATTTATAGATCAACTCTACCCCCGCAGAACGCGTGAAAAATGCCGTATTTACATGATATTTATCCCTCGCCTTTTTTTTAACCCTAAGTTCGTCCATCATTGGGCGTGGACCTCCATTGGTTCGATTGTTCCTGTCTCGTGCAAAACGAGGCAATCGTTTCTTCTTTATTAGTTTATATCGTCCGCCCATCATTACGTAAATCTACAAATAGTAGTTCTTCTCTAATTTATTTTATTTTTTATTTTAAGGCCCGTGTGACACCTTAGTTACATTGAATGACACTTAACAAATGTATGCAAAGTCATTTATTAAATCAACTAATAATAAAAGTTGCGTAAGAAATTCTTTACGTTTTTAAGTAATTTAGCTTTTCTAAGTAACTATATTTTTATCTTGTACAAGGTTATTCCTAGCCATTGTTTTGAATTGGCTTCGGCCCTTTTAAATTGCTTCTACAGGGTTCCCACTCACCGGGAAATTTTGGCAAAGTCAGAGAATCGAGTAAACGTTCACAATGTCGATGAAAAGTCAGGGGATTTGCTTGTTTTAACGCAAAAGCCAGTGAAATTAATTGAAAAACTTGAAAATTGTTTTGAATATTAAAAGAAATTAGGAAAATTGCACCGTCTAAGTGAATTGTGAAACGTTTCTGACAAAAAAAAGTTGATGGTGAGGTCTTCAATATAGGCAACCATACAGTGGCTGTGTATATTTGGTTGCCTATATTAAGACTTCTCGTTTTTTTTTCTGGAAAAAACTTTTTAAACAAAGAGGCATGAAATCAATTATGAAAGTGTAATTTATGTCTTAAAATTAGAAAAAAGAAATTGAAAATCGTTTTGAATGTCGAAAAAAATCAGGAAAATTGCATAATCCTAGTGAATTGTGAAAGTCTATCACGTTTTATTTTTTAAATGAAGGATGTGAAAGTAATTGAGGAACTGAAAAATCAGAAATAAAATGGAAAATTGTTTTAAGTATTAAAAAGATCAGGAAAATTGCGTAATTTACAAAAAAAAATAAGTGAATTGTGAAAAAATCCTACCAAAAATAAGTGAATTGTAAAACGTTTGGGACAAAAAAAGTTGTTTGTGGGGTCTTGAGTATAGGCAATCATACAGCGTCTGTGTTCATTTGGTTGCCTATATTAAGAGCCGCTTTGCATAAGTATGTCCAAATTTGTTACAATTTCTTCCGCAAAGTGACAGAGGCGGATCGAATCGATTAACGAACTGATTTGGCAACAACGTACGTCAATGACACGTTTTAAAGTTTTTTAATTCAGGTTAAATTTCTGAAAATATATTAAATCGCAGACTATTATTATGTCGAGTCCTCCCGATATATCGCCCATTTTTTTTTTAATTCACGCGAAATTTTTGAAAATTAAAATCCAGTCAGTATTCCAACGGAGCCGTAATATCTTGAATTCGAAAACGTCGCCGGTAAAAGAAATCTGGCAGATCTGGCAACGCTGTTTGGTCGAATCTCTCAAAGATTCTCTCGAAATGTCAAACGTATTTGACAGTATTTTTATTTTAGAAAAATTTTGTGCAAATCGTCTTTGATTGCAGCGAGAACCTCGAGCAATGTCAGGTCAAAAAGCGATAGTAAGATGTCGCTATTTTATCTGTTCAGTATTTTTATTAATTAATTGCAAAATTCATTATTATTAAATTTTTTTGTTATTGTTAAATTTGCGGAGGAAAATAAATAAGTCTCGCGATCTGACAACACTGTACTATTTAGACGTCAGATTCTTTGTTGTTTGACGCGAGGTTGCCAGATTTTCACCAGCATAACGGCGCGGCGTCGAAATTTTCAAAATAAATAAAAATTACAAAAAAATTTAAGTTGATTTCTGAAACGTTGAGTTTTTTAAAGAAAGAATTCTGAAAATTTTCGACAAAATCGCCAAAAAATTAGAGCAAAAAACAAATTACAAATAAAAAAAAATTTAAAAAGTTAAGCTGATTTCGAAAACGTTTTTTAAAGAATTTTCGACAAAATCGCCAAAAAATTAGAGCAAAAAATGGTCATTCCTGTGTTAATTGAATTAGGTGTTTCAAGGTCAACCTAACCGAAGTGAACCCATCTCGTTTTAACTGAAGTGAACCCTACTCGATTTAACTGACGTGAACCCAACTCGATTTAACTGAAGTTAAAAACTTTTGGTAAAATGTCTGACAGGACCGTAGCTGGAGTGGCGCCAAGGGAGGCTGAGCCTGCCCTGGAAAATTTTAAGCCTGCCTTACGACGCGGGCGGCAGTCCAACATGACATGAAATAATACATACTGTTACGACTTCGGATTTCAGAAATAATACTTTTCAAATTATTTCAAACACTTTCATAAAATATAATCGCGCTGCTCTCGCCATTCTCGATGATTTCTTGGAAGAATCGTAATTTCATTCGTAGAGAAGAGATGCCCGGCAAATAAATCCAACTGTCGCAGTTGGGTGGTGAGAGTACGCTTCGCCGCTGGTGTCCGTGCCTGGTGTAAGCCAGGCGTGAGTACTCCCGCTAACGCGCCTACGCCCGTTCTCTCCGACTAATTATTTCGAATGTTATTGTTTCATGCTATGATAATTTATCTCCGTCGTGTTTTCCATATAGAGACTATTTTAAAAATTTGGGAAAGTGTTACAATAAAAACTTTTTAAACGCATAATGTACCACTTTGTTCTTTTTAGTTTACTTTTCGATTAATTGAAATCAATAATGTAATATGCGTTACATGCATCGATTACTTACTAAAGTATGAAGTATTCACAGAGGTGACCTCACTGTTGCAAATTGCTAATTTTTTATTAATTATTCCTCTTACCGCGTCCTTTCAGTTTACAGAGTAAAAGAAGGCATTTAATAACGTTCTGCATTAAGCATGAGCCTCATCGTAAAAGTTTCTTAACTACGCTGTAACTTCCAATAACAAGAAGCAGGTAATTAGTTACTTGTACTACATGGACATGTAACAATTATTATTCTTGCAATTATGAACTACGTAAAGTATCTTCGTTTTAACGTCACTCTCTTGAAAATGGTAGGATTCTATAGAATCAGCAGTACAGAGGAAACATCATCGAAAATTCGAGGGTATTTAATGAGGGGCTTGTGCAACCTCGTTTTGGTGTATGTCTTGATTAGTGTTTGTGCGGAAATTAAGGTGAGAGGTGCACTTGAGATTTCCGCAAACGCTCTTGGATACGCGTACGTTGGTAAGTGAAATAAAATTCATTGATTTTTACTTAAAATGACAGGCTTGAAGTGTGGCTATAAGCAAGGCGCGCTACATTCACACGTCGCGCGTCATTAGATCTGTCGATGAATACTTGAAATGCAAAAGGAATTTTTACATTTTATGTTCAATTTTATAAAAAAAGAAACTCACGGTGTATTTATTGCATTTTATGTAACAAGACAGCATGCGTCTAACATCATCATTACCTAATGACATGCAACGGAATGTAGCGCGCCTTGCCTGTAATTATAAGAGACAAATTTCAGTTTATTATTTCAGGTGCAGCTTCTTGTGCTTTCCAGAGAGCGATTTATTACTGCGCGTTTGATGGAAAATGCGAGAAATTGGTGCAAGAAATGAATGATTTCTTCAAGTATAAAACGAACACTTTACTGAAAGAAAAATGTATGCGAGGTCGTCTGAAACTTGCCCACAGACTGACGTTTATTTGGGTGGTCTACGCAATGCTGTTTGCTTTACTCTTTTGCACCGTACCGACGTTTTCTACGAAACAAAGAGGCAGGTGGGTCATATTTTTGATTTTATATTCTCTGGTCAGAGATAACAATTTTTAGGAACATTCTTGTTAACAACAACAATAACAATAATGTAATGAAAATAAAAAAATAAAGTGCCTTTAAAAAATTCCACGTTTGGAGTTGGCCATGACTTGAGATAGCCAGAAAAAGCAAAGCAAGTCTTTACTTTACGGAATTCTTCAATGAATGACTCCAAGTTTCGTTAATTTTAAATTTGCACTCTTTTTTTAACATTTTTTTAAAAGAGAAACCACTTAATGTCAAGCAGAGAGAAACTTTTTTTTAAAGTAAATAAACTAAGAATTTACAGAGATGGAAATGTCAAAAGTAGTGAAATCAGATGCAACTGTTTCTGACTAGAACGCACCGATGTACGTTAACCAATCCAACGCCAACTCCAAACACAGGAGTTCTTGAACACATGATGGAATAAATAAATAAATAAATAAATAAATAAAAGACTTTGAACGTCTACAATTTATTTAATCCCCATCTTAAAATGAAACTCCAAAATTTGCAAGAAAATTTCGGATCAAATCTAAACGAAATGGTCATTATTAGTCATTTCTTGTAAAAATTAAACAATTTAATAATTTAATTTAAACTTTAGTAATTCGGAGTCACGTTAGCTCAGTTGGTAAAGCGTTCGGCATGTAACCGAAGTGTCCCGGGTTCGATTCTCGAACGTGAAATTCTGTCAGTGTTTCTTTCCTTAATTAATTAATAATTTAACGTGCTGGTCCCTTTCCGTTTTTGATTCAATTAAAATAAAATGAAATTCTCATTTGTTTCGGGGGGCACATATTTGTAAAATCATTTATAATTCTATAGTAATGACAATAGAACAAGAAAACAAGAAACAAGAACAAGAAAAAAACATAAAATTAAATTAATTCACAAACAACACGTTTAAAGTAGTTTAATTTTTTTGATTTGTTGTTGCCGTTTTTTTTTGCACTCAACTGTTCTAAATTAATATACCGTCTGTAAACTCATTCGTGAGACACCCGCGATTCGCGTATTGGTACGACAAGGGGGGGAGCATTTTTTATTAAGCTAAATATTAAAAAAGTTAAGTTAAAGAAATAATAGTAAAAAAAACTGAATCAAAAGAAGGTCGATTTTATGTCGCAGTTTATCAGATAAATAATAATAATAAAATGATTAAAAAAAAAAAAAAAAAAACGATAATTCCAGGAAGCTTTTTTTTATTAAGCCAAACATCAAGCGTATTGAAAAAGTAAAAAGAATTCATCAAAAATACATAATACGTAGCTAAAAAAAAACAAAGAAACAAACAAACAAAAGACGGTCGATTTTATAGCGCAATTTAACAGATTTATAATTAATACATGATTAATAAAACAATAATTGTATTTGGTGACAGCACAAAAAAATAAAAATAATTAAAAAGATTTAAAAAGAAAATAATAAAATAAAAAGAAATAATTGATTAGATTAGTAAATGAAAAAAAAAATTAATAAAAATAATTAAAAAGATTTAAAAAGAAAATAATAAAATAAAAAAAAATAATTGATGAGATTAGTAAATGAAAAAAATTAATAAAAATCATTAAAAAGATTTAAAAAGAAAATAATAAAATAAAAAGAAACAATTGATTAGATTAGTAAATTAAAAATAATAGTAAAAATAATTAAAAAGATTTAAAAAGAAAATAATATAATATAAAGAAACAAGTGATTAGATTAGTAAATTAAAAAAACAATAATAAAACAACTACGTATGAGAAAATAGAAAAAAAATAGATTTTTTTAAATACAAAAAATACAAATTAATAAAAATAATAAAAACAAAAGACAATCTATACTACATCAGAATTCATTAATTAATACATTAAAAAAAAGAAACAAACGATAAAAGGAAAATATTCGAATTTCGTTAAGAAAGCAATTAATAATTCACATACAGGATGGTCCAGGTTAAGTTCCACATGACGGTAACAGTGTTACCAACGTGTAAAAAGCAGAAATCCCTCACGAACTGAAAAAAGAAATTTTAACACAGAAAACCTTTCATTTTGTGACTGCAAAAGTAAAAAAAAAACATCAAAAACAGATTAAGAAAAAAGAAAAATAGAAATGAACGACCGTCGATTTTATAGCGTAATTCAATAATAATAATAATAATAATAATCTATATCTATAATAAAATTACAATGTGCGTCCTAGTTTGAAATTAAACATTTTAATATTTAATAATAGATTTTTTAATTAAACATTCAAAGACATTTTGGAAAGAATGGTGACGAAATGAAAGAAACAAAAATTAATAAGAAGATTAAAAAAAGAAAATAATAATAAAATATAAACACAGTCGATTTATAGCACAATTTCATGGATCCAAAGAAGTCCGCATATTAACTAACTCTAAATCTAAATGTTAATGTTTTTTTATTACCTGTCTCACTGCCTCGCCCCGCCTTTCCACCGAGACGCTTTTCCAATTAAATCTTTTCCCTGAAGCGCAACCGAAGTCCGAGGATTAACGAACTCTTAATCTAAATTTTAATGTTTTTTTTTATTACCTGTTTCACTGTCTTACCCCGCCTTTCCACTGAGACGCTTTTCTAATTACATTTTTTCTCTGAAGCTCAACCGAGGTCCGCAAATTAACTCTTCATCTAGATGTTAATGTTTTTTTGTTACCTGACACAGTACCTCACCCCGCCTTTCCACCGAGACGTTTTTTTTAACTAAATATTTTCCCTGAAGCGCAATCGAAGTCCGCAGTTTAACGAACTCTTAATCTAAATTTTAATGTTTTTTTATTACCCGTCTCACTGCCTTTCCACTGAGACGCTTTTCCAATTAAATCATTCCTCTGCACCTCAATCGATGTCCACAGATTAACTAACTCTTAATCTAAATGTTTAATGTTCTTTTATTACCTGTCTCACCGCCTCTCCCCGCCTTTCCATCGAGACGCTTTTTCAACTAATTTTTTTCTCTGAAGCTCAGTCGAAGAAATTAAATACTTTCTTTCCATTATACCTACTGAAGTTCTTACATAAGCATTGCGGGAAATAACCAATCAACTACCGCCGTAAAAAAAAAAACTTAAAGCATGTGTCAACAGATGGCGTTATTGAATGTCTTACAACAACAGAAACTTTACGTAGGCATTATTAAGCCAATTAAAACATTCCAATGCGAATTTATTATTTTGCAATAGTTACTTATACAGAGTGTTCCCTATCACTTCGGCTTTAGCCATTTACATTTAAATACACATGCAGGGTGTTCCCCGAGGTAACCGGCAAACTTACACCGTGTGTTCCAGGAGGTTATTCTCCTGGGTACACTCCATAACACCGTTCTGTCACGATTAAACGCCTTACTGATGCACTTTTTCCTAACATTTCATGATTAAATGCTTCACATGTGCATATTTTTTCTTTTGTCAATATCTCAAGAACGGAAAGGAATTGACCCAAAGCGTATAAGAAGTTTTTTGTTCAGAATCACCTCTAGAATACATGGTGCAAGTTTGCCGGTTACTTCAGGAAACACCCTGTATAGGTAACACCCTGTATGTGTGTTTAAATAACTAAACCCGAAATGATTTTTTCTTTTAGCCTAAAATGTTACGCGTACGTACTAATTTAAAAGCAATTAAGAATGATACCTAAACGGTAATTTATTAATTCCTTGTGGTTTCAGAACTCTGCCCTTGCCAATGTGGACACCGTTCGATTGGAAGGTTTCGCCCGTCTACGAAATAACTTACCTCGTTCAAGTTCTTACATTCTTAACGGTTGCTTACGTGCAGACTGTAATGGACATGTTTTTCGTCTCCGTAATCTTGTTAACTTCGAAACAGTTTGAATTATTCGGTAATTTTTATATAATCATAGAGTTTTATATTTTATATAAAAAGTACGTATTTTTTTAGGCTGGGAATTGAAAAACTTATTATTTACTAATCTCATAGCGATTGAAATTCCTGAAGGAATCGTTTGCAAGTTTAGAGAAGAATTCATTAGACAAGGAGGGGGGTATGTTTAACAACCGATTTTTTTTTTAATTACGAAAACAGGTGTACTATACAGGTTTCGCCACTCAAAATGTGCATCGATACAAATCGGACAGCGCGGTTTGAATTATTGCGTGCTCACTTGCAATGGCGCACCCGGTATATTATTTCCGGCAATGAATTTCTTTGCAACTCATTGTTCTATTTTATTTAAGATTTTTATTTGTTTGTTTTAGAAACGTTAAGGAATCCAACTTCGCTTTGCTTTGTTATTGGTGCGCCTCAAAAAAATTCACCGATGAAATATCAAAGAGAATCAAAGAGCTTATAAGCTTCCATCAAACGCTCTCCTCATTCTGCGCGTGTTTGGAAGACTTCTTCTCCCCAATTATGCTGATGTATTATTTCAACCTGATGTTGACTTCTTTGTTTATGAATTTCATGGTAGTAATGGTGAGAAAAAAAAACATCATCAGCTTTCAGGATTATTAATTAATCAATTAATTAATCCTTTTAAATTACAGTCGAATGATGATGTATCATCGATTGCCTTGTGCTTTCCGCTGTGCATTGCCGTGTATTTTGATATGTTTTTCGTTTGTTTCACCGCACAAATCTTAACAAATGAGGTATGTATATGTATGCAAATTTTCCTAAAATAACATACGAGGTATCGCCAAAAAATTTCGTGGAAATTTATCGTCGAAGCGCTGAGGTACTTCCAGGCTCTGAAGCTGTGGTGCAAAATAAAATATTTCTTCCAGGCTCTGAAGCTGTGGAACGAAATGCAATATTTTCATGGGCGCAGTCAGGATCTTGTTTAGGGAAGGGCAAAATTAGATCAAATCTTTTAAAAATAGATCAAGTAGCCAGCAGTTAAAAAAATTCAAACATTTTTGTCTTTGTACTCTGAATAATAGTAAGTATCTAACATGAGGATTGATTAAACAACCCAAGAAAGTTGATTGTTGTATGTTTTTCATTATCTCTCCTATCTTTTCTCTTTGCTTGCTTTTTTAAACATAAAATATTTTTCAAGGTCAACCCAACTAAACTGAACGTACTTCAACCCAGCCCAAGAAAATAATTTTTTACAAAAGATAAAAAAGTAAGAAATTATCTTCGTACAGTTCGTGCTGGTGAGAATTGCAGAAAGAATGCGAAACAAATAAAACACTTTAGACACGAACTAAAAATTATAATTTTTTGTTTACTTATATTGACGTTTCGCTTTTAATAAAGCAAACAATCACTTAGCGAAACGACAAGTAATAAAATTATATTTTCAGCTCGTTTCTAAAGTGCTTTATTTCTTTCATGTCCTTTCTAAGAAGTTATCTGAAATCGAAATAAAAAAAATGATAAAAAATTTAAGGAAATTCGAAAAACCAAACAGTAGAAGATCGAAAGAAAAAATATTAAAAATCAAATATTTTCAAAATGAAAAACAGTAAAAAAATCGTAAAGAAAACATAAACATAAAATTGTAAAATTAAAAAAGAAATTCAAGGTCAACCCAAAACCAAACCTGAACCGAACCTGAGTGAAGCCAATCCAAGAGAAAAGAATTTCAATTTTTTTAAACACAAAATTGGAAACTTTAAAAACGTTTCAAGTTCAACTTATTTTTTTTTTTATTTATTGTAATAAATTAGGCCTATACTACTAATCCAATTAAACTGAACGTAATTCAACCCAACCCAATTTTACAAAAGGTAAAAAAGTAATCAGAAATGATCAGAAATCGAAATAAAAAAGTGATAAAAATCGAAAATTTGAAGGAAATTCGAAAAAAAAACAGAAAATTGGAAGAGAAAAAATATATTCAAAAATATATAAAAAAATAAAATATACTCAAAATGAAAATCTTAAAAAATTTAAACAATATTTTAAAATTAAAAAGAAAATTCAAGGTCAACTGAAACAGAACTGAATAGAACTAATCCAAGAAAATAATTTGATTTTTTTTAAATACTTAATTGGATACATTAAGAACGTTTCAAGGTCAACCCAACTAAACCGAAATCAAAACAAGAAAAGAATTTTACAAAACATAAAAAAGTAAGAAATTATCAGAAATCGAAATAGAAAATGATAAAAATTAAAGATTTTAAGGAAATCCGAAAAAGTAGAAAACTGGAGGAAAAAATATTAAAAATGGAATACTTTCAAAATGAAAAGATAACAATCGTAAAGAATTAAAACACAATATTTTAAAATAAAAAAAATTCAAGGTCAACCCAAATCGGCTGAACGCAGCCTAACCAGGAAGAGAATTTTAATTTTTTTAAACACACAATTGGAAACGTTAGAAACGTTTCAAGGTCAACCCAACTAAACTGAACGTAAATCAACCCAACCTAAGAAAATATTTCTTTTTACAAAAGGTAAAAAAGTAAGAAGCTGTCCAAAACTGAATTAAAAAAAAATGAAAAAAATTAAAAATTTTAAGAAAAATCGAGAAAAACAGTTGAAGATTGGAAAAAAAATATTAGAAATCAAATATTTTTAAAATGAAAAAAAATAAAAATCGTAAAGAATTTAAGCGCAATAGTTTAAAATTAAAAAACAAACAAATGAAAATTTTACAAGAAATAAAAGCGTAAGAAATTATCAAAAATCGAAACAAAACATTAAAAATTAAACATTTTAATGAAATTCGAAAGAAAAAACTGTAGGAGATAAAAACAAGAAATTTTAGATATAAGAAAATAAAAAGAATTAAAATTAATAAAAAATTTAAGTACATTTTTAAAAATGAAAAAATTTTTCAAGGTCAATCCAACTAATCCGAACCTAAGTGAATACAACCTAAGACAGGAACTTTACAAAAGACAAAAAAAAGTAAGAAATGATTAAAAGTCGAAACAAAAATTAAAGATTTTGAGAAAAACTGTAGAAGATTGAAACGAAACAAGAAACGTTAAAGTTAAAAAATTAAAAAGAAAATAAACAATCCGAAAACGTTTCAAGGTCAACCCAACTCAATTAAGCTAATCCCAGGGCTTGAAAAGATTTAAAAAAAAAATTAAAACGTAAGAAATTATAAAAAAGTGCTGAGCACTAAAATTTTTAAGAAATTGAAAAATTGAAAGTCAAAAAATTGAAACAAAAAATGTTAAAAATCAATTAAAAAGAGAGAATAACTTGTGTAGCTCTAGAAAAGAGAGCCAATTTGAATAATACAGACGGAGCAATTTCTAGAATTTCCTTTCTTGAAGAAGATGCGACTGTTACATCATTTGGATGCCGTTTAAACCTCTTCCACTTTCAAGGTTACTTATAACAATTTAGTTGGAAATCGTTTTTGATTGCAGTGGATCCCTCGAGCATCCTCTGTACATACGGCTATTACAGCACTACTTGGGGGCTCGTCAGCAGAAGCGTAGTTCGAGAGTTCCACTGCTTTCTGTTGTCAAATATAAAGAGAGGGATATGTTAGTGATGAGTTAAATAAATTAATAAAAGGAAAGAAACACTAACAGGAAGATAAAAAAAATTCTGTCACTGTCGGGATTTGAACCCGGGCCTCTCGGTGGCTTTCTATTTGTCTTTGCTTTTGGATGGCATATTTTCTTTCGCTCATCTTTTTCTTTTCCTTCCTTGATCTATCTTTTCTTGCTCGGTCTTTTTCCATCTTCCTTTTCCTGCATTTTTAAAACACTTAGATCCGTTCCTTGCAAGTTGATTCATCTTTTCTGATCTTTTTTTCTTTACATTTTCCTCTGACCTGACGTTATACTTATTTGCTTTCTCCCTTTTTCTTTGGCCTCGCTCTGGTTAATTTTTTTTTTAATGAAATTGCAGGCAGAAAAGCTTCAAGCCGATGCTTACGACATGCAGTGGTATATGTGCCATCAGCAATTCAAATTGAACTTTAAGTTTCTGCTTCAGAATATAAATGTGCCGGTCACGCTTACGCTGGGGAAATTTTTCCCCTTGGGGCTCCCCCTATTTTTATGGGTAAATATATTACGTTTTCTCTAATTTTTCAACGAACTTACTTACTTACTTACTTACATATATTTATGCAGCAATTCTGAGCTGGATCGTAAGCACCGTAAGGTACACACGACCTGCGCATTTAGATGGCACGATATTTTTTACGATGCTTACGATCGAGCTCAGAATTGCTGCATTAAATTAACATTGGCTTTTGATCGTATTAATAGTTTTACATTTCCTTTTAGGGGGTGAAGACCATAAATTCTTACATGATCATGCTGTATCAGGTAACCCACGCGAAATAGGAGAAGTCCTTCACAAAATACACCCTGCCATGATTTAAATTTGCACCCTTAAAAATACGAGCACGCGCTTGGTGGAAAAGCGCGAACCTACCACAAGACTAGTAAATAGAATTGTTTATTTTATGAGTTTTGTAAAGAAAACCAGCCGTATTTATCGCGGGAGTTTCCCGAGCAACGCGGTGAGTAATTCTATTCTTAACGGAAATCCTTCTTTTTCATAGATTTCTTTTTTTTTTTCTTAAGCATGAATAAACAGCGCAGTTTTCCGGCAAAGTTGAAACTTGGAAGTACTTTCTTGAACTGGTTAAATGTATAACGTATTTTAAATCAAATCTTACATTACAATAATTAATTATTACTTGTTGTTCTTGTTTCGAAGCTAGCTGGTCAATGCAAATGTCAAATTCTTCTCTAACACAACAACTACAAATTTGTTCTAATTATATTCGTGTGAAATAGACTACAGTATAAATAAAAATATTTATGAGTTTCACTTGATGTTTTTCTGTTTCATAAAACTATCCTTCTTTAGTTTGTTGCAATTGCTTCAAATTCAAAAATATATTTTCATTATACAGGGCGCAACGATACTTGAACCATTCATTAAAATGTTTTTCTGTTTCATAAAACTATCCTCCTTTAGTTTGTTGCAATTGCTTCAAATTCAAAAATGTATTTTCATTATACAGGGCGCAACGATACTTGAACCATTCGTTAAAATGTTGTTACTTGGTAACTGGTTGATTCGCTGTTTGTGGGCTGTGCTAATCGTAACTTACCGTTCCCAAAATAGAACGTTTATTAAAATAGGCAGATACATAAAACGAAAATCTGCGCAACCCCGAATATGGTTAACGGCTGTAAAAATACCAAAAATATCCAAATTTATAATGCAAAGGACGTTGACGCGTCGGCGTGAGTACTCTCGCGTTGCTTACAATCTCCTGACATAAAAAATGAATGTACAAAAATTATAGCGTGGAGCACACAGATTAGAATGAAAATAAATAAAAATGATCGAAAACAATAAGGAGAAAAGTTCCAAAATTGCTCTGTACAGACCCAAACCAAAGTTGACAGTTAACAAATATAAGTAAAATTTGCAAAATAAGGGACAATACAAACAAAACGAAACTCTCCTGACTATAAGTCTACGTTACCATAGTAAACGAAGCCTTCCGCCCGCCGAATTTGTCGCGTCGGTGGAAAATACTGCAGGCCCACACCGCACCCCGCCGCTGACTCGGAACACGCCCGTGGACTGACGTCACGTAATACGAAAGCTAGGAATGAAATATCTTACTCGATTTCTCCGGGGCGGAAGAGTCGGCGTGAGTACTCTCGCGTTGCTTACAATCTCCTGACATAAAAAAGGAATGTACAAAAATTATAGCGTGGAGCACACAGATCAGAATGAAAATAAATAAAAGTGATCAAGAAAAATAAGGAGAAAAGTTCCAAAATTGCTCTGTACAGATCCAAACCAAAGTTGACAGTTAACAAATATAACTAAAATTTGCAAAATAAGGGACAATATCAGTGTAAATTTAGGGTTAGAAACGTTTCAAGGTCAATCCAACTAAACTGAACGTAATTCAACCCACCCCAAGAAAATAAATTTACAAAAGGTTAAAAAATAAAAAGCTGTCAAAAATTGAATTAAAAAAAATGACAAAAATTAATTAAAATTAATTTTAAGAAAAATCGAGAAAAACAGTTGAAGATTGGAAGAAAAAATATTAAGAGTCAAATATTTCTAAAATGAAAAAAAAGGATAAATCGTAAAGAATTTAAACACGATAGTTTAAAATTAAAAAAAAAAACAAACAAACAAGAATATTGCAATAAATAAAAAACGTAAGGAATTATGAAAAATCGAAACAAAACATTAAAAATGAAAGATTTTAATGAAATTCGAAAAAATCTGCAGGAAATAAAAGCAAGAAATTTTAAACATAAAAAATAAAAAAAATTAAAATAATAAAAAATTTAAACACAACATTTAAAAAAATGAAAATTATTTCGAGGTCACTTCAACTATTCTGAACCTATGCGAATCCAACCTGAGAAAGGTATTTTACAGCAGACAGAAAAAGTGAGAAATTATTAAAAATCGAAGCAGAAATTAAATTAAATTAGGAAACAAGTAAAAATCGTAAAGTATTTAAACACAATAGTTTAAAATTAAAAAAAAAATCCTACAGGAAAAGAATGTTACAATAAATAAAAAACATAAGAAATTATCACAAATCCAAACAAAACATTAGAAATAAGAATATTTAATTAAACTCGAAAAAAACTGTAGATCAAAACAAGTGGTCTTAAATATTAAAAATAAAAAAAAAAACACAATATTTTTAAAAATTAAAAAGTATTGCAGAAAAGGAATTTTGCAAAAGACAAAAAAAGTTTGAAATTATTAAAAATCGAAACAAAAATTAAATAATTTTAGAAAAACTATAGAAGATTAAAATAAGAAAATAAAAAAAAATAAAAAAAATAAAATAATCCAAAAGCGTTTCAAGGTCAATCCAACCCAATTAAATTGAATCCAAATGTTAAAAATTAATTAAAAGGAAGCCCGACTAATCTAGTGACTCGTATTATTATTAAAAATCGAAATAAAAACGCTGAGTATTAAAAATTAAAATAAAAGTAAAAATTTAAAAAAAATATTTCAAGGTCCATCCAACTAATCCGAACCTAAGTGAATCCAACCCAAGAAGGGAATTTTACAAAAGACAAAAACAAAGTAAGGAATTATAAAAAATCGCAACAAAAATTAAAGATTTTGAGACAAGCGGTAGAAGATCGGAACAAGAAACGTTAAAGTAAAAAGATTAAAAAAAAAAATTAAACAATCCGAAAACGTTTCAAGGTCAACCCAATTCAATTAAACCGATCCCAGGGGTAGAAAAGATTTTTATAAAAAAATTAAAGGGTCAGAAATTAGAAAAAAATGCTGAGCATTTTAAGGAACAGAAAAATTGAAAGTCAGAAAACTGTAACAAAAAAAATGTTAAAAATTAATTAAAAGGAAGCCCAACTGACCTGGTCACTCGTGTAACTCGAGGAAACCAAAGAAACGATTTTTTACAAAAAAAAGAAAAAAGATTAAAAATCGAAACAAAAAATAAATATTACAGATTTTTATAAAAAATTAAATTAAATTAAATTAAATTTACCAAAAACGTTTCAAGGTCATGCATATCAAAATTTTCCACTCCTGTTTCTTTCGTTTTGGTAAACTCAATTAAGTTTCATCGAATTTCAAAGAATTTACCTGATTTATTTATTTATTCAGTATTTAAGGAAACGTTAAGTAACTCGGACTAATTTTAATTTATTAATACCACCATTAAATATTTGATATAGTAAAAATTACGTGGGAAATTTATTCTTTAAATAACGACTGGAGCGCCATGCCAGGCTGAGAAACATCATTACGTATTATAATAATTTGATGAATTATAAATAATAAAAATAAGGTAACATTCCGCACGATTACGGTAACTATCGCTCGTGGTTACTAAGACATCTGCAAATTCTTTTTACTAATAGTACAGGGTGATTCAGAATAAGTGTCCGATCCGTTGGGAGCGTTCGTTTTCACTAAGGTCATACAAGTGCGAAATTGCAAATTACACTAAAAACTAATTAAGAAACATAATTCGTTCTGATTTAATAATGTATTTAGATTAGACCATATTTAAAAAAATCCATCAACATCTTCGATTTGGGTTTTTATTGTTCTCACGCTAGAAAACTTAAATCCGGTGAAAGCTATATTTATTTCTCCTTATTACAACTTCGATCTAAATAATAAAGTCCTCAGGTATGTATGTAAGCGGAACAGATGCTATCTCTCTCTTGTAATGAAGTTCTGTGCAAATAATCTCGGCAATTACCTCCGCTCTGAATTATGTATTAAAGAAATTTCAGCCTGTGTATTATAGTATGTACGTACAAACGTCATGTCAGTCAGATCATTAATTCCGTAGGTAGAACCAGAACGAATAATTTCTTTAAGGGAGAGAGAGAGAGAGCTAATGGGTGACACGAAATATTTATATTTCAACGTACAAGTACTGAAGGCTCTGAGGATATACAATGGGAGCGAAACGAGATGCGGCCGAATAGCAGATTTCTTCGTCGGATTTCTTTGTAACGCTCTTTTAATCTGTTCGTCGATTAGCTTGGGCGTGCATATTAAAAGAAACGGCGTGTTTCAGTTTGAATCGAATGCTTTACCCTACGCATTTTTAGGTAAGTACAAGAGATTATTCTTCTTTCATCGATATACAGGGTTATCAATTGTAAGTCTCACGTGATTATCGAAATAATTCATTTCAGGAGGAGCAATCAGCGTTTTGCAGAGAGGTATTTACTTCCGCACGAAACGGAAACACCTGGAAGACATGGTGCTTGAAGTAAACAGATTTTTCAAGTACACGACGAATACACTCTTGGAAGAGAAAAATATCCAACGGTATTTAAGTGCGGTGAACAAGCTCACGTTCTTGTGGCTGCTCTATACGCAAATATTGTGCGTGCTCTTTTGTTTTTTCCCAAAATTTTTCAAGAGCTCTAAAGAGAGGTAATGCCAGTCTAAAAGAAAAATAGCAAAAAAAAAATATTTTTATTCAAGTATTATTCAATTTAAAATTAATTAAGTGTAAAAAATGCTGTTCCTTGTTAAACTGTAGATCTAATGACAGTGACGTAGCTGGGTGGGAAACGCCTTCGTTCCAAAAAAAAAAAAAATCAAAGACCCTAACCAAAATTAATTTAAAAGGGCTCCGCCGTTCCAAAAAAAAAAAAAATCAAAAACCCTAACCAAATAAATTTAACAAAAAATAAAACCACAAGACACAAATATAAAAAAAAAACACTATGGCAGAAAGTAGCTTCAAGTCGACTTAAATAGGGTAACTGGAAAACTCAAAAATATATACAGTGTCAATAAAAACAAAGGAACATCGATGATAAACAGGTACCGTCCGTATCTGTGATGCAAAATTCGATTTAAACACCGGCTACCTGGCACCTTTTGTGCTTCGTGAATCCTCGGACTTCTTGGTTAACAAATCTACCTAGCGGATTGATAGTTTTTGAGTTAAACGGAAGCGTAATCATTTGATGCCATTAAAGCGACCCGTACTCACATTAGATTTCTTTGTTCCAACAAAGAGAAATCAGCCTTTTAATTTCGTTTTCCGAATCTGCCCTTAGTTAAACGTAAACGTAATCATTTGACGCCATTACAGTGATCCATACTAGTATTAGATTTCTTTGTTCCAACAAAGAGAAATCCGCTTTTTAATTTCGCTTTCCGAATCTGCCCTTAGTTAAAGGGAAACGTAATCATTTGATGCCATTACAGTGACCCGTTCTCGTATTAGATTTTTTGTTCCAACAAAGAGAAATCCGCTTTTTAATTTCGTTTTCAAAATCTGCCCTCTCTCTTTCCCGTTCGCCGTCCACCTGTTTCGACGGGGGAGATGGACGGGGAGGTTAAGAAGGTCAAGGACGCCAGGAGAACCACTTTGCCTCTACGCCACTGCGGAACAGCCCTCCGAGGTTCTCAGCGTGCGCCATAATTCGGAAAACTTTCAGGAAAATAAAACACTCGTGCATCCAAAACAATCGTTCGTCGTACTTGAAACGTTCATTAATATTCACAACTTAAGATTACTCAGTGCGATAGGAAATTCTGTTGCACTTGAAAGTGTCGAAATATCTGAGTAATAGGCGGCACGTAATAACCAGATAACAATAATAAACCATACGTTAGGTTTTGTTGTCAGGTAGTTGGTCATATGATATTGTCAAGTACCTATATCTCTTATTAAAACATCAGACGTCATAGTGGAGACATGACACGATGCACCTGTACACTAAAAAGCGGATTTCTCTGTTGGAACAAAGAAATCTAATATGAGTACGGGTCGCTTTAATGGCGTCAAATGATTAGGTTCCAGTTTAACTCGGAAGCGGATGATCCCTTTAGGTTTTGGGGTCCCGGTACGCTGCAGCACTTTGCCCCCTGACAGCTGCGTCACTGTGCAGTAGCAATTCAAGAAATAGCACCATAAATCTCAAAGTTTGCAACTTATTTATTATAGAACTCTGCCAATACCGATGTGGTATACACCTGTACTCTAAAAAGCGGATTTCTCTGTTGGAACAAAGAAATCTAATATGAGTACGGGTCGCTCTAATGGCGTCAAATGATTAGGTTCCAGTTTAACTCGGAAGCGGATGATCGCTTTAGGTTTTGGAGTCCCGGAGCGCTGCAGCACTTCGCCCCCTGACAGCTGCGCCACTGTGCAGTAGCAATGCAAGAAATTGCATCGTGAATCTGAAAGTTTGCAACTTATTTATTATAGAATCTGCCAATACCGATGTGGTATACACCTGTACACTAAAAAGAGGATTTCTCTGTTGGAACAAAGAAATCTAATAGGAGTATGGGTCGCTGTAATGGCGTGAAATGATTAGGTTCCAGTTTAACTCGGAAACGGATGATCCCTTTAGGGTTTGGGGCCCCGGATCGCTGCAGCACTTTGCCCCCTGACAGCTGCGCCACTGCGCAGTAGCAATGCAAGAAATTGCATCGTGAATCTGAAAGTTTGCAACTTATTTATTATAGAACTCTGCCAATACCAATGTGGTATACACCTGTACACTAAAAAGCGGATTTCTCTGTTGGAACAAAGAAATCTAATATGAGTACGAGTCGCTTTAATGGCGTCAAATGATTAGGTGCCGGTTTAACTCGGAAACGCATGATCCCTTTAGGGTTTGGGGCCCCGGAGCGCTGCAGCACTTTGCCCCCTGACAGCTGCGCCACTGCGCAGTAGCAATGCAAGAAATTGCATCGTGAATCTTAAAGTTTGCAACTTATTTATTATAGAACTCTGCCAATACCGATGTGGTATACACCTGTACTCTAAAAAGCGGATTTCTCTGTTGGAACAAAGAAATCTAATATGAGTATGAGTCGCTTTAATGGCGTCAAATGATTAGGTGCCGGTTTAACTCGGAAACGGATGATCCCTTTAGGGTTTGGGGCCCCGGAGCGCT
Source organism: Prosopocoilus inquinatus (assembly GCA_036172665.1). Taxonomy (NCBI): domain Eukaryota; kingdom Metazoa; phylum Arthropoda; class Insecta; order Coleoptera; family Lucanidae; genus Prosopocoilus; species Prosopocoilus inquinatus. The sequence goes on from CM069873.1 coordinate 740,155, forward strand.
GCAGCGCTTTGCCCTCTGACAGCTGCGCCACTGTGCAGTAGCAATGCAAGAAATTGCATCGTGAATCTGAAAGTTTGCAACTTATTTATTATAGAACTCTGCCAATACCAATGTGGATCCCCTACGAGTGGAAGTCTACGCCGATATACGAGATTACCTATTTCCTTCAGGTCACTTTTATGTCGACGATAGCCTGCATACAATCAGCAACTGACGCATTCTTCGCTGCCGTGACTGTACTTACAGCAGAACAATTTAAACTATTAGGTAAAACACTTTATATATAAATGGTTAACCTATAAAAATCGTTGAATAGTTTGTATGTGACGCTTACTCGTGAATAAATATTGTTACGTACGTTTATATAACGATAATAAAACTAACAATAACATTGATGAATCGAATAGTATACATAAGTTGTATTGAATAACATGAATGACAGCTCTTTGTTTTTCTTATGAAAAGCGCCATCTATTGGTTGCTGATTTTCCCGAATGAAATATTTCAGCTTGGGAGTTCAAGAACTTACTGTATACCAACCTAATACGAAATGGAATACCAAAAGAGACGGTCAAAGAATTTCGAAAGCTGTTCAACTCTTACGAACACAACGAGAACAGGTAACCAACGGCTCCTCGAACGAGCGACATCTACAACGCTCACTGGAATTTTATACTTTTTATTTCTTTAGGGACATTGACGAAACTGATTTCGAATTGGACATTTCGGCAACGCTCGATTCGGAAAAATTCAACGAGGACTTGTTGAACAACGCCTTCCGGTTAATCGCATTCCATCAATCTCTGTTGACGGTTTGTTCGAATCTAGAAGAGTTCCTCGCCCCCTTAATGTTGATGTATTACGCGGTTCTGATGCTCATTTCGTTATTTTTGAATTACGCTTTCCTTTCGGTACGTATAGTAGCAGGCGTGAAGGGGGTAATTATGATTTACATTTACGTTTTGCTCGGGTTCGTAAAATAAATCGACGGAAATAATTTATTATTATATTGGCAGTTATTGGGTTTCGTTATTCAATAATTAGTTCCGTATTCCATCCACGTGACTAAACCAATTATTTAACAGCTGAATAAAGCCCTTGATTGGACGCCACTGTGGAAAATTAATAACCATTTGCTTACATTTAATACTGCTGCATTTCTGCCAATCATGTGTATTGTTTGCTTTTGAAATATCAGGCTAAACGTGTCACGTGGGATTCAATCAATTATGAAGACCCTGTATTAGTATATACTTACTAAACATGTTCAAAAAAAAATATTCGATTCTCTACCAATTGCAAACTTTATTATTAATTTAAATTAATTAATTTAAATTTGATAGTATAGGGAGTTCGGAGTATCTATGTATGTTCTGTTGGGGGGGGGGGTATCAGTTGGAGTCATTCAATGGAGGGGGTCATCACATCAAGGCCGGAGGAAGGGTAGTCGGCGCCCTTATGCAAAACAATAAGTGGCGCTACTCTTCCAAAAAAAAAAAAAAACATACAAATTGACGTGGATTTCTAAAATTGTCTCAAAAACAACAGTGAGAATTCCAAAATGGGGGGAATTAATTTTCATTTGGCTGTGGGTGTCATTTAATAATTTTTTTATCTCAATTTATTATCAATTTTTGTTCGAGTTGAACAGAACTAGGTTGGATTACGTTGACTTGAGATTGGTTGAGCTTTTAATATTGACTTTTAATTTCTTTAACAATTTTTATACTTGGAGGGAAGAATTCAATGAAATTACTCGGTCCAATCTTTTTTTTTTTAATTTTTAATTTTTTTTTCTTTAATTTCATTCATTCTTCGCTCCAAGTACTTAACACCGGTCAAAAAGAAAAAAAAAAGCACGAAAACAATATTTTAGTACAATTTTTATTTGTGTTAAACATAATCAGGTTGAGACCAGTTGAGTTGGATTGACTTTGACGTTAACTGAAGTTAATTTTAATTTTTATTGTAATTTTTATTCTTTTTCTTGCGTTAGATGAAGTTTGGTTGATGTCAGTTGCATTGAACTGACCTCGAACTTTAATTATTTAAACATTTTTTTACTTTTGTTTTTTCTTTAATTTGAATTTTATGAATTTTAATATTTTTTTTTTACTTTTAATTTTTTTGTTTTAAATTTTTACTTGGGTAAAGTGCAGTTAAGCTGGATTGACATCGAAAATCTCTTTCGTTTAATTTTTTTTACTTCAATTTTTTTATTGTTTTATCATATTTAATTTTTTTCTGTTTGGATTAATCAGAATCCTGTTCAGTTCTGGGGTTGAGTTTGATTGGTCGAACTTCAACTTAATCGTTTTTTAAGTTTTGAATTTTTTCAATATTTTTTTTCTTAATTTTTTTCTTGGTTTGAAAGGAATTTTAATTTTTTTATTGCTTCTTATTTTTGTTTTTTTTATCTTAAAAAGTAAATTTTTGCTCGGGTTGTATAGAAGTAGATTGGGTTATGTTGACCTTGAGGTTGGCTGAGATCTATTTCATTGATTTTTAATTTTTAACGATTTTCATACTTTTCATAATTTTTCTTACGATTTTTAATTTTTATTTGTATCTACTAATTGGAGATTTTTAATAATTTTTTTAAATCTTTTAATTTTTCTTGTAATTTTTATTATTATTCGCCTCAGATGAAGTTAGCTTGAAGTTGAATTGGGTTGAGATTAACTTTAATCTATTTATAATTTTTTTAAGTATTAAAACAAATGCTTTGGAATTCAATTGACCTTGAGATCTGATGAAGTTCATTTTAATCCATATATGAATTTTAATATTTTCTTTTAAATTTCTTGCTTGGGGAGAGTGCAGTTAGGTTGGGCTGACAATGAAAATGTTTTTTCATTAAATTTTTTTACTTCATTTTTTTTATTGTTTTCTTCATTTTTATTTTTTTCGTTTGGATTAAACAGAATCGAGTTCAATTGTCGGATTGAGTTTGGTTAGTCGAGCTTCGCCTTAATCCTTTCGTAATTTTTTACATTTTTTACTTTTAATGTTTGCATTTTAAATATTTTGATAGAAAGATTGACCTTGAAATCTGTTGAACTTTTTTGTTTTTTTTTAAATACATATTTCCTTTACTTGGGCTGTATGGAATTTTAATTTTTTTATTGTTTTTTATTTTTAGTCTTAATTTTTGGGTTATGTTGATGGTGAGACTGGCGGAGTTCTATTTTACTGATTTTTAATTTTTGACGATTTTTATACTTTTAATTTTTCCTACAATTTTTAATTACTATTTAATTATTTAATTATTATTATTATTATTATTAATTTTCATTTGTGTTAAACGGAGTAAGGTTGAGATCAGTCGAATTGGATTGACCTTGACGTTAATTGAGGTTACTCTTATTTGATTTTTAATTTTTTGAGTATTTTAATTTTTGCTTGTAATTTTTATTCTTATTTTTATATTTGCGTCAGATGAAGTTTTTAAAAATAATTTGCTTGTGGAATTCAGTTGACCTTGACAACTGTCGAGGTTCATTTTAATCACCCATTTATGAATTTTAATATTTTATTTTTACTTTTCACTTTTTTTAATACTTGTTTGAAATTTTTTACTTCGGTAGAGTGCAGTTAGGTTGGGTTTACATCGAAAATATAGTTAGAATTGACCTTGAAATTTGTTGAGCTGTATTTTCACGTTTTTCTTTTCTTTTTTACAAATATTTCTTTTTCTTAATTTCTTACTTGGATTGAATGGAATTTTATTTTAATCTTATTGTTTTCTATTTTTAATTTTTTATTGTTTTTTTATTTTGAATTTTCGATTGTTTTTTATTTTGAATTTTCGATTGTTTTTTATTTTGAATTTTCTATTTCTTATTTTAATTTTCGATTGTTTTTTTATTTTTAATTTTTTGCTCGGCTTAAATAAAGTTGAGTTCAGTTCGACTTTGAGATTGTTCGAGCTGCGATTTAAAAGTTTCTTAATTAACATATTTTACCTTTTTTTTTAAATTGTTGTTTCGATTGAATACAGTTGGGCTGAGTTGGGATGACCTTGAGATTGATTAAGCTGCATTTTAACAGATTTTTGTTTTTTAGTTTATAATTCTTTTTTTACTTTTAATTTTTTATAATTATTATCGATTCAGATTCAGCTGTGCGTCGACTTTTGAATCGATTTTGGTTGAGTTGGGTTGACCTTGAGACCTTGAGATTGATTAAGGTTTATTTTAACTGATTTTTGATTTCTAATTTATAAGATTTTTTTACTCTAATTTTTCTATAATTATTATCGATTCAGATTCAGCTGTGCGTCGACTTTTGAATCGATTTTGGTTGAATTGGGTTGACCTTGAGACCTTGAGATTGATTAAGGTTTATTTTAACTGATTTTTGATTTCTAATTTATAAGATTTTTTTTACTCTAATTTTTCTATAATTATTATCGATTCAGATTCAGCTGTGTGTCGACTTTTGAATCGATTTTGGTTGAGTTGGGATGACCTTGAGACCTTGAGATTGATTAAGGTTTATTTTAACTGATTTTTGATTTCTAATTTATAAGATTTTTTTACTATAATTTTTTTATAATTATTATCGATTCAGATTCAGCTGTGCGTCGAGTTTTGAATCGATTATAGTTGAGTTGGGATGACCTTGAGACCTTGAGATTGATTAAGGTTTATTGTAACTGATTTTTTATTTCTAATTTATAAGATTTTTTTTTACTCTAAATTTTTATACAATTATTATCGATTCAGATTCAGCTGTGCGTCGACTTTTGAATCGATTTTGGTTGAGTTGGGTTGACCTTGAGACCTTGAGATTGATTAAGGTTTATTTTAACTGATTTTTGATTTCTAATTTATAAGATTTTTTTACTCTAATTTTTCTATAATTATTATCGATTCAGATTCAGCTGTGCGTCGACTTTTGAATCGATTTTGGTTGAATTTGGTTGACCTTGAGACCTTGAGATTGATTAAGGTTTATTTTAACTGATTTTTGATTTCTAATTTATAAGATTTTTTTACTATAATTTTTTTATAATTATTATCGATTCAGATTCAGCTGTGCGTCGAGTTTTGAATCGATTATAGTTGAGTTGGGATGACCTTGAGACCTTGAGATTGATTAAGGTTTATTTTAACTGATTTTTGATTTCTAATTTATAAGATTTTTTTACTCTAATTTTTCTATAATTATTATCGATTCAGATTCAGCTGTGCGTCGACTTTTGAATCGATTTTGGTTGAATTTGGTTGACCTTGAGACCTTGAGATTGATTAAGGTTTATTTTAACTGATTTTTGATTTCTAATTCATAAGATTTTTTTTACTCTAAATTTTTTATAATTATTATCGATTCAGATTCAGCTGTGCGTGGACTCTTGAATCGATTTTACTTGAGTTGGGATGACCTTGAGACTGATTAAGGTATATTTTAACTGATTTTTGATTTGCAATTTATCAGATTCTTTTTTACTCTAAATTTTTTATAATTATTATCGATTTTGTTTTATTTTTTGTGATAAAAATAATAATTTTAATTTGAACGGAATTGTTTGTATTGTTTTTTTGTGATAAGAAAATAATTTTGTTTGTCTTGTTTTTTGTGATAAAAAAATAATTTTAATTTGAACGGAATTGTTTGTTTTTTTTTGTGATATTGAAATTGAACAAGACTTTTTTTTTACTTTTTCGTGTTTAAAATTAATTTCAATTTAATTTCCAAGCAATATAATAGACACATTGTAGCATGCAGCACACTTTTTGTTATAGACTCAAGACATGTCCTTGAGATTATTATTCTTTCCGCTCAGTCTCACAGGGTACATTGAAATGTTCTTCCCCTGTTACATTGCGGACATTCTAACAACGCAGGTGAATATACTTATTTTACAACTGTATATTATCCGCCGCTGTTAAAAATCATTTTTGAATTTTTATAGGCCGAGCGACTTCAAACAGAACTGTACGAGATGCCCTGGTACATGTGCCACAAGAAGTTCAAGGTCGTCTTCAAGTACCTCTACCTTAAAGTGGGAATGCCCGTCACTTTAACCGTGGGGTATTTCGCTGCTTTGAACCAGAACTTGTTCTTATGGGTTCGTAGAAAATAAAATATTTTTCTTTTCTTGGCATAAACTTAAACTTAAAAAGTGAATTTGGCTTTTCAGGCTGGGCGGACTATAAATTATTACAGCATGATGATATACCAATTGAATCAATGAAATAAAAAAAAAACAAACGTGTTTGAAGACGACAGCAAGAAAGCTGTTTTTATTATTAGTGTAGGTATAGGTTGAAGAGAAGCTTATACAAATTTACGAAAAACATATACAGGGCGGAAGGCAAATTGTTGGATACAATAGGGCCCCCCCCCAAATGAGCTTTCTGTTTCAGAATTTTGTATGTTTAGTGATATTTTGTATTTCACTTTATAAACCTGAAACCTAAAATAAATTAATATGCACATGCTCTATATCCTGTTTAAAAAAAAAATCAATGTGTTTACTTTAGGTACAGTCGCACGCAACTTAAGTCTTAGTAGGGTCCAGTTTTACAAATGGGGGTCAACTTTGAGCTGAGGCTTAAACCCTTAGCAACAATTATTTCAACAATTGTTGTGAAGAGTTTAAGCTTTGGCTCAAAGTTAAACCGTCATTGTAAAACTGGCCCAAGAGTTACAATTTGACATTTTTGTGACCCTTATAACATAGCATCCTAAGGGTGAGGTTTGAGTGCAGGAGGTGTGTTTAAGTTGCGCACGACTGTACGTATACAAGGTCAAAATCTGTCAATTTTATTATACTGGATGATTTAAAAACTCTTTTCATCAATTCCTGCTATGAAATTCGGACGGCATGTCTTAGCTTAAGTGAAAAATAAACTATTCATTGTCCATAATGATGTCATTTTGTTTTTTACAGTAGCTTTACTGGACATTTCGCCCAAATTTCATGACAAGAGTTGGTAAAAAATTATGTACTGTACTAATATACTATCTCAATACACTGATGTTATCATGGTTGCCTACCTAATTAGGCGGTGCTACGAAAATTGCTTTTGAGCCAGTTGGGCAGGTTTATATACCTACTTTTACTTTATAAATCTTGGTTAGGAACCTGTTGGGACACGCTCGGGCTAAATCAAGTAAATGCAACCAAAAAATATTATAGAAACACTTTTGTGAGTAGGCGAGTGGCTGAGAGGTTACCCTTAAAGCCTTCACTTGTCGGCGTGGGTTCGAATCCCACCAGGGCCATGGATGTTTGCGTTGTCCGGATTGTGACGCAGCTTACCAAACGAAGCAAGTTGCCTGAAATGATGTTGCCATAGGATAATATTGCGCAGGTTGCTGCGCAAATCACAAAAAAGAAGTATATGAAGAAAAAAAAAACACTTTGTTAAATAACCAAAAAATTCTTATAAATGCTTCGATAGAATTTAATTTTCATGACGAAGGGCGATTAAAATTAAAAATTGCAGGAACGCTCTCTTCTATTATGGCAGCCTATTAAAAAAAAGAACTTTAACAAGATTTTAACGGATCATACATAATAAAAACAAAACGGTTTCCGATTGGCGGGCCAATCGGAAAACAGAACGGACCATACATAACAAAAAAAGCCGGCGGGCCAATCAGAAAACAGAAGGCGGACGAACGTGGTTACATCAGACCAATGAAAAGTCTTGATTTCAAACGGCGCGTAAACGTCGCGTCACCAGGGAATGTTGCCAAGTTTGCAAGCAACGCAAACGCACACGCGTGGTTGCCGAAACGCACCCAACAAACAGACCAAAACCGTCACAAACTACGTCAAAATTTATTGTCTTTGTTTGGATTTTAAATTATTAATGCCCGTTTGCACCACTTTCACTTAAAACTTTAAGTCCCACTTAAATGGTTAAGTGACACTTTTTCCATAATAGAAAGTGTCACTTAAATGGTTAAGTGACACTTTTTCCATAATAGAAAGTGTCACTTAACCACTTAAGTAGGACTTAAAATTTTAAGTGAAAGTGGTGCAAACGGGCATTATTGTTTTAATCCGCGACTTAAACACGAGTTTCTCACAGCAATATTTTTTTTATTGCACCACCTAACAGATAGGCAACCACGAATACCGCCGCAAATGCCGGGTAGCATAACCTCAGATTTCCTGCTCTCTTAATTTATTTGTAAATTTTTTTCTTTACTTGATTCAGTGTTTGATTCGTGTTTTTCTTTTTTTACGAACAGCGAATTTGCTGCATTGGTGTAGCACAAACCTTATTGTCAATTTGATTTGAATTTCATAAACTAAAGATTTTCAGAGGAACCTTCCAATGCTCAAAGGACTTGAGGCGAAGGATCCTAGGAGTCCTCCTGTAATTAGTCCTGCTTTGCCTATCCCTTGCGTGTAGGTCGATGGAACCGTGCAAAAGCTTCGGCGTGCACGAAATTCGTTCCTACTTCAATAATTCCGCAAGAGTATCCATTAACTATTCTATTTAGTGTAATAAACATTGATTTTGCTTTAGTGCCTTGGCAACAACCGAAATAACTTAATGCAATTCGTAAGTTTGTTCTAAAATTAGTCACGTCCTGTATATTAATACGTTTGAATCGGCTGCAGATGTGATCTGTTGAGAAAACGAAATGGGCAAAAAAAAATATACAGGGTGACCACGCGAGAATTCCCATCACCATTAACTTCTTTATTTTTGAATTTAGAAGGAGACGTTTCTTACAAAACTTGTACGTACAGACTGATTCAAAGTTTTCGTTGATGTTTACGGAAAACCAAATGAAGAGGTATAAACTGAAATGTTGCTTTTTTTAATCTGCAAATATTAAAGAAAAAAGACGATCAGTTAACGATTAAAAAATAAAATAAGTATATAATAAAGTCAAAGTCAAAAATTGCGATCAATCGGCAGGATTAAAATGTAAAATAAAATAATCGCAAATCGTATAAAAAACAAAAAAACAAAAAACGATCAATTGATGATCATAAAGATGAAAAGTCGTGTCAAATAAAATCAAACCGAAGAGAGAAAAAAAAACAAGAAGATTAGTTGATGATTTAAAAATAAAATAAGTAAGATAAAGTCAAAGCAAAAAATGGCGATCAATCGGCAGGATTGAAAAGTAAAATAAAATAATCACAAATCGTATAAACAAAAACAAAAGACGATCAATTGTTTCTTACAAAAGAAATATTAAAGAAAGCGACGATCAGTTACGATTAAAAAATAAAATAAGTAAAATAAAGTCATTGTCAAAAATACTGATCAATCGGCGACATTAAACTGTAAAATAAAATAATCACAAATCTTATAAAAAAAAGACAAAAGACGATCAATTGATAATTATAAAGATAAAAAGTCGTGTCAAATAAAATCAAACCGAAGAGAGAAAAAAAAACAAGATGATTAGTTGATAATTTAAAAATAAAATAAGTAAAATAAAGTCAAAGAAAAAAATGGCGATCAATCGGCAGGATTGAAATGTAAAATAAAATAATCACAAATCGTATAAAAACAAAAAACAAAAGACGATCAATTGATAATTATAAAGATAAAAAATCGTGTCAAATAATAATCGGTACAACAAATCAAATCAATCAATGGATAATCATAAAGATAAAAGAAACAAGACGATTAGTTGATCATTTAAAAATAAAATAAGTAAAATATAGTCAAAGAAAAAAAACGGCGATCAATCGGCATGATTAAAATGTAAAATAAAATAATCACAAATCGTATAAAAAAAAACAAAATACTATGAATTGGTTCTTACAAAACAAATAATAAAGAAAAACGACGATCAGTTAACGATTAGAAAATAAAATAAGTAAAATAAAGTCAAAGTCAAAAATACTGATCAATTGGCGACATTAAAATGTAAAATAATCTCAAACCGTATAAGAAAAAAAAACAAGAGACGATCAATTGATAATTATAAAGATAAAAAGTCGTGTCAAATAAAATCAAACCGAAGAGAGAGAAAAAAAAACAAGACGATTAGTTGATAATTTAAAAGTAAAAACAAAACAAGTGAAATCGATTAACAGAAAAGACAGAGGTCCATCAATTGATTACATTGAAAATTAAATAAAATAAAGTCAAATGAAGAATAAAAAATAAAGGATGATGATAAAGTTAGTTGATTTAAAAAGAACAGTTGAATCGGTGAGTGCATAATCGTGTTCTGTCCAAATTGACTGTGTTGAGAAAACAAACAAATTTTATTTTAAGTGAATTATTGGCTTCCGGAGGCTTCAGATGTCCTCATCTGAAAGAATTTTAAGCCAATAATTCACTTAAAATAAAATTTGTTGTTTTCTCAACACAGTAAATTTGGACTGAACACGGTTATGCACTCATCGATTCAATTGTTATTCGGGTCATGACAAAATTTGTCAATTTTTAAATCAACTAAACCTATTGTTACTTTTATACAATTTTTATTTTAGTCCTAACTTTATCATCATTCTTTATTTTTTTTAATTCCTCATTTGACTTTATCGTATTTAATTTTTAATACAATCGATTGATCGAGGTTTGTTTTTTTCTTTTAAATAGACTTCAACTGTGTTTTTTTTTTAGCTACCATTTGCTATCATTTGTTTGACTTTATTTGACATGGAAGCTATTCAGAGCGCCATCTCTTAGCCGAAAAACAAAACTAAGTTAAACGGAATTTCATCTATCTGTTCAAAAGCTCTGTCTTAAAAAAAATCATTATTTTTTAATTACTCATTAGTTTCAACGGAAATAAAAGAATTTTCAAAGGGGGATCATCGACCCCCCAAAAGATCCTAACTGACCTCTACAATTTTTAAATTTTCATTGAAACCCCTTGGGGGGTGGTCAATACCAATTGCGTTGGTAACCCCTAATTTAGTTGAAGACGACTCTTGTCCGATGAAAAAAAGAAATAATAGAAAGAGCGCTCTACGTTTCCCTATCGATTGTAACATGTTGACCGCTCTTTTCATTTTTAGTGAAACGTTGAGCGCTCTTTCCATTTTAAATAGTGTCCGGTTGGAGTTTAAAAACTGTTTTCCCTAATTTAGTGTTTAGAGCTAAAAATCACTAATTAATTATAAAATAAAAATAGGGGAAAGGAGTACTGATTTTTTTTTAATTGCTCATTATTTTCAACGGAAACAAAAGAATTTTCAAAGGGGGAACATCGACCCCCCAAAAGATCCGTATAGAGAGTTCCTTGATCCCCAACTAACCCCTACAATTTTTAAATTTTCATTGAAACCCCTTGGGGGGTGGTCAATACCGATTGCATTGGTAACCCCTAATTTAGTTGAAGACGACTCTTGTCCGATGAAAAAAAAAATAATAGAAAGAGCGTTTCCCTATCGATTGTAACACGTCGAGCGCTCTTTTCTTTTTTTTTTTTAGTGAAACGTTAACCTCTCTTTTCATTTTTAGCGAAACATTGAGTGCACTTTCCATTTTAAATAGTGTCCGGTTAAAGTTTAAAAACTGTTTTCCCTAATTTAGTGTTTAGAGCTAAAAATCGCTAATTAATTATAAAATAAAAATAGGGGAAAGGAGTGCTGAATTTTTTTTAATTGCTCATTATTTTGAACGGAAACAAAAGAATTTTCAAAGGGGGAACATCGACCCCCCAAAAGATCCGTATAGAGAGTTCCTTGATCCCCAACTAACCCCTACAATTTTTAAATTTTCATTGAAACCCCTTGGGGGGTTGTCAATACCGATTGCATTGGTAACCCCTAATTTAGTTGAAGACGACTCTTGTCCGATGAAAACAAAAAAAAAATAGAAAGAGCGCTCTACGTTTCCCTATCGATTGTAACACGTCGAGCGCTCTTTTCTTTTTTCTTTTTTAGTGAAACGTTAACCGCTCTTTTCATTTTTAGCGAAACATTGAGTGCACTTTCCATTTTAAATAGTGTCCGGTTAAAGTTTAAAAACCATTTTCCCCAATTTAGTGTTTAGAGCTAAAAATCGCTAATTAATTATAAAATAAAAATAGGGGAAAGGAGTACTGATTTTTTTTTAATTGCTCATTATTTTCAACGGAAACAAAAGAATTTTCAAAGGGGGAACATCGACCCTCCAAAAGATCCGTTTAGAGAGTTCCTTGATCCCCAACTAACCCCTACAATTTTTAAATTTTCATTGAAACCCCTTGGGGGGTGGTCAATACCGATTGCATTGGTAACCCCTAATTTAGTTGAAGACGACTCTTGTCCGATGAAAAAAAAAAATAATAGAAAGAGCGTTTCCCTATCGATTGTAACACGTTGAGCGCTCTTTTCTTTTTTTTAGCGAAACGCTAAGCGCTCTTTTCATTTTTAGTGAAACATTGAGTGCACTTTCCATTTTAAATAGTGTCCGGTTAAAGTTTAAAAACTGTTTTCCCTAATTTAGTGTTTAGAGCTAAAAATCACTAATTAATTATAAAATAAAAATAGGGGAAAGGAGTACTGAATTTTTTTTTAATTGCTCATTATTTTCAACGGAAACAAAAGAATTTTCAAAGGGGGAACATCGACCCCCCAAAAGATCCGTATAGAGAGTTCCTTGATCCCCAACTAACCCCTACAATTTTTAAATTTTCATTGAAACCCCTTGGGGGGTTGTCAATACCAATTGCATTGGTAACCCCTAATTTAGTTGAAGACGACTCTTGTCCGATGAAAACAAAAAAAAAATAGAAAGAGCGCTCTACGTTTCCCTATCGATTGTAACACGTCGAGCGCTCTTTTCTTTTTTCTTTTTTAGTGAAACGTTAACCGCTCTTTTCATTTTTAGCGAAACATTGAGTGCACTTTCCATTTTAAATAGTGTCCGGTTAAAGTTTAAAAACTGTTTTCCCTAATTTAGTGTTTAGAGCTAAAAATCACTAATTAATTATAAAATAAAAATAGGGGAAAGGAGTACTGATTTTTTTTTTAATTGCTCATTATTTTCAACGGAAACAAAAGAATTTTCAAAGGGGGAACATCGACCCTCCAAAAGATCCGTTTAGAGAGTTCCTTGATCCCCAACTAACCCCTACAATTTTTAAATTTTCATTGAAACCCCTTGGGGGGTGGTCAATACCAATTGCATTGGTAACCCCTAATTTAGTTGAAGACGACTCTTGTCCGATGAAAACAAAAAAAAAATAGAAAGAGCGCTCTACGTTTCCCTATCGATTGTAACACGTCGAGCGCTCTTTTCTTTTTTCTTTTTTAGTGAAACGTTAACCGCTCTTTTCATTTTTAGCGAAACATTGAGTGCACTTTCCATTTTAAATAGTGTCCGGTTAAAGTTTAAAAACTATTTTCCCCAATTTAGTGTTTAGAGCTAAAAATCGCTAATTAATTATAAAATAAAAATAGGGGAAAGGAGTACTGATTTTTTTTTAATTGCTCATTATTTTCAACGGAAACAAAAGAATTTTCAAAGGGGGAACATCGACCCCCCAAAAGATCCTTACAGAGAGTTCCTTGATCCCCAACTAACCCCTACAATTTTTAAATTTTCATTGAAACCCCTTGGGGGGTTGTCAATACCAATTGCATTGGTAACCCCTAATTTAGTTGAAGGCGACTCTTGTCCGATGAAAAAAAAAATAATAGAAAGAGTGCTCTACGTTTCCCTATCGATTGTAACACGTCGAGCGCTCTTTTCTTTTTTTTTAGTGAAACGTTAAGCGCTCTTTTCATTTTTAGCGAAACATTGAGTGCACTTTCCATTTTAAATAGTGTCCGGTTGGTGTTTAAAAACTGTTTTCCCTAATTTAGTGTTTAGAGCTAAAAATCACTAATTAATTATAAAATAAAAATAGGGGAAAGGAGTGCTGAATTTTTTTTAATTGCTCATTATATTCAACGGAAGCAAAAGAATTTTCAAAGGGGGAACATCGACCCTCCAAAAGATCCGTTTAGAGAGTTCCTTGATCCCCAACTAACCCCTACAATTTTTAAATTTTCATTGAAACCCCTTGGGGGGTGGTCAATACCGATTGTATTGGTAACCCCTAATTTAGTTGAAGACGACTCTTGTCCGATGAAAACAAAAAAAAATAGAAGGAGCGCTCTACGTTTCCCTATCGATTGTAACACGTCGGGCGCTCTTTTCTTTTTTTTTAGTGAAACGTTAACCGCTCTTTTCATTTTTAGCGAAACATTGAGGGCACTTTCCATTTTAAATAGTGTCCGGTTAAAGTTTAAAAACTGTTTTCCCTAATTTAGTGTTTAGAGCTAAAAATCGCTAATTAATTATAAAATAAAAATAGGGGAAAGGAGTGCTGATTTTTTTTAATTGCTCATTATATTCAACGGAAACAAAAGAATTTTCAAAGGGGGAACATCGACCCCCCAAAAGATCCGTTTAGCGAGTTCCTTGATCCCCAACTAACCCCTACAATTTTTAAATTTTCGTTGAAACCCCTTGGGGGGTTGTCAATACCGATTGCATTGGTAACCCCTAATTTAGTTGAAGGCGACTCTTGTCCGATGAAAAAAAAAAAATAATAGAAAGAGCGCTCTACGTTTCCCTATCGATTGTAACACGTCGAGCGCTCTTTTCTTTTTTTTTTTAGTGAAACGTTAACCGCTCTTTTCATTTTTAGCGAAACATTGAGTGCACTTTCCATTTTAAATAGTGTCCGGTTGGTGTTTAAAAACTGTTTTCCCTAATTTAGTGTTTAGAGCTAAAAATCGCTAATTAATTATAAAATAAAAATAGGGGAAAGGAGTACTGATTTTTTTTTAATTGCTCATTATTTTCAACGGAAACAAAAGAATTTTCAAAGGGGGAACATCGACCCCCCAAAAGATCCGTTTAGCGAGTTCCTTGATCCCCAACTAACCCCTACAATTTTTAAATTTTCGTTGAAACCCCTTGGGGGGTTGTCAATACCGATTGCATTGGTAACCCCTAATTTAGTTGAAGGCGACTCTTGTCCGATGAAAAAAAAAAAATAATAGAAAGAGCGCTCTACGTTTCCCTATCGATTGTAACACGTCGAGCGCTCTTTTCTTTTTTTTTTTAGTGAAACGTTAACCGCTCTTTTCATTTTTAGCGAAACATTGAGTGCACTTTCCATTTTAAATAGTGTCCGGTTAAAGTTTAAAAACTATTTTCCCCAATTTAGTGTTTAGAGCTAAAAATCGCTAATTAATTATAAAATAAAAATAGGGGAAAGGAGTACTGATTTTTTTTTAATTCCTCATTATATTCAACGGAAGCAAAAGAATTTTCAAAGGGGGAACATCGACCCCCCAAAAGATCCGTTTAGAGAGTTCCTTGATCCCCAACTAACCCCTACAATTTTTAAATTTTCATTGAAACCCCTTGGGGGGTTGTCAATACCAATTGCATTGGTAACCCCTAATTTAGTTGAAGGCGACTCTTGTCCGATGAAAAAAAAAAAATAATAGAAAGAGTGCTCTACGTTTCCCTATCGATTGTAACACGTCGAGCGCTCTTTTCTTTTTTTTTTTAGTGAAACGTTAAGCGCTCTTTTCATTTTTAGCGAAACATTGAGTGCACTTTCCATTTTAAATAGTGTCCGGTTAAAGTTTAAAAACTGTTTTCCCCAATTCAGTGTTTAGAGCTAAAAATCTCCAATTAATTATGAAATAAAAACAGGGGAAAGGAGTATTGGCTTTTTTTTTAAAGAATTTCTGAAGTTGTGCGTTTCGTTACGAAAAATTGATAATTGATATTCGGTTTTATGCGCACCGTTTTCAGGGACAAAGGTGCGGAAGCACAATTCTTAATAACGTCAGAAAGAAAGCGAGTACCTCCTACGTAAGGCATTGTGTAAGAAGTGTAAGGGGTGGATGCACGCAACCGGAGTGGTAAAGCGTGTTAGGTAAACATTTAAACTATGTTTATGGATATTGCTTTGGGAAATTCTTACGAAAATGTCGGGTTTACGTGCTCTTGTAGATATTATCTGGGCGCTTTCAAAGCCGGTCTCCATTTTAATGCCGGCCACAATAAAGTACCGCGCATGCAGGCCCATTCAGAAAGCCTAATTTTCATACCCGAGAGAGATTTGCTCGTTTGTTTTTGGTTTAATTTTATGTTTTGCATAATAAATTCGTTCTTTTAAACTGAAGTAAGACCTAGATTTTCCAAGCAAAACCGTTTTTCAAATCGAACAGAAAACAAACGGGATTCATTTTAAGCATGATTAACTCAGCGACGAGATAAAACTTGAGCTTTTCGTTAAGCTAACGAAAGGTCGCGGCCGTGCTGATAGTTCGGTATGAATTGAATTTCGTCACAGATTTTTTTAAATATCTCAAAACTGAGCGAATGAAAAATTCTCAAACTTCACAGACAGATTCATCTTGAAGAGTGCTTTAAGAAACCCAAATGGAATTTTGCTGTAAAATAATTAGCGAAGCCCCTATTCGACTACGTTTATATTAACATCGAATTTCCTACGTTGCGTTTCAAAACGCAACACCCTGTATACACGAAGTCGTGGTGTAAATGATGTTATTTCTTAATTGCTTACGACTTTAATGTCGGTCGAAATCTTCTTCATCTGCACCTAGTTGCCCCCTCTTTTTACACGTACACTAACTTCGTAATAGTTAGAACTTCCATCCAGTTAAAACTTAGTTTGGTAGTTCCAGTTCAACAACTGTAGTTAACGATTATGAAAAATCTCGCCGGTATTCGTCCTGATAAGTCTCCGCTTACATTTTTAATTACGGAACTTGGAAAGTTTATATTATTGCATTCATTAACTCGAACTCTTACCGTGCGCTCCCGCCTCCTCCTTCGTCTTTTATTACACGACCTGCGATAAATTTATTTTCCAAGAAAATAAGTCGTCAAATAAACGAATCGTTTTCCTTTTTTTTTTGGGGGATGTTTTCTGGAGTGTATCAGTTTGTTTGGCGCATGTCGCTCGATCACGGTACAAAATAAGAGAAGTATATCGAGGAGCACGGTTACAAGCTGAGATTCATGTAAAGGCTGTTTTTTATTATACTAATTTATGTTACGATATTAATTATAAGACGGCGATTGGAGGGGAAGCGCACGATACTCCCACTACGGTAGTGGGGATATCGTGCGCTTCCCCTCCAATCACCCTTCGAGTCGCTGCTTACGCGTCAACGCACGGAACTTCTTATAAAGAATGGACTATAATCAGTAGAGATGGGAACTACATATTATGAAGTTAGAAGTTAGAAGAATAGAACGAGTGATTTGTTAATGAACATACACAATCTCCTCCGGAATAGTCCGGCGAGCGCCCCCTGTCTTGCAAGCTGGCTTACGCGAGTTCGTAGTGCGCCATGAACATGATGCACCACAACGTAGAATATAAAGACGATGACGTCAAAATATGAAGTTCCGAACTCTACTTATAAGACGCGCGTTGAACTGTCACTAAAAACGGTTCCTACAGCGCATTCCAACTTTACGGCTATATGCATCCTTTTCTATCTTTCATGGTTTTTCAATACTTTTGTCTCTGCGAATTCTCCATAAGGCATGCGCTGCTGCATTCTAAGAGTGGAACGCGCTGGGTCACGTTCAGAAATTGTGTAGCGAGAGCACTTTGGGCGTTTAAAACGGAGAGCAAAATGTAAAAAATCATTTACACGAGAGAGAAGTACTATCATTCGGTGCGCTCTCTCTTTTATTTCTGAACGGGCCCCTGTAGGTAGTTAATGTTGTAGCCTACGATTTCAATTTTCTTTTTTTTCCCTAAAGGTTTGCAACACTGACAACTGTCCAATGTACTTTGAACCAAATATTTAAATTGAATCAACATCAAATTGTGACGCTTTGCTTTTTACCGCTTATAAAAATTTTTAATATGCAACAAATAAGCGAGAATACAAATTATTAAAAAAAAATAATCAACTCAAGGTCAACCCAACTCAACTGGTCCCAAGCTAACCGAGCCCAACGGAAGCAAGAAATTCTGAATAGATTCAATATTAAAAAAATATCAAGAACACAAAAAAAATTAAATTTAATAAAACATCCAGCCCGCCCCAGAGTCAACCCAACTCAACTGAATTAAGCACTCGTACGCTCAACTCTAGGTAAGAGTTTAAAAAGAGAAAGTAAAAGATTATAAATAAAAATTCTCTCAACTGAACTGAACTCAACCTAAGTAAGCTCGAACCAAGGCAAGAATTACAGAAATTAAATTCAATTAAACATCAAGTTGGGCTATCTCAAGGTCAACCCAACACACCTGAGTTCGTCAAACTTAGAAAGAATTAAAAAAAAGACAACAATAAGTATTAAGTTGGGCTATCTCAAGGTCAAGCCAACTCACCTGAGCTCGTTAAATTTAGAAAGAATTTTAAAAAAGACAACAATAAGTATCAAGCTGGCCTATCTCAAGGTCAACCCAACTCACCTGAGCTCGTTAAATTTAGAAAGAATTTAAAAAAAGACAACAATAAGTATCAAGCTGGCCTATCTCAAGGTCAACCCAACTCACCTGAGCTCGTTAAATTTAGAAAGAATTTTAAAAAAGACAACAATAAGTATCAAGCTGGCCTATCTCAAGGTCAACTCAACTCACCTGAGTTCGCCAAATGTAGAAAGGCCAACCCAACTCAACTGAATTCAACCTAAGTAAGGTAACTCAAGGTCAACATAACCAACCTGAGTTCGCCAAACGTAGAAAGAATTTCAAAGAAGACATAAAAATTAGAAATTTGTATTAAAAATCAACTGAAGGTCAACTCAACTCAGCTGAATTGAACCTAAGTAAACTCAAACCAAGGAAAAAACTTACAAAAAAATTAAATAGTGAAAATTCAGTTCAATAAGTAACTCAAGGTCAACCCAAGTCACTAGAGTTCATCAAACGTACAGAGAATTAAAAAAGAACCATAAAAATTACAAATTTGTATTAAAAATTAGCTCAAGGTCAACGAAACTCAACTGTACTCAACCTAAGTAAGCTCAAACCAAGGAAAGAACTTACATAAGAACTAAAAACTAAAAAATTAAATTCAATAAATTATCAAGTTGGGCTATGAGCTATCTCAAGGTCAACCCAACTCGCCTGAATTTGCCAATCGCAGAAAGAAATTAAAAAAAAACAAAAATTAGAAATTCGTATTAAAATTCATTTAAAAATCAAGTCAACCGAAGTAAATCCAGCAAAAGGAAAAACTTTTGAAAAAGCTTAACCAAAGAAAAAAATTAAAATTTAATAAAAATCAACTATAATATTATAAATAAATTAAAAATATAAAACAATTATTAAAAAAAATTAATTAAAAATCAGCTCAAGTTGCATGTGTTCAACTCTAGAAAAAATTAACTGAAACTAAAAAGATTATAAATTAGAAATGTTAAATTTCCATGGAAAAATCAACTCAAGATCAACTCAACCCGGCTACCAAAAAATATAAGAAATATTATGAAGCGAATACAAATACAATTTTATGGAAAAGGCTTAACAAAGAAAAAATAAAATTTAATAAAAATCGAGTAAAATATAAATAAATTAAAAATATAAAAATTTTATGAAAAAAAATTATTAAAAATCAATTCAAGTTGCATGTGTTCAACTCTAGAAAAAAATAACCGAAACTAAAAAGATTATAAATTAGAAATGTTAAATTTCCAAGGAGAAATCAACTCAAGGTCAACTCAACCCGGCTACAAAAAAAATATAAGAAATATTATGAAGCGAATACAAACACATACAATTTTATGGAAAACGCTTAACAAAAAAAAATAAAATTTAATAAAAATCGACTAAAACGTTATAAATAAATTAAAAATATAAAAATTTTATAAAAGAAAAATTATTAAAAATTAACTCAAATTGCATGTGTGGAACTCTAGAAAAAATTAACTGAAACTAACAAAGATTATAAATTAGAAATGTTAAATTTCCAAGGAGAAATCAACTCAAGGTCAACTCAACCCGGCTACCAAAAAATATAAGAAATATTATGAAGCGAATACAAACACATACAATTTTATGGAAAAGGATTAACAAAAAAAAAATTAAAATTTAATAAAATTCGACTAAAATATTATAAATAAATTAAAAATATAAAAATTTTATAAAAGAAATATTATTACAAATCAACTCAAATTGCATGTGTGAAACTCTAGAAAAAATTAACTGAAACTAACAAAGATTATAAATTAGAAATGTTAAATTTCCATGGAAAAATCAATTCAACGTCAACTCAACCCGGCTACCAAAAAATATAAGAAATATTATGAAGCGAATACAAACACATACAATTTTATGGAAAAGGCTTAACAAAAAAAAAATAAAATTTAATAAAAATCGACTAAAATATTATAAATAAATTAAAAATATAAAAAGTTTATAAAAGAAAAATTATTAAAAATCGACTCAAATTACATGTGTTCAACTCTAGAAAAAATTAACTGAAACTAATAAAGATTATAAATTAGAAATGTTAAGTTTCCATGGAAAAATCAACTCAAGGTCAACTCAACGCGGCTACCAAAAAATATAAGAAATATTATGAAGCGAATACAAATACAATTTTATGGAAAAGGCTTAATAAAAAAAAATAAAATTTAATAAAAATTGACTAAAATGTTATAAATAAATTAAAAATATTAAAATTTTATAAAAGAAAAATTATTAAAAATCAACTCAAATTGCATGTGTTGAACTCTAGAAAAAATTAACTGAAACTAAAAAAGATTATAAATTAGAAATGTTAAATTTCCATGGAAAAATCAACTCAAGGTCAACTCAACCCGGCTACCAAAAAATATATGAAATATTATGAAGCGAATACAAACACATACAATTTTATGGAAAAGGCTTAACAAAAAAAAAATTAAAATTTAATAAAAATCGACTAAAATATTATAAATAAATTAAAAATGTAAAAATTTTATAAAAGAAAAATTATTAAAAATCAACTCAAGTTGCATGTGTTGAACTCTAGAAAAAATTAACCGAAACAAAAAAAGATTATAAATTAGAAATGTTAAATTTCCATGGAAAAATCGAATAAGGTTTAACAAAAAAAATTAAAATTTAATAAAAATCGACTAAAATATTATAAATAAATTAAAAATGTAAAAAATTATAAAAGAAAAATTATTAAAAATCAACGCAAATTGCATGTGTTCAACTCTTAAATTAACTGAAACTAAAAAGATTATAAATTGAAAATGTTAAATTTCTATAAAAAGATCAGCTCAATCCGGTTACCAAAAAATAAAAGAAATGTTATGAAACGAATACAAATACAATTTTGTGTATGTACTCACTATAATTTTTTTACTGTTTCATACTGTCCTAAAATTTGGTATATCTTTTCTTTGGTGTTATTTTATATGATGATATAAAGCAGGCTTAAGGTAATGACAGGGAGAATAAGAAAACGATATAAAGTAGGCGTAAATATCGCTCGTTCACTGAATCTTGCGCGCACCGAATGCGGCGTAGGAATACCTCTACGTTATCTTTCACCGTGACATCGATTAAATAAATTTCGTAGCGTGTGGGATTTCAAAGCCTACAAGTTGAAAATATTCGGTTCTTGTTTTTTTGAGGTAAACAATTTGAACCAATTGATATGTCGGCGGTATTTAATCAACAAGGCAATCTCATTTTCGCAGTTATAAACCCGACTTTAATACCCCCGCTCTGTTTAAGTACAGTCACGGAGGAATTGGGATTCAATTTCACGCTCGGAACGTTTTTAATAACTGAGACTTGGGACAGAAAAATGTTTGATTGGTTTTAATTCGGGGAGCAGATGAAATAAATATTATTTTTGTCCTGAATACCTGCACGTGTGCAGAAAAGCGAGGAGGAAATTTTTTGCAGGAAATTAAACAAGAATTATTATTATTTGTTTTTTTTTTTTGTTAAATTCTAAACTCCGCAGATGGTCAATTCTTTTTTTTTTTTGTTCATGTTCCACTAAATATTCAAATAACGAACTCATTTATCAGTGGATACGTTAATTACTCCTCTTACAAACGAGGAGGGAGTTCACTTTGCAAACTATTTCCCTTATTTACACAGAGTTCATGAAAGCAGTAAATTATTTACTTAATGACCAGCAACATTTATTTTATCTCAAGTACACAGTACGAGAAACGTGCACATTATAAACATAAAAGATACTCTCAAATTTTATTTATAAAAAAAATAGTTAACGTTGATCGATCGAATTTTTTATTTTATTTTATTGCCCAACAGAAAAATTGCATTGAACTTCTTCAAAACGAAAAGCACATTGCTCGTCGCTATTAAATTCATAATACTCGTCTCTCGCATTAATTAAATAAATAAATTAAAATTTATCATCTGGTACGTTTAATTTAGCACGCCGCTGGAATAATCAGAATCTAATACTGGCGTGCTAATTGCCTCAATTATAAATTATAATTGCGGACACTGCAAAATAATAACTACGTAATTATGGTTTGTCTAATTGCTTTTGCTGTATTCAAAAAATTCTTTGCTTGTATTTCGACGAAAAGCTTAACGAACTGCCTACAGACTTGAATTCTCTTGGCATTCATTAAATTGCGTTAATGTTGAATTTGATTTAGTTTCGACTTGATTTCGCTTAGTATGTCTTGCATAATGTTGTTTTAAAACGGTTCGCACATGGGCGTAGCCGAGGTGGGGCAAATGGGGCAGTTGCCCACCCCTGGCTCACATAAGTGCCTAAGAGTCTATCAATTGTCTATCTGAAAGTGCTTTTGTCAAATGAAACAAAAAAAGAGTTGTGCTGTTGATTAGAAGACAAAAAAATAAGCTGAAAGAAATTGGATACAATCGAAAAAAGATTAAAAAAATGAGGTAGGTGATGGTGGAAAAGAGACAGATAGAAAAGTGCAAAGGTCAAGGAGGTAAAAACGAGAAAAAAACAAAACAAGATAAAGTGATTGGGTTTTGCGCCGTGTGTTCTAACCGCTAAGAAGAACATCCGGCGCGATATCGAAAGGCCCGGGTTCAAATCCCGTACGTGAAAGAATTTTTCTGTCTTCTTGTCTTAAGTGTTTCCTTCCTCGTACTAATTTATTTATTTCTGCATTAACATATCCTTCTCTTTAAATTTAAGATAAAAAGAATTCGAAAGAACAAACGGTTATAATTGTTTTGAAAAACGTGGAAGCAAGAAAAAAGAAAAGGAGGAGGGAGAAAGAAAATGTGCGATCCAAAACGAAGACAATAGAAAAGCTCTTGTAATAATTCCGAAAACAATTCTTAAATATGGAAGAGGTTTAAACAAGATAAAAAAAAAAATACGATGGCATCTTCTTCATGAAACGAAATTCTAGAAATTCTTGGCCATCTCTCTCATAGAGTTAAATAAGTTATTAGAACAGTTGGTCTTCTTCTTAATTATTTTTTAACATTTATTGTTTCAATTTTCTAGTTCTTAAATTTTTTTATTTCGCGAAATTTTTAATATTAATATTTTATTTCGATATTTAATCTTTTCTTTTTGTAAAAAATCGTTTCTTCGGCTTCCTCAAATCATACGAGTCGCTAGATTAGTCGGGCTTCCTCTTAATTAATTTTTAACAATTTTTGTTTTAGTTTTATGACTTTTAATTTGTTTATTTTTCGAAATTCTTAGTACTTAGCATTTAGTACTTCGATTTTTAATAATTTCTTACGTTTCACTTTTTTTAAATAAAAATCTTGCCCTGGGTTCAGTTTAATTGGGTCGGCTTGACCTTGAAACGCCTTTGGATTGTTTAATTTATTGATTTTTTAACTTCAACATTTCCTATTTTAATATTCCATAGTTTTTCACAAAATATTTAAATTTTTGTTTCGATTTTTAATAATTCCTTACTTTGTTTTTGTCTTTTGCAAAATTTCCTTCTTGGGTTGGAATCACTTAGGTTCGGATTAGTTGGATAGACCTTGAAATATTTTTTTCAATCCTTACTTTTATTTTAATTTTTAATACTCAGCGTTTTCATTTCGATTTTTAATAAATTCTTACGTATTATTTTTTTTTAATTAAAATCTTGCCCTGGAGATTCAGTTTAATTGGGGGGTTGGATTGACCTTGAAACGCTTGTGGGTTGTTTAATTTTTTTGATTCTTTTATTTTCTTGTTCTAATCTTCTATAGTTTTTCTCAAAATATTTAATTTTTCTTTCGATTTTTAATAATTTCTTATTTTCTTTTGTCTTTTGTAAAATTTCTTTCTCGGAATATTTTTTAATTTTTAAAAACATTGTGTTTAAATTTTTTATGATTTTAATTTTTTTTATTTTGATCACTTGTTTTGATCTACAGTTCTTTTCGAATTTAATTAAATTTTTTATGTTTAATGTTTTGTTTCGATTTTTGACAATTTCTTACGTTTTTTTATTTATTGTAAAATTCTTTACTTATTTGTTTTTTTTTAATTTTAAACTATTGTGTTTAAATTCTTTACGATTTTTACTTATTTCTTTTTAAAAATATGCGATTTCTAATATTTTTTCTTCAAATCTTCTGTTTTTCTCGAATTTAATTAGTTGGACTTCATTTGAATTAATTTTTGACATTTCTTGTACAGTTTTTAAAGCTTCTATTTTTTTTTATTTCTTACAATTTTTAATTTTCAGCATTTTTCATTCTGATTCTTAATAATTTTTTACATTTTAATTTTTTTGTAAAAATGTTTTCTTCCCCTGTGTTCACTTTAATTTAGTTGGGTTGACCTTGAAACGTTTTTTGGATTTTATTTTTCGAATTGTTTAATTTATTTAATTTTTTAACTTTTTTATTTCAAGCTTCTACAGATTTTTCTTAAAATTTTCAATTTCTGCTTTTTAATTTTTTAATTTTTTTTATAAAAAATGTTTTCTTCGGCCGGATTCAATTTAGTTGGGTTTGGTTGACCTCGAAACATTTTTTACATTTTGTTTCTTTGATTTTTTTTTTAATTTTTAGGTTTCATGTTTCAATCTCTTGCAGATTTTTTCGAATTTCCCTAAAATTTTTTAATATTTTTGTGTTTCGAATTTTGATAATCTCTTACTTTTTTATTTTCATAAAATTATTCTCTTAGCTTGGATTTCACTTAGGTTTAGTTTAGTCGGATTGGATTGACCTTGAAACGTTTTCAGTGTTTCACATTTTATGTTTAAAAGAAGTTCGATTCATTTGGGTTTTTAAAGATGTTTAAATTTTCTGTGATTTTAATTTTTTTGATTTTTAATTTCTAAGATTTTTTGCTTCAATCTTTTTCGTTTTTTTGCGAATTTCTCACGTTCTCTTAGCTATTGCAAAATTCTTGCGTTGACTTCACTTCAGTTGGTTTGGGTTAAAAATTTAAAATAATGTGTTTAAATATTTTAAATAATTTTTTACTTTCTTCATTTTTAAAATATTTAATTTTTAACATCTTTTCTGTCGATCGCCTCTTTTTCGAATTCCCTTACAATTTTCATTTATTTTTATCATTTTTTTATCATCGGTAAGATTTGATTTAATTTTGCCCTCCTCCAGACAAGATCCTGGCTACGCCCATGGGTTGGGTAGAAAGGAATAATCGCCAGTGGCGTAGCAAATGGGATTGCAGAATGAATGAAGTGTCTGAAACTGTTTAATATTTATGCCATTTTGAGGGATCAATGATGAGAATAGGTTTACTATCATTTTCAGGATTTTGTATACTAACTAATAATAATAGTAATAATACTAACACATACGATGATTTTAGAGAAAATTGGATGCACTTTTATGCTTTTCGAGACACTTTTGCGCACCCTTGCCATATGATGATGCAGAAGCCACAGGCACGGCACTAATAAATAACAGAAGCCCCACAACACCCTGTATGTGTTATGGAAAGTAATTAACTTTGGTTATATCGTATTACATAAGTATGAAACTATTGGAATACGTAAAGATACAGAGCTTACACATACAGGGTGTTGTGGGGCTATTGTCATTTATCAATCACATACAGGGTGTTGTGAGGCTACTGTTATTTATTGATGATATCGATAGTATGTGTTAGGGAAAGCTCACACATGAAGTTGATCAACTCATTTCATTTACATCTGCATTAGTGTTTAGGTATTATGTCATGAAACTGTTGGAATAAATGCTCTTATTATTTATTCTCCTTTCATCTTTTTCAATTTCGAAGGCGTACCGATGTACGTGTTTCAGGGATTTTAACGTTGATATTTGGAATATGAGTCGTCGGTGTGGTTCTGAATATTTCCGCAATATATTTTGTTTGAAAAGATTCTCCCGTAAATAAATCCGCGTCAGAATTACTTCACATAAATTTCACGGCGATATAAAAATACCAAGCCCTGCAGACAGCGTCTCATTTTGCTTTTGCCTTTTGCCCCACCGCATTGTGAAGTTTCGTTATTTTATATTCCTGTATTTTATAAATATTACGGCGCAAGATTAGCTCCGTTCGCGTTCCGGGGCGATATTTCACACGGTGTAACTTTGTGGGGCACGATAACGCCGCCGCGCGAGATTTCTGTCTGAAGAGGAGAGATTTCGTGTCACTATCGTGAAGTGTTATTTTTTTCTTCGTGTGCATAGAAAAACGTTTTATTAAAAAAAAAAAACTTATTCTTGAACGCAGAACCAACCGTGAGAACGAGATGAGAATTACACGCAGGGCCCACTTGATGTTGTTATTCCTCAGACCGTCAATAACTTAATTTATTAACAACACTTGAAAACATTAAAACTAATTATTAATTTGCAATATTGGCCGAGCGTTACTTATTCAGTGACTTTCGTGACGGGACCGAAACCCTGACTCGTTTTTATACTACCGTCAATGTCCTTGGGCTCTTCATCCGAAGCCATTCACTAACTCACTGCGACGTACCTCCTACTCATTCATTCGACAATTCACTGCGATAAAACGGAATACCTACTAATTAATACTGATTAACTTGATTTACAAATTTAAAGTATCTGTGCAGGGAAAAAGTGCTGCGCGCATATCTAAAAGTTCAGGGCCAAAGATCGATGTATCAAAACTTTCAAAGCGTTTCGTCGAAACACGTTTAATGAGCGGGCGCGTTAATTATTGGGAATAAAATGCGATCTACTGGTGTAGCATTGTAAACAACTTGGATTTAATTTGTCAGCATGAAATTCCCTTCCCCGTGAAGATTCCGTATGTGGAGATGCAAAGTCTTTATAGAAAATTCATGTTACGATTAAATAACATTATAATAATGAAATGATTCATAACCCGTACAAGGTCAGAGAGAGGAGCGAAGTTGCACTTCCTAGAATTTTGCGCGCTTTTTTTTTGAAGCGTTCATTTTGCACGAGAACAATTTTAAAGTTTTTCTTGTTCTGTCAGTTTTAGGAATTGTGTTGATAATGTTTTACTTGGATAGCTTAAAAAGTGAACGACATTTTTTTTTTTTAATTAAAATTTTGCCCTGGATTCAGTTTAATTGGGGGGTTGGATTGACCTTGAAACGCTTGTGGATTGTTTCATTTTTTTGATTCTTTTATTTTCTTATTTTAATCTTCTATAGTTTTTCTCAAAATATTTAATTTTTCTTTCGATTTTTAATAATTTCTTATTTTCTTTTGTTTTTTGTAAAATTTCTTTCTTGGAATATTTTTTCATTTTTAACAACATTGTGTTTAAATTTTTTATGATTTTAATTTTTTTTATTTTGATCACTTGTTTCGATCTACAGGTTTTTTCGAATTTAATTTAATTTTTTATTTTTAATGTTTTGTTTCGTTTTTTGACAATTTCTTAGGTTTTTTTTTTATTTATTGTAAAATTATTTTCTTGTTTGATTTTTTTTTAAATTTTAAACTATCGTGTTTAAATTCTTTACGGTTTTTAATTTTTTCTTTTTAAAAATATTCGACTCCTAATATTTTTTCTTCCAATATTCTGTTTTTCTCGAATTTAATTTAATTTAATTAATTAAGTTGGGCTTCATTTGAATTAATTTTTGACATTTCTTGTACAGTTTTTAAAGCTTCTAATTTTTTTTATTTCTTAAAATTTTCAATTTTCAGCATTTTTCATTCTGATTCTTAATAATTACACGCAGGGCCCACTTGATGTTATTCCTTAGACCGTCAATAACTTAATTTATTAACAACACTTGAAAACATTAAAACTAATTATTAATTTGCAATATTGGCCGAGCGTTACTTATTCAGTGACTTTCGTGACGTGACCGAACCCCTGACTCGTTTTTATACTACCGTCAATGTCCTTGTGCTCTTCATCCGAAGCCATTCACTAACTCACTGCGACGTACCTCCAACTCATTCATTCGATAATTCACTGCGTTAAAACCGAATACCTACTAATTAATACTGATTAACTTGATTTACAAATTTAAAGTATCTGTGCAGAGAAAAAGTGCTGCGCGCATATCCAAAAGTTCAGGACCAAAGATCGATGTATCAAAACTTTCAAAGCGTTACGTCGAAACACGTTTAATGAGCGGGCGCGTTAATTATTTGGAATAAAATGCGATCTACTGGTGTAGCATTGCAAACGACTTGGATTTAATTTGTCAGCATGGAATTCCCTTCCCTGTGAAGATTCCGTATGTGGAGATGCAAAGTCTCTATAGAAAATTCATGTTACGATTAAATAACATTATAATAATGAAATGATTCATAACGCGTACAAGGACAGAGAGAGGAGCGAAGTTGCACTTCCTAGAATTTTGCGCACTTTTTTCTTTGAAGCGTTCATTTTGCACGAGAACAATTTTAAGGTTTTTCTTGTTCTGTCAGTTTTAGGAATTGTGTTGATAATGTTTTACTTGGATAGCTTAAAAAAAGCATGACATTGAAGATGTTTTGCGGGAGTTTTTTTTTTTTTTGGGGTGTGCGCACGATGCAGCGCTCATCTACCAGAGAAATGAGATCGAGTGCAATATGAAACCTAATTAATGGGGAGTTTTTTTTTTTTTTGCTTAACAAACGCAACTTAAATGTAAAATGGAAATGCATAAAAGGTCGAACAGGAAACAAAATGCGATGTGATGACCTAAGCCAAAGTGCGCGGTTCGTTCCTTTGTTGAAATTTAATATTTTTTTCTTAGGCAATTTTCTGAGCTTGAAATAATTTTGCGTTAACTTCGCCGGTGTTTGCTTTTTTCCTGGTAATCAATTTAATCATAATCGACTCTTTTTTTTAATTTTATTAATTTAAAATTAAATTTTGCGTTTCAATAACGCTGGCGAGCGAAAGAATAATTCATTTTAGGCATAAAGTATTTTTTTTCTTTTAATTTTTAACACAAGCTTAATTTCTGTTTGTTTGTTTGTTTATTGTTTGTTTATTTATTAGACATTAAGTCTTAAGCCTAAACATTTGTTGATATTATATAGAATTATTTCTCTTTATAACAACAAAATAAAACAAAAGACGATCAATTAAACGAAACAAAATCAGACTATGGATTTAAAAAAACGGAAAATGCAAAAAAAAATCAAACGAGGAAAACAACGGGGCGAACGTTGGAATTAAACAAAAGACACGCCGTAAAACAAAAAAATGCCGACAAAGAAAATGAAAATCGATCGATAAAATTAAAATAAAAGTAAAAAAAAAAATGAAAATAAAATGACACCGATCGTCTTTTGTTTTATTTCGTTAATTATTCTTTGTTTCTCGTTTGCGTCTACCGGTACGGGATCGATCGCAGCAAAAAGAAAGAAAAAAAAACTGTCAATAAATACAAAAAAAAAAAAATCGATCAAGTTAAGCAAAAATCAGAAAACGACGAAGAACAAAAAAAAAACAAACAAAATAAAATCAAGAAAATAAAACAAAATACGATCAATGAAGTTAAACAAAGACGAAATATTTATTTTAAAAAATCGGATGATTTGTAAAATTTTTGTGAAATTTATGTTTCCCATTCAATTGTTTCATTTCTGCTGTTATACTCTTTTGTTTCTTGGTTGTTTTCTTCTATTTCTTTTTTGCATTTCGATCGGATATATTCTTTTTACAGTTTTTTCTTTGCATCTTTCTTGCATCTTCGATATTTTTTGTTTTGTTTTTATTTTCCTCTTGTTTTCATTATATTGAATTATTTTTTGGAATAACTAGGCGTCTCGTGTAGTTTTCCTTTTACTGTCTCTTTGTTTTTCTTTTTTTTAATTTTCCCACATCCCCCTACACCAACAACGATCTTCATTTGTTTTTATTTCTTTACTTTTAGTTCTTTTGGTAGATTTCTTTTACTCTTTGTCAGCCTCGTATTATTAATGTTCTTTTGGTTTTTTATTTATTACATTGGTGTCTATATTTTTTATTTCTTCTGTTTGTATCGTGGATGTTCTTTTGTTTTTATACAACCTTATTTTTGACAGTTCCATGTTGCAATTTTTTTATTTTTGTTGAATTGTTTTTGGTTCTTTGTAAAATTTTTCATATTGAAATTAATTTTTTGACACACCTGTATTGGAATTAAACTTTACGATTTTGTTTATATACAATTTTTTATTAAAATATTTTTAAATTGTAAACTGTAAAGTTTTTCAAGTTTTCGTGTTTTTATATTTTTGAAATTTCAAATTTTTCTAACTAAAGCATTTTGTAAAGTGAATTTAAATTTTTTAAAAATAGTTTCGTATTTAAAATTCAGGCATTTTTATTTGAGATATTCTCGGAAGTAAAATTTTCAAAATTTTTAAGTCCAAGGAGAGCAAAAACCACAGAGAAAGAGAAAAGAACGAAATATTTTCGACAATTTTGAAAATGCAGGTAAAACGCCATTCGGGAAGGCGCGGAAAGCAAATTGGAAAATCAATTTTTGGCTTGTCTTATGAAACCAGATACGCTACGAACAAAGAAAAATTGAGTTCCAAATTAGTGCGGGTTGTTTAAAAGAATTGGAGACGAAAGGGGATGAAAAGTAGTTTTCCAACCCCGTCTGTACGAGCTTTACGCTTTCATTTATTTATTTATTTATTTGTTTACTTATTTATTTTTTTTTCCCATGGCTTTGTTACTTCCAAATCTCCTCACCGTTGAAGATGAAGCAGCGTCGAATTAAATCTCCAACACAGGCGTTAAATTAATTAAAGTGTTAATTTGTGTAAGTTCTATTGACAGAAAAGAATTTTGATCTGCGAGCTAAGCAAACGTCGGCGATTCATGCTAGACAAATGAATAAGGCTGCGTCGGTGACTGTACTTTTGAAACGCTAACTAAACATTTTTTTTAAACCTAAAAAAATACCCGTGTTAAATTTTTTTTGTGTAAATCTAAAAGTAAAAAACGAATTAAGCAGACCATAATTTTTCAAACTTTTTAGATAACTTGAATTAATGAAATAAAAATGAATATGAAAGTATCGTATTATTTTAAATGTTTATACATATTTAATAAATTAAATTAATTAATCGTGTAAATGAATAAAAAAAGAGCAACACGTTTCCAGTAAACTTTTCGATAAGGCAACTTTTATTTTAAGAACTTTATCAGCCCGGCAAATGTAATGATAAGTTGTTGAAAGTTAGTGTAAAGCTCGGGAAAAACTTAGAGACGTTAATCTAATTAGAAATATTGAACTTTGAGGGTTACTTAGCGCAATTAATTTCATTAAAGTAATCGGTGCGTATAATTAATTATTTATTATTAATCCTGGAGAAGTGGGAGAGTAGATACGAATTTTGTATTTAAGCAAAATTCTCAAATATTTTCGTTAAAAAAATACTTCTTCCTGTTATAATTCAATTTTTTAATTAAGTTTCCATTCCTCTTCCGACTAAGGTGGTTTGGTTTGTTAACTTAATAATCATTTTATTTGTATTCATTCATTCGTTCGTTCGTTTTTTTTTTTATTACAATATTTTCATGAATCCATCGAATAATTTCGTTTATGGGGGGGTGCGTAATGGACGTTCTCGATCAAAATCAGGATACTGATTACTTAGATTCCGAGCCGGAGTAATACAATGAATGACATCCATCACGGCCCGATCGGATATCAATCTGAATCCACCGCTGGCGTAATATATTCCCATTATGTCCCGGCGATGTTAATGCCAGAAATACTTGGGTCGTAAATTTTGATTAACTGGATTGTATTTGTTGTAATTTATTTAAACGAGAACATTGAATGCGCCTCCGCCGCCTCCGCCGCCGCCGCCGCCGCCGCCCGCGTGGGAATTTACCGCTGCTTGAGGTCTACGCAATCATTTTTCATGCTGTGCATTGTGGCGTCTCGAAGGGCCTTTGTTTTGTTGTCGTTATTGATGAGAATCCGAAATCGATCTGTGACCATAATTTCGAGGGCACGTTCACTGTTTCTGCGCCCCCCCTTTTTTTTTTCTTCTTTAAATTTCAAAGCGCAACAATATATTTCAATCCAAACCAAAAAATAAAACCAAATAAATTAAAGATGCAAATAAGAGAAGAACGATTCGAGTTTATAAAAAAAAAATAAAATTGTTTCATGGGCCCTAGTAGGCGTTGAAATGTTCCGCCGCTTCTCGATGGCAAAATTAATAAAATACCGTCAGCTGTTTATCAAAAGGTTTTTGTTTGAATGTAGCGTGTCTTATTGATGTTTATTTTGCTACATGTATTGAAAACCATTTTCTTTTATGAAAAACGCAATCATTGCTACCAATAGGAGGTCGCAAAAATCTGAACATTTACAGTTGAAAGCAAGAAATGGTAGTTTCCTGTAATTGTACTCCCTCAAAATGCGACGAATTCGCAGATTTTCCCAAAGTTTTAAACTTTTGCGAATTTTGAAAATTTTTCTCAACTTTTTAAACGTTATCTGCGAAGTCGTTTTTAATCTCTGCCCTTTTCAGAATGAATGATTACAGGAAACTGTAATTTGTCTGCTTTTTTTGCTTCCAATAGACGGTTAAAAAATCACTGAAAAGTCACTGGGAGCAAAAAATTTCACTAAATCAAATCGTCTTCATTTTATCAAATACATAAAACTACAATAAAAAAAAAAGATAAATAAAGAAAAATAAACAATAAAAAAGAGGGCGTCTTGTCACCCTACCAGGAAGCGACCCTTTTGCAAATACAAAAAAAAAGAAAAATCTGGGTTAAGAAAAATTGTGGTTTAAGAAGAAATTGATCTTTTACGCTTGATGAAAATTGTTGGTAAAGAAGAACTCGATTTTTGAGCACTTTAACATCAAAATATTAATGAATTATTAATTTGAATGGAATTTTGACTTTCTTCTTCATAAAAAAATTCCTAAACGCAATCATATGAGAAACAAATTTAAAGAATAATCGCGTTTACCTTACCGAAGGAGCAAAAAAAAACAAACAAATAAATAAACAAGACACAATCGATCACAGAAGAGATGATTTTCTTTTGTTTTCTTTTCATGCTGAAAAGAGAAAGGAATCGCTTGATTATTATTTTATTTTGTTTTTGTTTAATTCTGCAAAACGCCAGAAAGCGATGCTTCTGCAAAGATATAAAAAGACTCTTTAAAGTTTGCACGAATTGTCGGTTATGTAGAAATTGACTTTACACTTGATGAAAATTGTTGGTAAAGAAGAACTCGATTTTTGAGCACTTTAACGTCAAAATATTGATGAATTATTAATTTGAATGGAATTTTTACTTTTTTCTTCATAAAAAAAATTCCTAAATGCAATCATTTAAGAAACAAATTTAAAGAATAATCGCGTTTTCCTTATCGAAGGAGCAAAAAAAGACAAACAAATAAATAAACAAGACACAATCGATCACAGAAGAGATGATTTTCTTTTGTTTTTCTTTATGCAGAAAAGAGAAAGGAATCGCTTGATTATTATTTTATTTTGTTTTTTGTTTAATTCTGCAAAACGCCAGAAAGCGATGCTTTTGCAAAGATATAAAAAAACTCTTTAAAGCTTGCACGAATTGTCGGTAAAGTAGAAATTGACTTTACGCTTGATGAAAATTGTTGGTAAAGAAGAACTCGATTTCTTGGCACTTTGACGTCAAAACATTTATGACTTGTTAATTTGAATGAAATTTTGACTTTTTTCTTCATAAAAAAAATTCCTAAACGCAATCATATGAGTAATAAACTTAAAGAATAATCGTGTTTTCCTTACCGACGGAGCAAAAAAAGACAAACAAATAAATAAACAAGATACAATCGATCACGGAAGAGATGATTTTCTTTTGTTTTTTTTTTCATGCCCAAAAGAGATAGGAATCGATTGTTTATTGTTTTGTTTTTTCTTTTGTTTAATTGCGCAAAATGTCAGAAAGCGACGGTTTTGCAAAGACATTAAATAAACTTTTTAAAGTTCGCGCGAAATGTCGGTCCAGTAGAAAGTGATTTTTACGCTCGATGAAAATTGTTGTTGGTAAAGAAGAACTCGATTTTCGAGCACTTGTGACGTCAACATATATATATGAATTATTAATTTCAATGGAATTTTAACTTTTTTCTTCATGAAAAAAATTCCTAAACGCAATCATCTGAGAAACAAATTTAAAGAATAATCGCGTTTTCCTTACCGAAGGAGCAAAAAAACAAACAAATAAATAAACAAGACACAATCGATCACTGAAGAGATGATTTTCTTTTGTTTTTTTTTTCATGCCCAAAAGAGATAGGAATCGCTTGTTTATTATTTTGTTTAATTGTGCAAAATGTCAGAAAGCGACGCTTTTGCAAAGATATAAAAAAAACTTTTTAAAGTTTGCGCGACCTGTCGATTAAGTAGAAAGTGATTTTTACGCTCGATGAAAATTGTTGGTAAAGAAGAACTCGTTTTTTGAGCGCTTTTGACGTCGACATATTTCTGAATCATCAATTTGAATGGAATTTTGACTTTTTCTTCATAAAAAAAAATTGTTTATTATTTTGTTTTTTCTTTTTGTTTAATTAATTAATATCAGAAAGCGACGCTCTTGCGCAAAGATATAAATAAACTTTTTAAAGTTCGCGCGAACTGTCGGTTAAGTAGAAAATGATTTTGACGCTTGATGAAAATTGTTGTTGGCAAAGAAGAATTCGATTTTTGAACGCTTGCGTCAAAATGTGAACTTTAATTCGATTTGATTGATTAAGCAAACTCGACTTTTTTTTTCTTCATAAAATTTTTTTAAACGCAAACGAGAGAGAGAGAGAGAGAGAGAGAGAGAGAAAGAGAGAACGAACGATCATAGAGGAGAGATTCTTTTCTCGAAAAAAGGTATAAACTGAAGCTTGCGCGAATTATCGGTTAAGAAGAAACGAAAAAGAAAGAAAAAATTTCACTAAATCAAATCGTCTTCATTTTATCAAATACATAAAATTACAATAAAAAAAGATAAATAAAGAAAAATAAACAGTAAAAAAGAGGGCGTCTTGTCATCCTACCAGAAAGCGACCCTTTTGCAAATAAAAAAAAATTCTTTGCTTTAAGAATTTGACTTTACGCTTGATGCAAATTGTTGGTAAAGACGAACTCGATTTTTGGGCTTGGTGAACATCGCTAATTAATATTGTTTTTTTGACAGTTATCACTCATCCCAAAGTGATGAATGTATAAAACGATTATTTATTTTGCAAACAAAAAAGACAATTAAAAAATGAGTGGTTCAGTTGATTATGATTAGGGAAAAGAATTCAGTTCAGACCACTTAGCGTTTACGTCGAATGTACTATTCACTCCTACCGCCTTTCCGCGATTCTGATGCATCGAATTATTATTGAGTGGGAGGCATCGTACTTCGAAGAAATTATTGTAGACGAGGCAGGTTGATACAGTCCGAGTAGTAAATTTTCATACCGTTCGCCGAACAAGTGGCCCGAAGTCTTTTCCCTGATTATGATTTTCAAATGAAACGACTAAATTTGTTACTGAACTTTTGACATGTCCGATGCTCACTGGAAGTTGTTTTTTTGAAACTGGTGACAAAACTACTGGATTGGCAACACTGACCACACGCCTTACGATTTCTTGACACGATTAACTAACTGTATTTTAAGTGGAAAACGAGTATTAAATAAAAGAAAAATTGAAAAGTTTGAAATTTGAGAAGAGGACGAAATTTTTGAAGAGGATCGATGATACGCCCTTAATATTCCAATTTAATTCCGAGTTATAATCAGATTCGCGTCGGCCCAAACAATTCCATAGCCACCCCATTGTGAGCGCGAATAAATTTCTTTATCTCCAGATAAATAATTTCGCTCGAGTTGCGAACGTCACGTTGGCGAGGAACGCTGATATTTATCAAACTCCTACTTTTCTCTCTCTCCTTTTTTTTTTTTTTTTTTTGGAATTAACGTTAGTTCTTTTTTCGTTAATTAAAAGAAAAAAGCACCGTCGGGCTGTGTGAAATTTTTAAAAGTTTTATTATCGGTTTTGTGAACGAACGAACGAACGAACGAACGTGAAGCTGTGAAACCGTCCTTTGGGTACAATTGATGGTGACTAATGCTGTCCTGACTCAATCCTCACAGGATCAGTAAAGTAAATCTTGAATGATTTCTGTTTCAATGGAGGCGATTCGTAATTATTAATTAGGGGGTGTATTTTTAGATGCGGTTCAATGATTTCTGGGGCGGAAAATACAAGCGATTTATACTAGAAAATTATTATCATTAATATTATACAGGGTGAATCATATACAGGGTCAATCATAATAATCAAAGTAGCGCAAGTTATTGGAATACATTCTTGAGTTATTATTATTGTTCGTCTCTGAATAAGTGAATCTGTTTTTTTTTTTTTCGCTTCAAGTCGTCGAGGGTAATTCATTCTGCCCGGTTTATTGTAATCCTAAATTAATAAAATTGATTGTAGAATGGAACGCGAAAGCGTCTTCTTCGTTCCAGGCAGAAAGCAGGTCCGGTCCAATTTGTTCATAATAGTGTCCAGAGTATCTTGACCTATAAATCTAAGCATTATCTCAACATTAACAAAAGAAACGTTGAAATCGGGAGGTAAGATATGGAAGCGGTTCGCGTGTTATTCGAACACTCATTAGGGCCGAGTTAGGTTCATTTGTGCTCTGACTTGTAATTTATTCGTCTGCTTGTAGCTCGGTGAATGCAAAATTAAGTCATTTATTATAATTTTGACGCCTTTGTTCTGGGGAAGGTGAGGTGTTATCGAATTATCTTGGAGAGAATTTCGAGTCATTATTTCACACGCGAAACCCCATTACGCTCCTGAAATATCGAAGTATTCGAGTCTATTGAGGCGATTCCTTTTGTTGTGCTGGCCTATAAGACTAATCAAAAGGCCGATACAAGATCCTCGATGTTATAAAATAGAAATTCGGATGAATATAATACGTGAGACGTGGCTTTGTCGGGTTTAGTTTGTCATCAGTTTTTTTTTTTTCAATACTTAGCGATATACAAGATTCAGGAAAAAATATTTAAAGAGCTATTATTATTTTGAATTTGCCTAAACCGTGTAAACTTGCTAACTTTTGCAACAGCTGTCCCAAAGTAAGTCTACGAAGGAGAAAGGGGCGGGGGAGTTAGTTGGTAAACTAAGGGCGCCAGGGAACAACCCCAGCTAGTGAACGCACCGTGGAACCGTTACCCGAGGCCTCACAGCCTCCGCTGATAAACAAAACTTGCACATAAAACGCTTATAATAACAATACGCTTGGCCCTCGCGGCCAAAATAAAATAAATAATTAAAAGACTTCGTAACTCTACTCGTTAGTTAACTAAACACAACAACTGAAATGATTAAAGATCAGTACTGATCAACTAGGTCAAGATGCCATTCTCAAGTGCAATTAGAATTTGTTTTTACTACAAAAGCCTTTTAATTACACTGATTAATAAGATGATTTTATTTTCATCTTCGTGTGAAATGATGAGGAAATAATCGTCTGTTTCAAATGCCCTCGCTAACTGTTGCAGTGTTGAACGTAATCCCTAAATTTCGCGCAGCCCCAAATGAAATATTTTCCCTTGAATATTTCATTAGGGCTTGCTTCGTGCGCACTCGCAGTTAGTTTTTATGAGTTTACATGTATTTGCGTGCGGAATTATTTTAAGCTTAATGAAAAGCTGCGTGCGAGGTACGCCGGTCAAATTGTTACGAGCAATTATTCCCGCTTTCTCCGCCCTTAAAGTGTGCGCTTTAGAAAATATTAAAAAAGAAAAAAAAATCAATCTGGTTTGGCGTTAAAGCTGCAACGAACGCAACATGCCATCGCTAATCCACTTATATGCGTTTAATCGTTTTTTTTTTTTATAAAAGCCTCTTTGTATCGGGCCTTCGTTAATCCTGTATCCCACGTGACCTACAACCGACGCGTCATGTATGCATTTATAAATGGAGGTGGCCTATCGCGACGTAATCGTAATCACGTACCACACCGATTTGTTGTTGACACGAGAAATAAAGAAAAAAAAATGTAACATTATGTAAATACGACGGAAAATAAGAACAAAAGGCTTTACACTTCGCTTCTTCGCGAAACGAAACGAAACGAAACGAAACGAAACGAAACGAAAAAAAAGGAAACTTCCCCTAAGTTTTCAAGGTTTTGAAAGAATTCATTCGAAATTTGAAATTCCTCACCTCATTATTAAGACTGGCGAAGGTGAAAGCCGGCATCGTGCAATGCTTTCCATTAAAAAGGAGAATGTAAAAGAGCGCCCGCCTGCCTTGTGTTTGCTTTGGGCGTTCTCGTTTCAAATAATTGTGTTTCGAAGTTTCTGGCGCGATAATTCCGTGTTCGTTTTCAATTTTTCACGCTTTATTATTTGAAAACAGTTTCGACAAAGAAGTGCTTTAAACTTGGTTTCAATTACGCCGCCTAAGCGAATAAGTACGAATTTAGGTTCGGCTCGCTCGCTAATTTGATTTCTTCCAACTTGCCCGACCTGAGTTCTTACAAATGTTTTCCTTTTTTTTTTTATTTCGTTTTGTTTCGCATCGCAATTCTGGTTTTGAGCTTTCTTTCTTATACATCCCCTTGCTTCAACGTCTCTGGTTTCAGTTTAGAACTGAACACTA
Source organism: Prosopocoilus inquinatus (assembly GCA_036172665.1). Classification (NCBI taxonomy): domain Eukaryota; kingdom Metazoa; phylum Arthropoda; class Insecta; order Coleoptera; family Lucanidae; genus Prosopocoilus; species Prosopocoilus inquinatus. Next base: position 779,021 of record CM069873.1, read on the forward strand.
TATTTTTTGGGGGTTGAACTAATCAGGTCTTTTCTGCTTTCTCTAGAAAATTTAGTTTTACTATTTCTCATCTCAGAGCTTAAACTTTCTAAATAATAAATAATAAATAATAAATAATAAATAATAAATAATTCTGGAGGACAAAATCGATCTGTTACAGATGGACTTCACAATCGACAAGGCTACGTGAATATGAAATTGTTTAGGAATCAAGAAATTAACAAATAAATCAAAAAAGCAGTAAATTTGAGGTTATGCTACCCGCTGCCTTCACAGGTACGTTTGGTTGCCTATCTGTTACAACACAGTTTACAGAAGAAAAATACACCGACAAGGTTATGGGCAAGACGCGCTACATTCCGTTGACGTCATTAGTTATTGATGACGTCAGACCCAGGCTGTGTTGATAAACACAGGGGCAAGACTAAAGTGACCAGATTTTAATTTGGGTAAGGCGGGGGGACAACCGAATCCAACCCAACCAACAAAATAACTTTACCTACATTTAAATCGGGTAATTGAAATTAACCTCCTCCGCCCAAAAGTGTCTTTTTAGTGTTTTTAAGTTGGTAGCGTACTGAAGATGGCAGCTTAGCTGCCGAAATACGTATCTACGGATATATAAAAAATATTGTGGGCGTAGGTTAATTTCAATTATCTCTTAAACCACAGTCTCCTTTACTATTTTAATTTGAATCGGGGATTTTTTTTTAAAGCATCGACCCCCTGTTAAAAGAAAATAACGTTTCCGTCGACCCCCCTTATTTTAAACTCATCGTCTTATTCAAAAAAAAAAAAAATTGAGTATTAAAGACTAATTAACTTTCAACGGAAATAAAGAGGGCGCTTTTCTTTCCATAAAATATAAAAAAAAAATTAAAAGTGTTTCTAATTATTTAATTGGTTCACAGTTGACCCAAAAGACCCCCCTAGTTAATAATTTATTGGTTCATTGAGCTGCCAAATCCGCAGAATGCGATCCCCGCTTGACTCTTGGGGCCAAATAACGATGGGTGGAACAAAATCCACAAAAATGCGGGCCAATATAATATTAGATATTAGATTAAGTGGACGACCACATCTAATTGTACATTTAGAAAGTGCTATATAATAAAGAAACAAACGAAGCTCAGAAGATTCACACACAAAGTTTTAAACCAGCCGCACCCTGTCGTCGGCGATAATTCAACTCGTTCTACCAACGCGTATCCGCCTGCGTTCTCTCCCACCAAGAGCGCAACGCGATCTCATAGCCGTTACAACATGGAACAATAGGCGACATCTAAATGTCACCGTCGGAGACGCAAGAGCGCGGGGAAAAGAAAGAAAACCAAACCAACACCAAACTTGATCACAGAAATTTCACTGTAACAACCTTCGGCAAGGCGCGCTACATTCCGTTGCATGTCGTTATTTAATGATGACGTCAGACGTATGCTGAGTTAATAAATATAAATAAGAAAGGCGCGCTACTACTACTACTACGACATTTTACCGTAACAACCTTAGACAAGGCGCGCTACTTTCCGTTGCATGTAGTTAGTTAATGATGACGTCAGATGTATGCTGACTTAATAAATATAAATAAGAAAGGCGCGCTACATGCCGTTACACATCATTAGCTCTTGAAGACGTCATATTTATGCTGTGTTATTAAATTTACTTATTTGCTTAAAATCCAATATACGAGTATATACGCTGAGCTTTTTTTTAAATAAAATTGAATGAAGTTGATTGCTGTCCGAAACGTTGAATGTGTTCCCATCATAATTCTGTCCGGTTCAAGATTAAAAAAAACTTTGTACTTATAAAATTGAACATACAATGTAAGAATTGCTTTGCATTTTAAGTATTTATCAACATGGCATGCATTTGACGTCATTATTAAGTAACGACATGCAACGGAATGTAGCGCGCCTTGCCTGTACTACGCAAACACACAGAAAGCCCCCATAAATTCCAACTTTAATAACGAAAAGTAATTGCCAAAAGAATCCCTACGTTGTCCCAACTTTAATAAAAAAAATGACTGCCAAAAGAAGTCCCCAGAAGTTAATGAAAAATAATTGCCAAAGGTAACCCTCCAAAGTTTCCGCTTTAATGAAAAGTGATTGCCAAAAGAAGCCCCCAGAAGTGAATGGAAAATTCCTGCCAATTGAAGACCCCAGAAGTTCCAATCTGAACGAAGAGTATCCTTTTCCCATCACAATAGTGGCCGAACTTCTCGCTTTAAGGGTCATTCTTTGATGAAAAGCAAGTTAGGTAATCGACACCCAGCAAGCACTTCCGGGGTGTGAAGCTCCCAAAATTCCCAAACCTAATTGAACTGCCTTCCTCCCTCGCGTTGATAGTCGAAGGTCTCCCCTTGAGGGGTCATTCCGTGTAAAGCAACAGATCACGAGTTAGGTAATCAATGACCGGCAAAAAGTTTTGGCGCACGAAGCACCCAAAAGTATTTCGAAGAACCGTTTCTCTCCTCTCTTGAGCGGTCTACCCTTTTAGGATCATTCTAACCCTCAGTAATGAAAATTGATTACCATTGATTATCTTTTCCAGTCACATTGGAGGACGAAGCTCTCTCTTTGGGGACCATTCTATGAAAAGCAACGGTCACGAGTTAGGTAATCAATGACCAGCAAGAAGTTTGGAAACCACAAAGCCCCCCCAACATTCTTTCGAAGAACCGTTCCTCTCCTCTCTTGAGGGGTTAACCTTTTTAGGTTCATTCTACCCTCCCCAGTAATGAAAAATGATCGCCAATTATCTTTTCCATTCACATTGGTGGCCGAAATTCTCTCTTTGGGGGTCATTCCATGAAAAGTAACGTTCATGGGTTAGGTAATCAATGACCAGTAAGAAGTTTGAGCGGCACGAAGCCTCCAAAAATTCTTTTGAAGAACAATTCCTCTCCTTTCCTGAGTTGTTGGCCCTTTTAGGATCACCCTAATCCCCCAGTAATAAAAACTGATTGCCAATTATCTTTCCCAGTCACATTGGGGGCTCTGGGGGTCATTCTATGAAAAGCAACGGTCACGAGTTAGGTAATCAATGACCAGTCCCCAGAAGTTCCAATCTGAACGAAGAGTAACCTTTCCCTATCACATTAGTGGCCGAACTTCTCCCTTTAAGGGTCATTCTGTGATGAAAAGCTAGTTAGGCAATCGACACCAGCAAGCACTTCTGGGGCGCGAAGCTCTCGAAATTCTGAAAGTTCCCAGTTCTCTTTTTGGAGGTCAATCTGCGATGAAAAGCAAGTTGGGCAATTGATAATAGCCATCCAGCAAGAAGTTCTGGAGCACCCAAAGTTCCAAACGTAATCTGCCTCTCCCATTGGTAGTCGAAACTCACTCTTCCTTTGAGGATCATTACATGAAAATCAATGACCAGCAATAAGTTTTGGGGCACGAAGTCCCCAAAGTTCTTTTCCTCTCACGTGTGCTCTCCTGGATGGTTGACTCCTTCAGGGCCATTCTAACCGCCGGAAATGAAAAGTGACTGCCAATGACCTTTCCCAGTTACATTGGGGGTCTAAGTTCTCTCTTTGGGAGTCATTCTACGATGAAAAGCAAGTTGGGCAATTGATAATAGCCATCCAGCAAGAAGTTCTGGAGCACCCAAAGTTCCAAACGTAATCTGCCTCTCCCATTGGTAGTCCAAACTCACTCTTCCTTTGAGGATCATTACATGAAAATCAATGACCAGCAATAAGTTTTGGGGCACGAAGTCCCCAAAGTTCTTTTCCTCTCACGTGTGTTCTCCTGGATGGTCGACTTCTTCAGGGCCATTCTAATCGCCGGAAATGAAAAGTGACTGCCAATGACCTTTCCCAGTTACATTGGTGGCCGAAGTTCTCTTTTTGGAGGTCAATCTGCGATGAAAAGCAAGTTGGGCAATTGATAATTGCCATCCAGCAAGAAGTTCTGGAGCACCTAAAGTTCCAAACGTAATCTGCCTCTCCCATTGGTAGTCGAAACTCACTCTTCCTTTGAGGATCATTACATGAAAATCAATGACCAGCAAGAAGTTTTGGGGCACGAAGTCCCCAAAGTTCTTTTCCTCTCACGTGTGTTCTCCTGGATGGTCGACTCCTTCAGGGCCATTCTAACCGCCGGAAATGAAAAGTGACTGCCAATGACCTTTCCCAGTTACATTGGTGGCCGAAGTTCTCTTTTTGGAGGTCAATCTACGATGAAAAGCAAGTTGGGCAATTGATAATTGCCATCCAGCAAGAAGTTCTGGAGCACCCAAAGTTCCAAACGTAATCTGCCTCTCCCATTGGTAGTCGAAACTCACTCTTCCTTTGAGGATCATTACATGAAAATCAATGACCAGCAAGAAGTCTTGGGGCACGAAGTCCCCAAAGTTCTTTTCCTCTCACGTGTGCTCTCCTGGATGGTCGACTCCTTCAGGGCCATTCTAACCGCCGGAAATGAAAAGTGACTGCCAATGACCTTTCCCAGTTACATTGGTGGCCGAAGATCTCTTTTTGGAGGTCAATCTACGATGAAAAGCAAGTTGGGCAATTGATAATAGCCATCCAGCAAGAAGTTCTGGAGCACCCAAAGTTCCAAACGTAATCTGCCTCTCCCATTGGTAGTCGAAACTCACTCTTCCTTTGAGGATCATTACAGGAAAATCAATGACCAGCAAGAAGTTTTGGGGCACGAAGTCCCCAAAGTTCTTTTCCTCTCACGTGTGTTCTCCTGGATGGTCGACTCCTTCAGGGCCATTCTAACCGCCGGAAATGAAAAGTGACTGCCAATGACCTTTCCCAGTTACATTGGTGGCCGAAGTTCTCTTTTTGGAGGTCAATCTACGATGAAAAGCAAGTTGGGCAATTGATAATAGCCATCCAGCAAGAAGTTCTGGAGCACCCAAAGTTCCAAACGTAATCTGCCTCTCCCATTGGTAGTCGAAACTCACTCTTCCTTTGAGGATCATTACATGAAAATCAATGACCAGCAATAAGTTTTCGGGCACGAAGTCCCCAAAGTTCTTTTCCTCTCACGTGTGTTCTCCTGGATGGTCGACTTCTTCAGGGCCATTCTAATCGCCGGAAATGAAAAGTGACTGCCAATGACCTTTCCCAGTTACATTGGGGTCTAAGTTCTCTCTTTGGGAGTCATTCTACGATGAAAAGCAAGTTAGGCAATTGATATTATCCATCCAGCAAGAAGTTCTGGAGCAACCCAAAGTTAAAAACTTAATCTTTGCCTCTGGGATTGGCAGTCGAAGTTCTTCTTCCTTTGAGGGTCATTCCGTGAAGAGCAACAAGTAACCATTTAAGTAATCAATGACCAGCAAGAAGAAGTTTTGGCGCACAAAGCTACCAAAGTTCGTGTGTTCTCCTGGATGGTCGACCCCTTCCGGGCCATTCTAACCCCCGGAAATGAAAAGAAAAATTAGTTTCTTAATCGACGCACAGATGACGTTTAATATTCACTTTATGTTCGTGATGTTTTTCCTCGGTCGATTTTCTTCAGCAATAAAATCTTTGAATATTCATTATTGGATTGTTAATGTGTTTTTGCAAACAGAAAAAAAATTGTGTCCTTTGCTGAACTTGGTTTAATTTCCAAGCGGAATTCCAAGTTAATTCGGAATAGGTAATGAAAAGGATTCGAAACAGAACTTAAGGCGACCGACCGCATTCGAGTTCACATTTTACAGCGCGTGGAAGTGATTTAACCGTTTTCAATTAAAATGCAAATTTCGCGTAATCACGGCAATAAAACGTTGGACTGCAGTTTGCGAAGAAGAATTTATTTTAACGTGAAATAGTGCAACCGGTTTACTTACCTGCGGCTTTCGGAATATAATAAATTTAAAAAAAAAGAGAGCTTTTGAGCGAGATACGTTCGCGGTAAGCAGGCAAACAAACAAACAAACAAACAAACAAGTAAACAGGAAAACAGATCTGAAAATAAACACGTTCTTTGTCGGTTCAAACGATACGGTGTGTGTTTGTGTGCGTGTGATATAAATTAGAAAATAAAAGGAGTCATAAAGTGGAACGATTTATGCTTGTGGCTGGAAACTTAAGCGAGCGTTTAAAAAGCGCTTTGGCCGCAAAATACGGTCCAGGCTTTATTCGGCGGGGGGGGGGGGGGTATTATGGTCATTAAATAAATATCCGTGATAATCTCTTAGGGACTGAATATTATTTATTAATAATAGTAGATAGCATTATATCTAGCACTAAAATTAAATTTACTGGCTTTTTTTTAATTGCATTACTACAAATAAAAAAAAAACGTAAGTAAAATATGTTTTGCATGGTTTTGTTTCTTGTAATTTTGGTAATACACATGCGAATTCGTTTACTCGCAGTTTTGTTCTTCCATTTTGCGACCCGTTTGTTTGCCACGTGCGTTTATCTTACGCAATCTTACTTTTTATTTTAGCAAGTGGTACGGGGCAGAGTTTCCACCGGCGCAGGTTGGCGCTATGTGTTCTCCCCGATTTAACCTCGTGTACCTTTGGTAACATACGTGCGAATTCGTTTACCCGCCGTTTTATTCGTCCATTTTGCGACCCCTTTGTTTGCCACGTGCGTTTATCTTCCGCAATCTTACTTTTTATTTTAGCAAGTGGTACAGGGCAGAGTTTCCACTGGCAGGTTAGCGCCATGTATTCTCCCCGATTTAACCTCGTGTACCTTTGGTAACATATATGCGAATTCGTTTACCCGCCGTTTTGTTCTTCCATTTTGCGACCTGTTTGTTTGCCACGTGCGTTTATCTTACGCAATCTTACTTTTTATTTTAGCAGCTGGTACGGGGCAGAGTTTCCACCAGCGCAGGTTGGCGCTATGTGTTCTCCCCGATTTAACCTCGTGTACCTTTGGTAACATACATGCGAATTCGTTTACCCGCCGTTTTGTTCTTCCATTTTGCGACCTGTTTGTTTGCCACGTGCGTTTATCTTACGCAATCTTACTTTTTATTTTAACAACTGGTACGGGGCAGAGTTTCCACCGGCGCAGGTTGGCGCTATGTGTTCTCCCCGATTTAACCTCGTGTACCTCAGAGCTCTAGGAGCCCCCCCCCCCTCTTCCATCCTTTGTGCCTTCGCTGTACAGAATACAGGAGTCGAAGTTACTTACCGCCTCCTAACTATTCCTGATGTTCCTAGTTTTCTGATTAAAAAGAAAGTAAACAAGATTTATACTTTCAGTAACATCTGTAAGTCGAAGTCGTAGGAGCTTATGTAGTACAAACTCTGACAAAGCTCCTTGCCTTAATTTACATTTTAAAAAAGTCCCTTCTCGCGTTTTACTTTTAAAATATTCCGCTGCAGTTTCGATCCGCCGCGGATAGTTCCCCGGCAGCGTCCAAACCGAGTTGTTTAATTTGATCCGATTTGCGTTTCAGCTCCGGGGATACACCCGTAATCCGGAGAGGAGGAGATCGGAACAAGTAAACGTGTATCAAGTAAATTTCATAGCGATGCAACCCATAAAGTTCCGAGAACAGGATCTCCTTTTAAATAAAACAAAACAATAAAAACTTCGTACCGCTCGGAATTTCAAAAGCAATATTTTACGCGATGTGAACTTCCCCCGAGCTCCGAGATTGCACCGCGAGATATCCCCCCCGTATGAAGAAACTTTTGCGTTCGCTTCTTGAAAATATTTTTTGTCACGTGCACGTCTTTAATTTAGTTGTTAGAAGGTTCATTTAGAGAAATTGATTTATTTATTTATTTTTTTTTTGGTTAAAAAAGGAGAAATTACTTAACTTTCGGCAAGATTTCGGAGGTGTGAGTTCTTGGGCTCTGAAACTGTACAAGCAAATAAAGTGTTAGAATAATTTATTTAAATCACATTTTCAATTCTTTAAATTGCTGCCAACATATAATAAAAGGACACCAGACGTAAAACATAAATTTCACTGAAATAAGCAGTGGCGTAACTAGAAGTCAAGCCGCTGGGTTGCGCAATTCTTACTAACGCCTTTTACAATTAATTAATATTAGTACTATTAATATTAATTATATTACATACGTATGTTCATATGCAGGGGAAATTTCTTTTTTCCTAAAACATACTATACAAGATAAATTAAAGATTGAAAACAAGAAAAAAAAAATGGTTCATTTAAACAACTTTAATTTCATTTTTGTTCGTAAATGAATATTCCTTCCTTCGAAATATTATGAATTATTTACGTTAAAAAAAATCGCTTTGGCAATAACAATAATAGTTCATAAAAGTACCCACTCTACTGCAAAATGATGGAGGATCGTCTCGTCGGTGCCCCCTGCTATACAAGCATAAAAAGCAGACAATGAGTGATAATTTTCAAAAGCTGCCAAGTTTTATAACCCACCCCAATAAAATTTTAAGACGCCTTTGTATATGCACGACGGCCCTGCACTTGCGAATGTTTGCTTGGCTTCACAATGTAAATAATATATCAACTACGGGAAAACGGATGCCTCCGCGCCGTTTGCACAATTTTCACACAGCCGGCGCTGTCAAACACACGTGCGCAAATTAAAACTGAATAGAAATGACTAATGATGTAAAGCGGGGTGTATGTAAAACGATTTTCGTTCAATAAAAAAAAAAAAAAACACTCCGGAAACTTGACGTTGATTAAAGGGGTCCCGGGGCGTTATCGATTACTTTCTATTTTTTTCTTCTTGTCCGTGTATTTTGCTATTTTACCGAAAACGTTAATGTCGAATAAATGCACGAATTTGTAAGGGGTGCCACCACGATCCTTTTTCATTAAAAAAAAAAAACTTAGTTTCACTGATGTAAGGTTAATTTGTGTGATTTCTTGGGCTCTGAAACTGTGCACGCAAATAAAATTTCCCTACGTGCTATAATAATTTATCGAAAACACTTTTGAGTGTATTAAAATGAAAATGAAAAGATAGTAACACTTAAGACGAGAGGCGCTAGTATATTTTCAATAATTAAAAATGCGTTGCCAACACGATGCCTTTCAATTTTAATAAAATGGAATTGGGCCTTTCGTTAATTTCAATTTCACCGATGCGAGGTTAACTTAGCAAGATTTCGGAGGTGTGAGTTCTTGGGCTCTGAAACTTTGCAAGCAAATAAAAAAAGCAAAAAAAAAAAAATTCCTCGGGTGCTGTAATGTTAATTTAGCGAGTTTTCTGAAGTGTGATTTCTTGGGCCCTGAAACTGTGCAAGCAAATGAAATTTCCTTATGTGCTACCTACAATAATTTATTTGAAGGTTACTGATTTATTGAGTTTATGTTCCTGTCAAAATGGAAAGAAGGTGTTTAATATGTCAAACTTAATTAACTGAAATTTCCCAGCGACGCGCATCGTTCTTCTTACTTGGCTTGTACGATTATCAACCCAGAAAAAGAAAGAAAATTAAGTTTTTTTTTTAATCTAATAACTGTTCTGATTTTTTTTTTTTTTTGTAAAAAGGCATTTATTCCATAATCGTTTTAATTTTAATAAAATGGAATTGGATCTCTCGTTAATTCCAATTTCATTGATGCGAGGTTAATCTAGCAAGATTTCGGAGGTGTGAGTTCTTGGGCTGTGAAACTCTGCAAGCAAATAAAGAAAGCAAAAAAAAAAAAAAATTCCTCGGGTGCTGTAAGATTGATTTAGCGAGTTTTCGGAAGTGTGATTTCTTGGGCCCTGAAACTGTGCAAGCAAATGAAATTTCCATATGTGCCACCTACAATAATTTATTTGAAGGTTACTGATTTATTTAGTTTATGTTTCTGTCAAAATGGAAAGAAGGTGTTTAATATGTCAAACTTAATCAACTGAAATTTCCCAGCGACGCGCGTCGTTCTTCTTACTTGGCTTGTACGAGTATCAACCCAGAAAAAGAAAGAAAATAAAGTTTTTTTTAATCTAATAACTGTTCTGATTTTTTTTCTTTGTAGAAAGGCATTTGCTCCATAATCGTTTTAATTTTAATAAAATGGAATTGGATCTCTCGTTAATTTCAATTTCACCGATGCGAGGTTAATCTAGCAAGATTTCGGAGGTGTGAGTTCTTGGGCTCTGAAACTCTGCAAGCAAATAAAAAAAGCAAAAAAAAAAAAAAAATTCCTCGGGTGCTGTAAGATTGATTTAGCGAGTTTTCGGAAGTGTGATTTCTTGGGCTCTGAAAGTGTGCAAGCAAATAAAATTTCCATATGTGCCACCTACAATAATTTATTTGAAGGTTACTGATTTATTGAGTTTATGTTCCTGTCAAAATGGAAAGAAGGTGTTTAATATGTCAAACTTAATAAACTGAAATTTCCCAGCGACGCGCATCGTTCTTCTTACTTGGCTTGTACGATTATCAACCCAGAAAAAGAAAGAAAATTAAGTTTTTTTTTAATCTAATAACTGTTCTGATTTTTTTTTTTTTTTTTTGTAAAAAGGCATTTACTCCATAATCGTTTTAATTTTAATAAAATGGAATTGGATCTCTCGTTAATTTCAATTTCACCGATGCGAGGTTAATCTAGCAAGATTTCGGAGGTGTGAGTTCTTGGGCTCTGAAACTCTGCAAGCAAATAAAAAAAGCAAAAAAAAAAAATTCCTCGGGTGCTGTAAGATTGATTTAGCGAGTTTTCGGAAGTGTGATTTCTTGGGCTCTGAAAGTGTGCAAGCAAATAAAATTTCCATATGTGCCACCTACAATAATTTATTTGAAGGTTACTGATTTATTGAGTTTATGTTCCTGTCAAAATGGAAAGAAGGTGTTTAATATGTCAAACTTAATAAACTGAAATTTCCCAGCGACGCGCATCGTTCTTCTTACTTGGCTTGTACGATTATCAACCCAGAAAAAGAAAGAAAATTAAGTTTTTTTTTAATCTAATAACTGTTCTGATTTTTTTTTTTTTTTGTAAAAAGGCATTTACTCCATAATCGTTTTAATTTTAATAAAATGGAATTGGATCTCTCGTTAATTCCAATTTCATCGATGCGAGGTTAATCTAGCAAGATTTCGGAGGTGTGAGTTCTTGGGCTCTGAAACTCCGCAAGCAAATAAAAAAAGCAAAAAAAAAAAAAATTCCTCGGGTGCTGTAAGATTGATTTAGCGAGTTTTCGGAAGTGTGATTTCTTGGGCCCTGAAACTGTGCAAGCAAATGAAATTTCCATATGTGCCACCTACAATAATTTATTTGAAGGTTACTGATTTATTGAGTTTATGTTCCTGTCAAAATGGAAAGAAGGTGTTTAATATGTCAAACTTAATAAACTGAAATTTCCCAGCGACGCGCATCGTTCTTCTTACTTGGCTTGTACGAGTATCAACCCAGAAAAAGAAAGAAAATAAAGTTTTTTTTTAATCTAATAACTGTTCTGTTTTTTTTTTTTTTTTGTAAAAAGGCATTTACTCCATAATCGTTTTAATTTTAATAAAATGGAATTGGATCTCTCGTTAATTTCAATTTCACCAATGCGAGGTTAATTTAGCAAGATTTCGGAGGTGTGAATTCTTGGGCTCTGAAACTCTGCAAGCAAATAAAAAAAGCAAAAAAAAAAAATTCCTCGGGTGCTGTAATGTTGATTTAGCGAGTTTTCTGAAGTGTGATTTCTTGGGCTCTGAAACTGTGTAAGCAAATAAAATTTCCATATGTGCCACCCACAATAATTTATTTGAAGGTTACTGATTTATTGAGTTTATGTTTCTGTCAAAATGGAAAGAAGGTGTTTAATATGTCAAACTTAATCAACTGAAATTTCCCAGCGACGCGCGTCGTTCTTCTTACTTGGCTTGTACGATTATCAACCCAGAAAAAGAAAGAAAATTAAGTTTTTTTTTTAATCTAATAACTGCTCTGATTTTTTTTTTTTTTTGTAGAAAGGCATTTACTCCATAATCGTTTTAATTTTAATAAAATGGAATTGGATCTCTCGTTAATTCCAATTTCATCGATGCGAGGTTAATCTAGCAAGATTTCGGAGGTGTGAGTTCTTGGGCTCTGAAACTCTGCAAGCAAATAAAAAAAGCAAAAAAAAAAAAAATTCCTCGGGTGCTGTAAGATTGATTTAGCGAGTTTTCGGAAGTGTGATTTCTTGGGCCCTGAAACTGTGCAAGCAAATGAAATTTCCATATGTGCCACCTACAATAATTTATTTGAAGGTTACTGATTTATTTAGTTTATGTTTCTGTCAAAATGGAAAGAAGGTGTTTAATATGTCAAACTTAATAAACTGAAATTTCCCAGCGACGCGCATCGTCCTTCTTACTTGGCTTGTACGATTATCAACCCAGAAAAAGAAAGAAAATTAAGTTTTTTTTTAATCTAATAACTGTTCTGATTTTTTTTTTTTTTTTGTAAAAAGGCATTTACTCCATAATCGTTTTAATTTTAATAAAATGGAATTGGATCTCTCGTTAATTCCAATTTCATCGATGCGAGGTTAATCTAGCAAGATTTCGGAGGTGTGAGTTCTTGGGCTCTGAAACTCTGCAAGCAAATAAAAAAAGCAAAAAAAAAAATTCCTCGGGCGCTGTAAGATTGATTTAGCGAGTTTTCGGAAGTGTGATTTCTTGGGCTCTGAAACTGTGCAAGCAAATAAAATTTCCATATGTGCCACCTACAATAATTTATTTGAAGGTTACTGATTTATTTAGTTTATGTTTCTGTCAAAATGGAAAGAAGGTGTTTAATATGTCAAACTTAATAAACTGAAATTTCCCAGCGACGCGCGTCGTTCTTCTTACTTGGCTTGTACGAGTATCAACCCAGAAAAAGAAAGAAAATAAAGTTTTTTTTTAATCTAATAACTGTTCTGATTTTTTTTCTTTGTAAAAAGGCATTTGCTCCATAATCGTTTTAATTTTAATAAAATGGAATTGGATCTCTCGTTAATTTCAATTTCACCGATGCGAGGTTAATCTAGCAAGATTTCGGAGGTGTCAGTTCTTGGGCTCTGAAACTCTGCAAGCAAATAAAAAAAGCAAAAAAAAAAATTCCTCGGGTGCTGTAAGATTGATTTAGCGAGTTTTCGGAAGTGTGATTTCTTGGGCTCTGAAACTGTGCAAGCAAATGAAATTTCCATATGTGCCACCTACAATAATTTATTTGAAGGTTACTGATTTATTGAGTTTATGTTCCTGTCAAAATGGAAAGAAGGTGTTTAATATGTCAAACTTAATAAACTGAAATTTCCCAGCGACGCGCGTCGTTCTTCTTACTTGGCTTGTACGATTATCAACGCAGAAAAAGAAAGAAAATTAAGTTTTTTTTTTCTAAATCTAATAACTGTTCTGATTTTTTTTTTTTTTTTGTAAAAAGGCATTTGCTCCATAATCGTTTGCCGTTTGTTTCGGAGACGAAAAAGAGAACGGAACATTGTGAAAGGAAAAACTGCGTTCCCTTTAACGGAATCTCAAAATTATTAGAGATATTTATTTTCTGTCGTTTGATCGTCTTTTGTTTTTGACGCGGTTGAAAAACAGTTCATTTTATAATACACTTTCCACCTTGTCTCGGTTTTAATTAAATTAATTTTATTTTTCAATTTTAAATCTTTTTTTTCATTTTTTAGTCGGGTTAGCTCCGCTTAGATTGGTTTCTGCTGGGTGTTGAGTCGACCTCTGACTTAGTTTCGCTTAACTCTCGTTAATTTTAATTCTTTTGCTGTGATTCTTCAAAATATTTCTTTTACTTTTGTTTCATTTTTCGTTGAGTTTTGGGTTCGCTTAGATTAGACGATCAGAAACAAAGAAAAACCCAAATATTTTTGATGACCCGGAAACACGATCGAAAAACTAAAAATTTCCAAAGAAATCATCTTTATTTGATTTTTGAAAAATTAAACTAATTTTAAATTCTTTTTCTTTTTCATTTTTTCGTCGGGTTAGCTCCGCTTAGATTGGTTTCTGCGGGGGGTTGAGCTGACCTTGAACTTAGTTTCGCTTAACTCTCGTTAATTTTAATTTTTTTAATTTTTTTGCTGTGATTCTTCAAAATATTTCTTTTACTTTTGTTTCATTTTTCGTTGGGTTTTGGGTTCGCTTAGATTAGACGATCAGAAACAAAGAAAAACCCAAATATTTTTGATGACCCGGAAACACGATCGAAAAACTAAAAATTTCCAAAGAAGTCATATTTATTCGATTTTTGAAAAACTAAACTAATTTTAAATTCTTTTTTTTCCATTTTTTCGTCGGGTTAGCTTCGCTTAGATTTCTGTTTCTGCTGGGTGTTGAGTCGACCTTGGACTGAGTTTCGCTTAACACTCATTAATTTTTAATTTTTTTAATTTTCTCTTTTCTTTTTTTTTCAAAATATTTCTTTTATTTTTATTTCATTTTTCGTTGGGTTTTCGGGTTCGCTTAGATCAGACGATCAGAATCAAAAAGAAAAACATTTTTGATGATCCAGAAACATGACCGAAGTGGAAAACTAAAAAAAAATTCCTAAAGAAATTACATTTATTCGATTTTTGGAAAAAATTGTAAGCAATCAGAAAAAAAACAAAAAACAAATGAAAAAAGAAACAATAAATCCTGACAAAATTAAGAAAAACAAATAACGGTCAAGCATTACAAGAAAAGAATTCAAAACGCAAATTGCAGATTAAAATAAGCGCAAAATTTTTTGGATTAATTAATTAATTAATTAATAAAAAAGAAAAAAAAACAAAAAATCAAACGACGATCGTAAATTTCGCGACGGAAAACTACAAAGAAAAACAAGTGACGATCGTAATATTTACGAAGGGAAAAAAATAATTTCTTTTTACAAACAGGAGAAAAAAATAATTCCAGCAGACAGTTCTTTTTTCAAGCAAAAACGACGACGACAAAAAAATCAGAAAGTGACAGAAAAGGACGAATTCAAACTGCAAAACAATAATCCAAAACAAGTGACTATCGCGTTAAATTCAAAAAACAAAAATGCAAACAAATTTTGAAAAATCTAATTTTTTTTTCTATTCAATAATAATATTTTATGTTTATTTTTCTGACTTTTTTTATTGTTAGATTAATGCAAGGCTTTCTAAGAATAAAAAACAGCGTACTTTTTAAAATTTAAAAGCAAAAGGTATTTTGAAGGATAAGACATTATTTAAATGAGATACAAAAATCAATTAATTCAAATAAATTAATATTAATCTTTTTGAATGCATAAAGTGGTAAAAATTACTGGAGAAATAAAAGCAAAATTTCATTAGAGAGAGGAAGTGTGGTTGATGAAATTCAAGAGAGAAAAAAAATCTTTAAAAAATAGCAAACATTGGAAGAAAATTTAAAAAAAATAATTATCGGACGGGGTACAGAATTCTCTAAAAGAAAAATCAAACAAAAATGTCATGAAAATATTTAAGGGAAAGATCTGTAAAATTGCTAAATGTAAAAATACAGAGTCGTCCATAAAGTCTGTAACATACGTTAATTAACAATATTAAAAAAAAATTAAAAATATTTCAGGTTACAAACTGGCTTTGAAAATCGGTAAATATAAAAATATAGAGCCGTCCGCCGTCCATAAAGTCTGTAACATACGAAAATTTACAATATTAAAAAATAAAAAAAAATACTCCAGGTTATATTCCAGCTTTGATTACTTCGAACCTGTATTTGTCAAAGTGTACCAGCTTTCAAAGTCCGGAACTGTACGTACGAGATTCTTGACTTTGAATTTGTGCTGCTTGCTCTAAAAAATAAAAAATAAAAAATAAATAATGGACGGGCAGATAGATATCCACAGTACGAAACAATTTCATATTTATGTGATAGTCGATAACCTCAGCGTGCAAACCACTTTTATTTTATACTTATCGAAAACTTGTTTCAACTTTGCATGTTATCTGTCGGGTAAATTGATAAAAGAATTATTAATCACCAGTGGGGTTTACTTTCGATGACCCCGTCGCCCATCAGGCCAGTACGACCCTGTCCCTGCGACTTCCGAAACAGGATAACGCACCACAATTTTTTTTTTTTTTTTTGGGCGAAGGTGCCCACAGATAATAGTAACAAATGAATATGACTTGATAACACCAAGGCAAGGCGTTATTTATTTTGTGTTTCCTTTTCGTAAAGTTAAAGTGTTTTTAAACGGGTTTTAATGGATTAAGGGCAAAATAATAAGCAATTTTTATCTGCTTATCGAATTATGATTTCCATGATAGTTATATAATATAATATAAATGATAAATCAAGGGGGCTGGCAGCAGTCCTGATCGTTATTCAATTGTTTCATTGCACTTGAACAGATCACGCTTTTAAATTTTATTGCAGAGACATTACTTGTGATGGTGACTGTACAATTCAAAGGATTTGGCCCTAAGGAAATTAGCGAAGTGTAAAAAAGTGCGGACGGGGTTGCAAAACCCACTTTTCATCCCCTTCTTGTCCCCAATTTTTTTAAACAATCTCTACAAAGTTGGATCTCGATTTTCATTGTTAGTAGCGTCCTGGTTTTCGGATGGAAAGCCAGAGAAATCGATTTTCCAATAAGTTTCCCGCGATTGTTCGAATGTATCTGCATTTTTTAGAATTGTTGAAAATGCTGCTTCTTTTTCTCTCTCTATTTTTACTCTCCTTGGACTCGGACAGAAAAAAAAACAAATAAACATAAAATTCAATTTACAATACAATTTAGAAAAAAAAAAAAAATTCTTAAGTACACAGAAATTGTTGAAAATTCTGCTTCTTCTTCTCTCTCTTTCTATTTTTACTCTCCTTGGACTCGGACAGAAAAAAAAGCAAACAAACATAAAATTCAATTTACAATACAATTTAGAAAAAAAAAAATTAAGTACACAGAAATTGTTGAAAATGTTGCTTCTTCTCTCTCTCTATTTTTACTCTCCTTGGACTCGGACAGAAAAAAAAAGCAAACAAACATAAAATTCAATTTACAATACAATTTAGAAAAAAAAAAAAATTAAGTACACAGAAATTGTTGAAAATGCTGCTTCTTCTTCTCTCTCTCTCTATTTTTACTCTCCTTGGACTCGGACAGAAAAAAAAACAAACATAAAATTCAATTTACAATTTAGAAAAAAAATAAATAAATAAGTACACAAAAATATATTAAACAAAAACGTCAAATTCAGTTTACAATACAATTCATTACATTAAAAAATTATTATTGTATAATTTTTTTAAATACAAATAATCAAAAATTCAAGATTACAAAAATAAATACATACGAAACAGACTGTGCAGAATTGGCAACATCATTCGCGAAATTAATTTAGAACTGATGAAACTGACCGGAAAAAAATTAAATAAAAAAATTAACAATCCTTCAACGAGGAACACGACGCGTAATTAAGTTGGAGAGACTTTACTCGAATGACTAGAAGGGCCCATCTCTTGTACGGTTTCGCTTTACTTGAGCATTATTCCCTTCCAGATTGCTGCGTAAGCGGGGAATATCAGATGTTGCATTCGCCACGTACGCAAAAATTATCCTTAATTCAGTGCAGAAATTAGGTACAATATTGCGCCAATCTTGACTCTGTTTTGTTTTTAATGCCTAATTAATTTTTGTACGCATACTTTCGAATTTTATTTAAATCAACCCTTAGTAGTTATTCTAATACGAATAAAACTACTTTTAATTAATCAGATTTTGCATTAACGTCCTTTTCATCGTTGTTGTTTATTTAAGCGTGCGGTATCACGATCTGAAATATTTCAGAGTACAATCACGGACGTTACAATAGCGTCGGCAAATAAAGTTGCATTATTTACCGTGATTTCGACCGGCGTTTATTAACACAAAGGATTGATAGGGGTGCCTCTGGTTCGTGACAGCGGAAGCATAGAGAATGAATGGAATGAAAGAATTGAGTGCAAAGTCAAATAAAACTCAACGGGGCCCACTTGAATTAACAAACGCGTGAGTTATGAACCCCCGGTAAATTAAACATCAGATGGTCCTGTTTCGACCTTCCCCGATTTTATAACGCCCCGACGACTTTTTGCGATTATTCAACTAAGGGCGTAAACGTAGAATGCATTAGAATAAAGTCGATTAGTACTCAGGTACGATAAATGTGAAAGAAGTAAAGACAGAAGATAAAAAAAATTAAAGAATTTTCTTTAAGACAATAAGTTTAATTTTGATTTAATCACTTTTTGCATCAGCCAATTAAATACCATAGTATAATATGTTATGATAAACCAAGCGTGGGCACATGTATTTGAAAAGAGCCAGCTAGTAGTATTCCTTCTATTCGACGGTAAAAATGAATCAACGCCCACTTCATACAGGCCTGCTTTATTAGGTGGGAGAATCTCAATGTCAAACTGTTAAAAATAAATTCAACCTAGCTCTACGCAACCCAAGGAAAGAATTTTTTTAAAAAAGTAGGCAAAAATATACAAAAATTAAATCATATAAAAAAAATTAAAATCTCGAGTTAAAATTAATTAAATCTTTATTACACCACCAAACTAAAGAAAGACATTATCAAAGGATTTTTTTTTTAAAAGTAGGCAAAAATATACAAAAATTAAATCTTAAAAAAATTAAAATTCTCGACCCAATTGAAATTAATTAAAGCTTTATTATACCAAAGTAAAAGAGATTAAGATTTTACAAAGAAAGAAATTGAAAGCAGAAAAAAGATTAAAAGCGATTTCAAGGTCAACCCAATTTAACCGAACACTAAACATGCATTTAATTTTCAATTAATATTTCAAGGTCAACCCAAACAAGTAAACACAATCCAATTTAAAAGGTAAAAATTAACGATTAATTTAGATTCACCTGAAACAATCTCAAGGTCAAACCGACTCAAGCAAATTCGATCTAACTCGGCCCGCCCAAAGATAAAAACGATCTAAAACAAAAAAAATAAGATTCAATAAAAATCGAGACTACAAGGTCAATTCTAAGCAAAAAAAAAATTTTAATTTTTAAAATCCGCTAGAAATCAAGGTTAAACAAAATCAAGTCCGCCAATCTCAAGGTCAATGTAACTCAACTGAAGTCAACCCAGCTATTTAACGCGCACAAATTATTAAAAATAAATAAAATAGACGCAAAAAAGACTAAAAATTAAATGTAACATAAATTAAATCAAAGTTAAAAAATTAGAGATAAATTTAAATTCACTCAACCAATCTCAAGGTTAAACTAACCCAAGCAAAAACAACCTAACTCAGGAAAAGAATTAAAAAAAAATAAAAAAATCAACGGGCTTGGATCTCAAGGTTGAGTTAAATCAACTTCAATTCAAGCAAAAATTAAAATTAAAATAAATATACCAAAAATTAAAAACTAGAAATTAAAGATGAATTAAAATCAATCTCAACCAATCTCAAGGTCAATCCGAGTAAACTCAGTCTAATTCCGTCGAACACAAGCACAAAAATTAAAAGCAGTCATAAACTAAAAAATCAAACCACAAAAAAATTAAAATTCAATAATAATCAATTCCAGCCTATGTCAAGGTCAATCCAACCTAAGTAAACTCAACCTAATTTCAGTCAACACAAGTAATAATTAAAGATTAAAAAAGAATAAAAACAAACGAATTGAAAACAAAGAAAATTGAATGCACAAAAATTAAGTTCCAAAATATTTCAAGGTTAACTCAACTCAACTGAACTCAACCTAATTTAAAAGTTAAAAATTAAGCTCGATGAATCCAGAGGTCAAAATCAAGAAATCAAAAACTAAAAAAATTGAATGCACAAAAATTAAGTTCCAAAATATTTCAAGGTTAACTCAACTCAATTGAACTCAACCTAATTTAAAAGTTAAAAATTAAGCTCAATGAATCCAGAGGTCAAAATCAAGAAATCAAAAACTAAAAAAATTGAAAAATAAAAGGATTATATTATAAAATTAAAAGAAAAAAGAAATGTTAAAATGATAAAAAAGTTAATTAAAATGAAGTTCAGACGGTCTCAAGGTCAACGTAACCTAAGTGAGCTCAACCTAATTCTATTCAAATAATCAGCAATTAAAATGGAATTAAAAAAGCAAAAGCAAAAAAAGTTAAAAATCAAAAAATAATTAAAACACAAAGCTCGATCGATCTCAAGGTCAACACAACCGTATTATGATAAATAAAATGATAAAAATCAATTAAATCGAAGCTCGACCGATTTGAAGGCCAACTCAACCCAAGTGAATTTGACGTATTTCTATTCAACACAAGCAAAAAAAATTGAAATGATAAAAAAGATCAACAGTAAAAATAAGTTAAAAATCAAAAGTAACAATTAGTTAAAAATCAAAAGTAAAAATAAATTAAAAATCAAGAACTGATTATTAACTTGCATAATCCACGACAAGTGTCTTGTCTGCCCCCTATCACTCTGCAAGTGTCTTGCATAATCTCAAGACAAGTGTCTTGTCTGCCCGCGACCAGCGTGCAAGTGTCTTGCATAAACCTAAATCAAGTGTCTTGTCTGTCCCCGATGAGTGTATTATGACCGCCAAAAAAATCTAGGATAAGTCTTTACATGCATTTTGTAGTTATTTGATTAGTTTGAATGCAACTTCACACTTGTTTCTACGATAACGTAAAAAACGCAGAAATAAACGTACGGACGAGTATATCATAGCAACAATAATTAACTCTTGATTGGTTGATCACCCAATCAAAAAACTTTACCTAATTATGGACCATAATCAACAATAATTAACTCGTCATATTTCCAACAGGACACATTACGTGTCCCAGATTTTTTTGGCGGGCATAGTACAAGTGTCTTGCATAATCCCGAGACAAGTGTCTTGTCTGCCCTCGACCAGTGTACAACTGTCTTGTATAATACGGAGACAAGTGTCTTGTCAGTCTCCGACGAGTGTATTATGCCCGCCCAAAAAAATCTAGGATAAGTCTTTACATGCATTTTGTAGTTATTTGATTAGTTTGAATGCAACTTCACACTTGTTTCTACGATAACGTAAAAAACGCAGAAATAAACATAGGGACGAGTATATCATAGCAACAATAATTAACTCTTGATTGGGTAATCAGCCAATCAAAAATTTTTACCTAATTATGGACCATAATCAACAATAATTAACTCGTCATATTTACAATAGGACACATTACGTGTCCCAGATTTTTTTGGCGGGCATAGTACAAGTGTCTTGCATAATCCCGAGACAAGTGTCTTGTCTGCCCCCAACCAGTGTACAAGTGTCTTGCATAATATCGATACAAGTGTCTTGTCAGTCCCCTACGAGTGTATTATGCCCGCCCAAAAAAATCTAGGATAAGTCTTTACATGCATTTTGTAGTTATTTGATTAGTTTGAATGCAACTTCACACTTGTTTCTTCGATAACGTAAAAAACGCAGAAATAAACATACGGACGAGTATATCATAGCAACAATAATTAATTCTTGATTGGGTGATCACCCAATCAAAAGTTCTTACCTGATTTTGGACCATAATCAACAATAATTAACTCGTCATATTTACAACAGGACACATTAAATGTCCCAGATTTTTTTTTGGCGGGCATAGTACAAGTGTCTTGCATAATCCCGAGACAAGTGTCTTGTCTGCCCCTGATCAGTGTGCAAGTGTCTTGCATAATACCGAGACAAGTGTCTTGTTTGCCCCCGATCAGTGTGTAAGCGTCTTGCATAATCCCCAGACAAGTGTCTTGTATGCTTTCCTGAATCTGGCCAAAGTGTCGTGCGAATCCGAACCCAGACTGTTACGCAATTGTATATTTCCTTATTTATATGTATATGAATGAAGTTTAAGGTACTTCACAACCACGTCTTGTTTTTTTTTTTTCAAAAGTATTATGCTAATGAGTCAGCTATATAAAACGAAGCCGTTATCTTATTTGAAAATGTTATTTTTGGAAATTTAAATTTAAATCGAAACACACATAATTAAGAACTACGTAAGTATTTCATGTGTTGTTTTTTCTTTTTTTTTTTGCTGTGGCTATTATTTTTAATGATCAACAGAGAAAAGGCTGAAACGTGTCCGTATTAACGCCGACGTATTTAATAGATTTTTTTTCCGTGGTGCGCGAGAATTGTATGGAATGATCGAAGCGAGAGAACGGGAAAATTTTATTTCCGCGGCGAAAATAAAGCCCAGGCAACCGCTCATTTCAATGACGATTTTTCGCGGTGAAACAATGCGAGTAATTTCCGCGTCAGACGCATGCGCGATTTTCAAACTCCGGCCGGAGTTGGAAGTTTTCACACTCCGGGCATTGCATGCAGTTTAAGAACGGCGATGTCGGCCTTCGCGTCGGAAATTCTACGCGAAAGGGCGCGATCGGAAAATTCGATTTCGATCGTTTTTCTCTTACAGACACGAATTTTCGAAAAAATTGTTCATTTTGCCTAAAAAGAAAAAAAAATTACCGTGGATTTCATTACTTCCAAATGTTTGTCAGGAACGTTGTTCGGGATACCTCCTCATACTAGCGAAGATTCTTCAAAAACGAAAACAAAATTTTTTTTTGTAAGTACAGTCAAGTTATAGTCTTTTTCTTTATTAAAACTTGCAGTAAGTGGCCCGTATTCTCACCTCGAATTTAATTTAGCAACGCCGTGATTAAATTCTCTCTCACTCATGAAATTCGCATAAAGCTAAGCCATTTATGTTTATTTTAATCACGGTTTTAGTTAGAGACGACTGACTTCGTCAATCATGAGTTGAGAATACGGGCCAATGTCATCAGAAAAACAAAAACCCCAATGCTCGTTTTTTCTTTGATTATTAAAAAAATTAATAGTAACAGAAATTAAGCAATGCGTTACACGTCAATCAATTGTTTTTGATTGAGATTTCCATGATTTGGAACAATCAATATTTACACTAAGTACTTCAAAGTTATTATAAATTCATTTTTTATCAAGAAGCATCCTTAATCTAAAATAAATTATACAGGGTTTTCCGGAAACTCGCTCAAACGTTTTGATTCAACTAAGGAAAAGTCTCCGGCAATTGTTTTAAAATGACATTTACCACAAGCATTTAAAACGTTTGGGTCGCGCTCTCGAGTTGATTATGTAAAGCCATTATCCGGCTTCAACATTTGATATGAAAATACAGGGTTTCCCAGAAACCCAGCATCAAACTTTTTTTGTTTCGCTTGAAGTAAACGGTTCTGCGTCAACCAAAATAATATTTTCTGCACGAATAGATTAGGTTAGTCATCGATTAGTCGGTTAGAACGAAGTCATTGCCGAAATTTAAAATTTCATTGCGAATATACAGGGTTTAAAGAACGGACGAAACAAAAGAAGATCGACCAGTAGGGATGAATCAAAAACAAATGAATTTCCAGACGAAAAAAAGAAACTAGCAGAGAAAATAAAATCTTACTGTAAATATACAGGGTTTCCCGAAGACCCAGTCAATCTTTTCGATTCGATTCAAGCTGAAACTTCTCTAGCATTTTTACGAGCGCTCGAAAACATCTTGATTCAATTGAGGTCATTGTCCCGGCCTTTTAAAATGACACGAGCATTTGAAATGTTTAGCTTACGCTGTAGAGTTGGTTATCAAAAGCGAAGGGATAATCGAGATTCAATATTTTCTTTTAAAAATACAGGGTTTTCCGGAAACTCGCTCAAACGTTTTGATTCAACTAAGGAAAAGTCAAATTGTTTTAAAATGACATTTACCACAAGCATTTAAAACGTTTGGGTTGCGCTCTCGAGTTGATTATGTAAAGCCATTATCCGGCTTCAACATTTGATAGGAAAATACAGGGTTTCCCGGAAACTCAGCGTCAAACTTTTTGATTCGCTTCAAGTAAACGGTTCTGTGTCAACCAAAATGATATTTTCTGCGTGAATAGATTAGGTTAGTTATCGGTTAGTCGGTTAGAACGAAGTCATTGCCGAAATTTAAAATTCTATTGCGAATATACAGGGTTTAAAGAACGAATGAAACAAAAGAAGATCGACCATCGGGGATGAATCAAAAACAAATGAATCTCCAGACGAAAAAAGGAAACTAGTAGAAAATAAAGACAGAAATTTAAAATTTTATTGGAAATATACAGGGTTTCCCGATGTTCCAGTCAAACTTTTCTCAGTTCGATTCAAATCAAAACTGCCGATATCGTTCGATCGTCTTTTGTTTTTTGTTTTGCTTAACGTGCGTCAATTACTTTTTCCTATTTTGTTGTCAATTTGCCTGTTTTTTTTTTTAATCCAAATCAGGGTTAGTTTTTTTTTATTTTGAGTAATTTTTCTTTTGGTTTAAATTTGAGCACTCGCGTTTTGTTTCTAAATTTTGTTTTTTTTTGCAAAATTTTCGAAGAGAATCCCGCCTGAGATATTTTCGTTTTTGTCTTCGATTTTTAATTTGATTGGATTTGAGATTTCTTTTATTTTTTTTTTATTAAAACGATCGTCTTTTGTTTCTGAAATTTTTTGTTTGTTTGTTTCTCGCGCAAGGACATTTTGAATTTGTTTTTTCATTTTTTTTAGCAAAATCGTTCGATCGTCTTTTGTTTTTTTTTTATTTAACGTGCGTCAAATACTTTTCCTTCTTTGTTGTCAATTTGCTTGTTTTTTTTTTTTATCCAAATTAGGGTTAGTTTTTTTTATTTTGAGTAATTTTTTTTTGGTTTAAATTTGAGCAAGCGCGTTTCGTTTCTGAATTTTGTTTTTTCCTTTTTTTGCAAAAATTTCGAAGAAGAGAATCCCGCCTGAGATATTTTCGTTTTTGTCTACGATTTTTAATATGATTAGATTTGAGATTTCTTTTATTTTTTTTATTAAAGCGATCGTCTTCTGTTTCTGAAATTTTTTGTTTGTTTGTTGCTCGCGCAAGGACATTTTGAGTTTGTTTTTTCATTTTTTTTAGCAAAATCGTTCGATCGTCTTTTGTTTTTTTTTTGTTTTGTTTAACGTGCGTCAAATACTTTTTCCTTCTTTGTTGTCAATTTGCTTGTTTTTTTTTTATCCAAATTAGGGTTAGTTTTTTTTTATTTTGAGTAATTTTTTTTTTGGCTTAAATTTGAGCAATCGCGTTTCGTTTCTGAATTTTGTTTTTTTTTTCATTTTTTGCAAAAAATTCGAAGAAGAGAATCCCGCCTGAGATATTTTCGTTTTTGTCTTCGATTTTTAATTTGATTGGATTTGAGATTTTTTTAATTTTTTTTTTATTAAAACGATCGTCTTTTGTTTCTGAAATTTTTTGTATGTTTGTTGCTCGCGCAAGGACATTTTGAGTTTGTTTTTTCATTTTTTTTTTAGCAAAATCGTTCGATCGTCTTTTGTTTTTTGTTTTGTTTAACGTACGTCAATTACTTTTTCCTATTTTGTTGTCAATTTTTTTTTTTAATCCCAAATCAGGGTTAGTTTTTTTTTTATTTTAAGTAATTTTTTTTTGGTTTAAATTATTTGAGCACTCGCGTTTTGTTTCTAAATTTTGTTTTTTTTTCTTTTTTTGCAAAATTCTCGAAGAAGAGAATCCCGCCTGAGATATTTACGTTTTTTCTTCGATTTTTAACTTGACTGGGTTTGAGATTTTTTTTTTTATTACCGCGATCGTCTTTCGTTTCTAAAATGTATTAATTTTTTGTTTGTTTGTTGTTTCGCGCAAGGATATTTTGAGTTTGTCTTTTCATTTTTTTTTAGCAAAATCGTTTGATTGTTATTTGTTTTTGCTGTTTTGTTTTATTTTCCGATTTTTTCTTTTTCAGTTTACTCTTGTCCATCTCAGGGTGGGGTGTAACGTTCTACGTTTTACGTTTGTTAGTTAAACGGAATTTTTATTTTAAAATAAATTTAATCAACCCTCTAAACGGATTTGGGGTTTGCAATAATCAAGAAAATACTTTGGGATTTTGTTTTTTTTTTTGCAATAATCGAGAAACTCACACACCAGAAACGATGATTCTTTTACCATTCAATCGCGTATGTTTTCACTTTAAAACAACGACCTGTATATGAAAGAAGATTTTAGTTTGCGAAAGCACGCGCGTATGCATTTCGATAACAAATGAACGAGGATTTATTTTAAACGCTTCCTTCCGCTCGTCCTGGCAATGCTGCGCAATTTTTCATACGGATTAGAGTTTGAATGACGTTAACAAGAACGTGTTGAGTCTTCACGATGATGTGCGTTCTGGACTCTTTCGCAGTTGGAAGTTGACGTTGATGCTGTTGGGGGATTTGGGTGCTTACACGCATTTGCAAGGCAAGATTACACGAAGTAGGCAGGCAGTGTTGCCGATGGGCTTTCGGGACACGCCTGTACGTTTAATGCCGTGTAAGACAGATTTTGAATATTATCAAATTTTTTGTAAGAACTTTCTTGATGATGCAACCAAAAAAGCATTTGAAGGGGAAACTTTTGCAGAAAACCGCAAGTCTCTAACGTCATTTGTTCGGAAGATACTTGCATTTGTTTTGAAGTATACTGCAATGGCGATATACTTTTTTTTTAAGTTGAATAACGCGGAAACTGTTTAGTTTAGGCTTCATGTACGATGCATAAAGTCACATTAAAATTCAGTCAGGAACCCGAAAATGCGCAAATATATAGGGTGTTCTATTTAAAATAACGAAGTGATGTAACGCCCAGGCCAAACGCAACACTCTGTATACGCCAAACCAATTTCAAAATATGCTCCACGTGATACCAAGTAACTTTCATTTGAAACATTTTTTTGTAAAATGAGTAACCGGAGAGATATGAGGGAAGCCGCATTAAGTGGAACACGCTGTATATATTTTTAGGTATTTCGCGCGTTCTTTGAATTTTCCGCATTTTTTCCGTCCGCTCGATTAAAGACTTCTCAAAACTGCTTCCCCACTTCCTCATTTATTTCCAGTTTCGGTTTTCTTTTCCTCCAGCACATTTTACTTTCGAACCTTTTCTTTTATTCCTCGAAATACAATTTTTTTTTCTCTTCCTTTTCAATAACGTCAATTGCAAAAAATCAATTAATGGAAAATTTACCGAACAGATCATTTTTCCTTTTTTGCTTTGTCGTTTATTAACTTCGGACGCCAAAATGAATTTCATTATTTCGAAGAGGGAGTCAAGTCAAGCTGACTTTGACTTTGACGCAATCAAAGAATCGTAAACAGCAAGACGAAATAAATAAATTAGTCCTTCGCAATCGCAAACTTATGCGGAAAGTTTCGCACCGACTTCCGCTCGTCACAGTCGCATTTCGATTATTCGGTATTACGTTAAGTTTCCGAAGCCATCTTAAATATTTATCTTGCTTAATAATTAGTTCTCTTTGCAAATTGCAAATTCGCGACCAACAATTATAATAATTACGTTTGTACTACTCTGCCGTTCTTCTTTTCAGAAATACCCAATCCAAACACCCCACAGGAATAAATTCCGATGAAGGCGAAAATGGATCAACATCCGAGAGAAAAAAGTTTACTTCTGGGTGGTTAGAATGAATTTGTGAACAACCCCTAATCACCATCGTCATGAATTGAATGAAGAAGATAGAGACGATTAAGATGAAGATCCTTTTTCTTCTTCTGATGATACTAAGTGTCGGTACGTACTCTCCTTTTCTTTTCATTTAATTAGAGCAAAATCAATCAAAAGCAAGCAATTTGAAATTATCACTTATTTATTTATACATTAATTATCGCTTCTAAAATTCAAAAGAAAAATGTCTTCTTCTTCAGTAGCTACCGAGATACTGCCCAAGAATGCACAATATAAAGGGAGAATGCCATGGGCGTAGCCAAGGTGGGGCAAAGGGGACAGTTGTCCACCTCTTGGCTCGCGAAGCGATGAAAAACTATTTTCTGTAAATACTTTCTTAAATAAAAAAAAAGAGTTGGGCCGCTGATCAATAAACAAAGGATAAATCAAAAGTGCAGAAGGTCAGCAAGGGTGAGGCGAGGCGAGATATAATGGAGAAAGCAAATGAATCAAACATCAGAGAAAAATAAAAATGGGAGAGGACAAAACAAGACAAAAAGAATTCAAAAGTAAAAGACAACAAATGAATGCACAGTACAGAGGGAGAATACCATGGGCGTAGGCAAGGTGGGGTAAAGGGGGCAGCTGCTCACCCTTGGCTCGCGGAGCGATGAAAAACTATTTTCTGTAAATACTTTCTTAAATAAAAAAAAAGAGTTGGGCCGCTGACCAATAAACGAAGGATAAATGAAAAGTGCAGAAGGTCAGCAAGGGCGAAGCGAGGCGAGATATAATGGAGAAAGCAAATGAATCAAACATCAGAGAAAAATAAAAACGAGAAAGGACAAAACAAGACAAAAAGAATTCAAAAGTAAAAGACAACAAATGAATGCACAGTACAGAGGGAGAATACCATGGGCGTAGGCAAGGTGGGGTAAAAGGGGCAGCTGCTCACCCTTGGCTCGCGGAGCGATGAAAAACTATTTTCTGTAAATACTTTCTTAAATAAAAAAAAAGAGTTGGGCCGCTGACCAATAAACAAAGGATAAATGAAAAGTGCAGAAGGTCAGCAAGGGTGAGGCGAGGCGAGATATAATGGAGAAAGCGAATGAATCAAACATCAGAGAAAAATAAAAACGAGAAAGGACAAAACAAGACAAAAAGAATTCAAAAGTAAAAGACAACAAATGAATGCACAGTACAGAGGGAGAATACCATGGGCGCAGGCAAGGTGGGGCAAAGGGGGCAGCTGCCCACCCTTGGCTCGCGGAGCGATCAAAAACTATTTTCTGTAAATACTTTCTTAAATAAAAAAAAAGAGTTGGGCCGCTGACCAATAAACAAAGGATAAATGAAAAGTGCAGAAGGTCAGCAAGGGTGAGGCGAGGCGAGATATAATGGAGAAAGCGAATGAATCAAACATCAGAGAAAAATAAAAACGAGAAAGGACAAAACAAGACAAAAAGAATTCAAAAGTAAAAGACAACAAATGAATGCACAGTACAGAGGGAGAATACCATGGGCGTAGGCAAGATGGGGTAAAGGGGGCAGCTCCCCACCCTTGGCTCGCGGAGCCATCAAAAACTATTTTCTGTAAATAGTTTCTTAAATAAAAAAAAAAGAGTTGGGCCGCTGATCAATAAACAAAGGATAAATCAAAATTGCAGAAGGTCAGCAAGGGCGAGGCGAGGCGAGATATAATGGAGAAAGCAAATTAATCAAACATCAGAGAAAAATAAAAATGAGAAAGGACAAAACAAGACAAAAAGAATTCAAAAGTAAAAGGCAACAAATGAATGCACAGCACAGAGGGAGAATATCATGGGCGTAGGCAAGGTGGGGTAAAGGTGGCAGCTGCCCACCCTTGGTTCGCGGAGCGATCAAAAACTATTTTCTGTAAATAGTTTCTTAAATAAAAAAAGAATTGGGCCACTGACTAGAAAATGAAAACTGCAGAAGGTCATTGAGGGCGAGGCGAGACGAGCAAAAAATGCAGAAACAAAAGAATTAAAAAAAAAACATTAGAGAAAAATGTAAAGAAAACAAATATGAGAAAAGACAAAAAAAAATCAAAAGAAAAAGACAATAAAAGAATGTAATTGTTTTAATAACGAAGAAAAATACAGACGGGAAAGACCAAGCAAAAAAAAATAAGAGAGCAAGAAAGCAAAAGACAATAGTCTAAAGTTTTAAAGTTTTGAAAACAATCCTTAAAGACGGACGAGGTTTTTAAAGAAGATAAAAATGATATCTGTCCGTCTGTTTTATTTAAATTGTTTAAATAATACGTTGGGCAACCCTTTAAATTGATTTCTAACATTTTTGTTTCAGTTTTCTGGCTTTTAATTTTTTAATTTCTTCAAATTTTTAATACTCAGCATTTTTTAATAATTTTTTACATTTTATTTTTTTATAAAAATCCTCTCCTCTCCCGGGTTCAGTTCAATCGGGTTGGGTTTTTACATTTTACTTTTCGGATTGTTTAATTTGTTTTGATTTTTAAGTTTGAAACGTTTCTCGTTTCAAACTTCCACATTTTTCGCTAAAATCTTTAACTTTTTTTTCGATTTTCGATAATTTCATACCTTTTCTTTTTGTCTTTTGTAAAATTCCTTCCTCGGGTTGGACTCACCTGGGTTCAGATTAATTGGGTTTATATAGGAAACATTTTTTAAATTCAAATTTATATATTCTATGATTTT
Organism: Prosopocoilus inquinatus; assembly: GCA_036172665.1. NCBI lineage: Eukaryota > Metazoa > Arthropoda > Insecta > Coleoptera > Lucanidae > Prosopocoilus > Prosopocoilus inquinatus. The sequence continues at coordinate 809,002 of CM069873.1, forward strand.
AATTTTTTTATTTTTAATATTATTATTAAGATTTTTTGTTTTAATCTGCTACGTTTTTTTTCGAATTTCATTTTCTTCGGTTGGGTTCAGTTTAGTTGGTTTGGGGCTGTGACCTCGAATAGTTTTTACATTTTATTTTCTGGAGTGTTTATTTTTTCTAAGTTTAACGTTTCTTGCTTCAATTTTCTTCAGTTTTTTTTTTGGAATTTTCTTATTAACATTTTTTTCTTTTGATTTTTGGTAATTCCTTACCTTTTCGACCTTACTAAAATTCCTTTCTTAGCTTGGATTCACTTAGGTTCACTCCAGTTACATTGGTTTGCTTTTGAAACACTTTAATGTCTCAAAATTTTGTAAAAGAATTGCCGCTTTTGATTGCAGTGAATCCCTCGCGCAACCTCTGTACAGCTGTTTCAGCCCCATTTGGAGCTTCATCAGCAGTAGCGTAGCTCGAGATTTACACTGCAAACCGAAACGATTCGATCCAGGTTAAAAAGCGATCGTAGGATATCGCTGTTTAAACTATTCAAACTTTTGTAGAAAAAATTTGTGCAAATCGTTTTTGATTGCAGTGAAAACCTCGAGCAGCTTCTGGACAGCTGTTTCAGCCCTGCTTGGGGCTTCTTCAGCAGAGACTGCAATGTCAGGTCAAAAAGCGATAGTAAGATGTCGCTATTTTATCTGTTCATCAAAATTTTGTGTTTAAAAGAATTCGGGTTCTGAGTTTGATTTAATTTAGTAGGATTGAGTTCGCTTAGCTTCGGTTTCATTGGGTTGGATTCGGCTTATCTGAGTTGGGTTTTTACATTTCACATTTTGGATCGTTTAATTTTTTGATTTTTAAGTTTAGCGTTTAGGGTTGGGTTCGCTTTGCCTCCGTTTCATTGGCTTGGGTTCGGTTTATTTGATTTGACCTTGAAATATTTTTTAATATTTAAAAGTATTGTGTTTTCTATAGTTTTCTAAGATTTCCTATTTCAATAATCAATCTACTACAGTCTTTTCGAATTTCATTTTTAAAATGTCGCGTAATTTCTCAAATTTTATAGTAACGGTAATTTTCAACGTTTCTTTTTTATCCATGGGAAAATTATTTTCTTGGGTTGGCTTCGCTCAGGTAAAGTTCAGGTCGTTTGGGTTGACCTTGATTTTCTTTTTACTTATATTGTGTACAAATTCTTTACGATTTTTTTCATTTTCTAAATACTTAATTTTAACTTTTTGTCTTTCAATCTTCAATCCTCAGGTTCTTTCCGAATTTCCTTCAAATTTTAGTATTGTTGATGAGCTCCCCCAAAACAAGATTCTGGCTACGTCCATGGAGGATACCTAAAGCAACCATTCATTTTTCGTCCAAAAACGGGTTGGCATCACCAGATGAAACTGAAAATATTGTTTAATTGCGACTATGTAAGGACACTGCTGGCTAAGATTTTCAAAACGGGACGACGTTTTTGCGTCCCGATCGATCTCTCGTAGACAACGGGACAACGTCTTCAAAAAAGGTAACGTCCCGTTGAAAACGGGACGCGTGGTCACTTTAAGGATACCCATACAAGAGAAGGAGGAGTTTTGTTCTGGCGATTGTTCAATCTTAAAAAATGATTTTGATTTGGTGATGAAGATGATGATGACCAAAGAGACCACTAAATAAATTCTGATTTAAAGAAAATAATTGCGATTTTGGAACTACACTTTTTATATTTTCGGATTTTCTCTCTGACAATATTTTGCATAAACATTTTCTCTCCTTTCAGTATTCGATGTAAACGGGGGTTTAAAATGGGTGAGGGTGAACGTTCCCCAGTATCGTGTTCCGGGAGAAATGGCGCAATTGCAGTGCGACTACAACTTAGGGAACGACAGCCTGTATGCGGTGAAATGGTACCGAGATCACGAGGAGTTCTACAGATTTGTCCCAAGAGCGCGACCAGAGGCCAGCAGTTACAAAGTTGAGGGGATACATGTTGATGTAAGTAAGTAGAAGTTAAGATTGAAATCTTGTGGGGGTGTGTTTATTACACCCCGGCCTCGCCGTTCTGCTCCACCACGAAGACATTATCTCGAATAAAAATAAACCTTATCATCATATCATGTTTCAAGAGCGAATTTAATTGAAAAATATACTGACTCATGATGAACAGTATTATTAGAATTTTAATGCTTTTATGGATACGTCAAAATTATTTTCAAAATTAGAAATTAGTTCAAGATAGATGATGCCAGAGTTGCCAGATTTCTTACAGGAATATCGACAAGTTATTGATGAAATATAGCCAAAAAGCGCCAATATTTTTAGAGTTCCGTTTAACACAGGGTCGCGTTCAGAAATTGTGTAGCGAGAGCACTTTGGGCGTTTCAAATGGAAAGCAAAATGCACCAAATCATTTACATGAGAGAGAAAGGATATTATCCAGAGCGCGCTCTCTTTTATTCCTGAACGGGCCCCAGTGGTAGTTCACCTGGTCCCTACCGTTCACTAGTGGACGCCCGAGCTTTCATGGTGGGCGGTAGCGCAGCAATGAAACGACACTGCGATTACATACTAATCGACTGACTGTTGACCGGTCAAAAACAGGACAGCAGTCAAACTCTTGTATTGGGACCGTATCCGTCCCGATACAAAAATGGGCGACAGGTACAGGGATAGGTCGACTATCCCTAATTTAACATGTTATGGTCGAAAGCAAAAAATAATAGACAATTACAGTTTTCTGTAATTTTTCTTTCTCCAAGATAATACTGTTTAAATACGGTTCCACAAATTTTATCTAAAATATAAAAGTTTTGAGCCTATAAAGTTTGAAAGCTCTCAACGTTTTTAAATATCACCTGCGAAGTCTGGTATTTAACCAATACCATTAGTTGGAGGAAGTCAAAATTACAGGAAACTGTAATTGTCTACTCTATTCCCTCTGTCTCAATTTAGTTGTGGTCACCTTTAGTGTTTTTCGATAAATTAAATTCAATCCAGGAACTAATATAAAAATCGCCCACTTGGGGGTATCACATACGAGAACAAACAGAAAAATAAAGAACCAAATGAAACGTGCAAAAAGGTGCGAAACAAAATACAAGGCATGAAGTGAACAAAAAAAAAAATGGACAGTGGATCAAGTTGGACGAAAAACAACGAGTTTCCGGACGAATAAAGCAATTCTTGAAAAAACAAACTGCAAAAGAGTTCGTAATAAGATAAAAGAAAAACGAAAAAAGAGAGTAATGGAATGAAAAATGAAAGAAGATGAAAATGAATATGAATGTGAATATAAAAAGGACAACACCGAGTTGACCCAAAAACCGTAGAAATACAGCGCGTAAAACAAAAGATCGTAACTGAAATTGATACGAAAAAAAAAAAAAAATGAAAAACGCAAGCAAAGTACAAAGAGATACGAAGAAAAAAAGTAAAAACATCTCCTATTTGGGATGTGAAATGAAAAGTGCAAAAAATCAGAAACAGAAGAGAAATGAAACAAGCAGCAACAAAACGCAAGGCATGAAATGAACGAGAAAGAAAACGAAGACAAAAGAAAATCGAGAACTCCGGACGAATAAAAAACTTGTAGAAGAAAGAAGTCGATAACACAATAAAGGAAAAACAAAAAAGAAATGAACGAAGAAATACGTGCGTAAAACAACTGAAATAGAAGTAAGCTGAAGTACGAAACAAATGAAAAACGGTAAATTACAAAATGCGAAAAATTAATTCGATTAAATGGCAAAAGAGAAATACGTATGAAAGCACAAAGAAAGGAAAAACGAAAGACGACTGGCGACTAGCGGAAACAAGAAACAAATGAGTACCCAGACGAAAGAAAAAAAAACGAAAACAAAAGATAACTGCAAAAAAGCGCCAGTCGACAATATGTAAAAAAGTCGATAAAAATAAACAGAGTAAGAATAAACAGAAGCAAAAGAAACAGCACGAAGGCACAAACGATTGACAATAACACTGTAAATTGAACGAAAAGCAACAATTTTCCGAATGAATTAAAAAAAATTGTGGAAATAAAAATAAAATGAAAAAAAAGTGGATTAAAAAAACAAAAAAAAAATAAATGACGAAACACAGTGCGCAAAATAAAAGAACACACAACTGATTCAGAGACATAAAACAAATGATTAATGGTGAGCTAGAAAAAAACGTCAATAACATGCGAGAAATTACAAGAAAAAATAAGAAGAGCAGAAGTGTAGTAAGGAAGTACGTAAAGAACGGAAAGAGAATGAAAGATGAGCAAAAAAAAACAAACGAATCTCAAGGCAAAAAGACTAAGTATGTAGAAAACAAAAGACAAGACGAGGAAGAAAATGCCAACCAACAATATGTGAAAAATCAATTCGACAAAAACAAACAAAAGAAAAATAGGAAAGCATAAAATAAAATGAATTTAAAAAAAAACGTAAATATCACGTTGGACAAAAAGAAAGTTCTTGCAAATAAAAATAAAATCGTAGGAAGAAACAAAAGAGAACAATAAAAGGAATCAATAAAATGCGCAAATCAAATCGATTAAAAATGAAGAAAAAAAAATGCAAAAAGCAGGAGAAAAAACAAACAAACACAGGAACAGTGGATAGGCTAAAAAAAAAATAATGAAGAAACAGCAATGTTCCGGTCGAAAACTTTTCAGGGTCAAGAAACTGGCAGAAAAAAGAAAGACAAAAGAGATTATTGTGAAAAATGAAAAAGGCATTTCTTGAAGTTTAATTAATCTAGAACGCTTAACGGCATCTGTAGAAACAATCGGAGATTTAAGTAAATAGTTTTTCTTTTGCTGATTTTGCAGAGAAAATAATTCCTGCCAAAAAATAGCGCCACCTTCTTTTTTATTTATTGAAAAAGTTAAATGTAAAATCGAGATTTATTTTTATGAACTAATTTTCTGTTTTAAATTTGTTCATAATTAGTAATTAATTATGAATTAATATAAGCATCATCAGATGCTGATGAATACTTTGTATTCACCTCAAACGCATAATCTAAGTTAGTATAAGTTTTTTTTTGACCCTGTACTTGTGTACTTCTTTTGTTTTATGCATTATTAATTGACGTGTCCTATTTACCATTGTATGTGACTTCAGGAAATAAATGGATTATTATTAGAGAGAGGAATTTTCAAGGGGTTGCAAAGTCAACGTTCACTGCATGGGTGCGCACTATAGCGCGTTCCAACCTTAGAAGTACGGCTATATGCGTTCCTTTCATGGTTTTTCAATAAAGCTGTCTTTATCTCTCCGAATGCTCCATGAGGCCCGTATTGCATTTTAAGAGTAGAACGCGCTATGATAGAAGCTGGTCGGTGCATAGATTAATTTAATGTCCCTAGTAAAGTCAGATAAATAGTCACACACATTTATATGATGACTTCTTCTGGTGTTACAATCCCGTAAAAATTCCTCTCTCTGATCATAGTACACTTATTTTAAAATCATGTTTACTCTTTCTGCCGTTGCAATCCCGTAAAGCTTTCTCTCTCTGATCATCATACACTTATTTAAAATTATTTTTATTTCTCATTTGCTCGGTTGATGGTATCTACTTCTTTTCTTGTTCCAGATGAATCTTTCGGATAGTAAAAAGGTGGTCCTTCACTCGGTCAGTCTGAAAACGAGCGGACTCTTCTGCTGCGAAGTATCCGCAGAGGCCCCATCTTTCTCGTCCGCTCAAAGCGAAGCCCGGATGGAAGTGGTCTGTAAGTCGGAGATTATTTCAGAAGCCATTCATTCGATCACCCGTTAATTCGTTGTTAGTTCTCCGCGAAAGAAGGAAATTTCAGGATTTCATCCCTGTATAAGCGGAATGTCGTTTAATTAATGAACCCTTATGGTCTCTGCAATATTTACTTAAGGGGCATCTCAACTCTGCAAATTGGACTTTACGGCGCACAAATTAATGTGAGCACGGGTATTAAGCTGTCGGTTGTAAATTATAATTATTGGTTTTATGGCAATTGCAGAGCTTATTTCTATGTGCAGGAATTCGATTAACATTCGAATAGATAATAGATGTATAATAGGTTTGAGGTACGTATCAAAAAAAAAAAAACATGCATATTAGCCCAACAGGAAAAAAAATATTCTTTTTTTTAAAGGTCTAATATCATTTTACGCTAATCGCTTATTCTGGACGCTTATATTATAATCACTCTTATAGCGTTTTTCGCTGGCTGCACCGGTATGCACTGAGTGTATCTCCATCTCGTTTTATTACATAAAGTTGAACCGAGATGGAGATACACTCAGTGCGCACTGAATGCAAGAAAGTGCGACCAGTGGAAAACGCTATTAGACTATTTTTATACGAACTTCCAGTGCTGCCAACCGACCTTTGTTAAGTCATGGAAAACTTCGGTAGATGTCCCTGAATTTCGGGGTAGATTATTAAATATTGTTCATAAAATAAACAAAAACTGAGTTAAGTTAATGATTACAATAAAAAAAAAAACAGTACAAACGAAAATAAAAACAGCAAATAGACCCAATCATAAAAATGTGATTAAAAACGTGTCAAATATACAGTGTGATCGAAAAAATCTTAAGGTTGCTTGCGAAAGATATGGATACTTTGGTTCTAACGCAATAACGACATCTAAGATAACTGTCACTTACACTTTTGCATCATAATTTAAATCAAACAAACTCATTGGTTAAATATTTTCTTAGCAAGATCTTAATTATTGGTATTATAAAACATTATGAGCGGGGAAAAGAATTCGGGCCACTTCTTCCGCGAACAATACGAAAATTTAGTACTCGGATTGTACTGGCCCCGCCTACAATAATCTCTGATGAAATGAGAACGCACTCCTTCCCCTCCCACTCAATAAGTCAAGGTGGAGGGAGCAAACAGTACATTCAAACTGTCCAATACTAACTGGCCTGAAGTTTTCTCCCTGATTATGAGTTTCGAAAATGTTCAGTTTGAAAATGTAAACGTCTAAAAACGTAGGTATTATACAGGGTCGGACAAAAGTTTGTCGCTGAAGTTCTCGAACTCGACAGTTGTGGAAAGAAATTATATTATTTTTATTTATTTATTTTTCTGTGCAAACGTTTAACACACAGCGATTCCCAATCTCTTTTAAGCATCGACTCCTTACAAGAAAAAAAATGTTTAATGCTGCGCGATAAGAGCGGGGTTGCCAGCTTTTTTGCAGGCAGTGTCGCCAACCTGCTGGCGCCAATTTTTTTTTTAAATCCCCATAGGATGTTAATCTGTGTGTAATATTTCTTAAAAACTGTCGTATTTAGTCAATCTCGTTTACTCACTTTCCGTCTATTGGCACAGAAACATAGCAGAAAGGAACAAAAGAAATTTCAAAAGACAGAAAACAGAGATATAAGAGGAAGAAAAAATAAAAAAATCTCCTATTTGGAATACCAAAAATCAACAGAACAAATTTAAAAAAAAAAAACCAAATGAAACTTGCAAAATTCAGAAACACCAAAGAAATGAAAGAAGCGGCAACGAAATACAAGGCGTGAAATGAATAAAGAAAAATTAAAAAAAAAAAAGAAAATCGACAACACCAAGTGGAAGAAGAAAACAGTGATTCACCACAGGACGAATAAAAAAATTCGTAGAAAATAAAATAAGTCGATAATACGATGAAAGAAAAACAAAAAAAGAAATGAAAGAAGAAATACAGTGCGCGAAACAGGAGAAGATCACAACTGAAATCGATACGAAACAAATGAGAAACGATGAGCTATTAAAAAAAGTGTCAATAAAATGCGAAAAATTAGATTCGATTAGAAAAAAGAGAAAAGAGAAATACAAATGAAAGCATAAGGAACGGAAAAACAAAACAAGGAACAAATGAATCTCCAGACGAAAAAAAAAACTTAGCAGAAAACAAAAGACAACTGCAAAAAAGCGTCGATAATACGATAAAAGAGAAACAAAGAAAAAAAATTAACAAATGAACACGAACAAAACAAAAGGTCACAGCCGAAATTGTTGCGAAACAAATGAAAAACGACGAACTCGCAAAAGAAAAACATGAATAAAATGCGAAAATCAGTTCGATTAGGAAAGCAAAAGAGAAACGCATGCGAAAGCAAAAAAGAACGGAAAAACAAAAGACGATCGGCGACTAAGGTGAACCAGAAACAAATGAACATCCAGACAAAAGAAAAAAAACTATTAGAAAACAAAAGGCGACTACGAAAGAGCGCCAAAATTAATCACACGTGACGAAAAATTTGATAAAAATAAACAAAAGAGAAGCGAAAGAAACGGCAACAAAATACAAGGCATGAATTGAACCAAAAAAAAAAAACATACGAAGAATAAGTTTAGAAAAAAAAAAAAAACAAATAAAGAATCGCCGATTTGCACTGTCAAAAATCAGAACAAATTTAAAAAACAAAACAAATGAAACCTGCAAAAAATCACAAAAAAAAAAGAAATGAAAGAAGCAGCAACGAAATATAAGGCGTGAAACTAATAAAGAAAAATTAAAAAAAAAAGAATATCGACAACACCAAGTGGAAGAACAAAACCGGACGAATCAAAAAAAAACCGTAGAAAATAAAAGAAGTCGATAATACGATAAAAGAGAAACAAAGAAAAACAAAACAAAACAATAGATCACAGCTGAAATTGTTGCGAAACAAATGAAAAACGACGAACTCGCAAAAGAAAAACATGAATAAAATGCGAAAATCAGTTCGATTAGGAAAGCAAAAGAGAAACGCATGCGAAAGCAAAAAAGAACGGAAAAACAAAAGACGATCGGCGACTAAGGTGAACCAGAAACAAATGAACATCTAGACAAAAGAAAAAAAACTATTAGAAAACAAAAGACGACTACGAAAGAGCGCCAAAATTAATCACACGTGACGAAAAATTTGATAAAAATAAACAAAAGAGAAGCGAAAGAAATGGCAACAAAATGCAAGGCATGAATTGAACCAAAAAAAAAAAAACATACGAAGAATAAGTTTAGAAAAAAAAAAAAACAAATAAAGAATCGCCGATTTGCACTGTCAAAAATCAGAACAAATTTAAAAAACAAAACAAATGAAACCTGCAAAAAATCACAAACAAAAAAGAAATGAAAGAAGCAGCAACGAAATCTAAGGCGTGAAATGAATAAAGAAAAATTAAATAAAAAAAGAAAATCGACAACGCCAGGTGAAAGAACAAAACCGGACGAATCAAAAAAAAAAAATCGTAGAAAATAAAAGAAGTCGATGATACGATAAAAAAGAAACAAAGAAAAACAAAACAAAACAATAGATCACAGCTGAAATTGTTGCGAAACAAATGAAAAACGACGAACTCTCAAAAGAAAAACATGAACAAAATGCGAAAATCAGTTCGATTAGGAGAACAAAAGAGAAACGCATACGAAAGCAAAAAAAGAACGGAAAAACAAAAGACGATCGGCGACTAAGGTGAACCAGAAACAAATGAACATCCAGACAAAAGAAAAAAAACTACTAGGAAACAAAAGACGACTACGAAAGAGCGCCAAAATTAACCACACGTGATAAAAATTTTGATAAAAATAAACAAAAGAGAAGCGAAAGAAACGGCAACAAAATACAAGGCATGAATTGAACAAAAACAAAACACATACGAAGAATAAGATTAGAAAAAAAAAAACAAATACAAATATCGCCCTGTCAAAAATCAAAACGGAAACAAAAGAAAAATAAAAGAAACAGCCACAAAATACAAAGCACGAAGTGAACAAAATAAAACAAAAGAAGATCGTCAACACCGAGATCGGCGATTAAGGTAAGCAAGAAACAAATGAACATCCAGATGAAAAAAAAAAGATAGTGGAAAACAAAAGACAACTGCAAATAAGCGCCAATCAGCAATACGTGAAAAATCGATTTATAAACATACGTAAACAAAAGAGACGCGAAAGAATTGCGTGAAGACACGAAATGAACAAAAAAACACAAAAACAAAAGAAGATTGACCGAGTTGAAAGAAAAACGGCAATTTTTGGGACGAATCAAAAAATTCGTAGAAAATAAAAGCAAACCGTAATAAAAAAGTCAAGACTACGATATAATCAAAATAGAAAAAGAAACGAACGACGAAATGCATTCATTGCGCAAGACGAAAGGAGTTTACAAAACAAATGAAAAAAAAAAAACGATGAACTACACAAAGGCGTCGACGAAATGCGGAAAAATCAAAAAAGAAACGAATGAGTGACGAAATGCGTTGCGCGTAAAATGAAAGAAGATTACAACAAACAAATGAAAAACGATGAATTACAACAAACGCGAAGAAATCAATTCCACAAAACAAAAAAAAAAAAACAAAAACAAACAAAAAACAAAAATAAATGGCTTTCTAGTAGAAAACAAAAGCAAAAACAACTGAAAATCGTCAAACAACAAAATTAATTTGATGAAAATAAACAAAAGAGAAATACGAAAGCTTAGATGAGATACGATAAGATTTCTTTATTTGTGTTTTCAACAATTATTGTAATACAAGGGTCGATAATTGGTTTAATTTAAACGAAACGAAGTCAAAACAAGGTCACGTGAGTTTTTTTTTCTTTTTTTACATACCGAGCGCTTTCGCAATATGGCGCGATAGGAATTATTCAGAGCACTATCATAACCAGACAGAGGGATTCTTACAGGACGACGAAACGCACGCATAGTCGGCCAACCCGATGCAGCTCGTAAAGAAACGCGTTTCGTCGAGTCGGCTGGCCAACTATGAGTGCGTTTGGTCATCCTGTAAGAATCCCGCTGTCTGGTCATAAGTCATAACTCATTTCTCTCGATTCAAGACTTCAAATTTCAAGTTATGATTATGCAGGATGTATTTATTGATGTACTTCGTACTGATTTTATTCCAAATTAAAGAGAGAGAGAAAAAAGAAAAACAATTCGAAGCAAGTAAGAAAGCCAAGAGCGTCTTAAACAACACGGGCAACAAAAAAGAAAAAGAAAAAAATTTTTCAAGTCGACGTTCGCTCGTTCCTTTGACTGGTTTTAATCACTGTGATTTTCCGCTTAACCGAGAAAATTCCATCGGAGGTAACGTAAGAAGTAGCGCCGGAGCTTTCATTAGAAATTTCCAGGAGGAAAGCAACATCACAGGCGCCCGTCGCTCCGTCGTAATTTAGCGCTTTCAGCGGCGGCCCTTTCACGATTATATTCAATATTGAGGAGGAAATAATAAGCGGCGAGATTCACGTAACAATTTTATTTATTTATTTATTCATTTATTCCGGCTGAAAACGAAAGCAGCTTGAGCGCACTTACCAAAAGAAAAGGCGGACAAATTTGATTACGCCGGAATATTGGACAATTCTTTGTTGTACGCCGGCGGTCTTTTATTATTAAATTTTCCTTGTATTATGCAATAATACAAATCTATTTATACTATAAATATTTATTTATTCGGAGGTATTAAGGAAATTCCTTCCCTGGAATATTATTTGCTTACCTTACTTATCTATTAAAAAAAAAATAATAATAATGGTATCTATCGCAAGGAAAATAAAAATAAGTACTGAATGGGAAGGAGGGGAGGGCTAAGTAATAAAAATGAGATAGTCTATCTTCTAGAAGAAAAACAGCAAGATTAATTTTTTTTCTTAAAACTGTACAAGACTGGAATAATTTAAATGAAAAAGATTTGATTAAATTATTAGAAAATCGTGTAAACAAAATTAAAAATTAAGATGTAAGTAATTATGTTTGATTATTAGGCCACCAAGTATATTATACTACACGCCTAATTTGTAACAATAAATAATAAATTAAATTTGAAAAATTAATGTAAAAAAAAATTACATAAATTCAATTTTTTATTTTTATTTTTTTGGAAAATTCAAGATTGCCTTTTGTTTGTTTCTTTCTTTTGAAAGCAAAGCGTGACGGAAATCAGATGTTCCCTCGGTTTGTTGTCTCACAATCGATCCTTTTTTGTTTAAAAAAAAAACAAAAGAATTTCAAGTTTCGAATTCGATTGTCTCGGTTCTTCTTTTTTTCATCTTTAGATGGAGCGAAACGCTTTTTTTTTGTTTTTAATTAAATTATTCGACATTCGCGTTCTTTCTCGATTGGCGGAAGAACAAATTCGTTTTTTTTCAATCAATCAATCAAACTTTAAAATCCTTTTTTGTTTTTGCCAAAAACGAAAAGGCAAACGTAAAAGACGAAAGGCCAAAGGTTTTGTCTTGCGCTTTTTATTTTGTTTTGGAACGTCACAAATGCACAAATTTTCTTTGTTTTTCTTCAGACGTAACATTTATTTCTTTTTTGGAAAATCGTTGATCGTCTTTTGTTTCACTGTTTTTTTCTTGACGCGATTCGACAGTGGTTTCTTTCGCGATTCCAAAAAAAAAGAAAAGAATCGTAAATAAAAGAATTGTTTCTGTTTATGTTTCCTGGCGGTCGGTCTTTTGTTTTCCGTGTTTCTTTTGTTTTCGTTCTCGACGAACAAAGGGCGATTTTTCTTACAAAAAAATGTTCGTCGCACGATCGATCTTCTGATTTCAGTTTTTCTTTGTTTCTACAAAAAAGAAAAAAAATGCAAAAACGTTTCCTCCACATTTATTCGCCGTTCGCTTCTTTCCTTGATTTCTTTTCTCTTTTCATCTTTCGTTGGAACAATTTCTTCTTTGGAACATCGGTCGTCCTTTGTTTTTGTTTCCTCTCTCTTAATAATGCGAAATATATTTTTCAAAAAAAAAAAACAAAAACAAACAAAAACTAAAATTTGGAAGACAAGAGACTATTGGCTGTTCTCAAAAAAAAAAAAAAAAAGAAAAAACAACGGAAATATTTTCTGTAAGTTCTTTTGTTTTTGTTTTGTTTCTTTTTTACGTTGTTGTCGAGGATACGGCAACAATTTTTTCTTTTTTTTTTAACATCGATCATCTTTTGTTTTTGTTTCCTTTCTATCAATAAAGCGATTGAGGAAATATATTTTTCCAGAAAAAAAAAACTAAAATTTGGAGAAGACAAGAGACTATTGGTTGCTCTCAAAAGAAAAAAAAAAAAAACAACGGAAATATTTTGTTGCTCCGTTGTCTTTTGTTTTTTTTTCTTGCTTCTTTTTTACGTTGTAGTCGAGGATACGCCATTTTTTTTTCTCTTTCCATCTTTCTATGGAACAATTTTTTTTTTTGGAACATCGATCGTCTTTTGTTTTGTGTTCGAATTTTTTTTTGTTTTGTTTTTTGTAATATTGTGATCGGAGGAATGCAGTTTTTCAAAAACAAAAAACAAAAAAACACAAACAAAAACTAAAGTTTGGAAGACAAGAGACTATTGGTTGCTCTCAAAAGAAAAAAAAACAACGGAAATATTTTCTATCAGTTGTCTTTTGTTTTTTTTTTCTTGCTTCGTTTTTACGTTGTTGTCGAGGATACGCCATTTTTTTTTCTCTTTCCATCTGTGGATGGAACAATTTTCTTTTGGAACATCGATCGTCTTTTGTTTTTGTTTCCTCTCTGTTAGTAATGCGAAATATATTTTTCAAAAAAAAACGCAAAAACTAAAATTTGGAAGATAAGACTGCTCTAAAAAAAAAAAAGAAAACACAACGGAAATATTTTCTGTCAGTTGTCTTTTGTTTTTTTTTCTTGCTTCCTTTTTACGTTGTTGTCGAGGATACGCCATTTTTTTTCTCTTTTCATCTTTCGATGGAACATTTTTTTTTTTTGAACATCCATCGTCTTTTGTTTTTGTTTTCTCTCCTTTAATAATGCGATTGATGAAGAAAGGCTTTTTTCCAAAAAAACAAAAAAAAAAAAAGACAAACGAAGACACTATTGGTTCCTCTGAAAAGAAAACGAAAACGAAAATATTTTCTGTCAGTTGTCTCTTGTTTTTTTGCTTCTTTTTTTACGTTGTTGTCGAGGATGCGGCATTTTTTTTCTCTTTCCATCTTCGATCGACGGAACAATTTTATTTTCGGAGCATCGATCGCCTTTTGTTTTCGTGTCCTCTCTTTTTTCCCAAAATTGCCTAATTTGTAACAATAAATAAATAAATAAAGAGATAAACTAAAGACTAAAATTACTAAGACGCATTTTCTGTCAGTTGTCTTTTATTTTCTGTTTACGTTGTTTTCAAGGAAACGGCATTTTTTTAAACAAACAAAACAAACAAACATTTGCCACACGGTCGGTTTTTCGTTATTTTTTTTTGGTTTCTTAAATTATCAATAAAAACTAGTATTCATTTTTCCTCAACAAAAAAATGCAAAAATCAATCAATCAATCAATCAATCAACCTTTAATTGTAATAAAGATTACAAAAAACGTCAAATCAGCTGATCACATTTACATAAAGTGTCGTACATTCAAATGTTTTTTTTTTTTTTGACGTGAAGAACAAAGGTCAGAGGAAATGTATAGGACGATCGTCTTTTGTTTTTTTAGCTTGCGTTTCTTACACGCAGACGTTCTTCTTTTGTCGTTTGTGTCTCTTTTTTTCCGACGATTAAGAAAGGAAGAATGTAATTTTACATTCAACTGTTTTTTTTTTTTGTTTTGACGGATAGAACAAAAGCCAAACGCAATTACTATTAAATGGCGATGACCATTTGTTTTGTTCTCTTTTTTTTTTTTTTGAAAACGTGTTCTTGCGTAAGTTTCTTTCTCTTTTGTTTCTGACAAGGACGAGGAAAGACTATTTTCATATTAACGCCGCGATCGTTCTCCTTTAATTATTTATGTAATTTTTTTTTTTTACTTTTGATTCAATCAAAAAAGAAAAAGAAGGAAAAAATCAGAAGGAAGAATGTAATTTTACTTTCAATCTGAAGGTGATTCTGTCAAACCTTGGCCAACCTCGAACGCAGTACAAAAGTTTTTTTTTTTTTACGGCACGTTCTATGCTCTATTTTTTTTTTTATTGATAGGCGGTAAATCCGAAGTTATGAAAGAATGTGGCTCTCCTTTGAGTCATTAATTCGTGTTCTTTTTTTTTAAATTTATTAAAATAATAGCAACTAGTTTGTAAATAAACGATTGGGGACGACTTTGAAATTTTTTGTCGTCTTTTGATTATGTAATAAATTATACGAATCTGTGAAATCCGCCCATCAATAGAAAAATAGAGTACAGAGTCAAGAACCTGGAGTACTTAAATTTTAGACGGTAGTCTCAAAGAACAAATAATAACAATCAAAAGATTAATGAAACTTCATTTCAGGCGTTTAAATTCAATTAATAATGAGTAGAAGAGAAAGTAATGGAGGAGGCAACATAAAACAAAAAGTTTATCTCGCTAACGTCAGTCAGAATTAAAAAAAAAAAAGTGACAAGATCTGTAAACATTAACTAGATTATTTGGCTTCTTCTGTTATTATAGATCCCTCTCGTTTCCACGACCACCCTTAAAATTATGGTTAGTTTCCCTTCTGCCTTCGATTTTTCCAAATACCAATCAATTTCGTGAAAACGATAAAAGATAATTACCCTAAAAAAAAAAAAAACTTAATAACCCCTAAAGCGTAGCTAGAGACGGGGAACATGATTTATAAACGGCACAATACAATTCGTCATTCTGTCGGTCGGTTATTCAGGAAACGCAACCAACATGCGACATTCCCAACCCTTACGTACGTAATTTAGTTTTCTTTTTTTTTTTTTGGTGTATCAAAGGCCCCCCCAATAGCGACAAAGACATGAAAGTCAATAACTTCGCGTGCCTTTTAAACTTATCGAGGACCATCAAACGGTCGATAAAACGCACAGAAAAGCGGCGGCGGCCGGCGGCCACCTGCGGCACTGCAATTGTTGGCCGTTAATATTTACGTATTATTAACGGGGGTTCCCGGGGATTAGCCGGGCGGGTCGTCGCTTGCACTTTACATGAGTTCGTACCGTGTAAATTCGTTGTTTATTTGCTATCGTTTTTATTGCGGGCGTGTATTTCATTCGGAGCTAAATGGGATTTTAGAATTTGCAAACGCCGAACATTGGGGCTGGCGGACGAGAGAATTGCATAAATTTTATTAATTTATGTAATGCACGCGTGTAGTACATTGTTGCAGATGATAATTGCAGGCGATAAGAATAATTTTCTATATTTACCTACATTTGTCGGAATTGGATTTATTCCTGCTAACTAATTTTTAAACATAACGCTGTGTTAGGGCATCTAAATACATACATTTAAAAAAAAAATTAAAAAAAAATCATTAGACGTCGTTGACGTCGACCAGCAACAGATGAGACTAAATCGTTTATTGCAAAAATTAAAAGAAAAGCTAGGCTTGAATTGTGCAAAAGTTTCTGATCGGTGATACCAATGCGTGCTTCGGAACCGATTCGGCCGGTGGAAATTTGCCCCAGACTACTTGCCGTAAAGGAGGTAAACGAGGGATTAACGAACGCGAACAATAAACGCACGTTGGAAACAAGCAAGCAACAAAACGGAGAAACGAATGGCGGTTGCCTTGCTCGAGGAAAGCAGGCCCGAAAAGAGGTTTTCACGTCCACCAAACACTTCCACAAACAGTCAGGAGAACAACCAAACAACTAACGGGGCATGTACTACGCCCGCCAATAAAATCTGGGACATGCAATACATCCTAGTGTAAATATAACGACGTGTTTTTAGTAATTACAAAGTTTTTTTAATCTCAAACCGAACAGAAAAATGAAGGGAACACACTCAACGTTTCGCTATAGATTTATAGCTTCGTCAGGACAAGAACAAACTTCAATGACGTGTTTTTACATTACCATAGAAACAAGCTCTAAATAGCAAGATTTACGCCCGATTTTTTCACCTCCTGATATATTTATCTGCCAGGTATTATCCTTGGAAACGATTGTATCGATAATAGTCTCCGAGGATACTATCGCACAGATAAATTCATCAAGAGGTGAAGAAATCGGGCATTACAGCTGCATTCAAACTAATAAAATAACTCAAAAATGCATGTGGAGAGTTGTCCCAGATTTTTTTTGGCGGGCATAGTACATCCGTACAGGACGGTAGGGTCACAGATCCCAATTATAACTTCGTTTCCAAAACTGCACTAAAGCCCGATCTCATAATCGAACTTCAGGAGACTCTAAAATAGAAACCACCTTCTAATGTATAAATAACCATGTTTTCGCATCTTTTGGACATGTGACTGTGACTTTAATATTAAAGTCTCCTTTAGTTCGATTATGAAATCGGGCCTTAGTATTACAAACGTGAATAAAACTGCACCGGCTCGTTACTGGCAAACAAGAGAGAGAGAGAGGAGCGTGCGTTCCGAACGGGAGTCTGTCCGAAAACGAGCAATCACACCCTAAACATGCGTGTGCAAAGGGAAGCCTACTCGACCGCAACCACAGCAGCGAAAAATTATTGTAACAATCGGTGTTTGGTCCGATGAAATTAATTTAAAAAAATTCAAAATGACAACTAAACTATTTACAAGATTTCGTTGCACATTGTTTTTGATTGCAGTGAATCCCTCGAGCAGCCTGCACACAGCTGTTTCAGCCCTGTTTGGGGCTTCATCGGCTTGCGCAGCAAACGGGCTTCAATTTCTCAATCCTAATGTAATATCAGGTCAAAAAGCGATCGTAGGATGTCGCTGTTTAAACTATTAAACTATTTACATTTATTTATTAAACAATTCTTATCATACTTGCAGGTTTCGCTCAAGAAAGACTGATTTGCTGTCAATCCACCCTCTCTTTTTTACAGGCGGCAAGAATTCTGAATGCACATCATAGCTCCACATGCAAACATAACCTCAAACTCTAGACGAAAATTAAAAAAAATTCTCAAAAATTTTAAAACTTTTTAACCTCAAACTCTAAGAAGAAGAAGAAGAAGATGGTAGCATAGCTGCCGAAATACGTATTTAGTTTTTTTTTTTTTTTTAAACATTGTGGTTAGGATTCAAAGTCTAAATGAAAATTTAAACAAATTGTCAAAAATTTTCAAACTTAAAATCTGACTCTAGCTAACGAAAATAGAAATATGTAATAAATTTTATTCCCTATTAGATGGTCAAGAGGTCAATACTAGGCAAAGCCCCTCAAGCTTCAACATTTTGTTTTTTGAATCCCTAAAATATTTAAAATAAAAATTACTGTCGAGTCTGCTTTTTTACATCCTGGAAGCTAAATTTGCCTAGAAGAGTTAATTTACAATTTACCATATTTTCAGCAACAATTGTTGTTTCTTGTTAAATCTAGCGCTTACAAAAGTTACTAATCGACGACCTTGAAACGCTAACCGCACGTTTCGGAGCATGAAAACACAACGCGCTTAAAAAAAGCGACACTTGTAATTATGCTGAATGTATACGAACGCCGGAGCCCTCGCAAAGCTTGGGAGTGCCAGGGTATTTTTCGACTGTGGACACCGGAATTTTCCGGTGCTTTCAGGACTCGTTTTCAGGCGTGCTTTACTGTTCCAGGCGTGATTTTGACGTCGCGGTGCACTCGACTCTACGCGCTTTTAGCCATTTTGTTGTTTTGGGCATCAAGCTGTGACGCTTTCAACCGTCTGAACGGAAGATGGTTTTCGTATTTTGAAAAACGCATTCTACACAAAACGAAGCATTCGTTTACGCTTTTCAAAGCCTGACAACTTCAACTTCAAAAAATCAGGTTATTTTTTTTATTGTAGACCTTTCCTCTTCGTAATACTTCGAAGCCGAATTTAACAAATTAAGTGCAATGACCCGTTCGTTGACCTTGCACTGTACGGGGACGCCTTCCCTCTGACGGAAGCGTGACCTATTGACCTATGTGCTTACTAAACGAAAGTGAGACGGTGTCATTTTCTAATCTAATTTATTGTTAATGTTTGTTTTTATATTTGACGACACGTAACCGCCAGCAGAGTTGAATTAATTATAACTGCTAACGCGTTTTGTAAACGTATTACGGGCCCCGTTATTCGGTTTTCATTTTCATTTTTAATTTGTGTGAGTTTTGTCGTTGATCTGCGTTTGATTATTTGAAGTGTTTACGCAACCTTGAATGTACTCCCGGATGATGATGATGATGATGATGATTAATATTCATATTCAATTTAATTCGAGATTGTTTGTTTTTAGTGACATTATTTCTCGAATATTTTACGAGTTACGATCCGTGGCAACAGATGGCGCTGCAAATGCTAATCAATTCTTTCGCTTCGCGTTTAAATTTTATTTAATCGACGTTTTCAGTTGCTTTGAAACTGCCTTCGCAGAAACGTAAGGGACAAAAAGTTACGGCTGGTGAGTACAGGTGGCGCCATAAATGTTTGGTGTTTATTGGAGAAGCTCCCGACAACCCTAGCGCTAAACGGAAGTATGCTTCAACTGTTTCTCAAATGCTTTCTTGAAGAAGAAATTTGTTTTGAAATTGTTTACCAAACATTGTAGTGACGTGTTCCGTACATTTAATGTGCGCAAGGGAACAAAATAAAGAAACTAACATTAAAAACAAAATAAATTGCGACCACGGATTAACAGATGGCGCTACTTTTATTTGAAACTTCCCATATTCTACCAATTTCTGATCAACTTTGTTTATTCGAAATGGTATGTTTTTTTTCCTGTCATTTCTTTTTCAATTGTTTCCCCACAAATAAAGAGAACGAAGTTGCATTCCGGAGTAACAGATGGCGCCACAAACTCTTTCTCTTTGCGTCAAATTTTTTATTTATTCGAAGTTGTCGAAACGTTGTACTTGAACATTCGTAACCCAACGGTTTTAAGTTTTTTGAAATCTTCATTCGAAGTGAACGCTTGAAACGTACTCCTCGAGTTCTTTTTCAGTTGTTTTGAATTTTAATATCAGTCCTCCCAATAAATTTCTTTGTTTTTCATTTTTTTTTTCTCTTCTTACTTATTCCAGATGTGCGTATTGTATTCTTTATTCGAAAAATATCAGAAATCTCTGAGGTGTGACTTGAAAATAAGTTTTCACTACACCACTATGTGAATTTTGTTAGAAATCGAGAAAATATGAAACTGTCTGTAAATATGCTTGCTGATAATAATTTTGGTTTCTTACCTTAGACTTCGAACAGGCGTTTCAGCCTATATGCCCCCCTATAGCTACGCCACTGCCGCACAACACCCATAACATGAATTGTCGAGTTATATTCTCATGCTATTTATGTGTTCCTGACCTAGTGTGTTGTAATTCTTCTGAACGTACGTTTCGAGCTTGAAATTCCTGGGAAATAATTTCATCAAAAAAAGCAAAACAACGAAAACGAAAGAAGAAGGAACAAAGCAAACATGAAATTTATTTTTGTACACTCCGATAATATTTCTGAGCGCAGAGAACATTCGGTTAATAAATGATTAGGCATTATTAAAATCGAGAAAAGATTAAACTGTCTGTAAATATAGTTGCTGATAATAATTTTGGTTTCTTACTTTAAGCTTCAGACAGGCATTTTAGCCTATACGCCCCCCTATAGCTACGCCACTGGCGCACAACACCCTTAACATGAATTGTCGAGTTATATTCTCATGCAATTTATGTGTTCCTGACCTATTGTGTTGTAATTCTTCTGAAGGTACGTTTCGAGCTTGAAATTCCTGGGAAATAATTTCATCGAAAAAAGCAAAACAACGAAAACGAAAGAAGAACGAACAAAGCAAACGTGAAATTTATTTTTATACACTCCGATAATATTTCTGAGCGCAGAGAACATTCGGTTAATAAATGATTAGGCATTATTAAAATCGAGAAAATATTAAACTGTCTGTAAATATAGTTGCTGATAATAATTTTGGTTTCTTACTTTAAGCTTTAGACAGGCGTTTTAGCCTATACAACCTCCTATAGCTACGCCACTGGCGCACAACACCCTTAACATGAATTGTCGAGTTATGTTCTTATGCTATTTACGTGTTCCTGACCTAGTGTGTTGTAATTCTTCTGAAGGTACGTTTCGAGCTTGAAATTCCTGGGAAATAATTTCATCGAAAAAAGCAAAACAACGAAAACGAAAGAAGAAGGAACAAAGCAAACGTGAAATTTATTTTTGTACACTCCGATAATATTTCTGAGCGCAGAGAACATTCGGTTAATAAATGATTAGGCATTATTAAAATCGAGAAAAGATTAAACTGTCTGTAAATATAGTTGCTGATAATAATTTTGGTTTCTTACTTTAAGCTTCAGACAGGCATTTTAGCCTATACGCCCCCCTATAGCTACGTCACTGGCGCACAACACCCTCAACATGAATTGTCGAGTTATGTTCTTATGCTATTTATGTGTTCCTGACCTAGTGTGTTGTAATTCTTCTGAAGGTACGTCTCGAGCTTGAAATTCCTGGGAAATAATTTCATCGAAAAAAGCAAAACAACGAAAACGAAAGAAGAAGGAACAAAGCAAACGTGAAATTTATTTTTGTACACTCCGATAATATTTCTGAGCGCAGAGAATATTCGGTTAATAAATGATTAGGCATTATTATAATCGAGAAAAGATTAAACTGTCTGTAAATATAGTTGCTGATAATAATTTTGGTTTCTTACTTTAAGCTTCAGACAGGCATTTTAGCCTATACGCCCCCCTATAGCTACGTCACTGGCGCATAACACCCTTAACATGAATTGTCGAGTTATGTTCTCATGCAATTTATGTGTTCCTGACCTAGTGTGTTGTAATTCTTCTGAAGGTACGTCTCGAGCTTGAAATTCCTGGGAAATAATTTAATCAAAAAAAGCTAAAAACAACGAAAACGAAAGAAGAACGAACAAAGCAAACATGAAATTTACTTTTGTACACTCGGATAATATTTCTAAGCGCAGAGAACATTCGGTTAATAAATGATTAGGCATTATTAAAATCGAGAAAAAATTAAACTGTCTGTAAATATAGTTCCTGATAATAATTTTGGTTTCTTACTTTAAGCTTCAGACAGGCGTTTTAGCCTATACAACCTCCTATAGCTACGCCACTGGCGCACAACACCCTTAACATGAATTGTCGAGTTATGTTCTCATGCAATTTATGTGTTCCTGACCTAGTGTGTTGTAATTCTTCTGAAGGTACGTTTCGAGCTTGAAATTCCTGGGAAATAATTTCATCAAAAAAAGCAAAACAACGAAAACGAAAGAAGAAGGAACAAAGCAAACGTGAAATTTATTTTTGTACACTCCGATAATATTTCTGAGCGCAGAGAATATTCGGTTAATAAATGATTAGGCATTATTATAATCGAGAAAAGATTAAACTGTCTGTAAATATAGTTGCTGATAATAATTTTGGTTTCTTACTTTAAGCTTCAGACAGGCATTTTAGCCTATACGCTCCCCTATAGCTACGCCACTGGCGCACAACACCCTTAACATGAATTCTCGAGTTATGTTCTCATGCTATTTACGTGTTCCTGACCTAGTGTGTTGTAATTCTTCTGAAGATACGTCTCGAGCTTGAAACTCCTGGGAAATAATTTCATCGAAAAAAGCAAAACAACGAAAACGAAAGAAGAACGAACAAAGCAAACATGAAATTTATTTTTGTATACTCCGATAATATTTCTGAGCGCAGGGAATATTCGGTTAATAAATGATTAGGCATTATTAAAATCGAGAAAAAATTAAACTGTCTGTAAATATAGTTGCTGATAATAATTTTGGTTTCTTACTTTAAGCTTCAGACAGGCGTTTTAGCCTATACCCCCCCCCTATAGCTACGTCACTGGCGCACAACACCCTTAACATGAATTGTCGAGTTATGTTATGCTATTTATGTGTTCCTGACCTAGTGTGTTGTAATTCTTCTGAAGATACGTCTCGAGCTTGAAATTCCTGGGAAATAATTTCATCGAAAAAAGCAAAACAACGAAAACGAAAGAAGAACGAACAAAGCAAACGTGAAATTTATTTTTGCACACTCGGATAATATTTTCGAGCGCAGAGAACATTCGGTTAATAAATGATTAGGTATTATTATTAGAATGACCCGATATTTACGACGACTGTTTTCTCTCCGGAGAACAACACCGAGACTAATGTACCAACCGTAGAACGAAAATGGAAACGTGCAATTCCACCGAGTTTCAGGGAAAATATTTCCAAACACACAGATTCGCGCATTAAAGCGTTTCCTCATTTCCTTCATACTCTTTTTGTTTTGTTTTGTTGTGTTGTGTTGCGTTGGGTTTTCTATTCAGACGAGATCTGAACGTGAAACTAATTTCATTTAAACTGTATATCAGTTTCTGAGGTGACGATCATGATTATGATTAATTATGGCACTCAACACCGTGTGCTCGCGCCTTAATTAAGATTTTCCCATCCGCCTTGAATTAAATATTTCACTTGGTAATAATTGGATCTTAATGGTTAGACGAGAATTATCTTTGCGAAGCGCGACGTAAAGAAATTAGTTTTATTTTATTTTTTCTTTTTGTGTTGCAGCTCTACCGAAAGAAGACCCGATAATAACGGGAGTGGAAGAAATCCCCTATCAGATTGGCGGCGAGATTAATCTCAACTGCACTTCCGGCAAGAGTTATCCTGCGTCGATACTTCATTGGTACATTAACGAACAACAGGTAAGATTAAGAAGAAAAAAAAAACTGATTTTTTTTGCATTGGCGCGAGTACTCTCGCGTTGCTTACACAGTCTTATCGTCTAAATAAACAAATTTATGGCGGGAAGTGCGCAAGGCCAAAATATTCATAAAATGCAAAGAATAAATAAAACAGTAAGGAGCTGATTCCAAAATTACGGGGCAATTCGCTCACTGTCTTGGACCTAGAAATCTGACAGTCTGACTAATCAAAAAGAAAAAAAGAAAAAAAGAAAAAAGAAAAATGAAACTAGTAAATTGGGTATACGGACAACAACAGTGTAAATAGACTTTATACAGGGTTAGTTAAAAGTATGGAGACGGCTATTTATTGCCGTTAATATCCTTTTTAGAAAATTATGTCCCTTATGAAAGTTTCTTTTAGGAAACTTAGAAGTTAGGCTTATCTGCGCATTTTCTTAAAGGAAACTTTTTGGAAAATGTTGCTCTCTACATTCGGTAGAGTATTTCTTTTCTTTACAACGGCATTCCTGTTTTTTTTTTTTTTTTTAGAATTGAGGGGTTTTTGAAAAAGAAAACTAATGGTTCAAGTATTCATTTCCCATCGTGTTTTCGTGTCTTATCAGCGCCAGGTCAGGAACAGTAAAGTAAGCTAAACAAACTCGAGCGAGTAACTTTACCAATGGTTGTTGCTTACGTCAAATTCAATTGTGCAATTTATTGCCGCAGGGCATGCGTAAATCAAAAGCAGCTGAAGGAAAAAAAATTCAAGCATTCTCAATTGTAAGGGGAGGGCTAACGGGGCACACTCCAACAGCCGAAAGACGCTCCCTGGCCTACGGGGAACACGGACATTTATCTTTGTTGACTGCACGTCTTGTAAATAAAATTTTCCTAAAAAACTTCCATAAAGGACACGATTTCCTACAATGAATATTAACGGCAACAAATGGGCGCCTCCATACTTTTAACTAACCCTGTACGAACTCACACGAATTAGAAAATAAAAATAAATAAATGAAGCAAACCCTTGACCATGTCGCAACAAAGTAACCAACAAAGTAAAAATTATTCCTCAGCCGCAGGCCCAAAAATGTTACGCTCTGCGGTGTAACGTCACGCAATACCTTGCCGAGGAGGGAAGAAAATGGTGAAAAATCTTACGCTTCCTCTCCGGAGTACAACGTCGATAGGGGATCCGGGAATTATCGGGATGGCAATAACAAAAGCGGTTTTCCCTCGACGTTTTGCGTGAAGCCAGTCGAGAGCGAACTAACGCTTGCGATATTAAGCGAGATGAAGGGCGAGTTTGCACGAAATCGGCGTTAAATACTGCCCGAGACGATTTGCTTGCCGTAAACAGTAAGCTGGGAGGATTGACGGGGCACACTCCCGGAGCCGAAAGACGCTCCCTGGCCTACGGGAAACGCGGCACATATATCTTTGTGGACTGTACGTCTTGTAAATAAAATTTTCCTAAAAAACTTCCATAAAGGACACGACTTCCTAAAATGAATATTAACGGCAAGAAATGGCCGCCTCCATACTTTTAACTAACCCTTTACGAACTCACACGAATTAGAAAATAAAAATAAATAAATAAAGCAAACCCTTGACCATGTTGCAACAAAGTGACCAACAAAGTAAAAATTACCACGGACAAAATATCCCTCCGCCGTAGGCCCAAAAATGTTAAATGTTAACGTCACGCAATACGTCACCGAGGAGGGATGAAAAAGGTGGAAAAATCTTACGCTTCCTATCCGGAGTTCAACGTCGATAGGGGAGTCCGGGAATTGTCGGGATGGTAATAACAAAATCGGTTTTCCCTCGACGTTTTGCGCGACGCCGGTCGAGAGCGGACTAACGCTTGCGATTTTAAGCGAGATGAAGGGCGAGTCTGCACGAAATCGGCGTAAAATACTGCCCGAGACTATTCGCTTGCCGTGAACAGTAAGCCGAAAGGATTAACGGGGCACACTCCCAGAGTCGAAAGACGATCCCTGGACTACGGGGAACGCAGACATTTATCTTTGTGGACTGTGCGTAAATTTTCCTAAAAAACTTCCATAAAGAACACGCTTTCCTACAATGAATATTAACGGCAACAAATGGTTCGTCCATACTTTTAATTAACCCTGTACGAACTCACGCAAATTAGAAAATAAAAATAAATAAATAAAGCAAACCCTTGACTATGTTGCAACAAAGTAAAAATTATCACGGACAAAATATCCCTCCGTCGCAGGCCCCAAAAATGTTACGCTCTGTGGTGTAACGTCACGCAATACGTTGCCGAGGAGGGAAGAAAAAGGTGAAAAAATCTTACGCTTCCTCTCCGGAGTTCAACGTTGACGACAGGGGAATCCGGGAATTGTCGGGATGGCAATAACAAAAGCGGTTTTCCCTCGACGTTTTGCGTGACGCCAGTCGAGAGAGGACTAACGCTTGCGATATTAAGCGAGATGAAGGGCGAGTATGCACGAAATCGGCGTTAAATACTCCCCGAGACTACTTGCTTACCGTAAATTGTAAGCCGGAAGGATTAACGGGGCACACTCCCAGAGCCGAAAGACGATCCCTGGCCTACGGGGAACGTGGACATTTATCTTTATTGACTCTGCGTCTTAATAAAATTTATTTATAATGGAATTAAATGTATCCGAACATTAAATATAAGGTGCTTTCTTTCGCTTAAAAGTTTGAATCGTGTTTCGAATAGTTCGGCCCTGAATTTCGTAGTTGTTGTAACAAAACACCTGACTTGAATTTTTGATTGACAGTTCATTTGTAAATAACCATAATTCAATCCAAACAAGCTTAAAAAATGGAGAGATTCAAAGAGAAAAGGATGTCTGTGTTTGAATCAAAACAAGTTTGGATCACGATTTTGTGAGCGAAAGAAAGCACCTGTAAAACAGTTACTAATTTTTATTATTAATGAAGTGAAGAAAAACAATACCGTCCGAGGATCGAAACCCGGACCGGTTTAAAATCCGTTTACAACGGCTGGTGACATCTTCAGTGATGGAACACCCAAAAGGGACACCAAAGCACTCAGCGCGATCAGAAACGTGACTACAAGTTAATCGTTCATTGGCCGGGAAGCAAAAGGGACATGATGCGGCCGATTGGCAAACAGCTGCCGAGTATGACGTTGTAGGGTAGATCTACTGCAACGCACTCGACGCGCGTGTAAGAAGAGTAGCCTACCCGACCGCATCGGTCAAATAAAAAAATCGACTGTAACATTCAGCTTCTTTCGCTCTTGATTACGCATTATGCAATTAATTCTATTCAATTTCGATAAAATTAATTAATTCTTCCCTGAAACCACGAAGCAAGTTTTCAAAACCTCGATCGATTAGTTTTTGTGAAGTGTTCAACGTTTTGTGCCTCATAAATAGATAAAGTTCTTGCGCTCTGTGCAAACACCAGATTCTATCTGAAAATTATTTCTTGCCTGGCGATAACATCGGATGGAAGTTTCGCGGTTTGAAAGGCACGTCCTTATCTTAAGCGAGCATCAAACAAAAACCTTTAAGCTCGCTTCAGCCGGCAATTAGCTCGTCGATCTGGTTGCACATTCTAGTTAGCGTAATCCTTCTAACAGAGATTAAGTCGCACTTATCCTTGCTGAACTTGCGAGACGTGTCCCAGTTTACAGTCAGTCTTCTGGCGCGCCAGCTCGTGCTTTCTGCGTTTATTCAGCGGTTGAGGCTTCTTAGTTCGTTCCGTTGGCTGTATGTATGTATGTACGAGGAGTAACGTTGCGACTCCGGTTTCAAGCTTTGTTAACCCCCCTTAAGGGTTCCTTGCGTTTCACAGCTGGATGTTTTGAAAAAAGGATAACTGAAAGTACTACGATGCTCAACTTAACGCGCGAACCACACCCTTAAGAACATTCAGCGTAAGGACTACGAATCTATCAAATGGTATCATTTAAGTTGAGCATCATAGTACAATGTAATATCGCGTAGCGCACACTATTTATTTTCCGTTACGTTATTAATCTTAATGTAGAGGGTGCAATTAACCAGAGAATTCCCACCCCTTCTATTTTTGAAACCCAAACACGTGCCTGGCTAAAGAAATAAAGAGACAAGCACATACAGGGTGGGCCAAGTTTCCTAACCCATCTTATATATCTTACGTCCTCTGTTTCTACAACTGACAATGAGAGAAAATTGATTTAAAAAAAATTTTTTTTGTCCTGAAACAAAAAATATTAACGTATTTTATTTTTCATGTACAGGGTGTTTGCTTTTTTTGTTTCAGGTGCTTAAAAAGGAGGCGTTAATCGAATACCCCTTGACACAGCACCGTTACGGATTGGTGTCGAGCACCCTCGGACTTCGCTTCGTGCTAACCTCACGTCACTTTCTCGGAGGTTCGATGAGGGTGAAGTGCGTGGCGTTTGTTTCGCCGGTTCTTTGGAGGGGTAACCGTGAAAGCGTGGTGCAGAGTCTACCGATAAAGGAGATGAGGGAAGCTTTGCTGCTCGGTTCGTATGTTTTTTTTTTTTTTTTGTTTAATTTTGTTCACCTAATCGCTTTTATTATAAATTTATGGTTTTATTAAAGCTTTCTTTAATTAACTTTATAAATGCACGACTTTTTTTTAAATAAGAAATATAAACGTTCTAGAATAGGAATTCCCAACTTTTTATAGGCATCGATCTTTCTCAAAAAAAGAAAAAAAAAAGAAAACAAAAACAACAAACAACGGCAAACAAAAAATGAAGGAAAGGGGGTCGACAGAAATTTTTGTTTTTTTTTTTGTGAGAGGTCGGTGCTTAGAAAAAATTGGTAACCCCCGTTCTGTTCTTTTGTTTTTATTTTTGTTTACCTACCCGCTTTTATTTTTATAGATTTTTTTTGTTGTTAATACTTTTTTTTAATTAGAGTTTATAAATGCATGACATTTTTTTGAAATAAAAAATATCAACGTTCTAGAATCGGGGTTCCCGACTTTTTCTAGGCATCGATCTTTCAAAAAAAAAAAAAAAAAGAGAAAACAAAAACAACAAACAACAAACCAAAAAAATGAAAGGGGGTCGACAGAAATTTTTGTTTTTTTTTTGTGAGAAATCTATGCTTAGAAAAGGTTGGGAACCCCCGTTCTGTTCGTTTGTTTTTACTTTTGTTTATCTACCCGCTTTTATTTTTATAAATTTTTTTTGTTGTTAATACTTTTCTTTTTAATTAGTATGATTAGCATGACTTTTTTTTTAAATAAAAAATATCAACGTTCCAGAATCGGGGTTCCCAACTTTTTCAACTCTCTCAAACAAAAGCAAAAAAAAAACAAAAACAACAAGCAACAACAAACAGAAAATGAAAGGGGGTCGACAGAATTTCTTGTTTTTTCTGTGAGAGGTCGATGCCTAAAAAAAGTTGGGAACCCCGATTCTAGAACGTTGATAATATTTTTTTAATTAAAAATAATTAATAAAAAATTAAAACCGTCTACAGAATTTTTTTTTTTTTTGAGAGGTCGATGACTAGAAAAAGTTTTGTTTCCTTTCCTCTCAGAAAAAAAAACCTAAAATTTCTGTCCAATCAATCAATCTTTAATTTTTTTAAAATTATTTTCAAATAGAAAAATATTATCGACGTTCTAGAATGAGGGTTCCCAGCAATTTCTAGCCTTCGACCTGTCACAAAAGAGACAAAAATTTTTGCCGACCCCGTTTTATTAATTTTTTTAAATTATAAACCGATCGTCTTTTGTTTTTCCTTAATTCGGTTTGACTTTATTTTATATTTGAATTATCAGCTTGATTCTCTTTTGTTGGAAATTTTTTTGGGCGTCGACCTCTCAAAGATAAAAACTTCTGCAGACCCCGTTTAATTTTTTTTTAAATTAATTTTTTCATTAATTTTTTTAATTGTGATAAAATTCGTCAATTTTATATTTATCTTGACTTTGCTTCGCACAATTTTTATTTTCGTCCGGTGTCATTTGACTCATTTGATTTGATTTTATTTTATTTTTAATAGAATAAATTGATCGACCTTATTTGTCTGATTTCATTTGATAGAATTTTTGATTTTTTGATTATCAATTAAGAGTCTTTTGTTTTTTTTTCTCTCGATTTGGATTTATTTCATTTTACGTTTTGGTCCCGTCGACCGATCGTCATTTTTCTTTTCTCTTTTATGTATGTTTTTTTTTGTTTTATTTCATTTTTAAAATATTTATCGCCTTTTATTTCATTTTTAAAATAATTATCGCCCTTTATTTAATTTTTAAAATATTTATCGCCTTATTTAAATTTTCGATTGCGATAAAATTTGTCGGTTTTTATATAAATTTGATTTACTTAAAGTTCCGCCTTCATCGACATTTTCTTTTGTTTGATTTTATTTGACATGATTAAATTGTTAAATTGTTAAATTATTAATTAATTAAAGATTAAATTTTTTAGTTGTGATAAAATTCGTTTGTTTTATAAAAAAAATTATTCTCGTGTTATTTGACTGATTTGACTTTATCTTATTTAATTTTTAATATGTACAAACAATCGATTGGCTTTATTGGCTTTTGTTTTTTCTTCTATTTTTTTTTTTTTAATAATCAATTGACCATCTTTTGTTTTTTTTTGTTTCTTCTTATTTGATTATATTTCGCAGGATTTTACTTTTAAATTATTATTTGATTATCTTTTTTTGGATACTGTTTTATTTTTTTAATTCCTCATTTGACTTTATTTTATTTAATTTTTACTAGATTATTTATTTTGTTTAATTTTTAATAGATCGTCTTTTGTTTTTCATTTCTTGTTTTCTTTGATTTTATTTGATATGATTTTTTTTATTACCAGTTAATAGTCCTTTCTTTATTCGAATTTAGTTTATTTTGTTTTACATTCTAATCACATGGATTGATCATTTTTCTGCTTTTCTTTTTGGTTGTGATAATTTTTTTACGTCGACTTGACTTAGTGTTATCTCACATAATTTTTATTTTCGTCCTATATTATCTCTTACTTTTTTTTATTCCTCTTTTAATTTTATTTTAAGTATAAAAATCCCAGGATTTTGGGGTGGTCAAGAATAAATCTAGCTGCAATTTTTTTGTTAAAAAAAAAATTAAATCAATTCCAAAAAATTGCAGCAAGACTTATTTTTGATCTTCCCAAAAAATTGACTCTATTTTATTTAATTTTTAATAGAATTAATCGATCGCTCTTTTGTTTTTTGTTTCTTCGGTATGATTTTGTTTAATGTGATTTTTTTTATTATTAATTCAGAGTTTCTTGTTTTTTTTTCTTATTTGACATTATTTTATTTCACATTTTAATCCCGTCGAGTGATCGCTCATTTTTGTTCTCTCTCTTTTATTCGGTTTGACTTACTTTATTTTTTAAATATATATTTCCTGATCGTCTTCTTTTTTTTTTAAGATGATCATCTTTTGTTTTCGTTTTATACAAGTTGATCGTGTTTTATCTTTATTTTGATACCTAATCAATTCTTCGTCTTTTTTTTATTGTTTTTATTCGAGATGCCTTCATTTAATTTAATCATTATGCGATCGACGATTACTCCCGTCAATTGATCGCTCATTTTGTGTTTTCTCTTTTTTTCAGTTTGACTTTGCTTTATTGTTTAAATATTTCCTTAGCGTCTTCTTTTTTTTTTAAGACGATCGCCTTTTGTTTTTGTTTTATACAATTTGATCGTGTTTTATCTTTATTTTGATAGCTAATCAATTGTTCGTATTTTTTCTTTTTTTTTTTTAGTCGAGATGACTTCATTTAATTTAATCATTAAAGTTTAACTGTAACTGTGCTCATTTTGATTCATTTCTTAGACTTTTATTGAATTTATTTATTACTGTGAGAAAATTTTATAAAATGCTTTGCGGAAGTTGTTAAAAGCTTGATTATTATGATTTTTTAACCTAAACACAGTACTGTCACTCACGTAGGAAAAAATAGTGTCCTGTTTTCTATGTCCGTCGCTGTACAATGTTTAATTCAAATTTATTTAACATTATTTTGTAAATCTGTATTTTTTTGTCATAAACTGCTCAGGTAGACCTCCACTAGACAATAATACGTAATTCCGATTCGCCAGAGGTTCATCGACCCCTTCCAAGTCTTCATCGACCCTGCTGGAAATCCTTGTTACAGAACTTATAAATGAATAAAATAATATACTTTTCTATTATTTTGTGTTTACACACACTGTTTGAACGACACAACCTTTTCTTTTGAGCACATTTCCGGAACCACTCTGTATACAGGAATTCATGCTATACGATAAAATCTGAACGTCACCGGAAAATATTTCGTTAATAAATTTTCTAAAGTTGATTAAAAAATATCGGCGAAGTCATTTTCACGACTTCACGTCATCTTCTATTCGCGTTTATTGGAATGCACGGATGGCATACACGTAGAATATTTGGTTTACAGATCAAACAGGTAATAAAATAAGGAATTTCATTTCGTTTATTAGCTCAATAATAATATTTCCGATATATTAAAAATGTTCTTTCAATTATTCATGTAATACGTACATTTCAGAAAAAAATATTTAAGGCGGACAAGTTATACAGCGCGAGCAAAAATGATTGACACGTCTGAAGTTGCAGCTTCTTTAATTCATAGGTACGTGTTCTGTTTCGCATATATCTCGCAGCTGCAACTTCGCACGGATCATCGGTCATTTTTACTCACACTGTATTTTTTTTTTTTATTAATAAAACGATTTTATTTAATTTTCAGTAAAGAGTTCAGCAAGAGGACGGCCCCTTTACTCCACGCCAATGATTTTCACGGCGGGAATAATCCTGTACTTTACGTGATTCCACGTGGTGGACGAGATTCAAGACGCAAGTGCAATCAAATAAATAAATATTAAATAAATAATGAGAGCACGTAATGACGACCATTTAAAGAAGAAAAAAAATGAACTGAGACAAAAAAACAACGGACTATTTCTTAAAATAAAATAAAATAAAATAAAATAAACATTCTTATGATTGGTGTACATAAATCGGTAAATACTGTAAAAAAAAAAATATATTTGCAAAAAAGATCATGCCTTAAAAGCTACTTTTTTTTTCTGTCTCTGTCTATACGTTGATTTAATTCATTTGGCTGCAGCTTTTGCGCTTTATTAAGTAATAACAAAAACGAACGTAGACGAGTTTGTTTTACTGCCACCATGATACTTGCATACAGTGTGTTTCACTTAAGTCGACTCCCTTCGTATCTCTCTGCTAGTCACCATGTTTCGCATATTTTTAAAATGACATCGACGTATCTCCCATATCACGAGAAAGAGAATTAAATAACGCATCTGGTAATGGTAAAATATGTATGTATGGCATTTCATTAAACAAAACAAAAAAAAAATGGGTATCATTGTTTGAATATGGTTAAGTTTGTACGAGCTTACGTTACTTGTAATCTTCCTTCTCGGTGTAACAAAAAGAGCATTTGAAGGGGAAACTTTTGCAGAAAACCGCAAGTCTCTAACGTCATTTGTTCGGAAGATACTTGCATTTGTTTTGAAGTATACTGCAACAGCGATTTACTTTTTTTTTTTTCTAAAAGTTGAATAACGCGAAAACTGTTTAGTTTATGACACACAAAGTAACATTAAAATTCGGTCCGGAATCCGAAAATGCACAAATATATAGGGTGTTCTATTTAAAATAACGAAGTGACGTAACGCCCAGGCCAAACGCAACACTCTGTATACGCCAAACTAATTTCATAACATGCTCCACGTGACACCAAGTAACTTTCATTTGAAACATTTTTTTGTAAAATGAGTAACCGGAGAGATATGAGGGAAGCCGCATTAAGTGGAACACGCTGTATATATTTTTAGGTATTTCGCGCGTTCATTGAATTTTCCGCATTTTTTCCGTCCGCTCGATTAAAGACCTCTCAAAACTGCTTCCCCAGTTCCACATTTATTTCCAGTTTCGGTTTTCTTTTCCTCCAGCACGTTTCACTTTCGAACCTTTCCTTTTATTCCTCGAAATACTATTTTTTTTTCTTCTTCATTTTCAAATAACGTTAATTAAAAATCAATTAACGGAAAATTTAGTGAGAGATCATTTCAAAACATGCCACACGTGATACCAAGTAACTTTCATTTGAGACATTGTTTCGTAAAATGAGTGACTGGAGAGTTATGAAGGAAGCCGCCTCTTAAGTGGAATACCCTGTATATATTCTTTTTTTTTTTGTAATAATCGACGTAAGCTTACTGGCCTATCATATTATATGTAAATACCTGAAACTGAAACAATCATTCCTGCAAATAATCTCTCCTTGAATTATTTAATTTCCGATGATGATTGATTGCAAAAGTAAACGTGAATGTTGTGAAGTGTTTTAATTAAAGACTGAATGAAGTGAGTGAAACGTCGACGCAAAAAAAAAAACAAATATAAATAAATAAATATGTAAAAGCTTCAAATTTTATTTATAAATAAAGAAGTGTAATAAAAATGAGCTTCTTTTTTTTACTTGGAAGAGTTTGCTTGCTTTACTTCTATTATGCGCGCCGGATTTACAGGAAAACGTACTTAGGGTTTCGACGGTGATTTGAAATTCAGAAAGAAAAGCCATTAACCATCGAGAATGTCAGCCTTAAGAAAAATGAGTAAGTATATCAACGGAACTTTTCCGTTTTGTTTTTTTTTTTTTTTTTTAATTGTTATTAAATTATTTATGACTGCGAAATACAGGAAAATTATTTACATACTTCTTTCGCGTCATTTTCAAGTTTTCTCATCGTGTATTAGAAATTATAATTTGTTTATAATACGTTTTATACCAACACAGTGCAACAAGTGGTGTTTTTTTGATCTGTTAAAAAATTATACAGTATGTCCCCGGACTGAGTACGCGATACCTATGATGGACCAAAAATTTCTGAATTCAGATCTCATATTTTGCAGTTCAGGTCTGCTTGGTGCGAAACGAATTTGTGCCGAATTTGACCTTGAAAGTCTTCAAGGTGGCGGTATCAAGTATCCTCTGTATAGCGCTATTTCGGCCTTAATTGGGGCCTCATCAGCAGAAGATTAACGCGAGAAACTCTACCGACTCGCCCGATTTTAACGGTATTAGCTGACTACAGCTTAAAGCGCGCCCTCAGGGGTTTGACTAAATCCCTGGCCGCCTGAGTGCGCGCGGTTCGAGCTGAAGTACAAGTACCTAACATTGTTATAGTTTTCAAAGAATTCGAGAAAAGAAAAAAAGAGCAAATATGATCAGGAAACATAGAAACCCGAAACTAATCCAACACAATCCGAATAAACCGAACCCAAGTAATTCCAATTCAAGAAAAGTTTAATAAAAGAAGTTAAGGCAAAAAATGGTAAAAATCGAAAATCAGTTAACTTGGAATGGTTCACGGTTAACCCAACCCGAACCCGAACAATGAAAAAAAAAACACATTCGAAAAAATAAAATGGTAAAAATATCGAAATAAAAAAAAATTAAAAAAAAAACTTTGAAGGTCAACGCAACTGAACCAAGGAGATTGTCACGGGTTTGTAAGTCTTTATAACTAGCTGACAGTTCTAGAAAAGTCAGATGCTTCGTCGGTTTTAGCTTATTAAGAAGCTCGCGTTTCATCTCGTCGCTGATTTAATTTTCCTTGATATTAATACAAGGGCGAATTGTTTTTCCCGATTTAAATCGATTCGAAAACGTATTGCTTTTTTTTCGTAATTTTATTTGTAAAACCATTGCGTTTCCAAAAAGCGGGACTAATCAGGAGCAGGCGTAATTGTACAGAAGGAAATCTCCACCACCTGCACTTGTGTATGTAATCACTATTATTTTTTTCTGGTGTTCATTAAAGATATTGTAATTCGTCGAGTTGACTTTTTCTTAAAATATATAACAACGACCCTATTCTGATATTCATGTAGAAAACTTCTGGAAGACGCATTTTTGACTCTATCCTCGATCCTTAAACCACACTACAGACTACACACAAGAAGATCGTCTTCCAGGAGTGTCCTGTTTGGCTAAAAAGAATAAATTTAGTTGTAAGTTCAATGATTTTATTTTAGACAGAGTAACAAGTCTTAAACTTTTAACTACCCGCTGTCGTTACATATGAAATATTATCGTTTTCGTTCAAAATCCCTTGTGTGATTTTTCCACTTCCTGATGCGTTGCGTCTAGTGAGTGGAATTGTCTGTCACGTGATTGTAGTTTTTGCAGTTATGCAACAGTCAGTCGCTTCTTTCTTGCTTGGTGGGTTTTAACTTATTGAGAAGCTTCCGTTTTATCTCGTCGCTGGGGGTCAATTTTTCCTGGAATCGACCTTATTCTTCCTTTTAATTTTATTCGGTTAATATAAGTTTGTTATTCGCGAAGAAAGGTGAATTGCTTTTCGCGGTGTGCTGTGATAATTTTAAGTCGAGGCGAGAAACATTTTCATTTCCTTTCCTTTACACAGTTTTATTTCCTTTCCTTTCCATAACTTTATAAACTAATTCTTTTCCTAGGTATAGGATAAGGGAAGAATCTAATTTAACTACTGTCGGTAAGCGAAATAAAAAAAAAATGTTACTTAAAAAGCTTGAAGGTAAGCGAAACAAAGAAATCGTTGTTTAAAAAGCTTTAAAAAGAACTAATCAAAAGCAAACGTAATTGTACACCATCTTGTCTCTCCATTTGTGTGGATATAAACGCTGTCATTTTTTTGTTTTAAAAATATTGTAATCGTCGGGTCAAAATTTTGTCAAAATATCATTTTGAGTTGGTTATTAATTTCTTTTGTATTTTCTCGTAAAATTATTGTTTAAATTAATACATTTTATGTCAATTGTATTTCCTATTGACTTATTTGTTAAAGCTACTACTTTATATTTTTGTTTATTTATTAGTTTAATTACTATCAGTCTCTTTCAAGATAAGTTTAGACAGAAACACAGTTATTTTCCACCTAAAGAAGAGTGTGTGTGTGAGAGAGAGAGAGAGAGCGAGGGGAGAGAGATAAGGAGAGAGATAGGGAAAGAGATAAAGAGAGAGCGCGAAGGTGTAAACGTAACAATCTTTAGACCACGACCACCCTATTCTGGCATTCGAGTGGAAAACTTCTGGGAGACGGGAAGGGAAATGTGCTTAAGCAAATGCAGCACCCATTATCCTTCACTTGCGCAACAATCTGAACGGGAATAATGCTTAAGTAGAGCGGGAACGTATAAGAAATGGATCTTCTTAGATCTTCGAATCGAAGCCGCTTGACCTGATTGTTCCTCGTTTGAAAAATGGTTTATTTTTTTTACTGTATTTCTTTTTGCAGTCGGTCAGTTGCCTCAGTTAGTAATTAATTTCGCGAAATAAGACACAACGCGTTTGTTTTCGTAATCAATTTAATCGTAATCGTTTTTTCTTTATACTTAATTAATTTAATTTGAATTCTGTGTTTCAAGAAACTTTCCAATCAGCGTTGCCGAGTTAAAACAATAATTGCATCGATAAAAAGTCGTGTCGAATACAATCAAACCGAAGAGAGAGGAAAAAAAAACAAGATGTTTAGTAGACAATTTAAAAATAAAGAAGAGTGTGTGTGTGAGAGAGAGAGAGAGAGAGAGGGGAGAGAGATAAGGAGAGAGATAGGGAAAGAGATCAAGAGAGAGCGCGGAGGTGTAAACGTAACAATCTTCAGACCACAACCACCCTATTCTGGCATTCGAGTGAAAAACTTCTGGGAGACGCATTTTTTTTATTTCCGCCTGCGAAATAGGATGTAAATAATGTAAGGGTTCGGATGTTCAGTACGCAGAGATGCGTTGTTCATCTGGAAACTAAGTTTCGTTTAAATAATATAATAATTAATCATGACGCGTAGAAGATCAGAATGAATTGAGTCGATAGGGTTTCCTGGAAGTGAGATGCGTAAGGCCCGGAGTCGAAGTTACGCCGGAAATTGCAATATTGCACCTAATTCCTGCACTCAATTAACGGTATTTCTTGCGTAGCATCGAATATTCTCCCACCTGGGCAGCGAACGGGAAGGGAAAAGTGCTTAAGCAAATGCAGCCTCCATTATCCTTCATTTGCGCAGCAATCTGAAAGGGAATAATGCTTAAGTAGAGCGGGAACGTACAAGAAATCGATCTTCTTAGTTCGTCGAATCGAAATCTCTTGACCTGATTATTCCTCGTTTATTTTTTTCTTGTATTTCTTTTTGCAATCGGTCAGTTGCCTCAGTTAGTAATTAATTTCGCGAAATAAGACACAATGCGTTTGTTTTCGTAATCAATTTAATCGTAATCGTTTTTTCTTTATATTTAATTAATTTCATTTGAATTCTGTGTTTCAAGAAACTTTCCAATCGGCGTTGCCGAGTTAAAACAATAATTGCATCGATAAAAAGTCGTGTCGAATAAAATCAAACCGAAGAGAGAGAAAAAAAAACAAGATGTTTAGTAGACAATTTAAAAATAAAGAAGAGTGTGTGTGAGAGAGAGAGAGAGAGAGAGAGAGAGAGAGAGAGAGAGAGGGGAGAGAGATAAGGAGAGAGATAGGGAAAGAGATCAAGAGAGAGCGCGGAGGTGTAAACGTAACAATCTTTAGACCACAACCACCCTATTCTGACATCCGAGTGGAAAACTTCTGGGAGACGCATTTTTTTTTAAACCGCCTGCGAAATAGGATGTAAATAATGTAAGGGTTCAGATGTTCAGTACGCAGAGATGCATTGTTCATCTGGAAACTAAGTTTCGTTTAAATAATATAATAATTAATCATGACGCGTAGAAGATCAGAATGAAATGAGTCGATAGGGTTTCCTGGAAGTGAGATGCGTAAGGCCCGGAGTCGAAGTTACGGCGGAAATTGCAATATTGCACCTAATTCCTGCACTCAATTAACGGTATTTCTTGCATAGCATCGAATATTCTTCCACCTGGGCAGCGATCGGGAAGGGAAAAGTGCTTAAGCAAATGCAGCCTCCATTATCCTTCATTTGCGCAGCAATCTGAAAGGGAATAATGCTTAAGTAGAGCGGGAACGTACAAGAAATCGACCTTCTTAGTTCGTCGAATCGAAGCCTCTTGACCTGATTGTTCCTCGTTTGAAAAATGGTTTATTTTTTTTACTGTATTTCTTTTTGCAGTCGGTCAGTTGCCTCAGTTAGTAATTAATTTCGCGAAATAAGATACAACGCGTTTGTTTTCGTAATCAATTTAATCGTAATCGTCTTTTCTTTATATTTAATTAATTTAATTTGAATTCTGTGTTTCAAGAAACTTTCCAATCGGCGTTGCCGAGTTAAAACAATAATTGCATCGATAAAAAGTCGTGTCGAATAAAATCAAACCAAAGAGAGAGAAGAAAAACAAGATGTTTAGTAGACAATTTAAAAATAAAGAAGAGTGTGTGTGAGAGAGAGAGAGAGAGAGAGAGAGAGAGAGAGAGAGAGAGAGAGAGAGAGAGAGAGAGAGAGAGAGAGAGAGGGGAGAGAGATAAGGAGAGAGATAGGGAAAGAGATCAAGAGAGAGCGCGGAGGTGTAAACGTAACAATCTTTAGACCACAACCACCCTATTCTGGTATTCGAGTGGAAAACTTCTGGGAGACGCATTTTTTTTAAACCGCCTGCGAAATAGAATATAAATAATGTAAGGGTTCGGATGTTCAGTACGCAGAGATGCGCTGTTCATCTGGAAACTAAGTTTCGTTTAAATAATATAATAATTAATCATGACGCGTAGAAGATCAGAATGAAATGAGTCGATAGGGTTTCCTGGAAGTGAGATGCGTAAGTCCCGGAGTCGAAGTTACGCCGGAAATTGCAATATTGCACCTAATTCCTGCACTCAATTAACGGTATTTCTTGCGTAGCATCGAATATTCTCCCACCTGGGCAGCGAACGGGAAGGGAAAAGTGCTTAAGCAAATGCAGCCTCCATTATCCTTCACTTGCGCAGCAATCTGAAAGGGAATAATGCTTAAGTAGAGCGGGAACGTACAAGAAATCGATCTTCTTAGTTCGTCGAATCGAAATCTCTTGACCTGATTGTTCCTCGTTTGAAAATTGGTTTATTTTTTTTACTGTATTTCTTTTTGCAGTCGGTCAGTTTCCTCAGTTAGTAATTAATTTCGCGAAATAAGACACAACGCGTTTGTTTTCGTAATCAATTTAATCGTAATCGTTTTTTCTTTATATTTAATTAATTTAATTTGAATTCTGTGTTTCAAGAAACTTTCCAATCAACGTTGCCGAGTTAAAACAATAATTGCATCGATAAAAAGTCGTGTCGAATAAAATCAAACCAAAGAGAGAGAAGAAAAACAAGATGTTTAGTAGACAATTTAAAAATAAAGAAGAGTGTGTGTGTGAGAGAGAGAGAGAGAGGGGAGAGAGATAAGGAGAGAGATAGGGAAGAAGATAAAGACAGAACGCGGAGGTGTAAACGTAACAATCTTTAGACCACAACCACCCTATTCTGTCATTCGAGTGAAAAACTTCTGGGAGACGCATTTTTTTTTATTTCCGCCTGCGAAATAGGATGTAAATAATGTAAGGGTTCGGATGTTCAGTACGCAGAGATGCGTTGTTCATCTGGAAACTAAGTTTCGTTTAAATAATATAATAATTAATCATGACGCGTAGAAGATCAGAATGAAATGAGTCGATAGGGTTTCCTGGAAGTGAGATGCGTAAGTCCCGGAGTCGAAGTTACGCCGGAAATTGCAATATTGCACCTAATTCCTGCACTCAATTAACGGTATTTCTTGCATAGCATAGAATATTCTCCCACCTGGGCAGCGATCGGGAAGGGAAAAGTGCTTAAGCACATGCAGCATCCATTATCCTTCATTTGCGCAGCAATCTGAAAGGGAATAATGCTTAAGTAGAGCGGGAACGTACAAGAAATCGATCTTCTTAGTTCGTCGAATCGAAATCTCTTGACCTGATTATTCCTGGTTTATTTTTTTCTTGTATTTCTTTTTGCAGTCGGTCAGTTTCCTCAGTTAGTAATTAATTTCGCGAAATAAGATACAACACGTTTGTTTTCGTAATCAATTTAATCGTAATCATTTTTTCTTTATATTTAATAAATTTAATTTGAATTCTGTGTTCCAAGAAACTTTCCAATCAGCGTTGCCGAGTTAAAACAATAATTGCATCGATAAAAAGTCGTGTCGAATACAATCAAACCGAAGAGAGAGAAAAAAAAACAAGATGTTTAGTAGACAATTTAAAAATAAAGAAGAGTGTGTGTGAGAGAGAGAGAGAGGGGTGAGAGATAAGGAGAGAGATAGGGAAGGAGATAAAGAGAGAGCGCGAAGGTATAAACGTGACAATCTTTAGACCATAACCGCCCTATTCCGGCATTCGAGTGGAAAACTTCTGGGAGACGCATTTTCGGCTTTATCCTCAAACCATGCTACAAACAAGATGATCGTCTTCGCGGAGTGACTCATTTTTTATAACCTCCAACACAAACGATGTCAAGATTAATTTTTAAGGTTGCAGTTTCTTCTCTAAGTACCATTTTTTTTTAATTTTGCACAACAAGCTCAGTTTTCCTCCGCGAAAATGAAAGTGACTACAACCACCAAATATCAAGAGACAATTCGACGACATCTCTATTGAAGTAGACCTCGTTTATATACTAATCTAATTGGTTAATGATAGTTAATGATCACTTGGTCGCAGTTGTTGGCGACCGGCGAACATGGAGGAAAATCTGGTTTCACGATAAATTAAACGTTTTTCAATTAGCGACGGTAATTTATAATAGCGATAACCCAGTTAAAATATGCACGACATAAATTCGAAACACGTTATACTAGTGTCAGTGAAAAATGACTCACGTAAATTATAATAATGCAGTCAGTCAGGTTAATGATGCCCTCCCGTTACCATACAAAACGGAATCACGCCAAACTCTAAAATGAATCCGGAGTTAATAATAATTACGACGAAATACGGCGTTGCATTACATTCGGGCTGTTATTTACAATCGAACGCC
Organism: Prosopocoilus inquinatus; assembly: GCA_036172665.1. Taxonomy (NCBI): domain Eukaryota; kingdom Metazoa; phylum Arthropoda; class Insecta; order Coleoptera; family Lucanidae; genus Prosopocoilus; species Prosopocoilus inquinatus. Next base: position 850,448 of record CM069873.1, read on the forward strand.
CGTCAATATAACATAACAACAAAAGGGTGGCCTTCGAAGACTCCCGAACATGAAAAATGATTGCGCAGGGTGCAGCACACCCACTAAATTCTCACGCGCCATCCGCTTTAATAAATTACAACAAATATAATCCAATTAATCAGAATTTACGCCCGTGATATTTTAGAATTAAACATTGGCCGGGGCACAATGGCGTTAGGCCGCAGAAGGGGAACGTATCCCAACCCCCCCCACTTCGTGATTAATAATCCATCGAACTGTGATGGATGTCATTCACTGACTGCATTAAAGCTGTCGGTTTCAAACTTGCTAAATCGATATCCGGATTCTGAATGAACGGATTAATTAGTTAGCGTCCACTTCAAGGCAAATATATTATGTATTATTTGTTCGTTAGTAGGATTTCCCTTTGCACTTTAGAGAATTATTATAGGAAGCGGAAGATTCTGCATCTTCAAAGATCAAAAAAAAAAAAATTACTTCTTAATACTTAGAAATGTTGCACGCACGGATAACATGCGTCAATTTTTTTTCCTTCTTAATTGTCATTTGTAATGTTTTTTAAATTGCGTTGAGCAATACTTGCAGAAACCGTCTGAAAAGTAGAAAAAAAAAATTAATGTAAGGGTTCGGATGTTCAGTACGCAGAGATGCATTGTTCGTCTGGAAACTAAGTTTCGTTTAAATAATATAATAATTAATCATAACGCGTAGAAGATCAGAATGAAATGAGTCGATAGGGTTTCCTGGAAGTGAAGATGCGTAAGGCCCGGAGTCGAAGTTACGGCGGAAATTGCAATATTGCACCTAATTCCTGCACTCAATTAACGGTATTTCTTGCATAGCATCGAATATTCTCCCACTTGGGCAGCGTTCGGGAAGGGAAAAGTGCTTAAGCACATGCAGCATCCATTATCCTTCACTTGCGCAGTAATCTGAAAGGGAATAATGCTTAAGTAGAGCGGGAACGTACAAGAAATCAATCTTCTTAGTTCGTCGAATCGAGTAGAGCGGGAACGTACAAGAAATCGATTTTCGTAGTTCGTCGAATCGAAGCCTCTTGACCTTATTGTTCCTCGTTTGAAAAATGGTTTATTTTTTTTACTGTATTTCTTTTTGCAGTTTCCTCAGTTTGTAATTAATTTCGCGAAATAAGACACAGCGTGTTTGTTTTCGTAATCAATTTAATCGTAACCGTTTTCTCTTACTATTTTATTAATTTAATTTTAAGTTCTGTGTTTCAAGAAGCTTAAAGGATAATTGCATCGATAAAAAGTCGTGTCAAATAAAATCAAACCGAAGAGAGAAAGAAAAATTGAACAAGATCGCCCAGCGGGGTGAAACGTCCGGGGTTGTGAAATATCCTTCACACTTCTAGGCGTTAATTAAAATGTCGGATTCAAATCATCGAATCGATTTTTTCAATGTCCGAGCAATAATACGTATTTTGTTTTACTTTTTGTGATAATTCTTTTTTGCGAGTAAGGCAGATCTCGTTTTTGTGGTCGTCTCAATTCCACGTTTAATCCAGTGGACTAATAAGATTTTGGACTAAGAGAATTTTGCTGCGACCATGTGATTTCTGGGGAAATTACCGAACCTGATTAACTGACTAATCAATCAATAACGCTTTCAAACTCATTCGAAGGCGGCTCTTGAGCTCAGAAACTGTACAACGAATAAAATCCCTCATGTGATGCCGTAGATTTAGTTAAGCACTAATCTAAATTGATGCAAAAGAACGTATAAGCAATTACAAAATAAAATATATTGTCATGATGGGAGTTTTTCGTTAAAAAAAGATAATATAAAGAAATTATTAAGACACAGGCTTGTGAAATCGAGGATAATCTTCAACAGCGCGTGAGATAACCCGATATAACACGGTTCTGGTTTCAAAATAAAGCATCGGCAGAATCGTAACAAGTAGTGCAAACGATTTCATCAAGTAGGTAATGCTATTGAACGTCGGAATAACGCAGTGCGCGAATCGACAAAAATTGTGTTTGAAAAGTACGAGTAAAATTTAGACAGGCAGTCGAACCAGACTCTTAGTGTAAGAAGAGAAGCCGCCCTCGCGGTCGATATAGGAGTGACTCCGAATTGGCATCATCTGCCATCTCGAAGAAGGGGAGCCACTCGGAACCATTCCAAGACCTAGGACGCCGATCCCAAGATCGCCGTTATCCAGCGCTTATCTACTGAGAAAGTGAAAATGAAATGGATTAAATTCCACCTGTAGTAAAGTAAGTTATAATAAATAAATAAAATAAAAGGTCGACCTTTCGGGCGTTCATCTGTTTTACGCATACGTACAAAAGTTCATGCCACGCCAGTTTAATAATAACGTCATTAAAATAACCGATATTGGCAATTTTTGTTAACGCCTTCTTCCATTCTGCTTCGCTTCCGAGCCAGTTTGTCGACCTTTATTCAATGGAAATAACGTCGGACTTGTATACAACGCATTATTGGAGCCGTCCATTTTTTTTTTGCAGTGGAATTCTTTTCCGGTATCAGATTGATTGAAATTAATGAAGCGTCCATTGGCGTGTTGACCCCGGGCCCGGAATGAACTGAATCGGCAAATTCGCTCCCATTTGCAAATCAGCACAGCCCTCTCGGCGTGTGTTAATTTATTAACTGTACTGAATATGACACTTGACGATGATGTATTCATCATATTGACGTTCATTGGCATCAATTAGAGCTGCGACCAATCCGTTAAATGCGTACCTAATTGACTTCTCTCATCATAAAAGAATATACGTATGTATGTGCCTATACTCGAACTAGGCTTAGGCGATAATGAATCTATTTATGTATACCTTTGGATATGTATACATACATATATACACAGAAACTTACAATATAAAGGGTAGGAATATTATATTATGAGTTAGTAGTTTGGTGTTAGAATAATTTCTAAACAATTAACCCTCAGTAATGAAGTCTTTTTTTTTGCCCCTTGTGAGTGCGAATTAATGAATGCAATAAATTGCGGAGTTGTGGCAATTTCATCGCCAGATCGTAAAATCCGGCCGGGAAACGAAAGACGATTTATTTCTCCTTCCTGTAGAGAGACATTAGCGTCAGAAATATTACTATGAATCGAGAAAAACCAAGAACATAAAAAGAGATTATGCAGCTTGCAATCTACATTATGCTAATCGAGCGTTAACATTTTAGCATTAGCGCGGGCTCGATGACATTCTATTATTCGCGAATGCGGCGCGGCGGTCCTGTTGAAATTTCATGGAGATTTTTCAATTTAGGAAACGTCAGAAATTGTGAGTGAATATTAAAAACGCTACCTCGACTCTTTACCTTTCACTGGAAATAACGAGATTTAAGAGGGACTGATATGAATTCTTGATGTTCTAGCCCATCGTTTGTAACTCACCGATTGTATTCATACGTCAAGTGAATCCCATTTTAAACGTTACAAACAATATCAAATACAAATACGTCTTCCCCTTCTTGCTGTGGCTACAGTTTTCTTTTTCTTCTTAGCGAAAATTCGGAAAAATTTTTAAATTTATCTCCCAAAATTTTAATCACCCCACACAACAATACCCTTGTTTGAAAGTTTCTGGTTTCAGTTTAGAAATTAGCCAGGAATCGCCCTCTATCCCTTTCTTAGAGGATTAACCGAAACCGACGAGAAGATTAATCCGGAAAAAATAGGTCCAATAAACTTAAATAAAACTGTTTCAGTTGAATCTTGCAATACTAATTGCGCAGGTTCACCGAACAGTGATCATACACAACTTGCTTCGAACGTGTCGCTCTTGGTAACAGAGCGATATGATGACGCCATGAAAATAATATTTTTAAAATCGCCTTTTTGTTTTATTTTTAGTGCGCCGCAATTCCCATTGTGTCCTGTTATAACTCCTCTCGATCGCTCCTCTCGTTTAATAACGCGGCAATTTCATTTCATTTCATATTCACCGGCGTATATTATCGTTATTAAGCACAATAAATTCCATCGAGTTCCGTTAACACACCCTCAATCCTAATAATTAGTAGTGCTGATATGAACCTGTCAAATTATTATAGCGATGTCTAAAGTACCGATATTATGCAAGTGACAGCGAATATCAACGAATTAGCCACTAATTATATGCTATTTTTCCACCTATACAAAAATAGTACTTGCTAATGAATTATAAAATACTCTTTTATTGTTTGTTAATTCGCGTTAAGTTTCAGTTGAAAACTGATCGAGTTCGAATAATTAAAATGCATTAAATTATAAATGCCTTGCATGATTTTATGAATATTCCGTTATTATACAGGGCGATACCGTGCTTGACTCATTATGAATAATTATTTCATTATTATAATAATTATATTAGGAAATTTTACTTTGAGAATTTCTGTACCTTGGAAATTAATAATTCTAAATAATAAAATCGAGCCGGGTTTTTACTTATTATTATGCGTTATGAATGGAAATTTAATAAATTTTGACACATTTTCAAACGTGCATTATTTTAACTGTTTGATCTTGACAACATTAAAATCAAGTCTTAATCGAAATTCGAAATTAAGTGATTTACGTGCAAATGCAAATAAAAACCGAACAACGGGGCCCGTATTTCGCTTACGAAACTCACAGCGAACACCCGACAAATCGTATGTTCACTTGGCTTTTAACAAATAACGTTTTACGTTCTCTCGTTCTTTCGGCGACAGATTCGTTCTTTTGTGTGGTGGGCACGTTTTGTGCGAAGCTGCGGTCGCTTGAAGATACGGTCGTCGTGAAACTATTTCATCGAGGTTTACGCTGGGACGGCGACGTTCCGTTTTATTCCGACGCTTCGACGTACTTCGGGCGAGTCCATTTCACATATCGAAAGAGAAGCGGCGACGAATGAATTTAAGCGACGTGGGCTGCATGCGCCGCCTATCCGCGGACCCTTGAGGTCGACGAAGTTTGCAGCCGTTCACACGCAGCAATACACCAGTTCATTTAGTTTAACTTTGTGGGCATTTGACGTTTTCAGGCCGTTTGTAATTAACTGTTGCAACACTGCTTTGAAATAAAGAGTATTATTATTATTATTTTTATTTCCTGCCTTGCAAGCGCACGGCATTTCGCACTTCGGAACGCGACGCAGTGCATTAGTCAAGGAAAATTACACGCGCTAATTATTTTGTCTAAGTCTAAGCCTATCGTCTTTGAACTCAAAACCCAATTGTTCGATCGGTACTTATCTTTCGCTAAATTTTGTGTGAGCTCTTGGCTCGAACCAAGGCCTTGGTTTCAAACGGCGCGGAGCGGTGTATCGACGTCACTTCCAGAATGAAACGTTGCCACCTTGCTAAACCAAGCACATGCAACACGTGGTTGCCGAAATGCAACTATTTAAAGACTAAACTCGTAACAACGGATTATGCAGGAGTATGACTGAAATGGAACTGGTAATTATAGGTCGTAAGCTATAGCTTTTGTTAGGGTTTGACATGACGTCATACATCACGCCACATCGTGAAGTGAAGTCGTTGGAAACAACAAGAGAGAAAAAAAAAACGTAATTTTTCAGAATACGTACACATATTTACGAAATGCATTACACATTACATATTATATCGTTTTATTTCTATCGAATTTATTCTAAGTATTAACTTTATTTATTTATTTACTTTTATTGGGTTACGTATGGGTAATACAGATGAATAAATAGTTTAATTATTTAATACTTAAGTACGATATTAATGTGTACTTAATTATTAAATTAAAGTTTCTTTACTGTTTTGCTTCTTTTTGTTGGAACTATATAAGTTTCTATTTTGTCTTATTTCTTTCAACTCTATCCTTAGTTCTTCACACACCTACGTACATTCATTTAAATTGGTACAAAATTTGTTTGAATCGTGTAACATGAAACAATTTAAGATTGCATTTGTAAATGCTCGTTCTTTACTTAGTAATTTTGCAACTTTAAAAGATCATATTTATAAATTCAAATATGACATTATTGGCATTTGTGAAACATGGCTAAATGAGAGTGTAATGTCTGAAGTTGTAAATATTAACAATTACAACTTCATTTGTATTAATAGAAGTGATAGAGGTGGGGGTGTAGCTTTTTATATTAATAAATGTATAAAATTTACAATTTGAAAATCCTCTCTCTGACGCTCTAGAACAAATTTGGTTTAAGGTTTGTATTCACTCGAAGATTCTTGGAATTGGTGTTGTGTACAGAAAGCCCGGTGGTAATTGTAATATATTTTTTGAGGGCTTAGAAAATAGTTTATCTAACATAATTCCTCAAACTGAAGAAATTATTTGTGGATGTGATTTTAACATTAATTTATTTGATTCTGTAAGTTATTCTGTGAACACTTTCTTATCATTGTTGAAGACCTACGGGCTTAATCAAGTAGTTAATCAACCTACCAGAATAACGACTACTAGCTGTAACTTAATTGACTTAATTTTAGTTACAATGGCTGAATTGGTGAGTTGTGTTGATACACAAGATCTTGGTAACTTTTCTGATCATTTACTTGTTAGCGCAGATATCTGTCTAACCATTAAAGAATTCAAACCATTTTTTCAATTGTGGATTTTCAATTCTATTTTGATTAATCGTTTAGATTTTTATGCTCCTTACAAGATAATTAGAATTGCACATCCTAGAAAACCTTGGATCACTGATATTATAAAACTAATGCAGTTAACGTCTGCATTAGTTTTATAACATCAGTGAGACAAAGCTTTAAACAAATTCAAAAGGACTAAAAATCATGAGCATTGGCTTTATTACAAAAATTTACGTAATTTAACAACAAACGCAATTCGAAGAGAAAAGAAGGCCTACTTAGAATCTTAAGTTTGTAATCTAAATCCTAAAATCATGTGGAGAAGATTTAAAGAATTTAACATAGGCGTCTAAGGCAATAAACAAATACTATCGGAATGGTTGTGTGATCGAGATGTTCTTAATAACTCCTTTATTAACAATGTTTCTTCGCCTAACGTTACTGATCCTGAATTGATTCACTTCTATAATAATAATATCAAATCGATTATTTTACATTCTTTTTCTTTTTCTGAAGTATCTGAGGAAGAGATTATGAATATCATTAATAAAATTCATACAAAATCCTCTGGGTGTGTTCCTTTTTAAAATTGTGCGTTCCTTTTGTATTACCTTTCATAACTCATATTATAAATTACGGCATTCGTAATTCTACATTTCCTAGATTATGGAAACTTGCTCGGATTACTCCCATTCCTAAGAAAAATAATCCAATGGAACTGAAGGATCTAAGATCAATTAGCATCTTAAGTATACTATCTAAGATATTTGAGAAAGTGAGAGTGTTTGGATAGATTAACTGCTAATAGAATACAAAAGATTCAAAACTCTTGTATTCGTTATATATTCGTTGTATACTCAGTTATAACTAGGTTATTTATTTACTTATACATTTTCTTTTTTTTTTTACTCCTCATTTTGCTCTCCTCTCCTTCTCTTTTTCTCTTCTCGCTATTTCTTTTCTTTGCATAGATAGCATTTTTTTTAAGTTCATTTTAAGCTGTGTGGTTGTTTTTAAAAACAGAAGTCTGTATATTGACAGACAATCTGAAATCTGAAAACAACCCTTTAACACATTTAACAATTTATTTATTTTCTGTAAAGCTGGTTCTTGTATCTAGAGATGTGTTAATAAATGAATTATTATTATTATTATTTTCATTTCCAGAACATGTACAGGGTGAATTATAATAATAGATGAGCAATGATTATAATGAGTTTTCAAACCATAATAGCTGTTATAAACGAAGAATAAAACAAGTATTGCGCACTCATTTACAGCGCAAAGAAAACGCTGATCATAAATAACTAATTAAATTAATTAATTAGTTTCCATACTTGAGGATTATTAAAGCAAAGATTGTCTGTGCGTCTTATTTCTCGATTTATGTATGTATGGGAGTTACAGCTTTTAAGCACATTTAGAAAATGAAAAACGCTAAATCACGTCCAGGCGAATTTGCGGTTACTCTCCATCACCCGAGGTCATGACTAAAATGTACAGGTCACCACCGACCGGGGGGCTTCCCGTTCCCTTCCAAAGTAAATATTGTATGTACTTTCTTTCCGCTCGCCCCCCCGGGAATTCATTCTCACTCCCGAGCAAATAACATCTAATGCCAAGCAGCATTTACGTCATTTTTATTTCAGGTGTAAGTTTTATGTCTATACACAAACAAAATAAATAAATACAATACCAAAAAAAAAAAAACTCAAACTCAAGTCGATTTCAAAGAGTTACTTTTGTGAAAGTTAAAATTAAAAAAATTACCTGATCATTTTCATTTCGTCTTTTGGTTTTTTGAAAGAGGGATTGAAAACGACGCCCTTCCCTCTCCTCGTGCTTTTCTAACTCCGAACCGCTGGTACTTTTCAATTAATCTATCCTACAATGCGGTTGGTATCTGTAAGGTAACTCGAGTCGACAGACGATATTTATACGGCTGGTAAAACTTGAGAGAGAGAACATTTGCCAACACCCACGGTTGCGGATTTGAATTTCCCCAGAGAGGAGCCCACACACTTTTTCGGACATTTGAAAAGTGTTTAGCTGTTTCACAGCATCCCTTCCATACATTTTCGGACGGGACTTCTTTCCGTTCCTCGAGCTCGGGCTTTAGTTTCTAAATCATTCTTCAGTCGACCGAATTCATCAATCAATATGATGACTTTGATTGTATTAGAACATTCCACAATATTTGAAACTGTTCGATTAACTGTACTTAATAGTCTTTTTCAAATTTTAAATATTCTGTTATGTATAACCAAAGCTAGGGACATTCCAGAAAGGCCTTGGCGACCTGCAGCGTAAAATCTGTAGTGTTAAGTGTCGATTTATGTTCTTATGGCGATTGCTCGGGAATAATGCCCGTTTGCACCACTTTCACTTAAAATTTAAGTCCTACTTAAGTGGTTAAGTGACACTTTCTATTATGGAAAATGTGTCACTTAACCTTTTAAGTGGGACTTAAAGTTTTAAGTGAAAGTGGTGCAAACGGGCATAAATCTCGTAAATTTCCTTTGTTTAGAGGTCGCTTTCTCACTAATTTTGCTGAACGTGATACTAATTCTCATAAAAATGTCTCAGTCATTTTTGCTCCCACTGTATAATCATAACAGTCAGCGAAAATATTTTCTTTTTCTTGCCAGCCTTAATGGAATTATATCGGAGAGGTTTGTAAATAATAACTTTTAAGCGTACGTTTAATGAATGTTGTTTGAATATTAATGCATATATTATTGTTAGTATAAAAGCCACGTGGATTCCAACTTATTCCAAATGTATTCGGAAACCTTTTAGCGGCCACTGACAAACGTGCAAATGGAAACTAAAAAATTTCAAAACAAATGAAACCTTCGCCGCCGTGTTACTTCGAATAAACTGACGGACGCGAGTTGAAAACATTTCTAATTCGTTTTCGTTTCGAAAACCTAAAAAAAAAAACGTTTGATTATTCATTCACCTATCGTGGGCATTTCAATAAGTTGTGGAATTCGTTTTAAAACTAGAGACGAATCTAATTGATTTATGTCACTTGGGTTAGAGTTAGAGTTACCGGGTGATCAACGGAATTCATAATTAGAGGAGGCTGTGATTGGTGCTATTTGATGCTGTGTGGTTGGATGCAATGACAAATAAATAATAAGCTGACAGTTGTTGTCATATTTGAGGTTATGCTCGTGCTTTATACAATCTTTATTTTGTTATTTTATTTTCTATGGATGCTGGTCTGAACCTTTTTTTTGATGCTAGGGAGGGGGGTCCTTAAGACAAATCCGTTTATTATCAGTCATTAAAAAAATAAATAAATAAATAAATGTCACAGTTCTGACACTTAAATTTTTTAATTTCAAACTGTAAGCCTGTGTTGCCAATTTTTCAGAAAATATCACCAGCCTGCTCTGACTATAAATTCCGTAGATCGCATGTGGTATTAATAAGCTGATAAATTATAAAACTGATATAAAATCAATCGAACTCTCCCCACACAAGTAAAAGATCCAAAATTTAAAGCCAACCTAAGAAAAAATTAAAACTTAAAAACATTAACAGCTCGAAATGAAATACAAAATAAAATTGAAGATTGAAATTTTATTCAACTCAACCTGTCCCGAACAATAAATAATACTCAAGAATAAATGAAAATCAAAAACATAAATTGAATTTGAAATGAAAATTTCAATTTTAACCAAACTCAATTTAACTCTGGCCAACACAAGTAAAAAATTAAAAACGTGACGAACTCAAATCATGCCAAACCAAGGAAAAATTAAAAGCTCACTCGCAAAGTTAAAACTTTAAAAATTCGCATTAATCAAAGCAAACTCAGTTTAACTCAAAACTGAAATAGAAATTCAACTAATCTCAAGGTCAAACAAACCTAATTAAATTTTAACTCTGCCTGATACAAGCAAAAAAAATAACAAGCCTAATTCAAGCCAGCCCATGAAAAAAATAAATTAAATTTAAAACAATTGAAACCTCGAAAGAAAAGAAAAAGAAAGTAAAAAATAATTGAAAAAATTAAAACTTTAAAAATTAAAAACTTAATTAGGTTAATTAGTCCAATCCAAAACACCTTTACTCGCCTTAACCCAATTAAAAAAAAATAATGCTCGAGAAAATAAAAGAAAAATCATTAAAAATTCGATCTCAACTGAAATTAATTCCAACAGATCTCAAGGCCAATCCAGCCCAAGTAAACTTAATTTAACTTTACCTAACACAAGTGAAAGTTTAAAAAAATTTAACTGAAAATTAACTGAAAAAAATTTTAAATTAAAAATTGAAAATTCCTTGAATTAATACCAACTCAACACGGCATAATCCAAACGAAAAATAATTCACAAAAAAATTAAGCCAAGTGATTTTTAAAAATTAAACTCAGTTGTAATTAGGTACAATTCATCTCAAGGTTAATCAAACCTAACTTAAAAATTAAAATATTAGAAACAAAAAATAATCAAAAGTAAAAAAATAAATCTCAATAAAAATTAGGTCCAACATTAGCAAAAAAAAAAAAAAAATTAAAAAGAAATGAAAATAGTAAAAATTAATTCCACCTCACCTCAAGGTCAACTCAGCCCAACCAAACTTAAAATTTAAATAACCGAGCTCAAGCCAGCCCAAGAAAAAAATTAAAAGTTAAAAAATTAAGAACCTGCGAGAAAGTAAAAAATAAAACTCAAAAATAAAAAATAAACTGAAAAAAAATTATAACTTTTAAAAACTGAAAATTCGTGGAATTAGTATAAGCCCTAACAAAAAAAAATAATTCACAAAAAATGAAGTCATGAAATTTAAAAAAATTAAACTCGGTTGAAATTGGGTACAATTCATCTCAAGGTCAATCAAACCATAAAACAAACATAAAAAATTAAAGTATTAAAAACAAAAAATAGTCGAAATTAAAAAAAAATAATCTCAATAAAAATTACGTCCAATAGGAAAAAAAAAATTAAAAAAATTAAAATAGTAAAAATTAATTCCACTTCACCTTAAGATCAACTCAGCCCAACAAAATTTCTAATTTAAGTAACAAAGCTCAAGCCAGCACAAGAAAAAAAAAATTAGAACTTAAAAAATTAAGAACCTGCGAGAAAGTAAAAAATAAAAAATAAACTGAAAAAAATTACAACTTTGAAAACTGAAAATTCGTTGAATTAGTACAAGCCCAATACGGCATAACCCAAACAAAAAATAATAATTCACAAAAAAATAGGCCAGGACATTTTTAAAAATTAAACTCAATTGAAATTGGGTCCAAATAATCTCAAGATCAATGAAATCCAACTTAAAAATTAAAATATTAAAGATCATTAAAATTAAAAAAAATAAAATAAATCTCAATAAAAGTTACGTTCCAACAAATCTCAAGGTCAACCTAATCCAACTAAACGTGCCCTAACTCTGTTCAACAATAGCAAAAGAAAAGATAAATAAATTAAAAACTAGTAAAAATTATTTCCTAACTCAAGGTCAACTCAGCTTGACTCTGCCCAATCCAAGAAACAAATAAATAAAATTGAAATTTGAATCTGAAGAAATTAAAATCGAAATTCAATTTGGTTTGAGTCTAACTCAAGCCAATCCAAACACAACCCAGAAAAACGAACAAAAAATATCAAAATAAAAAAAAAAAGGTAAAAAATAAAAAATCTATTATTTCATGTACGAGTTCTCGGAACCCCTCCGCCCCCACCCCCCCTAAAAAATATCCTAAAAATCAAGTTATTTCTAACTTAAATTTCTGTCAAGTCCTGCCACTTTTTGTTGTGCGTGTACATGCTAGTTGTTTTCACGCATCAAGAATAATTTATCTCGCAGGTTTATTTATTTCGGTGTATCTAGAGGACCACTTGACTTAAGGGGGACGGATGGGGGGGAGTCGCACGGCCTTACATTTAATTCGTAATTTTAAAGTAATTTTAATTCGCGTGTGAATTTTTTTTAAGCATTTCAATTCGGTCTAAACTTTCCCAGTTGATAAGAAGAGTCGGAAAGGAAATTCAATAGGCTAAACAATGATAAGTTCGTATAGTAACTCCCGTAGATGCAAGTTGAGATCCTCGTCTTTAAAATAATGATACGTCCACGTCACTAAATCTCCAACTAAGAGAAAGGGAAATCGTGCGATTATGTTTGCACTTCTTGCAGTACACAACCGCCTAGAAACCTCGTACCCGCAAGAAATTGGTGGCAGCGGTGGGATTCCTTATTAAAAAAAATCGTTTGTTTCAAAAATAACTCTGAGTAAGTTTTTGACAAGGTGATTTACGAGTTTGTTTAAATTTTTGTAATTTCGATGCTTGTTTTTGAAATATCCTGAACGTACCAAGGTTTATAAAAGAGTATACTTCTGTGGTCACTGAGATTATGCTGCGTGAAAAAAAAAGTAGACGTTGCAATTTTCGATAGTGATTAATTACATCAGTTTAGCTCTAATTAAAATCGACAAATCGTTCGAATGTTCCCCTTGCGTTCGGTCATACAAGTTTGCAAAAATGTCTGCGTCACATTTCGCAATAGTCTGCCGACATAAAGAGTTCAAGACTAACCGGAAATGGCCGCCGTTAAGTAAACAACAAAGCTACATGTCGCTTAAAGGCGGTCGTAAATTTGTCGACGCTTATCAGTCACGATCATGCTGCACGACAGAAAGTTTAAGAACGAGAGGGAAAGGACATAAATTCGCAGGTATCGCTGTTGTGTCACCCCGAACGAATAAATTTTGTCGGGGAATTTCACCCGACGAATTAGGGTAAAATATTAAAAAAAGAAAAAAAAAGTGTGAAATCGCATCGAGTCAAATAACTAAATTTTTGTTTCTCTATGTAAATGAAAATGAAATGGAATGTAAGACACATTTCAAAAACAAAAAGATAATCGCTGAATTTTTACGAGAATGAGACGGAAAAGGGGTAAACAATCAGAGAAACAAAAGAAAAGCCAAGAACTTTTTTGAGTGTACTCAACGACAGGATCAAATTGCAAAATTAAAATTTCCAAAAAAAAAAAAAATTACAGGTACATATTTAATTTTGAAAAATTATAAGCAATTAAATAAAAAAAAAAAACGACAAAGAAACAAAGTTTCCTGAGGCAGGAAAAAACAAACGACGATCACATGCAACAAACGGCTGAAGAAAAGAACTCAAAGCGAAGTGCAAATTGAAAATTTTAAAAATTAATAACGAACATTCAAGCAGGGCCCCCGTAGCCATGTGTGCAAAGCGTGCAGTGCACGCGGGCGCCACGTTCAACGGGCGGCAATTAGCCTCTTAGCCATTGGACACATGTTATGTGATTTTTTCGGCAGAAAAATTAATGGGAAATAGTTTCTTGTCTGATAAAAATTCGAAAAAATTATCCACAAGACTGAACTGTCTTGATGAAGGTGAAAAAATTATATATATTACGTAAGCTATTACTTACGGTTTGGTTAAAAAAAAAAAAAAAACAAATTACATTTTACTTTTTAAGTTTTCAGAAATTTAAGTTTCTTTTGCTTTTGTGATTTAGTTTCTTTTTTTTTTTCTAACAATAATAACAAGCGGGCTTCGCCCAGTTGCATGCCGGGGAGGTCTGCGCAGAGGCTTCCTTAGTCAGATGAGAAGAAAGCGCTTCGCGCCGTTTGGACTGCTCGTCTCTGGGGGCTCGCGACAGCTAGGAACTTGAAAAAAGTGAAGGAGAATGTTTAGAAAGTGAAGGAAAATGTTTAGAAAGCGCAGGGGAATATTTAGAAAGTGAAAGAAAATATTTAGAAAATGAAGGAATTATTTAAAAAGTGAAGGAAAATAATTTAAAAGTTAAAAAGTTGAAAAATTTTCCCTAATTTTTAAAAATTTTGTTTTCTCCATTTTTTGTTTCTTTTAATTTTTTTTAAACAATCTTGATAATTGACTGTTTTTGTATGTCAACTCATCCGTCAGAGGGCGCCAAAGTTTGGAGTGGCACGAGGACGGGTTTTGGCCTCGCGGGGGGCCCTGCATTCAAGACCTGTAATAATTCGTCACAAAAACAAATCACTATCACAATAATTACTGGACGAAATGAAAATTTCCGAACAAAGCACGGAACAACATAATGTGACGACCGTAATTATTCGCGAAGGGAGGAACAAGTGCAAGAAATTTTCGATTAATTTTCAGAACGAAAAGGAAAAAACGACGATCGTAAGTTTCACCACGACGGAAAACCACGAAGAAAAACAAATGACGATCGTAACATTTACGAAGGGAAGAATTAATTTTGGGAGATAAACAAAAAAAAGTAAGAAAAAAAAAACAAGAACAAATCATTAATTCAAAACTACCGCGAGACGGTCTCTTCATTCAAACGATAAAAGCGCTCAACGACAAAAAAATTATTGGAAAGTGACGGAAATATTTGAAGGTGGAAACAAACGACGATCGCAGGGAAAAAATCAAAAAAATATATGATACTCATTTGTTTTTGTCAAGAATTTTCGTTTCTTTGATCGTCGTTTTTTTTTTTTAAATCGCTTACAAGTTTTCAGAAACCAAATATTTATCTGTAATTTTTTTGGAAATTTTAATTTAACCCTGTAATGCAGACGTGTGGCGTGCTTGTTTGTGAAAGTGTTGTTTCTGGAAACCTACTTCTGGGCGGCCTTTAAACATTAACAGTTGAAGTACGACCCACTTCCAACTTCTCCAGGTGAGCTGGGCGCAAGGATGTCATTCGAAACGAAGTTTCCTGTCACGGTCCAAACTTCAACAATAAAATCGTTTCTACTCGTTTTTAATTAATCTGGTGGCCGATTTCTTCACCTCCCGATAAATTTATCTGCCAAGTATTATCCTTGGAAACCATTCTATCGATAATAGTTACTACCTGGCGGATAAAGTCACCTAATTTGATAACAACTGCTTCTTGTTCTTTAGCTAGGCATAGCATATTTCAAATATTTATTAATTCTGATAGGAAATGTCATTAATGAAAGTCAGTCAACTATAAGTGTGATAAAATGGCGGTCGGAATCTGCAATATCGGCAGTGTTCAGTGGTCGCTGAGTACATCGTTGCGTATTTTCGGTGACAATTCATACTATGATGCAATTTGCAACTCTAATTAGAATAATTAGAAACAATTAGAATGATCTCCTAACTAAATATATCGCTTGCTACCCTCCACCTATCTTTGACGCTCTTTATACATTACCGTCGATGTACGACCCAGTCCCACCTCACCAGTTGAGCTAGGGAAGCCCGCGTCATTCTAATCTGATTTGCAACTTAGCAATCACAGTACCTCCTAGTGACCGCAAAAGGTATTTTATTTTCTTCCTATTAACATTTCCTATAAGCAGAAATTCTAAGTATACATGAACCATCGCATTAACGCTACAAAGTCAAGAAAACGAAACTTAATTGTGATTTTTTTAGAGTCGGATTTGGTTAATAATACGCGGTGGACAGTATTTTTGAAACACCCAGCATTTATTCTCGCGTTTGAATAAAAATTATGCTTTATCCCCTGCCTCTGTCTCACTTAACGAAAATGTTATTCCTAGATAATTCTAATTAGTCGGGATCTCCTGCACATATATTTTCTAAGCAAACACAGTTTTACAGTGGAGGCAGTATTTGTCTTAGGTTATGAAAATATTTGATCGGCGCCAGATTTTGTTTGGGTAAGCGGGATTTAATGTTATCGCTCTTTTTTTTTTGTTTCGCTTACGTAAACGACAGGAACAAACGGAATGTGTGCCCTCGGAGTTAAATCGCTATTTGCCGACCTCAATAATTCCCATCGAATTACAAAAAGAACAAGTTGCTTACGCCCGTTTATTTCACTTCCTTCTTGATAGTTTAAACAAATTTTTAATTTCCCTTCCCTGCAGAATGCAGTCGGATAATCAGCACCGGGAAAAATATTCGGTTTCGGCAGTTTCATTTTTTTATTAACCGAAATTTTGGGGCATCGCCGGCAAGCTAATCTCGACGATGATTAAGATTAATGCTTACATTAGCGGGTATCACCTCCTAAATTCATGTGTAATCAGAGAAGTTCACCTTCATTGCAATGGTATCTTATGTAACTAATTTGGAAGGCTAAATGTGTTCCACAGGTAATTGCAACTCGAGGAGGATTTACGTAAAGGGAACCAGTTCACGTGAAATAATTAACAAATTAGGTCTTGCGTTAAATTATCTAAAACCAAATGAGCATTGCGTTAGCTCTACCTATGTATATGTTATGTAGATACAAATGTACATCGGGTCTTCAACAAAAAAAAAAAAGAAAACATCTCAAGTAAGCCTTGGAAACAAAAACGAACTATACAGGTGCCGTGATTGTCGCAGGAACTGTCAAAATATAATTTTTAGGTTATGCGAAAGACCTGACTTTACCGCACTACTTCCTATCGTAATTTATAAGTTTTTTTTTTTGCATTTCGCGATCATTTTGATGTTGCGCCCTTCACACCATAGTTTTTTTTTTTTTAATTATTATTATTAGACGTTAAGAGATTGTAAGCCACGCAAGAGTACTCACGCGAATGCGCCAATCCCCGGGTTGTGTAAAGTGTAATATTTTTGATATTATTGTTGAATTACTTGTTATCACCGACCGGCTTGTTAGAAATAAATAAACGGACAAAAGTCGTCGTCCTTGACAAGAAAAAAAGAACTTGTTTATCACAATCACAAGATGAAAGGAGGACAGATTCGTCAGGTATAAATATGAGCTGCTCAATAATAAAAAATTTAATTTCTATCTGGATGTTTTCGTCGTCGTCATCGGCGAATCCGAAACGCTCGCCCAGATTATATTTTTAATTCCTATTATATCACGTCGCCGCCGCCGCCGCCGCCACCGGAATAGAGAAAGGTTTTATTAGTATGGGTCAGAGTTATTTATTTAACCTGTTGCTCCTGTTCCAGTCAGAGACTAAAGTGGAATTGTCATGTCCTGAAATTTACTGCGGAAATGAATGAGATAAATTGATGGCATTATTCAGGGCCGGTCCAGTGAAATAAAGTTGGGCCCGCATTAAAACCGAACGAACCTGCGAGTTTAATTTATTTAAAATTATCTTGGGGGCCTTCACTCTACGTTTCATCAAACAATTTTTTTAACAGTTTGCTTTTTTTGGATCGCACCGGAATATACCGGGCCGGAAATTATTTCACGCATTTTTTACTTCCGGCGATCGGAGAGCTATTAAAATAGTGATTAATAGATTTTTTCATACGCTGAAATACATAACTGATGTGATTGAGAGTGCGGCCAGAGCGCGTGCATTTACGAAGCGATAACAGATATCAATTTATTTCGTGTTTATCCTGTAAACGTCAGCTAAATAAATTTTGCGGAGATCCAATTTCAAAGGAAAACATTACCCGGCTAACAAGTTTTGAGTTATATTTAATTTTACTGTTGGTTTGTTTTTCTTTTTTTAAGTTGATAGCTGAAAACGTGGAAATATTTTTATTTTCGAAATTGAAACTGCAGCTTTTCAATTCATGTGATTGATGATTAATTATTGTTGCGGTAAGTCATTTATACTTTAGATTTTCTGCATTGCGCTGTTGTGTTCTATGTCTAACCCTACGCTGAACGCACGAGTTGTGATAAATCTCCTGGAGGTTCGAGAACACCAGCGCACGCTGTGGAGTCTTTTTTTTTGTTTGTCAATAATTATATTGTTAACGACAAAGTAAAAGCATTCAAATAAATTTATTGAAACCACCCACCAACTGTGAAAAATGAAAATAAAATTTCTCCTGCAAGTGCGCTGATATATCGATTGCGTTTTCTGTTGTGGGGGTGTCATAATTTTTAGATTACGTAACAAACGACCTGTCAGCAAAAATCTAGGGAGTATTTTTAGGGGCGGAATTTAATCGCGGATGTCCCTGTCTGTCATCGCGAAATTTTCGCGAAATTTCTCGACGGGCGGGCGCGGCAACGGCACGAATCAAAAAGACGGATCGCATTACACAAGTAATAATTTAATGAAAGGAATTAATTAATTTTATTTCTGACGGCGGCGGCGAAATCAGGCAAGATTAGAATTCCGAAAGTGATTTTTCTTTGTCAATTAAATTCGCGTTGCGATATTCCGCGCTGCTTAAAAATAAGCGGCATCATTACGGCGATATAATTTCTTCTTGCGTGACGAAGTGAATGCGTTTTCCCTTTTTTTTCCCCCCACCCTAAGGATTTTACGTAAAAGATTTCAGGCTCTTATTCAAGCAGTCACATCTATTCAAATTAGATCGAATCAAATTTTAATTACTTTAGTCAGTGTTTTGATTAGTTGAAGCAATACTACAAAATATACATAATATAATTTATGGAAAATAACTAAAAAAAAACTTAAATTAAAATCGTATTTTATATTGAGCTTCCGTTTCCTTCAACTTGTAATCACATTTTGCATGTGTTTATTCTCATACATTCTCCATTATTTCCCTTTAAGTATTTAAACGAAGCTTTCACTTCAGAGCTCCTTTTTTCCTCTGTAAATTCCATTGTTTTCTTTTCGTCCGATACACTACATGAAAACCGCATCCGCAGTTTTCCTTCGTTTAAGAAAAAATTAAACAAAAAGACATTACTGAATATCGTATTTCATCCAATGTGCGAAACTAAAGAAAAACATTTAAAAAAAACACACACATTTCGTACCAACCCAACCAAATTGAACCTGCACAATTAAAGCGAGCCTAAGTAAACTCAACCCAAGCGTAGAGTTTACAATAAAAAAATTAAAAACATGTTGGGTGGGCGAGGCTCACATTTCAGAGCTCCTCTTTTCCTCTCTAAATTCCATTGTTTTCTTTTCGTCCGATACACTACATGAAAACCGCATCGTCAGTTTTCCTTTGTTTAAGAAAAAATTAAACAAAAAGACATTACTGAATATCGTATTTCATCCAATGTGCGAAACTAAAGAAAAACATTTAAAAAAAACACACACATTTCGTACCAACCCAACCAAATTGAACCTGCACAATTAAAGCGAGTCTAAGTAAACTCAACCCAAGCGTAGAGTTTACAATAAAAAAATTAAAAAAATGTTGGGTGGGCGAGGCTCACATTTCAGAGCTCCTTTTTTCCTCTCTAAATTCTATAGTTTTCTTTTCGTCCGATACACTACATGAAAACCGCATCCTCGGTTTTCCTTTATTTAAGAAAAAATTAAACAAAAAGACATTACTGAATATCGTATTTCATCCAATGTGCGAAACTAAAGACGGACATTTAAGAAAAAACACACACTTCGTACCAACCCAACCAAATTGAACCTGCACGATTAAAGCGAGCCTAAGTAAATTCAACCAAAGAATAGAGTTCGCAATAAAAAAAT
The DNA here is from genome assembly GCA_036172665.1 of Prosopocoilus inquinatus. Lineage (NCBI taxonomy): Eukaryota > Metazoa > Arthropoda > Insecta > Coleoptera > Lucanidae > Prosopocoilus > Prosopocoilus inquinatus. Next base: position 870,348 of record CM069873.1, read on the forward strand.
TAAAAAAATCGAAACGTTAAATAAAAAAAAAGTTTTAATCGAAAATTTAAAAAAAAGTCGAAGATTCTAATGGTCGGCCTGAATATTCTAACTCTTTTTAAACCAACGAGCGAGCCACTCCTAGAAGGCAATTTTCTCGTTTGGTAGCTAGCTTGAGATTTACAGCCAAAAATGTGTTCCCAGAAGTTTTCACGCGAATGCCCGAATAGTGCCGTTAAGGCATAAAAATTGTCATTGTCTCTTAATTTATTGCAAATATTGATAGTACTTAAGTTGGTAAAATAAAAGAAATATATGAAAAAAAGAAAAATGATGGCTTGATTCAGCAGTTTTAGTTTCTCCAGGAGGAATCAATTATATTCAGGTATCCGCTGAACGCGTTTTAATAAAGCCTGAGCCTGTACGGCACGCACCTGACGTCATTTCAGCGCAGCACTAAACCACAACTAGTTCGTAACCTCTAGAACAGAATCGAGGTTCAAGTAATTTAAGGCGATCCAGCTTTACGTTGCAAATAATTTTCAACCTGAAGGCGACCATTGTAACATGAAACCCGGCTCATATTTCATTCGGTACATGACATCTCAGCAAAGAAGTTGACATGTTACGATGAAGTGTTGTTTATACAAGCTGGCGTGATGAGTCTCAATGAAAACTTGATCTCCAGCAATACAAAATATAATAAAATTTATAGAAAATAACTGCCACTGCCAAGTCAACCAAAAAAAAAAACATAAATTAAAATCGTATTTTATAATGAGCTTCCGTTTCTTTTAACTTGTAATCATATTTTGCATGTGTTCATTCTCATACATTCTCCATTATTTCCCTTTAAGTATTTTTTTTTTGGGCGGACGAGGCTCTCATTTCAGAGCTTCTTTTTTCCCCTCTAAATTCCATTGTTTTCTTTTCATTTTCATCTTCCGCAAAACTAAAACAATATCGTCCGCGCGCATCTACCACCGGAAATAAATTCGTAATGCGGCTCTCGTTCCGGCCCTATTAATTATACTTATACACGAGTATATTTATTTGGACGTAAGTACATAACATACGCCTAATAAAATATAAAAAGGGAAAACGCGAAAATGCGAAATTCCTGTTGCTGCTTTTTTTTTTTTTGTAATGTCGCTCGTTATACATTTTCCGATATCACGAGTGCGAATAATATAAAACCTCCGGGGAAACTCGGCTCGTAACTGCTTTCCTCTTATATATCATGATTATTGGCTCATATTCCCCGAGGACTTGTCAATCTGCGTTTGATAGATCGAGAAAAGTATTAACTGGAGGTTATTTTTCGGTTGACGTTCGGAGGTCAGGATGAACATCTCATCTGCGCCAACATTTATAGAAATTGACTGACACACCTTTATTTGGACGGGATGATGATTTACTTAAAGGTGGTGTCAACGATGAATGCTTGCTTGCATTAAATAGAATACGAACTTTACATACGATTTTTTTTTTTTTGCCTTCACATATAATATATTTTCCGGAACAAAGACATAAATAAGCGTTTGAATTAGCTGCCACAATCACGTTTATCACCATTGTAACTTACATCTTCTCAGAATTAGAGTGGAAAATTGCGCTGATCGGGGCATGGATGGGAGTCGTGTTCCGCGGGAAAAACAAATAAATCTTAGACGGCCGCGACATCTAACGAGGAGTAGTTTTTGAAAAAGGTTCCCGCGTCGTTTGAAGGTTTGAAGCATGGATGGTCACGTGGGCTGGATGATTAAAAAAAAGGCATAAAATAGGTTACTTCCCATCAGGGTTTAAGAATTGTAAAACGCTTTTTCCTCGTCGTTACTTTCCTGAAATCATTTCTTTTTGTATTTAGAAAATTTGTACAAGTTGGTCTTTCTAAGTTTGATTTTCGCGAAATGAAAGATTTTCCTACCGTTTATTTTGTAAATGAATACTTGGACGTGGTTGGTAAAGCGGGTTGTTTCTCTAATCAATTTAAGGGTGCGGTCATCTTGAATACACAGCCCCGAAACCCTTTTACCCTGATCAACAGCAAAAAAAAAAAACAATCCCGATTTACAAATACAAAACGTATTTCTGGTTCGGTAGCTAGTTTGAGATGAAAGCCGAAAAATACTGTAGCAAGGGTGTTTTCCCTCGTAAGGTCTAAACAGGTCGCCTAAAGATTGTCAAATTCTCCTCTCTCGTTGCCTCTCTCCTTATGAAGATTTTTTTCTCTCTCGAAGAATCTCTGAGGGTATTGAGTGAACTTAAAATTAGTGAAATAAAAGAGAACGGTAACTTTAACGGACGCATTGGCAGAAAATAATTAAAAAAAAAACTGGCACATAGTTTACAAAATATATCTTCTATATTTGCAGCAACGTTAAACATTAGAAAATAAAATTTTACAAAATATAATGATGGGAGAGAGAGAGAGAGGGTGAGACGAGGATTGATCTATCAATTGCAATAATTAGTTTTTCAAGCCGTATTAAACCGACTTACCAATCGGAGTCTAATAATACTTCTTTTCTTCTAGTAATCCAAAATTTAATTACATAGTGACTTTATTTAAAAAAAAAAAAAAAAAATCGGAACGGTTTAGAAATGCTATAGACACTAGTGGGAAAGCTTTCGCCTTCTATTCCCGAAAATTACAGAATTTAGTTAAAAGATAATTGAATCTGAAGTTCAACTTACAATCGCCCGGAACGAGAAAGAAAAGTCGCGTGCTCTTTCCTAAAGCTTATTATTCGGAGCCCACGTAACAGCTAATGCTAATTAAAATGCTAATTGTTTTTATCAACCTCCCCGCCTTCCCTCGGGACGCTTTCACCGCCAATAGCTCCGTCCGGTAGGTGGCGCGGTGTTATCGTTTGCAGTTGTTCTGTTAAAGCTTTCAGCGCACGTCCGATACGCTACATGAAAACCGCATCGTCAGTTTTCCTTCGTTTAAGAAAAAATACATTACTGAATATCATATTTCATCCAATGTGCGAAACTAAAGAAAAACATTTAGAAAAAAACACATTTCGTACCAACCCAACCAAATTCAACCTGCGCAATTAAAGCGAGCCTAAGTAAACTCAACCTAAGCGTAGAGTTTACAATAAAAAAATTAAAAAAATGTTGGGTGGGCGAGGCTCACATTTCAGAGCTCCTTTTTTCCTCTCTAAATTCCATTGTTTTCTTTTCGTCCGATACACTACATGAAAACCGCATCCTCGGTTTTCCTTCGTTTAAGAAAAAAATTAAACAAGAAGACATTACTGAATATCGTATTTCATCCAATGTGCGAAACTAAAGACAGACATTTAAGAAAAAACACACACTTCGTACCAACCCAACCAAATTGAACCTGCACGATTAAAGCGAGCCTAAGTAAACTCAACCCAAGAATAGAGTTTACAATAAAAAAATTAAAAAAATGTTGGGTGGGCGAGGCTCACATTTCAGAGCTCCTTTTTTCCTCTCTAAATTCCATTGTTTTCTTTTCGTCCGATACACTACATGAAAACCGCATCCTCGGTTTTCCTTCGTTTAAGAAAAAAATTAAACAAAAAGACATTACTGAATATCGTATTTCATCCAATGTGCGAAACTAAAGACAGACATTTAAGAAAAAACACACACTTCGTACCAACCCAACCAAATTGAACCTGCACGATTAAAGCGAGCCTAAGTAAACTCAACCCAAGAATAGAGTTTACAATAAAAAAATTTAAAAAGTGTTGGGTGGGCGAGGCTCACATTTCAGAGCTCCTTTTTTCCTCTCTAAATTCCATTGTTTTCTTTTCGTCCGATACACTACATGAAAACCGCATCCTCGGTTTTCCTTCGTTTAAGAAAAAAATTAAACAAGAAGACATTACTGAATATCGTATTTCATCCAATGTGCGAAACTAAAGACGGACATTTAAAAAAAACACACACTTCGTACCAACCCAACCAAATTGAACCTGCACGATTAAAGCGAGCCTAAGTAAACTCAACCCAAGAATAGAGTTCGCAATAAAAAAATTAAAAAAATCGAAACGTTAAATAAAAAAAAAGTTTTAATCGAAAATTTAAAAAAAAATCGAAGATTCTAATGGTCGGCCTGAGTATTCTAACTCTTTTTAAACCAACGAGCCACTCCTAGAAGGCGATTTTCTCGTTTGGTACCTGGCTTGAGATTTACAGCCACAAATGTGTTCCCAGAAGTTTTCACGCGAATGCCCGAATAGTGCCGTTAAGGCATAAAAATTGTCGTTGTCTCTTAATTTATTGCAAATATTGATAGTACTTAAGTTAGTAAAATAAAAGAAATATATAAAAAAAAGAAAAATGATGGCTTGATTCAGCAGTTTTAGTTTCTCCAGGAGAAATCAATGATCACGTTCAGGTATCCGCTGAACGCTGAAGCGTTTTAATAAAGCGTGAGCCTATACGGCACGCACCTGACGTCATTTCAGCGCAGCACTAAACCACAACTAGTTCGTAACCTCTAGAACAGAATCGAGGTTCAGGTAATTTAAGGCGATCCAGCTTTACGCTGCAAATAATTTTCAACCTGAACGCGACCATTGTAACATGAAACCCAGCTCATATTTCATTCGGTACATGACATTTTAACAAAGAAGTTGACATGTTACGATGAAGTATTGTTTATACAAGCAGGCGTCATGAGTCTCGATGAAAACTTTATCTCAGAACGGAATGTTAATTATTTTTTACTAATAGAAAATTCAAATTTTTACAAAAATGAATTGTACGATTGTAATTACGACTCTTTACTATAACATAGAATGCTTTGCGAGCTAAAATAAGCCAAGTTGAATCTGATTTTTTAGTTTTAACGCGAATATAAAAGTTAAAGACCGAGTTTTTCCGCCAACGCGTAATTTTCAAGCGCGCTTTCGTTAGCTTTTGCGCTCTTTTTAAGCGTCCTCCGGGTACAACGCGGAATGGATTATGTTTCTTTTTCAGCGTCCAAAAGAAAAAAAATCCCTCTTTTAGTTTCCCCAAACAAATTTAATTCGTTTCGTGCTTAAAATAACGAAACTTCTGCACTGCACTATTCATCTGATACGTAGTGGAATTAATGGAGTTAGCAAATTCGCACAGCCGGGCTGTTTGCAGTTCAACACAGACCTCAATATAACTACAAGCTGCTATTTAACAGCGATATATTCATAACACAGTGACGTCCGGTTGGCCGTGGTCAGTGTGCTAATTAACTTATTTAACCACTGCGTTTGTTCGGTAAACATAAATATTAGAAACACGTGACAGGAATAATTCCCTCCACCTAATTAAGCGCAGAGTTTTAGCACCTGATCCTCTAGGTGTTTTGTACGAAACGAGCGCAGTTCCAATCAACGGGCCGAAATCGAGTCAGACTCGAGTTCAAAAAATTCCGAACACTTCTAAATTCGATTTATGTAATTATGTCGTAAACAATACGAGCAATTTGGTTTTTCTTTTGAAATGCAAGCTGCGTTCGTTTTGCAACAAATCTCACCTCAGATCACGTAAACGTCATATTTCCGTTGGCACGAACAGGTAACGTCGAAACATAAATACATCCACACTTACTTGTTCATGCGAACGAAAGTGACATTTACCTGATCTGAGTTGAGATTTGTCGCAAAAGGAAAGCACATGTAGTCGATGGGTCTGGTTAAAAAAAAATAATTCTTCATTTATTTACGCGAAAAACAAGACCTGCTGGAAAATTAACGTGTACTAACGAGCCTGCGATTAGATTACAGAAAGGGTTTTGTTGCTTTTAACGGTAAACAAGGCCTACGCTGAGCTTACCATAAATAAAACTTTTTGAACAAGTGTGTAGTTATTTTAAAAAGACTATTTACTTGCAAGGCACTTTATGAATAAGAACAACTCGCAGCAATATAAAACATTCACGAATTGTTATGTTAAACACAGGAGTAAATAAATAGTTTTATCGCCGATTAAGTTCGTTTTAAGTTATAAACGTAAAGTACAAGGCAAGAATTTTACGACATCCCGCACAGTGTTCATTAAAATGCACGTAAGAAGGTAATTCCAAATAAATGGGTGGGTAGTTAAGGTGCAGGTAGAACACGGCATTCCGCTCGTGAACGTTGAATTTTATGTTCCCGGTAAGAAAAAAAAAAATTGAATAAATAAAAAGCTGAAATTAAAAGATCGTTACGTGGATTAATAACTTACTCCTGCGAGTTCTGTTATGTTAAAAGAAGAAGGGTGGAAAAACGGTTGGTTTGAAAAGTCACCTGAGGGGAAGTACTTTTTTTTTTTTTAATAAACCTCGTATTACGACCGCCGCTGATTAAAATTGTTTTAAATGCACAATTCTTTCCGAGTTGCATTATTTATTAATGTTTCTCCATTTTTTTGTTATCATCTCAGTTACATGTATGTACAGAAAACATTCACGGAATCGTTACTATACAATCATTATGCGTAAAATCAATTGAATCGGTGAGTGCATAACCGTGTTCAGTCCGAATTTACTGTGTTGAGAAAGCAGCAAATAACTCCTCCTCTAGATTTTTATTTTAAGTAGTTATTGGCTTCAGGAAGCTTCAGATATCCTTCTGTGAAAGAATTTCAAGACAACAATTCACTTAAAATAAAAATCTAAAGGAGGAGATTATTTGCTGTTTTCTCAACACAGTAAATTCGGACTGAACACGGTTATGCACTCATCGATTCAATTGTTCTTCTTAAATCAACTAACTTGATCGTCATCTTTTATTTTTTTTTATTCTTCATTTGACCTTATTTTAATTTTAATAATCAATTGATGGACCTCTGTCTTTTCTGTTAATCGATTTTATTTGTTTTGTTTTTGCTTTTAAATTATCAACTAATCGTCTTGTCTTTTTCTCTCTCTTCGGTTTGATTTTATTTGACACGACCTTTTATCTTTTTAATACGATCAATTGATCGTCTTTTGTTTTTGTTTTTTTCTTTATACGATTTGTGATTATTTTACTTTACATTTAAATCCTGCTGATTGATCCCCATTTTTTTCTTTGACTTTATTTTAGTTATTTTATTTTTAAGACAGAATAACCACATTGCACGATGTGTAAAGTCTTGAACTTCGTTACACATCGTCTGTAAATGAAAATGCGGAGTTGAAAGAAGCATGATTGTTCAAGGTCAAGCAAAACTATCAAATTTGACGCTTGATATAATTAAAAAAAAATGCCTTCCCTCCTAAGTTACGTATTGCGTGCGATCCGTATCTTTCGTGCTTATTTACACTTCCACTTTCGTTAGCTTTCATTAGCATTATTACGCAAGATATGATCTCTCCAGCTTTGGTTTGGCTCAGCTCGGCTAGCTAAAGAGAAATAAATTCGCTTGCTTTTCCTCCTGAATATGTTTATTCGGTGATGGGCATAACCATACATAAAAATGATTTTTTCAGATTATTTCGTAAAATAATTGTTCTCCTACACCCCGGGCGGATAAGGAAGAAGGAACTGCAGAAAAAAAGGTTTATTAATATCAATAAATAGGCAACCATGCAAACGACTGTGTTGATTGGGTTGTCTATACCGAGACTCTTTGTTTTCTTCTGAAAAATTGAATTTATTAGATTTTTTAAACGAACAGACATGTAATTAATATTAATTAGGTATTCACTATTTTTAAAGATAGTTCTCTCCACACGTGATAATAAAAAAATACTATTTTTTTTACATCCATAATTTCTGTTTTGAAATCAACAAAAATAAAAATAAAATAAAAACCTGGCAAAGTCAGAGAATGTTTCTTCAATGAAAATAAAGTGGGAACCCTGAAAACGAAATTCACAAAAATAAAGCTAATAAACTTTGAATCAGGACCATTCTGTTTTTGTTTTTTTGGTAATTTTTAGTTTTTAATTTAAATTTGGATTTCCTTTTAAATTGTGTTTGTGACTCACAAAAATACAGTTGCCTGCCATAATTTCTGCAGGTAGGCGAATACGATCTCGGTTAACAACTAATGTCTCCCAATTTTAACTTTACAGCGGACGTTATGCAAGTCTAAATCTGGTAATTGATTTAAAGTCGATGATTCACGAATGCCTACCTTCCACGTACCCTAATCACGATCGCAACGACAATGTAATAAAAACACGCGAAGGCAATTTGGAATTGCACCACTGCATGGATAATGTTTACACGAAGGGACATTAATTTCCTTATTTTACGAACCTGAACAATTTAAAACTTTTGACGTTTTTCCGAAAGGATAATATTTAAGAATCTTTTTGTATTTCGATTATTTCTTAAACGCATGTAAGGTCATACCACGGTCAGAATTTTAGCTGGCGCGAGCAGAGGTTGCATGTTCTTTCTTCGTTTATTGGAACAGATACGTTTCATTGCGGGGTATACTTCCGAATACTCTGGGAACCGTTACAAGTACGGTGAATTTTTCACTTCGGAGTTTCCGCCCGTCTGCTCGGCGATCTTGCGTAGAAGGTAGTCGCCGTTTTCACGAGCGTTGTTGAAGAACAGAAATTCACCATTTGGCCAAGGGAGGCGCAGACGTGATTTTGACAACCACAGACTCGTAAATGACCTGACAAGCATCCCTGCCCACAGGTTGAAAAGATTCGTAGATGTGGACGTGGATGCTCATTGGGCATAAGCATGAGGTTGCACGTTCTTTCTTTGTTTAGTGGAACAGATCCGTTTCATTGCGGGGTATACTCCCGAATACTCTGGGAACCATTACAAGTACGGTGAATTTTTCACATCGGAGTTTCCGTCCGTCTGCTCGGCGATCTTGCGTAGAAGGTAGTCGCCATTTCCACGACCGTTGCTGAGGAACGGAAATTCAGCGTTTGGCCGAGGGAGGCGCAGACGTGATTTTGACAACCATAGTCTCGTAAACGACGCTAGACAAGCATCCTTGCCAACAGGTTAAAAAGATTCGTAGACGTGGATGTGAATGACCATTGGGCGTGCGCACGAGGTTGCATGTTCTTTCTTTGCTTATTGGAACAGATCCGTTTCATTGCGGGGTATACTCCCGAATACTCTGGGAACCCTTACAAGTACGGTGATTTTTCACTTCGGAGTTTCCGCCCGTCTGCTCGGCGATCTTGCGTAGAAGGTAATCGCCGTTTTCACGAGCGTTGTTGAGGAACAGAAATTCAGCGTTTGGCCAAGGGAGGCGCAGACGTGATTTTGACAACCATAGACTCGTAAACGACGCTAGACAAGCATCCTTGGCAACAGGTTGAAAAGATTCGTAGATGTGGATGTGGATGATGATTGGGCGTAAGCACGAGGTTGCATGTTCTTTCTTTGCTTATTGGAACAGATCCGTTTCATTGCAGGTTATACTCCCGAATACTCTGGGAACCGTTACAAGTACGGTGAACTTTTCACTTCGGAGGTTCCGTCCGTCTGCTCGGCGATCTTGCGTAGAAGGTAATCGCCGTTTTCACGAGCGTTGTTGAGGAACGGAAATTCAGCGTTTGGCCAAGGGAGGCGCAGACGTGATTTTGACAACCATAGACTCGTAAACGACGCTAGACAAGCATCCTTGCCAACAGGTTAAAAAGATTCGTAGACGTGGATGTGAATGACCATTGGGCGTGCGCACGAGGTTGCATGTTCTTTCTTTGCTTATTGGAACAGATCCGTTTCATTGCGGGGTATACTCCCGAATACTCTGGGAACCCTTACAAGTACGGTGATTTTTCACTTCGGAGTTTCCGCCCGTCTGCTCGGCGATCTTGCATAGAAGGTAATCGCTGTTTTCACGAGCGTTGTTGAGGAACAGAAATTCAGCGTTTGGCCAAGGGAGGCGCAGACGTGATTTTGACAACCATAGACTCGTAAACGACGCTAGACAAGCATCCTTGGCAACAGGTTGAAAAGATTCGTAGATGTGGATGTGGATGATGATTGGGCGTAAGCACGAGGTTGCATGTTCTTTCTTTGCTTATTGGAACAGATCCGTTTCATTGCAGGTTATACTCCCGAATACTCTGGGAACCGTTACAAGTACGGTGAACTTTTCACTTCGGAGTTCCCGCCCGTTTGCTCGGCGGTCTTGCGTAGAAGGTAGTCGCCATTTTCACGAGCGTTGTTGAGGAACATTCAGCGTTTGGCCAAGGGAGGCGCAGACGTGATTTTGACAACCATAGACTCGTAAACGACGCTAGACAAGCATCCTTGCCAACAGATTCAAAAGATTCGTAGATGTGGATGTGGATGATCATTGGACGTGAGCACTTTGTTTATTGGAACAGATCGGTTTCATTGCGGGGTATACTCCCGAATATTCTGGGAACCGTTACAAGTACGGTGAATTTCGCATTTTGGCTGTAACTTTTCGTTGGGGTTCCCGCTCGTCTGCTCGACTTGTAAACGATCCTAGACATCTGACTCAGTAATGTACCTTCCATGATATTCTTGACCTTATTATAAATAGTAAAAGGATACCGTAAATAAGTAAATTGAATCGTAAATTTTAATTCTGAGAGGTCCGCGAACGGAATTTCATGAAAAACTAACGGGAATGTAATAAAATCGTTTTAATACACGGTTCTTCATCACGGAGGCTCATTAAATTGAAAAACCCAGGAGATTTTATTCCGTATAATTCAAGAAGGACCGCATTAATTAGAAGTGGAGTGTCATCGAGCTCGGGCGCTGAAGCTGAAACGTTAACGCTCGATTAGCGAAATGTAGTTTCCACAAGATGCATAATCTCTTTTAATATTCCTCGCCTTCCTCCTCCGATTCGTGTAATCATATTTCTGTCGGTCGGTCAAAGCGCGAAAAGTATTGCGGGCAACGTAAAGGGCGAGAGGGTGGGGTTGGGGGGCAGGAGGATTTAAGGAAACTGTTTTTCTCTTAATTTTTTTATTTTTTTTTTTTAAATTAGAACGTTTTATTTCTCCGCTGGTTACCTCGGAATATAATTCACTGGCTGCTGAAATTCAGACATTAAATAATAAAACCGAGCTTGAATTAGTTTCAGGGGTGTGATAAAATATCGGGCGTTTATACAGTCATGTTAATTAATATTTTAGCTGCAGACGTTAGAAGTTATTTATTGACATCGAAGGGGTTAATTAAATCGCACGTCTGCCAATACGTTTTAGCTTTGCACTTCTGATTTAATATTTAGTATTTAATGTTAATTAAGTTTCAACTTCTATTATTTCTTCGTTCTTTTTTTGCTTCTTGCTTGCGCCTGCGATAAAAAAAAAAAAACTGAACGCAAACGTGCAAACAAAACCACTTCTCCTTCTCGTATCTCGATTACCCGTGCAGTGTTTTAATTTGATTAAGAAAATTGGTTTCAAATTTCGCGCTGAAAAAATGTAGTTTGGCAAAGTTCGCATAGATGGCGCGCCAGAAATTAAAGTTTCTCATCCTATTACGACTTAACAGTACGTTCGTTATTAAAAAAATGAATAATTCCAAATTTCGCGGCTAAGATGTAATTTTAGTTCGAACGAACTTACATAGATGGCGCCAGAAAGCAATTAAATACAGAATTCACCGAGCCAGGAAAAATAGAGAGAGAAAACTGACGTTTCTCGTCCCATCCCTGAGAAGAATGACTGGAATATAAACCTCCAAGAGTAAACGTGAAGCAAGCAAAAATTGTAGCTGGACAAAATTTATGTAGATGGCGCTGGGTGCACGCAATTTCGGTTTACTTTTTATTTATTTATTTTTTTTTGTTTAAAATCCAATATAATAATGTGTGATGGTTCCGACGGACGGCTGCCAAAAGATGTAATGGAAATAAATCATTTCAAATTTGGCGCTGCGAAAGTTGTTCGAAAAAAATCTCGTAGAGGGCGAAATACGAAATCGACCGTACAGAAAACAAGTGAAGATCGACGTTCGTCTTCCAGCGGGGGACGACTAAAATGCATGTGAATGAATAAAAAACAAAAAATAATTTCATATTTCCCGCCACAAAAATGTAGTTGGACTAAATTACTTCGTCATATATCGGAAATGTTCGTTCCCGCAAAAAGAAGAAGAAGAAGAAAAAGATCAATCGATTATCAAAATAAAATAAAATACAGTTGAAACCAATAAAACGAAAACAAAAGACGATCGTCAACTAACACGATCAAAAATTTGATCCTAAAGAAAAAAGACATCGGCTAATAAAAAAAAAATTAAATAAAAAATTTTGTTGCAAATCGTTTTTGATTGGATCCCTTTCAGCAGCCTCCCTACAACTGTTTCAGCCCCACTGTTATTAATCATTTAAAAAAAAAATAAACAAAAAGTAAAATCGAATAGCAGAAAGAAAACAAAAATGAAGATTAATCGATGGAAATAAAATGTAAAATAAAATAAGTTCGAATCAATTAAAAAAACAAACAACGATTAATTTACAATCAGAAATAAAAATCATGTCAAATAAAAGTAAACAAAACAAAACAAAAACAAAAAATTTTCAATTCGTAGTTAAAAAAATAAAAACAAATCAAAAAACAATAAATCAAATCAAATTATTATTATTTATTTTAAAGAAATAAACAAAAAGTAAAATCGAATGGCAGAGAGAAAACAAAAATGAAGATTAATCGATGGAAATAAAATGTAAAATAAAATAAATTCGAATTCGATTAAAAAAAAAAACAAACAACGAGTAATTGACAATTAAAAATTTAAATCATGTCAAATAAAATGAAAGTAAACAAAACGAAAACAAAAGATGATAAATTCCTAGTTAAAAAAATAAAAACAAATAAAATAACAATAAATCAAATCGACGGACACAATCAAAATTTTGTTCTCAAAAAAAAAAAAAAAAACGACCGGTTAATAATGATTAAAAAAAAATTAAATCAAATCGGATAACGGAGAGGAAACAAAAGTGAAAGTCAATCTAAGGAATTAAAATGCAAAATAAAATAAATTCGAATCGAGTAAAAAAAAAAACAAAAGACAATTAATTAAAACGATTGCAAAATAAAATAATACATAAAATTAAACAAAATGGGAAATAGAAACGAAAGTTGATAGTTGAAAAATAAGAAGACAAATCAAATCCAATTTCGGTTATATTAAAAGTTAAATTAAAATTGAAAAAGTAATTAAAAAGAAAAACAAAAGGCGATATGGTAAAAATTAAATTCAAAGAAATGACGAAAACTAAAACATTGTAAAGTTAAGTCAAATCAAGAGCGTTGACGAATTTTTTGCGGAAACAAAAATGGTATCAAACTGATCGGTTTACATTTAAAGAACGCCGAAATAATGTGAAATTTTTATAATCACAGATTGCAATTTTAAGATTAAGATTAAGATTAATTTAACACAAACACGTCGCCGTGCGTATCTTCTGTTCGATTTTAACGATTTCTCGAGTGATTGGTCGGCTTGAATCACGTGACTTCCCTTCGTACAATTCGTGCAATTCGGACCCCGCGCAAGACCATGTCGCATAGAGGGCAATTCGCACAGATTTACTCCATCTTCTGAAGAAGGCATGCACTCTACACAAATCAAGCTTTACGAAGCCTGACAACTCCCGTTAATCAGGTATTTACGACCAGAGATTTCTGTGCGCCGGTAACGCTTGTTTTATCCATCTTAATTAGGCCTTTCTTTTTATGGCAGTTTTACTAAAGGATAGATACTGAGCAGGATGGATTTAAAGCAAAACACCCAAGTAGGGTACGGGTCCCGTTATTCGCTTTTGATTTTCATTTAAATCGTTGAGTTTCGACTTACAATTGAAGTCTAAAATTGTACGCAAGTTAATTTATTACTTTAATAAATATTTTATTATTTTATCTGACAGTGACTTTCTTAAAAGTGAATACTTAAATTTAAATATTTTTATAGGTGGACATTTTTTTTCCTGTTCTGTTCTGTTATGTTCACAACTCTTGTTATGTATTATGCACTCGTAGAGAGAGCATTCGAGTGCCAGTGTTGCCTCATGGATTTGTAACAATGTAATATATATATTATTTAGTAGAAATGGGCTGGAGTATAGCTTTATCGTTGCTTTCGCATGCTGGTCACGACCTGCTGTGAGAAAGGTTACCTTTGAATTTGATTTGACATAATTTACTACTTTCGGCGTAATCAATTCCATTGTGTTCCGTCCATAAAGAAACATGCAAGCTAACTATAGTTCTGACCGGAGCAAATTACTACAGAATCAATATTCTGAGAATTTCAATACACAATCACATTAGCAATCAATTGAAATGGTTTCGCCAAAAAAATATACTTCTATTTTTTTAAAAAGCAATTAACAATTGACCTGAAACATAGCTGTAAATAAACATACTTATAAATAAGGGAAAACGTCTGATTTTAAACGTCGCCGTCTTCCGCCCTGTCTCGAGGCACTTTATTTTATTTAACTGAATATATTATCCGCTCATGTACGCTTGAAATCCGACGGTAATTCGTTCGTACGTTTGACGTTTTATTTAATATTTAGCTTCCAGCTGAAAGATGATTTTGATTTACGTACGAAGCTACGAGTTTTATATTTATTTGAGGCAATAAATCTGAAACGTAATAACGTATTACGGGGGGGTGGGGGGGGGGGAGGGGGCGGCGGAAGACCTGCTGAAACGGAACGAATTTACTTTATACCCGTACGAATGAATAAACGCACGTGCGCTTAAAAAATCATTTAAAAATGACAAATTAGTTTAAGGTTCGGTTTTTCCTCCACGTTTGCCGGTCGCCGGTCTATCGACTGACTGGCACCTCTCTTAGTATTACACAGGGTGTCTCAAAACCTCCGTCTTTAAATGAAACTGTAAGTTCCTCGTTACAAAAGAGATTAATTCTGCAAATCTGAAATTTTTTGCCCAAAAATGAAAAACTGACCTATCATAAGCGAGTGTAGTCCCTTTGTTTTGAAACCGCTGCTTGGTTTACGACTTGTTTCAGCAATTTATTCCAATAAAAGCAATAAACCGCAATAAAACTTTTCATTTACGTTTGGAAGAACTCGGCCAAGGTCTTATTGTATACGAATATGAATCCGACTTGCGAACATCTGCATGTTTATTTGTATTTTCAACATGCGATAAGTAAGAACGTTTGTTTCTTTGTAATAGACAATAACAGTTATGTTAAAAACGAGTACCTAATCTTCGTTAGATTTTTGCTAAAGTAATTAAACATCTTCGTGCTCTAGTTTTGTAACTGCGTTGAAAATGCGTGAAATTATTTTTTAATTATCGCACTGATAGCTGCAGAATAAGTATTGCAAGAGCAGAAACTATTCCTATCGTAAAAACGGAAAGCAAGAATTGGAGTATGAGTGCGATGAAAAATTTAAATAAATTAGATTGCCTGTGCACACAATAATCTATAGGTTCAAAATAAGTGATTGAATAACTTCGCCAGCTCTCAATCGAACTATTTTGTTAATTGTTTACATTCCAACACAAAACACATGTTTTTATAAGGATAATATTGAACCTGAATTTCTGCGTCGGCTTAAACCAATAAAGACATAAAAAAAAACTCTCGCCTAGTGCAGACGTTTATTTCGTCTTCTCGTCGTAGTTTTAATAAAGAAACAAATTTATTTTTCCTGTACAAATACAATAACTTTAGTAATCAACATTGTAAATTGGCAATTTACAAATTAATATGACGTAAGAATTTCCGCTTTTTCGATCGCCTTTAGATTGATTTTTTTAAATTTAACTGTTAAAGTACGTATAAGCCCAAAACTAATCATCAATTAAAGCAACACGCACATAATATTTCAAACTATGAAGAACTTACCTAGTTACAAAATTTATCTGCTTTTAAAATTAACAAAAAACACGATACTTGACCTGCCTTAAATACAATATCGTGCATTAGATCATGGTCTGCGTTTTAATGACTTTATATGGCCTCGAACGTCGGAGAATAGTTGAAAACCAAGCTCCGCCGAAACATTTAAGCCGCATTCAGCGACCCTCAAACAATTTCTATGAAAAAGTAAAATAATTTTTATCTGCGTTATTATCGCTCTCTGACCAATACTTGTATAACAAATTTCGCTTCTTTTCTTGACCACTATTTGTGGTTTCAATTAAAAACACGGGTTTAGAGACACGCTGTAAAATCGAGTTTTTATTGGATAGACATGCCGTGTGTTTTTGAAACTCGATCATAGTTATTGGCGACTAGCGAACGTGGAAGAAAACCAGGCCGTATGCCATTTTATTAGTTAAATGAATTTTGTCATTACTCGCGAGACCGAATCAAGGTGGCACGCAACGTGGACGGGACTTCAACTCAAATTGATTCGATCCGACGCGACGGGACCGCGGTACATAACGTACGCATCAATTTAAATTAGAAAAAAGAAATCCCCACAGAAAACGACATAATTCCCTCACGTTATTAATGTTTTAAACAAAGTAGACTTACCGGACAGGAGCGAGCCTCGGCGAAGTGTTCGAATGATTCCCTCGATTTACATTTTTCCAGTTGTGACCGGAGAGAGAGAGAGAGAGAAAATAAAAGCTAAATTTCATCGTGCACTTCATTTTCAAATTTGAATCATGAATCAATCCAATGCAAAATAAATTTTTAATAAATTAAAGGCGCTAGATCTATACATTTTTTGGTTTAATTTTGTGGTGCTTCTCGCATTCAAAAAGAAGGAACAATATGTAGATACATTTTTTTTTAATTTTCAGTTTTAATTTAAAAATAAAAAAAAAAATTCAAAAGGCTTCGTAATAAAAAATAAAAAGCACTTTTCTCTTTTCTTTTATTTTACGTTATTATGATGAAAATTCATTATAAACAATTATATAAAAGAAGCGCCCTCTATTGGTTCTTTTTTTGATATATGCAGGACGAAAAGAACTTTTTTTTTTAATTAATTTGTTTTAAAATAACGTGGAAAAGTCAGAAATTTGAATAAATCTGCCCCCTACATAAAATTAAAAAAAAGGAATAACGACGAGTTTTCTCTTTTTTCGTTTCTTAAAAAAAATAATTTGTTTTAAAATAGAGTGGAAAAGTTAGAAATTTGAATAAATCTGCCCCCTATACAAAATTAAAGAAAAGGATAATGACGGGTTTTCTATTTGTTTTTTTTTTGTTTCAAACTTTCCAGCCAAAAAATGCCAAAAATCGGATTTTTTTTGAACAAAAGTAAATGTTTTAGCAGTGCCAATAATACCTAACCTAAAAATGTACAGCGACTTATTTTATTTATTTATTTTTTTTTTTGATAAGTTCAGATCATAGTTTTTGAATTTCATGCCAAAAATTGATAAAAAAATTTTCAAAATCACGCATTTTTCTGTTTCTTAAATTTAATAAAACCCGCAGTATCAATAATACCTAACCTAAAAATGTACAGCGACTTATTTTATTTATTTTTTTTTTTTTGATAAGTTCAGATCATAGTTTTTGAATTTCATGCCAAAAATTGATAAAAAAATTTTCAAAATCACGCATTTTTCTGTTTCTTAAATTTAATAAAACCCGCAGTGTCAATAATACCTAACCTAAAAATGTACAGCGACTTATTTTTTTTTTAATCATAGTTTTTGAATTTCAAGGCAAAAATTGATAAAAAAAACTAAAAAAATTACGCATTTTTCTATTTCCTAATATATTAAAACTGAAATTTAATTAAAACCCGCTCTGAATTTTTTGAAGTGCAAGTCGCAAGCAAATGTAAATAAAAAAATTGAACAAAAGCGTTTCTTCATTTTTCTTTCTGTTCTAAGAACGACGAAAAAAAAAGTTGACTAAACACGCCCCCTATGGTTCTTTTTTTTAAATATGTTCACGCGGCACAAAAAAGCACATACGTTTTCAATATGTGCTGGACGAAAAGAAGTATTAATATTAAAATAAAAAAAATTAATTTGTTTTAAAGTACAACAAAAGAAAACATTATTTTTGTTTTTAGTAAGAAAACAGTTTCTAACCTTTAACCGGACACTATTATAATTGTGAAGAACACTCGACGTTTCAATCTTGACGAGGCCCTCAAGCGATAGTGAAACGTTGAGTGTTCTTGCCAATTTTAATAGTGTCCGGTTAGAGGTTAGAAACTGTTTTCTTATTAAAAACAAGAATGACGACGGGTTTTCTGTTTTCTTTTGTTTTATATCTCCTACTCTTGCGTAAAAATAGCACATTTTTTTAAACAAAAGCAAACAACTGTTTTAGCAAGTGTCAGTGTGTCATTCATACATAACCTCAAATTGTACGGCGATTTATTTTTCAATTAAGCGGAGGCATAAATAGTTTTTGATTTTCAAAGCAAGAGCCGATTAAAAATAATTAAAAAATCGGGTCCCCTGCTTTTCTTTTCTATTTTTTAAATGAAATCTGAAATGTGAAAAGCTTTTTTTTTGAAGTGCGATGCACAAGAAAATATAAACAAAAAAAATTCAACGAAAACGTATAAGAAAATATAAACAGAAAAAAAAAATTAAACGAAAACGTATTTTAGTTTTTTTTTTGTTCTGTTTAGATTAATCGACGAAAATTCATAATTTCAAAAGTTTAAGAAACGCGCCCTCTATTGGATTTTTTTTTAATGTGTTGCTTATGTGTTGCTGTGTCTTACACAAAAAAGCGTTAAATAAAGAGAAAAGATTAAAGACGAATTTTCTATTTTCTTTTGTTGTTGTAAGAAAACGACACGAGGCAAAAAAAAACAATGGAACAACTACGTTTGCTTTTGTTTCAAGATAAAACGGAACATTGAGTTAGAAAAAACAAAATTATTCATTTATTTATTTTTTTAAATCTAGTTAATTTGAAAATAAATAAAATGAATAAACTCATCCCGCTTTAGGAAAGAAGAAGAAGAAGAAGGAAAAGGGAAAACCAACAAATCCCCCCGTTGACGTCACGTAATATTGAAAATCGAGGTCAGCGCCATCTCTTATCAACCGAAGCACTTTCACTTTCACTTTCACTTCAAGACAAAAAAATAACAAAGTTTAATATGTTTAAATTCAAAATTGAATAGAAAGAAGGCTTGTTTCTTATTTTATTTTTTACTTGAATGTTAAAGAGAGAATGTTAAAAAAAAAGAATCGGTTCAGGCCGTTAGATAAACTGGAACGAAAAGCACGTTAAACACAGTTCCTGCAACCGTTTTCATAAATAAATATTTCAGGGATGGATTCAAGATCTTAGACCTTAGAGCACAACCCCTTCTTTCTTCATCCATCCAAAAATTCTTTCGCGTATCCTCATCTCTCCCCCCGGCCCCCTTAGGGCGCCTGCGTTCCCGAATAAAACTTTAATATGCTCCCGGCTATACGTAAAGTTATAATCCACATAATGCATATTATTTCCGCGATGTTTTACCGTTAATCCCCCCCAATAATTTAACTTTGCACGTAAACACATTTCGGTAGGGTCGTAATTTATTTCCTGACAGCCTGGTTTAACGTTTGCGGTTAACATATTTTCCCACAATGCATTGTGATTTATTCGCAAAACTGTTAGGGCCCGTGCATATGTTGCAAATCATAATTAATAACGCAGTAAAGTTACCGGAAACAGAGCACCACTTTATAAGCGCAAGGGTCTACGATCGGGCTTCATTAACGTATTACACCGGATACGCCCCTACCCCCTACTAATAAAACTTACGTCATCCCTAAGTGTAACTAATAGACGTCTAAATACCATTTGCGCCTTGGTATTCCTATCCTAATACTTCTAAGCCTGCGTACTAAGCTTCTCTTTTATGCAATTTAATTAACTCGAAGCGTACTGATAATAATTCTAATGATTTTGAATAAGTTTGTATTTATTTGAATAACGTTTTCAAAACTGCAGTTTGAAACAATATTATCTTCATGATCAATCAGATTCAACAAAAACATGTCGTTCTATTTTGCCATCTTTCTGAACGCGACCCGCTTCCTTTCGGTTTTCTAATTTACCGACATTGGCAAAGTGTGAGGTAATAGAAATGTGATAGAGAAGAATTCTGCCATCTTTCTGAACGCGACCCGCTTCCTCTCGGTTTTCTAATCTACCCCCCATTGGAAAAGTGTGACGTAATAGAAATGTGAGAGAGAAGAATTCTGTCATCTTTCTGAACGTGACCCGCTTCCTCTCAGTTTTCTAATTTTCCGACGTTGTAAAAGTGTGACGTAATAGAAATGTGAGAGAGAAGAATTCTGTCATCTTTCTGAACGCGACCCGCTTCCTCTCGATTTTCTAATTTACCGACATTGGCAAAGTGTGAGGTAATAGAAATGTGATAGAGAATAATTCTGCCATCTTTCTGAACGCCACCCGCTTCCTCTCGGTTTTCTAATCTACCCCCCATTGGAAAAGTGTGACGTAATAGAAATGTGAGAGAGAAGAATTCTGTCATCTTTCTGAACGTGACCCGCTTCCTCTCCGTTTTCTAATTTTCCGACGTTGTAAAAGTGTGACGTAATAGAAATGTGAGAGAGAAGAATTCTGTCATCTTTCTGAACGCGACCCGCTTCCTCTCGATTTTCTAATTTACCGACATTGGCAAAGTGTGAGGTAATAGAAATGTGATAGAGAATAATTCTGCCATCTTTCTGAACGCCACCCGCTTCCTCTCGGTTTTCTAATCTACCCCCCATTGGAAAAGTGTGACGTAATAGAAATGTGAGAGAGAAGAATTCTGTCATCTTTCTGAACGTGACCCGCTTCCTCTCCGTTTTCTAATTTTCCGACGTTGTAAAAGTGTGACGTAATAGAAATGTGAGAGAGAAGAATTCTGCCATCTTTCTGAACGCGACCCGCTTCCTCTCGATTTTCTATTCTAATTTACCGACATTGGAAAAGTGTGACGTAATAGAAATGCGAGAGAGAAGAATTCTGCCATCTTTGTGAACGCGACCCGCTTCCTTTCGGTTTTCTAATTTACCGACATTGGCAAAGTGTGAGGTAATAGAAATGTTAGAGAGAAGAATTCTGCCATCTTTCTGAACGCGACCCGCTTCCTCTGGGTTTTCTAATCTACCCCCCATTGGAAAAGTGTGACGTAATAGAAATGTTAGAGAGAAGAATTCTGCCATCTTTCTGAACGTGACCCGCTTCCTCTCGGTTTTCTAATTTTCCGACGTTGTAAAAGTGTGACGTAATAGAAATGTGAGACAGAAGAATTCTGCCATCTTTCTGAACGCGACCCGCTTCCTCTCGGTTTTCTGATTTACCGACATTGTAAAAGAGTGACGTAATAGAAATGTGAGAGAGAAGGAACTCTGTTTCAGTAAATGTCAGAGTGAGAAAAATAGAGTAAGAACTAAAGCGCTCCGAGCGAATTAACGAAATCGCTTTCTTAAAAGTGTCAAAAATTACAGGAAACTGTAATCGTGTACAAACTTTTTCTCTCACTGTTTCGCACACAAATCAATCACCTCTTTCAAAAACTGCTTTATATTAAAAAACGTCGTATTTTTTTTCTCAATTAAAAATATAGATAGCAGAAAGGACAGAAGAAATTTCAAGCAAGCGAACAAGAAAGAAAGAATAAGACACAAAAATTAATTAAAAAAAAAAAACACCGACATCAACAATCAGAAGAAATTCAAAAAAAAAAAAACAAACGAATGAAACCTGTAAAACAATCGGAAACAAAAGAGAAGCGGAACAAACAGCATAAAATACGCACGAAACGAACGAAGAATAAGACACAAAAATAATCACCGATATCGACTGTCAGAACAAGTAAAAGCAAAAACAAATGAAACCCGCAAAAAAAAAAAATCGGAAACAAAACAGAAGAATAAACAAAAAGTGAACAAACACAAGAAAACAAAAGAACACTGACAAGACCAAACTGAACGAAAAACCGTTTTTAGTTTAATGTACGAATAAGAATTTCTTTTCTCATTTTCTACGCAGTAAAGTCAACAGTACTAAAAAAAAAAAAAAACAAAAAGGAAATGTACGGCGAAATACAGTGAGTAAAACAAAAGAAGATCGCAAATGAGACAAACACGAAACAAATGAAAATAGAAAAGAAAAACGATGAACTACAAACAAGCGTCAATAAAATGCAAAAAATCAATTCGATAAGAAAAACAAAAAAAAAAAGAAATACACGGTACGAAGACGCAAACAGAAAAACAAAAGAAGAACGACTGAAATGAACAAAAGACAGATGAATCTCCAGACGAAAAATAAAAAAAAAAAAAACTAGTAGAATCGTCAACAGTACTGAAAACAAAGACAAAAAAGAAATTTACGACGAAATGCAGTTCGTAAAACAAAAGAAGATCGCAAATGCGATAAACGCGAAACAAACGAAAAAAAAAAACGATGAACTACAGATAAGCGTCAATAAAATGCGAAAGATCAATTCGATAAGAAAAACAAAAAAAGAAATACACGGTACGAAGACGTAAATAGAAAAACAAAAAAAAGAAAAACAAAAGAAGAACGACTAAATGGAACAAAAAACAAATGAATCTCCAGACGAAAAATAAAAAAAAAAAAGAAAACTAGTCGATTAAAATAAATTATTTGCTGAAAATAAACATAAAAATATTACGAAGGGGTGAAACGAATTTAAAAAAAAGTACGGCAATGCTAAGATGGACGAGAAAAATGAAAATCTACGAAAGTTTTGACGAAAGTTTTCGCAAATAAAAACAAACTCGCAGGACAAGGAAAATAACTGTAAGAAGGAGTCAATAAAATGCGAAAACCAATTCGTTTAAAAAAAAGAGAAAGACAAAAAACAGAAAGAAAAAAAAACTAAAGAAGAATGGATGTACAAAAAAGATAATAAATGAAAAAAAAAAAAACTGTGATTATCCCGGCTGAATGCTTTTGCAATTCAGGAAACTGGTGGGAAACAAAAGGACAAAATAAAACAAATGAACAGAAATGGGAAAGAAAAATGAATTGAACAAAAAAACAAAAGAAAATGATACTGGAAGTATTCTTATTTTCTCTTCATTTAATACCTATACAGGGTTACAACTAATTAAAGGGCCACTATGGGGAACTCGTAAACTAGAAGAGATACAAAGATGGTTAAATTACAGGAAAGTTGCGCCATCTTGAGGTCTAAAAAAATATCCAACGTCTTCTCAACTTAAAAAAAAAAAACAAAAAAACAAAACGGTACGATACGTGACATTGAACAACCGGAGAAAAAAAATTTAATTTCTGCTTTTAAGGTCAAATCTCACTCCATTTCGAAAAACAGAAGCCGCAGCGCCATCTAGCGGCGTTTTTTCTTAACTCATCTTGGATTTTTTGACAATTACATTGCTCGAGAATTAAAGGCACACGTTTGAGATCAGCTGACTGTCAAATTTCAAAATTGTCGAGTAATTAAAATTTTTCTGCAGCGTCATCTGTTATTAAAGTTGAGATTACGGCAGCGCCATCTAGAGGATTATTTTGAAACTGCAAATGAACGTAATCGTTTAGCTTTGCGTAAGTGATACTCCCATTATATTTATTTTTTTACGACTGTTTTCTATAATTTAGGTAATTTATTTTTCTGAATAGAGCTTTTAAAATGGGTATTGTGAATAACCTGCGTGTTTAGAAAAAGCTATTAGCATTAAAGTTTATCGCGCGCATATAAATTTTTAAATTGCGCTGGTAATTAAACGCGATATTCATTTTCTGAATAACATATTTAATAATAATAATAATAATAATAATAATAATAATAATAATAATAGGTTTAATCGTGGAAAGCGGTTCATTGAATTTCTCTGAATGCCTCTCGGAATTATGATTTCATGCGTTTTTAATTTTTTACACGGTGAAGTATTTAAAAAATATTATTTCTTTTCACAGAACAGATCCTCGATACCGCCGTGCGCTCGCGGTTTATTTTCCAGATATCGTGCACGGACGGCTACACGCCGTCATCGGGGAATAACCCCTGTAACTGTTTACTTCTTACACATATATCATGATTATTGAAGTAGATTCCCGGGGGAATGCTGCCTTGCTTGTCTAAGTCTGATCGAAAATTTAAACTCCACGTTACAAAGTAGCAGGCAGCAGCAGTTTGGTGCACAGTTGTATTAAAAATAAATTCTTCGTTACAGAGTGTTACAGAGGGGAGAAATTTCTGATGATTTTCCAATTAAAAAAAAAAACAATTCGTTAAAGTAAAGTCTCTTTAGCAGCAATAATTTAACAAAGAAAAACAAATTTTTAAATCTTGACAACTCCCTAAATAAATATTAAGTATATTAATATAAATACAGGGTTAAAATTAACTAAAGGGGATCTCGTAAACTATAAGAGTTACAAAAACGGTTAATTTACAAAAAAAAGTTGCGCTATTTTGAAGCCTATCAAAATATTCAAAAAAATCTTCACCACCTTCATTCGTTTCTGAAATATCTTCAAAAAACTGAAAATTCTAATTTTCGAAAATCTCGAAATCTTCCTTATTTGTTAAAATAGAGTCATGAAATTCGATATTTTTATCTATCAATCTAATAGAGTCCGAAGAAATAGGTTAGGATTGACAGTTGCGAGACTGTCAACTGTCTTTTTCTTACGGACGCTATCTTGGCTACTCATACCACGATGGCAGCACCGAAAAAAACATTAATCAAAAACAAAAGAAGGACGAAAAGCATCGATTTGGGCAAGATTAAAATTTTTATTTTCGTTGAATACTTATTTAAAACTTAAATCGAAATTGGTTATTGAAAGTTCAAGTCACGGTAAAATTTGTTGTAGGGCAGCACCGAAAAGCGTTAATCAAAAACAAAAGAAGCACGGAAAACATAAAAACGGACATTTCGCATCAATTTGGACAAGACTAGAAATTTTATTTTGGTTGAATGCTGATTTCTGAAATCGAAGTTGGTTATTGAAAGCTCAAGTCACGGTAAAATTTGTTGTAGGGCAGCACCGAAAAGCGTTAGTCAAAAACAAAAGAAGCACGGAAATCATAAAAACGGACATTTCGCATCAATTTGGACAAGATTAGAAATTTTATTTTGGTTGAATGCTGATTTCTGAAATCGAAGTTGGTTATTGAAAGCTCAAGTCACGGTAAAATTTGTTGTAGGGCAGCACCGAAAAGCGTTAATCAAAAACAAAAGAAGCACGGAAATCATAAAAACGGACATTCCGCATCAATTTGGACAAGATTAGAAATTTTATTTTGGTTGAATGCTTATTTCTGAAATCGAAGTTGGTTATTGAAAGCTCAAGTCACGGTAAAATTTGTTGTAGGGCAGCACCGAAAAGCGTCAATCAAAAACAAAAGAAGCACGGAAAACGTAAACACGGACATTCCGCACCAATATGGACAAGATTAGAAATTTTATTTTGGTTGAATGCTGATTTCTGAAATCGAAGTTGGTTATTGAAAGCTCAAGTCACGGTAAAATTTGTTGTAGGGCAGCACCGAAAAGCGTTAATCAAAAACAAAAGAAGCACGGAAATCATAAAAACGGACATTACGGATCAATTTGGACAAGATTAGAAATTTTATTTTGGTTGAATGCTGATTTCTGAAATCGAAGTTGGTTATTGAAAGTTCAAGTCACGGTAAAATTTGTTGTAGTGCAGCACCGAAAAGCGTTAATCAAAAACAAAAGAAGCACGGAAAACGTAAACACGGACATTCCGCACCAATTTGGACAAGATTAGAAATTTTATTTTGGTTGAATGCTTATTTCTGAAATCGAAGTTGGTTATTGAAAGTTCAAGTCACGGTAAAATTTGTTGTAGGGCAGTATCGAAAAGCGTTAATCACAAACAAAAGAAGCACGGAAAACGTAAAAACGGACATTCCGTACCAATTTGGACAAGATTAGAAATTTTATTTTGGTTGAATGCTGATTTCTGAAATCGAAGTTGGTTATTGAAAGCTCAAGTCACGGTAAAATTTGTTGTAGGGCAGCACCGAAAAGCGTTAATCAAAAACAAAAGAAGCACGGAAATCATAAAAACGGACATTCCGGATCAATTTGGACAAGATTAGAAATTTTATTTTGGTTGAATGCTGATTTCTGAAATCGAAGTTGGTTATTGAAAGTTCAAGTCACGGTAAAATTTGTTGTAGTGCAGCACCGAAAAGCGTTAATCAAAAACAAAAGAAGCACGGAAAACGTAAACACGGACATTCCGCACCAATTTGGACAAGATTAGAAATTTTATTTTGGTTGAATGCTTATTTCTGAAATCGAAGTTGGTTATTGAAAGTTCAAGTCACGGTAAAATTTGTTGTAGGGCAGTATCGAAAAGCGTTAATCACAAACAAAAGAAGCACGGAAAACGTAAAAACGGACATTCCGTACCAATTTGGACAAGATTAGAAATTTTATTTTGGTTGAATGCTGATTTCTGAAATCGAAGTTGGTTATTGAAAGCTCAAGTCACGGTAAAATTTGTTGTAGGGCAGCACCGAAAAGCGTTAATCAAAAACAAAAGAAGCACGGAAATCATAAAAACGGACATTCCGGATCAATTTGGACAAGATTAGAAATTTTATTTTGGTTGAATGCTGATTTCTGAAATCGAAGTTGGTTATTGAAAGTTCAAGTCACGGTAAAATTTGTTGTAGTGCAGCACCGAAAAGCGTTAATCAAAAACAAAAGAAGCACGGAAAACGTAAACACGGACATTCCGCACCAATTTGGACAAGATTAGAAATTTTATTTTGGTTGAATGCTTATTTCTGAAATCGAAGTTGGTTATTGAAAGTTCAAGTCACGGTAAAATTTGTTGTAGGGCAGTATCGAAAAGCGTTAATCACAAACAAAAGAAGCACGGAAAACGTAAAAACGGACATTCCGTACCAATTTGGACAAGATTAGAAATTTTATTTTGGTTGAATGCTGATTTCTGAAATCGAAGTTGGTTATTGAAAGCTCAAGTCACGGTAAAATTTGTTGTAGGGCAGCACCGAAAAGCGTTAATCAAAAACAAAAGAAGCACGGAAAACGTAAAAACGGACATTCCGCACCAATTTGGACAAGATTAGAAATTTTATTTTGGTTGAATGCTTATTTCTGAAATCGAAGTTGGTTATTGAAAGTTCAAGTCACGGTAAAATTTGTTGTAGTGCAGCACCGAAAAGCGTTAATCAAAAACAAAAGAAGCACGGAAAACATAAAAACGGACATTTCGCATCAATTTGGACAAGACTAGAAATTTTATTTTGGTTGAATGCTGATTTCTGAAATCGAAGTTGGTTATTGAAAGCTCAAGTCACGGTAAAATTTGTTGTAGGGCAGCACCGAAAAGCGTCAATCAAAAACAAAAGAAGCACGGAAAACGTAAACACGGACATTCCGCACCAATATGGACAAGATTATAAATTTTATTTTGGTTGAATGCTGATTTCTGAAATCGAAGTTGGTTATTGAAAGTTCAAGTCACGGTAAAATTTGTTGTAGGGCAGCACCGAAAAGCCTTAATCAAAAACAACAGAAGGCCGAAAAATGCAGCAAACATGTCACGTGTTACATCAATTTTGGGCTTAGTTTTGCTTAATTTTATTAACTTTTTCCCTTTTTTAATTTTTAATAAGTTTTCGTAATATTAGTTTTTTTTTTTTTGTTGCGTTCGGTTAGAATGGCTTTACCTCCACATAGATTGACTTTAGTTCGGTCGGGTTGACCTTCAAACTCTTCTCTCACATTTTTTATGTGTTTGGCAGTTTGTATTTTTTTGTAATGTTTTTTTTTAGAAATGTTTAATTTTTAATGCTTTTTGTTTTAGTTGCTCATAATTTGTTTAAAAAAAAATCTTGGATTGAATTTATTCGGAAAAGGATTAACTTTCAAACAGTTTTCTCTCATTTTTATGTTTGGTAGATTATTTAATTTTTTTTTTTTTTGGTAATTTTTTAGAAATGTTTTATTTTGAACCGCTTTTTGTTTTAATTTTCCTTGATAATTTTTTTTTTTTGAATCCTTGGGTTGGATTTATTTGGATTGGTTGACCTTGAAAGATTTTTCTTTACATTTTTACTTTTCAATAAATTAATTCGATGCAGCTTTTTTTTTTAAAAAAAAAACCAGACTTGACTAGAAATTGTTTTGTCTGTTAATTTAATTATTCCAACTCTCTCAGTCTCTCTTAATTCGGGGACCAACTCCGCTCTTCCACTGATCTTGTTTACGGTATGGGGCTTAAATTACAGCGTTATTATTAAATTGCGCTCTGTGCCCTAATCTGTTTATTTCACGTTGTTTACTCGCTGTTTAATTAACATATTGATTGAGGATCTCGTGACGTTTCTTCGGCTTTGGCCAACGATAACGTTTCAAATTGAAAATAATGTACGAAGTTGACCTTGCTATCTTTCTCGGACATTTCAGCAGTTCCAAACAAGTGGTACCTCCGAATGTTTTTGGCTATGATACGGTAGCAACCATAAAATACCCGCAGAAAGTAGCATTTCGTATACTGTGTGTTTTTTTTATTTGCACACAGTAAAAGAACACAGCGCATACATAAAAATTTGTCGATGTTTGATTGCTTAACTGGGTCCGGTTAAAGTTTACAAATAAAAAGTGCACGCGCGTACATTTCCAAACGATAACAAAACATGCGGTATATTACCCTGAAAATGATAATAATCTCAAGGAATACTTACGTCTACGTGTCAAGTAAAATCTGCGACTGCATAATTAAGACGTTCAATTAAGAAATTATGGGTGACAATTACGTAAAGCTGAAGTTCACAAGAAAGTGGTTGGCAAAGCTTATTCGCGCGGTAGTGCTTAATTGAAGTCTTCCTCTCGCCCTGGGATGTCCCGGGAAATTCAGGAACCGAGGAGGACGCGCGCGCCCTCTCTCATATAAACTATTCATTCCCTCGGCTGTTTTGCAGATATGTAAACCGTCTTACGATGCGAATATAAAACAAATAAACGACAATGGAGGTTCTTCAAAGTAAATTTCGCGTTCGCCAACTTGAAACGTAATCTCCTATTCTGGCGGGGTAGTTCCCTATTATACGTAATCCTTAAAACCAGGCGAGTAGAAAAAGAAGTTCTGTTGATTCTCAGACAATTCCCCCATCGCGCCGCTGAAATATAAAACGAGATTGTCCTTAAACATTGTTTAAAATGCGAACGGGAGAGCGTTTTTTAATTAAATTTCATTTCGTTAAGCTGAATAAATAATAAATTTACTAATTAGGATTGCACTCTTTTTTCTTCATTACCAACGTCTATAATAATTCCTTTTTTTTTAAATTAAAAATGTGTTTTAACAAATTAATTTACTTAAATTTTTGTTCCGTTTTGATTATATTAATATTATCGTACGGATTCCCGTTTCAAAGATTTCTTTTTATTGTGAAATTGCTGTTCTTCAGATAAGTTGTTAAATCAAACAATCATAGAAATCACCAGAGAAATTTAAAAGATAGATTCAATCTATGGAGTTAGTGAACACAATACTGCACCGAGGTAATCCTGCCATGCAGCGTATTGGATTGTAAAAGTGTTATTTCTAGAAACCTATCTCTGGCGCCCTTCAAACTTTATAGTCGAAGTACGACCCACTCCCAACTCTCCAGGTGAGCTGGGGATTTCTGCGCGCAAGGATGTCATTACAACTTAACAACGATGGTACCATCACGGTCAGAAAATATTTTGGGACAAAGAATTATCATTCTTGACGGAAGTCAAGCAAACACGTTGTTCAAACCCAACTTTGAACAAAAGTCAAAATAAAGTTTCTTGTCACGGTCTAAACTTCGACAATAAAATTGTTTTTACTTGTTCTTCATTTCATGAAACCACACAGGAACTCATTTTTTTTGTGAAGAATGTGTTCTGTTCTGTTTGCAAACCTCCTGAATCATATTGGCTCAAAAACGAAATATAATTGAACTTTTGTAAAAAAAAAATCGGACCTCGCCGCTTCTTCTTCCTTTTTCGACATCTCTTGCAAACATTTCCCTTGTTCATTCCTCACAGGTTTATTTGCAACTTCATTTAATCTTAGGTTCATTGCTGCATCTTGTGCCCTGGCGTCCTTTAAACATCATCTTCGCGAACGAGAAAAAACGATTGGTTTTACATTGTTCATGTCCGGATAAGAAGAAAACGTTCCTTCGCTTTACGAGAGTTTATTTTAATCAAATCAATAAATTACATTCAAACACAAGCCGAATTAAAATTACGATTAAAATTAATTAATCACAGTCACTCGCGTGTTTGGCAGAAAGCAAAATCAATGTTTTTTTTATATTAGCGCGTCGAAGTTCTTTGGCTCTTCATCCGAAGCCAACACATCACTAATTCACTAATTCAATGGGACGTACTCATTTCTACTAATTACTGATTTACAACTGAATGAATACTCTTCAATAATAAATAAATTCATTAATGCCTCAATTTCCATTTTTAAAGTATTCGTGGAGGGTGTGAAAAGGTAGTGAAAGTTCGGATCCAAAGATCGACGTGTTAAAACAACTTCGTCCAAGCACATTTAATGAGCGAGCGCGAATGAAATACGATCTGCTGGTGCAGCATTGTAAGTAAGTAAGTAAGTAAGTACAATCGACTTGGATTTCATTTGTCAGCATGGAATTCCCTCTATTAAGCGTTAATTTTGCATACGGTTTTTTTTTCGTATAATTTACGGCTTTATTTCAAGGAGCTGCACAGAGACTTTAAACGTAAAAGTTGTAGGGTCTGTTATCTTTTAGAGTTATTACAAGAAACAAAAACGCATCGCTAATTGAAGCAAAAAAAAAAAAAATACAATTTGTTTTTTTTTTAAAAAAAAAAAAAAACGGAATAGACTGCCATAATTGTTTACTGGGATGAAAGATCATGTTTTCCTGATTTCAAAAATACATAACATGTTGATATTTCGAAGAGTTGTTTGTGAGATATTTGAGGTTAGAATTATCAATCAATAAATTAAGATTAATATCTAAAATATTAAGGCGACCTGGAATTTTTTTTTTATTATTAATTCACTGTTTCTTGCCTAATTAAAACAGTCCTTTGGAACCTTTGTTCGTAAAGATCTTTCCATCTTGGTTTTTTAAATATTTTAAATTCAAGAAGAAAACAGAAATTGCTCTTTTAATTTTTGTGTTAATATTTTGAAAGACTATAAGCACGGAGCCCTACAACCGTTGCATTTAAAGTTTTCTTTTTTTTTTTGGCCTTAAAATAAAACCTCTGGGAAGGGTACAAAATATTATTAGAAAAAAAAAACCTGTACGTTCCACTGGCCGAAAAGAACTTTGATCTGCGAGCTAAGCAGACGTCGGCAATTCATGCTGGATAACATCCGCGGCGATCAAGCATGAGTCGGGGATGACTGTGCTTGTGAAATGCTAACCAAACAATTTTGTCAATTAAACCTAAAAATACGCGTGTTAAATTTTTTGTAAGTTCAAAAGCGAAAGAAAAGAATTTAGAATATATGTTTTTTTTTTTTAAACGTGGCGGTACAACCCATCCACAACTCTCTATCTGAGCAAGGGAATCCTGCGTATAATCAAATATATTTCTTAATTCCTCTCATTTGTGTCGACTTACCACAGCGCTAAGTAAATAATAGCTGAACTGACGTAAGTGTGGACGTAACGGGTTGCAAGCAGTATACTTATTTAGACGTAGGATTCCCTAGTTCAAATGGAGAGATGCGTGTGGGTTGTATCTCGATAAAAAAATTTAAAGGTTGCCAGGGATACGTATCTACAAAGAACACAATCCAATAGGCAGTCAACAGACATTAATTATTATTTTAATGAACTGTCGTACATACAATTTTTTTTTTAATGCAACTTCCTTGTTGGAGTGTATGTATAGATTTAGATCAACTCCCAAATAAAAGTAATTTTGCGTTCTGCTTCAAAGCTGTTAGTCATAAAAAAAATTTTCAGTAATGCCCGGGCCCGGTGCAATTTAAAAATTAATTCCAACGACTCCCGCATCCTCCGCGCGCACGACATAAAGATAGGGCGTTCTCAATTCACGTGCCATAAGAGATAATTTTCTGTCTACTCGACGATATCGAAGTGTGCCAGCTGAAAGGGAAAGCGCACTCAACTCGATCTCGGATTAAGGGATCGTAAACAAGCAAACCGAATAAAGTTAGCGGGTAGATAAAGAAAGTTTAATAGAAGCCAGCCAGCTAGCTAGCTCAAAAGCAAACCGGTAAGTGGAACAAACGGGGATCATACGAACAAGTTTCGATGGTTACGACGACTTATTTTGTAATCAGCCGCACGTCGGCTGCAGGTTCACCTACCCCCTTGAATCTAAGATAAAGAAAACCTCTCTTGAAATTGGATGAGATGATTAATCAATTTCGGTGAACGTATTTTGTTAGTATAATAAGTTTGATGTTACTTTCTTGAAAACTGAATGTAGCAGACTAACTTAACTCATCAGTAAACTTTGCAATAAATTATCTTTTAAAGACTATTAATTGTTCAGCTATTAACTCGAAACCCTGATTATCTATTTATTGAATTATCAGTTGGGCGCCAAGTTATTTCCTGTGTTATACCGGAGAAGCCCCACGTCGGGCGCCATTCGGCGTTCAGCGTTCAGGGTCGCGGACGAAAGTCTTTTTAATCAAGCGTCATTTATTTCTTTTTTTAATTAAGAGGAGAGATGTGTGCGTGGGTGTGTTTTCCTAATTAAAAAAAAAAAAAAAAATGCCTGATATTCCAAGCTTGAACTTTTCAAAAAGTTGCGCCTTATTTGTAATTTGCGCGGGTCGGGCACTTGGCACGCTTTGCATTCAGAAATGTAACGTCGACGGCGAACAAACGCGGTTAATAAATCGCCTGATGGTTTTCACTTCAGTCGGTAATCGAATTCATAATTCATTTCGCGGTTAAAATGAATACATCAAAGGCATGTGGCGCTGACAGCCGGGGAGCTCGGAGAGGACGCGTAATTGGTTTTATTTATAAATAATACTTTAACAAACGATTGCGCCCGTTGCCTTGGGGCGAATTTCGGTTATTGGACGTATGAATTTCGCCCGACACGAGTTTAAAGGTGGGTGGAATTTACGCTCTTTAAAAAAAAAAAATATACAGGTCGAAGAAAACCGCATGAAAACCGAAATTAACGCAAACGTTTACGAAGTGAAACAGAATAATTAAATATATTCATTTATTTGTTGTTAAAAGTATTGGAATGTATTAATTAATATTGCGTTGAAACGTGCGGAATAATTATTAAGAGACGCGCGCATTGTTGGCCAACTTGCTTGCGGTTCGTGGTCTTTTATAATCCGCCTGTATTACACACAGATGTGTTTAAGAAATATTGTGCGCCACACCGGAGGGATAAGGAACGCAGTACTCTTTAGAGTTAATTAGTTATTTCTTGCGTGGTATGAATCAGAGATTTCCCTGGGCGTAGGCTCGGCAGGGCGTGGCAAGTACCGAATCACTTTTCCGCCGACTACTGTGTGAACGATGTTGGCGACAATCTGAATTGCAACTCCATCTAGCGATGAAAAAAGTGTGTGTTGAGGAGGCGTCCTGTCGCGCAGCCGGGGTGAACCGGGACTGACGCTTTTATAAACCATTAACAACCGGTCGTGAGTTCTTTCGTGTGGTTTTTGAAGCTTAAATTTTGAGCACGTGGTTTTCCTTGATGTCGCACGTTTTCGCATTTAATTAATTTTACGTACTTTCAGTACAATTTAATTTAAGTTAGTCGAGGAAATTCTCCTAAAGGAGAACAATCTTTAGATAAATAACGGCTCTATTCTGACTTTCGTGCGAAAACTTTTCTTGGAGCGTATTTTTGGCTTTAAATTTCAAATCAAGCTACCGAACAAGATAATCGTCTTCCAGGGGTGGCTCTTTGGTTAAAAGAAGTGCTTCGGGTCAGCTGTTGTCAATCAGAGTATAAATAATTTTAGACTGACCACCCCTAAATTGTTAAATAAATAACTCGCGGCCCTTAAACTTTGTTCCCCACGGTTTGCTGGACGGCGCCGACATATACTTTCAGAATTGTCGAAATCGATTCACTCCTTATATCTTTCTCTGTTTAGTTAATCGTCCTTCTCCCTTATTATAATCGGTCAAATAAAAATACTGATTCATTAAACAACAAAATATATTCAGATATAAGAGAATTTTTTTTTAGAATAAGTAAACGGCTGAGCTATTATTTATTTATTTATTTTTTTATTAATAAAGGAATGTTGCAGACAATTTCCGGACAGAAATGTATGACGGTTTCAAAATAACCTTGAAACTTTAACAATCAAAAATAAATGAACCAGAAATGCCGTAAAGGGAGAAAAATTTCACTAAACTCACCGATGGACGCAGGTCTGCGCATTCCTTAGTACACTATATTTAGTGTAATTTAGAAAAAATTGATTGATAGAGAAATTTTACACTTGGAAAAATTTATCGACGGGAAAATTTAAATCGCTGCGTCGAGTATTTTAAGTATTGCCTTGTGTAATGTAGGGGGGAGGAAGGGGGGGGGGGGGATTAAAGTGGCCGAAGATTCCAGGAATTACACACCTTTACGTAGAACCAAGTAGGAATTGTGGTGTGAATGAAATGACTATACCTGTCACTTTTTCTCTCGTATATTTAAATTCGTGGAATAATTTTTTTTTTTAGTGGAGCATTCGCGCGGGGGGGTGAAAAGGTGCCCGTAATATTTTCGGGGCCGTGCAGTAAATCTGGATACAAATTTTACGACGGCATCGGCGGGGTGGGCTCATATTTTCATTGCAAACATAACACTTTCCTATCTCTAAATTTCGGTTCTTTCCCCGAGCCGTGATGATGTAATGGATCCGTTACTTTTCAAGTATGTACCGCCCCCCCCCCGCCCCCCACCACCTATCGTGCGATTCCGAAAGAATACAGGGGCATTAAATAAAACAGTACGCCGTAAATATTTTATTAAAGGATAAACGGAGGATGCTTGGCGTGTTCGAACTTATTTTTCATGGTGTACACATAGGTATCTATGTCGAAAATTTGTTTCGGAATTTTTATGATGTAACATGTTCTTCGATGTCTTAACATTTTAAGTTAAGGATTCTCTTTTTTTTTTTAATCATTGTTCCTTGTTATACGAGTGTAGATTTATATTAGGGCAAGACTGAATTCTTTTGTTGTTTAAAAAGGATGATAAAAGAAGCTCAAAGCGATTAAAAATTTAAAACAAAAATATGTATATACAGAAATCGATGAGAATAAAAGGATTAAATGTTTATTAAAAATAGAAAATGGTTTTAGATTTTATAAAAAAAAAAATTTTTTAGGCGATACAAGTTCACAATCGCAAAAAAAACATTTTTCATATTCTGCATGATTCCTTTCGATGGCTTCAAATGGCAGAAGGGGTGGGTGTAAAATGAGGGTAGTTAACTGCTTAGAGTCATGCTGAATATATTTTTGATAAGCAGAGAGAACCAAGGACCTTTGAAATCACGTGCTTTTAACCTCCGCCCAAGGGGTAATTGTGTAGCTTTCGCTCAGGACCCACAAAACAAACGCGCAAAATTTATTTTAGAACCAGGGGTGAGTAAATTTTTGAATGAATAACTTTGGGAATGTGAAACCGAAAGAATTTAAAGGCGTCGAACGAGCGGGCAAAAGATGTATCCAAGCAAACGTCACAACAACCCCAGCGTACACGATGAACGATGTTTCGAACGTACATACATACACCCTTCGAACGTTCATAATAATTTATTCAACAGGTCGAAATTACCTTGTTTGCGCACAATGACTCATTATGCGCAAACAATTTCGGCCCGGAAAGAATGTATAATGAAGGTTTGGGGTCAGTTGTGATTCATGGTGGGAATCAAAAGGAAAAAGGACGTGATGA
The DNA here is from genome assembly GCA_036172665.1 of Prosopocoilus inquinatus. Taxonomy (NCBI): domain Eukaryota; kingdom Metazoa; phylum Arthropoda; class Insecta; order Coleoptera; family Lucanidae; genus Prosopocoilus; species Prosopocoilus inquinatus. The sequence goes on from CM069873.1 coordinate 906,073, forward strand.
AAAGGTGGAAGAGGGAGGTTAAAGGGGAAATCAGTGCAGGTGAAGAAGACATAATATGATATGAAGCAATAGGAAAAAGTCTGTAAGATACCTTGGGTTGGGAAATATAAAAATACTGCCGATAAAAGGAACGATATCGTAAAAGCTTATAAGCAATTATAAAACCTATAAAAAGCTGCAATCCCAACAGGTTTTTAAGAAGCTGTTTATACGCGACATATTACAATTAATACTCTCACTAAGACTTAGTGTTATGTAATGCATTTATAACAGTGTAACACAACACAAACGATCCTCCTCCAACTCCTGTATAAATACTTTTATTTACCTGGGATAACACGTACTCGATACATTTTCGTTATTTGTCGTCACCGAAATACTTCATAGTTATCTAGGATATCAAAAAAAAAGTTCCCTACAGTTTCAACAACTTACACACTCCTAGGTATTTACATAATTCACGATTCTGATTACCAAGCTGGTTTAAGCTTAATCTGCATTTGATTTTACAGTATGTTGATGATGTTATTTGAGTTGCCAACGCTGCTGTAATATCATGGTTTAAATCAAGTTTGGAGATTTAGTATTCGTCATAATTGCTTTATTTGAGTAACGTGATACACGCATAATTTACAAACAAACCGTGTAAGTACATGTACGATTAAAAAAAAAGAAAATTGAAATACCTGTATTTATAAGAACACTAATGAATTACATACAGGATGAGTATATTTGAGATTTTGAAAGTTCTAACCGCAATTATTGTTGGTGGCCTGTTTGTTTGCCACGTGCGTTTATCGTTCGCGATCCACCGTAGAACGTTCGGCGGCGCTTTAACGAGAGGGTTCAGGTTCAAAACCTGACGAACCTAAAATGCAACCCAACATACAATTTACATCTAGATGAAATCAATGAAAATTGTATGTTGGGTTGCATTTTAAGTTCGTCAGGCTCGTACTCTTATACTGCCCGCACTAATATATAAAAAAAATAAACAAACAAACAAACAATACATAATTGAATCGTTGATAAATAAAACATTAACTAAACTTGTGAAGAGTGACACGAAATCCTACACCAATACAATCAATAGTTCCTTCCTTTCTGTTTGTTTGCCACGTGCGTTTATCGTTCGCGATCCACCGTAGAACGTTCGGCGGCGCTTTAACGAGAGGGTTCAGGTTCAAAGCCTGACGAACCTAAAATAGAACCCAACATACAATTTAAATCTAGATGAAATCAATGAAAATTGCATGTTGGGTTGCATTTTAAGTTCGTCAGGCTCGTACTCTTATACCGCCCACACTGTACATATAAAAAATAAACAAACAATACATAATTGAATCGTTGATAAATAAAACATTAACTAAACTTGCGAAGAGTGACACGAAATCCTACACCAATACAATCAATAGTTCCTTCCTTTCTGTTTGTTTGCCACGTGCGTTTATCGTTCGCGATCCACCGTAGAACGTTCGGCGGCGCGTTACCGAGAGAGTTCAGGTTCAAAGCCTGACGAACCTAAAATGCAACCCAACATACAATTTACATCTAGATGAAATCAATGAAAATTGTATGTTGGGTTGCATTTTAAGTTCGTCAGGCTCGTACTCTTATACTGCTCGCACTATATATATAAAAAAAAAATAAACAAACAAACAATACGTAATTGAATCGTTGATAAATAAAACATTAACTAAACTTGTGAAGAGTGACACGAAATCCTACACCAATACAATCAATAGTTCCTTCCTTTCTGTTTGTTTGCCACGTGCGTTTATCGTTCGCGATCCACCGTAGAACGTTCGGCGGCGCTTTACTGAGAGAGTTCAGGTTCAAAGCCTGACGAACCTAAAATAGAACCCAACATACAATTTACATCTAGATGAAATCAATGAAAATTGCATGTTGGGTTGCATTTTAAGTGCGTCAGGCTCGTACTCTTATACCGCCCACACTGTACATATAAAAAATAAACAAACAAACAATACATAGTTGAATCGTTGATAAATAAAACATTAACTAAACTTGTGAAGAGTGACACGAAATCCTACACCAATATAATCAATAGTTCCTTCCTTTCTGTTTGTTTGCCACGTGCGTTTATCGTTCGCGATCCACCGTAGAACGTTCGGCGGCGCTTTACCGAGAGGGTTCAGGTTCAAAACCTGACGAACCTAAAATGCAACCCAACATACAATTTACATCTAGATGAAATCAATGAAAATTGCATGTTGGGTTGCATTTTAAGTTCGTCAGGCTCGTACTCTTATACTGCTCACACTATATATATAAAAAAAAAAATAAACAAACAAACAATACGTAATTGAATCGTTGATAAATAAAACATTAACTAAACTTGTGAAGAGTGACACGAAATCCTACACCAATACAATCAATAGTTCCTTCCTTTCTGTTTGTTTGCCACGTGCGTTTATCGTTCGCGATTCACCGTAGAACGTTCGGCGGCGCTTTAACGAGAGGGTTCAGGTTCAAAACCTGACGAACCTAAAATGCAACCCAACATACAATTTACATCTAGATGAAATCAATGAAAATTGCATGTTGGGTTGCATTCTAAGTTCGTCAGGCTCGTACTCTTATACTGCTCGCACTAATATATAAAAAAAATAAACAAACAAACAAACAATACGTAATTGAATCGTTGATAAATAAAACATTAACTAAACTTGTGAAGAGTGACACGAAATCCTACACGAATATAATCAATAGTTCCTTCCTTTTCAAAGTGAAGCCCCTTGCGTGCGAAACTGAATATAATGTATAGCAGGAACATCGATATTTCATTTATGTTTCTTTTTGTTGGAGCGAAAGAATATTCTCCTGGAATATTTATGATACTTTCGCCTGCGAAATGCTAAGAATTGACATAATACGTCTTGTATACGTTGCTCGATTGTTTGCTCGCTGCTCTGTTCTTTCTTAAAATTGCCGAATAATAAAAAAAAAAAAATAACAAAACTTCTCCGTGTATAGCGTCTTGCTCTCCCTCCCCGGCCTGGAAGTTAATTTGTTTTTGTTCGCGTTCGAAATTAATCAAAAGCGATGACGATATTCGGTCATTAATAAACGCGATTTAATTAATGAAGTTAAGGAAAGTACGTAGCAGCTTTTTACTTTGTTACATTAATTTAAGAATTTCATGTTTTAGGAGAAATTAATGGTTTCACCGGATGATAATGATGATTACCATGTCATGTGCAGTAAGACTTCCACGTTATAATTTTCTTTAATCAACGAAGTTTATACCGGGTGTCTCAGGATGGGCGGCGACCGGCGGTATACGTTTATAAAATCAAAGTTGTGCAGAATCAATTCAGCTTTCCAACGGCGTTAGCAAAGTTAGGTTATTCTGAAACTTTTGCTGCTAAAATTAAATTTTTTTTGTTGAGCCCATTGATTGCGCCCCCTTGCGGCCAACTCAGATACTTAAAAGTATTTTCTTTGAATCTCTCTTGGTCGCTTTAACTATAATTTTTTTTCTCCCGAAGCTGTAAGTATTACGGTTAGATATATATCGCGGATCGCCGCCCATCCTGAGACACCCGGTATATGTATATTTTTTTGTTTAATTGCAAATTTTATTTGTGTGCAGTTCAATAATAATTCCGTCAAAAATTAAAATATTAAATTTATGGTAGATTCCGGAAGGTGTTTCATGTTTAGGGGAAAACAAGGTCGCGATATTAGTTTGATTTTTATTTTCAGTCGTTGGCAGCGACGTCTCGTCTCCATTTTGTTGATCTCTTGGTTGCCATTTTGTTTTGTACAAGACAGATGTTTGCGAAGCATTTAACATCGCATCATCAACAACAACAGTGACGGCCACGTAATAAATTCTTTTCATTCAAAGTAATGTATTGTGTTTGCCTAAATTTATTTTATGCAAGACCAATGTTTACGTTGAAATTGATAGTGTTTTATCAGCGAAACTAGTTGCGATATGATCATTATTTTTAATTATACCTAATTATAGAAATACACAATTTTTTTAAAATTTTTTCGTTGTGCGAAAAATGAGTTATTAGTAGAGATCGGAAACAAATATTTTGACGTCATCATTAGGCAGCGCTTGTTATACCGCAGCTCTGCAGCAATGTTGCCAACCATTTCGTTAATATTTTGGCAGTTGCTTGGGGGTTGGTCGCGGTGAATCTTGAAAATGGAGATAAAATTTCTCTTCCGTTTACATTTCCGCGATGAAACTCAAAAAGTGTCGATTTCAAAATTCTCAAGCTGGCAGTTAGTAGCAAATATTCAAAATGAAATTGATGAATTACGACAAGGAGAAAGGAAACAAGAGACAATCGAAACAATTTGCCGGAAAAAAGATGCAAGAAAAAGAAAACGTACACTATCAGAAACAAAAAAAAGAAAAGGTGAAAAACTTTTCTTGATAAAGTCGAGAAACGCAATCAAAAGGGGAAAAAAATAAATTTCTAAAGAATTTATAATTTAATTTATGAATGAAAAATAGCAAACAATTGAAAATCAAAGGAAAAAAAAAACATGAAGAATTTTTTAACAATCGAGAAAAAGCATGTCCAATAAAAATTCCTAATGACAATTATTACATTTTTAAAAACAGTTCGAAATTTACAGAAAAAAGAGCAAAAGAAAGCTAAAGAAAGACGAATCACAATCATAATACAAAAGTAACAAAAATAAATGTAATCGGAAAGGAAATTGAAAAAAAGATAGTGGATGACTCCAACGAGAAAAGAAGAGACAGAAAAACAAATGACGATCGTACAATGCAAAATTGCCGCGAGATATTCTCGATTATCGATAAAGAAAAGCTCACTTTACATTTAAAAAAACAAAAACAAAACATATTGGAAAAAAATAATTCAATAATCTCGCTTTTTTTGAATCATGTGTTTTTTAAAACTTTTTTAGTTTTGAGTTCAATTTATTATTATTATTATTATTATTATTATTATTATTATTATTATTATTATTATTATTAAGCGTCAAAACTGGATAATACGATTTTTAACGACAAAATGCATTTTTTTTTCTATAAAAAAATCGAATTTGAATCTTTGATTTGATTTGGCAATAATGTGCCACTTCGTTTTGAAGAATTGCGCCGCAAACCAATCGTAGGAATTCCCCCCCCCCTCCCCCCCGCCGGATTATTTTCATAAGGAAAGCAGAAACAATAAAAACGTATTAAAAATAATTTTCTATGCAAACCAAACTCCTATTGCTGACGTCAAAATATGTGATTCCGACCTCTATTTATTAGAAATCGGCGGAAATCAAAAAGAAAAAAGCAAGCAACTTAATGACAGAGACAGTAAAAGACCTGTACAAAAAAATGGAAAATACGGTCAGGATAAAAAAAGAAATTCGAAACAGAAATAATAATAAACGTATTACCTATCTCTTACACATAGTTTACGAGATCCCCGTGTTGGCCTTTTAATTAGTTGTGACCCTGTGTATGTATAACATTGATAGATGGCGTACAAAAACAAGTGAATGAGTATGACATTTTTATAACTATGGCCAATTATTCAATAAGCCGTTTCAATTGGCATTGTTAAAATTGTTCCGAAAATTTTACTCTACGTGGGTTTCTTGCTGGTCAATTTAAAATACCTATGTCGTAACTGTCACTTGTGATGGTGGATCCTTAATTTCTCAAGATTATCCGTTCCTTCCAGATTATAATAGGACTCCTCCCTAAATTTCTGGTATTCCAAGAAGTTACAGTGGGTTGAAGCAATCTGTTACAGTTTCAAATTCATCTGTTATTTTCGGACGCCCTGTATTGCGTGTTTACCGGAGTCGAGTCGTTCTTTTATCGCTGGGTAACAAAATCGCGCTCGAAATAAGGAGCGTCGACCCAATTATAATCTAATTGCCCGGAGTTTATTTTAAACGTTTTTTTACAATGTGGATTGATCCGGGTGTTGTTTCGAATCAGAAATACGCTCGTTTTATTTTCGTAAAATTTAAGCGGATTTTGGCTTATTTCGGGTGACGAAGTCAGTCAGTCTGGTTTTTTTTTTTTTTTTAATTATTCGATTCAAGCGTGTCGCGACATTATTCATTTTTCATCCGTCTTGTGGTCACTCCCATGAGCCGTGACATTTAATTTGATTCGACGAGATTTATGTCACATTTTGCCGGATTGGCTAAGTTGTTTTATTATCTGTGTATTTTTTTTTTTTGAGGATCACCGTCGTAAGTTTTTTTATAATCTTGAATTTAATTCAAGTCGTTCGGTCATTTTTTTTTTTTTGTATAAACGTCGGACCTTCTCACGTGATTAGCCTGATAGTCGACAGCTAATAATAGACATGATTGGCAGAACTGCGGGTGTATTAATTATTAAATTTAGTTATTAATAAATTTCTAATCAAGGACTTTGTGATTTTTATTCAACTGTTGGAGAGTTGGTATGGTACTGTGATGTATGGACTGTATTATGTTGTAACGACTTCGGGGTTCGTAAATAATTCTTATTGACTAATTTCAACAGTTTAATAAAATTTAGGCAACAAGGAATGCGCGTCTATATTTCACCGTTTATTCGCCTAGCACTATCGCCGCTAAATAAAAACTGTTCAAAACGTGAGCGCCTGATCCCGTTTATACAGTTACTTCGTACGCCCTAGAAACGCATGGAACTTTTCGCGTCGCCTCTGGAATACTTCGTACGGATGGCGTGCCTTCCAGAAAGCACCACATCTGCCCCGCAAGAATGCTCTCTATCTACATCATTAAGTGATTAAATCAAACACTCAAAATAATTAATAGTTTACTGCAGATAAAAAATATGCTGGACTTTACCCCACTTATATTTGAAAGTAAATTCGAAACGAACGATTAGACGGGAACGAAACGTCGATCGGCAGTAAGATTTAATACCTTTGTAAATTTTTTCTTTTGTGACTTGTGAACGTCATTTTAATCCTCACATGCCGCTCTTTGGCTTCCCGACGTGACGTTCTTTGTGGACAGATTTATATATATATATATATTTTCGATACTCTGAGTGTATTGATACGCACGAGCGTTTGATGTCGTTTGTACTTGGTACGTTTTTCTTTTCGTCGACGCTCTTTGAAACATACGGAATTCCTCATTAGCCCGCTCACTTCTTTTTTTTTCTTTGCAGAAGGGAAAAACGATTATCTCTTTTTAACGAACAATTTTCGTTTGTTAAAAAAATGCGGTGGTTATATTTTGATGCTTTTGCGCTCCTGAAAAAAAAAAAAAGAAAAGGACGAAACGAGGCTCGTTATGGTATATTTCAAGTGTCTCTTTTCATTTCTTGTCGTTGAACTTACCAAGTTACAAAGAGTGAAATCCCAAAGCAAGGTATGGTATCTACAACACAGATCACTTTCTGTTACGTATAGATATTTGTTTTTCCAAAAATTTATTTTTAATACGATCCTGTATCAAGGAGCTTGGGGAGGAGTATAGATTTCTTAAAAAAAGATTTAAAAAAATTTATTGCAAATCGTTCTTTTAAAACTTTCATTATGTTTTGGGAGCGAGCGTGGTGGTCGCCTTGCATGGGGTGACTTATTATGTAGCAAACCCGTTTCGATTTGGCAATCTTTATGCAATGTTAGGTCAAAAAGGTTTTAACATCACTTGTCCTTAAAGCAATTTTCTGCATCTCAAATTTCCATCTATCGAAATTCTCTCTCATTATCTTTCTGCGATTTCTTTTAACCATTGTCCTCTCTGAAGATACTCGTCGCAGTCGTGGTGGTGAAATATGCGATTGTTACAATCATGAAAAAAAAAAAAAAAAAGAAAACTCCTTCTGTGAACTCACGAGCGCGTTGTTAAATAATCCCCCCCCTAATTACAAAATCAATAATACGAACGTTTGCACACCACAGCGTTTAATAATATTAATACATTTCATAGCCGAGGGCGGTTTCACGCAAAACGTTAATAACTTTATAATTTCTTATTGAGCGCGTTTTTTTTTTTTTTTTTCAGGAAAGTTAGAGGGCTAAATGTTCGAGGGTGGGGGCGGCGGCGGGCGCTGGTGAATTAAAAAAATGTTACGAGCGCCGCGCATTTGGGTAATATATTGGCGGGAAATCTTGGGGTAATAAACCAAGGGGGTGAATAATGATATATTCGCCCCGCACTTAAAACGTGGCTTTTCTTTCTGACTACCCCAGATTTTAATGTCCCAATTAGAAAGTGAATGTTGTACGTTGGTGACGATAAAAGAGAAATGAAATGAATTCCGGTTTGAAATTGTGCAGTCCTTGTTGAATGTGCCTTAAAAAAATTAGCAATTAATTAATAGAAACATTTTTATTTATTGAATTCTATACGTTTTTACTTTCATTCCAATGCAGTATTTCGGCAACGTCTTGATTCATCCCCTTCTCTATTTTGTGGCAAATTTTTCTGGCTTCACATATTTCTTCAATTTGTCTTTTCATTCCTTGATCTTTAGTAATTTTATCTTGAGTTGACTTGAATTTCTTCACTTCCTTTTTCATCATGTCCTTTAAACGCCTCAGGTTTTCAGTTTTAGTAATCTTGGAAGCTTGTAATTCTTTCTCTTGTTTTTCTTTCTTCGTTCGTTACCCAATTTTCAGCTCCATAAGTTAAAATTGGGGAATACGATAGAGATTGATGACTTCCTCGAGTTAGCCATTTGGTGGTTTCGTAAAGTGTAACAAAGAGGATGCGTTTCACATTATTGTTACAGCTGTGACCCTCAAATAAATCTATTTTTAGTACGAGTCACCCCATCTTGCGCCTCCAGATGTTATGGCCATTTTTCGTTGGTTCGCGTTCATTCCAGTAAATTCGAGAAGACAGAAATCTACTATAAAAGCCGTAAAAGTATTCTTAAAACGAGGAAAAAATATATATATTGGGAATTGGGCTGATATACGACTTAGGCTTAAATATTTTCAAAATCATAAGCAAATAAATTAATTGCTGTTTGTATGGAATTTCCACTACAATTTCATTTACTAAACAAAATACATTTTATTGTTTTCTTTTTCTTTCTTAAATTCAGATATTCATTCCGGAGTGGCTTTAGTTACATCTCCTCCCACGCATTCATTGAAGTCCAATTGTTGCCAACTCACGAATTTTAAAACTTTGTGTTCTTTTTTTAGAAAAAGGAAAGTTTTTTTTTGACATTAAAAATCGCAGGTATCATTCCGACTTGACGCCTAACAAATAATAATAATAATAATAATAATAATAATAATAAATAAAAACGGATTTGTTTGTGGACAATTTTTGAGTTTGAAATTCGCGCCCCTTTTTGATTTCTTTTGCGATCGTCATTTGTTAATTTTACTGTGCTTGAAGTTCGTCCTCAAATTTTCCTGTCATTATTTTGTTTTAATTTTCTGTTTGAACTGAATGACCGTGACGATGACTGTGACTATGAAAGAGTGCCCCGCAATAGTTTTAGATTAAATTTTGTTTTGTTCGTATTTTCCGAAATTATTTCTTTTCTCTTGTAATCACGAGGTAGGTACGTCATTTGCTTCTTTTTTTGTATTTTTTCCTTTCGTAAAATTCACCACCGTCATTTGTTTTTCCTTCTGGTTTTCTTGAATTTCTGCGGTAACGTTTCTCCAAGACTCCAAAATGTTCTATTATTGTTCTATTCTTATCCCTTCGCGAACAGAGCGATTGTCATTTGTTTTGTTTTGTTCTTTACGAGAAAGTTTTGTTTTGTTTTCTCTCATTTCGATTGGACCGACAACGTTCTTCATTTTTTTAAATTTTTTTAACGGTTCTCCGAAGAGTCCAAAACGAATCCAAATTGTTCTATTCGTATTCCTTCGCGAATAGAGCGATTGTCATTTGTTTTGTTTTGTTCTTTACGAGAGAGTTCTGTTTTGTTTTCTCTCATTTCGATTGGACCGACAACGTTCTTCATTTTTTTAAATTTTTTTAACGGTTCTCCGAAGAGTCCAAAACGAATCCAAATTGTTCTATTCGTATTCCTTCGCGAATAAAGCGATTGTCATTTGTTTTGTTTTGTTTTGTTCTTTACGAGTAAGTTTTGTTTTGTTTTCTCTCATTTCGATTGGACCGACAACGTTCTTCATTTTTTTAAATTTGTTTAACGGTTCTCCGAAGAGTCCAAAACGAATCCAAATTGTTCTATTCGTATTCCTTCGCGAATAGAGCGATTGTCATTTGTTTTGTTTTGTTCTTTACGACAAAGTTCTGTTTTGTTTTCTCTCATTTCGATTGGACCGACAACGTTCTTCATTTTTTTAAATTTTTTTAACGATTCTCCGAAGAGTCCAAAATGAATTCAAATTGTTCTATTCTTATTCTTTCGCGAATAGAGCGATTGTCATTTGTTTTGTCTTGTTTTTTACGACAACGTTTTGTTTTGTTTTCTCTCATTTCGATTGGACCGACAACGTTCTTCATTTTTTTAATTTTTTTTTGACGTTTCTCCAAGAATCCAAAATGAATCCAAATTGTTCTATTCGTATTCTTTCACGAATAGAGCGATTGTCATTTGTTTTGTTTTGTTTTGTTCTTTACGACAAAGTTCTGTTTTGTTTTCTCTCATTTCGATTGGACCGACAACGTTCTTCATTTTTTAAAATTTTTTTAACGGTTCTCCGAAGAGTCCAAAACGAATCCAAATTGTTCTATTCGTATTCTTTCGCGAATAGAGCGATTGTCATTTGTTTTGTTTTGTCTTGTTTTTTACGACAAAGTTTTGTTTTGTTTTCTCTCATTTCGATTGGACCGACAACGTTCTTCATTTTTTAAAATTTTTTTAACGGTTCTCCGAAGAGTCCAAAACGAATCCAAATTGTTCTATTCGTATTCTTTCACGAATAGAGCGATTGTCATTTGTTTTGTTTTGTTTTGTTCTTTACGACAAAGTTTTGTTTTGTTTTTTCTCATTTCGATTGGACCGACAACGTTCTTCATTTTTTAAAATTTTTTTAACGGTTCTCCGAAGAGTCCAAAACGAATCCAAATTGTTCTATTCGTATTCCTTCGCGAATAGAGCGATTGTCATTTGTTTTGTTTTGTTCTTTACGACAAAGTTCTGTTTTGTTTTCTCTCATTTCGATTGGACCGACAACGTTCTTCATTTTTTTAAATTTTTTTAACGATTCTCCGAAGAGTCCAAAATGAATTCAAATTGTTCTATTCTTATTCTTTCGCGAATAGAGCGATTGTCATTTGTTTTGTCTTGTTTTTTACGACAACGTTTTGTTTTGTTTTCTCTCATTTCGATTGGACCGACAACGTTCTTCATTTTTTTAATTTTTTTTTGACGTTTCTCCAAGAATCCAAAATGAATCCAAATTGTTCTATTCGTATTCTTTCACGAATAGAGCGATTGTCATTTGTTTTGTTTTGTTTTGTTCTTTACGACAAAGTTCTGTTTTGTTTTCTCTCATTTCGATTGGACCGACAACGTTCTTCATTTTTTAAAATTTTTTTAACGGTTCTCCGAAGAGTCCAAAATGAATTCAAATTGTTCTATTCTTATTCCTTCGCGAATAAAGCGATTGTCATTTGTTTTGTTTTGTTTTGTTTTGTTCTTTACAAGTAAGTTTTGTTTTGTTTTCTCTCATTTCGATTGGACCGTCACCGTTCTTCGTTTTTTTTAAATTTTTTATTGTTTACCATTAACTCTACTTTTTTCTAGAAACTCATTTTCAGTTCTTTGAGTTTTTCTTTCTTTTACATTCCTTGCTGATATTTGTTTGTTTTTCTCTCATTTTGATTGGGCTTTCCGATCGTCAATGTTCTTCATTTTCTTTCTTATTCTCCTTAGAGGAATTTTTGTTTTCCGTCTCTCACTTCGATTGGGTGTGTCTTTTTTCATTTTCGTTTTGTTTTTAACTATTCTTTGCCAGAGATTTATTAATCAGAATTTTTTTTCGATTTCGTACCCTTTCTTGCCCTTCTTAGGAATTCTGTTTTTTTTTGCCTCTCACTTCGATTGGGTCACTTCGTCGTCAACATTCTTCATTGTTTTTTTTTGTTTTTTTTTTAATTTTTTTAAAAACTTTTCCAATTTGTTGCGTTTTTCTTCTCCTTATTTTCTTCAAGAATTTTTGTCTTTCTCCACTCATTTCGAGTCTTTTGAGTCATCCGAATATCAGAATTCTTTTTTTTTAAATTTTCAATTGTTTACGACAATAAACAAAAGAATAACTTTGATGAACAATTGTTTGTTAATTCAATCAGAACTTTATTTTCAGTTTCTCGCATTTCCTTTCATTTCGTAAAATTTACGAATTTTTTTTTTGTGAATTTCGAAAAACTATTACCTTGCTTATTATTAATTATTTTTTGCGTTTTAATTTTATATAAAAATCATCATTTGTTTTTTCCACTTTCTTTAGGGATCTGTACTTTATTTTATTTGTCCCCCTCTATTGATTGGATTTTTTGGATCATCAGCGTCAACGTTCTTCATTTTGTTTTTTTTTTTGTTTTCAATTGTTTATGATCATTCAGATATTAAATAAATTGCGTTTTCAATTTTTTTTGCGTTTGTTTCTTTTTCGCGGCTGTTGCGTGATTGGAATTTTTATTCCCATCTCTCTTTTTTCTGAATTATTACGTTCTGAATGTTTATTTTAATTTCACGTTTTACGATCATCACTCGTTGTTAACTTATATAACAACAATAATGGACTCGATGCTCCTCCTTGCCGCACTCCATATTTCTTGAAGAAATTTTTGCGATCTGATTTTATTGTTTGCTATCCTGTTTAATTGGCTTTTAAACGTTGCAACTAAATTATTTTCTATTAGTTTATTCTCCAAGCTATTCGAACGCAAATAATAACGTTAATGGTCTCAAATTATGTGAGTGACGTCGATTAGCGTTATTTTTATGCCCCCAAACGATCTTCAATAATTAATTACCGATTTTTAGAATGTGTATATTATTATCCACGTTTTTCAATTTACTGAGTCTTTTTTTTATTATTATTTATTGTTTGAAACAGGATCAGTTCATTTTAGATTTTAACGAAACAAAACCAGTTCGTATTTTTAGAAAAAAAAAACTTATAGTTGCGCTTAATATAACACAAATGGTATTATGGTATTAGGTAATATCGATTGACATTTATTTTTATTCACCTTAATTAATTTCGTGCATATTTTTAGAACGAGGATTTTCCGTATTGTTGTGACATTTTCGGCTGTAATACAAAATAGTGTACGATTTTTACAAAAAAGAAATGTTTTCTTATCTTTCTCTAAAAAAAAAAAAAAAATATATATGAAATTAATACACGTTAATCAAATGTAAGAAATTATTATTATTATTATTAATATATTTATACAGATTCATAGAAAGCGTGGCTATTCAAAGTGAGCTTGCTTCATAGATCCATTCTTTCTGTCTTGCTTTGGTTCTTCACCTGTTGGCTTCATTTCTAGTGGATTTTCTTTCTTCTTATTTTTAGCACGTCATCATCATCTTCCTTTTTCTATTTTCCTCTATTCTTCTATGTCGTTGATTAGTCTTTTCCAGCCTTTTAATCGCCACTGGTTTTATGTAATTTTCCATTTGTCTTTTCCATCTTGCTTTGGGTCTTCCTGTTGGTTTTTCGTTTGTTGGTTTCATCCTGCTGTAGATCTTCCTTTGGGGTTTCCTTTTGATGACCTACATTCTGTTAAAGTTCTCGCTGAACTGTTTACTGTTTCTTTTTCCAACACAAACGATAATGGTCTCAAATTACGTGACATCGATTGACGTTTATTTTTATATCCCCGAAACGATCCTCAATTAATTACGCGTTTTCAGGACGAGTATTTTCCATGCGGTACGCGACGGTGATTTTTTCTTTTTTTTTTTGGGGGGGAGAGAGGGAGGAGGATTCAGAATTAATTAAGGCAATAAAAACGTCAGGCCTGAAAAATATCGGAAAATAGAGCTATATTTTCGCGCGATACAATACTTCCTTCACGAACATACGCTATTAAGAAATAACGTTCGGTCGATAAAGTTTTCCGTGCGAAGCGAAAGCAGAAAGGAGCGCGAAGCGCACTGAAAGGCTAACTAAAATTGGCCGTAAATTTACGATAGATCCATTGTCGCGCCCCGCTAAGTACGGTCCATTAAATTTGTCTTGTGAACCGGCGAAGGAATTGCATTGCAAAAGATTCGCACTCGATTGGAACAGAATGGAAAAGTAGATCCGATGCGTCCGTGTTTCTTGTTTTTTTGTTTTTCACCGGAGCCATTTTCTTTCTATTTCGATTCTATTATTGCTTTGCACTACAGTAAGTACCTGGATCAATTATAATAATAGAACCGAGCAAGGCGCACTAAAATTTCTATAAAATTGCTCTTAGTATTGAACTAAGTACACTAATGGGTGAAAATAATGCGAGAAATCTAATTCAGGATTGGATACCAGCGAGGAAATGTTGTATTTCCACCGCATAACTGCGACGATTGTGTTTATTTGCCGTGTTTCCCCGAAATAAACGAGAGCGGGGGTAGCTCACTCATCATCGCTGCCTCTAATTAATAGATTAGAACATATAAAATAGCGACATCTTACTATCGCTTTTTGACCTAACATTGCAGTAGGATAGACAAATTGAAGCGGGATTTGCTCCTAATGAGTTCCCCATGCAAGGCGGCCATGCTTGCTGTCTATCCTACTGCAATGTTAGGTCAAAAAGCGATAGTAAGATGTCGCTATTTTATATTTTCATCATTCTTACATCGCATTTGCGAATAAATTGGGCAAGTCGTTTTTGGTCTGCAGTGGGAATGTCGAGCTACGTTTCTGCTGAAGAAGCCCCAAGCAGGGCTGAAACAGCTGTCCAGAGGCTGCTCGAGGTTCTCACTGCAATCAAAAACGATTAGCACAAAATTTTTCTATAATAGATTAGAGTTAATTAATCACTTGTGCTGGTTGCACTTGGAATATTTTCATCGCGTATTGTAACATAAGGTTAAAGCGAGACGCAAGAAGCATCCATTGCCGGGGCGAATCGAAAACGCCGCAGTAACCAAGTTATGAATTGTTAGCTACCAAGGAAGTGCTAAATTAATGTTTAATTTCTTTTGTGTTAATTAATAATAAAGCGCCTCGTGATGTGGACATTAAGTGGACGGTCTGTATATTAAACGTAATTTGTAAACGAGTTATGACCAGACCAGGGGTAATGAATTTGTAATTTCCGTACGTAATGAATAATAAACAAAGGTAAATTGAACGCAGTATCCAAAAGCGAGTGTTAGGTGTATGCATAAATTTTACAAGTGAATTAAATTCAAACATTTACGATGGCAGGTGGTGGCGGCGGTGGCGGCGGCGGTGTGGCCGGCATAGTTCTGGGACGTACGTATTTAAAACGCAAATGCATTATAAATGCGTTTATAGGAAAAGGACCTGGCGTTGGCCGACAGATTGGTATTTATTTATTAATTTGCATATATCAATCAGATGGTGGCTAATTACGTATACATACATATACAGGCGGCTAAACCCGAACATAAACATTTAGTTCTGCCCGTTCTATGTCATATTTGAATTCGGTAATTAACTGTACACACTGTACAAACACCAGGAAACATAATTCCGCTGTACATGCTCCTGACGAAATTTGAGGCCGGGAGAATAAATTAATCCGTCTCGGAATTAAAATTATCGCGGTGCAAACTAAAATGTAAAATGTAAATTCATAAGTGTTGCAGAACGTCGTAGAATAGTTTATGCATTTGCATCGCCCGCCTACTTGCTGCGATGGCGCGCCCTGTATATCAACAAATTTTCCCCACTAATCGTTGACCTGACAAGAACGGAATAATCCGGACGGGACTTGAAAAGCCTTGAGGAATGTCTCATGTCACCACCCAGTAACATCCATTGACTTTGAGCTGTTCCCTACAAAACGTGCAGTGTCGCAAAGATAAGGAATTTATTAAGAGCGCGGCGGTGTCCTTTGACGCGAAGGCACGACGAACACGTGGCGCGGTAACCTTTGACGTACTGCGACCACAAACACATTTTCCTGCGACGTAAACAAACGAAATGACTGCGCAGGTGTTCGGAAGTTCGATTAATTCAATTAAATACATATTTATATTTAATACCGGCTAAGTATTTAAGCCTCTCATTTATAATTTATTACTCTGTTGCACTTCATAAAATATGCTTAATCCTGAAATATAAGTGCGGATTGAGTCTCTCTCTTTCCTTGTCGCCAGTAGTAAAATGAATTTCTTACTTTTATGTTGAATTTAAACTCAAGCAAGACCTCCCCGCCGATCATTAACTGTAAATTAAATCAGACGCCACTGCACGTATGCAGGTAAGTAAGTAAGTTATTTCAGAACTCGTCACGTACCTTACACAATAAAATTGATTCCGCCCATAAACCTTCTGAAAAATGCTCAATGCGTAAAAGTAAATCTTGTCACCTCGCCTTAAAAGCCCACAGCGCACGCAATCTCCGGGCCGCAATAAAACAATCCGGTGGCATGTTGGTCACTTGATGGGCCCGATAAGCACGCAAATTTTAAAAAGGTGTTTATCTCGCTCGGATTTATATCTGCTCACGAACTTTATTTACGAAGTTTATTTTCGGGTCGGGGGCAAGGAAAACGGTTTGCGTGAACCATTTGTGTTCATACTAATGCAAGTACATAAGATAAGGCCGTATGTTTATGTTAATTTGAAGCATTATTTTACTTTCAAAGCACACTCCAGAATAGCAAATGCGCCAGACGTTCTAAATCTGTGGGTATGGTTGCATAACTACGGGGCGTTCAGATTTGTTAATCGACAGGCGCGCATGCCCGGCACGATGATAATTAGGCAACCACACCTACAAGTATGCATTTATTTAAAACTAATACACGCAGGAATAAATTGGCGCGGAACTTTTTGTCTTGAAGCAACCATCTGCAGACTACAGAGTACAGCACAAAGATAAATTAAATTTTGGCAACTTGTTAAATGAGAATTAACTCGGGTGTAGGGGGTGTTTATTATTCTGCAGAAAAGTGCAATGCAAATTAATGAAATTGACAAATTAACAGGCGTGTCACGGAACCGCCGGGCCGCGTCGCGCCTCACCGGCGAGTAAGACGTCAAAGTTTCCTCCTCCTCAGCGCCGCGACGACAAAGCAAATCGATGAGGCTGCATTTCTTGAACCAAGTCACATTTCAGTGATCAGAACAAATTATCATGAAGGGAACGGCGAAAATATAGACTGAAATGTGTCTCCGTGTGCCGCATTTTAACGGCTACTTCATTCGTTTTACTAATGGAAAAACCAATATCGCGCCCACGCCGACAGAAAAAAATTTAATCCGGGGATTATACGAGTTCTTCTTACCGGTGTGTTTTTTTTTCCTCTTGCGTGTTGTTGCCGCCGCTCATTTAAAACAATCAAATAAAAATACGGATTACATGAATTACATAAAATTACATACGCAGACGGCAGACGATCTTCCTCTTCGTGCCTTTAAGATATTATTAACAACATATTGAGGAGTTCACAGATAAAACGAAACTTTTTTCAGTCATAAACAAACGTCACGGGGCAGCGCCGTCGCTCGTTGAAACGTCGAACTTCAGTTACAACGTTTGTACCAACTGCGACTACGCGCAAATGAAAGTCTAATGTGTATTACAATCGTACACATCCTCGGTGGAAAGGATAGTCACAAAAGAAAGCGGGGAAACGATAAATCAAGAAAAAAAAATAAGCGAATTCCTTAGTCAGAACAAAGAAATCAAATATGAGTATGGGTCACGCACGCTAACATCGACATATAATTACGTCTGGTCAATGTAGAAATGGATTATCCGCTCGGAATAATTTGCTTACAACGAATCAGATGTCACTCAAGGCCCAAAGGATTTCAGAAACACCATATTATCCGAATTAGAAAAACTGCCACCTTTATCTTGAAAGCGCGCCGTCGCTCGTTGAAACGTCGAACTTCAGTTGCGTCGCTTGTAGCAACTGTCATACACTGATGACTTTCGACTACGTGCAAATGAAACTCTAATGCGTATTCCAATCGTACACATCCTCGGTGGAAAGGATAGTCACAAAAGAAAGCGGGGAAACGATAAATCAAGAAAAAAAAATAAGCGAATCCCTTAGTCAGAACAAAGAAATCAAATATGAGTATGGGTCACGCACGCTTACATCGACATGTTACTTCTGTTCATTGCAGAAACGGATTATCCGCTCGGAATAATTTGCTCACAACGAATCAGACGTCACAAACGAAGGCCCAAAGGATTCCAGAAACACCGTATTATCCGTATTATAAAACTGCCATCTTTATCTAGAAAGCGCGCCGTCGCTCGTTGAAACGTCGAACTTCAGTTGCGTCGTTTGTAGCAACTGTCGTACGCTGATGACCTTCGACAACGTGCAAATGAAACTCTAATGCGTATTCCAATCGTACACATCCTCGGTGGAAAGGATAGTCACAAAAGAAAGCGGGGAAACGATAAATCAAGAAAAAAAAATAAGCGAATCCCTTAGTCAGAACAAAGCAATCAAATATGAGTATGGGTCACGCACGCTTACATCGACATGTTACTTCTGTTCATTGCAGAAACGGATTATCCGCTCAGAATAATTTGCTTACAACGAATCAGACGTCACAAACGAAGGCCCACAGGATTCCAGAAACACCGTATTATCCGTATTATAAAACTGCCATCTTTATCTAGAAAGCGCGCCGTCGCTCGTTGAAACGTCGAACTTCAGTTACGTCGCTTGTAGCAACTGTTGTAGACTGATGACCTTCGACTACGTGCAAATGAAACTCTAATGCGTATTCCAATCGTACACATCCTCGGTGGAAAGGATAGTCACAAAAGAAAGCGGGGAAACGATAAATCAAAAGAAAAAAAAATAAGCGAATCCCTTAGTCAGAACAAAGAAATCAAATATGATCACGGCTCACGCACGCTTACATCGACATGTTATTACTTCTGTTCAATGCAGAAATGGGTAATCCGCTCGGAATAATTTGCTTACCACAGTTCAGACGTCACCCAAGTGTCGAAGGATTCCAGAAATAGAATTTTGCATCATAATTACGCACAAATTCTCGAAAAATAAAAATGAAAATATCCCGAGTAAACGATGATTTCTTTCATTAAAAAAAAAATTGATACAGGGTTGTTATAGACTTCGGCGTAAAATTTACGTATTGGAGTCTACAAAAAAGAAAAAAGAGAAAAAGTTATTTCGGTTGAAAATCAATATTCCAATGTCAGCTTATTCTAATTTTATTCCTCGTCAATACGGAAGACTCGGAATACTAATGTGCCACAGACGTGGCATATGTATATCGAGGGCGATACTTTTTGAAGAGATGTAAATTTTTATCTGAGATAAAACGATTGACGTGAAATAAAGAAGAACGGGGGGGGGTGTCTTAGAAATCAATAGCCGGTTCCTCCTATACAGTTTCTATTACGTACACCACCACCACCAAACATTGAGCGAAAAAAAATTCATTAAAGAAGACAAATTTTTAAATTTAGTAACAAAAATATAAAGTAGAACAACAAAGCACATGTTTTTATTTCACAAAAAGAAAAACAAATAGTTGGATACACTTCAGGTCTCTTGAATTCCAAATCGTTTGTAAACTTATTATTTTTATCTGTTCTGCTTTACCTTTCACATATTTGTATATACCTAACCTAAAATATACACAGCGCCAACTTTCTGTGTACCTACGTACAACGTACAATTTAACGCAATTAGGCGTGATGTACATACAAAGTTTCCTCCGGCTTCGAAAGCTCCACATAATCTTTCCTCATATCTTATTAACGCAGCGGCGTATCGGTTTTTAAAGACAGAGCGGCACAAATATTGATTCTAACTGCAGCAAGGACATAAATAATTCAGCGCCATCAAATAATTAAAAAAAAAAAAAAAAACAAGGAAACAATTTATACACACGTGTAGGGGGTACTTAAAATGTGCGGTACGGTATTTTATTATTGGAGCCTCATCATCATGCTTGTTAGGTTAGTAAAAAAAAAAAAACGCACTTAGCAGTTTCAGTGACAGTAAGTACCTATCATTAATTTATGTCGAGAATGTAAAACGTGCTCGATTAAAAAGTGATTCGGGCTTTATTTATGGACGTCGAAACAAAATGTGCATCACTTCAATTATCATCCCTTTGCAAATGTGTGCTAATAAGAAGTAAAAGAAAAAACTTTGCTCGGTTAGATGGTGCATTAGGAGGGGAAATTGTAGCGGAGAACTTCATTTTTTAGGCTTAGAAACGTTGGCTGGTAAATATATTTAACCTTGTAGTTGTATATTTAAGAAATTTAGAATTTAAGAAAGTTTATGCATTCTCGATAGGTCTGTGAAGCACGAACATATTTGTTTAAGTTATTGGTTTGGAAACATGATGCGGGGGTGTTTGGCTCAGGCAGGTAAAGAAACGGGAAAGATTGCGACAGTCTGCCGAGGGTTAGCGCGGAGGAAAAAGATATGTATAAAGGCGTTAATGAGTCGGGCCGCGAGTGAGTCAAAGCCAAAGTCAAAAATTATAAAAAGTATTCAAGGAAACAATGCAATTATTTAAACGCAATAAAAAAAAGCAGATATGATGTGGAATTATCAAAAATAATTAAGTTATTGAAACACAGGTGTCCTTAGGAAGGACATATAGTAATTTTTCAAAAAAATAATATTTATTTAAAATAATAATTATCTTAGAAAAGATGGGCCAGTGAAGTTCAAAATCTAGAAAAGTATCACCAAAATACATATACCGGATGCGCCACTGCAAGTAGGCACACACGATTGTCCACGAAGCAGTTTCATCGCATCAGAAAATGTTGGAGTAGACAGGAGTTCCCAACAGGTCGGTATCGGCCCTTTCGGGGTCAATGAGAATCCACAAGGAGTCAATAGATAAATGTGTGGATCGAGTGGGGGTCGTAGTTATGAATTAGAATGTAGTTATGAATTTTTAAATAAGGCTCACCTAAATACAGTTTATTCAAAAAGATATAGAAGATTAACGAATGATATGAAATAAATTTGAATTATACATTGTACAGTGATGAACATCGAACATAGTACATAGTACAGTGATGAACATAGAAAACGAGACACTCTTTCTTCCTAAATAGCATAATAATCAAACTTCTAAGCATTTCAATTGCTTTACTTTAATACATATAATACCACATAATAATTAAATTAATTAAAGTCTTTAATAAATGAAGAAGAAGAATAAACAGGATTAATTGATTTTTTTTAATCAAAAATAAAAATAAAATTGAATCAAATCGAATCAACCACAAACAAAAGAACGTCGATGAAGTAAGGACGAAAATGAAAATTGTGTAAAATCCAAAAGAAACATAATTAAAAATTTAATTTACAAATACTAACGAAAAAATACACATAAATCACATTAGAAAATAAAATAAAGTCGAATACTAGAAAAACGGCGATAAATCGACGGAATTAAAATGTAAAACACAAAGAACTCACAAGTCGAGTGAAAGAAAGAAAAAACAAAAGACGTGATTAAATGATAAGATAATAAGATAAATAAAATAGTGTCAAATAGAACAAAAAAAATAAAATCAAATGAGGATCAAGTAAAATAAAAGACGATCGATGATAAAACAAACTCAAATCAAGTGAAAAACAAACGACCATCAAATGATAATTAAAAAACAAACAAACAAAAGAAAATGCAATAAGAAAAGATGATATGTTGACCGTTAGAAAAAAGGAAAACCAATTAAAATCTCGAACAAACGAAAAAATAAAAGTCGATCAATTAATTATAAATCAAAAATGGAATTAAATAAAATTGAATGAGGAACAAAAAAAACAAAAGATGATCGATGACGAAGACAAGATAAAAGTAAAAATTCTTTACAGTCAACTAAGAATAATTCAAACCGTCGTTAATAGCATTGATGCATTTTTAACCGGAATCTTAAAAAGAGAGAAAAAAAAACAAGAGAATTAAATTGATAATTCAAACTCGAAATAAAATCAAATCGAAGAAAAAAAAGACAAAAAACGATCGGTTTATGATAAAGAAAACAAATTAAACAATGCAGCAATTTAATTAAATTTAAAAGGGAGTTGATGGACAACTTTTATTTTTTGTGAGAGGTGCAAGGGGCGAAAGAGTCTTTCAGACCGCCACCTGTTGTACGAAAACGAAGCATATTTTAACTGAATTTCCTGTATTACAACATTTTATCTTCACGCCCGACCTTCCAGCAAAATCTTAATCTTCCAATTACGCAATGATGTTTGATTTATTTCAAAATTAAATGGTAAGTCAAGAAGGTCGGGCCAAAAAATTTCGGCGCGCCATCTTTTAGTCAAATTATTTACAGCGCCGTAATTTATTTATCTCATTTATCTTCGTTTGTTTAAAAATGGAAAGTTGCTTTAGTTGATCTTCATGAACGCGATCTTTTTTAATTACATAAATCGAAAATATAGAAACAAAATACGTCAGAAATTATTTAGAGCGCCATCTCTTGTCGAAAAGGGAAAACGCATTGCATCTAAATACTTTAAAAAATATATACGTATATTTTTATAATTAATTATTTTCAAGAAACGCTGAAAGACATTCAAAGGAGGCATCATGATCATCATTTAGAGCGCCATCTCTTGACCAAGTATAAATTACTTTATTCGAATTTTAAACAGTACTACATCACTGACATTCTCATTTCGATTTCTAAATTTTAAAAGCTTTCAAAAGATTATTTATATTTTTTTAGTAACGAATCATTTACAGCGCCATCTACAGATCAAATGGAAAACTATTTTCCTCGAATAAATCACCAAACAGTACTGACCGTTGCTTACACTTTTAAATTGTAAATCTAAAAGGTCCGGCGAAAATTTTTCAGCGCGCCAGCCTTTAGTCGAATTATTCACAACGCCGTCACTTGGCTGATTTATATTCATTTGTTTACATTTAAAAGTGAAAGGTTGTCTTAATTAAACTTCCAAGATCGCGTCTTCGCGTTAATATTCTCGGCGAAAGAATTTTTTTTTTAACTTAAGTCGAAAATACAGAATCAAACTGCGTCAGAAATCATTTAGAGCGCCATCTCTTGACGAAAAGTAAATTCTTTTTGTTGTTCATACACAGAGGATGCTAATTGAAAACTCTTAAGACTGCAGCGTCGCTGTAATTTACTATTCTTGCATACTTAAGCCACTTATAATTTTAATTAAAGAGCGTCGGTTTATTACTGGGTACAAGGTAACGAATCTAAGAACAAAATGTAAACAGTAATGCTGGCTGTTTTTAACTAACGTGACCAGCCAATTGTTAACTGCCTGGTTACTTGGCGGATTGGATATGCCTAGCTCAGTGGAGATGGTCATGGGCAAGAGACGGAGTTTATTCATTTTGTGGTTTATTTAAAACTTTATTTGATTGTTGTAAAGTAGTACGGGACGAGGAAAATTCTGCAATAACCCTTTTGTACCCTCTAGCTTTGTTAATTCTTGTTAAAAGTGTTGCCTATATTTGTATTGATCACGAAAAGTCGGTTTATTTTTTAATTTAATTGACTATAATTTAGATTATCTAAATAATAATAACGATGATGAAGTTTTTCAGTGAAAAAAGCTCCCTCGAGTTTAGCTCCCGCTAGGAGGGTCGTCCGTTCGTTTCCAGAAATAATTGTCCCTCTCGGATCGAAGCTGGCGCCCGTCCCAAAACTCGAAGCACTTTCTTAAATATTAAACTAATTGTTGAATAAACACTTTTACGTAATCCGCGTCGGCGGAGTAAATTTTAATTTCAAATGACTTTCGGAAAGTTGGCCTAATTATTTTGTCTTTCTTAATGAATGTGAAAAGTTATTCCGGGTCCTAATTCCTTAGAAGAATTATAAGCCGTGATGAGGAAAGCTCGTCGGTCGAGCTTGCTTGAAATTCGACGACACTTATCGACCCGAAATGTGTGCTTAAGCCACGCAAACTAAATATTTGGTCTGGATTACTTAACTCTGTTAAAGTTTCGAGGAGAGGAGAGGCGCGCGCTCGAATTGGAAAATTATTCAATTTGAAATTTATAACTTTTTTATATCAGGGCGAACTTGTTTTAAACCGATTAACTCCTCCGTGCTTTAACTTTACCCCCGAGATATTTTAAGCACCTACTTAATTTTAGCCTGTTTGAATAAGCCGATGTGCGATGTAATTAATTATATTCAAGTCGATTAAAATTATATTAGGGGTTATAGTAAATTACAGCGATGCTGCTGTCTTATGACTTTTCAAATGGCGTCATCCCCTGTGTATGAAATGTACTTACCAGCCAACTTTTCTAACCTTAAAAAATTGAAGCTTTCAGCTTTCAGCTTCAATTTCCTCCCCTCTCTGGACCTTATGCACCATCTAACCGAGCATAGTTTTTTTTTTTCTCTTCTTCTCTTTTTTATTAGCATACATTTGCAGGAGCAATTTATCTTCCGCGTGTGGGATTTCGTCAGTCAAATTCATGTGAAAGCGGTGAACAAAAGGGACGATAAGCGAAAGGTAAAATCGTGAAAGAGGATGTTGTCAGTGCGTGGCATAATAAAAAGGCCAAAGAAATTTCAAGAATGCCGACTCAGCTGCACTATTATTCCCCTCGTTCGCGTTCGTTCATTATCATGGAAATGTGCACGCGCTAGTTTAAATAGATTTGCATTTGTTTCAGGTATTTGCTTTAAATTAACATCACAATAAAAACACATAATTCGATAATAACATGCATGCATCACTGTTGGCGGAGCGGGAGGGAGGAAGGGGTTGTTATTTCAACCACCCCGCGTTATCAAAAAGTATCCGGGCGAATTATTACGTATTTATCAATGTATTACATGTGTTGTTTGTTATTCTATTCGATGCATATTATTAATCTCATTGTTTTGGGTTTAACTGCGTGAAATATTCGAATTTGTCGATGTAATAACAATAATGAGGATTAAAGGTCCTCGCTATTACCCCTAAGAGGAAAGTGAACGAAAATACACACAGTTATTCTCTGCATAATGAAATTCCAGGACAGGACTAAATTAAACAAAGGAGGAAGTTGATCCTTAGCGCAAGCATAATTTAGTCGGAATCCTTGCAAATTTACCGCCGCCGCTCTAAATTTGAA
This sequence comes from Prosopocoilus inquinatus, assembly GCA_036172665.1. Lineage (NCBI taxonomy): Eukaryota > Metazoa > Arthropoda > Insecta > Coleoptera > Lucanidae > Prosopocoilus > Prosopocoilus inquinatus. The sequence continues at coordinate 931,242 of CM069873.1, forward strand.
ATCAAATCCCAGGAGCTATTTAGTCATAAACAAAGCAATTATTCTGCAGGTTTGCACTTGTACTTTAGTGTGTAATAAATTTTACATGCACTCTCGTGTGAGGTGTGAAGTTTTGCAAAGCTCAACTTAAACCGCGTTTTATGAAGAAAGTTAAGGACGTAACGAACGTGTCGTCTGCATGTGTAAAGGCATTTGAGGAAAGGCGCGATACAATTTCTACATTATTGTTTTCAAGAAAGCGCATTCCATTCCGTTTTATTATTCTGTTTTAATAAGATCATGAAAGTATGGCACATTACAGAAACTAAACCTGTTCTTATAACAGCATTTGATAAACCTCTTCAATAAAAATGAAATTCCAGATGCACCGGTGAGAAGAGACTAACATTATGTGCACTTGAGTCATAAATAACATAACTGACAAGTAAAGGTGCGGATAGTTTCAAAATACTGTTGCAGTATGAAAAAATCGTGCCGACGCGACGGTGGTTTTAAACTTTTTAATTAAGACCGAATGAAAACGATTTTAAACAATCAATCGAAAATAATTCAAGATAAGAAAATAAATAAATATTACAGAAACTATCGAGTTAAATAAAGCAGGAAAAAAAAAGGTTTGGAGAGAAAGGCGAATATTCAGTACATAAAAAAAGCTTTTCTTCATACGCAAAAGAGATTTTTCTTTCAACTCACCAACGCTGCTGACTTTCTAGAAACACAGAATGTAAATTAAATTAATAAAATAGAAAAAATCGTTTTTTGATTGAATTGATTAGGAAAACACAGATGTTGCGTTTACTATGCAAAAAATACCCTTTAATTGAGTACATAAATCAGGTACAATATAGCACTTTCGGTTTAATTCTCCTGCGAACGCGCTCCACATCAACCTCAACGAGGAACTTAAACACGTAATAATTAGGTCAAGAGGCACATGGCACCAGAATGGTCAATCCCATTTCTTCTCCTGTCCGAATTTTTTAAGCATTTTCTTCCGTTTGGATTCTTGCGTAAGTGGAGCACCAGATATTGCACTTGCTATGCAAAAAACACCCTTAATTGAGTGCATAAATTAGATTCAATATTGCACTTTCGGTTTCATTCTTCTGCGGACGCGCTCCGCATGAACTTCAACGAGGAACTTAAGACGTAATAATTAGGTCAAGAAACACCGCACCAGAGTGATCGATCGCATTTCTTCTCCTGTCGGAATTTTTTAACCATTTTCTTCCGTTTGGATTCTTGCGTAAGTGGAGCACCAGATATTGCACTTGCTATGCAAAAAACACCCTTAATTGAGTGCATAAATTAGATTCAATATTGCACTTTCGGTTTCATTCTTCTGCGGACGCGCTCCGCATGAACTTCAACGAGGAACTTAAGACGTAATAATTAGGTCAAGAGACACCGCACCAGAGTGATCGATCGCATTTCTTCTCCTGTCCGAATTTTTATGCATTCCCATCCGTTTGAATTCTTGCGTAAGTGGGGCGCCAAATGTTGTATTTGCTATGCAAAAAATACCCTTAATTGAGTGCAGTGCATAAATTAGGTTCAATATTGCACTTTCGGTTACAATTTTCTGCGGAAGCGCGCCGCGCGTCGCGTCATGCGCAAACAAAATTAGAAGAAAAATTTTCTGCTTGCAAATTATTCAAACAAATTCTTTTCCAGGGTTAGGCTCACTTCTGTCGACTTCAGTTGGGTTGGATTGACCTTGAGTTGATTTCTATTGAATTTTAATATTTTTAGATATTTAAATGATATTCTCGAAATATGTTTACCTGTGTTGGTATTGCTTAGGTTGATTTCGATTGAGTTGGCTTGAGCCTAATTTCCACCGATCTTTTAATCTTTAATTTTTAAAATTCTTTTGTTTTACACGTTTTATTTTTTATTATTTTTCTTTCCGGAGTTGTAAATTATTTTAAAATTCTTATTTTCCTGGGCCAGGCTCGCTAATGTCGAGTTCAATTGGGTTGAGTTGACCTTGAATTGGTTTTCATGGAATTTTAATCTTTTTAAATAACTAAGTAAAATTTTCGCGGGTCTTATTCAAGCCAATAAATACCTAATTTAACATGAAAGAGGACAAAGGAAAAGTGACTTCAGGTTGCAACACGTCAAATAAAGTAAAACATTCTTAAAATGAAGAATTTTGATTAAATCAATAACGCAGATTTTTTTTTAATTCTTTTATTTATGGAACTCAAAGTCCACATCATAAAGTGCGATAATTATTTTTTGAATAATTATAAAAACAAGAATCTGTTGATCTTCAAAAGAAGATTATTTTTTTACCTGTTGGAGATACCTAAACATCTAAACGATTAAGAACGCCTGAGAAACATATCTACGCATAGGAATTGGATCTGCAGAGAACGCCGAGATTAATATCTTTTCGCTTACACAACTTAAGTCACCTCAGTGACCAAAATTTTACCTAATAGGCTCAGTTTCATCTTCACTTAAAAGGAGGAATCAGTTCATGATAACCAACCTCCAGAATTTGCGGCTTACCAACTAATCTACGTTTTCATTTATAAAAAATCTTGTTGCAAATCGTTTTTAATGGCAGGATGTCGCTGCTTAAGCCATTTCTTTTTAATTCATAATAAAATGTACCTTTCGAGTTTAAGGACTATGTACTTCGACAATAAAAAAAAAAAAGAAAACTTGTGAATGAACCTAATTGTTTTAATTAAATTCACATACACAAGTTTCTTGTAAAAAAAAGAAGGTTTAAGGTTACAGTAACGGTCACGTTGTCGATGATGATTTGAGGCTTTTCCTCGTTTCGTTTCCTCTAAGTACACCACGCGTCCAGAGTCGATCGATCGATGATACTTGCATGTCAAAGGGTAATTAACCGTGCGCAAATCGAACGCAATTTATTATTAATATGTGGAACCGATGGAAAGAAGAGCTCGTCCGTTACGATTTATTTGTTCGATTGATTTTCGCGCTGCTTGTCAGCAATATCAAAGGATGCAAGCGGAAAATTAATCAATCGCACACGACCAACCAGTCTAAAATTAACGAGATCTTTAATTATCATTCCTTTCGAATTTATAATTATCTCGCTGAGAATCAACAGGTCAAGGACGATTTCTTTTTGATAAGTAAATTTACCCCGAATAAAAATGTTAACAATATTTTAATTATTTTATTTTATTGTAATGTTGGGGGTTCAGGAGCGTAGTCAGATCTGAGTCACGTAAATAAAATGCACGTTGATTAATGAAGTGCGTTTTGGGGTGAATTTAACGTGACGAATTTTTGGATTTGGTGTCCCGACCGTCTTCGGCGGATTTACCCCGGTTCGCGCTTCGTTGCTTGATTGTCTTTTGTCCGCCTTTTTCCACGTTTATCGTGAGAATCTAAGTTTTGAGGCTTGCTTTCCTCCTATTAAGCAAAGTAGGCGCTTCCTGTTCGCTCATTTTTTTTATTACCTGTCTGTTTCCGTGGGTGTTTATTTTTTTCACGGTCAATAGCGGCTGGTACGGGGCAGTTAATCCGTCTTTCTTGTGATGTGACGCCACTATGTGCGTGCCCGTTTGTTACGCTTGAAGTGTGCCTTATTTCTAGAAAATGTTGGAAAACGTAGTACCGCCTCGAGATCGAGCTTTGCAGCCTCTTCTCGCGTTATTCCGGAGGGATGTTAAAAATCTACGAAGTAAAAACTCTCGCTTTCTTGTTATACTGTCCTCTGCGGAATTCACGTGACGTCACCCAGGGCCCCCGTAACCCTGTGTGCAAAGCGTGCAGTGCACGCGGGCGCCATGTTCAAAGGGCGGCAATTAGCTTCTTGGTCACTGGACATATTTTGTCATTTTTTCGCTCAAGGGAGAAAAATAATGGGAAACATTTTTTGGCATGGTATAAATTATTCGAAAAACTAGCCACAAGTTTTGATGAAGCCGTCAACCTCACGGCAACACGTCGACTAAAATAGAACAGTTAACTGCGGCAATTAAAAGTAGAAAAGTCTAATTTTTATAATTTTCAATTGCTAAATTTTTCATGAAAATTTAATAATTTTAATTTAATGTAAAAAAATAAATTATGTGAGTTGTTACGGTTTGGTTAACAAAAAAACAAATTAAGTTTCACTTTTCAAGTTTTTATATATTTAAGTTCCTTTTGCTTTTGTGAGTTTGTTTCTTTTTTCTAATATTAGTAAATAGCGGGCCTCGCCCGCTTGCATTCTGGGGGGGGGGGGCTTCTAAACAGAGGTCTTCTCGATCAGACGAGAAGAAAGCGCTTCGCTTCGTTTTTGGGGGCATGCGGCAGCTAGGAACTTGAAAAAATGAAGGAAAATGTTTAAATAAAAGTGAAGGAGAATGCTTAAAAAAGCGAAGGAGAATGTTTAGAAAAAGTGAAGGAGAATGTTTAGAAAAAGTGAAGGAGAATGTTTAAAAAATGTGAAGGAAAATGTTCGAAAGATTTTTCTGGTTTTTCCATTTCTTTAATTTTTAATAATTTTGACAATTGACCTTTTTTGTTTGCCCCAACTCATCTGCCAGAGGGCGCCAAAATATGGATTGGCACGCGGGCGGCTTTTGGCTTCGTGGGGACCCTGACGTCACCTTCCCGGACATTCGATCTACCATAGGCGTAGAGTATTCGTCACGGATTTGGCGAGGAAGGACGTGGGGCGCACGACGTCGCAACTTAAGGGAGTCCACTTGGGGTTGATTGGTATTAAAAATTGTTGAAGTTAAAACTTATTTGTTTTGAATACCTTAAATGTGAAAAGATCTAACTCAGCCCAACCCAAGCGAAAAAAATATCCTGTCACATTTCAATACAACGACACTCAACCTAATTTTGATAAAGAGAAAATTTAAAATAAAATAAAATAAAAATTTTATTTACATTCCACGTAACACTTGACGTTTCCGAGTCTCTTCGAAACTAAATGAAGCAAAATAAGTACAGGTCGTTTTGAGACTGTTTTAATTAATGAAAATGTTCTGCGTGCAAGTTTTCCTTGTTTCTCTTTGGCTTTTCGATGCATTTATTTTCCGCTGGCGTATTTTCTCGTCGGTCTTTTTGTTTACGTATTCATCGTCGGTTTTTTCTAAACTTGAAAAAAAACAAGGACGACAGTTAACTTTGATATTTGAGAAATTCTGTACGAATTCATTGGTTTGCGTGCAAGTAAATAAGCGCCTACTTTTATAGAGCGTAAGTGACGCTAATGAAAACTTTACTCTCCGCTTTAATTAAAACTTTATTGTATCTACTCTGCAGCAGAATGCACCGAGAACTTTAGAGTTTCACGGTTTATATTTTGATAAAGCCCGAAACGCTTTTAATTTTCGCGATCGCACCATTCCAACTATTATTGCACGTTCCTTTTACCATCATGGCCTATAGTGTCCCATTTTGATTTTGGTAACGCCACTCGATGTCACTTAGCTTGCTCATGTAGGTGGGTATGTGCAAGCGTCGAGGGACACTTCCCGCTGTGTTAACTCTTTTCCGTTTCCTGGAATTTAATAAAAACATGTCGCAAGATATTTCAATAAACCGCCGCCGACGTTTACTTTGTGCGATATTGCGTTGTTTGCTTGCTAAATTGGATTTTGTCTGACGCTGCTCAGCTTTTGCGCATATCTTTTGTCTGAAAGTTAAAAAAAAAAAAAGGAATTGTCATGCATGTTTTAAGTTCAGTCGAGCGATGGGATCTTCATAAATGATTGTAATCCACGTGACCTCCCCGAAGTTGCGCCTGATAGTTAGACAACTAACGATACAGATGACTGGCAGATCTGCGGCTTGGCGAGCATGATCCAAGTGTTAGATACTTGATTTGGTCACGATTAAATGATGTGTCAAGACATCAGAACCTTAGGTATTTTACGGTTTCCATTTACAATAGCAACCCTCTATACCATGCGTTTTTTTTTATAAGTATACATAGCCAAGGGTGTATACTTTCATAAAAAAAAAAAGGCTGGTTGCCTGCAGATTGCAGTAAAACAATGCATTGACGTTTTTTTTTTTTTATAAAAGTGTACACCCTTGGCTATGTATACTTATAAAAAAAAAAACTCATGGTATAATATACATATGATTTGGTTACGATTAAGCGATATATCAAATGATATATCAAGTGATATCTTAAGATCGTATTGCTCTTGAATGTTTAATATCCATTATGTTATTATGAATTAGAATAAACTGACGACTACATAATTGTACAATTAGCAAGTGTTGTATAATAAACAGACAATACAGTATTTTACGTTTTCCATTTACAATAGCATTCCTGTATATGATATATTGATTCGATCATGATTAAACAATATATTAAGATATCAGAACGTTAGGTATTTTACGTTTTCCATTTGCAACAGCAACCCTGTATATTTCGTCCATAACATCTGTCCCCAAGTGATAATTTAATTGCTGGCTAGAATTTTGCCCCAAAATTTGCATTTTATTAAACACAGTAAACATAGTTATGTGTACGTGTTCGTGTATCACACTGATGATACGTACACCATTATCAGTATCACAGACACTTCCAAAGCACTTACGTAAGTAATCATATTTGAATCGCTAAGCAGATTCATATAACCAGATGGAGACTATATACCCTTTATATAAATTAACATTGCATGAACAATTTCGGGGACGGTATAATCTAAACAAATGATAGTTTCCCAGCTTAGTGTCACCAGAGTGCAACTAATAATTGTGGAAACTAGCAGTCCGCGTTCTTGTTACATAACACTGTTACACTATAATGTATTCACAGAGACTCATTAATTTCAGCTAAAATAATGCATGACGCCGCCTCTCCTTGTGCCCTGATCGTAATTAGTGTAGATAATAGACTCCGAAGTTTGGGAACAAGCCGGCAAGAAACATGTACTCAAGAAATTACAAGCGAAACTTCTTTGCGCAAATGTGTGTTTCGAGGGGGTGGGGGTGTTGGGGGATTTTTGCATTTCCTATTTTAGGATTGTAGTAAGTTCCAACCCTACCACAAAATAAATTTGATTAAACGTTTTGATGCATTTAGGAAGGATTGAGGACCACATTAATTTTTGTAAAAAAATTTAATATAAGTGAATTTATTTATTCAAAGCGGAAATTATCATCTTTGAATGAGCCACACCTTACTCGACACCCTGTATATTGTGTTTGAAAAACGTCCACGTTTGGTTTTAGCCATGACCTGAGATAATATTCAACATAGGCCATCATAAAAGTGGCTGTGCTCATTGGGTTGCCTATACAAAGGCGTTTTGTTTTGTGAATAATCTAATTCATTTACTTTTCTTTAACGAACAGGCAGATGATATTAAAATTAATCGCTTATAATTGCTAAACGCCATTCACAATGCACGTGATAACAAATAAATAAATTACTAATTTTTGTACATCTATTTTTTTGTGTCCTGAAATCAGAAGAAGAGGAAAAAGATTTAGAAATTACGAAAGTTGCATAATCGCAGTCGGTAGTGTCGATAGTAGTTTTTCGATGAAATGTTAAGGAAAGAAAATCTGGAAAAGTGAAACAAATTTTTGGTGACTTTTTTTTTAATTAACAACTTTTGTACCCCTACTAAAACAAAAATTTGTTTTTCGAAATTAAGAAAAATGAAAATTTGTTTCAAATATTTTAAAAAAAAAAAAAAAGGTAATGGTTTTTAATCTATTGCTCCGAACGCTGAAAGATTGCAAAGATCGCTTAACGTTTCATTGTCGGTTGAAAGCTTCGGAAGGAATGAAACAAAAATAAATAAATAAATAAATAAACGAGTTGTCAAGGGAGAACTCTGAACATCTGCGGAACATCTGCGTCTTGCTGCTGTGCTACTAACCTGAATGTAAATACGTTACCTCCTAAATAATAATTAACGAAACGGTTGCAAGTTATCGCTGAGAGAAAATATTAGCTGTCTCGAGCTGTAACTCAGATGGAGATGGGCGCCACTGGAAAGTCGTTCATAGCACACGCCAAAATTCGAAAAACACAAAATAACTATTTATTCTATAAATTAAGTTGTTTCTTATCCGATGAGAAATGTAAGTAAACAGTTTTTTTTTTTTTTTTAATCTTAAATTGGACAGAATTACGTTTCGTTTACGTTTCGCAGCTTCGTCCGGTTAAAGATTCAAAAGAAAAAAAAACTTTTCACTTATATTTATTTTATATTAATTACATTAATGTCATTTAAAAAGGGATGAGAGGGCTGACGCCGTGGTAAGCCCCCCCGGTTTTACAAACTTGACATACACGTCCGCACAACATGGCGGAAGTAATACGAAAGAAATCCATTTAATAGATTAAAGCTCGCGTCGGGAAGATAATACTCGAAAACTTCAATGTTTTCGCCTGCAGTTCATCTCGCGCACACAAAATTTGTTAGGAGGTCCCCGGGGACCGCTTTAAATTTCGTAAAGATCTCTCCCGAACGGTGCTTCCAGAAGTACCGATAACAAGATTAGGGAGACCTCAGTAGGCACCATAAATTAGATAGATTGTTGAAATTTGTGCAGAATCGGCAATACGACGCACACTTATTGACTACAAGGGCGTAGCTGATTTGTTTGGGAGACGAGTAATAACATTTTTTTTCCCCCTTCTCATTCTTTATTCACTCGGCTTCCTTATACAGATATATATATATATATAAAAAAAAAACCGAAACGTTGATGTGTTTACACGTTTCGTGTTTTTATTTTGAACTAAATATAATATTTAAGTCCATACTGATACTTTGAAGTTCCAGCTGATCGCTATTGCAACGTTTCGGTCGCAGTCAAATGTCAGCGGGGAGACGCCTTCTCTCGTGAGCGCGTCAAACTTCGTTAAATGCTATCGTATAAATTATCGTACATCGATGACTTTCGAGGAGGTGCGTCGTAGTGGCGACTTCGAGGAAACGGAACGTTCACAGCGTACACAGTCGTACGCCTCCCGGAAAGGCAAAGAGCAGAACAAAATGCAGAAGCAAAAATAGAAGCGGATTCCTACGATGTATGAGAAAATAAAGATAGCACTTGCGTACGTGGGCTGACGCTTAAACATCGGAACCTACCTCAGATTTTATCGCAGAGCTGGTTAATCCGCTCGGAAGATTTGCTCAAGACAGGACCAGCAGGGTTTATATAATTCCAGGTGCACTGTTCAATAGAATTTGCAACTCAATTTTGCCAAAAATTCACGCAAGCAGCAAAACGTGCGTTCACTTTTTGCGGTAATGCCTGCCGAAGCCCTCTACGAACCGAAAAGGGAGAGCCAACCCAATCGGAGGACGCAGTAGGCATGGTTGCCTAGGCTTTGATTTCAAACAGCACGTCATTTCCGGTGCCATCTTACTAAACCAAGCGCAGACAACACGTGGCTGCCGAAATGTAACACAACAAAGATAATATTGAACTGAAATAATAAAAATTAAGAATTAAATACATGTGTGTGTTTTGATACCATTCCGACTTAATCTAAGACAAATTTTTTTATTGCTTTCATAATAAGGAATATTTTTTCAGTTTCTAGATAGACATTTCGCACAGATGATAATTTATTAAAAGCAACGTCGCGTCGTTTAGGGAAATGGGCTCACGCAAAAAAAAACCAGTGATGAAAACGATGAATTGCTCGGAGGCGGAGAGCGTTTTATTTTATTTCTTTTTTTTTTCTTCTTTTTCTTTTTTTTTTTTGATTCCACCGCTTCTTGTTCCCGTCATACCTGAACATTCACATACGCATAATAGCCCCGAAGTAATAAAATTCACCCGCTTCCTGCGCGGAACGGAAAATTGATTGAAAATTATGTAGGCGACAGTTGCTATGGCATTATATTTATTTATTTCCATTTTAAATTTAACCGTGAAGAGAGCCCGGCCCAGCATTTCACGCGGGGTGGGGGGGTGAATTGAAAATAGCTCGCTCCGCATCCGGCTGTCGGATCTTTGTGTTCGTCTCGTACAGACATTTCTTTTAAATTAAATATTTTAAAAAGGGCGCCTTTTACGAACGCAAACCTAAATTAATTTCGAAGGTGATCGTGAATGAAAAAGTTGTTTTTTGTACAATTAACCGCTTCTTTTTTTGTTATTATCTTAACTTACAGGATATAACCTATAATTCTGCAAAAATTGAACTTTATGCACACTATATTTCTGAGACAGATTGATTTAGAACGAAATTTTATTACAGCTTTTTGCTTAGTTTGAATTGCTTGTCACGTAGATGCGGTGATGACATTACGCCTCAGTACACCCTGTATAACGACCTTTTCTATTCGAACTACGAAATATGTCTGACCAGTTGCAGCTGATGACAGATGACATATTAAGCTTATAAACTATTCACAGAAAAAAATAAAATAAACTGAACATACATGCAACGTATCGCAAATGTATTAAATAAAAGTCATTAATTAAGGAAACTGAAACGTTTGTTTTGTATGCAAAACATAAAATCCGTCCGGTTATTTTCATCGTCCGAAGATAAGATAGGCATGCAGGTTTTTTTAAATCGGTGTTAAATTTTCAAATTAAAATGCTAATGCAGTTTCCACGGAATTAGCATGAAAGAGGACATTTATTCGCAATCTCTGTACAGCGCGGAACGCACGCAAGAGTGATTTAGATTATTCGTCATGTTTAAGCGCCACTGTTCATCTTATTAAACAAAAAAAAAATCGACTCCGTCCATTCGGAATTTCGTGTACAACTACCAAGATAAAATGTTTTAATTAAATTCTGCCCGCCTAGATTAACGCGCATAATAACGCGATGATTTTGCGGCGGACGTCACCGCCGTATTTTACGGCGACTCTTTATTGCCGCCGTAAATTTTCTATAACGAAAACATTTTAAAAATTTAATACTCGTTTCTAGACGTTCATTACACAAATATTCCAACCATTTTTTTTTATGCCGGGCTTCGTCTTTCCTTCACGAAATTAATAGTAATCATCTGATTAAAATATTACTCCTGATAAAATCAGACACTTGCTTTTGTAGTTAACGTCCTCTAAAAATGCAATCTGTCTTATTCATTCAATTCAACAGGAGTTTTTGTCTTTCTAATTTTATCATCAGAGAGTAGAAGAAGAACAGAAATCGGCGTTAAATACGCTAGAAGGGAGAAAATGCGGACGTATACGACCGCAAACGGTAAACGCACGTGGGAAACAAGTAAACCACTAAATGGAGAATCAAACATGGCGATTACTTTGCCGTAAACAGCAAGCTGGAAAGATTAGCGTGACACATTCCCAGAGCCGAAAGATGGTGACTCTGAACTAAGGGGAACAGCTCAGCGGTGCGGCTTACAACGGCTGGTGAAATCTACAACAAAGAACATCAAAGAACGCAGAGCGATTAAAAACGTGACCGCAACTTCAAGACACGACGTGGCCGGTTAACAAACAGCTGCCAAGCGTCACGCTGTAAGAAGATCTACCGCAACGCACTCGGCGCGCGTGTAAGAAGAGTAGCCTACCCGACCGGATCGGTCAAACCAGAAAATCGACCGTAACAAATTTTTTTGCTTTTATTTTTTTCATCATTTTGTTGCTCTGCTCTCTTTTTTCATTAGAGTTCGATCGCATTGAGTTTTGATTTTAATGTCGAGTTTTAAATTCAGTTGAATTGTCTTGACCTTGGGTTGATTTTTATAGAATTTTTTAATTTTACAATTTTCTTTGAAACTTATAACCCCGATTGAGATCAGTTATATTAAGCTGACCTTAAGACGGGTTGGACTTAATTTTTTATTGAATTCTCATTTTGTTTTTTTTTTTTTTAAATTTTAGTCTTGTCACTTTTGTCTCATTTCTTTAATTTGTTCTTGTTTCAAAGTGTCTTAAAGTCATGTTTACGTTTGGGTAGCGTTAGATTGATTACAATTTGATTGAGATGGCGTTGAGGTAGGCGTTGAATTCGATTTTTACTCTTATTCCTTTTCTTTTCAGATTATCTCTTCATTCTTATTTAATTGTTCGCTTATGTTGAAGAGAGTAGAGAGTCGAGTTCAGTTGATGCTGATTTAATTTTGATAATTTAGGTTAATTTGACTTGAACTTGACCTTCAGGCGGGTCGAACTTTTTGATTTTTATTGAATTGAATTCATCTTTAATGCCGTTACTTATTGTTTTTCGCAATTTTTTTTTTTCATTTCGTATTATTTTATAATTTTTAATTGTTTGCCTGTGTTGGACAGAGTTTCACTTACCTTGACCTTGAGAGTGACATTGCTTTCATTCAATTATACTTTATTTTTGATCGTTCAGTTTTTTTTTAACTCTTTTTAGGTTGGGCCTACCGCGCTAGAGATCAGTTGAATTGAATGGACTGTACTTGATTTTTATTGAATTTAAATTTTTAATTATCTATATTAAAAAAAAAATAATATAAAAACCAATTTCAACTATTTCCAAACATAGAGTTGACCTTGAGATGGTTGAATTTGATTTTTATTCGGTTTAATGTTGCTTAAATATTCTGTTCTTTTGCATTTTTCCTTTTTAGATTATTTTTTTTTAATTTTTAAAGGTTTGTATGCGTTGGGCAGAGTATAGTTCAGTTGAATTAGGTCGGAATGACTTCGAGCTGATTTTTTATTTTTGAATTTTTGAATTTTTTTAACCTTTCAGTTTCTTTTTGTAAATCTGATTGGGCGGCTTACTTCGATTGAGATCAGTTGCGTTGGATTAATCTTGAGATGGGCTGCTCTTTATTATTATTATAAATTTTTTTTTAATGTTTATTATTTTTAATTGTTTGTTTGCTTATGTCGGGCGGAGCATAATAGAACTCAACTAGGTTGGGATGACCTTGAGCGGATTTTTATGAAATATGATTTTTTTAATCTTTCAGTTTTTTTTTAATCTGGTTTGGGCTTACTTCACTTGAGATCAGTTGGACGGACACTTATTTTGAATCAACCTGTACAGACTAGAATATACATGTGTACGTTAATCGATGATTCCCTTCTCTCTGTAGTTTTCCTGCAATTAATACAAAAAGAATCAATATATCGACGTACTATAGTTACAGGTATATTCCATTAAATAATTAAGTTATTTTGTTAAATAATTAAGCGATATATTCAACTCAATTGGAGCTTATCTTATGTAATGCGTCGTCATGTTACAGTCTAAGGAAAAAAACAACAGGGAAACGACGTTGCAGTTCGACAGCTTTCCCTGATAGAAGATCTGAGACTATTAGTAATCCTGGCACGAACTTGTCCGAGATAAGTGTTACTTCCTAAAAGTAGATAAAGATATCACAACTGATAGAGCAGACATTTATGGTGAGCAATAATTCGTCCGTTCACCGGCGGTAATTTTGTTACTGCCAGCGTATTGTTTTGTTTCAGGATGAAAGATGTGTATCTGAAACGTGAAAATTACCACCCGGCGGCTCGCTATACGTTGTACAGGGTGGCTTGCAAAATAAGTGTCAGATTTTCATTTTTTTTGTTCCGGTAAAATTTTTCCTTTTCTTGACCTACCGCAAAGACATAGACGTACGATTATTTCTTGCCCGATTTTCTCGGAAACGTGTAAAACTTTTAAACGTCTTAAGGACACGCAAGTTCAATCGTCCCCATTTATGATAATGTGTTTAAATTTCTGCACTTATTTCACAACCACCCGGTACATAGCTACAGTTAAAACAAATTCATTGCGTGCATTTATTTTTTCGTCTTACATAATCTACTTTAGGAAGAGGGAGCGTGTGTATGCTATAGTGTAAATAGGATCCCCTAACCCCAAACAAGTTTGTTAGAGATACAGGCAACTCCCATAAATTTCAATTCCACCTTATTCATTTATTTCAGCATCGCACTATTTTCACTCTGTGTTTGCGTGGGTTAATCTACTACACCGCCGTGGCTTCATAAAGATATCGCACATGTGCAATAACCAGCCGAGTCAAGCATGGATTTAGTTTAAGGCCCCTTCGATGTCTCTTGCTTACCGCGATGAGAATTTATTCTCCGCAAATGGGAAGGTGATATGCGAATATTTTGAGTTCACGTTAAGTAATGGAGCCCGCGGGAAATCGTTTTCGTTTTTACCTCAACGTGGTATTTAATGATGGATATTTAAAAACCATCGTGTTGCCTTTTTCGCCCTTAATTAATTCAAATCCAAATGACATCTAGGAATTCTATTATTGCTTTTAATGTTCAGTGTAATTCCAAATTTTGTGTTTGTTTGATTTTGTTCTCCTCTTTTTTCTTTAATCCATAACAAGCAACGTTTAGCTTCTTTCTCGTGTCTTCTATCCATTTAAGTATTCCATCCTTTCCAATCTGAGTTAATAACATATGTAAGTCACGCGCGTTCGAATACCCTCACTGAGTGCGTTGCCACAGTCGTTCGCAAAATTTCACCCCCGAAATAAACGAATCTGTTGCCGAAAGAAAGAATGCAGCATCGCACGACGTGATTAAATAAACGAATCTGTCGCCGAAAGAAAGAATGTAGCATCGTACAAGGTGATTAATTAAACGAATCTGTCGCCGAAAGAAAGAATGTAGCATCGTACAAGGTGATTAATTAAACGAATCTGTCGCCGAAAGAAAGAATGTAGCATCGTACAACGCGATTAATGACCGACCCTACACCTGCTAATTACTCACTTGAATCCCAGCGATTCGTTGGTTTAAGGGTGCGAAATAACACTTTAATAAGACATGCCGAGTTCAAAGTATTCCGGGTTTCCAACTGTTTAGATGAATCTTTACACGAAACAGCGGCGAGAACACAGTGTTACCCAAGGGTACGGAATATAACGACGTCGGAAACTATTCAGTTTGCAAAATTGCCGACCAATCTTCATTTTTGTTAGTGCATTCAGCCGTAACAAAGAATGTTATCGATCAGACCATGATTGCTAAAGGAAAACAAATTATTTAAATGAAACAGTAAAATTTGAAATACCTACAAAATGTGTAGATATATATTTTTCGTTGTTATTTTGAAGAATACATTCACAACCCAACTTGATGATTTTCCTCACAATAAGAGCGAGGAGAAGAATGGTGTATAAATAATCCTTAGGAAGAAAAAAAAAACGGCGCCCCCTGGATGTAAGGCCGCTGAAAATTGACGTGATACTCTGCAGTTTTACAGATGAAAGAAGAGAACGTATCTTTAAATCTCTCCATTCAAGTGAAGCGGCGTTATGATTACCCATTATGTGACTCTTTCAATTTTTCACACTTGGATAAATGCGTAAGAAGACGACCCCTTCTGAAAAGGTTCCTCGTCGCATCCCACAATGAGGAACGTACGCGCAGAGCTTTCAGTTTTAATAGGACGTGAGCTTACAAAAGACATTTTTTATATCCCCACTGTTATATATATATATATTTTTTTTTGGTGGGGGCGGGAGGGTCATTCATTTACGTCAATTTCAAAAGTGTTTCAGGCAAAACATTTGCTTTCACACCTAAATGTAACTCTGATTTAATTTACTGACTGAAACCTGTTCGCGAGTGATAAGTGATAAGCAGAGCAAACGTGAGCTTTTAAGTTTTAAGCAAGGGATGAGACGGGCTTTTTCCCGCCGCGCGCCCCACCCCGAAACCTCCGCACTCAGAAAGTTTTAACTCCTAATAGAAAAATCCAGTCACAAAGGAAAATTTATTACCTGTACTCACTCGGTGATTAATTAATGTTTCGCGATGATGGCGGCGGTTTCGGGCGAAGCAAGTTATCACTTTCAAAGTGTGCACGGTGAAAATGGAAAGCAAACTAGGAAGCGGCATAATCCGCAATGTAAATATTTGCAATTGGTGGAAGATATCGCCTCGAGGAAGTTCCCCCTAAACAAATCGCGATATAATATTTCGCCTCGAACTCAAATAACTACTCTCTAGACGTACCTACTAATTTTATCATACTTTAGAAGTGGTTTTAACATGCCTACGAAAAATAATTAACCATGTTTCACATTACTCGTTAGAGACGCTCGCTTGCAGGACAAAACATAACCGATCTAAAAAATAATAAAAGTTTTTCAGATTATTCAAAAAATCCGAGCGAGTCCAAAGATCAACGTTTCCAAAATTGTCAGCGCCTCCTCGCTAACCTGCGAGCACGTTAATTGCTTTACGTAATATGATCCGCTTACGTAGCATTCCTCGAGTAAGTTCAATCGACTTGGTGGCCACTTGTCAGCATGGAATTCCCACCATCAAAACGTTAATGATCACCGAGCTAAGCAGAAGTCGGTAAACCACGCTAGACAATTTCCGCCGTGGCGTTAAATTTTGTGTTCGTTAAAAAAGAAAAAAAGAAAAACTGATTTTGATAATAGTTTTATGTATCACGAGTTTTAACGAAAGGAGCGCTTACCGCGTTTGAACTCGCAAAGAGGAAGAAAAATGTGGGTCTCCACCAACTGTAACCTGCCATAATTCCGAAGTTAAGTCGCCCCCCCCCCCCGAGACTACGATGGTGAAGAGAATTGCGCAACGTCGCCGTCTCCACTCAGTGGAGGCGGCGTGGGAAACTTCGCTCCTAAGCGTAACACCGTTCCCACGCCGTCTCCACTGAGCGGGCATCATTATGCAACTCTCCTCACCGTTGCGTAACCGGGTGGTTACGCTACCCAGAAGTACCCAAAAGTTTCAGCCGAGAAAATGTGCCCCTGTTTGCCCCCAAAGAAAACTAAAACTTCCTAGGATCCGCTTCGGTGTTATCTTAATCAAATTTTTTTTTTTTTAATAGTAATTTTTTGTTTTTTGCTTGGACTGGACGGTCCGACTACTTACATTACTTAGTTGAGTTGGAGTAACCTAAATCATTTAATTTTTAATATTTTCTTTTATAGATAAAATAGCGACGATCGCTTTTTGACCTGACAAAATTAAAAAAAAAAAAAAAATTTTAGTTTAATTTTCTTAATGTTTCGCGCACGTTCTTAGTTGGACTGACTTGAGCTAAATTTAATCGAGCTTTAATTTTTTTTTATTCTGCTTTTCAATATTTTTTTAATTTAATTTTTTTTTATCGTATCAGATTTATTTTAATTGACTTGCGTCAGCCTTTGACTTAAACTTTATTAGGTTTTAGTCTCTTTTTAATTTTTAATTCTTCTTGTTTAATTTTTCTGATCGGGCTGAGTAATTCGGTGACTCAATTGAATTGGATTCACATTGAGGTCTTTTAATTGCAAGCAGGCTTCAATTTGTCAATCCCAATGCAATGTTAGTTAGGTCAAAAAGCGATTGTAGGATGGCGCTGTTTAAATTGTTCATTACTATTACATCGTATTTGCGATTATCCTTGGTCGAATCGCTTTGGTTTGCCATGGAGTTGCCTAGTTACGCTTCTGCTGAAGAAACCCCAAACAGGGCTGAAACAGCTGTACAGAGGCTGCGCTCGAGGGTTTCACTGCAATTAAAAAAACGATTTGCCACAAAATGTTAAATTTTTGAAGTTAATTTCTCGTTTCAGTTTCTTCAATCGCTAATTTTTTGAATAGCTTCACCGACAACATCCCACCATCACTCTTTGACTTAACATTGCATTAGAATTGACAAACTGAAGCCAGTCTGCTACAGTCAAAAACGATTCGCAACAAAAAATTGTTAATTTTTTGTTTGAGTCTTGATTTGCTTTGGTCTTAATTTTAATTTAGTTTAATTTTTTTTTTAATTATAGGAGTATTATCAAGTATATTGTCAGTGTAAATTAATATTTATTAAGAAAGAGAATTGCCCTAATCGAGATTCGAACTCGGGTCCTAGTTACATGCTTGCAACCAGCAGTTAATTTTTGGTTTTATTTTTTATTTTTTTAATATTTTGTAAGGAAGTTCTAATACACTTGTATTATACCACCTATGTGTAACTTTCCAGAGCCTGAAAACCTGGAAGAATCTGAGTCTTTGAAGTATAAAATATTTAAGGTAGGTCTACCTACGCCCCTACAACCCCCGCGACATGATGGATCGCCGCAATAGCGTGATGAGCATGGTGAGAACAGGACCGTAGCCAAACTGAATATTCAGGGAAGGCTTATTGTAGTGCAGGACGGGCCCTATAAGTTTTTAATCTAACACCTATTAACAATCTTTAAAATATTCTCTAAATGAAAAACATAACAAAGATAAATGAAATAATAGAAATCAAAATAATTGCAGTTTCTGTGCTGTTTTAAACAAATTTTGTTTAGTTTTCTTTATATTTAAATACCCAAAAGATATTACCTGTTCGCAAATTGAAAGATTAGTTCCAGTGTTGCCTTGTGGAACATTAAACTGGCAATAGTGTGATATGAAAAAGAAAAGAAAAAACGAAATAAACCCTTTCAGCGTAAATAAAAGCAAAACTCGCTAATTTCGATTTCAACAATAAGACTGCGTGTAAAATAAAAGTAACCTCCCTACCGGGTTGTCAAATACATGTTTGCAAGAGTCTACAAAGTCCGAGATAACGGGCGTCGGCGCGTTAGCGGGAGTACTCACACATAGCTTACACATTATAAAAAAAGAGAGAAGAAAAACTTATAAAAACAGAACAGAAAAGTTTATTTAAAAATTAAACCTGAAAATAACTTTGTAAATTTAAATTAACAAACGTGTTTCGTAATTCGTTTAGAAAGTAATAAAGCCGGGGAAGCTGGCGAAATGTGTGACCGGAAAAACGTTACTAAAGACATTAAAATACTCCATCACTTCTGCACGTCACAAAGATGAAACATTCCATTGTGTTTGAGATTAAATGAAATGAATCACGCTTCGCAACATTCCGCTCCGAAATTCTCGAAAATAAAATATTGTGTGTACGAGAGAGAGTAGTAAATAAGCGGGAGCAAAACAAATTGAACCTTTATCAACACACCGGCATCTTTCCGGCTCAAAACTCTTCTTGCGTGCGAAACCGAAGTAAATGCACAAAAGGAACGGCGATACACCACTTACATTTCTTTTTTGTCTGGAAGGAGCATATTTTTAAAAATATTTATGACACTCTCACCTCCGAGCTTCTAATAAAAAAAAAAGAAAAAAAGAAAAATCTACATAATATATGTTCCAGAGTTGTTCTCTACACTTTGCACTTTGTTTTTTAGATTGATAAATATTTTATTATACGAACCTACAATGGGTGCGGTGCGGGCGGAAAATTTGCGTGAGTGAAGAAGGGACGAGCATTCTCTTGATGGTGGGTTCTTATTTTATACCACAACCCCCCTCGCCGCCCGCCGCCCACCGTACGCAAAAAAAAATACATGCGCTATTTTGATTGAAACAGAGGGAGCGCCGGGGCTCACGTGAAAAATTTGTTGAAAATAGCTGCAATACAAATTCAATTTGCAAACTAAAAATGAAATATTATCGTTTCGTGCTTGCCCGCACCTACATACATTCAGTTTTCCCAAATTTAATTTCAAACATGAAATATCGCACCGATCGGATGTTTTTAAATTTTAAATTATACACGGATGCATAACAAACAACACCACTATAATTTATACATTAAATCCTAACTGACAAACTCCTCTAACATACTCACTTATGTATGACAACTACCATACCAACAACTAGAACGTCGAAAAAGTGTCGTTCTCCTCCGAAACCGAAACCAAAACTGGGCCTAAAATCCTATATTAAAAGCCTGTAAGGGAAGGCGATAATAATCTGGACGAAAATGAACCAATCCAATATACCTGTTCTGAAGTCCAAGGACGAGGCTGAGACAAAACTCTCATTCCACCAGGGCACCAAGTTAACTCCGGGCATAGCCGCATAATTGCAAGAACCTCCGTGAGGTCCTGCCGGCAGCAAAATAATCTTGCCTCGTTCGCTTTGAAATATAGACAGCGATGGGGCTGCAACCCTCAGAAAAAAAACACACCAATGTACCCTGGCGTTATCGCCAAGACGATTGTGACTCGCTCAAGGCACGCCGCAGATTAATAAAGCCAAAACCCTAGCCCTACCCTCCCGTACCCTTGAAGTACGCAGGAAGGATTCACGCGAATCGAAATCATCGTCATAGCATCAAACCCAAATGTGAGCTTTCTTTCCAACACTCACTATCTCCCAAAAGCCCAAAACTCACTATTTCACGATTTCCCAAAAGTCAAGTTTTTAGAAAATGCAAATATCTGTCCAGTGTTGATCCAGTGTAACTGATTTTTGTCATTTAAATTCATTATAAGTAAAATGTTTCTTTTTTTTAATCTCAAACCGCTATCAATTAATAGCGAAACGTTGAGTGTTTATCCATTTCATATTTCTGTCCGGTTTAAGATTAAAAAAAAAAACAGTTTACTTACAATTTCGATCGGACAAGAATCGACGTCGTTTAACTTTATTACAATACAATACAATTATTGTATTGTACAAATTTATGTGAAAAAAAATGTAATTGATTTTTTAGCGCGTTTTGTAAAGAAACCTCTCAGTTGAATAAGAGTAAAGGCAGGGGAAGACCAGTGGTATTAAAGGTCAAGTGTGAACGCTATCTAATCTCTCCGTCGCGTCGCGTCGTGTGCAAAAGTTGTAATTCTCATGTGACAATAGAGTTAAAAATCGAAACAAATCTACCAGAATAGGCGCGGTATCGTTTGAAGTTGATGCAGGTATTCATTTAAAAAAAGAACGTCTGGACTACTGTAAACAAAGCCGGCGTAATTGATATTTCCGACGCTGTCGGTGTCCTTTGATCTCGCAAATACGCAGAACCACACGTGAATTTCGAGAAGAGCCACGACCCCCTTCGGACAATTAAGTACCATTTGCCATCAGAACCTTGGGTCGGTGTGCGTTTGTTCTTCGCGATAGACAGGCAGCGGGTGTTTCCAATTGAACGCCGTAAATCACATCCGTGAACGTCACCTTGATATTTGTCATTTGCAATTTCTTTGATGTTATACCGCTGGCAAACAGTGTTAATAAAATGACTATGATAAAAATTGGTTCGCCCTTTCTCTCACCAGTTTTAAATCTCCTCTGACTTTACTTACATTTTGAATGAAAATGCCGAATTTTTATTAAAAAAACAAAAAAAAAAGAAAACGTGAAATTCAGTTTACGCTGAAAAAGAAAGAGAAAGTGCACATTTTAATTATGAAAAGGAAAGCAATTAATTTTAATATAATCAAGTTCTCTCTAATTAGGACAGGTTGAAGAATTTTAAATTTTCAAAGTACAAAAACAATAAAAATAGCGGTAAATAGAAAAATGGTTTATGGTTCAGAGAGAAAGGCGCGAATAATAACTTTTCATTTACGGGCAACAATGTATTTTGTTTTAATTTACCGACAACGCTGGGCTGGAATCTTTCTTGAAACACCGAATTTAAATTAAATTAATAAAAAAATTTTTGGTTACGATCGATTACCCAAACGAAACAAAAAAAAATCACATCGCGAATGGTTGTTTCTTCATTCATTACAAACTGAGGAAAATGATTGAATAAAATTTAAAATTTAAATTTAAAAAAGGAATGCGTTAATGGACAAACAGCTTCTTGGGAAGATAATCCTTTTTCGTGCGTTGCAACCACTTTTTAAAGGCTTTCCCACTTTTTATGTAAGTGGAGGCACGGAAAATTCCCAAGCGATTGCACAATTGAGTGTAACGTTACTCATTTGCAGGTGTGTCGTCGCTCTATTGCGACTGCACGTCGTGCGCACGCGATCAATTCGATTTATTATGAATCGATTTCTCCTGGACATCGTTGGATCTAATAAATTAAATTACATTCAAGTTTAAGCCTTAAAAACATATAAACATTTTTTTAAAGAATTTTGTCTTCTTAAAAAATGTAATCGGTTTGTTTTAATGAAATTTATTCCTATTGGTTGACCTTCCATTAATCTCCCCCTCACATATCTACCTAATCATTGGAAGAAGTTGTCTAAGTAAGTACATAAATATTCGGAAATTATTATCCAACCAATATGCTCCCCCGAATTTGTAATTATAATGGCCTCTGCAAACCGCATGGTAATAAGGATCAAAACGTATATAAAGGGATTAGTCCCTTTTCCACGTCCAAGAGCAACACGTTACTAATCACCTGTCGCTTATCTTCTTGCGTGCCGACTCATTGCCTCCGAGCACGTACTTCGGCCCTATATCCATCCATGGCTAACGAGTATTACGTTCGTTAACCTATGAATTCCTCCTAGGTGAGTTACTGGATTTTAATTAGAGCCAAGGGTACTATATTAAGTTCCGGTACAAATTCGAAAGGAACCGTACGCGAGCGGATGACGATGATACTCCACCTTCCCTCAGGTGCTACTCACAGTTCTGAAGGCATCGCCGCAATTAGTTACATAAATTTCCCCGCTATTTTATTTATAGTATTCGCTGAATTAATCAGATCCCACTTTGTTCTCGTAGATACGAGGTGGAGTCACGTAACAAAGTAATAAATACAGCAAGCGTATATAAAATACATTAAAAAAATTCACACGAAAGAAAGTCGCTACTAATTTGGGAATTAAAATTAAATAACGGTGTATTTAGTTGAAATAAAACGAAAATAAGTAGTTAAAGCTGGTCGCTTATCATATAATATACATTTCGGAGTTTTTGTGATCTACTTGCCGCCTCTTGTCGATGTTGCTAAAGGAGCGTGGTTTTCTTGTAATCCGCGTACGGTCTTTGCATATCTGCAAGATCAAAAGTTACCGCCGCGTCGTAAATATTAGTTACGCTGGCGAAAATTCACACTACACAACAGCCTGAGCACAAACAATAAAATTACGTCAGGTATAAAACGGAAATGTACGTTATTCTTTAGTTACAGTTAAACGGCGAGGCAGCGTTGACGGTCGCGGTCAGTTGTCAGCAGGGTGGCGCCTTCTCTCTCGCGAATTAATCGAATCTCGATCAATGGTCGGGTACTTTTACGCGTCCGCGACGATTTTCGAGCCAGGCGTCGTATTGGCGACCTCGAAGAAAACGGAACCTTCACCGTATGCGAACGTAGAAGCGAGAATAGAAAGCGATAACAAAAACGGAGCTAAAAGGCGGAACCAGAAGCGGATTCCCGTGAAAAAAACCAAATACAAACCTAACCTACGCTGACTGTAACTTAATTACCTCAGATTTTCATCGCAGATTCGGTTTATCGTATAAAACGGAAATGTACGTTACTCTCTAGTTACAGTTAAACGGCGAGGCAGCGTTGTCGGTCGCGGTCAGTTGTCAGCAGGGTGGCGCCTTCTCTCTCGCGAATTAATCGAATCTCGATCAATGATCGGGTACTTTTACGCTACCGCGACGATTTTCGAGCCAGGCGTCGTATTGGCGACCTCGAAGAAAACGGAACCTTCACCGTATGCGAACGTAGAAGCGAGAATAGAAAGCGATAATAAAAACGGAGTTAAAAGGCGGAACCAGAAGCGGATTCCCGTGAAAGAAACCAAATACAAACCTAACCCACGCTGACTTCGCAACTTAATTACCTCAGATTTTCATCGCAGATTCGGTTTTTCGTATAAAACGGAAATGCACGTTACTCTCTAGTTACAGTTAAACCGCGAGACAGCGTTGTCGGTCGCGGTCAGTTGTCAGCAGGGTGGCGCCTTCTCTCTCGCGAATTAATCGAATCTCGATCAATGGTCGGGTACTCTTACGCGTCCGTGACGATTTTCGAGCCAGGCGACGTATTGGCGACCTCGAAGAAAACGGAACCTTCACCGTATGCGAACGTAGACGCGAGAATAGAAAGCGATAACAAAAACGGAGCAAAAAGGCGGAACCAGAAGCGGATTTCCGTGAAAGAAACCAAATACAAACCTAACCCACGCTGACTTCGCAACTTAATTACCTCAGATTTTCATCGCAGATTCGGTTTATCGTATAAAACGGAAATGCACGTTACTCTCTAGTTACAGTTAAACGGCGAGGCAGCGTTGTCGGTCGCGGTCAGTTGTCAGCAGGGTGGCGCCTTCTCTCTCGCGAATTAATCGAATCTCGATCAATGGTCGGGTACTCTTTCGCGTCCGCGACGATTTTCGAGCCAGGCGTCGTATTGGCGACCTCGAAGAAAACGGAACCTTCACCGTATGCGAACGTAGAAGCGAGAATAGAAATCGATAATAAAAACGGAGTTAAAAGGCGGAACCAGAAGCGGATTTCCGTGAAAGAAATCAAATACAAACCTAACCCACGCTGACTTCGCAACTTAATTACCTCAGATTTTCATCGCAGATTCGGTTTATAGGGCCGGGAAGAATTTGCTTGGACCTAAAACATGCAACTCAAACTTGCAGCTAAAAACGGATTCCTCTGTGAAAGTTAGTTAAGTTTAGTACAAGTAAAATAAGTGTAAGAACTTCGCCTCTGTCTTCTTGTCTTGCATATAGTTCTTCTGTGCCTTACTTCCCATTCTCAGAATAAAGACCGTATTATTAAGATAAAGAAACCAATTACAAATGTGACCTACGCCACATGGCAACTTAATTACCTCTGTTTTTGTTAGTGTAATGCAGAAACGGTTTATTCGCTCGGAAGAATTTGCTCGAAACAAATCAGTCGACACTTACGGCCGAAAGGATTACAGATACGCTGCGTTTTAGAACTCAGTTATGCAACAAATTCACGATGTACACCGAGACGTGTGTTCACCGAAACGAATGATGACGAATGCCGAAGCGTAAGATCAAGGATGCCCGAAACGGTTCACTACCAAGCAGCAAAACGGCGAGCCAATCCGTAAACAGGACGCAAAGAGCGCGATCACCTAAGACGAATGATTTCAATCGACGTGTCCACCGGAATGCAGTGTTACCACCTTACTAAATCAAGCACATATCACACGTGGTGGCCGAAATTAACTGTCAGGGATTAACACGTGACAAAAATAGGAAGCTTTTCTAAAAGGTGATGAGACTCTTCTTTTCTGTTTGCAAAATAAATCAGCGTTAAGAGCTTCACCTCAATGCAGTGAGTGGTGTCGAGGATAATGACGATGATGAGGAGGAGGAGGAGGAGGAAGATCGAAATTACGCATCACATTTTTCAACGTTCAATTAACGAACGTTATTCGCTAGGATGAACTTTAATTCAAACTAAAACAAATATTTCATTGTTTCGTGTGTGTGTATTTTTTTTTGTTTGTTTGTTGAAAACACATACAAAACTCTGCGAAACAAAATATGTATTAAATCGATTTTTGTTGTTAAAACCAACGACATTCCACCGTAACTCTAATCAATTATTGCATTCTGTGAATTTTCTGTAACCCTTTAGGTATGTATGTGCGCACACATCTAAGCGTATACAGGGTGATTCAGAGTAAGTGTCCGACCCGTTACGAGCATATTCACTAAGAAATCGGAAATTAATCTCCTCTGAATCCAAAATGGATGTTATGGTTTATTTCTTACCTACACATACCCAAGTCGAATGAAAGAATTGCGCAGAAAGCCATAAATAAAAACGTTTTACAGTTTCATTTCAAGGTGTTGCATTTTATGTCAAAAAACTATGGATATTAGACCCCCTATGCATATAGACTTTTTGTTTTCTTTTCTGTGCGTTACCTGTGATTGATGGGCCGGACGCTTATTTTGAATCACCCTCTGTACAGTCCTATTCATTGTTGCACACGTACGAGTATTATATGTTGTGACAAAATAATAATTAACGTGGTTATACGAAACATGAATTGTGATGTTTACAGGTAATATGAGAGGACTAATTAATATCGTGTACCTACAAGTACGAGGCAATATAATCTGGAATATGATAATTATCAATTTGGATTATCTAAGATAAGGGATTAATTATTGCACATGTACGCACACTACACCCTGTATTGCTATATTGATTTCTGGCTGCGGCCAAACTCTCTGGAATGCTATGGTAATACTGACAAGTGGGCAGTTAATTCTCCAAGCGCAATAATATCCACATAAGTGAAGTAGTACACACATATATTATTTAAGTAAACAGTTCTAAATTCCTAACTGTACTAGTACTGCAAGTACCGACCAGATAAATGTATGTATATTATAAATATAGGGTGCCTGCAGCAACTTTACAAGAGGGGAGATATTTACTTTCCGCGCTGGCGTTAACTTAAAACAAATCGCAAAGTTTCGAGCTTCGTTAGTAAGTGGAGAAGCTTGATAGAGAAACTCTGATTAAAGTTCCGGATGAACGAAAATAAAAACGTTTTCTGGGGGCGTTCTTAACTTCGATCGTATAATCCCTTTATAGAGATTTTTAGTCTCCCAGATAATTAATTCCATTAGTAAAAATAATAATAATATTTATCAATGTTTTCCAGTTCTTATCATACGTTGTAAATTCTGTAAAAAAAAAAAAATCTTGATTGTGATGAAGAACGATGCATTTATTTTTTTTTTTTCAAACAGAATCCAAGGTCTCTGTTATTATTCAGTAGTCTTATAAACGAGAGGATGTTATGTACGTCATAATTTCAGCAACCCTACCTTCAGCAGAATTATTCTCGTTTCAGTAAACACATTCCCCCCATTATTTCAACAATATCTCTAAACGAGCTTTTATCTTAATTTTAAATTTTATAGTAATCTCGCGTGTAATCTCTCTATAGCTCTCTTCCGAGGAGCTTATTTTCCCGCTACGTTACAACATGCATAAGTAAATTTGAAAAATGAAGTTAAGAATATCTCATGGTCTAACGAGAACAATTTTTTTTTTGTCATTGAGCTCCGACGCAAACCAACACTGCGCGGGGTTCGTTCGCACAACACGGTTGCTGGATTTATCATCAGATGGGCGATAAACTGTGTTAACGGTTGGGCTTACTTGAGTAAGTCACAATCCTAAAATACGAAAGAGAAAAAATTGAAAAATGAATTTGAGAATATCTCCCATGGTCTAACGAAAATAATTTTTTTTTGTTATTGAGCTCCGACGCAAACCCTACACTGCGCGGGGTTCGTTCACACAATACGGTTGCTGGATTTATCATCAGATGGGCGATAAACTGTGATAACGGCTTGGCTTACTTGAGTGAGTCACAATCCTAAAATACGAAAGAAAAAAATTGAAAAATGAATTTGAGAATATCTCCCATGGTCTAACGAAAACAATTTTTTTTTTGTTATTGAGCTCCGACGCAAACCGACACTGCGCGGGGTTCGTTCGCACAACACGGTTGCTGGGTTTATTTTATTTTTGAATTCTTGCTCGAGTTGAATAGAACTAGGTTGGTTGGGGGGTTGGGAGCTTCGTTTTAATTGATTTTTATTTCTTAACAATTTTTACACTTTTAATTTCTCTTGCAATTTAAAATTTCTTGCGTCGAGACCAGTCAGGTTGAGTTGACCTCAAACCGAACTGATTCTTAATCTTTGCTTTACATTTGTCTTGTAAGTTTTCATCTTTTACTTTTTGTTTGATGAAGTTAGGTTGTTTCCAGTTGGGTTGGATTGACCTTGGCGTTAATTAAACTTCACTTTAATTTTTTCAAATCTTTATTTTTCATATTTCTTGTAATTTTTAATCTTTTGCTTTTTGTTTGATGAAGTTTGGTTGTTTCCAATTAGGTTCGATTGACCTTGACGTTCACTGAACTTCATTCAATTTATTTTTTAATCTTTACATTTTTCTTGCAAGTTTTTATCTTTTACTTTTTGTTTGATGAAGTTAGGTTGTTTCCCGTTGGGTTGGATTGACCTTGACGTTAATTAAACTTCACTTTAATTTTTCCAAATCTTTACTTTTCATTTTTCTTGTAATTTTTAATCTTTTGCTTTTGTGGGATGAAGTTAGGTTGATGCCAGTTGGGTTGGATTGACCTTCGCTTCGTTAAAATTTAATTAAGTCGTCAGTTTTAACATTTCTTCATTCATTTTTAAACTTTTACTTGTCCTACTTATTAGATGAAATTATATTGATGTCAGTTGGGTTGGATTGATCTTGAGATTTTTTGAGCTTAACTTTAATCCATGTATATTTTTCCCTTTTATTTTATTTTTTTTTAAATTTTTTACTTTTTTGGAATGGAGTGCAATACGATATAATAAGTTGGGTGAGTTCAATTGACCTTGAAATTTGTCGGGGTTCATTTTAATCCATGTATAATTTTTTAATATTTTTCATTTTTATTTTTAATTTTTTTAAATATTTGTTTTCAATTTTTAACTTACGTTGAATGGAATTAGGTTGAGTGCAGTTAGATTGGATAGACTTCGAAATTATTTTTTTTTACTTTATTTTTTTATTTGTTTTTTGGTTTTGTATTTCTTTGCTTGGGTAGAATAGAATTGAGTTTGGTTGACCTTGAGATTGATTGAACTTCGCTTCAAACGTTTTTAATTTTTTATATTTTTTCCTTTTAATTTTTTACTTTAATTGAACACAATTAGGTTAAGATCAGTTGGGTTGACCTTCAGATTTTTTTAACTTGATTAACATTTTTTTACTTTTAATTTTCGTAATTTTTATATTTTTTTTTCTTTTAATTTTTTGCTTCAATTGACTACAATTAGGTTGAGTTTAGTTTTGAGTTGGGTTGACCTTGAGATTTTTTTAGCATAATTTTAACATTTTTTTTTATTTTTAATTTTTTTTTAATATTTCTTTTTTTTAATTTCTTGGGTTGAATGAAGTTAGGTTGGGTTTTAAGCTTCAATTGAATACAATTAGGTCGAGCTCAGTTGAGTTGGGTTGACCTTGAGATTCTTTAAGCTTGACAAACATTTCTTATTTTTAATTTTTTGCTTCAATTAAATATAATTAGGTTGAGTTCAGTTGAGTTGGGTTGACCTTGAAATTTTTTATCTTGATATTAACATATTTTTACTTTTAATTTATTTAATATTTCTTTTTCTTAATTTTTTGTGTTGAATGAAGTTTCAACCTAACTTCATTCGCTTCACTTGGATTGCGTAGACGTTGAAAATTTGTCGGCTACTTTATTTTTTTTATTTTTAATTTTTTTGCTTGGGTTGAATAGAATTGAGTTCAGTTGTTGGATCGAGTTTGGTTGACCTTGACGTTGGTCGAACTTCGCTTTCTTCGTTTGTATTTTTTTTACATCTTTTACTTTTCATTTTTTGCTTCAATTGAATACAATTAGGTTGAGTTCAGTCAAGTTGGGTTGACCTTGAGATTTCTTCAGCTCAACCTTAACATTTTTTAATTTTCATTTTTTTAATTTTTATATTTTTTACTTTTAACTTTTTGCTTCAATTGAACACAATTAGGTTAAGTTCGGTTGAGATGGGTTGACCTTGAGATTTTCGGAACTGGATTTTAACATTTTTCTACTTTTGATGTTTCTTTATTTTTTTCCTTAATTTTTTTACTTGGATTGAATCTTCAGATGAATTTGGACAGACACTGAAAATTAATTTCTTTATTGTTTTTTTTTATTTTTAATTTTTTTTACATGGATTAATTAAATAGACTTGAGTTCAGCTGTCGAATCAAGTTTGGTTGACCTTGGAATTGTTCGAGGGGAGCCGCTCTTTAATTTTATTCGCTTCTTAACTAACATATTATGGGGCGCCTCTTACATCGGCGCCCTCATGCCTTGCTTACCTTACCAAAAATATCAAAAAAAAAAAAAAAACAATTGCGTGAGCGACTGTCGAAAGAGGGGTGCAAACATCAATGCGCGAGACAGAACGGTGTTTAATCCTTCGGCACGAGATGACATTAAAGTATTTCTCGGTTGGGGTTGCGTGCACGTTCCGAACGCCCGCGCTACTACCTATTGATCTTTTACCGTGGTTGTAAATGTTCTTTATTTTACTATCGGAATGGTGCGCACGGCTTTGTACATTGCATGACCTATTGCGAACTATTTCGAACTGAGATTGATTTACTGCCTTGGTCATATCTGGAACATGATAGTTGGAAGACTATCCAATTTACAATGTCTCGCCATAATTTACAGCTCTTCAGTATAATGCGCTCCGGACGAGACACGAGGATATTGATCAGAGTTAACTCAAAGCCCGCTTACGGCCAGCTTATTTATAATATACAATACGTACAGTGTTCAAAACGGTTTTTGAATGATAAAACAGAATTACGCTGTCGCGGAAATTTGGCATTAATGAAGAACGAAATAAGTGTTTACAACAAAAAAAAAAAAAAAACTTTACGAATAGGTATCTATTTTGGACAGTATGAGTGAACTTCTCTTTTATGCTCTTGAGAAGCAATTTCCAAGTGCAGCTTCCCAGGGCTGTCGTAATGGCATCCAAAAACGAACAACAAGAAGAAAAAAAAAATAGTAAATGGAAGGAAAGCATCCAGGAATTTATGGAAATTCTTTATGTTGCCGTAAATAATCGATTCGCGAGTGCCGTCTGCTGTCATTAATGTTTATTTGAGTTTTCCAGTTATAGTTGTTTTAGTGGCGTGTTTACGGTCACATTTCTCCACGAACTACCGTGCGGCTTGACTTACAGAGCAGGTCGCAGTTTTATTATCACTTTTATTAAACATGGGTACTTTATGAATTAAATGAGGGAGGATTCTTGTTTTTTTTTTTGTTAATCTAACTTTTTATTGGGGCAGCTTAGTTGAATATACAATAGCGCTTTAACGCCGCAGCAGTATATTAAAGTCTGCCTTTTAATAGTTGATAGCTTGGAGTAATAAAAAAAAGACCGAGTATAATAAAAATTTCTAAAGCTTTAATGCCATGGCATACTAAAGTCTGTCTTTTAATAGTTGATCGCTTATAACAGTAAAAGAAACGAGTATCTATAATAAAAATATCTAACCATCTCAACTTTTAATTTAATTCCATTATTTCGACCCATATAATTTAATGGACAATTTCTCTTTGTTCTGTTGAAAAAACAAATGTTTGAAGAATTAACGTTGAATGTACGGTAGCTTGTCACGTTTGAAAAAAAACATTTTCTAAATTAGTTTTTCCTTTCGCTTTTACACGAAATTCAACGCGCGTGTTTCATTGTCTAGTTGCAGTTCGCAGGTGCGGTTATTGACACGGGTTTAGCAGGTACGGCTCGACCGTCGCGTCGCCGTCGTCTGCTTATACGTTGTAAATCTAGTGGCCTAGGTTAAGAAACGTAAGGGAATTCCACAAGGGTAATCCATGTCATTAAACCTTACATCCGCAGATTTTATTTTTCTTAGAAAGTACTTAACGCGTTCGCTTTTTCACTGCGTTTTCGCTAGACGCTGACTTATTGACGACATTCGTCCGTCGACCCAAACTGTTAGAAAACGCAGACAGTCATTAACCGATAGCTGTCGTTAGTTGGTAGAGAGAGTAGTCAGTGTTTTGTAAAAATTAGTACGGCAGTGAATTACCGAAATCGTGATCGTTCAGCCTCGGATGAAGCGCCAGAATTACATTGACGGAAACGCAAGAAACTCTAATTACGAGATGTGCGGTGATGTTATGCCAGTGGTAAAAATTACGTTTAAAACGACGAACCAATGCGCTCGAGCAATTTAATCCTAATCCTAATTTTAATCCTTAATATGCAACTTGGTAAACCGAATTGTGTTTTTCATGAAAACGTAAACGTCGCAGCTGTATATTAAAGTCTGTCTTTTAATAGTTGATAGCTTGGAGTAATAAAAAAAAGACCGAGTATAATAAAAATTTCTAAAGCTTTAATGCCATGGCATACTAAAGTCTGTCTTTTAATAGTTGATCGCTTATAATAGTAAAAGAAAACGAGTATCTATAATAAAAATATCTAACCATCTCAACTTTTAATTTAATTCCATTATTTAGTCCCACATAATTTAATGGACAATTTCTCTTTGTTCTGTTAAAAAACAAATGCTTGAAGAATTAACGTTGAATGTACGGTAGCTTGTCACGTTTGAAAAAAACATTTTCTAAATTAGTTTTTCCTTTCGCTTTTACACGAAATTCAACGCGCGTGTTTCATTGTCTAGTTGCAGTTCGCAGGTGCGGTTATTGACACGGGTTTAGCAGGTACGGCTCGACCGGCGCGTCGCCGTCGTCTGCTTATACGTTGCAAATCTAGTGGCCTAGGTTAAGAAACGTAAGGGAATTCCACAAGGGTAATCCATGTCATTAAACCTTACATCCGCAGATTTTATTTTTATTAGAAAGTACTTAACGCGCTCGCTTTTTCACTGCGTTTTCGCTAGACGCTGACTTATTGACGACATTCGTCCGTCGACCCAAACTGTTAGAAAACGCAGACAGTCATTAACCGATAGCTGTCATTAGTTGATGGAGAGAGTAGTCAGTGTTTTGTAAAAATTAGTACGGCAGTGAATTACCGAAATCGTGATTGTTCAGCCTCGGATGAAGCGCCAGAATTACATCGACGGAAACGCAAGCAACTCTAATTATGAGATGTGCGGTAATGTTATGACAGTGACGTTTTAAACGGCGAACCAATGTGCTCGAGTAATTTAATCCTAATCTTAATTTTAATCCTTAATATGCAACTTGGTAAACCGAATTATGTTTTTCATGAAAACGTAAACGTCTCTCTTTCGTTCGTAGCATAGACCTTTAAACCAACACTGCTTCATACCGTGACAGTGTACTACTATAGTCTGCTTTTTAAATAGTTGATGGCTTACAGTAGTGTGAAATGAAAACAGATTTTGTGGGCTCTTGCCACCATTTCGTAGGTGAAGCCCCACATACTTCCAAGTAGAAGAAAAATTCTACAGACAAAAACCCAAGTTCTGGCAATAGGTTCACCTATGTAAATCCCCGATCCTAAGCAACATATTCGCGGAAGAATTTAAACAAAACGCTTGAATACGCTGCAGAAGTTACATTTCCTCGTGGTCGACGCTAAGTGAACGAGACGTACCTGCCGAAAGGTGTACGATTGTTGGTACGATAGTGCTGATCGAAGTTCGACGTTTTCATGAGTGGCGGCGCTTCACCGATGACATTTGATTGCGAGTGTCAGGCGAAGCACGAAAAACATCTGAAACTAAAACCGTAACGTGCGCACCCGTTTCTTAATTAACGTATTGTAATGTTATGCTAATGCAGCGTTGAGAACCAAATAAATGTAGCGGCGTCCTTGGATGATTCCTCGTTCGAAGTCGACACACGATGTTAAAGTTCTGCGAAAGCTTCTCCTCATGTGATGGCTGGCGAGGTTCCTCCCTTGTAGTGACGTGGTCGTGTGCAGATCTTGCCCTTGTGGTGGTGGTGTTAAGGACACGTGGTAACGTTCTTCATCTCTCTTATACGCATTTTTCTTTGTTTTGGAGATGGTGAGTTAGCACCGCAGTATTTTATTTTTACGTAAATATTTTCGGCATATTTTTGTGGGTTAGTTTAACGTTTCTCCGTTGCTCTTAAGAAATTTTACGACTCTGTTAAAATCAGTACTGAACCCATTTCAAATCCACCATTGTTTAATTTAAGTTAATTTTCATATCAAATTATTGAATCGCCATTCGGTTTTGAATTATTTAGGATACTTTGAGTCTTAAAGTGGCAAGTACATTATATTTTTTTTTTCAACATACGTACGTGCATAGGTATATTTATTAATAAGTAGGTGCGTTTTGGTGTTTTGCTGCGTCGTAAAAGCTACTCTAAACGAGCGAGTGTCGGAATGTCTCCTGGAAGTTGTCTGTTATCAGCGTACGCTGTGGATCCTTGGGGATCGGTTCCATGGTGCGCACATCAGTTGGGGTTACTCCCTGGCGCCCTTATTGTTTTTTTAACCTATAACCCACCTCGTCCAGAGGTGTCCAGCTTCGGGACAGTTGGCTGAATTCTCAACGCAACTTGCCACCCAGATATTGGTAATTAATCATGAGTTAACGTAATGTTACTAAAGTGGTAATAAAATTTGACAAACAATTGTTTTTTTTTTTTCAAGGCAAACCCCCTAAAGATTCAAATAGACAAACGGTGGTCATAGCCCAACAATCAACATTAACAACATCGGTATTCCACCTTTTACAACCTTCCGTAAACATCTCGACTTTTATTTTATTTTATTTTATTATTTTTAGCCACGTATAATTTAACGGTTAACTTCTTTGTTCTGTCGGGAAAGACAAACTTTTTCGATTCGCTTGAAAAATTCATGCCGTTCAGTTTATTGTTCTGTTACACAATGCCCGCGGAAAAAGAAAAATTCAAACCATCAACCCACACAAATTAGGAAATTATTTATTCGCGAATTTTATTTTACCGGTGTCCTCTCCCTGGCATGCATATTTTAGTAGTACGCCCTGGTTATTGTGTGCGGTCACGTAATCCGATAGTTATATGTACTACACACTTGGACGTTACAATGCACGTGTATGAATCACGTTTATCAAAGAGAAGCACGACAAAAAAAAAACTTACAAATAACAACGAAAGTGATGTAACGTAATTGAGTGTTTATTTTTTTCTTTATTAAAAGGGACCATTAAAAAAAAAACTTTTCGGTAGGTTAAGGCTGAAAATGTAAAAACTTTCTCATCTTTTTTCGGATGTTCGTTTATCAGAACTTAACATCTAATTACCAAATTCCCTTCAAGCTTCAAGCGTAGTTACGATTGTAAATTGAATTTCTTGCTTCGCCTGTAACATAAACGTTTCGTATGATAACGGACGCAGAGTATATCACCCCGCCCCGTTGAGTTAAGTGGCCATTTAGATATGTCAAAATAAAAATCCACTCGATAAAGAACTCGCGACGCGTGAGAAAAACCTCCACGCATCGGAGCGCAATCGGACAACCCTTCCTACACCCTCTTGCGGTACGTGCCGAATGTAATAATAATCAATCTTAGGACATTTGTATGTATATTCACGGTTACTTCGTCTCCCCCGAACGCAACGCGCACGCTCGCCGCCAGTTCATGAGCACTTCATGCGTGCGACGAATACGCAAAGTACGCGATCAGGATACCGCTTATCAAACGTGCCGGTTATGAGAATGACAATGAGTTCCATACTTTCATCCGATATTTGATGATGATACGAGTATAAGATTTAACTTCCTAGATCGTAAAACTGGATCTGGAATACCCTACTTTAATCTACTCTCGTGTGGCTTTCGACCTTTCTCATTTCTCTTTTGAAAACGGATAACACGAAAAAATTCCCAATTACCAATGGTCTAATTAATCACGAAGCTTGCCCTATATAGTATACCACGGCGGCGCTGAATTATACTTAGCTGTTATTAAATTGGTCGGCGTGACAGGCGGTCGTTCCTGCTGCCACCGTTCTAATTGATGAAGCACCTTCCCTTGATATTAATGCTCATTTCTCCTTAATTTAATCAGAGGTTTGTTAAGGTAATTATGAGGACACAAATCTCCTGTCCCTCGGATTAAGCCCGGAAGAATGAGGCCGGATTTACCTGCTAAAAGTTTCACGCACACTTTGCGCCGCGCCCCCCGAATCATTGTCATTTCTTCATTATGTCGTGGAATGTTTTCAATAACCATGACGATTATAATTTCTTCAACAAATTAAGCCATAACCCTAACCTACCCAAAATCATCCAATACAAACAGTTTTATTTCTTAATAAGAAAAAAAAAAAAAAATACAGCCCTGTGCAGATTTTTAGATATGTTATAATATAGTAGGATAGTATCAACAGTGAATGTTAGATATTGAATTGTTGGAGAATCATCTCTGAATAAATTACGTGAACAGGAAAGCAAAAAAAAAAACAAAAACAAAAGAAGAACGATTAAATTGAACGAAAAGCAAGTGAATGTCCAGACGAAAAATAAAAAAAAAAAAGCGAAATTAAGAGTAAGAGTCGATTAAAATAAATTATTTCAGAAAGCATAAACATAAAAGTATTACGAAGGGGTGAAAGAATTTAAAAAAAAAAAAGTGCCGCGATGCTAAGATGGACGAAAAAAATAAAAATCGACGAAAGTTTTCGCAAATAAAAACAAACTCGCAGGACAAGGAAAAGAACTGTAAGGAGAGGAGTCATCGGCATAGTTTCAAATAAAAGAACCAATTGCAATAGAATCAAGTCCAACCCATCTCAACATCAACCCATCTCGACATAATCTAACGTACTTATTCGAATTCAAGCAAAAACATTCTCAAACTCAATTAAAATTAAGTTCAACTCATCTCAAGGTCAACTCAATTCACTAAATTCAATGTAATTCTTTCTCAGCCCGAGCCAAAATAAAGAAATAAATAATTACCACTAATATATTCAAATCAAACCAAATTTAAAACCGACTTAACTCACCTCAACCTGACTGCGTATAATTCAAGCAAAGAATGAGCAAGAAATTAAAACTGTTAAAATTATGTTCAACCCATTTCAAGGTCAGCCAAACCTAACTAAACTAGACGTAATTTTGTCCCCAACCTAAGCAAAAATTTAAAAAAAAAAATCAATTCCAATCCATCTCCATGATCAACCCATCTCAACATTATCTAACGTAATCGAATACAAGAAAAAAACAAAAATTAAAACTCAGTTAAAATTAAGTTCAACTTTATCTCAATTCCGCTAAATTCAATGTAATTCTCCCTCAACGTAAGCCCAAATTAAATAAAGAAGTAAATAAATTAAATTCAAATCGAATCCCAATTTAAAACCTGTTCAACTCAACCTGACTACGTGAAATTCAAGCAAAGAAAAAACTGGGCAAAACAATTAAACCTATTAAAATTATGTTCAACCCATTTCAAGGTCAGCCAAACCTAACTAAACTCGACGTAATTTTGTCCCCAACCTAAGCAAAAATTAAAAAAAAAATTCAATTCCAATAAATTCAATTCCAATCCATCTCATGATCAACCCATCTCAACATAATCTAACGTAATCGAATACAAGAAAAAAAAACAAAAATTAAAACTCAGTTAAAATTAAGTTCAACTTTATCTCAATTCCGCTAAATTCAATGTAATTCTCCCTCAACGTATGCCCAAATTAAATAAAGAAGTAAATAAATTAAATTCAAATCGAATCCCAATTTAAAACCTGTTCAACTCAACCTGACTACGTGAAATTCAAGCAAAGAAAAAACTGGGCAAAACAATTAAAACTATTAAAATTATGTTCAACCCATTTCAAGGTCAGCCAAACCTAACTAAACTCGACGTAATTTTGTCCCCAACCCAAGCAAAAATTAAAAAAAAAATTCAATTCCAATAAATTCAATTCCAATCCATCTCATGATCAACCCATCTCAACATAATCTAACGTAATCGAATACAAGAAAAAAAAAACAAAAATTAAAACTCAGTTAAAATTAAGTTCAACTTTATCTCAATTCCGCTAAATTCAATGTAATTCTCCCTCAACGTATGCCCAAATTAAATAAAGAAGTAAATAAATTAAATTCAAATCGAATCCCAATTTGAAACCTGTTCGACTCAACCTGACTACGTGAAATTCAAGCAAAGAAAAAACTGGGCAAAACAATTAAACCTATTAAAATTATGTTCAACCCATTTCAAGTTCAGCCAAACCTAACTAAACTCGACGTAATTTTGTCCCCAACCCAAGCAAAAATTAAAAAAAAAAATCAATTCCAATAAATTCAATTCCAATCCATCTCATGATCAACCCATCTCAACATAATCTAACGTAATCGAATACAAGAAAAAAAACAAAAATTAAAACTCAGTTAAAATTAAGTTCAACTTTATCTCAATTCCGCTAAATTCAATGTAATTCTCCCTCAACGTAAGCCCAAATTAAATAAAGAAGTAAATAAATTAAATTCAAATCGAATCCCAATTTAAAACCTGTTCAACTCAACCTGACTACGTGAAATTCAAGCAAAGAAAAAACTGGGCAAAACAATTAAAACTATTAAAATTATGTTCAACCCATTTCAAGGTCAGCCAAACCTAACTAAACTCGACGTAATTTTGTCCCCAACCCAAGCAAAAATTAAAAAAAAAATTCAATTCCAATAAATTCAATTCCAATCCATCTCATGATCAACCCATCTCAACATAATCTAACGTAATCGAATACAAGAAAAAAAACAAAAATTAAAACTCAGTTAAAATTAAGTTCAACTTTATCTCAATTCCGCTAAATTCAATGTAATTCTCCCTCAACGTAAGCCCAAATTAAATAAAGAAGTAAATAAATTAAATTCAAATCGAATCCCAATTTAAAACCTGTTCAACTCAACCTGACTACGTGAAATTCAAGCAAAGAAAAAAACTGGGCAAAACAATTAAACCTATTAAAATTATGTTCAACCCATTTCAAGGTCAGCCAAACCTAACTAAACTCGACGTAATTTTGTCCCCAACCCAAGCAAAAATTAAAAAAAAAATTCAATTCCAATAAATTCAATTCCAATCCATCTCATGATCAACCCATCTCAACATAATCTAACGTAATCGAATACAAGAAGAAAAACAAAAATTAAAACTCAGTTAAAATTAAGTTCAACTTTATCTCAATTCCGCTAAATTCAATGTAATTCTCCCTCAACGTATGCCCAAATTAAATAAAGAAGTAAATAAATTAAATTCAAATCGAATCCCAATTTAAAACCTGTTCAACTCAACCTGACTACGTGAAATTCAAGCAAAGAAAAAACTGGGCAAAACAATTAAACCTATTAAAATTATGTTCAACCCATTTCAAGGTCAGCCAAACCTAACTAAACTCGACGTAATTTTGTCCCCAACCCAAGCAAAAATTAAAAAAAAAATTCAATTCCAATAAATTCAATTCCAATCCATCTCATGATCAACCCATCTCAACATAATCTAACGTAATCGAATACAAGAAGAAAAACAAAAATTAAAACTCAGTTAAAATTAAGTTCAACTTTATCTCAATTCCGCTAAATTCAATGTAATTCTCCCTCAACCTAAGCCCAAATTAAATAAAGAAGTAAATAAATTAAATTCAAATCGAATCCCAATTTAAAACCTGTTCAACTCAACCTGACTACGTGAAATTCAAGCAAAGAAAAAACTGGGCAAAACAATTAAACCTATTAAAATTATGTTCAACCCATTTCAAGGTCAGCCAAACCTAACTAAACTCGACGTAATTTTGTCCCCAACCCAAGCAAAAATTAAAAAAAAAATTCAATTCCAATAAATTCAATTCCAATCCATCTCATGATCAACCCATCACAACATAATCTAACGAATCTAATCGAATACAAGAAAAAAAAACAAAAATTAAAGCTCAGTTAAAATTAAGTTCCACTTTATCTCAATTCCGCTAAATTCAATGTAATTCTCCCTCAACGTATGCCCAATTTAAATAAAGAAGTAAATAAATTAAATTCAAATCGAATCCCAATTTAAAACCTGTTCAACTCAACCTGACTACGTGAAATTCAAGCAAAGAAAAAACTGGGCAAAACAATTAAACCTATTAAAATTATGTTCAACCCATTTCAAGGTCAGCCAAACCTAACTAAACTCGACGTAATTTTGTCCCCAACCCAAGCAAAAATTAAAAAAAAAATTCAATTCCAATAAATTCAATTCCAATCCATCTCATGATCAACCCATCTCAACATAATCTAACGTAATCGAATACAAGAAAAAAAACAAAAATTAAAACTCAGTTAAAATTAAGTTCAACTTTATCTCAATTCCGCTAAATTCAATGTAATTCTCCCTCAACGTAAGCCCAAATTAAATAAAGAAGTAAATAAATTAAATTCAAATCGAATCCCAATTTAAAACCTGTTCAACTCAACCTGACTAGGTGAAATTCAAGCAAAGAAAAAATTGGGCAAAACAATTAAACCTATTAAAATTATGTTCAACCCATTTCAAGATCAGCCAAACCCAACTAACTCCGATGAGAGAATTTTGCCTCCAAACCAAGTAACAAATTAAAAAAAAAAAATCGGAAATTAAAACTAAATTAAAATCATGTCTTCTAAATTCAACCTTACTTTACCCAATCTAAGCAAAAAAAAAGAGGAATTAAAGCAAACAAGAAAATAAAACTGAAAGAAATGATCTTGAATCGAAATGCCAGAAGGTTTTTTGTGACCTTCAAGATCACTTATTTTACCAATCACAAACATCGTGGATAACCCGCTAGTATTTTTAAAACTAAAAGATTAATAAAAAAAAAATAAAACTCAATTAAAATTAATTCCAAATCACCTCAAGGTCAACCTAACAACAACTTGTGCCTAGTTCAAGCAACAACTCAAGCTAAATGTATGCAGATTAAGTAAAATAATAATTGAAAAATAAAACTCAATTAAGAAGAACTCATTCCGTTTTAAAGTCAACTCAAGCCATGCCCAATTCAAGCACAAAATTAAAACGCGAAAAACAGAAAAAAGAGAAGTAAAGAAGAATGGATAGACAATAAAGGTAATAAATGAAAAAAAAAAAAACGGTGATTCTCCGGTTGAATGCTTTTACAATTCAGGAAACTGGTAGGAAATAAAAAGACAGAATAAAACAAATGAAAACGAAAGAAAAAGAAAAACGAAATCAACAAAAAAAACAAAAGAGAATGATACTGGAAGTATTCTTATTTTCTCTTCATTTAATACCTATACAAGGTTACAACTAATTAAAGGGCCGCTAAGGGAAACTCGTAAACTAGAAGAGATACAAAGATGGTTAAATTACAGAAAAGTCGCGCCATCCTGAGGTCCAAAAAAAAAAAAATACGCAAGAAAATCTTTTCTATTTTCATTGGTTTCTGAAGTGTCTTCAAGAAACTGAAAATTCTAATTTTCAAGAATCTCGAATATCTTCTTCATTTCTTAAGATAGAATGATAAAATTCGGTGTTTTTTTTTATATTAAATCCGATGGACAATCTTAGTGCAGTTCGAAAAAATAGGTTAGGTTTGACAGTTTCGTAGATGCGACTGTCAACTGTTTCTTTTCTTATGGACGCCACCTTAGATAATCATAGCACGTGATGCAGAAATAATTTTTATTTTTAATAACCATATGAACATTTATGCTTTTGTTTTGAAACAAAATACTTTTGTTAAAAAATAATTTCTTTTATGTAAAAATGTAAATAAGTACCATAATCGAGTAAGATTTATTATTTTAAAAATAATTTTAGTTCTGAATGTTTACACGCATCCGCCTACTAGATATTTTTTTTCTGAAAAGCTTTTGTAGTATCCTGATATTTTGTTTTGAAACAAAAGCATAAATGTGTAGTATAGTTGTTTTCAGATTTTGCTTTTGTATCACGTGATATGAATGTCCAACGCAGCGTCCATAAGAAAAAAGACAGTTGACGGTCGTGTCTGCGAAACTGTCAATCCTAACCTATTTCTTCGGATTCCATTTGGATTGCTCATCGAATTTAATGTAAAAACATCGAATTTCGTGATTCTATTTTAATAAATGAGGAAGATATTCGAGATTTTCGAAAATTAGAATTTTCAGTTTTTCGAAGATGTTTCAGAAACGAATGAAGGTGGAGAAGATTTTTTTGAATATTTGGATAGGCTCCAAAATAGCGCAACTTTTTTTTTTTGTAATTTAACCGTCTCTATGTCTCTTTTAGTTTACGAGATCCCCATGGTGGCCCTTTAATTACTTGTAACCCTGTATAAGCATTAAAATATTTAATATTTATTTAGGGAATTGTCATGATTTAAAAATATGAGATTTTATTTTAACTTTTAAATTGAAAAATCGTCAGAAAAATTGTCCCCTCTGTAACACTCTGTACGATTTTATCTTAAGAAAAGAAGGAGATGTTCGAGATTTTCGATAATGAGAATTTTCAGTTTTTTTTTGAAGATATTTCAGAAACGAATGGAGGTAGAAATGATTTTCTTGAATATTTTGATAGGCTCCGAAATAGCGCAACGTTTTTGCAACATTTAAACATCTTTGTATCTCTTATAGTTTACGAGATCCCCGTGGCGGCTCTTTTTTTAAATTAGTTGTAACCCTGCGCGTACGTGAGAAATGAATCATGATTTTCATCTGAGATTGATTTTTGATAGATTTATTTCTTGCAATTTCGCACTTACATGACCTTAGCGAATACGCTCCTAGCGGGTCGGGCACTTATTCTGAATCACCCTGTATATTTTTCATTATTTCACTTATCAACCACAACAATAATTAAATACAGCAGACCAAAAGAATCACGTTCGGTTAGGTGATTTGTTTAATTAAATCCTTCGAGCTTAAAACCAAGAGGCAGGGATGTGCGCAAGCTGTTCCTAATTGGTACGTTTGTTTTGGTGCTGCTCTAAAAAGTTTCCGGCTTAATACACCATTTGAATGCAACGGGTACTTAGATTATTCAACAAAGACATTAACGTTTACTAACAAATGGTTGTATGAGATGCATTTATTTGTGTAACTTTAATGGCTTGTGCAATTAAGCTCCTTTCATGCATAATCTTGGGATATGAAACATGTAAGCCCGAAAACACCATCTGCTATCTTTCTCAGAGCTGAACAAATATTATTCCCGGAAAACTACGTTTGTATAGCAGCGACGTGGCGTCTTCCGCGAACTTCCGCGGCGTGAAGTTTTTGTGCCTTCTTCAGGGCTTACGGCACGTTCCCGTCATTATCTTTCTTTTGCTTTCATCGCACACAATAATTTCATTCTGTACAGGGTGATTCAAAATAAGTGTCACTAAAACACACCCTAAAAGTATATAAAACCACATACTAACGACGTCCTCTTTAAATTACGAACATATCGATTGGTATACGAGTTAATTATTGCAAATTAATTCCGATTTCAATGCACACGAATTAAATAAATCAGAAATTAGAACGTGATACGATGCAATCAATACTGAAACGCGAAGCGAAACACGTGCAAGGCCAGTCTTGAAAAATAGCAGCGGCATTGTTATTCTCTTAAAATTCTCGGCACTTAGTCATACTTATGTAGCGTGTAAAAAAAAAATTTAACCCTTCGTTCATTTTATGAGGTTTACAAGGTGGTCTTTAATCGGTTGTTGTACTTAGACGAACGCAAGCAATCTTAGATAATCACTTTCTCTGCGACGGCATTGACAAGAGATGCTCCCTCTGCAGACTCACTCAAACTTGTCATTAGACTAAAATATTAATGGGGCGCGCGATGCTCCTGAAATCGTTATTTGATTTTCAAAGTTGCAAACAGTTTTCTTCGTCGAGGATAACAATGTTTTAATCGTCATTTAGTGTCGGCGGTGCGCCGCGCCGCGCCGCTCTAATCACAGGCACGCCGCTTTAACTTCCCTAACTAGCTGAACCCCGCCCGTAGTCATTCGAGTTTCGTTTGTAGTTGGTAATTAGATTACCGGGAGGCTGAGTTTCGTAATAAGAAATGTGTACATGGCAAGTTTTTTTTTTTTGCGTTAGAAGACCTGGCGAAAATTATATCTAGTTCAGATGGAGATGGGGGTGGGTCGATATTCGATGATAATTTATAATACGTGCAAAATTCACAAAGGACATGCAGCCTCTTATTTCGAATCACCCTGTATAATAAATGCATTTCTTAATTTACTTCACAGTATTCTGATAATTATTTAATTAACACATAGCAAATGTTCTGCCTGCTTTTTAGCATCACCTCTTACTGCAAGAACCACCCACCAGAGTGGAAGTCGGTCGTCAGGTAGGGGCTGTGTGTTAATGAATAAATAAATCAGACGTTAGCAGGTACAGGGAAGTTTTCTTTACACGATATTAAAGTAAATCTAGGGGGGGAGGGGGGCGGAAGCACGACGAGTTAATTCTTTATTACACTCGGAATTCCTAATGATGATTCACGAGCAAGAAAAATTAAAAACGTTTAGGGACGTACCGCCGCGCCGTGGCTTCTTAATGTCGAAAGCGGAAGTCCTTAGGCTTAATGCTCATTACCAAAATATTATGTTGGAAAGAGAGATTAATACAGTGCGATCAAGAAAAAAATCGTTTCGTTTATAAAGTGCGAAAGTGGTCGTCTTAATTGCAACTACTTTATAAGCGAGTTTTCTCATGCGCCAACCCCCAGAAGATTGTAGTTAATGACCTCCATCTCTCAAGTCATTAAAAAAAAAATGAATTTCTAAATTAAATCACGCCCTCTATTCTTTCTATTCTTATGGATTTAGCTACCTTTCGACTCGCCTGTTGCCCACGACCATCTCCACTGTACAAAATTAGCAAATGTTTTAATTTCATCAATTATTATTTTTTATTATTATTTATAATTAATGTCAATGAACTGTCTGCTTCATGAATAAAAAATCGCATGGTAATAGTTGCGTTGTTATGGTAACGGCATCGATTGTGCATGCGCTGTGGATCGCGACCAATCAAAATCGCCATAGTATGGTCTGACGACACAAGAGACCGCACGAACATCCCCACCACCACGACCAGGCGTTCGGCTTATGCATGTAAATTCAAGCGGATGAGACAACTTCCCCTACACTAACTTCGACATGTTGCTGTTAATTTAAAATTTAAAACTTTGGGGTATTTTTGTGTTCAGTGACTTTTCCTGAGGTGCCCAAACGTCCTTTAGAAAGAAAAACATTAGACTGTATAAACACGCCTTATATTGTTGACGCCGAGGATCTTCAATGCAGCGTCTCGTAATAATAATCACTGACATAGTTCATTGGCCGTGGATTGTCCGAAACTCTGATGATTGACAGATGTGTTCCAGCATTTGACAGATCAGGAACGCTTACGACACGAGTCGAAAAAGCCCAGCTATGTTTAAAAGCGAGCCGATCTCATCTGTATATTGCTGTTGAGTTATTGGGTAATAATTAAGCTTGAAAGTCGAGGGGGTAGAAAATCGAAAATTTTCTTTGTTTTTTAAATAGTTGATAGTTAAAAAAAGTTTGGAATTCCTGTTATACAGGATGTTCTTTCACTGTAGGCAAATAAAAAAAACCTTAGTGTAAGTACACGAAATGCTACCTTCTGCGGGTATTTTTTGGTGGCTACCGCATCATAGCCAAAGAATTTCGGGCGGACCACTTGTTTGGAACTG
This sequence comes from Prosopocoilus inquinatus, assembly GCA_036172665.1. Classification (NCBI taxonomy): domain Eukaryota; kingdom Metazoa; phylum Arthropoda; class Insecta; order Coleoptera; family Lucanidae; genus Prosopocoilus; species Prosopocoilus inquinatus. Next base: position 976,075 of record CM069873.1, read on the forward strand.
CTGAAACGTGCGAGAAAGATAGCAAGGTCAACTTCGCCTTCCTCTCGGTGTGAACACGCCCACCGATACCGCACTCGATCTTCAACGCAGCGTTTCGTAATAATAATCACCGACATCGTTTATTAATTATTTTATTTAAAATTTTAATTCACTGAGCGATGTAATACGTTATACGATGTCAACTATCGACGAATAAATCCGAAAATTCATGCACCAATTAGGCAAGCGCGTAAAAAAGATGTTCTTCCTTCACCTTTTCACGTAAATAAACTTTTGCTGTAATCACGCTGCTAGCTATGAAAGTATTATTATTTACGGTCCATGGAGAAAAAAAGTAAATGTCAAGTTTTGGATAAGTCTATTAAAAATAATATGGAATGAGAAATTACAATTTGTTTGTACCTCGCTTTTAATTTGTTCGGCAATTACGAACCGCAGCTTCTTGAATTGCACTCGTTTTTAATTTAAAAAATACTTAAACTTGTAATTACTTGCAGTGAAGTTAATTTTAATAAATCCAGGCACATTGTAAACGTTTTGATTGACCAGCCGACCGGGCGGCGCTCGCTCTCTCAAGATCAAGCGAAGTATTGACCCTGACCTATTTCGGCTTCGGGTCGTAATACAACAGGCGGCCGCGTTCCATTTTTAGCTACGCCAGCAGTTCTCAAAAAACGGTTTAGTAAAAATCTGCCACTGCATAGTTTTCTTGAAAACTATTAAATTTTTGTTAAGAACATGTGAGTTGAATCGCTGCTATTTACGATGAGATATTACAGGTTTATATATTTGAACACCCAATACAGTATGCTATGTATTATTCAATGATTGTATAACTGATACAATGTTTCCTTTTTTAAGCCTGAATAATAGGAGTACCGTAACAAACGCGGATAATAAATACCAATATCAATGTGATTTTTTTTTTGTTGTATTGATTATCGTGCGGCGCCCTTGAGCAATAGAGAAATGCGTGAGGCAAGAAAAAAAAGAAGTCGAATAAAATCGATAATGTATTCAGACCCCTTTAATCAACGTCAGGTTTCCAGCGTGAGTTACTTTTTATTAGATAGAAATCTATTTACATACGCTGGCGCGTTGTATCATTAGTCATTTCTGTTCAGTTTCAATTTACAAAGTGTAACACGTGCACTTGACGGCGCATTTTGCGTCCGGGCTGTTTGTGTAAAATTTTTCAGGTGGCTGCGACCACTTTTTCTCACAGTTGATATATTATTAACATCACCAGGCAGCCAGACAAACATCCAGCCATAAGCTTGACGTGCACATTTGAAGTCACTTTAAAATTTTATCCGTCTGTATATGAGCTCTCGCTAAAAGAAAGTACACGATGAGTAATCGAATGTACGTTACTCTAAGTTTCATTTCCAAACTTAAGATACCCTATCTTCTGACCAATCGCTTTCAAATAAGTTTTTGTACAGAAAAGTTTAATAAATTCGGATTACAAAATAATTCGCAATCTTGAAATTCAAAAGGGAACGTGTATTAAACCAGTCATGAGAACACCCTGTACAATAGAATGATAGAATGGGCAACAAAAAAAATAAAATAAAAACATTTGTTAAAAACAAAACCTTAAGTGTGGTGGTCAAAAGTCGCGCGGTTTTCGCGCAAAACTTTTAATTGAAATCTATCCATCGATAGATGTCGCTCATTGGGCCGCTCCATTAGGCGACATCTATCGGTCTATCTATTATTCTATTGTACAGGCTGTTCCTTTATTGTGTGCAAATAAAAAAACCTTGGTATAGGTACACGAAAGCGAGTATATTTTAGTGGCTACTGTATCATAGCCAAAAAAATTCGGATGGACCACTTGTTTGGAACTGCTGCAATGTGCGAGAAAGACAGCAAGGTCAACTTCGCCTTCCTCTCGGTGTGAACACGCCCACCGATACCGCACTCGATCTTCAACGCAGCGTTTCGCAATAATAATCACCGACATCGTTTATTAATTATTTTATTTAAAAATTTAATTCACCGAGCGCAGTAATACGTTCTACGATGTCAACTATCGATGAATAAATTCGAAAATTCGATAATAATAATAATAAAATATATTTCGTTCCATAAATACCTCAGCGTAGAACATGTCAATTTAATAAAGTTGTAAATACAAAGTAAAATAATACATGTACATATATACAATTAATACATATATGATAACAAATAAAAGTGCACGTGTACAAATTACATTTAAATATCACAGACAATGCTGGTTTTAAAAAAATCTTCGTAAGAATAAAAAGCGCTTTTATGAAGATGTCGTTGTAGCACAGCTTTGAATTGCTGATAAGTTAAATCTCTAATTTTTGAGGGAATAACATTGTACATTTTCATCAATTGAAATACGACGTTTCTCTGAACATTTGACAAGTTAGTTTGAGGTGTGTTAAGATAACAGTTTGTTTTTCCGCGTGTATGATGATTATGATCTAATAGGTATTTTTCTCGAAATTGTTTGCAATGTTTTTTTTTTTCACGAAAAGAGCGCATTCGAGGATGTAAAGTCCACACAAGGTATGTATCTTTTTAGTTCTGAAAATATTTTGACATGATTCTCTCACATTTAAGTTAAAAATGCTTCTGATGCAACGTTTTTGCAGCTTAAAGATCCTGTCTTTGTCGATCGAATTTCCCCAGAATATTATTCCATACTTCATTCTTGAATTCACATAAGCATAATAAGCACAAAGAGCAGCTTCTTGATTGACTGAAGCAGCAAGCTTTCGAAGAGCGTACCTTAGTGGTCCAAGCTTAGCAGCTAGATAATCTACATGGGGTTTCCAGTTGAGACATGAATTCAGCTTTAATCCAAGGAAGAGAACTTCTTCAGCACTGGTAAGTATTTTATTATTATATAATAGGTTTATATTATCAATTTTTGTTGGCGAAAACCTTAATATATTTGTTTTTTCTAAATTTAATTTCAAGTTATTGGCGCTTTTAATTTGTTCGGCAGTTACGAACCGCAGCTTCTTGAGTCGCACTGGTTTTTAATTTAAAAATACTCAAACTTGTAATTACTTGAGTTAAGGTAGGTTGAGGTAATAATTAAGCTTGAAAGTCGAGGGGGTAGAAAAGCGAAAATTTTCTTTGTTTGTTAAACAGTCGATTCTTAAAAAAAGTTTGGAATTCCTGTTATACAGGATGTTCTTTCACTGTATGCAAATAAAAAAACCTCAGTGTAAGTACACGAAATGCTACCTTCTGCGGGTATTTTTTGGTGGCTAACGTATCATAGCAAAAGAATTTCGGGTGGACCACTTGTTTGGAACTGCTGAAATGTGCGAGAAAGATAGCAAGGTCAACTTCGCCTTCCTCTCGGTGTGAACACGCCCACCGATACCGCACTCGATCTTCAACGCAGCGTTTCGTAATAATAATCACTGATATCGTTTATTAATTATCTTATTTAAAATTTTAATTCACTCAGCGAAGTAATACGTTTCACGATGTCAACTATCGACGAATAAATCCGAAAATTCATGCAGCAATTAGGCAAGCCCGTTAAAAAAATGTTATTCCTTAACCCTTTCAAGTGTCAAATAAACTTTTGCTGTAATCACGCGGCTAGCTATGAAAGTATTAAGTATTACTTACGGTCCATGGAGAAAAAAAAAAAATGTCAAATTTTGATAAGTCTATTAAAAATAATATGGAATGAGAAATTTCAATTTGTTTGCACCTCGCTTTTAATTTGTTTGGCAATTACGAACCTGGTTTTTAATTTAAAAATATTTAAACTTGTAATTACTTGCGGCGAAGTTAATTTTAATAAATCCAGGCACATTGTAAACGTTTTGATTGACCGGCTGACTGGGCGTCGCTCGCTCGCTCGAGATCAAGCGAAGTACTGACCCTGACCTATTTCGGCTTCGCGCCGTAATTCAAGAGGCGGCCGCGTTCCGCTCTCATCTGCGTCAGCAGTCCTCAAAAAACGGTTTAGTGAAAAACTGCCAATGCATTTTTCTCGAAAACTATTAAATATTATATTTATTGCTTAGTATTTACTCTTTTAGTATGTAAAAAATCATAACCGAATAAAGCCGTTTCCAGAAGTAATAAAACTTTACAGAAGAAAGCACCTCTTTCTATTAAGAAAAGGCGAATGACGAATGTTTTATTTTTAACAGATAAAATTGCGACATCTTACGATCGCTTTTTGACCTGACATTTATTTTTAATAATATTTTTTTTGTTTTTTAAATGTGTACATTAATAACTAGTAAAATGGACAGAAACTTTATAAATTTATATAAAATCGTGGATTGTATAACATTGTTTTCCAGAATTCATATACAGGGTGCGTCGTGGTTGTGTATTTTCAAATTAATTTTCTCATTTTGAGGAACGGAGTAAAACTTTCTTAAGAGAAGTTGAATTGAATCTTAAAAGCTACAGCCTGGATAACTTTAATGACCTCGATCTTCAATTGTTTCGAAGCGGCACACCTTCGATTTCTTTAAACAGCTTGGTGTATTTTTTTATGGCGTATTTTAATAGACATCTGATATACAATTTTGTAAAACCCCTTACAATTTTGAGAAATATACAAAAAATATATACGGTAGACCATAATATCATATAAAACGTTTTCTTTTTTTTCACAAATAATGTTTATTATTAGCAAGATATGTAAACATTTCCATGCTGCCGCAACGTAACAGTTTCGCGCATTTCTTCTAAAAATTTGACCACACCGGGGATAAACTTTCTACAATATTAAATACAGATGCCAAATGTTAAAATTCGTTATAACATTCTGCTGTTTAAAAAAAATTCAAGAAGACGTGAACCTTCCTAAACAGTTGAAGATGTAGCACATAGGATTTCCTAGGAATAAATAAGAAAGTTATTTTGATATTGAAGTGAAAATTTATTTACTTTTTGTTTTTTACTTTTTTATCTTTTCTAAAAAATCAGTACTATTGACGTTTACAAATAGCAATCATCGCGTATTTAACTTTTGACTTCGACTTGAATTCATGCGAAATAGCAACTTCTTAAAAGTTCTAATTTTTTTGCATACTGAAGGGTTACTAGTAACATAATATTTAATAATTTTCTTCTCTGACTGTTGGTAGACATAACGAGAAAGGAAACACCTGTTGGTCGCTATCCGCATAAAAGTTATAGATTTTTGGCCACCAAAATTACGTTTTTTTTTCCCACTGTGGGACGATCTCTCGATCCAGGATTACGTCTGTCACGTGATTTAAGTTTATGTTCTCCGACTTTCATGTTTTTCGAATCCCCAACTCTTTGGCATTATTTTCGCTCTGATACCCCTTGCCCATTTATGGTGATGCATTACAGGTTTAAGTATTTGCACCACAGGAAAAGAACACCCTAGGAATCATGCCAATCGCCTTATTTACCATTAACAGGCGTGACGTCATTTGTTATTTAACACACCGAGCGTCCTGTTTCATGGACGAGTTACACTTATTTATTATAAGCCCTCGTATAATCCATTATTTCAGCAGAGCGAACGGCCGGCACGTAATCCGGAGATTTATTGTAAAATTGTTAATGCCCGCCGGGCTTACTACCTAACCCGGTGATTACTATACCTTCATTCCGGTTCAAACCTGTTACCACAACTACAAATTTCCACGTATGATCGCTCGCTGAATCACGTCTAATAAAATTTTAGGGAGTCATCAACGCTCCGGTTGGTATCATTGCTTTTAACGTCGTGCATTTTACATCCCGCAATAAACAGTATTTTATTTCGATTTATCAAAAAAAAAAAGCTTTGAATGTTTAAAATTTCCAAAGCTAAATAAGCAGTAATAACCAGTGACCGGCGCAATTGAGGTTTTTGATGACGAATGCAGGCGATTTGCATTGCCCGAGACCTTATAAGTCGTTGAATGAATGTACATATATTATATACAATAAACTTATTTACAAGATTCCATAAAAATAATTTTAATATAATGATTACGGTTTGAATAACCTTAAGTAAAACCTCAGATTATCCGCTGCTTGGTAATAACACAGTAGTTTGGCTGTACGAAGCCAATATTGTGTTACTTGGGAGTTTCCGCCAACATTTGTCAGTATTTGTCAAAGTGTACCAATTTTTAAGAGCCACAGCTGTACCTACCTATTTTTTTTTTTTTTTTTGGAAAATGTAATCTGGTCGTCTCTCGAACGTATTAAAGTAGTTAATGTAATTAACGGAGACCGACGGACTTGGACACAAAGCAGAACCGTTTACGTTGCATTTAGCAAACACAAAATCGAATAAAACGTGGCGAAATCAGTTTGCAGCAAAGACGTCCTTCGCTTCGTATACATGTCAGTGATGTATTTATTCGTGTATGAATAACGCGGGGGCTTACGTTGCTCAGGGAAGTCATCAGTCACTTTCAGACGTGCAGGTTGTCGTTAGCGCTTGTCTGCTAGGTTCACATTCATAAGTAAAAATCTGGATATGAGGCGGCATGATATTCCACTTTTTACTATTTCTTTAAATTTCACTTCTCACTTTTGCACGCGTGAGTACAAAAGTAAGTTCAGTCAAAAGCGACAACATTTTTTCTTGTATTCTTCTTTTATCACGATTATATTTTATATAAAACCATTTAAAATTTACAGAAATAATAATTAATCCACTTAAACGTGTAATGTGTAATCAGAGCGTAATCGTAGTCTAGTTGCGAAAGCTAGAACTCCAACAAAAAAAACGCGCGGATTGTGAAACCGGAGCGCTTACTCTCGCAAGCCCTTTTCCAAACTCAAGTGCCAAGTCGTAACCGAGTTCAGCAAGAAGATTTTTATAAACAAACCGTATAAATAAACCGTCAGTACCATCTTGACTATTGGCGATTATCTACAATTTGGACAAGGGTTAACTAGCAGCAGTAAGTAAAATGATTGGTAATTAAATCACAGATAGAAACATCGCCTGCGTTGAACCAGCGTTGTCAATTCTACGCCGACTTTCCGCAGAAAAAGTCACCCAATACGTCCGAATCAATTTCTTTATCACAAAAAACAAAACAAAATGCGAAATTATAATCGCCCGGACAATGGTAAAAATCGATTCGAAAGGTAAAGTGATACATCGACCTTTCGATAGCGACTGACTAAAGAAATTAACAGCAAAAAAATTTGAAAATTAAAAAAAAAAGAATCTATTAATATGCAGCTTAACCCATCTCAAGGTCAATCAAACTCAACCCAACTCTGTTAAAAATGCATAAGAATATAAAAAAATGAAAAGTAAAAATTGAAAATCGATTAAAACCGAGCTCAACCCATCTCAAGGTCAATCAAACTCAACCCAACTCTGTTAAAAATGCATAAGAATATAAAAAAATGAAAAGTAAAAATTGAAAATCGATTAAAACCGAGCTCAACCCATCTCAAGGTCAATCAAACTCAACCCAACTCTGTTAAAAATGCATAAGAATATAAAAAAATTAAAAGTAAAAATTGAAAATCGATTAAAACCGAGCTCAACCAATCTCAAGGTCAAACCAATCCAACGCAACTGAACTCAACTCTGTTCAATCTAAGCAAAAGAATTAAAAAACAAGGTAACTGAACTCAACTCAGTTCGGTCTAAGCAAAAAAATTAAAATAAAAAAACAATAAAGAACAAGATAATAAATGTCAAGGTCAACTCCGATCTAACTGAATTCAACCTAACTCAACTCAACCGAATTCAATCCAAGTAAGATAGAAATCGTCGAAAGATCGTCGTTCTCGAATTCGTCTACTTCATTTTAATTGATTTTTATTTTTTTACATTTTTTTTTGCTTTTTGTTATTTTTAATTTTGGACTTTTAACACAAATATTAAAAGTCCACGAACAAACTTTAATAATTTTGATTAATTTAACCATTAAATTAAATTGTTTATTTAACGTTATTTTTGATTTTATTGTTGGTACTTTATTATTATTCTCATTGACAAACCTCGTACACTCTTTCTGATTCTTTGTACACTTAATGCTGTATGGAGAGAAATAAAAAAAAAAAACAAACGACGAGGGGGAAATTTTACAACTGTCTGCACGTATAGAATGACAATTTCGTCCAATTCTCACCGACCACAAGAAATACGCTTGCACTCGTTTCAAAAGATGATGTAATCCTGACATCATGGGATCAACGAGTATCAGTCTGACGTAAGAGTACTCCAATAACGTCAAAGGTCAGGGGTGAGACCAACTGAAACTATCCGTCGAAATATTAGCTCGAAAAAACCTGTAGTCTGTAGTTCATAACAACTGATTCAATTAAAAAAAAAAAGCAAGCGACGAGGGGGAAATTTTACAACTGTCTGCACGTGTAGAATGACAATTTCGTCCAATTCTCACCGACCAGAAGAAATACGCTTGCACTTGTTTCAAAAGATGATGCAATCCTGACATCATGACATCATCCGGGACCAACGAGTATAAGTCTGACGTAAGAGTGCTCCAATAACGTCAAAGGTCAGGGGTGAGACCAACTGAAACTATCCGTAGAAATATTAGCTCGCAAGAAGCTGTAGTCCATAACAATTGATTCAATTAAACAAAAAAAAACAAGCGACGAGGGAAATTTTACAACCTGTCTGCACGTGTAGAATAACAATCTCGTCCAATTCTCACCGACCAGAAGAAATACGCTTGCACTCGTTTCAAAAGATGATGCAATCCTGACATCATGACATCATCCGGGACCAACGAGTATCAGTCTGACGTAAGAGTACTCCAATAACGTCAAAGGTTAGGGGTGAGACCAACTGAAACTATCCATCGAAATATTAGCTCGCAAGAAGCTGTAGTCCATAGCAACTGATTCAATTAAAAAAAAAAAAAGACAAGCGACGAGGGAAATTTTACAACTCCAGAAGAAATACGCTCGCACTCGTATCAAAAGATGATGCAATCCTCTCTAAAGGAAAAAAAATATAAAATCCCCGAACGAAATTGTTTATTTAAAGTCGTATAATTTTTAACCTCTTGGCTATTTTTTTTACAAAGCCGATCGGCGAGTAAAATAACCTGCATCAAAAGCGTTAAATTTAAAGGGCCGTTAAATTTTGTTGCTACGGTAACAACCAATCACTATATTTTAAATTTTAAATTAAATTTATATTATTTATATTTATATTATATTTTAAATTTTAAAGCCCGCTAATAAGTTACAGAATACGCCCCTTTCTTCGCCAAAATCATATAAATACCGATTTCCCCTGATTTCCTAATGAGACGCCCCCCAGCCAGTAATGCGAGACTTCGACCTCTTCTACATGACCAATCGGCGGATTCGGAAAAGTTTTCCGGCTGAGAACAGTTTGAGACAGCGATAGCCCGACTCGACGCGTAGATCTAAACGGAAGCGCTAAATGTTACGCGCGATTACGGTGCAGGTAACCTCCCTGAGGTTCCTCGCTAACACAATGAAAATGGCGCGCCGTCCTTCACACAAATGAAATTAAATAGTTTTCCTTTATGTCTGTTGGAATTTCGAATTCTTGCAATGCTATCACCTGGCTTCGCCCCAAAGGTGCTAAGGAAGGAGTCTGAACGAATCAAAAAGCTCCGTGACATAAGCCAAAACCAATCCAGTAAAATCTGATGCCAGTTAGAACCAATCGCTGTAAAGGTCAAGTGTGAATGCATTTTGAAACTCCACCGAAAAACAATGGTGAAAAAAAGCAAGCTGGAAAACGACCGTAAAGCCAGATTTAGTGCCAAGTTTTATAGTCCAGTCTCGCCTTTTGACAAACCAACTGTTTAATTCCCACGAAGTATTGTGAAATACAAACGCAGGAGACGATTGCAAATAATTGCGAGACAAACGCAAAAAAAAAAAAATTAGACTTTCAGGCCGACGCGACGAGATGTTTAACATTATTGCAGTTATAACGCTGATAATAGTGAGCTCGTAAAAAGAACGTCCTTGAGATGTATAAAAAAGAAAGCGTCTTGGGCAATTTGCAAAACAGTAAAATAGATCCAGTCCACGGGAAGTTATTAACGCTGTAAAATCACGCCTTGCACTACGAAGAAAATTGCAATATGAAAAGTTATTTTTAGCGCAATAAACGAAGGCGAAGAAAATATAAAGCCTGACGTTCGCACATGCGCCTATGCGGCACAAAATTCTCCTTATACAGGGTGATTTCTAACAGGTTTTTGACCCCGTAACAAAATAAGTGAAGTGAATGAATTTCATTTCTTGTACAATCCCGCTCTATTTAAGGACTTTTCACCTCCCTGACTAGTAAAAAAGAAGGAAATTTCATCCGATGTATTTTGGCATTTTCCTGTGCGTGGAAAATCCTTAATTGAGTGTACAATTGGGTGCAATTCGCAGCTACCGTTGTTCCCGGGTGGAGTCGTGCCGTGTGCGTCTCAGTTCCTGCCGATTCATTCCATTCTGACCTTGTACGCGTTATGATTCATTATATTAATTAAATCGAATCTCTGCGTACTGAACATCCGATCATTCACGCTCGTTTAAAAAATATTATTTCGTTTGTCGAAGTCATTTAAAAAAAAAAAAAACATTTTGCATATGAGGGTGGTGGTTCGAGTCCAACAAAAAAAAAAACGTTCTATTTTTAACTTCTTTCATATCCGAAGGCTGTAAGGGGCGAACAAGAGTCACGACTTCTGTAAACTGAGCCACCGCCTTAATTTATTACGCCCTATTTGTCTCCACTTTAATTCACCCCGGCGAGCTTGCTTCTGTGAGACAAAAGCCGAGAGAGAGAGAGAGAGAGAGAGTTTAGTGTCCACCTTATTTTCTTCACCCCGGAGTAAAAACAACGAAACAACGAAAAATGAAAATGTTAAGTTGGCAGCGCTAAATACGAACGCGGAGGAATCTGATGGACGTGACCGTGCGAGTTTTTTTATTTTATTTTATTTTCTCTCTTGACGTGCTAAGTCAAAATGAAAAGGGCCGTTTTGTATTTATGTGTGCGGGTTTCGCTCACATGAATATTCAGAACTCGTTTATTTATATATTTTTTTTTAATCATCGATGTAATTAAATCAAACAAGTTTTTTTTTATTTTTCGAAAATCCTATTCAATGATACCCAACTCGACATACATTCCCGTTTAAAATTCCGGAAAGTCCGTCTCTGATACACCTACTTCCGGTTGACCTTGAAAGATAATTAATTATATCGCCGTTAAATGCGTCAAATAGTCTTTTGTTATTAATTTTTTTTTTCGCAACTTCCTGTGACTTCTAATTTTCGAGATAGTTGGTCTCTATCTGGACCCCGCACAGAATCGGTGTGTGCCGGAACTTTCTAAAAATTAAAAAAAAATCATTTCAGGCCCTGAGTTACAGTTCAATTATTTAATTTGGTTTGATAATTTATTTATAAATCATTGATACGTCAAATTAACATATAGCCATATGTTGGTTGTTGATGAGAAAAACTTAACGTTTCTCTTTCTTTATTAATTTAATTTAAACGATAATAAAAGTTATATGTATAGGTTTGCTTGGAAGTTATTTTCTGATCAATCAATCGTCGCCCAACCAACTTTCTCCGGAAACAAACAAGAGAGAGAGAGAGAGAGAGAGAAATTATTCGTAGTCCACGCAGAAATATTTACGCTAAATTTTTCTCGCGCGGAATAAATACACAATCGGAAAACAAACAAACAAGGCGAATATCTTCAGGTTGAAAAATATTGTGCTCGATACGTGTGAAGAGTAAAGTTTACACCTGGCCGAGCATAAATTTTAAATCAAACAGAATCGGGAAATCCCCCTGGGTACGTTGGTATTTTATTAGCAATGTAAACGCTCTGGATTTAACATAAATATTAGAATGTCAATGTTGAGGAGGATACAAGCAGCTTTTTTATTTTCATTGTTTCACTCTTCTTCAGATTTAAAATTATAAACGTACCTTCCTTCACCTTCAGGTTCGCGCATTTTTAAAAGGCTTTCTTAGTAGCACAGATAAAAAAAATAATAAACGACCGAGAAATAAAGATCGAGCTTACGATACCTGCAATATTACCCCCAAATACTGCGCTCAATTAAGGATAATTTTTGCATAGCAAATGCCAACATCCAATATTCCCCACTTGCGCAGCAGTCAGGAAGGGATGGTCTAATTACGCGTAGTGTTCTTCGTTGAAGTGTATTTATTTTTTTATTGTATTTTTTTCTCAATCATTCGGTTTCCCTAGATTGTAATTAATTTCACGAAAGTGTGTTTTTGTTTTTGTAATCATTTTAATCGCAACCGAATTTTTCTGTTTGTTAAATTTAATTTAAATTCTGAATTTCAAAAAGGTCAGGTTGGTGAGTTGAAACAAAAAAAAATCGTTTCTAGCACAGGCTTTTTCTTTGTTACGTTTCGAATTATATCCTTTCTCTCCAGTTCCAAAATTCTTAATTTTTTTATGTAATTTCCCTGTTCTGTTTAGTTTTTTTTTCATTTTTTCTTCTTGGTTTGGTTTCCTTTAGTTCACTTCGATTAGGTTAAGTTGATCTTGAGTTTAGTTTTGCTTGAATTTCATCCAATTCTCGCTTATTCGTTTTCATTTTGGCTTCGCTTAGTTGATTCCAGTTGAGTTGGATTTACCTTGCGTTTAATTACACTTGATTTCCGTTCATTTTAATTTTGATTTGAAATTTGTAGCCTTTTAATTAATCTTCTTTTTTATTTGTGTGTTGATTTAGCTTTGTTTAGGTTGATTTCCTTCACTTTTTCTTTGATTTGACTTCGGCTGGGTAAGCTTAGTTTAGATTAATTTCCATTTATTTAATTTTTCTTAATTTTCTTGGTTTATCTTTTTCAATCTTTCTGATTTTTATTTATTTTTTTCTATTTTTCGTTAGGTTGGATTCGGTTGGATTGGGTTGACCTTGGCGTTACTTCTGGAAGTTCATTAATTTTAATTAAAAAAGAATTTCCCCAATTTTTCAAAATTTTTCTGAATTTTCTTCGTTTTGTTTTAAATTTCTTGGTTGGATTGTCTTCGGCTTGGGTTGGGTTCTGGCCCAAAATTTTTTTACTTAATTCTTTTGCTTCTATTTTTTTCTGTTTGTTCCCTTATATGTATCTCAAAACCTTTATCTTTAAATGAAACTGTAAGATCATCATTACGTAAGAGTAATTTTTTTGCCCAAAAATGAAAAACTGACCTATCACAAGCGAGTGAAGTCCTTTTGTTTTGAAACCTCTGCGACTTATTTCAGCAATTTATTCCGATATAAGCAATAAACCGCAATAAAACTTTTTATTTACGTTTAGAAGAACTCGGTCAAGGTCTTATTGTATACGAATATGAATCAGACTTGCGGACATCGGCATGTTTATTTGTATTTTCAACATGCGATAAGTAAAAACGTTTTTTTTCTTTGTAATAGACAATAACAGTTATGTTAAAAACGAATACCTAATCTTCGTTAGATTTTTGCTAAAGTAATTAAACATCTTCGTGCTCTAGTTTTGTAACTGCGTTTGAAAATGCGTGAAATTATTTTTTAATTATCGCACTAATAGCTGCAGAATAAGTATTGCAAGAGCAGAATCTATTCCTATCGTAAAAACGGAAAGCAAGAATTGGAGTATGAGTACGATGAAAAATTTAAATAAATTAGATTGCCTGTACACACAATCATCTATGGGTGCAAAATAAGTGATTGAATAACTTCGCTAGCTCTCAATCGAACTATTTTATTAATTGTTTACATTCCAACACAAAACACATGTTTTTATAAGGATAATATTGAACCTGAATTTCTGCGTCGGCTTAAACCAATAAAGACATAAAAAAAACTCTCACCTAATGCAGACGTTTATTTCGTCTTTTCGTCGTAGTTTTAATAAAGAAACAAATTTATTTTTGCTGTACAAATACAATAACTTTAGTAATCAACATTGTAAATTGGCAATTTACAAATGAATATGACGTAAGAATTTCCACTTTTTCGATCGCCTTTAGATTGAATTTTTTAAATTTAAGTGTTAAAGTACGGATTAGCACAAAACTAATCATCAATTAATGCAACATGCACAGAATATTTTAAACTATTAAGATCTTAGCTAGTTACAAAATTTATCTGCTTTTAAAATTAACAAAAAACACGATACTTGACCTGCCTTAAATACAATATCGTGCATTAGGTCTTGGTCTGCGTTTTTATGACTTTTCTTGGCCCCGAACGTCGAAGAATAGTTGAAAACCAAACTCCGCCAGAACATTTAAGCCGCATTCAGTGACCCTCAAACAATTTTTATGAAAAAATAAAATAATTTTTACCTGCGTTATTATTGCCATCTGACCAATAGTTGTATAACAAATTTTGCTTCTTTTCTTGACCACTATTTGTGGTTTCAATTAAAGACATAGGTTTAGAGACACGCTGTACGCATGTAAAATTTGAAATTCGTATGTACAGGTAATTTATTGACTGTACGAAATACAACACAATATGTATAGCACAAGCGGGTTATAAATTTTAAATCACCGACTTTTCGCGCATAACAAAAGTTCAATTGAGTTTGCAAGTTTCTGACATGCGAATTGTGACGGCCAGAACTCCACAAGAATATACGGTCCTCGTGCGGAATCCTTAAAACTTTCCACTGCGAGTGCATAGAGTTAGGGGTGAACTTTTGTTTAAGCCCTTCCCTTGCTCTCCTTGCATTTGACTTCTCGCTTCGGGTTTCGCGGAGCCGAGGAGGAAATTTATTTGCTCATCCGAGCTCTCGTTCTTTGTAAATGTTTGATGCACGTACTCGACTCAATAAGAGGATGCTTGAAGTAATTTTTGGAGAAATGCGGTTTTTAAAACTTCTAATGATCGAGATGGATACGATACGATCCGCGATCGTGAGAGGAGCGGAAACTCTTAAAAGTTTGTTTCGAAAAAGATAATTGAAATGGACGGAGAGTCCAAACGGAAGTCAAGCAACAAGATAACTTAACGATTTTAGCAATTATATTGGAGTGTGTAATACAGCGTGTCTCTAAACCTCTGTCTTTACTTAAAACCACAAATAGTGGTTAAGAAAAGAAGCAAAATTTGTTATACAACTATTGGTCAGATAGCAATAATAACGCAGATAAAAATTATTTTACTTTTTCATAGAAATTGTTTGAGGGTCGCTGAATGCAGCTTAAATGTTCCGGCGGAGCTTGGTTTTCAACTATTCTCCGACGTTCGGGGCCATAAAAAGTCATAAAAACGCAGACCATGACCTAATGCACGATATTGTATTTAAGGCAGGTCAAGTATCGTGTTTTTTTATTAATTTTAAAAGCAGATAAATTTTGTAACTAGGTAAGTTCTTAATAGTTTAAAATATTCTGTGCGTGTTGCATTAATTGAAGATTAGTTTTGTGCTAATCCGTACTTTAACAGTTAAATTAAAAAAAATCAATCTAAAGGTGATCGAAAAAGTGGAAATTCTTACATCATATTAATTGCCAATTTACAATGTTGATTACTAAAGTTATTGTATTTGTACAGAAAAAATTAATTTGTTTCTTTATTAAAACTACGACGAGAAGACGAAATAAACGTCACCACTAGGCGAGAGTTTTTTTTTATGTCTTTATTGGTTTAAGCCGACGCAGAAATTCAGGTTCAATATTATCCTTATAAAAACATGTGTTTTGTGTTGGAATGTAAACAATTAATAAAATAGTTCGATTGAGAGCTAGCGAAGTTATTCAATCACTTATTTTGAACCCGTAGATTATTGTGTGTACAGGCAATCTAATTTATTTAAATTTTTCATCGTAATCATACTCCAATTCTTGATTTCCGTTTTTACGAACGGAATAGTTTCTGCTCTTGCAATACTTATTCTGCAGCTATTAGTGCGATAATTAAAAAATAATTTCACGCATTTTCAACGCAGTTACAAAACTAGAGCACGAGGATGTTTAATTACTTCAGCAAAAATCTAACGAAGATTAGGTACTCTTTTCTAACATAACTATTATTGTCTATTACAAAGAAACAAACGTTCTTACATATCGCATGTTGAAAATACAAATAAACATGCAGATGTCCGCAAGTCTGATTCATATTCGTATACAATAAGACCTTGACCGAGTTCTTCTAAACGTAAATAAAAAGTTTTATTGCGGTTTATTGCTTATATCGGAATAAATTGCTGAAATAAGTCGTAGACCAAGCAGAGGTTTCAAAACAAAGGGACTTCACTTGCTTGTGATAGGTCAGTTTTTGATTTTTGGGCAAAAAATTCAGATTTGGAAAATTAATCTCTTATGTAATGAGGAACTTACAGTTTCATTTAAAGGCACCCTACATACACATATGTGTATCACGTATCTAGCTGATCAAAATCGTGTCGAATACGTTATTGATATCTTCTAAATTAAATGGAGCTTGATTATCTTAAAAGGTTCCGAGTAAACTATTAATCTCCGATTTAATATAATCGGACGAGCAGGCAGAATAAAGTCAAGCCAAGATCTAAGGGAAGGTGAAATTTAGAGCATGTTCCCATCATAAATTTCACGGTAAACCCAGCCAAAACAGAAGATGAATAAAGGCATCAGGGCACAACACATTAAACAGAATTAGGGGGGCGTTTATCAGAACACTGATCTAATTTAATGTAATTGAAATTCGAACCCCAAGAAGCTCGGGATGGTTACCTGAACGCCGGGCAAAAACGTTCGCCCGCCGTCGATTACAGAAACACGTAATTCGATTGCCACGCTAATCCGCTTCGCTCATTCGCTTAAACGCCCCTTTTTTTCTGACGTGGAGTGTACGTGCGCTCTCCCATTATTATTAACAGAAAAAGAAAAAAAAAAATTATCGAAATGTTTTTGCGCGCGTGCCCTGGGGGAACGCCCGGAATTATTATTCAAATATGTGAAGCAAAAATGAAACGCGATGGAACACAATGCAGCAGTGAGTCCCTGTTGATTCAAATGTTTATATTTATTGCAAGGGAGCTTTATAAAAAAGAGGAAAAAAAAACAACAACAGGAATTAAATCGAATTTACAAATTGTGCTTGGTAGGTAGAAATATATTATAATACCGGGTGTCTCAGGATGGGCGGCGATCCTCGGTATACACCTAAATACCTACAGCTTCGGGACAAAAAAAAAATATAGTAAAAGTGGACAAGAGAAATATTTTTAAGTATCTGAATTGGCCGCAAAGGGCCGCAATCAGTAGGCTCAACAATAAAAATTAATTTTACTAGCAAAAGTCTCAGAATAAGCTGCAGCTTTCACGGCGCCATTAGAAAGCTGAATTAATTCTTCACAAGTTTGACCTTGGACTTATTATCGTACCACTATTAATAAGGGTGGAAAAAACAGTTGAATTATTTACTTTAAAAATAAATATAACTTCTGTACTCTTTATCAGAAATTAACGAACTTCAGCTCATTTGAAAGGAAATTTTAAGTTGATTTAAAGTTTCTACTGGACGACTTCGGCTACTTTGTTATAAAGTAGTTAGAGGGCGCTATTTGCGAAAGTAATAGTTTTTCTCAGTTTCCCAAAAAAAATTTAAATGGAAAGGAGTATCTCTTTTACAGTGATTACAAAGCATCCAATCAGGAGAACATTTTGGTGAAACTCAGAAATCGATAGCTTTTCCGTTCTCGACTTATCATCAAATGAGTCTATCAACTGAAGTTAAAAACGAATCTAAAAGCTCAAACAAATACTATCCAGCAACGCAATTTCATTTTGAGGTAAATGGAAAGACCTTAATCAGTTTAAATGTATGTAGTCGTTTTTGAGAGCCTAATATTTAAATGGAAGAACAATACAGCAAACAAAAACATAAGTGAAAAAAATAAATAAACAGGCACTAAATAAAATATTAATTGACGAGCAACACATTAATTTATGAACATATTTGATAATAACTCGAGAACGGAAAAAGATAGTAATCATTTCGGGTTTTCATCACCGCAATGTTCGCCAAGTTGTAAGCTTTGTAACTGTAGCGAAAGAAACACACCTTCCCTTTTAAATTTTTTTTGGAAAACTTTGAAAAACTCTTACTTTCTCAAATAGCGCGCCCTCTAGTTTTTGTATAACAAATTAACCGAGTCGTTGTATAGAAACTTTAAATCAGCTTAAAATTCCCTTTCAAATGAGCCGAAGTTCGTTAATTTCTGATAAAGAATACAGAAGTTATGATATTTTTTAACGTGAATAGTTCAACTGTTTTTTCCACCGTTATTAACGATGGTACGGTAATAAGTCCAAAATCAAAGTTGTGCAGAATTAATTCACCTTTCTAATGGCGCTATCAAACCTGCTCCTTATTTTGAGATTCTTATT
Organism: Prosopocoilus inquinatus; assembly: GCA_036172665.1. NCBI lineage: Eukaryota > Metazoa > Arthropoda > Insecta > Coleoptera > Lucanidae > Prosopocoilus > Prosopocoilus inquinatus. The sequence goes on from CM069873.1 coordinate 994,388, forward strand.
AGTAGAATTAATTTTTATTGTTGAGCCCATTGATTGCGCCCCCTTGCGGCCAACGCAGGTACTTAAAAATATTTTCCTTGAATTTCCCTTGGTCGCTTTAACTATAATTTTTTTTCTCCCGAAGCTGTAAGTATTACGGTTGGCTGTATATCGCCGGTCGCCGCCCATCCTGAAACACCCGGTATATCTCCGCCCCAAAAAAAAAAAAAAAAATTGGCCGTCCGATGGCGCGATGTAAGCTGTTTATGCCAACATGTGCGCTCGATTTTAAGATAACCAGATTAGTTAAATTGCAGCTACTCTCTTGGCTGAGGAGACCCCAAACAAGACCGAAACAGCCAGTCCAAGGGATACTCGTGATACTCACTGCAAACGAAAATGATTAATGTACGATTTCTTCACCTCCTGATAAATTTATCTGCCAGGGAAACCGTTGTATCGACAATAGTTTCCGAAGATACTATCCGGCAGATAAATTTATCCTTAGTTGAAGAAATCGGGCGTAATTCAAAGAGATTTAAAAAAAGAGACTTTCTCTCTGGCCAGAAACAAAACCACCCTTAACTTACAGCCCTCTATTCTCTTCTGCCAAATCATCGAGCTACCACTGGAAGATGTCATGTTCGTCAGTATCTTGGTTAAAGGATAAACAATTTTTTGTTTTTTAACGAAAACTGTATTCGGTATATACAGTTAACTCCATAGAAACGGTTATTATAATAATCGAATCCTTTTTTTTTGCATAGTACTTCTTCCCTCTTCCTTTTATATCCCGCGTTTTCCTGGAGAGCGTCCCCGTGTTTGGTAACGAAATGAATTTGGGTCGCGTGCGAGTAACCTACAACTTTTTTTGGGGACATTTAGTATATTTTTTAACATTCACGTTTCGGGCGTTTATTCTCTTATTTGTCGATTTTGTTTTTTTTTACGCTTCGCCGAATTTTATTTATAGTATCCACACTGTTGAAATTATTTCCTTTTTAATGATGCGCGTCGCCTCTAACTATTCCGACCGGCGTGCGTTATCGTACGTTATTATTTCTTGTGCGTGTTACTCGTTGTAAGCCTACCCGTGAGTACTCCCGCCCTTTTTGGAATCAACCCAGCGACAGGCTTGCCTCCGTGACACTTCTTATTTGTGCCCGAAGAAAATAAACGCTTATATTTTTGAATTTGCCTTTAACGACTGACAATGGTATGTGAATTTTTGTGTCCATTACTGTACTGTACTGTACAGTTTAAATTAAATTGAAAACAGAATCCAAAGCGCCTTCAGAAAAGCAGAAATAAGGTTTCGCAACTAATCGAGATTAGGCTTATTGAATACGATTTTTTTATCGTCGTGCAGAATTCCAGTTTCTTACAGTAATAACAAAAAAAAAATCCCATTTAAAATAAAATTACCGAATTAGAAAGATGTATTCTGAATATTTCAGTTTTGTACGTCAGAAACGTTGTTGTTAATTTACTTCAAATGACTTATTCATGTCATTAACGCTGCGTCTGATGAAAGCTTCGGACGACGGCGGCGGCGGCGGCGGCGGCGCGCGCGGCGCTGGCAAAGTTTCCCCCGTCCGCTGAAAAAGTTCCAAACGCAACCCCAATTTAACTTGCACGCTCTGTGTAATGAATTACTGAATTAACAATTCGAGAAGCGAAATATAACGTTGCTTAAAAAAGTGGCTGTTTTTTTTTTTTGTTTTATTCGGCGGAGGCGCCGCGGCGCCGGAGAGGTTTCTCTTAATGCATACATACCGTCGGGTGGTAACGAGAGAAAAAGAAGAAAAAACCTAACGCGTTGCTAATCAGACAATTTATATTTATTGAGGTTTAACTAACGCGTGGTGATGTAGGTGGAAAAAAAAAAGAAATCGACGTCACCCTCATCACGTGGTCCGTATATCTCCCGATGTAATTATCACGTTTGTTGAAATAGCTTGCGTCGGCTGAAACGGTTTTCCCACATTTCGCATGTACGCACTTCATATTGTTCACAGATGCTGACAAACGTTAATAATGATCGGGTTAAAGATGTTAGCGCGATCTAAACAAAGGTTGTCACAAATTGTTACAGATGTAGCTGACGTTGAATGCTTAATAGACCCTCTCTAAAACAGGGGTTGACAATCTATTTCAAATTACACGCCGCCATTATCAATTTCTGGAGAGAGGAGCTTCGATTTTACCAACTTTCCACCACCTGTTATTATAACGTTAAATTTTTGATGAACATATAAAATAGCGACATCTTACTATCGCTTTTTGACCTAACATTGCAGTAGGATAGACAAATTGAAGCGGGATTTGCTCCTAATGAGTCCCCCATGCAAGGCGGCCATGCTTGCTGTCAAAGCATAATGAAAGATTTTAGAAAAAAATTGTGCAAATCGTTTTTGATTGCAGTGAGAACCTCGAGCAGCCTCTGGACAGCTGTTTCAGCCCTGCTTGGGGCTTCTTCAGCAGAAACGTAGCTCGACATTCCCACTGCAGACCAAAAACGACTTGCCCAATTTATTCGCAATTGGGGGACTCATTAGGAGCAAATCCCGCTTCAATTTGTCTATCCTACTGCAATGTTAGGTCAAAAAGCGATAGTAAGATGTCGCTATTTTATATGTTCATCATTCTTACATCGCGCATTTGCGAATAAATTGGGCAAGTCGTTTTTGGTCTGCAGTGGGAATGTCGAGCTACGTTTCTGCTGAAGAAGCCCCAAGCAGGGCTGAAACAGCTGTCCAGAGGCTGCTCGAGGTTCTCACTGCAATCAAAAACGATTTGCACAATTTTTTTGTTAAATTTTTGCTATAATTTTTGGAATTATTGGAAATTAACGCCAGCCAAGTAACACATGTACTTTTACTGCGTGCAAATATTTAAATCTATAATATATCACCATAAATTATAAGTTATTCGACATAAAAGTTATCAAGAAAATGAAATCTAAATTTATGTCCATTGTGGAAATCAACTGCGGACTATTCAAAGACATTATGGACAACAGAAATGCAAAATTAAATATTGGATGGAACTGCTGCTCCGTATTTGAATATTTTAACATAATTAGGTGCTGGAAATGTGGAAGATTTAATCACAAAGCCATCGACTGTACACATAAGGAATCATGTGCAAAATGCGGAAGTTGTACACATAAATTAAGCAACTGTAACAATGAGATCTCGAAGTGCATCAATTGCTTAGATTACAATAGAAAACTCAGTTTGAATTTAAATACTGAACACTCCATATTTGACTTCAATTGTCCCGTTTTGATTAAAATTCAAGAGTCTCTCAGAAAACAGATCCATTACACAGCATAGCAATTAATTTCACCGTTAAAATCTCATACTGTAAACAACTCGCTAAAAAATGTAAAAATAACACATTTGAATATTCGTAGCATACGCAACAAAGTTTCTTTGGTTGAAATCTTCCTGGATTATGAGAAACCTGATATATTCTGCATCTCTGAACACTGGCTAATTGAGAATGAATCAGTTGTTCTAAAAAACTATTTCTTAGTAAACATTTTCAGCAGATCGTCAAAAAGAGGTGGAGGAGTGGCCATATTTGCTAGGCATGGTATTCAAGCGGAGAAAGTAGCATGTAGCTCTCAAGAAGGATTATGTGAGATGACAGCTTGCAGATTAACAATGCATAATTTAAAATATGTTGTTGTGTGTGTATATAGACCTCCTAACACCAGTCTTGATGATTTTTTGTTACACATTGATTGGGAATTGGGAAAAATTTATCCACCTTATAACTTTCATGGGATCTGTGGTGATTTTAACATCAACACTCTGGTCACATCAACGGAAACTCGAAAACTTATTAATGCGATGCTCCAATACAATCTAATACTAAAATCGTCTGAGGGAACAAGAAGAAATAAAAATTCAGTATCTTGCATAGATAACGTTTTCACTGATTTCTCATGTAATGTCGATGTAGTGGATACTCATTTATCTGACCATACCTATCAAAATATCAACATTTCTACACTGAACTTCAACAATGGGCCGAATTATGAATTCAGAAGACAATTTAAAAAGGAAAATATTGATATCTTCAAGAACTACTTAATTTCTGAGGAATGGTATGATGTATATAATGCCAGTGGCACCAATGAAAAGTTCACTAGATTTATGGAAACGCTTTCCTATTTTTTTAATATGGCTTTTCCGCTTGTCCGCAGAAAAATACAAACACCTACAAACCAGCTTCCATGGAAGACACATCACATTAAGGAATTAAGTAAGATGTTGACTGAAATGAATCAAACTGATAAACGTTTAAACGATGACTGGTATCATCAACGATTTTTGGAATTAAAAAAAATGTATAAAATAACAATCAATTCGGCTAAGCATACTTATAACTCCAACAGGATTATTAAAGCCTCCAATCTGAATCGTGAATGCTGGAATATAATTAATACCGAAAGATTCGACAAGAGTACTCCAGAGTTTACGCTCCTTGATTCAATGAATAACGAAGTGTCTGACGCAAAAACGGTTTCCAACATGCTAAATACCTATTTCATTGAAAGTTCTTCTAGCAATTTTGTGTCAAATAATAATTTCTCCAAGGAAAATTTCATGCAGTCTATGTCTCTATTTCCGACTGATCCATTAGAAGTTATCCGCACAGTTAACGAAAAATGTAGGAAGCGATGCGCTGGACCAGACAATATTCCCAGTTTTGTTCTGAAATCAGTGGCTGATTTAATTGCCTTTCCATTGAGCCATATAATTAATGAATCCTTCTGTGAAGGAATATATCCCTCTGCTTTGAAGTCCTCTAAGATTGTGCCTATATACAAAAACAAAGGAAGTCCTCATGACGTAAGCAACTACAGACCCATTGCTGTTCAAAATCAAATTTCAAAAATATTTGAGGAAATTTTTCACAAAAGACTTGATTCATATATCAATGCACACGACCTCTACAATGACTCTCAGCATGGTTTCAGAAAAGGCAAATCAACAATTACTGCCATAACCACAACATACAACTATTTACTTAGTGAATTAAACAACAAAAGGAAAACGTATACCATATTTTGCGATTTAAGTCGTGCATTTGACACGGTAAACCATCAGCTTTTATGTGATAAACTTGATGCAATGGGTATTAGAGGCACAGCTAATAATTGGATTAGATCTTATATTTCCAATAGATCCCAAAAGGTAGTTATAAGCAATACGTTCTCTGACATTGCCGAGGTGAATGCGGGTGTACCCCAGGGTTCTATACTGGGCCCAATCCTGTTTGCCTTATTCATAAATGACTTGCCGAGTCGATGTCCATCAGCCTCATTAACAACTATATATGCGGATGATACAACGTTTGTTGTCTCAGATAATTTCACATCTGAAGCTATCGTTAAGGCAAATCATACAATGAAAGAAATGGAAGAATGGTGCTCATCTAATGGCTTACTGCTTAATGTTTCCAAAGACCGTAATAGTCCCGATCTTGACAAAAAATTCTACTCTCGACTCATATCCCCTAGTACGATCTGGAAGAACCTCTATTACCTGTGTTTCCGACGTTAAATTTCTTGGTGTCCACATTGATGCGAAGTTAACTTGGAGTCGACACATTGAAGATCTTGAATTGAAGTTAAGCAGACACCTATTTCTAATATACAGACTAAAAGACACTGTAACATCTGATGTACTGCGTTTATTATATTTTGGTCTTGCACATTCAAATATTTCTTATGGCTTACTTGTATGGGGTGGCAGTGGTAATATGTTTAATATCTTCGCCATACAAAAGAAGATTATTCGAATTATGGCAGGAATCCCTTACCGTAGGAGTTGTCGAGAATTTTTTACTTGTTTTGGTATAATGACGCTACCATCTCTTTATATATATCAGCTAATCTTGTATGCGACAAATATTACTCAAAGTATAAATAAAAATTGCGACTTCCATGACTACTTGACCAGACATCGTGATGATTGGAGATTGCCTTTCAATCGCTTGGCTATAAGTCAGAAAGGTCCTGAATACATGGGATTGTTATGTCTTAACAAAATTAAAACACTGTGGAATGGAAACATCCCATCCAATGTAAAGCTACTCAAGAACAAGCTGCAATCGTTCCTGACAACAGCTGCATTTTACTCCTTAGAAGAATTCTTTAATGTATGATGTTTTGAAATATTTTTAATCTTCTTATTTGTATTGTATGACAAGTCACATGTCCTCACTTTGTTTTTATAACTTTGTGCAAGACCTATTGACAAATAAAAAAATAAAAAAATAAAATAAAATGGCAATGATTGAACTCATATGTTTTTAACAAAAATTTAATAGTTTGCGAGAAAACTATGCAATGGCAGATTTTCACTAAACCGTTTTTTGAGAACTGCTGGCACACCAAAAAGCGGAACGCGGCCGCCTCTTGAATTACGACGCGAAGTCGAAATAGGTCAGGGTCGGTACTTCGCTTGATCTTGAGCGAGCGAGCGACCGACGCCCGGTCAGCTGGTCAAACAAAACCTTTACAATGTGCCTGGATTTATTAAAATTAACTTCACCGCAGGTAATTACAAGTTTAAGTAATTTTAAATTAAAAACCAGCGCAATTCAAGAAGCTGCGGTTCGCAATTGCCGAACAAATTAAAAGCCAGGTACAAGCAAATTGTAATTTCTCATTCCATATTATTTTTAATAGACTTATCAAAATTTGACATTTACTTTTCTTTTCCATGGACCGTAAGTAATAATACTTTCATAGCTAGCAGCGTGATTACAGCAAAAGTTTATTTACGTAAAAGGGTGAAGGAAGAACATTTTTTTAACGCGCTTGCCTAATTGCTGCATGAATTTTCGGATTTATTCGTCGATAGTTGACATCGTAAAACATGTTACTTCGCTCGGTGAATTAAATTTTTAAATAAAATAATTATAAACGATTTATTACGAAACGCTGCGTTGAAGATCGAGTGCGGTATCGGTGGGCGTGTTCACATCGAGAGGAAGGCGAAGTTGACCTTGCTATCTTTCTCGCACATTTCAGCAGTTCCAAACAAGTGGTCCATCCGAATTTTTTTGGCTATGATACAGTAGCCACTAAAAAATACTCGCTTTCGTGTACCTATACCGAGGTTTTTTTATTTGCACACAATAAAGGAACAGCCTGTACATTAGAATAATAGATAGATCGATAGATGTCGCCTAATGGAGCGGACAATGAGCGACATCTATCGATGGATAGATTTCAATTAAAAGTTTTGCGCGAAAACCGCGCGACTTGACCACCACACCTAAGGTTTTGTTTTTAACAAATGTTTTTATTTTATTTTTTTGTTGCCCATTCTAATATTCTATTGTACAGGGTGTTCTCATGACTGGTTTAATACACGTTCCCTTTTGAATTTAAAGATTGCGAATTATTTTGTAATCCGAATTTATTAAACTTTTCTGTACAAAAACTTATTTGAAAGCGATTGGTCAGAAGATAGGGTATCTTAAGTTTGGAAATGAAACTTAGAGTAACGTACATTCGATTACTCATCGTGTACTTTCTTTTAGCGAGAGCTCATATACAGACGGATAAAATTTTAAAGTGATTTCAAATGTGCACGTCAAGCTTATGGCTGGATGTTTGTCTGGCTGCCTGGTAATGTTAATAATATATCAACTGTGAGAAAAAGTGGTCGCAGTCAACTGAAAAATTTTACACAAACAGCCCAGACACAATAGCATTTCGTGTACTTATAATTTTAAGTAAAAGAACACCCTGTATTATCTGGTCGGATTACGTTCCTTTTAGAGGAGTAGCGGACCCATTTCTCTCTGCCTTGTTATAAGAACTAATTTAAAAATCGAACACTATTATAATTACTTCTTGTACTTTGAGTGGGGTCTGTTTGGTTACGTTCGAGCTGCCCCGCGTTACATGAAATCAGATCAGGTGCAAGCAAGTAAGTAAGTAGTATGAAAACTGTATCGCAAAGAAGAAATTTCCTTTAAATAAAATAAAATAAAGTGAAACGCGTCTCGCCCGGCAGCAATTTCAAAGCGATATTTTACTTGAAGTAAACTTCGAGAGTTTGAGATTGCTCCGCAAAGATTTCCCTTTGAAGGGATTTCCCCTGTCATATTTTAAAAATAATTTTAGATAGCTAGATATCGTCTCACAATGTACCGGTGCGTATTTATTCTGTTTGCTGTTTGATGGAACAAACGGAATAGAAATCGGTTTCGGACGGTTTTTGAAAGATCTTATTATGCTCTTTGTTAAATTGAGAAATAGGAAATAATTAATTAACAATTTGAAACTTTTTATTTGACTGTTGTACTGCGATTTTTAACATCATGATTAGTTATTTACATGTTTAAGCTTTGTAAATTAATCTTTATGGGCGAAGTTTGTGAGGCGAGCGAGCCCCATAATCCAGTGGGCCTAATCGAGATTAATTATTGCGAAGCGCTCGCGTACAAACTTTTATTTTCACCTTTTCACATGGTGATTTTTAATTAATTTACTTTAATTCTTTTCGGAGAAACGTTTTTATTATCGAAAACGTTATTTCTAGCTAGACGTAGTCACGCTGATCTAAGCACATTATCCACTTTTCTACAAGCCTGTAATATTTTACAGGTCACCAGCCCGTAAAATATTACAGGTCTGTTCCCGTAATTTATTATCGTTTAGGTGGTTAACATAAACAACAAAGTTAAACTGAGAAGGTGGAAATAAAAAATATTTATCGCTTCGGCTTATTATCGTTATCTTTGTTAAGTGGCGCAATAAAATCAATCGACAAATCACGTCGCTCTATTTCATCGCTCGCTTTTGTTCGACCCTTATACATACATACATACCATGACGATGACATTAAAGGCCGCCGTTAAATACTATTTATCGAAGGCTTTGTGCGCAAACAAGAATTTGTGTTTCACATGAAATAATGCGTTCGCTACAAGAATTGGGATGTCCGATTCTAAAGCGCGATAGCGTAAACGTTTTTACCTTCTGCATTAATTACGGTGCGTGTTTCATCTGATAATTCCGGAAAAGTACAGTTTTCTTTTGGCATTGAAATATGATATGCCATGTGGCGTCAGTCATGAGAACGAAAGATTGCTAATTCGTTTTTATTATTTCGAGAAATTAATGTATGCATATTTTTTTTTTTTAAATAATTGCCGGCTTCGTTAACGGCCCTAACAGAAGTATAAAACGTTATTATAACTTATAAGTTAAATTATTTCGTATGCTGCTGTTACACGAGAATAATTTAAACGTCCATCTGTGCCATGATTTATTAAGGTTTTTAGATAAAGTAAAAATGCTTACAGAAAGAATTTAGTTTTAAGAACAAGCTGTAAAAGTGCTTATAACTCTAAGTACATAATAAAACATTTTTTAAATCACGGCATTTATAAATATTGCATTTGTACCTTCCATAAGTAGAATACCGTTCGTGGTCGTTTTTTATATTTATAAAAAAAAAATTATAATTGCTTTTTATAGGTTTTATAATTGCCTGTAGGCTTCTCCGACATCGTTCCTATTATCGGCCATATTTTTATATTTCCCTCTTGATAGGATGCAACAGTCGTTGTTTTAAAGCACAAGTAGAATAAACCAATTATTACTTTTGCATAAAAGAAATAAGAGTGCAAAGAGTAGTGGCCCCAGTAAACTGCCTGGTGGAACTCCAGAGCCTTCATAACTATGACAGCATACTTTGAACACGTTTTCGGATTATTTGTTCTTGTAAACATTAGTTATTACTACAGTTTACTTAGTTATTATTTTATTACATAATAAATATTGCCGCCTTCATTAACGCCCGTAACAGAAGTATAAAACGTAAACGTTATTATGATTTACAAGTTAAATTATTTCTTGTGCTGCTGTTACACGAGAATAATTTAAACGTACATCTCTGCCATGATTTATTAAGGTTTTTAGATAAAGTAAAAATGCTTACAGAAAAAATTCAGTTTTAAGAACAAGCTTGTAAAAGTGCTTATAACTCTAAGTACATAATAAAACATTTTTTAAATCACGGCATTTATAAATATTGCATTTGTACCTTCTATAAGTAGAATATCGTTCGTGCTCGTTTTTTATATTTATAAAAAAAAATATATAATTGCTTTTTATAGGTTTTATAATTGCCTGTAGGCTTCTACGACATCGTTCCTATTATCGGCCATATTTTTATACTTCCCTCTTGATAGGATGCAACAGTCGTTGTTTTAAAACACATGTAGAATAAACCAATTATTATTTTTGCATAAAAGAAATAAGAGTGCAAAGAGTAGTGGCCCCAGTAAACTACCTGGTGGAACTCCAGAGCCTTCATAACTATGACAGCATACTTTGAACACGTTTTCGGATTATTTGTTCCTGTAAACATTAGTTATTATTATAGTTTACTTAGTTATTATTTTATTAAATAATAAATAGGAAATAAGTTTCTCCAAGGAGAGAGTTTATTTATGAATGTAATTCTTCATTTTGATTCCAAACATTTACCGAATGAATTCGTGCAAATTTCTCTTCTCCTCTAAATCTGTAATTTCCATTCGAATAAGGAACGTCATGATTCGAAAACGCTTTTCTTATTTACAAAAGGGCCAAGGAGAAAAGTGTCCCGCAATATTCATCAAGGCGGCTGGCTGCCTGTGATGAAGGAAACGCAATTTCGAAGTTGTTTAGTTAAACAACTCTTACACCGGGGGGCTCTCTCTTTCTCTCGTTTAATCTGAAGCGGCAGAGCGAAGAATGACGTTACGAATTAAGCGCAATAAAGAATTAAAGATGCCTTCTTGCTTACACAAACAAACAAAAAAGAAAAGAAAGAATTAATAAAAAAGAAAAAAGACAGAGATAATTGAAAATTTGATGATGGGATTGCTGTAATATGAAATTATTTTCGGGCCATCTCGCAGCAGCGAAGTGATTGCTCGCAGCGTGTATTATGTCTGTCGTTTTTTTTTCTTTTTTTTTTTTTTTGAAAAATTCGCGACCGCCTTAAGAAAGAAAGACGTGTAGTTCTCGTTTTATTTTACCTGCTCGGCTCGAAAGTGCGGATTTTCAGTTTTGATCTTCGGTAAAAACGACGCCGAGATGTAATGTGCTGGCTTTATACTTGAGGATTACTTACTTATTTCTAAGAGATTATACGTTTTAAACCTCTTTCACGAATTCTATATCTCCTTAGCAGATGGAAAAAAAAACAACGTATTTTCTCCGACTTTCCGACTTACATGCCGTATTCTTCATTCTTTTATTATTTTCCTCGGCAACTCGACTTAATACCGAACTAATAGGAGTGCATTTTGTTTGCTCCAAGCAGTGCAAAAAATAATTAATTAAATGTTTACTGTTCTATATTTTCACATAAAAAAATATTTTGTTCAAGGGTAGCCACGGATTTTAAAATTATTGTCGAAGTGTTTAATTAAAGTTTCTGAAATTAGCCGACCCCTAAGTCGTAACAATATAATAGAATACATTTGTTGAAAATACAATAACAACTCACATGACAAAAGCGCCAGTCACACTTATGTACAATAGGTTATGATCACATAACGGACTGAAAAAAGTTTAACGGTTTAAGTAAAAAGTTTTTTTCAATCTTGAACTGGACGATTAATAGCGAAACGCTGAGTGCGTTTACAATCATAAGTCTGTCTGGTTCAAGATTAAAAAAAAAAAGCTTCTTACTTACATTTTTCATCGGACAAGAAACAACTTCATTTAACGGTTTACTATTGCAACGAAGCGGTGTGCGATGTAGTAGAATGTGTACATGACTCGACATATTTGCCGGCGCAACGCGACCAGCAATAATGAATAATCGGCAAGCCAAAGATGTAGTGCATTCGTGGGAACGGCATGATTCACAATAGTGTCTCGATTGATTAGATACTCGAACATAATGCGCCGCGACTGATAGGCAGACGTACGTGTGGTGTGCAGAAGCGGTTCTGTTTAACTCAAATCAACTAAATCGTCGTTCTTAAATTCAAGAAAGAGCTATTATTATCTTCTGGAAGTATATCTGTGTTTTATCTTGACGCTATTAGACTGATCGATGATTAAAAATCGCACGTAACATTTAACGCTTCCGTTTAGATCTAAGCGTCGAGTCGGGCTATCGCTGTCTCAAACTGTTCTCAGCCGGAAAACTCTTCCGAATCCGCCGATTGGTCATGAGAGAGGTCGAGGTCTCGCATTATTGACTGGGGGGCGTCTCATTAGGAAATCAGTGGAAATCTTTTAAATTCAAGAGAGAGCTATTATTATCTTCAGGAATTATAGCTGTGTTTTCATCTTGACGCTATTAGACTGATCGATGATTAAAAATCGCACATAACATTTAACGCTTCCGTTTAGATCTAAGCGTCGAGTCGGGCTATCGCTGTCTCAAACTGTTCTCAGCCGGAAAACTCTTCCGAATCCGCCGATTGGTCATGAAAGAGGTCGAGGTCTCGCATTATTGACTGGGGGGGCGTCTCATTAGGAAATCAGTGGAAATCTTTTAAATTCAAGAGAGAGCTATTATTATCTTCAGGAATTATATCTGTGTTTTCATCTTGACGCTATTAGACTGATCGATGATTAAAAATCGCACGTAACATTTAACGCTTCCGTTTAGATCTAAACGTCGAGTCGGGCTGTCGCTGTCTCAAACTGTTCTCACCCGGAAAAATCTTCCGAATCCGCCGATTGGTCATGAAAGAGGTCGAGGTCTCGCATTATTGACTGGGGGGGCGTCTCATTAGGAAATCAGTGGAAATCTTTTAAATTCAAGAGAGAGCTATTATTATCTTCAGGAATTATAGCTGTGTTTTCATCTTGACGCTATTAGACTGATCGATGATTAAAAATCGCACGTAACATTTAACGCTTCCGTTTAGATCTAAGCGTCGAGTCGGGCTATCGCTGTCTCAAACTGTTCTCAGCCGGAAAACTCTTCCGAATCCGCCGATTGGTCATGAGAGAGGTCGAGGTCTCGCATTATTTACTGGGGGGGCGTCTCATTAGGAAATCAGTGGAAATCTTTTAAATTCAAGAGAGAGCTATTATTATCTTCAGGAATTATAGCTGTGTTTTCATCTTGACGCTATTAGACTGATCGATGATTAAAAATCGCACGTAACATTTAACGCTTCCGTTTAGATCTAAGCGTCGAGTCGGGCTATCGCTGTCTCAAACTGTTCTCAGCCGGAAAACTCTTCCGAATCCGCCGATTGGTCATGAAAGAGGTCGAGGTCTCGCATTATTGACTGGGGGGCGTCTCATTAGGAAATCAGTGGAAATCTTTTAAATTCAAGAGAGAGCTATTATTATCTTCAGGAATTATAGCTGTGTTTTCATCTTGACGCTATTAGACTGATCGATGATTAAAAATCGCACGTAACATTTAACGCTTCCGTTTAGATCTAAACGTCGAGTCGGGCTGTCGCTGTCTCAAACTGTTCTCACCCGGAAAAATCTTCCGAATCCGCCGATTGGTCATGAAAGAGGTCGAGGTCTCGCATTATTGACTGGGGGGGCGTCTCATTAGGAAATCAGTGGAAATCTTTTAAATTCAAGAGAGAGCTATTATTATCTTCAGGAATTATATCTGTGTTTTCATCTTGACGCTATTAGACTAATCGATGATTAAAAATCGCACGTAACATTTAACGCTTCCGTTTAGATCTAAGCGTCGAGTCGGGCTATCGCTGTCTCAAACTGTTCTCAGCCGGAAAACTCTTCCGAATCCGCCGATTGGTCATGAAAGAGGTCGAGGTCTCGCATTATTGACTGGGGGGCGTCTCATTAGGAAATCAGTGGAAATCTTTTAAATTCAAGAGAGAGCTATTATTATCTTCAGGAATTATATCTGTGTTTTCATCTTGACGCTATTAGATTGATCGATGATTAAAAATCACGGGCGGTTTCGAAGAGTATTTTTTGACTTTCAACTCGAACTAGCTACCGCACAAGAAAATCGCTTTCCAGCGGTCGCCGTTGTTCAAAACTGCAAGTCGGGTTGTCTGCAAAACGGCGTGGTTTCGTTGTTTATCAGGGTAAAAGAGTTTCGGGTGATGATTCAGGCTGACCACTCGTAAATTTTTATTAGAGAAATAACCCGCGGACGTCACAGCTTTATTAACTTGAAGCGTGCTCTTTCACTCAGTATCGCCTCGGTGTTATACGATACTATACGTTTATTATTGATTATACGATTGGATTTGGATCGCTATTAATTAACGTTTCTAAAATTACACGCCCTGTAACGTGGAAGAGACGAGGATATAATTACAACGGGCGCGAGATCTCGTCAATTACGGCTTAGACTTGAAATCACCAGGATTGCACGAGCATAAGAATAACAGCTCCGAATCTGGTGTAATTGCCAGTTGTAACTCTCGAAAGCGCAGTTTAATTAATGAAGTTTAATTGGAGGTGCTCTTCACTTCTAAATCATTTCCTGAATAAATTCCGGGGAGCTTGCATAATTTTTGCGCAGAGAAATTCCGCATCGCAAATAAATATATACGAGGGAGTTGTTTCCGCTTCAACATTCTGATGATACTACTAATACTACCTTCCAGGGTTAAAATTGCGCCGAGATTATTTTTTTTATTAAAAATGAAATTTCACCTCTCAGAGGAGGTCGGGGTTGATTAATGAAATTTGTTTGCGGATTTGTTGCTTTTCCGTTTTGGAAATGTAAGAGAGTTATTTGTTTGTCAGAATGTGAGTCGGCAATGATTTGGCACACACTGTATATCTCATTCTCGGCCTCGGCCTCGTCCTCTAATGAAACACCCGGATACTTTCTGGTGTTAACGTTAAGTTGGATCGTCGCCGGATTTTCGAAGTTGTAAACAGTTTTCTCAGAGGAAATCGCCGTTTTAATCATCATTTAGCCTGTTGTTCGCCGCGCTAATAACAGCCATGGAGCACTAACTTTGTTTGCTAACTAGCTAAACTCCACCTTCAGCCGACTCTGTTTGAGTTCCGTTTACGTTGGAAATTATGTGAGATTACAAGGAAGCACACCCGCATGCTAAGAATAGACCAACTTTCAAATTGTTTTCTTTTTTTTGACCCTCGTTTTGTTTTCCTAGGACAAACGCACTTGGTATATTTTTTTTTCCACAATTTAAATAAACATAGTAAATAAAATAAGCGAATGTTTGAAGAACTGAGTGAGCTTTCATAATTTGAAATACTTCAACAAAAATAAATTTCAACAAGTAATGGAATGCGCAGGTTTAGCTTAAGCTGCACCGGAATTCGTAATTACAGCCTCTGCCACACCCTTTTATGCATTATCCTCCCACTTAAGTAGGGCAGTAAGAAGGGGTCTTCGTTAAGCAATAACACCCTTAATGAAAAGAATTAATTAGATTTCACATCACAGCTTCCACAGTCTCCGTTGCAGATGAACTTTGCATCGTGCAAAGCGAGCCGGGTGCAAAATTCTAATTAGACTTCATATCGCAGCTTCTTCCACAGTCTGCATTGCAGATGAACTGATTTTTTTTTTCAACTCACCAACGCCGCTGAGCTTGAATGTTTCTCGAGACGCAGAATTTAAATTAAACCAGTAAAATACAATCATGATTTAATTGATTACAAAACAAAACTCAAATCTCTCTCATGACAATAGATTTTAAGGCCAACCAACCCAAAGAACTATATTTATTTAAATCAAAGAGTGATTTTCGATTTTAAAATTAAACAATTTTGCAAACGTGACTCTCGCATGAAGGAGTTCCTCTCCGTACGTATCGCACTCGGTACGCTCGTTGCACGTGTTGTATTACATATACAATTTGTAGTGATTAAATCACTCATGATGTTTACAAATCATACCAGACTCGTGAGTAAATAGATGTATAGAGGCGAGCATAAATAGATTGGAATTTGCTTCTGTAGATAGACAACGGGCCGCTCTCACAATGGCGCTTGGATGTGCACGTTTCAGAGGCTTGTTCCATTTCAGTCTAGAATAGGTTGCAGAGTTTCAGTGTTTCACTTGAAAACGACAAGGCGCAGCTTTGCATTTCATGCAGGAAATTGCATGTTCATTTAAAGATTTTTGAATGTATTTCAAAAAAAAAAAAAAAACCACCTAGTGAAGATAATGTCACGTTTGAAAAACTTTATTTATTCTAAATTCGTCTTAAACTTTTGGAGTTGCACAAAATTTAACGCGCGTATTTTTTTTTGTTTAATTGATGAAATTGTTTAGTTGGCATTCCACAAGCATGGTCTTATTTTTTTTATTTTATTTTTTTGGAAAAACACTGCGCACCTCCGCGTACTGAATATCCGGTCCTTTACAGTTTCGTGTTAAGGTCATGATTGGTGGTGTAAGGCTCAAGAATGACGAGAAAGACAGAACGTGACTGCTCCTCGCTTGTTGTGAATGTAACAAACGTTGACAGTGTTGATCTTTAATCCATTGAAGAGATGCAGGGTAAGATGACGGAAAGACATTGAGAAAGACGGAGATCGTAGTTTAAACTAGTTACTTTTTTTTCTAGTAGATTTAATTAATATTTTATTTTATAATTGATTACTTCTTGGGAATTTATTTATCATTTTACGACCACTTAGACGATCTACGATGTTATACAAGGTGTCTCAAAACCTCTGTCTTTAAATGAAACTGTAAGCTCCTCGTTACAAAAGAGATTAATTCTCAAAATCTGAAATTTTTTGCCCAAAAATGAAAAACTGACCTATCACAAGCGAGCGCAGGCCCTTTGTTTTGAAACCGCTGCTTGGTTTACGACTTGTGTCAGCAATTTATTCCGATGTAAGCAATAAACCGCAATAAAACTTTTTATTTACGTTTAGAAGAACTCGGTCAAGGTCTTATTGTATACTGGTATGAATCCGACTTGCCGGACATCGGCATGTTTATTTGTATTTTCAACATGCGATAAGTAAGAACGTTTGTTTCTTTGTAATAGACAGTAACAGTTATGTTAAAGACGAGTACCTAATCTTCGTTAGATTTTTGCTAAAGTAATTAAACATCTTCGTGCTCTAGTTTTGTAACTGCGTTGAAAATGCGTGAAATTATTTTTTAATTATCGCACTAATAGCTGCAGAATAAGTATTGCAAGAGCAGAAACTATTCCTATCGTAAAAACGGAATGCAAGAATTGGAGTATGAGTACGATGAAAAATTTAAATAAAATAGATTGCCTGTACACACAATAATCTATGGGTTCAAAATAAGTGATTGAATAACTTCGCCAGCTCTCAATCGAACTATTTTGTTAATTGTTTACATTCCAACACAAAACACATGTTTTTATAAGGATAATATTGAACCTGAATTTCTGCGTCGGCTTAAACCAATAAAGACATAAAAAAATCTCGCCTAGTGCAGACGTTTATTTCGTCTTTTCGTCGTAGTTTTAATAAAGAAACAAATTTATTTTTGCTGTACAAATACAATAACTTTAGTAATCAACATTGTAAATTGGCAATTTACAAATTAATATGACGTAAGAATTTCCTCTTTTTCGATCGCCTTTAGATTGATTTTTTTAAATTTAACTGTTAAAGTACGGATTAGCACAAAACTAATCATCAATTAATGCAACACGCACAGAATATTTTCAACTATTAAGAACTTACCTAGTTACAAAATTTATCTGCTTTTAAAATTAACAAAAAACACGATACTTGACCCTGCCTTAAATACAATATCGTGCATTAGGTCATGGTCTGCGTTTTTATGACTTTTTATGGCCCCGAACGTCGGAGAATAGTTGAAAACCAAGCTCCGTCAGAACATTTAAGCCGCATTCAGCGACCCTCAAACAATTTTTATGAAAAAATAAAATAATTTTTATCTGCGTTATTACTGCTATCTGACCTACACTTGTATAACAAATTTTGCTTCTTTTCTTGACCACTATTTGTGGTTTCAATTAAAGGCATAGGTTTAGAGACACGCTGTATAAAACAGTTATAAATCATCGAGATGAAATTTATGATTTTCCAACGCAAGATTAAAGGGGCAGACGATATTTAATAATACATGAAAAAAATTTAAAATATTTACAGACCTTCCCCTCCCCGAAACTGAGCCCTATTAATATTCAACAGGAAAGTAACTGAAAAGACTTACGTTATTTATCGTTTCATAAACACTTGATGTCGCAGTTCTTTTATCTGTGAAAGCTTATATGACTTATGTAGCACTTTGAAATGGAAAGCTCAGATGCACGTGAATATGCGAGAAGTGTGTGTGCTTTATGCATACGTCTCGAGGCTTCTTTGTGAAAAAATCTGTCGCTGGCGTTTTTTTTGAATTATTACAAGGCGACTTGACTCACCTCGCTTCAGACTCACTGTAAAATTAATTACAGGAGAACTGCTTTTGCGACATTAAGATTTAAGCTTCCTGCAATTGCATGTTTGCTAGTATTTGCTTACAGTTATACAGTGTGTCCCCGGATTGACTCCGCGATACGCATAATAGTCCAAAAAAAAATTTGAAGTCAGATTTCATGTTGTGCAGTTCAGATCCGCTTAGCGCGAAAGAAATGTGTGCCAAATTTGAGTCGAAGTGCTTCGGAGGAACGAAATCAACACGAGAAGAAGTAAAATCCGTGTTGGTAAACCTGCGTTCCTTTTGAATTTAGGGAGATATGCGCAAGTTACGGAAAATCACGTACAAATAATATTTCAGTAAAATTATAAAAGTTTAACGCCATCTACATATTTATAGACAAAAGAAAAAAAGTGATTATTCAAATAGTAATAACTGTACTGAAACATAAATAAGACTATCTGAGGCCGGGCGATTTGATTAAAAAAAAATCGGAAAATTTAACAAAATATGTAAACAGGAAAAAAAAACAAAAGACGATCGAACAATGTAGCTAAACAGAATGAAAAAAAAGAAACTCTTTGCCCGAGCGAGACAAGTAAAGAAGAAACAAAAAGAAATTTCAGGCTCAAGAGACGATCACACTTTAGTTTCTAAAAATCGAAGAATTCTCTTTCGAAAATTCGGAAGAAATAAACAATAACAAATTTCTGAAACAAAAGCGATCGCTTAAACTTAAACAACAAGTAGAGTAAAAATCAGATCAGTAAAAAACCTGAAACTCTGAAGTGGACAAGGGCCCATTTGAGAAAAAAAATTTGAAAACAAAACAAAACAGTAAATACAAAAGACAATCGAACGATCTTACTAAAGAATGCAAAAAACAAACAAACACAGAATGTTCTTTGCGCAAGCAACGAACAAACAAAAAAAAAAATTAATAAATTTTCGAAACAAAAGACGATCGCTTTAATTGAAAAAAAAATAACTCTCTTCTTCGAAAATTTTGAAAAAAAAAAGAACAAAGTCAGAAACAAAACCAGATCTCTTAAATTAAAACCAAAAAATTACTTAAAATATAAAAAAAATAAACCTCGATTTGGACAAAAGGGGGCAAACTGAGAACAAAATGGGAGGAAGTGATTGAACGTACAACGATGTTCAACTTAAACGATACCGAAGAGTTTAAACAAAAGCGAGCACTTAAACTTAAACAACTTAAACAACAAAAGATCGGTAAAAATAGAGGAGAGAGAAAACCTAACCGTGAAATGGACAAGGACAAGCCGAGAAGAGAGAAAAAAATAGGAGAAATTTTGCAAATAAAACAAAGTAGCGAAAACAAAAGACAATCGAACGATCTTGCTAAAACAATGAAAAAAAAAAAAACTTTGCGCAAGCAACAAACAAACAATTAATAAATTTCAAAAACAAAAGACGATCGCTTTAATTGAAAAGAAGAAGTCTCAAAGAAGTCCCAAATGAAACGAAAGTATTTTTATAAATTTTGAAAAAAACAAAAACAAAATTTAGAAACAAAACGCGATCTCCTAAATTTAATCGAAAAAAAAAATATTTAAGAACTGACCCTGATTTGAATTTAAAAAAAGGTAAACTGAGAACAAAATAGGAAAAAGTAACTAGACGTACATTAAACAAAAATAAATAAAAGCATTGAACGTTCTTTGAATGAAACGAAAGTATCTCGGGGGGGATTCTCTTCTTCGAAAATTTCAGACAAAAGACGCGCTCTTTTAAATTTAAACAAAAAAAAATACTAAAAAAAAAAAACTTGAATTGGATAAAGAAAGAAGGCCAATTGAGAACAAAATACCAAACAAAAGTAACTAAACGTGCATTAAACAATAAAAAAAAAGCAAAAGACGATCGAACGATGTTGTTAAAGGAAGTGGAAAATAACTTGCGCAAGCAATAAACAACAAAACAAATTTGAGAAGAAACAGGAAATATTCGTTTACGGCAAATAAAAAACGAACGCTTAAACTCAAACCAAAAAAAAAAATCAAAATAACCCTGGACGAGAGAAAGTTGAAGAAAAAAATCGATCGCTTAAGAAAATGGAAAAAGGAAAAAGGGGGAAACAGAGCACGCAGCAAACAAAGACAGCAACAAATCTCATAAACAAAAAACAATCGCTGTAACTTAGATCATTGATACAAGACGTTAATAATAATATAACACGCGCGTTTTAATAAAAATAATAAAGCGAGAAATGAACGTATAACATAACATAAAATATGTAAATGGATAAAAAATAATCAGATTAAAAATGAGGTCCATTATGAAGCAGGAAAAAAAACTAACAAATGTGATGAATAGGATGTTGAAATTTTTGCATTGTGTATTTCCATTATTTCAAACGAGAATCACTTTAGTTTAGTAAAATTTTCTCCTAAATTCAAAAGGAATACAACTTTGCCCAGACATATCTTATTTCTTCTTGTGTTAAGTCCGCCACCTCGAAGATTCTCGAGGGTCAAATTTGACACAAATTCATTTCGCACACCAAGCAGACCTGAATTGCAAAATGTGCAATCTGAATTCAAAATTTTTTAGTCGATTATACGTATCGCGAATCCAATCCGGGGACGCACTGTAGATCTTTGCTGTAAATTTAACATTGGGGTAAACGAGGAATTAACGAACGCGAACAATAAACGCACGTTGGAAACAAGCAACCAACAAGATGGAGAAACGAATGGCGGTTGCCTTGCTCGAGGAAAGCAAGCCCGAAAAAGGTTTTTCACGTCCACCAAACCCGTAGAAAATACAAAGAGTTAGGGGAACAACTAAACAACTATCGGGGTATGTACTATGTACCCGCCAAACAGTATATGGGTCATGTAATGACGTGTTTTTATATTACCATAGAAACAAGCTCTAAATAGCAAGATAGACGGCTTACGCCCGATTTCTTCACCTACAGATAAATTTATCTACCAGGTATTATCCTTGGAAACCATTGTATCCGCAATAGTTTTCCGAGCTTGTAGATAAATTTATCAAGAGGTGAAGAAATCGGGCATTAGTATCTTAAATAAACTTCAATAACAGTCAACATTAATCTTCACACAATGTGAATCGGTACTCTATAAGATTTAAATATAACGCAGCTTAAAATTTATTCGGGGTAACATTAAACCAGATGCACACATAAGTGCCGGTGTATCTGAGCGTTATATACAAACATGCATTAAATACATTACGTTTGGCGAAAGTCATAAGAGTTGCTTGAGTGTAGCTGTCAAAGTTTACTCAGCTGTCACGTACGTAGTGTCATCGTTGGTTTCTGATTCCAGTTCGCGGATTTCTAAGAGTACCGAGATTTTTCGTCAAGACCGTGGGAGGAGGGATTAAATTTCAGATTAAATCTGAACTTAAAAAATCTGAATGCTAACCATTTGAGTTCCTCCTCCTAATCTTGAACTTTATGGAAACGCGCTTACTTCGGTGTGCCCTTTCGTAATCTCGCCTGAGAAAACGAACGAACGAACGTCCGGGGGGGTCGTCCTCTGTATCTTTTATTAACGAAGATGATGCGGTGGCGTAATAATCAGGCGACGAGGGGGGGGGGGGGGAGACGAGAATCTCATTCAAGCGGTAAAATATAAGCCGGGAAGCCATACATTTAAATGAATTGTATTCCGTAATGAAATTACTCATATTCGGTGTGTGTGTGCGAATGATCCGCATGCGCGATTTTCAAACTTCAGCAGCAGTGGCGGCGGCGTTTCAGGCTTTCAGGACGAGGAGCATTACATTGTAAGCACAGTAGCGATGTGAAGGTGGTGGCGGCGGCGGCCGATTTGGACACCTAACGGGAGAAAAAAACACGATCGGAAAACGCTTCTTCCTAAATATTTTAGTGTGCGGGGCGGGAGATAAATTTCGGACGAGCACTGTTATAAATGAATATTTGAGGAGGGGGAGCTCGCGCGTTAAAATTTAGTGCAAGGCTTTGAACATAAACAGCAATGAAAGTTTAAAGTGTCTGCGACGTTCTTGTTACAAGGGATTTCAGTGAACTCTACGGTAACAACAAAAAACGAATACAAAATACAATTCGAATTCTCTACTAATAAAAAAGGTATGTTTACAAATTGCAAAAAAATAATTCAAGTCTTCGTACATTAAAAGATCTTCTTAATATTAAAAAAAAAAAAAAAAAAACGAATCGATGAGTGCGTAATCGTGTTCAGGCTGTGTTGAGAAAACAACAAAATAACTTTCAAGATTTTTATTTTAAATGAATTGCTGACTTAAAACTCTTTCGGATAAAGATATCTGAAGTCTCCCGACGTCAATGATTACTTAAAATAAAAACCTGGAGAAAGTTATCTGAGGTTCACTCAAAACAGTAAATTTGAACTGAACACGATTAAGCACTCATCGATTCAATTATGTATTTATTAAACGCGAAGAACAAACTTTCTGGAACATTATTGTTTAGATCGCATTATTATTTTTGTTTAAAAGCCGTCGCACAAAACTGGACTGTCTTTGTCGAAATAATACTCCGGTACAGTATAATTAAACCAAAAAAAAAAATTTTTTTTTAACTAAAATAAAGCACGTTTTTGAAATATAATATTGTAATGTAACGTAATGGCCGCAGTATAAATAAATGATTAATGATTAATATTAAAGACAAGGATGAGTGACATTATTATCACTGTTCTTTTATTAATCGATAGATGCGAGGCACAAAACAAAGTTCAAATTTTATTATCAATGTCAACTGATATAGGCCAGGCCACACATGCTTAAATATTTAATTAAAAAAAAAAAAAAAACAAAACATATTTCCGACCGGGAAGTTCCTTTAAACTATGATCAGGGTGATTCAGAATAAGTGTCCGACGCAAAAAGTGCTAAAGTGCAAGAAATAAATCCATCAGAGCCATTTCAAAAATCAACCTTCTCTGAATCCAAAACGGAAATCATGATTCTTAGGTATACAGCGTGTTGCATTTTGAAACGCAACATAGGAAATCGCATGTTAATTTAAAGTTTCTCGTATACAGCGTGTTGCATTTTGAAACGCAACCTAGGAAATCGCATGTTGATTTAAAATTTCTCGAATATAGGTCTCCCTAATTATTTTACAGCAAAATTCCATTCAGGTTATTTAAAGTACTCTTCAAGTCACATCTGTCTGCGACGTTTCAGAATTTTTCACACGCTGAGTTTCAAGATATTTAAAAAAGATTCTGTAACTATACCCGATTCATACGAAACTATCAGCACAGACTTGATCAATGATAGTGAAAACCGAACAGATAATTAATAAATCTAGTTCGCTTAAGAAAAAAGCTTTTCCATCAATTTATTTTAATATTTACTGATCAAGGCCGTGCTGATAATTGGATGGGTACAAATTGAATTTCGTTACTGATCTTTTTTAAATATCTCGAAACTGAGCGAGTGTAAAATTCTGAAACTTCACAGACAGATTCGTCTTGAAGAGCACTTTAAGAAACCTGAATGGAATTTTGCTGTAAAATAATTCGGGAAGACAATATTCGAGCACGTTTAAGTTAACATGGATTTGCGTTTCAAAACGCAGCATCTTATTATACATACACTAAATTGCGTATTACATATTTTTTTTACCGCAGAAAGCCATAAATAAATAATAAATAATAAGTGTCAGGTCGAAAAGCGATCGTAGGATGTCGCTGTTTTATTTGTTTATAAATAAAAACGTTTTACAGTTTCACTTCAACGTAAACGCTAGTGTTTCGTTCTATTCCACGCGAGTTTATTGCGCTCTTGTGACGCAATCCAGTCGTATTAGTGCCCATCAACCAATTTATACCTGAATCTGCAACGCATTTTTTTCTCAAAAACTATGGATATTAGACCCCCCTCCCCCCTATGGATATAGACCTTTTATTTTCTCTTTTTGTGTACTGCGTGTGCTTGACGGGCCGGTTACTTATTTTGAATCACCCAGTACACTTATACATACAAACTACTCAATAATAAGAAATTTAAGTAAAAAAGTTCTTTTAATATTAAACCGGACAGAATTATGATTGGAAATACGCTCAACGTTTCGTTTATTTACTTTTTTTCACTCCTGACAAAGCTATAAATCTATAGCGAAACGTTGAGTGTATTTCCAATCATAATTCTGTCCGGTTTAAGATTAAAAAAAAATTACTCTTACGTTTCTGATCGGACAAGAATCAACTTCATTTAATAATAAGAAAGAATTGAGAGAAAAAACATCGAGAATATTTTGGAAATTTTGGAAAGGGATGGTAATACTTCTTGGGGGGGGGGGGTTCTTAATTTTCCTGGAAATTTTGAGTTAAAGATTTTAAAAAGTAAGTGCCTGGCAATAATAATTTTGTCATTTCGATGCTTTGCCCGTTCAGAATAAGATTCAGCCTATAAATAAATCTGGAACAACCTGTATATAAACCATAAATGACCTAGATGTACGGGGAAATTAAATGAATTCACTATAAATAAAAGTTAATTGTGAACAAAGACAAAATAATAACGTAAATCAAGTTCTTTAGTTTTATTTCATGGAATATTTATGTGAATTCGTTCGAGAAAAGATAATTTATAAAATAAATAATCAGACGATTTAATATTACAAACCACATTGGGGTCAATGTTAATAGTAAGCAATTAATGGATAACATGTTTGTGACCTGCCATAAAATAAGATAAGAATCGATAAGAATATCTGAAACGATGAAAACTATTTTGTAGATGCGTACCCTCCAAAAAAAAAAAAAAGACAAGACAAATAAATTACGATAAAAATAAGCAACGAAGAGAAAATTTTGAAAATTATTAAAGCCACATTGAAATACTTCATCAAAACCAAATTAAAAATTAAAAATAATCCAACATCAGCCTTAAAAATAAAAAATTACACGAAATTGTTGTATATTTAGAAGTGTTGAAAACTCCAATACGGTTGCAATTTTTTTCTTTAATCTGTTAGCCAGTTTTCTTAATAAAAAAAATACTAATGAATTAATTACTCCCTCTATCACAAATTATGATACACATTTCTATAAACATGTTTATCCAACTCCTATTTATTATTAAGTCCTAATAATGCCGCCGATTTTGAATATATTATCAGGTTTATAAAACACTAGTGGAATTATGAAGCCATAATTAAACTGTTTTTCAAATTCGGCGGCATTATTATAATCTTCTTTCTTTAGACTTCATAATAAACAGGAGTAGGATAAGACTATGTATTACACTCGTCGCCTTAACAGCAAATAAATCACTTGTATATTAGATAGCTGTTTGTTAAATAAAATGATGTTTTGTTAATGGTGGACGTTTATCAAAATCAAGGACTCTTGGTGATTAATAGATGTCTCTGCGTGAATCTTGTTCTATTTTAATTTCATCGTTACTCTCAACATTATCAAAAGGTATTGATAATTAAAAGACATCCATTGTGTTTAAGTAAGAATAAAATAAAATAAATTCGAAAAATGACATTTTTTTGAAAAAAAAAAACACGTCAAACCAAAGTAATTGATAATAAAATAATTAAAGCTGAACTTGGATGAAACTCGACTGTACGTACGAATATTTTTATACTTTAAATTGCTCTCTAAGGCCCGGTTTCTGGAAGCGATTTATGGGCCGATTAGTTTAACTAGTGATTAGAATGTGACACAGACAGCAGTATAACATAACGTATGTCACAATCTAAACCTTACTTAAACTAATCGGCCAATAAACTGCTTCCAGAAACCGGGCCTTAAACTATCAACAGTAGCCTTAGTATTAAAAGGCCATTGAATAAAACACAAAATAAATAAATAATCAATAAAATAATAGAAAAAAAAAAAACTAACGGTGATGATTCTTTTTTGTTCGAACAAGCATTAACAAAAGACGAGCGATTGTTTAAACAAACAAAAAGTCGATTCAAACGATTTGAGAACGATTTAAGAAAACCTTTCTTTTCGCTTTTGTCCTTGTGCGCTTTTGAAAATAAATGAAGGTAACAAGTGACGATCGAATTCTAATTATGCACATATTTTTCCACATAAAAACAAAATGGAGTCTGCCAAGCACATTACTTTAGTTATACGTAGGCGTTTTTCTTTTTTTTTTGAAAAACAAATGCTTAATGATTAGAATGTGACACAGTGAGCAGTATAACATAACGTATGTCACATTCTAAACCTTACTTAAACTAATCGGACCATAAAGTGCTTCCAGAAACCGGGCCTTAAACTAACAACAGTAGCCTTAGTATTAAAAGGCCATTGAATAAAACACAAAATAAATAAATAATAAATAAAATAATAGAAAAAAAATAACGCTGATGATTTTTTTTTTGTTCGAACAAGCATTAACAAAAGACGAGCGATTGTTTAAACAAACAAAAAGTCTATTCAAACGATTTGAGAACGATTTAAGAAAACCTTTCTTTTCGCTTTTGTCCTTGTGCGCTTTTGAAAATAAGTGTAGGTAACAAGTGACGATCGAATTCTAATCATGCACATATTTTTTCACAAAAAAACAAAAAAAATGGAGTCCGCCAAGCACATTACTTTAGTTAAACATACGCGTTTTTTTTTTTTGAAAAACAAATGCGCTTAAATAAAGAAACGAAATACGATCGATGATAGAAACGATTGTTTTTTTGGTGGTTGTCTAATTTTTTTAAAGAAAGTCACCAGATTTAGCGTGAAAAATGATTAAATTGGCAACATTGAGCAAAAGTCACCTGATTTAGTGACAAAAATTACTAAATTGGTAGCATTGAGCATAAGTTTAAAGACAGCGTTGCCAACTCTCCCCATAAATTTAAATGCTTAAAAGATCTGACACTTCCATTCAAATACAAAAAAAATCTGGGCCACCGTCTGCAGCCACTAGCCTTTATTATTAAAAGTATCATGCGATCAACGGAATTTATAATTAGAGCAGGCTGTGATTTTTCCAAAAAGTTGGCAACGCAGGCTTACAGTTTTGAATTAAAAAGATTTAAGCGCCAGAAATGTGACGTATATATATTTTTTCTTTTAATGATCGATAATAAACGGATTTGTCTCGTGGAACCCTCCCTTAATATTCTAAAGAAGGGTTTAAGCAGCATCCACACGAAATAAAATAACAAAATAAAGATTGTGTAAAGCACGAGCATAACCTCAAATATGACGACTGTCAACTTATTATTTATTTCGCATTGTATCCAACCACACGGCATAAAATAGCACCAATCACGGCCGTCCTCTAATTATGAATTCCATTGATCACCCGGTATTAAAACTGTAAGAACTCGGAATTCTGCAGAGGAAGAAATGTGACGTGTACGAAACAAACGAGTCGTAAACAAAGGGACTCATTGTTCCGTTTAATTTAAAGCGGAAAACCTACTCGAGTATTAATAAAGCGTCGGCCTCATTACTTAATAACCCGATTATTAAGTTAAGCGGGCATCCCACGTGTATTTTTCGTATTTCACGAAAACGAGTTACGTAAACTCACCCGATCATCTCGAGGAGCCTCGTTTAATGACCAATTACGTTCCAGAACGTTCCGGAACAATAATAAATCGGTCGCACACGGAATTAAGGAATTTGATTTAATCGAAACTCCTACATACAAGTGGGTAGGGGTACTTCGAGAACGCGATTGGGTTTTTAAATTCAGAGATAAAACGTCCCCGAGTGCACATGTCGCGTTCACATAATGGTCAGATGGCGTGTCCACTTATTAAGCCGCTGTAATAAAGCAATTTTGGCTTCCGATGTATACTTTCTGCGGGCCAATGACATTTGAATAATTTTCCATATCGGGTCCCTGCCGGCTCGCCATTAATAAAATCCGTTATGGTAATTCTCCACCACGATATTATCGAAAACCGCGAATGGAATAAATCAAATCAAACGTTTGGCTTTCGGAATTTTCGTTTTTTTTTTCTTTTTTTTTTTTTGATGTCCCTGTACATACACATTTAATTAAAAAAATCATTAACGAGATTTCCAAAGCCATTTCAAAACGCGGTATTGATCTGCGAACATTCCTCATATTCAACGTTCGTCTACAGTAATTTCGCTCTAAATGTGTGTTCTTTTACTGTGTGCGAATATTTAAACCTGCAATATATCTCCGTAAATGGCAACGATTGAACTCGTGTGTTCTTAACATAAATGTAATAGTTTTCGAGAAAACTATGCAGTTGCAGATTTTCACTAAACCGTTTGAGAACTGCTGGGCATAGCTAAAAGTGGAACACGGCCGCCTCTTGAATTACGACGCGAAGCCGAAATAGGTCAGGGTCGGTACTTCACTTGATCTTGAGCGAGCGAGCGACGCCCGGTCAGCTGGTCAATCAAAACGTTTACAATGTGCGTGCAAATATTTAAATCTATAATATATCACCATAAATGGCAATGATTGAACTCATATGTTTTTAACAAAAATTTAATAGTTTGCGAGAAAACTATGCAATGGCAGATTTTCACTAAACCGTTTGAGAACTGCTGGGCATAGCTAAAGGTGGAACGCGGCCGCCTCTTGAATTACGACCCGAAGCCGAAATAGGTCAGGGTCAGTACTTCACTTGATCTTGGGCGAGCGAGCGACGCCCGGTCAGCTGGTCAATCAAAACGTTTACAATGTGCCTGGATTTATTAAAATTAACTTCGCCGCAAGTAATTACAAGTTTAAGTATTTTTAAATTAGAAAACCAGTGCAGATCAAGAAGCTGCGGTTCGTCATCGCCGAACAAATTAAAAGCGAGGTACAAACAAATTGTAATTTCTCGTTCCGTATTATTTTTAATAGACTTATCAAAATTTGACATTTACTTTTTTTTCCATAGACCGTAAGTAATAATACTTTCATAGCTAGCAGCGTGATTACAGCAAAAGTTTATTTACGTAAAAGGGTGAAGGAAGAAAATTTTTTTAACGCGCTTGTCTAATTG
The DNA here is from genome assembly GCA_036172665.1 of Prosopocoilus inquinatus. Classification (NCBI taxonomy): domain Eukaryota; kingdom Metazoa; phylum Arthropoda; class Insecta; order Coleoptera; family Lucanidae; genus Prosopocoilus; species Prosopocoilus inquinatus. The sequence continues at coordinate 1,023,683 of CM069873.1, forward strand.
GTGCATGAATTTTCGGATTTATTCATCGATAGTTGACATCGTAAAACATATTACTTCGCTGAGTGAATTAAAATTTTAAATAAAATAATTAGCAAACGATATCGGTGATTATTATTACGAAACGCTGCGTTGAAGATCGAGTGCGGTATCGGTGGGCGTGTTCACACCGAGGGGAAGGGGAAGTTGACCTTGCTATCTTTCTCGCACATTTCAGCAGTTCCAAACAAGTGGTCCGCCCGAAATTCTTTGGCTATGATACGTTAGCCACCAAAAAATACCCGCAGAAGGTACCATTTCGTGTACTTACACTGAGGTTTTTTTATTTGCATACAGTGAAAGAACACCCTGTATTACAGGAATTTCAAACTTTCTTTAAGAATTGACTGTTTAAAAAAAGTATTTTTTCGATTTTCTATCACCTCGACTTTCAAGCTTAATTATTACCCAATAACTCGATAGCAATATACAGATGAGATCGGCTCGCTTTTAAACATAGCTAGGCTTCTTCGACTCGCATCGTAAGCGTTCGTAATCTGCGTGATCAAATGCGTGCATTTCATTTAGTGCTACCGTGCTATTTGCAAGTGGCAGCACTAGAGGGCATCCGGCAGCTAATCCTCAACAAAAATGAGCGTAGCTAATCATATTTCTTCTCTAGTTTTAATAGTACGTACCCTGTCTCACGCATTAGTCAGCATGTGTAGTTAAATCTTGGCCCAATCTGTACATTGGAATAATAAAAAAAAAAAATTCAAACGTAAGGGTCAATCTAAGTACGTTTCTTTTAGATTTTAAAAATTTGTTTACAACTCACATACAGGGTGTAACCAAATCTTTGTTTTGGACAAAGAACTGAAGTCAATCAAATCTTCGATTTGGACCAAAAAAAAAAAAAAAACTGTCAAAAGTCAAAATGACAAGAAAGCGTGTTTTTGACTTGTTCAGTTTTTGATTTGTCCAAATCGAAGATTTGATTGGCTTTGCTTTCAGAAGGCCACGATGTTCAATTGTTCCACTGCGCATCTGAATTCCGTATTTCTTAATTTGTTTGTTAATGACAAATTATTTTTTTTTTATCATTAACAAACTGCATCTCATTATTCCCTTAATAAACAAAGAAACACCCTTTCGTTTAACAATTGATCATTTCAGCGACAATAAAGATAAAAAAATAATTAATTACAGTGGCGTAGCTTTAGGGGTTGCAGGGATTGCAAAAGCAATCCGGCGCCGAAGTGCCAAAGGCGCCTATTCGGACAATTTTTGTTGGAAAGAAAATACTCTTACGTTACTGATTTCTTCTTCCATAGATCTTCTTATACAGGGTGTTTCGCATCGTCTATGAAGTTGTAAGACACCTTGTAGTATTTAATTCACATAATGCGGCTTGTTAAATGAAATTAAACGATTTCCAAGCGGCGTGAGCTAACAAAAAAAAAACAATCGCAATTTTGACGGATCTTTCATTTTTTTTTTTTAAGTCGCAAGATGAGCCAAGGTCAAGTTCAAGCAATCAAAGAACATAAAAAATACTTCAATAAAAATCGACGTAGGAAAAGATTTTATTTCAGACGCGCGAATAAAGTTTTCCAAAAGCAAAAAAAAAAACTTAACAACACTATTTAATTTTTTTTTTTTTACCATTTTTATTCAAGAATTCAACAATCGCAGCGTCACCTGACCTGAAACTCCGAAATACTTATTTTAATTGGCTTGCGCGGCAACGTATTTTTTTTTAATTGTCGAAGATGTTATTGTCAATTTCAAAAGAGCTGAAACACGTTGAGGAAGCCACGTTTTAAGCGTCAATTTCGAAAGGACGACGTTCGCAGCGCCATCTGTTAATCCCGGCCGTAAATTTCTAATTCGCCGTGCGAAGAGATTCCGAAACAACTGACACAACACGTCAGGAACGTTCCGAAAAAAGGACGACGTTCGCAGCGCCATCTGTTAAACCCGGCCGTAAATTTCTAATTCGCCGCGCGAAGAGATTCCGCCGAAACGACCGAAACACGTCAGGAACGTTCCGAAACAATGCCCTGGAAGCAATTAATATTTACCAAAACGAATTTGTATTTAAAAATAGTTAAAGCGAAAGAATTTACGACAGAGAGCCTTTAATTAGAGTCTGCACAATAGCGCCACCATTTTATAACACAGCAATTAGTTATGATTGGAAGGGAAGAAAAGTAGGCGTTACCTTCTCACCTGTTACGTTTGACAGTTGTCAAGTTTCGATTTGTGATATAACAAGGCGGCGCCAATCGAAACTTAGTTACGAATTGTCCCGACTCTTATTACAGGGTCTCTGATTTACGAGCACTTGTAGCGCCACCTGTTATCCTGAATCACAACGTTATATATTTTATTTACGTGCGGAAAACAACTGAAAAATCTAGAAGAAGAACATTTAAGAGCGACGTTGTGAAAACAACTTTGAATAAAAGAAAAAAAAAGCATTTGTGGTGCCATCTGTTACCATGAGTCATGACTGTCCTCTTCGTTTATGGGAAAGCAATTTCAAGGCAACTCAAAAATGCTCGGAAATTCAAGAAATATAAAAGTTATGGGTACAGAAATGGTTAGAAAGAAGTTTCAAACGTAGGCAACGCCATCTGTTAATCCGTAGCGGCAATTAACTTTGTTCTATTCACGTCAAGCTGAATTGATGATTGTCATATACGGTCAGTCCAATTCGCCTAAAAATGTGTTCCAGTAAAGCAAGCCGTGGAGCGTGTCACGTGGCGACTTTTATTCAGACACGTAGAGTGATGACTCATAACCTAAAAATGCACTTAAATCCGTGCTTTAGTAATTACAGAACGTAATATTGCATGTTATTTCAAAATGAAATAAAATAATGCCTGCAGATTGCAAGAAATAAAAAAACAGAAACCAATGATTTTTTTTTTCCTTTTCAGGTAGTTGCAGAAAGTGAATATTTTGAACTGTTCGGGGAAAAATCCGCGCAGCAGTGTTTTGTTTGTAAAATGGACTGAAATCGAAAGGATCCGGATTGTTAAAATGAAGACACTTTCGCTGCAGTTTGCATTTCTTCTTCTGATGACACTCACAGTTGGTAAGTTAAACTTGTTGATGTTTATAAATAGATTAAATTTTGGAAGGTAAGAAGTTATTTTAACGTGATTCTACTTGAGCGACTAACGCACGTCAATAACCTTGCAGAAAATGTAGACTCTTTGGTTATAGAAGATCGAACAATTATCTTCGAGACAGTCGCTTTATTATCATCTAATTATGTATTTTTTTTTAAGTAATTTTCTTCCTCAAACCATTCAGTCGTTCTGTATTATCTGGAAAAGTAATCAGCAGAAACTATCGTTTTTTATTACTGTGCTAACGGTGATGTATACGTATTATTTAAGCTGCAGTTAACTGTCTCATGTAGATTTTAATGCAACCTTAATTACTGACGCGATTACAAGGTAGTACTTTGTAAAGTACTTGTAATCCAGCGATTTACTCCGACGCCTAAACTTTATGGCCTGCATGTAGGTCACGATATAGCGTGTTTCTCAAGCGTAAGGCATAATGGGGGGGGGGAGGGAGAAAAAAATTAATGCACTCGATTATTAGACAATTAACCGTTGTGTGTCTTCAAAGCAACCAAAGAAAATATGGACATATAAGCGCACGAAAAGTAATAATACCTAAAAGTTTTATTTTTTTTTTAAAGAAATGTCCCTTCCTTCGAATACGCAAGAAATAATATAAAAATTCCAATCATATCTTGCTTATTATGATGTAGGGTGATGTAATGGTAAATGGCCATCATTATTAGGTCAGTTGAGTTTATCAGTTAATTAGAATTTGGTCTTAATAAGTATGGCCCCAATCTTGTACTTAATCGCAAAACGCAAATGTCTTTGAAATATTTAACAAACTATATTGTAACAAAACAAAATCTGAAATATGTTCATACATTTACTCTGTATACATATTTCCTTCACGTTTGCCGGTCGCTAGTCTATCGACTGACTGACACCTCTCTTAGTATTATACAGGGTGTCTCAAAACCTCCGTCTTTAAATGAAACTGTAAGTTCCTCATTACGTAAGAGATTAATTCTCCAAATCTGAAATTTTTTGCCCAAAAATGAAAAACTGACCTATCACAAGCGAGCGCAGTCCCTTTGTTTTGAAACCTCTGCTTGGTCTACGACTTGTGTCAGCAATTTATTCCGATATAAGCAATAAACCGCAATAAAACTCTTTATTTACGTTTAGATGCACTTGGTCAAGGTCCTATTGTATACGAATTTGAATCCGACTTGCGGACATCGGCATGTTTATTTGTATTTTCAACATGCGATAAGTAAGAACGTTTGTTTCTTTGTAATAGACAATAACACTTATGTTAAAAACGAGTACCTAATCTTCGTTAGATTTTTGCTAAAGTAATTAAACATCTTCGTGCTCTAGTTTTGTAACTGCGTTTGAAAATGCGTGAAATTGTTTTTTAATTATCGCACTAATAGCTGCAGAATAAGTATTGCAAGAGCAGAAACTATTCCTTTCGTAAAAACGGAAAGCAAGAATTGGAGTATGAGTACGGTGAAAAATTTAAATAAATTAGATTGCCTGTACACACAATAATCTATGGGTTCAAAATAAGTGATTGAAGAACTTCGCCAGCTCTCAATCGAACTATTTTATTAATTGTTTACATTTCAACTCAAAACACATGTTTTATAAGGATAATATTGAACCTGAATTTCTGCGTCGGCTTAAACCAATAAAGACATAAAAAAAAACTCTCGCCTAGTGCAGACGTTTATTTCGTCTTTTCGTCGTAGTTTTAATAAAGAAACAAATTTATTTTTGCTGTACAAATACAACAACTTTAGTAATCAACATTGTAAATTGGCAATTTACAAATGAATATGATGTAAGAATTTCCTCTTTTTCGATCGCCTTTAGATTGAGTTTTTTAAATTAACTGTTAAAGTACGGATTGGCACAAAACTAATCATCAATTAATGCAACACGCACAGAATATTTTAAACTATTAAGAACTTACCTAGTTACAAAATTTATCTGCTTTTAAAATTAACAAAAAACACGATACTTGACCTGCCTTAAATACAATATCGTGCATTAGGTCATGGTCTGCGTTTTTATGACTTTTTATGGCCTCGAACGTTAGAGAATAGTTGAAAACCAAGCTCCGCTGGAACATTTAAGCTGCATTCAGCGACCCTCAAACAATTTCTATGAAAAAGTAAAATAATTTTTATCTGCGTTATTTTTGCTATCTGACCAATAGTTGTATAACAAATTTTACTTCTTTCTTGACCACTATTTGTGGTTTCAATTAAAGACATAGGTTTAGAGACGCGCTGTATACAATAAAAACGATAAATTCTTGTAGGCCGGCGATTCCTAGGAAGTCTGGTAAATTTTTACCAGATGTCCTAGAATTTTTTACCAGCCATCCTGGGAATCGTCCGCCTCTGGTAATCATTGAATCATTAAAACGAATTCCTAGAATCTATAGTTTTACATTTTCTGAACGTGAAAAAATTAATGAATTTTAAATCTTTTAAATTTTCTAAACAAGAAATATGTATCTTAAAAAATCAGTCATCAAGCAGTAAATGTTCAGAATAATATTTTTCCCTGGATTATTGTGAAGTCAGTAATAAAAAGGTTTTTCCTCTTGAATCACCCATCCATGGAAATACGGTATATTAGAAAATAAATACACAACAGTTTTTTATATATAAAAATAAATAAAAATAAATTATCCGGGGAAACCCAAAAAAGAGTAAAAAACACACGAAAAGGTCTCTCACGATCTCTTTTTAATCAACTGCTTAAAAATAATAAATTTTAGAAATTAATTAAGATTAGTGCTTATAATCTATAGTTTAAAATTTTGCAACCGTAAAAAAATTTAATGAATTTTGAACTTTTAAAATTTCTTAAAAAATACTGGATGTTCTTTTACTGTGTGCAAATATTTAAACCTGTAATATATCATCATAAATGGCAAGGATTGAACTCATATGTTCTTAACAAAAATTTAATAGTTAGAAAAATGCGGTGGCGGATTTTCACTAAACAGTTTTTTGAGAACTGCCGGCGTAGCTAAAATTGGAACGCGGCCGCCTCTTGAATTACGACGCGAAGCCGAAATAGGTCAGGGTCGGTACTTCGCTTGATCTTGAGCGAGCGAGCGACGCCCGGTCAGCTGGTCAATCAAAACGTTTACAATGTGCCTGGATTTATTAGAATCAACTTCACCGCAAGTGATTACAAGTTTAAGTATTTTTAAATTAAAAACCAGTGCAATTCAAGAAGCTGCGGTTCATAATTGCCGAACAAATTAAAAGCGAGTTACAAACAAATTGTAATTTCTCATTCCATATTATTTATAATAGACTTATCAAAATTTTACATTTACTTTTTTTCTCCATGGACCGTAAGTAATAATACTTTCATAGCTAGCAGCGTGATTACATCATTACAAGTTTATTTGCGTGAAAGGGTGAAGGGAGAACATTTTTAACGCGCTTGCCTAATTGGTGCATAAATTTTCGGATTTATTCGTCGATAGTTGACATCGCAAACCATATTATTTCGCTGGATGAATTAAATTTTTAAATAAAATAATTAACAAACGATATCAGTGATTATTATTACGAAACGCTGCGTTGAAGATCGAGTGCGGTATCGGTGGGCGTGTTCATACCGAGAGGAAGGCGAAGTTGACCTTGCTATCTCTCTCGCACATTTCAGCAGTTCCAAACAAGTGGTCCATCCGAATTTTTTGGCTGTGATGCGGTAGCCACCAAAAAATACCCGCAGAAGGTAGCATTTTGTGTACTTATACTGTGGTTTTCTTATTTGCACACAGTAAAAGAACACCGTGTATATTAAAAAATCATCCATCAAGCAAATGGGTCCAGAATAGAATAATATTTTTCCTTCAATTATTGGATAAATTCTCCTTTTCATTAAAAAAAAAAGAGAATTTCCCTGTTAGTTGACAACACTGGTAGTGGATGTCGAGTGTGGTTACTACACTCACATCAGCTGGGTACTGAGATTTCATATACAGGGTCTTTCAGAATTAGTGTCCGATCCATTAGGAACTTATTTACTGAGGTCGTTCAAGTATGAATTTGCAAAAAATAACTTTGTCGAAGACATTCCAAAAATCAACCTCCTTTATGGCCCGCAAAAATAATTCCAGCCGGTGCTGGCAGCGGCGAGAAAAATGCAGGCGAAGCCGCAAAGAATTTCGCACGATACAGGGTGCTCCAAAACAGACAGGAAAATAAACTGTAACAATACAGAGAACACGCAAGCGAATTTATTAAAAACGTTTTAATTTATTTAAAATTTGAAATAGTCATAGCAATTACGACATTGGTGATAATGATGATGTACGTGTGCCGCCTATTGTTAGATATTATAAAATTTTATTTACATCCGTTCCGTCTGTGCACGATGGCGCATCCGTCGGGTAAGTTGAGGTTTGCCATTTCAATTTCAGCAATTTCAAGCATATCCCCGCGATCTATCTGATAACCCCTTGCGCATTTTAATGAAAGTTTTAAACTAGTTTGCAAGTCGGGCCACTTTATCATCCTTTCACGTTCTCGGCATGATCTGCGGCAGGGTTTCCTTTTCGGGGCGGCGAACAGAAAAAAAAAACGAATTTAAATGCGTCAAATTGCGGCGGTCTCTCTCCAAGAATCAAATTAACGGGGAGAACCTTGGGGAGGATTCTCTGTCGAAAATTTGGAGAAGAAAAAAACAACAAATTTCAGAAGAAAAAGGCATCGCTTAAAATTAAACAACAAAAGATCATTGTAGATAAATTAAAAAAAAAAACTACTTTTTATGGTGGACAAGGGAAAATTGAAGAAAAAAAATCGAAAAAATTTTAAAAATAAAATAAAATAGCACAAAGAAAAGACGATCTAACGATCTTGCTAAAAAAAACGAAAAAGAAAAAAAAACAAACACAGAATATTCTTTGCGCAAGCAACAAACAGAAAAAAATTAATAAATTTCAGAAACAAAAGACGATGGCTTTAATTAAACATGAGAAGTCTCAAACTCAATCGAATTAAAAATCGAAAACCAAAAAATGAGAGTGTCTTAGGCGGGAGATTCTCTTCTTCGAAAATTCAAATAAAAAAAACAATTCAGAAACAGAACGCGATCGCTTATATTTAAACCAAAACAAAAAACGTTTAAAATAAAAGAAAAACGAACTCTGATTTGGATTTAAAAAAAAAGCCAAATTGAGAACAAAACAAAACAAAAGTAACTTGATGTAAATTAAACAAAAAAAAAGAAAACAAAAGGCGATCGAACGATATTGTTAAAGGAAATGGAAAATAGAATAAAATAGCACGAATAAAAGACGATCGAACGATATTGCTAAAAAAAAATGAAAAACAGAAATAAACAAACACGGAATGTTCTTTGCGCAAGCAACAAACAAACAGAAAATTTAATAAATCCCAGAAGCAAAAGACGATCGCTTTAATTAAACAGGAGAAGTCTCAAACTCAATCGAATTAAAAATCGAAAACAAAAAAATTAAAGTGTCTTAGGCGGGAGATTCTCTTCTTCGAAAATTCAAATAAAAAAAATCAATTCAGAAACAAAACGCGATCGCTTATATTTAAACCAAAACAAAAAACGTTTAAAATAAAAAAAAACTAACCCTGATTTGGATTAAAAAAAACGGCAAATTGAGAACAAAAGAGGCAAAAGTAACTTGATGTAAATTAAACAAAAAAAAAAAGAAAACAAAGGACGATCGAACGATATTGTTAAAGGAAATGGAAAATAAAATAAAATAGCACGAATAAAAGACGATCGAACGATCTTGCTAAAAAAAAATGAAAAAGAGAAAAAAACAAATACGGAATGTTCTTTGCGCAAGCAACAAACAAACAGAAAAAAATAATAAATTTCAGAAACAAAAGACGATCGCTTTAATTAAGAAGGAGAAGTCTCAAATTCAATCGAACTAAAAATCGAAAACAAAAAAATGAAAGTGTCTTAGGCGGGAGATTCTCTTCTTCGAAAATTCAAATAAAAACAAAAAAAAGAAAACAAAAGACGATCGAACGATATTATTAAAGGAAATGGAAAATAAAATAAAATAGCACGAATAAAAGACGATCGAACGATCTTGCTAAAAAATAAAAATAAAAAAAAAACAAACACGAAATGTTTTTTGTGCAAGCAACAAACAAACAGAAAAAATTAATAAATTTCAGAAACAAAAGGCGATCGCTTTAATTAAAATGGAGAAGTCTCAAACTCAATCGAATTAAAAATCGAAAACAAAAAAATGAAAGTATCTTAGGCGTGAGGTTCTCTTCGAAAATTCAAATAAAAAAAAAACAATTCAGAAACAAAACACGATCGTTCATATTTAAAAAAAAACGTTTAAAATAAAAAAAAAACGAACCCTAATTTGGATAAGAAAAAAATGCAAATTGAAAACAAAACAGGAAAAAGTAACTAAATGTAGATTAAACAAAAAAAAAAGAAAACAAAGGACGATCGAACGATATTGTTAAAGGAAATGGAAAATAAAATAAAATAGCACGAATAAAAGACGATCGAACGATCTTGCTAAAAAATAAAAATAAAAAAAAAACAAACACGAAATGTTTTTTGTGCAAGCAACAAACAAACAGAAAAAATTAATAAATTTCAGAAACAAAAGGCGATCGCTTTAATTAAAAAGGAGAAGTCTCAGACTCAATCGAATTAAAAATCGAAAACAAAAAAATGACAGTGTCTTAGGTGGGAGATTCTCTTCTTCGAAAATTCAAATAAAAAAATCAATTCAGAAACAAAACGCGATCGCTTTTTTTAAACTAAGAAAAAAAAACGTTTAAAATAAAAAAAAAACGAACCCTGATTTGAATTAAAAAAAAAGGCAAATTGAAAACAAAACAGGAACAGTAACTAAATGTAAATTAAACAAAAAAAAGAAAACAAAGGACGATCGAACGATGTTGTTAAAGGAAATGGAAAATAAAATAAAATAGCACGAATAAAAGACGATCGAACGGTATTGCTAAAAAAAATGAAAAACAGAAAGAAACAAACACGGAATGTTCTTTTCGCAAGCAACAAACAAACGAACAAAAAATTAATAAATTCCAGAAACAAAAGACGATCGCTTTAATTAAAATGGAGAAGTCTCAAACTCAATCGAATTAAAAATCGAAAACAAAAAAATGACAGTGTCTTAGGTGGGAGATTCTCTTCTTCGAAAATTCAAATAAAAATATCAATTCAGAAACAAAACGCGATCGCTTATATTTAAACCAAAAAAAAAAACATTTAAAATAAAAGAAAAACTAACCCAGATTTGGATTAAAAAAAGGGCAAATTGAGAACAAAACAAAACAAAAGTAACTTGATGTAAATTAAACAAAAAAAAAAGAAAACAAATGACGATCGAACGATATTGTTAAAGGAAATGGAAAATAAAATAAAATAGCACGAATAAAAGACGATCGAACGATCTTGCCAAAAAAAAATGAAAAAGAAAAAAAACAAACACGGAATATTTTTTGCGCAAGCAACAAACAAACAGAAAAAATTAATAAATTTGAAAAACGAAAGACGATCGCTTTAATTAAAAAGGAGAAGTCTTAAAATAATGAAACTATCTTAGGCAGGAGATTCTCTTCTTCGAAAATTAAAATAAAAAAATCAATTCAGAAACAAAACACGATCGCTTATATTTAAACAAAAAAAATGTTTAAAATAAAAACTAACCTGATTTGGATTTAAAAAAAGGCAAATTGAGAACAAAACAGGAAAAAGTAATTAAATGTAAATTAAACAAAAAAAAGAGAAAACAAAAGACGATCGATCGATATTGTTAAAGGAAATGGAAAATGACTTGCGCAAGAAATAAATAAAAAAAAAACAAATTTTAGAAACTGAAAATATCCATTAATGGCAAACCAAAGTCCAACAAAAAAAAAAATAAATCAAAATAAAAAACGTCTAACGCTGGGACTGGACAAAAAAAAGTTGAAGAAAAAATTGGTTGTTTTTTTTTTAAAAAAAAGGAGAAAAGAAAACAGAATATTTCTTGCGCACGCAACAAAGACAACAACAAATCTCACAAAATGAAATGAAAAAATGATGTAATTATAAAGTAAAAAAAGAAAAAAACAAATGAATGAACAGGACATTGAATTGATTTCCAGAATTTCAAACGAGAATCATTTTATTTTACTAAAATTTTCTCCCAAATTCAAAAAAGGAACACCATTTTGCTTTCGCGTGTTTTATTTCATCTTGTGTTAATGTCGCCACCTTGAAGGAAACTTTCAAGGTCAAATTCGGCACAAATTAATTTCGCAACGAGCAGATCCGAACTGCAAAATACGAAATCCGAATTCAAAAATTTTCGGTCCATTATACGTCTACGTAACGCGAACTCAATCCGCGGACACACTGTATAACTGGTCTCTTAAACCACTCTATAGTAGAATAGCTCCTACTTCCAGTGAAAGGCTTAGTTAAACAATAACGTTAATTTGTCAAGTTAAAATGACCTATTTTGGAAATTATTTTTTAAATAAAAAAGCCAACAATGGAATGACGAGATCGTTTTAATTCGAGTATAATAAGCGGTCTCCATTCTTTCTGAAACCTCCACATTTTTAATTAGGGGAATGAAACAACGAACGATCCTTCGGAATGTTTATTTTATGCAAAGTACTTTCGAACGAGATCTGAATGAATAAATGATACCTACCTACATTCGATCCTTTTTTTTTTTTTTTGAATGTCTTTTGTTCTTGAGAAGAACATTGTCTGACGCAATAAATAAATGATGACGGGGCCTTCAGCGAAAATCAATGAGCCACCTATCCCTCATACGAGAAGTCGCAGGTCATTATAAATAATAGGAAGAGAAGTGGGCCGATTGTTGATCCCTAAGCGACACCCAATTCTTCAACTATTATTGTGCTAGTTTTAAATCCCTCGATAACGACAAGACAAGAAATTTTCTACCTTCCAGATAAAAGAAAAAAAGCAATTAAGTTCTCGCCGAAAGACGTTTTGCCTTTCAAAATGGCATTTTTCGTGAAAACTTCCAAGTTTTTATTGGAGGAATGAAGTGATCAAGGTTCTTTTGAAGCTGTTTTATGCAGAATACTTTCAAACCAGATCCAATTGAATCAACGAAATATTCGATCCTTTTGAATGTTCCTGTTCTTCCAGAAGAATTTTTTTTTAATGATGGATCTTAAGCAAAACCAATTAATGAGTTAGCCATTCGTTTAGGTCATTGTAAATAAAGGGAAGAAGAGAAGTCGATCTCTTCACTTCGTCATTACATGTGCTCGTTTGAACTCCCCCTCGACATCGACAAGGAATGCTCTGCCTTCCAGAAAAGACACAATTAGGCCGGGCTATTGATTGCCTCGTATTCCCACTGCAAGCTGTTTGTTTATCTTCCATCCGCAGATTCGAATCCGTCTTTTTACGAAGATCGACATTCTTTAAATCCACGTCGTACTCACATAATATATTACCGAATTTATTGAGAAATCCTAAAAAATTCATCACCTTGGTCAGGGGTTGCAGATTCCTTTCACAGCGGCCCAGCCGTCACTGCATGTTTACACACGACCACCGCGATGAGACACATTTTATTTTAATCATGCTCATACCTCTTCAGATTTCTCGTCTCGAGCGTCTGCATTTAAAAAAAAAAAATTAAGATATTCACGTATACACGAGGCTACTGATGGCGGAATCTCATAAACCGTGCGCAGCTCATGAGCAGACATAACTTTTGCAAAACTTTTCAAAAAGACTATCGCTCGATAATATTCCTAATCGGTTTTAATTTCATTCATTATCTGAATGCTAACGAGAGCCAGGGGCTGGATTGGATTGGATAAAACTAACCGACGCAATAAAACAGATGACGATCGACCTCCGAACGGAAACGAAAACGTTAAAGACTGCGACAGACAGCGGAAACAAAAGACGATATAGTATAGTATGTTCAGAAAATGCCCACAACAATTTACAAAAATTAAGAAAGAAAAATGCCAAAAATTATTTAAAGAAATATGCAATATGTAAAATAATAAAACAGTTGAAAGTTGCTCGCGAAAATCGACAGCGAAAACAAAAGAAAAAAACAGCAAACAAACTGGGAATGCACGCTCGAAATTTTGAAACAGAATCGAAAAGTGACGTTCGGTGTACCAAAAAAAAAAAAAAAACAGCAGACGAAATCAGTCTCGAAAAAAAAAACACCGAAATTAAAATAACGAATCGTTGAAATGAAACAAATGACGATCGTCAATAAAAAAAAATACAATACAAATAACGACGAAAGTTGTTGGTAACAGAAAACAAATAACAAACTGAAAAAAAAAGAAACGACAAACAGGAGACAAACGAAGAATGATTGATGAATTTGAGAAAACAAAAGGCGTAAAGCGAATTGTTAAAATAAAACAAAAGGCGATCGTCAGAAAAAAAAAGACAAACAATGATGAAAGTTGCTAACAAAGAACAAACAACAAACAGAAGAAAAAAAACGACGCACAGAAAACAAATTTAAGAAAGCAAAAGGCGGAAAAGAATTGTTTAAAATAAAACAAAAGGCGATCGTAGACAATGATGACAGTTGGTAAAAAAAATAACAAACAGAAAAAAAAAACAAACAGAAAACAAACGAATGGTTGACGGAACGAACGAAACGATAGCAGAAAGGCGGAAAATAAATTGGGAAAATAAAACAAATGACGATCGTCAATAAAAATACAATACAAATAACGACGAAAGTTGTTGGTAACAGAAAACAAATAACAAACTGAAAAAAAAAGAAACGACAAACAGGAGACAAACGAAGAATGATTGATGAATTTGAGAAAACAAAAGGCGTAAAGCGAATCGTTAAAATAAAACAAAAGGCGATCGTCAAAAAAAATATAGACAAACAACGATGAAAGTTTCTAACAAAAAACAAACAACAAACAGGAAAAAAAAAACGACGCACAGAAAACAAATTTAAGAAAGCAAAAGACGGAAAAGAATTGTTAAAATAAAACAAAAGGCGATCGTAGACAATGATGACAGTTGGTAAAAAAAACAACAAACAGAAAACAAACGAATGGTTGACGGAACGAACGAAACGATGGTAGAAAGGCGGAAAATAAATTGGGAAAATAAAACAAAAGACGATCGTCAGATAACAAAACAAACAAACAACGATGAAAGTTGCTGAAAAAAAGAAGACAAACAATAAACAGAAAGAAAACGACAAACAGAAAACAAACGAATGATTGATGAATTTAAGAAAGCGAAAGGCGGAAACCGAATTATCGAAATAAAACAAAAGACGATCGTCAAAAAAAAGTAGACCAATAACAATGAAAGTTGGTAACAGAAAACAAATAACAAACAGAAAAAAAACGACAAACAGGAGACAAACGAAGAATGATTGATGAATTTGAGAAAACAAAAGGCGTAAAGCGAATTGTTACAGTAAAACAAAAGGCGATCGTCAAAAAAATATAGACAAACAACGATGAAAGTTGCTAACAAAAAACAAACAACAAACAGAAGAAAAAAACGACGCACAGAAAACAAATTTAAGAAAGCAAAAGGCGGAAAAGAATTGTTAAAATAAAACAAAAGGCGATCGTAGACAATGATGACAGTTGGTAAAAAAAAACAACAAACAGAAAACAAACGAATGGTTGACGGAACGAACGAAACGATGGTAGAAAGGCGGAAAATAAATTGGGAAAATAAAACAAAAGACGATCGTCAGATAACAAAACAAACAAACAACGATGAAAGTTGCTGAAAAAAAGAAGACAAACAATAAACAGAAAGAAAACGACAAACAGAAAACAAACGAATGATTGATGAATTTAAGAAAGCGAAAGGCGGAAACCGAATTATCGAAATAAAACAAAAGACGATCGTCAAAAAAAAGTAGACCAATAACAATGAAAGTTCCTGAAAAAAAAAACAAATAACGAACAGAAAAAGAAACGACAAACAGAAAACAAATTTAAGAAAGCAAAAGACGGAAAAGAATTGTTAAAATAAAACAAAAGGCGATCGTAGACAAACAATGATGACAGCTGGTAAAAAAAAAAACAAATAACCAGATTTAACCATCGGCGAGCGGATCCGTCATCAACTTCACAAATAATCAAACCATCTTCTCAAATAACATCGGCGCGTGAAGCGTCCAAAGCACAATTAAATAACAAAAAAAATATTCGACTTGAAGCGTCCAAAACAGCATTAAAATTCGGCGTAAGGTCGTAACGTAATCAATCTGAACAATCCCACTGTGATCATCCTTGATTGGATATTGTTCTAAAGTCTCCCATCGTCGGCGTACGAAGACGTCTCCGCAAACTAAAGCCAAAGCGACTGGCATTCCGAAGCTCGCCACGAATTAATAAAACGCATTCAACCATCCCCCCCCCCCCCACCCAAATATTCGTAAGGATGGTTTGCATGAATCAAAACCAACGTGACATAAGCAGGAACCAACGGCTATCAATCTGACGTAAGCGAACGCCAATTACGTCAAAGGCCAAGGGGCAGGATGAATAAAATGAAGAAAATGCTTTCGCTTCGATTATTAATTACTTAAATGCTAAATTACTTTGAAAACTTTCAGTTGTAAATCATTATCCAATTCCTCTTACAAAAAGTCTAATTATGTTAGGAGTACAATCGTTTAGAAAACGATTTTCTCCAAAAATTATCCAGTTTTCTTAAAAAAAAAACTTCAAGCAAAAGCTCTGGCTTCGTTTTTATTCATCACACCCAATTAAACTGACCGTTGAAATGTTAGCTCGCAAAAACCTGTAGTTCACATTTAAACTGATCTAATAATAATAATAAAAAAAAAAAAAAAAAAAACTGAAGGCGCCGGAAATTTTATGAAGGTCAGAACGCTTGGAATAAATTCATTTTCGCCACAAATCTCGCGAGTCAGGAAAAAAAGATGCGCGTTACAATCGTTTCAAGAGATGATGCAATCATATCAAAAGAAATGGACTAGAAGAAAAGATGCGCTTGCAATCGTTTCAAAAGATGATGCAATCCTATCAAAAAAATAGATCAGAAAAAAAGATGCGCTTGCAATCGTTTCAACAGATGATGCAATCCCATCAAAAGAAATGGAATCTGTTTTTTTTTTCTAAAACCGCAATGAAGTGCCGAGGCGTCGAGAATTTTGCACTAATTCACGGCCGGAGTATTTCGAAACGAAAGCAGCTCAAACAACCCTCTGACAGATGAGTTGGGGCATACAAAAACGGTCAATTATCAAAATTATTTAAAGAAATTAAGAGAAACAAAAAAATGGAAAGAATAGAAAAATTAAAAAGAATTTAAACGTCAGGGAATTTTTGTAAAAACATTTTCCTTCACTTTCCAAACATTTTCCTTCATTTTTTAAAACATTTTCCATCACTTTTTCAAGTTCCTAGCTGCCGCGAGCCCCCAAAACGAGTAACCCAATCTTCTAAGGAGGAAACCGTAACAGCCTACATAAATAATTAATTTTTTTAACAGACAAAATTATTAAATACATTATTTTTTTTTATAAAAAAAATTGGCACGCAAAAATTAGAAAACTTTTCTACTTTTAATTGCCGCAGTTAACTGTCCCATTTTAGTCGACGTCTTGTCGTGAGGTTGACGGCTTCATCAAAACTCCCATTAATTTAAAAAAAAATTAAAAGAAACGAAAAATGGAAAAATTAAAAAAAAACATTTTCATTCATTTTTCAAACATTTTCCTTCATTTTGAAAACATTCTCCTTCATTTTGAAAACATTCTCCTTCATCTTGAAAACATTTTCCTTCACTCTTTTCAAGTTTTTAGCTGCCGCGAGCCCCCAAATATGAGCAGGCCAAACGACGCGAAGCCTCTTCTTCTCATCTGACTAAGGGGGCCTCTGAATAGACCCCTCCGGAATGCAAGCGGGCGAAGCCCACTTGTTATTAATATTAGAAGAAAAGAAAAAAAGTCACAAAAGCAAAATGAACTTAAATTTCTAAGAACTTAAAAAGTAAAATGTATTTCTCTTTTTTTTAACCAAACCGTAACAGCTTACATAATTCATTTTTTAAAAAGTACATTAAACTGTTTATGAAAAATTTAGCACACGAAAATTATAAAACTTTTCTATTTTTAATTGCCGCAGTTAACTGTTCCGTTTTCGTCGACGTTTCGCCATGAGGCTGACGGCTTCAACAAAACAGTTCAGACTTGTGGATAGTTTTTTGGAATAATTTTTACCAGATACCCATTAATTTTTTTTTTTGCGAAAAAAATTACAGAACCTGTCCAGTGACCAATAGACTAATTGTCGCCCCCTGAACACGGCGCCCGCGTGCACTGCACCCTTTGCACACATGGTTACGGGGGCTCTGATTATTTTGAAAAAAGAAAGGTTAATTGTTTTCAAGGGTATTGTTGCGGCTGGACGCCAATAGATTCATTATTCACAAGGTTGGTAGAGCTGGACCGTGTATTAGAAGGCTGCCTTAATTCTCGAAGGGTACAAAGCGTGCGTATCTCGTTACGTCACGTCACGTCACATAATAAATTCCGTGGGGCGTATTAACGAGATTTTCGCGTCATTTGATCTGATTTTTTTTCATAATTCGACGTGGGGAACTACCCCTGACGTTTCTCCCCTCATAACAGTTACACCCTGTATATTGTATCTAGAACCTCCCTCCCATCGAAATGTGTTATTTGTGAATAATTCAAG
This sequence comes from Prosopocoilus inquinatus, assembly GCA_036172665.1. Classification (NCBI taxonomy): domain Eukaryota; kingdom Metazoa; phylum Arthropoda; class Insecta; order Coleoptera; family Lucanidae; genus Prosopocoilus; species Prosopocoilus inquinatus. The sequence continues at coordinate 1,041,492 of CM069873.1, forward strand.
GCCACTTTTAGGAGTTCGGAGAAAACGCTTCGAGCGCTATTTGAACCGCCCTTAGTTGAGGGATGGCGGTTAACTATTTCTTTAAAGATTCTAAAAAAAAAAATAAATAAAAAATAGTATTTTTTAATATCTTATTTTCAAGTCACTAAATTTTTTAATTTTGCTTTTCATCTGTTTCTTGCTTCGCTGATGCGATGCGACTTGGGCTGACCTTGCTTTTGCTGAAGTGATTTTTTCAGTTCAATTTTTTTTTTTTAAATTTTTTGTTCAAATTAGAATTTGGTTTAAATTATTTCAATTTTTATTCTGTTTTTCATCTGTTTCTTGCTTCTCTGAGGCCACTTAGGTCGCCATTGCTTATGCTGGAAAGTTTTCTCTTCTCAGCACAAGCAAGACCAACCCAAGTTTAATTTCTGCTCAGGTTAGGTAGAGTTAGGTTGAATTTAGTCAAAGTCTAACTGACCTTGAGATTAGTCGAACTTGATATTTGTTTTTTTTTAATTTTTTTACTATTAATTTTTTCAAAAAAAATTTTTTTTTTGTGCAAATCGTTTTTGATTGCAATGTTAGGTCAAAAAGCGATAGTAAGATGTCGCTATTTTATATGTTCATTAATTTTTTCATTTAGATTGAGTAAAATTATGTTGATTTTAGGTGAGTTGGGTTTCGCTTTCTTTGACATTAAGTTTTTAATTTTTTAATTATTATAATTTTATTTTTATTTTTTCTTCTTGGGTTGAGCGCACTTAGACTGAGTTGGGTTTACCATGAGACTTGGGCTGACCTTGCTTTTATTGAGGTGATTTTTTTGAATTTAATTTTTTTAAATTTTTTTGTTCAAATTAGGAGTTACGTTGAATTTGGTTCAAAGTATTTCAATTTTCATTCTGTTTTTCATCTGTTTCTTGCTTCTCTGAGGCCACTTAGGTCGCCATTGCTTATGCTGGAAAGTTTTCTCTTCTCAGCACAAGCAAGACCAACCCAAGTTTAATTTCTGCTCAGGTTAGGTAGAGTTAAGTTGAATTTAGTCAAAGTCTAACTGACCTTGAAATTAGTCGAACTTGATATTTGTTTTTTTTTTATTTTTTTACTATTAATTTTTTTATTTAGATTGAGTAAAATTATGTTGATTTTAGGTGAGTTGGGTTTCGCTTGATTTGATATTGAATTTTTAATTTTTTAATTATTATAATTTCGATAAAAAACACTTTAATATTTCATCATTTTGCTTTTGGACGACAAAAACAAAACGTTGTACGTTATTGTCTTAGTAAATTTGAACCGTATTAAGCTAGGTGTTGAATTAACTAAAGTTTTGCAATCAACTGTGAATTATTATTTGCGTAACAATATTAAAAAGGTTTCAGAATTAAATGAGTTGGAATTAAAATTTCCTCTTCTTTTCAGTTTTCCCTTTGAACGGCGGATTGAAATGGGTGAGGGTGAATGTGCCGCAGTATCGCGTACCAGGGGAAATGGCCCAGTTGCAGTGCGACTACGATTTAGGAAACGACAGCCTGTACGCAGTGAAATGGTACAAAGACCACGAGGAGTTCTACAGATTTGTCCCCAGGGCACGACCAGAGGCCAGCAGCTACAAAGTCGACGGCGTGCATGTTGATGTAAGTGTACAGAAGTTAGGACTGAATCCCCAAGGGACACATTCACGTCTAAAACATATCGCACTGCAATAAACATCAGTTACAACTTAGATATGATAAGAAACTTTTTTGGTTCGTTGTTTAAACAACAAACACAATAAGAACGTTTCCTTTTTTTTTTCTTTTTGTTTGTTGTTTGAACATCGGATATGATGATAAGAAGAAGCAGACGTTTTAATTTGATTCTGAAAAGAAAAAAAAAAAACTCTATTGTGACGAGTTTATTTGCATGTCTCATTTCAGATGAGTGTCTCGAACAGTAGGAAGGTTGTTCTGCACTCAGTCAATTTAAAGACAAGTGGACTCTTCCGCTGCGAAGTTTCAGCAGAAGCACCGTCTTTCGCGTCCGCTCAAAGCGAAGGGCGAATGGAAGTTGTCTGTAAGTGAGTTTGTCAGTCAGTTTATTAGCCTGCACGTCCTAGATAAGCAATAAATTTCTAATATCTGCGTACGACAGCATGAAGTACCCACACAGTTAAGATGCCCACCCCATTTTCGGCAGCAAATAAAATACCATAAGCGCTCCGCCATCAATACATCTTCTTCGCCTTCATGCCTCCAATTTTTATCTATGCATTTCTAACTACAAGCACTTGAGGTTTTCAATTCAAATCAGAGTAATCCATTTTTAAATTGGATTTTCTGACAGTGCAATAGTGATTACTATAATCATACACAACATATTAGGAGGAATACGGATACAAGAAAACGTTCGTTCGTTTAACGGTTAAATTAAATTAAAAATTAATTCAAAATTATAATTATGATCACTCGGCTTGGTTGGCAAAACCGTACATAAAAATAATCAATGGTTTTTATGTTACCGTGAAAGTCCTTTGGCTCTTCATCCGAAGCCAACGCATCGCCGATTCACTCGCTCGCTGCGACTTACCCATTCCTACTAACCACGGGCGAACTGCCCTCAATAAATAACGAATAGTCAATCGCTAACTCATAATGCCCTCCGTTAATCCATTTTTATTTCGCCTTTTTATATTACTGTCCGTTCTGGATGTGACAAAGTGCGTTTCTAATATAAAGGACAGGCACAAAGATCGATGCTTCAAAATAGTCGGCGTCTCTTCAAAACACATTAAATGAACGAGTGAATGAAACAAGACCTTCTGCACGCAAAAAGAAACAATGGGTTCAATTTACCATTGTTATGGTTAAATAAATTATGTGTATTTTTTATAGATTAAAAAAAGATTTATTTGGCTCAATAAATGTTTATTTAAATCAAAAAAAAATGTATATTTCGTTCAAAGAAATAAATGCGTACGTCCTATTTAACCATGAAAATGGTTAATTCGATGAATTTATTTTTTTTCCGTGCGGTGGATCATTGTATAGTAACGTGACCTTTATATTTAAGCCGCGCTTATCTCATCTAAATCGCATCATAAACTGTGTCTTGATAAAATGCGTTTTACTATAAGTAAAGTTCAAATGACTTGGATTTCATTTGCCAGCACTGAATTCTCTCTATTAAAACGTGTTAATTTTGCGTAGTTTCATTCACGACTTGGATTTCATTTGTCAGCACGGAATTCCCTCTATTAAAACGTGTTAGTTTTGCGTAAGTTTCGTCGACCGAAAAGGAGTTTGATCTGCGAGCTAAGCAAACGTCGGCGATTCAAGACATTTATGAAAATATTCGTGAAACGCTAACTAAACAATTTTATCAATTAAATTTAAACATACGCGTGTTAAATTTTGTGCAACTCCAAAAGTAAAAACTAATTTAGAATATATGTAAATTTTTTAATACTTAAAACGAGACAGTTCCCTATCCAACTCGATTGTTTCATTTCACTCAAAAATTACACTTTACTAATGCAGCATTGTATAGCAACGTGCACTTTATCTTCAAGTCGCACTTTCTCATCTAAGGCCCGATTTCTTCACCTACGGATTAATTTATCTGCCAGGTAGTATCCTCGGAAATTATTATCGATACAATGGTTTTCAAGGAAAATACCTGGCAGATAAGTTTATCAGGAGGTGAAGAAATCGGGCATTAATCGCATTATAAACTGTGTCTTGATAAAATGCTTGTTACTATAAGTAAAGTTCAAACGACTTGGATTTCATTTGCCAGCACGGAATTCTCTCTTTTAAAACGTGTTAATTTTGCGTAAGTTTCAAGTTCAAATGACTTGGATTTCATTTGTCAGCATTGACTTCCCTCTATTAAAACATGTTAATTTTGCGTAAGTTTCATCGACCGAAAAGGAGTTTGATCTGCGAGCTAAGCAAACGTCGGCGATTCAAGACATTTATGAAAATATTCGCAGCGGCGATTCAGCCAGACTCGACGACCGAACTCGTGAAATGCTAACAATTTTATCAATTAAATCTAAACATACGCGCATTAAATTTTGTGTAACTCCAAAAGTAAAAACGAATTTAGAACAGATATAATTTTTTTAAAACGTGACAATACTTAAAACGAGACAGTTTCCTATCCAACTCGATTGTTTCAATTCACTCGAAAATTATGCTTTACTAATGCAGCGTTGTATAGTAAACGTGCCCTTTATATTTAAGTCGTACTCTCTCATCTAAATCGCATTATAAACCGAGTCTTCATAAAATGCGTGTTACTATAAGTATAGTTCAAACGACTTGGATTGCATTTCATTTGTCAGCATGGAATCCCCTCTCTTCAAAGTAGTAGTGGTATATGCCTCAAAACTTTTCTCGTCTCGGATAAAAAAAAAAAACTCTTACAACGATCAAACGAGAAAGATGTTTCCTATCAAAATTAACTGTTAGAAATGTACCGTGTAATTAAAAAAAAATAAAATGAGGAGGCCTGGCCGTTCGAAAACAATTGCAGATCGACGTTAAGTAATTTAACAAAGTTGTGATGGTCCTTGACATGTAAGACAATTTTTCTAACAAAAAAAAATGCCCTATCCATTAATAAGAAAGTTATTGCAGAAATGCAGGAATATGACTCACCCTGTATAGCAGAACATTAAAAAGAGATATGGTCACGTGTTTAAAAACAAATTGTAGAAACTGAAAACTGATAATGTGATTGGGTGTAGAGTTAAAATTGTTTTTTATAAGTCACTCTAGTAGCCACTTTACCTTTTAAAATGTTGAGGTTAAAAGCACGCACAGCGCCACCTACTGAATGTTTTAATCTTTATCTCTGGACTTGGTACTTTTTATTTGCTTTGGTTTCGTTTTTGTTCGAATTTCCTCTTTTGCTATATTATACATTATATTATTTTTGACTCACCCTGTATAGCAGAAAATTAAGAAATTTTAAAAAGAGATATGGTCACGTGTTTAAAAACAAATTGTAGAAACTGAAAACTGATAATGTGATTGGGTGTAGAGTTAAAATTGTTTTTTATAAGTCACTCTAGTAGCCACTTTGCCATTTAAAATGTTGAGGTTAAAAGCACGCACAGCGCCACCTAGCGAATGTTTTAACTTATCTTTGTACTTTTTATTTGTTTTGGTTTCGTTTTTGTTCGAATTTCCTATTTTGCTATATTACAATACATATATATGTATTATTTTTCATCTCTTTTTTTATCAGTTGCATTTTTTTGTATGAAGTTGTAAAACACCCTGTATATTAAAAAAAAAGAAAACTACTTCCATTATAAAAGGCTAATAAAGAAATTATTTCAGACTATATCCGTCCATACATTTGAGTTTAACACACAGTACAATCGACCGCTAACAACTGAAACGTTAACACACTTAATGTACGTATCTTGATAGATTGGAACATGCTTCAGCATATAAATAAATTTATCTTGAAAAATTAATAACCTATCATAAACGACACAATAAAATCCATCAAGCCCCCGAAGGCCTTTCAGAAAACACAAACAAAGCACGACATGCACGCCATTATAAATTTTTTTTTTTTTTCCTATAGACATAAATATGTAATCTAGAGAGCGACAGAGACGGAAGACTTAATAATAAGTTCGCGTGCATTTTGAACTTATCGGGGGGAAAAATCGTGCGGCCGATAAGGCGGGGAGGGGAGTTTCAGGAATTACGTCGCGAAATGGTGTGGTGGGCTCATACCAACATTAAAACGTTGGTCGTAAAGAATGTGCTTAATGTTTTTTTGTGTTCGTACGGGCATTTAATTCTAGATTTACGTTACGTTACGGAGAGAGAAAGATACAATCGTGATAAAACCGTTTCGTTGCTAATTAAATACCGAAATTATGAAGTACTGGATATTTTTTCATATCTACAAGGTCGTCATAAATGATTGTACCACCCCACGTGACCAAACAAAGACTCGAGTACCACATAATTATATTAATCACCACTAGATGTAGTAAAGGTACGAATACGCCGAAGATGTCTCGCTGTTCACCCTCTATGTTTAGGTCGCGCTGTATAATACCGCGATATCACTGTACATCGAAGTAATATCGCGGTATTATACAGCGCGACCTAAACATAGAGGGTGAACAGCGAGACATCTTCGGCGTGTTCGTACCCTTACGTTCACTTTCGTTCATCCTTATGAATGTCATTTGTTTTTCATATTTGGGAAAAATCCTCGGTTAGATCACTCGAAAAAAATTAAAAACAAATTCTACTTTACGAAGAAAACGAAACGCAGAGATAAATAGCAAAGATCTCAGAGATATACAAAATATATAAAAAATATATACTAAATATGTAAAAAATATATAAATATATATAAAAAAATGTATAAAAATATATAAAAAAAAATATAAATATAAAAATATAAAATATAAAAATATAAATATAAACATAAATATATAAAAAGTTGCTAGACCTCCCTCCAATTTAAGCTACGCAGACGCTGGCGACCGTTTGCACAACGCGATAGCGTCAGCGCAGCTCAGGTTGAAGGGAAGTCCAGCAACTTTCTTGCCATACTACTGGCGTTGCTAAGCTCAACGTTAATGACAAAAATTCAAAATAAAATAATAAATAAATAACAAAAATATTATACAGTCAATCATGTTTAGGTTGTTAAGTTTAAGATTACAAAAAAAAAAAAAAAACAAAACGTAAATCCGAATTGTTATGAAGATAAAAAATTTATAAAACGTAAAAGACGACGACGTCGTTCTGATGTGACCCGTTTTTCTGTTTTTTTTTTTTTTAATTGTTTGAAAAAAAGAAGCCGAACTCCAAACTGCTTCATATCGACCGTCTCTTGTTTTATTTTTCATTGTCGAACGCATTTGTTTTCCGTATCGAAATTCGGCGTGCTGTCGACCGTCTTTTGTTTTTGTTTTTCGCCATCTTACCAAAAACGTCTACTTGCTTTTGTTTTTTTTTTTTTTCTTCCTCATACTATGAGGTAAGAAGCTGAAATTGTCGTGGTTCGGTTGTTTTTCGTTGTTTTTTTTTTTTGCCGCATTCGTCGTTAAACCGATTTGTTCTTTTTTTTTAATTTTTAATTTCTAAATTTCAATTTCTTACTATGGTTGGGTTGACATCGAGATGAATAGGACCTGATTTTTATTGAATTTAATTTTTTTTAATCAATTTAAATCGCATTTTTTTTATTCTCTTCCCGAGTTGCTGGTTTTAGTTCTGGTCGAATTGACCTTGAAGTGGATTTGGGCCTAATTTCCATTGGTTCAAAAAAATACTCTTAATTTCCTGTACTTAAACCGGGTTAGGTTGACCTTGAGATTGGTCGAGTTTAATTTTAATTCGTTTTTAACTTCTCAATTTTTTTTTCAAAGTCGTCACCTTTTTTTCCTATTTCTTGCGATTTTTTAGTGTCGCAATTGAAACAAAACAAAAGCCGTCGATTTTCTTGCGCGTCGCGTTTTTCTTTTCGTGTCTTCAGAGCAACCGATCAAATCAGTTTGTCAACTGCACAATCGATGATCTTTTGTTTTAATTTTCGCTTTTCGATTGTTTTTCTTTTTGCGGTGGGAAAATTAGAATTGAACTGTAGGATCGATCGTTTTTTGTTTTTCGTCTCCTTATATAAAAAAATAAAAAAATTAAAAAAATAAAAAGTTGACATTGACAAATCAACGAACGTCTTTTGTTCTTTTTTTTTCTTTCTTTTAGATTTAACCCTTTTTTAATTCTCTTCTTGGGTTGGGCTTACTTACTTGATTTCAATCGCATTAAGGTGACCTTGAAGTGGGTTTTGGCTACATTTTCGCTGATTTTTAAAAATTCCTTCCAGTTTTAATTTTTTTTTTATTTTTAATTTCTTGCGTTTGAGGAGTTTGGTTGGATTGACCTTGAAATTGATTGGATTTAATTTTTTTTAAATTGCTTTTTAATTTCTTTTGTTTTCTTGTTCGGGTTGGATTAGATTGATCTTCATTTAAATTGTTTCCTAATTTTTAATTTTTTTCATTTTAATTTTAGCTTTAGTTGGGTTGACCCCGAAACTTGAGTTTTGCTTAATTTAACTTTTTAATTTTTTAGGTTTCATATTTTTTTAAGGTTGGGCTCACTTAGGCTGACTTCAGGCGGGTCTGATTGACCCTGAAGCGAGTTGGACTCAATTTTCATTGATTTAAAAAAAAAATTATTTTTAATTTCTTGCACTTGACCTGAGGTAGGTTGACCTTGACATGACCTTGAATTTTAATTCATTTCAATTTTTTAAAAATTTCTCGTCTTCTTGCTTGGATTGGTTTGGGTCGTCCTTGACACAGATTGAACTTAATTGTAATGATTTTCAAAATTTTTAAAGAATTTTTAAAAAATTACAGTTTTATTTATTTAATTTTTTTTTTCAAGTTCGATTTTCAAAATTTTTAAAGAATTTAAAAAAAAATAGTTTTATCTATTTTTTTTTCAATTTCATGCACTTGAGTTGGGTTGGGTTGACCTTGAGGTTGGTTAGATTTAATTTTTATCGATTAAAAAATAATACATTTCATCGTTTTGTTTTTTCTTTTCTTGGTCGGATTGGGTTGGATGGGTTTGAGTTGACCTTGATATTGTTACAACTTAACGTTATTTGTTTTTTCTTTTTTAATTTTAAATCTCCAAGTGTCAATTTCTTAGTTGTCAATTTCTTAGTTTGCTTTTACGTTTAAATTTATTTTGTTTTAATTATTCAGATTGCATTTTTTTTATTCCCTTCTCGAATTGGACTCTCTGAGGTTGATTTTAGTCTGCCTGATTGTGGCTTGACCTTGAAGTGGGTTGGGTCCAATTTTCACTGATTTAAAAAATTATTTTTTTTAATTTCTTGCACTTGAGCCGAGGTAGGTTGACCTTGAGATGATCGAGCTTTAAATTTTAATTCATTTTTAACTTTTCAATTTTTTTTTAATTTCTCGTTTTCATGCTTGGATTAGTTTGAGTTGTCCTTGATACAGATTGAATAATTTTAATGATTTTCGAATCGTAAATTTTAAAGAATTGAATAAATTCATTTATTTTTTTAATTTCATGCACTTGAGTTGGGTGCGTTGACCTTGAGGTTGGTTAGATAATTACAGTTTTAATTTTCTTTCTGTTTAATTTCAAGCACTTGAGTTGGCTTGGGTTGACCTTGAGGTTGGTTACATTTAATTTTTATCGATTAAAAAATAATACATTTCATCGTTTTTTTTTCTTTTCTTAGTCGGATTGGGTTGGATCGGTTTGAGTTGACCTTGATATTGTTTGAACTTGATGTTATTTGTTCTTGTTTTTTAATTTTAAATCTCCAAGTGTCTTATTTTGGTTGAAGGTGAAAGTTTAATTTTCTTTTTTAATATTCAGATTGCATTTTTTTATTCCCATTTTCGTCGATTAAAAAATAATATATTTCATCCTTTTTTTCTTGTCTTAGTGGGATTAGGTTGGGTTGACCTTGACGTTGGTTGATCTTAATTTTAATCGATTTAAAAATGATTAAACATTGGAAACGGACGCAGCTTGATTTATAAATCATTTAATTTCATGGTTTTCATTTTCGGTTAAGTCTTTTCTTGGGTTGGGCTTAATTACACTGATGTCAGATGCGTTGGGTTGACCTTGAAATGATTTGTTTTTTTTTTTAATTTGAAGAGGATAGTATATTATACGTGTAGAAAGAAGTTAAAACTACGCTTTTGTAGTATGTATTGATTGTCATTTCAGCCAAGTATCACGCAGTTGGTTGCATACGTCATTAGTCACGTGGGATACAAGAATAATTGAAGGTCCTATATATTACACGTCTCGCACATGTTATACCGTTTGGCTTGTTGTAATGTTTACTATTAGTAAACAATAGACAACAAACGAATAAGTAATAAAGATAATGATTGATCATTTTGATGTGAATTCGCTGATTAAGTGATTGGACGCATTTGCCTTAATGAAGTTTCCAAAACCCGCGTTCGTTTACTTTTGACGACGCCGCAAATGGTTCGTTCCTTTGTTTACGCGCGGAGGGTTATTTCAAAATTGTAAAAGGATGTCATTACTTTATATTACATCCCGTAATAACGTACTAAAAAGTACACCGCGAATTTTCTTTTATTACAGCCCTACCGAAGGAAGATCCGATAATAACTGGAGTGGAACTTCAGTATCAGATAGGGGACGAGATCGATCTGAACTGCACTTCCGGGAAAAGTTATCCGGCGTCGAAACTTCACTGGTACATTAACGAACAACAGGTATGTACGTTATACTACTGTAGTGCACATAACTTTTCACGCTGGCGCGAGGTTTATTACTTGTTTAATTTTTGTTCGCTCAATTTTTTTTTTTTTTTTTTAAATGGAATTATTAGTGCGGTGCGGTGGAAATTTTCCGCTGGGTAATTAACTTGAGTTAAATATTAATTGACTAATTAGAAAACTCAGATTCCTGTTTCATTATGCAACCGAACAGAAATTACAGACACAAATTGCATGTTTTAATCAACAAAAAAGTGGCATTCATAAAATAAAATTGTGATTGCCACAGTTTTTTTGACATCGGTAGAACATGCTGCAGTTTACAGATTAGAATCACTGATTAGAAATCAACAAACTTTTTTATCACCCCAATACTACTCCACTGAGTGGACTTTCTGAACGCGACCCCTAACCTTAATCTTTCCTACTTTCCTATTTCCTATTTCTTGCGTTTTGTTATTTTCGTTCAATTTATCGTATCTTCAATTGTAAAGAGAATGACTAACAGAGAGAATAAAGTAAATAACGACACATTAGAAAAATAAAATAAAATTGTGAGTCTCCAAATTTTTGAATGTAATTTTTTTTGTGCTGGCTTCAATATTCTTTTTGTTTTCCAACGTCCCATCCTAGTATTTTATAGAAACATTTTTATAACGTTTTCATAGACAGCTTAAAATGTCACAAACACTAAACGTTTCGCTATGCGTTGGTAGCTTCGTCAGGAGTTTATTTTAAGCTCTGCGTGAAAAGATTACACAGAAATTTTCTACAAATTTTCACGGGAGTTAGCTTTAGTTCTGAAATTATTGAAACGATTATTTCAGTACAATTCTTGCTCGTGATATACTGGGTGTCTCATCATAACGTACGGAGGAGTTTGAAAGACAAATTTTAATTAAAACGTTTGCTTGTTAATTAATTTGATTTTAAACACTTATCACCTTTTACTTATTTGTTTTCTATCAAATGTTTATTAAGGAAAAAGCTCTAATTTGATCTCCTCTAACTATTCTTTTTATTTTATCCATGCATTATGAGACTCCCGGCATACGTAGCGATTATTTTAAAATGAATTTTAATATAATCATAGCAATCCGCTGTATATTAAGGCAATCAACATAAAACTGATTGCCTACAGCAAAAAAAAAGTAAGTATGTTTTTAAAAAACAAACATATGGTTATGTTACATTTTAAAATAATGTGTGTGCATCAACAAAATATAAAAAGAAAAAACACTTTAATCGAGCTTAAAAAATTAATTTTTATTTACCTTCCTTGATGTTTAAATAATCCGTTCGCTTTAGCAAAAGTGAGTAACGATAATTATAAACATTTTAGAGCCAGTTTCTCAGTCGGGGCTTAACTTTAAACTCCTTCTTATTCCTATGGAAACAATTATTGTCCTTAAAATAATTGTACAATTTACGTTTAAAATGTTTGATTCATTCAATATTGAATGATTTTCCTTCTTTTTTTGGATATAAAATAATAGGAGTAATATATAATATGAACATTGTATTTCTTCTCTAAACCGGAGAAAAATTGTTTGCTTATTTTTTTCTTCACTCCTGACGAAGCTATTAATCGATAGCGAAACGCTAAAGTCTTTTACGATTTACAAGTGTTCGGTTTAGGCCCAATCTTACCACCTCCTGATCAATTTAACTGCCGGCTAGTATTCTTGGAAACCATTGTGTAGACAATAGTTTTTCAGGATATTAACTAGCAGATATATTTATGAGGAGGTGGTAAGATCGGGCCTTATGCCCGATTTCTTCACATCCTGATAAATTTATCTGCCAGGTAATATCGTCGGAAACTTATCGATACAATGGTTTCCAAGGATAATACCTGGCAGATAAATTTATCAGGAGGTGAAGAAATCGGGCATTAGAAAAAAAACCAATTTTCATTGGACAAGAGTCGATTTCAATTAATAATATTTATGTTCATCTAACCTTTTTTTTTTAATTTTAACTAGTTTTTCGTACTTATAACATATACAAATTGTATTTCTGTTTGCCTTAAATTTAAATCGTAAACAATAAATTGTTTATGTTTATTATTATGGAAAAGTACACAAAAAATGTCTCTTTATATGTTTGCTTGAAAAGAAGCACTAATTCACTACATTCAAATTGTCTCGCACTTTTTGACTGTTTATTCATTTACCATAAATAATTTTGTAAATAAATTAATGCCAGGCTTTTTTCATTTCACAGTTTTTCCTTGTATTTGCGTTTATTTGTGTCTTAAAACAACAACTCGCTGATTTTTAGGAATCGTGAATATCGGAATATCAATTATTCGTACAAAAAGTCGTATTGAAATATATTTAACTTCATATAAAAACTCGTGAGTGTAAACATTAAAAACCTAGTTCAAATGTTGGTAAGAATCATTTTCCTTATTTGTCTCTACTTAGAAGTACTATTCATTATTAAACGTATTAGAAACAAAATTTATAAATCTGTTAAAATAAAATTTTTGTTCGATACAACTTTCGTTATATCTACTTGACCTATTAGCAATTAGTCAAAATGTTCCTAGATTGTAAAGAAATGTAAAAAGAAAATGTACTTAAAGTTTTCTTTTTAAATACTACCGCGATGTCCTCGATCTTATTTATTTTTATTTTGGAGAAAATATTTTCAATTTCCATTTTTTTGAATTATTTATTAAAACAATTAACGATTTAATAAGTTAAGTTTGTCTTAGCCAATGACATGAATTTTTGTGTTATAATCTTTTCGAAAATTTAGAACGACTTGAATGTAAATAAGAAAAAATAAGAAATTTTCTTGTGTCAGCTTATCCTTAAAACCTATATTTACAGTTGCTGCGTTATTTCAGAAACTAACAACTGACAACGTTATAAAGTAATTACATTTCACACAGTCATTAAGAAAATAATACTTTTTCATCATTATTAACTCCTACTTGCTAATAAAAATTGTTCAAATATTATTTTATATTGAAATTAATTGCAAACTTGTTTGGTACTTGTAAAACCCTAACTTATGGAGATGAGTAGCACTGATTTACGTTACCGACTCAATACGACTTCCTTTTCGGCCATCATTTTTTTTTGATCACCCCAACACCACTTCAAATCCACCTTTGCCGAACGTGTTACCCTTTTCGGTTTGACAACACTTCTGTGTCCCTTTTGCACGCGGCACTATACTATAATACTTTCAAATATGACTTTCTTCTCGAACAATTTGAAATTTACAGATGTTTCCAAAAAATCCCTCCGTCTTAACGACCAAACTGAGCCTTTAAAATTGAGTTTTATGAATCGCGTAATTTACAATTTTTTTTAACCTACTCTACCTTGCGCCGACTTTCTGAACGCGACCCCTAACCTCAATCTTTTCTACTTTACCGACTCAGTACGACTTCCTTTACGGCCATCATTTTTTTTTATCACCCCAACACCATTTCAAATCCACCTTTGCCGAACGTGTTACCCTTTTCGGTTTGACAACACTTCTGTGTCCCTTTTGCACGCGGCACTATACAATAATACTTTCGAAGATGACTTTGTTCTCGAACAATTTTATTTGTTAAAAACTGTCGTATTTAGTGAATCTTGTTTACTCACTTTCCGTCCACTGGCACAGAAACATCGCATAACCTAGCAGAAAGGAACAAAAGAAATTTCAAAAGTAAAGAACAAAGATATAAGAGGAAAAAATAAATAAAAAAGATCTCCTATTTGGAATACCAAAAATCAGAACAAATTAAAAAAAAAAAAAAAACAAATGAAACTTGCAAAAATCAGAAGCACAAAAGAAATGAAAGAAGCGGCAACGAAATACAAGGCGTGAAATGAATAAAGAAAAATTAAAGAAAAAAGAAAATCGACAACACCAGGTGGAGTGATTCACCACAGGACGAATAAAAAAATCCGTAGAAAATAAAAAAGTCGATAATACGATGAAAGAAAAACAAAAAAAAAGAAATGAAAGAAGAAATACAGTGCGCGAAACAGGAGAAGATCACAACTGAAATCGATACGAAACAAATGAGAAACGATGAGCTATTAAAAAAAGTGTCAATAAAATGCGAAAAATTAGATTCGATTAGAAAAAAGAAAAAGAGAAATACAAATGAAAGCATAAGGAACGGAAAACAAAACAAGAAACAAATGAATATCCAGACGAGAAAAAAAACTTAGCAGAAAACAAAAGACAACTGCAAAAGAGCGTCGATAATATGATAAAAGAGAAACAAAGAAAAAAATTAACAAAGGAACACGAACAAAACAAAAGATCGCAGCTGAAATTGTTGCGAAACAAATGAAAAACGACGAACTCGCCAAAGAAAAACATGAATAAAATGCGAAAATCAGTTCGATTAGGAGAGCAAAAGAGAAACGCATACGAAAGCAAAAAAAGAACGGAAAAACAAAAGACGATCGTCGACTAAGGTGAACCAGAAACAAATGAACATCCAGACAAAAGAAAAAAAAAACTACTAGGAAACAAAAGACGACTACGAAAGAGCGCCAAAATTAACCACACGTGACGAAAAATTTTGATAAAAATAAACAAAAGAGAAGCGAAAGAAACGGCAACAAAATACAAGGCATGAATTGAACAAAAACAAAACACATACGAAGAATAATATTAGAAAAAAAAACAAATAAAAATATCGCCGATTTGCACCGTCAAAAATCAGAACGGCAACAAAAGAAAAATAAAAGAAACAGCCACAAAATACAAAGCACGAAGTGAACAAAACAAAACAAAAGAAGATCATCAACACCAAGATCGGCGATTAAGGTAAGCAATTAAGAAACAAATGAATATCCAGATGAAAAAAAAAAGATAGTGGAAAACAAAAGACAACTGCAAAAAAGCGCCGATCAACAATACGTGAAAAATCAAGTTATAAGAATACATAAACAAAAGAGAAGCGAAAGAATTGCGTGAAGGCACGAAATGAACAAAAAAACACAAAAACAAAAGAAGATTGACCGAGTTGAAAGAAAAACGGCAATTTTTCGGACGAATCAGAAAATTCGTAGAAAATAAAAGCAAACCGTAATAAAAAAGTCAAGACTACGATATAATCAAAATAGAAAAAGAAACGAACGACGAAATGCATTGCGCAAGACGAAAGGAGTTTACAAAACAAATGAAAAAAAAAACGATGAACTACACAAAGGCGTCAACGAAATGCGGAAAAATCAAAAAAGAAACGAATGAGTGACGAAATACGTTGCGCGTAAAATGAAAGAAGATTACAACAAACAAATGAAAAACGATGAATTACAACAAACGCGAAGAAATCAATTCCACAAAACAAAAAAAAAAACAAAAACAAACAAAAAACAAAAATAAGTGGCTTTCTAGTAGAAAACAGAAGCAAAAACAACTGAAAATCGTCAAACAACAAAATTAATTTGATGAAAATAAACAAAAGAGAAATACGAAAGCTTAGATGAGATACGATAAGATTTCTTTATTTGTGTTTTCAACAATTATTGTAATACAAGGGTCGATAATTGGTTTAATTATACCCAAACTTTTTTAAGAAATGCCAAAAAAACAAACTAGGGGGAGAGAGAGAGAGGGGACGTCATTTTTGTACAGAAATTAAAGCAAAGTATTATTTGTTGAGCATTGTTTTTTTTTCCTTAGATTTGAGTTCATTATGTAATTAAAACGATTTTTTCCCTTGGCTTAATTTGTTATTTGTTTTTTTTTCTTAATTTTTAAATTTCTTACTTTGGTTGTGTCGAAAATTACTCCTAATTTTTCTTTTTAATTGTTCAAATTGCATTCTTTTATTTCTCTTCTCGAGTTTGGGGCTATCTGAGGCTGATTTTAGTCTGACTGAGTTGACCTTGAGGTGAGTTGGGCCTAATTTTCATTGATTTAAAAAAGCGAGTTGGGCTTAATCTTCATCGATTCTAAAAGAAACATTTTTAATTTTTTGTATTCGAGCTAGGGGAGGTTGACCTTGAAATTGGCTGAGCTTAATTTTAATTCATTTTTAATTTTTCAATTTTTTTATTTTTTTTGCCTTCGTGCTTGGACTGGCTTGGATTTAATCATTTTTTTTAATTTACAAAAGAATTTAAAAAAAAACGCAGTTTTAATTATTTTTAATTTCATGTGCTTAAGTTGGGTTGGGTTGACCTTGAGATTGGTTATACTCAATATTTCATTCCTTTTTCTTTTCTTGGTCGGATTGGTTCGGGTTGATCTTGAAATTATTTGAACTTAATGTGATTTGTTTTTTTCTTGAATATCAATTACTCGCTTTGGTTTTATTGATGGATGGAGTAGGTTGACCTTGAGATTTGTTGAGTTTAATTTTAATTAATTTTTAACTTTTCGATTTCTTAAATCTCTTTTCTTCGTGCCTGAATTGGCTTCGATCGTCCTTGATACTGATCGAACTTAATTTTAATTAGTTTCGTAATTCTTAAAGGAATTTAAGAGAAAATGCAGTTTTAATTTTTTTTTTTCTAATTTCATGTACTTAAGTGGGTTTGGTTGACCTTGAGATTGGATAGGACTTGATTTTTCTTGAATTTAATATTTTTAAATTATTTATTTTAAGTTCTTTCAATTTCTTACTTTGGTTGCGTCGAAAATTATTAATTTTTTTTTTAATTATTCCAGATTTTCGTCTGGTTGTTGACCTTGAAGTGAGTTTCCCCTAATTGTAATCGATTTTAAAGAAAAATATTCTTAATTTCTTGTCTAAATGCCAAAAGAAAAGACAAACCAATTTCCGGGGAGAGAGAGAGAGAGAGAGAGAGAGGGGGGACGATGTTTTCGTACAGAAATTAGAGCAAAGTATTAGTTGTTGAATATTGTTGTTTCTTGTTGTTGTTGTTATTCAAATATTAAAAAAAAGACTTTTTTTTAAACTAAATTACAATAACAGAACAGAAACACCCGAAAATCGAGAAGAAAAAGACAAGACGAACAAAAAAAAACTCCAAAAACAAATGACAGTCGACTATGACTGACCTTAAATTAAGTGGTCGGCAAGAAACGAAACAAAACAAACGAAAATCGGGGGGGGGGGGGGCAACTAGTGATTTTGCACGAAAATAAAATCCAGTTGTAGAAATTCGACTGAAATAGTTGTCACTTCCGCGTAGCAGATGGCGCTCTGAATGAATCTCACGTGCGCGGAATTTTATTTTCGGTTTAGTACAAACAAGCAACTTTTTTTAACCGAGAATATTGAAGCGAAACCGTATTTTTGATGGGATAATAGATGGCGCTGTAAACATTTCAATACGATGCACGCAGTGATAGAAGCCAGAAAAAAAAAATTTAACCAACCCAAACTGAAAACGGTAACGATAAAGTTAACCATTGACAACTGGGTAGTTCTTGCTCGTGAGAATTGCAGAGCATACGAAACAAATAAAAAAAAAAAAAAACTTTTTAAAACGAGCTAAAAGGGTAATTTATTGACTTACTTGACGTTTCGCAAAAATTCGTCGAGTAAGTCAATCCTTTAGGTCTTTTTTAAAAAGTTTTTTTATTTGTTTTATATTCTCTGTAAATTAATTCCTTAATTTGCATATAGATGGCGTTGAATGCAATTCGTTGTAAGTAAGCAAAATATAGAAATAATTCAGAAGTTCAAATGAGGAGGAAGGGAGAGGGTCGTTGAAAACTATCTCTTCTTCTTCTTCTTCTTCTTCTACAATGATATGTACTTCCTCTCGTATTAAAAACTTAAAAAGTACAGGGTGTTTCATAATAAGTGTCCTACCCGTCAGGGGCGTACTTACTAAGGTCACACAAATATGAAAATGCAAAAAATAAATTTGGCATTTCGAAAATCAACCAACCCCTTTTGAAATCCTAACGGAAAGCGTTTCAATAGCGCTGATTGTTATTAAAATGTGGTGTGATATGTTTTTAAAATCGGGTTAACTTATGGTTTATGCTCCCAAATTGTGTCACCGTGGCAACGAAAGCGAATGTCATGTTGATATTATAACTTACGGTTTTTATAACAAATACTCGATGTGTTTTTTTTTTCTGTACGCACTTAAATCGTATGATTGATAATAAATGGCTCACGTATGCCGAGAACGAATTCACATAGTTTTAATTTTTTCTTTTTTGCTCCACAAAGCTATGCAGATTAGACCTCCAGGTCTACACTTGTCCGCTTGTTTTTTTTTTTTTTTCGAGTGCTCCCTGACACCTATTTTGAATGATCCTGTACATTAGGAAATTAATTCGGTATTAAAATAATAAATTGATGTAACTCGTTTCTTATTGTTTTCTCTTCTGATTTAAGTGTATAAGTGAGTTTGAAAGAAAGTAGTCGCATGGGAGGATGGGAAAAATAAATGGCAATGGCAACGGCAACGTAGAGGAACATGTATTCTGCTTGTTTCAGGTTTCAAGTCAGGAAGCTCTAATTGAATATCCTCCGGTAGAGCACCAGCACGGTTTAGTATCCAGCACTCTAGGACTACGATTTATCCTAACAGCACGTCATTTCCTTGGGGGTTCGATGCGAGTAAAATGCGTGGCATTCATATCACCGGTCCTCTGGAGAGGTGACAGGGAGAGCGTCGTGCAAAGTCAATCAATAAGGGAGATGAGGGAAGCCCTTTTACTCGGTGAGCTTTCACGTTCGTTTTTTTTTTTTTTTTTTAATGAAATTAAAGGGCACTCACAAAATCTGACTTAGGAAGGAAGAAGGCGTTTCTCTCTCCTCTGACTTTTTTTCTAGTTGCATACCTCGAATGATGGAGCTTTGCGTTATTGCTGCTGCCTGCTAAAATGCAATTTAATGACCAGGGAAAAGAATTCGGGCCACTTGTTCCTGCGAACAATACGAAAATTTAGTACTCGGACTGTATTAGCAACAATCTCTGAAATGAAAACGCTCCTTCCCCTCCTACTCATCAATAACAATTCGATGTATCGGGGCGGTGGAATGGTGACGCAGGAGCAAAGAGTACATTCGACGTGAAAACCAGCCGACGCTAAGCGGCCTGAATTCTTTTCCCTACTAATGACGTATGGCGTGCAGGCAATTTCTGAGAAAACCGCGCGTTAGCGTGCGTTTAATCGCAACGACCTAAACGTAAAATTGATTAATTTTTTTTTTTCTGAAAGCCGTTTTCCCTAATCTAAAGCGCAAGACACGTTTTTCTTGTGTGTGCATTATTTGAAAATGCAGGCAATAAGAAGAAAAAAATCGAGCTCGAGAAACCCGTTCCGTTTCTTGATTGATATTCCTCGAGTGACTTGCGTTTTCTTCGATGGTTACGCGTATTTTCTTAAATCACGTCAAGTTTATTGTGTTGTAAATTTGGTTTTTTTTTTTTTTCTTAATCTTTGCGCCCCGCGCGCACGTAACTTTCATTAAAACATGCAATAAAAAGCAATTAATATGTAAATAATACAATGGAAGAAGAATAGAAAATATTCCGAGTCACTCTAAAAATTACGCGAACATATTTTTTTTTTCTTGGGTGTGCAAGCAAACTCCCCGGGGGGGGGGGGGGGGGGAACACGTAAAGTCTCTCCATCTGCGTTTAGTATTTCAATTTGCCTTTGACTTTATTTTATGAGAGGATCGCCCTTTTCGCCCCCTCCCCTCAGGATTAAAGTCACTGGTTTATTGTGAGCAGTGCAGTGCCTCCGCCTAACTAAGCGATACAAATTATCTTAGAAAAGAGAGCATTAAATATAAACACGATTTAGTTATTAGCTCTAAAATAAAAACAAAACTTCCTTAAAATGACCTAATTCCTTAGGTAATTAGGAACAGGAAATTATACGAAACTTCATCACGCACTCGCCTTGAAAATAAAAAAAAAACGAACTCTTACATTGTTACAGTTTAAAATCTCGCTTATCGAGTAGGTATGTTTCTGTGCACGACTGACATTCCAGAAAACGGCGGATCATTTTAGCGCAAAATACATCTCGCGCGCTTCTTTAAGGAGTTCTTCAATCGGTATATCGCTTTAAAATCGAATTTAATTCGCATTGTTGTTATGACGCTCTGTATTTCTAAAGCTGCAAGGTAACGCGTTTGTCAACAGGTGATTAGGAACGGAGAATTACAAAACTTCTTCATAACGGACTCACCTTGAAAATAAACAAACCCTCTCTTTACACTCTTACGGATAAAAATTTTCCTAATCGAGTGCGTTTCTGTAGACGACTGACATTCCAGAAAACGCGCGGATTATTTTAGTGCAAGTTACATCTCGCGCGCTTCTCTAAGGAGTTCTTCAATCGGTATATCGCTTCAAGATCGAATTTAAGTCGCCTTGTTGCTATGACGCTCTGTATTTATAAAACTGAAAAGTTGTGCGTTTGTCAACAGGTGATTAGGAAAAAAAAATAACAAAACTTCTTCATCACGGACTCACCTTGAAAATAAACAAAGTCTCTCTTTACCTTCTTATTGTTAAAAATTTCCCTTATCGAGTGCGTTTCTGTAGACGACCGACATTCCAGAAAACGGCGGATTATTTTAGTGCAAGTTACATCTCGCGCGCTTCTCTAAGGAGTTCTTCAATCGGTATATCGCTTTAAGATCGAATTTAAGTCGCCTTGTTGTTATGACGTTCTGTATCTATAAAGCTGCAAAGTTATGCGTTTGTCAACAGGTGATTAGGAACGGTAAATTACAAAACTTCTTCATCACGCACTCACCTTGAAAATAAACAAACTCTCTCTTTACATTCTTATTGTTAAAAATTTCCCTTATCGAGTGCGTTTCTGTAGACGACCGACATTCCAGAAAACGGCGGATTATTTTAGTGCAAGTTACATCTCGCGCGCTTCTTTAAGGAGTTCTTCAATCGGTATATCGCTTTAAAATCGAATTTAATTCGCATTGTTGTTATGACGCTCTGTATTTCTAAAGCTGCAAGGTAACGCGTTTGTCAACAGGTGATTAGGAACGGAGAATTACAAAACTTCTTCATAACGGACTCACCTTGAAAATAAACAAACCCTCTCTTTACACTCTTACGGATAAAAATTTCCCTTATCGAGTGCGTTTCTCTAGACGACCGACATTCCAGAGAATGGCGGATTATTTTAGTGCAAGTTACATCTCGCGCGCTTCTCTAAGGAGTTCTTCAATCGGTATATCGCTTTAAAATCGAATTTAATTCGCATTGTTGTTATGACGCTCTGTATTTCTAAAGCTGCAAGGTAACGCGTTTGTCAACAGGTGATTAGGAACGGAGAATTACAAAACTTCTTCATAACGGACTCACCTTGAAAATAAACAAACCCTCTCTTTACACTCTTACGGATAAAAATTTCCCTTATCGAGTGCGTTTCTGTAGACGACCGACATTCCAGAAAACGGCGGATTATTTTAGTGCAAGTTACATCTCGCGCGCTTCTCTAAGGAGTTCTTCAATCGGTATATCGCTTTAAGATCGAATTTAAGTCGCCTTGTTGTTATGACGCTCTGTATTTCTAAAGTTGCAAGGTAACGCGTTTGTCAACAGGTGATTAGGAACGGAAAATTACAAAACTTCTTCATCACCCACTCACCTTGAAAATAAACAAACCCTCTCTTTACACTCTTACGGATAAAAATTTTCCTAATCGAGTGCGTTTCTGTAGACGACCGACATTCCAGAAAACGGCGGATTATTTTAGTGCAAGTTACATCTCGCGCGCTTCTCTAAGGAGTTCTTCAATCGGTATATCGCTTTAAGATCGAATTTAAGTCGCCTTGTTGTTATGACGCTCTGTATTTCTAAAGCTGCAAAGTTGTGCGTTTGTCAACAGGTGATTAGGAACGGAGAATTACAAAACTTCTTCATAACGGACTCACCTTGAAAATAAACAAACCCTCTCTTTACACTCTTACGGATAAAAATTTCCCTTATCGAGTGCGTTTCTGTAGACGACCGACATTCCAGAAAACGGCGGATTATTTTAGTGCAAGTTACATCTCGCGCGCTTCTCTAAGGAGTTCTTCAATCGATATATCGCTTTATGATCGAATTTAATTCGCCTTGTTGTTATGACGCTCTGTATTTGTAAAGCTGCAAAGTTGTGCGTTTGTCAACAGGTGATTAGGAACGGAGAATTACAAAACTTCTTCATAACGGACTCACCTTGAAAATAAACAAACCCTCTCTTTACACTCTTACGGATAAAAATTTCCCTTATCGAGTGCGTTTCTGTAGACGACCGACATTCCAGAAAACGGCGGATTATTTTAGTGCAAGTTACATCTCGCGCGCTTCTCTAAGGAGTTCTTCAATCGGTATATCGCTTTAAGATCGAATTTAAGTCGCCTTGTTGTTATGACGCTCTGTATTTCTAAAGCTGCAAGGTAACGCGTTTGTCAACAGGTGATTAGGAACGGAGAATTACAAAACTTCTTCATAACGGACTCACCTTGAAAATAAACAAACCCTCTCTTTACACTCTTACGGATAAAAATTTCCCTTATCGAGTGCGTTTCTGTAGACGACCGACATTCCAGAAAACGGCGGATTATTTTAGTGCAAGTTACATCTCGCGCGCTTCTCTAAGGAGTTCTTCAATCGGTATATCGCTTTAAGATCGAATTTAAGTCGCCTTGTTGTTATGACGCTCTGTATTTCTAAAGTTACAAGGTAACGCGTTTGTCAACAGGTGATTAGGAACGGAAAATTACAAAACTTCTTCATCACGCACTCACCTTGAAAATAACAAACCCTCTCTTTACACTCTTACGGATAAAAATTTCCCTTATCGAGTGCGTTTCTGCAGACGACCGACATTCCAGAAAACGGCGGATTATTTTAGTGCAAGTTACATCTCGCGCGCTTCTTTAAGGAGTTCTTCAATCGGTATATCGCTTCAAGATCGAATTTAAGTCGCCTTGTTGTTGTGACGCTCTGTATTTCTAAAATTGCAAGGTAACACGTTTGTCAACAGGTGATTAGGAACGGAAAATTACAAAACTTCTTCATCACGCACTCACCTTGAAAATAAACAAACCCTCTCTTTACACTCTTACGGATAAAAATTTCCCTTATCGAGTGCGTTTCTCTAGACGACCGACATTCCAGAAAACGGCGGATTATTTTAGTGCAAGTTACATCTCGCGCGCTTCTCTAAGGAGTTCTTCAATCGGTATATCGCTTCAAAATCGAATTTAAGTCGCCTTGTTGTTATGACGCTCTGTATTTGTAAAGCTGCAAAGTTGTGCGTTTGTCAACAGGTGATTAGGAACGGTAAATTACAAAACTTCTTCATAACGCACTCACCTTGAAAATAACAAACCCTCTCTTTACACCCTTACGGATAAAAATTTCCCTTATCGAGTGCGTTTCTGTAGACGACCGACATTCCAGAAAACGGCGGATTATTTTAGTGCAAGTTACATCTCGCGCGCTTCTCTAAGGAGTTCTTCAATCGGTATATCGCTTCAAGATCGAATTTAAGTCGCCTTGTTGTTGTGACGCTCTGTATTTCTAAAGTTGCAAGGTAACGCGTTTGTCAACAGGTGATTAGGAACGGTAAATTACAAAACTTCTTCATCACGGATTCACCTTGAAAATAAACAAACCCTCTCTTTACACTCTTACGGATAAAAATTTCCCTTATCGAGTGCGTTTCTGTAGACGACCGACATTCCAGAAAACGGCGGATTATTTTAGTGCAAGTTACATCTCGCGCGCTTCTCTAAGGAGTTCTTCAATCGATATATCGCTTTATGATCGAATTTAATTCGCCTTGTTGTTATGACGCTCTGTATTTATAAAGCTGCAAAGTTGTGCGTTTGTCAACAGGTGATTAGGAACGGAAAATTACAAAACTTCTTCATCACGCACTCACCTTGAAAATAACAAACCCTCTCTTTACACTCTTACGGATAAAAATTTCCCTTATCGAGTGCGTTTCTGTAGACGACCGACATTCCAGAAAACGGCGGATTATTTTAGTGCAAGTTACATCTCGCGCGCTTCTCTAAGGAGTTCTTCAATCGGTATATCGCTTTAAGACCGAATTTAAGTCGCATTTTTGTTACGACGCTCTGTGCTTCTTTCTACAGCTGCAATGTGGCGCGTTTGTCAGCATACTTCATAGGTAGCTGCTTTAATATGAGTAGTTTCTTCTGCGGCAAGTTTTTAATATCCACCGATAAGATGCAATATTGTGCACAAACTGTTATCAAAGAAACCACGGCCCCGCTGTTCTCTGTGAATACTAAGAATGTTCTATTTTGAGTTTCATGGGTTTTTATTTTATTTTTTCGCATTTTAATAGCAAATAACACCTGCGTCGGCTTTCTTTACCGGCAAATTTCAAAGCAGTTCCTGTGAGTGTAAAGAAAGGTGCCGCCTTTCTGCGTAACCGGGCGCGCTGATTGGACAGGCAGCTTCCGCGTTGAACTTGAGGCTCAGCCAAGTGATGCCCATACAGGGTGCTGCATCGATGGGTAACCCCATGTTAATTTAAAGGTGCTCGAATGCCGGCTTCCTTAAATATTTTACAGCAAAATTCCGTTTAGGTTTTTTTTTTTAAATACTCTTCAAGATGTATCCGTCCGTGCAGTTTAAGTATCTTTTTGATTTGCTCCGTTTCAAGATATTTATTAAAAGATTAAATTTGTACATACCAAACTATCACATCAGCGCGGGCTTCATCGGCGAACGTAAAAATAAATTACCGGAAAAGCTTTTCCCACTAATCTTTTTCAAATTAATCATTTGCCCGTGCAGTTTTCACAATAATTGATCAAGGCCGTGTGTAATCAGCATTCATGGTTTTGTTTGCAAGCAGTCGTCATTATTGACCTTCTTCGAAGCACGTTTCGTGCAGCGTGGGGGGTCGACACGGTTTTCGGTGTCCACGTCCCCCTGGGACGAGAACACATTTTCGTTTCAGGCGAGGGCTCAGGGAGGCGTCGCATGCCACAGGTTTTACCGGTGCTTCGAAGAAACGAAAGCGCCGCCGACTTTTCCCAACTTGTACTGACGCCGACGGTGGCGCGGGGCATCCAGACCTGTCTAATCCTCATTCGCAGGTTGACCTTGAACGTAATTGGCTCAATTTTCGATTTCGAGCTTACATTGGTGATCTATTTAATATTCTATAAGCGGATTCATTTACGTTTATTTTCTTTTGGTATATTTTTGTTTTAAATTGAGCTTTGTGCTTTAAAGCAGGGATTCCCAACATGGCTCTTGGGGGTTGATGAAGACCTGGAAGGGGTTCGATGAAACTCTAGGGGTCGATAAACCTTCAGAGGTCTTCTACAGCTAGAGGTTCGGAGTTATGAATTCTTGTTTAAAGGAGGTTTATCTGAATAGTTCAAATCAATCAAAAATAAGTAAAAGATTCATAAAGAATAATAAACAAACTTGAATTAAACAATAAAAGTCCAAGAAATAAAATAATATTGCACCTGAGTTAGTTGCCATCGATCACATAATAATTAAATTAAGTATCGTCAACGCGAATAAAGTAAAATTAATCAATCAAAAAAATAGAAATGTTTCTGAAATACGGTCAAATCTGATAAAATAAAAACAAAAGACGATCGACGATGGAAAAGTACGAGAAATAGTGTACGAGTCAAATCTGTAAATATTAGGAAAAAAAAACCATAAGTTACTAATTAAGAAATAAAATAAAGTCAAATCGAATAACGAAAAAAAAGAACAAAAAATAAAAGTAGCCATCAATCGTCGACAATGGAGTAAAATAAAAACAAACAAATGACTATCAATCGAGAACTAAAAAATCAAAAGTTATGTCGAATAAAAAGAAACAAAAAAGAAGATGATAAATTAATAATTAATGGATTAAGAAAAAAAAACAGAATATTAAAAATTGAATTAAATAAAATCGAATAAGCAATTTAAACAAAGATGAAGTTAAGGCTAAAATAAAAATTCTGTAAAACTTAAAAGTTAAATCTAATCAGCAACGTTGACGAATCTTTAACCGAACGAAAGATTGGGCGAAAAAGAAACTAAAAGAGAATCAAACTGACAATTCAAATACAAAATGTAGTCAATTCGAATCAAGGAAAGCAGAAAAAGCGATCGGCTTATGTTAATTTAAAAAAAAATCAAAACAAATCAAATCGAATCAAATAAATAACAGATTGCCACAATTAAAAAAATATATATTAAATTTGTCATTATTAGTACATCTGTATCCACTGTTTTAGAAAAATTAATTAAATTAAAACCTCTAACGTTTTAGTTTTTTTTTTCCTTTTTTCTTAAAAGGGGTCGATGCTTATAAAACTTGGAAACCCCTAACGTTTTAGAAATATGAATTAATTTTAAAAGGAGGTCGATGGAATTTTTTTTTTTTTTTCTTAAAAGGGGTCGACGCTTATAAAAGTTGGAAACCCCCAAAGTTTTAGAATTTAATTAATTAATTTTAAAAGGAGGTCGTTGGAATTTTTTTTTTTTTTTCGTAAAAGGGGTCGACGCTTATAAAAGTTTGAAATCCCAAAAGTTTTAGAATTTAATTAATTAATTAATTTTAAAAGGAGGTCGTTGGAAGCTTTTATTTTCTTATGAAGGGTCGACGCTTAAAAAAAATGGAAGGTAAACTGATTTGAGTGCTTTTGCGGCTTATTCATTTGTTATTATTGTTTTTATTTTTAAATAAACTGAGAGGAATTTATTTTTCTAATTTCTGGTTAATATTAAGTGGCGTCCAATTTTTCACGCACATGAAGAAATTCTCACGCCCGTCGCGATTGAGCTTGTGGCTTTGTGCCGAAGTTAATTTCCACGGCACAATATGTGCCGAAATTAATTTCCACTGTGCCGAAGTTAATTTTCACGGCACAATATGTGCCGAAGTTAATTTCCTCGGCACAATATCATCATGTGCGCAGGTAGCTAGCAACCAAAATCTTCCCCCTTTCTCAAACCCAATCGATAATCTCATACAAGACGTAACAAAGAGAATTTATTTCTAGCCAAACAGAAGGTGTCTTTGATTTATTTTATTTATTTATTTATTTTAAGCTAGAGGCTTGCGTCTTGAACCGTTCAAATTCCAAAGCTTTTTCATTACGCACTTTTTCCCTATTGCATCTCACCCCCCTTCACGATCTCATTCAAGGCCGCTCACATAACCGAGGTGATTATACTATAACGAACGGATTTTATTTCTTCCGGCCAATTTCTCTCTTCCAATAATTTTCGATGATCAACTTAAGCGAGAAGCTTCGGGGGCTTGAATTGTCCGTCGGAATTTTGAACGTCCGCCGAATATCATGATCATCAACAGTTTAAATTTTATTTAGAGGCGGATTGAATCGTTTAAAATTAATTGGACCGAAAGCGTTTTTAGCGGGCGAAATGATTTCGGTTATTCCAAATCGGCGGAAATAAATAGAATTAATCCCTTCATTAATTATTGGAAATATTGATGAAAACAGTACGGTATGAAATTGATGATGCAATTATACACATACGTGTTTTGGGAATATTTTGGTCGACCAGTAGATGTCACTTTCGTTGACAGTTAACTCCGATTTCTCCTTAATAAGTTGATTGTAAGTCCAACAACAAGACTTAACAACGCTTATCAACCAACGGTCATTTTCATAATCAGACTTTAAGGCACGGTTTTTCAGTCACAAGTTAACTTTAACCTTCAGTTTATTCTCGTGGAAACAATTTTCTTCGTACTTGTTACCATGGAAATAAACCGAGAGTTAGGGGGGGTAAAGCCGTTATTGAAAAACCGTGCCTAAGGAAGCTTTAATTTATAGTAACTTTAAGTAAGTATAAGGAAAGAAATGTATCTTTTTAGGTTAAAGTAACTTTAAATTTAAAGTCTGATTATGACAACGACCCTAAGGATCGGTTTCATAATCGAATTAAAGGGGACTTTAAAATTAAAGTTACTGTCAGATGTCAAAACAAGCGCGAAAACATAGTTATTTACACATAGGAATGTGACTTTTGTTTAAAGTCTCGTTTAGTTCGAATATGAAACCGGGTCTAAGATTAATAACTCTAGATTTAATGATCTTGCTCAGGTGTATTGTTGGTTGTCTGACTGTCAGGCATGACTTCGTTAGGTCACGTGGGTTACAATCAATTATGAAGGACCCATACAAGCAGAATGTTCTCTTTTAACTCTCCGCGTTTTTTTTTTTTTTTTTCACAGGTATAATCAATCACATTTTAAGATCGCATTCTTCTTGTTACAGTAAAAAGCTCAGCGAGCAGAAGACAGGGGCTTCACTCAACGGCGCTGCTTCTTTTAATAGGAACAGCGGCGTGCTTGACGTGATTGCACGTGTGATTTCCCGACGAAATGAAAACTTCCCCGGATACAAGTGGTAGTAAAAGTGAATCGATACGTGCCCTGTGTTAACATAGACAAACAGAAGACCCGTGTAAAGAGTGTCATAACAAAGTGCTCTGAAGTGCGGATAATACAGGCGACGATCTAATAAACTCGGAGTGTATTCAAACATTAGCTTTGCGAGATTAAACGTGAGAGTGGGTGGCGTGACGTTCGTGTGAAGAAGGTTCCGGCGCAGCTGACTTATTTTGTTTTCGGTTGGTGCGAGACTGATTTGATTTATACATACTGTACGTTTAGCGTTGCTGTTGTGACCGTACTGTACTATTTAGTGAACGATTTTGCGTTCCGGTTGCCTAAATGCGTTGTCTTGGTCGTTAAAAAAAAAAAAATTCATAAAAATGATTAGAAATGGTTTAACTCAACGAAAATTGTTGCAAGTATATTTTTATAGTGAGTTGATCACAAATTGAAAAGTGAATTAAAATTCAATTCGTCTATACAAAATTATTGTACGGGGGTTTTTCTAAAAGAAATGGCAGTAATTTATTGGTTAGAAAAAAAAAAAATTTTAATAGTTTGAAATCAAGTTATGCAGTTTGCAATCATCCTGCTGCTACTCTTCGAACTGATTTTAATGCGTTTGTTTCACTCTATTTATAGCTGGAGGAGGGAGGGTAATGAAGCGGAACGTGCGGTGGGGCGTGCGATTGACCAATGGCACAATAGTTGAAAGCACCTGATTGGATAATCGATCCGCCCCACCGCACGTTCCGGTTCATTATACTCCCACCCCTCCAGCTATAAATAGAGCAAATCAAATGCGCATTGTGCAGTTGCATGAAATTTTGTTGGTTGTTGCAGTCAATCAAAATGCCAGTTTTATTTACGAAACTAAAAAAAAACCTTTGATTAAAAAAGTGTGGAAAATATATAAAATATTCGCAGCAATCAAAATTAGGTCATTATCTCCTTATTTTTAATAAAAAAAAAACAACTCACGTACCAAACTTTGATAAATAATCAATGGTTCGGAACTATACAATCGGTTAATAATAATGTTTTTGTTGAAATTTCAGACGAATTTGGTTCTTCTTTCTTCTTCTTTTGGAAAAAAAATTATCACTAAATTCAGAGACTTTTTGAAATGAAATAATTTAACGATAAATTAATAATAATAACTAAATATATTTTTCTTCATCAGCAGATTATTTACTTCTTAGCGCTCTGAAAGAAGTGCACTGTGTTACCCATACATACAGGATGATACGAGTTAAAAGTTGAAAACAGGGCCCTACATACCACACTGTAAATAGTCTTTCCTTTTTCCTTTTTTTTATCTTATCTTAAAAGAATATAAAACAGAAGAATGTCATGCTGTATCCACACCAACACCGAGAGATTGTTTTTCAAATACTTTAACAAATTGTATTTGTTCCTAACTTGCAGGAAATCCTCAGCTTTGTGTTCCTCTAGAGTTTCTTTGTCTTTATTAAATAGTTCATGGCTCCTACAGAGCCTTTCTTTATTAGCTTTGCCTAA
Source organism: Prosopocoilus inquinatus (assembly GCA_036172665.1). Taxonomy (NCBI): domain Eukaryota; kingdom Metazoa; phylum Arthropoda; class Insecta; order Coleoptera; family Lucanidae; genus Prosopocoilus; species Prosopocoilus inquinatus. Next base: position 1,071,580 of record CM069873.1, read on the forward strand.
CCTAAACTTTGCAATTTCTTCCTGGGTTTCGACATTCTTCATCCCACCATGTTTCTCCTACTTTCTCTTCCTTTTGAGTGTTACAGTTTCTTCTTGGGTTGGGTTGTCCAATTCAGTGTTGCTTCATCTTATTTTCTAACTTTCTTCTTCTTCAGATCCATCGTTCAAATAATTTCTCGAAGGATTCCCTCGCTTTTCCTTCGTCGCCTACCAAATAATGCCTACCTTAATTTTTTTTTATAAATAAACTCATTTCGGTTGTATCTTCCTTTGTCTTTTCTTGTTTCTCTGCAGAAACTTCTCGTTTCTTTCCGCCTGTAGCAGATTTCTATTTTTTTTTTTTGTTTATTGTGGGATCTCTTCTTTTGCCTACCTATGTAACTTTTGCTCTCTGGTCTTTATATGCTTCTTTATCTTCTGCTCGCTGCTTGTTCGTCTTTTATTCGTAACTTATTCCGACTGGATTCGACATTCTTCATCCCACCATGTTTCTCCTACTTTCTCTTCCTTTTGAGTGTTACAGTTTCTTCTTGGGTTGGGTTGTCCAATTCATTGTTGCTTCGCCTTATTTTCTAACTTTCTTCTTCTTCAAATCCATCGTTTAAATAATTTCTCGAAGGATTCCCTCGCTTTTCCTTCGTCGCCTACCAAATAATGCCTACCTTAATTTTTTTTTTTATAAATAAACTCATTTCGGTTGTATCTTCCTTTGTCTTTTCTTGTTTCTCTGCAGAAACTTCTCGTTTCTTTCCGCCTGTAGCAGATTTCTATTTTATTTTGTTCATTGTGGGTTCTTTCTCTTCTTTTGCCTACCTATGTAACTTTTGCTCTCTGGTCTTTATATGCTTCTTTATCTTCTGCTCGCTGCTTGTTCGTCTTTTATTCGTAACTTATTCCGACTGGATTCGACATTCTTCATCCCACCATGTTTCTCCTACTTTCTCTTCCTTTTGAGTGTTACAGTTTCTTCTTGGGTTGGGTTGTCCAATGCATTGTTGCTTCATCTTATTTTCTAACTTTCTTCTTCTTCAGATCCATCGTTCAAATAATTTCTCGAAGGATTCCCTCGCTTTTCCTTCGTCGACTACCAAATAGTGCTTTCCTTAATTATTTTTTTTATAAATAAACTTATTTCGGTTGTATCTTCCTTTGTCTTTTCTTGTTTCTCTGCAGAAACTTCTCGTTTCTTTCCGCCTGTAGCAGATTTCTATTTTATTTTGTTCATTGTGGGTTCTCTCTCTTCTTTTGCCTACCTATGTAACTCTTGCTCTCTGGTCTTTATATGCTTCTCTATCTTCTGCTCGCTGCTTGTTCGTCTTTTATTCGTAACTTATTCCGACTGGATTCGACATTCTTCATCCCACCATGTTTCTCCTACTTTCTCTTCCTTTTGAGTGTTACAGTTTCTTCTTGGGTTGGGTTGTCCAATTCAGTGTTGCTTCATCTTATTTTCTAACTTTCTTCTTCTTCAGATCCATCGTTCAAATAATTTCTCGAAGGATTCCCTCGCTTTTCCTTCGTCGACTACCAAATAGTGCTTTCCTTAATTTTTTTTTTATAAATAAACTTATTTCGGTTGTATCTTCTTTTGTGTTTGCTTGTTTCTCTGCAGAAACTTCTCGTTTCTTTCCGCCTGTAGCAGATTTCTATTTTTTTTTTGTTTATTGTGGGATCTCTTCTTTTGCCTACCTATGTAACTTTTGCTCTCTGGTCTTTATATGCTTCTTTATCTTCTGCTCGCTGCTTGTTCGTCTTTTATTCGTAACTTATTCCGACTGGATTCGACATTCTTCATCCCACCATGTTTCTCCTACTTTCTCTTCCTTTTGAGTGTTACAGTTTTTTCTTGGGTTGGGTTGTCCAATTCATTGTTGCTTCACCTTATTTTCTAACTTTCTTCTTCTTCAGATCCATCGTTCAAATAATTTCTCGAAGGATTCCCTCGCTTTTCCTTCGTCGACTACCAAATAGTGCTTTCCTTAATTATTTTTTTTATAAATAAACTTATTTCGGTTGTATCTTCTTTTGTGTTTGCTTGTTTCTCTGCAGAAACTTCTCGTTTCTTTCCGCCTGTAGCAGATTTCTATTTTTTTTTTTTTTGTTTATTGTGGGATCTCTTCTTTTGCCTACCTATGTAACTTTTGCTCTCTGGTCTTTATATGCTTCTTTATCTTCTGCTCGCTGCTTGTTCGTCTTTTATTCGTAACTTATTCCGACTGGATTCGACATTCTTCATCCCACCATGTATCTCCTACTTTCTCTTCCTTTTGAGTGTTACAGTTTCTTCTTGGGTTGGGTTGTCCAATTCATTGTTGCTTCGCCTTATTTTCTAACTTTCTTCTTCTTCAAATCCATCGTTCAAATAATTTCTCGAAGGATTCCCTCGCTTTTCCTTCGTCGACTACCAAATAATGCCTACCTTAATTTTTTTTTATAAATAAACTCATTTCGGTTGTATCTTCCTTTGTCTTTTCTTGTTTCTCTGCAGAAACTTCTCGTTTCTTTCCGCCTGTAGCAGATTTCTATTTCATTTTGTTCATTGTGGGTTCTTTCTCTTCTTTTGCCTACCTATGTAACTCTTGCTATCTGGTCTTTATATGCTTCTCTATCTTCTGCTCGCTGCTTGTTCGTCTTTTATTCGTAACTTATTCCGACTGGATTCAACGTTCTTCATCCCACCATGTTTCTCCTAGTTTTTCTTTCTCCTTTTGAGCGTTACAGTTTCCTCTCTAGTTATCTATAAGATGATAATAGACCAACGTTCTTATATGGATGAATTCTAAACCAAACGACAAGAGCAATAGTAAGAAGATGGGAAAGAAAGAAAATAGAAGAAGATAATTCATCACGAAAGATGCAGACGTTGGGGGACTACAGAAAGAATGGCAGATGAAAGAACTTTGAAGAAAATTGCATGGAGAGTACCAGATGATAAAAGGAAGAGACGAAGACCAAGGAGACGATGTATGGACGCTGTATTAGAGGATCTAAGAGACAAAAACCAATACTAAGTGAAAACAGGAAGCCAAAAATAGAAAATAACAATGCTCCAGGACTAAAAGATAATATCAAAAATGCATTTTCTTCTTTCTTCCTTTCTAATTCCTAATCACTTCTATTGGAAAACTGCGTTTTTTCTTCCGTTTCTTTAACCCTTTGAGATTTTCTTTTTCATACGCTACGCTTTTGACTTCTTTCCCGCCCCCCCCCCCCATCTTAATCCTAATCGGTCATATTCTTCCTTTCCAGCTCTTATTCGGTCTTCCTCTATTTCTCTTCTTCCTTTCTGGTTGATATTCCAGTGCCTGTCAAGCCAAGTTACTTTGATCTCTCCTCGATGTAGATCCAATCCAGTTCCATTTTTCTTTTCTTTCCCCTGTAACTGTTACCTTCTTGTTCGTCAGTTTCTTTCTCTTAAGTTGAATCCACGCTCTGGCTTCGTTGTTCTTTTCAGGATTACAGTTTTGCTTCCTCGCTTCCTTACCGCAACTGTCCCCAGCGTCTACTCCATTTAGCTCCTTCGTACATTTTTATTTTGCTGTTTGGTTGATGTTCAACATTACGTTTTTCTTTATGTACCTACAAGTCTTCAGTAATTTAAATTGTTAAAGTTCCTAACCCGTGTACCTTCAACTGGCTTCTAAGTTCCTATGAAAAGGAATGAGGAAATTGAATTGAACAAAAGAGCAATAAACTTGGTAACCAAGGGAAGAAAAATGGAAGAATGGCAGGCGCAGAAAAGAAAAAAGGCGATTAACCAGAAGACCTTCGAGAAAGTAAAAGACTGATGACTACGAAGGGAAACGCTTAATAAAAGTCAATTGGGAAATCGAATGGAACAAGGAGCAAGAAAAACTGAGAAATGGAAGAATGACAGGAGAAGAAATGGTTTCTCATTTAATTATTACAGTACAATTAAGTATGCGCGAAATAAATAAATTTAAAGTAAAAAGTTTCTTTTCTGTTTTTCAAAAAAAAAAAAATAATGTAGAAAAAATTTTCCTGCTCTACTACAGATGGCGCTACACATTCTTAACGTAACAGTCAAAAGACTTTCTCAACTCAATTGATAGATAGTTAAATTAATTAATATTAATTTCAGTATTAGCAACACTTTTTTAATTGAACCCGAATTTGAGGAAGAAAATTAATAATTTTGATTCGAGCCCGCCCCCTGACACATAACGAACGCTAATTTATTCTTCATTTAATTCTTTATTATTGCAGCAGTTGTTTTTTTAGTTTCAAAGGTTGAGTACGTGAGAAATAAACAATGAACATCCAGAGATCCGGATTAAGAAAAAAGAACGACAGGAAATTCATCAAAAACTGAATTGAAGTAAACGTTCCCCCTACTCCGTTACAGATGGCGCTGCTCTTGAAATCATTCAAAATTAATCGGCAATTAAATCTAACTAACTGCGAAGTATTAATTTCAGTATTAATGAAACTCTTTTAATTGAACTCAAATTTGAGGAAGAAAAAGCAGATTCAATTCGAAATTGCAAAAAAAAAAAATTCAAAGAAAATTGATAAAAATTTTGATTTGAGGCCGCCCCTTAAGACATGACGAACGCTAATTTGTTCTTCATTTAACTCTCTTTATTATTGCAACTGTTATTTCTTTTTTTTGCTTTCAAAGGTTAAGTATGTGAGAAATAAACAATGAACAGTCAGAGATCCAAATTTAAAAAGAAATGGTAGGATGGTAATCGCCCCTACTCTATTACAGATGGCGCTGCTCTTAGAAATCTTGAAATTTCAGTATTATTACTTTTAATTGAATTCAAATTTGAAGAAATAAATTAAATTAAATTCGAAATTGTGAAAGAAATTCAAAGAAAATTAGTCATTTTGATTTGAATCCGCCCTTGAACATATGTATAGCGAACGCTATTTTGAAAAAAAGTTAAACGTTCGCTTATTCTACTACAGATGGCGCTGCTCTCTCGCTCTCTCTCTCTTAGCGCAGCAGCTTGAAATAATGACTGTGAAGTATTAATTTCGACGACACGTTTTTAATTGAATTCGAATTTGAGGAAATTAAAATTAAAATCGAAATTGTGACAGAAATTAAAAGAAAATTAGTAATTTTGATCGCGTACTTCGTCCGACCTTTGACAGATGGCGCTGTAAATTTATTCAACGAAGCGTGCAATTATTAATTTCCTTTTAATTTTTGCCACGTTCGAATTTAATTTTTTTCTTTCAAATTTATTTCTTTTTTCTTCAAATTTGAGTTCAATTAAAAAAGTGTCGCCGACACCGAAATTAATGCTTCGCAGGTAGCATTTAATTGCCAATTAATTTTCAATTTTGAAATCCAGAACTGAAGAAAAAGTAAATTCGAAATTGGAAAAAAATTAAAAACAGAACTAGTAATTTCGATCGCATACTTCGCCCAACCTTTTACAGATGGCGCTGTTAATTTATTCTTTAGTATTGCGACGGTATTTTTTTTTTTTTTACTTTCAACGACTGAATATGTACGAAGCGAACAATCCGTATTAAGAGAAAATATAATCGAGTTATATTTTAAAAAATAACAGAAAATGACACAGAAATAAATTGAAGCAAACATGCCACCTACTCAACAACAGATGGCGCTGCTCTTTCTTCGCCCAAAGGCCGAAAAATATTCAAAATTAACTGGCAATTAAAAAAGAAAAAAAAATTAAACAAGAAATAACCGCGAAGAATTAATTTCGGTGTCGGCGACAACCGAACTCAAATTTCCAAAAAAAAAATTGATTATGTACCTCCCCCGATCTTTAACAGATGGCGCTGCTTATTTATTCCTTATTATTGCAACGACAATTTAATATTTTTTTGAAGTCTGACTGTGATTGCAGTTTAAGATGAGATGAAGAAGAGAAAAACCTGGGCTTTAATAATATTCTTTAATAACAACAGTTCTTCCTGTTATCTAATAATAATAATGATAATAATAATAAAAGAAGTCGTATCGGCATCAGATCGAATTAAGAATTTTTGGGACGACAAAAGAAGTCTTAACTAAATTAAATTTTCAATTATTGTCACGCCTTTTAGAAAACCCCCCCGTAGAAGTGTTCCGATGCTCTGTTTAATTCTAGAAAATTAAATTCGCGATGTTGCTAAAAAAATAAAATAAATCTAAAGATCAAACTTACAAAAACTGTTATAAAATAACGTTTCAGAAGATTTTGCTGTTATTATATTTATAAAAAATTAAATAAATAAATAATATACGTATAGTTATAAGTCGTAAGCAATTTTTATTTGTCAAAATTAGTCTAAAAATCAAAATGTTGAAATCGGGCCTAAAACAATTACGTACTGTAATTGGAGAGAAACTGTTTTGTGACGAAAATGTTTGGTACGTTTAATTACAACGTTAATTAATAATCATCGTTCATGCTTGTGTGTGTTTTAGTTGCCGCTATAATTTTAGAGGGATTTGTTATGTCAAAAATTTTTGCTTTCATTTATTTGCTGTACAAAATTTTTTTTATATAAGATGTAATGGCTTACTGATCTGATCTGTTTTTTTTTTTAATTCGGATGAGTAGTTTGAAATTTCGGCGCCAAAAACGAGCTTCGTCATTGGTAGCTGGCCGCCCGAATCGACCGGCGACAAGGCTCGTTTGACCAATGACAAAGCTCGCTTTTGGCGCCAAAATTTCAAACTACTCATCCGAATTAAAAAAAAAAAAGCCAAAATTTCAAAGTACTCCTTCGAATTAAAAAAAAAAAAAGAAACAGAGTATAGACGTTTCTAAAAATGTTCCCAGAAAACAAAAAAAGAAACTCTTTGTAGGCAACCCGGCCAACACAGTCGCTTGTGTTGTTGCCTACACTGAAAATCTAAAACAACATATAAATTTTATTTATTAAAAACGTTATTGAACAAGTTACTTTGAACATTGAGCAAACTATAGCATTGGTTCGTTTTTAAGGCAAAACAAAAATATATTTTCAGTTTAGTTTTCGATCTTAAAGCAATGTGTATTCAAGTCAGCACACACCGAAAGTTTTCATTCTGCAGTTGACAGTTTTATCGTCTGTCACACAAGAATTAAAAAAAAAAAACTTCAGAGAAAAAAATTAGAATCTTGATGTGGTCTGCCATGACTGGAAACGCCTTGTTACGCACAATACAATCCAATACATATCCAAAATGACACACTATATTTTCCAGTGTAAAAATTAAAATTACCATACTTATGATTTGTAATGTACTTCTACATGTACATACTTGTATGATGTAATTGTCGCAAAGGCTCTTTCGGGATAGATGTATACACCTAATTGTTAAACGAAATCACGATTACCCCGTTAACAATTACAGCCAATACAGCTGTCCCCAAAAAAAGTCTTCGCGAACGCATAGGAGCATTCAATATCATTTTCATTTCACACCACTAAATTTAGCACAATCTGTATTATAACTGACGGTCTATAAATAGATGCCTTGTAAGAATTTTGTAAGCTAGCTTCTGTGCAAATGTGGACTTGGACGTGTGCACGATTACCTACAATCATTTTGTAAATTCTCTCCTCGAACCCTCAAAACTATATTTCCACGTGCAAAAGTGCTATGACTGCTGAAAGGAATGTGTATAAAATACTAGACGCTTAACAATCTAAGTTTAAATAAAGTGTGATTCGATATAGTTACGCATTTTCACTTTTCCTTACTCCCCAGGAATTACTTGAAATATAAATAAATGAAATGTACAGTCAGCATTGAAAGTAATGGCTCCTCCCAATGAAATCGAGTTCACCTAATCGTTGCAGCGATGATCAGAGCGAACGGGCCTCAATTTGTCTCTTTTTTACTACTCCAATTTTTTTTTTAAATTTTGATTGTACAGTAAGGTACTTTTGATGGTGTGAACTGATCGTAAACTGCAGTTTCGAAACGCCACTCGAATTATTCAGAAATCGAAATTTTTATTCTAGGGCTATTGTGTTCGCCATTAGAATCTGCGACGCGTTGAAGTCGTCGTGTCATCATTTTAAAAGTAAAGCGACTTATAAACGCTGTAAAGCATCTGTCAAGTTTGACACTGTCACCAAATTGATGACGAAGGTTTGATTCATACCTTGTAAAGCCGCTTTTCGGGCAACAACCTGTACATCGAGTTTGAATCGCATTTAGCTTCGCTGGCGCAATATTTAGAAATTGTGGGAAACGTTTTATGCCGCGCCTACCTCGTCGGCTTTTATTGCTTTAAAAATAAATAAACGTTTGGACTCTGAAACACAAAGGCCTTATTTCAATCGACCGAACAAAACGATTTCAACTTAAGAACACTATACAGAGGTCTCACGTTAAGCTTTAGGATTGCAAGAGCAATTCAGACAATCTTTTGCATCCGTTTTAAGATACGCCGGCCATAAAACATCATAAAATTCTCAATGCATCGGCACTTTTTTATAGCTTTAGGGCCCGATTTCTTCTCCTACGGATAAATTTATCCGCCAGGTAGTCTCCTCCTCCTCGATAATAATCGATACAATGGTTTCCAAGGATAATACCTGGCAGATAAATTTATCAGGAAGTGAAGAAATCGGGCATAAGCAAAGAAACAACATCGTCCAGAGGTTTCATTTTTTGGTTTGCAGAGGAAATTTCGAGCTACGTTTCTGCTGAAGAAGCCCCAATTAGGGCTGAAACAGCTGCACAGAGGCTGCTCGAGGTTTTCACTCCAATCAAAAACTATTTGCAACAAATGTTTTACTTTTAGTAATAATTACATCAGCTTTCGCAAGCGTATGCAGGTGCAGCTGATTTTTTCTGTAGAAAATTGACCTTGGACAAGACAGTCATAAAATTTCCGCTGCCGCGCGCGCTTGACTAGATCATGAGAATTGTACTCCTAATTTTTTGCCGACTGTTATTTCAGCGGAGAGATTAAATTGCGTTCACTCTCGACCTTTAACGCGATCGGGCTTTCTTTACGTCACCTCGAACTCGTTGGTTCCTGCTGAGGTCATGACGTGCAAACCCTTCCTTCCAACATTACACAGAAAAAAAAATACGTAGTAAAAAAAATAACGCAACTGTAACAAAATACGAACCAAATACAAAAAAGTTGCAGATATTTAGTATTTTTTGTGACTGGTTTCTATTTTACTAATTCTTTTTCTGTGTAGGGGGCACGGCTTGTTTTGCTTTATTAACCTGTAACGTGCCGGGAGCAAATGAATCGTTTAGCGACATATTCAGGGTCTGGTTGGTGTTGGTAGGGACTCTCAATCGTTTGGTGATATATTCAGAGCCTGGTTGGTGTTGGTGGGGGCTCTGCCCCGCATTTCGCATCGTGGCCATCCTGAAAGGTCGATTCACACCTTGTTTGGGTTGAAGAAAACGAAAACTAGTCGGAGGTTTCCTCAGCTTACATCGTTCCGTCGGGTTTTTACGTGACCTTGGAAAACTCGATAGAGGTTTCCTCAGATTGCGACGCTTCGTCGGGTTTTTACGTGGTCCTGGAGGACTGAAAGCTCGTCAGTGTCTGTATCAGCCTCGTCCATAAAGTTCAGGCCGGGTATGTTTGTGACTGTCGCTCTTTTTTCATGCAAGTTATCGTTGTCAAACTTTCCATCCCTTACAGGCGTATTTATGGTTACGGCTCACTTTTGGTTACGGCTCGCTTTTGGTTACGACTCATTTTTTGGTTCCGGCTTATTATCGTGGGCCATTGCCGGTGTCGATCCAGGTGTTCAAGCTTGGTGAGCAAACGCTGGTTGTGACGATGCTTTTGGGGGAAGCAGCGCAGCGTTAATGTGTCCCCGGCTTTCGGCAAAGTTCTTCCGAACCGGAGTCATTTTCGTTTGGCGTCTTTACACGTCAATGGCGGTGAAGAACCGGACCAACCGTACGCGATGACTAACAATTGTTCTAGAGATTTGGGCCGAATCTTGCTAATTGTTATTGATTTTATTGTATTATCTGCTTTGGGCGCTTCGCGCCAGTTATATTTAAATTCACGTTTCAATATACGTCTTCTGGGATAACGGCACCGTAATGTAGCGGCCGTAATAAGACGATGAATGACGTCGTGTAGCGTTGAAAAATGACGTTCATTGGCATAAAGCAAGTAAGAAAAACCGACGATGTGTATTTCATAATGGCCTGTCTGGATTTGATGTTAGTAACATATTTAGAAAACAAGGTGTCGCCATAATAGGATTCCAAACGTTTAAAAAAAACCTTTTAACGTATTTCTATATGACGGTGAGGTTGAAACCAAATGTACTCAATGTTCTTAGTTAGCATGATTCATGTGACGTCATTCACCGCCAACTTACGGCCGGCGTTTTACGTCACCGCTATCCTAGGAAAACGAGGCTTTACGGGAATAAGGGAGGCGGCACTGAATCGGCGGTGGAAATCTGCCCGAGGTTACTTACTAGAAGGAAGAAAATTTACGACCGTGAGCGGTAAACGCACATGGGAAACAACCAAGTAACAAAATAGATGATCAACATGGCGCTTACCTTGCTGATGTACAGCAAACAGGAAAAGATTTACACGTCCCGCAAAACCGAACAAGCGCTCCAAGAGCCTGCAGGGATAGCAACTAACAATGTGGCTGTAATCCGTTCTACACAAAATCGATACAAATAGGAAACCGAGGCTTTACGGGAATAAGCGAGGCGGCACTGAATCGGCGGTGGAAATCTGCCCGAGGCTACTTGCCAGAAGAAAGAAAATTTACAACCGCGAGCGGTAAACGCACGTGGAAAACAACCAAGTAACAAAATGGATGACCAACATGGCGCTTACCTTGCTGATGTACAGCAAACCAGAAAAGATTTACACGTCCCTCAAAACGGAACAAGTGCTCCCAGAGCCTGCCGGGATAGCAACTAACGATGTGGCTGTAATCCGTTCAACACAAAATAGATACAAATAGGAAACCGAGACTTTACGGGAATAAGCGAGGCGGCACTGAATCAGCGGTGGAAATCTGCCCGAGGCTACTTGCCACAAGAAAGAAAATTTAAGACCGCGAGCGGTAAACGCACGTGGAAAACAACCAAGTAACAAAATGGATGACCAAGATGGCGCTTACCTCGCTGATTCACAGCAAATCGGAAAAGATTTACACGTCCCTCAAAACGGAACAAGTGCTGCCAAAGCCTGCTGGGATAGCAACTAACAATGTGGCTGTAATCTGTTCAACACAAAATAGATACAAATAGCACCTAGCTCACAATGCTTCAGACATAATCACTACTTCACAGCAAGCTGCTTCGCCGTCGAGCCGCTCCGTTGAAATGCCACCTGACATCGGGTAAGCCGCTACCAACCAAACAACCACCGTGCACTCAACATGCGTGCTCAAAGGGAAGCCTACCCGACCGTAACGGTCAACGCGAAATTCGAATGTAACGTAAACGTTCGAACTTGTTTGAAATAACTTAACAATAGACAGCTAGACTGTTATGTCCGATTAACAGAGGTTTATTTTTTATTTCTACTTAAAAAATAAAGTAACGTAATTTTCGAATTACACCACGGTAGTAAAACAGAGCATGAGGCCATTTGTATTATAAAAATCCAATTAATTTTGTGAAGGAGACGACGACAAAAAATTTTATTTTTATTTTATGAAAATAATTTTTATGAAAATTATTAAGCAAAATGTAAAATATATATATGAGAGTGTAAGACAGTTAAAAAAAGTAAAAAATGAAAAGAAAAGAAGAGAATTAAAAGGAAATTACTAAAAATAATTTGGAGGCAAGTGAAAAAAATTATATCTACATCAGCATCCTTAGCTTTCAAAATTAAAGTGGTTTGTAAAGCAACTTGTGATAGGAAAGGCTACCACAACAAAAAAATACTGTTGTGTTACTGTGCTAGATCATTTTTAAAGCAAGTGTTTAAGTAATAAGAGTACGTCTTTCGGAATTATTCGCTTGGCCTTGTTTATTTTGATTTTTTTTTTTATTGGAACTGGAAATTGGTCCTGTATTTCATTTTTTTCGTTTCGTAGGCAATTCAAAAAAATACAAATCCGCGTATCGATTATTTTAATTTGCTAATAGGATTTTTCCATTATTCCATTATTATATTATTAATTAGTTAATTTGCTTCACATCGAAATTGCTCGTTTAAAAAAAACAAAAATTAATTACCGTGTTCTCGTAATTAACGATGTTCCGTATTTTCCGTTGCACCCCCTCACACAGAGCGCGAATTTCTCCGGAGTACGCCCACCCCCGCCCGGTCTGTTATTATTATCATTATTATTAGTACAAACATTCGCAACACCGAAAGAGTACGGCAGAGATACAAATTAGATATTCGGCGGGGGCGTATTTTATTAACGAATAACTGAAAATTGGGTGTAATAATAACTCACAGAAGGAACAGCAGCGGCAGCAGGTAAAATTAAGGTATTAAATAACGGGAGCCAAGTTTTAATTAGTTTCCTGGGTGTAATAAAGCAAGGGCCACTTTCCGATCGTGCCGCTAATGAATATTTCAATTATTGCATTTAGGGATAATTTATGGAAACCGATATTGCTAATTAGGCTCTCGTTTCTGACCACGCCATTGGTCACTCGAGATGCACGTCGAATACAAATATTACTCTGTTACTATAGTCAGTTTATTAATAGTAAGGCCATGTCGGTAAACTATTAATAAACGTACGTTTTTTTTTTGTTAAATGTATATTAAAAAAAATTGCCCCTAAGAATATCCATGCTTTGTTTATTATTAATCGTTGCCAAGACGGTTCTACCATTAATAAACAGAGTATAGATTTTTTTGGGGGTGCTTTTTTTTTGATGTATTACAAACAAAATGGGGGGAGGGTGGTTCTTTTAAGCTGGTGGAAACCCTGTTCCAATATAAATCCCGTGTAATCTGTGAATAGTGTCGCTGTTAAAATACTTAAGGACGAATAAGGTAATTCAACCCCTGCAGTGTCCGCAAGATAAGTCGAATCGAGGGAAGATATTTATTTCCTCGGGAAAAACTGCAGGCAAAGCGTTCGCCAAAACTTAAGCTTGCGGATTTAAATTTCCCCAAGGGTCACTTACATGCGTTCTCGAACATTCGAGACGTGTTTAGCCATTTCTCCACGTCTCATGTATCTTTTAAGCGGACGTTCCTCGTCGTTCGACAGAAATTTTACTTAATTATTTTCTTCTTTTCCATTTTCGCTCTCTCAAAACATGCATAAATATTTTAAAATCGAAACCCTTTTACTTTTTTTTTTCCTTGAGAAAATAGTTTCTTGGAAACAAGGGTTGTTTTGTTTACCACGTACCTTTTTCTTTTAGTTTGGTTTCAGTCATGTCCTTCATGCTCCTTCTTTTTTTGGTATCTTGAGAATCAAGACTGTTTCATCCACAAGTTCGTCAAATTTCCTATCGCCTTTCTCCATTTCCTCCTTTTTATTTCGTTTAATTCATTACTGCTCGAAGGCTTAAAAATTTTAGTGAATTATTCTTTGCATTTCGAAACTTTAACACGATTTAAAATTTTTAAAAACCTTTTAGGCCCGGTTTCACCATCACAGTTTAACTTTAAACTTCGCTTTATTCCCATGGTAACAATTGCAAGGATAATTGTTTCCATAGAAATAAAACGGAGCTTAAAGTTAAACTGTGATGGAGAAACTGGGCCTTAGTCTTTTTTTTTTTGTTCTTCTTCTTAATAATTGCAGTGGAAAATTACCCGCGCAATTTCCTCCTCGCTTTATACACTTTAATATCTCTCGGAGCTCATAAACCTTTGTTTAAAAATATCGGAATTCGATGAAGTATATACGATGTATACTGTTTCGGCGTTCAAAATTCAGCATTCGTAGGTGGGTTCGGAGGCGAAAGATGAGGAAACTTATTTCAGTAAATGAAAAGAGGCGGCAGAAACCTGGCACCGCGACATAAATATTAGATATCCGTTTTTAAGTCTTATCAATTTCATCGTCGTACCTCTTTACTTTCAGGAGGAGGAGGAGGAGGTGGAGGAGCTATATTGCAGCTTAAATTTTTGCTTTTCCCTTTGTTGGCCGTATTGATTTCATTCCGCCTTAATTTTTGCGGCATTCAGACCTTTATCGCTTAGGTCCCTAAAAGCGTCTCGTTTACTCGTTTGACTTGCAGATTCGTATTGGAATCCTCATTATATTTCCACTTCAATTCGAAGAAAAAAAAAAAAAAAGAATGAATTCGAACGCCAAAAACGAATACCTCTATTATACCTGTTATTAGTTTACTTGAAAATCTTGGCAATCAAATTTTAATACTCCAATTTTTTTTCTTTTTTTTTTTGTTCAGAAATAACCACAGGAGTTACACAAAGCAGGGGCGAATTATTATTAAAATAAAGCATCAGATACCATTACTATTTGCGACTTCTAATTGCCATCCCCTTATTTTGCGAACTGTTTCAAATGAATTTTAATGAATGATCCTTTTTTTGTTTACGAGATGTTCTCTTCCATTTACTTTTAAACGAGGTAACGAATCGAAGAGCAATAAGCAATGATAAAACATGACAGAGAGAATGAATGTTACGCAATCGAGTGAGAGCTGACGTAAAGAAAACCAACGGCATGAAATGTCAAAAGCGAACGCAATTTAATCTCTCCGTCGAAATGAAACCGTGTACATAAAAAAAATTGGTAATTCTCAGGACCTTACAACGCGATGAAAATAGAAGAATTGAAATTAGACTGGAGGCAGACACATGGCGTTAATAAAAACATTTCGTTTTTCATGTTTGATCCAATTTTCAACCCCTTACGCCTTCAAAAATTCCTGATTGATTCCAAAGCAACATGCTTTAATGAATAAAGCACCGATGAGAACCAAAAGGTAAGAGCAGGTAAAAAATTAGCAAACCCAACTAAAAATTAAAAAAAAAAGGTAAGAAGAAATTAGAAAAATTAAAAAAAGAGCAAAAAATGTAAAAAAAAATAAAAGTAAAGTAAATTAACCAGAACTAAGCCCAGGGTCAAGCCAATCCAAAGTTAATGAATATTAAGTAAAGCTAAGCTCAAGATCAACCCAACCCAGCCGATGCAAACTCAAAGAAAAATGAAAAAAAAAAGTAAAAACGAACCAGAAAACTTAAAAAATAGAGCAAAAAATTTTTTTTTAAATAAAAATAATGTAAATTAAGCCTAGGGTCAGGCCAACCTAAACGAAACAAACCTGAGCGAAACCAACCCAAAAAAAACTAGAGACTAGAGGCAGACACGTGTTATTAAAGGAAACATTTCTTTTGCCATGTTTTTTTCCAATTTCCATTCCCTTACATCTTCAAAAATTGTTTATTCCGAAGCAACAAGCTTTAATGAATAAAGCACCGATGAGAACCAAATGGTAAGAGCGGGTAAACAATTCCTCAACCAACGAAATTAGACTAAAGACATCTAGAGAATGAATGTTACGCCATCGAGCGAGAGCTGACGTAAAGAAAACCAACGGCATGAAATGTCAAAACCGAACGCAATTTAATCTTTCCGTCGAAATAAAACCGTGTACATAAAAATTGGTCATTCTCAGGAGCTTACAACGCAATGAAAATAGAAGACTTGAAATTAGACTAGAGGCAGACACATGGCGTTAATAAAAACATTTCGTTTGTCATGTTTGTTCCAATTTCCATTCCCTTACATCTTCAAAAATTGTTTATTCCGAAGCAACAAGCTTTAATGAATAAAGCACCGATGAGAACCAAATGGTAAGAGCGGGTAAACAATTCCTCAACCAACGAAATTAGACTAAAGACATCCTGAGAATGAATGTTATGCAATCGAGTGAGAGCTGACGTAAAGAAAACCAACGGCAAGAAATGTCAAAAGCGAACGCAATTTAATCTTTCCGTCGAAATGAAACCGTGTACGTAAAAATTGGTCATTCTCGGGACCTTACAACGCAAGAAATGAGACGTCGCCGGAAATTCATGACCGTCCAGACGTTTTTATATTAAACGTTCAAGGTATTCACACACACAAAACTCGGTAATGCATCTGCGGATTTTTGTAAAAAGATGAGGCGGTTATATCTAAAAATAGAAACTTCGGGCGATATTCTTTAAACCTAAAGCAATAAAAGAAGTACTCTAAAACGTAGAGAAAAACTATCTGCGAGTTACATTAATCTCCTATTATATATAAACAATAAATAAACGTTTCTTAATGCCTTATTACCAAGTTACAGTAGCCGCTCATTATTTCCGAGCAATTGTACCAAGAATGACAATATCTAAATGTTTTTAATCACTGTTATCAAAATCAATAAAAAAAAAACAAATTCGTGTATATATTAGATTTAAGACTAGAAATGGTAACATTGTATATTTGTAGCTGTTATGTCCGATTAATAGAAGTTTATTTTTTATTTCGACGTGGTGCTTACCTTGCTGATGTACAGCAAACCAGAAAAGATTTACACGTCCCTCAAAACGGAACAAGCGCTCCCAGAGCCTGCTGGGATAGCAACTAACGATGTGGCTGTAATCCGTTCAACACAAAATCGATACAAATAGGAAACCGAGGCTTTACGGGAATAAGCGAGGCGACACTGAATTGGCGGTGGAAATCTGCCCGAGGCTACTTGCTAGAAGGAAGAAAATTTACGACCGCGAGCAGTAAACGCACGTGGAAAACAACCCAAGTAACAAAATGGATGACCAACAAGGCGCTTACCTTGCTAATGTACAACAAACAGAAAAAGATTTACACGTCCCTCAAAACGGAACAAGTGCTCCAAGAGCCTACTGGGATAGCAACTAACAATGTGGCTGTAATCCGTTCAACACAAAAATCGATACAAATAGCAAACCGAGGCTTTACGGGAATAAGGGAGGCGGCACTGAATCGGCGGTGGAAATCTGCCCGAGGCTATTTGCCAGAAGGAAGAAAATTTACGACCGCGAGCGGTAAACGCACGTGGAAAACAACCAAGTAACAAAATGGATGACCAACATGGCGCTTACCTTGCTGATGTACGGCAAATCGGAAAAGATTTACACGTCCCTCAAAACGGAACAAGTGCTCCCAGAGCCTGCTGGGATAGCAACTAACGATGTGGCTGTAATACGTTAAACACAAAATCGATACGAATAGCGCCTAGCTCACAATGCTTCAGACGTAATCACCACTTCACAGCACGCTGCTTCGCCGTCGAGCCGCTCCGTTGAAACGCCACCTGACATCGGGTAAGCCGCGACCAACCAAACAACCACCATGCACTCAACATGCGTGCACAAAGGGAAGCCTACCCGACCGTAACGGTCAATGCGAAAATCGAATGTAACGAAAACGTTCGAACTTGTTTGAAATAACTTAACAACAGACAGCTAGACTGTTATGTCCGATTAATAGAAGTTTATTTTTTATTTCGACTTAAAAAATAAAGTAACGTAATTCTCGAATTACGCCACGGTAGTAAAAAAGAGCACGAGGCCATTTGTATTATAAAAATCCAATTAATTTTCTGAAGGAGACGATGACAAAAATTTTGATTTCTATTTTATGAAGGAATTTTTACTAAAATTATTAATTAAAATGTAAAATATATATATGAGAGTGTAAGACAGTTAAAAAAAAGTAAAAAATGAAAAGAAAAGAAGAGAATTAAAAGGAAATTACTAAAAATAATTTGAAGGCAAGTGAAAAAATTTACATCTACATTTTTGATGAATTAATATGAGATGAGGAGAATAATTAAATAAATTAGAAACAAAACTAAACTAAAAGGGGCAGAAATGTAAAAATGATGATGCCTAAAAGTGTACTTTGGCACAGTTTCGGCAAACCATCGGATTACGTGAATACCCACCCAATAAGCACTGCAATAACAGCGATATAAGAGTCATTGATGTACATTTTCCGCAGACTGGTCGTTGATAATTGATGACACCAAAGTCAATATGATGAATGTATCACCGCTAAATGGAGGCCCTGTGTGTTACGGAGCGAGGACTGCGCTGAATCGGTAGCAAACACGAATTTTCGCCGATTCAGTTATTCCAGCGCACTAGGTCAATACTACATAGGCAGTCCACGATTTTCATGCTGAGAAGAATAAAATAAATTCCGCCCGGAGGTAGCTGAATGGAAACTCCAGATAATATGTTATAGATATACTGGATCAAGTATTCTAAGAGAAATTCAGAAGAGGAAGAAAGATTTAGTATTTAGATAGTGAAAGCGATTTATTCTTAAAGTGCTAATTCGATTTCTTTATACATACACAATTATTACATACTCAATCAAAATAAAAGCCGGAAATTAACTAATTCGCAAAGAAATAAATACCAATGAAATTATAGAGTTAAATAGAAAAAAAATGGCATGGAGAGAAAGGCGAATATTTAGTACGAAATAAAAAAAAACACATCGTGAAGAATTGGTATCTTCATTCGCGAAATTATTTTTCTTTTAAACATTTTTCATAAAATCGATTGTAATTTCTACGCAAAAAAAATTTTCAAAGTAGAAGTATATCGCTCTGTATATCAAATTTCTCGCACAAGCTCAAAACTTTTGGGTATTCACATTTTGGAAGAAGAAAAATTACAGAAATCTACTGAAATTGCTTCCGACCGTATAAACGCTAAGTCACTTCAGTTGTTTTGAATCATTTTCCATGGTAAGACTGTATTTAATTACGCGCTCTGAGCGTGTTCCGTAAATCAATAAATCATTGGAGGTAATTTTCTATCGCTTTGAAGTAGTCTGCGTGGTTCCGTACACTCAGGTAATTGCCCGACGATTTAATTTATTTAATTTCATCGATTCAAGCTAACAAAAATAAATAAATAAATAAATAGCGTTAAATAGAAGGGAAAAAAATGGCTTTTTCTTTATGCGTAAAAAATCGGTTAACAATTGATTACCAAAACAAACACATCCTAAAGAATGGGTACCTTTATTTCACAATAAATAAAATAAACTTGAATGAGGAACACGACGCTTGATTAAAGTCAAGAGGTTTCGACTCGAAGATGTACATGGGAAGATCGATTCCTTGTACGGTGCCGCTCTACTTAAGCGCTTTTCCCTTCCGGATTGCTGCGCAAGTGGAGAATATGGGATGTTGCATTTGCTATGCAAATTTATGCTTAATTGAGTGCAGAAATTAGGGATAATATTTCAGCTACCGTTAGCTCGACCTTAATGTCTCGGTCGCTCGCTGCGTACCGCGTACGAAATTCAAAGAAATGATGCTGACCTTGTTCATTAATGTAATACATAATTTTTATAAAAATCTTTCATCTGTAACGTACTGATTATTACACTGATAATTTAAAAAAATGATTTGGAGTGAAGGGCGAATGTTCAGTACGTAACAAAAAATGCCTGCGATAAGAAATAGCTTTTCCTTAAACAAAGAAATGATTATTTTTGTTTCAACTCGACTTTCTTGAAACACAGAATTTAAATCGAATTAATAAAACAAAAAAATTCGATTACGATTGTCACACCGTGAAGAATTGGTATCTCTATTGGAGAAATTAATTTCAGACTGAGGAAACTGACCTCAAGGTCACCCCGAGCCAATCCAAAAATATCAGAAAAATTAAGACAAAGCTAAAAATTTCGAAAAATTCGGGAAATGTTTCTTTTTAATTAAAATCTACGAATATCAAGGAAAACTAAGCCCAAATGTTAAGCCAAGCCAACCTAATCCGGCATAAGAGAAACCTACCGGGCAATTCAAGGAACAAATAAAAGAGAAAAATCGGAAAAATGTAAAAAGTTAAAAATTTCGAAAAATACAGCGAAAAATTAAAATTAATGAAAATTAAGCAAAGCTAAGCCCAAGATCAAGCCGAGGAAACTGACTCCGAGGTCAACCCGAACCAAGGCGAAGCTAATTCAGAAATATCATAGAAATTAAGACAAAACTAAAATTTTCGAAAAATTCGAGAAATGTTTGTTTTAATTAAAATTTACGAATATCAAGGAAAACTAAGCCCGATGTCAAACCAACCTAACCGAATCCGGCATAAGAGAAACCCAGCAGGCAACTCAAGGAACAAATAAAAAACGGAAAAATTTAAAAAGATAAAAATTTCGAAAAATGCAACAAAAAAAAAATAATGAAAACCAAGCGAAGCTAAGCCCGAGATCAACCGAACTCAGTCGAACCAAACCCAACTAAAAATTTAAAAAAAAGTAAACAGAAATAGAAAAATTATAAAAAGAAAAAAGATTAAAAAAAAAAAGTAAAGTAAATTAAGCAAAACTAAGCTCAGGGTTAAGCCAATCCAAAATTAATAAACATTAAGCAAAGCTAAGCTCAAGATAAACCCAACCCAACCAAAGTAAACCCAACGAAAAATTAAAAAAAAAAATTAAAAAGAAAGAAAAATTTAAAAAAAGGTGAAAGAAATTAAAAACAATGTAAAATAAGCAAATCTAAGCCCAGGGTCAAGCCATCCCAACCGAAACAAACCTAAGCGAAGCCAACCCAAAGAAAAAAAGTGAAATAAAATCAGAAAAATTAGAGTAAAAAGAATTAAAAAATTTAAGCAAGACTATCCCAAGGTCAACCCAACTCAACCAAACCAAGCCAAACGATGAAGTAAAAAAAAGAACCCCTTTGAAATCGAAACGAAACAAGCGCTCCCAGAGCCGAAACGAAGACAATTCAACATGCAAATTTAAAAAAAAAAGACAACGAAACAAAAGAATAATTAAAAAGCTACGAAGCATACAAAATTAAAATTAACGGAAATTAAGCAAAAATAAGCCCAAGGTCAATCTGACCCAACCATAGCGAACCTAAAAGAAGCCAACTCAACGAAAAAATGAAATTTAGAAAAAATATTAAGAATATCGAAACAGCTCTTCTTTTTCCGTAGAAATGATTTTCTTTTGTTCAACTAACCGATGCTGACTTTCTTGAAACACAGGATTTAAATTAAATTAATAAAACAGAAAAATTCGGTTACGATTAAACTGATTACATTACAGAAACACGCCGTGAAGAATTGGTATCTTCATTCGCGAAACTAATTTCAAACTGAGGAAACTCACTCATTCGAATTAAAAAAAAAAAAAAAAAAACTAAACTTCAACGAGGAACTTAACACGTAATAATTAGGTCAAGAAACACTTCACACCAAAATGATCGCATTTCTTTTCCTGTTGGAGCTTTTTATGATGCACTTCTTTCCGCTTGGATTCGTAATAAGCGGGGCCTATCGGATGATGCATTTGCTATGCAAAAATGTTCTTAATTGAGTGCCAATATTGAACCTACCGCAAGCTCGACCTTAATTTTTCGATTGCTTGCTGCATTTGCTATGCAAAAATATCCTTAATTGAGTGCATAAATTACGAAACAATCTCGGTTGTGAAAACACAACAAAAGAGAGTGGGTGTTTCAAAAATCTTGAACGAACTTATATCTTGAAATAAAACAAGTTTCTTTTTCGTTTGTCGCTCGCTCATGCCCATTTAATATTTCAGGGCTTTTTTTACAATTCATAAAAAAAAAAAACTTTTATATTGAATATGTCGTCAAGTTTATGCCACGACACATGCCCTTATGTAAGTACCTATCTAGGGAAAATAACTTTTGTTATTTTACGAGCTAGGTAAGGTTTAGTAATGTTGTAAATATTTTATATACACCGGCGCGGCGTAAATTTCAGCAATTTGTAAACTTTATGGCACGTCTCACGCGAACAGACGTAATAAATTCATCATCATCCGCGAAATTTTAATATGCGGCTTAAATATGTGCGAACGGATTCTCTCCGTTTCATGTTTCGAATTATTTACTAACAAACGCGTAACCGCACACAAGGCAAATGAGATACATGATCAAAAGGCGCCGGGTTTTTTTTTTTTTGAGATTCCCAACGCACGCCTGATTTCTACAACTTTATAAAAGTAATTAACATGCTTTCGAAATTATATTAAATCTAGATGATTTCTTAATTCTTTCACTTAATTAGAAAAAAATTAATGATTTTTACTCAATTAGATTAGCAGAGGTACCTTCCATTACCTTTTTAAAATCAAAATTATGAGTTGAGTTCGGGATTTTTGATTTCCACAATCGAAACCTATCCGCCGGTAGATGTCGTCGTATCCATGGTCGTTCCAATAGTTTGTTACCTGTATAATCGGTCGTTAGGCTTCTCTTCGTGCTAGCTTGCTTTAAGTTCGGCTGACCGTCGCTAGGTGACGAGGCGGTCACGCACACTCATGACCGCCTCGTCATCTAGCGACGGTATTTTATTTCGACCGATTACAAGGGGTTGACCGGGGAGGCATGTTTTACTTCTCACGTAACTAACGGAGCGAGTGAGTGTTTTGTTTAGACAAGTCGTCGTTGAGTTGACCCCTTCAATCTTGTACGGATATTCTCGCTTTGGTAGAAGTTCCCCCCGCTGTGTTGGGGGTACTTTGGTTTCGGATTTTGATTGTACGTGAAAAGGTTCATCGCTTTTACACCTTGCTCGGTGAAGCAAGGTAAGGCATTTCGTCCTCCATTTTGTGGTTTACACGCGTGCCACGTGCGTTTATCGTTCGCGATCGCTAATCCTGTTTCGTTATTTTTTTAACAACCGTCAAGGGGTAGAATTGACGCAAACGTCTTAAGCGTATATTAAGCAGAATGTATCGCAATTAACTCTAATCAGAGCAACTCTAATTACCTTATTAATTAATTTAATAAAATAGAAAGAAAACTTTTATATTATGTAGTCAGAAGAAGGCCCTTGGAGTGGTTTGGTAGGCCGTGTGGCAGCACTAGCTTGTGTGGGTGGTGTCACCGGCGGCACTAGTTTGCCTGCAGGCAATTTTTTTTTACATCTGCTTATTTTATTAATTATTGATTTAGTATTTTATAAATTAATTTTGTAATTTAATTTTTATTTAAAGTAAGGAAAGACTGCTTCGACTCCTCTTAAAAATTCGGCTCCTTTGTAGCGGGATTCTTGTTGATCTCGAGCGAAACTCGAAATTAAAAATGCGAAATCCGAATGCGAATTATGAAATGTTAATTAAGTGTCACGTAGCGTCGAAACAAAAAAATTAATTAACACTTCAAAGATTTTCAAATGTTTTAAGCTTATATTAAAGAAAAAATGTATACAATTCACTTTGATCGAAGCAAATCCAATTATCTTATTAATTTATTTAATCAAATAATTGTAATGCGCACACTCGTGACCGCCTCGTCACCTAGCGACGGTATTTTATTTCGACCGATTACAAGGGGTTGACCGAGGGGCCATGTTTTACTTCTCACGTAACTAACGGAGCGAGTGAGTGTTTTGTTTAGACAAGTCGTCGTTGAGTTGACCCCTTCAATCTTGTACGGATATTCTCGCTTTGGTAGAAGTTCACCCCGCTGTGTTGGGGGTACGTCGGTTTCGGGTTTTGGTTGTACGTGAAAAGGTTCATCGCTTTTAGAGCTTGCTCGGCGAAGCAAGGTAAGGCATTTCGTCCTCCATTTTGTGATTTACACGCGTGCCACGTGCGTTTATCGTTCGAGCTTGCTTTGCGACGCAAGGTAAGGCATTTCGTCCTCCATTTTGTGATTTACACGCGTGCCACGTGCGTTTATCATTCGAGCTTGCTTTGCGACGCAAGGTAAGGCATTTCGTCCTCCATTTTGTGATTTACACGCGTGCCACGTGCGTTTATCGTTCGAGCTTGCTTTGCGACGCAAGGTAAGGCATTTCGTCCTCCATTTTGTGATTTACACGCGTGCCACGTGCGTTTATCGTTCACGATCGCTAATCCTGTTTTGTTATTTCTTTTAGCAACTGGCACGGGGCAGAATTTCCGCGGACGCGACAGTTGGTTGCCGTTTTTAACCCCTGTTGGGCCACGCCTGTGTGTGGAAGCGGCGGCCCGACTTCTTCCGGTAGGTTACGGATTGGCGCAAGCCCATTCGTTTTTTTTTTCTGATTTGGGTCATTTTGTTTACACCTCGTGTCAAGTTGATACCCCGCAACTTACTAAAACGTAAGCAAAATCAGGCCATTCTAGGTTTTTTTATTATTATTCTAGAAAGAACAGAGATCACCTCTCAACTTCTTTTTGTCTTGCAAGTGACAGCGTACGAAAATCGATAATCCCAACAAATGCTTTTTGTCAGCAAGGATGATGATGACGATAAGTATCAGAATATACTTTTCCTGAAAGCGTAGAACTTTGACAAACAAAACCACGCCGCGGCGATGTGTTTTAATACTTCTGACTTTGGACATGTAATCTGCTCGATAAAATGAAGTAGGAAACAGAATACAATCTAATCCCGTAACTGCGGACATGAAAGTAAGCAACGGAAGTGGTAAAACATGAAGTGTAAATACATTTAGACGGTTTGCGGATATTGCTTTCAGAAGTTCTGGGGAACATCGCCAGGCGGAGTGTTTTATATTGGAAACTTCTCTGTTTACACGACTTATACATGTAAACACTGCGGCCCGTATTTTATACGCCAATTTCCAAATACATCCATCCCCCTGCATTGCAACTATTAAATATACCTTTACGTCCAACAAAAAAAAAAAAAGAAAAAAAAGAGAAAATTCAGGAAAACAAACGCGAGTAGTGCACATTCAAAGGCGGATTAAAAAGCCATCAAGTTTTAATGATACATTTCGAAATACGTGACTAGGTCCCTCCTGCTGCATCCTGTTGGCAACAAACCGCGTTCTCCCCGGGGGATTTTCCAAAAGAGAAGCAAAAACAAATTTCATTTCATTCGCTAACTTATCGTTTTAATAATTAAAACCTCGTCTGATACGCGGGAGTTGTTTTGCGCGCCGCAAACGCAAAAGAGAAACGAACGCGTGCATATTTTTTTTCTTCTTTTTTTTGCAGTCGACGTGAAAAGTAAAAAATAAGAAAAATTCACGTCGTGAATTAATTTGCGCAAAGTGTTAAATAACTTCCGAGCTTTCAAATTCTGCAGACTTTCAACTGGAATTAAAATTGTTTTAATTTATATTAGGGAATTTTGTTTTTCTTTTTTTTTTGGGCAACGTAAATCAACAGATAGTGTTTGTTTGATTTTGAGATAGAAAGTATGTCTAAACACGGAAGCTTGAAATGTACCTCGGCCACGGCATTGGAATCTTCAAACAAACCTCGGCCACGGCATTGGAATCTCCAAACACACCTCAGCCACGGCATTGGAAACTTCAAACGTACCTCAGCCACGGCATAAGCGCCTTACTAAAGGCGGTGTCTGTTAGAATTTTTAAAGAAGAAAGTGATGTATGTAGGCGATCATTGAACGATAAGGTTGCCTATCGAATTATAATTCATTACACAAGGCTCTGGCAGTTTCGAACGATAAGAAAATATTAAATTTATTGTTCGTATACTAACATCAGTCTACAATCGGCACTTACTCTCTGAAAGGTTAAATCCGCCATTGCAAAGAAGCCTATTTTTTTTAAAAAAAAAAAAAAGCAAAAACAGTTTTTCTTTCAACTTTAAACAAAACTGTCACTACAGAATTAAACTGGTTTATATTTTATCACCCCCGCTAGTAACGGAAGCGCAAAACTTCACGACTTGAAGACGAAAACACAAGAAACCCGAAGCGACGTTCACAAATGACTTTCTTTCTTTACTTCGGCGGCTACAAGCGTAAGTTTCAAATTGTACCTATTTAAATTTCAATTATTATTATTTATTCGTGCTCTCCAGATGGGATAGACGCCAAGTTTCTAATTGCCTTCACTGGCGCGCTGTTTCTCTTTTCCTTTCCGTTTCTTTCTTTTTTTTTCTTTTCCTTTTTAAACGGACGTTTTTACAGTGATCTCGAGCTCGTGCTCACGGAAACTTCTTGATAAATCCTCGGAGAAATGGCGAGTCCTGCAGTTTCTCTCTTTTTTTATTTTCGAACGTCGTTAAGCGCGCTTGTACTTTTCCTAATCGACAATTAACGAGAAATATTATGATAATAAATTTTTTAAATCAGCAAAAAAAAAACATATATGAAGATTACGCAATTAATACTTAACAACAAGTTTATCCTATCTGCTTAATGGATGTTCGCATTTAATATTAATTTACGTCGGGAGTGCCTGAATTATTTAATACTAAATATTAACGTTAACTCCTTATTAAATTGGTAATTAAGACGATAGTTTGGGTAAAGTAAATTGTAACTACTCGCGATATTCGGAGGTGTAATTAAGGTAATGGCTTTGTTACTCGTAGCTGTAACAAGAAAACCAACCAACTTGCTTTACTTAAATCCGTTCTGATCTTATTGCAGGAGAACTTACAGAGAGGTGTCGGTGAACTTGCAAGAATTATTAATTAAGTTTAGAAGAGAAGTTGTTTTATTTCTGAAGTCGAACATCTCTGAGTTTTTAAAACGTGTTAGTCTTTCCGCTTGGAGCTCCCTTAGACAAGTTTGCTATCTACACTTTTCGCATACCTGGAAGTTGATGAATAACTCCCCCAACTAAACCGAAACACAACCGCACTCTTTGACAGTTTGCCCAAGTAATGAGGACGCCGCAATGGCTGCCTGTGGCGCGAAAACGAAGGTACCACGTGCAAAACTAGCCAAACGTAAATTATGAAAATAATCTCAGAATGAACGCGCGCATTCCTGCGTGATCCCTACAGTAAAGAAGTAATAGATAGTGTGGGCTTCGCAGTGACCTCTTCTGGATGAAATTAACGACTTATAAGTATTCAACCTCGCCAAATCAAACGAATGCAAAGATCATTCAGCCTTAATTTATTATTGTTTCTTGATCTACATTTTGTTGAGAACTCGTATAATTGGCAATTTGAAGCCGAGAGGAGCAGGAAGAACTTTACTACGAAAATCCTCGTTAAAAGCGCACCGAGCAGAAATAAACGCGGTAATTTAAGGTTTTCCAAAGGAGATCAAAGATATTCGCTGGAAACATAAATCTAAAAATAAATTCTCACGATTTCCCCTTAGATATTGAAATTCCAATTTTAATTTCCTGCGAAGGCGCATTCGTTTAAAACCTGTCTCTAAAATCACCTACCTACATAAATTGCAAATGATCGAGTCCGCCTTCTTTCCCCCTAATATAGTGCGGATACAAGGGCTTCGTGAACGTTATTAAGAACGTCTGGAATATTTATGAATTCACTCGTTTAATAAAAACACGGCACGCGATATTTTAATACGTTTCACAATCTTAACTAATATCTTTTCAATACGTGGTAGTAGTAAGAAGAAGTGAGGATCGTGCATGAATTATTTATGGCTGGCTTATCGAGGTAACTTGCATTTTTAAAATGACGATGATAAATAACACAATGTTTTTTTCTGTCGGCGTTTTATTTCGTTTAGGGTTGCCGTTTAATATTTAAATTTACGCGAAACCACTTCTTTTTAACGTTCAGCTTAAATCTAACCTACTGTCTACATTGTTGTAATAAATTAAGGCTCAAATAATAATGGATGAGAAGCAAATGAGCGGAGCCTGTGGAAATCCTTCAAGACTTGGAGCTGTGCACGTTAATAATAAATACACGCGACGCAATCAATCTTGCATTATTATAAAATTGAATTATTTATGTCTGGCTTATCGAGGTAACTTGCATTCATTTTAAAATCACGATGATACGTAACACAAAGTTTTTGTCGGCATCTTATTTCGTTTAGGGTTGCCGTTTAAAATTTAAAATTACCCGAAACCACTTCTCTTTAACGTTCAGCTTAAATCCAACCTACTGTCTACATTGTTGTAATAAATTAAGGCTCAAATAATAATGGATGAGAAGCAAATGAACGGAGACTGTGGAAATCCTTCAAGACTTGGAGCTGTGCACGTAAATAATAAATACACGCGACGCAATCAATTTTGCATTTTAAAAGGAGGAAGGTTTTTTTTTGTATAATTATTTAAAATAGTCAAAGGAGTTGAAACAATTTGAAAAATTGCACGCTGAAAATCGTTTCCCATTTCCTCGTATGACTCTTTCCAGTCGATTCTTTTGAAGGTAAAACAAACAATTCCAATATTTTTATGTGCGTTAAGTTGTCTCTACAATTTGGTTGATGTTAAAACAAAGAAAGGGGCATCGTCTTTATTGAAACACCTATATATTCATTTAAGTAAACCCCGTGTCTCACTTATTAACCCAAATTTAGGTAACCAAACTCACACTTGTAGTGACACCAAGGTTGCGTTCAGATTTATAAGGCAGGGGGTGAAATCGTATCTCTCTCACTCGTGATTATTGTCATGTCTTGCGTCTCGTTCAACCGTTTCAAGAAGTCTTGTGTTTACGTCATTTCCATGGCAACGGGTGAACTTTTCACATCCCATTTTTTGAGTAGGGTATGAAAAGTTCGCCCGCTGACGAGACGCCAGATATGACAATAATCATGAGTGAGAAAGACACGATCGTACGCCCAGATTGCCAATCTGAACGCAGCCGAACACTTACAGAAGCAAAAAAAAAAACAATAGACGATTACAGTTTCCTGTAATTTTTTCTTTCCGCTTAAATTTAAAAAATCTGTGAAGTCGTGTTCGCCAGACGAATAAAACTTTTGTCTCTCGATTGAACCAACCTATAAGAGATCACAAGCAACCAAAAATAAATATAAGTGTAATGAATTAATTTATAATTTACCTTCAAAATTGAATGAAGTTGATTCTTTGCTATTAACCAATAGCGAAACGTTGGGTGTTTTTCTCACTGTAATTCTGTGCGGTTCAAGATTAAAAAAAAAAAAACTTTACTAAAAAAATTAGAGTTTGACAACACTGCATGAACCACACACGCCTTTTTCACTTGTTTATTCTTTTTTAGGGACAACCAAATATCTTGGTTTGCGTGTATCGTGCGATTTTTAAAAAATCTTTATCAACTCTTGCCGTGGAATTTGTGGGCGGCATGTCTTAGCTTTGTGCTGTAAAATAATCTCAAGATGGCCGGCGGCTTATTTTTCAGTTATGCCTTCCAAATTCCACGGCAAGAGTTGATAAAAAAAAAACGTCCAGTATGTTTAAAAATGTTCGGTGCATTTATGTGCACAAATGTCCGCAGAGTTGCCAGATTTTTTTGCAGGCAATGTCGCCAACTTGTCGACAGAGCGTAGCCAAGAGGCGCCAATTTTTTCTAAAGTCAAAGAGACAAAAATCGCCAAAATCATCAAAAATCAGAACAAATTTAAAAACAAAACAAAAATCGCCGATTTGGTACATCAAAAATCAGAACAAATAAAAAAAAAAAAACAAATGAAACCTGCTAAAAAAATCAGAAACAAAAGAGAAATGAAAGAAACAGCAACAAAATACAAAGTGGAAAATTCGTAAGAAAAAGAAGAAAAGTCAATAATAAGATAAAAAATAAAAATGAAACGAAATACAGTGCGCAAAACAAAAGAATATCACAAGTGAGACACAAAACAAATGAAAAACGATGAACTACAAACAAAAGTCCAACAGAATGCGAAAAATCAGTTCAATAAAAAAAGATACAAACTATGAAAACATAAAAAAAAAAAACAAAAGGACATCGACGACTGAGATGATCAAAAACCATATTAATCTCAAGACGAAAAATCGAAACGAAAATCTTGTAGAAAACAAAAGATAACTGTAAAAAGGCGTCAATCAACAAAATGTGCAAAATCATTTTTTTGATAAGAAAAAAAAAAACAAAAGAGAAATTCGACAGCACAAAATGAGTTTAAAAGAAATCGCATCTGTGATGGACACAAAACAAATGAAAAACAATGAATTACGGAGAAGCGCCAATAAATTGCGAAAAATCAATTTGATAAGAAAAGGAAAAGAGCAAAAAGAACAAAAGACAATTATTTACTAAGTTAAACAAAAAAAAAACAAGTGAATCTCCAAACAAAAAAAGCTGGTAGAAAAAGAGACAGCTGTAAAAAATACGTCAGTCAACAAAATATGATAAATCAATTTTATAAAAATAAAGAAAATAAAAATACAAGAGCATAAAATGAATTTTAAAAAATGAGCAGAAGTACCAGGATACTAAGTTGAACAAGTTGAACAGTTTTGTGAAGGCGGAAATTCACAAAAATTCCCAGAGCAGTACGCAGAAAAATTATCAATTTTGCCTGGAAGAAAACTTTGCACTCGCTAAACGCTTGGTAGCTTTTATTTTCAAATTTTAAAGCTTGCCCCAATTCTTTTATTGGCGACCGAAGCCTAAAACGCTAAAACCGGGATTCGTAAGATTATATTTAATATTGAAAGGCAAATAACTTAGGGCTGTTTACACGTAAAAAGGAAAACAAAACGAAACGAAAAAAAAAATAATAATTATCTGTCACTTCTTCTCCTCCTCGCTTTTGGCTTTTTTTGTTCCGCCGGTTTCTTTTTTTTTTTTGTTTTCGTTTTTTTCATTCATCACAATGAATCGTTAAAGAGACGCGTGTGTGTGTTGGTTTTTTTTTTTTTATTTGTTTCGGGCCTTCCGCTCTAAACATCATTAATTTCCTTAATGCTTTTACGAACTGACAGCTAATTAAGACTGTAGGATGTCGGAAGATGAAAGTTTCCCATCGACGGGGTAATTTTTATGGCCGGAGCTTTCAAAGGAAAATCCTGATCGCAAGGGATATTTAAATTTTTCAAACAATGCAATTAATTTCGTTTTTGCCAGGAAATTGTGTGTGCCTTAGACGAAAGCTTCTTAAAAATGTTTTTTTTTTTTTTTACATTACCTAGATTACATTAAACGTAAACGCGTTTTTTATTTATTTATATACACTGAATGTTTACAGCTTACAGTTAATAAAGAAAGGGATTAACAACCAAATAAATAATTATTTTCATAGCCCGTCTCAATTTTATTACTTTTACAACGTACTTGCAACTTTCTTGCAACCTCTAGGTCAGGGATTCCCAATACGGTCGATGAAGACTTAAAAAGGGTCGATGAACCTACGGGGTTCGGTTGGGGGAGTCTGTTTCCATGAAGTATTTAAAAATGCCGATTTTCTTTCACACAAAATCAAAAGACAAACCTTTTAACGCGACCATCGGCCGCACGAAATATTAAAATTCAATTAAAATAGTAAATAATTCCCTTTTGTTTTGCAATTTAATTTTGATATAAAAAAAGACACTTATACGGTGGTGTACTTGAAATTAAAACTGAAATAAAATAGCTTTCAGTTTTGATCGAGAGATGGCACTCTAATCATATAATCGCGTGACTTCCTGATTTTAGAATTTCAATTTAATTTTGAGAATAGATGAAACAGCGACATCCTACGATCGCTTTCTGGCCAGACATAAATAAATAAATTGGTCAGGTCGTTTGCAGTTGGTTTGCAGTTGGAATTTCGAGCTACGTTTCTGCTGGCGAAACCCCAAATAGGGCGGAAACAGCTGCACTGGATTTTCACTGCAATCAAAAACGATTTGCAACAACAATTTTTTTTTTAATTTTGAGAATAAAACCATTGCGAAATTAGAGGGTGAGGACGTCGACAGCAAGATGAAATGCTGTCACAATTGTTTTGTTTATTTGCCCAAGAGGTGGCGCTTTTAATGATAATTCCTGTTACGCCTTGATTTTTATTTCGCAATTTAATTTTTGATTTAATAAAAAAAAATTGATATTATGGTATAAAAATGAAAACTAGATCCACTGTTTGGTGAAATTTGAATAAAATAGTTTTAATTTTTGGTCAACAGATGGCGCTCTAAAGAAACCCGTCACCTCATGATTTTTGATTTTCATCATTTTAATTTCGAAATTAAAGTCACTGCGGAGGTTGAAGCTGAGGACGTCAGAAGAAAAGTGAAACCTCGAAATTCGATTAAAATTGTTTTCCAAATTGGTCAAGAGATGGGGCTTTGAATGATTACTGCCGTGCCTTGATTTTTCTCCTGCAATTTAATTTTGCCGGGAAAAATGCCGCGCGCTACGAAAGTCAATACCGTTTAACCGTTAGGATTAAACAATTAGAATTAAACAGCTTTCGTTTTTGGTCAAGAGATGGCGCTCTCAATAATCTCGTGGCGTGTTCATTTTACATTTTCAGTTTGATTTTGAAATTCCGGTCATCGCAAAGTCAGACGAAAAAAGCAAGTTTTTGGCGAGAGCCTCGGCTTGAAAATGAAACGCGGTCAAAAGAAAATCTACTAAAACTAAAAGAGTTTTCAATTATTATGGACAACAGATGGCGCTTCAAATGACTTACGCACTTACGCAGATTTTACGTTTTCGATAGAAGAAATGTTTTTGTTGAGAATATGAAGACGAGACCAAAAGAAAGCAAGGTTTTGCCGAGCGCGTCGGCTTTAAAATGAAACGTGATCAAAAAAAATCTACTAATACTAAAAGAATTTTTAATTATTATGGACAACAGATGGCGCTACAAATAACTCACGCACTTACGCAGATTTTACGTTTTCGAGAAAAGAAATGTTTTGTTGAGAATACGAAGACGAGACCATATCTTTAATATTCGGTTAAAATAGTTTTCCCTTCCGGATAATAGATGGCGCCCCGAAGAGGACTATATGACAGACCTGTTTATAAAAATCGGACCAAGCTGTTCTGAAAATACATGGAAATTAATTACTGACAATCTTTCTTCTGTCCAAATTGAAGAATTTTGTTTCTAACTCGCAAATAGCGTGATTAAACAGAATTGTAAAATTCCTCAAGAAAAAGAAAAAAATGGGTAAGTTGACCTTGTAAAATCGGTAAGCAACCTGGAAGTGCAGGATTTTCACTCTTCCAGAGAACCTTTAACAAAAAAAAATACTCTTAGGGCCTTCTTCAATACCGGCAACCATATAGACGGCCGTGTTAATTGGGTTGCCTACACTAAAACGTCTTCTCTTTTAAGAAGACTAACTTACAATTTCTTTTAAAACGAAGCGGCATTCCATAAATTTGTTTATAATTTTTAAAGGTAATTCAATAATAGTTTTATTTTCTAATAATGCGCGTGAAAACAAAAAGAAATTAATAAATTAGTATTTTTTTTTTGACATGTATTATTTCGTTTCTGAACTCGGACAGAATTGGAGAGTTGTTTGAACGTTACAACATGATTTAAAAAATTGCAAAATCTCCAAAAAATTATTCTCTTCGTGTTCATTGGTTTTTCGTTGAAAATTTCAATTTATTTACTTTAAACAAAATCGCACGTTGTTAAATGGGGAAATTAATTGTTTATCGTTTTGAAAGGTAAAAATTATTTTTTCAAATTTAATTTAACCTAACCTACAAATGAAACTCGACTTTTTAAATAAAACAAAAGAAGAGAAAACTAACCTCTTCAACTGAACGGTATCTGAATAGGTATAAGTTGTCGATGCGAACTATCGTTTTTTGTTTTTTGTTTTTTTTTTTCTCGTTTAAAAAAAAATAAGATCAGAAGGAAACAAAAGACAACGAAACAAATAAAAAATCGCCGATTTGGAATACATGTCAAAAATCTTACGAACAAATTAAAAAAAAAAACAAATTAACCTGCAAAAAAGAAAACATGAAAATAAAAGAGAAATGAAATAAAAAGCAAGAAAATACAAGGCACGAAAAGCGAAAAAAAAAAACAAAAGAAGATCGATAACACCGAGTTGAATGAAAAAGCGAAAGTTTTCGGAACGAATCGAAAAATTCGTGCAGCTTAGGCTGAATCCCGCCAAGAAAAATTGACATAGAGTATTATTATTTTTATTATTAACTACAAGAAAGATAATAATCCAATCAAAAAGAAAACGAATGACGAAATACTGTGCATAAAACAAGAGATTACAACTGTGATGAGCACGAAACAAAGAAAAACGATGAACTATAAGAAAGCGGCAATAAAGTGTAAAAAATCAAGCCGGGGTACGAAAGCTAAAGAACAGGGGAAAAAAAACAAAAACAATTGATGGCTAAGACGAACGAAAAACGAGAAAGAAAACAACAGAAAACAAAACATAATTGTAAAAAAGCATCGGACAACAAAATGAAGTGAACAATGAATTTGATTAAAATAAACAAAAAGAGAAATAAGAGAGGATAAAATGATTTTTTTTTTTCTTAAAGGCGGATGCACTAAGATGGACAAAAAAGTGAAAATCGACGGAAAAGAGAAGAATACGAAAACCAGGAAAAAAAAACAATAAAACAATAGAAGTTGAACGGGCGAAGAAATAAATGAAAAAACGGCCGATAAGTTTTGCAAGTAACTGGCAGAAAACAAAAGGAAAAACAAAATAAACGAACGGTCAACTCCTTAAAACAAAAAGTAAAAGAAAAAAGTAAAACAAAAAATAAATGTGAGTTTAAAATGTAGCCCAATTAGTGGAATTTCGCCCAATCTGGCCACTCTGATTGAGCGATTGACAATTGGTAACACTGCCCTGGGCATCCTCGTCTGGAATCCAGATCTTCATCTCCGCTTCTTCTTTATTAAATACTTTGTTTTGTCTTGTCTTTATTTTCAACTTTATTTTCTACAATTTTTTTCAACTCGTATATCACGGTAATAAGTATTGTTACGGCTGTGACGCGCAGATGGATCTATTTTTAGTGCGAGTCACCCCATCTCGCGACACAAGGCGTTATCGCAGTTTCGCGTTCATTCCAGTACATTCGAGATTACGGCGCTATACTATAGAGACCCATACGGGCGCGCCAGTTAGATCAGTTATAAGTTAGCAAGCGAAGCGTTTATACTTCGAATGGTAGAAAGTACGTTCTGTAGAAGTGTTATTTGATAGACAAGTCTTGCAACTCATCACTACTGCGTTTTTAATCGAGTAAAGCGACAGTTTGTGATTAAAGTGTTCCGAAATTTAACGACCATAACCAAATTCCAATCAACCAATCGTTTACGAAACTTCCAATTTTTTTCTTTTTCGTCGTCAAAAAAAAAGGGTTTTCCTTAAAAATTAACGCGCCACGTTGGGCATTAAGTTCCAAATTAAATTCACACCTCACTTACGTTCCAACTTCTTTATTAAATTTGCATGCAAAGCGTTCCGAAATTGTAACATCGGTTTAAAGAATTACGAAAACAGATCTTCATCTCCGCTTCTTCTTTATTGAATACTTTGTTTTGTCTTGTCTTTTCTAACTTTATATTCAACATTTTTTTTCAACTCGTATATCACGGTAATAAGTATTGTTACGGCTGTGACGCGCAGATGGATCTATTTTTAGTGCGAGTCACCCCATCTTGCGTCACAAGGCGTTATCGCAGTTTCGCGTTCATTCCAGTACAGTTCGAGATTACGGCGCTCTACTATAAAAACCCGTACGGGCGCGCCAGTTAGATCAGTTATAAGTTAGCAAGCGAAGCGTTTATACTTCGAATGGTAGAAAGTACGTTCTGTAGAAGTGTTATTTGATAGACAAGTGTTGCAACTCATCACTACTGCGTTTTTAATCGTGTAAAGCGACAGTTTGTGGTTAAAGTGTTCCGAAATTTAACGACCTTAACCAAATTCCAATCAACCAATCGTTTACGAAACTTCCAATTTTTTTCTTTTCCATCGTCAAAAAAAGGGTTTTCCTTAAAAATTAACGCGCCACGTTGGGCATTAAGTTCCAAATTAAATTCAAACCTCACTTACGTTGCAACTTCTTTATTAAATTTGCATGCAAACCATTCCGAAATTGTAACATCGGTTTAAAGAATTACGAAAATAGATCTTCATCTCCGCTTCTTCTTTATTGAATACTTTGTTTTGTCTTGTCTTTTCTAACTTTATTTTCAACAATTCTTTTCAAGTCGGATATCGCGGTAATAAGTATTGTTACGGCTGTGACGCGCAGATGGATCTATTTTTAGTGCGAGTCACCCCATCTCGCGTCACAAGGCGTTATCGCAGTTTCGCGTTCATTCCAGTACATTCGAGATTACAGCGCTCCACTATAAGAACCCGTACGGGCGCGCCAGTTAGATCAGTTATAAGTTAGCAAGCGAAGCGTTTATACTTCGAATGGTAGAAAGTACGTTCCGTAGAAGTGTTATTTGATAGACAAGTATTGCAACTCATCACTATTGCGTTTTTAATCGAGTAAAGCGACAGTTTGTGATTAAAGTGTTCCGAAATTTAACGACCTTAACCAGATTCCAATCAACCAATCGTTTACGAAACTTCCAATTCTTTTCTTTTTCGTCGTCAAAAAAAGGGTTTTCCTTAAAAATTAACGCGCCACGTTGGATATTACGTTCCAAATTAAATTCACACCTCACTTACGTTCCAACTTCTTTATTAAATTTGCATGCAAAGCGTTCCGAAATTGTAACATCGGTTTAAAGAATTACTTCATCTCCGCTTCTTCTTTATTGAATATTTTGTTTTGTCTTCTCTTTTCTAACTTTATTTTCAACAATTTTCTTCAACTCGTATATCACGGTAACAGGTATTGTGACGGCTGTGACGCGCAAATGAATCTATTTTTAGTGCGAGTCACCCCATCTTGCGTTACAAGGCGTTATCGCAGTTTCGCGTTCATTCCAGTACATTCGAGATTACGGCGCTATACTATAAAAACCCGTACGGGCGCGCCAGTTAGATCAGTTATAAGTTAGCAAGCGAAGCGTTTATACTTCGAATGGTAGAAAGTACGTTCTGTAGAAGTGTTATTTGATAGACAAGTCTTGCAACTCATCACTATTGCGTTTTATCATTTCCAATCAACCAATCGTTTACGAAACTTCCAATTTTTTTCTTTTTCGTCGTCAAAAAAAAAGGGTTTTCCTTAAAAATTAACGCGCCACGCAGTTCCAAATTAAATTCAGACCTCACTTACGTTCCAACTTTTTTATTAAATTTGCATGCAAAGCGTTCCGAAATTGTAACATCGGTTTAAAGAATTACGAAAACAGATCTTCATCTCCGCTTCTTCTTTATTAAATACTTTGTTTTGTCTTGTCTTTTCTAACTTTATTTTTAACAATTCTTTTCAAGTCGGATATCGCGGTAATAAGTATTGTTACGGCTGTGACGCGCAGATGGATCTATTTTTAGTGCGAGTCACCCCATCTCGCCTCACAAGGCGTTATCGCAGTTTCGCGTTCATTCCAGTACATTCGAGATTACGGCGCTCCACTATAAGAACCCGTACGGGCGCGCTAGTTAGATCAGTTATAAGTTAGCAAGCGAAGCGTTTATACTTCGAATGGTAGAAAGTACGTTCTGTAGAAGTGTTATTTGATAGACAAGTCTTGAAACTCATCACTATTGCATTTTTAATCGCGTAAAGCGACAGTTTGTGATTAAAGTGTTCCGAAATTTAACGACCATAACCAAATTCCAATCAACCAATCGTTTACGAAACTTCCAATTTTTTTCTTTTTCGTCGTCAAAAAAAAGGGTTTTCCTTAAAAATTAACGCGCCACGTTGGGTATTACGTTCCAAATTAAATTCACACCTCACTTACGTTCCAACTTCTTTATTAAATTTGCATGCAAAGCGTTCCGAAATTGTAACATCGGTTTAAAGAATTACGAAAACAGATCTTCATCTCCGCTTCTTCTTTATTGAATACTTTGTTTTGTCTTCTCTTTTCTAACTTTATTTTCAACATTTTTTTTTCAACTCGTATATCACGGTAATAAGTATTGTTACGGCTGTGACGCGCAGATGGATCTATTTTTAGTGCGAGTCACCCCATCTTGCGTCACAAGGTGTTATCGCAGTTTCGCGTTCATTCCAGTACATTCGAGATTACGGCGCTATACTATAGAAACCCAAACGGGCGCGCCAGTTAGATCAGTTATAAGTTAGCAAGCGAAGCGTTTATACTTCGAATGGTAGAAAGTACGTTCTGTAGAAGTGTTATTTGATAGACAAGTCTTGCAACTCATCACTATTGCGTTTTTAATCGAGTAAAGCGACAGTTTGTGATTAAAGTGTTCCGAAATTTAACGACCATAACCAAATTCCAATCAACCAATCGTTTACGAAACTTCCAATTTTTTTCTTTTTCGTCGTCAAAAAAAAAGGGTTTTCCTTAAAAATTAACGCGCCACGTTGGGTATTAAGTTCCAAATTAAATTCAGACCTCACTTACGTTCCAACTTCTTTATTAAATTTGCATGCAAAGCGTTCCGAAATTGTAACATCGGTTTAAAGAATTACGAAAACAGATCTTCATCTCCGCTTCTTCTTTATTGAATACTTTGTTTTGTCTTCTCTTTTCTAACTTTATTTTCAACAATTTTCTTCAACTCGTATATCACGGTAACAGGTATTGTGACGGCTGTGACGCGCAAATGAATCTATTTTTAGTGCGAGTCACCCCATCTTGCGTCACAAGGCGTTATCGCAGTTTCGCGTTCATTCCAGTACATTCGAGATTACGGCGCTATACTATAAAAACCCATACGGGCGCGCCAGTTAGATCAGTTATAAGTTAGCAAGCGAAGCGTTTATACTTCGAATGGTAGAAAGTACGTTCTGTAGAAGTGTTATTTGATAGACAAGTCTTGCAACTCATCACTATTGCGTTTTTAATCGAGTAAAGCGACAGTTTGTGATTAAAGTGTTCCGAAATTTAACGACTTTAACCAGATTCCAATCAACCAATCGTTTACGAAACTTCCAGTTTTTTTCTTTTTCGTCGTCAAAAAAAAGGGTTTTCCTTAAAAATTAACGCGCCACGCTGGGCATTAAGTTCCAAATTAAATTTAGACCTCACTTACGTTCCAACTTCTTTATTAAATTTGCATGCAAAGCGTTCCGAAATTGTAACATCGGTTTAAAGAATTACGAAAACAGGTCACGCCCTTTACACGAGTGGTTTCGTGTAGTCGTCGTCGTCGTCGTCTCCATCGCATCAGCGGCGTTTCCATCGCACGTCCGCCATAAAGTATGTATTGTTCGTGTTCAATAAAGACGACAGTGACACAAGATAAGCGGTCAATATTCCTGGAAAATCCTCAAGCGAAGTCGCATTTTTCCCCCCGGGCAGACGCTATGGAAGTTCGGAGGAGGAGAGACGATTGTTACGAGATGATTTGGATGTAATATGCAAGGATTGAGCTGAGCATGATGATGATGTTGAATAAAACTAACAGGAATTGAGAATAGGTACGTCTGGTCTGAGCGAAAGGGCAACGGGGTAGAAGAGGCGGAAAATATCTAAAACATTTTCTAGGTTTGCATCTAAAAACGCACGGTGGTGATCCTCGGGGAAATTTAAAACCACCAGCATAAGATTGGCAAATCTCGTCACACATAAAGGTCTTTCCTGCTAAATAAACGCCTTCCTCTAGTTCTATTGCTTAAACTGGATTAGAAGATTTAGTTTACGTAGACAACAACTATTGAATAGTTTTAAGAAGAAGACAATTATTCTCGATTCCTACGTCACCGCGAACAAATGCATTCTGGACGCCTTGAGTCTGATGGATCGCTACGACAACACGTCGATGTCGGTCGGTAGGTTGGTATCGTGCAGAAATCGACTCAGCATCAGGCAATGCTTTTCTAATTCCCTTGATACCATTAATTCCAAACCGAAAAATACATAAGCCTCTAAAATACTACCCTTAAATTTTCACTATTTCGAAGCAACAACGCAATCATTCCTGCGATAACCCAGGTTGCAACTGTTAACAACAATTAACAACAGCGTTAATTATCCGGGCTCACAAGTTCAAAGAAAATTTATTTTGCCTTGTGTTTGCCGCAGCGCGACTTTGATTTATGTATCCGGCAGGTAAATTATTTTCCACTTCGGTATCCTCTTTTTTTTTCTTCTTCTTCTTCTTGTTTCGTCGAATTTCATTAGATTTCGCTCACGGGCTAAACACCCCGACCACTTTTAAAGACCAACAAGCGCGTTGCCGGCGGTGACTTGCCTCCCCCGAGGTACAAACAACCCTTTTCCGGAAACTCTCGTCGGACGGCCGGGCGGAGATATTTTATAATATATTTCGCCGGCCCGTCAGGGCGGTCGGGTGAGGGGGAATTCGAAATTATAAATTAAATTCCGAGGTATTATTATTATTATTTTTTTAAACGTCGCCCAATTGGGAGAGGGCGCACGCGAAATTTTAAACGAGCAACAAAGCGTTAATAATTTGTTGCAAAGTGAATTTAACGCGGTTTGAACGTCGTCCTTTTTTTTTTCTTGCGTTGCTCGTAACAGTAAACTTTAAATAAATACGACTCTTTTATTCCGCGGTGCGAAGGGCGCCAAAAATTTGAATTAATTAAATAAATGCTAATTAGCATAAGAAAGTTTTCGTTAAAGAAACCGTTCATTTAACTCTCTTTAATTTGTAAGCAAGAAGATTTTGAAATCTTTAAATTCGAATTGTTTTTAAGGGAAATTTACTCAGAATTTCTAAACAATAACATTTGTTGTTGTTTTATTTTCAGTTCACGCATAAAATTTATAATAATAGTTATAATAATGATAAAAATAAGAGAAATCTCTTTAGTATTCCTTTAGTATTGGTTTCCTCGAGTGAAGCTTTAAACACAGATTAATTTTTATTGTTAAATAATATCTATACAAATTTTGTGCAAACTCAGAACGTTACTGTGACATGAAATCCATCCGTAC
This sequence comes from Prosopocoilus inquinatus, assembly GCA_036172665.1. Lineage (NCBI taxonomy): Eukaryota > Metazoa > Arthropoda > Insecta > Coleoptera > Lucanidae > Prosopocoilus > Prosopocoilus inquinatus. Next base: position 1,112,053 of record CM069873.1, read on the forward strand.
AGCACGTCGTGCCGGCCGCACCGGTTGAATAAACCCGCAACGCCCTTAACACGCGTGCACAACGGGAAGCCTACCTCACCGTAACGATTAAAGAGAAATACGAACGTTACGTCACAAAACAAAATATGTGATCCGCTATGGGTGAAATTAACTGGTTAACTTATCGAATTAATTGAAGTAAAAGCACGTTTGCAATCGGCAAGAGGATTCTGGATAACTAGATAAAAATTTAACTGGAAATTATTATTTCGTACACCTAAACAAATTAGCGTAAGAAAGTCTTCGTTAAAGAAACCTTTCATTTAACTCTCTTGAATTTGTAAGCAAGAAGATTTTGAAATCTTTAAATTCTATTTTTTTAAGAAGAAATTACGCAGAATTTCTAAACAATAACATTTGTTATTGTTTTATTTTCAATTCGCGCATAACATTTATAAGCAATAGTAATAACAATGATAAGAGGAAGCGAAACCTCTGTGGTATTCCTTTTTTTTGGTTTCCTCGAGTCAAGCTTTAAACACAGATAGAGCCAGATAATAATAACTCGTTTTACTCGATTAAGCAATTTTAAAGAGAGCGTTTTATGAAATTTATCTGCCCGGGGATATGAATATGGAAATGAAATATAAAATTACGACGAGTTTTGCGGGGATACATTCCGCGGGTAATATTTTTCCATGCGGCTTTATGTTCCTCCGAGGACACTGATTCCGCAATAACGCAAGTAAAGTAACGCGTCTGAAAATTGGCGCTTCAGGTGGTTTCATGACTGTAACCTACATTCTACATTCCCCACTCCCCCATACTCCTCGTGCTTTAGGTATGAAATTTACGACACTGAAATATGACCGAATATTATTTCTGCAAGCGAATACTGGGTGTTCTTTTACCGCGTGCGAATACTTAAACCTGTAATAAATCACCATAAATGGCAACGGTTGAACTTGTATGTTCTTAACAAAAATTTAATAGTTTTCGAGAAAAATGCAGCTGCAGATTTTCACTAAACCGTTTTTTGAGAACTGCTGGCGCAGTTAAAAATGAAACGCGGCCGCCTGTTGAATTACGACCCGAAGCCGAAATAGGTCAGGGTCAGCACTTCACTTGATCTTGAGCGAACGAGCGACGCCCGATCAGCTGGTCAATCAAAACGTTTACAATGTGCCTGGATTTATTAAAATTAACTTCGCCGCAAGTGATTGTGTAATTTTAATAAATCCAGGCACATTGTAAACGTTTTGATTGACCAGCTGACCGGGCGTCGCTCGCTCGCTCGCTCAAGATCAAGTGAAGTACTGACCCTGACCTATTTCGGCTTCGAGTCGTAATTCAAGAGGCGGCCGCGTTCCACTTTTAGCTACGCCGGTAGTTATCAAAAAACGGTTTAGTGAAAATCTGCAGCTGCACAGTTTTCTTGAAAACTTAAATTTTTGTCAAGAACATATGAGTTCAATCGTTGCGATTTATGGTAATATATTACAGGTTTAAATATTTGCACACAGTAAAACATTTTGTAACTACTGAAGAAACTTTTCGGCACAATTCCGGTTTATTACAGAAATAATTCGTTTATTTTAAGTTTTTTTTTTTTTTTATTAAAAAAAAATGAAGCGTAAAAACGAGGAAGCACAGGACAAGTTCATTCGCAGCCATTAGTGATTCGAAAGCGGGCCGGCTGATAATTAAACTTTAAACAGTTACAGCTGAATATTTGAGGAGCAAATTGTCAGACAGATTAACGAAGCACTTATGCGTGCGCAAATCCTAGCGAGAGCTGAAATCCGAGACGGACTAATTGACCAGGCAAACAGAGTGCCGAGCGTTTTGTAAATACCAGCTCTACGAGAGAACACTCTGCAGAATGAATTTCCATTGCTGTCAATGTAATGAGTAACTACAAACGGACTCGATTTTAGCTTTGACTACGACGAGTTTTCCATGTGTGTGTGTGTGACTTTTCTTTCAATCAGGGATGGACGACGGAGACTCAGAGCTTTTGAGTGGTTGGAGCTTTGATTTTATACCGACTGTAAACTGATCTATGATTGATACAATTGATAAATGACAAGACAAGGGACGAAATATATTTTCTTAAGATAATAAAGAATGCAACAGTTGGTAATGCAATTCTTGTCTTTACCATGCACGTTCCTTGTCCTGAGATAGTTGCGCCACGTTACACTTAGCAATTTACGCACGGTATATTAATTTGTTTTTTGTTTCTCTGAATATCAACTAAAAAGAAGCCGTACTTTAAAATAAAATCCGATTAGTTTAAATAAATTGAGGGTTCCGTTTTAATAATCCGGAAATTTCGGGGCGTGCGGTGGTAAATCAGAAAGTCAAGCGCCATTTCACATCACGTCTACGCAACGGGTTATAACAGGAAACTACTGTAGAGGAAGGGATTATAGCACTCTTCCTGAAAGTTTGCCTCGCGCAAGAGCTTTAAAATTAGATGAGACGGAACAAACGCGACGATTTTCTGCCAAATTGAGTTGTGACTGCGTGCTGAGGAAACCATTTGCACCAATTAAGACGGGGGAAACACATACGTGCCCGCTCCCGTAACTTTCAACGTAAGGATGAGGGAGACGAGACGAAATGTTTAATAGCCACTTACCGCCTGCACTAATTCAAATCTGTTAATTACATGCCGGCTGAGAGAAAATACAACTCGAGTTTTGAATTTTAAATTTTTAACAATTTGTTAAATAGTTCCAATACATTCAAGTTTTCCGCAAGGTGCTCGTGTATTTAAAGACGTTATGACGTGTAACTTTTCTTTCTTTAAAATGGGACTGTTTAAATACGACGACCTCTTTGAATCTTGTCGGTGTATAACATAGTACATATAAGCGTTAAATACCTATACAGGTATTGATTTTAGATTTTTTAATTTTCGCCTCCTAACAACGGCCCGAGTTCCTTTGAGGTGTCCTTGATTACTTGCCATCTTCATACATCATTAAAGGCATTTTCACTCGAATTTCACTTTGACAGTATCCCCCGCTCGAGACAAATTGCTGCCTGAAATGTATGCTAATATAAAATTGAATACATGAATGTAAACTGTCTGCATTTAAATATCATTTTCTAGTGATTGAACGCCGAAAGGGCCTATGTAGCTCGTAATGACGTCGGTATGTATTCAATTTAGCATGTTTAACGACCACGTACGGCACGATATTTCCAGAAAATCTTAACCCCCCCCCAGAATATTACTACGGACATGGGGGCAGGAGAAAGAGACGGAGAAAGTTCGTGTCCTATCAATCTGGACGGGCCGCCGCGGCGCTGGTTCTGCTTGGCTTTATAACGGTAATTGAATTTTGAGAGTGCAATTAAAAACTTGTTACTTGAATACACGCCGCCGAACGTCCGTCTAACATTAGAAACGCAATGCAATTTCAAAGAAGTTATGCAAAAACCCTTTCTTCGGTTAATATTCATGAACAAGAAAACTCGATTTCATTCACATTATCACAATGATAATGATTAGGAGTCCTGATGACTCGTACATGATTGATTGCTACCCATCGTGCAGTTGGTAAAATAAAAACTTGACAAAATTGGAACGGGATAATAAACGTATATTAAAGAGTTCCCCAGGGTAGTATCTTGGGGCCCATACTGTAAACTTTTTTTTTCTTCAAGTAGAAGACATCCGAAAATATGAAATTTTGCCAACAGTACAAGTTGTCTGTTATAATGAATTTTACCAGACAATGTTGTGAATTCCACCACTGATTGTTTGAAGTTGAAAGCGTACGAATTTTCGTTCGTGAAAATTCGTACGCTTCAGTTCGTTGAAGGAGACTTAATTCGGGATATAACAGAAGTCAGATCACAGGGCCCTCCTCTTAATCATTTATTTGTAAAAAACATGACGGCCACTTAATGTATAAGACAACTAATTACGAAGACGCATTTTTTTTTGTGTTATATTCCCGAAACAAAGCGATTTAGTTCCAATGCTCTCGTCCATGCTATGAGATTACGTAAGTATAATGACTTTCTTTTTAATGCCGACTCGAAAAATTAAGTCATCAATGCAGATGCTATCATGTTATTATCTCATCAGCATATACGTATATATAAATCATCCACCGAATAGAAACCATGTTTGTTGTCAGCAATAATGAAATATCCTCATCGTAATTTATGTACGCGATCGATTTTCTGTCCTCCACGTTTGTTGCAACGTAAGCAAAGACAGTCAAGGTAGAAATAAAGAACGCGTTATTTTCAGAATGCCCTCAGAGCCACACGTCATCCGTCATTCATGCATAAAATCCGGAAGCTAGCCCCGGCTCAGAGAAGCCATCAGTTATTTTCTGACATCTGATTTCGGTCGTTAACGTTCCTTTTCGCTGGCTCGAATTTTGTTTTTTTTTTTTCTTTTTTTGTTAAAGGATAAACATGCAGATGAGTCTTTACGTGGGACTTACCACATGCCAGAATAAAACTTTTAAGCTAAAAACTATGGGAGAAGCAAAAAAAAAATGAAACAGCAACATTTGTTTAGGTGTACGAAATAATAATTTCGATTCAAGCAAATCTACCAAGTTAACTTTTATTTAGTTATCCAAAATCCTCTTGCCGATTGCAAACGTGCTTTTAAATACTTCGATTAATTCGATAAGTTGCAGCTGTAAACCAGTTAATTTCACCCATAGCGGATCACATATTTTGTTTTGTGATGTTACGTTCGTATTTCTCTTTAGTCGTTACGGTCAGGTAGGCTTCCCGTTGTGCACGCGTGTTAAGGGCGTTGCGGGTTTATTCGACCGGTGCGGCCGGCGTGCTGTACATATGGATTTCATGTCTCAGTAACGTTGTGAGTTTCCACAAAATTTGTGCAGATTTTATTTAACAATAAAAATTAAATCACTTTTTTCTAATTTACAGTTCTTTTAATCTTTATTGAACGATTGCATTTTGCAATGTTCCCCAAAATGAATGCTAAATTTTGATTTTTTTTTATACAATCTTCCTTTTCAGTCGAGTACCCCGTCTTATTAAAAATCCTTTGCGTGATTTAAACACTCGATTAGAATGTTTGTGATTATAAATTCTTGCCCCGATCGAAAATTAAATAAATTTATTGAAATTTATTGTTATAGTTAGTTGTGCCTGTGCAACTTGGATTAGTTGGAATTAGTGCAAACACACTGCATATATTTTAATTAAACAATTTAAATATTTGCACGTCTTCCTGCTTCTAAGTAACATAAATACAGTTTGAAACTATGAAGCGGGGCTATTTTAATCCATTTCAGAAGTTCCGAGCTTGTCTAATAAAGGGGAAAAAGAAACGTTTAAACAGAACGTTTGCCTCTTGCTTAGTGTAAATTTATCTTCCTCCGTTGGCCCACTTACGTACACATAATAGGGATAATTAACAAACCTTCGCTGTTTCTTTTAACTTGAACTTAAAAAAAAAATAATTGCTCGGTTTTTCTAGTATCGTGTGAAATTTCGAATGTCTCCTGTTTCATTTGCGATTTTTTTTTAATAAACTTTGCAAGTTGACAAAAGAAATGCTTCTAATATACAGGGTGTTCTTTTACTGTGTGCAAATAAAAAGCTTCAGTATAAGTACGCGAAATCAATTGGCAATGGCAATTATACTGAGGTTTTTTTTTTATTTGCACACAGTAAAAGAACACACTGTATATTGGGAGCATTTCTTTTGTCAACTTGCAAAGTTTATTAAAAAAAAGTAAAAAAATAAAATAAAAAGAAAAAAGAGTCTCCTGATCCAATGGACGACGTGGAAAACTGAAAATGGAAATTTTTTTACGAGAAAGTTTAACTTCCAAAAGAAGTGTTAGATCTGAGGCAATTCAAAAACAAAACCTAATTTAACGGCGGTGCGTAATAACCGAAAATGTTATTAACTCACAGTACAGAGCAATTCAGCAAAATGAAGAATAAAAAAGAGCACTTAATTCCAGAATCCACAAACGCGTTACGTTCAGTTTATTCGCAGTTAAAACCCCTTCTTGTAGCATTCGCTCGGTCGAAAAATCCGTGCCCGCCTGTGTTTTCCCGAAGTTCTAAAAGTTTCATACTTGTGTTATTGCGCCACCTCAACCGCCCCTGATATCTTCCGTTTCCCCTTCTCATAATATTCGCTACATAAAGTCGTTGCAAAAATCGTCTTAATAACCGTTGTTTTACGAGCAATCCGCCGCCCCGGGCAAAATAAAGTTGTAACATCTTTGTCCTATAATTAGCGGACTTCTTTTGGGGGTTACGTGCAATAATTAAACGCCTCCCCAAACCCTAATGTTGATTTACAGAAGAAAAAAGAAAAAAAGAGATCGTCGCGGCGTATCGGTTTATTTCTTGTTTGAAGCGGTAAACGCCGAGTAAACAAATTTTACGGGGAACCAATTTCAAAGGAAAACATTTTCGCTGACATTTACAACATTCGACTGGCTTTCCCCGTTTTTTTTTTTTTTTTTCTTTTTAAGCAAACAATTTGGAAAAATAAAGCAGTTATCGTGCAGTGCGGCGCGGCGATCGCATTTTGGTCCGCCACCCAACTTCAATGCCGTTTCCTGTTTAAACGTAGTCACAGAGGAAATGAAATTCAATTTTACCGTCCGTCGGAAAGTTCTTCGGTAAACAAAACGAATTTTAATGAAAAAACGCACAGCAGTAACAAAAACAACACTTTCATAATGTTCAACGCGAAGAGACTTGAGGAATTAAGTAACAGCAAACGACGACTAAAGTAAGTAAACAAAATCCTTTTCGTTATTTCTTTAATTACATTACATTAGCCTTTAAATCGAGAACCCTTGCATTAGTATTTCGCTTCTTCAAAATAAATCAAATTTCTTAGTTGCTTGCTTGATTGATAAACGAACGTCTTACTATAATATTTTTTGAACACCCAGTATAAGCTCCGCGTTGGAGAGGGGAAGACAAGAGGGAACCGAAACAAAAAATAAGTGAGCGTAGAGTTGGATGGCAAAAAAAATATATAAAACGAAAAAAAAACAAGCAAACGAAAGACCGTCGATTCTCATTGAAGCGAAAATTAAAAATTTTTCGATAAGCAGAAAAGGAGAAGCTTTTTGTTTTCATCGATGACGCCCTGTCGGTAATGTGAACGAAAGACAAAGAGCGAAACAAGAAATACCCAACGAAATAAAACAAAAGACGATCGGTGTCATTTTATTGTCATTTTTTGATTTTTCTTTCGATTTTAATTTTCTTTGTCGGTCCTCTTTAGTTTTACTGCGTGTCTTTTGTTTCGTTCGCCGTTGTATTGCTCATTTGCATTTCTCGTTTTTTTTTTTTTTTTTTTTTTTTTAATTTAAATACCAACCTTTCGGTAACAAAATCAACCTTTCACCTCCTGTTTCTTCGTATTTCATTTGTTTATTTTTTGTTTCTTTTCGCACGGAAATTCCCCGCCGCGTAAATCCGTTGAGCTTTCGTTTGTTTCTTTGCATCAAGATGCGAAATTCGAGAGGAAAGAAAAAACAAAAGACGAACCGCCATTCTCGTTCGATTGAAAATCAAAAGATTCTTGGCAAGCAAAAAAAAAAGAACTGAAAACAAAAGACGACGTTAACCTCTGGATAACATAATCGAGCTTTCATTTTTTTCTGGGCATTTCATAGCCTTTTATTTGTTTTTTTTTTGGTTCTTTTCGAATGGAAATTTCTCTCGCGCAAAGCCGTTGAAAATCAAACGGAGCTTTCATTTGTTTTCTTTACATCGTGACTCACAACAAACATTTGAATTAATTTTTTTATAGGTTATGTCAAATGTCATTCCAATGTTTTCCTTATTATGGCGACCTTCACAAAACCTTCACCGGCGGTTTCATTTGTTTGTGTCATTTCAAAAAAAAAAAAAACAAAAAACAAAAAGAACAATGAACGCAAAAAAAAAAACAAAACAGCTTCTAAAGCTTGATCCCGAAATCTGTCATTCGTTTTCGGCTTCTGCTTTTGACTACTAGCCACATCGGCATCTCGGCGATCTTCTTTTGTTTTCTGTTCGTCCAATTCCGTTCCAGAAACAAATGAAATTTGCATTATTTTATCGAAAAGTTGGCATGGAAATTAACCGCGTAAATCCGTTGAGCTTTCGTTTGTTTCGTTGCATCGGGACTTGGAACTCCGGAAACGGTAAACAAAAGAAGATCATCGATATTCTGGTTCGACTGCTGAAAATCTAAAGAGATTCATGGCAAGCAAAAAAAAAAAAACTGAAAACAAAAGAAAAACATCGACTCGTGCCGATGCCAACTTTTCGATAAAATAATGCAAATTTCATTTGTTTCTGGAACGGAATTGGACGAACAGAAAACAAAAGAAGATCGCCGATGCCGATGTGGCTAGTAGTCAAAAGCAGAAGCCGAAAACAAATGACAGATTCCGGGATCAAGTTTTAGAAGCTGTTTTTTTTGCGTTCATTGTTCTTTTTGTTTTTTGTTTTTTTTTTTTTTGAAATGACATAAACAAATGAAACCGCCGGTGAAGGTTTTGTGAAGGTCGCCATAATAAGGAAAACATTGGAATGACGTTTGACATAACCTATAAAAAAATAAATTCAAATGTTTGTTGTGAGTCACGATGCAAAGAAAACAAATGAAAGCTCCGTTTGATTTTCAACGGCTTTGCGCGAGAGAAATTTCCATTCGAAAAGAACCAAAAAAAAAAAAAAATAAAAGGCAATGAAATGCCCAGAAAAAAATGAAAGCTCGATTATGTTATCCAGAGGTTAACGTCGTCTTTTGTTTTCAGTTCTTTTTGTTTTGCTTGCCAAGAATCTTTTGATTTTCAATCGAATGAGAATGGCGGTTCGTCTTTTGTTTTTCTTTCCTCTCGAATTTCGCATCTCGATGCCAAAGAAACAAACGAAAGCTCAACGGATTTACGCGGAGAATTTCCGTGCGAAAAGAAACAAAAAATAAACAAATGAAATACGAAAAAACAGGAGGTGAAAGGTTGATTTTGTTATCGAAAGGTTGGTATTTAAATTAAAAATTTATTTTTAATTTTTATTTTTTGATTTTGTTATCGAAAGGTTGGTACTTAAATTAAAAAAAAAAAAAAAACGAGAAATGCAAATGAGCAATACAACGGCGAACGTTCGGACGAAACAAAAGACACGCGGTAAAACTAAAGAGGGGGCCGACAAAGAAAATGAAAATCGAAAGAAAAATCAAAAAACTAAAATAAAATGAGAGCAATACAACGGCGAACGTTCGAACGAAACAAAAAACACGCGATTAAACCAAAGAGAGGGCCGACAAAGAAAATTAAAATCGAAAGAAACATCAAAAAATGACAATAAAACGGCATCGATCGTCTTTTGTTTTGTTTCGTTGGTTATTTTTCGTTTCGCTCTTTGTCGTCTTCATCATCGATGAAAACAAAAAGGAACAGAACAGTCAATAAATGCAAAAAAAAGAAACAAAAAAGAAAATCGATCAAATTAAACAGAAACCGAAAGCGACGAAGAGCGAAAAGTGAATAGCAGAACGAATCTAAAGATAACCGACAGGATAAAACAAAAGACGATCGGCGAAGTTAAACGAAGACGAAACGTTTATTAAATAAAGCGAAACGCAAACGATAAAACAAAAGAGGGCCGACGAAAGAAACGAAAGCGGATCGAAAAAATTAAACGAAAATCGAAAATTTCATAAAATGACCGACCGTCTTTTGTTTTGTGTGCGGTTGATTAACTTTTGCTTCGCCGTGTTGTTCGCTTTTTGTTTTTCGTTTGCTGCGTTCACCGACGAAGAATCAACGAGATTAAACAAAAAGAAAAAAACAAAATACAACTGACGGAAAATTAACGAAATTAAAAACTATACTTATAAAAGAAATCGGGGAAAATGCAAACCAAAAAAAAATGAAAATGGAAGGAAACCGATTGTTTTCTTTTATTGTGTTGATTAGTTTTTGTTACGCTCTGCTTTTTGTTTTTGGTTTTCATTATCTTATCGATTGAGAGGGGATCAACGAAATTAAACGAAAACAAAATACGATTGACACAGAATCAACAAAATACAGGAAAAAAAAACAAAGAATTATAAAGGGAAACGAGCCAAGAGCGTTCGAAAGTTCTGTGTGAATGTCGGCCTAATGAATCACGTACGCCGGGCCGAGATTTGCATTGTTTGAATCATGTACGCCGGGCCATGATTTGCATTGTTTAGATTACCTTTGCTCCAGCAAAAATGTATTTTGAAGTTCCTCAACGGTGTGAATCGAGTCTTACGTTCGTATTTTGCGTTTCTGTTTCTTGACGGTCCATTGATATTGTGACTCAGTCAGCTATTCCAGTGACCACCAATCAATTTCAATCCATTTAATTTCGAAAACTATATAGGTTAGACCGCTCTGTATCTACAGTTATTTGCTTTGTCTTTTCGACTACTATCTGCGGTTAGCGATTTTGAATCGCCCTGTATACTTATCATTGCTTAAGGAAATTTCCACGATATCAATGATTTCCCTCATTCACATTCATCTCGAACATTTCTTCTTATTCACACAAACGATTCCACGATTCTAAATTACGTACTGAGCGATGCGATACAATTCGGTGGCGAATTTCATCGACAGCGTCAGGTGGAATTTATTTAACAAGAGTAAACATTTTTTTCCTTTTTTTTATTAATAAAATTTAATTACGAAATACCCCTGTTCGAATAATTCCGAGGCTGTCGGGTGAGTTATTTGTGCGGGGAAACGAATTAATATTAATTCCGACAGTAAATTGAGATAATTATGAGGGCGCTTTTCTTTCTCCGGTAAATTACCGCTGTAATGCTCCTCTTTCAGGAATAACGACGTTTCAGCCGCATAATTTGTCGCGTGATAAATGAATGAATTCATAAATACTTCTAATTATTCATCGCGTTTTGTTCCCCGAACCACAAACTTGGTGTGTACGAACGCAATTGACCTAATCAATCACTTCATTGCATTCTCTAATAAGCACATAGTTCCACATTTAATTAAATACCGGGTGTTCTTTTATTTACTGAGTGCAAATATTTAAATCTGTAATATATCATCATAAATGGCAACGATTGAACTCATATGTTCTTGACAAAAATTTAATAGTTTTCGTGAAAACTGTGCAGTGGCAGATTTTCACTAAACCGTTTTTTGAGAACTGCTGGCGTAGATAAAAGTGGAACGCGGCCGCCTGTTGAATTACGACCCGAAGCCGAGATAGGTCAGGGTCAGTACTTCACTTGATCTTGAGCGAGCGAGCGACGCCCGGTCGGCTGGTCAATCAAAACGTTTACAATGTGCCTGGATTTATTAAAATTAACTTCGCCGCAAGTAATTACAAGTTTAAGTATTTTTAAATTAAAAACCAGTGCAATTCAAGAAGCTGCGGTTCGTAATTGCCGAACAAATTAAAAGCGAGGTGCAAAGCAATTGTAATTTCTCCATCCATATTATTTTTAATAGACTTATCAAAATTTGACTTTTACTTTTTCTCTGCATGGACCGTAAGTAATAATACTTTCATAGCTAGCAGCGTGATTACAGCAAAAGTTTATTTACGTAAAAGGGTGAAGGAGGAACATTTTTAACGCGCTCGCCTAATTGGTGCATAAGTTTTCGGATTTATTCATCGATAGTCGACATCGTAAAACATATTACTTCGCTGAGTGAATTTAAATTTTAAATAAAATAATTAACAGACGATATCAGTGATTATTATTACGAAACGCTGCCTTAAAGATCGAGTGCGGTATCGGTGGGCGTGTTCACACCGAGGGGAAGGCGAAGTTGACCTTGCTATCTTTCTCGCACATTTCAGCAGTTCCAAACAAGTGGTCCGCCCGAAATTCTTTGGCTATGTTGCGGTAACCAACAATAAATACCCGCAGACGGTAGCATTTCGTGTACTCATACTGAGGTTTTTTTTATTTGCACACAGTAAAAGAACACCCTGTATATTGGGAGCATTTCTTTTGTCAACTTGCAAAGTTTATTACAAAAAGTAAAAAGAAAAAACAAATGACGATCATACATACAGAGGAAAAGAACCCAAAACGAACTGTAGATTTAAAATTACAATAAAAATATAAAAATAATAATAAGAAACATTCAATGCTAGTAATAATTCGAACAATAATTATCAATGAACGAAAACGTAATAATTATTTACGAAATAAAAATTTCCGAAGAAAGCAAGAAAAAAACAAATGACGACGAATTATTCGCGGCGGACGAAAAAGTCAAAACTGCAAAAGATTTTCGGTTAATTAACTTCGAAAAGCAAAAAACAATTGACGATCGTAAATTTCACCGCCGATGACCGCAAAGAAATTCGAAAAAAATGAAAAAATTTCAGGACAAACCCAAAAAAAGAAAAGAAAAGAAAAACAAATTATTAACTAAAAACGATGACGTCTTCTGTTATTAAACAATAAACGGCAACAGCGCCCAAAAATATTCAGAAAGCGACAGAAATGTTTGAGATGGAGACAAATGACGATCGCAAGGAAAAATTCAAAATGGGGGACGGAAATGTTTGAGAACGAATTCAAACAAAAAAAAAAACCATAATTCATTCCTAAACAAGCGACGATCGCGTTACATTCAAAGAACGAAATTCCTCTCCTCTGTCTCTCTCTCTCTCACAAACACACACCTACACGTAAAGAAAAACGATAATACGCAATCAGAAAAAAAAAACAAATGAAAGCATGATCGAACTTTCAGAAGTTTTGCAAGAAGTTATTTACTGCTTCATTTGTTTGTGTCCGTTCAATATAAAACAAAAGAAAAAGCAAAAACAATGAAACGCAGAAAACAAATGACAGCCTGATTTGATTTTCAAAAGATTCGCATCCGCAATCGTTTACTGTTTCGTTTGTTTGCTTTTTCTTTTGTTTCCGATCAACAAGAGCCGGAAAAAAAGACAACGATAAATGCCAAAACAAAACAAAAAAACAGATGACGGCTTGAATTAATTTTCCGAAATTTCGCATCCAGAAATCGTTTGTTCTTTCATTTGCTTTTCGCGTGCGTTCAGAAAACGCCAGGAAAAAAAAAGAGTCGGACATGAAATGCAAATAAGAAACAAATGAAAACTTGCATTGATTTTGAAAAACTTCACCGGCGGTTCCATTTGTTTGTGCCATTTCAAAAAAAAAAAAAACTAACAAAAAGAACAATGATCGCAAAAAAAAACAGCTTCTAAAGCTTGATCCCGGAATTTGTCATTTGTTTTCGGCTTCTGCTTTTGAATACTCGTCACGTCGGCATCGGTGATCTTCTCTTTTGTTTTCTGTTCGTCCAATTCCGTGCCCCGATGCAAAGAAACAAATGAAAACTCCGTTTGATTTTCAATGGCTTTGCGCAGGAAATTTAAATATTCAAAAAAAAATATATATAAAAATATAAAACGAAACAAAAAACAACGAAATGCCAAGAAACAAATGAAAGCTCGATTGTATTGTAGAAAGGTTGACGTGTCGGAACCGGTCGGTTTTCTTTTTTCTTTTGTTTTCAGTTTTTGTTTTTGCTTGCCAAGAATCTTTAGATTTTCAGTCGAATGAGAATAGATGATCTTCTTTTGTTTTCCGTTTCTCGAATTAATTCCAACTCCCGATGCAAAACAACAAACGAAAACTCGGTTTGATTTTTTCATCGACTTTGCGCAGGAAATTTCCCAATTCAAAAGGAAACTAAAAACAAAAGAAAAACAATGAATTGTCAAGAAAAACAAATGAAAACTCGATTGTATTATCGCAAGATTGGCGTCTCGGAACCGGTCGATTTTTTTTTTGTTTGTCATTTCAAAAATAAAAAAACAAAAAGCACAGTGAACGCACATTTCAGCAGTTCCAAACTAGTGGTCCGCCCGAAGTTTTTTGGTTATGATCGGGAGCCACCAAAAAATACTCGCAGAAGGTAGCATTTCGTGTACTTATACTGAGGTTTTTTTATTTGCACACGGTAAAAGAACACCCTGTATATTAAAAAGCAAGCTTCATAAGTCATTTTATTTTAGCAAACGAACGTCAAGTAGACAAATACACTAATTATTCTTTGTATTTTGTTTCTTCGATGAAAAACACGTTACTAGTTCGCGCTTGAAATAATTTCTAACGACGATTTGGAGGTTATGTTCATAATTACATATTTTGTAAACTTACAGAGCGTTTAAAATTTAGAAGATATCAAGGAATATCACGTGGGGTACAGTCGCGTTCAACCTAATCTAACTGCGCCCTTATTGAGCTGGTAGTAAGGGTTGCAGAGCTGTCAATCGGTCTCGATTAGCTTGATCGCGACTGTACAATCAATTACGAAACTAAATTTTCAAATTGAAGGTTTATTTATTGCATTTATCTAAAGTGTGTTTATTATGCTTATAAATTCACGGATGTATTCAAAGCAGGCTTTTTATATAATAAATTACCCTTGCTTACACAACGCTCCCCCCCTCATCGAAAATCATTATTTACTCAAGAGTGCTTTCAAGAAAAGAAAATAGGAATTTCTCATAATATGTATTCGATATATATTTTCACTTTGCTCTCCAGATTCGCGCGAGCGCGAGTAATATAAAGCCTTCGGGGAAGTCTGTTCATAGATGTTTTTTTTTCCCCCCTTACACACGATGATTACTGGTTCATATCCCTGGAGGGCTTGTTAATCTGCGTTTGATAGATCGAGAAACATATTAACGGGAACTTATTTTTACGTTGAATTTCGCCTGGGACGCGTTTGTTTAACTTAGCGGACGCACACGTGGCGTTTTCACATAATTTTTACTTTCTTGTTTTCCCCCAGCATCTCTCTGCAGCGCGTTCTCCGTCAATGTCGAAAGCTCTTTTTCGTTTGTTTTGTTACGTGAATTCTTTTGTTACTGCTGAAAATTTCAAACTCACCGGATGGATGGATGGATGAAATAAAATCACGAATCAATTACGAATGTGTGTTTTTTTTTTTTTTTTTGAAATGACAAACAAAAAAAAATCGACCGGTTCCGAGACGCCAATCTTGCGATAATACAATCGAGTTTCCATTTGTTTTCCTTGACAATTCATTGTTTTTCTTTTGTTTTCAGTTTCCTTTTGAATGGGGAAATTTCCTGCGCAAAGTCGATGAAAAAATCAAACGGGGAGATTTCGTTTGTTGTTTTGCGTCGGGAGTTGGAATTATCTCGAGAAACGGAAAACAAAAGAAGATCATCTATTCTCATTCTGAGAAACTGAAAATCTAAAGATTCTTGGCAAAACAAAAACCGAAAACAAAAGAAAAAAGAAAACCGACCGGTTCTGACACGTCTACCTTTCGACAATACAATCGAGCTTTCATTTGTTTCTTGGCATTTCGTTGTTTTTTGTTTCGTTTTATATTTTTATATATATTTTTTTTGAATATTTAAATTTCCTGCGCAAAGCCGTTGAAACTCAAACGGAGTTTTCATTTGTTTCTTTGCATCGGGGCACGGAATTGGATGAACAGAAAACAAAAGAGAAGATCGCCGATGCCGACGTGACGAGTAGTCAAAAGCAGAAGCCGAAAACAAATGACAAATTCCGGGATCAAGCTTTAGAAGCTGTTTTGTTTCTTTTTGCGTTCATTGTTCTTTTTGTTTGTTTTTTGTTTTTTTTTTTGAAATGACACAAACAAATGAAACCGCCGGTGAAGTCTTTGAAAACCAACGCAAGTTTTCATTTGTTTCTTATTTGCATTTCGCTGTCCGACTCTTTTTTTTTCCCGGCGTTTTCTGAACGCACGCGGAGAGCAAATGAAAAAACAAACGATTTCTGGATGCGAAATTTTGGAAAATTAATTCAAGCCGTCAACTGTTTTTTTGTTTTGTTTTGGCATTTATCGTTGTCTTTTTTTTCCGACGCTTGCTGAACGGAAACAAAAGAAAAAGCAAACAAACGAAACAGTGAACGATTGCGGATGCGAATCTTTTGAAAATCAAATCAGGCTGTCATTTGTTTTCTGCGTTTCATTGTTTTTGCTTTTTCTTTTGTTTCATTTCGTACGGACACAAACAAATGAAGCAGTAAGTAACTTCTTGCAAAGATTCTGAAAGTCCGATGAAGCTTTCATTTGTTTTTTTTTTTCTGTTTGCATATTATCGTTTTTCTTTGCGTGTAGGTTTGTGTGTGCGTGTGTGTGTGTGTGTGTGAGAGAGAGAGAGAGAGAGAGAGAGAGAGAGACGGAGGAGAGGAATTTCGTTCTTTGAATGTAACGCGATCGTCGCTTGTTTAGGAATGAATTATCGTTTTTTTTTCTTTGTTTGAATTCGTTCTCAAACATTTCCGTCCCCAATTTTGAATTTTTCCTTGCGATCGTCATTTGTCTCCATCTCAAACATTTCTGTCGCTTTCTGAATATTTTTGGGCGCTGTTGCCGTTTATTGTTTAATAACAGAAGACGTCATCGTTTTTAGTTAATAATTTCTTTTTCTTCTCTTTTCTTTTTTTTGGGTTTATGTCCTGAAATTTTTTTCATTTTTTTCGAATTTCTTTGCGGTCATCGGCGGTGAAATTTGCGATCGTCATTTGTTTTTTGCTTTTCGAAGTTAATTAACCGAAAATCTTTTGCAGTTTTGACTTTTTCGTCCGCCGCGAATAATTCATCGTCATTTGTTTTTTTCTTGCTTTCTTCGGAAATTTTTATTTCGTAAATAATTATTACGTTTTCGTTCGTTGATAATTATTGTTCGAATTATTACTAGCATTGAATGTTTCTTATTATTATTTTTATATTTTTATTGTAATTTTAAATCTACAGTTCGTTTTGGGTCCTTTTCCTCTGTATGTATGGTCGTCATTTGTTTTCTCTTTTTACTTTTTTTTAATAAACTTTGCAAGTTGACAAAAGAAATGCTCCCAATATACAGGGTGTTCTTTTACTGTGTGCAAATAAAGAAAACCTCAGTGTAAGTACATGATAATAGCTTCCAGTTCGCTCTCTAACAGCAATGAGCCATTACACACGGACCGGTTAAATAATTATAAACTAATTTCAGGGGCGGGATTAAATAATTTCATGCAGCAGTAAAATAATTCACCGTTTAAATGATTTACACATCGTTTTCATATATAATATCATAAATGCAACGAATACCACCCGTAAATATTTACGTCAAAACAATTTAATTTTTCATACAACATTTAAAACTACATAAATATGATTTAATAATAATCGTAAACATGAGGTTCGCACAATTTGCATTATGCCGGGCAATAAATATGCTTGGGGCTTTTATTTAATAAAAGATTTTTGAAAAATAATTGGATTTTTATATCCATCAATAATTCCGTATAATAATTTATTATTAGAATACCAAATAGAAAATAATTTAATTTTGGTTTTTAATGATGACAGTGGAAAACGAAACAAATATAGTTGACAATTACAGTTTCCTGTAATTTTTCTTAGTGCAACGTGGCACCGTTTAAACACGACTTCACAGATTTTACACAATGGTTGAGGTTAGGTCAATGGTCAAACGTCAAACTGCACACGACTTCACAGATTTTACACAATGGTTGAGGTTAGGTCAATGGTCAAACGTCAAACTCCACACGACTTCAAATATTTTACACAAAGATTGAGGTTAGGTCAATGGTCAAACATCAAACTGCAACGAAATCGTCAACCCGAAGCCGGTCAGACCGAACAAACCACCTCCTCGAAAGTTTTGAGCTTGTCAAGACTGAAAGCTTTCAATTTTTTTTTTTTTTGGGCGTCACCGATGAAGTCCCACTTAAACAGTACCATTTTAGAGAAAGAGCGATTACAGGAAACTGTAAAATTGCTTTTTCTGAAAATGAAATTGTTTAAGTACGACTTCACGAAATTGAATTTTAAGAAAGCTTCAAGCTCGTCAAATCCGGAAGCTTTAAAAATTTTTAAACATCATTTTTTTTTTTTTAAATCGACGAATTTTTAGAGCAAGATAAACATTCGATTTTTCTGGAAGACGCTAATTTACCCGCGAATAACGTTTCGACGCGTCTAATTATACAACAATCATTAATAGATGGCGCCACGTGATGTACCAAGCATCAAACGTCAGGACGATGGTCAGAAGAACAAAACTTTGCATTGAAAATCGAAAATTGGAACGGCCGTATAAGCGTCAAGCTTATTGATAAAAAATTATGTTGCAAATCGTTTTTGATTGCAGTGAGAACCTCGAGCAGCCTCTGTATACAGCTGTTTCAGCCCTGTTTGGGGCTTCGTCAGCGCAGGCGTAGCTCGACAATGACCGATCAAAAAGCGATCGTAGGATGTCGCTGTTTTATCTGTTGTTCATCTTATTGATAAAGTTGGTCATGAATTTACGGATTATTGTGCGCCATCTGTCGTCTGGAAATCGTCTAAAAATTCACCGTTTTCAGCCAATAGGTGGCGCTAAAGAACTGTCAATTGGCGGCTAACCTCTTCCGGAAGTAGCGAATATTTTCCAGCCTTGTTCTTGTTATTCTTTTGTTTCTAAGCAAATCACCAGCGTATTATACGAGCGAAAAATAATCGATTTTTTCGGAAGAAGTCGGATGCTAATTCACAGATTGTTGTGGCGCCATCTATCGTCTGAAAACGTGATTCATAAACTTTCTTTTTCTTTTTTGAAGCAGGAACATTTGGAACAAAAAAAAAGCAGAAACAAGTTCAGTTTCAATTTTTCCGGAAGTGGTTTGACGGTAATTTACACAAACTGTTAGCGACATCTACTGACTGAAAATTGTGATTTCTTTTATACTCTGTTTTTTTTCTCTCTCTCTTTTTTTATGTTGGAAGAATTAGAAAAAAAAGGTGTTCGCTTCTTCTGGAAGAGGTGAGACGCAAAGTTAAGTTAAGTTGCAGGTTGTCAACGCCATCTATTGTCTGAAAATTGAGAAGAATTAATCGCTCTCTGTTTTTAAGTGTAAGTAAAATTAAAACTAAAAAAAATGTCCGATCAGGAAGAGAGTAGAAAACTCGGATTTTTAATTTCCCTGATTTCGCAGAACGTTAACGCCATCTACTGACGGATTTTTAATTCATTTCTTATAAGTGGTTTCGCTTGTCTTTGATTAGTTTTCTATTGTTTTTTTTTTATAATTTTTTTTTACAATTGTCTACTGTGTTGCACTGTATACTGTCAGTTAACACCATCAGCTACTGAATTTTTAATTATTTTTTGTAAATAGCATATATTTTTTAGCAATTAATTTGCTTTTGTTTTTTTTTGTCGAATTTTTCTCAGTGATTTTCAGTGTAGGGCGCGCCTTAAGCTGTCGTCTGCTATTACTAGGATTACCGGTTTCAAATCGGGCAAGTCGTTCGGATTGCGGTGGAGTTCATCGAGCTACTCTTCCACTGATGAGGCCCCAATTAAGGCCGAAATAGCGCTATATAGAGGATGCTTGTGGGCCCCACTGCAATCTGAGCAGACTCGCTACAGCGTAAAATTGCTTTCCGAGAACTTTATTCGTTATCTTTGATAAAACTTAAAAAAGAAAATGGACGTCTCGAAAAAAAATAGTCACCATCCTCTGTGCATCACATACTACCAACCAACCAATCCCGCACACTAAAATCACATACAAAAACGTGCAGGTCCTTTATTTATAATTTCTTTTCAAAAAAAAAAAAATCGGTAGCAATCAAGATTATTTTTTTTAAAACAAATTTTAGAAGTGTGGATTTTTTCAAATTTGAAAAAAAAAAATGACTGGCAACTATGAAAGAAGTACAATTTTTTTTAACAAATTTTAGAAAAGTGGATTTTTTTCAAATTTGAAAAAAAAATGACTGGCAACTATGGAAGAAGTACAATATTTTTTCTACAATCGATTTCATTTCTGTAGGGGCTAATAATGTCAACTAAAAATAATAATAATACACTTTATTGTGTTGTAAAAAGAAAAAGAAATATAAATTTAAGAATAAATTTGGATTTGACTCCTAACCACAATATGTTTTTTTTTAACTAAATACGTATTTCGGCAGCTATGCTGCCATCTTCAGTAGTGGTGACTTCTATCCTACTAAATCACAGGAGAAGTGACGGTGTCATACGTATCGCTACCTTATATACTAAGTGCGTTCCGCTCCAATGAAGCGTGCGCTTGCAGTAGTGAGCGCCTCACCGGGTTGCGTCAACTAAGTCAAGCAACACAGAACCTGCCAAAGGCCCGTGTTGCTTGACTTAGTTGACGCAACCCGGTGAGGTGCTCACTACTGGAAGCGCACGCTTCATTGGAGCGGAACGCACTTAGTATATAAGTATGACAGTCACTTCTCCTGTAATTTAGTAGGATAGAAGTCGGAACTACTGAAGATGACAGCATAGCTGCCGAAATACGTATTTAGTTTTAAAAAAAAAACATATTGTGGTTAGGAGTCAAATCCAAATTTATTGTTAGACAAGCCACAGTTACATAACATAAATTTAAGAAACAAAAAAAGAATTAACACACCTTTGTTAATACTGCTCTATAAATTCAGGTGAATTTGTTTCAATTTTTTTTTTTTTTTTTGAAGAGGGGGAGCGTCTCTTATTGTTTTGTCCTCCAACCCTGGTGGTTGAGATTTCCGCGAAACTTTTTTTTTCTATCGTATCATCTACAGGGTGAACAATAACGATTGAAGGTGACGTATACTCAGTCTTACATAGTATACCTCGACCACCTACTTATTTAATGCAGCAGATAACTTTTTTTTTCTTTTGTAATTCTCTAAATTTCTTTCCGTGCCGGCAAGCTCTTGAACACAGGCATTGATCGTGCCGAAAGTAGTAAACTATGTCAAAACAAATTCAAAGGTAACCTCCGTCACACAAGAGGCCAGGGGATTAAGGGCGCACAGGTCACTACCAAGCTATCCGGGGGCGCGTTTGAACTAAATAATGCACGTTACTTTAACCCGCAGGAACCCATTCGCGCTCGACCATCTCGCACCCTTTCTGACAAATACGTGATGGGGAACACATTACTTTTATTACAGGAAGCCCAAAAAAAAAAAAAAAAAACCGTTTCATGTGCTATTAAGGAAATTAAATACTTAAGTCTAATGAAACATTCAGCTTGCTTGTATTAAGTAAAACGAAAAAAAAAACAAAAACAAACAAAACTATACGATCCACATCAAGAAGGTCGGAGACAACATTTCTTTTTTTTATAATTCATTTTTTTTTTAATCGCGGCTAATAGATTTTGTAATTTAAACATCCCTAGAGTTGTTTGTTATATTAATTAAAGGAAGAGGCACCAGATTCCTTTCAGGCGAAAAGGTCAAAGGAAATAAATCAAATTTTGTTTGTAACGTGAATATTTTCAAGTGTGAATGGCCGCAAAGGTTGTAACACTGGACCTCCCTTAAGTTAAGTGATCGTTTAGATAACCCCATATATAAACACATGTATATCCACGCGATGAAGTAAATACTCTGCACACGCACTTATTAAACTGATACTCACCCCTGAAGGATAGGCAATTTAAGTTACTTCGGTGACGAAAATTTAACGACATTAAAGCCAGACCCAAAAAAGGGCGCCACTTTCCGGGAAAGTTGTCGAAAAAGCCGGGGGTTTTTCACATTAACGATTAGATGGGACGGAAGGGTTTAAAAAATGAAAAATTTAATTGTCCATCTTTTTCTACAGAGCGATTGCGTTATTCTTATGAATTTTCATTACTCGTTAGCAACTAACGGTAAAGATTCACGATGACAGCCGTCAAGAAAACGGGCCGAGTTAAGCAAGCGGTCAAATTGCACAGGATCGTCAAGTCAACGGTCCGACTAAACCCCCTAACCAATCAGCGATTGAGAAAAGTGATCACGTGATTTGGTCCGACCACTTCGACCTTTCACTGACCGCAGCCAACATCACCATGACGACTGTTAGGAACACGTCACGCTAACAACTATCTTGTTGTTTTCCTAACAGTCGTCATAGTGACGTCGTCATAGTGACGTCGTCATAGTGACGTCGTCATAGTAACGTCGTCATAGTGACGTATTCTTGACTGCCGTCATAGTGACTCTTGTTAGGTTTTTTTTTTTTTTATTATTATTCCAGCTGGTGATCATCTTCGTATTGCGCTTTTCGCTTTGTTCGGCCGACGCCGCGCGCCGCCGCCATTACATTGTCAGTGTTTCCAAGTCTAGGCGTTCACGATTACATCACGATTACATTCTTCACAAAACAATTTAAAAATTACGTAAATAATTAAGACACTAAAACCTTATTTGTAATCGGTGCGTAATCGCATTTCACTTGCGAAAGCCAGAACACAGCGGAAACGAAAACGACGTGCGGGTGATGAAACCGGAACGCAAGCACTTGGACACCTGTATACAAACGAAAATTTTTTTTTTAATGCCCAAAAGAAGCGCTCCTATTATATAAAAAGAAAGCAAGCATTCCGCGTACTCGGGGTTACTTCGCGACCGAATTAAACAAACCGTAAACAAATGGATCGAGTCGAATTCGAGCGGAAACGAAGACGACGTGCGGGTGATGAAACCGAAACGCAAGCACTTGGACACGAAAATATTTTTTTTTAATGTGCAAGAGAAGCGCTCCTATTATATAAAAAGAGAACAAGTATTTCGCATACTCGGGATTACTTCGCGACCGAATTAAACAAACCGTAAACAAATGGGCCGAGTCGAATTCGAAACTCTAGTCGTTAACTAAGGTGTTAATGCGATTGACAGAAAGGGCCCAGCCCAGGTCCAACGGTGGTCGTCGTCGTCGTTTCCCCTGGACCGTAACCGTTGCCATCTTCCACCCCTAATAGACGTCGCCCCAACGGTGGTCGTCGTCTTCCGCCCTGGGTCGTAACCGTCGCCATCTTCCACCCTTGATGAACGTCGCCTACCTTGGCCTTCAATCGTTAACTAAATCGTTACTACGATCCACCTATTGAAAGGCGTCGCCGCCGTTTCATCGACCAACGAGGGACGTCGCTTGCGTCGCCCCTGGACTTGAGCTACATCGGGGTTCCACCGCGCCGTCCGAGCCATTTAATCGAGAGGATCGTCCCTTGTCCTGACAATACCGTTACCTTTCCGTCTTTTCTCCCCGAAGGGAGTTTGGGACATGTCATTTCTCCACACTTTATTTTTATTTTTTGCACGCATTTAAGAAACCCGCGGAATCAGATTGCTTCTTGTCCCGAAACTTTTTGTGACTGTTAACTTTAACTGGAACGCTCTGGAAGCAGGAACTACGTCATGAAACGTACGTAACGCGCGCGAACAAGTTCGGCATTGTTGGAATTGAATTCTGTTTATACCGTGGATTAGTTTTTCCCACATGGATTTGGACCAGGTTGTGTAAGGCCACTTCGCCTTGATGGATTTAAAACCGCTCGAATGATTTTCTACTTCGATTCTGTGCAGACTTCAACTTCAACTGGTTCAAGGTCGAGATTGAAAATTCTCTTTCGTTTCGTTTACACCGCGTTTTTTGTTTTGAAAATTTAGCTCCTTGTGGTGGGGCATCATTGCCCCCCCCCCCCCAGTCGATTGGATTCTTCTTTTCTGGTGCAGTTGGCCATCTATGTATGAGTCATTTCCTTGCTAATATCTCCCGTAATCTGTTAAGCCGCTGGAGGACGCCCTGAACAGGACGCTTAGACTCTTCGGACATCCGGAAGTTTATTTTCTTCCCTAATTTTATGGGGGAGCCGAATTTCCGATCGAGTCGTCACTCGAGTACTGAGTACCACCCCCCCATCAGTCAATCTGTTGCTTTGATAATAAGACCTAATTTTTTGCACCATACTTTTCTACCCTCTTTATACGCAGCAGATCAATTGATTTTGGTCTGTAAGTATGTCTGGGATTCAGTCCTAATGATGAATTGCCAAAGCACGACGGTGGGATGTCTATCAGCAGGTGGCGCCTTTTTCTTCCAACTGGTTCCTATGCAAAGATTGTTTTCCCCACGACCGTCTCCACTGACTTGGGTCATAGTCGTCGCATTTCTGCTCATTTAGACCGAGCAGTACAAGTAGGTCCAATAGACGTCGTTCGAGCAATACAAGTAGGTCCAACAAACGCCGTTATGCCCCTTTTTTCCTCAAGAGCTTATTTGCAAACTGGTAACAGCTGTTAACAGTTTCTTATTGTCTAATAACCTTAAATCGTGTTAAAAAAAAACAAAAGACGATCAATTGATAATTAAAAAAGGTCGTGTTAAATAAAATCCAAAAAGTAAAAACAAAACAAATGAAATCAATTGAAAGAAAAAGCAAAGGTCCATCACTTGTTTATATGCATTAAAAATTGAATAAAATAAATTCAAATGAGGACTAAAAAAATAAAATAAAAAGTTAGGATCAAAATAAAAATTATACTACAAAAATAACAATGAGTCAAATTGATTTGGAAATTGACAAATTTCGTCACGATCCGAAGAATAATCTATAAATATTAAATAAACAGTTTAATCAATTAGTAATTACCAAGCGAAATCAAATCGAATCGAAGAAAAGAGGGATTAAAGTGTAAAATAAACACACTCAGTAAACGAAAACGAAAATAATCAGCCATCAGTTGATAACTAACGATGAAAGTCAAATAAAATCAAAGAAATTATGGTAAATGGTAGTTAAAAAATAAAAACGAAACAAATGAAATCTATTAAAAGAAAAAATAAAGCTGGAACAATTGATTATATTTATATATATATAAATTAAATGAAAAATATTAAATAAGGAATTAAGAGAAAAAAAAAACAAGTTGATCGTTGACGAAGATAAGACTAAAATAAAAATTCTATAAAACTAACATAAAATCAGATCAAGATTGTTGGCGAATTTTTATTTCTGATTCTTTAGCTCATCGTTTGTTTTCTTTTTTGTTTATCTAGAGTCCAGATGTTCAATTTTACTTAATTTGTCAGATCTGCCTTTGCCTCGCTTTTATACTTGCTCTTTTTCCTTCCTTTTCTAATTGATCGTCATTTGTTTTTAATTTTTTAAATTACTTTTGGATTGTCATTATCATTCACTTTTTGTTTCGTTTTTTTTTTAAGTAAAAAAGTAGTTTTCTTTCCAACAATTATTACATAAAAAAAAAATAAAAATCTCCATCGACCCCATTCAATTTTTTTTATATTTTTAGAAGAACAACAAGATTTAAAATCTTGTTAAATTTAAAAAATTTATTATTCTATGCTTCTTTATTTAATTTATTTTTTAATTGTAATTCGATTTTCGGTTTGATTCTCTTCTATTCAAACTTTCAGTTAAAAAGTTTGAATAGAAGAGAATCAAACCGAAAATCGACTTACAATTAAAAAATAAATTAAATAAAGAAACATAGAATAATAAATTTTTTAAATTTAACAAGATTTTAAATCTGCTGTTCTTCTAAAAATATGAAATAAAATTGAATGGGGTCGATGGAGATTTTTATTTTTTTTTTATGTAATAATTGTTGGAAAGAAAACTACTTTTTTACTTCAAAAAAAAAAAAAAAAAAACGAAAAACAAAAAGTGAATGATAATGACAATCCAAAAGTAATTTAAAAAATTAAAAACAAATGACGATCAATTAGGAAAGGAAGGAAAAAGAGCAAGTATAAAAGCGAGGCAAAGGCAGATCTGACAAATTAAGTAAAATTGAACATCTGGACTCTAGACAAACAAAAAAGAAAACAAACGATGAGCTAAAGAATCAGAAATAAAAAAAAATGCGGAAACAAATAAATCAATTATAAACAAGCAACAAACAGATTTAAAAATCGAAGAAAAGAAAATTAATAAATATTGAAAACTGAAGGTTCCAATCTTCGACAAACGGAAGAATTTTAAAGACAAATGAAATTTGGCATCGTTGACGGGTGGGTTTTTTAAGAAGCGAGTTAAAAATGTAGTAAAGTCAAGTGACGATCGATTAATAAAAGAAGAAGATCAAGAGTATAAATATACCGTAAAGGTTAAACGCAGAAGAAAATAATCAAGCAGGAACGAATAAACGGATTTGAAAAAAATTGAAAAGGAATTAAAAAATGAAGTTTTCAATCGATGGCCAAACAATCGATGAAAGATAAAGTAACAAAAAAGAAAGAAAAACGCGAAAAGCAAATAAGAATCTGGCAAGTTACTCACTCATGCACTTTAATAAAGTCAAGTTATTAGTTCGAGTTAGTGTGTTCTTATTAGCAGGAACTCTTAAGATGACTATTTTTTCGGTGCATCAAACAATTTCGTTTTCGAAACGTACACGAGGTTCTTGGCTGAAGAAGAAACTGCAATTCTTTTCTCCGAAGTCACATACAACTGACAAATGGACTACATCAGTACTATCCGTTGAGCGACAGCCTTTTTGTGTTTGCCCCGGAGGTTATCGTAGCGACCAGTGAACGTACTTTTAATATACAAAGCGGATTCTGGCAATAGGAAAATGAGCGGAAACCATCTGTAATTTCTTGTAGTAAAACTACACAATAGAATATGGGATTACGAGCTCATGGGATTATTTCACGTCACCATAAAATGAGCTTGTGCTCCCCGATCTGTGTCTTGTGATTAATCACGTGCTAGGAGTAATTAGCGCATCCTTGTAAAAGCCGTTTTTGCCCGTAAAGCCTGGGCAAAAGTGGAAAATCAATAACACCTCCGTAAGCTAGGCACACAGTCATTTAATTAAAGTACGTGTTTACGCTTGTCGACTAATTACGTGGAACGGCGGCGGTTCATTTTGTTATGTAATTTCGTACGTGTGGACCAGCGTCTGCCGTACTGTACCTACGTATGTACATATGTACAATCCTCTTAAAAGTAAATTAACTTAGATATGTATAGTATGGAATGAATAAGTAAGTAATATCCGCAGGTTAAAAAGCTGCACCGGTTTAAACACGTTTTGCTCGGCACGCGACAGGAGAATCACGTACCATCCACATCCCCTTGTGTTTTTGATCCCCCGCCGCTTCACGGAACACTTCATTATCAAAATTGGGCCACTTAACACTTACCGCGTCCACATAACTTAATATAATCACTTCCTGCTATAACACCTTCTTCGCCCTACATTTAAAATGTGAGTTAATTTCTTTTAAGTTCGGTGATTTTTAGTGGAAATTTCCTCACAGCTATTTTTTTGAGCAATGATATCTGTTCACTGAAGATGAAATCCAAATATATAAAAAGAAGAATATGTGAGTGTTGAATTAAATAAATTAATATAAAGGAGGAAATCGAACCCTCTCGGTAACGCGCCGAACGTTCTACGGTAGGTCGCGAACGATAAACGCACGTGGCAAACAAACAGGTCACAAAATGGAGGAACATAATAGCTTACCTCACCCCAAAGAGCGAGCTCCGAAAATTATGTTAACTTCCACGTTTATTCGAATCCGAAAGAGGACGACGACAATGACCCCTCCAACAACGGGATAAATCCAACGGGAGCGAGAATATCCGTAAGGAACGGTAGGGTAACCAAATCCAACGAAAACTTTGTGTCAACACCCAACTCGCTTCGTCAGCGACGTGGAACGTGGCCCGTCCATCAAATCTCGTGGTTGGCTGGAGAAAGAAAAGCAGCGTGCCACTCTCTCGCCAACTTGCGGTGGTCAACCGCACTCAAAACAATTATGCACGAAGGGAAGCCTACTCCACCGCCAACATCGCCGAGAAAAATAAATACGTAATAAATTGCATCATCATCATCTTTTGCATGAATTTTTTAAGCATTTCATAAAAATAGATTAAATGTTTACTTTAAGACGTCCAGACGGTTATAAATATCCAACGGCGCGACGTCTCACTTTTTTTTTAAGAATAAATTAACACCGCCGTCTATTAAAGAGGACGGGAAGTGTACCAACAAAATAACACTAATTTTCCTAAGGTGTTGGCTGTTACGAACGTCTAATTAAATTTTTTATCCAACTGTTTAGTACGTCGCAAGTCACGTGGAATACACTATTAAATGAAGAAAGACAAAAACGGTCTTCATAAGTTGAATAAAAATAATTATAATAAATAGGATTCGTTTACGACTGAAATTAGGTATGTACATAATTCAAGCTCAAGCAGAAAACAACAAAAACAAAATGAAAATGCAATTTTTTCACGTTTTTTGCCTTTTTTGAAATAATTTATTGAAATTTCTTTTTCGTTGGTTTTTTGTTTATATTGCAAATATTTTTAAACATTTCCAACGCTTATTCTATTTTATTTTTATTAATATCTGTGAAATATTATTCATTTTTACACGTTTTTATTATTACTATTGATGAAGAGTTAATCCTGTAGAACTCGAAAACGCGCGGAGATTCGGACCTGGAAAAAATAATTCGGTTGGAAAAATGTAAATTAAAAATCTGAGAAAACAAAAACAGTTTTCGAAACAAAAAGCGAAATTCGTTTTGAAATGAACTGAAGTAGACATAGAAATTAAAGAAAAACGAAAAGCTCTCCTCGAACATCGAAATAAAAGGTAAAAGGTGGAAATAAAACAAAACACGATGGGCGGATATCGAATAAAAAGAAGGAAAAAAACGAGATTCAGTTTAAAAAAAAATCAATAATGAATTAATAGCGAAAAAATAACAACAAAAGAAAGAAATAATTAAAAATTTGAAAAAAAAATAATTCGGTTGGAAAAATGTAAATTAAAAATCTGAGAAAATAAGAACAGTTTTCGAAATAAAAGGTAAAAGATGGAAATAAAACAAAAGACGATCGGCAGATATCGAATAAAAATAAGGAAAAAAAACGAGATTCGGTTAAAAAAAATCAATAATGAATGAATAGCAAAATAATAACAACAAAAGAGAGAAAAAAAATTAAAAATATGAGAAAAGAGAAAACGGATCAAACGTCATAAAAATGAGAAGAAGAAATGAAAATTAGTTCGGAAAAAATGAAACAAAAAGAAAGCCAAACAAAAGCAAAAGAACAACTTACGAAATTACAGTGCGAGGTGGAAAAAAAATGAGAAGAAAACGAATGACGATCGTCAAACGTCGAACAAAAAAAAAACAAATTCAGTTTTCATAATTTTTTTTAATAATTAATCAAAAAACGAATTAAAATTAAAGGTAGAAAAAATAGTAATTTGACTATTAATTTTAATAATTGAAGTTGGTTCTTGTCCGATGAAAATTGTAAGTACAAAGTTTTTTTAATCTCGAACCGGACAGAAAAACGAAGGGAAAACACTCAACGTTTCGCTGTAGATTTATAGCTTCGTCAGGAATGAAAAAAAGTAAATAAAAAAAAAGTTTTATTTACTTTTTTTTCACTCCTGACGAAGCTATGAATCTATAGCGAAACGTTGAGTGTTTTCCCTTCATTTTTCTGTCCGGTTCGAGATTAAAAAAAAATTCGTACGTTAATATTTTTTACTATTCTATTTTAATTTTTTTGTTTAATTTTTTAAAGTATCTGCTTGGGTTAGGTTGAGCTTGATGCGAGTTGAGTTTTCATTGATTGTTGAGTTTTCATCGATTGTGAACAATGTGAATATTGTTTTCCGGTTTTAATTTTATTTAATTCTTAATTTGCTTACGAGTTAGGGTTCAGTTGAACTTTGAAGTTTAGTCCGGCTTAATTTTTGTTATTTATTTATTTTTGTTCTAATTTTTAACGTTCTTTGTTTAGTGTTTGAATTGTAATAGTTTGCGCCTGGCTTGGGTTGACCTTGACATGGTTGATTTACTCTTAATTTAAACATTTTTTACCCGAGTCTAAAACTAAAAAAAAAAAAGCAAAAACAAATCGGAATAAAATGTTGCAGAACTCCCTTACAAACAAACACACATCGAGTATTTCAAAACTGACCCCTTTATAAAAAAAAAAAAAAACTTCGAAATGTCAAATAATACCGAAGTTTGCGACTACTTCTAAATTATTTACATCCACGCGTACTATCTAATTTTGAACTTTTTTTTGTTCACTAACTAAGGATTTATAAACCACGTGGCGTTAAATGATTGATGCAAAGTTAGTAGATAGGGAACAGAAGTATTTAATTTTATTTAATATTTAATTTGCTTACGAGTTAGGGTTCAGTTGAACTTAGGTTTAGTCCGCCTTAATTTTTGTTATTTATTTATTTATTTTTTTCTAATTTTTAACGCTCTTTGTTTAGTGTTTTAATTGTAATTGTTTTTGCGCCTGGCTTGGGTTGACCTTGACATGGTTGATTTACTCTTCATTTAAACATTTTTTACTCGGGTCTAAAACTAAAAAAAAAAAACAAAAACAAATCGGAATAAAATGTTGCAGAACTCCCTTGAAAGACAAACACACATCGAGTATTTCAAAACTGACCCCTTTATAAAAAAAAAAAAACTTCGAAATCTCAAATAATACCGAAGTTTTGAAACTACTTCTAAATTATTTACATCCACTCGTACTATCTAATTTTGAACTTTTTTTTTTGTTCAATAACTAAGGATTTATACACCACGTGGCGTTAAATGATTGATGCAAAGTTAGTAGATAGGGAACAGAAGTATTTAATTTTATTTAATATTTAATTTGCTTACGAGTTAGGGTTCAGTTGAACTTAGATTTAGTCCGCCTTAATTTTTGTTATTTATTTATTTTTTTCTAATTTTTAACCCCCTTTGTTTAGTGTTTTAATTGTAATAGCTTGCGCCTGGCTTGGGTTGACCTTGACATGGTTGATTTACTCTTAGTTTAAACATTTTTTACCCGGGTCTAAAACTAAAAAAAAAAAAAAAATAAACAAATCGGAATCAAATGTTGCAGAACTCCCTTACAAACAAACACACATCGAGTATTTCGAAGCTGACCTTTATAAAAAAAAAAAAACTTCGTAATGTCAAATAATACCGAAGTTTGAAACTACTTCTAAATTATTTACATCCACGCGTACTATCTAATTTTGAACTTTTTTTTTTTTTTGTTCAATAACTAAGGATTTATACACCACGTGGCGTTAAATGATTGATGCGAAGTTAGTAGATAGGGAACAGCAGTGTACCAACATAAAGATTGAAAAGTGTTGCCAATCTACTACATATATCAGATGAATGAATATTTAAACTGAACACGAGCATGGAATAATTTGATTAATTTTTATTAATTCAATTTATTAATTTTATTTTTCAGATATTGATCTATCTCCAAGAAATTAACCTGTATTTATTTCTCGTGCAGCTTTAGGGGATTGTTTTCAATATACATTCTGATAAGAAACAGTGACACATGTGACGAATCCGGGTATGAGAGCGTGTCAATAATAAATCTCCCACGATAACGACGGTTTCCGTTATATTTTCTGCTCCTTCCTTCCAAACATGAGGTTACCACTCACTGGAAAACAGGGGGAGGCCGGAAACAACAGGCAGGTAAAGCATTTGTCTACTGTCCAAACTTAAAACTTTCGCCTGTAAATCTTGCTTTGAATGAAAAATATATCACCCACAGGAGAGAAACCTTTTTTCGCCCCGAACTTTCAGAGCATGTTTATATTTTGAAATTTTACTTGCAGCAGCAGGACCATGATTTATGTGTCTAGTCGCACTTCATCATTTATATTTTAATATAGGGTACTTATTATTGTAATGAAAAGAATAGTTGGAACTTGCGCGGAAATTGCATCACTAAAAAAAAAAATACCCGAGTACGGTCATGTCTATTGCGTCACTCGCTTATGAAATGCTATATATTCCGGATATTTGTTTATTATCTGCCCTTTTCCTACTGCAACAAACGCAAATAGCACAAGACGTCATATTTTGTTTAACCCGCAGGAATGAAAATAATAAATTGCACTGTCAATTTGACAAAAGGTACGCAATGAACGTACACACCAATATGGCGGAACGAAGGTTGTTTTCTCATAAGCATGCAATAGTAACCCCCCGGATACTAACTTACCATAACATCCTATTTTTAAAATCCTGACGAATGAATTAGCATTACAAATAAGTCAAAACTGTCAACTCGTGAAAGCTTTTCCGATAAATACCTTTCGGCTTCATTCACGAATTTCCTCCACCAAACAACAACAGAAGCAGCCGCGGATTTATTAATTAAAGTCCCGACGTACAATCTAAATCCAATACGTCAAATTCGTATGTTAAACCGAGGGCCGCGAAAAAATGCACTAATTAAAACCTGACGGGCGTTCGGAATTTAAAATGAAACGCGTAAACAAACGTGATTTATCCGATGAATTCGTTTAATTAATTTATAATAGGGGGTTTTTATGGAGTCGCTTTAATATTTATGTCCACCGCATACGATAGCACTAGAATTATGATTATTATTATTATTATTCATCGCATCGGAAACGTACATGAATTGTGTTCGGCAATAAATCGCATTTTATCAATCATCATAAATAACGGTAGGTGTATTTGAATACTTCAAGTTTTAATTTCAGAAATGTGACCATTTACTAAACGATTTAAAAAAAAAAAACGATTTCTGCTCTGTCCAGATTTATATGTTGGCGTCTTCCTGAAGAAACTGGAAAAAGAACGAAGAACGAGGCATACACCGCCTAAACGCTGGGGACACTACGAGGGTCAGGGTCCAGGCGCGTCGCAAATTAATAAAGCCAAAACTGACCGTACCCCTATTGAAGTCGGGAAGGGTTGGCACGAATCGCAATCATCGTGATATACCCAACAGAATCAAAGCTAAGCAAAGGAATACCCATGGTGTGAAAGCTCGAATGCAAACGCAATCAAATTGACCTCTGCGTCGCACAAAAAAAAAAAAAAACATCATGTAAACAAACACCGGATGTACCGGAAGTAGCAATCAAACAGGAATGTAAACAAACCGATTAATACAAGCGAGTTTCGTCAAAAAGGAAGCAAACGCCCAGTCTGTGTAAACAAAGCCTAAGTGATTGACGTTTAGGACGCGGCGGTAGCCTTTGATCTTTCAAACACGCGCAAAATCACGCGTGCGTTTAAAAGAAAACCGCGCCGGTTTCCGCCATTTACAACGTACAGCTTTCCACGACAACGAGAGACTGCAAGCAGATCACAATTATTTATTTATTTTTTATTTTTTTTGAATCTCAAAAAGCAAATAAAATATATAATTATAACTGTTGTTCGAAAAATGATAAAATCGATTTAGAATAAAACAAAAAAAAAGTAAAACGTAAACAAAATACGATCCACGGATTTCCAATTAGGTGTGTATTTTTTTTTAATCTTTGAGACACGCTAACAAAAAATAAAATAAAATTACAAAAACAAAAGACGATCGGTAAAAACAGAAGGCGAACGAAATGTTTCGATTTGAAATCAACCAAGGAGTGAAACGTAAGCAAAGCGCGATTGGCAGATTTCCAATTAAAAAAAAAAATTAAAAGTAAGTTAACTACGAAAGAAAGTAAATTGTAAAAACAAAAGACGATCGACCGCAGGGCTTCAAGTAAAAAAAAAAAATGAAATTAAATTTGCAATTTGCCCACAAAGCAAACAGAAGAAAAATGAAGTAAAACCAGAATTGGCCGAAACATTTCGAATACAAAAAAAGCGAGGTTGAGATCGTGAAAAATTTATGAAAAACGAAACGAAAATACGATCGCCCCAGTTACAAAAAAAATTAACAATGGGGATTCAGTACAGAAAAAAAATAAGGCTTCCAATGAAAAAAAAATTAAATTTAATTTGCCAGAAAACAAACAAAAGAAAAAGAATGTAAAACGAAGAGTGGCAGAAACATTTCGAATAAAAAAAGCGAGGTTAAGATCGTGAAAAATTTATGAAAAACGAAACAAAAATACGATCGCCCCAGTTACAAAAAAAAATAATAAGAGTACAAAAAAAAATAGGGCTTCCAATGAAAAAAAAAATAAATAAATTTAATTTGCCACAAAACAAGCAGAAAAAAAATGATGTAAGACGAAAATTGGTCGAAATATTTCGAATACAATAAAAAAGGGAGGTTGAGATCGTGAAAAATTTATGAAAAACGAAACGAAAATACGATCACTCCAGTTACAAAAATAAAAATAAAAATAGGGATTCAGCACAGAAAAAAAATAAGGCTTCCAATGAAAAAAAAAATGAAATTTAATTTGCCACAAAACAAGCAGAAGCAAAATTATGTAAAATGAAAATTGGCAGAAACATTTCGAATAAAAAAAAGCGAGGTTCAGACCGGGAAAAAAATTAATAAAAAAATGAAACAAAAAACAAACAAAGAAAAAAGGCTTCCAATGAAAAAAAAAATATATAAAACGAAAATTGGCCGAAATATTTTGAATAAAAAAAAAGCGAGGTTGGGATCGTGAAAAATTTATGAGAAACGAAACGAAAATACGATCGCCCCAGTTACAAAAAAAAGGATTAAGGATGGGAAGTCAGTACAGAAAAAAAGGCTTCCAATGAAAAAAAAAAATTAAATTTCATTTGCCAGAAAACAAACAGAAGAAAAATGATGTAGAACGAAAATTGGCCGAAACATTTCGAATAAAAAAAAATCGAGCATCAGACAAGGAAAAAAAATAATTAAAAAAAATTGAAATAAGAATACCCCAAATCGCCCCAGTTAAAAGCAAAATAAAAAGAGTTTTCAGGACACGGAAAAATTAATAAATAAAAACAAAAGGTCAGTGACAGATTTTAAAATAAAAAAAAGTAAATGAAATAAATTAAATAATAAAAAAACAAAAAACAAAGATTGGCAGAAACATTTCGACTAAAAAAGGCCAGGTTCAGACCGGGAACAGAAGTTAATAAAAAAATGAAACAAGAAACAAACAAAGAAGAAAAAGGCTTCCAATGAAAAAAATAAATAAATTTCATTTGCCAGAAAACAAACAAAAGAAAAATGATGTAGATCGAACAAAGAAAATCGAGCTTCAGACAAGGAAAAAAATTAATTAAAAAAAATTGAAACAAAAATACCCCAAATCGCCCCAGTTAAAAGCAAAATAAAAAGAGTTTTCGGGACACAGAAAAATAATAAATAAATAAAAACAAAAGGTCAGTGACAGATTATAAAATAAAAAAAAAGTAAATAAAATAAATTAAGTAATAAAAAAACAAAAAAACAAAAAACAAAGATTGGCAGAAACATTTCGAATAAAAAAAAGCGAGGTTCAGACCGGGAACAGAAGTTAATAAAAAAATGAAACAAGAAACAAACAAAGAAGAAAAAGGCTTCCAATGAAAAAAAAAAATAAATTTTATTTGCCAGAAAACAAACAAAAGAAAAATGATGTAGATCGAACAAAGAAAATCGAGCTTCAGACAAGGAAAAAAATTAATTAAAAAAAATTGAAATAAAAATACCCCAAATCCCGCCAGTTAAAAGCAAAATAAAAAGAGTTTTCGGGACACAGAAAAATAATAAATAAAAACAAAAGGTCAGTGACAGATTATAAAATAAAAAAAAAGTAAATAAAATAAATTAAGTAATAAAAAAACAAAAAAACAAAAAACAAAGATTGGCAGAAATATTTCAAATAAAAAAAAGCGAGGTTCAGACCGGGAACAGAAGTTAATAAAAAATGAAACAAAAAACAAACAAAGAAGAAAAAGGCTTCCAATGAAAAAAAAATTGAATTTCATTTGCCAGAAAACAAACAAAAGAAAAATGATGCAGATCGAACAAAGAAAATCGAGCTTCAGACAAGGAAAAAAATTAATTAAAAAAAATTGAAACAAAAATTCCCCAAATCGCCCCAGTTAAAAGCAAAATAAAAAGAGTTTTCAGAACACAGTAAAGTAATAAATTAAAAATAAAAGGTCAGTGACAGGTTATAAAATAAAAAAAAAAGTAAATAAAATAAATTAAATAATAATAATAAAAGAGCAAAACAAAAACTGATCAATAAAATGAAAATTCCAAAAATACGTCCAATTTGCCAACCCTTTCTATTATAAGTCCCTAAGTATCAAACACAACTGAATCAAATGAGATACAATCGATTATGATCCCTCTGTATATTTCTGAGCAAGTTGTCAAAATACTCTCCAATATTTAAAATTCACAAATATGCGATTTAAATTAAAGGAAGAAAATACATTATTTTCTCCTCGTCTATTTAAACAACACTTAAACTTCAGGGCTGGTTTTCGTTTCGTTAATAAACCGCATCGCATGGAAGGGGCCGGCAATTTTCAGTATAGCCCGCCCTGCCAATACAATTTTCAATTTATCAATTCGATCAGATGTATTTTTTATGGATGGATCGAAGGGATAATCTGAGAAAGATAAATTTTATTTTTACTGCGTTCGCCAATCTGAACAAAGAGCATTAGGAGTGCGATACTGATTTATGTTCGGGAGAAGGGCATAAATTGACCAAAGGATGGCGTATTTTTCTTGTAATACAAGCTAAAGTTTTCCTGCTGCCGCATTTTATTTTTTCTTTTACCTTATTGAATCTGTGAAGGGCGCAACGAAAATATAACGGAACAGATTTACGAAAGGCAACGCAGAAATAAAATAAATCGCTGTTTGTGTTAATTTAAAATTTTAACTGCGTGAAAAAATTATCTTACTTTAACTTTTCCTGACTTATCATTTATCATTTGAAGGTCTTTTTTATTAAACAAAAAAAAATAACAAAGTTAATAATAAAAACGCATCTAACTAAGACGATAAATTAAATAAAGAAAGTAATGTTACTTGCAGTCAAACGAAACAAAAATGTTTACATGTTCTACTTACTTCTTTATTTTTTTTTGCCATAAAACATACTTAGGGCAAACTTAGGGTGTGTACGTGATATAAGAGCCTCTAATCTTTTTTTTAAAAAAAAAGTTAAAAGTGAGCTTTGTAGAGTCTCAAAACAGCATGATGTAATTTTCGTTTCAGCTAAAAGGATGTTCCTTCGCTACGTTATCCGAAAGCTTCTTAAAGGCAACTTCTCTCCCGAAAACAAAATACATAAATTATTAGCTTAATTCCTTTATGTATAACTTGAATCCAAACGTGTTCATTTAGAAAAAATAAAAGTCAGTTAGAAAGCATATCTTGGATATAATTTCATCGAAGCTCCGTCAATAAATTTTTTTTTAAAAAAAAAAGAACACATTTTAGGTGACCTGTAAAAATCTATTAATTATTACAATATTGAACTGTTAGTTTACTCGCCGTCCCTTTTACGGAAGCGTGCCACTCTACTTGCCAATTACCTGCTGTCAACCTGCAAACCGGACATCTTGCACTAATTCGACATTTAACTGAAATAGGTTTCTTGACTTTAGCGGTGGTACATAAAACACCGAAAACCGTTTCGTTCCTTCCTTCCGTTCCGGTGGAAAACACTTCTCCTTCAAGAGAATTAAAATATGATTTCTGGCAGGGGACATTAGGGGAGAGTTTTTGTCTTTATTTGAGGGTTCTTTCACACTAACAACTCACTGACCGTAATCTGCGTTGCAGTATTTAAAGACATTGTGAGGTGTTTCTTTTGAGAGAGCGAGCGAGAGAGAGAGACAGAAAAAAATGTGATCTTAATCCGATTCGTTAGGATCAAGGCTTCTGCCCCCTCGTCTAATCTTTGCACACGGCACGGAACATTGCGTTACATTATCTAAAATTTCTTTATGGACAAAATATTCCAAACGTTTTAATTACAAAAATATCTACAACCTCAGTTAATAAACCTTTTCGTCAATCTCCTAATCACTTCTTTCTATTTCCTTCTCGTTACTTACTCATTCATTACACCCAAGTCGAAAGTTTTGTTTTCTTCCACCAATCGACTTGCTTTTTTCACTCCGTCGCCGTTCTCTGTTATATTTGGTTCTAGTATTGTTCTCCTAGTTTCTATTTATTATTGTTTTCCCGCTCACATAAGTAATTACAATAGTAATTTGCAATTTGCAAAGGAGAGAGCAACATTCGCGAACATACCTGTCCTGAACGTTAAGGACGAGCTTATTTTGAACGACCCTGTACAGAGAAAAACAATGAAGTTAATGTGTATTAACTTCATTGTTTTTCTCTGTACAGGGTCGTTCAAAATAAGCTCGTCCTTAACGTTCAGGACAGGTATGTTAAGTCAAGAAAGAGAACTCAGTTTTACGATACTACGTAATCCTGATCCATGATCAGTCAAAATTAAAAAAAAAAAATTCCAGAAACTAAAGCGATCGCTCAAACTTAAACTTGAACCACAAAAGATCAAAAAGAAAAACTGAAAATAAAATAATAGACGCAAAAAAAAGAAAAAAAATTGAAATACAGGGTGATTCAGGATAAGTGTCCGATCCATTAGGAGTACGACTTTGTAAGAAATAAATTTATCAGAGACCTCTTGTTTTATTTTTTCGTGTACTGTCTGTGGCTAACGGGTCGGACACTTATTTTGAATGACCCTGTATAGAGAAAAATAATAAAGTGATTTAATATAAGTCAAGAAAGAAAAAACTTAGTTTTATGATACTACGTAATCCTGATCCATGATCGGTCAAAATTAAATTTAAAAAAATTGGCCCTGAATTGGACAAAGGCAGATTGAAAAAAAAATCCGAAGATGTTTGGAAATGGCAAAAACAAAAGACGATCGAACGATCTAGCTAAAAAAATGGAAAAAAAAACAAACGCAGAATGTTTTTTTTTGCGCAAGCAACAAACAAACGATTAATAAATTTCCAAAAACAAAAGACGATCGCTTTAATTGAAAAAAAAAGAAGAAATCTCAAACGCAATCGACTTAAAAATCGAAAAAAAGGCGAAAACGAAAGTATCTTAGGCGGGGGGGGGGGATTATCTTCTTCGAAAATCTTTAAGAAGAAAAAAAAGAAAACGAGAAAAAATTCCGGAAAAAAAAACGCGATCGCTTAAATTTAAACCAAAAAATTACTTAAAATAAAAATAAAAAAAAAACCTAACCCGGTTTTGGATAAGAAAAAAAGGCAAAGGCAAAAAAACAAAATAGGGAAAAGTAACCAAACGTAAATGAAACAAAACAAAACAAAAGACGATCGAACACGATACCGTTAAAGGAAATGAAAAACGACATTAAATATATATATTTAAAAAAAAAACGCACAAATTTTAGAAACTGAAAATTATGTCGATTTATGACAGACAAAAAAACGAACTCAAACTAAAAAAATCGATCGCTAAAAAAACGGAAAAAGGGGAAAAGGAAAGCAGGAAGGACAACAACAAATCTCAAAAATAAAAGACAATCGTTTAAATAACAATATTATACTCGTGTTTTAATTAATTTAATTTAAAATTTAAAAAAGGCGTGAAGTGAACGTATAATAATATAAAAAGTTTGAGAAAAAATGAATTGTACCATTTGAAAATGTGCAGACGAATAAGAAAAAAATAATCCGATTAAAAACGTTGCAATCGTGAAGAAGAAAAAAACAAAAATGAATAAATAGGACGTTGAAATTTGGTGCGTTTCCGTAATTTCAAACGAGAATAATTTTATTTTAAGTAAAATTTCTCCTAAATTCAAAAGTAATACCAACCACTTAGCCTACGCATGTTTTATTTCCTTTTGCGTGTTAATTGCGCCACCTTGAAGACTTTCGAAGTCAAATTTGGCACGAATTCATTTCGCACCAATCACATCGAATTGTAAAAATATGAAATCTGAATACAAAAATGTTTGGTCAATTATGCGTATCGCGAACTCAATCCGTGGTGGACACACTGTATATACCAACGGAGCTTGCGTCGTGCAACGGAATGTAGCGCGCCCTGCGTAAGTACTCTACATGTTACATCAAGTAGCCTTGGAAAATAATTGCGTGTCTTTTATTTATGTTAGTAGTTGTCATTAAATCTGATGATTAGTATTTAAACATTTAATTATTTATAACCGACAATTAACAAACCAGTTATTGTTAAATCTTTTATCTTTATACCTCAGTATCTCAGTATAGGAGAACACATTGTGAGGTGTTTCTTTTGAGAGAGCGAGCGAGAGAGAGAGACAGAAAAAAATCTGATCTTAATCCGATTCGTTAGGATCAAGGCTTCTGTCCCATCATCTAATCTTTGCACACGGCACGGAACATTGCGTTACATTATCTAAAATTTCTTTATGGACAAAATATTCCAAACGTTTTAATTACAAAAATATCTACAACCTCAGTTAATAAACCTTTTCGTCAATCTCCTAATCACTTCTTTCTATTTCCTTCTCGTTACTTACTCATTCATTTCACCCAAGTCGAAAGTTTTGTTTTCTTCCACCAATCGACTTGCTTTTTTCACTCCGTCGCCGTTCTCTGTTATATTTGGTTCTAGTATTGTTCTCCTAGTTTCTATTTATTATTGTATTCCCGCTCACATAAGTAATTACAATAGTAATTTGCAATTTGCAAAGGAGAGAGCAACATTCGCGAACATACCTGTCCTGAACGTTAAGGACGAGCTCATTTTGAACGACCCTGTACAGAGAAAAACAATGAAGTTAATGTAAGTCAAGAAAGAGAACTCAGTTTTACGATACTACGTAATCCTGATCCATGATCAGTCAAAATTAAACAAAAAAAAATCCAGAAACTAAAGCGATCGCTTAAACTTAAACTTGAACCACAAAAGATCAAAAAGAAAAACTGAAAAGAAAATAATAGACGCAAAAAAAAGAAAAAAAATTCAAATACAGGGTGATTCAGGATAAGTGTCCGATCCATTAGGAGTACGACTTTGTAAGAAATAAATTTATCAGAGACCTCTTGTTTTATTTTTTCGTGTACTGTCTGTGGCTAACGGGTCGGACACTTATTTTGAATGACCCTGTATAGAGAAAAATAATAAAGTGATTTAATATAAGTCAAGAAAGAAAAAACTTAGTTTTATGATACTACGTAATCCTGATCCATGATCGGTCAAAATTAAATTTAAAAAAATTGGCCCTGAATTGGACAAAGGCAGATTGAAAAAAAAATCCGAAGATGTTTGGAAATGGCAAAAACAAAAGACGATCGAACGATCTAGCTAAAAAAATGGAAAAAAAAAACAAACGCAGAATGTTTTTTTTTGCGCAAGCAACAAACAAACAAACGATTAATAAATTTCCAAAAACAAAAGACGATCGCTTTAATTGAAAAAA
This sequence comes from Prosopocoilus inquinatus, assembly GCA_036172665.1. NCBI lineage: Eukaryota > Metazoa > Arthropoda > Insecta > Coleoptera > Lucanidae > Prosopocoilus > Prosopocoilus inquinatus. The sequence continues at coordinate 1,153,041 of CM069873.1, forward strand.
AAGAAGAAATCTCAAACGCAATCGACTTAAAAATCGAAAAAAAGGCGGAAACGAAAGTTATCTTAGGCGGGGGGGATTATCTTCTTCGAAGATTTTTAAGAAGAAAAAGAAAAAGAAAACGAGAACAAATTTCGGGGAAAAAAAACGCGATCGCTTAAATTTAAACCAAAAAATTACTTAAAATAAAAATAAAAAAAAACCTAACCCGGTTTTGGATAAGAAAAAAAGGCAAAGGCAAAAAAACAAAATAGGAAAAAGTAACCAAACGTAAATGAAACAAAACAAAACAAAAGACGATCGAACACGATACCGTTAAAGGAAATGAAAAACGACATTAAATATATATATTTAAAAAAAAAACGCACAAATTTTAGAAACTGAAAATTATGTCGATTTATGACAGACAAAAAAACGAACTCAAACTAAAAAAAAACGATCGCTAAAAAAAAGGAAAAAGGGGAAAAGGAAAGCAGGAAGGACAACAACAAATCTCACAAATAAAAGACAGTCGTTTAAATAACAATATTGTACTCATGTTTTAATTAATTTAATTTAAAATTTTAAAAAGGCGTGAAGTGAACGTATAATAATATAAAAAGTTTGAGAAAGAATGAATTGTACCATTTGAAAATGTGCAGACGAATAAGAAAAAAATAATCCGATTAAAAACGTTGCAATCGTGAAGAAGAAAAAAACAAAAATGAATAAATAGGACGTTGAAATTTGGTGCGTTTCCGTAATTTCAAACGAGAATCATTTTATTTTAAGTAAAATTTCTCCTAAATTCAAAAGTAATACCAACCACTTAGCCTACGCATGTTTTATTTCCTTTTGCGTGTTAATTGCGCCACCTTGAAGACTTTCGAAGTCAAATTTGGCACGAATTCATTTCGCACCAATCACATCGAATTGTAAAAATATGAAATCTGAATACAAAAATTTTTGGTCAATTATGCGTATCGCGAACTCAATCCGTGGTGGACACACTGTATATACCAACGGAGCTTGCGTCGTGCAACGGAATGTAGCGCGCCCTGCGTAAGTACTCTACATGTTACATCAAGTAGCCTTGGAAAATAATTGCGTGTCTTTTATTTATGTTACTAGTTGTCATTAAATCTGATGATTAGTATTTAAACATTTAATTATTTATAACCGACAATTAACAAACCAGTTATTGTTAAATCTTTTATCTTTATACCTCAGTATCTCAGTATAGGAGAACACATTGTGAGGTGTTTCTTTTGAGAGAGCGAGCGAGAGAGAGAGACAGAAAAAAATATGATCTTAATCCGATTCGTTAGGATCAAGGCTTCTGTCCCATCATCTAATCTTTACACACGGCACGGAACATTGCGTTACATTTTCTAAAATTTCTTTATGGACAAAATATTCCAAACGTTTTAATTACAAAAATATCTACAACCTCAGTTAATAAACCTTTTCGTCAATCTCCTAATCACTTCTTTCTATTTCCTTCTCGTTACTTACTCATTCATTTCACCCAAGTCGAAAGTTTTGTTTTTTTTTCCACCAATCGACTTGCTTTTTTCACTCCGTCGCCGTTCTCTGTTATATTTGGTTCTAGTATTGTTCTCCTAGTTTCTATTTATTATTGTTTTCCCGCTCACATAAGTAATTACAATAGTAATTTGCAATTTGCAAAGGAGAGAGCAACATTCGCGAACATACCTGTCCTGAACGTTAAGGACGAGCTTATTTTGAACGACCCTGTACAGAGAAAAACAGTGAAGTTAATGTAAGTCAAGAAAGACATACTACGTAATCCTGATCCATGATCAGCCAAAATTAAAAAAAAAATTCCAGAAACTAAAGCGATCGCTCAAACTTAAACTTGAACCACAAAAGATCAAAAAGAAAAACTGAAAATAAAATAATAGACGCAAAGAAAAGAAAAAAATTGAAATACAGGGTGATTCAGGATAAGTGTCCGATCCATTAGGAGTACGACTTTGTAAGAAATAAATTTATCAGAGACCTCTTGTTTTATTTTTTCGTGTACTGTCTGTGGCTAACGGGTCGGACACTTATTTTGAATGACCCTGTACAGAGAAAAATAATAAAGTTAATATAAGTCAAGAAAGAAAACTTAGTTTTATGATACTACGTAATCCTGATCCATGATCGGTCAAAATTAAATAAAAAAAAATTGGCCCTGAATTGGACAAAGGCAGATTGAAAAGAAAATCCGAAGATGTTTGGAAATGGCAAAAACAAAAGACGATCGAACGATCTAGCTAAAAAAATGGAAAAAAAAACAAACGCAGAATGTTTCTTTTTTGCGCAAGCAACAAACATACGATTAATAAATTTCAAAAACAAAAGACGATCGCTTTAATTGAAAAAAAAGAAGAAATCTCAAACGCAATCGACTTAAAAATCGAAAAAAAGGCGAAAACGAAAGTATCTTAGGCGGGGGGGATTATCTTCTTCGAAAATCTTTAAGAAGAAAAAAAGAAAACGAGAACAAATTCCGGAAAAAAAAACGCGATCGCTTAAATTTAAACCAAAAAATTACTTAAAATAAAAATAAAAAAAAAACCTAACCCGGTTTTGGATAAGAAAAAAAGGCAAAGGCAAAAAAACAAAATAGGGAAAAGTAACCAAACGTAAATGAAACAAAACAAAACAAAAGACGATCGAACACGATACCGTTAAAGGAAATGAAAAACGACATTAAATATATATATTTAAAAAAAAAACGCACAAATTTTAGAAACTGAAAATTATGTCGATTTATGACAGACAAAAAAACGAACTCAAACTAAAAAAATCGATCGCTAAAAAAACGGAAAAAGGGGAAAAGGAAAGCAGGAAGGACAACAACAAATCTCAAAAATAAAAGACAATCGTTTAAATAACAATATTATACTCGTGTTTTAATTAATTTAATTTAAAATTTAAAAAAGGCGTGAAGTGAACGTATAATAATATAAAAAGTTTGAGAAAAATTGAATTGTACCATTTAAAATGTGCAGACGAATAAGAAAAACCGACAATTAACAAACCAGTTATTGTTAAATCTTTTATCTTTATACCTCAGTATCTCAGTATAGGAGAAAGCAACATTCGCGAACATACCTGTCCTGAACGTTGAGGACGAGGCTGAGACAAAACTCTGACGAGCTTTTCATTCCACCATGGCACCGAGTTATCTCCGATCGAAGTCGTAAAGTAACCTTGCCTTATTCACCATGGAATATGGTCAGCCATGAGACCGTGGCTCCACGCGAACAAAACACTACGCCCTGGGGACATCGCAAGACTATTCTGACCACTCTGCGTGCTCCCAGCACGTCGCACATTAATAAAGCCACTACTGGCGCCCTTCAAAGTAGAGAAAGGCTTTCATGAATGAAATGAAATCATCGTGACAGCATCAAAAACCAACGGGATAACATGATTCGAAATATTTATACTTATTAGATATTCTTATCTGTTGCAGTATTAAAGGTCAAATGTAAACGCAAGTTAATCTCACGTCGTACAAAAAAAAAGTACAGCAGTAGTGATAGAAATGTAAAAAAAAAAAACCGATAAACATAGAAGCGGCATCGTTTGAAGTGTCTGCAGGTGGTTACCTAAAAAGAAAAAAGCGTCTAGACCTAAACTATTGTAAATAACATCGGGTATAATGGCCATTTACGACAGAGCGGTAGCCTTTGATCTTGCAAATACGCAGAATCACGCTTCTTGCGTTTTAAGAGGAAGCCACGCCCCTTTCCGCCCATTTACGTAACGTTCGCCGTAACAACAAGAGGCGGCAACGAGATCGCAAAGGCGGTGTGCGTTTGTTTTCCGCGACAAACAGCAGGTGTCTTCAATTGAACATCGTAAGTCGTGCTCGCTTACGTCAACTGAATTTTTTCCACACGTGTTCAACCTTCAACACGCAAAAAATAATTAAACAATAAAATATCGACAGTGGCTAAAAGTAGATAATGAATGCACGAGAGATACATAAATCGCGTCCTTTGCAGCTCTCAGGGATAATTAGCATGTATACAGGCTGACCCCTGAGAAGTCGTTTTTCAAACCGTAACATTAATTATTTCTCCTTCCGTAAGGCATTTTAGCTCCGCCTTTTCTTCTTGTTGTTACGTTCCGCCTATTTGCCGTCCGTTTCTTTGCTTCTTTCTTCTTTCATGGTTTCCTGTTCTCACCTTGTACTTATTATTCTTCCCATTCCCATACCATGCCTACTTGTCTTCCATAAAAATAACAATTTCTTTCCAGATCTTTTGGAAATCGTTTTTTTTTTTTTCATTTTTGACTTAGAAACTCTTGTTTAGGCTTATTACTTTGAACCTTTGAACCCACAAAATTGTTTCAATTAGAATTGCGTCTATGATTAGTTTAGTTTCTAGTTCATCCATTATTTCTTTCCTGTTTTTTTTTTCATGTCGCAGGTTTTGTGTTCGCAAAAATTTGCGCTCTGCGTAAAAACAACGGTGGAAAGCAAAATATAGTACACAATTACAGTTTCCTGTAATTTTTGTTTCACCAAAATAAACACGACTTGACAGATTTACAAAAGTTTGGAGGTTATGAAATTTTTAATGGCGTTTTCGAGTGACCAGTCTAAAAGTATCTTCATCCTCTATTTTTACATGAGGTTAAAACAAGATGGAGCTACTCTAAGAGCGCATCCGAGCAATCAATCAGTGTCATCTGAGAAGTCGTATTTAAACAACACGTTCATGGAGAAAAATAAATTACAGGAAACTGTAATTGTCCACTATTTTTTTGCTTTTGACTGCTTTAATTGCGTTTAGTTAAGAACATTGCCCAAATCCATCCTTCTTTTTATCGTTTCTTCCAGTTCGATTTGATCGATTTGATTGATAACTTTTACAAAAAGGGCGGGCGTCGTAAGTGAACGTAAATAAAAATAAGGTAGATACTTTCGTTGAATGTTGCTAAGCTCGAATTATTTCCCAAATTTTGAGAAAATAAAAACAGATTTTAAAATTACTCGAATTAAGTCATAACAACAAGAACAGGAAAATAAACTGTAACAGTAAGCGAGAAAGAAATTAAAGCTGTGTTTCCCTCGTCAATTAAGTTCATCCCAGATTTCAGCCGGCTAAAATTCCTGCTCGCCTAAGTGCTTTGCTAAACTGTTCGATAATTTACGTATTCCCACAAATCAATTCAAATTTGAGAACCCCTCCCCCACACGCAAACCGTCTGTTATTTATCGACGCGTTCAAAAAAATTTAAAAAGTAGTTAAAAATATCTTCCGGCGTAATCTGTTGGGGTTTGTTATGGTTTGCAAAAAGCCGTTAAAAAATTTACGAGATAGTTTTTAAAGCTCGTTAAAAATTAAATTATTTTTGCAGGGGGGAAATGAAATACAGTAATTTGTCTGTATTGGGGAAACATATTTGTTACACACCATTACAAAGAACTTTTATAAAACATGTATAATGGAGGATTGTGCAGGTTTTATATAACGATTATCGAACTAAAACGGGAAACGGAAGTCATCCAAATCCGAATCCAAAACGAAAAGACTCATTGGAAATTTAAAACAATTAAAATCACGTCGCATTCAGTTCAAGGTCAGTCCATCGAAACTAAACTCAACTTAAATAGGCCCAAGAAAAAATTAAAACTAAATAATTTTAAAAAAAAAGTAACTTATCTCAAGGTCAGCCAAATCAGCTCCAGTCCAAGCTCATACATATTCCCCTAACTCAAGGAAAAAAATTTAAAAAATATATAAACATGTAAATAAAAAAAAATAAATAAATAATAAATATAATAATAATATATGTAGTAATATATATGTATATGAATATATGTAGTATACAATTTCTAAATTTGACGCGTTCAGAATTGCTCGTCATGTTAGCGTAATTAAAGCCAAAGAAAAAAAAAACGGTATCATTGGCTTTTCATCGTGGTATGTGTTCTCGACCCGTTGCTATTCTGGGAAACAAAGCAACTTGATTCAACCTAAACATGTTCAGTGAATGGGGTCGACTGCCCAACCATTAAGGCGGCCATCCTGATTTTAATTACTCGGCCCTTTTATCTAATAACCAGAGTAGAAACCGACATTTATCTTAACTTTTACAAAGAGGGCGGGCGGCGCGGCGTAAGTGAACGTAAATAAAAATAAGGTAGATACTTTCGTTGAATGTTGTTGCTAAACTCGAATTATTTCCCAAATTTTGAGAAAATAAAAACAGATTTTTAAAATTACTCGAATTAAGTCATGACAACAAGAACGGGAAAATAAACTGTAACAGTAAGCGAGAAAATAAATCAAGAAATTAACTTGATTTACCGATTCTGTGAAAAGTAATAAATAAATTCAACTTCAAATCAATTTAATTTAAAAATTTAATTTAACCTAATGAATAATAATTTACGAATAAATCTGTGCGGTCGCGCAAAGCGCAAATAAAACATAAACCAAAATAAATAAAAATTTGGGCTTGTTTTAAAAGTGTACTGACTGCTTTTTTTATTCCACATAAAAGCATAAAAGCAGCCACGAACAATACACGATATTTATTGAAAATGTAGGATCATAAACCGAACAAGTATTTAATTTTCGTTTTTTTTTTTTTTTTTGTTAACCGGCCGTAAATCCACGATTGGCGGTATCAAACGTAAAAATAAAACGTTCCAAACCATCGCCAGGTGAATATTGATCCCGATAAGCCCTCCCCCCAGCGGCGGAAGGGAAAATTCAGATTTGCATTACAGAAGTTTCCTCCGAGTAATTTATTTCTAAGCGCGCAGATAACGCATTTCTAGTATTCCGCAGACACCGCAAAATTTTCAGATAGATATTGAATTTGAAACGGGATATCAGGGCTGTATTAAATTGCATTATAATGCCGGCACTTATCGGCGGCGAAGGAGATAGAAACTTGGGGCTCGGGGGTGGTATCGAACTTCCCCGCCCACGAATCTATTTAATCAGCAAAAGCAATTAACTAATTTTTTTATACTCGGGGGTGTTTATGATAAGTAGTGCGTTGGTGAAGTTGATAATAAAGCTTTGTTATATATTTATAGACCTCAAATTATAAAGCTATGTACCTAAAGCGAAGCGCAGTTAAAGTTAAATGTTAATGTTACGATGCTCTGAGAATAATCAAGAATGTAAAGATTGCAGTTGGGGACCTCAAGCATCCTCTTTATAGCTATTTCGGCCTTAATTGGGACCTCACCGGCAGAAGAGTAGTTTTCGGTGGAGTTTCTCTTCTGCTGATGAGGCCCCAATTTGGACCGAAATAGCTATACAGAGTATGCTTGAGGTCCCCAACTGCAATCTGACCTCACTTGTCACGAGCTTCATAATTGCGATGACATGACATTATCGCTTATGAGGCAGTAGTATAGTTGCCATTTTCTATAAATTTCACATAGTATTAAGGTCAAACCCTGGTCGCTCGAGGGCGCGCTTTAAGCTCCGATCAACAATGCACTTTTAAATTTAATTGCGAAATGCGACGTTTTTATACGTTTAAGGCAGCGGTTCTCAACGGAGTCGATATCGACCCCTTGTGGGGGTCAATGAACTTTTAGGGGTCCGTTGGGGGTCTAAAAATCTCTAAAATAGAGTAAAAGGAAAAACAATCGCAAAAAGAAACATTAATTTTGTTTTTTTAATTAAATAAAGATAGAATTAAGAAAATCAAAACGAATAAAAAGAAAAAAACAAAAATACAATAAACTTTGACAGAGTAAAAGGGAAAACAAAAACAAAAGACGATCGATTTTGATTTTCTTTTTTTTTTTTAATTAATTAAAAATAAAATCAGAAAAGTCAAATCGAATAAAAAGAAAAAAAAACAAAAATGCAATAAACTTAAATAGAGTAAAAGGAAAAACAATCGCAAAAAAACTGTCAAGTTTGTTTTTTAATTAATTAAAGATAGAATGAAGAGAATCAAATCGAATAAAAGAAAAACAAAAATACAATAAACTTTGATGGAGTAAAAAGGAAAACAAAAGCAAGAAACGATCGATTTTGATTTCTTTTTAATTAATTAAAAATAAAATTAAAAAAGTCATATCGAATAAAAAGAAAAAAACAAAAATACAATAAACTTTGATAGAGTAAAAAGGAAAACAAAAACAAAAGACGATCGATTTTGTTTTTTTTTTTGAGTTAATTAAAAAATAAAATTAAGAAAGTCATATCGAATAAAAAGAAAAAAAAATGCAATAAACTTAACTGGTGTAAAAGGAAAAACAATCGCAAAAAAACATCTATTTTGTTTATTGTTACAAATTAGTTTTTTAATTAATTAAAGATTTGAATCAAGAAAATCAAATTGAATAAAAGAATAACAAAAATACAATAAACTTTGATAGAGTAAAAAGGGAAAACAAAAACAAAAGACGATCGATTTTAATTTTTTTTTTATTTATTAAAAATAAAATTAAGAAAGCCAAATCTAATAAAAAGAAAAAAAACAAAAATACAATAAACTTAAATAGAGGAAAAGGGAAAACAAAAACAAAAGACGATCAATTGATATTTAAAAATAAAATAAAACCAAAGAAAAAATAAACAACAAGATTTCATAATTAAGAAGTAAAAACAAAACAAATGAAATCGATTAAAAGAACAAACAACGGACGTTAAACTGATTACATTAAAAATGTAATAAAATTAAATCAAAAGAGGAATAAAAAGAAATAAAAGATGATGAAGTTAAGACCCAAATAAAAATTGTATAAAACTAGCAACGAGTCAAAGTTATTTAAAAAAGGTATAAAGTCAAATCGAATAAAAGCGAAAATAAAAATAGCGATTAATTGACGAGTTTTAAGTGTAAAAAAAATATAATGTGAGATCGAGCAAACGAAAAAAGACGATCAATTGAAATAAAAAAATAAAATCATGTCAAATAAGAACAAAAAAAAAACATGATAAATTAATAGTTAAAGAATAATAATAATAATAATAATAATAATGTTTATTTGCAATTGGATTCATACAGAATATTGCTTCGAAGAATAAATAAATGAAATCTTACATAAAAGGATCCTCGATTAATAACGAAAAACAAAATAAAGTCAAATCGCATAAGAGCGAATCAATCGACGGGATTTAAGTGTAAAAAAGAAAATGTAAAGTCAAATCGAGTAAACGAAAAAAACACGATCAATTGATAATTAAAAAAAAATCGTGTGAAATAAAAACAAAAAAGGTGATAAATAATAAGTAGTAGTAATAAAGAATAAAAACTGAACAAATGAAATCTTTTTCTGTTTTTATTTCACATGATTTTATTTTTTAATTATCAATAAATTATCGTCTTATTTTTTTCGTTTTGGTCGATCTGTTTTTACATCTGTTTTATACTTAAATCCCGTAGATTGATCGTCATTTTTCTTTTCACTTTCATTTGATTTGACTTCATTTTGTTTTTTAATTATTAATTGATAGTCAAAAAAGATGATAAACTGATATTACAGAATAAATACCAAACAAACAAAATCTTTCTAGTTTTTATTTGACACGATTGCATTTTTTTAATTATCAATTGATCGTCTTTTGTTTTCTTCGTTTACTCGATCTGACTTTATTTTTTTTTTTACACTTAAATCCCATTAATTGATCACCATTTTTATTTTCCAATAACCAAACACAGGCTTTAATCGCGCTATTAAATTAATCATAATTGTGAAACTGGGGGTAAAACTGATAATCCAAATAAGAGTATGAAATAGAGCCCAATCGAATCGAAAAAATGAAAGAGACGATCGGTTTATGATAATAAAAGAAGTGAAATATAGTCAAAAAGAATAAAGAAGTGTCACAATTCAAAGAAATTAAAAACTGAAGGCGAATACTTATTCCATTTTTTTTTAACTTTCATAACCTTTAAATAATTTCCTTAGTGAGAAGAGTCTTTTATTTAAAGTTTATCGTGGTGATTCTTATTCTTATTCTCTTGCAGATGTTCTAAGTACGTATATCGAATTGAAAATCAAGATTCCTCGAGTTCGGGGGAATCACAGTATTGAATTTTTTTGCGTCCCTCCTGAAATAGCTGCAACGCCTGTTGGATTGAGAATGGGTTGGTGGTAAGCTTGCTATTATTGTTCCGAATTGTACCTGAAAAGCCACTTCCCGTCGTTGCAGATACAAGGTAATTGCTGAATATGCGCTATTCTCAAAACGTCATTATTGGCCGTATAAATTCGACGCGATTAGTTTCGTTCGACAGACAGAACTGAAGTTGTTGGTGCAATTGATTCGAAAATCCAAACACGTAGGATAGTAAATGTTTATTGTCTGCGATCTACGACGACGTTCGGAATTGACTCGATTAGTTTCGCGGAGCTTCAAAAATAAATTGCTCGACTTAAAATTTATTTTATTATGGCTTCTCACTTTTTATTTTAATTGTAATTTCCGAGCAACTCAAAACAAAAAATTAAAACAAGCTGAAAGTTCGGCGAAGGCAATCACCTCACATTGGGTGCCCCAGGTTGGGCGCCAATTTGTAACTGTTTTCTTTAATAATCTACTGGCAGTATTTTTTTTTTACTAACCAAACGCATGCATATTTTAATTTCCATTCACGAACACTTGCTGCATTCAGATTAAAAAAATTTCAGGGAAAAGAAAGAAACCGTTTTGTTTTTCGACAAACACACACATACATACATTAAAAGACACGTCTCGAAACACGACGAACAGTTTTCGTTTTTATTTTATTGGACGGCGGACGTAAGGGGGCCTTCCGACAAAACATTTCAACGTCAAATATTTAATTCTGCGCCTTTACGAGCTTCCCGGGTCGTTTCCCTGCTCCTTCGGCGCTTAAAAATAAGGCGGAACGTTTACTGCAGAATGACCGAAGAAATTTGCACTCAAGAGTTGCCGCCCGCTCACGAAATCCAATGGAAGCGGAACAGAAAATGAAAACAGTTTTATTTGCGATAAAAATATTATTGCAAATGGCGCAGTAAAATTTCAATGTTATCCTGGGCCTCTTGCGAGTGGGTACATGAATACGAAATTTAATTCTCGGGAAGTTGTGTTGTGTCCATTTAACTTGGAAACGATACAGGGAATAACCACAAAATGCTAGTTTGAAAAGTATTGGGCATTAAGCTTACAATATTAAGAAGATTGAGCAACATTAAGTAATTTAGTCTAATGCTTACTATACCCTACTTTTTTTTAATGACAGTAGTAGTTAATACATTTTGAAGTATTCGATCTATCAGCGGCAGCCTTCATGAAAACGAATTGCCCTCGCTCCGACGTTTAATTTGACACCCCACACGACAGGTTTGCCTCGTCGCGGACGCTTTCAGACATCACAGCGCCGCCATCTTGGATTCCAAGATGGCGGCGCGCACTGCGATGTAGTGAAAACATCTTCATGAAAACGAATTGTCCTCGGCCCGACGTTTAATCTGACACCCAACACGACAGGCTTACCTCATCGCGGACGCTTTCAGACAACAGAGCACCGCCATCTTGGACTCCAAGATGGCGGCGCGCACTGCGATGTAGTGAAAACCTCTTCATGAAAGCGAATTGCCCTCGCCCCAACGTTTAATTTGACACCTCACACGACAGGCTTACCTCGTCGCGGACGCTTTTAGACATCACAGCGCCGCCATCTTGGATTCCAAGATGGCGGCGCGCGCTGCGATGTAGTGAAAACATCCGCGTCGATGTAAACCCATCGTGTGGGGTATCAAATTAAACGTCCGGATGAGAGCTATACGTCCTTCATCCTGCCGCCATCTTGGGACCCAAGATGGCGGTGCTATGATGTAGGAAAGCGTCCGCGCGGAAGTAAACCCGCGTCAAATTAAACGTCCGGACGAAGGCCATTCGGCCGTGATCCTGATGAAACAGTAGAAGATTATCAATCGCGTCGTGTGGGATGGTCAATTGAAACGCGATGATGAGGCGAACTCGGACGTCGCGATCAGCGCCATATTGGAACCAAAATGGCGGCCGGACGATGGAGTAGTGCGTTCGCGTTCGCGTGAAGATGAATGCATCGACTTGGGTATCGAATTGAAGGTGGGAATGGGTCGAATTCGGCTAAGTTTTTTAAAAATGAGAAAATACGAAAAATTCCGGAAAAAATCTAAAAAGATTACTGAAATAACGTAAAAAAAAGAAAGGAACAGAAAACTGAAAATTTAGGGAAAAAATTAAAAAAATTCTAATTAGCGAAATATTTTTAATAATTGAAAAAAAAATAAGAAAATCAGAATTTTAGGAAAAAAATTAACAAAACCAAAAAAATTGAAAGAAATTAGAGAAAAAAAGCAAAATTTTCAAAAACATCTAGAGTCGAATTCGGCTAAGAGTTTCATAAAGTCGGGGAAATGTTTAAAAATTAGAAAATATGAAAAATTCCGGAAATCTAAAAAATAAATAGAATAACGTAAAAAACATGAAAAGAATAAAAAACTGAAAATTTAAGGAAAAAGTTCTAAAAAATTCTACTCGGTGAAATACTTTTAAAAATTGAGAAAAATATAAGAAAATCGGAATTTTCCGAGAAAAATTAACCAAACCAAAAAAATTGGAAAATTAAAGAAAAAAGCAAAATTTTCTTTAAAAAAATCAAGAGTCGAAGTCGGCTAAAAGTTTCAGAAAGTCGGGGAAATATTTAAAAATTAGAAAATACGAAAAATTCCGGAAGAAATCTAAAAAATAATTAAAATAACATAAAAAAATGAAAGGATTAAAAAATTTAAGGAAAATGGTTAAAAAATTCTAATCAGCGAAATACTTTTATAAATTCAAAGAAAATAAAAAAAATCAAAATTTTGCGAAAGGAATTAAAACCAAAAAAATTGAAGAAAAAATTGAGAAAACAAAAGTAAAATTTTCTCTAAAAAAAAATCAAGGTCGATCCAACCCAGCTGAAGCCAACCCAGCGACGAAAACTAACGAATCAAAGAAAAAAATCAGATGAATTCGAAGAAAAAAAATTGTAAAAAAGAAAGAAAACTTAAAATTCACGAAGATTGCCGAAAAGTACTGAAAATTTGAGCAATAATAAATTCTTTTTTTTTATTATTCAAGGTCAACCCAATCAAGTGGAAACAGACCTAAACGAATCCAACCGAAAACGAAAAATCTTAAAAAATTAGGGAGGAAATTTTAGAAAGTCGAAAAAATATTTAAAAACTAGAAATATTATATTTTTTCGACAGAAATTATTTTCTACGTTCAATTATGAATATTAATTAATCAATATAATTAATCACTTCAAAAGTTGAAGACCACAGTGCCAGGAATAAATTAATTAAATAAATAAATTAAAAAACAAGAACTCAAAATTCAGATTGCCGAAAAATACTAAAAATTTGAACATTAACAAATTGTTTTTTTTTATTATTATTCAAGGTCAACCCAACCAAGTGGAAACAGACCTAAGCGAACCCAACCGAAAACGAAAAATCTTAAAAAGTTAGGGAGGAAATTTTAAAAAGTCGAAAAAATATTTAAAAATTAGAACTATTAACTTTTTCGACAGAAATTATTTTCTACGTTCAATTATTAATATTAATTAATCAATATAATTAATTACTTCACAAGCTGAAGAACACAGTGCCAAGAATAAATTAATTAAAGAAATAAATTAAACAACAAAAACTTAAAATTCAGATTGCCGAAAAATACTAAAAATTTGAACATTAACAAATTGTTTTTTTTTATTATTATTCAAGGTCAACCCAAGTAGAAACAGACCTAAGCGAACACAACCGAAAACGAAAAATCTTAAAAAATTAGGGAGGAAATTTTAAAAAGTCGAAAGAATTTAAAAAAATGAAAAACATTAACTTTTTGCCAATAGAAATTATTTTCTATATTTTGAATTAATCAGAAGTTGAAGAATAAAGTGCCAAGAGAAAATTAATAATAATAATAATAATAATAATTAATACATTTCTGCTTCAATGAGTAATTTAAGTGACGTTCGGGAACTTGAAGATTTGGATCAGTTCACACCGCCGAAACGTAGTACTTGCCAAAATGTACCAAATTTCAACGGCCGCAACTGTACCTTGTTCCTGGTGTAAGAAGATCACCGACAGTTGGCAACACTGGTCTTGTGGTCAAAATGACACTGTTGACATCCCAAGAAATGTTATGAGGAACGAATAATTCCGAGTTGGGATGAAGGAAAATGTCGAGTTTCCACACGTTAGTTTAAATTAAATATTTTATTCGTTCGATTTGTGACACTTTGACGTTTGTTGTGAAATATGTACACTTTTAAAATAGAAATTTTATGAAATATTCATATTTGTATTGAAAGTTTAATTCCGGCGTATTGATCTCACAATTTTAAAAAATTCAAACCGCTTAAACGAAGGCAAATAAATAAATTCCACAAATTTAGAGATCGGTACGGTAATGTCTGGGAGATCGGCAGTCAAACGAAGCGGTTCGTTCGCATAATCCAATTTCATCGCAGGAATGAAAGGTTTAGTGCTCAAACTGATTTGTTTGTTGTCCGGAATATTTGCGGAACACTCCACTGTCGAGACAAAGCTGTGTTTCCCTCGTCAATTAAGTTCATCCCAGATTTCAGCCGGCTAAAACTCCTGCTCGCCTAAGTGCTTTGCTAAACTGTTCGATAATTTACGTATTCCCACAAATCAATTCAAATTTGAGGAACCCCTCCCCCACACGCAAACCGTCTGTTATTTATCGACGCGTTAAAAAAAAATTAATAAGTAGTTAAAAATATCTTCCGGCGTAATCTGTTTCTGGGGTTTGTTATGGTTTGCAAAAAGCCGTTAAAAAATTTACGAGGTAGTTTTTAAAGCTCGTTAAAAATTAAATTATTTTTGCGGGGGGAATGAAATACAGTAATTTGTCTGTATTGGGGAAACATATTTGTTACACACCATTACAAGGAACTTTTATAAAACATGTATAATAGAGGATTGTGCAGGTTTTATATAACGATTATCGAACTAAAACGGGAAACGGAAGTCATCCAAATCCGAATCCAAAACGAAAAGACTCATTGGAAATTAAAACAATTAAAATCACGTCGCATTCAGTTCAAGGTCAGTCCATCGAAACTAAACTCAACTTAAATAGGCTCAAGAAAAAATTAAAACTAAATAATTAAAAAAAAAAATAACTTATCTCAAGGTGAGCCAAATCAGCTCCAGTCCAAGCTCATACATATTCCTCTAACTCAAGGAAAAAATAAATAAAAAATATATAAAAATATGTAAATAAAAAAAGTAAATAATAATATATAATAAATTAAACCGTAAAAAATGAAACAATTAAAGTTAAGCCAGCTATTTCAAGGTCAGTCCAACTCAAATATAGAAAAAAAATATCGTTGCGAATTTAGGTTTGGTTAAATTTGTTTTAAAACAAGAACACGTAATTTTTTTATAAACTAATTCATTTAAAATGTCTTATTAATAAAACAGTAATCTATCGAACGCTGAATTGTTTAAAATGTAAACCTAAATTCTAATGCGAACTGTTTTTATTTTGTCCCCGACCGCTCGCTTAAATATCCGGGCTTTGCGAAGGTTACAGGCGGCGGCCGACTGTCTACCGAACTTTCTTTGCTCTGAAAATTCTATCTCGTGAAGCGTGAAGCGTCGGGACTTGACGCGCCAGGCTCTTACGCACGCAAGACTAATTCGTCGCGCATTAGATCGCCACGATACAAAATGATTTAAAAAAAAACACACATTAATTTACACGAAAGAACAAAGCAAGTAAAAATTCGTAAGCATGGGGAGTCTATTATTTAATAGGCGACATTTTTTTTTTTTTTTTGAAGATAAATAAGCACACGGAAGAGCACTCAAAGTTTGAATCGTTAATTTTGAAATTCTGAAAAGAAAACAGGAAGGAGAAGGAAGCCGAATTGATGTATTAACCAATGAGAAAATAATGCATAAAATAATTCAATAAAAGAAGCCAAAATCCGTCGTAAAAATGAATGTCGCTGAGTGAGAATTAAAAAATGATTTCAGTTTTTGACACCCCCTGATCCGCGTCGCAGCATTCAAAAAGCGCAAGCGAAATCTCAACCCTCGAACTCATTTCTGGCCATCACCCTATTAATTAGTATGATTTTATTGAAGGGACAAACATTTTTCACGTCTGCAAATTACCTAATTTCAAACGAAAAAATCAATACTATATTATTCTAAAAATTATTTTTCGAAAACTAAAAAAACGACCCAATTTCGGCCCCCCCTCCCCGGCCCCCCGTTGGAAAAAAATTAGATTTGCCATCGCCGCGGCGTTTTCGCAGCCTTTTCTAAACGTCTGCTTAATTTCAACCTTCAAATTCGCCGGGAAACCGCCGAAATCCCTCGTTAAAAAATCTTACTACAAAAGGGAATTCCGTTGTGACGTCACGAGCCGATTTACTATATTTACAGGAATTAAAGTAGGTCACAAGGTCGTTGGGGGCGTTATGAATGACAGTGGTTCAATTGTTTTTTTTGCGGAGTGCCTCGCTCCTCCGGAAGAAATTTAAAGTTAGAAGAATGGAAGGGTTGAGTTGAAAAAAGCGTAAACCCGTCGTAAACTCAAAGAATTTCGTCTTAATTTGAATTCAAATGGTCATCCGAGTTATATTTTAAGCAAAATTAAGTTATTCATTTTAGGGTGTTTCAAGTTGAGCAGTTGGCAGCGCGGCGGCGTTACTGTTTTGACGTTTATCAATCGTCGCCCGGAGCAGATCGATGTAATTGATTTATTTTAACTAAATTTTGGATTATAATGCTTGCGAAATACTAACAAATAAGGTAAATATCGAAAACTATGTGAATCCCGGTTTTTCGCCGGAGATTAAACAACATAACCTCAATTTTTGTTTGTCGTACCCGTCGCATTTTTCTGCAGTTTTTCTTTAAAAAACGAGGTTCTAATTGTTGCTAAAGTAGATTTTTAGTGCGATTTAATCGTTTTCTTGTAGGCTGACGCATCTGCGTGCATGAATAATGAAAAATTTACCAAGTAGTTGCTAAACTGGAGCAAGAAATTCAGGGGGCCTCTGTTTTGAAGAAACAAGCTTGTCAAATTTAATTGTTTGTTTTATTTGAGTGTAAGGTAACGCATTTTCATTGCTAAGGCCCGTTTTCACCATCGCAGTTTAACTTTAAGCTCCGTTTTATTCCTATAGAAACAATTATCCTTGCAATTGTTACCATGGGAATAAAGCGAAGTTTAAAGTTACAGTTGGTGGTGAAATCGGGCCTTAGTTAGTTTATTCAAATCAACTACCCCGCAAGTAATTACAAGTTTAAGTATTTTTAAATTAAAAACCAGTGCAACTCAAAGAAGCTGCGGTTCGTAATTGCCGAACAAATTAAAAGCGAGGTACAAACAAATTGCAATTTCTCATTCCATATTATTTTTAATAGACATGAAAATGTGACATTTCCTTTTTTTTTGCATGGACCGTAAGTAATAATACTTTAATAGCTAGCAGCGTGATTACAGCAAAAGTTTATTTACGTGAAAGGGTGAAGGAAGAACATTTTTAACGCGCCTGCCTAATTGGTGCATAAATTTTCGGATTTATTCGTCGATCGTTGATATCGTAAAACGTATTACTTCGCTAAGTGAATTAAAATTTTAAATAAAATAATTAATAATCGATATCAGTGATTATTATTATTATGAAACGCTGCGTTGAAGACCGAGTGCGGTTTCGGTGGGCGTGTTCACACCGAGAGGAAGGCGAAGTTGCCTAGCTGTCTTTCTCGCACATTTCAGCAGTTCCAAACAAGTGGTCCGTCCAAAAATTTTTGGCTATGATACGGTAGCCACCAAAAAATACCCACAGAAGGTCGCATTTCGTGTACTTATACTGAGGTTTTTTTATTTGCACACTCCCAAACTCCCTGTATATTAAAAAGCAAGTTTCGTAAGTCAAGGCGAACGTCAAGTGGACAAATGCACTAATTGTTTTTTATATTTTGTTTCTTCGATGAAAAACACGTTACTAGTTCGCGCTTGAAGTAATTTCTAAAGACGATTTGGAGGTTATGTTCATAAATACATATTTTGTAAGCTTACAGAGTGTTTAAAATTTACGATGACAATGAATAAAGGCAATTTCAAACATGTATCAACCAGACATTACCTCATGGATGACGTAAATTAAATTATTTATACAATATTTGGAGGAGAGGATCATTTGTGTTGTGTCACACTGTTATAAATGCATTACATAACAGTAAGTCTTGCTGACTGACTTCCGTACTCTTACAAAGGTTGCAATGTGTCGCATAATAAATAGCTTAAAAAAACCTGTTGGTATTTTGCAGCTTTTTATAGGTTTTACAATTGCTTGTAGGCTTCTACGATATCGGCCATATTTTTATATTTCCCTCTCGATCGGATGTAACAATTTTTTTTTAAAATCTCTAAATGTGACATCTGATGCAATAAATAAATCTAAATGTGATACCTGATGCTGCGATAGATAAAATCGTCTCGTTTGGTAAATAAACTTAGGAAATTGATTAATGTGTTAAACGAAGCGGTCGAAATAATCCCATCCAATCTGAACGAGGGGGGTGGGTGCGGGGGAGAAGAGGATGAATGAAAGATTCAGTAGTCAAAGTGATACGTTAGTTGTCCGGAATATTTGCCAAACGCTCAGCTGTCGAGACAACGCTTCTGTTTCCCTCGTTAATTTAGCCCCTCCTAGACTTCAAACCCGCTAGAATTTGTAGTCGCGTAAGTGCTTCGCTAAACTCTTCGATAATTTACGTCCGAAATAGTCGACGATTGTCTCCGAAATTCAATTTTGGAATCCGGAATAAAAAGCTATTGTTGCGGAAGCAATTACTGTAAATAAATTTATTGTTGGCGGAACTGCATTAGAGTTATCGGCTTTTTTTCTCCCTCTCCCTCTCACTCTCTCTCTCTCTCTCTCGTAATAGATCGAGGACTGTGCGCTGGTAGAAAATAACGGAATTGTAGTTGTTGCTAGATTACTATAATGTCCTGTGATTATCCGTCGTAATGAATTGCTTCTATAAATATCTCAAATAATAAATGGTTTCGTATTACTTCGAATTTTCGAACAGTACACTCAAATATAAAAGGGAAGGATATGTTAGTGCTGAATCAAATAAATTAATGTAATTTGAGATTTCTGAGAGTACTAACCGCAGTTATTGTTCGTATGTTTTGTGACCTGTTTGTTTGCCACGTGCGTTTATCGTTCGCGATCTACCGTAGAACGTTCGGCGGCGCGTTCCCGAGAAAGCTCAAGTTCAAATCCCCAAAGTGATGGAATTTTTTTTTGTCTTCCTCTTAGTGTTTCCTTCTTTATATTAATTTATTGAATAGTATACTGACTAGGGCGACGATTAGTTATTTAGAAATCCCTCCTCTCTCTGATTTTGCAATAGATTTTTTGTGAGGGGTTGATGACATTGGTTGTCGCTTAAGACCGTAATGGGAAAGTCTCCCTGATGGTTAAGAACAATGCGCAGGCGCAAACATTTGTCAACGGTTCTTTAAAATTTCTATCAGTATTGCCATAAGTAGTAGAGTAAAGTCGACATATATGGAATAGACCGGCTAATATGAAATACAAGGTATTTTTGGAAATAAGAAGCGCCATCTGTTAAATGACGCTGGTGTTAACATGAGTTTCGATATTGTTGCTTATGCGCGAAACTTCTTAGTAACGATTTCCGTTCAACTTTTTTTTTATAACATTATTTCTCTAATTTTTTGAACATTTTTCAATTGCTTTCCCACAAATAAAGACGACAAATGACGAGTTATGGTAACAGATGGCGCCACAAATGTTCCTTTTTTTTTTTAATTCAAAGTTGTTTTCAGATCAGTGTTGGCGGCACAAATGTTCTTTTTTTTTAACGTTCTTAAGTTTTTAGTTGTTTTCCGGTATATAAAAAGAGTACAACGTTATGACTGGAGGGCAACAGATGGCGCCACAAATGCTTACCTTGTAAATTCTTTCTCTTTAACTATTTAAGTATGAAATTTTATTTAGCAAAACAAGAAAAAAACTAAAACATAAAACGACAAAAGACAAAGTAAGGAAGAACGGAAAACAAAAGGCTATCGTCGATTCTCATTCGCCTAGGAGCAACCGAAATAAGCAAACAAAATGTCAGAAACAAATGAAAAATCGTTTTCGATTTCCGGCGCGAAGTTCAAAATTCAAAAATTCGAAATTCAAACGTTTACTTGCTCGTTCCTTTTTATAACCAAAAATATTAGATGACTTTCGATGAAAAAAAAAAAACATTTCAAAATCTAATCATGTTTTCACTTGTTTCTTCAATTTTGCCATTATTTCTTTTTTTTTCTTTTTCTTTTAATCAAGCTTTAATTTTTATTTCTTTGCAGTCCATTATCATTTTGTAAGCAGAAAAAAGATGATGCTTACGAACGATTTTTTTTTAAATCAAATTGAACTTTCAATTGTTTCTTTGTATTTCATTAATTACTAGTGCTTTTTTTGTTTTGTTTTTTTCTTCAACAAACACAAGAAATCTTTGTAAGTCATTTAAATTAAGGTTCCATTTGTTTCTTCACGTTTACATTTTGTTTTGGCAAGCAAAAAAAAATGAAAAAACAATATTTTTCGCGCTGTTTTTTTTTTTTTTTTTGAAGGTGAAATCAAGTTTGTCGTGTTTTTTTTTCTTGGCTATTTTTTTTTTGTTTTTGTCATACTTGCTTTTCGCGTTACAGTAACACTTTACGTAATTTCTTCTGTCTTTTGTTTTCTGACGGCGATTTGATCTACTCCGCTACAGAAAGGTCGATCTTCTTTTGTTTTTTATGGGTTTTCTTTTTCTGTCGGCCGTAAGTTTATTTTTCGGTTTCTTATTTAATTAATCGAGTTTCCTTTTATTGCTTACGATCGAATTAATTTCTCATTCCTTCGTGTATTTAAATCCGACATTTCATGCAGATTATTCTTATATGTTTTTTTTTTCCGTTGGCAACTTGAATATCGCTCGCTTCGCCAAAGAACTGTCGATAGTCTTTTGTCGTTATTGGCCCTCTATGGCAAGTGACAATTGAGTCGGGTGGTTTCGGTCGCTTGTCTTAACCGTTGCTTAAAACAAACAAATGTCAATTTGAAGGTGGATTACGTTTATGATTTACGTTGCCAACGGATCGGTCTTGCCAACCCTAAGAAGACCGCATTTCCCTCCAAGCGAAAAATTGTAAAATACAGGGTGCAATTTTAATGACGGGCCAAAATTTAAGGGCCAGTTCCTCGCACCGAAATACGAAAAAAAGTTTATATAAACATAGGTCCGCAAACGCGTAGTTTCTGAGATATAAGAAAATCATCGTAGGCGGCCAAGATTTCATATTTGAAAACTCATGACTTTCCCGAACAACTTTCTCAAATAACTTTTTCGCGTAGCCCGAAAAATAAAGGTACTTTACTCTTACGTCGATTTCAAACATTTCGATCTCCTCGGTATATGACGGTAGATATTGAGATTTTGACAAGTGTATTTTAGGTTTGGGAAGATGCGGGAGCTTTCGTAAAGAATAAAATTTTCTGAGAAATCGATAATTAAAAAGTTTTCCAACTTTTTTCCGGAGCCTATATATCAAAAACTATGCGCTTGCCGAGATATGTTTAAATGAACTTTTTTTTTGTAATTCGACGTGAGGAACCATCCCTTGACGTTTGTCACCCTGTATAAGTATCACAAGCGTAACATAAGGGAGAATTTTAAATAAGTGTCAACGTACGTGCTTTGGACAAAGTTTTTTTTTTTTTTTCTTGTTCGGGAAAGATAGGTTGGCGGAAAATATGGTAATATAAATTCCTTGCGATAGCAAATGAACTATCTCCCGGAGTGACTTTGTAAAATATTGGAAAAATGAGCGGAGTAGTTTCCGGTGGAATAATTAATTCGGTTCGGCGTAAAGTCCCTTGATTAAAGGAATTTGCAAATTGATCTGCGGGGGAATTTATATTGAACAATAAGAAGAGTATCGCATTAGATCCGCGCTTTATTGCGAAGGAACGAATAATCAGCTAATATCAAAGACTCGCCAGAACGCGTTTTATACTTCCTTTGATGCTGCATTTTCTGCTACCCTGAACAGCTACGGAAGTAAAGATTGCATTTAAAATTTATGCGAAATTTTTAAATTATATTTCCAATGGTAGATAAGCATTCTCTAAGGGATCAATAATTAATTATACTATAGAGAATTAACATGAAAAATGTAATTATGTATAAAAAAAATGAATGAATATACAGGGTGTTCCAAATCTATTGATTTGAATAAGTGATATCCAGGAAACGAGTCAGTTCGATGATGTTTTAAATGAAATTTTTTGAATTGTATACTAGTATAAGATACTTAAATACTGTTTTGTGCTTCATGCGTTTTTCAAAAGTAACGCTTGTCAAGAATGAAATTAGCATAAAAATTTAATTAGAACGTTCATTATCGAAGCCGTTTCCTTTCAAACCGATCATAGTTCAAACGTGCATTCGAATATAAAGTTTTACATTAGAGTTGTACGTACAGTTTCTTATTGCGCTTGCTTGCATTTAGGGGCTGTTTTATATTCCGGTATTTTATACAAATATTACCGGCAGCTATCTTAGGGAGATTAGCTCCACTCGCGTTTCCAAACAATATTTTACGCGAAGCAAACCTTCCAGGCATGAGATTGCTCTGCGAGATTTTCCTCCGAAAGGATTCCGTGAAATATTTCTGCAAACGTAAGACGCCGGTTTATTTCTTTCGCTTGACAAAGGTAAGACACTAATTTTTTCCTTTTTTTTTTTTTCTCTCTCTCTCTCTCTTTCTTCCTTTTTCGGTGGGTTTTGTTAATTAATTTTATCTCGAAACATACACCGCGCTCGAAACAAACGCCGAGATTACGCGGACAAAGCAGAGACAAATGTACATTCGTTAAACACAGATTCGGGAAGATCCTGTAGATTAATTTTTGACTTATACTTAGTAATAATAATCGTGAATCAAAATGAAACATGTACGGTGGTGATTCTTGCTCCAATCTAAGCTGCGTTGACTCGAATCTGTCAAATGCAGTTTCAATCAGCAATAGCAGTCAATAATCAGAATATGTAACATAATAATGTGACACCTATGTAATATAATCCAAAATGAAAATAAGTCTAACTGAGACTGAACGGGCGAAGAATTGACAAAAAAAAATTAACAAAATGCAAATAGAAAAAAAAACGAAACAAAAAAAACAAAAGACGATCAACTCATGTTTCTAAACGAAATGAAATGAAAGGAACGCAGGAAACTCCTTGCGCGCCCGACAAATAAAGAAGAAACAGAAACGAATTTTGAAAAAGACGATCGATTTTTTAATTTGCAAAACAAATAATAAAAATCGAAGTACCTTTAGAAGGATTCCCTTTCGAAAATCTGAAGAAGAAAAAACAACGATAAATTCCGGAAACTAAACCGATCGCTTAAACTTAAACTTGAACCACAGAAGATCAGAAAAAAAAACCAAAAAGAAAAAATAATAGACGCAAGAAAAGAAAAAAATTGAAATACAGGGTGATTCAGAATAAGTGTCCGATCCGATCCATTAGGAGTACGAGTTTGTAAGAAATAAATTTATCAGAGACTTTTTGTTTTATTTTTTTCGTGTACTATCTGTGGCTAACGGGTCGGACACTTATTTTGAACGACCCTGTACAGAGAAAAACAATGAAGTTAATGTAAGTCAAGAAAGAGAACTCAGTTATACGATACTATGTAATCCTGATCCATGATCAGTCAAAATTTAAAAAAGAAATCCAGAAACTAAAGCGATCGCTTAAACTTAAACTTGAACCACAAAAGATCCAAAAAAAAAACTAAAACAAAAAAATAATAGACGCAAAGAAAAAAAATTGAAATACAGGGTGATTCAGAATAAGTGTCCGATCCATTAGGAGTACAAATTTGTAAGAACTAAATTTATCAGAGACTTTTTGTTTTATTTTTTTCGTGTACTTTTCTGTGGCTAATGGCCCGGACACTTATTTTGAATGACCTTGTACAGAGAAAAATAATAAAATGAATTACTATAAGTCAAGAAAGAAAGTTTTACGATACTACGTAATCCTGATTCATGATCAGTCAAAATTAAAAAAAAAAATTCCAGAAACTAAAGCGATCGCTTAAACTTGAACCACAAAAGATCAAAAAAAAAACAAAAGAAAATAATAGACGCAAAAAAAGATAAAAATTGAAATACAGGGTGATTCAGAATAAGTGTCCGATCTGATCCATTAGGAGTACGAATTTGTAAGAAATAAATTTATCAGAGACTTTTGTTTTATTTTCTTCGTGTACTATCTGTGGCTAACGGGTTGGACACTTATTTTGAACAACCCTGTACAGAGAAAAACAATGAAGTTAATATAAGTCAAGAAAGAGAACTCAGTTTTACGATACTACGTAATCCTGATCCATGATCAGTCAAAATTTAAAAAAAAAATCCAGAAACTAAAGCGATCGCTTAAACTTAAACTTGAACCACAAAAGATCAAAAAAAAAACTAAAGAGAGAATAATAGACGCAAAAAAGAAGAAAAAAATTGAAATACGAATTTGTAAGAAATAAATTTATCAGAAACTTTTTGTTTTATTTTTTCGTGTACTATCTGTGGCTATCGGGTCGGACACTTGTTTTGAATGACCCTGTATAGAGAAAAATAATAAAGTTAATTAATATAAGTCAAGAAAGAAAACTTAGTTTCAAAAGTCAAAATTAAACAAAAAAAAATTGGCCTTGAATTGGATAAAAGCAGATTGAAAAAAAGGTGAAGATGTTTGGAAATAGCAAAAACAAAAGACGATCGAACCAACTTGCTAAAAAATTTAAAAAAAAACAAACACCGAATGTTTTTTTGCGCAAGCAACAAACAAACAAGCGATTAATAAATTTCAAAAACAAAAGACGACCGCTTTAATTAAAAAAAAAGAAGAAATCTCAAACGCAATCGAATTAAAAATCGAAAAAAAGGCGAAAACGAAAGTATCTTAGGCGGGGGGGATTCTCTTCTTCGAAGATTTTTAAGAAGAAAAAAAAAGAAAACGAGAACAAATTTAGGGGAAAAAACGCGATCGCTTAAATTTAAACCAAAAAATTACTTAAAATAAAAATAAAATAAAAAACTAACCCTATTTTGGATAAGAAAAAAAGGCAAAGGCAAGAAACAAAATAGGAAAAAGTAACCAAACGTAAATGAAACAAAACAAAACAAAAGACGATCGAACACGATACTGTTAAAGGAAATGAAAAACGACATTAAATATATATATTTAAAAAAAAACACACAAATTTTAGAAACTGAAAATTATGTCGATTTATGACAAACAAAAAACGAACTGAAACTAAAAGAATCGATCGCTAAAAAAAAGGAAAAATATGAAGTCTGAAGTAGGAGTTAGTAGTTGTCATTAAATCTGCCGATTAGTATTAAAACATTTATTAATTATTTATAACCGTTAATTAACAAAACAGTTATTGTTTTAATGTTAAATCTTTCATCTTTATCTTTCATTAATTTGAGACAATTTAAACGATTTTTTTGTTTGCTTCGTGCTACAGATCACATTCCTAAACTAGTGCCGTGCAATTACGAAACACCCGGTATATTAGTTACTTACACGTTAACAATAAATAATACATTTTATCGTTGCTTTCATATGAAAATGTAGCTTCGAGAAAGAGAAAGAGAGAGAGAGCTGTCGAGAGCGTCTTTCGATTATCAGCCGAAAGTTTACGCCCTAATTGGATTTAATTAATAACGAAATTAATTTCCTGATGGCATGGCAGCTGAAACGTCATGCATTTGGATTGTACTAAAATCGCGCTTTAAAATAACTTCGGCGACTTCGTGATGAATGTGCAAAGTTTTAATAAGAAAAATTAACTCGCCTTTTTAAGCTGAGTAAACCAATCCAAGCCGAACTAGGGGGGGGGGGGGGCTTGCTTTCCTTTGTTTTTTACACGTGCTAATTGTTTCGTGCACCATTCATTTAAAATTACTATTTGTCTTATGCCAATTAATTTTAAAAAAAAATGTAATGCTTCTCCAATAAATTTTTAACCTTCGGGTTAGGGTCTTTAAAATAGGTTTGTAATTTATTTAATATTGTTACAACCGCAAGTTGGGACGCTAATAGATTCCGCATGGAGGCAAGTGGCGCCATCTATTGGTCAACCGACTCTTTCAGGGGGTTGATGGAAATATTCAGGATTGTTATATAAAATGTTTTCGAGATTTAAATTATAGCCTACTCTAAAAAAGTGAAGGAGAATGTTTTCTAAATGAAGGAGAATGTTTTCAAAATGAAGGAGAATGTTTTCTAAATGAAGGAGAATATTTGAAAAATGATTAAATAAATAAAAATGTTTAAATTTTTTTTAATTTTTCCATATTTCGTTTCTTTTATTTTTTTTTAACTTGAAAAGAGTGAAGGAAAATGTTTTCAAAATGAAGGAGAATGTTTTCTAAATGAAGGAGAATGTTTTCAAAATGAAGGAGAATGTTTTCTAAATGAAGGAGAATGTTTTCAAAATGAAGGAGAATGTTTTCAAAATGAAGGAGAATGTTTTCTAAATGAAGGAGAATATTTGAAAAATGATTAAATAAATAAAAATGTTTATATTTTTTTTAATTTTTCCATATTTCGTTTCTTTTATTTTTTTTAACTTGAAAAGAGTGAAGGAAAATGTTTTCAAATTGAAGGAAAATGTTTTCAAAATGAAGGAGAATGTTTTCTAAATGAAGGAGAATGTTTTCTAAATGAAGAAGAATGTTTTCTAAATGAAAGAGAATATTTGAAAAATGATTAAATAAAAAAAATGTTTAAATTTTTTTTAATTTTTCCATATTTCGTTTCTTTTAATTTTTTTTTAAACTTGAAAAGAGTGAAGGAAAATGTTTTCAAAATGAAGGAAAATGTTTTCAAAATGAAGGAGAATGTTTTCTAAATGAAGGAGAATATTTGAAAGATGATGAAATTAAAAAAAATGTTTAAATTTTTTTTTAATTTTTCCATATTTCGTTTCTTTTAATTTTTTAAACTTGAAAAGAGTGAAGGAAAATGTTTTCAAAATGAAGGAGAATGTTTTCAAAATGAAGGAGAATGTTTTCTAAATGAAGGAGAATGTTTTCAAAATGAAGGAGAATGTTTTCTAAATGAAGGAGAATATTTGAAAAATGATTAAATAAATAAAAATGTTTAAATTTTTTTTTAATTTTTCCATATTTCGTTTCTTTTAATTTTTTTTTAAACTTGAAAAGAGTGAAGGAAAATGTTTTCAAAATGAAGGAAAATGTTTTCAAAATGAAGGAGAATGTTTTCTAAATGAAGGAGAATATTTGAAAGATGATGAAATTTAAAAAAATGTTTAAATTTTTTTTTAATTTTTCCATATTTCGTTTCTTTTAATTTTTTAAACTTGAAAAGAGTGAAGGAAAATGTTTTCAAAATGAAGGAGAATGTTTTCTAAATGAAGGAGAATGTTTTCAAAATGAAGGAGAATGTTTTCTAAATGAAGGAGAATGTTTTCAAAATGAAGGAGAATGTTTTCTAAATGAAGGAGAATATTTGAAAAATGATTAAATAAATAAAAATGTTTAAATTTTTTTTAATTTTTCCATATTTCGTTTCTTTTAATTTTTTAAACTTGAAAAGAGTGAAGGAAAATGTTTTCAAAATGAAGGAAAATGTTTTCAAAATGAAAGAGAATGTTTTCAAAATGAAGGAGAATGTTTTTTAAATGAAGGAGAATATTTGAAAAATGATTAAATAAAAAAAAATGTTAAAATTTTTTTTTATTTTTCCATATTTCGTTTCTTTTAATTTTTTTTTAACTTGAAAAGAGTGAAGGAAAATGTTTTCAAAATGAATGAAAATGTTTTCAAAATGAAGGAGAATGTTTTCAAAATGAAGGAGAATATTTGAAAAATGATTAAATAAAAAAAAATGTTTAAATTTTTTTTTAATTTTTCCATATTTCGTTTCTTTTAATTTTTTAAACTTGAAAAGAGTGAAGGAAAATGTTTTCAAAATGAATGAAAATGTTTTCAAAATGAAGGAGAATGTTTTCAAAATGAAGGAGAATATTTGAAAAATGATTAAATAAAAAAAAATGTTTAAATTTTTTTTAATTTTTCCATATTTCGTTTCTTTTAATTTTTTAAACTTGAAAAGAGTGAAGGAAAATGTTTTCAAGATGAAGGAAAATGTTTTCAAAATGAAGGAGAATGTTTTCAAAATGAAGGAGAATATTTGAAAAATGATTAAATAAAAAAAAATGTTTAAATTTTTTTTTAATTTTTCCATATTTCGTTTCTTTTAATTTTTTAAACTTGAAAAGAGTGAAGGAAAATGTTTTCAAAATGAATGAAAATGTTTTCAAAATGAAGGAGAATGTTTTCAAAATGAAGGAGAATATTTGAAAAATGATTAAATAAAAAAAAATGTTTAAATTTTTTTTAATTTTTCCATATTTCGTTTCTTTTAATTTTTTAAACTTGAAAAGAGTGAAGGAAAATGTTTTCAAGATGAAGGAAAATGTTTTCAAAATGAAGGAGAATGTTTTCAAAATGAAGGAGAATGTTTTCTAAATGAAGGAGAATATTTGAAAAATGATTAAATAAAAAAAAATGTTT
Source organism: Prosopocoilus inquinatus (assembly GCA_036172665.1). Classification (NCBI taxonomy): domain Eukaryota; kingdom Metazoa; phylum Arthropoda; class Insecta; order Coleoptera; family Lucanidae; genus Prosopocoilus; species Prosopocoilus inquinatus. Next base: position 1,181,721 of record CM069873.1, read on the forward strand.
AAATTTTTTTTTAATTTTTCCATATTTCGTTTCTTTTAATTTTTTTTTAAACTTGAAAAGAGTGAAGGAAAATGTTTTCAAAATGAAGGAAAATGTTTTCAAAATGAAGGAAAATGTTTTCAAAATGAAGGAAAATGTTTCAAAATGAAGGAGAATGTTTTCAAAATGAAGGAGAATGTTTTCTAAATGAAGGAGAATATTTGAAAAATGATTAAATAAATAAAAATGTTTAAATCTTTTTCAATTTTTCCATATTTCGTTTCTTTTATTTTTTTTTTAAACTTGAAAAGAGTGACGGAAAATGTTTTCAAGATAAAAGGAGAATGTTTTCAAAATGAAGGAGAATGTATTCAAAATGAAGGAGAATGTTTTCAAAATGCATGAAAATGTTTTTTTTTAATTTTTCCATATTTCGTTTGTTTTAATTTTTTTTTAATTAATGGGAGTTTTGATGAAGCCGTCAACCTCACGGCAAGACGTCGACTAAAATAGAACAGTTAACTGCGGCAGTTAAAAGTAGAAAAGTTTTCTAATTTTTGTATGCCAAATTTTTTATAAAAAAATTAATGTACTTAATAATTTTGTTAGGTAAAAAAATTAATTATTTATGCAGGCTGTTAGGGTTTCCTCCTTAGAAGATTAGGTTACTCGTTTTGGGGACTCGCAGCAGCAAAGTAAAGGAAAATGTTTTAAAAAATGATGGAAAATGTTTGGAAAGTGAAGGAAAATGCTTAACAAAAATGTTTAAATTCTTTTTAATTTTTCTGTTTTTTTCCATTTTTTTGTTTCTTTTAATTTCTTTAAATAATTTCGATAATTGACCGTTTCTGTATGCCCCAACTCATCTGTCAGAGGTCGCCAAAATATGGAATCCCACGCGATCGGATTTTGACCTCGTTGTAGCCCTGCTGTTTACTCTGTAGATTTAAGAAGTATGGAATAAAAGTAGTATAACATCGCCATGAGCAAACTGAAAATTTTCTAATTGATAATAACAAAATAGCCTAATAGCCATTAATTTCGAATTCGAACGAAAGGTACAGAATTATTTTGCTTCCACCTACAGTAATAAATTCGAATAAATTAACGTGATGCCTTTTCGACTTTTAAAATGAACTCGGGAAGTTTGGAGCACCTAAAGAAATTGATTCTGAAGCGTCTGAAAAGCACCAGGACGGTATCGGCGAGAAAAGTTTCCGTAGAACACACCGCGCCCGTTAATTGAATTTTGTTTTATAAATTAACGTCGCCTGAATTAATAACGAGCGAGTCCGAAAACTTGGAAACGAGCCCTTCTGAAAATTCCCCGGCGCAAAACACATCCAAAAATATCGATCGATCTCCTTATGCAAAACGAAATTCCTTGTTTTATACACGCGGTTCCAAGAGATATTTCTCTCGAGAGAAATAATAATAAAACACATAAAAATTTCATCGGAGCACATAACACTCCGAGAGAAACTTCCGCATATAAAAGTCTATAAATTTTGAATAAGTTCGAATACAAAGTCGTGCAACTTTTTTGCGCAGTTTCTTAACTAATTGTACAATATATACTTTGAAGTTCACGCAGTTAAATAAAATTATATTAGGGGAATTTGAATTATAGATACTTTTGTGTATATCACATTGGACAGTTTCTACCGCCTTTGCAACTGAGAACTTTCAAATGAATATTTAAAAATGAATTTTTGCAACTAAACACAAATACAGAGTGATCAAGTGAAGTTATTGACCCCCACCAAACCCAGAATTTTAAGTTGGAAACACTGCAATATTGGCATTGAATTAAGAGGCCGAGGGAGGACGACGACGCTCGTAACGAACGTTTCTTGAAATGAATATCATGTTACCGATTAAAGTCCAGGGGCAACGGCGGCGACGTCCGTCAGGGGTTGAGACGGCACGACCTCATGAAAGCAAATCGTTTCCGCAATTAAAATTCCAAATTCTGCTCGGTCTATTCATACCAGTTTGTTCATAAACATACACAAAAATCTGCTTGCTTAACTAGGTCCCGTTATAGTTTTGAAATAACACTTGAGTGTGCGGAAAGATTACAATGCTCGCATTCCAGTTTCATAACCCGGGCGTCGTTTTCGCTGAGTTCTGTAATTTCGTAAATGAAACGCGATTACACATAAAGTTCGCTAATTATTTTTATTATTTTTAATTAATTTTCTTCTAATTGTTCTAAAAAAAATCGAATCGTAACACTATTTATCACAGAATTTGAGAAAGAACAATTTTTTGCACGCTCGGTAACACCATTTGTTTTTGTTGATTTTTTTATTATTAAGGCAGCTGCGCTTTTTGTTATTCGACTTCATTTTTTTTTAATTTTTTTCAGTTATTTTCACTTTTTGTTTAAATATTTATTTTTGCTTTTTGACTGCATTTATTATCGACCGTCTGTTGTTTTTATTTCACTCGAATTTTTTTATTATTTTTTTTTTTGGGGGGCGTCGTAGTGGCGACCTCAAAGAAAGTGCACATTCACATTATACAACGGGATGTGTTACATAATAAAGTAACATCATCTCTAGTTACAGTCTGGCAGAATCAGCAAAAAAAGTTGTTCAAGTTCGGCAAAAATCGTCCAAACAAGTTGGGTCGTGATATCACGCAGCCCCGTATCGGATTGTCGGACGCGGTAATCTCAAAAATATTAAATTTCACACGGCCCAAACATTGGTGCATCGGCGTGAGTACTCTCGCGTAGCTTACAGCTCTTGTCATCTAAATTTAAAAAAAAGACGTGCAAGACCAAAACGTTCGTAAAATACAAAAAAAAAAAAACAATAATATGGAGAAACTCCCAAATTAAGGCAATTTGTTCACTGACTGGCGTGAGTACTCTCGCGTAGCTTACAGCTCTTGTCATCTAAATTTAAAAAAAAGACGTGCAAGACCAAAACGTTCGTAAAATACAAAAAAAAAAACAAACAAAATATGGAGAAAACTCCCAAATTACGGCAATTCGTTCACTGACTGGCGTGAGTACTCTCGCGTAGCTTACAGCTCTTGTCATCTAAATTTAAAAAAAAAGACGCGCAAGACCAAAACGTCCCTAAAATACAAAAAGAAACAATAATATGAAGAAAACTCCCAAATTACGCCAATTCGCTCAATGACTTTGAGCCAATTAAACTGACAGTAACAAAAAAAAACAGAAATTAGTAAAATTGGAAAAATAGAACAACAGTATAAATAGCTCCGAAATAAATACAAAAAAAAAGAAACAATAAAACTCCTAACTGCGTTATATATCAAAAAAAAATTAATTATCCCTTCAGCCGAGCTCGTATGTACAAGAAAATTCAAGCCAATTTTCACCCCACCGATGGCTCGAAGCTTGCCCACATTACCGCGACAAATCCCCCTCCCCCACTGACGTACTGTGACGTCACCCAATACGTTGCCAAGGTAGTAAAAGAGATGGAAAAATCTTACGCTTCCTCACAGGAGATCGACGTCGAAAAGGAAGTCCGGGAATTGTCGGGATGGCTACTGCTTCCTCGACGCTCGAGCTTCCCTCGGCGCTTCGCTGTAACAACGTCGTGACGCCAATCGAGATCGGAAAAACGCTTCCACGAATTCAACGTAAAAATCTGCCCGGGACGACAGCGCATTCCACTCTTGCGCCTTTTGGAGAATTCGAAGAGATCAAGAGAGCTCTATTGAAAAACCATGAAAGATAGAAAGGGACGCATATAACCATGCTTCGTGGGTTGTAACGCGCTGTAGTTGCTAGAAGAGAGCAGATGTGGAAATACACAACCGCAAGCGGTAAACGCACGTGGAAATCAAGTAATCGAGATCGGAAAAACGCTTCCACTCTTGCGCCTTTTGGAGAATTCGAAGAGAGCTCTATTGAAAAACCATGAAAGATAGAAAAGGACGCATATAACCATGTTTCGTGGGTTGGAACGCGCTGTAGTTGCTAGAATAGAGCAAATGTGGAAATACACAACCGCAAGCGGTAAACGCACGTGGAAATCAAGTAATCGAGATCGGAAAAACGCTTCCACTCTTGCGCCTTTTGGAGAATTCGAAGAGAGCTCTATTGAAAAACCATGAAAGATAGAAAAGGACGTATATAACCATGTTTCGTGGGTTGGAACGCGCTGTAGTTGCTAGAATAGAGCAAATGTGGAAATACACAACCGCAAGCGGTAAACGCACTTGGAAATCAAGTAAGGAACAAAACGGAGAATCAACACTTTGCGCAAAAATAGCGCAGCACAACTCACAGAGCCGAAAGACGGTCCCTACAACACGGGGACAGCCGCTGTGATCCGTTCGATAAGGGCTGGTTTAATTCTTCACCAACAAAAGTCCACCAAAAGGCACCAAACAGCAAGAAACGCGATTAGAGAGAAGTGGGAACTACTAACTCGTACGATGATAGTCGCAAGTCGACAGGGACTTGACGCGGCCGGCAAACAAACAAATGTGGAGCACGGCGCGTAGGAGATCTACCGCAACGCACTCGACGCGCGTGTAAGAAGAGTAGCCTACCCGACCGGATCGGTCAAATCGAAAATCGTTACCTGAACACGCACATAAGTATGTTGGGAATAAAAAAAAATAGTTTGTTTCGAAGCCATCTCTTTCAGTGATTTCTAAAAGCGTCTTTGCAAGTTTTTACACGTACAAATAAATTGGCTTTTTTTTCTATTTCTATTAATTGTGCAATTAATTGTTGTATGTACTTGAAATAGATTAAGTAGCGGAACTTTGCGAGTGCTTTGCAGATGCAATTCCTATAGAGTACTAAAACATTTGTGCTTGCACAATTGCAACGTAAAATCTAAAGTGTTCTTAATTGCATTTAGCCGCGTCACAGTTTCGTTCCTGCAGCAACAAGGCGTAAATCCAGGCCCGCCGTAAAAGGGTTTTACTGTAATGTCCTGGGAGTCCCGAACTGAAGGGAAAACATTCGCTGTTAATTCAACAAATGGAATGGCGCTAATGTCGGGATGTATCCATCTAATTAGTATTTATACACTCTCCCGATAGTTTAGTGGAGAAATCGAGCCGATTCTTAATGAATGAATTACTACCCTACTCTTAACCTAAATGTTACTACTTGTTGTTACCAGATTTATCGTCGGCAATTTTATTGCAACTGCCCGCACTTAATCATCTCGAAAGGGTTAGGAATAGGGGTTGGAATATATCACAAACTTCTCTGTTCGGCACGGATTTCAATACGACGCTAATAATTTCGTGCTGTTTTGATTTTTCTTTCTACGGCACCTTCCGAATTGGTTTCGAATTTACTTCGCGAAGAGAGATAACCGTATAACAAGTTTATCAGAAACAAAGGCGTCATAATGATAATAAACGGCCTAATTCCGCGCTACAATCGGACGAATAAATTACAAGTCAGAGCACAAATGGACCCGGCCAAGTAAATGAGTGTTCCAGTGGCACGCGATCTTGCCCCATTATTATTTCGAATTTCTTTCCACATTAAGACGCAGGTAATAACACGTGATTTACGGGCGAACACGTGCATTAAAACTTCGTAACGTTTTAATCAGTTTAATTCGTATCGACGTGGAAAAACGGTCCTGTGACAAATACAGTGCAACCTCGATAAACAACGCAACAACGCCGCAAGTTATTCGAACCCGCCCGCCATAGCACATGACAAATTAATTTCGCGCCCGGAAATCAATTAAAGGTTGAGCACGGCGCTGTAGGAGATCTACCGCAACGTGCTCGACGCGCGTGTAAGAAGAATAGCCTACCCGACTGTATCGGTCAAATCAAAAATTGACTGTAACATGCGGGCCCTGAAGATTCAGTACTTTTTTTTTAATTTAATGGTCGAATTAATTGAAAAGTGTTTTGTTTTTTATCATCTTTTGCGTCAATTAATAATAATTCACGTAATTTTTGAGTAAATTAAAGGCGGATCGGCAATGAACAAAATAATTCTTGCAGTAACACCTTTTTTGGTAATCCTTTACAAAAAAAAAGTTCAAGGTGATCAAGAATTACTGTTTGAGTTAGCAATGCTAGGCTCGTTCGTACAGCAATCTCTGACAAGTTTGGAACCGCTGTTAAAATTATCATTATTATCGGTGGGGCAATTGGTTCTGACAGTTTGAAATTAGTCCGAATGCTTTGAGACGAACAGACCTACCACGGAGAGCATTTTCTCATTCGACTGTTTGCAACACTGCAACCAAACATGTCTTGTTGTTTTATTTGATAGATGTTTGACGTAACAACAACAGCGACACGATAGCGTTTTAATTAGTGAATCTGAAATGTTTAATGACATCAATCATCAATGATACTGACCTGTCACACAACGACTATTAGCGTGAAGTTAGTCCAGTCTTACTGTTTAAAAATGAAATTCAGCGCTGCCAACTCGAGACAGTTATTCTCGATCACTGTGTACTTCCACTTTAAATTAAAATTGTTTCGTCTTGTATTTAATTTCTAATGAAATTCGAAATCAAGGTAGCAACCATTAAAAAAAAATATTTTCCTTTCAAGACACGTTAATTTTCCGCAGAAAATAATTAAACAACTAACCTCAGAACGCTTTGGGGTTGACGTTAGTATTCCCCGACCTTTAGAATTAAAATCTTACTGGAATTTGAAGTTCGTATAACATGCGATGGTGTAAGCGAGAATTGTTGCGGACGGTTTGAATTTCCCGCGTTCCTATCTGGTGATTTTTATTCTTCGTTTGTGAGAAACTTTGGTAACCAAATTGTTTTAAAATAAAATAGTTAATATTTCGTATTCGAAAAAGCGTTGTATGTACATCTTAACGTGCACAAAATAACTAATGATGCTAGCCGCTTAAAAATTTAAATCGTGATTCGAATAGTTTGAATCTACCAAAAAAAAAAAAAAAAAAAAAACGCTCACAAAATCGTGAACTAAACGCAACATTACGAAAATAATATTTGAGCATTTAGGCATGGTCCGTTCAACTAAAAGGCCCCTTCGGAATAAAAAAAAAAAGAAATCTAAATTTAATATCTTAAATAACGTTTCAAAAAGCCTCGATTTTTACACGTACACGTTTTTATAACGTAGCATTTTATGAAAATTAGAAGTTGGCAACTCTACCTGAGCAATCTCGAGTCTAATAATGTCCAAAGACGCGCATCTTGAAGTGTACCTCGGCCACGACATGGGAATCTTGAAGGGTACCTCAGCCACGGCATAAGCGCCTTACTAATGGCGTTATCTGTCACTATTTTCAGACAAGTGAAGGGATGTCTGATGACCAGTTAACGGCAACGTTCAATCGTTCAATGTTGCCTTTTGAATTGTAATTGTAACGACTAGTCAGATAGACGGTTGTGTTTATCGAAATGCAACAACTTCGATGAACCCAACCGTTTTCGAGTAATTGAGAATTAAGTGTTAGTTACACGTACACGTTTTTACAACGTAGCATTTTATGAAAATTAAAAGTTGGCAACTCTACCCGAGGAATCCCGTGTCTGATTATGTCCAAAGACGCGCATCTCGAAATGTACCTCGGCCACGACATGGGAATCTTGAAGGGTACCTCGGCCACGGCATAAGCGCCATACTAATGGCGTTATCTGTCACTATTTTCAGACAAGTGAAGGGATGTGTGTTGACCAGTTAACGGCAACGTTCAATCGTTCAGTGTTGCCTTTTGAATTGTAATTGTAACGACTAGTCAGATAGACGGTTGTGTTTATCAAAATGCAGCAATTTCCATGAACCCAACCATTTTCGAGTAATTGAGAATTAAGTGTTAGTTACACGTACACGTTTTTACAACATAGCATTTTATGAAAATTAGAAGTTGGCAACTCTACCCGAGGAATCCCGTGTCTGATTATGTCCAAAGACGCGCATCTCGAAATGTACCTCGGCCACGACATGGGAATCTTGAAGGGTACCTCGGCCACGGCATAAGCGCCATATTAATGGCGTTATCTGTCACTATTTTCAGACAAGTGAATGGATGTGTGTTGACCAGTTAACGGCAACGTTCAATCGTTCAATGTTGCCTTTTGAATTGTAATTGTAAGGACTAGTCAGATGGACGGTTGTGTTTATCGAAATGCAACAATTTCCATGAACCCAACCGTTTTCGAGTAATTGAGAATTAAGTGTTAGCGACATCTATTATAAATGCCTTATAATATTGCTTATTTCTTATTTTTCATTTTTCGAGGAAAAATATAATTAATTTATTTATTTCTCAAAACATGTCAGAGACCGAATTCGATCCTAATCAGTGGCGGCTCGTCGGGGCGAGCAAGGTGGGCGGCGTCCACCCCGTCTTACTGAGGTTGTATTGAACTCTGCGACGATATTTAAATCAAAACAAATTTATTTCGAAAACGCACCCGTCTTTCCCCTTCGCAGTCGTTGCCTACTCGCAGTAAATCATCATCACGAGCCGCCACTGATTGACTAGTAAAAAAAAAAGGAATAAAATAAATGACTCACCCCTCTGCTACCCAAACAGCATAACGTCGTGGAACTGCAACAAAATACATATTTAATAAATTAAATTGACGAAGGCCATGGTTTAACTCACCCTACCGTTTTACGAAGCGTGCAGTTCTAGTGCCGACAAACCCCGAGCCCCAATCAGCAACCACAACACACACACACACTGGAAAAAAAAGGAAAAGGCAATTAGAAAATTTGCAGTCTCGATAAATTAAAAAAAAAAAAACAAAAAGCAGTTTCCTGTCCTAATCATTCTTTCTCAAAATGGTATTTATTTAAGAAGAATTAATAAATTTTTTCAAAGCCGAAGGTTGGTAAATCTGAAAGCTTTCAATTTTTTGTTATGTTATTTTGTAAGGTCATCTTTAATCGATGCCATTTTGAGAAAAAATAATTACAGGAAACTGTTTTTGTCTAGTATTTTTTTTTGCTTTCGACGATACCAAGCACGTGCATACCAAGCATCAAGACCATTACACTTGAGTTATTCTTTAAAAATGATTAAAAAATAAATTTTCTCCGAAACAAAGGCCATTTCGATATAATTTGTTAATTAAAGTTCTATTGTTTTAAGAAGTTCTGAAGTCAACAAGATTAAACCTGAATCGTCGCGCAAGCTCTAAAAACCACTGTTAATCTATTCTCTCACTCTTACTTGCATTAAACGCATTCGTTCCATCTCACTCTTCTACTCCGATCCATATACCCCTCCAATTATCGTAAACGCCTAATGTAATGTATGTTTCTTTTTATAAATTAGAAACTTTTCGTTTGTTTAAATTAAAATGAACATAATTTGGTCAACATCACCGAATATTAACAACGCGAGGTCGACTGATGATTGTGAATTGCTTTTCGTTTCCAAAAAAAAAAAAATTTAACATGCTTAAATGTTCGGCCAGGATATATCGCAGGCGATTTCAAAATGTTACTTACCTTTTCCACTAATGCAACAAATTCCAGCGACACTTCACTATCACGTGCGTTATAATAAACAAACGATTGCAATAAATATCGTAAATTCGCAACGAAAAGCTCGCACATTCCTCAACAATATCCGATAAGTAACTAAGAAGGACTGATTAGGCAAGGCAGTGGTGAAACGCTCTCGTTTTTTGTCCTTTTTTTGTGAACTTGTCAACTATTTGCACGCCGGGAATTTTATCTCACTTGATCATTTTCTTCAATAAGGGAAGGGGCACACACACACATAAATTCATAATAATCATTAACTACACTACACGAATTTCCAACTTCTATCCACATCTTGTCCGTCGCACTATTATTTTTAAAATGTTTATGAGTATCTCGCCCAGGAAGGGCTTATTTTGTGCATTTGATGTTAAAATATTTTTAAAACACGAAGCCATGTCACACTGCGTTAGACGTTCACGATAATTGGAGGGGTACATGGATCGGAGTAGAAAAGTGAGATAGAACGAATATGCGTTTAATGCAAGAGAGAGTGAGACAATAGATTAACTGGTTACACACCGCTACAATTATTGTAAACGCCTATTCACACCCGAAATCTAATTAATTATAAATCGCTTAGAAATCAAACGGCGATTATTGCTACACAATTACTTTGTAACGCCTAACGTTTGTTTAAAAAAAAAAAAAAACATGCAATATTTTGTTTAAGATTTTCAGCCGTAAAGCGACGTGTTTTTTATTTCATCGAAAAGCCCGCTGGATGGCATCACTTTAGATTTAGATATAAGGACTGAATAATTAATAAACTGTTATTAATTTATTTAAAAAAAAATAATTATTTAATGCGAAAAATAAATTATTGATTGTCAGTCGTTCTATGTTTGCTTAGAGGTTATGTGGAGTGAATTTCTTGAGCAGGGTTGCCGAATGGGGCGAAATTTCGCCATTTGGACTACATTTTAGACATAATTGGCGTTTCAAAATCTTATTTGTCATCTGTTTTGGACATCTTTTGGGTTACCTGGAGAAATTACAGGAAACTGTAATTGTTTACTGTTTTTTTCTTGCTTTCGACCCCAGTGTTGCCAGATTGGACGAAACTCCGCCATTTGGACCGTATTTTAGACACTTGGCGTTTAAAAATCTTTGATTTAGGCTACTTTTGTTGTCGACAAATAAAAAATATGCAATGCGATCAATAATGACTGTCCATACCACTAATTAATTAATTAATTAATTAAATTTATAGGTATTATAAGAGAAGAATACTCCCAGCTTCGTTTTTTTTTGTTTTCTGCTCATTTCATATTTTCTTCTTTCATTTTTGTTTTGTTTTAAGGAATTGATGTTTAGTGTTTAAATTTCGGCTTTTTTATTTATTTTGTGTTTTTGTTTCCTGCTTGCTTCTTGACTTGCAAAAGTTTTCAGCCGGAGAATCGCCGTTTTTCCGCGTAATTATTTTTTTATGTCGATTCTTTTGTTTTCTTTTTGCATATTTTTCGCATTTTTTTTTAAATCCAATTGGTTTTCGCATTTTTCTTTTAATCCAATCGGTTTTCCGTTTCATTGACTCCTTTTTACAGTTCCCTTTTATTTCCTACAAGTTTATTTTTATTTTGTTATTTTAATTACGAGTTATTTGTTTATATACTTTCATCGATTTTCATTTTTTTTTGCTCATCATAGTAGGTATTCCGGTACTTTACTTCTTTTTTAATTCATTTTATGCAGTCGTCTTTCTTTTCTGTTTATTTTTACCAAATTGATTTTCTCCATTGTGTTGATTGACACTGTTACATTTATCTTTTGTTTTCTACAAGATTTCTTTTTAATTTTTCGTCATGAGATTCGTTTAGCTTTTGTTTATCTTAGCCATCAATCTTCTGTTTTTTTTTCTGTTCTTTATACTTTCGTAGTCTTATTTCTCTTTTGTTCTTTTTCATATAATTTATTTTTCGTACTTTATTAATGCTTGTTTGTAGTTTATCGTTTTTCTTTTGTACTGCGTGTCTCAGTTGTAATCTTATTTTGTTTTGCGCAGTGCATTTCGTTTCTTTTTTGTTTCTTAAATCGCATTATCGTTTTTTACAGTTTGCTTTGATTTTTTTCGTGCAGCTTGGTGTAGTCGATCTTCATTTGTTTTTTTTTTGTTCACTTCGCATCTTATATTTTGGTGCTGTTGTTTTAATTTCTCTTTTGTTTCTGTGTTTTTGGCAGGTTTTTTGTCTTTGTAGAAAAAAAAATGGCGGCTTTTGCTTACATTTTGTCGATAAGTTGGCGACGTTGAAACTTGGTAACCCTGTTCTTGAGAATAATAAAATTGTCGATTTCTTTTTAAATATGGCGGTGACATTTTTGAAACGTCTGGATGTCAGTCAATTGCTTTGAGTTTTGAAACAAAAATAGTTTTTTTTTTTTATAAAATGGCGTTTTACAAATACAGAACATTTTCGTGGTGAAGTGAAAGTTGTTTTGAAGAACTCCGCCAAATATTTTCTGGTTCGTTGCCAACATCGAACTCGAAAAGTAAAAGAATAAAGTAAAGTAAAAGATTCAAACAAAACATAAATACAAAAGGTCTGTTCTAAAGTCAACTTACGATAAATGCAAAATGACGTCACAAGCACAACGCGAAGCGATATTGTCAAAGCGTCATATGTCAAAAAGTACCGACGGAAGCAAAAAGTTGTAGACAGATTACAGTTTCCTATAATCATTCTTTCTGAAAATGGTAGTGATTAAAGACGATTTCACAGATAACATTTAACAAATTTAAAAGATAAACTCGCGAGAGAACATGACCATCAAACCCGTTCTTTTATTGTTTGATGGATGACTCAGACTCATCAACAGTCGTTCTTTTATTCTAATTGGTTTCCATTTGATGGCATCACAAATCCGTCATTCGTTTCAGATGATGAAACTGTTTGAAAGTTGAAATCCTTTGATTTTGAAATCTCAAACCTAACCTCACTTTCTTTAATCGTTCGTGAAAGTTTTGTTCGTTACTGCGAGACGACCGTATTTTTTCAAACAATGGCCGCGTTAAGCGAACGGTCAAATTGCACAGAAACGTCAAGTCAACGGTCCGACTAAACGCTTCGACCAATCACCAATTGAGAAAAGTGATCACGTGATTTGGTCTGACCACTTCGGCCGTTCGCTTCACCGCAGCCAATAACAATAACGGCAGCAACGACAAAAGAAAATCTGAAAGTGACGGAAGTGCTTGAAGATGGAGACAAATGAAGATCGCAAGGGAAACTTCAAAAAGCGACGGAGATATTTAAGGATTGGTTTCAAACTTAAAAACGGTAATACATGAACAAGTGACGGTCGTGTTACATCATTCGAGAGAGAGGAAACCACAAAACTAATGTCAAAATTAAATTTTCTTCTCTAAAAAAAGCACGAACTTCGAAATTTGATGAGTTGGCAATGAACAAGTGACGGTCGTGTTACATTCGAAAGACGAAACTACAAAACTAACGTCAAAATTCGATTTTTTCCTCTCTAAAAAACGCACGACGAAATTCGAAATTTGATGAGTTGGCAACGCCGCTACTGAAACTGCAAACTACATCGAAGCGCGAGGTTATGTTGTTTTAATATTTTTCCTTCGTTTGTTTTAACAGATAATTGCCGAAAAATTCTAAAACATAAATTTGTGTTAAAGTACTCTTTTTTACTGTTTGACAGGGAATTCTAGGGAGATACTTGTACGCCGAAAAAGTAATTTTTGATCGAGTTCAGTTGGCAACGCTTGGAGCTGGTATTGCCAGATTGGCCCTCGCATTTTCTTCATTAGCGCCGGCGCGTCAATCGTTGTCCGCAAATTAAAAAAAAACACCACCTGTTTATAATCTTGCCGTTTATTTCAATTCAAACACTTAGGCCCGATCCTACCATCCCCTGATAAATTTAACCGTCGGTTAATATCCTTGGAGACCATTGAGCCGACAATAGTTTCCTAGGATATTAACCGACGGTTAAATTTATCAGGAGGTGGTAAGATCGGGCCTTAGCAATTTTGTTATCAAATTTTTAACTGGGACACTGTTGCCGGTTGTATTTTTCCTTTTCCAAAGAGGCAACACCGCCAGTGGTCTTTTAATTTAGGCCGCGTTATCCGACTAAACCCTCTGACCAATCTCCAATGGAGAAAAGTGTTCACGTGATTTGGTCCGCTGCCTTAATAATAATAATAATAATTAATAATAATTAAAATTTTCGAATACATAAGTTGAGTTCGGCAATGCGCTCGCTCAATTTACTCTCTGATCGAGGTGAGTGTGAGGGAGAGCGACTGCGTTTCACCGTACGTTAGAATGAATAAACCGAACAATTCAGAGGCGATTGATGAAAAAAGATCGCATCGCCGAACGCAGCTATAATAATTATTGCAGTGCCCTTTTCCGAGAGCTTAAATTTCATTTCTTCACAACAAGCATAATCTTCAAATTTCGAAATAAAACAGAACAGGGAATTAATAATAAAACGAGTGAATCAGGATTGATTTGTTTAGAAACAGGGATTGTGACACTATCGCCATCTAGAGTCACGTAACAGTTTTAAGCAATGCTACCAACCTATTTATATTATGTCTTATTTATTTATTTATAACAATTTTCTAATCATTGCAGAACATAATCATGTCTAAAATCATGTTTTTAATTATTGATTTTCATAAAAGACACTTTAATAATCATACCGATTACTGGCCTTGTAAAGAAATGACGTGGATTTTCTAAGCGAGGTTATGTCCTGCGCCATAAATTTTATTACGAATTATTAGTATTACGAATTTCAAATGCAAAATTCCGTGCAAATGGCCGTTTATAATAAAAAAACGCACGTCAAAATTAAAATAACCAATAGCCAACAACTCTGTAAGTAAATACGTTCTGATAACAACAGTTATTAATTATTGTAGGATAACTGCAAAAGAAAATACCTGACAGGATGTTATTTTTAAATTGTGTTGCATATTTTTCAGATCTCTTCAGACGCGACGCCTGAAAAATGATGCCTTTTAAATGATTCAAGTTACAAGGGCGGTTTGAATTTATAGAAAAGCAGGCAAAGAAACAGAACGATTTTCCAGCCTGAACTTAATTGGAAACCTGCAAGCTCTTTTAAATCATGTTCAGCAATTCGATAGCGCGAGACGCTTTCTGCAAGCTTTTGATAAACTCGGACATTATCTGAAATACAAGGGTAAGTCAAAATTATTATTATTTTTTTTAATCAAACAATACAGAACATAATGTTACAAATCTGGTTTAAATCAATGTAAATGCCCAGTTATTTTACGTTAATGTACAATCCATTTTGCATTACCAAATTATAAATAATTTATTTAGATTGATAAGAACACTTTATTTTTGCGATTGTTCAACGTTTTCGTTGCGTAATTTTTATAAACAAACATTGATTTGTGCCTTTATGGGAACATGAAAATAGCTCAGATGCGTGAATGAAATTTCTGTAGTTGCATGTACTGCATTATTCCCGCCAAATTTTTTATAACCTCACTTCCGCAGAACATACTCTTCAAGCATTAACTAGACACACGTTATTAAAACAGCAATAATGTACATAAAAGTGCGAAAATTAGGCGAGAAAGCCGAAAACGATCTGCTGGTAAACATCTCCAAGAAGGCCAAGATTGAAGAACTGCGCCAAATGATATTTAAAGAGCTAGGCGTGGACGTCGAAAAGCAATGTTTGCTCTACAAGGGCAAACAGTTAATAGACGACCACTGCCTCATGGAGTACGACGTGCAATTGAATGACGTAATTCAATTGATGGTTAAAACCGACGTACGAGGAAGTAACAACGAGGAACAAACACGTTCGGACCACACAAACAAAAAGGAAGAAATAGATGCGGAAAGTCAGCATTACTTGGTAGGCGATTTGTTGGATATGAGAGACATACACGGCGCCTGGTTTGAAGGTAAAATTGTTAAGATTATTAAGACGCAGCCAAACGAAGCGGAGGAATCTGAATTAATATTTAAGGTAATTCACCAGAACGAAACAGAAAGGGCACCGTTTGATTTAAAATTTAACGACGTAAGACCTCGTTCTTACTTCAAGTACAGCACATCAGACTTGTCGAATGGTATGTTGGTTTTAGTCAACTATAACATAGACGAGCCCAAATCAAGGGGGTACTGGTACGATTTTAAAATAACCGAGGTTAAAGATAGGTCCGTCGCAGGTACCGTACTCTTCGGAACCGACAGGACTCCGATTGATAATTGTTCTGTTGCATTCGTGAATGAAATATACCGCATAGAACCCCCTGTTCTTTTAACCGATAGAAACTACGACGAAGGCAAACTGAAGGAATTGCCGATGCGTAAAGTACCTTACAACTGCCTCAAATGCAAAGATGTGGCGTCTCGCAAGTGCAAGGAATGCGGTTGTCGAATTTGTGGGGGGAAGGAAAACTGGGACAAGATTTTGCTGTGTGACGAGTGCGATTTTGGTTATCACACGTACTGCTTAACCCCCCCGCTGGAGCAAGTCCCTACTGATGACGACTGGTATTGTTCCGACTGTAAAACAGATGAGAACGAAATCGTTAAAGCCGGTGATAAGCTGAAATTCAGCAAGAAGAAAGCAAAGATGCCCAGTGCTAGTGATCAATCGAATTCTCGAGATTGGGGACGCGGAATGGCATGTATAGGCAGAACTAAAGAATGCACCATAGTATCGAAGAACCACATCGGGCCTGTACCGGGTGTAGAAGTTGGAACCTGCTGGAAATTTAGATTTCAAGTCTCCGAAGCCGGCATACACAGACCGATGGTAGCCGGTATACACGGTCGGGAATCCAACTATGCGTACAGCATCGTGCTCTCGGGGGGCTACGAAGACGATATAGACAACGGAGACGAATTTTATTACACAGGATCAGGAGGTCGGGATCTTTCTGGAAATAAACGAGTCAGTGAACAGAGTTGTGATCAAGTGCTAACGAGAATGAACAAGGCATTGGCAATGAATTGCAACGCAAAATTCGACAGTAAAAACGGAGCCGAGGCCGAAAATTGGAAAGGAGGGAAACCAGTGCGTGTCGTGCGCAATTACAAACTTGCAAAGCATTCCAAATACGCACCTAAAGATGGCAATCGTTACGACGGTGTCTACAAAGTTGTTAAATATTACCCGGAGAAAGGTAAATCCGGGTTTGTCGTGTGGAGATACTTGCTGAGAAGAGATGACCCACATCCAGCTCCGTGGGATAAAAAAGGCAAGGAGTTGGATATGATCTACCCACCGGGATACTTAGAGGCACAGGCGAGCAAAGAAAAAGAGAAGGTGAAGAACGCGAAGTCTCCGGACAACAAGCGAGGATCCAAAAGAATCTTGAGCGATAAATCCAATGAACCTCACCCGTTTTTTAAGAGAATAAAACCCGAAGAATTTAAACTGGAGGATGCAATTCAAAGCAGAATTGACGATGATGAGGAGAACCGAAAATTGTGGGATGACTGCAAGCATTGTTTAAAGGAAGGCAAATCGAAGTTTTTAAATAAAGTCGAGGACGTCTTCATGTGCATTTGTTGTCAGGAAATTGTGCACTTACCGATTACAACCGAATGCAAGCATAACATTTGCAAAAGTTGTTTGAAGAGATCTTTCTCGTCTGAGATTTACTCTTGCCCGTGTTGCAGATTTGCGTTGGGTAAAGATTTTAAGTTTACCACCAATGAGAACCTTGACTGGATCTTAAAGAAGCTGTTTCCTGGATATGAAGCTGCCCGATAACCTGTTTTATAATGTGATGTCCTTTTTAAAGTTAATTGGAAGGTTGAGGTTCGGTTTTTATATAATTTCTAATAAGTGCAGTGATTTGTTAATTGTTAATTCATTATAATTATAATAATTTAATTCATCAATCACTTTTCTGCACGATTATAAATTACTAAATATTTTTTATGTAGTGCATACGTTGTTTAAATCTTATGAAAAATAATTTCTATATTTCGTTAATGTTAATGCATCTGTAGAGCAGGTTCATTGCATAAAAATATTTAGATTTTTCAAGTATTTCTTAGACTTAGTTCAGTACGATTAATTATTTTGTAAGTTTAATTAATGTTTTATTTAGTGAAGCCCTCAGTGATTGACCTAATGATCTGTTTTGTAGAATTTTTGTGTTTAATGTTTTGTATGACGAAACATTTTTTATCAAATAAATGTCATTAACTTTGCCTTAGTTTTTGACAAATTTTTTCTCATTTTGTTTCCAATGTGACAGACCACACAGTTTTTGAAATCTAACGTCCAACGTGATTTTAATTTATTGAAGGTGTTTGTTACATTAAAACCTTTCAGAGGTTTTTCCAGTGATAAATATTTAATATTTTGGGAGTCATCATTTTAAATAACAATTAAAATACACAATAACTATTTATAAAATATATGTATTGCACTAAAATATTATGAAATTAAAATATGCAGGTATAAACATTTTATACTGATTATATATTTACAAAATACTGTTATCTCACATAGAATACGCCTTAAACATTCTCTTCCTGCGGATTTGAAAAATACTTTTCCGTTGAAAATATTTCCATTTCTTTGTTACTGACACCGGTGTTCACTTCTGCATTTCGC
Organism: Prosopocoilus inquinatus; assembly: GCA_036172665.1. NCBI lineage: Eukaryota > Metazoa > Arthropoda > Insecta > Coleoptera > Lucanidae > Prosopocoilus > Prosopocoilus inquinatus. The sequence continues at coordinate 1,199,772 of CM069873.1, forward strand.
TTCTGTAACACATTTTAAACATTTAAAGAAAATCAACACTCAAAATTAAAAATGAACTTACAAAAAAAGGTGATAAGAGATTTTTTAATCGCGCCGTATTATCAACAACTCCGAAATGCTTTTCGGCGGTCTCCACTTTAGCTTCCAAGACGTTAATGTTATTTTTTACATGTTCGACGACCTTTTCTAACGCGTCTATCCTCCTGCACAGTTCTTTGAATTCTTTGCGATGGTCAATCGTTTGCGATAAGGCCCCCGTGATGCCTATGGAATTGCATCTCTCTTGCTGGACCATAGCTACCATCGCTTCGAATTCTTCCAACCGAGTCAACATCTCGTCTATTGATTGACTTACTGGTTTCAACTAAAACATCTTCAGGTTATCAACAAGCTAATAATACAGAGCTGTGTGTATTATGAAAGTGCCGTCACTGGCAATGGTGATCATCAAGTGTACATACCACAAAGCAGCTTTATATCAAAATATGACCGATTATTTATGTAGCAAAATTATCATCAATTTTAGAAACAAAAGTACCTTTTCTTCTATATTTAAGTCAAAATAATGGCTATAATCCTGAGCTGTTTGGTTTAACATTTTTTCAAAATTTCAATTCACACGTATTCGCAGGACAGATAAACGTCAAAAATCATCTTGACTTGAACAGTATCACCAACGTAAATAAAAGAAAAAGTCTAGGGCCAGGGAATCGGCAAGGAATGAGAGAGCTGGGGTGTGTTCGGAAACAACGCTGAGTGCTTCTCGTGCGTACGACGCAATAAAATCGTTAATAATGTAAACATGATTTTAATATTTCTGACGTTTGATTCATATACAGAATCTCACTAGTAATAAGTAATAAGCGATAGTAAGATGTCGCTATTTTATCAGTAATTCTGACGTTTAAAATAAATTTTACTATTAATTGTTCATGCTTATTTTGTTTTTAAGCAAAATGACTCATTTAAGTTCCACTTAAAAAAATAAGGATATTAATTTTGTCAGGTGAAGTTTGAACAGAAGGAAGAGCTGCTGCGAGATTTCGGTTTTTACGTTTGACCTTAAAAATCTCTCTTTTTACGTTTTAATAGAAACATAACCTCAATTTTGTATAAATCTTGTTGTATCGATGTGTCAAATTCCTGCCTGGATTTTATTGTCCGCTACCTGGTGTTGTTAAATTACCGGTAATTTATTTTTAATGTCACTTTACCTACAACGTTACGTGTCATAAGTCATTCTTTACTAAATACAGCTCAAGTGGCGCCATCTCGCGGCCGGAATTACCAATTACATATTTAACTAAAAGAAAAATAGATTTTTTCTAAATTTTCAGATCAATTTGATATCGAATACACGTCATGTTTTTGACTTTTGTAAAAATATAAGCTTTTCTTTTCTTTAAAATCGTTACTAAATAATTTGTGTACTTTATACTCCAAAGTTTAGAGTATCAAAGTAAAAATAAATAAAAGCGTTTCCTTAAAATTTATCTTTTGATTTGTGCCGCCGACTTTTCACAGTTGCGGCACGCGTCATTCGGAATCCTATTAGTGATTGGTTGATTTCAAATTTCTGATACATTCAGAAATTTTAATTCAACCAATGAAGCATAAAACTTCCAGTGTTACCATGACAACGCGCACACGTCGTGTAGAAAATGCGTTCGCTGTCTCTCTCCATTTCAAATTTAAACAAAAATCTGCGGGCAAACAATGTGAAAACAAATGCCTTTCGGATTGCAGTTAATGACACGATACTTTCGCGTTTTTAAAACAGATATATAAATTCGAATATAAAATAAATGTCAAAGAGTCGGGGTAACTATAGCAACGGTATACAGTTTTGTTTTGTTTTTTTTTTAATCTGACATCATCAAAATAATAGTTGTCGATTTGACATTTGAATTCGCGACTATCGCCACGGCGCACCTAACCTTGCTTTTGAGTTCGAGGAATTGTTGGCATGATTCTTATAAGGAACTTCGACTCCGCCACGAAAATCTTCTGTTCTTCCGAAAACGCCATTTTATTCAAGAAAAGAAACGATTTTTATTTCAAAGCCCAAGCAAATGGCAGATGTCAAATGTTTCGAAAATTGGGTTGCGTTCGCAATGAACACGTCACCGCCACCGTCAACTTCGAAGGCCAAATTTAAAAAGACGACGACACTCGAATGGGGAATAGGTTTTCTCAAACGGAGACGTACAGTCGCGATCAAGCTAATTGCCGTTAATTTTTCTGAAGAATTTGTTACATTGTGACAGTCACAATTTGTGAAAAATGGATGAGTCAATGAGCGCGTTCAGAAGAAACGCTCAGCGGCTGAGGCGAGTTCAGAAACTGCACGGGCAGTGGGCGTTTAAAATGAAAAACAAAACGCGCAAAATTACTTGCATGAGAGAGAAAGAATATTACCCAGATCGCGCCCTTTTCTATTTCTGAACAGGCCCCTGAGGTGCTTACTCAATAATCGTTTGTGATTGGCTCACGTTAAGATAATAGACAATCACAAACGATTGCTGAGTAATCAAACTCAGCCGCTGAGCGTCCGCTGAACGCGCCCAATTTTGAAGCGCGCTTTCGGTTAGGGTTCACAGATGACTCGGTATTCTCGTCTTGTTTTACCCTCATGTAATAGAACGAGATGGAGAATACTGGGAATGCGTCTTGAAGTGCGCATACAGTGTGTACCGGTCAAAGGTAAACACATGTGGTATATCGGTCAGAAGGCGTCCAGGGGCCTTATTCTCGAATCGAGGGAATAAACTCGCCGGAGAACCTAACCAAAACATTCTAAATAAAAAACGATATTTAAAATATGTTATTCATCGTTAAACAATATGAAACAGTAGAATACCGAAACAAAATCGAAGAGAATGGAACTGTACTTGCTCATTGCGTAATAATTGTTTTGTTATCGATAAAAGCTTATCGTGATCCCACCATTATTTACAGTTAACAATAAACACTGTCTGTGTGCAGTGTTCTTCGATAATTCACGTAAATTAGATCGATGTTTTGAAAAGAAATTAAAAAAAAAAACCTGTTGCTTTGCCTAAATATAAAACATGTTCTTTTCAATCATCGGAATCGGCGTATTCATATACGGACTAATCTACACAATCGCGACGTGTTTCGTAGATTGTGATTTGGAATTGGCATTCTACGAGAAATTCGGAAAATCTATTGGTAAGGTAGAATTTCTTTTTTTTTTAAATTTTATTTCAAGGCTGAACTCAAATGGGTTTCAGGACGGTTAAAGGGCAAGGTCGTTTTTATAACGGGAGCTTCCAGTGGTATTGGAGAGCACACGGCAGTTGCCTTGGCCAAACATGGGGTGAAATTAGTCTTGGCAGCTCGTAGAATCGACGAGCTGGAAAGGGTGAAGAGGACATGCATAAGTATAAAATCCAACTAAATTTTCTTTGTGCTTTTTGAGGTTAACATCTCGTCAATTTTTATTTGAACAGGTGTTTCGAATGGCATGTTGAGCGAAAACGACGTGCTGGTTATGCCCATGGATATACTACACTTGGATTCGCACAAGGCACATTTTGATCATGCCGTCAGGCATTTCGGGAGCGTGGATATCTTGCTGAACAACGCGGGGCGTTCACAGAGAGCCGCTTGGGAAGACATAGATCTCGACGTCGATAGGGAAATGTTCGAGTTAAACGTCTTCTGCGTTATAAATCTGACGCGAGTTGCTGTGAATTATTTTAAATCTCGGGGTTTCGGACATGTAGCCGTGACCTCCAGCTTGGCTGGCATTATAGGAGTACCGTTTTCAGGAAGTTATGACGGCTCAAAGCATGCCATACACGTAAGTAATTTTATATAAGAATTTCAGGCTTTGCCTGATTTTTAAATATTTTATCATTTTATTATTGTTATACTGTTTTTTTTATTCGCAGTGCTTTTGAATTTTGGCGCCAAAAACGAGCTTTATCATTGGTCAGAAGAGCATTTGCTTGTCATTGGTCGATTCCGGCCAGCTACCAATCACAAAGCTCGTTTTTAGCGCCAAAATTTGAAATTACTCGAAACAATGAAATAAAAAACAGAGTATAGTAGATAATTCATGTAAATTGAGTCATGCTTTCCTTTTAAAAAAACAACATTTTAGGCTCAAGTTCACAGTCATGACCGATGTTGTCCATTAATGGAATTTAAATAGGAATAATTATAATTGCAAATTTATAACTTTTTTGGGCTATCATCTTTTAGCGAATTTTTTTTATATTGTAGACTCTAGTCATTATATTTCTGAGTACATAGAATGAAACAATTATTTAAATATAGTACTGATAGAATCATTCTGTCTACAACTACATTACTGTGACTCATTAAATAAACAAATTGATGAACGTGTACTTTCAAATATTGAAAGATACCATCACAATGACTTGCCAAATTTGTGCATTAATGATTTTTACGATTGTTCAAGGGATACTTCAATTGCTTACGTACGGAAAAAACTGGAAAAAACATATCAGTGACACTCCTATGTCCTGGGCCAATTTTTACTAATTTCCTCTCCGAATCGTTCACTGGAAAACCGGGAGAGGTTATGACTTATTACGATTAGACGCGTAAACCATACAAATTGATGTAATTCTTTTTTTTAGAAATATGGAATTTCAGCTCAGGCAACCGATAAACGCATGACTGCAGAAAGGTGTGGACAACTTTGCGCTGTTGCTCTGGCAAATAAGACCCGGGAGTCCTGGTTGGCTTTGTTTCCGCTTATCCCGTTCTCGTATACGGCTATATACTTTCCCCAAACATTCAACTTGTAAGTGATTTTGAAGCAAGTACAAGTAATGTATTTTTTTTTTTATCAAGAAGAGCCACAAGATAAAATTAATTCCTCTTCGCGTTGCAGAGAGTTATTATCTTTTGAGTGTTTCTATTCGGGTACCTTCATTCATACGGAGTAAACAAGCTTGAAATTAGCAGATAAAGAAATTGAAAGTGCTTAATAAAGGCCATTATATATATTTTTTTTAATTATCCTGCTAGCTATTACATATTTTTGTTTTGTTTTACAGCTTGTTAAAAGTAATGGGACCAGAAAGACTGTACAAGTTACGTGATGGTGACAAAAAGCCTTCATTTACAGAGGTACACACCATATAAGTATTTAACAAACTTAGCATATATTTATAATTATTTTAAACTGATTATTGTGAGCGTTGAATTATGTATATAGTATTCTCACTATTCTGTACATGGTGGTGGTACTTCTATAAGTAACGAAAACGTCTAGTCTCTTACCTTTATAACATAGTTATCTTTTGCAGGGGAAAACGTCTTAGTGGTTGCGGTGCTCACCTTACTTCATTTCTTCTTTGTGTGTCGCAAAATCCATCATCACCTTTAGGTCCATCATGTTTTTCTTTTCTTTATGCTTCTGTGTGTTCATCGTTTGATTGCTTTTGACGTAACGATTTTCTTTAATTTAAAATGCGCCAGGCAGTTTCAGAACTAACGATTAGAAGACTGTCAGTTTTTTTTTTCTTTTGTGTTCGTCTAACATAACATTGCCAAAGATAGCATAACTTGTAAGAGGTGCCAGTGCCATTGTTCTTAATCTTAATCATTTTTACTGTTTACTGTTATTATTTTAAATGTTGCTTTTTAATTTTATTTTTACTAAAAGAAATGTCTATTTACATTTTTAAACCGCAGATGGGGAAATAAAATTTGATTGAAACTGTTTCCCTTATGTTTAATTAATGAAAAGTATGAAGTGAACCAAGTTTTTTTTTTTTTTTTTTCTAACAAATCATTAATCATTTCTGTAAAGTGATATAGGAATTTTATTACTCATTTATATTTTGAATGAAGTAATCTAAAGTATCTATTATTTATTTTTACAATGTTCGCAAGCATTAAAATTATTTATTGTGTTCTTTTCGTTTCTCTTTCCCCCTAAGTATTGCAGCTTTAAATACCTTACAATAGAATTCGATGGCCGCAGGAGAATCATCGTTTCCCGGCACGGGATAAGTTATTAAATTCGGATTACAATTCGAATCCACAATGCCAACTGTCGCGATGCACATTTTAGCCGAGTCCCTAACCGCCGTGTGCTGTATCAGAACGTCGTTTAAAGTATTAAAGAATATGCAGAGATCGGGTAGCCTGGTGATTTCTCCGAACTGTTTCGTGGCATTGGTGAAGATACCGCCTCGCCAGAACCTCGTGTGAGCAAATTCCTTACATTCCAGGGCCGTCTTCTCAACCAAGTGCGCGTTTTGTGCGCCTCGCAGGAAGAATAGGATCACGCCATCCCTGTACGCAGTATGCGCAGTTACATTCAACGCATGTCTCAAGTACTCGGCAGTTTTGTCCAAGTCAAATATGATGTGGCCCAGACGATTTCCGTAAATGAAAGGCAGCATGCGTTCGTCAAGTGACCCTTCTTTGTGTCCGTAGTGTACTCTGGCTTCGAATAAGTCTTTCACTGTAAATAAGTCGTGCACGTTGAAGTAATCCGGGTGTTTCAGGATTGCGTTTTCGCTGGGTTGTTCAGGTTTTACTGAAAAACGAATTTGACTAATAAAGAAAAAATAACTATAACATAACCTACCTTCCGTTGGTGATTCTTTTGTTGCGGCTAGCACTGAATGCAGACGAGTGTACGTTTGTTTTAGCGGATATTTTATTAAATTCGTGCATTTTGTGACTAACATTTGTACTTTTTTGCAAAACGCGTTAAACCCAAACCTAACCTCGCAATTTTCCAGGTGGTGCCAACTTGAAACATACTTGAAATTCAGAAATTCATAGTTCTTACAATAGATGTCGCTAGATTTGATAAAAATGACGTGATTTTGAATTTTCTTCCAAATAAAAATATAATATCACACTTTCTTGAATTTAATATTCATTCTGCGATCGTTTTTGTGAAGATTAATGTATTTAATTTGCATTCTAAGCAGCGTTTACCACCTGTGGCTAACTTCACCGTTGTAATTATTTTGATTTGTATGCAACCAACATAACACGACAAAGAAATTCCTGTTCAAAATCAAATTGACGTTTGATAACGTCATGAATTATAAGATTATTTATCGTATTCCAATCGAATGCGGTGAACTTTGATACAGTTTTTTTTTTATACGCTCAGCTTCTGGCATTAATTACGTAAATTACCTTGTAGCGGCCGCGCCAAGTTGTGGTGAGTCGTATTTCCTTCACCTGTCTTTTAAATTTTAAACACTGACTCACGCGAGATTGATTTTATTCCGCAGAAAACATGACTGATGTTACGCAGGAGGAAGTGGAGAAATTAAGGGGCACGTTCCTGGAAGAGCTCCGAAGTAAAGGTGAAAATGGTTGGTTATTTAAACCGGAGGGTAAAGGTCAAGAATGCTGCGGTATAACTTCCTGTATTTTCAGTGATACACCCAGCGGATTTACAGAGAGTGAAGTCTGACGACATGTGGGTTAAGCGATTTTTGATGCACCATGACTCGGATCAAAAGCTTGCCCTGGATATGCTGTGGGACACCGTGAAATGGAGGAAGGAATACGGAACTAACGGTGGGTCCCTTTTATGTATGCTAATGAAATGATAATGACATTGAAACAAAGCACTTGTAACATTAATAAAAATGGTTCGTTGGTTTTCGTTGTGTGTTGCAGACATTAATGAAACTAATGTGCGTATGGATTATGTTATCGAAGGCGGAGTCTTTCCCAGGGGTAGAGATAAAGACGGACATGCCTTATTTATATTTCATTGTAAAAAACACGTGAAGGGTGCTAAAAACATGGATGATTTGAAGAGGTGTGTAGTTTATTGGTTTGAAAGAATGGAAAGGTGAGTTCTGTTATTATTTTTTTTAATTAATCCAAATAGTAAAGTGTGAATAACTAAGACTAAAGTCTTCTAACAAATTTGATTTACCAAATAAATGTAAACTTGCACAGAGTCTGTTGCTTTCAATTAATCAATTTTAAAGTAATATGGGAGGAATTAAATTATGACAAAGTTAAAGACATATATGTATAGTAAAATAAATATTTGAATATTTCACTTATAATCTTCAGCTTTGTCCCTTTTTATTTTAGGCAAGAAAAAGGAAAAGCGATATCAATATTTTTCGACCTTGAAGGCTGCGGTCTATCGAACATGGACTTAGAATTCACCAAATACATAATAGGTCTTTTCAAAGAATATTACCCGTACTTTTTGAACTACATTATAATCTACGAGATGGCGTGGATTTTGAACGGTGAGTTCAGCACTCTGCAGCGCCTTACACTTTTCGCTAATACCTTCTTCAGCCGCCTTCAAAGTGATCAAGTCGTGGCTTCCCCCAAAAGCCGTCCAAAGAATTAAAGTGATAAAGAAGCCGGAGGTGAAGGACTGGGTCCCTCTGAATTACGCTCTTCGCAGTTGGGGTGGTGAAGATGATTATGTGTTCAGTTTTGTGCCTGAAGCCGATGAGGTGCCGGCGAACCAAAACACTCCTGTAGTAAACAAAAAAGTGAGTTACTTATTTCTATTTAATCAGTTTCTAATGCGTTTTATTTTTTTTTGTGTTAAATATTTTGATTTTTACAAGTATTTTAACAGTTAACAAACACTATGACTTACATAACCAGTAAAAAAACATTTTATTTAGATTAATGTAGGTAAACCTATCAAAATTTTATTTTATTATTTTTTCCAACATATCACACTCACAAACTTTTGCAGAAATGTAAACTGTGGAATATTATGCTAATAATTGAAAATAAAATATTGATTTTAGGATTTCAGTCGCCATAATGAATTAAAAATAATATTTGCCTTTTTTTGTAGACTAATTATGCGTCAGATATGACTGTTGAGCTTGAGAGATATCTTCAATTTAATTTAATTTTGTCAAATAAAAAAAATATATTTTTGGTAATGCAAAATAGATGCGAATTCATGGATAAAGCCCTGTTAACATAGACAAGATTTTATGAAGATTTTAGAGAAAAAAATTCTGACAGTCATGACTTAAATTAGGTGTTACATTCGTGGGGCCGATCGCGCCGATAAATCCGTTTGTTTTTGTGCGTGGTTAAGATACTGAATCGACACACTTACGTGTTCAGGTAGCGCCGTACCATTCCCTTTAAGTATGAGTTTATCGTGGAACAAAGATAACAAATACAAATGTCGCAAGAGCAACAAGAAAATCAATACACTTAGGGAATTCTGTTTGCTGCAATGGTAGTAGTTTATGGCCAACTGTCTAGTCAAAAATGTATTAGGTTATGTCATTACACCATAATTACACAGTCAAGACGGTTGTGAAACGTCACTTTGAATAATAAACTTTCAACTGTTTTTTTTTTACCCTAGATGAGCTTATTGTGCGACAAGGATGAATAGCAAAAAAAAAAATCACTAATGTCGCTACTAGAACATGAAGTATGTTGATTTAGTACCTTATGCGTGGTAGCAGTGTTGCCAATCAACTGGACCAAAGATTCCTTTTTCGGCATAACGCTATTTCCCTAGAATTCCGTAAAATAGTCAGGGAAATTTAATTAGGAGGTTAAAGTTAAATGCACGCTTACAATAAAACAATACAAAATATTTTAAACAAATGAAAGAAAAATTTTCAAGCAACCTGTAGCCTTGCAGCAATCAGAAGCTTCGTGCCTATTTTAGAAGAAAAAAAAAATGACGTGTTAAAAATCGTTTTATCCCGAGATGGCGCTTAATAATAAAACAAATAAAAAATAAAAACTTCGTGTCTATTTTAGAAAAAAAAAAAAAAAAAAAACTGACATGTTAAAAATCGTATTATCCCGAGATGGCGTTTAATAATAAAACAAATAAGAAATAAAAACTTATTATTGAACAAAGAAAGATAACTTGTTATGGATCATTGTTTTTAAGTTCGAAATTCGTCCGCGAACATTTCCTTTCCGTTTTGAATCATTTCTTGCGATCGTCATTTGTTTCCGTCTTCAAATATTTCCGCCACTTTCTATTTTTTTTTTTTTTTTTTTTGTCGTTGCCGTTACTGTTTGATGATGAAAGCAGACACTGTTTTGTAGTAGTTAATAATTTGTTTTTCTTTTCTTTCTTTTTTTTCCTTGTTTATCTCCTAAAAACGCCTGAAATTAATTTAATTTTCCTTATATTACGATCGTCATTTGCTTTTATTTGTGGTCTTACGTCGTGAAATTTACGATCGTCATTTACTTTTCTGTGTGGTTTTTCGTCGTGAAATTTACGATCGTCATTTGTTTTTTTTTCCTTTTTCGTTCTCAAATTAATCAATCAAAAACTTTTCGCACTTTTTCCTCCTATTAATTATTACAGTTGTCTTTTGTTTTTTCCTGCGTTTCGATTGGGATGCACTGTGTGCACTCAGTGTATTTTCATCTCATTTTATTCCATGAAGTTAAAACGAGATGAAGATACACTCAGTGCACACAGTGCATGCCAATCGAAAGCGCTCTAAGTATTGCGATAGTGTTTTTGTTTTTTTGGTTGTTGGTATGATCGTCATTGGGTTTTCTTACTTTTGTCAGGATTTTCGCCAGAACAAAAGAAAATATTTAGTTTTTTTCGAAAAATTTCAACTAAGTTGAAAAATTCCCTAGATTTTAATGAGTTTTTGCAATTTATACGTTTTGTTTGAATTTATCCCTAGATTTAAGACTTTTTTCCCTAAGTTGGCAACGCTACGTGGTAGTCTAGTCACGCCATCTATGGATTTTGCAGATTTTTAGAGGCGCGCCCTAGAAGGCACTAGAAATCATGGTTGGTAGAACTGATATTGTTCTATCAGGTTTCCATTTCCAACACTTTTAATTAAAAAAATTAATAATAAAATAAATAATTTAAAAAAAAGACTAACTATAGCAGTGTAAAAATTTATTTATTTATTTTTTTTTTCATCGGACGAGAGTCGACTTTAATTGCAATTTAAAGCGATTATACTTTGTTTTTTAATACTTTGAACTTTTGGCGCTAAAAACGAGCCTTGTCATTGGTCAAACGAGCTTCGTCATTGTTCAATTCCGGCCAGCTAATGACCAATGACAAAGCTCGCTTTTGGCGCCAAAATTTCGAAGTATTCTTCCGAATTAAAAAAAAAAAAGATAGGGAAGCGTTTTTAAATTAAACGACGATTATTTTTGCGAATCTCCTTTTTTTTTTTTTTTTAGAAAAATAGGAGTAATTTATAAAGAACAATAAAACACTATGAACCAAATAATTATTAAAAAAAAAATAAAATTGTTGCAAATCGTTTTTTTGATTGCAGTGAAACCCCCGAGCAACCTCTGTACAGCTGTTTCAGCCTTATTTGGGGGCATCTTCAATTTTTTTAAACTTTCGTTATGCCTTGACAGTAAGCATGGCCGGCCGCCTTGCATGGGATGACTTATTATGTAGCAAGCTGGCTTCAATTTGTCTATCCCAATGCAATGCTAGATCAAAAAGCGATCGTGGGATGTCGCTGTTTATATGTACTATTCCAAAACAACTTTTGTTCTACAATTGTTTTTTCAGTTGTCATAATTTTCGTTCTTCAACTGTCGTAGTAATTTTGTTTCGGTTTTCCCTCAAGAAACTTTGAGGCCCAGTTACGTTACGCAAGTCCACTTTAAGTTTAAATTAAAGCTTACGTTGTTGTTGTTGAATTTAAGCTTCAATTTAAATTTATACCAGACACTTCTTCTTTCTCTGCACTTCAGCAGCATTATACAGGGTGATTTATTAGCTTTGCCATGTGAAAGCTCGCGTAATTTTTAAGACGAAATAAAAATCATTTGCACGTACGTCGCATTTCGTTTATTTATTTAAAGAAGTTGGAGACTTTGAAGGGTTTGATTCCAATTAAATTATGAATTGGTCAGAATTCGAAATGTCCTCCACCCTCTTCTTCGCGATGATGAACTAAAGAGTTCTTCATTCGAACGATTTCTAATTTGATTGACAACAAAAATCCGATGGGATTTTTTTTTTAAATACATGAGCTTTCATATGGCCAAGCTAGCTTGTTGATGAGCTAATAAATCAATCAATCAAGCTAATAAATCACCCTGTATGTCTCATTTTTCATGCACATGACTGTACAATTGGGCCTAACAGTGCTAGTCACTTCTGAACGTGAGCCTAAAATGGTAACTTTTGAATGTTCTTGTATTTTACTGTGTCAGAGTAAGTAAAGGCGCTAGTGAATCACCCTGTATAATAAATTGAATATAAGATAATTACTCTGCAGACATTTGTGCTTGAAAGAAAGAAATGATTTTTTTACTTAGTTTAAGAAAAAAGAGAACCAAATTTAACTCACCTTTGTTTTTTCAGCAAAACAAGATTTCCTCGCCAGGAATAATACGTGTAATTTGAAGCACCCTGTATAACATTAATTCCGCCGTAAATCTCGAGTTATGAGAACGATTTTTCGTCGTTCACCTTTTCTTACACTAACAATTAAATAAATAATAAAATAACGAACCAGACGAATTACAACGCGCAATGCGTAACTGTTTTAAATTATTCAGAGCAACTTTCATAATGCACTTTTTTTCTCTTCTTTTTTCTTTTTATTTACATATCAAATAATGCACTTTACTACGTTCACTAATAAATAAATAAGTGGCTTGTTGCACTTAAGCGTTTATGATTTTTTTTTCTTTTCTGCTGAACTGGCACCAAAGAAAGTGTCTCGTTTGTATTTAAATAAATAAACGCAGTATTGCTTTGTGCAATTTGAAAAAAGACACCACTTCAAGAGTCTTCCATAATTACTTGTAGATATATATACATTTTTTTTTTAATTTTAAATCATTCACTTGCTCGTTTGGAAATGATAATCGTAAGTAATTTTGTTCGTTATTTCCAATACTTATGTGTGCTGATTGTCCCAAGTGTATTAGACCTTGTTTATTTTATTTTGAGCGCGGTAAATATTTATTATTGCATTGTTATTCTCTTGGTTGGACGTGGTTGAGTGTGAATCGCAATTTTGTACGTACTTAGCTCGACCTTTGGATTAGTATACAGATGTGACCTTTGAACAATTAAATGTCAGCAGTGTTTCCTGCTCAATAAGAATAGGCACATCAATAAATGAGGGGGGGCGGGGGCGGTGAGGGTGAGTTCAATTCGATGGCTTTTACAACTTGAATCAAAACCAAAATCGTTTTGAACCATCTCTCCGGTCCCATTTTTATTTATTTATTTATTTATTTTTTATTCTCTTAATTTAAAGACTTTCAAACACTTCTGCGCCTGTTTATAAATAAACTTCCTCTCTTTATCTTACACTCACGAATAGGACACACCAAGGGCTCATCCCTTTGTATACGATTTAGATTTAAAATAAAAAAGTCGAAAGGTGAAAAAAAAAAAAAAATTAAGCGCTATTCATGTATCTGTTGATTAGATTTGCGCTAAGTACATTCAAATTAATATCATCGTGGTGTCGTCGTTTGCAGGACGTTTGAGTTTACTTTGCAGTATCTTTATTTATTTATTTATTAAAAAAAAAAACGGATTACATTGAGATAAAAAAAAATAATACTTGTAACGTTTCGCTTTTTCGATAAGCGAGTTCCAGAGAATCATAACAACGGCCTTTGTTGACTTGGTCTTCAATAAATACTGATTAGACGTTTTCGACGAGCTATAGCTGCAATTTGTTTTGTTTTGTTTACAATCCTCTGCCATCATTGCCTCTAAATTTATCGCGCCGTATATACGAACGTGGGAGTATTATTAGAGAACTGCGGATATCGCGCCTAAATCAATAATTTTGTGGCAGGTTCACTTCGCAGATGGTTCTCCAATGTCCGAGACACCGGGAGCAGGCGGTGATAAAGACAATGGTAAGAGAATTTTGCAAGAGTTTTCCACCATTTCATTTGTTGTAAACCGCGAGTTTATCCTCACCCCCATCACCAACAGTAATTAATTTTTTACTGCTTTTGCTAGGGTCATACATACTTTCTTTTTTTTATTTACTTTTATACGTTGAATTATATTTGCTTTTGAACCAAAAAAAAGAACGCCAAACTTTGTGTTTCGTTTAGAAATCATTTTTTTGTTAAATTCAATTAAATTTAAACGACTACCCACACAATGAAATCTAAAAACCTGGAAATATTAACCAAGTTTACATTTTTTTGCTGTTTTTAATTTACTTTCGTACACATTGCCTTGTAGTTTAATCATTTCCCGCTTTTAATGTGATTTATTTCCTAAACGAATGCGTTCAAAATATGAAACGAACGACTGTTAAATGTTTCAAGACGATTATTATTATTTCTCAGTCTCGAGTTTGTTTTTTTCTTTTTCTGTTTTTTTAGACACTCCAAGCGGTCACCTCGTTGTATCACCTCCATCAATCATCACCTTCATCAAAGAAGGTAATGAACTCGTCAGCACCCTCGAACTGCAAAATATCGATGCCAACATTAACATATCCTACAAGGTAATAAATCATAATTACATTAACCTTTTTTTTTTGTGTTTAAGAAACATTTATTAATAACGACTTTAACTTTAGATGAAAACCACTTCGCCAGAGAAGTTTAGAGTCCGACCTAGTGCAGGATGTTTAACGCCAGGCGCAAAAACGACCATCAACGTGACTCTGCTGCAAGGTTTCCAACTCGGAGGTTTATCCAGGGATAAATTCCTAGTAATGAGCATGCCAGTCGATAGCATCGATCTTACCCCCCAGGAACTAACAGAATTATGGAAGGTAACGTTTAAACAAAACGAACGAATTCATTTATTGGAAAATACCCGATCTTGCTTTTAGAATGTATCGAACAAACAAGTGTCGCAGCATCGCTTGCGCTGCGCACAAAGCGAAGAGGTTACAAGAAATGGAAATGCGGTTGCGGTCGGTTCACCCCAGGACAACGATGACAACCACCTGAAACCGCTCGCTTCGAACGTAAAGACCATGATGGAGTGTCAAGCGAAGTTACACAGCGCTGTCGAACGCACTCAGATTTTGCAGTGGGTCACCATCGGCATCATGGTACTTATCGCCGTGGCTCTAGTCTACGTTATTAAGACGGAAATTCGTGATAACATGTCCCAAAGTTGCTTTAAGGAACCCTAACAATAACTAACAGAGGCGGGACCGAAAAGTGCACAGGTTTCCCGCCAGATCCTCAAGGATCTGGTCTGGGAGATCTTATACATTTGTAGTGTAATTAGGCGGATTTTTTTCTCGTAATCGTGCATTTTTGGGTCCTGCTTGAATGCAAAGTATTTCACTTTTACAATTTTATTATTATTATTATTATTCTTATTCTTATTCTTATCATCATCTACAGCACCACTTTTTTTGTAAAAATAAAGATTTTATTGTTCATTTTTTTTTCCTTTTTAAATAACTTGTCACCCTTTGTTATTTATTAAATTATAAGAAGTAATGTTACAGATTGTATCCTGAATTATTTAAGAAATGCTTTCGGTTGAACCAAATTATATTTGTTGTTTTTTAGTTCGCCTTGATTTGATTGATGATTTGTTTGAAATAATACGTGATATTTTAATAAACGAAAAAGGAACTTACTAGAAGACCCATTACGGTCTAAAACTTGTGAGTATCATACAGGCCGTACAATTCCTTTTTACTGTTTAATAGTTATTTAAAACTACGACGTTTTGCTCTTCTTGTATATGTATAAATATTCTGCTGTTCCTTTTTTTAAAGTAAGCCCGTTGTTTATTATCAGTATTCAATTAACTTTAAACAATTACTTGATTTAACGTGCTGCTTCTTTTGTTTAAACTGTTACATAATTAGTGTTATGGTATTTAAGAATTATGTGTCATAAGTAAAATTAAATTGTAGGGCCTGCGTACGTGTTAAATAAGACCCAAATAACGTTGCTTAAATGTCGTCGTTATGTTATTTAATTATATAGTTTACACTTGGCATATTAATAATATTTTACATAGTTACCTGCGGTCTATTTGTAATAATGAATTAAAAAAAAAAAAAAAAAAAAACGTAGAGTATTTAATCGTAAAGTATTAACTGTTTCACAATCAAATGAAAATAAAGTCGTGCATTTATAATTATTATTATTATTGCTTGATGTGTATGTTTTAGATCCTTCCTAATTCTTTTTGGTTTCTGAGTTTCTCGTTCATGAATCGATTCGGTGAGGCAGAGACGGCCTTAATAGTTTGCGAGAAATTTTTACGGTGCCTTTGGAGCAGGGGAAACAAAGACAAACTTTTCTTCTGCCTTATAAAAAGCAGAAAACGCTAAATATATTAAAAAAAATAGATAAAATAATTTCGTGTTACTGTAATGGAAACAAAGGAGTAAAACTGTGAAATAAAAATGTGACTGTGAAATCAAAAGGTGACGATAAAATAAAGATATATTAATAAAAAAAAGGAAAAAAAGACGATTAATCAAAATAAAAATGAAATTACGTATAAAACAAAAACAAAAGACGATCGTGGATGAAAAGGATAAGACAAAAATAAAAATTCGTAAAACTAAGAGTGAGTCAAATCGATGTAAATATTGACAACTAAAAATTTAATCTGTTAATATTAAAAATTAAAACGTAAAATGAAATAAAGTCGGACTGAATAAATGAAAAAAAAAAAACAACAAACGTTAATCCAATAATAATTAAAAAAATTAAAAATCTTGTCAAATATAGCCAAGCAAAAGAAAAAACCGAAGTTGATAGACGGAAATAAATATCTATTATTAAAAAAAAAATCGTTAAATGTTAAAGAGAAAAAATATATGTGTAATTAAAAAGTAAAATCAAAACGCATAAACGAGAAAACAATAAAGACGAACGATCGAAGGGATCGTAATGTAAAAAACGTCAAATCGAGTAAACAAAAAAGAAAAAACAAAAAACGATCGATAATCAAAAAATCAAAACAAATCCCAAAAAGAAAAATGGCGATCGATCGTAAGGGATTAAAAGGTAAAATAAATTCAAATCGAGTAAACAAAAAAAAAAACAAAAGACGATCGATGATAAAAAAATAAAATCAAATCGCATAAAAAAGAAAAAAAATGGCGATCGAAAAAAAAACAAAAGACGATCGTTGATCAAAAAATAAAATCAAATCGCATAAGAGAAAAAAAAAATGGCGGTCGATCGAAGGGATCATAATGTAAAAAACGTTAAATCGAATAAACAGAAAGAAAAAAAACAAAAGACGATCGATGATCAAAAAATCAAATCAAATCCCAAAAAAGAGAAAAAAAAATGGCGATCGATCGAAGGGATTAAAATGTAAAATAAATTCAAATCGAGTAAACAAAAAAAAAAAAAACAAAAGGCGATCGATCGACGGGATCGTAATGTAAAAAACGACAAATCGAGTAAATAGAAACAAAAAAAAAACAAAAGACGATCGACGATCAAAAAATAAAATCAAATCGCATAAAAGAGAAAAAAGAAAATGGCGATCGATCCAAGGGACCATAATGTAAAAAAAATGTCAAATCGAGTAAACAAAAAAAAACAAAAGACGATCGATGATTAAAAAGTAAAATCACACTTAGATTTGATTACCTACTTTAGTCCCGAAAATATTATGAAACAGAATTTTCACCTAAAACAAAACTACTTTCAAATAAATTTCGTTAATTATCGCCGCCAAACAGAAAAAAGATGCTTTCTTTCGCTTAAAAGTTTGAATCGTGTTTCGAATAGTTTGGACCTGAATTTCGTAGTTGTTGCAGCAAAACAAGCGACTTGAATTTTTGATTGACAGTTCATTTGTAAATAACCACAATTCAATCCAAACAAGCTTTAAAAATAGAGAGATTCAAAGAAAAGATTGTCTGTTTTTGAATCAAAACACGTCTGGATCGCGATTTTGTGAGCGAAAGAAAGCACCTAAAAAGTGGACACTTTTTTTGACGTAATGCTAAGAATTTTGCTGGGTGGCTGTAATTACGAACTGACACTTACGAATAACAGACAATAATTAATGAAATTTAGTCATTGTATCAGTTTGAAAAATACTGGCTCATGTTAGCCATACAGCAAGGCAAAAAATGGAAAATTAATACCTACATAAGCATAACTTTAAAAAAGCTAATTTGTTTGTCGTTCGTAGTTGACAGTTCGTAATTACAGTTGCTCAGCGAAAGTTTTAGTATCGTTAAATTTACGTCAAGAAAAGTGTCCACGTTTTTTTTTTTTGGCGGCGACATAGAATCTGTATTTTAGAGAAATCGGTTTTATATTTAAATAATTTCAAAAATTAAAAAGTTGAAGAAAAACACGAATGAATGAAGTATATGTAGATTTCTATTTAAATAAATTTTTTTTAACGTAAGTTAAACGAATCACTTTTCATACGCACGCGTTTCAAGTACAATTTCGCGCCAAATTGACATTTAAAATTTCGATTGCATCGACACCCCTGATAGGTCATAAACCTTCCGCGTAGACGACCTGCGCAGAGCGCGTGTGCAGTTAACAGTTGGCCTACTTGTCCCGCTGGCCTCGCCATCTCTGATTTCTTCGAACAGACGCCGCCATATACGCTACGCCCTCTTCTTTGTATTAAAGGTGAGTTTCCATTATCAATTCCAATCTAAGGCGAATCGTCGCGATGATTTCGACATGATGGGGTTAATTAGCGTCGAATATTGAACGTTTTGGGCCCGAATTACGTGCAATGCAGGGCCATAATCGCACAGAAATAAGTTCGCCAGGTCCACGCACCACTTCGCCCGATTCTCCATATTGATGACAGCGCCGACCGTGCTAATTTCTCGAAATTTTTGTTGAAATGCCCCCTACATCTAGCTTTGTTAAGCATGAATTGTCTGAGAAACGTCTTTATTTCATAGTTTTCAATAATTAAGTGCCCGCGATGTTGGATATGTTGCGGTACATTCGCAATAGTGATACGCTATTTATAAAGCGTCGACATATACTCGTAAAATGGCGGATGGATCTAATTTTTACGTCAATTTGCGTGCGGTTTATGTTATGGCACACTACCCGCCAAAGGGGTTTTTTTGGTCCCGGTGACTTTGAATCCTCGCACGCGGTCCTAAAGCATTTTACGAACGCCCGAGTCGATCTCGTAAAGGTACCCCAAATCATTTAACGCCCGTCGTGTAATTACTACCACTAACTTGCTTTTATCTGTGTTATTTTGGAAGGTGGAAGATTAGAAGAAAAAAAACTTGCGTGCAGTATGACTGCACAATTCTCTGCGACGCCGATCAAGCTGGAGGGGGTCGACCCCTCGGAGAATGTTACAGAAATACAATCCTATCTGGAGGGCTTCCAAAAAGAAATTGAAGGGGCCGACGGAACGATCCAACAAGTGGCTGGTAAGCTTGACTATTAGGGTAACATTTTATAATACACTGATACTACATTTAAAAGTAGAAATTGAGGGGGATGAAAACGACGGTGATGGTGAAGAAGGCACCTACTTTGTTGACCAAGCAGGGCATTACTACTACCAAGCGAAAGGTGAATCAACGCCAGTCATGACCATGGTGTCTGGAATTAATGATGCAGAAGCTGGTGAGACAGAAGAGTTCATAATCAATCAGGAAAATGATGATGAAGGTGTGGAGGAAGACGGCGAAGAGGTATATTTTACTACAGTACTACAATGTAAATTTTTTTTTAAATATGTGGGGTGGGGGGCGCCTAGGATCTGGGGTAGTTTGCTTTATTAATAAAGTTTATAGAGGAGGGAGTGATTAGATAAAAAAAACATTTTTTAAAATTAGCTTTGTTTAAGTATATACATTTTTCATAAACTTGTTACCAATTATCAGTTGAAATAACAATTTCTATATGCATCGGTGCCAACTTTATACTAACAATTATTCATCAGGGTTTCCACTCACCCCGAAAAGTCAGGAAACTGGATAAAGGGTCACAACGTCAGTGAATTTGCTTGTTTTAATGCAAAAATCAGTGAAATTAATTGAAGAACCGGCAATTTAAACACAAATTTGTTTACTAAAATTAGAAAAAAGAAATGGAAAATTGTGTTAAATATTTAAAATTCTTGGGACCTTCAATATAGGCAACCGTGCATGCAGCTGTGTTAATTGAGTTGCCTATACTAAGAGACTTCTTGCTTTTTGAAAAATCTAAAATTTAATTTCTTTTTTAATGAAGGAGCGCATTATTAAAATTAATTGCTTATAATCTTTGAAGGTAATTCAATAATTGTCTCCATAATTCAGGTGTTAATAAAAGAAATAATAATAAATCACCAACCAATTTCTGTATATCTAATAATCAAGAGGAAAATATTTAATAAACATGTAAAAATTAGGAAAGTTGAGCAATTACATTCAATAGTGATGAAAAGTCACGCAAAACGTGGAAAATTCAGGGAATTTTTGGATGAAAATGAATTCCTCGTTAATTAATGTAAATATTAATAATTATTTGCTGATAAATACCCATAACATTTCAGGGATTACCCAGTGAAGGAGGAAACAATCAAATTCTCATAAACAACGGTAACGCATACCAAAGAATCACCGTAGTTCCAGCCGATACGAGCTCCAATGAACTTAGCTACGTTCTCATCGTGCAACAGCCCGACGATAAAGAAGGAGAACAAACCGATGGTGATCAGGATATGACCGGTAAGTGTTTCCCAAAGACTTGTTTATCGTTCGTTCGATTTTTCATAATCAAATGACTTTTAGTTTATGACTTTGATGAGACCGAGGAAGGTGGAGTGATAGATTCGGAAGCCGAAGACGATAAATCCAAGATAGTGAAGATTATTCCTCGGAAAACCCAAGTGATAGCTCAAGCTCACATGTGCAATTATTGCAATTACACCAGCCCCAAACGTTACCTTCTGTCTCGCCATATGAAATCTCACTCGGAGGAGCGCCCTCATAAATGCAGTGTTTGCGAACGTGGTTTTAAAACGCTCGCGTCGCTGCAGAACCACGTCAATACACACACGGGAACCAAACCTCACCTCTGCAAATATTGTGATGCTGCCTTTACTACTTCAGGTATGAATCAGTAAAAGTAAGAGTTTTTTTTTTTTAAATAAAGTTGTTAATTGATTGCAGGTGAACTTGTACGGCATGTAAGATATCGACACACACACGAGAAGCCCCACAAATGCAACGAGTGTGATTATGCCAGTGTGGAATTGTCAAAATTGAAGAGGCACATAAGATGTCACACCGGCGAGAGACCATATCAGTGTCCGCATTGTACATACGCCAGCCCTGACACTTTTAAATTGAAGCGACATTTGCGTATTCATACTGGGGAGAAACCTTACGAATGTGATATCTGCCAAGCCTGTTTCACCCAGTCTAACAGTTTAAAGGCACACAAACTTACACACAACGGTAAGAATTCAAAATAAAAATTCCATTCTTAGGTTAAGCGAGTTATTTCTGCTTATTTTAGTTGGTGATAAACCCGTCTTTCAATGCGAATTATGCCCCACGACTTGTGGCCGTAAGACAGATCTACGAATACACGTGCAGAAGCTACACACTTCAGATAAACCTTTAAAATGCAAACGCTGTGGTAAATCGTTTCCCGATCGATATAGTTACAAGGTAAGGTAAACTTACGAAATGGTTTATTCCTGTTTCGAAGCGCTGCTTATTTTTTAGTTGCACAATAAAACCCACGAAGGTGAGAAGTGCTTCAAGTGTGACTTGTGCCCTTACGCGTCGATTTCTGCAAGACACTTGGAATCACACATGCTCATCCACACTGATCAGAAGCCGTTCCAATGCGACCAATGTGATCAGTCATTCCGTCAGAAACAGTTGCTCAAGAGACACGTCAATCTGTATCACAACCCGTCGTACATACCCCCGCCTCCACGAGAGAAAACACACGAGTGCCCCGAATGCCACAGAGCTTTCCGACACAAAGGCAATCTCATCCGGCACATGGCGGTACACGATCCTGACTCCAGCATACAAGAGAAACAGTTAGCCCTGAAACTGGGAAGGCAGAAGAAGATCCAGATGATTGATGGCCAACAGGTGCTGTGATTTTCGTTTTTACTTAAACACCCCATACTGAAGTAAACTGTTAATTATTGCAGGTGGAGGTAATGCCTAGCATGGGATCGGATGATGAAGATGAGGGAGACATGATGGCCGTCGGTTCTGACGGGCAACAATACGTAGTTTTAGAAGTTATACAACTGGCCGATGGGGAAGAACAAGCGATGGTTGTGGGCGACAGCCAATCGGAAATGCTAAGCGAAACGATTCTTCAAGATCACGGTTAGTACTTTTTTTTTACAAACGAATTTTGCATGTGCGTCCTTCGATGTTTGGTTTGGTTTGCAGATTTGAATGATGAAGATGTTATAAAAGCTTTACAATCGGCAAGAAGAGTGCCTAAAGTTGAGGACGAAGACGTCAAGAAAATCACCACCGATCATGATATGCAAACATGCTTCGGTTTTGATGTAAGTAATCTCAACAATTATTATAAAAAGAAAGTAAGTGAGTAGGTTGTGAAAACATTTGTTTGTATTTTTCAGGAGGAGGAGGAAGAAGATGAAGATATGAGGCATGGAAAAGAGACCATCACACTCTTAGGCATGGACTGAATTACTTACTGTTTACTGATTTTAATTTGTAGTTACGTTGTACTTTTTAATTTAACTGTATTTATAAATTTTTTCCACGCCACTTCACTGACATGTACAAATCATGGGCTAAAGATTTTTTTATATCCATATGTAAATAAGTAGGCAGCACAATTCCATACTTTAGAAAAGGAATTCTAATTCCATTTGTATATAGTAGGTGAAAACATGTAATTGTAAAAGCAGTTCAGAATAAAAAAAAATGTTACTATTGAGTTATGTTTGTGTGCATAGAACATAAAAGTAAGCGAGCGAAATTTTAGAATTTTTAACGTAAGAAGTTATAGAGACCTTCAATGTAGGCAACCATACAAGCAGCTGTGTTCGTTGTGTTGCCTATATTAACGCTTTATTTTAAACGAACGAGCAAGCATGTTAGAATTTATTGCTTGTAATATTTAAAGGTGGAGAAGAAGAATAAAATAACAACCGTTGTAACACGGAATAATATTTTATTTATTATTATAGTTCTAAAGTTAGTACAATATAATATGAAAATAAGTTAACATAATATACGATTAAAATTGTAGGGAAATATAAGACATGTATAAAAACACAAAAAGGAAACTAAATCTATTAAGTTGTTCTACATCTAACAAATAATATCTTACGTGAAACTAAGTTAACAAAACACGGGGAACAAACTTTTCTCTTGAATGTCTCCTTACACCGTACATAAATCCTCGATGATGGCTCGGGAACGATTTAATCAGGCGAGTTAAATCTCAAAAACCGCATAATAACATCTTACTTATAATGCAAAGTATAATAATTTTTGACCAGTTAATATTGCTAGGAAATGCGCATAAATTACGAAGTCTGCCAAACTATTATGATTATGATCACAGCCAAAATAACAGCGGCTATAAGCGCTAGAATAACTTTCTTTCTTCGAATTCTGTTCTTGTAATTGCTGGCTTCGCGGAGTTGTTGGACGCCTTGCGACACGTAATTTTCCGTCCGCTCCACGCTTGCCTCTATACTATCAACGACTTCGCCTTGTTCATGCACCAGCGCGCCTAGCTCCTTAAAGATCTGATTTACGTCATTAATATCACTCTACAACAACAAAAAAAAAGACACTTTAATTTCCATAAAAGTCAGTTATTTGAGGGATACCTCGAGTTGTCTGATGGACTGCTCTTGTTCTTGTAGGGCCTTTAAATCTATTTCTTCCTGCAACATCGTCTGATGCCTGCCTGCGCTACTATCTTGTAATTCAATAAGTTGATGATCCTTCTTGATTCCTAAGATTTTTTTTTTGTTATTCACTCTTTCTCAAAAAAAAAAAAAAAAACAAGAGCATTACCAGCATATGGATCTCCGGCGTAAGCTTGATCTTTGGCCTTTCGAACTTGATCTTTCTCTTTAGCAGCCGCGCTCCTCTGGGCAATCTGAAACATGTTCAGCGTGGATGTAAATTCATCTTGTAGCCTTTCCCGTTGCATTTTTCGCTGCCTCTGCTCCGACTGGGTGGGTGCCGCCGGCAACAAGTTAAGATCCTTGATGTACCCATTCGTGTCTTTCACTAACTGCTGCGTGTAGTGCTGGATGGAATGTAACTGTTTCTTCAACTCGGGCGAATCTTGCTGCGTGCCGATTTGATTCACCATTCGTTGCATCGAAGAAACTGAAACCCAATCGTTTTAAATCGAATCGCCAACTTAACCAAGGAACCGAGCCTTGCCATTTTGTGATATCTTTTGTATGCTGGAGCCGATTGTCTGGGAGATCTTCTGGAAATCCTGCTCCCTGCTGTGGGTGCCATTCTGGGTGGATGAATAGGTATCCATTTTTAGTTTTCGCTCTGTAATCTAAATCGCGGAGATAAAGGCAAAAAAACTGTTAAGTCACAACAAAAACAATTAAGGGCCTCTCTCTTTGGTGTATTTAAAGGTAATGTCAGACGAATTTGCTTTCGCAAGGATGCAGCGGCATAACGCATTAATTAACTCACCTGTTTATTGCGTAAGTAACGAAATAATGGAAAAATTTTAATTAAATCTTAGATTTAATCCTTTTTAATCGATTTTGACGTAGAAGTACGTATGAGTCACTTTCGTTTATTTTTTGACATTTGACAAAACAATAGCAGCTGTCATTTTTTTCTGAATAAAAAACAAAAATCCCTAGTTTCTCAAGAATTTTGAGCTTACCGTGAAATAACAGGAAATTCTTTCAAAATCATTTACTTTGTCGATGCCATTTTGAAATACAGAGCGATTTTAATGACTGAACATTTTCGATTTAGTTAAATTTTCAGTGTATTTCATGTAGAGAGAGGGCAGACTGAAGACAGTAGGTGAACAGTGTTGCCAGGTAGGGCGAGATATCAATTATTTGCCAAGTACGGCGTTTAAGAAGCTTATTTGGCCTACTTTTGCTGTTGTATTCACTTAACCATACTCAACAAAATGTACAGAAAAAAATATACACACGATACGGTCAATAATGACTGTACTTTCATTTATTTTGGGAGAATTACGGAGTGGCTGACATCTAGCGAAAGTTTTGTGAAGTAAAACATTGGAATGACGTTTGATTAACTTATAAAAAACATTAAATTGAAATGTTTGTTACTTTGTGCCGTTTCCGTATTTTAGCATAACGTTCCGTACGATAATACAACTAACAAGAAGCATTGATGTATCAAATACAACAATTATACAGAATAACATTAATGACAGCTGTTTGTTTTCGTTTTTTGAAAACGCCATCTGTTGGTTGGTGTATTTATTTTCTGCTTATGGTTTTTGTTTCTTTTTCGTCCGGAGATTCATTTGTTTTCCGTTCATCTTTGTCTTCAACTTTAGACTGTTTCTTTTTCTATTCTTGTTTTTTTGTTTTCTAATAGTTTGTTTTTATTTTTCATTTGCTTTTTTTTTTCATTTACAGTTCAATTTCTTTCTGCGTATTATAAGCATAAGAAAATTTATTCTCCAATTCCTTACAATTTTATGTAAATTTATACATAATTAAATGGTTATATTTTCTCTTATTTATTAATGCTGTTTTATTCTTAAGAAATAAAACCATGGGCTCAGCTAGTACTATTCAACTTCCACATCTTGAAGTTTCTTCTTTTTCTTTTTCTTCTTTTCACCAGAAGGAGTTGCCTGCTCCTCGACCGCTACTTCCATTTCACCTTCGACCGCTTCGTCACCTTCCGTTTTGGCCTTCTTTTTCTTCTTCTTTTTCTCCTCGGTTTTAGGCGTTTCGATTTGCGAGGTTTCCGCCTCTACGGCTTCCTGTTCTTCATCGCCTTGTGCGTGCTTCTTTTTCTTTTTTTTCTTTTTCTGATGCACTTCCTCTTCGACCTCTTCCGTCTTGATTTCTTCCTTGATTTCCAACTCTTCGAACTGTTCTTTCTTAATCTTCTTTTTCTTTTGTTTAGGAGTTTCCACCTCTACCTCTTCTGTTTCTTCAACTTTGATTTTAGATTTCTCCTCTGATGATTCTGAACGCTTTCGCTTGCTCGTAGACGGTAACGTAGAGTCAGCGGCTATCGGATACTGCTTGATTTCACTGAAAATAAAAAAAGCTGAAGAAATTTGTCATATCCAGCTGCACAATAAAATATAGATACAAGTTTAATAAATACCTTTTTCCGTGATATTTCTCAAATTTTGCTTTTGCCTTTCCAGTTCCGCTGATTCTTCGTAAATTACCTTCTTCCAATAATCTCAACCTGTTCTCCAATTTGACTTTGTGTTCGGCACCCAAAGTGAAATTACCGTCTTCTCCTAACGCATCAACTCTGGTCGCTAATGCAGCTTTGGCTGCCAACATACGAGACATTTTACCCTTGTTTCTTGCACTGCTCTGGCCAATCAGTTGTGCGTGGTAAATCAAACCGTACTTGGGTGTGTCCTTTTTAGTTTTCAGTGCACGAAATAACGCTTTCTCTGCACCCAAGATCTGCACGGTCGACGCTGGGTGTTTCGCCAAGTTGATCAGCGATCCCGCATGTGATATCAGTCGAGCACCAACTAATTCACCGACGAGAACCGTCAAATTCGGTGCCATTGCCATCATTCTCGCCTTCAGATAGTCATACAGCTGAGCGCGATAATTCGATATCTCGATAACTTGATCACATAAATTCTGAATGTTTATGACATCGTCCTCAGATATTTCTGTCCCCATAGAAATCTCTGCGGCTTCTTTCACCTTTTCCTCTACTTCTTCAGGCAAGATGTCTGATAAATCCGACGCAGAGGTGTTTTCTCTCATGCCGATGATTTTAACAGTCTTCACAAAAACCACATTATCTGTGATGATCTTTCCTAATTCGGGGAAGTGCCATCCGTACCACTCACGACAACGCATAATGTAATTATTCAATTCTTTGTCTAAGTCGTCCAGTAAACAGACCGCCTGGACGATCATGGTGTCGACTTTATCCGGTGAGAATTTGAGTTTGTACCTCGAAAGCGAATGTGCCAGGCCTAAAGCCATGGCCGTCATCTCCTTCTTCGGCATGCCCGCAAGTAAACTATCCAGCTGCGAACGAATGCATCGCATGAGTTCTTGCACGGAAGAATTTGAAATGCATTGTAAGTTTAATTTGTCTTTGATGGCCGAACCCAATTTAGCATCTGCGACCAGGAGTTGATCTTGAAGGTCCTTGTCTACGTATTTCTTCAGAACCTTCTTCAAGCTCTTGGAGAGCTTGCCCTCAACCGCGGCGGTCGTGGCAGCCAAAGCTTCTGTTGTGTCGCCGAACTTTTCGAAGTGTTTCAATTTAATCCTAAATCAAATTTAATGTCAGAAGTTGACAGAAAAATGCATTAAACGATGAATTTACTTACACTTTATTAGCGCTTTCAGGTGACTGAAAATCTTGATATAAATTGTCGGTTTGCGCTAGTTTCTTCTCGTCCAGTAACTGCAAGCGTGCAAAATGTGAGGTTAGGATTTATAATTTACCCCATGTTATTGTTAATTACCTTGAAAATGGCATATCCTGCCGAAGTTTCGAATAGTATTAACATTTTAATTACGAACAATTCGTCAAATATTCAATAAACATTAATAATTAACAAAAAATAACTATTTTGTTAAAACATAACCACAACCTCCATCACATAGGACGCGGATGTCACAGCCGGCAACATTACAAAAATAAATTACCCTAGTAATTTTAATTGCGATTAATAAAACATTATTCTCATAGAAATTACTTTTATCACGTTCTTGAGATAACTTTGCGTTCGACTGAAGACACGAAAATGTAATTTCAAGTGTCATTTATTGCAATCGTTAATAGTTTATGCCAACTGAAACAAATTAGTCGGCCTCAAACAGGTGTACCAATTAACAAACAAATTCTGCCAATCTACGTATCCAATACTGACAGATGTCAACAAATGAATATTCGTTTTTTAAGGCGAGTTTAATTAGAAAAAATTATGGCAGGTTCTGCACTGAGAAGACTTATGGCAGAATATAAACGTAAGTGATAACAAATACGTTTCATTTATTACATTCGTTTCTCCTCCGAAACAGAACTCACTCTAAACCCTCCGGAAGGTATAATCGCAGGCCCAATTAATGAAGAAAATTTCTTCGAATGGGAAGCCCTTATAACGTAAAAACTAAAGTAATGAGACATGAACTTGTTGTTCTCCATCTGCGTGATTTTAGGGGCCCGGAAGGAACGTGTTTCGAAGGCGGTGTGTTTCCAGCGAAGCTGACATTCCCTCCCGATTACCCTCTGAGTCCTCCAAAAATGCAATTCACCTGCGAAATGTTCCACCCGAATATTTATGCCGACGGTAAAGTATGCATTTCTATCCTGCATGCACCCGGGGATGACCCCATGGGTTATGAATCAAGTGCTGAGCGATGGTCCCCTGTTCAAAGCGTCGAGAAAATTTTGTTATCTGTTGTCAGCATGTTAGCAGGTAAGCACAGTTTGAACGAGTCATGTTTCAAAATTAATCGAGTAAACGTTTCAGAACCGAATGACGAAAGTGGGGCAAACGTCGATGCTGCAAAAATGTGGAGAGAAAATCGAGAAGAATTCAATAAAATCGCCGAAAGAATAGTAAGACGTACCTTAGGAATACCAACATAAACATTAAAATATATTTCAAGCGCGGCCTGATAGAATTGTTTTAAATTCCAATAATTTAAATATACCTACCTGATGATGTAATTGTTTAATATTTCTTATTTTACTTTGTTAATAAAAAAACTTGTCATTACAGTTGTTGGTTGATTCTTAGAAATGTTCTATTCTGCGTTGTATAAAATACACAATTTTGGGATCAGGTCATGAGTGGCTTAATTATTATTTTCAAAATTGTAAAATTCGAAGCTTCCGCTCACCAGAAATTAAAAAGAGGTTCACAGCTTCAGGGAAAAGTTGGGCAATTTGTTTACTTTAATGCAAAAGCCGGTGAAATTAATTTAAGAACCCTTCAATATAGGCAACCAAACATACGTCAGTGTTAACTGAGTTGCCTATACTAATGCCACTTGTTTTCTTAAAACCTGGAAAGAGCAAAGAATGTTTCAATTAAAATAAACTGAGAACTCCGTTACTTTCGTATTAACATTTCAGTTTAATAAAATATTTTCTAATAATTCATTTATACATATTACATTTTAACATTGTAACAAATACAGCCAAAAAAATTTATGGATAAATCTAGTTCATCATGTACTTATAATATGCATTTCTATAAAAAAAAAAATTACTATAAAACCACTGTTACAGATTTTCTTCGTTTTCTTAAATTACTGTTGTGTAATTAGCTTTGCAGTATACTAAAAAGACATTAGTAAGGAAAATAGTTAATACTTCATAAAGTTCTTACCAATAAATTCTGAGACAGAGTCGTTTTCACCATCTCCTCTCATTGTGCCCGTTATCTCGTCGTTCTCAACCATTGGCATAAATAAATTTACAAATTCAGAACTGTATGGTGGTCCAATGGCTTCCAGAACCTAATAAAGTAAGTATACATTATAAATTCAACACACACAATAATTTCTCCTATGATACTTTTTTTTTCAAGTTACTTCACTGAATTACCTCTGTTACAAAATATCTAATGAGTGAAATGTCGGTATCTCCTTTCTGCCAACACTGTTTTATGTATTTCACCACGGGCACAACACAGCCTGAACAGAGCAGGTTTACCATGCGATCTAAAACCATTTTTCTCATTTCGAGCTGCAAAACAACAAACATTGTGAAATCATGCGACTTAATGAAAATACACTGAATACCTGAACCAAAATTTCCAATTCGTCTTGCTTGGATTCAAACAGTCGGATCAATAAATCTAAGATTTGAGTGTGTAGTAACGGATGGCATGTAGCAACTTCATCTAAAAGCGCCAAGTGCAGTGGTGTATGATCGATGGATAATTTAAAGTAACTGGGCTCTGTCACCGTGCACTCCACCCATCGAACTATTCCTACAGAGACAACGGGAAATCTACAAGTCAATTCAGTGCAAAGTTTCAAAAAAAGAAAACTGTATGTATCGTTCAAAATACAATACCTGAGGCACTGATATATGTTAGAGAGTTCCCCGATTAATTCAGAACTGCCTTTGTTAACGTTACAAATTTTGTGAACCGTTTCAATGGCTTGTACAGTTGATTTCAATTCGTCTCGATTCCAAGTACGCTTCTGTCCTTTCTTAGCTTGTATTTCACATACGCTGGCTGCGTAAGCTAACAGATAAATGTATTTAGGTTTATGGTCAGGATTAAGCTTTATTCCCGGTTTAAATAACGCATCAACTAACAGCTCTAAAAATAAGTATTAGATTATGAAACATCCGATTAATCTCGGGATGGTGTGGGTGAGAGTTCATTAATTACCTAAAAACTGCGGCGTCCTAATTAAATCAATTGGCGGAGGGTCAGCCGAATTATAGTTTTTATAAAGCACTGTAATATCAGCGGGGTTTAACATGTTCTTCGAAAGCATGGACGTTAATGCTTGGCAGGCCTGAGGATATGCGGATGCACCGTTAAGAGCCATAGTTATCGGCGTGACATCGTGATTGCTGTGTGAAAAAGTTCAGGTTCGTCAAATTAAAAACCGTGTGTAATTATGCTACTAACTTTTTTTGTGCACACTTGGTTATTTCTTGTGAGAGACGTTTCATACTGCTGCCTCCTTTGTGTTCACGGGCAAGGACCTGTATAATTACTTGACTGTATACGTACGTGTGTTGCCCATGACAAACCATTTTCTGCAATTAAAAATGTTCCTAGTTGCTTTTTCTATTATATGATAAACGTGTTACTTACTGCACATTCCCGAGTAGTATTTTGCCAGTCATCCGGGCTCATTAGGAAACTCCCGATTGCAGTTTTTAGAACTCTAGAAAACACTTCCAATTGTTGAGCGGCTGTGGATATGCTGGTTATTTCACCTTGAAAACCGGCATCCGATATTAACTGAAAATTACTTTTTAGCTGAATAGCTTTGGGAGCTTTAGAATTTGTACTTTTATGGTGAAGTTTAACATGAGACAATCCGGGTATTCTTCTGCCAACCTGTAGATTAGCGAACGCCAAGTCGGATGTTCGATTAACTCGGTTAACCACCCGGGTGTGTCACCTTCCTCTGTGAAAATCGTGTCAGCCTTCTTAGGATCAAACGTTTTCAAGATCATTTCCTTTAAGTGATTTTCAACCATTGCTTGTACGTCAGTGACTTTTACACCTACAAGTATGTACATAAAGGTAATTACAAAAACGATTGTAAAATTGGAATTTCTTGACGATTTAAGTCCACATTCTTACCTCCAATAATTAACCACTCGGCAATTAAATTTGCCATCTGCGCAACTGCCGTGTAATTATGTGATAATTGTTCTATTACTTGGACTGGATTACCTCCCGATTGGAAATACCTAAAATGTCACATTTTTTTAAAATTTTACCCCTCCGGGGTTAGAAAAACAAATAAAATAGTAGTTTGGCTAAACTTCGGTTTGTTTCCAAGTAAGCTCGTTTTATTGAGCCCGAGGAGACTCAATCTTGAACTGACTCATATGGGTCTGTCTCTAAACTTTAATGGCTTAGCAGCTTAATCTTTAGTGATGCGTAAGTTTTAAATATTTCACCTTTTTAACTGGGAAAATATTCCAGGTTCCATGATGTAATCTGGAGTTGAAAATTTTTCCGCACATTCTGCTAATACTTGCTCTGGATTTTCTAGATTGTCGTCGCAGCCTTCAGACTAAAAAAACGGTTAATAATTAATTACTATAATTACCAGTAAAGGAAATTGTAAATACTTCATCGTCCATCATATCTCCACCATCCCAAGTTCTCTCTTCAAATTCTTCCTCCATTTTTAAAGTAAAATGTTACTAGCTTGAACCTGTCCGCTTCAAGATAGCAATAAATAAACTACTCATTAATAAAATAAGTAAAAAATAAACGTTTTCCGTTTCGAAATCGAACCTCACAGCAAAACATGTCAAACGTAAACAATCATGGTCGCCAACTTAAAAAAATGTCTCTAATTCAGCTTGTATGTATGTAGCATGACGATTTCACTATTATAAACATATAAAATTAACTTTCTTGTATTTAATAAATGCTGATATTAATTGTTTATTATTACAATAACATAATATGCGTTAAATCGTGAAAATTATAGTCCCTATTTGCTCGAACTAGTATAACAGATGGCGCTACATTCGCTTCGACTTTTCAAACTTTGGCGGTATTTTAACAAAAAAAATAAATAAATAAAAACAGCGTTTTATTACAATTTAATACAAATGAAATTCACCTTATAATAAACAAAATAAAATTATCCTCCGTGTAACGTCGATATAAACAATATTCGATCATTTGGCTGAATAATATAATTAATGGTATCCTGAAAATATAATAAGATAAAAATAATCAAATATTTTTCAAGGTCCGAACGTGTTGTTATTACCAGCAATTCCCAGTCGGTATCATTTACCAACACCAATATACCAGGTCGCCTAGAACAACCAAATTAAAAGTCTACATTAAAATTTGACTGGTCAGTCATTCATGATGATTCTTCCAATAACTTGTTGTTTCTTACAGCTTTTAACAAAATTTAAACGATCATATGGCATAAATAAGCAAGTAAACTTACACTGAGTTGTCTTGAATAAACAACTCTGGTCGTTCCTTCAATAAATTGTCTCTTATCCAAGTTAATAAGTCCTTTATGACCCCTACAATTATTACAGCAATAAGTAAGATGCAAATTATCGCAATGCATAATCTTACATTCCTTGTCCTTGTGGGGTAAATTTACAGAGTATAATTTTTTATTGTCGAATAGAAGTTCTGCACCTCCTCTAAAAAACAGGCAAAGATTTATTTTATAACAGTAACAAAAACTCACATTGCGACGTACCCAAATTCGACTGTGATTTTTAAATCATCCATTATTCGAAGGTGCCGTGTTCTCAATTATTTGTGTATTACTCGTCTGTATTTATGAAACATAACCTCACATTACAGATTCTCGTTTCTAATTTAAATTTAATACTTAATAAATTTTGAATCATTATTTTATCGGATACTTACTATAAACACCTTATAATTAAAAAGAAAAACAGAAGAAAATAAGCAATGAAAATTGTTATAGACTAATTTATTACAGGGTTGCCAACAGACTTTCACAAAAAACGGTCTGAACGGTCTGAACATAATGAAATTATGAAAAACACTTACTTTTATTTAATGCAATTAAAAGTCGGAAAAGTAAAATTTAATTTTCAATTTATTTATTTATTTATTTACAAAAATTATATTACACCTCCAATAAACAGCGATGCCAACTCTACATTTAGATAAGAGCTAGACGGAAGCCAAAATAGAGCTATTTATTTATTTATTTATTTAGGGCTAAAAAGCATTAAGTTAAAAATAAACATTTTTATTGATTTGATAGCTAATAAATAAAATAAAACAAATAAAAATGTTATTGCGAATCTCATCTAGTCAAAAGTTTATTTTAAAATATTTTAAATACTGTAAATAAAATACAAATCCAACGAAAATATATAAATACATATATCATATGTATAAAAAACTGAAAGTAAATTCTTGTCAAAATAAATAAGAGAAAATATATTTGTAACAATTTTAAAATTTTAAAAATACGATCAATAAATTAAAATAAAACGAATATGAATTGAACGAAAATTAATTTTGGGGCTAAAATAGCCCTTAAGGGCTATTTGAAAATTTACAGGGCCAAATCTCTCAGAAAAGAGCTAAATCCAGCTTCAAAAGGGCTAGGTTGGCATCACTGCGTATGACAAAAGGTAGCCCAATTGCGCCAAACTTCAACGTGTAAAAAATTTTAATTAATTGCATTATTTGAAATAATCATGCAAACGTAATGAATTTGACAGTTGTCAAGGTGTTTCTATTTGCTAAAAATATGAAACAAAAGAAAATTCACGCAAAGGACAAAGATATACGAATAATAAGTTAGACAGAAAGAAAAGAAAAAACGAAAACAAATAAAAAATCGCCTGTTTGGAACGTCAAAAATCAGAACAAATAAAAAAAAAACAAATTAACCTGCAAAAACGGCTGAAAAAGAAGAGAAATGAAAAAAAAAAACAGTAAAAAAACAAAACAGAATTGTAAAAAGGAGTCAATACGATGCGAAAACCTGTTCGATTAAAAACAAAAGAAATAAAAAGAAAAACAGAAGACGAGAAAAACATGGAAGTACGGATGGACAAAAATAAATAAATAAATAAATGAAAAACGGCGATTCTTCTTTTGCAAATCAGGAAACTGGCAGGAAACAAAAGGACAAAACGGAGCAAAGTGAATATTATGCGAAACACAAACGCCGAGTATGTCTAAAAAAATGTAGCCGAAACAGTGGAATTTCGTCCACTTTGGCAACCCTCACCGATAAATTTTCGCGTCAACGATTTGAG
This sequence comes from Prosopocoilus inquinatus, assembly GCA_036172665.1. Classification (NCBI taxonomy): domain Eukaryota; kingdom Metazoa; phylum Arthropoda; class Insecta; order Coleoptera; family Lucanidae; genus Prosopocoilus; species Prosopocoilus inquinatus. The sequence continues at coordinate 1,234,316 of CM069873.1, forward strand.
TTGAGTTCGTTTTTTTCAACTGTGTTTACTCCTTTCGTAATTCTGTCTCACTTTCGCTTGTACCAAAAATGAGACACAAGGTGCTTTCTTTCGCTCACAAAATCGCGATCCAAACGTGTTTTGATTCAAAAGCAGACATTGGGCGCGTCCAGCGGCTAAGTTGCTTACTCAGCAATCGATTGTGATTGGCTCACATAAAGATAATAGCCAATCACAAACGACTGCTGAGTAAGCGACGCGTCCGCTGAACGCACCCATTCTTCTCTTTGAATCTTTCCATTTTTAAAACTTGAATTGTGGTTATTTACAAATAAACTGTCAATCAAAAATTCAAGTCAGGTGTTTTGTTGCAACAACGAAATTCAGGTCCAAGTTATTCGAAACACGATTCAAACTTTTAAGCGAAAGAAATCACCTAAAAGCACGAAAAGAGAAAATAGAGGGGATGGAGTTGAATAAACGAACGCAGCCTTGGTTAATGGTTACAGTTTCCGCTATTACCGGGCTGATTATAACTAGTAACTCGACAAAAGGAATTCCATTGCTTGAATACTTAAAAGTTCATTGGTATTATTAATAAAGATTATTTTCTATATTCAAAACACATTTGCTTTGAAAATGAATAATAGATATGTAATTTTTCTTTTTTAATATATTTCTGTTAATTTAAAAGCTTCGTGTGGAAAACTCACTTACGACTGTTTCCGTAGTGTAGTGGTTATCACGTGTGCTTCACACGCACAAGGTCCCCGGTTCGATCCCGGGCGGAAACATTTTTTTTGCTCGATTATTTTTTAAATGCGATTTCAAATTCGTCGAAGTTTTCAATCTTCATGGAAAGGAAAACGACGTGGAGTGGATAAACAAAAGTAACAAATTTTAAATTAAACGTCTATACAAGTTTATTAAAAGTAAACAAAAGAAAAAAAATACAAAAAATAAATAATAATTGCATAAACTTGAGGATAACAACACGTATTTTTTTATTCACATCTAAAGGGCTTTAAGAGAAACTTACAAACTGAAACATTTTGCTCTCTATCAACAAAATTATAAATCTGATTCAAAGTGATCAATTTTACAGTTGCTCGATTTACATACGTTGTAGTTTGTAACCGTAAAGTATGAAGTTAAGTTTAATTTGAGATCTTTTTTTTCGGCTTGACTTCGAAATGTTCCTGTAAACTTTTAAAAATCAAAACCATCACCTGCACACTCCACGCTTTCCCCAACAATTTCTGTCTGCACGTTGTCGACAGTCCATTAACCTCGGTGTAGTGTCGGGGAAACCCGAACACTTCTTCCAACTCATTAATGTTGATGTTATCTTCAAGATCCTCAGAATATTGGACCGGATACTTCATTTCAGGCCCTGTTTTTGCAGCACATTTTCATTCACAAAGTAAATTTGTTTAACATATTAAAAAAAAAAAAAATAGGTGAAAAAATTGACTACCTTGTTTTAGTGAGTTGGTTCTTGTTGTAACAGTCCGCAATTTTTTGACGGTCGCTTTACGTCCGGGCATCAAATATTGTTGTAAGTCAGGCCCCTGATTTTCAAATAGCTGTCCTTGTAGTGTTGGTAGGTTTCCCCAAAAAAATCTGGGCCTGTGTTGGGGGGAAACCCAAGCGGCATCTATCACTGCAGGTTCACACTGAAGAAATCTGAGAAATAAAACTGATTATTACTAGGTACCCCCCCTTCAAATTAACTTATACCTTGTTATCGTAAGTTTGCATTGAAGCGGCATGGACGAGACGTTTTCGAACACCCAGAAGAATGGTGCGCCGTTACAAAGTTGTAAAGTGGTCAGAATCCGATAGAATTCGAAAAATAAGACCCCCGTACCTTCGGAATCTACAAACGTAATCGAATTAAAATCAAACACAATGAATTCGGCAGATAAGTACCATACAATCCTTTCCTGCATGGATTTACTAAACTCAAATCGTTGCAGGGGGAACCCCCAATTAGAAGATCGATAGGTGTAATCCGTTTGATGTCCGCTTCCGTTAATTTTAAGACGTCCCCCAACGGGGTGGCTCTGCCTCCGTAATTCTTTCTCATCACCATCAAACTCTCGCCGTCTATTTCACAAGTGAAATAGTTTTCCACCCTTATGTTTAATTTTTCAAGGGCGACGTATCCTGCGAGGAAAAAGAAGAAAAAATGCCAGTCAATTTAAATTAAGAAAAGAAAAAAAGTATTCGCGTTCATTTCACCTGAGCCAATGCCAAAATGCAAGCAGTGGCGGCTCGTGATGATTCACCGCGGGTGGGTAACAACTCCAAAAGGGAAAATAAATTTGTTTTTTGCGGCTTGTAATTTTTTAACTAAATTTAAGCATGCGATTTACTGAGCTTTATCTCAACTTTCCAACGCCTTTTACAAAAAAAAACAGAAAAAAAAAACAAAAGACGAACGCGTTCTCGAGTTACAGTCAAAATTCAAAAGCGACGCGTTTCTTATTTGCTCGATTAACTGAACGTCTCTCCCTCCCCTCGCGATCGCGCTTGTAATTTTTGAATTCAATTTAAGTCGGGGATTTACAGAGTTTTTTTCTCAGCTTTTCAACGCTTTTTACCTGAAAACAGTCGACGAACGCGTTCTTGAATTACAATGAAAATTAAATTATTTCCTCAATTAAGTGAACGTCTCTCCTTCCCCTCGCGATCGCGCTTGTAATTTTTTAATTCAATTTAAGTGGGGGATTTACAGAGTTTTTTTTCCGCTTTCCAACGCCTTTTACCAAAAAACAATCGACAAACGCGTTCTCGAGTTACAATCAAAATTCCAAAGCGACGCGTTTCTTATTTGCTCGATTAACTGAACGTCTCTCCCTCCCCTCGCGATCGCGCTTGTAATTTTTTAATTCAATTTAAGTGGGGGATTTACAGAGCTTTCTCTCAGCTTTTCAACGCTTTTTACCTGAAAACAATCGACGAACGCGTTCTTGAATTACAATGAAAATTAAATTATTTCCTCAATTAAGTGAACGTCTCTCCTTCCCCTCGCGATCGCGCTTGTAATTTTTTAATTCAATTTAAGTGGGGGATTTACAGAGTTTTTTTTCCGCTTTCCAACGCCTTTTACCAAAAAACAATCGACAAACGCGTTCTCGAGTTACAATCAAAATTCCAAAGCGACGCGTTTCTTATTTGCGCAATTAACTGAACGTCTCTCCCTCCCCTCGCGATCGCGCTTGTAATTTTTGAATTCAATTTAAGTGGGGGATTTACAGAGCTTTCTCTCAGCTTTTCAACGCTTTTTACCTGAAAACAATCGACGAACGCGTTCTTGAGTTGCAATGAAAATTAAATTATTTCAATTAAGTGAACGTCTCTCCTTCCCCTCGCGATCGCGCTTGTAATTTTTTAATTCAATTTAAGTGGGGGATTTACAGAGCTTTCTCTCGGCTTTCCAATGCCCTTGACCAGAAAACAATCGACGAACGCGTTCTTGAGTTACAATTAAAATCCGCACCGGATTTTTTCATTCGCTCAATTAACTGAACGTCTCTCCCTCCCCTCGCGATCGCGCTTGTAATTTTTGAATTCAATTTAAGTGGGGGATTTACAGAGCTTTTTCTCAGCTTTCAAACGCCTTTTACCAGAAAACAATCGACAAACGCGTTCTCGAGTTACAATCAAAATTACAAAGCGAAGCGTTTCTTTGCTCGATTAACCGAACGTCTCTCCCTCCCCTCCCGATTGCGCTTGTAATTTTTTAATTCAATTTAAGTGGGGGATTTACAGAGTTTTTTCTCAGCTTTCCAACGCCTTTTACCAGAAAACAATCGACGAACGCGTTCTTGAGTTACAATTAAAATCCGCACCGGATTTTTTCATTCGCTCAATTAACTGAACGTCTCTCCCTCCCCTCCCGATCGCGCTTGTAATTTTTAAATTCAATTTAAGTGGGGGATTTACAGAGCTTTCTCTCGGCTTTCAAACGCCTTTTACCAGAAAACAATCGACGAACGCGTTCTCGAGTTACAATCAAAATTACAATGCGAAGCGTTTCTTTGCTCGATTAACCGAACGTCTCTCCCTCCCCTCCCGATTGCGCTTGTAATTTTTTAATTCAATTTAAGTGGGGGATTTACAGAGTTTTTTCTCAGCTTTCCAACGCCTTTTACCAGAAAACAATCGACGAACGCATTCTTGAGTTATAACCAAAATTCCAAAGCAACGCGTTTCTTATTTGCTCGATTAACTGAACGTCTCTCCCTCCCCTCGCGATCGCGCTTGTAATTTTTGAATTCAATTTAAGTGGGAGATTTACAGAGCTTTTTCTCAGCTTTCCAACGCCTTTTACCAGAAAACAATCGACGATCGCGTTCTCGAGTTACAATCAAAATTCAAAAGCGACGCGTTTCTTATTTGCTCGATTAACTGAACGTCTCTCCCTCCCCTCTCGATCGCGCTTGTAATTTTTCAATTCAATTTAAGTGGGGGATTTACAGAGCTTTTTCTCGGCTTTCCAACCCTTTTTACCAGAAAATAATCGACGAACGCATTCTCGACTTACAATCAAAATTCCAAAGCGACGCGTTTCTTATTTGCTCGATTAACTGAACGTCTCTCCCTGCAACTTCCTAGGACAGGGTCGGCACTGCCCACTTTGCCCACCCTGAAGAGCCGCCACTGAATGCAAGTCAATTTAATGAAGAGAAGGAAAAGTACTCGTGATACTCACCTGAGCCAATGCCATCGAAAAGTGACAAAACCCTAATCGGACGTTTCTGCACTTGCATTTCGGGCATCTTCAGCGTTGGAGAACTCGTCAGCGAATTGTCAAACAAACGCTGCACCTGTTTTAACAACAAAAACAAAAGAAAACCCGTTCGAAACTAACAACGTCAGTTTGATTTTACTTTACTTTGCCAATTCTTACGGACGTGCAGGAGACCGTTGAAGATGTTATCCGGCTTGCATACGAAGCAGAACCAGGGGTCCGTCTTTAATATCTTCGTTCTGGCGCCGGGGTAAGCGAGCTCGTCGATGCACGTCTTGCAGAAGACGCTGCAAGTAAGGCAGCTTTGTTTGAAATTCTTTTGGGGCGGGGATGGGTGGTCGTCTTGAACTTACCGTCCGCAGTTTTCGGTTGCGCACACAATCATGTTGCCAAGGCAAGCACATACTGTGCAAAAATACTAAAGAAAAAAAGGGAAAACAAAAAAAAACAGCACTTATAATTCGTGTTTATTGAATGAACTTTTAATACCTTAATGTTATCTTCACCGATTACGTAGTATGTGTTCTTTAGTTTTGCCTAAAATTAAAGAGAGAAAAAAATCAGTTTATTTATTTATTTAAAGCGTAAGAGAGGTATCAGCTAGTCTGGGAGAATAAAGAATGAAATGCAAACGTATTAAGGCAAAAGCCAGTGCGGTTTTGTAATTTTTAAGAGGCTTAGAAATCTTTTTATAATTTTCCTGTAATTTGTGACGTGAATTCTTTCGGTGATTTTATTTTTTTCGGGAGTTATTATGATCAGCCTGTATATTATACTGTGTAATTGTTTTATTTCTTTTTACCTTACAGGGTGGGCATATGCTTCCTTTGAACACTGGATGTTTGTCGATCACGTCCGAAGAATAACAAGCAAGGCAAATCGAACTGAGTAACTTGGGATTCTTGACGACTTGTTTCAATGCAGCTGCAAATAAAATTCAAAAGCAGTCTGCAATTACCCTTTTTTTAATAACAATAATAATAATAATCAGTTTACTAATCACAAAAATAAATACAATTAATATAATACAAAGGAGATTATAAAAGAAAATTGCTTCGCGCTTAAAGTATGTGAGGTCAGGTGTACTAGTTACTAGTCATAACCTGGGAAGAGAATTCGGGCCACTTGTTTCGCGAACGGTACGAAAATTTACTACTCGGACTGCGTCAGCGTTGCCTATAATAATTTCTGCGAAGTGCAAAGGCTTGCATTACACTCCTTCTGCTCCCATTCAATAAAAATTCGATGCATAGGAGCCATGGGAAGACGGCAGGTATAAATAGTACATTCGGCGTAAAAAACATTCAATACAAAGTGGCCTGAATTCTTTTCCCTGATCATAACTGTTCTCTGGACTGCATCAGCCTTGCCTATAATAATTTCTGCGAAGTGCAAAAGTTCGCATTACACTCCTTCTCCTCCCACTCAATAACAATTCGATGCATAGGAGCCACGGGAAGACGGCAGGAGTAAGTAGTACATTCGGCGTAAAAAGCATTCAATACAAAGTGGCCTGAATTCTTTTCCCTGATCATAACTGTTCCCTGGACTGCATCAGCCTTGCCTATAATAATTCCTGCGAAGTGCAAAAGTTCGCATTACACTCCTTCTCCTCCCACTCAATAACAATTCGATGCATAGGAGCCACAGGAAGACGGCAGGAGTAAGTAGTACATCCGGCGTAAAAAGCATTCAATACAAAGTGGCCTGAATTCTTTTCCCTGATCATAACTGTTCCCTGGACTGCATCAGCCTTGCCTATAATAATTTCTGCGAAGTGCAAAAGTTCGCATTACACTCCTTCTCCTCCCACTCAATAACAATTCGATGCATAGGAGCCACGGGAAGACGACAGGAGTAAATAGTACATCCGGCGTAAAAAGCATTCAATACAAAGTGGCCTGAATTCTTTTCCCTGATCATAACTGTTCCCTGGACTGCATCAGCCTTGCCTATAATAATTTCTGCGAAGTGCAAAAGTTCGCATTACACTCCTTCTCGTCCCACTCAATAACAATTCGATGAATAGGAGCCACAGGAAGACGGCAGGAGTAAATAGTACATCCGGCGTAAAAAGCATTCAATACAAAGTGGCCTGAATTCTTTTCCCTGATCATAACTGTTCCCTGGACTGCATCAGCCTTGCCTATAATAATTTCTGCGAAGTGCAAAAGTTCGCATTACACTCCTTCTCCTCCCACTCAATAACAATTCGATACATAGGAGCCACAGGAAGACGGCAGGTGTAAATAGTACATCCGGCGTAAAAAGCATTCAATACAAAGTGGCCTGAATTCTTTTCCCTGATCATAACTGTTCCCTGGACTGCATCAGCCTTGCCTATAATAATTTCTGCGAAGTGCAAAAGTTCGCATTACACTCCTTCTCGTCCCACTCAATAACAATTCGATGAATAGGAGCCACAGGAAGACGACAGGAGTAAATAGTACATCCGGCGTAAAAAGCATTCAATACAAAGTGGCCTGAATTCTTTTCCCCGATCATAACTGTTCCCTGGACTGCATCAGCCTTGCCTATAATAATTTCTGCGAAGTGCAAAAGTTCGCATTACACTCCTTCTCCTCCCACTCAATAACAATTCGATGCATAGGAGCCACGGGAAGACGGCAGGAGTAAGTAGTACATTCGGCGTAAAAAGCATTCAATACAAAGTGGCCTGAATTCTTTTCCCTGATCATAACTGTTCCCTGGACTGCATCAGCCTTGCCTATAATAATTTCTGCGAAGTGCAAACGTTCGCATTACACTCCTTCTCCTCCCACTCAATAACAATTCGATGCATAGGAGCCACGGGAAGACGACAGGAGTAAATAGTACATCCGGCGTAAAAAGCATTCAATACAAAGTGGCCTGAATTCTTTTCCCTGATCATAACTGTTCCCTGGACTGCATCAGCCTTGCCTATAATAATTTCTGCGAAGTGCAAAAGTTCGCATTACACTCCTTCTCGTCCCACTCAATAACAATTCGATGAATAGGAGCCACAGGAAGACGGCAGGAGTAAATAGTACATCCGGCGTAAAAAGCATTCAATACAAAGTGGCCTGAATTCTTTTCCCCGATCATAACTGTTCCCTGGACTGCATCAGCCTTGCCTATAATAATTTCTGCGAAGTGCAAAAGTTCTCATTACACTCCTTCTCCTCCCACTCAATAACAATTCGATGCATAGGAGCCACGGGAAGACGGCAGGAGTAAGTAGTACATTCGGCGTAAAAAGCATTCAATACAAAGTGGCCTGAATTCTTTTCCCTGATCATAACTGTTCCCTGGACTACCCCCTTATTAATAAATTATTGGTTCTATTAATTATTATTATATTTTTTAATATATGAGCGATTATCAAACCAAAAACGTTTATTCTTTTTGAGATTAAAGCGTATTTTGCGTATGTAATGAGGTTTAAGAAATTTTAAACCAAACATTTCTCAATTACTTTCGATTCTATTTAAATAAAGGCAGAAGGTATTTATGAATTAAAAAAAAAACAATAACAAAATTGAAGCCGTTTCCAGCATCCACGGGATCTTTGTTTGCTTGAAAATTATTTTTGAAACACATCGTTGAGTTCTCGAACCGTGGTGGAAAACGCGCCGTCCACAAACGGGAAAATAACATTTCCACCACAGTTACTTTTTTTATTTTATTATTTACAAAAACGTAAAAAACGTAAATTAAGAATTATACCTGCTTAAAATACTTTATAATATATAAACAAGTTCGGTTTTTTGTTTTTGTTTTCTTTTTTAAATAGTTAAGGGCCGAATTCATTCTTAACCGAACTGAAAGCGACTTTAAAATAAAAGTCACAGCCTGATGTATAAATGACTACGGTTTCACGTCTTTTCGGACATATTCTCGAGTTATAATCAAAATTCTAAAGCGCCGGGTTTTCTATTTGCTCGATTAACTGAACGTCTCTCCCTCCCCTCGCGATCGCGCTTATAATTTTTGAATTTAATTTAGGTGGGGGATTTACAGAGCTATTCATCGGCTTTCCAACGCCTTTTACCAAGAAACAATCGACGAACGCGTTCTCGAGTTACAATCAAAATTCCAAAGCGACGCGTTTCTTATTTGCTCGATTAACTGAACGTCTCTTCCTCTCCTCGCGATCGCGCTTGTAATTTTTTAATTCAATTTAAGTGGGGGATTTACAGAGCTTTTCATCGCCTTTCCAACGCTTTTTACCAGAAAACAATCGACGAACGCATTCTCGTGTTACAGTCAAAATTCCAAAGCAACGCGTTTCTTATTTGCTCGATTAACTGAACGTCTCTCCCTCCCCTCGCAATCCCGCTTGTATTTTTTTAATTAAATTTTAGTGGGGGATTTACAAAGTATTTTCTCGGCTTTCCGACGCTTTTTACCAGAAAACAATCGACGAACGCGTTCTCGAGTTACAATCAAAATTCAAAAGCGACGCGTTTCTTATTTGCTCGATTAACTGAACGTCTCTCCCTCCTTTTTTTTAATTTATTGCTTACAAAAACGTAAAAAACGTAAAATAAAAATATTCCCGTCGTTGTCGTTGTCATAAGACGTCAATTTTTTTTTACTTTTAATTAAAAAAACAAAAAAATGTAAGTGTGAATAATGTATTAAAAAATAATAAAATACAACTGAAATAAAACTTTAACGGCCATTTTCATAATCAGACTTTAAGGAAGCTTTAATTTAAAGTCACTTTAAGTATAGAGAAACAAATGTGTTTTTTTTTTTAGGTTAGAGTAACTTTAAATTTAAAGTCTGATTATGAAAACGACCCTAAATATTTTGCCAAGTGCTTGCCAACTTAGATTTTGTTAAGATTTTATAGGGGATTTCCCTTCATATCAAGATAACAGCTGCACAATTTACTTTCGCTCACAAAATCGTGATCCAAACACGTTTAGATTCAAAGAATCTCCATTCCCCGTAGGTAAAATTTCAATCCTGATCGGTAATCCCCCTTTTCCTTTTGAATCTTTCCGGTTTTTAAGGCTCGTTTGGATTGAACCGCAGAGGTGCGTTCAGAAATTGCATCGCGAGCGCACTTTGGGCGTTCAAAACGGAAAGCAAATTGCCCAAGATTGTTTACATGAGAGAGAAAGAATTTGTTACCCACAGCGCACTCTTTTTTTTTGTTTCTGAACGGACCCCAGTTTTATTTACAGGTGAACTGTCAATTAATAATTCAAATCTGAGATCTGTTTGTTGAAACAACTGGAGGATCCAGATTTAAACTGTGAGAATCACGATTTAAACTTTTAAGCAAAAAAAAGCAGTTACTGCAGGTAGGCACGTTTTATGAAGGGACACGGTTTTAAACTTAGATAAGGAAAGAGAGGGAATGGCGCACGCCGTTTCATTTAGCACCAAATCAAAGAGACACCGAGACACTTCACATCGCGCAAACACGTTGAATTTCGGTGTTTTCGTTGTAATAGTGAATGAAACAGGTACGGTTAGTTTATGGAAACAATGTGCAATGGCGGTAGAAGAAATCCGTGACATGCGGTTCCAACCGGAAGCCAACAATTCAACCATGGACGATGGTTTCGTGGAAGTCTTCGGGTTAAACTAATGTGCAATGTGTAGTAGCAAAGCGGACCGGAAAAGAAAGAGCCCCGCAAGGTCATCTCACAGGTAAAAAGAAGTGTTCTTGATTTATTTGGACCCAACTGGTAACAGACGTGCCTCGTTTGTGCGCCATCCTCTCTCTGTTTCCTCATCTAAGGTTTTAAATCACTTTTCTTTTTTTTTAAATCAAATTTCGGCTTGGGTGCTTCAAGAAATGAAAAATATAATAATTTCCTGGTAAAATATTGAAAAGTAAAATAAAGAGTAAACAGATTTAAATAATTTTATATTCGATAATTGGCTGCACTGTTAGCTAGTAAGCGACTCGGACTTCTTGGCGGGAAATTTGAATTGAGCCTCACTTAAAGAGTTAACGATAGTTACCTGGCATTTGAGGGGAGGGGGGCGGGGGGCGGGAGGCATTTCGCTAACCCCCCTTTACTAAGACCCCCACACTACCTATTTTTATACGCATGAATCTACAGCAATCTTTTTTTTTACATACCCTTTTTCTCTGAAGTTGCAGCCAACTTTACACTCGGAATTAACTCCTTGGCATTCTTGCTTTTTATTTTCTCTAGTTTCTCTAATATGAAATCTGAAATACCTAAAAGAAAAAAACAGTTCTTTTATTCATTTACACAATGTATATTTCTTTTTGTAAAATCATATCTGTACTTACGTGGAGTTTTATTAAAGTTTCCTGAAAATCCCATCGTGGCCCAGTCGATTAATTTGCTTTCGGTTAAACAAGCCGTCTCGGGCATCCCGTATTCCTAAGTGTTACTAAATTAATTAATCATGTTTGTGTTTTGATTTCTTGATGCGGTGCACTTACTCTTATGGCTTCGTGCACACCGGTCAACCAAGTTATGTTCGCTCTGCTCGACTTTTTATTGTATACGTGGCTGAAATTGGCTGTGAACGTTGATAAATGCTTTTGGTCCATCTGCAAAACATTTTTTCGTTAATTTTTATTTAGGTGGGGTATTTAATTTTTGCCACCTCTGATACTCGGTAATCCCCGAACCAAAACAACCATACTTTATTTTTCTTCGGTTCTTCCATTCCGATATCTCGATGGGATATAATCACGGCTACAAAAATATAAAGCACGTACTCATCTCCTTATATTTTTCTTATGATTTTTTTAATTTATTTTTAAGCTTCTTTTGTATCTAGAGTCTAAATAACTACGTACAAATGAGCTTCTTTTTTGTTTTGTGAATACATTTTAAAAATAAATCATATTTTTCTTTATTTAGGCCCAGTCTTTTCATCTCTGAGTAGCTGATTAATTTCTATAGAAACAATTGTCTGTACAATTGTAACTATGGGAATAAATCAACCATTAAAGTTACTCAGAGATAAAAAAAAAGACCGGGCTTTAATAAATTAAATCAGGCACGTATCCAATATTATACTCATAAAATTTGTTTTTATGCTTTAATTAATACATGCAGAATTTACTTAATTTATAAAATATATACTTACCTGGCCAATACTTTTTGTTAAATAAAGCCCAGACATAAGCACCGACGTTCCAATTTTTTGCGCTTTCTGATTTTTTTACATTATTTATTGAGCCGGACATGTTTCTGATCATTTATAATTTGAATTATTTTTTTGGCACTCTGCGTGCCTTATCGACACCACAGTATCGAATAACTACGCATTTTTAAGAACGCAACATAATAAAAGCTTTATAAAAATTTAGGACGACCACAAAAAGAATGAGTGTCCAAAGCAACTTTGTTGCTTTTCTTGCATTCAAATCGTTTTCGCCGGAACAATTTTGGACACGCACACCAAGAGCATCAAATTACGTTACGTAATTGCAATCGTTCAGCAGAAAATTAATTGTAAGATTAAACTTTGCAAGCAGTATCAAAATTAATCGTTCAGTGTTTAAATGGTCCAAGGTAACACATGCTTAGGGCTTAGACGCCGAATTTAATTTTTTTTTGTCTCCATATCCAACTAACATGCCACTTTATTTTAATTTAATTTATTCATAAAACATATTTTAAAATTTTTATTAATTCTATTTTTTTTACGTATACAGGGTATTACCATGTTCAAGTCATTTATTATTTATCAGTGAAGGGGGTACTCCTTATAGGGCGTTACTATACTACAGTAATTTATTGATCTGTCCAATTTTGCATTAAACTAAGACAGTTTTTCTTATTTATTTACAAATTGTTGAATTCGTCTAACATTCGTATCAAAGAATCCAAGGTCTCCCAACCCGAAGGGATGATCTGTTCGGGAGGCAGCAAGAAGCCGTGAGTTCCGGTATCGCGAAGCTCATAGGCGTACGTGATGCGAGTCCCGTACGTACCCTTAACCCAATCCATGCTGCTGCCACTGGCAACATCTAAAAACCCAGCTCGTTATTAAAACAAACCCCTCCCAAAAAATTACCCCGATACTCACAGAGTATAGACACGATGTTTCCTACCCTAAACTGAGTGCCGTGGCGAACTGCAAGACTCTCCATAGCTTTAACGCCTACCGTATACTAAAACGTTATCAGTTGTAAGTACGAAAAGTCGAAAGCAAAAAATAGTAGATGAGAAAATTACAGTTTCCTGTAATTTTTCGTTCCCTCAAAAGCGCACCGTTTGTTTAAATAAGACGTCACAGATTTCCGCAAAGTTTTTAGCTCGTCACATCTGGAAACCTTCCAACATTTTTAAACGTCATCCGCGAAGTCGTATTTAAACAGCGCCAATTCGGAGAGAAAGAAATAATTACAGGAAACTGTAAATGCTACACAAATTTCCGGTTGCGGTTGCGGTTGCGAGTTGACGTACGTACCAATTCCTGGTAATTATCGAGTTCGTCGGCGGTATGCCCGTAAGGTATGAGAAGCAGTTGCCCGCTTGAATGGAAATCGATGTAAGCGACGAGGCGGTCCTGAATGGAACTTATGTATTGCGACATCGATCTGGTGGAGCTCTCGGAAAACGGATGGGGCCCCGCGTACGTCAGCGAACAAGGGTTGCTGCTCGTACCCCCGTTGCTCCACTGGTAACCCCAGTTGCGGTTCGGATCGGCCCCAAAACACGTGCCGTAGGGAGTACGTGTTTTCCTCCACAACCGATCCTTCAATTAAAATTACAAAAAAATTACATGATCAACAATATTAAAATAAGTTTGTTCCATCGGCAGTTTATGACTATACTCCATTCATTACATAAATATATACTCCATTCATTACATGAATATATACTCCATTCATTATATGAATGGAGGAAATCGTCAAAAGTTCGATTATTACTAAAGCTCGGCGATTCTTAGGACATGTGATGAAAACTAGTAAGTATGACGATTAATACCGCATCAACTTCTCACAAGCAACGTCGCAATTAACGAAACGAACCTAATTAGAATAATGGACTTACGTGAGTGTGTGAATATTCGTATCCATCAGGGTTGAAAACTGGAAAGACGTACCAATCGTACCTAAGAAGCGTGCTGTTGTTGGAAGTGAGGATTTGGTCGAGCATGAAAGTGCAAACGGCAGGGGCGATCCTGTGGGTCAAAAGAAAGGGTAATAAAATGCCCCTGAGCGTGTTTTGTGTCTTTGTTCGGCTTACCATTCGCGAGCGTGGATGCCGCACTCGATGAAGACGGCGTTGTTGACGTTGTTCGGTGAAAAGGACACGCGCACCCCTCGAATTTGACGACCCTCGTAGGAGTGTCCGCCTACGATTCGGGTCACCGTAGGGTAAGTTGCCGCGAGCTGATCCAACCAGTCGTATATCTAAGAAAAAAAAAAGGTACCGAATATTTTCGGAGCTCGTGCAAGATTCGAAGGTCAATCGCAGCCCAAAAGTTCTCAGACCTCGGCGAAATAAAGAAAAACTTTATCAAATTAATTAATGTGACCGTTAGGAATTTCCGATGGATTGGTTTTTATTTGCGTTTTAAAAAGAAAACACCCGCGTCGGCTTTCTTTGTCGGCAAATTTCAAAGGAGTTCCAAAAAAAAAAACACCCGCGTCGGCTTTCTTTATCGGCAAATTTCAATGGAGTTCCAAAAAAAACACCCGCGTCGGCTTTCTTTATCGGCAAATTTCAAAGGAGTTCCAAAAAAAAAAAAACACCCGCGTCGGCTTTCTTTATCGGCAAATTTCAAAGGAGTGATTAAAAATTTTACAATCAAACACCTACGTTATGCATGAATACAACTTACTGTATTCAAACGATGATAATCCGTCCAATCAAAAGACCTCGGACCGGCTCGCGCTCTTTGGTTTTCGATCCTGTCCTGTACATTTTCAATAATCAATTCTTCCTCTAGCAGCTGACTTCCGGCGAAAGCCAGAAACTCTGTTTTTAAATTCGGTGGAACCATGATGTTAACGGAATTATTAACGCCGGTGATGTCCGACCAAAAGTTATAGGCGATGTTTTCCTCGAGCGTCCTCAGGGCCAGGACTTGGGCTTCCGTTTTGGGGGTAACGCGGTGGACCTCAAAACCATCGTAACGAACTTCTTGCGAAAGGGCCGCTCCAAGTAAAAGGAATATCGCGAAAATGGTTTTCATGGTGCTATAAGCAGAAGAAAGTATTTTTGGGGAAGAAGAAGAAAAACATTTTTGTGAAATTCCAGAAGAAAATATTTAACCAGCTAACAAGGGCATGATGTATAATTAAAGAAATATAATTCGACTTGATAAACTTACAATAACAATAACTTAATGGCGCAGAAATTTTATTTTACACTTAAATAATTTATTTTTTTTTTTACCTGGATTACTCAAGTAAGTACAAATTACATCTAACAATCGAAGGACGTTACATATTGACTATATTGTTTCGATTTAATCGGATCAATCAATTAACTATGATAAGAGATAAATTTAACGTCCATAAAAACATCTGGCTTAAAAGCAAGTGCATCTTTGCACATTTCGTTTTTATCAAGACTGTATATTGGCTTTAGTGACTTGGAACATAATTCTTCTGTTGATCCTTGGATTAGAAAACATGATTCTGTGGATTATTTGATGATGATCTTCTCGATAAGGAATCGTAATTTCATTTTCTATCTTTGGCCAAGAAACGGTGAGATTAAACGCAACTGATTAATTACGCTAGTTAATCGTAATCAAATGACAAATCAGTTTTATTTTATATATTTGCCCTCCAATTCACATTTTAATGCGATGGTATAAAACGAAGATGACATTGGAACATAACACAGGATAAGATAAAATTTTATTTACCTATCTAAACAAATCGAATATTAAAATTGCTTTAATTAGTTAATCCTTTTTTGTCTTTTTCTGTTTCTTGTCATCGCCGTTCTTTTCCACATTTTTTTTTATTCAAGTATTTCTTTCAAACGCGCCTTGAAATTTTAATT
The DNA here is from genome assembly GCA_036172665.1 of Prosopocoilus inquinatus. Taxonomy (NCBI): domain Eukaryota; kingdom Metazoa; phylum Arthropoda; class Insecta; order Coleoptera; family Lucanidae; genus Prosopocoilus; species Prosopocoilus inquinatus. The sequence continues at coordinate 1,250,015 of CM069873.1, forward strand.
TTGAATCCAAAAATACATTGACGTCGATTTCTAAAAATCTTTTTACAGCGTTTTCAAAATCTATCATAGAAATTATTATTGTTATTATACTATTATAGAAAGAAGTTATTAGAATAACGTATTGCTAACAGATTCAATATTTATTAATATAATAATAATAATAATAATAATAAAGAAATAAAAATACAAATACAGGTGCTTGCCAAATTCGAATCATTTATTGAAATTGCTAGTACAAACAGTATTTAGAAAATTTAGTTACACAACTAATGGCTAATAATCACTAAATAACAAACAAATAATTAGCTAATTAACTTAATGTTCAAACATGAAAACAGCAAAGAATTTTTAACTGCAAACAAGAAGAGCTGCTACAGGTTATTACCGAACTTGAATCATTATTAAAGTTTTAACTAGCCACTAATGTACATATTGCAAATTAAATAATAAACAAGGAATAGGATTTCTTGAAAGCAGTTTAGATAACTTTGCCACCACTAACATAACACACCATTAATTTAATCGAGAAGGAAGTTTTTTTTTTCTTTTCTAAATTTTTTTTATACGCATGTACGAGCAAGTTTGTAGATGGACAGATAATTATTGTAAGTTGTGGAATTCATCTAAAATCCTCACAACCGATTCAACGGTTTCTCGACCGCTCTCGATGATTTGGTCTGCAGGAAGTATGAAACCAAACGTTCCGGTATCACGAAGTTCATAATCGTACGTAATGCGTGTTCCATGGACCCCCTTGACCCAGTCGGTGCTTGCTCCGCTAGAAATATCTGAAAATATTTTTGGATAATTTTTTTTTTTTTTGTAAACCAGATGATAGGAATGACTTACAAAGTAAATCGACGACGTTTCCAACACTAAACTGAGTACCATAGAGGGCTGCGAGACTTTCCATTGCTCTTACGCCGACGGTATACTGAAATTTATAAAACTCAATTATGTATATATGTACGAATAATAATTAAGTGATTAATGAATACCAGTTCATCGTAATTGTCGAGGTGTTCGGAGGTGTGTCCGTATGGTATGAGGAGCATTTGAGAAAAAGAATGGAAATTCAAGTAAGCAACCAAACGACTCTGTACCGATGTTATAAATTGCGACATGGAGCGAGTTGAGGGTTCAGAAAATGGTCTTGGTCCTGCGTAGGTGTTCGAGCAAGGGTTGTTGCTTGCACCCCCGGTGTTCCATTGAAAATCCCAATTGCGATTTGGGTCTGCACCGTAACACGTGCCGTAAGGAACACGTGTCTTACGCCACATACGATCCTGCAAACAATAAAATAATACCCAATCCTCCTCGTCTCCTATTGATCGACGAGGAAGATGGATTAAAACTTTCAGAGATCAAGAGCTTACTGTGGTATGACTGTATTCGTAACCATCGGGATTGAAAACCGGGAAAATATACCAGTCGTATCTTTGGAACGTGCTGTTGTTAGAAGTTAGGATTTCGTTGAGTATGTAGGTGCAAACGGCGGGGGAAATCCTGAAACAGAAATTAATCGAAATCTTGATACTCACTAATGAATCACATGTTAAAGATTGCATTTCGAATTTTGTTGCGAGATGAAATTAGAGGGAAACTCGAAAGAGAAATGTTTCTAATTAGCACAAGACGTTAACCAAGTTGATCTTCTCTTAAAGGCTGACGTTTTTGATCCGTTTGGGACGTTACACATTACCACTTCGAATAGAGTTTGAAATTCCAAAAGAAAAATTCCATCACTGCAAACCGTTCCTTATTTATTATTTTGTCAACACAAATTAATTACGGAAATAAATAGTTTGCAAAGAAGTTGGCTTATTGCATACTCCTAAAGAATTCTGCGTGAAATCGCTGGAAGAATGAAATCAATTTGGATCGCCCACCGGATTCACTTCTTCACCAAACTCAAAGGAGAAGTTGAGAGATTCGTACAGGAAATCCAAAAATGTTACGAAAACTTATCGTTATTGAATGATGTACTTACCATTCACGTGCGTGGATGCCGCATTCAAAGAAGACTGCGTTGTTGAAATTGTTTGGAGAGAAAGAAACGCGAACTCCTCTGATTTGACGTCCTTCATAGGAATGTCCTCCGACGATTCTGGTAACCGAAGGATAAGTTGCGGCGAGTTGATCCAGCCACTCGTAAATCTGTGATCAATAATAATAAAGTTACACAAGCCCCAGAATGTTTATGTTTAATTCTTCAGTAACATGGTGTCACCTAAATCTTAGTTTGTAAAGCCAGGCATTAAATCAAAAACCTAAATTAATTAAACATGTCACTCATTCAATATTTAATTTAGCTGCAATATGGTCAAACAGAGCATCGCATGAAATGGTGGCGGTGCCGGTTGACAAATTGTTTATTGTTTTTGTTTTTTTAATGTATTTATCATTTATATTCATTAAGGATTTACACTCGTAAGAAAACCTACCCTTTTTTGCCGTTCCCATTACACGATGTGTTGTTCTTTCAGTCGAAAATCTTTGATGGCCGTCATACACATATTTTTTGATAGAATTAAAACTCCCGAATTAACCTACTGGCTTACGGTAAATCCCCAAGCATTAAACTTCTAATTTATGAAGGCAATTAAGATAATCGGGCTGCTAGAATTTTCCGTTTGCAAACTGATAGTCAAATCGTGATATCATAATCCTTATTATGACCGATTTCTTCCTTAATAATCGAAGAAATATCAATTTTGTTTTCATCAAAACACTTTCACGGATAATAAACATTAATAAAAAAAAATGCCCGAACATCCATCGCATTTCTCTTCAGGAACATTTATCAGAAAAATGATTTGGAGCGTTTGGGCATAAGTTTCAAATAATTTTTGATGTACTAGTGAATCATAAACTAAATAGTGACCACTTTAAAAATACGGTCAGATAGAAAAAATATTGCCTGAAATTAAATGCCCGAGAAAAAGAGTAAAATGTAGTGAAAAGATAAAAAATTAAGAGGAAAGTAGGTTTAGGTTTGAATAATTCGAAAACAGGCAGACAAATATCAAGTTGTTGAGAGGACTTAGAGAAGAGAGGAAGGGGGAAGAAGAGTAAGCGACGAGAGAAGACCTGAACCAGATAAAATTAAGCGAATAGAGAAATCAAAAAGGGACTCAAGTAAAAAGTGAAATAGCAGAATGCTGCCCCCCCAAAGAATGAAGCAACTAGTAAGGCAAAGGCAACAGTCGTGGAACTGAAGCTCTGAACATGATGTGAAAGAATCGGAAGAGCAGCTGCAAGAACAAGAAAATAATCGGTTAAAATGCAGGCTTTAAATTAATAATTATAGGTATTCAAATATATGTATGTGGATTTATCAGTTTAACTAAAATGAAAACCAAGTGAAAAACAAGAGAAGAAAGACCTAGTTCAAATCGACTGTAGGGATCGAAAGTAATTTAAAAAATTCGACAGACGGACAAAAAACAAGAATGTGACCCTACAAAAAAAATTACTGAAAACAAAATTGATTGCTTGTTTGATACCTTCACTTACGAAACCGAGTTTCACCGAAGCAAAATCCAGAAAACATCGTCTGAAACGAAACTAAATTCCATTCATAAAAATGAATGCCACAATTAAAATTATCATAAAATCGTCTTAGGTTTTCTGTTACTTAATCCAAATTAAAAACTTCTTCAAACTATGAATGTAGCCACGAAATAATTTTCCCATATTTTGCTGCTGAACTAATTCCTTTTGAAGAATGAGTTAGAAACGATTTAAAAGAAGAGCGAAAGTCATTTTTAAAAAAATCACTCACCACACTTAGTCGATGATAATCGGTCCAACCAAATGTACGAGGTTGAGGCCCAACAGATCTTTCGTTGTCGATCAATCGCTGGACGTTCTGGATGGTGACCGCATCCTCGAGCCCTTGATTTTGGACGAAACTTTGAAAATTCGCTTTCAGATTGGGCGGAACCATTACGTCCACGGTATTATTCACGCCGGTTATTTCAGACCAAAAATCATAAGCGACGTTGTTTTCTTCCAAGTCTTTCAAAGCCTTCACTTGCCTTTCGGTTTTGGGGGTAACACGATGAACCTCGAATCCATCGTAACGAACTCTCGTCGATAACACCCCTCCGAGCAGGCAAAGCAGCACCAAGGAAGTCTTCATTTGCTGTGCTAAATTCAGAAATGCATTTTTCCATACATTATCTTGCTTTATTAATTAGGTACCTCGGTAGATATACCTAAATAACGAAGCGGTAAAATTTAAAAAGACAATTTAAATTCGTTATTGCATAATTAATTGAGTATTTAGGCTGTCGATCATATACATTTCAAAAGGTGTAATAGAATAGCTAATTTTCATAATAAGTTACAACATTCATTAATTAATCGATTGCCTAACAGTTATTTTTATAATAATAATAATAATAATAATCAAAGCTTTTTTTGTTCCAATTAAACAGTTAGGGACTTTGTACGTACGGTATAATTTAAGCAAAGTAATTTATTACACAAATTCTGATTGCGTGAATCGAATTACAACAATAAAAATGCACTAATTGGATATTACCTGTTCGAACAGTAACAAAACTGGAACTGTTATATAAAAAATAATAAATACGAGCACCAGACGTTACGAATTTTTTTTTTTTGTCAGAGTAATCATTCACTGAGGCTTAAGTGATAAGGGCTTAAATCAAATATCGTTAATTGCATGACGATCAGAATGTATATTAAAATGAGTGAAATCACGTTATCTTTTCACTTATTAAAATTTTACTTACACGCCTTCTGCTTTTTATAATCCGCCTTTTATAAGCCCCAGATGTCATAGCCATAACTTAATTCGTATGTACGATTCCATGTATTCTTCTACATTTATTTATTTATTTATTTTCTTTTTCCCTAATCCGATTATTTGCTCTCATTTGTTCTTCTTACCTTTCTTGCTATTTCTTGTGTGCTTTTGACAAACTTCTGATTTTTTTGATTCATATCAAAACCTGTTTTTTTGCTTACGTCGAATAAAGTTTTATTAAATCAAAATTCCCTGTTGCCAATTTCTACTTGGATTAGATTTTTTTCCTTTGACCTGCGCCCTCTGGTTTAAAAGCCCGTTGACTTTCCACGATTAAATCTTCATATTCATGCTCTTGTCTTATTAATCTCTCTTAGGTTTCTACTAATTCTTTTGTTCCAGTGTATTTTTTTTATGTTCGAAGTCAACTGGAAATCTCGATTGAACATTTATCCTTTTTCATTAGACATTCCACTTTATCCTTTTTGTAGGAACTTTTGGTACCACCTTTCCCATTAATACAGTTGGTTTCTCTATATTCTGATGGTGGTTTCATTATATTGTGTTATGTTTTTTTTTGTTCGTAGCTTTCGCCCTTTCAGCTTTTCATTTTTGGATCCTATTTGCACCACATGAATAATTACTTTTAAATTCTTCTTTCCAAAAATTCCTTATACTTTTTCTTATACGTCTGTTTAACTGTATTTTCTCTTTCTTTTATTCTAGTATATTATTTTCAAAAATAAAAAATCCAGTATCATTTCTCTTCGTTAAACTTTCCGAATAAAATTGCTTTTTTCGATCTGGTTTATCAATGATGATACAAAATGAATTTTATTGTTTGTTTTTTTTACAAATGAGATCGCAAAATAAAAAGCTAATCGCATCTTCTTAAATTTTATTTTCTCTTTACATATTTGTTAGGTGTATGATGTTGTATACATGGTATTTACAAATTGTTGAATTCGTCCAAAATTCTTACAACCGATTCAAGAGTTTCCTCGCCGCTTTCGATAATTTGATCTGGAGGAAGTATAAAACCAAACGTTCCGGTATCACGAAGCTCGTAAGTGTACGAGATGCGTGTTCCGTAGACACCCTTTACCCAGTCGGTGCTTCCCCCGCTGGCAACGTCTGAAAAATTTTCAGTAAATTAACCGGCCTAATAAAAATGAATTCTTACAAAGCAACTCAACCACCGTTCCTACTCTATACTGAGTACCGTAGAGGGCTGCAAGACTTTCAGCTGCTTTTACTCCTATGGAGTACTAAAATTTGGAGAAATTAAAAAATTAAATGTGCAAGGGGTTGAATGAGTAAGATTTACCAATTCATCGTAATTGTCGAGTTGTTCAGAAGTGTGTCCGTATGGAATGAGGAACATTTGAGAGAAAGAGTGAAAACTAAAGTAAGCAACTATACGGCTCTGTATTGACGTTATATACTGCGACATGGAGCGAGTTGAGGGTTCTGAAAATGGTCTTGGTCCGGCGTAGGTGTTCGAGCAAGGGTTGTTGCTTGCACCCCCGGTGTTCCATTGAAAATCCCAATTGCGATTTGGGTCTGCACCGTAACACGTGCCGTAAGGAACACGTGTCTTACGCCACATACGATCCTGCAAACAATAAAATCATACCCGATCCTCCACGCCTCCTTTTGATCGACGAGGAAGATGGATTAAAACTTTCAGAGATCAAGAGCTTACTGTGGTATGACTGTATTCGTAACCATCGGGATTGAAAACCGGGAAAATATACCAGTCATATCTTTGGAACGTGCTGTTGTTAGAAGTTAGAATTTCGTTGAGTATGTAGGTACAAACGGCTGGAGCAACCCTGAAACAGAAATTAATTGAAATCTTGATACTCACTAATGAATCAAATGTTAAATATTGCATTTCGAATTTTGTTGCGAGATGAAATTAGAGGGAAACTCGAAAGAGAAATGTTTCTAATTAGCACAAGACGTTAACCAGGTTGATCTTCTCTTAAAGGCTGACGTTTTTGATCCGTTTGGGACGTTACACATTACCACTTCGAATAGAGTTTGAAATTCCAAAAGAAAAATTCCATCACTGCAAACCGTTCCGAATTTATTATTTTGTCAACACAAATTAATTACGGAAATAAATAGTTTGCAAAGAAGTTGGCTTATTGCATACTCCTAAAGAATTTTGCGTGAAATCGCTGGAAAAATGAAATCAATTTGGATTGCTCACTGGATTCACTTCTTCACCAAACTCAAAGGAGAAGTTGAGAGATTCGTACAGGAAATCCAAAAATGTTACGAAAACTTATCGTTATTGGATGATGTACTTACCATTCACGTGCGTGGATGCCGCATTCAAAGAAGACTGCGTTGTTGAAATTGTTTGGTGAGAAAGAAACGCGAACTCCTCTGATCTGACGTCCTTCATAGGAATGTCCTCCGACGATTCTGGTAACCGAAGGATAAGTTGCGGCGAGTTGATCTAGCCACTCGTAAATCTGTGATCAATAATAATAAAGTTACACAAGCCTCAAAATGTTTATGTTTAATTCTTGAGTTACATGGTGTCACTTAAATCTTAGTTTGTAAAGCCAGGCATTAAATCAAAAACCTAAATTAATTAAACATGTCACTCATTCAATATTTAATTTAGCTGCAATATAATCAAACAGAGCATCACATGAAATGGTGGCGGTGCCGGTTCACAAATTATTTATTGTTTTTGTTTAATATTTTGATTTTTAATGTATTTATCATTGATATTCATTCAAGGAATATATACTCATAAGAAAATCTACCCTTTTTTGCCATTCCCATTACACGATGTGTTGTTCTTTTAGTCGAAAATCTTTGATGGCCGTCATACACATATTTCTTGATAGAATTAAAACTCCCGAATTAACTTCCTGGCTTACGGTAAATCCCCAAGCATTAAACTTCTAATTTATGAAGGCAATTAAGATAATCGGGCTGCTAGAATTTTCCGTTTGCAAACTGATAGTCAAATCGTGATATCGTAATCCTTATTATGACCGATTTCTTCCTTAATAATCGAAGAAATATCAATTTTGTTTTCATCAAGACACTTTCACGGATATGAACATTAATAAAAAAAAATGCCCTAACATGCATCGCATTTCTCTTCAGGAGCATTTATCAGAAAAATGATCTGGAGCGTTTGGGCGTAAGTTTCAAATAATTTTGGATGTACTAATGAGTCATAAAGTAAATAGTGACCACTTTAAAAATACGGTCAGATAGAAAAAATAATGCCTGAAATTAAATACCTGAGAAAAAAAGTAAAATGTAGTGAAGAGGTAAAAGATTAAGAAGAAAGTTGGTTTAAGTTTGAATAATTCGAAAACAGGCAGACAAATATCAAGTTGATGAGAGGACTTAGAGAAGAGAGGAAGGAGGAAGAAGAGTAAGCGACGAGAGAAAACCTGAACCAGGAAAAATTAAGAGAATAGAAAAATCAAAAAAGGATTCAAGTAAAAAAGTGAAATGGCAGAATGCTGCCCCCCAAAGAATGAAGCAACTAGTAAGGCAAAGGCAACAGTAGTGGAATTGAAGCTCTGAACATGATGTGAAAGAATCGGAAGAGCAGCTGCAAGAACAAGAAAGTAATCGGTTAAAATGCAGGCTTTAAATTAATAATTATAGGTATTCAAATATATGTATGTGGATTTATCAGTTTAACTAAAATGAAAACCAAGTGAGAAACAAGAGAAGAAAGACCTAGTTCAAATCGACTGTAGGGATCGAAAGGAATTTTAAAAATTCGACAGACGGACAAAAAACAAGAATGTGACCCTACAAAAAAATTACTGAAAATAAAATTGATTGCTTGTTTGATACCTTCACTTACGAAACCGAGTTTCACCGAAGCAAAATCCAAAAAACATCGCGTCTGAAACGAAACTAAATTCCATTCATAAAAATGAATGCCACAATTAAAATGATCATAAAATCGTCTTAGGTTTTCTGTTACTTAATCCAAATTAAAAACTTCTTCAAACTATGAATGTAGCAACGAAATAATTTTCCCATATTTTGCTGCTGAACTAACTCCTTTTGAAGAATGAGTTAAAAACGATTCAAAAAACGAGCGAAAGTCATTTTTAAAAAAATCACTCACCACACTTAGTCGATGATAATCGGTCCAACCAAATGTACGTGGTTGAGGCCCAACAGATCTTTCGTTGTCGATCAATCGCTGGACGTTCTGGATGGTGACCGCATCCTCGAGCCCTTGATTTTGGACGAAACTTTGAAAATTCGCTTTCAAATTGGGCGGAACCATTACGTCCACGGTATTATTAACGCCGGTTATTTCAGACCAAAAATCATAAGCGACGTTGTTTTCTTCCAAGTCTTTCAAAGCCTTCACTTGCCTTTCGGTTTTGGGGGTAACACGATGAACCTCGAATCCATCGTAACGAACTCTCGTCGATAACACCCCTCCGAGCAGGCAAAGCAGCACCAAAGAAGTCTTCATTTGCTGTGCTAAATTCAGAAATGCATTTTTCCATAAATTATCTTGCTTTATTAATTAGGTACCTCGGTAGATATACCTAAATAACAAAGCAGTAAAATTTAAAAAGGCAATTTAAATTCGTTATTGCACGATTAATTGAGTATTTTGGCTATCGATCATCTAAATTTCAAGAGGTGTAAAAAATTCTGATCGTGTGAATCGAATTACAAGACGATAAAAATGCACCCACTCAATATTACCTGTTCGAACAATAACAAAACTGGGACTGTTAAGGAAAGCAACAGATACCAGACAATACGTACCTACCTATATCTTTTTGTCAGGATAATCACTCATTAGGGCTTAAGTGATAAAGACTTAAGTCAAATATCCACAATCAGGAGGTGTATTAACATAACACACAAAAATTTTCCGATATTTAATAATATGCCCAGATTTAAAGAATCACGAATTAGGAATAAGGGTAAGTAAAACGACATTTTTTTAATTTTTCTTTGAATTTATTAAATTGGACCGTTTTGATACTGATTGATCTGCTTTTCGGAAATAGTCTTACGTGCTGTCTATTTTTCTTCTAATAATCCATCATCATTCGCCATTAAAAAAAAAAAACTCTTGTTTATTTTAATTTCTGGATGGAACTTTCTTTTTCTGTACAAACAAAACATGCTCTTTCGTTCTTTTTTCTTTCTAATTGTGCAAAAACATTTTAATGAGATCAATGAAATCGGTGAGGACCGCAAATAATTAATTTTAACACAGCAGCGTACGTATCAGGCTGTAAAACAATAAAATTAAAAATAATTCATTTAAGCTGGCTAACTCATCTAACACTAATTATTCCACAATTAATTGAGTATATTGCTAATCGATCAATATAAAACATTAAACGGTGCAGCAAGATAATATAAATAATAACGAATAACAAGTTGTTTCTTACGTTCGTTTATTGCCAATAAATTAAATCGGAAGATTAATGTGAATTAAATTTAATAAGCATTTAAGACTTACAAATAGTATAGAACTACTAATTTGCAATTTATTATTTAAAACAAAAAAACCTATGAAGTGTGTTCAATATAAATAATAATAATAAGTAAACGAATATATGTACAGCGTGTCCCAAAAAAATTGTGCAATAGGTGAAAGCAATTATAATAAAAGCATGCCATTAAGAGAAGATTTATTTTTATTTTTTTAATAATTCCATTCAAATTAATAATACATTAAGAAGCAAATACTAATCTAAAGAGGGACGACAAGTTAGAATAAAGAGGTCGACCGGCTAAGTGCTGAACTCGCTCAGAATCGTCACCACGGAATCGAGGGTTTCCCATCCAGACGGTATAATCTGGGATGGGGGAAGCACAAAGCCATTAGCGCCGGTATCACGTAACTCGTAAGTGTAGGTGATGGGCGTGCCAAAAGTTCCTTTCACCCAATCCATACTACCACCAGTAGCAACATCTGCAATAATTAATAAAATAAAGGATTATCAGTTGCTTAGAGCCAAGCTTTTCCTGCTTGGAAGATTGGGGAATAGTTGGGGATTGCTGTTATTGGATTTTATTGATCATCTGATCAACCAATAACTTTCGCCAAGTGAACGACGAAAGCCCCAATCCCCCAATACCCAATTCTCCAAATCTTCTTGAATCAAGACTATGTGACTCATAATGACGACTTAAGACAGCTTTTAAAAAAATACTTGCAAAGTAAAGAAACGATGTTTCCAACTCGGAATCGAGTGCCATACCGACTGGCCAAACTACTGGCAGCCTTGAGCCCCACGGCATACTGAAACGAAAATGCACCGAAACGATAAGACTTGCAGGATTTCCAAAAAAAAAAAAAAATTAAAGCCTCACCAATTCCTCGTAGTTATCAAGTCTTTGGGACGTGTGGCCATACGGAAGGAGGATGAGTTGAGAATAAGAGTGGAAGCTCAAGTAAGCAACGAGCCTGCCCTGAATCGATCTTATGTATTCCGATGCGGTCCTGGTGCAAGTTTCGGAGAAGGCACTTGGTCCTGCGTACGTGTCCGAGCAAGGATTGCTGCTCGCCCCCCCTGTGTTCCAGCGGAATCCCCAATTGCGATTTGGATCGGCGCCGAAGCAATTGCCGTAAGGTGTGCGTGTCTTACGCCAAAGTCGAGTCTTTAATTAAAAATTAAATACTTTTCTAAATTGTTTAATTTAATTTTAGTTTCCTGTTTTCAAAACAATCGACAAGTATTTTTTTTTAACTTACTCATTTGGTTATTATTACTGAGCGCCTGTTCAGTCGTTCGTCAAGACATTTATTTGGTTATCAATCGTTTGGTTTTATGGTATTTATGTTTTAGTATTTTTTTTTTAATACTACTCACGTTCGTGTGTGTAAATTCGTAACCATCGGGATTGAAAACGGGAAAGATGTACCAGTCGTACCTGCGAAGCACGTTGGCAACCGTGCTGTTGGTCGTTGTTAAAAGTTGGTTTAGAATGAAAGTTACAACTGCAGGAGATATCCTAAAAAAAATAATAATAACAAAAGATGCGTAAAAGGGAGAGCAAAATATGAAGAACTCAAATGTGGAACACTTGGTCTCTCTCTTCAGATGGATAGACAAATCAAATCTAATTGACATTTTTGAAGAAAACAAATCCTTAATTTCATTTACGTAAATGATTTATCACCAAAAAAAAATTTATCTTCCTTGCCCCGAGAAGTATTTGAAGTATCAAATACTTTAAATTGCCAGCTTGAGATGAAAATGCTTTTGAAATTAAATTCTGATCTCTCGGAAAGCCTCCAACTTGCTTTTGCCTAGTCACGTCAATGAGTTTAATAAATTAAGTATATCTGACTCAAACAGTATTTGAAATGCCCGAAAGTATTTGAAAAAAAAATCAATTTTAAATACGCCACGCGATTTTACTAAACTAGGTATTCGATTAAGTATTCGTCTGGCACAACAGCGAAAATAATTTATCTTCCTCGTTGCACCGAGAAGTATTTGAAGTGTCAAATACTTTAAATTGCCAGCTTGAGATGAAAATGCTTTTGAAATTAAATTCTGATCTCTCGGAAAGTCTCCAACTTTCTTTTGCCTAGCCACGTCAATGAGTTTAATAAAATAAGTGTTTCTGACTCGAACAGTATTTGAAATGCCCGAAAGTATTTGAAAAATAAATCAATTTTAAATACGTCACGCGATTTTACTAAACTAAGTATTCGATTAAGTATTCGACTGGCACAACAGCGAAAATAATTTATCTTCCTCGTTGCCCCGAGAAATATTTGAAGTATCAAATACTTTAAATTGCCAGCTTGAGATGAAAATGCTTTTGAAATTAAATTCTGATCTCTCCGAAAGTCTCCAACTTTCTTTTGCCTAGTCACGTCGATGAGTTTAATAAAATAAGTATTTCTGATTCGAACAGTATTTGAAATGCCCGAAAGTATTTGAAAAAAAAATCAATTTTAAATACGCCACGCGATTTTACTAAACTAGGTTTTCGATTAAGTATTCGACGGGCACAACAGCGAAAATAATTTATCTTCCTCGTTGCACCGAGAAGTATTTGATGTATCAAATACTTTAAATTGCCAGCTTGAGATGAAAATGCTTTTGAAATTAAATTCTGATCTCTCCGAAAGTCTCCAACTTTCTTTTGCCTAGTCACGTCAATGAGTTTAATAAAATAAGTATTTCTGATTCGAACAGTATTTGAAATGCCCGAAAGTATTTGAAAAACAAATCAATTTTAAATACGCCACGCGATTTTACTAAACTTAGTATTCGATTAAGTATTCGTCTGGCACAACAGCGAAAATAATTTATCTTCCTCGTCGCCCCGAGAAGTATTTGAAGTATCAAATACTTTAAATTGCCAGCTTGAGATGAAAATGCTTTTGAAATTAAATTCTGATCTCTCCGAAAGTCTCCAACTTTCTTTTTCCTAGTCACGTCAATGAGTTTAATAAAATAAGTATTTCTGATTCGAACAGTATTTGAAATGCCCGAAAGTATTTGAAAAAAAAAATCAATTTTAAATACGCCACGCGATTTTACTAAACTAAGTATTCGATTAAGTATTCGTCTGGCACAACAGCGAAAATAATTTATCTTCCTCGTCGCCCCGAGAAGTATTTGAAGTATCAAATACTTTAAATTGCCAGCTTGAGATGAAAATGCTTTTGAAATTAAATTCTGATCTCTCCGAAAGTCTCCAACTTTCTTTCTTTTAGTCACGTTAATGAGTTTAATAAAATAAGTATTTCTGATTCAAACAGTATTTGAAATGCCCGAAAGTATTTGAAAAAAAAATCAATTTTAAATACGCCACGCGATTTTACTAAACTAGGTATTCGATTAAGTATTCGACTGGCACAACAGCGAAAATAATTTATCTTCCTCGTTGCACCGAGAAGTATTTGAAGTGTCAAATACTTTAAATTGCCAGCTTGAGATGAAAATGCTTTTGAAATTAAATTCTGATCTCTCCGAAAGTCTCCAACTTTCTTTTGCCTCGTCACGTCAATGAGTTTAATAAAATAAGTGTTTCTGACTCGAACAGTATTTGAAATGCCCGAAAGTATTTGAAAAAAAAAATCAATTTTAAATGCGCCACGCGATTTTACTAAACTTAGTATTCGATTAAGTATTCGTCTGGCACAACAGCGAAAATAATTTATCTTCCTCGTTGCCCCGAGAAGTATTTGAAGTATCAAATACTTTAAATTGCCAGCTTGAGATGAAAATGCTTTTGAAATTAAATTCTGATCTCTCGGAAAGTCTCCAACTTTCTTTTGCCTAGTCACATTGACGAGTTTAATAAAATAAGTATTTCTGATTCAAACAGTATTTGAAATGCCCGAAAGTATTTGAAAAAAAATCAATTTTAAATACGCCACGCGATTTTACTAAACTAGGTATTCGATTAAGTATTCGTCTGGCACAACAGCGAAAATAATTTATCTTCCTCGTTGCACCGAGAAGTATTTGATGTATCAAATACTTTAAATTGCCAGCTTGAGATGAAAATGCTTTTGAAATTAAATTCTGATCTCTCGGAAAGTCTCCAACTTTCTTTTGCCTAGTCACGTTGACGAGTTTAATAAAATAAGTATTTCTGATTCGAACAGTATTTGAAATGCCCGAAAGTATTTGAAAAACAAATCAATTTTAAATACGCCACGCGATTTTACTAAACTAAGTATTCGATTAAGTATTCGTCTGGCAGAACAGCGAAAATAATTTATCTTCCTCGTTGCACCGAGAAGTATTTGATGTATCAAATACTTTAAATTGCCAGCTTGAGATGAAAATGCTTTTGAAATTAAATTCTGATCTCTCGGAAAGTCTCCAACTTTCTTTTGCCTAGTCACGTTGACGAGTTTAATAAAATAAGTGTTTCTGATTAAAACAGTATTTGAAATGTCTGAAAGTAAGTAAATGGGTTTCAGCTTCAGCCTGAAGATTTGGAATTATAAGCTAAAGAGTTTCGGACCGCATTTATGAGGATAAGATATGTAGAAAAAAGGTAAAGAGAAAGAGACAAGGTTGACCAAGAAGTCAAGAGTGGGAAACCCAATGAAATTAAGAGACAAAAAGAAAAATATTTCAGGCGCTAAAATGAAACAGCTGAAACTTCTGTAGATGAGAGTGATTTCCAAAAAAAAAAAAAATATTTCAGCCTGAAATGAAACAGCTGAGATTTGTGTCGATGAGAATGTGCGTTCAAAAGGAGAAGAGGAAGAGCCGCTACTTCAGAGATTGCAGATGTGGAACCAAATATCATCCATTCTGAAGAAAATCGAAGCGAGAAAGAATTTTTCTGAAACTACAGAAGACCTTGGAACAAGAAAGATCAAAGAAACGAATAACTGGGATTTGTTTAATTTAAACGATTTCATTCAAACGTAAAAATGGAAAAAGAAAAAATCGTTTCAAAGAACGTAGTTGGGACTGCATTGAAATTAATCTTTTTTTGATAGGAAGACTGTACGCCCGGATGATGACAAGGAATAATTTTTTGGAAAATGGAAAAGTCAAAAAGTCTCGAACCCTTTGGTCCTTACATGTTTTAATCGAAAGAGAAGAATGCGAAAGACAATATACGACTCCTTCCCTGGAAGGTTATGATCCTTAAAAAACTGCTATTTAGAAGAAGAAGAAAACTGAAGAGATAATTTCCTCGACGTACCACTGGTCCCCGACAAAACAATTGCGCACACTCCCCAACCGGTTAAGAATGTATTTTGCAGAAGAAAATATTGCGCAGAACTAGCTTGTTTTGAGGAAGATCTTCCCAGAAAATGGAAGATGGCCCCCAATCATGTTGAACTTTGAAGAACGTACCACTCGCGAGCGTGGATGCCTCCTTCAATAAAAACTCCTCTATTGGCATTACTTGACGAGAAAGAAACACGAACTCCTCTTATTTGGCGACCTTCATAAGAACCGCCAGCAACTACGACACTAACTCTGCTGTCACTTGCTGCTAATTGGTCCAACCAAGAGTATATCTGAAGAAAAAAAATTAAAATTAAAAACCAACTTAGAATCTTCTCCTGTTTACTTACGACATTGAGTCGCTGGTAACTGGTCCATCCAAGCGATCTGGGCTGAGGCCCAACTGGAGACTCGTCGTTGATTTTTTCTTGCACGTCAGCAATAAAAAGTCGATCGTCCAGGTTTAGGTCGGCAACCAAATTGTTAAACTCGGCTTTAAGATTGGGGGGCACCATGATATCCACTGAGCTATTCACCCCTGCCAAATCCGACCAGAAATCGTAGGCAAAGTTGGTCTCCTCCAGGTCCCTCAGAGCTTGCACCTGTTCTTCCGTCGTGGGTGTTAAACGGTGCACTTGGTATCCGTCATACCGAACTTTCTCCGAGAGGGTCGCCCCAAAAATGCAGAAGATTAGGGCAAGCGTTGCTTTCGTCATCATCATGCTGGGAAAGTACTTAATTAACGAAAGCAAAGCAGAAAAATAAAAGAAAATAAAAAAAATGACCCACCTGCAATGTTCTACGTCCCCATCAAACCACAAGTAACTACTGCCCAGGATGAAATCGAACCCCATTTTATATGCTTGCCCCGATTGTAATTAATTCGATATTCACGTGATAAGGAAACGCGAGGATGGGCCATATTGCTTTCGTCAGAAAGAAGAAATATTGACTGTATTTGAAGTGTTTTCTTTTTTTTTTTAATAATAATCTCTCTCTCTGTGTACGAGATATGCAAATAAGTACCTGCCTACGATTTATTTATAGTATTAAAAAATAATACACATTTATTGGTTTCGTTATTTTCAAAATAGTCACCACGGTGTCGTGTGCAAATTTCCTAAAGTCCCATATCTGGGGGGGCTGTAAATACCTTAACAGTTGTTTTCGGTTCGTTCCTCAAAACTTCGGTTATTTTTAGAAAACTATAAATAACTTATTTTTTGGTTGGGTTTGCATAAGGCGAAAGCTTAAATTGATTTGTGAATGCCTCATAAATAAATAAATAAATAAATAAAAAAAGGGAAAATGTAAGATTCGATTAGAAATTAGAATTAAAAAAATAAAAATTGAATTCAATTGAAAACTACAGGATGAATCAGATTTGTTTGTACGATTACATTCAGTTTTTTTTCTTTATGGGACACCCTGTATATCGTAAACAAACTGTTACAGCGTGATTAAAAAGTTACGAACAGTTCAGTGTGAACGATACCAAAACTGCAAACAAAAAAAAAACAAAATAATATAAAAATTAAAATATATACATTTCAGATTAACGACGGCTTCAAACATTTTCTTCACATTTTTAACAACAACAAAATAAAAAAAAAACTGCACATCTAAGAAAAATAAATAAAAAAAAGAGACGGTAGTACACATTCGAATTCGTTTTCAAAGTAATCGCGATGGTTGGAGATTCCCTTCTTTCCTATTTTTTTTTTTTTTTATTTTCGGTTGTGTTGGTTAGGAAATAATTAGTTTCATCCGAGTAGGTCACGTGGCGTACAGGATTAAATGAAGACCTGAAAATATAGGATCCAAGATTTTCTATATTCACTTCTGGTTGGTCTTTGTGAACAAATTTTATTTTCATCGTAATAATAAAAAGGAAACTATTACCCAACACCCTGTGTAAGCAATTTCATTTTAACGCTTAGGTTAAATAATACTGCGTCTCTGCTGATGAAGCCCTAAACAGGGCTGAAACAGAAGCTGTACAGAGGCTGCTCGAGGTTGTCACTGCAATCAAAAACGATTTGCAACAAAATTTTGTAACACTAAGTATATTTATTATAATTGCATATGTGACTGTTGTAATTATACTTAGTTGTTTGTTCATCTCGTAATTTCTTTAAAATAACGCCCCAATGAACTCAACGGAAAATTATCGTGGATAAAGTTATAACAAAATTAATTAACAGCAAATAGAGTTACATTAAATAGAAAATTTATTTGTGTTATTATTTGCAGTGTCAGGAGATTCCTTTTGTATATTTGTCGTTCTTGTATACAGGTTGTTCTAGAAAAAGGCAGCTAAATTATTATAGAAAATAAATACTAATCAAGTGATTTTTTTTTCAATTTACGTTTTTCTTATTAGAACCAGAACAACCTCCACAGAGAACTCATGATATGTAAAGTTCTTGAACAGTGAACTCGTGTGGATGTTGAAGCATTTGAACAGGAAACTCATGAAAGTCGAAGGCGTTCGAAGAAAGCGCTTCGCCAACGAAATTTGGGGCATCGCACCGCCGCCATCTTGGATTCCAAGATGGCGCCGACATGATGGCCGAATCGCCCTCGCCCGGGCGTTTAATTTGATACCCCACACGGTCGGTTTACGTCGTCGCGAACGGTTAGCGACAGTACCCCGCCGCCATATTGGATTCCAAAATGGCGTCCTGGTCACAGCCGCATTGCCCTCGTTTACGACTTTCTTGTTAGAATTAAATAGAGAAGAAACTAATCTGCTTGCTAACTTATTCAGTCTCGAGACTGGTTATTCTCAAATTCAAAACTTAACAACTTTTATTTTAGAACAGATAAAATAGCGACATCTTACGATCGCTTTTTGACCTGACATTTTAGAGTAATGTAGTTTTCCCTTTAGGTTGATATCCTTTTTTTTGTTATTTAAATTTTTTCATTTCACTTTATTTAATTTGATTTGATGCTTAATAATTATTGCAAGCATTTTTGTTTCGGTTATTATAATTATCGATCTAATA
This sequence comes from Prosopocoilus inquinatus, assembly GCA_036172665.1. NCBI lineage: Eukaryota > Metazoa > Arthropoda > Insecta > Coleoptera > Lucanidae > Prosopocoilus > Prosopocoilus inquinatus. The sequence continues at coordinate 1,268,509 of CM069873.1, forward strand.
AAACGTTTTATAATTAATACACCGTGCCTTCAAAATTTGATTGTGAATTAAAGTATTTTCTTTTATTTTAAAATTCTCACGTCAATCAATATCTCTGAAGCAATCTAATTATTAGTAATTATTAGTAAACATATTTTTTTTACTTACAATCATAAATAATGGAAGTATTAATCTGTATTAATCTGATCGCAGTTATCGTTTCCTTATATTCGCATTCTTTTGTTTCAAAATACTTTTGCTTTCACAGAAATACGCAAAATATATTTGTAAAGGAAATAAACAATGAATTGCAAAGTGTTGTCGTGTTGATAAAAATCTTTTTTTCTTTTTGCCGTTTACTTAAGATTAGATTGTTGTTATTGTCAGGGCAGAGACAGTTTGCGCGTTGCTGTGGGAAATGTTTCAGAAAATCAACTAAAAAAAAATTGCAGAGAATATAAAAAAAACTTTTTAAAACGAGCTAAAAGAGTAATTTATTGACTTACTTTTTTTTTATTCACTTTTGATAAAGCAAATAATTATATTTGCGAAACGTCAAGTAAGTCAATAAATTACTCTTTTAGCTCATTTTAAAAAGTTTTTTTATTTGTTTCGTATTCTTTGCAATTCTCACAAGCAAGAACTACCCAAAAATTAACTAAAAAAAAAAAAATTGTTAGAGCGTTTTTGTTAATTTAATACAATTTTTGTTCGGTTGTTTTTCGGGGCTGTCCCGACTTGGAACCGGAACGTGCAGATTTAAATATCGGGACGGTTCGGGCACAAAATTCAACTGGAATTTCAGAATTTCCATCACAAAGTGGGCGGTGCCGACCGACCTTATCCACCCCAACGAGCCACCACTGTTTTAGACGTTTTGAACATTTGAAATTTCTTTTTTATTTTTCTCCACTTTTAGGCGCTTTCTTTCGCTTAAAAGTTTGAATCGTGTTTCGAATAGTTTGGACCTCAATTTCGTAGTTGTTGCAAAAAGACACCTGAACACTTGAATTTTTGATTGAAAGTGTTCATTTGTAAATAACCATAATTCCATCGAAACAACAAGTTTTAAAAATAGAGAAATTCAAAGAAAAGAAAGTCTGTTTTTGAATCAGAACACGTTTGGATCACGATTTTCTGAGCGAAAGAAAGCACCTCATGTCGCATTTATCAAATTGGTACTTTAGATAGAGAAAGGAAAGGAAACTGACATTTTCAAAATGGATGACGATTGTTTTGTTTATTTTAGATTATATTTAATCAGAATAGTAAATGTTTTCATTAATTTATCGCAATTTATAACAGACTCCGTTTTAAATTTCGCGCCAGTTTTAGGACCGCCCACATTCCTAACCTGAAATTACCCGACGCGCAACGGACTGCATATAGACTAGGGAATTTTGTTTTGAACTCGGAAAGTTTGCAACACTGTTTTAAACAGTGACCGCGGTCAACATTGACAGATTTTCGATCTTGAAAAATAAATGTGAATTAATATTAATTAATTAATTTGCTGCGAACTATGTCTTCACCGGTACCAAAATCGCCAGAACAAAGTGAAAAGAGCAAAAAATACGACAGACAATTGAGGTTAGATCGTCAAACTTCGAGTTTGTGTATTTATTTAAAAGTTCCTTATACAGGCTGTGGGGTGACCACGGTCAAAAATTGCTGGAGAACGCCAAGGTATGTTTGATAAACGCCACCGCACTGGGAACCGAGATTTTAAAAAGCCTGATCCTACCCGGCATCGGGGCTTTTACAATCGTCGACGGAGAAAAAGTGTCTGAAGAAGACATAGGATCAAAGTTAGTATACCGCGAGATGTAGTAGTCTGAGCACTTTTCTTTTGTAGTTTCTTTCTAGAGAATGATACTGTGGGCCTGTCCCGAGCACAGGCCGCCACGCGCTGTTTATTAGAACTCAATCCTGATGTACACGGCGATTACATCGATGAATCCGCAGAGCACGTAATGGCGCACACCCAAGACTTTTTTAACAGCTTTTCCGTCGTAATAGCCACAGCTCTTCCAGAAAAGTAGGCGCTACATTTTTTTTTCTTTCATATTAGAAAGAATATTTACATTTACTTTACTTATGGTAGGACCTTAGTGCCTTTATCAAGACAATTATGGGAAGCAAACGTTCCGTTAATCGCTTGCCGAAGCGTAGGTTTTCTGGCTTGCCTGAGACTGCAAGTTCGAGAACACACGGTCATCGAAGTGCATCCGGACAACGAGAATCCAGATTTACGTCTGGAAAACCCTTGGGCATCCCTTAGGGAATACTTGGAGAAAATCGACGTCGCCGCCCTCGATAAGAAAGAGCGCAGCCACGTACCCGCCCTTGTAATTCTTTATTATTACCTGGAAAGATTCAAAGCGTCCCACGGGGGTGAGTTAAATTTTTTGGTTCGGTGCGGTTCAAATTGGGTTTCTCGCTTGTAGGAAAATCACCTGACACGAGAGCGGAAAAAGAGGAATTACGCAAATCCATCATGGAGAGTAATTTTGTGCTCGAGGACGGCCAATCGCATTTAGAAGAGAATTTTAAGGAAGCCGTTCACTATGTGAATACCTGCATTGGACAACCGAAGATACCGCCTCAAGTTCAAACAATTTTAGACGACGAGCGATGCACTAATTTAACACAAGAAGTAACTATAATATACTTAAGCCTCGATTAACTCGGTATCTTGTATAAATGTGATTGCGTATTTTAGAGTTCGTCGTTCTGGGTGATGTGCGCGGCTTTACGCGAGTTAGTACAGAGCGAAGGAACCTTGCCTGTTAGGGGAAGTCTGCCGGACATGGCCGCTGATACCAACAGTTACGTAACTCTTTACCAGCTCTACCAAAAACAGGCCCAGTTTCAAACGGAGGCGGTTTTTCGCAGGGCCAACCAAATTGCAAGGAGTCTAGGTCAATCCCCAGATGCGATTACAGAAAGTGAGGTATGCATTTTAACAAGTGCGGTGGGGGGAGAAGTCCTAAAAATTATTATCTACGTATTTTTTTTATAATTACAGATTAAATTATTTTGTAAACACGCCGGTGAATTGTATGTAATTCGAGGGACATGCATTGCCGACGAATACCAATCGATTTCATTAGACATTTCTTCTTACCTTGAAGATCCGGATAACCTAATGTTCTACTATGTTATATTAAGGGGGCTAGAGCGATTCATCAGCGACTTCAATGCCTATCCGGGGCAGTTTGATGACCAAGTTGAACCTGACGTACTCAAGTTGAAGAGCATCATTGGAAAACTACTGGCCGAATGGGGCTGCGCCCCCGTCTTAAGAGACGAAAGGGTCCATGAGATTTGCAGGTACGGCGGTGCCGAATTGCATTCCGTTTCAGCTATGATTGCCGGTTGCACTGCGCACGAGGTTATCAAACTTATTACACATCAATACAAGCCGTTGAATAATATGTTTATATACGATGCTATAACTTCGAATTCTGCCACTTTTGTAGTTTAATAGCGCTTTCGATTGGGGTGCATCTTCGTCTCGTTTTATTCCACGAGGTTAAAACGGTACACCAAACGAAAACGCTTTAAGTATAATTGTTAAATTATTTTGCAAAATATTATACAAAGGAGATTGAATTATTCAAAAATAAATAAATAAAGTACGTTGTCATTTTATTTATAAATTCTTCCTTCGTGATTTCTTTCTTGTTTAAAATGCGTTGTAATTATAATCACAAAGATAAAGCGTTTTCTATCCGATCCAGTCCTTGCCGGAGTGTATTATCGAAACCGACACCTCGCATTCTCTCCACGTTTAGAATCTGCTTCTTAATTTGTGGCAGGCAGGCCCTGACATCGTTGGGAATTAATTTCACTAGCACACCGATCATTTGAAAATAAGCGCCGGCACTAAAAGCCAAATGTTTCTCGCCGATGACTTGCACCGTCTGCCGAACCTCATCTCGCATGCGACTGTAAAACTCTGAAGCCGTGAAGTGCCTCATGAAATCGACGGCCGCCGACTTCTGGGTGTTAAACATGATCACCTCGAGGATCCCCGGCATGGTTCGCTGCACTATCAACTTGATCACGTCCTCATCTTTAGAGCGTTCGATTGTAAACTGAATTGTTTTGATGGCTTTGAAGGTATTTTCTTCTGGACTGCGTGCGCTTCGCAACAAAAAGCAAGCCGTTATCTTCTCCAGCATAAACGATGCCAGATTTCGATTATCATCGAATACTTTTGCCACGGGTGAATTCACCAGTGAAAAATGAGGTAAATAACGCACGATTAAATCTTTTAGGGTCCTTTCTATGTAGGCGTCGGATTTGTAGTCGAGGCTAAAAATGCCCTGCAGGAATAAATGCCAGGTCTGCTCTATTGCCGAGAGTATATTAGCGTTGGGGGACTTCCCCATTAAGACTTCTGTTGGCAAGAGCAGAATTGATATTAAGCGGTTCAATAGGCAGGATGATTTCGTCTTGTGGTACAATAAGAGTGGGCAATGATAAAATAACAGGGACATCTGCGTGTATAAGTTTAAGAGAGATGAGTCTGATGGCGGCGTATGATTTAAATACGAGCGTAACCAACCGTCCACGTTTCCAAACGTAACCTCACACAGCTCTTTCAGCCGATAGAAATTTGATTGTAAAGAAGCTTGCTTCTGCAGGGCTTTTATAAAAACCTCCAATGGATTTTGTAGGTTGTCTTCATTAATGTGCAGGACGCTTTCTATCGATTCCAACTTGAAAATTTTCTTAGACAGTTCTTCGTTGTTCAGTTCATTATTCAGCAGGCAGCATTTCACCCAGGCCTGAATCAACACGTGCTCTTGGTTCGGTGGAAAACTCTGTATCACCGGATAATCTTGCAATAGTTTATTTAAAAACTGGTTCGTTACCTTCACATTGATTTGATCACCACAGAAATACTGAATGGTAGACGACTGCAATTCTGGCGTGTTCAGGCATATTGCGGCAGCCAATTTCCCAGTCTGCGGGGAGATGTTGGATTGTGTGGCGATTTGCTTTAAACCTGGCAGTATATTAGAGGAATAATTCGGCTTGAAGTCGTTCCAACAGCCGTTGCCCTCGACCCTCTCAATTGTCCACATCAAAGTACTTATTAGGTAGCAGAGATCTGCTTGCGAGCATGAATTCATGTACCTGGCAATCCAGGGACCAAAAAGAATGTTTTGGCCTAACTTAAAGTTATCGCTGACGTTAATAATAACATCGATTCCAGTGATGTAGTGCCTTATGAGGAAATATTGATCTCGCTTTTCTGACGTTTCTTGCAATAAGCTCAATAAAAACATTGCCGGCTTCTTAATGTCCATGTTTTCACAAACGCATGTAATCAGCTAAAAAAAGTACGTTATCACTTTTTTTTTTTCGTTTAATATCAATGTTAAGTGTTTGCGCTATTTTTCTTTTTAAGTTTAAGCTTCTGTATAATAACAAGGATTAAATACTTACCACGGTACAACAAATAATCCAAAATAATTCCCTGTACTGGCGTTCCTTATTCACGCATTCCAATAAAGACTGTAACTTCTCAATTACTTCTCCTGACCCGACTTGGGTTAACACCAAAAACAAGAGGCTAATCTGGTACAGGGTTTTATCGTCGAAGTCCTTCATTTTGTGCGGATGCAATTTGGAATAAACTCGCCCTTTAAACTTCTGCCAATGTGAAGGATGCGCGCGCATGTGCTTGTACAACAACGAAACGAAATACTCGTAGCTATTATTATTATTACTATTATTAAGAGTGGCAGCGCTGTTCTTCAAGCAATTAATCCTTTCTTGAAGCTCCTTGCATGTCTTAGGAATTACGACATCGCTTCCACCGAAATTTTTATAGAAATATTCCCATAGTTGCAAGTACGGTTCTAATTTAGCCGACTTGATCCAAACCTCTGTGAGCAAAGGTTGTAACACCCTCAAAACACTTAACAATTTTTTATTACTGCACGTATTCGAGGATAAAATCTGTTGCAGGTACTTCTGAGCAAGTCGTTGAGTTTCTGAGGCGTTAATGAGACCCGGCTCGCTATAAATACCTGAATCGTTGTAGCCTTGCAATTGAGCGACGTGGCACAAGAACCACAAGTTAAATTCAACACCGCCGCCGCACGTCACCGAATCGAAAAGTCCCCAAAACCTATCGTTTTCATCTTCAACATAAAAATTCCGACTCAGATACCACCAAAATTTTTTCACGCAGTGGCAAGGGAAAGGCTGAATGTGCAATACGTCTTCGGATTCCACGCGTTTCCGATATATTTTACGCGATATTAACATTAAATCTTTCATCACGCACACAATCATACCTTCAGTTTTATTCGATGAAACACCATCATATTTTAAGTGCATCAGTAACATCGACAGATTGATTTCGAGGTAGCAGTGAAAATACTCGGAAATGTGTTCGTCTGCCTGCGATGAATTACCGGTGAAAGAAAGCAGTTTGTTCAAAGCGTCGCTTTCCAACTCGCCCCATGGCAACATGCACTTTCTGAATAACTCTGCGTATTGGAACAACTTATTTATCCATTTTCTTTCGGCAGAGTTCACAGTGTGGTGACAGTTTAAAAATAAATCGGTTATTTCTCTTCCCATGCGCTCAACCTCGTAGTAATTACACGAAGCCGTTTCACCTGCGATCACATCTTCGATTTGTCGCCATAATTTCCTGGCCAGCTTAAAAAGTGTGTCCCCTTCTAAAATACTTAGAGTTTTTCGGTACGTGTGGCCGTCTATTTTTGCACAGACCTGATTATCTGAAGGAATGTTTTCCAGCGAAGATTTTTCAAACATCGGCACTGTGGGTAGGTCTTCATGTTGAGTCCAGTCTTGAACGTAATTGTCTATTTTACATTTTAATTGCATTTTTATGAAATAATTTGCATTTATTAGTGAGTTTCTTTCATGAACGCAATATTTGGATCACATAATTGAAGGTTATTAGTTTTCCCGCCATTTATTGTGAGTGACATCCAGTGTCATCAACGTATAAAAGCTGAAATCCCTCAAGGGTTGTCAAAAAAAAAGAAACCTTCTCAGCTTAGTCAAAACAAGAGACCTTTTCAACTTATAATTACGTTTTCCCGAAACTTAAATCCTTCACTACAATTGTTAAAATAATCGTTGCTAAGGGTTTTAAGCCTCGGCCAGTCCTCAGCTCAGAGTTGAGCTGCAATTGTAAAACTGGATCTAAATGTTTCTTTTTCGTTTGTTTTAACAGTTAATTGTAGAAATATGTTATTATTTTTAAAATTAATTACTAACATACGTAATAATTTTTCATAATATTCATTTCTTAATATTTTTTAACTTTAAATTTCCCTGATTAATTTAGGGAATTCTGTATGGGGAAATACCGCATGCCGAAAAAGGAATTTTTGGTCGAGCTGGTTGGCGGCACTGTCAGCATTTGACATTAACCAAAAGTTAACCTATCTTTTGATGTTTTCATATATTTTTTTCAGCATTTCTCAGCTTAAATAACGATTTTTCTTAGAAATATGAGCTAAAAGAAAGCGCATCGAAATGACCACGACGAAAAACAAAATAACCTTCGGCAAAATAAGCGCGAATTTCGCCCAGAACACCGTCCCGATAGAAGCCACCGGAAGTTTCGGAAAGTTCGGCGCCGACAATTCAAAATCTGCCGAAATCGAGGCTTTGGTAGAGGATGACACCGAGCAGCAGAAGATGAAGGACGTAATGGGTATTTCGTCTTTTGGAAAGAAGGCGAAGACCTTCGACATAAAAGTAAAGCAGCCAAAGACGGACAGGAGCGAAGTGACGAATGAAAATTTCTTTTCTACGTAAAATGCTTTTAGGACATGATGGCCCAAGTTACGAAGACTGCACGAGAGATAACAAAGAAGTCGGAAATTCAAAGAGCCGATGAAGTGAGCGACGAAAGTGATGAAAGCGAAGACGATTTCATTGGCCCACCTATTCCACAAGGTATTTATTTTTATAATAACAGCGAATCTTTATTTCTGACATAACCATTAGTGTTATTCAACATTGGAAATTGTTAAGTACAAATTAAAATGTTACATGAAACATAGACCAATTAAGAAAAGGATTACTTACGCCCAGTTTTACCAAACACTTAAGCCAAGCTTAACTTTAAAGGCCGCTTATAAACAATACTTAAATTTGAACTCGGCTTAAGTGTTTGATGCATCTGGCCATTAATATCACAGTCAATAATTAAAGCTGCTAAAATTCTTGTAATCAGTACAAGGTATTTGCGCAATTTTTTCTTTCAATTTGTTGGTAGGAGACTGCAACGCAAATTTTTAAGACATTTTCTTGTTAAAAAGATCAGTGAACACTGAACATTTACTAATACAGGGTTCCCACTCGCTGTAAAGTCCTGGGAAAGTCAGGGAATTAAAACATTAAGGTTAGGGAATTTGCTTAATTTAATGCAAAAGTCGGTAAAATTTATTGAAAAACTGGAAATTTGTTTTCAAATTGGATTAGAAAATGAAAAATTGTTTTAAATACTAAAATATAGGAGAATAATATCACGTTTTTAAGAAAAAAAAAAAAAAAATCTTATTGGTAGCCTTCAATGTAGGCAACCATACAAGCGGTTGTGTTGATGGAGTTGCCTATAGTAAGATTTTTTATTTTTTGAAATAACTGATTTATTTATTTTTTTAACGAACAGGCATGTTATTAGAATTAATTGCTTATAATTTTTAAAGGTAATTTTCTACACAATACACGTGATAATAAAAAAAATCATAAATTACTCATTTTTGCCCAACAATTATTTCTGTTCGGAGATCAGGAAGAGAATAGTTAATTAAACACGTAAAAATTAGGAAATTGGCATAATTGCAGTCAGTAGTGTAAGTTTCTTTTTTTTATTAAAAGTCAGAGAAAACCTGGAAAAGTCAGGGAATGCTTCAAAGGAAAAGTGAGCACCTTGTAATGTTTATTTTATTCAACAATTATCCTCGGTTTGAAGAACTCCATAATGTACATTTTCTGCTTTTGAAAGTTCATTAATTAATTTAATTAATTCACGAAATTAATCTCCATGATTTGTCATCACAAAAAAAAATAATTAAAGTTACAGAATGTGATAAAAGTGACAATCTTTTATTGTTAATTCCAGAAGGCGTATAAAATTTTAATCAAATGAAAAAAATCAATCAATCATAGGTGCCTACTAGAACATGATTCTGTAGATATAATAAAGTTTATTATCTTATTTTAATTACTCTTATTTTTCCACTTTTAAAACAAAATATTTCATGTCAAGATTTGGCACCAAAACATGAAATTGAACATAAAAAGAATGATCCAGAAGAAGAAGACAGTTCAGAAAGCGAAGCGGAAATAGAAGACACCTTATTCATACCGTCTTCGCACGAAGTGACAATGACACACGGAAACAAAGCCATAACAGCTTTGAGCGTAGACCCCAGCGGAGCCCGATTGGCATCTGGTAAACAAACACCCCTCCCGGCCCCTCATATTTTAATCTGCTTAATAATTTCAGGATCTGTGGATTACGATGTGAGTTTCTGGGACTTTGCCGGGATGGATTCGGGCATGCGAAGCTTCAGAACACTACAACCATGTGACAATCACCCGATCAGGGCTTTGCACTATTCGGGGACCGGTGATTTATTATTGGTCGTGTCAGGGGCGGCGCAAGCCAAAGTGTTGGATCGAGATGGTTTCGAACAGCTGGAGACCGTCAAGGGGGATATGTACATTACGGATCAAGCGAAAACAAAAGGACACACCGCTGGGTTGTTGTGCGGCGCGTGGAGTCCTGTAACGCGAGACGAATTCCTGACTACATCCAGCGATGGTACTGCGAGATTATGGGATTTGCTTAACGGAGGAAAAAATCACAAGTCGTTGGTGAAGTGCAGGGCGAAGAATGGCCTGAAGACTTCCCCCACGGCTTGTTGCTACAGCCCAGATGGACGCGTGTTGGCTTTGGGTTGTTTGGATGGGTCACTTCAGCTATGGGATGTTCGGAAAAGCATGGTTGCACCTACGAGTCAGTTGAGGAACGCCCATCAACCCAGTGAAATTAGTAGCGTTTGTTATTCCCACGTTGGCAATCAGTTGTTAAGTCGCAGCTGCGATGATACGCTTAAATTATGGGATTTAAGAAATTTCAAACAGGCCGTACATGAAGTTGGCGATTTATATTCCAGATATGATATGTGCGATGCAATTTTTAGTCCTAACGATCAAATTGTTGCTACTGCAACGTCCGCTAAAAAGAGTAAGTAAGACAGAAATGCCACTACACTAAGTAAACAGGGCAGAAAATCAAATCTTTATAGCTTTATAAGACACTAAACTCTTCTGCTTTATGAACTGTAATAAATTTTATTTGATTTCAGATGAGCCAGGTGGACAGTTATTGTTTTACAACGCAGCCACTTTCGAACCAATACAAAAAATAAACGTGACCACATCGCACGTGATAAAAGTGCTTTGGCATCCGAAATTAAACCAAGTGTTCGTGGGGAGCGGAAACGGCATCATTAAATGTTACTACGATGAGAAACGCAGCCTGAGGGGGGCCACCTTGTGCGCCACTAAAGTGCAAAGACACGTGCAGCACGCCGAAATCGTAAGCTCGCAGCAAGTGATCACACCTCACGCTCTGCCCCTGTTCAGACAAGAACGACGGAAAACCAGCCGGAAACAAATGGAGAAAGACAGGCTGGATCCGGTCAAGTCGAGGAGACCCGACTTGCCCATCACATCCGGACAAGGGGGCAGAGTTGCATCGAGTGGGGGAACTCTCAGCAGTTACGTGATAAGAAACCTTGGTCTGAGTAAACGGGTCGATGATGATCAAGATCCGAGGGAAGCGATTTTGAAGTACGCGAAGGAAGCTGCTGAGAATCCGTATTGGATCACACCGGCTTACGCAAAAACCCAACCCAAGCCGATTCTGGATGTGGTAGATGAAGAGCCCGTCGCAAAGAAATCCAAAACTAGTTAAGTGTTACAGTTATTATTTTTTTTGCAGTTTGTCTTAAAGAGTTCTTGGATGAATTTGTGAAACACAAAAGTAATTTGTCTCTTTTAATTATTAACTAATAATAATAGTGTAGATTAATAATTAATTTGTGTACAGATGTGTATATTAATGGCGAAGTAATTATTTGAAAGTTTAATGCGCTATTAAAGATTTATTTACATTTAAAATTCTTCCCACGGATTTATTTTTTTGTTGAAATTTTAAACACCTACTCACATTTTTAAATTTTTTATTACTTCCTTGAACCCTCTCAAAATAAATCGTTTCTAAGAAGTAATTACGAATGGACATTGTAATTGTACTAACTTAAAAAGCAAACGATTTTAAGAATTCCGCGTTACAAAACGTCCAATTTATATTAAGCAATTCGGTAGTAGAAGAAATTATCTTTTGATTTACGACGTTCATTATCTTTTTGCAAACAGGACTTGTAAATATTTAACCATTTACAACCGTGCGGTGTAAAGCGACGTTTGAAATTATTAAAATTCGCCCGTGAATAAAACTGAAAATATAAGTAGTATGCAAAAATTTAATTCCAACTTGTTTCAAAATCTATAAAACAAAGTTAAACTACAAGCACCGTACACAAACAATAAACAAACATAAAAGAAACTCTTCTGCGTTTTGTTTTCTAACATTAATCATTTTTTTACGAATACAGAATAGAATACACCTCGGGTGTCGGGCCCAATTATAATAATAAATAAAAATAAGACGACAGTGTTTGAAATTTAGCTTACGGTTTACATCGTTAATGATTTGAGGAAGACGATTTCAAAAGGTACAGCTGAGTGAATTGCATTAAAACACACACTTGATAAATAGGTACTTATGTTTCCAAGTAAGACTGGCATTAAATTTTACTTATTAATTAAAAATAAACTAGGTCGTTGGGGTTTTCTTTTTAAATAACCACAATCAGATCATTTGCTTTTCTTTATTTTAATTAATTACTGTTTATTTATATAATAATAATAATTTTCTCTCTCTGACTGTGGACAAACGAATAAATCCAAGATACACATTTTCCAAACATGTATTTTATATTAGCTAGATAACTTGTTGTAAGTGGAGTAAAAGTAAGTATACGAAGGTAAACATATTTAATAAAAATTAAAAGTATGTAACAAAGGTAATTTATTGAATGTAAATAAATTATTCCACATGTAGCATCAAGCAAATTTCAAAATGGATTTTATTCGTTATATTCCCACCAGTCTTTGTCATAACCCTCATGCACGTGATCTAATAAAGCCTTACGCCTCCCATCGCAGTACCTATATTTATCCTGCACTTTCTGTTTTATATCTACTAAATTTTCTTGTGTTATATCTCGTTCTAGATATTCACTAAGCATTTCAGTTGCGCGCTCTAAATCTTTTTGGTTGTCTTCGAATATGACAGACTGATTTGTTTTCTTTAAATAATATGCAAAAACATACGTGTACATAAGAGTTTGTCTACATTCGCATAGTATGTCTACAGCTTTCCGTAGAAATTGCACTTCGATCCAACTCATGTTATGCTGTTGCATTTCTTCCATTTTATCTTTAACCGACGCGTACAATTTATGCTCAAACTTCAGCGACTGCATGTGATTCATATATCTATTACAGTAAAACAAGTATCTCTGCAGGGCCGAACGGGACTTCTCTTGAGCATTCCTGGCCGCTCTCGCTTCCTCTTCGTCGTAACGGTTACAATTGTACCACGAACTACCGTGCGGTTCCCAAGGCCCCAGGCAAACCCAACAGAAATCCGCCTTGCAGTTCTGATTCTTGCACACCATGTGATTGCAGCCGCCGTCTTTCTCGATTGTCGCGTTACATTTCGGGCATTCCTTTGTGTTCGCCGCAATCCAGTTGGACGTTTCCGAATCGTCATCGCATTTCTTTATCCATTTCTTCAGTAAGTTGCACTTTACCGGGTCATGCCAGTTCTCGCCGCATACGAAACAGAAGACATGACCACAACGACATGCAACCGGATGACTTTCGACGTATGTTACCTGAAAGAAAAGATGACGTTTAAATAAAAAAATCATTTAAATTAACATAACAAGTTCAAGGAGGAAACAGGTCTTTGTCATTCTGCACTCTAGTGTACACTAAAGTATTTTTGTCTTGTTCTAATCTCATACATTAATACAAGATGAAGATAGTTTGAGTGTGCACTAGTGCAGAATAACAAACAGACCTTATTGTATACAAATCTATTTTTATTAGTGACACATCAACAGGCATCAACACAGAATCTGATCAACAATGACTAAGAAGATCATGCCCAAATTTCCATCACAATGTTCCAAATCGTATTAATTTAATTATTATTCTCGTGAAACGATTGTTTTTATAATAAGCACCTTGCATTTTTTTTCCTCATCAGGTAATTAAAGGCACAAAGTAACTGATGAATGTTAAGTGTGAGTTATAAAATAATATTTGTATAATTTGTTAGTTCCGTTAAAATTCTAATTTATGACATTTTTTTTTATAATTTGTGCTTCGAATGTGAAGTCACGGTTCTTTGTATTAAGGCCCTAAAAATATTGGTGCTTGTTAGAGAGCTAATTTAGAGTTCAACTTACCATACCAGGGCATGATGCCAAAGAGTTATTAATAAGCACAGTAGCAAAGAAAAGAAAAAAAACATGCGCTTGTAAATAAGAATTATCTGCAATTTTAATTAATATTTGAATTACTTATTTATGAAAGACTGAAATAAATACCTTTATGGCGTAATTACAGTCCGGACTAGGGCACCAGCGTAGGAGACGATTACATTCGACGAAACTATTTGTAATAAGATGTTGATACTTGACCCGAACCCTAGGATCCCTGACCAAACGCATCGCCGTCTGATCGTCTACCAAAATAGGACAGTTATGAGCGGCGCACGCGATGGTCTGACCAACACCTTCCTCCATAATCTTGGTCGTCAAATACTCGCTCCAACATTGATAACAAAAACGATGGCCGCATTCCAATCCGGTCATCTGCGACGGGGGCAATATCATGAAGCAAATTTCGCACTCTTCCGTGCCCAAAACTTTCCGAGATGTCTTCGGCTTGTTGGCTGACGCGGGTCTCTTGAACGGATTGACGACGTGAGCCTCCTTAAACAATTCGTCCTGGTTTCCATCGTAGAAACGTTCCATAAGCTTCTCTTTGTCCCAGTTGAAATAATTGAGGAGGATTCGAGTTGTCGTCGCTGGTATTTGGACTACGGTGTTCACATCTTTGATGCAGTCTATCATGTGCTGGACGATATCATCCGTGGACAAGACTTCGTAGGGGTAGTCCTCTTCGAAGTTCTGGATGTTGCTACTCGAACAGTTGTCTGGCTCAATCCCAAAGTCCACATCGTCCCCGCTTGTTTCGTTTCCAGAATCGTCGAAAATATCTTCATCTATATTCATATTATTAAAACATAAGCATTACTTCGAACTTAGGTATACTTTTTTCCTTGGGGATACTTTGTTACTTAAACTGTCACTTTTTGATTTTGATGGAATGCAAGATGACAAATTTATTTTGACACTGGCGAAAGCGAAGTACTAGCAACAAAGCACACGCATGTTTATGTTTCACGTTTTGATTGTTTTAGACCGTATTTTTTTGCCTGATAATAAAAATGACGAGTATTCTTCCACCAACGACCTTGGCAGTCATAACAGAATTGCCAACTTAATTAACGACACGTCCCTCACGACGACGTTACACATCATTCATCGTTTATTTATCGGCAAACTTTATTACTTATTTACATTTCTACAAGGATTTTACACGTAGTAATTCTGTATAACGAGAAAATTCTGAGTTTTCTCAAATAAGCTGCTATTTCCTCGATCATGAATCACGCATAGGAATATTTGTATGTAGTATTAAATGCATACGTCACAGTTACTAAAATGCACTATTTCCAGGTCCGGACCGGCTGTCTGTAGAAACGTAGAATTATTAATTTAATTTAATTTAACAACTTAATTATGAGGAGAAAATATTCACTTAATCTAAAACGTCCATTCTCAAGAGAAAAAATAAAAATAAAATGATTCATACACAGAGACATCATGAAAGATTGCAACTACGTTTGTACCAACCATTAGATGCTTTCTTTCGCTCACAAAATCGTGATCCAAACGTGTTTTCATTCAAAAACAGACATTCTTTTCTTTGAATCTCTCCGTTTTTAAAACTTGTTTGGATTGAATTATGGTTATTTACAAATGAACTGTCAATCAAAAATTCAAGTGCAACAACTACGAAATTCAGGTCTAAACTATTCGAAACACGATTCAAACTTCTAAGCGAAAGAAAGCACCTATTCTCTATCCACTTGTATTTTATGTACTTGATGGATAAAGCTAGATTTTCATTATTGAAACTGTAGAGTCTATTTTTTCTTTATAGGCGGTAGCGCGGGAAATTGTAATAAAACTGTCAATAATTCGGCTCTCCTATTGATCAGTCATTTTTTTTGTTTATTTGGTTAAAACAAAAAACTAGTTAGTAACAATTAGGGTCAACTTGTCAAATTTGTCATCTATTCAGGGTTGCCAGATTTTTCTCGAAAAATATATCCGAAAGTATTACAAAAAGTAGCCCAATTAGGCCAAATTCCGAAATATAAAAGAGTTATTAAATGGCCTTGGTTTTACTTGCTTGCTGTTATTACTACGTATTAGACGCCGGCATTCCATTTCACCACCGCCCTCTACCAAACTAATTTTTGATGTCTCGGTGTATTGGCAGAAATAAATATTTAAAAAAATTCTGCAATAATAAAACGCCACCTTGAAATGTTCGCATTGGAAGTGTGGTAATAAAAATAAAAACGAATCATACAACTGTAGTACTAATTAATAATTAATTTGTAATTAATTATTATTATTAATAATTAATTTGTACGTAATTAATTATTAATTTGACAGTTGTCAAGGTGAACTATTCTTTCTTGTTTTTTTGCTAAAAACAGGAGCAGAAAGAAACAAAAGAAAATTGAAAAATCAAATAAACCTGCAAAAAAAAATATAGGAAACAAAAGAGAAACGAACGAAACGGCAACAAAATACAAGGCGTAAGGCGAAAAGAAAACAAAAGAAGATCGACAAGCTTTTTCCGGACGAATCAAAATCAAGTTCGCAGAAAATAAAGCAAAAAAAAAAAACTATAAAAGTCAACAATACGATAAAAAAATGAGAAAAAAACCAACGACGAAATAAAATGC
Organism: Prosopocoilus inquinatus; assembly: GCA_036172665.1. Taxonomy (NCBI): domain Eukaryota; kingdom Metazoa; phylum Arthropoda; class Insecta; order Coleoptera; family Lucanidae; genus Prosopocoilus; species Prosopocoilus inquinatus. The sequence goes on from CM069873.1 coordinate 1,284,755, forward strand.
ATAAAACAAAAGATCCGTTCTTGACAAAAAAAAAACAAATGAAAAACGACTAATTACGAAGAAGCGCCAATAAAATACGAAAAATTAATTTGATAAAAAAGGAAAAGAAAAAGAAAAAAAAACAAAAAAATTGATGATTAAGATGAACAAAAAAACAAATGAATCTCCAGACGAAAAAAAAAACTAGTAGAAGAAAAAGACAGCTTTAAAAAGCGTCAGTCAACAAAACGTGAAAAATCAATTTGATAAAAATAAACAAAAGAAAAATACGAGAGCATGAAATGAATTTTAAAAAAATAAACAGAAGTAACAGAATAAAAGGACACATTTTGCGCTAAAAAAAAAAAAAAATTGTACGTTTTTTGTTTGTTTTTTTCTTCGTTGTATCCTTTGTGATTTTGCAAATATCCGAAATTTTTGTAAAAATGCGGGAGTTCATGGTTAATAAGCGCGATGAATTATTTTAATTTGTCTGAATTCTAGAAAACAAAAGAGGACTGCAAAAAAAAAGAAAAGAATGCAAAAAACAGAAGAAAAAAAACAAATAAAATGAGTAAGTTGATTCGTTAATTTTGAAAAACGGAGATAATTCATAAATTTACCTTCTGTCATGCACGTGTAGGTTTTCACACTTTGGAAGAAAGTGAAAAAAAATGTAATTTATCTACATTTCCTGGATTTTTTTTAATTCAGCATAAATTAACGCCAATTTATTTTTTAATGTCACCATAACCAGTGATACACACTGCCATAACATTGCCGATTACACATCAATTACAGCTCAAGTGGTGACATCTATCGGCTAGAGTTATCAATTACACTTTTAACTAAAAAAAAATAGCATTCAAATCGACTCTAGATTTAAATTTAGCTCACTTAGGCCGGATTTCATAATCGAACTAAAGGTGACTTTAAAATAAAGGTCACATAACTAGGTTTTCGCATCTTTTTTGGACATATGACTGAGGCTTTAATTAATTAATTAAAATTAAAGTCTCCTTTAATTCGATTATGAAATCGATCCTTGAAGGATAAAATGAGGAATTTTATCCTTCAACTTTTGATAATTGAAAATGCCGAAATTAATAATTTCAGTCGACAAAAAATCGTACAGTCCTGCGCATAATAATTTGCTACAATTTGACATTTCTCTGAGCCTCGTAGCACTCTCGGACAAGGGAGGTGGGTGGCATTTTAGTTGTGGATGGCTGTACATTAAAAGATGTTTTAATGAATACAAAAAGACTAAAGTATAACGAAAATAAATTTATTACGACAAAAATAAAAATCCTGCCAACTAAATGTCAGGTTTTATTTTCTTTTGGCGTTTTCGAACGAGAACAGTCCAATCCGTTCCAGAACTACGCCACACCGGATCAGCTCGTAACAGGAATAGCTCTTGATTGGTTTGGATACGCTCCTCGAACGGTAGTTTCAACGCTAAACGCATCCTCTCTTGCAAGGTTGCAAAAATTTTGCTCCATTTCAGTGCAATCCGGTTCATTCGAACGTGAGAATTTTTGATCCCTGAACGGGCAAAAACCATCCGAATGCGCCCGCCACACATGCTCGCTCTTTCTGCGCTTGCGCAACATGATCCGGACTTGCTTCAAGTAAAAGCGCCAACAAATACAAGCAGCGATTTTGAAGTAATCGCAACTACGCTTTATTAAACGGACTGAAAGATAAGATGACGAAGCCGTCAACAACCGGGAAGTTATTCCAATTGTAACAATTAAAAATAAATTGTAGCATTTATAACTCAAAACAGTTATTCTTGGACACTTTGTACATACAAAAAAGTTTATAATTTCAAAACAATTAAAATCATTAGGAGTGGAAAAAAGTCGATGGTTGTTTGAATGATGTTTGTAAAAGATTATGACGCATCTGAATGCGTGGGTGATGGATGCGAAGTTGGCGTGGGCGATAAATCTGATGAAAATGAAACCGGCGACACCTTCAAATGTAATGGTAATCCAGTCGGCTGTGAGTATACAAAATTCGCAGACCTTCGCAGACGAAACATAATGTTATCGATTTTATGCATGGCGATCACTCTGGTGTCTGCATCGAACGCCCTCAGCCTCGTGCATAGTAAATCAGTGTACAACTGACATTCGTCTTTTTGTTGATGATTCTCGACATGCTGCGACGGTTCTTGTGCGATTAGTTTCAGAATCTGTGAAGTTTCATCCAAGTCGGAGGCGAGAGGGTCGGATTTCAGAAGTTTCCGCTTTGTACCGCCAGACTTTGGTTTTCGAGGCAGCGAACTATCGTTCTGGATAGTTTCGGCTTCAACGTGAGGAATATCCAATGTCTCTGCGGCAAACGAACTCAGGTTACATTCTGTATTTGCGGATGATATCTTTTTCTTTTTAAAACTGCTCGTGCTTGGACTTCCGCTTTCGGTAGAGTTGTAACTTTTTTCCGAATCCTCGTCTGCATCCTGCAAAATAAAATGCTTTTAAGCGAGAAATATGTGTAGTACTTGGTGTCTTCAAGATCCGGGGAAGTCCGAAAATGGTATTTTATGTACAGATAGCAAACAGGAAGTTTCATGTAAACCAGCGTTGTCCATAGAGTTACTATACGAATAAGAATTGCATAGTTACGTTTACATCGCTAGCGCCACGCTGTGTGACGCAGTTGCACTACTCCAAATAGGGATGACGTAACAATTTAAAAGTTACAGATGGGTCGCGTTCAAAAACTGTAACGGGAGAGCACTTTGGGCGTTTAAAACGAAAAAAAGCAAAATATACAAAATCACTTATACGAGAGAGAAAGAATATTACCCAGAGCGCGCTCTTTTCAGTTCCTGAACGAGCCCCTGTACTTGATACAACGAAGAGTGAAATAAATCAAAGCAGTGCTTTCCGAAAAATCAAAAATATTTTCCAGTATACCTCTGCCTACAAAAAAAAAAAAAAAAAACAGAATAACCAAAGAATAAAAACCATCATTAACCAAAGAATAAAAACCTAAGTAACATTTTTTGAATTGTCCCACTTCTTACTTTGGGCGGCCATATTGGAAGGGTGGCGCTAGCGTGCACTAATCTACTATTGCTTTCACTGTCAAAAATAATATGACAGATATGCTTTTATAACTGAAGGCAAAAGTGAGGTTATTTGTTCTTAAAGACCGATTCATAATTACTGTTATCTTTACAACGCGGTCTGAAATTCCTTGTCCGCATCTATACAGCTGCGGCCTCTTGAAAACTGGGCACGCATTAGAAAATTTCGAATTCTTGCAATTCATGTCAAATCTCAGCGCGCCAATTTTTTTGGGTCGCAACTGTACTATCCGAGTATGCAATAAAACGAGTGTTCAATTAAAAAAAAAAAAAACGGTCCAGGTAGCCATGAATTTATTCGGAACGTCTGGCGTAGGGTTCTTCATACGACTAGCGTGAAGCGTCACTTGCATTTCTAACCTCACTTTAACACAAAGAAGACATTTCAAAAAGAAACGTTCATTACCGAATGTTTATATTTAAGTGTTAAAAAAAAATTGCAGGAGCAGCTTTCGAGTTTTGTTGGTTAGGTCAACCGTCAACCTGTCAAACTTGAAATTCAAATGATGTTAATCACGACATGCGTTCACGACAACAAAAGCCTGCTACAGCCTACTTGACCGTTTCTTTTTTATTGAACACTCGTTATAAAATGCCGTTTTCATATCTACTTCCTCGGAATTTTGGGACACTCAATATTAATATTTTGAAGTCAAACGAATCGTCCAAATATCAGCAGATTATACCAGATATCTCACGACATTCTAGAGCTTTTCTTTTTTTTTAATTCATTTACATGAAATTTGAAAAGGATAAAATTACACAATTACACATAAAAACCATTGAGTACTGTATGTAGGGCTTACGATTTCGCTGGATTTGATGTCAACTTTCTTATTTTTACAGGAACATCCTGTATCTTTTTACATTTTCATACGTCAGAAAATTCTTTTGTCTTTTTTGCTTAATTTATCGCTTCCAAATTCGTTGGATACGACTAGAAATAAATAATAAGTTCACAGTTGCCATATTTGAGGTTATGCTCGTGCTTTGTACAATCTTTATTTTGTTATTTTATTTTGTATGGATGCTGGTTTAAAGTTTACACCTTTTTTTAGAATATTAGGGGCGATTCCACAAGACACATCCGTTTATTAATCATTAAAAAAAAAAAAAAATGTCGCAATTCTGACACTTCAAATTTTTAACTTCAAACTGTAAGCCTGTGTTGCCAACTTTTTGGAAAATATAACTGCTTGCACTAATTATAAATTCCGTTGATCGCATGGCATCCTATTATTATTATTTTTTAATCTGGCGACGAAGTGGGCCATGAAAGTTGAATAGACTAGGAAAGTAAACGTCACAGAAGGCGGAGCTGAGTCGTTTAGTATCTTTCTCTAATAAGTCGGACGTATGTCGTAAATTATTCCTGCTATACCGCCGGGTTAACGCAAACATAACCTAACACTGAAAAATATTAAGACAACGAGAATCGACGAGAAAACTAACACTTCTATAAGTTAGTATATTTTTCCTTGAAAAATACTTAACGAATTCATTACTTGCTATCTGACAAACATTTTCACCCAACTTTCTTTATTTTATTATCTTAGGTTATGTTTGTTAACGTTGTTGACATGCTTCTGTACTTAGCTCAGACATTCGTTTTGTGCAAATTTTTAATAATATTTACATAAAATAAGCCCAACTGAAATGATTTTATTAAAGCTTTACACCATAAGTTTCAGTAAAAAGCAAAAGTTTTCACAAGAACTCTGTGTAGAGTAAGTATTTTCAGTTTATTTAACCCCAAACCGTGCATTTTTGTAGTCCGAGTCTATTGGACTACAAAAAATGCATGCGTTTCAAATTTCGCGCCAGCTTTAGGACCGCCCACTTTCCTAATCTGTTGTGATTTGTGATCCGTCATTAAAATAACAGATTGTTTCAAAAATTGTGCTGCTTTCACAATAAACACGTCACGTCACCGCCAACTTAAAAAAAAACCCCTGACTATTATCAACAACCACAATTGTTGTTATTATTATTATTATTATTAAAGAGATCAAAATGAATATTTATATTTTCTGGTGTCTGATAATTATGGAAAAAGTGGTGTGCAAGTTAGAGATGTGTATTCACGGATTCGTATTAATATTCGTAACTGTGGTATCACTTGATTACTGTCACAGATAGCATTTGAAATCTTTACCGCGTTTTCGTTTTTATTTTTTGTCGAATTGCCAACATAGCCTTCATCGACGGTCGATGAGTGCCGCTTCAACGCTAGCAAATCACCTCCATCATCAGCGTCCACAAAAATGGTAGCCGACAAACGCCTCAAGCAATGCCCGGTGTACTGTTTCGGACCTGGCAAACCCAGAAACTCTGCGATTTTGCTCGGCACGGCGCCGAACTTCTTTAGCCCGACGTACTGCTTGGTGCATTTCTTGTCTTGGTAATTCAGAAAGAACGGTAAATATTTCCCATCTCCCTCCGAAGGACGTAAATTCATGTATTTCTTACACGTTTCGTAGAATTCCTCGGGCACGACGAAATAGCGATGGATTTTCGTCTTAGAATCGGGGATTTTGATTATGAGCGACTTCCCAGTATCTTCTATGTCTTCGATTTTTATGTTTTTCAGTTCTCGTTTCCTGAGGGCACCGCTGACACCAAATATAAGAATCACCTGCAATAAAATAATCCAAGTTTAGGATTATGTATTTTCATAAATCTGTGTTGTATTGTACTTTTGATAATAAATGCTCGCTGTCTGGTGCATTTTTCAGGAATTGGTTGATTTCTTCTCGAGTAAGAGTTTTCGACTTTTTACTTCTGAAACCGTAAGATTTTCTCTTCAACAGTGCTAGAAGCTCGCCGTAATTCGCAATGTTTCTTTTATGCCGAATATTGATTGTTGCTCTTAACATGGAATAAATTGCCCAGAGTGAGGATGGTTTCATTTTCTTCGACAATTCTTCAAAGTACCTCAACATTACGTTTTCAGAAAAAGAATTAATCTGCTTTTTACGTCTCCAATCCATGAATTTTTCATACATAATTTCATATCTTTCACGTGATTTTTCGGGCAGAAGATGGTTTGTGGCTGCTTTGGCTTGCTCGTCGATTTCAGGTGACGTGCATACTTCTTCGCTGTCGTTGGACATTTTAAAGCTTCAATTTAAAAGAATTTTCGTCTAGAAATGATATATTTTAGTGAAAACTACCTTATTCTTGAAACACCCGTTCGTATTTCAACGTCTGCTAGCAATGTAACTGCCTATTTGGAAACCAACTACAAGTGCACGTAAAGTGCTTTTTCGTTACATTACGCGCAGGACAGGTCGTAAACATCCGTTTACAAATATCCGCGCCGCACGACGCAAACGTAAAGTAAAACGCATTTACGCTTTGCGCCAGCAAGTTTTGTTCGAAACTCTCGAAGAAAACGTACATCAAAGTAATTCTTTGCATTAATACAAGCGCAAATTTGTGAGTTTTGATGGATATTTGCGTTGAAATCGCTTGCGATCAAGTTTCGACGCAAACCACGCAAACTTACTCTACTCTTCTCGCCGGGTCGCGTTCACTAATTGTGCAGGAAGCGCACTTTGAGCGTTTAAAATGAAAAGGAAAATGCACAAAATCATTTACATGAGAGAGAAAGAATATTACCCAGAGCGCGCTCTGTTTTCATTCCTGAACGTACCCCAGCGCATGTGAGCGTCTGGGGTACGTTCAAAATAAAATGCATTGGTTACGATGTAAACCGCTTCCTTTCGCTTAAAAAGTTTGAAACGTGTTTCGAATAGTTTGGACCTGGAATTCATAGTTGTTGCAACAAAACAGCTGACTTGAATTTTTGACTGACGGTCTAAATAAATAACCATAATTCAATCCAAACAAGTTTTAAAAATAGAGAGATTCAAAGAAAAGAATGTCTGTTTTTGAATCAAAACACGCTTGGATCACGACTTTGTGAGCGAAAGAAAGCACCTATACAGTCATGAGTTCGTGGCATGCTGACTTACTGACGATATCAGCTGATTAAACCTTGCACGTCATACCAAATGCACAATCACAAAAGAAAAATCAACACGAGCCTTCGAATTGTAATCTCTTTGTCTTGTGAAGAGACTTGGATGTTGATTACGTATAATATTCAATTTAAAAATGAATTTCCATCCAAAAAAGAGATTGTTTTACAACAAGAACCGCAAGCGTGCCAGACAAATCAGTATTAATGACGTTTCTTTGTTTCTTTAAAAGCGCCATCTGTTGGTTTCTGATTTTCGCAAATTACCGTTGGTTTGCAGGGCTGCCAAATTTTTTGCAAGCATTGTCGCCACTTGTTGATAAAACAAAACAAAACAAAACAAAACAAAAATTGAAAAATGATGAACTATAAAACAGCGTTAATAAAATGCGATAAATCAATTCGATAAGAAAAACAAAAGAAAATCGCGTAATTCGAAAACATAAACCGAAAAAAAAAACAAACAAAAGAACGACCGAAATGATCAAAAAACAAATGAATTTTCAGACGAAAAACAAAACTAATAGAAATCAAAAGACAATCGTAAAGATCAAAAAATGCGAAAAATCAATTTGATAAAAATAAACAAAAAAGAATTACGAAAGCATAAAACGAATTAAAAAAAAACAAAAGAAAAACGTCACGATACTAAGATGAACAAAAAAAATTAAAATCGAAGTTTTTGCAAATAAAAACGTAGGATACGAAAAAGAACTGTAAAAAGGAGTGAATCAAATGCGATAACCGATTTGATATCAAAACGAATAAACACGCGAAAAGCAGAAAAAAAAAAACAAAAGAAGAATGGCAAGACAAAAGCAAACAAAAGAAAAAAAACAAATAAATGAAAAAACGTTGATTTTTCGGCCGAATACTCTTTCAAGTCAAGAAACTGGTGGGAAATAAAACGACGAAATAAAACAAACGAACCTTGAAAAATAAAATGCAAAACATCAAATTCCTGAAAATCAAAAAAACACATACAAAAGGGAAAGAAACATATAAATTGAACAAAAAACAAAAGAAAGTGATATTCGAAGTATTGGGCGCGTTCAGCAGACGCGCAGAGGTTGAGTTGCTTACTCATCGGCAAACGTTTGTGATTGGCTATTATACCTTAATGTGAGCCAATCACAAACGATTGCAGAGTAAGCAACTCGGTCGCTGAACGCGCCCATTCTCATCTTCTCATTATTTAATACCTATAACCGATAAATTAAATTAACGGCAAGGACAGTCAATATTGATCACATTGTACATTTTTTCTTTCCATCGCCTCTGCGGTTTCAAATTTTTGACAGTTATGTAAAGACAACAATAAAAGTAGTCCAAATTAGACGCCAGGCGCCAAATATGTCTAAAATGTGTTGTTTTTACCTCATTGCATTTTGATTTTAATGGTTATGGACCGGTACTGCTCCAAAATTGAATACAGTGGCGGCGATTCGGGGGGGGGGGAGTTTTGGCACCCAATCGCCGCCACTGTCCGGGACCTTTATTATTACATAAGAGTAAGACCTATTCCACAAAAAATATGGCCTTAGCTCTGTTGTATTGGTTTTTGTTCTACTATTTTCGAATGAAAAGATACAGTTTTTGTTTTTTATGAAAAATATTATACCCCTTTATGACCTGTAATCTACAGTCGAAAGCAAAGCAAAAAACAGTAGACAATTACAGTTTCCTGTAATTTTTCTTTCTGTATAAATACCACATTACAGGTGACACTTAAACATTTTTGAGGTTAGGCAAGCTCACAACTGTTGTAAAATCTGTGAAATTGTATTTAAACAATGCCATTTTCGAGATAGAAAACTATCTGCAGTTTAACGTAGTTTAACGAAAATTAAGGCGATGATCACAGTGGAGCGGCCAGAGTATGATGGCGTTCAACGACAAGCTGTTGATGTGAAGGAGCCGGTAACCGATCCGCTCCAATGTGTTAATAGCCTAAACCCGGCGATGCTGCGCTCTTATGTCGCAGTCGACATAATTGTTAAGTTTTGTGTCGCGCACTGCCTTAACAAACCGTAGTTTTACTTTTAAGTTTATTTGTCATATACAGCAGTGGCCGTAGATAAAATAAATTATATATTCACCTTTAAATTCAACGTATTTCTTGGTATATAAACTTTCCGGAAGAATTTGTGCATGGCTTCATAAGCGTACCAAGAGGGAGCAGCGACGTCCTCATATTCACCTCCCATTTGCCTCGACGCGCAGATTTTTTTCGCTAGTTTTCTATAAGTAGCCAAAAGCGCTTCTTTTTTTTTCTTCAAGTACGCCACCTGAATACCCATGCGATCTGATATTTTCTTCCACGAGTCGCACACGGCATTTCTATCTTTGTGCTTCGGGATGCGCGTGTTCCAAATCGCTTCCTCTGCCTCGAGCAATCCGATAAATTCCAAGGTCTTTTCAACTGACCAATCCATTGTTATATATAATATAATACGAATGAAATACTCCAAGCGTTATTTAAAATATAACGGGGCCCGTTATTAGCACGCACAGATACACGCGCGGAATTAAACGAGCCAAGTCACACGTAACGCTCGTGTTCTATTTTTGACGTCTCCGCGTTCTCCGCCAGACCAGACGATCCCTCAAGCCCCGAGCCACGAGCATCGCGTGACGACGAGCAAAGCCGAGGTCGGACGACGCGGCTCGTGACTTGGCTTGTGATTCGATGAGCAGTGTCGGAGCGTGAGAGGGAAATTCCCTTTTCGGAGGGAATTTTTAGAACTCGAAGAGGTTTGAAAAAAAGTTTTGCTTTTGACTTTCGATTTATCCAAAAAACTTCGTACTTCTTCTATTGCGAAAGTTGGTTTACTGTAATTCAATAAATATAATAAAATAAATAATTTTTAGAGATAACAGAGAGCATTACTCAAATTTTGTGGTTCAACGGGTGGTGGGGGGAGTCAATAAACAGCTCGTCAAAGAAGCGTTTCCTAAAACTGAACGTCCACTAGGCGGTTGGTCTGAGCAGCGCGGCGCGGCGCCAAAATGAAGTGCATGTAAATCATAGACACTATTCCGCGCCGCGCTACCGCCCCAATGGACGCGCCTCGATTGATTTAAACGCATTTCGTTTATGAGCCGCTCCAACCGTCTGCCCTAGTGGACGCTCAGCTTAACAGTTCCATGCATAGAATAGGCGTTTACGATAATTGGAGCATTACTTGAGGCGGAAGAAAAGTGAGATAGAACGAATGCGTTTAATGCAAGTAAGAGTGAGATAAAACTAATGCGTTTAATGCAAGTAAGAGTGAGATAGAACTAATGCGTTTAATGCAAGTAAGAGTGAGAGAATAGATTAACCCGTATGTACCGCTCCAATTATAAAGAAAATAAAATAGAAAGGAAACGAATTAATTTCGGGAGATACCTAAACGAACGAAAGAAAAGGAAAAGATTAACGAATTGTTAATAAAAAAACGACGTCTTCTTTTCAATAATAACGGCAACGGCACCGACAAAATTTTAAAATATTTGAAGATGCAAACAAATGACGATCGCAAGAGAAAAAATATTTAAAAATGGCCGGAAATGTTCGAGGACGAATTTCACACTTAAAAACAATAATCCATAAACGAGTGTCGATCGCGTTTCATTCGAGAAACAAAACTGCAAACAATTTTTTTGAAAATAATTGTAACAATTATGAAATTTTAGAAAAATTTTGTGCAAATCGTTTTTGATTGCAGTGAGAACCTCGAGCAGCCTCTGGACAGCTGTTTCAGCCCTGCTTGGGGCTTCTTCAGCAGAAACGTAGCTCGACATTCCCACTGCAGACCAAAAACGACTTGCCCAATTTATTCGCAAATGCGATGTAAGAATGATGAACATATAAAATAGCGACATCTTACTATCGCTTTTTGACCTAACATTGCAGTAGGATAGACAAATTGAAGCGGGATTTGCTCCTAATCAGTCCCCCATGCAAGGCGGCCATGCTTGCTGTCAAAGCATAATGAAAGATTTTAGAAAAATTTTGTGCAAATCGTTTTTGATTGCAGTGAGAACCTCGAGCAGCCTCTGGACAGCTGTTTCAGCCCTGCTTGGGGCTTCTTCAGCAGAAACGTAGCTCGACATTCCCACTGCAGACCAAAAACGACTTGCCCAATTTATTCGCAAATGCGATGTAAGAATGATGAACATATAAAATAGCGACATCTTACTATCGCTTTTTGACCTAACATTGCAGTAGGATAGACAAATTGAAGCGGGATTTGCTCCTAATCAGTCCCCCATGCAAAAATTTTTTCTAAAATCTTTCATTATGCTTTGACAGCAAGCATGGCCGCCTTGCATGGGGGACTGATTAGGAGCAAATCCCGCTTCAATTTGTCTATCCTACTGCAATGTTAGGTCAAAAAGCGATAGTAAGATGTCGCTATTTTATATGTTCGTAACAATTATGGTTTTTTATTTCAAGCTGACTTCGGCAATGCGCTCAATTTGCTCTCTGATCAAAAGTGTGAGGGAGAGCGACTGCGTTTCACTGTATGTAAGAGTGAATAAACGGAAAATTCAGAGGTGCAAGGTGATTGACGAAAAAGGTGGCGTTACCGAACGCACCTTCAGTTTCTTTTTTTTTTTCTTCGTATTATTAAGCGCCCTCTCGGGATGGATGATACGAATACGCGCTAAAACGTTGAAGCACGATGAAAGTAATCCATTTTTATTTTATTCAAGAAACCATTTGAAATTAAATCATTGTTAAATACATAACAGTGAGTATAGATCTTATATACTGACTGTAAATAGCGATGCAGCGGCGACCACAAATACGCGTCTACGATAATCGGAGCGCTACATGCATCGGGGTAGAAAAGTGAGATAGAACGAATGCGTTTAATGCAAGTAAGAGTGAGAGAATAGATTGACCGGTCTATGCCGCTCCAATTATCATATGTGTAGCTAACTTCACAGAAGTGTTTGCCCTTTGTTAGTAGATAAATAAAAACATTTATTTAAGTAATAAAATGAAATAATATACTGAAATGTACTTACATCACTAACAAGGACCTTAGGTGAGTAGCTTTTAAATTCAATTTTTGTTACTCTTGCATTAGTTAATTATAAACTGTTCAGTTCTTTGGTTGGTGTAACCTCCAAGCCTATTTATAAAGTGCATAGAGCATAGAGTCAACGATGAGAATGGATGAATCTAGAGTGGCAGCTTCGACGCCATCATCCACTACTTCAGGGTGCACGTCGGGCGACAGCGGTTTAGAAGAGAACCTTCTGCCGTCGACTTTGGCCGAGGAAGAATTGCAACTTGCCCTGAACAAAGTATTTACCTATTGCACAGTGACCCACGTTCAGTATTTCTACGGGAACGGTCATTTCAGGAGGCCACGGAAGAAGAATTGCAGAAGGCCATAACGAGGTGCAAGGAGTTGGTTCTTGCGTGCGACCAGTGCTCGTCGGAAAGGAAGTGGCTGGTGAGACATCTGATCGAACTTAGATTGCGCCTACAAGAATGCCAGGAGGCTCTGCTAGATCCACAGTAAGTTCTAAGTTTACAAAAAAAAAAAAAATCTGAAATTTATATATAAATCCTTATCACATGCTATTAGATTAATGAAAGAAAAAGTAATAATTTTCGTCCTATCTCATTAGCTTGTGATTTTGTTGCTTAAATTTTACATTACATGCAATGTTTGTTTAATGTTTAGACATCCACGTAATAAGAGTAGTGGCGTGTCCAGACGTATAGTACGTGGTCATCACCTGCAGTTGCAACCTTTACTGAGAACTACGACTTCTAAATATTGTGATAACTGTACTGGATTAATATGGTAATTAAGTTTCGATCAAACCTTCTTTGAATGATGGGGGGATCCATTTTCAGGAGCGTAGTGCAAGCGTGGTACGAATGCGAAGACTGCGGTTATTGCTGCCATCACAAGTGCATCGCGTCAATCATTCGGGAGTGCGCACACGTAACGGTTAGCGAAAGAGGCGGCTACGAATTGGAAATCTGCCCCGAAGAGGGATTGTCTGCGCAGCAGTATTTATGTGCAGAATGTAAAATCCCACTTTCTGTCAGTAAGTATCTCCTTAAAGACACATTCATACAATAAAGTGCACTTGCCGTTACTGTCACCGGTTATTCATGTCTTTGTTTTTATTTTTGCGCACTAGCTGTACCTAAAGGACTTTCTTATTTGGTGAGATTAATATTTCAAGGTAAATAGTAAGCATGGTGATCATTGTGCACTTGTAATAAAATAGCAATTTCAAATTGAGGGGCTGATTGTTGTTGGAATAACAGGAAGATATTAATGATTAATCGGCTAGTAGGAGCATAAAGTATGATTATTTAATTAATTGAGTGAATTGTGAAATGAATTTAGTTACACTCTACTTGATAACTCAATTTTATTAGAGTGCATGCGATTAATTAAATTTTGAAGTGCTTGATAAAACTGTTGTTATTAACAGGTGATGGCTGTCAGGGACGCAGATGTGATTATTCCGGCTTGTATTACTGCACTGGTTGCCACTGGGGAAGTTTGGCGGTAATTCCGGCTAGAGTCGTCCATAATTGGGATTTTACACCGCAACCGGTAAGCCAAGCGAGCTTACAGCAATTACGAGTGACAGCAAATCGCCCACTCATCAACCTGCACAAGTTAAATCCACGCCTGTTTTCCTTCTTGCACGAGCTCGACTTAGTGAAGCGATTGCGGCAGGACCTACACGGCATGCGCAAGTATTTATTGGTTTGCAGAAACGCCCAGGAAGATCATTTGTTGTGGAAGAACGTCGAGGTTCCGCATTTAATCGAAACGACTGATCTCTACAGCTTACAAGACTTGGTCAACACGCAGAACGGTGAATTGATTACGATGCTGCACAATGTAACGTCCGTGTTCTCGAATCACATTAAAAAGAATTGCGAGATTTGCAAAGGGAGAGGGCACATCTGTGAAATTTGTTCCAATGATGAGGTTTTGTTCCCCTTCGATTTCTTGGCTGTTACCTGCAAAGACTGCAACGCCGTATTCCACAAAGATTGTTTCAATCGTAAGAAGAAATGTCCCAAGTGTTTGAGGATTGAGGAGAGATTAAAGAAACTAGAGTTAGATGATGACGACTGTGATGAATTGTGATAAATCGATGAGAGCCATGTTGTTTTAGATGATTGCGACACGTACTATTGCATAAGAGATACAGTTTCCCAGTGTTAATTCTTGTAATCACACAACCTTCTGTTTTACTTTTTATAAAACACATACAGACAAATAAATACTGTCTTACTATATTAGAACACTCCCCTGTCTCCTTCTTTTACGCATATTTAAGCACAGGAAATTTTAATCAGAATATTATATCACTAGAGCAAGTTATTAGTTTGCTAATGAAGTCCTCATTATGTATTAAGAAAGGAAATTGGTTACAAAATAAAACTATAACCATCTCTTTCAAGAGTTACTGTATTTTTGAGTACATTATTTCGTGCACAGATAATACTTCTGAATATGGCAAGTATAAAGCTTTTAAATTAAGAGACGAGACAATTTTTTTTCCTCCTAAGATTGTTGATGAATTTTCATGTGGTTTAAAAGATGATGTGAATAAGCGAATCGTCTTGGACACAAAGTGCATGGATAAGGTGTTTCCCCTGAATGAATGCGCATATGCCTAACCACACAATTCGCTTGCGTAAAACTTTTACCGCATATTTTACAGGAATGTGGTTTTACACCCTCGTGTATCCGCATATGCACTTTTAAGCTACCCCTCACTGTAAAACGTTTCTCGCACAGTTCACAGGAAAAGGGTTTTTCCCCCGTATGCGTCTTCAAATGCCTCTGGACGTGGCTTTGGTCTAAGAAACACTTTCCACACGTCGGGCAAGGAAAATTGCGTTCGTTATAGTGAGTCCTTACATGCCGAGTCAAACTGGCGAACTCACTGAAGCCTTTACTGCAAATTTCACACACGTAAGGTTTTTCACCGGTGTGCGTACGCAAATGCACTTTCAGGCCCCCGACTTGCGTAAAGTCTTTTTCGCAAACATTGCACTTGTAGGGTTTTACCCCAGTGTGAATGCGCATGTGACTCGGCAAGGCGCTCGCAAATTTAAATAACTTACCGCACACTTCACAAGAATACGGTTTAACTCCCGTGTGAACGCGAGAATGCATATTAAGCACCCATCTCATACTGAAGCTCTTCTTGCACACCTCGCACACGTGCGGCTTATACCCAGTGTGCTTACTGTTGTGAACATCGAAGTAATAACGGTTTTTAAACGTCTTGTTGCACTCGAGGCAGGAAAACGTCGCCTTGGATCGTTTGCTTTTGAATTTTCTAGGCTTCTCTTTCAGCGGTTCTCCTTTCAAATTGTTTTCTTTGCATTTCCTTGGTCTTCTGCTTTTACAGTTTACTGACTCGGGTGAGTCAGGCGAAGGTTCTTCAAATCCACTTTCATCAAGCGATACATCAACCTTTACATCGCTTTCCTCATCCAGTTTCACGTAAGAGCCACTTCGCAGTTCAACATCGGAATTAATTACTTGCTTTTGGAAGTAATAAGCCGACGTTAATTTCGCGAAACAATCACTGCATATTCTCGAGGGCAAACCATCATCTTTACAGACCTACAACAAGCAACATAATAATTAAGAATCAAATAAATAAATGTTCTAGCAAGCAACTTACCTGAACAGGTGCACAACTTATTAACATATTTGATATTACCTCCTTATTTTCATTCGCTACAAAAATGTCTGAGAGCTCATGTTTGGTTTGTAAACATGTTCTACAAACCTCATCCCAAGGCATTGTTTAAAATTTTTATTTTTCTAAATTTTTTGACTACGACAATTCTGTTTGCAAACGTCAAACAGCTGTGTATAATTGGTTGCATAACCAAAACATAATCATGTTCTATCGATCCGTTGGATGTCCGAATTAAGAATAAATTGGCTAATCGATGAACGTTTTAACGCAAATATTTCACATTTCCAGTTTTTATTTAAGAGAAATTACCTTAAATCGCAAACATAACAGCCTGAAACTTATGCTACTAGTAAAAAAAACCGAACACCAACTTTAAAACAATTACAGTTTCCTATAATTTTTCTTTGTGCAAAATGGAACTGATTAAGTACGATTTGAGAGGTAACACTAATTAAAATTTGTCTGATTTGATACATTTTACTATGATTTTACTGTTGAAGATGCCGCGTGCTCGATTGCGCATGCGCAGTTCAACATTGTTACTCCCTCGAGACATATTACCTCTAGATTAATGTATTCCATGGACTTAATTAACTAGACCTAAACTTACGATACACTTACGCAAACCGTTAAAGAATTCTAACCTATTTCTACATACAGGAAAAAGTCGATTTTTGTACCGGTTTTATGAAATGACCGATCAATTATTTATTTTATCTAACTCTCTCTCTACACTGATTCCAACCTTGTGAACACAGTGAAAGAAGCGGCGTTGCCAACTTGGGGAAAAAGTCGTCAAATCTAGGGATGATAAAAAGAAAAGGGAAAAAGGGAAAAAGGGAAAAATTGCAAAAGCTCGCAAAGAACAAGGGAATCTTTCAACTTTTTTTTTATTAAGATAGAAAAAGGGGAAACAATCAGGAAGAAAAACAAGAACATTTTTAATGTAAATGCCATTTGTTTTTAAATTTTATTTCGTATTAAAAAAATCTATTATTCATTTTCGTTCTATTTTATTTAATTTTTCAATTTTATCGATTTAACAACGAAAGCCGTTGTCACTCCTTGAATTGAAACATAACCTAATTTCTGTTCTCTCAATGTGTCAATATCGACATTCTGAACAGTGTTGAGAATTGATAAGTAGAAATCCCCCAGGAATTGGCAGGAAAAGATCCTTTCCCGCAAAGAAAATCCCTCCATTTGTTAATAGATTTGGGAATAATAAAAAAAATAATAATAATTAAACATATGCGAGGTTATAAAAGACGGAAACAAAAGACGGTCGATTTTACGGCGTGATTCAGTGATTGTGACAAACTTTAAAAAAAAATAAACAATCTGAAAAGAATGGTGAAAACAAACAAACCAAACAAAAAACGATAGGAATCTATAAAAGACATCTTAGCATTTAGAAAAATGGTAATAATACGAACAAAAGACAGTCGACAGTCAAGACCAGATTTCATAAAAAACAAAAAAACGATAGGAATTTAAAAAAGAAATCCGAGCGTTTAGAAAAATGGTAATAATACGAACAAAAGACAGTAGACAGTCAAGACAACATTTCATAGATTGGTGACAATTAAAAAAAAACACAAAAATATTAAGAGATCTAGGCAGCGTCACTGGGGGTTGTAAAAATTGTATCAGGGTCCGTGCGATCGACATTCGAATAGCGGCAATTGACGGTTTACGCAGGCGCTAACGCCAACTCGGCTTAGATTGGAGGAACGTCAATTTTCACAATCTCTCAGTAACGCTGTTTTTAAGGTAATGTTTTGATTTTTCAGACCGAAGCGGCAGGCATTCTTTTGAATAATCGAAAATACATATGAGATATACAGTTTATGAACTTTTAATTTAATTTTAATGGCAAATATATTATTATATTGTCGATTATATAAGTCTGAAAGTTAGTTTACTTGAAAATTTAAAGGTGTTTATAATTTGGTGGTGTACAAATTCGTTTACGATGACGCCTCTTTTAAATTGGGGGTTTTTACCCGGACCAGACAAAAATAGCATTTCTCCACCACGATAAATTTTGTTTGTAATCTTGTGTAATCCACACACCATTTGGCTAGTTAATCGCTTGAGTGTTTTGTTAATTTTATGTATTAGCAACACATATAAGTGCTGCTTTGAAAATTATTAAAATTACAAGAAAAAAGGATATATACAGTGTGTGCTCAGATTTATTTAACACATAGAAAACTTTTTTTAGTTTTTTTGAAAGAAATTATTTGGTAGCTTCAAAACTGCTGTATTGTAAAAATCAAGACCAAGAATGATTTACAAGTAAGCATCAATTATAAATTTTAATTATGTCGGTATTGTTTCAATGAATAAATAATTTCTGAGAAAAAGTTAGAGCGTTTTCTGCTGACGTGCATTGCGCACTCAGAGTATCTCCAACTCATTTTAGTATATGAGGTTAAAAGAAGATGAAGATACTCAGAGTGCGCACTCAGTGCATTCAATGCACGCTATAAGGTAATCAAACTGATAAAAGATAAAAATAATTCAGCGTGTGCAAATAACAAGCAAAATTCATCTACGAAATCATTTCTTTTTTTCGAAAAAACGAAGAAAAAGAAACTTCCCATGTTATATAAATCTGGGCATTTCTTCTTCTTTGGAAAATTAATTGATCTTAACAACATTTCCACCGTTATGGCTTCAATTAATTAATTTGTGGGAAAACCGAGCGACACAGTAGGTGCTTTTTTTTTCTCTCTCCTATTTTAATTAAATCATTAATTAGCAGATGACGTCACTTAATTTTTGTCGAACTCGTTCCGCCGGATATTACGACCGAGCAAAGCGATTCTTTTCTTTTTTTTTTGAATAATGTACGTGTCAACACTCGAAGATACTTTGCTATAATTGTTTCGGGGGCGTCAGAGGGTGGAATTAGAGATTGGGTAGATCGGTTCGGGCTTAGGTTTAGTTCGAAACATGCGCGCGGTAGTGCAGGTTCGAATCGGCGGCGGTGGAGGTGGAGGCCCGAATTCGTTTTAATTTAAATTAAACCGGGTGCATTAACACCGCATTTTAAAACGTTCGTTATTAAACTCATTTAAATTTATTTATGTAATACAAATATCGCCAACTCTAATTGACTTCTTCACCCTACCACAAGCAGCATAAACAGTTTAATTCGCTCTCTTACATTAAACTATTAAGTCTGCCGCTCGGTTAAGTTATGATGAAGATTATGTATTCGGTCGGTTTTCTTCTCTGAAGGGCTCGAAAATGTAGTTTTCTTTGTTTTCTTTTTTTAAATTTTTAAATTATTTAGTGTAGTGGCTTAGTTTTTCTTTATTTATTTTTAAAGGATGAGGACAATATTTATGATAATCTGTGTGATAATTGGTAAGTAAGATTTTTAAATTACTTTGTCCTGAATTATTATCTACTCATTTTTTATTAATCTAATTTTAATTGACCTTGAGATTGTTTACAAAATTTCAGTTCCTCTTTTTAGCATGTTTTGTTTGCGATATATACAGGGTGTAATTTCAATGAGGGGCGAAACTTTAAGGGCGAGTTCCTCACGTCGAATTATGAAAAAAAATTTCTATAAACATAGGTCCGCAAACGCATAGTTTCTGAGATATAACAAAATCATCGCAGGCAGCCACGCTTTCATATCTGAAATCTCATAACTTTCCCGAACAACTTTCCCAAATAACATTTCCGCGTATCTTGGAAAATAAAGGCACTTTACTCTTACGTCGATTTCAAACATTTCGATCTCCTCGGTATATGACGACAGATATTAAGATTTTGACAAGTGTACTGTAGGTTTGGGAAGATGCGGTAACTTTCATAAAGAATAAATTTTTCTGAGAAATCGATAATAAAAAAGTTTCCCAACTTTTTTTCTCGGACCCTGTATCTCGGAAACCATGCGCTCGCCGACGTATGTTTATACGAACTTTTTTTCACAATTCGACGTGAGGAACCAGCCCTTGACGTTTGCCCCCTCATAAAAATCACACCCTGTATATATAAATCACTGCATGAACCGACAAAAATAATTGCTAAAATAACAAAAGCTTCTTTCAAGAGAATAATATTATGAAAGAAAATCGGGAAACCGCAGCTCTAACTGCGATGTTTTGTTTGTTAAGCAACTCAGCTCTTATTTTATTACCAATCTCATCTCAGATCACTCAAATTGCTCGCATGTTAGCAAGAACAAGTGAGTTTGAATTGAGATTTCGGCCTCTCACCTTGTATGTCGAAATATTCGTTCCAACTTACTTGTTCGTGTTAATAGGACCGCCCTTTGTGACGTGATTTGAGGTGAGATCAGTGCTGCCAATCCAACCGGCCGTATATTTCGGAGGATAGTCGTAAAAAAAATCGGTAAACATCTCTTCTGAATTTCGCTGGTAGAGCTGAGTTACAGTTTGACATATACGATTGTCAACTGTTTTTTTTTTTATATTAAGGACGCCATGTTAGATGTTCATACGACGCGATGCAAAAATAAAATCTGAATACGACCGTTAAGTCATTGAGTAGGCAGGTCAACTAACGCCCTCTTATGCTCATTCATTAATTACGTATGATTATGGTTGCGATACCGAAGCTTATTTTGACAGTTTAAATGTCAAGTCGAATTGACATTTATCATAACCAAAAATTTAAGGTCGCGGTAATTTTGATTCTGGTTTTGAATTTGAGGGAACCGCGCTTTTCATTCTTTACAAAAATATTTTCTGAAGCTCTTTGAACTTGACGTATTCGAGACAATCACGAGGTGGCCGACATCTAGCGGAAGTTTAGTGAAAGTCCCTGTAACGAAGGAAAACATTGCAATGAAGCTCGGTTAACCTACAAAATGTGAAACATTGAAATGTTTGTGAGTTTTTGTGATGCTTCAGCACTTTTATCATAACGCATAAACAATAATAAAACTAACAAAAAGCATTGACGGATCAAAGGGAACAAGTTACACTGAATAATATTAACGACAGGTCTTTGTTTTCCTTATTATTAAAAGCGCCATCTGTTGGTTGGTGATTTTCGCGAATATTACTTATCAATTCAGTTGGCCGTGGCTTTGACAGATTTGGCGATACGTAATTGACAAAAGAAAAAGACCGTAAGGCCTAAAGTTATTATTAAACTAACAAATTTATTAATTTATAGTAACTACGTATTTACGCTTTTACATTAAAAAGGTTACTTTCTGAAAAAATTTCGTAGTAACGGAAAGTTGAGTTGAGTCGGTAGATATTTCGGTAATATCGATAGAGTTGGTAACACTGGCCGGGGTCTGCGGCAAAACGAGAACAGGGTCGCGTTCAGAAATTGTGTAGAGAATACACTCTGGGCGTTTAAAATGAAAAAAAGCAAAATGCACAAAACCAATTGCATGAGAGAGAGAGAGAATATTACCCAAAGAGCGCTCTTTTTTAATCCTGAACGGGCTCCCGCTATTGTTTACGGAACTGCCAACATCTTTCTCTCTTTTATACTCTATTTTCATTTTTTTGAGCACTTTCAAATTTTGGCGCTAAAAACGAGCTTTGTCGTTGGTCAATTCCCAGCCAGCTACCAACGATAAAGCTCGTTTTTCGCGCCAAAATTTCAAAGTGCTCCTCTGAAATAATAATAATAAAAAAAAATAGAGTGTAGTTGAATTTATTTTAACAATTATTACATTATTTATGTGTTTTTCGCGTTCCATGAGGTGGACTTGCAGCAAAACGCAACAAGTTATTGTTATTGTCATAGTCGTTGGAGTTCAAAATATTAAGAGCCCTAATTTTTTTGAACATGAGTGTACATTTAAGCTAATAAATACAGGGTTTTTTTTAACTAATAAATAAATAAAATAAAATAAATAAATAAATAAAACATGTAAAAATGAAATGATTGAAGCTGATTAAAACTGAACTTAAACTTAAGAAACGAATCTTTAAAAACTTGCAAAAGTTTGGAAGACATTCTTGTTTCTGCGCGGCATTCCAAGTCGTCAATTGTGTACGTGATACGTGATATTACGTTAATGACACGTTCGTGTGTGTGTGTGTGTGTGTGTGTGCGTTAAGTACGGAGACGACTTAAATGAGCGCTTTATTAAAGTTGATGAAACCAGAAAGGAACATTCAAAGAAACACAATTGCCGGCTCCGTATGAAGTACACCAACTCGCAAAATTATCTACTTGCCAAATTAGACGGATGTAGAAGAAACCGACACGTTTATTACGTTTATTGTAATAGTTAGTTAGCCAATAAGAATGTTTAATTAAAAAAAAAAAAAAACTTACGAGTAGACTCATTAGAATATTTTCTACTTAAAGACGCGGAAACTGCACAATACATTACAAAATTTAAATACTGGGAAAGATTATTTAAGGAAAGGAACGGATTTCAGATTCGCACTCAGCGTCTTCGATTCCCTAAAACGCCACCATTCTTATTTGCGACCCCCAACTCTCTTTTCACCTGATTATTTTCTAATCAACTCTTCTTCTCTGTTACGTTAATTTTGTTTTCAAATCCTGTGTGATTTTGCTGCTTTGTTGCGGAACAGAAAATTTCAAACACCAATGTCATCCCGCCGCACTGACGAAAGAACGAGAAAATTTTCTCGATGTGAACCAGTCTTTTTTTGTCTTTTAAATGGACGCTGACGTTTAGGAAATTAAATTTTGAACTTTATTTTTTCTTTGTCACTTAGTTATAATCATAATTATTGTCCGAGTAAGTGTCATTTAAATATCTAAACGAACATTGAGACATGCTTTAAGCACATGAATTTACATTCTGCGAATCTTGCGTAAAGTTGGATTCATTGCCAAGCGATTTTTCATCGTCCCGCGTTACGGGATAGCCATTTGATTGGTGCGTTTAATTAAACAAAATACTTACTTTTAAATTGGGCCAATAGAATCGCGTAGAATTTAAAAACGCCGACGCAGAACGCCTAGCCAACGAATCCAGCTTAATCAAAGTGACTATGAATACGATTAAAGTCAAAAGTGAGGTTATTTGCAGAGTTGCCAACTTTGTCAAGTGTATCGTCGCCAACATTTCAGCATGAAATCGCCCAATGCGTATACTTTATATGGAAGATGAAAATGTTTAGTCGCCAAATTCAAAATTAAGAATCGCCCACTAATGCATTTTAAATAGACGAAAGAAAATTTTTGGTGCCAAGTTTTACTTAAGTAAAATTTTTAAAAATCGCCCACGTTGGCAACCCTGGTTATTTGTTACGAGCTTGGTCGAACCAGATGCTGGTCATGCTGGTTCACATTAGGTTCGCCACATTTTGCAGGCACTTGTCAACCAACTTGTTGATAAAATGCAGCAGCCAAAATGCGCCCCTAATGTCTTTCCGTAACGTGTTACGGTCGGAAGCAAAAGAAAAAAAACAGCAGAGAATTACAGTTTCCTGTAATTTTTCTTTCTCCGAAATAGTGCTGTTTAAAAACGGCTTCGCATATTTTAAGTTTCGAGTTAGTTTCGCTTTTCGGAATTGAGCTGCGTAGGTTTTGCTTAATTAGACTTAATTAACTGAGCTGTGATTGTTTTTTTCTTCTGAGTTTCACTTTCTTAGTTTACATTTTCTTTTAATTTTTGATTTTTTGCTTGGATTGGGCAGGGTTAGGTCAGGATTAGGTTGGCATTGCCGGCGATGGAAAACTACCGATTGTTTTGTTTCCTTTCTTTTTTACAATTTTAATTTTTTCGTTTCAATTTCAATCTTAACTCTTCGATTTCTTGTTTGATTTTGGGAACTGTTAGGTTGGGTCGGGTTGACCTCGTGCTGGGGTGCAATTATTTAAAGTTTCGAATTTTAAGTTCTGTTTCAAATTTTGATTATTTCGAAATTTTATTTTATTTTTTTTGTGTTGGGTCGAGCCAGGTTGACTCGGCTTTGAATTGTTTTATTGCATTGGGGAAAAATATATATATAAAAATTAATGGCGTTCACATTAGGGTTGCTACATTTTGCAAGCACCTGTCAACTTGTTTTGTTTCCTTTTTCTTTACAATTTTAATTTTTTCGTTTCAATTTCAATCTTAACTTTTCGATTTTTTGTTTGTTTTTGGGAACTGTTTCGAACTTTAAGTTCTGTTTTAAATGTTGATTATTTCGAAATTTTAATTTTTTTGAGGTTAGGTCGTGCCCTAGCTTGACTTGACTATGGTTTGTTTTATTGCTTTAAAAAAAGTATATAAAAAAATTAATGGCGTTTCCGATTGACCACTGATTGGGTTGGACTTTGAATTATTACAATTGAGTATTTTTTTATTTTAATTTTAATTTGCTTGAGTTAGCGATTACATGAACATTTAAAGCCGGTGATGTGGAAACCGGTCTTAGCAACATCGGCGCGTAAAAATTCCTGGGACGTAACAACCGTTGCTACAAAACCGGTTTAGTAACTCCACATCCGCGAAGCAACAAACGGCGTGGCGTTAGCAACACGGTTTCACAGTTCGAGTAAACATTTCACTCTCATACTTAACGTTGCTACCAACCTCGTCTACTTGAAAGATCCTAACCTTTGTTCGTTGCAATGTTGCCAGAGGTGGTGATTTATCACCAGATTTGGAGATTTTTGTTATTCGTTAATTACCTGGCGATAATTTTTAAAAACTCGGGATTATCTGGTGCCTTTTCATAAAATATAAATAAGAAGAAATTTAAAACATTAAAATGATTTTAATAGCGTTTTTCTCTGGCTGCACCGGTGTGCATTAAGTGTATCTCTATCTCGTTTTATTACATAAAGCTGAACCGAGATGGAGATACACAGTGTGCACTGGTGCAGCCACTGGGAAACGCTGTAAGTTTCAAATATCGAGCAACTGTCAACAGTGTCAATCGTCACTGTTTTCCCGCCAATTTAAAAATATTTGCAAGAAGGCACTTTTTCTTCGTAAACCGTAAACTCTTTTGTTTAAATTCATATGTTTTTAGTTGTGTCAGAATTAGAAAATTTAAGCGACAGACGACATTATTACAATCGAAAGCAAACAAGTACTCCTAGTAGGCGATTACAGTTTCCTGTAATTTTTTTAAGTACAGTTTCCTGTAATTTTTTAAACACGATGTCACAGGTGACACTTAAAAAAGAATTCTAAGCTTTCAGATTTGACAAGTTCACAACTTTTGTAAAATCTGTGAAATTTATTTCATTTAAGTAATACCATTTCGAGAAAGAAAAATTATTTTGACAAAGAAAAATTACGGGAAACTGTAGTTGTCTGCTGGCGATTTTTCGACCACACATTCACCTAAAGCTAATTGGGAAAAGTATTTGAAGTTTTTGTTTTTTTTTTAATCATTTTGTACCTAAATTTAATAAAATAATTTTGGAGCGTCAATATAATAACGTCAAAAATTGAAACGAACGACAAATTAGTACAAAGAAATAAACTTGTGATTTTCGGTTGGTAACTGGTAACTGGTAACTGGTAACTTTTTGTCAGCCAATCTGGTGACTTAAATTTTTATCCTCTGGCAACACTGGTTCGTTGTGCATGCTCGTTGTGGTTGTATACTTTCTGTTTTATTCATTGACAGTTGGCAATGCAATCAGCTATTCTAAACAGATATAAATAACGTCCATCGCGTAGCCCGTGTGAACAAGGGTCGAAAACCCTGATCGTGCAAACGCAGTCATCGTTAACGCGTTATTCGATCGTACGTCGGCCATTTTGAATTCCATCGTCGCCGTCACAATCGATTTTTTCCATTCCAGATCTTTCGTTTCATTCTGTCTGTAACGACTGTAATTTATTGGTTTCTTTAAAATATTGAAAATAATTACGTACTGAAGCTTTTCGATCGTAAGTCAGCCATCTTGAATTCTGTACTGTGAAGGTTTTCGATAACAAGTCGGCCATCTTGAAAGCTAAGTTGGCATTCACCTTTCCTAATTTGTTTGACAGACAAAATCATCATTTTGACAGATCAAAATTTATAAGAATACCAGCATAATAAAATCAAATTCTCGTAAAATTAAAACAAAAGATGATTTTAATTTAGAAAATCTGTGCAGGATTAAGTCATTAACATTTGTACTTTAAAAGTGCGTTTTGGGAATGCGAATTTATTTCCCAGATCCCTTAATCTGATAACGTGATTTATGTCGATGAACTGACAAATGGCCAACATTATTCACCGTTTAGGGGGTGAACAATAATCAATTATGCGGTCGTGCTATCATGTTAACACCGGGAGCGGATCACTCAGCGTAGGGGCGCGCCCGTTTTACGTTTTCTTAGCGGCAAAGACGAATTATCTTTAATTTAGCTAATGCATTCCGGGGGGGGCGGCGGCGGCGGAGGCCCGTGCGATGCCCAATTACCGACGCCCTTCCCAGTTCATCGCCATTATTTACACCGCTATTATATACTTTACATGCGTACACGTTCGGTTTACATGTCCGTCCATGGTTTGGCACCTGCCATTACGACCGAATTTATCGCCCACGACAAGCAATGTTTTCGTTATATCCGCGGCGGAATCAGAAACTTGCCCCTGCACCACCACCACCACCCCCGAAACTAAACGTAAAATATTGCCATCGTTTCCTTCCGTAATGACTTTCAACATGCTTTAGTTTGTTTTGGTTTCATTCGATTAACGCCACCACACCCCCCCTCATAGCGTGGGCGATTCTAATTTGATGTTCGACGAGATATTTTCTTTTCCCCGTTTTGCCTAAAAAAAAAAGTTAAAAAAAAAAACGATCGTAAGTTGTATGTAAAAATTGTACATGTACATGTACAGGTGCGGACAAAAAATTTCGGGCATCACAGTCAATTCACCAATATTTCTCTCTGTCTTAGCATCGTGGTACAGTCGCGATCAATCGAATCGAGACCGATTGGCAGAATGGCAGTTTCGTAACCCTTACTGTCAGCGTTA
Organism: Prosopocoilus inquinatus; assembly: GCA_036172665.1. Classification (NCBI taxonomy): domain Eukaryota; kingdom Metazoa; phylum Arthropoda; class Insecta; order Coleoptera; family Lucanidae; genus Prosopocoilus; species Prosopocoilus inquinatus. Next base: position 1,311,435 of record CM069873.1, read on the forward strand.
ATAAAGGCGCAGTTAGCTTACAGCGGTCTCGATTAGGTTGATCACGACTGTACATTCTTCTGTGTTTTCTTTTAATTCGTTTTATGCTTTCGTAGTTCTTTTTTGTTCCTTTAGTCGTTCTTCTTTTGTTTCTTTTTTCCGGATTTCGTCGTTCATTTCTTTTTCGTTTCGTTTTATGCTTTCGCAACTATTTTTTGTTTGTTACTGTTCATTTAGTCGTTCTTCTTTTGTTTCTTTCCTCTGTATTTCGTCGTTCCTTGCTTTTTTGTTTCGTTTTATGCTTTCGTAATTATTTCTTGTTTGTTTTTGTTCATTTAGTCGTTCTTCTTTTGTTTTTCTTTCTTCTCTATTTTGTCGTTCATTTCTTTTTCGTTTCGTTTTATGCCTTCAGAATTATTTTTTGTTTGTTTTTGTTCATTTAGTCCTTCTTCTTTTGTTGCTTTCCTCTGTATTTCGCCGTTCATTTCTTTTTCGTTTCGTTTTATGCTTTCGTAATTATTTTTTGTTTGTTTTTTGTTTATATAGTCGTTCTTCTTTTGTTTCTTTTTTCTGTTTTTCGTCGTTCGTTTCGTTTTATGCTTTCGTAATTATTTCTTGTTTGTTTCTGTTCATTTAGTTGTTCTTCTTTTGTTTCTTTTTTCCGGATTTCGTCGTTTATTTCTTTTTCGTTTCGTTTTGTGCTTTCGCAACTATTTTTTCTTTGTTTTTGTTCATTTAGTCGTTCTTCTTTTGTTTCTTTTTTCCGTATTTCGTCGTTCGTTTCTTTTTCGTTTCGTTTTATGCTTTCGCAATTATTTTTTCTTTGTTTTTTTGTTCGTTTAATCGTTCTTCTTTTGTTTCTTTTTTCCGTATTTCGTCGTTCATTTCTTTTTCTTTTCGTTTTATGATTTCGCAATTATTTTTTCTTTGTTTTTGTTCATGAAGTCGTTCTTATTTTGTTTCTTCTTTCTGTATTTCGTTTCGTTTTATGCTTTCGTAATTATTTCTTGTTTGTTTTTGTTCGTTTAGTCGTTCTTCTTTTGTTTCTTTCCTCTGTATTTCGTCGTTCATTTCTTTCTCGTTTCGTTTTATGCTTTCGTAATTATTTTTTGTTTGTTTCTGTTCATTTAGTCGTTCTTCTTTTGTTTCTTGTTTTCTGTATTTCGTAGTTCATTTCTTTGTTGTTTTTTTAAAATCGTATTATTGACTTTACAGTTTAGAAAGAAAAAATCCGCGAATTTTTTGATTCGCACGAAAAACCGTTGTTTTTTAAAATTCTTTTTATGCATATGCATTTCTCTTTGGTTTTTTTATAGTCGTCTTTTGTTTTTTTTTTCGCTCGCCTGGAGATTCATTTATTTTTTGTTCATCTCGGTCATCAAACTTCTTTTGTTTTTTTTTGTTCATTATTATACTTTCAAACTGTGTATTTCTCATATGTTTTTCTTATCGAATTGTTTTTTCGCATTTTGTTGAAGCTTTTCTTTTGTAGTTCATTCTTTTTCATTTGTTTTGTGTCCATCGCAGTTGCGATCTTTTGTTCTACGCACTGTACTTCGTCATTCATTCTTTGTTTTTTTTTTTTGTTTTTTTTTCTACAGTTTCCTTTTATTTTCTGCGATTTCTTTGATTCGTCGGGAAAGTTGTTGTGTTCCTTCAGTTTAGCATTATCAGTCTTCTTTTGTTTTTGTTTTTTTTTTGTCTGCTTTCAAACTATGTATTTCTCCTTTGTTTTTCTTATCGAATTGATTTTTCACACTTTGTTGAGGCTTTCTTTTTTGTAGTTCATTGTTTTTCATTTGTTTTGTGTCCATCTCAGTTGTGATCTTTTGTTTTACGCACTACGTATTTCGTCATTCATTCTTTGTTTTTTTTTCTTTTGTTTTTTTTTTTCTACAGTTTGCTTTTATTTTCTGCGATTTCTTTGATTCGTCGGGAAAGTTGTCGTTTTCCTTCAGTTTGGCATCATCAATCTTCTTTTGTTTTTTCTTGTTCACTTGATGCCTTGTATTTTGTTGCTGTTTTTTTTTTTTCATTTCTCTACGAGATTGTTTTTGTTTGAAAAAACTTTCGTCGATTTTCATTTTTTTGTCCATCTCAGCGTCGTGATATTTCTTTTTTTTTGTTTCTTAATTCATTTTATGCTCTGGTATTTCTCTTTTGTTTATTTTTATCAAATTGATTTTTTACATTTTGTTGACTGACGCTTTTTACAATTGTATTTTGTTTTCTACTCGTTTTTTTTTTTTTAAATTTTATTCTTCGTCTGGAGATTTCTTTGTTATTTGTTGTTCATCTTAGTCATCAATTTACTTATGCTTTTTTTGTCGCATTTTAACGACGCTTGTTTGTTGTTCAACGTTTTTCTTTTTGTTTTGTGCCTCAGTTGGAGTTGTGATCTTCTGTATTTCGTTTCTTTTTTGTTTTTTTTTTTATCGTATTACTGACTTTTTTATAATTTGCTTTTATTTTCCACGATTTTTTTGATTCGTCGGGAAAATTGTTTTTATTCAGCTTGGTGTTTTCAATCAAATCTTCTTTTGTTTTTTTTTGTGCAATTCATGCCTTGTATTTTGTTGCTGTTTGTTTCATTTTTCTTTATTTTTTTAATTCGTCGGGAGAATTGATTTTTTTATTGAGCTTGGCGTTGTCAATCTTCTTTGTTTGTTTTTTTTTTTTAATCGTATTATTGACTTTCTTTTTGCAGTTTGCTTTTATTTTCTACGATTTTTTTTTTGATTCATCGGGAAAATTGTTGTTCATTTAGCTCGGTGTTGTCGATCTTCTTTTGTTTTTCTTGCGCACTTCATACCTTGCATTTTTCTTTTTCATTTTTTGATTGGTCGGGAAAATTGCTGTTTTTTAATGAGCCCGGTTTGTCAATTTTCTTTTGTTTTTTTTTTGTGCACTGCATGCCTTGTATTTCTATGCCGTTTCTTTCATTTTTCTTTTGTTTTACTGATTTCCTTTGCCGGCTTCATTTGATTTCGTATTTATTCTGGTTTTTTTTTCATATTCCAAGTCGGCGATTTTTTTAGTTGTCTCTGTTTTTTTTTATTCTTCGTAGTGTATCTTTGTTCTTCGCGCACAATTTCTTTTGTTTCTTTCTCTGATATTTTTAATTAAAAATATACGACGTTTTAAATCTAAGCGTAGAAGTAAGAAACAGCTGATTGGTTACATACGGTCGCGAAAGATTACAGTTTCCTGTAATTTTTCTTTCTTTTTTCTTTCTTCAGATTTGATTTAAAAAAAAAATGTGAAAATCAAGTTTATTTAATTAAAAAAAAATTATTTGGTTTTCTCTTTTTTACTTTTAATCAAAAATTATTCTGTTGTTTCAGTAATAATAATTCGTCGAAACCAGGGAGTTCGAATAACCCACTTACGAGTTCCCGGGGGTGCGTCCCACGAGGCCCCCTTGGACTGTCGTTACGATTTGGAAAACGACCAACTCTACGACGTCAAGTGGTACAAAGATGGCCAGCAGTTTTTCAGGTGTCTGCCCTCAGGGGAAGTCTTCGAGTACAAGGTAGAGGGTGTGAAGATATATCATTCAGGCCACCCCGTCATCGGCTCCTGCCCCGTCCTTCTCACCGCGTTAAATTCAAAATCTGAGGGCGAATATAAATGCGAAGTGAGCGCCGAGGGGCCCTTCTTCAGCACCGCCATCGAAGCAGCAAAACTACGTTTCATAAGACCATCGAGAAAGCAGAATCAAACGATGATGGGTAAGAAAAAAATTAAATTCCTTATTAAAGTTTTTAAATGCAAGTTTTAGGTAATGAAGTTAATACTACCTGGAACGCATATTCAAGTAAAGGTAAGCAATAAAATTCCCCTAAGAAAATAAAATCTACAACTTTTCATCTTTTCAGGTTCCACATTTTCAAGTGTACATTTATTTATAGACGTGCTTAAATTTGCTTACTTATTGTTTCTATTTGCTATTATGTACACACTGTTGTAAATTTTCTTTTTTTTTATTATAATAAAATATCCTGAAGAACGTCTGGGTAATTTTTTTTTTTTTAATTCCGGGAAGCACGTGGTATTTACGTTTCTGAAATAAAAAGAAAATCCACGTGACTGCCCAAATTTATTGTGTTGGTTCCTCCGGGTTGGTGTTTTAAAACTTTTGCCTTGGAATTAGCTACCAGAAGACTGATTTATGTCGTTTAATATTAGATTGTTTTGACTCTCAATCAGTTCCTCGGGGATTCTAATAAATTGCTTGTAATGAAATGAATGCGTTGCGTAACTCACATTAATAATATTGAATGTATTGCACACACACACACACACACACATGGGCAAAGTAACTTATTCTATTTACGCTTGTATTATAGTTACAAAGATCGGGTACCACTTAATATTAATAATTAATAAATTGCTTTGCTGTGTAAGTGTAAACTAAACGAGAACATAAATAAAGTCTAAACTTTTATTTAATGTTGAATGGTTATTATTAATCTGAAATCAGAAATAAAAAAGAATTTCCTTTGGCTGTAAGGTACAGTCATGATTAGAAGTAAAGTCTCCCCAATAAAACTCTAGGTCGCTATCTTAACAGTTGAACGTTGAATTTTATTTCATTTGTTTATTTCGTATTTGGTTACCTACTTGCTAATTTGCTTGTCTGTTTATTATATTAAGTTATAATGAACAGAAATCATTAGGTCGCAATTTGGAAATTTATATTACTAGAGAACGGAAACTCGTACATGAGACTGGTGGAAGGGAGCCTCAGGAGTTGGCGTTCTGCCTTGATTTGAATGCTTCATCGCAGTAATTAATGTTTGACAAGATATAGAGCCAACTATTCGCTTAATACTTCTTTCTTTTAGGTGTTCACATATTTTTTTTTTCTTTTCTTTCCGATTTACTTCACATATTAATTTATATTTACTTACATTTAGACATATATACCTTTTAACATTTAACATTTTTATGATTTTGTCAGTGTGATTAGGTTGTTTTTAGACATTTTTTAGTGCTTTTAAGTTGGTAGCGTACTGAAGATGGCAGCTTAGCTGCCGAAATACGTATCTACGGATATAAAAATTATTGTGAGCGGTGGTTAAATTCAATTACTTCTATCTTGTGTTTAATTTTTATTATATCAGCTTTGTTTTTAATTAGAAAAACAATTTAATTTTATTTTTTTGTATTAATACAGTTACAGTTTAATTTAGTATTAATACAGTTTTCCAAATAACGTTACAACGTCCAAATAAAATAAAAGTAATTCTATATTAACACAAAATAAAATTAAACTGTTTGTTTTTTTTTAAAAAAAAAAGAAGAATGCTGATATAATAAAAAATAAACTCAAGAAAGAAATATTAAAGCGAACAGTCGGCCCTACATCTTGCCGAATATTAATTACGATGAACTAAAGACTGAGCATTCAAATCAAGGCAGAACGCGAAGGCTCCTACGGCTCCCTTCCACCAGTCTCCTACACGAGTTTCCGTCCTCTAGTTATTACTAAATAGTACAACTGTACATCACGTGGTATCAGCTTTCAAGATCAGATTTTCAATCCTTTTAAACTTGTTTCAATCGTAAGGAAACGAATCTATGAAAAATAACAATTTTTATTTTTTTTTAATTGTATCTATTCGTAGCAGAAAAAAAAAACAAAAAAGAAATTTCAAACGAAGAAAAGGTACGAAGACAAAAAAAAACAAATGAAAAATGACCGATGTGGGGTGTATCAAAAAAATAACAAACGAAACACACAAAAAAATCGCAAATAAAAGAGAAAAAAAAAGAAACAGCAATAAAATACAAGGCATAAACAAAAAAAGCAAAATAAAAGAAGATCGATAACGCTAAGCTGAACGAGAAACAACGATTTTCCGGACGATAAAAAAAAATTCGTGGAATTAAAACTGACTGTGAAAAAATTAATATTACAATAAAAAACAAAAACAAAAAGAAGGAGTTAACGACGACAAAAGACGGTGCGCAAAACAAAAGATCACAACTATGATGGACACGAAATAAATGAATAACAAACAAAAAAAAGTAAAATAGAAAAAAATCGTGTGAGAAATCAATTCGTAAAGAAAACAAAAAATACGTAGTACAAAACAGAAAAAAATATCGATGATTAAGATGAATAAGAAAAAAACAAATGAATCTTCAGACGAAAAATCAAAAAAAGACTAGTGGAAAACAAAAGATAACTGTAAATAAAAATGCCAATTTACAAAATGTGAAAAATCAATTTGATAAAAATGAACAAAAGAAAAATACGAAAGTATAATTAAAAACAAAGAAGGACCGTATCATGAATAAAACATGAAAATCGACGAAAATTTTTGCAAATAAAAGCAAAATCGCATGAAACGAAAGAGAAATGAAAAAGGAAACAAAAACAAGAAAAACAAATGATGATCACACAGGCCGTCCCAAGAACGGTGCGCTGAATTTAGGTACTTTCTTTCGCTCTTAAAATCGTGATCCAAACGTGTTTTGATTCAAAACCACAGATTAGGCGCGTTCAGGGGGTGAGCTTCTTACTCAGCAATCGTTTGTGATTGGCTCATATTAAGGTAATAACCAATCACAAACGTTTGCTGAGTAAGCAACTCGGCCGCTGAACGCGCCCAGTCTTTTCTTTTTTTAATTTCTCTATTTTTAAAACTTGTTTGGATTGAATGATGGTTATTTACCAATGAAGTGTTCAGGTGTTTTGTTGCAACAACTACGAAATTCAGGTCCAAACTATTCGAAACACGATTCAAACTTTTAATAGGCAAAAGAAAGCACCTTTTATCACGTGATCACGGTGGAGTGAAATGACATATCCGAACGCGCCGGTTCATTTCGGAACATTTACGCGGGTGTTACGAACTGAATAAATAATTAAACAAGGTTTATTAGACGCAATTAATTTGATTTACCTTTCTCTTTCTGTTTTCTAAAATAAAACAAATTGTACTTAACGTCGAATGTTGGCAACAAAGCGACCACTCATTTGACAAAGTTGGTAATACTTACATATATATCCGAACGCGCTGGTACATTTCGGAAGATTTACGCGGGTGTTATAAACTGAAGAAATAATTAAACAAGGTTTATTAGACGCAATTAATTTGATTTACTTTTCTCTTTCTGTTTTCTAAAATAAAACAAATTGTACTTAACGACGAATGTTGGCAACGAGGCGACCACTAGTTTGACAAAGTTGGCAATACTTTCTACCAATTTTGACATATATGATTGACAGCCAGCAGAATGTTGAATTTGCCGAGACTTGCAAGAATTTCCGCCCAAAATGCAGAAATATGCTGTTGTTGTTACAGCTCCAGCTTAAAAGAAACCGAAACGAAACCGATCCCAAAAATGCCGGCGGAATTAACAAAGACGACGGACGTGGATTTCTCGAAAACTGTAACGAATGCGGATTTGAAGTGGAGAACTGCATGGCATGAGAAAGAAGGACAGTATTACAGCACCCTCCGTACGTTTTACTCCGAAAACAACAACACCACCGTGATGAAGTTCTTGCAGTCGCCGATAAAACTATCGCCCTCGGATCTTCTTGCCTGGTGGGCTCGCAGGAAAGAAGAGAAAACCGCCATAATGCAATACTATATTCCAGAGCGTAATCAAATGTTGGGCAATGAATTGGCGGCTGCACATTTCGTTGTGCACAGAGGAGGCGCCGTGAAATTCTTCGGGGAAGATAACTGGATTAAAGCCAATCACTTTAATGAGTACGCTCTGCCCGATCGTTTTAAACCCGACATGTATCTACAGGCGATCGACTGCTCAAACATGGAGTTAATCTACGAAGGGTTGGCAAACTTGAGGGATTTGCAACAAATCGAGTGGTTTAGCGTAAATGGTTGTGAGAAAATTGACGACTGGTGTATGGATAGAATAAGTTCCGTGTTTTGCCATTCGCTTTTGTACTTGGACATAAGAGAGTGTCCGTTAATTACTCACCGAGGATTAGGTGCCTTAGCTAAAATGACCAAATTAAAGATATTGTACGTAGATGATGTATTAGAATCAGACGACTTCGAATTGACTTGCTTGATGTTGCAAGAAAATAATCCCGATTTAGATATAAGGACTGAATAATTAATAAACTGTTATTAATTTATTTAAAAAAAAATAATTATTTAATGCGAAAAATAAATTATTGATTGTCAGTCGTTCTATGTTTGCTTAGAGGTTATGTGGAGTGAATTTCTTGAGCAGGGTTGCCGAATGGGGCGAAATTTCGCCATTTGGACTACATTTTAGACATAATTGGCGTTTAAAAATCTTATTTGTCATCTGTTTTGGACATCTTTTGGGTTACCTGGAAAAATTACAGGAAACTGTAATTGTTTACTGTTTTTTTCTTGCTTTCGACCCCAGTGTTGCCAGATTGGACGAAACTCCGCCATTTGGACCGTATTTTAGACATTTGGCGTTTAAAAATCTTTGATTTAGGCTACTTTTGTTGTCGACAAATAAAAAATATGCAATGCGATCAATGACTGTCCATACCACTAATTAATTAATTAATTAATTAAATTTATAGGTATTATAAGAGAAGAATACTCCCAGCTTCGTTTTCTTTTGTTTTCTGTTCATTTCATATTTTCTTCTTTCATTTTTGTTTTGTTTTAAGGAATTGATGTTTGGTGTTTTTATTTCGGCTTTTTTATTTATTTTGTGTTTTTGTTTCCTGCTTGCTTCTTGACTTGCAAAAGTTTTCAGCCGGAGAATCGCCGTTTTTCCGCGTAATTATTTTTTTATGTCGATTCTTTTTGAAGTTTGTTCTTGTCCGATGAAAATAGTAAGTAGAAAGTTTTTTTAATCTCAAACCGGACAGAAAAATGAAGGGAAACACACTCAACGTTTCGCTATAGATTTATAGCTTCGTCAGGAGTGAAAAAAAGTAAATAAACAAGTTGTCAAGAGAAACAAGTCGTCAAGAGAAACGAAAAGGTAACATGATTTTTAAAAACTAAACTACGAGTTGTTCGGAATAAAAGTAACGAGAACTAATTAAAGCTACTTTTTTTTTTTTTTTTTTTTTTTTTTTTTTTTTTTTTTTTTTTAATATATATATATATATATAATTAATTAATTGACAGATCTATATCTTGTTTAAAGAGTCCAGAAAACTACAAAATATGTCATTTAAATTTTCAAAGTCCGTACGTTTATTAATAGAATTTCCAGACATTTTAATTTTACACATTTCTATGAAACGTCTTTTAAAAATATTAGATTCACTGTACAAAATATCCTGACGAAGCTATAAATCTATAGCGAAACGTTGAGTGTGTTTCCCTTCATTTTTCTGTCCGGTTTGAGATTAAAAAAACTTTCTACTTGTCGATTCTTTTGTTTTCTTTTTGCATATTTTTCGCATTTTTTTTTAAATCCAATTGGTTTTCGCATTTTTCTTTTAATCCAATCGGTTTTCCGTTTCATTGACTCCTTTTTACAGTTCCCTTTTATTTCCTACAAGTTTATTTTTATTTTGTTATTTTAATTATGAGTTATTTGTTTATATACTTTCATCGATTTTCATTTTTTTTGCTCATCATAGTAGGTATTCCGGTACTTTACTTCTTTTTTAATTCATTTTATGCAGTCGTCTTTTTTTTCTGTTTATTTTTACCAAATTGATTTTCCCCATTGTGTTGATTGACACTGTTACATTTATCTTTTGTTTTCTACAAGATTTCTTTTTAATTTTTCGTCAGGAGATTCGTTTAGCTTTTGTTTATCTTAACCATCAATCTTCTGTTTTTTTTTCTGTTCTTTATACTTTCGTAGTCTTATTTCTCTTTTGTTCTCTTTTATATAATTTATTTTTCGTACTTTATTAATGCTTGTTTGTAGTTTATCGTTTTTCTTTTGTACTGCGTGTCTCAGTTGTAATCTTATTTTGTTTCGCGCAGTGCGTTTCGTTTCTTTTTTGTTTCTTAAGTCGTATTATCGTTTTTTACAGTTTGCTTTGATTTTTTCTCGTGCAGCTTGGTGTTGTCGATCTTCATTTGTTTTTTTTTTTTGTTCACTTCGCGTCTTATATTTTGATGCTGTTGTTTTAATTTCTCTTTTGTTTCTGTGTTTTTGGCAGGTTTTTTGTCTTTGTAGAGAAAAAAATGGCGGCTTTTGCTTACATTTTGTCGATAAGTTGGCGACGTTGAAACTTGGTAACCCTGTTCTTGAGAATAATAAAATTGTCGATTTCTTCTTAAATATGGCGGTGACATTTTTGAAACGTCTGGTTTGAGTTTTGAATCAGAAATAGTTTCTTTTTTTTAATAAAATGGCGTTTTTACAAATACAGAACATTTTCGTGGTGAAGTGAAAGTTGTTTTGAAGAACTCCGCCAAATATTTCCTGATTCGTTGCCAACATCGAACTCGAAAAGTAAAAGAATAAAGTAAAGTAAAAGATTCAAACAAAACATAAATACAAAAGGTGTGTTCTAAAGTCAACTTACGATAAGTGCGAAATGACGTCACAAGCACAAGGCGAAGCGATCTTGCCAAAGCGTCATATGTCAAAAAGTACCGTCGGAAGCAAAAAGTTGTAGACAGATTACAGTTTCCTATAATCATTCTTTCTGAAAATGGTAGTGATTAAAGACGATTTCACAGATAACATTTAACAAATTTAAAAGATAAACTCGTGAGAGAACATGACGTCAAAATGACGTATGTTCTCATAAAAACTGTATCAATTGCAAAAGAATTACGTCATTTTGACGTCATGTTCTCTCCCGATTTTCTTCCTCGATGCGTGAATAAGGTCCATGATATAATTTTAAACATAGCGTAAATTTATAATATTTTATGCGTTGGAATTTCCAGTTGTGAACTGTTCAAATTAGAGATGGGATTCCACCCGGTGCAATCGTTTGCACCGCTGGAATCACGGAATGCACCAACAATGCACCCGGTGCATCGGACGCTTTGCTTTCGCTTAAACTTAAAAGTTTACTACTCAGCTATTCACCACACACTATGAAACATTAAACCCTGTAAACCACCTGCAAACAATTAAATAAAATAATATCAAGGAAAGGTTATTTCTCGTTCGATTTGCGCGGGAAATTTAAATTTTTGAATGCACCCGGTACATTCATGTATGCACCCGTATGGGTGCTTTCAATGCACCGGGTTCATTCACTGGCCCATCTCTAGTTCAAATCATACACAGTATGAAATTTATAATGTATAACGAAATTCCACGGAATGAAAAATGTGCTGAGCTGAGACCAGCTGAGACTTTACATTTTGTAGGTTGGTAACACTGTAGCTGTCAATTTTTAGTAGAATTGATTAGGAAATAATAAACACGTCAGTTTAAGTTTTTTTTTCAAAGAAATTAAGGTAAGTTGCTTAAGTAAATATTAAATAAATTCTGTAAAAACCGTTGATAACATTAAAAAAAATTCGTGCTTCCTTTCTATAGTTAATAAAAGTGAGTTAGTTCACTTGAGATATTTTGAAGTAGTGAAAGTCTTACATATTTTCATGAAGTGTTGAATGATAAGGAAAGCAAACTAAAAAATCCATTTGCAAAACCCACTTCTAGATCGCAAATCTTCAGAAATAATCACATTTTTATTTGTTCGTTGATACATTGAGATTAATTTTGATTTTCAAGCGAAAGGAAAATGACGTCAGTATTACCGGTGATAATGTTATTGGTAGCTGTATTGTACGAATCTGTGGCACCTCCCGTAACACAAAATAAAGACAAGTCAGACGGGGGGCAACCCGCAGACGGCCTCGAGAATTACATGGAATACCACAGATACCTCCGAGAGGTGGTCTCGGCTTTAGAATCTGACCCCGAGTTTAAAAAAAAGCTGGAGAAAGCAGAGGAGGCGGACATCAGATCCGGCAGGATCGCAGACGAGCTGGAACTCGTTTCCCACCACGTCAGGAGCCGCCTCGACGAAATAAAGCGAGCTGAATTGGTGCGCTTACGCGAGCTGACCAAACGAAAGCAGGAGCTGATGGAGAACAACAGCATCGACGACCCGGTGCATCACCACTTGGATCAAAACAACGAACACACGTTTGAAATCGAGGACTTGCGGAAGCTCATTTTTAAAACGACGGAGGATTTAGCCGAGGCCGATCGCAAAAGGCGAGAGGAGTTTAAGCAGTACGAATTGCAGAAGGAATTTGAAAAGCAGCAGAAGTTGAACCACACAAATGGGGATGAGAGGGAGAAACTAGAACAGCAATTCAAGGTAACTATCTGGTTTGTTCCTGTGACGGTTTTAATTTCAAACTAGTTTTAAAGTGTTGCTGGAGTATAATGTGTTGTCTTAGGAAATGGAAGAGAAGCATAAAAAGCATGAGAGACTGCACGAGCCTGGTCACAAACAGCAGCTGGAAGAAGTTTGGGAGAAACAGGATCACATGCAGCAGAATTTCGATCCTAAAACGTTCTTCATGCTGCATGATTTGGACGGTAATGGAATGTGGGACGAAACCGAGGTGAAGGCTTTGTTTATTAAAGAGCTGGATAAGATGTATGCGGCTGGGGCGCCTGAAGATGACATGCGGGAACGAGCCGAAGAAATGGAACGTATGAGGGAAACGGTGTTCGCAGAAGTTGATAATAACAGGGATGGATTCATTGACTATAATGAATTCATAGCCCAGACTAAGAGGAATGACTTCCAGCAAGACCATGGGTGGAAAGGATTGGATGAGCAACAGCCGCCTTATACAGATGAAGAGTTACAGGAATACATTCGGATTCATGAAGTAAGTCTCAGTAATAATATTCATCTCTCCCTGATTAAGAAACTTTATAAAAGCAAAAAAAAATCTTTTATTGTCCTGTACTTTACTTTTCTTTTTTTTGAAATAGTTTCATCCCTTTTTTGGTGATGTTATCAGTCGTCAAATTCAGGTAAAAGTTTAAACTGATGCCGTACTTGTCCGTACTAATAATTATTTTCTTGATTTTTTTATAACCGATTAATTAAAAATATTTTCTAGTGCTTACACCCTAAGTTCTAAGTACTTTGGAATAAAATATACGCTTTGAAAACAGATTTTTAAATTAAAACAGATAAATCAGGGGTCCAACTCACTGGGAAAAGACAGGGAATCGAGAAAAGGTTCTCAATGTCGGGGGAAAATTAGGGAATTTGCTTGTTTTAATGCAGAAGTCAGTGAAATTAATTGAAAAACTGGAAATTTGTTTTTTTTAAATTAGAAAATTGTTTTAAATATTAAAAAAGTTGCGAATTGTGAAAAAATTTATCAGTTTTAATGATTTTTTTTTTAAATAGGCGCCTTACATATAGGCAACCATCCAAGCGCCTGTGTACATTTGGTTGCCTATGTTAAGGCTTCGTGTTCCTGAAAAATCTCATTTATTTTATTTTTTAAACCCACAGGCTTATTATTAAAATTTATTGCTTATAATTTTTAAAAGTAATTCAAGAACTTTCTGCACAATACACGTGATAATAAAATAATAAATAGATTTGTTCTGAAATTCAAAAAAAAAAAGAAAATGTTTCAGCATGTAAAAATTAGGAAAATTGCATAATCAGAATCAATATCATAGTTTTTGTGATTAAAAGTCAGGGAATGTTCCATTTTACATCAAGTGGGAACCTTGTAAATTGAAATAAAAAACATAAATACACATTCTACTTTGTAATGCTGTGTTGTTGGCTTTTGTATGCATTTGTATTGTGTTTGTTTGTATTAGTATTAATTGTTACACGTGAAGTATTGTCTGCTATCCTTTAAATTATAGGCTCAAAGGGGTCAATATAATCAAATGCCTCCTCCTGGCATGGGCCATCCAGGTCAGGTACCTCCAGGTTATCAACAACCTGGAGGGTATCAAGTACCACACGGAGGCTATCAAGTACCAGCAGGAGGATACCAGGTGCCCCCGGGAGGGTACCAGGTTCCACCTGGGGGTTATCATCCTAACGACATATACGGAAACCCTCACGATCAAGTTGCACCTCCACCAAATCAACTTCACCACGGACAGTTTCCGCAAGCTCAAGTAAACCCTCAAGAAGTATATCACCAAAAGGTTCTGTTATGTTGTATTTTGTTATTGCTTATGTCTGTGCTTCAGTATTCTTTTAGAAAAATGTTCTGTTTTCATGAAAACAAATTCTGGTTTAGGTTCCACAGGGACAGGGAGGCGTGCCTCATCCGGATGTTCGCCCAATTCAAGTTAATCAACAATCAAATCAGCAATTTAATCAACAGCCAAATCAGCAAATTAATCAACAGGCAAACGAGCAAATTAATCAGCAACCAAACCAGCAAATTAATCAGCAACCAAACCAACAAATTAATCAACAACCAAACGCCCAGTTTGACTCTCGAAATCAGCCTAATGTTCAGGCTAGTTCACAACAGGCTCAGCAAAACGTACAATATAATCCTCCGGTTCAGCCGAATCCTCAGCAGGTTCAGCAGAATGTCCAGCCCATTCCCCAGCAGCAAGTTCAGCAAAACGTGCCAAACCCAGTAGAACAAAATAATTTGCCACCACAGCAAAACGTGCCAGCCCCAAGCAATCCAAACAGTTTGGATCAGGGCCAAAACATTCCGCATGTTCAGAAAACGTAAGAAGTCAAGTCGTATTAAATTGAATAATCTGACGTAATAATAAAAATAATAATCATGTGGTCTTGAATTAATTTAATTGACTAAATAGGCTATAAAAAAAATGTCTGTGTGATTTTCTTTTTTTTTTTTAATTGGAAAAAATGTATTTTACATTGTTGCAATGAATTTTTTTTAAATAAAATTATTACTTAGTTTTAGGGTACAAGTCTTTAAAGAACAAATTAATTTAAATTGTTAAAAATCTGATCTGTTTAAGTTTAATCTACCGTTTCGTGTAATAAATTTTATGGGCGTATTGGCTGTTGCTTTTCCTTTTCGCATTTCACCTTCGTACTTTTTTTTTGTAGAGGGGAAAAGGACAAATTACACACGTCCTGTACACTTTTAAAGAATTTTTAAGTTTTATTGGTTTATAAACACAATAACAAAGTTTTGGAGAGTATGTTACAGATGAAGCATTGGAAACCTATGTAAAACCAGAAAACATCATCAACTCTGTACTAAGCGTCTTGAATGTATGTATACAGACATATTAATTATTTATGTTCACAGTATACGTGCATACACACACATACACAACTAAATATAAAATCTTCGGAGGATGCTATCAATATTTTAGAGTTCTTAAAAGCACTTACCTTTCGATATATATTTTGTATATCTCGTTTAATAATGATAATCCTTAAAAAATACAAAACTACCCTAAATAGAAAGGAGAGAAACGAACATACCGACAACATTAATTACTGACCTAAAAGTGTATCTTAAACCTGGCAAGTGCATCATCTACGTAACGATTATTATAAAACGATTTTCATTCATTATACCGCAGGTAAGTAGTAAATGAGTCTTGTTCACCCCACAAACCATAAAGGGTCCGTCCACCCAGAGTCATTCTTATTTAGGGCCAAACAACCAATAGTGGATATGCTTTTCGTTTTGTAGTACATAATAAATTGATTTGAGGAGCGAAACAGTCCACAAGTATAATTCCATCAATTATACACGACATGGTTCATGGAAAAAAGGGACTCATGTATTACTTAAATAAAATAAAATACAGAAACAAGTAATGGTTAACCAACCGTTTAAGTTACAAGTAGATTTTTTTTTTTTAGACCACAAGAAATATTACTAAAGTTTTTTTTACACCTAATAATAAACAACAAATAACATGTAATACGAACGAAATTAACAATAAAATGGAATTATTAAATAAAAGAATAACTATAAAATGCACTTTGAAGTTGATCAACCATGTCTAAGAATATTCATGTACAGTCTAGCTACATACTTATAGTGTATTATTTTTTTTTTTTTAATTCTTCAAGGGCACAAACTAAGTAAGAATGCCGTGCACTCTCTCCCCGAAAAACTTTCTGTAAAACACATGTTGTCTTGCACTTAGTAGGCCTTTTGCACTTAAAAGTTCTTTTTATGCCATTTAGTGTGAAATATGAGGATTATAAAGAAAAAAAAAAACCTACATAGTTTCGATAGGCTTGAAAACAAATAATCCGCAAAAGACAATCACTATCATTCTGTAATCCGATTGGGTTTCTGTTAATAATAGTTTTTAAGAAGTGGATTAGGTAAATAAAAGTGGCTTGAAAGTTAACCAGAGTTTTATTTGTTTTGACAAAAAAAAAAAAAACGCAAGTGAGTTTCTTTGTAATTAATATAAATCTTTAATTTTTGATTTGGCATGTGCACGGACGACAATAATATTTTGTTAGTACTAAATAAAAAAAAATTGCTTTGAAATTTTTAGTTGTATGACGGACAAAACAAAATAAATAACAAAAATTGTTTGTTAAAAACACCGTGACGTGGAAATTAAAATGTTCAAACTGACGCTGACGACGATGACAAACTATGGCGTATTCAGTCACATACATGACTACAAATAAAAATTAAGTGGCTTGTAAATTCTGTGGCTATTGGATATTTACAAATTGCGTGTACAAACTAAATTCGTTGTTTCAATGACATCGTGGTTTAGATACTAAACTAATAAATTTTTGCGGAAATACTTCATTCCTCGAACTGCCTCCTCTCAACATCATTGCTAAAATTATCATCATAAAATTGCTGCTGGTCATCGATTAAAACTTCTAAGCGTTCTTAGGTTTAGCGTGTACATAGCGATGCCTGCTACTTTAAATCTACAAAAATCACCTTCGAATTATTTATTAACGTTTTGTTCATACAAACACATTCCTGCATCATTTTAGACTATTATTTACACATACATTAAAAGCAAGTTACCATAAAAGAGCTGCTGCGGTGCACCGCAATTGCAAATAAAAAACAAACATGTTTAAAATGAACTAACCAACTCCTTTTTAAGTACATACAACACACTAAATGGCATAATAATATTTTAAGCGAGCGTATTCAGGTTCATTTATTAAATATATTCAATTTTCTTTTTCTTTTTTTTTTTTTTATACATCAACAGGTGAATGTCTCATCTTCTTATTTTTATTTTATTGTATTTATTTTTTCTTTCTTTCAACAAATGAACTTGAATAACCGTAGGTCCTTAGTGCACATCATCACGCAATGGTATGTATGACTTGTTCACTCCAAAGAGTATCATCTTCTCTGATGGAAATTTATTTTACATTCGCCTTTAATCAATATAATCTGTTAATTGAAAATAATAATAAATATATAATAGATCGGAGAGATTACAAGCCACTGTATAGTCTGTACATGGACGTGCGGCTCAAAGTATGAACTTGCCCAATACGATACCGAAGAGGGCTAAAGCTACACCGATTGCCATGTACATCATCGACATGTTCGGCCCTTGGACAACCGTTGGGGAGTACTTATTGGTTAGAGGCTGTTGAATACCAGACGCGTGCTTAAGTCTCAGGATCTCCTCTTTCAGTCGTAAGTTTTCTTGTCTTAACGAACTTTCCTCTTCCCTCAACTGCTGTACCTACAAAACAAACGATGGCATAATTTTAAATTAAAAAAAAAAAAAATCAAAATACTCACTTCAGCTGCGGCTTTCTGTAATTCTGTTTCGACATTATTGGGTACGGCAGTCTGTACAGGAGCTTTTGGGCTAACCTTAACCGTCTCCTCCTGAGTTTCGTTCTGTTCGGGTGGTAACTCAAACACGCACTTCAATTTCGAATCCATAAGCTGCTCTGCGCTTATGTCTTTCCATATCTGGTCTGCGGACACGTCACCGTCAGGGGCATACACCGTCTGTACCATAAATTTATGTTTGTTCTTCTCAGCCGGATCGAAGATAAACGGCTGAAGACATACTGAAAGCAACTCGATCAGTGCCTGCCTAAACGGGGAAGTACCGTGAGGTACTCACTTGCAATTTCAATGCTGGCGTTACTGTCTAGTGTACCCGAGTTGGGCCTCACGCAATATTTCTTTGGCGCGGTCGTTTTAATTTTGAACATGACTTTCTTGTCTGCCGGATTGGTTAGTTTCATGTAAGAGGTCACCGGAACATTAAAAGGACCTGAAACAATGCGTAAAGTGAACTCATTAAAAAAAAAAACTAAAAATTATTTTGTTGTAAATCTAATAAATATAATAATTTTGCTTACATTTTCATGCTTACTGACTTCTCTTGATATGATAATTATAAAAACGTTCTCTTTTAATTTTAAGCAAAGTTGTTTCAGTTTTCTTTATAAAAAATTTATCAACAATACTTAGAAATTAAAAAATATTCGTGTCAGCAACCGATTTGAATTTTCCTTGAAGCACATACAGTCAAACCTCTTTAACGCAGATTCTTATGGGCCGCAGTGAACTGTCAATTATTAAAAAGGTGTCATAGTGAGAGGTCTTACTGTACTTAGTACGTTTCAGTATCCCTAACTTTTACAATATCGTGGCAGTTAAAATAATTTTTTGCTCTAAAGGTCGCTTTTGTTATACTCATTTTAAAGAACCGAGTCTACCTCTTGATTTCAGTTCTTGGTGAAATAAATTTGATGCCTGACCTTTAATTGAGTTTGTTTAATCTCCGTATAAACTCCTCGGTTGGTTTAAACCGGGGTTTCTCAACGGGTTTGGGGGGTCGATGAACGTATTAACGAGTCGGTGGGGAGTCGATGAACCTCTAGGGTTTTTTCTTTTAGTGGGTCGGAGTTATGAATGTTTCTCTAATGGAGACCTATTTTTTTCTGTTTTTTTTTTTTTAATGACAAAGTACAAAATGAATAGTTTATTAAAAAAAAAAATAGAATACTTACGAGCATTAAATAAATTTGAAGTCAACATTGTACAGTGACGGAACATAGAAAACGGGACACCACGTTTTCCTAAATGGTATCCGGCCTTAATTAATAAATAATGAATAAGCGCAGCGTAATCGAATAAAACAAAAAACAAAAACAAACGAGGATCGTCGTCCGTGAAAGTAGGACGAAAATAAAAATTGTGTTCAACTCAGTAAGTCAAATCGAAACTCACGAATTTTAATCACGATTAAAAATGTAATCCGAAACGTTAATAAAAAGGACGCTCACCTAATAATAAAAAATTAAAATAAATTCAAATACAATAAAAGAGAAAACATAAATACCAACCATCAATTGACGGGATTAAAGTGTAAAATAAATTAAACTCAAATTAAGTACGAGACAGAGAGAAAAAAAAACAAAAGACGATCGATTGATGATTAACTAATTGAATTAAAATTAAATAATTAATGTGTAAACAAATAATCGAGTCTAAGTTTGAAAAAATTAAAAATCATACGAAAAAACATAAGACGATCAATGATTGATAGTTAAAAAAATAAAAACAAAAGAAATGAAACATCAACTGATTGTATTAAAAATTGAATTAAATACGTACAATCAAATAAGGAATAAAAAAAAGACGATTTCGATGAAGATTTGACGTCTCAACTTCATCTTCATCGAATTCTTGAACAAAAGTTTGAACAAAAAATAGGTTATGTGTGGGTTTTTTAAGGAAAAACAATTGCCTGTTGTTTTTCCTTAAAAGAAAGAAAAACAAAAACAAACTAAAAACAAGAGAAAGTAATCAAGAAGAAAAAAAAACAAGAGATTCGAACTACCCAAATATTAAATAAAATCAAATCGAATCAAGAAAAGACAAAAGACGATCGGTGCATAATTAAAAAAAAAAAAAAAAAGAAATAAAGACAATTAAAATCACAGATCGTCACAATTTAAACACTATTAGCATAAAAAAAAAACATATTTACACATACAGTTGAAAGGGGGTCGATGGAAATGTTTAATTTTTTGTTTGAGCTTCAAAAAGGTTGGGAACCCCCGGTTTAAATTAAACCAATATTGAATGCCAGGCTTAAGTACATTGCCTTGATCTTGCACAGTCCAATTTGTTCTTATAGGGTTCCTATTTTATTTCCTTTAAAGCAATCTCAGACTTTTCTCGGTATTCCCCTGACATTCGGTCAAAAAAAAAAAAACACTTTCTTAATTGACTGCGAAATTTTATTCGTGTTTAAATAATAATGAGGTATACCTTCAAATATTATTAAAATTTTTCTGTTGCAATCGTTTTTGATTGATTGATTGAGTGAATCCCTCGAGCGGCCTCTGTGAAAGCAACTGTTTTAGTCCTATTTTGGGCTTCATCAGCAGAAGCGTAGCTCGAGAGTTCCGCTGCGAACCAAAACGATCCGACCAAGGTTAACGTGACTTATTATGTAGCAAACTGGCTTCAATTTGTCAATCTTAATGCAATGTTAGGTCAAAAAGCGATCGTAGGATGTCGCTGTTTAAACTGTTAAACATTAAAAAATTATTATTATTTTATTAAGGTGCAAGGTGGTATAAAAATAAATTTAAAAAAATATTTTCCACGAAAAGTACAGTCAAGTGTAGGCAAACTAATCAACACAGCAGCCCGGAGAGTTGCCTACATTAAAGGCGGTAGAAATAATTTTCCATATCTTTCCTAATTTAGAAAAAAATAATAATAATAGACGGTAAAAGAACATTAATTTAATTTTTTCCTGTATTACTAAAGAACATTATTGAATTACCCCTAAAAATAATTAATTTTAATCACATACATGTTTGTTTAAAACCTATGCAAGAAGCCTTGGTACAGGCAACCCAATCAACACAGTTGTTTTGTGGTTGCCTATGCTTTTCCTTTTAATAATTAAATAAATTCAGTTCACGATTCTCTTTCTAATTTTTTTAATATAAAAAAAATCCTTTTTTTTTCTAATTTCAGAAAATTTTGTAATTTTTGTAGATGTGTGAAACCAAACGTTACTAATTTAGGACAGGACAACCTAGATTAATGTAGAACATTTTTATTACTTTCAAAGTTAGAAATAATTAATAACAAAATTATTAATGAAAATATTAAAAAATAAATAAAAATCACATGTCCAGTTCCAGTTCACTTATTTTCACTAACTTTTGTATTAAAACAAACAAATTACCCGACTTTTTTCTGACATTATAAACCTTTCCTCAATTCCCTGACTTCTCCCAGTTTTCCAGGTGTTCCCAGTGTCCCAGTGTGGAAAATTGTTTAAACATTCTGTACGTAGCATTGAAATGATCAAATATACTCAAATAATCGGCAAATTAGCAAAAAACCGGCAATATTAAATAAAACTGCCTCAAAACATGAGTTAGTACATTTTAAAGGTGTAAACGAGTCCTTACAAGCAACTTTGCAATCAACTGTTTGTCATCAACAGGTTTTATTCGCGTTAATTATATTAGGTATGCTAATGCAGGTGACATTAAATAGATAAAGAAACTCGTTTCCAGCTTTTGCTTTTATGGTAAAACGTGAAGCTGAACTTTGGTCTTGACGACCAACCACCAGATGATTTCTTCCTAAATTACAAACACGGTTTGAAACTATACTAATTTAAGTGCCTATTATTATTCTTTAATCACCTTAACCTGCCTGCAACTCGATTCATTTAAAATAATAATCGTTTGACGACTTCGATTCAACTTATCTGGACACAATGTTATCAAAGCAATGGCAATCAATTAATTACTTTCGTTGCAAATTTATCTCATTCTTATCGAAAGTCAATATTAAATGAACAATGTGCCTGCGTCCAGTGTTGAAATCAACTGTCTGTATCTTATTAGCATCTTGGTCTTAGATTTTTTTTTTAATTAAGCAAAAGTATGCTGTCCCAATCGAATATAACATTGAACCTGTAACACCACTTTGTAAATTAATAACAAATAATAATAATAATAGTAATTGTTTGCAGGAATTACATTATTTACCTTTTTAACAGGCTGTTAAAATGTAGAGGTCCTTTAAAATTTTAAATACAGTTGCATGATTGGTTGTTATCGAAGCAACAAAACTTAACAGCCCTTTAAATTTAACACGCTTTTGAAACAGAATAATAATAATAGTAATTAGAAATTACTCACATTCCAATTGGACAGTATTTTACTATTCAAACTGTACTTTAAGAAAGGGGACAGATTACATTGTGCGTATGTAAAAACAGAGGAAGGCATTTATTTAGAGTGCGTAACACGAGCAAAGTTGCAAGAATTATTCCAATGAGTCACTTCGAAGTTTCAGGAAGTCAGTTTAACGGTTTGAGAGACGTGTTATTATCATTTTTGTAAAACAAAAATACATTCTGATGCACTCGGCATCTTCTGGTTTTGTCGTAATAAAAAAAAATCCGCAGTGTTTTATTGTAATCTCTGTAATAAGAGGATTCTAAGAAGCTTGACCTGAAGGGGTTGGCTTGTCGCTTCAGGTCCTTCATGGTCAATCTTTGCAAGGTCCATTAATGTAAGTGACTTAAAATGGGCGTAAGTGAATCACAACAGTTGCAAGGAGCTAAAGTTTGGACTGTTATGAATGAGAAAAGTCGGTTTAAACAAGTCTTCTATCGGCAGGTGGACCTACAGTTGCCAAAAATTTAAATATCTTACTTCCTATGGTATTACAAGGGTGGAATACGTCTAATAATAATAATATGTAGTTCCTGTTGTAATCGAATTTGCAATGTAACATTGAATAAATCGGGAATTAATTAATTTTGATTTGGCTTTGATATAAACAATAACACACGCACACACAATCAAATAATCACCGATCAGAATGAATTTAGCTACAGAAACTACCTCATCAGGTCATGAATTATTTGTGCACATCATTCTCACGTTAGCCACCGAAAATGCGGATTGATTAAAAAAAAAGTATCGATTACGTAATTCGGGGATACGTGCACGTTTCCACCCCTCTTCCTAAAAACAACACGAAAATATTGAAATAGATCCTGTGGGCACGAGCTACGATGGCCAGTATTACTAGGCCAACGACTGATACGTCAATAACTTTTTGAATCTTACCTCGGAATCTAAGCTCGTTTTGGGGTTCGATGATTAATACCTGTTCGGGCTTTGCCATTGTGTGTGCTGGAAAACGCCAAGATCGCTCGACTTGTTTTTAAAACACAATTTTCGCACTCTTATTATGTGACAGATCCCGGTTATTCTGCACTTTCTGACAGCTTCGGCGCAGGCGCCAATTGCGATCAAGATGGCAGAACATCCAACAGAGACATCACGTAACAACCACTTTGAACGTCGATGCGGCTTTACACCGTCAGATGGCAGAGACAGTCTTCGATGCAATTGTAGTTACATGAATTCATGAATACGCCCTGTCTTCGTAAAATCAATTAATTCACTTTTGTAATAATAAGTGAGTAACTAAAGTCCCATGATTTAGTAACTTTTATGCCTAATGGTACGTGTCCGTGCATCCGTCGTGCGTCGTGCATCGTTCCGTCGGTCAATTTGTAATTGGTACAGCAGCGCTGCAAATCTCTTGGCGGTTCGAAAAGTATTTAAAATCAACCAATAAGAATTGACGACGGAACGACGCACGACGGATGCATGGAAACGTACTTTAATTCACAACGGACGTAAACATAAGAGTTATATAAACGTAGTAAATTTTAAACTTAAATCTTGGCCGTGTAGCCTACAGGCGTGTTCTTTTATACAACCAATCGCTTCATCGGTGTGGTGACGTCATCGATGAATGTCAAATAAGCCACCGATGACTCAAATTGCGCTGAATAAAAGAACAGCCAACTTATCAGCTGACCAGAGGATGTTGTTGGTAATTGGAATTGGAATACAAATAAATAACCTGCAGAGTTGGAAACATTTATATTTGCTAAAACTTCATCATTTTTTATTATATCGTACGTCGACGTATCAATTTCTACACGGACTGAAACTCAAACGTTTTATTTTTATACGTTAGCATAACTGGTATGAACCATTCTTCATTATTTTCATTCCTTTTGATCAAATAATGTTTTGGTGGTTTTGATGTTTACAAACATAACCTCTACAATTCTCCTTCCCCTTCCTAATTAATTGTTTCATCAACAATGAATTCAGATGACTCCGATGAGTTTTCGGTTACCTCATCGAAGAAAAAAAGGCCAGTATGATTACTTTAATCGCAAAATGTACATGCGATGAATAAAAATACGCTTTGATGTTTTTCTAATTAATGCGCTTAGCTCCTTGATGAATAAAAGAACACGCCTTTTGTTTGTCCTTTCACACGTCAATGTCAAAGTCTTATGATGGAAATTAGGTTTATTTACCTTCTATGCTTAAGTACGAAGTTGAAACTAAACGCGTTTGGATCAAATTTTTTGTGAGCGAAAGAAAGCACCTAATAACGTACTCGCCAATCACTTCAAATTAAATACTGTAAGTGCCGACTGTAGACTGTACTCTTAAAGTCTACGAGTATTCGAACGATATATTTAATGCTCCTAATTTTCATGACTCCAAAAAGCTTCGAAATTGTGGTAGGTATAATTAATTACAATTCGAAAAGCAACATTGCCTTTCACTGCGTGCCTACAAGCATTACTTTTTTTCTTGAAAATGAAAATATTGACGGAAAACTCCATTAGTGTGGTGCTTATGCTGTGGCTGAGGTGCGTTTCAAAACGTGAAAGTCGTGGCCGAGGTACACTTCAAGATTCGCGTGTTAAGACATAATCGAAACACAATTAGTCTCGAGGTGCTTCGGGTAGGGTTTCCTGCTTCTAAGATTCGTAAATCGGGACGTAATCTTTGAAAATTCGGGACCTGTCAAAAAGAATCGTTACTTATTTAAACGTTATTAAGAGAAAAATTAGAACAGATAGATTTTCAACGCAAGAACTTACTCGGCGAGTCGTGGTTGAATCGCAGTGGGTGTTAACTGTTACGAAACGAATAAAAGAAGATTTCGTCAAATATTTCGGTTTGGAGCGGCAAATTCGAAGTGGTTTTCCCTAGTATGTATGTACCCACCATTAAATAATATTTTATTCGTCAAATTGAATGGAAATATTTCATCCATTTAGGTATTAGTTTGTTACTTGAAAGTTTTTTTAATTTACTTAGATTTCTGTTTCTTGACCAGTTCATAAAGACCACGCCTAAATCCGCCCCTGATTGACGACCTTTTAATTTTCTTTTTGGAAAGTCGGTTAAATTCTTAGGCGGATATTTAAATTCACTTAAGAATACATCAATAATTCTAAGAACAATAATAGGTAGCTAATGTAATGATTATAATGATGTAATTGTATTTTAATTAAAAACATTTTTAGTTTAGTCATACACATAGAATAAAAAGCACTAGCAAGTGACGCGGGAAATTCAAACTGAGATACATCATTTTCATTCCTAAAACATGTACAGATGTTCTAAAAATATTTCAATTATTATTAAAAATGAAAAATAGGTTAGGTTTAACATATTTTAAGGTATTTTTTTGAAGAAAGTTTGGCGTAGATGTTTATTTTTTTTTTAGTTACCATACGCACAGAATAAAAATCACTAGCAAATGACGGACGCGGGAAATTCGGGAAATTCAAACTGAGTTACATCATTTTCATTCCTGAAATATGTACAGAAGTTCTAAAAATATTTCAATTATTATTAAAAATTAAAAATGAGTTAGGTTTAACATATTTTAAGGTATTTTTTTGAAGAAAGTTTGGCGTAGATGTTTATTATTTTTTTTTTAGTTATCATACGCACAGAATAAAAATCACTAGCAAATGACGGACGCGGGAAATTCAAACTGAGTTACATAATTTTCATTCCTGAAATATGTACAGACGTTCTAAAATTGTTTCAATTATTATTAAATATTATTGTTGGTGTTTTTTTCCACAATTTAGAATATTAATTTCGGTTGTCTCGTATCTCGTATGTACGGCCGAAAAAAGAAACTTTAAAATTCAGTTCCGCAGTAAACTGAACCTTCGGCGTCAAACTACCCCTAGTAATAGTGGTCGTGAAAAGTTTTCGATGCGTCGCTGCCGTTTAAAACGGGCTCTCTTTCGCGGAATTATGCGACAGGGGAAGCGACCGGAGAGAGGAGGGCAAGAAAGTTTAATATTCCTTATGGGTTCGATACCCAATGCGGTTTGCGACAACTTCCTCTGCAAGATTTTAGGCAATATTTGTATTGACTTTTCAGTAAAAACTTCCGTGTACGAAGATCACTAACCCGGATATGGATTTACAACAACCAATTTACACGGAAACAATTCGAGTATTTAATAAGCATTAATTCTTATTAAGTATCTTATTTTATGTATACGTAGATAAAGTCATAGCTTCATTGTAACAACGAGGCTGCAACATTTTGATGTAAAGTATTGGAAGGGTAGATTTAAAAAATATTTTTACAGGCACAATCCAAAAAAAAGAAAAATGCACAGATTATTAAATTATGGATAACTTCATAATGATCATAAATAAACCATCAGTCAGACTGTTACGTTCGTTGTTTGTTGATTCCTTGTTCTCGTTCTGAACACTTATTAGGTAGATTAGGTAGATTACTTTTTTTTTAATTTTCTTCTTTTATTGTTTTTTTAAGTCGAGTCGAGTTGGGTTGGTCTTGTTTGTATTGCACTTAGTTCCAATTCACTTCTGATTTTTTTTTAATTTAATTTTTTAGTTCATTTTTTTATTGTATTTAAATTTTTTTGCTCGAGTCGGATGGAGTTAGGTTGATTTGAGTTGACCTTGAATTGAGTGCTTCATTGAGCTTTAATTATTAAAAGTTTTTATTTCTTCGATTTAATTTTCTTTAATTCTACCATTTGTTTTAATTTAATCAGTTTATGTTTAGAGCTATGTTTCTGAGTCTTGCGACTTTTTCAGTTTTGAGTTGGATCTTAATTTTTCTTGAATTAGGTGACTTAATTCCAACAGGGGTTTGATTTTTCAGAATTTTCAGCGTTATTGTTTTTGAGTTTTCAGATTTTTGAGTTCTGAATTTTAATTTCTTAGGTTTACTGTTTTCTGTTTACTGTTTTGAGCTTTAATTTTTCTAAACTCTAATTTCTTCAGTCTAATTTCTTGCTCGGGTTATATTTAGTTGTTTGTTCTTTGAGTTTTTGACTTGACTTTTAGCGCTTTTAAACTTTCAAGTTTCAATATTTTTAGTTTAATATTTCGCTGATTTTTTTAATAATAATTTTATAATAACTTTGGCGTATTTCTTATTTTCTAGTATTTTAATTATTTTTTTTGTGAAGCGACTTAAATTGAGTTGAGTTGATCTTGAGAGTGACGGATTCAATTTCAATTGAGTTTTTATTTTTTTAGATTTTTTTTAGTTGTGTGTTTTAATTTTGTAGTTTCGTATTATTTTTGCTTTTATTTTTTTTAAAGGTCAATTCTTTTAAGTCCGTAGATCGAGTTAGATTGAGTTGTGTTGACCTTATTTGGGTGGGACTTAAATTAAATAGAGTTTCGATTCCTGAGTTCGTGAGTCAGATTTTAATTTTAATTCTTTTGAGCTTTCAGGTTTCTGACTTTAGCATTTTAATTTTTCGTAATTTTCCTAGAGTTTTAATATTTTAACATTTAAATAATTTTTTTTTGTAGGACGAATTAAATTGAGTTGAGTTGGTCTTGTGCGGGATGGGTTTAATTCATATTGACTTTTTAATTTGTAGAATTTTTTAGTTTTGCCTTTTAATTTTGTAGCTTCGTGTTGTTCTTGCTTTTAATTTTTTTCAAAAGTTTAATTCTTTTAAGTCCGTGGATCGAGTTAGATTGAGTTGTGTTGACCTTGTTCGGATGGGACTTAATTTAAATGCGGTTTCGATTTCTGAGCTTCTGAGTTGTCAGTTTTTAATTTTAATTCTTTTGTGCTTTTAGATTTTTGAGTTTAGCGTTCCCTTTTTTCTTAATATTCTGGAGTTTTAATTTCCTGGATTATTAATTTTCTAGTATTTTAATTATTTTGTTGTGGGGCGGAGTAGATTGAGTTGTACTGGCCTTGAGTGGGACGGATGAGTTATTTCCAATTGAACTTCTAATTTTTAGAATTTTTTTAATTTTGTATTTTAATTTTTGTTGTTTCGTATTTTTTTTATTTTTAATTTTTTTAAGTTTAATTATTTTAAGTGTATAGGGCGAGTTAGATTGAGTTGTGCCGATCTTGTTCGGATGAGACTTAATTTAAATACAGTTTCGATTTCTGAGCTTCTCAAGCGTCAGTTTTTAATTTTAATTCTTTTGTGCTTTTATGTTTTTGAGTTTAGCTTTCTCTTTTTTTCATAATTTTCTGAAGTTTTAATTTTCAGGATTCTTAGTTTTTTTAGTGTTTAATTTTTTTTGTGGGAACGAAGTAGATTGAGTTGGACTGGCCTTGAGTGGGACGGATGGGTTTAATTCCAATTGAATTTTTAATTTTAAGTTTTGCATTTTAATTTTGTTGTTTCGTATTTTTTATATTAAGTTGGATTAATTCATATTGAGTTTTTAATTTTTAGAATTTTTTTAGTTTTGTATTTTAATTTTCTTGTTTCGTATTTTTTATTTTTTTTATGTTTAATTCTTTTGAGTCCTTTAGATCCGTTAGAGTTAGATTGAGTTGTGTTGACCTTGGTTGGAACGTATGGGTTTAATTCCAATCGAATTTTTAATTTTTAGAATTTTTTTAGTTTTGTATTTTAATTTTGTTGTTTTGTATTTTTATATTAAGTGTGATTAATTCATATTGAGTTTTTAATTTTTAGAACTTTTTTAGTTTTGTATTTTAATTTTCTTGTTTCGTATTTTTTTTATTTTTAATTTTTTTTAAGTTTAATTCTTTAGATCCGTCAGAGTTAGATTGAGTTGTGTTGACCTTGTTTGGATGGAACTTATTTTAAGTAGAGTTCCGACTTCTGAATTTTAAAGTTAAGTCGAGTTCAAGATTTCTTGAGTTTATAGGTTTAGTTAAATATAAAATTTCTAATTTATGTCGAGTTATTTTTTTTTTATTATTATTTTGATTTTTATTCTTCTCAGCTCATTTTTTGAGTTTCCAGTTTTAGTTACATATAAAAATTCTGATTTATGTTGAAATTGAAATTTAAGTTTTATTTTTTCAGTTCAGTTTAATTTTTTTTTGAGTATCAATAATTTTTTCTTGGCGTGGGTGGAGTTAGGTCCTGCTCGGATTGGTTAACTAATTCCGATTGAATTTTGATATTTTTAAATAAATGAGTTTTGAGTATCAATTTTTTTCATCGGTTGAGTCGAGATGATTTGAGCTGACTTGAGTGAGAAATTAATTTAGATCGAGTTTTGTTATTTTCTTTGGAATTTTATTTAATCTTAGAATATTTTACGCTTTTTTGAGTTTTCGTTTCTTGAGTTTGATTTTAATTTATTGTAGCAATCTCTATGGAATTAAATTTAAATGATAACAAAATGTTGAAAAGTCGAAATAAAAATGAATTCAATAATTAAAAAAATGAAAGAAAAATCAATTTGCATTCTTTTGAATACTCCCAATAACTTATTGTGTATATTTAATTAAAAAAAAAATACTCCCAATAACTTTTTGTGTAAATTTAATTAAAAAAAAATTATTATGTAGTTATGAATGCAAGTATAGACAAATTTAGAGTAAATGAAAAAAAATCACACATTAAAACAAGTTTAAATTCAATCCATCTTAATCAACATTATATTATTGCTAACATACCCGGCGCCTCCACCAATTCTGCAACTCTATTCGAAAAAAAAAATTAATAATAATTTTATGGACCCCAATTCTTCCATTATCCTGCATCCTACATCCTGCATTTTGCATTTTTTCTTCGTTGAAGTAATTGCTTGTAGATAACGATTTGCTTTTTTTTTTCTTTTTTTTTTAATAATTCCACATAACTTCTTTTAATAGCGTACATAAAAAAAGGAAATGTGAACGAGGCAAAGATGATTTATTCATTGGAATGTTCCCAGGTGAACTTGTTGAACCGAGATAATAAAAATCCCGGTCCTAGTTCGATCCTGTGGACAGTCGCAAGATTTGGCGCCCGACTTCCTGACTACCGCGAACTAGGATCCGAAGGCCCGGATAGTTCTAAATATAAACATTCGCAATGGTCCTAGAGATTTGGTTCGATAACGACCGAAACTGAAATCCAGCTGCATTTCCAGCTATTCCAAATGAAATTTATTCGCCGAGCTTAATAACCTCGAAGGAGCACAATTCCAATTCCAAACGCGTGCTGAAGCTGTATCTCCTTCTCCTTTTAATTAGCATTTCAGTGCATGCACCGCTGAAAATAAAACATTACCAACTTATGTTGCGTGTAGATTAATATTTATTATTATATCATTATTATTATTTTTTTAATTTTATCTAAATTACGCTGTTTCGAAACAAATTACATATTTCATTTCTTGGTTTTTGCTCGGATGATTCATGGTTAACTTGATGGCTTCGTTCAAACTAAACCGACGAAGATAAGGGCTCGCGTGAAAATATTTACTAAGTATATTTAGAAAAACCGGATGTGAAATGCAGATTTATTTATTGCTGCAGTACTGGATTTAAATTTAAGAGTTAATTAATTGAATCGCAGTTTGAAATATTGCGGTGCCCAGCGCTATCTTGGCCTGGGGGGGAGGGGCAATTAAAAATTTGAAAAAAGACAGGGAAAATTGACTTTTTCTAATAAAGTTAATCGCAGAAAGAAATTAATTGGAAATCGGCTTGGACAAAAATTTTTCTAACTCTACAATTCACACGAAGGCGCCGCACAAACTCGTTTTTCTTTTTTCTTTTTGGTTTTCCATTTTCTTTGCAGGAATTTCATATTTCGCGCTCGGGAAACTCCTAGTCTTAAAAGATTTCCACAGATGGCACCACACGACGAATTTCATTTTCTTTGTTCTTTTCGGTTTTCTGCATTATTTTCAGGAATTTCAAATTTTCTATATTTCGCGATCCGGGAACGTAGTCCTAAAAGATTCCCACAGATGGCGCCACACGAATTCATCTTTTTTTTGCTTTTTTCGGTTTTCTGCACTATTTTCAGGAATTTCAAATTTTTCATATTTCGCGCTCGGGGAACGTAGTCCTAAAAGATTCTCATAGATGGCACCACACGACGAATTCCATTTTTTTGTTCTCTTTTCGGTTTTCTGCATTATTTTTAAGAATTTCAAATTTTTCCTGTTTCGCGTTCGGGCAACGTAGTCCTAAAAGATTCCCACAGATGGCGCCACACGAATTCCATTATGTTTTTGCTTTTTTCGGTTTTCTGCATTATTTTCAAGAATTTAAAATTTTTCATATTTCGCGATCGGGAAACGTAGTCCTAAAATATTCCCACAGATGGCGCCACACGAATTCCATTTTTTTTTTGTTCTCTTTTCGGTTTTCTGCATTATTTTCAGGAATTTCAATTTTTTCATGTTTCGCGCTCGGGCAACGTAGTCCTAAAAGATTCTCACAGATGGCGCCACACGAATCCATTTTATTTTTGCTTTTCTTTTGGTTTTCTGCATTATTTTCAGGAATTTCAAATTTTTAATATTTCGCGCTCGGGAAACGCAGTCCTAAAATATTCCCACAGATGGCGCCACACGAATTCCATTTTTTTTGTTCTCTTTTCGGTTTTCTGCATTATTTTCAGGAATTTCAATTTTTTCATGTTTCGCGCTCGGGAAACGTAGTCCTAAAAGATTCCCACAGATGGCGCCACACGAATTCCATTTTTTTTTGTTTTTTTTTTCGGTTTTCTGCATTATTTTCAGGAATTTCAATTTTTTCATGTTTCGCGCTCGGGCAACGTAGTCCTAAAAGTTTCTCACAGATGGCGCCACACGAATCCATTTTATTTTTGCTTTTTTTTTTGTTTTCTGCATTATTTTCAGGAATTTCAAATTTTTAATATTTCGCGCTCGGGAAACGCAGTCCTAAAATATTCCCACAGATGGCGCCACACGAATTCCATTTTTTTTTGTTCTCTTTTCGGTTTTCTGCATTATTTTCAGGAATTTCAATTTTTTCATGTTTCGCGCTCGGGAAACGTAGTCCTAAAAGATTCCCACAGATGGCGCCACACGAATTCCATTTTTTTTGTTTTTTTTTCGGTTTTCTGCATTATTTTCAGGAATTTCAAATTTCGCGCTCGAGCACGTCCAACTGAATTGATACGTCACACACGGCCAGTCTAATTCGTCTAAAAATGTATTCCAGTAAAGCAAGCGCCATGGAGCGTGCCAACTAGCGCCCTCTCATATTCATTTATTAGGTGTTACCGTGGTCACGACGCCGACGCTTATTTTGACAACTTAAACATCAAGACGAACTGACGTTTCTCATAACCAAGAAATTTCAAGATGACAGTAATTTTGACAGTAGTTTTGAGTTTGAGATGCAAGGCGGCCATGTTTGCAATGATAGGTCGAAAAGCGATCGCAGGATGTCGCTGTTTTAGCCATTCATTACTGTTACATCGCAATTGCGAATAAATTAGTCAAATCGTTTTAGGTTCGCAGTGGAAATCGCGAGCCACGTTCCTGCTGAATAAGCTCCAAGTAGGGATGAAACAGCTGTACAGAGCATGTTCGAGGGATTCACTGCAATCAGAAATGATTTGCAACAAAATTTTGTAATAAAGTTATCACTGAATGGAGGGAGATGGTATCGCTTTGGATAGATTTTTCAAAAATTTGTTCGCAGTTTTATTTTTCTAATGTGGACGCGATCGTCATTTGTTTATGGATTATTTTTTTTAGGTTTGGACATTTTCTCGAGCATTTTCGTCCAATTTTTTGAAATTTTTCGTTTTGATGTTGCCAGCTTGAAAAAATATTTCCGTCACTTTCTGATTTATTCTTGTCGTTGTTGCCGTTATTCATAATCTTTTGTAATCATTTGTTTTTTTTTTCTTCTGTTTGTTTATTTCCTGAAATTCTTTCTTTTCTTTTCCTAGTTTTATTTTTCGAATGTAACGCCATCGTCACTTGTTTATGGATTATTGTTTTTGGGTTTGAAACTTTCCTCAAACATTTTCGTCCATTTTTCAATTTTTTCTTGCGGTCGTCTTTTGTTTCCGACGTCAAAATATATTCTTATTCTCAACAGAATTCTTTTTTGCTTTGACTCTTTTCAATTTCTGATAATGATTTTTATCACTGTTCTTTTATTGAAATAAACACATGTTATTATTATTATTATTATTATTATTTCTGTAATTTTCTGATTTCTTTTTGTGGTTGTTGTCGTTATTATTTGAGTGAATTATTTCTTTTCCATTCGTAAGTATTACGATCGTCATTTGCTTTTTGTCTTGCATCGTAAAATTTACGATCGTTATTTGTTTTTCTTTCTTTTCGTTCTGAAATTAATTAATCAAAAATTCTTTGCACTTCTTCCTCCTTCGCGAATAATTACCAATGTTGGGACATTTGTATGGAAATTCACGGTCATTTCGTCTCTCGAATGCAACAACACTTACGCTCAGCGCAACTACCTAACGTGCCGCTCATGAGTATGGCATTGAATTCCATACTTTGATCCGATCTTTGATAATTACACACATCGTTTGATTTTTGCTGCCGCTTTCTTGGGGAATTTTCATTTCGTAATAAAAAATAAATAAAACGAACATTCAAGGCTAATAATAATATGTAATACATAAATATCATGATAGTGACTTGTTTTTGTTTGTTGGTTTTTGTGATGTTCGAATTATTAGCCTTGAATGTTCGTTTTATTTATTTTTTATTTTAAACCTACAATTCGTTTGAAGTTCTTTTCTTCTAATGCACGATCGCGTTTTGTTTTTCCTACTTTTGTCAGACATTCTTGTTTCATTTCTCATTTGTAGTGAAATCAAATAATTATAATTTCTTTGGAAACTAAAATTTCTCCTACTTGGATCGTGTTTCTAGGTCATCAAAAATGTTTGGTTTTTTTTTTGGGTTTGAACGTTTGCGAAAAAATGACTTCCGCAATGAATCAGACTATTTTTTTTATTTAATATTACTCATATTATTTTTTAGTCTTATGTAAATTCAATTACTTACAGGGTAATTTCGAGGGAAGTTACAGGTGGACATAAATCTCTTTAATGCCCAACCAAATTATCGGTTGGATACTTCAACCAACCATTTGAAAGATGGATGGGGCGGGCCACTTTCACATTATCCGTTTTCATAGCGGCGGAAAAGCATCTAAACTTTCAAAGGTTTCCGAGCACGGAGTACACAATTTTATTATTTTTAAAACGAAAAAGACATCGCCCTTGCAACGCCATCTAGTGACCAATTAGAAAATCTTCAAATTCGCAAAAAAAATGCTCCACGCTTTCTTGTCTGTTGTAAATTATTACAATACGAATTATGAAATAGCCTTTGCAATGCCATCTAGTGACCAATTAGAAAATCTTCAAACTTGAAAAAAGAAATACTCCACACTTTCTTGTCTGTTGTAAATTATTACAATACGAATTATGAAATAGCCCTTGCAATGCCATCTAGTGACCAATTAGAAAATCTTCAAACTTACAGAAAAAATACTCCGCACTTTCTTGTCTGTTGTAAATTATTAATTACAGTATGAATTAATTAATTATAATTTATAGGACACTTCGTTGATGTAAAAACCGACGTTTCGTCTTACGGTTGACAGTTTCTTCACGAGGATAAAAATAAAACAAAATAAAATAAAATCTTAAATGCACAGTCGAAACTGCAGCTGCATCGACTTTACGGAAAAATATTTAAAGCGTGTTTAGTCGCGACATCGCCGAGTTTGCACGAAAATAAAAATCCCCATCCAAAAATTTCATTGCCATTGAATTGCATAATTCTTATTAATTTATTTATTTAACATCGCCGAGACTTCCGCAACGTAATAAGAATGAAACCTGCGACACCAAAATAAAACAGTGGATTTGTTTGTTTGTTTGTTTAATTTAATATCGTTTTCGTTTTGCATTTAACGTCCACTTGAAAGTTTTCGTTTTGCCAATAAGTTTTCCGGGAAAAGTTCTTTCTTAACAAGGGTAACGTGCTTTAGTCTGTTTATTTAAACTTTAATAAAAAAGAGAGTAATAGCTGACATAAATATTATTGTTCTAAGCCAACCGACTTTATTTGTTTGTTTATTTATTTATTTAATACCGTCTTCATTTAGTATTTAACGTCCACTTGAGAGTTTCGTTTTGCCAATAAGTTTCCCAGGAAAAGTCGTTTCTTAACAAAGAAAATGTGCTTCACTCTGTTTATTTAAATTTTAATTAAAAAACAATTATTATTAATCTAAATGAACGAACTAAAACTACGACACGTTTTCTACAATCTGCACGCTTGGAATTCACCCGAAGACCCTCCAGGGCGTCTCTGTTACTCCGTTCTGCCTAAAAGATACAGTAATGTTATCTTTTTGTTCTAAATTTATTTTTACTTTTACAACATTTAATTTTGGAATCGTTTCTCCTTTCTTGCATCAATTTAAATTAGTACTCGATAAATCCATTGCATCGCGTGAGGGATTTTATTTGTTTTTACAGTTTTTGGGCTCAAGAACCGCCAAATTCCTGTTACTCGAAATTGTCTCAGATAGAAAATTGCAGGAAAAGGCAACCCTTTACGTAAATCGTCCTGCAACGATTTCCTACCTTCTTCCAAATTTAATTCAACGCGTTGAAAGGCAGTTTTCACAAATTTGGTCTTACCTACGACTCCATATTGAATACGTCATAAGAGTGGTGTAGAATTGGTTGCATATACTTGAATAAGCAAGAGATTTGCTGTCATAAACGCCGATTTATAGTCATTAATTAAGCTAAATCGAAGACCCGAAGACCCTTCGGGGCGTCTCAGAGTCTCCGTTACTCCGTTCTGCCTAGAAGGTACAGTAATTTTATCTTATATGCATCCATCATGTTCGCTTTTTGTTCTAAATTTCTTTTTACTTTTACAACATATAATTTTAGAATTGTTTATCTTTTTTTGCATCAATTTAAATTAGAGCCCGATAAATCCATTGCATCGCGTGAGGGATTTTATTTGTTTTTACAGTTTCTGAGCTCAAGAACCGCCAAATTCCTATTACTCGAAATTGTCTCAGATGGAAAATTGCAGGAAAAGGCAACCCTTTACGTAAATCGTCCTGCAACGATTTCCTACCTTTTTCCAAATTTAACTCAGCGCGTTGAAAGGCAGTTTTGACAAATTTGGTCTTACGTACGACTCCATATTGAAAACGTCGTAAGAGTGGTGTAGAATTGGTTGCATATACTTGAATAAGCAAGAGATTTGCTGTCATAAACGCCAATTTATTGTCATTAATTAAGCTAAATCGAAGACCCGAAGACCCCCCGGGGCGTCCCAGAGTTTCTGTTACTCCGTTCTGCCTAAAAGGTACAGTATTGTTATCTTATATGTATACATCATGTTTCCTTTTCGTTCTAAATTTCCTTTTACTTTATAAAATTTAATTTTGGAATTGTTTATCCTTTTTTTTGCATCAATTTAAATTAGTGCTCGATAAATCCATTGCGTCGCATGAGGGATTTTATTTGTTTCTACAGTTTCTGAGCTCAAGAACCGCCAAATTCCTATCATTCGAAATTGTCTCAGATAGAAAATTGCAGGAAAAGGCGACCCTTTACGTAAACCGTCCTGCAACGATTTCCTACATTTTTCCAAATTTAACTCAGCGCGTTGAAAGGCAGTTTTGACAAATTTGGTCTTACGTACGACTCTATATTGAAAACGTCGTAAGAGTGGTGTAGAATTGGTTGCATATACTTGAATAAGCAAGAGATTTGTTGTTATAAACGCCGATTTATAGTCATTAATTAAGCTAAATCGAAGACCCGAAGACCCCTCGGGGCGTCTCAGAGTCTCTGTTACTCCGTTCTGCCTAAAAGGTACGGTAATTTTATCTTATATACATCCAACATGTTCGCTGTTTGTTCTAAATTTATTTTTACTTTTACAACATTTAATTTTGGAATCGTTTATCCTTTTTTGCATCAATTTAAATTAGTGCTCGATAAATCCATTGCATCGCGTGAGGGATTTTATTTGTTTTTACAGTTTTTGGGCTCAAGAACCGCCAAATTCCTGTTACTCGAAATTGTCTCAGATAGAAAATTGCAGGAAAAGGCAACCCTTTACGTAAATCGTCCTGCAATGATTTCCTACCTTTTTCCAAATTTAACTCAGCGCGTTGAAAGGCAGTTTTGACAAATTGGTCTTACGTACGACTCCATATTGAAAACGTCGTAAGAGTGGTGTAGAATTGGTTGCATATACTTGAATAAGCAAGAGATTTGTTGTCATAAACGCCGATTTATTGTCATTAATTAAGCTAAATCGAAGACCCGAAGACCCTTCGGGGCGTCTCAGAGTCTCCGTTACTCCGTTCTGTCTAAAAGGTACAGTAATGTTATCTTATATGTATACATCATGTTTCCTTTTCGTTCTAAATTTCCTTTTACTTTATAAAATTTAATTTTGGAATTGTTTATCCTTTTTTTTGCATCAACTTAAATTAGTGCTCGATAAATCCATTGCGTCGCATGAGGGATTTTATTTGTTTTTACAGTTTGTGAGCTCAAGAACCGCCAAATTCCTATTACTCGAAATTGTCTCAGATAGAAAATTGCAGGAAAAGGCGACCCTTTACGTAAATCGTCCTGCAACGATTTCCTACCTTTTTCCAAATTTAACTCAGCGCGTTGAAAGGCAGTTTTGACAAATTTGGTCTTACCTACGACTCCATATTGAATACGTCATAAGAGTGGTGTAGAATTGGTTGCATATACTTGAATAAGCAAGAGATTTGTTGTCATAAACGCCGATTTATTGTCATTAATTAAGCTAAATCGAAGACCCGAAGACCCCCCGGGGCGTCTCAGAGTCTCTGTTACTCCGTTCTGCCTAAAAGGTACGGTAATTTTATCTTATATGCATCCATCATGTTCGCTTTTTGTTCTAAATTTATTTTTACTTTTACAACATTTAATTTTGGAATTGTTTCTCCTTTCTTGCATCAATTTAAATTAGAGCTCGATAAATCCATTGCATCGCGTGAGAGATTTTATTTGTTTTTACAGTTTCTGAGCTCAAGAACCGCCAAATTCCTATTATTCGAAATTGTCTCCGATAGAAAATTGCAGGAAAAGGCAACCCTTTACGTAAATCGTCCTGCAACGATTTCCTACCTTTTCCAAATTTAACTCAACGCGTTGAAAGGCAGTTTTGACAAATTTGGTCTTACGTACGACTCCATATTGAATACGTCATAAGAGTGGTGAAGAATTGGTTGCATATACTTGAATAAGCAAGAGATTTGTTGTTATAAACGCCGATTTATAGTCATTAATTAAGCTAAATCGAAGACCCAAAGACCCCCCGGGGCGTCCCAGAGTCTCTATTACTCCGTTCTGCCTAAAAGGTGCAGTAATTTTATCTTGTATGCTTCCATCATGTTCGCTTTTTGTTCTAAATTTCTTTTTACTTTTACAACATTTAATTTTGGAATTGTTTATCCTTTTCTTGCATCAATTTAAATTAGTGCTCGATAAATCCATTGCATCGCATGAGGGATTTTATTTGTTTTTACAGTTTCTGAGCTCAAGAACCGCCAAATTCCTATTACTCGAAATTGTCTCAGATAGAAAATTGCAGGAAAAGGCAACCCTTTACGTAAATCGTCCTGCAACGATT
Organism: Prosopocoilus inquinatus; assembly: GCA_036172665.1. Taxonomy (NCBI): domain Eukaryota; kingdom Metazoa; phylum Arthropoda; class Insecta; order Coleoptera; family Lucanidae; genus Prosopocoilus; species Prosopocoilus inquinatus. The sequence continues at coordinate 1,350,043 of CM069873.1, forward strand.
TCCTACCTTTTCCAAATTTAACTCAACGCGTTGAAAGGCAGTTTTGACAAATTTGGTCTTGCGTACGACTCCATATTGAAAGCGTCGTAAGAGTGGTGTAGAATTGGTTGCATATACTTGAATAAGCAAGAGATTTGTTGTTATAAACGCCGATTTATAGTCATTAATTAAGCTAAATCGAAGACCCGAAGACCCCTCGGGGCGTCTCAGAGTCTCTGTTACTCCGTTCTGCCTAAAAGGTACGGTAATTTTATCTTATATACATCCAACATGTTCGCTGTTTGTTCTAAATTTATTTTTACTTTTACAACATTTAATTTTGGAATCGTTTATCCTTTTTTGCATCAATTTAAATTAGTGCTCGATAAATCCATTGCATCGCGTGAGGGATTTTATTTGTTTTTACAGTTTCTGAGCTCAAGAACCGCCAAATTCCTATTACTCGAAATTGTCTCAGATAGAAAATTGCAGGAAAAGGCAACCCTTTACGTAAATCGTCCTGCAACGATTTCCTACCTTTTCCAAATTTAACTCAACGCGTTGAAAGGCAGTTTTGACAAATTTGGTCTTACGTACGACTCCATATTGAAAGCGTCGTAAGAGTGGTGTAGAATTGGTTGCATATACTTGAATAAGCAAGAGATTTGTTGTTATAAACGCCGATTTATAGTCATTAATTAAGCTAAATCGAAGACCCGAAGACCCCTCGGGGCGTCTCAGAGTCTCCGTTACTCCGTTCTGCCTAAAAGGTGCAGTAATTTTATCTTATATGTATTCATCATGTCCGCTTTTTGTTCCAAATTTCCTTTTACTTTTATAACATTTAATTTTGGAATCTTTTATCCTTTCTTGCATCAATTTAAATTAGTGCTCGATAAATCCATTGCATCGCATGAGGGATTTTATTTGTTTTTACAGTTTCTGAGCTCAAGAACCGCCAAATTCCTATTACTCGAAATTGTCTCAGATAGAAAATTGCGGGAAAAGGCGACCCTTTACGTAAATCGTCCTGCAACGTTCCTACCTCCTTCCAAATTTAACTCAACGCGTTGAAAGTCAGTTTTGACAAATTTGGGCTTACGTACGACTCCATATTGAGAACGTCGTAAGAGTGGTGTAGAATTGGTTGCATATACTTGAATAAGCAAGAGATTTGTTGTTATAAACGCCGATTTATAGTCATTAATTAAGCTAAATCGAAGACCCGAAGACCCCTCGGGGCGTCTCAGAGTCTCTGTTACTCCGTTCTGCCTAAAAGGAACGATAATTTTATCTTATATGCATCCATCATGTTCGCTTTTTGTTCCAAATTTATTTTTACTTTTACAACATTTAATTTTGGAATCGTTTATCCTTTTCTTGCATCAATTTAAATTAGTGCTCGATAAATCCATTGCATCGCGTGAGGGATATTATTTGTTTTTACAGTTTTTGGGCTCAAGAACCGCCAAATTCCTGTTACTCGAAATTGTCTCAGATAGAAAATTGCAGGAAAAGGCAACCCTTTACGGAAATCGTCCTGCAACGATTTCCTACATTTTTCCAAATTTAACTCAGCGCGTTGAAAGGCAGTTTTGACAAATTTGGTCTTACGTACGACTCCATATTGAAAACGTCGTAAGAGTGGTGTAGAATTGGTTGCATATACTTGAATAAGCAAGAGATTTGTTGTTATAAATACTGATTTATTGACATCGAGTCAATATTTTTCCACGTTAATGTTGATTTAATGAAATGTTTATTTGCGTACGTCCATTTCGTAATTAATAAAATATTGGAAAACATCATGGTGGTGTTTAATTTCTCTCTAATCTTCTCTCTCTCTCTTTCTCTCTTTCGTTAAACACACAGTGTCATACGCTCGTGTGATTATTTCGATCGAGGAGACCTCATCTCCGAAACCTAAACGCAAATGGGTCATTGGAATATTCAACTAGCTGCAATAATTGATTTCAGATAATGCCGGTTACTATTTCGGTGTTGCGAATGTGCAAGCGGATGGCTAAATTTGAACATGGAATTGCCGTCGACGACAGATGAATATGCATAAGGTGGGCGAAAACAACTTAATTTATTTATATATTCGGATCGCTGATAAACGTCAAAAGTTTTTTGTATTTATGCAATACACAATAATGCACACCTAGGTAATTTAATTTCTCACGTCGACCAAAAAGAATTGACGTTTTCACTTAGCAATTAGCAAAAGAAAAAAAAATGGTTGCAGTCAATGGAGTTAGGTTATTCTAGGTGCTTAAGCTTAATAACAAAGCGAGAACCATGATAAAAAAAGTGAGAACCGTGTGGTCGGTTCATTATGCCTTCATGTTTTTTGAGATGAGGGGACACAACGTTTTGAAAGAGACAAGAGGATACAATAGCGCCTTTTGACCCACACCCTTTCTTCCCTCAGCTATCTGGAGAGTTGTAACAAAAGTTCGGACCAAACCCTTTCTTCACTGAGCTACCTGACGCTGATACAAATCAGAGCAAACTAGTTTAAATGTAACAGTCTGAAGGTTTTGAGGCAGCACATTGTAAATAATTATAAACAATAAACAACAATCTCTCTCTCTCTCTTTCGTTAAACGTATGTGTGTATGTGTATGTCCGGATTATATCATTACCACGTCTGTTCCCAACGTGTTTGACACTTTTGGATAATTTTGTGTACACGTAACTTTTTATTTTGTTTAATAAAAAAAATTAATCCACTATGGATTTATAAGGGTTGTGAGCGTGGAATCTACGATGGCGCAGTTTTTTTTTTTTTCTTTTTTTTGTGTGTGAAGATTTACTTCAGCAATAAATCGGTCATCCGAGCGATAATCATCCATCACGATAAAATTATTACCCCCCTCGCGATGATATAGTATAGAATACAACTTTACCGGGGGCGGCTTTAAAATTTGAGTTTCGTGCTCGAGCACACGTGATTGATTGAGTCCGGGCCCAATTAAAAAGCTCGGAACTAAAATCGCGTCCTAGTTTCGGCGGAGAGCATTCTTTCAGCATTGTTCCGCCCTATATAATAAATGACATGTTCCATTGTTTGCTGAAGATAGTTATCAACTAAACTGGAAACCGTCGGTGGAGTTTTTCTTATAAATCTTTTGAGTTATTTACGATTACGACGGTATGAGAAAATCTCATGTACGTGTAGTTCTCGTATAGTACAGTTTTTGCTCGACGTTTTGAAATATCTTTGGTGATTTATTTTATCATCTTCTTCATGTTCACCGTCAGAAAAATTTGTTGTGAACAGTAGTTTTAATTAAATTATATTCTGTAACCAATTAATTTCATGAGAACGCCCTGAACGGGCCAACAATTAAAAAAAAAAAAGTTGTCTTCTTACTGTTTATAGCGCGTGTAAGAATTAAATAAATTATCAAACGTTGGCAAAGAAATGGTTTTCCTACCCTTGGCATTTGCTCTGTGTTTGTCAACTAATTGGCAATAAACAATACCGTGGCAACGTTATACATATTTTAATTTAATTTCATTTCAATAATGTTTCTTAATTAGCGTTGACTATTCTTATTACATCATTACAATAATTCTTCTTTCTGATAGTTGTTAATCTATTTTTCAGGTTTGATGAAAATAGTAATCACTTTTTTGTTCCGTTTCTTTTACTGAATAATTTCTTAAATACATCTCGAAAAGATCCATTCACTTCTACGAAAATAACTTTGTATGTTTGTATTTCATCTCTGCTCAAAATGTATTTTTTTTTTCTTGATGAGTACTCGTTCTATTTTATTTATTTTTTTCTTCTCTTCCTTTTCTATTAAAAAAAATGTTTAATTTCTTAAAGCGCGGAATGTGTTATCAGAAATGCAAAATGGAACTCGAAGCGTTCCAGTTTCACCAATGCCTAGCAGAAAGACAGGCCAGTAGTTTGGAGTGGGGAGGAGCTCAATTCTATCAGAGTCCCGAAAGTGAGCTAAATTATACCCGATCTTTAGCAGGCCCCGTTATGGACCAAATCTTTAAAAAAGCAAAAAATTAAAAATTCTATTTGAATAAAAAATAAAAAAAAGAACCAAAAGGCCTTCCCTCTTTGTAACTTGGTTTTCAAAGTGAAACTAAAATCCGCAATATTACCCCTAATTATGTACACGATTAAGGATTTTTTATGCATAGCAAATGCAACATCAGAGTGAACTGGCCGTACCTTAAGTGTTTTGTTTTCTCTTTTTTTACAATCAATTTAAATGTAACAGATTTTTTCCCACTTAATAAATAATAAAAATCAAGCGAAAGAAAAAACAAAAAAGAAGACAACAGGCGAAAATAAAAATCACATTAAAAAATTAATCGAATGTTAAAGATAAGATTAGATAAGAATTAAAAAATCAAATCAAATCGCATAAAACGGAAACAATATCGACGGCGGTCGATCAAAGGGATTAAAATATAAAATGAACTCAAATTGAGTAAATTAAAAAAAAAACATAAGACGATCATTTAATAAATAAAAAAAAAATAAAATCACACCGAATGAAAGAGAAACTGAGTGCGAAAGTGAGCTAAATTATACCCGACCCTTGTCAAGCCCCGTTACGGTCCAAATTGAAAAAAAAAAACAAAAAATTAAAAATTCTGATTTGAATAAAAAAGAAAAAGAAAAAAACGATAGGTCTTGCTAAAAAATAAAAATAAATTAAAAGAAATCGAAATAAAAGTCGATCCGTGGACAAAGATAGGGCGACGAAAAGACAAAGACAAAAAATTTAATCTACATACGAGTATTAAAGAAAAAAAAATGTAAAATCAAATAAACTCAAATTGAGTAATTGAAAAAAAAAAAATAACAAAAACTGATAGTAAAAAAATAAATTAAATGATATCAAAATAAAAGACGATCGGTCAATGAAGGTAGGACGAAATTAAAAATGTGTAAAACTAAGAATAAGTCAAGTTTATTAAAGATTAAAATGTAAAGTTAAATAATCTCAGATTGAGTAATGATAATAATAATAATAATAATAATAATATTTATTTGTGCTGCACAAAAAAGCAAATTAAAAAAAAAATAAATATTAAAAAGAAATCGTAACAAATAAATTTAAAAAAAGCGATTAATTGATATTCAAAATAGAAATAAAATATAGTAGTCGAATCTAATAAAGCGAAAACAAAAGACAGTCGTGGATGAAGATGGGACGAAAATAAAAATCGATGTAAATATTCACAAACAAAAAATTTAATTTGTGAATATTAAAGATTAAAATGTAAAATTAAATAAACTCAAATTGTGTAATAATAATAATAATATTTATTTGTACTTTACAAAAAAGTAAATTAAAAAAAAACAACAAATGTCAGTCAATTAATAATTAAATATTAAAAAATCGTAATAAATAAAATTAATTCATAATAAAAATAAAAATAAAATATAGTCGAATTTAATAAAGCGAAAACAAAAGACGATCGTGGATGAAGTTGGAACGAAATAAAAATGCGTAAATCCAAGAATAAGGTAAATCGATGTGAATACTGACGAGCAAAAATTTAATCGGTGAATATTAAAAATTAAAATGTAAAATTGATTCAACTCGAATTGAGTAAATGAAAAAAAAAAAATTAAAAAACAACAAGAAAATCGATCAATTGATCAAATAAGATAAGAACGAATACAGTAAAAAAACTACAAAACTGCTGGCGTACGAAAAAAAAATATTTTAAAAAAATGCCGAGAGAGAAACTGAAACTAAAAACAAAACAAAAACTAAAAAAAAAAAAAGAAAAAAAAACGTGATCGACAATTTCTCGGCAAAATGTAGAAAAACAAATGAGGACAAACAAACAGTATCCAAATATGAAGCATGCGGTGAACAAAAAACAAAAGAAATTCAACAATTTTCCGGTGAAATGTGAAAATAATTTTAAAAAAAAACAGCAACATGTACGTAAGGAGAAACTGTGTGGAGCGTGAAATTTGCAAGATAATTCGACGAAAGAAAACAAATAATAAAAATAAATATAAAAAAAACAGCCAGTGAAAAGCAAAAAATCCATAAAAATTCAGTAGAAAGAAAATAACATAAGCAATTCGGAAAAAAGCAACAAAATAAAATCGATCAAGAAAAAAAGTGCGAGTGCGTAAAACTTAAATTCATTTTTTTTTTGTATATTTTACCGAAAATATCAAGGAAACCAAAGGCGGGAAATTTTACAAATTTTTGGGGCGATGTAAACCGGTCTTTTTCGAAGTCGGAAGTCTTAGTTTGATAACTTTACAAAAATACGTTTCAATTTTCAACTGCGGAAGCCGTCATTTGTTTTTCTAATTTTTTAAAAGGAATTTTCTTTTATTTTTTCTGCAATTCCAATCTTGTTAGCCAAAACTGATTTCTTTTATCGTTTTTGATTATTTCCAGCCTAACGCCTTCTAGATTTATTAATTTACGGTAATAAAAATGTCAGAGGTCAATTTTAATTAAGAACTTTGTTCTCCATCGCTTATGGCCGTTTTCACAATCGGACTTTAAGGAAGCTTTAATTTAAAGTCACTTTAAGAATTGGGAAACAAATGTATTTTTTTTATTTAGGTTATGAAATCGGACTTTAGTAAAATGATACACGGGGTGCTTTATGTTTTTTTTTTGGTCCTCGTCTCATAAACGCGATTGTTCAGTTGTTGTTTTTTTCTTCTGGACTGTATCATTGCAATCATCGTGAAAAATACTGCTTACTTCTACTTGTTTGTTAATTTAACCGAATTTGTAGACTCCATAAACAAAGTTAGCAATACTAGCGACTTGAATTTATAATAATAATAATAATATAATAATAAAAATAATACGGTATTTATCAAAAAGGACGCCGCTGAAAATTGTTTAGCCCGGGAAGCCGAAAACCCTAGATTCTGCTTACCTTGCCCACCCAGACGAGCCGCCACTGAAGAGGTGGTAGGTGTTTTCATTTTACGTTGTCCGCTTTGTAAGAAATTATATAAAAACAGATTCTCTTGTCGATGCATTAGGCGTTTACGAGCATGGATCGGGCTGGAAAAGTAAGATAGAACGAGCGCGTTTAATGCAAATAAGAGTGAGAAAATAGATTAACTGGTACACACCGCTCCAATCATCGTAAACGCCTAATATTATCTTCTGGTGATGTGAAAACGAAACAAAAAACTGCAAGAGTGCGTTCCGCGTTCTTTTGTCTCAGAGATACCTGCGCTCTTAGTACAGTGACAAATCGGTAATCGGAGCGCTTGTACTCGAACGTATAAGTTTTATTTCGTCTATAATAAATCCGCCTAATTATAAATAAATTAAAACAGTGTGAGTGACTATAATAACTGCATTAGTATCGTGTAATGGTAAGTGAATTTTGAAATCCCTTAAATTTTTTTCGTCTTCGAACAGTGCCGTAATTGCCGGTGTTCGCAGGGGTCCCGTGGAAGACGGGCCCCGGCAATGATAAGGGCCCGCCGACCCCGACGACGGACTCCACGTATACATAATTAATGTTCCATATAAACTCGAACGGAAACCCAATTTGTTTTCTATCCGCAGTTTGATGTAATGGTAAATTTAAATAAAATTTAAAAAAGTTAAAAATAATTGAAAATCTCGAAAACATGACGCAACCGATGTTGCCATAAGATGGGCCGAGAGAGGTGCTGTAACTTTCATAATTTAATTTACTTCATAAAAATGTCAATAATGCAGAAACTGAACGAAATCGTCGAATCTACGCAGGGCCGTAGCTGGAGGGGGCGTCAAGGGGTCTGCGAGTCTGCCCTGGAAAATTTTAAGCCTGCCCTAACGCCTCACCTGATATGAAATGGTTCAGATTTTTTAAAAAAAGCAAAAAATGAAAAATTCTGATTTGAATAAAAAAGAAAAAGAAAAAAAAACGAAAGGTCCTGCTAGAAAATAAAAATAAATCAAAAGAAATCAAAATAAAAGTCGATTCGTGGACAAAGATAGGGCGACGAAAAGACAAAGACAAAAAATTTAATCTACATACGAGTATTAAAGAAAAAAATGTAAAATTAAATAAACTCAAATTCAGGAAAAGCAAAAAAAAAAACAACAGCAGTCAACAATTGATAATTAAAAAAAAACAAAAAAAAACAAAATATCGTATCAAATAAAAACGTAAAATAAACTCAAACTGAGTAAGTAAAAAGAAAGACAAAGACGGTAAAAAAAATAAAATCGTATCGAATAAAAGATAAACGGATACTAAAAAAATAAATTAAATTACATCAAAATAAAAGACGATCGGTGGATGAAGGTGGAACGAAATTAAAAATGTGTAAAACTAAGAATAAGTTAAATCGATATGAATATTGACAACAAAAAAATTAACCCGTGTATATTAAAGATTAAAACGTAAAACTAAATAAACTCAAATTGAGTAATAATAATAATAATAATAATAATAATAATAATAATAATAATAATAATAATAATAATAATAATAATAATAATATTTATTTGCACTGCACAAAAAAGTAAATAAAAAAAACAACAAAAGTCAGTCAATTAATAATTAAATATTAAAAAATCGTAATAAATAAAATTAATTTATAATAAAAATAAAAATAAAAATAAAATATAGACGAATTTAATAAAGCGAAAACAAAAGGCGATCGTGGATGAAGATGGGACGAAAATAAAAATGCGTAAATCCAAGAATAAGGTAAATCGCTGTGAATACAGACGAGCAAAAATTTAATCAGTGAATATTAAAGATTAAAATGTAAAATTAATTAAACTCAAATCGAGTAAATGAAAAAAAGAAAAACAAGAAAAGTTGATTAATTGATAATTAAAAAATAAAAAAAAAATCGTATCAAATAAAGTCAAAAGAAAGAAAAAGTAAAATATATAAAAGAAATTAATTAAATATAATTAAAAAATAGAATCAAATCGTATGAAAGAGAACACAAAAGTGGCGATCGATCAAAGTGATTAAAATTTTAAATAATTTGGTAATAATGATTGATAATAATTGAAAGATAAACTGATAGTTGCAAAAAATAAAATAAAACGCCAGGGAAATAAACTAAAAACAAAACAAAAACTAAAAAAAAAAAACACAATTTCTCGGCAAAATGTAGAAAAACAAATGAGGACAAACAAACGGTATCCAAATATGAAGCATACGGTGAACAGTAACTTAATTTGTTTTCTACCCGCAGTTTTATGCAATGGTGAATTTAAATAAAATTTAAAAAAGTTGAAAATAATTGAAAATCTCGAAAACATGACGAAACCGACGGTGCCATAAAATGGGCCGAGAGAGTTGCTGTAACTTTCATAATTTAATTTACTTCTTAAAATTTTCAATAATGCAGAAACTGAACGAAATCGTCAAATCTACGCAGGGCCGTAGCTGGAGGGGGGGGGCAAGGAGGGGGGGACGAGCCTGCCCTGGAAAATTTTAAGCCTGCCCTGACCCTCACCTGATATGATTAAATGAAATGATAAATATCTATTCTATTCTACTCTACTAAAGGAGACTTTAGAATAAAAGTCACAGTCACATGTCTAAAGAGATGCGAATATGTAGTTATTTATACATCAGAATGTAACTTTTTTTTAAGTCTCCTTTAGTTCGATTATGACATGGTCACCTTAGATTAATGTGACCTAAAATGAGTTTTATAGTATACATAATTTTTTTATACACATTTTTCTAAATTTTTACCATTTATTTTTCAGTGACCAGTGCAGTGTTGTGACTGATGTTGCATCGGTTCCAGGCTAACGGCAAGTAGGTAGAACGGCACGCCTCGTTTAAAGGTAGGGTAAGTATTACAAATAAGTTTTCTATTCGGCAATTTCGTTTATTTATTTTTTTTATCTAATTTCAGTTCCACGTCGAGTTCCTGATTGGGTAGCAGCGCGGTGAGTACATTTTAAATTTGCTTTTGAAGGGACATTGTTTTTATGACATAAAGGGTGGAAAAGTGGGTTTCCAGTGGTTACGCTTCTGTTGATGAAACCCCAAATAGGGTTGAAACAGCTGTACAGAGGCTGCTCGAGGCATTCGCTGCATTCAAAAACGATTTTCAACAAAATTTTTAAATTAACAAATAAATCAAGGTCAACCCAAACCAACTCAACTGAACCTAAGTGAAGTCAACCAATGAAAAAAAAATTTACAATAGATAGAAAAACTTAAGAAATTATCAAAAATCGAAATTTAAACTTTCGGAGATTGAAACAAGAAGTCTTAAAAATAAAAAAAACGTAAGAAATTATAAAAAATCGAAATTTAAACTTTAGGAGATTGAAACAAGAAATCTTAAAAAATTAAAAATAAAAAATTAAAAAATGGAATCACAGAAAATCCAAACACAAATCATTAAATCATTAAATGAAAAAATATTCAAGGTCATCCGAAATTAACCCAACCCAGGTAAACCGATGCTAGGCGAACCCAACCCTACTGAACTAAACACCCAAATAAACCCAACTTCTTTTAAACTCAAAATGTAAAACATTAAAAACGTTTCAAGGTCAAACCAGTCCAACTAAATTGAACCTAAATGAATCCAACGCCACGACAAGAATTTTACAAAACAGAAAAAAGTAAGAAATTGTCAAAAATCGAAACAAAAAATAGTAAAAAATTTAAGGAATTAAAAAAAAAAACTGTGAAAGATTGAAACATGAAATGTTAAACTTAAAAATTAAAAAAAAAAGATTAAAAAGTAAAATGCAGGAAGCGTTTCGAGGTCGACCCAACGCAACTAAATTGAAATTATCAAAAATCGAAAATTAAACTTTCGGAAATTGAAACAAAAAATTTTTAAAATTAAAAATAAAAAATTGAAATCATAGAAAATCTAAACATAATTTCACATAAAATTACAAAATGAAAAAAATATTCAAGGTCAACCGAAGTTAAGCGTATCCAACTCGAGTAGACCGATGCTAGGCGAACCCAACCCTTCTGAAGTAAACCCAATTGAACTCAACTTCTGTTAAACACAAAATGCGCAACATTAAAGACGTTTCAAGGTCAAAGCAATCCAACTAAATTGAACCTAAGTGAATCGAACGCCAGGAATAGAATTTTACAAAAGAGAGAAACGTAAGAAATTGTCAAAAATCGAAACAAAAATAGTAAAAAAATTAAGGAATTTAAAAAAAAAACTGTAAAAGATTGAAAATGAGATGTTAAACTCAAGAATTAAAAAAATGAAGTTTTAAAAAGTAAAATGCAGAAAGCAGTTCGAGGTAAACCCAACCCAACTAAATTGAAATTCTTCGTTTAGACAAAACCATTTGGCATTTTATGAAAGCTCATTAAGGGAGTGTTTCACAAGAGTTTAGACATACAGGTGTTCCATTTGAAAATTTTGAGAAAAATTAACTTTTTCAAAACTCAACACCCTGTACACATAATAATTAATAGATTGAATCTGTTGTGAAATTTCTGTAGAAGAGATTATGTTTTGTTTACCTACAAAAATTCACGATGAAATGTAAATAAATAATCAAGCTATGAGAGCTCAAAGTAGAGCAATTTTTATACACTATCATTAATATCTTAAAAACTCTTAAATAAAACTTCCGAAATTTTTGGTTACCTACTCGTTATGCGTAGCTTCGAAATATCTAAAAATATACTGGGTGTTCCATTAAAAAAAATATAACTTTGGTATGGCTCTCAGTTACTGAACACCCTGTATAGCCAAAAATAATTTTAGAGAATAGAGCTAACTGAGTTACACCTCAGCTCGTTTGAATTTCTTGTATACTTTAGACGGTAGAGAAGACCGCGGCACTCGGTGGACACCTATATAATAAATTAATTTATTATATAATTATATTATAAATTTATTATACAGGTGTCCACCGAGTGCCGCGGTCTTCTCTACCGTCTAAAGTATACAAGAAATTCAAACGAGCTGAGGTGTAACTCAGTCAGCTCTATTCTCTAAAATTATTTTTGGCTATACAGGGTGTTCAGTAACTGAGAGCCATACTAAAGCGAATCCAAGAATTTTTACAAAAGAGAAGAAAGTAAGAAATTGTCGAAAATCGAAACAAAACCGAAAAAAACTGTAAAAGATTGAACATGAAATGTTAAATTTAAAAATTAAAAGGAAATAGGATTTAAACAGTAAATTGCAGAAAGCGTCTCGAGGTCGACCCAGCCCAACTAAACTGAAATTATAAAAAATCGAAAATTAAACTTTCGGAGATTGAAACAAGAAATTTTATTATTATTACTTTAATAGTAAGAAATTTAAGGAATTTCAAAAAAAAAAACTAAAAGATTGAACATGAAATCACATCACATCTTCTTTCGCCTCATCTTCTCTCAAAGATCTTTTCTAGTTTCCATCGTTCTTCTTCTGCGTTTTAAAAAGAATTATATCTGTTTGTTGTTATTTTTTTTTTAATTCCTTTTAACTTAAATTTAAAGAGAATGATTCATCTCGGCGCGCTACCGAGAGACCCGAGTTCAAATCTCTAAGGCGTCAGAATTTTTGTATCTTCTTAAATAAATTAATTTATTATATAATTATTTTATAAATTAATATTATTAAAATATGTAATATAATTATATTTTTTAATTCTTTTTAACTTAAATTTAAAGAGAATGATTCATCTCGGCGCGCTACCGACAGACCCGAGTTCAAATCTCTAAGGTGTCAGAATTTTTCTATCTTCTTAAATAAATTAATTTATTATATAATTATATTATAAATTAATATTATTAAAATATGTAATATAATTATATAATAAATTAATTTATTTAAGAAGATAGAAAAATTCTGACACCTTAGAGATTTGAACTCGGGTCTGTCGGTAGCGCGCCGAGATGAATCATTCTCTTTAAATTTAAGTTAAAAAGAATTAAAAAATATAATTATATTACATATTTTAATAATATTAATTTATAAAATAATTATATAATAAATTAATTTATTATATAATTATTTTATAAATTAATATTATTAAAATATGTAATATAATTATATTTTTTAATTCTTTTTAACTTAAATTTAAAGAGAATGATTCATCTCGGCGCGCTACCGACAGACCCGAGTTCAAATCTCTAAGGTGTCAGAATTTTTCTATCTTCTTAAATAAATTAATTTATTATATAATTATATTACATATTTTAATAATATTAATTTATAATATAATTATATAATAAATTAATTTATTTAAGAAGATAGAAAAATTCTGACACCTTAGAGATTTGAACTCGGGTCTGTCGGTAGCGCGCCGAGATGAATCATTCTCTTTAAATTTAAGTTAAAAAGAATTAAAAAATATAATTATATTACATATTTTAATAATATTAATTTATAAAATAATTATATAATAAATTAATTTATTTAAGAAGATACAAAAATTCTGACGCCTTAGAGATTTGAACTCGGGTCTCTCGGTAGCGCGCCGAGATGAATCATTCTCTTTAAATTTAAGTTAGAAGGAATTAAAAAAAAAATAACAACAAACAGATATAATTCTTTTTAAAACGCAGAAGAAGAACGATGGAAACTAGAAAAGATCTTTGAGAGAAGATGAGGCGAAAGAAGATGTGATGTGATTTCATGTTCAATCTTTTAGTTTTTTTTTTTGAAATTCCTTAAATTTCTTACTATTAAAGTAATAATAATAAAATTTCTTGTTTCAATCTCCGAAAGTTTAATTTTCGATTTTTTATAATTTCAATTTAGTTGGGGCTGGGTCGACCTCGAGACGCTTTCTGCATTTTACTTTTTAAATCTTTTTTCCTTTTAATTTTTAAATTTAACATTTCATGTTCAATCTTTTACAGTTTTTTTTCGGTTTTGTTTCGATTTTCGACAATTTCTTACTTTCTTCTCTTTTGTAAAAATTCTTGGGTTCGCTTTAGTACGGCTCTCAGTTACTGAACACCCTGTATAGCCAAAAATAATTTTAGAAAATAGAGCTGACTGAGTTACACCTCAGCTCGTTTGAATTTATTTTCTATCTTGGTACAGAAGACCGCGGCCTCGGTGGACACCCTGTGTAATTATATTATATTAATTTATAATATAATAACATAATTATATAATAAATTAATTTATTTAATGAATTAAATTAATTAATTCAAGGAAGGAAACACTAAGAGGAGGATAGAAAAATTCCGGCACCTTGGGGATTTGAACTCGGGTCTTTCGGTAGGGGCGCCGAGATACCTTAATTTTTTTCGACTTTCTTTTGTTTACCTCCTTGACTTTTTGCAATTTCCTTTCCATCTCTTTTCCACGTCACCATCACCTTACTTATCTCATCTTTTTTTCGAATGTATCAATTTGTTTCAGCTTTTCTTTCGTCCTTTAGTCAACAACCCAAGTACGGATAGAGAATTGAAATAGTTTCTTAACGTTCCGTGAGCTAGCCAGCTAGTTAGCCCATTTGCCCCATTATAGCTACGCCCATGAGGATGCAGGATTTTTTTTTTACATCGTTGCCACTTCTTCGGATTTTTTATTGAGAACTTGAAATTGAAATTCTCGAATCTATTTTTGTTGTGAAATGTGACTGACGTTTTCTTGAGTCCGTTGGGTGGATGGTGGCGAGATAATTAGCAGAAATTGTAGCGATCCTTGACGCTGTAATGCAGGGGGTGCAGGATAATCGCGTGGGCTGTGGATGCGCTGCAGTGCGATGGATCTTAGGCTATCGTGACCAGGTGGTCCGCAGTGCGGCGCATGCGAACAGTTTTCAGCGCTCGACCCGGAGCTCAGTGCACTGTTCGCGCGCCAACTTGATTCATCCGCACCTGTTGGTCGCGCTTTTAACTCCAACAATGAGTTAGTTCGTTCTGGCGCTTTCGAAAAGTGCTGGCGAAATACAATGGATTCGTGTGCTTTAGTGTTTCGAATTTAATCCTACTAGAATAACACACAAAAACTCGTACGAGGATCAAATTTTTTTCCAAAAAAAAAAAAATAACTCCGCAATTTCAAATTTTGCTCAATGTAGTTCTTAGTATACTCGCTGATTTTTTCAAACGAACAACAACAACAACAAAAAAAAAGTAATAAGCATCAATCTTCCATTTTGTATAACTTAGTCTCAATCGTAGCCTAGGGCCTAGCAAGCTGTATTATAGTAAAATTTAAATAATACCTAATTAAACAAGTGCTAGCAGAGCATTCTTTCAAACCAAATACCTAATCAATCGTTCGAGAAAATTATAAGATAGGAAGTTTAAAGTAATAATTAAAAGAAAAAAAAAAATAGAGTTTCGAAGCTTCTTCCTCTCCCCCTCCAGCGATTCTAACGGCGGAATACAGTGTATTATTATAATTACATAGTTTGAAGTTACAAGTGCAAAAAAGCGTTCGAAGCTTATTAAAATAAAATAAAATAAAATAAAATTAAATAAAATTAAATTAAATAAAATAAAAAAAAATGTGCGCGTTGCGTCGTTTTTAAGTGTGCACCAGTGGCGTGCAAGTTTTTTTTCCTCGCGGCCGGGTTTAAGGTGATGCATTGCAATCATGACGATGTGGCAGAGTGGGATGGGGGGGCACGGGGCCCAAAACAACGCCTGGATGAAGCTCATGGGCATCGTCCACAAGGAGCGCCGGCACCACGACTCTGCGCCAGCCTCCACGGACCGGACTCTCAGCCAGTAAGTCAAAAATTCCAGAAAAAAAAAAAAAACTTAAACAATTTGACCAATCGGCACAAGAAATCGTATATTATTTTATTAATAAATTAATATACAGGGTAGGGCAAAAGTGCGGAACCTGCTTAATATTCTAAAAAAACTCTTTGACATATCTATTTGAAATTTGGTGTGTGTCACAGAGTCAATAGGATCTACATTACCAATTTATTTCAATTGTTTATCTGCTCTCGTTTCTGAGATCCAATGCCTGCTTGATTTTTCTTAAATGACAACCTGCTGATTTTTTCCCTCTATTTAATAGTTAGTTTCATTCTTTACACGATCACATAAAAATATTTATCTATTGCGTAAGAAAATAATGTTTGAATGAAGAAGTTAGAAAAAATGGTTTACGCTGATACTTAGTATTTCTTTTTCTGTTTTTAAGTTAAGGCAATTTTCATTAAAATTTTCTTTAGTTCTGTCTTAAAAACACCCCGTAATTTTGTGGTTTTGCAGTTTTTTTTTGTTAAAACTAGAATTTTTGTCAAACAATAAACCAACTTTTCATTCAAACGTTTTTTTTTTCTCTAAAATTTCCTTGATTGATAATTATTTTTATGTGGTCGTTTAGAGAATTAAATGAACTATTAA
Organism: Prosopocoilus inquinatus; assembly: GCA_036172665.1. NCBI lineage: Eukaryota > Metazoa > Arthropoda > Insecta > Coleoptera > Lucanidae > Prosopocoilus > Prosopocoilus inquinatus. The sequence goes on from CM069873.1 coordinate 1,366,285, forward strand.
ATAAAGGAAAAAGAAGTCATTTAAAAAAAAAATCAAGTAGGCGTTGGATCTCAGAAACAAGAGCAGATAAACAATTGAAACAAATTGATGATGTCGGTCTTATTGACTTTGAATCACGCACCAAATTTTGAATAGATACGTCAAATAGTTTTCGAAATATTAAGCCGGTTCCATGATTTTGTCCTTCCCCGTATTTGTTTTCAATGTTCTTGAAGCAACTTTTATTGAAGTAAAGCTTCAGTTCTATCTTAAGAACAACCCATAATCTTGTTGCCGTCTAGTTTTTTTTTTGTTAAAACTAATATTTTTGTCGAATATCAAACAATAAATCATTTTTCTTAACTTTTTCATTCAAACGTTTTTTTTTCTCTAAAATTTTCTTATATAATTGATAATTATTTTTATGTGGCCGTTTAGAGAATTAAATGAACTATTAAATAAAGGAAAAAAATCAGCTGGTTGTCATTTAAAAAAAAATCAAGTAGGCGTTGGATCTCAGAAACAAGAGCAGATAAACAATTGAAACAAATCGGTAATGTAGGTTTTATTGACTCTAAATCGCATACCAAATTTCAAGTAGATACGTCAAACAGTTTTCGAAATATTAAGCCGGTTCCATACTCTTGCCCTTCCCTGTATAATAAATAGGGAACGGAATTACATATTTTGTTCGGTTAAATACAAACGAGGCGGCAAACGCATAACGCTGCAGCGACATGTGAATGCACACGCTTTCGTTGCCGCTTCGTAGAGAAATATGTAAATCCAACAAAATATATAACTCCGTCTCGTAATAATAAATATTAATATTACTTTTAAGAAAACTTCAGAGTATTACAGGATTGCCCCGTTTCAAATTTTAAGTATCTGCGTAAAGTGGAAACCAAAATATGAAATAGAACTACAAAAATCAGTTCGCCTGTAAAAGACTTTGTCAACAATGATACTTTATTATTCAAACTCACCCTCGCCGATCGTGGATGCTGCTTCTTAGTTACACTTTATTTAATTAAATTAAATCGGGAAAATTGACTGACGGAATAAATTTTGAATTTCGAAAAGTTCACACGGCGAGGAAATTTAAAGCGCGTGTTAAATATATAAGCGCATTGATAAACAAAACTTACGCCGTGCGTTCGCTTATAATTCCCTGTAATTCATAACCTGTACGTGTTTCCCGTATTTTGGGGTGCGTAATCAGTGAGAGTTTAAGAACATTTAAGTCCGGTATTACAAGCGTAAAATAAATTTAATATGCAGTTTAATTAATGCCTTAGCAACAATTGTAAAAACAATGGTTACGAAGACATTAAACTGTAGAGTAAATTTATTTTACGTTTATAATACCGGGCCTTAAGGCATTATTTATCCAAAATGCGGGAGAAACGTTTGTGTATATGAATTATTATAGCGTTATTGTAAGTAAACGCATAGTTTATGAATACGCGCCTAAGTCATACTCGGAACTCTCCGCAAACTTTCTTCTCTGGTCGTTTTTATTATGATCTAGCAACGCCATTTCAAAGAATTGGTTTGTATCGAGAGCTGCAATGAGGAGGTTTTGCATGAGTCGGTGCTGATTCGACGATGTCTTGCGTTCTATAAAGCAGCGCAATGCAAGCTCGTTCTTTTTTTTTAACATAATACCCTAGTCTGAGCTCATTTCTTAGTGCATTGCAAGCTGACTAATGCTTTCGGTATGTGTTTGGTTTTGTATTTTCAAATGAGCTATATTTCGACACGATTCTTTTAATTTAGTAAAGTATCTTAATTAAATAAAGTGTACTGAATTACACACACACACACACACACAAAAATAATCGTAGGAAACTAGATTATCCTTCGTATTATTACACGTTGAAGGCCTTAATTCGATTTTACTCTTTCTACTTTGTAACCCGATTCTGTTCTGTGTGAAATGTGAAATGTGTCCGCGCGCTTTTTTTCTAATCCGCGATAATTAATCACGCGCGAGTCAAAACTTACGTCATGCGTTCGCTTATAATTCCCTGTAATCCATAACCTGTACGTATTTCCCGAATTTTGGGTGCGTAATCAGCGAGAGTTTAAGAACATTTAAGGAATTACTTATCCAAAATGCGGGAGATACGTTTGCATATGAATTATTATAGCGTTATTGTAAGTAAACGCATAGTTTATGAATACGGGCCTAAGTCATACTCGGAACTCTCCCCAAGCTTTCTTCTCTGTTCGTTTTTTATTATGATCTAGCAACGACATTTCAAAGAATTGGTTTGTGTCGAGAGCTGCAATGAGGAGGTTTTGCATGAGTCGGTGCTGATTCGACGATGTCTTGCGTTCTGTAAAGCAATGCAATGCAAGCTCGTTCTTTTTTTTTAACATAATACCCTAGTCTGAGCTCATTTCTTAGTGCATTGCAAGCTGACTAATGCTTTCGGTATGTGTTTGGTTTTGTATTTTCTTATAATTTCCTGTAATCCATAACCTATACGTATTTCCCGAATTTTGGGTGCGTAATCAGCGAGAGTTTAAGAACATTTAAGGAATTACTTATCCAAAATGCGGGAGACACGTTTGCGTATGAATTATCATAGCGTTATTGTAAGTAAGCGCATAGTTTATGAATACGGGCCTAAGTCATACTCGGAACTCTCCCCAAGCTTTCTTCTCAGGTCGTTTTTATTATGATCTAGCAACGCCATTTCAAAGAATTGGTTTGTGTCGAGAGCTGCAATGAGGAGGTTTTGCATGAGTCGGTGCTGATTCGACGATGTCTTGCGTTCTGTAAAGCAGTGCAATGCAAGCTCGTTTTTTTTTTAACATAATACCCTAGTGTGATCTCACTTCTTGGTGCATTGCAAGCTGACTAATGCTTTCGTTATGTTCTTGGTTTTGTATTTTCAAATGAGCTATATTTCGACACGATTTTTTTTAATTTAGTAAGGTATCTTAATTAAATAAAGTGTACTGAATTACACACGCAACACACAAAAAAAAATAATCGTAAGAAACTAAATTATTCTTCGTATTATTACACGTTGAGGGCCTTAATTCGATTTTACTCTTCCTGCTTTGTAACCCGATTCCATTCTGTGAAATGTGTGCGCGCGCGCGCTTTTTTTTTTTTTTAATCCGCGATAATTAATCATGTGCGAGTGGCCCGCCCCCGTTTTACAGAGTGCTTGTTTGCTTTTAAATCATCCATGCATGCCAAAGCTTTTCCCATAAATTCAAGTTATTTGAAGTGCTTTCATCATTTGCGTTGTTTCCGCGGCGTCGGCAAATTGCGAGTCCTATGTCTCATTGTCAGGATGAAAAAGTGGCGCGATTTTTTTTTGGCCTTTTTCACCCTCATCCCTTGAAAACGTCGTCAGAGGGTGGCGTTACTGAAAACTATTGCTTCCCATAATTTAACTAAATTACGTCAACGTATAATATCAAGTTCAATCACGTAGTTGATTAGTATTATTAGTATCGAGTGCACTTTCTGGCTCATGACTTAATACAACGTAATAACCAGGGAACAGAATTCAGGCCACTTGGTGATGGACTCTTCTTACGCCGAATTGTTTACTCCTGCCACCTTTCCCCTGCTTCGATAAATCGAATCGTTATTGAGTAGGAGGGGAATGCGTTCTCATTTCGCAGAGATTAGTGTGCGTGTACCAAATTTCCCTATTGTTTGCGGAATAGGTGGCCCGAATTCTTTTCCCTGGTAATAACATAAAAGGTACCTACTTATTCACTAATTGTAACCCCACAAAAGAATCGCTAAAATTTTTGAGTTAATTAAATGCTCGGTTAATTTCCGGCAAGAAGCAAATAATCCGTTTGTTCGGCAGCATTGAAAACCATCTAAGAGAGAAAATTTCATTAAAGAACCTCTCTTTACAAAGCCAAGGCAGATTAAGTGCTCGCTGTTTCATAGCCGAAGCGCAGTGATTCGAAAACTTTGCGTTAAAAATTCATCATCGCCATCTCGAGACCAGAAGAAGTAGAAGAAGAAGAAGAAAAAAAAGAAGAAGAAGAAGAAAAAGCAGCAAAAGAGCGCGGAAGGGTGATTTGTGGCGGTCGTTTAACGGCCACTATTAATAATCCGGATAATTCGAGGAGAATGGAATAAGCAGAGAATAAAAAGCCTCCCTCCTCGCTACAACCGGAAACCGGAAAATCGATAAATCCAAAAACGAACGCTCTTTTAATTCCGAGCCAATTGTCGGCGATGTAAAATATGTGCCCGAGTGGTATTTTACACTGCAAGAAGAAGAATCAACCGTTTCATTTATCACGTCGGCGATTTAGTTGTTTGGCTCTAGTTTCTAAGTTGGTGTTTACAAATGGCTTTAGAAAATAGGAGCGAGCGTAAATAACGGGCGCCAAATATTTATATCACATATTCTGAATGCACCGTTTAACTTCCTCGGTGTATGTAAGTAAAAAAAAATATTACAATTCGCAATACGGTGGATTGAAAGGAATTTTAAATTTCACTTCATTCGCGAAATAGAAAAAATTAATTTCAAACTGAGAAAACTGGCTGTTTGAGAAAAATTAAAATAAAAAGAAATAAACAATCTTTCAACGAGGAGCGCGGACTTCTTCTACGCTCCCGCACTACTTAAGCACCTTTCACTTCCCTGACTTGTAAAAAGAGGGGAATATTGGTTGTTGCATTTGTTACGCACAAAAAACATCCTTAACCACGTGCTTAATTAGGGGTAATATTGTGGCTTCTGACAACAAAGTGGGCTACACGATTTCCGAACGCGCCCCGGGGGCACATCTGGTCAGTCGCAGCACCCGGCTGCTTTAACTTGATGAAATCTTTCCTGAATATTTTATTTATTCACAATATTTTGTGGGCGTTTTGTATTTTACAGATTTTGTATGAAGCATCGCGCATATTGAGGATTAAATAAATAATTCTTCCTTACTCTTCACGCTTGGAAATTATATTTAATTAATTAATTGATACGTTTAAATCCTTATTCAATTTACTCTTTTAAGTAGAGTATAGTTCTAGCTTATGCCCTCTTAATTGATGGTGATGATGATGCGTTGATTGGTGTGGTTTTAGTAATAACCAGGGAAAAGAATTCAGGCTACTCAGTGTTGGACGCTTTTTACGGCGATGGTACTGTTTAATCCTGCCACCTTTCCGCGGTTTCGAAATGTTATTGAGTGGAAGGAGAAGGAATGCAATGCGAGGTTTCCGCATTTCGCAGAAATTATTGTGGGCGAGTTTGATACAGTGAACACTGGCCCCAAATTCTTTTCCCTGGTAATTACTTTTCTTTTTTTGAAATGGATTGAAGCGCAGGAGGTCACGTGCAACTGAGGCTGTCTTCAGCTTGCAGATGTCTCGTCTCAGCTGGGAATATTACTTTTCATAAATCTCCATAAATTTCCACCGTTTCGCGCGTTTTTTTTTTCCTCTTTGCCCCGGCGAACGCGATCGCCCCCCCCCCCCCCCCCCCCGACTCTTCGGAAACTTAATGTGCACGTTAAGCTCGGAAACAAAAGCGCCTTTTGGAATTTAGCCAGTGCTTTCTGACAGAATGCAATTTCATGCCCGCCGCAGCTGATGTAAATGAGATATCAATTTCTAGCATTAAAAAACGTATCACATCCTTGGTGGCTAAACTGGAGGGACTTAACGTGAGCGAGGGCTAACGATCTGAATAATGCATGAGGACTCAATACGTGATTGAGGTGGCAAAGAAATAGGACACCCTTTAGTTTAATAGTAAATACATAGTCGATGTATTACCTTCTGTTTACATTCCTCATCAAAAAAGGCAACTTCAATTTTTATAAAAAGAAAAAAAAAAAAGAATGCAAATTATATTTTACAGCCACATCCAAGCAAAGTGCATGCTTAGCACCACCAAGACTAGTACGTGGGAAGCGCATCTGCGTTTACACAAAGAGATTTTTGTTTTGACAACAAATAAAACCGAAGTTATGAATTATGCGAGGAGACATGGTCGAAACTGCACTTCTGCATTATCTTCACAAAGTCTTCTATTGTACTTTAACAATAAACAAAGCCAAGGTGAGATAGCGCGCGATGTACGTTTCAAGGTCGCTTACTTGGATTATTTACATAAATACTCTATTGTTGTCATCAAAATGTTTTCTTCTGTTCGTAAAAAAAAATACTTATTGATTGTTAAAATGTGAAAAAAATATATTATAGTACTTATTTTAAACGGTGACATTCTACGATCGCTTTTTGACTTGCTGATGAAGCCCCAAGTAGGGCTGAAACTGCTGTGCAGAGGCTGCACTGCAATCAAAAACGATTTGCAACAAAATTTTTGATAATAATACTGTTATGAAGGAAGAAAATATCAACAATCGAATAATATTTTACATTACAATGTTATAAGTCAGATCAGGGACTTATAGGCTGAGTTGCAACTTGCAACGACGTCGTTGTTAACTATTTCTTGATTAAACATAGGATTTTCCATGTTTTAATTCAAGATTAACTTTAATCAAAGTCAGTACGACGTTAGTGTAGTTCGAGTAATGATATACGAAATGTTTATCAAAAAAATGTTGTTGCAAATCGTTTTTGATTGTAGTGAAAACCTCGTGACAGCTGTTTCAGCCCTGCTTGGGGCTTCGTCAGCAGAGACGTAGCTCGAAATTCCCACTGCAAACCAAAAACGACTTGTTTATCATAATTTCTACATTCGTTTTTTAATCGGTTAATCATTACCGGACGCAGTTTTCCATTGGTGCCTATCGAATAGTGGGGATACTTCTCTTAATAACATAAACAGAGTTAAAAAAAAAAACAAAATACGTGATTTCCTTGTAAACTAATGCGATCATTACGTCGAAGATAATCAACTCTTTTATTTTCCTTTTAGTCCCCCGCCGGGGAACTTGAATTAATAATGGCCGTGGGGGGGGGGGCGGGAGGGGGAGGTTTTCTCTGCTTAAAATAACACGCACAAATTAGATTTCGGGCGAACGCGAGGTAAACTGGAACTTAAACTGCACCGGAAACTTGCGAACTTTAATAATTAGGGTGCAAACTTTCTTTCACCGCGCTATAATAATAAGCACCCCCCCCCCCTCCCACCGCACCCCCGCGTCGGCTAGAAACTTCCAAATAGAATTCGCGTTTATCACCTGCCCGCAAATGACGTGCCGCAGGTAATTTGACCTATTCAGTTTATGTGTGTTCGAGACAGTTCTAGAATAATTGTAATTTAAGGATGATTTTTCGAGTTGGCAATACTGGATTTTATTTTACTGTTAAAATGTCAGATCTAACTTAATATGGCAACGTCACTGACAAGGATCATCAGACATTTCGGAACTCACATCATTAAATCGTCGGTCATCTCAAATATTTTTTACGTTACAGCACAAGCTAGCTTTGAGTTTAACTTCCTTGCACCGTTAAGTTTTATTCACATAACCTACAACTTGTCGCTGTCGATCTTATCAGGGTTGCCGCAAGCAGCAAAAAAAAAGAACGTAATGAAAAGAACCGTTAAATTGTCATGAAGTGTAATGAATGGCGAGACATTCAAAATAATTAAAACCAACTTATTATACCGAATGAGTTTTTTTTTTTTTAAATCAACTCAAGTCATGAAATTTGAACGGCTTGTCTTAGCTTTACAGTAAGATAACCTCAATTCGAGAAAATCACGGAGTGGTTGACACCTGGCGGATGCTTTGCGAAGTGCCCTATAATAAGGAAAACATTGGAATGACATTTGGTTAACCTACAAAAAAAAAAGACATGAAAAATTAAGGCGCATTTTTCTAAAAACATTAACAAAAAGACAACCTTCACACGAAAAAGTAACTTCAATACCTATTGTAGTTTCATTCAGCGAAATGAAAATAAAAAAAAAATAAAATAAATAAATAAAATGTAAGGTAAACCTAAATATTGTTAACTATGAATTGAAGTAGTTTTAGTAAATTTAAAAATTTTAAGAACGGAAGCTGTTACACGAGAAACAACTTTTGAACGTGATTGGCTTCGCCGTATTAATTTTAAAATTCCCGCCGACAATCTGTGACGTAAGCTTCGCAGAGATCCGAACCTGACAGCCGAAACTGCACCCAACCGTTTCCTTTGTTATGTCATCGATAAAAAAATTTGACGTTTATACGATTTAAGGTTATGTTTAATGTCTCCTCCTCAAAGTCTAATGCAGAGTTGCCAACCGCGGCGATGTATCGCCAAGTGGACTACTTTTGGTTACCGTTTGGCTCTGGTTTGTTTTTTTTTACAATGGCGACTGGTGTCAAAATGGAATTAATATTTTTTTGACTGTGAGTGACAATTCTGAAATGCCGAATAATTAAGATTGATATTTTTTGTATTTTTTTTAATTTCTTGCACGGGCTGAATAGAACCAGGTCAGGTTATGTTGGCGATGAGTTGGTTGAGCTTCATTTTAACTGATTTTGAATCTTTAACATTTTTTCTTTTAATTTTTGTTTGCAATTTGATTTTTTTACTTGTCTTAAAAGGAGTTAAGCTGAGAATAATTGGGTTGCATTGACCTTGACGTCCGTTTTAATTGATTTTTAATTTTTAACATTTTTTTACCTTACGTTTTGATTGAATTGACCTTGAACTCCATTTCAAATGTACTCTTTTTTTACAATTAATTTCCTTAAATATTTCTTTTTTATTCCCAATTATTATTCACTTGGGTTGAGTTCAGTTTGGTCTGATCGACTTTGAAACTTTGTCAGTTGGGTTGCATTGACCTTGACGTTCATTTTAATTCGGTTTTAATTTCTAACATTTTCTAACTTATTCTTTGATTTTTTTATAATTTTTAATTTTTACTTATGTAAAATGGGGTTAGGTTGTTTGTTTATTATTAGTCCTCTGACGTACATAGTAAGTTGGTTTAGCCCAGTTGAGTTGAATTGACCTTCAGCTCCATTTCAAACATACATGTATATAAACATTTTAACTCTTTTCTTTTGCAATTAATTTCCTTAAATTTCCTTAAATATTTCTCTTATTCTTTACTTGGGTTGAGTTCAGTTGGCTCGAATCGACATTGATTTTTTTTTAATTTAATGCTTAGTTTTAATTTTTAATTTTAAATTTATCTGTTTTTTTTAAATTTTTTGCTCTAATTGAATGGAATTGAGTGCAGATGTTGGGTTAAGTTGACCGTCTTGTCTTAAACGTTTTTTTTAAGCTTTAAGCTTTATTTTAATTTATTTTTAATTTTTAACTCTTATCTTCAATTTTTTACTTGTCTTAAATTGAGTTAAGACAAGGTCAGTTGGGCTGGATTGACCTCGATGTCCGTCGACGTCCATTTTAATTGATTTTAAATCTTTAACATTTTTTAACTTTCTAAATTTTTTATAATTTTTAATTTTTACATACCTATGTTAAACGGGGTTCGGTTGTTTCTATGTTTGTTTATTACTAGTCCTTTGACATATGTACATAATTAGCAAGTGAGTTGAGTTGGATTGACCTTGAGCTTCATTTTAATCCATTTAACTTTAACATTTTTTTTTCTTTTAATTTTCTTAATTTTTTTTTATTCTTCACTCGAGTTGAATTCGGTTTTCCTTCGACATTGAAATTTTTTATTTTCATTTTATCCCTAGTTTTAATTTTGATATTTTTAAATTTTTTTTTTCAAATTATTTATTTGGTTTGAATACTGTTGAGTGGGGTTAGGTTGAGTTACTTTTACTTACTTGTACTGATTTAATTTTTTATAATTAATATCGATTCAGAAGTCGACGTCTCGATGTACGTTATTAACTTTTGAATCGATTTTTAATCAAATAAAAAAGAAAGATGTTTTTATTAGGACGGAATTGGCGATTATGGGCGACATTTTCTAAGGAAAGTTGGCAACAATTGGTCGCGTTGAGTTGGCAACGCTGGTAAACATCTCTACCTCTCTCTGTATACGTCAAGTTTGAATATTGCAACGTCGCGAAAGCACTTAAATTCCATAGCTAAGTGTTTTTGTGTACTGTTTTGGCTTTTCGTTTGTTTTATGGGAAAGAAAAAATTATTTTACTACAAATTGTTTATAAAATTAGGGCGTTTTCTCGGTCACCAACTTAATTTCCATTATTTTCCTCTAAAACAAACAAAGAATTATTAAATAAGCCGAAATCGTGCACGAAAAACAATGAAAATATCATAATTACCGACTGCAGTTTTCTGTATAACGGACGTTTCGAGTTTCTCAGTCGAGGTTATGTTGTTTACTATTTTTTGTGTTAAACAACCCACAACAGATTTTGAATGTTCATATTCAAATTATAAAAAAAATGTTTTCACACCAAATATAAAATGTTTATTATTGAAAGTTAAACTTACGTTCAAATAAGCTTCAAATCTGAATTGCAACATCGCAAAAGCGCCTTACCTTAATAATTATTGAGTGCCTTATTTTTATATACATAAAAAAAAAATTATAGTGTCTACCAGGTCGCTATTAATGCTTTAACTGTGCGGTTAATAAAAGCAACCTGGTAGCCAATATAATATTTTTTTTTATATAAATAAGGCACTCAATTATTGAGGTAAGGCGGTTTTGCGATGTTGCAATTCAGATTGGACGGCCGAAGGTTACGATCTATTCGAAGGTAACTTTCAATAACGAATATTTTATGTTCGGAGCGAAAACAATTGTTTTTATAATTTGAATAAACTTTCAAAATCTGTTGTAGGTTGTTTAAAAAAAAAAAAATGTAAAAACATAACCTCGACGGCTGAGAAACTCGAATCGTCGATAAAACAGAAAACGATAATCAGTAATTGTGCTGCCAACCTATTTTTTTTTTTTTTTTGGTGAAAGTTAAATCCGCCGGTAAATTAGGTAACTTTTCCTAATCACATATCGTGTGATTTACAAGTGCTTCGATTATGCTGAGTAACGTTTAATTCCCAATTATCCTCACTGCATTTTATTTTATTCAATTATGCTTTTGTGGTCGGTCATAAAATTAAACAAATTAATTAATTATTTCGCTGATAAGCGGGAGGATTTAAATATTTTAAAAGTAATTAAATTATTAAATCGTCCGTTGGGAATTTCGGTTGTTCAATTCGAAAAACATTCTGCCCGTGGCTACATCTACTTTCAACGAAACGTATTTATTCGTGCGCCTTTGATTAACTTAATTCATGTGCAAAACGTGCGTTCGTTTTATGATTTTATGTGAACCTTCAGGCGAATAAGCAAGCCCTCATTAGAATAATAAACATACCTGTAAAATAACGACGTGTGAATATTAATAGGCACCTGGTGATTTATGTTTCCATGGAAATACGTTATTATAAAAATTACAAGTACAAAGTCTTTTTTATTTTCAAACCGGACAGAAAAATCGTCAGGACTCCTGACGAAGCCATAAATTTATAGCGAAACGTTGAGTGTTTTCCCTTCATTTTTCTGTCCGGTTTGAAAATAAAAAAAAACTTTGTACTTACAATTTTCATCGAACAAGAACCAACTTCAATTAAAAAAATTACAATTAACAAATTTGCACATCACAGCGGATTCAAGACGTTCAATTTTTAATTTCGTCTTGTGTACTCATTTTAATTGAGAGTTTTTGCGTTATTATTTATAAGCAGTAATAAATCTGAGTAAACTCGAAAGCTTGAACTTACGTTCCCAACTGATACCACCACGAACAGGGGTGTCACCTGCCCTTCCTCGTAGAAGGCGACGGCACTCCATTAATCATGTAAGTCATTCTCCTGCGCGAAGAAAACACACTGCATGTCACATTTTTACCACGAGAATGAAATGTATATATATTTTTTTTTGATGGATATCAAATAATAAAGCCAACACTTATTAAAAGCAACAATGGGCTTCGCATTAAAAATATTGAATCGGCGCTTTTGTCGTCGCGTTTATATTTTATTGAATACATACAGGTTGTGTCGGTTACGTTTGATTATGGAATATACGAAAGAGCAATAAGGAAAGAAGTTAATCACCATCTCTACTCCACCAACAACGAGAATAGGTTTCGTTCAAGACGATCGACCAAGCGAGCTATAACAGAATAGGACGGATTCGATTCGCTATTATACGATGAGAAGCTCGACGAAGTGTCCGCTCTCACTCTCACTGCAATAACGAATAATATGTGACACAACCTGTACAGCGCTTCCACCAAAGAGAAACACGGAAATAATTTTTTTTTTCTTGAATAATACCAGACACTATTACTTCAAACCATGGAAATCATCGTTCAATTATTAAATACTTGTCGGATATTTTTTTATTATAACTAGCCAACGGACATACAAAATCGTCTATGAAAATCAAGTAAATCCCAGCGCTTCGATTTCGATGGATACAATAGGATAGGATGGGTAGAATTGAAGCAATCTACATAAAATCTTCAAAACATAAATCTCTACAGATCCTCCTATGTACAGGCTGTTCTTTTACTGTGTGCAAATAAAAAAACCTCTTTATATTTTATTGAATACATACAGGTTGTGTCGGTTACGTTTGATTGTGGAATATACGAAAGAGCAATAAGGAAAGAAGTTAATCACCATCTCTACTCCACCAACAACGAGAATAGGTTTCGTTCAAGACGATCGACCAAGCGAGCCATAACAGAATAGGACGGATTCGATTCCCTATTATACGATGAGAAGCTCGACGAAGTGTCCGCTCTCACTCTCACTGCAATAACGAATAATATGTGACACAACCTGTACAGCGCTTCCACCAAAGAGAAACACGGAAATAATTTTTTTTTTCTTGGAGAATACCAGACACTATTACTTCAAAACATTAAAATCATCGTTCAGTTATTAAATTCTTGTCGGATATTTTTTTTATTATAACTAGCCAACGGACGTACAAAATCGTCTATGGAAATCAAATAAATCCCAGCGCTTAGGTTTCGATGGATACAATAGGATAGGATGGGTAGAATTGAAGCAATCTACATAAAATCTTCAAAACATAAATCTCTACAGATCCTCCTATGTACAGGCTGTTCTTTTACTGTGTGCAAATAAAGAAACCTCTTTATATTTTATTGAATACATACAGGTTGTGTCAGTTATGCTTGATTATGGAATATACGAAAGAGCGATAAGGAAAGAAGTTAATCACCATCTCTACTCCACCAACAACGAGAATAGGTTTCGTTCAAGACGATCGACCAAGCGAGCTATAACAGAATAGGACGGATTCGATTCGCTATTATACGATGAGAAGCTCGACGAAGTGTCCGCTCTCACTCTCACTGCAATAACGAATAATATGTGACACAACCTGTACAGCGCTTCCACCAAAGAGAAACACGGAAATAATTTTTTTTTTCTTGGAGAATACCCGACACTATTACTTCAAACTATGGAAATCATCGTTCAGTTATTAAATTCTTGTCGGATATTTTTTTATTATAACTAGCCAACGGACATACAAAATCGTCTATGAAAATCAAGTAAATCCCAGCGTTTCGATTTCGATGGATACAATAGGATAGGATGGGTAGAATTGAAGCAATCTACATAAAAACAGATCTTAACAGATCCTCCTATATACAGGATGTTGTTTTACTGTGTGCAAATAAAAAAATCTCTCAGTATAAGAACATGAAATGCTACGTATGTTCTGCTGGCTACCGTATCATAGCCAAAAAATTTCGGATGGACCACTTGTTTGCAACTGCTGAAATGTGCAAGGTCAACTTCGCCCTTCCTCTAGGTGTGAACACGCCCACCGAAGCCGCACTCGATCTTCAACGCAGCGTTTCGTAATAATAATCACCGACATCGTTTATTAATTATTTTATTTAAAAATTTAATTCATCCAGCGAAGTAACATGTTTTACGACATCAACTATCCATGAATAAATCCGAAAATGTAGCACCAATTAGGCAAGCGCGTTAAAAAAATGTTTTTCCTTCACCCTTCTACGTAAATAAACTTTTGCTGCAATCACGCTGCTAGCTATGAAAGTATTATTACTTACGATCCATGGAGAAAAAAAAGTAAATGTCAAATTTTGATAATTCCATTAAAAATAATATGGAATGAGAAATTACAATTTGTTTGTATCTCGCGCTTTTAATTTGTTTGGCAATTACGAACCGCAGCTTCACGAATCGCACTAGTTTTTTTAATTTAAAAATACTTAAACTTGTAATCACTTGCGGCGGAGTTAATTTTATTAAAAAATCCGGGCACATTGTAAACGTTTTGATTGACCGGCTGACCGGGCGTCGCTCGCTCGCTCGCTCAAGATCAAGTGAAGTACTGACCCTGACCTACTTCGGCTTCGGGTCGTAATTCAAGAGGCGGCCGCGTTCCGCTTTTAGCTACGCCAGCAGTTCTCAAAAAACGGTTTAGTGAAAATCTGCCGCTGCATAGTTTTCTCGAAAACTATTAAATTTTTGTGAAGAACATATGAATTCAATCGTTGCCATTCATGGTTATTTATTACAGGTTTGAATGTTTGCACACAGTGAAAGATCGCATTTCGCTTTCCATCGATAGCAGTAAACGGAATAATCTCAGGCGTGTCAGATAAGCCCCCGCATCGAATCCCTGTAGCAAAATGGAGGACCGGTGTTAACTCGAACTTCGGCTAATGCCGAGCAAATCTGTAATGAAACGGTAATTGAATTCTTGTGCGACTGACTCCGCAATGGAAAACATCCACTAGGCCGAGGAGCAGAGGGAGCTCTTTCGCCCGAATTGATTATTGCGATTTTGATGAATGGCAATTATTCGGATTTACGTTTCAATCGACGAGTTTACAGATCGTGTTTATAATAGATATCCTAAATTGGAGTGATACGTTTACGTCAATTTATGAATAGATACGAATGCCAGGAGAGGGCAAGCAGTAATTATATTACCAAAATAATTTAGATTTGTTCACATATTTCAGTGTACGAGTTTATAAAAGGATTCCCACATCGCTCTTTAATGATAATAATAATAATAATAATAATAATAATAATAATAATAATAATATTAATAATAATATAATTGAATTTTGATCTTGTCCGATGAAAATTGTAAGTACAAAGTTTTTTTTGTAATCTCGAACCGGACAGAAATATGAAGGGAAAACAAAATTTTTGTACTTATAATAATAATATATTATAATTTTGTACTTATAAAATAATATAATACGTATTTCTATTGTAATGCACTCATTATCGACGTTAGGTGCAAAAACCGCAAGTCACTGAAACATTAAAATGGTAGGAGTAATATTTATTCGTCCGGTATATTTTTTTTTTTTTTGCTTTACAGTTGGGGGTTTGCTTAAGGTTCCAACAGGCTTCTATTTCTTTCGCATTCTATTATTGGCTTTTCTATAGTAATGAAATTATACGATTGAGTTCAGAAAAATCGAGTAATTTTGCTGTTAAAAAAAGAGATCGGATCCGTCACTCCACTTCAAGGTTTTTTATTCTATTGCCTTTGGTTATCATTGTTATTTCTTGCTTTGTCAAATTCTAAGATATTTTCTTTTCAAATTTCCTGTTTCCTGCATAAATCATTGATAACCAATGACGACCAAAATTTAATCTTCGCGATTATACATTGTATGGTGTAACTATAGCAATGCCTCGAAATGTCAACAAAAATTGTATTGCCAACTTAAATAGTCATTGACTTATTTAAATGCTCGATAAATTGAATTAAGTAGTAATTAATTGATTTTTTTGAAATAATTCTATTGAGGTTGGCAAAATGATGTGCAGGGAAAAGAATTCGGGCCACTTGTTCCGCGAACGCTGCGAATATTTAGTACTCGGACTGTATCAACCTCGCCCCCAAATAATTTCAGTGAAGTGCGCAAGCCCGCATTCAGTGTTCCCTAAATTCCCCTCAAAAAAATTGGAAAATCCCCAATTTTTTCTTTAATTTTTTTTTTTAAAACCTCGCACAACCCTCGACTGTTCTTAACTGATGAACTCTTATAATAAAAGAATCAAATTATTTATTTTTTCGAAAAATGAATTCCTCTAAGACCGAAAGGTCGTATGTCAAAAAGCTGCATTTTTCAGGGGAGCAAGGAAACAGTTTATTTTTCCTTGTAATTTCATTCTTATTATTATAATACACATTAAATCAGCTGATGACGTAAGATATCACGCGAATAATACCCGATTTCATCACCTCCTAATAAATTATTGTTTAGGCTATAACGTTTCCTGTCCAGTTCTTATCTACTGAGAAAGTTTATATTGAATTTGAACAGATTAAATTCCACCCGTGGTAATCTTGACTCAAAAAAGCTAAATTAGAATTTCGAATATAAAATATAAGATCGACCTTCCCGGCTAATTCAAAAGCGCAATTGAGCAACCTTCATTTATTCAGCGCTAGAAAATCAGCGGCTATAAAACTAAATTTTCAAAGATTTCTTTCAGTTTTACTTTGTTTGTTTGTTTGGGGTAAACTTATTGTAGGTTACAGCCGTGACGCGCAAACAGATCTATTTTTAGCATCACCTGGCGTCACAGAACGTTACCGAAGCTACTCGGTCATTCTGGTAAGTTCGAGCAAAGAAAGGCTCTGCTATATAAGCCGTACGATCCGCCAGGAGTTTAGTTATGAAGTTAGCGAGCGAAGGGTTCGTACCTCGAATAAATAGAAAGTACATTTTGTAAAAGTGTTATTTGATAGACAAGCTCATTACAATCGTGTTGTCAATTGTGTAAAGCGACAGCTTTTAATTAAAGTGTTCCGAAATTTAACGACTGTAATTTGTGAACCCCTAAAATCGTAACATTATGTAATAATAATAATAATGTAGCAAACCCGCTTTAATTTGTCTATCCGACTGCAATACCAGGTCAAAAAGCGATCGTAAGATGTCGCTGTTTTTGTTTTATCTATTTGTTAATAATGGTAATAAAAAATTTGCATTTCGGCGACTTGACTTCTACTTACGTTCCCAAATAGAATTTATTTATATTGCGCTACAAACAGGGCCCCCGCGAGCTCAAAATCCGATCGCGTGCGACTCCATATTTTGGCGCCCTCTGACATGAGATGAGTTGGGGCACACAAAACCGGTCAATTATCAAAATTATTTAAAGAAATTAAAAGAAACAAAAAAAAATGGAAAAAACAGAAAAATTAAAAAGAATTTAAACATTTTTGTTAAGCATTTTCCTTCATTCGCCTTCCTTAAAAACGAGTAACCCAATCTTCTAAGGAGGAAACCGGTAACAGCCTACATAATTTATTTTTTTACCTAACAAAATTATTGAGTGCATTAATTTTTTTATAAAAAAATTTGGCACACAAAAATTAGAAAACTTTTCTATTTTTAATTGCCGCAGTTAACTGTTTCATTTTAGTCGACGTCTTGCCGTGAGGTTGACGGCTTCATCAAAACTCCCATTAATTAAAAAAAAAAAATTAAAAGAAACGAAATATGGAAAAATTTAAGAAAAAACATTTTCATTCATTTTGAAAACATTCTCCTTCATTTTGAAAACATTCTCCTTCATTTTGAAAACATTTTCCTTCATTTTGAAAACATTTTCCTTCATTTTGAAAACATTTTCCTTCATTTTGAAAACATTTTCCTTCATTTTGAAAACATTCTCCTTCATTTTGAAAACATTTTCTTTCACTCTTTTCAAGTTTTTAGCTGCTGCGAGCCCCCAAATATGAGTAGCCCAAACAGCGCGAACCCTAACAGCTTACATCATTTATTTTTTTACCTAACAAAATTATATATAAGTACATTAATTTTTTTATGAGAAATTTAGCACAGGAAAATTAGAAAACTTTTCTACTTTTAACTGCTCCAGTTAACTGTTCTACTTTAGTCGATGTTTTGCCGTGAGGTTGACGGCTTCACCAGAACTTCCATTAATTTTAAAAAAATTGAAAGAAACGAAATATGGAAAAATAAAAAAAAAAAAACATTTCATTCATTTTGAAAACATTTTCCTTCATTTTGAAAACATTTTCCTTCACTCTTTTCAAGTTTTTAGCTGCCGCGAGCCCCCAAATATGAGTAGCCTAAACATTGCGAAGCGCCTTCTTCTCATCTGACTAAGGAGGCCTCTGTACAGACCCCTCCGGAATGCAAGCGGGCGAAGCCCACTTGTTATTAATGTTAGAAAAAAAAGAAAAAAAAATCAAATCACAAAAGCAAAATGAACTTATATTTCTAAAAACTTAAAAAGTAAAATGTATTTATTTTTTTTTTTAACCAAACCGTAACAGCTTACATAATTTATTTTTTTTACTAAGTACATTAAATTTTTTAAGAAAAATTTAGCACATGAAAATTAGAAAACTTTTCTATTTTTAATTGCCGCAGTTAAACGTTCTATTTTAGTCGACGTTTCGCTATGACGTTGACGGCTTCATCAAAACAGTTCAGACTTGTGGATAGTTTTTTCGAATAATTTTTACCAGATACCCATTAATTATTTTTTTTTCTGCGAAAAGAATGACAGAACCTATCCAGTAGCCAATAGGGTAATTATCGCCCCCTGCACTGCACGCTTTGCACACATGATTACGGGGCTCTGGCTACAAAATGGTGTTTTTGTGAAAATAAATTTCGAACTACGAATCATTCGAAAGCGTTGATGGTTTAGAAACTAGTTTTACTTCGATGAAAGCAAGCAAGTTGCAATTTACCAATACGATTAATTTTCTTAGCCAAAAACCAGCATCTCAAAGAGTTCTTTTGAAGCGGCAGCAGCAGCGAATGAATCCTGCGATTCGGAGTTTCTGTAAAGGAACATTTGTGACAGCGCGAAAAATAAAATATCCGCCTTTGATCTCGTTTGCCGATTCATAATAATGCGAAATTGATTTCTCCGTAAAGAGCCCGGGGAGATAAAATTTTCAAGCGACCCCCAAATGAGATTTACAGAACAGAATATTAAAGTATTATTAAACTCTGTTTTTTTTTTGGTTAATTTCGGAGAAGTATTTTCAAATTTTGGCGCTGAGAACGAGCTTTGTTATTGGGTTAATTACAAAGCTCGCTTTTAGCGCCAAAATTTCAAAATACTCCTCCGAAAAAAAAATTAAAAATAAACAGAGTATAATCTTCAAAATACTCTTCCGAAAAAAATAAAAAATGAACAGAGTATAATCGTGCCTCACTGCGGAAACAGCAAAACGAAACGTCCGGTTTCTTTGGTCGGCTTACCAAATAATTAATGCTTTTTCAAAGCAACATCTTTTTTATCCTGTCGGCCCCAAGATATTAACCGAACTCGCGTGGAGGTCCAATTTCAGGATGTTCGCGGATTGCAGGTCAGATTGCGGCGTAAATTTTTAAAGAGACGTGTTCCCTCTTGGAAATTACAGAATATAGGTTAACCGAAATAGATTCGCTTTGTTTGAGATATTTTGTCTCAATTCTCCGCACTTCAAAACAGGATCGTTCCTGAAGGTTTCACTTTAATTAAGATTTTTACGAATTAATTTCGTAGTATCAGATTTTCCCGTGATTTTTCCGGTGTCTTACATCCCTTCCCCCTTACTTACAAGAATTTATTATTATTTTGCATAAAAGAAATTATAAATCGATATACAAAATGAGGCTAACTGAATTAACTCCTTTAAAAAAAAAAAAAAACTGTGTACATGTTGAAGTGCGCAACATGTCCGCGTGTACGTGATTATTACGGACGACGTTAAACTCTTAAAATTTATTACTGTTTAAAACTTTCGCCGCGAATTTATCGTCGGCAAAATCTGATCATGACGCGACCGGAAAATATTAAGCGCGCACGTGAAATTATATTTTGTTTATTTTGCATTCTGCAACCGCATGTGACAAATCGCGCGCGTTTGAGGGCAGTTATTTATAAGAACTGGAAACGGGATCCGGATTTTAAGTATAATTAAGAGACACATAAAAAATTAGTGCCTACTTAGCACTTCCAAAAAAATAAAAATAAAAATTTAGACTGGCTGGATATGTAATGTTCAGTGAATTTGTACTAGCAAGTGAGAGGCGCACCTGTGATTACACAAAGGGTTCTATTGTTTTTAAAGGTGTACAAGGTCAAGTCTGAGCATCACGCGAAGTGCAGGTTCGAGGTTACTTGCTTGCATTATTTAAAAAAAAGAGTCCACATGTTTATGGTTTTCGATAAAAAGCCTAAAACTATTAACTTTAATGTGAACAGTTTTATTTTCAAATTTTGAAGTATTAACGAAAAATCAACCAAAAACAAATTCAAGATAAAATAAATACAACGCCAATGAACTTGTGGTAATAAAGAGAATAATAGCTTCTTTCCCGAAATACAGAATTTAAAGTAAATTAATAAAAAATAATAATTCGGTTACGATTAAATTGATTATAAAAGAAAACACACCTTGAAGAGTTGGTATCTTCATTCGCGAAATTAATTGCAAACTGAGGAGATTGATTGATTGATTGAGAAAAAAATTTTTTTTAATAAATTTCAACGAGGAGCGCAACGCGTAGTTAGATCTAGATGCTTCACTCGAGGGACTTGGAAGATCGATTTCTTGTACGGTCTCGCTCTGCTTAAGCACCTTTCCCTTCCCGATTGTTATGTAAGTGGGGAATACCGGATGTTGCATTTGCAGTGCAAAAATTATCCTTAATTGAGCGCGAAAGTTAGGCGCAAGATGTCGTAAGCTCGACTTCGTTGTTCCCTGATGTGACGAGTCGTGCTGTGTGCATCTCGTTTCTAGAAAATGCCGCCGACTCATTTCATTCTGACCTTGCTGACCGCGTTATACTTCATTATAATATTATTATTTAATCGCAACTTATTTTTGTAAAAAAAGCATTGCATCTCTGCGTACCTACTGAACATCCGAACCTTCACGTCTTCTCCTGACGAAAATCGAAGTCTATCGCAACTGTATACGTGTGCCAAAGTAAATCGCCCTGAAACTTCTTCTTGCGAAACGATTTTCAGACGCCGCCTGTAAAATAGATGAACTAGATCCGGAGGTTTCCCAGACAATGCGGCAAAAAAGGGACGCCAAGTAAGAAGGGCGGATAAAAAAAAACTTCGCTGGAGTTTCGCCGCGCCGCCGTTCAAAAAGAAAACTTTATCCTTTTTAGCGATTTGATTAATGCGTTCGGTTCGAATGGGCCACATTTAAAGCCATCAGGGTGTCGCGAAGAATGGAAATTAATAAGGGCACCGTTCGTTTAATGATGAAACGAGTTAAGTTTTTCAGGATTTCGCGTTTTCGCACGACGACGACGACGACGACGTCCCCCGCAGCAGCCGGGCCTTCCCCGTCCGTGTCGAACGTCTGCGCGAAATTGGAGGGATATTTCGTTTTAATTGTGACATCTCCTCCGGAATTGTGTGTCGAGAGGATTCATTGTTAGGGGGAAGATTGGTTTTCACTGAATTAGATGTTGCGTCTACCCAGGACCCCTAATCAGGTCGACGAATCCCCGACAGCGAGGGTTTTCCGTAAGATAATTTCGTTTG
The DNA here is from genome assembly GCA_036172665.1 of Prosopocoilus inquinatus. Classification (NCBI taxonomy): domain Eukaryota; kingdom Metazoa; phylum Arthropoda; class Insecta; order Coleoptera; family Lucanidae; genus Prosopocoilus; species Prosopocoilus inquinatus. The sequence goes on from CM069873.1 coordinate 1,387,727, forward strand.
TGTGCGACCGTACAAATGGCGCAAATGTTTCGTTAATTCGTCAGGCCTTCGGGGGGGAAGGGGGAGGGTATTGCTGCGAGAAAGTTGGTTTACTTGTGATCTGTCTTAGAATAATCTAAGGCGATTCTTGAGGGTGAAGTTCAAGTTTCACAGTTTGCAAGAAATTAAGCAGAGAATAAATCAGCAACCGAGGAGACTGATTGACTGAAAACTAAAATGAATTAAAATTAAACTTTAACGAGGAGCGTAGGGGTAGTTAGATCTAGAGGCCTCACTCGATGGACTCGGGAAGATCGATTTCTTTTACGGTCTCGCTTAACTTAAGCACTTTTCCCTTCCCGATTGTTATGTAAGTGAGGAATACTGGATGTTGCATTCACTATGCAAAAATTGTCCTTAATTGAGTGCATAAGTTCTGTTGTAAGCCCGACTTCGTTGTTCCCAATTTATTCATTCACTTAAAATTCAGTATACGGCGTTTCCTTTTCAGTGTCCAACCGGCTAATATAATTTCCCTTGGCGACTTGAATGAATTTGTGCATTTGGTGGTGGTTGGTTGTTCTTTACGTCATGCTGCCTTGCCCCGGCACCATTTATTCACATCTCAACAGCGTTTCACGTGATTCTCCATCATTGATGATACGGAGAGATTTGTTTAAACGAAAACGTTAATTTACTTCTAAACTTTTGTTGATTTAACCGCAGATTAATTTTTATTATTTTACTAAACCGTTTGGATTTGAAGTTCTGCCTATTTTTTTTTTATGTACCTACGGGAATTATTTCGTCCTTCGTCGACGATAATAAAAGCGTTGAAATGAGCGTAACGGTTTTGGCAATTTAGAAGAAACCACAAAGACGCCTCGTCGCACTTTCTAATGGGCTATTTATTAACAGGAGACTTTAAATAAGGCGGCTTTGAAGCCAACGTATTAACGACGTGTTGAAAACGTTTTCGGGAATTTCCTTTCTGCTTCTCTTCTTACTTCACTTTTAATGATCGCCGGAAGTACTTACCCTTAGCCTTAGCCTTAGCCTCAGTACATATAATTTCCTGAGGTTTCGAAACGAAAGCTCGGAGGACCCAGGTACTTACAGAAACAAAATCGAACATGGCACGTAGCCACCACATATGTATGTATGTCTAGCATAAAGCTTATTGAAACCCTAACCCAAGAGAATTTGGTATAATGCATCCCCCCCGCGTGAAGTTTGCGTTTGCTCACGAGATTGATAAGATAAAAGCATCAATAAGAAAGCCTTTTCATTCAATACCGTCGCAGATATATAGAATATCCGCCCATCTCTATTGTACCTATGTACATTGTGTTTAGAAAATTTATTATCTATTATAATCACTTTAACTTTCGGGAAATAACATTTGTTAAAGGTTATCTTTATTAGTCTGTAAAGATTTTTTATCAAATGTATAGAAAGAAAAACACTTTCATAAAAATTTTCACCTTGGAGTTGGCAATATTCACAACAATTCGTTTAATTATTTGATATTTGCCGAAATAAAATGATTTATTATCCGTTTCACGTGGTTGTTACTGTGTGAAAACCGCTTTTCAGGAAATAACTTTATATATTAAAGCACTAAGCCCCGTTTTCATGATCAGACTTTAAATTTAGAGTTACTTCAACCTAAAAAAATACATTTGTTTCCCTATACTTAAAAAGTGACCTTAAATTAAAGCTTCCTTAAAGTCTGATTATGAAAATGGCCGAAAGTTTTTTTTAATCTTGAACCGGACAAAAATATGATGGGAACACACTCAACGTTTCGTTCCTTGACGAAGCTATAAATCTATAGTGAAACGTTGAGTGTGTTCCCATCATATTTTTGTTCGGTTCAAGAATAAAAAAAAAACTTTGCACTTACAATTTTCATCGGACAAGAATCAACATCAATTTATACATTAAGTTTGACTCGCGTTTATTGCCGATTACACAACCATAAGAAATTCTTTGTGTGTTTAAAACGCCTCTTACCGCACCTATTTCGTCATATTTTACTCAAACAAAAACAGTTTTTTTTTATCTTACCTTCGTCTTCATCTGCTGGAATAATTCAATTCATTCGTGAAACATCAAATGATTGCTTTGTGTTTTAATCAGACGTTTGTCTTGCGTTCGTTTTAAAATAGTTTTAAAATGATCAGACGCTCTCTTTGCGTTCGTTTTAAAATACTCCGGCCATAAAATAGTGTAAAATTCTCGATGCATTGACGGTCATTGTGGTTTTGAATAAATAATATCGTTCGGAGTTTCTATTTTTAGATGGGATTGCCTCATCTTTTGTGCACATTTGCAAGCGCATTTCATCTGTTTGGCGAGAGCCGATCGAAATAATCATTTCACGCGGTCAGGCTGTCATAAAATTTCCGCCGTCGCGTCGCGCGTCGTCTATTATTTTAATGAATTATACTCTGTTTTTTTTTTTTTTTTAATCGGAGGAGTACTTTGAAACTTTGGCGCTAAAAACGAGACCTTTGCATTGGTGAAACGAGCATTGGTCAACTACTGATGACGTTGATCAAACGAGTAGTGGTCAATTTCGACCAACTACCAATCAAAAAAATTGTTTTTAGCGCCGACATTTCTTGCAGGTTAATGTTTTGACTGAAAGATTAATTTGGTTTCACTCTTGAGCTTTTTAGCGCCGTTGGTTTTTCTTTACGTCATGTACTCGTTGGTTCCTGCTGAAGTCACGATGTTTTTTTAATTCATACATACCTTTCCCTCATACATTTGGGAGCACTGGTAGTTTTACTTTATTAACTTGTACCGTGTCCGGAGCCAATCAGTCGTTTGGCGATCTTCTCGGCGACTGGTGGGATTACTCGTATTTGTGGGAGCGTTGTGGCCGTCGGTTCACATTTTGGTTACTGTTGTGGACTTTTGAACGAGGATTTCCTTATCGTACGACGTTTCGTCGGTTCTGATTTGGCGCTGGTGGAACAATAAACGCGTCCTTGAAGATCGGGACATGTATGTTTATGACTGTTGCTCTCTCTTTCGTTCAGATTATTATCGTCATACTTTCCTCCCTTACAGCTTATTAATTTTGATTTAGGCACAAGTTTTACGTTGAGTTTAGGCTCCCAGTTTTGGTCTACGTTTTGGCGATTGCCTCGACGCTTTTTCGACGTATCCGGTAGTTCCGATGAAATGATTTAGTTTCAAGGTCTTTTTCACTCTTATCGCGGCATCTAAAAATTGATAATAATGAAAGTTCTGCTTTCTCTTTTTAATTTACTTACTTTGGTCATTTATTTAAAATTCCCGCTTGATACATTTTGGTGGCGGCGGTGGGATGCGAAAATAAAAACACATCCGAAATAAACGTATTCGTAACAAGTTGAGATTTTATACAAAATCGCGATAAAGACGCTTTTTGTGATTTTAGAACGAAAGTTTTGTTTCCTTTAATCTCCCTCGTTTGGATCATTTTTTTTTTTAAACCGCGTCCTCTATAATTCGGGGACAGCGGTGAGATTACGAAAACAATAGCAGCGAAAACAAAAAAAGAGTGGTACGTTGAAATTTTACATAATAGCGATAGAAACCGCCTTTGCTTTAATTTAGAATGAAATTTTCGTTTTCTTTGTGGCAGTTTCTTTTCAATCTCCCTGCGTTACGTAACGCGACTCTTAACACCTAATAATCTTAATAACTTTACGTTCGGTTTTCTACATTTTCAGCTCAAATAATGCTTTGGACATTACTTTATGAACGATTTCATAAAAAAAAATATGCTGGTGAAAAAATCAGGTTTCATTCAAGCTATTGGTTAGAGCATATTTGTAATTTTTTTTTTTTTTTGAGGAAAAATTGATAAATCGGTGGTGACGTGGCAAGAAATGAACAGAGTGTCGGAATGTATTCAGCAAGCAATCGCCCAGCGCTTTATTATTTTATGAAGGAGGGAATTTCCGAACAATAAAAAAAAATGATTTACTTTCAACAAATTGGAAAATTTAAGTCGCGAAGTCGCAGGTACAGCTTCTAGAACACGGGTGGCTAAGAAATCAATACGTGACCATTCACCACATCCATTATGATTTGGTGGCAGCGGTGCGATTACGAAGATAAAAACAGCGAAAAATTTCGTAAATTGCAATTTCAGAAAAGCGCGACGATAAAAATGGTCTTCGTCATTTTAGAATGATTTTTGTTTGTTTAATAAAATCAAAAGAGCGTCGGAATTTATTATTTATTAAATAATATCCCAACAGCTATATTTTCTCAAAAAAAAAAAATGAACAAATCAACGAATGCAATCAAAAGAGAAGAAGCTCGTTTTCTGTCCTCCTAGCCACTTGGCTGGCTGTCATACGATTTTTTATTTATCCCTCACCCTTCTGGAGTTCTAGATTATTCCTCATAGCATGAGATTAGGGTTCGTAGGGCTGGGCAGAAACGTCCCGTAAAAATTTATTGCAAGTCGGTTTTGATCTGAGATACGAAACGAACCTGGAACCGTTTCAGATCGAACACCGCCAACTGAAAAGTCAGGTTAAGTTGGAGTGGGGAGCAGCGCATTCTCGAATTCTGCTCCCCACTCCAAAATGTGGCCTATCTTAAGCAGGCCCTGACGAGTGGGTTGCAATCGTCTGGACAGCGCGAAAATACTATTTTATGTCAAAAATTGTGCCAACTAAACTATTGTTTAGTATTGATAGAGCTGGACTATGTAATAGAAGGTGGCCTTGAACCAGAGGAAAAGGTTCGGGCACGTCACATAACATGACAAAATAACAAAAAAAAAGAAATCTGCATGGATTCCAACCAAGTACTTAATTGTTAAATGTGCCCAAAAGAATAAAAGAAGAAAAAGGAAGGAAGTCTTTTCCATGTTTCAATAATTTTCACCCCCTCCCCCCTCCGTTTTGTCTCTGCAGTTCTGTTAGCAGGTCGTACAAAGCTCGATTTTCTTTGTTAGTAGCGCATGGTTTTCGATTTTCTTTGTTAGTAGCGCATGGTTTTCGTTTTTCTTTGTTAGTAGCGCATGGTTTTCGAAAAGGAAGCCGCCAGAAATCGCCTTCTCTGGAGAGAAGAGATTAAAAACTCTTTTTGGACTGGAAAAAATATGCAAATTAATTAGAATTGAAACTAGGTACATGTGAAAATTCTTAATTCTCAAGAATTAACAAATTCTTGTTTGGCTCTGTTAATCTTTGTCTGCCATCTATCCACCTGCATAGACGAAATAGTAAAGGCAAAGTAATTTGCATGCAAACTAATCTCTGCATATTTGATGACGTAAATAAGATTTCCAGCTTGCAGTATATTTTTCAGAAGAAACCCCCCTAACACTTGAGATGCAAACAGGGGATTTACCTACCTACACCTACACCATGCATGCACGACATTCTTTTAGCATTCGAATACTTTAAATTTTATTCACGGTTTGTATACGTATGTACTATAGTTTATTTTGTTCGCGCTGCGCATTGTAGGAGTGAATCTCTTGTTTCTGCTGCGGTAATCCTGGAGTGTTTGTTGCTTTGGCAGCATTGCACCTACAGCAACAAGGTGCTCACTTATGTTGGTTGGTCTTACTAATAATGCTTTGTGAATGAGGAAGTAGCGGTGAATTTGTAAGCCGCAACAAAAGCCGGAATAACTGCGGTGAGGAATGCGCCGAGTAAATTAACTTTTTGGTATTTGAAGAGGGGGTGGGTACTTTAGATTAGATTGCGCATTTAGTTTATCATGAATGTGCATTTGCTAATGTCATAACGTTTGAAATAGAAAAGGATTTTAAAATATAACTCCTTACGTCCATCAACTTTATGGGAAGACCTCGTATTTAATAAAATGGTCGGGCAATGCATCGATTAATTTTCAAAAATGAATGTAGCAAGTAGAAATTGTATTCGGAAATTAGTTCTAGTTTTAGTTCTAGTAACGTGTGCAAAAACTAACCTCGGCACTGCGAATCAAAACACAGGAAGTTACACGTCACAATGTCTTTAAATACTCGAGCGCAGCGCCTCACACCGCGACAGTTAGCGCTGAAACCCCTAAATAAAAACCTCCCCTGGTGTAAGCGCTTAAACCATTTAAGTTACGGCCGTTTTCATAATCAGACTTTAAGGAAGCTTTAATGTAAAGTCACTTTAAGAATAGGAAAACAAATGTATTTCTTTTAGGTTAAAGTAACTTTACATTTAAAGTCCTGGGCCTTAATCAGTTATTTGTAAAAAAAAAAAGTATTTCTAGTTGTGTTTTCGCTGTTCCAAAATTACTTCTTAAAGGAACCTCCAGACATCAAGGTGTGTGCCGAAACATGCATGTAAAAAGGGCATCGCCATGTACGTACAAAGAAACATTATTATATGTTATAGTTATAGTATGACGGTACTTAAACCTTCTAACTGTAATAAAAATTGCACAGGACGTAACAGTAGATGTGTCTGGAAAATTTTGTTATCTAACTTAACAGTCTGTAATTATAACCAAACGTTGTTTAATTTGCATACTTAAAACCACCTGCCTTTTAATAGGTCAACGAAGGACACAATCGCGTTTAAATTACATCACCGAGCGTTTGCATAATTACCAACCCTGCAATTTAAATCTCTGATTGATCACTGGGAGGAACAACGCTTCAAGACTCACCTGAATATTTTTGGAAAAAAGAAGGGAGTTTCGAGCCTATTTTCTTACCGAGTTCCATAATTACAGTATGCCAGTTACTAATTAGTGTACGCCCTTGCGGGATGATTGCTGAAAGCTCTTGCTTTGTGCTCGTTCTCAGAGATAAGTATTTTTTTTTGCGCCTGTTCACGATCCTGAACTTAGACACGTGAAGAAAGTTAAACGGATGACCTAAAAATTGCTGCTCTCGATTCAACCGAAGGAACTCTCCAAGAAGTTTAAATTAGACACCCAATTAATTAACTTATTGCAGGAAAAGTTTTCCTGTTCATTGATTTCCTCTGGTTGTTATAAATTAATAGTTTGGTTGGAGAACTAACTTTTTGCTGTTACATCGAGAATCCGCAGTTATTCGAACGTGTACACCTAACGTCTTTGCAATCAAATTTTAAATTGATAATTGAATTTTATTTTGTACGACGTTTATAATCAGTACGGGACGGAATTCTATATTTTGTTCGGTCTATTTCGAACGAGGCGGCAACGAGCATACGACCGTCGATACGTCGCTGCAGCGTTACACGTTTGCCGCCTCGTTTGTATTTAATCGAACAGAATATATAATTCCGTTCTCTGATAATCAGAGATGCCGTGATTTACAATACCTAGACAGTTGGTCGCACTGTCTGACGCGCATCGAATTGTCAAAATTTGACAGTTCTTTGCAGATCAACTCTAACCTCAAACGCTGTCTTGTTTACTCATTTACGCATTCGTACCAACCGCACAATGCAGTCCATCCATGACCTGCTCGAATTATAAATTTTTCTTTCCCCTCCTGTCTTCTTATTATAGTTACTTAGTTACTTTTATTACCCTCTGTATTTACATTTTAATTTGCGTTTAATTCATTTCGATGATTTCCAAGTATTGTTTGTTCCGTGCGGAAATCCTTTGGGTTCGGTCGCGCTTCAAAGCAATCGGAACAAACGTGTCTCATGAATAAATTGCCGCCGTGACATCGTGTAGGATTCGTACATCTGCGTATATATATATGACGACAAATTTGTAAGTTAGTTTAATTAAATACTCGCGCGCGGCGCTGAATTAATTCGTGTTTTCGAAATTCCGCGCGATTCGTTTCGTTTCGCGCAGTTTGTATTCCCGCGGCGATTTAAAATACAATGCGACGGAATTATTTTAAAATAAATTCATTAGGAAACGGCGAAGTGGGAAAATAAACTGTAACATTTTACAATGCGACGGAATTATTTTAAAATTTATCATTAGTAAACGGCGAACGGGAAAAATAAACTGTAACATTTTGGATTTTTGTTTCGTAAATTTTTTTCCACTGGCAAGACAAGTGTAGTAAATTGCTTGAATCGAAAGATTGTGTCTGAACATAAGTTTTACAATAAATACATTCGTACTTATATGACGTTAAACTTGTAAGTTAGTTTAAATAAATACGCGCGCGCGGCGCTGAATTAATTCGTGTTTTCGAAATTCCGCGCGATTCGTTTCGTTTCGCGCAGTTTGTATTCCCGCGGGGATTTAAAATACAATGCGACGGAATTATTTTAAAATTTATCATTAGTAAACGGCGAACGGGAAAAATAAACTGTAACATTTTGGGTTTTTGTTTCGTACATTTTTTTCCACTGGCAAGACAAGTGTAGTAAATTGCTCGAATCGAAAGATTGTGTCTGAACATAAGTTTTACAATAAATACATTCGTACTTATATGACGACAAACTTGTAAGTTAGTTTAAATAAATACGCGCGCGCGGCGCCGAATTAATTCGTGTTTTCAAAATTCCGCGCGATTCGTTTCGTTTCATGCAGTTTGTATTCCCGCGGGGATTTAAAATACAATGCGACGGAATTACTTTAAAATTTATCATTAGTAAACGGCGAACGGGAAAAATAAACTGTAACATTTTGGGTTTTTGTTTCGTAAATTTTTTTCCACTGGCCAGAGAAGTGTAGTAAATTGCTTGAATCGAAAGATTGTGTCTAAACATAAGTTTTACAATAAATACAATCGCATTTGGTCTTGGTAGGAACGTAAAACGTACATGTTTTCATGTACATACTTAACCTCAAAACTTGTTGCAACTGCGACGGATGAATTAAATAAACTGCAAGGTGTGAGACGCAGAAGATTATTAAATTACGTTATAAGCGAAGGGGTTGTTAAAAGATGACGATCGAATTATGCAGGGGGATGAGAGAAATAGAGCTTAAGTTAAGAGCTGCTGCTGCAGTCTTAACGTCTTGAACAAGAAGCAGTAGCAAGACCACCATCAGCAACAGCAAGACCACCACCACCACCACCACCACCACCACCAGCAGCAGCAGCCCTGAGGGAAGTTCTTCTGCAATGGAGAACGAAACGTCGGCAGTAGAAGAAACCCAACACCCTCGGTTCCAACCGGAAGCCAAGAATTCAATTATCAGTATCAGTATCTCCATCGCTTGTTATTATATGACGTTAAAATAAGATGGAGATACTCCAGGAAAGCAATCCAGAGCAATCAGTGACGGAAACGTCATTTGACACCGACCTAGTTCCAGCCTGTATTTTTTTTCATGCAAAAAATTATTTTTGCTTTCGAAATCTGCCGCTCGAATCATCTTCAAATTCCTGATCTTCAATCCACTTGCTGATGTAGTGATAAGTCATTTCCTAATTCTCTCAAAACGATTGACCACGTCCTTCTCAATTTCTCTTTTAATCTGCCCCTTGTTCTCATTTTTTTTTCTTCTGAATTCGTTCAATTGGTCATTTAAATTTTCTGGCAACGATTTCTTTAACTGATCTACTTCATTTCTTTTTTCAAATCCTTGATTTAAAAAGCCAAAGACCCGCGTGATTATTTCTGGATGGATCTATCCCTCGATCTCGATCCATCCAACCCAAACTCAGATCTATTGCTTGAAAAGTTAGAGACCGAAGTGGCTGTTTTTGGTTGGTCTGCTGTTTGCTTCTTTGTCTTGTCTTGTTTAAGGTTCAAGATGAATCGAAACTTTCCCAGTTCCTGATTCCGTCACGATGGTGATCTGTTTCTTCTGTTCGTGACATCCGTGGTATTGACTCGGTCCAAGGTTAGCTCTTGAAGTCTTCGACGAATTGGAACGTTCTTAAATTTCTAATTTTTGTGCTTCCAATTTCGCTTTTCATTGTCTCGTTCTGAAAATGTTCGCGAAAACAATTTCCTTTTCCCGATCTTCACGTTCAGAAAGGTTATTGGAATTCAAAGTTTTTGGGAGTATTTTTTTTTGTGCAAGGGGTCTTCGTTTAATCCCGCATTCCACGTGACCCACGATCTTCGCGACGTACCAAACCAAACATCTAACGTTTGGACAAAATTGATAAGGCCGTCCTTGATCGACGCCATTATGAAAAATGATTAACTACGACAGTTCTAAACGTTCGCGAAAACAATCTCCTTTTCCCGATCTTCACGTTCAGAAAGGTTATTGGAATTCAAAGTTTTTGGGAGTATTTTTTTTTGTGCAAGGGGTCTTCGTTTAATCCCGCATTCCACGTGACCCACGATCTTCGCGACGTACCAAACCAAACATCTAACGTTTGGACAAAATTGATAAGGCCGTCCTTGATCGACGCCACTATGAAAAATGATTAACTACGACAGTTCTGCTTTGTATTTGATCGAGCCCCAATCTCTATCAAATGTTTGCATAGTCTTTGTGCCTCCACATTGGGCACCAAATATTGGCGGTGTCTTTCGTGCATCCGTCTCAATGCGTTCCTTATTCTTTGAAGGCTCGGCGTTTCCCATTTCGTTTTTTTGAATTTTGCTTTATTCCTTCTGTCATCTGCTATTTGTTTTTCATTTTTTGCTTCCAACGATCATTTGAATTTTTTGAATTGCCTCCTCCAATCATGTGCATTGTTGGTTGGATAGCTGTTAGGCAAAACTTGGTCACGTGGGGTATAATCAACTGCCTCCAATCCTGTGCATTGTTGGTTGTCTAACTATCAGGCAAAACTTGGTCACTTGGGATATAATCAGTTGCCTCCAATCCTGTGCATTGTTGGTTGTCTAACTATCAGGCAAAACTTGGTCATGTGGAGTATAATCAACTGCCTCCAATCCTGTGCATTGTTGGTTGTCTAACTATCAGGCAAAACTTGGTCATGTGGAGTATAATCAATTGCCTCCAATCCTGTGCATTGTTGGTTGTCTAACTATCAGGCAAAACTTGGTCATGTGAAGTATAATTAATTGCCTCTAATCATATGCGTTGTTGGTTGTCTAACTATTAGGCAAAACTTGGTCACTTGGGATATAATAAATTGCCTCTAATCATCTGCATTTTTGGTTGCCTAACTATCAGGCAAAATTTGGTCACGTGAGGTATGATCAATTGACTCCTATCATCGGTCTAACTATCAGGCAAAACTTGGTCACCTGGCGAATAATTAATTATTATGAAAACCTTCTACCTATGTACTTACTGCTACAGCACTGACACCCCCCATTGGCAGAGAGTATTTAAATGCCCCACGAAAAAACCGAAGGCAAGAGCTCCTTAAGTACGAAAGGTTCCTAAAGGCTCTCGTTCCCCTGCATTATTATTTAACGATCCATCATTTTTTTTTGTTCGTGATTGACTCCCAAAATTTAACACCTTTTCATCTTTGCGCCGCAAGATGATGGCTTAAGGTCCTTTGTGTCTGCCGAGGGGGTACGACTTTAATAAAATATTATGAAGGAAAACCAAACTTGGACTAAATTCAGCCTAACAGACAAAAAAAAATGATAGATGAACAAAAAAATTAATGAAGGCAAAGAAAGAGGAAATAAGAATAGAAAAGAAATTTCATTTAAATAAAACGATGGCTTCCTCCAGCCGAGAAGATGAAAATTTGAGAAGGATCGTCGTTTTCTTTTCTTTTTTTTTAAACAGCCATCTTTTTCCAATTCGATTTTGACCTGCTTGAGCATCAGTTTATTCTATTTATTCTCGAGATGGCACTAGTTTCCTTTTAGATGATCTGCTTTGATTTTTAAGTCAATTTTACGTTGATCCTCCATTTCAAATTGATCTCCAATTGAAGTAGATGACTTGGTTGAGCTTCATTTGTTTCATTTCGATGCACCGTTGGTTTCTTTTGATTGCTCGCTTTCATTCTCATTCTTCATTTGCAATCCCCAGATGTTTCTGCTGTGTTGGAGGAGCCCTCATTTCTCCTCTTTAGTGAGACTGTCTTTGTAGCTTGAATTTGGAATGTGCCTCTTGGTTTTTAACAATCTTCCCGCCTCTTGGTTTTTAATAATCTTCCTGCCTCTTGGTTTTTAATAATCTTCCTGCCTCTTGGTTTTTAATTATCCTCCTGTCCCTTGGTTTTCAATAATCCAGCGGTGACCATAAATATGAGATTTCTAAAACTGTCAATAGTCAACGGTTAATTTCTTGATCTCAAGCGATATCGAACTCTTGGGAGGCGGTTTTACAGTGCGCAGTCTAGGGGATCCTCCCTGGCGCCCTTAGTATTTGTAAACCCACCCTTCTCCATCAGAGTATTAGCTCTGGTACAGCTGGTTGACTCTCAGCGCTGACTTGCCACCACATTACCCGGGAAATTGATCAAGTCATCAGGAGGAAACGTAATTGTATTTGGATGGTGGCACGTCATGAGACCGTGAACACTTTGATGTTGTAAAAATTGACTATTTAATTGGTCCATTTGGTTTTTGTTTCACGTTTTCTTTTAAACCAAAAAAAAGTTTATTAAGCTGCAAGTTTCGCCGACTGAATTTCGTCCAAAGCAGATTATACTAACGCGTTTCTGCGCTGGCTCACCTGAATTCGGGCGCAATTTCCGTCCTGAAGAAAACGAGCTGCTGCCAGCTCGGAACCGCCCCCCGCCCGATTGAATTTAAAATTCAATTCAAGACGACACTTTTCAGTCGAACTTGTTTTACGAGAATTGAGAAGACGTTGAAGCGAAATGTCGCCGAATAAGTTCCAATACTCTTCTTCCTACAACTTCAGGAAGCTTTCCAAGTCCTGACCTTAATTTATTGAATGACGATCTGATAAAAGAATCGTCGGGGGGGAAGTTCATCGACAGCCCCTTATACATATTAAAAATTAAAGAAAACCAAAAAAAAAGAGACGCGATCAGTTGATTGTCGAAATAAAAATGAGATACAATCAAATCGAATATAACAAAAACAAAAGACGATCGTGGATGATGTAAGGACGAAAATAAAAATCGTGTAAATCTGACAATTAGTCAAATCGAAAAAAAAATAAACTGACGAATTTTATTACAACCAAAAATTTAAACATATAAAATAGCGACATCTTACTATCGCTTTTTGACCTATGTTAGGTCAAAAAGCGATAGTAAGATGTCGCTATTTTATGTGTTCATCATTCTTACATCGCATTTGCGAATAAATTGGGCAAGTCGTTTTTGGTCTGCAGTGGGAATGTCGAGCTACGTTTCTGCTGAAGAAGCCCCAAGCAGGGCTGAAACAGCTGTCCAGAGGCTGCTCGAGGTTCTCACTGCAATCAAAAACGATTTGCACAAAATTTTTCAAAAATTTAAACTGTAAATGTTAAAAAAGAGCATCGGTTAATAATTAAAAAGTAAAATAAAATCAAATTCAATTAAAGAAAAAAAAATGGCGATCGGTAGATGGGAATAAATCGCAGAAGTAAAATAAATTAAAGTCAAATCGAGTAAAAGTAAAAACGCAAAAGGCGATCAACTGACAATTAAAAAATAAAGTCGTATTAAAGAAAATCGAAGAGAAAACAAAATATATGATAAATCGGATAGACAGAAAAATAAAAACAAATCAAATGAAATGGAATAAGAGGAAAAACAAATGTCGGTTAATTGATTATATTAAAAATCGAAGAAAAGAAAAAAAGAGACGATCAATAATAAATTGATTATCAAAATAAGAATGAAATGCAAACAAATCGAATAAAACAATAACAAAAGACGATCGTCGACGAAGTAAAGGCGAAAATATCGAAACGAAAAACTGACGAATTTTATCGCAAATAAGAATTTAATTTGTAAATAAAAAGCAAAAAAAAAACACAAACAACAAACAAAAAATAAATGAAAACACACGATCATCAGTTGATAATTAAAAAGTAAAATAAATTCAAATTCAATAATAGAGAGAGAGAGAAAAAAACCGCGAACAACCGACGCGATTAAAATGTAAAACAAATTAAACTTAAATCAAGTAAAAGAAAAAATAAACCCCAAAAGGAAATCAATTGATAATTAAAAAAAAAAAATAGAACTATTTTCAATAAAATCAAAGAAAAAACGAAAGATGATAAATTGATAGTTAGAAAAATAAAAACAAATGAAATGAAATGCAATACCAAAAAAAAAAAAAAAAAACAAAAAAAGTCGGCCAATTAAATGTACTAAAAATTGAAGAAAAGAAAAAAAAAGAGAAAATTGATTATCAAAATAAAAATAAAATACAATCAAATCGCATAAAACAAAAACAATAGACGATCGTCGATGAAGTAAAGACGAAAATATGACGAATTTTATGGTAAATAAAAATTTAATCTGTAAATAATAAAAACAAACTATCATCGGTTAACAATTAAAAAGTAAAATAAAGTCAAGAAGAAAAAAAAAACGGCGATCAAGCGACGCGATTAAAACGTAAAATAATCGAGTACCTAAAAAAAAAACAAAAGGCGGTCGACTGACAATAAATATACGTTAAATAAAATCAAAGAAAAAACAAAAGATGATAAATTGATATTTAGAAAAATAAAAATAAAAATCAAATGACAAGGTATAAAATAAAAAACGAAGGTCGATCAATTGATTATATTAAAAATAGTGCAAAGTTTTGCGAATGGGGGTTGGAAGAACCCACTTTTCATTTCTTTTTGTCCCCAATTCTTTAAAACAATCCGTACAAAGTTGGATCTCGATTTTCTTTGTTCCCTTTATTTTATTTTTTTAATTTTGAATTTTAATTTTTTTCCTGGATTTTTCGTATCTTTTTCATTTTGAAAAAATTTTTCGAATTTTTTAAATTTATTCCCGAATTTTTACGATTTCTCGTTGGGATGGGTTAATTAAAACCGACTGAAATTTTTTAAAATTTTAATTCGAAGAGAAAACAAAATACGTGATGAATCGGATAGACAGAAAAATAAAAACAAATCAAATGAAATGGAACAAGAGGAAAAACATATGTCGGTTAATTGATTATGCTAAAATTCGAAGAAAAGAAAATAAGAGATGATCAATAATAGATTGATTATCAAAATAAAAATGAGATGCAAACAAATCGAATAAAACGAAAACAAAAGACGATCGTCGACGAAGTAAAGACGAAAATATCGAAACGAAAAACTGATGAATTTTATCGCAAATAAGAATTTAATCTGTAAATAAGAAACAAAAAGAAAACACAAACAACTAAGAAAAAATAAATGAAAACACACGATCATCAGTTGATAATTAAAAAGTAAAATAAATTCAAATTCAATAATAGAGAGAGAGAGAAAAAACCGCGAACAACCGACGCGATTAAAATGTAAAACAAATTAAACTTAAATCAAGTAAAAGAAAAAATAAACCCCAAAAGGAAATCAATTGATAATTAAAAAAAAAATAGAACTATTTTCAATAAAATCAAAGAAAAAACGAAAGATGATAAATTGATAGTTAGAAAAATAAAAACAAATGAAATGAAATGGAATAACAAAAAAAAAACAAAAGTCGGCCAATTAAATGTACTAAAAATGGAAGAAAATAAAAAAAGAGACGATTAGTAATTGATCAAAATAAAAATAAAATACAATCAAATCGCATAAAACAAAAACAATAGACGATCGTCGATGAAGTAAAGACGAAAATATCGAAACGAAAAAGTGACGAATTTTATCGTAAATAAAAATTTAATCTGTAAATAACAAAAACAAACTATCATCGGTTAACAATTAAAAAGTAAAATAAAGTCAAGAAGAAAAAAAAACGGCGATCAATCGACGCGATTAAAACACAAAATAATCGAGTACCTAAAAAAAAAACAAAAGGCGGTCGACTGACAATAAAAAAAAAAAATAAAACTACGTTAAATAAAATCAAAGAAAAAACAAAAGATGATAAATTGATAGTTAGAAAAATAAAAATTAAAATTAAATGACAAGGAATAAAAGAAAAAACGAAGGTCGATCAATTGATTATATTAAAAATTGTGCAAAGTTTTGCGAAAGGGGGTTGGAAGAATCCACTCTTCATTTCTTTTTGTCCCCAATTCTTTAAAACAATCCGTACAAAGTTGGATCTCGATTTTCTTGGTTTCCTTTATTTTTTTTTTAATTTTAAATTTTAATTTTTTTTCCTGGATTTTTCGTATCTTTTTCATTTTTAAAATTTTTTCGAATTTTTTAAATTTATTCCCGAATTTTTACGATTTCTCGTTGGGATGGGTTAATTAAAACCGACTGAAATTTTTAAAAATTTTAAATCGAAGAGAAAACAAAATACGTGATAAATCGATAGACAGAAAAATAAAAACAAATCAAATGAAATGGAACAAGAGGAAAAGAAAGTCGGTTAATTGATTATGTTGAAATTCGAGGAAAAGAAAAAAAGAGACGATCAATAATAAATTGATTATCAAAATAAAAATGAGATGCAAACAAATCGAATAAAACAAAAACAAAAGACGATCGTCGACGAAGTAAAGACGAAAATATCGAAACAAAAAACTGACGAATTTTATCGCAAATAAGAATTTAATCTGTAAATAAAAAACAAAAAAAAAACACAATCAACAAACAAAAAATAAATGAAAACACACGATCATCAGTTGATAATTAAAAAGTAAAATAAATTCAAATTCAATAATAGAGAGAGAAAAAACTGCGAACAATCGACGCGATTAAAATGTAAAACAAATTAAACTTAAATCGAGAAAAGAAAAAAATAAACCCTAAGAGACGGTGGATTCTTGGGGTGAATTCTTTTTTGTTAAATTAATCAAAATTTATTATAAATTAAGAATTTAAGTGACGTGACGTTTTTATGTAATATTTAATATAACAAAATGAGGTTACAGACGCACATTAGCTAACGCCCCCCGCCCGATAAAGTTTGCGGGCGCAAGAAGTTCGTGACGTAAACTGCTTGCTGAATTTCGCGCAAAAATCGAGCGCGCTGTATAATTATACAAAGCAAGATAACTTCATTTACCCGAAAGTCACATTAAACTTGTTCCCGTCTAATGACTTGAAGTTATTAAGATTCAAACGAGATTAAACTTCTGCTTTTAAGCTCTCGGGCGGACGTCATCGGTTTCGTTTCTTTCGGGGATAATTACAATCAAATTATTTGCATTTTTAAATACAACTCGTTTGCAATTTTAACAACGAAGCTCGTCTTTTAAATTTATCTGCTGCGTTTCGGTTTGTTGCAAAGGTGAAGGCTCTGTGCGGATAAGTTTGGGTCATATTTATTTTTGTTGTTTCAACGCCAGTCTCCCACACCTTGAAAATATTTGCGTAAATATTTAAAAATATACGAGGCTCTAGTAGTCTATTTTTCTGCTTTCTTTCTGTCCTTCTTATCGCTCACTTAAACTTAAACTTAACGGCATAGCCGTGTTATTTTACGTTTTAAAATTAGCGCGCGGCGTTTGGTTATTTTAGTCTAATTAATAAAAATCGTCCGAGTATTATCTTGCTTTTAGAAAAATTGTTTCTGTGGTTTTAAAACGCATACGAAAGTGAACAATACAAAAAAAAGAATCAAGAGTAATTAATAAATGTGTTTTTTTTTGCTTCGCCGTAACTATAATCATGACGAAAAGCGTGCAAAAGTGTCACAGTCAACATAAATTAAATTTGGATTTCAAAATAGTGTATTCGATATTTTTATAGTCCTCTAATTTGGGTCACAAAGTTATTCCTGTTTTCATCACTCTGTATGGCAGGTGACCCCGACGAGATCAAGTCGAGGAGGGAGTCGATGAAGACTTGAAAGGGGTCGATGAACCTGCAGGGGTCGGTCGGGGGTCGATCGACTTAGACAATCCGAGTTATGAATTCTTGTTTAGTGGAGGCTACCCCGCATAATTCATTTCAAAAAACAAAAAAAAAGAACGAAAGATTTACGAATAATATCAAATAAATTTGAATTAAAAATTGTACTGAAAAGATAAAACAGCGACATCTTACGATCGCTTCTTGACCTGACATTGCAGTAGGATAGACAAATTGCTGACGAAGCCCGAAACAGGGCTGAAACAGCTGTACAGAGGCTGCTCGAGTTTTCACTGCAATTAAAAACGATTTGCAACAAAATTTTGTAAAAATTGTACAGTAACGAACGAACACCGAAAAGAGAATAATATTAAATAAATTGGAATTAAAAATTGTACAGTGATGAACACAGAAAAGGGACGCGATTTTTTTCTAGATGGTGTCCAGCTTTAATTGCTGGCAGTTTTGGGTTTAAGTCAACCCGAAGAAAAGACGAAAAGAGACGAGCAGCTGACTATCAAAATAAAAATAACAATAAAATCGAATGAAACATAAACAAAACATGATCGCGACGAAGTAAGGACGAAAACAAAAATTGTGTGAAAGTATAAATAAGACAAATCGAAAAGAAAAACTGACGAATTTTCTCACAACAAAAAATTTAATCCGTAAATATTAAAAAAAAGGAGATCAGTTGATAATTAAATAAAAAAGAAATAATTAAAATAAAGTCAAATTCAGTAAAAGAGAAATAAAAAAATGGCGACCAATCTACGGGATAATAACGTAAAATAAATTAAACTCAAATCGAGTAAAAGAAAAAAAAAAAAAAAACAAAAGGCGATCAGTTGACAATTAACAAAAAAAACAAGAAACTGACGAATTTTATCACAACCAATAATTTAATTTGTAAATATTAAAAAAAGACGATCAGTTAATAATTAAAAAGTAAAAAAGTCCAATTCAATTAGAAAAAAAATGGCGACCAATTGATGGGATTATAATGTAAAATAAATGAAGCTCGGAATCTAGTAAAAGAAAAAGAAAACACAAGAGACGATCAATCAAGTGGCAGTTGACAGCAAATAAAATCATGGTAAACAAAATCAAAGAAAAAACAAAAAATGATAAATCGGTAGTTAGAAAAATAAAAATAAATGAAAAACAAAAGATGATAAATTGATAGTTAGAAAAATAAAAACAAATGAGATGGAATAACAAAAAAAAAACAAAAGTCGGCCAATTAAATGTACCAAAAATTGACGAAAAGAAAAAAAGAAGACGATCAGTAATTGATTATCAAAATAAAAAAAAGATAGAATCAAATCGAATGAAACAAAAACAAAAGACGAACGGCGACGAATTTAAAACAAAATAAAACCATGTCAAATAAAATCAAAGAAAAAACAAAAGATGATAAATCGATAGTTAGAAAAATAAAAATAAATGAAAAACAAAAGATGATAAATTGATAGTAATAAATAAAAACAAATGAAACGGAATAACAAAAAAAAAAACAAAAGTCGGCCAATTAAATGTACCAAAAATTGACGAAAAGAAAAAAAGAAGACGATCAGTAATTGATTATCAAAATAAAAAGAAAGATACAATCAAATCGAATGAAACAAAAACAAAAGACGAACGTCGACGAATTTAAAACAAAATAAAACCATGTCAAATAAAACCAAAGAGAAAACAAAAGAAGATAACTTGCTAGTTAGAAAAATAAAAATAAATCGAATGAAAAGGAATACAAGAAGAAAATAAAGGTCGATCAATTGTTTGTATTAAAAATTGAAGAAAAGAAAAAAAAAGAGACGATCAAAAATTGATTATAAAAATGAAAATAAAATACAATCAAATCGAATGAAACCGAAACAAAAAAAGGTAAATTAAAGTCAAATTCAATCAAAGAGAGAAAAAAAAATGGTTACCAATCGATGGGATTAAAATGTAAAATAAATTAAATTTAAATCGAGTACCTAAAAGGAAAAAAAAAACAAAAGGCGGTCAACTGACAATAAAAAAAACAAAAGGCTGTCAACTGACAATAAAAAAATAAAACTACGTTAAATAAAATAAAAAAAAAACAAAAGATGAATTGTTAGTTAGTAAAATAAAATTAAAAATCAAATGACAAGGAATAAAAGAAAAAGGAAGGTCGATCAATTGATTATATTAAAAATTGTGCAAAGTCGTGCGAATGGGATTCGGGAAAAGCCACTCTTCATTTGTTTTTGTCTGCAACTCTTTAAAGCAATCCGTATAAAGTTGGATCTCGATTTTCTTTGTTCCCTTTAACTTTTTTTATTTTTATTTTTTTTTCTGACCTTCCGTATTGTTTTCGTTTTTAAAAATTTTCTCGAATTTTTTAAACTGATTTCCGAATTTTTAAGATTTTCCGTTGGGATGGGTTAATTAATACCGATTGAAATTTATTAACTAAAAAAAAAATAATAATTAAAAATTCATGATTACAAAAATAAATACCACTGAAATTATAGCGTTAAATAGAAAAAAAAAAAAAATCAATGGTTTGGAGAGAGTACAAAATCTGAAAAGGCCTGCGTTAGAAAATAGCTATTATCTAAGCGTAAATAGAATTTATTGATTTTCTTGAAACACAAAATTTAAATTAAATTAATAAAATAGAAAAAAATTGGTTACGATTAAACTGCAAACAAGAAAAATTATAATAAATTTCAACAAAGGACGTAGCGCGTAATTAGGTCTATAGGTTTGACTCAGGGGACGTGAAAGATCGATTTCTTGTACACTCCCGCTCTGCCTAAGCACTTTTCCCTTCCCGAACGCTGCGCAAGTGGGGAATATTGGATGTTGTTGCAATTGCTACGCAAAAATACCCTTAATTGAGTGCATAAATTAAGGGTAACATTGCGGCTTCAGCTTACTGGATCTCATTTTTCCCTTTGAGGGGAGTCGTACCCTGTGAAACAAATTCGAAGAACTACTTGACCCTGACCTTGTGCGCGTTATCATTCATTCCAATATTATTTAATCGCAACGTAACTTTTTTAAAATAGAAAGTAGGGAAGTACATTCATGCAACTTTTACAATTGAATTAAATAAGTCAAGCAAGGAATAAAAGAAAAAACAAAAAATGACGGTTGTGATGAAGACAAGACGAAAAAAAAAATTTTATGAAGCTAGTAATAAGTCAAGTCTAATCAAGAGTAATGACGGAGTTTTTAATTGCAGGTTTGAACAAAAGAAAAAAAATAAGATAGAATCAAGGTGATAATTCAAATAACAAAATAAAGTGTCAAATCGAATCAAGAAAAGACAAAAGACGATTGCTTTATAATTAAAAAAAAAAAAAATGAAATACCAGAGAACAATCTCAGGGTTCTTTTTTACATTTTGGATCTGGATTTTTGTGGACTTTCTGATATCAAAATTTTGTGGCCCCTCTATACATGTATTACATTACAGTCAAAATATCGTACTGCATGTTCCAAATTAATTTTTAGAACTCTCATTAATCTCTGTATAAAAAAAAAACTATTAACTTCGATGATTTAATTATTTAAATAATTTATTATTTGCGTGCGAGAGAACATCGCCCGGTTCGTTGTAAATTCGAAGTATTACAGAAGTAAGAAAACTCCGAAACGAAAATTCTGACAGAATACATCGCGAGCCTGACGAAGACAAATGGTTTTCCAGGACGATTATTAATTACTCTGAATTTTGTGTGTCTTAGCGTTGTACTGTTTATTAGTTAAACTAACACCTTTTACTGACGTTAACGTGTTTTTGATTTGAAAAGCCCAGGATGATCTACCTCATTTATAATATAACGAAGGCGCGGGGGGTGAGGGGTACACATTTGTACAAACTGATTCGAGAAGAAACAAATTAATTCCGTAAACAATCAAATAAATTAAATACTTTTAAATTAAAATTTTTTTAAATCAGCTGAATTAAAAAAGAAAGTGAAATTCAGTTTACAATTTCGAAAAATTTTAGTACGGAAATGTATTAAGAAAAATTTAGTTCTAATACAATTACATTAAAAAGAAAAATTAATTTTAACATGAACAATTTTCTTTTTAATTAAGACCGAATGAAATTTCGAAATGTTTTTTATTCGAACAGAAATAATTCAGGATAACGAAAGACCTCCTCTTATTCAAGAATAACATCTGTTTTATGAGGGCTAGATATTTCATGGCCTGCAATAATTTTTTTTTTTTTGGCTTTCTGTAGAATTTACGTTTGCTTGTTGCTTGTAAACAACAATTGGCGCCGCCCCTCTTCCAAAAATTGTGCGTGCGATTTCAGAGTCAGACAGTGCTGCCAAGCGTGGCGATTTATCACCAAACGGACGATAAAGCGTGGTAAGCGTTTGGCTTACATTTTTTTTTTTCTAAAACGGCAACTCGCGACCAAATTAGGCGAATCAAATTTTATTTTATTGTGAGTGACAATTCTAAAGTACGGAAAAAATAAGTTTATGACATTTATTTATTTTTATTTTAATTTTTGTATGGGCTGAACAAAACTAGGTTGAGTTATACTTACGTATTTTGAGGTTGAAATTGGTTTAACATCATTTTAATTGATTTTTAATTTTTTTTTTAATCTTTACTATTAGTTCTTCTAGTAATTTTTAATCTTTTATTTAATTTCCTTTGAATTTATAAATTTTTCTAGTAATTCTTAATCTTTTACTTGTGTTAGATGAAGTTTGGTTGACGTCAGTCGGATCCGGTTGACCTTGAGACTTAACTTTAATCCATGTTAAAAATTTTACCATTTTTTGAAAGTATTTTTAAAATTTTTTTTAACTTCTACAGAACGGAGTGCAATTTGATTTACTAAGTTCAGAGAGTGCAGTTGACCTTGAGATTTGCTGAGGCTCATTTTAATTAGTATACATTTTTTTACTTTGCTGAGGTTCATTTTAATTCGTATTAAATTTTTTTACTTTGTTTGGTGTTAGGTTGAGTTGATGTCGAATTTTTTTTTGGCGGAGCAAGGGCCCTAGTAATGAGAAAAATGGATATTTTGTCTTTCGTTAGATGTATCAGTTGGATCGGTTTGACCTTGAGATTTAACTTTAATCCATGTATAAATTTTAACATTTTTTTAAAGTATTTTTAAATTTTTTTTAACTTATGCAGAATGGAGTGCATTATGATTTAATAAGTTGGGATACTTGAGTTGACCTTGAGATTTGCCTAGGTTCATTTTAATTAGTATAAATTTTTTTACTTTGGTGTTAGTTTAGGTTGACGTCAATTTTTTTTTAACGGAGCAAGGGCCCCCTAATAATGAGGAAAATGGAATTTTGTCTTTCGTTAGATGTGTCAGTTGAATTGGATTGACCTTGAGATATAACTTTAATACGAATGAATAAGTTGGAAGAGTTCAATTGACCTTGAGATTTGCTGAGGTTCATTTTAATTCGTATTACATTTACATTTTACTTTGATTGAAATTAGGTTGGGTTGACGTCGAATTTTTTTTTGCCGGAGCAAGGGCCCTGGTAATGAGGAAAAGCGATATTTTGTCTTTCGTTAGATATATCAGTTGGATTAGATTGACCTTGAGACTTAACATTAATCCGTGTATAAATTTTAACATTTTTAAAAGTATTTTTTAATTTTTTTAACTTGTGCAGAATGGACTGCATTATGATTTAATAAGTTGGGAGAGTTGAGTTGACCTTGACATTTGCCGAGGTTCATTTTAATTCGTATTAAATTTTTTTACTTTGCTGAGGTTCATTTTAATTAGTATAAATTTTTTTACTTTGATTGATGTTAGATTCGGTTGACGTCGAATTTTTTTTTTGCCGGAGCAAGGGCCCCCTGATAATGAGGAAAGTTGATATTTTCTCTTTCGTTAGATGTGTAAGTTGGATTGGATTGACCTTGAGATATAACTTCAATACGAATGAATAAGTTGGGAGAGTTCAGTTGACCTTGAGATTTGCCGCGATTCATTTTAATTCGTATAAAATTTTTTACTTTGATTGAGGTTAGGTTCGGTTGACGCCGAATTTTTTTTCTTTGCCGGAGCATGGGCCCTGGTTATGAGTAGAGACCGGATTTATAAGTTTTTACAAGTTTTTTACGCTAACATACCTAAACTTGGCCTTTTTCTATTTATATGTTTGTCGATTAGAGAAGCCCAAAAATGGTAGTTTTATTTCGCATATAACTTAATATTTTAGACTTTTAGCGCATATTTATTTATTTATCCATATATTGATATAAATAACATTATAATTCCATATACGGTCAATATTCAAGTCTGCAGCTTTTCCAAGAAGTAATTTATTCTCCTCAACGTCTGGCCACTTTATTTTACGATTTCCCGGAATGTGATTTTCTGGGAATCTGTAGCGACTTGCACTTGCATTTTGCACTTATGTTTTGCATTTCAGTTTGAGATAAGAACTCCGTGAATATGTGTGACTAGTGACTAGTGTATTTATCAACGCGAATTAGTTGTTATTTTCTTATTTAATTTAAAGACGAAATAAATTCAGTGCTTATCTTTTCAAAATGCCGAAAGTAGCATCCTCTCGATCCGAGCTATTGAAAAAATGGATTAAAGCATCTAAACATCTAACTACAGATGGAAAAGTTATTTTTTGCAACGCATGCTCAAAACAGGTAGATACCTTACAATTCTCTTAAAAATCACATTTTCATTTTGACAATATTTTAAGGTGTCGTCAGACCAAAAGTACCAGATTGATCAACATTTGGCTACAAACCTCCATAAGGAGTCGGAGAAAAGATGTGTGTCTAACTTTAAGCAGTCTTTTATTTCTTCAACAGCCAGTAACTCACAGGGCAGTGACACAGGAAATGAATTCTTTTTAGACTTGTGCAGTGCTATGGCAGAGTCAAACATTCCTTGGCATAAACTTGAACAAGCAAGTTTTCGAACTTTTTTGGAAAAATATTGCAATCGTCATATTCCAAATGAATCGACTTTGCGGAAAAACTATCTAAGTATATGCTACCAGCAACGGATGAAGAAAATAAGAGAGAAGCTTAGCGACAACAATATTTATATAGTAGTTGATGAAACGACAGATGCCTGCGGTCGTTATGTAGCAAATATGTTAGCAGGAGTATTAAGCAACACAGTTGCACCAATATCTTATTTGGTAAATAGTAATTTTATTAACGACAGCTTGACACTTTTATATGCACCTAATCAAGTTAAATCGGAAAATATACTACTAATGGTGTCTGATGCAGCAGCCTACATGATAAAAGCAGGACAGGCTTTACAGGTGTTTTACCCAAATCTGATGCACTTCACTTGTATGGCTCACGCAATGAATAGGCTCGCTGAATTGGTGCGACTAGAATACCCAACAGTAAATAAGTTGATCAATAACGGAAAAAAGGCGTTTCTTAAAGCCCCACTGCGTATACAACACTATAAAGAATTAGCTGCTGACCTGCCATTACCACCAGAACCAATAATTACGAGATGGGGTACGTGGCTTGAAGCAGCAAATTTTTACGCAGATAACTTTAAACAATTAAAGGAAATTTTCTTAGAATTGGATGATTCCAATTCAGCGGCTTTAAGAATTTGTAAGGAATGCATGTCGAACACAAACATCGGGAATCAATTAGCATTCATTAAAACTCATTTTTCGGTTTTAATATCCACCATTAAAAAGTTGGAATCATCCCAGACGGCTCTATTAGATTCTTTTGAAGTGGTCGATGATGCAATTGAAAGTGTAAAATCAATTCCAGGGGAGATAGGAGAGAAGTTAATGGCAAAATTAGGCAAGGTTCTATTACGTAATCCTGACTACAATAAAATGAGGAAAATCTGTTTAGTTTTAAAAGGTCAAAGTGAAGAGGATTTGGACATGGACCCCAAAGATGTAGCATCCATGAAATTTGCGCCCATTACTTCATGCGATGTCGAGCGTTCGTTTTCCTCTTATAAAAATATTTTGACAGACAGACGACAAAATTTTACCCCAAATAATTAAAATCAACTGTTGATTATATTTTGTAATCCTACTATTTAAGTGTTAAGTGTTAAAATTACTTATATGAAACAATTTATGTTTTTATTATTCTAAAGTATGTATAAGTAAAATAAAATTTTTATCGCATATAATATCCATATTTTGATCCATTTTAATCGCATAAAAAAAACTTATTTTCCACTTTTTTAGCACATATAAATCCGGACTTTAGTTATGAGGAAAATAGATATTCTGTCTTTCCTTAGGTAATCCAAACATTTCGTAAATCCGGATCAACCAGTGCAAGTATTAGTTCCGATTATTATTTTAGAAATTGAAACGTGTCAGAAAAATATTAGTTCGGATTATTATTTTAGAAATTGAAACGTTTTTTAATTTATTTAGTAGTTTTGTTTTTCTGCTCTTTTTAACACAAAGTATATAAACATCTTTCCTTATCGTAAAGGGGAACGAGGGGATTTGTCAACCAACCCAATCGAAAGGGGGGCCTCGCAACAATTAAAGCCACCTCTGATGTTAGTATAAAGACATCGACAACGACATCGAAATTAACCGAAAAATTAATAAAGGTTTCGACTTCGATTAGGGTTGCTTCGGATATATTAATTTCGGTTTGGGTTTACGATTAAGCTTCGAGAAAATTTCCGATTTTTAAAGGGTTTTGGGTTTTTTACGGTTACGGTGTATGTACACCCCTGCTAGGAAGATCGACTTCTTTTGTCCTTTGCCACAGGGTTTATGCAGTTCTCTCCTCCCTCATTTTTAATCCAGGTGGGGGATATTAGATGTTGCATTTGCTATGCATAAAAAATCCTTAATCGTGCGCGTAATTAGGGGTAATATTGCGGATTCCGCACGCTCGATTGCAATACGTTTGGAAACTTAACGTTCCAGTTGCAATTAATTATACAGGGTAGTCCCAAACTTACCATCCTCGATCATTTTACGAAACTTAACTCGGCTTGAGAGGTTTCACCTTTTAAAAAAAATTCAAATAAGAAGGAAGACTTTTTTTGTCTGTAATAAAACCTGTTAATTAAAATAATTGAAAATGAAACGGTGAAATTATCATTCGTGTAGATTACGTTGACACGTACGAGTAAACATGTTTCAAAAGTGAATTGGTTTGAGTGATTTACACAATCGAACTGACGTGGCAACTTAACGGAGAGACGAAACCCTAATTGATTACTGGAGAGGTGCGAAATTGGATCAACCGAGTCCCTCCATTCTTAATGCCCTTGAGATTAGAAGACACGGTTAATCCAATTTTCACAGCGCCTTCAATAGCTTGAGAACAACGCTCGGCGGATAACGACGTTGAAAGTTTTCCTTCGTTTCCTCGACGAAGTTTTAAGAAGCACAGACAAATTTAACAAAAATACTTAAATACGTACGTCTTACAACTTGAGGTTGAGGTTCTGGAAAACCCTGCTGAGTTAATGGGAATTTGGCGAAGATAATTACTTGTACATATGTACCATGGTGCTCACTTAAAACGACCTTACTCCAGCTAAAAAGCCATAAAGAACACGAACTTGTCTTTAAAAAAATTTACGATCGATGGTGGATGTCTGATGGAAGTAAAAAGATAACCGAGGGTGGAACTTCTTTCGGCTTTTCCTGCACTTCCACAGAATAAATAAATGCCAGATGATAAGTATATAATCGATGCTAACGGCAAATGTACCATAAATTCAAATTCCTCCGGCAAATACTTAATCGAGCGCTCGAAATTTCTCTCCTGCAAAATACCGAGCGTACTCTTAAAACCCGGCTTCCCGTGTCTCTGATCGATAAGGTTTCTTTTATTTATGATTTCCTCTGGCCCCGCAAGCTGAATATTTCACTCCGGAGATCTTGTTTGCAGCAAATCATTTGCATGTGGCGAGATATTTACTTTAGGGGGGGCAATTTGACTTGCAAAACTTTGTGTTCGAGGGCGAGGGCTACTTATGTTAAATCCGAATAAGACTTGTTAAGGCAGCTTTTACGTGTTACAAAAAAAAAGGAAAAAAAAGAGAAAGAAATACATCATAATTCGCGCTCGTTAGCGTTTTCCGTTCCGCCGATAAACGAGCTTGAAATTATTTAAAACGTTCTCGTAGCAACATTCAATATTTACCTGCGGGCTCTTTTAATTAGCCCCAAATGTACCTAACAGTGCAAACAGACATTTTTAATCAATCAATTAATTAATTAACAAATCAATAAAATCCAATTTTCCAAATTCCAAATTACGTTTTCGCTGGAGCAAAAAAAATCAAAACGTGCAAATCATTGCCCGGCGTACGTGATTCGTTAGGCTGACATTCACACAGAACTTTTGAGCGCTATAAACAAGCGAATCTTGTTTAGTCAAACATTACGAATGAAAAATTCAGTTTATGAAGACTCCAGTTGAGGAAATTTCGTTTTCGCTGGAGCAGAGGAAACCAAAACATGCAAATCATAGCCTGGCGTACGTGATTCGTTAGGCTGACATTCACACAGAACTTTTGAGCGCTATAAACAAGCGAATCGTGTTTAGTCAAACATTACAAATGAAAAATTCAGTTTATACAGACTCCACTTGAGGAAATTGCGTTTTCGCTGGAGCAAAGGAAACCAAAACATGCAAATCACTGCCCGGTGTACGTGATTCGTTAGGCTGACATTCACACAGAACATTTGAACGCTATAGACAAGCGAATCATGTTTAGTCAAACATTACAAATGAAAAATTTAGTTTATGAAGAGTCCAGTTGAGGAAATTGCGTTTTCGCTGGAGCAAAGGAAAGCGAAACATGCAAATCACTGCCCGGTGTACGTGATTCATTAGGCTGACATTCACACAGAACTTTCGAGCGCTATAAACAAGCGAATCATGTTTAATCAAACATCACGAATGAAAAATTCAGTTTATGAAGACTCCAGTTGAGGAAATTGCGTTTTCGCTGGAGCAGAGGAAATCAAAACATGTAAATCATAGCCTGGCGTACGTGATTCGTTAGGCTGACATTCACACAGAACTTTTGAGCGCTATAAACAAGCGAATCGTGTTTAGTCAAACATTACAAATGAAAAATTCAGTTTATACAGACTCCACTTGAGGAAATTGCGTTTTCGCTGGAGCAAAGGAAACCAAAACATGCAAATCACTGCCCGGTGTACGTGATTCGTTAGGCTGACATTCACACAGAACATTTGAACGCTATAGACAAGCGAATCATGTTTAGTCAAACATTACAAATGAAAAATTTAGTTTATGAAGAGTCCAGTTGAGGAAATTGCGTTTTCGCTGGAGCAAAGGAAAGCGAAACATGCAAATCACTGCCCGGTGTACGTGATTCATTAGGCTGACATTCACACAGAACTTTTGAACGCTATAGACAAGCGAATCATGTTTAGTCAAACATTACAAATAAAAAATTCAGTTTATGAAGACACCAGTTGAGGAAATTTCGTTTTCGCTAGTGCAAAGGAAATTAAAACATGCAGATCACTACCCGGCGTACGTGATTCGTTAGGCTGACATTCACACAGAACTTTTGAACGTTGTAAGTCAGACTGACTTCTTTTTGGCATTTTACTTAGGGTTCCTTGTTCGCTTTTAAGCGATTTGTGGCTGCTGCCTTTTGTGGCAAGCTTTTATCGACGCGTTTCGAGTTACGAACACGTACCAGACGTCCAGCTCTGAGACCGCTCGACCTTCTTGAACGTTTTAAAATAATTTGGAGACGCAGACGTAGCTTACGTTACCTCGTAATAAAAGTATTAATTCCATTGATTTTGATATTTCGAACAATTCGCACGGAAAGTTTTCTAGCGGCGTCAAGGAAGCCTCAAGTTCAAATCTCAATTTTCCTGGCGATATTCAGTTACTGTTGTTTCCACGTCAATTAGATACCGCAGAGTGATGAATTGATAACACGAATTTGCATAGCGATGTATTAAAATAACAAATTGAGATGAGTGGAAGAAACACGAACTCGGAAATGTGATACGTTCGCAGAAACAACGCAGACACACACGGTTCCTTTTGTTTTCCTTTTCGGCTTCGTATACACACCTTCCAATTACCGTTGAAAATACAAAGGGAATACGTCTTAAGGGAATACCTACTGCCTGCCGTTCCGAGATTGAATCTACTTATATTTTTCTGTTGTTTGCCCTGCTCACACACCAAACACAAAGATAATCGTTCTCGTGTTTCAAAGAAATTATAAACTTTTCATGTAGCAAAAAAACAAAAGTATGTACGTGCAGTAAAACCTCTCCATTGCGGACGTTTTCGAACCGTAACAAACCGTCTGCGCCGTAGAGGTGTCTGTTTTACTCGCACACATTTCAAAATTCACAGTAACTATCATTCAAAATGAATACAAACGAGCCTAGTACCAATAAAAGAAAATTGCAACGTCAAATAAAATTGGATCGGTTTAGTTGAAATCGTCTTTGCATAAATTTAAAGTGAGATTTATTTTATTCTACTCGCACAACCTAAAGCGTATTCTTTTGGATGAGAATGTATGTGTCATGTATGTATGTATATTCGGGAAGAGCACAGCAGGATAATCTATACTAAGAAGCTCCAGACATCCTCGATCGACTTGCCGGAGGCATCGGGCAAGTTTTGATCTACGGCCACTTATTGGCTTAATGCCAGATTTACTCGGCTGCTATAAATTCGTTGATTTACTGCGCGAGCGAAAATTTTTATTCAGAATTAACCGATATATTTCTTGTCGCCCTTATCTCGGCCGGTTCTTTCTTATAAAATGTCGCGCTGTTTACTTTAAATATGGTCATTTGGATACCCTTATCGAGCGCTCGCGCGCCCTCTGATAACAAAACATTCTGCAAGTTACATTAAATTATAATTTCATAAAATGGAAACCTATTTATTTACTGCGTAACGTAACGCGCTGTTGCTTTTTCTTTCTTGTTTTAAGACCGTTCGTGTCTTGCAAGTAAATTCGTTCCAAGCACAGGACGACGTTATTTAATTTGTTTTCTGCATGTACTTTCCCTGTTTGTGTTTGTGTCATGGAAAATATCTCTGATTTAATAAACTGTCTTCTTCGTGTTTACTCCTAAAGCGCTTCAAGTTACTGTCAAGTTCATTTGCTTCCGCCGTACTTAAACCTTCCTGTTGTTTCCAATTTTTGCCGGACTGACTTGGTAAGTTTTCTTGTTTCGTTTTGGAATTTTACTTGGGGGTTCTTTGTTCACTTCTAGGGGAATTTGTGCCTGCTGCCGTGAATTTATTCCCCCTGAATTTTTCGCGACGATCATTTCGGCGGCGGCTGTACGTTGTGAGTAGTCAATGAATCAAAATTTAATCCTGCACTAATACGTATTACGTACATAAATCAAACGCTCGCTCTACATCTATGTACGTGTCGTCCAATGTTGCCAAAGTGCACTCTTGCACTTTATCCCTTTTATTTTGAAAAAAAAAAAAAATTCGGAATCATCGTCGGTCTTTTAAACTCTGACGAACACGGTTTTCGATAACATCTAGATTTGTAAGGTCCTGTAATTTAATGTGGTTTCGCGTAAACCAGAGCAAGTCCCCGAGTGTCCCCGGGGTTCCCCCTGTTTACGTTTATTACCGATGGTAGCTTACTTTCTGGGCATAAATTCGCTGTGCTGGAAGTTTCAGTTCTTCTGGCCATTCGGGGCAGCCTCTGTTGTGGGCTTAACGCGTGTTCCGAACAGAGAACTGCATCGATCCTGGACTATCTCTGATTTAATAAACTGTCTCCTTCTTATTCACTCCTAAAACGCTGCAAGTTACTGTCAAGTTCATTTGCTTCCACCGTACTTAAACCTTCCTGTTGTTTCCAATTTTTGCTGGACTGACTTGGTAAGTTTTCTTGTTTCGTTTTGGAATTTTACTTGGGGGTTCTTTGTTCACTTCTAGGGGAATTTGTGTCTGCTGCCTGTGAATTTATCCCCCCCCCCCCCGAATTTTTCGCCATGATCATTTCGGCGGCGGCTGTACGTTGTGAGCAGTCAATAAATCAAAATTTAATCCAGCGTTAATACGTATTACGTACATAAATCAAACGCTCGCTCTACATCTACGTACGTGTCATCCAATGTTGCCAAAGTGCACTCCTGCACTTTATCCCTTTTATAAAAAAAAAAAAAAATCGGAATCATCGTCGGTCTTTTAAGCTCTGACGAACACGATTCTCGATAACTTCTAGATTTGTGAGGAGGTCTTATAATTTAATGTGGTTTCGCGTAAACCAAAGCAAGTCCCCGGGTGTCCCTGGGGTTCCCCCTGTTTACGTTTGTTACTGATGGTAGCTTACTTTTTGGGCATAAATTCGCTGTGCTGGACGTTTCAGTTCTTCTGGCCATTCGGGGCAGCTTCTGTTGTGGGCTTAACGCGTGTTCCGAACTGAGAACTGCATCTATCCTGGACTATCTCTGATTTAACAAACTGTCTTCTTCTTATTTACTCCTAAAGCGTTACAAGCTACTGTCAAGTTCATTTGATTCTACCATACTTAGACCTTCCTGTTGTTTCCAATTTTTGCCGGACTGACTTGGTAAGTTTTCTTGTTTCGTTTTGGAATTTTACTTGGGGTTCCTTGTTCACTTTTAGGGTAATTTGTGCCTGCTGCCGTGAATTTATTCCCCCCGAATTTTTCGCGACGATCATTTCGGCGGCGGCTGTACGTTGTGAGCAGTCAATAAATCAAAATTTAATCCAGCGTTAGTACGTATTACGTACATAAATCAACCGCTCGCTCTACATCTACGTACATGTCGTCCAATGTTGCCAAAGTGCACTCTTGCACTTTATCCCTTTTATTTTGAAAGAAAAAAAATTCGGAATCATCGTCGGTCTTTTAAGCTCTGACGAACACGATTCTCGATAACATCTAGATTTGTGAGGAGGTCCTGTAATTTAATGTGGTTTCGCGTAAACCAAAGCAAGTCCCCGAGTGTCCCCGGGGTTCCCCCTGTTTACGTTTATTACCGATGGTAGCTTACTTTCTGGGCATAAATTCGCTGTGCTGGAAGTTTCAGTTCTTCTGGCCATTCGGGGCAGCCTCTGTTGTGGGCTTAACGCGTGTTCCGAACAGAGAACTGCATCGATCCTGGACTATCTCTGATTTAATAAACTGTCTCCTTCTTATTCACTCCTAAAACGCTGCAAGTTACTGTCAAGTTCATTTGATTCTACCGTACTTAAACCTTCCTGTTGTTTCCAATTTTTGCCGGACTGACTTGGTAAGTTTTCTTGTTTCGCTTTGGAATTTTACTTGGGGGTTCCTTGTTCACTTATAGGGCAATTTGTGCCTGCTGCCTGTGAATTTATTCCCACCGAATTTTTCGCGACGATCATTTCGGCGGCGGCTGTACGTTGTGAGCAGTCAATAAATCAAAATTTAATCCAGCGTTAATACGCATTACGTACATAAATCAGCCGCTCGTTCTACATCTACGTACGTGTCGTCCAATGTTGCCAAAGTGGACTCTTGCACTTTATCCCTTTTATTTAAAAAAAAAAAAAATCGGAATCATCGTCAGTCTTTTAAACTCTGACGAACACGATTCTCGATAACATCTAGATTTGTAAGGTCCTGTAATTTAATGTGGTTTCGCGTAAACCAAAGCGAGTCCCCGAGTGTCCCTGGGGCTTCCCCCTATTTACGTTTATTACTGATGGTAGCTTACTTTCTGGGCATAAATTCGCTGTGCTGGAAGTTTCAGTTCTTCTGGCCATTCGGGGCAGCCTCTGTTGTGGGCTTAACGCGTGTTCCGAACAGAGAACTGCATCGATCCTGGACTATCTCTGATTTAATAAACTGTCTCCTTCTTATTCACTCCTAAAACGCTGCAAGTTACTGTCAAGTTCATTTGCTTCCACCGTACTTAAACCTTCCTGTTGTTTCCAATTTTTGCTGGACTGACTTGGTAAGTTTTCTTGTTTCGTTTTGGAATTTTACTTGGGGGTTCTTTGTTCACTTCTAGGGGAATTTGTGTCTGCTGCCTGTGAATTTATCCCCCCCCCCCCCGAATTTTTCGCCATGATCATTTCGGCGGCGGCTGTACGTTGTGAGCAGTCAATAAATCAAAATTTAATCCAGCGTTAATACGTATTACGTACATAAATCAAACGCTCGCTCTACATCTACGTACGTGTCATCCAATGTTGCCAAAGTGCACTCCTGCACTTTATCCCTTTTATAAAAAAAAAAAAAAATCGGAATCATCGTCGGTCTTTTAAGCTCTGACGAACACGATTCTCGATAACTTCTAGATTTGTGAGGAGGTCTTATAATTTAATGTGGTTTCGCGTAAACCAAAGCAAGTCCCCGGGTGTCCCTGGGGTTCCCCCTGTTTACGTTTGTTACTGATGGTAGCTTACTTTTTGGGCATAAATTCGCTGTGCTGGACGTTTCAGTTCTTCTGGCCATTCGGGGCAGCTTCTGTTGTGGGCTTAACGCGTGTTCCGAACTGAGAACTGCATCTATCCTGGACTATCTCTGATTTAACAAACTGTCTTCTTCTTATTTACTCCTAAAGCGTTACAAGCTACTGTCAAGTTCATTTGATTCTACCATACTTAGACCTTCCTGTTGTTTCCAATTTTTGCCGGACTGACTTGGTAAGTTTTCTTGTTTCGTTTTGGAATTTTACTTGGGGTTCCTTGTTCACTTTTAGGGTAATTTGTGCCTGCTGCCGTGAATTTATTCCCCCCGAATTTTTCGCGACGATCATTTCGGCGGCGGCTGTACGTTGTGAGCAGTCAATAAATCAAAATTTAATCCAGCGTTAGTACGTATTACGTACATAAATCAACCGCTCGCTCTACATCTACGTACATGTCGTCCAATGTTGCCAAAGTGCACTCTTGCACTTTATCCCTTTTATTTTGAAAGAAAAAAAATTCGGAATCATCGTCGGTCTTTTAAGCTCTGACGAACACGATTCTCGATAACATCTAGATTTGTGAGGAGGTCCTGTAATTTAATGTGGTTTCGCGTAAACCAAAGCAAGTCCCCGAGTGTCCCCGGGGTTCCCCCTGTTTACGTTTATTACCGATGGTAGCTTACTTTCTGGGCATAAATTCGCTGTGCTGGAAGTTTCAGTTC
Source organism: Prosopocoilus inquinatus (assembly GCA_036172665.1). Classification (NCBI taxonomy): domain Eukaryota; kingdom Metazoa; phylum Arthropoda; class Insecta; order Coleoptera; family Lucanidae; genus Prosopocoilus; species Prosopocoilus inquinatus. The sequence continues at coordinate 1,422,468 of CM069873.1, forward strand.
TTCTGGCCATTCGGGGCAGCCTCTGTTGTGGGCTTAACGCGTGTTCCGAACAGAGAACTGCATCGATCCTGGACTATCTCTGATTTAATAAACTGTCTCCTTCTTATTCACTCCTAAAACGCTGCAAGTTACTGTCAAGTTCATTTGATTCTACCGTACTTAAACCTTCCTGTTGTTTCCAATTTTTGCCGGACTGACTTGGTAAGTTTTCTTGTTTCGCTTTGGAATTTTACTTGGGGGTTCCTTGTTCACTTATAGGGCAATTTGTGCCTGCTGCCTGTGAATTTATTCCCACCGAATTTTTCGCGACGATCATTTCGGCGGCGGCTGTACGTTGTGAGCAGTCAATAAATCAAAATTTAATCCAGCGTTAATACGCATTACGTACATAAATCAGCCGCTCGTTCTACATCTACGTACGTGTCGTCCAATGTTGCCAAAGTGGACTCTTGCACTTTATCCCTTTTATTTAAAAAAAAAAAAAATCGGAATCATCGTCAGTCTTTTAAACTCTGACGAACACGATTCTCGATAACATCTAGATTTGTAAGGTCCTGTAATTTAATGTGGTTTCGCGTAAACCAAAGCGAGTCCCCGAGTGTCCCTGGGGCTTCCCCCTATTTACGTTTATTACTGATGGTAGCTTACTTTCTGGGCATAAATTCGCTGTGCTGGAAGTTTCAGTTCTTCTGGCCATTCGGGGCAGCTTCTGTTGTGGGCTTAACGCGTGTTCCGAACTGAGAACTGCATCGATCCTGAACTATCTCTGATTTAATAAACTGTCTTCTTCTTATTCACTCCTAAAACGCTGCAAGTTACTGTCAAGTTCATTTGATTCTACCATACTTAAACCTTCCTGTTGTTTCCAATTTTTTCCGGACTGACTTGGTAAGTTTTCTTGTTTCGTTTCGGAATTTTACTTGGGGTTCCTTGTTCACTTTTAGAGCAACTTGTGCCTGCTGCCATGAATTTATTCCCCCCGAATTTTTCGCGACGATCATTTCGACGGCGGCTGTACGTTGTGAGCAGTCAATAAATCAAAATTTAATCCAGCACTAATACGCATTACGTACATAAATCAAACGCTCGCTCTACATCTACGTACGTATCGTCCAATGTTGCCAAAGTGCACTCTTGCACTTTATCCCTTTTATTTCGAAAAAAAAAAAAATCGGAATCATCGTCAGTCTTTTAAACTCTGACGAACACGATTCTCGATAACATCTAGATTTGTGAGGAGGTCCTGTAATTTAATGTGGTTTCGCGTAAACCAAAGCAAGTCCCCGGGTGTCCCTGGGGTTCCCCCTGTTTACATTTATTACTGACGGTAGCTTACTTTCTGGGCATAAATTCGCTGTGCTGGAAGTTTCAGTTCTTCTGGCCATTCGGGGCAGCTTCTGTTGTGGGTTTAACGCGTGTTCCGAACCGAGAACTGCATCGATCCTGGACTATCTCTGATTTAATAAACTGTCTTCTTCTTATTTACTCCTAAAACGCTGCAAGTTACTGTCAAGTTCATTTGATTCTACCGTACTTAAACCTTCTTGTTGTTTCCAATTTTTGCCGGACTGACTTGGTAAGTTTTCTTGTTTCGTTTCGGAATTTTACTTGGGGGTTCCTTGTTCACTTCTAGGGCAATTTGTGCCTGCTGCCTGTGAATTTATTCCCCCCGAATTTTTCGCGACGATCATTTCGGCGGCGGCTGTACGTTGTGAGCAGTCAATAAATCAAAATTTAATCCAGCGTTAATACGCATCACGTACATAAATCAAACGCTCGCTCTACATCTACGTACGTGTCGTCCAATGTTGCCAAAGTGTACTCCTACACTTTATCCCTTTTATTTCGAAAAAAAAAAAAAATCGGAATCATCGTCGGTCTTTTAAGCACTGACGAACACGATTCTCGATAACATCTAGATTTGTAAGGTCCTGTAATTTAATGTGATTTCGCGTAAACCAAAGCAAGTCCCCGAGTGTCCCTGGGGTTCCCCCTGTTTGCGTTTATTACCGATGGTAGCTTACTTTCTGGGCATAAATTCGCTGTGCTGGAAGTTTCAGTTCTTCTGGCCATTCGGGGCAGCTTCTGTTGTGGGCTTAACGCGTGTTCCGAACTGAGAACTGCATCGATCCTGGACTATCTCTGATTTAATAAACTGTCTTCTTCTTATTTACTCCTAAAGCGCTTCAAGTTACTGTAAAGTTCATTTGCTTCCACCGTACTTAAACCTTCCTGTTGTTTCCAATTTTTGTCGGACTGACTTGGTAAGTTTTCTTGTTTCGTTTTGGAATTTTACTTGGGGGTTCCTTGTTCACTTATAGGGCAATTTGTGCCTGCTGCCTGTGAATTTATTCCCACCGAATTTTTCGCGACGATCATTTCGGCGGCGGCTGTACGTTGTGAGCAGTCAATAAATCAAAATTTAATCCAGCGTTAATACGTATTACGAACATAAATCAAACGCTCGCTTTACTTCTACGTACGTGTCGTCCAATGTTGCCAAAGTGCACTCCTGCACTTTATCCCTTTTATTTCGAAAAAAAAAATCGGAATCGTCGTCGGTCTTTTAAACTCTGACGAACACGATTCTCGATAACATCTAGATTTGTGAGGAGGTCCTGTAATTTAATGTGGTTTCGCGTAAACCAAAGCAAGTCCCCGGGTGTCCCTGGGGTTCCCCCTGTTTACGTTTATTACCGATGGTAGCTTACTTTCTGGGCATAAATTCGCTGTGCTGGAAGTTTCAGTTCTTCTGGCCATTCGGGGCAGCTTCTGTTGTGGGCTTAACGCGTGTTCCGAACTGAGAACTGCATCGATCCTGGACTATGACGATGTAATAGGATAGGCTAGGCGAGCGTTTACGTCATGGATGACGCAGTTAGGACCGTAGTCCCTAAATGTGCTTACCTAGTAATTGCAAGAAGTTTTCAAACGGAAAAGATTAATGATACCCAAAGTAATCTAACTAACTTTAAAGTATCAGAACCCTTTTCTCGTGATCACAGGTTTTAATAAATAATCTATCCGGCGCCTCCAAGTGAGAAAAATGGCATCACCGGACACCGCTAGAAAACTTTTTTAAAATTATTATTCATTCCGTGTGTGTCATTGGTACGCCTACGCAAGATGATTGCAGGTATTTTATGTTAACACCTCTCTGCAGAGAAGAGGTGAAGAAAGCGACCCGCATTATTTGGGCCGCTCGCTTTTGGGGGCTCGCGGCAGCTAGGGGCTTGAAAAAAAGTGAAGGAAAATTTGTTTCCTTAATTTTTAGAATTTTTTGAATTTTTTTCAATTTTTTTCCGAAATTTTTAATTTCTTTTTCTCTTTTTCTCTATTTAATTAATATTCTTCTTCGGATCATCTTAATTTAATAGCAATAAATTAACTACACTACACACTAACATATACATATATTCTCTTCAAACAAATGAATCATACTCGCCGTGTACACCTTTCCAAATTAATTTACGCCTTAATTTCATTTGCGCAGTTTTGTGCATTGCGTTTTGCGCTTCCACTAAACCATGATATATGTATGTGTGTGTGTGTGTGTGTGCCGCTGCCCTATAGTGCAGTAGACATTTCTGCCTCGTGGGCATTGTATCGAATTTATTTATATGCATCTGCATTGCGGAGGGGAAGGGGGGTGGGGGACAAATTTATTTATTGCATTGCCACGCATATTTCCCGATGATTAAAACTCCAAATTTAATTTTGTAATTATGTGATTAAAATGCAAGAGTTTACAAGAACGATTTTCTCGTCGCCGTTTATCTATCTATGTATCGTTCATTAAACTCGTAACCCACGTGACCCAAATCAATACCAAAAAATCTTTTCTTAGAGTTAGAAATCAATAAAACAAGAACAAATAAAATAATGGCTGTGAATGATGTGGTGTTTAGATAAACTGTTGAGTATCTCAAGAAAGGTGGAAAGGTGTGTAGAATTTTATAGACGGTCCAAATTTGACGTCACGTGTAGGGTCTGTCATTTTTGAAATAAGAAAGTTGCATCCAGCACCACTGTTTTGAATCATCCTGTATTGAGGGCAATTTTTATTGTTGTAGACCTTTAAAATTTAAAACATTTTTTCTATCTTCAGTAGTTTTCGAGATATAGCTCGAGAACGCACTGTTGGGACACCCTGTATAATAAACTATTTTCACCTATCAAGAACATTAATAAAAAAAAAAAACAACATAACATGTGACACGAGTATTTGACTTTGTTCATAATTTTTTTTGTATTCTGTTTTGGTATGGGTTTCGTTAATTTATTTCGTAATGTTTTAATAACCGATGCTTTGCTTTAATTTCTGTACGAAAATATCACGCTTCTCACTTCGAAAAGCATTTTGAAGTCGAATCTGAAACCATGAGTTCGAGAAGAGTCAAAAGCTCGTAACTTTTTTGTATTCTGTTTTGCTAAGGGTTTCGTTATTTTATTGTGTAATGTTTTAATAACCGATACTTTGCTTTAAGTTCTCTACAAAAATATCATGTCTCTCACTCCGAAAGCCATTTTGAAGCCGAATCTGAAACTATGCGTTCGAGAAGAGTCAAAAGTTCGTAATTTTTTTGTATTCTGTTTTGGTAAGGATTTCGTTAATTTATTTTTTAATGTTTTAATGACTGATGCTTTGCTTTAATTTCTGTACAAAAATATCACGTCTCTCCGAAAAGCATTTTGAAGCCGAATCTGAAACCATGGGTTCGAGAAGAGTCAAAAGCTCGTAACTTTTTTGTATTCTGTTTTGCTATGAGTTTTGTTAATTTAATTTGCGACGTCTTAATTATTGATACTTTGCGTTTAAGCTTTGTACAAAAATGTTATGTCTCTCTCTTTCTCTCTGTCTCTCTCTTTGCAAAGCATTTTGAATATGTGCTAAGTTGTTTTGTAACATTTTTTCGAATTTAATTTCTCTCTCCAAATTTAGGTATTTGTGTAAAATCATTTTTTATGACTTGGAATGAATCTAAAATACTTTTTTGGTCTTTGAGAAATTGTTTGAATTATTTTAGTTTATTAAAAAGTTCTAATTTTACACGGCGTTTGATTGATCTCCGAGTCAAAATTTGAAATATTTTGCTAAATTTATTTCTGAAAGTAATTTATTAATTTGTAACTTTTTAATGTATGTACATTTTATTTATGAAACATTTTTTGTTTTTGAGTAAAAGTTTTGTTTTTTCTAACCCGAGAAGGAACGCAATTCCGTTCGTTTTTCAAAAAAAAAAGAAAATATCGATGGACAGAGAGCGATTCCTGGCTAATTTCTAAACTCAAACCATAAACGTTCAAACTATTTCCTTCATCTCTTGAAGGAAATAGTAATTTTATTTTTATTTGATTTTGTTTTAAGTAAAGCCTAGAGTGAGATTTTGAGAGTAAACATTAAAGTTTTTTTTTTCTTGTAAGTGATTATGTTATTGTATTGTTCCGAACGTAAGGCTCGATTTAATTTATCTTAAAATAAAATACTCGATAAACTAATTTATTAAACTAATTTCTTAAACTAATTTATTAAACTGATTTATTAAACTAATTTATTAACAACGTTACACTAGCACTAATTAATATTATGCGGACTATAAACTAATGTATTTTTATTATTGTATTTACATTTTATTATTATATTTATTATTTCATTATTATTTTTTTACAAAAGTCGAACGATAAGCCAACTTTTTCGATGCGAACTGTCGATGCGTGTTCTTCTTATTCTTCTTTTATGCGTGCGTCTTTTTATAACCGGGCTGGTTTTCGTGGAGCTTCTTACCCTAGAGAATACCGTCGGCGGAAGCATTTGGACGGCCGTCGAATGTTCGCGACGCTGGCTCTGATGCATGTATGATTAATTCAATCAATTAATATACAGGGTGAAACACTGGAATAAGATCATACTCAATTATTTCTTCCAGAAATGAAATTTCTGAAGAGTTTTCAACTGGTAAAGAATAAGTCTTCACAACTTAAGAAGAGGTTTTTAATTTCAGGACGAAAAGAAGTGTTGGCTTAAATTAAAGCAACCCAAAAGTTTTCTTCTTTAATTCCCCCTTATTTATTTACTTTACAATTCAAAATAAACTTGTAAGTTGGTTTGTTTATTGCATGTCGAACATTTTAACGCTCGCAATAAAATCAGAGCACGCCTCGCCGTAACAAATACACAGAGCCGGGGCCCCATTAGACGCGGAGGAAATGCGTAAGCCGGAAAATGAAATCTTTCCGCGGAGATTTCGTGAAATCTCCTCTCTGAAGTTAGCTGGTCGTAAATTCGGGGAATTATACTAATAAAATTATGTCTCTCAGGTTTGGAGACTTGCAATTAAGAGCGGTTGGGTTGCCAGCAGGCGGTGAAATTGCGCTCGCCGCCCGCCTGAAACTGAAAATTTACTTTTAAATTATTCAGTTCTGATTTGTGAACAATGTTTTATGACGAATACGAAAGCCGGTTTGAAACGCAGAACGCCACTGACTTCCATCGTTCAAATTAAGATAGATGTTGTTATGTACAATGTAGAGCAAGAAGTGCTTCTTGATTCAACCAAACTATTTTGAATCTCTAAAGGCCGCTTTATACAGTGCAATTTGTATTGCTTGCTCGCTTTTGACTTTTGATTATTCTCGAACCCATGGTTTCAGATTCGGCTTCAAAATGCTTTTCGGAGTGAGAGACGTGATATTTTTGTTCAGAAATTAAAGCAAAGCATCGGTTATTAAAACAATACCCTTAGCAAAACAGAATACAAAAAAGTTACAAGCTCTTGACTATTTTTGAAGACGTGGTTTCAGAATCGGCTTCAACATGTTTTTCGAAGCTCTTGACTCTTTTTGAAGACGTGGTTACGTTCCTTCTCGAGTTAGAAAATACTACTTTTACTCAAAAACAAAAAGTATTTCATAAATAAAACGTATATTAAAAAGTTACAAATTAAATTACTTTCAGAAATAAATTTCGCAAAATATTTAAAATTTTGATTCGAAGATCAAGCAAACACCGTGTAAAATTAGAACATTTTAATAAACTAAAATAATTCAAACAATTTCTAACAGACTAGAAAATTAATTAACGAAACTCTTAGCAAAACAGAATACAAAAAAGTTACGAGCTCTTGACTCTTTTTGAAGACGTGGTTTCAGAATCGGCTTCAAAATGCTTTTCGAAGCTCTTGACTCTTTTTGAAGAAGTGGTTTCAGATTCGGCTTCAAAATGCCTTTCGGAGTGAGAGACGCGATATTTCTGTACAGAAATTAAAGCAAAGTATCGGTTATTAAAAAATTACAAAATAAAATAACGAATAAAGCTGCAAGCAAGTGCAAGCAAGTTTTCCGTGCAATTTTCATTGCATTGCATACGTTGTAAAGCTCTCTCTCTACTAAACTCTGTTTGTTTATAGTCGCCGCCAGAATATATTTCAGTCTTTCATGAATTTCTGCAGTATATTACTCTAAAACATGCAGCAGGCATAAATTAACTTCAAGGACACGCTTAATTTATGCTTCAAGCTCCGCAAACTAAAATTCGAAGGTCTACGTTCTGCTAGTTCAGAGCAAGCAACAGCAAGCCGAAGACGACGAACTTACAAACAAATGTAAATGGCGTTTGTAATTTCGAGTGTTTTGTTGGCCGAGAGGGAAATTTCGGGCAGGCAAGCGTGGCAGGGGTTGGTTTTGAAAGACTCGCATGTTCCGGGGAGCGTGTGCGAACTTTGATAAATCGGTTCGCAAATCGCCGCGATTACATTAGGCTCGGTTATGGCTGTGACTTTCTAATTAAGTAAATGCCATCGATTATTTATTATTTTTTTTTTATGTTGAGGGCGATTCATTTTTCGCAATCCTTATGGTCCTTCGAAATAAAACACTTCAGGCAAACTAACCCGATATCCATTTATAGTTTCCTTTAAGTAAAGGGTGTTCAAGAATTACTTCAGTCCAACCAACTGTTCTCAACTAACGAGCCACAGCTGGACAGCGATTTTCTTGTTCGGTAGCTAATTTGAATTGATTTTCTTTAAGCCGAAAATGCTCTCGCACGAGTGTTTTCCCTCGAGACGTCAGAACAGGGCCGCTGTTTACCAAAAGATTTTCAAATTTTTCTCTCTCGTTGTCTTTCTCATGGTCCTTAGAAATAAAACATTTCAGGCAAACTTATCCGATATCCCATTTATGGTTTCTTTCAAGTAAGGGCTGTTCAAGAATTACTTCAGTCCAACCAACTATTCTCAATTAACGAGCGACCGCTGGAAAGCGATTTTCTTGTTCGGTAGCTGATTTGAATTGATTTTCTTTAAGCCGAAAATGCTCTCGCACGAGTGTTTTCCCTCGAAACGTCAGAACAGGGCCGCTGTTTACCAAAAGATTTTCAAATTCTTCTCCCTCGTTGTCTTTCTCATGGTCCTTAGAAATAAAACACTTCAGGCAAACTTATCCGATATCCCATTTATGGTTTCTTTCAAGTAAGGGCTGTTCAAGAATTACTTCAGTCCAACCAACTATTCTCAATTAACGAGCGACCGCTGGAAAGCGATTTTCTTGTTCGGTAGCTAATTTGAATTGATTTTCTTTAAGCCGAAAATGCTCTCGCACGAGTGTTTTCCCTCGAGACGTCAGAACAGGGCCGCTGTTTACCTAAAGATTTTCAAATTCTTCTTCTTCGTTGTCTCTCTCTTAATGAGGTTCGCCTCGATTAACTTCTTTAAGGTATTAAAAGCATTTAAAAATTAGTAAAACAAAAGAGACTGGTAATTTTCACATATATATTAACGAAAAGTGAAAAGATAATATAAATGCAATTTACAGAAATAAATCCTCTGCAATTGCAGAAACGTTAAACATACGAAAATAAAATTTTACAATATATGTGCAATAATGTAAATGGAGAGAGGCAAGAATTTTTCTATCGTTTGCAGTGATTAGATTTCAAGAACACAATGATTTTATAAGAAAAAAATAATTACAAGAATGAAATGAGATAAATACCGTGCTTTCTTAAGTTTCTTGAGTCCACGTAAAAACTAAGCAATCCAAATATTAATTGTTTTAATTAATTGCTGCTCTACTTCATCCCCGCTAGGTGGCGCGGTAATTATCAGCACTTAATATGCGCAACAGAAAATCAACCATATTACAGACTATATTACGATTGCATTAAGTATAAAGACTGTACTCAATATCACATTTCACCTATTGCGTCATACTTAAGAAATGATCGCGATACATTCCTATTGTTTGTGACATATTATTATTTTATTTAATTTTATATGTCGATTTTTTTCATTAAGAGAAAATGGGAAAAAAGAAGAAGAAGAAGAATATGATGGCGGTGACGAAAAGAGATCCGAAAGTTGAAAGAACAAAAGCAAATGCAAAATTCGACGGAGTGATCAGAAAGATGAAGCTGAGGAGTGATCGAAAGACATTTGCAAAAAAACATCAAAACCCAATACAGTTTAGAATTAAGAAGGAAGTGGAAACAGATGGAAAAAGGATGGAAAGTCGCGAGAGAAGGTAAAAGGGCAGATGAAGTCGAAAATGATCTCAAAGTCGGAAGACTTCGTTATGTATCGTTGTGCAGTTGGGTTGACCTTGAACAATATGTATTTATTATTGTTAAAATTTTCAATGCTTTTCGGTCATCTTCGTGAATTTAAAATTTTATATTTTCTCTAATTTCTTTCCTCCAAATTCGTCTACTTTTTCTTTTTTTTTGTTAGTTTTCGTCGCTGGGTTGGGCTTGCGTAGGTTGACTTCTGTCGCTTTTTTCATTAAGAGAAAATGTGAATGGGTGAACTACCACTGACAGAAAGCGGATGGAAAATTGATGAAAAAAAAAAAAGAAAAACTCCTGTTTAATTAAAGTATTTTTCTGTTTTCTCACAGTTTTTCAAATTTCTCGAGTTGGTTTAGTTTGACCTTGAACAATTTTCCTAACAACATACTCCTATTTATTACTGTTCAGAGAATCTTCCTGAATTTTAAGTTTTGGTCTTCTCCAGTTTGCTTCCTCCAAATTCATCTGATTTTTTTTATTCTTGTTAGTCTTTGTCGCTGGGCTGGCTTTGCGTAAGTTGACTTCAATTGGGTTGACCTTGAATTGCCTTTTTTTTTAAATTATGTTTCTTTGGAAATTTTTATCGATTTTAATTTTTTTGTTTTAATTGCTCTCCCTCCTTTCGATTTTTTAGATTTTCCAGGTGAGTTGGGTTGACCTTGAACAATATTTATTTATTATTGTTCAGATTTTCAATGCTTTTCGGTCATCTTCGTGAATTTTAAGTTTTATATTTGCTCTAATTTATTTCCTCCAAATTCATCTCATTTTTCTTTTTCTTTTTGTTAGTTTTCGTCGCTGTGATGGCTTTGCGTAAGATAACTTCATTTTTTTTGTTTTTTTGTCTTTATTCTTCTCTCCCTTCAATTTTTCAGATTTCGCCGGTTGGGTTGGATTGACCTTGAACAATTTTCCAAACAATACACTTATCATTGTTCAGAATTTCAATAGTTTCTGGTAATCTTCGTGAATATTAGGATTTGTTTTCTTTTCGAATCGCTTTTTTTCCGATTTTCCAAAACTGTTTTCACTAATTTTTACATTTTTTTTAGAATTAGCGGATTTTTCCATTTTCTTGCCTAATTTTTCAGTTCTTTTGTTCCTCCTTCTCACTTTAAAAAATTTTCCCAATTTCTTGCCTAATTTTTAATATTGGGATTGGGTTCGGTCATGTCTGCTTCGATTGGGTTGAGTTGACTTTCACCTTTTTTTTCCCAAATTTTTTTCTCCAATTTCATCTGTTTTTTTTCTCTTTTTCTCTTTTTCTTATGTTAGCTTTCATCGCTTGGTTGACCTTGCTTGGATTCGATTGCGTTGGTTTTACCTTAACCTTTTTGCCAATTTTTTTTTCATAAAAGAGATGAGGAAATGAAAACAGAAAAGGAAAAAAAATGTTGAGGAAAACAATCCAGAAGGTCACGATGTCCTTATGGCGTATGTCCAAATAAATTTTTGGTGTTTGTCGTAAACGCTTTGTCCTCCACACCTTCATTACCTTTACCTAAAAATTTTTTAGGCACATAGTATATCTATAAGAGAAATGCCAGATTGTGGGAAAGGATAAAAGCGAATAGAAGAAGAAAATCTGGTCAGACTTCCAGAGTTAAAGAAAATCCGTTTCAAGGAGCTTTTTATTTTTTTTTATCTGTCAAACTTACAACTCAACTATTTTCGCGACCATCCTCGTTCGGATGAAGCCGCCTCAGACCGAATTAGAGATGGGAAAGACGAGAGAAGTGGCAATGGAAACGTATGAAGACGTTCCAAAGTTGACGACGTTGTTATACAACGAAGAGAAAAATGAAATTTATAAAAGAAAACGTATTCAGACTGGATTAAAGAGATTGGAAAAACGAAATAATGAACAGGAAAGGTGAGAAAGTCGTTGAAAGAGAGAGAGGAACTCAACACCCTTGAGAATAATGAGGGAAAATGGAAGAAGATTGCAGATTGGGTGGAGTGGGTGTAGTTACAGCGTGGAGCATGTTTGAAAAATAGAAAAGAACTCAACGCCCTTGAGCATATTAAAGGAGAAGCGAAGAAGATTGTAAATTGGCTGGAGTAGGTGTATTTAGAGCATGGAGCATGTTTGAAAGAGAGAGAAGAATTCAACGCCATTAAGGATATTAAAGAAAAAGCGAAGAAAATTGCAAATTGGCTGGAGTGAGGGTATTTAGAGCATGGAGCATGTTTGAAAGAGAGAGAAGAACTCAACGCCCTTGAAGATATTAAAGGAGAAGGGAAGAAGATTGCAAATTGGGTGGAATGACTTGAATGAATTTAGAGCATGGAGAGATGAGAGAAGCGGCAACGGCGGAAAGAGGAAGGTCGACGACAGAAACCAAAGGACTCGTGCTTTATCAGAGTATTAATAAGAGAGAAAGGAGAGAAGAAGATGATGATGAAAACGGTCGTTGGAGTCGGCAACGTCGTTGCACATCGGCAACATAAATGGCCAGGTGCAGAGAGGGATGGAAAAAGGCAATAGATAAAAATGACCTTGAAAACTAATGTTAAGTTGCGAATATCGCTGTACTTTAGAAAAGGCCAAATTCCAAAAGCTAAATAATACGTAATAACAAAAACAAAAAAAGAAAATCATGTACAAGATTACGATTAAGGAAAATGATGTAAATTGAATTGCAAAAATAGGAAGAGTCAATGAGTTTTTTTTTATATGTATAAAAGATGTAGGAGTAAGCAGAAAGAATTCAACATCTGATCCCTTGGTGTGTTAAAGGATGTAGGAGGGAGATGATGCTGATGTTGATTGATGATTAAGATGAAGATGTCAAGCAGGCGACTTGATTATACATCAGAAAGAGAATGCAATGGATAGGAAGAAATGAATACAAGAAATGAAAGTCTGCCAGACTGTTATGATAAAAGCGAGGATTAAAAAGTCCCTGCCGCAGTTCACAAAGAAAATGCAATGGATAGGAAGAAATGAATACAAGAAAAGAAAGACTGTCAGACTATTACGATAAAAGCGAGGATTAAAAAGTCCCTTCCGCTGTTTAAGTCTTAACCAAATAGATGTTTTTTTTTTCTTCTCTCGTAAAGTAAACTAAGCAAGTGGCACCTAGGCGAGGATTAAAAAGTCCCTGGCCTTAGTTTTAGAGCAATTTCGACACACGTTACACACGGTCTGTTCGATCGCGTAGTAACGGAAGCCTTCGCTGCGATCGACGGTACTATTTCATCCTCGCTGTAGTTATGATCAATCGAAAGCAGAAGAGGAAGGTGAGGACTGGCCTCACTGTACACAAAAGAATACAGAATGAACCAGCATTTGCATGCCATGTAGGATTAGAAGTTCAGATTCTTAAATCTGGTAAAAAATGATGTTTTTAAAAAAGAAAAAGAATCGATGTATCAATCATTTGAGAACCGTTAAAACAATTGCCACCTTTTTATACTTTAGAATAGAGGCAGGCAAGGGCTTTAAAAGATTGCACTCTCCACTCTTGATTGTTTAAACAAATTCAAATACTTAGTGCCAAGTGGTGTCGATCTCCTTGCCCAACACGTTTGTACCCATCCCTGCTTTCAGAGCTTTCGTGAAGTGATCTGCTTGAGCATGATTGATTAAAGCTGTTTGATTAAATCGCTCAAAAAAGAAAGTGCCCCAAAAAAATTGTTGTTTACCTTCCCAGAACTTTTCCTCTGCCTCATTTTCTTTATTTTTTATTTTTTTTGCTCCTTACCCTCCCGGTAAGGTGAAACTAAACACCCCCATTTTTTTGTTCTCTGTTCTTTTTTACAACCGGCAATTCCCCCTCCCCCCCCTCCCCCGCCCCGCCACGCAGCCGCGTAATTGTTTGATTACCTTTTTGTTTCATCTTCGTAATTGATGTCGTCTCCTGCGTATAGCTCGCGGCTTTTGTCACGGGGTGCTTTTGTGTTGGCAGAACTGAACTGCTGCTAATTTCGCGCTTCACTATTGTCCAACGCCAATAAATTGCCACGGCTCATAATTCCTCGTTGCAATAATGTAAATCTAGTAAATTGCGTCTGATAAAATCAGGCCGGCTTATGTAATGCAAAATTAGCTCGAGGGGGTGGGAGGGGGGGGGGGGCAGCAAGCTAGGAAGTTATAGGAAAATCGATGCGAACGAACGTGTAACATGCTTTTATTATTAGCCACTTTTGCAAGTCGACCCCGATTATTATTGGTCAGGTACTACTCTGACAATGTAAATTCTGAATAGGTACCTACGGTAATTACATGTGTGTGTGTGTGTGTTTTTGAAAAAGTATTATTACGAATAAGCTTTCGCCCTTGTAACGTAAAATAACAGCACGACGAAACGATAAATCATTCGTCGTTAGATTAAACGTATTTAAAAAAATAAAAATAAATAAATAAAAAAACCAAAAACATTTTATTGTTCGGAGGGAAAAATTTTTAAATTCGCTTTCACATCCTCGGAGGTGGGTAACAATGAACGACTTTCAGGTGATATTCTCTTGGGGAGGGGAGGGGGGGGGGGGGTGAGCTTCCGCCAACTCTCCTCGCTTCACCTGTTTGGGTTTGAGCCGCCGGAATCTCCGGATTTTCAAGGCGAGCTTTAGCTCCACGTCGCTCGCAGATTTGGTTACGCTGTTCTTCCCCCGTTCATTATAAATTGCGAAAGTAAAGAAAAAGGTTTTTTTTAATTTGAAACCCCTTGCGCTGTTGCATGTGACTCGCGTGTTAAATCATGGTAAAATCTACATGCATCAGTGATAACGGTAATTGTACTTTATTTATCCTTCTACATATTACCTTCAAGAAGTTTTGAATTAAAATTGCTGTTAGAATGAAATCATTTATATTAAATTATTAAAATATAAGTATATAAAAGATTAACACATTTTCAATGAAAAACTGCGCAAATATGACAAAATTTGACAGGAAAAAAACATTTTTTTTTTAATTTATGCATCGAGTTAGGTTAAGGGCAGTTGAGTTGAATTCATCTTGAAATGGATTAGATTTAATTTTTGTTATTTTATTTTATTTTTTTAATTGTCGTCTTAAGTTCAGCATACTTAATTTTTATTGAGCCTTTCATTTTTTTAATTTAAAGTTTTTTGTTTATTCTTTTAAATTCTTGGCTTGAGTGCAGTACGTCTGGGTTGAGCGCATTTGGGTTGAGTTGGACTTGATTATTATTGTTTTAATTTTTTTAATTTTGTCCTAAGAACAGCACATTCAGGTTGAGTCCAGTTGGATTTGGTTGTCCTCAAGGTGGGTTTAGACTTCTTTGTTAATGAGTTTTTTTCTTTTTTTAATTTAAATTTTTTGTTTACTTTTTTAAATTTTTGGCTTGAGTTCAGCACTTTTCAGTTCAGCGTAGTTGGGTTCAATTGGATTTAATTATGACTTAATTTTGTCATATGTTGAGCATATTTAGGTTGAGTCCAGTTTGATTTGGTCGTCCTCAAGGTGGGTTCATTGACTTCAAGGTTATTGACTTTTCTTTTCTTAATTTTAATTTTTTTGTTCACTTTTTTTAAGTGTTTGGCTTGAGTTCAGAACGTTTGGGTTGAGTGCAGTTGGGTTAAGTCGGACTTAAGTATTGGTATTTTAATTTTTAATTTTGTCCTTAGTTGAGCACGTTTAGGTAGAGACCAGTCGGATTTGGTTGGCCTTGAGATGGCTTGGACTCACGATTTTTATTGAGTTTTCAATTTTTGCTTAATTTTTTTAATTTTTGCCTTAAGTTCAGCACATATAGTAGATTGAATGCAGTCGGGTTATTTTATTTCAAAGTTTACATCTGCTCTCTATAATAAATTAAATTGACCTTGAGATAGGTTTGACTTAATTTTTGTTTAATATCAATTTTTTCATTTTTTATTTTTTTAAATTTATTTCTCTTATTTTTTTTGTTTTATTTTTTGCTTAATTAATTTTAAATTTTTAATTTTTTATTTTTCTTGTTTTTTTAAAATTTTTATTGAGCTTTCATTATTTGCTTAATTTTTTATAAATTTTTGCCTTTAATTCAGCACATAGATTTACATTGAGCGCAGTTGGGTTGAATTGACCTTGAGATGGATTTGACTTAATTTTCGTTTAATTTCAAATTTTTCAATTTTTTTACTTGGGTTGGGCAGTTAGGCTGAGTTTAATTGGTTGTTTCGACTTAGTCTTCATTGATTTTTAACCGTTAGAATTTTCAACAAACTTTTACTTAAGTGACGGCTCTTCGGCAAGCTGTCAAGAAGAGAAGAGAAGAAGAAGAAGAAGAAGAAAAAGAAAAAGAAAAAAGAACTGACAACGTTTCCATTGTTTTTTTTGTTTTCTGTGTACAGCGGTGTGCAGATTTTTTGATAGATACTTTTTATCAACTTGTAAACCTGCTTAGCCCCCCTCCCCCCAAAAAAAAAGCGGCAGCGACAAGTATGTTCCAGTTTTTCTGTACGTCCTCTTTTTTATCTTATTTGTTTTACATCTTATTTCTTTTGTTTTTTTATTGATTCCGCTAAAATTTTTCAAAATTATCGGTTTAGTTTGTTTCGCATCGGTAAATGCCGATGACGGTTGAATTGTTGCGGTGTCAAAATTCGTTTTGCTCAGAGTTGCAATTTTCGTCGCGGTGCATGGTGTGATTTTACAGCGTTAATTACTTCCCCCCACACTCTCGATCTATTTCGGCTCGCAAGTCCTAGACGTGTTTTCATGCATTTCAGGGACACTCTTGTAATAAATTTTATGAGCTCGTATTTAATAATAATAATAAAAATAATAATAATAGGGCATTGATTGACTGCAAGGTGGTTTAGCGTTATAATTGCGTTAATGTCGGCGGCCTGAAAGCCAGTGTTTTCTTTTGCGCTGCACTCTCAATTGTTTTCGATCGTCTGCATTTGTAATTCATTAAAAAAAAATAAACAGTTCGTTTATCTAACGTCGAGACTATAAATGAAGTTGTTTGTGGTCCGATGAGAAATTTAAGTAAAAAGTTGTTTTAATCTTAAACTGGACAGAATTATGATTGGAAATGCATAACTGCAACGTTTCGCTATAGATTTACAGTTTGAACCGTAAAACTTGACGTCGCATCTGTTTTTTTTTTTTTTGGCAATTTTGTTCCAGGAAAATAAGCGCTTTTCGCCAGCTTTGTTGTTTCAAGACGCGCGACGCGACGCTCTAGAATGCATTCACACTTGACATTAATGAACATGATTTGTTCGAACTCCTTCCTAACAATTTTAGGGCGAAGCCAAGTGACGGCTTTATTAACTAATTCCGCTCAGCGTCTTCTCAGTATTTCCAAGGCACGCTGGTGTTGTTGAGGGGGCTTGGCTTTAGGATAGGACAACAAATTACCCTATTTTTTAAACAAAATTAGGTTCCAACATTTTTGAAACAAGAAATTTTTGGATTTGCAAATAGAACATATGATAATTTTTTTTTAATTCGGTGCAAATATTTCACGCGCAAAACGCTAATTTAGTATAATAAAAGAAAAAATGCAGAGAAATAAGTTCAAATCCAATTACCATGTTTTATGAAACCAAAAGAGCTATGTATACTTTGCGTTTTTTTTTTTTTTAGTTGTAACCATTGCTCATTGTAGATACAATGAAAGGTTTTTTTTTTTAATGGAAAGTTTGACTAAACTAAACACACACGAAACGTTTATTTATTTATTTTTTTGTATTTTTTGATACCTCGTAAATCCCCCTTGACGAGCTTTAAAAGGCTTCTCCCGACGCCCTTTCTTTTATTGCCGCCGCCCCATAAAAATTTTTATGTGTTGTTGAGCTCCTAATGAGAAATGGTTCGCGACAGATTACATCGGAATTGGGAAATACAGGGTCCGTGCGGTAGACACTTCATTTCATTCGTATAAGCTTATTTGTCAGAAGTCTTATATGACAGTGGCGTGCTTCGCATCGCAAATGCGTTCTGCCCGACCGCGCTTGATATATCGCCATGGTTCGAATTTACCGTTCATTTCCATTCGTTTCGTGCTTTTTATTCCGCTGTATGCCCATTGCAAATCGAAGAACGGCCGTTAATTATTACTTGAAAGCGCAAAATTAATTAGTTCCGACGAAATTTATGTTTGCGTATTGTTTGAATCTGTGATTGCATGAGCAAATTCGTTGCCAATTATGTATGTTGCCGATTACTTCCGCATAAATGTTAAATAATTCACTGACACGCAATGTTTGTTTGCATTCGATCGTTTTGTTTTTGATTTTTCATTAAAATATCATGGATACACTGACGTAATTTTCAACAAAGTGGAACTTATCAGTAGGTAATTATCAGAGAGAGGAATTTTTATGCACGGATTCGCACTAGTCTGGCGCATAGATTAATTGAATGTATCAATGCAACAACATCCCTAATAAGATCACATGATTAACCCATACACCCAATCATATGCTGACCCTCCCTACCGTTGCAGTTCCGTAAAAACTCCTCTCTCTGGTAATTAAACAGAACTGATATACATAATACATGCACAGATCTTTATTAAATCAAAGACTATTTGCGTGTTTAATTAAAGTACTGAATTAATTTAACTTGACCTTATATGTACATTTTCTAAAATCACCTTTGAATCACCCGGTACAATTCATTCAAATCATTTCCATTTCACATAGTTTACAATAATTACCTGGTCGCATTTAATAAAAGATTAATGATTTGCATAAAATAATTTATTTACCGAATAAAAGGTGTTATCACCTGCATGATAACACCTTTTCGTTGTGATTTCACGCAGACAGATTTATTCGAACGTGTTCGTTCCATCGCCGAACAGATGTGATTGAAGTGTGTGTGTGTGTGTGAACTCCCTCCTGTGATCGGGGAGCGTTCCGGCGATTTGCAGCAGTTGTGAATGCAACTTTTCACGTGATTGATGTATTGTTCGCCGGTATTTTACGCGAACTGCAATGCAGACTTGAATATCTGCAAAACGTGCAATCCAGACTTGTTTTTTGCTTTTTTTTTTAATAGCATTTGAAAACGAAATGCTTTCAATAAATAAAACAGAACGAACGGTTATTCTTGGCAGTAATATATTCACTGCGATCCATCCGAGTTTTTGAGTGAAAATTAACGAGAGAGTTTCGATTTAGGACTTGAATAATATACACGATAAAAACTGTGATAATTTGTACAATGGATCGCAAATAACAATTTTTTTTAGCGGTGTACCTATAGTCTGTTTGTTATTTTTATTTTGGATAGGCGCGCAATCATCTGCAATTTTTCTACAACTGCATTTCGCAATATTTCGAGGGAATTAAATTGATTGTTTATGTTAACATCGTTTCGGAATATTTCGTGGGAATTAAACTGATTGTTTATGTTAACGTCGAGGCTGTTGTTACTCTATTTTTTCTTCATAGGTCGTAAACGCGAAGTTGTAAATTAACATGCTTGATACTTAACGCCCTTGAGCTGATCTTGATCTTTCTTACTTTCCTCCATCCCCTCACGCACCAGCCGAACGATTGATGAACGTCACGTGCACCAAACGGGTGGGGGTAATGCACTTAGTCAATTTGTTAATAAATTGCCTAATAGAAGGATGATGTTTTGATGAATTCAGTATCTCGGAAGAGATGAAATAGAAGTAATCCATGAGTTAATTATCTTAATTATTACAAAATACAAGTTTTTCAAACTTTAACACTCGGACACTGTTTAAATTAGAAGAAGCGCTCTACGTTTCACCATCGCTTGAATAGCTTCGTAAGGGATGTAAAACGTAAATAAACAAGAGTCGGCTTCAGTTAATTATTACTCTTAATATTTGTTATTATTTACACAAGCAGTTTGAGTTGGGGCAGCGTTCCAGTTACAAAATAGGAATTGGAAAGCCCCTGTCACCATCGATACAAACACGAAATCAGGCGAATTGAGACGCACTTGCAATCAATCAATCACTTACACATACGTCTTGCGCTCTCTTTTGTAGTCTGACTTTCACACACGCACAAGCAAGGCTTATCGTGTACATACACTCGTCCAGCGCTCTATTCTTGTAGTCAGGCGAACTCTCACACGTCTGCACATAAGGACTAGCTAACGTTTTTCTCATACATCTGTTCAATCAGTCGTGTTGCGAAGACTGCAACCTCCACTAACATCAGTTAATTATTACTCTTAATATTTGTTATTATGTATTTAGACAAGCAATTTGAGTTGGGGCAGCGTTCCTGTTCCGAAATAGGAATTGGAAAGTCCCTGTCACCATCGATACAAACTCGAAATCAGGCGAATTGAGACGCACTTGCAATCGATCAATCACCCACACATACATCGCGCGCTCTCTCTTGTACTCCGACGTTCACACATGCACGAGCAAGGCTTATCGTGTCCATACATTCGCCCAGCGCTCTATTCTTGTAGCCAGGCGGACTCTCACGCATCTGCACAAACGCACCAGCTAAAGTTTTTCTCATATATCCATTCAATCAGTCATGTTGCGAAGACTGCAACCTCCACTAACATCAGTTATTTATTACTCTTAATATTTGTTCTTATTTACACAAGTAGTTTCAGTTGGGGTAGCGTTCCTGTTACGAAATAGGAATTGGAAAGCCCCTGTCACCATCGATACAAACACGAAATCAGGCGAATTGAGACGCTTTCACTCACACACACGTCGCGCGCTCTCTTTTGTAGTCCGACGTTCACACACACAGCAAGGTTTATCGTGTACTTTCGCCCAGCGCTCTATTTTTGTAGTCAGAAATGCGGTTTTTTCTTTTGGTTTTCGCCTTGTCAATTATGTTTCCTGGTTCTGAATTGTCAAGTCGCATGTCATTGGCGTTTGACAAACTAGAAAATGTAATCGACAAAAGGGGAAAACCAAGATGAAAGATTGTTGCATTTGCGCCAACGTCTTCATCTTGGTATCTCAAAAGAATAGATACTTTTTGTAATTATATTTAGGTACAGATACAGGTACAGATACAATTCTTTAGTAGTATATGAGATACGTATCTAGATAGGTACTCATTAAGTATTAGATTAGATACTGCGTCGAGATACTTGCATCTACATACTTAGAAGCACTGATTCTTAGACCTTAGACTTTATACAGGGTGTCATACTGCAAATAATAATAAATTTTCAATTGCTCTCAGTTTCTTGTTGTTTGATCTTAATTTGGTAGGAGGATGGGTTGGAAAGTCGTCGGAATGATAATGCAAAACAAGTTCTATTAACCAAAATTTATTTATTTTTTCTTGAAAAGTGGTTGTTTAATTAAAATCTTCCGGTAAATAAGTGTTTTGCCGACGGGAACTTAACTTGTCTTATCAAGATTCAACGGCACATAATAATTAAATATTCGGATTTATTGCGACGTTAAAAGCAATGGCCTCTCGATTGCACTTCTGTTGTTTTGTTCCAATAAAATTTCCTTTTCTTGACCTATCTCAAAGACATAGGCGTGCGATTATTTCTTGCCCGATTTTCAACTGCGATTTTTTCTAAACGTGTAAAACTTTTGTTTTAAAGACATGCAAGTTCGATCGTTCCCATTTATGGTGAGGTATTACAGGTTTAAATTTCCGCACTTATTTCACAAACACCCGGTGTAAGAAATAAATTAAAACGACCGTCATCATCATATTTTATTACGACGTTAAATCTGAAGTTATGAATCCTGAAATCCCTGAAATTATGTGCCCTGTCGCGTTTCCGAATGCGATTCATACGTCTTGCGAAGAGGATCACCATTCGCATTCCTTCTGCGTCCGTTTGACGTAACACATCCACAATTTCGAAATGCAAAACAGCACAGTACAAATGAACGTCCCGTAAACGCGGAAGGAAATGCAGGACGAGATTTACGGCGTCTTCACGAGCCATAACTCAGAAGAATGAAAAATCTTGATCTTTCAACTCGCCAGCCATCGTTTTTATCTGTCTGTGTGTGATTCTGGCTGGAAGCAAAATGTTCGTGTAAAAAATTACACTGCAGAAGAGAAATCAACGACTTGAGTGAGCTTTGCGCTCCAGTTATTCACTCGTTTTTGTATGAGCGGGGGTGGCGGTTTTCCCCACACCCCCCGCCGCCACTGATTTTAAATATTCCTCCACGACACAGGCGGGCGCCAGAAAGGTTGCTCGCGTGACCGGCATTTTGTGTAAACCATTTATTACCCCTTGTAATTCGAGCTTTCGCATGGCATGTACTTGAACGGATTTGTCTCTGTTTAGTGTAAATGCCGCCGCATTACCTGAACTTTATCAGTATTCAGACGGAGCGTTATGAAAAAGCTCCCGGTGCTTGGAACGCAAGCTCCGAACGACGGACAATGTGACCGCTTGGTAGAGCGTGAAATAAATCCGTCAGCTGGCGTTAAAGGGCGCCGCAGACTGCGAATAATCGTTTTGGCAAAACGCTCTTTAGTTATTTTATTTGTGTTTGCGTTCGTTCGTTTCACGTTTACGCTCCGACGCATTGGTCACTGAACGCATTTATTAGATTAGATACAATGGAAAACCAGAAATATGCACATTGAGTTTGAGTCCATGGAGCTGGCTACAACGCAGTCAAAAGCGACCTCCGCTGCATCATCTTATGGATCCACTTCTGTCAATTTCGACGTTCGCCAACAGACAACAGTCTTAAAAGCATTAAAACGAAACTGTTTTGTATTATTTGTGATTGTCACTGCTGCAGAAAGGAAGTTAATTACGTGTAATACTGTGTTTGTCGAAGTTTCCAGAAAGGCGGGGCCGTGGGAAGGCAGTGGTAAGTAAGATAAGCAAGGCATGAGGGCGTTGATGCAAGAGACGGCGCCCAAAACATATGTTAATTAAAAAGGGATTAAAGGGCGGCTCGAAATAATATCAAGGTCAGCCAAACTCGATCCAACAATTGAACTCTATTTAATCCAAACGAACGAACGAACCAACGAAAAAGCAAGAAAAATCAATTCAACCCAACCTAACTCCATTCAAACTAAATAGGTAAAAAATAAGAAAAAGTAGTATTAAAAAAATTAAAACTAAAAATAATGTTAAAATCAAACTCAATAAATCTTGAAGTCATCTGAACTGAACTGAACTGAACTGTATTCAATTCAAGCAACAAATTAAAAAGTTGTAAAAAATGGTTTAGTATAACATATGAGATAATATGACAGCGCATTCGATACGGGATACTTTAATATGCGGGATAGATGTTATGTCATGCTCAAGGCGTAAACGCCACTGACTCACAGTTCTCTCGCACGTTGATCTTTTGCCTCCTTGCCTTCGGCTATCATCTCTCTGGCACATTGATTTTGCGTTTTCACAAAAGAAAAAGAAAAAAATGAGGAAAGTACTTACGTTCTCAGAAGAAAAAGAAATGAAGAAAGTGATAAAAACAAATGACAATCGTAACAGATAGTCATTAACCAAGTGTTTTGCGTAAACTTTAAATTAATTAAAAAGAAGCGTTGTTATATTTGAATAAAAGAAAATATAGACAAACGAAAACAACAAAATAAAAAGCGACATTCGCTTGGGAACAAATAAATTCAAAATGAAATCGAATAAAAACAATAGAGTATCAACAAATTCCGCATTGATTAGAAGACGACGTAAAAGAAAAAACAAAACGATTGTAAAAGCGAAATGAACTCAAAAAATGCGCGAGATTTCGAAACAAAACGCTTAAAAACGAAACCGTTTGGAAAAAAATACTATAAAGACGATAAAATTAAAACAAAAGAAGCTTGACAGGTTCGGCAATTGATTTAAAAAAGCAAGACTCAAATTAAATTTCAGAAAACACTTTGGATAAAAAAAAATCGATGAAAACGAAAAAATGAAAACAAAAGAAGACCGACAGATTTAACCAGAAAATTTGAAAAAAAGAAAAAGATGGCGAAAGCTGAAAGCGCGACTCGTAGAAAAAAAATGCGCAAGAACAAAAGATGATCGACAGAGACACGGAAATTCTAAAAACAGCAGTTCGGAAAAAATCAACAAAATTGAAAAAAAAAGGTGCGAAACAAAAGAAGATCGACAGATTCGAGTGAAAATGCCAGACGATTCGAATTTGAAAACAAAACAAAATTGACGAAAACGTCGATTTGAAAAAAAAACATCGATACAAGAAAAAGCAAGAAATTAAAGAAAAAGTATTAAAATATTAAAATTTAAAAAAAAATGTTAAAATTTATAAATTAATTTAAACTCAACGAATCATAAGATCGGCCCAAGTCAACTGTCGTCAACCTAACTTGATCTGACACAAGTTAAAAATTAAAATTATAAGAAAAATTAAATTTAAATGCGAGACGATTCAAATTTAAAAGCAAAAAAAAAGTTGACGAAAACGTCGAGTTGAAAAAATAATCTATAAAATAAAAAGTAAAAAATTTCAGAAAAAACATAAAAATATTAAAAGTAAAAAAAAATGTTAAACTTTGTAGATTAATTTAAGCTCAACAAATCACAAGATCGGTGCAAGCCTACTGGCGTCAACCTAACTTGATTTAATACAAGTTAAAAATTAAAATTATAAGAAAAATTCAATTTAAAGATTAAAAAATAAAATTAAAAATCAAATAAAATGAAATTCAATTAATGTCAAGGTCAATCCAACCCAATTGATCTCAACCTAGCTCTATTTAACACAAATAAAAATTAAAATTGCAAAAAAATGAAAGCATAAACTGTAAAAAATTAAGAATCAATTAAAACGAAGCTCCAATCTCAACGTCGACGTAAACCAATCTAGTTCTATTCAATCCAAGCAAAAGCAAAAATAAAAAAACCCAAAAAATCCGTTAAAAACCAAACTTGATTTTCCGTATTTTAGAATTGTCACTCAGAGCGAAATTAAAATTAATTCTTTCGTGAATTTGTTTCTTTTTTTTTTTTTTGAAGGATGCCGGTTACTGTTTTGTTTGCATAAGGGTGCCCCGACTACCCTTCCTCCGGCCCTGCAGAAAGGGCAGTTTATTTTGGGTACAAATAATTTCTCGTGTGCTTCTGTAAGGAGTTCTTCAAATAACCTATCGCTTTAAATTCGAGTCAGCGTCGCATTTCTTTCATTAAGCAATCGTCTGCCACGTTTGTACATAGAGCTGCACAACGGCGACATGTCTGCCGGTTTAAGATCTAAGAACGGCTTTAAAGTATTTCTACTGCGGCAGACTATTAATACCTAGCAACTTTGCGCGCGCAGTTGACGCAATCTAGTGAAACGCCTGCAATCGAAAGTAACCGCCCGCCGTCTGCGGAATGTTAGGAATGCCCGGTTTCAAGTTTTATTGGTTTTCAGCTGTGGTGTCGGCTTACTTTGGCGGCGAAAGATTAAAGGAATACCGGCTGTCTACACCGCACTCTATTTTGAACTTGTTACGCGATATGCGGTATATCAGGAGTACTGTTTTTGCTGATTCTAGAACCTAGTTACATTCAATTCAAGCGAAAGTGAAAAAATAAAAATAAACAAAAAGCAAAAAATCAATTAAATGCTAAACTTAATTTCTCCGTATTTTAGAATTGTCGCTCACAGCCAGATTACAATTAAGTCAATCATTTTAGTGGCCGCCGGTTGCCATCACGGGAAGAAGTGAGCCAAACGAACGGTTGCCACGATTTATCGCCTATTTGGTGATAACAGTTGACAACGGTTGGCAACGCTGTTTGATTCTAAAATCACACACGAATTTTTCCTGCGGTGGATACTTTTTAAGTTACGAGCTAATATCGGTAGTTAATCATTTAAACTGACTCAAAGTCAAGCAAATACGTCGGTTTTGTTCAACACACAACTAATGATGTTCAACCAATCATCGCGCCTAGCAGCGCAAAACCAGCACGTATACCACATATCGCTTGACAAGTTCAAAACAGAGTGCAGTCTACACAGCCGGCATTCCTTTAAGCTTTCGCCGCCAAAGAAAGTAAAACTCGCAACCGGTTGCGAGCTTTACTGGTGTTAACTTCCGTTTAAAGCGAACACCTGTGGCGTCTGTCGGCTTTCTTTGGCGGCGAAAGCTTAAAGGAATGCCGGCTGTGTAGACTGCACTCTGTTTTGAACTTGTCAAGCGATATGTGGTATACGTGCTGGTTTTGCGCTGCTAGGCGCGATGATTGGTTGAACATCATTAGTTGTCTGTTAAACAAAACCGAGGTATTTCAATTCCTCTCTTAATTTGTGGCCAACATTAAAATTCTCACGCCCATCACGACTGAGCTGTTGGCATTGTGCTGAAGTTAATTCGCCCAGCACAATATCTTGCTGATACTCAGGTAGGTTAGCAATGCTGTTGAAAGCGTCACATTGAGGGGAGGAGGGGGGGTAGAAAACCCCTCGCCTACTGGTTTCATTCTCGATAATAAAAATCGGCCATTGTGTCATCTCCTGTGATACAAACTCGTTGAATCGATATTTCTTAAAGAGATAGGCTATGGACGTCGATTTTAAAGGACTGATGTTTTAAAATACGTATTGTACAGAGGCGGCTTTAACTTTTCTTTACATTGCTTACCTCTCGAGATTCCGCGATGCACTTTGAATAATAGTATAGTCACCGTAATTGGATCTGACTCTAAATAGAGTACAACGTAATCAGGCTTCAATAAACTGTAACCTGTTGCATATGGTCTACATGATGTTCTTGTTAGTCCCATTACAATACCGCATAACAAACATAATTAATGACCGGCGTGCATTAGTTAAAGTTGTTGGCGTCGGACGTCTTCTTGAATTGTTATTGAAAATAACTGCGACAAATTTTTACCTAATTAACCTTAAAGTAAAATTGAACTCTTCTTCGGAACTGGAAATAATTAATTTCAAGAGGATCGATAAAATTAAAAAAAGGAACTTCGATGTTATTGCTTTGCTATGTACATTGTACATAGTTCGGTTGTTATTGTGAAAATTTCCGTTCGATCTGTTCATTTTCCAAACACTCTTTTGCATATATATGACATCGTTTAAACGTGTGTCATAATTGGAAAATGCAATTAAAATCGTTCACAAATATGAATGCATCATTTTATTTCGCTGTAAAATATGTTCATCTCTCAATACTTCTGCAGAAGCAACAATAATAATAACCTTGGTGGTGTTTTGTGTTAAAAAAAAGAATTATAATAAATAAAAGCAAAAATATGTAAATGTAACAAAGCACAAATGGATCCTTCGGCGATATTTAGTTATTAGCGTTTCTTCTTATTATTACTTATTGTTTTGTTTATCCAATTTCAGCTTTTATGTCTTCAATCTGGTCAATCATGAATCGTGTGACAGCTTTTATTTTGGTCATCAGTTTAAGTTTTCTTGACTTAAATTTAGTTTTCGAATTTAAGTCTACCTGTTTACCTAAAATATTTGGCTTTCTTCATTTCTTTAATTTCCTTGCTTGATATTTTCGTCTTTTCCTTCCTCCGCTCCTACATTTCTACGTACTTTAATTTTTTTCTTCACATTTTCGTAGAATTCATTAATCTCTTGAATTTTTTTCTTTAATTTCTTTTAATAGGGCTGTCGCATTTCGAATGCAACTCGCAGACGTTTTTTTTGCATTCGCTTCCGAATATCTTTTACTGCCTTAAATAAACAACACCGTCTGGAGTTTCTATTTTTAGATATAATCGTCAGAGGCGAGAGATCTACCGAAGTCTTCCGCAACTCTTCTCTTTTACGATTTATTTAAGAATTCGTTAAAAGTTTCCTCTTCCATTTGCTCGTTGAAAATTTTTCCATTTTTAATTCGAGTAAAAAAAGCGCAGTGTAAGAACCTGAGATCGTACGCTACAAAATTTCAGCACCCTCGAAATTTTTACTTTGAAAACGAACTTTAAAACGAATTCGAATTGAAAGTTGAAACAACTGTGCGTATTTATTATTATTATTTATTTTTAAATTTAAAGATGCCCCAGAAGAAGGGCTGGTGACATTCAAAAAATTAATGCAATCTTACTTTCAAACCTTCGAAAAAAATGTAACTCTCTTAAAGTGCGGTGTGATGTCCTCATCTCATTGTGGAAACTACCCTCAAGACGCTCTCTGTTGCTTCGTTTCAACTCAACTGTGCGGAAGAGTAAAAATTATTATATGGTCCTGTACCATGTTTTTCTTTTCTTTTTTTCTTATTTGCTAACGCTGTTGCAATTTGGAAAGCCGATTTTCAGGAAACGCGAGTTTTAAATCGCATTTATCCCTGATTGCGCAATATTAAGAAATTGTGTGTGTGTGGGAAAGCGCTTCATGCTGCGCTTATCGCATCTGTTTTTATTGCGTTAAAAATTCTTTTTTTTTTTACAATCGCCTCGCCGAAATATTTTCATAACGCAAAAGGTCTCACGCTCTGTTTTATTATCGTAATGCAACTCAGACCTTTTTTTGCTTTTGTTTGACTATCGCCGGTTGGCATATCTTTCACTGCCTTAAGTAAACAATACCGTTGAAAGTTTCTATTTTTAGATATAAATACCTCATCTTTTGCAAACGTCTGCAGGTGTACTTCGAGTTTTCCGTGGGAACAGAGCGGTTGTTTATATTAAAACGCCCAGACAATCATAAAACGCCGCCGTCGCTTCGTCTACTTTTTCTTAGACGACTAGCTCATGTGAATTGCAGTTTTTTGCGAGTGGATATTTCGACGGAGAGATTAAATTGCGTTCACACTCGACTTTAACGCTGTTGGGCTTTCTTTACGTCATCTGTTACGCGATTGGTTCCTATTTAAGTTACGATGTTTCCAATTCATGCAAACCATTCCATCGAACGTTAGGGGGCATGGCTGGATGTGCTTTATTAACTTGTTACGTGCCGAGGGCAAGGACGGTTCACATTTTTGGCTGGGTTGAGGAAACCTTTCTATAGACGATGCACAGACTAAAGAATACATTTCTCTGAGAAATCAGCAATTAATTAGTTTCCCATACTGCATGTTGCAAATGTTGAGTATCTGCGTAAGGGTGTGGTGGCACCTCCGGAACTCCGACAAACACAAATCCCCGGATTAACAATTTTCCTAATTCCTCAAAAAGAAAGATGCAACAACAAAAAGGAAAAGAGTATTTTCGTTAAATTAAAACCGAGAATTATCCGAACGAGTATCTTGAATAAACTTTTCTGACGTAACATTTCTGAAGGCGGCTTAAATTTCGCTCCGGCGGCGGCGGCCTATTGAATGGCCCCGGAGGATGTGCTCGAAACCTACTAGATAGGTTTAATATTGACGACGTTATGAGTGAGGGCGCAGCAATTCCGGGCTTTTGTGACGAACGCCTTTCAGGCTGAAGTGTCAGTTCCAGCATTACGCTTATCTTTCGATCGTGCCGGGGATGCTGTAATATTGTTACACCTGTCTCGCAAACTTATCAGGGAAGGGGAACTACCGCCGCGCCGCGCCGTGAAGGTTGGAAGTGTAATAAAGCAGTTTTGAGTAATGTGCAGGTAATTGTTAGAACTGCACGGACAAAAGCTATTTATTCGTGTGTACGTGTGCAGACATGCTATGAACAGCGAAATGCTTTGAATTACTATTGTGGGGAACAATGCCGACAACAGCAGTCATCGAAAAAAATTAAACGGACAGGAAAATTAGTCTGAATTAAAAAGTTTCAGTATTTAGAAGGTCATGAATTGCTAAAACAGCGCTTTTTGACCTAACATTGCATAAGGATTGACAAACTGATGCGGGTTTGCTACATAATAAGGCACCCCATGCTTGCTGTCAAAACAAAAGGTCATTAAGTTGAGTTTGTTTTTTTTTACGTCTTCAATCTGACGAATCATGAATCGTGTGTCAGATTCTCTTCTCACAGCTTTTATTTTAGTCATCAGTTTAAGTTTTCTTGACTTGAATTTAGTTTTCGAATTTAAGTCTACCTGTTTACCTAAAATATTTGGCTTCTTTCTTCATTTCTTTAATTTCCTTGCTTGATATTTTCGTTTTTTCCTTCCTCCGGTCCTACATTTCCACGTACTCTAATTTTTTTCTTCACATTTTCGTAGAATTCATTAATCTCTTGAATTTTTTTCTTTAATTTCTTTTAATAGGGCTGTCGCATTTCGAATGCAACTCGCAGACGTTTTTTTTGCATTCGCTTCCGAATATCTTTTACTGCCTTAAATAAACAACACCGTCTGGAGTTTCTATTTTCAGATATAATCGTCAGAGGCGAAAGATCTACCGAAGTCTTCCGCAACTCTTCGCTTTTACGATTCATTTAAGAATTCGTTAAAAGTTTCCTCTTCCATTTGCTCGTTGAAAATTTTTCCATTTTTAATTCGAGTAAAAAAAGCGCAGTGTAAGAACCTGAGATCGTACACTACAAAATTTCAGCAGCCTGGAAATTTTTACTTTGAAAACGAACTTTAAAACGAATTCGAATTGAAAGTTGAAACAACTGTGCGTATTTATTATTATTATTTATTTTTAAATTTAAAGATGCCCCAGAAGAAGGGCTGGTGACATTCAAAAAATTAATGCAATCTTACTTTCAAACCTTCGAAAAAAATGTAACTCCCTTAAAGTGCGGTGTGATGTCCTCATCTCATTGTGGAAACTACCCTCAAGACGCTCTCTGTTGCTTCGTTTCAACTCAACTGTGCGGAAGGGTAAAAATTATTATATGGTCCTGTACCATGTTTTTCTTTTCTTTTTTTCTTATTTGCTAACGCTGTTGCAGTTTGGAAAGCCGATTTTCAGGAAACGCGAGTTTTAAATCGCATTTATCCCTGATTGCGCAATATTAAGAAATTGTGTGTGTGTGGGAAAGCGCTTCATGCCGCGCTTATCGCATCTGTTTTTATTGCGTTAAAAATCCTTTTTTTTTTACAATCGCCCCGCCGAAATATTTTCATAACGCAAATGGTCTCACGCTCTGTTTTATTATCGTAATGCAACTCAGACGATTTTTTACTTTGGTTTGATTATCGCCGGTTGGCATATCTTTCACTGCCTTAAGTAAACAATACCGTTGAAAGTTTCTATTTTTAGATATAAATACCTCATCTTTTGCAAACGTCTGCAGGTGTACTTCGAGTTTTCCGTGGGAACAGAGCGGTTGTTTATATTAAAACGCCCAGACAATAATAAAATCCCGCCGTCGCTTCGTCTACTTTTTCTTAGACGACTAGCTCATGTGAATTGCAGTTTTTTGCGAATGGATATTTCGACGGAGAGATTAAATTGCGTTCGCACTCGACCTTTGACGCTTTTAGACTTTCTTTACGTCATCTGATACTCGATTGGTTCCTATTCATGTTACGACGAGGACGATGATACAGTTGCATCGTTCATACCAAAAAGTCAAAACCAATTCTGACTAACGAAGCTTGAAAAACAGAATATCTTTACTTTAGTTTGATACTTGATTTTCGGAAAATGGATGAGTCACCTGTAAAGTCTATTTCCTGCGGCTTGTTTTATTTTAAATAGAATTTTCCAGGCAACAGAAAAATCTTTTGTGTTTCTGTGATGATAATTGCCGTGGTGCTTTAACCATAAATTTCTGTTACTTGAAGGCGTGCACTGGTTTACAAGTCGTGCGATAAAATGTCGCTGTGTAAATAAATTATGATGGCGTAATCTGTGAGATATGCGCATGATGTACGCTTAATTATTCATGCATGCAACAATTAACTCTCATTACTCATTTGAGTATACATAGATCTATTGCGTTCAATTAAACTTCCGTGTTTACTGATAAATGAACGTTATGGTTCTTTGTACCGAAAGTCGTTTTGGAACCCTCGAGCTACGCTTCTGCTGATGAAGCTCCAAATAGGGCTGAACTAAAGCTAGGTTATGTTAATATGTAGTTTGACAACGACGGACAATTAAATTAAATTAGAACAGAACTTCTTACTGTCACTGTCACTGTCAAACCTCAAAGTCACATAACCTAATTTTCTTGTTCTTTGACTATTCACATTTAAATGTCAGTTGAAGCAGTACCAATCGTTTTTTTTTTAATTTCCTCTCTCCCAGGTTGTCTCAAACCAATGACGGAAAGGCTTACTTGCGTTTCTTCTTTTTCTGACATTTGACTGAAACTAAGGTACAATTTCGATAGCTTTTGTTTAATAAGAAAGAAATTGCAAAAATTTCTGATCGCTTTGTTTCGTTCGTTGTTAGATTTTTGGCGTGAATTTTCAAATGGCCTTGAAAATTCGGCTCGGTCTTCCCGAGTTTCTAAAATAAAATAACATACCTGGAGAGAATTGTTTCGATACTGGTTTCTAAGAATATTACAGGGCAGATAAATTTGCAAAATTATAAAGAGGTAAATTTTTTTTATTTTAAAAAGACGAACTTCAGTGAAAAATCTCTTTTTTTTTGAATTTAATTAAGAACTGTCACCACCGAGATGATGTATTAACAGTGGCGTGCCGCAAGGATCTGCACTGGGTCCGCTTTTATTAAGTTTGAACTTACACACGTCGATGGTTTAAGATACGCAAAGCCTAGTGCAGATGATACACATATAATTTGTTTAAGCTGTTCCAAACATTCGTATGCGATTGAAAGTTACTGATTGGTTGAATACAAATGGCCACAATTATCTTCTCCCGAAACATTCTCTCAATCTGGAGGTAAAACATTTCTGTGAGTCCGCTTAGAACCTTCTCCGGAAAAAAATAATAATATTAATAAGCAAAAATGTATTCATTTCATTTTAAGAACGTTAAAACCCTTAGGCTCGATTTTATAATCGAACCAAATGAGATTTTAAAATTAAAGTCACAGTCATATGTCCAAAAAGATGCGAAAACGTAGTTATGTACACATCAGAATGTGACTTTTTTTTTAAAGTACCATAAAGTTCGCACCTTAGTAAATTAATTTTGTTCCTCTTAAAACATGTTACTTTTCTTTAATATCTCCTACAATGTCTTATGCATTACTTTGTTATTGTCACTGTTCTACCGTTATATTTCAAAAAAATTCTGGTAAACTTACCATGCAGCAGTGTCTGCAAAGGAGCATTTATAACTCACTTTCTGTTTGTACTTTCGTGATGTAAGGATTCGGATTTATCTGCATTATTATACAGAAGTTGAATTATTGATTATTCCGGTCTGATCATTCAGACTTGCGACACCATCTTACGTAAACAATGTCTCATAATATTATTATAATAAAAAATTCTGCTAGATATCACGCGTATCAATCTTTTCAAATTTCCTGCTGAACTTATCAGTTTCAACTCGCACTTTCCTTTGGGAAACCAAATCTGTCGTGTCAGCAAAAGGAGTGCAAACTTACCGCTGACAAATGATATAATTCACTTCAGCCATAATGCAAATCTGAATCGCAGTGCAGAAAAGTGAAATAACGCCAATTATTTAGCGGAGAATTGTAGTTTATATAATTGTTGATGATAAATCAATTGATTTCCGTGGATGTTAGCTTATTGAAAAGCTAGCGGTTCATCTCGCCGCCGAGTTAAATTTTTCTTAAAATTAACTCTCATTTTTTGTTTAACCCTTCAGTTAATTTTTCCCCGAGTTTATTGTTCGCGAAGAAAAGCAAACTGCTTTTCGCAGTGTGCTGTGAAATTTCTAAATCGATTTGCAACTCGAATTTTCTGTTTGAAACTTGCAGCTTGGTTTTCTTCTTCTTTGCCATCCCATTCCTTTTTGAATTTCTTTAATTTTCTAAATTTCTAATTTGTTTTAAAATTTAAATTGGTCCACTTGTAAACTTGTTGATGCCCGCGGAGAAAGGAAGTGAGATAAGTTAATTAAATTAACTGTGCAGGTGACTTGAATCTCATTTCATAATAAATTTCAGCGACACGTTCGTTCGCGTCTGGTGGTGATTCCATTTGGAACAGATTGCGTCTTTCGCTCTCCTTTGCCACACACACGTATTTATTAAATTTTTGCGGAAAATATATTACAAAATATTTTTAGTTTTCCCTTTCGACGCCCCGACAGGGATTTCCGTCGCTCGCTATCCGAAATTGAAACGGATGTTGTTTTATAAAAAGGGACAAAATATTTTCGAATTCGGTTGGAAGTCCTTATAACTTCTTATACTGTCGTAAATAAGTTCCGTTTGATATGGTGCATGGTGCCCATTTTTAAATTCGCCGCGACGCCTTAAAATGTCAAAAATAGGCAACCCATTTTACTACTACTTTGCATTCATTCAGTGCGTTCTAGTACGATGGGTTGCATACTTCGAATTCTTCACGGTTTAAATTAGGCAACTTGACATTATAATTATTCTTGCTCGGAAAGAATTCCTCGCCTTTTTATAGAATGAGAATGCGCCAAGTAATTAAGGCTAATTTCTTTTTTTTTTTTTATGTAATGTGCCTCAAACACCACGTCTCCCCAGTAAAATTAAATGGCTTTTAATAACGATAAACTGAAACTAACGCCGGCGTCGCGTCGTTGCCTTTTATCAGTCGCACAAAAAGCTCGTTACGAAAGGAAGAGCGCGTCCTTAACGTACCTAACGCGTTTATACTAACGATATTATTTGTCTGTGATCAGTTTTTAAATGAATGAATTTTATGTCGTGATAAAGTACAAAGGCCTTTTTTTTTGCACGAACGTTGTCGGAGAGGCGAGGTGCGAGCGTATTGTGATAACGTCACTTTTCATTTACGTGCCTTCGGTTTTTGTGTTTGCTCCTCTATATTATCGTACACTTTGTTTGGTTGTTGTGAAACAAGCAAGATAGAGTCGCCTTTTGGTTTTGGAAATGGCAAGACAAAAATATTGTGCGCTGCTGAAGGCTGAAATAAACGAATTCAGAGACTCGACCGAGATGCGCACGCGCTCACGAAATGCGGTCACACTTTATTATCTAAATAATATCTGCAAGACCAGCCGAATAAATTGATTATCTTTTATTTTTCTCAAACTCTCAAAATCCCAAAAATATACCGAGTGATTGAATTTATTCAATGCGAAACATAGGAGGTTAGTACGATTCCCCTTGGACAACGAATATTTTTGATGTTCTTAATGCGATTTGAATTAGAAATGTCACTATAGAGGTTAGTCATGCTAACCTCCTATGTTCCGGATTGAAAATGATCACCCGGTACAAATACAAAATTAACTTAAACGAGCTTGTGGCTCCTTCAGAAAAACAAATGACTACCAAGTTTTCGAGATTTTCAATTGTTTTCAACTTTTTTATATAGAATATTAGGTTTTTAAAATCACGTTCAAGATGTCATATTAATTACGTTTCTAAAATATCATCTCCCAAAGCCTACTATTTTATAAATGATTTAATAACAAAATCTTGTGTTCACGGAAAATGGCTACAATAGATAACTTTTTTATTTGACATTTCACGAAGTAGCTTAAATTAGAAAAGTTTCAAGACATTTCCTGCTCGATTTTGTGCTACCTTCGGAGACACAAATGACTCAGATTTTCGACATTTTCAATTGTTCTCAACTTTTTTTCAATGGAATATTATACAGGGTGATTCTTAAAAAGACCACCAAATAATAATCCATACAAGAACATAAATCACTGATTACGTTCAAACTGCTAAAAGAATTTTGGCTGCTTTAGTTTTCCAAAAATAATTAATCAAACATTTTACCCAAATCCACAACACTGCACTGTTTAAGAACCAGCTACCAGATGAAGGATATAAATACAGTATTTTTTTTTTTTTTTAGTTTTATGGCTCTAGCAGCGAGGAATCGGGCGTAAACTTGACCTTAAACGGAATTGAATGCCGGGAAAAACCTTTAAAACATTTACTTCAATGTTGATATGGACAAGAAATCATCTGTTTATTTATTTATTCAGTACTAGTTTTATAAAATAAAGACAACGGTCATTGAAATTTGAACACCTAATTAGCTTTTTCCTACGAGCTTTGCAAACTTTGTCTTAAGTGTACAACCGAAAACAAAATTTATCACCCAAGTTTTTGCAAAAATAAATAAATTTCACCCGCTAGCGTCAACAAGCAATCATCCATCTGGATCATGTGCGTTTGGAAATTGGTGACCTTGGGCTTAATTCATTCATCGCACTGCCTTATTGTTGGGGTAATACAGCGTTTTCCAAACTTTTAGGTTTCGCGACCCCCTTTTGAGCTGTATTATGATTCGTATTTTCGAATTCGTATTTTATCTGTACAATTTTAAAATCAACATTTTTTTCGTCCGTAGCTGATCAAAAACGGCGTTCCCTCTATTAAATAACTTTCAATGTCAGCATTTATAGCTTTATTGCTCTACAAAAAGAGATTAAAACGTACAAAAACACAGAGGATATGAAACAAATAAAAAAGCTTTTTAAAAACGAACTGAAAGAGTAATTAATTGGCTTACTTGACGTTTCGCAAATATAAACGTCAAGTAAGTCAATAAATTACTCTTTCAGCTTGTTTTTAAAAAGCTTTTTTATTTGTTTCAGATCCTCTGCAACTCTCACGAGCAAGAACTATCCAAAAATTAACTACAAAAACACGATATCATAAAACTTACGATTGAGAAATTAGTATTTTAGTCTACACACATTGGCGTAACATGCTTTTTGGGGTCATTTTTAATTAATAATAATTTTATTGAAAATTTTTTTTTAACATTTTTCTCATAATCTGTGATTTAAATTCTCTCATAGATTTTTTTGGCGGTTTATTTAAGAATCACATTAAAGGCGTATTTTGGAAAAATCAAAGTGTCGGAAATACCAAGTTGACATATAAGATTTGATTTATGACTTCTTTAAAAGGAACAGCTGCAACTCTACTGCAAAACAAATGCAGTTACCGCCGCCGTTGTTTTGTCTATGTTTAGTAAAACAGCCGTTAGTGGGTGTGGTTTCCCCTTAGAACGCAGGTGTATTTCTTTAATTTCGCCACTTCAAAGGCACCGAGAGGGTGAACTATCAATCATCTTAGTTTTGTTGCAGACATTTGACCCTTCGCAAACGATTTTCGGCATTTATTGGAACGTTCACGTTAGATTAGGCGGCATGTCTGCCTGCATTCCTGATTTGATTGCTTTTCCGGTTAAGCATTCCTACTTTTGCTCAGGATGGATTGTTTGGCTGGCGTGGACCTTTGAGCTGTCGTACGATCGATCTATCCCTCTTCTATTTGAATTATATTGGTTCCATATGCTGTCAGACTACTTTCAATTCGTGCGAACCCTTTCTTCTTCAAATTTCAAGGGTGGGGCTGATTTCTGCCTTTATAACGCTGTGACGTGCTTCCAGCGAGTCAGTCGCTCCACATTGTCTCCAGCACCTGGAGGTGTCTGACGGAGGCCTTCGGCTTCATCCTTTTCATGTATCGTCCAGGGGACGGTACCAAGCTTTGTACCAAGTGTTAAATTAAAGGCGGATGAGTTTGGGGAGAAGGGCGTAATTGGAGGAGGATAAAAGGACGACGGGTTCTGCACGTTTAAAAGCAGGGATAATGGTTGAAGGAAAAGATTCCTGAGAAGTAAAAGCGAGAAACTCGAGGGACGACCGATGGGTCAAAATGCTCTGAAAAACGTTGCAATTTAAAGCCTGCCGACGATTTAGGTTAAAGACTCTATGGAGTGACTTGGGGTAACTTTATAAGGACTCAAAGAATGCTGCGATTGAATGGAGTAACAGTGAGAATCTCGAGGAATGATCGATGGGCCAAAACGCTCGGAAAGATCTTGCAATCTAAAGTCTGCCAACGACTTAGGTTAAAGACTCTATGGAGTGTCTTGTGGAAACTTCCATAAGGACTCAAAGAATGCTGCGATTGAATGGAGTAAAAGCGAGAATCTCGAGGATTGATCGATGGGCCAAAATGCTTTGAAAGATGTCGCAATCTAAAGCCTGCCAACGGCTTAAGTTAAAGACTCTATGGAGTGTCTTGGGGAAACTTCCATAAGGACTCAAAGAATGCTGCGATTGAATGGAGTAACAGTGAGAATCTCGAGGAATGATCGATGGGCCAAAACGCTCGGAAAGATCTTGCAGTCTAAAGCCTGCCAACGACGTAGGTTAAAGACTCTATGGAGTGTCTTGGGGAAACTTCCATAAGGACTCAAAGAATGCTGCGATTGAATGGAGTAAAAGCGAAAATCTTGAGGAATGATCGATGGGCCAAAACGCTCGGAAAGATCTTGCAATTTAAAGCCCGCCAACGACTTAATTTAAAAGACTCCATGCAGTGTTTTGAGGAAACTTTATAAGGACTCAAAGAATGCTGCGATTGAATGGAGTAAAAGCGAGAATCTCGAGGAATGATCGATGGGCCAAAACGCTCGGAAAGATCTTGTAATCTAAAGCCTGCCAACGACTTTGGTTAAAGACTCTATGGAGTGTCTTGGGATAACTTTATAAGGACTCAAAGAATTCTGCGATTGAATGGAGTAAAAGCGAGAATCTCGAGGAATGATCGATGGGCCAAAACGCTCGGAAAGATCTTGTAATCTAAAGCCTGCCAACGACGTAGGTTAAAGACTCTATGGGGTGTTTTGGGGAAACTTCCATAAGGACTCAAAGAATGCTGCGATTGAATGGAGTAAAAGCGAGAATCTCGAGGAATGATCGATGGGCCAAAACGCTCGGAAAGATCTTGCAGTCTAAAGCCTGCCAACGACGTAGGTTAAAGACTCTATGGAGTGTCTTGGGGAAACTTCCATAAGGACTCAAAGAATGCTGCGATTGAATGGAGTAACAGCAAGAATCTCGAGGAATGATCGATGGGCCAAAACGCTCGGAAAGATCTTGCAATCTAAAGCCTGCCAACGACTTAACTTAAAAGACTCTATGGAGTGTCTTGGGGAAACTTTATAAGGACTCAAAGAATGCTGCGATTGAATTGAGTTACAGCGAGAATCTCGAGGAATGATCGATGGGCCAAAACGCTCGGAAAGATCTTGCAATTTAAAGCTTGCCAACGACTTAACTTAAAAGACTCCATGGAGTGTCTTGGGGAAACTTTACAAGGACTCAAAAAATGCTGCGATTGAATGGAGTAACAGCGAGAATCTCGAGGAATGATCGATGGGCCAAAACGCTCGGAAAGATCTTGCAATCTAAAGTCTGCCAACGACTTAGGTTAAAGACTCTATGGAGTGTCTTGGGGAAACTTCCATAAGGACTCAAAGAATGCTGCGATTGAATGGAGTAACAGCGAGAATCTCGAGGAATGATCGATGGGCCAAAACGCTCGGAAAGATCTTGCAATCTAAAGCCTGCCAACGACTTTGGTTAAAGACTCTATGGAGTGTCTTGGGATAACTTTACAAGGACTCAAAGAATGCTGCGATTGAATGGAGTAACAGCGAGAATCTCGAGGAATGATCGATGGGCCAAAACGCTCGGAAAGATCTTGCAATCTAAAGCCTGCCAACGACTTTGGTTAAAGACTCTATGGAGTGTCTTGGGATAACTTTACAAGGACTCAAAGAATGCTGCGATTGAATGGAGTAACAGCGAGAATCTCGAGGAATGATCGATGGGCCAAAACGCTCGGAAAGATCTTGCAATCTAAAGCCTGCCAACGACTTTGGTTAAAGACTCTATGGAGTGTCTTGGGATAACTTTACAAGGACTCAAAGAATGCTGCGATTGAATGGAGTAAAAGCGAGAATCTCGAGGAATGATCGATGGGCCAAAACGCTTTGAAAAACGTTGCAATCTAAAGCCTGCCAACGACTTAGGTTAAAGACTCTATGGAGTGTCTTGGAGAAACTTTATAAGGACTCAAAGAATGCTGCGATTGAATGGAGTAACAGCGAGAATCTCGAGGAATGATCGATGGGCCAAAACGCTCGGAAAGATCTTGCAATCTAAAGCCTGCCAACGACGTAGGTTAAAGACTCTATGGAGTGTCTTGGGGAAACTTCCATAAGGACTCAAAGAATGCTGCGATTGAATGGAGTAACAGTGAGAATCTCGAGGAATGATCGATGGGCCAAAACGCTCGGAAAGATCTTGCAATCTAAAGCCTGCCAACGACTTAGGTTAAAGACTCTATGGAGTGTTTTAGGGAAACTTCCATAAGGACTCAAAAAATGCTGCGATTGAATGGAGTAACAGCGAGAACCTCGAGGAATGATCGATGAACCAAAATGCTTTGAAAGATGTTGCAGACTACTAACGACTTGACTTAAAGTCTATGAAGTCTTGAGGAAACTTTATAAGCTCCTTCTTACGGTTCTTATTTTTATTATTCCGTTGCCCGAGCCTTCTTTTTTACTACAGTTTGTTCTTTCAAGTTTTCTTCTTTCTTTCTTGAATTTTCCTATGTCCACTACTTCAGTTTTCTGATTTTCTTTTTTTGACAGTTTGCTGAGAGTATATGTTTTGGATGACAGGGTACTTCTTTGGGCGAGCTTAAGTTTCGGTATTCTTTCTGTATGGCCAAACTAAAATGACATATTCTGACCATAACTGCTTGTATCTGCTTCTTGCCATTACCGTTTCGCCTTAAACTTTGGTTCTCCACAGATTTCAGCCCCCTTCAGGTTTAACTGTTTCTGTTTCTCTTTGTCTGTCCTTTGCGCCTCATCCTTTGGCCTCATCCTCTTTTACATTCTTAAACCATCCACTTACAGATTTAGTTTTTGTCTCATTCCTATCTGGCAAGAACTTTTTTTTTTTTTGTTTAAAAACTGTACATCGTTTTCTTTATTTTTCTGATTATTCTTTACTTGTTTGCGAAGGAAATCTTCGAAGAGTAAGCATTGATCTCTTCACAATTAACATTGATTCGTCCGAAGCGCAATTAATTAGCGGCAGCCGCTTTCGTTCCCATCGAATTGTGTGACTTCAAATCGCAATCCGATCGTGTCGGTGGTTTTTCAGTTGTGAATGAAAGCCGAAACCTTCTTCTGGAATAGGAAATAAAATCGCGGATTCCGTGTTGGGCACGTTGAGGAATTCCAACTGAAAGTAGAATTCCTCCAGGTTCGGCTAAGCTAAATTTGGATAAGGCAAAGTTGGCAATGTGACCATACCAACTGAGATCCAGGGGCACGAGGAATACCCAGAATTCCTTCAGGTTCCGCTAAGCTACATTTTGGTAAGGATGATGTGTCCATAATAGGGGGACGAGGATTACCCAGAATCCAACACCTTGCCCATTAAAAGGAAAAACAAAATGACGGCAATAGACCACCCCTTCAAACTTCTTCTCAACGTATTCCTGATTTCCTCATAGATAAATAGAGCAAATAACAAATGAGAGGAGAAAGGAAACGAACTGGTAATGAAGATCGGGATGAATTTTAATTTGTGGAAAACGTCCAAATAAATGCTTTAAGCCAGAAGTTCCCAACTGGGTCGATGAAAACTTAAAAGGGTCGATGGACTTGTATTAATTTTTTTTTCTCTGTGGTGATTGCCCAAGAGGTCTTAAGTAGTAAACCTGTCAAGACCTCAGGAGCGGGAATTTGTTTATGTGTGTGTGAAGTGACTTTGTTACTTTCAAACTTACCACCCCCGAGAAATATCCCAAGCGCGGTTCGAACCCACGACCATACGATTGCAAGGCCGGTTGTTAATTATTATCTACCCCCATAATATCCTTGGAGACAATTGTATATCGACAATGGTTTCTAAGGGTACTACAAAGGAGATCAATTTACAAAGGAGATGAAAGAAGTATTGTAACCTAATAATAGCTTTCGAGAGCTATTAGAAATCGATTTCGGTTTAGAAGGCGTTCTATTACCGGCGGCGTCGTCTGGGATCGTTTCCAATCATTAAAGTTCCCGAACATTGATTTGCATTGCGTTTGTGAATGTGTTTTCGTAGAAGATCGATAAATTTGCGTTGTGCAATGCAAAAGTCGCAGTTCGGTGTCACGTAAATAGCCCCAACAACATGAGTAAGCGCGGGGGTGTCACGTGCTAAACATAGCCCATTCCCACGATTAATATAGTCACTCGTCTGCTCCTTGAAGCTAAACTTAGCCAAAGTCGAACGCTATCGGAGAGACCTGCTCCTCTTCTTTTATTATCCGACGAGCGACCTCCGAAAAGATACCGACGTCTTGTAATGTATGCAAGGTCGCAGACCATGTTCTCCGATTCGGTTTGAATAATTAACGACGGCGAAGTAATTTATGCTCTTGGAGGGTTGTTGTGTTCCGTGGAGGAGGAGGAGGTACACACAAAGCGTCCGGGATTAGTTTCAAAATGCTACGGGAATGTGTGTAATCTAAAATCGATGAGGCAGCTGCTTTCATGAAAGTGATGCCCCCCCAAATATATAAAAAGAAAAACTTTGGGGACTTTTAAGACGACGTCTTAGTCATTACAGCCTAAGTAACACATACAATTGTTTCTTACAGCTAAATTACTGTATTATTACTAGGGAAAAGAATTCGGGCCACTCGTTTGGCGTACAATGCGAAAATTTCGTACTCGGAATGTATCAGCCCCGCCTGCAATAATCTCTGCGAAACGAGAACGCTCGTATTGCACTCCTTCCCCTCCCATTCATAACAATTCGATGCATCGGCAGGAGCAAACGGTACATTCGGTGTGTAAAAAGCGTCCGATACTAAGTGGCCTGAATTCTTTTCCCTGATTATTACTGTTCCTATTTATAAAAAAAAATTACAATTTTATTATCATCGAGAAAATGTTTATAAGCTTTACGTTTTAAATTAAATAGAATTTAGTAAAGCGTTTTTGGTTATTTAATAATAATTTAATTTGAAGTTGAAGACCTCGCAGAATTATATATACCTTCAGAGTTTGTTTTCCATTTATCAAAGTTATGGCGCTCTCTCGGCTCGGTATTAAAAGTTAAAAATAAAATTACACATTGTCGTCTGCGAAAACAAATTATTATTGTTATTTTGGCAACGATGTTGAAGATAATTCCCGTACGTTTCAGTACCATTGTTGCCGATGATTAATCGTTCTCGCTGGCTAATACAAATTTAAAAAGTAATTTGTATACGTCGGTGTAACTGAATCATGTTAGATAGTTTCTGTTACTACCACCTCAAGAAAAGAAAACGCGAATTTAATCAATCACACATCATTAATAATAACAATGGAATATATTATTAATTATTATGACCGATCGCGTTCGGATGGTTTGAAAAATCATTTTAAAAGTCGACGTCTCAATCGACTATCCAATTCGGAATTCTTGAGCTCGGAAACTGTCCAGGCAAATAAAATTCCTAAACGTGTTTTGCAAAGAATTTATTCCCATTGCTTGTTACTACCACATCAAGAAAAGGAAACGTGGATTTAATCAATCACACATCATTAATAATAACAACAGAATATATTATTAATTACTATAACCAATCGCGTTCGGATGGTTTGAAAAATCAATTTAAAAGTCGACGTCTCAGTTGACTATCCAATTCGAAATTCTTGAGCTCAGAAACTGTCCAAGCAAATAAAATTCCTAAACGTGTTTTGCAAAGAATTTATTTCCATTGCTTGCTACCACCACATCAAGAAAAGGAAACGTGGATTTAATCAATCACACATCATTAATAAAAACAACGGAATATATTATTAATTATTATGACCGATCGCGTTCGGATAGTTTGAAAAATCATTTTAAAAGTCGACGTCTCAATCGACTATCCAATTCGGAATTCTTGAGCTCGGAAACTGTCCAGGCAAATAAAATTCCTAAACGTGTTTTGCAAAGAATTTATTCCCATTGCTTGCTACTACCACATCAAGAAAAGGAAACGTGGATTTAATCAATCACACATCATTAATAATAACAATGGAATATATTATTAATTATTATGACCGATCGCGTTCGGATAGTTTGAAAAATTGAAAAATCAATTTAAAAGTCGACGTCTCAATCTACCATCCAATTCGGAATTCTTGAGCTCAGAAACTGTCCAAGCAAATAAAATTCCCAAACGTGTTTTGCAAAGAATTTATTTCCATTGCTTGCTACTACCACATCAAGAAAAGGAAACGTGGATTTAATCAATCACACATCATTAATAATAACAACGGAATATATTATTAATTATTATAACCGATTGCGTTCGGATAGTTTGAAAAATCAATTTAAAAGTCGACGTCTCAATTGACTCTCCAATTCGGAAATCTTGAGCTCAGAAACTGTCCAGGCAAATAGAATTCCTAAACGTGTTTTGCAAAGAATTTATTTCAATTGCTTGCTACTACCACATCAAGAAAAGGAAACGTGGATTTAATCAATCATACATCATTAATAATAACAACGGAATATATTATTAATTATTATAACAGATCGCGTTCGGATAGTTTGAAAAATCGATTTAAAAGTCGACGTCTCAATTGACTATCCAATTCGAAATTCTTGAGCTCAGAAACTGTCCAGGCAAATAAAATTCCTAAACGTGTTTTGCAAAGAATTTATTCCCATTGCTTGCTACTACCACATCAAGAAAAGGAAACGTGGATTTAATCAATCGCACATCATTAATAATAACAACGGAATATAATATTAATTATTATAACCGATCGCGTTCGGATGGTTTGAAAAATCAATTGAAAAGTCGACGTCTCAATCGACTATTCAATTCGGAATTCTTGAGCTCAGAAACTGTCCAGGCAAATAAAATTCCTAAACGTGTTTTGCAAAGAATTTATTCCCATTGTTTGCTACCACCACATCAAGAAAAGGAAACGTGGATTTAATCAATCACACATCATTAATAATAACAATGGAATATATTATTAATTATTATGACCGATCGCATTCGGATGGTTTGAAAAATCAATTTAAAAGTCGACGTCTCAATTGACTATCCAATTCGGAATTCTTGAGCTCAGAAACTGTCCAAGCAAATAAAATTCCTGAGCGTGTTTTGCAAAGAATTTATTCCCATTGCTTGTTACTACCACATCAAGAAAAGGAAACGTGGATTTAATCAATCGCACATCATTAATAATAACAACGGAATATAATATTAATTATTATAACCGATCGCGTTCGGATGGTTTGAAAAATCAATTGAAAAGTCGACGTCTCAATCGACTATTCAATTCGGAATTCTTGAGCTCAGAAACTGTCCAGGCAAATAAAATTCCTAAACGTGTTTTGCAAAGAATTTATTCCCATTGTTTGCTACTACCACATCAAGAAAAGGAAACGTGGATTTAATCAATCGCACATCATTAATAAAAACAACGGAATATATTATTAATTATTATGACCGATCGCGTTCGGATAGTTTGAAAAATTGAAAAATCAATTTAAAAGTCGACGTCTCAATCTACCATCCAATTCGGAATTCTTGAGCTCAGAAACTGTCCAAGCAAATAAAATTCCCAAACGTGTTTTGCAAAGAATTTATTTCCATTGCTTGCTACTACCACATCAAGAAAAGGAAACGTGGATTTAATCAATCACACATCATTAATAATAACAACGGAATATATTATTAATTATTATAACCGATCGCGTTCGGATTGCTTGAAAAATCAATTTAAAAGTCGACGTCTCAATCTACCATCCAAT
The DNA here is from genome assembly GCA_036172665.1 of Prosopocoilus inquinatus. NCBI lineage: Eukaryota > Metazoa > Arthropoda > Insecta > Coleoptera > Lucanidae > Prosopocoilus > Prosopocoilus inquinatus. The sequence continues at coordinate 1,467,402 of CM069873.1, forward strand.
TCGGAATTCTTGAGCTCAGAAACTGTCCAAGCAAATAAAATTCCTAAACGTGTTTTGCAAAGAATTTATTCCCATTGCTTTTTACCACCACATGAAGAAAAGGAAACGTGGATTTAATCAATCACACATCATTAATAAAAACAACGGAATATATTATTAATTATTATAACCGATTGCGTTCGGATAGTTTGAAAAATCAATTTAAAAGTCGACGTCTCAATTGACTATCCAATTCGGAATTCTTGAGCTCAGAAACTGTCCAAGCAAATAGAATTCCTAAACGTGTTTTGCAAAGAATTTATTCTTATTGCTTGTTACTACCACATCAAGAAAAGGAAACGTGGATTTAATCAATCACACATCATTAATAATAACAATGGAATATATTATTAATTATTATGACCGATCGCATTCGGATGGTTTGAAAAATCAATTTAAAAGTCGACGTCTCAATTGACTATCCAATTCGGAATTCTTGAGCTCAGAAACTGTCCAAGCAAATAGAATTCCTAAACGTGTTTTGCAAAGAATTTATTCCCATTGCTTGCTACTACCATATCAAGAAAAGGAAACGTGGATTTAATCAATCACACATTATTAATAATAACAATGGAATATATTATTAATTATTATGACCGATCGCGTTCGGATAGTTTGAAAAATCAATTTAAAAGTCGACTATTCAATTCGGAATTCTTGAGCTCAGAAACTGTCCAAGCAAATAAAATTCCTGAGCGTGTTTTGCAAAGAATTTATTGCCATTGCTTGCTACCACCACATCAAGAAAAGGAAACGTGGATTTAATCAATCACACATCATTAATAATAACAATGGAATATATTATTAATTATTATGACCGATCGCATTCGGATGGTTTGAAAAATCAATTTAAAAGTCGACGTCTCAATCGACTATCCAATTCGGAATTCTTGAGCTCAGAAACTGTCCAAGCAAATAAAATTCGTGTTCTGCAAAGAATTTATTCTTATTGCTTGCTATCAATTACAAACAGGACGTTCCTTACAGATTTTTTTTTATTTAGCTTCAGAAGATATGCATGTATTTTTTTTCTGATTTCAGTATAATTGAAGAGGAAGACGAAGATGATATTTTAAAAAGCAAGTCCGCTTCTACCTGTTTATTAAATTGGTAAGGCGAACCCGGTTGCTCTGACGTTTGCTTGTCCTAACATTTCACCTTTTCGCAAAAAGGTTTTCCGAAAATAATAAGCTTTGATTAATTGAAAAATTTATAACATTTATAACACTTTTTACGTTCGTTCCTTCTTTAATGAATTTAAGTTGGTGCTGCGCGAAACTTTTGCAGCAATTAGCAAGCCAGAATACGTTCGGTTGCATAACGTTTTCCATAAAGCCTGCTTAAAGTCGGCAATTAAAAGCCGTCAAACTTAAAATTAATCGAAAATTACGGTGCACCCATTAACGCGCTGGAAACGTGGGGGGCGGGGGCGGGGGGGAATTTCGAAAGCCACCGCTTACTTACCCGAGATGTTTATTGCACCCCCCAGAAAGGAGGTTAGTCTATAAATTAGCTCGCTTAACGGGGTGTATTTGTGCCGTTTTAATTTGCGGCCGTGTCTGCTCTTCAGAGGGCTGCTTTCGTTAATGGGATTAAAAATTAAATATCCCTTAGATTCTAATTATTACGGGAAAAAATGGGACGGGGGGGCCTTTGTTTTAATTCTATTTTTTATCGTCTTGAGGAAAGCTTCTTTGAGTGTCTGTTAATGATTGTCTTTTTTTTTGGTGTTTGTTTGTGTCTTTATAAAAAGTTTTTGTTTTTTGTTTTGTTTTTACTAATAATATAAAACACACGTTTGAATTTTTACGGGACGTACTTAGAAGTTTTTGTATTAAAAAAAAATATATAAAATTTTGTAATTGCTAAACTTATCTTTGCACAGTCAGAATTAAAAGTAATGTGTCCCTAGTAAAAAAAAATAAATAAATAAATAAAATTATATATAGGATATGATTCAACTCAACCTAACCCAAAACAGTTGAAACCTAAAATTTAAAGAACCTCAAAAACTCAAAAAAAAAATATATAAATCTCCTAAACTCCAAAAGCATTAACTAATTGTTGGAATTAATTGTAAGGCCCGAGCTAAGAAGGACTAAGGCTCAATCTTACCACCTCCTAATAAATTTAACCGTCGGTTAATGTCCTAGGAAACTATTGTTGGCATAATGGTTTCCAAAGATATTAACCGACGGTTAAATTTATCAGGAGGTGGTAAGATCGAGCCTAAATCACTCAGGCGAGAAATTAAGACTCAAATGTAAAAATTAAAAAAAAAATTGCAAAACTCAAGTCCAAAAGTTTAAAAAGTTGAAACTTCAAATGATCAATACTGAATTGGAATTAATTAAGTTCAATCCAAAACCAAAACAAGTCGAGGCAGTCTAACTCGGCTCGACTTTATAAAATTAAACAAAAAAAATACAGTTTGAATAATCCTAAAACTCAAATAAAACCTAAAAAAATCTCAAAACTCAGAAAAAAAATAAATCCTAAATCTAAAAAGAAATTGAAACTACGAAAGATCAAAACTGAATTGAAATGGAATTAAGTCCACGTCAAGAAAGACTGGGGGCAATTTTAACTCGACTCCCAACCCAATAAATGAATACTTAAAAAAATTAAAATACAAAATAATAATTCAAAAACCTTGGAACTCAAAATTAAACTTAAAATAAAAATGAAAAGGAGATAGCAAGAAAGACTAAATCAAATCAACTCAACCTGATGCAAGTCAAGCGAGATATTAAGGTTCCAAACAATAAAATAAAATAAACAATTTAAAACTTTAAGTCAAAACGAAACTAAAACAAAAGAAATTCAAATTAAAAAAAATCAGTTTAAAATTCAAAAAACTTTGGAACTCAAAATAGTACTTAAAAAAATTAAAACTTCGAAAAATCAAAACTGAATTGGAATTGAGTCCAATCCAAGAAAGACTACATCAAATCAACTCAATCTAATCCGAATCAAGTGAGCAATTAAGGTTCAAAAAAAATAAAATAATGTAAACAACGATTTAAGAGTCATAAAAACCGAAAATCGAATTTCATGCAGCTCGAAAACTAACAGGAAGCAAGTGGAAGCCAAAGAAAATCAACGCCACTCAAATTTGAAAAAAATAAGTTAAAAAAATTAGAAACTCAAAATCAAAACAAAAATTGAACCTAAAAAAATCAAAAGTTAAAAGAAATACAAAATATCCATAAGTTCCAAAATTAAAAAACTCAAAAAAGTCAAAGGAGTATTGGAATGAAACTTAATTCAAGAAAGGCCAAAACAACTGGGGGAAACTTAACTTGACTCAACTCAAGTAATGAAGATAAAAAATATAAAAAATAAAACAAAAATAAAATTCCCAAAACTTTCAATCGAAAATTCAAAAACCTTGGAACTTAAATTAAATTAAAAAAATTAAATCTTCAAAAAATCAAAACCGAATTGGAACTATGTAGGTCCAATCCAAGAAAGACTAAATCAAATCAATTCAACCTAATCCAAATCAAGCCTATAACTAAGACTAAAAAGAAACAAAATAAAATAATCAATAATTTGAAAGTTTAAAGAAGTACTACTCCGAAAGTCCTAAGTCAAAACTCTAAAAAAATGAAAAATCGAATTTCAAATAGTTCCAAAATCAATAGGAAGCAAGTACAAGCCAAGAAAAATCAGCGTTACTCAACTTAAATTAGAAAAATAACTTTAAAAAAAGAGAGACAAAATCAAAACAAAAATTGAACCTAAATAAATTTCAAAACTCAAAAGAATTATAAAATCCAAAAGTTGAAAAAATTAAAACTCAAAAAAAGTCGAAGCAAACATTTTTTTAGAGAATGAAACGCTTAAAAGTTAAAAAAAAGTAAAAGAAACAAAAAAAAGAGCCAATCCTAAAACTCAAAATAATTCAAACTTTAAGAAAATCAGAACTGAATTGGGGAATTGAGGAATTCAAAATTCAATAAAGTTCAATAAGCTGGAACTCAAAACTCAAAAAAATTAAAACTAGAAATTCAAAGGGCTCAAAACTCACTAGGAAGTAGAAGTCGAAGCAAAAATTTTTTTTAGAGAATGAAACGCTTAAAAGTTAAAAAAAAGTTAAAGAAACAAAAAAAAGAGCCAATCCTAAAACTCAAAATAATTCAAACTTTAAGAAAATCAGAACTGAATTGGGGAATTGAGGTATTCAAAATTCAAGTTCAATAAGTTGGAACTCAAAACTCAAAAAAATTAAAACTAGAAATTCAAAGGGCTCAAAACTCACTAGGAAGTAGAAGTCGAAGCAAAAATTTTTTTACAGAATGAAACGCTTAAAAGTTAAAAAAAAGTAAAAGAAACAAAAAAAAGAGCCAATCCTAAAACTCAAAATAATTCAAACTTTAAGAAAATCAGAACTGAATTGGGGAATTGAGGTATTCAAAATTCAAGTTCAATAAGTTGGAACTCAAAACTCAAAAAAATTAAAACTAGAAATTCAAAGGGCTCAAAACTCACTAGGAAGTAGAAGTCGAAGCAAAAATTTTTTTTACAGAATGAAACGCTTAAAAGTTAAAAAAAAGTAAAAGAAACAAAAAAAAAGAGCCAATCCTAAAACTCAAAATAATTCAAACTTTAAGAAAATCAGAACTGAATTGGGGAATTGAGGAATTCAAAATACAATAAAGTTCAATAAGCTGGAACTCAAAACTCAAAAAAATTGAAACTAGAAACTCAAAGGGCTCAAAACTCACTAGGAAGTAGGTCAACCCAAGGAAAGTTGAAGCCCTTCAACTCGAATCAAAAACAGAATCAAGACATCGCAATTTATTGTGGGAACGTTTTTTTTTTTTTGGGGCACTTTTTGGATCAAAATAATAATAACGGGGAGCACCTCATTTCGTTCTGATTATAAACATTTGTTGCTCTTCTAGTCCTCTCTCTTGCCTTCATCTTCGTCTCGCTTATCGCCCATACATGATACATGCAATAAATAATACGATTTATTCCGGATGTCCCAAAATATATATTAAATACATCTCACCGGGGTCTTTTCGCGGCCCCGCCGAATTCAGCGGCGTATGTAGTAGTAGCAGTAGCTCTCTCACATTTATTTGATACTGAACGGATATTGAAGACGCCATTCTCGCAGGTTGACTTCTTATCTTTCGCATGAACTAAAAAACCTCATATTCACCCCTTGGATGTAATCTCCCCTTATACCCCCTTCCACTGGTATTAGCATACCTTACCTCCTGAGCATACGTTTTTAGAATCAATTGAATAAACTCTATTATTATTATTATTATTACTATCCACAATTAATACAACATACTGCTAATTGTCTAATCTTTAAACTCGCCGCTTTCGTACAATTCATCAACGTTGCTGTCACTGCGACAAGTCAAACGATATCGTAAGCTGGCCTACGTTACTAGCTTCGGGAAATTTAGAAGTTCTATTTTTTCTTGACTTTCAACAACAGTTTTTTCTTCTATTATTGGAATGAAATGTTTCTGATTTTGTGAAACTCCGTCGCCGCCTGTTTAAAAAACGAATGCAAAATTTTCAGACAATTCACACACACACTGTTGACGTGTGTACCTCTAAATTATTCATACAGACTATTTCCTTCAGTGTGTTTACTTACTTACGTCTTCCTCAAAAACTTTTATAGCTGCGGCTGAGAGGAGTTCTGCCTCACGCCAGAATTACTTAGTATATTTATGCTTCATTAATTATTGTAAGGCTCTTGACGGATCCGCAATTGGTTAGTTTAATTATTTGAAATTTGTTGCGATATTTAAGTTTAGGCGCCCATTTATTGTCACGTTTAATTAACACCCGCACCCGCACCCGTCACGACTGAAACTGCTGGCTATGCCGCAAGTTAATTTCCTCATCACAAATCTTGTTTCTACACTCGATAGGTAGCAGCACATGGTTATTATCTGGCCCTTAATAATCTCAGATAAATTCTTTGCAGTAAGAATTTTATTTGCTTGAATAGTTTCAGAGCTCAAGAATTTCGATTTTTATTAAGCTGTACGTTGTTATTAGATTTTTATGAATTGCCCACAAAATCTAATTGATTTATTATTTGTTTATTCATAATATAGAAGCAGAACAATGAATCCTTTGTTGGATTTACAACCCGCATTTGCAGAATCAGAACACAGAGGCGTGCATTATCGAAGGTGATTTACAACTCCGGCCAACACAGTGGATGATCGCTGAAGCGAGACTAAGTCTAATGGCGAGCTTTCATCTTCGGAGCTTTCCTTAATCCGCTCCGATACCTAAACTTGGCGAAGTCCTACTCTTTGACCTGGTAATGATAATGGGGGTGAAATTGAAGTCGACTTTGTAACTTTCTCGCAATGCTACCAAATGCAGATTTTCTAAAAGAGATACAACCCTTTTATTTATTTAAACTTGTGCAATTTACAAATCAATTCAAGTTTGTAGCTGGAGGGATTTCAGTATCTCGGTACATTTCCTTGTTGCATAAAATTTCCTTGCTAAAAATAGTACACTCGTATTACGAGCGGCGAAATTTTTATTTATAGTAAGGTTGACTCCTTCGCCAAGGATGCGGGCGTCTAAAAACATTGATTAATGGCCATTACTCATCGCTAATTAATTGTAATTCCGTTGCATTATTAACTGGGTCTCCGGCGGTCCGAAATTTATCGCTGCTGTCGCCGTCCCGGAAAATAATTGCCCGTCGACGTCGGCCGAAGGATACTCCTCGAAGGAAAACGCCAACTTACAAATGGAATAAAAATACTAAAAATATACTCCGTACACCCTACCTAAAAGTTGTGTAAACACACATACAATAATAAATAATAACAATAAACGGGTCGGCAATTTTATTTGTGAGATCAGGTCCTGACGGAGGCAGAACTCCTCTCAGCCGCCGCTATAAAAGTTCTTGAGGAAGATCTAAGTAAGTAAACACACTTCAAAGTTGCACTGAAGGAAATAGTCTGTATGAATAATTTAGAGGTACACACGTCAACAGAATGTGTGTGAATCGTCTGAAAATTTTGCATTCGCTTTTTAAACAGGCGGCGACGGAGTTTCACAAAATCAGAAACATTTAAATTCAATAATAGAAGAAAAAACTGTTGTTGAGAGTCACGAAAAAATAAAACTTCTAAATTTCCCGAAGCTAGTAACGTAGGCCAGCTTACGATATCGTTTGACTTGTCGCAGTGACAGCAACGTTGATGAATTGTACGAAAGCGGCGAGAATAAAGATTAGACAATTAGCAGTATGTTGTATTCATTGTGGATAGTAATAATAATAATAATAATAGAGTTTATTCAATTGATTCTAAAAACGTATGCTCAGGAGGTAAGGTATGCTAATACCAGTGGAAGGGAGTATTAGGGGAGATTACATCCAAGGGGTGAATATGAGGTTTTTTAGTTCATGCGAAAGATAAGAAGTCAACCTGCGAGAATGGCGTCTCCAATATCCGTTCAGTATCAAATAAATGTGAGAGTGCTACTGCTACTACTACATACGCCGCTGAATTCGGCGGGGCCGCGAAAAGACCCCGGTGAGATGTATTTAATATATATTTTGGGACATCCGGTATAAATCGTATTATTTATTGCATGTATCATGTACGGGCGATAAGCGAGACGAAGATGAAGGCAAGAGAGAGGACTAGAAGAGCAACAAATGTTTATAATCAGAACGAAATGAGGTGCTCCCTGTTATTATTATTTTGATCCATAAAGCACCCAAAAAAAAAAAACGTTCCCACAATAAATTGCGATGTCTTGATTCTGTTTTTGATTCGACTTGAACAGCTTCAGCCTTCCTTAGGTTGACCCACTTCCTAGTAAGGTTTGAGCCCTTTGAATTTCTAGTTTCAATTTTTTTGAGTTTTGAGTTCCAGCTTATTGAACTTTATTGAATTTTGAATTCCTCAATTTCCCGATTCAGTTCTGATATTCTTAAAGTTTGAATTATTTTGAGTTTTAGGATTGGCTCTTTTTTTTTGTTTCTTTTACTTTTTTTTAACTTTTAAGCGTTTCATTCTCTAAAAAAATTTTTGCTTCGACTAAATTTCCCGAAGCTAGTATCGTAGGCCAGCTTACGATATCGTTTGACTTGTCGCAGTGACAGCAACGTTGATGAATTGTACGATATCGGCGAGATTAAAGATTAGACAATTAGCATTATGTTGTATTCATTGTGGATAGTAATAATAATAATAAAGTTTATTAAGCATAAAGTAATTAAGTAATTAGTAACCCAGTTGTTTGTGTTCCTGACCTGGGTAAGCTGCACACAGAATGGTCTGAGATGTTGCGACGTCCACCAGACTAGAACAATTACGCGTCAATGACTTCAATTGATTCTGAAAACGTATGCTCAGGAGGTAAGGTATGCTAATACCAATGGAAGGGGGTATAAGGGGAGATTACATCCAAGGGGTGAATATGAGGTTTAGTGCATGCGAAGATAAGAAGTCAAACTGTGAGAATGGCGTCTCCAGTATCAATATGAGAGAACTACTGCTACTACTACATTCGCCGCTGGATTCGGCGGGGCCGCGAAAAGACCCCGGTGAGATGTATTTGATATGTTTAGGGACAAAACGCATTATTTATTGTATGTGACATGTATGTTCGATAAGCGAGACGAAGAGAGGACTAACGAACGAAATGAGATACGCCCTGTTTATCAATGTTATTAATATTTTGACCCAAAAAGTACCCAAAAAAAAAACGCATCCACAATAAATTGCGATGCTTTGATTCTGTTTTTGCTATCTTTGGGTTGACCTACTTCCTGGTAAGTTTTGAGCCCTTTTAATTTTTCTTTTTGGGTTGACCTATCTCGTAGTGATTTGTAAGCCCTTTGAATTTATAGTTTCAATTTCTCTTCTTGGGTTGACCTACTTCCTCCTGCTGAGTTTTGTGCTCTTTGAATTTCTAGTTTTAATCTCTTTTGAGTTTTGAGCTCGAGCTTATTAAATTCTGAACGCCCCGAACCGCCAATTCAGTTTCGATTTTTTGAAGTTTTAATTATTTTGAGTTTAACGAGTGTTTTTTTTTAATTAATTTAATTCGAGCTGAAACTGTTCAGTGTTTCATTTTCTAATTTTTAACACTTCATTTCCTGGATTGAGTTGAGTTAAGTTGATCCGAGTTGTTTTGGTCTTTCTTGAAGTGCACTTAATTCCAACTCCAATCCTTGACTTTTCTTGAGTTTAATATTTTTTTTTTCAACTTTTTGGATTTTATAATTCTTTCGAATTTTGAAATTTTTTAAGGTTCAATTTTGTTCAGTTTTAATTTTATTCCTATTTTTTTAACTTTATTTTTCTGATTTGTTTTCCTTGACTTGTGCTTGCTTTCTGTTGATTTTCGAGCTGTTTGAAGTTCGAGTTTTCTTTTAGAATTTTGACTTGACGGAGTAGTATTTCTTTAAAGTTTCAAATTATTGATTATTTAATTTTTTTTGCGATGTATTTGATATGTTTAGGGACAAAACGCATTATTTGTTGTATGTGTCATGTATTATGTTCGATAAGCGAGACGAAGAGAGGACTAAACATCGAGCGAATGTTTACATCAGAACGAAATGAGATGTGCCCTAATGCCACCTAAGATAACTGCCATTTATACTTTTGGTCGTAATTGAAATCGAAGTCAAATTAAAATTTGAAATATCAACAGAATTTTTGAATCCTGTAGATCGGTAGATAGAGGGTTCAAAATCGGCAGACCTACCGATTTTTCGATCGATTTTTTCCAACACCGGAGTAATTAGAGAATTTTGGCGTACGATGCTCACGATTTCTTAAAGGAAAATGAAAAAAAAAGCTGCGAAACAGTTAAACGAAGCTAAATATACAGGATGCTCATTTTTAAATCGTGACCCCTGAAGATTTTAGAATATGCAACCCATCAATCAAGTCGGAAGCGATTTCGTGTTTTCTTGAATGCACGAAAGTAGAATGTGTTGCCTATTTTCTAATTTCATGGGGACTTTTTGCTTGTTTCGTATCAAAAGGAGCAAAAATAATATTTTTTACAGAACCGACACCCACCCTCCTCCTCATACTTCTTCGCCCGTGTTTATTTTCGATTTGCGTTAACAAACAACGCGACGCCGGCTTACAAGAATGCTTTCGGCGTGTGTGAATACACGAGCCCCCCCTCGATCTTGACAACCGAAAGATGATACATGTGCCAGTTAAAGCTCCGTCTGAAGCTTTCGGTGTGCTTGCCGCATTAAACTGCTCTCGCCATTCTCCGGGATTAATATTACCATTGAAATATTTACGGGAACAATGCCGGAGGAATATCAAGTGGCTGAGTTTTCGCACGTTTCTGCTCATTCCGAGCACGTGCCTTAAATTAACAACAAGCGGCACGGAGTTGGCTGGATTTATGAATTTTATTAATCCAAATTGTTTACTTCGCCTTTTTTTTGCAAATTTCTGAATTTCTAAATTATTTTTGGTACCTATTCGTATTCTGCCTTGGATCGATGCATTTTTTTGTATAGGTCTGGGCATTTCATTCAAGAATTTTTAATTAGGAAGACGAATTTTCTGCTTGCTCCTCGTTAATTGGAGGATGTAATTATGTAACTTGGAAGTTCGTTTTCATTTCGTTATATTTTGTGTACTGTCGTGACTACTGTGTTACTGTTATGAATTTTCGTACCATCTTACTTTAGTTTACTTACAAATCGTATCGAAAAAGAAGTGTTAAGTAAGTGGGACTTTTGTCCCCTATACTTGTAGCCATCCGTATAAAGTTGAACCTCGATTTTCTTTGTTAGTAGCGTTTTGGTTTTCGAGAGGAATCCAGAAATCGATTTCTACTTCGGTTTATATGGTTTTGCTCAAATGGCGTCGGCATTTCATCTTTAAGGAGCGTTCCAGTAATGATGTTACCTTGCAAAGCAGTCGCAATCTCCTGTTGTTTCTTCCCTTTCTGCTCTTCGATGATTTTCTTCTCTTCGGGTTGGGTTGGAATGGAATGTCTTTTCCCTTCCTGCTCTTCGATGATTTTCTTGTCTTCGGGTTGGCAGAGCCCCCGTAATCATGTGTGCAAAGCGTGCAGTGCACGCGGGCGCCATGTTCAGGGGGCGACAATTACCCTATTGGCCACTGGATAGGTTCTGTCATTCTTTTCGCAGAAAAAAAAATAATTAATGGGTATCTGGTAAAAATTATTCGAAAAAACTATCCACAAGTCTGAACTGTTTTGATGAAACCGTCAACCTCATGGCGAAACGTCGACTAAAATAGAACAGTTAACTGCGGCAATTAAAAATAGAAAAGTTTTATAATTTTCATGTGCTAAATTTTTCTTAAAAATTTAATGTACTTAGTAAAAAAAATAAATTATGTAAGCTGTTACGGTTTGGTTAAAAAAAATAAATACATTTTACTTTTTAAGTTTTTAGAAATTTAAGTTCATTTTGCTTTTGTGATTTTTTTTTTCTTTTTTTCTAACATTAATAACAAGTGGGCTTCGCCCGCTCGCATTCCGGAGGGGTCTGTACAGAGGCCTCCTTAGTCAGATGAGAAGAAGGCGCTTCGCAATGTCTAGGCTACTCATATTTGGGGGCTCGCGGCAGCTAAAAACTTGAAAAGAGTGAAGGAAAATGTTTTCAAAATGAAGGAAAATGTTTTCAAAATGAATGAAATGTTTTGGTTTTTTTAATTTTTCCATATTTCGTTTCTTTCAATTTTTTTAAAATTAATGGGTAAGTGAAAAACTCAAAAAAATATATACAGTGTGAATAAAAACAAAGGAACGTCGATGATGAACAGGTACCGTCCGTATCTGTGATGCAAAATTCGATTTAAACACAGCGTAGCTGGTACCTTTTGTGCTTCGTGAATCCTCGGAATTATTGGTTAACAAATCCACCAAGCGAATCGTTCGTTTCTGAGTTAAACGGAAACGTAATCATTTGCCGCCATTAAAGCGACCCGTACTCATATTAGATTTATTTGTTCCAACAAAGAGAAATCAGCTTTTTAATTTCGCTTTCCGACTCTGCCCTTAGTTAAACGGAAACGTGATCATTTGATGTAATTACAGTGACCCGTACTCATATTAGATTTCTTTGTTCTAACAAAGAGAAATCCGCTTTTTAATTTCACTTTCCGAATCTGCCCTTAGTTGAACGGAAACGTAATCATTTGATGCCATTACAGTGACCCGTACTCATATTAGATTTCTTTGTTCCAACAAGGAGAAATCCGCTTTTTAATTTCGCTTTCCGAATCTGCCCTCTTTCGACATTTTTCCCGTTCGCCGTCCACCTGTTTCGCCGGGGGAGTTGGGCGGGGTCAGAAAGGTGTAGGCCGCCAGGAGGATAACCTACGCCACTGCGGAAGTTCTGGTGAAGCCGGCAAAACATCGACTAAAGTAGAACAGTTAACTGCGGCAATTAAAAATAGAAAAGTTTTCTAATTTTTGTGTGCCAAATTTTTTTTATAAAAAAATTAATGCGCTTAATAATTTTGTTAGGTAAAAAAATAAATTATGTAAGCTGTGAGGGTTCGCGCTGTTTGGGCTATTCATATTTGGGGGCACGCAGCAGCTGAAAACTTGAAAAGAGTGAAAGGAGATGTTTTCAAAATGAAGGAAAATGTTTTCAAAATGAAGGAGAATGTTTTCAAAATGAAGGAAAATGTTTTCAAAATGAAGGAGAATGTTTTCAAAATGAAGAAAAATATTTTCAAAATGAAGGAGAATGTTTTCAAAATGAAGGAGAATGTTTTCAAAATGAAGGAGAATGTTTTCAAAATGAATGAAAATGTTTTTTCTTAATTTTTTCCATATTTCGTTTCTTTTAATTTTTTTTTTAATGAATGGGAGTTTTGATGAAGCCGTCAACCTCACGGCAAGACGTCGACTAAAATAGAACAGTTAACTGCGGCAATTAAAAATAGAAAAGTTTTCTAATTTTTGTGTGCCAAATTTTTTTATAAAAAAATTAATGCACTTAATAATTTTGTTAGGTAAGAAAATAAATTATGTAGGCTGTTACCGGTTTCCTCCTTAGAAGATTGGGTTACTCGTTTTGAAGGAAAACGAATGAAGGAAAATGCTTAACAAAAATCTTTTCGATTTTTCTGTTTTCCATTTTTTTGTTTCTTTTAATTTCTTTAAATAATTTTAATAATTGACCGTTTTTGTATGCCCCAACTCATCTGTCAGAGGGCGCCAAAATACGGAGTCGCACGCGATCGGATTTTGAGCAGACCGGGGGCCCTGCGGGTTATCTTTTGCGTTCCTGCTCTTCGATGATTTTCTTCTCTTCGGGTTGGGTTGGGTTGTCTCTTCCCTTCCTGCTCTTCGTTGGTCTTCTTCTCTTCGAGGAGTTTTTCTTCCTCCACCAGATATTCGGTTACACGTGATTTAATTTTGGGCATTCAAAAACATTCCAGTGGTTGCCACATCCTACGATTCCCTTCCGTAAACCCATCTCCTCTTAAACTGGATGTTATGCAAATCCGTCGTCTGTCGGCGTTTATCAACGAACCGACCGGAAATCGAACTACACGTAGGTATATTAAGTTCAACATGTGAACTAATTTATGGGCCTCCCTGAATCAAAATGCACCAGAATATTACGTACATATGTATATATAGGTGGATATTGTATGCAGGTCGCGGAATCACGGCGTTTCCGGAATGGTAAGTGTAGCTTTTGAGACTGACTAGTCGATATTACCTTGCAAGGGGTGGGGAGGGGGGGGGGGCAGATGTCTCGAATACTTTACGTGGTTAGGTCGGGTTTAATCCGGAGTTTCCGGAAAAAAACGTTACACCTTGAAATTCGTGGTGTCTTGATTTCACAAACGAGATTTAATTGAAACACAATTGCGACTGGTACAGTAATCTAAAAAAAAAAAATTATTTCAACCGCCGTACTCGTCAGAAAAACGAATCTGATCTAATCTTTCTCGAATTTTGTCTGGAAAGTAATATTTGTAATTTCTTGATTGCTTGCGTACATTGAATTCGCCGATGACGAACTCTTGTCGTCACGTAATACTAGCGGCAAGCTCGAGAGTTTCGGGGAGAGGGTCGTGGACAAAAAAAAGGAAATTCCATACTAGATGTATATTAAAATTATTATTTACTGATAGGCACCAACCGAAGTAAATACATCAAAGGTATCTAATACATCCAACCCTAAACAACTTCAATTTTAAAAAGGTGGAGGCATCCTAGATAACAATTCAGAGATGCGCGACAATGAAATCGCAGCAATATCCGAAAAAAAAAAACGTCATCAAAGTTCGATATTGATTGAAACTCAAAACTCAAAAATGTCTTCAAACATTTCACAAACATAAATTGGTACGTACGTAAGGAAATTTCCTTAAGTCTCACAGCGATCTTGGTATGTACGTAAGGAAATCTCCTTTCGTCTCACAGCGATCTTCAACAGTTGAAAAATTTGTGAAAGTTGACTCGAAAATCAACAATTTCCAACCTAACCGAATTCTTGATTTTGAAAACCTTTGATACTTGAGAGCGTCTTTAGAGCGACAGAACAAATTTATAGGCCTAGACACTCAATATTTTAGGGTTTAGATTACCTACCACTAAGCTACGCCAGACGTCTGCCTGGAGTATTAAAAGATCAGCTGTTAATTAAATAGGTACGGTGATGTACGAGCGGTTCGGAAGCTTTGACACGACGAATGAATAATGATAGTACGCCGTTATCGATAAGGCGAAGTTAAAGTTCAGCGTTGATTTTCTTCGCTATAGTTGTTGTTATTTCTTGCCGACAAGTTAATTGATAGTCCCCGCTATTCCGCGAGTCTATTCGAGTGGATGAAAATGGAAATGGAAATTGCCTGCAAATTGTGTTGTTCCAGCGCTTGTTTGATGAGGTTACCGAGCTGCTGAAATTTATACCTCGTAATTTTATTTTTTAATGCTCGACTGTTTGATTAACCATCCTAAATCAAATATGTACACGTTTTCAATTAAATTGACGATTAAGTAAAAAATTTCTTTTACGGCAATGACTTTATACATAGATACGTACTTCGACAGTTAAGCTACCATCTACAGTACACTTACATTCAAAAACACATTAAGCACTAGTTAAAAGCACTTCGCATGAAATTTTTTGCTTGATATCAACCGGATGTTTGTCTCGCCAAATCTCGAGTTGAAGTGCGCTTAGATCTATTTATACATATATTTCTTTTTTTCTGTGGTGTTTTGCCCAACGGAGTCCTAAGTCATGGACTTGTTAGGGAACGGAACGTACTAACATTAGTTCAAAGGTCAATGGTAAAAAAAATGAACAATACATACACTGGTGGTTAAAAGCACTATGGTTCGCACATTGAACACCCACAAGAAGGCGCTTTATGAATTTCTTTTGCGTAGTATGAACCAGACGTTCGCCTTGCCCAATCTCGAGTTGAAGTGCGCTTAACCATCTCTTGCATTCATGTATTTTTTTTTCCATACCAATACTAATCCAAAGGTAAGAAAAAAAAACAACTTGATAGCCCATAACAAAAAACAAGACGAACGAAATAATTTTATGTAATTAATATTTTTAATAATTTTAAACCGTATCGTCACGAATTTACCGTTCAATTTAATTTTTATTTTAAGGAAAGTCTCTAACAACTTGAAGCTTCCACGTTAAACTCAAAACTCTTGGACGTAAAAGTTATCTGGTGGAAAGTTTGTGGCGTTAACAGATCTTTGAAGAAAGGTGTGGATTATTAAACGATGTAAAACTAAGGGCGCCAGGGAAATTAACCCGGCTAAAGGATTAGGTCCCAAAGCCTCAACAGCGTGCGATGGTATTCTTGAACCACCAGGAGATTTTTATGCGCTCGTGCGTTCTGCGTAGGGATAGACAATAATGCAGCAACACAGTTGACGTACGTAGAGGTAACTATTAATTTAAATGGTACAACAATATGTGTGGTTTGGCGAGGCCAAATAGTACGACACAAATGTCGTAATCCAACAAAACTGAAATGACCACGAAATAAATTAACGCGAGCAAATCAGGTCTGATTGAGCAGGTGGATTTCTGTCCTAAATAATAATAAATAACCTAAATAACGCTTATTGCTCTTCTTAAATTAGGCGCCGCGCCGTGCCGATAATGTTCGCAGTTAAACGGACAAGTAACGCAGAAGGGTATACCGTGTAGGTTAGGTGTAGCTGATGTTCTATCACCGCGTTCAAGTTTTCATTGGTAGAGGTCGTTCGGTGTTCGCGTCACTCACTGGGGTTGACGTGCGCGCACAGCTTTTAAGATTTAATCGAAATATTTGGACGCTTTTGTCGTGTTATTTTCATTTTTATTTAATAATTACCGATAATTGTGTTGTATTATTATCTACTTCTTACGCTGAACGCACGAGTGATTAAAAATTTTTACTGTTGGCTAAAAGATACCTTCGCACACTGTTGGGACCTCGTGAATCTTTCAGCTGGGTTACGTTTGCGTCGTGTTATTTTTATTTTTATTTAATAATTACCGATAATTGTGTTGTATTATTATCTACTTCTTACGCTGAACGCACGAGTGATTAAAAATTTTTACTGTTGGCTAAAAGATACCTTCGCACACTGTTGGGACCTCGTGAATCTTTCAGCTGGATTACGTTTGTGTCGTGATACTTTTATTTTTATTTATTAATTAGCGATTAATGTGTTGTATTGTTGTCTACTCTTTACGCTGAACGCACGAGTGAATGAAAATTTTCCAGTGGCTAAAAAAATACCTTCGCACACTGTTGGGACCTCGTGAATCTTTCAGCTAGGTTACGTTTGTGTCGTGTTATTTATATTTTTATTTATTAATTACCGATAATTGTGTTGTATTATTATCTACTTCTTACGCTGAACGCACGAGTGATTAAAAATTTTTACTGTTGGCTAAAAGATACCTTCGCACACTGTTGGGACCTCGTGAATCTTTCAGCTGGATTACGTTTGTGTCGTGATACTTTTATTTTTATTTATTAATTAGCGATTAATGTGTTGTATTGTTGTCTACTCTTTACGCTGAACGCACGAGCGAATGAAAATTTTCCAGTGGCTAAAAAAATACCTTCGCACACTGTTGGGACCTCGTGAATCTTTCAGCTAGGTTACGTTTGTGTCGTGTTATTTTTATTTTTATTTATTAATTACCGATAATTGTGTTGTATTATTGTCTACTTCTTACGCTGAACGCACGACTGATTAACAATTTGCTGTTGGCTAAAAGATACCTTCACACACTGTTGGGAGCTCGTGAATCTTTCAGCTAGGTTACGTTTGTGTCGTGTTATTTTTACTTTTATTTATTAATTACCGACAATTGTGTTGTATTATTGTCTACTCCTTATGCTGAACGCACGAGTGAATAAAAATTTGCTCTTGGCTAAAAAATATCTTCGTACACTGTTGCGATCTTCTGAATCTTTCAGCTGGGTCACGTTTGTGTCGTCTTATTTTTATTTTTATTCATTAATTAGCGATTAATGTGTTGTATTATTGTCTACTCCTTGCGCTGAACGCGCGAGATAATGAAAATTTGCTGTTGGCTAAAATATACCTTCGCACACTGTTGGGACCTCGTGAATCTTTTAGCTAGGTTACGTTTGTGTCGTGTTATTTTTATTTTTATTTATTAATTACCGATAATTGTGTTGTATTATTGTCTACTTCTTACGCTGAACGCACGAGTGATTAAAAATTTGCTGTTGGCTAAAAGATACCTTCGCCCACTGTTGGGACCTCGTGAATCTTTCAGCTAGGTAACGTTTGTGTCGCGTTATTTTCACTTTTATTTAATAATTTTAATTAATTATTTAATTAATCTTTTAGCTGAGTTATGTTTAGGTCGTCTTATTTTTATTTTTATTTATTAATTAGCGATTAATGTGTTGTATTATTGTCTACTCCTTACGCTGAACGCACGAGTGAATGAAAATTTTCCAGTGGCTAAAAAAATACCTTCGCACACTGTTGGGACCTTGGTAACCGTGGATCGCAGTGGATCTTTCAGCCGGATTTATTTCCATGACGCCCTTAGTTTACACGGATAGAAAAAACATCGTTAGTTTCAGCCGTTTTAGCCGTCATTTAATTGGGCGTACACATAAAACCTTGGGTCAAAGACCAAAGTCCTTTTTTGATTCACGCAAAACAATCCGCCTGAACTTTTGAACAATTTTGAAAACGAAGTGTTTCGAAACGCCGGTCGAAATTATTTATATTGCGAACGCGCGCTATACCTGTTTGGCAATGCTTCAAATTGCAGACATATTTTTCGTTTCTCGTGTATTTCATTTTCAGTCGGAAAAAATAAAAAAAATAAAATGAAAATCACTGGAGGATAAATAAATAATCAAAGCATGAATTTCAAGCTAGAAAATTAACAAACACAATGAAAAGTCTGATTCGATCGTAAATAAAAATAATGAGGAAAGTAATTTCGCTTGCGCGAGCAATTCAACGCTCAGTTCATTCCAAGAAAAAAAAAAAGAAAAGTTATGAAACAAAAAAGAAAACTACAATAATTAAAAATTATAGCGCTTATTTGTATAGTATTGGCAGAATTTCAAGCTGCGTATAAGTTTCTCTTTTTTTTATCTATATACACATATATTTATTGCATTATAAAATTAAAAATAACGCAGAGGTTATAGCCACGAGTGTTTATTTTTACGCGATTAAACTGTTACCTTCTCCACGCACCTACGGCCGCGCTACAAGCGTATTTTTAACACTTAACACTTTGATTATTTGTTTATACCGTCTTAACGTCTTTCTTTTAAGTGTCGGTTTGCCAAAGTGATTTAACCGACACGATTTCAACGCTCGAGACCGATTATTACCTTTACGTTCTTCATGATTACGTTACACTTCTGTAAACGAGGTTTTCCCATAATTTTATCAAGCTGTCTGTCGTCTATATTGATAGCTCGATTTATTTATTTTTTTCGTTTTCGCATTTACCGCCTATCAAAAAAAAAAAAATAGACTGCAGCCTCGACGTTAACATAAACAGTCAATTTAATTCCCACGAAATACTTTGAAACGCAGACGATGGACGATTGTATAGGCACGAAGTTAACATAAACAATCAATTTAATTCCCTCGAAATGGCGTGATTGCAGATAATTGCGAAACCAACGCAAAAAACACAGACTCCAAGCTGATCGTAGTTTAACTTAAGGCAGCTATAATGGCGAAATTGAGAAATCGGAGAAGGATTTACTGCGGAAGTGACCTGCGAAGTATAAAAACAGTCTACGACGTGCAAGATCTACAAGATAAGCAGATCGAAGGCGTGGGAAGTAATTAGCGTTATAAAAACACACATCTGCGCGACGACGGAGATTGCAATAAAAGTTATTTCCATCGCAATAAATAAAGGCGACGTTCAACGGTACCCATGATTACCCATGTAATTATTTCGTTATTAAAAATAAATGTGACGCAAAATTCGTCGTATACAAGACGTGGGAAGTAATTAGCGTTATAAAAATGTACATCTGCGCGACGACGGAGATCACAATAAAAGTTATTATCATCGCAATAAATAGAGGCGACGTTCACACGGTATCCATGATTACCCATATGATTATTTCGTTATTAAAAGTAAATGTGTCGCAAAATTCGCCGTATACAAGAGGTGGGAAGTAATTAGCGTTATAAAAGTGCACATCTGCGCGACGACGGATGTTATAATAAGAGTTATTTCCATCGCAATAATTAAAGGCGACGTTCACACGGTATCCATGATTACCCATATGATTATTTCGTTATTAAAAATAAATGTGACGCAAAACTCGCCGTATACAAGACGTGGGAAGTAATTAGCGTTATAAAAATGTACATCTGCGCGACGACGGATATTACAATAAGATGTAGTGGATTATCCATGATATTAGTAACTGTATTTAATTAAATTGAAATCTTGAGGTGCCTTAAGTCACTAAAAACGCTGTCAACTTAAAGTAGTTTATTAATAAAAGTCGAGGTCGTTATGATGAAATGTTTCGATCGAAAGACCATTTTCAAATCTTGGTAAAATTCGATTAAACGAGTTAAAAGTCGAAACGTGTTACGAAAAGGAGGGCATGTTGTCTGCCTGCAAACGACGGAGATTACAATAAGAGTTATTTCCATCGCAATAAATAAAGGCGACGTTCGCACAGTACCCATGATTGTCCATATGATTATTTTTTTATTAAAAGTAAATTTGACACAAAATTCGCCGTATACAAGACGTGGGAAGTAATTTTAGCGTTATAAAAGTGCACATCTGCGCGACGACGGAGATTGCAATAAAAATTATTTCCATCGCAATAAATAAAGGCGACGTTCACACGGTACCCATGATTACCCATATGATTATTTCGTTATTAAAAATAAATGTGACGCAAGATTCGCCGTATACAAGACGTGGGAAGTAATTAGCGTTATAAAGGTACATATCTGCGCGACGACGGAGATTGCAATAAAAGTTATTTCCATCGCAATAAATAAGGGCGACGTTCACGCCGTACCCATGATTACCCATACGATTATTTCGTTATTAAAAGTAAATGTGACACAGAATTCGTCGTATATAAGACGTGGGAAGTAATTAGCGTTATAAAATGTACATCTGCGCGACGACGGAGGTTATGAGGGGGGGACTCGAGGGGGGAATTACCCAATGCGAGGTCCACCTGTTGTGGAATATGGCCGGGGCTAACACCCTGGTCGGGTTGATCCCCGGACCGGTGAGGGGGCCCTAAATTTTTTTTCTTTTAGTATTTCTTTTTTTTTCCGACGCCTTCGAAACAGCGTTGCCAACTATCGCAAAATTAATCCGCCAGACAGAGCCTGAAATTTGCCATCGCCAAGATATCTAGTTTCTAATGTCCCCGAATTATTTTTGATTTTCTAGAATAGTCTCTAATGTTCTAAGATAGCTTCTAATTTTCTGGGATAGCCTCTAATGTTCTAAGGATAACTTCCTAATTTTCTAGGAAGGTCTCTAATGTTCTAGAATAATTTCCTAATTTTTTAAAAAGGTCTCTGACGTTCCAGGGTAACTTAATAATTTTCTAGGATAGTCTGTAAAATTCTAGGAGAGCTTCTAAATTTCTAGGAAGGTCTCTAGCAGATTAAAAATTTTCTAGAATAGTCTCTAATGTTCTAGAATAGCTTCTAATTTTCTGGGATAGTCTCTAACGTTCTACGATAGCTTCTAATTTTCTAGGATTGCTTCTAATGTTCTAAGGATAACTTCCTAGTTTTCTAGGAAGGTCTCTAACGTTCCAGGGTAACTTCATAATTTTCTAGGATAGTCTGTAAAATTCTAGGAGAGCTTCTAAATTTCTAGGAAGGTCTCTAGCGGATTAAAAATTTTCTAGAATAGTCTCTAATGTTCTAGGATAGCTTCTAATTTTCTGGGATAGCCTCTAATGTTCTAAGGATAACTTCCTAATTTTCTAGGAAGGTCTCTAATGTTCTAGAATAATTTCC
The DNA here is from genome assembly GCA_036172665.1 of Prosopocoilus inquinatus. Taxonomy (NCBI): domain Eukaryota; kingdom Metazoa; phylum Arthropoda; class Insecta; order Coleoptera; family Lucanidae; genus Prosopocoilus; species Prosopocoilus inquinatus. The sequence continues at coordinate 1,488,945 of CM069873.1, forward strand.
TAATTTTTTAAAAAGGTCTCTGACGTTCCAGGGTAACTTAATAATTTTCTAGGATAGTCTGTAAAATTCTAGGAGAGCTTCTAAATTTCTAGGAAGGTCTCTAGCAGATTAAAAATTTTCTAGAATAGTCTCTAATGTTCTAGAATAGCTTCTAATTTTCTGGGATAGTCTCTAACGTTCTACGATAGCTTCTAATTTTCTAGGATTGCTTCTAATGTTCTAGGATAACTTCCTAATTTTCTAGGAAGGTCTCTAACGTTCCAGGGTAACTTCATAATTTTCTAGGATAGTCTGTAAAATTCTAGGAGAGCTTCTAAATTTCTAGGAAGGTCTCTAGCGGATTAAAAATTTTCTAGAATAGTCTCTAATGTTCTAGGATAGCTTCTAATTTTCTGGGATAGCCTCTAATGTTCTAAGGATAACTTCTTAATTTTCTAGGAAGGTCTCTAATGTTCTAGAATAATTTCCTAATTTTTTAAAAAGGTCTCTGACGTTCCAGGGTAACTTAATAATTTTCTAGGATAGTCTGTAAAATTCTAGGAGAGCTTCTAAATTTCTTGGAAGGTCTCTAGCGGATTAAAAATTTTCTAGAATAGTCTCTAATGTTCTAGGATAGCTTCTAATTTTCTGGGATAGCCTCTAATGTTCTAGCTTTCGAATTTTCTAGGAAGGTTTCCAACGTTCCAGAATAACTTAACAATTTTCTAGGATAGTTTGTAAAATTCGTCAAGTTGGCAACAGTGCTTCGGAACATACTTACGAAAGAGATGAACACGCTTGCCAACATCAACCCCAAGCGGATCGAGACGGAATCGAAAAATCCGTAGCACCTCTTGTCCCAGATCGCGCAGACGGCGAACACCAGGAGGGAGGCCGCGGCGAACTCGACGACGACGGCCTAAAAAAAAAAAAAACAATTGAAACTCGACTGCTTGACATTTTAATTTTTAAGTTTAAAAAAGTTTTTACCTGGCCGTCGTTGATGCCCGGGTGAGGTTGGGCGACGCACAGGTCGTCTGTCATACTCGAAGGCACCAGCACCTAAAATGTATAAAAATAAATGGGGACTCGAACCCGCACCGATTGGTTTCACGCCAAGCCGCTCTACCCTTAAGCTGTGAGAGAGCGCTATATTTATAGCTCGATTTATTTATTTTTTTCGTTTTCGCGTTTACCGCCTATCAAAACAAGAAAAAAAAAATAGACTGCACCTCGACGTTAACATAAACAGTCAATTTAATTCCCACGAAATACTTTGAAACGCAGACGATGGACGATTGTATAGGCACGAAGTTAACATAAACAATCAATTTAATTCCCTCGAAACGGCGTGATTGCAGATAATTGCGAAACCAACGCAAAACACACAGACTCCAAGCTGATCGTAGTTTAAGTTAGGGCAGTTATAATGGCGAAATTGAGAAATCGGAGAAGGATTTACTGCGGAGTGACCTGCGAAGTATGAAAATAGTCTACGACCTGCAAGATCTACAAGATAAGCAGATCGAAGACGCGGGAAGTAATTAGCGTTATAAAAATACACATCTGCGCCACGACGGAGATTACAATAAGAGTTATTTCCATCGCAATAATTAAAGGCGACGTTCACATGTTATCCATGATTAACCATATGATTATATCGTTATTAAAAATAAATGTGATGCAAAATTCGTCGTATATAAGACGTGGGAAGTAATTAGCGTTATAAAAATGTACATCCACGGGACGATGGAAATTACAACAAAAGTTATTTCCATCGCAATAAATGAAGGCGACGTTCACACGGTACCCATATGATTATTTCGTTATTAAAAATAAACGTGACGCAAAATTCGCCGTATACAAGACGTGGGAAGTAATTAGCGTTATAAAAATGCACATCTGCGCGACGATGGAGATTACAATAAAAGTTATTATTAATGCGATGTTCACACAGTACCCAGGATTACCCATACGATTATTTCCTTATTAAAAATAAATGTGATACAAAACTCGCCGCGTACAGGGTGACTCGGAACTCGGTTTTCCAAACCGTAACACGTCCCCGGTTCGGATGAAATAAAACGGAACCTGGAAACTGGAATTCATTAAAGCACTGTCGAAGTAAACTTCGCGAGAACGAGCAGCACCAGAGAGACGCGGACAGAGAAAAACTAATTTTCACAAAATTTCAAAAGCATAATCGAGAAGTGGTTTAAATTGGCCGTCTGGGAAACGTTTGTTTCGCCGTTGCAGATCGAGAAGGCCCGCCGGCATAAATATTCGGGGGGAGGGGGCTTTTAAAGCGAACCGGGCAAATATTGCGCAGTATAAATCGTGCTTAATCTCTGAGGTATTCTTGTAAGCGTCCCCGTTTGATACACCCCCATCCGCACATTTAAATTTTAATAGAATTTTCTTCTCGCCGCCACGCCCTGCTTTCGCCCAGATACGTTAAGTTTAACCGCGGAAATTATTAACGACTGTTTGTTATACTAATATTAATGGAAGGGTGAGCTTCCACGTTTAAAATTTGCGAAAAGTAAAAATAGTTTGCTTAAGGTAGTCATAAAATTTTATTAATACAAACAGTTTTTTATGTTTAATTAAATTGCTTTTACAGGTTAACGAGTTTTTGCGTTCGGTTAAATTAAAAAATAAAATCGAGCTTTTTTATATACTTTAAATAATCAAAATAATTTCTTTCAATTAATTATGAATAAACGATGTGTTAGTGTTGCTTAAATTATAATTAAATACAAAGGAGCCACGGGGTTCGAACCCGTATTGTCTTGTTTCACGCAAAGCGCTCTACCTTTGAGAGCCGGATTCGTCGTAGCTCAAAGGTAGAGCGGACTGGCGTGAAACCAAACGGTACGTGTTTGAGTTTTCTTATTCTTACTTCTTGAACTAGAAAATAATCTCTTGTATAACTAAATAAATACTCGAGTCAACCTATCAAACACACTCGGATTACTCCATTTATGTGACTTGTAAATAAATAAGTCTACTTTGTATTTAATTTAATTTTACAGTGTTCTGTTATTATAAATTTCATGCGGTGCAAGTGATTAAACGCGCCGTTTCTCACGGAAACGAGGTGAAGATTTCACTCCTACGAATTTATGTTTAGGTGTCCGCGTGATGTATATATATTTAGCCAATAATGTGTCGTAAGGCAGAATTTTATTTTCGTTACAACTGTACCTAAATTTAAGAGTTTACGTGGTTCGCCGCCCGAAAAGTTACAGAAATATTCTAGTTTACGACCGGCAGGTTGTTGTTCCGTTAATGTTGCAATTAAATAGATTAATTTCGCCCTAATTCACTTTTCAAAAAAAAAAAAAAAATAAATAAATAAAGAAAATAAAAAGAGACGCAATCTCGTTTCTTGTAAACGAGACTGCGAAAATCTAACAGCCCTAGAATACGCACTTTTTCTTAATTGTTAATAAGTGGGACTTTAATAATAAGCGACTGTGTATATTAAAAGGGGCGTTATCTCCCAATAATTTGTTTCTTTAAATCCAACTAATAATGAATTGGTTGGAATAATGCCACGGTGCCTTGTTCAATTTTCACTATAAACATGTCATCAACTACACTTTCTGAGACGTACATACTAAGCTAATTGAATATTAAAATAAGGGGGCCAAGGACGCCACTGCGTATTTTTAAAATAAGCTGTGCTTGGTTTTGTGATTTAAAAAGAGATCGCCTTAATTATACTAAAGCTAAATCGATAGGCTCTATTAGAACTAATTTATTCTAATACGTATATTAATTCATAATATAAAAATGTCGATTAATGTTCATTAATTTAATGCTGAGTTTTAAATTATTTTTTTGGAAAAATTATAATTAAAACTCAAACCCAAAAATCTGAAAATTGAAACTTAATACCGTCCAGACTAATCCAACCCAATTTAATTTAATTTAAGTTACAAAATTCAAAATTAAAAAAAAAAAACTGAAAGAACCTTAAAGAGATCAATCCAACTCAGATCTATGAATATAAGTGGACTCTACAAACTCAAAAAATTAAAATAAACGCTGTACATTAAAAAAAATAATAATTCGTGGCTCCAAAACGTAAATCTTGAAATGTAGCGCAATTCGACTCAATCCAAACAACAAAAACTAAAATCAAAGACTTTTGAAATTGAAACCTAAAAGTTAAAACTGGATTAAAATCAAAATTAATCAGTGAAATCCAAAGTCACCCCAATTTAACTTAACCTAACCTAACGAGTCGACTCGAACAAAAAAAATAAGTATCAAAAAAATTAAACTAAAAACTTAAAAGAAAAACTAAAACTCGAAGTTCAAATTTATAAAAAAAACCTTATAATCTAATTTATAAAGAACCTTATAACCTAATTTATAAAGAACCTTACAACCTAACTCTACTCAACAAATAAGTAAGATTAAAAAAATAAAACTGAGGACTTTGAATTAACATTTAAAATTAAAACAAACTCAAGTGAAAATTAAAACTCAATTAAAATTAAGATCAAGAGTCAACCTCAAACTCAACAAAACTCAGCATAAAATAATTAGAATTTAAGACTTAAAGAGTTTCAAAATACAAAAAAAAACGAAGAAATTAAAATTCAAAATTGTAAAACCTCGAAACTCGAAGAAATCAAAACTCTATGGGAATTAAATCCAACAACAGAAGCAAGGACAAGTTCAACTCAAAGTTACTCTATTTTAACTCAATCTAACGACTCGATTCGAAGCAGAAAATAAGAATAAAAAATTAAAACCGAAAACTTAAAAAAATAAATAAATTTCGGGATTGATATACTTAAAGAATCTTAAAACTTAACCTAACTCTACTCAACGTAAACAAATAGGCAAAGATTAAAGCAATAAAAGTAATGACTTTTAACATTTTTAACATTTAAAATTGACACTCAAAAATTAAAGTAATTAAAATTAAGACTATTCCAACACAAGGTCAACCCAAATCAACTCTCAACATAAAAAGAATTAAAGTGAAAAAGCTAAAAATATTAAAAAAGGCAGAAATTAAAATTCAAAACAGAAAATTAAAAGCACAAAACTCTAAGAAATCGAACCTTAACGGGAATTAAGTCCAACGGAAGAGTGGGCAGCAAGTTTAACCCAAAGTCACCCCAGTTTAACTTAATCTAACGGATAGACTGGAAGCAAAAAAAAATAAGAATCAAAAAATTAATACTCAAAGCTTAAATAGGTACATAAAGAACCTTGAAACCTAACCTAACAAAACCAACAAAACAAAAAGAAAATTGAAGACTTTTAATTAACATTTAAAATTGAAACTCGAATAAAAATTTAAAAGAAAATAATTAAAACTCAATTAAGATAAAGACGTTCGACACAAGGTCAACCCAGTTCACCTTAGCATTAGAGAAATTAAAATTAAAAATTTAAAAAATTAAACTGAAAAACCTCAAAATACAAAAAAAAACGAAGGAATTAAAATTCAAAACTGAACAGCACAAAACCTCCAGAAATCCAAAACTCATTGGGAATTAAGTCGCATGGAAGCGAGGAAAACCCGAGTTCAAAACTCAATTGGAATTAAGTTTCACTGAACCAACCCAGCTCAACTCAAAGCAGAAAAGCAAGAGAAAAATTAAAATACAAAAAAATTTTCCGACAAACTCCAAATACAAAAAGAAAAGGAAACGCAGAGTGGGCATGTAATTTAGGCGGCCAATGTGCGCTATGTAAGTATGTCTCCCGCCTCTCTAAATTCGTATGTATAAGCCGTGGCTGAAGAGCGCTTTGAAAAACTTTACATCACTTGTTATTACATGAGGTTAAAACACTCTAAAAGTGTTGGATGACGACTGCTTGGAGTTTCTTAGAGAGGTGAGGGACGTGATTGGAGGCTGCAGATACGTGGTTTCCTAGTTGATTGGATGCGTGAGATAGCGTTAGCTGGTATGTATGCGCAGGTGTGTAGGGGTTTGCTTGGCTACAGTAATAGAGCGCTGGGCGAATGTCCGCACACGTTACGCCTGACTACAATAATAGAGCGCTGAGCTACCGTGCTTGTGTGTGTGTGTGTGTGTTAACGTCGGATTACAAAAGAGAGCGCGCGACATACATATGTGAGTGATTTCTCAGGATGTAGCGTTCAGGCAAGAACTGATTTGAACCGTCTTTTATTAAATTATTTCTTACAGTTAATTTATCTGATTTTAAAACTTAAACTTTTTTTTTAATCTTGCTAGTTAATTTATATGTGACAACCTGCAGGTTGAATTTCTTTAATTAAATTAATTAAAAAATTTGAAACGTTCCTTTTTAGGCTTGCCGCAAAATATTTCCCGCGTTTATCTGTGTAGGTATGATAAATAAGTTCGTGAAATATCAAAAAAAAAGTCGTTTATTACAAGAGCAGGAGTTTCTTGAGAAGAAGGAAAAACGAGGAAACGTTCTACTAGATGGAAATTCAATTAAATGTGAAAGACGTCTGTGCAGAAAGTTAAATTAAACATTAAAAAAGCCGACGCGCCGCGACGCCTGAATGGAAGGCAGATGTTTAGTAGTTTAGTCTTCTTTTTCGATTCTGTATAAAATTGTTTCCTGGAAACCTGCTAGTTTATTAAAAAACAAAACGAGAAAAAAGTAATAAGGAAATTGTTTGGGATAGAAAAATAAGAATTAATTAATTAATATTTTCAGTAATAATATAATACATACAGGGTGATTCTTTAGTATTATAGATTTCTTCAATAGCTCCTTAACTATCAGCTATATGTAATTTTTTTAAATAGATATACAGCATGTTCAAAAAATTGAGTTATTCACTAAACTGGATTTTTTTTTTTAATATTAAAACATATTAATTGTAATTTTTTTTTAAATAAAAGGTAAGAATGCAGCTGGTGAATGAGAATAAAAGTTTTGCGATTCCCAAGAAAATGTGTATGTAGTTTAAAATTAAATCATGTTAAAAAAGTTAATAGATAAAATAATTTTGTAAGGAAGTGAAAATTGCCTTATACAGACTGTATCACGCCAAATGCAACACAGAAGATTGTACGGAAGCAAAAACGATGAAGTGAAGTTCCAAATGTTGTATGATCAATTTTTCTTATTAGAATACTAAAATTTTTATACCAAACAAGATGCCTTTATTGGAACAGTAAAATCAGATGGGATTAAAAAACGCACACGTTTCTTCCAAATTGGAACAACCCCCTTGCGCGTCACGGAAAACACTGAGGTAAAGCCAACGGTTTCGCGTTTCCCGTAACCGCCACGTCACAGATTTCCGGTATATCGAAAAATAATTATGATTTGTTTTTCTTTTCAGGTAAGTGTTAACTTTAACGCCCCCGCCTCCACCTGAGGAAACGTCTTCTGTAAGTAGGCTTTCTGTACACACCCCCTCCCTCCCCACCGATTTAGTGCCATCAGTGGCGTCTCTTCCTGTTTAACGTGCCGTGTAAAATTCCGAAAATTGTTTCTGTGATGGAACTCGCTTTGTTGAAACGTCGCATCTGTGGGGGAGCTGCGGAACGTGCGCATTTTTATTTACTCCTCGGATCCGGGGGGACGGGGGGGCGTATCGCGCGAAACAACCAATTTTATTTGTTTTTCTCCGGCTGCTTTTTTTTCCCCTCTTCACTGAGCTGTTCCCCGCGAAAGAAATTGCTGCTCGTCGGGCTTGTCGTGTTGGGGAATTGTTGTTTGCAAAGGTAATTATTGGGAGCTAGATATTCTGTACGTAAAGGGATGTTAATTAATTACGGACGTGTTAAGGGTTTAGGTATAACACATACCTACATCATTTTAGTTGACACTCGCAGTAAGAGAGGATTTTTTTTTAAGTAAACGTGACTCGCCCTCGCCAGTCGTGGATCTATCTCGGTTACACTGTATTTAAATTAAAACGAAGCTAGAAAATCGACTAGAATGTTGTAAAACTTGTCGACGAGGAAAATTAAGGCGACGCGATATCAAGCAAACAGTCATCTTATGCCGCTTCCAATATTTAAAACCATCGCCTGTGTATGTCACGTGGTTAGAGCTTAGGCTGGCCCGGAATTCTTAGAATTCGCTCGAGCTGTAGGCCTTTCATATCAATATTTTCTGATTCAACTGTATTTTTATTTCTTCTTTATAGCTTGATACGATAGCATGATCTATCTGATTTCTTAATACATATATTTTAAGCTGACTAAACTTATATATATATATATATATACATATATATATATATAAGTTATATAAGTTCGCAGCTGCACGCGGTTATTTCATTTTGTGTGTTTCAGATGAGTCAGTCACATTTACGACTTGACTTCTGAATTATGATTATTACCAGGGATAAGAATTCGGCCCACTTGTTTCGCGAACAGTACATAAAATTAGGACTGTATTAGTCCCGCCCAGAGTAATTTCTGTGAAGTGCGAACGTCCCTTCCCCTCTCACTCAATAGCAATTTAAACAAACGCATCGGAGCCGCGGAAAAAGTAAATAGTATATTCGGTGAAAAAAAATAAAACGTCCAACACTAAGTGGGCCGAATTCTTTTCCCTGATTATTACCTTCATTATAATTTTTAAGTGTACCAAATAAAAGCGTCTGGTTTCTTACATAATTCATTCATACTTGCACGTGCAGATTCCTTGCCGTTTACTTTTATTTCCACAAACAAACAAACAAACATTTAGTTATGTATGCAGCGAAAATTGGATTTCAAATGTGCATTGGCAACTTGGAAGCGAGAACTTCGGTCGTGTTAATAAACACACAACTACATTTGAATTAGCCCGTCTGGCAATTCTAGATTTGTACGTTCTTGAATGAACTTATGCTGAAACAATAATCACAGGATTGGGCGTGTGTATTTATGCACGATTCAAGTATAATTACGACTGAGTTGTTCCACATTAAGATTCAACAATTATTCATAAGGTCTACATAGATAGTTTCTGCATTAATTGTACTCGAAGAAAAGTTTAATGTATAATTTGTTTTATTATTTGTTTTTATTTATTATTATTATTAATAAAATAACTTGTGAACATTTTTCTAACATGTGGGTTTAATAGGATCCAATTGGAAATTAAATCCCTAATACAGTAATACTATAAGGAGAAAACGGAACACGTGCAAGGTCAGCATTGAAGAATAGCATCTTCTTATCTTAAAATTCTTGAAATTCTAGGTTATTTTGATTAACTACTTAAAGTTTTACTTATAATTAATTTGAATCCAGAAATGACTCAGTTCTAAGGATTCGAATATTTCAGCACTCACAAATCAAACAAATTAGGAATTAAATCCTAATATGGTAATGCTATAAGAAGAAAACAGAACACATGCAAGGTCGGCCTTGAAGAACAGCATCTTCTTAATCTTCTTAAAATTCTTGGAACTTGACTGCGCGGCGGCGCTACGAAAACCAGAGCGAGTATTGAATGTGAACTTGCGTCTTACAAGATAAGTAATATTGCAGTTAATTATGCAATCGATGAGAATTTTCCATGCATTTGCACCGCAATGGCATGAAGTGCCATACCATCATGGAAATCGGATGGGAAAACGCCTTTAAAAAAACGCCGCGCATCTAAAGAAAGAAGTTCCGAAGTTCCTGATTTGGATGACTGTTAACGCGTTCCGTTTTCCACGTTGAGATTCACTTTTATTTTAAAATTTTTACCAGCCGTTTTCCTCAGTTTGTAATGATTCTCGCGAATGAAGAAACAACTCTTCACGATGTGATTTTTAGCTTACGATAAACAATTTAATCCTAACCGAATTTTAGTTAATTCAATTTAGCTTCAGTGTTCCAAGAAAGAGATTCCAGCCCGGCGTTGGCGAGTTAAAATAAAAATCAACATTTCGCATGATAACACAGGATTATTTGAGTACTGATTTATTCGTCACTTCTCTCCGAACCATATTCTAGCAGCTTCAGCTGTAGTTTCATTGTTAAACTTTTTTGTTATCTTGATTTTTATAAGTACAAAGTTTTTTTAATCTCAAACCGGACAGAAAAATGAAGGGAAACACACTCAACGTTTCGCTATAGATTTATAGCTATAAATAATATATAAAGATTTATTAAATAAAGATTTATAGCTATAAATCTATAGCGAAACGTTGAGTGTGTTTCCCTTCATTTTTCTGTCCGGTTTGAGATTAAAGAAACTTTGTACTTACTATTTTCATCGGACAAGAACAAACTTCAATTCTTGATTTTTATGTGCGCAAAAAATTAGAAACATTTCCTTTTATAATTTTAAAGCGCATTTCGCTTTCTCATTTGAATATATTTGATATTTAAAGATTTGCTACTTTTATTTGAAATATTTTCGTAGGTAATGCATTTATCTGAGAGACTAAAACTAAAGAGAGAAAGAGCGAACCAATCTCGACAATTCTGAAAGTATAAATATAAACCGTGGCAGAAACGAAGTGGAAATCTCTTTCCGGCTTCCTTCCGAAAACCAGAACGCTACTAACAAAGAAAATCGAGGTTCAACTACGAGCTGCTAAAAGAACTGAGAATAAAAGGGAATAAAAAGCGGGTTATTTTGTGTTCTGACTTGGGTTCAGCATTCATTAATAAATTAAACTAAGGTCGGTAAGCAAATCAACACAGCTTGAAATCTAATCACTGCAAACGATAGAAAAATCCTTGCCTCTCTCCATTTAAATTAACATAAATTGTAAAATATTACGATTTATGTTAGAATTTTTTTAACGCGTCTGCAACTCTAGAGGATTTATTTTGTAAACTGATTACGAGTCATTGGCTTGTTATTTTTTTAAACAGTTTCTCTTTCTACGTACATATTTTTTTTAAATTAACATTCTCTTATATTTTAATAATTTTAAGTACTCTTCAATAAATTATTCGAAGGCATCAGAAAAGGGACAACGAGGGAGAAGAGTTTGATAATCTTTAGGTAAACAACGGTCCTGTTCTGACGTTCCAAGGGAAAACATCCCAGGGAGAGCATTTTCGGCTTTCAAAAGAGTAAGTTGCGTTATCACTTATCAGTGAAACGGAAGTGGTTACGTTGTTTATCAGATTAAAGCGAATTTCAGGTGAGTATTGAGAGGCTGCCGCCCCTAATTGTTAAATAAATAACCCCCGGTCGTTACATTTTGGTTTATTTTATTAAATTATTGGCAGAAAATGAAAATTGATGCCATAAAAAGAGTCGCACAGTTTTGCCAATTATTCATAGTTACAAAGGTTTCCAGTTTTCGACAGTTCAAGAACGCTTACGATTCGTCTGCAATATTATTTATCTTGTAAGACTCAAGTTCACATTCAATACTCGCTGTAGTTTTCGTAGCGCCGACGCGCAGTCAAGTTCCAAGAATTTTAAGATAAGAAGTTGCTGTTCTTCAAGTCTGACCTTGCACGTGTTCTGTTTTCTCCTTATAGTATTATCATATTGGGATTGGGGGTCGCCCAATTTTGCCAATTATTCATAGTTAGGAAGATTCCAGCTTTCGACAGTTCACGAACGCGTACTTTTCAATAAATCATTCGAGGGAATAAGAAGAGGGGACAACGAGTGAGAAGAATTTGACAAACCAGAACGCCACTAACAAAGAAAATTGTCAAAATGTTCAACTACGAGCTGCTAAAAACAATTGAGAATAAAAGCGGATAAAAAGTGGGTTATTTTGTGTTCTGACTTTGGGTTCAGCAAATGAATAATTAAATTGTGTTTCATTCATTCAAAAAAAATACAAAAAAGAAGAAAAAATGTCAGAGACAGAAAGATGTTAAGTACGAAATTCGTTTCATGATTGATGTTGTAGCGTGTGGAGGTAACTAACTCCTCGGGATCTCCCTTCATATTTTATAAGGCCTCGGCGAGTCAAGAGAAACTGTTGCTCTTCGGAAATAAAAAAAAAAAGAAAGAATTTCCCTGCGCGGGCTATTTTTAAACTACAAGTTCGTACGCTAGAATTTTCCTTGTAAATAAATCAGGTCCTCTCCGAGGAATACTTCGGTGCGTATGAACGGCAAATTCTCACGTTTTTCGCAGGGCGGCGAGTACGGGGCCTTAAGCGAACGGAAAACTGTTACGATGTGTGCACGCAATGTCATGATTTATTAAACGTTCTGTTTCTCCTGAAATTAAGCAATAAATAACGTAATATTTTTTTAATGTAACATCGAGGGAAATTTTTTATACTGTATACACATATACATTCCGAGCCACCGAGCCACCGAGAAATCCCTTTTTGGTAATAGTCACGCCATCTGGGAGCTTCCAGATGGTTTGAGAAGCCTCGACGCACGCTCCAGACCATTCTTGGGTATATAAATCCGAAAAGAGCGAGCTCGTAATATCCCTGTTATTTGATGGTAAAATGAATCCATTAACAAACAAGTGTATTCTCATTGAAGTTACAATAAAGTTTCGTGTGTCATTGGCTGTTGTGATTAAGGCACTTTTTTTCATAAGAATCAATAATACGTCGTAGCACAACCAGTAGGACTTTTTTGCTTGGTTTTGACGTCAGAATCCGCTCGCAAAGAATTGTGCAATTGAAGCGAATCGCCCTGTATATAAAAGCGATGTAATTTTATTAGAACTGGCTTGAAACCACTCTATTTTTTGCTTGGTTTTGACGTCAGAATCCGCTCGCAAAGAATTGTGCAATTGAAGCGAATCGCCCTGTATATAAAAGCGCTGTAATTCTATTAGAACTGGCTTGAAACCACTGTATTTTGGTAAGGAGAATATTTGCAAAATCCTTTTCAGTTTTTGGAAATATTTGTTTGTTTATCTGTGTCCTTATTTTTTTCCTGAAAAAAAATACCTCTTTTGGTCTGATTATCTGATTTTCACGAAGAAAGCAAACGCAAAAAATGTGTGTTTATGTGAAAATACAGTTTTCAGAGAGGAAAATCGGCAGAGGAATATTATTTATTGTTCTCATTCGAAACGGGATTTGTTCGGCGTGTCACGCGTCGCCATTTTAATTCCACTTAAATCCAACTTTTGAAACCATTAGATTTACGGAATTTTACGGCGAGATAACGCCCGATGGCCGCGGGTATTGCAAAGCCATAATTTCTACATTTTTCGCACGCTGCAACGAATATAAATTTCGAAACACTGGACGCTCCTGCAGATAACGCGGGATTTATTTTTAGATAAGTTCTTCGGACCACTATAAATTCCAGTTGAATTTTAAATAATCCTAAAATGCCAATGGTTGACTGCGTGATTGCCACAATTATGTTACACTTTGTTTTTTTTTTTTAATTCTAAAGGGTGAAATTTAGGTCCAATTTGTACGAGGGAATCCCCTAATTAATAAATTACTACGTACACCCATTACTCAGCAAACCTACGCCATATACAATGTTCAGACATCAAATTACATATTTATATTTATTTAAAATATAATTTACTTCAAAACAAAATCATGAAATGTGAAATGGGAAACGAGTAACACTATCAAAACGTATGCCAATAAAGCCGGCAGTTTTTTGGATCCCAATGCAAAATTCGTAGCGGAATATAAACAATAAGGTTCTCAAATCAGCGGCACATTTAGATAAGTAAATTCATCCTCACTGTAAGTGTCTCTTGATTCCGGCCAAAAAAAAACAAAGCACATTAGTTTCAGAGTTGGTTTGAGCGAAAAGCCGAGGAATCACCACGAAATAAAATCATGAGCGTAAAATGCGAATCGAATAACACCATCAAAACGTACGCCAGCAAAGCCGTGATCCAATTACAAAAGATGCTGGAGGAGTGCAAACTTTTGAAAAGAAAACTGAAACGCATGCAGCTTTTAGAAGAAAACGACGTGAGCAAGATTACGAAGAGTAAAGCAAATCTAAATGCGAAAAGTGATCTGTGTGGTCTGGAGTTTAAGGCAGATTCGAGGGTTTTTCACCCGGCCGAAAAGAACGAAGGCGGCGAATTGGATCGAAACGTGCAAGAAAGAGATGACGTGAAAACTAATAACCGGAACTGCGCAGAAGGGGAGTTGTGTGAACGAAATTCTTGCAGTGGTGAAGACCGTGAGAAGTTGCAGAAAAAACTGGAAGATTTTGAAAGCGACCTCACGAAACTCCAAGCACAATACAAGAACACCTTAAAGGGCCTGAAAGGTAAGGACCTGATCATAACGGAACTGCAAGAGAAGGCTTTAAAAGCGAACGACAAAAATAACTCACTGCAAAACGAGTTATCCAAACTGGCGAATTGCGAAATCGAATTCACCAGTTCCCAGAAAAAAAAATCTCGAGAAACAACTAGAGAAAAGAAACTGGAAAAGATAAGCGAGTTGCAATCCAAGATCTTAAAAGACAACCAATTTAGAAACAACTTGTTGAAAGACGTCGAGTACTACAAGAATGAATTAAAATCGAAGCCGAACGAAGAAGGACGAAAATATACCACCGCCATCGAATTATCTGAACTGCACACGAGAAATATGAGGTGGTTAAAGCCGAAAACGAAACTCTGTTTACCAAATTGAAAGAAATCAACGACCTCAAAGAAACAAACCAGAAGAAGCTGAACGAAAAAATAAGCGAGTGCGATGATCTCCAGAAGGAAATCGAAAACCTCAAGACTGACTTGACGAAAGTCAAGATCGAGGTGGAGATACTGGAAGCTGAGAAAGATAAAATATCCCTGCAGCGCAACAAGGTTTTAAAAAACGTGAACGCCACGGATAGATACCTGCTGGCGAGAGAATCAGAAGACATGAAGTTGAAAAGGCAGAACAGCAAACTCCTAAGTGAAAACATCTTGTAGAAAGTGGAAAACCAGAGACTTAAAAAGCTTCTGGCGATCGTGGAAAAAACCAAGAAGCAACTTAAGATGCAAAACAGCGAGTTGGTTGGAGACAATGCAAAGTTCATGTCGGAAAGGAAAGGGTCTCTGGAACTATTGGAGAAAGCGGATAAAATAATTTTAGCGTTGCAAGCACAAAACGAAGTGCTAAACCAAGATTTATACAATAACGTGACACGTACTAAACATTCCGAAGCTGAATTAAAAACGTACAAAGCCCAAAACCTCCAGCTTGAAAATGATATTAAATCCAGCCTCGCCGAGAAGGACGAAATGACTAATCAAATCGAACACGTCACATCCGAAAACAATGAATTAAAGGACGCCCTGGAAAAACTGAAAACTAAAACTAACAAAACCATGGAAGATAAAGACGTGGGGGGTGGGACGATTCACCGTCGCCAACTCGCCTTCACCGATTCACCGTCGCCAATTCGTCATAGAACCAGTTCGCCGTGGACCCAATTTATCGTCCACCCAATTCGCCGTCGCATGTTAATGCTTTATTTAGCTTGATGAGCTTTAAAACACTTCCTGACTACTTTAAGTATCCAAGTTATACCTACGAGTTGAATGAAAATAACTATAATTTCAGTACGTTTCAAGTAAATGAAAACGGACGTTTCTGTTTCACACCAAAGTAAACGCTTTATTACAGCACGACCATCGTAAGACAAATTGGTGCACATAATCATAATTATAATTTTAATGGAAGCCCCAATTTTTTAATTTTCATTTTTAACGACGAGCTTTCACGAACCAATATCGTCGTCGTATTCAAAAATTATTTCTGCACCACGTTTTATGAATATCTGTAGTAGCGTCCATAAGAAAAGAAACAGTTGACAGTCGTATCTACGAATTAAAGAAGATATTCGAGATTTTCGAAAAGGAGAATTTTCAGTTTTTTGAAGATATTTCAAAATCGATTTTTTTGCACATTTTTTTAGACGCGCAATTTTTCTATAATTTAACCATCTTTGTATCTCTTATAGTTTACGAGAGATCCCCACAGTGGCCCTTTAATTAGTTGTAACCCTGTATACTTTTGGGATTGTTGAAATTGTTCCTCTACTTCTTTCTTTTTTTTTTTTTAATCGCCTTCCTTTCAAACAGAAGATAAAACTAACAATAAACTTTGATCAAACCAAACCAAACAAAGATAAATAAAATGAATATAATTTTGAGCAGAATCTGAAAATATTTAAAAAAAAATGCAGGGATTTTGCGCAAACACCTTGCGGAATAAGAAAATACTTTAAAATTTTATCTGTTTCTTTATCTATGGTATCATATTTATTTAATGACAAATTATTTTATTTTCCATTAGCTTTTTTTAATTAATATTAATCGTATATTATTATTTGGATGTGTGCCTGCATTTAAAACTTGTAAAAATCGTTCACGGCGAATTTACCGACGGCGAGTTTGCCGACGACGAATTGTACCTATGGCGAAACGGCGATGGTAAATCGGTGACGGCGAATTGTCCTAGACCCAAAGGCGTGGAAGCTAAAATTTCAGTTCGTGACGTGGCGTGCCAGAACTCTAATGCAAAGTTTTTGTCGGAAAGGGTCTCTAGAACTATTGGTGAAAGAAAGACACCGGACGCGGATAAATTTTTGTTATTTTCAGCGTCCAGTGTGCTGAAAATAACAAAAATTTCTCCGCAGCATTACAAGTAGGGTCGCCCATTTTGATCCGAAGACTTCGAGTTTTACAACCAATCTTCGGGCTTTTGATTAAAAAAAAATATATATATTCGAATCTAATAAAAATCAGTACAAAAAGTTATTGGAACTTCCTTTAGACGTATTTTAACGGCTTTAAGTAATCACCAGACCTAGGCGCATTTTAGGCGGAAGGTTTCGTTAAATAAATATACGAGGAACTATATTAATATGCTGAAGCGATCATAGTCGGAAAAAGTTCTAATCTTTAACGCGTCTGCCCTGTAAAAACAAAACAATAAACCAGTCGAAGCCCGAGAAGTCTATGCGGCACGCAGTAACCACTACAGTTCTGGTCGACTGAATATAAAAACTTGTTTACATAACCGAATCATTCCCAAGTGAACTCGCATTATTTTTTGCAGTGACGGCGCTATAATTTATATGAATTAAATGTATTATTCCAGTCATTTTAAAAGCTACATTAAAGAATTATAATGTTTTCATAATCATTAATTTGAAAGAAACTATAAAGGCAATTATGTTACACACGTAATTTACATGAAACGGTTGCTTCTGATGCAATGAGCGCGAGGATGAGAGTGCCTCGGGTATATAAGCGCCGTTCAACGGCGACGTTGAAATCTACGCCGCTGCTTTGTTTATCTTTATACTGGTTTTTACACCAGATATCCTAGGAATGTCCGAGCCTTAGTAATCACGATGGTAACGGATTGCACAAGCCGCAGTAGAAAAAAAAAAAAACGACGTAATATTTCAACGAAGGGATTGCGATTGGAAACTGCGGTCGTTTTATCGCATTTACCACGTCCAGGGCCGCCTTTAATAATAACATTTCCCGCGTGAATAAATCCCGCAATAATTGCGATAAACGGAAATTAAGGGTCGCTAATTGTTAGGGACGTACCGTCGTAATTAACGGACACTTTTACTGTTGTAATAATGTGTATACCTACAGGTCGCGTCGTCCGCATAAACGAAAATCTATTTTAAATTACCTATTAAAATATTTAATCGTTGTAAATTCTGCAATTTCCATCGCCTGCGAAATAAAAGTCACTTTAAGGCGCACTGCAGGGGAATTTTACGCGCTCCTCAAATCGCCCATCAAAGTTTTAACGTTGACACGGAAAGGAGGCGACATTTTACGAGCGCTCATAAAAGCCGAACATATTGTATTTACAAAATAACGGGCGCAGCTTTTCTCGCGTCGTCTTTCCACAGAAAAAAAAAAAAAAAACTAAACTGGCCCGGAACAGCTCGTAAATAAATATCTTTTGCATTTAATCTGAATTTACTATACGGTACGGAATGAGCGCCGTAGATTTAAATGAGCGGCGAAAACAAATGCACGTAAAAAGGAGAGAGTAACGGCGCCTTTACGTTCGCTTTTTCTAACTTATGTGCACTCGATCACACTTACCGTGTATCAACGGCCTAATAAATTCGTTATGCTCGGGACTTACCCGGGAAGATGGAAAAGAGCATTGCGAATTATTAATGAAGTCTTATTGATCTAAGCCAAACTGAATTAAAATTGCAATTTTGATTTTAATTAAAAAAAAAATAATAATAATTAAAAACAAACATATTAGGCTACGTTATTTTGATTAACTACCTAAAGTTTTACTTATAATTAATTTGAATCCAGATATGACTCAGTTGTAAGGATTCGTATATTTCAGCACTCACAAATCAAACAAATTAGAAATTAAATCCCAATATGGTAATGCTATAAGGAGAAAACGCAACACGTGCAAGGTCAGCCTTGAAGAACAGCATCTTCTTATCTTAAAATTTTTGGAACTTGACTGCGCGTGGGCGCTACGAAAACCAGAGCGAGTATTGTCTGTGAACTTGCGTCTTACAAGATAAGTAATATCGCAGTTAATTATGCAGTCGATGGGAATTTTCCATGCATTTGCACCGCAATGGCACGAAGTGCCATACCATCATGGAAATCGGATGGGAAACGCCTTCAAAAAACGTCGCGCATCTAAAGAAAAAAGTTCCAAAGTTCCTGATTTGGATGACTGTTAACGCGTTCCGTTTTCCACGTTGAGATTCGCTTTTATTTTAAAATTTTTACCAGCCGTTTTCCTCAGCTTGTAATTATTCTCGCGAATGAAGAAACAACTCTTCACGGTGTGATTTTTAGCTTACGATAAACAATTTAATCCTGACCGAATTTTAGTTAATTCAATTTAGCTTCAGTGTTCTGAGGAAGATTCCCGCCCGGCGTTGGCGAGTTAAAATAAAAATCATCATTTCGCATAATAACACAGGATTATTTGAGTACTGATTTATTCGTCACTTCTCTCCGAACCATATTCTAGCAGCTTCAGCTGTACTTTCATTGTTAAACTTTCTTGTTATCTTGATTTTTATGTGCGCAAAAAATTAGAAACATCTCCTTTTATAATTTTAAAGCGCATTACACGTTCTCGTTTGAATATATTTGATATTTAAAGATTTGCTACTTTTATTTGAAATATTTTCGTAGGTAATGCATTTATCTGAGAGACTAAAACTAAAGAGAGAAAGAGCGAACCAATCTCGACAATTCTGAAAATATAAATATAAACCGTGGCAGAAACGAAGTGGAAATCTATTTCCGGCTTCCTTCCGAAAACCAGAACGCTGCTAACAAAGAAAATCGAGGTTCAACTACGAGCTGCTAAAAGAATCGAGAATAAAAGGGAATAAAAAGTGTGTTATTTTGTGTTCTGACTTGGGTTCAGCATTCATTAATAAATTAAACTAAGGTCAGTAAGCAAATCAACACAGCTTGAAATCTAATCACTGCAAACGATAGAAAAATCCTTGCCTCTCTCCATTTAGATTAACATAAAAAGTAAAATTTTACGATTTATGTTACGATTTTTTTAACGTTTCTGCAACTGTAGAGGATTTATTTTGTAAACTGATTACGAGTCATTGGCTTGTTATTTTTTTAAACAATTTTTCTTTCCATGTACATATTTTTTAAAATTAACATTCTCTTATATTTTATTAATTTAAAGTACTTTTCAATAAATTATTCGAAGAAATAAGAAAAGGGACAACGAGGGAGAATAATTTGATAATCTTTAGGTAAACAACGGTCCTGTTCTGACGTTCCGAGGGAAAACACCCCAGGGAGAGCATTTTTGGCTTTCAAAAGAGTAAGTTGGGTTATCACTCTTAAAAAGAATTTCAGGTGAGTATTGAGAGGCTGCCACCCCTAATTGTTAAATAAATAACCCCCGGTCGTTACATTTTCGTTTATTTTATTAAATTATTGGCAGAAAATAAAAATTGATGCAATAAAAAGAGTCGCACAGTTTTGCCAATTATTCATAGTTACGAAGGTTTCCAGGTTTCGACAGTTCATGAACGCTTACGATTCGTCTGCTGATTTATTTATCTTGTAAGACGCAAGTTCACATTCAATACTCGCTCTGGTTTTCGTAGCGCCGACGCGCAGTCAAGTTCCAAGAATTTTAAGATAAGATGATGCTGTTCTTCAAGGCTAACCTTGCACGTGTTCTGGTTTCTTCTTATAGCATTACCATATTGGGATTTAATTTCTAATTTGTTTGATTTGTGAGTGCTGAAATATTCGAATCCTTACAACTGAGTCATTTCTGGATTCAAATTAATTATAAGTAAAACTTTAAGTAGTTAATCAAAATAACCTAGAATTTCAAGAATTTTAAGATAAGAAGATGCTGTTCTTCATGTCTGACCTTGCACGTGTTCTGTTTTTTCCTTATAGTATTATCATATTGGGATTTTAATTTTTAATTTGTTTTATTTATGAGTACAAAAAAATTCGAATCCTCACAGCATCGTAAATGTTCTGCGTGATTTTTTAATTGCATCTTTTCAAATGGCATCATTATAAAGGTATTATATGAAAATCACAGCGTTAACAGTTGTTTCTTCAGTAGCGAAAATAATTAGAAAACTGACGAAAATTAAAAATAAAAGAGAATCTCAACGGGGTAAAAGGAACGCGTTAACAGTCAGCCAAATCGAGAACTTTCGAACTTTTTTCTTTAGATGCGTAGAATTTTTCTTCTTCAAAAAAATTTCCGGTTAGTTTCTTCAAACTTTTTTCTTTAGATGCGCAGAATTCTTTTTCTTCAAAAAAATTAGTTTCATTAATCGTCTCGCGGAAAAGCTTCCGCACGAAAACTCCTCGACGAACGAAAATGAATTCCGACACGACATAATTGTCCTACACATTGCCCCCTATTTACATAAAAGGGTTCGAGTTCAGCGGGGCCTAGTTAATTTAAATTTAATTTGGCGCCACTTTGTCTAACCCCGGCGCGGCGTACAAAAGGTAATCAATCAGACCTGTATTATTTAATGTAAAAATCACGATGATTGATCTATACGTAAAACGCACGAACGAAACGTGCACTTTCAGTAAGTGATTAACAATGTAATTAATTGCTTTGTTGGCTCTGAAATACATTTCCTTGAGTTCTCGAGGCGTTTCAAGCGTTTCCCAGATGACAACTCGATTGTAAAAGCTGAAACGTTCGACTGAAACGTTGCCAACGCGTTTGTAAATCTTTACCACCTACAGGTAAGTTCGGCTGAAGCGGAAATGGCGGCAATTGACGGTTTACGCCCAGCGCCAGCGTCACGGCCGCTTTGATTGGAGGGAGATGTATAGGAATTTTTACGTGTGGGTTGTCAACACTGGATGACACAAGAATTTATTCTATTTATACTGTGTTATAGTATTTTTAAACTATAACACGCAAACTATAATTAATAAGGGGGCCTTACAAGTGCTGGCCCCTTTAACAAGACATTCAAATCATTCACTGCGACAGTCCAGACTCGGCGCTAAAATATTTTAAAAATACGTACATTCAGGAAAAGAAACGGCTGTTACTTAAGCGTGCCAACAAATTACTTTATTTATTTATTTTTTCTTGATTTGGTCCTGTCACATTTTTTTTTTTTTGTTTTTGAGAAGGACGAACTTTTATTTACGATTCAGAACCTTCTTCACGTACCGTTTGTAACACTGAACTTCTTAGGCCATGTAAATCCAACAATTACAGTGACGTATAATTTCTAAATCCTTTGCAAGGCAAGGGTGAAGTTAATTTGAAAAAAATACGATTAAGTTAAAAACAGCTTAAACAACGCTTGGTTTTTATAGAAGTGCTGGGGGCTGTTAGGCGAAAAGATTACCGCACGCAAATGAAAATTTATTTCGGAGACTCGGAACGCCGGGGACTCCCCCCCCTGCGAAAGGGTGTTAACTGCAAATTACGAGCACTTAACCAGAATGAGGGGGTCAAATACAATTACTGTTTATGTGCGTCAATAAAAAAAAAAAAAACTGACCGTTTGAGGTACCTCTAAATGCAAAGCGACTCGTTACGAATTTATTCTAGATGGCGCGCGGAAGAATTCCCTTCTTCGTTCGCCTTGTAAATTGTTTATTTAAACTTGACCCGTAAACGTAAGCAGGAGCGACCGGGCAGCGTAGTACCGAATAAATATTTCAGAAGCCTGAAATAAATTCGGAATGCTCGTGCAAGGTTCAAAATTTGCCGCACCTACGTTACCTCCTGATTAATTAACGAAAACGGTGGTAAGTTAGCGCTGAGAGAGATCATCAGCTGTCCAGAGCGTGCTCTCAAATGGAGAAAAGGTGGGTCGAACTTCAAGGCCGCCAGGGAGCGAGATTTCTACGCCACTGCAAAACCGCCCCCCAAGATTCACGGCGTTGCGCCCAAAATTCGGAAAGCTTTGAGGAGAACCTTCACACTCGCGCAATTCTCTAAGGATTATAAACTTAATGAATCAGTAACGAATGAAATTTTAAGTTCCCAATAAGATATCGTTTCCCCTGGGTTTCACTTTTTATTCACCGAGTTTACGGTCTTACATATCGTACGATCCTTACAGAATTACATATTTTAAGAGACGTTATAAAAAGTAATCGAATTAGTTTTATGATTGGAGTATGCACGCGGTAAATGTGGAAAAGGTAATGAATTAATTTTTCCTTCCTTCTCTTATCTGAGTTACTGTTAAGATTCTGTCCGGTGAGTTACGTAAATTAATCGCCTGGAATTATGCAGTTTGTAAAAGTTGTTGGCCGTTTAAAACACGATATCTTTTCGTATAACTCCGCCGGCGCCAATTACGCTACTACGTATTATCGATTTTGCTTCCACGCAGGGCCGTATTAATCATTGTCATTAAACTTCCGAGCCGAGCGGGCTACTTTCCAAAGGACCGCGCTTTAACTTAAATTTCTCTTCCCTTCCTGATTTATACTGAATGCTCCCCCCCCCCCCCTCCCCGTATTCACATCGTTCTCATTTTTTTTCTTTGTAAGTTTCAGTTTTAGTCGATGTATAGGGTGTCCCAACGATGCGTTCTTGGGCTGGTCAATCCGGCCGAACTCCATTCAGCCTCGGCAAGAAAATAAGAAAAATATTAAATTAAAAGTAAAAAAATGTTAAAATCAAACTAAATA
The DNA here is from genome assembly GCA_036172665.1 of Prosopocoilus inquinatus. Classification (NCBI taxonomy): domain Eukaryota; kingdom Metazoa; phylum Arthropoda; class Insecta; order Coleoptera; family Lucanidae; genus Prosopocoilus; species Prosopocoilus inquinatus. Next base: position 1,511,916 of record CM069873.1, read on the forward strand.
AATTTCAATTTGAGTCAACTGAACCCTACCATTGAAGCAAAAAAAATTAAAAGTAAAAAATGTAAAAAAAATAAAAACGATTTAAAGCCAAGTTTGACCAATTTCAAGGTCAGTCAAGCAACTGCATTCGATGCTACCCTATGTCAAGGTCAGTCAAGCTCGACCTAGCAACTGAACTCGATTCTACTCAATTCAAGCCAAAAAAAAAAAAAATTAAAAATCAAGAAGTAATTTAAAAAATTAGTAACATAATAATTCTAAACATTCTAAAATCTATACGCGAAATAAACCTCAATAAATCTCAAGGTCAACTGTTCCTATTTTATTTTATTTCGTTCTCCATTCTACACAATTAAAAGAAAAATTAAAAAAATATTTGGAAAAATTAAAAATAAAAAGAATGTTACAATTTACAGATTAAAGTTAAGCTGAACAAATCTCAAGGTCACTTCAAGCCAACTGACATCAACCTAACTTGATTGAAGATTAAGAATGGTAAGAAAAATTAAACGTAAAGATGTTTAAAAAATATAAAATCAATTAAAATTAAGTTCAGCTTACGTCAAGGTCAATCCAAACTATTTGATCTCAACCCAACTCCATTTAACACAATGAAAAATTAAAATTGCAAGAATATTAAAAGTATAATTTTTCTTTTAGTTTTTCATGAGAAAATTCAACAAAAGAGAAGCCTCAAGTCACTATAAAATTCTCCTTTCGTTGAATTTTTCACGAAAAACTAAAAGAAAATTTTTTAAAATTTTTAATTGTGTTAAATGGAGTTAGGTTGAGATCAAATGGGTTGGATTGACCTTGACGTAAGTTGAACTTAATTTTAATTGATTTTCTATTTTTTAAGCATCTTTACGTTTAATTTCTCTTATAATTTTTAATCTTCAATCAAGTTAGGTTGACTTGAAGTGACCTTGAGATTTGTTCAGCTCAACTTTAATCTGTAAATTTTAACATTCTCCTCAAGTCACTATAAAATTTTATAGTGACTTGAGGCTGCTCTTTCGTTGAGCTTTTCACGAAAAACTAAAAAAAAACAGACTAATTTTTTTATTCAGTCAGTCATTTCATGGATAATCCTTTGAAATTAAAAGTACAAATCGACAAAAATTAAAAATCAATTGGAACGATGCTCAACCAATCTCAACGTCAACGCAAACCAATCTAGTTCTATTTAATCCAAGAGAAATTATAAAAATATAATAAAAAAAAAACCCAAAAAATACATTAATTGCAAAACTTAATCTTTCCATATTTTATTAAAATTGTTACTTGCAGCGATATTAAAATTAATTCGCCCGTGGATTTGTTTGTTTTTATTTGGGAAAAGGCCGCCGGTTACTGTTTTGCATAAGGGCGCCGACTACCCTTTTTCCTTCGGCCCTGCAGAAATGGTAGTTTATTTTGGTACAAGTTATTTCTCGTGTGCTTCTTTAAGGAGTGCCTCAAATAACCTATCGCTTTAAATTCAAGTCTACGTCGCATTTCTTTTATTACGCAATTGTCTGCAATGTTTGTATAGCTGCGCAAAGGCGACATGTAAGATCTAAGAGCGGTTTTGACGTATTTCCGTTACGACAGAGTATTAATATCTCGCGATATTGCGTAGCTGACGCAATCTAGTGAAACATCTGCTATTAAATGAAGCCGCCCGCCATCTGGGAATGTTAGGAATGCCCAGTTTTGAGTTTTACTAGTTTTCAGCTGCGGTGTCGGCTTTCTTTGGCGGCGAAAGTTTAAAAGAGTGCCGGGTGTCTACACTGCACTCTGTTTTGAGCTTGCTACGCGATATGTGGAAGTTCTTCATATAACCAATCGCTTTAAATTTGACTCTACGTCACTTTTCTTTTATTACGCAATTGTGTGCAATGTTTGTACAGCTGTATAAAGACAGCATGTAAGATCTGGGAATCTGGGAACGGTTTAAATTATTTCTGTTAGAGCAGACCATTAATATCTCGCGATATTGCGTAGCTGACGCAATCTAGTGAAACATCTGCGATTAAAAGAAGCCGCCCGCCGTCTGGGAATGTTAATAATGCCCAGTTTTGAGTTTTATTGGTTTTCAGCTGTGGTGTCGGCTTTCTTTGGCGGCGAAAGTTAAAAAGAGTGCCGGGTGTCTACACTGCAATCTGTTTTGAGCTTGCTACGCGATATGTGGAAGTTCTTCATATAACCTATCGCTTTAAATTCGACTCTACGTCGCATTTCTTTTATTACGCAATTGTCTGCAATGTTTGTACAGCTGTATAAAGACAGCATGTAAGATCTGGGAACGGTTTTAATATATTTCTGTTAGAGCAGACCATTAATATCTCGCGATATTGCGTAGCTGACGCTATCTAGTGAAACATCTGCGATTAAAAGCAGCCGCCCGCCTTCTGGGAATGTTAAGAATGCCCAGTTTTGAGTTTTATTGGTTTTCAGCTGCGGTGTCGGCTTTCTTTGACGGCGAAAGATTAAAGGAATGCCGGCTGTCTACACCGCACTCTATTTTGAACTTGCCACGCGATATGCGGTATATCAGGAGTACTGGTTTTGCTGGTAGAACGTAGGTCTATTCAATCCGGGCAAAAGTTAAAAGAGTAAAAATAAATAAATACAAAAAATCAATTTAAATACTAAACTTAATTTCTCCGTATTTTAAAATTGTCATTCACAGGCAGATTAAAACTAAGTCGACCATTTTGGTGGCCGCCAGTTGCCACTACGGGAAGAAGTGAGCCATACGAACGGTTGTCACGATTTAACGCCTATTTGGTGATAACGGTTGGTAACGTTTGGCAACGCTGTTTGATTCTAAAATCATACACGAAATTTTCCTGCGGTTGATACTTTTTAAGTTACGAGCTAATATCGGTAGCTAATCATTTAAACTGACTCAAAGTCAAACAAAAATTTGCCAAAATTAACTCTTTAACTTAAATTCTGGAAAAACAATGGATATATTCAAATTAAAAAAAAAAATTTTGCAACTATGGAATTACTTTCAATAACTTTTAATACTAACGATGTCAGCGTATAAACGACACACACTTGTTTTTTGAGGCAACTGTATAAATTCACGTGAATTTGTTTTTTTTTTTTTTTTTTTGAAAAGGGCACCAGTTACTGTTTTGAATAAGGGGCACCGCCTACATCTCGTCCGACCCTGCACCTCGTGTCAGAATTTTCAGAAACGGCCGCGCGCCGACGATACAGAAACGGACACACTTGCAGATGAGCAACGATTTTGCAGTGATTGTGCAATTGCTTGGGGATTTTCCACGCATACGAAATGCAATCGGATGATGTCTCCCTCTATTATATAAAAAAAAAACTTTAAAAAGGGGTTGCAGCACACGAAAAGAGATCACCTTCCAAAGAGTTGGAGACGTCTCACATTCACGCGAATTTTTTTCTATATTTTTTTTAAAAAAGGGCACCAGTTACTGTTTTGCATAAGGGCACCGCGTACCTCTCGTCCGGCCCTGCATCTCGTGTCTGAATTTTCAGAAATGAACGCGCCCCGACAATGTAGAAACAGAGCAGAGTCACACACTTGCAGATGAGCAACGATTTTGCAGTGATTTATACAATCGCTTGGGAATTTTCCACGTATAGAAAATGCAATCGGATGATGTTTCCCACTATGACGAAAAATCAAGTGGGAAAGCCTTCAGGGCTGCACACACGAAAAGAGATCATCTTCCAGAGAATAGAAGACGTTTCAGAGCTTCGAGTTGAGTGACTGTTTACGCGTTCTCTATTTCCTCGTTGGGATTTCTTTTATTTTAATGTTGCGCGGTTTGTAATTATTTTCGCGAATGATGATAAAACTCTTCACGATGCGCTTTTTTTTTAGTTTTCGTTACTTAGCCAATTTAATCGTAACCGAATTGTTTGTGGACCTTTAAAATTAAAGCAGAGACAACATTTTCTTGAAACTTTTTTTGATGTGTTCAGCAATTGTCGAGATATAGCCGCACTGTTAGGACGGCCTGTATAATCAATTCTGGATTAAATCGATTAACCCCCGGCGAGGAGAAATTTTTGCGAGCGAACATAAATTCCGGAAGTGCTCTTTTTCGGCCGGCCTACGAAGGCCCGAATGGATCGTAAATAATTTCGAAATCGTCTCTCCAGCGCGAATGTTAAAGACACGCCGCGCCGCCGCCATTCCTCGGCCGTTATTTATTTCGTTCGCCGGAATTAATTTATTCAAATAAAAGCCGGCGGGAAGTGAAATGTAAACGTGTTTTAAACCGGAACGTTTTGATAGGCTTCAATCTTCGCCCCCTGGAACTCTATCGCCGCCACCGGTGGTAATTGATATACGTTATAAACGATTTTATTATGCCGTTTGAAATCGTATTGGAAAGATAAATCGAGGCGAGCGTTTGTGTGCCAACGCATCATTATTCATTTCCCCAAAGAAGCGTAGCTTAATCGCATTCGGCACAAGTTTACGGTCCATTGAGGCGCTCTGATTTATATTTCGGAAGCGCCATGGTTATTTGTTAGTTTAATTTGAGTGCTGCTTGGTATTTTCAAGGAATTTTCGCAAATCACAGCGATTATTATGTTTGAACGTATCTTGTGCACTAGAACCCACACCTATACGAGTAGTTGGCCGTCCAACATCAAGTCCGGTGCCAGCGGACCCAATTATATCTTTCGATTTGTTTAGGCCTTGAAATATTTGATTAATCTCGACAATTAACAACAAAATATATTTATTTTACATTTACAGTCTCAGTTGTTAAAAAAAAATAAAAACAAATTCTCGACCAACGCACGAATTACTTACAAGTCCCAGCGATTTCTGTCTCTGTACAATTTTTCTTTGGTGTTTTTTAAATGATTCAAAGCAGTAAGTAATTTTTCTTGTTCTTCGTTTAACCTAGACTCTATGCTTTGTAGACTGTACTGCGAACCGTTCAAATCTTCGGCCAGTTCTCGCATGGCCTTTTCTCTGACGACGTTTGGTCTGCGATCAAAATCGTTCCACAGGTTTTCGTTGCGGACCGAACGAGAAGAAGGAAAATGCACTTCGCCCATTCTGTCGTATTTTCTCGAGTTGAGCTTCAGGAATTCGTTTTCCAAGTATTCGAATTTCTCTTCCAGGCTGCTGGTTTTGCGCAAGAGGCTTTCGTAGTGCGCGTTTGCACCGGCGACGCGCCAGTTTTCGCACGATTTCTCGAAAACGATTTCGCGCACGACGTTCTCCTCGAAATGACGAACCGCGTCTACGCCGCTGGTTTTCCTTCTTCGCTTTATCAACTCGCAGTTTTCGCAAATCTTTTCGTGTAAGGCATCCGTTTGTAGGTTCTTGTCTTCGGAGATGTGCTGCCCCCGAGAGTTCTGGCATGCCACGTCGCGAACTGAAATTATAGCTTCCACGTCCTTATCTTCCATGGTTTTGTTCGTTTTGGCTTTCAGTTTTTCCAGGGCGTTCTTTAATTCATTGTTTTCGGATTTGACGTGTTCGATTTGATTAGTCATTTCGTCCTTCTCGGCGAGGTTGGATTTAATATCATTTTCAAGCTGGAGGTTTTGGGCTTTGTACGTTTTTAATTCAGCTTCGAAATGCTTAGTACGTGTTACGTTATTGTATAAATCTTGGTTTAGCACTTCGTTTTGTGCTTGCAACGCTAAAATTGTTTTATCCGCTTTCTCCAATAGTTCCAGGGACCCTTTCCTCTCCGACATGAACTTTGCATTGTCTCCAACCAACTCGCTGTTTTGCATCTTAAGTTGCTTCTTGGTTTTTTCCACGATCGCCAGAAGCTTTTTAAGCCTCTGGTTTTCCATTTTGTACACGTTGTTTTCACTTAGGAGTTTGCTGTTCTGCCTCTTCAACTTCATGTCTTCTGATTCTCTCGTCAGCAGGTATCTATCCGTGGCGTTCACGTTTTTCAAAACCTTGTTGTGCTGCAGGGAAATTTTTTCTTTCTCAGCTTCCAGTATCTCCACTTCGATCTTGACTTTCGTCAAATCAGTCTTGAGGTTTTCGATTTCCTTCTGGAGATCATTGCATTCGCTTACTTTTTCGTTCAGCTTCTTCTGGTTTGTTTCTTTGAGGTCGTTGATTTCCTTCAATTTGGTGAACAGAGTTTCGTTTTCGGCTTTAACCACCTCGTATTTCTCGTGCAGTTCAGATAATTCGATGGCGGTGGTATCTTTTCGTCCTCCTTCGTTCGGCTTCGATTTTAATTCATTCTTGTAGTACTCGATGTCTTTCAACAAGTTGTTTCTAAATTGGTTGTCTTTTAAGATCTTGGATTGCAACTCGCTTATCTCCCAGTTCTTTTTCTCCAGCTGTTTCTCGAGGTTTTTCTGGGAACTGGCGAATTCGATTTCGCAATTCGCCAGTTTGGATAACTCGTTTTGCAGTGAGTTATTTTTGTCGTTCGCTTTTAAGATCTTCTCTTGCAGTTCCGTTATGATCAGGTCCTTACCTTTCAGGCCCTTTAAGGTGTTCTTGTATTGTGCTTGGAGTTTCGTGAGGTCGCTTTCAAAATCTTCCAGTTTTTTCTGCAGCTTCTCACGGTCTCCACCACTGCAAGAATTTTGTTCACGCAACTCCCCTTCTGCGCAGTTCCGGTTATTAATTTTCACGTCATCTCTTTCTTGCACGTTTCGATCCAATTCGCCGCCTTCATTCTTTTCGGCCGGGTGAAAAACCCCCGAATCTGCCTTAAACTCCAGACCACACAGATCACTTTTCGCATTTAGATTTTCTTTACTCTTCGTAATCTTGCTCACGTCGTTTTCTTCTAACAGCTGCATGCGTTTCAGTTTTCTTTTCAAAAGTTTGCACTCCTCCAGCATCTTTTGTAATTGGGACACGGCTTTGTTGGCGTACGTTTTGATGGTGTTATTCGATTCGCATTTTACGCTCATGATTTTATTTCGTGGTGATTCCTCGGCTTTTCGCTCAGACCTACTCTGAAACTAATGTGCTTTGTTTTTTTCTGGCCGGAATCAAGAAAGACATTTACAGTGAGGATGGATTTACTTATCTAAATGTGCCGCCGATTTGAGAACTTTATTGTTTATATTCCGCTACGAATTTTGCATTGGGATCCAAAAAACTGCCGCGGTGGAAATCACATTGCAATTTAACTCAATTTTGACATGCTTCTGAAGTTTTGTCAGATAGATAAATCTGCCACGAGGATATGCTGCCAGGAACCGACTAGATTAGAACAATCGTTTTGCTCAATGAGATTGTATCTGAGGAGACGACACAAGGAAGAAATTACCTTACGAAAAACGAGAGTGAAAGTGCCAAATGTGGCACTTTCGGAAGGATTCAAGAATTTAAGTCCGCGCCTTCGTCTACCTAAAGTAGTTCATAACTGAAAAATTGAGAATATGAAAAGTCACCAACAGATGGAACCTGATACCGTTTCACATAATGACGTCTCCCTAGATCCTATCTCAAAGGATAAGCAAAATATGTGATGCAGAGACAGTACTTGGTGTTAATAGTCCCGGCTCCTCCGCCATTTTGTATTCAATGAAACTAATTTGACAGAAGTGAAGCTATAACATGGAGGACATGAAGTCGCTTTTGTTGACACCTTTCCCGTGTCTCAATTCGCTTTTGCTGTGATCGGGATAGTTCGAAACTCGCCGTGAACACCTCGTTTGTCTTCATCGTAGCGTTTAGAATAAGACCATCTGAAATTTATGTAAATATCCGACGTTATTATTCGCCTTTGCGTCGTATCGCATCAAACAAAATAAGGTTAAGTGTTTCAGATTTCCTTACATTCCTCTTTTCGCACGCGATCTTTCACATTCACTCGTACTTTCCGTGCGCTGAATTTCAACGTACGTGAGCTAATTATCGCACGCTGTTATTCTTAATAACGCCGTGGTCGGAGGTAATTCCGCCGCCGTGATATTTTCATTAAAATTAACTCCGGCGGAAATGCGCCTCCGGCCGGGCGCGCGTTTTTGATTTCCGGGGAAAACCACGCTCCGGCCGATTAATTATTTCGGCGCACTTTCAGCACCGCCTTCCACAATGTTTAATGTTTCGTCGTTTGTCCGGTGCATCGCGTTTCTATGTTCAACTCCGGGAGTAAAATATTTCATTCCGGGTTTATGCTCGGTTTTGAACTGCGCGAATAAGCCTCGGTTTTTATGGCAGTTTAATTTTTATTGAGCTTCTGAAATCCTGAAGCGCGAAATTGCAGGCCCGTTCAAGTTTGCCGAGAGAACGAGAGGGAAAGAAGGAGAGAGAAAAAAAAACGAACGGAATTAGAATTCTTTTCTGCGAGGGAGGAAAAAGCAAATGGACATCGTAAAATATAAAAATGTGGGTCAGGGGAACTTACTTTACATAATAATAAAATCATTCTTGCGTGTAATAAAAATTACACATTTATTTTTATGGTGTTAACGTAATTAGAATGCAACAGGAACGTATGCAGTAAAATGCAATGACTGGAAATACCATAATAACTCATAGTTCGAATTACAAACTTTTATGCACTGAAAATTTTCGTATGCGATGATGCAATTGTAAATCAAAAAATAGTTTGAAATTGGATTGAAACCGTTTAAAAATAGAAACAAGTATTGATGATGAACACCACCATACTTTCTTCTACATTTAACATTAATAACTTTTAGTGACAGTATTTATTTTTTATTTTATGTTTGTAGGTCACCACATTTAAACAAATGAAAACGAAAAGCAATAATTTTTTAATACACCAGCATTGTTCCATCGTGTTTCTAATTTATCACTTCATTATATTATCAAACCCCTAAAAGTAATGTAAATACAGAATAGGTACTTGTCTTTTTTGACGTATCAAGCTTTTTCGAGACGAATCGCAAGCGTTCGTGAACTGTCGAAAGCTGGAAACCTTCGTAACTATGAATAATTGGAAAAACTGTGCGACTGTACTCTTTTCATTGCATCAATTTTTATTTTCTATCAATAATTTAATCAAATAAACGAAAATGTAACGACCGGGGGTTATTTATTTAACAATTAGGGGTGGCAGCCTCTCAATACTCACCTGAAATTCGCTTTAATCTGATGAACAACGCAACCACTCCCGTTTTACTGATAAGTGATAACCCAACTTACTCTTTTGAAAGCCGAAAATACTCTCCCTGGGATGTTTTCCCTCGGAACGTCAGAACAGGACCGTTGTTTACCTAAAGATTATCAAATTCTTCTCCATCGTTGTCCCTTTTCTTATTTTTTCGAATAATTTATTGAAAAGTACTTTATATTAATAAAATATAAGAGAATGTTAATTTAAAAAAAATATGTACGTAGAAAGAGAAACTGTTTAAAAAAATAACAAGCCAATGACTCGTAATCAGTTTACAAAATAAATCCTCTACAGTTCCAGACGCGTTAAAAAAATTGTAACATAAATCGTAATATTTTATAATTTATGTTAATTTAAATGGAGAGAGGCAAGGATTTTTCTATCGTTTGCAGTGATTAGATTTCAAGCTGTGTTGACTTGCTTACCGATCTTAGTTTAATTTATTAATGAATGCTGAACCCAAGTCAGAACACAAAATAACCCACTTTTTATTCCCTTTTATTCTCAGTTCTTTTAGCAGCTCGTAGTTGAACCTCGATTTTCTTTGTTAGTAGCGTTCTGGTTTTCGGAAGGAATCCGGAAATAGATTTCCACTTCGTTTCTGCCACGGTTTATATTTATATTTCCAGAATTGTCGAGATTGGTTCGCTCTTTCTCTCTTTGGTTTTAGTCTCTCGGATAAATGCATTACCTACGAAAATATTTCAAATGAAAGTACCAAATCTTTAAATATCAAATATTTTCAAATGAGAGAACGTGAAATGCGCTTTAAAATTATGAAAAGAAATGTTTCTAATTTTTTGCGCACATAAAAAACAAGATAACAAAAAAGTTTAACAATGAAAATACAGCTGAAGCTGCTAGAATATGGTTCGGAGAGAAGTGACGAATAAATAAGTACTCAAATAGTACTGTGTTAGTATGCGAAATAATGATTTTTATTTTAACTCGCCAACGCCGGGCTGGAATCTCTTTCTTGGAACGCTGAAGTTAAATTGAATTAACTGAAATTCGGTGAGGATTAAATTGTTTATCGTAAACTAGAAGTCACACCGTGAAGAGTTGTTTCTTCATTCGCGAGAATAATTACAAACTGAGGAAAACGGCTGGTAAAAATTTTAAAATAAAAGCGAATCTCAACGTGGAAAACGGAACGCGTTAACAGTCAACCAAATCAGGAACTTTGGAACTCCTTTCTTTAGATGCGCGGCGTTTTTCAAAGGCGTTTTCCCATCCGATTTCCATGATGGTATGGCACTTCATGCGATTGCGGTGCAAATGCATGGAAAATTCCCATCGATTGCATAATTAACTGCGATATTACTTATCTTGTAAGACGCAAGTTCACAGACAATACTCGACCTGTTTTTCGTAGCGCCGACGCGCAGTCAAGTTCCAAGCATTTTAAGATAAGAAGATGCTGTTCTTCAAGGCTGACCTTGCACGTGTTGCGTTTTCTCCTTATAGCATTACCATAACGGGATTTAGTTTCTAATTTATTTCATTTGTGAGTACTGAAATATACGAATCCTTACAACTGAGTCATTTCTGGATTCAAATTAATTATAAGTAAAACTTTAAGTAGTTAATCAAAATAACGTAGCCTAATATGCTTGTCTTCAGTTTTCAGATAATGTCTCGATTTTGTTAAACGCTTTCAGTTATGTATGCCGTTTGTTAAAATTGTAATTGTAATTCGGTTTGGCTGAATTAATAAGTAATTAACTGCAATGTTATTTACCTTATAAGACGCAAGTTCACAGACAATACTCGCTCAGTTTTTCGTGGCGCCGACGCGCAGTCAAGTTCCAAGAATTTTAAGGTAACAAGATGCTGTTCTTCAAGGTTGACCTTGCACGTGTTCTGTTTTCGCCTTATAATATCATCATATTGCGATTTAATTTCTAATTCCTTTTATTTATGAGTACAGAAAAATTCGAATCCTTATTGCATTGTAACATACAGGCATGATTTTTATTACATTTCTTCAAAAAGTATTTTTGAAAGTCGCCTTTTCTTCAATGTAAGTTTATTACCGAACCGATAATTCGCAAATTCACAATTGCAACAGCAGTTAGAGAGAGAGAGAGAGGAAACTCATTTATACAAACATGTGAATTTCGAAATTCAATTCGTCTCATTTAATTTTACGCTTTAAATTAATTGCGAACAAACGAATTGATCATTTGAATATTAATTGCATCGGTACTATTTGTATAAGTGATTTAATGAAAGCGTTTCATAAAATTTGCAGGCGGCAAACAAAACAAATGTATTGGCGCTGCTTGTATTTACTCAGTTATTATAGGGTAATTATCTGCTTGATTCATTACTTTTGCCGAAGCACTTCATCAGTTGTCAGAAGCAAAAATGTAATAACGCAGAGACAATTAGTTACTATGTAATGGTACAGTCACGATCATCATGATAATTGGCGCCCTGGTAGTAAAAAGGTCACAAATTTATAAATCGATGGGTTTCGATTTATTTCACCATAACTGTACTTCCTATTGCTGCAACATTGTTTTGAGGTAGAAGCAAAGCTTCAAAAAGAATTATTTTCCGTTAGGTCTTTATCACTTATTCATGAAGGAAAAATTCTATAATTGGAATTATTTTGTTATATTGTTTGGTTTATTTTGAACGAGGCGGCAATGAATTCACCCGTCGCTACTTCATTATAAGTTTGCCGCCTCGTTCGTATTTAATCGAACAAAATATATAATTCCGTCTCCCTGGTAATCAGCTTGCTTTCGTGAATGCGGCCCGGAACTGAAGGGTGCTTAAGAAAAAAACAACTCAACTGGCACAGAAAAAATAAAATAAAATAAAATAAGAATTATAAATGATGAGGGAGGGGAGGTCGATGTGCTTGCTTGCTTGCTTTCTTTCATAATTGATTTAAGAAGGCGACGGCCTTCGGCGGGGTAAGAAGCGGGAAAATTCGGGAAAACGAGCGTCCCGTAGTATGTACAAAGGAGTCCACGTGATAAGTCTTGTACGCGAAAGTAATTGAAATCGCTGTTCTCACCACCACTTCGGGAAAGAGTTTGCTGGAAAATAAGAAAAAAAAAAAGAAAAGAAAAAGGAGAAGCCCAACGTCAAGTACCTCAGCGTGTACGTGCAGAGAAACTGAACTTTGAAAGTAGTTGTTGTTCTTAAGAGATGAAACTACTACAACTTTGATGAGAGAGTTGCGCCCTGAAAGGGTGTTTTTATCACGCGGATAATGCAAGAGATTAATTACCTCACAATCAGTGGGAAAGCTTTATTGTCTCAGGACGAGGAAAGCACATAATAATAAAAGAAAATCATCAAAGAAGGAATCAAACGCGCGCGCTTTAATTTTTTTTTTATTTCTTGTTCATTCCATGTTATCTGTATCTGTCCTCATAAATTATTTAGTTTATGAATTATTGTTTTCTTTTTTGTAGGAATTTGTAACTTTGCCAAAAATTTTTCTAGGATGGGTTTGCCTCAGCAATAAAAAAACGATAGTCTTTTTAAACGTTTCTTTTTTGAAGTAAGCGACATCCTGCGATCGCTTTTTGACTTTATTATGTTTCAAGCAAAATGAGTTTAATATCATACAATGACATAAATACTCCGAAATCATTTACTCAATCCGTTTCTCTAGTTTTGAAAATTTCCTTGACTTTAGAACATTTTAATAAAATTCCTTAATCAAATTATTAAAATGGACAACAAACGTGCAGCGCTCTGTATATTGTTACAGTTTATTTTTCTCGATAGTTTTTTTTTCTTTGATTGATCCAGTGCCCGGACTGTTCGTCTAATTAAATGTTTCTCTTTGACCAGTTTATTTTAGTTGAGTTAAAACAAGTTGAAATGCGCTTAATTTTACTCCGGTTAACGCCGTTCGGTCTGCATTCATTGAGTTAGAAATCAGTTGAAACGCATCTAATTTTACTCTGGTTAACACCGTTCGGTCTGTGCTCATTTTTGTAGAGTCTCTACGTTTTTTTTTGTTGTCAAGTTCGATCATGGTTCGATGCTCTTTCTCATGACCCCTGATCTGTTCCGCTATTGAACTGCGTTTATGTCACAAATTCCAAACTGATTGGTGCATTTCAATCTGTAATCTGTAACCGATAATAAATTATAAATGTAATATTTTTGATATTAAACACATCTAATTTTACTCCGGTTAACGCCGTTCGGTCTGCGGTCATTTTTTTGTAGCATCTCTTTACGTTTTCTTTTCTCGTCAAGTTCGATCATGGTTCGATGCTCTTTCTCATGACCACAGATCTGTTCCGCTATTGAACTGCCTTTATGTCACAAATTCCAAACCGATTGGTGCATTTCAATCTGTAATCTCTAATCGTATTAAATTCTAAATGTAATATTTTTGATATCAACTCAAATTAGTAAAGTGGACAACAAACGTGCAGCGCTCTGTATATTGTTACAGTTTATTTTCCCGTTGTTGTCTGGGGACATTTTGTAAAATAGGTATTCCGGACTTATACCTAATTTTAGAACCAACGACTCGAATTCACAAGCGCGTTTCCTTTCACACGTCGCGCTGAGATGTTTTCATGCAGGAGGACGAACTCGATAGTTTTTTTCTTTTTTTGATTGATCCAGTGCCCGGACTTTTCGTCTAATTAAATATTTCTCTTTGTAGGATTCTCGGGGTTTGTTTTTGTTAAGTTAAAACAAGTTGAAACGCGCTTAATTTTACTCCGGTTAACGCCGTTCGGTCTGCATTCGTTGAGTTAAAAATCAGTTGAGACGCATCTAATTTTACTCCGGTTAACGACGTTCGGTCTGTAGTCATTTTTTTGTAGCATCTCTTTACGTTTTTTTTTCTCGTCAAGTTCGATCATGGTTCGATGCTCTTTCTCATGACCCCTGATCCATTCCGATATTGGACAGCGTTTATGTCACAAATTCCAAACTGATTGGTGCATTTGAATCTGTAATCTGTAATCGATATTAAATTATAAATGTAATATTTTTGATATTAACTCAAATTAGTAAAATGGACAACAAACGTGCAGCGCTCTGTATATTGTTACAGTTTATTTTCCCGTTGTTGTCTGGGGACATTTTGTATAATAGATATTCCGGACTTATACCTAATTTTAGAACCAACGACTCGAATTCACAAGCGCGTTTCCTTTCACACGTCGCGCTGAGATGTTTTCATGAACGAGGACGAACTCGATAGTTTTTTTTTTTTGATTGATCCAGTGCCCGGACTTTTCTTCTAATTAAATATTTCTCTTTGTAGGATGCTCGGGGTTTGTTTTTGTTAAGTTAAAACAAGTTTTGAATACGCTTAATTTTACTCCGGTTAACGCCGTTCGGTCTGCATTCGTTGAGTTAAAAATTAGTTGAAACGCATCTAATTTTACTCCGATTAACGCCGTTCGGTCTGCGGTCATTTTTTTGTAGCATCTCTTTATGTTTTTTTTTGTCAAGTTCGATCACGGTTAGATGCTCTTTTTCATGACCCCTGATCTGTTCCGCTATTGGACAGCGTTTATATCACAAATTCCAAACTGATTCCTTTGTTTTTCTGTTCTTTCTTCCTCGGCCAAGCTGAACGCCGCTTCATTACATTCATTAATTTAAATACCGCAGTTATCAGTGTCAGAGTTTATTATTGTTTGAGTTTATTATTGTCTGGCCACTCCTTCGAATCCCAACGCCAAGCATGTAAACTAAATTACCTGGCTTTAATTATGCCTTCTAATTATAATATTTTGGCGCACGAGTAAAATGTCGCGCCACATAAAGGTTAAACACTGCGGTTGATGTTGGGGGGACGGGGGGAATGGCGATGAGATTTGGGCGAGAGGCGATTTAATTAAATAGCCCACCACCCAGATTGAGCTTGTGTGGTGTTACGTACGGTTCGATAATCTGCCTGAAAACTCTAAATCTGATGTATAATGTAATAAACGTTTCGCAGATTTACATAACACGTAATTCTCGACGTAAACTCGAACGTTGAGGGCGCTCTGCGTTTAGTTTAATTTAATAGCCACCGAGGAACGTTGTTTTGTATGCGAAGTTACAAAACACAAAAACACTAAAAATTAAAATAGTTTAAACCAAAAAAACTTAATATGATTTACGATTTCTTTAAGTACAGCGAATGACGAAATGTAAGAAAATTTTCCGTTGTTGGATCTCGATCTCAACGTCACAATGACAGATGTCAAGCAACGTCACAATGACAGATGTCAAGCAACGTCACAATGACAGATGTCAAGCAACGTCAAAATGACAGATGTCAGCCACGATGACAAACGGCAGGAAACGTCATAATGACAGCCGTACCAAATGATGGGCTAAATGAGCATAATCGAGTCCTCAAAATAAAAGAAGAAGAAGAAGAAGAAGAAGACGTTTCAGCTTAAATGTATTAATTGAAGCCCCATCTTGTCAAGTCCAAGTTTTCAAATTCACTTTTTACAAAAGCCGGCTCTGTAAAGCTATTAGTTTTTACCTTTTTTTTATTATTCCTTATCGTATGTTTGAACGATGACATTAAAAAACTAAATTCATTTTATTTTGTCGTTCAGAACCAACCAAACCAAAATCTTCATTTTGTAATTCAGTTTATACAGGGTGTTTGAAAATTGTTGGTACAAAAAGAAAATAAACTGTGACATCTGGAAGTTCTAAAAAATCCGAAAAAATTTTTTTTTAATTTTATTTTTATTTTTTATTTTTTTTACATAAAATTACATCATTACACTCATCGTTGGTGTAAGCGGCGTTCATTTAGGTAACAATAACAATGTGACGAGTTGTGACCGTTGTGACAGTTTGTTAGCTTAACTCAGTGGCGCAACAACAATTTTGACCAGATTTTTAGTAATTTTTATTTCGGACACGAAAGGACTCGTATTAAAAATTTTTTTTGCCGATCAACTCACCATCAGCGACTACCAATTTTTCTTGTACTAGAAATTTTCAAACACCCGGTATAGGAGAAGCGTGTCAAAATTTAGAGAAAAAAAATAGCATAACACGAACATAATATTAAAAAATAATAATAATAAATAAAAAAAAACAAAAAAATTATTCTATATTAGTAGAGTTAGTTAGTCAAAATATAATTTCGATTTCGATGATACGCATATTCGTTATCGAACATCAAAATACGATTTGTAGAGATGTGCATAATTGAAATGTTTCCAAAATCTGTGCGGACGGAGGTTGAAAACAACCCACTTTTCATCCCTTCTGGTCCCCAAAATTCTTTTAAAAATCCGCGCAAGTTCAATTTCGATTTTCCTTGCTCGCAGCGTTTCTGGTTTTCGAAAAAAAAAAGCCAGAAATCGATTTTTCAGTTTGTTTCCCACGGTTGTTCGTGTGGCGTTTCACACGCATTTTCAGAATTGTCGAAAATGCTTCGGCTTTTTCTTTCTCTCTCTCACTGGTTTTAATTTCTTTGGAGTGCAGAATCAAAACTTTACGTACGTATAAAAAAATGCTATTTTTTTAAATATAATAATGTGTTAACTAAACGTGAAGTTTTTAGTTTACAAAACAATTTCGAAATTGAAAAAAAAAACTTAAAATTCAGTTTACAATTAGGTACAATAAAAGAAAATATTTTTTTTTAATATAGGTAAACCATTTTCTTTTAATTAAGAGTCAACGAAATTTTGAAATATTAAGATTGTGCAAACAGCCAAAAATAATTCGAGATAACAAAATAAATAAGTCCCAGTGAAATTAAAGCAATAAACAGGAGAAAAAAAATGTTTGGAAAGAAAGGCGAATATTCAGTACAAAACAAAAAAAAACCTTTGTTAGAAGTAGCTTTTGCTTGATTTACGTTTCAGCTCACCAACACTGACCGGAAACTTGACTGAAACGCAGAATTTAAATTAATAAAAAAAATAACACCGATGAAATTATGAAAAATTTTGCAGCAAATCGTTCTTGAAATTATGATTACAAAAAAAAAACACATCGTGAAGAGTTGTTGAGTCTTCATTAGCGAAATTAATTTCAAACCGACGAAACTGTCTAATTAAAAAAATTTAAAAAAAGAGCTTCAACGAGGAACACGTCAGGAGATTGAATTCGAAAAAGAAATCAACTTTTTGTACGCTCCAGCTTTACTTAAGCACTTTCTCCTTTCTGATTGTTACGAAATTGGGGAATATCGAATGTTACATTTGTTGTGCATAAAAAATCCTTAATCGTGTGCATAATTAGGAGCAATATTGCAACTTTCGCTGACTCGACTTCGTTCTCTCTCTCATTGCGCGTCGCGTCGTCGTGCTGTGCGCACAATTCGAGGAAATTCTGCCTTCGCTACCGAACTCTGACCTTATATGCGTTATGATATTATTTAATCGCAACTTAATTTTTACGACAACATTGCACTGAATATTCGATCCTTTACAATTACACTCTCGGCGACAAAACAAAATTAAATATATTAAGAAAATCGAAGTTTTTAAGTAGTAGGCAAGCTGTTTTGCGTACATTTTAGAGTTGAACGGCAGATTATTTTCAAAATATATGAAAATAATATTTCGTTGTGCACCGAGATCTAAAATTGCATGAAATTTTAGCCGGCCCTCGGTATTTTTATTCCGTATTTGAACCGTTTGAATTTGTACAGAGTTCAAGGAGTTGGCTCAACTAAGCAAAATATCAGTTAAAAATGATATTAAATTTGAAGTTTGTTCTTGTCCGATGAAAATTGTAAGTACAAAGTTTTTTTTTCAATCTCGAACCGGACAGGAATATGAAGGAAAAACACTCAACGTTTCGCTATAGATTTATACTCCTGACGAAGCCATAAATCTATAGCGAAACGTTGAATGTTTTTCCTTCATATTTCTGTCCGATTCGCGATTAAAAAAAAAAAACTTTGTACTTGATATTAAATTTGTTTTGATTCGAATGAATTCACCGACCTCTTTCACACCCTTAAATATTGTTACAGCCAGACGCTAATAAATTTCGTATTCAGACGAGTGGCGCGATCTATTGTATTGATCCACCAACAAAAGTAAAATTATTTTTGTGTCTTTTTCGCGGGTCATTGGAAACATTTGTTGAGGTGTTTTCGAGAAGGTGCACGCCATATGTACGGGGAATGTTCCAGAGAGTTTGTGATGGTTCCATGCCGTTCCATGAATTTCTACGATATACAGGCTGTTTCAGACCACCCGTCCCACCCTTCTTCCTCGAAAATTTGATGTAGTAGAAAGCTTTGACAAGGGCTCTTGCAGGTACCTTCGAGAAAGCTATAGAGCAATCTGGTGTGAACTCGAAGAAGATTTCTGGACATTTCTATCCCTTCAGGAATTTTTTAAACAATTTCTTTCGGGAAGTATTTTTTAGTTACAAAATATGTGATGCATCAAAATTATAATAATTTTTTTAATGTAGCAAAATTGCTTTTGTTTTTTTTTATAAAATACGTGCGTAATCCGTAGCAAATGATTATGAGGATATAATTGGCGAAGTCGACGCCTCAAAACGAGACCAAACGTATTCGTTAAAACCGATCTGGCCTAAAATGGGGATTTTGTTTAGTGGAGCGGATTCAATAACGGCCTGCGGGGCACAGGAACAGCAGATAACATTTGTACACTTCCTGCAATCACCGTGCGGAAATATTCAATATGTGCCCCCGTGTTCTGCGCGTGTCGAATCGGTTATGCCGGTTCTGTCGGATACAGCTTTCTTCCATTACCTGAAAAATTTGCATCATTCATTCAAATGAAAAGAGAGAGAGAAAGCAAAATTATGTTATATTATTATTATAAACATAGAGCACGATCGTTCTTCTGCATTTTTAGGATTATAAGTAATGAGCGGACAAAATAAGGGAACGTCATGGGCGCGCCGAGTGCGCCCCTTGAATGCGACACTTTTACGACAATATCATAACTTAGTCACATCAGACTTGAATTGCATAATTCTTTTTACTATTAAAGAGTTTATTTCAGTGAAGCACTTACTCGCTCCACTTGTCTGTCTGTTTGCCTTAAACACCTTAAAATGTCCTCACACTGAGTGTAAGGTTTGTTTCAACAGCGGTTTGTGACTAGACGGGAAGTAATATTCGTCATCAAACGTATAATTTAGGCGAGTGCATTCTTTTGACGGTTTCGAATTAAACTGTTGACGGAACAAACCTGTTCGTGTTTAAAAAATAAATAAATAATCAGGGTGTCAATGGAAGAAAATGATATGTACAGAAATTTTGAATTCATTTTAAAATACAGGAGCAGTGTTTATTTTAAGTTATATATTTTTTGTTTGTTTATATTTTCATTAATTTTATTTTGTTGGTTATTATTTAATACAGTTCACATTTGCTTTGAAATTTTAATGAAGCAGAAAGTTGTAAACGAAAAAAGTTTCGGTTTAGATTATTTCATTTATCATTTAGATTTAGTAACTTGCGACATTTTGAAATGCTATTAAAGCGAAGTTGCATCAGAATATTATAATAATAAAAAAAAGAGAGAAAAAAACTAAGCAAAAACATATTTGAAAAATAACTTCGTGTAGCTCGTGAAATCCTTTTATCACTGTTTTTACGTCGGCGGTACAAATAAATACTTTTCGGTACATATTTACTTCGTTTTTTTTTATTTAATTTGCCTCGAAGTTACTTAAAATAAACATCGGCGTCCGTTTATTGTAATAAAGTGCGAACAATCGAGTGATTGTTCGCTGTTTTCGAATTAAACAATTTCATTGACGTACGGAAATACCATCGAAATTAATCCGGAGCTAAAACAGGCAATTAGATTTGTCTTTTTTTCTTCTTTTTCTTTTTCTTCTTCTCGTTTGCACGACGTAAATTAATCAAATTAAAATTAGGGTTTCTCATAAAAAAAAACAAATTTTGTAAGAGTCAGAACAATTTATTAGGAGTTTTTATTATTTGAAAAATGAAAAGTAGTACTCGTGTATAAGGTATTATAAACGTTCTGAATAAACGAGATAAATATACAGGGTGTTACTGTATTTAAGTCATGTACTAAATACGTCAGGTCTCTCAATATATTTTTCTCCGAATCTTAACGGTTTTCTTTGTCTTAAAATTTTTTGTAAGTACAAAGTTTTTTTTTTAATCTCAGACAGATTTAAATCTATTGCGAAACGTTGAGTGTGTTTCCCTTCATATTTTTGTCCGGTTCGAGATTAAAAAAACTTTGTACTTCGTACAATTTTTATCGGACAAGAATCATTTTTACAATTTAAAATTTTTGATCGCTCAATAACATTGTTTTTTTTTTTTTAGAAATAACTGTCAAACTACGCCACTGTTTCATGATACTTAGTAAATAATTAAAATACTTGATACTGAATCTATAATAGATTTATTATTTGGCGAGGAAAATCTTTAACGCCCTAAAAATGAATTAAATTAAAAAAAAAATGTTTCATAAAATTTTATTTTTTATGATCCAGCATTGACAATTATACTGACAGTTAATTGCAGTTTCTAGCCTAATACGGGAATATGTAAATTTTAATATTTTTTTCTTTAATATTTTATTATATTTAGTTGACTTTTCAACGAGTTCTTTCGAAATCGAAATTCGAAAGTCCTCGACGTTTCACAATCAGTCGGTAGCTTCGTCAGGAGTGAAAAAAATAAAATGAAACAAACAAGTTAAAGTCGAAGATGCTGATCTTTTTAAAACTGGAAATTATTACACGCTTCCTAAAGTATTCGATTCAATTAATTTTTTTTTGTTCTAATTTAAAAATAGCGAAAATAAAAACAAAACGTCAAATGTTTGATTAAGAGGTTCAAGCAATCAATCAAATGAACCCGAAATAGGAAGTGTTTTTTTTTATGAGGCATCCCAGATACAATATTGACAAAAATGTTCAGAATTTCAATGTCCCTCAAACAATTTTTCAATAATGGCTCAGTTTTAATAACACCCTATAGAGTGTGTGTGTTTTTTTTTAAATAATTAAAAAAAAATATATTTGCTCGTTAGTTTTCTTTTCATTTAAGACTTCTCTTGTGATTTTGAAATACTCTTTCACTCACTCTTTAGTGTTTTCTTTTTTCGAATTTGTATTAGAAAGTATCTATATCAGATGAGGTTTTCCGCGTCGGCGCCTTTGATCTTTGCAGGGTAACTTATAAGACCCTCAAACAATTATTCCTTAAAATTGGGCGTAGCGAAGTGATTTATAAACAGGGAAAAGAATTCGGCCCACTTGGTCACTGTTTATAATACAAGGGCGTTAGCTTGGCATACAACTTTCACCAATCAGATTGAGCGGACACGATTTCTATCCGCGATATTGTCAAGATTAGATTTTCTATGAATCCATGCGAAAAGTGCGGATGTTGAATCTGGAACGTATACGTGCACGCTTTTTGCATACTCAAGTGCTATATCGCGATCTGGTTAAATAAACAATTTTTTTTTGTGAATAAACGCGTATGATTAGACCGACCGGAATTCGGAACTTCAGCCGGTAACTAAATCAGGTTAAGCGGACACGATTTTCATCCGCCATATTGTCAAGATTAGATTTTCTATAAAACCATTTAGAGTTTGCGGAAATAACTAACACACTTCAACTTCGCGTATATTCAGAGCGTAATCACATTCCAGTTATGTCATAAAGCTCAGCGAAAAGCGACGCGCGGATGTTGAAACTGGAACGTATACGTGCAAGCTTTTTGCAAACTCAAGTGCTATATTGCGATCTGATTAAATAAACAATTTTTTTGTAAACAAACGCGTATAATTAGACCGACCGGAATTCGGAACTTTAGCCGGTAAATAAATCAGATTAAGCGGACACGATTTTTATCCGCCATATTGTCAGGATTAGATTTCTATGAAACCATTTGGAGTTTACGGAAATAACTAACGCACTTAAACTTCGTGTATATTCAGAGCGTAATCACATTACAGTTATGTCATAAAGCT
The DNA here is from genome assembly GCA_036172665.1 of Prosopocoilus inquinatus. Lineage (NCBI taxonomy): Eukaryota > Metazoa > Arthropoda > Insecta > Coleoptera > Lucanidae > Prosopocoilus > Prosopocoilus inquinatus. The sequence continues at coordinate 1,533,925 of CM069873.1, forward strand.
CAGCGAAAAGCGACGCGCGGATGTTGAAACTGGAACGTATACGTGCAAGCTTTTTGCAAACTCAAGTGCTATATCGCGGTCTGGTTAAATAAACAATTTTTTTTATAAACAAACGCGTATAATTAGACCGACCGGAATTCGGAACTTTAGCCGGTAACTAAATCAGGTTAAGCGGACACGATTTTCATCCGCCATATTGTGAAGATTAGATTTTCTATAAAAGCATTTAGAGTTTGCGGAAATAACTAACACACTTCAACTTCGTGTATAATCAGAGCGTAATCACATTCCAGTTATGTCATAAAGCTCAGCGAAAAGCGACGCGCGGATGTTGAAACTGGAACGTATACGTGCATGCTTTTTGCAAACTCAAGTGCTATATCGCGATCTGGTTAAATAAACATTTTTTTTGTAAATAAACGCGTATGATTAGACCGACCGGAATTCGGAACTTCAGCTGGTAACTAAATCAGGTTAAGCGGACACGATTTTCATCCGCCATATTGTGAAGATTAGATTTTCTACAAAACCATTTAGAGTTTGCGGAAATAACTAACACACTTCAACTTCGCGTATATTCAGAGCGTAATCACATTCCAGTTATGTCATAAAGCTCAGCGAAAAGCAACGCGCGGATGTTGAAACTGGAACTTATACGTGCACGCTTTTTGCAAACTCAAGTGCTATATGGCGATCTGGTTAAATAAACAATTTTTTTTTGTAAATAAACGCGTATGATTAGACCGACCGGAATTCGGAACTTCAGCCGGTAACTAAATCAGGTTAAGCGGACACGATTTTCATCCGCCATATTGTGAAGATTAGATTTTCTATAAAACCATTTAGAGTTTGCGGAAATAACTAACACACTTCAACTTCGTGTATAATCAGAGCGTAATCACATTCCAGTTATGTCACAAAACTCAGCGAAAAGCGATGCGCGGATGTTGAAACTGGAACGTATACGTGCAAGCTTCTTGCAAACTCAAGTGCTATATCGCGATCTGGTTAAATAAGCAAATTTCTTTGTAAACAAACGCATATAATTAGACCGACCGGAATTCGGATCTTCAGCCGGTAACTAAATCAGGTTAAGCGGACACGATTTTCATCCGCCATATTGTGAATATTAGATTTTCTATAAAACCATTTAGAGTTTGCGGTAATAACTAACACACTTCAACTTCGTGTATAATCAGAGCGTAATCACATTCCAGTTATGTCATAAAGCTCAGCGAAAAGCGACGCGCGGATGTTGAAACTGGAACGTATACGTGCATGCTTTTTGCAAACTCAAGTGCTATATCGCGATCTGGTTAAATAAACATTTTTTTTGTAAATAAACCCGTATGATTAGACCGACCGGAATTCGGAACTTCAGCCGGTAACTAAATTAGGTTAAGCGGACACGATTTTCATCCGCCATATTGTGAAGATTAGATTTTCTACAAAACCATTTAGAGTTTGCGGAAATAACTAACACACTTCAACTTCGCGTATAATCAGAGCGTAATCACATTCCAGTTATGTCACAAAACTCAGCGAAAAGCGATGCGCGGATGTTGAAACTGGAACGTATACGTGCAAGCTTCTTGCAAACTCAAGTGCTATATCGCGATCTGGTTAAATAAGAAAATTTCTTTGTAAACAAACGCATATAATTAGACCGACCGGAATTCGGATCTTCAGCCGGTAACTAAATCAGGTTAAGCGGACACGATTTTCATCCGCCATATTGTGAATATTAGATTTTCTATAAAACCATTTAGAGTTTGCGGTAATAACTAACACACTTCAACTTCGCGTATATTCAGAGCGTAATCACATTCCAGTTATGTCATAAAGCTCAGCGAAAAGCGACGCGCGGATGTTGAAACTGGAACTTATACGTGCACGCTTTTTGCAAACTCAAGTGCTATATGGCGATCTGGTTAAATAAACAATTTTTTTGTAAACAAACGCGTGTAATTAGACCGACCGGAATTCGGAACTTCAGCCGGTAACTAAATCAGGTTAAGCGGACACGATTTTCATCCGCCATATTGTGAAGGTTAGATTTTCTATAAAACCATTTAGAGTTTGCAGAAATAGCTAACACACTTCAACTTCGTGTATAATCAGAGCGTAATCACATTCCAGTTATGTTACAAAGCTCAGCGAAAAGCGACGCGCGGATATTGAAACTGGAACGTATACGTGCATGCTTTTTGCAAACTCAAGTGCTATATCGCGATCTGGTTAAATAAACAATTTTTTTTGTAAACAAACGCGTATAATTAGGCCGACCGGAATTCGGAACTTCCGTCGGTAAATAAATCATTAGTTCGATTAACACTAAGTAACGTGCCGTCTTCAGTCCATATGGACGTCGCCGTCATTTCCCCTGGACTGCACTGTCGTCGCCGCTGAAGCAGAAGTTTACATCGCGGCATTCCCGGACTGGCAGAAAAAACCTCCGACCCTCAGAGATCAACTTAATTAATTAATTCAAATAAAGAGGTATATTTTTGAAATCAAATTGCTTTAACAGCTCTACCTACGCCCCTACAAAACGAAAGTCTTGTCGTGACACGGTGAAGGCGAAAGAGGTTTTTCGTGACAATATACAAAAAATCATTTAAATTGGCGTATTTTTTTCTCTTTCCCCAATTTGCACTTTCTTGTTCTAGTGCCTTCTTTTTATTGATAATTCGTACTCTTTGTCTTTCTCACCGCAAAAAAAGTATAGGCAAAGCGTCACTCTCGCAACAAGGATTCAAAAAAAAAAAAAACGAACTCAAGAATCAATTTTTGTCATAGTTAGAGACCTAAATGCCTGTCGATATCCTGTTTCCGTACTACATTAGCCGCGCCGATAAAACTAACGGCGTCAGCTAAACCCTATCGGCAATCTACGTTATCGACCACCTTGGTACGAAACGCCAATTTAAGGCCTTATAAATAGCACGTGATTTTAAATAACATTCGCAGACTTCGTTTATTTTGGCCAGTTTAAATCCCATTCAAAACGGATTCGAATGGATTCCGTGTATGTTTTTTTTTTTTTTTCTTCAAAACACGTCTTTATACTCACATTTTTGGGGGAATAATTTTCATTGCTTTCGAAATAATAGTAACAACAAATATCTTAACGATCTATTTAAATCTGAACGGTTGATTTGCATCTCGATGAGACATGTTATGGTTGGCGAGTCGCAGCTGCGACTTACGTACGAGTTATTTTTTCTTTTCGCTTTTGAATTGGATACGTATCATCAAACCAAAACTTAATTTTGCTACGTTCTGGTGATCCACTGACGCCTTTTGCTGCTGTGTAAGGGATTTGCAGTATGCACTTAATTAATCCTGACTTTACATAATTTTAAAACATCCTGAACTTATCTTCCATTCTAACTTCTTGCTCGTCCCAGAGCAAACGTCTTTAACTCACATTTCTGGGGGAATAATTTTCATTGCTTTCGAAATAATAGTAACAACAAATATCTTGACGATCTATTTAAATCTGAACGGTTGATTTGCATCTCGGTGAGACATGTTATGGTTGGCGAGTCGCAGCTGCGACTTACGTACGAGTTTTTTTTTCTTTTCGCTTTTGAATTGAATTCGTATCATCAAACCAAAACTTAATTTTGCTACGTTCTGGTGATCCACTGACGCCTTTTGCTGCTGTGTAAGGGATTTGCAGTATGCACTTAATTAATCCTGACTTTACATAATTTTAAAACATCCTGAACTTATCCTCCATTATAACTTCTTGCTCGTCCCAGAGCAAACGTCTTTAACTCACATTTCTGGGGGAATAATTTTCATTTCTTTCGAAATAATAGTAACAACAAATATCTTGACGATCTATTTAAATCTGAACGGTTGATTTGCATCTCGGTGAGACATGTTATGGTTGGCGAGTCGCAGCTGCGATTGACGTACGAGTTGTTTTTTCTTTTCGCTTTTGAATTGACTTCGTTTCATCAAACCAAAACTTAATTTTGCTACGTTCTGGTGATCCACTGACGCCTTTTGCTGCTGTGTAAGGGATTTGCAGTATGCACTTAATTAATCCTGACTTTACATAATTTTAAAACATCCTGAACTTATCTTCCATTCTAACTTCTTGCTCGTCCCAGAGCAAACGTCTTTAACTCACATTTCTGGGGGAATAATTTTCATTGCTTTCGAAATAATAGTAACAACAAATATCTTGACGATCTATTTAAATCTGAACGGTTGATTTGCATCTCGGTGAGACATGTTATGGTTGGCGAGTCGCAGCTGCGACTTACGTACGAGTTATTTTTTCTTTTCGCTTTTGAATTGAATTCGTATCATCAAACCAAAACTTAATTTTGCTACGTTCTGGTGATCCACTGACGCCTTTTGCTGCTGTGTAAGGGATTTGCACTATGCACTTAATTAATCCTGACTTTACATAATTTTAAATCATCCTGAACTTATCCTCCATTATAACTTCTTGCTCGTCCCAGAGCAAACGTCTTTAACTCACATTTCTGGGGGAATAATTTTCATTTCTTTCGAAATAATAGTAACAACAAATATCTTGACGATCTATTTAAATCTGAATGGTTGATTTGCATCTCGATGAGACATGTTATGGTTGGCGAGTCGCAGCTGCGACTGACGTACGAGTTGTTTTTTCTTTTCGCTTTTGAATTGGATTCGTATCATCAAACCAAATTTTAATTTTGCTACGTTCTGGTGATCCACTGACGCCTTTTGCTGCTGTGTAAGGGATTTGCAGTATGCACTTAATTAATCCTGACTTTACATAATTTTAAATCATCCTGAACTTAACTTAATCCTCCATTATAACTTCTTGCTCGTCCCAGAGCAAACGAACACTCGATCGTGTACTTTGAAATATTTTATTAACGAGTTGAACACTAATTTGTTTTTGATGTGTGGTGAGAATAAGTAATAACGATAAAGAGTGTACCCATACGCACTTAATTAATCCTTACTTTACATAATCTTAAATCATAGTGATCTTTAAAAACATTTCCATCGTGACATTATCCTCCTCCCTTCTAGCTTCTTGCTCGTCCCAGAGCAAACGAAAACCCGATCGTGTATTTTGAAATATTTTATTAACGAGCTGAACACTAATTTGTTTTTGATGTGTGGCGAGAATTAAGTAATGACGATAAAATGTGTCCCCATACATTAGGGGCGGATGACTCTTTAGACTTTGGCTTTTGAAAGTTTAATACCAGAGGTCGTAAATATCGCGATGGGAAGCTATAATCCCGTCTTTTGACCGGATGAAATGTGGCCGGTGCAATTCTACTGCGCATTACTTACGTTCACATCATTAATTTCCTGCTGCTGCTGCTGGAGGTGCAGCACTGAAACCGAGAAGGTGTTTATCACCTCCTACATCACGTACCTCTGGCGCTCTAATTATAATCAAACTTATGTCCCGTTTTATTTATACGCAGGCTTTACGTGCCTGTGGACGTGTAACGTGTGTTTTAAGAGGAGGATGCGACCATTAATCATGTAATAAAAATTTCCTCCCGAAAATTTTACTTGAACGCCCTTTTCTCGAGCAGTGGCGGCGGATTTAGAACTTGAGAGTCCAGTCCCAGAGGCGCAATCGAATTTTGTACGTAAATATTTTTGGTATCACCAGAGTGCATTTTGCGTGTACGTTTTTACAGTCTATGAGTATTTCGAGCAATAATATAGCTCCAAACTGCCACATTTTTGTATAATTAATTGTAACTCGAAAAAAGGCAACATTGCCGGTAACTGGTCGCCTACAGACATCACTTCTTCGCTTCTGTGAAAGTGGTAATAGATAGCGCCATTAGTACGGCGCTATGCCGTGGCTGAGGTACGTTTCAAGATTCGCGTGTTGTGGCCGAGGTATATTTCAAGATCCGCGTGTTTAGATTTAAATTGGGAGCGATTTCTTGGTTTCTACTGCAATAATACCTTTGGTTAGACCCTTATTTCCATTTTGTAATTATTAATCTGTCATTTTGATTTATTCGTTCGAATGTGAGTGGTATTTACCGGTTGTCATTTATGGAATCAGTTGCATTTTCTGCTTCCTGAATATTTATTAACCTTACCTTTAATACTTTGTTTTTATAATTGTGTTTTATACAAGCGTCCAAAATCGCTACTTACTACTGTAATTATTATCGTTTTTTACCTTTACTGTGGGACCAGGCCATACCTAACCTCAATTCTTGCGTCGGCAACGATCGTTTTTTTTTTTCTGGAACTGTACGTTTTAACTGCAGCTTCGATTTTTCTATATTTTAAATATTTAGTTCATTTGACTGTGACTTTTGTGACCTTTAGTTCGTTTTTGAAACCGGCCCTGTGTTTCTGAAAAATGGTAAACATTTAAAATAAAAAAAAGAACGTTTGTGATAATCCAAAATGAAAAATAAAACTACCTTTAAAAAAAAAACTTTAAAAAAAACAGAACTCAAAACGATTTAAAATTTTTCAAAAAATACAACATAATAAGCATTCAAGAGAAAGAGATAAAGACAAAGAGAGACACATCACAACAAAACACTTATGGAATTAAAATTTGTGAAGAAAATTTAAAAGAAAATGATCACCGTAGAGAGAGAGAGAGAGAGAGAGAGGATTATAAAAATTTGGATTATTTAATTTCACCTAAAAACTAAAACAAGAAGACCATTTTCGTCTCTTGGAAAAATGTAATTAGAATGGAAGTTAAAAAAAAATAACAGCGACTTAAACAGGAAAAGAAAAGAGAAAGAAAAACCAATGGCGAACGTGAAATTTACGAAAAAGAAAAGGATTATGTTTTAGAAAATAAACAAAGTTGTCAAATGCAAGTTTTAAAAATTTTGTTGCAAGTCGTTTTCGATTGCAGTGGATCCCTAGAGCATACTCGGTACAGCAGTTTCAACCCTATTTGGGGTTTCGTCAGTAGAAGCGTAACTCGAGAACATGGCCACCTTGCAGTATGAGATGACTTATTTTGCAGCAAACTGACTTCAATTTATCAATCCTAATGCAATGTTAGGTTCAAACGTGAACACAGGATGTCGCTATTTAAGCTTTTCACTAATTTTTACATCGCATTTGCGAATATCCTTGGATAAGTCGTTTTGCTTTGCAGTAGAGCTGTGCTTCTGCTGACGAAGCTTCAAATAGGATTGAAATAGCGGTACAGAGAATGCCCGAGGGATCCATTGCAATCAAAACGATTTGCAACAAAATTTTTAGTTACAGCAACGATGTCAGAAATTTCTGGAAAAAATAAATTTGATTCTTTCGCGGTTTGTACGGAGGTTCACAGTTTTACTTTCCATTACTTATTATTATTGAGCATCAAGCCGAGATGATGCGATTTTGAATGACAGTAGATGACTTTTTTCTTTAGAAAGCACGAAGATTGCAACTTGTTGGTGAGTTGGCTACGCTGACATACGGAAATGTACGTATATATATTAAGTTTACTTTTTTTTTTTGTTGGAGCCCCTGAAAATTGTTTTGTTTGCGTGCCCCGGTTTTGTGGAGCACGCAGTTCAAACAAGAACAAATGAAAGCTTCCGGTTGTCGATGTTTACCGATCTTGAACCGTTGTTGGAGTAATTTGGCGTTGAAAGAGTGGCGGGGCAACGAAATGCAAGAATTAGAATTAAAAAAAAAAGTCGTCGACTTTTCAAGATTTCCAAGGAAATATCGTTCAGCAAAATGAAAAAGAAAAACAAAAACACAAAAAACGACGGCCAAAAAATTATCTCTTTTTATTTCGTTTGCATCCTCGTCCGGGAGTTTTCATTGTTCCAGTCTCGACTTCTTTGCAATCTATTTTTTTATTCTGCTTTGTTTCGGCTTGTCAACTCAGATCAAAAGGAAGAAGAAGAAGAAGAAGAAGTATTTCGGTTTAATAGTTTTTCGTTTCTTTGTTTTCTGAATTCCTTGCGTTTTTTTAGCTCTTCGTGCGTTTGTTCTCGTTATGCATATCGTTGTATTTTCTTTTGTCGTTTTTATCCTACTCTGTATAAAAAAAAATAAGAACCGAGCTGGTCTTGTCTCATTCAAAAGAAGTAAGAATGAAGGCAGTTGACTTTTGTTTCCTTGCCCTTTAACATCTTTTGGTTTTCGTTATGGAGTACACTCGTTTTCTCTATCATCAGTTGTTTATAATTTTCTTTTGTTTTTACATTTCATTTCTTTGTATGAAAAGAAGAAGAAGAAGAAGAAGAAGTTGAAGAAAAAGCGTCTTCTCGATGGCGTTTTGTTTCCTGTTTTTTTTTAAATTTATTTTCTTTAGTTTTCTCCTTTGGTTTTATTTGGTTTGGAATTGGGGAATGTCTCCTCTGTCATCCCTTTTTTATTTTTTGTTTTTCTTATATCACTCAGTATTAAAAATAAGAAGATTTTTTTTGTTTTCTCCTTTAGTTTTATTTAGCATGGAATTGGGGATCATCTCCTCCTCTATCATCCATTTTTTATTTTTTGTTTTTCTTGCGTGACTCAGTATTAAAAAGAAGAAGAAGAAGAAGAAGAAGAAGAAGAAGAAGAAGAAGAAGAAGAGAAAGAAGCATTTCGCGGTTTCCTTTGTCTTGTTTAGTTGCTGCTAGTTTGCGATGCAGAATTTGTTTGGCTTTCTATCGCCTGTTTTCCTTCAACATAAGAAGAAAGAGAAGAAAAAGGCTTTGCGTTTTTCTCGATTTTCCTCAAAAAAAAAAAAGTGACGGATGCGCTGGTTGTTAAATTAAACCGTTAATATCTACGAAACGGTTGGATTTAGGAAGATGCCATTTTGACTGCTGCACTAAAACTGATTTATTAAATTAATACTTGATTCTTGGTTGTACTAAAATATTAAACTTTTCTTAAGATAGAGACCAACCTGGCTCACGCCGGTTTAAACTCATTGCAGCTTCTTAGGAATAATTGAGAGGCAGAGAGAGAAGGAAGTTTTAACTTCATAAAAGATTCTCAATTCCCAGTGTACCGGTTTTCTAGGGCCACAACTGTACCTACCATTAAAAATAATGATTTTCTCGTAAAATTGAAGAAAGAAGTTTTTCATTCATTTAGTTATTTGTTTCTAAAACGTTTATACGGCGTGAACGTTACATTTCTGCCAGGGAACTTTTTCATCTGGCATTCCTTGATACGTCCGCCTTCTTTAACCAAAATTCCTTTCTTTTATCAGCTCAGCTGCAGATGACATTAATGGAATTGATTTCCTGCTTTATCCCCAAGGGATTATTAGTGGAAGCGATCGTGTTCGCTTATTATGTTTTATTATTGCCTCCGGGCGGCTCGATGTGACATTATTCTTCTTGTTCCTGCACCAATCAAATCATGTGGTTGGACAAAGATAATTTAATAACTATTTCTATTCGTTAAATAAAAAAAAGGAGTTATATCGAATGCAAGAAATTTTAGTTGCTTTAAGTGAAAACACAGGGCGTGTCAAAATTATGTTAACACACTCTGAGAATTAAAAAAGAAGAAAAGAAAAAAACCTAAATTCAATTCGCATGTTTCCGTGTACAGGGTGTCTCAAAAACCTCTGTCTTTAAATGAAACTGTTAGTTCCTCATTGCATAAGAGAGTAATTCTCTAAATCTGAGATTTTTTGCCCAAAAATGAAAAACTGACCTATCACAAGCGAGCGCAGTCCCTTTGTTTTGAAACCTCTGCTTGGTTTACGAATTGTTTCGGCAATTTATTCCGATGAAAGCAATAAACCGCAATAAAACTTTTTATTTACGTTTTGAAGAACTCGGTCAAGGTCTTATTGTATACGAATATGAATCCGACTTGCGGACATCGGCATGTTTATTTGTATTTTCAACATGCGATGAATAAGAACGTTTGTTTCTTTGTAATGGACAATAACAATTATGTTAAGAACGAGTACCTAATCTTAGGTTAGATTTTTGCTAAAGTAATTAAACATCTTCGTACTCTAGTTTTGTAACTGCGTTGAAAATGCGTGAAATTAGTTTTTAATTATCGCATTAATAGCTGCAGAATAAGTATAGCAAGAGCAGAAACTATTCCTTTCGTAAAAACGGAAATCAAGATTGGAGTATGATTACGATGAAAAATTTAAATAAATTAGATTGCCTGTACACACAATGTTCTATGGGTTCAAAATAAGTGATTGAATAACTTCGCTAGCTCTGAGTGGAACTATTTTATTAATTGTTTACATTCCAACACAAAACGCATGTTTTTATAAGGATAATATTGAACCTGAATTTCTGCGTCGGCTTAAACCAATAAAGACACAAAAACTTCTCACTGTTCTACGCTTTATTTCCTATTTCCGGGACACACATCGGAACACAATAACACTAATATGTTTTCGACGTTCCGCAATCATAACTTGCCAATATACAAAGTCTAGCAAAACAGATCCGGGGGGACTTTACGGCAACCATAAAGCAAGTTCATCTCAACGAAATGGAACAAACACCGAAGACATTTTTTTGCAGAGTATGACCAAAAACTGCATCGAAATCAAAGTAAAAAGAAGCTTCCTACGTCTGAATTCTTGTTGAATTATGAAAAGCTTCTTGCCTGATATACTTATCCAGGGCCCCCGCGAGGCCAAAAGCCGCCCGCGTGCCGCTCATATTTTAGCACCCTCTGACAGATAAATTTGGGGCATAAAAAAAACGTCAATTGTCAAAATTATTTTTAAAAAATAAGAAAAAAAAAGAAAAGAGAAAAATTAGAAAGAAATTGAAGCCAAAATTTTTTTTTGAATATTTCTTTTTTTATACATTTGCCTTTACTCTTTTAAAAAATATTTTCCTTAATTTTTAAACATTTTACTTCACCTTTTTCAAGTTTAAAAGTCTAATTGCCGCGACCTCCAAAGACGATGGGCCCAAACTTCTGCCTTATCCGACTAAGGAGGCTTTTGTTCAAGCCCCCCAGACAGAAAAATTAGAAAAAAATTGAAACGAATTTCTTTTTAATTTTTCTTCTTTTTTAAACATTTTCCTATACTCTTTTAAAAAATATTTTCCTTAATTTTTAAACATTTTACTTTTTTCAAGTTTAAGTATAAGTCGTGAGGACGCAGAATTAGAATTATGCCCTGGGCGCCAGTAACCTTAACTGCGACACTGTTAAAGCCCTTTTTGTATTAAACACAAACACGAAAGTTTCTTCGCCTAGTGCAGAGGTTTATTTCGTCCTTTCATCGTAGTTTTAATAAAGAAACAAATTTATTTTTGCTGTACAAATACAATAACTTTAGTAATCAACATCGTAAATTAGCAATTTACAAATTAATATGTTGTAAGAATTTCCTCTTTTTCGATCGCCTTTAGATTGAGTTTTTTTAATTTAACTGTTAAAGTACGGATTAGCACAAAACTAATCTCAATTAATGCAACACGCACAGAATATTTTAAATTATTAAGAACTTAACTAGTTACAAAATTTATCTACTTTTAAAATTAACAAAAGAAAACACGATACTTGACTTGCCTTAAGTACAGTACCTGTGCATTGGGTCATGGTCTGCGTTTTTATGACTTTTTATGACCCTGAACGTCGGAGAATAGTTACAAACCAAGCTTCGGCGGGGGAGCATTTAAGCTGCATTCAGCGACCCTCAAACAATTTCTACGAAAAAGTAAAATAATTTTTATCTGCGTTATTCTCGCTATCTGACCAACAGTTGTAAAACAAAGTTTGCTTCTTTTCTTAACCACTATTTGTGGTTTCAATTAAAAACAGAGGTATAGAGACACGCTGTACAGGGCGTTAACTTAATCTGACACACCCCGTATAATGTTTTTTTTTTTTTTTTTGCAAATACTAAAATCGTAATACTTCAAGTTTGTAGGGTAAGTAAGTAAGTAAGTAAGCATTTATTTACCCATCATGTGACGGTACAGTATACATAATAATAAAGTATACATAATAATAAGTATAAAAATGTCCTTAAATTAAAACTAAAATTAAAATTAATAAAATTATTAAAACAAGATTAGAAAGTACACATTAAAGTATAGGTCTAATAAAACAATATTCTTAATATGTTCTGTCACGGAAGTCGTTGGAAAGGAACTCCTCAATGGAGTAAAACGCACAACTCAAGAGAAAAGGTTTGACTTTTTGCCTAAAAGCTTTTAAGTTATTTACATCCCTTAGGTGGTTAGATAGTTTATTGAATAAAACTCTACCAAGGTAGTATGGAGAGTTTTTACATAAAGATGAATTAGTGTCAAGTCGTTGCCTGCTCGTGTGTAATGATTATGAACTTGTTCACGTTTAGGAATGAAACTTAAGTGTTTAAAAATCATTGAAAGGACTTCTAAAATAAAAAGGGAAAATAGAGTTAGTATCTGGTTTTCAATGAATAAAGGTCTGCAATGAGCTCTAAAATCTGATCCAGTGATTATGCGAATCGCTTTCTTTTGAATTTTAAATAAAGTGTTTAAGTTTTCCTTCGAGGAGAAGCCCCAGTAATAAATACCATATCTTAGTCGCGACTCAAACAAAGAATGCTATACAGCCCTTGCCTCAACAAATCCGATCTCCGCCGTCACAACTCTCAGGGCATAACATGTTTTTGATAACTGATTAGCTAATAGCGAAACGTGGTGTTTCCATTTTAAAGAAGTATCAACCAGAATACCTAAAAATTTGATGCTTTTTTCTTGTTCAATTTTAATGTCATTAATATGTATGTCCAACTGACTATGGCTGTTGTATAAAATAACTTTAGTTTTGTTTAAGTTAAGAGATAATCTGCTGCAATCAAACCAAGATTTAATTAGAGATAAATCATTAATCATTGTAGTATGTAAAGATTCAATACTCGAAGCGTGCCAGGTGAAGGACGTGTCGTCCGCAAATAAAGTTTTCCTAGCACTTATGTCTAGTTTCGCCAAATCATTAATATAAAGAAGAAATAAAACAGATCCCAAAATGGACCCTTGGGGAACTCCGTGGCTTAAGTGTAATTCATTAGAACTGTAAGATGTGTTGTCTTTACGTATCCTTACCATCTGGGTGCGGTCATTGAGATAAGATGAAAACCATTTAAGAGTTGTATCACGGAAGCCAATTGAAGATGGTTTTTGTAGAAGAATAGAATGAGTTACACAGTCGAAAGCTTTGGCTAAGTCGCAGAAGACAGAAGCTACATAATTTCCTGCATTCAAATGTTCATAAGTATAGGAGAGAAGACCGTAACAGGCATCTTGTGTACTTTTATTTAATTGGAAGCCAAATTGTGAAGGAGCAATTAGATTGTATGTATTTAGATAACTTAATATTTTTTCTTTAACGATAGTCTCAATAATTTTTGAGAAAACAGACAACAGAGATATTGGTCTAAAATTGGAACAACTAAGATCAGAGCCCCCTTTGTGGATCGGAATGACTACCGCGACTTTCAGACAAGAAGGAAATATTCCTTCCAGGAAGGATGCATTTATTAATTCAGCAAGAATATTGAGTGCCTGGTTGGGAAGCCGACAAATAATTTTTAAAGGTATTCCATCGATTCCTGTAGAATTTTTGTTTTTTTTAGTTTCAATGAGATGGATGAGTACGATGTGCTTGTGCCTCATTTCCGCGTATTTAGAATAATTTCGCAGTTTCTATTTCGAGAAAGTTATAAAAAGAAGAGGAATTTATGCGGAAGCATTATATGCTGATAGGGCAATTTACGATTTTCTCGGGATTTTTACGTCCGTTTGATGTGGAGGAGCGCTTATTTCTGCGGAAACGAACAAAAACAAATTATTTTCAAGCCGACAAAGCTCCCTAATTTTCCTAACTCAAAGCGTTTTTAACATCATCGGCATCAGAGATATCGCAAGCGTTCCTCAAATTGGGCTGGCGCTCGCGCTTGCCGGGGCTTTCCCCATCCTCCCCAAGTTGTTGAACTTTCATCTTCAGATAAGTGGATCGGTTTATTATTTTATTATATTAGAATTAATTCCGAGTTATTCTTGCGTCTCGGTCGGTTTCGCGTTGTTTTCGCTTCGGCTTCGCAGAGGCGATCCTGAATAAATAACGCAAATAAATTTGATTTGCGGATTCCGTGTCGCCACCACCGCCGCCGCCGCCGCCACTGAAATTCAATTCAAACATCTCCGGCCGGATAATGAAATGTTTTCGTTTAATTAATGCCCACGCAACTGTCACGAGGACGAATTAGAAAAACTTCCACGATAAATGATTTATCATCGACGCGACCGACCGACCAGGGGAATACTAGAACAGAACCAAATCTGGATGGTGTTACATTTATATTCGTGTGACGTTTGGAAAAAGTGAAAAATAAGTTTTCACAACGTAATCCCGTGGGATGGGAGAGGGGGGGGGGCGGGGTGAAACTGGAGCTTTTGCAGGTGAGACCTCGTAGGTGTCACGTGTCACGTGTCACACAAATACTCTTGGGACACCCAAAAAAATAAAATAAAAAATTTCTCGCCGCTAATTTCAGATTTCATTCATTCATAGGTACAGTAAATGAAGAAAGTAAAAAGTCGTCTGGAACTCTTCTTATGCAAATTCGCATTTCAGGAACGATTAACTCGTCAGCCAATTAAAACTCTTTTGCGTTTGGAAACAGGCGGGGGTCGTCGTATTTAATGAAAGTTTTAGTGAGCCGGCCCAATTTATCTTGGTGTATTTAATCATCGAGAAAACGATAAAATCTTGGGGGAATAACAAAATGTGTGTCTTCGCGTTAATTAGCAGCCGTTTGAAAGTTGATTTTACACGTCACTGAAAGTTGTAAGGAAGTATTTTCAATTTTCGATTCAAAATCATCCATTCGTTTAGAACGCAACTTCAAATTCGATTATTTAATTTAATTTTGTTTTTAGCTAAATAACTGAAATTAAACCTCCGCCCATAATAATTTTTATATCCCTAGATACGTATTTCGGCAGCTAAGCTGCCATCTTCAGCACGCTACAAACTTGAAAGCACTAAAAAATGGTTAAAATATTTAGCTCTCGATGGAAAAAAGTAAACATTTAAAACTCAACCAATTTGTAATTAATTATCTGTCCACGTAGTTAAAGCGGTGACCACGCGAGAATTCCCACCCCCCTTAACTATTTTTAATTTTTGAACTCGGAAAGAAACGTCTCGTACGAAACTGATTCAAAATTTTTTATGACGTTCAGTAAATAACAAATGCACAGCCAACGAATAACCGAGATATAAACTGACGTTTTGTTATCTTGAATCGAACACCCGGTATATTCATATACGTTTGAATAGCAAATTAAATTCTGATAACAATTTCTCTAAATAATTTTTTTTTATGTAAAGCGGGTAGTTTTCGAGATATTTGCGTTTAATAGTATGAGTACTGACACGTGCGTGTAAAGCAGGGGTTCCCAACCTTTTTAACCCTCCCCCCCCCTCATCGATCCCTTACAAGAATTTACAACTTCCATCGACCCCCCCCCATTCAGATTTAATTAATATTAAATAAAAAAAGACTTACTGTTGCAGAGTAAATAAATCTATTTTTAGTACGAGTCACCCCATCTTGCGTGTTATCGCGATTTCTCGTTGGCTCGGCAAAATTCCAGAATACAGGAATCTACTATAAAAACCCGTACCGGCCCGCCAGTTGAGCCATGATAAGTTAGCAAGCGAAGTGTTCAAAACTCGAATGGTAGAAAGCGCATTCTGTAGAAGTGTTATTTGATAGATAGAAGTGTTGCAGCTCATTAATTATTGTGCTCTTAATTGTGTAAAGCGACGGTCTGTAATTAAAATTTTCTGAAATTCAACGGCTATAATTAAATAATGTTTTCTGCAGATTTTTAAGATTTTATTAAACTGTGACAATCTATTACGCTGTCTTTATTTTATTTAATTTTTTTTAATTATAAGTCGATCGTCTTTCTTGTTCTTTTCTCGATTCGATTTGTCTATTTCTTCATCAATGTTCATCTTTTGTTTTTTTTTCTTTCTTTCCTTTTTAATTCCTCATTCGACTGACTTTATTTCATTTGATTTTCAATTTAATCAATTGATCGAGCTTTGTTTCGCTCTTTTAATAGATTTAATATGTTTTGTGTTTATTTTTTTAACTAACACTTACCGTCATTTGTTTGATTTTTCATCTTGGTTTATCTTTCATTTAAAGTTTCAGTTAAAAATTCGGCGATGCTCTTGATTCGATTCGATTCGATTTTGTGTTAATTTTATAGAATTTTTATTTCAGTCTCATCTTCGTCGACGATCGTCTTTTGTTTTTGTTTTCTTTCCTTTTTAATTCCTCATTCGACTTTATCTAATTTGATTTTCAATTTAATCAATTGATTGAGCTTCGTTTTCTCTTTTAGTAGATTTAATTTGTTTTGTTTTTATTTTTTTTTTACATACACTCACCATCATTTGTTTGATTTCGTTTTTAATTATCAGTTGATCGTCTTTTGTTTCTCTTTTCCTTACTTTTCGATCGCTCGGTCCGAGTTTATTTTACGCTTTAATCCCGTCGAATGAACATCGCCGTTTTGTTTCCTCTTTTCTTCGATTTGATTTGGTTTTGTTTTTTAATTTTAATTGATCGCCTTTTTCGTTAATTTTTAGAGATTGCTCTTTTGAATGTTGACAAAATTTATCGTCAATTTTTAAATCAGTTTGACTCATTGTTAGTTTCATATTTAATTTAAAGTATTCGTTGACACAATTTTTTTTTTTTTTAATTTTGAACTTTCACATCATTTTCCTTTATTTTTTTATTTGACTCGTTTGACTTGATTTTAGATTTTATTTAATTTTTAACGTAATCAATCGATAGACCTCTGTTTTTTTTTTCTTCTTTTAATCGATTTCATTTGTTTTGCTTTCACTTTTAAATCATCAACTAATCATCTTCTTTTCCTTTTCTCTTCGGTTTGATTTTATTTGACACTAACTCGTTTGACTTGATTTTAAATTTTATTTAATTTTTAACGTAATCAATCGATAGACCTCTGTTTTTTTTTTTCTTCTTTTAATCGATTTCATTTGTTTTGCTTTCATTTTTAAATCATCAACTAATCGTCTTGTTTTCCTTTTCTCTTCGGTTTGATTTTATTTGACACTAACTCGTTTGACTTGATTTTAAATTTTATTTAATTTTTAACGTAATCAATCGATAGACCTCTGTTTTTTTTTTCTTCTTTTAATCGATTTCATTTGTTTTGCTTTCATTTTTAAATCATCAACTAATCGTCTTGTTTTCCTTTCCTCTTCGGTTTGATCTTATTTGACACTAACTCGTTTGACTTGATTTTAAATTTTATTCAATTTTTAACGTAATCAGTCGATAGACCTCCGTTTTTTTTTTCTTCTTTTAATCGATTTCATTTGTTTTGCTTTCACTTTTAAATCATCAACTAATCATCTTTTCCTTTTCTCTTCGGTTTGATTTTATTTGACACTAACTCGTTTGACTTGATTTTAAATTTTATTTAATTTTTAACGTAATCAATCGATAGACCTCTGTTTTTTTTTTCTTCTTTTAATCGATTTCATTTGTTTTGCTTTCATTTTTAAATCATCAACTAATCGTCTTGTTTTCCTTTTCTCTTCGGTTTGATTTTATTTGACACTAACTCGTTTGACTTGATTTTAAATTTTATTTAATTTTTAACGTAATCAATCGATAGACCTCTGTTTTTTTTTTTTTTCTTTTAATCGATTTCATTTGTTTTTCTTTCACTTTAAAATCATCAACTAATCATCTTGTATCCGTTTTCTCTTCGGTTTGATTTTATTTGACACTAACTTTTATTTATTTATTTATTTTTTCTATTATCAATTGATCGTCTTTTGTTTCTTCCTTTTTCAAACAAATTTCAAACGATTCTAGATTTATTTCATATTTCACATTTTAATCACGCCGTTTGATCACCATTGTCGGCTTTGACTTTATTTTATTTATTTTCTCTTTTAATTGTTAAATTGAATTGATTTTTTGGTTCTGGTGAAAGTCAGTTTTTATATCGATTTGATTTGAATTGACTTTTACGCAATTTTTATTTTCGTCCTGTAATGTTCGACGATCGTCTTTTGTTTTTCTTTTGTTCGACTTGACTGTATTTTAGAAATATTTTGATTTCGATAAGAGTCAATTGAACGTCTTTTTTTCTCTCTCTCTCTTTTATTTATTTATTTTATTTTATTTTATTCGAGCTCATTCAAATTTATTTAATATTATTTCTAAATCTTTTACTTTTTTTGTATTAAGGAGGCCACCATTAACGAATTAACAACTCCCAACCCCCCTCCCACCCCTGAAAGACCCCTATTCAAAGAGTTTTCCAAACAGGCTATAGGTTTGTATGCGAAAGCTAAAATTACACGACCATTACAGTTTCCTGTAATTTTTCTTTCTCCGAAATGGTACTGTTTAAACACGACTTTACAGATTTTAGAAAAGTTTTCAGCTTGTCAAGAATGTACCACTTTTTGGCTTTTTGACTTCCTGGCTTATTTTACAAGTAGATAAATCTAAATTAAATTTAAAACTTGCAAATTTTGAACTTCAAAACTTACATAATTCCGTCTCGTAAAAACTCTTTTGAGCGCCATCTAACTATTCTTGAAGTAACGTGTGGATTGAATATAACATAAGAACATGTTTCAGAAATTTGATTACTATAAGGTAGTTTAAAGCTGCGTTTAGACTTACTACAACATTATATATTGTATCGTCTCTGATACATTCAGTTTCAGAATTTCAAAGCACGTACGTACACAGTACTTGGCCCAAATTAATTATTTATGTTTCGGTTTGTGTTAGTAGGTAACTCTTCCATAAATTTCGACGCTTTTTGTTTGCGTCCGTGCAATCAGATCCCTCCCTGGCCCGGCTGCATATTAATGTTTTGCAGCTCCTGCAGGACGTGTTTAGGCGGCCGCGAGTGTACTCGGGTCCTCCCGAATGCGCTTCGCCAACTAACGCCCTGATAATGTTTAAAATATTAAGCGGGCGGTCGCCGCCGAGAGAAAATTTATTCTCGTGATTTATTCAGGCGGGGAATTAAAAGGAGGGCTTTTAATAATTTTAAAGCGGATTTATTTCAGTCGGAGACATATTTTTAATTTCGCTTTTATTCATATTTAACGCAATTTTTTTTTTACGATTTATTACTATTTATTATGAGGAATAAACGGCAGGGAGAATGACCTCCCTAAGTGACCCTCCAGAAAGGCCCACAGGACACCCCAGGTCCCGCTCCCACAAAGAAAACTTCTGAACCCCTCCCAAATAGCCGAAGAAAAAAATAAAATATAAAAATAGAAGCGTTTAGTTTTCTCAGGCACAAGGCAAACCCGTGACCGGTTTGGTGAATATAAACGAGGTTAGCTGCAGGGTCAAGAAGAAAAGGCGTCGGCGCGACTGCGAGAGTACTCACGCGTAGGCTTACACACAGATTGCATGCATGAAGAATGGATTGCGTGCACCGCTCGCAATAAAACGCGGGGCTTATACAAAAAAAAATGAGAAAACTTCAGAATAAGAAAAAATGGGACCAAAATATTACGCTAAAAGTTACGTTACAGTAATTTACGCTCATCACAAAATAATTCTCAATTGTAGTGTTTTGCGGCCGAATTGGTGGGGTACTTGTGAATTTATCAGACCGTTAAAAACTGCGCATACATATTGCGCTCCGGTTTAAACTCCTTCTTCCGACGTTCCTCTACAGTCTTTGTTTGCGAATTGTTTTGCTCTTTGCTGTTTTAAGTCAGCAAACGCAAATAAATCGTGCACATTGTACCTGATATACGTGATGCTATCTCGTAAACTAAGGAAACGAATGGCAGCTAGGTTAATTTTAATGAAAAACAAACAAGACTGTGAAAATTTAATTAAGAAGGACGAGATCGCTTATGGACTTGAAGCAGCAGCAGGGCTTCTTGTCTTAAGACACGAATGAGCAAATATTTAGATGTTTGCAGTGTTTAGTCTATAGCTAGATTAAAACTTCCTGGCTTCGTTATTAATAATAAAAAATATCAAATTAGTTGATGGATGATTGTTGAAACTCGAAGAAGACAACTGTGATTAATTTCGAAGGCAAATTTGCTTTCGGGGGGGTGATAAAGAGGTGGTTAAAAAGTCCTGCGATACGTTCGCCGGTTCGCCGTCGAAGTTTGGCAAATACTCGTACACTCCAACTGTTGGGAACCGCTGACGTACTCGCATTATAAGCAAGTATTAAAATAAATGTAGCGACACCGTGGTATAAGTTAATAAGATTTCTTTATCACGTTGCTTGCTGAATTTTCTTCTCCACTACGTCTAGTGCTTGCTTATAATACGTCAGATGTAATCAGCAGTTCCCAACAGTTTAGGTTACGCATGCCAGAACGAAAAGTAAACCTTGTTAGAGTACTTTTTTTACTCATTCGTCACCCCCGATAATTTGATTGGGTGCGTCTATATTAATTTTAATTTTTTTAATTATCTTTTTTAATCAGTCGTTTTTTTGTTCCTTCTGTGACTCTCTTTTGATTTGAGTTTAAGCGTTCGTTTTTCGTCTGCCATAAATCTATAATATTTAATTTTCTAAAATTTGTTTTTTTTTTATTTATTGCTTGCGCAAGTCATTTTTCATTTCCTTTAACAAAATCGTTCGATCGCTTTTTCCTTTTTCCTTTTTTTTTTTGTTTAAAATACGTTTACTTACTTTTATTTTGTTCTCAATTTGCCATTTTTTTTTTAAATCCAAATCAAGGTTAGTTTTTTTTTAAAGTAATTTTTGGTTTAAATTTAAACTCAATCGCGTTTTATTTCTGAATTTTGTCTTCTTTTTTTTTCAAAATTTTCGAAGAGGAGAATCGCCTCGCTCCCCTTTATACATTAATTTTTGTCTTCGATTTTTAATTTGATCGGGTTTGAGATTTCTTCTGTTTAATTAAAGCGATCGTTTTTTGTTTCTGAAATTTATTATTTTTTTGTTCGTTTCTTGCTCGCGCAAAAAATATTTTGTGTTTGTTTTTTTCTTTTCATTTTTGTTTTTTGCTATTTTATTTTATTTTATTTTTAAAATCTTTCCGATATTTTTGCCCTTGCTCATTTCAGGGTTAGGTTTCTTCTTTCTTTTGACTGATATTTTGTTGTTGAAGTTTAAGCGATTGCTTTTGTTTTTCAAAATTTGTTGTCTTTTTTTTCCAAATTTTTGAAAGAGAACCCCTGCCAAGTTACTTCCGATTACGTCTTCGATTTTTAATATTTGATTGATTTTCTTGTTTTGAAACTTGGAGCGATCGTCTTTTGTTTCTGAAATTTGTTTTTGTTTCTTCTTTGTCTTTATTTGTCGCTCGCCGCAAAGAGCTTTCTGTGTTCCTTTTTTTCATTTTATTTAGAAACGTTATTCGATCGTCTTTTGTTTTTTTTGTTTATTTATTTATTTTTTCTATTTATTTATTCTTATTCTTTCCGAGTTCTTTTTTTATCAATTCGCTCGATTTCAGTTATTAGCTTATTTTTATTTTGATTATTTATATTTCAGTATAAGGGGTGGACTATTATCTGAATAATCACTTTACTCAAATACTATACTATACTATACTATATGTGATTAGTAATTTTCCGTAATCCAATTTTTCTTTCTGGAATGTTGGAATTTGGCATATCTCCGTAACTTCAAATGGAGGGCAGCTTTACTTACACAGATTTTAGTTCTTCTTATGTCAATTCATTTTCATGTTTTATTATTTAGCAGTGTATTATCACTAAAGAACGGAAAGTCGTACAGGAGACAGGTGGAAGGGAGTCGCAGGTATTGGCGACCGCGCGCTCTTTTTTCCGCCTAGATTTGAATGCTCAGTCTTCATTTCATCGTAGTAGGAAGCGTAACAAACATTTGGCAGCAAAATATAGAGCCAACTATTCGCTTAAAATTTCCTTCTTGAGTTAATTTTTTATCGTATCGGCAATGTTTTCATTAAGAATAGCAGTTTAATTTTTAAATAACGCTACAACGCTCAAATTAAATAAAAGTAATTCTATATTAATAGTGAATAAGATGAACTGTTATTCTAAATAAAAAAAAGTGCTATTATAATAAAAAATGATCTCAAGAAAGAAGTATTAAGCGAGTATTCGGCCATATATCTTGGCAAATGTTAATTACGCTTCTTATTACGAAGCAGAACGCGAAAGCGCGTTATCGTTAACTCCTATGGCACCCTTCCACCTGTCTCCTGTACGAGTTTCCGTTCTTTAAATATCACACTCGCACTAAATAAGTCATAGAATTAAATTTTGGTAGTTTTATCAAAATGTCAAAAAAAATTAACGTTTCAAATGCGTACACTAAACGCGGGAAACGCACGAAATGAGAGAATTATAATCGCATCGTCGGCGGCGATTTTCCCCGGAAAATAACAGAGCCGCCTGCTAACGAGCACTTGTGTAATTTTGAACACGTGGTTATTAACGCCCTCATAAACTGAACGGCATGTTACGTACTTCACCGTCTGCCTTTCGAAAACGAGCTAATGACGAAACTTTCCGCGACCGAAATCGCAGGTATTTTAATTACGATCCGGAGTGTTGCAGGAAAATTCTCGTGAATTCACTCGATTATACGTCAAAGTGGTTGAACTATTGAAATAGGTGGATTGTAAATCAGAAAAATAATTAAAAGTTTACTCGAAAAGACCAGAAAGAAAATTTTAAAATCGTTTTTATAAGTTGCGCAGAGAATGAAACCGTAAAGTCATAATCAGGGAAAGGAATTCAGGCCTCTTAGTGTTGTAGACGCTTTTTACGCCGAATGTAATGTTCACTCCTGCCGCCTTCGCGCGAGTCATCGAGTTGTTATTGAGTTAGAGGGGAAGGAGTGCAATGGAGCGTCCTTATTGCGCAAAAAATATTGTGGGCAGGGCTCATACAGTCCGAGTATTAAATTTTCGTATTGTTCGCGGGACAATTGGCCCGAATTCTTTTCCCTCGTCATAATAAATCTTGAGCGTGAAGTAATAACTACAGTCCGGGAAAATCCGGACATTCCCAGAAAGTAGACGATTTTTTTATAAAGATGCGACGTTAAATCGAACGAAATACACGTTTCCGGTCGACTTTTATGAATAGTATAGCGCGTTTCTACCTTGAAACATAAAGTATCGCTATACGCGTCCCTTTCGATCTTCCATGGTTTTTCAATAAAGCTATCTTTATCCCTTTTCTAATTTCCATAACGTCCGTACTTCATACTAAGGTTGAAACGCACGACAGTACGAAGTTCAACGAAAAAGAAAATTGAAACTGCGGCCTCTAATCAAAGGAAATTTTACGAGATTTATTGCCGAGCGAAGGTTTCCTTTTTTTTGTACTCATAAAAACATAAAAAGGAAATCGAATCAATTTACTAAAATAAAATTATTCTCGTTTGAAATTATAGAATTATGCCAAATTTCAATGTCCTATTCATTAATTTGTTTTTTTTTTCTACTTCAAAATTACATCGTTTTTAATCTGATTATTTTTTTTATTCATCTGCATCTTTTAAATGGTACAATTTAATTTTTCTCTCTTTTTTATATTATACGTTCATTTTTCCCTTTTTTAAATTTACTAAAACATGAGTTTATATTATTATTAACGTCTTGTATCATTGATCTAATAAGTTAGAGCGATTGTAATATTTGTTGTTGTCTTTGTTTATTGGGTGCGCAAAGAATATTCTGTTTTCCTTTTTCCTTCTTTTCCTTTGTCCAGTCCAGTGTTAGACTTTCTATTTTGATTGTTTTTCTTTTGGTTTGAGTTTAAGCGTTCGTTTTCTGTTTGCCATAAATCTGTATTTAATTTTCTAAAATTTATTTATTTTTTTATTTATTGCTTGCGCAAGTCATTTTCCATTTCCTTTATCGAAATCGTTCCATCGCCTTTTCCCTTTTTTTCTTTTTTGTTTAATTTACGTTTACTTACTTTTATTTTGTTCTCAATTTGCCTTTTTTTAAAATCCAAATCAGTGTTAATTTTTTTAAAAGTAATTTTTGGTTTAAAATAAAAAAATCGCGTCTTATTTCTGAATTTTGTCTCTTTTTTCAAAATTCTCGAAGAAGAAAATCCCCTACCTCCCCTTTATACTTTCATTTTTGTCTTCGATTTTTAATTTGATCGGGTTTGAGATTTCTTCTTTTTAATTAAAGCGATCGTTTTCGAAATTTATTATTTTTTTGTTCGTTTCTTGCTCGCGCAAAAAAATATTTTGCGTTTGTTTTTCTTTTCATTTTTGTTTTTTGCTATTTTATTTTATTTTTAAAATCGTTCCGATGTTTTTGCCCTAGCTCATTTCAGCTCATTTCTTTATTTTGACTGATATTTTGTTGTTTAAGTTTAAGCTTAATCGCTTTTGTTTCTTAAAATTTGTTGTTGTCTTTTTTTCCAAATTTTTGAAAGAGAATCCCTGCCAAGTTACTTCTGATCGCGCCTTCGATTTTTAATATTTGATTGATTTTCTTGTTTTGAAACTTGAAGCGATCGTGTTTTGTTTCTGAAATTTTTTTTGTCTCTTCTTTAGATGTTTGTCGCTCGCGCAAAGAATCTTCTTTGTTCCTCTTTTTCATTTTATTTAGAAATATTATTCTATCGTCTTTTGTTTATTTATTAATTTTTTTTCTATTTACATTTTCTTAATTTTTCCCACTTTTTTTTAATTAATTCGCCCGAGTTTAGTTAGGCTCATTTTTATTTTCACCATTTGTATCTCAGTACCAGAGGTGGACTCTTATTATTTGAATAATCACTTTTTAATCTGTGTTTTGGTAAATAAATATGAAGATGGCGTTAATATTTTACAGCTTTACTCATATACTATTTATGTGATTAGTAATTTTCCGTAATTCAATTTTTCTTTCTGGAATGTTGGAATTTGGCATATCTCCCTAATTTCAAATGGAGGGCAGCTTTACTTATACAGGTTTTATTTCTTCTTGTGCCAATTCATCTTCATGTTTCATTATTTAGCAGTGTATTATCACTAAAGAACGGAAAGTCGTACAGGAGACAGGTGGAAGGGAGTCGCAGGAGTTGGCGATCGCGCGCTCTTTTTTCCGCCTAGATTTGAATGCTCAGTCTTCATTTCATCGTAGTAGGAAGCGTAACAAACATTTGGCAGCAAAATATAGGGCCAACTATTCGCTTAAAATTTCCTTCTTGAGTTAATTTTTTATCGTATCGGCAATGTTTTTATTAAAAATAAGAGTTTAATTTTAAATAACGCTACAACGCTCAAATAAAATGAAACTAATTCTATATTAATAGAGAATAAGATGAAACTGTTATTCTAAATAAAAAAAAAATGCTATTATAATAAAAAATGATCTCAAGAAAGAAGTATTAAGCGAGTATTCGGCCATATATCTTGGCAAATGTTAATTATGCTTCCTACTGCGAAGCAGAACGCGAAAGCGCGTGATCGCTAACTCCTATGGCACCCTTCCACCTGTCTCCTGTACGAGTTTCCGTTCTTTAAATATCATGCTCGCACTAAATAATTCATCGAATTCAATTATGGTAGTCAATGGAGCGTATTCTGTAACTTATTAACGGGCTGTTAAAATTTAGAGATCCTTTAAAATTTAAAATACAGTTCAATGATTGGTTGTTACCGTAGCAAACAAAATTTAACAGCCCTTTAAATTTAACGCTTTTGATACAGAATAGGGCCCAAGGTGTGTCAAAAAAAAAAAAATTACGCTGTCAAGTTATAAGCAAAAATTGACCTCGACTTTTTTTTTGAGTTCGATTGTGAAACCGGGTCTTAAATTAAAACTAAAGAAATGAATGGTAAAAATCGAACAGGTTCAAAAACCATTCTAAAAGTGAAAGAAAAAAAAAACAAAGTCGAAAAAATATTCTGAACCTGCGAGACAAACTTTTATGTTCCTTTTAAAACTCGATTTTATATTTACGGGGAACATCACACCTGTTTATTTATTTATTTATAAATTTCCCAATTATTTATATTTGAAACTTCATTTACTACATTTCAGGCTGTCGAGAAAAGTTTTCTTTCCGCCGCGCCGGTAATTCTGCGGTTAAATAAAATTTCCCGTTCTGCGTTAGAATTGCTCCCTGCATCTAGCGTAAAGCTCACGAACTTTCCGAGTTTCAGTTTTCCACCGGCAGATGTCGCACGGTACGTGACCGGAGGAAACATCTGCGCTTTCGCGTTCAGGAAACTGCCGCAGAGCTTTTCCTCCTGCCCGCGCTTGATTTAGTTTCCACCCGAGCTTGCGCTGGCTGTCGCACAAATCAATTTACCCTTGCGGATTACTGCATTGAAAACGTTTAGGGGTTGCAGCTTTTTAATTTAATTACAAATAACTTTAATAAATGGAAATTGAAAATTCTAATTTTAGATTAAAAAAAGAAAATAATAAACAAATAATGTATGTTTGTTATTATTTTCGTTTTCGTATAATAACGAGTTGAAATGAGAATGAAATTTCGTTTTGGGAAAAATCGTTTATAGCGCAAAATTCTTATTATTATTATTATTCATTTTTTATAGAAAGTAATTCGCTTTTTGTAAAATCTGTTATAAAAGTCACGTCATTAGCGTTTACAATGAAAATTCACATTTGTTAAAAACAAATTGCTTTACGTTTCAAGAATTTTAATTTTTCTGATTTTTTTTTATTCATGAAGAGGTCGCAAACAGGCCGAAATAGGTAGCCGGAGGATGGACTCTCGAAGATGCATTGCGATCAAAATTGACTTGCAACAAATTTCTAAATTGTAATGAAACTCAACGTTTCACTATCGTTTGACAGCTTCATCAGAACTAAAAAAAATTAGACAAAAGTAAAAAAATAAATAAATAAACAAACAAGTTTTTAAGAGAAAAGAAAAGATAACCTGATTTTTTGCTTTTAAACTAAAATCACAGTCCAGAGAAACGTAAGGGAACATAATTCTCTAGTTTTTTTTTTTAAACAATTTTCGTTTTCATCTAACAAGAGTCTACTTCTGTTACTTCTTTTTATCATTAAAGTTAACATTTGCATTAAAATCTCATTTTATGATACTGTAATAAACATTTAAAAACCTTTTTGTTTCTGAAAAGGAAACACAGCCAAAACACACAAAACTTGCAGGTCTTGAAGAACATTACCGCCCCTTTATCAACACCCTGTATACGAACTCGGAAATCGTCCAGCATGGTTTAGCTTCATCTGCTTAGTTTACAGGCAAAATAATTCGCTTTCGGTCTTTGGAACTTATGCAAAATTAACGTTTTGCTAGAGAGGGAATTCCATGCTGACAAATGACATCCAAGTTGTTTGAACTTATACTTCAGAGTGCTAACGAGCGGATCATGTTAAATTCAAAACAATTAACGTGCTCGCACATTTAATGCGTTTGGCGAGACCCTGACATCTGACAGAGAATTTTTACAGTAGAATCTGACTTTTAAGTTAGGCAAATTATTTTTTTGATAAATTCTTTTTAAATAATTCAAACTCAATTGGAAATTTAGAACCTTGCGTTTCAAACGAAACCAACAGCTTTTCCTTACTTTAATGAAATTACCTTGTAAACAAGAATCTTAGTGCCTAATAGCTTCTGTTTACTGCGGATCATTTGCGGACCTAATCCCCCGATAAAATTTAATCGATGATTATAGGATCACGACGTAATTACCTCGGGTATAACGTTCGAAGAAATTAAATTTCTGTTCTAAACCAAAACGTAACGTTCCTTCATAATTAATATTCAAGTATGGACTAAAAGCGAATTTGTTTTCATATTTAATTTTACATAGAACTGATAGTTTATTATTTGAAATGTTTGTTCTACATTTTGACAAAAATAAAGCAATATGTAAGATTTTTTTTCGTTGTTTTTTTGAATATTATTAAAATAATTAAAATAAATGTGATAATCGACGTTTCATTGAATCTTAAACATCTCTTCAAGCATTGCGTTTCTGCGGACAGGAATTATAACTACTTTATTGCTCACATTTTCAACAACAAAAATAGCTTAATCGAATTATAATTTACAGAATACTTTGTTTAATTAAACGTTGCAAAATATAATTGTACGCCGATTTACCCTGTGGATTACTGCATTAAATAAACGTTTAGGGATTGCAGCTTTTTAATTTAATTGCAAATAACTTTAATAAATGGAAATTGAACATTCTAATTTTAGATTTAAAAAAAGCAAACAAACATTTCTCGAACGTTTAATAACGAAATGAAATGAGAACGAAACTTCGAATTTTAGGAAAATCGTTTATAGCGCAAAATTCTTATGCATTTACGCTTTAGAAACATACATTTTTTTATAGACAGAAGATTAAACGAATAAGATCAAATGTGATCTGAAAATACAAGGATGCCAAATTCAGAAATTAAAAAAATTAAAAAAGAAACTGTAATCCAAATGTTACAGTCATAATAATCAAATTAATTATAACAGTGAAAAATTAATCGTAAAAAGATTTCAGTATGTTCAAATACACTTTAATGTTTATCGTAGAATAATTTTAAATTATTTAACTGGATATTAATATTTTTTATAAGTCTTTGAAAAATACGATACTTAAAGGGGGTTCATTTTAATACAGGGTCGTTCATGATAGGTAGTTACGACTAAAAGTGTTTTGGAATAAAGAAAATAAATAAAAATATAAGCCACACAAATTAAATAAAACATTGTAATCTAAGTATCCTCCTTGCTGACGAATATAAGGGGGTCTTAAACAAGTTAAATGTTAAAAGGAAGTCTCTCTTCTGGACGTTTTGAACAGCATTAAAAAGATTTACGATTTTCATAGCCATTTTAACCTGATTCAAATAAGTTATTTGAGTTTTCGATTTTGATACTCGTCTTCTTCTTCCTCCAGACAATTTGGTTTTCGGATTAAACCATTCCAGCCAATTCTTCAGTCAAACTCAATCGAATAACTCATAAGTAACAAAACAATTTCTTTCTCTTTTTTTCATTCCTTCATTTATCTTAGAACACCACGTACATACAAAATCTCTACCTATTATGAATCACCCTGTAGCCTACACAAAGACCATGCCTAGTAAATCCGCCCCTGCCACCAGCCGGATTATTTGATTGATATTTACTAGCAATTGATTACAGTTTCTGGAATGGCATGAAGATAACCTCAGTAAGTACGATTAATAACAACCGCATTAATGAATGCAACGTCTTTATTTCGCAGAAGAAATAAATATACTTAAACGAA
The DNA here is from genome assembly GCA_036172665.1 of Prosopocoilus inquinatus. NCBI lineage: Eukaryota > Metazoa > Arthropoda > Insecta > Coleoptera > Lucanidae > Prosopocoilus > Prosopocoilus inquinatus. The sequence goes on from CM069873.1 coordinate 1,563,123, forward strand.
TTATACAAGGAAGGATTCCACCTGCTCCTTAATTAACTAGCATAATAAATAGAAATCAGATTTAACGGCCCCGATTATTATCACAGAAACAGAGAAAAAAATTATACTAACATGTTAGTATATTTTTTTCACTGCTTCTGCTTCTGTTGTTTAATTGCTCACGTTACAATTATTAATTCAAATAACACAAACGACTTGTATTCTGTCGAATAAAATTGTCTGCTAACATATTGGCAATTTAAAAACAAATTTCGTTTTAACTGCAATTACCCAGAAAATATTACAAGTGGCCCACTTAAAATTCCTGATACGTATTACACACGTACATACTGCTTCATCCTGCCCACCAACAAAATTCTCAAGTACAACGATGAAAGGTAATGGACATAAATAACATGCTACTAAAAATATAGTAATCGGAGCAGATCTTTACTGTCTAGTTAATTTTCGTACAGGCAACTTTTGAAATACTTATTACATGTTTAAAGTTCAATTTGCATATTAAGATCGAAAGGACCATCGAAACGACCATAACGATAGCATTTTATTAAAATAATAATAAAAAGCAAATAATATATTTCTTAGCAAATTAAAATTAGGAGACTCACTAATTTATAGTGAGGCACTGCCAATTTCTGGCTGTAATCATAATCGGGACTGTTAAATCTGATTACTATTTATTATGGTAGTTAATTAAGGAGCAGGTGGAATACTTCGGTGTATAATTTGTTTAAGTATATTTATTTCTTCTGCGAAATAAAGACGTTGCATTCATTAATGGGGTTGTTATTAATCGTAGTTACTGAGATTATCTTCATGCCACTTCAGAAACTGTAATCAATTGTTAGTAAATATCAATCAAATAATGAGTCAAGACAATGAGTCTTTTAATATTTTATGTTTCCACACCTGTTGTTCCACACCATTTTTTTAAACACCTTATAACATTATCACTTACCAAACCACCGTGTCAATATTTATTTATATAATTTTTTTTATATAAAAGAAAAACCGACTCATTAATATTGTTTAAAAACATTTTGCTTTGAATGATTAAAGCTAAACTCTAGGCGCAACAAACTAATAAAGAATTATATATATATATATATTTATTGCAATAACTCCCTTTGATTTTTTAAAATTCTAACCTGATCGTCTTTTGTTTTTTTTTCTTAATTTAGTTTGACTCTATTAATATATTTTGTCACTTTGATTCTGTTTTGTTTCTTTTTATTTTTCGAATTCAAATTTTTTGACTTTGTTTTACAATATAACATTTGATTTCGTTTTATTTTCATCACCGATCGTCTTTTGTTTTTTTTTTTGTTTTTTTTTTGTATTCTTTGTTCGATTTTATTTAATCAATCTTTAATATAATCAAACGAACAAATTGATTTGACTTTATCAGTGCTGTGCACAATTTTTATTTTCGTCCTACATCTTCTTTTATCTTTTTTATTCCTCATTTGACTCTGCTTTATTTAATTGTTAATAGATCGTCTTTTGTTTTTGTTTTTTTGAGGTGAGATGACACGGTCCTGAAATTAAAGGATTTTTTTCTTTAAGGAGAAATCATTGATAAAATTTTTGTTTTTATTATTTAAAAATCGTCACTGTTTAAACTTAACAAGTTTTTGTTTTTGTTTTGTTTTTTTTTTTTTTTAATGACAGCTGTTTTTGATCTTTAACGGACACTACGAAAATCGTCCGTTAAAGATTAAAGAATTTAATTAAATTTAATAATAACAGTTAACTCTTGTCCCATGAAAATTGTAAGTAATCTTTTTAAAGATTAAAAACTTAAAACTAATAAATTAAATATTTTTAATTAATCGTCCGTTAAAGATTAAAAACTTCAAACTGATAAATTAAAGATTTGTAATTAATCGTCCGTTAAAAATCAAAAACAGTTTTTTATACAGATGCAATACTAGGAATTGCTCACTGAGTCAAAGTTCCCAGGCGCTAAAAATCAGGAAAAAGAAATTGCAAAATTTTTTTAATCGGACAAGAGTCGACTTCAATTATTAAAAGTTTTAATTCATAAAAATAAAAGGCGGGTAATTTTTTTTACTCTTGCTCTTCTTACTTCTTCTTTACATTATTGTGCGATAAATTGTTTTTTTTTTTTTTTTTTTAATTAGCAGCTGCAACTAAACACGTAAATTGCTGTTAATTGTTATTTTTTTTTGTAACAAATCCTTAAGGACATTGTCGAGGATCTCTTGATAAAGATGCCCTAATCGCGGAAGTTGTGAAATCTGGATTTGGCACTCTCGCCTATTTAAAATTTAAAAAAAAAAAAAGAAAAATGGATTTTCTATTAGTTAGGTGCTCCAGGAGACCATTCTGTTGCAGAATGTACTTTGCAGATCTACCTAAGTTCTACGAAATCATTAGGCTCTTGGTATCAACAAAATTAATCCGTTTGTTTTCAAGGAGCATGATGCCCAATCCCTAATCCCTAATCGCATTAAACCACCCACAGGTCATAGGTATAAAACCCCCCCGAATTTTGCTTCTCAAAATCATTTCACCCCAAACTTTCGCGCAAACATCACGTACTTCAAACCACAATTGACAACTTCATCAGATCCGTCTTGAGAGGTGAAGAGGGCAAGTTCTCTTGCCCCTGCCTCCTGAAACAGTGGCTTAAAGAAAACACCATAAAATTCCTTCGGGTTTACACCCGGTGTGCGATGCGTCTGGTGGAGAACGCGGTGGAAGAAAACTTTTACAACCACCTCGTGGAGAAAGAAGGGGCGGTGTTTGCCTCTTATTTTTCGAACGGAAAATGCGCCTGCACCATACAGGGTGCGTTGTATTTGCTGCAGTTTCGAAGGAACTGGACGACGATGGACGTGGACTTGGGTGAAATCGAAGAATGCAATTGTTTGGTGACTTGCCAGACTACTTCACCAGAAGATGGAGAGGAATCGGAAGGGGAGAAGGGTACGCCGGGAAAGAACGGGTGCGGTGAGGGTTTATCGTTTGAGAAAAACGTGAGAAACAACGATGGCGAGAGCAGATCTCTTCGGTGACCGGAAGAAACCAAACAATTTTCAACTATTTGGGTGTATTATAAGTTAGTATTTAGATTTTTTTTTTCTTGTAAAAGTTACTTTTAAATTCGTACATATCTTGAAATTATCTGTGAGTTTGAGTTCTTAATCGTATTTTATGTTTAGGGCAACGAGTTTTCTTTTTGTTTGTACTGAATTTGTACTTTTATATTTAGTTTTTTCCAAAAAACGTGTGTTCTCGTTTCGCAGAAATAAATCGTACTTTACATTTTGCAAATGATTTTTTTTTTCTCTTTGATGACACCGACGACGATTGAGTTTGAAGACTTAGCTCATAAAGGTTTAATCCAAAAACGGAGTTGTCTGGAAGAAGAGGATGAGGATCACGATCGAAATCTCAAATAATTTATTTGAATCTGGTTAAAATGGCTATGAAAATCGTAGATCTTTTTAATGCTGTTCAAAACGTCCAGAAGAGAGACTTCCTTTTAATATTAAACTTGTTTAACACTTCCTTATATTAGTCAGCAAGGCGTATACTTAGATTACAATGTTTTATTTAATTTGTGTCTCTTATATTTTTATTTATTTTCTTTATTCCAAAACACTTTTAGTCGTAACTACCTATCATGAACGACCCTGTATTAAAATGAACCCCCTTTAAGTATCGTATTTTTTCAAGACTTATACAAAATATTAATATCCAGTTAAATAATTTAAAATTATTCTACGATAAACATTAAAGTGTATTTGAACAAACTGAAATCTTTTTACGATTAATTTTTCACTGTTATAATTAATTTGATTATTATGACTGTAACATTTGGATTACAGTTTCTTTTTTAATTTTTTTAATTTCTCAATTTGGCATCCTTGTATTTTCAGATCACGTTTGATCTTCTTCGTTTAATCTTCTGTCTATAAAAAAATGTCTGTTTCTAAAGCGTAAATCCATAAGAATTTTGCGCTATAAACGATTTTCCTAAAATTCGAAATTTCGTTCTCATTTCATTTCATTATTAAACGTTCGAGAAATGTGTGGCATTTTTTTTAAATCTAAAATTAGAATTTTCAATTTCCATTTATTAAAGTTATTTGCAATTAAATTAAAAAGCTCCAACCCCTAAAGGTTTGTTTAATGCGGTGATCCGCAGAGTAAATCGGCGTACAATTATATTTTGCAACGTTTAATTATGCAAAGTATTGTGTAAATTATAATTCGATTAAGCTATTTTTGTTGTTGAAAATGTGACCAATAAAGAAGTTTTAATACCCGTCCGCTGAAACGCAATGCTTGAAAAGATGTTAAAGATTCAACGAAACGTCGATTATCACATTTATTTTAATTATTTTAATAATATTCAAAAAATCAACGAAAAAAAAATTTTAGGTATTGTTTTATTTTTGACAAAATGTAGAATAAATATTTCAAATAATAATGTAAAATTAAATGTGAAAACAAATTCGCTTTTAGTCCATACTTGAATTAATTATGAAGGAACGTTACGTTCTGGTTTTGAACAAAAATTTAATTTCTTCAAATATTATACCCGAGGTAATTACGTCGTGATCCCATAATCATCGATTAAATTTTATCGCGGGATTAGGTCCGCAAATAATCCGCAGTAAACAGAAGCTATTAGGCTCTAAGATTCTTGTTTACAAGAAAATTTCATTAAAGTAAGGAAAAGCTGTTGGTTTCGCTTGAAACGCAAGGTTCTAAATTTCCAATTGAGTTTGAATTATTTAAAAAGAATTTATCAAAAAAATAAATTGCCTAACTTAGAAGTCAGATTCTACTGTAAAAATTCTCTGTCAGATGTCAGGGTCTCGCAAAACGCATTAAATGTGCGAGCACGTTAATTGTTTTGAATGTAACATGATCCGCTGGTTAGCACTCTCAAGTATGAGTCCAAACAACTTGGATGCCATTTGTCAGCATGGAATTCCCGTTCTAGTAAAACGTTAATTTTGCCATAAGTTCCAAGACCGAAAAGGAATTATTTTACGTGCAAGTTAAACAGAAGTCGGCAAACCAAACAAAATGCATTTTAACAACAGTGAGTCTTTTAATATTTTATGATTTCCGCACCTGTTGTTCCACACCATTTTTTTAAACACCCTGTAACATTATCACTTATCAAGCCACCGTGTCAATATTTATTTATATAAAAAAAATTATATAAAAAAGTCCGACTCAGTTATATTGTTTAAAAAAAATTTTGGTTTTGAATGATTAAAGCTAAACTCTAGGCGCAACAAACTAATAAAAAAAATATATATATTTATTGCAATAACCCCCTTTAATTTTTGAAAATTCTAACCCGTTCGTCTTTTGTTTTTTTTTTTTAATTTAATTTGAGTCTATTTTATATTTTGTCACTTTGATTCTGTTTTGTTTCTTTTTATTTTCTTTTTATTTTTCGGTTAAAATTTTTTGACTTGGTTTTACAATATAACATTTGATTTCGTTTTATCTTCATCACCGATCGTCTTTTGTTTTTTTTTGTATTCTTTGTTCGATTTTATTTAATCAATCTTTAATATAATCAAACGATCAAATTGATTTGACTTTATCAGTGCCGTGCACAATTTTTATTTTCGTCCTACATCTTCTTTTATCTTTTTTATTCCTCATTTGACTGTACTTTATTTAATTGTTAAAAGATCGTCTTTTGTTTTTGTTTTTTTTTTGAGGTGAGATGACACGGTCCTGAAATTCAAGGATTTTTTTCTTTAAGGAGAAATCATTGATAAAATTTTTGTTTTTATTATTTAAAAATCGTCACTGTTTAAACTGAACACGTTTTTGTTTTTGTTTTTTTTTTTTTTTTAATGACAGCTGTTTTTAATCTTTAACGGACACTACGAAAATCGTCCGTTAAAGATTAAAGAATTTAATTAAATTCAATAATAACAGTTGTCTCTTGTCCCATGAAAATTGTAAGTAATCTTTTTAAAGATTAAAAACTTAAAACTAATAAATTAAAGATTTTTAATTAATCGTCCGTTAAAGATTAAAAACTTCAAACTGATAAATTAAAGATTTGTAATTAATCGTCCGTTAAAAATCAAAAACAGTTTTTTATACAGATGCAATACTAGGAATTGCTCACTGAGTCAAAGTTCCCAGGCGCTAAAAATCAGGAAAAAAAAAATTGCAAAATTTTTTTAATCGGACAAGAGTCGACTTCAATTATTAAAAGTTTTAATTCATAAAAATAAAAGGCGGGTAATTTTTTTTACTCTTGCTCTTCTTACTTCTTCTTTACATTATTGTGCGATAAATTGTTTTTTTTTTTTTTTTTTTAATTAGCAGCTGCAACTAAACACGTAAATTGCTGTTAATTGTTATTTTTTTTTGTAACAAATCCTTAAGGACATTGTCGAGGATCTCTTGATAAAGATGCCCTAATCGCGGAAGTTGTGAAATCTGGATTTGGCACTCTCGCCTATTTAAAATTTAAAAAAAAAAAAAAGAAAAATGGATTTTCTATTAGTTAGGTGCTCCAGGAGACCATTCTGTTGCAGAATGTACTTTGCAGATCTACCTAAGTTCTACGAAATCATTAGGCTCTTGGTATCAACAAAATTAATCCGTTTGTTTTCAAGGAGCATGATGCCCAATCCCTAATCCCTAATCGCATTAAACCACCCCCAGGTCATAGGTATAAAACCCCCCCGAATTTTGCTTCTCAAAATCATTTCACCCCAAACTTTCGCGCAAACATCACGTACTTCAAACCACAATGGACAACTTCATCAGATCCGTCTTGAGAGGTGAAGAGGGCAAGTTCTCTTGCCCCTGTCTCCTGAAACAGTGGCTTAAAGAAAACACCATAAAATTCCTTCGGGTTTACACCCGGTGTGCGATGCGTCTGGTGGAGAACGCGGTGGAAGAAAACTTTTACAACCACCTCGTGGAGAAAGAAGGGGCGGTGTTTGCCTCTTATTTTTCGAACGGAAAATGCGCCTGCACCATACAGGGTGCGTTGTATTTGCTACAGTTTCGAAGGAATTGGACGACGATGGACGTGGACTTGGGTGAAATCGAAGAATGCAATTGTTTGGTGACTTGCCAGACTACTTCACCAGAAGATGGAGAGGAATCGGAAGGGGAGAAGGGCACGCAGGGAAAGAACGGGTGCGGTGAGGGTTTATCGTTTGAGAAAAACGTGAGAAACAACGATGGCGAGAGCAGATCTCTTCGGTGACCGGAAGAAACCAAACAATTTTCAACTATTTGGGTGTATTATAAGTTAGTATTTAGATTTTTTTTTTCTTGTAAAAGTTACTTTTAAATTCGTACATTTCTTGAAATTATCTGTGAGTTTGAGTTCTTAATCGTATTTTATGTTTAGGGCAACGAGTTTTCTTTTTGTTTGTACTGAATTTGTACTTTTATATTTAATTTTTTCCAAAAAACGTGTGTTCTCGTTTCGCAGAAATAAATCGTACTTTACATTTTGCAAATGATTTTTTTTTTCTCTTTGATGACACCGACGACGATTGAGTTTGAAGACTTAGCTCATAAAGGTTTAATCCAAAAACGGAGTTGTCTGGAAGAAGAGGATGAGGATCACGATCGAAATCTCAAATAATTTATTTGAATCTGGTTAAAATGGCTATGAGAATCGTAGATCTTTTTAATGCTGTTCAAAACGTCCAGAAGAGAGACTTCCTTTTAATATTAAACTTGTTTAACACTTCCTTATATTAGTTAGTCAGCAAGGCGTATACTTAGATTACAATGTTTTATTTAATTTGTGTCTCTTATATTTTTATTTATTTTCTTTATTCCAAAACACTTTTAGTCGTAACTACCTATCATGAACGACCCTGTATTAAAATGAACCCCCTTTAAGTATCGTATTTTTTCAAGACTTATACAAAATATTAATATCCAGTTAAATAATTTAAAATTATTCTACGATAAACATTAAAGTGTATTTGAACATACTGAAATCTTTTTACGATTAATTTTTCACTGTTATAATTAATTTGATTATTATGACTGTAACATTTGGATTAAAGTTTCTTTTTTAATTTTTTTAATTTCTGAATTTGGCGTCCTTGTATTTTCAGATCATATCTGATCTTCTTCATTTAATTTTCTGTTTATAAAAAAATGTCTGTTTCTAAAGCGTAAATCCATAAGAATTTTGCGCTATAAACGATTTTCCTAAAATTCGAAATTTCGTTCTCATTTCATTTCATTATTAAATGTTCGATAAATGTTTGTTTGCTTTTTTTAAATCTAAAATTAGAATTTTCAATTTCCATTTATTAAAGTTATTTGTAATTAAATTAAAAAGTTGCAACCCCTAAACGTTTATTTAATGCAGTAATCCGCAGAGTAAATCGGCGTACAATTATATTTTGCAACGTTTAATTAAACAAAGTATTGTGTAAATTATAATTCGATTAAGCTATTTTTGTTGTTGAAAATGTGAGCAATCAAGTAGTTTTAATTCCCGTCCGCTGAAACGCAATGCTTGAGGAGATGTTTAAGATTCAACGAAACGTCGATTATCACATTTATTTTAATTATTTTAATAATATTCAAAAAAACAACGAAAAAAATCTTACATATTGCTTTATTTTTGTCAAAATGTAGAACAAACATTTCAAATAATAAACTATCAGTTCTATGTAAAATTAAATGTGAAAACAAATTCGCTTTTAGTCCATACTTGAATATTAATTATGAAGGAACGTTACGTTCTGGTTTTGAACAGAAATTTAATTTCTTCGAACGTTATACCCGAGGTAATTACGTCGTGATCCTATAATAATCGATTAAATTTTATCGGGGGATTAGGTCCGCAAATGATCCGCAGTAAACAGAAGCTATGAGGCACTAAGATTCTTGTTTACAAGGAAATTTCGTTTAGGTAAGGAAAAGCTGTTGGTTTCGTTTGAAACGCAAGGTTCTAAATTTCCAACTGAGTTTGAATTATTTAAAAAGAATTTATCAAAAAAATAAATTGCCTAACTTAAAAGTCAGATTCTACTGTAAAGATTCTCTGTCAGATGTCAGGGTCTCGCTAAACACATTAAATGTGCGAGCACGTTAATTGTTTTGAATGTAACATGATCCGCTAGTTAGCACTCTCAAGTATGAGTCCAAACGACTTAGGTGTCAAGGAATTCCCTCTCTAGTAAAACGTTAATTTTGCCATAAGTTCCAAAACCGAAAAGGAATTATTTTACGTGCAAGTTAAGCAGAAGTCGGCAAACCAAACAAAATGCATTTTAACAGCAATGAGTCTTTTAATATTTTATGATTTACACACCTGTTGTTCCACAATATTTTTTTAAAGGCCTTATAACATTATTTAGATTTTTCTTTTTGTAAAAGTTACCTTTAAGTTCGTACATATCTTGAAATTACCTGTGAGTTTGAGTCCTTAATCGTATTTTATGTTTAGGGCAACGAGTTTTCTTTTTGTTTGTACTGAATTTGTACTTTTATATTTAATTTTTTCCAAACAACGTGTGTTATCGTTTCACAGAAATAAATCGTACTTTACCTTTTGCAAACCATTTTATTTTCTTGGATGACGCCGATGACGAAAAAATTGGAAATCTTAAAAATCACGACGACTTATAAATACAGTGAAACGCCGTTTACTTAAAAACTGCTACAGTGAAACCTCGATATAAAACGACTATCTAATAATAGTTCAATAAGTTTCCTTATCATTAATTAAAGATGTAATAATTCTGAGATAAAAGAAACATTTCTTTGTGTATGATTTTAACTTTGTCATGCCAAATTTCGTGTAAACCCTCTAAATCGTGAGTGCCGATATGCAAATCTGAGCTAGCCTTGCATGCACCGCACATTAATCTCTAGAATTTACTACGCCAAGCTGTAAACTACTTTTGAGCTAAACCCCTCTTCAAGGTTCTTTGTTGCCTCTGCCATTTAAGTTTGCTGTTGCTCGAAGGGACAGCAAGGGCGAAATATTAATAACGCGTTTATACTAAAATAAACACTTTCTCTCAGCAAAATTCTTGGCTCATTGACTTTATTTACAGAGTTTCTCTCAGCTAATGTCGTTTTTATTTGAGGAAAAAAAAATGTTCAGATTAGTTAACGGCGCGGTGCTATGGACGATGTGTATGTAGGCATGCTATTTATACGGTTGTCATAACACTAAACTAATGAGATGGCCGAATGTCAACGCTGTCAATAGCGGTTATTGTAAATAGATAAATGAGAAAGATGTATTTAGAGAAACATTTTTTTTTTGCGAAAGTTATTGGGGTTTTTAGTGAATTTTTGATGAACACATTTAGAAATAATTTTGGGGCATCTTTAAGTAATATCAATTTCTATACCTACCAACAAATATAAATGTTTTAAAGTGTGCATCAGACTTATAATTAGGGGTTGCAAATAAAGAGATATCCAAACAATTCGAGCAGCTGTTAATTCGCTCCTTGATTTGTATGCAACCGTGTCTGTTTTTAAAAAAATTAAAATTCCTAATTAAAAATAGTCCTGTGTCGTTTGCAAAGAACCAAAATGTCTTCTTTATTTATTGACTTACGATAAAATTAGTAAATACGTGAAGAGGCTTTGTGAAATGGAAACAACAAAAAACACATGGAAGTTTTCTCTTCGATCGATTTTCTTTCGTTGCTTTTGTTCGTATTAGTCATGCCATTTTGTTTTTACTGAATTTTCATCAATTTTTCATTTGTTATTCATTGCTCGCTTCATTTTTAGCTTTTATTTTTATTATTCCTTTCCTTTTCTTCCTTTTATCGATCGAATTATCTTGCAAGGCGTTTCGCTTCACACAGTTTCCTCTTTGGTGTATACATGTTGCTACATTTTTAAAATCATTTTCACACTCCGCCGGAAATATTCTTTTGTTTTTTGTTCAACATATGTGTCATATTTGTCTTCTTTCGTTTTTTTTTTTTTACATTCCGCCGGGTTTTACGAAAAACAAATGGTGGAAATACCGCTGGTCGCGAGGGAAGGTCAGACGTGTGATTTTCTTTTATTTAAAAAAAGAACTCAAAGACCGTGGAAATCTTTCTTTCATTTCAAAAAAACTAAAAGACCAAGGAAATCAGATGTAAGAAAAGGTCAAGCGCACTTCAACTCGATATTTGGATCAGGATTAGGATAAGTTTGCGACATTTTGATATTTTCTGAACACTAATGATAAACTGTTCGGCGCTGTCCGGCGGTTGAAACCCCACCAACTCTTTTGGTTGTGATTGTCTTCCACTTTAAAACCTTGAACGTCGACTCTAAAGAACCGATTTAGTTTGTGTCGCTTCTTATGTTTTACGAAAAACAAATGGTGGAAATACCGGTGGTATAATCGAGAGGGAAGATCAGACGTGTGCCTTTAAGGAGAGTTTATTAAAAAAAAGACTAAAAGACCAGGAAATCTTTCTTTTATTTCAAAAAAAAAAAAAAAAAACTGAAAGACTAAGGAAGTCAGATGTAAGAAACGGTCAAGCGCACTTCAACTCGATATTTGAATCAGGATTAGGATAGGTTTGCGACATTTTGATATTTTCTGAACACTAATGATAAACTGTTCGGCGCTGTCCGGCGGTTGAAACCCGACCAACTCTTTTGGTTGAATTTCGGACAGTCAAGTCATTGTTTTAAGGTTAAAGTGAAAGTCTTTATTTGGTTTTACGTAAACAAAACTGTATTGTCATTTTGACTGATGTTTGAATTTTGAAGTTTACTTTCTTTCAGGTGCATCAAAGTTAGAGTTAGTAACTGTTGTGTGGAGCAACAAAAAATTTTATCTGTCACCAATCCAATAATACATTTTGATATTTTCTGAATACTAATGATAAATTGCTCAAAAGTGAGGTTAGTTATTCGCAGAGATTGTTTGTTATCGTCTATTGGTGGAGTGCGATGTTCGAAACTTTCTGTCCACACCTATTTCACGTAAACCACCACCAGATGTCACTTACCTCTCTGAAAATCGTGATTCTGTTAAATTATTCGCGCGTTCATAAATAGAATGTTTTTCGTTCACCATGTGCTCGCTTCATGTTTTGATTTTGTTTCTTTGTTCTTTTTTATTTCTTTTTGTCGAAATTTTGTTATACAACGTGCTTTTTTTTTTTTTAATTTGACGTCCAGAAGGTTCCGACCGGCATGCTTAAATCTGAAATGCGTATACACAGACGGACGTTATTTTTTGTTTCAGTTTTTACTTGGCATTTTGTTTTTTTTTTTTTTTTTTTAAATAATAGTTCGTATTTTTGATTTTCTTTCTTTCGCATGCCATTGATCTGACTAATTCGTCACGCATTAGATCGTCACAATATCAATTTATAATTTCTGAAATTATTATTCATAAAAAGAGTATCCTAGTTCAGCTCCCCTCAATATTCGCGCCCCGTCAGCCACCCTCTCGTCCGCCCCTTTACCCGGGCCCTGTCTCCGCTTACCATTCAATACTTGCGCAAGTGGTACATTTGCGATCTATAAAAGTCACTATACTTTGACCAGTACGATATTTCGGCGGCGGCGGTTGTAAACTGATCCTGAATTTTAAATTTCTAAACGTTACATAAATTTGCCAAATTGATACTGTCATCAAACTGTCGAATGGACGTTCGATTTACTCGTTAAAAAATTTCGAATTTATGACATTTATGTCAATTCACAATGTGTCAGTTGTCAAGCGCCAAATTGAAGTTACTTTTTACTCCTTTTTCATTTTTTTTTTAATGTACCGAATGAATTTTGTTACTTCACTTCAATTTGTTTATATTTTAGTTTTAATTTCTTCAGCCTGCATGAATTTTGACTATTTTGATTCTCTCAGATTTATAATTTTTGCTTTTGTGAAAGATTTCGTAACTTATTAGCAGGCTGTTAAAGTTTAGAGGTGCTTTGAAATTCAAGGCTGTTTTCAAATTTAAAAATAATTAAAAAAAAAAATCTTATCACTTATTAATTTAATAAAAGAATGATTTTTTTTTCTGAAGAAATTTTCTTTCCCCGTCCCACTTTTATTTCAATTTTGAATTAAACAGCCTCGCATACTTCTGTTTTAAAAGCCGTTTAAAATCAAAATCTTTGCTTGCCTTATATGAAGGAAATTTAAAAAAAATAACACATGTCGTAAATTGTAGTTGTACAGAGATCGAGTCGACTTGCAGCAACCATTATAATCAACTGTCTTCGTTTTGTTTTATTATTTTATTTTACTCCTAACATTTATCACCGTTTCGTTTTTATCCCATTCAATATCTGACCGTTTGATTGTTTTTTTTTTGTTTTAAACCTCGATTGTTTTTGCTTTTTACTATTTTTTTTTTAATTATCTTTATTGTTGACATTAATCACCGTTTCCGCTTAATATGTTTCATTTTTTTATGTATTTCTTTGTTTTGATTGAAAAGTATTTTTTTTTCTCAATGGCGATTTTTTTCCATGTGTTCCGAACGATTCTCTTTTGTTTTCTCTTCCAGTCGGTCGACATTTCATCTTTTTCATTTCATTATTTGTTAACCGTCGATTATCATGTTTTTCTCAGCTTTTGATTGACGCTAAGTTTTAACGCTCGCCTTTGATCGATTGATCGTCTTTTATTTTTTTATGGCTCTCGCCATTTAATTGTTTCTTTGTTTATTATTACTACTTTTGTTTGTCGTCCACGCTTCTCCTCGCTTGATTGACGGTGCGATGCTTTTTTTTTTTTAATTGATTAATCGATCGTCAGTTATTTTTCTTGGTCGATTGACCATCTTGATGCTTAACCATTTTTCATGGTTTTTCATTGGCGCATATTTTCTACCGTCGTTATCTTTTGTTTTTCGTCAGCATTTCTGATCGTGTTTGTCTGTGTTTCTGGTCGTCAACACTTCTCATCGCTTGACCGATGATAAAGTCGTTTCCTTTTACCGCTCGTCAATGATTGATCAATTTTTTTTGGTCGGGTCTCTTGATGTTTAATCTATTTTCATTGGTGAACAGATAAAACAGCGACATCTTACGATCGCTTTTCGACCTGACATAGGTTTGCAGTGGGAATGTTGAGCCACGTCACTGCTGACGAAGCCCCAAACAGGGCCGAAACAGCTGTACAGAGGCTGCTCGAGGTTCTCACTGCAATCAAAAACGATTTGCAACAAAATATTGTAATATTTTCATTGGCTTATATTTTCGACCGTCGATAATCTTTTGTTTCTTGTCAGCATTTCTTCTCATCGTTAATCGATTACCTTTTTCTTGCCGTCGATGCTTCTTCGATTTTTCTCGGTCGTCTGACTGCCTTGATGTTTAATCATTTTTTTTTTACTTTCGATCACCGATTGTCTTCTGTTTTTCGTCAGAGTATCTCATCGCAAGTCTAACATCTTCAATTGAAGTTTGTTCTTGTCCGATGAAAATTGTACGTACAATTTTTTTTTTAATCTCGAACCGGGCAGAAATATGAAGGGAAAACACTCAACGTTTCGAAGCTATAAATCTATAGCGAAACGTTGAGTGTTTTCCCTTCATATTTCTGTCCGGTTCGAGATTAAAAAAAAACTTTGTAATTTCTAACGTCTTCGTTTCTTGTCGACTTTTCTCTCTTCATCGCGTCGCGTCGTTTGATTGGCGGCGGCGTTGAGTTGTTTTCTGACGCGCGGTTACGTTTTCTCGACCGTTGATTATCTTTTGTTTCTCTTCGACGTTTATTCGATAAAGTTTATCGTCGCTGAGTGCTCGTTCATTTTGATTGGCTCATAAGTAGTCTTTCTTTTATTTTTTCCGAAAACATCATTTCTTTCTATTTAAGTAAACTCGAAAGTGTTTTCGGAGCCTTTTAGTAAAAACTGAAAAAAAAACAAGCGAAAATTTTAGTGTCCAGTATATTTAAAAGCAGCATTCCATGTACGTCAACGTTTATAAGTATGTGTACAGGGTGGATTAATTTCGATGTCTCTTATTGGCATCTCTGTAACTATAAGAGATAGAAAAAAACTATTGGCCAAGTCTCGATCTTTTTTTTGGAGATTAAGTCAGCAGCGTAAACAAAAATTGGCTGTCTTCTTTTGTTTTCAAGTTATAGGCAAAAATTGCGCCATTTTCGACTTTTCGTTTTTCGGTCATATTTCGTTTATTTCTAGAGACATTAAAAAACTGCTTGAACATTATTATTAGGACACTTTTTGGAATACAATTCTGTGGTGTAGTTGATTTTTTAATATTTACTTAAATTTTCGAGATATAACATAAAGTTGTTTTTTTTTTTTTTAAATGGAAATCGTAGTAGGCAATGCCCTCATTAAATAGAGATTTTTTTTTCGTTTTTCAAAAATATATACTTTGTTGGGTTTATTTTTTATAATTAATGGGAAAACTGTCATTAATTATAAAAAATAATACCATAATAATTTCAGTATACAGCGTGTTCCCTAAGTATGGTCCGTAACTTCAGGGTGTAATTCCTTGCGCTATTTTAATGAAAATCTTTTATATAAACGTGTGTCCGGAAACGCTTATATTTCGAGATACAGGGTGTAAAAGTAAATTTAAATTGTTTTGTATTTTCTATGGCATGTATAATGCAGTTATCGTTAATAATATTACTTTTACTGGTTAAGTTAAGTTAATTAGTTGTGATTGCACAGCAGTATAAAATGACTTAGATTAGTAATGCATAGTTTAAATAGCAAAATAACAACAATTCTAATTCTAACAAAAAAAAAAGAATTAAATTTAACAATTACAGAAACACTATCTTGTCTAAAGAAAATTATTATAAAAGATATAATTATTTCGGTGGAGATTCAAAATAAATATGTATTTTATAATGTTAAATTTTATGTTACAATGGTTTTAAAGTAAAGTATATAATTTTTTTAAATTAATTTTTAAAGTATATAAAATAAATATTTCTTTGGGTACAATGTCTGAGTACCTACTTAACCCTAATTTTTACAGCTGGGGAGAATCCTCTTCAAAAAATTTCTCAAATCCGTTCGAGGATCTCGAACCGTTCGAACACATTCATACAAGAACAGTGATTAAAATGAAGGAAAATTTGTAATCCATGCACAGATGAAAGAATAGAGTTTCCAAAAATTAATCAGAACTGTTAAATCGGGGAATCCCAACCTTTTTTTTTTTAAACATCCGTCCCTTTACATGGCAAAAGCATTTCATCGGCCCCGTCTCATTTTGACAAGCTTTAGGAATTGTAATTATTGAAAAAGGACTTTTTCGTTCACGGATTGTAACAAAAATTAACTTGTCAAAAAATTCATAAACATTCTGCTCGTTGTTAATTGTGAAGAATTGTATTAAACGTCACCTACGAACCACTTTAGAAATTAATCAACGTGTGTTGATAAGTTAACTTATAAGCACATCACATTAAACTGTGTGAAAGGCCAGAGCCATCTATTGTCCCGAAACGAAAATTATTTTCAGTTAATTTCCTACAATAGCATTTTATGTTTACGCATTCTCAGCAAACTCCCTGCCTTCTAACTTCACAACGAAAATTGTTTCACACAAGTAAAATCATGGCCTGACAGGAATCTTCAAAGCGCCATCTCTTGACCAAAAGGAAAAACGATTCTAATCGAAATTTCTGCAACAACAATAATTCATCTTCACGTTGACATTCACAGCCAAACTCTTTCTGCACAAAGATTTCAATTTCAGATTAAGTATGAAGAAATGAAATAATGGGGCGACAGGAATCTCCAAAACGCCATCTCTTAACCAAGAGGAAAAACGAATTTAATCGAAATTTCTGCAAGAGCAGTTAACCTTTACGCTGCTATTCACAGCCCTTTCAATTATTTCTAAATTTCAAAATTAAATTTCAAGATATAAAGTCATGGCGTCGAAAGAATCATCCGAAGCGCCATCTCTTGAGTAAAATGAGAAACGATTTTAGCCGAAATGCCTAAAACAGCATCCCATCTCAAGACTGACGTTCCATCCTGCCTTTGCAGTGATTTTAATTTCAAAATCAAGTTTCAAAATATAAAATCTTGGCGTGACAAGAAGAATCATTCAACTACAATCAACTCGCGATATGAATCATTTACGGCGACATCTCTTAACCAATAGGGAAAACTATTTTAATCGAGGGCAGGTCTATATAATGTTTGTATACAAAGGAACGAAATGAAATAATAGAAAATACTGTCGCCGCCAAAAAAATGCGGACACTTTTTTTAACGTAAATTTAACAGTACTGAAACTTTTGCTGGGTGGCTGTAAGTATGAACTCACACTTACGGATGACAGATAATAATTAATAGAGTTCGGTCATTATTTCAGTTTGAAAAATATTGGCTCATGTCAGCCATACGGGTAAGGCAAAAATGGAAAATGAATTTATCTTTAAAAAAGTTAATTTGTTTGACATTCGTAGATGACAGTTCATATTTACAGCTGCCCAGCAAAAGTTTCAGTATCGTTATATTTACGTCAACCAAAGTGTCCTACGATCGCTTTTTGTAACGAATTGTAACAATTTTTTTGTTTTCTTGGATTTGGATTAGGTTCGGAAATTTCCTCGTTCTTTCTTGTTTATCCCCGGAAAATATCTGGTCTCTGAGGCGTGCTCACAACACGCATTTCAAAAAAGAAAAATGCTTTTAAGAATCCGATGTATATTTTTAGAAGATATTTTATTTATAAGTTGTTCTAAACTGGTACGTACCGAGTTCGTATGAACCGTTGTAAAGTTGAGTGGAAGAATTTGGCGTCGTATTTATATTATTAAACTTGGCCTAGGCGCACGTTTATTTGGAAATAATAGTTAAGTGGTCAGTTATAATAATATTCGTGGCGCGGTCTGGGCGGGCGACTGCGTTCTAATAATAAGTTGTGTCACGCGGTTCGCGAAGAAAAGTCATTCCTGCCGCTATCTAGTCATATTAAAACACTATCCCGTCGTTACACGAAAATCCCGCAAGGTGTTGTGATTCCATGGCGATTTTTTCCGTTTTTGTTGCGAGGCGCGGTTGCAACGCGAGTTGCTGTGTTGGTGGCGTTAGTTTCTAGTTGTGTTGCGAGTTGCATGCACCGGAAATGCGCCTGTGAGTGGTTAGCTAAGCAGGATGACATGGCCTACTTGAGCCACCACGCAACAGCAACATCACAACATTGCAATACACCTCCGCCGATCACCAGAAGGTAGGACAGGTAAATACCTTACATTTACCTACCTTACGAAACTATAAATAACCCCCCGCCCCGCCCCCTCGCCACTCTTTGGTAACTAAAGTCACAGACGATCGGAAAATAGGAAAAAGAGAAAAACATTCATTATCTAAGCCCACATTTTTCTAACTTTTGCCAATTCAATTGCGAAATCACAGATCGTAGTAGCAGCTCAATTGGCAGTTAGTTAATTTTGTACGCAGCTATGCTGTAGAAAAAAATATTTTTGACTTGACAATTCAAGCTCTTCACGTCTTTCTAAAAATCATTAGTACAATGATAACAACAAGACCTAGACGCGTTTTAGTTAGGCGGAAGGTTTCGTTAAATATACGAGGAACTAGGTACACCTGCTGATATGCTGTAGTTGGAAGAAGTTCTCGAATCTTCAACGCGCCTGCCCTGTGAAAACAACAAACCAGTCGAATCCCGAGAAGTCTACGCAATAACCACCACACTTCTGGTCGACTGGATATCACAAAAAAGCTTGTTTTTTACATAACCGAATCATTCCCAAGTGAACTCGCATTCTTTTTGCAGTGAGCGACAGCGCTATAATTTATTACTATTAATGTACAGTATAGGAATTACTCTACCTCTAATCCACAGAAATTTGCAGAAAAGTTGCAACTCGTTAATTGGGATACAGTGTATAACACAAATGATGTAGATATTAAGTTGAGGAATTTCTACAAAGTTTTTTCGGAACCTTTTGAGAATTCGTTTCCAATCAAGTGCAAACAAAAAAAACTTCGGAAAAGCTGGATCACCAAGGGTATTATCATCTCTTCAAAAAACTAAGAGATCACTTTTTCACACACTTCGTTTTTTTAACCATTCGACTTTACTGTTGTACTATAAAAAGTACGCAAAAATTTTAAAGCGAGTAGTAAAAACTGCGAAGAAATAATGATAAACTGATTTTTGACTCCGGTAATACTGCTAAAACTGTGTGGAATATTTTAAAAGATGAACTAGGACTCTCGGATAATGATAATGAATCCTTACGTCTCCAGGTGGATGATCAAATTGTTGACTCCCCAAAAATCATTTCTAATCTATTTAACGAGTATTTCGGATCAATACAAAATGATATCAGTCGTGTAAACAATGGCGAGTGTTATGAAAAACTAAAGAAAACGAATTTAACATTCCGACATTCATTATTTCGATTACCTGTAGATGAATCAGAAATTAAGGTCATCGTAAAGGCACTAAAAAACACGAATGCTAGCGGCACAGATAACATACCTATAAAAATTTTGATTGAAATATAATATTGACCTTCTTGCAAATATCATAAGTAATATTATCAACTGTAGTTTTGAAGCAGGTAAATACCCGCAATGCTTTAAAACCGCTAAAATTCTACCTGCGCACAAGAAATCAGACAAATTTATCGTCTCAAACTATAGGCCAATAGCAATTTTGCCGGCTTTATCAAAAATGTTTGAGTCCGCTATTAAATCCCGAGTTGTCAGCTTCTTAGAGAAAAATAACATTGTTAACAGTGCTCAACATGGTTTTCATGCCGGGAGATCCGTTAATACAGCCCTTTTTTATCTAATTTATACAAACTTATTAATGAGAAAAAACTTGTGGCCTGTTTGAATTGTGATCTCTCCAAAGCATTCGACTTGGTCGACCACAATATATTAATAAACAAACTGCTATTTTACGGTATAAGAGGTACTCCTTTGAAACTGTTGAGTTCATATTTACAAAACAGGAAACAGTATACGGCGATTACAGACAAGGCATTTAATTCGAATTTACTCCAGGTAAATAAAGGTATTCCTCAGGGCTCAATTTTAGGTCCCCTTCTGTTCCTAATTTTCATGAATGACCTTCCGTGTAATATTGATGGCCGACTTATACTCTACGCCGACGATATTGTTAACAGTGCTCAACATGGCTTTCGTGCCGGGAGATCCGTTAATACAGCCCTTACATCTTTTTTATCTAATTTATACAATCTTATTAATGAGAAAAAACTTGTGGCCTGTTTGAATTGTGATCTCTCCAAAGCATTCGACTTGGTCGACCACAATATATTAATAAACAAACTGCTATTTTACGGTATAAGAGGTACTCCTTTGAAACTGTTGAGTTCATATTTACAAAACAGGAAACAGTATACGGCGATTACAGACAAGGCATTTAATTCGAATTTACTCCAGGTAAATAAAGGTATTCCTCAGGGCTCAATTTTAGGTCCTCTTCTGTTCCTAATTTTCATGAATGACCTTGATGGCCGACTTATACTCTACGCCGACGATACCAGTGTATGCGTGTATTGCGAGGATGAAACCTCATTAAAGAACAAAATCGAAGGTACGCTTCATGAACTTGTTAACTGGTTTACCGCCAATAATCCAAAAATAAACACCGAGAAGACAAATATTTTAATTTTCCCTTCAACAAAATTTGAATCGACTCTTTCTTTTAATATCTATAAAGACCTGCTAATAAAATTATCTTCTACATCAACATTTCTTGACAAGGGCAGTTTTTGCTTTGAGGCGTTTAAGACCGATCTGTAATAAAGTATCTTTACTGTCGTCATATCACGGCTATTTTGAGTCAATTGCACGCTATGCTGTACTGTTTTTGGGAAACAGAGATAACTTAGACAAAGTTCTTAAACTACAAAAGCAATGCATACGCATCATATTAAATCTGCCTCCCCGCGAATCTTGCAGAAACCACTTTGCTTCACTCCGTATTTTAACGATCATCAATCTTTACGTACATGAAAACTCAATCTACGCATTTACGAACAGTCGAAATGATTTACAAAAAGTTGATTCCCACGACTACTTAACCCGCAAGAAAAACCAAATCAACTTGAAGATTCCACAAACAAGTCTTTATGAAAAATCATTTCTCTACAACAGTTTCAAGATTTTCAATAAACTGCCCACCGAAATCACGGATGTGAGTAATGTTAAACTATTTGTTAAAAAACTAAAAGTATATCTTCTAAATAATGTGTTTTATACCGTCAACGAATTTTTTAGTCAATAGCGTTTAAATGATATCAATCTTTCTCGATAATGCTTCATTATGCCTCTATATTACATTAAATTTTTAATTCGTAAGCAATCTTATGTTTGTGATATGTATTTATGTACCTTTTCTTCATGTGACATTTTTAAATAACTTGCTATGATCTGATCATGTTTGTGATATTTATGCACATTTTGATATTTTTAAGTAACTTATGATCTGTGTTGCTATTTTCTTTTTGTAAGCTGTGTATACCTGTGTATCAAATTCTACATCATTGCACCATGATTAATGAATAAAGAATTATTATTATTATTATTATTACTATGAATGAATTAAAAGTATCATGCCAGTCTTTTTTAAAAAGTACATTAAATAATTACAATGTTTTCAAAATTATTAATTTGAAAGAAGTAATTTACATCAGACGCTTGCTTTTGATGCAATGAGCGTTAGGATGTTGCTTATCTTCTTTATACTGTTTTTCATTCATCAGATACCCTTACAGTACCGTTTTTTTTTTTTTTTTGAATACGTTGCCCCGTCGTCCCCAAGAGATCACTCGGGACGCAAAAATGTCCCCCGCTTTTGAAAATCTTAGGCGTTACTTACTCGTAATTAAACGATATTTTCAGTTTCGTCCGGTGATGCCAAACCTATTGTTTTAACAGCAACTACCACAAAATTAATCCGCCAGATAGAACTTGAAATACCAGCAAATTTTTTTTTATTAATAAACCGTCAAGTCATTAACATTTAGTAATTACAACAAATTTATTTAATGAAAAAATTTCAAATACTTAAGCAGCGACATCCTGCGATCGTTTTTTGACCTGAAACAGCTGTACAGAGGATGCTCGAGGGATCCGCTGCAATCAAGAACGATTTTCAGCCAAAATTTTGAACAAATTTCAATTCGACAAAACTCTCGGTCAAGTTTTGTAAACGGCTGTGCCTCACACAAAGTAAGAGGTTAAGTTCAAATCGAGAGATAAATTCGCCAAGACGGTGGCAACACTGCCTGTGAATCTTGGTTTGTTATAAATACCTAGCATTATAGTTCCGATTTTTTCATCTCCTGATAAATTTATCTGCCTGGTATTATCCTTGGAAACCATTGTATCGATAATAGTTTCCGGTGATATTACCTGGCAGATAAATTTATCGGGAGGTGAAAAAATCGGACCTAACTTGTCTACTTCTTAAAGTTCTAGGACAGTTTCTAATTTTCTAGGATAGTCTGCAACATTCTAAGATAGTTTCTAATTTTCTAGGATAGTCTCTAACATTCTAGGATAGTTTCTAATTTTCTAGGATAGCCGGTAACGTCCTAGGATAATTTTCCATGGTGGTCTCTAACGTACTAAGATCGCTTCTACATTTGTATGATCATAATTTAAATTAGACCGGTCATTGCGTGCCAATTCTAACTACTTCGTTACTATCGTTTAATTCTTTTTTTACAAATTCCACAATCCACATTTCCGGCGAACAAAACGCGTAAGTGATCTAGGAAATCCCCTAGCAGCTAGATGGAAAATTTCGTCTCCGAATGTAATTTTAACTAAGCTGGAACTGGCGTCACGAACAGCCCGTGACTGCTTGCCGTAAGGGAGAAAATGTGGAATGGGAAATAAAACAACCACTAAACGGTGAATACGCACGTGAAAATCAAGCGAGCTTCAAAGTGGACGGAACGAACGCGGCCGAAGAAAAAGGCAAGCCTGGTCAGCGGGGCACACTCCACAGAATCGTTAAGCGATCCCCCAAACGCGGTGAAACTAAGGCCAATAAAACCATTCGCAACGGCTGGCTTATTAACTGTTCATTAAAATCTTCAACAGAGGCACGCAGCGCCTAAAGAGACTCAGTCTCATCTGATTAACCATCATCAGATAAAATAAACAGAAGATATTGATTAATTTATCAAGAAAATGAACTCGTAGAAAAATTGCATCGAGAATCGAGTAGGGGATTTGAAAGTAAGTCAGGAACTCACCCCGGATTCTTGATAATCGCCTTTAAATAATCTACTCGGCGTCTCTAAAAGTAGTAAAAAAAAAAAAATATATCGTCCTTAAAATTTAAGTTTAATTATTTTTCCGCACTTAGCTTCTGATTTAAAGCGAGCGAGTTGTGACCACCTCGAGAGGCGGTTCGAACCCTCAAACCTTTAATTTTGCGATTACAATTTTTTTAAAAAAAATTTTACACATTTTAACTTATAATACTCACTCTAGACTCTCGCCAAGTATTGACCTTTCCTCGCGATACATCCTGTGTGTATAAGGTAGGGACCATTTTGAGTAGTATTGAAAGGCGCGAAATTTAAACGACCACGCCAAGCGGTTTTCAAGTTCTGTCAATTTTAAATCTGACGCTCGAATAACTTAACGTCGTTCATGTAAATTTGCATAATTTTTCTGGAATTCAGAGGCGCAGATCCGAAAGAGCGCAATATCGTAAACACCCAGAAAGTCGATCTCATATTTGATTCGAAATTTTAATTTACTTTTCGATAGCAGATTACTACGGATGTAATATTTGTTTAATAATTTGAGATCGCATTACCCGCAGAAACCGTGCGAATACGTCCCTGTTGCCCGCCGCGCTAAATTCATTTTATAACTTGTGTAAGTTCCTCCTGAGTTAGGCGCAACTTTGGTAACGTCTGTAGTTAAGCGAGGAGAGGTCGAAGTTTTTAATATGTAAAAACAATTAGGAACCTCGACTTGAATGAAAGAGTGCAATATTAATAAGTGTCCGTCTAAACCTGTTTTTTGCCGTAACAATGTAAAACCCCCTAGAAACCCCCCTCACATGAGTGAGTGCCACGCTGTGAAACTCAACCTCGAAACTTGGAATGTAATCGAAGACCCCCGAGTCTCTGTTACTCCGTTCCGCCTAAAAGGTATTGTCACGAGTTGGTCGTCTCTAGTATGCCACGAGCTGACGGCGTCCAGACTTGGGGGGGAGGGGGGGTTTACCTAGCTCAGCGTGGTACTTCTCGGACGATGTTAGTCGCGATAAGAGTGAACATTTTCTTAAGAATATTTACCATCACACACTCTGACATGTTTCGTTTTACCTTGTGAAAACTTCACGCGTTTTATTCCAATTTTTTCAACAACTTGCAATTTATTTTCTGAATTTGAATAATAACAATTTTGTTTTGTTTTTCTTTTTCTGATGTACAGAACTCCGACTTCTTACATAATTTAGCATTTTAAATTTCCTTTTGCCAGTTCATGATTTATTTTTTGGTAGTTCTTACATGTCATTTAATTAAATTAATTACGTGCTGTTTGGCAGGGCCCTAGCCAGACTAAATATTCAAGGAAGGCTTAGCAAATTTTTATTCTAACACTTGTTACGAATTTCTAAAATGTCCTCCAAATGAAAAACACGACAAAGATAAAAATTATTATCGCATGAAATAAGAACGTTCAAAATAATTGCAATTTTTTTTTACATTTGAATTACTCCGTAGACATTATCCGTTCGGAAATCGAAAGATCACTTCCGGTGTTACCTTGTCGAACATTAAATTGACAAGCAGCAGTGTGATATGAAAAGGAAAAGAAAATGCTTAAATAAAAGCGAAACTCGTTCATTTCAAGTTCAACAATAAAACGGCGTTTATTTTCTTCGACACACGGAATTCGCAGAAAATAAAAGCAACCCCACAACCGGATTGTCAAAAACATGTTTGCAACAGTCTACAAAGTCCGATATAAGATAACGGGCGTTATCATCGACGCGTTAGCGGGAGTACTCACGCATAGCTTACACTTACATTTACATGGAAGGGCACTGGCTGGGAAGCGTACTCCCACCACCCAGCTACGACAGTTGTATTTATTTGCCGGGTGTCTCTCTACGAATGAAATTAGATTGCACGACTTGTGCGACTAGCGTATCCTACAGCGCCTGGTGGCTTCTGGGAAAAATTAGCCTTACAAGCATTCGTGGATGGTCTCAAGGACAGCAAAACACTGCGCTTATCCCGGCCAAAAAGTTTTGATGATGCACTGGCTCACGCTTTTGAGTACGAAGCGGCAAAACAAGCGTCACAGGGCTCTCATCGTTATCAGGGCTGTCCTTGAAGAACCAGGAAGCAGTACCGCCGAAAAAATAGAAGACATAGTGCGGCGAATATTACGAGAAAATAAAAGCAAACCACATCAACGTTGTAGAAATTGTGGTGCGTTAGGCCATTGCGGGCGTCGACGTGTTAGCGGGAGTACTCACGCATGGCTTACATTATGGACGGGTACTGGCTGGGAATGGGAAGCGTACTCCCACCACTCAGCTACGACAGTTATATTTATTTGCCGGGTGTCTCTCTACGAATGAAATTAGATTGCACGACTTGTGCGACTAGCGTATCCTGCAGCGCCTGGTGGCTTCTGGGAAAAAATTAGCCGTACAAACATTCGTGGATGGCTTCAAGGACAGAGAAACATAACAGTCACTGCGTTTATCCCGGCCTAAAAGTCTTGATGGTGCACTAGCTCGCGCTTTAGAGTATGAAGCAGCAAAACAAGCGTCATAGGGCTCTCATCGTCATCAGGGCTGTCCTTGAAGAACCAGGAAGCAGTACCGCCGAAAAAATAGAAGACATAGTGTGGCGAATATTACGAGAAAATAAAGGCAAGCGAGATCGATGTTGTAGAAATTGTGATGCGTTAGGCCATTACGGGCGTCGACGTGTTAGCGGGAGTACTCACGCATGGCTTACATTATGGATGGGCATTGACTGGGAATGGGAGGCGGACTCCTACCAACCAGCTGTGACAGTTGTATTTATTTGCCGGGTGTCTCTCGCTCTACGAATGAAATTAATTAGATTGCACGACTTGTGCGACTAGCGTATCCTGCAGCGCCTGGTGGCTTCTGGGAAAAAATTAGCCTTACAAACATTCGTGGATGGTCTCAAGGACAGCAAAACACTGCGCTTATCCCAGCCAAAAAGTCTTGATGATGCACTAGCTCACGCTTGAGAGCATGAAGCGGCAAAAGAAGCGTCGCAGGGCTCTCATCGTATCAGGGCTGTCCTTGAAGAACCAGGAAGCAGTACCGCCGAAGAAATAGAAGACATAGTACGGCGAATATTACGAGAAAATAAAGGCAAGCGAGATCAACGTTGTAGAAATTGTGGTGCATTAGGCGGGAGTACTCACGCAGGGCTTACATTATAGACGGACACTAGCTGGAAATGGGAAGCGCACTCTCACCACCCAGCTGCAACAGTTGTATTTATTTGCCGGTTGTCTCTTTCTATGAATGAAATTACGATTCTTTCAAGAAATCGCGAGTGGGGAGAGCGCGATTGTGTTTTATTAAAGTGTTTGAAATACAAGTATGTATTATTTTATATCGGGTCGTTAGACAGGCTTAAAACTTTCCCGGGCAAGCTCAGCCTCCTTTGGCGCCCCTCTGACTACGACCCTGCTGTTTGGACGCGTTAAATGTTGAAGATAACGAAAACGAGAATTATTCTGCCCTCCTACCCCCACCCCCTCGTCTTTTACGTTTTCGACATCTGCGCCGAATAATTTGGCTTTATCGTCGGGAGGGGGGTGTTATGTAACGACGGCTTGCATAATAACACCTTCACCTTCCGACAACTGTCACGAAGCAAATTATTACAAGCAAATTATAAGAAGTTTTACGAGCGCGCGACGACTTAAGCCGGCCCTTGACGGGGGGCGGCAACACATTTTCGGAATTGTAGAATTTAAGCGCCCGAGGAAAAACTTCCGTTTCACGGCATCAATAAACTTTCTTAGTGGTAATAATTTTTCGTCGTGATGTAACAGGGGCGGGGGATGAGAGGGGGGGGGGGGCATTAGTTATCGCAGAAATACGCAGAAATAAAGTCGGGTTTTGATGTTTTACGAGGTGTTATTTTTACCGGCGGAAATCAATTAAAATTCACAATTACAATTTGTAACGATTTTAATTGCGATATTTCTGGAAGCCGTCCAACGTTCTGGACACGTCTGCCAAGTTCATTGTCGCCTACTGCAATATAAGAACAAGTCCTTTAGGTTGATTGTTGGAATTATTAAAAATGATTTACAACTTCCAGAGATGATGAATATTAATGAATGAATGGGGAAATTATGACTGCAGGTTTTTTTTTTTTTTTTTAAAGTCGCCGCCGCCGCCGCCGATTGTGCCGCTGCGCCCCCTGGCAAAATACAGCGTCAGAAATCCGAATTTGCATAGAACTTGAAAGTCTCTTAAAGTTTTAAAAGCGCCGCCTCTCCTCCACCCTGATGAATATTGATGGGGGAAATTTAAATATCATACTGCGACGTTATGTTGTTTTCCTTTTTTTTTCTTTTTGGTGAAACGAGCGCGTTGTAATAATTAGTGTTTCGAAATGAAAAAAAAACTAGTTTTGATCATCTCGATTCTGATTTTCGACGGTTTACGAGGGGCGAAAGAAATCGTTACCTAATAATAATCTTTTTAGTTCTCCCCGGAAATTCCAGAAATCGAACGCGATACGTTTGATATTTTCACCCATAAAAAAATTTTATACGCGCATTCAAAAGCTTTGATTTGCTTTTATTACATCACTTTCATGCCTCTTACATGTAAACTTGAGTGAAATAAACGTGTCAGTTCTGGCCTAATAAATCTCCTCCGCGTTTTATTTCATTTCATTCATTCAGAAAGAGAGAAAGTCGATTGCTCGCAGTAGTGAATAAAAATACTATTTTAAATAAACCTACCTATACAGAGTTGCATGCATACGATTGAAAATAAATTGAAAATAAATAAAATTAAAAAAAGGGTTCTCCTCGTTTCTACATATTTTCGAATTTAATATTATATTTCCATTTAATAGCTACGTATTTACATGTTGTATAATCTGCTTGTTTTATAATTCCTCCCTTTCCATGCGATTGCCCCGGGCAAATCGATAAACGGCGTTAAATCCATTAATAAAATTACCCACCTTTAATGCGATGGATGGAAAAACGTATTTTATTTCATCAAAAATTCTCCTCTCTTTTAATTTGTGTTGTTGACGAAAGCTGTTTTCGTCATATTTTCAACTCCAAGTTTAGGGGCTAATATATTTAACTAATTTATTATGAGTACAAAGTTTTTTTTTTAAATCTCAAACCGGACAGAAAAATGAAGGGAAACACCCGACGTTTCGCTGTTATAGATTTATAGCTTCGTCAGGAGTGAAGAAAAAGTAAATGTTTAACAGAATACGATGCTAAGACTAATTTATTTATATTCGTGTATAGGTCGAGCGTTATTGTTTATAGTATAGTCTTCCACGATCTGTCTGCTCATACCCCCCGGCCGGCGCGGACGGTTCCTTTTATATCCTCGGCTGGTCACGGGAATATTCTTCACCGAGAAATTTCTGTCGGTCTAAGCTTATGTGTCTTTAGAATTCACTCTTCTGACGCTGACGCGACGGACTCTGACGTACGAGACGTGCCGACGCTAAATCGCCACAAAATCATAGATAACAATCTTCATAAAAATGTCTTCGATTCACTGGAATAGTGTAGGTGTATTTAAAATTGAACTGGAAAGAACTCTAGTATCATTTAATAAGTCTTTGCAACTTTTATCAAAGTCCACAAACTTGTTATATCAAGGAGGAAGTTCGATTTTACTCAATCAAAGTACCACTGGAAAGTTCCTGGAACAAAAATGGCTCTGCGACTTCCAAGTCTGCGACTTATGAATAAAACGATTATAGTTTGTTTTTAAACTAAGAGGAGTGACAGTTGTCAACCTGCTGTAGGTAGAATGACACTGTAAAACAAAATCAGAAATTAGTTAATTAATTAATTCTTAACGTGACCAGTTTTAGCAACAAATTTGTTTACTGATTTAAAACTCACTGAAACTGTCACATGGATTATGAAAAACGTTAATTTTTACCCCTTCAATTGAAGGATGGTGTGAAACGAGATGTCAAACGGCCAATAATATGTAGGAGTTTTTGGCGGGCAAATTTAAATTACTCCTCCTAATTAAAAAATAAACTATAGTCTGTAACAAGCAATTAAAAAAAAAAATTGAAATAATAATACAAGAAATGTACGGAACGTAAATAAAAGATGTAATGTAAGATGAAATCACAGGAAGATAGAAGACCGGAAGGTACTGATTGTGAGAAACTGTGGATGTCAAAATGGAAGAAAAATGGGATATTTCTGGAATTATCAAAAAGAAAAAAAGAGAGAAGACTGAGGGCGCGCTATAAAGACGAAAAAGAATCCAGCCCTAAAGCTCTGGTGCCAAAAGACAGGGGGAAAAAAAGGAAGAAAGGAAGGGGACGACTAGTCCAGGAGTAGATGTAGAGATGGTTAAGGGTGGCTTATAATTAGAGAGAGAGAAAGAGAGAACAAGAGTGCATGCATCATTGGAAAAACTAAGAGCTTTGAAACGAAAAAAAAATGGATGGAAGAAAAAGGTGTTAGAAGAAATATTTGTTTAGTCCTAAAAAATATACTGAGTGATTAGGAGGGAATTTGAAATGAAGTCATCTGCATTCTGATGGTGCGTTCCAAGAAAACCAGGAAGAAAAGTCAGCGAATTGAAAAATGATTCAAAACGTCCGGGAATAGTCACAGAATTTGTCCGTTTTTTTCTTTTTTTTTTTTTTTTGATACGAAAGTTAGTGAAATAATTTTAAGAAATGGAAATCTGATTTAATATTTTGTTCTGTGCAATATTTTATTTTATTTATTATTAATTATTTTTAAGGTGTTTAGATTGTGCTTATTATTCTAAGTTATATAGTCGAAGGTGTAGAGGAGATTTTCAAAATTTTAATTCCGTCTGAATTTTGGAATTTTCAAGAGCGAACTGGCGCAGAGCAGAATTCCAAAGTTCCAAAGGTTAAGGGTGAAACAGTGTCAAGTATTTTGACCAGCTTGTAATTTTAAATCCATCCTTTAACAGACTACACAAAAAAGAAATAATTTTTGATTTTCAAGAATTATTATTATCCCCGGAAGGTGGTATAGTCAGTATCGTAGCCATGGTTACTGGCGCCCAGGGCAAGATTCTGATTCTGCGCCCTCATGAGACTTCGAAATTTATTAACAAGTCTACTTGATATTTAGGATCTACGCCTCTGGCACAGACCCCTCTTGCCAGACCGTAGCTACGGTGCTGAGCACAGTCTGGAACCACTGACTTTCAAAATTTTTTGCAAACTCAGGGCAAAGACATCTAGCTGAAGGTGCTCTTTCATTCATTAATAAGAATAAGTCAAGGGCTAAATGAAGAAAAATGAATTTAAAAAATTGATATGTGAGGGGAGGATAAACAGGGATGTGACAGGCAATTTGTTCTCTTTTTCCATCTCAAGAATCTGGCCACCCTACGTGATTGTAAATTTTTCATGAATTAGTAATTTTTTGTACGCCTACTAAAAGTACAAACCCGCTTTTTGAAACTAGAAAAAGAAAATGGAAAATTAATTTGACTGAATCGTGAACAAAATTTTATTAAAAATGTGGAAACATTTTTAATAAAAAAATGTGTATTTTTTTTAAGATTTCCAGTGTATGCAACGGTACAAACGACTGTGTTCTTCGGGTTGCCTACAAATAGCCTTTTTGTTTTTTGGAAACGTCTTTGTAAACGTCTATACTCTGTCTCATTTAATTCCGAGGAGTATTTTGAAATTTTGGCGCGCTAAAGACGAGCTTTGTCGTTGGTAGTCCGCCAGAATTACAAAAAAGCTCGTTTGACCAATGACAAACTTCGTTTTTAGCGCCATAATTTCAAAGTACTTCTTCGAATTAAGAAACAGATCTCAAAATAGCTATTTTTTTTTATTTGACAGGTATTATTATTAAAATTAAATGTTTACATGTTTTTATAATGAATTTCATAATATTTTCCACGAACACAGATGAAAATAAAAAAAAATTTGCTCGTCTATTTTGATACGATTATTTTCTGAACTCGGGGAGAATTGGAAAAATGTTTAAACAGCTAAAAGAAATAGAGATCTTGTATATTCTCTACTCCGGTTCCAGTTTTGATACCAAACCGAACCAAACTAAATCAAACCCTAACCAAAACCTAACCAAACCGTTACCAAATCGATACCAAACCAATACCAAAATTGCGAAATGGTTTAAACATCCAAATAAATGTTAGGGAACTCGCATACTCTCAGGCTAGTCTAAATGTTTTTAAAAGTTTCTTGAGAAAAATAATTATTTTTACCGCCTTTAGTGTAGGCAACCGTACGAACTGCTGAGCATATTGGTTTGCCTATATTAAGGCTTTTCACTGGAAAAAAAATCTGCTTTAATTATTTTTAGACAAACTGCCACGATTTAAAAATTAATTGCATACAACCTTTAAAGGTAATTAATTCAATAACGTTCTGCATTGAAATACGTGCGAAATTTTAAATATTAATTAAATCACTATTTTTTTATACATCTTTATAATTTCTGTCCTGAACAGGAAATCAGGAAGAAATGGAAAATTTTTTAAAACGTATAAACTTTAGGAAGGTTGCGTAGTCGCAGTCGGTCGTGATAGTTAGTCGGTTTTTTGGCGAAAAGTCGGGGAAAGCCCGGAAAAGTTAGGGAGTCTTTTAATGAAAACAACAGAGGGGCCTTTAAAGAATCATTCCAACCGGATTTTTTTTTGTTATCTTCCTTGCGTGATCATCTGTTAAAAATTGTTAGGGTTTAGTAAAAAAAAAAGATATTATAAAGAAAGAAATTCCGAAAAATTACAGAAACTTTCTAGACGTACTATACCGGTTGTCCAAAACTTCACCTTCTGAGCTTTCGTTCTTTAAGGACAAAAAAGCCAAATTATACAGGGTGCTGCATTTTGAAACGCAACATAGGAAATCCCATGTTAATTTAAGTCCTCGAATATTGGCTTCCCTAATTATTTTACAGCGAAATTCCGTTTAGGTTTCTTAAAGTGCTCTTCAAGATGAGTCTGTCTGTGAAGTTTGAGAATCTTTCGCTCGCTCAGTTCGAAGATATTTAGAAAATATCAGCAACGAAATTCAATTCATACAAACCATCGACGAACCCTTCTTTTTAATTATCTTAAAACTCAGCGTGTGAAAAATTCTCAAACTTCACAGACAGACTCATCTTGAAGAGCACTTTAAGAAACCTCCACGGAATTTCGCTGTAAAATAATTAGGGAAGCCAATATTCGAGCACCTTCAAATTAACATGGGATTTCCTATGTTGAGTTTCAAAATGCAGCACCCTGTATATATGCTACTCACTGAGGATGTTATTTTAAACGGCGTTCCTTGCTGTTTGTCTCAATATTTAATATTCTTATTCGCTGTTTAGTAAGAGTAGCCAAGGAAGCATTCTTACCGAGGTAATTCTTAATAATGGTATGTGATAACGTTGAATAAATATTTTAGTTTTTAATAAAAAAAATAGGAGTCCTTGATATGAGAGAATAATAACCAGTGAGCGGCGGAATTGAGGTTTTTGATGATGAATGCAGGCGATTTGCATTGACCGAGACCTTATAAGTCGTTGAATGAATGTATATATTATATAAAATAAATTTACTTACAAGATTCCATAAAAATAATTTTAAAATAATGATTACGGTTTGAATAACCTTAAGTAAAACCTCAGGTCATCCGCTCCTTGATAATAACTCCTTGTATTATCTCAATTCGTAAGTTCCACTAAAGCAACGAAATTTAACGAAGCGATAATTTATTTACTTATTTTTTTTCGCGTGTGCAACTTTGTCAACTTTAAGTTTCAATTAAGTCTAGTCTGATAGAGATACATGTACTATACAGATACGTGTATTAAAAGCTCTCCCGTTATAAACGAACATCTGTCTCTGCGCGAACATAAATGACTCATAAATTTTTGAAATTATGGTTATTGTATTATTGTATTCTTGAGTCTCGGCCAAACGTCTATTACTATGAAAATAAAACGACGTAATCTTTACTATAGAGCTGAGAGTATTATCTTATAAACATTTTTTTTTATCATTGAGGCACACGTATGCACCGAGTGTCGCACTCGAAGGTATCCTCCATCTCGTTTTGACCACATGTAATAAGACGAGACGGAGATACTCTGACTATGCACTCAGGACATAACATATCATATCGTATCATATTATATCATATCATATCACATCATATCATTTCATATCATCATATATCATATCATATCATACTATCATCATGTTTAGAAACAAATTATCTTTAATAAAGAATGATGGTAGGTATGTACGTAAACTCAAACTTCAAATTTAAATTCTCAACTGCCCTTTGATGATCTGAAAGGAACAGAAAAATAATTTAAGGTCTCTTCTTCTTGTACGTATGGTACATGCATTATCTGCATCGTATAAAAAAAAGTGTTTAGAAGGTTGTCAATCATGCATTATTAGGGGCGAAAGGGTATCTAAGGTTTGAAGTGTTCCACTGTGCTGTGTCCTAAATCCCAATTTGTGAAACGAATACGGGCAGAGTTTATTAGAACTGTTTAGAACATTTCCATCTATTTACTTTTAATAATACGAATTATTTAGAATGTGGTTTGACGTTTGTATAAAACTTTTTGCCTCCCTTTAGAATGACATTACGGATTACGTCACGTACTCGGAGTAATTGTTACACGCAATTAATTTGACTTGGGAATGTGTTATGACGGCAGTTTAAGTGTGGTAATCATGGACTGACGTGGTCCATTAGCTAACACAGCTCCCGTGTTGGCATCTCCGTCGTCCCTGGATAACTTAGTCTGGTAATCATGGTTGGCGGACGTCCAGCGCGACAAATGTGTCATCGCTACTCTCTGCATACTTGTATGAGGACGTCTACGCTGAAGCGAGGCGTAGGGTTTTATTCTGGTGGAGCTCCCGGTGTTGTTCCTTGTTCCTTCAGGACGGGCTTTCAGCTCCGGAACTTCGAGTCTCCTGAAATTAACTTCCACACTTTGCCGCTTGGGGCGTCGCCGTTGCTTCGACTAATTTGGACCGAGTCTTGGAACAAAGTTTCCAGGACTTTAAATTCTAGGGAAATTTGAAGGCGTTTTGTTTGAGAAACAAACGGCGAACGAGAGGGTATTTCGTTATTTAAATACTCCTTAACAATATTCAATTTCGGATATTTTCTCACTCAGTGAAGAAGCATCGTACTGTAGGTATAAATAAAACAAAACCATAGTTGATCTAATATTAAATAAAACATTGGAAAACCTTTCGTAACTTCCGCTCAATGCCGAACATGACAAACTCTTTTGGAATGGAGAAAATACTTTCGCAGAAACTTTCACAACGTTCGAACCTCAAACGTATAGAACGGGCTCAGATAATTTATTGAAGAAAATTCACGGAAGGGATGTCCTTATTTATCCCTTGGAGATGAGATAATGGCCCAAATGAAGAATAATGAATTCACGGAAGGGATGTCCTTATTTATCCCTTGGAGATGAGATAACAGCCCAAATGAAGAACAAAGATCGATGAAGACTACTACATAATATTGAAATTGCTGGCGACGAATTTAAGCTGTCCAAAATGGGCAAATGCTTTGGATTATCACGAAGAACTTTGCTTTCTGGATGTCAATTTGCTGAAGCAGAAGAAACATTGCAGATCCAGTATTATATTTGGCAGCAGGAACCATCAAAATTTATGATTCTTTCAATTCAACCAGTTTGGAGTTGAAATAAGTTGTGGAACGTGCGATGGATGTAGGTAGTAAAGATGTAAATAAGACAGAGGAACAAAACATCAGAAAATAAAGATTTAATGAAAAAGAAACATTGGGAAACAAACTCGTAGAGTGGTGGAAGGAGAATGTAGATGATAGATAATCTAAGAATGGTGGAAAAGACTTGTCAAAATTGAAAAATATTTACCAGAAAATAAAGAGGATTGATAAAAAGGGAAACGGGAGGACAGTATACTATAAGAGAAACAAGGAAGAAAGAAAGGAGAATACTTAACAAGAAAGAAAACACAGATCTACAATTGGGAAACAATAGTTAGAAAAGAGCAAATGAAGGGACTTGAAAGGATAGGAACCATAAGATAATGAAATGAAGGAAGTTATTAGAAGTTAAAAAATAACAAAAGCTTCATTGAAAATGGGATATCTCCAGAATTATCCAAAAAAGGAGGAGACTGAGGACTCATTTTAAAGACAAAGGAGATTCAAGCCCCATAGCCATGTCAACAGACAGGAAAAGAAGGGAAAATAGGAAGTGGACGTCCAGAATAGAAGTGAGTGGAGGAAAAAATAGGTGAAAAAGAGCAAACTAAAAGGACATGAAAGGACTGGACCCATCATAAGATGAATCATCAGAAGATGAAATGAAGGAAGTTACTAGAAGTTAAAAAATAACTAAAACTTCATTGAAAATGGGATATCTCCAGAATTATCCAAAAAAGGAGGAGACTGATGAATCATTTTAAGGACAAAGGAGATTCAAGCCCCACAGCCATGTCAACAGACAGGAAAAGAAGGGAAAATAGGAAGTGGACGACCAGAATAGAAGTGAGTGGAGGAAAAATTAGTTAGAAAAGAGGAAACTAAAAGGACATGAGAGAATAGCAACAATAATAAGATGAATCATCGGAAGAAAGTTACTAGAAGTTAAAAAATAATGAAATCTTCACTGAAAATGGGATATCTGCAGAATTATCTAAAAAAGGAGGAGACTGAGGACACATTTTAAAGACACAGGAGATTCAAGCCCCATGGCCATGTCAACAGACAGGAATAGAAGGGAAAATAGGAAGTGGACGTCCAGAATAGAAGTGAGTGGAGAAAAAAATAGTTGAAGAAGAGCAAACTAAAAGGACATGAAAGGATTGGAACCATCATAAGATGAATCATCAGAAGATGAAAAGAAGGAGGATACTAGAAGTAAAAAAATAACTAAAACTTCATTGAAAATGGGATATCTCCAGAATTATCCAAAAAAGGGGGAGACTGAGGACACATTTTAAAGACAAAGGAGATTCAAGCCCCATGGCTATGTCAGCAGGCAGGAAAAGAAGGAAAAATAGGAAGTGAACGTCCAGAATAGAAGTGAGTGGAGGAAGAAATAGTTAAAAAAGAGGAAACTAAAAGGACATGAAAAGACTGGAACCATCATAAGATGAATCATCGGAAGATGAAGAGAAGGAAGTTACCAGAAGTTAGAAAATAACTAAAACTTCATTGAAAATGGGATATCTCCAGAATTATCCAAAAAAGGGGGAGACTGAGGACACGTTTTAAAGACAAAGGAGATTCAAGCCCCATGGCTATGTCAGCAGGCAGGAAAAGAAGGGAAAATAGGAAGTGAACGTCCAGAATAGAAGTGAGTGGAGGAAAAATTAGTTAGAAAAGAGGAAACTAAAAGGACATGAAAGGACTGGAACCATCATAAGATGAATCATCAGAAGATGAAATGAAGAAAGTTACTAGAAGTTAAAAAATAACTAAAACTTCATTGAAAATGGGATATCTCCAGAATTATCCAAAAAAGGGGGAGACTGAGGACACATTTTAAAGACAAAGGAGATTCAAGCCCCATAGCCATGTCAACAGACAGGAAAAGAAGGGAGAATAGGAAGTGGACGTCCAGAATAGAAGTGAGTGGAGGAAGAAATAGTTAAAAAAGAGGAAACTAAAAGGACATGAAAAGACTGGAACCATCATAAGATGAATCATCGGAAGATGAAGAGAAGGAAGTTACCAGAAGTTAGAAAATAACTAAAACTTCATTGAAAATGGGATATCTCCAGAATTATCTAAAAAAAGGAGGAGACTGAGGACACACTTTAAGGACAAAGGAGATTCAAGCCCCATAGCCATGTCAGCAGACAGAAAAAGAAGGAAAAATAAGAAGTGGACGTCCCGAATAGAAGTGAGTGGAGGAAAAAATAGTTGAAAAAGAGCAAACTAAAAGGACATGAAAGGATTGGAACCATCATAAGATGAATCATCAGAAGATGAAAAGAAGGAACTACAAGAAATTAAAAAATAACTAAAACTTCATTGAAAATGGGATATCTCCAGAATTATCCAAAAAAGGGGGAGACTGAGGACACATTTTAAAGACAAAGGAGATTCAAGCCCCATGGCTATGTCAGCAGGCAGGAAAAGAAGGAAAAATAGGAAGTGGACGTCCAGAATAGAAGTGAGTGGAGAAAAATGATTAAGACATGGAAATTTCTTTTAATGTTCCGCTTTGTGCAATATTTTTTTGTTTACATTAATAACGTTTGTTGTTTAATGTTTCCATTAATAATATTTATTATTTTGGAGTAAAATTTGATTAAATTTTAATTTTGAAAGTGGTTTAATAACTTTCTGCGTTAACGCAGACCAGAAAGCAGAACCAATTTGGATGATATTGGGCGATTCGTTGCGCCTAGCAACACGAGACTCGCAATGCGTATCGCGTTCCGAGTGCAAAACCGAGTTTAGTGTAAACTGCCGGAATCCGTTTGATGGTTCGCCGCTCAAAGAAAGCCGAACGCGAGGTATTCGCTTGAAACCGAAATAATAAAGCAGTAAAACTCGAAAATTTTCTTAAATTAGTAAGTTTTTCGTACATCTGTTTACAGTACAGTATGAGTTTGCTTTCTGAAATTAGAAAAAAAAAAACGGAAAAATTGCATAATTTCACTGAATCGTGATCAGCTTTTCCAAATTTTTAATTAAAAAGTGTGTTTTTTAGGATCTCCAGCATAAGCAACAATACAAGCGACTGTGTTCGTTGGGTTGCCTACACTGAGACTTTTTGTTTTCTAAAAACGTCTAATTTACTTTTTGTTAAACTACTTTCCTTCTACAGAGTCGCCAACCAGAAAGATAAGAAATCCAGTGGAATAACTTGTCGAGTAATCTTGTTTTCTTTTTTTTTTTTTTTAACTTCATAGCGCTTGCACGCTTTCTTCATCTTGTCATTGTTGTCATTTTAATTACTTCATGTTTTAATAACTGTAATTCCACTGCCATCTATTTTATGACAACTTACGTGAAGGCTTCTAATTAAAAAAAAAAAAAAAATGAGATACAAACAGGAAAAGTTTCAGAAAACAGTGATGGAGGCACGGTCACCTCCTTCACTTTTGATGGGAACTTTTATTTGGCAGAATTGGCAACAAGCAAGAGAATAAAATACAATGAAATAAGTTACTGAGTAAGAAGAAGAAGAAAGGACAACAACGACTTGAATTTCAATTGTCAGCATGGATTTCCCCCATTTAAAAATGCGGATGAATGATTCAATTATACAATAAATCAGTATTTTTTTTTTTTTTAATAATGAGACCTCATTGTTGATAACTAAAGCACGGAAGCTCGGAAGGGAGCGAGTTGGCGATCAGGAGCTTTCGCGTTCTGCCTTGATTTGGAATAACAGTCATAGTCATTTAGAACAATAGTTTAATTTTATTAGTAGTATAGCTAGCGGGATCCTAGACCACTTTGACCTTGAAAAAAATTGCGGATGGCATGTGTCCATCCGAAGTGACCATCGTTGAAGGTCATCCCCTAAGTTAGGGGAGTGGTTTAAGAGGTGAAGAAGTTACCCCTTTAGTTCTTGAGCCGAAAAATCTTTACTTCTTGCAGCTCTGAAGAATGTTGGCAATGACGTCATAATACCAGAAGAGGTCGTTGAGAAAAAAAATGAGTCTAACCCCCGTTTAGTTCTTGAAGAAGGCGGATGGACACATGCCATCCGCAATTTTTTTCAAGGTCAAAGTGGTCTAGGATCCCGCTAGCTATACTACTTAATTTTAATTTTGTATTAATGCTATAGAATTACTTTTATTTTATTTGGGAGTTGTAACGTTATTTAGAATGCTGTATGAATACAAAATATCTTATTCTAAATGAAAACAATGCTGATGTAATAAAAAAATACACTCAAGAAAGAAAACGTTAATTAGGCTCCTAACTACGATGAATTAAAGATTTGGCATTCAAGTCAAGGCAGAAGCGAAAGCGCGCGTGATCATCAATTCCTAAGGCTCCCTTCCACCTGTTTCCTGTACGACTTTCCGTTCTTTATTAATAACAGAGTAAGTGCGCATGTTTCAAAGATATGAAGTTTCGTTTTCTAGTTATTTCTCTAGTTCAGAGAGCTAAGCAATTCATAACATCTGTCGGTTTAATAAAATATTCTTTTTCTGAAACTCGATTTTATCGAAGGACGGACAGCACACTGGCAATTTAATAAAAGCGTACTTGGAAGTTAAGTAATCACAATCAGAAGTAGAAGAAGTTTCTACTCGCGAACGTTACACAAAGCTTTCTTCAAACACAGTCGCCCAAAAAGAAAAAAAAACGGCGTTTCCACAAAAATCGATTTAATTTAAAACCTGCCATTAAAAGAATCGATAAAACCCCATACAAAACATAATGAATTCAATAAAGAAAGAGAGGCTTTCTTTGCGTGCCAAGCCTCAACCGCTCCACAAACACTCTTCTGTCTGTAATGAAGGTGGTGGCATCAAATTCCAACTTAAATTAGTTTGGGTTTAATTAAATTCGGCGAAGCGATTTTTTTTTGGACTTTAGTTAATAAATAAATCACGCGTTGCATTTGTTTAATTCTGCTCCTTGTAATACGTAACTGTGATATATTGGGTGTGCAAATATTTAAACCTGTAATGTATCACCATAAATGGCAGCGATTGAACTCATATGTTCTTAACAAAAATTTAATAGTTTTGGAGAAAAATGCAGTGGCGGATTTTCACCGAGCCGTTTGGGAACTGCTGGCGTAGCTAAGAGTGAAACGCGGCCGCCTCTTCAATTACGACCCAAAGCCGAAGTAGGCCAGGGTCAGTACTTCACTTGATCTTGAGCGAGCGAGCTAGCAGCGTGATTACAGCAAACGTTTATTTACGTAAAAGGGTGAAGGAAGAACATTTTTTTAACGCGCTTGCCTAATTGGCGCGTGAGTTTTCGGATTTATTCATCGATAGTTGACATCGTAAAACCCATTACATCGCTCGGTGAATTAAATTTTTAAATAAAATAATTAATAAACGATGTCGGTGATTATTATTACGGAACGCTGCGTTGAAGATCGAGTGCGGTATCGGTGGGCGTGTTCACACCGAGAGGAAGGCGAAGTTGACCTTGCCATCTTTCTCGCACGTTTCAGCAGTTCCAAACAAGTGGTCCATCCGAAATGTTTTGGCTATGATACGTCAGCCACCAAAAAATACGTAGCACTTCGTGTACTTATACCGAGAGGTTTTTTTTTTTATTTGCACACAGTAAAAGAACACCCTGTATTATTATTATTATTAATTTTCATTCATTCACATTCACTTCGCATGTACTTAAGTATCTGAGATGATTTGTGTATGTTGCTTAATTCGTGCTACCGACACAGTTTCCCATAATAAATTTTCCAAAAGTCTGAAGGTAAAAGTTTAATAATCCAAACAACATACCAGAGAATTTTTTGATCTGAAAAACACGTAATGCCCCACATATTCGACACGAAATAAACTGGAGCAATGTAACTGGGTCTATTATTAACGAGCCACGTGGTTTTGCATAAACAAAACTCAAGAAGTACTGAAAAAGCAGAGCTCGGATTTAAATTGCTCTAAATCCGAGCTCCAACGCTAATAATAATAATAATAATATTAATAATAATACGAAAACCAGAAATAGCCCGCCCCCCAAAGGTAAATTATAAATTCATATCGCCGACTTATTTTCGGATGGAGGTCAAAATACTGCATCGAATTCGAAATTGGATTTTATTTTATTTATTTTATTTTTCGTTTCGTTTCGTTTTTCTTGTAACCCTGCTGCAATTTAGTTGTGTCCGGTAGACGCGTACTTGAATTTATTTAAAATGCGAATTGCGCAAGTGACAATTTACCGCCAAAACTTTGTATTTATAGCCGCCTCGGTTTACAAAATAATATTATTGCGGGTATTTTTGAAGCTCGCCGCACTATACTTATCAGACTAATATAACTTCGCGCCCCGCCGCCGCCGCCGCCGCTGCCTCTGCTTCGGTGCAGGTTACCTCTGCGAACTTCTCAAATTTTCACTTAACAAAATTACATCCATCGGCGGGGGGAAGACCCTTAAGAAACTTCCAGGCAACGACGAGGCAGAGCAAATGTTATTCGATTACGTCGAAAGTTTTATGGGGTTACACGTTTCGAAATTTAAAATGTCAGGTTTCAAAAACGAACGTATGAATCCAATCTGGAACAGAAAAGAAAAAAAAGCAAGATTAGAAGTTAGAAGAAGAACGTAAAATAAAATAATGCCTTACTTGTATTTCTTCGTGTAAGGCAGCGGTTTCCAAACTTTTTGTTACTGCACTTCCCTTAAAAAGAAAAATCTGACCTTGGCGCCTCCACCTCTTCCTTCCTTCCATAAAATAACATAGAAGTTTTTTTTTAAAAGAACATATTTTCTTATTAATTTATGATTAAATTTTCGCGCCTCCCAGTTTTGAAATCGCTGGTGTGATTGTAATAAAATGTTACTACACTTCCCTCAAAAAAAAAAAAAAATCTAACCTTGGCGCCTCCACCTCTTCCTTCCTTTCATAAAATAACACAGAAGTTTTTTTTTTAAAGAATATATTTTCTTATTAATTTATGATTAAATTTCCACGCCTCCCACTTTTGAAATCGCTGGTGTGATAGTAATAAAATGTTACTACACTTCCCTCAAAAAAAAAAAAAATCTAACCTTGGCGCCTCCACCTCTTCCATCCCTTCATAAAATAACACAAAATTTTTTTTTTTTAAAGAACATATTTTCATATTAATTTATGATTAAATTTTCGCGCCTCCCAGTTTTGAAATCGCTGGTGTGATTGTAATAAAGTGTTACTACACTTCCCTCAAAAAAAAAAAAAAATCTAACCTTGGCGCCTCCACCTCTTGCTTCCTTCCATAAAATAACACATAATTTTTTTTTAAAAGAACATATTTTCTTATTAATTTATGATTAAATTTTCGCGCCTCCCAGTTTTGAAATCGCTAGTGTGATTGTAATAAAATGTTACTACACTTCCCTCAAAAAAAAAAAAAATCTAACCTTGGCGCCTCCACCTCTTACTTCCTTCCATAAAATAACACAGAAGTTTTTTTTTTAAAAGAACATATTTTCTTATTAATTTATGATTAAATTTTCGCGCCTCCCAGTTTTGAAATCGCTGGTGTGATTGTAATAAAATGTTACTACACTTCCCTCAAAAAAAAAAAAAAAATCTAACCTTGGCGCCTCCACCTCTTCCTTCCTTTCATAAAATAACACAGAAGTTTTTTTTTTAAAGAATATATTTTCTTATTAATTTATGATTAAATTTTCGCGCCTCCCAGTTTTGAAATCACTGGTGTGATTGTAATAAAAGTTGTAGCGGAGCAACGCATTGTAAATGTTGATTTTTTAAATTTTTTTAGTTTGGTTTTATTTATTTTTTTAAATTTTTTGTTTGGGTTTGGGTTGAATAGAACTAGATTAGGTTAGGTTGACGTTGAGTTTGATTAAGCGCTTCATTTTTATTGATTTTTAAATTTTAATAATTTTTGCAATTTCAATTTTTAATTTTCATTTGTGTTAAATGGAGTTGAGATCATTTTAATTAATTTTTTTTTTAATATTTGCTTTTAATTTTTAATCTTTTACTCGTGACAAGGTGAAGCTAGGTTGATATTAGTTGGATTGGATTGTTGTTGTTAACTTTATTCCGTGTATAAATTTTAACTTTTTTCTTTTGCTTTTAATTTTTTTTTAATTTTTAGTCATGTAAAATGGAGTGCAATACGATAAAATAAGTTGCGTGAGTTCAGTTGACCTTGGGATTTGTTAATGTTTTATTGTTTTAATATCTTTTTACCTTTAATTGATTTTTTTTTAATTTTTAACTTGGGTTGAATGGAGTCAGGTTTAGTACGGTTAGATTGGGTTGACATTGAAAATCTTTCTTAATTTAATTTTTTTTTTACTTCAAGAGGAGGAGGAGGTTTGAATAAAATCGAGTTCAGTTGTTGGGTCGAGTTAGGATAACCTTGACATGAACCGTACTTCGCTGTAATCTGGTTTTTTAATTTTAATAGTTTTAATTCTTGGCATCTTTAATTTTTTGATTAAATTGAATACAGTTTGCTTTAATTGAACGCAGTTAGGTTGAGTTCAGTCCAGTTGAGTTGAGTTGACCTTGAGATTCATTGGGTTTCATTTTAACATTTTTTAAAATTTTAATTTCTCTTTATTAATTTTTAACTTGGGTTGAATGGAGTTTCATATATTTTTTTTTACTTAAGGAAAAGTTCAATAAAATCGAGTTTAGTTGTTGGGTCGAGTTTGGATGACCTTGACGTTGGTCGTACTTCGTTGTAATCTATTTTTTTAATGTTAATAGTTTTAATTCTTTGTATTTTTAATTTTCTGCTTTAATTGAATACAGCTAGGTTGAGTTCAGTTGATTTGATTTGACCTTGAGATCCGTTGGGCTTCATTTTAACATTATTTTTTAATTTTAACTTCTCTTTCTTAATTTTTAACTTGGGTTGAATAGAATTTCATTTAATTTTTTTACTTAAGGAGGAATAGGGTTGAATAGAATCGAGTTCAGTTGTTGAGTTGAATTTGAATGACCTTGATACTGGTCGTACTTAGTTGTAATCTGTTTTTTTTTTGTTAAATTTTAATAGTTTCAAGTCTTAGCATTTTCAGTTTTTAACTTTAATTGAATACAGTTAGGTTGAGTTGAGTTGAGTTGACCTTGAGATTGGTTGGGCTTCACTTTAACATTTTTCTTTTTTAATTTCTAACTTGGGTTCAATGGAATTTCATTTAATTTTTTTCTTGCATAAGGAGGAGAAGGGTTGAATAGAATCGAGCTCAATTGTTGGGTCGTCTTTGGATGACCTTGATACTGATCGTAATTCGCTGTAATCTGTTTTTTTGAATGTTATTAGTATTAATTCTTTGCAATTTTAATTTTTTGCTTTAATTGTACAGTTAGGTTGACTTCAGCTTATTTGAGTTGACCTTGAGATT
Source organism: Prosopocoilus inquinatus (assembly GCA_036172665.1). NCBI lineage: Eukaryota > Metazoa > Arthropoda > Insecta > Coleoptera > Lucanidae > Prosopocoilus > Prosopocoilus inquinatus. The sequence goes on from CM069873.1 coordinate 1,607,368, forward strand.
CATTGGGCTTCATTTTAACATTTTTTTTTTAATTTTCAGTTCTTTTTCTTAATTTTTAATTTGGGTTGAATGGAGTTTTATTATCCCTTTTTAATTAAGGAGGGGAAGGGTTGAATAGAATCGAGCTCAGTTGTTGGGTCGTCTTTGGATAACCTTGATACTGCTCGTAGTTCGTTGTAATCTGGTTTTTTTAATGTTCATAGTGTTAATTCTTTGCAATTTTCAATTTTCTGCTTTAATTGAATACAGTTATGTTGAGCTCAATTGACCTTGAGATTCGTTGTGCTTCATTTTAACATTTTTTTTTAATTTTAATTTCTCTTTCTTAATTTTTAACTTGGGAGTTTCATTTAATTTTTTTTTACTGAAAGAAGGGTCGAGTTTGGATGACCTTGACATTCTGTAATACTTCGCTGTAATCTGTTTTTTTTTTTTTTTTGAATTTTAATAGTTTTAATTCTTTGCATTTAAAATTTTTTTGCTTTAATTGAATACAGTTAGGTTGAGTTCAGTTCAATTGAGTTGGGTTGACCTAGGGATTCGTTTTTTTAACACTTTTTTTTTAAATTTTCATTTCTCTTTCTTAATTTTTTACTTGGGTTGAATCGAGTCAACCTAAGTTGGATTCGGTTAGATTGGCTGGACATTGGACATTGAAAATTTTTCTGTCTATTCCAGGTTTTTTATTTTAATTTTTTTCACAGTTTTTTCTTTTTATTTTTTTTTTGCTCGGATTAAATAATTGAGTTGAGTTCAGTGGTCGGATCGAGTTTAGTTGATTTAGCATGTTTTGGCGGCCCACTTGCATCGGCGCCCTCATGCTTTACCCCTACCGCCGGTCCTGGCCAGTAGAAGTTAAGGAAGATTGCAATATCTGGAACTTCAAGGGTACAATACCTCCTCTTTTAGAAAAAAAAATCGTTATTTTGAAAATTCTTGAACTCTTTAACCACACTTTTGATTTACAACTTAAGTATATCACTTTCGATTAATAATAATATAACGATAGTAAATCCAAAAGTCAAAATCTGGAACTTCAAGGGTACAACACCTCATATTTTAGAAGAAAAGAAGTTAATGTTCAATATTTTGAAGATTCTTGAACCTTTCAACCACACTCTTGATTTACAACCAAAGTATATCACTTTTGCTTTAATATAACGATAGTAAATCCAAATTGAACGTTCAAAAAAGTGAAAAGTAAGATTCTGGAACTTCAAGGGTACAATACCTCCCTCCTACAACAAATTGTTTTCCGTTATTTTGAAGATTTTTGAACCTTTCAACCACACTCTTGATTTACAACCAAAGTATATCACTTTTGATTTAATATAACGATAGTAAATCCAAATTGAAAGTTCAAAAAAGTGAAAAGTAAGATTCTGGAACTTCAAGGGTACAATACCTCCCTCCTATTTTAGAAAAAAAAACAATTTGTTTTCCGTTATTTTGAAGATTCTTGAACCTTTCAACCACACTGTTGATTTACAACCAAAGTATATCACTTTTGATTTAATATAACGATAGGAAATCCAAATTGAAAGTTCAAAAAAGTGAAAAGTAAGATTCTGGAACTTCAAGGGTACAATACCTCCCTCCTATTTTAGAAAAAAAAACAATTTGTTTTCCGTTATTTTGAAGATTCTTGAACCTTTCAACCACACTGTTGATTTACAACCAAAGTATATCACTTTTGATTTAATATAACGATAGGAAATCCAAATTGAAAGTTCAAAAAAGTGAAAAGTAAGATTCTGGAACTTCAAGGGTACAATACCTCCCTCCTACAACAAATTGTTTTCCGTTATTTTGAAGATTTTTGAACCTTTCAATCACACTCTTGATTTACAACGAAAGTATATTACTTTTGATTTAATTAACTATAGTAAATCCATATTGAAAGTTCAAAAAAGTGAAAAGTAAGATTCTGGAACTTCAAGGGTACAATACCTCCCTCCTATAACAAATTGCTTTTCGTTATTTTGAAAATTCCTGAACTTCTTAACCACACTTTTGATTTACAACTGAAGTTGGACACTTTTGATTAAATATGGCTATAGTAAATCCGGAACTTCAAGGGTACAATACCCCTCCTCTTAAATCTGGAACGTCGAGGGTACAATACCTCCTCTTTTAGAAGAAAAAGAAGTTGATTTTCATTATTTTGAAGATTCTTGAACTCTTTAACCACACTTTTGATTTTGATTTACTTTTGATTTTGATTTACAATTAGAGTATAACACTTTTGATTATTGGAAACAACTATAATAAATCGAAATTGAAACCAAACTGAAAAAACTAACCAAATTAAGATTGATAACTGAAACTTCAAGGGTACAATGTCTCCTGTTTTTTTTTTTTCTTTTTTGTTAAATTGAAACGAGACACTGACCCAGAACTCCCCTTTCCCGTCGCGAGTTTATTTTCGTTTCGGCCTTGGCTATGCCATGCATATACAGTCTCAGACAAATATTTTTCAACTCGCGCTCATCCGGCCTTCGTTACATCCGAGTTTCCGTCTTTTAACAACTCTCATTCACAATTGATTACATCTCGACGCAGATTGATTTAAGCAAATCCTTCAGGTCACGCGTTTCGCTATCCTGAATCCTTAATGCATCGTCCTTGCCCTCGCCGTCTCTGTCTGTATATCGATTTGAGGAAAACCTCGGCGGCTATCCTTGATTCGTTCATTTCTTAAAACGGCTTTTACGTTACGTAAAAAAATAACGGATAAGCATTGACGGACGCCGCTGTTTATTATTCATTAATGGAAAACAACCCTGGAGGAGAGAGAAGGTTCATCGGTGGAACGCAAGGGTGATACGAATTGAATGCAAGGGGGAAACACAAATTGTGCATTTTTTATGTATGTAGTACTTATTTAGTTTCGCGTTGAACGGAATTAATTTCTTGTTCTGTTCTTATTTATTTATTTTTTGTGTGTTTGTGCTGAAGTCGGAAAGTAATTTCGTTATAAATTAAGTCGACTCTACTGCAATTTGCATTTCCTTCGCCGACCTGAATGAAGAAGTAATTAAATAAACCCTCGCGTATCTATAACTTCTTTCGTATTCTAATTTATCTTTAGTCAAAAAATTTGTTTTTATGAGAAACAAAATTGTACGTCTGCGGTGCTATTAATTAAACGTTAACGTAATTGCGGAATATTTGATTGTGTTTTTAGTTAAAGTGTTATTTTAACGAACGAACGAAACTTTGTGTGGTTTGCAGCACTGAGAAAATATGGAAAACAAACAGAGAGTGTGTGCTGTTCATGATTGTAATGTCGGAATTATTTGCATGAAAATTAAACGAGCTGTTTACCACCGAAATTGTATTTGTATAATTCAGAAATTTAAATATCATTAGGTACGAAATATTGTTTTAAATAAATGATGAGGCACATAAAAGCAAAGTTACATAATCTTTCTTTATAATCCTCGCAACACATTAGTGTTATATTAATAAGCTCAAGTAACGAGGACTAATGATAAAGTTCTAATTCTGACGATGCAGCGTTACTTTATAATTTACTTTAATCATCTGAGTGTATGTTGTGAAGTAAAGCGGAAAAGAGATAAATTATGAATACAATTATTTTATTTTAGTTATATACCGGGTGCGCCACCGCAATTAGACGCGAAGCAGACCAATCGCTTAATGGATTTTCAATACCTATACTCGTAGGTCAACGATCAGATCTTGTAACAATCTAATTAATGAATTGTTGTTTTGATGATTGTCAATCTATGAGCATATTGCATGTATACAGGCAAATTAGGTCTTTCCTGTCGCACGGTATTAACGGTTTTAACACCGTGACGTCTCCATCGAAATTTATGCGTCGCAATCACGACACGTAACAATCACATCACACTTCTTTCTTTCCCCCCCTCGGTCGGTGGTAGTAAAAACGTGGCTCGTGTAATAATAACAAACCGAAAGTGATTAAAAGCCGGATTGGATTGAGGCGTTTTCAAGTTGCAAAGTGATTACGTTCGGGAAGCGGGCCTTTTATTGCAGTATCAAAAACGAAGTTTAAAATAGAATTAGAGACGGAAACGTGTACCAACCGCATTGGAAATCGATTCTGTTTATTGCAGGTATTAGAATATAAATAGGAAGGGAATTCTTATCGGCGGCGAGATTTTTGCTTCGCTCTCTGTTCATGAAATAATGCCTCGTCGTTAATCTCGTTATAAATAGAATAACTTTAAGTTATATACAGCGAGCGACAGAAAGTTGGACACTTGTGGGAATTCCATTTTATTATTGGTTTCTCAGAAAAAATTATTCTTTACGAAAGCTCCTGCGTCTTCCCGAACGCAAGATGCGAGCATAAAAGTTTGAGTACCTCTTGTCGTATATCGAGGAAATCAAAATATTTGAAATCGGCATAAGAGTAAAGTGCCCTTATTTTTCATGATACGCGAAAATACAAGTTGGAAAAGTTATTCGGAATTGTCATAGGATCTCAGATATGAAATCACGACTGTCTACAAAGAAAAAAGCAAATTTGACACTTCTTTTTTGTCGATTTCCTTCAATCTCCATGTGTATTGTAATTGTGTAACTTTGGAAATGTGTAGAGTTAGGCGTTTTTTCAAGTATGATATGAATATACTTTGAAATTTGTTTTATACTAAACCACCAACTAGAAATTACGCTCAATAACTTTGATTACCTTAAGAACTGCACTTTTTTGTGTCCAAAACTTTTTCTTTTCGTCGTAGATTGCCGCCATTTTAAATTTGGGGTCTCCTCACAATCCTGAATAACTTTTTTAAATGGTATTTCCGCGTATCTTGCAAAATAAAGGTACTTTACTCTTACGTCGACTTCAAATATTTTGATTTCCCCGGTATACGACGAGAGGCATTCAAACTCTGATACTTGCATCTTGAGTTTGAGAGGTTACGGGAGGTTTCGTAAAGAATAATTTTTTCTGAGAAGTCGAAGATAAGAAAGTTTTCCGCATGTGTTCAACTTCCAGCCGCACCCTATATATTGATGTTCAGAAAATTATCGATTTTGTAAAAATCGACGCGCACGGAAATAGCAGAGCGAAGCTTTTATAACTTCCATCGCAATTGAGAGTTATTAACGATTAATAATTAAAGAAATTGTGCAATTAAAATTCTTGAACTCATTAACCACACGTTTGATTTACAACTAAAGTGTGCCACTTTCGATTAATAATAATTTACGCGAAAATATAATTTGGAAAAGTTATTCGGAATTGTCATAGGATCTCAGATGTGAAATCACGACTGTCTGCAAAGAAAAAAGCAAATTTGACACTTTCTTTTTTGTCGATTCCCTTCAATCTTCATGTGTATTGTAATTGTGTTACTTTGGAAATGTGTAGAGATAGGCGTTTCTTCAAGTATGATATGAATACACTTTGAAATTTGTTTTATACTAAACCACCAACTAGAAATTACGCTCAGTAACTTTGATTATCTTAAGAACTGCACTTTTTTGTGTCCAAAATTTTTCTTTTCGTCGTAGATTGCCGCCATTTTAAATTTGGGGTCTCCTCACAATCCTGAATAACTTTTTTAAATGGTATTTCCGCGTATCTTGCAAAATAAAGGTACTTTACTCTTACGTCGACTTCAAATATTTTGATTTCCCCGGTATACGACGAGAGGCATTCAAACTTTGACACCTGCGTCTTGAGTTTGGGAGGTTACGGGAACTTTCGTAAAGAATAAATTTTTCTGAGAAGTCAAAGATAAGAAAGTTTTCCGCATGTGTTCAACTTCCAGCCGCACCCTGTATATTGATGTTCAGAAAATTATCAATTTTGTAAAAATCGACGCGCACGGAAATAGCAAAGCGAAGCTTTTATAACTTCCATCGCAATTGAGAGTTATTAATGATTAATAATTGAAGAAAATGTGCAATTAAAATAATATCTGAAGAATTCTGGCGTATACCGCCTGTGCAATGCGCCTTTACTTCTCACTTATAAGATGTTGTTTTAAAGTAATGAAATTTACAAGTTAGAAACTAAAACAGGAAACGGCGGTAATTACAGGAACGCTTATAAATCAGCTCGCAACGATAGCAACTTTTATAACGTTAATTAAGGGCGTTTCGCGTGAACGCTGAGACAACGAAATAAATCGTCGGTTCCGTAAGGTATATTACGTGGAATAAATCAAATTAAAGTCGCTTCACTTGATTCATCTGCGCCGAGCGAATTAGGGCTTAATCGCATTGATAGAACGAACACTGACACTATTTACAATAAATACGCTCGTGTAGTAAGTGCCTTAAAATAAAATAACGTTTGAAAAATCTTACTCTAATTTCGTTTTCTACACAAAATTCAACACGCGCATCTTTGTTTTAAATTGTGAAAAAAAATAACTACAACATAGCAATTATCAATAATCAATTGGGGTCTTCAATTTAGGCAACCATACAAGCGGACTGTGTACATGGGGTTGCCTATATTAAGGCTTTTTCTTTTTGAAAATATAATCTACTGTTGTACACAAATGTTATTAAAATTAATTGCTTATAATTTCATAATGTAATTCAACAATTTCTTCTTCTCTCCATTACACGTGATAATAAAAAAATAAATTACAAATTTTCTGAAATCAGGAAAATGTTTTTAAAGACGTAAAAAAAATTGGGAAAGCTCCGCAATCGCAGTCAATAGTCGACATGTCGTCGTATAGGCAACTCAATGTACGCAGCCGCTTGTACGGTTGCTTGAATTGAAGCCCACAATAACGATAGTCTTAAGTTTTTTTGATAAAAAATCGGGGAAAGCCTGGAAAAGTCAGGCAATGTTTCAACGAAAATAAAGTGAAAGCCCTAGTGTGGCAAATTTTGAACAAAAAAAAAACATTCTCTAAGGTGCTTCGATATAGGCAACCATTCAAACAACTGTGCTCATCGAGTTTTACATTAATTTCATATTTTTTATGTTTTAAATATGCACATCGAGTTTTTCATACATTTCATATTTTTTATGTTTTAAACAAGCAGGCATGCTATTAAAATTAATTTCTTATGGATTTAAAAGGTAATTGAATGATTTTTTTTTGCACTTATACACGTGAAATTTAAAAGGAAAAGAAAAATAATAATTTTTGTGCAGATTTTCCGAAATTAGAATTGAAAAATCGTCTGAACATGAAAACTGCCTAATCTCAGGCAATTGTAGAAATATATGTTCTTTGCCCAAATTAATTTGTTCCCCCTTTGATGCAGGCAACCATGCAAGCTGCCAAGTTTATTAGTTTGCCTAAACTATATATTTTTTTTTATTAATACACGTGAAAAAAAGTATTCCTATTAAATATCCTGCGTCTGTTATTTTAATTTTAAAATTGAAGACTGTAAAATGAGGGAAAGTTAGTTGCATAATCGCATTCAATTTTTGTTGACAAAGAATCAGGAAACATCTGGAAAAAGTCAGGGACGGTTTGTTTTAGTAAAAATAAAGTGGAAACTGTGTTAATCCAAAAAACCAAATCAATTTAGCATCCCGGTGGCGTTTTAATTAAAATTAAAAACGAAATCGATAACGTCGGGCTCAGTTTAATAAATTGTAATGCAAATTAAAAAAAGAAAAAAAGAAAAACTAAATAGAGTACGATACCTGACATTACTGATTTAGTCCAAAATCAGTCGAGTGCAAAATAAATTTAGTTTCATGTATACTAGTCGAGTTTTATTCTGCTGGTTAATTGCAGGGTCGTTCGAAAGAGATTGGAAATGATTGGAATCTTTGCCTTTCGCCTTTGGTGCTTGGAGAAAAATTTCTGGTAACTGTTGTAGAAGGGGTACATCATTCTTTCTTGTTGATAGTGCTTGAGCATATGTAATTGGCTGATAGCATACCAGCGTACTATTGTGAACGAAGGAAAGACACTTGCTGATTTGCAAAGACGGGAGGGGGGAGACCGCGAGGACCTTTTTCTCCTTACCATTTCACTGTAAAGGTAGGTTCATACTATGGGTCTTATAACGGTCGGTTTTTTTGACGAACTATTTACACAATCGCGGTTTAACCTTGGTTTTGTTCAGGCAACGAACAAAGGATTATATTTTCCATTTTTTCCACAAAGGTCTTACCTAGCCATAATGGTTTGAATTTTGAACGAAGAATAATGGAACATATATCCCAACGAAGAAAATGGAAAAGGGACTTTTGGATTCATCCCTTAAAGAAAGTGCGCTTTCTTCAAAAGGCTTTTTTTTTCAAATCCAAATAGTTTCTTTCTTCTTTTGGCGTACTAGGTATCTCCGCAGTTACATATTTTAACTTTCAATTTGAATTTGCTAGATGATGAACTGAAGTCTTTCAAATTTCCTAACATCTTTTCTATCAACTTCAAACACATTTGGCAGGTATTATAGAAAAAAAAAGAAACAGAATATAGCTTCCTTGACTGGTCAACTGTTTTTCCACGTATCTTCCAAACTCACACCGCATCTGTACTCTTGCAGGACAGTTTGAATTTGAAAAAGACTTTCACTTTTGGTACTTGGAGGAAAAGTTCCACTAACCATCGTTGTGGGAGGAATGAATCCAATCCTTCTTGATGGTAGTGTTTACGGATACGCAATAATTAAATAAAGTAAGAAACGAAAACACATGCTAATTTGCAACTTGAATACGTTGAGGGACCTTAAGTATTTTTCCTCTTGATACTTGGTACGGAAGTAGTAGAATGCCTTGGTATTTTCGATTTCCAAAATGGGTAATAGAACATTTCTTGATAAAATAATGTTCTGGCAAGTTCTGTTGTAGGGGAGAGGGTAGGTGTAACTATCTCAAAACCTAAAGGAAAACAGAATACTTGTTGATCTACAGAGTGAGAAGGGTAGCTGTGCAATTTCAGCAAGTTAGGAGAGCTTTCATCCTTATTATATATTTCACTTTCAATTATGAAGAAGAAGAGAAGTATTTGGGGGGGTTAACTGTCTCATGGTGCAATTTTATATCGTTGATTAAATGCAGGATAGCTTGGGAAAAAGGTTTGAAATGGAATAGAATATTTTCCAAAGTTGAAGAAAAAGTTCTGGTAGCTGCAAAAACGTTAGATATCGATTGTAATCTTTTTCAAAGTTGGAGGGAAAAGTCTGGTAACTGTTATGAGAGGAGTGCGTCAATCAAAGTGGAGGTGAGCAACTTGTACAGGGTTAGGACACCTTGAGAACCTTTTCCTTCTTACTATTTCACTTTGAATTGTGAAAGGGAGGGGGGTTTGACGGCGTAGTTGTCTCATGGTGCAATTTTATTTCGCTGGTTCATTGAGAAAAAGGTTGGAAATTGATTGGAACCTTTTCCAAAGTTGGGGAAAAAGTTCTGGTAACTGTTTTGAGAGGGGTGCGTCAATGAAGAGGGAATGGTGCAACTTGTACAGTGTTAGGAGACCTCGAGAACCTTTTCCTTCTTACTACTTCACTTTGAATTGTGAAGGGGAGGGGGATTTGACGGCGTAGTTGTCTCGTGGTGCAATTTTATTTCGCTGGTTCATTGAGAAAAAGGTTTGAAATTGATTGGAACCTTTTCCAAAGTTGGGGAAAAGGTTCTGGTAACTGTTTTGTGAGGGGTGCGTGAATCAAGGGGGAATGGTGCAACTTGTACAGTGTTAGGAGACCTTGAGAACCTTTTCCTTCTTACTACTTCACTTTGACTTGTGAAGGGGAGGGGGATTTGATGGCGTAGTTGTCTCGTAGTGCAATTTTATTTCGCTGGTTCATTGAGAAAAAGGTTTGAAATGGATTGGAACCTTTTCCAAAGTTGGGGAAAAGGTTCTGGTAACTGTTTTGAGAGGGGTGCGTCAATGAAGAGGGAATGGTGCAACTTGTACAGTGTTAGGAGACCTTGAGAACCTTTTCCTTCTTACTACTTCACTTTGAATTGTGAAGGGGAGGGGGATTTGACGGCGTAGTTGTCTCATGGTGCAATTTTATTTCGCTGGTTCATTGAGAAAAAGGTTTGAAATTGATTGGAACCTTTTCCAAAGTTGGAGAAAAGGTTCTGGTAACTGTTTTGAGAGGGGTGCGTCAATCAAGGGGGAATGGTGCAACTTGTACAGTGTTAGGAGACCTCGAGAACCTTTTCCTTCTTACTACTTCACTTTGAATTGTGAAGGGGAGGGGGATTTGACGGCGTAGTTGTCTCGTGGTGCAATTTTATTTCGCTGGTTCATTGAGAAAAAGGTTTGAAATTGATTGGAACCTTTTCCAAAGTTGGGGAAAAGGTTCTGGTAACTGTTTTGTGAGGGGTGCGTGAATCAAGGGGGAATGGTGCAACTTGTACAGTGTTAGGAGACCTTGAGAACCTTTTCCTTCTTACTACTTCACTTTGACTTGTGAAGGGGAGGGGGATTTGATGGCGTAGTTGTCTCGTAGTGCAATTTTATTTCGCTGGTTCATTGAGAAAAAGGTTTGAAATGGATTGGAACCTTTTCCAAAGTTGGGGAAAAGGTTCTGGTAACTGTTTTGGATGGGGTGCAACCTCTTTTTTTTTGATGATAGTGCTTGCGCATATGTAAGTGGGTGATTAGAGGCATACTGTCCTGAAGGAAGGAAGGAAGGAAGGAAGGAAGGAAGAACACGTGCTGATCTGCAGAGTGGTGGGTGGCTGCGCAACGTTGAGCAGGTTAGGGGGAGTGGATCGATGGGGCGTCGGTGGTAACACCAGTGTGCGGCCGGCGCTCGGGCCGATGGGAGGCCCGGCTGACATGCCTAAAGCGCGCGCCACCCTCGAAGACGAGGCCAACAGCCTCTACCAGCCGCGCAGACACCGGCGTCTTCGCCGCAGGTACCAACGCCACCCGCTCACCGCCGACCCGCAGCACGAGCTTTCTCTGTCACCCTCAATATCCAGACGCACTTTCTGGATGTTGTCGGTGGTAAATGTGACAATCAGCTTGCACACGACTCGTGAATGTAACCGCCCTGGAAGCGTACCATGCTCCTTTTCGTTCTTGTCCATCGCCGTTACAATCACAGGCTGCGCACTTTATTTTGTAAGACCCACATTCACGTCAAAATTCTGAGGCTACCTGTAAGCGCTTTTCCCGCCGATTTCTTCCTAAATGTTAATAGTGTAACCATGAAGTAGTATGTCCTAGTGCAATCATGTTGATTTGATACTGATGCTTTTTAAGTGTGTCCAAGTAGTGAATGTCTCATTCAGAACGGGTACACAATGTCAAGCGTAAGTTCGATGGTTTATGTGACTGACTTAAGTTGGATGTGCTTCTTTACCGCCACAGAACGATCAATCACTTGAAAGGGTTGTGTTGAAGTTCGCTTTCTGTGGCAAATTATATGTTGCAAGGCTTGGATAATATTACGTTTCTTTTACTGGACGATTCAATGCATGTTCTGCTCGTAACACTTGTTTTTATTCGTAACATAAACAAACACTGGCGGCGCAATGTTTATACTTATTCAAAATGCAATCGATCATTCACATCAGAAGGTGTTTTTCCTTATACGCATTACTCATTTATTATACATGCATTTCAAACAGCGCAATGGTTTGATCATATCGTGGTACTAACAAGGCAAAAACGCATATATACCGGGTGTCCCGCGCCATGTGCTCACCCTTCTAGAATCTTTATTTATTAATCGATTAACCTGAATTTTGGAAACAATAAACTAAACAAAAATTGGAATTTTCCGACATACTGATAGTCGTCATAGGACTTCCGGTTTCGCCGGAAGTGATATCAATTTTCTTATTTCAAATGGAACACCCTATATATTTTTACATATTTAAAATCTACGGATCATTACGAGTCCGAATACGTATCAATTGGTAATTTTGGTTTCCATGACAACGAAAAGAAAACTTTTTTATTTTTCGATCTAGAAAGCTATGAATCGCATTTTTTCGATCTAATGCGATCAAGTGTTTCGAGAAAATCACTCCTTTGATGGTACTTTGATTTTTAACATTTTTACAGTATTTGAAATTTTCATTGGCTCTTAACTCATTTTTTTCGATAGAACCTCATATGTTTCTTAGCTTAGTTCAACTAAACATTTTTTTCTAAATACGCTGATGCCAAATACGTCATATCTTCTTTGAAAATAACTTAAAATAGAGCATGTCTTATTGAAATTTTACACTCCCTTTATTTCAAATGACTTTCAAAGAAAATATGACGTATTTGGTATCAGCGTACTCAGGAAAAAAATGTTCTGTTGAACTAAGCTAAGAAACACATGAGGTTCTATCGAAAAAAAATGAGTTAAGAGCTAATGAAAATTTCAAATACTGTAGAAATGTTAAAAATCAAAGTACCATCAAAGGAGTGATTTTTTCGAAACACTTGATCGCATTAGATCGAAAAAATGCGATTCATAGCTTTCTGGATTGAAAAATAAAAAAGTTTTTTTTTTCGTTGTCATGGAAACCAAAATTAACAATTGATACGTATTCGGACTCGTAATGATCCGTAGATTTTAAATATGTAAAAATATATAGGGTGTTCCATTTAAAATAAGAAAGTTGATATCACTTCCGGCGGAACCGGAAGTCCTATGACGACTATCAGTATGTCGAAAAATTCCATTTCTTGTTTAGTTTATCGTCTCCAAAATTCAGGTTAATCGATTAATAAATAAAGATTCTAGAAGGGTGAGCACATGGCGCGGGACACCCGGTATATTAAAATAGTTAACTATTAAATGACCATGACATAATAAACCCATGGTTTTATAACTAGGGTACGGTATAAAAGGCAATGGAAGGAAGACCTTGCAGCACATTTTGCTTAAGGGTCTGAAGTTTGACAATTGTTAAATAGAAAAGTTCGCTTTGATTATTATTTTTTTCTCTTTGTGAAACGAAACCAAAATATGTTTGACGGATATCACTGATATGCTGCACTGGCGTGCACTCACAATCAGTGTATAAGTATCTTGGTTTTAACCTCATACATCAATAAGAGATGAAGATACTCTTGAGTGTACACTAGTGCAACAATTGAATAGACTCTCAAATGCAGGAAAGAGTAAAAAGGTAGTTTTCTATTAAACACCCGGTATATCTACGCTCATGAAAACTGGATACTTATGGTCATCAGTTTAAACCTTCAAGACCCAATTATTTACCTATTTCTGCTTTACATCATTTTATTTCGTATTAATATTACTATTATTATTATTATTATTATTATTATTATTATTATTATATTATACGATCAGAGATCTCATCATTTTGTCATCTCATGTTTAAATAAATTCTTTAAAATCGTAAAAACAGTAAAGATCTGAAGACTATTTACAGTCTTCAACTTACTTCAGAAAAAAAATAAATAAAAATATACATACAGGGTCTTCCAAATTGATTGGCCTATTAAAAATTCTCGAGGAAAGGAACCTAAAAATATTCGGAAAATTAACACACTGCCCCAGGAGGAAATGATCTTTCAAACTGACACATCTTCACTTCCGGTTATACCGGAAGTCGCCCTTAATTTTCTTATTTTAAACGGAATGCTATACTTCTTTCTATTGCAAATTCTGATTCCACACGTCATTGCCAAGGCTTCCCTATACTTAAATGTAACGAATAAATAGTGAGAAAACCCCTCGACCACATTAATTCACTGAAAGCGAATACGTATTTCGGTAACGAAGTTACCATCTTCAGCGCTAAACTGATGTCACTGAATATCAGTTTAGCGCTGAAGATGGTAACTTCGTTACCGAAATACGTATTCGGTTTCAGTGAATTAATGTGGTCGAGGGGTTTTCTCACTATTTATTTGGATTGCAGCCACAGGTTTTGTGTTGCTTTGTGATTATTAAATGTAACGGTTTTTGAGATTACCAAAAAGATTATCTCGGTGGCCTTTCATTGAAGAGAACGGCCCGTATTCTCACCTCGTCTTGAATTTAGCAACGCCGGCGTGATTAAATTCCCTGTCACTTTCTTACTCGTGAAATTCGCATAAAGCTACATCGTTTATGTATTTATTTTAATCACGGCTTTAGTTAAATTAGTTTAAGAGTTAAGTTAGTTTGAGAGACGATCTTAATCACGAGATGAGAATACGGGCAATAATGTATTTACGACACTCTCCAATTCCAAGGTTCAACTTGCCCGCCGTTTGAGAAAATTATACCCAAACCTTTCAAATCATATCCCAGTTATCCCTGAAAAATTCACAGGTATCAATTTTTAATTTTTCTTTAAAGTTCTGTTTTTTTTTTAAATTTTAATTTTTCGAGTTTTACTTTTGGGTTATTTTTTTTAGTGTTAATTTTGAAAAACTTCATGTCTTTGTTTTAATTCTTTCAGTTTCTTTTTAGGTTTTGATTTCTGTTTGAATTTTTTTTTTTTGAGTTATAATATTTTACTTTTCAATCTCTTCGGTTTTAATTTTGTGAATTTCAATCTGTAGTCTTGTTTTCGAGTGTTAATTTTTTTAAGTTTTTAATAATTTGTTTTTAGTTCTTTTTAGTTTTTGAGCTTCTGGGATCGCCTTCCGTAGACTGGAGTTTTCAGTCCACTTGAATGATCTAAATTTGTTTTTGATTTTTATTGATTTTTCTTCTTGAATTTTGATTCTTTAGTTTTAATTTTTGTTTTTGGTTTCTTTAGTTTTTCAATTTCACTCTATTTTTGTGTTTTATTTTTTAAAGTCTGATTTTTCAAGTTTTGCTTTTGAGTTATTTTGGTTTTCTTTTGATTTCTCAATTTTAGTTGTAATTCTTGTTTTAATTTTTGTTTTATAATTTTTAAAGTTTTAGTTTTTTCGAGCATTAATTTTTTTGCACATGATTTTGTAGTTTCGGTTTTTTAGTTTTGATTTCTTGATTTAAATTTTTAATTTTTCTTTCTTTTGTTTCTTCATTTCTTAAAGTTCTGTTTTTGTTGTGTTTTCTTGAATTTTGATTCTTTAGTTTTAATTTTTGTTTTTGTTTTCTTTAGTTTTTCAATTTCACTCTATTTTTGTGTTTTATTTTTTAAAGTCTGATTTTTCAAGTTTTGCTTTTGAGTTACTTTGGTTTTCTTTTGATTTTTCAATTTTAGTTGTAACTCTTGTTTTAATTTTTGTTTTATAATTTTTAAAGTTTTAGTTTTTTCGGGCATTAATTTTTTTTGCACATGATTTTGTAGTTTCGGTTTTTTAGTTTTGATTTTTTGATTTAAATTTTTAATTTTTCTTTCTTTTGTTTCTTCATTTCTTAAAGTTCTGTTTTTGTTGTGTTTTCTTGAATTTTGATTCTTTAGTTTTAATTTTTGTTTTTGTTCTCTTTATTTTTTCAATTTTGCTCTATTTTTGTGTTTCATTTTTTAAAGTCTGATTTTTCAAGTTTTGCTTTTGAGTTATTTTGGTTTTCTTTTGATTTTTCAATTTTAGTTGTAGCTCTTGTTTTCATTTTTGTTTTATAATTTTTAAAGTTTTAGTTTTTTTGAGCATTAACTTTTTTTGCACATGATTTTGTAGTTTCGGTTTTTTAGTTTTGATTTTTTGATTTAAATTATTAATTTTTCTTTCTTTTGTTTCTTCATTTCTTAAAGTTCTAAAATTTTAATTTTTCAACTTTTACTTTTGGGCTATTTTTCTTAGTGTTAATTTTGAAAAACTTCAATTCTTTGTGTTAATTGTTCCAGTTTCCTTTTAGGTTTTGATTTTTGTTTGAATCTTTTTCAGTTTCATTACTTTACTTTTTAATATTTTTTGGTTTTAATTTTATGAATTTCAATCTGTAGTCTTATTTTTGAGTGTTAATTTTTTTAATATCTCAATTCTTAACGTTTTGATAATTAGTTTTTGAGTTTCTGGAACCGCTTTCCTTAGACTGGAGTTTTCAGTCCAGTTGAATGATTTTAAATTTGTTTTTGATTTTTAGTAATTTTTTCTTGAATTTTGATTCTTTAGTTTTAATTTTTGTTTTCTTTAGTTTTCTATTTTTGCTCTATTTTTGGTTTTATTTTTTAAATTCTGATTTTTCAAGTTTTACTTTTGAGTTATTTCGGTTCTCTTTTAATTGTTTGAATTGTTATAATTTTTGGCTTATCAATTTCAATTTTAATTTTTGTTTAACATTTTTTTTATAATTTTTAAAGTTTTAGTTGTTTCGAGCATTAATTTTTTGCGAATGAGTTTTGATTTTGTAGGTTTCGTTTTTTTTTTTTTTTTTTTTAGTTTTGACATTTTGGTTTCAATTTTTAATTTTTCTGTTTTAATTCTTCATTTTTTTTTAAGTTCTATTTTTTTTTAATTTTAATTTTTTCAAGTTTTACTTTTAGGCTACTTTTCTTAGTGTTAATTTCGAAAGACTTCAATTCTTTGTCTTAATTCTTTCAGTTTCTTTTTAGGTTTTGATTCTTGTTTGAATTTTTTTAACTTTTAATGCGTTTTATCATTTTCGGTTTTAATTTTGTAAATTTCAATCTGTAGTCTTATTTTTGAGTGTCAAAGTTTCAACTCTTAACGTTTTATGATACTATTCAACTGCCCAAAACTCAGCTTTCGCAAATGGAACGCCCTGTATATTTTTGCGTCGTGAGATGCAGAACCAAATTCTACAAAAAAAAAATGATAATTCCTTATCCTGACTATTATTAAACACTTGAAAATAAATGAATACATAAAACTCGCAGTAGGCGGTGCTCGTGTACCTCGGAAATCATAGAATACGAGACAAACTGATACTTAATTACTTAACACTGGTAATTATGTTGTTAAAACGACAAATATAAATTTATTTATTTTTTTTGTTTCAAAAGATCGTTAATTTCAAACCTGAGGTTTTCCAGCTCTCTAATTAAAAACCTTCTCCATCCCCGAAGCTAACCGCGTAAATGCCAAAACGTTTAGAAAATTAAGTCTTCATACGCGAGCAGATCCTGTGAACTTTAAAGGTCAACATTTATTACCATGTGGTTTATACAGCTTCGAATCTGCGACGCTTCTTTTACTTTACTGAAAATAATAATTAACGATTTACATACAACTCGAAAACCACACATTTGCATATACATACGAACGTCTCATTTCCATACGCCCTCCTTCTTCACCAAGTCCTTTGTGCGCTTATGCCGAGGATTATACGTAACTCGTTTTTAATTTTAGGCCGGAAAAGAATCGATAACGACGCCTTCCTTGCCCTAGATTCGGTTTTAAGGAAGTGTCAACTTTCGAGATGCGATTCGAAACTCTTTACCCGTTTCTATTTCGCGAGGGGCGGCCTCGAAAAGTTCGTAATTGGATGCCTTTGCGCGAAACAAATAATCCAATTATCAAATTTGCTCTATAAGGCGGAAGTAAGATGCAGAAGGCGGAAGGAACTCATAATAATGCGAGTTCTTTGAATATGACGATACAGTTTCAAAAAATGTTGCTAAAGTAGCTGTTTATTATACAAGTGCCTTACAAGGCAAATAAATCACGAAAGGAATGTTTCGCAAACTTTTTTTGAGTGACTTATTTGCTGCTAAGGCACGAGCTAATACATAGTTTTATCCTAATCTTGTTTATTATGAAATCAAAATAATGTCAATTTTTAATAATACTGTCTGTGTAGGATCAAAACCAGCAATCTCCAAAAGTCAGAGTGAGTCAAATAATGCAATCTCTATTATATTTGTGCTAATTACAATAATTATTAATTACTATCCACACATGGAGGAATGCAGTATGTTTTTTTTAGAAAACGTTAGTTAATTAGCTATCCACAGATCATTTTGGCAGAAATAAAATAGTAGTTTTTTTTCCATTAAAAAAAAAAAAAAACAATGCCACACGGAGATTGCACGTTCTTATCCTATACACCTCAATTATGGCTTCGTAATTCCACTAGTGTATTATAAACCTCATAATACATTCGGCAAAATTGTCATTATTTTATGACTTCATATTAAACAGCTTTAAACCTAATCGGATTTCTTATAATTATGTATGTTTTCTAAAACTGATTAATTAATTAATTAATTAATTAATTAATTAATTTATAGTTGCTGCAATTTTCGCACTTGAAACACGATTACAGGTGTCCAAAAGCAAAGTCTGTAATAATATTGTCTGTGACAATAGAATGCTTTGTTTGTGTTATACTTAGTTACGGACCCATTTCGATTACCAATTCATTTTCACGGGCCCTGAATCCGCCTCTGTCCATCGTTTTTCGTTCACATCTTGAAATGAAATTTACAATTTTTCTTAACCGTTCGCTGCTTGAGTCAGACTCTACACGTCTCCTTAAATTTTGTTGTTGAACAACGAATTTCAACGGATTCGTTGAGATATTTACGAAATAATCTGTGCTTGTTTTGTTTTTGTTTTTTTTTTTTGAGATCTGTTTGTTTATGTGCATAGAAAATTACTAAGATTTTTCTTTTTCTTTTTTTTCTCTGAAATACTTATACGTATTTGTATGATTATAGATCGGGGGTTCCCAACTTTTTGTAATCATCGACCCCTTGCAAAAAAATAAAAATCTCCATTCATCCCCCCCTTTCAAATTCAATTAATACTTCTGAAAGAGTAGATCTAGATATACTTTTTTTTCACTCCTGACGACGCTATCAATCGACGGTGAAACGTTGAGTGCTTTCCCAATTATATTATAAATTCCGGTTGGAGTTTCAAAAAAAAAAATACTTACAATTTTCATCTGACAAAAGTTGACTTCAATTAACAATGTTAAATTAATTTTTTTTTAATTGTGACAATCTGAGTTAATTTTTTTTTTTATTATGAACCGATCAACTTCCTTTCTTTTCGTTTCTGACGGTATTTCATATTTTTTATTTTATAATCTTTTTGTTTTTTTTTCTTTTGTCTGAATCTTAAAAAGTTCGTCACAGTGTTCTTGATTCGATTGGACTTAGCTTTACGGAGTTTTTATTTTTTAGTCTTATCTTCATCACCGATCGTCTTTTGTTTTTTTATTCAATTCCTTATTTGACTTTACTTTATTTAATTCAGTTTTAATATAATCAACTGATCGGTTTTTGTTTTCTTTTTAAACCGATTCGTTAGTTTTGTTTTTATTTTATTTTTAACTGTCATCTTAGTTTCTCTTGTTTGATTTTATTTGACATTATTTTGTTTTGTTTTTTTTTTATTATGAATTGATCGATTTTTGTTTTTTCTTTAAATCGATTTCGTTAGTTTTATTTTTTTTAACTGTCATCTTCGTTTCTCTTTGGTTGATTTTATTTGATGTTATTTTGTTTCTTTAAATCATCAATTGATCGTCTTTTGTTTACGTCACATTTTAATCCCGTCGTCGATTGATCGCTATTTATGTTTTCGCCTTTATTCGGTTTGATTTTATTTTATGTCTTATTTTGCTCATAACTTTATCGTCGTGTTTTCGTTCTAAAGATTAATTTAGTTTTTCTTTCTATTGTACAGTTGTTTCTGAAATAAACAAAAAAACATACGTCGTTTATTTTTTATTCTTCACTTTACTTTGTATCTTCAAATTTTTAATGTAATCGACGTATGTTTGTAATGTTTTTTTCTTTTAACCGATTTCTTTTTTTTTGTTTCTCTTTTTCAACTATCAATTTATCAGGTTGCTTTTTTGTTTCATTTTATTCGACGTGTTGTTCGTCTTTTGTTTTTGTTTTTTTTTTCTTTAATATTTACTGAATCTTGCACGCTTTATTTATTTCATTTGGATGGTCGTGTCGCTTTGCTTTTGGAGGATCGACAAGTTTTAGGACCAGTTGTGGTTGACCTTGACCGATTCTTTTGTGGCACAAACTTGACTAGAGTGTTGTTAACTCAACTTCGAAGCAGTTTCTCTCTCCTTTTGTTTGATAATTTGGGTAATTAATAATAATAATGATGATTATTATAAACGTCCTTATTGCATTTCTCAACACATAAATTTATTAAGCAGAATTAATGAATTTTCTGTTAAACACAGGCGTTTGTTCGTCCATTTGTAGGCAAGTTCCGTTTACCCCGAACGGTGCTTAATGTTTTGCTTCTCCCGTCGCCGTTCGATTACGGACAATTGATAGTTAACAAGCCCATAAGGGTTGGACCGTTCACCACCTGGCATCGTTAGTAGCCCCGGATAGCCCTAAACTGAGCTCTTGGGAACCTACTTTTCACCCCTTTATGTCCAAAATTCTTTAAAACAATCCGCATTCCGCTCTCCTTGGACTTCAAAATGAAGACTTTACTTAAACATCACAAATAAAAGTGTCCGGTTTTTTAAAACTATAACAGTACACTAAAAATTCGTAAATTTTTTTTACAAAACAATTCAGGAAAATTTTAAATACAAAAATACAATAAACAGAAACGTAATATTCAGTTTATAATTTAGGCAGACTCTAATCAAAAAGTTATAAACAAAAACGCGTGCAATGCAAAAAAACATGCTTAATTGAGTGCATAGTTAGGGGTAAAATAGCGACTTACGTAATTTCGATTTCATTCTTCTGCAGATGCGCTCTCGCTCTCGTCTTAAAGTGTTCAAACACGATTCGGAGGAATTCTCAGCTTCCGCTACTCGCTCTGGGCTTATACACCTTAGAATTAATTCCTATATTATTTAAATAATCGTAACGTTTAATTTTTATAAAAAAAAAACCGTGCATCTCAACGAACGTGCTGAACATTCGATCTTTTACATCAATATGCATCGCATTTTTGAACTGTCGGATTCTTGTGAGACGAAGGAAAATTTCCGAGTTACGTACCAATCTTTAATGTCTCGGAGAAATATTTTAAGTTATCTTTGAGTTTTAATCTCAATCTTTATCAATAGTCATTAGTAATTCCAATGGCTATTACTTTATTAATAATTATTGAAGGTTTGAATTGTTGTCTTGAACATTTCCAGTGGTCTCACATTTTTTCTTTTTTTAGGAATCCTCCTTTACTTAGTTTTTTCTTCCCATTACGACGCAAAACATTTTACTGTCCTGTCCATTTTACTTTTCTGTTAGATTTTAACATAATTAAACTAATAAATAGTATAGAACAACGATAGACAATTTAATGATAAATTCAATACGCATCGTATTTTTGAACTGTCAGTTTCTTGTGAGACGAAGGAAGATTTCCGAGTTACGTACCAATCTTTAATGTCTCGGAGAGATATTTTAAGTTATCTTTGAGTTTTAATCTCAATCTTTTATCAACAATCATTAGTAATTCCAATGGCTATTACTTTATTAATAATTATTGAAGGTTTGAATTGTTGCCATTACGACGCAAAACATTTTACTGTCCTGTCCATTTTACTTTTCTGTTAGATTTTAATATAATTAAACTAATAAATACATAGTATAGAACAACGATAGACAATTTAATGATAAACCTAACATTCTTTTGTGCTCGTAAATGTTCCGAGCGCGCGCGCGCCACGTCCCATGTCCCAACAATTTTTATTAAACTTGTTAGGGGGCATCCTTTCCAAAGTACATTCTCCTTGAGAGACGGGGAATCGTAAAACCAAACTTTAGCAGGAAGTTTCTAAGAGTTTGACGCAAATTGTATCCCTCCAGGGTCGGATATACTATCTATGATTTATTGGGTACGTTTCATGGGAAGGGCGTGGCATTTTCAGGTCGTCGTCGTCGTCTTTAAAACGGAATCATTATTTCATAATTTAAACAAATAAGAAAAAAAAATAGTACTCGGAATGCAGTCTGCCACACTCTTTTATAAAAAAAAGAACCTGGGTTGAATTTAAACAAATAATAAAAATAGTAAGTAAACAAAATGCCGGCCGCTCTTTGGAATGGTGCGTACACACTGCTTAAAAAAAAAGAACCTGGGAGTAATGAATGGTTACGTGGTGATCTTGACTTTGCTGTGACATCTTGATCTTGGCTTGTTTCCTTGTGATCATGGTCACGGTGTTACTGCGAGGTCAACGTCGCAAATAGTACGTCATCTTGCATCAGTGTGTGTACAAACAATACAAGAATAAACTGCATTGACTTTGGACACGTCCAGATAGAGTCAGAGTAAAAAATAATTATTATTTTGTGAAGGTAAATGAAAAAAAAAAGAATCAAAATATTTCCTATTATGTAATTGATACCTACCAACAATGGAATGTCGAAGAAACGTCCACAATAAAAGAGACGTAATGAATAATAAATATTTTAATGATGAGAAGCATAAGAGAATTATTTTCTCTTAACAATAAAATGAAAAGATACACTTTTTTCTTTTCTTGCGGGAACAGCTTATAATGACAATATTTTTTCCTATAGTTTTTGTTTTGTACTCAATTTTAGTTGCACCAAAACCCTGCTTTGAAGTTAACATAACAACCTTTACCTTTGCCCTTCGACTGTACGCGTTCATTCTATAACGGTTCCACGAAAGCCTACTTAAGTCATGTTCTGGGGCAGGAGTTCTTAACGGGGTCGGTGAAGGCTTGAAGTGGTCGATGAACTTACAGGGGTCGGTTGAATGTCGATGAACCTCTGGGGGTCTTCTAGAGGGTCGATGAATTCTCTCTTGTCTAGCACAGGCCTATCCGAATCGTCTATCAAAAGAAAAATAAAAGAATAAATAAATTTGAATTAAGTATTGAAAGAAGGATAAATAAATTTGAATTAAATATTGTGTCAACTCGAATAAAAGAAGACGATCGAAAAGAAGTAAAAGAGAGAGAGAAAAAAAAAACAAAACAGAAGACGATCATCTGACCGTTAAAAAACAAAAATCGTGTTAAATAAAATTTAACAGAAGAAAAACGAGAACAAAAGGTGATACATACATGGTTAAAAGTCAGAGAGGAAACAAAAACAAACGTCGATGAATTGATTAAATTAAAAATCGAATTAAGTTGAATAAGGAATATAAAAGAAAACGACGCAGTCAAAAATTTAATCTGCAAATGTAAAAAGAAAAAATACGAACAGTTAATAATAAAAAAACAAATCGTACAACAGAAAAAAAGAAACGAAAACGACGGCGATTAAAAATAACTATGGAGTGAAAGAAAAACAAAACAAAAAACCATCGACTGATAGTTAAAAAATTAAATCGTGTTGGCTAAAATTAAACAAAAGAAAAAAGGACTGATAGATATAATAAATCGAATCAAAAAGAAAAAAAAATTGAATTAAATGAAGTCGAACAACGAAAGGAACATAGAAAAAAAAACAATTAAAAAAACGATCGGTGATAAAAATAAGGCGAAAATAAAACTTCCTCAATGTAAGATCGAATCGAGAGGGAAAATTTGAACAAAGGAAAACAGAAACAGAAAGTAAACTGTCAACATGAATGAAAGAAGATCGATTGAGTATCAAAATAAAATCGAATCGAGGGAAAATTTGAACAAAGGAAAAAAAACAAAATGTACGGTTTCAATATGAATAAAAGAAGAAGAAAAAAAAAAGAAGATCGATTGAATATCAAAATAAAAATAAAATGCGGTCAGTTCGAGCGGAAGTGGAAACAAAATAAGCAGCAACTGTTAGAGAAAAAAAAAAGGCAGAAAAAAAAACAGTTAATAATAGAAAAATAAATAAATCAAATCGAATAACAGAGAAAAAGAAACAAAAGCGGCGCCCCAAAAAAAAAGAGTAAGAAGTAAAAGAGAAAAAAAAAAATACGAAACAAAAGACGATCGACTGATAATTTTAATAAAATTTGGTGAATTGATGGTTAAAAGTAAGACAACCAAATTAAATGAATTCGAATTAAAGGAAAAAAAAAGCAAAGGTCGAGGTTTGATTAAATTAAAACTCGAATAAAGAATACAAAAAAAAAAAAAAAAAACAAAAGACGATCGGTGATGATGATCGAATAAAGAGAGAAAATTCTGATTTTTCGAATTTTCTCTCTTTATTCGATCATCATCACCGATCGTCTTTTGTTTTTTTTTTTCGAGTCAAGAAAAATCAAAAGATGATTGAGTCGGTTTATAATTAAAAAAACAAATGAAGTAATGTTTCAGAAATTTTAATTAAATTTGAAACGGAGTCGATGGAAATTTTTATTTTCTCTCTTTATTTAAGGGGTGGACGCTTGAAGAAGTTTGGAAACTCCTGTTCTAGAATATATTTCCCATTTAAGAGCAAGCTTGCTCAAAAACGTGCTTCTCGATCCCCCTCCCCCCCATTGTCCCCAAAATTCTCTTAAAAATCCGCACTAAGTTGGATCTGGATTTTCTTTGTTAGTAGCGTTTCTGGCTTTTCACGAAAAACCAGAAACCAGATTTTCTTTGTTAGTAGCGTTTCTGGTTTTTGGTGAAAAGCCAGAAATTGATTATGCGATTTGTTTTCCATGATTGTTCGAATGGCGACTTCAGGTACAAAATTTTACTTACGTGAATATTTCAACAAATAAAAATGCTAAAATTTTTAAATAAAAAAAAAATAAAATACATTAATTGAAACGGGAAATTTAGTTTACAATATAATTATAATAATATAAAAGTTATTTATTTTAATATCAACAATTAAGACCGTACGAAATATTGAAACATTAAATAACAATTTTGCAAAACAGACAAAAAATTCAAGATTACAAAAATAAATCATAAATATTACAAAGTAAATGTAGCTGTAATTTCATCTTATTTTATCTATAGCAGTAAACCGAAAATCGTGAAGAAAGAACAAAGCGGAATATTCAATGGAAAACAAAGAAAAACTGTTGTTAATGCGTAAAAATGATTTTTTCTTTCACCATTCACCAACGCTGTGCTGGAATCTTCCTTGAGACCCGGAATTTAAGTAAAATTAATAAAATTCGGTTACGATTTAATTGATTAAGAAAAACTCACCGTGAAGAGTTACATCTTCATTCGCGAAATTGATTGAACAAACTGATTAAAATAAAAAAAAAATAATTTAAATAAAAAATTGTGTCAGGAAGCTGTACTCGAAGACCCCAGAAGCTCAACTTTTCGAATATTCCAACCTTTCCACTTGTATTATGGAAAAAATATATAAATAGCACAGCAGCAGTCGATCAGTAGCTCACGAATTTTCTTGCAACTCTGCAGCCTTAACTTACACCCCTCCAAAAAAAAAAATCATTGTCATCCTCTTTTCTCTGCGCTTTTCTTTCAGTTTCAAACACCAGTTTTGGAGTACCCTGTATAACTAAGAGATGAAGTCTGATTGGACTTGCATTTACCGGATGTATCATCTGACCTTGGCTCGACTCTAACGGCCAGTTGCGCCAAACACTTAAGCCGAGTTTACATTTAAGTATTGCTTATACTGTGACATTTCCTGTTACTTAACATGAATGTAACTCACATTCTAAGCGGCGCTTTAAGTTAAGCTCGGTTTAAGTGTCTGGTGCAACTGGCCCTGAAAGTTTTTGTACTTTTAATCTCATCTATTTGAATACCAGGAAAATTTGACTGATCATTCGAACCTTTTCCAATTCCATGATGTCGCATGAATGCCGAATGACTCACATCACACAATTTTAACCTCTATCTTCTGTTATTACAATAGAAACTAACTACGATTGATTTAGGCAAACCCTCCGGTGGCACAAACGTTTAACTTAAGTCGATCTTAAATTTAAGTATTGCTTATACTGTGACATTTCCTGTTACTTAACATGAATGTAACTCACATTCTAAGCGGCGGTTAGAGTTAACCTCGGTTCAAGTGTCTGGTGCAACTGGCCCTGAAAGTTTTTGTACTTTTAATCTTGTTTATTTTTGAATACCAGGAAAATTTGACTGATCATTCGAACCTTTTCCAATCCCATGGTGTCGGATGAGTGATGAATGACTCACATCACACAATTTTAACCTCTATCTTCGGTTATTACAATAGAAACTAACTAACTACGATTGATTTAGGTAAACCCCCCAGTGGCACAAACGTTTAATTGGTTTCAAATTGATTCAGCAACTGTTATTCATCTACATAGGACTGTTTTCGGCGCAATTGTTCCGCTTATCCTTTGTCGACGTTGTTCGAAAGCGCCGCCGGATAATCAATAGTTTCCATTCATACAAAATCGTAAATAATTGCTTGCATTCTTCTTTTTTTGTTTTTTTTTTTTTTTTGTTGAACAGCTTACGAAGCTCAGAGCTCGCGACTTGAACTAATATTAATTCGGTGTTAGTTATATATGCAATGCAGGTGTGGATGAGCTTTTGGGGGGAGGGGGGTGTAAAACTAAATATTAGGGTTGGTAATGTGGGTAGGTATGTTTGTATATATTTGAGCAAACAGTTTAGAATTGAATCCTCTTTCTCTTTTTAACGTTCTGTAAGTGAACAGTGCAAACACGTGAAGCTTCGTGTTGGCTTCACTTCGCTTACGTTTTACGATTGATCGGCGAATCATCTAAGCATGTTAGATTACACCATGAGCTTCTCCTTGTAGATGTAGAGACTTTTATACCGAGGATCATCAAGAGCGACCGCTCTCCATCGATCTTCCATGTTCGCTGCATTCATTTTTCAACGTTGAAACGGTACGTTTAAAGATTGTGTTCACTGCAATCACGTATTGTTGAATAAATGATGAACTATTATTAGGACGCGACGGTTCAATCGTAAATATTTGCCTTACAGAATTTATGTAATATATATAAAAGCATTCATCGATGATTCGTGGAAGGTACGTTGGGGGGGATGACGTGTTCTGTCCATCCATTTGGTTTTTCCTATTTTTTTGGCTTCATTTCATTTATTTTCCATCTTCTTACTACCTTCTTATCGTTTATTTGGTTTTTCCTATTTTTTGTCTTCATTTCATTTATCTTCCATCTTCTTAATCTATCTACCTTCTCATAGTTTTCTTCTTATCATCTTCACTTAACTCATCTTACCCATTTTTGGTCTTCATTTCCTTTATCTTCCATCTTCTTAAACTACCTACCTTCTCACAGCTTATCATCTTCACATAACTCGTCTTACCCATTTTTTGTCTTCATTTTCTTTATATTCCATCTTCTTAATCTACCTACCTTCTCACAGCTCTCTTCTTATCATCTTCACTTAACTCATCTTACCCATTTTTGGTCTTCATTTCCTTTATCTTCCATCTTCTTAAACTACCTACCTTCTCACAGCTTTCTTCTTATCATCTTCACATAACTCGTCTTACCCATTTTTTGTCTTCATTTTCTTTATATTCCATCTTCTTAATCTACCTACCTTCTCACAGCTTTCTTCTTATCATCTTCACTTAACTCATCTTATCCATTTTTGGTCTTCATTTCCTTTATCTTCCATCTTCTTAATCTACCAACCTTCTCACAGCTTTCTTCTTATCATCTTCACTTAACTCATCTTACCCATTTTTGGTCTTCATTTCCTTTATCTTCCATCTTCTTAAACTACCTACCTTCTCACAGCTTTCTTCTTATCATCTTCACTTAACTCATCTTACCCATTTTTGGTCTTCATTTCCTTTATCTTCCATCTTTTTAATCTACCAACCTTCTCACAGCTTTCTTCTTATCATCTTCACTTAACTCATCTTACCCATTTTTTGTCTTCATTTTCTTTATATTCCATCTTCTTAATCTACCTACCTTCTCACAGCTCTCTTCTTATCATCTTCACTTAACTCATCTTACCCATTTTTGGTCTTCAT
Organism: Prosopocoilus inquinatus; assembly: GCA_036172665.1. Lineage (NCBI taxonomy): Eukaryota > Metazoa > Arthropoda > Insecta > Coleoptera > Lucanidae > Prosopocoilus > Prosopocoilus inquinatus. The sequence goes on from CM069873.1 coordinate 1,634,897, forward strand.
TTCCTTTATCTTCCATCTTCTTAATCTACCTACCTTCTCACAGCTTTCTTCTTATCATCTTCACTTAACTCATCTTACCCATTTTTGGTCTTCATTTCCTTTATCTTCCATCTTCTTAATCTACCTACCTTCTCACAGCTTTCTTCTTATCATCTTCACTTAACTCATCTTACCCATTTTTGGTCTTCATTTCCTTTATCTTCCATCTTCTTAAACTACCTACCTTCTCACAGCTTTCTTATCATCTTCACATAACTCGTCTTACCCATTTTTTGTCTTCATTTTCTTTATATTCCATCTTCTTAATCTACCTACCTTCTCACAGCTTTCTTCTTATCATCTTCACTTAACTCATCTTATCCATTTTTGGTCTTCATTTCCTTTATCTTCCATCTTCTTAATCTACCAACCTTCTCACAGCTTTCTTCTTATCATCTTCACTTAACTCATCTTATCCATTTTTGGTCTTCAATTCCTTTATCTTCCATCTTCTTAATCTACCAACCTTCTCACAGCTTTCTTCTTATCATCTTCACTTAACTCATCTTACCCATGTATGTACATTGTGAGCTTTTTATATTCTTATTTTCTTCTTCCTTTTGGTTCAGAAATTTTCCTTCTCGTTTTCCTTTCATTCGTACCTTTTATTTATTTTCTTTCTGTAGCAAATTTATAGGACCATTTCGTTCGAGTATTTAATTATTCCAATCGCGAACTATGCAAAATACTTTAACCTAAGAGGATATCTAGGGTGTGTCGGGGTCCCTTGGGATCTCCTGACCGGATAATTCCCCTAAATGGCTAGTTCTGTTCCATTGCCCCCCCCGGGATATTTAAAGAGCGTTCAGATTAAATCTTTTAATGAATCTCCTTCCTCGCATCTATCGGTTCCCTTCGATAATTCAAGGAAAATGGGTGGTAGTGGGGGGCGGCGGGGTATTATGAAAACAGATTGTGGAAAATACAATTTTAAAATTGATTAATAAATCAGTTGGGATTTAATGGAAACCACTCCTGCTTTGATTGAATGCACTGTGAAAAAAGCTCTGCAACAAACTGTGGACGTGACGTATCGACAGGTATTTATTATTGAGGAGGCTTAAAGCAACGCCCGCTTCATACGGGCCTGATTTGTTAGGTGGGGGAATACGTCGATTTTAAATGAACTGATATTGTGAGGAAGGGTGGAATTCTTGTGGTTGGATAAAATATATTACCGTACTACGTCTACAATAAATGTGATGTACATTAACAGGGGCGGACCTCCTTTAAATCTGAGGGCCCTGGACTAACACTGTTTGGGGGCCTACCCAATTGGCGATTTTAATCTCCTTCTGGTGGTCGTTTTGCACAGGGTTGCCAGATTTTTTTTGAAAATGTATCAGAAAAAGAAGTCCAATTATGCTAAACACCGAAGTGCAAAAAAAATACTTCCATCAATTAATTAATTGCATTAATTATTTGAAATATTAACAGAAATAAATTAGAAAAAATATTAATAATAAAACAACATAAAATGGTGATAAGAAACAAAAACGAATCGTTACTTAATCACACAAATGTAATTAATTCAACACTTGTCAATGAAAACAATCATTTCTTGTTCATGCTAAAAATAGGAGTAGAAAGAAAAGAAGAATATTAAAAGAAAAACAAATTAACCTGCAAAGAAAACCGGAAGCGAAAGAGAAGTGAAAGAAATAGCAACAAAACACAAGGCATGAGGCAAAAAAAAAACAAAAGAAGATAAAGCGACAACGACAAGCTGAACGAAAGCAAACCATGAAAAAGTCAATAATATAAAAAAGTGAACGTCGAAATGAAGCGCATAAAGCAAAAGAAGATTATAACTGTGATGGACACGAAACAATGAAAAACGATGAACTACAAAAACCCGCCGACACAATTTGATAAGAAAAGCAAAAGAGTAATCCGTAGTATGAAATCGTAAAGAACAGAAAAAAAACAAGGAAATTTTATGACTAAGATAAACAAAAAACAAATTAATCTCCAGACGAAAAATTAAAAGAAAAAATAGTAAAAGACAAAAGATTTTAAAAAAGCGTCGGTCGGTCAACGAAATGTGAAAAATCAATTTGCTGAAGATAAACAAAAAAAAAGATCACGAGAACATGAATGAATTAAAAAAGAAAAAAGAAACAAAAATGAAAATCATCGAAAGCTTTTGCAAATAAAAACGAACAAAGAAAACTAAAAAAAAGCGTCGGCCGGTTAACAAAATCTGAAAAATCAACTTGCTGAAGATAAACAAAAAAAAAAAGATTACGAGAACATAAATGAATTAAAAAGAGAAAAGAAGCAAAAATGATAATCATCGAAAGTTTTTGCAAATAAAAACAAACAAACAAAAGAAAACTGTAAAAAAAGCGTCGGTCGGTCAACAAAATGTGAAAAATCAATTTGCTGAAGATAAACAAAAAAAAGATTACGAGAACATGAATTAATTAAAAAAGAAAAAAGAAACAAAAATGTTAATCATCGAAAGTTTTTGCAAATAAAAACAAACAATCAAAAGAAAATTGTAAAAAAAGCGTCGGTCGGTCAACAAAATGTGAAAAATCAATTTGCTGAAGATAAACAAAAAAAAGATTACGAGAACATGAATTAATTAAAAAAGAAAAAAGAAACAAAAATGTTAATCATCGAAAGTTTTTGCAATTAAAAACAAACAAACGAAAGAAAACTGTAAAAAAAAGAGTCATTTAAATGCGAAAACCTATTCGATTAAAAAGAGAAGAACGCGAAATACAAAAAAAAAACAACAGAAGAGTGAATACAAAAAATAAACAAATGAAAATGATTATCCGGGCGAAAACTGGCAGGAAACAAAAGAACAAAACAATACAAACGAACAAACGTGAATAAAATGCAAAATATCAAATTCTTAAAACAAAAAAAAAAACAAAACATAAAATAAAATAAAAAACAAAATAAATTTTTTTCACGGATTGTATTAGAATGTAGAATTCTGTTGAATGTCGGTCACTTGAAGACAACAATAAAAGTAGCCCAAATCATTAAAGCCGATTATGTTTAAAATGTAGCCTAAGTGGCGGAATTTCGCGCAACCCGGCAACCCTGGTTACAAACCAACGATTTAAATTTACTTTTTTGACCGTGACGGGACCATTTGATTGAACGGGGCCCTGGGCTGCAGCCCATAAAGACCATGCCTAAATCCAGTTTTACAATTTAGCACTTCACAAAGGGAAGCGGCAGCCGATAGATAAAAATGTTTAGGACCTCTTTATAACGCGCCGCGGATGAACTCGTTTCAGTTAAACTTTGTTTTTTTTTTTTTTAACAGCTAATAGCGTACTGTTTTTCTTAAAAGTATGTAGGCATCAAAAAAGCAAGGTTTCTAATGTTGATAACTTTTCTAAAAATGTATATGAGATATCGCAAGAAGTAAACTTTCCCGAGATCCCGGGATCCCCGGGATCATGATTTTTACACTCCCGATTCCCGAGATTCAAAAAAAGAACAGGGAAATCAGAAACCCTACTCACAGAAAGTGGACCTCATCGCTTTGAAGCTTTCAGATTTTTTTTCTCCTTTTTCCTCATTTGTATATCAAATGAAAGAGTACATCAACTATTTACATCCTTTGAATTTGACTCACTCAAAGGAAACAACATAAAAGAACAGAAACTCAAGGCGATGTTTAAAGTATACACAAAACTAACGGAGCTTTGAAAAATCCGAGCTTCTTTCCTCTTTCATTTTTCTTCCAAATAAAAAAAAAAACGTCCGAGCTATTTGTAGACAAATAGCATTTACCGTAACGAGCTGAAAGAAACTCGGGGGGGGGGGGGGCGTAAGCACCAAGTTCACTGCGTGTATCCAGAAGCCTGCTTCAATATTTGTTCTTCTCTCCGAGGGCACTGGCTGCTGCACTTCAACATTTTTAATTAATTTCCTGCAACCGCCCCCCTCCGTCCACCCGTCACTTCCGCGGCTATTTTTAGACCGGGAACACGTGACGCCCTCGTCAATCAAAATGCCATTCTACCTCGGTTACGATTGTTATGAACAGGGAAAAGAATTCCGCCCGCTTTTCGTTGGACTCTTTTTTTTACAGCGAATGTACTCTTTTATCCCTCCGCGGTTCCGATGCGTTTAAATTGCTTTTGAGTGCGAGGGCAAGGGATGAAGGAAGGACTAATACAGTCCGAATACAAAATGATTTTCATACTGCTCGCGAAACAGGCGGGCCGACTTCTCATCCCTGGTTATGAACGTTGTGTTTGACACTCGGGAGAAAACCGAAACAAAGAGCGCGCGGAAGCGGTGGCGCTTGTGAGGGTTGACGTAAATAAACAGCAAGCTGTTACAATTTTGATTATTAAAGGCTATTCGGAAATGTTTCTTTTAAGTATCCTGTGTTCGGTGAACGTCTGTCGTACGCTTATTGTCTGATTTTTAAGGCGCCACGATTAGAAAATAAACACCCTGCGGATGATGGAATTTAGTTTAGAAAAAGGTGATTCATTACGTTTCAAAATTAATGTAATTTGATCTCTTTAAAGATAGATCTTCGTAAATACATCGTGACCACTGAATACTTTATAGAATAGGCAACCCAACTATCATATTAGAAATAATTTGTTGCTTACAGAATGGACTAAAAATGACATGGACAAAGAGAGAGAAAGAGAGAGAGAGAGAGAGAGAGAGAGATATTAAAAAGGCAATTTCCGATATTAAAAAAAAAGAAACTTCAAACGCATTTAAAAAGTTTGGAAAAGCAACCCAACTATCAGATCAGAAATAAATTGGTGTTTGCAGAATGTACCGAAAACGAAAACACGGAAGTAGAATGGGTTGCCTATTTTCTAATTTTTAAGGCGTCACAATTCAAAATACACCTGTGGATGATCGACACGCAGAGAGAGAGGGAGAGGGAGAGAGAGAGAGAGCTTGAGCGATTAGAAAATTAGAAAAAATTAAAAATGCATTTAAAAAGTTTTCATTACGAAAATATTTGTTCAAAAATTTATTACATTACAATGATGAAAATCCTCAAAGAGATATTTTCAGAAATTCTTTAAAAAAAATAAATAAATTTCGCAGCTTTTCCCCTTCACACGGGCTTGGATGTGAAATATATCGACGTTTAAAATATTAATAAGCGGTATACAAAACAAAAAAAAAAAAAGAACGATGATCCTTCGGCGGGGTGTTAAAGACAGCAGAAGATCGGCAAGAAAGGGAAACAAGAAACTTTGGAACTAATTTTTAGGCGACCTAAAAAATAATAATTCCGTAGATTAATCGAAGAAAACACTCCAATAAAAAAAAACAATTAAATATGAAAAGAAAGAAAATAACGAAAGAATGAAGAATGTGATTCAGAAACAAAAGACGAGATTATTAAAAAAAAAAAAATAGACTGGGATACGAAATTTAGAAAACTTTAATCATTGTGTAACATGCAAAAATTTCATCAGTGAAATAGGACAAGATAATTGGCAAATACAGAACTAATTCGAGGTGAAGATAAACGTTAAAAAAAAATTTTTAAAAAATAACGTTTCGCGAAAAATTAATTCGACAAAAAGAAGAAGAAAGAAAAGAATAATAAACTTGAAGGGATACCAAAAATCAAAAAAAAAAGAAAAACTGACAAAAACAAATAGAAGAGAAAGTTTAAATAAATTGTAATAATATGAACGAAAAAATTGTTGCGCTGCAGTTACGAAATAAAAATTAACCAGAGAGAAAAAAAGAAAAGAATAATAAGCTTGAAGAAAAAGAAAAGAAAAACTGAATTAAACTATAATATAAAACTAGTTGTCAGATCTTTGTTATTTTTCTCTTTCTTTCTTCCTTTTAATTTGCCGACATCGATGTGTTTTTTTTTTTTTTTTTTGGTTGGCCAAATGGGCGATATACCGTTTGGCTTACTTTTTTCTACAACGGCGATCAAAATCAGCGAATTAATTTTTATGTAGCTGTGAGAGTGACGTTTCTAAAATGCGGCAAACGGTTTTTTTTTTTACTTTTATTTTTTAATTTCTGCACGGGTTGAATAAAACTAGATTGGGATATGTTGACGTTGAGATCGGTTGAGCTTAATTTTAACTGACTTTTAATTTTCAACATGCGTTTCATTTTATTGCAATTTTTTTTTTAGTTTTATTTTTTTTTTTATTTTAATTTTTTGTTCGGGTTGAATAAAACTTGATTGGGATATGCAAACATTGGGATTAGTTGAGCTTAATTTTAATTGATTTATTAATTCGTTTAACACACGTTTAATTGATTTTCTTGCAAATATTAATTTTTGTTTGAGTTAAAGTGGAGTTAAATTAAGGTTGGTTTTTAATTTTCACTTTGAATTTTTCTTGTAATTTTTAATGTTTTACTTGTCAGATGAAGTCAGTTAGATTGACCTTGAGAATTTGTTAAATTGTTAACACTTCTGGGGGAGCCATTACTAAAAAGTATGACTGTACATACGATAACAATTCTTTATGACCTTTGTATTTATTATTATTATTATTATTACAATTGCGTGAAACACTTTCCTGTCTGATCAAAATTATTCCTATTGTATTTGTATAATTGAATCGACGAGTGCATAATCGTGTTCAGTCCAAATTTATTGCAACAACAACGAATAACTTTCTAGCTTTTTAATTTAAGTGAATTATTGGTTTACAATTCATTCAGATAAATATATCTGAAGCCTCCTGAAGCCAATAGTTACTTAAAATAAAAATCTAGAGAAAGTTATTCGTTGGTTGGAAACAAAAAAACTTTTGAACTTATTTTTAGGTGACCTAAAAAATAATAATTCCGTAAATTAATCGAAGAAAACACCCCAATAAAAAAAAAACTATTAAATATGAAAAGAAAGAAAATAACGAAAGAATGAAGAATGTGATTCAGAAACAAAAGACGAGATTATTAAAAAAAAAAAAAAAATAGACTGGGATACGAAATTTAGAAAACTTTAATCATTGTGTAACATGCAAAAATTTCATCAATGAAATAGGAAAAGATAATTGGGAAATGCAGAACTGATTCAAGAGTGAAGATAAACGTTAAAAAAAAATAATAAAAAAAATAACGTTTCGCGAAAAATTAATTCGACAAAAAGAAGAAAAAAAGGAAGACTCGAGCAGGAAAAACTGAAATGTAAAAAATATAAGACACAAACACAAGAGTGATTTTGGGTTTTTGAAAATCATCCAAGACTATTAAAAACAATGCGCGGTGGAAAATAAAGGTGCCAAAAACAAATAGAAGAGAAAGTTTAAATAAATTGTAATAATATGAACAAAAAAAACTTGTTACGCCGCAGTTACGAAATAAAAGAGAGAAAAAAAGAAAAGAATAAACTAGAAGGGGTACCAACAATCAAAAAAAAAAAAAAAGAAAAACTGACAAAAACAAATAGAAGAGAAAGTTTAAATAAATTGTAATAATATGAACAAAAAAACTTGTTACGCTGCAGCTACGAAATAAAAATTAACCAGAGAGAAAAAAAGAAAAGAATAATAAACTTGAAGGGGTACCAACAATCAAAAAAAAAAAAAAGAAAAACTGACAAAAATAAATAGAAGAGAAAGTTTAAATAAATTGTAATAATATGAACGAAAAAATTGTTACGTTGCAGTTACGAAATAAAAATTAACCAGAGAGAAAAAAAGAAAAGAATAATAAAATTGAAGGGGTACCAACAATCAAAACAAAAAAAAAAGAAAAACCGAATTAAACTATAATATAAAACTAGTTGTCAGATCTTTGTTATTTTTCTCTTTCTTTCTTTCTTTTAATTTGCCGACATTGATGTGTTTTTTTTTCTTTGGTTGGCCAAATGGGCGATAAACCGTTTGGCTTACTTTTTTCTACAACGGCGATCAAAATCAGCGAATTAATTTTTATGTAGCTGTGAGAGTGACGTTTCTAAAATGCGGCAAACGGTTTTTTTTTTACTTTTATTTTTTAATTTCTGCACGGGTTGAATAAAACTAGATTGGGATATGTTGACGTTGAGATCGGTTGAGCTTAATTTTAACTGAGTTTTAATTTTCAACATGCGTTTCATTTTATTGCAATTTTTTTTTAGTTTTATTTTTTTAATTTTTTGTTCGGGTTGAATAAAACCAGATCGGGTTATGGAAACATTGGGATTAGTTGAGCTTAATTTTAATTGATTTATTAATTCGTTTAACACACGTTTAATTGATTTTCTTGCAAATATTAATTTTTGTTTGAGCTAAAGTGGAGTTAAATTAAGGTCGGTTTTTAATTTGTACTTTGAATTTTTCTTGTAATTTTTAATGTTTTTCTTGTCAGATTAAGTTGGGTTGGATTGACCTTGAGATTTGTTAAATTGTTAACACTTCTGGGGGAGCCATTACTAAAAAGTATGACTGTACAAACGATAACAATTCTTTATGAGCTATGTATTTATTATTATTAATATTATTATTGCGTGAAACACTTTCCTGTCTGATCAAAATTATTCCTATTGTATTTGTATAATTGAATCGACGAGTGCATAATCGTGTTCAGTCCAAATTTACTGCAACAACAACGAATAACTTTCCACCTTTTTATTTTAAGTGAATTATTGGTTTACAATTCATTCAGATAAATATATCTGAAGCCTCCTGAAGCCAACAGTTACTTAAAATAAAAATCTAGAGAAAGTCATTCGTTGGTTTCTCAACACAGCAAATTTGGACTGAACAGGATTAAGCACAATTAATTTGTTGCGGACATTTGAGAAATTGAGATTGTTTTCGACGTTTCGCTGGGCGTTTGACGGCTTGTTCAAGGAAAGAAAACCTTTTCTTACTATGAAATTCTCTGAACACATGAAATCCTCCGCCGGTTTTTCATTTCAACGAATTCTGACGTGAATTGGGTCCCCCTAAATTTTGCTTGCATCATCAGGTTTTTGCGAATGTAACTAAACACACTTCATAGCTTCATTCATCCTGAGTTAAGTTGTACTAAGGAATGTACACCGTATATATATATTTTCAATTTTGTAAATAAAGAGGTGCGAGGTTGACTTTTTGTATTTTTGTTAACCTGAAATCCAGAGGAGTTTTTGCGGCCGTTGCGATTGTATGATGAGCTTTCACCCCTTGAGTATTAAATTGAATGAAATTAATATTGTTGCAGGAGACTTTGAGATAATTAAAAACAAGAACAAAACTTATCCTTTTACAAAACTATTTAATAAATTCTGGGCGGTGCGCGTGCAGGTAAGTTTAAGAACATGCGCGCCTTGAGGTGAGATCTTGTCTTGTCAATTTTTAAAAACTCTTCCAAGTCCCCGAATTATGTAATTATAATCAGGGGCCGGCGATTTTTAGGACATGACACAGACGCAAGTTTTCACCAGCTATCCTAGAAATCGCCGGACTTTGATAATAACAGGGAAATTAATGCCGTAACTTTGCCAGTGGCGGCGACATTGTTAAAGTATGCTTATAAATTCCGTGTTTACGGCGAACTCCATTAGGTATTTATCACGTACGAGTTTCGCCAAAATTTCATCATATTTGCGGTTCATTTTAATTTTACGAACGCCTATAAATTCACTCTCCCAAGTAAATATTAATAACATCGGGCCGACCTTTCGTACGGAACGTAACGAAACCGCACGTTTCTGTTTCACCTGCAACCGTCCGGCTTATTGAATATTTTACTTAATAAAAATAAATAAAAATCTCCAAACCAAAAAATATTCCGAGGCCAAAATATTTATTATAATGGACGAGCTGTTGCTGCTGCCTTGCCTTGCCTTGCCTTGCCTTATTTTGGTCGGTTCGGAAAAGGGGTGTTCGTTTCTCATCGAATAAATTAATTGGGTGAAAATGACGACGGGGGCCGTAATAAGGATAACTTTGTTATCTTTACGCTTTAACGTTCACAAAGGAGCCTAATGGTGCAAGGCAAATTTAGTTTAGGAACCTTGTAATGTAAAACCGGGGATATTGCACTGTAATGCATTTTGCTTTGTCGCGATTTCAACTCTCTTTTAACTTTATTCAAGTTCCGTGCAAATTAATTTGGAAGGACACTCTCACCGTGTCATGGTCCCTGATAAGGGGACAAGGGTCAAGATAATAATATCTTTGCGTATGACAGCATCAATTCTGATAGGTTAATTGTTAAACTGGCCTGTAAATTATTTTAGTGCAGGAGAGGAAAGGAATAAACGAGGAAGAAGATGTTGACGTATTAATTAACTTCAAAAAATTTTAAAAAATTTTGTGTGTTTTGTTATTTTTAAGTCAAACAAAACACCAGTCTTGTTACTTCTTTCTCACTTCTGTCTGTCTCCTTTGAACACGCAGAGGAGTGGTGAGCATCCAGTGGCGGCCTTAGGGGCGGGCAAACTGGGCAATCGCTCGGGGCCTCGCGCTTTCAGGGGCCCCGCGCCATCTGCTATACACGAATTTTTCAATATTCTAACCCACGATAGCTCAGTCGGAATGAAGATCATAAAACCATATAAATACGAAAATATTATTTGCGGATCTGTATAAGACGAACATATTAAAGCTTTATTTAGTTTTAAAAAGAAAAATAAGAAATCTTACGTATAAACAAGCAATACATATAAATAAATAGTTGTCCTTAATACTTCCTTAACAAAACGTACTTTTAGAGAAACACAAGTTCTTATTCCTAGAAAAACATCTGTTGTATGAGGACTAGATTTTATGGTCTTTTTGCCTCTTCTTGTAATTTAAATTTGCTTTGTTTATATTTAGTTTAACTATTTTAAACTCTCGATATTATAATTCCATAACCTAATAGGTTGGTTAATATTGATGGATTCCCTTTTAAATTATAGGAGTATTAGCATTCTCAAAACAGTAAGCGTGGATCTACTGATTCTATTTGATTTTATTTAATTTTTTTTTTTTCTTAGTTATAAACCGATCGTATTTTGTCTTCTTTGACTCGATTCAATTTGACTTCATTTTATATTTGAATAACCAGTTTGATTCCCTTTCGTTTTTTCTTCAGTGCTCTTCATTCGATTTGACTAACACAAGTGTTTTGGAATATTCACTTTCGTCTTATTTTAATCACCGATCGTCTTTTATTTCACTTTTTTAATTCCTTATTTGACTTTATTTAATTCAACTTTTAATACAGCGTGCAAACTAAGCGGCGGATAAATACGATATTTCAGAAGCCGTTCGAACCGTCAATATCGTCTAATTTTATGCCCTTTCCAGAAATTATTTTTAATACTACAGGGTGTTCGCAGAAAGCTGGGCGAGTTTAAATTTTTTTTTTTTTTTTTTAATAGTCATCCCAATTAGTAAAAATTGACGGGCGAGCGCTTTTAAAAAAAATTAACCGTCCTGAAAATATCAAATTCATCCGCCGCCACTTAGTTTCCAAACTGTGTAATTAATTGATCGACTTTTTTTTTCTTTTATTCGATTTCATTCGTTCATTTATTTTTATTTTTTAACTGTCACTTTATCTTTAATTCGTTACGATTTTATGTTTCAATTATCAATTGATCGTGTTCTGTTTTTGTTCTTCCTTTAATTTACACGATTTGAATTTATTTTACATTTCAATTTCTTCGATCGATCGATCGATTTTGTTTTCTATTTTATGCGATTTAATTTTATTTATTGATTATCGATTAATCGTCTTTGTTTTTGTGTGTGTGTTTGTTTTTTAAATTAATCGATTTGAATTTAGGGAAGGGAATAAAATGTCCCTTCGATCGATCGACGTTTTTGTTCTCCCCTTTATGTGATTTGGTTTCGTTTATTGATTATGAATTGATCGTCTTTTGTTTTTTCTTATTTACTCGAATTTATTTTACATTTTAATCCCTTCGATCGATGGCCATTTTTGTTTCCTCTTTTATGCGATTTGATTTTATTTTTTAATTATATATTTTTTTAACATTTAACGGTTAAATTTTTTTTATAATTTTTATTTTCGTCTATCATCTTTTATCTTTTGTTTTTTCTTTCGTTTGACTTTATCTGACTCGATTTTTCAATTTTTTATTTTATAATTGATTGACTTTTGTTGTTTTTGTTTTTTCATTTACTCAATTTGAGTTTATTTCATTTTAATTTTTGAATATTTACAGATTAAATTTTTGGTTGTCAATATTCTTATCGATTTAACTTTTTCTTAGTTTTACATATTTTTATTTTTGTCTTATCTTCATCCACGATCGATCGTCTTTTGTTTTCGTTTTATTAGACTTGACGGATATTTTATTTTGATTATCAATTAATCATCTTTTTTTCTTTTTTTATATATCTTTATTTTATAGTTAGTTTTTTTTTACGTGAAACTATTCGCCTCCCTTTTTAAATTTACTTAGTATTTTCTGCTTTTTATAATGCAGAGACAAAGGCAAACTTTTTCTCCTACCCCAGGGCCACCGCAAGAATTTCTCGCCCGGAGCCTCGCAGCTATTAAGGCCGCCTCTGTAAGCATCCCCGGGTACCACAGTTTTGAGAATCTACCCTGTCGATATTCGACGGATACAGAACTATCTCCGGATAACACAATCTTGATAATCTACCCTGCCGACATTCGACGGATACAGAACTACAACCCATCGACAACCTATATTCTGAAGAAACTGCAAGACGTTATTTGGCCACACTGTAAAAAAACTCAGTTTTCATCCCCTTTTATCCCTAATTCTTTTAGTAGCCCGTACAACGTCCAATCTCGCATTTTTCTGTTAGTAACATCCTGGTTTTCGGATGGAAAGCCAAAAATCGATTTCCATGTTGTTTTCCGTTCTTTTTATGTTCGTTCATTTTATTTATTTTTAATTCAACAAAAAAAGAAATAAAAGAAAACTAAAATTATTGGAGATAATCGAGACAATGAAACAGTCGTCAGACTTTTGTTTTCTTCTTTCTCTCTCTCTCTCTCTCTCTCTCTCTCTCTCTCTCTCTCTCTCTCTCTCTCTCTCTCTCTCTCTCTCTCTCTCTCTCTCTCTCTCTCTCTCTCTCTCTCTCTCTCTCTCTCTCTCTCTCTCTCTCTCTCTCTCTCTCTCTCTTTTACTATATCGACACCGATGTTCTTTTTTGTTCGTTCGTTTTATTTTCATTTTAATTCAATGTTCTGTTAATGAATCAATAAAAAATCGTTCATTAAAAATTTGCTTTTGAAGGTTTTCTTTCGTCAGAATAAAAGGAAGTACCTTAGCAGTACTAGGTGCCCTCTGTTGATCGGTTTGAGGTATTTTTTTATTTTTATATTTTCGAAATTTAGATTTTTACAGTTCGCATCTTGAGCGAATTAGCCCGGGATTTTTTTTAACTTTTTTTTACAGTTACTTTTTTCACTTTTTAAATTTATCCATCTGACGAGAACATAAGCGGGTTCTCAGTCAGCGTCATCTGTTGTCCAATTCGGGAAACTAATTTATTCTCTCTTCAAGTGTTTTTTTTTCTCTACAGTTTGCAATTAGGTATATGAAAGTTTAGATTTAATTGAAAACTTTGACGCGTTATTGTCAAACATCTTTCTACTTGCCTGCTCTAACAAAACAAAAGTGAATTTAGTTAGCATCATCTGTTGATCAGTTAGGGGAACTATTTTATCGCAGTTTCAAAGTTCCTCGAATCTTGTTTTTTTTTCTTTTTCAGAACTGTTAAGGAAACTTTTGAGGATTACAAAAATTTCATAGACTTTGCATGACATGCATTTACTAGAGCGACAAAATACTTTAAAAGTCAGTGATCCGCGGCCCGCCATCTCTTGATTAATTAGGAAAATGGTTTACACCGAACATTTCGAATCAATCATATCGTCATTTTGCCGATTTCGATTTGGGGTGCAAAATATAGATGTAATGTTTACGATGGAAATTTAAAGACTTTTATTTCGAAGATTTGAAAACTCCACGATTTTATGCCAGCGATCAGTGGCGCCATCTTTTGATCGATTAAGAAAATTGAACGTTTCGACATTAAATTCTCATTTTGCTTATTTCGATTTTGCATCTGCAAATTATGTTCTAACAATTAATAGAGATTTAGAAGCTTTTCTACGAAAAACTCCACGATTTTATGCCGGCGATTCATGGCGCCGTCTATTGATTGATTCAGAAAATATTTGCAAAAGAAAATTTAAATCAAATTTTCATTTCATTCACGAAAATGCAGAGAAATTCTAAGATTTTGAACACTTTTCGACTTGCATTTGCTGTCAGGATAAAAGCAAGCGATATGTGGTGCCGCCATCTGTTGATCAATTTGGAAAATATTTGCCAGAAATTTAAAAAAACGACTATCTTTCAACTGGACGTGCAAACAATTTATAGTTGTAACCGTTAACGATAATTTTAGAAAGTCCAAAATTTTGTACACTTTTGCATTCACCGTCAGAACAAAAACCGGCGATCTGTGGCGCCATCTATTGATCAATTAGGAAAATTGTTTACCGAACATTTCGGGAGTAAAAGAAAACTAAAATATAAGAAGATACAATTGGAAAAATACAAACGAAGGAGTCACGATCTTTTAGCGGAAAACGACAAATAGATGATGATATTAAAAGAATAGGCAGGTGGAAATTAAGAAATGCGTTATGTAAGAAACCGGGATTCTGAACTGAAAAGAATCGAAATTGTTATTATTTAAAAATAAAGTTTACTTCAAACTTTTGGAGGAAATTAAACTCTCTACCCCCTCTGTGTTGCCCCTAGGGGAAAAACCAAACACTCAGTGAGCTCTGAGGCGTTAACAGTTCCGCCATAATAAATAAATTTAGTGCGTTTACGAAATCAATCTGCGGAGAAATAAAAATCTAATTTGCGGCGCCAGTAAACTTCCTCCAACTCCAGTAATTAATTAAATAAAATCGAAAGTAATTGCGCCAGAAAATTATTATTATTATTATTACGTTTCTTTAAAAGTAATTAACTACAACTCTTATGTGCTACTAAATTATGTAACTGATTAGTCGTGATCTTATGTAATACTACAAGAAAATGATACAACTGTACGTACAGTTTATATTCGAGAACAAAGTGTGTACTTCTTCTCCGAAAAGTATTACACGTAAATCACGGTGTGATCTTTGAAGTAAGGGCGAAGTTTCAGACCTGCCGAAGTTGTAAAGAAAATTTATGCCGCTGTTAGTTGCTATTGGAAACTATAAATTAATGTAATCGAACCCAAATCTATAAAGTTTTATGTCGAGTTCGTAATGTTCCCAGAACATAAACTCGATATGTGATGGTGGTGATGGATGGGATTTTTTTTTTCTCCGGTGTAACAATAAAAACCAGCGGTACTATGTATTTGTCGAACGCAACCGAACTTGAAAACTTTCAGTAAAATTGAGGAAAAAAAAAAGACCGAAATAATAAGAAAATACAGAATTCCAAAACCGACCACTTCAAACTTAATATGTAACTTTATACGGGGTCTTCATAATTGATAGATCACGTGGGACGCAAGCTTACATGAAGACCCGATACTTGCGAACGTTTGCGAACGTCCTCAGCATATTCATGCTTTTTCATTTTTAGATATTTTCAAGGTTTTAGTTTGAATTTATTATTATTTAAATTTAGAAGAAAAAAAAATACTTTATTTTTCTATTTCATTTCTTTATATGTTTAAAACTCCGAATAGATTGTTTTTTTAAATAAATTTAGAATACAAGGCTTTTGATGAGAACGTCAGCGATAAAATATAAGTTGAAATTCGATTAAGTTTTCCGTTTTAGCCAAGAGATGGCGCTCTAAATAATGCTTTATCCCAACTGTGTCGAGATTGACCCGCATTGAAAACTTAAAAAGAGTCGACGGACCTGCAGAAGTCGGTTGGGGGTTTAAGAACCTCTAGAAATTTAAAAATTCGATTCAAACAGTTTTCGCTATTGGTTAAGAGATGGCGCTCCGCTGAAATTAATTCAAGCGCTAAAAGCGAAGTTAGAATGTTAAGGTGAATATGATATCTTGTTCGCCAAAAACAAAATTAATCAACAGATCGGAGCGCTCTGAATAATTAACATCTCGCCATTTGATTTCCATTTAATTTTGGAATAAAAATCATTGCGAAGTAATGAAATTCTGCTCTTACAGGAATTTCGATTAAAATCGTTTTTCTTTTTAGCTAAGAGATGGCGCTCTAAATAATACGCCTTTCAGATTTAAAATTTAATTCTGAAAGAGAAATCATAGCGAAGACAGGGTTTGGCTGGGCACGTCAGTGTGAAAATGAAATGCTGCTCTTATAGAAATGTTGATTAAAATAGTTTTCCCTTTTGATCAAGAGGTGGCGCCTCGAATGATTCCCGTCGTGCCATGAATTTACATTTTCAAATTAAGCTTTAAAATTAATATCACCGCGAAGTTGGAAAGCAAGGAATTAAATTTCAAAAATGTCGCCGAAACAGATAAAACGGCGGTTCTCACATTTGGACACCAGATGGCGCCCTGTATGAACTTGTACTAACTTGTACATACATATCCAGATTTTTTATTTTCGATTATTACAAAAAAAAAAGTGTTTTTACTGAGAATGTAAAGACGAAATCGTGTTATCCATATTCGATTAAATCAATTTTCAGTTTAGGAAAATAGATGACGCTTCAAAAAAGTTCAATATGACATGCTTAATTACATGCGCGCCCTAATCATCCTGTGCATGATAGTTAAAAAAAAATCTGAATATAATATTAACATATTTAATATTATTCCTAAACATAGTAATTGGGTTTTGCAGTTGTTGCCTACCCGCAGTAAATCATCACGAGCCGCCACTGTCCTTTTTCAAATCTGAATATCATATCACACCATTTCCTTAATCTTCCTCTCTTTTTCTTGTTGAGTACTTAATTTTCTATTATTCTTTATACTGTTATACTTTTATTTGGTTTTATTTTTGTATTCTGGTTTTATTTTCTTTGACTTTTCCCATTCACTAGTTTCGAGTTTTCTAGGAATTATTCTCCCCCTTCTTAATAACCCGTCTTCAATTTTTTTTTTTTTTTTACTTTTTGGATACCGACGGTGTTAGTATTATTTTATACATCCTCATTCTTGTGGTTCTTGTTAAGTTCTTCTTTTGTTTTATTCCAGTGTTAACATCCTCTCTTCGCTTTTATTTGTTATACACGAATTCGCCTACTTCCTCAATCAATCAATAAATTTGTTTAATCATTAGAAATATTCGTGACGATAAAAAAAATAATTCAAAAATATTTGAAAAACATTTGCGAAAAATGACAATATTTTACACATTTTGAGTTTTTCTTTTTCTTTTAAATTTTTTTTTTATTATTGATAAATCCAGTGCTTTCATTTGAATGAAAAATAAAACAACTGCTGCGCAAATGAATCTGATTCATCACTCAAGAACAAATATATTTTTTAATGTGTATACAGGGTGTGACAATCTATACTTTTATTTGGTTTTATTTTTGTATTCTGGTTTTATTTTCTTTGACTTTTCCCATTCACTAGTTTCGAGTTTTCTAGGAATTATTCTCCCCCTTCTTAATACCCCGTCTTCAATTTTTTTTTTTTTTTACTTTTTGGGTACCGACGGTGTTAGTGTTATTTTATACATCCTCATTCTTGTGGTTCTTGTTAAGTTCTTCTTTTGTTTCATTCCAATGTTAACATACTCTCTTCTCCGCTTTTATTTGTTATACACGAATTCGCCTACTTCCTCAATCAATCAATAAATTTGTTTAATCATTAAAAATATTCGTGACGATAAAAAAAAATAATTCAAAAATATTTGAAAAACTTTTGCGAAAAATGACAATATTTTACACATTTTGAGTTTTTCTTTTTCTTTTAAATTTTTTTTTATTATTGATAAAACCAGTGCTTTCATTTGAATGAAAAATAAAACAACTGCTGCGCAAATGAATCAGATTCATCACTCAAGAACAAATATTTTTTTTTTAAATGTGTATACAGGGTGTGTGACAATCTGCCGCAAATATTAACATCAACCGTACAAACCGTACAAAAAAAAAATCATAATGCCACTCTGGGCAGTCCAGCAGTTGTAATACACCCCTGGATTTGATTTAAGATAAATGTTGACCTGGAATCTTCAGCGGGTGATTATTTCAGTGTGCAAAGTTCTCGTCTTTTAAACTAACCCAAAAAAATTGTTAAGTCCCAACTAACCAGATCCAATGCTCGTTTGAAAGGAACACGACAAGCAAATTGATTAGTTCGGTGGTTATAATCAATGCGCGGACGGAAATTTACCTTCGGTTATCGCTCAGCTAAAATATGCCATAATTCAATCTCCCAAGACCCCTAAAATAAATGGCTTTGGTTATAACCCCTGAATTTTTATTTTTTTTAATAAATTTAGAGATTTAACCCTTATCAGGCGATGATTTCAGTATGGAAAGTTTCCGTTTACCATTTGTAGTAATTTAAACTAACCCTAAAAATTGTGAAAACCCAATTAACCAAGCCCGATGCTAATCTGAAAGGAAAACGACCAGCAAACTGCTGCAATTTACTTCCAGCTTTCGTAATTTATCGCGCACCCTCACCGGGGATATCCCCACAAAAGAAGCGAGATTGTGTGTGTGTGTGTGTGAGTGTATATGGTCCGGGCCGGCGAATTATATCCCGATTTATGGGGGTGGTTCCGAGTGCATACATTTTCCGCTAAAGGGAAACGTCGACGTCGCGTCGCCCTCACACAGATTTATTTTTAAACCAGGTTTTGGTTTTGAGTTTCATTTTATTAATGAAGCTTTGAATTTTGTACTTAGCACAAATTTGGACACGCGATGCATTTGCTCGTTCTTCGCGCTTCAATAAAAGAAAAAAGAACGTTGTGTTATACCTAAAAGCTATTAAAAGTATTAAAATGGAATGAAAAAAATACATATTATTGCTTCAACTTGGCTCTTATTTTTTCTTTACCCTATTGGTAACAATATCTTGTTCAAGTAAACAGATTTTCTTTTTTTTTATGTGGCGATGCCCAACGAGATTTCTGTGGTTTGTATAGTTATTCAATTATTGTTAAATATCAATTGAAATGGATTGGTGCTTACAGAATACACTTGAATATAACACACAACCTGACTCGAACGGTGTCGGCATCGACAGTGTCGAGAAGACGGGCTCGCATATGTTGCCAACCGTTTTACGATAGACGTTTTATAAAACTATTTGCCTCCCTTTTTAAATTTACTTAGTATTTTCTGGTTTTTATAATGCAGAGACAAAGGCAGCCTCGCAACTATTAAGGCCGCCTCTGTAAGCATCCCCAGGTACCACAATTTTGAGAATCTACCCTGCCGATATACGACGGATACAGAACTATCCCCGGGTAATACAATCTTAATAGTCTACCCTACCGACATCCTATGGATACAGAACTTTTATAAAACTACGCTCAAATTCCACCAGAACTTTTCCCACAACCTGTGTTTCTTATTTATTTTATTTTATTTTCCCGATTAAATTACATAAATCAATATTGGAAGCTTGAAGTATTTTGAGGTTAAGTTCCTCTCCACTCGTGTTTTTTGTTTTTCATATTAGTTTCAGTATTTCATCGGACATAATTGAAATGCGTTATTGTTATGAAAATTTGGTATATTGCTTTTGCTTTGATGCCTAAAAACAAAAAAAAAATTGTTAACAAGGAAACGAATGCCTGCAGAGTTCTTCTTAAGTCGATAAGTGACAAGCTGTCAAAAAATTTTAGGTTAGGAAAGAAAAAAAGTTTAATAGTAAAGCAATCAGTTAGAACAGTCGCCGGTCTTATATTTTTCCACACTTTTCCGGAGAATAGTCGACGTTCATTTGTTTTTGGTCATCTTATTATTAATATTTCGATAACGCTTGTTCAGATTGTCTGATTATCTTGTTTTATTTTTATTTATTTTTTAATCGAATTCAGAAAAATATTAATTCAGTTAGCTGTCGGTCTTTTGTTGCTTCTCGCTTTAAAACTCTTCCGAAGAGTAGTCGACGTTCATTTGTTTCTTCCGTTCGTCCTGCTGTTATTTTGATATCGTCTGTTTCAAATTTATTTTCTTTTGTTTTCGATCTCCCGTTTTTTTCTTCCCCGCATAATTTATTTCTTGTCTCTTGATTCAGTATTTCGTCTTGCTTGTTTTTTTCGTGTTTCAACTTATCACATCTGTTATCTGTTTTCTGGACAGATGTTAGTCTTTTGTTTTTATCAAAATTCCTTTTTGGTGAAACATTTTTTGATGATTTGCTGTTTTGTTCAAAATTTTCGGTTAAAAAATTCGTCAAAGCTCTTGATTTGGTTTGACTTACAATTATTGGCTAATTTTAGCGAATTTTTATTTCTTTTTCTTTTGTTTTCTTTTCAAACTTCTTATTTATCTTCGTTTTTAATTTATTTTTTGATATAATTAATTTATCCGCTTTTTTTTATTCGACATTTCATTTTATTTGTTACCATTTTTTTGAGTATCGTCAATTTATCATCTTTCGTTTCCGTTCTTCCTTTTCTTTTTTGTTTGATTGTATTCAACGTGATTTTATTTTTCAGTGGTTAGTTGCTGGTCTTTTTTTCACTTGATTCGAGTTTAATTTATTTTACATTTAATTAAAAACCGATCGTCGTTTGTTTGTTTGTTTTTTTTTTTTGAAATTTCTTATGTCTTTGTTTTGAAATTTCTTATTTGATTTTGTTTAATTTAATTTTTAATGTAATTAATTGATTGACTTTTTTTCATTCGATTTTTCATTTGATTCGTTCTCATTTTTCAACTATCAATTTATCATCTTTTATTTTGGTTTTGTTTTTTCTTTTCTTTTTTATTTGATTTCATTCGACATGATTTTATTTTTTAATTGTCCTATGCTCGTCTTTTTTTCACTCGATTTGAGTTTTGAGAATTTATTTTACGCCATTAAAAAAAAA
The DNA here is from genome assembly GCA_036172665.1 of Prosopocoilus inquinatus. Classification (NCBI taxonomy): domain Eukaryota; kingdom Metazoa; phylum Arthropoda; class Insecta; order Coleoptera; family Lucanidae; genus Prosopocoilus; species Prosopocoilus inquinatus. Next base: position 1,655,803 of record CM069873.1, read on the forward strand.
GATCTTTTGTTTTTTGTTTTTTTTTTAAAAATTATTAACTGATTCGTCTTTGTATTTGTGTTTTACTTTTAATAACCAAAATGAGGTATTTTGAGGTTAAGTAAACTTTAAACTCTTACATCCTTAAATTATCTTGCACTTTTGTTTCGTAATTTTTAGATGATCGATCGTCTTTTGCTTTTGTTTTATTTTTATTTTTTTTTTGATTTAATTGTAATTTCTTTTTAAGTAAGTAAGTTTACATAACCTCAAATGTCTTCTTTAGCGAACGTAAATATTTTTGTCAGTTTTAACGAACCAATTAAGTCAATAATGAAAGCTTGAAATGTTTAGCGCTCGCTTACGTAGTCTTGAGAGTCGATCGCCCATTGTTTCTAAATCAATTTCAACATTTCAGTTTCTTTTATTATCATTTTAAATAGAAGTATTAATTTTCGGGTTTCTAGTAGACCTTGAAATAGTATTTTAATTTCAATAATCAAAATCAGGTATCTTGAGGTGAAGCAAACTTTTTTCCTTAAATTATCTTGCGCTTTTGTTTCGTAATTTTTAGAAGATCGATCGTCTTTTGTTTTGTTTTGTTTTTTTTTTTTAAATTTAATTGTCATTCTTTTTAAGTGAGTAAGCTTACATAACCTCAAATCTCTTCCTTAGTAAACGTAAATGTTTTCTTCGTCATCCGGAGTGAGAAACAAAAAAAGAAACTAAACTAAAAGTACCGTAAATTTTTGTTTTCTTTTTCTTTTCTTTATAAATTGTTTCATTTTTTTTTTATAAAAACGCTAAAATTTGTTGCACCAATTATTCGAAAAATACATCAGAATTTCCACCGCACACCAAGAGCTTTCTTTTTAAATCACCAAGTGCTTGTTAAATACACCAAATCTGATGTAAAATATACCAAGTTGGCAAGCAGTACTGCGCATAAGCACGTTTTCGTTTTTTTTTTTGTTACGGTGCGCTTAGCCGAACCGAAATGGCCCAACCAATCGGAAAAAGGTGAAGGTGAAATAAAGACGAATAAGAAGCAAGCATTTCAAACGTTGCTCTGAGATCAGATTTCCGGTGCATCGAACGACATTGCCACGTCTACATGCAAACCAACGCGGCGGCGTCTGCAAGGCGCTGTTGCCGAAACCGGTCCGATAGAGTCTGCATGTAACAATTCGAACTGCCAACCTTACCGATCCACTAACCTAACCTAAACTGGACCATCAAGTTTCATAAAACTATTTCCTAAAAAGATATATATTTTTTTTGTTATCGCTGATGATACTGTATGTTAGTGAAGTATTAGCATGTTTAACTATAGCGTTAACTTATTCATCACGCATGTTAAATTAATAATAAAAAAAAACGTCGCGTGAAAACTTGTCAACATCGAACGTTATCAGATGTTATCGCAGCGTGTGCACCTTTCAATGTCAGCCGCGTTATTTACAATCGACAATTTGCGATTTTGAAATTGCTTTCGCGTTCAGTATTCCAAACCGGTGCCCATCGTTTGAAAGCAAAGAAATAAATTTTAATTATTTTGACGCAACAAACCGAATCGCCCGTGTCAATTGAACAACGGAAATTGATGCACCGCACCGTGCGAGTACTTTTGATGCGAGACGGAATATGTCTTATTTATTTTATAGTTCGGCAATTATTGTCGTTAAATTTCATTGTTAATTACTACAGAACGGAATTATATATTTTGTTCGGTTTATTTCAAGCGAGGCGGCAACGAGAGCATGTGTTTGCCGCCTCGTTTGTAATTAACCGAACAAAATATATAATTCCTTTCCCTGTTAATTACGTTACGCAATCATAGTTAAAAATGTATTGAAAATTTAATGTTATTGTTTTAACTTCCACGAAATACAGTAGAAAATGGAAGTAGAAATGAATAGCTGAATTTTATTAACAGGGAAACGAATTCGGCCCACTTAGTGTCGGACACTTTTTACAGCGAATGTACTATTTACTCATTCTGCGGCTTCGATGCGTTTAAATTGGGTTTGAGGGCGAGGGGAAGGGATGCTTGCACTTCGCAGAATTTGCTCAGGGCGGGACTAAATACTAAATTTTCGCGCTGCTCGCGAAACAAGTGGGCCGATTTCTTTATCCCTGTTTATTAAATTAGTATTAAGTGTTCGTTAGCTGTAATGTAATTGGGTGGACGTAATTATCGCTATTGATTACTTTTCAGTGCATATCTAAAATAATATGCAAATAACGTCTTCACTGAATGCCTGTATTATGCGTTATTCGCAAATAGGAGGCCTCATGAATATTCCGAATTACTACGATTTGCATAACAATGAAACAACTCGGTCGGTCAAAAATACGTTCTGACGTCACGTTTGTTGTAAAATTTGAAATTTCTACTTTTACCTCGATGCGACGCGCGACGCGACGCGACGCAACGCGATGGGGGAAACCCCGACCGCAGTGACAGGTTCGTTTCATCGAATCGATACACGACAACCCAAAGAGCGAAAAGCGCCGCAAGAACAAGTTCGATGGATGGACACAAATGTGCAGAATTGACTTCCACACTTCCTGAATAAAACATTCCATGACGTGTAATATTTGAACGGGCCCTGTCCGCATAAAATTCCCATTTCAAATTTAGATTGTTATCGGGAAGCTGAATAATAAATGCCGGGGTGGTCTTTCAAACGTTTTTCAATTTCACCACCACGGTTTGCTGGGAACCTGAGACTGAACTCAATTTACATGATTATAATTTATTAATCTGTAAATCCCCGAGCGTATGTTGTATAGTTTATCTCGTCCTCCTGCCGCTGGAACTCCGAAGGTTTTAATTAAGAAGTTTTCATCGGGAAGCCAAATATGCAAATTTTCTCTACTTTTAAAATTCTCACACTTTTAATTATCATTATGAGTTTGGAAAATCATCTTCTTTTCAAATCTTGTACCAGATCATAGACAACAACTAAAATAGTGTTCCGAAACATCTGGTCACAGACAACAACTAAAGCAGTTGTCTGTAATCAGATGTTTCGGACCACTCGTTGCGCCCCTTTTCTCGAGAGAAGTTGCGAAAAAATTTTGACAACAAAAGGCCCATATGACGCAATGAAATCTTATCACATTTTAAATTTTAACGGCGTTTAACAGTGTTCTGAAACATCTGGTCACAGGTAACAAATAAAACGGTGTTCTGAAACATCTGGTAACAGACAACAACTGAAGCAGTGTTCTGAAACATCTAGTCACAGACAACAACTAATGCAGTTGTCTATGATCAGATGTTTCGGACCACTCCTTGCGCCCCTTTTTCTCGAGAGAAGTTGCGAAAAAATTTTGACAACAAAAGGCCCAAATGGCGCAATGAAATCTTATCACATTTTAAATTTTAACGGCGTTTAACAGTGTTCTGAAACATCTGGTCACAGGCAACAATTAAAACAGTGTTCTGAAACATCTGGTAACAGACAACAACTAAAGCAGTGTTCTGAAACATCTAATCACAGACAACAATTAATGCAGTTGTCTATGATCAGATGTTTCGAACCACTGCTTGCGCCCCTTTTTCTCGAGAGAAATTGCGAAAAAATTTTGACGACAAAAGGCCCATATGACGCAATGAAATCTTATCACATTTTAAATTATAATTGATTAGACATCAAGTCGTATGTTTTAATTTTTTTTAACAAAATTCATTTTTTTAAATATAATAAATAAAATATAATATGAAAAGCAAATTAATATTTTTTTTATTATGGCTTTACGCACAGGTTTGTGTCATAACATAAAATTTTAACGATTAATAAAACTGCGTTGATCACAGTATTTATGATATTTATAATAAAAACGTAATCACAGCCTGACATAATGCATTTTTTAATTTTATTATCTAGGGGGGGCTACTTAATTCTGTTAAAGTCCGCTGTACACTATGCACTATATAACAACGGAATTTAATATAGGTTATGTACTCGTGTGTACGTACATAAGTTCGAACCAAACAAAAGTTTCTCGGCCAGAACTTATTTACATCTCATGTTTCCATGTTGTACTTATTTATTAAGTTGGTTGTTGGAAGTTTCCTTCTGGATGTTGACGACGAAGTCCGAACCGAAACTCAAGAAGGCAACTTTAACTACGTTTGCCATGCCACGTATATTTATTCTTGCCAAACATCTACGTAGATCTAGACAGAATTCGTAAAACTAAGTAAGCACGTAGGTACAGAATAAAAAATGTTTAGAAGGCAAATTGCTACTTCCGTAGCAAATCTGTATCTTTTATTAATAACACTACGTTCTTTATTGTCTGATGAACATGAATTTGACATTTAAATTCAATTAAAAAATATCCGTGAATCACATTTTATTTATTTTTTTAAATCATTGGTGCATTTGAAACGCTCTACTTTAGCCGCCATGTTTATGTGACGTCATACCATCCGTTTAGAATGCGAATCTTGAAATGTACCTCAGCCACGGTGGAGCCAAGCTCCGCCTTCGGCTTTCTTACTTACTTGTCATGATTATAATTTCATTTTATTGAGCATTCCGCTTTTTGTCGTCGCGTAAGTAACGTGGCAAACAGGTGAGCGAGTTGTAAAATGAGTTAAAACTCGCGATGCAAGATGAACTCGATGGTACAGCTAGTTTCCGAACGCACCCCTATTCGACGGATGGTATGACGTCACAACATGGCCGGCCGGCGTTCATCGGTGAACTAATTTCATTTTTACTTTCTTATCTTATTACAAATTTATTTTATCTTCGCTTTTATCGTTCAATGTGAACTTCTTTCTTGCAAACTGTTAGGCAAAATCGACGTAAAACGTCAACCGAACTGTAGGAGAAACAAAACACTTCAAAACCACTTGCAGTATTGAGTTATCAAGACTTTAGAATAGGCAACCCATCAATCAAGCCTTGATATAGAGCTTCATGCTTTCGCAACGTACTAAATGCACGGAAGTAAGATGGGTTGCCTACCTTCAATTTTTCAAAATATCCAAAAATTAATGTTTTTAACAGATTGTTTGGTCGCTTAAAATAATAAACGTTAAAAATAATTACGCGTTCGTATATTTTCCGAATTAAATAAACTAAACGGAATTAAAAAAAAAGTTAAGAGTAATAACGGGTGATCAAAAATGAACCCCAATTTTGAGTATGAAGCGGTGAAGCCTGTAACACAGTCAAAAATTTGGCAGCACTGACATCAAGTGCAGCGCGGAGTAATTTAATTTTAATTTTCATTAAAAATTTACGAAATGTCAGTTGCAAGTGGATATTAAATTCTGACATTCGGAATCGTCACATGGTTGTTTTGCGAATGTCAAACCACGGCCTGCTATACTATGTCGAATACAGCAGATTCGATTCGTCTGAAAATGTGTTCTAGCCAAGCAAGTACGACAACTAGTGCCCTCTGTTATTAATTAGTGTAACTGTGACATACCGGCGCTTATTTTGACAACTTAACTTAAACATTAAGACCAACTGACATTTCTCATAATCCAAAATTTCGAAATTACAATAATATTGACGCTTTTGACCAAAATATAACCCCCTCCCCCCCAATCGACAAAATTCTTATTATTAAACCCAACCCAATTTTTAATTTGGGGGAGCCACTGGTAGTGTGTGACATATCAATTCAGCTGCGTGGTCAAAGACATGTCAAACACCTAAAACAACAATTTGATTTGTTTTGTTGAGGGAAGGCACAGGAGAACATGCAATGTTCCGTTTCGTAAAAAAGATTACGTAGAAATCATTAAATTAGCTGTCAGTTTGACAGCTGTCAAGTAAATCAAGTCAAGTCGCATTGGCGCACAATAATAACTTTATTACTTGAACGTAAAACGTGTGCCGTTAAGGCAAAGTGCGTTGAAACCAAGACATGCAAACTTTATTGTAGGTAGGAATTATTAAATAAACGTCAGTTTGACAGTTGTCGAGTAAAGTAGCATTGGCGCCCAAAAATAACTTGCTTACTTGGATGTGAAACGTGCTTGCCGTTAATGAAAGTGATTCAAACCAAGACATGCCAACATTATTAAATGAATTGTCAGTTTGACGGCTATCAAAATTATGAAATGGAATGTCAGTTTGACGTAAAGTCGCATTGGTCACAAAAATAACTTGCTTGTTCGCGCATTAGAACCAAGACGTGCAAACATTGTTAATAAATGAATTGGCAGTTTGGCGGTTGTCAAAATTATTAAATGGATTATCAGTTCGACAGCTGTCAAGTAAAGTCACATTGGCACACAAGAATGACTTGCTTGCTTGAATATAAAATGTGCTTGCTGTTAATGCAAGGCGCATCGAAACCAAGACACACAAACATTATTAAATGAATTGTCAGTTTGACAGCTGTCAAGTAAAGTCACATTGGCACACAAGAATGACTTGCTTGCTTGAATATAAAATGTGCTCTTGCTGTTAATGCAAGGCGCATCGAAACCAAGCCACGCAAACATTATTAAATGAACTGGCAGTTTGACGACTATCAAAATTATTAAATGGAATGTCAGTTTGACGGCTGTCAACGTAAAGTCGCATTGGTCACAAAAATAACTTGCTTATACGAGCATTAAAACCAAGTCGTGCAAACATTGTTAATAAACGAATTGGCAGTTTGACGGCTGTTGAAATTATTAAATGGATCATCAGTTGGACAGCTGTCAAGTAAAGTCACATTGGCACACAAGAATGACTTGCTTGCTTGAATATAAAATGTGCTCTTGCTGTTAATGCAAGCCGCATCGAAACCAAGACACTCAAACATTATTAAATGAATTGGCAGTTTGACGGCTATCAAAATTATTAAATGGAATGTCAGTTTGACGGCTGTCACACAAAATCGTATTGGTACACAAAAATAACTTGCTTACTGGAATGTAAAATGTGCTTGCTGTTAATGCAAAGTGCATTGAGACCAAGTCATGCGCAAACATTATTGTACGAATTATTAAACGAACTGTCAGTTTGACAGCTATCAAGAAACGTGTCGCACTGACATAAAAAAATTCATACTTAAAATAAAATGTACTGAAAGTGTACTGAAATGAAAACTGTACAATTAATTAAATGCATGTGCTGTCAATTTGACAGTTGACAGCTGTCAAATACATTCTTGCATTGTCATAATAATAACTTTCATATTTAAATTTAAAAAATGCATTGTCAACGACGTAATAACTTGAAGAAACATATAAACACTTCGTTTTCTGTCAAATTAATTTTAGGTTAAAAAATTGGGCGCAAGATGACGTGCTTAAACTTTTGTCAGATTACCGTTCAAAATTCGAATTTTAGATCACACCGTATAATTTCTTTAAAAAAAGTTCAACGGATGGTATGACGTCACAACATGGCCGGCTAGCGTTTATTGGTGAACGCGAAAAGTTAGTAGGTACGACGAAAAAAAAAAAATAGTTGAACAGAAAGAAACAAAAACTTGATTTTAGCTTCACGTAGTAGGAATTTTTCTTTTGTTATTTCGTGCTTGCAATATCTTCTGTTTCTTTCTAGCGAAAGTACAGGAGGGGACGGGAAAGAGACGTAACTCACGGTGTTAAATCGAGGCAAACACTCGGCGCCAAACTCTCCCTTGACAATTGCCATAAGGGAGGTAACGAAATAAAATTAACGAACGCGAACAATAAACGCACGTGGAAAACAGACGGGTAACAAAATGGTGCTTACCTTGCTCCGAGAGGCAAGCCCGACAAAAATATAATGCGAGAAAACCAATGAAAGCTTCGTTTTTAGCCGCTCACGTTGCAGACGCATTTTGTTTTTAAAACAGATAACCTTAACTTCAACTGTAAGACACAAAAAGACACAAAACGTCGATAAAATAGAAAACGGTAATGCGTAATTCGCTTGCCAGCGCATTTTGTTTTTAAAACCAGAAACAGACAACCGTAATCTTAATTGTGATGTAAAAATGGGGGGTTGGAAACCCACTTTTCATCCCCCAATTCTTTCAAAAAAAATCCGTTGGATCTCTGTTTCTTTTTGAGTAGCGTTTTGGTTTGGTAAAATGAGACAGAAGTGCTCTGCTTGGACTTCTCAAATAAAAACTTTAGTTTAACAATATTTTTTTTTTACAATACAATCTAGGAAAATTTTTTAATGTTGTGTTTTTACTAATTAACATTAAACACATGACAAAGTATCAAAATTTGACATAAAACAAAAATGAGCCAGCCCATTAGGAAGAAAATAGTTAGTTACGTTTTAATTCATTTTCTTCTTTGACATTTGATTTGACAATTGAATTAAAACGTTTTAATTCATTTTTTTGACATTTGTCTTGACAGAAATGAATTAAAACGCGATGACATTGCAATCAACATGACATCAAAAGTGAAGCGGTTACTCTCCGATGCGTACACGTACTTGAAAGGAGTCGACATCAAAACCCCCGAAGACCTTTATAAATTTTTCATGTTCTGCCACTTATTCTCCTGGACAGTTCTCTTCTGGAAATTTAGAGGTTAGCTGGCACAGATAAGGCTGGAGCGTCCGGGATCTCGTGCGGAGGAATTTATTGTCATCCTGCGAATTGTGAATTAGTTGTTGCCGGGGGTTTACCGTTAATGTCGAATCGGGTCGGATGGTTCGGACGCGTTAACATTCTGAAACAGAGAAATGCTTGTGCGGACAACTGCAAATGTAAAATCAATATTGAATCGAAGACGTTTTCGTTTCTAATTACTGTGCATGCGCAAAGAAAGACTTACCTATACCACAATCAACTATTATTATTTATTAAATGTATTATTTAGGTTATTCACTTTATAAATTACAGAAACCTTAATTAGTTTTGTTTCAATGCCAGTTTTCCACAACTTGACTCGCCCTCGCCAATTGTGGATACCTCTTTGGTACACTTTATTTAAATTAAATTAAATTAGAAAAATTGACTGATTGAAAAAAATTTAGAATCTTGAAAACTTCACGACGAGGAAGATTGAGACGCGTGTCAAACAGACTAAATTAAATTCGGAACTGAAGAGGCACTCAGTGGACAACAAGTTCAACAAATAAAAAAATAATTAAATGGTGAACCTTTCGAGAGACTTTCGAGAATTTTAAAATGAGTGGAAACTCATCACCTGGGATTTCTAACGGACTATTGTGTTCCGAAACAGACCGTTTCATCAACAATACATATATATATACAAACGACGGAGTTGCGGAGAATTTTTAAGCTCGCCCGGGATTTGTGTCGGGGAACTTTTGAAACTGTTTTAATGTCATGTCGGTATAATAGCGTAATAATAAGTGGACAAGTTTCACAGGGGCAATGAAAACTAAAGCCCCTCGTCGCATTCGAAGAAAACTTTGAATTAAACGTGTTCAATTTGCGTCCCCGGGATTTCAAGTTAGTTTAATAAAAAAAAAGAGAATTTCATTACGTTACACAAATATTCTGGAGTCGAAAACACGACTTATAATCTTAATTGTAAACGTGCGGGATGGAAAATGGAAAAACGTGACAGATTTGACGGATTGAAAGAGAAAAAGGAAATCTTTTCCTACGCTTCAATAACTGATAGAAAATAAAATCACTTTTCCTCACCAATCGGTTTTTTATTTGTAACCCGGCTTTCAAAAATATAACCGGAAGTCATTCACTACTTCATTTCGCACGGTTTGCTGGGCGGGTCTGCTTTATTATTTTTTGTTTCTTATTTTACGGCTAAGCGACCACCACCCTGCACCGAATCGGCCGGTAAAAGGCTGCCCGGGATTGCTTGCCAGAAGGAAGCAAGTGTGTGAAATTTACGGCCGCGAACGGTAAACGCACGTGGAATCAATCAGATAACAAAATAGAGGATCGAGAGTTGGAAGTTTCTTACTCAATCTCTCCGGGGCGAATCGTCGACGAAACGGCCGTGTCAATCCGGAAACGGGAACGATTCAATCTTTTTTTTTGCACTCATGAATAATGCACGAGGAAAAATGACGATTTTCGAAGCTCAGAACAACGCTGACGGGGTAAGCAATGTGACCACCATCCTGCACCGAATCGGCTGGTAAAAATCTGCCAGGGACTGCTTACTAGAAGGAAACAAGTGTGTGAAATTTACGGTCGCGAACGGTAAACGCACGTGGAAACAATCAGATAACAAAATTGAGGATCAAAAGTTGGAAGTATCGTATTCAATCCCTCCGGGATGAATCATTGATGAAACGGCCGTGTCAATCCGGAAACGGGAACAGTTCAACCTTTTTTTTTTGCACTCATCAATAATGCACGAGGGAAAAGTGACGACTTTCGGAGCTCAGAACAACGCTGGAAGGTTAAGCGACTCGCCCACCACCCTGCACCGAATCGGCCGGTAAAAATCTGCCCGGGACCGCTTGCTAGAAGGAAGCAGATGTGTGAAATTTACGGCTGCGAACGGTAAACGCACGTGGAATTAATCAGATAACAAAATTGAGGATCAAAAGTTGGAAGTATCTTATTCAATCCCTCCGGGACGAATCGTCGATGAAACGGCCGTGTCAACCCGGAAACGGGAACAGTTCAATCTTTTTTTTGGACTCATCAATAATTCACGAGGGGAAAGTGACGACTTTAGAAACTCAGAACGGTAAACGCACGCTTACAGATTGAACGACGTGACCACCACCCTGTAGTGACCACCAAACTGTTAAAAATCTTATCACGTTTAAAAGACAATTGAAAGCTTTTTTAGCTACGAACTCGTTCTGCACCGTTCATGAATTTTTCGCGCATTACTGGCGTGTGGTGACATTTGACTGGCTTTTTAAATTTTCATATTGAGAGTTACTCATATTTATGTTTTGCATGAATACTTAGCTGAGTGTTTAATTATTTATTACTGTAATTCCATATTTATATGATTAATGTTGTCATACGTGTTTTAATTCTATTTGTCTCTCGATTGTATTGTTATTATCTTTTCTTTTTTGTTTACTTATTGACAATCCACATGCATCTAATTCGGTGCCGCAGTGATTAATAAATACATACATACATACCCTTGCACCGAATCGGCCGGTAGAAATCTGCCCGGGACTGCTTGCTAGAAGGAAGCAAGTTTGTGAAATTTACGGCTGCGAACGGTAAACGCACGTGGAAACAATCAGATAACAAAATGGAGCATCAATATGACGCTCACCTTGCTACAAGACGGCAAATCAAAAACACTCAAAGCCGACAAGCGATCCCAAGACTAATGGGACACAAAAACGAAGTGACTGGAATCCGAATACATCGCTGGGTGCACAAATCCATCAATAAACGATCCAAAGATACCATTCAGCACACAATACGTTTAAAAACTTAGCAGCTGGCTTGCTGGTGGTGGAAGGATGGAGAGTGATCGTAGTACCACCTGACATCGGAAGAGGCGCTACTAACGACAAACAAAATGCGCATGCACAGGGAAGCCTGCCTAACCGAAACGGTCAATGCGAAAAAGCAAATGTAACATTTTAATTTTTTAAGCTGCAACGATCTTGTTTTATTAAACTAGCCCGCACCAGTCGTGGATATTTCTTAGGCACATCGTGTTTAAATTTAAACAAGGCTAGAAAATTGACTGAGGATTTTGAAACAAGGAAAATGACGACACGATATCAAGCAAACAGAGTCACATTCAGAACTGGGCTTACTATTGCCGCTTCCGGTATTTAGAACTGTCGCTTTATATGTCACGTGGTTGGTTTAGACCATCGATTTCCAAAGTGGGAGGCGCGGACTGGTGCAAAGGGAGGGGGCAAAAGTATAAAAGAAATGCAATTTCTCTAAGAAAACACATTAAAATTAAAATTCTATATTATTAAGGTTATTATTTTTTTTTAAAGTGGGCCGTGCTAATTTAAAGTTGGGAAACCAATGGCGGCACTCCCCGCGTAACGCCGAAATCGGGGGCTTAGCCGATGAGAGAAAAAAAGGAAAATCAGAAAAGGTTGTTAAAGCATCCCGGAATTCTTGGAATTCGCTCGAGCTGTAAACTACGTTATGGAAACGGACAGGGCTTTGCTATGACTCATTTCCGATTCTACGATAATTAATTAATTCGTGAATGCAAGCTTTATTTTTATTTTTTAGCATTTTTGACATTTCTTAGTATCTTTCAGCCTAACTGAGATTTTGTTTTATATGTTATAAGTTCGCAGCTGCACGTGTGTTTCATTTTGTGTTTTCAAATTGTGTAATGCTACGACTTGATTACTAAGTAAATTATATTTATCTGGATTTGTTTAAGTATTAAAATGTATTGGAGACTGTGGTTTGTAGTACAAAGAAAATGGATTTAATCTCTTAACCACAAAAAGTTTGTTTAAAAACTAAATACGTATTTCGGCAGCTATGCTGCCGTCTTCAGTAGATGCCTTCTTCTTCATTAGAAGAGAAGTGTGTGTTTAAGTGTACAAGAAAATCTGAATTCTTAACATAGCAGACAAAAATTATAGCAAGCTAGTGAATAAATTTCGAGGATGATAAATCCGATTGGTTTTTCCTTCTCGTTCGTAATAATTATGCACGGATTATTTTTTTGTTTCCTGAAAATGCCAGAACAAAAATACGTTGTGACCTGAAATGTGACGTGCCTGACGAGATTATGCGCATAAAAAACGTATCCGGGGATTTGAATGCCGCGAGTGCGAATGAAACGTCATGAATTCAAATATTCCAGAATGATATGTGGAGTGGAATAAAAATTTATTTTTATTTGGTCCCGTCGTCTCGTCTACATCGATGATACAGTTCGATATCTGCATGATACGCCGCCTACAGGATTGTAACATATCCGAAACTGAAATTTTTTTGGGAGCTCACAACCGAGATTAAATTGAAACACAATTAATCAATTATTGTAATTAAAAACTTTATTATGAAAGATTCAGCGTCGAAAAAATAATAGTAAAACTAAAAATAGAAGAAAAAATGTAGACGGTAATCCATCCGCGTGGTCACATATCAGTTGAAACGAAATATTAAACGTCTAAATGTACTGATGTAAGCCAATTATGTACGCTATTTGTTCAGTGCATAAAATTAATGATTTGATACGAATGAATTTATTTTACTCTCACAAAAAAAATAAATAAATAAATACAGAGAAATTCAAGTATGATAAATCATTTTATGATTATGATATAAAAAGTTTTACGTTTAATTGCATTATAAAATATTCTTCCTTCCGTTCTGAAATCATATTTCCTCTTGTGGCAATTTTTAGGTCTTAAATTTTTAATTTATGTGCAGCAATATGTCAGCAGTACTAAAGCTCTGGGGATCTTATATCCTGCGGATTAACTGACATCCTGTTCGTTCGTGAGCACGATGTTAAGTGCTGTGTTAATTCCGACAGTATTGTTCGCATAATTATATATTTGCTTTGTGCCGAGCTGACGTCGCACGGTTATTAACGTTCAATCCTTGACAGATTTAAGAATATTCATTACGTTTTAGTACGTAAGTACGTACGTAGGTACGAAAACACCTTTATAAATTCGTTTTATGTCCCACGAAAAATATGGGATGGGAAAATTTGAATTCGTTAGTTTCCTCCCCTGAATGGTAGCGTCCTGACGTGCGGAATATTTCAGGTAATCCTCTTCATAATTCACGTGAAATTACTCGGATAACAGAAACTACGTAACCTTTCATAATGTAGGCGGGTATACATTTTCTCGTAGCGGCGGATATTTACGGCCAAAGAGAAAGGAATTCATTTTGGTACGACGCCACTGTGTTTAATTTTAATTAAGAATCCATGAAAAATTTCAAACTTCAGTAATCATCAGTAAAAAGGTCAATTTTATACCGGTCGTTGTTGTAAGAGTGAGAGCATAGAAGCGTAAAAGAGACGGAACATATTTGGTGTCATTGAATTTCTATGATCTCGCTTTGACTCAGCGACCGGTACATTACGTTTTAGATACAATTACAAATGAAAGAATTGAAACATATTTATGGTAACGCAATTAAACACAAGGAACATGTCAATAATTGTAAATCAAGGTCGATATTGACACCTAAAGGGTCGATGAAAACCTGGGAAATGGTTGATGGACCTGTAGGAATCGATTGGAGGTCATGGGAATATTTAGGTCATCTGTAAATGATCGAACTTGATAAGGTTCGGTGGACCTGTAGGGATCGATGGGGACTCGTTTGAAAATTTAGGTTCTTTGGGAATGATTCGACTTGAAAAGAATATTTAGGTCTTCTAGAAATGATCGAACTTGAAAAGGATCGGTGGACCTGTAGGGATTGATGGGGAGTCGTTTGAACAGTTAGGTTCTTTGGGAATAATTCAACTTGAAAAGAATATTTAGGTCTTCTGGAAATGATCGAACTTGAAAAGGGTCGGTAGACCTGTAGGGACCGATGGGGAGTCATTTGAAAATTTAGGTTCTTTGAGAATGATTCAACTTGAAAAGAATTTAGGTCTTTTGGAAATGATCGAACTTGAAAAGGATCGGTGGACCTGTAGGGATCGATGGGGACTCGTTTGAAAATTTAGGTCCTTTGGGAATTATTCGACTTGAAAAGAATATTTAGGTCTTCTGGAAATGATTGAACTTGAAAAGGGTCGGTGGACCTGTAGGGACAGATGGGGAGTCGATTGAACATTTAGGTCCTTTGGAAATGATTCAACTTGAAAAGAATATTTACATCTTCTGGAAATGATCGAACTTGAAAAGGGTCGGTGGACCTTTAGGGATCGATGGGGAGTCGTTTGAACATTTAGGTCCTTTGGGAATGATTCAACTTGAAAAAAATATTTAGGTCTTCTGGAAATGATCGAACTTGAAAAGGGTCGGTGGACCCGTAGGGATCGATGGGGAGTCGATTGAACATTTAGGTCCTTTGGGAATGATTGAACTTGAAAAGAATATTTAGATCTTCTGGTAATGATTGAACTTGAAAAGGATTGATGAACCTGTAGGCATCGAACGGGGGTCATTAGAAGGACATTTAGGTCCTTTGGAAGTAATCCGATGAAAAAATCGATTTCCTGTTATTCTATTTCTATTTTTAAAACGCCTTTCGTTTTCAAAATCAAAGGATTATCCATGAGATTAGTGACTAATTAATTTTTTTTTTTTTTTGGAAAAGTCACTATAAAATATTTTATAGTGACTCAAGGCTTCTCTTTCGACGAATTTTTAAAAAAAAAAAAAACATTTGTTTTCTTTGAAAATAAGTGGTTGCTAAAAAAATTAATTGTTTTTAAGATATGTTTAGAAGTTGAGATAAAAATGTCAGCGATGAAGTATTTTTGAAATTTGATTAAAATAATTTTCCCTTTTGGTCGTCAGATGGCGCTCCAAAGTGTGATGATCTGATGACTGCCTCCTTTCAGTTTTATCAGTTACTAAAAAAAAAAAGATTTTTTTTAAGCAAGAATTAAAAGATGGTATTGGGAACGTCAGCGGTAAAATGTTTTTGTTTTTAAATTCGATTAAAGTCGGTTTCCCTTTTGGCTAAGGAATTAAAAATCGCGCTGTAATGATGATACCTCCTTTACATTTCCTTTTGTTTTCCTTGAAAATAATAATAATAAAATTAGTTATAAAACAAATCAATTTTTTTTCTTGCAAGCTAAAGTTCGGAGATAGGAAGAGAACGTCAACGATGAAATATTTTTTAAAATTCGTTTAAAATAGTTTTGCCTTTCGGTCATCAGATGGCGCTCTACAGGATGACGATGCCTGCATTAGGTCTCCTCTAGTTTTGCTTGAAAATAATTAATTATAAAAGAAATTCAATTTATTTAAAATAATAATCGAATGACATGAAAACGTCAGCGATGAAATATTTTTTCTTTTAATCGATTAAAATAGGATGCCTCCTTTAAATCTCCTTGAAGATAATTAGTTATAGAACGAATCAACTTTCTATTTTAAAACTAAAATTAAAAGAACAAATTAAAACGTCGGCGATGAAATATTTTTGAAAGTCGATTCGAATAGTTATTTTGGCTTTCGGTCATCAGATGGCGCTCTACGAGATGATGATGTTGCATGGCGTTTTACTTGAAGATAATTAATTATAAAAAAAAATTCAATTTTTTAAGAAATAAAATTAAACGAGATGAGAACGTTAGCGATGAAATATATTTTTTTTTAAATCGATTGAAATAGGTTTCTCTCTTGGATAAGAGATGGCGCTCTAATTGCTGATGATCCCTCCTTTAAATATCCTTGAAAATAATTAGTTATAGAACAAATCAACTTTTTTTTTTTTAAACTAAAATTAAAAGAATAAATGAGAACGTCGGCGATGACATATTTTTGAAATTCAAATCGAATAGTTGTTTTGGCTTTCGGTCATCAGATGGCGCTCTACGAGATGATGATGTTGCCTGGCGTTAGATCTCCTTTAGTTTTTCTTGAAAATACATAATTAATTATAAAAAAAATCAATTTTTTAAGAAATAAAATTAAATGAGATGAGAACGTTGGCGATGAAATATTTTTTTTTTAAATCGATTGAAATAGGTTTCTCTCTTGGATAAGAGATGGCGCTCTAATTGCTGAAGATGCCTCCTTTAAATCTCCTTGAAAATAATTAGTTATAGAACAAATCAACTTTTTTTTTTAAACTAAAATTAAAAGAATAAATGAGAACGTCGGCGATGAAATATTTTTTAAATTCGAAATACGAGATGATGATGTTGCCTGGCGTTATATCTCCTTTAGCTTTATTTGAAGATAATTAATTATAAAAAAGAAAAGCAATTTTTTATAAGAAATAAAATTAAATGAGATGAGAACGTCAGCGATGAAATATTTTTTTTTTAAATCGATTGAAATAGGTTTCTCTCTTGGATAAGAGATGGCGCTCTAATTGCTGATGATGCCTCCTTTAACTCTCCTTGAAGATAATTAGTTATAGAACAAATCAACTTTTTTTTAAAACTAAAATTAGAAGAACAAATGAAAACGTCGGCGATGAAATATTTTGGAAATTCGATTCGAATAGTTTTTTTTTTTTTTATGGGATGATGATTATGTTCCCTGGCGTTAGATCTCCTTTGGTTTAGTTTGAAGATAATTAATTATAAAAAAGAATATCAATTTTTTAAGAAATGAAATTAAATGTGATGAGAACGTCAGCGACGAAATATTTTTGAAATAATTATAATAATAGTAATTGTTGATGATGTCTCCTTTAAATCTCCTTGAATATAATTAGTTATAAAACATATTTAAAAGCCAAAAATTAGAAGAGTAGATGAGAAAATAATTTTAAAAATTCGATTAATATAGTTTTCCCTTTTGGCTAAGAGATGGCGCTCTAAACGATTCCAGACTAAATTCTGGAAGCACTTTGGTTCCATATTTTCGGTTTATATTTGAAAAAAAATACTATCGTTAAGAATATTAAGATGAATTCGCATTGACGAGCTCGATTAATGCAGCTCTTTCATTTTCGGAAAAATGAAGATAAACGGACGAAGAGATGGAGCTGTAAATACTTCAATATGACACGTTTCGTTTTAATTTTCGACTTCCTTAAAATCAGTAAGATAAAATAAAAATAAATTCAAGGGCGGAAGCCGAAGTTATCGCCGAAAATGTCAACGTGAATGCTATAATATTTTTATTTGAAATCAGAATGAAGCTTCTTTCATTCTTAGTTAAGAGATGGCGCTCTGAAAAGTTTCCACCTAGTTTTCACCAAGCCTTTCAGATTCTCAGTTTAATTTGGAAATTAAAATAATTCCAAGATTAAAAAGCGAGGTTTGACTGTTGAGAATATCGGCGTGAAGCCGAAAATTTGTCAGAGAATGGTCAAAAGATGTCGCTTTAAATGATTTCTGTCAAAATTGTTTCATCAGTTAATTGTCGTTTATTTTCATTATTATTTTATTTTATTTTCTGAAAGCATGACGATATCAATAGGGTTAGCTTGTAATTTCAATTTTTTTTATATAAATCGGAATCTTGTCTTTAATTCATATACAGGGTATAACCATCATATAACTGAGTTAAAAAAAATAAATTTAATGTTATTCCTATTCATATTGATTTACTTAGAGTTAATTAAGCGTTAATTAACCTTGAAATGGGGAAAGAAAGGAGCTGATGAAAAAAAGTTGGGAACCTCTGTTTTGGATGTTATAAAAATCGTATACGAATTCGATTCGCTTACCACCGATTGAGAACCGCTTTCTCAAATAATCACGGATATTTATGGAAACTGCTTCACAAATTTCTAAGTCTAGAACAGCGGTTCCCAAACCGTTGAGGAGGTCCATGGCAGATTAAAATTAATTTGGACGTGCACCAAGGGATCCGTGGGCGTAATAAGTTGGGGAACCACTGGTCTAGAGCATAAACTAGGAAATGAAGACTGCTGACGACAACTGAATTATTATTATAAGAGATGAAGTAAATTGGAAATAGAAAAGGAATAAGTACCAATATTTATAGTGAAATTTTAGTGTTTTCGAAAACATTCACAGTTCTTTTTCTTTTGTAATCAGCAGTTCTCAAAAGTTTGTTTATTTTATTGCGGGGATTACTAAAATACATAATTTAAAAAAAAATAGTACATAGTAATTTTAAACGAATCTTAAGACCCTAACATCATCCCGAGTAAATAATTAAATACATTCTATTATTAATATAATCATATTTAACGGAGTTATGTAAGATATTCAGACGTCCCCCTGGAAGTTCGAATATTGACCTCCTAAAATGTGTATGCCTAGGCAATCAATCCCAAGTGCCAGATGCAGAATTAATAATTTCAACACCTTGCGTTAATGAATAAATTTACATGCCAAATTGATCCCTCGTCGGGGGAGGTCGAAACGTCGAAGAACGAACCACCGTCTCTTATTCCAAAAAAAAAAATGAAATGAATTGAACCACCGACAATATAATAATTAATTTTTTTTATAATCAATTCCGAGTTTTTAGTTTAATTAAAAATTTCGGCTTTCATTAAAATTAAAATTCGTTTCGAATATTGCGTTTGCGTTGGATGTTGATGATGTATGTAGGTTTTTCCAATATAAATATCGGTTACAGGGGGTAGGCAGCTTGTAAGGGAATATAAATAGGTTTCTCAGCAGGGGCAGAGCAAACTTTCAATCATATATCAGGAATATTATTAGATGCTTGGGTCGGTTGTACAGCCAGAAGACGTATTTGAGTATGAATATCTGCTGAGAGGGAAATAAATATACGAGCACACAAGCTACGAAGATATTCGTTTGTGAATACAAGGTGGTTTTATTCGTGGTAAATTATTTTGTTCTCAAAGTTGATCTTCGTTATAAAAACAAAAATCTTAATCTAATGAATTCATTAATTTTTAATTCGAATTGTTTTATTGCCCCAGAAAATTCCGTCGCCGAAGCTTCGGGATTATGTCGCGCCAAGCTCCGACGAGTATAGCCCCCATCAATTAATATCGATGAATCATCACAGTATTTCTTAATTAATTATGATTGTTTCCTTAAGAGTCTGAGTTAAACTTGAACGTTTTTAAAAAATATATACAGTCTGTCAACCTATTTCTATAACAGGTGCAACTTAATAATGAGCAAGACAAAGAAGGAAACACATCACTCGTATATTCTTCATTCACTCTTCGATTTCCTTCTTTACATTGATCAAATACAAACTGTTATGTTACCTAAATATGTTTGCAAATAGTCTAGTTCTAGTTCAGGGATTCCCAACCTTCTTTTAGCATCGGCCCCTTAGTATAAAAGGAGGTTTTTGTCGATCCCTCCTCTCCCCTACTTGAAGTTCAATCAGTTTTATATTCTCAATTCAACTACCGTTCACCAACTCCTTATTTGACTCCTTAATAAATGAATTGATTAATTCTAGAATAATAATGAAAATTTACCAAGAATTACTTGATAAAAAAATGCAAGAAAAAATTCTATTTAATTATAATGAATTGTATTAAACGTCACCTATGAATCACATAAGAAATTAATTAAATTTTCTTACTAAAATTATTATTATTAAGTTACTATAATTATGTACTACATTTTCAGTGCAGTTGGTTAAAAAATTATCACTTCGATGGACAATCTAATGCAATTTGAAGAAATAGGTTAGGATTGACAGTTTCGTCAACTGTTTTTTTTTTTTTGTTACGAACGCTATCTTAGATATTCATACCACGTGATGCAGAAGTAAAATCTGAATACGCCCATATGATACACGTACACGCTTTTGTTTTAGAACAAAAACCGAATTCAAGCAAAAAGAAATGACTCTGTACTTTCGACATTTTCAATTGTTTTTCAATTTTTATGTTTTCGCGTTCAAGATATCAAATAGAAGGTTATTTTCCTATGCCTAGTCTTTTTAAATGATTTAGTAAGGCCCGATCTTACCACCTCCTGATAAATGTAACCGTCGGTTAATATCCTAGGAAACTATTATCAGCACAAATGTTTCCAAGGATATTAACCGACGGTTATATTTATCTGGAGGTGGTAAGATCGGGCCTAAATGATTTTAGACATTTTGACATACCTATCTTGCTTCTAGATATTTGACACATTTTTAATGTGGACTTAATTAAAAAAAAAAATGTTTAAATCAGAACAGTTAAAACAATTTTAACAATTTGAAACAATTTCCCCTGTGTCAACATACACCACATTTTGTCCGTGGGGGAGGAGGAGTAACTATGCGCTTTCCGTGAATAAACGGACGTATTTGCAAAAAAAAAAAATATGTATAAAATATGTTACCTTGAGAGATAATATTATAAAGACATAACTGATACGTTTCTAACTTAAGTAACCTCGTAAAAATTCAAATAAGCGGTTTTCCGTGAACACTCTGTGTACATGTTTACGTGAACGCTTTTCTTTATTTTGACCTGTAGAATACATCTGTGAAATAGCGACCAGTATTTTTGTTACACCCTGTATATACAACAAACACAAATAAAAAGTTGACAATTGAGAAATCAATTAAAAGTAAATTCAGCCATATCAAGGTCATTCCAACTCAACTAAATTCTATTTGATTACTCAACTTTCCCTTTTACTTTTTCCTCTTTTGTTTACTTTTATCAAATTGAATTTTGCATTTTGTTGTTTGACGTTCCTTTACAGTTGTCTTTTGTTTTCTGCTGTTTTTTTTTTCGATTTTTCCTCTGGAGTCAGTTTTCTTTTGTATTTTTTTATCTTCTTTTTGCTTTCGTGCTATGTATTTCTCTTTTACTTTTCTTATCGAACATCGTTTATCAGTTTTGTGACCGTCTTAGTTGTGATCTTCTTTTGTTTGACGCACTTCATTTCGTCCATCATATTTTCTGTTTTTGATCGAAAGAGGGAATTTTTCGTTTTTTTTTTGTAATTCGCTTTCATTTTCTACGAATTTTTGACTCGTCCGGAAATCTGCTTTTCGTTCAGCTTGTGGTGTTGTCAATCTCCTTTTGTTTTGCCTTATTTGCTTTTTTTTTTGGTGTTGTCAATCTTCTTTTGTTTTTGTTTTTTTTTTGTTTCATGCCTCGTATTTTGTTGTTCTTTCTCTCGTTTCTTTGCTTGAAAATTCTGTTATATTTTCAATTAAAAAATGCGGACTTTAGAAAAAAAATGACGTTTTTTGGCAACATTTTACCAACAAGTTGGCGACATTGCCTTCAAGAAATCTGGCAATCTTGCCTTCTTGGTTACAGTTGCATGCCCTACGCACTAGCAATACTCTTTCTATGTTTGTCTTTTATTGAAATATTCCTTCTTTTTCATCCACTATCAGCATTTTGCCTTTTTTTTGGATTTCGATTTTATACACGTACTTGCTCCCCATTCTATTTGTCTTTTCTGTTTTCAGCGAAAATCTTTTTGATTGATTGCCTTTGCCGTCTTATTCCCCATCTTTTCAGCCAATTTTTTTTTTCATGACTTTTGTTTCGTGTTCTTTACTACTTCTGCATACCTATTCGTTTGCGGTGTTTACAGAGAAAATAGTTTTGTCTTACTATTTAATTTGAACGTAAATTGCAAACTTTTTTTCCTAAATATTTTCCTGTTGTGTCACCCTCTTTTAAGTTGTTTTTTTGTTCATTTCTGGTACCTTTATTTTTTATTTTTATTTCATATACCTATTGATTTTCTTTTAAATCATATGTTAAGAGCGAGTTTATTTTTTAAATATTCATGTTTCTTTTTTTGAAATATTTTTTTTTCTATTGCATAAAAGTAACTTCATTAATAATTACCAAAGGATTGGATTTAGATATCCTCTTTGTCTGCCTTTGTTGCTGAATGTCAAACGATTTTCTTTCTCTTTTGATATCAACCACGTACAAGGTCGTTTCAGTTTATTTTATTGATCGCCTCTCTAATCATATCCGAATCGCGTCAACTTCTGCGTTATCTTAAGGTTAAAATCTCATTGTCGTAATTTTTATTTTATTCAATTTTCAATTGCAATAAAGATGATTCCACTAATATAATAAACATACAGGATTGGCCAGCTGGCTTTTAAACACGAGCGCTTCTTCGATTCGTGTTGTGAGCGTTCGCATCCGGCGTGACTCCTCATATTTCCGAGTTTATTTTTAGAGTGCGTTGCCTGTCTCGTGCACTATTCAGGAGGTACATTAAACTTTTGCCAATTCTGTATATATATTAGACGATGACTTTCGAACTCTGGATCGCAATAGGAGGAGGTCGAGTTCGAATCTCGAACGAAGCGGAATCTTTTCCGCCAATACTCAGAGATAGTGTTAGTGTACATTTGTTTAAATAATTATGAAGATGACAGAAGTTGCTTTTGGATTTAATAATGATTAATAAGCGTTGCCTAATTGTTATGCGTTTCGTCGATCACTTTACTGGCTTGATGGTTCGCAACTTCTCTTTCTTTTTTGTTCAGCTTTTGTTCTCATTTTTTAATTTTAGTTTTTTAAACATATCTATGCCTATTGCCTTTTCTGTTTTCAGCGAAAATTTTTTTGATTGATTGCCTTTACTCTCTTATTCCCTAATTTGTTCAGCAATTTTTTTTTGCCACGACCTTTGTTTCGCGTTCTTTTTTTATTTTAATGAATACTTTGATGATTTTTGGGATCTAAACTTAACCCTGTTGAGTGAAAGTAAAAGATGCATTCCTAAATTGAATTTAAACCGATGTTTTGTGAATCATGCGCACATTCACTCGTAGAACTATTTCCACTAATGATCACTCACGAGATGGCGCTCTCAGATGTTTTCGTCGAAACGAAAATGATTTGTCCAACAAAATTTGATTCTCACACAGATTATAGAATTGTTCCAAACGCTCGAAAACATTTTGCCCTTTTTTTTTCTGGATTTTATACACGTACTTGCTTGCTCCTCATTCCGTTTGCGTTTTCTGTTTTCAGCGAAAGTTTTTTTGATTGATTGCCTTTGCTGTCTTATTCCCTAATTTTTCCAGGAAATTTTATTAAAATAAACTACGATTTTGCATCCTAAATAACAAAATATCAGAAATTTAAGACATCATCACAGAAATACGTTCTGTAAACCCGGAAATCACAAAGAATGGACATAAAATGTATTGGCTGGGTGGCTAGCTGGCAATGATAGATACCAGGTAACCAGGCTAACCACGTTTTGCTATTGCGGAACGGAAGGTTATTATCAAGGATGTGATGTCACAATCTGAGGACGTCAAGAACATCGTTTTTAAATTTTTAATAAATACGTGATTGTTTAAACGCGAATTTGTTTTCTTTTTTTAATTTCTTAAACCGATTAAATTGCAAGCATTCTGTTCTAAAACCTGAGAGGAATATAAAGTCGTCAAAAGTGAAGGGGGGCACATTTGGCAGCTGCAGCTTGAATTTATTTTCTCGGAAAGTAATTCCGCACGATAAATTTAAACACAACACAATTTTTTTGCCATGACATTTGTTTCGCGTTCTTTTTTTGTCTTAATGAATACTTTGTTGATTTTTGGGATCTCAACTTAACCCTGTTGAGTGAAAATAAAAAATGCATTTCCAAATTGAATTTAAACCGATTTCTTGTGAATCATGCGCAGATTCACTCGTGAAATGAAGTCCACGGGAATCGGGTGCAGATTTCCACAAAAAGGAATAACTCATCCTGCAGCTGGCTGGAGGCAGGAGCCGCAGAGCTCCTAGATAAGTGCGTGTGCGCAATGATAATACAAGTGCTGGGGTTGAACCCGGCCCAGTCGCGTTCTGGGAGCGCGTGCCCGCCGTCCATAAACTTTTCAAACCCTGCCGGTTACCATTTAGTCTTCACTATCTGTATACGTGACTATAATATTATACGCTTACTACATCTTTCCGAATTACAGTCCTTTTTCTATCTCACTTTTCAGAGTATACATCAATCACTGTAGTATGTATACACAAAGAGACACACTGCTACAGCAAGTTCATGCCTTCCAAGTCGTGTGTATTATCAAAATCGAATCAAATCAATGCCATTAACCACCAGGACGAGGAAAACCATAATAAACGTAAAGACCACCCTCTCGTATTTTGGTTCGTTCGAAAACCATCCGCATTCGCATTCGCATTCGCCTTAAATTCAGGCTGTTACGCATTATGCACTAATTTGCGTTGGAAAGTGTCCGAAGTGAAAATTAAGTGCAATTTACGAGATGTCGTCGCAAATGTGTGGAGTGGTTGTTATTGCGAGGGACACCGTTATGAGGGGCGGTGGGTTTCCCGGGGGCGTTTTAAGGACACGACGCGGACGCCACCACTAGATCGTGCGTAACCTTGACGGTAACTATGTCCTCATTAAGCGGCAGCCATGTTTGCTATGACGGAGTACTTTGGCCAGTTCGCCTTAGCCAGGTAAAAAAAAACAAAAAAAAAATAGTAATCATAACAATTCATACGTATAGCAAAATGCAATTTACCAAGACACTATTTTTCGATTTAATTATTGCAATATGAGAATATAGTACACTTCTGCTATAAAGTTTTCGGAGTACGAGACATGCCACTGGCAGTAAGAAATTTTATGCTTTGCAATTATGAACCTTATAGCTTTTACAACCGTACCTGCTACCCCGATAATAAAACCGGTCATCGCAAACACAGCGATTTAACACAGATGCGAACTTATTCAATCAACTTGAATAATCTGCTAGAAAGACTTTCATTGTAGTTGGATGGATAAGAAATTTAACAAAATTTATTTTCTAAATATTATAACATGTGTAGTAAATAATGTGTGCATTATGAAATTAAAATTTCTGAAACTTTGGCAATTGAAATTAAATAAGTCAATAAAATAAAATCTGTTATTTTTCGTTAATTAAATTTAACTTTCTAGTTTCATTAAATACACATATGTTTTGCAACTAATTAATAGCTTTGTTGAGCAGAACTTCTTAGCATTTATATTATTATAATAAGAAACAAATTTAAATAATCTAGCGCATTCTATATATTTTTTCAAATACTCAAAAATCATTCACATACTTTCACAAAATAAATGTTATACGATTTAATCATTTTCTCTTAACTTCTAGATTAATGAAAACTTGCCAAACTTTGTGGATGAACTTTTCAACTTATTTTTTACTGATGTCAGATTTGAGAAGAAACTAAAAAGAAGAATATTATTTTTTCCTCTGTGGCGTAGAATGAAATATGTATATTATTTTTAACGCAAGTATTGCAATTTTTAAGTATTACACATATCATTCTTAAATAGCGACATCCTGCGATCGCTTCTGCTGACGAAGCCCCAAATAGGACTGAAACAGCTGTACAGAGGAACGGGACAAAATAACTAGAATCAAAATTGTGAGGTCTTCTATTTACTTAAAAATAAATAAAATCGAACATATATCCTAATTGTTATTATTTTCTTAAAATTATGTGAGCTTTCCGTATGGCAAAGCTTGTCGGTGAGCTAATAAATCACCCTGTATTTCATATTTACTAAAAATCTATTTATGTATTTCTCGTAATGAAAATTTTAGAATCCACAGAAAAACATACACAAACTACAAACGAATAAAATTTTTGTGAAGTCAAACAAACCAGAAGTGTATAAAGGCAGAAATTTGGTATAATTATAATTTTTCAGATTAATTAACATCGTCGATCCTTTATAGCAATTTAACATTTATATGTCTTTATAATATGATCTGAAATCCTGTTATTTAACAATATAAAATATTCTAATTAAAAAAAAAAACATTTTTTGTTCAATTTTTAAGTTAAAGCAAAAGAGAACAAACAAATTCGCCACCGCGTCCGCGTTCGCAACCGCGCGTCGCCTCAATAAATACTCGGAACCAAATACTGGCAACGAAATTCAACAAACCATAAACATCTGCACCGGCCGGGGTTTAATAGGACCTAAGTAAACAACCCTCCTATCGGGGTGCGGAGAAAGTGTCTCTGTTCCTTAAGGTTCGAAATATATTAGGCCCGTTTCAATAAGGTTCAAATTCGAACGATTTTATTGCTTTTCATTTCGAAACTTTTAAGCATTAGTGTACCATGCGATCAATGGAATTTATAATTAGAGCAGGCTGTGATACTTTCCAAAAAGTTGGCAACACAGGCTTGAAATTTGAAATTAAAAATCTGAAATGTCAGAAGTGTGACTTTTATTTATTTATGTATTTATTTTTTAATGGTTGATAATAAACGGATTTATCTCATGGAACCTCTCCTAATATTCTAAAAAAAAAGGATTTAAACCAGCATCCATACAAAATAAAATAACAAAATAAAGATTATACAAAGCGCGAATAACCTCAAATATGACAACTGTCAGTTTATTATTTATCTCTCAATGTATCCAACCACACAGCATAAAATTGCACAATCACAGCCTCCTCTAATTATGAATTCCGTTGATCACCCGGTATTTTTGCAAGAAGGAATTCATGTATGTGCCATGTCTTATTTTAAGAAAATCTCGAGGACTCCACGTTGGCCAATTTATACGTAACAGAAAAAAAAATCCAACAGCGGGTGTTTGCCAGAAACTGGACGAGCGTTCATTTATTTTTTTTAAAGGTACCCCCGGCACCAGTTGAACAAAATAAGGTCCGAATGTGTTTTTTTTTATTTTTCTTTTTAATTAATCGTCATGAAAATATCGAATTTATTCGCTACTTAGTTTTGTTTTATTTTCCTTTTATTCGATTTCATTTAATTCCGTACAGTTCTTGCAGAAAGGGTATGAAACAAATGAAACACTTTAGAAACGGACGGTTTTTTTGATTTTTTTAATTATCAAAAGATCGTCTTTTGTTTCTTTTGTTTACTCAATTTGAGCTTGTTTTACATTTTAATCCCTTCGATCGATCGCCGCTTTTGTTTTCTCTTTTATTGGATTTGATTTTTTTTAATTATATTTTCTCTTTGAGATTTAAAACTTAACGATTCAACGTCTTTTATATAATTTTTATTTTCGTCTATTGTTTTTTCTTTTTTATTTCGTCTTTCGTTTGTTTGATTGATTTTTGTTGTATTTTTCATTTACTCGATTTGAGTTTATTTAATTTTGCATTTATTCTTTAATATTTTACACATTAAATTTTTCGATGTCAATGTTTACATCGACTTGACTTTGATTCTTAGTATTAGAAATTTTTATTTTCGTCACATCTTCATCCACAATCGTCTTTTGTTTTTTTTTTTTTTGTTTTATTGGATTTGAAGATATTTTATTTTTATTTTGATTATCGACCAATCGTTTGCCAGAAACTGGACGAGCATTAATTTAATTTTTTTAATGGTACCCCCGGCCCCAGTTGGACAAAATGACGTCCCAGCGTTTTTTTTTCTTTTTTTTTAAAATTAATCGCCATGAAAATATCGAATTTATTCGCTACTCAGTTTTGTTTTATTTCTCTTTTATTCGATTTCATTTAATTTCGTACAGTTCTTGCAATTCGTGAGAATCACAGAAAGGGTATGAAACAAACGAAACGCGTTAGAAACGGGCGGTTTTAATTTTTTAATTATCAAAAGATCGTGTTTTGTTTCTTTTGTTTACTCAATTTGAGCTGGTTTTACATTTTAATCCCTTCAATCGATCGCCACTCTTGTGTTTTCTCTTACATTGGATTTTATTTTTTTTAATTATATTTTCTCTTTAACATTTAAAATTTAACGATTCAATGTCTTTTATATAATTTTTATTTTCGTCTGTTTTTTTTTCTTTTTTGTTTCGTCTTTCGTTTGTTTGACTTTATTTATTACGGATTTTTTTCTTAAATTTCTTTAATTATCAAGTGATTGATTTTTGTTGTATTTTTTTATTTATTTACTCGATTTGAATTTATTTAATTTTTTAATCAAATTAAATCATTAATTTTTATTTAATTTTTAATAATTTTAATTCTTTAATATTTTACAGATTAAATTTTTCGATGTCAATGTTTACATCGATTTGACTCTTTGATTCTTAGTATTAAAAATTTCTATTTTCGTCACATCTTCATCCATGATCGCCTTTGTTTTTTTTTTTTGTTTTATTAGATTTGACGATATTTTATTTTTATTTTGATTATCGACCAATCGTCTCTTTTTCTTTTTTTTTACAATTACCTTTTCATCACGCTCAGGTTCGATTTCATAACCGAACTGAAGGAGATTTTAAAATAACAGTCACACTCATATGTCCAAAAAGATGCGAAAACGTAATTATTTATGCATCAGAATGTGACTTTTAAGTGACTTCTTTTAGTTCGATTATGAAATCGGCCCTCGAATTTTTTTCTTAATAGTTTTACACCTTTGTTTCCATAATACTTTTTAACCTAACATTTTCAAAGAACGAAATTGTCAAATAAGTCACATGAAATTATTTTACACTTTTTTTTTTAATTATTTAATATTTTCCGCTCTTCATAATGCAAAGAAGACAAACTTTTTCCCCCTAACTCAAAGGCCCCGCAAAGATTTCTCGCCCGAGGCCTCGCAACTGCTAAGGCCGCCTCTGTTAATTTTATTTGATCAAAAAAGAAAAAGAAAAATACTTTTTCGACTTCTGTCTAAAATTACTGATTTTCCATTTGTTGAAATTGTCCCAAAAACATTCATGTCATTTGCACGCATAGACAGGAAAGTAAAAACAAAAACAGGGATTTTGCATGAACGATTTTTAGATTGATAGCGTTACGTTGAAATGTCAAATTAAATCTCACAAATTGTAGAAAAAGTATTATTTCAGTACTTTAAAACTATTCTATAGCTAATTGTTTTTTTTTATTTTTCTAAATTAATTCAGAGGTGAATTGTAAGATAAATTTCCTAACCGACGCTACTTTTGACAATTATAATTTTTTTAATTTAAAAACTTCGTCGTCTAATTAATTAGCCAATCAAATAGTAACAAAACTCTCTGGAATTATAAACAATGTCATTTGTCTTGATCTATCTTTTTCTGCCATTTCCAAAACCATAAATACCTTAATTCTTTTTTTTTTTTGATTTCAATCAAGCCCGATTGAAATGAATTAATTGATCGCGTCTACAAAGATTTTACTGGCTGCAACCTTTCTTTCTTTCTGTCTTTCTTTCTTTGAGAATTTCCAAATTGTAAAACAGCGCCTTAGTAAACTGCATCATACTATACATGTTCATGAAAATATAAATCTATGCGTCGAGTGTTAATTTGATCGCCTTTGTTTCTTTAACAATTGCGAAATTGTGAAACCAACGCCTTGATAAACTGCTACTAAAAAAAAACTACTAAATTTAGGAAAAGAAGCTTCACCGATTGTTTTCAAGTAATTTAAAATGTATATTGCATAAAGACATGTTAGGATTAAAAAAAAAAAAATCATTAAAGCGTTATAATTTCCTGCAAGTGGCAATAATTTAAAATTGACTTCAAATTAATTAATGTGAAAACTATTAAAATAAACTATCATTTTGCATCCTAAATATCAAAATATCAGAAATTTAAGACATCATCACAGAAATACGTTCTATAAACCCGGATATCACAAAGAATGGACCTAAAATGTTTGGTGCGTGAATAATATTGCACCAAATGGGAATACGTAGAAACCGTTTTACACATAGGCTTCTTCTACAATAAATATATAAGTATTATTAGAATTTGCAAAAACCGAAAACAATCGATAGACGACAACGCAGAACTGTTACTTTTGAATTAAATTTTGAATGAGTTGAATTTATTCACAACCCTTGGTCCAGAGAAAATGTTCCCTCGACAATGTTAAAAACAAACTTATGATGTACCCTAATGTATATTTCTAAATCAATCACCACCTGCCAAATATATACCAAACTAAACCTAGTTTGTCATTCAATTCAAGATGGCTGCCACTAACATACACCTGTTGCACAAAACAAATGAAACTCATCAAAATATGGGTGCTCATGTACAGTTTAACCTCACCAAAACGTCAGATCTAAATGCCAAACCGTTTCTGTATAATCTACATTTGGTGCAATAGTATCCACGCACTCTGTATAATGATTCGGTATGGAAATATGTATAGAATGTATTGTGCAAAATTGAATTACATAATAAGAGTATTTTTTTAAACAGCTTTACGTTAGAGTTTCACTAATGAATATATTGTACAGGGTTATCAACTGAATAGCACAGGACGAAAGGTATTAGCTCTAACCAGAGCTGAATATAGATATAGATTGATTCGCTGACCGTTTCGTATCGACCGATGACCCTCGATTTTCCAGCGTGGAATAAACTACACTTCCTTGACACTACAATTTACGATTGTTGTTAAGCTATAAGGAAAAGAAATACTTCCACCGGAGAAAATTACTAAAGTCTCTCTCTCTCTCAGTTTCAAAACAACACCCCCGGCCCCGCGACGCGAAGCTACGCCCTAATCTCACTGACTTGCCCTTTAGGCAGACACAACAACCTTGTATACTTTCAGTTTTTTTTTTTATTAACCATGAATAGTTGTAATTATACATCGTACGTATAAATAAATACACAGGGTGATTGAAGTTACTGCCGCACCATCGCTAACTTCGTTATTATTGGAGCTACGAAGTCGTTCAAATTAGCAGAAATGAACTGTTTTTATTCGGGAGTACAATGGTGACATTAGACAAACAATTGCGCATCGCATTCTCGAAATACTTGCCTACGTAATGTTTTCTTTAACGAAACACCTTGTATTTTTTATCGGAAAACGAAAGAGCATAAAATTCTAAATAGAAATCGCTGTTTACTATTTCGCACTTAATCGAATAACAAAGAAGTTATTGCGGTATTTAGGGTCATCACTTACAAAAAAAATTCATTAAAAAATGTGCCACAATCGGCTAAATTGCAAAAAAAGAAATAAATAAATAAATGAAAAAATTCAGTTTATGAACGCTCCATTAATACAGTTAAGGAACTTTAAATTGCGAATTTCGCCGGAGCAAAAAGAAAAGCCCGGCGTACGTGATTCATTAGGCCGACGTTCACACAAATGTTTCGAACGCTCTTGTCTCTTAGCACACATAAAGTGAAGAGAATCTTATGTTTAATCAAGCATTATCAAATGAAAAATTCAGTTTATGTACACTCCATTAATACGGCACGGCCGAAGAATTTTAAATTGCGAATTTTGCTGGAGCGAAAAATAAAATCAGAACAATGCAAATCACTGCCCGGCGTACGTGATTTATTAGGCCGACATTCACACAAATCTTCCGAACGCTCTTGACTCTTAACATACATAAAGTGAAGAGAATCCTATGTTTAATCAAGCATTATCAAATGAAAAATTCAGTTTATGTACACTCCATTAATGCGGCCGAGGAACTTTAAATTGCGAATTTTGCTGGAGCGAAAAAGATATCAGAACAATGCAAATCACTGCCCGGCGTACCTGATTCATTAGGCCGACAGTCACACAAATCTTTCGAATGCTCTCGGCTCGTAACATGCTTGGCACTCAGACTTGGTCGTGCAAAGAAGAAGAAAAATTGACTGAGACAAATTTTTTTTTTAGAATGTGAAAGATTCATTGACGAGGAAAATTGAACGCGGGAACAGGGCAAGCTTTCTCTTTGATAATATTTATTATATTCCGCTATGTCACGTGTGGTTAGCTCAGGCTAGCCCGGAATTCTTAGAAATCGCACGAGCCCTAAGCAGTGTTGTAGAAGCGCACGGAGCTTTCCTGTGACTCATTTCTGATTGAACGATATTTTCCTTTGTGAATGCAACGTATTCTATTACAGTGTATTTGTCTTTTTTAAACTCGATACGATAGTATGATTTTTGAGACGGGCGTCACACTAAGCGCACCCGGACTGTCGACCAAAATTTCATTCATTACAAGATTGTGTGAGAAAAATGTAAACGTAAATGTTGAACTGAGCGGTTGTATCCGATCAGTCGTAATCAGTGATAAATAATTTATGCCTAAAAACTATAAAAATCTTTTACACAATCTTGTAATGAAATTTTGATCGACCGTTGATGTTCGCCCGATTGCGCTTAGTGTGACGCCCGTCTTACTATTTTTTTTTATAAACTGACTGAGCTTTCGTTACATAAATTGCGGCTGCAAGAATTATTTCATTTTGTGTTTTCAAATGAGTCATATTACGATCTGATTATGTATATATACATATATGTATGTACATCCTTACATAACCAGACGTTTTTTTGTTTGGTTTACAAAATACAAATTCTATATAAATACTATCATCAATTTCATCCTGTGGTGAATAAATATAACTTTAGGATGTTTGTGAAGTGAACAGACAACGACGAATTTAACCTTGCGATGTGAACGGAAATTATGCTATATACACACACAAACCGATCATAGGGAAATGATAGAGCGTGTCAAGCCTGTCAAACGCACACAGTATTACCAAAACAGGAATCGCATTCAACTGACGCAAGCAGACTTTAAATCAGTTTCTATAAATGAGAGAGAGTTTCGTAGATTTTGTGTTCAAAGAAGGAGAACATCAATCTTCATTGACCTCCCCCCTCCGCCACCCCCAGTCTTTCTTTTCCGTTATTATTTCTCGTTTCAGACTCTTGGTCTCCATACTTCGTTCTCCTAAATTAAGCAAATGAAAGTTCGAATCGGAGGCATCGAGTTAAAGGTTTCCGCGCCGGCTTCGTGTAATCAGCTTTAAAGTCAATTAGAAAAAGAAAATTAAATTCTCTTCTTTTTTTTTTTTTCATTTACTTTTGCGCGCTCGCTTCGGAGCAGTCGGAAACGCTTGTTCCACGCCGAAAGCACTTCGCGTCCGGAACAGGAAACGCAGTCCACTTTGTTTGATGAACTTATCATCTTTCCTTCGGCTGAATTTCATCGGAACGAAAACGACTGCAATTATAATTTCGCTCCTCGCGAACATAAGGAGAGAAATGACGGTATTTTTTTCTTTTTCTTTCGCGCGCGCCGGAATAAGCTGTGGTTGCCACCACCTCACGTAATTTATGTGAAAGTATTTTTTTTTCTTCTCCCCTCGGCATAGAAATGTGTGCTTCTTTGTTTTCTTACCTTCCATCCCGTGCGTATATCTCCGACGAACGGCACTCCGAGAATTCTTTGTGACCGTTTCGTTCGTTCCCCGTGTACGAACCCTTTTATTGATTCCCACTGCGTTCCTCGACTCCGTCTTCCGCCTAAATTTTTCTAAACCGACGCATTCATTGGAATTTTTTTGTCATCCGCAAGGGAAAAAATACGAGACTCTTCGAAATTTAATAACGACGAAAGCCGGAACTAAATTTAAAATAGTATAGTAACGTGCAGTAATAATAATATTGTCTTCACTTCCATCATAACACATTCACCGGTAAGCACAATTAATCAATCAAACAAAACAAATATCTGTGGACATAAGGCATAGCTTGTATATTTTTAGAGATAAAATAGTTTGAAACTTCGATTGTAAACTTCTTGGTTGTGGAGATAATTAATCGAATTAAAACATTATCAAATGAAAAAAGTCAGTTTATGAAAACTCCATTAATACGGTTGAGGAACTTTAAATGGCGAATTTTGCTGGAGCAAAGAAAAAAACCCGGCGCACGTGATTCATCAGGCCGACATTCACACAAATCTTTCGAACGCTCTTGTCTCTTAACGTACATAAAGTGAAGAGAATTTTATATTTAATCAGACATTATCAAATGGAAAATTCAGTTTATGAACACTCCATTCATGCGGTTGAGGAACTTTAAATTGCGAATTTTGCTGGAGCAAGAAAAAAGCCCGGCGTACGTAATTCATTAGGCCGACATTCACATAAACCTTTCGAACGCTCTTGTCTCTTAACATACATAAAGTGAAGAGAATCTTATGTTTAATCAAACATTATCAAATGGAAAATTCAGTTTATGAACACTCCATTAACACGGTTGAGGAACTTTAAATTGCGAATTTTGCTGGAGCAAATAAGAAATCAGATCAATGCAAATCACTGCCCGGCGTACATGATTCATTAGGCCGTCATTCACAAAATTCTTTCGAACGCTCTTGGCTCTTAACATACCTGGCACTCAGACTCGCTCGTGCAAGGAAGAAGAGAAATCTTGCCTCCGAGTACACAAGTCATAAATCGCGAATTTCGCTGGAGCAACAAAAATCAGAACACTGCAAACCACTGCCCGGCGTACGTGATTCATTAGGCCGACATTCACACAAATCTGTCGAACGCTCTTGGCTCGCAACATACTTGGCACTCTGTCTTGCTCGTGCAAAGAAGAAGAAAAATCTTGCGCTTCGAGTACACGCGTCAAAATCTGCATCCAGGAGTAGCTGAATTTTTTTTGTGGAATTCGTGCATTTTAAGATTATGTACCATGGCAGAATACAACAATGAGTAATTGCTCTTAATGCCAAACGCGGCCCTTAGGATTTTATTAATTGAACGTATGTTACCCGCACCGCATTGTATTATGTATATGCAATTGCTTCCGGTGTGATATAATTAAATTAATCGAATTAAAGTGAAGAGAAACTTTTGTTTAATCAGACATTATCAAATGAAAAAATTCAGTTTATGAACACTCCATTAATACGGTTGAGGAACTTTAAATGGCGAATTTTGCTGAAGCAAAAAAAAGCCCGGCGTACGTGATTCATTAGGCCGACATTCACACAAATCTTTCGAACGCTTTTGGCTCGCAACATACTTGGCACTCAGACTTGCTCGTGCATAGAAGAAGAATACTCTTGCGCTTCGAGTACACGAGTCAAAAGCTGCATCCAGGACTAACTGATTTTTTTTTCGTGCATTTTAAGATTACGTACCATGGCAAAATACAACAATGAATAATTGCTCTTAATGCCAACCGCGGTCCTTTAGGATTTTCTTAATTTGACGTATATTACCCGCACCGCAATTTATTATGTATTTGCAATTGTTTGAGGTATGAAAAAATTAATCGAATTAAAGTGAAGAGAATCTTATGTTTAATGAAACATTATCAAATGAAAAATTCAGTTTAGTTCAGTTGAGGAACTTAAAATTGCAAATTTTGCAGGAGCAGAAAAATCAAAACAATGCAAGTTACTGCCCGGCGTACGTGATTCATTAGGCCGTCATTCACACAAACCATTCGAACGCCCTCGGCTCGTAACATACTTGACACTCAGACTTGCTGGTGCAAAGAAGAAGAAAAATCTCGCGCACCAGTACACGAGTCAAAACTTGCATCCAGAAGTAACTGAAGCTTTCATAAATTAAATAATAAATTAAATTTGGCCGAATAACCTTTCTTTAGACGCTTTGTGTATGGCGGCTTATTCATCAATCATGTAACTAGGCGCAGACACATCGAAATGCACATGTCTACATGATAAGAAGACATCTAATGAGAAACTAAGGAAACAAATCGCGGCATTTATTTATTATTTATAATTGTCCTCCGTAGTAAGGCGACATCTAACAAGTATTTGAGGAAACAAATTTCCGCAATTTCATCAAGATTGTGCGGTTCTCTGCGTTATTTGTTTCTGCTTTGAAAAAAAAATCTGTATTTTAGCGACTCGCATTTCCTGCAAGATAGCGCCATCTAACAAACAATGTAAGAAGCGCTTTAATTAGTTGTTGCTGTTTGGGCGTTTTTAATTTTCGATTTTTTTCGTGTAATTCGTCCCCCGCCCCCTACCGCCATGTCGTCAAAGCAATTTCTGGATTTTTATTTTTCAAAATATTTGCGAATAAAAGTAGTGAACTTATAATTGTGAAAATTAAAAAAAAATTAGCAAGCATGTTTAACTTCAGTGGAGTTTAAATAACAAACGTTTTAGAAAACCGACAAGAACAAGACAAAACAGAAGACAATCGACTTTCTGCCTCCATTTTGCGTAATTTTTATTCGTTAAATTCTGAAACCTTCGAAGAAAAAAATAGATTCGTTAAACTTCTTTTAAACCTTCCGAAGAGAGAACAATTTTAAAAACAAAGGACGATCGATTTTCAAATGTTTGCCCGCCCCCTTTGTGTAAGTTTACTTTATTTATGTTATCGAAATATTTTCAAAACGTGCCACCAAATCCTGTCTTAAGACCCCGTCGGGTAGCCGTCATAGATTAAAAAAAAAAAGTACTATTAATGTTACCCTGTATATTATACCGGGTGATCAATGGAATTCATAATTAGAGGAGGCCGTGAGTGGTGTTATTTTATTTTTTGCTGTGTGGTTGGATACAACGAGAAATAAATAATAAGTTGACAGCTGTCACATTTGAGGTTATGCTAGTGCTTTATACAATCTTTATTTTGTTATATTATTTGTAGGGATGCTGGTTTAAACCGTTTTTTCTTTTTTTAATATTAAGGGGTGTTCCACAAGACAAATCTGTGTTTATTATCATCAATCATTCAAGAAAAAATAAATGTCACAAGTCCGTGACGCTTAAAACTTTTGACAGCAAACTGTAAGCCTGTGTTGCCAACTTTTTGGAACATATCACAGCCTGCTCTAATTATAAATTCCGTTGATAGCATGATATTATTACTATACATAGAATTAAATATTGATATTCAGGCATTAAAAAAGAAAACGCAAAACTGAGAATTATCATTAAAATAAAAATTAAAATTAAAAAAAAAAATTACAAAAATTACGTATTTGTAAACTTTGTTTAAAGTATGTTGCTGCTTGTTCCTTTTATATTCCCTTTTATAAATATAGCCTGCAGACAACAAGTAAGTTATTAATAAGGTATTTAATGTCGTCTAATTAACGTAAACAAGTGAACGAACTATTTTAGGCCAAAATAATTTCGAGCTGCGTCTGACTTGTTACGGCATAACTTTCGAGATATTTTGGAGAGAGTTTCATAAAGTTAGGGTGGGTACACCCACCCGGTGATAAACAACGTCCCCAATTATTAGCAAGTATGTTCTTCGCGAAGAGAAAATTATAAAACGAAATTATCCACCCTTCGGCCTTCACGACCGTAGAAAGGACGAAATTTCCCTCGCTCACAACACACACACACGTACCTAATTAAATTTCTCAAAGTAATTACTGGCAACTATTAAATTGATGGGGCCGTGATAAAGATAAAGGTCGAAGTATAAAACCGATTAATTCATCTGAAATGATTAGACGCTGTTAAAGATAATTGCATGCTGCTAAAAATAAATTGTTATGTACGTACATAACATGCGTTCCAAAAATCTTTAAGTAACTTAAAAGCCTGTGACTGATAAACCGTATGTCGGATATTTAAAATCGTAAGTTGTGTGGTGGGGTAGATAAAGCACGAGGGTTTTTATTTTGTTTTACATAATTAAGTATTCAATAATCAAATATTAGACATCTGCTTTACAAAAGACTATTGGGACACACGTTATAATTATGTATTATAAAAATTTATGGATTATAAAAAATTTAAAAGTGACTTTTCAAATTTATCACCCTCCGGTAAGATATAGTGCAGTTCGTTCTGAATTCACCGCTCCTACACATTGTCCGATATTTTGTGATATATTGAAATGAATATGTGAAATATCCGGCTTTTATGTTGAGCCCGAAGGGTGATAGATGGCGTGCATTCTCGCTGACCTCAATATCCCATCGTCAGAATTTAAAATCGAGGCGCATATTTATATGCGCTTCCCGAAAGCCTTCCGACGCCCTTTTATTTTCGACGTTGCCGCGCTATTTTCGGAGCTAAAAGTTATTACAGAACGTAAATAAAACACAAAGAATGTTTCGCCGTACATTTTTGTTCCATTCACAAATGAGAAAGAAATTCCATACAACCATGTTTATGTTTATGTTGAAACAAATTTAATAGTCATTGAATTGGAAATAATAAATATTACTTGAGTATGGGGGTTCCCAGGTTAATTTCGAATTACATAGGCGTTTATGTGTATACATTTCAAATGTGTACGTTTGGTTGCCTAACTAAAGGATCGCTCACCTCCTCCTTCTGGCAAATTGGTTAGGCAACCATACTTACACAAATGAAACTTGGACGTCCTGCTTAAAATTAAACGACCTCGATGTACAGCGGCGGCCCTAGGGGAGGGTGCACTTTCGGGGGCCCCACACCATCTGCAATGCATAAACTTTTCAATAGTTCAGTCAAGATTAAGATTATCTAATATCTATTTGCTTGAAACCTAGAATCATATAAATAATAATCTGTATAAAATGAACATATTAGGAGCTCTGTTCAGTCAAAAAGAAAAATAAAAACCTTACATTTAAACAAATTAATACTCCCTTAACAAATCCTGCTTTTAGAGAAACAACTTTTTCGACCAAATCTTATTTCTAGAATAACATCTGTTGTATGAGGACTTGGTTTTGTGGTCTGTAATAATTTTTAGTCTCTCCTCAGGATTTAAGTTATAACCCGATCGTATTTTGTTTTTACTTGATTCAGTTTGACTTTATTTTATATTCCTATTATTAATCAGTTTGATTCCCTTTTGTTTTTTCGTTAGTGCTCTTGATTTGATTCGACCGATGAGTGTTACAAAATTTTTACTTTCATTTTATTACCATCGCCGATCGTCTTTTATTTTGATTTCATTCAGTTTATTTTTATTTTTTAACTCTCCCTTTATCTTTCAATTATTATCAATTACTGTTGTTACTAAATGGTTCGTCGTTTACTGAGTTTGATTTTATTTTACATTTTAATCCCTTCGGTCTTTCGCCTTTTTTGTGTTCTCTTTTGTGCGATTTGATTTGATTTTTTTTAATTATATTTAATTAATTTTTTATATATTTTTCTTTTCGTCTATCGTATTTTTTTGTTTGTTTTTTCTTTCGTTTGATTTGCGATTTTTAAAATTTTTAATTATCAATTGACCGACTTTTGCTTTTTTTTTTCATTTGCTCAATTTGAGTTTAATTAATTTCCTTTCTCTTCAATCGTTTATATTCACCGATGAAATTTTTGCTTGCCAATATTCACATCGATTTAATTTATTCTTTGATTTACACATCTTTATTTTCGTCCCATCTTCATCCTCGATCGTCTTTTGTTTTTGTTTTATTAAATTCCGCTATATTTAATTTTTATTTTTATTATCAATTTTAATCGCCTTTTTTAATTTTATTCGTTTCGATTTTTTCATTTTTAATTATTATTAACAGTCGGTTCTTTTTTATTTACTTTTTTTTGTACAGCACAAACAAATATTATTATTATTCTCAATTTGAGTTTATTTAATTTTACATTTTTAATCTTTAACAATTGCAGATTATATTTTTGGTTGTCAATATTCGTACCAATTTGACTTATTCTTAGTTTTTCACATTTTTATTTTCGTCCTATCTTCATCCACCGAAGGTCTTTTTTATTTTGATTTCATTTAATTTACTTTTATTTTTTAATTATCAGTTTATCTTTCGTTCGATGTGATTTTATTTTTTAATCGTCTTTTGTTTTTTTTTTCTTTTTGTTTACTCACTTTAAGTTTATTCTACCCTTTTATGCGATTTGATTTCATTTCTTTGATTTTTTTCTTTAACACTTCATTAATTTTATTTATATAATTTTTTTATTTTCATCTATCATCTCTTACTTTGTTTGCCCTTTTGTTTGATTTTATTTGAGACGATTTTTTTTGTATTTTTAATTATCGATTGATTGATTTTTGTTGTTTTTTTAATTTTAATTTTCGTCTATCATCTTTTACTTTGTTTGCCCTTTTGTTTGATTTTATTCGATACGATTTTTTTATATTTTTAATTATCAATTGATTGATTTTTGTTGTTTTTTTTTTTCATTTAATTTTACATTTTAATGTTTACTATTTGGAAATTAAAGTTTTAGTTCTCAATATTTACATCGATTTCAGTTATTTTTAGTTTCGGTGTGACTGGTGAGTGTTATAGAATTTTTAGTTTCATCCTGTATTCATCTACCGATCGTCTTTTATTTTGATTTAATTTAAATTATTTTTATATATTATCAGTTTATCTTTGATTCGATACGATTTTATTTTTTAATCGTCTTTTGTTTTTTTTTAATTTACTAATCCCTTCAATCGATTGCCACTTTTTTCTCCTTCATGCGTTTTGATTTTATTTTTTTATTTTTCTTTAATATTTAATTAATTTTTTTATATCTATAATTTTTATTTTCGTCTATCATATTTCTTATTTTTTTCTTTCGTTTGTTTTTATTTGATACCATTTTTTAATTTTTTAATTATCATTTGATTGAGTTTTGTTGTTGTATTTTTTTCTGCATTTACTTAATTTGTGTTTATTTAATTTTATTCTTTAATATTTATACATTAAATTTTTGAACAGATAATTTCAATTTGTCTACCCTACTGCAATGTCAGGTCAAAAAGCGATAGTAAGATGTCGCTATTTTATCTGTTCATCACTCTTACATCGCAAATGCGAATAAATTGGGCAAGTCGTTTTTGTTTGCAGCGGGAATGTCGAGCTACGTCTCTGCTGAAGAAGCCCCAAGCAGGGCTGAAACAGCTGTCCAGAGGCTGCTCGAGGTTCTCGCTGCAATCAAAAACGATTTGCACAAAATTTTTCTAAAAATTTTTCAAAAAAAAAAAAATTTTTCTAATTAAATTTTTGGTTATTTGTTCGTCCTAACTTCATCCACCGATCGTCTCTTATTTTGATTTCTTTTAATTTATTTTTACTTTTTTATCTCTTTATCTGTCATTCAGTGCAGTTTAATTTTTTTTTAATTATCAGTTTATCTTTCATTCAATGCAATTTATTTTTTTTATTATCAAATGATCGTCTTATGATTTTTATTTACTAAATTTGAGTTTATTTTACATTTTAATCCATTCGATCGATCGCCTCTTTTTGTTTTCTCTTTTATGCTTTTCGATTTTATCTTTTAATTTTATATTCTCTTTAACATTTAAATAATTTTGATTTTATTTCATCTTTTTTATTACTTTAACATTTCATTAATTTAGTTCGTATAATTTTTATTTTCGACTATCATCTTTTACTTTGTTTTTTTTTCTTTCGTTTGATTTTATTTGATACAATTTTTTTAAAAATTTTTTAATTATCAACTGATGGACTTTCGTTGTTGTTTCTTTTCTTTTTTACTTACTCGATTTGAGTTTACTTAATTTTACATTTTAATCTTGAATATTTACAGATCAAATTTTTGGTTGTCAATATTTATATCGATTTGACTTTTACTTAGTTTTACACATTTTTATTTTAGTCCTACCTTCATCCACGATCGTCTTTTGTTTTTGTTTGAACGGATTTGACGACATTTTATTTTTATTTTGATTATCAATTAATCGTCTCCTTTTTCTTCTTTTTTTATACATCTTTTGTTTTTGTTTTATTATTGGATTTGAAGATATTTTATTTTCATTTTGATTATCAATTAATCGTCTCTTTTTTCTTCTTTTTTTATGTATCTTTTGTTTTTGTTTTACTGGATTTGAAGATATTTTATTTTCATTTTGATTATCAATTAATCGTCTCTTTTTTTTCTTGTTTTATGTATCTTTTGTTTTTGTTTTATTGGATTTGACGATATTTTATTTTCATTTTGACTATCAATTAATCGTCTTTTCTTTTTTCTTTTTTTATATATCTTTATTTTATAGTTACTGCTATGTTTTTTTTTTTACTCCTCAGTTCTCACAGTTACATTTTTTTCCACACTTTCAAATAACGACATATATTTTTTTAAAAATTCAAACATCTAGATTTAAAATTTATTTAGAATTTTCTGCTCTTCACAATGCAAAGAAGACTAACTTTTTCCCCTACCCCAAGGGCCTCACAAGAATTGAATTTCTCCTCCTGGGCCTTAAGGCCGCCCCTGTCGATATAATTTTTTTTTAATTTGATGCGTACTAAAGTATGAAAATTAAATATTAAATTCAACTCGCGTTTGTTGATAATAAATTTTTGGTCTGCAGTGGGAATGTCGAGCTACGTTTCCGCTGACGAGGCCCCAAGCAGGGCTGAAACAGCTGTACAGAGGCTGCACGAGGTTTTCACTGCAATAAAAAACGATTTGCAACAAAATTTTTAATAATAAATTTACTTGAAAGGCAGAGACCTTTTAATTTCACAACAAACGCCACCACCAAAAGAAAGAAAACGTTTTACTTGTCCGATCTGTACGTGACTTTAAAGAACTCCCTCCCCAGGTCATTGAATTCAAAGGCAAACGCTCGGTGAATAATAACGAAGTTTCATTTTGTGCTGTAGCAAAATGTTGTTAAGGCCTAAAATATGTACAACCGGCTCGCGTTATTTCTCGTTGCTCGACTTCATTGTTTGATGCACGTTCTCGCAATGAACTCTCATCGTCATCATCATCATCCCCGCGTCGCATCGCCGCCAACCCTGCGAAACCAATTTTCCATAATCGCCCTATATCTTTTTACAGAAGCATCAAATTACGGCTCCTGCGAGACGAAATGTTAGGCCCTTCAGAAAATCAATGACGTGTGCCCCCCGCCTGCTCAGTTCCCAAACTTATTAAAACTTGCCTGCTCAAAAATGCTTCCTTCGCAAAGAGTTTCGGGGGCTTGCTTTGCTTCCTTTGAAGTGGGATTAGATTAAGGGAGTGTGTATCGATCAGGCCTGGAATTGCGTGCAGAAAACTGTCGATTCTATAATTACAGATCATTAGAGAGAAGAAGCGGCGGCGATGTTACTGAGGAGAATTTTCGAACGTGACGCGAAATAATTGGAAACAGGATATAAGTTTTGCAGTTTGACTTTGTTATTACGGCGGGCGGCCCAACCCCAATCATCGGGGAGGTAAAAAAGATTAACGTAACTTTTCTGTTTAGATCGGTTTCTATCCTCAACCTTTTCACCTTTATTAGACTAATAAACCTAGTGGTTTACATGAGGTATGAAAGTCTCTTGTATCCTCAGTTTAATGAACCGAAGCGATGCGATGGAAATTGGAGATACGGTTACAGAGTTACGATCCCCCCTCCAAGGTTCTCGGAATACAAATTGTCAAGTGACATATCCAAAATGGGGGTAAATTAATCATAATTTTCTGTCTAGGACGACCTGCACACGTTTAATTGGTGAAAAGTCTTGAGGATTAAGAAGAAGATCTAACGTTGTAAAACTATCTCTAATCTCTAACAAGATAACGCTCATGGATGAGCGTTATCTTGTTGAAAAACGCTCTTGTTGAAAAAGCTCTGGAAATCACAGAATTAATTAGTGAACAGTTTTGAGGATTAAGAAGAAGATCTAAAGTTGTAACTGTATCTCCAATCTCTAACAAGATCATCATCCAAAAATTAATTTTCAGTGCGCATGAGATTCCAGAGCTTTCATCTATTAACCACGTAAGGGATGCCACCAACCTTCGTTTTTCAACAAGATAACTCTCATCCAGGAGCGTTATCTTGTTGAACAACGAAGGTTGGTGGCATCCCTTACGTGGTTAATCAATGAAAGCTCTGGAAATCTCATGTCCACAGAAGATTAATTTGGAGATCTTCAAAATTCTTCTTCAACCATGCGTGGGCTTTGTTGAAAGAGCTGGCTGGGGAGGTAAAAGCTTCCGCTTCGAAGTACAGAAGTGTCTTGAGTATCAGTATCTCTCCATGGGGTTTCCAATCATACCTAATTATTAT
This sequence comes from Prosopocoilus inquinatus, assembly GCA_036172665.1. Classification (NCBI taxonomy): domain Eukaryota; kingdom Metazoa; phylum Arthropoda; class Insecta; order Coleoptera; family Lucanidae; genus Prosopocoilus; species Prosopocoilus inquinatus. The sequence continues at coordinate 1,699,807 of CM069873.1, forward strand.
GTACACCATCCAAGCCATAACTCCTTCAACAGTTCCATGCACTTGCTTCTCCTCATCAAATTAGGTGCTGCCAGATTATTCTGCATTAAGTTTTTCTCTGATCCTGATCCATCATGATTAACCACCATGTATCGTCCAGATCTTCAAAATGCTCCTTGAACTATGCGTGAGCTTTGTTAAAAGAGCTGGCTGGGGAGGTAAAAGCTTCCGCTTCGATGTACATAAGTGCCTCTCGGCGTAACCTTGAGTATCAGTATCTCTCCATGGGGTTTCCAATCATACCTAATCATCATGTACACCATCCAAGCCATAACTCCTCCAACAGTTCAATGCACTTGCTTCTCCTCATCAAATTAGGTGCTGCCAGATTATTCTGCATTAAGTTTTTTTGATCCTGATCCATCATGATTAACCACCATGTATCGTCCAGATCTTCAAAATGCTCCTTGAACTATGCGTGAGCTTTGTTAAAAGAGCTGGCTGGGGAGGTAAAAGCTTCCGCTTCGATGTACATAAGTGCCTCTCGGCGTAACCTTGAGTATCAGTATCTCTCCATGGGGTTTCCAATCATACCTAATCATCATGTACACCATCCAAGCCATAACTCCTCCAACAGTTCAATGCACTTGCTTCTCCTCATCAAATTAGGTGCTGCCATATTATTCTGCACTAAGTTTTTCTCTGATCCTGATCCATCATGATTAACCACCGTGTATCGTCCAAGCCTGGGGGAAGTCGCCGTATAATCCTTACCACAATTAATATCCTGCGTTGCAATAGCGTTTCCTTTCTCCCATTTAACGAACTTGAACTTGACAATGTCTTAAAGACAAAACCGAAGTTGCTGTTGGTTTTGGCAATAAACATTTGTAGTGAGACTTCCTTCGCCTTCCCTTTTTCTGAAGTATTTTTGATTGCAATTCATTTTCTCAATTTATTTTTCCATCTGCAACAAGTACAATCCATTTTTTTTTCTGGCAACAGTATGCGACCTGTTTGCTAATTTCGACTTTAACTTATAGCCTTCCACGGTGAAAAGGTTCAAAACCCATTGCCCAGGCCAAAACCCCAATAGTTCAATAGTCCAATGCCCAAGCCTTTCTCTTATCATTCATGAAAAGGTATTGGGGCATTATCCTTGAGCAAAAGTTAAATAATTAAGCTCGTGCTGTTGCTGTTACAGGTTTGATGTACTACGATGCTCGATTTAAATGATACTCCTACGTGCAAACCACACCCTTAAGAAATTGAGCGTAAGGGCTACGAAACTGTCAAATGGTATCATTTACAGTGAGCGTCGGTGTACAGACTATAAGATTTCTTTATCGTTTGTGTTGTCAGGTGCAGTAACAAAGAAGGAAGGTTGTTGGTGACAACGAGCTTTAAAGATCTTGTTCAATGAGGTCTCCAATTTTCCCTCCTCTCCCCCAGAACGCGATTGTCTTTTCTTCTTTCGTTTTGCAAACTTTTAACTACCTTAACATATGGTTGTTCAAAGCCGTCGAGATGGTTTTTTTTTGCCAAAATAATGAGTAGCGATGGCCAAATGGTAAAGTTCAAAAGTAGCCCCAGAAACGAAGATTGCTTTCCAGAAAATCCAAAACCATAAATCTTAACGTCCTGATATTCCTGGAAATTGAAATATAAGATCGTACCCCTTAGTACAAAATCTTAGAGATTTTGGGAAAGATCAAAGAAAGCTCAAACGACGACGAAATAAAGGGGTTGACAAGTTCGATTCAAATTTGTTGCTCGCCTTCAAATTAAATTTGTTGCTTGTCTTCCAGAAAATCCAAAACCATAAATCTTAACGCCCTGATATTCGTGGAAATTGAAATATAAGATCGTACCCCTTAGTACAAAATCTTAGAGACTTTGGGTAAGATCAAAGAAAGTTCAAAGAACGAAATATAAGGGTTAACAAGTTCAATTCAAATCTGTTGCTCAATTTCATATTTTTTCTCTTAATAAAATCTTCTTTATTTGGCGAAGTTTAGCTAAAAGCATTTGTTGCTTGCTTTCCAGAAAATCAAAAACCATAAATCTTAACACCTTAATATTCCCGAAAATGGAAGTATAAGATCGTACCCTCGCAAGAATCTCAGATACTTGGGGGAAGATCAATTAAAGGCGTTGACAAGTTCCAATCGAATTTGTTGCTTGTATCCAAATATTATGGAATGTCAAAACTCATAGGACCGAGATGCACAAGAAAATAACCAATAAGAATTTCCTACGAGCAAATTTTTCGTTGGACCTTACGCTTCAAAATGATCGAAAGTGTTTGTTTTGGAAGGCAAGCGTTTCGATCTGTGAACAGTCTGAAGTCATTGGAAACTTTCTTGGACAAATCCTTTGCAGGGTGTTCTTCCTGCGTAATCTGCTGTGATGAGGATGGGGTTGTCTGTTATTATGAGGATGAGACTTGGAGTTCTAAAGAATTTTTTTCAGAAGAACTTGAGCGGGGGTTGAAAAGGTGACAGCTTAAAGAAAAAGGAAAATCTGTTCCGGTGCCCCAACCAAGTTTAGACACCAACTTTTCACCCTTTTTTGCCTCCAATTCCTTTTTAGGAGTCCATGGTGAAGCTTGAACGACGAATTTCCTTGTTCGTTGCCTGATTCTTGACAATAAAGCCAGAAATTGATTTTTACTTCGCACCCCATGAAGCTTGAACGTCGAATTTCCTTGTTCGTAGTCTGGTTCTTGAGAATAAAGCCAGAAATTGATTTCTACTCCGTACCCCATGGATTGCTGGATGGCTCCTAATCTTGTTTTCAGAATTGTCGAACTTGGTTCACTTCTCATCTCTTTCTCTGTTTAGTTAATCGTCCCTCCTTATTATAACGGTTCAAATAAAAATCCGAATCTTTCAATAACGAAATATTCAGATTAAAGGGAAAATTTCGTGCAACAAATCGATTTGAACAGCTAATTTAAACGATAATTTTATTTCGTTTGTAACAAATTAATTCCTGATTGAACCGGATTTGAGAGTACTCTGCAGAAATAATAATACATATTTAAAAAAAAAAATTAGAATTTTATTATAGACAATTTTTTTTCTTGGTGTAACAGAAATATAGGAATATTAATAAAATGTCCTGGATTATTAAAATTCAACAATTAACATAAAATTAAACTAGATTGTAAAAGAGAGAAATGAAAATGAAATGAAATCTGTACACAAGCCGTATTTGCTCTCTTGATTAAATTAAAGTAGATTGCAAAAGAGAGAAGGGAAGAACGATGAAATCTGTACACTTTTTAAAGCCATATTTGCTCTCTTTATTAAATTAAACTAGATTGTAAAAGAGAGAAGGGAAGAACCGTGAAATCTGTACACTTTTTAAAACCACATTTGCTCTCTTTATTAAATTAAACTAGATTGTAAGGGAGAGAAGGGAAGAAAGATGAAATCTGTACACTTTTTAAAGCCATATTTGCTCTCTTTATTAAATTAAACTAGATTGTAAAAGAGGGAAGGGAAGAACCGTGTAATCTGTACACTTTTTAAAGCCATATTTGCTCGGTTTATTAAATTAAACTAGATTGTAAAGGAGAGAAAGGAAGAACGATGAAATCTGTATACTTTTTAAAGCCATACTTGCTCTCTTTATTTACCTTTTGTATATTCTATAACCAGAAGTGACTGATACAACCTACAGCAAGTATTCTACAAATTTGACTCTAGAAGCCTTAAAAATGTGCTTCAGAGATCTCAAAAAGAAAAATGCCGTTTGTTGTGTGCTATCTTCTTTTGAATTTCTGAATGGATTTAAGCTTTATATTTATACAGAAACTATTAAATCGAAAACTAAGCAATAAAATTGTTAAATAACTTATTTTAAAAGAGCTTACTAATTGTGTCGCGTATTTTGTTTAAATTACAGTGTGTAAAGGTAGGTAATTTTGAGGAAAATTCCTATTACACAATCACGCTTGCGAGTAATTTTCTTGTTAAGCACTTTGCAAGCACATCAATTTTGCAAGGATGAACACATGACGTGATTACTCGTCTAATACGGTGCGATTAGTTATTGAAGTGCGGATCTTCATTCAAACTCAACAAGTGCTTTTGAGTCGCTCTTTCTCCTTCGGTGAGGGTACGCCTTGCGATCAAAGGCGGCGGTAGCGGAGCGTCGCGCCGTCTACCGGCGCCGGTGGAAACCGGCCGCTTGCGGAATTTTCCACCAGAGCACGCGGCGTCGCATTTCCGCGTGGAAAATGCCCCGGACTCGATGCATCAAGTGACGTGCTAATGAGTTTGTAATTTTTCCGTGCATTTACATAACAAGCACGTGCAATTTCATCGATTTGTCTGTCCAGCCTGGAAAGAAAATCGAAATATCTCCGTTTCTAATTACGACGATGAAATTTTGAAATAAAAATATAAGTACAGAATGAAATTATTGATAATTTACAACGATCAGAGGCGGACCTTTAACTTTGAGGGCTCTGGACCAACTCTGTGTGGGGCTTACCTAATTAATTAACAAATTAATTAACAAATACGTGACAGGATTAAATGAAGATCAAATATAATCGGAAAATGCAAGGACGCCAAATTCAGAAATTAAAATTAAAAAAAATCGTAATCTAATAATCAAATTAATTATAACAGTGAAAACTACACCATGTTAATCAAAAACAATTGAAATTCCCCAAATTCCTCTGAATTATTTTCGATCCTTTTTGAATTTCTTCCTTGCGATCGTCATTTATTTCCACCCTCTCGATTTTTTTTTCTTTTTTGGTGTCGTTGCTGTCACTGGAAAAAAAACTGTCTCGCAGTAGTTTAATTAATAAATTAATGAATCGTTTCTCTTTTCTTTTCTTCTCTTGTTTATCTCCCGAAGTTATTTCTTTTGTTTTCGTAAATAATGCGATCGTCATTCGCTTTTCTTTGTGCTTTTCCGTTCGTGAAAAATTTATTTACAATCGTCATTTCTGTTTTCCTTTTCGCTTCATCAAAAAATATTTGCACTTCTTTTTTTCCTTTCGCGAATAATTACAATCGTCATTCATTTTTTTTCCCCTTAAGTGTTATTGTGATGGTGATTTGTTGTTTCGTGTGTTGGTTTTTGAGAAGTTCGAATTATTATTAGTCTTCAGTGTTCTTTGCTTTTTTTTTTTTTTTAATTTTAGATCTACAGTTCGGTTTGAGTTATTTTCTTCCACATTCAATTTGGATTTGACTCCTAACCACAATATCTTCCACATGTATGATCGTCATTTGTTTTTGTTTTTTTTTTTACTTTTGCCAGGATTCTTTTTTTTTTTTTTCATTTGTTGGGCTTCTCGATTGTTTCTTTTTGTTGCTTAAAATTTTTCAGAAATCAAGGAAGTTCCTTTGGAGATTCAAACTTTTCGACCGTCTTTCTGGGTCATCAAAATTTTCTTTTGTTTTTTTTTTGTTTCTTGTTAAAAAATCTTGTCTTGTCAAAATACAGCGACTATCTTTTGTTCGCGCTTTTTCCATTTCTCAATTTGTCAATTCAACTTTGAATGTTTGTTATTAATTATTACTCTTTCTGGGAAATTTCAAATCTGCCTTTTTTAATTTACATTTTAAATTAATTTTTTTTTGTGTTCAAAATGCAAAATATGCTTATTTAAAAAAATAATAATAATCATGTTTATGTATATGATTTTGAAACCGAGATTGTAAGTCGTAACGCCGTATCAACTGCTAAATAATCGTATGCACACGACTGTATTCCTGCTGTTGGCAGCACTGATCAGAAACAACTGAACGAACCAGTGTGAATTCTGCGAATATTTGGCGATCTGACTTGACATAATCACCGCCACTATTAAGAAGTGAAAAGCTCAAAACAAAAAATAAGTTTGTTTCAAAATTTCAAAAGTTTTCTGCTGAGAAGCGTGGCGGAATATTTTAAATTGCCCGCCACGAGAACAGTTGACAACGGAATGGCAAGGGCTCGTTCAGAAACTGAAAAGAGCGCGCACATTTTCTCTCGTGTAAGTAATTTCCTTTGGAGGTTTAAACTTTTCGACTCATTTGGACCGTCTTTCTGGGTCATCAAAATTTTCTTTTGTTTTTTTTTTTGTTTCTTGTTACGGATTGTTTGCTCTTTCTCTGTCTTACGCTCGCAAAATACAGCGACTATCTTTCCTTTCGCGCTTTTTTCCATTTCTCAATTTGTCAATTTAACTTCGATTGTTTGTTATTAATTATTACTCTTTCTGGGAAATTTCAAATCTGCTTTTTTTAATTTACATTTTAAATTCTTTTTTTTGTTCAAAATGCAAAATATGCTTATTTAAAAAAATAATAATTATGTTTATGTGTATGATTTTGAACCCGAGATTGTAAGTCGTGACGTCGTATCAACTGTTAAATAATCGTACGCAAACGACTGTATTCCTGCTGTTGGCAGCACTGATCAGAAACAAATGAACGAACCAGCGTGAATTCTGCGAATATTTGGCGATCTGACTTGACATAATCACCGCCACTATTAAGAAGTGAAAAGCTCAAAACAAAAAATAAGTTTGTTTCAAAATTTCAAAACTTTCCTGCTGAGAAGCGTGACGGAATATTTTAAATTGCCCGCCACGAGAACAGTTGGCAACGGAATGGCAAGGGCTCGTTCAGAAACTGAAAAGAGCGCGCACATTTTCTCTCGTGTAAGTAATTTCCTTTGGAGGTTTAAACTTTTCGAGTCATTTGGACCGTCTTTCTGGGTCATCAAAATTTTCTTTTGTTTTTTTTTTGTTTCTTGTTACGGATTGTTTGCCCTTTCTCTGTCTTACGCTCGCAAAACATAACGACTATCTTTTCTTTCGCGCTTTTTTCCATTTCTCAATTCATCAGTTTAACTTTGATTGTTTGTTATTAATTATTACTCTTTCTGGGAAATTTTAAATCTGCTTTTTTTAATTTACATTTTAAATTCATTTTTTTTGTTCAAAATGCAAAATATGCTTATTTAAAAAAAAATAATAATCATGTTTATGTGTATGATTTTGAAGCCGAGATTGTAAGTCATAACGTCGTATCAACTGCTAAATAATCGTATGAATACGACTGTATTCGTACTGTTGGCAGCACTGATCAGAAACAAATGAACGAACCAGCGTGAATTCTGCGAATATTTGGCGATCTGACTTGACATAATCACCGCCACTATTAAGAAGTGAAAAGCTCAAAACAAAAAATAAGTTTGTTTCAAAATTTCAGATGTTTTCTGCTGAGAAGCGTGACGGAATATTTTAAATTGCCCGCCACGAGAACAGTTGGCAACGGAATGGTAAGGGCTCGTTCAGAAACTGAAAAGAGCGCGCACATTTTCTCTCGTGTAAGTAATTTCCTTTGGAGGTTTAAACTTTTCGACTCGTTTGGACCGTCTTTCTGGGTCATCAAAATTTTCTTTTGTTTCTTTTTTGTTTCTTGTTTCGGATTGTTTGCTCTTTCTCTGTCTTACGCTCGCAAAATACAGCGACTATCTTTCCTTTCGCGCTTTTTTCCATTTCTCAATTTGTCAATTTAACTTCGATTGTTTGTTATTAATTATTACGCTTTCTGGGAAATTTCAAATCTGCCTTTCTTTAATTTATATTTTAAATTAATTTTTTTTTTGTGTTCAAAATGCAAAATATGCTTATTTAAAAAAAATAATAATCATGTTTATGTATATGATTTTGAAGCCGAGATTGTAAGTCGTAACGTCGTATCAACTGTTAAATAATCGTATACACACGACTGCATTCGTACTGTTGGCAGCACTGATCAGAAACAACTGAACGAACCAGCGTGAATTCTGCGATTATTTGGCGATCTGACTTGACATAATCACCACCGCTATTAAGTAATGCAAAATCCAAAATAAAAAATAAGTTTCTTTCAAAAATTTCCACTAAAAAGTTTTGGTTTGAAATTAACCCTAGATTTAGCGACTTTTTCCCTAAGTCGGCAACACTGGGTTTTACGCAGATTATTACGCTGGGTTTCCACACCTCCGGCATTCGAAAGTCTCTCCGTGATTGGTTGATTTGAAATTGCTGAATGTTTCAACGTCAGAAATTTAAAATCAACCAATCACGAAAGAGGATTCCGAAAGCCGGATGCCGTAGGAACATTATTTTTAGGTTATTATAAGGGCGATAATTTCGTGTGAGCGCTGCAAGTATGTTTGGACGTCTGGTAAAGTCGGTGACGTGGTTCTTAGTTTTATCTGAAGGCTTTACATGTACAATGACTAGGGAAAGGAATTATATATTTTGTTCGATTGAATACAAACGAGGAGGCAAATGTGTAACACTGCAGTGACGTGTGAATGCACAAACTCTCTTTGCCGCCTCGTTCGAAATAAACCCGAACAAAATATATAATTCCGTCCTGTAACAATGACTTAAAAAGTGATTTCAACCCACGTGACCAATTTGCATTAGGTCCTGTCTTCTCGGAAGTGGCAAGTCTCCGTTTCAAATGAGCGTTGACCTTCGTTTTGTTGTATTTGATTCTGTTTTGCTTGTCTTGGTGGGTTTCATGAGTTGACGGCGGGGTCACGTGGATTGAAATCGTTTCTGATGTCCCTGTGTAATAGAATAAGTCATAAGCTAGGCGAGGATTAGAAAGTCCCCGCCTCAGTTTATCAAGCAATTTTCTTCCAGATTTCCCAATTTTCTCTGCGGCTCAAACAATTTTTACAATACTAATGCCTGTGGAAACGCAAATAACAATAACTCCAAAAATGTCGATGTAAACACGATGTAAGAATGCGGCGATCGAAATCGCGACACGGTACTATTTCATCCTCGCTTTGGTTATTAGCTTTACTTAAGCCCAAAAAAATTAAATATATTTAGAATGAGATATGAAACTATCATAAGTAGGATTAGTGAATTTCGTTGAAATCGTACAAATTTCGTGGAGATTCACCTGCGGTAAACCACCGAATTTTATTGACCATGTGACTGTTTAACATGCCAGCGATTTTTCGTATTAGCGCCGCATTTCGGGGTGGATATTGTGAATCGCTCTTCCATGCCGTAATTGTAACGCGAATCCTGAATCCTGAGAATGGGATCATTGAAATCCTGGCACGTGATGCTGCATTGCGGAACCGCGCTGTCTCTCTCCTCTCTCTCTCTCTCTCTCCTTCTCTCTCTCTCTCTCAACTCCCGATCCGTCGTCTCTCCATCGCTTCCGTCCTTTTCCGTCGCGACGACGTTTTCCCCATCATCCTTGCAGTTACAAGTCAAGGATGTTATTATTATCTACCATTATTTACATTTACATTTTTTTTTGTTTTGATGAAACGGAATTAATTAATCACCTTTTCACTATCCGACGAATAGTTTTTGTTTCGAATTTTTATTTCCAATCAAAACACCCCAGTTTAATTATGTTTTTTTTTTCTTTTTTGTTTCAGGTAAGTTTCACCCGTCAACGGAACGCCAAACAACTTGCTCCTGCGTTCGAAATGAAATTTTGCGTCGTTCGTAAGTAAACAAACAAATAAATAAGTAAATAAATAAGCAAATAAGCAAACAATATAAAATAATAAAGAAATGAAATTATGCGTTTACTCGGATGAGATATTATCGCTCGCTGCAAATTTACTCTGCCACTATTAAATTAAGTTTACTTCAGTTGCTAAGTATTCATGAGAAGCTACGAATGCCGTTTAATGAGCGGGTTTTATTTTGATTATGCGCAGTTACATTAATTAATGAGGGGGGGGAATTAGTGTGTGTAGTTTTTTTTTTTTTTAATTTTGCTAAACTTTCCCGTGCCTTCATATATTATGAATAGGGAAAGGAATTACATATTTTGTTCGATTAAATACAGACGAGGCGGCAAACGTATGCATGTAAGTACAACGCTGCAGGCACGCCGCCTCGTTCGAATTAAACCGAAGAAAATATATAATCCCGTCCTGTAATTGTGAAGGTTGGCCGGCAATCATTACATCACTGAACAATATGTAGTAGGGTTAAAAGGAAATAGGTAAAATGCAATTGCGCTTTTCAAATTTATTTCAATTTGGCCCGTCGTAAAAATTTTGGTCAGAGTGACTTAATTTTTTTTTTCTTTTTCTTTAACGTCACACCTCAAATAACTTTCGAATTGCTTCACTATTTCAAATAAATTCCACGATATGGTAGATTGGACTTTCAGAACTTTTCGTTACATCTTACACACCCCCCCGTACGGACCAGGGTTGGGAATTCCGTGTTGCCAAATTATACCAGGCATTCTTTGCAACAAATGTAATAGAACGTAATAGATGTCGCTTTTAGGGGAAAAACCAATTATTTTAGGTGATAAACAACTAACACAGACGTGTACAGTCGCGTGTAATAAATTTTAGCCGCACTTCACTGTCAAACATTACGTACAGTCGCGAGTAATAAATTTTGGTCGTCGTCGATTGTCAAAAATTGCTGCCCGACTTGTATTTTACTAAAACCAAGAACATTGAAGCCGTAATTTTCAAAACTGTCGATAATTTCTTAAGTTTAAGTTTAAGTTTCAAGTTTTTCCAGATTTTTTTTTTTTTTTTTGATTGACAGTGACAACCAAAATTTAATTCTCGCGACTATACGCAACTCCCTTGACTTGCATTTTATTAAAGATAAGATCGTCTCGCAGCTGTACTTTCTAAAAGAAGAAATTTCAATTTGATCAACTGTTTTTGGAAAATTTTGCACGGACAGTGGCGTGCTTATTTAATTTGTCATGTGTTTATAATTGAATTTTAGGAAGAAAAAGAGATTAATAGACGTCTTATTATTAATCAGTACGTGTTCAAGAAAACGTAACCACTTTTTGGAAAGAAGTAGTTCTGTCTTCAAAAGGTAATAGAAATGTTACATTTGTAATAAAAATCCTTGGTATGTTCACGATGTTATAAATTTAATATGTTCCTGAGATTTATTAAAAAAAAATTAAAACAAAAAGTTGATGAGGGTTGTGAGAAATCGAAACGTGGCGTCGCTTCGTTACGAAAATTCTGCTTTTAGAAATACAGTGTGTTTCTATTTACCTGAGGATAATTTGAATTTACCGCGTGAATTTAAAACCGGCGCCAAATTCAAACCGCCCTCAATCATTAAAAGTCGCTCCTCAATTAACAATGACTGGCGTGTTTATTCTTTGTTTTTCCTATCCACATACAATGTGATCTGATAGGATATAATAATAAAAATCAAGAGCTTTCCGGTAGTATAAAAGATAATTTTTGTTTTTTACACATCACAGCTTGCGCTAATTTTTTTTTTTTTTTTTCATTAAACTAAATAACTCACGTGATCGAATAAATAATTTTTGGTGCATTTTTCTCACGTGTTCGCGTCGGTTTATTGTACTACTAATAAGTTACGTTTAAAACAAGAATACGTCGTCGTATTTATCGTGCTGCCTTTCTATTTAGTCCCGTCAGTCAACCATTCAGCTTGCCTGTCTATATTTATCTATCTAGACTTGTAGTATTCATTTGTGTATCTAACTTGACTGGCTTATCTAAATATCGTTCGTAATACGTGTGCTTGCAGTTCGTTTTGTTTCAGTCTATCCATTTGCTCTTGTCAATCTGTCAATCTTTTTTTTATTTCTTATATATTATAATAATAAAAAAAAATTGATTGTAATATTATTTATGTATTTTTCTTTTCACGAAAAGTTTCTCGATTTTTTATTGAAGTTTTTCAATATTTCTTTGTTTTTTCTTTCCTCATTAAAATGTTAGTCTTTTGTTGGCAGATTTCCAAATTAATTATTTAGTTATTTTTTTCTTAACAAATCAAATCAGTACAATAAATATTTTTTGTTTACTTTTAGATTGTTGTTCTCAAATCTTAGATTTTTTTTCATTATTATAACAGTACTTTTTTAATTATTACAAAATAAGTCATCCCATACTGACGAGGCCCCAAATAGGGCGGCTGATCCACTACAATCAAAAACGATTTGCAACAAATTTTTTTTTTTCTTTTTTATAATTAGCGTTGATTCTTATTTATTACTAATTTCTATGTTAACTATCTTTTTAAACGTTTCTTACCTAGATTTCTATTTTTTTTGTTTGTTTTTTAATTCAATTAGCGCTCATAGTTTCAATATTTTTCAAGTTTGAACAATGTTGTTACTTTTCTTCACGCGATTTATTTAAATTATGGTTGAACGTAGTTTCAAAACGACTTGAATAGAGTAAGCGAAAAACTCAACAGAAACATATACAGTATGAACAAAAAGAAAGAAACATCGACGATGGGTGCCGCTGTTATAAGTCTTACAAGAGAAAAAAAAAACCAAGTTAAACGCCTGATTGCTTCTATTTATTTAAATTATGTTTGAACCTAGTTTCAAAACGACTTGTTGAATAGAGTAAGCGAAAAACTCGAAAAACATGTACAGTGTGAACAAAAAAAGAAAGAAATATCGATGACAGGTGCCGCTATTATAAGCCTTACAAGAAAAAAAAACTAAGTTAAACGCCTGATTGCTTTTATCAAATTGGCGTTTTTTATTTCCTTCTTGTGATGTCATCGATGACGTCACAGTTCAAGATTATGACGTCACAGTTCAAGATTATGACGTCACAAGGGCAAAAAGAAAACGAAAGAACAAAAAAGTTTGTGGCAAACAATTGCCCATTTAACTTTTTATCTAGAACATTGTTTTTTTTTTTGTAAAACTTATAATGGCTACTCTATTATCGACGTTCATTACTGTTTTTATCCTGAATAAACAAATGACTGATTGACCGATCACAAACAATGAAATAAACAGTCGTCTGAATTAACAGGGACCTTCTTTACAGCTTAAATATCTTTACCGTTTTTAAAATGAAAGTGACACTCCAAAATAATACTTTCTAAATTCATAATTTCTTCAAATTAAGCTTCTCCCCCCCCCCTCCCCCCCACCACTCCTTCGCCTTTAAGTCTTGGGGCCCCGGTGCACCGCATCGCTTAACCCTATAATAGCTACGCCACTGATTTTAACGTAAAATCATTGCAGCACTCAGTACTCATTCCGTCGATAAGTTTTTCTCTTACTTGATCTCCTATTCTCTCTTTTTCACTGTCTTTTGTTATTACGAAGTGTCACTGTAAGTTCACAGCTAGCAGAGTGACGTCAGAATTACGTCATTCTTAGGTTATTTTACGTCATCGACGTCATTTGTCCCAAAAGCGACGTGAATATGACGAGTCATACGACACGTGTTAATAACGTCGTAAAAGTGACGTCATTAACACGTCAATAATAAGTGATAAATTGTTTATTTTTGAAAATTATTAGTTTAAAAACTTTTTTTAGACTAAACAAATGAATATTTGAATATTTCTGAAGCCAATTACACCATAATTAGAATTAGTTAAATTAAGGGAAATAATAACATGTATGTATTTGGGAATACAAACACAAGATGGCGCAATTTTAGCACTCGGTCACTAAAGCAGCATGTAACCTTATCGAAAATTTTGAAAGGAACAACTAGATTACGACGTGATCATCTCAAAGTAATTCTCACATTTTTATTAACTTGACCTTCGACTTCTGTGAAAAATTTACGATTTATTTAACATTTTGATTACATCGTTACATTTGCACAAAGAACGCGCGGCAACGTTGGAACAAGAAATGCCCTTGCTTAAATTTGGCTGCAACGTGGGGGCGCAACACGTTACTTCGTCGTCATTATCACGTCATTATGTCGTTTATTTACATCACAATTGACGTCAAAGTTACGTTATCTACATGACGTGATAAGGCTTGACTTATAAAGTGATTATGACGTCGCTTATGCCCGATTTCTTCACCTCCTGATAAATTTAGCTGCCAGGTATTATCCTTGGAAACCATTGTATCAATAATAGTTTCCGATGGTACTACCTGGCAGATAAATTTATCCGTAGGTGAAGAAATCGGGTCTTAGACACATTTCAATCGGAACAATTAACGCGCTCGCTCATTAATTCTGCTTCAACCAGACACTGACAGTTTTGATACATCGACTTTTGGACCCGAACTTTCAGAAAATGCACTTTGACACATTCGGATAGTAAAAAAAAATTAATTTATAAATCAACTCATGTGTTATTAAGTTATTATTAGAGTGTGATTATTCACTATTAATTCGGGCAGCTAGCCGGTAATTAGTAGAAATCACTGCATCGCAGTGAGTTAGTAAATCGGTGATTATTGGCTTCGGATGAAGAGCTAAAGAACATTTATGGTAAGGTAAACTTTGATTGATTATATTTATGTTGGGTTTGATTATTTTATGCTAAGCGGGTATCTCCTATGATATAATAATAAAATTGACTAAAACGTACTGGTGTAAATAAAAATAGGTAAAATTAACACAGAAAAAGTTTAAAGTTTACTTCATTTTAACTGATCTAAAAATAGAGAGAACAATATGTTCGGATGCTTAAAATTTTTCATTTGTTAACCATGGGCGCCCCCAATTTGGTTCCAATCCGGGGGGGGGGGGCGCAGATAAATTTTTACGCAATAAATTTCCTAGATTTATCTTCACGCGTTATTTCTGCCGCATGAAGGGCAATAAAAAACAGTCGACGATAAATTCGGAACGGGTCGACTGACGATGGCGCCACGTTGTCTAGCGTTTTCCGCACGGCGACGCGCAGCCCGGCGTATCTCTTCGCATCCGGTGCGCCGCCGGGTCGATACGGCGCTTCCGGTTTAATCAATTAGAAAATGCTCGGCAAAGTTTCGCTTGCTGCTGGGCTGCGTGCAGCACGAGACCGGAACGGGTGTCACAAGCAGAAATCGGAATCCTTCGAATTTTGATGTCTCCCAGCTGAGGAGTGTACGTTAGACAAGTCACGTGACATGTCCAACTCCCTTTTTAACCCTGACCTGCAACAAACATATTTTACATTTCTGAAGATGCAAAATGAAATAATAAATTGTAGACGTCCATTAAAGTAGTATTAAAATAATTTTAAAAAACATCATTCGAATTTAGAAAGTCAGAGGCGTTGTAAGTTAATATACAGGGTGATTCATAGTAGGTAGAGATTCTGTACGACGTGATACTCTGAAGTTAAATGAAGGAATGGAAAAGAAATTATTTTGTTACTTTTGAGTCATTAATATAATAAGTAATATACAGGACGGTTCATCACAAGCAAAGATTTTGTACATGATGTTCTAAGTTAAATGAGCGAAAGAAAAAGAAATTGTTTTGTGTTTTGAGTCATTTGAATGAGTTTGAGGGCTTGGCTGGAATGGTTTAATCCGAAAACCAAATCGTCTGAAAGAAGGAGATGAGTATCAAGATTGAAGACTCAAATAATTTATTCGAATCAGATTAAAATGGCTCTGAAAATCGTAATTCTTTTTAGTGCAGTTCAAAACGTCCAGAAGAGAGACTTCCTTTTAACATTTAACTTTCTTAATACTTCCTTATATCCGTCGTCAGCAAGGCGGACACTTTGTTTACAATGCTTTATTTAATTTGTGTCTCTTATATTTTTATTTAATTTCTTCATTCCGTAACACTTTTAGTCGTAACTGCCTATTATGAATGACCCTGTATTAAAATGAACCCCTTTAAGTATCGTATTTTTCCAAGACCGAGAAAATTGACAAATTAGAAAATATTAATGTCTAATTAAATAATTTAAAATTATTCTAAGATAAACATTAAAGTGTATTGGACATTTTGAAACCTATTTTTTGATTAATATATTGTAATTTTCAGAGTTATAATTAATTTGATAATTATGAGATTTGGATTACAATTTCTTTTATTTATTTATTTTTTTTAATTTGTGAATTTGGCTTATTGTTCGGAAAATTTGCGTCAGAATGTTGTATCACGTGACAAAGCTTTTTATAATTGTCACGCCATCTAGGAGCTCCTCGTTGATTCTCAAAGGTTCGATGTACGCGCTCCAGATGGCGTTAATAGGAATGACATGACACAAAAAATGTCACAGCTTTCCCTCATCAAAATCCGAAAAATCGTAAACTATTAAAAGCAAATAAATAAATTAATTAAACGTTTGTGGTAACCCAAATGAAAAATACATAAATAAGTAAATATTTGACGAAAATAACAAAAACAAATGGCGATCGTAACAAAAAAGCCCAAGACGAACTGTGGATTTAGATTTTTTCAAAAGAACGTTAATTAATAGCAAACATTCAAGATTATGAGACAAAGACAAAGAGAGACAAATTTATATTTCCATGGGGCTGTTACTGGAAACACCTAGAACGCCGTGGAACTAACTCGAACTCTCTCGAATATTCCAGACAGCAGGTGGCGTTCCTTCCGGAGAACGCGAAACACTCCATCAATCCACGAAAAGTGTCGATTAACTAACAGATGGCGCCACTTGTCTGAATAATAGATTTATTAACGTCTGGCTCTAACAGTATCTTTCTTTATTCATTCCAAAACACTTTCATAGCCGTAACTACGTATTATGAACGACCCTGTATTAAAGTGAACCCCTTTAAGTATCACATTTTCATAAAACCGAGAATAATGAGGAATAAAAAAATATTAATGTTTAGTTAAATAATTTAAAATTATTCTAAGATAAACATTAAAGTGCATTGGACATTCTGAAAACAAGCGTTTTATGATTAATAAGAAATAATCATCACTGTTATAATTAATTTGATAATTATGAGAATTGATTTACATTTTTTTTTCTTTTAATTTCTGAATTTGGCGTCCTTGCATTTTCAGATTATATTTGATCTTTATTTAATCCACAACGTTTTATTTAATTTGCGTCTCTTATATTTTTATTGGGTAAAAGAAATCACTAACAAAATCATTCCCTGATTTGAAGCTAATTATTTTTATAGTATGTTATACAGGGTGCGCCAACGCGCAAGTAGGCACACGAAGCAGTTTAAACCCTTATCATATGTTCGTCAGTATCGCTCTCACAAATAATTAAAGTATTTACTTTCGTAACCGCACTAGTCTTGGCCAACCCTACAGCAAAACGTCGATTGCAAACGCTTTTAAAAATGTTTTTGAAATTTGTTAGATAATCAAATGGTTCGGAGACGGAAACGAAATTCTTGCACAAACCGTTCATTCACCGCCGCTCTACAATTTTGAATTTATAGTGGAACATCTGCGGAGGTATCTATTTTGAAGCAACTTGAGTAATCCTTTCGTCTTGTTTTTTATACGCAGACCTGCAAAACGTGACATTGTGGTAAATATACCACAATGGCCGGCTAGTTTAGAGCCTCGTCTTTGAAGGTGGGCGTCCTTAGCCAGGAATAGCGCGTGGCGGAACGGGAATAGCAAACTTGCATAACTGAAGCAACGGCCGCCCTATTTTAACAAATATAAATGCATTTATTTAATTCATGATTTAATTAATTTATTCCTATTCCATCATATCTTTTATCTTTATATTAGTATATACAATTTTTCATATAAAATATGTTTTGAATAATTGTTTGTCACGCAAGGAAGCCAAATCCAGAAATTAAAAATTGTATAACAGTGAAAATTATAACTAGAGATCGGAATCACATATTTTGACGTCATCACTAGGTGGCGACGGCTTCAATGTTGCCAACCGTACGTTTATATTCGAACTCGTTCTTAACAGTATTTGCGTTTAGATCTAATTTCTCAGAAGAATAATTAATAATAATAACCAAATTAAATTGACAGATGAAGCAAAAAATAATTTAAAAAAGGCAAATGAGTGAACGATCAGAAACAAAAAACAAAAACATGAAATGAATGTTTATGATAATCGAGAAACACAATCGAAGCGAGGAAAAATAAAGTTTCTAAAGAAATTAAATTTATTTAATTTCGGAAAAATTTAACAGTAATTTGAAATAATGGAAAACGAATAAAGAACGATCTCTCAAGGAAAAAGTAAGTTAATGATTCCAAACAAACACCAAATTAAATCAACAGAACAACTTAAAAAAAAAGAAAACGAATGGAATAATTTAAATGAAAAGGATTTGATTGAATTATTAGAAAATTGTGTAAGTAAGATTCTGCATGTGACAGAATCTGTCTGTCTTTCCTTAATTAATATCTTGAACTTGAGTTAATTGGGTAGCCCCCCCCCCCCCAACAAATAGTATCAGTGCAAGGTACCGTTTAATTAAATAACCCCCCGCAATAATAAAAGAATAAAAACAATTTAAGTTGAAAGACAAAAATAAACTGGACAATCTTTCTCGTACCCAAAACCCAAATTTCAGTTGTCTATGTAACCCCACCCAAAAAAAAAAAAAAAATAGGACCGCGTTTTATCCCCTGCCCTCGCAATAAAAAATAATAAAAACAATTTAAATTCAAATAAAAACAATTTCAAAAGTTTAAGACAGAAAATGTTGCGTTAATTGGGTTGTTAAATCGAATTTTGAATTTTGGTAAGTTGGCAGCACTGCCGCAGTATTTGAAAGATAGGAATATTCCAGGAGAGACCGCGTAATAAAAACAGAGACTAGACTTAGAAGTTATATTGTACACAATCCGAACTTCTATTGATGACGTCAAAATATGCGATTCCGATCTCTAATTATAACCTATTAATCGTAAAAAGTTTTCAGAATGTCCAATAGACTTTGATGTTCATCTTTGAATAAGAATGATTTAATTTTTTTTTAAATAAATATTTATAAACGTTTTGATTGACTAGCTGATTGGGGCGGCTGATTTACGTCGCTCGTGCTCAAGATCAAGTAAAGTAGCCCTAGCCTGTTTCGGTCAGTGTTGCCAACCGCTCCGTAGAATATTCCTCGACCACGTTTCTAAAATTCCTCAAAATTCACGGCATTTATAGTCGTATTTTTTTTTTAACTAGGACCGATAATATGCTGGCTCGATTCAAGTGTAATCCAATTGAGGGGATAATGTTTTTTTCTTTTTTTAAATATTATTTGTTGATTATAGGTTATGTTCTCAACAAAACCCTGTCATTTTTTCTGTATTAATAAAACAACTTAAAATACGGTGGTGATAAAAAATAAAAACGAATCATTAATTACACAACTGTAATTAATTTTACAGTTGTCAAGGTGAACTATTCTTCTTTTCTTGTTAGAAATAGGAACAGAAAGGAACGACAGAAAATTACGAACAAAGACAAACGAATAATGAGATGACGAAAAGAAAACAAAAACAAATAAAAAATCGCCGATTTGATGTGTATATGAAAAATCAGATCAAGTAAAACCAAGTAAAACCCGCAAAAAAATAAGAAACAAAAGAGAAATGCAACAAAAACAGCGATAAAATGCAAGGTATGGGGCGAAAAAAAAAAAAAGAAGATCGACAAGTTCGTAGAAAATAAAAGCAAACTGTAAGAACGTAAATAATTCCACAAAAACAAAACGAACGACGAAATACGGGTGTCTGTAAAACAAAAGAATAAAACTGTGATAGACACAAAACAAATTCATTCATTTGTTTTTTTTTTACTTCATAATAACCTCAGTTTTAATCTGATTATTTTTTTATTCCTCTGCATATTTTAAATGGAACGATTTAATTTTTAAATTGTACGTTCATTTTTCGTTTTTTTTTTTTTAATTTATTAAAACATGAGTGTTATATTATTATTAACGTCTTGTATCATTGATCTAAGTTAGAGCGATTGTCTTTTGTTTGCGAGATTTGTCGTTGTCTTCGTTTGTTGCCTTCGCAAAGTATACTGCTTGTGCCCTTTTTCCTTTTTTTTTTTTTGAGCGATCGATTTTTTTTCTTCAGCTTTCCTTCGTCCGGGGTCTCCTTTTATTTTGGTTGATTTTTTTCGGTTTGGTCTTTTCGTTTGCCATAAATCGATATTTTCAATTTCTAAAATTTGTTTTTTTCTTCTATTTATTGCTTGCGCAAGTTATTTTTGACATTAACAGTATCATTCGATCGCCTTGTGCTTTTTTTGTTTAATTTATGTTTAGTTGCTTTTTCCTGTTTTGTTCTCAATTTGCATTTTTTAAAAAATCCAAATCAGGGTTAGTTTCTCTTCATTTTAATTAATTTTTCAGTTTAAATTTTTTGTTTCTGAATCTGGTTTTTTTTCTCTTCAAAATTTTCTCTCTGACTCTCATAGTTGTCTTCGATTTACTTATTTTTGTATTATTTTAAGTGCTGATATCTTTTTGTATCCTTGGTCAATAAATAATAATTATTATTATTTTTAATTTGGTTCGGGTTTGAGATTTCCTTTTTTAATTAATTTTAATTAAATTTTTGTTTGTTTGTGACTGCGCAAAGAATATTCTGTGTTTGTTTTTCATTTTTTAGTAAGATCGTTCGATTGTCTTTTGTTTTATTTTTATTATAATTTTTCCGATTTTTTTTCTTCTCGTTTTGCCCTCGTCTATTTTTTTTTCTTTATTTTTTGCTTATTTTTTTGTCGTTTAAGTTTAAGCGGTCGTTTTTGTTTCTGAAATTTGTTGTTGTTCTTCTTTTCTTTTGATTGATTTTCTTCTCGTTTTGAAAATTAAAGCGATCGTCTTTTGTTTTCGTTTCTTCTTTATTTGTCGCTCGCGCAAAGAATTTTCTGTGTTCCTCTTTTACATTTTATTTAGAAACATGATTTGATCGTCTTCTTTTTTCTATTTACATTTTGTTAATTTTTCGGTTTAAAATTTAAGAGATTTTGCGTTTTGTTTCTGGATTTTATTTTATTTTTTTCAAAAAGTATCTTAGAAGATCCCCTCTAAGAAACTTTCATTTTCGTCTTCGATTTTTAATTTGATCGGGTTCAAGATTTCTTCTTTTTAATAATTGAAGCGATCGTCTTTTGTTTCTGAAATTTCATTAATTTCTTGTTTGTTTGTTGCTGGCGCAAAGAATATTCTGCGTTTGTTTTTTTTTTTTTCATTTTTTAGTAAGATCGTTCGATTGTCTTTTGTTTTTGTTTTTTTTTATAATTTTTCCGATTTTTTTTTCTCATTTTGCCCTCGTCTATTTCAGAATTAGGTTTTTTCTTTATTTTTTTACTGATTTTTTGTTGTTTAAGTTTAAGTTTAAGCGATCGCTTTTGTTTCTGAAATTTGTTGTTGTTTTTTTTTCCAAATTTTCGAAAGAGAATCCTTCCAATTGTGTCTTCGGTTTTATTTTTTGATCGATTTTCTTGTTTTGAAAATTAAAGCGATCGCCTCTTGTTTCTACTTTATTTGTCGCTCGCGCAAAGAATTTTCTGTGCGCCTTTTTTAATTTTGTTTAGAAACATGATTCGATCGTATATTGATTTTTTTTTTGTTTTTTCTTTTTCTAATTACATTTTGTTAATTTTTTCGACTTTTTATCAACTCGCCCGATTTCAGTTATTTTTATTTTACTGTTTATGTGTCAGTACAGTTGTAAAAAATTAACGCCGTCAGGTGCTGACAAGGGTGGACTATTATTAGAATAATCACTTTTTATTTGTATTTTGGTCAATGAATACAGTGTCTTTCAAAAAGTGTGCTACAAATGGGAATTTTTATTATTATCGATTTTTATAAAAATTTATTGATGCAGGACGCTTCTGCATCTCTTAAAATCAAATTGGCAAATGTGAAATGAATTTCGTCTTGACCGGTATACAGCGTGGACACCGAAAAATGAAGACCGCTTAAGAGTAAAGTGCCCTTATTTTATAAGATACAGGAAAACATTATAAGAATAAGTTGTTCAGAATGAAGAGCTATAGCCAGATATGAAATTGTAGCCTCGCACCTCAAAAATGAAGAAATCACAATTTATTGTGAACCACTCTTTATACACACTATATTGGGAAATACAGGTGGGGTTAAAGTGTCCGTTAAAATAAAATGAATTGGAGCACACGAAATTCGTTCTTATTTTTCAATTATTTCATTTTTTCCTGAGTCATTATTTCAATGCATTCCGAAACTTTATGCTTTTTTGTAGCATGATAGCAATTCATCGAAAAAGTCACTCAGAACCAAATAAAACAATAGAGAGATAAGCAGGAATTTCCTGTTTTTCTATTCATATTATTTTGGCGGACACTTTAATCCCACCAGTATTTCTTAATGTAGTGTGTATAAAAGAGTGGTTCACAATAAATTGTATTTCTTTTGTTTTTTGAGATGGAAAGCTATAATTTTATACCTGGCTATAGCTTTTAATTCCGAACGACTTATTGTCATGACCTTTTCCTGTGTCTTGTAAAATAAGGGTACTTTACTCTTAAGCGGTATTCATGTCTTAGTATCCACGCTGTATACCATTCTAGATAAATTTTATCTGACATTTTCCAAAGTGATTTTAGGAGATGCAGAAGTGTTCAGACCCAATAAATTTAAATAAAAATCGATAATAACAAAATTCTCATTAGTAGCACACTTTTTGAAAGACACAGTATGTAGATGGCGTTATTATTTTACAAATTTACTGAAATAATATTTATATGTGATTACATGTAATTTAATTTTTCTTTCTGAAACGTTGAAATTTGACGTATCTCCCTAAATTCAAAAAGAAGGCCAGCTGTACCTACGCAGATTGTAATTCTTTTCGGGTTAATTTCGCTTCCTTGAAGAAATTCAAAAGAAATTCAAATTTGGCACACATTTATACCGCGCTTGGCAATCCTGAATGCAGAATTTGAATTCAGAAATTTTTGGTGTAATATACGTATCGCGGAGTCAATCCGGGGGGGGGGGACACACTGTATGCATATGATTTATTTCTTGTTTAACCTGCCGCATTTAAATTTAGCAAATTATTAATCAAGCACGTGACCTCTATCGTTTGTAACTCGCACGCACATATTGCAACGACTACCAAATAATTTAATGCTAAGCAAACACATGCAATTGATGTTATTGAAGTTAAACCGCTTTTTAATAATAACCCTCCAGCAGCTCGTAATTTAAATGTGGATTGCTCTATCGCGCACGTTTTGATTCATGTCTTAATATCATACACACATCACGGCGTAATTTGTCAGATCGTTAAGCTCATGAGTTTTAAAATTTGCAATGTTTTCAATTTTGATCGACAAAGTTGTTGCGAGCAGAAATATCTGTTACAGCTCTGGTAATTACGCGATGTAAAAATAAACGCATACGCGTAGTACAAATTCCAGTTGTGCCAAACTCAAAAAAAGCCATTAATCAGTTAAAACGCCATTTATTTTTAAGAGCCAGCTGTTAAGTAAACAAATATTATCTAATACGTGTAATAACATGTCACACGTCACACAGTCAATTTGACTCGATGCACAGTGTCTTTCAAAAAGGGTGCTACAAATGAGATCCTTTTTTTATTATCGATTTTTATTTGAATTTATTGAGTCTGAACACTTCTGCATCCCCTAAAATCAAATTGGAAAATGTCAGATGAAATTTATCTAGAATGGTATACAGCGTGGACACTAAGAAATGAATACCGCTTAAGAGTAAAGTACCCTTATTTTACAAGATACAGGAAAAGGTCATGAGAATAAGTCGTTCGGAATTAAAAGTTATTGCCAAATATAAAATTGTAGCTTCCCGTCTCAAAAAACAAAAGAAATACAATTTATTGTGAACCACTCTTTATGCACACTACATTAAGAAATACTGGCGGGATTAAAGTGTCCGCCAAAATAATATGGATAGGAAAACGGGAAATTCCTGCTTATTTCTCAATTATTTCATTTGGTTCTGAGCGACTTTTTCGATGAATTGCTATCATGCTACAAAAAAAGCATAAAGTTTCGGAATGAATTGAAATAATGACTCGGAAAAGAATGAAATAATTGAAAAATAAGAACGAATTTCGTGTGCTCCACTTCATATTATTTTAACGGACACTTTAACCCCACCTGTATTTCCCAATGTAGTGTGTATAAAAAGTGGTTCACAATAAATTGTGATTTTTTTTCATTTTCGAGGTGCGAGGCTACAATTTCATATCTGGCTATAGCTCTTCATTCTGAACAACTTATTCTTACAATGTTTTCCTGTATCTTATAAAATAAGGGCACTTTTCTCTTAAGCGGTGTTCATTTTTCGGTGTCCACGCTGTATACCAGTCAAGAAAAATTTCATTTCACATTTGCCAATTTGATTTTAAGAGATGCAGAACCGTCCTGCATCAATTTTTTTAATAAAAATCGATAATAAATAAAATCCCATTTGTAGCACACTTTTTGAAAGACGCTGTAGATGGTGATGACGATGATGACATTAAACCTACAGCAATTTCTGTACTTGATCAATTTTTTTTAACATGATGTGGTTAAGCATGGTATTTATGGGCCCAAGGCACCGTCGACCCAAGTGCCTCTTCTAATTTTTGAATCAAAGAATATTAGCAAAAAAATCATTCGAATTTAGAAAGTATAAACGGCATTGTAACTTGATATACAGGGTGGTTCATAATAGGTAGAAATTTTGTACGTGATGTTCTGAGTTAAATGAAGGAATGAAAAAGAAATTGTTTTGTTACTTTTGAGTTATTCGATTGAGTTTGAAGGCTTGGCTCGTAATGGTTTAATCCAAAAACCAAATCGTCTGAAAGAAGGAGATGAGTATCAAGTTCGAAAACTCAAATAATTTATTTGAATCGGATTAAAATGGCTCTGAAAATCGTAATTCTTTTTAGTGCAGTTCAAAACGTCCAGAAGAGAGACTTCCTTTTAACATTTAACTTTCTTAACACTTCCTTATATTCGTCGTCAGCAAGGCGGACACTTTGCTTACAATATTTTATTTAATTTGTGTCTCTTATATTTTTATTTAATTTCTTCATTCCGTAACACTTTTAGTCGTAACTGCCTATTATGAATGACCCTGTATTAAAACGAACCCCTTTAAGTATCGCATTTTTCTAAGACCGAGAAAATTGACAAATTAAAAAATATTAATGTCTAATTAAATAATTTAAACTTATTCTAAGATAAACATTAAAGTGTATTGGACATTCTGAAATCTTTTTTTGATTAATATGTTGTAATTTTCAGAGTTATAATTAATTTGATAATTATGAGATTTGGATTACAATTTTTTTTATTTACTTTTTTTTAATTTGTGAATTTGGCCTATTGTTCGGAAAATTTGCGTCAGAATGTTGTACCACGTGACAAAGCTTTTCATAATTGCCACGCCATCTAGGAGCTTCTCATTGATTTTCAAAGGTTCGATGTACGCGCTCCAGATGGCGCTAACAGGAATGACATGACACAAAAAATGTCACAGCTTTCCCTCATCAAAATCCGAAAAATCGTAAACTATTAAAAGCAAATAAATAAATTAATTAAACGTTTGTGATAACCCAAATGAAAAATAAATAAATAAGTAAATATTTGACGAAAATAAGGAAAACAAATGACGATCATAACAAGAAAGCCCGAGACGAATTGTAGAATTAGATTTTTTCAAAAGAACGGTAATTAATAGCAAACATTCAAGAGAAAGAGACAAAGACAAAGAGAGATAAATTTATATTTTCATAAGGCTGTTACTGGAAACACCTAGAACGCCATGGAACTAACTCGAACTCTCTCGAATATTCCAGACAGCAGCAATAACAAACTCAAATAATTTATTTGAATCAGATTAAAATGGCTCTGAAAATCGTAATTCTTTTTAATGCCGTTCGAAACGTCCAAAAGAGAGACTGCCTTTTAACATTTAACTTGCTTAACACTCCCTTATATTTAATCAGCAAGGCGGACACTTAGATTACAATGTTTCATATTTAATTTGTATCTCTTATATTTTTATTTGTTAACTTGTTAACTTGGGTTAATTGGGTAGGCCCTCAAACAGCGTTAGCACAGGGTCTTCAAAATTAAAGAAGAGTATTGTTTGTATTTGTATATTATATTAACTGCATGAAAAAAATAAGAGTATGTTGTGTTGTTCTATTATTAGAACAAGTTCAGCAGCAAAACGAAAGGAAGGTCGGGAAATAGAATTGATTCGAAACATGCAGAGAAATTTGCAAGTAAGATTATTTGTTGATGCAGTCTGTAATGGCGCAAAGGAGGAGAGATCGATACTTCTAGGTCGGAGTTTACAATTGTGAATGAATGTTGGTCGCCTCTGATCGTTTCCATAGTACCTCGGAGAGGACAATTATTATTCACCTTTCGCTTTTAACTCGCCGCTTTTTTTTTGTAATTACTTCGTGATTTGTTGGAAACACGTGCGACGGCGATATGTCGGGAAGGAAATTAACACTTGATAAATGTCACAACAGACGCCATAATTTAGGCACATCAAACAAAACCGTTTCTGCACATGATGATATTTATGGAGATGATTATAGAACGAAGCCAGGTCCACAGGGTCTTATTGCTTATTGTTTGTTATTTTCAGAGATTACATAACAAAGTAATGTTTAAAGGCTTTACTTTAAGTTAACGGAATCGTCTGAAAGCAGTACATACTTATGTATCTATGTATATTTATGCGAATCTTCTCAATTCTAATTTTGAGAAAAAGTGCATCATTCGAATTTAGAAAGTCAAAGGCATTGCAAGTTATTGTCCAAGATGGTTCATCACAGGCAAAGATTTTGTACGTGATGTTCTAAGTTAAATGAGGGAATGAAAAAAAAAATTGTTTTGTGTTTTGAGTCATTTGAATGAGTTTGTGGACTTGGCTTGGAATGGTTTAATCCGAAAACCAAATCGTCTGAAAGAAGGAGATGAGTATCATGATTGAAAACTCAAATAATTTATTTGAATCAGATTAAAATGGCTCTGAAAATCGTAATTCTTTTTAGTGCAGTTCGAAACGTCCAGAAGGGAGACTTCCTTTTAACATTTAACTTTCTTAACACTTCCTTATATTCGTCGTCAGCAAGGCGGAAACTTTGTTTACAATGCTTTATTTAATTTGTGTCTCTTATATTTCTATTTAATTTCGTCATTCCAAAACACTTTTAGTCGCAACTGCCTATTATGAATGACCCTGTATTAAAACGAACCCCTTTAAGTATCGTATTTTTCCAAGACCGAGAAAATTGACAAATTAAAAAATATTAATGTCTAATTAAATAATTTAAAATTATTCTAATATAAACATTAAAGTCTATTGGACATTACGAAATCTTTTTTTGATTAATATGTTGTAATTTTCAGAGTTATTATTAATTTGATAATTATGAGATTTGGATACAATTTTTTTATTTATTTATTTTTTTTAATTTGTGAATTTGGCTTATTGTTCGGAAAATTTGCGTCAGAGTGTTATACCACGTGACAAAGCTTTTCATAATTGCCGCGCCATCTAGGAGCTTCTCGTTGATTTTCAAAGGTTCGATGTACGCGCTCCAGATGGCGCTAACAGGAATGACATGACACAAAAAATGTCACAGCTTTCCCTCATCAAAATCCGAAAAATCGTAAACTATTAAAAGCAAATAAATAAATTAATTAAACGTTTGTGATAACCCAAATGAAAAATAAATAAATAAGTAAATATTTGACGAAAATAAGGAAAACAAATGACGATCATAACAAGAAAGCCCGAGACGAATTATAGATTTAGATTTTTTCAAAAGAACGGTAATTAATAGCAAACATTCAAGAGAAAGAGACAAAGACAAAGAGAGATAAATTTATATTTTCATAAGGCTGTTACTGGAAACACCTAGAACGCCATGGAACTAACTCGAACTCTTTCGAATATTCCAGACAGCAGCAATAACAAACTCAAATAATTTATTTGAATCAGATTAAAATGGCTCTGAAAATCGTAATTCTTTTTAATGCCGTTCGAAACGTCCAAAAGAGAGACTGCCTTTTAACATTTAACTTGCTTAACACTCCCTTATATTTAATCAGCAAGCCGGACACTTAGATTACAATGTTTCATATTTAATTTGTATCTCTTATATTTTTATTTGTTAACTTGTTAACTTGGGTTAATTGGGTAGGCCCTCAAACAGCGTTAGCACAGGGTCTTCAAAGTTAAAGAAGAGTATTGTTTGTGTTGGTATTTTGATATTAACTGCAAGAAAAAAATTAAAGTATGTTGTGTGTTCTATTATTAGAACAAGTTCAGCAGCAAAACGAAAGGAAGGTCGGGAAATAGAATTGATTCGAAACATGCAGGGAAATTTGCAAGTAAGATTATTTGTTGATGCAGTCTGTAATGGCGCAAAGGAGGAGAGATCGATACTTCTAGGTCGGAGTTTACAATTGTGAATGAATGTTGGTCGCCTCTGATCGTTTCCATAGTACCTCGGAGAGGACAATTATTATTCACCTTTCGCTTTTAACTCGCCGCTTTTTTTTTGTAATTACTTCGTGATTTGTTGGAAACACGTGCGACGGCGATATGTCGGGAAGGAAATTAACACTTGATAAATGTCACAACAGACGCCATAATTTAGGCACATCAAACAAAACCGTTTCTGCACATGATGATATTTATGGAGATGATTATAGAACGAAGCCGGGTCCACAGGGTCTTATTGCTTATTGTTTGTTATTTTCAGAGATTACATAACAAAGTAATGTTTAAAGGCTTTACTTTAAGTTAACGGAATTGTCTAAAAGCAGTACATAGTTATGTATCTATGTACATTTATGCGAATCTTCTCAATTCTAATTTTGAGAAAAAGTGCATCATTCGAATTTAGAAAGTCAAAGGCATTATAAGTTATTGTCCATTGTAAGATGGTTCATCACAGGCAAAGATTTTGTACGTGATGTTCTAAGTTAAATGAGGGAATGAAAAAAAAATTGTTTTGTGTTTTGAGTCATTTGAATGAGTTTGTGGACTTGGCTGGAATGGTTTAATCCGAAAACCAAATCGTCTGAAAGAAGGAGATGAGTATCATGATTGAAAACTCAAATAATTTATTTGAATCAGATTAAAATGGCTCTGAAAATCGTAATTCTTTTTAGTGCAGTTCGAAACGTCCAGAAGGGAGACTTCCTTTTAACATTTAACTTTCTTAACACTTCCTTATATTCGTCGTCAGCAAGGCGGACACTTTGTTTACAATGCTTTATTTAATTTGTGTCTCTTATATTTCTATTTAATTTCGTCATTCCAAAACACTTTTAGTCGCAACTGCCTATTATGAATGACCCTGTATTAAAACGAACCCCTTTAAGTATCGTATTTTTCCAAGACCGAGAAAATTGACAAATTAAAAAATATTAATGTCTAATTAAATAACTTAAAATTATTCTAAGATAAACATTAAAGTGTATTGGACATTCTGAAATGTTTTTTTGATTAATATGTTGTAATTTTCAGAGTTATAATTAATTTGATAATTATGAGATTTGGATACAATTTTTTTTATTTATTTATTTTTTTTAATTTGTGAATTTGGCTTATTGTTCGGAAAATTTGCGTCAGAGTGTTATACCACGTGACAAAGCTTTTCATAATTGCCGCGCCATCTAGGAGCTTCTCGTTGATTTTCAAAGGTTCGATGTACGCGCTCCAGATGGCGCTAACAGGAATGACATGACACAAAAAATGTCACAGCTTTCCCTCATCAAAATCCGAAAAATCGTAAACTATTAAAAGCAAATAAATAAATTAATTAAACGTTTGCGATAACCCAAATGAAAAATAAATAATTAAGTAAATATTTGACGAAAATAACGAAAACAAATGGCGATTGTAACAAAAAAGCCCAAGACGAACTGTGAATTTATATTTTTTCAAAAGAACGTTAATTAATAGCAAACATTCAAGAGCAAGAGACAAAGACAAAGAGAGACAAATTTATATTTCCATAAGGCTGTTACTGGAAACACCTAGAACGCCATGGAACTAACTCGAACTCTCTCGAATATTCCGGACAGCAGGTGGCGTTCCTTCCGGAGAACGCGTAACACTCCATCAATCCACGAAAAGTGTCGATTAACTAACAGATGCCGCCACTTGTCTGAATAATAAATTTATTAACGTCTGACTCTCACAATATCTTTCTTTCTTCATTCCAAAACACTTTCATAGTCGTAACTACGTATTATGAACGACCCTGTATTAAAATGAACCCCTGTAAGTATCGCATTTTTCTAAGACCGAGAATGTTGACGTATAAAAAAATATTAATGTTTAGTTAAATAATTTAAAATGATTCTAAGATGAACATTAAAGTGCGTCGGACATTCTGAAATCTTTTTATGAGACCTAACAAAAAAAAAGTACAATACAATGCGCGATCGTATTATTACATTTTGTGATTATTATAGATGTTAACAGTTGATGTCTTGAAGGCCAAGAAATATTATGCACAGATGTACGAACGTATTTTTTCGTGTTTCTCAATTTTTACGGTAATGACGCATTTAAGATGAATTACGGCCTGGCGGTCATCCATCTTTAAATTTATTGCCCGTGTTCATTTCCTTCGTGCCTCGATAATTTCGACATACCCGTCGAATTACAAGCAGGATTAACTAACCGAGCAACGTTCGTAATTTTCAGCCGAATTAACTTTGACCAACTTTAAATCGCCTCATCGTATTTGGGTCAATTTTCGTCACCCCCCCAAAAAAATACCCCTAATAATCTTGACTTGATGAGGTTTAATTTGAAATTTGTTGTTTGCCTGCGACGCTCGTGAAACCGAATCGAATAATTTACATGTTCGTGGTTAAATGCCTGACACGCATGAATTGGTCGCCATCGATTCCTGTCCGCTTTTGTGACTGTAGATTACAGCAATCGTTAGCGCGTTAACAATGATTATGGATTGCAAAACGCATTATGCAATGTTTGAGCGCTTTCAGTATGCGTTCTGCATGAAATTCAGGACTCGTTGTACCGTTTTATGCTGCCGATTTATTAACCAGAAATGACGACGACGACGACCACGCATTCAATAGGGGAACTCTGTTTACTGCGTATTGTTACGAATTCGGGGGGTTCCCAAATTATACTCGTGAAATTTCAGAGCACTTTAATTACAAACTGTCGCTTTGCACGATTAAAAACGCAGCAGCAATGAGCTGCAACACTTGTCTATCAAATAACACTTTTACAGAATGTACTTTCTACTATTCGAGGTGTAAACGCTTCGCTTGCTAACTTATAATTGATCTAACTGGCGCGCCCGTACGGACTTTCTTAGTAGATCGCTGTAATCTCGAATGTACCAGAATGAACGCGAAACGACGAGAAGCTGCGATAACATTCCAAGACGTAAGATGGGGTGACTCCTACTAAGAATAAATATATTTGCGTGTGAGTGCTGTAACAACATAAATTAAAATCTCGATATAATAATTTACAGATCAGATAGTAAAGTGAACCATGTTGAAACACGATTCAGAGATTCTTTCCAGAAGTTTATTTTAATTAGGAAACAACACTAAATGAACTCAACCTTAATTAATAAAAGAAGAATGATGCAAAGAATCATTTTAGGAGATGCTGGAGATAAACAAGAGAATTGCAAACATCTTAGTCACAAGAAAGTTCTGTAAATCCTTTTCTTCTTTTTTGATGGAGTGCAACTAACTTGCAAGAGAAACGTTTGGAAACCAAAAGGAAAAAGAGCAAGGGACTGTAGCATGATACGTGAAACTCGAATAAGAAGAAGAACCAAGACGAGAAGGTACAATGTATTGCATTTTTGTGCATGAGATATGCACATATATATGACATGCACTTAAGCTAAAGCAAATGACTAATAAAAGAGTCTTGGAAGCTTAGAAGCCCGCAAGATGAAGCAGTTAGAAGGAGGATATCGAATAAGGAAGGAAGAACTCGAGATATTTTAAAGGGCAGAAGAAAAGTAGGGTCAGTATCTCAATCCGCAAGTAATTTATTTCTTTTCATTTAATTACGTGCTCTGTTGCTTTCTCTTTAGGGTTATTTTTGCCTAACTTTCACTTTCTTGTGGTTCTCGTCGCTTCTTTTCTACCTATCCGTATTTTCGTGGGTCATTCTCGTCTTTTCTTCTGATTTTTCCTTTTCTTTTCCTCCCTTCGTTCCTCATTTCTCAAATCGTTCCAATGATATCCCCATACCAAAGTAATCGTCTCGTCTTTAGTTTTCCTTGAGAAGAAGAAGAAGCTGCATCATCTTTTGTCCTAGTTTTGAAGTCGATTGATCGAAACCGCAGCATACTAATTGGCCTGCTTTAAGATCAAAGTGATAAAGACGGACCTCTCTCCCAATAAAAGAAAAAAGAAAAACAATTTACGGTTGTATTCCAGTTCTTAAGCCATTCCCGTGGATGGATGACGAAATAGTAAAGTCGGCGTTTGGATAGAACGTACATCAAGATGTTTGAGACGATTGGACTTCCAACTTCTTCGACGTCGACTGAGAAGAAGAGGGAAAAAAGAAGAAGAAAATCGGATGAACATTCTTTTCATTTAATTACGTTTCCTGCTGCTTTCTCTTTAGGGTTATTTTTGCCCAACTTTCCCTTTCTTGTGCTTCTTGTCGCTTCTTTTCTACCTCCACGTATTTTCGTGGGTCATTCTCGTCTTTTCTTCTGACTTTTCCTTTCCTTTTCCTCCCTTCGTTCCTCATTTCTCAACCGTTCCAATGATATCCCCATACCAAAGTAACCGTCTCGTCTTTAGTTTTCCTTGAGAAGAAGAAGAAGCTGCATCATCTTTTGTCCTAGTTATGAAGTCGATTGATCGAAACCGCAGCATACTAATTGGCCTGCTTTAACATCAAAGTGATAAAGACGGACCTCTCTCCCAATAAAAAAAAAAGAAAACAAGATTACGGTTGCATTTCAGTTCTTAAACCATTCCCGTGGATGGATGACGAAATAGTAAAGTCGGCGTTTGGATAGAACGTACATCAAGATGTTTGAGGCGATTGGACTTCCAACTTCTTCGACGTCGACTGAGAAGAAGAGGGAAAAAAGAAGAAGAAAATCGGATGAACATTCTTTTCATTTAATTGCGTTTCCTGTTGCTTTCTCTTTAGGGTTATTTTTGCTCAACTTTCCCTTTCTTGTGCTTCTTGTCGCTTCTTCTCTACCTCCACGTATTTTCGTGGGTCATTCTCGTCTTTTCTTCTGACTTTTCCTTTTCTTTTCCTCCCTTCGTTCCTCATTTCTCAAATCGTTCCGATGATATGTCCATACCAAAGTAACCGTCTCGTCTTTAGTTTTCCTTGAGAAGAAGAAGAAGCTGCATCACCTTTTGAACTAGTTTTGAAGTCGATTGGTCGAGACCGCAGCTTACTAATTGGCCTGATTTAAGATCAAAGTGATAAAGACGGACCTCTCTCCCAATAAAAAAAAAACAAAGACGATTGGACTTCCAACTTCTTCGACGTCGACTGAGAAGAAGAGGGAAAAAAGAAGGAGAAAATCGAATGAACATCAAAACAATAAAAATGTTTATATCTGGCAAATTATTTCAGCTAAACTCAAAGCTGACCAAACCATAAGCAGCGAGAGTCCTCGATGGTTAAAATTAGGAATGAAGGTGGTTGATGGCCAGTAGCAAAACTGATTCTTGTAAACGTCGAGAGCCTTCGTTTAAGATGGTGGAACTTCCAAAGTGGAAATATTTTTCACTGGCTGAGGAAAAGGAAGATCAGTATCGGCGGCCACAAACGCTGTGCGTGGGGAAGAAGATCAGTTGAATACCAAAAACAAAAAATTAATCAATCTTAAGACTGACCAAATACAAGTGAAAGCCTCTAATGGCCAAGATGAAAAGACTTCTTGATGACCAAGCATGAAACTGAAGAGATTTTCATTTCCGTTTTGATGGAACAAACTTAACACCACCTTTTCCAATGCAAAAGATGCAGGAACATCCACTTAAGAAGATGATTTGGCCTTTAAAACTAGCAGAAAATGTGTGGCCCAGGCTATAAAAAGGACGCCAGAAATAACTATTGAGCTGTCAAGTTGTAAATTAAGGTCCCTGATGGTTGAAATTGAAGACTGACAGCTTGTTGGTGGCCTGGTGTGAATCCAAAGATATTCCGTTTTGGTTGAACAATCAAGGACGAAGGACTGGTCGCCTAAATTTATTGAACCTTCAAAGCTAAAGGTTAAATATGGATTTAACCTTTAAAACTAGTATAAAAGATGACCTTGACCATAAAAGGAACGCCCGAAATAACTTTTGAGATGTCAAGTGTTGCAAAATGAAGGTTCTTGATCAGTTGAATACCAAAAACAAAAAATTAATCAATTTTAAGGCTGACCAAATACAAGTGCAAGCCTTTATTGGCCAAGATGAAAAGACTTCTTGATGACCAAGCATGAAACTGAAGAGATTTTCATTTCCGTTTCGATGGAGCAAACTTAACACTACCTTTTCCAATGCAAAGGATGCAGGAACATTCATTTAAGATGTTTTGGTCTTTAAAACTAGCAGAAAATGTGTGGCCCAGGCCATAAAAAGGACGCCAGAAATAACTATTGAGCTGTCAAGTTGTAAATTAAGGTCCCCGATGGTTGAAATTGAAGACTGACAGCTTGTTGGTGGCCTGGTGTGAATCCAAAGATATTCCGTTCTGGTTGAACAATCAAGGACGAAGGACCGGTCGCATAAATTGATTGAACCTTCAAAGCTGAAGGTTAAGAGGATTTAACCTTTAAAACTAGTATAAAAGATGACCTTGACCATAAAAGAAACGCCCGAAATAACTGTTGAGCTGTCAAGTGTTGCAAAATGAAAGTTCTTGATCAGTTGAATACCAAAAACAAAAAATTAATCAATCTTAAGGCTGACCAAATACAAGTGAAAGCCTTTAATGGCCAAGATGAAAAAACTTCTTGATGACCAGGCATGAAACCGAAGAGATTTTCGTTTCCGTTTCGATGGAACAAACTTAACACCACCTTTTCCAATTCAAAGGATGCAGGAACATCCATTTAAGAAGATGATTTGGCCTTTAAAACTAACAGAAAATGTGTGGCCGAGGCCACAAAAAGGACGCCAGAAATAACTATTGAGCTGTCAAGTTGTAAATTAAGGTCCCCGATGGTTGAAATTGAAGACTGACAGCTTGTTGGTGGCCTGGTGTGAATCCAAAGATATTCCGTTTTGGTTGAACAATCAAGGACGAAGGACCGGTCGCCTAAATTTATTGAACCTTCAAAGCTAAAGGTTAAATATGGATTTAACCTTTAAAACTAGTATAAAAGATGATTTTGACCATAAAAGAAACGCCCGAAATAACTTTTGAGAGGTCAAGTGTTGCAAAATGAAGTTCTTGATGGTTAAAATTGAAGACTGAAAGCATGATAGTGACTTTGTGTGAGTCCAAAGAGATTCCATTTCGGCTGAACAATCAAGGACGCAGGATCTTGATTATATAAATTCATTGAACCTTCAAAACTAAAGGATAAAATAATCTAGCCTTTGAAACTACTAGAAGATGAGTTGCCTTGCCCATAAAAAGACGTCTGAAATAACTTTTGAGCTTTCAAGCTACAAATGAATGTCCTCGATGGTTAAAATTAAAGACTGAAAGCTTTTTGGCTTGGCTTGGGGTGTAAGTCCAAAGAGATTCCGTTTTGACTGAACAATCAAGGACATAGGAATGTTCGTGCAAAATGATCGAGCCTTCAAAGCTAGAAAAAAACACACTTTTCATCATGTCCTGTCCCCAATTCTTTTATAAACAATTTTAATAATTTTCTTTTAATTTAAGACCTAATGAAGTCTTAAAATATCTACCAAAATTTTTACAAAAATTACTCAAGTTAACAAAATAAATAAACATCAACGAAATTATAGCGTTATATAGAAACTAATTAAACATTTCGCAACTAATTCAACATCTTTTGTCTCTTTCAGAATGTTACGTGAGTGGGGAAATCGAATGTTGCATTTGCATGCAAAAATTATTCTTAATTGAGTGCAAAAGTTAGGGGTAATGTGGTCAAATTGGATTCTCGTGATTCTTGGTCTTGAATAAAATAGTATTACACCTCTGCGTTATCTTGAACACGGATTTCTCTTTCTCAAAGCATAAAATACTATCTGAAACGGGAAAAAATATATTCGGGGCTTTCGAAAAGTGTTGTATACACTTGTGCTCTCCTCAAAAGGTCTGAGAGGAGCAAAATTTAAAGAAAAATTCGTATGAACAGAGAAAATGATTGTAAAACAAGATGAAGCGAGTAATACAATCTGTGCCTAAAAGGAGTTGTTTTTTTTTTTTCATTTACATTTATCTCGCGCATTTTTTTATGGTTTTCCCCAATTCTTTCTCCACCCTGTGAACAATTACGTAGATCGATTTTATATCTGGCACTTTCACTTTTACGACGAAGTGCGCGACCATAAACTCGCGAATAACGACGACCGAAACCAAAATAAAAATTTCATTACACCACAAAAAAAAATTAATTTCGTAATCACTTTAGACAGAATTTATACGGACGTCATTTCGGATAATTAATCGAAGAATTGCTGCTTTCTGCTCGGCTTTTATTTCTGTCTACGGAATTAGCGTATGGCGTAGGTACTTTTGTCCTGCCATATTATGACACATGCGCACTTTCCAGTAATTTTTATCACGACTTAAAAGCAAGTCGTCAAACTTGTTTTATTGTGGTCGGAGGTTTTATGTTAGGTTTATGTTCGACGGACTTGTAAACAGTATTATTCACCATATGTGAACACTTGACTTGCACGTTACGGATTTTGAAGACATCATCGTGCCGGTTGAACTAATTTATTTATCGCCATCGGCGTCGTTTCAAAACATACATTAGATACGAGTTGCACATGTTATGAGACAAAAACCATTTGGTG
This sequence comes from Prosopocoilus inquinatus, assembly GCA_036172665.1. Taxonomy (NCBI): domain Eukaryota; kingdom Metazoa; phylum Arthropoda; class Insecta; order Coleoptera; family Lucanidae; genus Prosopocoilus; species Prosopocoilus inquinatus. The sequence continues at coordinate 1,736,444 of CM069873.1, forward strand.
GCAGGAAGACCAATATAAAGGAGGAAAGATATTGGAGTAAATTTTACTTCAAAGATTCTGTGGGGGTACTCGACGTGCGCGTCGCTACCCTCACAGTCGTACCAATAATATTTTCTCCTTTGTCTTATTATCTCATTATCAAACTCCTATGTAAAAGACATTGGTTGATTTGTTTATGTGAGTTTCATCAAACCCTGACTATGACTATCCCATTCCAAACACTTTGACTGGTCGTGACGTTTGCTGTGATGGATTTTTCCAATGACTACATCTCTCTTATGTAAGCTTCTTTTCTCTTCCTTTTTTTGTATGAATTGATTTGTAAATAGTACTGACCGATCACAAGAAGACAAGAAGGTGTTCCAATACCTGAACGAAATCAAATTCAGTTCCACACTCCCTTCCTATTGTTCTCGCAACTAAAATCGATAGGGAGGCCAGATGTTATCCGCAATAAAATACACCTCACGTCTGCGATCGTGTGCGAAGCCAGCAATTTCGAGTTTAATTTTGATTCGAAAAAATCGACGACAATTTCATATAAGCGAAGCGGAAGCGCGGGCTTCGCATTGTGCCAGGGCCGGCTGCAATCTCCGCATAATGAATTATTTTATCATTGCAGTCAGTAAGAGAGAATGCAGGGTGTTCTTCGTAAGCAGTAATGGCAACGTTGGCACGTCGCCAGGATCTGAATATTATTTCGATATATCTCCGGGCATGGAAAAACAATCAGACACGTGAAGGAGACGGAAGACTAACGATTCTGGAAGATTTGAGATGATCCAATTTGACGATCCAACTTACCTAAACAATCGAATGAATTGAATTGTTAATGCGTATGGTTGTATTTAAAGAGGAGGCACACGTGCTCGTTAAGTTACAAACTCTGCAATCACCTCATTTCTGTTTTAGAAATTGGGATTGCAACAGAGGAAGACTCGATAATTTTTTCCCAGGCCAAGAATTTGCAAATCCATGACGTAAGAGAGGCACGATCCAAGAAAAAGGAAATGCACGGAAAGCAATGTTAAACCTCAGAAAATAAGATTGGGAAACAGGACGGAAAAAGATCAAGGAAAAGGTCCTGTAAGTTTTTGGGCTATGGATCTTCTTCCGTTCGTTTCTCTTCTTGCCCTTTCATTTTGAAGAATTCTTTAAAATTATGAAGTATTGAAAAATGAAAAGCGAAACGACGCTGAAGATAACTTGAAGGGTTAAGTTATCAAATGACTTCCAGATGCTTAGTTTGAGTTTGAGGACGAAAGCTAAAACGAAAGCAAAAAAAAAACAATCACAGCGTGTATAACCGGCAAATGAGAAGCTTTGTCATGTCCATAGAGATGGCGTCTAGATTGTTGAACGTCCATGCGATTTTCAGTCCGTTTTTCTTTTCGAAACCCCGTGCTGATCGAAAAAGAAAAAAAAAACAAGACTCGATAACTTTCAAAACGTAATGTCCATGGTTGTCCGGCGTTAGGGATTTGAAAGTCCATGGTAGCCGGTGACGTTCCTTTGTACAGTTTCAATTTTACAACTCATTTGCACTCATTTGTTTTATGAACAATTGAACGTTGCTCTCAGAACCGTTTCAGTCCACGGATGTTCGGCTAGATACGTGAAAGTCCATGGCGGCCGGTGACATTCCCATGTATGGTTTCAATTTTAAAACTAATTTGTTTTATGAATAATTGAACGTTGCTGTTTACATGTTCAATATTTACGAATTTACATTACATGCGCAAAGGCAAAAAAAAATAAGCAATCACAGCCCGAATAACAAAGTCCAACAAATGAGAAACTTTGTCATGTTGTCCATAGGTGGCGTCTGGATAGTTGAATGTCCAATTGACGTTGCGTCAAGACGTTTTTCTTTCGATTCCTGTTTCACTCCGACTAGTTTATTCCATTCGTTTCTCCTCTTGCCCTTTCATTTTAAAGAATTCTTTAAAATTAGGAAGAAATAAAAAATAAAAAGCGAAACGACACTGAAGATAACTTGAAGGGTTCAGTTATCAATTGACTTCCAGATGCTTAGTTTGAGTTTGAAGACGAAAACGAAAACGAAAGCAAAAAAAAAAAAACAATCACAGCGTATATAATCGGCAAATGAGAAGCTTTGCCATGTCCATAGAGATGGCGTCTAGATTGTTGAACGTCCACGCGATTTTTAGTCCGTTTTTCTTTTCGAAACCCCGTGCTGATCGAAAAGAAAAAAAAAACAAGACTCGATAACTTTCAAAACGTAATGTCCATGGTTGTCGGGCGTTAGGGATTTGAAAGTCCATGGTAACCGGCGACGTTCCTTTGTACAGTTTCAATTTTAGAACTCATTTGCACTCATTTGTTTCATGAACAATTGAACGTTGCTCTCAGAACCGTTTCAGTCCACGGATGTTCGGCTAGATACGTGAAAGTCCATGGCGGCCGGTGACATTCCCATGTACGATTTCAATTTTAAAACTAATTTGTTTTAAGAATAATTGAACGTTGCTGCTTACATATTCGATATTTACGAATTTACATTACATGCGCAAAGGCAAAAAAAAATAAGCAATCACAGTCTGAATAACAAAGTCTAACAAATGAGAAACTTTGTCATGTTGTCCATAGGTGGCGTCTAGATAGTTGAATGTCCAATTGACGTTGCGTCAAGACGTTTTTCTTTCGATTCCTGTTTCACTCCGACTAGTTTATTCCATTCGTTTCTCCTCTTGCCCTTTCATTTTAAAGAATTCTTTAAAATTAGGAAGAAATAAAAAATAAAAAGCGAAACGACACTGAAGATAACTTGAAGGGTTCAGTTATCAATTGACTTCCAGATGCTTAGTTTGAGTTTGAAGACGAAAACGAAAACGAAAGCAAAAAAAAAAAACAATCACAGCGTATATAATCGGCAAATGAGAAGCTTTGCCATGTCCATAGAGATGGCGTCTAGATTGTTGAACGTCCATGCGATTTTTAGTCCGTTTTTCTTTTTGAAACCCCGTGCTGATAGAAAAAGAAAAAACAAGACTCGATAACTTTCAAAACGTAATGTCCATGGTTGTCCGGCGTTAGGGATTTGAAAGTCCATGGTAGCCGGTGACGTTCCTTTGTATAGTTTCAATTTTACAACTCATTTGCACTCATTTGTTTTATGAACAATTGAACGTTGCTCTCAGAACCGTTTCAGTCCACGGATGTTCGGCTAGATACGTGAAAGTCCATGGCGGCCGGTGACATTCCCATGTACGGTTTCAATTTTAAAACTAATTTGTTTTATGAATAATTGAAAGTTGCTGTTTGCATATTCGATATTTACGAATTTACATTACATGCGCAAAGGCAAAAAAAGATAAGCAATCACAGCCCGAATAACAAACTCTAACAAATGAGAAACCTTGTCATGTCGTCCATAGGTGGCGTCTGGATAGTTGTATGTCCAATTGACGTTGCGACAAGACGTTTTTCTCTCGATTCCTGTTTCACTCCGACTAGTTTCTTCCATTCGTTTCTCTTCTTGCTCTTTCATTTTGAAGAATTCTTTAAAATTAGGAAGGAATGAAAAATAAAAAGCGAAACGACATTGAAGATAACTTGAAGGGTTAAGTTATCAAATGACTTTCAGATCCTTAGTTTGAGTTTGAGGGAGAAAACGAAAACCAAAGCAAAAAAAAAATCACAGCCTGTATAACCGGCAAATGAGAAGCTTTGTCATGTCCATAGAGATGGCGTCTAGATTGTTGAACGTCCATGCGATTTTCAGTCCGTTTTTCTTTTCGAAACCCCGTGCTGATCGAAAAAAAAAAAAACAAGACTCGATAACTTTCAAAACGTAATGTCCATGGTTGTCCGGCGTTAGGGATTTGAAAGTCCATGGTAGCCGGTGACGTTCCTTTGTACAGTTTCAATTTTACAACTCATTTGTACTCATTTGTTTTATGAACAATTGAACGTTGCTCTCAGAACAGTTTCAGTCCACGGATGTTCGGCTAGATACGTGAAAGTCCATGGCGGCCGGTGACATTCCCATGTATGGTTTCAATTTTAAAACTAATTTGTTTTATGAATAATTGAACGTTGCTGTTTACATATTCAGTATTTACGAATTTACATTACATGCGCAAAGGCAAAAAAAAATAAGCAATCACAGCCCGAATAACAAACTCTAACAAATGAGAAACTTTGTCATGTTGTCCGTAGGTGGCGTCTAGATAGTTGAATGTCCAATTGACGTTGCGCCAGGACGTTTTTCTCTCGATTCCTGTTTCACTTCGACTAGTTTCTTCCATTCGTTTCTCTTCTTGCCCTTTCATTTTTTGAAGAATTCTTTAAAATTAGGAAGAAATAAAAAATAAAAAGCGAAACGACATCGAAGGCAACTTGAAGGGTTAAGTTACCAATTGACTTCCAGATGCTTAGTTTGAATTTGAGGGCGCCAAGTTGCATCGAAACATTTGTGATTCCTTTTGAATTCCGAGCTTCGCAACTAATGTCAAAGAGATTTCTTCTAATTTTAAAAATTCCTTCAATTTTCTTCCACCTAGGAAAAGGTGTCCAATTAAAACACTTTTATAATTCTCTGCTGGACTTGATAAGATAAAGCTTTATCTATGTGTGTCTACGTAAAAAAAAATCATTGTGGTGAGAGAAATTTTCATTTACTTTCTCAGCCACCGTCTCCTTAACGATTCTCGGTTTCCTGTTCACATTTCGTTTCTTTGTTTTCCAAATACAATCTCATCTTCCTTGTTTTTTGTTTTAATTTATAAATTATACCAACAATCAACATTTTGAAACGCTTAGACTTGCTGAATTAGTTTATTTATTGCTCGGTGCTTTTTTTTATTTTATTTATTATTTCCGTCTGGAATTAAAGCTTCCATTTAGACTTGCGACGCCAGTTTACGTAAACAACATCTCATATTAATACATCATTTGTTAAATTGAACTATTCTCAGAGTTTCTTGTTCACATTGCGCTCTTAGTAGGACGATGATGAAGAAAGATGAGATTGAAATGAGTATTTCTTTATTTTCCAAATAGAGTCTTATTTTCCCATATTGTTTTTTTTTTTTAGATTTATTATACACGTTAAAAAGCACTTACTGAATTAGTTTAGTGTTCAGTTTCTCGCGTCAGTAAATAATTGAAGGTCACGTTTTAATTTTTTTCATTTCGTAATGCTTGAAACTAGAACGAGAGGACGTCCTAGGCTGCTAATTGGTGCGTTTCTGGCTTACTTCACCGCAACTGGAATTATGAGAGGTGTGCGCAAATCACGCAGCCGATAAAATCGGGAACTTCGCGCCAAGCGAATTACCTCCTCATTTGTTGCCGGCGTAAATTTTCTAAATCACCGGTGAACGCGTACGTAACGTGAATTATTACGTAAAGTTTTGTAAATACCGAACTTTTTGCTACAAAATTAAGGCTAGTGTGTGTAGTGAACCAAATTGTTATTGTTAAAATAAATTAAAAATGGTATCAAACGTATTTTTTTTTTTGTAAGCTCTGTAACATTTAAATTTTAAATTGCGCGCCAAGAAAGGTGCTCGGTTCGATTCGTGCGCACTGTGCCGCCCTCGGTGGAGGAGAAGAAAAACAGGGAGCGTTCGAGTATAATTACGAAGGGGAAAGGTGTATTGTTGGTCCTTCGAGCCGGATGCATTTGATTAAAGGAGACGCGCGAAACAAGCGAGAAGTACTTTATTCCTGACGATCGCAATTTAATTATTTACAGAATTTCGATTTCATTCTTTTTTTGACCATTGTCAACGCCGGACGTCGTTAATTTTTACAATTACATTAAATATATTTTGTTTTGTTTATTTACTTAATGCCGTTTAATTAGATACGCTGTCACATTTTAAATATTTTGCATCCGTTCTCGTAAAACGGAAGTGTTTAAGTTATTTAAGCCATACTGAAAAGATACATTTCTTGAAAGGCCGTTGTCTTCAGTACAGTCATGAAAAATTCATTTACCTCATCTTTCAGTTGGAAAACTCCTGCAAGCAATTTTTATCTAAAAGCTGAAAGCTAATGTATCTCCTTCTGCGAGAGAGAGAGAGAGAGAGAGAAGGCAGTATTTCACACTCATTATCCGTTTCTTCCCTTAAATTAAAAGAAAAAAATTTAATAAATTAACCAACTCTTAAATGTCAGTCCGCAGGGGCGGATTTAGACCTGGTCTTTACGGGCTTCGACCAAGGGCGAATAAACCATTCGAATTTAGAAAGTCCAAGGCATTGTAACTTAATATACAGACTGTTCTAATTAATTTCATAATTATGAGATTTGGATTAAATTATTATTTTTTTTTTTTTAATATTTGAATATGGTGTCTTTGCAGTTTCCGATTATATTTGATCGTTATTTAATCTTGTAACTCACGTCATCTATTTTTTTTGTAATACAAAAACCTTAAACAGTGTTGGTCCAGGGCCCTCCCTTAAAATTAAAGGCCCTCCCTTAATGTCAGGTTTTAATTTTATCGTACATCGCCAGTGGCGTAACTAGAAGTCAAGCCGCCGGGTTGCAAGATATTCACCAGCGCCTTACAATTATTTATTGAGAACAAAATCAATCATTTAACTTATAACTATTTCTTTAAAACTTCCAAGAACAAAATTTGAACGATCATTTTCTGTTTATCCTGTTTCTAAAAAGTGACAGGAGTAGTCAAAATTATAGGTTAGAAAAGCTCTCGAAAGCCGGCGCTAAGCGGGGCACGTTTCAAATGTTTCTTACGCAATTTTTCCTTTGAGGGAATTTGTTTTGAAACTGTTTTTCGGAAATTCGGAAACTAAACGAAACTAATTGCGACTACAGATTAACAGATGGCGCTACTTATATTTGTGTAAATTCTATTGATCTGTTTCAACTTTGTTTATTCGAAATTGTTTGTTGATTGATGTTTGAGAACTGCTGGCATAGCTAATGAGTGGATGGTGGCCTAACTGTTGAATAACGACGCGTAGATAGGTCAGTGTTTAACTTGACCTTGTGCACGGACGATGTCTCGTAAATCATCCGGTCAATCAAAACATTCTAAACGCGTTCACAAAGCGCCTGGATTTATTAAAGCAAATAAACGTAACTTCACTCCAAGCAATTACAATTTTTAAGTATTTTCTAATAAAATAATAGTGCAATTCTAGAAGCCGCGAATATCGCGTGTGGTTCGTTGTTGCCGAACGAGTTAAAAGAGAGGTGTAATTTCACATTCCCTACGAATTTTAACAGACTTATGAAAATTTGACGTTTATTTTATTTCCACGGAGCGTAAGTAATACTTTCATCTCTAGCAATGAGATTAGCAAAAGTTGATTTACGTAAATGAGAGAAGGAGAAACGTTTTTAACGCGCTCGCCTAATTGGTGCGTGAACTTTCGGATTTATTCATCGGCGAAACAAATAAATGTAACATTACTTCGCCGAGCGAATTAAAATTTTATATAAAATAATTAATAAACGATATCAGTGATTATTATTACAAAACGCTGCGATAATGATCAGATGCGTTACCAGGGAGGGGGGGGGAGTTCGTACCAGCTACAGAGAATGACGTCATTGACCTTGCTAAATTATAGGTTAGAAAAGCTCTCGGAAGCCAGCGCTAAACTAAATGTTTCTTACGCAATTTTGCTCTTGAGGAAATTTGTTTTGAATCTGTTTTTCGGAAATTCGGAAACTAAACGAAACTAATTGCGGCTGCAGATTAACAGATGGCGCTACTTATATTTGTGTAAATTCTATTGATCTGTTTCGACTTTGTTTATTCGAAATTGTTTTTCGTTGCGTTGTTTTTTGAGTTTCCGCGTTTCGCGTTTCCCGCTTGCTTTCAAATTGTTTCAGCATAAATGAGAGGTTTTACGGATTTTGGTAACAGATGGCGCCACAAATGCTCGTAAATTCTTTGGCTTTGCGCTTCGAATTTTATTTATTCGAAATTGCTTTCAGAAGGTTGCCTTCGTTGAACGTTCCCAATTTAACGTTTCTTCAATTTTATGAAATCCTTTTTCTGCAAATTACAAAATGTAAGGCGCGCGAGTTAACAGATGGCGCCACTCATTCGAATTTCTCGAGTTTGCCGTTTTTATGTGGATTTAAAAATCCGAAATCACTCTCCTCTCTAAGAGCCATTACGACACGATGATAATTTTTGTAAAAAAAAAAATTAGATACATAAATTTTTAAGCAATGTGCACTTGAAACAATAAAAGAAAAGTGCGTCATCTAAAACGAATTCAGTGCAACTCGCAAATTTACCTGTATATTAAAGATTCCTTCCGGCTTTGCCACAACGGAGTGTACGTTATCTTGAAAACGAGTTTCCTGAAATTCCCAAACAAATTTATAATAAAGTATACACAAAGCCACTCACTTTGAAAGAGAACCCGGCGAGCTTTACTCGCAGAAAATCGAGAACACAGCGAAAACTCAAAAGGCATCCATCCCCTCGTGCATTGGGTGTGGGTTGGCTGCTTTGAATTAATTTAATTTAAGGCTACTTATCTACTGTAGTTTAGCGAATGTATTTAAGTATAAAAACCGTAAGTAATTAACTAACAATGTCACATCCTGTATATTGCAAGCAACATACCAATAATGTACTTACCTCAACAGGAAGGAATCTAGGTCACTCCGACTTCATATAACACAAGACTGCTTCGCGAAGATAGCTCTCCTCGCAATGTTAATTTTCAGAAGGAGAGGGGTTGTTTTATCCTTGGATGGGATGGGATTCATGTGCAGAGATTTATGATCTAGCATAGGATAGTGTGACTAAATACAATCTATCAATTTCTGGTGTGCTGCTTGACGGATACGTCTTTAATAACCAGGGCAAAGAATTCGGCCCACTTAGTATTGGACACTTTTTACACCGAATGTGCTACTTATATACTTATTCATTACAGTTACGAACAGGTAAAAAAAAAATTCAACGTATTTCAATGTGGAACTGAACTAAATCCTGCAATAATAATTAAATCATCCCGTTAGGACGCCTGCGTCCAATCTATTGTCCACACAAAAAAAAAAACGTTTTCTTTCCGCTCTCCGAAAATTGCATTCATCGAACGTTGCACGGACAGAGAGACAGAGAGAGATTTGATGCTAAATGAAATTGTTGGGGCTTTGTTTACCATCAAGTCGTCGGGGCTTCACAACGTCCCGGCGTTATAATTTGACCCGAATTAAATTCTGACAAAAGATACAATTATTAAATTAGGCCGGGGGCGAAAAGCGAACCTTCCCCTCGTCGGGTCCGCAATTATTCCTCTTAAACACGTTGATTAAAGTGCTGTGTTTAATTCAAGTCTGCAAATGTATTCTCTGAGTCTAATTTTCCCCCCGTCGAGCGCGTATCAAATTGATTGGTCAATTTATTGAATGCAACTTCACAAATTCAAAAAAAAACACTTTAACTTAAAAAGTTTTTTTTTACGATTAGAAATTTAATAGACATTCGAGTTTTCGATTCCTGCACATATACAGGTTGTGTCACTTGCGGAATATACGAGTGTAGTAAGGAGAGAGAATGTTTGAGAACCGCTGGCATAGCTAATGAGTGGATGGTGGCCTAACTGTTGAATAACGACGCGTAGATAGGTCATTGTTTAACTTGACCTTGTGCACGAACGATGTCTCGTAAATCGTCCGGCCAATCAAAACATTCTAAACGCGTTCACAAAGCGCCTGGATTTATTAAAATAAATAAACGTAACTTCACTCCAAGTACTCACAATTTTAAGTATTTTCAAATCAAAAATTAGTGCAATTCGAGAGGCTGCGAATATCGCATGTTGTTCGTGCGCGTCTCAAATTGATTGGTAAATTTATTGAATGCATTAACATTGTTGTTGCCTCGGGCAACTTCACAAATTCAAAAAATAAACAACAATAATATTTTGTCGTCTTTAACTTAAAGAGTTTTTTTTTACGATTAGAAATTTAATAGATATTCGATTTTTCGATTCCCGCCCACATACAGGTTGTGTCACTTGCGGAAAATACGAGGGTAGTAAGGAGAGAGAATGTTTGAGAACCGCTGGCATAGCTAATGAGTGGATGGTGGCCTAACTGTTGAATAACGACGCGTAGATAGGTCATTGTTTAACTTGACCTTGTGCACGAACGATGTCTCGTAAATCATCCGGTCAATCAAAACATTCTAAATGCGTTCACAAAGCGCCTGGATTTATTAAAATAAATAAACGTAACTTCACTCCAAGTAATTACAGTTTTGAGTATTTTCAAATTAAAAATTAGTGCAATACGAGAGGCTGCGAATATCGCATGTTGTTCGTTCGCGTATCAAATTAATTGGTTAATTTATTGAATGCGTTAACATTGTTGTTGCCTCGGGCAACTTCACTAATTCAGAAAAAAAAATAATATAAATATTTTGTCGTCTTTAACTTAAAAAGTTTTTTTTTACGATTAGAAATTTAATAGATATTCGATTTTTCGATTCCCGCCCACATACAGGTTGTGTCACTTGCGGAAAATACGAGGGTAGTAAGGAGAGAGAATGTTTGAGAACCGCTGGCATAGCTAATGAGTGGATGGTGGCCTAACTGTTGAATAACGACGCGTAGATAGGTCATTGTTTAACTTGACCTTGTGCACGAACGATGTCTCGTAAATCGTCCGGCCAATCAAAACATTCTAAACGCGTTCACGAAGCGCCTGGATTTATTAAAATAAATAAACGTAACTTCACTCCAAGTACTCACAATTTTTAAGTATTTTCAAATTGAAAATTAGTGCATTTCGAGAAGCCGCGAATATCGCGTGTGGTTCGTTGTTGCCGAACGAGTTAAAAGAGAGGTATAATTGCACATTCCCTACGAATTTTAACAGACTTATTAAAATTTGACGTTTATTTTATTTCCACGGAGCGTAAGTAATACTTTCATAGCTAGCAATGAGATTAGCAAAAGTTGATTCACATAAATGAGAGAAGGAAAAACGTTTTTAACGCGCTCGCCTAATTGGTGCGTGAACTTTCGGATTTATTCATCGGCGAAACAAATAAATGTAACATTACTTCGCTGAGTGAATTAAAATTTTAAATAAAATAATTAATAAACGATGCCAATGATTATTATTACAAAACGCTGCGTTAATGATCAGGTGCAGTATCAGTGGGGAGGGGGGGGGGGTCATACCAACTATGGAGTATGACGACATTGACCTTGCTAAATATTTCTTTCTCTATCCACCAACAGTGAGCATGCGTCCATGTCGTCGGCGATAAAAATAAAAATCGTCTTAATCTTATTAAACATATTTTCTTTCCTATTGTTAGTCATTTCCTGTTTGTCATTTGTTTCTCATCTACTTTTCTGCTGCTATGTTTCTGTATTTGTTTGCTGTTTTTTTTTTAGTCCGTCGTTTTTTATTTTAATTTCACAATATCCTTACAATCCGTTCTTTGTTTGTTTTTTTTTTAATCGTTTTAATTTCGCGGTTCCTCCACCTTTTGTTTTTGTTTTTAGTTTTGCATATACTTAAACATGGATCGATTGTTCGCTGTCTATTTTTTGTTTTCATTAGTCGACGTTGCTTTTTCGTCTTTTGTTTTAAAATCGTCATTTGTTCACGTACGATTTTTTTTTAAATAATTTTCTCCTGTTCCTGTAATTTGTTTCTTATCTACGTTTTACTGTTCTGCTTCCGTTCTTGACCGCTGTTCTTCTTACCCAGTCGTCTTTTGTTTTACTTTTGCAAATTCCTTTCAATCGATTTTTGTTTGTCTTTTTTAAAATCGTTTCAACCTCCCAGCTCCTCCACCTTTTATTTTTCAGTTTTGTATATTCTTAGACATTAATCGATTGTTTTCCGTCAATTTTCTGTTTTTTTTTTCTTTATTATTCGTCGTTGTTTTTCGTAGCAGATGGTATTTTGTTTTAAATTCACCAATCAATCAATCACGTTGAAAGTTGTTTCTATTTATTTATTTGTTTTTTAATCTATCAATTCCATTTCATTTTCTAAAACTTTTGCTGTTTGCCATTTGTTTCTCATCTAATTTTTGTTGCTTTGGAGGAAGCAAGAAAAACAAATTACGAACGCAACATTTTGCGGCGGAGGAGGAAAAAAGGAAAAGCGTAAGGAACAATCAGAAACAAAAAAGAATTCTCGATTAAATATTGAAAAGAGAAATTATGCAAGTAATTATTTAATTTCTGACAAATGATAAACAAGTAAAACAAAAAAAAAATGAAGAACGTTTTCTGACTAAATTCTCGATTATCGAGGAGCCTAATCCAAACGGAAAAAAAAATTCCCGAAGAAAACAGAAAAGAAAGTAAATGACGATCGATTACAATAAAACAAAATAAAAATTCGAAACGAATGGTAGATTTAAAATGTCTTTAAAAAATAATTAACGAGAAATAAATAACAAAGAAAAACAAATGACTATCGCAATTATCCGCGAAAGAAATTGAATAAATGTCATAAATAAAAAAGAAAAAAGAAAAAGAACTTTGAGCTGTCAAAATTTTAGGTTAGAAAAACTAGCGCTGAACGGAGAGCTGCTCATCAAACATTCTCTGGAAGAAATTTGTTTTCGGAATTTAAAGGGAACAAAATTAATAACGGCTCCATTTCAACAGATCACACTACTTTAAAATTTATTTATTCGAAATCATTGCTTCCCTACAAATAAACAGCACAACGTTACGACACATGATAACAGATGGCGCCACAAATGTGTCCTTTTTTGTGACTTTTATTTCAAAGTCTCCTTTAGTTCGATTATGAAATCAGCCCTTAGCATTTTAAATGATAATTTACCCATTTACATCCGCTTCTGCAATACAAGTTGCTCTATGTAAAACAGCCTTAAGTGAGCTTAAATTATACCGGATGTTTGTGAAATAGATGCAGAAATTTAAACCTGTAATACATCCACCATAAATGGGAACGATTGAACTTACATGTCGTTAACAAAAGTTTTACACATTTCGAGAAAATCGGGCAAGAAATAATCGTATTACGTGTATGTCTTTGAGGAAGGTCAAGAAAAAGAAATTTTATTGGAACAAAAAACAGAAGTGCGCAATCGAGCATGAGCGACCTTTGCCGAAGTCGAGAGGCGTGGTTTTTAACGTCGCAATAAGTCCTATGACAGCTGAGCGAAAAAATCTGTTTCAGCTTTTTTTTTGTGATTATGACACACAATTTATTGCTCCGTACTCTTTGGGATCAACGGTTTAGTTTGTGAAAAGTGATTGAACGAGTTAAAGCTAAACGCGATTACTATCTACATAGTATTATTACTAAGGCCTCGAATCTGAGGGTCCGGACTCAGAGGCGTTGTATTCCGCGCGCGGCTGGGCTCGATTTCTCGCTGCATTTCCGATAGGCACGGGGATTCTACGATCGAATTCTGCGTCTCATTAATTTTGATTTTGACGATTCGACATTTACTTGATTGCTCAGTCTCTCCGTAAATATTGAAGAGTTCAAAATTTACTTACAGAACGCGGCTCTCACAACCTGTTATATTGAGAGATCATTTTCTCGTTTTAAAAGACAAGACATTCTCACGGCAAATCGAAACGAACGAACGAACGAACGAAAATTTGGAACGTTATTTAATAATTAATTTTAATAACAATTAATAGCTGAGAAATTTTAGTATTTTCTACCTGAGATTACTCAACAACGCGCGTCTCTGTTAAACCGGGCAATCGAACGATGCAGATCTGCGCTACACCGGGGGTGTTACGATGCGTAATCGGCATTTGGGAGACTGGACGGGCTATTTTCCTCGATGCTGTAATTATTACTTATTAAAATGTCGCCATTCACGAACGGCGAGAGAACGGCATTTCAGAGGAGCGACAGTATTTGCGCTAATTCTCTGAGATGCACACTAGCACTAGAATTCTCCGAGCTCGCTTGTGTGTCGCTAACGCCAAGGTCGAACAATTATCATAAACGTTTCTGAACGTTTAATAGTGAACGTTTGTTTGAATGTGATCCTCCGCATAGATGACATTCGCATTCGGTGAGTGTGTCTTGCGTATTCGCCATTTCCGGGATGTTTACTGTCTACGATCGAAGAAGCAAGTTCCGTAAGTTTTTTTTTTTCTTTTGTTATTTCATGAGCGCCGAATAAGGGAGGGATAAAGGAATTTTCTTTTTGTTATACGATTTTTTTTTGATTGCTTTTTGACCTGACATTGATTTTTTTTTGTATATATTTTTTTGTGTTTGTATTGTCGGCGTACTGTGGTTAAAAGTTGTGCGTTTATTTTGCAAACACCCTATTACTATCTACATAGTATTAATACTTATTAAAATGCGCCGCAATTCACGAACGGCGAGAGAACGACATTTCAGAGGAGCGTATTTGTAATGCCGTCGACGGTATTTGCGCTAATTCTCTGAGATGCACACGCACACAAGAATCACTTTTTCGCCGAGCTCGTTTGCGTGTCGCTAAAGATGGACGGCACGCTAAGGTCGAACAATTGTCATAAACATTTCTGAACGTCTAATAGCGAACGTTTGTGTATCTCCGCATAGATGACACTCACATTCGGTGAGTGTGTCTTGCGTATTAGCCATTCCCGCGATGTTTACTGTCTACGATCGAAGAAGCGATTTCCGTAAGTTTCTTGCTTTTGTTATTTCATGAGCGCCGAATAAAAGTCGGATAAAGGAATTTCGTTTTTGTTATATCTACGAATTTTTTTTTGTATTTTTGTTCGTGTTGCTTGTGCTGTCGGCGTACTGTGGTTAAAAGTTTTGCGTTTATTTTGCGCAAACACCCTATTACTATCTACATAGTATTAATACGTATTAAAATGCCGCCATTCACGAACGGCGAGAGAACGGCATTTCAGAGGAGTGCTTTCGTAACGGCATCGACAGTATTTGCGCTAATTCTTTAAGATGCACACGCGCACAAGAATCACTAAGGGAGGGATCGTATAACAAGTGCGAATTATTTTTTTGTATTTTTTTTCGTGTTTCAAGCGTGGGCGCTCGTGGTTAAAATATTTTTTTCGCGTCGTTTGGCCTGTCCGCGTACCGTGGTTAAAAAAAATTTGCGTTTATTTTGCAAGCACCCTGTACAGTTGGAGAGTGTGCTAGATTCTATTCTGCCGAAAGCTAATTTGGTCGTTTTTGCCCGTCACCCGGCGTAAGTTATCTCCAATTAGGATTCTAAGTATAAATCGCCGTAAGATTTTATCGGAGGCTGCAGGCGACGTATCTCCCAAAATACCAACTGCAACGGCGAAATTGTTGAAACTAGATTTATTCAAAACGCGAAGATGAGGAGGAGAGCAAACGCTCTCCTCTTTTTACGCTCAATTTTGGACGCGCGAAGACATGGCGGAGCGGGCCATTCTCCTCGTTTCTATAATTAAAACGGATCGTTACGTTAACGCATCTTTCAGAGGAGTTTCAAATATATTCAGTTAAAGAGTTTCAGAATACATCATCAGTGTAAAGAATCATTACGTAATAATATTATTATTATTATTATTGATTCGGTTCGTAAGAGGCAAATACCGTCGACCTTCTTCTCTGCATTTATTATTTATTTGCTATTGATATTGAGTGGAGTATCTAATTTCCAATAGGACAGTAGTTATAAAAAAAAGTTCTAAAATTGTATTTATAGCGGGGGAGAGGTGGTGGGGGTGGTGGCGTCGGTGGGAGGGGGGGGGGGGAGAGGAAGACGTCATAATGCGTGACGACCTTTTGCTCGGTGAATATAACGTTGATATTCGGGGGGGGATTGTGGGATCTTTATAACGTGATAACTCAACGGATTGCGGTTTTCTTCGGGGGGTCCCCCAGATCTTGTTGGGTAAGATGGGCCATATCGACTGGCGTCACGGCGCTGACCTGGACCCGGCGGCGGGTAGTAGCGAGGTTGGGCGCTCGCTGTCAGACGGGAACGAGTCTCGCGACGGCCGCACGCGTTATTTGCACACCCTCACGTGGTTCACACCCCCCTTCCTTCGACAACACCCCGTACATCCATCTCGTCGACACTTTCCATCTTCAAACAACGATTTGTCCTTCTTCTTGCACGTCTCGTTAAACCAAAAAAAAAAAAAAAAATAGCCTCACGCCTTCCTGCATGCATAAAAATAATATTGTGAATGACTTGTTGATGCTATGTGAAATTATGTGCTGTGTTCGTGTTTACAAACTGAATTTGTTGATGATAAGTGCGTCGGTACGCAAGAAAACGCGATTGTTTAACGTCGCACGTCGACGTGAACAACATGTTGGCGGCGGTGACAGTAAAAACGTTTTAATCGATACAATTCAAATTTCACCGGCTGTTTATACCGTTTTGCGACTGCGTCGAAATTAAAACGTTTCGCGTCCGCAACTCACAAAAAAAAAAAAAAAATTCAAACGTGAAAATTAAAAATCCTGTGCTGTTTTTACGCATACCTACATCAACCTGGTTACGTCGTAAATCTAAAAGAACAAAACCAGAAACGTCGTGTGTTACCAGCGATTTTTCACCACGGAAAACCATCGGATAAATCTTCCTTAGTCCAAACACTTAACAACACACGTGATAGAGTGCTTTTAAAACGTTCTGCTTGCGCGAAACTTCACCACATCATCATCAAACAGTTCAACTTGCGTTTATTTTCTTCTTCGTCATAAATTCACAAACATCAAGCAAATTCAAATTATTAGATACGTCGAATTTTAGGAGTTTTCCCCCCCTCAAAGTACTGAGTAAGTAAACTTAACCGGCAAATAAAAACCAACATAAAACAATCTGTTGTTGTCATTACGTATTGTCAAAATAAATAAACGTTTCACTCTGCCAATGTTCGACGATTTAATTTCGTATTTATTTTCCGATGACATACCGATGGGCCTTTTCAATTCCGGAACGTTAGAAGAGTTAGAGGTTAGCATGACCGTCCTTGTTAATGACATTTTTTAATTTTTTAGATAGATAGATATTTATTTTGTAACAATGGACATAGTTACAATTGTCAAAAAAGCAACATATTACAATCAGCAGACAACACGTAAATGCGAGTGAAATGAATATTACAGTACTCCATGAGTATATAACAAATATATAACAAAGATATACAGATAAAAAAAAAATTGTATAAATAAAATAATGTGTAAATAAAAATAAGTGTATAAATAAAATAGGTGTAAATAGGTACGTACAATCACAAATAAGTAATATAAAAAATGTTGTAAAATCGACAGAGTCAATTATGTAAATATGGACGCAAAAAAGACAAATAAGTAATAAGATTTTAATTAATAATAACAATAATTTTAATTAATAATAATAATAAAATAAATTTATTTATCAAATTGTTATCATAGTACAGGGTGACTACGCGAGAATTCCTACCACCTTTAACTCTAGCCTAGATGAACAAAACGAAATAAACGCTTTTACTTCAAATACTTCTTTTTTAATTATTAAATAATCAATCCAAATCGTCTTATCAAAATTCTTACCACACTACGATCACAATTATTTAAATTCAAATTTTCTTTGCGTATTTTAAAAAATTGAAGCAAAAGCATTATTTACTTCGTTTTATTCGTCTCGCCCAATTCGATTTTCGGAAAGTGATTGTTCATCTAAATTGTAAGTAAAAAGTTTTTTTTTTTTTTATTAAACTTGAAACGGACAAAAATTATGAAGGCAAGCACTCAACGTTTTTTAAACTTGAAACGCGCACTAAAATCACGAAGGGAAAACACTCAACGTTTTTTTTTCATCGGACGAGAATCAACTTCGTTCATTTAAATTTTAAACGCGTGCACAGATTATACCGGGTGAGCATTTTCGATCCGGAACCAAGGACTATTACTACCACTATTATTTATAATGCGATTATTTAATTACAGTCGCTTTTACTTTTACAGTTACTTTTGTTTAACGTTGCGAGCTGATTTTCATTCCTTTCCCACGTGTAATTTAAATTTAATTATTAATTTCAAATATTTAACTGACATATCTATTGTCCATGTTATGTACAGGGTGACTACGCGAAAATTCTCACCCCCTTTAACTCTTTTATTTTTGATTTCAGGAAAAAATGTTTAATACAAAACTTATAGGGACTAATTCAAAGTTTCTCTGTTTGTTCACGGGAAAACAATTGATGGTCTGATAATCGAGATATAAACTAAAGTTAAGTTTTTTTTTTTTTTAAATAGAATACCCCGTATGTTATTACGATTTTCGATTCTAAATTAAATTCTATTGGGACTACGTATACCGGCTGTTTCAAATTGAGTGTGCACTGAAGGGATCTGCTAAACCGTAAAAGATACAAATTCGGTTAAATGGAAGAAAAGTTGCACGAATCAATGCCTTATTCCTATCCATCGACAGAATGATCATTTTCTTATTTCTTATTGAGATATTTATCAAAATGTAAAAAAGTCGATTTTCTTCTTTCCTCTGTATCTCTTTTATTATTAAATAATTTTGAAATTCTGACTTAACTTTCTACAGACACTTTTTGATTCTGCTTCGAATAGGAGTGGCAGAATTGGAGTCAAACGTTTCGTGTTTCCACGACCATCATCAGTTTCGATTTTTTAAATACAACGTATATCTTTTTATTATTCTACTCGACAGCATTTTTTCTCTTGATTGTAGTGGTATATCACACTTAATAGTTGATATTAATCTGAAGCTTAAATAATACAGATTTTTATTTGAAACTTTTATTTAACACATAATTAAAATTTTCTTAGCTAGACTGTAAATTATAATAAATTATTTAATATTTTTCTGTGTCGCTATTGTAATAATGCATTGCACTAACGAAAATGATTTTTTACCGACAAATACCTTGTGGTTCTGATATAATATTCCAGACTAGTACCTCAGCTTTAGGAATATTAAAGTCTTATTTTGTAATTTTGACTTACGCCGTTATTTTAAAAGAAAAACTGTTACTAATTATACTAAAAATGTTTTGGATCACTGAATAGTGCCTTCTACAAAGACACTGGCAGCTAGAAACGAATATTTTTGCGGCAAATTTGAAAGATAATGTATTTTTTTTTTAAATTTCTTTAGCACTCAACGGCTCTCAACATTTTACTGTCTACTACATTTTTTTTTAAAACATTGATTGGATCCAAAAAAGGTACTAAACTTTGTCACTTTGTCGAGCTAAATTACCTCAGAGTCAGAGTTTGGCACGTTATATCGGGACCACCCTGCAAAATTTTAACAGAATAAAGTAGGCTTTGGATTTTGGAAATTGAAATAGTGACTATCGTTGAGATAATTAATAAGGAGGAACCAAGTAAGCGAGTATTAGATTCTTGAGAAATATTTCGCGAATTCTTATTCGACACGCTAGACAACGCATACGATTAAGAACGAATGTATATCTTGAAAACGGTGGAGGACAATACGAGGATTGACTTTAATTTATTAATTTCACTTTATTTATTTCACAGTCATGTTATTCTTTTGTGATTTCTGTTCATGTTATTGTTTATTCTTTTTTGGTTATTTAATACTCCTATGTTTATACTGCTGTTTATTTGCTTGGTTTATCCATCTAATCATCTATTATATTTAATTAATATTTATTGATCTTTCCTCTTCCGAATTGAAAATTAGTTGTTAATACTTAACAAATAAAAAAAAAGTAGTTAGAAATAAATTTACTTTTTAAGTAAATCATGATGAAACGGTATCACTTTCTTTTGTCATATTTTAGGTTTCCTTGAAGAAAAGGTATTAAGTATTAGGCATCGCTGAAATCACCAGAAAAAAAATGCTGTCGAACAGAATATTAAAAAGATAAAAAGATGAACCAGAAATTTGAAATTATGTATTAAATAAAATTTTCATGTAAAAACCTGAATTATTTAAGCTTTAAATTAATATCGACTATTAAGTGTGATACACCATTACAATCAGGAGAGAAAATGCTATCGAACTGAACAATAAAAAGATATAAGTTGCATTTAAAAAATCGAAACTGAAACGAAACGTTTGACTTCAATTTTGTCATGCCCATTCGAAGCAGAATCAAAAAGTGCCTGTAGAAAGTTAAATCAAAATTTCAAAATTATGTATAACAGAGGAAAAAAGAAAATCGACCTCTCTTACATTTTCATAAATATCTCAAGAAGAAATAAGAAAAGAATCATTCTGTCGATTGCTACGAATTAGGCATTGATTTGTGCAACTTTTCTTCCATTTAACCGAATTTGTATCTCTTACGGTTTAGGAGATCCCTTCAGTGCACACTCATTTGAAACATCCGGTATATATAATAATAATATAATAAACAGATAAAATAGCGACATCTTACTATCGCTTTTTGACCTGACATTGCAGTAGGGTAAACAAATTGAAGCGGGATTTGCTCCTAATAAGTTCCCCATGCAAGGCGGCCATGCTTACTGTCAAAGCATAATGAAAGATTTTAGAAAAATTATGTGCAAATCGTTTTTGATTGCAGCGAGAACCTCGAGCAGCCTCTGGACAGCTGTTTCAGCCCTGCTTGGAGCTTCTTCAGCAGAGACGTAGCTCGACATTCCCGCTGCAAACAAAAACGACTTGCCCAATTTATTCGCATTTGCGATGTAAGAGTATCTGTTCATCACTCTTACATCGCAAATGCGAATAAATTGGGCAAGTTGTTTTTGTTTGCAGCGGGAATGTCGAGCTACGTCTCTGCTGAAGAAGCTCCAAGCAGGGCTGAAACAGCTGTCCAGAGGCTGCTCGAGGTTCTCGCTGCAATCAAAAACGATTTGCACATAATTTTTCTAATAATATAATAATTGCCGAATGCCAAATAACATGGAACACGTCAAATAAAATAACATTTTATAATATATAAGTATAACATAAATAAAATAACTTTAATAATTACGACATTAGACGACACTATCAAAGTTGTGCACAAAAAACTGTGTAGTTGAATAGAAGGCGTGTCTAGTTAAGTAGTAAGTAGTATAATAAAACTAATAATGTAGAAGGTGTCTATAAAATAATTCCCATTTAATTTATTTTATTTTTGAATTTTACATGTAGAGAACTTGAATAATAATCATTTTATACTAAGAGATGTGACTAGAAACATGTTAAAAAGATTTACACTTTGCATAAAAAAAAAAATTGAGAACGCTTTGAATACGTTTTACGTTAAATTTTCAGTTATTTTTTAAAGTTCGATTTTTCCGAAATATTTTTCGTTTCTAGTTTAAAAGAAATAATTTTTAGAAAACATCTAAATCGATTTGATACGTTAACGGTAAAATTTTATTTAATGTTATTTTATTTAAAACCAAAACTTCCTTCATTTTTTTTTGGGCATCCGACGCTCAATTGTTTCGTGTGAATATCTGTAGCAGTACTGAAATAAATTCTACAACTTTTTTATCCTTTTTTCTTTCTAAAATAAAAAATTTAAAAAAATTACAGAAATTATTTTATAGACACCTTCTACATTATTAGTTTTATTACACATGTAGGCGCTTTGGATTAGTATTTTAATGCGTAGGTTATATTTTCAATTTAATTTAATAATTTATTTAAAACTTTGCATTTTTTTTTAGAAATTTTGTCTCATTAGAATTTAATTTAGAATCAAAAAACGTAATTATATACAGGTTATTCCATAAAAAAAAAAAAAAACTTAAATTTAGTTTGTATCTCGTTTATACGACCATCAATTGTTTTCCTGTGAGCACGCAGAGAAACTTTGAATCAGTCCTTATAAATTTTGCATTAAACATTGTTTCCTGAAATCAAAAATAAAAGAGTTAAAGGGGGTGGGAATTCTCGCGTAGTCACCCTGTACATAACATGGACAATAAATATGTCAGTTAAATATTTGAAATTAAAAATGAAAAGGAATGAAAATCAACTCACAACGTTAAACAAAAGTAACTGTAAAAGTAAAAGCGACTGTAATTAAATAATCGCATTATAAATAATAGTGGTAGTAATAGTCCTTGGTTCCGGATCGAAAATGCTCACCCGGTATAATCTGTGCACGCGTTTAAAATTTTAATGAACGAAGTTGATTCTCGTCCGATGAAAAAAAAAAAAACGTTGAGTGTTTTCCCTTCGTGATTTTAGTGCGCGTTTCAAGTTTAAAAAACGT
Source organism: Prosopocoilus inquinatus (assembly GCA_036172665.1). Classification (NCBI taxonomy): domain Eukaryota; kingdom Metazoa; phylum Arthropoda; class Insecta; order Coleoptera; family Lucanidae; genus Prosopocoilus; species Prosopocoilus inquinatus. Next base: position 1,758,559 of record CM069873.1, read on the forward strand.
TGAGTGCTTCCCTTCATAATTTTTGTCCGTTTCAAGTTTAATAAAAAAAAAAAAAACTTTTTACTTACAATTTAGATGAACAATCACTTTCCGAAAATCGAATTGGGCGAGACGAATAAAACGAAGTAAATAATGCTTTTGCTTCAATTTTTATTTATTTATTTTAAATACGCCAAGAAAATTTGAATTTAAATAATTGTGCTCGTAGTGTGGTAAGAATTTTGATAAGACGATTTGGATTGATTATTTAATAATTAAAAAAGAAGTATTTGAAGTAAAAGCGTTTATTTCGTTTTGTTCATCTAGGCTCCTGCGTGAAATACACAGGGGCGGACCTTTAATTTTGAGTGGAATGACGCTGTTTGGAGGCCCACCAAATTAATCCATGTACCACCTGAATAAAGCAATACTTTTATAAAGACAAAAAAAATCTGTGAAGCTAAATTGCACAGCCCGATTTCATAATCGAACTTTAAGAGACTTTAAAAGAAAAGTCACAGTTTCATGTCCAAAAGATGCGGAAACGTAGTTATTTGTACATTAGAATGTGACTTTTGTTTTAAAGTCTCCTAAAGTTCGATTATGAAATCGAGGCTTAGAGCCGTTTTCATAATCGGACATTAAGGAAGCTTTAATTTTAAGTCACTTTAAGAATAGGGGAAACAAATGTATTTTTTTTTTTAGGTTAAAGTTACTTTCAACTTAAAGTCTGATCATGAAATCGGCCCTAAAGGAGACTTAAAAAAAAGTCACATTCTGATGTATGAATAACTACATTTTCCGCATCTTTTCGGACATGTGACTGTGAGTTTTATTTTATTTTAAAGTCTCCTAAAGTTCGATTATGAAATCGGTCCTTAATCTAAATAATTTAATAGGGCAATGCATTACTGACAATTACGTGACGTGGATTACATATAAATATAATCTGAAAATGCAAAGAAGCTAAATTCAAAAAATATATAATATATACATACATATACAGTGTCTTTCAAAAAGCGTGCTACAAATGAGAATTTTTTTTATTATCGATTTTTGTTTGAATTTATTAAGTCTGAACACTTCTGCATCCCCTAAAATCAAATAGGAAAATGTCAGATGAAATTTATCTGGAATGGTATACAGCGTGGACACTAAGAAATGAATACCGCTTAAGAGTAAAGTACCCTTATTTTACAGGATACAGGAAATAGTCGTAAGAATAAGTCGTTCGGAATTCAAAGCTATTGCCAGATATAAAATTATAGCTTCCTATCTCAAAAAACAAAAGAAATACAAGGTATTGTGAACCACTCTTTATGCACACTACATTAAGAAATACTGGTGGGATTAAAGTGTCCGTCAAAATGATATGAATAGGAAAACAGGAAATTCCTGCTTATCTCTCTATTATTTTATTTGGTTCTGAGTGACTTTTTCGATGAATTGCTATCATGCTACAAAAAAGCATAAAATTTCGGAATGCATTGAAAAGATGACTCGGAAAAAAATGGGATAATTGAAAAATAAGAACGAATTTCGTGTGCTCCAATTTATATTATTTTAACGGACACTTTAACCCCACCTGTATTTCCCAATGCAGAATGTATAAAGAGTGGTTCACAATAAATTGTGATTTTTTCATTTTTGAGGTGCGAGGCTACAATTTCATATCTGGCTATAGCTCTTCATTCTGAACAACTTATTCTTATAATATTTTCCTGTATCTTATAAAATAAGGGCACTTTACTCTTAAGCGGTCTTCATTTTTCGGTGTCCACGCTGTATACCGGTCAAGACGAAATTCATTTCACATTTGCCAATTTGATTTTAAGAGATGCAGAATCGTTCTGCATCAATAAATATTTATAAAAATCGATAATAAAAAAGATTCCCATTTGTAGCACACTTTTTGAAAGACGCTGTATATATAAATATTAAATAAGTTGTAACAGTAGAAATTATAACTTATTAATCACAAGAAAAAGAATTCAGAATCCAATACACTTTAATATTCATCTTAGAATAGTTTTAAATATTTAACTAATAAGTATTAATATTTTTTAATTTGTCAATTTTCTCGGCCTTGCAAAAATGTGATACTTATGCCCGATTTCTTTACCTACTGATAAATTTATCTGCCAGGCATTATCCTTGGATACCATCGTATCGATAATAGTTTCCGAGGATAGTACCTAACCTGGCAGATAAATTCATCCGTAGGTGAAGAAATCGGGCCTTAAAATGGTCCGTTTTAATACAGGGCCATTCATAATAGCTGGTTACGGCTAAAAGTGTTTTGGAATGAAGAAATTAAATAAAAATATAAGCGACACAAATTAAATAAAACATTGTAAACAAAGTGTCCGCCTTGCTGACGACGAATATAAGAAAGTGTTAAACAAGTTAAATGTTAAAAGGAAGTCTCTCTTCTGGAGGTTTTGAACATTGAGCATTAAAAAGAATTTTCGTTTTGATTTCACTATATGTGCACAAGTGAGAATTTAAAGTGTACCTATATTTAATTAATTTTTTCTCTCCCTCACTCATTTAGTATTCACCACTATAACCACAACTTAAATTCAGGAAAATATTTTGCAAAATAGAAATAATTGAATCGATGAGTGCATGAGTGTGTTTATTCCAAATTTATGACCGTCGACCGAATTATTATCCGTAGTTTCATTAGCTAATATTAATTTGATGTGTACAGGGTGTCTCAAACCTCTGGGAGAGTGCGAGAATGCTCCTTTAAATTCATTTTATCAAGAGAAAGTCTTAACAAAAGTTGTGCGGGTTTTCATTCTGGATAATTCAAAATTATTTTCAAATATACAGATTGGTCATTTATGAATGTAAAAAACCTAACTTATAATTTTTTAAATGGAACTCTATATATGATATTACGGTTTCGCTTAGACCTTGAAGAGACGATAAACATGATGTGAATAACATTATATTAAATAATTTTTAGTATTTGCTTATGCAATAAAATGATTATTAAATTATAAAACAGACTTCATTAATATGTAAAGAAACTTGTCCTCAATTTAATTTTCTTTTTATTTCAAAGTGCGTTCAGTATCAAACGGATACACCTAATTGTTGTAAGTTAAATAAGAAATGTATTAATTATAAAAATCTCTTGCCCACTTTAAAGTGAGGTTTACAATGCTGTGTTACGAGACGCCCGTGATGCATCGATTTAATCGTGCGGAAACACATAAATCATCTTGAGGTGTATCTTTAAGACCTGTCTAAACCGAAACTCCGCTGAGTTTACCCATTTTCACTTAAAACCACGTGGTGTTTAAATAAAATACATCTCGCTGTCGGCGACCGAATTCATTAACGTCGCTCGCACTCATCTCTTCTCGTAAATTTGGCGCCCGATTTATGAATCAGGTGTTTCCATGAAGTGAGTCCACGTTTTTTTTTAATATTTGAAACGAAAATTATCATGACATGGAGAGTGTTTCCATGAAGTGAGTCCATGATTTAATTTTTGAAACGAAAGTTATTACGACATGGAGAGGTTTAATAAATCTGGTCGTAAAATGGCTATTTATTATACAAGTGTCTTATAAGGCAAGTAAGTCACGAAAGGAGGTTTTCTTGAGTGCAGTTAAGGCATGAGTGTAATACATAGTTTTATCCAACACCTGCTTATTATGAAGTCATAATAATGCCGATTTTGCATAACAGTTTAATTATGGATTCATAATTGCACTAGTGTTTTATAGACCTCCTAATGTATTCAAAATCGGCAGTATTATGATTTCGTGTTTCTTTTTGGACAGAATTCCGGTCTCTTATTTCGTTCAACAAAGTTTCTCTCCCTTTTTGTTCAGAAAGTTGCTAAATTCAATCCATTTCGTTTAGTATCTTGCATTTTAGTACCGATTTTCGTTTCTTTTAATAAATTTCGTAAAGGACCAGTTTTGTGAAGTAAAATATTTTGTCAAACATTCAGAAAATTAGACCATAACGGGCTACAGTCTCTTCGTTCAAGTATAATAAATTGGTTTCGTATCGAATAACGTAAATGGAAATTCTAAAATGTTATGTATTTTCCAGCTTAATTAAGAGATAAATTCGATGCGAAACCCCCTGGTATGCAGACATATTAAGGGAAACCACCCAAACTGTAATAATGGTAATTCTTGCGAACGTTTTAGACTTTAGATAAGAACAACGTTTGAAGGTCCTTCCCGTTCCTCGAAAATGGAACTTTGCTGCAACTGTACGAAAACCCATGTGTAACATAAAACAGTTGGCCGGAAAGTATTTTGGGGAAATGAAATTTGATCACTTGGATTCCTTCCAATTGCAGACTACTCGTACAATCAAATTAAAACTTTCGCCCTATTATCCAAATTTAAATAAAACGAGTTTCTTTAAGGTTTGAGCACCGCGGTACTTTTAATGACTTATTATCGAGATTTAAATAAAATGAGTTTCTTTTTGAGGTTTTGAGGAGCACAGCGAGACTTTTAATTTCAATCAATGCGGTTGATTAGCGAGGCAATGATAATAATAAAATAAATAAACGGAAGTTACTTGCCGGGGCGGAAGTTGTTCATTAAGAATCCGCAGTCTTTAAAGTCAGTTTTTAAATTATGCAAAATCCGCGTTCGTAAAATTAAAGAGGAAGAGGAAGAAGAAGAAGAAGAAGAAGAAGCAGAAAAAAACCTCCTCCTCTCTGTTTTAATCCCGACGCGCTCTCGAACTCACCGTCCCTCTTAATTCCTTCCCTCAGAAGCGCAAGTATTACCAACCATCGGAATTTCGTCGAGCAAGCGGCGTCGGCGACGTCCACCGGTTTAGGATTTGATGAATCAATACGCAGCATGACAAAGTTATGTTAATTTCGTTTGGGAATACCACAGGTGGATCAATACTCACACATGCAAACGAATATTAAATTATAAGCGGGGCCCAATTCGTCGGCTGTGCAAAAATAGAGCGCCGGGAAGTTACGAGAAATGGGAACGTGCACGGAAAGCACTCGTAAATACAGGGTGTTCCCGACTCGAAAGTCGTAATTTCGCAGGACGATAGCTTGGATCAATACGATCAAAAATGTTTATATAACATACCATCGTACGTGCAACCGTTTTCGAGTTATAAACAATTAAAAGAGAATATTTAAAAAAAAAAAACTTTCGATCACATACGATGTTGTCAGATCTTATTGGAAGAAACTATTAAATAATTCCCAGTGGAATTGAATAATTATTATCACTAAAAAGAAGATATTGCCTGTTTTTATTTTCGTGAGCCTCTGGCTGCGATTGTATCCACTTAAAGTGGCTTGTAAAACTTGAACAAAAGCAAATATTCATAACGTCCTTTGTCTTCCCAAACCCCGTCCAACAATTAGATTGTAATGCTTCCATTAAGGGCACATTTTTGCCCGTCATTGTCTATCAGATATGAAGAGCAAGTAATGAATGATTATTCATACAGTTCTGCCGGATGTTTGTTCAGAAGCGGCGACCGGAACCGACGTTGTTCGCTGTGAATGCGTCGAAACAATTTTTGCCGAACGTTTCATGCCAACCGAAACTATGATTTATCGCGAGGATAAATTATTTAGTCTGTGCGCTTTTATGTGAAATCGGGTAAGCGCAAGATCGCGAAAACAAACGCAATGAAAATAACCTCCGGAGGAAAAATATTTATAAAAAGTGCATTTTCCAATTTGATCTTTGTTTTTTTGCATTCGGTTGCCCTAAAGGCAAGCTTTTACATTATATTAATTTTTAAATCAAAGAATATTAGCAAAAAATCATTCGAATTTAGAAACTCAACGGCATTGTAAGTTGATGTACAGGGTGGTTCATAATAGGTAGAGATTTTAAACGTGATGTTCTTTCTAAGTTAAGTGAAGGAATGAAAAAGAAATTGCTTTGTTACTTTTGAGTCATTCGAATGAGTTTGAGGACTTGGCTGGAATGGTTTAATCCAAAAACCAACTCATCTGGAAGAAAAAGATGAGTATCAAGATCGAAAACCCAAATAATTCATCTGAATCAGATTAAAATGGCTATGAAAATCGTAATTCTTTTTAATGCATTTCAAAACGTCCAGAAGAGAGACTTCCTTTTAACACTTAACTTTCTTAACACTTCCTTATATTCGTCGTCAGCAAGGCGGACACTTTGCTTACAATATTTTATTTAATTTGTGTCTCTTATATTTTTATTTAATTTCGTCATTCCAAAACACTTTTAGTCGTAACTGCCTATTATGAATGACCCTGTATTAAAACGAACCCCTTTATGTATCGTATTTTTCCAAGACCGAGAAAATTGACAAATAAAAAAATATTAATGTCCAGTTAAATAATTTAAAATTATTCTAAGATAAACATTAAAGTGTATTGGACATTCTGAAATCTTTTTTTGATTAATATGTTGTAATTTTCAGAGTTATAATTAATTTGATAATTATGAGATTTGGATTACAATTTTTTTTATTTATTTTTTTTTTTTTAATTTGTGAATTTGGCCTATTGTTTGGAAAATTTGCATCAGAATGTTGTATCACGTGACAAAGCTTTTCATAATTGTCACGCCATCTAGGAGCTTCTCGTTGATTTTCAAAGATTCGATGTACGCGCTCCAGATGGCGTTAACAGGAATGACATGACACAAAAAATGTCACAGCTTTCCCTCATCAAAATCCGAAAAATCGTAAACTATTAAAAGCAAATAAATAAATTAATTAAACGTTTGTGATAACCCAAATGAAAAATAAATAATTAAGTAAATATTTAACGAAAATAAGGGAAACAAATGGCGATCGTAACAAAAAAGCCCAAGACGAACTGTGGATTTAGATTTTTTCAAAAGAACGTTAATTAATAGCAAACATTCAAGAGAAAGAGGCAAAGACAAAGAGAAACAAATTTATATTTCCATAAGGCTGTTACTGGAAACACCTAGAACGCCATGGAACTAACTCGAACTCTCTCGAATATTCCAGACAGCAGGTGGCGTTCCTTCCGGAGAACGCGTAACACTCCATCAATCCACGAAAAGTGTCGATTAACTAACAGACGCCGCCACTTGTCTGAATAATAAATTTATTAACGTCTGGCTCTAACAATATCTTTCTTTCTTCATTCCAAAACACTTTCATAGTCGTAACTACGTATTATGAACGAACCTGTATTAAAATGAACCCCTTTAAGTATCGCATTTTTCTAAGACCGAGAATGTTGACGTATAAAATAATATTAATGTTTAGTTAAATAATTTAAAATGATTCTAAGATGAACATTAAAGTGCGTCGGACATTCTGAAATCTTTTTATGATTAATAAGTTTACGCTGTTACAATTAATTTCGCAGCTATAAGATTTGGTTTACGTTCTACAATCATCCGAAAGACGCTCAGTGTTTTTATTAAAATTTTTATCCTAAATTGGCGTTTATTTAATTTATTTATAGATTTTTTGTTCAAATTTATATCTTTTGCTTGAAACAACGCAACACTGAGGAAACGTTTTATTTGTACGAGTACGTTCGCGTTAACAGCTCACTTATTGTCCGAAAACTATTCCGATTCTTGTTGTACATACATACTACGTGTATACGCATTTTTTCGACGACTTCTCGCCTATTGTTAGGTTTATTGGGCCGTTAAGATTGTTGATAAACTTGTTATTTTAGTTTCTTTACGTTTGGTCACTTAACTGACGCGATTACTGTTTTTCTTCGGAGCAAAAAAAAAAAAACCTAAAGGCGCATTCTCACCGAGCCCATTCGATCAACGATTTCAAAACAAATAAAACGCAAACGCATTCTGTAAACCGGTTTCCAACTATTTTAAGTATGTACAATCAATTAAGGGTACAAAAGTGGATGGTCGACGTAAAAACTGACGAGCACTGATCGATTCAAATCGTTCAGCTCAAATCGATTCGTGGAGACGCGCCTTTAACCCCGCGGCATTTGAACTATCAAAGCACAAAGTAGCGAACGTCATTCGGATTATTTATTTGTTCTTACTTGGTTAGTCAGAAAACATTTTTAACCTCTTGAATTCACTCGAAATAAAATTAGAATTACTTTTAAGTTGAACATAAATTTAATAATTAAAGTGACGATGATTAATTTTTACGATTTTTTTTTGTAGTTACGAGGGAAGTAGTGCTCCGTCACCGAGTTAAAAGTTATAGGTGCATGATTGAATTAGTTTTTTCTTTTTTTTTTCTCTGTGTGTTAAGCGACGACAATTTTCTGTCACTGTTCTACTCGTTTTCGCCTGTCAAATAAATGTCAGCGTGAGTCGTAAACTGCACGCTGAGCGACATAAATCACGGAAGAAATTTACAATTTATTGCTATTTATAGAGAACGTCGGAATGTATTGCTCCCTTGTTTCAAATTTGACCATTGCATATAAAAGGCAACCGTTTTACTACCCCTGTTAAGCGTGATGTTCTAAGTTAAATGAAGGAATGAAAAAAAAATTGTTTTGTTCCTTTTGAGTCATTTGACTGAGTTTGTGGACTTGGCTGGAATGGTTTAATCCGAAAACTAAATCGTCTGAAAGAAGGAGATGAGTATCAAGATTGAAAACTCAAATAATTTATTTGAATCAGATCAAAATGGCTCTGAAAATCATAATTATGTTTAATGCCGTTCGAAACGTCCAGAAGAGAGACTTCCTTTTAACATTTAACTTTGTTAACACTTCCTTATATTCGTCGTCAGCAAGTTGGACACTTTGTTTACAATTTTTTATTTAATTTGTGTCTCTTATATTTTTCTTTAATTTCGTCATTCCAAAACACTTTTAGTCGTAACTGCCTATTATGAATGACCCTGTATTAAAATGAACCCCTTTAAGTATCGCATTTTTGCAAAATCGAGAAAATTGAGAAATTAAAAAATATTAATGTCTAGTTAAATAATTAAAAATTATTTTAAGATAAACATTAAAGTGTATTGGACATTCTGAAACCTTTTTTTTTTATTAATATGTTGTAAGTTTCAGAGTTATAATTAATTTGATAACTATGAGATTTAGATTACAATTTTTTTTATTTATTCTTTTTTTAATTTGTGAATTTGGCTTATTGTTCGGAAAATTTGCGTCAGAATGTTGTACCAGTGACAAAGCTTTTCATAATCGTCGCGCCATCTAGGAGCTCCTCGTTGACTTTCAAAGGTTCGATGTACGCGCTCCAGATGGCGTTAACAGGAATGACATGACACAAAAAATGTCACAGCTTTCCCTCATCAAAATCCGAAAAATCGTAAACTATTAAAAGCAAATAAATAAATTAATTAAACGTTTGTGATAACCCAAATGAAAAATAAATAATTAAGTAAATATTTAACGAAAATAAGGGAAACAAATGGCGATCGTAACAAAAAAGCCCAAGACGAACTGTGGATTTAGATTTTTTCAAAAGAACGTTAATTAATAGCAAACATTCAAGAGAAAGAGGCAAAGACAAAGAGAAACAAATTTATATTTCCATAAGGCTGTTACTGGAAACACCTAGAACGCCATGGAACTAACTCGAACTCTCTCGAATATTCCAGACAGCAGGTGGCGTTCCTTCCGGAGAACGCGTAACACTCCATCAATCCACGAAAAGTGTCGATTAACTAACAGATGCCGCCACTTGTCTGAATAATAAATTTTAATAACGTCTGGCTCTAACAATATCTTTCTTTCTTCATTCCAAAACACTTTCATAGTCGTAACTACGTATTATGAACGACCCTGTATTAAAATGAACCCCTTTAAGTATCGCATTTTTCTAAGACCAAGAATGTTGACGTATAAAAAAATATTAATGTTTAGTTAAATAATTTAAAATGATTCTAAGATGAACATTAAAGTGCGTCGGACATTCTGAAATCTTTTTATGATTAATAAGTTTACGCTGTTACAATTAATTTCGCAGCTATAAGATTTGGTTTACGTTTTACAATCATCCGAAAGACGCTCAGTGTTTTTATTAAAATTTTTATCCTAAATTGGCGTTTATTTAATTTATTTATAGATTTTTTGTTCAAATTTATATCTTTTGCTTGAAACAACGCAACACTGAGGAAACGTTTTATTTGTACGAGTACGTTCGCGTTAACAGCTCACTTATTGTCCGAAAACTATTCCGATTCCTGTTGTACATACATACTACGTGTATACGCATTTTTTCGACGACTTCTCGCCTATTGTTAGGTTTATTGGGCCGTTAAGATTGTTGATAAACTTGTTATTTTAGTTTCTTTACGTTTGGTCACTTAACTGACGCGATTACTGTTTTTCTTCGGAGCAAAAAAAAAAAAAAACCTAAAGGCGCATTCTCACCGAGCCCATTCGATCAACGATTTCAAAATAAATCAAACGCAAACGCATTCTGTAAACCGGTTTCCAACTATTTTAACTATGTACAATCAATTAAGGGTACAAAAGTGGATGGTCGACGTAAAAACTGACGAGCACTGATCGTTTCAAATCGTTCAGCTCAAATCGATTCGTGGAGACGCGCCTTTAACCCCGCGGCATTTGAACTATCAAAGCACAAAGTAGCGAACGTCATTCGGATTATTTATTTGTTCTTACTTGGTTAGTCAGAAAACATTTTTAACCTCTTGAATTCACTCGAAATAAAATTAGAATTACTTTTAAGTTGAACATAAATTTAATAATTAAAGTGACGATGATTAATTTTTACGATTTTTTTTGGTAGTTACGAGGGAAGTAGTGCTTCGTCACCCAGTTAAAAGTTATAGGTGCATGATTGAATTAGTTTTTTCTTTTTTTTTCTCTGTGTGTTAAGCGACGACAATTTTCTGTCACTGTTCTACTCGTTTTCGCCTGTCAAATAAATGTCAGCGTGAGTCGTAAACTGCACGCTGAGCGACATAAATCACGGAAGAAATTTACAATTTATTGCTATTTATAGAGAACGTCGGAATGTATTGCTCCCTTGTTTCAAATTTGACCCTTGCATATAAAAGGCAACCGTTTTACTACCCCTGTTAAGCGTGATGTTCTAAGTTAAATGAAGGAATGAAAAAAAAAGAAATTGTTTTGTTACTTTTGAGTCATTTGAACGAGTTTGTGGACTTGGCTTGGAATGGTTTAATCCGAAAACCAAATCGTCTGAAAGAAGGAGATGAGTATCAAGATTGAAAACTCAAATAATTTATTTGAATCAGATCAAAATGGCTCTGAAAATCGTAATTCCTTTTAGTGCAGTTCAAAACGTCCAGAAGAGAGACTTCCTTTTAACATTTAACTTTCTTAACACTTCCTTATATTCGTCGTCAGCAAGGCGGACACTTTGTTTACAATGTTTTATTTAATTTGTGTCTCTTATATTTTTATTTAATTTCATCATTCCAAAACACTTTTAGTCGTAACTGCCTATTATGAATGACCCTGTATTAAAATGAACCCCTTTAATTATCGTATTTTTCCAAGACCGAGAAAATTGACAAATTAAAAAATATTAATGTCTAATTAAATAATTTAAAATTATTCTAAGATAAACATTAAAGTGTATTGGACATTCTGAAATCTTTTTTTGATTAATACGTTGTAATTTTCAGAGTTATAATTAATTTGATAATTGTGAGATTTGGATTACAATTTTTTTATTTATTTATTCTTTTTTTAATTTGTGAATTTGGCTTATTGTTCGGAAAATCCGCGTCAGAATGTTGTACCACGTGACAAAGCTTTTTATAATTGTCACGCCATCTAGGAGCTCCTCGTTGACTTTCAAAGGTTCGATGTACGCGCTCCAGATGGCGTTAACTGGAATGACATGACACAAAAAATGTCACAGCTTTCCCTCATCAAAATCCGAAAAATCGTAAACTATTAAAAGCAAATAAATAAATTAATTAAACGTTTGTGATAACTCAAAAGAAAAATAAATAAATAAGTAAATATTTGACGAAAATAAGGAAAACAAATGGCGATCGTAACAAAAAAGCCCAAGACGAACTGTGGATTTACATTTTTTCAAAAGATCGTTAATTAATAGCAAACATTCAAGAGAAAGAGACAAAAACAAAGAGACACAAATTTATATTTCCATGGGGCTGTTACTGGAAACACCTAGAACGCCATGGAACTAACTCGAACTCTCTCGAATATTCCAGACAGCAGGTGGCGTTCCTTCCGGAGAACGTGTAGCACTCCATCAATTCACGAAAAGTGTCGATTAACTAACAGATGCCGCCACTTGTCTGAATAATAAATTTATTAACGTCTGGCTGTAACAATATCTTTCGATTTTCATGGTTTTTTCCTTTTATTTGCTTTTTCCTTTCCTCAAGAGATCTTTGGAATTTAAAATCGCCGTTAACAACGTCCATTCGATTTTCCAAGCCTTCAAGAATCTTCTTTCCAACTCCTATTTTCTTTTACAGGGCCGTCTCTCGCCCAATACTATCTCTTTCGTTCGCTTCAACGTTTTCCTTAGTCATCCTTTGTCTTTTAACAATATTGAAAGATGGAAAAAAGTTAAAGGTTTATCAAACCTGTACAAACCAGTCAAGAAAAAATAAAACTTGAAACGATTGAAACTTCAGAAGAAAATAAAAATTAAATTCAAAAAATTATAACTCGATTAGATTTCGGGTCCAATCCAACACACTTTTCTCCCGTCGATCCAAATAAAAGAATAACGAAGAAGAAATAAGAACAAAAAATCACTAAAAATACAAATTGAACTGAAATTAATTTCGACAGGTCTCAAGGCCAAACAGATCTAACTGAATTTAATTTGACTCCAACCAACACAAGTAGAAATACGAAATTTAAACAACCGACTTCAAGCCAACCCAAGTAAAAAATTAAAACTTAAAAAATTAAATTTGTCTCCGGCAAGAACTCAAAAATAAATAACAATAGGTAACTTTAAAAATTGAAAATTCATGAAGTGAGTACCAACCCAACTCAACTCGATGTAATCCAAACAAGAAATAATAAACTAAAAAATTTAAAAAAAATATACTAAAATTAAAAAAATTAATCTGAATAAAAATTACGCCTGACAAATCTCAAGGTCAATCCAGTCCGATTAAATTCGCCCCAGGTTTGCTCAACAATAGCAAAAAAAAGAAGAAAAATAATTCAAGACTGGCAAAAGTTAATTCCACCACACATCAAAGTCTGCTCAACTCAACAAAACTCAACCAAGTTCAACCGCCCAACCCAAGCGTAAAAGTAAAAATATACGTGTAAATTGAATTTTAAAAGTGAAAAATCAAAGTTCAGTTTGAATTAAGTCCAATTCAAGCAAGGCCAATCCATTTCAAACAACAAACATTTTTCGAACTTAAATACTCGTCCTTAACTTCAGAAAATACCTGAGATGAATTTGCGTGGTGTTAGTATATCGGGTGATTCAAAATAAGTGTGTGATTCGAAATAAGTGTCCAGCCTCTTGGCCATGAAAAAACAAACAAACACAGTTGGCGTAAGTCATAATAACACAGTTCAAAAGGGGGTCGCGAAACCGAAAAGTTTGGAAAACGCGGTTATGAAATAACGACTAATGGCCAGTTGCACCAAACACTTAAGGTCAGCTTAACTTTAAGCACCGCTTAGAATGTCATTTACTGAATGTTGTTTAACCTCAAATGTCACATTATGTACTTAAATTTAAGCTCGACTTAAGTGCTCGGTGCAGCCGGCCATTATACATTCAAATCCTTATTTTAGTTCTAACCACGGTGAACGATGTATTAGGTAACGCCACAAGAGCACTTGGCCAGTTGCATGAAAGCGCGAGCTCAGTTGCGAGAGAGAGAGAGAGAGAGCTGAAAGACGGATTCAAATATCAACGCGCGAAAGTGAACGGTGTTTAAACCTTCAGCATTAAGATATTTCTCGTGGTTGCGTGCACGTTCCGAATGCTCGCGCTATCACCTATTGATCTTTTACTGTGGTTCTAACGTAATATTTTCTCACATAGAACGACAAAATTATCTGCTCATGTCATAGTATGATTCTAAGCGATGATAAATGGAGTTAATCCGAATTCCAGGATACGATCTGGCCTGGCAGTGTACCAATCAGGACGAGACACGCCGGCCACGCCTCATTAAAACGCGCGTAATTTGTCCGAAAATAATTGCGCCTCTGATTTCTTTTCGCGGTTTAACGTAATTGTTTTTTTTTTAATTTTATTTCGAACGCCGCCAAGGCGACGCTCGTAAAACGCGACAAAATCTAATACACGCGCTAAGTGTATTGGCAAGCTTCACTAATCATATTAAGTTTATTGGAACGTGTCTGGGGGCCGCCGCGTTTACACGTTAATTGTGTGGGGCCCTAATAAATCAGCGGCAGATCGATTGTTATCTGTACGCGCCAGACACAGGACTGTATTTGTGCAGGCCCATAATTGTTGATAACTGCCGCAGTATCTCTTCGCGTATTGCAATGGCAGATTAGGTCAATAAGTTGGTCGCCGGTTGCTGAGGATGACATTCAAAGGAACAAATGTACAAAAGTTGGACAGACTAGATCTAAAACAACGAATATGAATTTAAATCATGTAACTTTTTCCTAAGGCCTCCCCTGACTGAAGGAAGCTTCGAGGAAGTTCGCAGAATGAAGAGTCCTTTCGGAAAGGAAGCCTCAAAGAAGACGGTTACCAGCACATTTGATACTCTTGGCTAGGATAAACAATTGACGTTTGCTTGTCAAGTGTCAAATAAACGCGAATCTTGAAATGTACCTCAGCCACGCCTTCGACTTCCCTTCTCCACAGTGAATTAATTAATTACGTCATAATTACTTATGTATTATTAATGTCACAATGAACTTACGTAACTTCCTCTTGCAACATTTCTTAAAAGATGAAAAGGCGAAAACTGTCGTAGCAAGAACGGGAAGCCTGGAAGGCAGGTAAGGCTCGTGTCGTGTTTGAGGTACATTTCAAGATTCGCCGAATAAACTTCAATTTTAGGGACCCTCTAGTCAGAGTCTGGCAGAGTCAGCCGTGTAGCCAGATTCATTGCTCAGGCGCTTTGCGTTGGCTTTAAAATTCTGCACGATTCTATTGGCTCAATTTAAAAGTATATAATTTGTTTAATTAAACGAACCAATCAAACAGCTATCCCGTAACGCGGCGATGAAAAATCGCCTAGCAATGAATCCGGGTTCTTTCGGCAAAAGAAGTTCCGTCAGTGTCAAATTGACAACATTTTCTAACCTTACTTCCTCTTTCAAAATCAAATTTCAGCAAAAAAAAGTCCCGACAGCGTCAAGTTGACGATCTTACCTAACCTAGCTTGCTTATTTTCAATGTCAAATTCAAATGTTGGCGCCTAACTGCACTTTCTGCATTCTTTCTGGTGATTGGCTGAAGTTCATTTTGCTGAAACATGGCGGAACCAATTAGAAATGCACGCCATTCTACCGGACTCTTATTAGAGGGTTTCTTTTCAATTTGAATAACTAGCGCCAGAACGGAGAAGTCTCTAAACGTAGTGACGTTTAGAGACCTCTTATTTAGGATTGGTTTACACTGAACTCCACGGAAATCCACTTTTCATCCCCTTTCGTCCCCAATTCTTTAAATAATCCGTACAAAATTGGATCTTGATTTTCTTTGTTAGTAGCGTCTTTGCTTTTGAGTCAAAAAAAAAGTCAGAAATCGATTTTCCAATTCGTTTTCCACACGCCTTTTTATCTCTCCGGTTTATTTACATTGGCCTTTAAAGTTGTATTTGTCACAGAAATCCACTTTTCATCCCCTTTCGTCCCCAATTCTTTAAACAATCCGCTAGACAAGTTGGACCTCGATTTTGTTTGTTAGTAGCGTCTCTGGTTTTCGAGTAAAAAAAAGGCAGAAATCGATCTTCCAATTCGTTTTCCACGCGCATTTTTCTCTCTCTTGTTTATTTATACTGACAAAAGATTGTATTTGTCACAGGAATCCACTTTTCATCCCCTTTCGTCCTCAATTCTTTAAACGATCCGTACAAAGTTGGACGTCGATTTTCTTTGTTAGTAGCGTCTCTGATTTTGAGTCAAAAAAAAGTCAGAAATCGATTTTCAACTTCGTTTTCCACACGCCTTTTTCTCTCTGGTTTGTTTACATTGGCTTTTATAAGATTGAATTTGTCACAGAAATCCACTTCTCATCCCCTTTTAGTCCCCAATTCTTTAAACGATCCGTACAAAGTTGAACCTCGATTTCCTTTGTTAGTAGAGTCTCTGGTTTTGAGTGAGAAAAAGTCGGAAATCGATTTTCCAATTCGTTTTCCACACGCCTTTCTCTCTCTCTCTCTCTCTCTCTGGTTTGTTTATGCTGGCAAAAGATTGTATTGGTCACAGAAATCCACTTTTCATCCCATTTCGTCCCCAATTCTTTAAACAATCCATACAAAGTTGGATGTCGATTTTTTTTTGTAGTAGCGTCTCTGGTTCTCGAGTAAAAAAAAAGTCAGAAATCGATTTTCCAATTCGTTTTCCACACGCCTTTTTCTCTCTCTGGTTTTAAACTCCTTGGACTCCGAGTAGAAAACTTTACTTGCGAGAATATCTCAAATAAAAATACCCAAACTTTTAAATACAAAAAAGAAAAAAAATGTAGGTATTAACAAAACTTTAAATTTAGTTTAGAATACAATTTAGAAAAAAAGAAAATTGAATAAAAATTTATTAACCATTAACAAAACGCGAAACTTAGTTTATAATATGATTACCTATATTTAATAAAAAGTTATTAATTTTAATGCGAACATTTTTTCTCTTTTTTTCGTTCTCTTAATTAAGACCGATCGAAATATCGAGATATTAAATAAATTTTTTTTACAAACAATCACAAATTCAAGATCACAAAAATAAATAAATACCAATGAAAATAACGTAGCAATAAATTTTAAAAAAATGGTTTGGAGAGAAGAGGCGAATATTCAGTACATAACAAAAAAGTCTTGTAAACGAAGTTGTTTCTTGTCCGATGAGAAATGTTTTATTTACTTTTTTCACTCCTGACGAAGCTACAAATCTATAGCAAAACGTTGAGTGTATTTTCATTCATTATTCTGTCCGGTTTAAGATTAAAAAAAAAAAAAACTTTTCACTTCAACAAGTCTTGGTCTTGGTTAGAAAATGGCTTTTTTTATTTGCAAAAATGAATTGTTGTTTGAACTCACCAAAATTTAAATTAAATAAATTAAGAGAAAAAAAATGATTCCTAAACAAGACACACCGTGAGGAGTTGTACCTTCATTTGCGAATTAATTTCAAACTGAGGAAACTGATTGATTGAAGAAAAAAAAATATTATTTAAAATAAATAAAAAATAATGACGAGGAACGCGTAATCAAGTCGGGCAACCGCACTCGAAGGACCCGGAAGATCGATTTTTTGTACGCTCCCGCTCATTTTAAGCACTTTCTTCCTCCCTAACTTGAAAAAGGAACGGGAGTTCATCCGATGTCGGTATCGATAGCGTTTTCCTATGCGTTGAAAAACCTTAATCGAGTTTGTAATTAGGGGCGTTGTTTAATAGACATAGACATGTTTCCTATGCGTGAAAAATCCTTAATCCAGCGCGTAATTAGGGGCAATATTGCATTGTTTTATAGATTGTTTCATATGCGTGGAAAATCCTTAATCCAGTGCGTAATTAGGAGCAATATTGGCATTGTTTAATAGACGTAGACATAGACTTGTTTTATGGTAACAAAATAATAGGTGCATTTTACAGATAATTTCATAGATAAATAAGAAAGAAAAACGATACGAAATTAACAGAACTTAGTTTTGTTTAGTTTCGAACGTGATTCGCTGAGATTAATTTCTGCGCACAAAAAAAAAAACCTCCTATCACGTTCGAGGAAGTGATGAAATGAAAACTACATTTATCAGAGAAGTTAAGGCAATTAAATAAAAGCGAATCTGAAAAGTGAGAAACTTTTCAATTCCTTCGAGCTATTCAATACCTATTTGCTAACACTTTAGCCCTTTACTTAAAAATGCAGAATTTGGAATACTCAGAATTGCGTTGAGAGTTTTCTTTTTTTTTCTTTCCGTCGGCCCAGAAATCATAATATCATTAATTCTCCAGCCTGTTAATTGCTGTATAGAACAAATTCTACATGTAAAACAATTAAGAGCTCATTGTCAAATCCCTTATACTATCGCCGTTATTGTTTGCATTAATAAACATCTTGATGATACTGAATTGATCTTATATTATGGTGTTTACCATAGTCTCTCAAATTTAATTCAGATTTCTGCATTTTCTCGCGTTTGGATTCTTTCGTGAGTGGAGCATTTGCTGTGAAAAAATACCCTTTAATTGAGTGCATAAATTAGATTCAATATTGTAATTTCGGTTTCATTCTTCGGCGCACGCGTCAACTTCGACGAGGAACTTAACATGTAATGATTTAAGGCAAGAGACACTCCACCAGAATGATCGATCGCATTTCTTGTCTTGTCCGAATTTTTATGCAGTTTCTTTCGTTTGGATTCTTGCGTGAGTGGAGCATCAGAGCTATGCAAAAAATACCCCTTAATTGAGTGCATAAATTAGGTTCAATACTGCTCTTCCGGTTTCAAACAAAATTCGAAGAAATCTTCAATCTCCGCCTTCTTATACGCGTCATGATAAATCATAATATATAATCGCTGGAAATTTTTATAAAAACAATGCATCTCTGCGTACTGAATATCCGAACCTTTACACGAACTTCAGAGGAAAATTAAAGCAATTACTCTTAGAAGAGAAGAAGAAGAGCCAGTTGTAACACAATATCAATCGAGTTGCGTTGTTGACACTGAATAATTCGTATTTCATATTTTTGATTTTTTAGTTTTAACGTTTTCCAAAATTCTCGTCCCGATTTAGGCTTGCCAATTTTATTTCGTTGGGATGGATTGACCTTGAGCTTCATCACCTTGAGTTTCATTGTATTTGAACTTTAATTTTTAACATTATTTTGCTACATAATTATAATAAAGTTGATTCTCGTATTTTAACATTTTTTCGGACTTCATTGGGTTTATCTAAGAGTTGATTTCGATTGGGTTTGGTTGACCTTGAGTTAATATTGAGTTAGAATTTTTATATTTTTAATTTGTTTTAGTTTTTTCCAATTTTTTTTACCTGCTTATGTTCATTTCAGTTGAGTACGGTTTTTAATTTTTAACATTCTTTTGTTATATACGTTTTATTATTATTATATTTTTTTTAATTTTGTTCGTTGTGAATTATTTTAAAATTGTCTGTTTTCCCGGGTTAGGTTCACTCATGTCGGCTTCAGTTGGGTTGGTTCGACTTGCGCGAGTTGTTTCCATTGAATTTTAACATTTTTAAATAATTTTTAACATTCTCTTGCTACATAATAATAATAATAATAATAAACTTTATTCTCGCATGTTAACATTAATTATGCTTTGTTGGGTTTATTTGAGTTCGATTGGGTTACGTTGACCTTGACTTAATATTGAGTTAGAATTTTAATATTTTTAATTTGTATCAGTTTTTTCCAATTTTTCTTTTACCTGCTTATGTTAATTTCAGTTGACTACGGTTGACCTTAATTTCTATTGACCTTTAATTTTTAACATTCTTTTGTTATATGCGTTTTATTATTATTATTATTTTTAATTTTGTTCGAATGTGAATTATTTAAAATTGTTTGTTTTCCCGGGTTAGGTTCACTCATGTCGGCTTCAGTTGGGTTGGTTCGACTTGCGCGAGTTGTTTCCATTGAATTTTAACATTTTTAAATAATTTTTAACATTCTCTTGCTACATAATAATAATAATAATAATAAACTTTATTCTCGCATGTTAACATTAATTATGCTTTGTTGGGTTTATTTGAGTTCGATTGGGTTACGTTGACCTTGACTTAATATTGAGTTAGAATTTTAATATTTTTAATTTGTATCAGTTTTTTCCAATTTTTCTTTTACCTGCTTATGTTAATTTCAGTTGACTACGGTTGACCTTAATTTCTATTGACCTTTAATTTTTAACATTCTTTTGTTATATGCGTTTTATTATTATTATTATTTTTAATTTTGTTCGAATGTGAATTATTTAAAATTGTTTGTTTTCCCGGGTTAGGTTCACTCATGTCGGCTTCAGTTGGGTTGGTTCGACTTGCGCGAGTTGTTTCCATTGAATTTTAATATTTTTAAATAATTTTTAACATTCTCTTGCTACATAATAATAATAATAAACTTTATTCTCGTATTTTAACATTTTTTTCGGGCTTCATTGGGCTTATCTAAGAGTTGAGTTCGATTGGGTTAGGTTGACCTTGACTTAATATTGAGTTAGAATCTTAATATTTCTTATTTGTTTTAGTTTTTCCAATTTTTTTTACCTGCTTATGTTAATTTCAGTTGAGGACGGTTGAGCTTAATTTCTATTGACCTTTAATTTTTCTTTCATTCTTTAGTTATATTCGTTTTATTATTATTATTATTTTTTTTAATTTTGTTCGTTATGAATTATTTTAAAATTCTTTGTTTTCCCGGGTTAGGTTCACTCATGTCGGCTTCAGTTGGGTTGGTTCGACTTGCGCGAGTTGTTTCCATTGAATTTTAATATTTGTAAATAAATTTTAATAATTTATTTACTTTTGTCACTCCTGACGAAGCTATAAATCTACAGCGAAACGTTGAGTGTATTTCTAATCATAATTCTGTCCGGTTTAAGATTAAAATAATTTTTACTTTAATTTTTTTTTTGTTGCAAATTATTTTGAAATCATTTTCCTGGAATACACTCACTTACGTGGAGCTTAATTAGGTTGGGTTGACCTAATGAGTTGATTTTCATTGAATTTTAATAGTATTAAATGTAATGAGTTGAGTACTCCGACAATGAAAAGAAGAACTTAATTAAATAAATGAACCTAATCGTTTTAATTAAATGTGCAAGTTTCCTCTAACGAAAAAAAAAAAGTTTAGAGTAGTACAGTCGCAGTCGACTGCGTTGATGATTTGAAGCTCTTCCTCATTTCGTTTCCTCTAAGTACACTCATGTCCAGAGTCGATCGAAACTTGCATGTCAAAGTTTTCGCGTTGATAAGACATGGATAGAAGGTTATCGCGATCAACGATTTGCACGCACGGATCTAATTGGCGGTGAATCGCGTTGAGTGGGAGGCATTAACGCGTTCTTGAAATATTTCTGAGTGGCTGTGCCCATCACGTTCAGAATTACGTTATTGAATGGAAGTTTGAGATTACTTAAGTCTTGCAAAGTGATTAGTACCAGCTAAAGCTTAACCGATTATTATTTTTTTTTATATAATACTGTTTAATACGAGCTAACGCTGCAATTGAATCTGAATTCAGTAAAAACGCTGACCATCACACTTCGGTCTCAAATAAATCACCCAGCAAGTGCTTTTTCCAATTGGCTCTTCTAATTTATTGACCGTCTTTTCATCACAACATCCTCCGCACAGGCATTCGAGCTTTCAAGGAGCTTTTGTTTTCGTTCTCGTTTTGCCAAGAACCTCTTTACCCCCCAAACGAGAGCGTCAGCAAAAAAAGTTTGTTCAAATTCTAGTGTACTAAACAAACAACCACCATTAGTTGTTGATTGTGCTCCTCAGAAATTACAAAAACAATACATGTTCTTATTTGTTTTACTTTTTTTTTTTTGTTTTTCCGTCAGCACGTCGAATGCGTAAAACAGCACAGAATGCGTTCCGTTCACAGCGAAAAGCGAATTATTAAAAAAAAAAAAAACATGATGGCCGAAATTTATCGCCGTTTCGGCGAACTTGTGAATTTATTGCGGTGCAAACAAAATGTTTTCGCTTGTGCAAGTGCGTTTCATTCAAGTGCCAATGCCACTGCGATCGTTAAGAAAGTTTAAAAAAAAAAGACAGCCCGCGGCGATGCACGTTGAACGCAAATGGTGTTTTCATGGAGACTTACCATTGAACATGGCTGATGAGACAACGGAGGAAGATTTATTCACCCTATGAGACATGCAGATGATACTGGTGGCCGGAGGGTAAGTCAAAACAATTTTTTTTTTAATTACATTTTATATTTTTTATATATAGGGTCGTTCAGAATAAGCGTCCGACCCGATAGGAACGTATTCGCTAAGGTATCGCTAAATCGCTCAAAAATTAGCCGCATTTGAGTCCTGAATGGAAATCATGATGAAAAAATCATTTCCTACATATACATACACAAGAAATTTTCATTCATTTCATTCATTCAGTACACATGTACAAGTTTAATATTGGCAATGAAACAATCGATGTTTGAGGTTCGTAACCCGAGCACGTTCCTTCCAAATCCTTCGGTTAATTTGGTCGCACGCTTTCACTTAAAATAATTGGGCCCCTTATCAGATCGAGTACCCACTTTCAGCGGCGGGCAACAAGTGGCAGAATTGTTTCCTGAAAAATTATTTCATCGACAATGAGGACGTACGTTATCTCTAGCGAAGGCTTGATGAGGATGGATACCCCTCGTATACACGTACAATCGATTCATTCAAGAGGTTTCTCTCTCTCGTAAAGTCATCGTCATCAAGCCCTCGCATGCTTAAGATTAAGATGATCCACCCCCTTATAATTTCATCAGGTTTCAAAAGCTCTCTTCTGTTTATTTTTGCAAGAGTGTGCGCGCGCCATCAAAACGTCATTCGTTATTACTTTATTTTTTTTTGTTATTTATTCATGTACTCACAAACACAATCGAGTTTCAAAAAAAAAAAAAAAATTATTCCGTTGCATAAAAACGAAACCACTCTGACGGTGACAAATACAAATAAGTCATTAAGTGCTTGTATCAGCGGCTCATTCAAACCGGTTAATGCAGGTATAATGGACATCCCCTGAAATCTACAACGTGTATCGAAAGACGCGTTCATTAATCACTGCGGGGGATTCGGTTGAAAATTTAGTTCCGCTTCTGTCCGAGCAGATGGCGTTGTCCTCTCCGTCTCCAAATCTCTAAATACGTAACTGCGCACCTAAAAATAGAACGAAAATCGAACGATTGAAGTCTGTTTTGAAATTACAGGGTTTTTTTTTTGTTTTATTTTGTAAAAACTGTAACACAAAGTGTATTTTGAGTGAGTGCAATCTTGCAGTGCGATTGGTGGTCGTCGTAATCAGGCAAGCTGGAAAAGTTCGATTATAATTTCATGTCGATTTAGGTACAGCTGGGCCGCACCGGGACAATAACCACACTCACTCGGTTTTATTTCGATTCTACTTCGGCTTTGTGTATTCGTTTGTATATATAAAAGCTGCAACTTTCATAATGAAACGCATAAAAACTTGTAGTATGTACAAAACATGTCATTTGCATGTTTGCGTTTTTGTATAAGGGGAAAACCCTGACGACTCTCAACTTTCAATTTGTAAATGCTTTTATGAAAAGAATATAACTTTGCTGCCTGCCACCCCGATTGGAATTGCATTAGAGCCTGATTAATTCGTGAAAACGGTGGCAGGTTAGCGCTGAGGAAGACCATCAGCTGTCCCGAACTAGAACTCAGTTGAAGATGGCCGCCGTGTTACAAAATTTTCACGGGCGGCGCCTGCCTTACAATTATTTATCGTTAACAAAATCAACCATTTAACTGAACCGTTTTTTTAAAGCTTCCAAGAACAAAATTCAAACGTTCATTTTCTTAGCTGCTTGTGGATTGTTCTGTTTCTAAAAGTGACAGGAGTTTTTTTAAAATTTTAGGTTAGAAAAGCTCTCGAAAACTAAGCGCTAAGCGGGGCACGTTTCAAGTGTTTCTCGCGCACTTTCTTTTGAAGAGAGAAACTGAAACTGTTTGTTGGAAATTCGGAAAGGAAACGAAATTAATTGCTGCTACTGATTAACAGATGGCGCTACTTATATTTGTACTATTTCTGTTCAACTTTATTTATTCGAAATTGTTCTTCGTAACGTTGTTTTTTTTTTTTTTTTTGAATTTTCGCGCTTTGAAATTGTTTCCGCATAAATGAAAGGAACAGTGTAACGGATTATGGTACAGACGGCCAGTGGCGGCCTTAATAGTTGCGAAGCTCCGGCCAAGACCTGCCCTTTCGGTTGGGTCGGTTGAGAAATCTCCCCCTCCCCCTTGCGATTAGGAAAACATATTCTTTTTGTTTTCTCTAGAACAGAAATATACTAAATAAATTTTTTAAAAATATTTTTTTGAGTTGTTGGATCAAGTTTGGTTAACCTTGAAATTGTTCGACCTGCGCTTTACTCGTTGATCAACCACTGCAATTATTGGTGCGGATTAAAGAGGTCCTGCTGCATTTTAGAAATTGAAACGTGTCAAATATCAGCTGAAATGCAAAAAATTTTAAAAGAAACGATTAAAGCGACGTTCGACCAATGTCAAGGTCAAACAAACTCGACCCAACAACTGAACTCATTTCTATTCAACCCGAGCAAAAAATAAAATAAAGTCGAAAAACAATAAAAAATTTAATTCGAAAATTAAGCGTAAAAAAGTTTTCGATGTCAACCTAACCCAACTCTATTCGACGAATGTCAAGGTCAACTAAACTCGACCCAACAAATAAATTCCAATCTATTCAACCCGAGCAGAAAAATTTTAAAATCAAAAAATTTAATTTAAAAATTAAGTGGAAAAAAGTTTTCGACGTCAACCCAGCCCAACTCCATTTAATCCAAGTAAGAAATTTAAAACAAATGAAACACCTCAACAAATCTCAAGGTCAACTGAACTCTCCCAACTTATTACATCAAATTGGACTCCATTGTACACAAGTAAAAGGATTTAAAAAGAAAATACTTAAAATAATTTTTAAAAAATGTTAAAATTTATGTATGGGTTGAGTTAAATAAATCTCAAGGTCAATCCGATCCAACTGACATCAAGCAAACTTCTTATAATACAAGTAAAATATTGGAAATTACTAGAACAACTAAAGGGGAAAGACAGAAAAAAAATAAAAATCATTTTGGTTGCCAGTTGCCATTTTAGAAAAATGTATACCAAACGGTTACCAATAGTAGTCCGTTTGGCGCCGCGGTTGGCAACACTGACTCTAAAATCACATACGAAATTTGCCTACGGTGGTTATTTTTTAAGTTGCGAGTTGATTTCATTTAAACTAGTTCAATGTTAAGCAAAAATTTTTCTAAATTTAAATTCAGTGTTACGCAAAAATCTGTCTAAATTCACTTTTTAATGCAAGTTTTGGAAAAATAATTCAAATTAAAAAAATATACATATATATGGCAACTGTGGAATTACTTAACAATACTTTTCCTGCAATCGAATTCGCAATTTATAAGAAACATGTAAGTGATACACGTCTTTTTTAAGGCAACTGTATAAATTCACATGAATTTTTTTCTTTTTTTTTTTGGAAGAGAGACGCCAATTATTGTTTACAAGCAACCTTAAATTCTAAGGAAAGGCATAGTACTATTGTGGACTATAAAATGTAGTCCTCTTACAACAGATGTTATTCTTGAAATAAGAGCGGGACTGACAAAATATTTCAAGAAATCTGTTCATTTAGAAAATTTTTCTTTTTCTTTTTGACTGAATAAGCTTGTAATATGCTTATTTTATACAGATTCGCAAAATATTTCTGCATTTATATGATTTTATATCTTATCGAAACTTTCGATAATCTGAATTCTGACTGAATCTGAAAAAATTGAAAGATTCACACATTGCAGATGGTGCGGGGCCCCTGAAGACGAGAGGCCCCGGACAGTTGCCCGGCTCGCCCACCCCTAAAGCCGCCACAGTAGATGGCGCCACAAATGCTCGTAAATCCTTTCACTTTGCGCTTAAAATTTTATTTATTCCAAGTCTTTGCTTTTGATAGACGTTCCTAATGTAACGTTTCTTTAATTTTGTGAAGTCTTTTCCCTGCAAATTACAAATGTAAGGCGCGAGTTAACAGATGGCGCCACGCTCGAATTTCTCGAGTTTATCTAGCGTTTTTCAGGCAGAAACATTTCCAAAAACGAATCCAAACCTCCCTCCCAGTTTTAATTTAGAGACGATTCCGTAAATTTAATTTAATTTAATTTATTTATTTTTTTGCACTTAACAAAATAAGTTTTCACCTTTCCGCGCTTGTAAATCTTCCCAGAATCAGTCAAGAAATTATTAAGCTCTGCATATTTGCTTGCTGTTAAAAATTTCGATTTTTAACTTTGGCTCGGAACAGGCGATGCGTCTACGACGTCTTAACGCCAGATTGCTTCTTTGCAATCCTTGCAACCCGTCCGTGTAACTACGCCACTGGTAGATGGACTGGATCGAGTTCCAAGGGCGTCAGGTAGTTTGGCCCTGACTGATTGCTACGCCACTGCTGAACCGCCTCCCAAAATCCACAGCGTGCGCCAAAATCCCGGAAAATTTTCAGAAGAATTTTCCACTCGTTCCAAAATAATTTTGTCGTCGCAGCAAAACAACAGATCATACTTACAACGCATAATCAACTCAGAGATATTCGAATCTCAAGGATTCAGATTAAACAGCGACATCCTAAGATCGCTCTGTGTCCTGACATTGCAGTAGGATTGACAAATTGAATCAGATTTGCTACATAATAAGTCATCCCATGCAAGGCGGCCATGCTTGTTGTGCAGCAGCTTCTTAGCTAATCGGTTTTTATGTTATTGCACAATATCTTATAAAGGTAAGGAATTCAGAAAAATAAATAAATAAATAAAACAGTATTTACGGTCCACGTAAGATGTAAATAAGAAATCTAAGCAGCACGCCATCAAATCGGTACCACATGTAAATAAAATGGTAACACGAATTTAGAACTGACGAAAGTAAATTGTCAACGGTTTAATGCGTTCTTTTCTATAACTGCCAATTGGAAGCGTCAAAAAAATAAGGCGATTAGGTGGTGTTCGAAAACTGACGTAAATAATTATAATGTGACGTAATCGTCAGAGGTTTGCCAACAAAGTTCCAAAATTGTTTTTTTTTTCTTTTACGCGCACTCTGCCCATCTTGATTTTCTATTATCGAATTTATTTGGCTCCTTACTACTTACTACTTTGGTTTTTGATAATTAAAAGTACTTAGGATGTTCGAAATTAAATTTACAATACGTGTAAAAAAATAAACGAATGTTGATACCTAGAAACTTTGTTTCTCCCATTTTCCCCACTTTTAATTATATTTACAAGAGACGCCGAGCGGCGTCGACTTTTTAAAAAAAAATAGGTGCATGCCTGCAAAGTTCGGAAGGAAGAGGGAGTTTGCTCTCGTGTACTTGGAATCTGTTATGAGTTCGATTTGAATAAGGAAATGATGCATAATTTAGGCGCAAGTGGGGCCCTGAAATAAATTCAGGCCCCGACGACTTTAAAGTCGTATCGATTACAGGCCAATTTAAGCGGCAGGACTGCGCCCTTATCAAAGCGCAGGAGTTTTTCCGGCGTTCCTTTGGATTTCTTTTCGGAAATCTTTTCAAGAAACAATCGAAGTATTGTCGCATTTGAAAAATTAGGTTCTAAATTCGTTTTTACTTTTGGTTTTAAGCAAGATTTAACACGTCTATTTTTGGTTTTTTAAATTTACAAAATTGCTTAGTTGACATTTCGCAAGTTCGTTTGCTTTGCTTGCAGATCAAAGAAGTCCTTTCCGGTCTTTGGAACGCAGGGGATTCCGCGCTGACAATTGAAATTCAAGTTGTTGAACACCTACTTGCGATGTTGCACCGGCAGATCATATTTAATTCAAAACAATTAATACGCTAGTTCGTTAATTATTTATTTAATTAATGTTCAGTGGACGAAAAGGTTTCATTCGCGAGACAATTGATGCGTGCGGTTTAAATTCAAAAACAAAACAAAAGAAATCAGAGGGTCCTTGAAGATGAAAAACGAATTCAAATACCTACTAGATTTTCTTAATAATTCCAAGTTAATCCGCTGAAAGTTAAAAAAAAAATTAATAAGTAAGTTGCATGCTTCCATCTTATCAATCACTTGCGTCCAAAACAAGTGTCGCAAAAAGACCTGCGATGGCTTTTTTCTTTTGTGTAATCCATCGAGCCCTTTGTTCTGTTTTCTATCGACCATAACATTACCACCGGCCGCCACTTCCTCTTAAATATTTTTCACATCGTGCTCTAACACTACAGTTCGGTATTGATTGTAGTTATTTTTATACCTGTTGCTATTATTTTTTAACATGAATTGCAACATGTTGTGCGATCAAATTAAAAAAGAAAAAAAGAATTACCGTAATTGAGTTTCAAGTTTGACCGTCGCGTCGGCGATACATTGTTTGCGATTCGTTTTACAGTCGATGTCCGTCGATGTTCGTAAACCTACATATTTAAGATTTCTTATTTAGATCATCCCCAATTAGCTAACAGTTTACGGAAATCGAAAAATCTCTCTGCACATACATCTGCCTGGAGTTAACCTACTTTCCGGTGTGAATGGGCGACTGACGTAACGCTGTGTTCTTGAAGCTCTCAATGATTCATTTTTCTCTGTCGCCGGATTATTTTTATGTAATCACGTGCAAGGTTTTTCTTTACACTGTATGGATCTTAGATAATTATTTCTGCTGTTACACTCTCAAAAAAAATTGGCCTGGGTTTAATAAATTAATTCCTTTTTAATTTCACGCTGATTGATTATCCATTTTTTGCGATTCGTTTTACAGTCGATGTCCGTCGATGTTCGTAAACCTACATATTTAAGATTTCTTATTTAGATTATCCCCAATTAGCTAACAGTTTAGGGAAATCGGAAAATCTCTCTGCACATACATCTGCCTGGAATTAACCTACTTTCCGGTGTGAGTGGACGATTGACGTAACGCTGTGTTCTTGAAGCTCTCGATGATTCATTTTTCTCTGTCGCCGGATTATTATTATGTAAACACGTGCAAGGTTTTTCTTTACACTGTATGGATCTTAGATAATTATTTTTGCTGTTACACTATCAAAAAAATTGGCCAAGTTTTAATGAATTAATTCCTTTTTAATTTCACGCTGATTGATTATACATTGTTTGCGATTCGTTTTACAGTCGATGTCCGTCGATGTTCGTAAACCTACATATTTAAGATTTCTTATTTAGATCATCCTCAATTAGCTAACAGTTTACGGAAATCGGAAACTCTCTCTGCACATACATCTGCCTGGATTTAACCTACTTTCCGGTGTGAGTGGACGACTGACGTAACGCTGTGTTCTTGAAGCTCTCGATGATTCATTTTTCTCTGTCGCCGGATTATTTTTATGTAATCACGTGCAAGGTTTTTCTTTACACTGTATGGATCTTAGATAATTATTTCTGCTGTTACACTATCAAAAAAAATTGGGCTAGGTTTAATAAATTAATTCCTTTTTAATTTCACGCTGATTGATTATACATTTTTTGCGATTCGTTTTACAGTCGATGTCCGTCGATGTTCGTAAACCTACATATTTAAGATTTCTTATTTAGATCATCCCCAATTAGCTAACAGTTTACGGAAATCGGAAAATTTCTCTGCACATACATCTGCCTGGAGTTAATCTACCTTCCGGTGTGAATGGGCGACTGACGTAACGCTGTGTTCTTGAAGCTCTCGATGATTCATTTTTCTCTGTCGCCGGATTATTATTATGTAAACACGTGCAAGGTTTTTCTTTACACTGTGTGAATCTTAGATAATTATTTCTGCTGTTACACTCTCAAAAAAAATTGGCCTGGGTTTAATAAATTAATTCCTTTTTAATTTCACGCTGATTGATTATACATTTTTTGCGATTCGTTTTACAGTCGATGTCCGTCGATGTTTGTAAACCTACATATTTAAGATTTCTTATTTAGATTATCCCCAATTAGCTAACAGTTTACGGAAATCGGAAAATCTCTCTGCACATACATCTGCCTGGAGTTAACCTACTTTCCGGTGTGGAGTGGACGATTGACGTAACGCTGTGTTCTTGAAGCTCTCGATGATTCATTTTTCTCTGTCGCCGGATTATTATTATGTAATCACGTGCAAGGTTTTTCTTTACACTGTATGGATCTTAGATAATTATTTCTGCTGTTACACTATCAAAAAAATTGGCCAAGTTTTAATAAATTAATTCCTTTTTAATTTCACGCTGATTGATTATACATTTTTTGCGATTCGTTTTTCAGTCGATGTCCGTCGATGTTCGTAAACCTACATATTTAAGATTTCTTATTTAGATCATCCCCAATTAGCTAACAGTTTACGGAAATCGGAAAATTTCTCTGCACATACATCTGCCTGGAATTAACCTACTTTCCGGTGTGAGTGGACGATTGACGTAACGCTGTGTTCTTGAAGCTCTCGATGATTCATTTTTCTCTGTCGTCGGATTATTATTATGTAAACACGTGCAAGGTTTTTCTTTACACTGTATGGATCTTAGATAATTATTTCTGCTGTTACACTATCAAAAAAATTGGTCAAGTTTTAATAAATTAATTCCTTTTTATTTCACGCTGATTGATTATACATTTTTTGCGATTCGTTTTACAGTCGACGTCCGTCGATGTTCGTAAACCTACATATTTAAGATTTCTTATTTAGATTATCCCCAATTAGCTAACAGTTTACGGAAGCAGGTAATCACGCGTTTATACCTGAACGACAAGCCGGTAATTTATGTGTCAATAATTTCAGTTTCGCATGAGCTTGCTGCATGTGCGAAACATGCGAAGCTTCAATCAAAGAAAGAATGGTTTCACATGCATAATGGTTCCGTACAATTACGCGCTTCACTATAATAGAAGCGAAATATTCAAGCAGTTTTTGTTCGCAATTCAAAATTTAATACAATTAGTGAAGATTTTTTTTTTTTAGTTCTTAGGTAGACTGTTTAATACATGCGTAATTTTTTTTACCGCAGGAAAGCGATTTTTTGGTTCAGTTTGAGTTGAAAGCCGAAAATACTCTCACAACGGTGTTTCCCCTCGTAACGTCGGAACAGGACCGTAAGTCGCCTGATGATTGTCGTCAAATCCTCCTCTCTCGTTGTCTCTCTCGTGATGTAGATTTCTCTCCAGATTAATTTTATTGAAAGAAAACAATAAAAAGATAATACAAAAAATAACAAAACGTAGGTGAAAATGAATCTTTTGGAATTACAAAAACGTCAGAGATAAAAAAAAAAATAAAACTTTATAAAATATAATTTGATAAAAGGGAGAGAGAAACTTGGATTTACCAACCGAAGCCTATTGAATCCGTGATTTATAGATCCCGATGACTTTATATTAAAAAAGAAAAAAAAACAAATGAAAAGATTATTGTTCGGAACGGTTTGAATTTAAAAAAAAGAAAACACTGCGAGGGAAAGCATTCGCCCTCCGTTCGCGGTTATCGAACTTAAATTAAAGGAAAACTGAACCTGAGTTCAACTTAGAATCGTTCGGAACGAGAAAAGTCGCGTACTTTTCCCTAAAGCTCCACGTAATAACTGCTGTTGATTTAAATGTTAATTGTTTTTCTCTGGGCGGCGCAGCGAAGACGTTTGGGGTCGTTTCCTCGAAGCTTCCCGCACCAGATAAGAATCGTTTTCCTTCATTCCTTCATTCAAGAGAAAAATGAATCGCACCGTCAGCTTTCCTTCATTCTAGAGAAAAATGAAACACAAAGACGTTACTAAACATCGTATTTCATCCAATGCGTGAAACTATAAAGGAAACGTATTGGTTTTCTCTTGAAAGGAAACGGTCGTTGCAATTCTCACCCTGTTACTCATCGTTAGAGATCGGAATCACATATTTTGACGTCATCAACGTACCGTATGATTTGTTACGATGAAATAAAGGCGAAATTATTTTTAATTCGTCTTCGTCCTTGTCGAAATAATGCGAGGAGTGTTCTGATTTAGCGATTGGCCAGCGCACGTTCTTCGTAGCGCATCACGCGACAGCGTGATTAGAATACGACGACGTCGAAATACGTGATTCCGATCTGTACTCATCATCTAGAGATTTAATGAAATTAAATGTTTTTTTTTCCTGTATACGAATTCTTAATTACTTTGCACGATTCGCTGTGATCGCTGTGACTCACCAGTGATCAGCATACTAAATATTATTTGATGTACAGTGGCGGGCATATAAAACGAGCCTTATCTTAAAACTGTACGTCCAAAACCCTGGCGCTCTGATGTGATCGTACTTTTCGATTACAGAAAACTATTAAAAAAATATGAAAATTATGTTTGTATAAAATTGAAAGCGTGTTCTGTTCATTGCTCCAGAGCACTCTGAGAGTAGTTCCGTCCCTTATTTTATTTCTATATGAGGTTAAAACGTGACATGAGAGGGCTGTAGAGCATTTGAATTGATTATATCTGCATTAGATTTTAAAAACGTTCATTTTGAAGTTATTAGTAAAGACCGGAATCGCATATTTTGACGTCATCGTGTAGGAGGTTATTATCGTAACAATCAATCCAGGGGGCGGCTCCCTAGATTACTACACCGAAAAGGATTGCCCAATGAAAACGATTTACAAATAAATTTGTCCTTTTGTTTCGTAAAATTGCTGATGTCAAAGTATGTAAGACATTGACACATTAAAAAAAAAAAGGAAATTCATCTTCGTTGCGTTTTAAGTTTTAAGTCCTCCAAATGACGCCATATTCGCATTCGCCGCCTGAACATTCTGGAAATGAGAAGGGCGAAAAAATTACAACTTAATTACTTCTCGCCGGCGCAACATTACAGCAATTACGTCATAACATATTGCCAACCCCAACCGTGTCCCGTGGTCACATTTTACAGGTCGTTAAACAAAACCAAACGGACGCACGTCGCTGCTGCTGCTGCAAAATAAAGCTCTGCAAACCTGCTAAGCTTTAGCTTCGTTAGATTCTACAGTCTTTTTTTTTCTCTGGTAACTGAAAGGTCAAGCGTCAGAGGGCGCAACAGTCTTTATCTTATTAGGCTTATATTCCATTAGCTTATTTTAATTTATTTTTTAAGTGTTCATCCACTTTCGTTTATATAATAAAAAAGACTGTCAGCACTTACATAAATTAAATCCGTGTGACTAAGTGGTTGTTATACTGGGTGTTTCACACTATCCGTCTCTGGCCCTTTTTCTCTTGAAAATATGAAGTAGTGGGAAGATGCAAAAAAAATAATTACAGTATGATAAGTTCAGGCAGTTTTTAGGCCAGTTCCGATAAAATAACGAGCACATCCGCGTTGTCAATTATTATAAAAGTTTTAATAAAATTACCGAGTTGACCTTATTATCATTTCATGATTTATTTCTCCGTTTAATAATGGATATTTCATCGTAAAATTATAGTCAATAGTTTAAGGGGGGTGGGAGAGAAAAAAAAAAAAAACTATAAATGTTATATTTAGACGACTCGTCAATACGGTAAATGAGCACCGACAGACAATTCGACCTAATTGCATTATTTAAAAAAAATTAACCGCATTACTTCTTCTTGTAAAGTCTTTTATTTATTTTGTACAAATTCTCCACAGACATGCATACAGCCATCCGAACGGTTTGATGATGAATATCCCCGAACATGCGGTAAAATATCGTGCGAAACGCTCGTTTATTATTCAGCCGCGTCCTTAAATACAGGGTGCCCTTATTGTAACGCAATTTACATTCTCAAGTTCAACGTAATCCCCCACCCCCGCCCCACCGGTTTATTAGTATAATTTCGGGTTATTTTAATATGCTCCGGTACGGGGTGGCGTTTTGTGTGAGGCCGTAAGTACGCTTGCAAGTTAAAATAATTAATTATTCCGAAACGTGAAAGGCGCACGAGATAATCCTGGGAGGCTTCTTTACTTACGTATTCCGTCCTTGAATCGATGCAGGACGACAATACCAGAAGAAAAGGCTAATTTATTACGATGTGGGCCTCAAGTTTTGCTTGAGTTACCACACGCCAAGAAATGCATTAATTATGGACGTGTTTTCATGAAGCTTTATTGCCGTGAGGATGTGGTGGTGTTGATAACGCAGGACGAAACGGTTTTAATTAATCGCCCTTCATTATACAAGCAGGAAGGAAATCCTAAATTCAAATGGAATTTATGTGTAAAATGTGCCTGCATTGATTTGCTGTTTCTCGTCTAAACTGCGCCTTCGTAAAATACATGTTACTATACCAAAGACTAAAAGTGTAGATATTCCCATCTTAATTATTTTTATTTTTCACTCAAGATGATTGATTGATGAGTGCGTTCTTCAATTAAGCGGTGACGGTAATTTTGGGCCTGGAGGCATACTCAGATTTAAGTACAAAAAAATACTCGTTCCAGTATTTAAAGACGTTATGACGTGTTTCTTGTAAGAGGGAGAAAACATCTCATCTTAATCTGATTCGGTAGGATCAAGGCTTTTTCCCCCCATCATCTAATCTTTGCACACGTCACGGAACTCCGCGGTCTTGCATCATGCAAGACCTTGTTGAAGGTCATGTCGCATTGTTTACAATTACTTTTCGGAATATAATTTCTACGCGCTAAAGTTTTGTAAACCTGTGGCTTCAAATCTTATTAATTATTTCCATTCTGTTCTGTCATGTGCCTTCTCCTCATCACTCTTACTCGTAGCTCTCCCTTCACTGCTGCCAACCATCCCCTTTTCGGCCTTCGTCTTCGTTTTTTCCCTCCCTCTCCTATTGTATTGGCTCCAAATCTTTTAATTCTTTCCATTTTGTTCTGTTCTGTGCCTTCTATTGCCACTGTTCCGCGTAGGTCTTCCTTCACTGCTGTCAACCGTCTTCTTTCCGGCCTTCGTCTTCGTTTTTTCCCTCCCTCTCCTATTTATTGGCTTCAAGTCTTTTAATTCTTTCCATTTTGTTCTGCTCTGTGCCCTCTCTTGCCACTGTTCCACGTAGGTCTTCCTTCACTGCTGTCAACCGTCTTCTTTTCGGCCTTCGTCTTCGTTTTTTCCCTCCCTCTCTTATTTTATTGGCTTCAAATCTTTTAGCTCTTTCCATTTGTTCTGTCTTGTGCCTTCTCTTGTCACTGTTCCACGTAGGTCTTCCTTCATTGCTGTCAACCATCTTCTTTCCGGCCTTCGTCTTCATTTTTCCCTCTCTCTCCTATTGTATTGGCTTCAAATCTTTTAATTCTTTCCATTTTGTTCTATCCTGTTACTCTTCCACGTAGATCTTCCTTCACTGCTGTCAACCACCGTCTTTCGGGCCTTCGTCTTCGTTTTTTCCCTCCCTCTCCTATTGTATTGGCTCCAAATCTTTTAATTCTTTCCGTTTTGTTCTGTTCTGTGCCTTCTCTTGTCATTGTTCCACATAGCTCTCCCTTCACTGCTGCCAACCATCCTCTTTCCGGCCCTCGTCTTCGTTTTTTCCCTCCCTCTCCTATTTATTGGCTTCAAGTCTTTTAGTTCTTTCCATTTTGTTCTGCTCTGTGCCCTCTCTTGCCACTGTTCCACGTAGGTCTTCCTTCACTGCTGTCAACCACCGTCTTTCGGGCCTTCGTCTTCGTTTTTTCCCTCCCTCTCCTATTGTATTGGCTTCAAATCTTTTAGCTCTTTCCATTTGTTCTGTCTTGTGCCTTCTCTTGTCACTGTTCCACGTAGGTCTTCCTTCATTGCTGTCAACCATCTTCTTTCCGGCCTTCGTCTTCATTTTTCCCTCTCTCTCCTATTGTATTGGGTTCAAATCTTTTAATTCTTTCCATTTTGTTCTATCCTGTTACTCTTCCACGTAGATCTTCCTTCACTGCTGTCAACCACCGTCTTTCGGGCCTTCGTCTTCGTTTTTTCCCTCCCTCTCCTATTTATTGGCTTCAAATCTTTTAATTCTTTCCATTTTGTTCTGTTCTGTGCCTTCTCTTGTCATTGTTCCACATAGGTCTCCTTTCACTACTATCAACCATCTCCTTTCCGGCCTTCGTCTTCGTTTTTTCCCTCCCTCTCCTATTTATTGGCTTCAAGTCTTTTAATTCTTTCCATTTTGTTCTGCTCTGTGCCCTCTCTTGCCACTGTTCCACGTAGGTCTTCCTTCACTGCTATCAACCGTCTTCTTTTCGGCCTTCGTCTTCATTTTTCCCTCTCTCTCCTATTGTATTGGCTTCAAATCTTTTAGCTCTTTCCATTTGTTCTGTCTTGTGCCTTCTCTTGTCACTGTTCCACGTAGGTCTTCCTTCACTGCTGTCAACCATCTTCTTTCCGGCCTTCGTCTTCATTTTTCCCTCTCTCTCCTATTGTATTGGCTTCAAATCTTTTAGCTCTTTCCATTTGTTCTGTCTTGTGCCTTCTCTTGTCACTGTTCCACGTAGGTCTTCCTTCACTGCTGTCAACCATCTTCTTTCCGGCCTTCGTCTTCATTTTTCCCTCTCTCTCCTATTGTATTGGCTTCAAATCTTTTAATTCTTTCCATTTTGTTCTATCCTGTTACTCTTCCACGTAGATCTTCCTTCATTGCTGTCAACCATCTTCTTTTCGGCCTTCGTCTTCGTTCTTCCATTTCAATCATAAAGGCTCATAACTTCTCTATTTGTTCTTCTCCTCCATCCCGTGGGTACCTTCTATGTGTAACCTTCCAAATATTTTCCACAGAATTTTCTTTTCCCATTTCCCACTTTCATTTCTTCTTGCTTGTTGAGGGTCTAAGTTTCACACCCACGCAGTACAGTCGGTTTTATTGTTGTACCTTAGATTTTTACTTATTATTTTTTTTTGGACAGGTGCTTCGATTTTATTGCAAGTGCCCCTACCACTCTACTGCCTCTTGCTAATTGTTTATTTATTTCTATTCTTGTCACCCCTAAGTACTCGAATTGTATTGTTTTCTCGAAGTTATATTCCTCACCATTTGTTGACTTTCGTTTAGGTTGTTTAGGATGTTGCGTGGATTTTATTTTCATTTCCATATACTTTACTTTCTTCTCGTTTGTGTAAACATTTTTACTCCGTATTATTGTATATTACAACATTTCTTTGTATGTATCTCTCATTACTATCTCTAGGGTCAAGTTAAACAGGGTTATAGAGAGGTGGGGGGCGGGGTCACTTTATCTCAATAAATAAAAGAACATTTGCAGTGAACGTGGTGCAGAATTAAAAAAAAAAATTAAATTGGAGAGAACGGTGTAGTATTCTTTAATTGTAACATTTTTTTAAAATTTAATTCCGCATCACATTCGTTACAAATGTTGTTTTATTTATTTAATTTAGCTTTTGCCAAGCATCGTCCTTATCAAATATCAAATAATTTGTTGAAGTTCATTATTCCCAGTTGAACATAATAAAGGTAATAATTTTGTTTCAATTTAAAATCATAAAAGGCATTTATGTGAAGACAGTTTCCGATTTATTCATTTATTATAATTTAGAACAGAATTTTAGCTCATTCATTTCTATAAGGATTTAAAGATTTTTTTCATTTGTTTTTCTTTTCTGTTTCCTTCAAATGTTACTTAAGCTACATTATTATTTTTTGCAACTGTTTTCATCTAATTTTCTTTTTCGTTTTCAGCCGATTAATACGTCTTTTTCTTGCAAGAATAAAAATTGCTCGTACTACCGAAAGAGATGAAAATCAAAACGCGATTTTAAAAAATTGAAAAAGAAAAGAAAAAAAAATACCAGATCGCCAACTGGGATTTCCGTTTGTAAGAGATTTGTTAACAGGAAAAAAAATTAGTAATACAGTAACACGGGGTGTCTTTAACTATAAAACTGCATAGATAATACTCGTAATAGAAGTTTCGTTCTTTATAATTCTTACAATTTATTAATTAACCGCGGAGTAGGGTGAAACCCGCCGCCATCTATCGGCGTTTGTGGAAAATTTCTCTTTAGGACAATAATTAAAATGAAGATTACGATCATTGTTGGGGGTTTCATAAACTTACGCATCCAGCTGCGTCATCTGTTTGTACAGATTTACGAAAATCAAGTGTACATTGAAAATTAAGATGAGTATATGCAGCGCCATCTCTCGGATATCATTTAAGGTTTTCTGAAAGAGAAAGACTGATTTAATGTGCAAGTTTTGCGTTGTTTCTTGGCTCTCCTTTTCCTTTTCGAATGCCATCAGTGAAGTTAGCGAAAAGCGCAAGATAAAGAAAAAGAAATAGACAGTCAAAATCAAAAAGGGGCAGAAATCAAAAACAATTTCAAAATATTGAAATCAATAGGACGATGATGAAGCGAGATAGAACGAAAGAAAGAGTGAGGGGGTAAGGCCTGGGCATTTCTTCTTGGCACTTCTTCATGAAGACTTCTGCACGGACGCTACATAAAATGATATTTATTTAAAAGAGAAAAAAAAAGAATAAATATAAATAAAATAAAAATCTTTAGTTACGTTTGCTAAAATGATAGACGTAATTAATTATTATTTATTTAAATCTCTTAGGGCCATTTGCACCACTTTCAGTTAAAATTTAAGGTCCACTTAACTCCATAGAAACGTTTGTTACAATAATTATTTCTATGGAGTTAAGTGGAGCTTAAATTTTAACTGAAAGTGGTGCAAATGGCCCTTAAACAAATATTTGTGATTATCTCGTCGGTATGACTTCGTCGTAAAATAAATTCAAAGTAAAACATCAATTAGTTTAATTAAAAGACGCAATAATTAGATTAATTAATTTAGATATAGCGGAGGTGACTTCCTCGCTTGTTCTTGTTCTTAACCAGACAATACAAATTCATTTATTTATTTATTTTTTTTTTTTTTGAAGGCGCGCCCGAGTTTAAGAAACGAAAATATTGCGCCAAACTTTACGACGAAGTTTCAACAAACAGCAAGTTTTCGTCTCGACGTTTCGGCCTTGAAGTTTTCAGGTAACGGCGATCGCTAGCTTGAAAGTTTCGGATGCTTTTTAATAGCGTTTAAATTTCCGTTTTTCAAGGAACTATTTCATATTTTTCATCAACCGGTCTTTGTTTATGGATGGATGAAAAAAGTGTTGGGGAAGTTTCGTATCGTTTTGTTTTTGAAATACATAGTTTGCAAACTGCTCGCAATTATCTGCTTGTGTTTCCCTTGCGTTTTCCAAGTAGGAAACAATAATACTTATTACCAGTAATCTTAGGCGGATTACAAAAAAAAAAAACGAAATTGCATATTTAAGCCACTCAATCACGGTGTAAGATGGACAGGTATCTCGACGAGCACGGCAGCTGCACGCTGAAATCCTTACGCGCGCGTGTAAACTATTGCGAAAGAGATTTGTGAAGATTCGATCGCTTTTATTTCTGCTGACACTTTTATTAATTTGAATTGAAATGCGAATAATAGGCGTCACTTACGTATTCCAGACTACAACGTCGTCTTTTGTTTCAAGACCTTTCGTTTCGTTTTAGGATCGATCGTCTTTTGTTTTCAGTCGTCAGGTTTTTTTTTTTTAATTAAGATCGTGTTTCGTTTTAAAATCAAAATCGTGTTGTTTCGTTTTAAAATTAATTTCAGAGCGCGTTTAATTTTATCATTGTAATTATTATTGTTGTGAAAACTGAAACGTCAAAATCTACGCGACTCCCCCCCCCCCTCCCCCCGCGACCTTCTTTTAGACTCAAACTTCTTTTATTTTAAAATTTTTCGACTCAGGATCAACTGATTTTCGTTATTGAAGATCGACGGGGGGGTCGTTTCTCTTAGAATTGTTGATCGATCTCAGTAGTGGAAATCGATCGTCTTTTGTTTGCAAAATCTTCCCTTCAGAATGGACCGATTTTGTCTTTTGTTTTAAAATTTTCCGTTTCGGAATAGACCGACGACGTCTTTTTTTTATTATTTCGTTACAAACTCGACGTTTCTTTTCGGTTCCGGAATCGATAACGTTCCGATTTCAAAGTCGACAGCTTTACGTTTTAAAAACGTCCGAATTGTGTTTTTTTTTTTTTTAAAAAAAAACGTCCCAGTCGATTGTCTTTTGTTTTAACAACGAGATTGAGACGTGTCGTCTCGAAGTCGTCGTCGTCGTCGTCGTCTATCGCAGTTAATTTAAAATACGAAACAAAAACCAGCAACAATGCCGGTTGTTGATTGAGTATAGATGGCGCCCCCATCTTTTGGAACCGATCGTTTTTTGTTTTTAAAAGCGTCCACTGTTTTGACGTTTGTTTGTTTTTGTTTCTTTTTTCTTTTGTTCCAGAATCCATAGCGTTTTTGTTTCACAAGTAAAGTGAACTTTTCGTTTGAAAAACGTGACGGAAATACCTTTTCGAAAATGTCAGAATCAATCTATCTTTTGTTTTAAGTTTCAAGGGTTCGGTGCAATGTAAGAAAATGAATTTTCTTGTTCTAAACACCGTTCTAACACTATTTTTATGTTCCGTGCTTTTACCTTTCTTTCATTTTCTTCCTCATCCTCTTTGTCTCGTTTGCTGTTTTTCTCGCTTTCTTTTCTTTTTGTTTCTCTTTTCCCTCGCATTTCCATTTCTTTGCCTGTTCGAGTTCTGATTCTTTGTTTGTTTGTTTTATTTAATGCGTTAAGTAATTCAAGGTAATTCAGTAATAAGAAATAACTTCATCATTCTTAAAACAGAAATAAAAAAATCTTTATACATGCAAGGTCTTATCGAAATTCACGAGAAAAATAATTTTGTTATACAGGGTGTTATTAAACTTTCGGGTTCATTAATACTAGCAGAGGTGGCAAGGAATAACTTATAATTTGAAATTTCCCAGTTCCCTTTTTTATTCATTATTCATTATTCATTATTCATTATTCATTTGGCCGATTCAAATTTCGATTTTATTGAATTCTTCTATTTTTTATGTTCTATTATTATCGTTACTGCAAGATTGAAGGAGCAAGAAGGTCGAAGCAGAGCTTAATTAGTAACAAAATAATTTTTTCCTGCTCAATTCCTATACTTCACAAAATAAAACTCAATTGGTGATCATTTAAGAAATGACTTGCTCGAAACTTGCTTCTATTTCGTGAGATAAGTTATTTTAACAGATAAAGTAAGTGGCTCATTCATTAATTTGAAAATAGTAATCGAAACTATGCACTTAATAGACCGGTCGAAACCTTTTATTATTTCAAAATTAATTTCGAACCTGGAATTCTGTCATCATCGCAGAGTCTATATTTTATGCAATACAACAACGCGTTACCGATTCTGCACGGTGTTGACAGATGAAAATTTGTTTTGATTGTACGTAAAACGGCGGTAGATGACGCTACTTCATTATTTTTCCAATAATATGCGATGCTTTCGGAATGCTGGTCTACCAAAAAAAAATGGGGGGCTTTTCAACAAGGGGAGGTAAATTTTAGTATATATATTTCAAGGTCAAATGGTC
Organism: Prosopocoilus inquinatus; assembly: GCA_036172665.1. Lineage (NCBI taxonomy): Eukaryota > Metazoa > Arthropoda > Insecta > Coleoptera > Lucanidae > Prosopocoilus > Prosopocoilus inquinatus. The sequence goes on from CM069873.1 coordinate 1,799,760, forward strand.
TGATGCAAAATTATTTCGTTTTAAAACTCCTAATAAATATTTTTTTTGAATAAAATTCAACGAGGAAGCCTCAAAGAAAATTATTCAAAAAAAAAAAAGTATAAAGGATAGCAGCTTCCAGAGTGGTTACCGCACAAACCAGAAACGCGCAAAAATTATGTGTCTTATTAAAAAATACATGAAGCGACGGAAATTTCCGTCAGTTGATTAAATGTTGGGTGCTAATAAATTGTAAGATAAGATATTGTTACGAATTTGGGTCTTCACAAATTACAGTCGTTACATTTCAGAACACTTTAATTACAAGCTGTCGATTTACGCAGTTAACAACACAGTCGTAAAGAGCTTGTCTATCAAATAACACTTTTACAAAATGTACTTTCTATTTATTCGAGGTACGAACCCTTCGCTTGCTAACTTAATAATAACTAAACTCCTGACGGATCGTACGGCTTATATAGCGGAGTCCTCTGTTGCTCGAACATACTAGAATGACCGCGTAGCTTCGGAAACGTTCTGTGACGGAAGCTAGCGTTACCGATGCTAAAAATAGATCTGCTTGCGCGTCACGGTTGTAACAATATATAGATATAGATAAATAGAAACAAACGTAGGAGTTATTGACCAAATTTATAATAAGAATTTTACATTTTAATTCATTTGTTGTAATGATAAATAAATCATCATGATTTTTTTTTGTGTAATGCAAATTAATTGTTTGTGTACGTGATGATGTTTTCACGTGATAAGATGGCAACAGTGTAAAATTATTCATTCATATCGATAAATGGTGCAATGACTTTCACATAATAATAAAATACATTAATATTTACAGAATCGATATTACGTCGTCCACGGCAAACCCAAGGGGTTGCCTATGGGGGTAGGAAAAACAGAAAATTCCTTCGTACAGAGTTGATTGAAGTCATGTCAAGCGATGGGGTCCTTTGTTGACGCCGGCGAACTTAAGTTGGCAATCCTCCAGGTTACGTATGGCTACGGGTAATTTTATTTCATGAAAGCCGATTTAGCATAAAATATTTTGAATCATGTACGACATGACCATGCGGGTGTTCGAGGATCGCCGGCGGTGTTCGGACGTGGCCGCCACCCCTTTAGTAACCACCACTAAACACAACATTGTATCACGGTCACTACGGCTGTCACTTAACACGTTTCTTTTGCCTGGCCTGTGAAAAACTTTTGGATAGTTTCAGTGGGTGCGTGGCGCTTGTGCAAGAAAATCAGTGATTAACAAAAAAAAAGTAAAAAGAAAAAAGAAAAAAATAATTGTGTGCGTCGGTTTCGTTTTGTGGACGTCGCAAAAATACTTCTTGGGTATTTTTTTTTCTCTCTCTCTCTCTCTCTCTCTCATTCAATCAGAGATTGCTATTATTGTTTATGGTGCTTTTGCTTTTTTGTTTTTTGTTTTTTTTTGCGTCCTCCACGAAAATACTCCCCGAAACGAACGACCCAATAAAACCAAATTAGACAGCGCTTTATGTACGCCACATATAAATTTTCCGAACGCAGCCATCGGGCATAATAATAAAACATTTTCTTATAATTACTTCATAAAACCGGGGAACAACAATGTATTTCGGTTTATAACCGCGCTACAATGCGTCGACGTTAAAAACAACATAAAATCCATAATAGTTTCTTTCTCTTGTGAAATGGGGTTATTTATTTACGCGTTGCCGATATCGGAAAATAATTAAGTCGGCTGTTCATTATATTTAATTATGCGATTAAATCCGTCCCGCCTTAAAAAAAAAAAAAATGTGTGCGTTTTTTTTTTTTTTTTTTGGTGGTTGCGGTGAAAATTCGACGAACGCGTGTGAAATAAATAAACGATGCAAATTGCGAGCGCAACGTGTAATCCAAATTAAAACGGGCAAACTCGATTCCCACCCACCCCCCCTCGGCCAATTTTCACGGGCGTTTCGGGAAATTTAATGCGCTTTCGCGAACTTTTCAATTTTCAATTTGCTCTGCCCCATAAAATATTTTACTTTTAATATTTTCAAATTTAATAAATCGTTTAAAACGCCTGAGGCCTTCGCATTTACTATTAACATTTTTTTTTTTTAGAATAGATAGTACGGGGGGTAAACCGGAAAAAGTTCATAACGTCAGGGAAAAATCAAAAATCACGGGAATTTGTGAACGCAAAAGTCGGTGAAGATAATCGAAAAACCGGATTATTTTATTTATTATTTTGTTAACAAACCCGTTCGTCTAAAAAAAAAATTAAAATAAATAAATTGCCATTTTCGTAAAATGCAAAGCTTTAAAGTATAGGCAACCCAATGTACAACAAAGTCGTTTGTTACGTGCCATGTTTTTGTTTTAACAGTTTATTTATTTCTACTTTTGTAAATAATTTAAATTATTTTCTGCATTAACGTAACTGATTTTTCATAAATTAGTAAATTTTGTACGTTAATGAAAAGTACGTATTTGTTTTTTGAAAATAAAATCCAAAAAAAAAGAAAATGGAAAATCACATTATTGAACTAAAAGGAATATTGTGCCTTGCTATTTTCAGTATAGGCAACCACACAAGCGACTGTGTGCATTGAGTTGCTTGTGCTTTTTGTTTTGTTTATGAAAACGTCAGTTTGTGATTTTTAAACGGTTTAAACAGGCTTGTTACCAAAACTAATTATTTATTATCGTTTAAAAGTAGTAAGTAATTCAATAATATCCTTTATTAAGCCGAGCAAACATTAAAATAAAAAATTCACTGTAGGCAACTACGCAAACGACTTTGTACATTGGGTTGCCTGTTCGTTTAAGGGGGTTTTCTTATCTTGTGGAAACGTCTCCATTTATTTTTATCAAACGAACAGGTTTGTTATACTGTAATTAATCGTTTATGATTTTTGTGATAGGTGTGATAGGTGATTCAAAAATGTTCTCGATTAAGGCAGGTGAAAATTAAAAAATAAATAAATTTAGTAATTTCTTTTTCTGTATATTTATTAATAATAATAATAATAATACTTATTGATGCTAGAAAACAGTTTTTTGGCACATTTATTATACAGGGTGTCCCAGAAAAACTATTCCTAACTTTCAGAAGGTAGTGGAAGGCATGTAATTAAGCAATTTTTTTAATAAAGTTGTGGCGGGAATTTCAAAATTTTAATTAATTCCAACTTATTATGAAAACATGAAAAATTACAAAAACTGTTTAAAATGATGGCCCCCATTTTGAATACATAACGACGTATAACTGAATGGCGAATTCAATAGCTGAATAGCCGGGAACGATTGCGAATGTTATCAAACGCAAGAATAATTCTAGCCACTAATTCCTCTTCTGAGTTGAGAAGTGTTGCAGACGATCGATTTAATAAGACCTCAAATTAAATTTTAAAAAAATACAAAAATCTGCATTGGTATTCTCTTAATTTTGAAGTTTTTTTTTTTTAATTTTTCATGTTTTCATAATAATTTGAAATTAATTAAAAATTTGTAGTTGCTGGAAATGAACAGAAAAGTCTTCATTTTCTTCTTTAATTCCTTTTAACATAACGTGAAACCATTTCCGGACCCACAACTTTTTAATAAGAATCGCTTAATTACATGCCGTTTACTACTTTTGAAATTTAGTTTTTCTGGTACAACCTGTATATATTATTTTTTTATTTTTTTATTTTTTTTTTTTGAAATCTGAAAGAATTAGAAAATTGTTTAAAACTCTTAAAAATTATTTGAGGAAAAGAATATTTTACTGCCTGTAGTGTGGGCAACCGTACGGACTGCTGAGTTCGTTGGGTTGCCTACACTCAGGCTTTTCGTCGAAAAAAATCCAAATTTTTATTTTTTTGGAATCGGAATTTTTTTTAACATCGTGAAATTTATGAAAGTCGCGTAATCGCCTGCATAAACCCTGCAGTAACCAGTTTAACTTCAAATAATTCATTACCATTTAGCAACAGCCTAATTTTTAAAATTTTAGTTTAAAAAGGCACAAATAATTGTCCAAACAAAAAGTAGTTTGTTCTTTTTTTTAAATTTTTTTTCAGTTTTTTTTTAATGTAAATCCTAAATGAAATAACCAAAATGTCCCTTCCTTAAAAGCACTAAATTCCCCTATATTTGGGGGCCTGGTTTTTATAAAGCGATGATTTGGTGGAAGATAAAAATAAAATTTTATAAAATAATAATTCGTGGAAAACCGACCCAACCTCAGATCGTCAGTACGTCTCTGTTTTTTGCATGAAATTGCTACCAAAAGTGTTGATCTAGTAAATAAAAACAAAATGATCTGCTAAGAAAAACTATTACTAGAAAAGAGACAATTGTTTAGAAGTAAAATGAAAAATTAAAAACTTCTTCTAACTAAAATAAATTTATATTGGTAGACACGTATTTTGACAGCTAAGCTGTCATCTTCGGTACACTCACGAGTTGTTTAGTGTAAACCAGAGGATATTATCCTCTGCACTGAAGATGGCAGCTTGGCCTTCGAAATACGTATCTACAGATATAAATTTATTGTGGTTAGAGCTTTTTTATTTTCTTAATTTACTGATGAATAAAAATGAAAAATCTAATGTCCAATGCAAATAAAAGAATAAAAGATTGTAATAATTGATTTTCAGTAAGTAAAATGTTCGTTCCAAAAACATACAGGGTGTTTGGAAATTGCTAGCACAAAAGAAAAATTGGTAGACGGTGATGGTGAGTTGAAGTCAACGGCGAAAAAAAAATTCTAATCGAAATTCTTTAGTTTTCGAGATAGAAATTGCTAAAAATTTGGACAAAATTGTTGGCGCGCCACTGAGTTAAAGTGACAAGCTGTCGCAACATTCACAACTAACGAATGCCGCTTACACAAATAATGAATTGACGGACATGGTGTTATTTTATTGAAAAAAAAAATAGGTTTGTTGGATTTCTTAGAACTTCCAGATGCCACAGTTTTCTTTTTGTGCTAGCAATTTCCAAACACCCTATATATACTGATTAAAATATAAATAAATGAAAATATAAACAAATTTGATAATTTCGAAGAATAAAATCATCTTGAAATATGAAAGTAAATGAAAACAAAAACATTTTAAATCGAATTTCAATTAATTTTTTTTTTCTGACGTAACAATTTGTATATTTTTTTTAATAATAATAATTTAAATGTGTGCATTAAAAATGTACCTACTGTGTAATCCGGAAGCTCCTCCGCGTTTAAGAAATTAGAACGCTCTAATTTTTCGTTGAATTTATCGACTTAAAACATGCAATGCCAATTTATTGATTAACAAAGTTAATAATTCACGCGTTCTGATGTGTCTATGCAGTTCTCAGTCTGATATCATGCATAATAAATTCACGTTCAGGTACTAAATTGACTTTGATTTCCACAAAAACATCCATTGCAAGGTTTTATCGTTGCCCTAGTTTGAAATTTTGGGACATTTTGCTTTTATGAAACAGCTAATTTCAATAATAATTATACTACAAATAAATATTCTAAAATTAATTGAAATAGATGTTATATACAGTGTCTTTCAAAAAGTGTGCTACAAATGAGAATTTTTTCTATTATCGATTTTTATTTGAATTTATTGAATCTGAACACTTCTGCATCCCCTAAAATCAAATTGGAAAATGTCGGATAAAATTTATCTAGAATGGTATACAACGTGGACACTAACAAATGAATACCGCTTAAGAGTAAAGTACCCTTATTTTACAAGACACAGGAAAAGGTCATGAGAATAAGTCGTTCGGAATTAAAAGCTATAGCCAGATATAAAATTATAGCTTCCTATCTCAAAAAACAAAAGAAATACAATTTATTGTGAACCACTCTTTATGCACACTACATTATAATATATAGGGTGTTCCATTAAAAAAACAAAAAAACTTAAGTTTAGTTTATATCTCGTTTATACGACCATCAATTGTTTTCCTGTGAGCACGTCACAGAGAAACTTTGAATTAGTCCTTATAAGTTTTGTATTAAACATTTTTTCCTGAAATCAAAAATAAAAGAGTCAAAGGGGGCAGGAATTCTCGCGTAGTCACCCTGTACATAACATGGACAATAGATATGTCAGTTAAATATTTGAAATTAATAATTAAATTTAAATTACACGTGGGAAAGGAATGGAAATCAACTCACAACGTTAAACAAAAGTAACTGTAAAAGTAAAAGCGACTGTAATTAAATAATCGCATTATAAATAATAGTGGTAGTAATAGTCCTTGTTCCGGATCGAAAATGCTCACCCGGTATAATCTGTGCATGCATTTAAAATTTTAATGAACGAAGTTGATTCTCGTCCGATGAAAAAAAAAACGTTGAGTGTTTTCCCTTCGTGATTTTAGTGCGCGTTTCAAGTTTAAAAACCGTTGAGTGCTTCCCTTCATAATTTTTGTCCGTTTCAAGTTTAATAAAAAAAAAAAAAACTTTTTACTTACAATTTAGATGAACAATCACTTTCCAAAAATCGAATTGGGCGAGACGAATAAAACGAAGTAAATAATGCTTTTGCTTCAATTTTTATTTATTTATTTTAAATACGCCAAGAAAATTTTAATTTAAATAATTGTGCTCGTAGTGTGGTAAGAATTTTGATAAGACGATTTGGATTGATTATTTAATAATTAAAAAAGAAGTATTTGAAGTAAAAGCGCTTATTTCGTTTTGTTCATCTAGGCTCGTGCGTGAAATACACAGGGGCGGACCTTTAACTTTGAGTGGAATAACGCTGCTGTTTGTGGGCCCACCAAATTAATCCATGTACCACCTGAATAAAGCAATACTTTTATAAAGACAAAAAAAATCTGTCAAGCTAAATTGCACAGCAAGACTTAGACCCGATTTTATAATCGAACTTTAGGAGACTTTAAAAGAAAAGTCACAGTCTCATGTCCAAAAGATGCGGAAACGTAGTTATTTGTACATTAGATTGTGACTTTTTTTTAAAATCTCCTAAAGTTCGATAATGAAATCGAGCCTTAGAGCCGTTTTCATAATCAGACATTAAGGAAGCTTTAATTTTAAGTCATTTTAAGAATAGGGAAACAAATGTATTTTTTTTAGGTTAAAGTAACTTTCAACTTAAAGTCTGATTATGAAATCGGCCCTAAAGGAGACTTTAAAAAAAAAGTCACATTCTTATGTATGAATAACTACATTTTCCGCATCTTTTCGGACATGTGACTGTGAGTTTTATTTTATTTTAAAGTCTCCTAAAGTTCGATTATGAAATCGGCCCTTAATCTAAATAATTTAATAAGGCAATGCATTACTAACAATTACGTGATGTGGATTATATATAAATATAATCTGAAAATGCAAAGAAGCTAAATTCAAAAATTATATAATATATACATACATATACAGTGTCTTTCAAAAAGTGTGCTACAAATGAGAATTTTTTTAATTATCGATTTTTATTTGAATTTATTGAGTCTGAACACTTCTGCATCCCCTAAAATCAAGTTGGAAAATGTCAGATGAAATTTATCTGGAATGGTATACAGCGTGGACACTAAGAAATGAATACCGCTTAAGAGTAAAGTACCTTTATTTTACAAGACACAGGAATAGGTCATAAGAATAAGTCGTTCGGAATTCAAAGTTATAGCCAGATATAAAATTATAGCTTCCCATCTCAAAAAACAAAAGAAATACAATTTATTGTGAACCACTCTTTATGCACACTACATTAAGAAATACTGGCGGGATTAAAGTGTCCGCCAAAATGATATGAATAGGAAAACAGGAAATTCCTGCGTATTTCTCAATTATTTCATTTGGTTCTGAGTGACTATTTCGATGAGTTGCTATCATGCTACAAAAAATCATAAAGTTTCGGAATGCATTGAAATAATGACTCAGAAAGAAATGAAATAATTGAAAAATAAGAACGAATTTCGTGTGCTCCAATTCATATTATTTTAACGGACACTTCAACCCCACATGTATTTCCCAATGTAGTGTGTATGAAGAGTGGTTCACAATAAATTGTGATTTTTTTTTCATTTTTGAGCTGCGAGACTACAATTTCATATTTGGCTATAGCTCTTCATTCTGAACAACTTATTCTTACAATGTTTTCCCGTATCTTATAAAATAAGGGCACTTTACTCTTAAGCGGTCTTCATTCTTCGGTGTCCACGCTGTATACCGGTCAAGAGAAAATTCATTTGACATTTGCCAATTTGATTTTAAGAGATGCAGAAGCGTCCTGCATCAATAAATATTTATAAAAATCGATGATAAAAAAAATTCCCATTCGTAACACACTTTTTGAAAGACACTGTATATATAAATATTAAATATATTGTAACAGTAAAAATTATAACTTATTAATCACAAAAAAAAAGAATTCAGAATCCAATGCACTTTAATGTTCATCTTAGAATAGTTTTAAATATTTAAGTAATAAATATTAATATTTTTTAATTTGTCAATTTTCTCGGCCTTGCACAAATGTGACACTTACGCCCGATTTCTTTACCTCCTGATAAATTTATCTGCCTGGTATTATATCCTTGGATACCATTGTATCGATAATAGTTTCCAAGGATACTACCTAACCTGGCAGATAAATTCATCCGTAGGTGAAGTAATCGGGCCTTAAAGTTGTCCATTTTAATACAGGGTCATTCATAATAGGTAGTTACGGCTAAAAGTATTTTGGAATGAAGAATTTAAATAAAAATATAAGCGACACAAATTAAATAAAACATTGTAAACAAAGTGTCCGCCTTGCTGATGACGAATATAAGGAAGTGTTAAACAAGTTAAATATTAAAAGAAAGTCTCTCTTCTGGAGGTTTTGAACAGCATTAAAAAGAATTTCCGTTTTGATTTCACTGTATGTGCACAAGTGAGAATTTAAAGAGTACCTATATTTAATTAATTTTTTCTCTCACTCACTCATTTAGTATTCACCACTATAGCCACAACTTAAATTCAGGAAAATATTTTGCAAGATAGAAGTAATTGAATCGATGAGTGCATGAGTGTGTTCAGTCCAAATTTGTGACCGTCTAACGAATTATTATCTGTAGTTTCATTAACTGATATTAATTTGATGTGTACAGGGTGTCTCGAACCTCTGGGAAAGTAATAATAATAATAATAATAATAATAATAATAATGTTTATTGGTGATGGTCATTCAAGAGAATTTTCACACGTCACAGATTTAACAAATTAAAATATAACATTAATAGTAATATTGTCGAATGCAATAGGCAGAGAATATAAATAAAAGTAAAAGATGTACATATAAATAAAATATACATTTATATACTTATAAATAAACGGTTATTGACGATTTGAGGGTTATCTGACGGGGAGACTAGTTAAATCACAAAAATCATTTTCAAGAAAAAGTGGGAAAGTGCGAGAATGCCCCTGTAAATTCATTTTACCAAGAGAAAGTCTTAACAAAAGTTGTGCGGGTTTTCATTCTGGGCGATTTAAAATTATTTTCAAATATAAAAATACAGATTGGTCATTTACATATGGAACAATCGTAACTTATAATTTTTTAAATGGAACACTATATATTTTATTACGGTTTCGGCTAAACCTTGAAGAGAGGATAAAAATGGTATAATAATTATTTTTGTATTTACCGAGTTATTTTTAATTCTATAGTTACGGCTGAAAGTGTTTTGGAATGAAGAAATTGCCATTTGCCAATTTGATTTTAAGAGATACAGAAGCATCTTGCATCAATAATTTTTTTATAAAAATCAGTAATAAAAAAAATCCCATTTGTAGCACACTTTTTGAAAGACACTGAAGATATAATATATATAGATATTATATAAAAAAAATATTGGAAATATACAGTTCAGCAGCAAATTTACATATACATATATTTTTTTTTAAATAGAATTATCAAAATTCTTGTGTTTGGTTTTTGTAGATGAGTATCAAGATGTTCTAAGTTAAATGAGGGAATGAAAAAGAAATTGCTTTGTTACTTTTGAGTCATTCGAATGAGTTTGAGGACTTGGCTTGGGATTGTTTAATCCAAAGACCAAATCGTCTGGAAGAACAAGATGAGTATCAAGATCGAAAACTCAAATAATTTATTTGAATCAGATCAAAATGGCTCTGAAAATCGTAATTCTTTTTAGTGCAGTTCAAAACGTCCAGAAGAGAGACTTCCTTTTAACATTTAACTTTCTTAACACTTCCTTATATTCGTCTCGTCAGCAAGGCGGACACTTTGTTTACATGTTTTATTTAATTTGTGTCTGTTATATTTTTATTTAATTTCGTCATTCCAAAACACTTTTAGTCGTAACTGCCTATTATGAATGACCCTGTATTAAAATGAACCGCTTTAAGTATCATATTTTTCCAAAACCGAGAAAACTACTGATTGAGAACGAGTCAACCTGCTAGATGCAATATCAGTTTTACCAATCTTGGGAAATCCCTGTTTTATTTAATTTTTTTTTTTATTCGTGGATACTCCGAATAATTTGTTTTTTTTTTTCTGTAATAAAATTGGTGAATTGTCACGAACGAAAAAATTATCCATTTCAGATTTTGGCCCCCCTTTGTGTGTGGACGTGTATGCACCCGAAACGCGTTCTTGAATTCCGGGGAGCTTAACGCACGGAATATTGAATCCGGTGAATAATGAATCTTGGCGTCGTACTAACGGTGCCGATTTATCATGGATTGTAAGCAAATTAAGCGAATTAATTGCCGCAATTACTCATTGACCTGGCATTACATCGTAACAGCCTTTTAATTAAATATTGTCAAATTTACCTGCCAGGTATGTAAGCCGGGAGGTGGGAGGGGGGCGCGCTTTTTATTCGATCAAGTTTGATACAAGCCCAGGACGTCCGAAAATAAAATTTCGACCATTTTCCTCACTTGCTCCTTCTTGTATGTACAAGATATTTCATGTTTTGAAAATGAGCAGCACAGCAAGCAAATACGAATACGAAAACGAAAACGAAAACGAAAACGCAAAGGTCACAGTGTAAATAAATAATTGATCTAGGTTTTTTTTTTGTCGTGTTGAGTAGACTTTTTTTTTATATTGACGTTCTCAAACCAGCTTATATTTTTACTAGCTTCTATTATATTACTATTTATAAAAACAGGCGTCCAAGAGCGATGCGTTTACAGCGATAAGGTGACCAAAGCACGCACAATATTGTCGGTTTTGTTTCCATAGAATCGTGAAAACTGTTGGGCTAAATTCAAGGTATTCAGATATTATTATTATAGGAGCTTAATGGCAGGAGCAGGGTCGGATCGAAACGGATTTGAAAAAATCACATTATCTCTCGTGCATGTACGTACTTTCTTTTTTTTTGATTTTGCTAAAAACCCCCAGAAAATTTTCATACATTCATGCGTTCAGCGTAGGCGGTAGACAATAACACAACACAATCGTCGGAGAAATATGATAATACGTACTTTCTTTCTTGCTTTTGCTAGAATAACCCCAGGAGATTTTCATACACTATGCGTTCAGCGTAGATAGTAGACAATAACACAACATAATTGTCGGAGAAATATGATGATACGTAGTTTCTTTTTTGCTTTTGCTAGAATAACCCCAGGAGATCTTCATACACTTATGCGTTCAGCGTAGGCGGTAGACAATAACACAACATAATTGTCGGAGAAATATGATGATACGTAGTTTCTTTTATGTTTTTGCTAGAATAACCCCAGGAAATCTTCATACACTTATGCGTTCAGCGTAGGCGGTAGACAATAACACAACACAATTGTCGAAGAAATATCTGAACACGTCATGTACTTTTTTGATTTAAATTAAGCAACGTTTTGCTTCTGAAATCCAAAATTGTGTATCGCCAACTGCATTTCAAGCGCTCATAAAATCCCCTAATCTAATCTAAGTGAACGTTTAGACCAGTCAAGTATAAATCAGTTCACCAATCAATACCGACCTTTCAAAAGGTGAAAAATTAGCGTCGATCCATCCACACGGTGACCTTTCTTTTTTTTTAAAAAAAAAAAAAAAACAAATAACTTCCAAACTCACACTTTTTTTTCCTGTACACGATTAACACACACAGGAGTATTATTTACAAAATTGAAAAAGATCGACTGCATGTGTGTAAATTATATGCGGCGTTGAAAAGCTCGCCGGGGTGAGCTGTGTTCGCTTTGAAATAATTTTTCTACGTTATTGGTTTTCCGCGCGTACACACTTCAGGCGTCGCTATAATTACCCCTTTGTTGCCTCTCGTTATTTATTAATGAATGTGTGAACAAATTATTGACTTATTCGAGACGGTATTAACTCATTTTTGACTACCGAAATTAGCGTGCGACCATGAATAATGGATCGCCGGAAAACGGGAACAATGGCGGTTTACAAGTTTATTAGGCGGTACATTTTAATAATTTAATGATCATTGCTATAAATAGTGTCTTAGGGTTGTATTTCGTTTCCTTGTGGTACGGCCAGAAACTCCAAATAAGCCCTTCGTTGATTTTTTTTTCTTTTTTTGTGGCAAATATTTATGTTTTCTTCTACCATCTCTAATCTCCAATGTATCTGCAACGTAAATCTGCATGCTAATGTCAACAAATAAATAAATCAGTGAAGCAGAATGTATACTTTAAAGGTTAGGTGTAGCTGATAGGGTAAAAAAATCGCCCAACAGGTATCGCAGTAAACCTGCGACATATGCCACGGCTTGCCGATCTTGCTCACAAATAAATAAAATAGTCAATCTGAATGTATACTTTCCAGGTTAGGTGTAGCTGACAGGGTCGGAAAATCGCCCAACAGGTATCGCAGTAAACCTGCGACATACGCCGCGGCTTGCCGATCTTGTTCACAAATAAATAAAATAGTCAATCTGAATGTATACTTTAAAGGTTAGGTGTAGCTGACAGGGTCGGAAAATCGCCCAACAGGTATCGCAGTAAACCTGCGACATACGCCGCGGGTTGCCGATCTTGTTCACAAATAAATAAAATAGTCAATCAGAATGTATACTTTCCAGGTTAGGTGTAGCTGACAGGGTCGGAAAATCGCCCAACAGGTATCGCAGTAAACCTGCGACATACGCCGCGGCTTGCCGATCTTGTTCACAAATAAATAAAATAGTCAATCAGAATGTATACTTTCCAGGTTAGGTGTAGCTGACAGGGTCGGAAAATCGCCCAACAGGTATCGCAGTAAACCTGCGACATACGCCGCGGCTTGCCGATCTTGTTCACAAATAAATAAAATAGTCAATCAGAATGTATACTTTCCAGGTTAGGTGTAGCTGACAGGGTCGGAAAATCGCCCAACAGGTATCGCAGTAAACCTGCGACATACGCCGCGGCTTGCCGATCTTGTTCACAAATAAATAAAATAGTCAATCAGAATGTATACTTTCCAGGTTAGGTGTAGCTGACAGGGTCGGAAAATCGCCCAACAGGTATCGCAGTAAACCTGCGACATACGCCGCGGCTTGCCGATCTTGTTCACAAATAAATAAAATAGTCAATCAGAATGTATACTTTCCAGGTTAGGTGTAGCTGACAGGGTCGGAAAATCGCCCAACAGGTATCCTAGTAAACCTCCGACATACGCCACGGCTTGCCGATCTTCTTCACAAATAAATAAAACAGTAAAGCAAAATGTATACTTTAAAGATTAGGTGTAGCTGGCAGGGTAGGATAGGGGGTTAAAGCCGTCCAATAGATGTCAGACTAAACCTGCGGCGTACTTGAAATTCGGCGTGTGGCTCAACGGCGCTTTCTGCTTCGGTCCCACATGGATGATCAGTCAAAACGAAATTAATTAATCCGGCAGGAAAGGATCCAAAAAAAAAAAACTCCAACACGAAAATAGATCCGATAAAAAAAGCACGTCCAATAAAACTAGATTCAAATAAAAACTATTCTAAACGAAACGCAGGAAGAAATAATCTCAGACTGTTCTTAATCGGTTTAAAACATACCTGTTTAGTTGAAGTTGGTTCTTGTCCGATGAACATTGTAAGTACAAAGTTTTTTTAATCTCGAACCGGACAGAAATATGAATGGAAAACACTCGACGTTTCGCTATAGATTCGTCAGGAAAACGTCGAGTGTTTTCCCTTCATATTTTCCTGTCCGGTTCGAGATTAAACATACCTGTTTAGATTTAAACAGTTCGTTGGTTATATAAGGACCTGACATTTACTTGCAAAAATTATTTTTTTGATTGAATTTATTCATTTCACGAGAAACGTGTTATGAAACGAAGCATGTGAGTAATCGAACTATTGTAAACAAGATTAAAATACGCCGAAGGAACTGCTACCAGTGTTGTATAACAGCCACCCAAATCACAGATGAATCATAAACAAGCTGCCCACACATTGACCCAATAATTAAAAATGTAAGAATGTTTTTCTTTTGGAAAGACGATGCATAACAAGCCAAACTGAACCTCTGAAAAATTATTGTAACGTTAGAACTGCTACCTGTGTTATACAAGAACGATCACCCAAAGAGCAGAGGAATCAGGAACAAGCTGCCCACACATTGATCCAGTAATTAAAAATGTAAGAATGTTTTTTTTTTGGAAAGACGATGCATAACAAGCCAAACTGAACCTCTGAAATTATTGTAACGTTACAACTGCTACTGGTATTATACAAGAACGATCACCCAAAGAGCAGAGGAATCAGGAACAAGCTGCCCACACGTTAATCCAGTAATTAAAAATGTAGGAATTGTTTTTTTTTTTTGGAAAAACGTAATGCGTAACAAGCCAAACTGAACCTCAAGTCGTGGGAATGACGCCCACGCGTCTGCAACCTCTGCAGTTTTTGAATTCGTGCTAAATTAGTTTGTATTATTCTTGGTTTTAAAATATTTTGTCGGCAACTTTAAAAACATTTGCGTAAATTCATTTTAAATATTTGGAATTCGCTTAAAAGTTCGCTAGAAATTTTGTTGATTTATTAAAAATTTTTGATAATTTACTTTTTTATTTTTCTGTGTTAACATTTTTCTGAAAAGAATGTATTATTTAATTTTTATGTTGCAATCACTTAATTATTATAATTGAAGTTGGTTCTTGTCCGATGAAGTTGGATAAATCTATAGCGAAACGTTGAGTGTTATCCCTTCATATTTCTGTCCGCTTCGAGATTAAAAAAAAAAAACTTTGTACTTAATTATTATAAACATTTCGGAAAGATTTTTATTTTTAGTATTCGAGATGGCTTTTTATCTTTAAAAAAAAAAAATAGGATGAAAGTTTCAGTTCATTAAAAAACGGACAAAAAGCAGTTCCTGACGAACTTCTAGCTCGAATCAGAAACGTTCAAACGAGAGAGTTTGCTGCTTGGGTAGTCAATGATTGATAAAATTTTAGGAAGATCCTTCTCTCACTCTCATTGTAAGTTCCAGGATCGTAGGGTTGAACACGACGAGCCCCCTCGCCCCTCCCTTGTAAGTCATCATTTTAACCCCCGTCCTCACAGTTAAGATGCTACCGATATTTTATTACAGGACAAGACGAGATGTAATGAATCTTGCTAAAATAATAATTGCACGAATTCACGGAAAAATACAACGCACAACCTAACTCGAACGTATCGGTATCGATAATGGCCAGGAGGCGGCCCGCGTAAGCGCTTTTTTGCTTTTTCGCAATCCACCAATCGCAAAAAGGCGACGTCAGAAGATTTGAAGTAAAGGACGAATAACAAAAGGGTACTAGAGATGATTTCCGGTGCATCCGACGACGTTGCCACATCTATGTTCAAACCAACGTGGCGCCGTCCGCGAAGGCGCTGTTGCCGAAACAGGTCCGGTAGATGTGACTGCAACATTTTTTCTGTCCTTCTCTAAAATACTTCCGAAATACGTATCTGTCTTTAATATTGTTAAAAATTTGTTGCGTATTTTGTTTTTTTTTATAAGATTACTTTTGGTCCTTCTCACTTTCTTCACATTTCTTTGGTGAGCTTTTACTTTCATTCGATTTTTTCTTTTGAAAGGTCACCGTAAACCGTAAAGCAAATTATTTTTACTTGTTACTTTATTTTTCTTCTTAAATAGTACTTTGACATCAAAAATGGTTTTGGTCAAGGATGATCATGGATTTTCAAACTATTGTGTCGGAGTCTTGGTTTTCTCTTGCTATTTATTAATAAAGAGTCGCCTTCCATTTCATGACCGCCCTTGACCAAAATAATTTTTGATGTCCCGGTATTTTTAGCATCCCTTCGAGGGACGATTAAGTTACAGGAAATGTCCAAATCTCAATTAAGTATTTATATGTAGGTGGCTTCCAAATTGGAGCAATCGATTCCTTCATTGTACACGTTTCGGTGCTGTAGATAAACACGTCTTCTTTTTAACCGCCTAATTTCATAATTTAGAGTATTCAGTTTAATTCCATGGGTGCTCTTAACGAGTTCGCGGCGCATTCACCTAAAATGCTCAAATTATGTACACATCAATATTTACCGAGAAGTCGAGGGTGAATAACATTTCGCCTTAGACGCGTTGCACGAATTGCTGCTATCGATTAGGTTTTCCCTAAAACGTAAAAGTCTAGAATACAACGGAAATTAATAATAATAATAATAGTAACAACAAGTTAACCGTCAGCTTTATTCCAGGAAGAGACCTACAAGTCTGTTTAAACCAGAATTGATTAGTAGGTAGTAGTTTACATTTTTATATTTTGTGTACTATACAGGGTGATTCAGAATAAGTGTCCGATCGGTTAGGAGCGTATTTACTAGGGTCATGCAAGTCCGAATTTGGAAGAAATAAATTTATCAGAGACACTCCAAAAATCAACCTCCTCTCAAAGTCAAAAATTGAAATTATGCACGAGTTCGATATCCGAGAGAATGAAATGCGTGTTATGCATTTTTTTTTTGCGTAGAAAGCGCGTCTTAAAGTTTCGTTTCAAGGTAAACGCTAGCATTTCCTTTTACTTGCTCTTTACATGTGGTTGTGGCGCAATACAGCTGTACCAGTGCCCCTCAACCAATTTATATCTGAGTCTTCAATGCTTTTTATCTTAAAAACTATGCGTACTAAACCCTTTATGCATTTTTCGTGTACTATCTGTGCTTAACGGTTCGGACAATTATTTTGAATCACCCTGCATACATGTTGGAAACTTCTAAAGATAGTGTTGTAGTTGGTAACACTGATGTTCAGGGGGACGTCGTCCCACGGACACTTTTGTGCTTCTTGCAAATGGATGTTCTGTGTTTTCTTTTTTTTTTTTTTTGAAGTAAGTTCGGAACCGTTTCGATTAATCATTCTTAAGGGGTGAAATGATTAATGTTCCCCCTTTTTTTTTCATAATAAGCGAATCCACCTGATGATCTACGTGTACGCAGGTCATGTGAGACGCGTTTCGATATATCCGCGAGTCGTCACGCAATCGCATTCATTCTAAATAAAACGTATTTTTCTACTTTTATTTATAAACTGCCTTGTATTTGGGCTAGCTAATTTATTGAAAAGTGAAAATCAATTTATTTATTTTTTTTTTTTTAGTTAAGCCCACCTCTTCGCTGAGACTATTATTAATAATTGTTTTTTTTTTTGATGTACAGTTTCTAAACACAGACACTTACAATTTGTCATACATTGCGAAATATTTAGCTGAACCAATGTATCTTAAACACTTGAGTGTGGAAAGTTGATGCAGTTACATGTGGATAGATGGCGATGCGATTGCGCAATACGAAATTTTTACCACTCGCATAATGCGCAGCTGTAAATTGAACACGCGGGACAAGACGCTGCGCCGTATAACACACATTCCGATTCGATTTATACAACGTTTCTCTATTTTAATAAACACGCCTAATTAACTTTTATACATGCAGATTAAAACAATCACAAATAATTTGCAAACGTGTCGTAAAATATCAATTGAATCACTTAATGCATTTAATGTATAACCTCACAGATACAATGACGTCACAATAAGGGCATCCTGCGTTTGAATTTACTTTTTTTTTAATACTTATAACGCACAAAAAAAATTGTCTGCAAAACTAAGCGAATTAAAAAAAAAAAAGAGACAAAACACGCCTGACTTTCTTCATTTTTGATTTTTGTATGTGGGATACCTTCTAGTTAGTAATTTATTCTTAATTTAAATTTTTTTCCCAATTTTAACCACACTTAAATTCTTGCAGTTTTCTTTTGTTTTTTGCATTACCTCCGTAATTTGTTTTTAACACTCCACCAGAGAATCTTTTCTGTTTTCTTTTTTTTTTTTTTGTTTACGTAGATGCAGTCGACCAACCCCCAACGACAGCGTAATCTTTTGTTCTTTTTTTGTTGGATTTGCACTTTTCTTCTTCTTCTTTTCTGTTTTTTTTTTTGTTTATGTAGATGCAGTCGACCAACCTCCAACGACAGCGTAATCTTTTGTTCTTTTTTGTTGGATTTGCACTTTTCTTCTTCTGCTTGTTTTTTTTTTTTTTTTCTTATCGATCGATTGATTCTCATTCTCTCACATTTCACCCATTTCATCTTCTTGTTTGTTTTTCGTTCAACTCGTTTCGCTTCTACGAATTATTTTATTATCTTTTTTCGTGTAACGCATTTTTCGGTGTCCTTTTCTACTTTTCGAATTCATTTCGGTGATTGTTGCAATTGTCTTTCGATCTCCATTAATTACACTTTCTATTTTCTATCTTTCGATCTTTTGTTTTGTTTTCTTCGTCTCTCTTATCGAGTGAATCGTCGACACCTTTTTGTATCGTTGTTTTCTTTTATTCGAGTTCTGACAATCCGCCAGAGAATCATTTGTATTTTTTTTTTTATCTTTTTCAACTTAATATACACTTATGCAGACTGATCAATAATATCTTGATATACATCAGACGTAAAGATAAACGCGACGTGTGGAGTAACAAATGAAATACCGTTACGAGGAGGAGGACGTGGCCGTCGCACCCGCCGCCATCTTAGAATCCAAGATGGCGACGGTACGATTTAGAAAAACGTGCCCGCAACGATGTAAATCCGTGTGTGGGGTCATTACTTGAATTCTCTTTTGTTTTTGTTTTTTTTTCTCCCAGTTTCTTGTCTCTCTTTCGTGTCTGCATCGGAATATATTCTTCTTTTGTTTTTTTTTTAATTTTGTTTTCTTGTTTTGTCATGCTTCGTTACGATTTAGAAAAACGTCCGCAACGATGTAAATCCGTGTGTGGGGTCATTACTTGAATTCTCTTTTGTTTTTGTTTTTTTTCTCCCAGTTTCTTGTCTCTCTTTCGTGTCTGCACCGGAATATATTCTTCTTTTGTTTTTTTTTAATTTTGTTTTCTTGTTTTGTCATGCTTCGTTTTGTAGAAATATGTCCCACAATGTTTTTTTTTTTGTTAATTTCTTGTCTTGTTTTGTTTTCTTTTATTTTGTTTTGTCGTTTTGTCTTGCTTCGTTTGATAGAAACATATTTACCTCAAGTTTCCGTTTCTCTCTTGCATTTTTTTTTTTAAATTCGAGCTCGGCTTTTAGTTTTTTTGTTTCGCTTTGCTTTATCTTCCTGATTTTTTTAGCATTCCACCACAGAATCATCAATTTGTTGTATTTCGTTTTTCTTTGTGATTGGCGTTTTCTGGTCCACGGAATAATGCCTTTTCTTGTATGGTCCCGCTGTACTTGAGCTCTTTGCACCTCTCCAATTTGCAAAAAGAGGGGAACATTGCCACTTTGCACTTGCTTTGCAAAAATTATCCTTAATTGAGTGCAGAATTTAGGGGTAGTATAGCTGTATGTATAAATCAGAATCTCACAATCTATGTACGCCGTATTTACTTACAATTTACTTGTTATTAGAGCGTTCCAAACCTGTGAATAGTTAAAAATCAATAACCTCTGCAGGACCGGGCTTTATCATACGATTATCGCGAAAGCCACCACCCCAAAAATAAAAAACCGTGCGCTTCGAACACACCACGCAAACAATTAATTAACATCTCTTTGGAAAACTGCCGCAAACTAGGTTTCGACTCGACGTCCCAACAAACAGGCATTCCCCCTGTCGACTCCGGTGAAAAGCGTGCGGGGCAAGTTTGATCGTTAGGAAATTCCGCCCCGACGGAGGGAGGCACTTGGACCGATAGCGCCTCAATATTATCGTGATCCGTTGTGATTTATTACTTTTCTGCACAGGTGCGGCCTGACAAATTGCTTATCCTTTCTCTATACGTGCATCATCCCATTAGATATAATTGTGGAAGTGAGTTACCCGGATTATTTTGGTCGAACTTCGGCCTTTACTCGATCCCCAATTAAAGAAAAAGCAGCAATTACTTCAAGTTAGAAAACAAAAAAAAAACAGTTTTAAGATACCACTGTTTATTTTCTGATTCTGGTTCTGAGAATGCATTCATGTATGTTCAGGTTTTTTTTTGTCCTGATGGCACCTTATACCTTTTCTATTACTTTTACGTTCCGGTGGCAAGAATGCCTTGTTTTCTCAACACTTATCTTAAAGCTAGACTCTGAAGGAGACGGGGAGATTCATTACAGAACGTCATAATAAGGGCACCAGGGAAATACCTCAGCTCACTCTACGAAGCCACTTCCCAAGACCCCACAGTATGCGCTGGCGTCCTTGAACGTCCAGGAGATTTATCACAACCCTTGCGTACTCCTTACAACCTTTCGCTTCTCTTCCACTTTCATTTCTGACTCTACCTGCCTTCACTTTGCCCTTTCCTCTCTGATTTTTGAAATTTTTAAATCGAATTTGAATTTGTTGCAACCGTATCTGTGACAATTATTTAAATATTTCATTTATTTGAGAGTCCATTCTTTTTTTCTTCTAATACTTGTTTAGGAAAAGCAAATCTGTCGTAAACAATAAAATTGAAACTTGTTAGGGTATTATTAGCTAGAGAATTCCGTTATCGCAATTAATAGTGAACTGTAAAGTAATTTCACGATAAAAACTTTTTGTTGTACGCAGGGGCGGGGGAAGGAAGGGGGCGATAAAATGAGCAGCAAAGCAACTCGGAGCGGAAAACGCACATATCCGGCGTACTTGTGTTTCCTTGGGTATATCACACGCAAAGCCTTATTTATTAAGTGAACCAGTTCGGGGGGGAAAGTTTTCAGCTCTCATGAAGTGAATTATGTTGTTCGGGTAACCTAATCGATTAGAAACGTGACGTTTTTCTCGCTAGGATTTTAAATATTCCAGAGCTTCCGAGAATATACCTGAAAATGTCATTAGCTTAGTTCTAGGCAATTTATTAATTCGAAATATAATCAAATTGGCTCACTCTACGACGTTTTCCATCCGTTTGCTTTTAAAAAAATTAAACAAAAAATTACTCAATTCAAGATAAAGAAATCAGTGATCAACTTCTTTTCAGTTCTGACATGTCCAGAAAATTTAGTAATTCCCTGAACGTCGAGGACGCGGCTGAGACAATTTCGAGAAGTTTCAGTCCACCAGCGCCTTGTCAAAACTGACGAGTTGTCGTACACTGAGGAAACCTACCCGAGGTTTCCTTCTCGCGAGAACCAACACCAACGAATAACGTGCTGGGAACACCATGACACAGACTCTGCCTGCTCCAAGCACGTCGCCCCTTAATAAAGCCAAACTGGCCGTAGCCCTTTTCGAGATGGAGAATCGAAAACGTCGTGACAGCATTAGGAACCAACCGAGCCTAAGATGACATAAAGAAAGACCAACAGCGTTAAAGGTCGAATGTGAACGCACTCTAATCTCCCCGTCAAAATAACAAAACTCGCAAGAAACTGTAATTCTCATGAACTAGTCACTCAAAAAAGGCGACGTCAATGGCATGCTGTGACCATGTGACCGCGGACACCAAATAATTTTGTTATTCCCACAGAAAATATGAGCTGCACTTGCAGACGAGATAATTGCAAAGATGAGGCGTTACATCTAAAAATAGAAACTCCAGACGGCATTGTTTGTTTAAAGCAGTTAAAAAAACTGATACATCGGCACATTTTACGAGGGTTTACGCCCGATTTATTTTAAAACGTTTGCAGAAATGTATTACGATAATAAAATAAGGCGTGAGACCCTTTGCGTTATAAGAATTCAATTAAATCTTGCGATGGTAGAAAAAAAAAAAACTATTTTTAACGCAATACAATCAGATGCGACTGGCGCAACATGAAGCATTTTCCCACACATAATTTTTTTTAATACGGAAGAATAAATGCGATTTAAAACTCGATATACGGGGTGTTTCCCAAACCGTAACACCGCCACCCTGTTCGTCCAGTATAAAAATCGCGTTCCTCCTTATCAACAATACGTACAAATAAACATTTACGATCAGTTTTCATTTGAACAAAAAAAAGAAATCAAAAGTTTTATTTTTTACCGTCGTACGTATTTGTTTGTGTTTTTATTTGTTTATTTTTTTGGACTTTCGAAGAAGAAAAGGCGACATAAGCCAAGTTCACATGAATTCCGCACACTCAAAAATATTTACCGGGTATTGTTTTTAATTGATTGATTTTTTTTTAAAAGAACCAATCAGCAACCAAGTTACAAAAAATATTTCGCATCTCCAGACGCATCCTAACCTAATTTAAAACACTTGTAAATTTGTTTTTTTTTTTGGGCAGTTGACACTACTACATTTTGTTTTTTGTGAAGAAAAGTGTGGAAATTCGATAGGAATTTGAACGATTTTTTTTAAAGAACCAATCAGCAACCGAGTTACAAAAAATATTTTGCGTCTCCAGACGCATTCTAACCTAATTTGAGAAACTTGTAAATGTGTTTTTTTTTTTTTTTGGCAGTTGACTATATTTTGTTTTTTGTGAAGAAAGGTGTGAAAATTCGATTAGAATTTGAACGTCTTTTGTTTTATTTTTAATTTAACGCAAAAATGGAAGCGATTGTCTGATTCTTTTTTACCATATCTTGCATTTGTTAAACAATTGATCGCCTGTTTGTTATTATTACTACCATGCGATCAACGGAATTTATAATTAGAGCAGGCTGTGATATTTTCCAAAAAGTTGGCAACACAGGCTTGCAATGTGACATTAAAAATCTGAATTGTCAGAACTGTGACATTTATTTATTTTTAATGATTGATAATAATCTGATTTGTCTTTTGGAACCGGCCCTAATGACATTAATTTTTTTAATGATTGTTAATATGCGGATTTGTCTTTTGGAACCTCCCCTAATATTCTAAAGAAGGATTCAAACCAGCATCCATTCAAAATAAAATAATAAAACAAAGATTATACATAACACTAGCCTAACCTCAAATATGACAACTGTCAATTTATTATTTATTTATCAGTGGATCCAACCACACAGCATAAAATAGCACCGATCACAGCCTCCTCTAATTATGGATTCCGTTGATCACCCGGTATTATTTTTATAGAAAAATCAAGGCTGGTTCTGTCTTTTAAATTTAATTAGCGGTTTGTTAGTATTGAATGAAGCCAGTGTTGCCAATCCTATTACGCTTAAGATGGGTAACGAAAAATATTCGCTCTATTCCCACAAAATAAACAGACGGTTTAATTTATGGACATTTGTTTCTGGTGACATTTTAGTATTTGTTTAAGTTATACACACATTCAGATTTTTTGCGAAAGCCTATTGGCAACACTGAATACGCATATCTGTACAAAGGACCGGTTTCATAATCAGACTTTCAATTTTAAGTTACTTTAAACACAAAAAAAAATACATTTGTTTCCCTATTCTTAAAGCGACTTTAAATGAAAGCTTCCTTAAAGTCTGATTATGAAAAGGGCCAATGGTGGTCAATCTCGAGTGTCCAGGGTTGGCAACAAAAAGATCCCTGCATTAGTACATTTTTATGTTTGATAGTTTACAAACATGATTCAGTAATTTATTATTTCCGCCGCACTGTTAGACGTTGTACTGTTTAAACGACACAAAACCTTCTTTTGACAGATTAAAACCATACATGGAATAGATCATGATAACATAACCTTCTTTTGACAGATTAAAACCATACCTGGAATAGACCATGATAACATAACCTTCTTTTGTGAGATTAAAACCATACCTAGAATAGATCATGATAACATAAACTTCTTTTGACAGATTAAAACCATACCTGGAATAAACCATGATAACATAACCTTCTTTTGACAGATTAAAACCATACATGGAATAGATCATGATAACATAACCTTCTTTTGACAGATTAAAACCATACATGGAATAGGCCATGATAACATAACCTTCTTTTGACAGATTAAAACCATACAGGGATTAGATCATGATAGGCAATTATTTCAGTCATGCCACTATAAAGTATTCAGTATTGCCAACTCAGGACAGTTGACATTGACCACCCTGCGTACATAAAAATGTGAAAACTAAAATAGCAGCAACGTGAGATACGATCTCAGTCTGGAAAGAAGTTGGAGAGAATTTATAAATAGCAAACATGCAAATTCCCAGTTTCCTATTGAGAACGTTGTAGTTTCATTAAACCGATATTCGGGCTGTCATGTCGTCGCGGCGCGTCCGCGTGTCACGTTCACAATGCACGATTGGCTTAGGTTAGGGTCAATAACAAAAATCCCTACTTTTCGTAAGGTAAACCTGAGGAGTGCGTGCGCGGTTCATTGCCTAATAAACATATCGATGTGCAGGCATATTATAACAAAGGATACATTGTGGAACCCTATATACACTTCTGTTTTATTTTGTTTTTATTGTATTAGGTATTTCCAATATTTAAAAAAAAAAAAAAAACTCGATTTATTATATATACGGGGCGATCGAAACCCGACGGCGCAAGATAACTAAACCATTACCAAACCTGTTTGTTTTTTTTTCTCTCTCTCTCTCTTATCTAATACACGCATTCATTTTTGTTTCATGCATTTATTTATGAAGTAATTATAAGTAACCTTATCCCAATTTCTTATTCTTTTTATTACGTCAGCAAATTGCCAAATCAAGATAACCCATTCCCAATCGCCTTGTAATGGCTACCATAAACAATAGTAGGCGTTCGAAATATTCCAGTTTTGCGAACATGAAGTGCGGTGAAGTGCAAGTGAAGTGTCGTTTCGGAAACGTGTTCCGGTGTTGTTAAGATGACGCGAATCGTTTTAGTCTTGAACGGTGACGTTGAAAGCGATGCATCCTGTATATTTATATAGCACTCATGGCGGCTGTTGCCGGCCTGTACGGACTGGGAGATGAAGCTCGTTTGCCAAGGTTGGTTAAAGTGTAAGGTCATTTTTTTCTCAATTCTATTAAAATAAGTTTCCTATTTTAAGATCAATAATAAATCAGTAGGTTGTACGCATTAAAATTAATTGTCTTCTTTTACTGCTGTATTATTATAATAATTAATTTTCGATTAGTAGAAGAAGGCAAAGCGAGATTTGAATTTATGAGAGACACAGAGTTCTTTATAGAATTTATTATTATATGTGAGTCATTTCTTTGTTCCGCTGCTTATCCAATGCGTCCCGCTCCCAAACGCATACGGGGACCCAACACACCTACATAGCAGTCTAAATCAATTTGTATATTATTTTAGATGAGTGGTCAAATGTACCATCGGACGGATGGAATGGATATGACTCCTGAAAAGGAAACACATTACCATCGATCATAATTAATAAAATCTTCCTTATTAAAAGCAGTTAAAAAAAAAAAAACTTTTAAAAAAACAAAGCGCCTTTTATCTAATTGACCTAATCTCCAATAATGGTTTCTCATCGATAAACGAAAAGAATGAGGCGGGTCTCTAAAGTTAATTTTTGATTTAAAAAAAAAAAAAACTCGTCGGATAATTGGGAAAACGGATTTTTTTCCGTCGATAATCCGAACATTTCAAAAATCCGAATTCGGATTAAAGAGGTCCTACTATACCTCCTTTAATGATCTTTTCTTAAAGTGAATAAGTGTCATGAACAGATAAAGATAAAGCAGCGACATCTTACGATCGCTTCTTGACCTGACATCGCAGTAGGAGCAAATCCGCTTCAATTTGTCTTTCCTACTGCAATGTCAGGTCAAGAAGCGATCGTAAGATGTCGCTGCTTTATCTGTTCATCACTCTTACATCGCAATTGCGAATGAATTGGACAAGTCGTTTTTGTTTGCAGTGGGAATGTCGAGCTACGTCTCTGCTGCTGACGAAGCCCCGAGCAGGGCTGAAACAGCTGTACAGATGCTGCTCGAGGTTTTCATCACTGCAATCAAAAACGATTTGCAACAAATTTTTTTGAATAAATGCCATTCAGTAATTTAACAATTTTTCGCTTTCATTTAAGTGACTTTTGTTTAATCTCAAAAAATAGAAAATTGCTTTAAATATCTAACAAAAAAAGAATTAAATAAAATCGAGTAATCTCGGTGAATGTTCATCACATTTTTAACGAAACTAATTTTAAGATCTTCAGTATAGACAACTATACAAACGGCTGTGCTTATTGGGTTGCCTATACTAAGGTTTCGTTTTTTTTTTTTTTTTCGGAAAGACCAATTTATTGTTTTTTACCTAAATAAACAGGCGTGTTGTTCATTATAATTTTTAAAGGAAATTCAATAATTATTTTCTCTGTTACTGCATGTGAAACTGAAAATTAAAAAAATAAACGTAAATTAACAAATTCTCATACGTCTATTTTTGTTTTCTGAAGTCAGGGCGTATTGAAAAACTGTTTAAAAACGAAAAAAATAGTTAAATTGCGTAGTAATAAATTCGTTGACTGAAAATTTATTCTTACCGCTTTTAGTATAGGCAACCCTACATACTGCCGAGTACAGCATTGGTTTAGCTATCTATGCCAAGGTTTTTCCTTGAAATTTTTAGCTTTTACATTTTATTTATAGACAGACTATCATGTAATTAAAATTAATTTTCGAGTATAATTTATTCAATAATTTTCTCCTCTGATTTAAAAATTAGGAAAGTTGCCGTTTTTTTGACAGAAAGCCAACAAAGACCCTGGAAAAGTGGAGAAGTGTTTAAATGGAAAAACAAATACAATATTAAAACAAATGACTTAAATTGTTCCACGGACTACTAGAAACAAAAGATTACTAACCTCAAAATTTTCTGACGTTTGACAATCCACTTTTTTTTTTAGTGACATCCCGTACATTTTCTTTTTTGCTTATTTTTGTAAAGCATTTTCTTCTGGAGTCGTTGGTATCCAATTATCCATAAGTAATTTCTGAGAAAAGAGACGGTGCGAAAGGAAAAGAATTGTTGACATACGATAGTCCACTTTCTTCAGTTGCCCCCTCTTTTATTTGTAAGGCCTCTTCTTCCGTATTCAACGATATGCAATATTTTTTTTAATAGATTCGTTACTACAAGCAAGGCGCGCTACATTCCGTTGTACGTCATTGGTTAATGATGACGTCAGACACGTGCTGTGTTGATGAATACTTAAAATGCAAAGGAATTTTAAAAAGGAATTTTAAAATTATATGTCCAGTTTTATAAATAAAAATCTCAAGGTATGTATGTTGCATTTTATGTAAATAAACGTTTTAGTCGACACAGCATGCGTCCGACGTCATCATTATCTAATGACGTGCGACGGAATGTAGCGCGCCTTGCCTATAAGAAAAAAAAATAACATAAAATGGGGCAGCCTGTGCGTTTTTAAATTACATTAAATTATTGCCATTTGTAGTAGTTTGATTTTTTAATTCATTGAATTCGTTCTGATAATAATTTGAAAAGCTACGTTTGTTTAAATTCAATTTTTTCTCATTCAATTCCAAGACAAATTAATACACTTTAAATAAAATTATTGGGCGTACCAACGAATAGGGAAGAAAACGCTTTACAGAAAAAGTAAACTATATGGGGGGCCATTTAAGAAAAAATCGAATGTCGAAAAAAATTGGCATTATAGAACGTCAAAAGAATTGGCATTAGTGGTGTTTTGTTGTTGGCAATTTTTAGTACAATTTGGGACATTTGTTTTAATATTTTATTTTTCTAAATCAGATTATCAGTAACGGTGCTACGGCCTGCTTCGTTTTTTTTTTTGACATAGTCAGTACTCGGCATTTAAAATAGGATTTTTTCAAGAAAAATTAAATATATTGAAATCGAACAAGAGAAGTAGAACTATACTTAAAATTACAGACTTTTTTTGTTGGTGTAAAAGCTGCTACACGAATAATTACGCAGAGGCAACATAAATTATTCAAGGGAGTGACCTGCATCGATCGGCCGGTCGATGGCGCTGTCTTCTCGCCAACAAAAAGCACGTGCTTGCGGTAAAGCTTGCGACCACGTGCCCCGGCACTGCACGACGGCGACCTCTAGCCGCTGCTGGTCTGCGCCGGAACTTGAATTTTCCGATGCAGTTTTAGGAAATCGATTCGTCGCCAATTAATCTTCTTTTGTAAGCAGTAATTTCTTTGTTTAGTATTTTTTTTTTTTTAATTTTGAATATTATTCTGTAACGGATGTGACGTGTGAAACTTCTTGAAACACTAATGATTAAATACAGCGTGTCCACTCGTCCACTTTTTCTTGTACATGTAACTTCTTGCGAAAGGCAGCTTTCTGAATCGAACCCCAAATCGACGGGCATTTCTTTGGACACGGCCCTGTACTTACAACTTTTATTGCAAGTACATACAAAGCAAAATAATTAAGCAATATTAGAAATAAAACGTTGAGTTTAATTTAGCATTTTTGTAATTTAACTGTGTTAATTAATATTAATTATACCGGGTATTGTCAAAGAAAGTCCCAGTCCTTTTCCTCGAAGTAAACATCGCGAGGCTGAAGGTATGACTAATTATTTCGAAATGAAAAATTGTTTTATTGATAAAAAGATAGAATTAACGAAAAGAATGCGAAAAATGTAGACGATAATTAATTATTTATTTAATAAAGTGTGGTGAATATCTTTCTTTCTTCTAAATTCTAAATAAATTATTATAATATGTGAGGCCACAATATCTTTAATGTTTTAACATCTTGGTTCAGCGTTTCCAAATACCCTTATTCATAGTTATCATTCTCAAAATTATCAAAGGCGACCTGCCTTCCTTGGAAATATTTAATTGACAGTGAAAACAATTCAAGATAAATCAGTGAACAACTTCTTTTCAGTTCAGACATGTCCAGAAAATTTACTCATTCCCTGAATGTCGAGGACGAGGCTGAGATAATTCCGAGAAATTTCAGTCCACCAGCGCTACGTCAAAACTGACGAGTTGTCGTACACTGAGGAAACCTACCCGAGGTTCCCTTCTCGCGAGAACCAACACCAACGAACAACGTGCTGGGAACACCATGACACGGACTCTGTCTGCTCCAAGCAAGTCGCCCCTTAATAAAGCCAAACTGGCCATATCTCTTTTCGAGGTGAAGAGAAGGGCATGCACTAATCGAAAACATCGTGACAGTATTAGGAACCAATCGAACATAAGATGACGTAAAGAGAGACCAATAGCGTTAAAGGTCGAGTGTGAACGCACTTTAATCTCTCCGTCAAAATAACAAAACTCGCAAGAAACTGTAATTCTCATGAACTAGTCACTCAAAAAAGGCGACGTCAATGGCTTGCTATGACCATGTGACCGCGGACACCAAATAATTTTGTTATTCCCACAGAAAATATAAGCTGCACCTACAGACGACGATTGCAGAGATGAGGCAATTATATCTAAAAATAGAAACTCCAGACGGTATTACTTGTTTAAGGCAGTTAAAGAAATACCGACACATCGAGGGTTTATGGCCGACAATTAACGAAAAGAAAGTGGAAAATGTAGACGATAAATTAATTATTTATTTAATAAAGTTTGGTGAACATCTTTCTTTACTATTGCCAAATGCTCTTAGTCATAATTATCATTCTCAAAATGATCAAAGGCGACCTGCCTTCCTTGGAAATATTTAATTGACTGTGAAAACATTGCTCAGTGGAATTTTCCTCAAAACTTGCAAAAGATTACCACATTCTTCCCAACAGCCATCCTCCCATTTTGAGGAAAAATTTTCATCCGGCAACACTGCTTTATTTTCATATATCATATAGGTACGCCTCTGGCGGAGCTATGAAGCTTTCTTAATATTTCTGGTTGGATTAGTCCCAAATCGAGAGTTTGCATTATTCCTCTTTGCTCGTTTGTTATACAACACATGCAGCTTTTTATACTATCTCAGTCTTTCCAATTAATTTTTCCTTTTATACTTATTAAATTTTTATATTCATTTGTTTAGCGTTTTTATCTCTTATATTCGCATTCATTAACTTTTGCTTCGTGATGGCCCACTTCTTTTGTCTAGTGTTTTTCTTGTTTGTTTAATTTCATTATTTTTTGTTTTACTATTGCTGTAGTCATAAAGTGGTGTCTCTTACTAATGACTGTCTCTTTTTCCTTGTTAAAACATGATCTATTTGATTTCCTTCTTTTCTGCCTTGTAGCATCCAAGTAATTTTTTGTTTCTTCTTGAGTTCAAATTTTGTGCTAACCACTATCATGCCCTTTCAGCTGTAAGTATGCGTAAATCTTTGTACTTACATTGTCCTTTCTTTTTTCCAATTTGGACATTAAAATCGCCTAGTATTAAGACCGTATCGTATTTATTTAATATACCTTGAGTTTTCTCTATTTCATCGTAAAATTATCAATGCGTCCTTGACTCTTCCATTTTACTTCTTGTAACGCCACTATATCAGTTTTATATCTTTTTAATTCATTACTTATTTCCAACAATTTTCAAGTCCCCAACACAGCTCGAACATTCCATGTACTAATTCTTATTATATTTCTTCTTTTATTTTTGTTAACCTTTTTCGTTGCCTAGTTCGTCATAATTTGTTCTGTCCTATTGTCTTTTTTCTTTTTCAGTGTTTTTGTATTTGTTTTCCTTCTATTCCCTTCCGTTCAAACATATTTTGTGCCGTTAATTGTTATCTTCTGGTATCAAATTTCCCTTTATCTTTATTCCCAATCGCTCTTAATTCTCTTTACATTTCCCTTTCTTTCGTGGACATATCATACCTATAAATATTCGTTCCTTTCAACTTTCCCTTGGTCTCTAGCACTAATTTCTTTTCATTCCAGTTACTGAGTTTTGCTATTACTACTCCGAGCCGCATCAACTTTTGCTTCTCTTCTAAGCTCCGTACTTATGAATTCTTTCATAACTTTCTTCTTCAAATCATTTCCTTTTAATTTTGCATTTTTAATAGCAACACTTTTTTTCCTTCTTCTTGCCATTCAACTCTTTCCTCCTCCTTTTCTATTAATATCTACTTGCTTTTCATTTTTCCAAACCTCTTCCTTTTTCTTCATCACGTTCCTGTTTTTTTGAAGATCCTTGTTGATATTTTCAATTTCTTTTGCCATTCTTGCATTTTGCTCCTTTTTTGTTTCAATATCTCTTTTCCTGCTTTCCAGAGTTTTTATTGACATTTCTGTGTTGCTATTAGTTGGCGGAGATCTTGCGATGACTTTACTCCTTTGAAAGGCATTTTTTTCCCTTCATTCTTCACGACTGTTCCATCATCGGTCAATTATGTTTCTAAATTATTATTATAAAGATGCTTTTAAAACGCCTTGTTGACGTTTCAGTGCACGTTGACATCATTTTCAATATTAGTCGCATCTACAAGTTTGCATGAAACGTCGATTATAAGATTATAACATTTGATGTTGTGTGATAATTAAGAGTTTTGAATGAGTCAGAAGCTCATCTTAATTGTAAACAATTTATGTAGCTATCGTCAGGCAAAAGAAACGCTTCAAAGCTTCAATTTTATTATTTTCTTTGTTTATTTACATCGGAGAAGTACTTTGAAATTTTGGCGCTAAAAACAAGCATTGTCATTGGTAGCTGACCGGAAATGGCCAATAAAAAAGCTCATTTGACCAAGGACAAAGCTCGGTTTTAGCGCCAAAATTTCAAAATACTCCTCCAAATTAAAAGACTGAAATTTGAACATTTTCACTAATTGAAACAGTGTTTTAAAATCGAATATGAAACAACGTGCCTTCAAATAAATTGGGGATTAAAGCAGGCCATAATTTCGATGTTTTTTTTTATCTCCCAAATGTTTGCACCACAGATGATAGCTGTCAAATTATTTAAATTGAACAAAGGTCAAATCGTAATTCTTTGAAAGTTATTATTTTTTCGAACTGGCAGGTCAGAGGAAAATGGTCACTGAAAGTTATTGACAACCGTCCTTTCACTTTTGCCTTTAATCTCGCCAACTTTATAAAAAAAAAAAAATCACGGCCGGCCTACGAATTTATTTGAGTGCACGGTATATTAAATCACTTGAGTGTTATTATCAGAATTAGGACGTTGCTGTGGTTACGCAATGCACGGATCGGTTGCAGCGCAACGCTCAAAAACATCCGAAGTCTGGTTATTATTAGGTTTTCGTAACTTTTAATACAGGAGTCAAAGACACTGTTTTTACAGTTTAATTTAGCCATTTATTTTCAAATAAGATCAAAACGAAAACAATTTATCACCGACGCCATTAAACGTTGTTTTTTTTTCTCTCAGCAGAGCGTAATTAATAATAATCATGAGGTCGATTTCACTGTAATTGCGGAAGCATTTAATTTCTGTAATAGCTTACGTTTATTTCATTTTATTACAGCCCATATATTTCAAAAAATAGTAACGACATGTTGGTAATTTTTTTTTTTTGTGAGCAAAGTATGTTGGCATAGTTGTCAAGCTAAAATTCCCTAGTATTATATCAAGCAAAATTGACAGCTCAGCGAATTTTTTGCTTGCCTCAAAAAAAAAAAGAAAAATGTACCAACAAGTCGTTACTGTTTGAAGTGTATAGGGTGCATTCTTTCGCTCACAAAATCGTGATCCAAACGTGTTTCGATTCAAAAACGCGCATTATTTTCTTTGAACCTCCCTATTTTTAAAACTTGTTTGCATTGAATTATGGTTATTTACGAATGAACAACTGTCAATCAAAAATTCAAGTCAGGTCCAAACTATTCGAAACACGATTCAAACTTTTAAGCGAAAGAAAGCACCTCATAGGAGCTAAACATTTTCTAAAACATGCAGGTTTGTCAAATTTAAAGAAGAACCGTCCATGGCCTCCTGGATTCCTTTACGTTCTGCAATTATTATATTATTAAACCTGTAATAAATTATGTAGTCCTCGATTTCGTCTGATTAATTTATTAATTATCACAGTCGCAGTAACTTTAATTTCAAGCAATCTGTAGAAAGTCTTCCTTCCTTTGAATTTATTTTCCATCGACGATCATCGCACGTCGCCATCTACCGGCGGAAAACGCCGCGCCAGCCGCCGGTGTGACTGACTTTCGTTTATTGATTGTTGGCTGGCGTGCAATGCAACCGATGATATTTGTTAATTATGTAAATTTCATTTATTAGCTTTAGAATCCAATACGTTCTTGCTTGTTGTACGTGTCATTCTCTACAATAATTAATAACGGCGTAGTCGTGTAATTTGATAATAATACAGTTTAACATGGGCATTACTTAATCCTACGCGGGCAACATTAATGCAACATTCGGTATTATCGGTGCTTGTTGTTGTTGTTGTGAATGTTGGCTTATGTTGGTTACAATCAATAATAACCGTGCACAAATATAACAAAATTTGTTTATTGTCAAGGCAAAATTCAATAATTTCATGTGTCATAAAATATTAGTTAGTAATTGCAAGATAATTCGTTGACCGATCATTTTGACAGAAATCTTTTATTGTTTTATTGTAATCGTCTTCTTGACTTTAATTTCCTATTTGAATTTCCCCCAATTAATTTAGAGAATGGTCCAGGGAAATAGTGTATGCCGTAAAAGGAACTTTTGGTTGAGTTGATTGGCAACACTGTGATGCTGTAACGCCGCGCTTGATGTCAACATAACCTAAAATTGAAGAAGATATGTTAAGACAACGAGAACAGACGCGATTGTTTTGCAAGATAATTCATCGACTGATCCTTTTGACTGAAATTTTTTATTGTTTTATTGTAATCGCCCTTTTAACTTTAATTTCCTATTTAAATTCTCCCCAATTAATTTAGAGAATAGTCCAGGAAAATAGTGTATGCCGAAAAAGGACCTTTTGGTTGAGTTGATTGGCAACACTGAGCTGCTGCAACGCCGGGGTTAATATCAACATAACCTAAAATTGAAGAAGACATGTTAAGACAACGGGAATAGATGCGATTGTTTTGCAAGATCGACTGATCATTTTGACTGAAATTTTTTATTGTTTTATTGTAATCGCCCTTTCAACTTTAATTTCCTATTTAAATTTCCCCCAATTAATTTAGAGAATCGTCCAGGCAAATACTGTATGCCGAAAAAGGAATTTTTGGTTGAGTTGATTGGCAACACTGTGCTGCTGTAACGCTGGGGTTGATGTCAACATAACCTAAAATTGAAGAAGATATGTTAAGACGACGAGAATAGACGCGATTGTTTTGCAAGATAATTCATCGACTGATCATTTTGACTGAAATTTTTTATTGTTTTATTGTAATCGCCCTTTCAACTTTAATTTCCTATTTAAATTTCCCCCAATTAATTTAGAGAATAGTCCAGGGAAATAGTGTATGCCGAAAAAGGAACTTTTGATTGAGTTGATTGGCAACACTGTGCTGCTGTAACGCCGGGGTTAATATCAACATAACCTAAAATTAAAGAAGACATGTTAAGACAACGAGAATAGACGCGATTGTTTTGCAAGATAATTCATCGACTGATCATTTTGACTGAAATTTTTTATTGTTTTATTGTAATCGCCCTTTCAACTTTAATTTCCTATTTAAATTTCCCCCAATTAATTTAGAGTATAGTCCAGGGAAATAGTGTATGCCGAAAAAGGAACTTTTGGTTGAGTTGATTGGCAACACTGTGCTGCTGTAACGCCGGGGTTAATATCAACATAACCTAAAATTGAAGAAGACATTTTAAGACAACGAAAATAGACGCGATTGTTTTGCAAGATAATTCATCGACTCATCATTTTGACTGAAATTTTTTATTGTTTTATTGTAATCGCCCTTTTAACTTTAATTTCGTATTTGAATTTCCCCAAATTAATTTAGAGAATGGTCTAGGTAAATTATTGTACGCCGAGAAAGGAACTTTTGGTTGAGTTGATAGGCAACACTGTGCTGCTGTAACGCCGGGGTTGATGTCAACATAACCTAAAATTGAAGAAGACATGTTAAGACAATGAGAATAGACGCGGTGTTACAGTTTTATAAGTTGGCATCTTGTATACATTGCATTGGAAAATACTTGTCAAATTGATTGCACGCTTTTCCACAAACATTTCGTTTCATTCACCCTAATTATTTACATTTTATTTTGTTAGGTTATGTTCATTAACTGTTTGTTGATGTGCGACTGTACTCAGCTCAGACAAGCATCTCATAGGAGTACAATTTATCTTTTCTTTTTTTTTTTTAATTTATAACTTTCTTTTAAATTTTGTAAACGAACATGATTGACAGCATGAAAAGTCATATACAAAAATGTAATAACTAAACATTTTAATTATTTATGCAGGTGGAAGAATTTTCATGAATTAAGAACATCTCTAATGCCTATCACAAACACTGTAAAGTTTCAAACCTGTAATTACAGATTATCGTGTTTTTGTTTTCAGCACAATTTAAGTTTTGTTTTTCTTTCCGAAAAGCAAGATTTTAAAAATAACTTAACAGAGAAGCAAA
This sequence comes from Prosopocoilus inquinatus, assembly GCA_036172665.1. Lineage (NCBI taxonomy): Eukaryota > Metazoa > Arthropoda > Insecta > Coleoptera > Lucanidae > Prosopocoilus > Prosopocoilus inquinatus. Next base: position 1,835,434 of record CM069873.1, read on the forward strand.
CATAAATGAAATACAACAACACGACGATCGAGTTTGCGATTTTTCATTTTCTTTATTATTATTATTACTAATTTATTATAGATCGCGGAAATACTGTAACGTAAAAGTATACATTTTCGACCGCTACCCCAATATTTTCAGCTCTTTATTATAAACATGTTTTCCAGCTAGAGTAAAAAAGATGAAGCTGAATCCGCGATAACAAATCAACTTTGTTATGACGTTCGTGATAATTAATAATTCTGCAAAATGTATACCGCGAAAAAATCACTACGTGGTGCTATGTTTATTTCTTGTGTTTATTTACTATTGGCAGAAGTATTTCAGCGAAACCAAGAAGAAAGAATGTATTCAAGAGGTTTTCAAAACCTAAAGTAACGGGTGTCCAGTTATTATTGTAATCCTGGGTGGGGTTGGAATCATTCATTTTTAATTGCCTAAATACATAGTTTTTTTTTTATATTTATTAGTTTTATAGACAATATCTGCTGTCTGAAAATTATTTCACTTGCTAAAGCTAAAACTTGTGAAGGGATAGACGAAGGGAACATGCGGAGCGCCATCTCTTGGCCAATTTTTTTTTTTTGTAATTTCAAATGGCGTTAACGTTGACATTCTCAGTAATAATAATATAAATATAATAATAATTTTTTCTTCAAAATTAAATTGAAAACGGAATACGTCCAATCCAAAGCGCGACGGAAAAGATAGATAGTCATTAATAGCCCCATCTCTTGGCCAAAAGCGAAACTATTTTAATAAATCATCGCCACGTACTCATCAACAGCTTTGTCTTGTGTCATTGTCTTAAAAAAAATCGCTTAACGTATTTAAAAAATTAAATTAGGAGAATTAGTAGAATTACATAATCTCAGTGAATCCTGAAAAGGTTTATCACATCTTCAACAAAAAAAAAAATAATAATAGATCCTTCTGTATAGGCAACCGTACAAACGACTGTGCTTGCCGGGTTGCCTACATCGAGGTTTTCGAAAAACTGTAATCAATTAATTTTTTTTTAACGAATTGGCATTTGTGGGCTTTTAAACTTAACTCTATAATTGTCTCCATTAAATAAATACAGGTGGAAATTGAATTAGTAACTATTTTTTTTTGTGCGTGTTTTAAGTGTCTTTCTTAAAGTTGGTAGGAATTGGAAAATTCAATTTCGAAATTAATTGCCGCTTAACCACGTTCAAAGATCCGGATGAAAAGACAGGAAGGAAAAGACAAGAAAAACATTACATTACAATAACGAAATTGTTTTAATAGTGAATTATTTAGAGCGCCATCTGTTCGTTTACGTATCTTCACATTCCAAAATTGAAAGTTGCCTTAATTTTAACTTCAAAAATGCGATTTCGTCTTGATACTCTCAGTAAAACCCAATTTTTTTTTCTTCTCAAAATTAAATTGAAAACAGAATCCAAAGTGCGGCAGAAAGACATCATCAATCATTAAGAGCGCCATCTCTTGACGAAAAGCGAAACTATTTTAACATTTCATCGCTACATACCTGCCCACTCAGCAACAGCTTTGTCTTGTATGTACCACTGCGTTAAAAAAAATCAGTATTTTTTTAACAAGTAATTGTTTTTAACCTTAGTAAAAAGCTTTTCAAAGAGGGCGCTCTCTCTCTCTCCATAATAGTAAACACAAAATTAAATAGGAGTAGAATAATACTTATAAAATAGATCTTATTAGTAGACTCACAAGAGAACCTACTTAATAATATAATCTAATTCTGGAACGTTTAATCTACAAAAGGTATATATACCTTCAAAAAAGCGGGACTTTTTTTTAAAACTGTGCGGGACACGGGACAAACTGTTAAAAAATCGGGCATAGTCCCACCAAAATCGGAACACATCATCACCTTACGTATAGTACCAAATAAATCAACATGCCTCCGCCGCCATCTTGGAATCCAAGATGGCGGCGGTGCGATGTCGAAAGCGTCCGCGTCGATGTAAACCCGTCGCGTGGGGTGTCAAATTAAACGTCTGGGAGAAGGCAACTCAACCGTCATATCGACGCCATCTTGGAATACATGATGGCGGCGGTGCGATGTCGAAAGCATCCGTGTCGATATAAAATTCGTCGCGCGGGGTGTCAAATTAAACGTTTGCGTGAGGACAACTCGGCTGTGATATCGACGCCATCTTGGAATACAAGATGGCGGCGGTGCGATATCGAAAGCGTCCGCGTCGATATAAAATTCGTCGTGCGGGGTGTCAAATTAAACGTCTGCGCGAGGGCAACTCGGCTGTGATATCGACGCCACCTTGGAATCCAAGATGGCGGCGGTGCGATGTCGAAAGCGTCCGCGTCGATATAAAATTCGTCGTGCAGGGTGTCAAATTAAACGTCTGTGCGAGGGCAACTCGGTCGTGATATCGACGCCTCCTTGGAATCCAAGATGGTGGCGGTGCGACGTCGAAAGCGTCCGCGTCGATATGGACTCGTCGTGTGGGGTTTCAAATGAAACGTTTTTGCGAGGGCAACTCGGCCGTGATATCGACGCCATCTTGGAATCTAAGATGGCGGCGGTGCGATGTCGAAAGCGTCCGCGTGGATGTAAACCCGTCGCGTGGGATGTCAAATTAAACGTCCGGGCGAGGAAAATTCGGCCGTCATCCCTACGCCATCTTGGAATCCAAGATGGCGGCGCTGCGATGCAGGAGATTGTCCATGTGGAGGTTAACCCATCAGGTGGGGAGTTACCGAGTTGTTGATTTGACGGGCTTCGAGTTGGTTTTCTCCAAATTTTTGTGATTGTTTAACTTTTTTAAAAGAAAATGTGCTGTAAATTTTTCATAATAACTTCTTTAGTTGTTATTACACGTCTGCCACTTCTTTTTTTTCTATCCGTACGAAGAGCCTTTCAGACTAAATTTGCTGTATTTTGCTTTTCATGGTTATCTGATTTTTTTTCTCCATTTGAATTAATTTTTTGTTGTTGTAAATTAGATTTTACTGTAAAATTCCTCGAGTCTTTGTTGTTGGTGTGCAGAAAATGCCGGTGCTAAGAGGTCATTGCTTGCCGAGCGTTATTCTTCTGCGCGGCCTTGTTATAAATAGCATGTCCTCATAAACATAAACAAGTCATAGACACCAGCGCCACGTTGCTTTCGGAGTAGCAACCGGTACCGTAGTTAGGGTTAGGGCTACGCTGCGGTTGTCAGCCTGCGATCAGCTGTAGCAGTGCGGGGGTTCACTATTGATCGCTCCTGCAGCGTTCTCCTCTCCTGATCAATGATCATGCTCTCGTACTCTCCTCCTACCACGAAAGCTTACTTGCTGCCAACTCACAATTCGAATACACCAAAGGACGCGTGCACATTCCTGCAGGACTCTTCAGAAATACACGAGTACCAAGTGTCACGGCTCTCGCTCTAAAATTGACCTAATTTTCTATTTTTAGTTCTCATTAATAACATCTCCAGGCTGCGGCTTTTTTTCTTCCTTTCTATTTTTACTCTATTTTTAGTCTATTTCTGGCCTATTTTTGCCTAAAATTGCGTTTAAGTCCTAGAGTAGTGCGGGGATGTCTTGTTATTTTCGATTTGTCTGGTAGTTCCTGTGGGTTGTGAAGGATGTTTACCGAGGGAAGTTATTAGTTAACGGCAGGAATATGTTAACGGGTCTGTAGGTTAATGTTGGCAAGCTTGTAGCGGGTGAACACGATTGGCAACGACGCATACCGACGGCGGCGTCTCCGGGCGCAGTCTGTGTGTGACCGCGGCCGTGTGTGTGTGCAGCCCCTGAAGTCCAGCATGGGGCCCGAGGGGGGAGGCGCGGCTCCCCTCTCGTGATCCGCCAACATTTCCCGCTTCGAGTTGGTGGAGAAATGGGGGCTGACCCCTGTCCTCAAGCCGAGGCAAGACCCACGGCCCCCTGAAGGCGCCAGGTAGGACCACTCCCGCTACTGGTGGCGCGGATGCTGCATCTCATATTATCGATAAGGGGCAACCCCCCTTTACTACCCCCTACAAACTATGATCTTAAAACAAAACTCACCCCCCATGAAATTTTCACAGCTAATGATGAGAACAACTCAATCATCACATGTTTATAACGGACACTACTATGATAGCATGGTCATTGTCCTCAGAATGAAAATATAATGGAATCTCAATGGTACTGAAAACGAAAGCTCGCTTTATTTACGTGAGCTTTAATGCAGAGCGTATTAATAGAGAGCCAGAACTCGTGATTGTCGCTCGGAAACACAAAAGTTTATTGAGAGTAATGAAAAACTATTAACTACTCAAAAAAAAAAAGAAAAAAAGAAAAAAGGGATGAGCTTTACATTTAAAGCTATTAATGTTCCCTTTGCTTTCATGTCTTTGAAAATCGAATGCCTTCTCCTGATTACGGAAGGGAACCAGCTTCTTCTTCTTCTTAATTAGACGTAATGTTTATATTGTCCCTGTAGGTAATTATAGCCTTATTTTAATTTGACGTCTGACCTTCACTGGGTTAACATTTTTCTGAGTAAGTAGTAAGTAGCATGCATGCATCCATCAATGTTTACCCCCCCATACACCTCAGCTCGATTAATGTACATACGTACAAACCACAACAACATGCCTTTTAGATACGAAGTCGATTATTTATTGGGCCGAATTAAAAAAAAGGGATTTCGAAATTAACGTCGAACTGCGGTGCTGTTAGGATTTTCCTTTTTTTTTTAACTTCTGCGCAGATGTTTCCATATTGAATGGTTACATGATGCTGCTGCTGCTGCTGCTACTACTGCTGATGCTGATGCTGTCTGTCTGCCTGATTTCTATTCCTTCCCTATTTGGGTGAATTTGTTTTTAAGATTCGTCGAAAACCCCCCGGTTTCACTAATCTCATCTCAACACTTTTGCATATCTGCTCGATCTTAATTCAAGCGTGACCGATGCAGCGAGCTTTATTTATAATCGTTTCTTGGACGTGATGTTGAATGTCTCATCGTTTCCGAGAGTGCTAAATATACTGAAAGAATTTTTTTTTTTTTTTTTAATAATCCTAAGTCACACGGAAAGCAAGCGGGGTTTTGTGCCTTATGTGTTTACACACTAACGGACGTGGTAGCTCAACGCACCACGCACTATTTACTCGAAAATGTCGGTGTGAAAAAAAAAAGAAAAAGTCAAGCGCTCGGAGGAAAAAGGGGAAACGGTTCAAAGTCCCTCGGCTTTTTCATTCTCCTGCCAAGAGATTCTGAAACACTTACCAAATATATCTTTTAAATACCTTACGACGAATTCTAGTGTAGAATTAAATTAATGCCAAATTCATCGGCTGCGATGAACATTTTTCCTTCTTGTACCCCTTTTTTCAAAAAAAAAAAAAAAAAAGAATATAGAGGCTCTTAAGGTTTACCACCTTCATTATTATTTTTTATATTTATAAAAAAAAGTGTAAAAAACTAGTACGGCAATACCTAGATTTAAGTGGGACGGCTAAGGGTCTTACAAGAACCCTTTTAAGAGACCCTCAAACAGGCCCATGCTTATCTATGTATACCGAAATGTAAAGAGCGTTTCAGAATATTTAAAACTGACTAAACTCTTTCGCTTTCTAGCCAAACTTTCTATTCGAACAAGAAATCGTATTTTTCTTGCTTGAATACAGCCAAAAATTCGTTTCCAAAAAGTTTTCCGCACGTAAGCCAGAGTAGCGTCGATTGAAATTATTATAAGTGATTACGATCGCCATCTGTTGATGACCATAGTTAAGAATTTGGTGAGCTTCGCTTTCTAGCAAAGCTACCTACCCCCAGAGGACGATTTCTTATTTGAATAGAGCCAAAAATTCGTTTCCAGGAAGTTTTCCGTACGTAAGCCAAAATACCGTCGATTAAAATTATTATAAGTGATTACGATCGCCATCTGTTGACGACCATCGTTACGAATTTAGTGAGCTTCGCCTTCTAACCAAGCTAGCTATCCCTAGAAGACGATTTCTTGTTTGAATAGAGCCGAAATTGCGTTTCCAAGAAGTTTTCCGCACGTAAGCCAGAATAGAGTCGTTTAAAATTATTGTAAGTGATTACGATCGCCATCTGTTGATGACCATCGTTACGAATTTGGTGAGCTTCGCTTTCTAGCCCAGCCAGTTACCCCTAGAAGACGATTTCTTGTTTGCATAGAGCCAAAAATGCGTTTCCAAAAAGTTTTCCGCACGTAAATCAGAATAGCGTCCATTAAAATTATTACGAAAGATTACGATCGCCATCTGTTGATGACCATCGTTAAGAAGAGCAAGGCAACAACATGAAACAAGAAGTTTCCCATGACCTTGGGAAAACAAAGCAAAATCTTAGTTTTAATTTTGATTCTGAATCTTCAAAATTTGCTTCTCAGACATCTTTCTGCTTACTTTTGTCATGAAACAAGAATGAATGAAAACAAGAGAGCATCGAAGAAGAAGTTTCTTATGACCTTGACTCTTCACGCAAAGAGCCGAAGAGACTAATTAAGTTATTGATCTTTTGTGACGAAACAAACAAGAACAAGACGATTTCTTGTTTGAATAAAGCCAAAAATGCGTTTCCAAGAAGTTTTCCGCACGTAAGCCAGAATAGCGCCGATTGAAACTATTATAAGTGATTACGATCGCCATCTGTTGATGATCGTCGTTAAGAATTTGGTGAGCTTCAAATGATGCGAAATGTTCCCGGACTTGCAGCATCAAAACATCAAATTTCGTTTTCATTAAGTGCGTTGTGTTGTTTGAGTAAACCAGAGTGCTGTGTTGTTTGGAAACGGACGAAAATGATCGAATATTTCATGTTCACGTGATGCCTTCTATAGAGCGATCGAAAAATAATTGTGAAGGTCACGTGGTCTTTCAACAACCAGCCACACGTTGTACAAGATAAGGACACGTGACCTTCAATTATCGTCGCCGAATTGTACGTTCGAAAACTTTTATGTTTAGAGTTGACTGTGAGAAGGTGAATGTGTTCAGAATCATTAACTCTCGCATTTTAAGTCAAACATAACCTCAAAAACTCGGGATAGCTTACAGTATGTCCTAATCAAAGACGTACAGGGTGACTACGCGAGAATTCCCATCCCCTTTAACTTCTTTATTTTTGAATCGTTTATTACAAAACTTATAGTATGAACTAATTCAAAGTTTTTGCTGATGTTTATAGAAAAACAAATGAACATCGCACAACTGAGATATAAAGTGAAATTTTATTTATTTATTTTTTGCTAACGGAACAATTGGTATTTTTATACACATTTAAAATCGTAAAAATATTTAATTCTTTCTTTCTTTTTTTAAACAAATTTTATTTTACTAAACTTGGTTTAAGTAATTAAATTCTAACGTTTTATCTGATAGGCGATTTTCAACGTCTTATACCAGCTTTCCAAAATGGGGTTGGTATCGACCCCCTTAAGGTCGATGAAGACTTGCAAGGGGTCGATGAACCTTTAGGAGTCGGCTGGGGGATCTATGAACTCTAGAGGACTTCTAGGGGGTCGCAGTTATTAAGTCTTATTTAATGCATGCCTATCTGTCTATAGTTTATTAAAAAAAAAGTGAAAGATTCAGAAATAATATTAAATAAATTTGAATCAGCTCGAATGAATGAATTGATCATTATCAAAATCAAAATACTTCTAAAACGCAGTCAAATCGAGTCAAGTCAAGTCGAATAAAACAAAAAACAAAAGACGATCGTGTTGAACGGGGGACAGGACGAAAATAAAAATGTTGTAAAATTCGATGAGTCAAATCGATGTGAAAATTAACTTAACTTAATAATTAAAAAAAAATAAAGTAAATGAAATTAAGTCAAAGCCAGAAATGTCGATCAATCGGCGGGATTAAAATGTAAATAATAATCATCATTATCTTAAATCGATTAAAAAAAAAAAAAAACAAAAAACGATCAATTGATAATAAAAAATAAAAAAAAACTCGTCTCAAACAAAATCAAACCGAAGAGAAAAGAAAAGAGGAGAGATGATTAGTTGATAATTTAAAAGAGAGAACAAGACGATTAAAAGAAAGAAAAATAAAACGAAAATCCATCGACTGATTGTATTAAAAATTTAAAAAAAAAAACATAAAATCAAATGATGAATAAAAAAATTAAATGAGGACCGAAATAAAAATTATATAAAACCAACAATAAAGTCAAATTAATTTAAAAGTTGACGAATTTGGTCATGATTCGGAGAAGAATGAACTATAAATATTTAAAAAGAAATAGCGCGAACAATTAATAAATTAAAGTATAAAATAAATTAGTAGACTGAGTAAATAAACAAAAAAATGAAAAGACGATCAATTGATTAAATCAATTGAAAATTAAACCAAATCAAATAAAATCAAAAAAATGATGGTAAACGGTAGTTAAAAAATAAAAAAACAAAACAAAACAAACGAGATCTAAAAAAACAAAGGCCAATGCATAGATTATATCGAAAATTAAGTGAAATAAAGACGAATAGGAATTTAAAAAAAAAAGAAAAAGAAAAAGTGATCGTTGACGAAGATGAGACTAAAATAAAAATTCTATAAAATCAAAATCAAATCAAATCGAATCAAATCAAGAGCGTTGGCGGATTCTGAACTGGCATAATAGACAAAATAAGAAATAGACAAATAAGAAATAGGCAAATAAGAAATATGCGAATAAAAAAGTGTATGAAACTTTTAGCCCATTTAAAAATTTCATTCCAATAATTAAATTAGTTTGTTTATGGACTTTTTGTTTATAATTTATACCTGCTCATTAAAAAAACCTAATCTAAAATAATCTTATAACGACGAATTGTAAATATATTATAATGAAACATGAAATCGTGTTAATATGTGTGTTATTTTTTTATCTCGCTGATTATGTCGTCGTGTCATTGGATTACGTTAATACAATGCAAACAAACTGATTTTTATTTCAAATACGAACATAATTAACATTCAAACAAACCAAAAAAAAATGGTTTTTTTTGGAATTTTTCCAGTTTCGTTTTATGTGCGTGTGATTTAATACAACTTGTCCGAATAAATCAAGACGTGAGTATGTCGTAACTTATTATGCAATCAAGGAGCTTTGTTCGAAAATTTTGCATACAAGTACGGTTTTGAATGTTAATCCAACCATTTGCATTTTTACTGCAGTGTAGAAATGAATTTCCCGAGGATTAAACGCGTCAATTAGTCGCTGATGCAATCTCAGACGAACGTTTGATTATCTTTTGACTTATCCTGAAAATAAAAAAATGTGTTCTGGAATCGTCAAGAGTAGGTGGTACACTCGTGCACCCAAGAAATGTGTGGACCCCTACTCGAAATGCGGTTGGTCTAGTTACAATCAAGGCCGCACAACATTAGGCACCAGAAATAAATTTCCGAAAAGAAGACAACTTTTGCGATTATTTCAAGATAAGAAATAAAGCCGGGCATTTGATTTAGTGCCGGCCTAAATATTTACGTTCGTTTAGTCCGCGAACTGTTATTAGAATACCGCAAAACATAAACAAATCCGGTTCACACTTTTACATTTATCCACTCCCGCCGATTAATGAATGTGTATGCGAATTTTTATTGGATTTTTTTTCTTTTTTTTTTTTAGTACAGAAAGCCTTCCATTAGAACCTCAACAAACGGATTGCGTCAATAAGTCACGCAAATTCGACGCAGAAAAACGCTTTCATCGCCCGAAGATATACACACACATAAAAATTTTTCTTCTTCGAGTTTGTGTGGGTCTCATTCACGTTTTGGTTTTTTTTTTTTTTAATTTAATTGGAGTGGAGATTGAAGTGTATTTTAATTTTTCTTTAAAAACAATTGTGTCTGGTGAAATTACAAAACGAAATCGTACAGAGAATGGTTTGCTTTACTCTGGTATGTATAGCAAAGAGAAATTGTGCAATTGTCAAAAAGTATCAATAGCCATATTCATTTAAGTATTCCATTTCATTCTTTGGGGGGTGATTTGGAAGTCCTAAGCCAATCGACTTCCTTTCTGTACTCTTCTCTTTTAGACCTTAAACAAGCTTATGATGACGAGGAGTTTGTTTTCCCTTTCTTAGTTTTCAAAAATCATTTTTTTTTTTTTGAAATCAAACCAATTATATTTCTCTTTTCTCTCTTTTACCAAACCCTTAGGTCATTGTCTTCCTTACTCATTGCATCTTCCCAATATGCTTCACAGTGATAATCACATTTCTCTTTCTCTTTTACCAAACCTTTAGGTGTTCATTGTCTTCCTTATCCATTGCATTTTTGAAGGTCACACAAACCTTTTCTTTTCACATTTCTCTTCTCTCTCTTTTACCAAACCTTTAGATTTTCCTTCTCCATTATGTCTTCCAAGTATGCTTCAAAGTGACTCCATGGCTCCTTCGATTATAGTCATTCCTAGGCCCAGTCTTCACACCCCTTCATCACCAGTGGATTTGGCCCTCCCCCCGTCCAAGAAAATTATGTAAAAAACAATTGATTTGGATCTCTCTTTTAAAGAAGAAGAAAATTATCCCGTTCGTTATAATTTTGCTACTTTACCAGATTCTCCTTTTGATTTTGAAGGTCGCGCACACCTTTTCTTATCACATTTCTCTTCTTTCTCTTTTACCAAACCTTTAGGTCTTCCTTCTCCATTACATCTTCCAAGTATGCTTTAAAGTAACTCCGTGACTTCTTCGATTATAGTCATTCTTAGGACCAGTCTTCCCCCCCCCCCCCCCCTTCATCACGAGTGGATTCTGCTCACCCTTCGTTGAAGAAAATTACAAAATCACCAATGGATTTGGCTCTCCCTTTTAAAGAAGAAAATTATCTACCCGTCCGTTATTTTACCAGATTCACCTTTGATTCTCTTGACCTTCTCCTTTTGATTTTGAAGGTCACGCACGCCTTTTCTTCACGAAACCTTGCTTCATGATTCAGCTGCTATAAGGTACCCACACAGAAACTCAAATTTCACGCAGGAATTTAAAGAAAACCCTTCCGGAATTCCCCCAGAAAGCCAAATTTGCAGCCTCGCGTTCAATCCAAGGTTTAAAAAACCAGGTTCATTTTGTGAGAGCAAGAAGAGCAAGGCAATAGCATCGAAGAAGAAGTTTCCTATGACTTTGGGAGAGCAACGTAAAATCTTAGTTTTAATTTTGATTCTTTTTTGAATCTTCAAAATTTGCTTCGGGCATCTTTCTGCGCTTACTTTTGTTATGAAACAAACGAGTCCTCATTTGTATTGTCTTTAAATATCTTCATTAATTGGTTATTAATTAATGCGTTCAGTTCGTCTTTTTATTCCCCAGTCTTTACGCAAAGAGCCGAAGAGACTAATTAAGTTATTGATCTTTTGTTATGAAACAAACAAGAAGAAGACGATATCTTGTTTGAATAATGCCAAAAATGCGTTTCCAAAAAAGTTTTCCGCACGTAAGCCAGAACAGCGTCGATTGAAATTATTATAAGTGATTACGATCGCCATCTGTTGATGACCGTCGTTAAGAATTTGGTGAGCTTCAAATGATGCGAAATGTTCTTGCACTTGCAGCATCAAAACATCAAATTTCGTTTTCATTAAGTGCGTTGTATATAAATGGACGAAAATGATCAAATGTTGCATGTTCACGTGATGCCTTCTATAGAGCGATCGAAAAATAATTGTGAAGGTCACGTGGTCTTTCAACAACCAGCCACGCGTTGTACAAGATAAGGACACGTGACCTTCAATTACTGTCGCCGAATTGTACGTTCGAAAACTTTTATGTTTAGAGTTGACTGTGAGAAGGTGAATGTGTTCAGAATCGTTAACTCTCGCATTTTAAGTCAAACATAACCTCAAAAACTCGGGATAGCTTACAGTATGTTCTAATCAAAGACGTACAGGGTGACTACGCGAGAATTCCCATCCCCTTTAACTTCTTTATTTTTGAATCATTTATTACAAAACTTATAGTATAAACTAATTCAAAGTGTTTGCTGATGTTTATAGAAAAACAAATTAACATCGCATAACTGAAATATAAAGTGAAATTTTGTTTATTTATTCATTTTTTTAATGGAACAATTGGTATTTTTATACACATTTAAAATCTTAAAAATATTTAATAATTGCCTTTCTTTTTTTAAACAAATTTTATTTTACTAAACTTGGTTTAAGTAATTAAATCATAACGTTTTATCTGACAGGCGATTTTCAACATTTTATACCAGCTTTCCAAAATGGGGTTGGTATCGACCCCCTTAAGGATCGATGAAGACTTGCAAGGGGTCGATGAACCTTTAGGAGCCGGCTGGGGATCGGTGAACCTCTAGAGGATTTTTAGGGGGTCGGAGTTGTTAAGTCTTGTGTTTAGTGTAGGCCTATCTGAAGATAAGTATAGTTTATAAAAAAGCAAAAAAAATCAGAAATAATATTAAATAAATTTGAATCAGCTCGAATGAATTGAATCGATCATTACCAAAACCAAAATACTTCTAAAATACAGAGTCAAGTCGAATAAAACAAAAACAAAAGACGATCGTTGAACGGCACAGGACGAAACTAAAAATGTTGTAAAATTCAATGAGTCAAATCGATATGAAAATTAACTTAATTTAATAATTAAAAAGTTAACAGTTAAAATTAAGTGATTACGATCGCCATCTGTTGATGACCATCGATTAAGAAGAGCAAGGCAACAACACCAAACAAGAAGTTTCCCATGACCTTGGGAAAACTAGCTAACTCTATTCAAACAAGAAATCGTATTTTACTTGTTTGAATAGAGCCAAAAATGCATTTCCAGGAAGTTTTCCGCACGTAAGCCAGAATAGAGTCGATTAAAATTGTTATAAGTGATTACGATCGCCATCTGTTGATGATCATCGTTAAGAATTTGGTGAGCTTCGCTTTCTAGCCAAACTAGCTACCCCTAGAAGACGATTTCTTGTTTGAATAGAGCCAAAAATTCGTTTCCAAAAAGTTTTCCACACGTACGCCAGAATAGCGTCGATTAAAATTATTGTAAGTGATTACGATCGCCATCTGTTGATGACTAAATATACTTCCGAACACATATTTCATTACACCAACAATTCCTTCGATCATTTTCATATCTAGAAGCACATAAGAAAAAAACTGTATACAACTTCATCACCAACTTAATCTTGCCCCAAATTCAAACCCTTACGTAACTCCCCCAAAAAGGCGAATTTCCAGCTGCACATTTAAACCAAGGTTTACAAAATCAGGTTTATTTTTTTGTGAACAAGAGAGCATCGAAGAGGAAGTTTCCTATGATCTTGAAAAACAACGCAAAATCTTAGTTTTAATTTTGATTTTGAATCTTCAAAATTTGCTTGGGGCATCTTTCTGCGCTTACTTTTGTCATGAAACAAACGAGTCCCAATTTGGATTGTCTTTAAATATCTTCATTAATTGGTTATTAATTAATGCGTTCAGTTCGCCAGTCTTTACGCAAAGAGCCGAAGAGATTAATTAAGTTTTCGATCTTTTCGGAAATCGTAAATCAAAACCTTTGCCCTTTTCGCCAACTCGTGATTAAGAAAATGAAACCAATATACTTCCGAATACATAAGTATTTCATTACCCAGCAAGCAATTCCTTCGATCATCTTCATATCCATAAACACATAAAAAAAAAAGAAACTGTATACAACTTCATCACCAACTTAACCTTGCCCCAAATTCCTCCTCGTTAATTTTGATTGCCCGGAGGTAATAAAAAAAAGGCTTAATATCCCAGAGAGGAATGATTATACTTGTAAATAATTACACGCATAAAAGTGCCCCCCACCCCCCCACCCATTAGTTTCCTCTTTTTTAATTTTCTTACCACTTAAGTTCCATAATAATTTTACAGTTGCAAGAAATTGGATTTTTTTTTTAATTTTTGAGAAGATTAATTGGATTTTTTTTTTTTTAAATTTTTTGAGAAGATAAATTGGATTTTTTTTTTTTTTGAAAAGAAGATACAGATCGGTTTCGTACACACAACCTTTCTTGACGCGGGGTTGTTGCAAATTGTGTTCGTCACACCACCGAACGTGACCGAATCGATTTGTCTTTTAAATTATGAAGTTGCTCGGCGTTTTAAATTGGATACACAAGTTAATTCTGAAATGGATTCGCATCGGTTCGGAACGGAAGTTTACGTAGCACGTCTTGCGTCGCTGCAACATCCGTTTCAAATCACTCCACGGCGATAAATTTTATTCGCCCCGCCCCGGCCCGCCGCCCATGGTATTTAGATACCTACATCTGAAATGTTTAAGTAATTTTTTTTTTGATAAAAGATAACATATCGCTTCTTAAAATTAGCATGTACAAAGGAAGGAAATGGTTGGGTAGATTAGATTGTACTCGTTGAAAAAAAAAAAAAGAAAATTTTAATGACATAATTTCATGAAGATAAAATCTTGATTCGACTTTTGTCACGATCTTATTACTGCGAATCAAGGAATTAGTCCTCCATAAACACGGAAATATATTATGTATTTTCTTTAGCAAAACATGCCAAGGATATTTTATTATATTTATTTAAATAACCTACGAGCTTATTTATTTATTTATTTATTTATGAATTCGTTTATGTTCATAAGTTTGAGATTTATTAAGAAAATAAACGCGATAAATCATCATAAATACCGACGCGAATATTTACTTAAACTTATTATTACTATTAATATTCTATAAGTTTATTTTATTTAATTTTTTTAATCAAGTTAAATTAATGTACTCTTTCTGTTTCAGGTGAGTGTCACATCACAGATCTTTCCAAATTACACCAACAGTCAATAATGTGATGAATCAATTACTAAAACCGCCAGTAATTTGTAAGTAATAGAAAATAGATTGCGTTAATTATTATTTAAAATAAAAATTAACACTTGGGAGCTTTTACTCTTCTTCGTCTTGCTCTTCTGCGTCTGCGTCTGGAGTGTTTATCTCATTTGTTTTCTTAAAAGACTTCCATCCAAAAACGCTTTCTAAAAATACTCAGCGACCGTTTCATCAGCCACTACACAAGAACTTGATGGATAACAGAGACCAATACGCCTCAATAAAAATTAATCTTAACTTTATTCTGCAAGATGTTACTTAAACTATCGCCGAAATCACTTAATTTTATTGCGTGGGCTCTGCATCTCAAATGAATCGTCAAAAGATATTTTTAAAGTTTTATTTAATGCCTTTCGGCATATGGGTTTTATGTGGTTTTTATTGGTATGGTCGCTTGGAGATCAAGATCAATGAAATTCGATTTGAGTTTAATTTATATTGGATTGTTCGAATTTCCACAATATTTTATAAAGACGTGTAATGCATTGCGTATTTATTATTAAACCCCAATTAAAAAAAAATTAAATAAATTTGAAAAAGCTTTGATTCTTAAATTCCTGCTTGGACTTACAAAGTTGATGCTTGTGAGGTGAGATTCAAAAGGGAAAGGATTTGTTAGCCATGAAGTTTTTAATCCAGTCGTCATTGAATAGTTCTGCTCATTCCAAATAAATATTTAAAATTTAAAATTCCCTGCAAGGAAAGCTCTCTCTTCGATTGGTACTATGTAATATTATCTGATTTTTCTCGTAACCTTCAACGTGTTGCTTGCTGCTGCTCCTCTTTTAAGACAATGCAATCGATGCACTTCCAACTTCCAAGTGGAGATTCACTTAGCCCAAGATCTTGTTTCAGATTAGTTCAATCGAATTAACCATTTGAAGAGCCTAAACACTTAACCTTTCAAAACAATTTCTTTTTTTTTTTTTTCAGAAAGAAAAAACCTTTCGATATTTTTTTTCCCTCGACATTCCAATCATTTGCATCTGCCTAGTTTAATTAAAAAAAAAAAAAAACATATATACGTTATAATTCCTAAATAAAAGCTTTTCGTGCATAGCTAATGACCAGTTGCACCAAACACTTAAGGTCAACTTAACTTTAAGCACCGCTTAGAATGTGATATATTGAATGTTTTGTAACCTCAAATGTCACATTATAATCAGTACTTAAATTTAAGCTCGACTTAAGTGTTTGGTGCAACCGGCCATTAGTCTTGATTTTAATCATTTTAATTCTCCTCTGATGAATTTCTTCGTGGTTTTTCTTTTTTCTTTTAATTTAATTCGCACTGTTTAGTTCGGAGCAATCTTCAGTAAACTAAAGCTCTATAAAGTTGGTTGCATTAAATTATTTATAGGGGAAGAATAGACACAGATCGAGACACGGTGAGAAGAAAAACCAAAAGATCCAAAACCAAGTAATAAATTAAAAAAAAAAAAAATGGTTTGTCGGAAATTGCAAACAGATTTTAGAGCGAGACTGAAACTAATGAAAGAGCAGACCAAGGCCGAGACCGCGTGTCTAAGAAGAAAAAAAAAAAGGGAATTAATTAGAAGAACGATCAAAGTAAATAGAAGAATCGTAACTGTAAAATTAGGATTATTTTTTTATAGGCGACGATTTAAATTTGGCGCTCTTTCAGCGCGTCATCTATCAGTCAACTTGTCGCAACACGCCCGCGAATTTAAAATACTTTGACGAGCGGTTAAAACCTCCCAGTCACTGCGCAAGTCTGAATGTTCTTTCTCATTTCAGTGTTTGTGTTAAAAAAAAAAAAAAACAAACTGTTACTTTTGTTAGTAATTTCAGATTTTATGGTTGGCTATCCTAATTTTTGATATTATTGTTCACAATATTTTCTCACCAAGTTACTAAGATTAGAAAGAATAGAACGTAGCATTGCTATTTCGTAAACGATACGGAGCTCGAAAAACTGACGAATTTGACGTTTGATTGATTCTGAACCCTTTCAAATAAGACAAACGTCAAATAAATCTAGGGACCCTAGATGATAAGAAACTGAAAGACAACTGAAAGCGGAAAAGGATGAACAGCAAACAAACAAAAGACGATCGTCGACTGTCATTCGCCTGGGGCCGACTGAAGATGGCAAAACAGAAGCTGACAGAAAGTCGGAAAAACAAAAGCTGACAGAAAGTCGGAAAAACAAAAGCTGAGAGAAAGTCGACGAGTTCCGGCGGGAAACTTTTGAAAGTCAAACTTCTTCGTATCTTTTCAGATCATTATTTCCTTTTATTTCTTTTGTTAAGTACTAAAAATATAGACGGTTTTCTACCAAAAAAAAAACCTTTCAAAATTAAATTTGCTTTCTCTGCATTATTTTTTTCAATTATTTTTAACAAATGAAAATCAAGCTTCCATATGTTTCCTAGCATTTCATTCTTCCTTTCTTTTTTTTTTGTTTGTTTCTTATAAGCAAGAAATGAGCACTTGAATGTGAAATTAAATTTATTTGTTCATGTGCAAGGAAAAAACGACGATTTTCAACGGCAAGTCTTTGTAAATAAACTTTCATTTGTTTCTTTATACATACGTATGTCATATTTTTTTGTGACTGAGCAAAAAATAACAAATGAAATTAAGGGGTGGGTGAAGCTTTCGAAGGTCAATTAATTAAAGATTTAGTTTCTCTCTGTTTATTTATTTTTTGTTTCTTTAAGTGGTGTGAAAATATTTGCGTGTCCATTAACACCTCATGCAGTTTTTTTCTTTTATTTTCTGTTGGCAGTTTGATTTACCCCTTTCCAAAAATGATGCCGATCTTCTTTTGTTTATTTGTTTTTTTTTTCTTTTCCGCATCTTTCGTATTTGGCATTTTGTTTCAATTCTTTCTTTTTTTTTTCTTCTTTTATTTTCTTGTGGTGAAGCTTTCGAAGGTCAATCAAAGATTTAGTTTATCTCTATTTATTTATTTTTTTGTTTCTTTAAGTGGTATAAAAATATTTGCGTGTCCATTAACACCTCATGCAGTTTTTTCTTTTGTTTTCTGTTGGCAGTTTGATCTATCCCTTTCCAAAAACGCTGATCTTCTTTTGTTTATTAGGTTTTTTTTTCTTTTCCGCATCCTTCGTATTTTGGCATTGTTTTTCAATTCTTTCTTTTTTCTTGTTTCTTCTTTTATTTTCTTGTGGTGACGCTTTCGAAGGTCAATTAAAGATTTAGTTTCTCTCTATTTATTTATTTTTTGTTTCTTTAAGTGGTATAAAAATATTTGCATGTCCATTAACACCTCATGCAGTTTTTTTTCTTTTGTTTTCTGTTGGCAGTTTGATCTACCCCTTTCCAAAAATGATGCCGATCTTCTTTTGTTTATTAGTTTTTTTTTCTTTTCCGCATCCTTCGTATTTTGGCATCGTTTTTCAATTCTTTCTTTTTTTTGTTTCTTCTTTTATTTTCTTGTGGTGAAGCTTTCGAAGTTCAATTAAAGATTTTGTTTCTCTCTATTTATTTATTTTTTGTTTCTTTAAGTGGTATAAAAATATTTGCATGTCCATTAACACCTCATGCAGTTTTTTTTCTTTTGTTTTCTGTTGGCAGTTTGATCTACCTCTTTCCAAAAATGATGCCGATCTTCTTTTGTTTATTTGTTTTTTTTTTCTTTTCCGCATCCTTCGTATTTTGGTATTGTTTTTCAACTCTTTCTTCTTTTGTTTTCTTGTCAGTTTTTTCAGTTTTTGTACATCTTTTCTTTTTGTTCTCGTTCTAAGAGTTGGGAATCCGTGGTTTAGACGCAAAAATTGTTCTCACGAAACGGCTCGTTTCATTTTTTCAAATCTAAATGATTTATTTATTTATTTATTTTTGACATGTCTCGGCATTGGGTAGCTACACATTTTAACTTTGAATTTGTCGAATGCTGACAGACATGTCATTTAGGGTAGCATTTCTACCAACATCAGAAACACTTGCAAGGTATTGCAGAAGAAAAAGAAAATATAATTTACCTGAGATGTCATGGTTAGAGTTTTTGCTTGATTTTTGGTCTGTTGAGGAAGATAACTGATTACATAGACTGTTGTCTCGATTACAAAGAACAATTCTACTTCGTTATTTCGTTTACCGCTTTTAGAATCTTTACAGGAATAATATGGTCCTTCGAACCTTGTCATATGTTGCGCTGTTGTTATATCTACGGATAACATGGTCCTTCGAACCTTGTCGTATGTTGATGTATTGTTATGGTGGATTATTCTTAGCAGTTTAAAAACTTTAAAACCCCAAAGCCCCCAAGATGTAGAGCTCTGTTATGATGAGTATGGAATTTTGTAAATATTTGACGATTTTTCTCATCATTCCAGACCGAGATATGTATAGCTCACAGCATTGTCTGATGAAATTGTTTGTCCCTGGACGTAACCATAACCGTTTGCTTGAACAATGAGGAAGATAACTAATTACACACAAACTGTCAGTGTTCTGATTGTTGTCTCGACTGCAAAGAACAAGAATTCTATTCTACTTCGTTATTTCGTTTGTTTACCGCTGTTTAGAATCTTCACAGGAAGATCATGCGTACTTCTTTATTTCGTTTGTTTACCACTGTTTAGAATCTTTACAGGAAGATCATGGTCCTTCGAACCTTGTCATGTGTTGCGCTATTGTTATATCTACGGATAACATGGTCCTTCGAACCTTGTCGTATGTTGATGTATTGTTATGGTGGATTATTCTTAGCAGTTTAAGAACTTTAAAACCCCAAAGCCCCCAAGATGTAGAGCTCTGTTATGATGAGTATGGAATTTTGTAAATATTTGACGATTTTTCTCATCATTCCAGACCGAGATTTGTATAGCTCACAGCATTGTCTGATGGAATTATTTCCTGGACGTAACAATAACCGTTTGCTTGAACAATAAGGAAGATAACTAATTACACACAAACTGTCGGTGTTCTGATTGTTGTCCTCGACTGCAAAGAACAAAAATTATATTCTACTTCGTTATTTCGTTTGTTTACCGCTGTTTAGAATCTTTACAGGAAGATCATGCGTACTTCTTTATTTCGTCTGTTTACCACTGTTTAGAATCTTTACAGGAAGATCATGGTCCTTCGAACCTTGTCATGTGTTGCGCTCTTGTTATATCTACGAATGACATGGTTCTTCGAACCTTGTCGTATGTTGATGTATTGTTATGGTGGATTATTCTTAGCGGTTTAAGAACTTTAAAACCCCAAAGCTCCCACGATGTAGAGCTCTGTTATGATGAGTATGGAATTTTGTAAATATTTGACGATTTTTCTCATCATTCCAGACCGAGATATGTATAGTTCACAACATTGTCTGATGGAATTGTTTGTCCCTGGACGTAACCATAACCGTTTGCTTGAACAATGAGGAAGATAACTAATTACACACAAACTGTCAGTGTTCTGATTGTTGTCTCGACTGCAAAGAACAAGAATTCTATTCTACTTCGTTATTTCGTTTGTTTACCGCTGTTTAGAATCTTCACAGGAAGATCATGCGTACTTCTTTATTTCGTTTGTTTACCACTGTTTAGAATCTTTACAGGAATATCATGGTCCTTCGAACCTTGTCATGTGTTGCGCTGCTGTTATATCTACGAATGACATGGTCCTTCGAACCTTGTCGTATGTTGATGTATTGTTATGGTGGATTATTCTTAGCGGTTTAAGAACTTTAAAACCCCAAAGCTCCCACGATGTAGAGCTCTGTTATGATGAGTATGGAATTTTGTAAATATTTGACGATTTTTCTCATCATTCCAGACCGAGATATGTATAGTTCACAGCATTGTCTGATGAAATTGTTTGTCCTTGGACATAACAATAACCGTTTGGTTGAACAATGAATTTGAATATGGCTCTTTCGACAGTACGGAATAAGACGAACATTTACATTCATGAGTGGAAGTCAAAAATACTTTTTCGTTTACACGACCTACAAATTGCCGTCCGGGTTGTTTTGACGATATGAGATGGGTGTTAATGAGCTGAGATCAGCAATGTTTATATTGGTGGAGTATTCTCTGCAAAATGATTTTGGCGGCGGGCCAAGCGCAGTGCTCTGTTATATCGGTTATGTCGAGCGACAGTTCGCCAGCTTGCACCACTCTCTGCACTGCACCACCATCGCACGACGACGACGACGACGACGTTTCTTATGACCGTGTTCCGGTTCTGTCTTGTCTCGATTTATGTACCCCTTGAAATCAGCACGCATGTATACGTTTAGCATAAATTATGTCATGCCGGGGGACTATATTGGGGCGGGCCGAAACGTTTCGACCCGATGACTAATTTCTTCTCCCCTCGTACATTCTACCTTCTGCTTCAGCCCGAAAAACGTGTCCCCGCTAATAGCTTAACTAATTTTTTATTCTATATTTGTGTTCGGTAACAGACGGCATGCGATGTTTGAAGGTTCACCAGTTGAAAAACACTGCTTATTTTTAAATGTTTCAGACGAAAATAGTTTGCTTTGTACAGTTCAAAAAAAAAAGAAAACATGAGAAAACGTTTTTAAATAAAGACCATCTTAGAGTAATCCTTTTTGCTTCTATTTACCATAAGATTTGGTCTGCGGAAATGGTTTGGAAACTGATACCTACAAGGAAGAGGGTAGTTAGTTCCTCTGTTTCTTCTTCACTGTTAACGTAAGCATGAGATCTAAACCAGAGGTCTTCAAAATCTTTTTTGGGTTGATCATCTGGATGGATCACATTGGAAGAGGAAGTTTAAGATGGAGAACAAGTGCTTCATCCTTGAAAATATTTGCTCATAAAAGTAGGTCCTGCCAAAAAAAAAAAAAACGATGACGTAAATAAGACATGATCGTCAAGACACTAAGAGATATTCGCCCTTGGGGAAAACTGGGACTTGTAAAAAGTTCGGCGAAGAGACAAATTGCGGCATTCCATTTTCATTTTGAAAATTGGCAAGTAACGTATTTACGTCGACCAAAAATATAATCGCAAACGCCCAACATTTCCCATTTTCAAATCCTCGAACCATTTTTTTGGAAAAGCAAGGCTAAATACTTTTGGGTCTCCTCGGTTTCTTGTGTCTTTGCCTTAAGGTTGATCAGCTTGATTCGCACCTGTCGTAATTTCGTTTTCGTTTAAATGAATGAGCAATCAAGCCCACTGGAAATGATAAAACCGAAGCCCAGAGATCACATCGTCAAGGAACATGGAACAAATTTTGCTTTCGTTACCACAAATGACTTTGCTATTCACTGACGCAAAGTAAATGATGATGTTGCCAGGTCAGCATTCAAATTTCTATATGAATTTCCAGAGGGGTCGAAGGGCCCTTAAGTAGCCTCTGAGAATTCCAACCAAACTGATCTTTTATTCAGTTTCTAGGTCTAACGATGATCTAATTCTTTGGTCTTAAGAAATCCAACCTTTATAACGACTTGCATAATGTTATCCATTTTGGGCATTTTTTTAACACACTATCCAGTGATAGTTTATCTAATCCTTTGAACTTCATTTAGTTTTTCTCTGGTAGAGCACCTTCAACCCAACTCCTCATAATTTCTTTCAAGCTTTCTTACCCCCTCAACTTTGGAAATATTTTATTTACATTAAAAAGTTGGCTGTGAAATTCAGTTTAATTTGATTGGAAAGCTTTTATTTTGGCTGTTTTGGTAAAAGCAATCATTTTCAAACCGCCCAGCTTATGAAGGGCTCTGTGCAAGTATTCTGTGGAATATGCCAATGTAAAATGATGTTATAAGAAATTCCGTTAACATTGTTTTCACATTTGGGCAATAGCTGACGCCGCCACTGACGATTCTGTGCGCGGATTTTATATTTCCGATGTAATTGGAAACAACAAACTGCGCTCGCTGAGAATGTCAAAACGTATTGTCGATGATTGATTAAATTAGTTTTAACTTTCGGACAATAGATGGCGCCTCAAACAGTTTTATATATGACATTTTTATTTATTTATTTATTGCTAAAAGCGAAAAACAGTTGAACGTTATGGCCTTCTGAAATGACGAAAGAGCCACGTTTGTAATTTTATTTGATTTGATTTGATTTTATTTCTTGTGCAAATCGGATAATCGTCTTTCAAAGGCCTCTTTGTTGGCCCCATGTGAAAATCAATAAAAATATTTTATGTAATCTTTAGCGAGATGAGTAAACCGTGGACCTATCTTTATTGCTTGGTTTAATTTTAATTTTAAGCAGATTCTACAAACAAGACATATTTGATATTAAAAATAACAAAAGGAAATTATGAATTGAATCGTGGGAACAAAGTAAAACAGAAATTCGGAGACATAACTCTTTAAGAAAACCCGACATACTATTCAAAAAGTGCCAAAAAAAAAAGAAAAAATACGCCACAAAACTTCTTTCAAGCAGCCTCGATAGATACACGTATTTTTAAATTGTTTACTTTGGATTAAAACCGGTATTACTCGGGAATTTCGTTTAGTTTTATGTTGTACATATGTACCAACCATTATACATAAATACGTTAACCGCTGCGTTTATAGAAAAAATTAAAATAAAGTATGCTTAGGTAATGTACAGTCGCGATCATCCTAATCGAAACCGCTGTAAGTTAACTGCGCCGTTATTGACACTGGTAGTAAGGATTACAGAACTGTCAATCGGTTTCGATTAGCTTGATCGCGACTGTACAAATCTTTCGACTTTTGTTCTGGAAGAAAACACTTTCATTTTCTTCTTCATTCTTGCAATAACATCTGGCAGTGATTGCATGCGGTTTTTTGTGTTTTTCGTTCACTCATAAGTTTTTACTATACTACTACTATACTATATAAAAATAAAAATAAAAAATGCGTCGACATTCAAAACGCAATAGTTTACCACGCAAATTTAATGTATAGTATAAAGAAAGAAGAAGTGTCTCTTTAAACTGCCGAGCCAAAGTAAACTGTAACCGCATCAGAAGCACGTTTAAAACAAATAAATACAATTAGTTAATTTAAGACATTTGCTGATTTTGAGGCCATTTTATACAAATAAAACAAACTTTGTGTTCACGATGTTTTTAATGAGGCGTAGTTTCAATGATTAAATATCTCCTGCGTTATTTAAAACCCATTAACGGATATTTTGAATTACGAATGCGTATATTGTATTATTTTCATTTAAATACGTGCGATTTTCTCTTATGTTGGCTAGATTTTTTTTGTTAAAATATTATTGACAAACAATACTTTGAGAAGACGCATTTACAATAAACATTCGCACACCGTTTATTAATCTCTCTTTCCCTGTTTTCTTTCTTTCTTTCTCGCTTCCCTGACTGGCATCTCATTCCAATTCGATAAGGACTATGTTACGAGCGTCTATTCAATATGGAACATTTTACTTTCCGGGGCCGTTTCTTCGGCCCCGCTCACTACGGCGGCGAAGCTAGAGCTCTCTCTTCCAGTGATGTTGTACTCTAGAGAAGACATCCTCGCACGTTGACTTCTTATCTTCTCATGCATTAACCCTCATATTCACCTAGGGCTTCTGGAAACACTGGATGTATTTAATCTCCAACAAAAAGATGAGAAAAGAGAAGGCAATGCCAAGGTAAAGGTGAAAGAGAAAAACGAGGAATGCGGCGGAAGAAGGCATGTGTGATTTGAAATGTCGTTTGCAGAAAATTGAATTGTGAAAATACAAGGAAAAGAAAATGAAAAGAAGAAAATATAACAAGTGCATATTGGTAGACTTTGAAGATAACATCGAAAGGACAATAGCCAAAATATAATAATGACATTGAAAACGTCTGAAAAATTAACGTTATCCGCTTCAACCTTCCATCTTCCAGAAGAAAGATGAGCGCAGAAAAGACCAAGCCAATGTAAACGGGAAATGGGAAGTATGAGGGAGATGTACCCAGCAGGGAAAAGTAAAAGTAAAAAATGCTCGTCCAAGATCAGTTCTATGGTCAACTCCAACGCCAAACCAAACCAAACCATCACAGTGCACCGCTTCACTTCCTGAGCAGTTGCCAAACGATTTTCATTTCCATTCTTCTCCATACCTTTAGTCTTTGAGAGTCTGGCCTCAAAGCAAACCTGAATTCATCAGTGAAGAGCAAGTGATCCCAAACTTGTTCTTGTGAATTGACGTGTAGGAACCCTAACTGGACGCTCAGCATGGAATCCATCCTCAAGTAATCTGTTTCTTACAGTTTGGTCACTTCTCGAAGAGTTATACCAACTTGTATCATGCTCTTAACTGAATTTTGCCACTGACATGCCGTCTTTGCATGATTGATTGATTCTAAAACACCATAAAACTCAAGTAACACCCCCCCCCCCCCCAAAAAATCGAACAAAAACTTCAAAGCAACTTAATTTTTAATCGCTCTAAAATAAATGTGCAAACGACAAATTAGATCTGCAAATTTTTTTGACGCACTAATTGAAAGATCTAAAAATTGTATAACGTAACCTCATGTGCTTTATGTGCAGTATTTTCTAAATCTGTTCTGCTTATTACATCCCAAAATTCCGAAAATTCAATGCGAAAATTTAAAAAGTTCACTTTACGAAGGGCCATTCTTAAAACGTGTTTGTTTTCCTCGAGTTTCCGAATTAGCGCGCCCACAATTTATAACAATTAAACACTTAAAACTTCTCCCTATTCAAATACTCAAACTAATAGTATACACAATTTAAATAAAAGCGGCGTTAAATATTTATGCGAATTGCGGCAAGCGTCTTGCCAGTGGTTGTTTATGTGATGCGATGTCGGGAGGCTTGCTTGCTTGCTTTCCTTCCCACCTGCCAATGAACCGGTGGCCTATTTTTAGAACCATCCTTTAGTTCTAAATGTATGTGTGTGTGAAATGAATTTTCCTCACGTTGCACGTGATCTAAACCACGTGGACGTCGCGAAGAAAGTCCTTTGTTCTTCTTCACTCTTTGAATTTATTTTTAGGGCTCCTTAATGGCATGCTACATTTATTTGTATCACGGCGCAAGAATTTAGGCCACATGTATATATAAATCAAGGTATACATGCGAGTACAACAATACTCTGTATAGACTATAGACAGTAGTTGATGTAGAAGTAGAATATTCAAGAATCTAAAAGAAAAATCGAAAGGAATCATAAGTTGAATTTTCTTTTTTTTAAATTTATTATTTTATTTGCTTCCAATTATGTCTTTATTAAAAAAAAAAAAAAAAAACGAGAATAGAATCTACTACTGTATGGTGTGGTAGTAAAAAAAAATTATATAATGCATGTTTTTCAAAATTATAAAACACTGTTCACTTGTATGTAGTACATGCGAATGTACATATGTTCAGGATTTAATTCAGCTGTAGGCTGTAAGGTAGGCAGATGAATGGTGTTCTGTTCCATGAAAGCGAAAATATTTTTAAAATATAAATTTCGCGACATTGACAAAGTCGTCAAAGCTATTTTCGTCTTATATAAACACAAGAGCGTCAGGAATTCCGCGTTTTATATAACTTAGAATATACAACAAAAAAGAAAACACCAGCACGTAGATGACTTGACGGCGATGATTCTAAAATCCTGTGCGAAGCGAACGCCAAAAAAAAATATTATTTCGTTTATTGGTTAAAAAAGAAAGTACAGTTGCGGCCCTTGAAAACTGATACGCTGAGGATTGACATCAATGTCAAAAATTAGTAATTTTGCAATGTGTAAGTCAAACCTTAATCTGTCATTTTAATGTCAGTGTCAAATTTGACAAAAATCATAGCAGGATATAGTAGAGCGACTTGAGTGAGAGTTCACATTGTCGAAACATTGTATCTGTTAAAGTGTACCAGTTTTCAAAGACCGCAACTGTACCTAGGGTCTGAAGAAGTGTAACTGTTTGAGTTGGCGATTCAGTCGAGAGCATTTTTTTATTTGACCATTTGCAATACTGCGTGGAACCTGTTGGTTTATTTGACATAACATCAACAGTGGCAAGTCACATGACAGCTGTCAGCTTCAAGAAATACGAATAGGATCGTTCGATAACTACATATTGTTGCCTAATAAAATTAAACTCTATTTTAAAAATAAAAAAATCCATTTGTCCAGATTTGTCGAAAATTGCGCGCTTCTTAAAAAGCAAATCAGTACTCTCGATGATTACATTTTATGATTTCCTCGCCGATTAGAAATGTTTGCTTTAATAAATTTTGATTACATTACGACGAAAAGTGTTTACGTTATTACCGTAAATATTATTGTTCCATTCATTAATGTAAGTTTCGTGCTAAATTAAAAACGCTGTTTGTTTTGAGCGAGCGCCGCGCGCCGGCCAAACTCTTGACACGAAAAGAAAAAAAGAAAATTTAATTTAATTAAAAATAAAACAAACAAATTCACGTCAAATTGAAAAGAAAAGAAAAAATCTGTGGCGTAGGAAATGTACAGTAGAATAAAGTTATTTTCTCCGTACGCACAATAGAAAGAATAAAAAAAATCATCACGTATGTAAATTTAAATTTACGGTTAACACTGTTGTACAAAATTACGGTTCCACTATTTTTTTATTTAAATGAAGAATAATAACAGACAGTTAAATTATTTGTAACTCTAAGGCCCGATTTCTGGAAGTGTTTAATTTTCCGATTAGTCTAATTACTGATTAGAATGTGACACACTCTATGGCGTACATCACCCTCCGTCACATTCTAAACGTTAGTTAAACTAATCGGCCAATTAAATTTGCAAATATTTTCTTAAATTATGAATTGAAAATGATAATTTGTCACCTGAACTTATTTAATTATCTACATTTTAAATTACTGAAGGTTTTATCATTGGGATAACTTAATTACGCCGCTTGGCAGCTTTTGTAACTGAAGCGATTTGTAACTGAAACGTGTATAAACCTGTAAAATCTCTTTATACTCACAAAAACATCAGTTTAACTTCTGGAGCTCGAAAATATTTATCACTTGATTGATCCACCGCTTCGTCGGATCAATAATCCATCGTTTCAATCCATTATTTTATTCATCCACCGTTTCGTTGGATCGATAATCCATCAATCCATCGTTTCGATCCATTATTTTATTGTTCCACCACTTCGTTGGATCGATGATCCATCAATTCATCGTTTCGATCCATTATTTTATTGATCCACTGCTTCGTCGGATCGACAATCCACCGTTTCGATCCATTATTTTATTGATCCACCGCTTCGCCGAATCAACAATCCATTAATTAATCGTTTCAATCCATTAGTTTATTCATCTACCGTTTCGTTGGATCGATAATCCATCAATCCATCGTTTCGATCCATTATTTTATTGTTCCACCACTTCGTTGGATCGATGATCCATCAATTCATCGTTTCGATCCATTATTTTATTGATCCACTGCTTCGTCGGATCGACAATCCATCGTTTCGATCCATTATTTTATTGATCCACCGCTTCGTCGGATCAACAATCCATTAATTCATCGTTTCAATCCATTAGTTTATTCATCCACCGTTTCGTTGGATCGATAACCCATCAATCCATCGTTTCGATCCATTATTTTATTGTTCCACCACTTCGTTGGATCGATGATCCATCAATCCATCATTTTATTGATCGACCGCTTCATCGGATCAATAATGTATCGATCCACCAATTCTTCGTTCCGATGCATCCGTTTATTGATCCACCGCTTCATCGGATCAACAATCTATCGATCCATCGGATTAAAGGTTCATCGTTTAATCAATACATCCACGGATCCATCGCGACGTCGATCCAACGTTTCATCGATCCATTACTTTTATTATTTACTTTATTCATCACATGATCCATCGCTTTATCTATGTACCAATCATGTCATCCATCAGTTGCTTGATCCATCTATCGCCTCATTGATCCATCGCTTCATGGATAGTTGCTGTATTTATATGTGGCTTCCATCGATCTATCACTTCATCCACTTATCGCTGTATTATTATTATTATTATATATTTTATCACCTTACTCATTACTTTTTTCATCCACCGCTTCATCGAATCAACAATTTATCGATCCCTAAATCCATAGTTTTGATCCATAATTTTATTGATCCACCGCTTCATCAGATCAACAGTGTATCGATCCATCAATAACATCGTTTCGATGCATCCCTTTATTGATCCGTCACTTCGTTGAATAAGCGATCCATCAGACATCGCTTAATCACTACATCGTTTCATGAATCCATTGTTTCGTCGATCCAACGCTTCATCGATCCATTGCTTTGCTTATTCATCGGGTCGTCCAGCCATCTATCGCCTCATTGGCCCGTCGCTTCGTCGATAGTTTGCTGTATTCATACCGGGCTTCAACGATCCATCGTTTTATTAATAAATCATCCAGTTTCATGGATCCATCGCTTTGTCCAACCAACGCTTCATCGATCCATTGCTTTGTTTATTCATCGGGTCGTCCATCCATCTATCGCTTCATTGGCCCATCGCTTCGTCGATAGTTTGCTGTATTCATACCTGGCTTCAACGATCCATCGTTTCATTAATAAATCATCAATCCATCCATCACTTCATCGACCTTCACCGCCTCATCAATTCACCACATCATCGATCCATGGTTCCATCGCTTCGGATTAATGATTCATTGTTCGGATTGTGGCTTCGAATTTCCGCTCGAGTTCGAGTTCGGTTTAAAGAGGTCATACTGTATATACTATCTGTTTAGTATTACACCAATCGTTTCATGCCCGATTTCTTCATATCCTGATAAATTTATCTGCCAGGTAATATCCTCGGAAACTCTTATCAATACAATGGTTTCCAAGGATAATACCTGGCAGATAAATTTATCAGGAGGTGAAGAATTCGGGCATTAGAGTTGTAATAAAAATTAAGTTTGAGAGAGAGACGATGGAATCTCTTTTTCTCTTCTGGGAAGTCAACGTTGCAAAAAGTTTGGGAATCCCTTTGAGCGCACGACCCAAGCCGGCTCTGCATTAAATCATTACAATACAGTATAATTCATGTTTTAATAATATATTTATAACGTTCCCCGCCAAAAAAAGAAAAAAACTTATGCTACTTGTAAAAGCATTCCTTTTAAGAGATATCCTTCGTAGCCTTCTATTTGAATTTTTTTTTTTTTTTTTGGAGAGAATATAAAAGTAGTAATTGCATAGGTTTTGGTTGGATTTCATAGCAACCAATTGAATGCATTGAACAACCATGGGCGTTGGTCCCATCCTATCCTTGGGGCATTCTTTGGGCAGAAAAAAAGAAGTTTCACGTTTTGGATCACGTTGAATCCTTTCCAGCTCCTTCGGAATGCTTCTCCCCAATTTGTGGAGCAAAAATCAAAAGAGGAACATTAACTGTAGCCCACACCATCTGGTATATCCTCAATTTATGGGGCAAAAGACAAAAGAGAAGCATTTACTATGGCCAACACCATCCAGTTTATGCCTAATTTATGAGACAAAAGTTAAATGAGAAGGGAGGCAACACCATCCAGTTTATCCTCAATTTGTGGGACAAAAACCACACGAGAAACATTAATTATGGCCAACACCATCTGGTTTATCCTCAATTTATGGGGCAAAAGACAAAAGAGAAGCATTAACTATGGCCAACACCATCCAGTTTATGCCTAATTTATGGGACAAAAGTTAAATGAGAAGGGGGGCAACGCCATCCAGTTTATCCCCAATTTGTGGGACAAAAGCCACACAAGAAACATTAATTACGGCCAACACCATCTGGTTTATCCTCAATTTGTTGGGAAAAAATCAGAAGAGAAGCATTTACTATGGCCAACATCATTCAGTTTATCCCCAATTTATGGGACAAAAGTTAAATGAGAAGGGGGACAACACCAACCAGTTTATCCCCAATTTGTGGGGCAAAAACCACACGAGAAACATTAATTATCGCCAACACCATCTGGTTTATCCTCAATTTGTGGGGAAAAAAACCAAAAGAGAAGCATTTACTATGGCCAACACCATCCAGTTTATGCCCAATTTATGGAACAAAAGTTAAATGAGAAGGGGGGCAACGCCATCCAGTTTGTCCCCGATTTGTGGGGCAAAAACCACACGAGAAACATTAATTATGGCCAACACCATCTGGTTTGTGGGGAAAAAATCAAAAGAGAAGCATTTACTATGGCCAACACCATTCAGTTTATCCCCAATTAATGGAACAAAACTTAAATGAGAAGGGGGACAACACCAACCAGTTTATCCCCAATTTGTGGGGTAAAAACCACTCAAGAAGCATTAACTATGGGCGACACCATCCAAGTCATCCCCAATTTATGGGGCAAAAGGGAAGTGAGAAGCACTTTAACGATGGGCGGCAACACCATCTCCAAGAAAACTTAACTATATTAATGGAATGTTGAACGAAGGACTATTTTGATATGTTCTTGAAGATGCAAGGAAATGAAGTTGTTCCAAATTTGCGCCCAAACTGCGTAAAGGTGGTTTTCTTTTTGAAAATAAAAGATCCGAAGCTGGGAACTTAAAATAAACGATTCAATTGTTCCTTCACTTTCCTTTGATCTGAAGGTGCGGAAGGCCAGAAGCCCAACTAAAGGTAGTTTTCTTTTTAAAAGCAGAAGATACGAAGTTGGGAACTTAAAATGAACGACGATTCAGTTGCTCTTTCACTTTCCTTTGATCTGAAGGTATGGAAGGCCGGAACTTTTTCTCTTTCCGAACAAAGCGCATTAAAACGTTCTTCGCCGATGAGTTTGACTTGGAACGCATTACATACACGAGGAACGCGATTTGCTTGGATAAGTTATTTTTAGTGCACCTAAATCCTAGGTCAATAAAACACCGTATAGCCGGCGAGGATTTACAAACGTGCGTCATATGGCACGTAAATACATACAAAGGAATCGGACCCACACAAAAGAATGAATGAACAATGAAAGTATAACAATGTAATTAGCCCGTTCTGTTACAACGGTTCCGACCGACTTGACTACTATCAATATGCAAACTATGGCAATGAATGAAGTTCATAGTTAATTTTTCTTTTCTTTTTTCTATTGTCACCATTATTTCGTTTCTATGTACCTTGGTTAATAAAAGAAAATAATAAAATTCCCCCTAATTTGCAGTCTATTTTTAGTGCAAGACGAATTTAGTTCAATGTCAACAGGAAAATCTGTTTCCTTTTTTTTTCTTTTCTTCTTTTTTATTTTGTATTTATTCCCGATCTTGCACGTCACTCATTCCCTGTTTTTAGATTTTGTTACTTACATTTTGCTTCTATTTTGGTTAACTAGGCATTACATAGCGCTTATTTATACCGAAACTAATTCTACTAATAGCGTCCGGCGAGTAGAAATAGAGGTGACCTTCCACGTCCCATCTCCTCGCCAGATTCCGCCTTGTTATTTTCAAAAAAGTCTCTGTGTTCTACCCCCTTAAATCGCGAAGGCAACGGTTCGTGTAAAACTCACATCAACTAAACTCTTATCGCAGAGTCGGGGGTGTATAAAATATCTTCCCGATACCCAACCCTCACCGCCGTGGACTTCTTTCTTACGCGCGCGTCGTCCTCTCCTCGATGTTCCTTCACCCCCTCCCAACTAATGAGGATAGAATTTAGCATTTCCTAAAAAAGTTTCCTCGGTAATAAGAAGCGGATGAAATAAAATTAGGAGAATGGTGGATGCTCGCCATTTAGATGTAGATTGTAACACGTTTTATAGCGTTTTTCGATTGTAAATTTCAGACCTCCAGCAAAATATACCCACGCAGATCTCAAATTGCAAAACTAGAATTACCACGACGAAGATTGGGGGTGGTTAATAGAAACACATCTGTGGATTTTAGGAATTTTTCATGACACGAGGAATTGCTCATTTGAGCGTTTATCTCACGAAAATAAACACGTTTACTCTAAACTTCTATTTTATGTTCCATGCAAATCTTATAAACTGTAGGAAAAAAAATTCATTTCAAATTTCGCGCCGACAGATTGCAGTTCCAATTCGACGAAACAGATGACGCGGACGCTGACAATTTCGGAAAGAATTTTTTTGTCGAAATCTCAAGCTGAACTCTTTAAAGAGAACGATTGAAATAAAAACGTTTCGGAGAGAACGATTGAAATAAAAATTCGTTTCAAATTTCGCGCCGATAGTTCGCAGTTCGATGAAAAATACATGGATGGCGCTGACGTAACACAATTACAGAAACATTTTTTATTAAAATTTGAGGTTAAACTTTTTAAGGAAAACGATTGAAATAAAAATTCATTTCAAATTTCGCGCCGTTAGATTGCAGTTCCAATTCGACGAAATAGATGGCACTGACGTAACACAATTTCAGACAGATTTTTTTTTTGTCGAAATCTCAAGTTAAACTCTTTAAAGAGAACGATTGAAATAAAAACACATTTCAAATTTCGCGCCGATAGATAGCAGTTCGATGAAATACACACAGATGGCGCTGATGTAACACAATTACAGAAACATTTTTTATTAAAATTTGAAGTTAAACTTTTTAAAGAAAACGATTGAAATAAAAATTCATTTCAAATTTCGCGCCGACAGATTGCAGTTCCAATTCGACGAAATAGATGGCGCTGACGCTGACACACAATTTCAGAAAGAATTTGTTTTTTGTCGAAATCTCAAGTTAAACTCTTTAAAAAGAACGATTGAAATGAAAACGTTTCAAAGAGAACGATTGAAATAAAAATTCATTTCAAATTTCGCGCCGATAGATCGCAGTTCCAATTCGACGAAATAGATGACGCTGACACAAAATTTGGGAAAGAGTTTTCTTTTTCGAAATCTCAAGTTGAACTCTTTAAAGAGAACGATTAAAATGAAAACGTTTCGAAGAGAACGATTGAAATTAAAATTTATTTCAAATTTGACGCCGATAGATAGCAGTTCGACGAAATACACACAGATGACGTAACACAATTACAGAAACATTTTTTTATTAAAATATGAAGTTAAACTTTTTAAAGAAAACGATTGAATTAGAAATTCATTTCAAATTTCGCGCCGATAGATTGCAGTTCCAATTCGACAAAATAGATGGCGCTGACGTAACACAATTTCAGAAAGACGTTTTTTGTCGAAATCTCTAGCTGAACTCTTTAAAGAGAACGACTGAAATGAAAACGTTTCGAAGAGAACAATTGAAATAAAAATTCATTTCAGATTTCGCGCCGATAGTTCGCAATTCGATGAAATATACATAGATGGTGCTGACGTAACACAATTACAGAAAGATTTGCTTTTTGAAACCTGAAATTAAACTTTCTGAAGAGAACGATTGAAATGAAAATTCATTTCAAATTTTCCACATGTTTAAACCGTTGAATGTTTTATAAAAAACAAATAAAAACAAACAATCGAATGCGATTTATACAGGGTGTCAGCTATCTTTTTGTATATATATATAGAACGACATTTGAGGTAAAATACAAACGATTTACAAAAAGAAAATGTAACAACAATTTTTTTTTTTAAATAAATTCAGCGCAGATGATTAATAATCTCTTATTAAAAAAAAATATTATTTTTTATTTTTTTTGTATAGATTATAATTTACCTGACAGAAGATCTCTCAATTCAATTGACACTCTGTATACAATTAATTTTTTTTTTTCAATTAAAAACATGAATTTGAAAGTTCGTCAGTTCGTTCTTTATATTTTTAAATTTATTTTAAAAATGAAAAGTTCGGTTCTTTCTTTAATTAATTAATTTTTTAATTTTTCTTTTAAAAATAATTTTAATTTTATTTTAAAAATGAAAAATGGTCCGATTTACCCACAAATATCTTAATTAAAAAAAAAAATGGGAAACTGCTCCCTTTTGCTCTGCTAATTAATTTTCATTTTATTTTTTGACAACTGCAGCCAAAAAGACTCATATATATACAGAGTGCTAAAAAGTTAACCTTCTCTTTGTAGGGAATTAAATTTTTTCCATATACAGGGTGAGTGGGGCGAAATGGGACAAACTTCGGGAATGTATTGTACACGTAAAAATTAAGCAAAAAAAAAACTCCAATGTTGTAATTCGATTTTCATTTGTTTTCGAGTTGTAACGTTTTAACAAAATACCTTACATATTTTTTTTTTTCAACTGAAGTGTATTAGATGGCAGCCACGTATCGAGCACGTAATAATTAAACCAAACAAATTCGAATAACAAAAAAAAAGAAAAAATGCCCGATTAATTAATAATCAAAATAAAAACAAAATACCGACAAATCTATTAAAAAAAAAAAATTGTCGTCGATGAAGATGGAACGAAAATAAAAATGCATATAAAACTAAGAATAAGACAAATCGGTTGACAAACAAAAATTTAATGTAAATATCAAAGATTGAAATATAAAATGAAATAAACTCAAATCGAGTAAATGACAAAAAAAGAACAAGGGAAGTCGATCAATCAATCGAAATCAAATAAAATCAAACGAAAGAAAAACAAAAAACGAAAGATGATAGACGAAAATAAAGAAGAAAAGAAAGAAAAAATAGACCATTAAGTATTAAAAGAAAAAAATATAATTAAAAAGTCAAATCGCGTAAAAGAAAAGACAAAAAAATCGAGTATAACAAGAAAAAATCAGAAACAAGAGACGATCGGCTGATAATTAGAAAATTAAATCGTATCGAATGAAAGATAAACTGATTGTTAAAAAATAATAATAAATTAAATTAAATCAATTAATTATACAGGGTGGAAACTAAGCAGCGGATAGATTCGATATTTTCAAGACGATTAATTTTTTCAAAAAAACTCTCGGACCCATCAATTTTGTCTAATCGGTGGGAGGAGGGGCGGGGGGGAAGGTACCATTTCATTAAGAAAGTTAACACTCGCCCAACATTTTGCAAGCACCTCGTAGTATTAAAAATAGTTTCCGGAAAGGGCAAGGCAAGAATTTAGACAAAATTGACGGCTCCGAACGTTTTGTTTTCTTTTTTCTTTTTTGATTATTTTTTTTTGATTAATTGATAGTCTTGAAAATATGGAATTTTTCCATCTGCCGCCTAGTTTCCAGACTGTATCAAATATTGAACTGAATAAAGTCAAATGAGGAATTAAAAAAAAAAATGAAGACAAGACGAAAATAGAAATTCTACAAATTCGGATCGAATCAAGAGAGAAAGTTTAACACCAAAAGAAAGGAAAAAAAAGCAAAACTAATAATAATGCGGCCGAATGTATATACAATCAAATCAAGCCGAGTCAAGAGATAAGACAAAAGACGATCGGCGATGAAAATAAGACGGAAATAGCAATTCTACAAAGTCGGATCGAATCAAGAGAGAAAATTTGACACCAAAAGAGAGGAAAAAAAGCAAAACTAAGAATATTGCGGCCGAATGTACATAGAATCAAATCAAGCCGAGTCAAGACATAAGACAAAAGACGATCGGCGTTGAAGATAAGACGAAAATAGCAATTCTACGAAGCCGGATCGAATCAAGAGAGAAAATTTGACACCAAAAGAAAGGAAAAAAAAAAGCAAAACTAATAATAATGCGGCCGAATGTATACACAATCAAATCAAGCCGAGTCAAGAAAAGACAAAAGACGATCGGCGGTGAAGATAAGACGAAAATAAAAATTCTACAAAGTCAGATCGAATCGAGAAATCGAAAAAGTTTGACACCAACAGAAAAAAGCGGAGTAAATCAAACTGAATCAAAGAAAAAAAAACAAAATAGAAGCGATTGGTTTATAATTAAAAAGTTAAATAAAGTCAAACAAATAGAATCAGTACAGACTGCTTCAAGAATATTAATTTAATTTGCTTCTCTGCACCAATATTAACCGATCTACTATTAGGTCATCGAATTGAAAAAATCGATTTTGAAAGTAGAATGAGATTATTATTGACAAGCAAATTAAATTCTACGGAAAGACAAAAAATTATTGCAGATCGTAAAATTCTAGTCCTCATACAACAGATGTTATTCTAGGAATAAGAGCTGGTCGGAAAGGTTTCTTTAAAAGACGATTTGTTAAGGAAGTATTAAGGACACCTATTTGTTTATACGTATTGTTTGTTTATAAGTGAGGTTTCATTTTATTTTTATTTTTTGAGTGAATAGAGCTTCTAATACGTTCATTTTATGCAGGTCCGCAAATATTTTTATTCTTATAAGATTCTACGTAGATTTTCAGCAGATCTTCGATTATCTTAATTCTGACAGAACGATCGTGGGTTAAAAAAATTTTAAATGCACGTATTCCAGATGACGCGGGGTCATTGAAGGCACGAGGCCCCCTGGAAGATTGCCCGCCCCTAACGCCGCCACTGCACACTGACATATCATCCACAGAAATCAGGTTGCACTAACGCATACTTTTGAGAAAAAAAAAATACTTACAACAAGCAGACCTAATATGAATGATATGTCATTTTTAACTTAACAGTTAAATTTGTAAACTGATAAACAAATTGCGTCTTGACAGTTATTTATTAAACCAGAAGACACGTGTTCTTTTTTACGTAAACTGCATACGATTTGCATTTCGAATCAACACTTTTATCGATGTGTACGTGGGTCAACGAAAAGGAAGGTCAAATTCATGTGATATTCGAAGATGAAACGAAATGCATCGTACAGAACTATTTTATGTTTGTACACCAGATATGAATGACTTCAGTTTGTGTGGTATACAAAGTCACGTTTAAATTCAGTCCGTAATACGAAAATGTCAAAATGCAAAGTGACATAACGCCCAGACAGACCAAACGGAACACTCCGTATACACCAAACTGATTTTAAAATATGCTCCACACGATTCGCGGTAACTTTTATTTGAGACATTTTTTTGTAAACTGAGTAACTAGAGAGAGATATGTAGGAAGTTGCCGTAAGTGGAACACCCTGTATATGATGATGGCTAGAATGCGGGTTCCTCTTTGTGATCCTGTGATTAGAATGAGGTAGGGCCCAGATCTCGATCACTTCAGGCCCGTCAGTATGAGTTTCAGATAATTTGAAACGTCCTGTACGTATTAATTATATTTTGAAATTTATTGTTATTGCTGTTAATTTATACAGGGTGCTTGGAAATTGCCGGAGCAGAAACAAAATTGGGACATCAGGAAGTCCTAGGAAATACAAGAAACTCATTGTTTTTCCATAAAATAACGTAACATGTCTGTGACTGTTGTGACAGCTTCTTACCTTAAGCCAGTGGCGTACCAACAATTTCGACCAAGTTTTTAGTGATTTTTATTTCGATTTTTCTTTTTTGGCGATGACTTAAATTCACCATCACAAACTACCATTTTTTTTTGTACCTAGTAGCAATTTCCAACCACCCGTTTTATTTAGAAGCAAACTTGCTTAAATTTTCCTCCCCGAAAGTTCATAAACACGAAGCCCCCTTTCCAGCGAAAACGTCAATACCTACTTTCTGACGCTAAAGAGTCAAACGGCTACGAAACTACATTGAAATGCGCAGCGATGCATCGTTCCATTCTAAATGTAATTTCCTGGAAATAATTTTTATTGATGCTGGCGAGGGAATGATGAGGAGTACTGTGACGTCAGCGTCCTCCCTCTCCCGGCGCTGAATGAGAGCAGTGACGTCAGCGGCGGAAGTAGGTCGCTCCATGGCAGGACAGAGACCCCAGGACCTTCCTCTGGACCTCCACAACGAGCTTCCTACCCCTATATATAGACGTGTTTACCCTTGACCGGCCTGCTACTCCTCTCAAAAAAAAAAAATGCTTATAATTAGAAAGCCGCCCTGAAATTGCGATTCTTTGAGTTTGTGTTTCGGTTTCCCAAACAATACCACCATCCATCCACCTTTATGTTTATTTCTTTTGCAAGAAACCGCTTGTTTCTAAAATTATTTTTGTTAACTTTAAAATAACAGATCGTAATATACGTAATAACGTTCATTGATCATTGACCTCGTACTGTATAATACAAAGTCCTCATAAATTGTATGCAATTGGAACACGCAACACGTTTTAAGCATCGCAATTACGAGATAGTTTACGTTTCTTTACATCATAAAACGTTCTGAAATATATTAAAACGACGGTTAAGTGATTTTGCAACTTTCACTTTGTGTGTGTTCCATTGTAATAACTGCGAACTCTTAATAAACCACGACTTTAGAAGTCGAGTGGTGAATGAATAACATATCGATGTTATGATCAGGGAGAAGAATTCAGGTCGCTTATTAGTGTTGGATGCTTTTTACGCCGAATGTATTACTCCTATGCGGATCCAATGCATCAAATTGTTATTGATTATGAACGGGGGGAGTTCTCAGCATCGCAGAAATTATTATGGGCGGGGCTAATACAGTCCGAGAACCAAATTTTCGCATTGTTTGCGGAACGAGTGGCCCGAATTCTTGTCCCTGATTATGATATAACAGGGAGGCAAAAGATATTTTAGATTTTTCTTCCTAATTTTTACACTGTTAGCTCCTATTTAAGTTAATTGTCTCAAAAATGTTTTTTTTTTAAAGGCTGTGATTATAACAGTGGGCATTTCCCTTACAGGGTTTACAAGGTTAAGATGTGGCAACATCTTCTTGATCATCATCATCCAAAACCTATTGGCAATCTGGATTTGGTTTACGCTTTCGATAATAATAATAATACGATTTACTGAGCAACATAAAAGGAATAAAATTATTTTAAATGTTGAATAGTAAACAAATTAGTCCCTCGAAAATATACACAATGTTGGCTAGATTTTTTTTTTGTTTAAATGTTATAGACAAGCAAAACTATCTGAGGACGGAGTTGCAATAAACATTCACTCACCATTGGTTAGGTCTGTCATTTCTAATGTTTCTTTCTCGCTTCCCTGACCGCAACAGGCGCTGAAGGTAAACGTCTTAGCTTCCGGGCATCGCATTCCAATTCGATAAGGACCATGCAAATTATAAGTAACCCTTTACGAGTATCTATTCAGTAAAATGGAACATTCCACTTACCGGGGTCGTTTTCCCGGCCCCACCTACTCCAGCGGCGAATCTAGAAGCTGTAGCTCCCTCATGATGATGTTGGACACTGGGGAAGACATCCTCGCACGTTCACTTCTTATCTTCGCATGCATTAACCCCACATTCACCTGTGGATATAAAACCCACCCCTCTCGATGGATATTAGCGTACCTTGCCTCCCGAGCATACGTTCTCACGATCAGTCAGATGTCATCGACTGCGTAAGTGTGAAGCACCACTCCGTACCGGTCATCATGTCAGACCTTCCGGGACAGCTCAATGCTATCACCTGGTCAGGAATGCAATCAACCGAATTCCCAATTCTCACAATGGATGCAGAATATAGCTAATTGCTTTGTAGGTACCGTGCTTTTCATCGGCGCTACTTGCACGTCGCGGCAAGAGCCCCGATACCGTATGCTGGTGCACGATACCATTCTCTGGTCAACGCCCCGGGTCGCATCCCGGACAATATTCTGCTACCAGAATATCTCCGAACAAAATCATGACCGTCATACCGCATTGCCAATCGTGAGAATGTGCCGCCCTAACACTTCTGCCAGAACATACCATTTCAGGTCATATTCTGCAGACACCCTCTAGCTAATGCCCGGCAACACACCGCGGCCACCACATATCACCAGGCCCATCCGTGGCCCCGTTTACCGACACGTTTCGCCTTCCGCTCTAGCCCTTGGGAGACTGCCGTTTCTTTGCTGCCAAGACTAAACACACCCCCATATCATATTACCAAACTAATAACGTAAACAAATATGCTAGTGCTTCAGAGATATCCCGAGAATGCATAAACTTTCATAAATTCTACACTTCTAAAATAAATAACTACAACAATAAATAATTTATTAAAATGTAATTGAAAAAATTGTGCCTGGTATTCTAGGCATCATCATCGCTATCACGTTTTGTCAAAATTAATCCAACTGTACAATCCGGCAATACCGAGAAGATATTGTGTATTCTATAAAATCGAAGAAATGCCATTTAAAATTTTCAAGTGCGTCGTAAACGTTCGAAACAAATTCTGTTTCGCTACAGAACAAAATAAACAAACAAGTTTATTCTGTTTACCTCCGAGTAGAATGGGGAAGTTGTTGACGTTTGACGTGAAAGACACGCAAAAATAAGAAACGAATTGTTTAGCATCGCGTCCACTGAAAAAAGAAAAAGTGTAAAGCGAATAATGTCTTCGCAGAGAAAAAAATGTGTCTTCACAAAACATTTCCTTTCATTTCGTTCGTTTCCATAATTTTAAAATTTGTTTAGGTTATTTAAGATCTACTATATTTTTAAAACAAAGATAATTAAGCTATCAAACATCGCGTGTCGCTATAGCTTAAGGTCAGAGCGACTTGGCATGCAACCGAAACGGTGCGGGTTCGAGTCCCGTCGTCGCCAGATTTTTTCTGCCTTAAGCGGCTTGGCATGCAACCGAAACGGTACGGGTTCGAATCCCGTCGTCGCCAGATTTTTCCTGCCTTATACTTTATTATATTAAATTATTAAATAACTCTTTCATGCTTTTTTTATTTAAAATTTATAGGCGGATTTAATTTCTGGATCGTTTGATGATGTAAATTCAGAAATTCATATTTTTTTCAATCATTTACAAAACGCTCTGTATGTGTAAAGGCAGGTCCGTAATAGGGATCGATTTTTTCTTTTTTACTTATGAGGCATTCCATTCGCGTATAAATTTTAACAAAAATAATTTCATCAAAATAAATTTCAACCTTGAACAGTTTTATACAATTCGTTTTCGTTCCTCTTTAAATTATATCTACCTAGTGATCGAAACAGTTTTCCGTTTTGGCTAAGAGATGGCGCTCCAAATCATTCCCGTCGCTCTTTTGATTCATCATGAATGAGTCTGGTTCCTGTCACGTCGCGCGGTTTTTACGTTTTGAAATTTAATTTAGTTTTAAAATTAAATTCACTGCGAAGACTGTGACAAAGATCAAATGCTGTTATGGCTTTCGGTCAAGAGATGGCGCTTCGAATTATCACTGTTTTAAGTTCTCGCTAAGACGCAAAGATTTTATATCTGGGAATTTAATTCTTTTAGTTTTATACAATTCGTTTTCGTTCCTTTTTAAATTATATCTACCTAGTGATTGAAATAGTTTTCCGTTTTGGCTAAGAGATGGCGCTCTAAATGATTCCCGTCGCGCTTCTGATTCTTCATGAATGAGTCCTCTTCCTGTCACGTCGCGCGGTTTTTACGTTTTCAAATTTAATTTAGTTTTAAAATTAAATTCACTGCGAAGACTGTGACAAAGATCAAATGCTGTTATGGCTTTCGGCCAAGAGATGGCGCTTCGAATTATCACTGTTTAAAGTCCTCGCTATCACGCCCAAATTTTATATCTTGGAATTTAATTCTGAAATAAATAATAATTGCGAAGGCAGAGTTTGTCAGCCAGCGCAAAGGTGTTTCTCATAAATATCGATTGAATTCGTTTTCCCTTTTGGTCAAGAGATGGCGCTTTGAAAATGCTTGTCACGCAGTGATTTTTCAAAAAATCAAAATCGTTGCGAAGGCAGAGTTTGGCTGGGAATGGTGGCATGAAGGTAAATGGTTGCCGTTTGAGGAAATTTAGATTAAAATCGTTTCATTTCAAGAGATGGCGCCTTGAAGAATCCTGTTATTAACTTATTAACTGTATCAGGAGCATTAAATTTAAATAGGGCTGTTAAATTTTGTTGCTAACCACCGATCATTGAACTGTATTTTAAATTTTAAAGTGCCTCTAAATTTTAACAGCCCGTTAATAAGTTATGCTGGAATCCGCCCCTGACATGACACTCGTTTATAAAAGATGATGCGATCCTAACCAAAAAATAGAAACTCCGAAAGACATTGGAGCCACAAAAAAAAGTGCCAGCGGCGCATCGATATAATTCGTACCATTTCATGGCCGGAATATTAAAAAAAAAACATTAGGGGGCACAGCTTGTTTGCTTTGTTAACTTGTAACGTGTCGGGAGCGAATCAGTCCGGTCGGTCGTCTAGCGAAATCCCCAACAACTCGGATAATAAAGTAGTTTTTAAAACTTCAACCGGACACTATTTAATTAGGAACACTCTACGTGTCACTATCGCTTGATAGCTTCGTCAGGAGTGGAAAAAAATAAATAAATAAGTTGTCAAGGGAATCGATTTTTTTTTTTTTTTAATTAAACTACGAACGTAAAGATCGACAAATTTAACGTTTAAAAAAAATCATGTTACCTTTTCGTTTCTCTTGACAACTTGTTTCTCTCTTCACAACTTGTTCATTTACTTTTTTCACCCCTGACGAAACTGTCAAGCGTTCCTGAAGCCCAGAGTGTTCCGTCTAATCAAACAGTGACCGATTAAAATTTTAAAAACTATTTACTTGTAAAGAACCTGAGATCGTACTTCGCAAAATTTCCTTG
Organism: Prosopocoilus inquinatus; assembly: GCA_036172665.1. Taxonomy (NCBI): domain Eukaryota; kingdom Metazoa; phylum Arthropoda; class Insecta; order Coleoptera; family Lucanidae; genus Prosopocoilus; species Prosopocoilus inquinatus. The sequence continues at coordinate 1,878,599 of CM069873.1, forward strand.
GCTTCAAAATTTTTACTTCGAAATCGTATTTTTAAAACGAATCTGAAACTGAAACAAGTATTTACAAGTATTGCCGGAATGGCGGCACACGATTTTGATCGTTAATATTCGAGATTTTCTTCAGTGTTTTAAAGATATTTCAGAAACGAACGGAGATAGACGAGATTTTCTTTTAGGAATTTACGAATCATTTAATACTAGTATAAAATAAATCCTCGGGATTCATCTTACTGAATGAAATTTGGGAGGAATATTAATGCTAGAAAAAATGACGTATCGGAGGCGGTACACGATAAAGTTATAACCCCCCTCCCTCTTAGAGGCTCTTGTTAAAACATAATGGATAAATACAAACAAGAAAAATACATAAAGGAAGTCGTAGAGTTTTTGATCTATTGTAAACTTCTTTTGTAGTGGTCGAGGTGTATTATTTAATATGATGTGTAGGCGATAAATTTTGACATTCGCACGTTTCTTCTTGGGAATTATTATAAATTCAGGCGACCGTAAACATTTACAGATATTTCGAATACGTCCGGTAAAAATAGAACGTTCACATAAAATATGATTCGTTACGCGACGCCGGCCGCCGCCGGTTCCGTATAAACAAAGCTGAGTGACGCTGCGGTATATTCAGAGTAAAGGATTCCGCACACAAACGCAGGACGGCGGGAGTGGGAGCGATGCGGTAATGACACCAGACTTTATTATGTTTAGCATCCTGCCATCATTTCCACATCGCTCCTGCACCCGCCGTCCCGCGTTAGTGTGCGTAATCCTTAAAATCGAGGTTTAATGCACGTTTTACGCGGAACGTGAACCGAACAAGCGTTAATTTGTATGTATACGTACATATACGACCGAGTTAAATTTGTTTGTGCGAATTAAACAAACGTTCATTAATCACTTTGGTTTTTTTTTTTTTTTTATTAATTTCGAAGGCGAACTGCAACGGAAATGGCGCGTTAAACGTTAACAATCGGTTAATGCCTAAACGTTAAAAAAAGAGGTCGGAAATAAACTACTAAAACGTCGGTTTAGTGCCCGAAGTTATACGGTTCATTTCAGTCATATAATTAATCGCACTCTCCTCCGGTTCTTCCCCCGCGCGCGGAGCTTTCGAATTTCAGTTACTGAAGAGCGAAAATCGGGACAATGACGCTCCTGAAAGTGCGCTGGGGGTGCTTTATGTATCGTCAGCAAGTTTTGCACGATGAATGCAGATAGTGTCGGGGTTTAGTGGAGTGCGAGTGTGCGCTTTTTTTTTTGGTTGGGGTTGAGATGTTCAAATTACTTGATCATTAATGGTTAGGGTATCTACCGATATCGTTTACAGACCTGCATCGATTAGGCGATTAAGTAGAAAAAGGTAAGCAAAATCAGTAAGTCCCTTTGAGAAAATGAATTCATACAAATCCATATCCGCCAGTGGCGTGCAGGATGTCAAAACACCGAACTGACCACTGCCTTTTTACAACACGCGTATTTTTTGGTATTGAAATAACTAACAACACTTTTTTTCTTAGTTGGCTGTGAAATAAATCTCGTATGTCACGATTATATTCACTTAACCTCTTACAACTGCTGTCAACTTAGCCGAGAAGAATTAATATCAGACATGACTGCTATGTATATCTCTTTCTATCGTTCATGAAACTCAGAAAAAAAGTCTGTGGCTCACACTATAGCCAAAATGTTGACAACCCATTCATTTTTTAAATAGCAGGATAAGCCAAGGTCAAGTTTAAGACTGAGTTGCAGCAATATCGTTATTAACTAATCCCAGATTAAGCATGAGACTTTCTTCATTTTAATTCGAGATTCACTTTACTTTCAATGATTGTCGTACAATTTTTATTAAAGCAATAAAACAATCTAGCTATTTCAGATTATATTTTTAAAACTGTGTACTTATTTGATTGATTATTTCTTTTCCCCTCATCATCATCATCTAAGGTGAATCGCATTAGAAATTTAAAAAGAAATAGAAATAATCGTAGCGTCACATGGTCAACTATGAAATATTTTATTTAGGCTTTAACAGTGGCGTACCTCTAGCCTGCGCTTGTTCTACAGCCCCTGCAGTAAATTTTTTTTGTTAGCAGATTTATTTTTTTTGATCTCTAGGGTCCGATCTTACCACCTCCTGGTAAATTTAACCGTCCGTTAATGTCCTTGGAAACCTTCGTGTCGATAATGGTTTCCTAGGATATTAACCGACGGTTAAATTTATCAGTAGGTGGTAAGATCGGGCCTAAAACGATTCACAAGCGAGGAAAAGTGAAAGCTTGAAGCACGCGTCATGTTTTTCTAAACATTAAGTTGTGATTAAATAATGTTATATAACGCGTACAAGGTCAAAATGAAATGAGTCGGCAGAATTTCGCGAAGCTAAGATGCATGCGGCCCGGCAGAACAGAACGGAATCGAAGTTACGGAATGCGCAGTGTTGCGCACCTAAATTATGCGCTCAATTAAGGATAATTTTTGCATAGTAAATGCAACATCCAATACTCCCCACTTGCGTAGCAATCTGGGAGGGAATAACGCTCAGTGCGGGAGCGTAGAAGGAGCGAATGTTCCCGAGTTCTTCGAGTCGTTGAAAGATTTAAAGTGTCGAGTAAGTGTAGGTAGTTTTGATGGTGGGATTTATCAGATGTTTGAAGGCACGAAACCGGCACGGCACAACAACGTGTCACTCGTAGAGAAAGAGTCTACGTCCAACAAGTGAGCAAGTCTACCTTTAATCACAAGAAATCAACACTCAAGAAAAAAATTTAATTAAACTAAAAATTAAAACTGAAAAACTTGAATCTCTAAACATTAAAACTAAAAAAAAATAAACCTTTCAGATGTATACAAAGCACAATTAAAATTAAATCCTCAAGGCAGTCTAACTTTACCGAACCCAAAAATTAAAAATTCAACTCTGCTAAATTCGACATGACTGGAATTTTAATGGGAAGTCGCCAGAACCAATGACAAAACCACCAATTTGGCAACGTTGCTTAAAATAATTGACTTGTACTTAAAAAAGAAAAAAATAAATAAAAGGTAACAAGGGTAGTAAAATGCAAAAATATGTAGAAGTTAAATTAAAAAAAGGTTCAGTCAGGAAAATTTGATAAAAAAAACAGTAAGCAATTTTGAAAAATCAAAAGCAAGGAAATTAAAAGCAAATAACTTGGAACTGAAAGAAAGACGAAACAGAAAATAATAAAAATCGAACTAACGAGATTTACGAGCAAACACTCGAGAAATACATACGTTTAGTTGAAGTCAAAAGAGAAAATAAAAAAGTGACAAGCCCATACTATTAATTAATACGTCGAGGTAGAAAAGAAAATAAAAGAAAGTCCGAAAACAAATAACTTTAAACCGAAAGAAAAACAAGATAAAAAAACGATCGAGACCAAGAGAAAGTAAAAATCTAATTAAAGAAGGCGCTCGTTAATCACTATCGCCCTGCCCTGTAAAAGTAGGTTTAAATTTTGCAAATGAAATAACTTCAAGTCAAAGTAAAATTAAATTAGAAAGTGTCAAGGCCCAGTAATGTTACAAGAAAAATACAAAAAATACAAAAAAAATAGAATAAAAAAATAATCGAAAAAAATTTGAAGGAAGAAATGAAAGAAGATTTGGAAAAGCGAGAACAAAAAATTACAAAAGCCGAAACAACGGGAAAATGTAAAGATTTAATTCAGAAGACGAAATTTTTTACATCTTTTTTGCGTCCCCCTGTAGGAACAGATTTGAAACTCACACAAATCTGAACAAATGACTTGAAATCAAAGAGGGAAAAAAATAAAAATTGATAGTTTGTTGGTTAGTTTTCGAATTACTAAAAATAAAAATCCCTTCCATCTTCGTTATAGTTATAACATACCCAAACCTTTTGTAGATTGAAGTTAAAAAATAATTATAGGATTGATAAACCGTGAGAATTGAAATACTGTGTTTAATTAACCAATTAATACAAAAAATAATTACATACCAGAAAGTAATACACAACACAAGAAATAGAGAGCCCCTAAACTGAAACTCATAAATATACAAAAAAAGAGAACACAAGTACAGTCGGTTTTTTTTTTTTGAATAACATCTGCCCAATAAAATTTATTAAATTGCCGCCTGTTTCCCGACTGGGCGGGCCAAACCAAAAAATGCTAACCTTTTTCAATTTCGAAGCCAAATTTGGTGGTGCAAACATAAATGTTTATGCTACTTGTGGACGATGATCAAGAGTATGAACAGACCTGTATATGGCTAAACTATTTCTTTTTTATTATTAAATTCAGAAATGTTATTTTCGTTTTTACATTTTATTTTATTTTTTTCGAGTAAAATCGTTATTAAAATAAACGAACCGAACCGAACTCACCGACAATCCACTACAGGATTTGTTTCTTTCAAAATTGCCGCCATAAATCGCCAAGAATTGACATAACCCGGCCCAAGCGCTTAAGCCAAACAAACACTTACAACTTCTCATCAATACGTCACTATTACAACAACGTGAATTAAAAAACAAGGTAGTCACTTGAACTTTGTCGTAAAGGGTTGAAACCCCATTTCGCTTTCTTCGATAGATTTGTGAGATTAAATATGCCGTCCAATTTCAACGAGTTCTGGGCCCAGGCTTGCGCTAGAATACCAACTGCTTCCGATAATTATTGACATATTAAGAAAGAGGTTTCAAAATAAAATAAAAATCGTTTTGTATCGTTTATCAATTTTGAAAGTTGAGCGTTCTTTTTTAATTGTACAAATTGGCGCATTTATGAGCAATACTGTTGAATTAACCCACCCCCCTCCCCACCACCCCTACACAAATGCTAGTTGCACGACGCTTTAGACTGCTGCATTGATGTTATCGTCGTCATCGTATGTTACGCCACTGATTTACGTTTGCACAATAAAAATTTAGTACTCTTCCTTTTTTTCTTATCTAATACTTATTAAAATATGTATACTTATATTTTAATTGACAATAATTCTTGATTTATTTTGTAACGATTTTTTTGCTGGTCCGTTGAGTATTTATTTAAAAAAAAGCGTCTATTTTCGACGTTTGTACTTGAGAATGGTGATGGCGATGACGAACTGCGAAACGTCGATTATAGCGCATAATAGTGTTTTCATCTTGTAGGCTTAGTTTCGTGTTTATTTATTACATCTAAATTTATCGAATTTTACGTTAGGAAAATATATAATTTCAAAACTCACAAATTTCAAAATATTAGACAGTTTTATGTGGGAAATAAAACGCGAGATAAATAACGTCTAAAGCGTAGAAAAAGAGGACGTCTGTTTATTTATTTATTCAAATACAGGGTATTTTAAAAGGATGACTCGACCAAGCTTGATCACCGCGTATAAGAGTGAAGGAAGAGTACATTCGATTTCGAAGACGTGCGCCATTGAGTTTAATGTCGTGGATAATAATCATCATAGTTGAGTGAGAAAATTTTATTGGCCTTTAAAATTGCGCTATTTTTATAACTGCGGTTTATTTTTCCGTTTGTTTATCGATGTTAAGGTTGTTGGACTATGCGCCTAACTCGAAAAACATTGAAAGGTTAAAAGCAAACATAAACCACAGCTTACAAAATGAGGTTATGTTTTTCTTCGTTAAATTCCAAAAATAAATAAATTCTCCCATACGAATAATAAAACGAAACATTCGGAAGCAAATTTGATCATGTACAAGAAACAGAAATCAAAATAAAGCTAGAAAAAAAATTGTTTGATCATGAGCAGGGAAAAGAATTCGGCCCACTTGTTTCATAACCAGTACGAAAATTTATTATTCGGACTGTATTAGTCCCGCCCACGGTAATTAATTTCTGCTAACTGCAAACACTGGCGCTGCACCCCTTTCCCTCGTAGTCAATAGCAATTTTGATGCATCGAAGCTGCGGAAAGTGTACCTAGTACATTCGTCGTAAAAAGTGTCCAACACTAAGTGGGCTGAATTCTTTTCCCTGTTTCGTGATTTAAAAAATTGAAATTCAAAATATTTTTAGTTGATAAAATTAACAAAAATTATTTAACACATCTCTGATTATACAGGGTGATTGGTAAACGTGTTCCGCAAATTCCAATACTGATTCAATGATGAAAACCTGGCACAAAAGTTTATATGAACATATGGGCTCCGACGCTCTGGTTCAGAGATAAGAAGATTCTTCAGTACCAATTGACAACAACCGGCGTTGTTTATTTCATGAGTTTGTTTTGGAACAAGTCACTCGAAACCGTGAATTTGCTGTGAAGATTGTTTTTAAATTTTACTGGAAACTGCAGGGGAACTTCCCACAAACAATACAGGGTGCTTGTTCGAAGGACGAGTGTGCCTTCCCTTAAAGTTAAGAAGAACGCACGCCTGTCTTCCAGTGGATGGAGGTCACTTTGAACAAGTGCATAGTCTTTAAAAGGCTTCTCATTTTCAACAACTACAAGAAAAAATACTGAAATTTAAAACCATTTAAAAAGAAGAGAATTATTTGTTACGGACACTTAAGACTGGAGCTTTTCGTTGCAATCAAATAAATAATCTTGAATTGGAGAGAGAGAAAAAAAAAGAAAAGAAATTAGAACACCGTCCTTCATTAATCATTAACGGAGAGAACCGGCTAAAAATAACAATAACCTTTATTTGGTATGTAACGGCGGCGTGTGACTGTGGGCATCAGGAAACCGCCCTTGAATCCGGCCCAAAATAGTATTTCATTAAAATAGTTTCGCATTAAATCTCGTGCGCCGCGTTAAAAATAAGTATCGCATGTAAATACGCGCAGCATTTGTATAACACTCGGATTATGGTTATTGCCACTTGGAGATTTCGCTCTGACAGCTAAAAGAAAAATAATCAGCAACTCAAAGCAATGAAAATATTACGTTTTTCAACATACATGTGTCATAGTCTCATGGGCGACTTCAAAAGAAGCCAAGGAGTCCGAGCATTAGCGCTGAACGAAATGCAATTGATTTCACGCACGCTCTATATATAGAATTTTGTGGATTAAATTTGGATCTAAACTCGCCCTAAACACGCTGAAGGACGCCTTAACGTGATGATGCAATTTGTGCTGCAGCAAAGCGCAAGATCTATCGTGCGCATGCTCATTGATAAATAATCATTGTTAACTAACTTCAGTTATGTCCGGTTTCTAGAAACTTTTATCGCTAGATGGTTACCCATATTAGAACTATAGAAATTTGTAGCTTATCTAATGATAAATTAGACTTTGAAGCCAAAATACTTATGCTTAAATATAAAGCAGTGAATAAGGTTATGTTTCCTGTGCAATTTTCATTGCATTGCGTTGCATACTTTTAACGTGTAAAGCAGTCTTTGCTCGCATTAAGCTCGATTCATAGCTAGGCGATTTTTCATCGCCGCGTTACGGGATAGCAATTTGATTGGTTCGTTTAATTAAACAAACTATATACTTTTAAATTGGGCCAATAAAATCGCGTAGAATTTTGACGCTAACGCAAAACGCCTAACGATGAATCTGGCTTTAGGCGGTAAACGTCAGAAATTGAATATTAATTTCAGTTACTAAATTAATTAATTAAACAAAAACTCATTAAATCTATGAACAATCTTTGTGATTGTAAGAAATTAATTTAATTAAGAATAATTAACAAGAAGGCCTTAGAGTAAATTAATTTAGCAGCACGTTATCAATTAAATTTTTAAATTAGAGCAGGCCGTGATTTGCTTTACGTAGTTGGTCACACTGTTTGGCGTACATTGAGTTCTCAAAATTTGACCGTTTTGCCGTTTTGCGTTGAAAATTGCAAATTCAACTTAACCTCAAATGGAAAAGTTGTTTTATTTACTCCAAGCTTACTCCTTTTACAAGGTTGCCATATTTGGCGAAATTCGGCCATTCGATCATATTGGAACATATTCGGCGTTTAAAAATCTTTAAGCAATTGGTACTTTGCATTTTATTTATTTTCGGTTTTATTTTATCTCTCTTACTAGTTTCTTCACTTGCAAAAGATTTTTCCCTTTATTTTTTGCCTATCTGTTCTTCTTTTGTTTTTTGTCTTTTCTGTTTTTCACATTTTTCCTGTTTTTAATCGAAATTTTTACATTTCTCTTTTGTTTCCTTCGAATTTGTTTCTATTTGCGAAAATTTTCATCGATCTTTTTATCTATCTTAGTATTTTCTGTTTTTTTTTAATTCATTTTATGTTTTTGTATTTTATTGATTTTTCACATCTTGTTGATTGCCGCATCTCAGTCGTCAATCTTCTTTTGTTTTGTTTTTCCGTTCTTTGTGGTTTCGTACTATTTATTTCGTTTTTCATTTGTTTCGTGCCCTCTTGTTTCCTACCGATTTCTTTACTTGCAAAAGTTTTTTCCATTTAATCATTTTTTTGCCTACGCGTTCTTTTGTTTTTTTTTTCTGTTTCTCGCATTTTTCTTGTTTTTAATCGAATCGGTTTTCGCATTTTATTGTCTTCTTTTTACAATTCTCTTTTGTTTTCTACGAATTTGTTTCTATTTGCATTGTTGCTTTTGTATTTTATTCATTTTTCCTATTTTATTGATTTCTCGTATTTTATTTTTTTTTTCACATCTTGTTTAACACATTTTTAGTCGTCAATTTTCTTTTGTTTTGTTTTTCCGTTTTTTATGGTTTCGTACTATGTATTTCGTTTTTCATTTGTTTCGTGCCCTCTTGTTTTCTTCACTTGCAAAACTTTTTTCCATTTAGTCATTTTTTGCCTGCGCGTTCTTTTGTTTTTTTCTGTTTCTCACATTTTTTTTGTTTTTAATCAAATCGGTTTTCGCATTTTATTGTCTCCTTTTTACAGTTCTCTTTTGTTTCCTACGAATTTGTTTTTATTTGCATTTTTACTTTTGTATTTTATTCATTTTTCCTATTTTCTTAATTTTTCGTATTTTGTCGATTGACGCATCTTAGTCGTCAATGTTCTTTTTTTTTGTTTTACTGTTCTTTATGCTTTCTTACTACGTATTTCGTTTTTCATTTGTTTCGTATCCTCTTGTTTTCTAACAGTTTCTTCACTTTCCATTTATTTTTTTGCATATGCGTTATTATTTTGTCTTTTTTTTTGTTTCTCGCATTTTTCTTGTTTTTAATCGAATCGGCTTCACATTTTATTGTCTTCTTTTGTTTCCTACGGGTTTGTTTCTATTTGCAAAAACTTTCATCGCTATTTTTGTCTATCTTAGTATTTTCTTAGTACTACTGTTTTTTTTTATTTCATTTCTTTTTTGTACTTTATTGATTTTTCGTATTTTATTGATTTTTTTACATCTTGTCGCTTGACGCACCTTAGACGTCGATCTTCTTTTGTTTTGCTTTTCTGTTTTCTTTATATTTTCGTACTATATTTCGTTTTTCATTTGTTTCGTGTCCATCTCATTTCTCTTTGTTTTTTTTACGCACTGTATGTAGTCTTTCGTTTCTTTTTGATTCTTTTTTTATCGTAACGTTGATTTTTTTTCTAGTTCATCCGACAATCTGTCATTTTCCGTTCACCTTGGTGTTGTCAATCTTTTTTTGTTTTTTTTTTGTTCTTCACTTCACGTCCTTGCATTTCTGTTCTTCATACTTTCGTACTATGTATTTCGTTTTTCATTTGTTTCGTCTCCATCTCAGTTGTGATCTTCTTCTTTTTTCTTTGTTTTACGCACTGTATGTCGCCGTTCATTTATTTTTTGTTCTTTTCTTTATCGTAACGTTGCTTTTTTTACAGTTTGCTTTCATTTTTTTTACGAATTTTTCGATTCGTAAGAAAAACTGCTGTTTCTCGTCCAGCTTGGTATAGTCAATCTTCTTTTGTTTTTATTTTCTTTGCTTCGTGCCTTGTATTTTGTTGCTGTTTCTTTAATTTCTCTTTTGTTTGTGATTTTTTTTGCATGTTCCACTCGGTTTTCTTTTCTATTAAATTTGTTCTGATTTTCGATATCCCAAATGGGCGATTTTTATTTGTTTTTTTTTTTTATTCCACTTTGCTTCTTCTATTTTTAATTTTAAGCAGACAAGCAGTTTTTTGAAACAGGTGATTGTTTTGTATGCCAACGGACAGAAAGTGAATTAAGGTAAGCAAGATTGATTAAATTTCCCCAGAATTCCCCAAGTTCTAATTTTAGGTTATGCAGCTGACGTAACGTTACGTTTCTAATGCGCAGCTGAATTTCAAAAAAAAAAACCAATCGAGAAATGTCAATATATTGCACACGTTCCAATCTGTTTCCTCGTCGTGTGAAAATTATTTATTAGAAATGGGTTAATCCCGGTTGATCCGAACGTGTTTTGATTCAAAAACAGACCATTCTTTTCTTTGAATCTCTCTATTTTTAAAACCTGTTTGGATTGAATTATGGTTATTTACAAATCAAACTGTCAATTAAAAATTCAAGTCAGGTGTTTTGTTGCAACATCTACGAAATTCAGGTCCAAACTATTCGAAACACGATTGAAACTTTTAAGCGAAAGAAAGCACCTATTACTGTAGGAACTGTCAAACGAGAAATTTAGGTTATGCGATGAACATAAAATTTAAATACTTGACTGATTTGACACTGTTTTTAAATTATACACAGAAATCACAGTCGCAAGCAAAAAAAAAAATAGTAGACAATTACAGTTTCCTGTAATTCTCTTTCTCCAAAATGGTACTGTTTAAATGTGACTTTACAGGTAACACTTAAAAACAATGGGCGCGTTCAGGGACGCTCAACGGCTGAGTTGCTTATTTATGATTGGCTCACATTAATATAACAGCCAATCACTAACGATTGCTAAGTAAGCAACTCAGCCGCTGAGCGTTCGCGCCGAACGCACCCATTGAAAGATCTGACAGGATCAAAACTTTTGAAAAATCTGTGAAGTCGTGTTTAAACAGTACAATTTTGGATTAAGAGCAATTACAGGAAACTGTACTCGTCCACTATTTTTTGCTTTCAATTCTGTAATATGAATTTTAGAAGAAGAAAAAACGCGCCTTCGGCCAGCAAAAATCTGGCAACCCTGCTGCTCACTTATACCGGATGCGCAAAACCACGGCCTCCGCGGTACTAAATATGTTATTTCAGGAAGAGAAATGATGTTTATTTTTAATTAAAGCGATTAGCACGTTTTGTATCCTTGACATTGACCAAGGCAGACGCAAACGAAACGCCATCCTAAAAGGCCGACTTCCCTAAGTTAATATGTTCTATATTTATCCCCGCGTAAATATTTCATTGTCCTCTAGGATTAACTTAGTCCTTGCAGACATACATACATAGTGAATGTCCTCCTCCCCTCATCGTGTACATACGTTATTTACTTGCTAATAATAAACCCCGGAAATTAAATGTCGCCATCATCAAAATAGACTTTTTAGAATTACTAACGATTACGTTGTTTGAAAACCGAAATTTATTTGGACCCCGCCCCCCCCCCCCCCCCCCCCAATTCGATGATCCGCACGGACGCTTTTAAACTCCACTAAACACTGAAAGTTCATGCGAGAGTACCCGGACTATTCACTATTGTCAGGTAAACTCTGAATCTCCGGGGAAATTTCTGGAAATTCCTACCACCAGACGTTTTCAATTACCCAAGCTCCAGTCATGTCATACGGTATAAGTACCTATTAAATATATATAGGTATAAAACTTTTTGCAAGGTTTCTTTCCATCTAATTTTATATCAACTTCTTTAATATTTTATTTTGGTTTAATTTTTTTTATCTACCTACGTAAGAGTAATTAAATATTTAAATTTAAATACAACTCGATCATAGAGGTAATATCAAAGGAGATGACCATAGAGATAGTATCAAAGGAGATGACACGCGTGTTTGGAGCTGCTTTGACAGCATAACCTCGCCGTATCTTTTTCTTAAAATGAAATAAAAGTATCTAAGATAATTTTTTGACTATCGAAAAATTGAGAATACGAAACGTCACGTCAAGTTGACAGAAATTAACCTACAATACGGCGCAAAAGAAGCCGCCTTCGGTCAGATGATCTGCTATTAAATACAACTTTTTACAAGGTTTCTTTCCATCTAATTTTATATCAACTTCTTTAATATTTTATTTTGGTTAAAATTTTTTTTATCTACCTTACGTAAGAGTGATTAAATGTTTAAATTTAAATACAACTCGATCCTAGAGGTAATATCAAAGGAGATGACACGCGTGTTTGGAGCTGCTTTGACAACATAACCTCGCCGTATCTTCTTCTTAAAATGAAATAAAAGTATCTAAGATAGTTTTTTAACTATCGAAAAATTGAGAATACGAAAACGTCACCTCAAGTTGACAGAAATTAACCTACAATACGGCGCAAAAGAAGTCGCCTTCGGTCAGGTGATCTGATATTAAATATATACGTATACAACTTTTTACAAGGTTTCTTTCCATCTAATTTTATATCAACTTCTTTAATATTTTATTTTGGTTTAATTTTTTTTATCTACCTTACGTAAGAGTGATTAAATATTTAAATTTAAATACAACTCGATCATAGAGGTAGTATCAAAGGAGATGACCATAGAGATAGTATCAAAGGAGATGACACGCGTGTTTGAAGCTGCTTTGACAGCATAACCTCGCCGTATCTTCTTCTTAAAATGAAATAAAAGTATCCAAGATAGTTTTTTAACTATCGAAAAATTGAGAATACGAAACGTCACGTCAAGTTGACAGAAATTAACCTACAATACGGCGCAAAAGAAGCCGCCTTCGGTCAGGTGATCTGCTATTAAATACAACTTTTTACAAGGTTTCTTTCCATCTAATTTTATATCAACTTCTTTAATATTTTATTTTGGTTAAAAATTTTTTTATCTACCTTACGTAAGAGTGATTAAATGTTTAAATTTAAATACAACTCGATCATAGAGGTAGTCTCAAAGGAGATGACCATAGAGGTAGTATCAAAGGAGATGACACGCGTGTTTGGAGCTGCTTTGACAGCATAACCTCGCCGTATCTTCTTCTTAAAATGAAATAAAAGTATCTAAGATAGTTTTTTAACTATCGAAAAATTGAGAATACGAAACGTCACGTCAAGTTGACAGAAATTAACCTACAATACGGCGCAAAAGAAGTCGCCTTCGGTCAGGTGATCTGATATTAAATATATACGTATACAACTTTTTACAAGGTTTCTTTCCATCTAATTTTATATCAACTTCTTTAATATTTTATTTTGGTTAAAATTCTTTTTATCTACCTTACGTAAGAGTGATTAAATGTTTAAATTTAAATACAACTCGATCATAGAGGTAATATCAAAGGAGATGACCATAGAGATAGTATGAAAGGAGATGACACGCGTGTTTGGAGCTGCTTTGACAGTATCTAAGATAGTTTTTAACCATCAAAAAATTGAGAATACGAAACGTCACGTCAAGTTGACAGAAACTAACCTACAATACGGCGCAAAAGAAGTCGCCTTCGGTCAGGTGATCTGCTATTAAATACAACTTTTTACAAGGTTTCTTTCCATCTAATTTTATATCAACTTCTTTAATATTTTATTTTGGTTTAATTTTTTTTATCTACCTACGTAAGAGTAATTAAATATTTAAATTTAAATACAACTCGATCATAGAGGTAGTATCAAAGGAGATGACCATAGAGGTAGTATCAAAGGAGATGACACGCGTGTTTGGAGCTGCTTTGACAGCATAACCTCGCCGTATCTTCTTCTTAACATGAAATAAAAGTATCTAAGATAGTTTTTTAACTATCGAAAAATTAAGAATACGAAACGTCACGTCAAGTTGACAGAAATTAACCTACAATACGGCGCAAAAGAAGTCGCCTTCGGTCAGGTGATCTGCTATTAAATATATACGTATACAACTTTTTACAAGGTTTCTTTCCATCTGATTTTATATCAACTTCTTTAATATTTTATTTTGGTTTAATTTTTTTTATCTACCTACGTAAGAGTAATTAAATGTTTAAATTTAAATACAACTCGATCATAGAGGTCATCAAAGGCGATGACCATAGAGATAGTATCAAAGGAGATGACACGCGTGTCTGAAGCTGCTTTGACAGCATAACCTCGCCGTATCTTCTTCTTAAAATGAAATAAAAGTATCCAAGATAGTTTTTTAACTATCGAAAAATTGAGAATACGAGACGTCACGTCAAGTTGACAGAAATTAACCTACAATACGGCGCAAAAGAAGTCGCCTTCGGTCAGGTGATCCGATATTAAATATATACGTATACAACTTTTTACAAGGTTTCTTTCCATCTAATTTTATATCAACTTCTTTAATATTTTATTTTGGTTTAATTTTTTTTATCTACCTACGTAAGAGTGATTAAATATTTAAATTTAAATACAACTCGATCATAGAGGTAGTATCAAAGGAGATGACCATAGAGATAGTATCAAAGGAGATGACACGCGTGTTTGGAGCTGCTTTGACAGCATAACCTCGCCGTATCTTCTTCTTAAAATGAAATAAAAGTATCTAAGAGTTTTTTAACTATCGAAAAATTGAGAATACGAAACGTCACGTCAAGTTGACAGAAATTAACCTACAATACGGCGCAAAAGAAGCCGCCTTCGGTCAGATGATCTGCTATTAAATACAACTTTTTACAAGGTTTCTTTCCATCTAATTTTATATCAACTTCTTTAATATTTTATTTTGGTTAAAATTTTTTTTATCTACCTTACGTAAGAGTGATTAAATGTTTAAATTTAAATACAACTCGATCATAGAGGTAGTATCAAAGGAGATGACCATAGAGATAGTATCAAAGGAGATGACACGCGTGTTTGGAGCTGCTTTGACAGCATAACCTCGCCGTATCTTCTTCTTAAAATGAAATAAAAGTATCTAAGAGTTTTTTAACTATCGAAAAATTGAGAATACGAAACGTCACGTCAAGTTGACAGAAATTAACCTACAATACGGCGCAAAAGAAGCCGCCTTCGGTCAGATGATCTGCTATTAAATACAACTTTTTACAAGGTTTCTTTCCATCTAATTTTATATCAACTTCTTTAATATTTTATTTTGGTTAAAATTTTTTTTATCTACCTTACGTAAGAGTGATTAAATGTTTAAATTTAAATACAACTCGATCATAGAGGTAGTATCAAAGGAGATGACCATAGAGATAGTATCAAAGGAGATGACACGCGTGTTTGGAGCTGCTTTGACAGCATAACCTCGCCGTATCTTCTTCTTAAAATGAAATAAAAGTATCTAAGAGTTTTTTAACTATCGAAAAATTGAGAATACGAAACGTCACGTCAAGTTGACAGAAATTAACCTACAATACGGCGCAAAAGAAGCCGCCTTCGGTCAGATGATCTGCTATTAAATACAACTTTTTACAAGGTTTCTTTCCATCTAATTTTATATCAACTTCTTTAATATTTTATTTTGGTTAAAATTTTTTTTATCTACCTTACGTAAGAGTGATTAAATGTTTAAATTTAAATACAACTCGATCATAGAGGTAGTATCAAAGGAGATGACCATAGAGATAGTATCAAAGGAGATGACACGTGTGTTTGGAGCTGCTTTGACAGCATAAACTCGCCGTATCTTCTTCTTAACATGAAATAAAAGTATCTAAGATAGTTTTTTAACTATTGAAAAATTGAGAATACGAAACGTCACGTCAAGTTGACAGAAATTAACCTACAATATGGCGCCACTGAGGTCTCCTTCGGCCAGGTGATCCGCGTCTGCCTGGATTGCATCTCAATATCTTTGATAATACGCATAATCAGGCAATAAAACAAACGATTTATTTTATTTCTCGTTCCATAACAAGTAGGTGGGTCTATTTGAAGAAATTAAATAATCACATTGTTATATGAACGTATACTTTCAACCCTCGAGGTTCAAATTTTGCAAATTTCAAAGAAACCGCAAACCATCAACGTTTCTTCACACCGTCCACTTTAGTTTATGAAAGCGTGCAATGTAAATTAACGGCGGCCTCTTTCGAATTCTTCGCCACGTTTTATCCCGATGATGATTCTTCACACTTTATTATCACTTTGAAAATAGTTTAAGGCGGGCTGTAACTGTATTTATGCAACGCACGGACGGACGTACGTGTTTATGTTAAGGTATTAAAACGTCTGCTTTGTGTAAGTATTCTTTGTTCGAGCCAAGGAATGTTTGATTAGGCGAAAGCGTAATATTTTTTTTGTGTGTGTAATTTTTTCAAGTGAGAAATTACACATCCGATGGATGGCAACGGAGCCAGCGGCGGCGTTGACGGATGTCTTTGAGAGGGGGTTTCATCGTTCAGTAAAACGTAAACGAATTAAATTCGCGCAGTTGTAGATTAATAATTGTCTAAATAATATATTGTAAAAAAAAAATACTTTAATAAAAAAATTAAATAAACTCGTCACTATCATCAATCGTTTTTACCCAAACAAATTTTGTACACCCCGGAAATGGGTGCAATAAGTATATTTTATCAAAGTCAGAGAGGGATGGTGTTACGGTCTGTTGCAGTTACTCGCAACGCCCATTCCTCCGCAGTCGTCTGATGATACACGCGCTTAGCGTCTGAGATTATCTATCGTATCGTCGTATTTTGTTTTGTTGTTTAATTTCATCGATCCTCTAACGATAACGTCATCGGAAAACAAAAAGCGATCCACAAAGCGAAACAAAAAAGTTATCAGCGAGAGGAAAACAAAAGACGATCGGTTTTCTTTTATAAATCTTTTGGTTTTCCTCGTTTGTATTTTCCTTTTTAAGTCTTTAAGTCTTTTGCGTGTGTATGCCTGTTTTTTTTTTTAATTACATTGATCCTCTGCCAATCGTATTTTTTTTTTTTGGATTAATTTCATTGATCATCCATCGATCATACAAATCAAAAACAACAAGGGAATTGCAGGATGAAACAAAAAAGAAATAATCGACACACGAAATAAAACAAAAGACAATCGGGTATTTCTTTTACATTTTTTGATTTTTTTTTCTCGTTTGCATTTGCCCTTCTTTTGTTATTGTTTTTTTTCTTTTTCAGTTTCATTGATTCTGTTGTGTGTCAATCGTATTTTGTTTTCGTTTAATTTCATTGATTTTTTGTCGGTAATGCAAACGAAAAACAAAGAGCGAACAACAAAGCGAGACAAAAAAATAGCCAACGAAATGAAACAAAAGACGTTGGATGTCATTTTTTGACTTTTATTTCTATTTTATCGATCGATTTACATTTTCTTTTTGTCAATCCCTGCGTGTCTTTTGTTTCATTCCAACGTTCGCTATTGTTTTCCTCATTTCATTGATCGTCTTTTGTTTTATTTCGTTGATTATCTTTGTTGTTTCATTCTGCAGTAAATTTTTCGTCTTCCGTTTTTTTTTATGCAACTTAATCATTTTTCTTTTTTCTTTTTGTACTTATTAACCGTTTTTCTTTTGTTTTGTTGTTGTTCCATCACTTGTTTTGCTTTGTTTTGTTGTTCGTCTTTCGTCTCTATTTAATCTATTTTTACTATATTCGTTTGTCATTTTTTGCGTAACTTTTTTTTTTATTTTCATTGTTCCTTCCTTCCTTCGTTTTATTTTATTGTCCGTTTTTGTTTTCATTTGCCTTAAATTTCTTTTTAATCTAATTTTATTGTTCCTCCTATTTCGCGATATCCTGAATTTTGTGTTCCTTTTTCTGTTTGTCTTTTGTTTCATTCATGTTTTTTTAAAAAATATACATTTTGATTTTGTTCCATTTCATTGATCGTCTTTTGTTTTATTTCGTTGATTATTTTTGTGGTTTCATTCTGCAGTTAATTTTTCGTCTTCCGTTTTTTTTTTTATTTAACTTAATAATTTTTCTTTTTGTACTTATTAACCGTTTTTCTTTTGTTTTGTCCATCACTTGTTTTGCTTTGTTTTGTTGTTCGTCTTTCGTCTCTTTTTAATCTATTTTTACTATGTTCGTTTTATTTCATTAATTATTATTAGTAATTTTCTGTTTTTCTTCTTTCGCTTTTTCATTATTTGCGTTAATTTTTTTTTAACTTTCATTGTTCCTTCCTTCCTTCCTTTTATTTTATTGTCCGTTTTTGTTTTAATTTGCGTCAAATTTATTTCTAATCTAATTTTATTGCTCCTCTGTTATTAATTTGGCGATATCCTGAATTTTGTGTTTGTTTTACTGTGGGTCTTTTGTTTCATTCACGTTTTTTTTAAAAAAAATACACATTTTGATTTTGTTTCATTTCATTGATCGTCTTTTCTTTTATTTCGTTGCTTATTTTTGATGTTTCATTCTGCAGTTCATTTTTCGTTTTCTTTGTTTCTTTTGATTTTTATTTAACCCGATCGATTTTCTTTTTTATTTTTGTACTTATTAACCGCTTTGTTTTTGTTCTGTTGTTGTTCCATCACTTGTTTTGCTTTGTTTTGTTGTTCGTCTTTCGTTTTCATTTAATCTATTTTTACTATATTCGTTTCATTTTATAAATTATTGTTAGTCATTTTCTGTACCGTTGTTTTCTTCTTTCGTTTTTTCATTTTTGCATTAGTTTTGTTTATAATTATTGTTCCTATTTTTGTTTGTTTATTGGTCTCGGCCTTTGCGGCTTCATTTTATTGATTATTTTGCGTTTAATTCTCTGGTTCAGTTTTAATTTTTCGCTTGCGCCACCCTCCCCTCTCCTATTTTCTTTTAATTTTTATTATTTAATTTAATTTTCAACGATCTTCCCTAGTTTATTTTGTTGACTTTCGTTTCATTTTGTTATTCGCCTCTAGCTTTATTTTATACATAGTTTGCTTCTTGTTTTATTTTATACATAGTTCGTCTCTTGTTTTATTTTATACATAGTACGTTTCTTGTTTAATTTTATTGTCCGTTTTCGTTTTAATTTCCGTTAAATTTATTTTTAATCTAATTCTATCATTCCTCTGTTATTATTTTGGCGATGTCCTGAATTTGCCCCCCAAATTTACCCAATTTTTGGGTAAACATTGAATTTTATTTACCATTAGCCATTAAAAAAGCCGTTTTGCTGAGAGGTATGTGTTCACGTGACATTAATAATAATTTAAGCACGAACGGGCACTTTAAATTCCCGGGATTCTATAAAAATTCATTGCGGTAACAAAAGTGATGAACAACTTCCTGTTTAACAAAAAAAAAAAAAACAATTTTGTAATAATCGCGAGAGCGGTTGATGTTTCTGCAAAGCTCATAAATTTTAATGAATTTAATTCCGGTCTACAAAATAAATTATTTATTAACCATAAGAGATCTCATTTCTATTTCTCTGCATGATAGTATTTAATTATAACCTCTTATGGTTTTTTTTTTTTTTAATTGATTTATCTGGCCGTCTTGAATTTAGAACTTACTTTGTATACACCTTGTATATTGAACGCACGTTTCAGCCATAGACAGGGCCCCCGCATGCCACTCCATATTTTTGGCACGCTTCGACAGATGAGTTTGGGGCATACAGAAACGGCCGATTATTAAAATAATTTAAAAAAAAATAAAACAAAAATTGGAAAAAATTAGGGGAACATTAGGGGAAAATTGTTTAAAGCTTTCAACTTTTTTAAAACATTTTCCTTCACTTTTCTAGACGTTTTCCTTCACTTTTCTAAACCTTTTCCTTCCATTTTCTAAACATTTTCCTTCACTTTTCTAAACCTTTTCCTTCCATTTTCTAAACCTTTTCCTTCCATTTTCTAAACACTTTCCTTCCATTTTCTAAACCTTTTCCTTCCATTTTCTAAACATTTTCCTTACATTTTCTAAACCTTTTCCTTCCATTTTCTAAACATTTTCCTTCCATTTTCTAAACCTTTTCCTTCCATTTTCTAAACATTTTCCTTCCATTTTCTAAACATTTTCCTTCACTTTTCTAAACCTTTCCCTTCTATTTTCTAAACATTTTCCTTCACTTTTTTGAGGTATAGCAAAGCGTGTCACATTCTAACGATCAGTTAAACTAATCGGCCAATTAATTTCATCACTTCCAAAAATCGGGTCCTAAAGTTAAATTGGGAAATGTCAGATGAGATTTATCTTGATAATACATTAAATTAAATTATTTAGCGATTATAAGACGCTAAAAGTCCCTATCTATTTCATGCCGTCGACTTCACGTGTTATTCAAGGTCAAAGGTCAAGAAAAACTGTTTTTCGCGATTATCTCGCGTCCTATTAGTTTGACAACAATTTTGTTTATTACGAGAATTGTAGATTAGATAATTGCCCACAAGAAACTTCCTATGGATTTTTACGTGCGATGAACCGTTTTCATGATACAAGGTCAAGAATACACAAGCAACGTAAAATGCATTCATTTCCATTTCCATTTTAGTTATTTTCGATTTACAAAAACATATCTTATATAAAACATGCTGCACTGTCCCTGGTCATCATCAGTATCAATCCTAGAAAACGAACTGTAATTTTTGCTATAAATAAATCCTATTTATTTTCTTTTAGGTACTTGTTTATTTACTCGGATGCACCTGCAGGAATGTTCGTTTTGCGATTTACAATTTGCGTATTTCCAGATCTGCAGTGTCCTTGTTTTTCATCTGTTATAGTACAGTAGGTACATAATATTCATTCACGATCTTTTGACTTTCAGAGTAGGTCGTGTTAGGCAGACATTTTTGTTAGTATCACTAAAAAAATATGGACGTCGGAAAATTAGGTTAGAATCTCATAATTATTGTTTCTTCTGAAGATGAGAACTCCCACTAGTAAATGTTATGAATGATTTTAATTTCCTTTTACCCTACCATCACCAAACGTGATGAGTATTCTTCCAACTCCTTAATAATACAAAACAAGAAGACTTCATAATTTTTTTGACATGTCAAACTTTGATTTCTCTTTCAAATTACATGCGGGGGAAAAACCCAGCCTACTAGAAAGTCAAAAGATCGATCGCGAATGCTCTATACATGAGAAACACTTTGGTATCGTATACACACGTACCAAAAATAATTGCAATAAAACGAAATACAAATAATTAAATAAAGTTATTCGAGATTAGTCATGGCCGGCCGGTTGCTTTTTGAACCCAACGTTTTTTTTTCCTAATCTCTTCGACATCCTCTGCACTTGTCGTTGCTTTGGGGGGTCATAACAGTGAGAACAGTTCGTGCAGTGACAACGTGTGTAACACGAGTATGAGCTGTTTTGAGTTGACTCTGCATCCTCTCTGGCCGAAAACATCTAGACGGTATAATTCCGCTTTGTTTACGCAATTTTTTTTCCTCTCACGTAAACTCTCTTTCTTATTTATTACCGGCTGATCCGACGAACTTTTTTTTTTTTTTGTTTCAGACAACCGTAAACAATAAGAGGAAAAACGAAAGTTGTTTACGGTTTTCACACACGCACACACAGACATTGAAGCTGATGCACATTTTTTTACTAATGTACTGTTTTTTTATCCACTTTCTTATTTGTTACCTAAATATTAGTGTGTTTGCCGATTTAACGGAATTCTTTCCAATTTAAAATCAGTTGCTATACCAAACATTATAATTTGTAGATATGCATTTGTATGTTTCATTTGCAATTGTATCGGTTGTTAGAAGAGGAAGGAACAAAGTTTTTGGCAGGAAGAGATCATGTTTTATGGTAAATTGGTTTTCAACTGCCGCTATATATCTTCGACGTCTCTAACGGCCATTAACTAAAACTTGTCGATTAACATTGCTATAATAACTATATCATCGTCATACCCTTTTACATGTGGTTCTTCCAAAAGAGGAATTCGCGTTCTGTCTTTTGAAATAACGTGGGATCATGTGGATTAGCAATCCACTTTAGGGTATACTTCGTGTCATTAATTTCTATTAAATGAAAATTTAAAAAAAGTTCTTTACAATTTGGCCAAAGACCAATTTCGGTCATTTCGGAAATTGCTTTCGGCAAAATCTTCAGTAGACTTGGAAGATTCTGAAGACTGATTGCATAGTTTTTGATATACAGAGCTCTCTTGCTCTAAGGTAAATTGTTCTTCATAAAAATGTTTACCTTCTTCCTTTTTCCTAATGATCAGTAATGCCAACGGCCAACGGGTCGAAGGTAACTGCTACTATCCTCGTCAACTTTCCCTTGCGGTTCCTCCAGAGGAGGATTTCTCTTTTCGTCTCTTGAAGTAACCTAAGATCTTCTTACTACAAAATGACGGTTACAAATTTGAATGAAGACCAAAGGTTAGGTCATTTCGGAAATTGCTTTTTGTGAAATTTTGAATAGTTTTGGAAGATTTTGAAGACTGATGGTTAGCATAGTTTTTTAATGGACAGAGATCTCTTCTCTTCCTTTTTCCTAACGGTCACTAGTTCCAATGGGCAATGGGTCAAAGGTACTACTATCCTCGTCAATTCTCCTTTGCGGTTCCTCCAAAGGAGGATTACTTTCTTTATCTCTTGAAGTTACATGACACCTCCTTACTAAAAAAATGGTGGATGGAGGTTTGCTCATCCATTTTAGGGCAAACCTCATACCACTTAATACGTATTCAATGAAAATATGAATTGTTTTTTCAAATTTGAGACCAAAGACCAAAGTTAGGTCAGTTCGGAAATTGCTTTTTGTGAAAATTTGATAGTCTTGGAAGATTTTGAAGACTATTGAGTGCAATTTTGCATAGTTTTTGATACACAGAGATTTCTTGCTCTAAGGTAAATTGTTCTTCATAAAAATGTTTTCCTTCTTCCTTTTTCCTAACGGTCAGTTATGCCGATGATCAACGGTTCGAAGGTATTACTGTTTGTTACTATCCTCGTTAACTCTCTCTTCCAGTTCCTCCAAAGCAGGATTTCTCTTTTTGCCTCTTGAAGTAACCTAAGATCTCCTTATTATTATCCAATATTATCCAATGATGGTTACAAATTTGAATGAAGACCAAAGGTCCGGTCATTTCGGAAATTGTGTTTTGTGAAATTTTGAATAGTCTTGGAAGATTTTGAAGACTAACGAGTATAATTTTGCATAGTTTTTAATGGAAAGAGATCTCTTCTCTTCCTTTTTCCTAACGGTCACCAGTTCCAATGGGCAATGGATCGAAGGTACTACTATCCTCGTCAACTCTCCCTTGCGGTTTCTCCAAAGGAGGATTACTTTCTTTATCTCTTGAAGTAAAATGAGACCTCCTTGCTAAAAAAATGGTGGATGGAAGTTTGCTCATCCATTTTAGGGCAAACCTCATACCACTAATACGTATTAAATGAAAATACGAATTGTTTTTTCAAATTTGAGTGAAGACCAAAGTTAGGTCAGTTCGGAAATTGTTTTTTTTTTTGTGAAATTTTGAATAGTCTTGGAAGATTATGAAGACTATTGAGTGCAATTTTGCATAGCTTTTGATATACAGAGATCTCTTGCTCTAAAGTAAATTGTTCTTCATAAAAATGTTTACCTTTTTCCTAATGGTCAGTAATGCCAATGGCCAACAGGTATTACTGTTTGTTACTATCCTCGTCAACTCTCCCTTCCAGTTCCTCCAAAGCAGGATTTCTCTTTTTGCCTCTTGAAGTAACCTAAGATCTCCTTATTAGAAAATGATGGTTACAAATTTGAATGAAGACCAAAGGTCAGGTCATTTCGGAAATTGTGTTTTGTGTAATTTTGAATAGTCTTGGAAGATTTTGAAGACTGATGGTTAGCATAGTTTTTTAATGGACAGAGATCTCTTCTCTTCCTTTTTCCTAACGGTCACTAGTTCCAATGGGCAATGGGTCAAAGGTACTACTATCCTCGTCAATTCTCCTTTGCGGTTCCTCCAAAGGAGGATTACTTTCTTTATCTCTTGAAGTTACATGACACCTCCTTACTAAAAAAATGGTGGATGGAGGTTTGCTCATCCATTTTAGGGCGAACCTCATACCACTAATACGTATTAAATGAAAATATGAATTTTTTTTTCAAATTTAAGTGAAGACCAAAGTTAGGTCAGTTCGGAAATTGTTTTTTTGTGAAATTTTGAATAGTCTTGAAAGATTATGAAGACTATTGAGTGCAATTTTGCATAGTTTTTGATATACAGAGATCTCTTGCTCTAAGGTAAATTGTTCTTCATAAAAATGTTTACCTTCTTCCTTTTTCCTAACGGTCAGTTATGCCGATGATCAACGGTTCGAAGGTATTACTGTTTGTTACTATCCTCGTCAACTCTCCCTTCCAGTTCCTCCAAAGCAGGATTTCTCTTTTCGCCTGTTGAAGTAACCTAAGGTCTCCTTATTAGAAAATGATGGTTACAAATTTAAATGAAGACCAAAGGTCCGGTCATTTCGGAAATTGTGTTTTGTGTAATTTTGAATAGTCTTGGAAGATTTTGAAGACTGATGGTTAGCATAGTTTTTAATGGACAGAGATCTCTTCTCTTCCTTTTTCCTAACGGTTACCAGTTCCAATGGGCAATGGATCGAAGGTACTACTATCCTCGTCAATTCTCCCTTGCGGTTCCTCCAAAGGAGGATTACTTTCTTTATCTCTTGAAGTAACATGACACCTCCTTACTAAAAAAATGGTGGATGGAAGTTTGCTCATCCGTTTTAGGGTAAACATCATACCACTAATACGTATTAAATGAAAATATAATTTTTTTTTTTCAAATTTAAGTGAAGACCAAAGTTAGGTCAGTTCGGAAATTGTTTTTTTGTGAAATTTTGAATAGTCTTGGAAGATTATGAAGACTATTGAGTGCAATTTTGCATAGTTTTTGATATACAGAGATCGCTTGCTCTATGGTAAATTGTTCTTCATAAAAATGTTTACCTTCTTCCTTTTTCCTAATGGTCAGTAATGCCAATGGCCAAAGGGTCGAAGGTATTACTGTTTGCTACCATCCTCGTCAACTTTCCCTTGCAGATCCTCCAAAGAAGGATTTCTCTTTTTGTCTCTTGAACTAACTTGAGATCTCCTTACTAGAAAATGATGGTTACAAATTTAAATGAAGACCAAAGGTCCGGTCATTTCGGAAATTGTGTTTTGTGAAATTTTGAATAGTTTTGGAAGATTTTGAAGACTGATGGTTAGCATAGTTTTTAATGGACAGAGATCTCTTCTCTTCCTTTTTCCTAACGGTCACTAGTTCCAATGGGCAATGGGTCGAAGGTACTACGATCCTCGTCAATTCTCCCTTGCGGTTCCTCCAAAGGAGGATTACTTTCTTTATGTCTTGAAGTAAAATGAGACCTCCTTGCTAAAAAAATGGTGAATGGAAGTTTTCTCATCCATTTTAGGGCAAACCTCATACCACTAATATGTATTAAATGAAAAGCTGAATTTTTTTTCAAATTTGAGTGAAGACCAAAGTTAGGTCAGTTCGGAAATTGTTTTTTTGTGAAATTTTGAATAGTCTTGGAAGATTTTCAAGAAGACTATTGATTGCAATTTTGCATAGTTTCTGATACACAGAGATCTCTTGCTCTAAGGTAAATTGTTCTTCAAAAAATGTTTACCTTCTTCCTTTTTCCTAATGGTCAGTTATGCCGATGACCAACGGTTCGAAGGTATTATTGTTCGTTACTATCCTCGTCAACTCTCCCTTCCAGTTCCTCCAAAGCAGGATTTCTCTTTTTGCCTGTTGAAGTAACCTAAGGTCTCCTTATTAGAAAATGATGGTTACAAATTTGAATGAAGACCAAAGGTCCGGTCATTTCGGAAATTGTGTTTTGTGAAATTTTGAATAGTCTTGGAAGATTTTGAAGACTGACGGTTAGCATAGTTTTTAATGGACAGAGATCTCTTCTCTTCCTTTTTCCTAACGGTCACTAGTTCCAATGGGCAATGGGTCGAAGGTACTACGATCCTCGTCAATTCTCCCTTGCGGTTCCTCCAAAGCAGGATTACTTTCTTTATCTCTTGAAGTAAAATGAGACCTCCTTGCTAAAAAAATGGTGAATGGAAGTTTGCTCATCCATTTTAGGGCAAACCTCATACCACTAATATGTATTAAATGAAAAGCTGAATTTTTTTTTCAAATTTGAGTGAAGACCAAAGTTAGGTCAGTTCGGAAATTGTTTTTTTGTGAAATTTTGAATAGTCTTGGAAGATTTTCAAGAAGACTATTGATTGCAATTTTGCATAGTTTCTGATACACAGAGATCTCTTGCTCTAAGGTAAATTGTTCTTCATAAAAATGTTTACCTTCTTCCTTTTTCCTAACGGTCAGTTATGCCAATGACCAACGGTTCGAAGGTATTACTGTTTGTTACTATCCTCGTCAACTCTCCCTTCCAGTTCCTCCAAAGCAGGATTTCTCTTTTTGCCTGTTGAAGTAACCTAAGGTCTCCTTATTAGAAAATGATGGTTACAAATTTGAATGAAGACCAAAGGTCAGGTCATTTCGGAAATTGTGTTTTGTGAAATTTTGAATAGTCTTGAAAGATTTTGAAGACTGACGAGTATAATTTTGCATAGTTTTTAATGGAAAGAGATCTCTTCTCTTCCTTTTTCCTAATGGTCACCAGTTCCAATGGGCAATGGATCGAAGGTATCACTATGCTCGTCAATTCTCCCTTGCGGTACCCAACACTACTTTGCAGTTCCGCCAGAGGAGGATTACTTGCTTTATCTCTTGAAGTAACACGAGATCTTGTTACTAAAAAAATGGTGGATGGAAGTTTGCTCATCCACCCACGTATTAAATGAAAATCTGAAAGTTTTCCTTACAAATTTGAGTGAAGACCAAAGGTCAGGTCATTGCGGGAACTGCTTTTTGTGAAATTTTGGATAGTTTTGGAAGATGTTGAAGAGTGATGAGTGTAATTTTGCATAGTTTTTAATAGAAAGAGATCTCTTCTTCCTTTTTCCTAATGGTCACTAGTTCCAATGGCCAATGGGTCGAAGGTGCTACTATCCTCTTCAATTCTCCCTTACGGTTCCTCCGAAGGAAGATTACTTTCTTTATCTCTTGAAGTCTCATCCATTTTAGGGTAAACCTCATACCACTAATACGTATTAAATTAAAATTTGAAAGTTTTTTTTTACAAATTTGAGTGAAGACCAAAGGTCAGGTCTTTTGGGAAATTGGTTTTTGTGAGATTTGAAATAGTTTTGTAAGATGTTGAAGAGTGACGAGTGTGAATTTTGCAGGTCGCTGCCCAAGCTCAGCAGCCAGGAAGAGGACGGGCACACCCCCCACTCCCAGTTCACTGGCGTGGCCCACTTCGAGCCCATCCCGCACGACCACGACTTTTGTGAGAGAGTCGTGATAAACGTGAGCGGTCTCCGGTTCGAAACGCAGCTTCGGACTCTTAACCAGTTCCCGGACACGCTACTCGGCGATCCGGCGCGTCGTATCCGTTATTTCGATCCACTGCGTAATGAATATTTCTTCGACCGCAATCGGCCCTCCTTCGACGCCATCCTGTACTACTATCAGAGTGGCGGGCGGCTCCGGCGACCCGTCAACGTACCTCTCGACGTCTTCTCCGAGGAGATTAAGTTCTACGAGCTGGGGGAGATGGCGATTAATAAGTTCAGAGAGGACGAGGGCTTCATCAAGGAGGAGGAGAAACCGTTGCCTTCGCACGAATTTCAGCGTAACGTGTGGCTGCTGTTCGAGTACCCCGAGTCGTCTCAAGCGGCGCGTGTCGTCGCCATCATATCCGTGTTCGTTATCCTGTTGTCCATTGTCATTTTTTGCCTCGAGACGCTGCCCGAGTTCAAGCACTACAAGGTGTTCAACACCACGACCAACGGCACCAAGATCGAGGAAGACGAAGTGCCAGATATTACGGACCCATTTTTCCTCATCGAGACTATATGTATCATTTGGTTTACGTTCGAATTGTCCGTGCGCTTCCTGGCGTGCCCTAATAAGCTCAACTTCTTCCGGGACGTCATGAACATTATCGACATCATCGCCATCATTCCGTATTTCATCACACTGGCTACCGTCGTAGCCGAAGAGGAGGACACGCAGAACCTACTGCGGGCGCCCGTTTCGCCGCAAGACAAGAGCACCAACCAGGCCATGTCGTTGGCCATTCTTCGAGTTATTCGACTCGTGCGCGTCTTCCGCATCTTCAAACTGAGCCGGCACAGTAAGGGGCTGCAGATCTTGGGGCGCACGCTTAAAGCCAGCATGCGAGAACTGGGCCTTCTCATCTTCTTCCTCTTTATCGGTAAGTTGGCCTTGCTTGTTCTTTGTTCGATGTTATTGTCCCAAATCCAACGATTTGACTTTTCACCATACGACGCCACGAGCCCACCGCGCGCCTTCTCTCAGCCACAAGTCTGTGTTGCAGGGGTCGTGCTGTTCTCCAGCACCGTTTACTTCGCCGAGGCCGGTTCCGAACAGTCCTTCTTCAAGTCCATCCCCGACGCGTTTTGGTGGGCAGTGGTCACCATGACCACCGTTGGCTACGGCGACATGAGGTACAGTGCCAATCCGACACTCACCCCTCCTCCTCCTTGCAGGTGTCGTGCTGTTCTCGAGTGCCGTCTACTTCGCAGAGGCGGGCTCCGAGAACTCCTTCTTCAAGTCCATCCCAGACGCGTTCTGGTGGGCAGTGGTCACCATGACGACCGTGGGCTACGGCGACATGACGTATGATGTACACACCTAATTCAGATTTAGTTGCCAACACCGTAGCGTACACTTAGTGCGGGGCCACGAGAAAATTCTTTGCTCCGGGGACGCGTCAAGATCCAGCCCTCTACCCCTAAATGTCGTGCCGCTGTGTGCTCGATGTTGCTTGTCACTGTCGATCCGAGGAACAAAGAATTTTCTAATGGAATGCGATTACCGCCTGTCCTGCATGCATACCCAATCATCCTTCACGTGTGTCTTTAAAGAATCCACCCCTGAACCCGATCCCGATCCAGCTTCCCGGCAGCTTGAATTGTGTTGCTTTTTTGCGAGTGAGCATGCGTGTGCAAGGCCTAGTCGTGATCACCTCTCATACATGTTTCTATCTCTTCGCAGGCCTGTCGGAGTCTGGGGCAAGATCGTAGGTTCATTATGCGCCATCGCCGGTGTGTTGACCATTGCACTGCCCGTACCAGTCATCGTCTCCAACTTCAACTATTTCTATCACCGTGAGACTGATCAGGAGGAGATGCAGTCACAGAACTTTAACCACGTGACTAGCTGTCCGTACCTTCCCGGCACGCTGGGTCAACACATGAAGAAGAGCTCACTTAGTGAATCTTCGTCGGACCTGGTGGAACTTGAGGAGGGCCTACTGGTGACGCGCGACCAGTTGGCCCGTAAGCAGAACTGTAACCCGCGCCATAACAATAACATCAACGCCATGAGCATCGAGACTGACGTCTGACTACGAGGTAAGACCAAAAGAAAAATACCAAAAAACAATTATACCCCTACCCTACACTTGTACAAAAAGTTTTCCCATCATGTGTCTTGCTCTGATTTTTTGGCTTCTCTCTTCTGCGACATCCACTAATAACATTTTGCTAAAAGTAGGGAGAATTGGTCATGTTTGTTTACTTTTCTGTTTAGGGTACAGATCAAGTAAGGAAAAATTACAGCAAGACACTAAATGGCAAAACTTTTTGAACACTTGTCCAGTTTTACAAATGCGGCTCAACTTTGAGCTGACGCTTAAACCCTTAGCAACGATTATTTCAACAATTGTTGTGAAGGATTTAAGCTTCGGTTCAAAGTTAAACCGTCATTGTAAAACTGGGCCTTAGAAAACTCAAGTAATTTTTAAAATGTATGTATATTTACATATTGATGTACCAGATGTCTAAATAAATGTTTGATGCTGTGGAAGTGTAAACTTACGTCATAACCAGGGAAAAGAATTCGGGCCGCTTGTTCCGCCAACAATACGAAAATTTAGTCCTTGAAGTGTATTAGCCCTGCCCACAACAATCTCTGTCAAATGAAAACGCTCGCATTGCACTCCTTCCCCTCCTACTCATCAATAACAATTCGATGTATCGGGGCGGCGGAATGGTGGCGCAGGAGCAAAGAGTACATTCAACGTAAAAAGCAGCCGTCACTAAGCGGCCTGAATTCTTTTCCCTGGTCATAACTTACAACAAGCATTTGTCAACCCATAGATTGTCAAATAAATAAATAAATTGCTGTTGTCATGTAAGACAAATGTTTCATCTTCCGTAGCCTAACTTTATCAAAAATTGATTTGGACATAATTATGGTGTATCTACTCAAGAGCTGAGTTTTTAATCCTCAGTAAACATTGGATGGAATCAGTGTTGCCAACTCTATGCAAACAATTGTCGCCAACTTTCGGTAAAAAAGTCGCCTATAGTCGCCAACTCCGTCCAAATTAAATTATTGTTTTTCTGTCATCGTAAACAACAGGAAAATATGTAATTATGCCATATCTTCTGCAAAATACCAATATTTCGTAAATAAAGTCACTAAATTATTAATATTCATTTATTTGAACGGCGCGACGTACGTAAAACATGCGTTTGACGATAATATTTATGAAAATTAAAGTGAAAAGAATGTTAAAAATTAAAAATCAATCGAGATGTAGCTTCATCAATCTCAAGGTCAACCCAATTCAACCTAACGCTATTCGCTGGAAGCAAAAAATGAAGAATTAAAAAAAAATTAAAGTAAAAAAAAATGTTACAAACTAAAAAAAACTCTTAAAAAACTCAAGGTCAACCCAACCCGAGTCAACAGCTTGGTTAAATCCGAGTTAAAACTATAAAACAATTAAAAAATTCAAACTAGACCTTAAATTCAAAACGAAATTTCATGGTCAACCCATTCGATTGAACTCAAACGAATTCCCTTCAATCCAAGTAAAAAAAAAATTAAGTAAAAAAATGTTTAAAATTAGAAAATAATTTTTTTTACTAAAAATCCGTTAAATTTAATTTTTCCGTATTTCAAAACTGTCACTCTCAGCCGAATTAAAATAAAAAGCTCCTCCATTTTGGTCGCCAAAGAAAACAAGTAAGCCAAACGGTCACCAAACGCAGCTCACTTCGCGATAAATCGCCACGGTTGGCAACGCTGCACGAAATCTGTGGCCGTGTTGCCAACTATTGGTAACCTTTTTTTACATTAGACGCTTTATAAAAAAAAAGAAACACTCGATTTTCACCAGATTCCAGGGCCGTACTACTGAATTAAACAATATGTACAGTTTGAGTCATTTAATGTTCAGCGTTATTTCATCAAAAGGAGAACGACAAGTCACAGAACTTGAGGGTGTTGCCAACATAATAATAACTGACCGGAACGTCATTGTTTTTTTTTTTATATATATATATAAAATATCTGATTATATTTGCGTAAAATTTTAAATTAATCGAAGAAATCTCATTTTTGAAAAGCAACTTCACGTACAGTGTGTTTAATTTTTTTTAATTTTAACGTAGAAGTCATTTGTTTTTCTTATTTTCTTTAAGAACCGTAATTTTTTACAATTTCAATAACGACAGTACAGCCAAATGTTCTATTTTTAATTTCTTTTTTTCTTGTTTTTGATTGCTTCCATTTTTCTTTGTATATTTCATTTTTATTCTTGCACTTGTTCCTTTTTTTTCTTCTTTTATTTTTAATCACTAAGAGAAATATTAAATTTAAACTCGTTGACTGTTTTTTTTTTTTTTTTTTTTTAATAAAGAACACGTTCAGCAAGCGAATAAAGTTACTAGAAACAAAAAATGGAACACGTATTTCTTGACTCAGAATGAGAAATGCAAGAAAGAAGAAGAAAATAATGATACCGTGGAATTTTTTTTTTTTTCTTAAAAACGCACCAAATGTCATAAATAAATGCGTCAGAGTTTACATTGTATATCAAGAGCGTTATTTTTATCGCCAAGTGCTTATTATTAAATACACTAAATCTAA
The DNA here is from genome assembly GCA_036172665.1 of Prosopocoilus inquinatus. Classification (NCBI taxonomy): domain Eukaryota; kingdom Metazoa; phylum Arthropoda; class Insecta; order Coleoptera; family Lucanidae; genus Prosopocoilus; species Prosopocoilus inquinatus. The sequence continues at coordinate 1,910,398 of CM069873.1, forward strand.
ATTGTGTAAATTGCACCGAGTTGGCAACAGTGGATATAACTGGCGAATGTTCTACATTATTATTATACCGAGACATCAAAAATTACTGTGGTCAAGGGCGGTCATGAAATGGAAGTATAAGCAGCAAGTAACACCAAGAAATACTTTTTCAGGACTGCTTGACAAGTTCTTTGACAATCAAAAAATAATTGGTACATTGCACGAACCTAGCTCCGACAATAATTTTAAAATCCATGACTACCTTGACCAAAATAATTTCTGATGTCAAAGTATTTTTGCTGAAGAAGAAAGAAATTATAGATTTTGGAACGCAACGTAGGAAATCCCATGGTAACTTAAAGATGCTCGAATATTAGCTTCCCTAATTATTTTACAACAAAATTCCATTTAGGTTTCTTAAAGCGCTCTTCAAGATGAGTCTGTCTGTGAAGTTTGAGGATCTTTCGCCCGCTCAGTTTCAAGATATTTAAAAAAGATCAGCAACGAAATTCAATTCATACAAACCATCAACGACATCTTTCTTTTAAATATCTTAAAACTCAGCGCGTGAAAAATTCTCAAACTTCACAGACAGACTCATCTTGAAGAGTACTTTAAGAAACCTAAACGGAATTTTGCTGTGAAATAATTAGGGAAGCCAGTATTCGAACGCCTTTAAATTAACATGCGATTTCCTATGTTGCGTTTCAAAATGCAGCACCGTATTTATAAAAATTGTGCAGAAATTTGTTACAGTGACATTTTTAACAGAAAATACGCAAGCGGTCGAACTGCTTGATCGATGTTTTATATTTCCGCACAAAATAACTAAAAGTGCAAGACACGTTATGCATTTCAAGAAGCGTCTCGTAAAGGTTACCGGGATTTGCAAGAGTGCTCTTGTAACAGAACAAACTTCTCGAATCTGAAATACAATAGCTGCAGCACATGAATACAGTAGTGGCAAAACCAATTCTTTGAAAGACGTTAACATTTTATAGCTAGCCTAGCCGCGCGCAAATGTGTGTAGAGTTATTGCAAATCGATTAAAACTACAGAGTACGTATTCGTTTTTTTTTTTTTTTTGAACAAAATGAAAAATCGCTTCCATTTTTTTTCAGCATTCAGCGTTTTTCAGTATTTCATTGGAAATAACTGAAACTCATTATTATTTAAAAAATTTTGTTGTTTCTTGTTTCTTAATCTCTTCAAGATTTTTTTTTTACTTAATTTTATTTTATTTCTAATTGATTAAATCAAATCATGAAAGCCTGAAGTATTTTGAGGTTAATTTTCTTCAATTACTCAACTTTTTTGTCTGTTTATTTCCTAGCTCGCCTATTCTGAAAAGTAAATTGTAAAAATAAATACATTTTTTTTTCCTTTTTATGTAATTATCGAAATTGACTATTTTAAGAATTAATTTTCGGTTCCCAGAAGATGTTCGAATTGCATTTTCGTTTTTATTTTAATTTTAATGATTAATTTAATTAAGTAAAAGTCTTGAGTCACAGCCAAATTATTTATTTTTTGTTTTATCGAATTAATTTTTCCCACGTGACTTAAATAATTAAAATGAGATATTTTGAGGTTAAGTATACGTCTTGTTTCCGTCAACTCTTCTTCTTCTTCTTCCGTTTTGTAATTTCTAGATAATCGATCGTCTTTTGTTTTCCGCTGGTTACTATAATGTTTTGTTGTTGTGTTGTCACTTATCACAGAGACATGGACATTGTCAAGTTACAAATACTATTATTCCGATGATCAATTAATTACAATTACATCAATGAATTGTTTTTTTTTTTTTAATTTTTATTTATTTTTCTAATTTAATTTCTTAACCTAAATTTTCGTTGTTCAATTCATTCAAGCTTCTTGATTTATTCGCTCAATTCAAATCGTCTCAAAGATTCAAGCGGTTTTCACTCATCATTAACGATTATTAAAGAGAGTTTGAAATTGGCGCCATAGTTTTTAGTTTACAAATGTGGTTATGATGAACAAACATTTTGTGATTATTCAGTGAAGGCCAAGGTGAGTGGCAGAACCAGGTGTTGCCAACGTAATAACGTCTTAATACGTCATCAAAAGACACTTTTACACACAGTTTAGTGATTTCCTGTTTTCACTTAAAACCAGAACGTCATTTTGTATTCGTACAATAAAATACGTAATTTTATTTCCACGGAAACTGTGAAACTGATTTAAAAATGTCATTTTTTTAAATGAATAAGTTTACGTAACTTTAAAAAATCTTTTTTTTATGTACGTATTCTACACAAATAAGGTTACGCAAAGTTACTGCGTGGGAAAGGAAATGGTGTGCTGTTTTCTTCACTGGGAATAAGGAAAGATAAAAGGACATCAAACAATAAATACAGTACAACCTCTTTAATCCGAACTAATGATTGCACTGGTTGATTCGAATTTCGCAATTTCGTTCGGATTATCGATCAAAAGACAAAATATAAATTTCAATGCAAATTTAACTCACAATCAGTAAAGCTTTGACCGCGAATGACATATTATGTCATGTCATGTCATGTAGCGTTGAGAAATGACGTCACGTATCATTGAAAAATGACGTACACTGACGTAACTAACCAAAAAGAAAACCAATGATCTGTATTTATTTTACATGTTTCGTAACAGTCCAACTTGATCTGACATGATTAATACATTCGGAAAATGAATCATAGATCATAGATCAAATCAACTATTAAATTTTAAATAAATCTCTTGGGATCTCTTGATCCATTTGGTCGTGTATGCAAATCTGTTCGGAATTAACAGAACTAAGGAGGGGACAAAAAGAAACAGGCCATCAAAACACAGTCCCAGGCGCAGAAAATTTAGTGTTAAGAACCATTAACATAAAATAAATGTATTTAAAGATACAACTGTCGTTGTATATATGTACATGGTCGTGTGTAGGTACTAAAAAAGAAACTGTCTTATTACTTCGTAATAGGCAAAAGAATTATTTGTGTTTGTTTGGAAATTACTATTGTATTAATGTATTGATCAAACGTCCTTGTAGGATGTAAAAGTCTTAACGTTGGGGTAATTTCTCGCAACGACGGGGGGGTCATAAAACATTTTTACTATCATTTTATGCTCCGTTCGAGCAAAAGAAAATTTGATGGGCATAGTCGTATACTTTATCTATTTACATGTGTGGTAACGTTGTTGTATTTGTTCCAGTGACGGACGCGCTGCGCCCACGGCTGCCCCGCGCCCCGCCGTCCCTGCCCCAGTGTGTGCGCGCAGTGCTCCGGACGCTCTCAGAACTGCCGCCTCCGATTCGGTACTTTTGTATCACGGTTGTTTTCGGGTGAGAATCCTGCCAAACATCGCCCGAACGCGATGAACGAATGCCGCCGTGTAGTGCTCACCCCGAACTTTTTAGTCGGCACTGTTTTAAGTGCTTGTATATCGGGCTGTGTGAAGCTTACCTAGGGTTGGATTAGCTTTAGCCCTTGTTACATATCCACCCGAGCGTGCGGGCGGCGCGCCCCGCCCCGCTTCCAGCCGCCCCGGGTCGACGGCCGGCCCGCGACCCTTCGCAATATATCACTATTTAAATCGAATTCGAATGCTAATAATCATTACTGTGTAGATAATCAATAATCAAAACACCGAACAGTGATTTATTTATTTGTATCAAGCGGTATACTTGTGTATGTTAATGTTATTATTGTTGTTTCGTTCGCGGTGGCCGCGGGCAGTGGAGGATCCGGCCTCCCCCGCAACCTCCGGCCGCCCTCCACCAACCATGCGCGTCCGACGCCGCTCATTGTCATTTATTTGTGAATCAGTATGAATCTAGTCATGTTTGTTACAATTTAAAATATTTTATAAATGTTGATTAATATACGACATTCCTATTTCCAAACGACTTTCATTCCCACCACACTTTAAACTCTAAGCACACCTAAACCAAACCGTTTTTAGAAAACAGAGATCAATAATTTGGGGGGATCTAATTTAAATTAAATTAATTAATTAATTATTATTGCTATTGTTTAAGAACCTGAAAAGTACTTAAAAATACTTTCATAAACTCAACAAATTGCTAAATGAGTATTAAAAATATTTTAATGTGTCTGCCAAGAAACGCGGCAACCCTGTCTACAGGAATTCACTGCTTGGAATTTCGCTTAATAGATGGCGCCACAATCCGGAGTTCTCCAACAGCCTTATTCAGGTGACGCTTGATACCTTAACAAGATTGATAACAATGGGCGCGTTCAGAGGTGCTCAGCGGCTAAGTTGCTTACTCAGCAATCGTTTGTAATTGGCTCATATTAATGAACAGATAAAACAGCGACATACTACGATCGCTTTTTGACCTGACATTGCCGTAGGACAGACAATGAAGCCGCAAACAGGGCTGAAACAGCTGTACAGAGGCTGCTCGAGGTTTTCACTGCAATCAAAAACGATTTGCAACAATTTTTTTTTAAGAAGCTCATATTAATGTAATAGCCAATCACAATCGACTGCTGAGTAAGCAACTCGGCCGCTGAGCGTGTGCTGAACGCGCCCAATGATTATCCATTCATAAAGCTTACAATTATAATTATACAGTATGTGCAGGAGCATTGATGAATTCAGAATAATTCAGAGCATCGAAACATGTCTAAATATACAGGATGTTCCATTTAAAAAAAAACGTTTTTGCTCGCCCTGTATACAGGCTGAGTTTATTTCCATGTTTAGCATGAGATTCTTGGAAACTAGCAGAGCTACAGAGACGGTTAAATGGGGAAAGATTTTTAATTAGTTTTAGGTGGTCAGTTTAATGCAGCTTTTGTTTCTTATTTAAAGTTCATGGCTGGCTAGATATTTCGAAAAAACTGTTTTTTTTTATAATTTCGTTAAATGCATATAGCACGGGGCTATTCTTGATTTTAGAAAAAAGCTGCAAAGGCAAAAGTTGCACGGAATTGTGTTCTTAATTAAATAGTCGAACTAAATTTTCCACGTAAATTCCCATTTTTGAGTTATGATTTTTTTTAATGGAAACTCTAGCAGGCCTTGATCTGAAAAAAATGGCTTTTTTTACCTTTAAACCATTGTCTTTTTGGATTTTGGAACCAGAACAAATTTTTTTGAAATTGTGCGCAAAACTGGACAAATTTCTTTCGTTTTTGGATCGATAAAACTCGAAACGAAACGAAACGTTGTAAATTTAGAACGTCTAAAAAAAGCAATTAATAATAAACATTCAAATTAAATTTCGTAAATAACAACAAAAAGAAAAGGGAAAGACGAAAAACAAATGAAAATCGTAATGTTTTGCGGGAAAGGAACGTCAAAGGAAAGAAATTGAAAATGTTTTCGATAATCAAGAAGCGCAATCCGAAAAGAAAAAAAAACATCTTAATTTTCGATGGAACCGATTTTTTCCATTTCGATTTTGTTTAGCTTCTGGAAAATGGTTAACTTGACTGATAATTTAAAAAATTAAAATAAAAATCCAATACGCGAATTGGGCTTTCGATTTTTGGAAAAATACAACCGAAATGAAAGAAGAAAAGAAAACGCCAACTACGAAAGGAAGAGGAAAAACAAACGACGGTCGCAAATTTTAGAAGTACAAAAGAAGATTAAAAAAAAACAAAAGAAAATTGAAAAAACAAAAGAAAATTAAAAAAAAACAAAAGAAAATTTTAAAAAAAAACAAGAAAAATAAGATCCTGTTGCCAAAAAAAAGATATAATTTTCGAAAAAATTTTTCTTCCCTATCGATTTTATTTCTCGATTATTTAACTTCTGAAAAACGGTTAACAAAAAACAAAACAAAAAAAAACAAATGACAATCATAATTAAAAGATAAATAAATAAATAAATAAAGACCCCCCCCCCCCCCCCCCCCGATAAGCGAACTGTAGATTTGAGAAGTTCTCGAAGCGACTTTCGATTTTTGGAAAGACGAAACCGAAATGAAAGAAGAAAAGAAACCGCTAAACTTGAAAAGGAAGAGAGAAAACAAACGAGGGTCGTAAATTTTAGAAGTACGAAAGAAAAGAGAGAAAAAAGCAAAAGTAAATGCAGGTGAAGATCGTCATGATGCCAGAAAAAAAAAAGATTTTGTTTGCTTTGACTCTTTTCAATTTCTGGCAATGTTTTTATCATTGTTCTTTTATTGAAATAAACACATATTATTATTATTATTATTATTATAGGAGTATAACTTTCGAAAAGAAATAAAGAAATATTTTTTTCCATTTCGTTTTTGTTCCTCGTTTGTTCACCTTCTGATAAACGGTTAAAACAATTAAAAACAAAAAAAAAAAAAACCAATGACAAAATAAATAAAAACCCGATGAGCGGACTATGGATTTGAGATGTTTTTAAATAAATTAAAGACGCTTTCGATTTTTGAAAAGAATGTAAAAAAAAGAACAAAAGCAAATGCAAATGATGTTTACCAAAAAAAAAAGAAAAAAATAATCTAAGAAAATATGAAACAAAAAATAGATTACTTTGAAATTACTGCGAGACATTCTTTCAAACAATAACGGCAACAACGAAGAATTTTTTTTTAGAAAGTCACAAAATATTTGAGGACGAATTACGAAACACAAAAAAAAACACAAAAATGGCGATCGCACAAAGTAAAAATCAAAAGGGGCGGAATATTTGAGGGTGAATTTTTAAACAAAACGCAAAACAGTCCACAACAAACAAATGACGATCGCATAATGTTTAATGCCGTTCTGTTTATTTGCAATTTATTACATTTGCAATTTATTACGTAACTATCAAATCAAAACACGATTTTTTCTTTGGAAAATACGCAGTTTGAAGCTAAGACGGGGGTTTTACAAAAAAAATTTTAAGCCAGGATTAAATTTAATCCTAAGTTGAATGTGAAAGATTGGATGACATGTGAACCTGATCGGAAATTTTAAAATTCGCAGTAAAATTAATTTCGAGTGAGTAGGGGGGGGGGCTATGATGTCAACGCTTTTTCTCACAAAAGTTTGTAATTATGTTAGCTGCCCAATTATTTAAACGTGATTTAAATTAAATAAGTGTCAAATACTGATTGTGCTTTCAATTTATAAAATATTACAATCGATAGGACGTTAAAATTTTTATTACTCAAGGGTATTTTCTGAAAGCCTACCTGTACTACCGCCATCTATCGGCAAATATATAAAATTAACTGCTCTCGGAGAATTCCAGTTTCCTGTAACTTTAACCATTCGCTAAAAACCTACTTAGGCCCGATCTTACCACCTCCTGATAAATTTAACCGCAGGTTAATATCCTTGGAAACCATTGTGTCGACAATGGTTTCCTAGGATATTAACCGACGGTTAAATTTATCAGGAGGTGGTAGGATGGGGCCTAAATCTAAAAAATATTTGTAATTCTGATTTTCTAATAATGATTTCAATTGAGGCGCACCGTGAGCACTCAGTATACCTTCATCTCATTTGATTCCACGAGGTTAAAACGAGATGAAGATACACTGAGTGCACGAAATACATACCAATCGAAAACACTATTGAAAATATTATTTTTGTAAGAAGAAACTGCTTCATTTCGATTTCGATTTCAAATATTTGCCGAACCCTCAATAACACCCGTACTCGCGAGGACATAAGTAAAGGATAAATAAATTAGAGGGCAAGCAAAACACCAAGTTCTTTACAAGTAATTTTTTAATCTATGAAAATCAGGCGTTTTTGTTTACAGTTTTAAAATCATAAACTATTCCAAATTAAATGGTTTTTAAATTTATTTCATGAAATTCAACAATCATGTCTTAGCTTAACTGAAATTATGAGTTGATGAATAATTACTTAAAAGAAAAAAAAGAAAATCAGTCGGTATAAAATTGTGACGTTACTTAATGAATTAATATAAAAAAAAGGAACACACTAACGCAATCAAAGCATAAAAGTTAATATTAAAAAAGAAATCTTTAATTAATTAATTTGCGCTTATTAACATAGTGTTACTAATTTGTCATAACGTTACTACTTAATTGAAATATTTCCCATGAAGTCATTAAATTACCGAGTTAATTTCAAATAGATTACAATTTTAATTATTTCATTGAGCTTTTCTTAATTTATGGAAATCAGACGTTTATTTCGTTTGTTTCTAAATACCTTTTAAAATCATACATTACTCTCTTTAGATACCGAGCGATGGACTAATGGAGTGTAATGGTAAAGGCTTCTCTCATGCTAACTCCTGGTTTACGTATTACCAAGCACCTTTCTTCACCGTTATAAGAAGTTTGCAGCGAAAGAGTTCCTAAACCTGCAATAAAAAAAAACATGATGCGCAAGTACTTTACTACTTTAGAAAATATGTCAAGCTTACTTTTACTTTGAAGATCTGCTTTTGTGATACCAGCCGGAGCACCTAATATGACGACTCTTTCCAACCATTCTTTAGTAGGATAATCTGCATCTTTATCTATAAAACTAAAACGAAAAAGAAAAAAAAAAAACCAAATCGATTCATTCATGAATTCAGAAAAGAAGACGTACCTGCTCGTAAGAACATTATTTTTAAAATCGAAGCGTATATACAAGTATTCCTTATTCCTGTACTGAAAACTTTGTGTGTCATCAATGTAAAGAGTACCGGTTGCAGTTTTCTAAAAATTAAGAAAGTAAGAGTACCTATTATGAATGCAACTTCGGAAAATGACTTACGTTTTTATCCAAAACCACAAATAATGTAAATGGATCATCGTGCATGAGACTTGAAGCCCTGCGTGGCCTGTCCTTTCTTGGTATTATACTGCCACCCCTGTAGAAAACTGGAACCTAAAGCATAACACGCAATTACATGTGACTTTGTATTAAAGATGATTAAATAAATACCTTATCTAAAGTAACTGGTAAATTCACAAAACCAGTCCCGGCGTAGGGCTTATAATCCTCAATGTCGTACCAAAGCTGCGAGGCACCTCCAGGGAAATACGTGCTGACGGTTGACACCCCATCTTCTGTCACAGGCCTCACGAGTACAGAAGAGCCTAGAATTAATGTTCAAAACGTTCTTTACCATGCGTATTTAAATAACTCACCTACAAGTAAATGATTATCAATGTCTAAAACATTTGCATCCGTGGGATAGTGATAAACCAAAGGACGAATCACAGGATCTGACGTACGAGCATGTTCCCAAAACAGGGTGTACCACAAAGGAAGGTGGGCATACCTTTGCCTCAAGGCATTTTTAATACGTACTTGAACATCAAGGGGGTACAGGTAAGGCTCACGTCTCTTCGTGTCAATGTGTGCGTGAGCTCTGTAGAAAGGTAACCAAGCACCGGCCTGTAATTAAAAGAAAAAAAGGTTCGCTTCAAGTAATAATAAATAATAAAATAATTCGCTTACTTGATACCAACGCTGCAATAATTCCCGATCTGGATTTTGAAAGAATCCACCGATATCAGCACCACAAAAACTAATACCCGCAACCGCCTCAGACAAACACATTGGTATACTTGCGGTAAGGTGAGACCAATCAGCAGTATTATCCCCGGTCCACAAGGCGGCAAATCTTTGAGATCCGGCAAAGTGAGCTCTCGTTAAGATGAAAGGGCGAAGATTACTCGATCTCTTCAATAGTCCCTCGAATGTTGTTTTGGTCTACGAGGAGCACAAACAAGAAAATTTATTTTTTTCTAATGAACCCTTCAACTCACATAATAAAGGCCGTATAAATTGTGGACGTGACGGTGCTCCCAATTGCCGTAATGGACGCAGTCCTTGGGCATGGTCACTTCGGGTCCGTTGAAAACCGAAGGCTCGTTCATATCGTTCCAAATGTAAACTGTGTCTGTGGAACCTTTAAATTTGTCTAGCGCGTACAATCCTGAATAGTATTCAGTGACTTTCGGATCAAAGAAGTCGGGGTAACTGCTCGAGCCGGGCCAACACCATCCTGAATTTTAAAACAACAAATAAATCGCTGTGTTTTGTTAACTGAACGGTTAAAGAAATGCAAATTGTGGATTGCAAGGAATTACAGTCAAATTTCAAATCATGATTTGCAATAAAAAGAGTTCGAGTTATCAAGACTTCAAGTATTAAAAGGGGTTCCCATGTTATTTGAATTCAAAGTATGTCTGACTTTTCCAAGTTTTACCCGACTTCTCATCAAAAAAGAAAAAGAAAAAACTAACAAACTTCCACATTTAACTGCGTAAATTAAATAAAAAATCTCCAATTCTTTCCGATTTCAAAACAAAACTACGATAGGCGCACAAAAATTTGTAATTTAATTTATTTTTAAATTTCCACGTGTATTAATGGAAATGGATTCATGGACCTTGAAAATTATGAACAATTAATTTTAATAATCCATCAGTTTGTAAAAAAAAAAAATAAAAACTGATTTTTTCTCCAAAGAAAAGCGCCTTGGTATAGGCAAAGTAAAGAACTCGGCAGTACGTACAGTTGCCTACACTCAAGGCGGTAAAAATATTTTTGTTGGCAAGAAATTTTTAAGTGTTTAAACAATTTTCTTACTACTCCTGATTTCAAAAAAGAAACAATAAACATACAAAACATAATTAATTAATTAATTAATTTTAATTTTCACAAAATTAATGAATTATGTGAATTAGCAAATCTGTTCGTTTAAAAATAATAAATTCACGTCGTCATAAAATAAGAAACCTTAATATAGGCAGCCCAATGAACACAGTCGCGTTGTGGTTGCCTATACTGAGAACTTTCCAAATTATTTTTTTTAAATTTAATTTAATTTTTTTTTTATTTCCAAAAACCAAATTTGTAGTACTTTTCGTAGATGCACAAAACCTATTGATTTAAGAAAAGCCACCCCCATTAACGCACAAGATTATTAATAAATCACTTTCAAGATTAGAAATAATTAATAAGTAAAAATTATTAACTGAAATATTAAAACAAAAATATTGCACACAACACAATAATGAATAAAATTTCCAGTTTTTCAATTACTGACTTTTGTGTCAAAACAAACAATTTCACTAACTCTTCCCTGACATTATAAACCTTCCCTCAATTCCCTGACATTTTCCAGTTTTCCCGGTGATTTGAAACTCCGTTAAATAAATGCATTTGATTCGAGTTATTGAATTTCGAATTGAATTTCAAATTGATTGGATTCAATAATGCGAGTATGAAATTCTTATTACAAAAAAAAGAAACATACCTTCATAAACACTGCCGTCTTTATTTTTCACGTAATATCCATTGCTAAGTGCGTCTTCGTGCAGAAAATAACCACCTTCTCGCTTGACATGCGGATCAATGATTGTAATGAGCTTACGCCCCGTGTGTTGCAAGCTGTGCTGCATTTCTTCGGGATGGGCAAACCTGATGGGGTCCCACGTAAAGTATTTCTTACCATCTGTGTACTCTATGTCCAGCCACATGGTATCCAACGGAATATCATTAACATCGAAATTTTCTACAACTGATTTTACATCATCTTCATCATTGTAATTCCATCTGCATTGATGATATGCCAAAGTATAATACTGAAAGTAAAAAAAAAACTCCACATCAAATATGGATAACAGATTTGGATACCAAATGGTTGTTACCTGTGGTAAAGGAGCTACTCCAGTTAAAGCTGCATACTGCCTGATCGTGTCTTGGAATGTAGGTCCCATAAACACAAACAGATCAATAATACCACTTTCACTCATAAAGTGAGCGTCAACGTGGTTCTCGGCCTTGTTGCCAGAAACTAAGTTAACTAAAGAAGACACGACGTTAACGTCTTTGCTGTTGTTTATATCCACCCAAGTTTCGGCTGCGTTTTGCCAGAACACACCGACAGTACGACCCACCCTAAAAAAAAATTCATACCGCATTAAAAAGATACAATCATCACATTTTAAATTACCCGTGCGCATAAAGTACTGGTACACTCCCGTAAAGGGCCATGGTGGAATCCAACTCATATTCAAACACGTCCAAATTATACAACCGATATGGATCTAAACCTCCTTCACCCGTCGTTCTCAACGCAAACTTATCCGCATGTTCAGGCAAGCCATAAGCCCTCTGTGCATCCACGAAGGTGATATCCAAGCCAACCGCTTCGGGACCACGTGGTTTACTGTCGTGATGGGACTTGAAGTTTTCTTCCCATGCACCCGGATCCTCCTACAATAAATAATTTAAAGAAAAAAGTCGTAATTCGGTCGTTTAAAACTATGTGTGTCACCTTATTTTGTTCATTTTCTCCTTCCCTGGAAACAAGAGGGAAAAAAAACGTTTTAAAATAAATTTGGATTCCCTTTTTAAGTGCTGAATAGTTACCCTTCTTGTGGTTTAGCTCGCAGGTGTTCGAATGTGAACAGGCCCCTGGAGTTAATGACTGCAACCAAGGCATCCTTCTGATAAAACTGGACTTTAAACGGCGATGCGTTTATAACTACTTTGTTATCTCCGGAACGCACGGATATGACGTCTTTATTGCGTTCTAACACTTCCAATCTGCAATTAAAGGCAAAGCAAAATGCAAGAAAAAAAATGACTCCTATCATTTATGCTATGGATTTCCAGCTGGTTCTAATGATTCTGTAGTTTGCAGATAAGTAAAATCTCTATAAAAAAAAAATTAAGGAGTCTACCACCCATGAACCTTACTTTTTATTCACTCTGTATGTTAAGTTGCAAGACCCAGATCTCTGAGTGAGGGCGCCACTGTAGAGAAGTAAGTAACTTTTGTCGTTTACATTTGATTTATTTCAGATGGTAAAATATAATAAATAAATCATTGAGTAAAATATAATTATGAACTGTGTTTTCATGCATTTTTAAATAAAACTGATAAATAAAGACAATAACACTCATCAATTCCAACTAACTTCTCTGTGGTAGTTCAAATGTGACCACCAGAGGGAGGTTTCATAGCTGGAATTGCCAATCATTGCCAACACGCAAATGCAATAAGCGAAATGAATTGTGCAATCAACTTACCTTGAAACTTGTGGTTCTCCGACCAAGGCCCCTTCAACTCGATATCTAGGATGTAAGGGCTTCACTTCATCCACAATAATACGAAAAGTCCCGCCTGCCAATGCGGTCAAACTAAATTTCAAGGCGACATCGGCCCTCTTGTTTATCAATTCCGTTTCGATGGAGTTCTCAGTGACTTGAAGCGACTCTAAATTTAACTGGTACTTTGTGTCATCCGGTGAAGTTTTTCTAAGTCGTCTGGAAGTAAACGTGCAATAAAGGAAACCACCAGGCAATGGCCCAGAAGCAACAAAGGAATTACCTGCAAAAACTGCTTTGCTCGCAGGTTTTGAAGTTGTTTTTATCGACGGCCGAGATGAAGACTGCGAAATAAAGGCAGTATACTGCAAGCCTGGAAGAAAACATTTTTTTCCTTTGTAAATACACCGACATGCGGCACGATGATTTTCCAGGAAAAGTACAGTTACAAAATCAGAACATAACGCGCTCCCGAGAAGCAAAGATATTTCTGAATTGTTTAAACACGATAATTTGTGTCAGCTTGCCCAATAAACTAATTAAATTAATTAAAATAGATTGAATACGTACCTTAGTAATAACGCCATGTTGGCAACTGCGGTAACCATAATGCGCAATAAAACCCGATTAAAAAATTCGAATTCTTAAGAAATACTGATAATTTTGATCAAATTTTTATAAATTCACGATAACAGACCGTAATATTTACACCATTTAATTTATTTTCGGGCAATTTTGTAAAAAAACTCTTCAAAACAAATTCATAATTTGCCATTTGGGGAGATAAACATCGTGCGTGCAAAAATTCCTAAATCTTAAACATGTCTGACGTGGATCAGTGTTGCCAACAGTTTTATTCACTTACATCGATGAGACTATCGGTATTTAACAAGACACTTTTTTACACAATCAGATGCCGATTCAATCAGTTCTTCTTAAAATGCTTTATTATTAAAAATATAGAAAAACAAACTATGCCTTTCCAGAAACAATCAGATTATTTTTAATATTATTAAATTTAATCAAATCGGGTCGTACTCTCATCTCATGAATTTAAAGTCGTCTCCAACTAAAACCGCGATTAAAATAAATATAAACGATGTAGGTTTATGCGAATTTTATGAGTAACAGAGTGAGACAGAATTTAATTACGGCGTCGCTAAATTAAAGACGAGGTGAGAGAATACGGGCCAATATAGTTTGTTCACAAATTAAAAGAGCTTCAAAATTGATTTGACAAATACCTTGATATTATGACAACATGAAATTTCATGTATCTTACCAACTTAGTATTTTGTTACCAATCATTAGAAAAAAAAATAATAAATGTCAAAATTTTGACATTTCAAATTTTTGATTTCAAACTGCAAGTCCGTGTTGCCAATTTTTTGCAAAATATCACAGCCTGCTCTAATTATTAATTCCGTTGACCGCATGGTACAAATCAAAAATCAGAAGCAAAAAGAGAAATGAAAGAAGCAGCAAGAAAATATGGCATGAAGCGAAAAGAAACAAAAGAAGATTGTCAACACCAAGCTGAAATAAAAGCAAATTGTAAGAAAGGCAATAATACGATTAAAAAAAAAAACGAAAAAAGAAAGGAACGACGAAATACAGTGCACATAAAACAAAAGAGCACGACTGTGATGAACAGAAAACAAAACAAATGAAAAACGATGTACTAAGCGCCACTGAAATGCGAAAAATCAATTCAATAAGAAAAATAAAAGAGAAATCCGTAATATGAAAACATAAAGTGAAAAAATGAAACAAGAGAAAATTGATGACTTACAAATGAATCTCAAGACGAAAAAAAGCAAGAAAACAAAAGACAACAAACAAAACAAGTACGAGAGCATAAAATGAATTAAGAAAACCAGGCGTACCACTTCATAAAACGGATAAAAAAAAATAAAAATCAACGAAAATTTTTGCAAATAAAAACAAACTCGAAGGAAACAAACGAGAACTGTAAAAAAGCGTCAAGAAAATACGAAAACCAATTCGATTTAAAAGAGAACAATGCGAAAAACAAGAAAAGAAGTATAGGCAGACAAAAAAAAATAAATAAAAAATGGCGATTCCGGTTCTCCAGCTGAAAATTTTTGCAAGGCAAGAAACATCAGTTTCTTAAAACAAAAGCAGAAATATGAAATGGACAAGAAACAAAAAAAACGGTACTCGAAATATAATATTTCGGGGTCTTAGGTTTTTGGTCGTTTTGATCTATTTTTGTTCCATGGATTATAGCGGGTCATTTTTAAAATTATTAATCAGAGTAGGCCGGTACTTCTTTTTAGTTGGCAGCATTGAATGCGTGACATTTAAATACATTTAGGTTCGGTTTATTCATCACAAATTAACTTTAAACTTCAGCAGCTTGCCATAATAGCAATTATAAAAATAATTATCGCTTTGAAAATTAAGTAACAATTAAATTACACTTGAGTGAATACGGGCCTCTTTAAATTAATTGCAATTATCTGACAATCAGATGACTTAAATCAAAATTTCAGTTGTCTTTTCATGACTGCCAACTATTGTTAAATTAAGGCAATTGTCAACTATTGTAAAATTATGGCAATTAAAAAATTACCCGGTATTAGAATGTATAATTTTGTTAAATGTCGTTACGTGAAAACAATAAAAACAGCTCAAATCAGGCGCCCAGGAGCCAAATAAGATTTTTGAACGCCAAATATGTGTAAAATGTAGCCCAAATGGCGAAATTTCGCCCAATATGACAACCCTGTAAAAATTCGTAATCTTAAACATGTCTGACGTGGACTAGCGTTGCCAACAGCCATTCATTTACATCGATGAAATCATCGAATTTTATCAATTTTATCAAAACACTTTTTATACAATACAATGAAATAATCAATTCACTATTAAATGCTTTATTATTAATACACCACTCATTTTTATTTTTCTTAAATACAAAAAAGTAAACTGGGGCTGCTTTCCAAAAAAACAAATTGTTTTAAATATTATTTTATTAAACTCTATGTAAATAATAAAATAAAAAGGGTAAGTACGAGTTACATTTAAAACTGCACTTATACACCAATCAAAATCAAACGAATAAACTCAGTCATTTGTATAAAAATTTAAGGAGTAATTCGTTTTGGATCACGTGGGAACATGGCAGTTTTTCGAATATTGTCGAGTCCCAAATAAAGCATGACCACCCTCTCCAAACCAATACCCCCACCGGCATGCGGGGGACAACCATATTTAAACGCATCTATGTAAGACGCAATCTTGCTCAGGTCTAACAAAAAAAAATTTGCGTCTTCTTTTCTTTTGTATTTGCAGTGACTCACCTATTCCGTGATGTTTCGCTCTCTCAGTTAACAACTGGGGGTCGTGAATACGCTGTGCGCCGCTCAGAATTTCTTCCCCTCGCATGAACATGTCGTATGAGTTTGAGTTCTTCGGATTGTGAGGGTCGGGCATTGTGTAAAACGGACGCACTGCCAACGGGTACTTGTCAAGGATGTAAAAGTCCGTGTCGTATTTTGCTTTCACCAAGCGACCCAATAGTTTTTCAGCGGGGGTACTCAAATCATCCTCTGCGCCTACTTCTACCCCGGCTTCAGCAAGCATTTGCCTGCCTTCTTTGAATTCCAAGATAAGAGGCGGATCCAAGAACGTGAAAGGCTCTACGGCGAACTGTTGGGCGACTATTGCAATTTCTTTACTAAATCTAAAAAAAAAAATAGATTATGAGACAGAATACACGTTTATAAATTTAATTGTAACACACTGATCCCTTAAACCCTTGAAGATCGAAGTGAACATATCACCGATTGTTAGCACAACCTCTCGGTAGTGATAATTGAATGCCATTTCTAAATCAAGACCGGTGAATTCTGTGAGGTGACGGTGAGTATTGGAATCTTCCGCTCGAAACACAGCACCGATAGTAAACACCTGCAAGAAACTACGTAAAATAAAATCACACATTAACAGAATGTACTGTACTTTTTCAAAATCGGCAGCGATGGCCATTTGCTTGTAAAGTTGCGGACTTTGAGCTAGGTAAGCGGAACCTAAATTGCATTACGAAAATATTTGCAATTCATTTTAACGCAGGTTATGAAATCTACCTTTAAAGTAACTGACGGTGAACACGTTGGCCCCTCCTTCAGATGCCGCTGATATAATCTTTGGCGTGTGTATTTCAGTGAAGCCCCTCTCGGTTAAAGTTTCTCGAAACAAGCGGCACACGCCTGCTTCAAGTCTGAATATTGCTTGGTTTGCTGGAGTACGCAAGTCAAGGACACGATTGTCTAACCTGGTGTCTTGGGCCACACGAATGTTAAGACCTTCAGTATCCTAAAGAATCAAACATACTTTCTTCAAGCGACATATAAATTTAATTCAAGAATTAAATATCTTAACAAAAACCAAAAAGGAAATGAGAAACTCTTCCATTAAATTTACGCAACGTCTTACTTCTGGTTTTTCTGGTCTGCTTGCGTCTTCGATCTGCAAAGGTAACTGAGGAGCCGAGGGTGAAACGACCCAAATTTCCAAAGCAACCAATTCAACATCCTGTTGAGTGCACCCCGCAACACTCCCACTTACTTCTGCAACCACCGCATTCACGTCCACTATGCTTTCTTTCGTGATGCTTTAGAAAAAAGTTCATTACTTCTGCCAATGCTTTAAAGCGATGGTTACTTACTTGCTGGCAAATTTAACCATGAGTTTCGAAACGGTTTCTGAAACGCTGATAATAACTTGCACTGTGAACTCCCTCTGCCTTAAAACTACGAAACACTGTTTTCCTCTGGCACGGACAGCGTGAAGTCTGGCTCTAACCCACAGTTCTTTGCCAGAGAGGTCTTTGTTGAGATCTTTGACGTAGGTGAATGTTCGTTGTATTGCCGTAGAGTCTGATCTGATCAGAGGCAGAGTACCATATTTTCCCTCAGAAACATCCACTAAAATATGATAAGATTAGAGACAAGGATACGTAATGCAAGGCTCTCAAATGGAAAAACCTCCTACAATACAAACTGAAAACATTAAAAAAAATCTAATGTATCGTCTTCTGCTGGAATTAAAGACATATTCAAAGACTACAGAGATCTATTGAAGTTCTCAACTTGTTTTTGGTGCATGTTATTATCTAATTTGTACATTTTCATAAATATTAGGCCCGGTCTTTTCATATCTCATTAACTTTAACCGTTGATTAATTCCTATAGAAACAATAGTCTCTATAATTGTAATTATGAGAATAAATCAACGAGAGAGATGAAAAGACCGGCCCTTAATTGTATTGACCAAATTTTTAAAGTGAAACACCTTTATATTGCTTTCACTTTTAATGTCTTTTACGTCACTTAACATGTCTGTGCTAAACAATTTTAATTCCTTGCAATTAATTAAATACATGAGTTTGAACTAAAGTAAGCATTTCCAACATGCTTTGTGGGAAAACTCACCTTCATTAGACGTAGACTTCTGCCCCTGCTCGGAGTCAGCTTTATGTTCTTGTCTCTTTGCAAGTTTCTCAGCTTTCTTCGCTTCCTTCTTGGAAGCTTTCTTGCTTTCGCCCGCCGCCTCGGCTACTTCCGGAGGTTTATTTTGAACCATTTTCTACAAAATTATAAGATTACAGCACATTGCATCAGGAAGTTATAAATTGAAGAAAAAAAAATCGCTTATTTTGCAATTTATAAATTAATTAGGAAACGAAATGATAACTTTACCTTCCAAATGAACCTAAACTTCAAGAAACGCGTCACACACTCCACAAATAGCCCCCAAAATAGACGACCTCACCGCACAGGAAATTTTTTAGGTTATGTCACCTTTTGAGTGACATATCAGTAATGCCAAAATTGACATAACGCACGACGTATACTAAAGTCACTAGACATCGATCTATGGATTTTGCAAACGTCACCAGTTTAATCAATTAGCGTACATTAAAGTTCTGAACTATAATAGGAGTGCTTGTTATAAGAATTAGAAACTATTTAAACAATATAATAACACGGAATGTTAACAAAATCCAAACTACAGAAACTATGACCCAAAACAATTGAAGTAATGCAGTTGAGCAGGGGCTCGTTCACGAACTGAAGAAAGAAAGCGCTCTGGGTAACATTCTTTCTCTCTCGTGTAAGTGATTCTGTATATTTTGCTTTTCCTTTTAAACGCCCAAAATGCTCTCCCGTTACAATTTTTGAACGCAACCCAGTTGTGCCCAAGATCAAGGTTGCCGGATTTATCTTAAAAAAATCCTACTGCAATGTTAGGTCAAAAAGCGATAGTAAGATGTCGCTATTTTATATGTTAAAAAAATACAGTCAAACGTTACAAACGTATTGCAAATAGTGGCCCAATTACGCCATACTCCGAAGCGTAAAAAATATTAATACATTCTGGTACATTATACGAAATATCAGCAGGAAAATATAAAAAAATGTACAATTTTTTTTAATAATAAAAAAAACGAATAAAACAACATAAAATAATACCCACCTAATCTTAAAATTTTCGGATCAGAAGTGTTGTGAATGTGATGAGAAACAAAAACGAATCAATAATCATATAAACGTAATTAATTTGACAGCTGTCAAGGTGAACCAGTCTTTTTTTTTGTTTTTGCTAAAAATAAAGGGAAAAAAGTAAGTAAAACGCCAAATTAACCGCCTGCAAGATTTGGAAACAAAAAAGAAATTAAAGAAACAGCAACAAAATATGGAAATAAATAAATACGTAATAAATAAAAGTCATTAATACGATGAAAAAACGAAAAAAGAAACGAACGCCGAAATACAGTGCACGAGACAAAAGATCAGGAATATAATGGATAGAAAACAAATGAAAAACGATGAACTTCGAAAAAGCGCCAATAAAATGAGAAAAATCTATTCTATAAGAATAACAAAAGAAAGAGAGAAATTCATGAAGTATGAAAGCATAAAGAACAGAAAGAAAAAACAAAAGCGTAAAGAACAGAACAAAAACAAAAGAAAATTGATGACTAAGATGAAGAAAAAACAAATGAATCTCCAGACAATAAAATATAAGAGAACACATAAAAAAAACAAACTGCAAAAAAGTCGACAAAACGTGAAAAATCAGTACGAAAAACATAAATAAAAGAGAAAGAGCGAGGTTAGAGAGAGAACGAGAGCATAAAATGAATTTTAGAAAATAAATAAAAGTGTCAGGATATTAAGAAGGACAAAAAATGAAAGTCGACGAGTTTATGAAAAACAAATGAAAAACGATGTACTAGGAACAAGGGCCAATTAAACGAGAAAAATCGATTTGATAAGAAAAGAAAAAAGGAAAAGACAAATACGTGGCACGAACGCGTAAAGAACAGAAAAAAAAACACGAAAAAAAATTTATTAATAACATAAAAATCAATTTGATAAAAACAAACAAAAGATAAAATAAATAAAAACAAACGTTACAAAAAAAAAATGAAAATCGACGAAAGTTTTTGCAAAGGAATGCAAAATCGTAGAAAACAAAAGGAAATGGCGTCCAATCTGGCAACTCTGTGGCCACATTTAAAACGTGAAATGCACTATGTGTACTGTGGCGCCAAATTCAAACGGTTTTCTTTCATTAAAGTCCGGTTTTTAAAAGCAATTTTAATCGGCCGACTAAACTAAACTAACGAGCCTGTTAAACCGAATTGGATTTCTGGAAACATCGGTTTAGCACGACCTGGCTTGATCCTGAACTGTTTTGGAACAGTGCCGAACAGATGTCGCCACTACCTCTCCAGTATTTTCTCCATTACGATTCCAGTAATTTTTAAAACTTTTTGTTGTATTGATAATACTTTTGATAACAAGCTTTATTAATTTTTGTTACACAAGTTAACACATGTTACAAGCACGAACGTTAATGAAGTTGGGTTTCCCATGGACTGTCCACCTACAGATCCGTCATTATTACCAACTGTATGATGGACAGAATTAACTTATATAACACTTACGAGATTCATGAATAAAGATGTAATGTAATGTATTTTGAATATAATAAAACAAATCGTGTTTTCTTTTTTTTAAATAACTGCATTTAATTTTACACTCGACTTTATGGTTAAATCATAATTACAGGGTAATATAATAATACTATGATATAGAGTAACAAAACAAATATTAGCACCCTAGAGGTAATGTATAGTAAACGAAACAACTTCAATTCAACTGAATTTTACGATGACGCTACAAGGCAACATTCTTATATGACGTGTCAACAACGATTACTTTGTACACTGATATGTCAATGTGGAAAAAAATATGACTTCATGTTTAGCAGCGGATTCAAGCAAAATTATAAATCGTAAAGTGCATGTTTCATTTATTTAAATTTACGATAAAATTTTTTTTAATGTTGTACACTGACAGAGAGTAACAATTAATATTTTATGAACAATATTTAACAACTTTATCAACGCAATTAGTACTATTATCAATATACAAATTTACAAAATTTATTTACAAGCAATACTTTTTAAAAATCCTTTCTTTTTCTTTCTTTAATTAAACATTCTAAAATCAAATGTCTCTTATAAATTTTATCTATCTTAATGTGCTTTAATTAAGAAAGAGAAGACATTTGAAAAGAGAACGTCATTCTTGCACATGAATTATAATAATAGTATAAGATTTAAAGCAGATCTGTTTTCTTTCTTTCTTTTTTTTAATAATTGTTTATATAAATATAATTTTCGTTTTGATATTAATTTAATACACTTCTTAATTATTAAAGCTATTCAAGTAAAGTAAGTTCTTTTTTTTTATAACGAAAAATAAAACACATGCACGCTTATGCATTCATCATCCTGATTTGTTTTATACACGCACTCCTTGGTAACTAATGCCTTATTACCTGATATAAATTTAAATAATTAGGACAAAACATGTATAGAAAACATTTTTAAGAAGGTACATTACGTAAGTCGACCCACGGCACATCATCTTCGAACCTTTCCACACGCACTTTCTGTCTGTAATGGTACTCTTTAAGATAACTTTTAAGTGACTTTGGCAGCTGTAATTGGTTGACGTTATCGTAGTTAAGGCGGCTGACAATTGTTGCTCGGCACAAGTGTTGCAGGGGGAAAACAAAGTTTCTGTGTAAAGGCCACGTAAGCATCGGTTCGAAGAACATGCAACTGCTCGGGTCTTTGTAATGCTCGATTAGACCACACACTGTATCCGACGTGTAAACGCCAGGATCGTGTGAATCAAAGCTGAACTTATGATTCCACTGTTCTATTCTTGCATGCAACGATCGACCGTACTTTCGAAAAGACACACTGAATAGAAACTCTTCTTGTGCCGAGTCTCTTAACAGAAAGGTACCCTCGCGTTTCCCATCTAAAAGACGCTCGGCCTCATAACGATCCATTTTTCCTATACAAAAAAAAAATACAACTTAAGCCAAAGGCCAATTAATAGCGCAATTTTCAGTTTATACACTAAATTGATGAGTGACCTAATTAGTTTAATTAACCTTCTTACTTTTAACTCCTTGACTCTTCCTTAATCACTGATTAACCACAAAAATAACCTAGCACATAAAGTTCAATTTGCTGCT
This sequence comes from Prosopocoilus inquinatus, assembly GCA_036172665.1. Taxonomy (NCBI): domain Eukaryota; kingdom Metazoa; phylum Arthropoda; class Insecta; order Coleoptera; family Lucanidae; genus Prosopocoilus; species Prosopocoilus inquinatus. The sequence goes on from CM069873.1 coordinate 1,932,951, forward strand.
TTCTATTTTTAGACGATGAACTTTAAAACTAATTTGTTTTGAAGCACAATTAACTTTCACACTTTTAAAACATAGAGTAATTATTAGACTGGAAGACTTACCCCAATAAAAACTGCAGTTCGTAATGTCTAAAAGATCTGGAACGAGGCAATGTATGAAATCTACTTGGGTATGACACCCCGTAATAACATCCAGTGGGCAAGATCTAAAAGTAACGTGTGTCTGGAATAATGCTCTCAATGAGTCCACCGTGAGATCTGGTGGACAAACGAGTTGCAAACGTCGAGGGGCCTGCCCTTCGCTTTCAACATCCGAACACAGAAGTTGGACTCTCCTCGGAGGGCGAAAACTAGCAGGTGGATCGACCCCCTGCTCGATCTCTCTGGCTCTTTGAAGTCGGGCAGCTTCTTCACTGTCTTCGTGAATGACTCTCATCCTGTAACGATAAAACAACATCGTTAGAAATTACTGAACCGAAACTAAACGATTATCTACTCTGAAATAGTACATACAACGGAATGACTCAAATTTGTTTACAAGGAAATAATCAAAAGAATTTAATCAGAACTAATAGAATCCTAGGTGCAACTAGAGTAGTTTCAAAGCAACGTAAACAATTCGGTTTCATGTTTTATAACAAAGATAAAATTAGAGATACGTGAACAAACTGGTAATAAATATTTACCTGGGATAATTTATTTTAGATTCTAGAAGGTAGAGCTACGTTTGAAACCTTAAGAAAACAAGTTTGTTAATATAAATTAGATAAAAGTTATCAACTACCGTTTCACGGTTATCTTTATCTTTAAAATATGTATTACGATTTTCAAATGTACTTTTTTTTATTTAATCATTAACGTGGTACGTTGACATGAAATTTAACCGAAGGATGTTTTTCTGTTTTTGATGTTAAGTATAAAACACTTACTTTATTTTCATTGAAACATTCCCAGACTTTTCATCAAAAAACTTAGGACTATTGTTATCGGGGATCTTCAATACAAGCAACCATACAAGCGGCTGCGTACATTGGGTTGCCTACACAACGACATCTTGTTTTTTTGAGTATTTTTTAAACTGGCATGTTTTTGAAATGAATTGTTTTATGTTTTTTTTTCTGATTTCAGAACAGTTAGTTAGTACTTTTATTTTATTATCACATGTACTGAGGAATTGTTGAATTAAATAATTATAAACAATTCACTTGAATAACATGCCAGTTAAATAATCAAATTTATCGAAAAAAAAAGATGTCATAGTGTAGGCAACCCGGCGTACGCAGCCGCTTGTGTGGTTGCCTGTATTCAAGGCGTGATAAACACTTTTTTAACCAACAATTTATCATCTTCTGTTTTGTTTTGAATGATTTGATTTCTGAATTATCAATTGATCGTCGTTTGTTTTTTTTTTTCCTTCTGCTCAATTTGATTTTACACTTTAAAATCCCGTAATTTTTGTTTTCTCTTTTATTCTGTTTGACTTTGATTTTTAATTTATTAACCGATTGCCCATTTCTTTAAAATTTCAGATTACATTTTTGGCCATGATTAAAATTCGTGAGTTTTTAACAGCAGTTTTTATTTTCGTCCAATTTTATCGACGATCCTCACTTGTTTTTGTTTCGTTCGAATTCGCCGTGTTTTATTTACGTCAGAAGTTTGATAATTATGATTTTATAACCTAAATGCAGAACTGCTTGTTAAGGCCGGAGACTATTTAGGAAAAAGAAAACGTCCCGTTTTCTATGGTCATCACTGTACAATGTTTATTTCAAATATATTTAAAATATTATTCGTAAATCGACTTATTTTTTTAAATAAACTATTTAGGTAGGCCTCCGTTAGACAAGAATTGATTACTCCGACCTTCTAGTTTCTAGTTTCATCGACCCCCCAGCCGACTCCTATAGGTTCATCGACCCCTTTCAAGTTTTCATCGGCTTCCGAGGGGTCGGTTTCAACCCCGTTAGGAACCCCTGTCCAAAAGTACATTATTATATTACCACCATCTTGGATTTCAAGATGGAGGTTAACCCGTTGCGTGGGGCGTCGAATTAAACGTCGGGGCGAGGGAAAATCGACCCTAATGAGGACGTTTTTTATACGACTTTTAACGTAAATCACGGTTTTTTTTTTAAATTATACTACATAATAAGTTTATAATAGCTGAGAAACGAACACAACTTTTGTTTATTTAAATAGAAGTCACAATTGGATTTGACGTTATTAAAAAGATTAATCTTTTAGCTTGTCAAAAATGTTATAGTTGGTATAATTTTTGAAAATGATCGAGTTGCTGGTTGGTAAATTAACCTATTTATTTCCTTTAGGCAAAATTTAGTAGGCCGTGGTTTATAAACGCACCGCCGCCATCTTGGATTTCAAGATGGAGGTGAAACCGTCGTGTTTGGGGTATCAAATTAAACGTCCGGGCGAGCGAAGCAAAGTGTTTTAAGTGTGAAAATTAACAGATATGTTTGCAATTTCGTTTTAAGTGATCTATCAATAAAAAAAAAACTTACCATTGCAAATCAAAAAACGGCGGTGTTAGAAATATATGCGCCGCACTTCTACCAGGGCAAGAACTTTTGACAATCTCTGGCATCTCCTCCGCGGCCACAACAGCCGCATTTTCAGGGGTAGGTGGTACTACTTCAGGGATGACTTCGGCTTCGTTTGTATTTTCTGCGCTGCTGGGAATCACCGGAACATCATTAGGAACGTCCGGCAGTAAGGGTTCTTCGTTGGGGGGGACGTTCTCATTGGAATAAACACCCTCGTCGCTCGACCGACGCTCCTCTGTACGTCTGTAGCAAGTGCACTTGCAGCAGCTTTGGTTTTCGGACCGTTCGGTTTTCGACTCTTTCTTGCCGCAGTAGAACTTCAAGCCCCACCTGGGCGACTTTTTTGGGCACGCCGGAGACGAATTCGGATTCGGATTTGCGCAGGAATCCCCGGAGGGGGTCTTCTTCGAGCGCTTGGATTTGAACTGCAAGGACCTGCCTCTTCGCAAGTTCAATCCTAACGATGTCAGACTGATTTTCGTCTTTTTGTCTTTCGGTGAGGACGATTCGGATGTACTGCTGTCACTCTCTTGCGTGGTTTCGCCTTTTTCACAAGTACACTTTTCTCCATTTGCACTCATTATAGTATTTGGGGGGGTGGTTTAGGACATAGTATCTGTAAGAGAAATAAAAAATAAATTACTATGATAATTTGGAACACATTTTATACAAAATACCCAAAGCTCAAATTTGATTAAAAAAAAATAATAATTAATACCTGTTTGGTGTGATTTAAAAAAACATAAGTAGGTGTTACTCCGACAAAACTTTCACGTTTTTTGTTCTTTTACTTTAACACATTTTGCACACACACACTGATCCTCTATGAACGGTATTTTAGAATCGTCTGAGAACACTATTTGCATTCAGCCTCGTAATGTCGTGCTTTAACGGGTTTGCAAATGAGTATATACGTAGTGTACATACAAAACTGCCTTGTCGCAAGCACAGTAAATGTTAAGTTTACATAATATGTTATGGTTAGTTGAAGGCAACATTGAAAGGAAACAAGATAACAGTTCCATATGAGTAATTAACCTCATGCCGTTACACAAATTAGTCGGTATTTGTTGCACAAGGTTAAAGTCGTCTCACATATATTAAATAATAATAATATCGTGTACTTCGATCTATTTATTGCTTGCACATGCGATTGCCTTGAAGCACTCACATAACGACCGTAATTAAAAGCAAGATACTCATAGAGAAACAAAAACCAATTCATAAATAGTGTTTAAACATCACAAAACGCAATTTTTTTTATCTGAACAACGTAAACAATTTGGTCAGCATGTTAAAAATGATTGAAACTATGGAGTATCACTTCCATTAGATAAAATACTATGCAGTAAAACGCAAAACCTGAATGGAATTTTAAGTTCGCCTAACTGCGTCGTTGTATATACGTTTCAGTATCTACCTAGGAGGGTATAAGTATATAATTAATACTTCCGTGAGCGTACCAAATCATTTCCTTGAGTAAACATACATAGATACCTTAGCTCGTGAATATATATTACTTTCTCTTGTTATCAAAACATGAAACCTAACTTGGGATACATATTAGCATAAAACCATTTGCATTCAATTCAAAACTTCCCGATGGATGATGATTCAGAGTTCCCATAATTAAAAATAATAATAATAAATAACAGGACCTTGAATGACGTAAATTTACATGAAATTCTACTCATTCATTGTTGCTTTAACAAAAGTGACTGCGTTTAATTTAATTGCAATGTTGTACTGGAACAGATGTCTTCTTTACATCTTCTTATTAAGAGAAATGTTACACGGTGCAATTACAATTTAAGAAAAAGCTGAATTAGAAAGTAATCACGATCACTTCAGTTATCTTTCCATCAAAAATGTAGGTTAACGTCCGCGCAAGAGCACATTCCGAATACTACACATAAACCATCTATCTTGCAAGATGGAAAACAATCTTATTTGTGCAAAATGGGAGACCGAAAATAAACTGCGAGTCAGAAATTTGACCTAACAAATAAAATACCATCTCGGCCTCGTAAATATGATTCGCTATCTTCAGCCAGTACAAGTAAACATTTAAATTACATACACAATTATTATTGCGTTGTCATAATTTTAATAAACGTTGACGGCTTGTGCTCCCCGGAGACCACACCACTGGTTTAAAGCAAAAAAAAATTTGATGATTTTATTTGATTGTACATACATCGTCCACCTCCGTTCGTTTCTTCGAAAAACAGATTTAAAAGTTTTGTTTACCATAACAAGTTAGTCATTTTCTGAGTGGAATGTCGTTCAAAAATAAACATTTCTCCACATATTTACACTTCACAGCCACATTATGCAAAAGCTGTTCCAGTTTGTATCTTGTATTTTATACACATTTAAATATCTCAGAAATTTTAAAACGGTCTCATTTTATGACGTCGAACTCGTAAACTAGGCTAAAAGTCATTTTTAATCAAGCAAGTAAGTTTTATTTTACATACTTTTTTTCTCAATCATCAAACTGGTTTAAAAAAATGTTGCATCCGACATAAACTCGTATTTAATTAAGTTTTGTTGCGAATCGTTTTTGATTGCAGGTCAAAAAGCGGTCACAAACTCGTATAGTATTTCAAAATTGGTTTCCATAGTAACAAATAAACCCTAAGCATTCCACCACCCTATATGTTTCATTTTACAACTCACCTCGTATTTAGGTGTTACGATATTCTTGACTAACCCTGTATTACAAACAGGTTTTATTAATCCTGCATAGATACTAATAAAGTCATTGTGGAAAGTCAGTCGTAAATAAAAATAATGATCTAACATTGTCATTAAAGAGTACGGTAAAAGTGCTTATAATATACGATTTGTGCTATTTATTAGTTTCTAGTAAATGATCCGTGAATACTTCAAACAACTTAAACTTTCGAACCAACTTTAAACGTTATTAATAATTATGTTTTATAAAAAAAGACACATAAAAATTTTTGCTTAATTTAAATTTTCTGGGTTTTCCATTTTCCATTTTCCATTGTTTTAGTGACCTTCGACATTTACGCTTTCTTTAATTTTCCATTTTATTTTCGTTGAAACATTCCCCGATTTTCCCAGGATTTCTCCTCTAGCTTTGGTTCAAAAAAAACATACGCTCCAACTTTCCTAATATTTACATGTTTGAACATTTTTTTTTTTCTAATTTCAGCAGAGATGTTGATACAAGAGTTAGTAATTTATTATTATTTTTTTATTATCACGTGTGTTATGGGGAAAATTGTTGAATTACCTTTAAAAATTTTAAGCAATTAATTTCAACAGCATGTCCGTTTGTTTAAAAATATTAATAAATTAGGTTTCTCAAAAAAAAAAATAATAATATATAAGAAATCTTACCCCCAATTTTCCAAAAAAAAATTTAATCACTGATTAATTGAACAGCGTGATTCAAGCCTGTGATTGGTTGGGTGAAACAATATAATTGGTTGTTTCAAATCAATGGTTAACTTCGTCCAATGTCGTTCCTTAATCGGAGAATTAAATTAATCGCTGATTAACAATTTTTTTTTGTAAAACCCACTGTTGGTGCAGGCAACCCGATGAGCACAGCCGCTTGTAGGGTTGCCTACATTAAGGATTTCAATAAACTTTTTCACAATTGACTTAAACTCTGCAATTTTCTTAACCTTTTTTAATATTCAAAATATTTCTCCAATTTTTCTATTAATTTCACTGAGTTTTGCGTTAAAACAAGCAAATTCCCTGACTTTTTCCTGACGTTGTAAAGCGTTACTCAATTCCCTGACTTTTCCAAGTTTTTCCGACTAGTGGGAACCCTGAAAATAATTGATAATTGTAATAAACTTTTACTTTCTTTTATTTGTTGAAACATATTGTTTTATTGTTTTTGTTTCTTCGCATCTTTGTTCTTGTTTTGAATTATTAAATTTTTATTTCTGTTTTATGATGGTTTCCTTCTGCATTATTAAAAAAAAACTCTTGCAGAGCTTTGGAAAAAAATAGTAATAAATAAATAAAATGTAATACGAAAAGTCAATTATTCACTAATTTAGTAAGGCTAATTATTTACATTTATTAATTTATTAAAACATAAATGCTTTACTCTTGTGTACCAGGAAGTCGGCTTATCAGTGCACATTGCATTTGTTATCATCATACTCATAAAAAAATACAAAAACAAATAATGAATTTTCCCCTGTCCCTGTCCCCCTTCCCAAAAAAAGAGCGGGTGTTTTAAATAATTGTGGGTAAAATTTTTGCAACCCCCATTTTTCTCTTTCTCATATTTTTTCTTGTTTTGCTTTCAAGTATTAACTAATTTTCTACTTTGCCTTTATAGTTTATCCAAAAAATGTCATAATATAATGTTTGTTTATTTCTGTGTTTTTTACGTTACCATAAAAACAAGCTTAAAATTGCATTTATGCTAATAAAATAACTCAAAAATGCATGTAAGAATTTGTCCCAGATTTTTTTGGCAGACATGATACAAACAAGTCGTAATTTTATTTTGCGTTTCATTAAGAGGACAATGGGGGTCTATTCTGTAACATTGATATGGACTTGATACGTAACAATTATTGACGTATATCAAGCGATATACGCCAAAATAGCAAAATCGGTATTCTGTAAATAGTTTCGTGACAACTAGCAAATGATTGTATCAAGTTATTGAAGACCATATCAATTGAAATGCATATCAACGTTACAAATTAGCCCTGAATGAGGTCTATTGTATAATATTGATATGGACTTGATACGTAACAATTATTGTTATGAATCAAGTGACCTTGCAAAATCAACTTCCTATAAAGTTTCGTAACAACTTGCAATCCGTATTAAGTGTGATATCGAGTTAATATGCATCTCTCTTCAATTGGCAGTCGGCAATCGACTTGAATTATTATGAAATCGTTTCAAGCTCTTTTCAGTTATTGAAGTCCATATCAATTGACATGCAATCAATGTTACATAATTGCGCTGAATGTCAATCTAGTAATTTTTTGTCTGAATGTAGGTAAAAATGCGAATCTTAGTCGTCACAGGGAATTAATCTTTTGAAGATTAGCAACTGTAATGTATTTGTATTTAAAAAAATTAAAAAAATTGAGGTTATGTACTTAGACATGACGTCACAATGTAAATTTTTTTAATTAGATTATTCGTGGAATTTAATTTTTTTAATTTGGTTTTCACTGCAATCAAAAACGATTTGCACAAAATTTTATAAAAATATCGAATTTCATGATTCTATTTTTATAAATGGGGAAGACTTTCGAGATTTTCGAAAATTAGAATTTTCAGTTTTTCGTAGATGTTTCAGAAACGAATGAAGGTAGAAGAGATTTCTTTGAATATTTTGATAGGCTCCAAAATAGAGGAACTTTTTTTGTAATTTAACCGTCTTTGTATCTTTTAGGGCCAGTTTTTCAATTGGGGTTTAACTTTAACCTCCGTTTTATTCGTGTGGAAACAATTGTCCTTATACAATTGTTACTATGGGGCCTTATAGTTTATGTGATCTCCATCTCCACGGTGGCCCTTTAACTAGTTGTAACCCTGCATTCTGAGTGTAACCGGTACAAGTGAATCGAAAACGCTGTTATGCCTGATTGCACCAATATTTTAAGTAGAACTTAAGCTCAAGTCAAGTTTAGATGATGTCATTTATGGTTGGTGAGTACAATGACAATCACATTCTGATTGACATTTACTTGACACTTAGGGCGAGTTAATTGAACGGTCAAATTGCACAGAATCGTCAAGTCAACGGTCCGACTAAACCCTCTGACCAATCAGCAATTGAGAGAAGTGATCACGTGGTTTGGTCTGACCACTTCGACCGTTCACTTATCGCAGCCTTAGGCCCGGTTTATGGAAGTGATTTATGGGCCGATTAGTTTAATGTGACACAGTAAGCAGTATAACATAACGTATGTCACATTCTAATCCTTAGTTAAACTAATCGGCCCATTAATTGCTTCTAGAAACCGGGCCTTAAACTTCATTTAAGTATCAATTAGAAAGTGACTGATATTTTGTTGAACTGGCCCAAATTGTCATATTCTAAACACAACTTAAGTTTAAGCTTCGCTTAAAACATTGGTGCAACCAGCCATTAGTGTCTAATTAAAGTCTTCGTTAAGTCCGACAACGGAATTGTATATTTTGTTCGATTAAATACAAACGAGGCGGCAAACGTAAAACGCTGGAGGGACGTGTAAACGCATACACGCTCGTTGCCGCTTCGTTCGTAATAAACCTAACGAAATATATAATTCCGATCCGTGCTGATTATGAAAACAAATGAAACGAATTAGTATTTATTTCATCTTGAAACACACAATTGTGATTCGTGCTTTTTCAAAACGTAAGTGAAATCTAGAAATAGATTCTAATAGGTGTAAATAGTTCTGTACTCACACGTTCCCTCTATCACCCGTTCACTTTTCTATAAAGATACCTAAACTATTCTTTTTTTTTTTTTAATAGAAGATACGCACTCAAAAATTTTGATATAAAATAGCGAATACAACCCGATCTGCATGAAACGAACGTGAAATTTCTGAAAAACAGGATGTATCACATATTCAGCGCACCACGATATTTGAATAGCTGAATAAATACCAGCGCAAAGAGTGAATCAATTTGCATCGGACAAGTTAGAACTTGCGAGCGCGATAAGAAACGAAAAGAAGTAAATATAGACCGTGTTGTATGTACATACGTATTATAAGTAAAGACGTGTTATCGTTAAGAACGAAAGCGGCATAAAAAAAATTAATTGCTTATTAAAATTATTATTATCGAAGTAACGTCGCATGCAAATGCAAAAAACAAACACTACGGTTATCGGTGAGGCCCGTTCATTCATTCATTCATAAAAATGACCCGTCCTCCTTTCAAAACTTAATGAAAACATACGGGTCGCCTCTGCAAGTTGCATTCATTCAAACAATCCCTTGCGCACCTTCATAACCTGACACCAAAACAATAAATACCTTTTTTTTTTTGTTTAATTTGATTTTACGACAGGAAACTCGAGTTTTAAAGTCATTCAGTTACTTGGAAGGAAGTTTTGAGTTTCTCCGCGCGCGTATTTTCTTCACGTTACGTGCGCGTTCGTCGTGATTTCCAACGTTTCCAGCTTGCCAAGAGTGTAGGTACTACAGATTACTTGTTTTACGAGAAACGTATGAGAAGGTACGATGAGTCAACAACGCTTACGGCTCGTATGAATGAACTTTTAACAAAACGTAAATAAGTACCCGAACGTATGAATAATAAAATGGAATGAATGCGGAATGCGGAATGCGTAAAACGCACCAGAACAAAAAAAAAAACACACTCCACTCCACCATTTTAACGAAGTTATAAATAAATAATTCGCTCGGCGCTGTTTCGTCGTAGCAAGACAAATTTATTAATGCTCGTGAAGTATTGTGTTGATAGCCGTTTTATTACGGGATTAGTAAACACGTCAATCGAAACATATTAAAAATGATCAATTACGTCACTTACGTTTAAGGACTTGTCCGCAGGAGAAAAATGCTTGCGCAACGTCGTCGAGCTGCAGTGATTTATGTAGCGCAGGATAATACTGAAGCGCGTCTTATTTCCACTTATTTACACGTTCCATTATGGCACTAACTAGTAGTTTTACGTGAGAAAGTGCGAAAGTCAAAATACTATTTCGCCATGTTAGATGCACGCAGGCCCACCAACACAACACAACAAAACAACTGCTAACAAAACAAAACCGTTTCTATCGATGTTGGCACTTGGCGGCTCGTACGTCAGACAGCTTGGAGGGGTTATTATTATTATTATTATTTTTAGGAAAAGCAATAATAACAATTAATAATATCAAGTACAAAGTTTTTTTAATCTCAAACCGGTTTGAGATTAAAAAAACTTTGTACTTACTATTTTCATCGGACAAGAACAAACTTCAATTATTAATAATATCGATAATATCCGACTCCATGAGATTAATTGGTTTATTTATATTGCAATAAATTGCGTATTGGCATGTGTAACTAATTACCTTCATTCAATGAGCATTTTTTTTTAATTATTAGGCGTTTACGATAACTGGAGCAGTATAATACCGACTAATCTATTCTCTCACTCTTACTTGCATTAAACGCATTCGTTCCATCTTACTTTTCCACCCCGATCCGTGTATATACCGATTAATCTACTGTCTCACTCTTACTTGCATTAAACGCATTCGTTCCATCTTACTTTTCTACCTCGATCCGTGTATATACCGATTAATCTGCTCTCTCACTCTTACTTGCATTAAACGTATTCGTTCCATCTTACTTTTCCACCCCGATCCGTGTATATACCGATTAATCTACTCTCTCACTCTTACTTACATTAAACGCATTCGTTCCATCTTACTTTTCTACCCCGATCCATGTACCGCTCCAATAGGGTTAGGAGATTATTAATTAAAGCTCTCTAATCGGCACTATAGTCAATAACACACGCGAAAACACCAAATTTGTACGCTGTTTCTATTTATTATCCTCTTAAATTAATAAATAAAATCGAAAATATTCAAATATAAATCACGTGGTTTCGAAAGGCTTCCCATTCGTTGTGACGTCAGTGTTCATATATTGTCCTTGACGTTTATGTTATATGCAGACCATTGTCAAATAGTTTGAACGTTTGCTCTTAATATGTGCTGAAAAATGTAGTTTTAATTTAAGCAACAATTACGAAGTGAATACCTTAAAGAAATTATTATATTTTTTTACTTTGTTGGTGAAAAATTTGTGGTGGAAACGGGAACTTTTCGCCATTGAGAAGCAAGGTTGGTAACACTAAATTTTGTGAAACGCTTATAAATAATTTATTCGGAGTTCTTGCACAGGTATTTTTACATTATATTTGACAACATATGAATATTGACGTCACACGGTCAGAATGTGCGTTCTGGCGGGAATTTAATCAATTCAAATTTCTTTAATTTTTACGACTTTAATATTCATTTATCAAAAAGAAAGAAATATATCTAAATTATCGCATTTTTTGTATTCCAATTCCAATTCCAATTACCAACAACAACCTCTGATCAGCTGACAAGCTGACTGTTCTTTTATTCAGCGCAATTTGAGTCATCGGTGGCTTATTCGACATTCATCGATGACGTCACACCGATGAAGCGATTGGTTGAATAAAAGAACACGCCTCTTTTGAAATAATAGGTGTTTTCGTCACACCCCTGATTACCAATCAAGTAATCTCGTTCTCTGTGATTCCCTCCCCTCTGATTAAGCGATCATGATTGCAATTTGGATAATCGCAAGTAAAGCAAAAAAAAAATCGCGAACCGCGTGTATACAGCGTGTCCCAGATTGGGTAGGTACAGTCGCGTTCAAGCTAATCGAGACTGATTGACAGTTCCGTAAGCCTTATTACCCGCGCCAACAAGGGCGCAGTTAGCTTACAACGGTCTCGATTAGGATGATCGCGGCTGTACATTTCTTAACTTTCTTATTAGTGAAGATGGAGATTTGGTTAAATAGGCAATGTTGCGCAGTTTTTTATCTGTTGATTCAGATTCCGTTGAGAAAGTTTAGAAATTCCGAAGAGTTCCGATGTTATCATAAACAAAAAAAAAACGAAAAGCGCTATTTTCTGTAACGACTTTCATTATGCTTGGGCAGCAAGCATGGCCGCTTTGTATAGGATGACTTATTATGTAGCAAACCAGCTTCAATTTGTCAATCTTACTGCAATGTCACGTCGAGAAACGTTCTTAGCTATTCAATAATTTTGTAATTATAAGACACATGAAAAAATGTTTAATATAAAAGTTGGTAGGTTCGATAAATTACAGCTGAAAGTTACGTCAAAATAAAATTCAAGATGGATGGCGGTTTTCAAGATATCGACAGCAACTTTCTTCTTCAAGGAGGAAAAGGATGCAGCAGCAGCTTTCGATTAATAAATCAAATTTATAAACAATTTTGAACTTTTATTTAATTGACCCTGATCACAACGTATGACAAAATGCGTTAAACATTATTCAGGTTTTGTTATACTCTACAATTTTTCCACAATAAACGTCCTACACAGAAATTGCGAAGATAAAAAAAATTAATCTTACCCAAATATTTATTTGCAACTAAATCTTACTTATATAATAGATACAAAAACCTCTGGAATAAAAAAATATTTAAAATACTTATCTCAACGAAATAAAGCGGCAATAAAACTAGTTGACGATGATCTACTTGACGTTACTAAAACACTCGTATACGTTGGCACTTAAGGTCGTCACCTTCTGATTCATGATTAACTGTTGTATCAATTGATCAGGCAAAGAGTTTTCGGATACGAGTCCATTAATGATAGGTATTAATTTCGCCAGTGATATCTGAACGTTAGTTGGATGGACGAAATCGCTCGCTGTAGAACTAGACGGCACTTCCCTGATCTTTTCGGCTGGAGTGTAATACTCGGCGATGCGATCGTTCATTAAAACAAACCCCCTGTTGATGCAATGGTTGGCTAAGGTTTTAACTTCCTCGCTCTCTAATAAGTCTGCTGTATCTCGAATCTACGATTTCTTTTTGTTAATGATAAAAAAATTTCATACTTTGAAACTTACTAGAGCAGTAAACGTATCATTCCCATTTAAGGTCTCCTCATTAATCAAATAATTTTTAAAATTCTCAATCGGATTGGCTTCGTTCGTAGCGATGGTACTTTGAATTGCCCAAAATATATTATCTAAGTGCTTCAGCTTGAGATGCCTTTTAAGCTCCATAGGCCCAATTATTTTCTTGAACTAAATACAATGACTGGGAGAAGATAGAAGGTGGTTTAAATATAAACTTACTTCACATTCTATGATGTTGGACATTTTCTGTATTCCAGAGGTCAACAAGTTCTGTGTTAATGACAGGTATCTTTGTTGTATGTCCTCAGGAATCGAAGCCGCATCTTGAAATAGTTGCCCACCGATTATACTTAGTTGTATTCGCAGAGTTAACACCATCATTACTTGTAAATAAATTAAGCAACTCGCTCTTGTGAATACCAAAACCTAAAAGGACAACTGTGCGTATAACTCGAGCTATTTGAATGTGGCACGTAATACCTTTAATTTTTCCCATAATTCTAATTTATTTTCGCAATTACCGCGCAATTCTGCCACTATACTTTCAGTGTTCAATACGTTTGCCAAGGTGTCCTTCAGCGTCACATTCAAGTTTAATATCGTCTGATTGCAAGTGCGCTCCGTGCTTTCGAAATGCTGTTGCCTTCGAGTCCTCTCCAATATCTCTTTCGCCTCGCGTTCCTGCCATTCTCGCAACTTCTGCTGGGCGTACCTCGTTAATAAAACCGAGCCGGTTATTATTATTCCGCCGATGACGAATTTATTGCGGTGGCGATACATGAAACCACGCAGCTTTGAAAACACGGTCATCGTGAGCGACGGCGCAAGTTAAAGGACGACGACGACGACGACGGGGACTTCAGCATAACCTCTATCTTTCCTCTTGAACGACGATTATACGTGATTTGTAGGGAATAAGCAGCACAACTTCGACTGATAATTGGGCCTTTTAAAATCGATGAAATGCTGAAACTACGTCATTTTAATTATTTATAAATTCATCAATAAACTTCGACCTGTTTACTTGACAATCAGTGTTATCAACTGTCATTCGGAGATCTTGAAAGTTGAAATCTACCTTGGCCACGCCGAACGCGGAGCTTCTGCTGTGGCTGAGGTAGATTCCAAGATTCGCTGAATTTCCCGTGGCGTTGCCATATTATTTCAACAGTGGCGTACGTGATTTATAAATAATTAAATGTTTCCCAAAAGTCGCACTTTTATTAAATTATGAATGTAGCAGAAAGGAACAACAGAAATTTAAATCAAAGAAACGATTCCAATAAAAAAAAAACAAATTAAAAATCGCCGGCTTGGGCTATCAAAAATCAGATCAAATAAAAAAAAAATAACAAATGGAAACTGCAAAAAAAAATCAGAAACAAAAGAGAAATGAAAGGAACAGCAACAAAATACGAGGCGCAAACAAAAAAATGAATAAATAAAAGAAGATTAACAACACCAAGCTTAACGAGAAACGATCAATCAAGAAATTAAAACAAACTGTAAAATTAAATGTTACGATTAAAAAAAAAAGAAATGAACGATAAAACAGTGCGCAAAATAAAAATGATCATAACTGAAATGAACAAGAAACAAATAAATAACAAACAGAAAAAGAAAATTTAGAAAAAATCGTGTGGATGCTCATTTCGTTAAGAAAACAAAAAAAATACATAGTACAAAAGTCTGCAGAACAGAGGAAAAAAATAAGCTTGATGATTAAGATAAATAAAAAACAAATGAATCTCCAGACAAATAATAAAAAAAAACACTGGGAAAAAAACAAAAGATAACTGTAAAAAAGGCGTCAACCAACAAAATATGAAAAGTCAATTTGATAAAACTAAACAAGAGAAAAATACAAAAGTATCAAACAAATTCTAAAAAAAAGAAGTTCCATGATACTCAGATGCACAAAAAAATGATAACCGACGAAAGGTTTTGCAAATAAAAACAAATTCGTACGAAACAAAAGACAACTGCAAGAAAAGTCGTTAAGATGCGAAAGCCAATTCGATTAAAAAAACAAAAATAGTGTAGGAAACGAAAAAAGAAAACAAAAATTGATTGGCTAAACAAACAAAAAAATAAATAAATAATTGAAACAACGCGAATCTCGAGCTGGAAACTTTTAGAAGTCAAGGAACGGGCAGGAACCAAAAGCAAAAAATAAAAAAAGAACCGTGAATGAAATTCAAAACACCAATTCCTTAAAACAAAAAGAAAGAGAGAAAGAAACAAATGAACACGAAAAAGAAAACAATACTGGATGTATTTTTGTCGCATATTTAGCACCTATAAATTAAAGCAGCAGCGCGGACAGTCAATATTGATCACACTGTACATTTTTTCTTTGCATCGACCCCGCGGTTTCAAATTTTTGGTCGACGTGTACAAACGTTTTACAAAAAGCAGTCCAATTACATTTCAATCGCGCAAAATAAAAATTCCATCTTGATAACATAAAAATAGTTGATTTTGACATCTGTCAAAATTAGTAATGATTTTTTTTTTGTACAGAGCGAGCATTAAATTTAGTTGTCGCTGTCAATCAAAACGTTTTTTAAATATCTTTCACTAAAATCTTTAGAAAACAATTTAAATGTTTTATACCAATCTTTATTTCTAAAAAAATCAAGTCGGTCGTAAAGTTTTGACATTCATTGATGACCAAAACTTAATTATCTTTGGCATCTGTACAGTCGCGATCAAGGTAATCGAAACCGATTGACAGTTCTGTAATCCTTACCATCAGCGGCGTCAATAAGGGCGCAATTAGCTTATAACAGGGGCTCGATTAGAATGATCGCGACTGTACCATACAAATATATTTTTTCTTGTTTGCCACAGCCAACTTTTACAACTTTTTAAAATAAAATTAATCATGTCATCAGTTTTGATATTTTCTCAATTTAAATTCTTAAGTCAAAAATAACTCTTAATTTATGTTTTCAATTTTCTTCGCCTTAAATTTTGAAATTTGCAGCAATCCTGCAACACTGCGAAGAAAGTACCTCAATCTACGACGAAGTCGCCCAAACTGGCAACACTGCTTCTCGACGCGATTAGTACTAGAGACCCTCTAGTTAGAGTCTGGCAGAGCAGCCATCTTTCAGCAAAAAGGGTTCAGTCAGTGTCAAATTGACAATCCTTTCTAACCTTTCAATGTCAAATTTCAAGAAGAAAGTTCCGTCAGTGTCAAATTGACAATACTTTCTAACCTCGCTTGCTCATTTTCAATGTCAAATTCAAATGTTGGCGCCAAACTGTACTTCCATTCTACGTTATGATTGGCTGAGATAAATTTTGCTGAAATATGGCGCGGAACCAATTAAAAATGCACGCGCCATTATGACAGACTCTTATTAGAGGGTCTCTGATTAGTACAAGTTCTGGAGCCCGTTCAGGAATAAAACAGGGCGTTCCGAGTAAAATTCTTTCTCTCTCATGTAAGTGATTTTGTGCGTTTTGCTTTCCATTCTAAACGTCCAAAGTGCTCTCACGATCAAGTTTCCGAACGCACCCCTGCTATTGTCACTTAACGGCGCTAAATTCAAAATGTATAGCCGTTTTTTTTTTTTTAAAATAAAAGCTTTGTTCTTGTAACGTGCAGAACAAAATAACAACGTTTTTCAACCTTCACTCTATTTTAATTTTATTCTCAAAAATACAAAATTAAATTGCTTGAGTAGAAAAAAGAAAAAAAAAGCAACAGGTACTGATTTTTTAAACGTTATTAAAATTAACGTTCAGTAAGAAAGTCCGTATCTGCATGGGTGCAAGCGTAATCAAAAGGTCCGTTGGTTCCTGCACGTTTCTCACGTGTTCATATTTTCTTCCTGTTGAATCTTCTAACGCTGGATTTTCCAGAGGTTCTCCAACAATCCAGTTCAGACGCTCGTACTCGCTCAGCAGCTGATTAGCACCTAGTGTCATTTCTTGTACGGACGTAACATGGAAATATGTGAATAGACCCTTAAGAATTAAAGCATACATATTTATCACGCCAATTAATTATTGCAAGAGCTAATACAGGGTGAGCAATAATGACGACGACGATATCAGTGAAGTTGCAGCTTTCGTTAATTTATAAAGTTACTTTTTATGCTTGGAAGATTGCTGCCTGTAACGATAACCAGTAATTTTCGGCAAGTGAACGATGACAGCAAATTATAGCAATCCCTAAATACCCAATTATCCCAACCACTACAAAGCTACTTTTTCTGTTTGGAAGATTGGATAGGTATTTGGGGATTGTTGCTATTGGTTTTCATTGAACACGTGATTAACGATAACCAATGACTTTTATCAAGCGAACCACGACAGCCAATGACAGCAAATCTTCAAAACTTCGTAGCAGGAAAAGTATCCTGTACTAAGCTGCAACTTCACACGTATCAGTCACTTTTGCTCGCACTGTAGTAAGCTTACGTTTAAATCCACAGTAACATTCTGAGATAAAACAAGGTCTTCGTATTGTTCAAAAACGTGTTCAAGACGAAGAAGCAAAGTGTTTTCGGATGACTTCCACGGCTCTAATGTTAAGATCTGGACGTTATCTGGTAACGATCGGGTCAAACCAATTATCTGTAATTAAGAGAACTGTAAGGGATTTCGAAGTAGGTTATCACAAGGAAGCAGGACCTCATGATTAATGTTTTCCCAGAATGATGTATAAGGCGAAAGGAATACCCAAGGTTCCAGTAGCTTCTTTTGGGCTAAATCTTTTTGAACAGCAGCAGAAGTCTTTCCTAAAATAATAATAATCCCATGCGCTTTAGAAAATCCTTGGAGACGATCGATTGTAGCGACAATGGTTATTGAAGCTGCTCTTCCTCCTAGGAAGATTGGGTATTTGGTGATTCTTGCTGCTGGTTACCATTGATTACGTGATCAATAATAACCGATAACTTTCGTCGAGTGAACGACGAAAGCCAATGAAAGCAATCCCCCAAATACCCAATTCTCCAAATCTCCAAAGCAGGAGAAACAGCTTGAAGCTTGAATTCAAAGCAAGAAATTATTTCTTCTCATCAAACAGGACGTTTTAATTTTTTTTTTTTTTGTGAAAAACCAAAAGATTTGTTTCAGCAGGCATAGAAAATCTCCAAATCTTCCAAGGCAGGGAAAACAGCTTCCTCCTAGGAAGATTGGGTATTTGGTGATTCTTGCTGCTGGTTACCATTGATCACGTGATCAATAATAACCAATAACTTTCGTCGAGTGAACAACGAAAGCCAATAACAGCAATCCCCAAATACCCAATTCTCCAAACCTCCAAAGCAGGAAAGGCAGCTTAAAGCTTGGATTCAAAACCAGAAATTATTTCTGCTCATCAAACAGGACGTTTTAATTCTTTTTTTTTGTGAAAAAACAAAAGATTTCTTTCACCAGGCATAGAAAACCTCCAAATCCTCCAAGGCAGGGAAAAGCAGCTTTAGGAAGATGAGATGAGAAGACTGGACAAAATTTACCTTCAGTAGACGTTGATGCTCCGAATGTTAAATAATGTTGACCGCGGGCAATTAAACCTCTACCAAATTGCACCTCATTGAGGGCTTCCCCCACGCCAAAAGCGTCATCGTCTAAAAGTCGCCTGTGAAGCTGCAAGAAACAACTCCTCCTCAAAACCAAAGAATGTGGAAGTCGAAGGCGAAAGATTTACCATAAGTTCCAGTTCACCAGAACGCAAGCTGGTTCCTCCTTGAGCACGGTCGTTGAGTACAGCAATTTCCAAGTTGCTTTCCTCGTCCTTGAGCACGATTTTCGACGTCACCGGATAATAATTTCCCGCAACTGGTTCTTCGTCGCTGTACGAAAACGTAGGCCGGAATTTCAGCTTGCGTTTCAGCATTTCCCGCCCGTTTGAATCAGTATAGAATTCATCACCGCTGTTCAAGGTCGACGTAAATCGGGAAATGACTTCTCTTCCTTGATCGTCGCTAAAATTTTGATTTTCAAAAAGAAAAACAAGCTTGGGATATAGTTGGGCAAATGCCATCAATTCTGTAGAGCGGACAATGCTGTGTATTAGCAGGCGCGTACCTCACCTGAGTGCTGTTATTAGCATTGTCCGCCCCATTGAGGGGATTTGCCCAACTATGTCTCGGCCTCCTTGATTATCATCAATCATCGAGTCTTACTCAGTGTAAATTGGTCCAACCAGCCAATCGAATTCGATGTAGTTCGTGTCTTTGTAGACTCTGATAATTTGTTTGGCCCAGTCGCTGAAAGTCTGGTGGACTTCTTCTACCAGCAACCCCCTGTACGTTGCAATCGATACGTTCGGTGTGAAGGCCAGGGCGTTGGGGTGAGTCGCAGAAGGCCGGAAAATATAGGCACCAGATGCCCTGTTCTCAAAACCTTGATTATTCCCCCTCGAACCGATGTAATACATCAGCTCCTGCTTCACATCCAAAGCCCTACCGTCTATGGTGACGGTTTGCAACAACCCGGTGGTCGGATCAAGTTCAAAGCCGGCGGTCTAAAAATTTGGGGTATCTACCTAATTAGTTCCAAGCGTGCAAATTAAATAATACTTCAGTTCCGATTTTGAATCGCCGACTGGAGGCGTCTGGAATTACTTCTTCGGCTGCTGGGTCTACGTCAGTCCTGATAACGTTAAACAGTTTTGCTCCGAGCGCCGGCAATTCTGCGGCGAAAACTAGCTCGAATGGTGCAGGGTGCGAGCCACTTAAATGACTGAAAGAGTCTATACTCTTGAGGAGTTGGAATGGGATGGTTTCATCTAAATGAAAAAAAAAAAAGTAAACGAACTTCAAATTTTGATTCAAAACGACCTGGTTACCGTTTGGGCCTAAGATTGAGTAGGCGATGGAATCGACGGGTAGACGGACGTAGTACGTCACAGGGCGACTTAAGGGGTTGTAAACGCTGGCTATGAATGAGCCTGATTGGGATGTTGTGCAGACACTAACGTTTGCTAAGAGGCAACTGTCGAAATTTAGGTCCTCTGTGGCTCCACCATTTTTGGGGAGTAGAACTCTGGAGAAGAAGGTTAAGAAGTTTGGAAGGTTTGGATTTGGGGATGTTTGGGCTTACGAAAATATGCCGTTCACGTGATCAATGGTATCCTTAACGGCCGAGGTGACGATTCTGGCATAGTCATCAGCGACGTGCTGTTTTTCGGTGCCCGTGATGGCGTCGTGGTGTTGCATGATTCCTATGGCATCTTGAAGTTCGTGCAGTTTGTCTTCGTTGTGGTTTACGAAACTGCTGATTTGTTTGGCGACCTAAAAGAATCTTGTAGTCACCTTGTAGGATTGCTTGGAAGCAATTATTTGGTGTCTCGGGATTGGTTTTCATTGAGCACGTTGTTAACCAATAACCTTCATCAAGTGAACAACGAGAACCAATAAAGCCACTTTTCCTGCTTGGAAGATTGGGTATTTGGGGATTGCTGCTATGATGGGTTTTCATTGATCACGTGATCAACCAATAATTTACGTCAAGTGAACGACGATGGCCAATAACAGCAATCCACAAATATCGAAGTCTCCAAATCTCCAAAGCAGCAAATACCCAAGTCTCCAAATCTCCAAAGCAGGAAAAGCAGCAATCCCCAAATACCCAAGTCTCCAAATCTCCAAAAGTAGATCGAAGCGCTTGGATTCAAAGCAAGAAATTATTTCTTCTTGGCAAACAGGACGTTTACATTTTTTTTTTTTTTTTGGTGAAAACCCAAAAGATTTCTTTCAGTAGGTATAGAAAACCTAAGGAGGCAAAATAATTACTAAGGGTGAATTAAGAACCTGCAACAGATTGTTTCCCTGTCGTTCGAAACGCTTCGATGTTGGACGTGACGTATAATATCCCGTCCAATAGGCATGGTAGTCAGAGGCGTACGGGAAAAAGTCGTCAGTTTTAAGCCGAAAGTCCAAATCCCTCGATTCAGCTTCGTCGTGAACTGCTTTGACGTAGCACGTCGGGGTGGAATAAAACACATTCATCCTCTTGTCTTCGTAATACTGCTCGAACTTGTCGAACCCCCTAAGAGGGACGTCTCATTTTAAAGGCGAACAATTGAATCAAAACCTTACTCGATCAGCTTGTCCAAATTTTTATAATAAGACAAGGCGTCTTGATAATTAAAATCATCCCCCATGGTGATGATGATGCTGCTGGTCTTGTAGTATTGGGCCTGCCTTCTTATAAATTCTGCGAATCCTTCGATCTAAAAATGAATGGAATTCGACTTTTTCATGCTCGTAAATAAAATAAATTAGAAATTAAATCGAAATATGACGATGTTATAGAGCGAAAACAGACCACGCGCTAGGTCCCCCTTGAAGAATAGCATCTTGTTTTCTTGAAATTCTTGGAATTTGAATACGCTTCGTACGTTTCGGCGCCGCGGAAAACAGAGCGAGTATTATCTGCAAGCTTGCGTCTTACAAGAAACTAAATAATTATTATAGTGAACTATGTAATTGGTGGAAATCTTCCACGTATTTGAAGTGCACTCGTATGATGTAATCCCCAACATTTAACAACGGGATTGGGGAAGTTGATGAAAACGCTGCAACGCACGAGAAAACTTAGAGAAGTTCGAGAGTTCCTGATTTGGCTGACTGTTGACGCGTTCTTTTTGCTTCGTTGTTTTTTTTTTTTTTTAATTTTCCTCTGTAATTATTTTTGGGAATGAAGAAATTTCCAATTCTTCGCGGTGTGATTTCTAGATCATGGTAAACAAATTAGTCAATTCAATTTCAGACCGGCTTTGACGAGTTAAAATGCGGATTAAATTGGGCATAACAAAGACACATTTGAGTACTGATTTATTCGTTCCGTATTCTTACTT
The DNA here is from genome assembly GCA_036172665.1 of Prosopocoilus inquinatus. Classification (NCBI taxonomy): domain Eukaryota; kingdom Metazoa; phylum Arthropoda; class Insecta; order Coleoptera; family Lucanidae; genus Prosopocoilus; species Prosopocoilus inquinatus. The sequence goes on from CM069873.1 coordinate 1,954,977, forward strand.
CAGTTATGTTTTCGTCGCTAATCTTTTACATATTATTTGTAATGTTTCTCCTAATCAAAGAAAACTTGATTACATGAAGGTTATAAACTTTCCCTTTTATAATTGTAAAGTGCATTATTTTTTTTTTAATAAACAAAACATCGTGGGAAATCGATTTTCGGCTTTCTTCCGAAAACCCGAAACGCTATTAAGAAAGAAAATCGAGGTTCAGCCTTGTAGTTTGTACGGATTGCGGAAAGAGTTGAGGGTTGGGAACAAAAGGGGATGAAAAGAAATTAATACAATAGAAAAAAATCCTGTGACGATCAAATTGACTACAAAAAAAATTGCCTTTGTTATGCGCAATAAAGATTTTTAATTTAACGCTGGTCTGAAATTGAATTCACTAAAATTCGGTTAGGATTAAATTGTTCACCCACAACGTGAAGAATTGGTATCTTCATTCGCGAAATCAGTGACGGCTCGTGATGATTTCCAGCGGATGGGCAACAAGTCCAAACGGAAAAGCGGATGCATTTTCCAAATTAATTTGTTTTTCGGGGCTTGTAATTTTCGAAGTAAATTTAAGCGTGAGATTTACCGAGCTTTCTCTCGGCTTTCCAACGTCTTTCACCAAAAAACAATCGACGAACGCGTTCTCGTTAGTTACAATCAAAATACAAAAGTGACGCGTATTTGCTCAATTGCTTGAACGTCTCTCCCTCCTCTCGTGATTGCGCTTGTAATTTTCAAATTCGATTTAAGCGCGGAATTTACAGAGCTTTCCCTCAGCTTTCCAATGCTTTTTACCAAAAAACAATCGACGAACGCGATCTTCAGTTACAATCAAAATTCAAAAGCGACACGTTCTTAGTTACTCAATTAACTGAACGTCTCTCCCTCCCCTCGCTTGTAAATTTTGGATTCAATTTAAGCGGTGGATTTATAGAGCTTTTTCTCGGCTTTCCAACGCTTTTCACCAAAAAACAATCGACGAACGCATTCTTGGGTTACAATCAAAATTCAAAAGCGACGCGGTTTTTATTTGCTCAATTCATTGGTCGTCTCTCCCTCCCCTTGCGATCGCGCTTGTAAATTTTAAATCCAATTTATGCGGGGGATTTATAGAGATTTTTCTCAGCTTTCCAACGCTTTTCACCAAAAAACAATCGACGAACGCATTCTTGGGTTACAATCAAAATTCAGAAGCGACGCGCTTTTTATTTGCTCAATTCACTGAAAGTCTCTCCCTCGCCTCACGATCGCGCTTGTAATTTTTGAATTCAATTTAAGCGGGGGATTTATAGAGCTTTTTCTCAGCTTTCCAACGCTCTTTATCTAAAAACAATCGACGAACGAATTCTTGAGTTACAATCAAAATTAAAAAGCGACGCGCTTTTTATTTGCTCGATTCACTGAACGTCTCTCCGTCCCCTCGTGATCGCGCTTGTAATTTTTTAATTCAATTTAAGCGGGGGATTTGCAGAGCTTTTTCTCAGCTTTCGAACGCCGTTTACCAAAAAACAATCGTCCAACGCGTTCGTGAGTTACAATCAAGATTTATTAAAAGCAATGCGTTTTTTATTTGCTCAATTAACTGTTTTTCGAGATTGCTCGGAAGAGGAACCGGAAGTTGCATCTTCATAGAACAGGGTGGGCACTGCCCACCTTACCCACCTCGACGAACCGCCACTGCACAAGCTGAGGAAACTGACTGATTAAAAAAATATTACAATAGAAAAATTACGATAAAAAAAGCAAGGAACACGAAGCTAGAGGCTTCACTCAAGGGGCCGAGAAGATCGTTTTCTTGTACGCTCCCGCTCTGCTTAAGCAATTTTCACCTTCCTGACTTGTAAAAAGAAGGGGATATTGGATGTTGCATTTCCCATGCAAAAAATATCCTTACTTGAATGCTTAAATTAAATAGGGGTAATATCGCAGACTCATTCTCATAGTTCCCGGTTGAAGCCGCGCATCTCGCTTCCAAAAAATTGAGGCCGGCGCTGCATGATTGATGCCCGTTTTTTATACCGCATACTTCGTTCGTGTTTACGTTATCAATAATTTAATTCCGACATTTAATTTTGTGTAAAAATTCTGTGTACTGAACAGCCGATCCTTTACATATGCAACGACATTGAATATACAAGATCGTACTGAACTTGAGTCATTACAGCAACCGAAAATATTCTTAAAGAAAACAAAGAAAATTTGTCTTATGCACCGTGGCGGCGTTGGCTGAAGAAAAACTTATGTTTTTGAAAACTGTTTCAGTGTAAAAACAACACAAGCCAAGCCACGTAAAGGCTATAAATTAAAGGTTAAAGTATGAGGAAACTGAAGTACTGTAACACCCTGTACAAGCTCAAAAGTGGGCGTGCTATTAGAACCTCACGTATCTACAGATTATATCAAATTTTTTTAATTAATAATAACAATATTAAAGTACACCATCAAGAACTTGTTAATATAATTATCTGATGAGTATTTCAAGTGCGTAATCTTATATACACATTTGTTTGTTTCTATGTTCTGAAAGCGCGCGCGCGTGTGTGTGTGTGATCTTGATATTTCTGAAGGAAACAAGAAACAATAATGAATTCTGAAATGATTTCTAACAGATTTAAATCAGTATCAATTACCTTTTGTTCGTAGTTGTACTCTGTGCTGTTTATGTCATCGATGATCGGATCATCCGAGCAAAGTACATCAAAACAATAGCCCGACGGTGCGCTGTAATGATTGTATAGTATCGAGGTGAACAAGTTTGAGGAGTCTCCTAAAAATGACGAATGAAGTATCTTCTATTTCAAAAATAAGAAAGGTTTACAAACCTAAATTTGAGCTGCCTTGCCATAACATCTCCGCGGTTTTCGAAGTCAATCTCGTACTCCTATCCCTCCAGTCAAGTCGGGCAAAGAGTAGCCCATCATAGCCCATTTGGGAGAAAATCGAAGCCATTTCTTTGCTGTGGCCGAATGGGTCGATTTGCCAGCCGATTCTTGTGCGCCCACATTCACCCAATGTATCGTTTACAAATCTATAAAAAAATTTTAGATGAATTTGATTCATCTTCAAAGAGAAATGATTAATTTTGAAAAAGAAATGATTAATTTTCAAAAAGAAAAAACAAACGCAAGAGTTACTTACCTAAGACCAAAAGTGAACTGGTCAATGATGGATTGGTAATGAACGGCGGCTTCGTCGTTCATGCTCCACGCCCCCCCGATTATTTCTAATTGCCCGTTGTTCACGAGCCGCCTGAATGCGTCCCTGCGTTCTTCCGATTGCGTGCTCCACCATTTTTGGTAAAAAGCCGATTCCACTTGGATGAATCTGTGTAGAAAAAATTGGATTTTAATATCGCAGGTAAAATCACAATTAAAAACAAAAAAAAAATAGGTAAATTGCGTTATTTTTAATTGAGTGAGTGTACATTTAAATTTTCAGGAAAAGAAAAATCCAAAATATACCAAAGGTAAACGGCGTTTATAATAATTAAAGCGAGGATGAAATAGTACGACTTCGAGCGATCGCATGGATAAACAGTGAGGCAGGGACTTTTAATCCCCGCTTTGATAATATATATAAATATAAATCATGTTTGTTAGCGTTAGTGATTGTTAAGGGGCGATTTCATAATGAGACTTTAAATTTAAAGTTACTTTAATCTAAAAAAAAAAAAAATTCAATTGTTTCCCTGTTCTTAAGGCGACTTTAAATTAAAGCTTCCTTGGGCCCGTTTTCATAATCAGACTTTAAATTAAAATTACTTTAACCTAAAAAAAAAACTACATTTGTTTCCCTACACTTAAAGTGACTTTAAATTAAAGTCTGATTATGAAAATGGCCGTAAAAGTCTGATTATGTAAACGGTCGTAAATGTAATCAGGGCTTAATCACATTCCAGTTATGAAAACCTAGAAGTCGGCGAAAAACGACCGACGCGACGCGGGTGATGAAACTGGAGCGCGAGCATTGCAAGCTTTCGCAAACTCAAGTGCTATATCGCCGCCGCCTAGTCAGCTAAGCGTGTTGCGTGAATTTCTGGAGGTTCTAGAGATTTTAGAGATAAGTGTCCGAAGGTTTTCCAAGACAGAGAGAGAGAAAGAGAGAGAGGTGCAGGTTAAGTAAGCAGAGTTTTTGTACACGAAACCGTATAAATAGACCGAGTCAAACTCGAAACTCTAGTCGTCAGTAAATTAAATTGTTAGTGCGATTCACAAAGAGGTGCTCGCCCTCTCCCCACGATGGTCGTCGTCGTCGTTCCCCCCTGGACTGTAACCGTCGCCAGCCCTGGACCTTCGATGTTAACTAAATCGTTAGTTCGGTTCACATAAAGTGACGTGTCGCTGTTTCCACCCACGACGGATGCTGTCGCCGTTGCCCCTGGACATTAACTTCTGTTATTTATGTCTTATGTAACAATGCAGCGAGCAGAAAAACATTATTTTTTTAATTAATTAATGAAATGGCGTCCTGAGTATGAAATTTTCAAAAAAAAGTTAGCTGGAAAAGAAAATTTTCTTTTCGTCCTAAACCCGATTATTTTTTTAGTTCTCGAGAAAGTCCATTTTTCTTAAACATTTTGTAGAACAATTAGTAGAAAAAAAAAACATGTAGATTCAAAATGAAATAATATATAGGTTGTTCTATTTGAAAAGAAGACTTCGAGTAGAAACGGAAATGCACATGCAGGGTTTATGCGTAACTATTTAATTCTTATGGTTACGTTTGTAAGGAATCGAGTTTTCCAGTACTCAGTAGTTCCAATACTTATAAATAATATTATAACGCGAAAGCAGAACACGTGCAAGGTCAGCCTTGAAGAATAGCATCTTGTTATCATAAAATTTACAAACTTTACTAAGCGTCAGCGCTACGGAAAACAAAAAAAACGAGTAATGTTTGCCAGCTTGCATCTTACAAAATAAGCAATACCGAAGTTAATTGTGCAATCGCTGGGAATTTTCCACAGGCATTTGCAGTGCAAACGTATGATATGGCCCACTGCCACGAAAATCGGGCGGAAAGTAGCCATTAAGAAAGGGTACGAGCATCTAAGTAAAAAGAGAAGAAGTTCCAGAGTTCCTGATTTGGCTGACTGTTAACGCATTCCATCTTCCCCATTGAGATTTTTTTATTTTAAGTTCTTATCAGCCCTTTTCCTCAGTTTGTAATGATTTTCGCGAATGATGGAACAACTCTTAGTTTAATTCAATTTAGGTTCACGGTTCCAAGAAAAATTCCAGCCCGGCGTTGTTGACTTAAAATAAAAATCATTATTGTAAATATTATAACGCGAAAAGAGAACATGTGCAAGGTGAGCCTTGAAGAATAGCATCTCGTTATCTTAAAATTTTTGTACTTGCGCCGCGGAAAGCAAAACGAATATTATTTGCGAGCTTGCACCTTACAAGGTAAGCAATACTGCGGTTGATTGGTGTGCATTCGATCGAAATTTTCCAGGAATTTGTAGTGCAACTGCATGATACGCCCCACTATCATGGAAATCGGGTGGGAAGAAGCTATAAACCTACAGCGAAACGTTGAGTGTATTTCCAATCATAATGCTGTCCTGTTCGGTTTAAGATAAAAAAAAAACTTTTACTTAAAAAAAAAGAGAAGAAGTTCCAGAGTTCTTGATTTGGTTGACTGTTAACATGTTCCTTTTTCCTCGTCGAAATTTTTTTTTATTTTAAATTTTAATCGGTTTGTAATTATTTTCGCGAATGAAGAAACAACTTTTCACGCTGCGATTACTAGTTTACGGTAAACAACAAAAACAAAACGTAACAGGATTTCAGAATTTTAGTTAATTAGTTGGTTTATGCGTAACCAGTCAATTCTTGCAATTATATTTGTAAGGATTCGAGTTTTACAGTACTCGCAAATAAAATAAATTAGAAATTAAATCTTCATGTGAAAACAGAACACGTGCAAGGTCGGTCTTGAAGAATGACATCTCGTTAACTTAAAATTTTCGGACTTGACTACGCGTCGGCGCCACGAAACACAAAACAAGTGAAATTCTTCAAAACAACTTTGAGTCAAACACGAAAATTTTCAATTCGCGTGAAAACGCTATTTTATTCGAAGAAAACTGTTTTTATTTCAAAACTCAAAGCAATTGGCAGATACCGGATGTTTTGAAAATTCACAGTAAACACGTCAACGCCAACTTGGGCGCCAAATTAAAAAAAAAAATGACACCGTTATTTTCGTAAACAAATCGTTTATCTGAAGAGAAAAGAGAGTACAATCAAAGAGAGAAAGAGCAATTGCAATTTTGAAAATATAAGTAGACACCATTCGAGCAAACCGTGGAAAACGAAGTAGAATTCGATTTCTGACTAGCTTCCGAAAACCAGAACGCTCTACTAACAAAGAAAATCGAAGTTCAACTTTGAACGGACTGGTAAAACAACTTTTTCAAATTTATTTTGTCACCTTTTCAACCCCCACCGCGCGTTTATCTTTGACTTAACGAACAGAAGTACCTGATAATAATAAAGACTCACCTTCTTTCTGGATTTTGCAGCAAAGCCGTGACCACAGAATCTATAATATATTGCACGCCGGCTCGCTGAATATTGGTTCTTGCTGAAACACGATTAAATCAGCTGTTGACTATTGGTTACGCATATTATACGTACATCCAAAATAATACTGATCGACCGTCTTCAGCCAACCCACATCGTCATGGGAATGTGGTACTATGTGGACGTTTAATACACTTGAGTTCGTTGGTCGACAAGCCTAAAAAGAATGAAATTCGTTTTCATTTGACCGACCCGTTTAATGCAGTGATCTATACGTCGGTTCAAATTTAGGTAGAAGTACGGAGAGCATGCGCAATGCATTTCTTATGGGTCGATGAGGGATGACAACGTTGCCGTTGCGACCAAGTGCAGCTTCGCAACGCCGCTTCTCATAACATGGCTTGTGCTACTACCTAAGCTTAACCGACGTATTTAGGTATTTTTTTTTAATAGCAAGTATGAGTGGAAATTCATTTTAAATGCATTCGAAAATACCTGATATCCGCAATTGTTTCTAGCGTCACCTTTAGCTTTGTGTTGTGTGGGCGCAGCCTTAATCAATCCCATTCCCAACACACAAAACCAAATCAGTTTCATCGTGTACCTAAAATAAACCGTCGCCAATTAGAAAAATAAATATTTATAATCGCGTTACTTAAACTTGTTAAAAGTTATTAAAACTATTAAATTATGTAAGTGCATATTACAACGGAGTGCCATTTTTTTTTATGTATGAAGCGTTTAATTAACGGCAAACTGGTTTCGGTAACTCACGTTTCCATGGCACTTTATCAAACTGGCATGATTTCGACACCTCCATGTTAACGGTTTACCATCGAAAAATTATCACGAGTTTATTGGAATGGCCCTGCTCGATGGCGACGCCTAAAAATCCTCTCCTATCACTCTAACGCGTTGTATAATCATTAACAATAATTTATATTTGTGTGGAAGTTGCTAAGTGGTATTTTACGTGTTTCTTCAATTAAGGTAATATTTAATTAGAACTCGTAAGTGACGTAATTATGGGAAGGAGAATTTGTTTAATAATAGATTTAAATATACAGGGTATTGCTCACTAATTGACAAATCAAGCTAAAAAAAAGGTAAAAGTAAACCAAGTTGTATATAATACTTATAAACCACAAAGTTTATTGTTATTATTTTCCAACAATAAACATTACATATACTATTTTCCAGCAATAAATATTATATAAGTATTATACAACTTGTTTAATATTACACTCAACCAAAAAACATCGATTTATGAAAAAAAAGGTAAGTTAGGGAGTCATCGAAATTGGATTAGTAAAAGCTTGAAGTAGAGTAGAATTTAGATCATTCAGGTAAATCCCTTATCGAAGAACAAACAAATAAAACAAAACACGCTTAACATGAGTTGAACAACTGTCTATGAAATATCATTTAAAAATTTGATTAAAAATAGTTTTCCCTTTCAGCTAAGAGACGGCGCTTTAAATAAAACGGAGTCCCCACTCGGTCAAGAGATGGCGCTGCGAATGATTCTGGTTGAGCCATGATTTTGCATTTTGAAATTTAATTACGAATTAATTAATATCGTTGCGAAGTTAAAAGGTAGGTGGAATCTTTCCGAGAACGTCAGAGGAGAGATAACATGATGTTATAGGAAATTCAATTAATGTAACAGACAGACAAGAGATGGCGTTCTCAATGACATGGCCGGCGAATGGCGGTAAGCAAGATAAGGAAGACATGAGGGCGAAACGATTAAAGTGCTGGTCGAATATTCTTCAGGTCAACCACACTCGATCCAACAAGTGAACTCAACCTTATGTAACCAGTAAGTCAAAAATAAAAAAATAAAAAATAAAAACAAAACAAATAAATTAAAATAAAAAGATTTATGGCCGGTTCCATAATCGAACTAAAAGAGACTTTAAGTAAAAGTCACATTCCGAGTGCTTGAATTTATAAAAATCAAAATATCTTCTTTATTTATTAATTTCCGATAAAATGATAAAGAACAATTTTATTCTCTCTCGATTGGTCAAATAATATAGAGGGTGTTCCATTTAAAAAAAAGTGTTCTTTTCCCTTTATTTCATAAACGCGATATTCAATTGTTTTCTTGAATGCATCGTTGCAATCAGAGCAAAAGGTACTACTAGTTTGCTAGTTTAACCGTGTCTGTAACTTTAATAATAAAAAAGTTAGCAATAGTGCCGAGTTATTCTTGAACAGTCTGTTTATTAAAAAAAGTAAAAGTAAATAAATGTGCAAATGAAGTGCAACAAGTCTCAAGGTCAACGCAACTCAATTTAACTGTATACGCTTGAAACAAGTCGTTTGAAATGCAAAAAATTAAAAGTAAAAAAAACGCAAGAAATTAAGAAACGATTAAAACGAAGTACGACCAATGTTAAGATCAACCAAACTCAACTCAACAACTGAACTCGCTTCTATTCAACCCAAGCAACAAAATTAAAAATTAAAAAACAAAAAATGAAACAAAAAAAATTAGATGTGAACTCAACGTAATTTTATTGCACACGACAATCTAACTCCATTCGTCCTAAGTAAAAAATACATATGGATTAAAGTCAAGCTCAAGAAATTTCAAGGTCAATTCAACCCAACTAACGTCAACCTAACTTCATTCAGCCTAACTAAAAGATTAAAAATTACAGGAAAAAATAAAAGTAGGCGTAGATTTAAAGAGAAATAAAAAATCAATTAAAATAAAGTTCAACTAACGTCAAAGTCAATCCGACTGATATCAACCTAACTTCATTTAACGCAAACAAAAATTAAAAATTGCAAAACAAAATAGAAGTAGTATAAAAATTGTTAAGAAATTAAAGATCAGTTAAAATGAAGCTCAACCAGTCTCAATGTCAATCCAATGTAACCCAACTTGGTTCTACTCAACTCAAGCAAAAATTAAATAAAAATTAAAAGAAAATTCCTTGCTTTAGAATTGTGAGTCGCAGACAAATGACACGCCCCCTTTTAAAACTCCTTTTGTTTCCGTTGGCAAAAAAAAACAGTTACGTATTAAAAAAGTCAACCTTGTTTTTTAAATAAAATTTCAAGACGAAACAAAATTGATGGAAAAACGCTAAAACTCGCTTCTATTCAACCCAAGCAGCAAAATTAAAAATTAAAAACTACTCAACTCAAGCAAAAATTAAATTAAAATTAAAAGAAAATTCCTTGCTTTAGAATTGTGAGTCACAGACAAATGACACGCCCCCTTTTAAAACTCCTTTTGTTTCCGTTGGCAAAAAAAAACAGTTACGTATTAAAAAAGTCAACCTTTCTTTTTAAATAAAATTTCAAGACGAAACAAAATTGATGGAGAAAACGTCAGCGATGAAACTCGCTTCTATTCAACCCAAGCAACAAAATTAAAAATTAAAAAACAAAAAATGAAACAAAAAATTAGAAGTCAACTCATCGTAATCTTATTGCACACGACAACGTAACTCCATTCATCCTAAGTAAAAAATACTTATGGATTAAAGTCAAGCTCAAGAAATTTCAAGGTCAATTCAACCCAACTAACGTCAACCTAACTTCATTCAGCCCAACTACAAGATTAAAAATTACAGGAAAAATTAAAAGTAGGCGTATATTTAAAAAGAAATAAAAAATCAATTAAAATAAAGTTCAACTAACGTCAAAGTCAATCCGACTGATATCAACCTAACTTCATTTAACGCAAACAAAAATTAAAAATTGCAAAACAAAATAGAAGTAGTATAAAAATTGTTAAGAAATTAAAGATCAGTTAAAATGAAGCTCAACCAGTCTCAATGTCAACCCAATGTAATCCAACGTAGTTCTATTCAACCCAAGCAAAAATTAAATAAAAATTAAAAAAAATCCTTGCTTTAGAATTGTGAGTCGCAGACAAATGACACGCCCCCTTTTAAAACTCCTTTTGTTTACGTTGGCAAAAAAAAAAACAGTTACGTATTAAAAAAGTCAACCTTTCTTTTTAAATAAAATTTCAAGACGAAACAAAATTGATGGAGAAAACGTCAGCGATGAAACTCGCTTCTATTCAACCCAAGCAGCAAAATTAAAAAACAAAAAATGAAACAAAAAAAATTAGATGTGAACTCAACGTAATTTTATTGCACACGACAACCTAATTCCATTCATCCTAAGTAAAAAGTATATATGGATTAAAGTCAAGGTCAACAAATTTCAAGGTCAGTCCAAGCCAACTGACGTCAACCTAACTTCATTTCAGTCTAAGTAAAAGATTAAAAATTACAGGAGAAATTAAAAGTAGGCGTAGATTTAAAAAGAAATAAAAAATCAATTAAAATAAAGTTCAACTAACGTCAAAGTCAATCCAACTGATATCAACCTAACTTCATTTAACGCAAACAAAAATTAAAAATTGCGAAACAAAATAGAAGTATAAAAATTGTTAAAAAATTAAAGATCAGTTAAAATTAAGCTTAACCTAGTTCTATTCAACCCAAGCAAAAATTAAATAAAAATTAAAGAAAATCCTTGCTTTAGAATTGTGAGTCACAGACAAATGACACGCCCCTTTTAAAATTCATTTCGTTTCCGTTGGCAAAAGAAAAGTCAACTTTTTTTTTTAAATAAAATTTCAAGACGAAACAAAATTGACGGAACAAACGTCAGCCATTTAAAATTCGATTAAAAAATAAATTTCCCTCTTATCTGAGAGATGGCGCGGCGCTTTGAATGATTCCTGCCCCACGCTGCCGTGAAAATTTAATTTTGAAATTGAAACCATTGAGGGAAGGTTCACGTGAAGAAGAAATGCTATTACAGGAATTTCAATTAAAATACTTATTAGTTTGTCAACTTGCTGAAGAGGTGCCACCTCGAATGATTCCGGTCTTCATTCCCGTTACTCTGTTGTTTTTGTATTTTGAAATTTAATTACGAAATTAGTATCGTTGGGAAGTTAGAAGGAAGTGTAAAGATGTTATGGGAAATTCAATTAATTTAACAGGCGACAGATGGCGCTCGGAATGATTTACACCAAGGTTGGTAGAGCTGGACTGTGTATTAGAAGGTTGCCTTGGTCAGCGGAGGGGACAGAGTGTGCGTATCTCGTTACGTCACGTCACGTGATAAATTCCATTGGGCATATTAACGAGATTTCTGCGTTATTTACTCAATAGGATCATAGAATTGATTCCATTTTTAGTGAATTAGAATAAGCTTTAACAAACAGATTGAGACTCACTCTTTTATTTCACTGTGACGGATAGAAGTTTCGTGTGACGTCACGAGTTACTTTTTTTGCGAGGAGGAAATTTCAAACTGCATATTCAATGGGAATGAGGCAACCTGCTAGATGCAATATTAGTTTTACCAACCTTGATTTATACTTCTTACCAGAGACCCACTAGTTAGTCTGGCAGAATGGCGTGGCATATTTCAGCGAAAATGTAATTCAGCCAAGCATAAGAAATAAAAATCATTATTGTAAATATTATAACGCGAAAAGAGAACATGTGCAAGGCGAGGCTTGAAGAATAGCATCTCGTTATCTTAAAGTTCTCGTACTTGCGCCACAGAAAGCACAAAGAATATTATTGGCGAGCTTGCATCTTACAAGGTAAGCAATACTGCAGTTGATTGCTGTGCATTCGATCAAAATTTTCCAGGAATTTGTAGTGCAATTGCATGATACGCCCCACTATCATGGAAATCGGGTGGGAAGAAGCTATAAACCTACAGCGAAACGTTGAGTGTATTTCCAATCATAATTCTGTCCTGTCCGGTTTAAAATAAAAAAAAATATTTACTTAAAAAAAAGAGAAGAAGTTCCAGAGTTCCTGATTTGGCTGACTGTTAACATGTTCCTTTTTCCTCGTCGCAATTTTTTTTTATTTTAAATTTTAATCAGTTTGCAATTATTTTTGCGAATGAAGAAACAATTTTTCACGCTGTGATTACTAGTTTACGGTAAACAACAAAAACAAAACGTAACAGAATTTTAGTTAATTAGTTGGTTTATGCGTAACCAGTCAATTCTTGCAATTATATTTGTAAGGATTCGAGTTTTACAGTACTCGCAAATAAAATAAATTAGAAATTAAATCGCAACGTGAAAACAAAACACGTGCAAGGTCGGCCTTGAAGAATGACATCTTGTTAACTTAAAATTTTCGGACTTGACTACGCGTCGGCGTCACGAAACATAAAACAAGTGAAATTCTTCAAAACAACTTTGAGTCAAACACGAAAATTTTCAATTCGCGTGAAGACGCTATTTTATACGAAGAAAACTGTTTTTATTTCTAAACTCAAAGCAATTGGCAGATACCAGATGTTTTGAAAATTCACAGTAAACAGGTCAACGCCAACTTGGACGCCAAATTAAAAAAAAATGACACCGTTATTTTCATAAACAAATCGTTTATCTGAAGAGAAAACAGAGTACAATCAAAGGGAGAAAGCGCAATTGCAATTTTGAAAATATAAGTAGACACCATTCGCGCAAACCGTGGAAAACGAAGTAGAAATCGAATTCTGACTAGCTTCCGAAAACCAGAACGCTACTAACAAAGAAAATCGAAGTTCAACTTGCCGGTTAATTCTCTGCAAAAGTCGATAACCTTTATTCAAACATAACTATACCATTAGAGAGAGACTTGAACGATAGAATTAAAACTTAAACATATATTTATTTTATTTTTAAAGAAAACAAAAAGTCGTTTCAATTGGATCAATATTTAAACCTCTAATTTGATAATAAAATAAATTATTAATCAATTAAAAAAAATATTTGATTTTCAAAGTTTTAAACTTTCTTGTATCTTCGTAAATTGTTAAATTAAATTATTCTTTTTTGAAATCTTTCCGAACTTATTTAGTGAACGCAACTTGACAATAAATTTCAAAACACGAAACACAAAAATGAATTAATGAAAACATACAACAAAAAATGTGAGACGAATAGTATGCTCACCTTATTTTTATTTTCTTCCGCGCGGAAACGACACAAACTTCGAGCGCATCGATCGCCTTCGCATCCGCAATATTAAAAATTAATCCAACCTGTTGATTTATTGCCTTTTATAATGTTTGCCAGATTACTGTATTTTTAGCGGCTTCAAGTGTCGCCCACTTATCATTGTTTGACAAACAAATACTGGTACATATTGTTATTAGTGTTAGATGAAATGGCAACACCGACCCTCTCCATACAAAATTAATATTGATTCATTATCGACGCAGTGTAAAAGCCTGAAATCATGGTCATTTATCGCACTCTCAGATAACTTGTTGGCGTAAACCGATGATAACCGTTTTAGAAATATTGTTACGAAATTTTCGACGCTTAATTTGTATGTACTTGTTTGATTCTGCCCATTGGTTTTATTTCATTCCCCAAATTTGGTCAACCTTAAAACAGGTATCTAATTCATTGTTATTTTGCAATACCCTTTAACGTGTAAATTAATTGATTTTAAACCGAGGTGTCTTCTTGTACCGTCGTCTCTCTTTTCTTACTAGTTTTTGTCTTCTTCGTAAGACACGTTTTTACACAAAAATAAATCAGAACGTTCAGAACGGATGCACTCACTTCGTTAATTGTTGTTCCGATAAGTTCAGGGCTGGTTTTGATGGACGTAAAAACCCGTCTTCGAGCTTGCATTTCGTCGCAAGGTAAGCACCGTTTTGTTCTTCCGTCTTGTTACTTGCGTGTTGTCCACGTGCGTTTATTGTTTCGTGGTGGTTAATTCCACGCTTTATCTCCGTTATAGCAGATAGTCCGGGGCAGATTTTCACCGGCCAATTCGACCAACAGGTATGTTCAACCGGTAATTAACAGCACTATGTGATGTTACTCTCTCTCTCTCTCTCTCTCTCTCTCTCTCTCTCTCTTTTTCGTTAGATTCGTTTTTTTTTTTTTTTGCGGTGGCTCATTTGCGCGCGAGGCTATTAATAATTGGTGTTACTCCCGACGGACGCATATTTTGGTTGACACTTGTCACGCGCGTTTTCACTCAAAAAAAAAAAAAAAAAACGAATGCGAAACGTAGATATTACTTGCGTGCCCGTTTTAAAATTTAAAAACTATTTTCTTACGTATTTCATCGGGCATGAGTTGACTTCAGTGACTTACTATCTCAGAAAAAAGATCCATCCTTCCATCGGAGACTAAGATGCGAATGAAAGCTGCCCATTCAGTGGAGACGGCGTGGACGGCCCGGACCGAAGAGCGAGGGCGCATCGACGTGAGTACTCTCGCATTTGCCCACAGTCTCAATCAATCAAAACAGAACATGAAAATTTAAAGCGCTAAGCGCACAGGTCGGAATGGTTAATAAAAGTAGAATAATCAAATGCAAAACAGAGAAACGGAAACTCTTCGAAACTACGCAAAATTTTTGCTCTCTGAATGAGCCATAAACCATTAACCGTTAACATAAAAAAAAACGAAGGACAAAATGCAAGTGAAATATGAATGACAAAACACTGTAAATATGACTCTATAAATGTAAGAAAAAAATAGACAAAAACTCCAATTCCGGAAAGCGAGAAAAAATGTTGGAATAATCTTAGTTTTACTTGAAGGCTTCCGCGGTCGTCGTCCATGGTTGAATTCTTGGCTTCCGGTTGGAACCGCGTGTCTCGGATTTCTTTTACTTACACCAGCAACAGTAGCCCTGGCGAAGTGCTTCCGCAATGGAGAACGAAACGTCGGCAGTGGAAGAAATCCGAAACACGCGGTTCCAACCGGAAGTCAAGAATTCAACCGTCTCCACTGAGTGGACATCGTTACGTAGCTTTTATTCTAAGCAAGATTATTCCGTGCTGCTTAGAATAAAAGCTACGTAACGATGTCCACTCAGTGGAGACGGCGTGGACGGCACGAACCGAAGCGCAAAGGCGCTCGACGTGAGTACTCTCGTGTTTGCTTACAGTCTCAAGCACCCAAACAGTACACGTAAATTTAAAGCGTTAAGTGCACTGGTCGAAATGGTCGATAAAAGCAGAACAATCAAATGCAAAACGGAGAAACAGAAACTCTTCAAAACTACGCAAAATTTTGCTCTCTGAATGAGCCAAAAACCATTAACAGTTAACATAAAAAAAAACGAAGGACAAAATGCAAGTGAAATATGAATGACAAAACAGTGTAAATATGACTTCATAAATGTTAGAAAAAAATATACAAAACTCCAATTCCGGAAAGCGAGAAGAAATGTTGGAATAATCTTAGTTTTACTTGAAGGCTTCCGCGGGCGTCGTCCATGGTTGAATTCTTGGCTTCCGGTTGGAACCGCGTGTCTCGGATTTCTTTTACTTACACCAGCAGCAGTAGCCCTGAGGAAGTGCTTCCGCAATGGAGCACGAAACGTCGGCAGTGGAAGAAATCCGAAACACGCGGTTCCAACCGGAAGTCAAGAATTCAACCGTCTCCACTGAGTGGACATCGTTACGTAGCTTTTATTCTAAGCAAGATTATTCCGTGCTGCTTAGAATAAAAGCTACGTAACGATGTCCACTCAGTGGAGACGGCGTGGACGGCACGAACCGAAGCGCAAAGGCGCATCGACGTGAGTACTCTCGTGTTTGCTTACATTCTCAACCATTCAAACGGAACACGTAAATTTAAAGCGTTACGCGCACTGGCCGAAATGATCGATAAAAGCAGAACAATCAAATGCAAAACGGAGAAACCAAAACTCTTCAAAACTATGTAAAATTTTCGTTCTCTGAATGAACCAGAAACAGGCAAAATGCAAGTGAAATATGAATATATGACAGAACGGTGTAAATATGACTCTATAATTGGAAGAAAAGACAAAAATTCCCCTGACTACGTTTTACAACAATCAGAGTGTCCCTCTTTGTTGAATTCGTCGCCGGAAACTCGCGTAAGCTCAGCCTGGTTTCCGGACACCCATACAATTCCGAAAATCGAGAAGAAAATTCGGAATAATCTTACACAGAATTCCTCCGGAACGGGAAGTTAATAGAGTGGCTGCGTCAGGCCAAAACGGGCACGGTAGTACCATTTTTTCCCCTCCTCCTAGCAAGAGGACGTGGAGAACGTAACGACTCTCGGAGTTCAAGCGACGCGACGTTCAAGAGTTTGGGCGGAGTTTACTTCCAGAAAAACCGTTTAATTGAATCTTGCGATCACTAATTGCACAGGTTCAGGGAACACTGAACAAACACAAGTTGTTTCGAACGTGTCGCTAGCGGCAACGGCCAAGTGGAATCGTATTAGGGCGCATTTCCCAGTTGTCCAAGCGGATTAAAATGGCTCAACCAATCGGGAAATCAATCGATGAAATCAAAATATTTGAAGCGACAGATGAATAAGAAGTTAGGATTTCAAACGAGATGTAAAGATCGTTTCCGGGTGGCAAAGCGACGTTGCCGCGTCTACACGCGAACCAAGAACGAGCGCGGAAGCGCTGTTGTCGAAAACGGTTCGGTCATGTCTGACTGTAACGATCTTTCTGTTTTCGGCATTCTTTTCATTGTAATAATGGTTTAATAATTTTTCGTTGCTTCAAAAATGAAACAAAATCCTTTCCCTCTTTTCAGATGTTTTATTTCCATAGGATTTTAAGTACCCTTAAACGTGTTACGATCGCACAATAACTTTTTAAACTTGATTTACCTTTGAATTTAAGACAACGAAGCAAATTTCAAGCACACAACTCGATCGCTGTCGCTAATTTGTGTTTATAAGTGGACGATAAAAGAAGACTACACTGTACCTACTTATTTTGAAAAAAAAAAAACCCAAAACTATTTATATTTGATAACGGCAATAAAAGTACGTATTTGCATGGGGCCGAGAGATATTTTTAAATCCGTAGGCGGCTGGGCCTTCACGGAATGTTCTACATCGCCGTTCTCCAAGTACATCTCGTTGAGGATATCGAAAGGCAATTCGTGTCCACTCTTCCACTGAAAGAGGCTGCCCTTTTCGGTGTTGAGCTCTTTATTAGCGGCCAAGTACGTTTCTTGAAGCGAAACAATTTCAAACTGCGCGAAGACATTCTGAAAAAAATTTCAAATTCGCTTGAACGCAAACATAAATGGTTGTTTACCTACTTCAAGGTCGACGATTACAGGTTGCGATAAGATCGGGTCCTCGTTCTTTTCAAAAACGTGCTCCAGACGCAAGAGGACCTTGTTTTCCGAGGGCCTCCAAGGTTCCAAGGTCAAGATTTGGACATTGTCTGGCAACGCCTTGGTTAAACCAGAAAACTAAAACCACCATTACATTTTTTTTTAACATGGAAATTACAAGCGCAGGTTTTACATGCCTCCTTATTGATGTTTTTCCAACTCGCCCCGCTTGTTAAAAACGTCCAGGGCCCCAATACTTGCCTTTGGCCCAAATCCTTTTGTATTTTGGACGTTGTTTTTCCTAAACAAAAAAGAAATTAAATCATTTTTGTTTTGATTTTGGTTTTTGCTTAAGACCTTCAGCTTCTGTTGATTTTCCAAAAGTGATGAAGTGCTTTCCTCTGGCGATCAAGCCCTGCCCGAATTCGCGTTCGTTTAGGGCTTCGCCCACACCGAATCCGTCATCGTGGAGCAATCGCCTGTGGACCTAAAACGCGATGGCCAAAAAATCAAATCAGAAATTGTGGGTTGCCCGCCCCTACAAACCATAAGCTCGACTTGGCCCGACACCAAACTTGCCCCACCTTGACTCCGGTCGTTTATAACGGCGAATTCCAGATCGGAATTTGCGTTCTTCAAAACCATCCTCGACGTAACCGGGTAATAGTTTGAGGAAATCGGTTCTTCCTCAGTGTACCTATAGGTGTACCTAAGGTCCCTGATCCTTTTCATCATCTGCCTACCATTAGCGTCGGTGTAAAACGCGTCACCTGAATCGATGTCCGTCGTGAACCTCGAAATGACTTCCTTGTCCTTCCGGTCGCTACGATTTACCAAAAACTGAATTTATTTTCCTAACACTTCAGACCTCCTCGTACCATGTATCTATAGGTCCAACCAGCCAATCAAATTCGATGTGGTTGGTGTTCTTGTATACTCGTATGACTTGTTTGACCCAACTGTAGACGGATTGGTGCACTTCGTCGACCAAATCTCCTCGATACGTGTTCACAAGGACCTTCTCCCTGAAAGACGTGGCGGGTCCTTCGGGTCTGAAAATATAGGCGCCGGATTTTCGACCCGCGCTGACTCCCACGTAATACAGGAATTCCTGCTTGACGTTCAAGGACGTGCCATTGACGATTATCTTGTTTAGTAAGCCCGTGCTGGGATCAATTTCGAAACCGGTCATCTAAAAGAGATGGGATTTAAGGAAAATGGGATTTAAATGAGTTGCGGTCTTCCAACTTCATTTCCCGCTTTAAATTTCGCCTCTGACGTGTCTGGTAGAACCGAATCCTTTTCCTGCGAGTCGTCTTTGGTGAGTCTGAACGCCTTCAGGCCCAACGGAGGAAGATCTTCCGCCAGGAAAACCAAGTCATATTTTGCCGGCGAGAGGTCCTCGAGGTGGTCAAAGTCGTCGATGCTTGGGAAGACGTCGTACGGAATTGCTTCGTCTACAAATCATTGATGATGAAGTTTTGGAGCCTTGGGCGCATGATGAAGTTTTGGATACACGCGGGAAAAAATTACCTACCCATGGGATTTAAAATCGTAAACGTTTTGGAAGACACTGGAAGTCGAACGTAATGGGATACAGGGCGACTCAGAGGATTGTAGACGATTGCAACGAGGTCATCGCTTGATGTTGATAAGTCGCAAACGCTGACGTTGAACAGGAGGCAGGATTTTAAATCCAGGTTGGCGTAGTCCTCGTTATCTTTATCAAGGAGCACCCTTAAAAAGAGACGATCGGTTGATTTTTTTTTTGATGAAGTTGTCATTGAAAATTATCTCAAAAGCGCTTTCGACTCACTGCAGTAGTCTTCTTATCTTGTTTTAACCTCTTGTAATAAACAATATCCACGAGATAAAGTTACTCTGACCACGCACGAGTACAGCCAATCGAAAGTACTTTAGGTATTTTAGAGCAGGGCTTCCCAACGGGGTCGATGAAGGCTCGAAAGGGGTCGATGAACCTATAGGAGTCGGCTGGAGATCGATGAACCTCTACAGGTTTTTTTTAGGGGTCGGAGTTATAAATTCATGTCTAGTGGTGGCCGCTCGAAAGGGGTCGATGAACCTACAGGGGTCGGCTGGAGGTCGATGAACCTCTAGGGTTTTTTTCAGGGGTCGCAGTTATAAATGTATGTCTAGTGGTGGCCGATCTGAATAGTTTAATTAAAAAAGCAGAAGATTTACTAGGAATAATGTGAAACAAATTTGAACTAAATTTTTCGTGTACAGTGACGGACGTGGAAAATAAAATAATTAAATAAAATAAAGTCTTCTCGAATAAACGAAGAAAAAAATAATCGGTTGATTATTAAAATAGAAACAAAATACGGTTAAATCGAATAAAACAAAAACAAAATACGGTTAAATCGAATAAAACAAAAACAAAATACGGTTAAATCGAATAAAACAAAAACAAAAGACGATCGTCGAAGAAGCAGAGGACAAAAATAAAAACTGCGTTAAACTAACCAGTATCGATCAAATCGATATAAAAACTGATGAACACGAAAAAAATTGCATTAAAGAAAAATGCCGATCGGTTAATAATTATTTCTAAAAAAGAAAATAAAATAAGGTTACTAGAGACAGTGCCGCAGTGAGGAAATCTTGCACCTGAGGTCAAATTCCTAATTTGCGCTGCGCCCCTCATAAAAGACAAAAAAAAATTAAAAAAAAAACAAATTTTGGATTCGAACACGTGCAGGCCTGTTTTAAAAAAGTAGGTACGTCATCGGGTTTTTAAATAATCCACCGCCGTCTAGTCTCCACTCGTCGAGACTTTTCACCTGATATGCGACGAAGCGTACGACGATCGATTCGAAGCTATTTTGTTTTCGATTTTTTTCGACCACTAACCGGCCTCTAAACGCGAAACTGCCATTCCCATACGAGTAAAAAATTCCAAGGAATCCGATGGTTACATCTGATTCTGGATGCGAACGCGCGCAGATCCGGATTAAAAAAAAAAATACGTACGTCTTCGGCCCTTTAAATAAACTACCGGCCATACATTGCCATCTAGGATCGAAAACTCGAATCAACACTATTTTCCACCTCCACTCATCGAGACGTCTCATTTGATACGCAACGAAGCGCCCTGTCCGATTCGAAGAAAACTCGCGAATTTCTTTTTCGATTTTTTTTTTCTACCCCTAAACGGCGTCAAAGCGCGAAACTGTCACTCTCATGCGAGTAAAAAATTCCAAGGAATCCGATGGTTGCATCGTATTCTGGATCCGAACGCGCGCAGGATTTCAAAAAAAGAATAAGAAAAAAGAAACCTACGTCTTTGGGCTTTTAAATAATCTCGTTGCAAGTTTGAGCAGGATTTTGATTTTAAGAAAAATGTTACTGGAATTCTTCGTGTCTTGTGTGCAGTTCGATTTGTTACAAGATTTGTTACAATCAAATTTTACCGAGCTTGCAACTCGTTTACACTTCAGAGAAAAATGACGCCATTGGAGCGACCCTTGTTTAGTGTCGATTTCTTTGTTCCAACAGAGGAATCCGCTGTCTCTGCTTTTACTTTTCTCCGTTAATTCTGCTCCTGTTTAACGTTCGCCTGTTTCTGCTCTGCTGCGAATTTGTTCCTGCCAAGGGTGTACACGATTTAAATACACAAAGGAGTTCGTTAACACTTCAAACAGAAATGAGGCTATAGGAGCGACCCTTGCTTATAATCGATTTATTTGTTTCAACAGAGGAATCCGCTTTCTCTTCTTTTTCTTTTCTTCGCTACTTCGCTTCCTGTTTAACGTTTACCTGTTTCTGACTGCGAATTTGTTCCTGCCAAGGGCGTACACGATTTAAATACACAAAGGAGTTCGTTAACACTTCAAATAGAAATGAGGCTTGCTTATAATCGATTTCTTTGTTCCAACAGAGGAATCCGCTTCTTATTCGTGTCCTTTTCTCCGCTAATTCTCTTCCTGTTTAACGATTGCCTGTTTCTGGCTTCGAATTTGTTCCTGCCAAGGGTGCACACGATTTAAATACACAATGGAGTTCGTTAACACTCAAAATAGAAATGGAGCGACCCTTGCTTATAATCGATTTATTTGTTGCAACACAGGAATCCGCTTTTTATTCGTGTCCTTTTCTCCGCTAATTCTCTTCCTGTTTAACGTTTGCCTGTTTCTGACTGCGAATTTGTTCCTGCACGATTTAAATACACAATGGAGTTCGTTAACACTTCAAATAGAAATGACGCCATTGGAGCGACCCTTGTTTATAATCGATTTCTTTGTTCCAACAGAGGAATCCGCTTTCTCTTCTTTTTCTTTTCTCCGCTAATTTTCTTACTGTTTAACGTTTGCCTGTTTCTGGCTGCGAATTAGTTCCTGCCAAGGGCGTGTACGATTTAAACACGCAACGGAGTTCGTGTACGGTTAACGCTTGGGGTAACAGCGTGCCCTTTCGGAAGGTGAACGACGCAAGCGCGGAACCCGAAGTTGGACGAACCGACGAGTGGCGACGTTGCTGCTTGACGTTTGGACACAACTGGTAACAAACCGATCCGAACTTCGATAAAAATCGTAACGCACTAATTTAATTATTTTATTTAACTAACAGCCTTTATCTCGTTTTGATCTCAATTTCGGCGATTCTATTTCTTTCGTCGCCTTTCCTAAAACTCTTCTTAACAGTCCATTTCTTTTCTGTCTTTTCCCTGCTTGTTCTTCCACTCTAATTAATCATCTTTTTAAAATCTTCCCACGTTATCCTTCACCTCCAACCTCGTTTTCATGATTTCTCTTGGTTCTCTTCTTGCCAACTCACCTTTCACTTCCTGCTTTGAATCTAATCGTTCTTTTTGCGTTTCCTATCCTATCTTCTCGCCATCTGTAATGTTCTTAACCTAATTTAGTCTTACTTACGATAAAATATCGCTAACTTCGTGGATGCAATTTTCCATTCCAATGCTCAGTCGTTTGTTGTAATCGTTAGCGACATGCTGCTTCGCAGTACCAGTTATGGCGTCGTGATGCTGCATGATGCCCATCGCATCTTGAAGAGAGAAGAGGGCGGATGACACCTCCTCCTCCTCCCCCTCTTCCTTGGGGGGCACGAAAGTCGAAAGCTGTTTCGTTATCTTCAAAACCCAACAAACCAAATTGTAAATGAAAGCACAAAATTTATTTGGTCAAAACCAAACCGTAGATAAATAAAACCAGAAAACTGAGGTAAATATGTTTTAGATACCTGAAGAATATTGTTGCCTTCTCTCTCGAACCTCTTGGCCGTTGGCCTGGACGTAAAAAATCCGGTCCAAACAGCCGGAGCGCTCGAAGCGTACGGGAAAAAGTCGTCGGTTTTAACATAAAACCTCATCTGGCTTGCTTCGGCTGCCTCGTGAACCGCCTTAAGATAACACGATGGCGTAGAGTAAACCACGTTGATGCGTTTGCCTTCGTAGAAGTGCTCGTAGGTTTTGAAACCCCTGAAAAATAAGCATCTCGTCGATTCGTCCAGAACGATTTTAAACCGAACAAAAAAAAACATTACTCGACTATCTTGTCCAGGTTCGAGAATTGCAGGTCGGCGTCTTGAAACACAAAATCGCCTCCCATGGTCACGATTATGTTGTTCGTGGCGTAACCATCGGCTTGTTTCTTTACGAAATCGGCAAATTCTTTAATCTGTAAGTTAAACACCTAAGTAAATAGGAAATTCATTTTGATTCGGTTTTCACCTTGGATTCTAAATGGGTCGTCATGGCTTTTCTATCCGCTGAGGAGCAGTACATATCGAAACAGAAACCCCTAGGTGGTTGGTACAAGTCGTATAAAATACCCGTGAATAAATTAGTGTTGCCTTCTGGAAATGCAATAACATGAGATGAAGAAGAAGAAGAAGAAGGTAATTGGAATAATTGGATAGGTATCCAATTACCTACCCAGGCTGGTGCTGCTTTCCCAAAGTATTTCGGCGGTTTTGGTCTGAAGTCTCGTCTTCTTCTCTCTGTAATCTATGCGGGAAAAGAACAAACCCTCGAAACCCATTTGTTTATAGAGAGATGCCATTTCTTTGCTGTGCCCAAAGGGGTCGATCTGCCAACCAACGTCGACCCTCCCGCATTCCCCAAACGTATCGTTTATAAACCTGTTACACTCAAAAAAATTAATTAAAGGATCGCGATCGCTGGGGTTCCACGTCGCTTACTTTAAACCCAAAGTAAATTGATCGATGACCGATTGGTAGTTGGTTGTGGCCTCGTCGTTCATGCTCCATCCGCCGGAGATGATTTGGATTTGACCGTTCTCCACTAATTTTTTGTATTCTTCTCTTGTTTCCGGGCTCTGCTCTTTTAGCCACATGTGTAAATACGCGGTTTCAACTTGTATAAACCTAGAAGGAAATCGGCGGGGGCCTTTTAAGAAATTTAACAAAATAAAAAGGGATTCAGTTCGCTTACTTTCTGATGGGGTTCTGGCCCAGAGCCCTGGTCACGGAATTCAGAACGGATTTCACATCTGGTTGGGCAGTTTTTTTTTTAAATTTCTTATTGGTAGGTATCTAATTTGGTATGCGTGACTTACCTTGTTGGTAGTATTGGTCTACCGTTTTCAGCCAGCCTACATCATCGTGCGAATGGGCTATTAAGTGCACGTTGAATTGGTCCGCAGGGGTTTCCGGACAGGACTAAAATATTTTTTCGTTTTATATTTTACGTCTCTAAAAATCACAGCATTTGAAAAATGTGTGCATTTTGCTTTTAATTTTTTTAAAGTAATTGTAATTTTAACCTCGATGTATAGAGTTTTTCAAATGGAAACTGAAGTCTAAAACAACTTCTTAGGTTTCCGGAGGAGACTGCGTTGATATAATAATGTCTATTGCTGACGTGACGTTTCGTCTTTCAGTTACCACCGCACGGTAGCATCGCGAACAGTAGATAACATCGACAACAGCAGCCCTGAAGAAGTCTTTCTTGCAAGAAAGATGAAACGTGGGTCTAGGACAATTCGCCGTCGCCGATTTGCCGTCGCCAATTCATCGTCGCCGATTCGCTGTAGGTACAATTCGCCGTAGGAAAACTGACCGTCGGTAAATTCGCCGTCAGCGATTAAAGTTTTAAATCCATCTACAGTCACCGCGCAATGTAATGAAAGTCTGAAGGGGTAAACGGCCCCCAAAACGCCCCCTCCGCCCGTCTGAAAATGATCGTTTACCCCTCCAGGCTTTCTTTACATTGCGCTGTGACTGTACGTATCCAAATAACAATGTACGATAACTATACGTAAATAAAATAAAATAAAAAAGCTAACATATTTAATGGAAATAATTTCTCATTAATTAAATATGATACATAGATAAAGAGTACAGTAGAAAAAGTTTGCACTTCTTCTTAATCTGCAGGGTGTTCGCAAAATGCCTCCATTTTTTTTTATATTTTCAGATTCTACTCAGAATTACATTATTTTTCATATAAATCAAAAACACTGGACATCGACAAAGTCGACTGTATTCGAGATATTCATTCATGAAAGCTCGTCATTTAAAATTATAAATTAAAAAAAAAAAAATGGTGGTTCCATTAAAAAAAAATTATAATTATGATTATGTACACCAACAGCACTAATTTGTTCATAATTTTATGTCTTACGATGGTCGTACTGTAATTAATAATTTATTTTGGTTTGAAATAGAAAAATAATAGTACATTTGAATTTAATTGAAACGCACTGAAATTATAGTTATTTTCATCATTCAATTCGTAGGTGTAACTTGGACATCTAAAATAGTCAGAAAGTGGTTTAAATCTCATCAAGCCAAATAAAAGCAGTAACATGCGACGGCGAATTGGGCGGACGGTAAATTGGTTCGCCGGTGAACAGGTTCTACGACGAATTGGGGACGGTGAATCGGCTACGACGAATCAGCGACGGTGAATCGTCCCATCCCTATGAAACGTCGGGGCACAAGCCTTCAAGATTATTCAAGACAAATACTTCGAATGCCATGCAGGGTGAATTGATTGTTGTAATTACCTTTTTTTTTTTAAAAAAGAAACGCATTGCACGTACATTTATACAGGGTGAGTTATAATTAGTTGTAAAAATTGTTACCAAAGCTTCTTCAGGCCGAAACGAAGCAATATAACCGAACACAATTCTGTACCAAAATGCTCCCTTAAGAAGATACGGGGTATTAAAGAAAACGTTTAGCTGTCACCAGGTATTTTTTTTAAGGAAATTACCGAAACTGTTCAATTGACTAACGAACAAATTTTTCAAACTCTTTCGAAGGCTTTCGAAGGTTCTCTAGCTCCGAACTGTACCAACAAATAAATAAAATCCCTCATGTGCTACAATAATAGATTTATTGAGAACTAATTTTTAAGACTGCGAGATAATAAAGAATTGTAGTAAGAACAAATAAATTTTAAATTGATACAAAAAAAAAAAAATAAACGAGTACAAAAAAAAATAAAAGGAATTTTGAAAAGAAAACGTTACGTGACGAAAGAGATAAAAATTACAATACCTTTTTTGAGGCGGAACATAGTAACAGAGACTTTGGGATGCCCTTAAGGGGCGGGGGAGGGGGGTTGATTGATTATGGGCATCAAGACTGGTCTTCTCCGCGTACACAAACACCCTCACTCGTATTGCCCTAAAGGGGTTTTGGGGTTAAACTATTACGACGAAAGTAATAGCATGGTTGAATGGTTAAGTAGATAATTGTTAATTCACGTCACCCCCTCTCTCTCTCTCTCTCTCTCGCTTAACTTTCAGGCGTTGCAAGGGTTGCCTAAATCACGGGCAACTTTAAAATGAGCTTTTAAATTAAATTTAGTACGGGGGAGCAGGACGTATTCGCACGGTTTTGGGGGGTAATGCAGTTATTGTTCAGACTGCAGTGTTTCCTGTTCTGTTCTTTAACCTGATGGGAAAGTTTATATTCAGTTATCAACCGAAATTGAAATTTCCAATAAAACAGTTATGAGAAATAAGAAAATATAAGTCATCGATCTTCTTTCGTCTTCCTCTTTGTTAAAGGTGAAAACAAGTGAAAAATCGTCTGATTCCGGTGGTTTTCATTGTGTTTTTTTTTTTTCGAGACACTCGATTTACCCATTTCGTCGTAGAAAGTTCATTTTTGTTTCACTTGTTTTTTTTTCCTTCGCATTTTTCGAATTCATGTTGTCTATTTCAGTTTTTTTTAAATCGAATAATTATGTTTTCTTTCTCCTGTTTCTTGTCAGTCTTAACTTTTGAAATTAATCGTCGATTTTCTTTTGTTTTATTTTTTGTTCAAGGCGAAAACAACTGAAAAATCGCCCAATTCACGCATTTCGTTGAAGAAACGTTTCTTTCGTTTTTTTTTCCACATTCTTCGAATTCACGTTGCTTGTTTCAGTTTTCTTTTTAAGTCGAATTATTACGTTTTTTTTTTCTTCTTTTGTTTCTTATGAGTCTCAACGCTTGAACCTAATCGTCGATCTTCTCTTGTTTTAGTTTTTTTATTTTTTTGTTCAAGGCGAAAACAAACGAAAAATCTCATCTGTCGAATTAATTATTCCGTTTCTTTTTTCTTTTCTTATCAATCAATCAATCAATCAGTCAACTTTATTGTAATAAACATTACAACGGTTGTCAACAGCTTTCGTGTCAACACAACGAATACAGTTCGTACACAATGTGAGTGTCAATATTTGCGTAACTTAATTTATATAAACGCAAAGTAATATTCGATAAGCAATGTAAAAAAAAAACAAGGTACAGTGACAAAGTGACAAGCATGCAATGTAAAAAAAAGACAAGGTAACAAACAATAGATAACTAGATCGATGGCGACTGTGGATTAATTTAGAAAAATAAGTAAATCGATTCTTCTTAAAAAAACAACCGCAAAAGGGAAAGTGAGTGCATTTTTCAAACAAAATCCGACTTCATGGGACAGGATGGGCACTGTCCATCTTGCCCACTCCGACGAGCCGCCACTGTTTGCAACATATAATGACTATTCGATTTTTTATGATTTATTTTACTGTATCGATTTATTTTTGAAATTACGATCGACCTGCAAAATCAAGCTACCAAATTTTAAAAATACAAATGTTTGCGTTCCAAATTATAAAAAAAACGTGCTTTCGAAAGAAAAAATAAATTAAAAGATTTAAGTAGCGACGTCCTGCGATCGCAACGAAATTTTCTATAACACGTTTTCATTAGCACCCTGTATCTTCTTCTAATCATTTCTAAGTGCTAAGATATGTTGGGTTGGGTTCGGTTTAAAGAAGCTTTGATAAACGTTTTCACAACTGATCGTGACTCACCCGGTATACTGTACGGATGTGACGTACGTACGATCTTAGGCTTTAACAACTACAAACAATGTATTGGAAAAAATCTTAATTAATGGTGTTACATAAACTCAACCGGAAGCTATTAATTAATCTTCTTTATCGTGAACATATTTGAGTGCCTCAGATCTGATTTATTATATATATTTTTTAAGATAATGAAAGCAAATGTATTAGGCGAAAGTTAAAAAAAAAAAATGTTCTTGCCAAAATTATTAAACAGCTTAAATAATCGGGTCACACACATCATTGCAAAAAAAAATTATTTAATTAATTTTTTGCTTTCTTGTTTATTGCTGCAAAAATTCTCATTTACGTGCTGCAGATACCTAAATTATATTTTCAATTTGAAGAATTAAGTACCTGTTAGGAAACCGAAAGATAAATTTAATTCTATACAGGGTGTCCCACTTTAGGGCGGATTAGTTCATACCTCTCTGGTTATTAATTTTACGAAAAAATGTTCCGAATGAAAGTTTCACAGGATCATGTGGAGCATATTTCAAAATTAGTTTGATGTGTACAGAGTGTTCCGTTTAGCCTGGGCGTTAGCTCACTTCGTTTTTTAAATGGAACACCCTAGATATTTTTACATTTTCGGGTTCCGGATTGAATTTTAATGTGACCTTGTGTACCGTACATAGGGTCTAATCTAAACCGTCCTCGCGTTATTCAACTTTTTTAAAAAAAAATTATCGCTTTTGCAGTATGTCAAACAAATGGAAATATCTTCCGAACAAATGACGTTAGGGACTTGTGGTTTTTTTGCAAAAGTTTCGTCTTGAAACGCTTTTTCAGTTACACTGTAAAGAAAAAATTCTAGCAACATAAGTTCTTAAAAAAAAATTAATATACTTGAGAAGATTCAAACTACGATGACTATTTCTTTTTAATGGAATGCCATATAACTTTTATCATTATTTGATGCGCCATTTAATTCTCTTTCCAATGATATAGGTTTGTCGATATCTGTCGTTAATAGTTTTTTCGGTATTAAATTATTTCTTTACGATTTTTAAAAGTACACGAAATATTGAGACCTTTATGGTGTTAGTTATTTTAAAACATGCTCCACCCGATCCTGTAAAACTTGCATTTGGAACATTTTTTTGGTCAAATTAATAACTAGAGAGGTATGAAAGAATACGCCTTAAGTGGGACACGCTGTGTACGGAAAAAAAAACTAAACTTTCGAAATTATACAATTGCAGTAATCAATAATCATTTACGTGTTAGGCAATTTCAACTTCAAAGATTTAAAAGAAAGAACACTATCATTCATTGTAGATACGGCGTGTTTCAGCGATATTGTCATCATCATCATCATCATCGAAAGTATGTACGTCGCTGCAATAATGTTTTTTTAATTTATTTAGTCAAGCGTCGAGTATTTCAGGAATTAAATTATCTGACACGTGCAGGTGGGACAGCTGTAGAAAATAATAATAATAATAATAATAATTAAAAAAAAATAATATCAGCAAATACGTATGTACAGTATGTCTTTGTTATATTTTCAACGATGCTTAATCAGAAAAATAAAAAAAAATGTTAAATACAAACGTAGCAGGAATTTACTTGAACCGAAAAAAGAAAATAAACGACCATCGAAAACGTAACATTCGAGTATCGACCTTGTTATTTTTTTAAATGGAACACCCTGTATATTTATTCGAATTAAGAAAGATGTTTTACTCCTCCAAAATATGGAGTTTGATTTTTTTGCGTTCGTCGAGCCATTCCGTTATTGGTAAGTTGAGGATGCTACAAATCGTAAGTGCAGACATACATAGATACTGGGTGTTTCAAAATTAGTATCCGTTCTTTATACGTCACATTAAAAACCTGATAGGCAATCAATAGTGTATTAAACTAAACGAGAAATAAAAAAAAATAATGCTGTGATAAAAAGGGATGCCAATTAATTAAATTAATTTTTTTTGAAATTGCACCTAGGTAAGTAAGTGCCAATCTAATCGTTGAAATCTGTCTGAATTAATTGCTTTTTTTTTAAACCACGTGCTAACATCTTAATTGCGCGTTTAAAATAATAAAATTGCGCGTACTCACCGCGTATCCGCATTTTTTAACTTCTTCTTCAAATTGGTCAGTGGCGCCGGAGGTCGTGATTAAAATAATAAATGCAGCTAAAACACCGTGCATGTTAAAGTTCATAAGTGCATACGCAGAGCCGAACTGGTGAGTATTGATGATAACCATTCATTAAATATATCGGGTTGGGATCGTGCATGTTATCTTTGTAAAAATGTTTTCAATATTTCACCACGTTTATCTGATATCGACCTTTTTTGACGAGCTGTTATACACACACACACATACACAGGCTGGTTGCCTTTTGATTGCTTTTCGATTTTTTAAATTTGTTAGTTATCTTTTAATATCTCGCAATTTTATTACATTAAAAAAAAATATATATGTAAGTAAGTGATTTGTTTCGAAAGTAACTGGGGGAGGTAGTTTCTGCTGTTACACTTTAAAGAACGCGCCCGCCGCTGTGTATACTTAGAGAGCAGAGTAACATTTATACTATAGTGTACAATATAAAAAGAACCAATAGTAAGAAATGAAAAACAAGTCAATTAATAAATACAAAGAAATAGGTACACACGAGTTGCTCAATCATCGGAGGGGAGGGCTTTTTTGCTTTCGAAAATACAAGAACCATCAAAACAGTGCCGTTCAGAGAAATGTTGTGTTGCACGATGACGTAAATTATTTTTAACAGTTATTCAGATAAGGACATTAAAGCATAAAAAAAAACTGCACGTCACATCCGCGTATAAAAAAAAAGATCGACCACGATGTACAATATTTTTCTCGTTATAGTAATCTTTCAGGGGCGGAACTTTAACTTTGAGGGACATTGCTTGGGGGGGCCTACCTAATTAACTCAAGTTTTTGTATTACTAATAAACAGGGAAAGGAATTCGGGCCGCTTAGTGTTGGACGCTTCGTACGCCGAATCTTTACCTCTTGCCGTTCCCCGGCATCGACGCATCGAATTGTTATCGAGTGGGAGGAGAAGGCGTGCAACGCGGGCGTCCCCATTTCGCAGAGATTATTGTGGGCGGGGCTAATACAGTCCGAGTACTAAATTTTCGCACAGTTCGCGGAACAAGTGGCTCGAATTCTTTTCCCTGCTAATAAATAGGCGATGTGAGCTGCAAGATTAAATGAAGACCAAGTATAACCTAAAAATGCAAGAACGCCAGAGAAATGTTGCATTGCATTATGACGTAAATTATTTTTAACTGTTATTCAGATAAGGGCATTAAACCATAAAAAAAACTACACGTCATATCCGCATACATATAAAAAAAAAAGATTGGCCACGATGTATAATATTTTTCTCGTTATAGTAATCTTTCAGTGGCGGAACTTTAACTTTGAGGGACATTGTTTGGGGGGCCTGCCTAATTAATTCAAGTTTTTGTATTACTAATAAACAGGGAAAGGAATTCGGGCCACTTAGTGTTGGACGCTTCTTACACCGAATCTTTACCTCTTGCCGTTCTCCGGCATCGATGCATCGAATTGATATCGAGTGGGAGGAGAAGGAGTGCAATGCGAGCGTCCTCATTTCGCAGAGATTATTGCGGGCGGGGCTAATACAGTCCGAGGACTAAATTTTCGTACTGTTCGCGGAACAAGTGGCCCGAATTCTTTTCCCTGCTAATAAATAGGCGATGTGAGCTGCAAGATTAAATGAAGGCCAAATATATTAAATTAAATTAAGTAAAAAAAAAATTGTAATCCAAATCTCATAATTATGAAATTAATTATAACAGGAATTATTAATCATAAAAAGATTTTTAGAATGTCCAATGCACTTTAATGTTTATTTTACAATAACTTTGAATTATTTAACTAAATACTAATATTTTTTATTATGTCAGTTTTTGCGGTCTTGGAAAAACGTGATACTTAAAAGGGTTCATTTTAACACAGGGTAATTCATAATAGGTAGATCACGACTAAAAAAGGTTTTAGAATGATAAAATTAAATAAAAATATAAGAGACACAAATTAAATAAAACATTGTAATCTAAGTGTCCGCCCGGCTTGCTGACAAATATAAGGACGTGTTAAAAAGGTTAAATGTTAAAAGGAAGGAAGTCTCTCATCTGGACGTTTTTTTCGAGTAACTCAAAAGTAACAAAACAATTTATTCTTCATTCCTTCATTTAATTTAGAACATCACGCACAAAATCTCTGCCTATTATGAATCACCCTGTATTACAATTAAACTGCCCTTGACTTTCTAAATTCGAACGATGCATTTTAAATTGAAATTGCACAGTACTGCCAACACATCAGGTTTCAAATTCGGTTTTCTCGTGGAAAAAAAATTTATTCTGTCGTTAAATAATAACAATAAATAGTTACGTTTTGTTTTTTCTTTTTGCAATTTATTTATTGTTTTGTTTTTCTTTTCTTTCAAACGTAATGCGATCATTTTCATACTTCCCGGCAATTTTGAATTATTAATCAATTTAGTCTTTTCTCTTATTTTCTATACATTTTCTGAAATTGTTTCTTTTCTTTCTCATTTCTGTTCTGTTTGCGTCGTAAAATGTACGTTCGTCATTTGTTTTTCTTTTACATTTTTCCAAAAGACGAAAACGTTCTTTTTCTTTTTGTTTCATTTGTCGTATATTTTTGAACGGAATAAAAACTTTCTGCACTCTGCAGACCGTTGCAATCGTCTTTTGTTTTCGTCGCTTTTGTCTTCTGATTGTGATTTTCTTTCTTTCTGTGCTCTTTCTTTATAAATTTCGAATTACTGTCATGTCTTGAATGTGTAATGTTTTTTTTATTTTACTTTTTCTCAACTGTTAAAAATTTTTTTGTGTCTTTAATTTTCAATTATTTTATCATATTTTTCATAAATTAAGTAATTCTAATTTCCTTAGAAATTTTATTTTTTTCCGTTGTTGATTGTGTTTCTCGATTATCAAAAAGTTTTTCGCTTTTTTCTTGTTTCTCATTGTGTGACTTTTTCTTTTCTTGTATCTTTTTTCTTGAAAACAGTTTCGTTTGTCTCCTTTTTCCTTTTCTTAATACGTCAATTCCATTTTGAATGTTTGCTATTATTTATCACCTTGAGAATTTTCAAATGTATAAATTTTTTAACATTCTTTTACACTTAATTTTTTATACTTGTGTAGAGTGGCAGCGTAATATAATGAATTCAGTTGACTTTGAGATTTGTTGCGGTTGACACACGTATATATTTTCTTTTGACTTCATTTTTTACTTTTTTTATTGTTTTTTTTTTATTTTTTATTTTTTTGCTTGGTCTGAGTAGAGGCGAGTTCAGTTGTTTGGGACGCGAGTTTGGTTGACCTCGACGATGGTCGAATTCGCTTTAATCGTTTTTTATTTTTTAATATTTTACATTTTTTGTTGCTTTTGAATTTTTTACATTTCAAATGTTTTGTTTCAACGGAATAATAACAATAATATAATAATACTCTTTATTTCAAAGCAGTATCGTAACCGTTAATTACAAACGGCCTGAAAACGTGAAGTACCTACAAACAAAAAAAAAAGACTACAAACAAAAATCAAAATTAAAATTTAAACTAAAACAAAATCAAATAATTACAAGAGACAAAATAATAACAACAAATTAAATGACACATAAATACAGTTAAATAATATGAAACATAAATACAGACAAACAAAAATTAAAATTTAAACTAAAACAAACAATAACGAGAGAAAAAATAATAACAATAAATTAAATGATACATAAATACACTTACATTGAGTTGGGTTGACCTTGAGTTTTATTGAGCTTCACTTGCACATTTATTTACTTTTAATTTTTTTTAATACTTTCCTTTCTTAATTTTTTATTTGGGGTTTGAATGAAGTTAGATTGAATTGAATCGGGTGGACATTAATTTGTTTTGTTTTGTTATTTACTTTTTGCTTAGGTTAAATAAATGCTGTACAATCCTTGACCTTGAGATTGTTCGATCTGCCCTTTAATCGTTTTTTAATTAACATACCTATATTTTGGCTTCCCTTTTACATCGGCGCCCTCATGCCTTGCTTATCGCCTTCCGCCGGCCCTGTCTATTAGGTGCGCAAAATTTCTATTTTTTAACCGCGAAGGAGTGAACGGGGCCCTGCGCTGTAGCCCATAAATAATACCATGCCCAAAGCCGCCCCTGTAATATTTTCCGCAGTAAATTATTCATCAATGAATCTTTCTTCTAAGCTTTATTATCCATTTTCTACCCCTTTGTGGAGCACTTTCTTTTAAGAATAATATTCGGTTAGGTTTTGGATTAATCAGTTTTGCAAAGATTACAAACATAAAAAGGGCAATTTTTTTTAAGCGTTTTCGATTGACATGCTCTGAATGTATCTTCATCTCGTTTCATCCCCATGGAATAAAATAAGATGGAGATACATTCAGTGCACATAGTGCACCCCAATCGAAAACGCTATAAGATTTATGACCGTTTTCATAATCAGACTTTAAGGAAGCTTTAATTTAAAGTCACTTTAAGAAATATTTTTTTTTTTGGTTAAAGTAACTTTAAATTTAAAAACCTATTATGAAATCGGCCCTTAAACTTTTTTTTTGTATAACATTAAAAACTTGTCAAAGTACATTCCCCAGTAATTTATTGCAAATACCATACATTACTTATTTAAACAATACGTTCACTTGAGATAACTAGGTATATAATAGAAAAAAAATATTATATAAATCATTCCCTTATAATAGAAACGGATAAAAATGGGCTTTACACAAAACATTATATTTTAAATAATCGAATCGACGAGTGCATAATCGTGTTCAGTTCAAATTTACTGTTTCGACAAAACAACAAATAACTTTCTCTAGATTTCTATTTTAAGTCAATTATTGGCTTCAGATATCCTCATACGAAAGAATTTTAAGCCAGCAGTTCGCTTAAAATAAAAATCCAGAAAGTTACTTGTTGTTTTCTCAACACGGTCGGTCTACTTTGGACTGAACACGATTATGCACTCATCGATTCAATTAAAGAAGACATGTTTGTATAATACTATTACAGAGTACGTAGGGATCTATGTTTGCTGGAGGTCTTCTGTCTTCAAAGTGCCCCTTCTTCGCGGCAGCGACACGGCTGCTGATCCTCACGCTTACAGCACGTCCAGACCCGGAAGTAAATTCCATGGGCTTACCCGGTTTCTCTTCGTACTCGGGCAAGCACCTACCAGATTTCGCTGCTTTACTGTACAAAGCTATGTGCTCGCTGTGTTTGCTCTTTAATTTCGAAATGGCTTCCTCGATGGCTTTGAGGCCATCATCTGCGCGCATGGCCTTAGTCGAGAAGTTCACGTGTAACGAGCTTCCGCTCCAATTTGGAAAAAGGTTGGGCTCGAGGGAAACGTCCAGACCGTATTCTTCAACCACCCTCGCCATTATATACCGGCCCATCCAAAGATCGTCCGCGCCGGTGATGCCCTTGCTCGCGCCAATTTGGTACTCCCATTGGGACAAGGTGCTTTCCGCATTGGATCCGCATAGTTTGATTCCGGCGAATAAACAAGCCCTATAGTGGGCTTCCTCCACTTCCCTGCCGTAAACCTTCTCGGCCCCAATGCCCGAATAATAATGTGGAATATTATTGGGGGGCTCGCCTTGCACAGGTGGCCAACCTAACGGTCTTCCATCCACATCCATCAACATGTAATCTTGTTCCAACCCCCATAAGACTTCGTGCTCGCACACTCGGTTTAAAGCGTCTCGTAATTTCGCCCTGGCGTTCGATTCCGTGGGGCAATCGTGGGTGTCCATGTAGTGGGCTTCGCACAACGCCATCTTGTTCTGCCCTCTTCGAAACGGACACCTGTATAAAGCAATCGGAAGCAGCTGGACCTCGCTGTTCTTCCCCGGCCTTCCTTGGTACGTGGAGTTCCCGTCGTAACTCCAAACCGGCACTTCTCTGTAAACGCTCGGTACCACCGGAAGGGTTCTTGCTTTGCTACGTAGATTTTGACCGGTACCGTCCACCCAAACGTACTCGACGACGCACATGTGTTCCGGAAGAGGCAGGCAGAGGTACCTGTCGATGATGGTCTTCGATAGCTTCGAGTTGGGGGAATGCTTCAGCGTGCACGCGCTGTATAATACACTTCCGGTTGTTAGATTTCGCGGCAGGAATTTGATTTGTTGGTTTACGAGCGTTCTTAAAAAGTTCGGCTTGCTTAAAGAATACAGTGACATTTTAGTAATCAAAAATGCAGTTTGAAATTTGACATTTTGGGTAGACGGCATGGGCGTAACCAGATTCTTTTTCTAAGGGCCGCTTTCATGATCAGACTTTGAATTTAAAGTTACTTCAACCTAAAAAAATACATTTGTTTTCCTATACTTAAAGTGACTTTAAATTAAAGCTTCCTCGTTAAAGTCTGATTATGAAAATGGCCGTAAATCCGGACATATTTTAAAAAATATTAATACTAATCAATCATTATTAGATGTTTAATGGTAGGCATAGATTTATTGGTTTAAGAAAAGCATAACTTATTTTTTTAAACAAACATTTGAAAAGTGAGTTGTCTGTATTCTAAAATTTGTTATAACTATCAATTTTTTTTTTTTCATTTAGAATATCAACCCCCCTTGCCTGGTTACGCCCATGTTGACGGATGTGATATACCAATTTGATTCTTCAATAGTTAAGAACGGAAATAATCGGAAAGTGCAATACAGAAGAAGCCCCCCCCCCAAAAAAAAAAGAGAAGACGAAACATTTTGTTTAACACTCAAAGAATGCTGTTTTAGCACGAAGGGGAGATTTAAATATTCTTAAACGACCTTCCACCTAATGAATTATGTGATCCAACATGCCACATTCCTCCAAAAAAAAAAAAAAAAATACAAACGCCCCTTACTATTTTGATTTACAGGCGGCGAACAATAAACACGACGAGCATATCGCATCATTTGGCTTCTTTGAAATTTGCCGACAGAAACACCTTCTTGCAGGTGTGGACACCAGTCTGCCATCTGTGGACACTAGTCTGCCATCTGTGGACACTGGTGGCGGACATTTATTGTGTCCGTTCACTTTTTTTTATTCGAGTTAAAATAATTATTCTAAAACCTAACGTACTTCTGAACAATTTTCAGCTACTTTACAACAAATAACAAATATTGACGTGGTTTCAAACTTTTATAGAATAAATTTTTAAAAAAATACAGAGAAGGCGAATTAAATTAAATTTACTTACCTCGTAACCGCAATTTTTAATTTCCTGCAATTGACCGTCGGCGGCGCCAGATGCAATTAAATTAATAAATGCAAGTAAAAAACCGTACACGTTCAAGTTCATGTTGTAAATGAGTAATTAAACTGGTCGGTGCTGATTGGCATTCGTCGATACACATTTTTGGACGGCCCACATTATCTTCGAAAAAATGTTTTCTTATCCGTCACGGTTGTTATTAGGTGGCGAAAGCGAACTCGTCAGCGAATTTTAATTGTTGAGTAACAAATAATCTGGTGGCTTTTCTATTCCATGCGTTTTTATAAAACGCAAAAAAAAACAAAAATAAAGTATTAAATAATTTAAGTATCGAATCCGTTTTTTAATCGGTTATAAAATTGAAATTTTTATTTTATTTTCTTGGGGGTTTATAGTGTTAACAATCTTCTTGAGGCGATCGGTTTTCAATAAAGTTGAAACAAAGCAATTTTGCCTAAATAAAACAAACAAAATAAAATTTTGCTTTATTATTATTACTTACACACAAAAGAGATCGAGATTTTCAAACCAAATGTTACCGTTTGGTGATGAATACACATCGGGGAAATATATTTTGCGCGGTTCAAATTCTAGTGGAGCGGGCAATATAAAATATTAGACCGTAGCGTGTAAACAAACGCGAGGGCTGCGGAGAGATAATTAACGCCGCTACAGCAATGGTGTTACTCAGTATAACAAAAAACAAAACAGAGCAATATTGCGGCAATAAAAAATTACAGTTGCGTAATCAACTCTTCTTGTTTAAATGTGTAAATATTTTCAGAGTAATTTGTTGACCAGTTGTACCTCGACCGCCGGAATTTATTGTGACATTGCATCATGTAGTAAGAACGCAGTAAATTATTTTCACCGTCCGTCACCTGTTCGATGCATTTTTACGGCGCTACTGAAACGATGGCGTGTACTTATTCAAATCCTATGCTTACTTATTACTATTTCTCAATGTTACCGTTTGGTGATGAATGTGAGCTTGGGTTTTAAGGGAGGGTAAAGAAACCTGTTGTTTTAATTAAATGAGGATTCTTCTTTTACATTTCAGCGATTAAGGGAAGACTCCCTTGGCAATCGTGAAATGATAAGCTGCCACCATCTCCACGGTTTACTTTCATCAGCAAATAGTGCCGTCGTAGAAGATTGAAATAAAAATCTTATCCTCATCTGCTTATAGCCGTTTGCACCATGTCTAGTTAAAAATTAAACCAGGTTTAACAGTAAACCCAGTTTGCACCGCGGCTTAAACCGTAGTTAAAAACTCGCTAAACCAACTCAATTTAATCCGCCTTTCGTGATGGTTTAACGTTGAGTTGTTTAGCGAGCTTTTAACTACGGTTTAAGCCGCGGTGCAAACTGGGTTTACTGTTAAACCTGGTTTAATTTTTAACTAGACATGATGCAAACGGCCATTAACTAAACAGTTTTTTATTACTTTGGCTTAAATTTCGCGAGACTCAGGTCCAGTTTTACAAATGGGGCTCAACTTTGAGCTGAGGTTTAAACCCTTAGCAACGATTATTTCAACAATTGTTGTGAAGGATTTAAGCTTCGGCTCAAAGTTAAACCGTCATTGTAAAACTGGGCCTTAGTTCCTGAGCTCACGACTGCACGAGTAATTCAGATAATTAAAATAATTAACGAGTGATTAAGCTAATTTATAGGAAATTTCACCTGGTTACATGGAAATCTCCTCCTGTTAAATTTAACCATCAGTTAATATTCTAGGAATTCCAAGGATATTAACCGACGGTTAAATTTATCAGAAGGTGGTAAGATCGAGCCTGAAACAAGATAAAATTTTGGATTATTACTACTTACAAAATTAATTTATCGAGATTTTTAAACCAAATGTTAGCCACGTGGTAATGAAAATCTTCTCCCATGGTTATGATTATGTTATTGGTAGGGTACGCTTTGGTTACATTGTTGAGGTAGTCAAAGAGGGCCTCCACCTATAGAATAGAAATTACGCACCTTATTAGTTTAACGAGATTTTTAAACCACATATTGGCCTCCACGTACGTGAAGTCTCCACCCATGGTGACAATTATGTTGTTGGTGGCGTAACCTTTGTATTGGTCGTCCAAGTATTTGAAGAAATCTGCTAGCTAGTAACACGATTGATAATACCGAAGTTCAAAGGAGAAGTTTTAGGGACTCTGTCCACTGTGGATTCAAGGCAAGTGACTTACTCTTTGGTTAACGTTGTAATCGGGACTTCTCTTATCGTCGATGATCGGTTCGTCCGAGCACAAGACGTCGAAGCAGAATCCAGGGGGCGGCGAGTACCCGTTGTACATGACGGTCGTAAACAATTGCGATTTATTTCCTGGGGAAAAACCTCGGGGAATTCAAGTTTGACTAAGTGTTTACAGCAAGTCACCTAAATTCTCGCTTCCTTGCCAAACGAATTCCGGTGTTTTGGTTTTGAAACGGAACTCTTTGTCTTGGTAGTCGATGCGTCCCAGAAGCAACCCGTCGAAGCCAAGTTGGGCAAAAATCGACGCCATTTCTCTGCTGTGCCCGAAAGGATCGATTTGCCAACCGATTTTTGGGCGACCGCAATCTCCGAAAGTTTCATTTATTTTTCTGCAAATTATTAATTAGCATCGTACAATAAGACCCAATTGATAATTAGGTGCGGCAAGTTTAGAAAGCTAAGTCTTCTTCTTAAGGGAAGATTTTCGAAATTGCCTGGTTGATAATCCCGGCGATTTATTTTTGAAACAATCTTTAAGTACCTCAAGCCCCAGGTGAATTGGTCGATGATCGACTGGTAATGTGTGGTGGCTTCGTCGTTCATACTCCACGCTCCCCCGATTATCTCCAGTTGCCCATTCTTGATGAACCTCTTCACTTGGTGTTTGACTGCGTCGTGCGGTTTTATCTACCATTTCCAGAAGAACGCGGTTTCCACGTAAATAAACCTGGAAGGAAGAAGCCTCGTACTCTACCTTCTCCAAATTTGGGCCCCGCCAGTAAATTTACCTTCTGCTTGGGTCTCTTCGCAGAGCGTCAATTACCGAATCCAAAATGTACTGCACCCCAGCTTTTTGTACGTTTGATTTACCTGGAGGGAGAGAGGAAAAAGGGGTTTAGCAAAAAAAAATTGTGCCTTATTCCGAAGTAGTATTGGTCCACGGTTTTTAGCCAATCCACGTCGTCGTGAGTATGCGGCACCATGCGGACCATTCACTACTTAGGATTTTTGTAATAAATTTTCATTGATTACTTCATCGAAGCATTTTATTAACTGAATACGCAAATACAATTTTATATTTAAAAAAAATCACGCAGGCGGTGCTCTAATTCTTTTTCTCGATTTCTATGACGAAAGTTCGGATTTGCATGGGGCCCAACGTCACGTTGTAAGAGTTATCTTCCACGTGGGGCGGCGTACTGGATTCGTACTGATAATAATTATCGGCGATGTCATTAGAGTCGATTTGGCTTCGAAGTTTCCAAGCAGCTTCATCCGCACCCCCCGCAACGAGCTTCTCAGCTAATCGCAAGCCGTCCACATTTTCGCCCGCCGTTTCAAACTGGGGCCTCTCGTTCTCATCCAGCCATTGGTTTGCACCGAGAGTCGTCTCTCTACACCAGACGATATCAAAGGAAGAGAACAGATCCTGGAAAAGAAGAAAAAATCGAATCGTTTTCGAATAGAGCGGCGGGGGGGTTATCCACCACCTTCAGATTCACTGTGACGGGTTTGGATAAGACGGGGTCTTCATTACTTTCCAAAACGTGCTCCAGCCTGAGCAGGAAGCTCATTCCTTTCCAGGGCTCCAACGTCAAAATCTGGACGTTGTTGGGAAGCGAGCGAGTTAGGCCAGAGTACTAGAAAAAAATATGAAATACACGCAATAATAATTAGGGAAAAGAATTTGGCCCACTTGGTGTTTGGATACACACTTATTACGCCGCCCAACTTACTCTTACTTTGATGCATAGAAAATTACTATTGATTAGGAAGGGAAGGGGTGCAGCGCGAATTCGCAGAATTTCGTACTGCTTATGGAACAAGTGGGCCGAATTCTTGTCCCTGTTAATAATCTAGGATCACCTGCAGGTTGTATTTTGTTTTATAATCGTTGTACGATAAGCCATTCGTAGGCGATAAGAACGTCCAGGCTGAGAGAAGCTTCCTTTGTGCGATGTCTCTTTCTAAGGCCGCCAGTGATATTCCTGCCATACCAAAATGATTTTTAGTCAACGACTAAAAATAATCGTAATAGTTTAAAATGCTTATCCATACCAGAACTCTTTAGGTACGGCCCAAGTATCAAATAGTGACTTCCTCTTACGACTAATCCCTTGCCAAAAGCCGTTTCGTTTAGGGCTTCGCCCACCCCGAAAGCATCGTCGTACAAGGAATTCCTGTGCAACTAAAGAACACGTCGTTTTTAAATCGTTCCAGCGCTTAACACTTGAAGATTGCTCACCATGAGCTCGATTTCTCCATCTGTCAAGCTCGAACCCCCTTGCGCCCTGTCCGTTAAGACCGCCACCTCGACGTCTCGCTTGGGGTCCCGAAGGAGTATCTTGGATGTAACTGGGTAGTAATTCCCCGAAATGGGCTCCGCGAGTTGCAGCTGCCAAGTCGGTCTAAAATCTCGTTCGCGTTTCAAAATTTCCCTGCCGTTTGAGTCGGTGTAAAACGTGGAGTCCGATTGAAGGTTGGTCGTGTATCTCGTGATGATTTCCTTGCCGTTGACGTCGCTGAAAAAATCAAAATACCTGTTCGATGATGCTGACGGTGAAAGAAACGAAACGCGTACTCATTTGGAATCGGTCCGATTAACCAATCAAACTCGACGTAATTTTCAGCAGCGTAAAGCCTTATGACCTGGCTGACCCAATCGTTGAAGGTCTGGTGCAATTCGGTGACGACCTCTCCGTAATAGACTTGGTACGAAGTTTTGTTTGCAATTTTGACGGGGACCGTCCCGTTTGGTCTGAAGATGTACGCCCCCGAGGATCGATTGGCGGCTTCTTTGTTGTCCCCGACCGCCCCTCGGTAGTAATAAAATTCTTGGGCGAGAGGAATGTCGACACCGTTCATCGCAACTTCATAGAGTTTTCCGGTGTTTTGGTCCACTTTAATTCTTACTTCCTGCGCGTTGTTTAAAAGCTGTGTTATCGGATTTTGGAGGCCGCTCATTGGATACTTACGTAATCCGTTATTTGTTTCTGTTGACCTTGCGTGCCCTTGGTATTTTCTGCTACGTAAAACGATTTAAAACCAAGTGGGGGGAGGTTTTCCGCCAAGAATACTATTTCGGAGTTCGCCTGACTTACCCTGCCGGGTATTCTAGAAATTGGCTCTGGGATTGGTATCAACTGAGCAGGTACGTTTTTGCCTTGAGTCAATAGAATAGAATAGATTGCATCACATTTTCCCTCATAATCAATTGGTATTACCATTGGGGTCTGTGATAGTGTATGCCTTTCCAGTTATAGGAAGGCGCACGTAATGAGAAACGGGCCTGCTTAAGGGGTTGTAAACTGTCACGACGAAAGCGCTGGAATTTTCCGTAAATTCACATTGGCTGACGTTGGCCAAAAGGCAAGATTGGAAAGGAATTCCCGGTGTTGGAGTTTCACCTTGAGATTTCGTTGCCAGCTTACTAAAAAGCAGATTACGTAAGGGAACAGTTTTTTTTTCCCTCGTTTGGCAAAGTACCTGAGGGCAGTGGCCGTTATGAATTCGCACTCGTCAAAACCTTTGTACAAGATTCTGGCGTAGTCGTGAGCCACGTGTTCTTTCTCGGTTCCTGTAACAGCGTCATGGTGTTGCATAACACCCATGGCTTCTCGTAAGGCGTTCAGATCTGTCCAATCTTCCGGACCCAAATCGGTTATGGCGTAGAGCTGTTTGCAAATCTAAAACGATCAAAAAAGGAAATGGTTTATTGAAAAGCATCATTTGCGTAAGTTCGTATAAGCAAAACGAGAATTGATAAACCCAAAGGAAAAGAAGGAGTTTGGGGGAGGTTTCAGAATCCTTTTGGATTGAAGAGACTTTAGGTTAATGAAACTGGAGAGTAAGTCTTCAGTTCATTTTTCTTAAATCTACTTCCCTTCA
Organism: Prosopocoilus inquinatus; assembly: GCA_036172665.1. Classification (NCBI taxonomy): domain Eukaryota; kingdom Metazoa; phylum Arthropoda; class Insecta; order Coleoptera; family Lucanidae; genus Prosopocoilus; species Prosopocoilus inquinatus. The sequence continues at coordinate 1,998,295 of CM069873.1, forward strand.
GTAATTTGGATTGGAATAAAAGTATTTCTAAAAGAAAGTTTCTCCCTCGTCGAATTGATAAACCCAAAGGAAAAAATGAGTTTGGGGGAGTTTTAAGAATTCTTTTGGGTTGAAGGAACTTTAGGTTGAAGAAAGTGGTAAGTCTTCAGTTTTTCTTTCTTGCATCTGCTTCTATTCAGTATTGTGGATTGGAATGAAAGTGCTTCTAAAAGAAAGTTTCTCCCTCGCCAAAACCAACAAAAAAAGTTTTAAGCACGTCGACTACTCGATGTACTCAGGGCAAAATGGATTTACGAGGGGGGAAAAATGGGAAATACCTGCAGGAAATTATTCCCCAAACGTTCGAATCGTTTCAAGGTTGCCCTCGATGTAAAATAGCCGGTCCAATAGGTATGCGAATCCGACGCGTACGGAAAGAAGTCGTCAGTTTTGATACTCCATTGGATTTTATTCTTGCCCTCGTCCAAAACTGCTTTCTGATAACAAGAGGGCGTCGAGTAGATGAGATTGTATTGCGACCCGTTGGTCTGACGCTGGTTGGCGTACCTAAAAGTTTGGGATTTGAGATTTTTTTTCCGGCGCGATCAATTTTCACAAAAGCGGCAAAATAAACCTGAAGCAAAGCAATCTGGCTCAAGTAAAACTAAGACCCGATCTTATAACCTCCTGTTAAATTTAACCATCAGTCAATATCCTAGGAATTACAAGGATATTAACCGACGGTTAAATTTACCAGGAGGTGGTAAGATCGGGCCTGAAACTAAATAATATTTTCGGTTATTACTACTTACAAAATTAACTTATCGAGATTTTTAAACCAAATGTTAGCCGCTTGGTAATGAAAATCTTCTCCCATGGTTATGATAATGTTATTGGTAGGGTACGCTTTGGTTACATTGTTGAGGTAGTCAAAGAGGGCCTCCACCTACAGAATAGAAATTACGCACCTTATTAGTTTATCGAGATTTTTGAACCACATATTGGCCTCCATGTACGTGAAGTCTCCACCCATGGTGACAATTATGTTGTTGGTGGCGTAAGCTTTGTATTGGTCGTCCAAGTATTTGAAGAAATCTGCTAGCTAGTAACACGATTGATAAAACCGAAGCTCAAAGGAGAAGATTTAGGGACTCTGTCCACTGTGGATTCAAGGCAAGTGACTTACTCTTTGGTTAACGTTGTAATCGGGACTTCTCTTATCGTCGATGATCGGTTCGTCCGAGCACAAGACGTCGAAGCAGAATCCAGGGGGCGGCGAGTACCCGTTGTACATGACGGTTGTAAACAATTGCGATTTATTTCCTGTGGGAAAACCTCGGGGAATTCAAGTTTGACTAAATGTTTACAGCAAGTCACCTAAATTCTCGCTTCCTTGCCAAACGAATTCCGGTGTTTTGGTTTTGAAACGGAACTCTTTGTCTTGGTAGTCGATGCGTCCCAAAAGCAACCCGTCGAAGCCAAGTTGGGCAAAAATCGACGCCATTTCTCTGCTGTGCCCGAAAGGATCGATTTGCCAACCGATTTTTGGGCGACCGCAATCTCCAAAAGTTTCATTTATTTTTCTGCAAATTATTAATTAGCATCGTACAATAAGACCCAATTGCTAATTAGGTGTGGCAAGTTTAGAAAGCTACGTCTTCTTAAGGGAAGATTTTCGAAATTGCCTGGTTGATCATCCCGGCGGTTTATTTTTGAAACAATCTTTAAGTACCTCAAGCCCCAGGTGAATTGGTCGATGATCGACTGGTAATGTGTGGTGGCTTCGTCGTTCATACTCCACGCTCCCCCGATTATCTCCAGTTGCCCATTCTTGATGAACCTCTTCACTTGGTGTTTGACTGCGTCGTGCTGTTTTATCCACCATTTCCAGAAGAACGCGGTTTCCACGTAAATAAACCTGGAAGGAAGAAGCCTCGTATTCTACCTTCCCCAAATTTGGGCGCCGCCAGTAAATTTACCTTCTGCTTGGGTCTCTTCGCAGAGCGTCAATTACCGAATCCAAAATGTACTGCACCCCAGCTTTTTGTATGTTTGATTTACCTGGAGGGGGGGGGGGGAGGAAAAAGGGGTTTAGCAAAAATTTGTTTGTGTCTTTATTTTAAGGACTCACTTCCGAAATAGTATTGGTCCACGGTTTTTAGCCAACCCACATCGTCGTGAGTGTGCGGGACGATGTGGACGTTTACGAATCCTTCTTTGAGTTCATGGCAAGTCTGCAGCAATTTTTTTCATTATACAAAGGCAAATACTGCAAGTAGTTTGCAAGCAAGGAAAGATTATGAAGGTCTCAAATGCCAAAACACCAAAGGAAAAAGCAAAAAAACATTTGCTTGATTTATTTTACTGAAAGTCTACGAATACCATCGAACAAAAATTAAAAAAAAAAAAATTCAAAAATAATAAAAGTAGACTTAAATAATGGATTATTAATAATTAATATTGATATTATGCAGCAAGGAGCAAAAATGGATTTCGTTGCAGGTGACTTTAGTCTAGTCGAAATATGTACCGTCCTTACAATTTATTAATTTTAATTTTTAATTAATTTCATTCATTGAAAAAAGTGTGATTTAGCAAGAAAAAAAAATAGATCAGACTTACCTCATATCCACAACTGTTGGGAGGTTCAGTGGGTGTTGGGTTTGGCGGTGTAACCCAAGACCTCACCAAAACTATTCCATAAAATAATAACAAAACGGGTTTAAACATGATGTTTCCGTGGAATTTTAAGCATAACTTTGCATTAGAGGTGCACCGAATCGCTGTTGTTCGTGCAGAACTTGATACTAACTGCAAAACTGTTGTGTCAGTCAAATGATACGAAGATACGAAGCAGCTGCTGGATATACCACAACCGCAAGATAACCGAAGTATGTCGCATGTACAATCTATTAAAGTCACTTCCCCGAATCAACACTGGAGCGATTATAAATTGTTTGTAAACATTATTAAATTAAATCTCGAGAAACTCAACCCATCAATCAGTTATACAAGAAATTTTGATTTTTCTTTATTTCGGCGGCTCGCCTTCTTCCTCCTTCGAAATTAAAAATTACAGGAGTATAATTTTCTTAACATGTACTGTTAAGAATAGAGAAATAGTACAGTCATTTACTTGCCGATAAAGTTATTCTATGCAACGTGCCGAAGGTCAAAGAAATTATCACAAAAATAGAAACAAAAATAAGTACATACAGCAAATTGACTTCGCGATAACAATTATTATTATGAACGTTAATATTTTTAAGCTGATTATTTACGAGCAAGAAATTACAGCTTGGTTGTTGTTGCCGACATCTTTATTTTTCAGGCGCATACTCCCTGAAAACAGAGCGGCGGCGCCGCGACGCCTGAAACCGCCGACTGCCTTAAAGGGGATGTTACGGTATTTGTTGTGTTTGCACAAATAAAAATAAAGACTATTATTATTATTATTATTACAATTATTATTTTCTCTTTGGTTCATTATTTCCATAAATTGAAACGATTTTATTAAAAGTACATTTTAATATGGGGTGATTCAAAATAAGTGTCGGACGCATTAACCTAACTAACTCACAGGTAATGCACGAAAAAATTAATAATAATCGAGTTGTAACTTACCCTAATCTGTAGAGAGAGTTAGGTACTCCCCCTGTACTCATAAATTAATTAAATAAGTATCAATGCGATGATTACTCGAACACGGTTCACCTTAATACCGCCTGATACGATGAAGTTTATTGCTCGTAAAGTAAGCGGGACTACACGAAAACGTGCAATTCCGACGAATTGGCTGACGACGACGTACTAAAAAAAAAGAAATCATATTTCGGACACTTTTCTAAATCCAAATTAAATTTTCCGACATATAAATATTTTACGATCCAAGAAGGATGTCCTAATAAGGTTAAACCGAACCATCAAAAAATTTACTCCTTTTTGATCGTTATTTTGGTTATAGTATTCCAAATTTAAACTTAGGTTTTATGGCCTCGAAGTTAACTACATTTACCAGCGGTTCGTCTCACGTAATAAAAGGATTTATAACATGCTCTTCAGTACAATAATTACCATGCCCTTCCGTGAAAATCACAATCATAATTTATAATGGGAAAACTATAGGTACTATCATGCTCAATTAAAAGATATCATTTGATAATTTCGTAACCCTTCTTGCAATTGAATGGGGATGGTGCTGTTTTAAATGACTTTCCCTCTGAGGGCCAGTTGTACCAAGCTCAACCAGGTTCAAAATAAACAAAATCGCATGTAATCTTAAGGACGTATGGCAATTAATGCATTTATAAATAAAACTCGTTCGGATTTGGTTTACTTTGGACCTGGTTCAGTTTAAAACTCCTTTATACAACTGGTCATGAATGGTCACAAGGAAGCGGTCTATACGCAGGAGTATCATTTTTATTGAGCATGACAGTACATGCGAATATCATTGAAATGACTTACCAAGATATACTTTATGCGTGTAATTGTGATGTAAAATAAAAATCTTACTTTACGATCCATAAAGGATGTCCTAATAAGGCTAAACCGGACGATCAAAAAATTTACTCCTTTTTAGACCGTAATTTTGGTTATAGTATTCCAAACTTAAACTTAGGTTTTATGGCCTCGAAGTTAACTACATTTAACAGCGGTACGTTTTACGTAATAAAAGAATTTATAACAAGCTCTTCATTACAATAATTACCATGCCCACCCGTGAAAATCACAATCATAATTTATAATGGGAAAACTATAGGTATTATCTTGCTCAATTAAAAGATATCATTTGACAATTTCGTAACCCTTCTTGCAATTGGATGGGGATGGTACTGTTTTAAATGACTTTCCCTCTGAGGGCCAGTTGTACCAAGCTGAACCAGGTTCAAAATAAACAAATTCGCATGTAATCTTAAGGACGTATGGCAATTAATGCATTTATAAATAAAATTCGATCCGATTTTGTTTACTTTGGACCTGGTTCAGTTTAAACCTCCTTGGTACAACCGGCTGTGAATGGTCACAAGGAAGCGGTTTATACGCAGGAGTATCATTTTTATTGAGCATGACAGTACATGCGAATATCATTGAAATGACTTACCAAGTTATACTTTATGCGTATAATTGTGATGTAAAATAAAAATCTGCAATACTTTACGATCCAAGAAGGATGTCCTAATAAGGTTAAACCGGACGTTCAAAAAATTTACTCCTTTTTAGACCGTAATTTTGGTTACAGTATTCCAAACTTAAACTTAGGGTTTATGGCCTCGAAGTTAACTACATTTACCAGCGGTACGTGTCACGTAATAAAAGAATTTATAATAAGCTCTTCCTTACAATAATTACCATGCCCTCCCGTGAAAATCACAATCATAATTTATAATGGGAAAACTTTAGGTACTATCATGCTCAATTAAAAGATATCATTTGACAATTTCGTAACCCTTCTTGCAATTGAATGGGGATGGTGCTGTTTCAAATGACTTTCCCTCTGAGGACCAGTTGTACCAAGCTAAACCAAGTTCAAAATAAACAAATTCGTATGTAATCTTAAGGACGTATGGCAATTATTGCATTTATAAATAAGATTCGTTCCGATTTTGTTTACTTTAAACCTGGTGCAGTTTAAACCTCGTTTGTACAACCGGCCACGAATGGTCACAAGGAAGCGGTTTGTACGCAGGAGTATCATTTTTATTGAGCATGACAGTACATGCGAATATCATTGAAATGACTTACCAAGATATACTTTATGCGTGTAATTGTGATGTAAAATAAAAATCTGCAATACTTTACGATCCATAAAGGATGTCCTAATAAGGTTAAACCGGACGTTCAAAAAATTTACTCCTTTTTAGACCGTAATTTTGGTTACAGTATTCCAAACTTAAACTTAGGGTTTATGGCCTCGAAGTTAACTACATTTACCAGCGGTACGTGTCACGTAATAAAAGAATTTATAATAAGCTCTTCCTTACAATAATTACCATGCCCTCCCGTGAAAATCACAATCATAATTTATAATGGGAAAACTTTAGGTACTATCATGCTCAATTAAAAGATATCATTTGACAATTTCGTAACCCTTCTTGCAATTGAATGGGGATGGTTGTGACGTACTGTTTTAAATGACTTTCCCTCTGAGGGCCAGTTGTACCAAGCTGAACCAGGTTCAAAATAAACAAATTCGCATGTAATCTTAAGGACGTATGGCAATTAATGCATTTATAAATAAGATTCGTTCCGGTTTTGTTTACTTTAAACCTGGTGCAGTTTAAACCTCGTTTGTACAACCGGCCATGAATGGTCACAAGGAAGCGGTTTATACGCAGGAGTATCATTTTTATTGAGCATGACAGTACATGCGAATATCATTGAAATGACTTACCAAGTTATACTTTATGCGTGTAATTGTGATGTAAAATAAAAATCTGCAATACTTTACGATCCAAGAAGGATGTCCTAATAAGGTTAAACCGGACGATCAAATAATTTACTCCTTTCTTGATCGTAATTTTGGTTATAGTATTCCAAATTTAAACTTAGGTTTTATGACCTCGCAGTTAACTACATTTAACAGCGGTTCGTCTCACGTAATAAAAGGATTTATAACAAGCTCTTCATTACAATAATTACCATGCCCTTCCGTGAAAATCACAATCATAATTTATAATGGGAAAACTTTAGGTACTATCATGCTCAATTAAAAGATATCATTTGACAATTTCGTAACCCTTCTTGCAATTGAATGGGGATGGTGCTGTTTCAAATGACTTTCCCTCTGAGGACCAGTTGTACCAAGCTAAACCAAGTTCAAAATAAACAAATTCGTATGTAATCTTAAGGACGTATGGCAATTATTGCATTTATAAATAAGATTCGTTCCGATTTTGTTTACTTTAAACCTGGTACAGTTTAAACCTCGTTTGTACAACCGGCCACGAATGGTCACAAGGAAGCGGTTTGTACGCAGGAGTATCATTTTTATTGAGCATGACAGTACATGCGAATATCATTGAAATGACTTACCAAGATATACTTTATGCGTGTAATTGTGATGTAAAATAAAAATCTGCAATACTTTACGATCCATAAAGGATGTCCTAATAAGGTTAAACCGGACGTTCAAAAAATTTACTCCTTTTTAGACCGCAATTTTGGTTACAGTATTCCAAACTTAAACTTAGGTTTGATGACCTCGAAGTTAACCGCTTTACCAGCGGTACGTTTCAGGTAATAAAAGAATTTATAACAAACTCTTCATTACAATAATTACCATGCCCTCCCGTGAAAATCACAATCATAATTTATAATGGGAAAACTATAGGTACTATCATGCTCAATTAAAAAATATCATTTGCCAATTTCGTAACCCTTCTTGCAATTGAATGGGGATGGTTGTGACGTACTGTTTTAAATGACTTTCCTCTGAGGGCCAGTTGTACCAAGCTGAACCAGGTTCAAAATAAACAAATTCGCATGTAATCTTAAGGACGTATGGCAATTAATGCATTTATAAATAAGATTCGTTCCGATTTTGTTTACTTTAAACCTGGTGCAGTTTAAACCTCGTTTGTACAACCGGCCATGAATGGTCACAAGGAAGCGGTTTGTACGCAGGAGTATCATTTTTATTGAGCATGACAGTACATGCGAATATCATGGAAATGACTTACCAAGATATATTCTATGCGTGTAATTGTGATGTAAAATAAAAATCAACAGGTACGATGTTTTTTTTTTTTTTTTTTTTAATATTAAATGCGTTTCTCGTTTATCTACGAGATGTTAGCCGTTTGGACTTATAAATGAAAACGATTGGGTATAAATGAACTTGGTGCGTGAATCGGTTTCTAAATACCTTCTTCCATGTGTAAAATACCCAGAACTATAAAGTAAGTTAACTGTTTTCTGTTATGTTCTGCTATGCGATGTACCGAGTGGCACATAAAACTTTCGTAGAATGACAAAACAACAGAAGTAGTAATGATTGTTGTTCAATTGCTTTTTTGTTCTATAGCTAATATTATCGTTAATAAATAATTATTGAAATTATGATCTACAAATTCTCAGTTTTGTCTTCTCAAGTAATCGCAAACTTATTTGGTAAAAGAAAATGACGGAGTGTTTATGAAGTGTGACAAAAGTAAAAAAAGACGAAGTATGATTTATTTTTGTTTTCGAAAGGCACTTAATAATTTACAAGACGGACACAATAAATACAGGTACAAAATTTAATCATCTACAACGCCATGCCGATCCTTTCGGGGACGACCCGGTCGCTTCCGGCCAATATGGCGACGACGACCACGAGGATTATTATGACCGTCGCAAGAATTGCTACTATCGCTGCCAACTTTCTTTCGCAGGGGGACCACTTCGAAAAACACCAGTACTGTTCGCGTTGGACTCTGAAAAGCAGCGTTTTCTAGAAAATTTTCCAAACCTTTTAATTTATTTGACACGAAAAATACAATACAAAGTGATCAAGTGGAACTGTTTGGGTTGGCAACACTATTAAGAGCATTTTCTTATTCAACTGTTTGCAACACTGCCAGTCGGATGTGTTTTGTTGATTAATTTGACAGGTATTTGACTTAGCGACAATATTGTAGGTTATGTCGAGCGTTTACTTAACACTTGTCAATATCTGTCAGCGTTAGGCCGTCAACGAACAGGAAGTTGCTCCGGTTGTACCACTTCAAAATAACATTCAGCACTGCCAACTCAAATACTTTTATTTGACCACTTTGTATTATAATTTAGGAGTGCACTAAAAATAAAGCCGATCTAAATAATAACATAGTGTAAAATATTCCTATTTTGTGATCCTTTAGAGAGAGATAACAGCTAAAGGTAATTAAATTAATCAATTGTAATATTGCAAATATAAATAGAAAATATAAAGAATTTATAGTGTTTTATTTAATTGAATTTAAAAAAGTAATAATCAGAGAGCGGCGAAATTGAGGTTTTTGATGATTTGCGTTGCCCTTCGAGACCTTATAAGTCCTTGAATGAGTGTACACATATATAAGTAAATATAAAATAAATTTACTTACAAGATTCCATGAAAATAATTTTAATACAATGATTACGGTTTGAATGATCTTAGGTAAAACCTTAGGTCATCCGCTCCTTGGTAATATTGATAAAAAAATCTCTTCTTGGATTGATTGCTTCGTCAGGGGAGAAAAATATTTTTTAATTTATTATTTATATTTATTCACTGATATATCGCATAAAAATAATTTTAATACAATGATTATGGTTTGAATGGCCTCAGGTCATCCGCTCCTTGGTAATAATATTCATAAAAAAATCTCTTCTTGGACTGATAGCTTCAACAGGGGAGAAAAATATTTTTTAATTTATTATTTATATTTATTTACTGATATATTGCATAAAAATAATTTTAATACAATGATTATGGTTTGAATAACCTTAGGTAAAACCTCAGGTCATCCGCTCCTTGGTAATAACATTCATAAAAAAATCTCTTCTTGGATTGATAGCTTCGTCAGGGGAGAAAAATATTTTTTTAATTTATTATTTATATTTATTCACTGATTTACTTCACTATTAATATGGCCCCCTTACTGGCAATTACTTTAGATTTTTTAATTGGATATAATTACATATTCGCACTTCAACAATTTTGATAATGTACAAAAATAAAAAAAATAAATTGTTAATAGAAACCTTTCAACCGAAATTTTATTTTATTTTTTTTTAATCATCAACAAGAGGAGGAGGGAAGAAGAAAAAATGAGAAAGTGGGAAAATCGAAACTATTGAACTTTGATAAACGAAGATGATTTAAAAAAAATGTAAAATTCGTCAATTATTTATTTTTTAGAAGCGGGAAAGCAACGCATTCGAATACATATAAAAAGGGGGAAAAAATAATGAAAAAGGTGAAGATTAATTTTTATCATTTTTTCCATCACCTTAATTTTATTATTTATTTATTTATTCATTTCTTTTTAGTTTAATAAATACTTCCATTGAGTATTTCTTTTTTTTCATTTTTTTTTTTAAATTGGTTTTGACATTAACAGACGGCTTTTTAAAATCAATCTGAGTCAAAATCCTTTGACCCTATACATATTATTCATATTGTATACTTCATTATAATTTTTTTATGGTTTAATAAATGCCTATTATTATTAAGTAAAGGTTTTTTTTTAAATTAAGTTTACAACATGATGCTTTCATAGATGATTTTATTTTTTTTAAAATATTAAAACAAAAATTAATTGCAGCGATTTAATTAAACAAACTTCATAATTCCGTACCCACAATTCGTTTTTATCTCAGCTTGGAGTTCAGACACACTGTTCCTTTTAAAACAAACAATCGTTTATCGTGTAAACATGTATTTGTTTGCAGACCAAGCATGTTATCTGGAGCTGCTGGTGCAAATAAAAATATATATTTTTAGATGTAAAAATTCTGAGAAAGAATAATTTTAAATGTTTCGTTTGCATTAACTCGTCAGGAAAACCGGCCCGGAGGTAAACGTACTATTAAAAGCAGGAGTTTGTCAAATTAAAAAAAATAATAATAAAAATAAAAATAATCTGGTATTTAAAGAGTAAACAAAGCCATTCGATGGTGAGCGGTGATGACTACGAGCAGAGTTGGGAACATTCCAGACGGGCTCGCGCGTCCTCTGCGATACAAGAATTTTCTAAAATCTATTTCCAAATTGAAACATTCCTATTTTGTTTAAACTATACTTTAAAAATTTTTTTTAATCAGTATATGTGCAATTGACACTCATGAATTTAGCGCAAAATTTATGAATTGTGTAAACCAAATTAATATTTCCCCACGCGACGTTTAACAAATCAGTTTTAAAGTCGATTTCATTTATATTATTCTTATGGCCGCAACAAGAAGGTTAGCACGGCAATAAAACTCGTAAATTTCCTTTGATGGAAACCATAACCTCACTCTTCTTGTTGCACTCTGTACTATATTCATTAAAAAGTGAACTTACGACCGGAAACGCGCATTCGTTCGATTAAAGTTGGCACTCAATTGCCCCAATTGCCGTATCTTTGGAAAAAATCGTATATTTTCTAGAAATGTCAGAAATATTTCGGATTCTGCTCACGGTGAGCATCTAAGAACATAAACTTCTTATACTGATTATAGTTTTGCTAGTAACGTCCATCTGCATCCACGTTAACAGCATCTTCTGAAAAAAATCGTGTATTTTCTAGGAATGTCTGAAATGTACCGGATTCTGATGATAAGAAACAAGTTACATAATTTTTTATCCCAATTAAAGCTTTACTACCGACGTTGATCTGCATTCTCGTTAACAGCCATCAGTTTCTTTCCAAAATTAAATTCTTTTTTGTAATTAAGAAAAAATAAATAAAAAAATCATTGTTAATAAAAAAAATAAATAAAAAAATCAATGTTTCATTATTATTATTGTTACGTAATGGGGGTTTTCGAATTCTTTTACGCAAATATTTATGTAATAGTCGATAAGGAAGTGCTTGTAATCGCATGAATCATTCCTAATCAAAAGCTTTACTTACTGAATTCCTTACGCCTCCCACAAATTATTATTTTGTGACTCAAAAACACACATAATTAATTAATTAACTACAATTACTGGATTTGTGGTGTAATGTCATATGATATGTAATACTACTATTATACTGAATGTTGAATAAAATAATAATAAGCAGGTTAACTGATTCGGTACGACTCGATGTTCTTGCATAATTAAAATTAAAAAAAAAAAACAACAAAAAATTTGTATGAAGAATACAAACAAAAATACGAAAATAAAATACTAAATACTAAAAAAATAGGAAATGGTAGTCTGTATAAAAATAAAATACGTAATAAATCACCTGTGTGATTATAGGAGTACATGATAATCAAGAGATAAAGATATCGGCGTATTACGCCGATTCCGATTACATTTTATGGTCCTAATAAATACAAGTTTTATTAGGAAAGTTTCTGTATTGCTGTCTTTTTTCAATCGAATTCAATTTGAAACCAACGATCAAGACCCTTAATTTTTTTTTTAAGATATAATTACTTGATTATAGAATATTATGTAATCACTTAATTCCCAACGTATCCAATCATGAAAGGAAACAAAATCCCAATCGGATTTAAATAAATTCTGAAGTTCTCTCTTTCTTTTGAAGTATGTTTCATTTAACAGCAGCTGCCATCAAAGTCACTATTATACCGTGAACTAACAAACAACTGTCAAATCGAAAACCATACCATTTGGACACTTTGTTTAACAGTTGATGTTAAATAATTACCGTTCTTAAACGGAACACTCGTTTTACATTTCATTTAATAATAGTATCTATCAATTTTGAAAATCGCGCGTGACGTTTTAAGCAAGCGTTTTCGGACACATGTTTATAGGAAGTTTTGTTACACTTTTATTCCGTACATCACGTTGGTAAAGTTTGCTCGAACAATTCAGATACACCCTGTACATTCATCATTGGTTTATGATAAACATTTACACGTGGCCAGTAATTAATACACCACGAAGAATGTATTTTATTCTATTGTCAAAGCATCAGAAAAAAGTTTCGGATTATCACAAGAGATTGTTATTCAAGATCTCGCTTGGAAGTTGTATTATTAAATTAAATTAAATTATTTAGTATAAAGTCGTCCCGAGTATAAGAAGAAATAACTGTACCTTATTTTTTAATTCGTAGGAGTACTTTGAATTTTTGGCGCTAAAAACGAGCTTTGTTATTGGTAGCTGGCCGGAATTGACCGATGACAAAGCTCGTTTGACCAATGACAAAGCTCGTTTTTAGCGCCAAAATTTCAAAGTACTCCTCCGAATTAAAAAATAAAGGTATGGTTGATTATTAAAATAAAAATGAATTACAGTCAAGTCGAGTAAAACGAAAACAAAAGAGCACGAAACGGCGACGAAGTAAAGGACGAAAGTAAAAACTGTGCAAGACTGAATGAAAGCAAGTCAAATCGATGTAAAAAACTGGCACTAAAGACAAACGACGATCAGTTAATAATTTGAAAAATAAAATAGAGTGAAAAATATAATAAACTCAAGCACCCTGAAAGGAAAAAAAACAAAACAAAAGATGAAGATTAATAAAAAGTAATATCGTGTCAAACAGAATCAAACAAAAGAAAAAAACTAAAAAACTGAAAAACAAAAGATGATACGATGATAGTAAAGAAATAGAAAGAAAATCATGTGAAATAGATTAAGGTCGATTAATTGATTACAATAAAAATTGATGAACAGATAAAATAGCGACATCTTACGATCGCTTTTTGAGCTACGTCTCTGCTGAAGAAGCCCCAAGCAGGGCTGAAACAGCTGTACAGGTTTTCACTGCAATCAAAAACGATTTGCACAAAATTTATTAAAAATTGAATTAAATGGTCATTCAAATAAGGAGTAAAGAGAAATAACAAAATAAGATCGGTGATGAGGATGAGATAAAAATCGAATAATCAAGAGCATTTGCGATTTTTTAACCGTAAGTTTGAACAAAAGGAAAAAAAACAAAGGAGAATCAATCTGATAACGCAAATACAAAATCAAATCAAATCGAATAAAGATCGGTTTATAATTAAAAAAAAATAAATAAATTAAAGGCCAAACAGGTTGCAATTTAACCAAATTTAAATCGAAAACTCTTAATATATCTACACATACTATTTTAAAAGTATTTATTTAATTTTAATTTGAATTGAAAGGGGGGTTAAAAAAAATATTTAATTTGAATTCAATTGAATTGAAAGGGGGGTTGGTGGAAATTTTTGTTTCCTTGTAAGGGGTCGACGCTTAAAAAAGTTTGGGAACCCCCCTGATTTAGGGCAAAATATGAAAGTTCGCAGCTGCTGTACTACAGTACTATAGTACTCGTAATATGAATAAAAAAAAAAAGAATTAACAGGTGTTCGATTATATTCAAAATTCTTTATTGTTCCTTCTTTTAAATTTTATTTTATTGTTGATGACAAGTATCGGATTTTGGTTCTACTTAAAAAACCCACAACCTTCATACGCCCTTGATTTTAAATTTCGTTTTATTGCAGAATTTTTGTGTCCCTTGAATTCTGAGCGCGAAGAGAGTTCGGTCACCCTAACGTAATTATTATTAAAAAAAAAATGTTGCAAATCATTTTTGACTGCTGTGAACCCATCGAGCAGCCTCTGCACAACTGTTTCCGCCCTACTTGGGGCTTCATCAGCAGAAGCGTAGCTCGAGAGTTCCATTGCAAACCAACATTTCTTTTTTAAACTTTGATTATGCTTTGACAGCACGCATGGGATGACTTATTATGTAGCAAACTGGCTTCAATTTGTCAATCCTAAGCAGATCTTTGTGTCCCATGAATTCTGAGCGCGGAGAGAGTTTGAGTGACTTCTTCAGTCACCCTAACGCAATTATTATAAAAAAGAAATTGTTGCAAATCAGTTTTGATTGCAGTGAATCCCACACAACTGTTTCAGCCCTATTTGGGGCTTCATCAGCAGAAGCGTAGCTCGAGAGTTCCACTGCAAACCAACACATTTTTTTTTAAACTCTGATTATGCTTCGACAGCAAGCATGGGATGACTTACTATATAGCAAACCGGCTTCAATTAGTCAAACCTAATGCAATGTTAGGTTAGGTCGTTGTTTAAACTATTCGCAGTTATTATTATACGTGAAATTAAAGTAAAATCTTGCCCGAGAAAAGTGATTGTTAAATTAAAAAAAAAAAGTAAACAGGATGCGATTGTACGTAGTAAGATCATTCAGATTCGATTGCTCTAATCTTTTCTTAACTCGCAAAATGCGATTCATATCTACCGCTTATCCTGCCAATGGAAGAACTGGATTTTCTTGTTCCGTAATGGATTACTGGCGCGCAGACTTTTTTTTTATTATCAGTTTTTACAACCGTGACAAGATTAAGATTGTTTACCAAGCAAAGCTTACGTGAGCTCCTGTGAGATATGACTGCAACTTAAAACAAGCTGAGACTACCGAGGGTAGAATTGAAAAATGAAAATCGACCGCTTTAACACCGAGGGGGCGAAAATTATTTCGATCAGGGGTGGACAAGAGGCCATTGACAGCAAAAAACTAAAGAAATAACAGCAAGTAGATTTTTTTTTTAGAACTGCTTGTTGGCAAATTTTTTTTTTCTTCTTCTCGTCTTTCTTGGCTTTTGGACTAAACCATTCCAGGCAGTTACTTTCACTACTCTTAACACATTTCATTCATTTGTCCACTTCACACCTCTTTTGAAAATTGGCAAATTTTGACAAAATCAAAAAATGATTGATACAATTGCACGAATCTAAATAAATTTTAAAATGCTTACTCCAAACTTTGAACGCTCCCTGTACGCGTTGAAGATCTGCCACTGTGCGTGAGATTTTGGTCACGTTCCAAACTCCTATTGGATTTTAGGCTAATACTGTCCAATGAAGTGTCAAACGCTTGATTCTCGAATGAAGTGCCCCCTTGCCTATTCTTGCTCGAACCGCTGCCACTTCTCGATCTACCACTCACTTTACTCCTTTGGCTGCTTCTGTTATCGATTATTTCCCCATTTTCATCGATGATCTTCAATTTCACCGGAGCATCATCGTCATCGTTGGAATCCCCCTCGGCAATAGTCGGCGGTAACTTCTTCTTAGACCTTCCGTAATTATGTGACTTCGTCTGCCTGAAATTCTGTTGGTTCTGAGTCTGAGGAAGTTGCACGCTAAGCCTCGCCGTGTGACTTCTTTCCAATTCAATCACATTGGACGAAATGGTCGAGATCTCTTCGAGACTTTTGCTCTTCCTCTTCTTGTCGTTGCTGGTCATTACTGCCGATGTCATCTGATTTTTTGCAAGTCGATGAGAATCCAATTTCGAGATTTCGAAGATTTGAAATACTAATATTCACTACCGGGGAATTTCGAGGGGCATTATTCTGTTTGTTCGGGATTTAGCACTTTTCGTCTGACGAGAGACAACAAACTTATGTTGTCTTTGTTTTCACCGAGCCGCCGAGAGCAAATACACGCGCACGTATACTACGATAAGTGAATTGTTCCTGAATTTTTTTTTTGTTGTTGCAGTTGTGATAAGCAAGCAAACGGCGAGGTGCGATAAGATAAAAACGACACTGGGCTCTGTTACGTTATTTTAATTTGCAGATCGATGGTTATCTATAATTTACGTGAATATTAGGGATGCCGAATCGATGGCCGAATGAATGTCTTGGGGGAAGTCTTCGGGTGTAATTTGGCTGATAAGTAATTCATACCCACACCGACGGATGATGATGACCTTTACTTTTCAAGCAAGTTATTGCTACGAATATGAAAACGTTAGTTCAAGTCTATATTACGAAAAAAATTAAGTTTATTGTGCGCGACAAAAAAGAATGGATTAATTGTCTTTGTGTTACATTAAACTAAAAGCCTGCGAGCTAAGCAGAAGTCGGTAAATCATGCTAGACAATTTCCGCGGCGATTAAAAGTGTGCGAGCTAAGTAGACGTCGGTATATCATGCTAGACAATTTCCGCGGCGATTAAATCGATGGCCGTACTTGCGAATTTATGCAATTTTGTTAATTATACCTAAACAAATTAAAAAAAAAAAAAAAAAACGAATCATAAATTATCCTAAGTCAGTAATGACACAAAAGTCACAAGTTTCTGCGGTTCATTAAATTAATCTTGGACTTTGATGTCTCTTTCAGTGGCGGCCTTAGGGGTGGCCGTACCGGGCAACCGTCAGGGGGCCCTCGCGCTTTCAGGGGCCCCGCGCCATCTCCTACGCACGAACTTTTCAACATTTTAACCCACGTTAGTTCAATCGGAATGAAGATTACTGCTTAAAGGCCCGATTTCTTCACCTCCTGTTAAATTTATCTGCCAGGTGGTACCCTCGGAAACTATCATCGATGCAATGGTTTCCAGGGATAATACCCGGCAGATAAATTTAACAGGAGGTGAGGAAATCGAGCGAAAATCACTATAAATACGAAAATATTTGCAGATCTGTGCAAAACATACGGGCGAGCGTTAATTTAATTTAATTTTTCTTTAATGGCACCCTTCCAATTAGAAGAAACTGATGAGTCCGAGCGCTTTTTCCAAAAAGAAAAAAAATAAATAAATTAATTAACCGTCTTGAAAATATTTAAATTTATCCGCCACGCTGTGTAATTCATCGATTAATTGACTTTTGTTTTTTTTTCTTTTATTCGATTCAATTAAATTTATTTTTATTTTATTTTGACTGTCAGTTTATCTTTGATTCGTTACGACTTTATGTTTCTTTTTAAAATTATCAATTGATTGTCTTCTGTTTCTGTTTGTTTTTTTCATTTTGTGCGATTTTCTTTTATTTATTGATTGTCGATTGAGCGTCTTTTGTTTCACTTTTAATTTTACTCGATTTGAATTCGAAAAAGGAATTATTTATGCGATTTTTTTAATTAAAACTAATCGATTAATTGTTTTTTTTTTATTCGATTCAATTAAATTTTTTATTTTTTTTTAACTGTTATTTTATCTTTGATTCGTTACGATTTTACGTTTTATTTATTTTTTTTTAATTATCAATTGATTGTTTTCTGTTTCTGTTTTTCTTTCTATTTTGTGCGATTTTCTTTTATTTATTGATTGTCGATTGATGGTCTTTCGTTTTTCTTTTAATTTTGCTCCAATTGAATTTAAAGTCGGAATTATTTACGCAATTTTATTTTATTTCTTGTTCATCAATCGATCGCCTTTTGTTTTTCTTTTAATTTTGCCCGATTCGAATTTAAGGCAGGGATTAAAAACGTCCCTTCGATCGATCGCCATTTTTATTTTCTCTTTTACATCTACGAATTGGTTTCATTTATTGATTATTAATCGATCATCATTTATTTCCGTTTTTTTTTTTGTTTTATTTACTCCATTTGAGTTTATTCTACATTTTCTTTTTTATATCTACGAATTGGTTTCATTTATTGATTATTAATCGATCGTCTTTTTTTTCTGTTTTTTTATTTATTTACTAGATTTGAGTTTATTTTAAATTTTAATCCCTTCGATCGATGGCCATTTTTTGATATTTCTTTTACGCGATTTGATTGTATTTTTTAATTATTTATATTTTGATATAATTTTTAAATAAAAGATGATAGACGAAAATAAAAATTATATAAAAAAGATAATTTTTATATAATTTTTATTTTCGTCTATCATCTTTTATTTTTCGTTTGACTTTATTTGATACGATTTTTAATTTTTCAATTATCACCAGTTTTGATTGCCTTTTGTTGTTTCTCTTTTTTTTTTCGTTTATTCAATTTGAGTTTATTTCATTTTAATTTTTCGGTTGTCAATATTTACGTCGATTTTACTACTTAATCTTGGTTTTACATGTTTTTATTTTTGCTTTACCTTCATCCGCGCGATCGTCTTTTGTTTTCGTTTTATCAGACTTGCCAGATATTTTATTTTGATTATCAATTAACCTTTCTTTTCATTTTTTTTAGCAATTTTTTTTATACGTGTACCCTGTATCGTATAGTTACCTTTTTATTTCATGGTCCCATTATTATAATTCACAGTTTTACTCTTTTGTTTCCAAAACTTGGAAAACATTTGTATTTCACACTTTCAAATAATATTAAAAAAATTCAATTAAATGACAGTCACGTGAAACTATTGTATCTGCTTATTTTTAATTATTTAATGTTTCCTGCTGTTTATAATGCAAAGAAGGCAAACTATTTTCCCCCAGGGGGCCCCGCAAAAAGTCCTCGCCAGGGGCCACCCAACTATTTTTTTTTCTTTTTCTTTTTGATTAATTTTTGTTTTTCTGTAAATATCATTATTATTATTTCTTTAATTAATTTACTATTATTAGTTTTTCTCTTGTTATTGTTTCATTTCGTCTTAGTTTAAATTTTAATTATTGTTTGTCGTCTTTTTTGTTTGTATTTGACGTTTTCAGGCCGCTTGTAATTGTTACCCCGTTACAAAACTGCTTTGAAATAAAGGTTATTATTATATTATTATTATAATGCGGAGAAGACGAACTTTTTCCCCCTGGGGGCCCTGCAAAAAGTCCTCGCCAGGGGCCACGCAACTATTTTTTTTCTTTTTTTTATTAATTTTTGTTTCTTTGTAAATATTATTATTTTTATTTCTTTATTTAATTCACTACTATTATTTTTTCTCTCGTTATTGTTTCATTTCGTCTTAGTTTAAATTTTAATTATTGTTTGTCGCCTTTTTTGTTTGTATTTGGGGTTTTCAGGCCGCTTGTAATTGTTACACTGTTGCTTTGAAATAAAGATTATTATTATTATTACATTTTTATTAAGGCCGCCCCTGGTCTTTTTCATATTGGCACTTAAATACGGCGCTGACTTCTGATACTTTGTTTACTACAAATTGATAAATTCACAGATAAGTTTCAATTTTCTTCTTTCAAATTTCTTAGACGTATAACCAGGGATAAGAAATCGGCCCACTTGTTTTACGATCAGTACAAAAATTTAGTATGCGGATTGTATTAGTCCCCGCCCAAAATAACTTCTGCGAATTGCGAACGCTCGCACTGTAACCCTTCCCCTCCCACTCAATAGCAATTGAAATGCATCGAAGTCGCGGAATAAAAATTGTGCAACACAAAATGGGCCGAATTCTTTTCCCTGCATATAAAATAAAATTTCTGAGGAGTTTCAGAGATCCATTTAGTTTTCCTTGCGTGCTCTGAAATTAACGGCGAACAAATGCATTTGAAATGTTAATGAGAAAAAAGAAAAGCGTGAAGCGATAATTGCACAGGGGGATTGTAAACAGACTGCATAAGCACTTAAATGTCATCGCCTATGTGCAGGCAATTTCAAATTGCAAGTACGCATGCGAAATCCCAGCCAAAATAGCGGGTGGCGAAGGAAGTTTCGAGCACGAGCGAAAAACCACCCCTAACACCGAACCCATCGTCAGAGCTGAAACTATCTTCCCCAAGTTTTGAGCGTGAAGGGCGCCCTATCGATCCGGGGAAGGCGCGGGAAAATCGCCCGGCGAAATCTCCAAACTTTGTTCCAGCACGAAGAGGGAAAATTTACAATCGTCGATAAGTTCTGGTCCGGAGCATTTTCATGATCTGTTCCTGTTTAGTCTTTGCTCCGAATTGATCTCTCTTAAAAAAAAGAAAAAATTAAATTAAAGGACAATAAATATAAACAAGACTTGAAAAGTAATCAGAAAAATCAAAATTCGTGTTAGTATTATGTGTAACTTAGTGAAAGAAAAACAATAACTCTAAAGACCATATTATATGTTTTGTATGTTTTAAAAACTATGTAGGTATACTAAATACTACTACTACTAATAGTATTTTTAATAATAATTCCATATATTCAATGATGGTGATAGTAAATGTTGTGATAACGTTTCTTCGTATACCAATTTAATATTTAGAAGTAAAACATGGCGCAATTCGTGACTCACATACAACCGACTTTGATGGAAGCCTCCCATCACCATACGCCTCTGCATCACCACAAAGACATCCACAAAGACCACCACGCCAAAGACCATCACCACATAGATTCTGCCCGGCATAAGGAACACAAGGAACTTGAAGGTCACTATAAGGATATCCAGATGCACCAGGGCCACCCAAGAGATTTTCCAGTTTTGCCCTCTCAACATTCCCTGCAAGCCCACGATCACCATCACGATTCCAGAAGGTACCACGAACACAGAGCCCATCAAGATGACCATCACGACGTGAAATGTCATCAAGATCTGGTCGACAAAGGGCGTTACATGGATTCTCATGGGGTACACCACGAATACCAGTTGAGCTTCATCGATTCCCAAGGCATTTACAGGGATTACCATGGGCACGGAATTGATGAATTTCAGAAAAGAGAATCGTCGTACAAAAGGGACAAACCCACACCGCCCAAGTACATAGATTTGAATCCCATTTACAGCGAAAACAAAACGGTGAGTCATTTTTTTTTTAAATATAGGCACCGTTAAATAAAAAAATAATAATTAAAATATAAAAGGGGCAAACCTATACTGCCCAAGCATACACAGAATTGATTCCCATTTACAGCGAAAAGGGTGAGTCATTTTTTAAAAATATAGGCACCATTAAATAAAAAAATAATAATTAAAATATAAAAGGGGCAAACCTACACTGCCCAATCATACATAGAATTGATTCCCACTTACAACGAAAAGGGTGAGTCATTTTTTAAAAATACAGACGCCATTAAATAAAAAATAATAATCAAAATATAAAAGGGGCAAACCTACAAAGCCCAAGCATACATAGAATTGATTCTCATTTACAAGGAAAACGGTGAGACATTTTTTAAAAATACAGGCACCATTAAATAAAAAAATAATAATTAGAATATAAAAGAGGCAAACCTACACAGCCCGAATATACATAGAATTGATTCCCATTTACAGCGAAAATGGTGAGTCAAATGGTGAGTCATTTTTTAAAAATTTACTATTACGTTTAAAAAAAATATGAAAATATGGTGCGTCTGTGACGCATGACGCACATCAAAAATTCATTCACTTAATACACACTTTATCTTGCCGTTACAATTGGTTTGTATTCTGATGCGCTGTCTGCGAATTAGTCATTGCGTTTTGTCATGTATATTCAATTACTAATGGCATGACGTCCATTCAGGAGGCTCGTTTAATAACAAAATCTGCTGTTTGGATAGTGATAATAATTTCGTCGAGGAATAAAACTATTTAGCATAAAGCAAAAACAGGTGTTTCAGAAATCAAGAGGTTTAAAAATAGATAAAAAAAAAACGTTTTGTTGATTGCTGTAATAAATTGCATCGCAGTTTATTTCTTCGGTAAAATAAATTTGAAAAAAAATTGTGTATTTCCAATTACTATAGTTTGTGCCTTGAATGTTTATTATTAATTATTTTTTTTCCGAGTAACTTTAAATCTACTGTTTTTTATTCGTTTTTGGGTTTTAATTTCTTTCTTTATGATCGTTATATATTTTTCATACTTTGAAAAAAAATTTTTGTTGATTTTGTTTGTTTTTTAATCGTCGAAAATTTCTTTTTTTTTTTATTTTTCCGTATTTCCTTGTTTCTTCTTTTGCTGTAAACGCGATTGTCATTTGTTTTCCTTTTTTCGTTACATCTGAATTTTAATTTGAGTGTTTATTACTCCTGTTAATAATTTTTCTTTGAGTTTGTTTTGTCCATTTGTTTTTCCTACCTCTTGAATTTTTTTATATTTGTTTGTTCTTTCCTTTTTATTTTCTTAAACGCTTTGATTCTCATTATTTTTTCTTTTTCCTTTTGTTTGTGAATTTCATTCTGTTATTAGTATTATGTGGTTTTGGAGTTAGTGTTTTGTATTAGAATCGTCATTTGTTTTTCCTACTTTTCATTTCATTTCGATTGTTTCGCCAGCGTCAAAAATTTCATTCTCCTTTTGTTTTACAACGCTTGCATTTTTCTCTATTTGTTTGTTTTCTCTTTTTATTTTCGTAAACGCTTTGATTGTCACAGTTTTTCCTTATTTTTTTTTTTTGGGAATTTCAGTCTATCTCAATTTCGATTGGTTCTCGATCGTCAAAAATTTCATTCCTTTTTTGTTTTTGAGCGTTTAAATATTTATTATATTTTTCTTCCCCTGAGAAATGTTAAGCGTGCTGTTTATTCTTTTTGGGTTTTCATTTGTTTCATTATTGTTGAAATCTGTTTCTCATACGTTCTTCAATTTTTTTTTTTATTTCGATTATTAATTATTTTTTTTTCTAAGAAATTTTAAATCTAGTGTTTCTTCGTTTTTGGGTTTTCATTTCTTTCATTATGATCTCTTCATATGTTTTTTCATACTTTCTTCACGTTTTTAAATTTCGATTGCGTTTCTCGATCATCGAAAATTTCTTCCTTTTTTCTTGTTTCTGATTCTTCTGATTTGCTTTTTTTGATTCTTCTTTTACTGTAAACCTGATTGTCATTTGTTTTCCTTTTTTTGCAAAAAATTAATTTTTTGTTTGTGATTGTCATTTGTTTTCCTATTTTAAAAAAATTTAATTCCTTGTTTTTCAACATTTGCATTTTCTATAGTATTTGTGTGTTAGTTTTTTTTTTCTTATTTTCGTAAACGCTGTGGTTGTCATTTGTTTTCCTTTTTTCTTTTCTTTGTGAATTTCATTCAGCTATTAGTATTTTGTGGTTTTGGCGTTAGTGTTTTTTTTTTTTTATTAGAATCGTCATTTGTTTTTCCTGCTTTGTTCAGAAACTTTTTCCAATTTCGATTGGTTCTCGATCATCTAAAAAATTACATTCTTTTTTTGTTTTTAAATGTTTGAATGTTTATTATTAATTTTTTTTTTCTGAGAAAAATTTTAAATGCACTGTTTTTTTTTTTGTTTTTGGGCTTTTATTCCTTTCACTATGGTCGTCATGTGCTTTTCGTACTTTTTTAATTTTTTTTTATTTCGATTGCGTTTTTTTCTTTTGCTGCTTTTCTTTTTCTTTACTTCTGAATTTCAATTTGAATGTCTTTTGCTCCTATTAATATTGTTTCTTTGAGTTCGTTTCGTCCATTTGTTTTTTTTTTTTTTACTTTATTCGGGATTTTTCTTTTCATTTCGATTGCTTCGCGAGCGTAAAAAAATTTCATTCACTTTTTGTTTTTCAACGTTTGCATTTTTCTCTATTTGTTTTTTTTTCTTTTTATTTTCTTACATCTTTTGATTGTCATTTGTTTTCCATTTTAATTTCCTTTGTGAATTTCAATCTGTTATTAGTAATTTTTCTTTTTAGTTTTTTCTTTTCTGTATTAGAATCGTCATTTGTTTTTCCCATTTTTGAGTTATGACATAAACATCGTTTTTTTTTTTTTTTAATAGAAACTGCCGAATCTCCGTCATTTTTTTAAAATAAATATATCGAATGATACATCGTTGGAGAGGTAAAAAAATTACATTTTTTTTCCAATCGTGGCCTATTAGGGTTGCCTTTCCCTATCTTTCTCGTTTTTCAACTTTTTTAATACATATAATCCGATAGACTTTAAGGAAATTATTTTTCTTACTAAAACTTTGATCGTTACGCCATTATAATTATTTCTATAGCCATATTTACAGAAAAAAAGGCACGCGCGAGTTTTAAGAAATTTGGAAAAATTAAAAAAAAAGAATAATAATTTTAATGGATTTATTAAAACTACTTATTTAAGAAGTAACACATCACAGGCGAGCAAATTGAGCGTTTAATAGAAAATACGTTGCCGACTGGTTACATTTATAGTTATTTACGTGTCAAGCTTTGTAAATACATCTTTACGGGCGAGCTGGAGTTTGTGGGACGAGCGACGCTACAGTGAAATTATTTGCCTATAAACTTTTATTTTCAGCTTCACATGGCGATTTTTAACTAACTTATTTTTTTATAGAAACATTTTTTTTTATCGAAGGCGCTATTTCTAGCTAGACGCAGTCTTGGTGTAAACAGACAATCTGCGCTTTACAAGCCTGTAAAATTTTAAAGGTCTTTTATACAAGACCGTAAAAGTTTTCAATAGTTTACCGTTTACTTGATTGCCATAGACGACGAAACTGACCTGTTAAATGCCACTTTGTAAAAAGGTGGAAATAAAGATTACTTTAAAAGACTGCACTTAAATTTAAAACCGATCGAATCTGGGCAAACGGTGTATAATATTTTTTCACCCGAAAATATAAAAAAATACAGGTTGTCCAATTTAAATTTTCAACTTTGAGACTACTTCCCCGTTAACAGGATGAGATGCACATACATCGTTTCATATTGTCAAATACTTTATTAAAACCTGAATCACCCTGTATATGCATGTATCATCTCGTCAATAATCTCGTATTTTTATTGTTTGTTTAATTTATAAATAGCCTGAGTATGTGTGGAACGACAAATATCCTCGGATATGTCAATTTTTGTTTCTTGTTCACATTTTGATAAACAAATGTCATAGATGGCGCTGGTGTAGTATAATAATTTTATTCAACGTGCATATTGCTCAGACGATGTAACAAAATTTCATCTACATGTGTAATATGTATTATGAAATTCGATTTCATAACATCCTGAAAATCTTCCAGACAAGCAGGACGTTGTTGAGATATTCGGAAAGTTTTACACGAAGGAAAACGTGCAAGATGGATGCCGACGAATATTGTAAGGGGGGCTCGTTTATCTCGGCACCCGTCCGTCTGGCTCCGGACATATCCAAGATAATTCTGTTCCAAGAAGCTCCGGGTAGAAAATAGCGATAGATTATGCGTAACAGCTTCAATAAAACGTGTTGTTACAGTTACGACTTACGTTTTCTGCTGCGTATTCTTTCATTATATTATGTACAGGCCTAGGCGCAGTTTAGGCGGAAGGTTTCGTTAAATATACGAGGAACTACTATTATGCTGAAGCTATCATAGTCGGAAAAAGTTCTAATCTTTAACGCGTCTGCCCTGTAAAAACAAAACAATAAACCAGTCGAAGCCCGATAAGTTTATGCGGCACGCAGTAACCACTACCGTTCTGGTCGACTGGATATAAAAACTTGTTTACATAACCGAATCATTCCCAAGTGAACTCGCATTCTTTTTGCAGTGACGGCGCTATAATTGATATGAATTAAATGTATTACGCCAGTCTTTTTAAAAGTTACATTAAAGAATTATAATGTTTTCATAATTATTAATTTGAAGGAAACTATAAAGGTAATTATGTTACACACTAATTTACATAAAAGGTTTGCTTCTGATGCAATGAGCGCGAGGGTGAGAGTGCCTCGGGTATAAAAGCCGTTCAGCAGCGACGTTGAAATCTACGCCGCTGCTTTGTTTATCTTTATACTGGTTTTTACCAGATGTCCTAGGAATGTCCGACCCTTAGTTATGTACTATGACGTTCAACTTAAATGATACTCCTGCATGCGAACCACACCCTTACGAACATTCACCGAAAGGGCTACGAAACTATCAAATGGTATCATTTAAGTTGTGCATCATTGTACATTTTTATTGCTTTTCCTTGTTCAGGGTTGAATGAAAGACTATCAACATACATTGTTAACTGTAATATCAGAAAAGTTTTTTTTTCTTTTAATTTTTTATTTACATTGCTTCCTGCCATACAGAAATTTTTTTCGTATGATTGGCTGAAATATGGCGGAATCGATTAAAAATACACGCCATTCTGCCAGACTCTAACCAGGGGGGGTTTCCAGTTGGGCCTATTGATTGCACCCCTTTGTGGCTCTGACTCTGAAACTTAAATATATTTTCTTTGAATTTCTCTTGGTCACTTTTTTTATAATTCTTTTCCCCTCGAAACTGTAGCCAGCATTGTTTTTTATAGTATGTCGCCGTTCGCCACCATTTTGGGGACACCCGGTATGTTCTTTTTTTATTTACGCTGTTTTTTTTTTAATCATTTTTGTAATCCTGCTTCTATATACAAACAAGCAAATTTTCGATACGTGACGAATCACGCTAAATTAATTTCGTTTACTGATCCAACCCGGAAAATGACTCACGTCAGGTGGAATCATTAATTTACGTCACTCAGTATTTCTCTCGTCCGCTGTGAATATAATGGGGTTGTCGGGAGTTTCAAAATAAAAGAAATGGCATTCGTGATTCGTATTTCCCAGACGAATACCAACATCAACAATAACATCTGAAAGGCAGGAAATCAGAAAACATGATTAAGAGTTTTCGAACAAAACGAAATGAAACAATAACAAATTAAATTAAAACATTTTTTATGATTTTATTAGGATGATTAGATTGTTTTTAGATCTTTTTAATGCTTTTAAGTTGGTAGCGTACTGAAGATGGGAACTTAGCTGCCGAAATACGTACCTACGGATATAAAATTGGATATTATGGGCGGAGGTTAATTTCAATTACAAATTAAATTAATTATTCAGTAATAATCAGTTTGTGATCTTTTTCTCTTCTCTGCATTTATTCAGTTTGTCCATCCAGAGCAATTTGATTGTCATTTGTTTTCCTTTTTTTCAAAAATTTAATTTTTTGTTTGTGATTGTCATTTGTTTTTCTCTTTTTAAAAAATTTAATTCCTTGTTTTTCAACATTTGCATTTTCTATAGTATTTGTGTGTTAGTTTTTTTTTTATTTTCCTAAACGCTGTGCTTGTCATTTGTTTTCCTTTTTTCTTTTCTTTGCGAATTTCATTCAGCTATTAGTATTTTGTGGCTTTGGCGTTAGTGTTTTTTTTATTAGAATCGTCATTTGTTTTTCCTGCTTTGTTCAGAAACTTTTTCCAATTTCGATTGGTTTTCGATCATCAAAAAAATTATTGTGGGCGGAGGTTAATTTCAATTACAAATTAAATTAATTGTTCAGTAATAATCAGATTGTGATCTTTTTCTCTTCTCTGCGTTTATTCAGTTTGTCCATCCAGAGCAATTTGGAGTACATGGAAATTAAATTTAATCACCAACCAGGAGCCTTCTCATGGTGCTTTCAGCTGTAAATGATGAAATGTGAGGGTTGCTAGGTGACGCCTGACGTTCAGACGCCGCGACGCGTCGCGCCGCACAGTGTCTGCTTCGCATTCAGTTGCGCCCAGACGTCTAGCCTCCGGCTGAACTAATTTATTATGAGTGCATGTCTTTAAAAGAAAAAAATTCACTTACATTCCTTACTGAAAATTTTATTTTTCCTCACCGTGGTGGAAAATTCTTTCTTTCCCTCGAAAATAACATGCCTCTTTTTAATGCGGTTGTCCCAAAGGGGGAGTATTGTGTTCACGACTTTTATAAACTAACCGTTAAAAAGGGGTCCGTTCTGTATCAAAACCGTTATATTTAAAGGGGTTTTAAATTTTGTCGCTACGGTAACAACCAATCGTGGAACTGTATTTTAAACTTTAAAGAACCTCTAAATTTTAACAGCTCGTTAAAAAGTTACAGAGTACGCCCCTGAAAGTAAGCTTTACAATTTAGAGGTCCTTTAAAATTTAAAATACAGTTCTATGGAGCCTGTTCTGTATCAAGAGCGTTACATATAAAGGGCTGTTAAATTTTGTTACTACGGTAACAACAAATCATAAATTAAATTTTAAAGGACCTCTAAATTTTAACAGCTCGTTAAAAAGTTACAGAGTACGCCCCTCAAGGTGAGCTTTAGAATTTAGAGGTCCTTTAAAATTTAAAATACAGTTCTATGGGGTCTATTCTGTATCAAGAGCGTTACATTTAAAGGGCTGTTAAATTTTGTTACTACGGTAACAACAAATCATAAATTAAATTTTAAAGGACCTCTAAATTTTAACAGCTCGTTAAAAAGTTACAGAGTACGCCCCTGAAGGTAAGCTTTAGAATTTAGAGGTCCTTTAAAATTTAAAATACAGTTCTATGGGGTCTCTTCTGTATCAAGAGCGTTACATTTAAAGGGCTGTTAAATTTTGTTACTACGGTAACAACAAATCATAAATTAAATTTTAAAGGACCTCTAAATTTTAACAGCTCGTTAAAAAGTTACAGAGTACGCCCCTGAAAGTAAGCTTTAGAATTTAGAGGTCCTTTAAAATTTAAAATACAGTTCTATGGGGTCTCTTCTGTATCACGAGCGTTACATTTAAAGGGCTGTTAAATTTTGTTACTACGGTAACAACAAATCATAAATTAAATTTTAAAGGACCTCTAAACTTTAACAGCCCGTTAATAACTTACAGAATACGCCCCTATGATTGCTTGTTACCGTAGCAACAAAATTTAACAGCCCTTTAAAATTAACGCTTTCGATACAGAATAGGCCCCTTTCTTGGGGTCTATTCTGTATCTGCGTCGGAGTCTGCGCGTTAATTTTTACCGCAAACAGTGTTGCCAATCTCTCGAGTCCAAATTCCTTTTCGTTATCAAATTTTCCTTTTGTGAAATGGCATTCAATTTCAACTAAATAATTTTTTTTTTATGTTTTGTTGCCAATCGTTTTTGATTGCAGTGGATCCCTCGAGCATTCCCTGTTTAACTGTGTCGTCCCTATTTGGGGTTTCATCGGCAATGTCAGGTCAAAAAGCGATCGTAAGATGTCGCTGTGTAAAAAAAATGTAGGAATATTAAAATAAGCAAAAATACTCAAAAAAGAAAATTGCTGCAGCTGATTTAATTGGTTGATTTGATTTTTTACATTCAGAATTAATCAAGAAATCATTTACGCATTCTTATTTGGTTAAGTCAGCGCCATCTATAAAAATTCGGTCGAACTACAGTTTGTCAGTGCGAAATTTGAAATGAATTTTGAAGCGATACTCAAAACTGACGTATTTATTTATTTTCACAAAAATTCACTCAAATGAATGAAAATCAAATAAAAAAATCTCTATAAAGGGAAATTTTCTTGGAGTTGGCAACACTGCGTTGAAAGGAAACTCCTTTAACTTCTTAGTATATCAGATTAATTCTATTTAAAATCCGAAGTCCAAAGAATGATCGTAAAACCTGAAGTCTTAGGGTCAAAATGACATTGTTGGCAACCCTACTTCTCACATATAATTTGCTACGTGTAATTGTGTCCGTCTGACGTCACTCCTCTTCATTAAAGAAATAAACTATACCTTCTCCGTGCTTTACAAAATTTTGATGGTTCGATTCTTTGTTTGTTTGCTACTGAAAAATTCCGAATAATTTCTCCAAACTGCACTTTGCAATAAAATTGTATTTGTATTGAAGATTTAAAGTTTTGCAAAATGATCATGAAATTCAACAATAATAATGGATAATAATTATTGTTGTAGACAGTAAGCAGGTTCCCTCTTTGAGTAGAGTAATTAAACTTTCCTAAATCTTCTCTGAAATAACCCGGCGTTCGCTATCGAGCTGTTCTTAGCGTGGCATTCGTTTAAGTTCTTATTTAGTAGATGGCGCAGGTTGAAGGATCAATATGGGTTTAAGATGTACGCTCTTTTGCCTACACGTCTGCAATTAAAAAAAAAAAAAAAAACGTGAAGCGAAAAACATTTTCCAAGAGAATCAATTCAATCGATTTTGAAAGGAGGCTTCTTCGTCATTTTTTTTTTAATTTATAATATCCTTGTGAGAAGAACAAACATTTTCCATTTCAATAAAAAAAAAATGTGGGTGCGGACTGGATTGGTCGATCCATGCTTATGTTATGGGAGGAAAAGCAACAAAAAAAGGATTTCATAGAATTGTTAAAAGAAAACTCGTTCAGCGGCGCAGCATTTTTTTTTGGTCCTTCGAAACAGATTCTTTCAAGATTGACAACAGTAACAAATATGAATTATAATCCTATTGGATTTATTTTTAATATGAATATTTTTTTAAACCGAAATCTACTATATTTCGAAAATAAATTTTGTTTCTACAAGATTTTCTTCTTTTAAACCAGACAGGTTGCCCTAAAAATCTAGATTCCAATTTAAAATGACGTTGCCCTAAACGAGTTAATGGAATTGTTAAAAAATCTTGCGCAAGGACGTTCATCGGCGCAACATTTTCTTTTTGGTCCTTCGAAACAGATCCTATCAAGATTAACAACGATAACAAATACAATTTATAATACTAACTGATTTATTTTTTTTGATTTAAATGCATTTAATAGTTCTCGCCGTTGTATTTTAAATTGAAATCCATAATTACATTTCGGAAATAAATTTCGTTTTTACAAGATTTCCTTCTTTTAAGTCGGAGAGGTTGCCCTAAAAGTCTAGACGTGTTAATTGAATTGTTAAAAAATCTTGAGCAAGGACGTTCATTGGGGCAACATTTTTTTTTTTTGGTCCTTCGAAAGAGATCCTATCAAGATTAACAACATTAACAAATACGAATTATAATCCTATCTGATTTATTTTTTTAATCTAAGTATATTTAATACTTCTCGCCGTTGTATTTTAAATTGAAATCCACAATTATATTTCGAAAATAAATTTCATTTTACAAGATTTCCTTCTTTTAAGCCGTACAAGTCGCCCTAAAAGTCTAGACGGTGCCCTAAACGAGTTAATGGAATTGTTAAATTAAAAAATCTTGTGCAAGGACGTTCATTGGAGCAACATTTTCTTTTTGGTCCTTCCAAACAGATCCTATCGAGATTAACAACAATAACAAATACGATTTATAATCCTATCTGATTTATTTTTTAATTTAAATGCATTTAATAGTTCTCGCCGTTGTATTTTAAATTGAAATCCATAATTACATTTTGAAAATAAATTTCGTTTTTACCAGATTTCCTTCGTTTAAGCCGTACAGGTTGTCCTGAAAGTCTAAACATTGCCCTAAACGGGTTAATGGAATTGTTAAAAAATCTCGTGCAAGGACGTTAATTGGGGCAACATTTTCTTTTTGGTCCTTCGAAACAGATCCTATCAAGATTAACAACAATAACAAATACGAATTATAATCCTATCTGATTTATTTTTTTAATTTAAATGCATTTAATACTTCTCGCCGTTGTATTTTAAATTGAAATCTATAATTATATTTCGAAAATAAATTTCGTTTTTATGAGATTTCCTTCTTTTAAGCCGGACAGGTTGCCCTAAAAGTCTAGACTGTGCCCTAAACGAGTTAATGGAATTGTTAAAACATCTTGCGCAAGCACGTTCATTGGCGCAACATTTTCTTTTTGGTCCTTCGAAACGGATCCTATCGAGATTAACAACAATAACAAATACGAATTATAATCCTATCAGATTTATTTTTTAATTTAAATATATTTAATACTTCTCGCCGTTGTATTTTAAATTGAAATCTATAATTATATTTCGAAAATAAATTTCGTTTTTACAAGATTTCCTTCTTTTAAGCCGGACAGGTCGTCCCAGAAGTCTAGACGTTGCCCCAAACGAGTCAATGGAATTGTTAAAAAATCTTGTGCAAGGATGTTCATTGGCGCAACATTTTTTTTGGTCCTTCGAAACAGATCTTATGAAGATTAACAATAATAACAAATACGATTTATAATCCCATCTGATTTATTTTTTAATTTAAATGCATTTAATGCTTCTCGCCGTTGTATTTTAAATTGAAATCCATAATTATATGTCGAAAATAAATTTCGTTTTTACGAGATTTCCTTCTTTTAAGCCAGACAGGTCGCCCTAGAAGTCTAGACGTTGCCCTAAACGAGTCAATGGAATTGTGAAAAAATCACGTGCAAGGACGTTCATCGGCGCAACATTTTTTTTTTGGTCCTTCGAAACAGATCCTATCGAGATTAACAACAATAACAAATACGAAATATAATCCCATCTGATTTATTTTTTTAATCTAAGTATATTTAATACTTCTCGCCGTTGTATTTTAAATTGAAATCCATAATTACATTTCGAAAATAAATTCTGTTTTTGCAAGATTTCCTTCTTTTAAGCCGGATAGGTCGCCCTAGAAGTCTAGACGTTGCCCTAAACGAGTTAATGGAATTGTTAAAAAATCTCGTGCAAGGACGTTCATTGGCGCAAGGCGGAACATATTAAGAGGGTCAATGTGGTTTAGAGGGCAAAGGTTAATTATACCTACGAGATATATTACCCTGTTAACATTCTGATGATAATAATAATGAATCATGTGTTACATCACGCACGTTAACACGTATTACCATCATATTATCATAAACATCAATTCGAATACGTGTGGAATGTCGACCTAATTGTATCTTCTAAAAATACGCATCGTGCATGACGAGATATTAAAAAAAAAAAAAAAATAGGTTTATTAGCCATCGTATACCTGCATAAATTAATTTTATTTTGATAAATTGGTATGTATTAAATGCAGATTTTTTTTTTTGTGTGTAAAATTTTAATACAGGTCGGTCGATATATCGGAAAACGTACGTACACAAGTACTTCCCGGTGGATTACACTTTTAAATAAGCAAAGTCTGGTCTCCTTTATTTTAAAACTGCTGTACGAACGATTTTCCCGACCCTCGAGATATATCGCATCCTGAAAAGTTTTTCACGCGACCTCGAAGAGAGGGGCGGTCGTTCGGATGGAATTCGCCCAATCGGAATCTGAGGAGATGTTCTCCTCAGGTTCGTCTATGCCAAAAGTGGGCAACCAAAATAAGCTGCATTGCGGATGATTCCCGTCCACATCTGAGAGTGGGTCAGTGTTAGGGCCACAGTTTGTCTGCAGAGTTTCAGCCGTTCATACCTTCTGATTCTGATCTTATATGATGTGCGACAACAACAACACTTCGGAAAATTCGTTTCCTCCGCCTTTGCCTTCTCTGGCTTAAGCGAATGGCATTTCAAATTTGTCCAGAATTGCCGACGCGTTTTAGGTAACATCGGGGTCTGTCATCAGCATGACAGAGGGCGATGGAAATGTAAGTATTTTCTTTTAGCGTTGTTATTTTCAGGCTTTGTTTGAAATAAAATCATCATCAAAGAGCTTGTTCGGTCATTTCATTCTGGACATCTTCCACAACATCCCATGAAATCGTTTCATAACATTTCAGCAACACAATGGGCGTATTTGGTACTTACTTGATTTAGAATCATCATCAAATTGTCTGTTCTTTTTAATAACTAGATTATTTTTCAAATTTACACAAGTATATTAATACAATGAAAAATTGCAATGGACTTTCGAATTTGAGTTAAAAAGGAATTATTTGGGATGGCTTATTAGGTTGCAAACTGCTTGCCATTCCTCGTAAAAATTTAGGTGAAAAAATGGCCGCGCGATGTCGCGATCTAAGCTGCATATAAATATAATTCATTTCACCATCTTTACATTATATTGTCGACTTTTTCATTTTTTTTCTTCAACGGTTTCAACTTCCATTATATATAAATGAAAAATCGAGTCTTTCTACATCTTTTTAATTTCTTCAATCACGACCGGTTTCGTCTTCACGACATTTTCAAGTGTATAATCAGTTCTTGCCAATAAACCTTTAAATATATAGCGTATAGTTTCATTCTTTACATTGCAAGTGATCATTGGCGACATACAAGCGATTTAACTACTCAGATATTTTAGCTTTGTAAACATAGTTTTAATTTTTTTTTTTTTTTGAATTTACAATTGCTTCAAAATTTAGCCCGATCTTTCAGTTTTGTTATTTCGGATTTCCGCGGCGTAAGAAATCATTAAATTCCGTGCATCCTGCTGCAGTAGTATGCATTGCGTTCCTGCAAGTTAAAATATTGATTTATACAGATACAGTGACCGACAGAAAGTTGGGACACATGCGGATGCTTATTTTATTATTAATTGCTCAGAAAAATTTATTCTTCACGAAAGCTTCTGATTCTTCCCAAACTCAAGACGCAAAACGTATCAAAGTTTGGACATCTCTTGTCTTAACACCACCGAGGAAATCAGAATATTTGAAATCGACATAAAAGAGTAAAGCACGTTTATTTTTCAAGATATGCGCAAATACTATTCGGAAAATCATTCAGAATTGTCATGAGATCTCAAATATGATGAAATCATGAGTGTCTGCGAAGAAGAAACAAGTTTGACATATTTTTCAATATTTTCCTCTTATATCCACGTGTATCATAGAACTTCGAACGTCGAACGCATTGAACAAGAGGTTTTTTCAGGTGTGACATGGATATACTCCGAATTTTTTTTTTTTTGACTCAACCACCACCTAGAAATTACGATCAATGACTTTGATACACCAAAAACCGCGTTTTTTGTGTCCAAAAGTTTTTCCTCGCATCGTAGCTCGCCGTGATTTCATATCTGAGAACTCATGGTAATTCTGAATAACTTTTCCGAATAATATTTGCGCGTATCTTGAAAAATAAAGGTACTTTACTCTTACCACAAACTTCAAATATTTTGATTTCCCCGGTATACGAAAAGAGGTAATCAAACTTTAACACTTGCATCTTGGATTTGGGAAGGCGGAGGAACTTTCATAAAGAATAAAATTTTCTGAGAAGCCAATAACAAAAAAGTTTCCCATACGTGTCGAATTTTCTGCCGCACACTGTATAAGCATATTCAAAAAAGAATATTCAAAATTAACGTGTTATTTAAGAGGATTAATGAACCGTTTTGAAAATTAACATCGAGCCGACTTGCCCTCTTTTTTTTTTAAAAAAAAAACGTCGGCCTAATAAATAAACTTAATTTTACTTATATTTTATTTTTCAACGTATAAACTTAAGGTCGTCGGCAAGAGCTTTCTCGCGATAGAAACATTCCTGTAACTTTATCAAGCTCGACGAAAGCCAATCCATCTCGTTCCACTTGTGCCCTATCGGATGTAAATATTGTTAACAATCTCATATAACCGACGAATTAAAAAAAATTAAATTCATTGTCTTATTGCTTCAAGTTGAATTTATTGTTGCTGTTGTTCGATTTGTTACTCTGCAACTTCTAATTAGTGTGAAAATGCTAAACAGAATTCCCGGATGCATATTAAAGTGTGATTTTGTTTCATGGTGTTGCATACCATGACATCAAACGCTATTAAAAACAATTAATGCTTCCGCGATGTACAGTTGGATGCTTAATATTCTGATACAGTCGCTTAACACACACCAGGGAAATGTATTTGAATGTACGTATATTATATTCTATAGATTAATTGTTTTAGATATACTTGCACAGATTAAACGTGCGGTTAATAAATAAAACGAAAATTATTTTTATTTGATGGGTTAATTTTCAGAATCCGAAGCGTCAAATAAAAACAAAAATTTTGAAAGTGAAATGTCTTTGTTTTGTTTTTTCTTTTTCCAGAAACTGTAATTTTGAATCATTAATATTTTTGCTACGTTCTCTTTTGCAAAAAGACCGTGCTGATTTTATTGCATTATACTGGCGGCGATAAGGTGGAAAAGGATAACCGTTTCATCCATTACGTGTTGTTTTTTTATTTTATTTTCTTCTAACAAAGCTGTTGTCTTTTCCCAAAGATTAAATTTTGTTTCTGTTGTACTGAAATTTTGTTTATGTTTCATCCATCATTTGTTTTGAAAGGGAAAGGTATCACATTGATTTTAATCTTTTTTTGGTATCCATTAAAGTGGTATGATTTAAGAATAATTTTTCTAAGACCGAGAAAATTGAGAATTTAAAAAAATATTACTATTATTATTATTAACATATAAAATAGCGACATCTTACTATCGCTTTTTGACCTAACATTGCAGTAGTTTTTCTAAAAAAAAAAAAATTTTTTCTAAAAAATTATTATTATTATTTAATTAAATAATATAAAATTATTAAAAGGTGAACATTAAAGCGCATTGGACATTCTGAAATCTTTTTTCATTAATAAGTTATAATTTTCACTGTCACAGTTAATTTAATAATTATGATATTTGGATTATATTTTTTTTTAATTTCTGAATTTAGCGTCTTTGCATTCTCAGATTATATTTGATCTTCATTTAATCTTGTAACTCACGCCACTTATTTGTTTGTAATACTTAAAACTTGGATTAATTGGGTTGGGCCCCGAACAACTTGGATTAATTGGGTTGGCCCCCGAACGGTGTTAGTCCAGGGCCCTCAAAGTTTAAGGTCCGCCCCTGAGTTTTGGTGATCAATATTGTTCATTGCAATTTAGAACATCTTGTTTCGATTATAATCTAAATTTTTCTTGTCATAAATTTAATTTCGAATTTGTCAGATCTAACATTAACATATCAAGGCGATGAACAGAAATTTTTAAAATTTCCTAACATCCATTTCTGCCAACATCAGAAACATTTGAAAAAAAAATAACATAATACAGACTTTGGATTCTTTCTTCTGTCTCTCTTAAACAAAGAAAAACTCTTTCGTAAAGATTGAAGGAAAAGAGAGAGAATAGATTTTCGACTTTTTTCGAATGCTTTTTCTAAGTTTTTTTTTAGATAAAAGCTGAAATACAGTGCGTCTCCGAATGGACCTAACTGTACTTGTAAACTTCCTTATTTCGCGTTTTAGGCGAAAAGAAAAGTCATTCTTTATAAGAAGTTTTGCTTCGTCTAACGAATCCTCAGGCACTACCAAAATTTCGAAATAACATACAGGATGGTTAAAAAACGAGACAACGTGAAATTCGATTAAAGTAAAGTACATTTTATTTGAAAGATAAGTGAAAGTATTTCAAAAAAAAAGATGAAGATGAAGATGATTGTTGAAATATCAATCTTACAGTTGATTTTTGTCTCTGGCAACATTATTGAAACTTTGACAGTTTGTTGTCAACAAATCAATCGTTTGAGTTACAAATAAATAAAATACAAACAAATAAATTAGTGGCTGTAAACATTTTTTAGATAAAATGTTCAACATTTCCGGAATAATTGAATCGTTGAGATTTCAGAACATTACAAGTCCAAATACATGAATTCTATGAAAAAAAAAAATGTTTATTTACTTTCTTATGCTTCTTAGAGTATCTGTATCAACAGACAGGTTGTAATACATTATTTTACACGTTCTTTAAACTAAAAATTAAATTTGTTAGTACATGCATTTTATGTGTATACATGTTCACGAAAAACAACTTTGGACTTGTACTGTACTTAATCTCAATGGCCCGTATTCTCACCTCGTTTTTAATTTTTTTTTTAATCACAGCGTTGCTAAATTAAGCAATGCCGTGATTAAATTCTCTCTCATTCTCTTACTCATTCAATTCGCATAAAGCAATATCGTTTATGTTTATTTTAATCACGGCCTTAGTTAGAGACGACTTTAATGATGAGATGAGAATACGGCCCAATGTCTGTATCAGTAGAATTTTTGAGGAAAATTCCAGAAAAAGTAAAAGAGGGCGACGACGTGGTAAAGGATATTTTATTAAATTATCCATATTAGTCTTTAGCTGTTCTCCCCCTATGTAATTTATCAATTTATATAACAACGCCATCTATTTTTGGTGAACAAAAACAGTACAAGTGACTTATATTGATTTTTTTCTCAACGCTGTACGGTAGTCGCTAGTAAAACGCCTTAAAAAGGTGATTTTGGTACAGTTTTTCTACTCATTTGATGGTTTGTATTTAAAACAGAACGGCTATGACAGATGAAAATGTCACATTTTGGACTTGCACTTTTGTCAATCTCACCGATTCAATTAGATATAGCAACGTTGTTTTGATTCATTCTGTAGACGAAAATAATTCTGTATTGTGGACCTCCAAAATTAAATCAAAAATGTCTTTCTTGTACCTTCAATAGTTATCGAGATGTTGACACACTCTGTAGATAACGTTATACAGAAAATGCACAGAATTTTATGAGCGATTTAAATTTGACATCGCATATAGGGTGTACTACTTAAAATAAAAAAAAAAGTTGTATCCTGCACCACTGTTTTGATTCATCCTATACAAATGAAAATAATTCAGTTTTAAAGACTTCCAAAATTCAAGTTAAAATTGTGTTGAAACTTTCTTTTTGTAAATTCGGTACTTATCGAGACGTTACCCGAGAACACACTCTTGGAACATCCTATATTATTTGCAAGAATTTGCTTACAGGGTGTATCTGAATTGCTGGGGCCAAACTTTACCAACGTGAGTTGGATTAAAACTTGAAAAGAAAAG
Source organism: Prosopocoilus inquinatus (assembly GCA_036172665.1). Classification (NCBI taxonomy): domain Eukaryota; kingdom Metazoa; phylum Arthropoda; class Insecta; order Coleoptera; family Lucanidae; genus Prosopocoilus; species Prosopocoilus inquinatus. Next base: position 2,036,839 of record CM069873.1, read on the forward strand.
CGTGTCCAAAAAATGTTTGCTTAAGAAGTTGTGCGCGATTTTCAAAATTTCCACGAGCGAATAACAAAGCGTCTTATACTCGATTTTTTTCACCTCCCGATAAATTTATCTGTCAGGTAATATTCTCGGAAACTATTATAATCGCCTCGACTGTATTGTACAAAACAGCATTCGTGGTCGCAAATCAGTTTCAGATAGTATGCAATTATAATTATAACAGATAAAATAGCGACATCTTACGATCGCTTTTTGACCTGACATTGCTGTAGGATAGACAAATTGAAGCGGATTTGCTCTTAATAAGTCCCTCATGCAAGGCGGCCATGCTTGCGTTTTTGATTGCAGTAAAAAACCTCGAGCAGCCTCTGTACAGCTGACGGAGCCCCAAGCAGGGCTGAAACAGCTGTACAGAGGCTGCTCGAGGTTTTTTACTGCAATCAAAAACGATTTCCAACAAATTTCTTTTATAATTATAACGATTAGAAGTTTCCGAGGATATTACCCTGGCAAATAAATTTATCAGGAGGTAAAAAATGGACATTAGAGAAACTGATTTGCGACCATGAATACGTACAGTATATGGAATAGATCGGCCAATATGGAATTCCCGGTATTTTTGAAATAAGAGGCGCCATCTGTTAAACGACTCTGGCATTAACATGAGTTTCGGCAATGTAGGTCACTATTACAGAGGTTCCCAGCCGGTAAGATTGCATAACTTTACAATACACGACTTTGTGAATTTATCGTTTTGGAAGTTTTCGCGCGGTACCAGAAAACCGTTTTTTTTTCGTATTTTTAAAAATAAAAGTGATTTTTACACCAAAGATAGTTTGTTATAGTATAGATTAGTATAACAGTTGATATTTCACCGTATTCATTCAAGGTGTTGCATATTTTTCCTTATTTCATATCACCCCAACTGACTATTCCGTAGTACTCCCGCCATTTTGAATCACATCATGAAAATGCTGTTTTTTTTTTTAAATTTGTTACAGAATTTTCTCAAAACATATGTCTTACTTAAATTTATTACATGCAAACGGTGGAAAACAACATAAAGTAATTTTTTAATTAAAATATCTGAGTATTTAGCGTCTTAGTTCACGAGGGTCCAAAGAAGATTTTACTCTACTATTATTATTTTGTATGACAGAGTTTAGGCGGAACATTTTCCGAAAAATTCCTGTAAATTGGCCAATTTAATTTGTCTGGTGAAAAGCGGCATGCGTAATGTAGCTGTTCCCATCCGTATTATGTGAACCACCTACTTTTAAAGATAATTTCCTTGTAACTGCCAATTTTGAAAATTGCGTGTCACTTTCTATGGAAGCGTTTTTGGACACATACAATAACAAGACTTTATTTATTTACTTATTAGAAACACTATTGTCCTGCCATAAAAGCGAATTTAAAATGGGAACACTATAACATTGCGATGTTTTTGCTAATTTTGAAAATTGCGTGTAACTTTGTAAGGAAGCGCTTTTGGAGACATGTTTATAGGAACTTTTTTTACACTTTTGTTGCATACAAGGCGTTGGTAAAGTTTGGCCGAATAATTTAGATACACCCTATATATATAGTATACGCTAATTGAATACTGACACACCTTAAAAGTACAGAATTTTTAAAAGAAGCAAAAAAACTCAATTTTTTACGTTTTTATTTTGTTTTACCACATACATTAATGTTTGTCTTAAAATTTCATTGATTTTTATTTCTTTAATTTTATTTTTTAAGAAGTATCCTCGCGCATAAAGACGAATTCATAGGAAGATTATACCAAAGTTTTAAAGTTGTTAATTTTGACAGCTTCTAAATTTTTTAAATGTTATCTGTAAAGTCGTCTCTAATCACTACCATTTTCAGAAAGAATGATTACAGGAAACTGTAATTTGTCCCCTTTTTTGCTTTCGACAGTAATTTAACCTCGAAATGTCGAAAGTAGTGAAGTTAGCTGCATCTGTTTTTGATTTTAGAACAAACCAGTCTTGTGTCCTTCGCGAACGAATCGTTTAGCTTGAACGACTAATAATATTATGAACGGTATAAAAGATTCGTCCTTCAAAAGTATGATAAATAAAATTACTATTACCATTTCTAGGTTATATTGTTTTGACAGCGAGAATAAGTTGGCCGTGCCTCACGGAATATTTATTTAGGCGGCGCCGACGTGAGGATTCGTTCGCCTGGATCAAATCAATCGAATGAATCCGGATCATTTCGTTCGAAAAGATCGGTTCGACCTCAAAAGACTTCACAACGAACGAATTCAAGAGATTCGTTCGAATTGTCTTGAATCTGTTCGCGAACGACACAACTCTAGAACAGACAACGACTTTGATCGATTCAACGCCAACTCCAAACGTGTTTAAGTTTTCCAACGCACAATACAATCGATCATTGAATATTTCTGTGAAATTCGCATTTGAAAGCTCAGGAATACCCTTGGATTATGACTTTATAAATAAGTTTTGCGTGAAAAACTAATTTTCCTCGAGAAACCCGAAATTTCGAAATCGCCTAAATCCGGGAGAAGATGAAGTGAAAATCTGGTGTAAAATTGTGAAAGCGCAAGCTGAAAAATGTTTTATTTATTTGCTTACTCGAACACGGCTCAATGCTAAATAAACTTCAAACAGGCAATTAAAAATATCGCTTACGTTTTGGTTGTAATAATTTGCGCAATGAATTTTTAAATCAATGTATATTTAGTGTACCTAGAAGAAACTGATTTTTTTTTTTTAACAATTTGAAGCTGAGTAAAACCAGCAGAAATAATAATTGTTTCTGACTGTGAACGGCGTAAGCTTATTTTTCGGAAACATGAAAATAACAGTTACGCCTAAACAATGTTCTAAATATACCGGGCGTAAATAAAACATTTTAACTTTGGGGCTCGGTATTATGTAAGTTCTCTCTCTCTCTCACACACACACACACGAAATGCTTCCTTCCAATTTTCAAAATAGCGTGTCATTTTCTAAGGAAGCGTTTTTGGACACATACAATAACAAGACTTTATTTATTTACTTATTAGAATCACTATTGTCCTGCCGTAAAAACGAATTTAAAATGGGAACACTATAACAATGCGATGTTTTTGCTAATTTTGAAAATTACGTGTAACTTTGTAAGGAAGCGTTTTTGGACACGTGTTTATAGGAACTTTTGTGTCACTTTTGTGCCATACAACGCGTTGGTAAAGTTTGGCCGAACAATTCAGATACACCCTGTATATTTAGTATGCGGTATCAGAAACAAATTTACAAAATTTGACGACAGGTCCGTTGAAACCATTGAATTGGTTGCGTTAGGTCACGTAATTACAGGTTGATGCCAATTTTAAGCACTGAATAGGAAGTGCATGTACATACAAATGTTGACTTCCCGCTTAAAACACTTCCTGTTTGCCTCCTCAGTTGTGTCCAGGCAATTTTGCCTACCGGCGGCGGCGCTAGACTGTGTGATGTTCGTGGCGGCGGTTTAAATTTGTAAAATGGGCGTAACTCGATTTCGACTTGACACCATCGTTACGGTGCGGCTAATCTGTCGGCCTTTATAAATTCTATGATTAGAAGGCTGCTCTTGGTGCTGTGTGCTCTTCTGGCGGGTGTAGAAATAGCCGGTGTGAAACAGCGCTAAAAATAAAAGCACATTTCGCCAGTTTCCTTCGCACTGCGGCCTAACGCGAACACCCGGTGGAAAGTGTGCGGAAAATTCGATCTGGTTTGTTGATTTTTGTGTGTGAACGAAAAGGAATCGCGTGAAACTGTTGTGCGCGCGTTATGTAATAATAAAATAATAATAATAATAAAGCGAGAGAGTGCCGCGTGAAGATCCTTATCAAAAAAAAATAAAATAAAATAAAGGTTGTTGAGGCGTCGCGTTGCGTCGGTGATTACTGTTATTTGTTTAAAATTAGTTTTGGAATAGTAATAGTTTTCGAAAGCATTCCATGAGAGAGAGAGAGAAAACTTACATAATACAGAGCCGCAAAGTTAAAATGTTTTATTTACGCCCGGTATATTTAGAACATTGTTTAGGCGTAACTGTTATTTTCATGTTTCCGAAAAACAAGCTTACGCCGTTCACAGTTAGAAACAATTATTATTTCTGCTGGTTTTACTCAGCTTCAAATTGTTAAAAAAAAAAAATCAGCTTCTTCTCGGTATACCTAAATATACATTTATTTAAAAATTCATTGCGCAAATTATTACAACCAAAACGTAAGCGATATTTTTAAATGCCTGTTTGAAGTTTATTTAGCAGTGAGGCGTGTTCGAGTAAGCAAATAAATAAAACATTTTTCAGCTTGCGCTTTCACAATTTTACACCAGATTTTCACTTCATCTTCTCCCGGATTTAGGCGATTTCGAAATTTCGATCTCGGGTTTCTCGAGGAAAATTAGTTTTTCACGCGAAACTTATTTGTAAAGTCATAATCCAAAGGTATTCCTGAGCTTTCAAATGCGAATTTTACAGAAATATTCAATGATCGATTGTATTGTGCGTTCGACAACTTAAACACGTTTGGAGTTGGCGTTGAATCGATCAACGTCGTTGTCTGTTCTAGAGTTGTGTCGTTCGCGAACAAATTCAAGACAATTCGAACGAATCTCTTGAATTCGTTCGTTGTGAAGTTTATTGAGGTCGAACCGATCTTTTCGAACGAAATGATCCGGATTCATTCGATTGATTCGATCCAAGCGAACGAATTCTCACGTCGGCGCCGCCTAAATATTCCGTAAGGCACGGCCAACTTATTCTCGCTGTCAAAATAATATAACCTAGAAATGATAATAGTAATTTTATTTATCATACTTTTGAAGGACGAATCTTTTATACCGTTCATAATATTATTAGTCGTTCAAGCTAAACGATTCGTTCGCGAAGGACACAACACTGGTTTGTTCTAAAATCAAAAACAGATGCAGCTAACTTCACTACTTTTGACAGTTTGAGGTTAAATTACCGTCGAAAGCAAAAAAAAGTGGACAAATTACAGTTTCCTGTAATCGTTCTTTCTGAAAATGGTGCTATAAACAGGCGTTCTTTTTTTCTATGACGTCAACGATATTTTATTTTAATTGCAACCAGCCATAGCCCAAGCTTGTGCTGTCACAGAAAGAAAAAACGCCAATTTGTTTGGCAAATAATTAGCCATTTACCTTTTATTTAAACTGTTTTTCTGTAAAACTTATAATAACGAGTTCCTTACTTTCTATTCACGTTGTATATTTTTTTTAAATTCAGTGAAACTGAAGGTGGTAACGAGACCGAAGCATTAGATTTACCTGATTTTTTTTTTTTTTAATTGAAATGATTTAAATTTGCCTTTGGTTTTTCCTTATAGAAACTTTCTTTTTAGTTGTCTGTATAACTCTACTTAACTAACTAAATTTTAATTTCAATTAAGCTTTAGTGTTTTCAAAGAAAACTAAATCGTAATTGATCGATCGGCTCAAAAGAACAATAATATTTTCTAGAAAAAAAAGTGCTTATTGGTTCTGCGATCAAAACCCGCCACGTTTGGAGTTGACCTTGGTTTGAGATGGCAAGAAACATGACATGTCTTTAACTATTACGAAATTCTTGAATGCACCACTAATTCACTGACGGTGAATGACGAATGACTTCAAGTATCATCAGCTTTTGAAAACATTAAAAAAAAAATAAAGAAAACCGTTCTGTGTCAAACAGAGAACTACGATTATTACGAAAGAAAAATAACCGTTTTTTGAGGAAAAAATTCGTACATCAACTGAAATAAAAAAAAAGTAAAAAAGCTGCAGTTTCCTGTAATTATTCTTTCTCAAATCAAATTTTCTAATTTATTTTAATTTAAATAAAGTATACCTAAGAAGCATCAATCGTTCAAGCTAAACGATTCGTTCGCGAAGGACACAACACTGGTTTGTTCTAAATTCAAAAACACATGCAGCTAACTTCACTACTTTTGACATTTTGAGGTTAAATTACTGTCGAAAGCAAAAAAAGTGGACAAATTACAGTTTACTGTAATCATTCTTTCTGAAAATGGTACTGATTAAAGACGACTTCACAGATAACGTTTAAAAAAATTAAAAGCTGTCAAAATTAACAAGTTTAAAACTTTGTGGTAAAATCTTCTGTGAATTCGTCTTTATGCGCGAGGATACTTCTTAAAAAATAAAATTAAAGAATTAAAAAACAATAAAATTTTGAGACAAACATTAATGTATGTCGTAAAACAAAATAAAAACGTAACAAATTTAGTTTTTTTTTGCTTTTTTTTAAATTCTGTACTTTTGAGGTGTGTCAGTATTCAATTAGGTAAATCTGTATACAGGGTGATTAAGAAGTACAAGTACAGAAGGAACGTCGATGTTATACAGATAGATAGATAAAATTAAAGATAAACGGCTACAAACAGGCGTTCTTTTTTTCTATGATGTCAACGATATTTTTTTAATGGCATCCAGCCATAGCCCAAGCTTGTGCTGTCACAGATAGAAAAAACGCCAATTTGTTTGGCAAATAATTAGCCATTTACCTTTTATTTAAACTGTTTTTCTGTAAAATTTATAATAACGATGTTCCTTACTTTTTTATTCTCGTTGTATATTTTTTTTTTAATTCAGTAATTAATTCAGTGATTTTTCCTTATAGAAACTTTCTTTTTAGTTGTCTGTATAACTCTACCTTGACTGCAGGACAATTATTGCTATAAGAATAGTAATAATAAAGCAAAAGATAAACTTAAGTATTCACTGAAAAATTGGCGCTTCAGATTTTATAATTTCAATGACAGTTTATTAGTTTTTATCTATTTTTATAATCTTATGTATTTTTTTATTATTGAATGGATAAAACAGCGACATCCTACGATCGCTTTTTGACCTGACATTACTGACGAAGCCCCAAACAGAGCCGAAACAGCTGTACAGAGGCTGCTCGAGGTTTTCACTGCAAACAAAAACGATTTGCAACAAAAATTTTTATTATTGATATATAGCACATTATTAGTATTTATATCTACTTATTTTTTTTCTCTTTGGAATATTGATTTCTTTGACACTTTTCTTTTTACTCACTGTGAAATTTCTTGGAAATTTCATTACATTTCCTGCTGAAACGTTTCACTTTACAAATACTGAAATTTCCACATTTCTAGCAAAAAAAAAACATATATTTTTTTGAAATTTCCACATCCCTAGTTTACTTCTAAAAACCTTTGTTAGATGCTAAATTTTAAGCAAGAATGATTCTCTTTCATTTAAAATAACCCTCGCCGATCGTGTATGCTTCTTAGGTACACTTTATTTAAATTAAAATAAATTAGAAAAGAATAGTTACAGGAAACTGCAGCTTTTTTATTTTTTTTTTTATTTCAGTTGAAGTACGATCTTTTTCCTCAAAAAACGGCTATTTTTCTTTCGTAAAAATCGTTGCTCTCTGTTTGACACAGAACGGTTTTCTTTTCTTTTTTTTTAATGTTAACAAAAGCTGATGATACTTGAAGTCATTCGTCATTCATCGTCAGTAGATTAGTGGTGCATTGAAGAATTTCGTAATAGTTAAAGACATGTCGTGTTTCTTGCTATCTCAAACCAAAGTCAACTCCAAACGGGACGGGGGAGGGGGGAGGGGGGTTGGTGGCTGTTTACTACCAATGAGTACTTTTTCTTCTAGAAAACATTATTGTTCTTTTGAGTCCATCGATCAATTACGACTTAGTTTTTTTTGAAAACACTGAAGATTAATTGAAATTAAAATTTAATTAGTTAAAAAAATTAAATAAAATTGTGAATTAATTAGTGAAGTTAAATTAATAAAATTTAATTTAATTGAAGCGGACACTGTTAATTTTTGTTTTCATTTACAATTACTAGTTGATTTATTAAAATTTCCTATATTTAAAAATAAGATTTTTGATTAAATTTTAATCAGTTTGCTAGAATGAGATATTATTTTTCAGAATAAAAAAAAGACATTACTTTTATTTAAAGAAAAGTGCAAAATTTGTTGACCCTTGAAAAATAATAATACTCTCAGCCAATCCTAATAACTTAAAATCATGCTGTGACTATTCACGAACATCGACCGATTGATTTCTCACATACCGAAATTTCGTTTGCTGCAGGAAAATTAATTATCAAATCTTTCACCTTGAGATGAACCGCAACAAATACACAAACGGTGACTATTTGACAACCAGCTGATGGAAATTTACTCTAATTTCACAATCTGGAAAAAGGCAGAACATTTCAACGCCTACGGCGTCCAATGAATCACTTATTCATAACAACCATGTAGAACAGTAGCTTGTTCATGGTCAAATACGGAGAAACACCGCTGTTCGACTAACGGCCGTTTTCATAATCAGACTTTAAGGAAGTTTTAATTTAAAGTCACTTTCAGAATAGGGAAACAAATGTATTTTTTTTTGGTTAAAGTAACTTTAAATTTAAAGTCCCATTATGAAATCGACACTATGTTCATTTTCAATGACGATTTAAAGTGTTTTGTGCAACGTAACGCAAAAATTGCCAAAAAATATTCATTCTTGCTTCTCTGGTTAACCTACTTTTGCACTTAAGCGAAGTTTCCACGCGTCGCGTCGGTCGATAATTGAATATTTCTGTTTCAAAACCAAGTTTGCCAGAAGTTTAAATTCGACGTGAACGTTAAGCGAAATAAAATTGCGCTTCTTTTACAGGCAACATAAGTTTATTTCGCATTTTAAAGTTCGTAGCCTGAAGGGTAAACTGCTACGTAACCATAAGTATTATTAAACAGCCCAACCCAACCAGACTTATATTATTAAACAGCATGAACAACGTTTTGTTTTTGATGATTTTTATTTATTGAAACTGTTCGTGAATTTAATTAAAAAAAAAAAAAAGAAAGAGAGACAGAGACAGCAGTGATATACTACAAAATGTTGAAGAATAAGGAACCATCTTTATCGAGTTTAGGGGTAAGCATAGTAATTAGTTATTAATTTTAAATAAACAACGTGCTTCAACTAATTAACTAACCGCTGCTCTTTTAATTTTTAATCTAGTTGCAGTTTCTTTAACTTAACTTCTTTTAAACGCCAAACTGTTATTTAAACCAGGGGCGGACCTTTAACTTTGAGGGACCTGGAGTGACAAACTGTTCGAGGGCCTACCCAAATAATCCAAGTTTTTGAATTACTGACAAATTCGTGACGTGACGTGGGTTACAAGGTTGATGAATGAAGATCGAATTTAAATTTGGAAATTAAAAAAAAAAATGTAATCCAAATCTCACAATTATCAAATTAATTAGAAGAGTGAACATTATAAGTGTTACGAGTTCTCCGGAAGGAACGCCACCTGCTGTCTGGAATATTCGAGAGAGTTCGGGTTAGTTCCATGGCGTTCTAGGTGTTTCCAGTAACAGCCCCATGGAAATATAAATTTGCCTCTCTTTGTCTTTGTCTCTTTCTCTTCTTGAATGTTTTGCTATTAATTCACGTTCTTTTGAAAAAATCTAAATCCACAGTTCGTCCTGGGCTTTTTTTTGTTACAATCGTCATTTGTTTTCCTTATTTTCATCAAATATTCATTTATTTATGTATTTTTCATTTGGGTTATCACAAACGTTTAATTTATTTATTTATTTGCTTTTAATAGTTGAGGATTTTTCAGATTTTGATGAGGAAAAGCTGTGACATTTTTTGTGTCATGTCATTCCTGTTAACGCCATCTGGAGCGCGTACATCGAACCTTTGAAAATCAACGAGAAGCTCCTAGATGGCGTGACGATTATAAAAACCTCTGTCACGTGGTACAACATTCTGACGCGGATTTTCCGAACAATAAGCCAAATTCACAAATTAAAAAAAAAGCAAATAAATAAAAAAATTGTAATCCAAATCTCATAATTATCAAATTAATTATAACTCTGAAAATTACAACATATTAATCATAAAAAGGTTTTAAAATGTCCAATACGCTTTAATGTTCATCTTAGAATAATTTTTAATTATTTAACTACACATTAATATTTTTTAATTCGTCAATTTTTTCGGTCTTGGAAAAATGTGATACTTAAAGCGGTTCATTTTAATACAGGGTCATTCATAATAAGGTAGTTGCGACTAAAAGTGTTTTGGAATGATGAAATTAAATAAAAATATAAGCGACGCAAATTAAATAAAACATTGTAAACAAAGTGTCCGCCTTGCTGACGACGAATATAAGGAAGTGTCAAGAAAGTTAAATGTTAAAAGGAAGTCTCTCTTCTGGACGTTTTGAACGGCATTAAAAAGAATTACGATTTTCAAAGCCATTTTAATCTGATTCAAATAAATTATTTGAGTTTTCGATCTTGATACTCATCTTGTTCTTCCAGACGAGTTGGTTTTTGGATTAAACCATACCAGCCAAGCCCTCAAACTCATTCGAATGACTCAAAAGTAACAAAACAATTTCTTTTTCATTCCTTCATTTAACTTAGAGCATCACGTCGTACAGAATCTCTACCTACAATGAATCACCCTGTATATTAACTTACAATGCCTTCGTCTTCATAAATTCGAATGATGTTAAAAAGTTATTTTTGATTGTTTGACGAAATCAGAAATTTATTACGTCTTGAAAATCTCCAAGTTCCAATAACAAGCTCGTACTGGATTCAAAGAGGCGTTCGAGAACCAGTCTCTTTGAAATCTCTTTCATCGCGTCATCATTGTTGACACATTGAATTCATAGCGTAAATTATGAAGCCGACCGCATTATTTACGACTTAAGTAACTCGCCGGATCATTGTTTACCAGGCCGACATCAAAAGGATTTCACGCCTTTTGTCTTTTCATCTCCTCACCAGCGAAGGCGAACGCAAAAGACTTACAGAGCGGATGGCATTTCGAAGAAGATATTGGGAAAGGGCTGATTGCTTTGAAGCCGTTCGCGCGAAGAAATCTCGATCGAATCTGTTTTTCGTATTATTATTATTATTATCAAAATTAAAACATAGCCGGCGCGTGTTTTTTTTTCATCTGCAACTTTGCGCGGCGTTCTTGGACCAGTTCCAAGGAGTACGGTCCAAATACAAAACACATTAAATCACGTCTATAAAAATCGCAGGCCGTTTCCAGTTTTAATGCGCGAATGAATTTACATTCTGCGCGTATTTCGAAAACTCGAATCAGGTCTTATTTACTTACTTGTTTCGCTTGTTTACGTGCCAATAAACTTCGTACGGTTTTTGAACATTACTGCCAACAGATAAATGGGTCATCTTTTATACACTTTTATGTACTTTGGATTTTGTAAACAAGAAGAAGAAAAAAAGAACTCTTAGAATTGAAAAAAACAAAAAACTAAAAATCATTCATCATCAATGAATGATTAAGGATGGGATATTGGAACCCTTACATCCCTCTTAACCCTACTACACAAGTTAAATGTCAATCGAATTTAGGGATCCTATCTTAACTATCCTGTGAGTTTCTTGGGTAATATTCTTTCTCTCTCATGTAAATGATTTTGTATGTCTGTTTTAAATTTCTAGAAGTAAACAATCCCTTTGAATTTTAGGGAGAGTGAAGTTTTCTAAGTTTTTCATTTATATTCATTTCATTTTTTTCTTTTGACATGTCACTGTTCATCTACGCTCTTTTGTGCGTGTTTTTGGCTCGTGGCAAATAAATATTATTATTATTAATAACGTACTTTCATTTTGAAATACTAGTTAAAAAATACTATCTTGTTAAAAAAAAATTATGTCCAATCAAATTTACCGTCGGTTACCAAAAATTCGTCGTCCTTGTAAGATTCTATTTTAAACTTCAAAAAAGTATATAACCGCTTTGAATTTTAGTTGAGCTTTTTGGAATATCGCAGCAAACAAGTGGTATTTGCGCATTGTCATTAAAAAGCATTCAAAAGGGCCGTTCAATTTTTTTTTCGGAATTGGAGCATCTCTTATGTAGTCTCGTCGTTTCTTTTGAATCTCTTGAAAATTTGACGAAAAAAACAACGATTGGCACAAAAAATCAAAATGAAAATCAAAACAGTGAAATAAAAAATCGAAAACGACCATCAATTAGAGAAAATCAAAAATGAAAATAATTAATTTAAACGATTTCCAGCGAAAAAGTTGTGAAAAAAAGGTTTTGAGGAGGAGTTGATTTGCGACGAAAGAAACAAAACAAAAACACAAAAGACAATCGGTCAATCAAACGAGAAATTTTTATCTTCGGGATTGAGGGAGGCGTCTCTTATGTAGTCCTGCGATTTTTTTTGAACCTTTTGAAGATTTGACAAAAAAAAACATTGGCACAAAAATCAAAATTAAAACGAAAATAAAAGACGAGCGAAAAATCAAAATTATAAAATCAAACATTCCTGGAAAAAAGTGAGGTTTTTGAGGAGTTGATTTGCGACGAAAAACAAAAGACGATCAGTCAATCAAAAGAGAAGACGAGTGAAAAATCAAAATAATAAATTCAAACATTCCTAGAAAAAAGGTGAGGGTTTTGAGGAGGAGTTGATTTGCGACGAAAAACAAAATGCAAAAACAAAAGACGATCAGTCAATCAAAAGGAAAATTTTTAATTTAATTTTATTGGGGCGTCTTTTGTGTAATCTTGTGATTTCTTTTGAATCTTTTGAAACTTTGATAAAAAAAACCATTGGCACAAAAATCAAAATGAAAACAGCGAAACCAAAAAAAAGAAAAAAATCGAAACATCAAGCGTCAATTAAATATGTCAAAGTTTTCAGACGAGTCCACTTCGCCACGATGAAAACAAAAGACGATCGAAAATCAAAATAATAAATTCAAATAAATTCCAGGAAAATGGAAAATAGTGGGGGTTTTGAGGAGTTGGTTTGCGACGGAAAAAAGCTAAAGAAAAACAAAAGACGATCGGTCAATCAAGAGAAAAATTTTCAACTTCAGGATTGGGGCGGGCGTCTTTTGTGTAGTCTTGCGATTTCTTTTGAATATTTCGAAAACTTTACAAAACAACATTGACTTAAAAATCAAAGTAAAAACAGCGAAATCAAAAAAAAAAAATTGAAAATGAGCATCAATTAAAAATTTCACAGTTTTCAGACGGGTCCACTTCGCCACGATGAAAACAAAAGACGATCGAAAATCAAAATAATAAATTCCGGGAAAATAGAAAAAAAGTAAGGTTTTAAGGAGTTGATTTGCGACGGGAAAAGCTAAAGAAAAACAAAAGACGATCGGTAAATCAAAAGAAAAATTTTCAAATTCAGGATTGGGGCCGTCTTTATCTTTTGAATGTTTTCAAAATTTGACAGAAAAATCGTCGGCACAGAATTCAAAAAGAAAACAGCGAACTCAAAAAAGAAAATAAATAAATGAAAAAATCGAAAGCGAACATCAATTAAAAATTTCACAGTTTTCAGACCGAGTCCAGTTCCCCACCACGGAAATAAAAGACGATCTAAAATCAAAAAAATAAATTTAAACAATTCCCAGAAAAAAAAAAAAACTGAGGTTTTGAGTCAATCTGCGACGAAAAAAAAAACAAAAAAACAAAAGACGATCGGTGAATCAAAAGAGAAGAGATTTTTTTAACTTCAGGTTGGGGCGTCAGTTATGCAGTTTTGTGATTTCTTTCGAAACTTTCGAAAATTTGACAAAGAGAAAACAAATGAAAACTCGAAGCTTTCAGTCGACTGTACTTTTTTTTCCACGAGAAACGAAAAGAGCGACAATCAAATTTTTCGATCGTCTTTTTTTTCTCTTCTCTCGGGAAATGAATCAAGTTTTCAGATCAAATTTTGTTCTTTTCATTCGAACGTCTTTTTTTTCCGAGCGTCTTTCGTTTTCTCGTAGCAAATCAGAGTCAACTAAAAAATTGGTAAAATGTCGACGGTTTTATTTTTCTCATTTTCGCTTTCATCTTTGAGCTAATAATTTTTTCCTTCATTCTTTGTTTTGAAAACAATTTCGAAAACAATTGAGAGCGCAACAAGAAAACAAAAGCGACAAACTAATTTTTCGATCGTCTTTTTTTTCTCTTGGGAAATAAATCAAGTCTTCAGCTTGAATCTGTTCTTTTAAGTCGGACGTCTTTTTTTCCCGATCGTCTTTTGTTCTCACATGGCAAGTCAGAGCCAACTGAAAACTGTAAAATGTCAGTGGTTTCGTTTTTCAATTTTCATTTTCAGCATTTCGTTAGTCTCTTGTTTTCCCGCGGCGAAACAAAGTTTCCTGAAGATTCTCAGATGCAAATCTTTTTGGTTCCTTTTCCGTTTCCATTTTCATTTTTTTGTTTGCGTCATTGCTTCTTTTTTTTAATTTTTCGATCACTTTTTCTTTTCTCCGACATTTTTTTTTTTGATGTTGCCATTGACATACGTATATTTTTGGTTTACTCTCAAAGTCAAGATTTGTTGTTATCGACGAGAGTATTTGACCTCCCGGTATATGTGTATGTACATACAGGGTGTTCTACGTAAGACGGCTTCCTTCATATCTCTTTAGATACTCACTTTACAAAAAAAGTTTCAGATGAAAATTATTTCGTATCATGTGAAGCATATTTTACGATTAGTTTGGTGTATACAGAGTGTTCGATTAGATCCGGGCGTTATATTATTTCGTTATTTCAAACGGAACACCCTAGATATTTTTATATTATCAGATTCCGGACTGAATTTCATTATGACTTTAAGTATCACATATAGGGTCTAATAAAAACCACTTTCGCGTTATTCAATTTTTTTCTTTTTAATATCAACGCTGTAATACTTCAAACAAAAAAACGCAAATATCTTCCGAACAAATGACGGTAGAGACTTGCGGTTTTTTGCAAAAGCTTCACCTTGAAACGCTTTTTCACCTACACCGTTTTTCTTTACGCGATTTACAACGAAACAGTAGCTGCGTACTGTACACAAAACAACTGAAAATAATATCAAAACAAAACGTATCTGTTTGGTATTATTGAGTTTTATATTAAATTATCCGATAAAGTCGATACGAAATGAGAATAGAATGCTGAGCTGTCACAGTTGTGTGGGGTGGAGATAAAATCAAATGGGAATTAGTAATGCACCCCCAAAATATTGTGGACGGGGGAAATACTGCGATGTTTGCATCGTGAAAGAAAGTGCTCTTCTTGTATATCAATTTAATACCTAATTTTTTGGCCAAAACTGCTTATTTTGGCGACTTTATTAATTTATATTTATTTTTAGATTTTCTGTCTATCTATCTTCCCCATACATAAATAACAACGTACATACAAAGGTACACAGGAATAAATTAAAATAAAATAATATAGCAGATAAATTGTCTTTAAAAATCAAGTTTGCAGCAAATTTGTTATTATTTTACCGTGAAAGAGACTTAAAACGTATTTAACAATAAAAATATTACCTGTCTTAGCATTATCAAAGTTCAAATTCATCAAATTTTATTGACTCGTATTCACCCCATGCATACAAACAAACAAACAAACACAGGTCCGCACCCTTTCGTGCACACGTTTGGATCTCCCTTTCCGGTAAGGGGGTTAACAAAATAATAGTTGTGACTTATTCGGACGGCGCTTTTATTAGTCATTTGTTGGGTTTCAATCGTGATATGTTTGTTGACATCCGCTTTCTGATGATTCAATTTGCATCGCGGTGTATTTGTTTGTTTTAACTTCTTGAAAGGGTTAATTTGAGAACGTCTGGTAAAATAAAATAAATACTCCTATTAGAATAGTTTACTTCATTTGTACAGGGTGGTGACTGCGCGAGAATTCCCACCCCCGTTAACTTTTTTTTATTTTTGAACTTAGAAAAAAATGTTTGATACTGAAACTGATAGAGATTAAAATTCAAAGTTTTTCAATGACGTTTTCCGAATAACAAATGCACATCGAATAACGGAGATATTTGTTTTAATTTTTTGTTTTCTGAAATGCAACACTCGGTACACTTGTACATGCTTGAATCTCAAATTAAATTCTGATAACAATTTCTCTTAATAATTTTTATATAAAACGAGATATTTGTATTTAATAGTATAAATTCTCATTGCAGGGGTTTTCAATTATTTTTAAAGCCTTCCCCCCTTATAAGAAAATAAAAATTTCCTTCGACCCCCATTCAGATTTAAACAATATTAAAAAAAAGCTAATAATGTTTTACGCAGATTTAAATTTTTTTTAAGTTGTGAAAGTTTCTTATTCCGTTACTCTTTATTTTATTTTTATTTTTTTTATTACGTCGATCGTCTTTTCTATTTTCCTGATTCGATTTCAACTTGATTCTCTTTTATTCAAACTTTCCATTAAAAATAAAAATTCGCCAGTGCTCTTAATTCGATTTGATTTCATATTAATTTCATACAATTTTTCTTTTAGTCTCTTCTTCGTCAACGCCCATCTTTTGTTTTTTTTTTTAATTATTATAATTCTTCATTCGATTTTATTTCATTTAATTTTTAATATAATCAATAATTGATCGAGCTTTGTTTTCCCCTTCATAGATTTCATGCGTTTTGTTTTTATTTTTTAACTACCATTTACTATCATTTATTTGATTTTATTTGACTTGATTTTATTTTTAATTATCACTCAATCTCTGCTTGTTTTTGTCTTCTTTTACTCAGGTGAGGTCATTTTACTCTTTAATCCCGTCGATTAATCACCATTTTGTTTTTTCTTTGATTCGATGATTTTTTAATTTAATAATTAATACTGATCGGCCTGTTTCGTTAATATTCACAGATTATTGTTTGGATCGTGACAAAATTTCTCAATATTTAAATCAATTTAACTTATGTTACTTAAATAAAATTTCCTTCGATCCCCATTCAGATTTAAACAATATTAAAAAAAAGCTAATAATGTTTTACGCAGATTTAAATTTCTTTTAAGTTGTGAAAATTTCTTATTCTGTTACTCTTTATTTTATTTTTATTTTTTTAATTATACGTCGATCGTCTTTTCTATTTTCCTGATTCGATTTCAACTTGATTCTCTTTTATTCAAACTTTCAATTAAAAATAAAAATTCCCCAGGGCACCTGATTCGATTTAATTTCATATTAATTTCATACAATTTTTCTTTTAGTCTCTTCTTCGTCAACGTCCATATTTTGTTTGTTTTTTTTTTTAATTCTTCATTCGATTTTATTCCATTTAATTTTTAATATAATCAATAATTGATCGAGCTTTGTTTTTCCTTTCATAGATTTCATTCGTTTTGTTTTTATTTTTTAACTACCATTTATTTGATTTTATTTGACTTGCTTTTATTGTTAATTATCACTCAATTCCTGTTTGTTTTTTGTTTTGTTTTACTCAGGTGAATTTATTTTACACTCTAATCCCGTCGATTAATCACCATTTTGTTTTCTCTTTGATTCGATGATTTTTTAATTTAATAATTAATACTGATCGCCCTGTTTCGTTAATATTCACAGATTATTGTTTGGATCGTGACAAAATTTCTCAATATTTAAATCAATTTAACTTCTAGTAGTTATATATAAATTTTTAGTTTGATCCTAAATTTATCATCATCCTTTTTTTATACATTTTTATACATTCCTCATTTGACTTTATTTTATTTTTATTGTAATCATTACGTGGACCTTTCTTTTTTCTTTTAGTCGATTTCACTCGTTTTGTTTTTCACTTTTAAATTAATAACTAATCATTTTGCTTTCTTGATTTCTCTTCGGTTTGATTTTTGATTTTTTTTTAATTATCAGTTGATCGTCTTTTGTTTCTTTTTTTACACGATTTAAGATTGCCTTGAACTGTACTTTTGAGTTTGAATAAAATATTATTATTATTAATACATTACATTATAATATTTTATTTTACATTTTAATTCCGCCGATTGATCGCCATTCTTGGCTTTGAATTTCTTTTTTTTTTTCTAATTAAATTTATGGTCCTGATGGAAGTCAGTTTATATCGATTTGACTTAATGAGTTTCACAAAATTTTTATTTTCGTCCAGCCTTGTTTGACTTGCCCTGTTTGTCTTTCGTTTTTGTTTTATTCGATTTTATTTTCGCCCTTTTCAAATTTATTTAATATTATTTGCAAATCTCGTTACTTATTTTTTTTATAAACTATTGAGCTAGGTTTTCATTAAATAAGACTTAACAACTGCCATCCCTTGAAAGGCCCCTAGCGAGCCTCTAAGGATTCATCGACCCCTTTCAAGTCTTCATCGTCCCCTTTCAAATCTTCATCGATCTCTAAGAGGTCGATTCCGGCTCCGTTGGGAACCTCTGTTTAAGTTTAAAAAAAAAAATTTGCTTAAAAAAAGAAAGGCGATTATTATTTACGATTTCAAAAATGTGCAAAAATACGAAGGGTTCCATTTAAAAAAAAAAAGTAAAATTTCAATTTATATCTCAGTCATGCAATGTTCGCTTGTTTTTCTGCAGACATTAGCAAAAACTTTTTTTTTTCTGGTAATAAACACTTCTTTCTAAATTCAAAACTAAAGAAATTAAAGGGGGGTGGGAATGCTCGCGTAGTCACCCTGTACATTAGTTTTATCATAAACTAACTTATTTTGGCTATGGTCTGGACCTTTATTGGTTCAGTTATGGACTGATTTCGATTCGTGTACTGAACTCCTCGTCTCCGGTTGCTATTGGCTAAAGTATAAGTCTTCAATCGGTATGTGGACAAGACGCCCGTGGAACAAATTCTGTTCCATTTACTTCTTGCTTTTCAAAGAAAATCTTTTTATACAAGAGACAGTCCAATCATAAAACCTTATTATTGTTGGTCTGACAGGCAAAGATTTAGCCCGAAAAGACTTTGTTTAAATTATCCACACTCACTTATTCGTGAGTAAACCCAAAAAGAACCAATCGTGGTTATCCTGAAATAACTGAAAATTTGTACTCTGCCTAGATTCTTAGACGGTCGTCATAAATCAGGAATATAGAGGGGGTTTTCCCCAATTAGCAACTTCTGATGTGATGTTTTTTTTTTTTTGCTCTTGAAAGACGGGGGTTGCCTAAAATATACCTCAAGTATTTTCGACTCCGGGAGTAATTGCAGAAGTACGGAATCCCAAATGGTTTTATTAAATATAGAAGGAAGGCATGGCGCCCGTACGGCTAGTGGCGCTATAGCCGACCAGTCTGACCTTGGATACTTTTCGTTCCTGTTGTTGAGCTGCGCTACCCTCCGGTTGTCCCATATTGATCGTCGCAGGAAGAAAATTTCAGGCCGTATTACACCCTGAAGTGAAGTTCACGCAAGTGATGCCATTTGCATCATTTGGAGGGGGTGGCGGGGGCGGGGGGGCACAGACTGAAACAATACCAAAAAAAAAAAAAAACATCCCACACGTAAATTACCAATTTTGTGGGGTATTTTAATGTCCGTTGACTTTTTTTTTGATAATTTTAATAATTTGGATTGAGGATGTGCATTTTCAAAAAAGCAAAAAAAAAAGAATAAATATATAAAACATGTAGAATGTAACAGTGGGGCTTTCCATGGGGTGGGGGGAGGGAAAGTTTAAAGGTGTAATACATCCTGCTTACATCCCCATAAAGCTTGTGCCGTAGCCTGAAAAGCTCCCCCTACGATATCAAAGCTGTTTTCCGCTCGATACTCGGGAAGCTCGGTGCCATTGGTTCTCGAGCCGACAGTGTTTTAGCGGTGGTCATACGGCAGAGAATATGCCGGTTACCTAGTGCTTGAATCTTGCTCAAGACTGCTTTAGGTTCTGTAGAGTAGTGGGTCTGGGACCAACATGGTTACTGAGAATGGGCAGGTAAGAAACTTCACTTCACTTCACTTCACTTTACTTCAAACTTGGGGGGGCTCTCTGAAAATAATTTTTCTGTAAATGTCATGCGGCTTTTCTTTCTTAAGGGGAAAACAAAAGAACACCAAATTTTCTTTCTTAAAAGTACAATATTTTAAACTGGATTTTGGAAAATTCAAAAAAAAAAGAGAAAACAACTCGAAGCAAAAATATGTTAGATAATAACACTGCAGATACGTCAATACGATGGGGGGGGGTTGGGGTTGCGGTAGTGCAGGATGATGTGACGTATCCTGTACAAATTATTATCATCAGCCTGCATTTTATAATAATTTTTCTGCAATAATAAATTTCAGAACAAAATTTTGGGTACATTTTTTTAAATCCACATTTTGGAAATTAATTTTCAATTTTACGTAACCCCAACAATATTCAGGTAATTTCGATCACATTAAAAAAATGTTTCATCAATCAGAAAAGAAGGTGACTATATGAAATATATTTTAATTTTTTTTTTTTTTTGTTTTAATTTTCGGCAATGAAATAGTAGTATTGATTTATACGAAAGGAAAATTTAACTAAAATTTAAAAAATATATATACACGTATTATAGTTACAATTGAAGCAATTTCTTATCCACCAAACATGTGTAAATATTTTTACAGAAAATGCCCCTGAATTTTTGACAGTTTCTTCAGTTATAGAGTCTTACGTAATAGTCATTGAAGGCGTCTTCCTGTCTACGTTAGGCGTATCTATTTCTGAACCAGATACAACCCAACATTGTAATATTTAAGTATTGTTCATTGAAAACAACAATTTTCTTTTAATTTCAAAAAAACCTTGGCCTTATGTAACACCCCTGTTACAGGAGACTCCGATAATTGAATCGTAATTGAACCAGACACAATCGAATATTATAATAAGTATGTAACAACGACTTCCTCTCAACACATTTTCTTTTAACGTCAAAAGCTGCGTGCTTCTTGAAAGGGCCGGCCTTTTAAACGATGGCGCCCGAATGTGCAAAAAAAACCACTGCGGGGCCCCTTTTTTTAAGCACGTAGTTATGGCCTGGAGTGTAAAAGCTGTTAAAAATTCCCTTGATTTTTTTACAACAATTTTCTGTTAATTTCAAAAAACCTTGGCCTTATGTAACACCCCTGTTACAAGAGACTCCGATAATTGAATCGTAATTGAACCAGACACAATCGAATATTATAATAAGTATGTAACAACGACTTCCTCTCAACACATTTTCTTTTAACGTCAAAAGCTGCGTGCTTCTTGAAAGGGCCGGCCTTTTAAACGATGGGGCCCGAGTGTGCAAAGAAAACGACTGCGGGGCCCCTTTTTTTTAAGCACGTTGCTATGGCCTAGAGTACAAAAACTGTTAAAAAATCGCTGGATTTTTTTCGTTTTTCGTTTTTTTCGTTTGTTTCTCGCATTTGAACTGACGTTTCTAATTTATTGATCATTTTCATTTTCCCGATTTATCAAAATTAATAATTTTATTGAAAAATAGGCTCGTTTGTAAAGTTAACAATTGGATTCGATCAAATACAGATATAAAATATTTATAATGAATTAAAGCACTCTCAAGTCCGATGAAAATTATGGAGTATAAAATACTGTACAGTGTTTTTTTTTTTTTTAACTGTGGCCATGGGAACTTACGTGCAAAAAATTTTGCCTCACGTTAACTTACGTTCTGCGCAAAATTTCAAGCAAATTCTTGTTTCTAATAATAATCAATTAAATAATTGATTATAAATTTAATTATTTTAATGAGTAAAATTGAAATTATTAACGAGCAAATGTGAATCGAGTAGGTCAAAATAAAAAATTAATTCGTCTAGAGGGCAGCGACTAATTTCTCTTTAACGTTGACCTACTCGATTCATTACAAAGTTCCACTTTTAATAGATATTGAAATAATTGATCTAATATTGCATCTGTTATTCTCTTAATGTGTAATTTGTAATAAATTGCGTAATTGATTATGAGAAACTGAAATTAGCTTAAAATTTTGAGCAGAACATAATTTAACAGGAGGCAAAATTTTTAGCCACAGTTAAAAAAAAGCACTGTATATTTTTTTTTATTAGTACAGACACTTGGAAAAATTGAGTAGTAAGTCGACGTTTCGCTGTATGTTCGACTGTTTGTTCAAGAAAATTTCTTAAAATAATTTTCCTGAAGAAAATTGAGTACTAAGTCGATGTTTCGATCTGTACTGACAGCTTCTTCAGGAAAATTTTTTTTATAATTTTCCTGAAGAGTTGTAAGCATCCAGTTCAACATTCAATTTTTTCCAAGTGTCCGCATAAAAATAATTATTAACAGAGTATTTATAATAAAAAAAAAACTTACTGAAACAAATTTAATGCCTTCATAATTTTCATTTTGTTCGTGTTAAAATTTTAAAATGCAAAATTCGCCCGAATATGTATATATATTTTTTTTTGGCTTGATAGAGAAAAGTTGTGTTTCTCTTCAAAATTAAATTTTGGACCATTCGGAGGGGGGAGGGGGAACGGACTGAAACAATACGAAAAGAAAAAATAGAAATTTTGGACTTTTTCTTTGAATTTTAATTTTGTAATCATAATTTTTTTTTGAAAATATTTTTTTAGTAACTTGATATTTTGTTTTAAAACAAAAGCATAAGAGTATCATATTATGGTCGTGTATTCAGATTTTATTTTTGCATCACGTGGTTTGAATATCTAAGGTAGCGTCCATAAGAAGAAAGACAGTTGACAGTCGCATCTGCGAAACCGTCAATCCTAACCTATTTCTTCGGACTCTATTAGATTGTGAATCGAATTTGACATTAAAAAAAAAAATCGAATTTTATGATTTTATTTTAATGAATAAAGAAGACATTCGAGATTTTCGAAAATGAGAATTTTCAGTTTCTTGAAGATACATATTTCAGAAACGAATATAGATAGAAAAGAATTTTTTTTTTTACAAATTTAACATTTAGTTTTCAACATTATTTTAATTACAATTTTCGGTTAAATAAAGCAAACTCTATTTCAAAATCGGCTTTTTTTTTGAGACTGGGTAAATCCGCTCCGATCTTTAGTCATTGTCACGATGTGTTTCTTAAATTTTTCACAGTTTTCAAAACATGTTAAAGTTGCTGTTGCATAATAACTATTTAAATCAGAGAACGTGCCCTTGATTTAATCAAATAGTGAAATTGTTCTCGATTAAAACTATACATATAATCAGGGATAAGAAATCGGCCCACTTGTTTTGCGAACAGTATTTTATTTTTTCTATTTCTAAATAATTAGCATTTATTTTTGACGTTTCATGTAATTCAGATTGATGAATAAATATTATTATTATTATTATTAGTAGGAAAATTTTGTATTCGGATTGTATTAAACTTTTTTATGTACTAAACTCTCATGTACAATGGCAATTTGATAAATAAATTTACTATTACTGTTCCTATTAGTCCCGTCCAGAGTAATTTCTGCGAAGTGCGTGCGAACATCCCTCTCCCTTGCAGTCAAAAGCAATTTAAACGCATCAGAGCCGCGGAAGAAGTAAATAGTACATTCGCTGTAAAAAGTGTCCAACACTAAGTGGGCCGCATATAACTGTAGATTGCTAAATAATTGCTGATTTTTCATTTGCCAAAATTATGATATCATCACCCTATGACTGTCCTACATTAATTTTATTATTGTAAATTGTAATTAATTGTAATTATTTACTACAAATATGTAATTACAAAAAATGATGATGTTTTTAATATAACACTTTTTTATAAACATTTTAAGCATCATTTCAAGATTGATCAGTGTTTAATGGAAAAAATTAAGCGGAATTTAAAAATCTTTGTTGTGGGCCCCTGCGTAACCCGGGCCCGGATGCTTTCACCCGTTGCACCCCCCCTTGCGGCCGGCCCTGCTTCTTGGCCTTATGTAACAGTCCTGTTACGAAATACTCTGATCTTATGAATGAACCATAATCAAACCAGACACAATCGAGTATTGTATGTATTATAATAAGTACAGTTTAGTGAAAACAACTTTTTCCTCAACACATTTTCTTTTCATTTCAAAAGCTTAAGAGCTTCTTGGCCTTTTGTTACCGACTCTTTGTGTTGTTATAATTGAACCAGGCACAAAAGAATTTTATAATAGGTACCGTTAAGCGAAAACAATTTTTTTCTCGGTACATTTTCTTTGAAGGTCAAAAGCCGTCCAGCTCTTGATATACAAGGAGAGGCTTTATGAATCTCATTCGCAAGTTTTACAAAAAACGAAAAACAAAAAAAAATTGATTATGCAGTTGAGTATAATATCATAAATGATGGAGTATTTTTCTTCAAATTTCATTCCTCGTTTGCTGTAAAATGTATTCTTGCTCGATCCATTGGATGATATCATCGGTATATCCCAGTAGAAAAAAAATTATATATATATATATATTATTACGCCCTCGCGTCGTTTTAATCACGTGCGCTGCTGGAGTTTTATTGAAAAATAAATTCCCGCAGCAGTCCGAGAATTTTTGTTGCGCTAGTGCTGGCGACGCGCCAAATCTGTTCGAAAAATAGTAAATGGGAGCTAATAAAAAAACTATCTGGAAGATAAACGGAAAATTATTTCTGCATTGACGTCAGTGACGAAGGCTTCGATCGTCGGGCTTAATTTTAAATCCGGTGGTCGTTAATTCGCCTTTGATTAAAAGATGAAATACTTTCAGTGACGTCAACATTTCCGGGGTATTTTTATAATTATGTGCGACTTAGGACCCCCCGTTGGGCAACCAGCACAGATAAAAAAAAATTAAAAGAGAAAAGAAGGCTAGAAAAAAATTACACTGGGTGAGCCAACCGAAAACGAAACAGACTAAACGTCTTCCCAGTGAAATGTTTGTTTGAAATATAAAACGATTGTTAATCAAAGGGGGTGGGGGGACTTTTTTCTATTTTGTACTCAACTGTCTCACGTCATTCCCTTCCCTTTCACTCTAAAAGTGATAAAATATAAAAAGGTAATGTGTTATGAGCAAAGCGAGGATTAAGAAGTCCCTGCCTGCAGTGTTTCTCGATGCGATCGATCGAAATCGGATCATACTATTTCATCCTCGCTTTAGCTATGAGTGACATTTACTGAAAAGTTTGTTTCACAGAGAGAGAATTCAGTAATATGAATGAGAATTTTAAATCCGGTCGTTAATTCGCCTTTGATTGATTAAAAGGCGAAATACTTTCACTGACGTCAACATTTCCGGGGTATTTCTATAATTATTTGCGACTTAGGACCCCCGTTGGGCAACCAGCACAGATAAAAAATAAAATAAAAGTGAAAAGAAGACTAGAAAAAAATTAAAGTGGGTGAGACAACCGAAAATGAAGAGACTGAACGTCTCCCAGTGAAATGTTTATTTAAAATATAAAACGATTGTTGATCAAAGGGGGTGGGGGGACGTTTTTCTATCTTGTACTCAACTGCCTTACGTCATTCCCTTCCCTTTCACTCTAAAAGCAATAAAATATAAAAAGGTAATGCGTTATGAGCAAAGCGAGGATTAAAAAGTCCCTGCCTGCAGTGTTTCCCGATGCGATCGATTGAAATCGGATCATACTATTTCATCCTCGCTTTAGTTATGAGTGGCATATACTGAAAAGGTTGTTTCATAAAGAGAGAATTCAGTAATATGAACGAGAATTTTTAAATCCGGTCGTTAATTCGCCTTTGATTGATTAAAAGGGCGAAATACTTTCACTGACGTCAACATTTCCGGGGTATTTCTATAATTATTTGCGACTTAGGACCCCCCGTTGGGCAACCAGCACAGATAAAAAATAAAATAAAAGTGAAAAGAAGGCTAGAGAAAAATTAAACTGGGTGAGACAACCGAAAATGAAGAGACTGAACGTCTCCCAGTGAAAAGTTTATTTAAAATATAAAACGATTGTTAATCAAAGGGGTGGGGGGACTTTTTTCTATCTTGTACTCAACTGTCTTACGTCATTCCCTTCCCTTTCACTCTAAAAGCAATAAAATATGAAAAGGTAATGTGTTGTGAGCAAAGCGAGGATTAAGAAGTCCCTGCCTGCAGTGTTTCTCGATGCGATCGATTGAAATCGGATCATACTATTTCATCCTCGCTTTAGTTATGAGTGGCATATACTGAAAAGGTTGTTTCATAAAGAGAGAATTCAGTAATATGAACGAGAATTTTTAAATCCGGTCGTTAATTCGCCTTTGATTGATTGAAAGGCGAAATACTTTCACTGACATCAACATTTCCGGAGTATTTCTATAATTATTTGCGACTTAGGACCCCCGTTGGGCAACCAGCACAGATAAAAAATAAAATAAAAGTGAAAAGAAGACTAGAAAAAAATTAAACTGGGCGAGACAACCGAAAATGAAGACTGAACGTCTCCCAGTGAAATGTTTTTAAAATATAAAACGATTGTTAATCAAAGGGGGTGGGGGGACTTTTTTCCATCTTGTACTCAACTGTCTTACGTCACTCCCTTCTCTTTCACTCTAAAATCAATAAAATATAAAAAGGTAATGCGTTGTGAGCAAAGCGAGGATTAAGAAGTCCCTGCCTGCAGAGTTTCTCGATGCGATCGATCGAAATCGGATCATACTATTTCATCCTCGCTTTATTTATGAGTGACATACACTGAAAAGGTTGTTTCATAGAGGGAGAATTCAGTAATATGAGCGGGAATACCCCAGAGTACGATTTTAACACCCCCTTGGTACTCCAAAATGTGACTCAGCTCATATGAAAGATGGGAAAAGTTATCTTTTTGGTTTAAAAATAAAAAATAATTATACGGTAAATTGTACCATCGAAAACTCTCTCTTCTGAGAATATAGAAATTGAATCAATTTTTTTTTTTTTACTGAAGAAGCCCCAAAGAGAGCTGGAACTGCTCGAGGGATTCACTGCAACCAAAAAGGATTTGCAACAATTTTTTTTTAATAAAATGCAAATTATTTATTAGGTGGTCAAAAATCGTAGGATGTCGCTGTTTTAGCTATTCAATAGTATTAATATTTTAATTACTATTTTTTCAGTTCCTAAGTCATGGCCATCATGGCCTATGGATAAAATAAACAAATAAATTATTATTTTTTTTTGGAATAATTACATCCACGTACATCATTTAACTGCCCAAAATACTGCCCCTTAGAAAATTGCGTGTGGATTTTGTTCGATAAAAACTTTAATTATGAATGGACGTGTTGACGCAAGAGGCGATTAGTAACACGAAATCTAGTTGTAAGGTATTAAGCGGATTATTACGTGTTCCGTTTATTTTTTATTTCTGTTTTTCGTCATCTCCGTACTTTTAATGAAAACTGACTGGCACAATAGCAAACAGCAAATATGATCTTTTCGATAACCTAAAACGCATAATACCAAACAGCAAACTTTTCGACAACCTAAAAGCTCACTGGGTTCAGTTCAGGTAAATAATTAAGAAATAAAAATTATTAACTTCGATGGAAAATCGTAAATGTCTACCGAAACGTCGGTTGTGCGCACGGTAAAGAATCAATAGGTAGTAGCGCGGGCGTTCGGAATGTGCACGGAACGCGAGGATAATTAATTAGTCGAAACGTTGAGGTTTGTGCAATTCGAAGCTGTTCGTGGAAAAACAAAGATTGTGAAGTAGTTATGTTCTCCTGGGTTCAAAAACTCCTACGTCTGGAGTTGGAGTTGGATTTGGATTGATAAACGTATGCCACGTCGGTATCCTAGTCAAAAATAGATGCGGCTGACTTCTACTGTTGGACAAATTCTTTTCTTTACGTGATTATTTATTAAAAACGGCTATTTTTAGATAAAAATCGTTAGTCGTTGCGTCTTTAAAAATGCTAACAGAGGTCTTATTTTGTGAACAAATGCATTGAAGAATTTTGTAAATAAGTAAAGACATACCGTGTTTCTCTTTCTATCTCAAGTCACGGCCAACCCCAAAGTGTTTTTTTTTCAACGCACTTTACTAACAGAGATTTAAACTCTCATTTAATTTTCAATTAACATTTTTTAATTTGCCTTTACTTTAATAAACCGAGCGAGGGTTCAAAACTTCTCAATTCAATTTATCGACCAGTTTCAGAGTTTCAGCTAAAACTGACACGTAATGAACGTGCTTCCCTATCAAAAATATGACCTGAGTACGGTTGACCTGATTTTTTATTACCTGAGTTAGGTTGACCTGATTATTTATGACCCGAGTAAGGTTGACAAGTCGCGGTATTAAAGGGGTAAAGGGAACCTTTAACCGTCTGTCTCATCGTCCTCATCGTCAGTAAATTTATTCTAATATAAACTAGGTACTCAAAAGCGATCTATTCTTGTGTGCGTTCCACAGGATGATGAAAGCGTCATTTCTGAGAGCGGTACACAATGGATACCCGTGCATTATTCCTACACAAAATCAATGCTCCACGTCACGTTCTATTTTAGAATAATCGGGTCACAAACATGTCAATCCATTCAATTTACTTACTGCATGCACAGGAAAAAAACAATTTTAATTTTAAGTCAAAGCAACTAAAAAAAAAAAAAAAAATTATGATCATGTAGGATAAGTTTTTGTTTTTTTGATAATCCTGATTTCATAGAGCCAATTCGTAGGTAGTTGGGTACCTGTTTGCTGATTAAAATCCTTTGACATGCAAATTCCCGCAAGTTCCTCTCGTGCCGTCGCGTCGCTTTCGTGCAAATTCAAGCACTTCAGAATGTATAAATGTGCCACCGAACATGTACTTATGTTCTAATGAACATGCAAAATCCCCTATACGCTTGTAGTTCAGTTGGTATTTTGCAATTCAATATCTTTCATGTGGAAAATTGTCACGCCACTGTACTACATATTTAATTAAAAAGAAAATATTCATGGCTTCACTGCTCTTCCTGAAGTTGTTAAGAATATTTTCAGTCTCTCTTTTTTTTCCCTAGAAGAAAAAAAAAACGTTATGCAAAATTGCTAATAAAATTCAGACAAATTTAAATCAATGATTCAAGTATAAAATTAAAAATGACATCGCAGTATAAAACAAAATACAAATTAATATTAAAAAAAAAACGAAAAAAATTCATCAATAGATAATAAAACAAAAGGCAGACGCAAAGGTGAAAAAGGAAACAATTGGGCGACAGAAGTAATTAATTTAATAATTTTTCAGAAAAAAATTGAATTGAATTTAAATAAAAGAAACCAAATAAACGACATCTTAGTGTGAATATATAATAAACACTGAAGCAGAATTAAGATAAAAAAACAAAAAACAAAAGACGACGTCGTAGTACGAAGAAATGGACACTCAAACGAAAATCATTCGGAAATCAAAAGGAAAACTGAAAGAAAGAAACAATTTCATTGGAAAATGAAAGGTCTTTTAATTAAAGGAATTAAGGCGAAAACAAAAGAAATGACGTCATAATACGAAGAAACAGACAGTGAAACAAAGGACAGACGCAAGAACAAAAATAAAATCGGTTCACAAAAATAGTTGATTTAAATAGAAAAAAAAAATAATAATAATTCAGCAAGAGTGTCATAGTGTGAAGAAATAAACGGTATAACAAAAGACAAACAAATATTTCTGAGGCATTTGTATTCACGAAAGCAAGTAAAATTATCTTCTTATTTATATCCCTCACAGAATCTGACTGTGCAAAATTTTCTTCTTATTAATATCCATCATAGAATCTACATAGTGCAAACTAAAATTTTTGGTTGAATGAAAATTATTATAAAATACGTAATTATTTTTGCACGTTCTCTTCGGGGGATTTGAATGAAAAGGCGATGATTCGCTTCTTAAAAAAAAAAAATAAATAAATAAATAAACAAAAGAATCATAAAGAAAAAAATCATAAACTGGTTCAAAAAAATAGTTAATTTAAATAGAAAAAAAAATCAGCAAAAGAAAATGGAACTAAAGAAAAAAAGAAAATAGGACAAATGACGTCACAGTGTGAAGAAATAAGCAGTATAACAAAAGACAAACGGAAACCAAAAACTGGGCGGCAAAAATAATTTGATGAGAAGATTACGAGATCTTCGAAATAATTATCAGCAAAAAAAAAATTAAAGCAACGCGGTTTATTAATGCGACAAGAGAAAAATACAAAGGAAAACATTATAGAAGAAGAAGAAAAGTAAAAAAACAAAAGATTGACGATTTTCTCCGCCGGAGATCGTTCGACAATCACAAGGTTAATGAAAAAAAAAACTATGAAACTGAAGAATAAAAGAACAAAAAAACAAAATAAAAACAAAAGGAAATCGACGTTCCTCTTGCGACTGAAGATTTGGTATTATCATGAGATAAAAAATGACAAAACAAAAGAAAAGAAAATCGCGATCCCCGAAATAATTTTCAGCGAAAAGAAAATGAAAGCAACGCGATTTATTAACGCAGCAAGAAAAAAAAATGCAGGCGAAAACATCGCGGAAGAAGAACAAGCAGAAGAAGAAAAAGTGAAAAACAAAAGAAGAACAACGATCCTCCTCTGCCGGAGATCGCTTGACAATCAAAAGATTAATGAAAAAAAAAAGAAAAAAAAAACAAAACTATAAATGCAAATCGATTGATCAGACTTAAAAAAACACACTTAAAATGTGAAAAGTGTGAAACTCGAGAATAAAAGAACAAGAAATAAATAAAATAAAAACAAAAGGAAATCGACGTTCATCTTGCGACTAATAAAGATGAGGTATTATCATAAGATAAAAAAAATGACAAAACAAAAGAAAGAAAGTGAAAAACAAAAGAAGAACGACGATTCTCGTCTACCGGAGATCGGTTGACAATCAAAAGATTAATGAAAAAAAAGAAAAAAAAAACAAAACTATAAATGCAAATCGATTGATCGGACTTAAAAAACACACTTAAAATGTGAAAAGTATGAAACTCGAGAATAAAAGAACAAGAAATAAATAAAATAAAAACAAAAGGAAATCGACGTTCATCTTGCGACTAATAAAGATTAGGTATTATCATAAGATAAAAAAATGACAAAACAAAAGAAAAGAAAATCGACGATTCCCGAAATAATTTTCAGCGAAAAGAAAATGAAAGCAACGGGATTTATTAACGCAGCAAGAAAAAAAATGCAGAGGAAAACATCGCAGAAGAAGAAAAGTGAAAACCAAAAGAAGAACGACAATCCTCCTCTGCCGGAGATCGCTTGACAATCAAAAGATTAATGAAAAAAAAAAGAAAAACAAAACTATAAATGCAAATAAAATTAAAACACACTTAAAATGTGAAAAGTATGAAACTGTAGATTAAAAGAATAAAAAAAAACAAAATAAAAACAAAAGGAAATCGACGTTCCTCTTGCGACTGAACATTTGGTATTATCATGAGATAAAAAAATGACAAAACAAAAGAAGAGAAAATCAACGATCCCCGAAGTAATTTTCAGCGAATAGAAAATGAAAGCAACGCGATTTATTAACGCAACAAGAAAAAAAATGCAAAGGAAAACATCGCAAAAGAAGAACAAGTAGAAGAAGGAAAAGTGAAAAACAAAAGAAAAACGACGATTCTGCTCTGTCGGAGATCGCTTGACAATCAAAAAATTAATGAAAAAAAAAAGAAAAACAAAACCATAAATGCAAACAAAATTAAAACACACTTAAAATGTGAAAAGTTTGAAACTGTAGATTAAAAGAATAAAAAAACAAAATAAAAACAAAAGGAAATCGACGTTCCTCTTGCGACTAAAGATTTGGTATTATCATGAGATAAAAAAATGACAAAAAAAAGAAGAGAAAATCGACGATCTCCGAAATATATTTCAAAAATTTTGATGCAAATAATTTTCAGCGAAAAAAATAAAATAAAATCAACGCGATTTAATAACGCAGAGAAGAAAAAAAAATGCAGAGGAAAACATCGGGGAAGAAGAACAAGTAGAAGAAGGAAAAGAGAAGAACAAAAGAAGAACGACGAGCTTCCTCTGCTGGAGATCGCTTGACAATCAAAAGATTAATGAAAAAAAAGAAGAAAAACAAAACTATAAATGCAAATCGATTGATCGGACTTAAAACACATTTAAAAAGTGAAAACTATGAAACTCAAGAATAAAACAAACAAAAAAGTAAAAATAAAAAGCATGTCAACGTTTCTCTTGCGACTGAAGATTAGATATTATCATAAAATAAATAAATAAATAAATAAATTACAAAACAAAAAACAAAATAAAAAAAATCGACAATCTAGGACGTAGAGCGTTTAATTTTTTTTAAATCCAATGAGACTAATAGAAACAAAAGAAAGTTGCAAATGTGAAAAATTATAATTAAATATAAATACATAAAACGCGGAACACCTTAGCTTTGGAAAATGAGAAGAACGCATTCTTTTAATGAACTGAGAACATGAGATCCAACTTTAACAAAAAAAAAAAGAACGTCCAGTTTTATATTCTTCTTTGATTCCACAATCTCCCTCTCAGAATTTTGTTTGTTATTGTAACGTTAAGTACGAATAAATTAATTTTCGGAGATTTGAAGGAGTATCCGGGATCTCTCTTGACGAGAAGATAGGAGGGGATCTCAGCCCTTAGAAAAAATATTTCTGTGGCATTTATACGCATGCAAGCAAGCAAGCAAATTGATCTTCTTATTTAATCCATCATAGAATCTGTCTGAGCAAAATTCCCTTCTTATTTACATCCATCATAGAATCTGCCTAGTGCAAGCAAGCTTTTTTTTCTCAAATTAAAATTATTATAAATACGTAATTCTTTTTCACTTCGAGGGAGTTGTTTTAAGGGTTTCGCTTCTTCAGGAAGGAGCAGGAATTGGTCTTTTCTAGTTGAATCTTCCTGTGTAACAGTGGCGAACACCTGTTAATTTTCCGTGAATTTTTTTCACCCCCCTGGTATAGTGGGAGCACGATAAATTCTGGGGTACTCGTTGACCAGGGGCGCAGTTTGAACGTAGACGCGCCGTCGCGTCGTTTGTATTGAACGATTGCGTCACAAGGCGTCGCCGGAAAGCGTGCTTGTGGTACATTTAAGTCGGAATCTTTACGTTAACTCCTCGTTCGTTCAAGCGCCGCTTTTGCGTTGACAGCAGCATCTTTGTACCGTACCGGACGCTTTGATAGCTGTAACCCGCGTTTCGTTTCGTGCCGGCGCGACATCCTCAGGACTAATTCAATTAAGACGCTTCAGAGTTCTGTGCCTGTAATCTGTATGCATGTTGCGAAAAGCTTATTTTTATATGACGACGTTCATCGAAACAGTGTAGCCTTAGCTGATGTGTATGTTGTAATAGTGTAATGGCCGCACCTGTTGATTTTCAAAGAATTATTGATCGCAAGAAAATGGCAGTTCCTAAAGGCTGACAGATAAACCTTGCGCAGTTACCGGAGAGCGCGGACGTACTTGACCTTGATTTGTGCTCGAAATCGAAATGAAACTTAAATAATGCCTTTGTGTTTTAAATTTCCACGAATGGTAAGTCTTCGCCTTGGCGAAGCTGATTTCCAATTAAATTTCAGTTGCTATATTTTGTTTTACTTTTCTTTTACTTACTTCTTATTGATTGTTTTGTTATTGGTATCACGCTTTTCATTGTATGTACATATATACACTCTTTGAGCTTTTACTTTGGATATAAAAAAAAGAAACTTGTTGTTTTCAAGACTTGATGATGAAGACAGTTCTGAAGGTGCTTTTACTATGTGCAATTCAAGTGGCGCCCCACTTTGAGCTGCGCCATTTAATGAAAGTAGCATTTGAATTTACATATGGTAACAAAAATAGAGCGGCGCAACTCAAAATATAACAAATTAATAAAAAAAGAAAAACCTAAATTCGTCGGTTTGCTTACATGTAACACCCGCAAGTTGTTTTTGTACTAAAAATTTTTCCTTTTGGCAAAATTCTTATATTTATTCACTGAATGTTTGTGCAACAATTTTTGACGCCTTTTAGTTTTTAAACAACGTTTCACTCCACGGTTGTCGGTACTTGCAAGACGATCACTTAGTTCGAATTTTAAGTTTCCGATGTATTTGCTTATTAATTACCACAGTCCGGGAAATTCCGGACATTCGTATAAAGCATATCTACGATTTCTTGCAAAGATTAAGTGCACACGTTAAATCGAACAAAACACTTTTATAAAAACTAGTACGACGTTCAATAAAAAAAAAAGTGAGACTGTGGGCTCTAATCAAAGGAAATTGACGAGATTTATTGCCAAGCGAACGATTTTCTTGCGGCCATAAACACATAAAAATGAAATCGACTTCAAAACTTGATTTGATTGATTGATTGATTTATTTGAAAACAGAATTGATGAGCGTTGCTCATGGAAATATGAAATAGGTTCATGCAATTAAACACTAAATTAAGAAAAGAAAAATCAAAAGCTTGTACAAGTGTTTGTACAGTTTAAACAAATAGGAATATTTCGTTGGAATTTAATACTACAGATTTTACAAACTTCGTGTATTGCAGGACACCCATGCCCGTCTGGAATGTCACTGGCTCTGTTAATTACTCTACATTTTTAACCACGTAAAAATTTCTCACATTTTTAACCACTTGAAAATTTCCTATATTTTTAACCACGTAAAAATTTCCTACATTTTTAACCACGTAAAAATTTCTTACGTTTTTAACCACTTAAAAACTTCCTGCATTTTTAACCACTTCAAAACTTACTGCATTTTTAACCACTTAAAAACTTCCTGCATTTTTAACCACTTAAAGCTTTCCTACATTTTTAACCCCTTAGAAATAAATGTCTTTTCACGTCTTTTCATTCTGGACACTAAAGATCATTATGAAACGCTGCTTGCAATAAAATTTCACACACAAAAAAAAATGATGCAGTGGCGGTTCGTGATGATTTGCAGTGGGCACGCAAGAAACAATCGCAAAAGAGAAAGATGGATGAAGGTTCCGAATGAATTCGGACATTATTTAAACATGGGATTGGAACGTACAAAAAAAAAGTTTCATGCATAGTTATTAATAGTTTAATTCAGATATTACAATAAATTTAAATTGAGTTGTGTGAGTGCGTTTTTAGATAAAATAACAATCTTATAAACCAATAAAAATAAGATTTGGTGATGGAGAAGAAAAATGAAACTAATGACATGAAAACAGTACGAAGAATTTCGTGCCTGTGTAGGATTAGCAGACTTAGGATGATTCGGGGGTTGTTAAGGCTGCGTACACAATGCATATTTTTCATTAGTTTGCACTACGTAACCATAGCAACGCGCGAAACGTCCTCATGCTTAATATAGCTTAAAAAAGAGAACTAATATGTACAATCGAAACAATTTAATATTTGTTTTTCGGTTTTATGAATTAGTTTTGTTTAATTCGATTTAATTTGATCTGAATTTTAAAATTCTTTTTTACTGTACGTAGATAAATATATGTATGCCACAGAACGAACTCATGAAATGCAGAGGCGAAATATGCATATATAAGTATTAAAAGTATTGTTTTTTGTTTTTGTTTTGGCGCTTCTAAAAACGAAATGCCAAATTTTTCGAATACCTGCTTCGGACCATCATGCCAATATAAACGAAAAGTATTTTACTTCTACTTTTAATACTTTGCACCTTTGAACTAGATGAATTACGTAAACTTTTGGCATTAGAAATTTTATTTGTACATTCTTCTTCCTCGAACAAAGAGAGAGAGAGATTTCCTATTATGTCAAGAATGTCTCTCGAAGTTAATAATAACGAATGAACTTTAATTTTTAATCGCGGCACCTAAATTAATTACATAATTTCTGTATCGCTGTTGCAGAATTGTTTGCTCAACAAATTTTTATTAAATTATATTTGCTGGAATTGTGGTGGCGCGTTGAATTTTCTGAAATGCCAAAACGTTCGTCCATCTTCTTAATTTGCGTATCTGCGCAAACCGGATTTCAGATAATGACATTCCATCGAATCGAACATTCCGGTAAACCAATATCCGAATAATCCGGGCGGTACAATGCCGGAAATTCTGAAAATCGATTTTACTCAACCGGATTCCGTTGATTGGCTCCAGTATTTTACGAAGTAATAAAAGATGTTTTCCCTTTCCTTGCCATGAGAAAGTTTATAGTGGCAAACAATTTTCTAATAAAAATGTTATTTCTTGAAATACAGGGTGTCTCGACAATGCGTTTTCGGGCAATATCCCGATAAAACAATTGAAGAAACCAAAAAAATTGTTTTTAATTCTAGATATCTCCAACATAAAATTATTATTATCTCAAAATTGTTTTATTTATTTTTATTTTCAGCTTATTATTATGAAAAATGTAATGGAAAAAATTTTGATGTCAACCCAAACCAATTACACTCACCCTAACTCCATTCGACCGGTTCAAAAAATTCAAACAAATTAAAATGAACCACCTCAACAAATTTCAAGGTCAACTGAATTCACCTAAATTATTACGTTATGTTGCACTTCGTTCTATTCAAATCAAAAATGAAAAGTAAAAAAAAATGTTAAAATTTATACAAGGTTTAACGTCAAGCTCAACAAATCTCAAGGTCAATCCAACCCAATTGACATCAACCTAACTTCATTTAGCACACGTAAAAGATTAAAAATCACAGAAAAATTAAATGTGTAGATTAAAAAAAAATAATAATAATAAAAATCAATTAAAACCGTTTTAGAGACATTTAATATTTTATTTCAAAATTGTCGCTTGCAGCCATTATTTTATTTATTTTTATTTTAAGTTTATTATGAAAAATGAAATAAGATTTTTTTTAATGTCAACCCAACCCAATTACACTCAGCCTAACTCCATTCAACCCGTGTAGAAAAATTAAAACAGATTAAAACGAACCTCAACAATTTTCAAGGTCAACTAAACTCACCCAACTTATTATGTTATATTGCAATCGATTCTACACAAGTCAAAACTGAAAAGTTATACAAGTATTGAAACCGAGCTCAACAAATCTCAAGGTCAAACTAGCCTGGCTTAACATCATCTAGCACATGTAAAAGATTAAAAATGACAGGAAAAATTAAAAGTATAGATTTAAAAAAAATTAAAAATCAATGAAAATGAAGTTCAACTCACCTTATGGTCAATCCAATCCAATCCAACTGATCCTCCTAACTTCATTTAACACAAATAAAAAAGAAATTAAAAATTGCAGGTAAAATAATTAAAAGTATAAAAATTCAAAATCAATTAATGTGAAGCTCAACTAAACTCAAGGTCAACAAAATCCGATATAGTTCTATTCGACCCATGCAAAAATTAAATAAAAGTAACTCAACCAAAACCAAACTTAATTTTTCCGCACTTTAGAATCGTCGGTTACGAACAAATGAAAGTTAATTCGCCCATTTTGGTTACCTTTGTAAAGAAAAAGTATCGTTTGGCGATAAATCGCCATGTTTGGCAACAATGTCCGGCTCTAAAATCACATACGAAATATTCCTGTGATGCTTATTTTTTACGTTCGGGTTAATTCATTTAAACTGGTTCAAAATTAAGGAAAAATTAACTTTTTAGCATACATTTTGGAAAAATTATGGATATATTCAAATTAAAAAAAATTAGGCAAATCTGGCAACTATGCTATTGCTTACAATACTTTTTCTGCAATCGATTCCGTACTCTATTGGTAATAATAATGTAATGTACACTATTTTTTTTGTTTAAATTCACGTGAATTTCTTTTTTTTTCTTTTGAAAAGGGTGCCAATTACTGTTTTGCATAAGCACGCCGACTACACTTCCTCCGGCCCTGCAAAAAGGGCTAGTTTATTTTGACACAAGTGATTTCTCGTGCGCTTCTCTAAGGAGTTCTTCAAATAACCTATCGGCATGAAATTACATTACTTTTTCTACAATCGATTCCATACTCTATGAGTAATAATAATGTAATGCACACTATTTTTTTGAGACAGCTGTATAAATTCACGTGAATTTCTTTTTTTTTTTTTTTTGAAAAGGGTACCAGTTACCAAAAAATAAACAAAAAATGTGGAACGTGAAATGCGTTTCAAGGTCAAATCAATTCAACCAAAATCAAATATATCAAAAAAAATTAAGGAAATTCGAAAAACTGTAAAAGTTTGAAACATGTAATAAATAATTTCTCGCGTGCTTCCCTAAGGAGTTCTTCAAATAACCTATCGCCATGGAATTGAAATATTTTTTTTTACAATCGATTCCATACTCTATAAGTAATAATGTAATGCACACTATTTTTTGAGACATTTGTTTAAATTCAAGCGAATTTCTGTTTTTTTTTTTTTGGAAAAGGGGGCCAGTTACTGTTTTGCGTAGGGGGGCCGGCTACCCTTCCTCCGGCCCCGCAGAAAGGGCTAGTTTATTTTGGCACAAGTGATTTCTCGCGTGCTTCTCTAAAGAGTTTTTCAAATAACCTATCGCCATGGAATTACATTACTTTTTCTACAATCGATTCCATACTCTATAAGTAATAATAATGTAATGCACACTATTTTTTTGAGACAGCTGTATAAATTCACGTGAATTTCTTTTTTTTTTTTTTTTTTGAAAAGGGTACCAGTTACCAAAAAATAAACAAAAAATGTGGAACGTGAAATGCGTTTCAAGGTCAAATCAATTCAACCAAAATCAAATATATCAAAAAAAATTAAGGAAATTCGAAAAACTGTAAAAGTTTGAAACATGTAATAAATAATTTCTCGCGTGCTTCTCTAAGGAGTTCTTCAAATAACCTATCGCCATGGAATTAAAATACTTTTTTTTTACAATCGCTTCCATACTCTATAAGTAATAATGTAATGCACACTATTTTTTTGAGACATTTGTTTAAATTCAAGCGAATTTCTGTTTTTTTTTTTTTTTTGGAAAAGGGGGCCAGTTACTGTTTTGCGTAGGGGGGCCGGTTACCCTTCCTCCGGCCTTGTAGAAAGGGCCAGTTTATTTTGCCACAAATAATTTCTCGCGTGATTCTCTAAGGAGTTCTTCAAATAACTTATCGCCATGAAATTACAATACTTTTTCCGCAATTGATTTCATACTTTATTTATAAGAACTAATGCCAGCTTATAAAGAAAGCACACTGTTCTTTTTTTATACAAACGCACGTGAATTTATTTCATTTTCTTTTTTTTTTTTGGGGAAGAGGGGCGCCCAAGCAACCATGAATGCTTTATTAGACTCTTGTAAATGTTTATAAGGTATTTTTAAGCTTTATTAAACTCTTGTAAGTGTTTATAAAGCGTTGCTTGGGTCGCTTTGTGTATGAGCGCTGACTACGCTTCCACCGGCCCTGCAGATCTGGCATCATGGCATCACATACAGGGTGTTTTATTAGAAATTAAAGAAAGTAGTATCCACCAGGCACTGTTTTGATTCGTCCTGTATGCTATACGAAAATAATTTTACTCTGTAGGATTCTATAATTCAAAATAAAATGTCTTTTTTGCATCTTCAGTAGTTACCGAGTGTATCGCCCGAGAACGCACTGTTGGGACACCTGTATATTTCGAATCTTACAGAAACTATAATGGGCTCTCTGATGCCCGATTTCTTCAGCACCTGATAAATTTATCTGCCAGGTATTATCGTTGGAAGCCATTGTATCGATGATAGTTTCTGAGGATACTATCTGGCGGATAAATTTATTCGTATGGCACGATTTCTTCACCTACGGATAAATTTATCTGCCAGGTAGTATCGTATCCTCGGAAACTATCATCGATACAATGGTTTCCAGCGATAATACCTGGCAGATAAATTTATCAGAAGGTGAAGAAATCGTGCCATACGGATAAATTTATCCGCCAGATAGTATCCTCGGAAACTATTACCGATACAATCTTTTCCAACGATAATACCTGGCAGATAAATTTATCAGGAGGTGAATAAACGGTAATGTGCGAAGAAATCGGGCCTCGGTTAGATAATATACAGGTAATTGCTTTAAAGCGAGAACATGGGCGAAGCAACAAACAGAAAACGATACAGGGCATGTAATAGAGATGGAGTGTATACGTAAAATAGAGATGGGGT
Source organism: Prosopocoilus inquinatus (assembly GCA_036172665.1). NCBI lineage: Eukaryota > Metazoa > Arthropoda > Insecta > Coleoptera > Lucanidae > Prosopocoilus > Prosopocoilus inquinatus. The sequence goes on from CM069873.1 coordinate 2,076,623, forward strand.
AAATACGTAAAGACAACAAAAAAAACCTACTTTATCACAATTTTTAATAACCCAATACCATTAACAGAATTATTTTCCGGCACGCCCGCCTTTTCCAATTTGATTAAAATTCCGATTGACTTCCTAACGTGCCCTTAACTCCTCGCGAGTTGGCATTTTTTTGTCAAATTTATGTATAACGACGACGAGTTCGCGAACCCCCAATCCTAATAATATCGTCTCACGCGATTTTTTATTTATACGAGCATGTAAAACACAAAATACGCCCCTGGACTAACTGCTTATGAAATTAGTTTAGGGGCTGCGGCGGCTCGCAGGTGGGAAAGGGGGATCGAGGATAGGGTGTATTAATGTTTGTTGCAGTGACGCACGTTCGTGTGTTATTTGATGGGGGGGGGGGGGGGGGGGGGTAGAAATGAAACATGATTTTCAGGGAACACGTGTTGTGATCTACTGTAATAAACTATTTTGTAAATGCATCACGCACGTAGGTGGTGGTTCGATTCTGCCTCCTTCCAACCGAGTACCTGTTTTCAATCAAACTATGATTCTCGATCAAAGTCTCAATTAGCGATTTATTTATTTACTTTATCCACGTGGTAACTTTTGTGACCTCGGTTGGCTATTCTAAACCAGTTACCTCTTATAAGTACGTTGATTATTTGTCTTCAGTGGGAAGTAAGTAATTTATTTTATATCTTCAACATACACATAAATTCAAGTTTAATAAGTTTTGAGATAATTGAGTTTAGATGCATCATTTGATGCTATTAAACGGTTTAGATAAAGAAATTAGAGTACCCTAAAATAATGTATTAAAAGGATTCCTTGCTTGATTACCAAAGCGAGGATTAAAAAGTCCCTGCCCCAGTGTTTGTCGATGCGATCGCTCGAAGTCGGATCATGCGCGTCACGTCAGTACTATTTCATCCTCGCTTTGTTGATTACAAAAAAAAAAACATACAATTTTATAAAGAATGCGATCCTGTTTCTGAATTTCTTACTGCCGACTATAGGTAGAAATTTATACAGATCGACTTAGGCCGTTAGGGAGGCAGGGCGGTCCTCCTCGTATGTGCTCGGGACGGTTCTGAATAACAGCATTTAATAATTTCGTTAACAATTGTGTAAAATTTCCTTTATATGGAGCGCGCAAGCTCTCTTCCTTCAGCTCTTTACCCCCCCCCCCTCCCAATCCGTTCTGAATAAATACGAGCACCTGCACCGCCTACCTACTTGCCCCAGACCATCTGTATAAATTAATTAATTGAACATTTCTGTAAAGTCTTTTTTTTTTCTTCCAAATTTTTAACAATTGGCAAAATAAATTTTTCTTTTTGTTTCAGTCCGACGGCAATACGTCCTTCCTGCGCGCTGCGCGAGCAGGACACCTCGACAAAGTCCTCGAACACCTCAAGTCCAATATCGACATTAACACCAGCAACGCTGTAAGTATGTTTGCGCCTTCGCCATCATCGTAAATCATGCGCATTTCGAGAAGCCTTGATCTGTTTAATTTGCCGAATTCGTAATCTGAAATGGCTGAAATATTTCAGGATGATTGATGGTGCGACCGAAAATCTTATTCATTCATTCAGCTAGACTCTAAAGAGCGAAATGGAATGTTCCGATTTCAATCTGAATTGCTGGGGTGGTGTGCAAATGTTTTTACAACATTCAATTCAGTGGAGAGCGCCCATCATTTTTGCATGCGTGGATCATCTGTTTTATGTTCTACGAAACATACCTACATGTCTATATACAGGGTGTCTCATAAAGTATAGAGGAGATTAAGAGAGTAGCTAGAAAAGATCAAAATGTAGCTTCTTTCTCAATGAGCTTTTGCTGAAAACTCATCAATTAGAAAGTTACAGCAAGCTAATTGAAAAATTGAAAATTGTTACTAAAATAATAATAGATTACGTTTTAAATTCTGCAATGTTACTATTTTTTTCTTTTCATGTACAAAACTTGCTGCTGAGAGCCACTGATTCAAATAAATCTGGAAATTCACTTGACTCATAAATTTATTTAAATGTCAATTAATCTAAGTGTCAAAGTTAAGATGATTTACCGTGGTTTGAGCTTCAGTTTAAATTTAAATTTGCATTGTAACAAGTGTCTAAGTAAAAATCTGAAACGTCTCACTTAGACTGGCCCCCCAAATTTGTATAGCATGCAAATTTAGGCCTACTTTTTCAATCCTTGGTTTATTTCCATAGCAACAACTACGAGGAGAATTGTTTCCACGGCAATAAACTGATGGTTAAAGTTAACTTGTGATTGAGAAACCAGCCCTTAGGAGTCCAGCAGTGAGCTATCCACTCTATTTGGTAAAAATTATTTCAAACCTCAAGCCCAAGGAGATTGTTGTGGTCCTTCCAATTAGAGTTGAATCGCTCACGAAAATTCGTTCATTGTAATGTTGGTCGTGAAGAAATGGATCTTTTCGAACGAAATGATTCAGATTCATCAACAATCAACAATCTGTACTATTTTCATTTTTTTTTCTTACAATTAAGTTTCTGTTTTCATACTAGTTTCATGAGTGTAGCCAGGATCTTGTTTAGGGGAGGGCAAAATTAGATCAAATCTGATCGAAATTAAAATGATAAAAAATTAAAAATTCTAAGGAAATTCGAAAAAAAAAGTTTAGATTATCGAAAGAAGAAAAAATGTTAAAAATCAATTTAAAAAAAAAATAAAGAGAGTAAAAATCGTCGACAATTTAAACGCAGTGTTTTAAAATTGAAAAGAAATTCAGAAAGGTCAACTCAGACCAACTGAACTGAACCGAACCTAAGTGAAGCCAAAGTAAGAAAAGAATTTTACAATAAAAAAAAACCTAAGAAATCAAAAATCGAAAATGTAGAACATTGAAATAAGAAGTTTTTAAAATTAAAAATAAAAAAAATCAAAATCATAGAAAACTTGCACACGATGTCTTCAAAAATTAAAATAATTTTCGCACGGGCATAGTTCCTTAATTCGTGGGATCCGATTTTCATATTTCAAGGTCAACCGAATTAAACGACCGAAATTAAGCGAACCCAAGCCAACTAAACCGCTAAGCTAAGCGAATTCAACTCTACTGAACTAAAACCAAATGAATCCAAATTCTTTTGAACAAAAAATGTGAAACATTAAGAGCGTTTCAAGGTCAAATCAATCCAACTAAACTGAACCTGTGAATCCCATCCAAGAAAGGAATTTTACGAAAGATAGAAAAGTGAGAAATTATCAAAAATGTAAAAGAAAATACGAAAAACTGTAAAAGCTTGAAACATGAAACGTTAAACTTGAAAACTGAAAAAAAAAAATCTAAAAAATAAACAAAAAATGTGGAACATTAAATGTGTTTCAAGGTCAAATCAATCCTAATTAAACTGAACCTGTGAATCCAACCCAAGAAAGGAATTTTACGAAAGATAAAAAAGTAAGAAATTATCAAAAAATGTAAAAGAAAATACGAAAAACTGTAAAAGCTTGAAACATGAAACGTTAAATTTGAAAATTGAAAAAAAAATTTAAAAAATAAACAAGAAATGTGGAACATTGAATGCGTTTCAAGGTCAAATCAATCCTAATTAAACTGAACCTGTGAATCCTACCCAAGAAAGGAGTTTTACGAAAGATAGAAAAGTAAGATATTATCAAAAATGTAAAAGAAAATACGAAAAACTGTAAAAGCTTGAAACATGAAACGTTAAACCTGATCATTAAAAAAAATCTAAAAAATAATCAAAAAATGTGGAAAATTAAATGTGTTTCAAGGTCAAATCAATTCAACCAAACTGAACCTGTGAATCCAACCCAAGAAAGGAATTTTACAAAAGATAAAAAGTAAGAGATTATCAAAAATATAAAAAAAATTAAGGAAATTTGAAAACTGTAATAGCTTGAAACATGAAACGTTAAATTTGAAAATTGAGAAAGAAATCTAAAAAATAAACAAAAAATGTGGAACGTGAAATATGTTTCAAGGTCAAATTAATCCTAATTAAACTGAACCTGTGAATCCAACCCAAGAAAGGACTTTTACAAAAGATAAAAATATTATCAAAAATATAAAAAAAAAATTAAGGAAATTCGAAAAACTGTAAAAGTTTGAAACATGAAACGTTACACTTGAAAATTAAAAAAAAATCTAAAAAATAAACAAAAAATGTGGAAGGTGAAATGTGTTTCAAGGTCAAATCAATTCAACTAAACTGAACCTGGGAATCCAACCCAAAAAAGGAATTTTACGAAAGATAAAAAAGTAAGAAATTATCAAAAATATAAAAAAAAATTCAAAAAACTGTAAAAGCTTGAAACATGAAATGTTAAACTTGAAAAAGAATCTAAAAAATAAACAAAAAACGTAGAATATTAAACGCGTTTCAAGGTCAAATCAATCCAATTAAACTTAACCTCTGAATCCAACCCAAGAAAGGAATTTTACAAAAGATAAAAAATTATCAAAAATATAAAAAAAATTAAGGAAATTCGAAAAACTGTAAAAGTTTGAAACATGAAACGTTAAACTTAAAAATTGAAAAAAAAAAACTCTAAAAAAATAAAGTGTAAGAAGAGTTCGAAGGTCAATCCAGCCCAACCGAATTCAACCCAACCAAAGAAAATTTTTTTATATATATAAAAAAAATAAATAAACTCTAAGAAAGTACTAAAAATTGAAACATAAAATGAATATTAAAAATTTTAAAGAAATAAAAACTGGAAAATTGAAACAGAAAATGAATCAAAAAGAAGCCCAACTAGTCTAATAACTCTAGGAAAGAGATAGCCAATTTGAATACAGACGGAAGAATCTCTAGAATTTCGTTTCTTTAAGAATTGTTCTCAGAGTTATTATTTATTGTCTTTGCTTTTGGATCGCACATGTTCTTTTGCTTATCGTTTTCCCTCACTGATGTTTTCTTGCTTCCTTCTTCCTTCTTCTTCTGCGTTTTTAAAACAAGTACATCCGTTTCTCGTTCCTTTCTTTTCTTTATCTCCTCGACACTTTGCAATTTTCTTTCCGTCTGTTTTCCACCACCATCATCTCATTTTCCTCATCTTGTTTTCGATTGTATCCATTTGTCTCAGCTTGTCTTTCGTCTTCGTTCTTTCTGTAGTATTCACAGATAGAGAATCTTCTTCTTTCTTCTCTAAGCGTTTTTTTTTTCTAATCTAATTTAATTACAGTCAAAAATTGTTTTCTGTTGGAGACTTGCTTTCTTCCAATTCTTCATCTTCTTATTTTCGTATTACTCGTAACTCAGATGCTCTTTACTTTAATCATTGCTCTTTACATATTTGAATTTTGAATTGAATTTGTTTTCGTATTGTAGTATTTTCAATCAAAATTACGTTTAAAAACAGCAACAAATAAATAATAACAACAACCGAAAGAAGCTTCTTTTGCCAACGAGAGGACATAAAATGAAAGTAGGCTAAAAGCTTTTGCCAATCTTTCCTTCTTCTTCTCTTCATTGGCCACTATAATAGACGTGATGATTAAGAGTTTACAAACATTATATTGTAGGAAATGTATTTGAAATTGATTTCGAAAGCTGCTGCTCACATAAGCTAGAAAAAACAAACAAATGTCTACCTGATTAAACATACTTACTTCATCGTTGCACCATTCAACGGTTTGATGAAAGAAAGACTTTTGTTATAACTGTTCCCATCTTGAGGTACTGACTTAGTGGCAACTTTCTAAATCCCCTCCGACGAACGTTAGAGAATAAAACTTCAAAATATTTACAGTGAAGTCATCGTAAATAAAACATTTTATTCCCAACAACCTTGAATGCTATAAATTGTTTACTATCAAGTTGGGCGTCCGGCGCATTGTAATGTGGCTAATTTGGTCCACAGTGGCGGCGTTTATTTTTTCAAAATTACGTTATTACTACGCAAACAATTCGAATAGTAACGGACCACAGATTATTTCCGATTTTTGTTTTGACGAACTGCCCGGAGCTCATCAGCTCATCAAGAAAAAGAAGCAGAGCAAGCAAAATAAACAAAACCAACACTGAATGACTTACCGTCTCGCCATTTGACCGTTCAATAATTACATGGCACGCCATCACGTCTAAATATATTCACTATATTTACTTTCTTGGCATATGTCCATGGCACATACTATAATCTTTATGTAAGGTGACGTTCCTATGGCTTCGATGATTTTGTTTTTTTGTTTTTGTTTTTTTCAGAACGGCCTGAACGCTCTCCACCTAGCTTCCAAAGATGGACATGTCGAAGTAGTCGCAGAATTACTAAAGAGAGGTGCAGTGGTCGACGCCGCCACGAAAAAAGGAAACACAGCTCTCCACATCGCTTCTTTAGCGGGCCAAGAGGAAGTAGTTAGATTATTAGTGCAGCATGGCGCCTCTGTTAATGTACAAAGTCAAAACGGCTTCACGCCCTTATACATGGCCGCTCAAGAAAATCACGATAACGTCGTTAAATATCTTCTGGCAAACGGTGCTAACCAAAGCTTGGCGACAGAGGTTTGTTTGTTTACTATAGTTTCCTGCGCCAGACGCATTTCTTTTTTTTTTGGATTCCAGGATGGGTTTACTCCCTTGGCAGTGGCCATGCAACAGGGACACGACAAGGTCGTCGCGGTACTTTTAGAAAGCGACACAAGGGGAAAGGTTAGACTCCCTGCTTTGCATATTGCTGCCAAGAAGGACGATGTTAAGGCAGCCAAACTATTATTAGAGGTGAGAAAGTCAAGGAATTTCATTGAAAAAATATCATTACCACGATCCCCTTTTTTCTCCTTTTTGATGACCATGACCAGAAAGTGGAAGAGATCTTTATCTTAGCCTTCTCCATATTTCGTCTTGTTCCTCTTGTTCATATTTCGAATTTGGCCTTACCCTTCTCCATCTTTCGTCTTCCTCTCGTCCACATTTCGAATTTCGGGGGTTGTCTCGCATCTAGTTCATTTACGAAATAATTTCGAGTGATTTTTGCGGACGGAAATTGGTGATTAAAGTGCTTGGTTTTCCAGAACGAACACAATCCGGACGTGACATCAAAATCCGGTTTTACACCCCTTCACATCGCTTCCCACTACGGAAACGAATCGATAGCCAATTTGTTAATACAGAAAGGTGCCGACGTTAATTACGCGGCCAAACACAACATAACACCCCTCCACGTGGCGGCCAAATGGGGCAAGACGAACATGGTAGCTCTGCTTCTGGAAAAGGGCGCCAACATCGAATCCAAGACGAGGGATGGCTTAACGCCCTTACACTGCGCTGCGAGAAGCGGGCACGAGCAGGTCGTCGATATGTTGCTCGAAAGGGGCGCGCCGATTAGTTGTAAAACGAAGGTAGGGGCAGGTTCTTTTTTCCGCGGCGAATTAAAAATATTAAATTCTGGATTTTCCAGAACGGATTAGCACCTCTTCATATGGCTGCTCAGGGCGATCACGTCGACGCTGCACGCATTCTATTATACCATAGGGCACCTGTAGATGAGGTTACGGTCGATTACTTAACAGCACTTCATGTGGCTGCCCATTGTGGTCACGTAAGGGTTGCAAAATTGCTTCTGGATAGACAGGCAGACGCCAACGCCAGGGCGCTTAACGGATTTACACCCTTGCACATCGCGTGCAAGAAGAACAGGATCAAAGTCGTCGAGCTGTTGCTTAAGCACGGTGCCAGCATTAGTGCAACCACCGAAAGCGGTTTAACCCCCTTGCACGTCGCCAGCTTCATGGGGTGCATGAACATCGTCATCTACTTGCTACAACACGATGCTAACCCAGACGTTCCGACCGTCAGAGGAGAAACTCCATTGCATTTAGCCGCAAGGGCAAATCAGGTAATGCAATGGGTATAATTATTATACAATGTGAGTAGTATAAGGCCCGGCTTTACAATGACGGTTTAACTTTCACAACAATTGTTGAAGTAATCGTTGCTAAGGGTTTAAGTCCAGTTTTACAAATGGGGCTCAACTTTGAGCTGAGGCTTAAACCCTTAGGTCCAGTTTTACAAATGGGGTTCAACTTAGAGCTGAGGTTTAAACCCTTAGCAACGATTATTTCAAACAATTGTTGTGAAGGATTTAAGCTTCGGCTCAAAGTTAAACCGTCATTGTAAAACTGGGCCTTAAACCTCAGCTCAAAGTTGAGCCCCATTTGTAAAATTGGACCTGAGAGTACGAACCTGGCCAACTTAAAATGCAACCCAACATACAATTCTCATTGAAATCTAGATCTAAATTGTATGTTGGGTTGCGTTTTAGATTCGTCAGGCTCCTACTCTTATGATACCCACCCTGTGTTGTCAAGTCCAGTGTCTTTTATTATTTATTTTTTTTTTGGGGTATTTTTTTAGACGGACATCATACGAATTCTCTTGCGGAATGGGGCGCAGGTGGATGCAAGGGCTCGCGAACAACAAACTCCTCTGCACATAGCTTCGCGTCTGGGAAACGTCGACATTGTAATGCTTCTTCTTCAGCACGGCGCGAAGGTCGACACCACCACCAAAGACATGTACACCGCCCTGCACATCGCCGCCAAAGAGGGACAGGACGAGGTAAAATCTTTAGTTGCCAAAAAACTCATGGATTACATTGACACCACATACTTAATCGAAGTTGTTTGGTTCCGCCATCAGGAATTTTTCATTTAACTTCATGCGTGCGTAGACCGAGGCTGAAATTTCAGAGTGCCAAAGAAAGAAAAAAAAAAGAAAAAAATTCGTGCCTTTGCTTGTTTTTTGATTTTGTTTGTTTTTCGAGAGCTCCTTGTAGATTTTCCCAGCTGTACCGTAGATATCGTAGCTGTAGATCGATTGTTTTTTTTTTGGTTTTGTTTCTTCTCTCGATTTTATTATTGTATGATTTTTTAATTGGCTGAATAAATGAGTTTCTTCCAAAGTTTTGTTTATTTTATTTTACGTGCTGCACAGACACGGGAAAATCTGCAAGGAATAGAATAGGTTTCTGTTTTACGTTTTTCTTCTTATCCTTTCTTTGTTTCTTGTAGCTTTTCCTTTTTTACCTTCACTCCCTACGTTGTTATTTCTACTACCACTCTTTTTTTTGTCTAGTTTATTGCTGCAAAATTTAAAAAATCATCGACGATTAATTAAGTGGTACGTCCAAAGTAACGCTCGCGGTCTATCATCATCTACCACAGAATTAAGAAACGATTTTTATTATTATTGCAAAAAGTCGTTAAAACCGAGCATTAAATTTTGGTCGTTGCTGTCAGCCAATACGTCAGTTTCTAATCCAAGAATTAGAAAAATTAAAATAAACATCGCATACTTTTTATTAAGAAAGCGTCGAAAACCAGTTAAATATTTAAGAGATTAAAAATTAATTAAATTCAAGTTCGATGTCAATCTTTGATAATAATTAACAGGGAACGGAATTATATATTTTGTTCAATTAAATATAAACGAGGCGGCAAACGTATAACGCTGTAGTGACGTGCGAATGAACACACGCTCGTTGTCGCCTCGTTCGAAATAAACCGAACAAAATATATAATTCCGACCCCTAATAATTAACGATGACCAAAATTTATTGCTCGCGACTGTACTGTATTAAATTGAGACGCAACAAACTACCACCCTTCAGATGAGGAGGAGACTCCGAGATAATAACTTTACAGGAGGTCCACCCCTGAATATTAAAGTTGTATGTACACCCTTCTTAAAACATATAGAAGCGTAATAAACCTTAAAATCCTTCCTTTATAGTTTCCTTTCCCTCTCACATTTCTCGTTCATTCTCGTTCAATCGCTTCTTACGGTGGGGTCTGCTTCAAAGGGGGCATTCACCCTTAATCCTCTTAAATTAAACCGCAAGCAATTCAGGAACAAACGGCGTTACAAAAAAAGTCGTTTGTAAATATTAAAGCAAACTTTAAAAATATGGAGAATATGAAACAAATAAAAAAAGGCTTTTAAAAACGAGCTTAAATGAGTAATTTATTGACTTTATTATTTGTTATTATTTGTTTTTTGTTATTCTCTGCAATCTTACGAGCAAGAACCATCGAAAAATTAATTTTAAAAATATGGATATATTTTCATTATATTTATTAAATGCGCATTTCAATGGCCAGCTTCAGTAACTATGCAGTAATTTTGAAGTATTTTCACGTCGAATGAAATAATCTACTCAGCGGATGCATATTTTGATTGTAATCCAAACATTGTCAACGCTAAACTGATCGTAAACTAATTTCTGTTTATAATGCACTTCATAAATTGTAGCTGATGACGTTTACGTGTAAACTCACAAAAATTGAATTTCTTTCTTTAAATATTTTTAACTCAAAATATACAGAGTGTTTCCAAAAGATTGGGAAATCATGAACAACAGTTTTACCGAATTTAAATCGAGTTATGTGATTTCAGGTAGGTAAGCCACTGAAGTACGTTTTAACTCTGGTCAATTTTTCTAGAATTGAAAGCAAATTAAATGTAAATCTTAACTTCCAAGAAAGGATGATAAATAACTTCTTCTTAAAATTGTTGCAAATCGTTTTTTGATTGCAGTGAAAACCTCGAGCAGCCTCTGTACAGCTGTTTCAGCCCTATTTGGGGCTTCTTCAGCAGAAACGTAGCTCGAAATTTCCATTGCAAACCAAAAACGACTTGACCAATTATTATTATTCGCAATTTTGCGATGTAGTAGTGATGAATAGATAAAAGAGCGACATCCTACGATCGCTTTTTGAAGTTTTTTTTTTTTACGTTTTGCTATCGGTTGACTACCCTTTCATGTAAATTTTTAATAATTTGCGTCAATAACATTTTCAGGTGGCTGCCGTGTTAATAGAAAACGGCGCTTCCCTGAACGCAACCACAAAGAAAGGCTTCACCCCGCTCCACTTGGCCGCGAAATACGGCAACCTAAAAGTGGCCAACCTTCTTCTGCAAAAGGAAGCCCCGGTCGATGCTCAGGGAAAAAACGGCGTGACGCCGCTGCACGTGGCTTCGCATTACGACCATCAAAGCGTCGCCCTCCTCCTCCTGGATAAGGGAGCGTCCCCGCACGCCACTGCTAAAAACGGCCACACTCCACTGCACATCGCCGCAAGAAAAAACCAAATGGACATCGCTAACACGCTCCTCGAATACGGGGCTAAACCGAACGCGGAAAGTAAGGCCGGCTTCACACCGCTCCATCTCAGCGCACAGGAAGGACACACGGACATGTCTTCTCTGTTGATTGAACACGAAGCAGATACCAATCGCCAATCAAAGGTATGTACATACATTTGCAAAGCCCATGCGATACGATATTTTACATTGTTCTAGAATGGATTAACTCCTTTGCACTTGTGTGCCCAAGAAGACCGAGTTCCAGTGGCGGAGATCCTAGTGAAAAACGGCGCTGAAGTAGATGCGGCAACCAAGGGTGGTTTTCGACCTCTGCACGTCGCAAGTCACTACGGACAGGCCAACATGGTCCGGTTCCTCCTGGCGAACGGCGCAAACGTAAAATCCACTACGTCCATTGGGTACACACCTTTACACCAGGCGGCCCAACAAGGACACACCAACATCGTCAACATCCTCCTGGAAAATTCAGCTCAACCAAACGCTGTGACAATGGTAGGTTTGAAGCAGATTTATTTGGGGACGGCACTGACGTTTTTCTTTTGCGTCCAATAGAATGGCCAGACGCCGCTGAATATCGCCCAAAAGTTAGGGTACATCAGCGTAATTGAAACTTTGAAAGTGGTTACGGAAACGACGACCACGACGACCGTTACTACGACCGAAGAGAAGTACAAAGTTGTCGCACCTGAGGCGATGCAAGAGACCTTCATGTCTGATTCGGAAGAAGAAGGTGGTAAGTTATTATACTGCTATGTATTTCTTTTTTTTTTGTTTGTTTTGAATTTCTGTCAGTGTACGCGCTACGTGTACAGCCGCGGATGAAAAGTTTCGGACACCACTCTCATTGATTCTTCCACCAACATAGCAGCGTGAACCGGACAATTAACCTCACTTTTGCTGTCACGAATTCGTGTTAACCGAAGAATTTAAACGCACGCGATTCAGTTTATGAAGGTCACAGTGTTCTTGAATGGTTAGATAGTACCATTTTTGGACAATAATTATAAAATGTTATTAAAATATGATGCCTGACAGAAAAGAAATTTCAAAATTAATTAATTATCGTCGAATATAAAAAAGGACGGAAAAATTAACAAAATGTAAATAGAAGAAAAAGGAAAACAGAAAAACAAAAGACGATCGAATCGTGTTTCTAATGAAACACATGAAATGAAAAAAAAGGAACACGGAAAATTCTTTGCGCGAGCGACAAATAAAGAAGATGAAGAGACAAGAACGAATCGCTTTAATTTTCAAAACGAGAAAATCAATAAAAAAAAATCGAAGACGCAATTGGAAGTGCCTTGGGAAAGATTCTCGTTTGAAAATTTGGAGCCGAAAACAAAACAACAACAAATTTCAGAAACAAAAGCGATCGCTTAAACGAGATCAGTCAAAATAAACAAAATTGAAAAGAAAAAAAAATGACAAAAATAAAAAAAAATAAATTCAGAAATAACAGACGATAGCTTTAATTAAAAAGAAGAAATCTCAAACCTAAACCCAAATTAAAAATCGAAGACGAAAATAAAAGTATCTTAGGCGAGATTCTATTCTTGGAAAATTTAAAAAAAAATAAAAGAAAAAAACAAGCAAGATTCAGAAATAAAAGGAAAAATCTCTCAAATTTAAACCAAAAAATTGAAAGAAAAAAAATGGGAATAATTTAAAAAAAAAATAAAATAAAAACAAAAGACATTCGAACACGAAATGTTCCTTGCGCAAGCGACAAACAAAAAATTAATAAATTTCAGAAATAAAAGACGATCGCTTTAATTAAAAAGAATAAATCTCAATCCTAAACCCAAATTAAAAATCGAAGACGAAAATGAAAGTATCCTAGGAGAGATTCTCTTCTTCGAAAATTTAAAAAAAAAATAAAAAAAAATAAGCAAGATTCAGAAACAAAAGGAAAAATCTCTCAAATTTAAACCAAAAAATTGAAAGAAAAAAATGGGAAAAATTAAAAAAAAATTAAATTAAAAACAAAAGACAGTCGAACGATCTTATCAAAAAATGAAAGAAAAAAAAAACAAACACGAAATGTTCCTTGCGCAAGCGACAAACAAAAAATTAATAAATTTCAGAAATAAAAGACGATCGCTTTAATTAAAAAGAATAATTAAAAAGAATAAATCTCAATCCTAAACCCAATTTAAAAATCGAAGACGAAAATGAAAGTATCTTAGGTGAGATTCTCTTCTTCGAAAATTAAAAAATAAAAATAAAAAAAACAAGCAAGATTCAGAAACAAAAGGAAAAATCTCTCAAATTTAAACCAAAAAATTGAAAGAAAAAAAATGGGAAAAGTTAAAGAAAAATAAAATAAAAACAAAAGACAGTCGAACGATCTTATCAAAAAATGAAAAAAAAAAAAAAACAAACACGAAATGTTCCTTGCGCAAGCGACAAACAAAAAATTAATAAATTTCAGAAATAAAAGACGATCGCTTTAATTAAAAAGAATAAATCTCAAACCTAAACCCAAATTAAAAATCGAAGACGAAAATGAAAGTATCTTAGGCGAAATTCTCTTCTTCGAAAATTTAAAAAAAAAATAAAAAAAACAAGCAAGATTCAGAAACAAAAGGAAAAATCTCTCAAATTTAAACCAAAAAATTGAAAGAAAAAAAATGGGAAAAATTAAAGAAAAATAAAATAAAAACAAAAGACAGTCGAACGATCTTATCAAAGAATGAAAAAAAAAAACACGAAATGTTCCTTGCACAAGCGACAAACAAAAAATTAATAAATTAATAAAATTCAGAAATAAAAGAAAAAATTGAAAGAAAAAAAATGGGAAAAGTTAAAAAAAATAAAATAAAAACAAAAGACAATCGAACGATCTTATCAAAAAATAAAAAAAAAACAAACACGAAATGCTCCTTGCACAAGCGACAAACAAAAAATTAATAAATTTCAGAAATAAAAGACGATCGCTTTAATTAAAAAGAATAAATCTCAAACCTAAACCCAAATTAAAAATCGAAGACGAAAATGAAAGTATCTTAGGCGAGATTCTCTTCTTCGAAAATTTAGAAAAAAACGAAAAAAAAAAAAACAAAATTCAGAAACAAAACGCAAAATCTCTTAAATTTAAACCAAAAAATTACTTAAAATGATTTGAAGAAAAAAAGCAAATTGAAAACAAAATAGGAAAAAGTAATTAAATGTAAAGTAAACAAAAAAAAAAAAAAACAAAAGACGATCGAACGATATTGTTAAAGGAAATGAAAAATGACGTACAAGCAAAAAATAAAAAAAAACAACAAATTTTAGAAACTGAAAATATCGTTTTGTGACGAACAAAAAATTAACGCTTAAAACCCAAACGATAAAAATTCTCTCGTTGGAAAATTTTGAAAAAAAGGGAACAAAACTCAGAAATTCAGAAACAAAACACGATCTTTTGAATTTAAACCAAAAAAATTACTCAAAATAAAAAAAACCTAACCCTGATTTGGATAAAAAAAAGGCAAATCGAGAACAAATTAGGAAAAAGTAACTAAACGTTAATTAAAAAAAAAAAAAAACAAAAAACAAAAGACGATCGAACAATATTGTTAAAAGAAATGGAAAATGACGCACAAACAAAAAATAAAAAAAAAAAAAACAAATTTTAGAAACTGAAAATATCGTTTTGTGACGAACAAAAAGCGAACGCTTAAAACCCAAACCATGAAAATTCTCTCGTTGGAAAATTTTGAAAAAAAAGGGAACAAAACTCAGAAATTCAGAAACAAAACACGATCTTTTGAATTTAAACCAAAAAATTACTCAAAATAAAAAAACCTAACCCTGATTTGGATAAAAAAAGGCAAATCGAGAACAAATTAGGAAAAAGTAACTAAACGTAAATAAAAAAAAAAAAAAAAACAAAAAACAAAAGACGATCGAACAATATTGTTAAAGGAAATGGACAATGACGCACAAGCAAAAAAATAGAAAAAACAACAAATTTTAGAAACTGAAAATATCGTTTTGTGACGAAAGAAAAATGAACGGAACGCTTAAAACCCAAACCATAAAAATTCTTTTCTTGGGGAAAATTTTTAAAAGAAAAGAAAATTCAGAAATTCAGAAACAAAACGCGATCTTTTAAATTTAAACAAAAAAAAATACTCAAAATAAAATAAAGCTAACCCTGATTTGGATAAGAAAAGGCAAATCGAGAAAACAAATTAGGAAAAAGTAACTAAACGTAAATTAAAAAAAAAAAAAACGAACTTAATCCGGGTACACACTGTATACTAATAGAGATTGGTTGTTGCGTTGTCGTCTCCTCGTCGTGATACAAACTCGTTGTTTAATAGCGTTTTCGATTAGGGTGCACCATGTGCACCGAGTGTATCTTTATCTCGTTTTAACCGCATGGAACAAAACGAGATGAAGTTACACTCAGTGCACATAGTTTACCCTAATCGAAGATGCTATAAGATACAGTGAATTCGCCCGAAAAATTCTTCTGTCACTTAAAAATGCCTATGTTTACTGCATGATATGTGCTTACGCTCTTAGCTTCTTAACTCTAAAAAACAAACCACGCACATTCACCATGCATGCACCAGATCGTGCTGACCATTTACAAAACACCCATTCAACTTCATAACTTGTAAACGGGCAGAAAATAGAATCGTGCGAGTAAAACATCAAAAAAAAAAAAAAAATTACTGATATTTTCTGCGAGAGACACTTACGACGTATGACAATACTACCTACTTGTAAGATTTCTTTTTTGACGTTTGTGTCTGTATAGAAACATCAAATCCGAAGACGATGTATACTTACTTTGGGGATCGGAATGAGAGAACGCTTTGGCTTTCGCATTTATAAATTTTTGTAAATATTTAAGTAAGTTGTTGAAGGTGCATAATCCTGAAATTGTGTGTGAATGTGAAATTCAGGAGAGGAAATCTTGGACGGATTTGGTGCGGCTCCACACGAACGCCATGTCTATCTACCGTATTTCAACGGCACCACTTTGCTGACCCGTAAGTTTCAGGCCAGAATATTCACTTAATAATATTTACAGATCACTACACTACAGTAACGGGGTGATTTCATTCTTGACACAAACACGCAAGCGTACACAAGTGATCTTAGAAAATGCAAATGTGTTACTATAGTTACTAAGTACAAGGTGGTACCAATTTATTTCTACCCCTTAAGTTCTCCATCGTGGTACTGAGAAAATTGTAGAAAAATTCGCAAATTTATTTTACTTTAACTTTTTCGTATCAGTATCAAATCTACACTATTGCTCATAAGTATTTGGACATTCAGAACTAATTAAAAATGCAACAAAAATACCATACAAATACATTAAAAAAAGAAAAATAGTTCAAAAGTTTCATGGTTTATCCTGAACCATATTATATCAACAAGTTCTTGTAGTAACTCGATCAGGATTAAGTTAAGAAATAACTTTTTTTTTTTAATAATATGATACAAACAGAGGTGTACACCGTAACCGTAAAAAAACCCAAAACCCATGAAAAACCGAAAATTATCTCGAACCTTAACCTCTTAACCTTTTCTCGTAAGCAAACCGAAATTAATATGCCTGAAGTAACCCTAATCGAAATCGAAATCTTTATTAATTTTTCGGTTAATTTCATTTAGTTGCGGGCCCCCGGGCGATACTCTTACCAAATAAATCAAAAAATAATAAAACATATAAAATAATTTTTACAATTAACCAAATTGGATCCAACCGATGTTTTTTTATTTTAAAAACGTATTTAATGTTCACCCAATCCAACTGAACCCGACCTAGTTGTATGAAGTTATGTCGGGTTCAGTTCGATTGGGTGGACATTAAATACGTTTTTTTTAAAAAAAAACATCAGTTGGATCTAATTTGGTTTATTGTAAATATTATTTTACGTATTTTATTATTTTTTTTAATTCAGATAAAAATATATTAAAGAAATTAAAAGTAAAAAAAAAATGTGAAAATGAAGCTCAAAAAATCCCAAGGTCAACCCAGCTCAACTGAACTGAATTCAACCTAACTGCACTCAATTGAAGCAGAAAATTTATATGCAAAAAATTAAAAGTAAAAAAATTCAAACAAAGCGATTAAAGCGAAGTTCGAGGTGAACGAAACTCAAGCCAACAACTGAATTTCGTTCTATTCAAGCCAAACAAAAAAAAATTAAAATCAAAAAACAATAAAAAATTGATGTTAACAATTAAATGGAAAAAAAATTTTTTAACAAGGTCTATCCAACCCAACTTCTCTCAACCTAACTCCATTTAACACAAATGAAAATTAACAACCAATCTCAACGTCAACATAACTCAACCTGGTTTTGTTTAGCTCGAGCAAAAATTAAAATAAAAATAAAAAATCTAAAAAAAAGGAACGTTAAATGCAATAAACTTAATTTTCTCGAACTTTAGAATTTAGAACTGTCACTCACGACAAAATAGAAATTAATTCCCCTATTTTGGTTGCCTCATACAAAAAATTAAAAGTAAAAAAATTAAAAGTAAAAAAATTAAAAAAAAAAAAACTATTAAAGCGAGGTTCGACCATTGTCTGGGTGAACGAAACTCAACCCAACAACTGAACTCCATTCCATTCAATCCAAGCAAAAAATAAAAATAAAAAATTTTAGTCAAAAAACAATAAAAAATTGTTGTTAACAATTAAATGGAAAAAAAAGTTTAACAAGGTCAATCCAACCTAACTTCTCTCAACCTAACTCGATTTAACACAAATGAAAATTAACAACCAATCTCAACGTCAACATAACTCAACCTGGTTTTGTTTAGCTCGAGCAAAAATTAAAATAAAAATAAAAAATCTAAAAAAAAGAAACGTCAAATGCAATAAACTTAATTTTCTCGTACTTTAGAATTTAGAATTGTTACTCGCAACAAAATAGAAATTAATTCCCCTATTTTGGTCGCCTCATACAAAAAATTAAAAGTAAAAAAATAAAAAAAAATGATTAAAGCCGGGTTCGACCATTGTCTAGCTGAACGAAACTCAACCAAACAACTAAACTCCGTTCTATTCAACCCAAGCAAAAAAAAGTTTTTAAATCAAAAAACAATAAAGAATTGATGTTAACAATTAAATGGAAAAAAATGTTTAACAAGGCCTATCCAACCTAACTTCTCTCAACCTAACTCCATTTAACACAAATCAAAATTAACAACCAATCTCAACGTCAACATGACTCAATCTAGTTTTGTTCAGCTCGAGCACAAACTAAAATAAAAATAAAAAATCTAAAAAAAAGAGACGTTAAATGCAATAAACTTAATTTTCTCGAACTTTAGAATTTAGAATTGTCACTCACGACAAAATAGAAATTAATTCCCCTATTTTGGTCGCCTCATACAAAAAATTAAAAGTAAAAAAATAAAAAAAAAAAATGATTAAAGCCAGGTTCGACCATTGTCTGAGTGAACGAAACTCAACCAAACAACTAAACTCCGTTCTATTCAACCCAAGCAAAAAAAGTTTTTAAATCAAAAAACAATAAAAAAATTGATGTTAACAATTAAATGGAAAAAAAAAAGTTTAACAAGGTTTATCCAACCTAACTTGTCTCAACCTAGCTCTATTTAACACAAATGAAAATTAACAACGTCAACATAACTCAACTTAGTTTTGTTCAGCTCGAGCAAAAATTAAAATTAAAATAAAAAATCTAAAAAAAGAAACGTTAAATGCAATAAACTTAATTTTCTCGTACTTTAGAATTGTCACTCACGACAAAATAAAAAATTATTTCCCCTATTTTGGTCGCCAGTTACCATTTTAGGAAAAAAATGCGATAAATCGCCACGGTTGGCAACACTGTCTGTCTTTAAAATCACATACGCAATTTTTGGAAGAGTGGCGCCAATTATTGTTTACAAGCAAAATTAAATTCTACGGAATGACAAAAAAAATTTTTTTGGCAGGCCTTAAATTCTAGTCCTCATACAACAGATGTTAGTCTTGGAATAAGAGCAGCTCTGAAATGTTGTTTCTCAGAAATCCGATTTCTTTTTGACTGTATAAGCTTCAAAAACGTTCATTTTATACGGATTTTCGATCATCTCAATTCTGACTGAAATGTCATAGGTAAAAAATTGAAAAATCCACACTCTGCAGATGGCGCGGATAAATAATTAAGTTTGATAAATGAAAAATGTGAAGTTTAGAAATAATGGTACGTTCAAAGATTAATTCATAAAGGCAAATTTAATTTGAATGCTTTTTCAGATAATTTCGAATGCAAAGGATATTAATATTTATGAAAAAATATGTCAGAATTTTATGTTTGTTTTAAAAAATTTGTAAATTTTATTTTCTTATAAGATTTTTACTTCCCTTCCTTTTTTTTTGAAGAGTGCACCCCTTGGAAACCTAAAAAAAATCCTAATCCAAACCGACAGAAAACCCTAACTGATCAGCTTAAAATTAAAACCGAAACCTCAACCCTAATCTTTTATAATATGCGTGTACAAACCTGGATGCAAACAGAGCAACAAAATAAGGATACCCAAATACTTATCAGAGGTGGTTTACTTAACGACACTAAATAGTTATACAGGGTCATTCAGAATAAGTGTCCGACCCGTTAAGAGCGCACTCACTAAGGTCATTCAAGTCTGAAATTGCAAGAAATAATTCTGTCAGAAACATTTCAGAAATCAACCTTTTTCGAATCCAAATTGGAAATTATGATTCATTTTTTACGTACACACGCCCAAGTCCGAAATTAAAGTGAAAGAATTGCGTATTATACATTTTTTCCGCAGAAAACCATAAATAAAAACGTCTTACAGTTTCATTTCAAGGTAAACGCTAGTGTTTCCCTCTTTTCCGCGAGGGTTCATTGCTCTTGTGACGCAATACAACTGTACCAGTGCCCATAAACCAATTTATATCAATGCATTTTATCTCAAAAACTACGGATAGTAGACCCTCCATGCATATGGACTTTTCGCTTTATTTTTCTGTGTACTACCTGTGGTTGGCGGGTTGGACACTTATATCGAATCACCCTGTATGTACCTAATTGAATATATTTGAAGTAATAGAAAAATTGCCAAGTAAAACATTTTTACTGTTCTTTTCTTATGCAAAATTATTTCGGTGTTGTGCTACTCAAAAAATTAAGTGATTCATCCGCTGTTACGTGGGCCAAACGCAATTTGCTCGAATAAAAACCCCTCCCCTCAATTCATTTGATTAGCAAACCTCGAATTGCATAATTGAACATGTTACAAGGGATCTACATGGAAGAATTTTCGAGCAGCGTAGATAAACGAGAATCCTTTCCACGACCTTCGCATAATTTACGGCGAGCAATAATTGCCAATTTGTATGCATACGCGTAAATGTAAACTAGGATTAGGTCGTCTATATTTGCTTTGTCGCGGTCGTTACGTATACGAGGGTAGACCAAGAATTTCCAGAAACTCCGATTGTTCAAATCCATGTCACTCACTATATTTGGAATTTGGTTTTAATAATCGCAAGCTTCATACTTCGGCTTGATTAGTTTAATTAAAATGCAAATTAATTATCTGGTCTCTTCAATCAAAGCGAATTGATACACGCGATTCGTTAATGGATTGCGTCATTCAACTTTTGCATTTCATTTGAATTCTGCGATGTGTAGTCAATTGTTTTTCATTTTTAATTTCTTCTTGTTAGTTCGCCTTCGAATGTACATCAGATTTAATGCAATTTATATCACGAGAATGGTGCAAATGTTTGAGTATTTTACACTTGTTAAAATTTCGAAACGTATTGGAGACTGTGGTTTGCAGTACCGCCTCAAAAACAAATAACTGTCAGATTTTCCAGACATTCAAATTTATTTATTTAATTTTTTTAATAAAATAGATTTAGGGAGAGAATATCTTACGGACGCAATTAATTCGACGTCCTGAATACGACGCGATGATAAAAAAAAAACATAACGTTCCGTTTAAAACAGTGGAAAACAAATGAAAATCTCGAAAATTTGATAGTCATTTGTTTTTCTGATGGTATCACAAAACAGAGCAGGAGAGATCCTGAAACTTTCCCGATTCAAGTTACTTCGTAAAAGTGCGAACAAAGAAGTTAGCCACTGTAGCGGCTTCTTGTGAACACCCTGTACATCCAAATGATTTTTTCCGTTCTCAAAATTACATGAGCTTTCACAAGGTGAAATTTGGCAGCGAGCTAATAAATCACCCTGTATACGAAGTACTATTACAATAAATCCATTAATAAAAAAAAGGCGATGCACTTTACTTATTTTTTATGAACACCTAAAACAGCGATATCCTGCTTTTTCACCAAACATCGCAGTGGAAATCTCGAGCTACGTTTCTGCTGATGAAGCCCCAAATAGGGCTGAAACAGCTGTACGTACAGAGGCTGCTCGAGGGATTCGCTGCAATCAAAAACGATTTGCAACAAGATTTTGTAAAACTTTTTTTTTATGTATACTGTATAGAGCGTCTCTAAGAAGGTTTAAGGAAAAATACCTAATCGCATATTCCTTGATTCGAAATAAAACGATTTCACTCAACGTATTTCATTTCAAAGTTTTTTTTTTTAATTGTTTTTTTTTTTTTGAAAAGACATCGAAGCAGAATATTGGGGTTTAACGAAGCAGTTGTAGATATACAGGGTGATCTGTCAGGCAAATGAAAGCAGATATAATTTTAAAGAAGAAAAACTGGCTCGATTTGTTCTTGTTTAGAAGCTGTTACAGTGATTCATTTGCTGAAGCTTGCAAAGACGCTAACGAATCACCCGGTATTACCACTTTGTAACAAAAATAGGAGTGTCAGTGTAAACAATCACTGTTAGCATATCATCGATCGTGCGTGCCGTTTACGAACAAAAAAAAGAAAACAATTGAACGTCGCGTTACAAAAAAAAAATAATAAACTTACAAAGTGGTATATTTTGATGGAACACTCTGTATAATGCCATTTTTGAGATCCTAAGTAAATTTTTGAAATCCTGAGTAAATTCTAGCATGAGTTGATGGGTCGCATCGTATGTCTAGCGCGCGCCGTTTTCGAGTTTTTTCATTTGTTTTTCATAGTGTAACTCGAAAACCAATCAAGATAGACCCATCGTGCGACCCATCATTTCAGGTTAGAATTTGCCGAGGAACTCAAAAATTCAAGAAAATTAACAATAATTTTTGTGTACTGTCAGAAATTGCGCTTCTCATTATTTTAATCGGAAGTCCGGGGACGTTTGGGCAGGTTTTGATAACTGACCGTCTGGATTTTGGCAAGGTACCAAAAACCCAAAAACCTACTGGCAAGACTGAATTTGCCTTGGGCAATTGAAATTTACAGTACCATTTAAATGACAAGAAGGACGATCAAAAGCTGGGTAAAAATTTAAGTTAAAAGTTAGGGTTGCAACTAAAGAAAATTAACGTTGACGTCACAGCGGAAAAACAAATGCCGATCAAGAAATGATTTTTGTACTGAAACGCGTCTTTTTAAAATCAAAAATAACTGCTATATAAAACCAACACGTTTTTTTTTAAATACGAGTGATTTTTTGAAAAAAATATTTTCGCTGACTTTTGAGTAACCTTGTCCTGGTTTATAAATTTTAGAGATGGCAGCCTGACCTACACAAAATTTAGAGTTCGTTTCTGATCAATTAAAAAAATTAATTTCGATGAACAAATACAAATACAAAAAAAAAGAAAATGCATAACCAAACATCAGATTCATTTTAAATAATTTTTTATTGATTTATTTATTTTTTTATTAATATGTGCTTCAGCGAAAGTTAAAGAAATCACAAACAAAAAAACTAACTTCGATTAACAAAAATTACTAATTAAGCAAACCAGTAAATCATATTACTTTTATAAAAATTAAAAAAAAAAAAAACAATAAAAATTGATGATCCAACCTTACCCGAATCACCATCAAATTGTTTTTTTTTATTGATTTTATTAATTGTAGCGAATGCGAAAACCTAAAAAAAAGAGTATACCGGTTGTTGAGTCAAACTGAGAACATAGAAATTCAATTAAAACATTAGCGCGGATGATTGAGGATTAGCTTCCAGTTGCACAAATATTATTTAACAGCGTGATGAAAGCGTGTGATTGGTTGGGTGTAACAATATAATTGGTTGTTTCAAATCCATTGTTACGTTCGTCCAATGACGTTCCTTAATCAGAGAATTAAATTAATCGCTGATTAACAATTTTTTTTTTGTGAAACCCACGGTAAGATTTATGAATTGCCTATGATTTTATTTTAAAACAACGACCGGTATAATTCATGTCATAAAATTATAGAATTATAAAAAAAAAGTTAAGTTAAAGATATCGCAAAATACTTCGGTTAACAAAAATTATTAATCAATAATAATAATAATAATAAAACCTAAAAAAAAAGAGTATACCGGTTGTTGAGTCAAATTGAGAATATAGAAATTCAATTAAAACATTAGCGCGGATGATTGAGGATTAGCTTCCAGTTGCACAAATATTATTTAACAGCGTGATTAAAGCGTGTGATTAGTTGGGTGTAACAACATAATTGGTTGTTTCAAATCTATTGTTACCTTCGTCCAATGACGTTCCTTAATCAGAGAATTAAATTAATCGCTGATTAACAATTTTTTTTTGTGAAACCCACGGTAAGATTTATGAATTGCCCATGATTTTATTTTAAAACAACGACCGGTATAATTCATATCATAAAATTATAGAATTATAAAAAAAAAACAGTTAAGTTAAAGATATCGCAAAAAAACCTTCGGTTACCAAAAATTATTAATCAATTAAATAGTACTTTTATATAAAAATTCTAAACAAGCACTAAAAACCGATTTGGTTTGAAATTATCCTTACCCAAGTCAGCATCAAATCGTTTTCTTTTGATTTTAAATGCAGCGATCGCGAAAACTAAAAAGAAAGAGTATACCGGTTATCGAGTCAAAGTGAGAACATAGAAATTCAATTAAAACATTAGCGCGGATGAAAATTGAAATTTCAATTTTACAGAACGGCTGCTTTTATTTTAAAACAACGACCGGTATAATTCATACAAAATTATTTAAAAAAAGCAGTTCAGTTAAAGAAATCGCAAAAGAAACTCCCATTAACAAAAATTACTAATTAATTAAATCAGTAAATCATAACAGTTTTATGTAAAAATTTAAAAGAAACACTAAAAGTTGATGCACTTTCAATTTAACCTTACCCAACTCACCATCAAATTGTTTTCTATTGATTTGATTAATTGCAGCGAATGCGAAAACGAAAAAAAAGAGCATACCGGTTGTTGAGTCAAACTGAGAACATAGAAATTCAATTAAAACACATTAGCGTGGATGACTTATGTTTTCAATTTAAAACAACGACCGGTATAGTTCATTTAACAAAATTATACTTCTATTAAAGAAATCAGCTTGCTATTGGCACTAAAACGATATCACAAATAATTTATTACATTTTAAGATAATTAAAAAAAAAAAGATAATTACAACAACACATGTAAATAGTTTAATGATGAATCAGTATTAAACGTAAATGATCGATTTAATTAAACGGTATCAATGTATTAAGCGCGTTTATATCAGGCAGGCGGCAATGTTTTAAAGTCACTGTTAAAATTATACGTCTACGTCAACCGCCATAAAAATATTTCTTCGTATTACATGCGCAACTAAATGAGTAACACTCGTTTGACATTTCGTAAATAAATATATGTAATGTAAATACATAGTTACAAATCGTAGCACAGCACCCTGCTGCTTGGAAGTTAAAGCCGCGAGTGCAGTAGGTGGTACTCTGCATAAAGCCCAATTAGGTACTGTTCGTTTAAATACCATACCCAATTAAACCCGAAGGAAATTATCCTGACCTTGTTTTATCGAATGTCCCACGTGAATCTGAGATCATACTTAAAATTTGCAATTCTCACACGGAGAACTAACTTAACCAATACACATAACTATTCTCTAAGGTCACTCGATTATTTGGCTCTACGGTTGTTGAAGGCAGTAGTAAGAACACCGCGATATCGAGCGCAACATCCGAACGAAGGTGCATTTATCTCATCTACTTATTTGGTCTCCTTTTATTTGTTTGTTAATTTCGCAAGCTAACACTGCTTTCGACCCTTCTGGAACGCGCGCTTCGCCCAAGTGGTAAAAAATAAGTGGCGGTTTTCGTTTTAGGAGAAGATACCATGCTAGGGGATCACTCTTACCGGTATCTGACAGCGGACGAAATGAAATCTCTCGGCGACGATTCCCTTCCGATTGATGTTACGAGGGACGAACGAATCGATTCGAATAAGATGGTCACCAGCGAAGAACAAAACGCCTTGCCGCCTCAGGCAATCGAAGACGGAATCAGTCCTCAGTACATTACAGAAAACTACATAGAATACACCAAGAAGTACATCCCCGACAACGTCGACATAGCCAGGCACCCAATTAACATCGGGTGAGTAAAACTTTATTCTTGGATTTGGCAATCAACATCGTTTTTATTTCACTAACAGTTTAATAGTCATTTTGAATTGACATCACTAGACTAAACAACCCAAACATTTGCCTGTACAAAAAATAAAACTTTGTTAAAACAAGGAAACAAACAATCCGTGTGTACTTTTGCAGAGTTTGTTGATTAACACGCACGGATTTGTATTTTTTTTGTTTATCTTGTCATTCTGTTTGTCGGTTTTGGTGTGATCTTTGCATACTTTGATCAATTAGTACATTTAATTAATTAGTAAACGAACGATCAATACACCTAACACATTCTGTTTCACTTTACTTACATTTCGATACCTTTAAAAATAGAAGTTGCAAGACATTTTACATTTTAACATTAAATGTTAGTGTAATTAATAAATTAATGAAGGAAATAAGCATTAAACAGGAGGACGGAAAAATTCCTGTCGCATCCGGGGATCGAACCCGGGTCATTTGGTTACACGCCGAAAGTTTTACCACTAAGCTAATGTGACTTCGTCCGGCGTGTAACCGAGTGACCCGGGTTCGATCTCCCGACGTGACAGGACTTTTTTCGTCCTCCTCTTAGTGTTTATTTTCTCAATTAATATATTTTAAATTTCCAAAAGCTAAATAATAACCAACATACATCGAAATTTCATATTTCTTTTACCACTGCGCCATTTCATTTTTAATCTTACTGAGATCCGATTTCTTCACCTCCTGATAAATTTATCTGCCAGGTATTATCCTTGGAAACCGTTGTATCGATAAGTTTCCGAGGACATTACCCGGCAGATAAATTTACCAAGAGGTGAAGAAATCGGGCATCAGTGATCGTGTAGGTATAATCATTATAAAAAAAAAAAAAACGTGAATAGAACAAATTCTAATTACACAAAGTGATCATGTAGGTATAAAAAAACGTGAACAAAACAAATTCATCATCCAAAAAAAGAATCAAGAGCTGATTCAACATCTACTTTCAGTTATTCTAGTTTATACCCTCTTAAAATCTTGTTTTCGTTAAAAATAATTAGCTCTTTAAAAAAAATCAATTTTCTTTAAGCTAAAATTAGAAGATTAGATGGAAATGTCGGCGTTGAAACATGTTTTATGTCCGTTTTCTTCACCTCTTGATAAATTTATCTGCCAGGTATTATTCTTGTAAACTATTGTATCGATAATAGTTTCCGAGGAGACTACCTGGCAGATAAATTTATCAGTAGGTGAAGAAATCGAGCCTTAATCGACTAATTAACATTTTCAATTCGATTGAAATAGTTTTCCCTTTTGGTCAAGAGATGGCGCTCCAAATGGCGGTGATGCCTCTTCTAATGAATCTAAATTTAGATTTCTTTGAAAATAACTAGTTTAAAAAAAAGGTTTTTTTTTAATCTAAAATTAAAAGAAAAGATGAGATCGTCAACGATGAAATACATTTTAAAATCCGTTAAATGAAATTTCAACAATTGTAAAATTGGTTCTGCTTGTCAATTAATTGTCTACTTTTTTATTTTTAATAAATCATGAAAAAATGGAAAGAAAAACACATATCAATATTTTTTCTTTGACATTTTCCGATTATTTTGAATTCAGTGTAGTTTTCACTTTTGGCCAAAAGATGGCTCTGTATAAGTGATTCTATTCCTGACACGCTTTGATTCTGAATGTTCGATTTGATTTCGCAAAAAAAAATTTCTTCGCCGATAATATTAAGATGTAATCGATCTCTGGATAATCGACCAAGCCCCGACTTTTACACCTCCTGATTAAAAATTTATCTGCCGTATAATATCCTAGTAAATCATTATCGACACGATGGGATGTTATCCGGCCGATAAAATTTATTTGGAGGTGAAGAAATCGGGCCTAGGGCGACTAAGAGCCACTTGCACAATTTTCAGTTAAAATTTAAGTTCAAGTTAACTCCGCTCGGAATAATTAGGCCCGATGTCATAATCGAACTAAAGGAGACTTTAAAATAAAAGTCACAATCTGATGTGTAATTAACCACGTTTTCACATTTTTCTTTACATACGACTGTGACTTTTATTTTAAAGTCTCATTTAGTTCGATTATGAAATCGGGCCTAATTGATTCCGTGGGAAATAATCGCCGATTAAAGTCCTAATCTAGACGGGTGCAAATGAGGCTAAAATAAAAATAATGCAAAGGAAAAGGGGACGCGATTCATAAAATATACAAAAAAGTTGATAATTACAAGGAAAAAAAAAAATAGTGCGTCTTTATCGAAACAAAAATAAAAATAACAATTAGGTGTAATAGATAAACACGTGTCTAACGTATAGTGTGATGAAGAAAAAAAAAATTAATCCTAACGCCACAATGACACCGTCACTTATGCTTTTGGTTATAATTTAAATCAAACAATTCATTGGAAATAAATGATTTCATAAAACATTTGTGTTCTTTAGCAAGATCTTGATTGTTACAAAATATCATGCGTTTTAAAAACTTTCAATTGAAAAACGAACGTCTAAATACACATTTATAAATATTGTACAGGGATAGACAAAAGTTTGTTTTGTTGTTTGTTGGTCATCTCTTTTAGATCAACTTAATGTTTGCCGAACAAGACAATTATTATTTATTTTTTTATGTATTTATAATTTTTATACAAAAATAAACTAAACTATGAAATTCTGGAAGTAGAATTAAGTTAAATTCGGTGTATCGAGTTCAAAATCGGTAGTGTTGGCAGCTCTGTGAAACAGTAAATCTGGATTCACTCTACCAACGCCCCCTTTATACAGGCCTGATTCATTAGGTGGGAGAATACTAGATTCACTCTACCAACGCCCCCTTCATACAGGCCTGATTCATTAGGTGGGAGAATACCTCGACTTGAAAATCATTCACAGAAATTTACCATTTGAAGTTATCTTTCCATACTTATTAGTAGGCTTAGGATGATTACGCATTTGCATATTTGCACACGCAGATGCATATTTTCAACATTTTTATAAAGAAATGCATATTTTAATTCTTTAGGGCATTAACGCATAATTTGTTGCATTTTTTTGTTGCAAATTTGCCGTTGTGTCTTGTTGTCAAGTGCAAACCGGCACTTTATCAAAGCTGAACTAATCACAACCGAAGTAATCTCAACCAAACTGTAGCCAACCATTTGCAAAAAATTAAAATGCCAAAATATGTATATCAAAAACCTGCGTCTCAAAAGAAAAAATCAAATTTCAGCAGGAATTAGGTGAAGACAATCTGGATAATCAATGTTCTAAAATCAGAGTACTCGGAAATAATAAGACGATTACCGGGTTATGGGTACAGTCTTTTCACTGGGCGTCGGCACCTTTGATGTTTGTGATTTTAATCGAATCACTGCGCAATCTTCCACGAGTCGATTCTTAAATGGCGCGATCAATTTAAATAAAAAAAAAAAATTGCAGCACGCCACTTACCTTCGCTATGAGGAAGAAAAATATTCTCATCGACAAATGGCGCGAATTTAATTTTGAGAATTTATTACGCCATGTTGTTAAATGTAATTATAATTTATTTCTATAATGGCTTGACTAAATAATTTAGAATTAAAAAAATTCTTTTGTAACAGAAAAGTAAATATGTGTTCTAAAATCAGAGTACTTGGAAATAATAAGAGGATTACCGGGTTATGGGTACAGTCTTTTCACTGGGCGTCGGCACCTTTGATGTTTGTGATTTTAATCGAATCACTGCGCAATCTTCCACGAATCGATTCTTGAATGGCGCGATCAATTTAAATTAAAAAAAAAATTGCAGCACGCCACTTACCTCCGCTATGAGGAAGAAAAAAATTCTCATCGACAAATGGCGCAAATTTAATTTTGAGTATTTATTAAGCCATGTTGTTAAATGTAATTATAATTTATTTCTATAATGGCTTGACTAAATAATTTAGAATTAAAAAAATTCTTTTGTAACAGAAAAGTAAATATGTGTTCTAAAATCAGAGTACTCGGATATAATAAGAGGATTACCGGGTTATGGGTACAGTCTTTTCACTGGGCGTCGGCACCTTTGATGTTTGTGATTTTAATCGAATCACTGCACAATCTTCCACGAGTCGATTCTTAAATGGCGCGATCAATTTAAATGAAAAAAAATTGCAGCACGTCACTTACCTCCGCTACGAGGAAAAAAAAATTCTCATCGACAAATGGCGCAAATTTAATTTTGAGAATTTATTACACCATGTTGGTAAATGTAATTATAATTTATTTCTATAATGGCTTGACTAAATAATTTAGAATTAAAAAAATTGTTTTGTAACAGAAAAGTAAATGTGTTCTAAAATCAGAGTACTTGGAAATAATATGAGGATTACCAGGTTATGGGCACAGTCTTTTCACTGGGCGTCGGCACCTTTGATGTTTGTGATTTTAATCGAATCACTGCGCAATCTTCCACGAGTCGATTCTTAAATGGCGCGATCAATTTAAATAAAAAAAAAAAAATTGCAGCACGCCACTTACCTCCGCTATGAGGAAGAAAAATATTCTCATCGACAAATGGCGCGAATTTAATTTTGAGAATTTATTACGCCATGTTGGTAAATGTAATTATAATTTATTTCTATAATGACTTGACTAAATAATTTAGAATTAAAAAAATGTTTTGTAACAGAACAGTAAATACGTGTTAATATAAAAAATACTATTTATTCTGTAAATGTTAACTTTTAGTGCATATTTTTGATGATTTTGGTGCATATTTGCATGCATATTTTGAAGTTTTTAATGCATGATTATCCTAAGCTTACTTATTAGTAAGCGGAGCGCATTGATTTTCACTTTACAGCGAAAGGTTTCGGTCGCAGTAACCAGAAACTGGATGATACCCTGAGATCTGATATTCTTACGCGATGACTTAGGCCTGTTTTTGAAAACGGTGTTGACTGTAGCGATGCGTAAACGAACGTTAACAGTTTTTACCAGATAGATTAAATTGGCCAAATGGCAGGGATTTTTTGATTTACCTAGATACACCGTGTTGTACAAAGCAGCAGACACAGTCGAAAATCAGTTTCACTAAAAATAAAACCCTTAATTACTTGCTTGTATTAATTTTGAAAATCGCGCGTAACTTTTTAAGAAAGCATTTTTTGACACATGGTTATACGAATTTTTTTTACTGTTTTGTTCCGTATATCACGTTTGCAAAGTTTGGCGAACCAATTCACATACAGCCTGTATATTATGAAACGTCCATTAAAAAAAAAAGTAAAACGCAATATAGCCTGCAATATAGGAAATAACGACACCAAACTGGCAGGATGGGATGGATGGCAAATCAAGAATCTATAAATATGATCATTTGCATAACCTTTCAGCGGGTTCTTTTCGCAAAGATGCCGAGGTCAACGCATATACTATACAAGAACGAAAGTAACTAATAGATCACGACCAACGTGAATTAGCACAGCAAGATTTCTTAAGGCCGCAAAATTTTTACGAGAATGAAAAACTATTTGCCTCCGAGTATGATACCAAACATCATTATCCACTTTTTTTCTTCCTGCTGAATGAAATTATAGTAAATTACACGGTGATGTTGTTTATTTATTTTCAGTGACTAAACATTGAAATGCATGTGGTCATTCTGCGATTTGCATAAATACCTAAGCATGACATAAAATTTGTTTGGTCTAGCATTGTAATCAATTTTGACTGACCTCAAAAAGTTTCTATGTACTTGCCTGTTTATTAAAGGCCGAAGGATTCTTTTTTCTTTTTGAATTCGATGGTGGCGTTAATGCGCCGGCTAATTTTAAAATGGTTTTTAATGAATGAGCGCTCGAGAATTGACCTTAAGTTTATAATTGTTTGTAAATTCTTTTGCGATCGATGATGAAATTTCCGTCCTAGAAAAAAAATATGATATCAAAATAGAGTTGAAGTGAACTCATACATTTTTTGACGTCTGAATTTCCTTTCATAGTCAACAATGGAATCTTCCGTTCATTTTTTTTTTATTAGGATTAGGTAAACAGTAAAAATATTTACCGTTCGCTTTAAAACATGCTTTAATTAGCATGGCGAATTCTTTCTTTTTATTGCCGCATTTAAATTTTAGAATTTATTTAATGTGTCAACTTTTCAGACCCGAACAATTTATCAAGGGATAATAAAAATCATTATTAAACTATTAAGAATTCTCTGATTGTAATACATTAGTCATTTTTAATTTTACAACTAACGAGTATCATTGTACAACTGATTTTAATCATTCAAACATACTTAATACTTAAATAGTCAAGTGATACTTTTTCAATAACAGAAAGTGTCATTTAACCACTTAAGTAGGACTTAATATTTTAAGCGAAAGTGATGCAAGCCGGCATGAAACATGTAAATATAGCAAATGTACATAATTTAGGTGAAACAATGCACCTAAATTTGCATTAAAAGTGGGTTTAGGACCATTTAGACCGGCCTGATCGAAAGGCCATTTTTTTATACAAAAAATTGTATAATAATTAAAAGTGTTGAAGCAATTTAAACTGTGCACTTTGAAACGTCAAATTGCGTGAAATACTGTCAATACGTTCAATTTTCACACAAACGCATCTTGCATATCAGTTTTTAAATAAATATGACGTAGCCAATCATGTGTTAAATGACATTAGCCAATCATCCGTTAAATGACAATTAACTGCGCAGAATCACCATTTCTTGCGTATGAATCATTTATAAAAATAATAAACAGTAGCGGATCCAGCAGCGATCCAGACGGAACGTCGATCGCGTTTTGTTTTAATGACGAAGACGAAAGCCAACAGTAACCGATGAGTTGGCGTTTCGAATGTCCGGGACAAATAAAAAAAATTGAAATTACTTCGTCCTTAGTGTTAAACGAATCTGAAATGAGTGAAGAGCTTCGTGTATTGCGGTCGATGTGGAATGACATTTCTTAAAACCGTGCTGATCAGGAGTAAGGAGATTATTTTTTCTAAAACATTTTCGAAATGCACGCTATAAAGGAGTTCGCCCATTAGACCTGACCGTAATAGGACCGTATCCGGACCGACACAGTCAAAAAACGCCCGTATCGGCTCCGACAGGCTTCAGGCCGTGCCTTACACCATTTAAATATATGGAAAGAATGTTTTTTTGACTGTGTCGGTCCGGATACGGTCCTATTACGGTCAGGTCTAATGGGCGAAGTCCTTAATGTAGTGGGACGATAGCCGGCGCATTTGGAAGTGTTTCCTTTATTTTTGTATATACACAGGAATTATTTTGGATTGCTTCAATAAGCTTGGAAAATGTCCACCAAATGATGAATAGATCAAGTATGACAAACGTGCAGATATAAATTTATTAAACTCGGGAACGTTATCAGTTAACACCGTCTTCAAAAACAGGCCTGAGTCATCGCGTAGGAATATCAGACCTCAGGGAATTGCTCAATTTTCGGATTGGTCTGCGACGAAACAAGTGTTTCGCTGTTAAGCCATGAAAATCTATACGCGCTCTGCTTACCATTCAGGACGGAAAGATAACTTAAAATGGTGAATTTCTGTGCTGGACCGCAACGCATTTCAGATGAATCAATTTTGAAGTCGGGGTATACTCCCACCTAATGAATCGGGCCTGTGCGAAGTGGGCGTTGAGCCAGCAGATCTTTGAGAAGAGATTGAAACTATATATTAGGCCTGTTCCAACAACAGATACCTCTTGAAAACGATGATTAATTCGACGGGCGTATATATTTGACAGTTTTGACAGTTCCCAACCAGTCAAAATCTGTTTTGGAACAAAGCTATTCCTGCACAATTGGTAAAGTTCAAAAATGGAATCAAACTTTGTACAAGCAATAGTACAATAGTCTTTGATTATTTAACTCACACGCCTTGAACCCGTTAGCTTATCTGAATACGACATCACTTTCAATTCAATTCCGATTGCATAATGCAGTATTGGTCGTTTCTTTTTAGATGACGTGAGAGAGGAAAATTCAAATGCTCCACTCATCTGTTTCTTTCATTAAAAAAAAAAAAAATCGATTCGACACTCATTATCACTAAATACTATTTTTTTTTTTCTATCAATTCACAAAAATATTAGAGAATTGCTCACTTTAAACAGAACATAGACGATGACGAATGACTGTATCTATTCATAAATAAAATTGCAGCAGTGAACCACATTTATGTGTTACGTGTGTATCTTAATGGAGTAAGAAACGTCACTAAACTAAGCGTTCTAGGTATGATTAGTTCACTTCCGAATTGTTTTAAGTACGATTCATCCAACATGAAATAGCTGCTGGATTCATTTAATCGAGTGATTCAATTTGACGTCGCCTTCTGAAGGTCATGAAAATTAAAATGATATCTTGGATAGATTCGGTAAACTATGAAAATATCAGATTTGTTTGTTTATTTGCACAGCTTAAAACAGTATAATAAACAATAAATGTTCTAGTTTATACCCTCTTAATATATTGTTTTTGTTAAAAATAATTAGCTCTTTAAAAAAATCAATGTTTTAAAACTAAAATTAGAAGATTAGATGGAAATGTCGGCGTTGAAACATGTTTCATTCCCGCTTTTTTCACCTCTTGATAAATTTATTTGCCAGGTATTATTCTTGGAAACCATTGTATCGATAATAGTTTCCGAGGAGACTACCTGGCAGATAAATTTATCCGTAGGTGAAGAAATCGAGCCTTAATCGACTAATTAATTCGATTAAAATAGTTTTCCCTTTTGGTCAAGAGATGGCGCTCCAAATGGCGGTGATGTCTCTTCTAATGAATCTAAATTTAGATTTCTTTGAAAATAACTAGTTTAAAAAAAACGGTTTTTTTTTGTTGAAGCTAAAATTAAAAGAAAAGATGAGATCGTCAACGATGAAATACATTTTAAAATCTGTTAAATGAAATTTTTACAATTGTAAAATTCGTTCTTCTGTTTGTCAATTAATTGTCTACTTTTTTATTTTTAATAAATCATGAAAAAATGGAAAGAAAAACACATATCAATATTTTTTCTTTGACATTCTCCGATTATTTTGAATTCGGTGTAGTTTTCACTTTTGGCCAAAAGATGGCTCTGTATAAGTGATTCTATTCCTGACACGCTTTGATTCCCTGATTTTGCAAAAAAAATCTTTCGCCGGGAATATTAAGATGTAATCGCTTTCCGGATGATCGATTAAGCCTCGACTTTTACATCTCCTGATTAAATTTATCTGCCGTATAATATCTTAGGAAGTCATTATCGATGCAATGGTTATCAGGGATGTTACCTGTCCGATAAAATTTATTAGGAGGTGTAGAAATCGGGCCAAGGGCGATTAAGGGCCAGTCGCACCAAACACTTAAGCCGAGCTTAACTCTAAGCGTCGTTTAGAGTGTGAGTTACGTAACCTCAAATATCACATTATAAACAATGCTTAAATTTAAGCTCGGATTAAGAGTTTGGTGCAACTGACCATAAGGGCCACTTGCACAACTTTCAGTTAAAATTTAAGTTCAAGTTAACTCCGATTGTTATAGTTAGGCCCGATGTCATAATCGAATTAAAGGAGACTTTAAAATAAAAGTCACAATCTGATGTGTAATTAAAACCACGTTTTCACATTTTTCTTTACATACGACTGTGACTTTTATTTTAAAGTCTCCTTTAGTTCGATTATGAAATCGGGCCTAATTGATTCCGTGGGAAATAATCGCCGAGTAAAGTCCTAATCTAGACTGGTGAAAATGAGGCTAAAATAAAAATAATGCAAAGGAAAAGGGGGCGCGATTCATAAAATATACAAAAAATCAACGAAGTTGATAATTACAGGGAAAAAAAAAGAACAGTGCAACTTTATCAAAACAAAAATAAAAATAACAATTAGATGTAATAGATAAATACGTGTTTAACGTATAGTGTGATAAAAAAAAATTAATCCGAACGCCACAATGACACCGTCACTTATGCTTTTGGTTATAATTTAAATCAAACAATTCATTGGAAATAAATGATTTCGTAAGACATTTGTGTTCTTTAGCAAGGTCTTGATTAAAACAAAATATCACGAGTTTCAAAAACTTTCAATTGAAAAACGAACATCGAAATACACATTTATATTATTGTACAGGGATAGACAAAAGTTGATTACATCTCTTTTCAATCGTAATGTTTGCCGAACAAGACAGTTAAGGAAAGATATTATTTTTCGATTTTGTTTTTGTTTGCCGAGCAAGGTAGTTAGGCAAAGATTTTATCAGCAACCAACAGATGGCGCTTTTAATAAGGAAAATAAGGAAAACAAGGAAAACAAAGAGCTGCCATTCATGTTATTTAATATAATTTGTTTTCTATTCGATCTTTCAATTCGATTTTTTCAAGCTTTATTATCATTACAAACGTACGTAAACATACATAAACTGTTTTATAGGTTAATCAAATGTCATTGTAACGTTTCTCTTATTATGGATCCTTTCACAGAACTTCCGCTAGATGTCGGCCACTTCGTGATTTTCTCGAATTACTTAATAACCAGTAGTAGTATGTTTCCTAACAAAAATCGAAAGTGCCAATTGACATGTGATTGTAAAACACACACCTCTTAAGATCTGCGAAATCTATTATAAAAAAATAATTAAATATCGAAATCAGTCGTGATAACAACATACATGCGTAAATAAACATCTGCAAGACTTTTAATTTATAAATTTATTTCATACCAATTAAAAAAATAAACAAATTTGTATGCAAACCGTAACAAACGATGTGTGTACGTACACACGTACATAGAACAATATGACTAATGTCGTGCTAATTATGCCAGTTAGTTCCAAATGCGCTGCTTGTTATTGTTTGTTTATTGATTTGTGCTACTTACATTTTATTATTGGAAAAGGTTGCGTTTTTGAATCGCAATTATTGCTGTTTCGTTTCAAATTCTCAGACAGTCATCGTGGAACAAATTTTATAACATCTCATTGATACTTATTTACAATCTTACCCTTTGCTACACATAATATGTATTTACATAAGTGAAAATAAAAATCACCATAATGATATTCTAGGTATCAAATTAATCAAACCCTTATTTAAAAATAACATTCGCAAGTTTGTTCTTGTCCGATGAAAATTGTAAGTACAAAGTTTTTTTTAATCTCGAACCGGACAGAAAAATGAAAGCAAAACACTCAACGTTTCGAAGCTATAAATCTATAGCGAAACGTTGAGTGTTTTCCTTTCATTTTTCTGTCCGGTTCGAGATTAAAAAAACTTTGTACTTATTTATATAAGGGTAAATACACTTTATTAGTCGTTCGAAAATTGTATTTGTTCATCGTCCCTTTTATTTCTTCCGTATAGCGCTTCACCTGCAACAAAAAAAAAGAGATTGTTCCATAATTATGAACGCACTGTTCAAAAAAAAAAAACCTTCAATCATAATGTTGATAATTAAAAAAAAAAATGTATTTTCGATTAGGCGCATCCATTCCTAATAATGATAGGTTTGTTCCTGCGCACAGTTCTAAATTAATTTGGAGTTGTAGGTACTGTTCATGCGCTCTTGTTTGATACGCTATTAATAAGAGCGCATGAGCAGAACAATTTCAAACTGATTCTAAACTGTGTTGGAACAAACCTAATTAATAACTTGCGTATTTTCTTTTTTATTTGCGGCGTGGAATTAAGAGCTTGGGATGCAATTCTTTCCACACAATCACATTAATAACTTCCATAAAAATCAGTTTTCACTCACAGTGTCACGTGAAGCTAAAAAAAAAAAAAAAAATTAGAACAAGACTCACAGCACATACACATAAACACATTCGCTATTTATTAGGAGTAATAAATAATATACTGCTCCATTCACATAGCAAACAAACACATAATAATTATCTGTTTCTTTTTTTTGTTTCCCATCAAACACCACAGGAAACTGCACTGGAAGAAGTAAGTGATATTCAATGTCGTATCTTTTTTTTAGTACTTATCCTTTGCTACAGTCTCAATGTGCACTTTATTTTCATTAAGATGCACGCTTCTTAGTGATCACTTCTCGAAGGTTGAAGGTTTGAGAAGCGTTTTGAAACGTGCGCGTTGTTTCCAGCTTCCTAGTGTCCTTCCTTGTCGACGCTCGAGGAGGTGCCATGAGAGGGTGTCGTCATTCTGGAGTGCGGGTCATAGTTCCACCCAGATGTGCACCGAGTCCAACACGAATTACCTGTCGTTACGTCAGGCCCCAGAGGACCCCCCATCCGCCGCCCCTCATGGAAGGCGAAGCTTTGGCAAGCAGGGTTTTGGAATTGGGGCCAGTTGGAGCAAAGTTCTTAGGGTTAGCCTTTTAATGGTCACCAACGTCTCCAATTGATTGAATTGCATGTTTCATCTACAGGCCTGTCATAATAGAAGTGCCACATTTCGCCGCCCTTCGTGGAAAAGAACGGGAAATTGTGATTCTCCGTTCGGACAATGGGGAAACTTGGAGGGAACACACGATAGAAGCATCAGAAGAAATACTGAACGACGTATTGAACGACAGCTTTGAAGCAGAAGGCAAGTAGTGCTCATTACCAAATAATTGTTGAGAATGGGGGATTTACTTCTTTATTGCCTTTTTACTTGCAGACCTAAATCAATTGGAAGACGTTTCGTCGGGACGCATCACCCGAATAGTAACCCACGACTTTCCTCAGTACTTCGCGGTGGTCTCGCGAATTCGGCAGGAAGTGCACGCGATCGGACCGGAAGGTGGAATGGTGTCGAGCACGGTGGTGCCCCAGGTGCAGGCGGTGTTTCCCCAAGGCGCTCTGACCAAGAAGATCAAAGTCGGATTGCAGGTAAATTTGTTTAAGCCGCGGAAGGGAGTGCCGATCGAGAAATTGCGGAAAATCACGGTCAATCACATACCGAAAAAGAAACGCTGGTCGTTGATTTGGTAAAAGGGCTTTGATTGTGACCTGGCGGTCGATGAACCTTGAAGAATACATTTCTGGCGTGGTTCTTTTGGAATTGAGATCTTCACGTACTCGTTGTTGGATGTTGCACATTTTTGAAACGTACTCGTCTTCCAAATAAATCTAGCGAGAGCTGGTATAAGACTACATAGAGAAAAGCATCATTATTATCAAATGGTTTCCGAAAAGAATTAAAAAAAAATACGATTTTGGAATTATCCCAAAATCTACAAAACACATTCCTCTGATAATTTTTCCGAAACAGTTTTTTCATCTTCAATTATAATTTGCCCGATTCAAGCTTTCCTAGCTCTGCATTTTCCTCTTTCTGTTAATTTTCTTGTTTCAGTTACATTTTTGTTTGTTTTTTTTTTCTGGTCAATTTTTAGTAAAAAACGCATCGCTTTGTTACTTTGTTACTGAGCTACTTCTCCTCTCAGTGAGATACCATCGTTTTTTAAAACTTTTATATTTTCAGGGCTCGGTTTGCAAGTAGATTTAAAAACAGTAACTAACAACAAGTGAATAAAAAAAGTAACTCAAAATAGTCTAGAGTTGGATATGTGTGTCGCTTTCTTGATGTTGATATAAAAACATTAAAACTAAAAAGGAATTCGAAAAAATTAAAACTCGAATCTGTAAAAAAACAAAATTCGAAAAAAATCGAAATTCTCTTTCAATTAACCGTGCAAGGTCAACTCAACTCAAATCAATTTAACTTGGCCGAAGCCGAGCAAAAAATTAACACTAAAAAGGGATTAAAAAAATTAAAAGTAGAATCTGAGAAAGTCGCTCAAAAAATCATAATAATTTATCTTGACTTAAACCAATAAAAAAAAATTAACACTGAAAAGGAATTAAAAGAATTAAAGCTGCAGTGTGAGAAAGTCGCTCAGAAAATTAACAGTCAATTTTAACTGACCAACTCAACTGAAATCAATTCAACTTGACCTAAGCCGAGTAAAAAATGAACATTAAAAAGAAATTAAAAAGCAATTAAAACTGGAATCTGAGAAAGTCGCTCAAAAAATCAACAATTTATCTTGACTTAAGCCAATAAAAAAAAATTAACACTGAAAAGGAATTAAAAGAATTAAAGCAGCAGTGTGAGAAAGTCGCTCAGAAAATCAACACTCAATTTTAACTGACCAACTCAACTGAAATCAATTCAACTTGACCTAAGCCGAGTAAAAAATGAACATTAAAAAGAAATTAAAAAAAATTAAAACTGGAATTTGAGAAAGTCGCTCAAAAAATCAACAATTTATCTTGACTTAAGCCAATAAAAAAAAAATTAACACTGAAAAGGAATTAAAAGAATTAAAGCAGCAGTGTGAGAAAGTCGCTCAGAAAATCAACACTCAATTTTAACTGACCAACTCAACTGAAATCAATTCAACTTGACCTAAGCCGAGTAAAAAATGAACATTAAAAAGAAATTAAAAAAAATTAAAACTGGAATTTGAGAAAGTCGCTCAAAAAATCAACAATTTAACTTGACCTAAGCCAATAAAAAAAAATTAACACTGAAAAGGAATTAAAAGAATTAAAGCAGCAGTGTGAGAAAGTCGCTCAGAAAATCAACACTCAATTTTAACTGACCAACTCAACTCAAATCAATTCAACTTGACCCAAGCCGAGTAAAAAATGAACATTAAAAAGAAATTAAAAAGCAATTAAAACTGGAATCTGAGAAAGTCACTCAAAAAATCAACATTCAATTTTAACTGACCAACTGAATCTCTGCTCAAATCAATTTAACTTGACCCGAGCCAAAAAATTAAGCCTAAAAGAAATTTGAATTAAAAATAAAAAATTATCAACACCAAAAACGTTAACCCAATTGAAATTAAGGCTAACCGAACTCAACTGAACTTGACCCAACATAAGCAAAAAATATTCAAACTAAAAAGATTATATCTAAGGAATTAAAACCTAAAATTCAAAACCAAAAAAACCTAGACAGAATCTAACTCACTTCAACCTAATTCTACTCAGTCCAAGCAGAACATTAAAAATGAAAATAATTAGAAGTTAAAATTACTCAAAAAGTCTGAAATTAAAAAGAAAAAAAAAGGTGTTTCAAGATTGGAATGTCGTGGCCAAGGTTCATTTCAAGATACGAGTTTAGACGTAATCAGGCAGGCCGAAAAAATCGAGACGTTTTGAAACGTTACAAAAATAATTTGAGATTTCTTTTTTGACTGCGAATGGGCTCAGGGTGCAGCCCATAAAGACCTTGCCTAAATCCGCCCTTTTCTAGGACAGTAACAGTGTGCTTCAGACAGGAGTCCCGCAGTTTTTAATGCACCCGGGCTATTAGAAGGCCGTCTCTGATTGTAATTCGCACAAAAGCAAAAAAATTAACGGATTTCAAAATTCACCTACCTTTAGGTACACGATTCCACCGCAGCTATTCTAATCACTCACGATGTTTTAATTTACAATTAGGCGAATTTATTATAGACAAATAGATTAAAAATTTATACGGAGCATGTATAATCACGTCTGTTCGATTACTGAATTGTTCGCGTAATAAAAGCGCAGGCATCTCTGAAAACAAAACACGAACGCATAAGCGGCCGGCCCGTTTTTCTTACAGTTTTTTTTTTCGTTAGTCGCACTTCGGTTTTAAAACGTTTTTAATACTGCCAGGAAATAAATCGATACGATAATTTTTTTGTGCTTAATTTCCTCGACGAATAGCAAAGCAATGAGAACATTGGTAAACTTAAAATATCTACCTCCAGGGCCGTAGCTAGCGGGGAGCTAAGGGAGGCTGAGCCTGAAAAGTTTTAAGCCTGCGAAAGCTGGCTTGAAGTGAATCGACTTGAAAGAAAAGAGCATTTACAAAATAAAAAAAAGCGAAAGTAAAAAAGGAACAAATTGGAAAATGTTGCAGAAAAACCAAGCAAGGAATGAAGAAAATGAAATGAAAATGGAATAATATTGTGGCAAAAACAAATACATAGATAAATAAATAAAAGAAACGAAAAATGATGAAAAAATGATTTCCCTTAATAATGATAAAAATGTCTTTATTGATTCTACCTGCACCAAGTATACATTCTGATTGCAAAAGATTATTAAAATTAAATCACAACACAACAAAGAACAGCCCAATTCAATTCAGAAACAAGGGAGAAAAAAAGTGAAAATAAATTATAAATAAAGCACTTAAAATTCAATGATTTCCGAAGATATTACAAGGTAGATAAATTTAAGAGGAGGTGGAGAGATCGGATCTAAACATTAAAACGTAAAATCTAAAAAAAAAAAAACAAAACAAGAAAGAAAGAAAAATGTGAAATAAACCAAATAAAACGTATTCTCGTCATATAATGAAACGAAACTTAAAAGTTGAGAGGTTATAATAATAGGGTCCTCAACCCCGGACTGGGGGGTCGCAACGGAGTTGCCAGATTTTTTGCAGGCAATGTCGCCAGCTCATTGGCCAAGAAGCGCAATTTCTTATCTCGAAGTCAAAGACAAAAAAAACCAAAAAATCGCCGATTTATATTAAATATTGAAAATCAGAACAAATAAAAAACAAAAGAAAACTTAAAAAAAAATCAGAAACAAAAGAGAAATGAAAGCAACAGGAACAAAATACAAGGATCGAAGCGAATAAAAACAAAAGAAGATCGACAACACCAAACGACTGTTTTCCGGTCCAATTAAAAAAATCATAGAAAATTAAAACAAACAGTAAAGTGGCAGTAATACGATTAAAAAAAAAACAAGAAAAACAGAAAAGGAACGAAATACAATGAGCAAGACAAAGAAAGTTCACAACAGAGGCACAAAACAAATGAGATACAAAAAAAAACATAAAGATCAGAAAGAAAAGAAAACAAAAGAAGATTTACGACTAAGAAAAAAACTGAGCACAGTGTGCAAAACAAAAGAAAATCACGAGACAAATGAAAAACGATGAAATACAAGCAGGCCTCAATAAAATGCGGAAAATCAATTACGAAAGTAAAGAACAGAAAGAAAAAACAAAAGAAGATTGACGACTAACATGAACAAAAACCAGACAAAAAATTTGAAAAACAAATCTAGTAGAAAACAAAAGAACAACTGGAAAAAACGTCAATAAACAAAATGTGAAAAATCTAATTGATAAATATAAAAATAAAGAGAAATGCGACAGCGTAAAATGAATTTAATGAAAAAACAGAAATACATAAATGAACGAAAGAAAATTAAAATCGACGAAAATTTTTGCTAATAAAAACAAACTGGTAGGAAACAATTGAAAATTCTAAAAAGGAGTCAATAAAATGCGAAGAAAGAAAGAAAAATGTGAAAAACATGAAAAAAAAAAAAACGAAAGAATGGATGAACAAAAAACAAATAAATGAAAAATGCAACTCTGGCAAAAAAGAATTTTGCAAGCCAAGAAACTAGCAGGAAACAGAAGGACAAAATAAATGAATCGTGAATAAAATTAAATTCAAAATTCAAACGAAAGAAAAAACAAAAACAAGAAAGAAAGAAAAAAGTGAAATAAACCAAGTAAAACGTATTCTCGTCATATAATACATACAAATTAAATTACAGTGACGGTCATTGTTGATCGCATTGTATATTTTTTGTTTGTTGTTATGTGAAGACAACAAAAGTAGCCCAAATG
Organism: Prosopocoilus inquinatus; assembly: GCA_036172665.1. Classification (NCBI taxonomy): domain Eukaryota; kingdom Metazoa; phylum Arthropoda; class Insecta; order Coleoptera; family Lucanidae; genus Prosopocoilus; species Prosopocoilus inquinatus. The sequence continues at coordinate 2,119,764 of CM069873.1, forward strand.
AGACGCCAGACGCCAAATGAGATTTTTAAACACCAAATATATGTTAAATATAGTCTCAATGGCGGAATTTCGTCCAATCTGGCAACCCTGATGGTGTAGCTGAGGTGTGTTTCAAGATTGGAAGTTCGTGGCCAAGGTTCATTCAAGATCGCGTGTTTAGACATAATCAGGCATGCAGAAGACGTCGAGACTTTTTGAAACGTTACAAAAATAATTTGAGTTTTCTCTTTTTGACTGCGAAGGGGCTCAGGGCTGCAACCCATAAAGACCATGCCTAAATCCGCCCTTGTCTACGACAGTAACAATGTGCTTAAGACAGGAGTCCCGCAGTTTTTAATGCACCCGGGCTATTAGAAGGCCGTCTCTGATTGAAATTCGCACAAAAGCAAAAAAAATTACGGATTTCAAAATTCACCTACCTTTAGGTACATCATTGCAACGCAGCTATTCTAATCACTCACGCTGTTTTAATTTACAATTAGGCGAATTTATTATAGACAAATAGATTAAAAATTTATACGGAGCATGTATAATCACGTCTGTTCGATTACTGAATTGTTCGCGAAATAAAAGGGCAGGCATCTCTGGAAACAAAACACGAACGCACAAGCGGCCGGCCCGTTTTTGTTGCAGTTTTTTCTTCGTGAGTCGCACTTCGGTTTTAAAACGTTTTTAATACTGCTAGGAGATAAATCGATACGATAATTTTTTTGTGCTTAATTTCCTCGACGAATAGCAAAGCAATGAGAACACTGGTAAACTTAAAATATCTACCTCCAGGGCCGTAGCTAGCGGGGAGCTAAGGGAGGCTGAGCCTGCCCTGGAAAGTTTTAACCCTGCGAAAGCAAGCGTGAAGCGAATCGACTTGAAAGAAAAGAGCTTTTACAAAAGAAAAAAAAGCAAAAGTAAAAAAGGAACAAATTGGAAAATGTAGTACAAAAGCCAAGCAAGTAATGAAGAAAATGAAATGAAAATGGAATAATATTATGGCAAAAACAAATACATAGATAAATAAATAAAAGAAACGAAAAATGATGAAAAAATGATTTCTCTTAATAATGATAAAAATGTCTTTATTGATTCTACTTGGTCAACAATTAAAATTCAGTCCATACCAACTCAACTAAACCTAACTTTGCCCAGCTCAAGCAAAACATGAATAAGAATGAAAATAATGAAAACCAAAAGTTATTCGAAAAAAAAATTCAATCCGACGGAAATAAGACCAAGCCAACTCAATCCAGAAAACAATTGAAAATCAATAAGAAAAACTTAACAGCATAACCTCAGTACAAGCAAGTCTACTCCAATCTAACGGAGCTTTCTAGAAATTCAAAAAATGGTAACCAATTCAAAATTAAAACTCAATTTAATTATAATGATTTGAGTTTCAAGCTGAGTATAACTCAACTCGTGGTCAATTTAATTCAAGTCAACCCAACTCTATCTAAACCAAGCGGAAAATTAAAGTTAAAAAATTTAAATTGATTTTAAAATAGCGAAAAATTTAAAGTTAACTGGAATTAGGCCAACCGAACCCAACTGCGCTTAACTCGACTCGACTCAAAAGACTCAAAAATATTAAAATTTAATAAAATTGAAACTTAATAAGTTTAAAATTAAAAAAAAAATCAAAACTCAATTACGATTCAGTCAACTCATCCCAACCTAACTCTACCTAGCCCAAGAAAAAACATTAAAAATGAAAATAATTAAAACAAAAAAATATTAAAAACAAAACTCAATCGGAATTAATTGAGACAGAAATAAGACCAACGCAACTCAATTTAGAAAAAACTAAAATGACTAAAAATAAAAAACTTAGTACACTCTAAACTCAATCTAAGCAAGTCGACTGCAATCTAACAGACCTTCCTATTTAGTTACCTTAAACTTGAGTACCTACACAGGTTGGCAACAGTTGTAGATCGCGATATCACGTAGACAACTCTTGACCTAAAACTGTGAAGCGCGACCTGACCTGTTGTCAACTTAAAATAAAATTAGAAACTCAAAAAATTTTAACCATTTCGAAATTCAAAACTCAATTTAATTGTAATTATGGGAATTTCAAGTTAAGTACAGTCCAACTCATGGACAATCCAACTCAAGCCAACGCAACTCTATTCAAACCATGCAAAAAATTAAAACTGTCAAAAATTAAAAATAAAACTTAAAATACCGAAAAATTTAAACTCAATCGGAGCCCTACCGAACCCAACTCAGCTTAACTCGACTCGACTCAAGAAACTCATACCCAAAATTCAAGGTCGACGAAACTCAACTTAACCCAACTGAATCCAACTCGAACAACAAATTAGAAATAAAATTAATAAAATAAAAGCCAGGAAGTCAGTTGAAATTAAGTGCAATGCGAGCAAGGTTAACTCAATTCAACTCAGAAAAATAAGAAAAAAAATGAAAATATATAAAAATTTAAAAGAAATGTCAACGAAAAATTCAGCAGCTCGCATCCCGAACGCTTTTATAAGATTGAACGAATCAGAAACAAGTGAAATAAATTATTTGTAAGAACTATTAAATCGTAAGAAGTTTGGTTAAAATAATTTTCAAATGAGAAACTGTCACTAAACTGGCCACGAAATCACCAAAGTTTCGCCGTGTTGAATGACAAAATCATTAAATTGGCAACAGTGTTGGCAGTAATGAACAAAAATTAAATATGTTATAAAATTAAGAAATAAAAACTAAAGTAACTCATTGACGAAAAAAGTAAAATTTGTAGGCTTCAAGCAAAAAGAAAGTAACTTTTAGTAATTAATTGAAGTCGACTCCTGATGAAGCCATCAATCGATGGTAAAACGTCGAGTGTTCTTTCCGATTTTTATAATGTCCGATTAAATTTTATTTTATTTTTTTAATTATTAAATAAAGTAATCCGCTCCGAGCTTTGTAATTTACGTGATTCTTTAGGTTTTCTTTTCTTCTTTCAACTCATAAAATTTTTGTCTTTTAAAACATTTAAACATTCGCTTAAATTAATGACTTCACGCATTAAATTTTATTTATTTTTTTAATAATTAGTTAAAGTAACCCGCTCCGAGCTTTGTAATTTACGTGATTCTTTAGGTTTTCTTTTCTTCTTTCAACTCATAAAATTTTTGTCTTTTAAAACATTTAAACATTCGCTTAAATTAATGACTTCACGCATTAAATTTTATTTATTTTTTTTAATAATTAGTTAAAGTAACCCGCTCCGAGCTTTGTAATTTACGTGATTCTTTAGGTTTTCTTTTCTTCTTTCAACTCATAAAATTTTTGTCTTTTAAAACATTTAAACATTCGCTTAAATTAATGACTTCACGCATTAAATTTTATTTTATTTTTTAATAATTAGTTAAAGTAACCCGCTCCGAGCTTTGTAATTTACGTGATTCTTTAGGTTTTCTTTTCTTCTTTCAACTCATAAAATTTTTGTCTTTTAAAACATTTAAACATTCGCTTAAATTAATGACTTCACGCATTAAATTTTATTTATTTTTTAATAATTAGTTAAAGTAACCCGCTCCGAGCTTTGTAATTTACGTGATTCTTTAGGTTTTCTTTTCTTTTTTCAACTCATAAAATTTTTGCCTTTTAGAACATTTAAACACTCGCTTAAATTAATGACCTCACGCATTTGAAGCTGCATGATACAGACGGTGTTGGTTTGGCATCTTTTCGCGTTTTATTTTCTAGTTTGGCAACTTACTCCCAACCCCTTTGTAATCACTTGCGCTTTCATTTTTTGAAACCAACGACAATTTCTACAACACCGAAACGCAGAAAAAATTTAAGATTGTAAGAAAATCTTTTTTAATTTGTCTTGTGATATATGTACACAAATAAACACGCCAGAAATGTATTCAAGCTGAAAGTACTTAATCAAAAGCTAAACTTTTTCGAAATACAGTATATATACATATATATAGGGATATTTTTACATGATATTATTTTTATGAAAATTTTATAACCGACTCTTAATCGTTGCGAGAATTTTTACATGTTTTTAATGATTCAAAGGAAACTGTGTTCAATCTCTAAGTATTGTCGAATGTCGAATCTTCATAGTACGTAGTCGTTTAACGTTTTAAAAAAAAAGCCTCTCTGAGTATGTTCTAGTCTTGTGTGTAATTTGTAGCGAGCGGTCTTTTTGTGGGCCTAAACTTCTTCTTCCTTTCTCTGTGTAACTTTGCAACATGAGTACAAATTTTTAAACGCGAACGGAAACTTTAACAATAAACCGAGTATTAATTACATGCGGAGTACCTTATTTAACTTGTTAACAAGTCTTTGTACCTATTCGTTTGTTAAGCAGAAAAAAAAATGAAAAAGAAACAACCACCTTAGTTTAGTTCTAGCTAATACGATAATAAGTCGTTTGTGTCGCTTTTAATTAATTGCTGGAGTTCACTGTTTGTTGTGTAATAATAATTTAGTTATTTTCTTATATAAGATGATTCGTTCTTAATTTATTAATTTATTAACCGTCGAATTTTGTTGCTTGATTGAAATAGGCGCGCAGACCAGTGCGTTTGCAAAACAACTTTAACCTAAATCTTATATAAGAGAAGAACGAAATTTACAAAGTCAATGTCATTCGTAAACTTATAAATGTCACTAGTTCTTTTGCACTACTAACAAAAAAAAAATGTTACTTGTACTTTAATTGAGTGCCCAATAAATTTAGTTAAACTAACACTCTGACGCGTTGTTAATTATGAATCAACCGTGTCCTTAGTAATCTGGACGGCGGGGGTGCGGGGTTTCCCCCCGACCGACACGAGCGACGTCCAAATTACTAAAGACGAGACATGTTTTGCAAAGCATGGTTCGCAACAATTCGATGACAATAACAGTGACTATTGTGACTTGAGGAGAATGCCGGTTTCGGTTTTGATGTGTTTAACTAATCCACGTATTGGGCGCTCAGCTCACAAAACATTTTCTTGCATCATTGCTTTCTCATTGTTTTTGCACACGCTATCGCCACTCTGTTTGTGTTTTGTTGCTGTCGAACCCTGCTTTGTTAATGTCCTTCCTTTCCCTTGATCCTTTCTCGGCGGTGCATTTGACTTGCTTCTTTCAAAAACAGGGTAAGTATCCATCCGTTTGCTTTGCTTGCTTTTACACTTTTAATACGTTTTCATCACAATTTTAAATTTTTTTGATTTTTTCCTTATAGGCTCAGCCTATAGATCCTGAATTAACAGCGAAACTACTGGGACATGGTGTTGCAGTATCACCGGTCGTCACTGTAGAACCACGAAGAAGAAAATTCCACAAAGCCATAACACTAAGCATGCCAGCACCGAGGGCCCACTCTCAGGGCATGATTAATCAATATTCCGGCTCTGCGCCTACGTTAAGACTGTTGTGTTCCATCACCGGTAAGTTTTCCGACTCTTTCTTACTCCTTTCCGTTTTTTTTTCTTCTTCTTCTCCTCCTTAATAACAGAGTTACTTACATTATTACCTTTTAAGCAATTGTGTGTTTGTTTTATTTCTCGAATTTGGAATCTAGAAAATCTTTTGCGTACGAAAGAACTACTTAAGTATATTAATCCTGTCCTGTGGTTTTGAGTTTCCTTCCGGTGACTTACTTTTAGGCGAAAATTCTCTCAATACTTATTACGTACTTCTGTTTTTTTTTTTTTGGTTTGTTTTTTTTTCACTAACAAGATTTGATGTTGTGTTTGTGTTCTTTGTATTTTGTAAATTGTTGTTGTTAAGGGGTTGGCAAGCTTACATTTTGCGGTAGAATTCGTAGATAGAGGTAGGCGTTGTCTTTTCAATTATTTGAGATACTTAGATTTTTCAGTAGGAATTGGTGATAAGTATTATTATTATTACGTAATTAGACTAATATATTTAGTTATATTCTTAAGCATGAATCGATGCTTAGAAAAAAATCATACCTACCCTATTTCTGTTAGAGAAGAGTGTGAGGAATCAGTATGTGTTAATTTCTTTCATTGTATTTAATGCTGTACTTAGTTTTGTTTATTTATAATCTTCATAAATCATCAAAATCTTAGGAGGTCAAAAAAAATTATTTTTTAAAAATGCAATTGGCATTTGTATTGGTCGCCGTGCATTCAGTTTATTCTAACGAAACCTGGGATTACTTCATATTTAAATTTGACATGCCATTTCAAATTTTATTACATTTTGTTCATTTTCAAGTGGCGTACACGATCATTAAATTTTTTAATAAGGAGTCAATCATGAAAAACAAATGTATTATTGACTGAACAATCACTTTGGCAGTTGTCAGGTAAAGAAAAAATTTAATTAAATTAAATATGAACGTTTTAAATTAATCAGTATTTGATTTATAATGGTGGTCAAAAAGATCTCAAATTAAGTATCCAAGGATACGGTGTGAATAATTCATTTTTTTTATTTTTTTAAAAAGGGAAGCCGGTCATCGAAAAATGTTTTAAGGGGGGCGTAAAACGGTGCCGTTTCTTTGATTTTTATTTTTATTTATTTTTTTTAATAAATTCCTGTTTTTGTCTATTATTTTTTTGCTTTCAACGGTATTTCAAATCCAATTAAATTTTGTTTATTTATATAATCTGAGTTTCTGTTTGTACAATACGATTAAGATTTCTTTCTCTTAATCGTCTTTCAAAAACTCGTTGTTTACAGTTAATTTCAGGTTCTGTGCATACATTGAAAAATGCTAATTCCGATGGCATTTAACAAAATTTGAGGATTTATAGCTCAGGAATACTGCGAGAGAATTTGTTATCGGTGTATTGAAAAGCCTTGACCTTGGTTCTAAGACCACGTAATCCCTACTTCCGCTTTTTAAAAAAAAAAAAACTACCGAATGGCGGCGCCATTTTATGTCCCCGTCGAAATTATTAATTTTTTGCGCCAAGTTTTAGAGTTTCGAGCCACAATGTCTCATCCAAAATGATTAGTCAAACTTAACTCAAAATATTTTTGTATTTTTAATATTTAATATTATAATAATCACTTATAGCTTGGATTTAAAAAAAAAATATTTCGATTTGGCTTCGCTCAAATAATAAATCGAAACTGTTTGTTAGAGCAAAAGCGTTTAAGAAAAAAATAATTAATGTTTATAGGATGATAACTCGAATTCGGATGGTTTAGATCCATTTACCCAAAACCGATTCAAATGCGCTACAAAAAAAAATAATTTTATTTTGAAATTTCTTTTAATCGCGTTCATGGATAATCAGGGGAAAGAATTTTTCTTGCAGCGCATGCCTGGGCCCAGTACTTCTTAAATTTAGGGTCGTATCAGTTTTTCACAGACGGCAAGACAACGAAAGAGAAAATTTTAGCAAAAAATTCCAGCAACAAAGACGAAATGACCATTTTTTTTAAACCACGCTATAAATAATAGTGCAACTATGAGAGGCAGTAATGGGTCTAGTAATTTAAAGTAAATCAATAAAGTCAATTAGAATTAAGAGATGCGATGATTGCAACTAATTAAAGTATAATTATCGTCGTTTCTAATCTAACATAAATAAATACTATACAGGGTGTGTCGTGAGGCACGCACAAAACTCTACTCTACACGTAAATCTAAAGCAAAAAAGAAAATTGTTACGTTATGATTCATGTTAGTTAATCTCAATTTAAGTTGTTTTTTTTTTGTGTTACTGAAATTGGATTTTAAAACAGAAATAAAATCGCTTAGGCTTCGTAAGCAGCAGAGCTTGTACGTAAGCAAAGTATCTGAAGCATTCAATAAAATGTTGAATATTTATGAATAATAATAAATTAGTTCGCGAGATGTAAAAGTTTGCCAGCCGCCTGCTTGTGTCCGAAATATATGACGTCATTGTGTCGTCAAAGGGGCGTACTAATTTCACGAACTTGCGTCACATCTCGAGACAAGCTATGACGTTTAGAGAAATTTGGCAAAACGCTCGGTAGGACGTCATGATGGTCTCATAGCGTCATACTAGCAAAAACTAATGCGCTACTTCGTCATTTTCACGCGCGATCCAGGGGTGTTTCGGAAAAGATCTCTCAAAGGTAACTAACTCATACTGTGGGCTGTCCCCTTTTAGAATGTATCTCTCTATTTATCGTTTCGAATTATGATTATTAGTTGTTGGAAGTGAACGTACGCAGTTTGATTAATTTTATTTTTTCTTTCAAATTTATTTCTATTTAAGCAATCATACTTTACTTATTTATTTAATACAACAGGAAGTCATTGGATAACCCAAAGTATTATCATGAATAGTCACGTGTGGTTCATGTATTCAATTGAAAAGTTCATCAAGTAGCTCCTGTTTTTTTTTTGTTCAAAACATTGTGAATTAGATCTTTGCTAAATGTCACTCTAGGTTATGTTCGTTTGCTACGCACGGAGTATATTCGTCTTGTATTAATGCATGAGGTTAGAACAAGATGAGAATGTAACAAAAATGAATAGACCAAACGTTATAAGCAAGTTGTTTGACAACTGTCGCCTGTCAAATGTCAATTTTGACACGTTTAAGAAGTGCTTCTTCTGTCTTCAAAAAATAAAATAAATCCGAACCACCTTGATAAACTTTTCAATTGAATAGGTGTTATTATTTTTGTTGAGCGTCACTACTTATTCCAACTTGTTTGTTGGGTTGTTACGAAGTAATTTTCGAGTTATAGTATAAAAGCAGCTACCTACGAAATGAAGTTAGTTACCTACGACAACACAAAACGTGATTGCTTAAATATGAATGTAAATTAATAAAATGATGAACACTAAAAAAAAAATACTGTGTAAATTCAGTTCTACATGATTATTTTCCATGTTATAAAATGAATTTTAATTTGTGCCTTTAGTCGTTTAATTTTAATTTATGAAATGAACAAGAATCACAAAAACACAAATTGCAATTCTCACCTTTTAGATTTGCTGCATTTGATTTTTGATTTACTTTTTTACGTTTTTCTGTTGTTAACAATTATTACCATGTGATTAAGAATGTCGGAAGGAAGATGAGTCTAGATGAGTCGTGTTTTGTTTTTAAACTACTGAATAGCCAAGAACAACCTGGAATCGGAAGCGAGTTTTGTTTTTGACCGGAAGTTAGTTGCCCCGCGACGGGTCTTTTCTGAAACCGTTCGAAGAGACGCTTTGCTTCTGCTTTTGAATACACTGCATTCGCTTATCACGCTATACTTGAGCGACTTCATGCCTAGTTGTTATGCAGAATTTTGCTTGTTGCTATTTATATATTTTGACAGTTTTCGAAGTGTGTTGTTAATTGCTATGTAACTGATCTGAATCACGAAACGTTTACGCTTCGTATTAGTGTCATCATCACTGTGCTACGTTGTTTTCCTTTTTGTTTTTTTGTATGTCTGTGTGAAATATTTTTGACAATTTTAAAAAAGGACCAAACAGTTTTAATCACGTTTTCAATTTTTTAAACATTAAAGGATGCATTTGAATACATCAGTATACAGTGTGCGTCTTCATCATACGGTCACAGTTTAATTATAGGAGACACGAAAATGTCCCCTTAGATTTAAATTGTCATTTAAGAAAACGTCAATTTGACGTCAAATTTAAGTGTAATATTTCGAGTAGCAACAAATTGTAGTAATAAATAAAGGTGCATTATACTCTTACATCTAATGAGTGGCCACAAATAATAAAGGTGCTTTATACTCTTATGTCTGTTTCAAATATTTGGATCTCCTCGGTATATGACAAGAGAATCGATGTCGAATCTAGTCGAATCGCTTTGTTTAATTTCCAAAATTAAAAATTTGGTTCTTGTAATAACAACCGCAGGACGGAATTACATATTTTGTTCGATTAAATACAAACGAGGCGGCAAACGTTTAACGCTGTATTGCGCACACGCTCGTTGCCGCCTCGCTTTAAATAAACCGAACAAAATAAACAATTCCGTCTTGTAGTTATTAAAAGTAGATTAAAAACTTAGTTAATTATGATTTAATAAAAAAAAGTGCTTCAGATTGATTTGACATTTTTCGAAATGATAATAACTTTATAATAATTATTAAGTTAAAGCGAAGTATTGCACAGAAAAAAAAAATAAGTACGTGAAACCAAATCACCAAATAATTATCTTTTTTAAAACTAAAAGTATGATACCATTATTTATTTTGGTGTTATTTTAAAATTGAATCGCCCTTTTTTTTAATTTTTGCAAACTCCTCCACACATTGATTATAATTGATATTAGTATTTAGTGTTTCAAAAAAAAAAAGAAATTAAAAAAGGTGAGGTAGCTACAGGGTCACGATCTTCTCGACTTGGCAAACAAAAAGTTCATTTGATACGCATGTTCTACATTGATACATTAATAAATAAATCGAATCTTATAAGCAGAGAGCGGCAGAGTTTAGGTTCTTCTTGCCAGTAGCAAATGGTTGCGGCGAAATTCGCATGTATGTTTCTGATAAACTGCGATCGTAAATGGTTGAACGTGCCGCTTCATACAAAAATTTCTTGGTCCAGTTACTAGAAATCATGTACCCAATTTAAAGGCGTGCGGATGTAATTTTAACCTAAAAATTGTGTAACATTAATCATAAATCGAGACGCAAAGAACGTTACTTACTTGTAAAAACAAAGTCAATTGAATAATAGTGTTCAAAAATACTTATTTACTGATTTCAAATGATTTAAACTGCAAATTGTAGAAAACTCAAACATAAACAAACCATACACGAACGCTACTGCTTGCCAGCTGATCTGGAGCATTCAAAAACGCGAAAATTCCCTAGGCGGAAAGTAGTTTTGATCACCTTTGGGTATTTACTTTCTCAAGGACGCTCAATCATTTACGACCACAGTGTACATACGTACGTGCACTTTGATTTCATACCACGTTCTATAAAAACTGTGTACGACAATATTGAACAGAACATAACTGAGCGATTTGGTTAATTATTCACCTTTGGTATTTGTTTTATGGCACTTATAAAACATCTGCGTTGTTTTTCGTAACTGGAGCGAATGAAAATAACCAAACACATTTTTCTAAACAAGCAGAATGAAATAATTCCATATGTCGAAACTGTGACGGAATGTCATAGATTTAACCAACACTTATTCACACCTCGTGTGTTTGATGTATATGTATGAAGTCTAACCTAAAGACGGCCGCTCTCTGCTTATAAGCCAAGCAGTAACTACGCGGATTCATGTGCGGTAAATAAAAATTGTATATTCAGCTCATTCTAAAGTCTAAATAATTACTTTTTTTTTTTTAATGTGAACCGTGTATACCTCTTTGTCTTTCCTTTCAAGAAGAATATGATCCTACATTTTCTGAAACATCCTGTACATTTAAACTTACAGGTATCAATCAGAAGGTGTAATAACAAAGCCTTTACATTGATTGTTCTTTTAAGGTCTCGGAAAATTATTTGTTGTTCCGTTCCTTTGTTAATCTGAGATTTAAAATAAAGACGTAAAAAGTATTTTGAATTTTGTTTTGCCGCTTTTACGATGATTAAAATTTATTTCTTGATAAACGTAGTGTTGTTATTTATTTCTTCATTATTGAAATTTTTGTTTTTGTAATTTAAAACATTTTTAAAAATACTATCTTTTTTTAATTGAGACATTCATCCTAATGATCATAGCAACAAAATAATTTTCAGAATTCGTTTGCAAACCATTCTATCGTTATTAAGAAATTAAAAATGTAATAATTATCTGTAATTTATCAATTTACCGTCGATTTTAACAATTTTTGTCAATAACACGACTACAGACTTCTAATGGAGGTACTACGAGTCGATTTCGTGCATTTATTTAAGAACCTCAAAGTCTGTAAGCCTGTAATTCAATTATAAAAAATGAGATCCGTTAAGATAGGATTTATTAGGAGTGATCATTAAAGCGCGGCGATTCTTAGGATATCAGTTAAAATCCAGTATAACGAAAAAGAAAGCATCAACCTCTCCGCTGTACGATTTGCGTGGGCTCGCGCTCATTTGTTCTTTCCCAGATATTCTAAGGCTACGTTGTATAAAAGATTTAAGCCAGGTTTAACTTGAAGGTTAACTTAAAAAGTGAGACACAAAATGCCGTACGTCATGATGTCACATTCTAACTTAGGCTTAAATTTAATCCTGGTTTAAAACTTTTATACGACGCAGCCTAAGAATCGCCGCGCTTTAGTAATCGTCTATCGATTTAGGAGAAATCGTATAAGCAATTTTTTTATTTATTTGTAATCTAGTACGCCGCGAAAGCCTGGTGGGAAGGTAGTATTCATGTACGTAACAAAATTTTCACCATGAATGTCACTTCATTTTGTCACATTTTAAAGTTACTCCGAATTAGGCAATGTTGCAATATTATCTTTTCATCGTGAGATGCATTCACGTCCAAATTTACATAACTGACAACACCGCTTAACCAATCTGACTTGAAATACGTCAAATTGTGACAAATTTTATAATGACATTAAAGTCTAATTTTGTCATTAACAAAAATAAATCACGACCTAGAACGATTGCAAATAAATAACGAACGATTTATTTTATATCTTACTAATAACTTCGAAATTCTATTTTTTTTTTTAATTTAATAATCGTGTTACAGGTTTATAGATTCTGTGGTCCTTATAATATATGCGCAGAAATGACTTATTGTAAATAATCCGCAGTCATCGACAGAAAGAACTGCGTCGTTAAGAAAAAAATAAATAAATTATTCAAAAGATTTGTTCTTATTTGCTGATTGCAATCGATGAACAATGAAACGAATTATCATCAATGACAGATCAGTTTTATAGCAAAAGAATGGCATCTACATTCAAAATCTAAGAGACTAAGACTTAAGTGAGATTTTGTTTTTCTGTAGAAAGCATGCCGATGTTGACCATATTTGCATAACCGAATGTACTTATACGTTTTTTTGGTTACCAATTCTTATGATATGGACGTGGATACTCGAAAAATACGAACGTTATTGTCTTTTCGCCTAATAAATCTTCTTAATAGGAGGAACCACGAGGGCGCAATGGGAAGACGTCACCGGCTCAACCCCCCTTACCTTCGTCAACGACTGCGTTTCGTTCACGACCACCGTCTCGGCAAGATTCTGGCTGATGGATTGCCGAAATATTGGCGACGCTACGAAAATGGCCACCGAACTCTACAGGTAAGATAAGGGGGTTTTAATACCCAAACCCAAAAACATCACATCATCAAACTCAACGTATACCTCCCCCCCGGTTGATTTACAGGGAAGCAATACACGTGCCTTTCATGGCAAAATTCGTGGTATTCGCAAAGCGCATAGACCCATTGGAAGCTAGGCTGAGAGTGTTCTGTATGACTGACGATAAAGAGGACAAGACTTTAGAACATCAAGAACATTTCACTGAGGTGGCCAAAAGTAGAGATGTGGAGGTGAGTTATTTATTATGTTGAATCGTAACGTCCGGTTCACTCGATTTCTCTCGCAGGTCCTTGAAGGTAAACCGCAGTATATAGAATTTGCCGGAAACTTGGTGCCCATAACGAAAAGCGGCGAGCCCCTGCAGTTTTCATTCCGTGCGTTCAGGGAGAACAGATTGCCCTTTTCTGTACGAGTCAAAGACCAACACGCAGAAGCAGTAGGAAGAAGCTTGTTTATGCGGGAGCCAAAAGTATTTTAACCACCCTCCTTAAAGAAAGTCACCTTTATTAAAATGTATTAATCCCCAGGTCGCCAAGGGTGAACCGCCCCAACAACCAATTTGTATTTTGAACATCGTCTTGCCGGATGACATCGTGTCCGAAACCATCTCACTTTCTGATAACGAAGTCGTCAAACGCCATATTTTCCTCAAGGACAACTTCGAATACTACAGGCCTGATCCTCGATTGGCCGATATGAGTAATCTCCTGGGTGAGGATTGGGTACCTCTTGCAACTCAACTAGGTCTATCACCCTCAGAAATCAACGTGATCAAATCCGAATACCCAGACAGCGTTGCCAAGCAAGCCCAATCCATGTTGAGAATGTGGATCTCACAATCTGGAAATAAAGCTCAAGGGGATGCTCTTGAGAACGCTTTGAAGCGAATAGGAAGAGAAGACATTATACCTCAGTGCCTAAATGTCGACGACGTGGACAGGATTCCAAAAATACCCAAAGAAGTGATGCAGAGGTATCAGATTAAGAAGGAGGTGATCGAAACCATTCCCTACAAAGAAACAGCCCCAGTAAAAGAGGAACTGCGAGAGAAGGAGAGCTACGAAAGCAAGTATTCCGCCGAAGAAAAAGCCATAGACCAATCCGACGAGGAGGAGGAGGAGGAAGAGGACTTCAACAAATCTGTTAGCGAGAGGCGACTGCAAATAGAGAAGCGGCTAACAGAGAAGACTGTCCCGGCGTCAGCCCAAAGACAAGAAATCGTCGAGGAAATAACCTCTATCAAACGCCAGAGCATGGTGGAAGATAAAATAGCAGAGGCCGAAGTCAAACACAAACCGGACGCGACGAAGACCACGATAACAAAAACAGTGACCACGATCGAACCAGAAATGAGGACCATAACCGAAACGGTCGAGACAGTAAAAACCACGAAACCATCTGACTCTCGACCGTCTGAGGTAATTCCTTTGCCCGAAGACGTTAAAACCACAGTGACCACGATAATAACAGAAACTCGCACCGCTGAACACATACCAAGTAATGACTTACTCGCCTATAAACCAGAGATTTCAAGCGACAGGAGGGATTCAGAACTTCTTGAGGGTGTCACGCAGAGACTGGAAACAACCAAGAAAGTTACTTCGAGAATTTCCGCAGGTGAAGGTGAGTAAACAAATTCCTTGTCAGATTTTAAACAAATATAATAAAACGATGGTCGTTCACCATCTGAGTTTTTATTTCCTCGTCGATTTATAAAGGGTGATCCAAATTGAACTTCAGGGTTTATGACTCGAATAAAAGAAAAAAACACAAAAAACAAAATAGCGGATGAATTTAAATTTGCATGATTTGTGGTGTGCGTTGCTGCACACGATTCATTTGCTTCCATATTAACTCGATTATCAAAACGTAAACTTCCAAGTTTCGGACAAGGCAAATGGCGCGCAATTCAAATCCTGAAGTTCAAGTTGGATCGCCCTTTATAAATTGGACATGGAAAATCCCAAAAATACAACAAAGATAATTGTTTTTAAACGTGAAATAATGAAAAGCTCCGATTAATTAGTCGATTCGAATTGCACGTAATCCAAAACGGATGCAGGTATTTTCCGGTCACCTCAAAGTCATATAATATATTTTTTCTGTTATATATATATATTATAGTATTTGCAGATGCTTGCAAGACATTGAAGAGTAACTGATATTAGCTAATAAATAAATAATACAATGAAGGAAGTAACACAGTGTTGCAAACTGCAACTTTTTCATAATGCATCAGGAAACTTTGTTTGGCAATTAAGATTTTGTCTTCGAATGTTACTTATGAATTAGAGTGTTTAAATGTTGGATCTTTTGAATACAGATCCGAACTCGCCGAAGTTTTCGAAAACACCACCACCGAGCCCGGCGGACTTCATAATAAGGGAGCAAGCAGCCTCAATTCAAGGTAGGATTTTCCCACTTTCCTCACAAAAGCAGCTTTGTTTGGTTTAGGAACTCGAAATAAATTTTGAATAACGAAACACAAACATGTTAAGACAAAAAAAAAAGAAATGGTAGCTGACGCGAAACTGATGATGAGGCAAAATATATTTTGAGTTCGAAGTGTGGCATATCAATCGGATCGACAACATGTGTAAAAATAAACAAAAAATAAATAAATAAAAGGTGAAAATTATTATTGGCAAATTTGTAAGTAAGTAGGAGATCGGCGGATTATTTTTTCTTTTACGAGCGTAAATCTGATATTCTTTTTGTTTCGTGTTGTAGGGAAAGCCTTTGTTTTGCGATGTGTAATGTTAGTAGAATAATTTGAAAAGCACGGAAGCCGTATCATATGGCTTCCTAATTCCATTAACTGAGATTACTTCGTCGTAGACAGTAACCTTGGCACTTTATTACAGTCAGTGCTTTCGCGTATTACGAAAGAATCGCTTCGCGAACGTACTTTTGCGGATTTGTGTGATAAAAAAAAAAAAACACTTTTTCAATTTCAGGGGTAAGTCTATTTTCTATGTGCGTTGTTTATTATTATTATATATAAAAAAAAAAAATGTGCGGCCACCATGTACCATTTATATTATTAAAATATTGATATGCCACACAAATGGGGTTTGCAACTGATACAACAAGTTATTAGAATATTTGGTTTTTAGAACGTTTCCTTTTTTAAATATGACATTCGCTTTATTATTTTCTGCACTTTTGTATTTCTAGAGTTAAGAGATAAAGCGAACGTTTATATTATTTTTTTTTTGATATATTTGTTCTTGATCACGAATTTTATTACCCTTTTAACTTTCCCGATTAATTTTTCCTTGCCCGATTAACGGAATGGTGATTTTCTTATTCTTACCAATTAATAGTTAAAAAAAAAAAATTAACGCAGCACTTTATTATGTGTATATATTTTCTTTAAGGGATAATTTGCTTTTGCATGTTTTCTTTGCCGAACTAACAAACAATTTACTAAAAAAAAAAAAATGAAAACAGATTTTAGTTTCACCTAAATTTTTTGATATTCAAAAAATTCTGTTCTTTTACTTAATTAATTAAATACGAATAATTTAATTAGCGATTTTAGTCTCCAAAATTACTGACACATTCCTGACTTTGCCCTTCAAGATGAAATTTATTTTCTGAAGAAGTACCTCAAAATGAACTGATTGTCATTTTTTACTATACGCACTGAGTTTTGGCAGAAACAAAGCCAAAATTAAAAAGAAATAAAATTTTGTATCGGTTTCATTACAGTAATAATTAAAATTCAAGTAAAAGAAATGATTTTGGATAAAAAAATCACCATTACGATAAAACCCACCCCCCAAATAACAAAACATGCCAACACGATAAGCTTATAATGCAGTTACGCTTTTGCAAATATAATAAATAAAAACGAAGGTTTGTTTGCAAAACAAGTCTGTTCACTAACTCTAACTGTGTAAAATCTCTGGTTACTAATTAAATTACTAACAGAAAATAAATCATACCAAGGGGCGATACTGTCAGAGCTTTCATTCAATTTGGAAAGTTACCTATCGCTCGGGTGTGTGAGCTTGCCTGCTTTAAGCTGAGCTTTTGTAACTAGCGAATTCGCTTTCTTCTGTATTCACACAGCTTTGTTACGTTACACGAAACGGCTTCCGCTTTTATTTTGCTTTTCAGTTTCTGATGATTTTGGTGAAGGATTTTCCTACGGCAAAACTCTCTTTCTCAAAACTGTACAAAGCATGGCTGGCGTTTTATTATTGATTTACAAGTTAAACAATAAAAACTACGTCTAACACTCTTTAATGTGTATTAATTATATTTACTGCCTCTATATAAACTGCTTTGTTTGTGATGTGTGTGTGAATAGTAGTCTTCATAAACTGACACCCGGAAATAGACTCTACCTTTTAGCTTTTCGATGTTCAACGCTAAACTAAACCAGGTAGAGTCTGTTCGCAATTTTATGTATTGGTATTTAGTTGAAGTAAATAATTTCAACTAAATATAACTAAATGTTCATATTTCATGTACACTAACCTCACTAAATCATGCCCACTTTTCTCTCTCTAACTTTGTGCTCAAAAATATTTGCGCGAAACGTTAATATATTTGAGTTCAAGGTGTCTCTCATATTCTTCTACTACCC
Organism: Prosopocoilus inquinatus; assembly: GCA_036172665.1. Classification (NCBI taxonomy): domain Eukaryota; kingdom Metazoa; phylum Arthropoda; class Insecta; order Coleoptera; family Lucanidae; genus Prosopocoilus; species Prosopocoilus inquinatus. The sequence goes on from CM069873.1 coordinate 2,137,517, forward strand.
CAATCCCTGTAAATGGAAAATTTCAGCCATTTTAAATGCTCTGTGGTGTAGTTCAAATTCCAAGCTTGGTGGATCGTATATGCAAACTCCATTTCAAGTAGGATAAAAATATTTTATTAAAAATATCTGTATATACTTGTGCATGATTGTCTGAAACATAATTAATCTTGAGGTTTTTATTTTAATTAAAAGCGACGATTCCTGTAAATGTTTGTCGTTGTTGTTGTTATTACGGACGTTCAAGAATAGTTATGGGTCAGAGTTTTCAGACGGTCGAATTCGTGGCCTCGGGCGACATATAGCAAAGGCTATATTAAGGTCAGTGATACGTTAGAACGAACTGTGACATGCAGCTTTAAAAAAAAAAAACTATGGTTTATTTTGCCTTGTATTTTTTTATTAGTAAATACTGTTTTGCTAGTTTGGGTAATGTTAAACGGGTGCTTACGGGTATAGCCCGCCGGTAGCTTTTTGAAAGCGCGGAATGCCTATAGCTGGCTTTATTATAAATATGGCTGTCGACATCCTGTATTCCCTCCTAAACCTCGCCAGTTGTATACTACTGATTCAGCAACAACTCATACATTTTCATTTAGAGAAAATGATGTATGAAGAGGTGTGACCCACACTGTGATTTATTTTCTGGTATGAGAATTTAATCGGTTATTCTCTCGGCACGCAATCTTCGGTACCACACACGTACACATTCTTGGTTTACATTACACCGTATCGTTTTCCTTGTGGTCCCATCCTTTCATTTTGCCCTTGCGTCTACAGCCACCGCATCGCCGCAAGACGACGATGACTCTTTGGATACGGACGGCTTCCGTGAAGACCAATACCTTCTCGAAACGCCTACTTCAGGGGAGGATGTTTCTGATGAAATCAGACCTTCGTATTTGGAAACCTATCAGCGGGATCATTTCGAAATTGATTCGCAAGACGTCACGACGTACGACGACATTAGAGAATACTACCAACACCAAGCCAGATTGTTCTCAGGCCAGCGCAAGCGCTTGGCTTCAACTGAGGACTTGGATATTGAAACACCGGAAGTTAGTTCCATAGTGCCTACAAAAGATAAAAGTGATTTAACCGGCGTAGTACGATTAGGTTTAGATAGTTATAAGATTATCGAAGGCGATCCTGTGAGGCCTGGAGAGCTGAAGATCAGATCCTTGGTGTCGCCGGAAGAAAAGGGTTCCAAGGATTCCAAAAAACCGGAAGACTGGGAGCGCAAGGAGATAAGGAGAGTTGAAAGACTGCATGGTGGTGCTGGCAAAGATAAAACACGTGATATTACAAGTGCCACAGAACACAAAACAAGTGTAACTTTTAAGGGTGATACAGGTGATATAATTTTAGAAAAAGATTCCGAAGTTAAGCATAGCACTATTGAAATAAGCAGTAAATTTGGGAAGCCCGAGACGAGCGAGTCAATTAAGATAACTGGCGTTGTAGATAAGGGAGGTGAGGGCAAACGTATTACTTTCATATCGCAGGAAAAAGAAGCGACTTGCAAATTTCCTGCCAAAGAATTCGGCGCCCTTGAGCAATCCTCCGTAACCCAACACTTTACTACAAGAGGCACGTCGCCGTTGGATAAGGGAGAAGTTTACCACCATCATGATTCGTCGGTATCCTCATTCGATAAGTCACACACCGTACCGACTTTAGAATTGGTAATCGGCCGGAAAGAGGTTCACACCCGCGACGCCTCAGCAACCGCAGAAAGTAGGTTAACACTGTACGGTACTAAAGATTTAGAAATATCAATTCATTCACAATCTCACATATCAGTGACTACGACGCGGAAAGACAATTCTGGTTTAGAAACCTCTGAGAAAGTTGACGTTGGTACGACCACCACCGCAGGAACAGGCGAATTTCGGCCGACTGATGAACTGATCAAAGGTGAAGACTATATAATTCAATCGACCACGCTGCCGGAAGAATGCATCATCGAAGCAACTCAAAGAAAACGCGAGGAGAGCGTTAACTTCGGCAAGAAACAAGTATATCGCTATGAGAGTTCCGAAAAGCCAGATGTTCACTTGGATTCACCAACCGAAGACAGCCTTTCCCATCACGTAACTGACACCGGAATATCTTTAACACGAGGCACGTCTGATACTCTAACGAGTCCCATGAAACAACCCCCTGGAATTACCCAGGGACTTCAAACCACCGGCTTTGCTTCGGATACGGTGGGAGATGTAGAGCAAGAAGAAGGTGAATTAACAGACGCGGGGTTAAGTCCCATTCAAGCTGATGATACACTTCCCGCCATGGAAGAAGAAGCAGCGCAGTTTACAGATGCTGGGACTAGTCCTATTGAGTTTGCCGAGTCAACTTCAATGCCCCTGTCACACGTCGACACATCAGAGGCAGCCACCCTCACAGATCAAATAGACACAAAAGATGCTTCCAGTAGCCCCATTAGAATCGAAGACACTCCCGCAATAACCGCAGATCAAGCTAAGATAGAAGAAGATGAGGAAATTTTAAGCAAACGTCGGGGTTCCGGCGACGTCAAAGCGAAGATTAAATTTTTAGAAGAACAGTCCAGAACTTCACACATCGAACATATCAGGCGCAAGCGGGATATTGTTGATTCCGAAGACGAATTGTCCAGTTTAAAAGAAGAGGAAGTTCTGCGCGGATCGACAGAAACGTTAGCGCAAGTAGACGACACCTTCGAGCATTTTCCAGAAAAGGTATCTAAAGACGCCGACAGCGATTTGGAAGATCACGCTATTTCAGAGCCTTTAAAACCGAAGGAGGCAATCAAGCCTTTAATTGCAGCCACTCCTAAACAAGTCGGGCCAAAAATCGCGCAACTTCAAAAAATCTTTTCACAGTCCGTTAGCGAACACGAAACAAGCGAAGAAGAAGCTATCTCAAAGAAGACAATTCTAAAACACGTAAAGCCCAGCGCGGAGGTTTTAAAAGAAACTCTCGACTCGTACAAAACTTCTCCTGTTAAGACGGTTTCCGTAGAAGAAAAACCCGTGGCAAAAGAAGAAAAAGAGAGAAGCCCCGAGGAGGAATATAAAACAATGAAACAGGCTAAACAAATGTTCGAGGAACTCATTTCCAAATCATCCGAGACGACTCCGGTAAAGAAATATAAAACACCCATGCCGACGACGGATTTTGATGTAACAGCGATACCTCCCAAACAACATAAAAAAGCATCGCCAGAAATTATTTATACAGCGGAAGACATTCAAAGGCGCTTATCCGCCGTGGAAGACCAAATAGAGAAGGACATAGAACTTACAGAAAAAGATGAACTGATCACACATCTGACGGCAAGGTTAGATATTTTACCCGAGGTGATAACAAAACCTGGTGAGCCCTGCCATGAACCAGTGTGTGAGAAAGTTATTGTTAAACAGGTTTCTCCTCCACGAGATGACATTCTGAAAGACAGAGATACTACAGAATCTCTTGATATTATAACAAAAGGGGCTGAGTTGGAAATGCCAACCGAAAAAGAGGTGCAGGAAATGCAAGAACAACCAGAATTAGATTCCGAGGCACTCACAGAAAGCGATATTATAAAGGAAGCTTTAATATCAAACACAAAATTAGTTTCTGCAATAGCTCTTCCATCAGACCTAGAAGACAAGGAGAAGGCGTTCGAAGCGTTATCTAAAGAATTCAGGCGTGATGATGACAGAGACAGAACAACCGAAATCACTCCTGTTAATGAATTAACAGATATAACAGAGTTGAGTACTGATAAAACAATAGAAGATTTTGCCGATGAGGTTGCACCTGCATACGAAGCGAAGGACAAAGATATCAAGCTAAAACTAACAGAACTTAAAAAAGAAGACTTAACATTAGCGGAAATTATAAGCTCGTCAGATGTGAGCAAAGTAATATCGGAAGTTCTCGAAGCAACAAGACAAATCAGAGCTGACGTTAAAGAAATGAAACCTGATCTAACACCAACACCAGAGGGTCAACTAATTACAATAATTCCATCTCTCTCCACCGATCAATTAACAGATTTACAAATTATATCGGAAGATACCGAAGAATTACTTTCAAAACAAGTATCCGGCCTTGAAGCTATCCCGGAACAGAAACACTTACCAGGAACAGTTAAAGACACAATTCCGGAAAGTAAACTGAAAGATGCGGAGGAAGTTGTACCAGAGAAACCTATGCCACTGCAAAAGACAATTGCCGTTAGTAAAAAAGATATAAAAGAACATAAGGACATTAAACGAATTTCAAAAGAAGCGATACAGTTAGAAGAAACAATTATAAAAACCTTAGAACCTACATTTGAAGTAGCCACCGAAACCGACAAGGTAAAACCCATAAAAGAATATAAACAGGTGATTAATGAATACACAAAATTAGACGTCAAGGACACATTAGAAAGCAAAAGAGCGTTTTTAGACATGATGAGTGTTAAAGACAAAATAACTTACATGGACGAGAAATCCGAGACAATAACGAAATTATATAAGAGAGATAGAAAATACACGGAGTATTTACATACTACAGCGACAGAAATAATACAAAAGGAGAAACTAGAATCTGTGACGGTATCAGGAGAGGATGTGAGTAAAAAACTAAAAAAGGAGAAAATGGAAGACAAATTATTAGAATCCAAAACTCTAAAAACAATACAGGATGCAACTCAACTTTCAAAATCGAAAGAGTTAATTACGTTACACAAAAAAACTGATGAAGAGCCCAGTGAAATTAAATCAAAATTGTCATTCCCTATGCAAAATGGAATTACATCTGAAGAAGAAATAACTTTTACACCAATAGAAACCATACCAGATGCCGACAGTATTTACCGAAAAATAATTACCCGACAGGACGAAGATATGTTTACAACACAACATACACCGACGTCCCAGCCGGATAAACGTGTCATAAGTAAGTATCAAGAAACACTAAGAGGAAAGGTACCAAGTGATGTCGAAGATATTACTTGGTCTAAGAAAGAAAAGATTGTAAAAGACAAAGACGAAACACATGAAATAAAAATAGATACAGACAAAGATATATCAACGGAAAAGCAACTCCCACACATCAAAGACATAACCGTTATGCGTGAAGTATCCGAAGAGGAAAGGGAAAGGATATCAGAAAAAATTTATCCGAAAAAAATGACGCTACGTAAAGAACACTTCCTCAAAACAGAAGAAACGGAAGAGCATCTAGTAAAAGAAAGAGAAATTGTTGCAAAGGAAAAATATACAGTGACGAAAGATGAAATCGCAGAGGAAGTAATACTACCGAAAGTTCGCGAAACGCTTATGCAAGATGAAATTTTAGATGAAATAACTCCAAAACAAATAACGCATCTGAAATCAGAAGAAACTAGATCACTTAAGACAGAGGTAAAGGAAGCAATTATAATCAAAGAAGTTAAAGTTGTTGAGAAAGAAATACCGGCCGAGAAAGTAGCCTCTCCCAAAGAAGAAGAACCGTCTCCTAAAGAAGAAGACATTGTTGCTCCTAAATCGCCTAAAGAGGAAGAAATTCCAGCTGAAATTTCTCCTAAAGAGATCGCACCCAAAGAAGAAAAATTACCATCTCCGAAAGCGGAAGAAATTACCTCAGTCAAGGCTGAGATAATTAAAGAAATCATTACTAAAGAAGTGAGAGTTGTCGAGAAAGAAATACCGGCCGAGAAAGTACCCTCTCCCAAAGAAGAACCCTCTCAAAAAGAAGAAGAACCCTCTCCTAAAGAAGAAGACATTGTTGCTCCTAAATCGCCTAAAGAGGAAGAAATTCCAGCTGAAATTTCTCTTAAAGAGATCGCACCCAAAGAAGAAAAATTACCATCTCCGACAGCGGAAGAAATTACACCAGTCAAGGCTGAGATAATTAAAGAAATCATTACTAAAGAGGTGAGAGTTGTCGAGAAAGAAATACCGGCCGAGAAAGTACCCTCTCCCAAAGAAGAACCCTCTCAAAAAGAAGAAGAACCCTCTCCTAAAGAAGAAGACATTGTTGCTCCTAAATCGCCTAAAGAGGAAGAAATTCCAGCTGAAATTACTCCTAAAGAGATCGCACCCAAAGAAGAAAAATTACCATCTCCGAAAGCGGAAGAAATTACACCAGTCAAGATAATTAAAGAAATCATTACTAAAGAAGTGAGAGTTGTCGAGAAAGAAATTCCGGCCGAGAAAGTACCCTCTCCCAAGGAAGAACCATCTCAAAAAGAAGAACCCTCTCAAAAAGAAGAAGAACCCTCTCCTAAAGAAGAAGACATTGTTGCTCCTAAATCGCCTAAAGAGGAAGAAATTCCAGCTGAAATTTCTCCTAAAGAGATCGCACCCAAAGAAGAAAAATTACCATCTCCGACAGCGGAAGAAATTACACCAGTCAAGATAATTAAAGAAATCATTACTAAAGAAGAGAGAGTTGTCGAGAAAGAAATTCCGGCCGAGAAAGTACCCTCTCCCAAGGAAGAACCATCTCAAAAAGAAGAACCCTCTCAAAAAGAAGAAGAACCCTCTCCTAAAGAAGAAGACATTGTTGCTCCTAAATCGCCTAAAGAGGAAGAAATTCCAGCTGAAATTTCTCCTAAAGAGATCGCACCCAAAGAAGAAAGATTACCATCTCCGACAGCGGAAGAAATTACACCAGTCAAGGCTGAGATAATTAAAGAAATCATTACTAAAGAAGTGAGAGTTGTCGAGAAAGAGATTCCGGCCGAGAAAGTACCCTCTCCCAAGGAAGAACCATCTCAAAAAGAAGAAGAACCCTCTCCTAAAGAAGACATTGTTGTTCCTAAATCGCCTAAAGAGGAAGAAATTCCAGCTGAAATTTCTCCTAAAGAGATCGCACCCAAAGAAGAAAACTTACCATCTCCGAAAGCGGAAGAAATTACCTCAGTCAAGGCTGAGATAATTAAAGAAATCATTACTAAAGAAGTGAGAGTTGTCGAGAAGGAAATACCGGCCGAGAAAGTACCCTCTCCCAAAGAAGAACCCTCTCAAAAAGAAGAAGAACCCTCTCCTAAAGAAGAAGACATTGTTGCTCCTAAATCGCCTAAAGAGGAAGAAATTCCAGCTGAAACTACTCCTAAAGAGATCGCACCCAAAGAAGAAAAATTACCATCTCCGAAAGCGGAAGAAATTACACCAGTCAAGGCTGAGATAATTAAAGAAATCATTACTAAAGAGGTGAGAGTTGTCGAGAAAGAAATACCGGCCGAGAAAGTACCCTCTCCCAAAGAAGAACCCTCTCAAAAAGAAGAAGAACCCTCTCCTAAAGAAGAAGACATTGTTGCTCCTAAATCGCCTAAAGAGGAAGAAATTCCAGCTGAAACTACTCCTAAAGAGATCGCACCCAAAGAAGAAAAATTACCATCTCCGAAAGCGGAAGAAATTACACCAGTCAAGGCTGAGATAATTAAAGAAATCATTACTAAAGAAGTGAGAGTTGTCGAGAAGGAAATACCGGCCGAGAAAGTACCCTCTCCCAAAGAAGAACCCTCTCAAAAAGAAGAAGAACCCTCTCCTAAAGAAGAAGACATTGTTGCTCCTAAATCGCCTAAAGAGGAAGAAATTCCAGCTGAAACTACTCCTAAAGAGATCGCACCCAAAGAAGAAAAATTACCATCTCCGAAAGCGGAAGAAATTACACCAGTCAAGGCTGAGATAATTAAAGAAATCATTACTAAAGAGGTGAGAGTTGTCGAGAAAGAAATACCGGCCGAGAAAGTACCCTCTCCCAAAGAAGAACCCTCTCAAAAAGAAGAAGAACCCTCTCCTAAAGAAGAAGACATTGTTGCTCCTAAATCGCCTAAAGAGGAAGAAATTCCAGCTGAAACTACTCCTAAAGAGATCGCACCCAAAGAAGAAAAATTACCATCTCCGAAAGCGGAAGAAATTACACCAGTCAAGGCTGAGATAATTAAAGAAATCATTACTAAAGAAGTGAGAGTTGTCGAGAAGGAAATACCGGCCGAGAAAGTACCCTCTCCCAAAGAAGAACCCTCTCAAAAAGAAGAAGAACCCTCTCCTAAAGAAGAAGACATTGTTGCTCCTAAATCGCCTAAAGAGGAAGAAATTCCAGCTGAAACTACTCCTAAAGAGATCGCACCCAAAGAAGAGAAAATACCATCTCCGAAAGCGGAAGAAATTACACCAGTCAAGGCTGAGATAATTAAAGAAATCATTACTAAAGAAGTGAGAGTTGTCGAGAAAGAAATACCGGCCGAGAAAGTACCCTCTCCCAAAGAAGAACCCTCTCAAAAAGAAGAACCCTCTCAAAAAGAAGAACCCTCTCAAAAAGAAGAAGAACCCTCTCCTAAAGAAGAAGACATTGTTGTTCCTAAATCGCCTAAAGAGGAAGAAATTCCAGCTGAAACTACTCCTAAAGAGATCGCACCCAAAGAAGAAAAATTACCATCTCCGAAAGCTGAAGAAATTACACCAGTCAAGGCTGAGAAAATTAAAGAAATCATTACTAAAGAAGTGAGAGTTGTCGAGAAGGAAATACCGGCCGAGAAAGTACCCTCTCCCAAAGAAGAACCCTCTCAAAAAGAAGAAGAACCCTCTCCTAAAGAAGAAGACATTGTTGCTCCTAAATCGCCTAAAGAGGAAGAAATTCCAGCTGAAATTTCTCCTAAAGAGATCGCACCCAAAGAAGAAAAATTACCATCTCCGAAAGCTGAAGAAATTACACCAGTCAAGGCTGAGAAAATTAAAGAAATCATTACTAAAGAAGTGAGAGTTGTCGAGAAAGAAATACCGGCCGAGAAAGTACCCTCTCCCAAAGAAGAACCCTCTCAAAAAGAAGAACCCTCTCAAAAAGAAGAAGAACCCTCTCCTAAAGAAGAAGACATTGTTGTTCCTAAATCGCCTAAAGAGGAAGAAATTCCAGCTGAAACTACTCCTAAAGAGATCGCACCCAAAGAAGAAAAATTACCATCTCCGAAAGCGGAAGAAATTACCTCAGTCAAGGCTGAGATAATTAAAGAAATCATTACTAAAGAAGTGAGAGTTGTCGAGAAAGAAATACGGGCCGAGAAAGTACCCTCTCCCAAAGAAGAACCCTCTCAAAAAGAAGAAGAAACCTCTCCTAAAGAAGAAGACATTGTTGTTCCTAAATCGCCTAAAGAGGAAGAAATTCCAGCTGAAACTACTCCTGAAGAGATCGCACCCAAAGAAGAAAAATTACCATCTCCGAAAGCGGAAGAAATTACACCAGTCAAGGCTGAGATAATTAAAGAAACCATTACTAAAGAGGTGAGAGTTGTCGAGAAAGAAATACCGGCCGAGAAAGTACCCTCTCCCAAAGAAGAACCCTCTCAAAAAGAAGAACCCTCTCAAAAAGAAGAAGAACCCTCTCCTAAAGAAGAAGACATTGTTGCTCCTAAATCGCCTAAAGAGGAAGAAATTCCAGCTGAAATTTCTCCTAAAGAGATCGCACCCAAAGAAGAAAAATTACCATCTCCGACAGCGGAAGAAATTACACCAGTCAAGGCTGAGATAATTAAAGAAATCATTACTAAAGAAGTGAGAGTTGTCGAGAAAGAAATACCGGCCGAGAAAGTACCCTCTCCCAAAGAAGAACCCTCTCAAAAAGAAGAAGAACCCTCTCCTAAAGAAGAAGATATTGTTGCTCCTAAATCGCCTAAAGAGGAAGAAATTCCAGCTGAAATTTCTCCTAAAGAGATCGCACCCAAAGAAGAAAAATTACCATCTCCGACAGCGGAAGAAATTACACCAGTCAAGGCTGAGAAAATTAAAGAAATCATTACTAAAGAAGTGAGAGTTGTCGAGAAAGAAATACCGGCCGAGAAAGTACCCTCTCCCAAAGAAGAACCCTCTCAAAAAGAAGAACCCTCTCAAAAAGAAGAAGAACCCTCTCCTAAAGAAGAAGACATTGTTGTTCCTAAATCGCCTAAAGAGGAAGAAATTCCAGCTGTAGCTACTCCTAAAGAGATCGCACCCAAAGAAGAAAAATTACCATCTCCGAAAGCGGAAGAAATTACACCAGTCAAGGCTGAGATAATTAAAGAAATCATTACTAAAGAAGTGAGAGTTGTCGAGAAAGAAATACCGGCCGAGAAAGTACCCTCTCCCAAAGAAGAACCCTCTCAAAAAGAAGAAGAAACCTCTCCTAAAGAAGAAGACATTGTTGTTCCTAAATCGCCTAAAGAGGAAGAAATTCCAGCTGAAACTACTCCTAAAGAGATCGCACCCAAAGAAGAAAAATTACCATCTCCGAAAGCGGAAGAAATTACACCAGTCAAGGCTGAGATAATTAAAGAAATCATTACTAAAGAAGTGAGAGTTGTCGAGAAAGAAATACCGGCCGAGAAAGTACCCTCTCCCAAAGAAGAACCCTCTCAAAAAGAAGAAGAAACCTCTCCTAAAGAAGAAGACATTGTTGTTCCTAAATCGCCTAAAGAGGAAGAAATTCCAGCTGAAACTACTCCTAAAGAGATCGCACCCAAAGAAGAAAAATTACCATCTCCGAAAGCGGAAGAAATTACACCAGTCAAGGCTGAGATAATTAAAGAAACCATTACTAAAGAGGTGAGAGTTGTCGAGAAAGAAATACCGGCCGAGAAAGTACCCTCTCCCAAAGAAGAACCCTCTCAAAAAGAAGAACCCTCTCAAAAAGAAGAAGAACCCTCTCCTAAAGAAGAAGACATTGTTGCTCCTAAATCGCCTAAAGAGGAAGAAATTCCAGCTGAAATTTCTCCTAAAGAGATCGCACCCAAAGAAGAAAAATTACCATCTCCGAAAGCGGAAGAAATTACCTCAGTCAAGGCTGAGATAATTAAAGAAATCATTACTAAAGAAGTGAGAGTTGTCGAGAAAGAAATACCGGCCGAGAAAGTACCCTCTCCCAAAGAAGAACCCTCTCAAAAAGAAGAACCCTCTCAAACAGAAGAACCCTCTCCCAAAGAAGAAGAACCCTCTCCTAAAGAAGAAGACATTGTTGCTCCTAAATCGCCTAAAGAGGAAGAAATTCCAGCTGAAATTTCTCCTAAAGAGATCGCACCCAAAGAAGAAAAATTACCATCTCCGAAAGCGGAAGAAATTACACCAGTCAAGGCTGAGATAATTAAAGAAATCATTACTAAAGAGGTGAGAGTTGTCGAGAAAGAAATACCGGCCGAGAAAGTACCCTCTCCCAAAGAAGAACCCTCTCAAAAAGAAGAACCTTCTCAAAAAGAAGAAGAACCCTCTCCTAAAGAAGAAGACATTGTTGTTCCTAAATCGCCTAAAGAGGAAGAAATTCCAGCTGAAACTACTCCTAAAGAGATCGCACCCAAAGAAGAAAAATTACCATCTCCGAAAGCGGAAAAAATTACACCAGTCAAGGCTGAGATAATTAAAGAAATCATTACTAAAGAGGTGAGAGTTGTCGAGAAAGAAATACCGGCCGAGAAAGTACCCTCTCCCAAAGAAGAACCCTCTCAAAAAGAAGAACCTTCTCAAAAAGAAGAAGAACCCTCTCCTAAAGAAGAAGACATTGTTGTTCCTAAATCGCCTAAAGAGGAAGAAATTCCAGCTGAAACTACTCCTAAAGAGATCGCACCCAAAGAAGAAAAATTACCATCTCCGAAAGCGGAAAAAATTACACCAGTCAAGGCTGAGATAATTAAAGAAATCATTACTAAAGAGGTGAGAGTTGTCGAGAAAGAAATACCGGCCGAGAAAGTACCCTCTCCCAAAGAAGAACCCTCTCAAAAAGAAGAACCTTCTCAAAAAGAAGAAGAAGAACCCTCTCCTAAAGAAGAAGACATAGTTGCTCCTAAATCGCCTAAAGAGGAAGAAATTCCAGCTGAAACTACTCCTAAAGAGATCGCACCCAAAGAAGAAAAATTACCATCTCCGAAAGCGGAAGAAATTACACCAGTCAAGGCTGAGATAATTAAAGAAATCATTACTAAAGAGGTGAGAGTTGTCGAGAAAGAAATACCGGCCGAGAAAGTACCCTCTCCCAAAGAAGAACCCTCTCAAAAAGAAGAACCCTCTCAAAAAGAAGAAGAACCCTCTCCTAAAGAAGAAGACATTGTTGCTCCTAAATCGCCTAAAGAGGAAGAAATTCCAGCTGAAATTTCTCCTAAAAAGATCGCACCCAAAGAAGAAAAATTACCATCTCCGAAAGCGGAAGAAATTACACCTGTCAAGGCTGAGATAATTAAAGAAATCATTACTAAAGAAGTGAGAGTTGTCGAGAAAGAAATACCGGCCGAGAAAGTACCCTCTCCCAAAGAAGAACCATCTCAAAAAGAAGAACCCTCTCAAAAAGAAGAAGAACCCTCTCCTAAAGAAGAAGACATTGTTGCTCCTAAATCGCCTAAAGAGGAAGAAATTCCAGCTGAAACTACTCCTAAAGAGATCGCAACCAAAGAAGAAAAATTACCATCTCCGAAAGCGGAAGAAATTACACCAGTCAAGGCTGAGATAATTAAAGAAATCATTACTAAGGAGGTGAGAGTTGTCGAGAAAGAAATACCGGCCGAGAAAGTACCCTCTCCCAAAGAAGAACCCTCTCAAAAAGAAGAACCCTCTCAAAAAGAAGCAGAACCCTCTCCTAAAGAAGAAGACATTGTTGCTCCTAAATCGCCTAAAGAGGAAGAAATTCCAGCTGAAATTTCTCCTAAAAAGATCGCACCCAAAGAAGAAAAATTACCATCTCCGAAAGCGGAAGAAATTACACCTGTCAAGGCTGAGATAATTAAAGAAATCATTACTAAAAAAGTGAGAGTTGTCGAGAAAGAAATACCGGCCGAGAAAGTACCCTCTCCCAAAGAAGAACCATCTCAAAAAGAAGAACCCTCTCAAAAAGAAGAAGAACCCTCTCCTAAAGAAGAAGACATAGTTGCTCCTAAATCGCCTAAAGAGGAAGAAATTCCAGCTGAAATTTCTCCTAAAGAGATCGCACCCAAAGAAGAAAAATTACCATCTCCGAAAGCGGAAGAAATTACACCAGTCAAGGCTGAGATAATTAAAGAAATCATTACTAAAGAGGTGAGAGTTGTCGAGAAAGAAATACCGGCCGAGAAAGTACCCTCTCCCAAAGAAGAACCCTCTCAAAAAGAAGAACCCTCTCAAAAAGAAGCAGAACCCTCTCCTAAAGAAGAAGACATTGTTGTTCCTAAATCGCCTAAAGAGGAAGAAATCCCAGCTGAAACTACTCCTAAAGAGATCGCACCCAAAGAAGAAAAATTACCATCTCCGAAAGCGGAAGAAATTACACCAGTCAAGGCTGAGATAATTAAAGAAATCATTACTAAAGAAGTGAGAGTTGTCGAGAAAGAAATACCGGCCGAGAAAGTACCCTCTCCCAAAGAAGAACCCTCTCAAAAAGAAGAACCTTCTCAAAAAGAAGAAGAACCCTCTCCTAAAGAAGAAGACATTGTTGTTCCTAAATCGCCTAAAGAGGAAGAAATTCCAGCTGAAACTACTCCTAAAGAGATCGCACCCAAAGAAGAAAAATTACCATCTCCGAAAGCGGAAAAAATTACACCAGTCAAGGCTGAGATAATTAAAGAAATCATTACTAAAGAGGTGAGAGTTGTCGAGAAAGAAATACCGGCCGAGAAAGTACCCTCTCCCAAAGAAGAACCCTCTCAAAAAGAAGAACCTTCTCAAAAAGAAGAAGAACCCTCTCCTAAAGAAGAAGACATAGTTGCCCCTAAATCGCCTAAAGAGGAAGAAATTCCAGCTGAAACTACTCCTAAAGAGATCGCACCCAAAGAAGAAAAATTACCATCTCCGAAAGCGGAAGAAATTACACCAGTCAAGGCTGAGATAATTAAAGAAATCATTACTAAAGAGGTGAGAGTTGTCGAGAAAGAAATACCGGCCGAGAAAGTACCCTCTCCCAAAGAAGAACCCTCTCAAAAAGAAGAACCCTCTCAAAAAGAAGAAGAACCCTCTCCTAAAGAAGAAGACATTGTTGCTCCTAAATCGCCTAAAGAGGAAGAAATTCCAGCTGAAATTTCTCCTAAAAAGATCGCACCCAAAGAAGAAAAATTACCATCTCCGAAAGCGGAAGAAATTACACCTGTCAAGGCTGAGATAATTAAAGAAATCATTACTAAAGAAGTGAGAGTTGTCGAGAAAGAAATACCGGCCGAGAAAGTACCCTCTCCCAAAGAAGAACCATCTCAAAAAGAAGAACCCTCTCAAAAAGAAGAAGAACTCTCTCCTAAAGAAGAAGACATTGTTGCTCCTAAATCGCCTAAAGAGGAAGAAATTCCAGCTGAAACTACTCCTAAAGAGATCGCAACCAAAGAAGAAAAATTACCATCTCCGAAAGCGGAAGAAATTACACCAGTCAAGGCTGAGATAATTAAAGAAATCATTACTAAGGAGGTGAGAGTTGTCGAGAAAGAAATACCGGCCGAGAAAGTACCCTCTCCCAAAGAAGAACCCTCTCAAAAAGAAGAAGAACCCTCTCCTAAAGAAGAAGACATTGTTGCTCCTAAATCGCCTAAAGAGGAAGAAATTCCAGCTGAAATTACTCCTAAAGAGATCGCATCCAAAGAAGAAAAATTACCATCTCCGAAAGCGGAAGAAATTACACCAGTCAAGGCTGAGTTGATTAAAGAAACCATTACTAAAGAGGTGAGAGTTGTCGAGAAAGAAATACCGGCCGAGAAAGTACCCTCTCCCAAAGAAGAACCCTCTCAAAAAGAAGAACCCTCTCCCAAAAAAGAAGAACCCTCTCCTAAAGAAGAAGACATTGTTGCTCCTAAGTCGCCTAAAGAGGAAGAAATTCCAGCTGAAACTACTCCTAAAGAGATCGCACCCAAAGAAGAAAAATTACCATCTCCGAAAGCGGAAGAAATTACACCAGTCAAGGCTGAGATAATTAAAGAAACCATTACTAAAGAGGTGAGAGTTGTCGAGAAAGAAATACCGGCCGAGAAAGTACCCTCTCCCAAAGAAGAACCCTCTCAAAAAGAAGAAACCTCTCAAAAAGAAGAAGAACCCTCTCCTAAAGAAGAAGACCTTGTTGTTCCTAAATCGCCTAAAGACGAAGAAATTCCAACTGAAACTACTCCTAAAGAGATCGCACCCAAAGAAGAAAAATTACCATCTCCGAAAGCGGAAGAAATTACACCAGTCAAGGCTGAGTTGATTAAAGAAACCATTACTAAAGAGGTGAGAGTTGTCGAGAAAGAAATACCGGCCGAGAAAGTACCCTCTCCCAAAGAAGAACCCTCTCAAAAAGAAGAACCCTCTCCCAAAGAAGAAGAACCCTCTCCTAAAGAAGAAGACATTGTTGCTCCTAAGTCGCCTAAAGAGGAAGAAATTCCAGCTGAAACTACTCCTAAAGAGATCGCATCCAAAGAAGAAAAATTACCATCTCCGAAAGCGGAAGAAATTACACCAGTCAAGGCTGAGTTGATTAAAGAAACCATTACTAAAGAGGTGAGAGTTGTCGAGAAAGAAATACCGGCCGAGAAAGTACCCTCTCCCAAAGAAGAACCCTCTCAAAAAGAAGAACCCTCTCCCAAAGAAGAAGAACCCTCTCCTAAAGAAGAAGACATTGTTGCTCCTAAGTCGCCTAAAGAGGAAGAAATTCCAGCTGAAATTACTCCTAAAGAGATCGCATCCAAAGAAGAAAAATTACCATCTCCGAAAGCGGAAGAAATTACACCAGTCAAGGCTGAGTTGATTAAAGAAACCATTACTAAAGAGGTGAGAGTTGTCGAGAAAGAAATACCGGCCGAGAAAGTACCCTCTCCCAAAGAAGAACCCTCTCAAAAAGAAGAACCCTCTCCCAAAGAAGAAGAACCCTCTCCTAAAGAAGAAGACATTGTTGCTCCTAAGTCGCCTAAAGAGGAAGAAATTCCAGCTGAAATTACTCCTAAAGAGATCGCATCCAAAGAAGAAAAATTACCATCTCCGAAAGCGGAAGAAATTACACCAGTCAAGGCTGAGTTGATTAAAGAAACCATTACTAAAGAGGTGAGAGTTGTCGAGAAAGAAATACCGGCCGAGAAAGTACCCTCTCCCAAAGAAGAACCCTCTCAAAAAGAAGAACCCTCTCCTAAAGAAGAAGACCTTGTTGTTCCTAAATCGCTTAAAGAGGAAGAAATTCAAACTGAAACTACTCCTAAAGAGATCGCACCCAAAGAAGAAAAATTACCATCTCCGAAAGCGGAAGAAATTACACCAGTCAAGGCTGAGATAATTAAAGAAATCATTACTAAAGAGGTGAGAGTTGTCGAGAAAGAAATACCGGCCGAGAAAGTACCCTCTCCCAAAGAAGAACCCTCTCAAAAAGAAGAACCCTCTCCCAAAGAAGAAGAACCCTCTCCTAAAGAAGAAGACATTGTTGCTCCTAAATCGCCTAAAGAGGAAGAAATTCCAGCTGAAATTTCTCCTAAAGAGATCGCACCCAAAGAAGAAAAATTACCATCTCCGAAAGCGGAAGAAATTACACCAGTCAAGGCTGAGATAATTAAAGAAATCATTACTAAAGAGGTGAGAGTTGTCGAGAAAGAAATACCGGCCGAGAAAGTACCCTCTCCCAAAGAAGAACCCTCTCAAAAAGAAGAACCTTCTCAAAAAGAAGAAGAACCCTCTCCTAAAGAAGAAGACATTGTTGTTCCTAAATCGCCTAAAGAGGAAGAAATTCCAGCTGAAACTACTCCTAAAGAGATCGCACCCAAAGAAGAAAAATTACCATCTCCGAAAGCGGAAGAAATTACACCAGTCAAGGCTGAGATAATTAAAGAAATCATTACTAAAGAAGTGAGAGTTGTCGAGAAAGAAATACCGGCCGAGAAAGTACCCTCTCCCAAAGAAGAACCCTCTCAAAAAGAAGAACCTTCTCAAAAAGAAGAAGAACCCTCTCCTAAAGAAGAAGACATTGTTGTTCCTAAATCGCCTAAAGAGGAAGAAATTCCAGCTGAAACTACTCCTAAAGAGATCGCACCCAAAGAAGAAAAATTACCATCTCCGAAAGCGGAAAAAATTACACCAGTCAAGGCTGAGATAATTAAAGAAATAATTACTAAAGAGGTGAGAGTTGTCGAGAAAGAAATACCGGCCGAGAAAGTACCCTCTCCCAAAGAAGAACCCTCTCAAAAAGAAGAACCTTCTCAAAAAGAAGAAGAACCCTCTCCTAAAGAAGAAGACATAGTTGCTCCTAAATCGCCTAAAGAGGAAGAAATTCCAGCTGAAACTACTCCTAAAGAGATCGCACCCAAAGAAGAAAAATTACCATCTCCGAAAGCGGAAGAAATTACACCAGTCAAGGCTGAGATAATTAAAGAAATCATTACTAAAGAGGTGAGAGTTGTCGAGAAAGAAATACCGGCCGAGAAAGTACCCTCTCCCAAAGAAGAACCCTCTCAAAAAGAAGAACCCTCTCAAAAAGAAGAAGAACCCTCTCCTAAAGAAGAAGACATTGTTGCTCCTAAATCGCCTAAAGAGGAAGAAATTCCAGCTGAAATTTCTCCTAAAAAGATCGCACCCAAAGAAGAAAAATTACCATCTCCGAAAGCGGAAGAAATTACACCTGTCAAGGCTGAGATAATTAAAGAAATCATTACTAAAGAAGTGAGAGTTGTCGAGAAAGAAATACCGGCCGAGAAAGTACCGTCTCCCAAAGAAGAACCCTCTCAAAAAGAAGAACCCTCTCAAAAAGAAGAAGAACCCTCTCCTAAAGAAGAAGACATTGTTGCTCCTAAATCGCCTAAAGAGGAAGAAATTCCAGCTGAAATTTCTCCTAAAAAGATCGCACCCAAAGAAGAAAAATTACCATCTCCGAAAGCGGAAGAAATTACACCTGTCAAGGCTGAGATAATTAAAGAAATCATTACTAAAGAAGTGAGAGTTGTCGAGAAAGAAATACCGGCCGAGAAAGTACCCTCTCCCAAAGAAGAACCATCTCAAAAAGAAGAACCCTCTCAAAAAGAAGAAGAACTCTCTCCTAAAGAAGAAGACATTGTTGCTCCTAAATCGCCTAAAGAGGAAGAAATTCCAGCTGAAACTACTCCTAAAGAGATCGCAACCAAAGAAGAAAAATTACCATCTCCGAAAGCGGAAGAAATTACACCAGTCAAGGCTGAGATAATTAAAGAAATCATTACTAAAGAGGTGAGAGTTGTCGAGAAAGAAATACCGGCCGAGAAAGTACCCTCTCCCAAAGAAGAACCCTCTCAAAAAGAAGAACCCTCTCCCAAAGAAGAAGAACCCTCTCCTAAAGAAGAAGACATTGTTGCTCCTAAGTCGCCTAAAGAGGAAGAAATTCCAGCTGAAACTACTCCTAAAGAGATCGCACCCAAAGAAGAAAAATTACCATCTCCGAAAGCGGAAGAAATTACACCAGTCAAGGCTGAGATAATTAAAGAAACCATTACTAAAGAGGTGAGAGTTGTCGAGAAAGAAATACCGGCCGAGAAAGTACCCTCTCCCAAAGAAGAACCCTCTCAAAAAGAAGAACCCTCTCCCAAAGAAGAAGAACCCTCTCCTAAAGAAGAAGACATTGTTGCTCCTAAGTCGCCTAAAGAGGAAGAAATTCCAGCTGAAACTACTCCTAAAGAGATCGCACCCAAAGAAGAAAAATTACCATCTCCGAAAGCGGAAGAAATTACACCAGTCAAGGCTGAGATAATTAAAGAAATCATTACTAAAGAAGTGAGAGTTGTCGAGAAAGAAATACCGGCCGAGAAAGTACCCTCTCCCAAAGAAGAACCCTCTCAAAAAGAAGAAGACATTGTTGTTCCTAAATCGCCTAAAGAGGAAGAAATTCCAACTGAAACTACTCCTAAAGAGATCGCACCCAAAGAAGAAAAATTACCATCTCCGAAAGCGGAAGAAATTACACCAGTCAAGGCTGAGATAATTAAAGAAATCATTACTAAAGAAATGAGAGTTGTCGAGAAAGAAATACCGGCCGAGAAAGTACCCACTCCCAAAGAAGAACCCTCTCAAAAAGAAGAAGAACCCTCTCCTAAAGAAGAAGACATTGTTGCTCCTAAATCGCCTAAAGAGGAAGAAATTCCAGCTGAAACTACTCCTAAAGAGATCGCACCCAAAGAAGAAAAATTACCATCTCCGAAAGCGGAAGAAATTACACCAGTCAAGGCTGAGATGATTAAAGAAACCATTACTAAAGAGGTGAGAGTTGTCGAGAAAGAAATACCGGCCGAGAAAGTACCCTCTCCCAAAGAAGAACCCTCTCAAAAAGAAGAACCCTCTCCCACAGAAGAAGAACCCTCTCCTAAAGAAGAAGACATTGTTGCTCCTAAGTCGCCTAAAGAGGAAGAAATTCCAGCTGAAATTTCTCCTAAAGAGATCGCACCCAAAGAAGAAAAATTACCATCTCCGAAAGCGGAAGAAATTACACCAGTCAAGGCTGAGATAATTAAAGAAACCATTACTAAAGAGGTGAGAGTTGTCGAGAAAGAAATACCGGCCGAGAAAGTACCCTCTCCCAAAGAAGAACCCTCTCAAAAAGAAGAACCCTCTCCCACAGAAGAAGAACCCTCTCCTAAAGAAGAAGACATTGTTGCTCCTAAGTCGCCTAAAGAGGAAGAAATTCCAGCTGAAATTTCTCCTAAAGAGATCGCACCCAAAGAAGAAAAATTACCATCTCCGAAAGCGGAAGAAATTACACCAGTCAAGGCTGAGATAATTAAAGAAATCATTACTAGAGAAGTGAGAGTTGTCGAGAAAGAAATACCGGCCGAGAAAGTACCCTCTCCCAAAGAAGAACCCTCTCAAAAAGAAGAAGAACCCTCTCCTAAAGAAGAAGACATTGTTGCTCCTAAATCGCCTAAAGAGGAAGAAATGCCAGCTGAAATTTCTCCTAAAGAGATCGCATCCAAAGAAGAAAAATTACCATCTCCGAAAGCGGAAGAAATTACACCAGTCAAGGCTGAGTTGATTAAAGAAACCATTACTAAAGAGGTGAGAGTTGTCGAGAAAGAAATACCGGCCGAGAAAGTACCCTCTCCCAAAGAAGAACCCTCTCAAAAAGAAGAACCCTCTCCCAAAGAAGAAGAACCCTCTCCTAAAGAAGAAGACATTGTTGCTCCTAAGTCGCCTAAAGAGGAAGAAATTCCAGCTGAAACTACTCCTAAAGAGATCGCATCCAAAGAAGAAAAATTACCATCTCCGAAAGCGGAAGAAATTACACCAGTCAAGGCTGAGTTGATTAAAGAAACCATTACTAAAGAGGTGAGAGTTGTCGAGAAAGAAATACCGGCCGAGAAAGTACCCTCTCCCAAAGAAGAACCCTCTCAAAAAGAAGAACCCTCTCCCAAAGAAGAAGAACCCTCTCCTAAAGAAGAAGACATTGTTGCTCCTAAGTCGCCTAAAGAGGAAGAAATTCCAGCTGAAATTACTCCTAAAGAGATCGCATCCAAAGAAGAAAAATTACCATCTCCGAAAGCGGAAGAAATTACACCAGTCAAGGCTGAGTTGATTAAAGAAACCATTACTAAAGAGGTGAGAGTTGTCGAGAAAGAAATACCGGCCGAGAAAGTACCCTCTCCCAAAGAAGAACCCTCTCAAAAAGAAGAACCCTCTCCCAAAGAAGAAGAACCCTCTCCTAAAGAAGAAGACATTGTTGCTCCTAAGTCGCCTAAAGAGGAAGAAATTCCAGCTGAAATTACTCCTAAAGAGATCGCATCCAAAGAAGAAAAATTACCATCTCCGAAAGCGGAAGAAATTACACCAGTCAAGGCTGAGTTGATTAAAGAAACCATTACTAAAGAGGTGAGAGTTGTCGAGAAAGAAATACCGGCCGAGAAAGTACCCTCTCCCAAAGAAGAACCCTCTCAAAAAGAAGAACCCTCTCAAAAAGAAGAACCCTCTCCTAAAGAAGAAGACCTTGTTGTTCCTAAATCGCTTAAAGAGGAAGAAATTCAAACTGAAACTACTCCTAAAGAGATCGCACCCAAAGAAGAAAAATTACCATCTCCGAAAGCGGAAGAAATTACACCAGTCAAGGCTGAGATAATTAAAGAAATCATTACTAAAGAGGTGAGAGTTGTCGAGAAAGAAATACCGGCCGAGAAAGTACCCTCTCCCAAAGAAGAACCCTCTCAAAAAGAAGAAGAACCCTCTCCTAAAGAAGAAGACATTGTTGCTCCTAAATCGCCTAAAGAGGAAGAAATTCCAGCTGAAATTACTCCTAAAGAGATCGCATCCAAAGAAGAAAAATTACCATCTCCGAAAGCGGAAGAAATTACACCAGTCAAGGCTGAGATGATTAAAGAAACCATTACTAAAGAGGTGAGAGTTGTCGAGAAAGAAATACCGGCCGAGAAAGTACCCTCTCCCAAAGAAGAACCCTCTCAAAAAGAAGAACCTTCTCAAAAAGAAGAAGAACCCTCTCCTAAAGAAGAAGACATTGTTGTTCCTAAATCGCCTAAAGAGGAAGAAATTCCAGCTGAAACTACTCCTAAAGAGATCGCACCCAAAGAAGAAAAATTACCATCTCCGAAAGCGGAAAAAATTACACCAGTCAAGGCTGAGATAATTAAAGAAATAATTACTAAAGAGGTGAGAGTTGTCGAGAAAGAAATACCGGCCGAGAAAGTACCCTCTCCCAAAGAAGAACCCTCTCAAAAAGAAGAACCTTCTCAAAAAGAAGAAGAACCCTCTCCTAAAGAAGAAGACATAGTTGCTCCTAAATCGCCTAAAGAGGAAGAAATTCCAGCTGAAACTACTCCTAAAGAGATCGCAACCAAAGAAGAAAAATTACCATCTCCGAAAGCGGAAGAAATTACACCAGTCAAGGCTGAGATAATTAAAGAAATCATTACTAAAGAGGTGAGAGTTGTCGAGAAAGAAATACCGGCCGAGAAAGTACCCTCTCCCAAAGAAGAACCCTCTCAAAAAGAAGAAGAACCCTCTCCTAAAGAAGAAGACATTGTTGCTCCTAAATCGCCTAAAGAGGAAGAAATTCCAGCTGAAATTTCTCCTAAAAAGATCGCACCCAAAGAAGAAAAATTACCATCTCCGAAAGCGGAAGAAATTACACCTGTCAAGGCTGAGATAATTAAAGAAATCATTACTAAAGAAGTGAGAGTTGTCGAGAAAGAAATACCGGCCGAGAAAGTACCCTCTCCCAAAGAAGAACCCTCTCAAAAAGAAGAACCCTCTCAAAAAGAAGAAGAACCCTCTCCTAAAGAAGAAGACATTGTTGCTCCTAAATCGCCTAAAGAGGAAGAAATTCCAGCTGAAATTTCTCCTAAAAAGATCGCACCCAAAGAAGAAAAATTACCATCTCCGAAAGCGGAAGAAATTACACCTGTCAAGGCTGAGATAATTAAAGAAATCATTACTAAAGAAGTGAGAGTTGTCGAGAAAGAAACACCGGCCGAGGAAGTACCCTCTCCCAAAGAAGAACCATCTCAAAAAGAAGAACCCTCTCAAAAAGAAGAAGAACTCTCTCCTAAAGAAGAAGACATTGTTGCTCCTAAATCGCCTAAAGAGGAAGAAATTCCAGCTGAAACTACTCCTAAAGAGATCGCAACCAAAGAAGAAAAATTACCATCTCCGAAAGCGGAAGAAATTACACCAGTCAAGGCTGAGATAATTAAAGAAATCATTACTAAAGAGGTGAGAGTTGTCGAGAAAGAAATACCGGCCGAGAAAGTACCCTCTCCCAAAGAAGAACCCTCTCAAAAAGAAGAAGAACCCTCTCCTAAAGAAGAAGACATTGTTGCTCCTAAATCGCCTAAAGAGGAAGAAATTCCAGCTGAAATTACTCCTAAAGAGATCGCATCCAAAGAAGAAAAATTACCATCTCCGAAAGCGGAAGAAATTACACCAGTCAAGGCTGAGTTGATTAAAGAAACCATTACTAAAGAGGTGAGAGTTGTCGAGAAAGAAATACCGGCCGAGAAAGTACCCTCTCCCAAAGAAGAACCCTCTCAAAAAGAAGAACCCTCTCCCAAAGAAGAAGAACCCTCTCCTAAAGAAGAAGACATTGTTGCTCCTAAGTCGCCTAAAGAGGAAGAAATTCCAGCTGAAACTACTCCTAAAGAGATCGCACCCAAAGAAGAAAAATTACCATCTCCGAAAGCGGAAGAAATTACACCAGTCAAGGCTGAGATAATTAAAGAAACCATTACTAAAGAGGTGAGAGTTGTCGAGAAAGAAATACCGGCCGAGAAAGTACCCTCTCCCAAAGAAGAACCCTCTCAAAAAGAAGAACCCTCTCCTAAAGAAGAAGACCTTGTTGTTCCTAAATCGCTTAAAGAGGAAGAAATTCAAACTGAAACTACTCCTAAAGAGATCGCACCCAAAGAAGAAAAATTACCATCTCCGAAAGCGGAAGAAATTACACCAGTCAAGGCTGAGATAATTAAAGAAACCATTACTAAAGAGGTGAGAGTTGTCGAGAAAGAAATACCGGCCGAGAAAGTACCCTCTCCCAAAGAAGAACCCTCTCAAAAAGAAGAACCCTCTCCTAAAGAAGAAGACCTTGTTGTTCCTAAATCGCCTAAAGAGGAAGAAATTCAAACTGAAACTACTCCTAAAGAGATCGCACCCAAAGAAGAAAAATTACCATCTCCGAAAGCGGAAGAAATTACACCAGTCAAGGCTGAGATAATTAAAGAAATCATTACTAAAGAAGTGAGAGTTGTCGAGAAAGAAATACCGGCCGAGAAAGTACCCTCTCCCAAAGAAGAACCCTCTCAAAAAGAAGAAGACATTGTTGTTCCTAAATCGCCTAAAGAGGAAGAAATTCCAACTGAAACTACTCCTAAAGAGATCGCTCCCAAAGAAGAAAAATTACCATCTCCGAAAGCGGAAGAAATTACACCAGTCAAGGCTGAGTTGATTAAAGAAACCATTACTAAAGAGGTGAGAGTTGTCGAGAAAGAAATACCGGCCGAGAAAGTACCCTCTCCCAAAGAAGAACCCTCTCAAAAAGAAGAACCCTCTCCCAAAGAAGAAGAACCCTCTCCTAAAGAAGAAGACATTGTTGCTCCTAAGTCGCCTAAAGAGGAAGAAATTCCAGCTGAAACTACTCCTAAAGAGATCGCACCCAAAGAAGAAAAATTACCATCTCCGAAAGCGGAAGAAATTACACCAGTCAAGGCTGAGATAATTAAAGAAACCATTACTAAAGAGGTGAGAGTTGTCGAGAAAGAAATACCGGCCGAGAAAGTACCCTCTCCCAAAGAAGAACCCTCTCAAAAAGAAGAACCCTCTCAAAAAGAAGAACCCTCTCCTAAAGAAGAAGACCTTGTTGTTCCTAAATCGCTTAAAGAGGAAGAAATTCAAACTGAAACTACTCCTAAAGAGATCGCACCCAAAGAAGAAAAATTACCATCTCCGAAAGCGGAAGATATTACACCAGTCAAGGCTGAGATAATTAAAGAAACCATTACTAAAGAGGTGAGAGTTGTCGAGAAAGAAATACCGGCCGAGAAAGTACCCTCTCCCAAAGAAGAACCCTCTCAAAAAGAAGAACCCTCTCCTAAAGAAGAAGACCTTGTTGTTCCTAAATCGCCTAAAGAGGAAGAAATTCAAACTGAAACTACTCCTAAAGAGATCGCACCCAAAGAAGAAAAATTACCATCTCCGAAAGCGGAAGAAATTACACCAGTCAAGGCTGAGATAATTAAAGAAATCATTACTAAAGAAGTGAGAGTTGTCGAGAAAGAAATACCGGCCGAGAAAGTACCCTCTCCCAAAGAAGAACCCTCTCAAAAAGAAGAAGACATTGTTGTTCCTAAATCGCCTAAAGAGGAAGAAATTCCAACTGAAACTACTCCTAAAGAGATCGCTCCCAAAGAAGAAAAATTACCATCTCCGAAAGCGGAAGAAATTACACCAGTCAAGGCTGAGATAATTAAAGAAATCATTACTAAAGAAGTGAGAGTTGTCGAGAAAGAAATACCGGCCGAGAAAGTACCCTCTCCCAAAGAAGAACCCTCTCAAAAAGAAGAAGACATTGTTGTTCCTAAATCGCCTAAAGAGGAAGAAATTCCAACTGAAACTACTCCTAAAGAGATCGCACCCAAAGAAGAAAAATTACCATCTCCGAAAGCGGAAGAAATTACACCAGTCAAGGCTGAGATAATTAAAGAAATCATTACTAAAGAAATGAGAGTTGTCGAGAAAGAAATACCGGCCGAGAAAGTACCCACTCCCAAAGAAGAACCCTCTCAAAAAGAAGAAGAACCCTCTCCTAAAGAAGAAGACATTGTTGCTCCTAAATCGCCTAAAGAGGAAGAAATTCCAGCTGAAATTTCTCCTAAAGAGATCGCACCCAAAGAAGAAAAATTACCATCTCCGAAAGCGGAAGAAATTACACCAGTCAAGGCTGAGATAATTAAAGAAACCATTACTAAAGAGGTGAGAGTTGTCGAGAAAGAAATACCGGCCGAGAAAGTACCCTCTCCCAAAGAAGAACCCTCTCAAAAAGAAGAACCCTCTCCTAAAGAAGAAGACCTTGTTGTTCCTAAATCGCCTAAAGAGGAAGAAATTCAAACTGAAACTACTCCTAAAGAGATCGCACCCAAAGAAGAAAAATTACCATCTCCGAAAGCGGAAGAAATTACACCAGTCAAGGCTGAGATAATTAAAGAAATCATTACTAAAGAAGTGAGAGTTGTCGAGAAAGAAATACCGGCCGAGAAAGTACCCACTCCCAAAGAAGAACCCTCTCAAAAAGAAGAAGAACCCTCTCCTAAAGAAGAAGACATTGTTGCTCCTAAATCGCCTAAAGAGGAAGAAATTCCAGCTGAAACTACTCCTAAAGAGATCGCACCCAAAGAAGAAAAATTACCATCTCCGAAAGCGGAAGAAATTACACCAGTCAAGGCTGAGATAATTAAAGAAACCATTACTAAAGAGGTGAGAGTTGTCGAGAAAGAAATACCGGCCGAGAAAGTACCCTCTCCCAAAGAAGAACCCTCTCAAAAAGAAGAACCCTCTCCCAAAGAAGAAGAACCCTCTCCTAAAGAAGAAGACATTGTTGCTCCTAAGTCGCCTAAAGAGGAAGAAATTCCAGCTGAAATTTCTCCTAAAGAGATCGCACCCAAAGAAGAAAAATTACCATCTCCGAAAGCGGAAGAAATTACACCAGTCAAGGCTGAGATAATTAAAGAAATCATTACTAAAGAAGTGAGAGTTGTCGAGAAAGAAATACCGGCCGAGAAAGTACCCTCTCCCAAAGAAGAACCCTCTCAAAAAGAAGAAGAACCCTCTCCTAAAGAAGAAGACATTGTTGCTCCTAAATCGCCTAAAGAGGAAGAAATTCCAGCTGAAATTTCTCCTAAAGAGATCGCACCCAAAGAAGAAAAATTACCATCTCCGAAAGCGGAAGAAATTACACCAGTCAAGGCTGAGATAATTAAAGAAATCATTACTAAAGAAGTGAGAGTTGTCGAGAAAGAAATACCGGCCGAGAAAGTACCCTCTCCCAAAGAAGAACCCTCTCAAAAAGAAGAACCCTCTCAAAAAGAAGAAGAACCCTCTCCTAAAGAAGAAGACATTGTTGCTCCTAAATCGCCTAAAGAGGAAGAAATTCCAACTGAAACTACTCCTAAAGAGATCGCACCCAAAGAAGAAAAATTACCATCTCCGAAAGCTGAAGAAATTACACCAGTCAAGGCTGAGATAATTAAAGAAACCATTACTAAAGAGGTGAGAGTTGTCGAGAAAGAAATACCGGCCGAGAAAGTACCCTCTCCCAAAGAAGAACCCTCTCAAAAAGAAGAACCCTCTCAAAAAGAAGAAGAACCCTCTCCTAAAGAAGAAGACATTGTTGTTCCTAAATCGCCTAAAGAGGAAGAAATTCCAACTGAAACTACTCCTAAAGAGATCGCACCCAAAGAAGAAAAATTACCATCTCCGAAAGCGGAAGAAATTACACCAGTCAAGGCTGAGATAATTAAAGAAACCATTACTAAAGAGGTGAGAGTTGTCGAGAAAGAAATACCGGCCGAGAAAGTACCCTCTCCCAAAGAAGAACCCTCTCAAAAAGAAGAACCCTCTCAAAAAGGAGAAGAACCCTCTCCTAAAGAAGAAGACATTGTTGCTCCTAAATCGCCTAAAGAGGAAGAAATTCCAGCTGAAACTACTCCTAAAGAGATCGCACCCAAAGAAGAAAAATTACCATCTCCGAAAGCGGAAGAAATTACACCAGTCAAGGCTGAGATAATTAAAGAAACCATTACTAAAGAGGTGAGAGTTGTCGAGAAAGAAATACCGGCGGAGAAAGTACCCTCTCCCAAAGAAGAACCCTCTCAAAAAGAAGAACCCTCTCAAAAAGAAGAACCCTCTCAAAAAGAAGAAGAACCCTCTCCTAAAGAAGAAGACATTGTTGTTCCTAAATCGCCTAAAGAGGAAGAAATTCCAACTGAAACTACTCCTAAAGAGATCGCACCCAAAGAAGAAAAATTACCATCTCCGAAAGCGGAAGAAATTACACCAGTCAAGGCTGAGATAATTAAAGAAACCATTACTAAAGAGGTGAGAGTTGTCGAGAAAGAAATACCGGCCGAGAAAGTACCCTCTCCCAAAGAAGAACCCTCTCAAAAAGAAGAACCCTCTCCCAAAGAAGAAGAACCCTCTCCTAAAGAAGAAGACATTGTTGCTCCTAAGTCGCCTAAAGAGGAAGAAATTCCAGCTGAAATTTCTCCTAAAGAGATCGCACCCAAAGAAGAAAAATTACCATCTCCGAAAGCGGAAGAAATTACACCAGTCAAGGCTGAGATAATTAAAGAAATCATTACTAAAGAGGTGAGAGTTGTCGAGAAAGAAATACCGGCCGAGAAAGTACCCTCTCCCAAAGAAGAACCCTCTCAAAAAGAAGAAGAACCCTCTCCTAAAGAAGAAGACATTGTTGCTCCTAAATCGCCTAAAGAGGAAGAAATTCCAGCTGAAATTACTCCTAAAGAGATCGCATCCAAAGAAGAAAAATTACCATCTCCGAAAGCGGAAGAAATTACACCAGTCAAGGCTGAGATGATTAAAGAAACCATTACTAAAGAGGTGAGAGTTGTCGAGAAAGAAATACCGGCCGAGAAAGTACCCTCTCCCAAAGAAGAACCCTCTCAAAAAGAAGAACCTTCTCAAAAAGAAGAAGAACCCTCTCCTAAAGAAGAAGACATTGTTGTTCCTAAATCGCCTAAAGAGGAAGAAATTCCAGCTGAAACTACTCCTAAAGAGATCGCACCCAAAGAAGAAAAATTACCATCTCCGAAAGCGGAAAAAATTACACCAGTCAAGGCTGAGATAATTAAAGAAATAATTACTAAAGAGGTGAGAGTTGTCGAGAAAGAAATACCGGCCGAGAAAGTACCCTCTCCCAAAGAAGAACCCTCTCAAAAAGAAGAACCTTCTCAAAAAGAAGAAGAACCCTCTCCTAAAGAAGAAGACATAGTTGCTCCTAAATCGCCTAAAGAGGAAGAAATTCCAGCTGAAACTACTCCTAAAGAGATCGCACCCAAAGAAGAAAAATTACCATCTCCGAAAGCGGAAGAAATTACACCAGTCAAGGCTGAGATAATTAAAGAAATCATTACTAAAGAGGTGAGAGTTGTCGAGAAAGAAATACCGGCCGAGAAAGTACCCTCTCCCAAAGAAGAACCCTCTCAAAAAGAAGAACCCTCTCAAAAAGAAGAAGAACCCTCTCCTAAAGAAGAAGACATTGTTGCTCCTAAATCGCCTAAAGAGGAAGAAATTCCAGCTGAAATTTCTCCTAAAAAGATCGCACCCAAAGAAGAAAAATTACCATCTCCAAAAGCGGAAGAAATTACACCTGTCAAGGCTGAGATAATTAAAGAAATCATTACTAAAGAAGTGAGAGTTGTCGAGAAAGAAATACCGGCCGAGAAAGTACCCTCTCCCAAAGAAGAACCCTCTCAAAAAGAAGAACCCTCTCAAAAAGAAGAAGAACCCTCTCCTAAAGAAGAAGACATTGTTGCTCCTAAATCGCCTAAAGAGGAAGAAATTCCAGCTGAAATTTCTCCTAAAAAGATCGCACCCAAAGAAGAAAAATTACCATCTCCGAAAGCGGAAGAAATTACACCTGTCAAGGCTGAGATAATTAAAGAAATCATTACTAAAGAAGTGAGAGTTGTCGAGAAAGAAATACCGGCCGAGAAAGTACCCTCTCCCAAAGAAGAACCATCTCAAAAAGAAGAACCCTCTCAAAAAGAAGAAGAACTCTCTCCTAAAGAAGAAGACATTGTTGCTCCTAAATCGCCTAAAGAGGAAGAAATTCCAGCTGAAACTACTCCTAAAGAGATCGCAACCAAAGAAGAAAAATTACCATCTCCGAAAGCGGAAGAAATTACACCAGTCAAGGCTGAGATAATTAAAGAAATCATTACTAAAGAGGTGAGAGTTGTCGAGAAAGAAATACCGGCCGAGAAAGTACCCTCTCCCAAAGAAGAACCCTCTCAAAAAGAAGAAGACATTGTTGTTCCTAAATCGCCTAAAGAGGAAGAAATTCCAACTGAAACTACTCCTAAAGAGATCGCTCCCAAAGAAGAAAAATTACCATCTCCGAAAGCGGAAGAAATTACACCAGTCAAGGCTGAGATAATTAAAGAAATCATTACTAAAGAAGTGAGAGTTGTCGAGAAAGAAATACCGGCCGAGAAAGTACCCTCTCCCAAAGAAGAACCCTCTCAAAAAGAAGAAGAACCCTCTCCTAAAGAAGAAGACATTGTTGCTCCTAAATCGCCTAAAGAGGAAGAAATTCCAGCTGAAACTACTCCTAAAGAGATCGCACCCAAAGAAGAAAAATTACCATCTCCGAAAGCGGAAGAAATTACACCAGTCAAGGCTGAGATGATTAAAGAAACCATTACTAAAGAGGTGAGAGTTGTCGAGAAAGAAATACCGGCCGAGAAAGTACCCTCTCCCAAAGAAGAACCCTCTCACAAAGAAGAAGAACCCTCTCCTAAAGAAGAAGACATTGTTGCTCCTAAGTCGCCTAAAGAGGAAGAAATTCCAGCTGAAATTTCTCCTAAAGAGATCGCACCCAAAGAAGAAAAATTACCATCTCCGAAAGCGGAAGAAATTACACCAGTCAAGGCTGAGATAATTAAAGAAACCATTACTAAAGAGGTGAGAGTTGTCGAGAAAGAAATACCGGCCGAGAAAGTACCCTCTCCCAAAGAAGAACCCTCTCAAAAAGAAGAACCCTCTCCCACAGAAGAAGAACCCTCTCCTAAAGAAGAAGACATTGTTGCTCCTAAGTCGCCTAAAGAGGAAGAAATTCCAGCTGAAATTTCTCCTAAAGAGATCGCACCCAAAGAAGAAAAATTACCATCTCCGAAAGCGGAAGAAATTACACCAGTCAAGGCTGAGATAATTAAAGAAATCATTACTAAAGAAGTGAGAGTTGTCGAGAAAGAAATACCGGCCGAGAAAGTACCCTCTCCCAAAGAAGAACCCTCTCAAAAAGAAGAAGAACCCTCTCCTAAAGAAGAAGACATTGTTGCTCCTAAATCGCCTAAAGAGGAAGAAATTCCAGCTGAAATTTCTCCTAAAGAGATCGCACCCAAAGAAGAAAAATTACCATCTCCGAAAGCGGAAGAAATTACACCAGTCAAGGCTGAGATAATTAAAGAAACCATTACTAAAGAGGTGAGAGTTGTCGAGAAAGAAATACCGGCCGAGAAAGTACCCTCTCCCAAAGAAGAACCCTCTCAAAAAGAAGAACCCTCTCAAAAAGAAGAAGAAGCCTCTCCTAAAGAAGAAGACATTGTTGCTCCTAAGTCGCCTAAAGAGGAAGAAATTCCAGCTGAAACTACTCCTAAAGAGATCGCACCCAAAGAAGAAAAATTACCATCTCCGAAAGCGGAAGAAATTACACCAGTCAAGGCTGAGATAATTAAAGAAACCATTACTAAAGAGGTGAGAGTTGTCGAGAAAGAAATACCGGCCGAGAAAGTACCCTCTCCCAAAGAAGAACCCTCTCAAAAAGAAGAACCCTCTCCTAAAGAAGAAGACCTTGTTGTTCCTAAATCGCCTAAAGAGGAAGAAATTCAAACTGAAACTACTCCTAAAGAGATCGCACCCAAAGAAGAAAAATTACCATCTCCGAAAGCGGAAGAAATTACACCAGTCAAGGCTGAGATAATTAAAGAAATCATTACTAAAGAAGTGAGAGTTGTCGAGAAAGAAATACCGGCCGAGAAAGTACCCACTCCCAAAGAAGAACCCTCTCAAAAAGAAGAAGAACCCTCTCCTAAAGAAGAAGACATTGTTGCTCCTAAATCGCCTAAAGAGGAAGAAATTCCAGCTGAAACTACTCCTAAAGAGATCGCACCCAAAGAAGAAAAATTACCATCTCCGAAAGCGGAAGAAATTACACCAGTCAAGGCTGAGATAATTAAAGAAACCATTACTAAAGAGGTGAGAGTTGTCGAGAAAGAAATACCGGCCGAGAAAGTACCCTCTCCCAAAGAAGAACCCTCTCACAAAGAAGAAGAACCCTCTCCTAAAGAAGAAGACATTGTTGCTCCTAAGTCGCCTAAAGAGGAAGAAATTCCAGCTGAAATTTCTCCTAAAGAGATCGCACCCAAAGAAGAAAAATTACCATCTCCGAAAGCGGAAGAAATTACACCAGTCAAGGCTGAGATAATTAAAGAAACCATTACTAAAGAGGTGAGAGTTGTCGAGAAAGAAATACCGGCCGAGAAAGTACCCTCTCCCAAAGAAGAACCCTCTCAAAAAGAAGAACCCTCTCCCACAGAAGAAGAACCCTCTCCTAAAGAAGAAGACATTGTTGCTCCTAAGTCGCCTAAAGAGGAAGAAATTCCAGCTGAAACTACTCCTAAAGAGATCGCACCCAAAGAAGAAAAATTACCATCTCCGAAAGCGGAAGAAATTACACCAGTCAAGGCTGAGATAATTAAAGAAACCATTACTAAAGAGGTGAGAGTTGTCGAGAAAGAAATACCGGCCGAGAAAGTACCCTCTCCCAAAGAAGAACCCTCTCAAAAAGAAGAACCCTCTCCTAAAGAAGAAGACCTTGTTGTTCCTAAATCGCCTAAAGAGGAAGAAATTCAAACTGAAACTACTCCTAAAGAGATCGCACCCAAAGAAGAAAAATTACCATCTCCGAAAGCGGAAGAAATTACACCAGTCAAGGCTGAGATAATTAAAGAAATCATTACTAAAGAAGTGAGAGTTGTCGAGAAAGAAATACCGGCCGAGAAAGTACCCACTCCCAAAGAAGAACCCTCTCAAAAAGAAGAAGAACCCTCTCCTAAAGAAGAAGACATTGTTGCTCCTAAATCGCCTAAAGAGGAAGAAATTCCAGCTGAAATTTCTCCTAAAGAGATCGCACCCAAAGAAGAAAAATTACCATCTCCGAAAGCGGAAGAAATTACACCAGTCAAGGCTGAGATAATTAAAGAAATCATTACTAAAGAAGTGAGAGTTGTCGAGAAAGAAATACCGGCCGAGAAAGTACCCTCTCCCAAAGAAGAACCCTCTCAAAAAGAAGAACCCTCTCCCAAAGAAGAAGAACCCTCTCCTAAAGAAGAAGACATTGTTGCTCCTAAATCGCCTAAAGAGGAAGAAATTCCAGCTGAAATTTCTCCTAAAGAGATCGCACCCAAAGAAGAAAAATTACCATCTCCGAAAGCGGAAGAAATTACACCAGTCAAGGCTGAGATAATTAAAGAAATCATTACTAAAGAGGTGAGAGTTGTCGAGAAAGAAATACCGGCCGAGAAAGTACCCTCTCCCAAAGAAGAACCCTCTCAAAAAGAAGAACCTTCTCAAAAAGAAGAAGAACCCTCTCCTAAAGAAGAAGACATTGTTGTTCCTAAATCGCCTAAAGAGGAAGAAATTCCAGCTGAAACTACTCCTAAAGAGATCGCACCCAAAGAAGAAAAATTACCATCTCCGAAAGCGGAAAAAATTACACCAGTCAAGGCTGAGATAATTAAAGAAATAATTACTAAAGAGGTGAGAGTTGTCGAGAAAGAAATACCGGCCGAGAAAGTACCCTCTCCCAAAGAAGAACCCTCTCAAAAAGAAGAACCTTCTCAAAAAGAAGAAGAACCCTCTCCTAAAGAAGAAGACATAGTTGCTCCTAAATCGCCTAAAGAGGAAGAAATTCCAGCTGAAACTACTCCTAAAGAGATCGCACCCAAAGAAGAAAAATTACCATCTCCGAAAGCGGAAGAAATTACACCAGTCAAGGCTGAGATAATTAAAGAAATCATTACTAAAGAGGTGAGAGTTGTCGAGAAAGAAATACCGGCCGAGAAAGTACCCTCTCCCAAAGAAGAACCCTCTCAAAAAGAAGAACCCTCTCAAAAAGAAGAAGAACCCTCTCCTAAAGAAGAAGACATTGTTGCTCCTAAATCGCCTAAAGAGGAAGAAATTCCAGCTGAAATTTCTCCTAAAAAGATCGCACCCAAAGAAGAAAAATTACCATCTCCGAAAGCGGAAGAAATTACACCTGTCAAGGCTGAGATAATTAAAGAAATCATTACTAAAGAAGTGAGAGTTGTCGAGAAAGAAATACCGGCCGAGAAAGTACCCTCTCCCAAAGAAGAACCCTCTCAAAAAGAAGAACCCTCTCAAAAAGAAGAAGAACCCTCTCCTAAAGAAGAAGACATTGTTGCTCCTAAATCGCCTAAAGAGGAAGAAATTCCAGCTGAAATTTCTCCTAAAAAGATCGCACCCAAAGAAGAAAAATTACCATCTCCGAAAGCGGAAGAAATTACACCTGTCAAGGCTGAGATAATTAAAGAAATCATTACTAAAGAAGTGAGAGTTGTCGAGAAAGAAATACCGGCCGAGAAAGTACCCTCTCCCAAAGAAGAACCATCTCAAAAAGAAGAACCCTCTCAAAAAGAAGAAGAACTCTCTCCTAAAGAAGAAGACATTGTTGCTCCTAAATCGCCTAAAGAGGAAGAAATTCCAGCTGAAACTACTCCTAAAGAGATCGCAACCAAAGAAGAAAAATTACCATCTCCGAAAGCGGAAGAAATTACACCAGTCAAGGCTGAGATAATTAAAGAAATCATTACTAAAGAGGTGAGAGTTGTCGAGAAAGAAATACCGGCCGAGAAAGTACCCTCTCCCAAAGAAGAACCCTCTCAAAAAGAAGAACCCTCTCCCAAAGAAGAAGAACCCTCTCCTAAAGAAGAAGACATTGTTGCTCCTAAGTCGCCTAAAGAGGAAGAAATTCCAGCTGAAACTACTCCTAAAGAGATCGCAACCAAAGAAGAAAAATTACCATCTCCGAAAGCGGAAGAAATTACACCAGTCAAGGCTGAGATAATTAAAGAAACCATTACTAAAGAGGTGAGAGTTGTCGAGAAAGAAATACCGGCCGAGAAAGTACCCTCTCCCAAAGAAGAACCCTCTCAAAAAGAAGAACCCTCTCCCAAAGAAGAAGAACCCTCTCCTAAAGAAGAAGACATTGTTGCTCCTAAGTCGCCTAAAGAGGAAGAAATTCCAGCTGAAACTACTCCTAAAGAGATCGCACCCAAAGAAGAAAAATTACCATCTCCGAAAGCGGAAGAAATTACACCAGTCAAGGCTGAGATAATTAAAGAAACCATTACTAAAGAGGTGAGAGTTGTCGAGAAAGAAATACCGGCCGAGAAAGTACCCTCTCCCAAAGAAGAACCCTCTCAAAAAGAAGAACCCTCTCCTAAAGAAGAAGACCTTGTTGTTCCTAAATCGCCTAAAGAGGAAGAAATTCAAACTGAAACTACTCCTAAAGAGATCGCACCCAAAGAAGAAAAATTACCATCTCCGAAAGCGGAAGAAATTACACCAGTCAAGGCTGAGATAATTAAAGAAATCATTACTAAAGAAGTGAGAGTTGTCGAGAAAGAAATACCGGCCGAGAAAGTACCCACTCCCAAAGAAGAACCCTCTCAAAAAGAAGAAGAACCCTCTCCTAAAGAAGAAGACATTGTTGCTCCTAAATCGCCTAAAGAGGAAGAAATTCCAGCTGAAACTACTCCTAAAGAGATCGCACCCAAAGAAGAAAAATTACCATCTCCGAAAGCGGAAGAAATTACACCAGTCAAGGCTGAGATAATTAAAGAAACCATTACTAAAGAGGTGAGAGTTGTCGAGAAAGAAATACCGGCCGAGAAAGTACCCTCTCCCAAAGAAGAACCCTCTCACAAAGAAGAAGAACCCTCTCCTAAAGAAGAAGACATTGTTGCTCCTAAGTCGCCTAAAGAGGAAGAAATTCCAGCTGAAATTTCTCCTAAAGAGATCGCACCCAAAGAAGAAAAATTACCATCTCCGAAAGCGGAAGAAATTACACCAGTCAAGGCTGAGATAATTAAAGAAACCATTACTAAAGAGGTGAGAGTTGTCGAGAAAGAAATACCGGCCGAGAAAGTACCCTCTCCCAAAGAAGAACCCTCTCAAAAAGAAGAACCCTCTCCCACAGAAGAAGAACCCTCTCCTAAAGAAGAAGACATTGTTGCTCCTAAGTCGCCTAAAGAGGAAGAAATTCCAGCTGAAACTACTCCTAAAGAGATCGCACCCAAAGAAGAAAAATTACCATCTCCGAAAGCGGAAGAAATTACACCAGTCAAGGCTGAGATAATTAAAGAAACCATTACTAAAGAGGTGAGAGTTGTCGAGAAAGAAATACCGGCCGAGAAAGTACCCTCTCCCAAAGAAGAACCCTCTCAAAAAGAAGAACCCTCTCCTAAAGAAGAAGACCTTGTTGTTCCTAAATCGCCTAAAGAGGAAGAAATTCAAACTGAAACTACTCCTAAAGAGATCGCACCCAAAGAAGAAAAATTACCATCTCCGAAAGCGGAAGAAATTACACCAGTCAAGGCTGAGATAATTAAAGAAATCATTACTAAAGAAGTGAGAGTTGTCGAGAAAGAAATACCGGCCGAGAAAGTACCCACTCCCAAAGAAGAACCCTCTCAAAAAGAAGAAGAACCCTCTCCTAAAGAAGAAGACATTGTTGCTCCTAAATCGCCTAAAGAGGAAGAAATTCCAGCTGAAATTTCTCCTAAAGAGATCGCACCCAAAGAAGAAAAATTACCATCTCCGAAAGCGGAAGAAATTACACCAGTCAAGGCTGAGATAATTAAAGAAATCATTACTAAAGAAGTGAGAGTTGTCGAGAAAGAAATACCGGCCGAGAAAGTACCCTCTCCCAAAGAAGAACCCTCTCAAAAAGAAGAACCCTCTCCCAAAGAAGAAGAACCCTCTCCTAAAGAAGAAGACATTGTTGCTCCTAAATCGCCTAAAGAGGAAGAAATTCCAGCTGAAATTTCTCCTAAAGAGATCGCACCCAAAGAAGAAAAATTACCATCTCCGAAAGCGGAAGAAATTACACCAGTCAAGGCTGAGATAATTAAAGAAATCATTACTAAAGAGGTGAGAGTTGTCGAGAAAGAAATACCGGCCGAGAAAGTACCCTCTCCCAAAGAAGAACCCTCTCAAAAAGAAGAACCCTCTCAAAAAGAAGAAGAACTCTCTCCTAAAGAAGAAGACATTGTTGCTCCTAAATCGCCTAAAGAGGAAGAAATTCCAGCTGAAACTACTCCTAAAGAGATCGCAACCAAAGAAGAAAAATTACCATCTCCGAAAGCGGAAGAAATTACACCAGTCAAGGCTGAGATAATTAAAGAAATCATTACTAAAGAGGTGAGAGTTGTCGAGAAAGAAATACCGGCCGAGAAAGTACCCTCTCCCAAAGAAGAACCCTCTCAAAAAGAAGAACCCTCTCCCAAAGAAGAAGAACCCTCTCCTAAAGAAGAAGACATTGTTGCTCCTAAGTCGCCTAAAGAGGAAGAAATTCCAGCTGAAACTACTCCTAAAGAGATCGCAACCAAAGAAGAAAAATTACCATCTCCGAAAGCGGAAGAAATTACACCAGTCAAGGCTGAGATAATTAAAGAAACCATTACTAAAGAGGTGAGAGTTGTCGAGAAAGAAATACCGGCCGAGAAAGTACCCTCTCCCAAAGAAGAACCCTCTCAAAAAGAAGAACCCTCTCCCAAAGAAGAAGAACCCTCTCCTAAAGAAGAAGACATTGTTGCTCCTAAGTCGCCTAAAGAGGAAGAAATTCCAGCTGAAACTACTCCTAAAGAGATCGCACCCAAAGAAGAAAAATTACCATCTCCGAAAGCGGAAGAAATTACACCAGTCAAGGCTGAGATAATTAAAGAAACCATTACTAAAGAGGTGAGAGTTGTCGAGAAAGAAATACCGGCCGAGAAAGTACCCTCTCCCAAAGAAGAACCCTCTCAAAAAGAAGAAACCTCTCAAAAAGAAGAAGAACCCTCTCCTAAAGAAGAAGACCTTGTTGTTCCTAAATCGCCTAAAGACGAAGAAATTCCAACTGAAACTACTCCTAAAGAGATCGCACCCAAAGAAGAAAAATTACCATCTCCGAAAGCGGAAGAAATTACACCAGTCAAGGCTGAGATAATTAAAGAAACCATTACTAAAGAGGTGAGAGTTGTCGAGAAAGAAATACCGGCCGAGAAAGTACCCTCTCCCAAAGAAGAACCCTCTCAAAAAGAAGAACCCTCTCCTAAAGAAGAAGACCTTGTTGTTCCTAAATCGCTTAAAGAGGAAGAAATTCAAACTGAAACTACTCCTAAAGAGATCGCACCCAAAGAAGAAAAATTACCATCTCCGAAAGCGGAAGAAATTACACCAGTCAAGGCTGAGATAATTAAAGAAACCATTACTAAAGAGGTGAGAGTTGTCGAGAAAGAAATACCGGCCGAGAAAGTACCCTCTCCCAAAGAAGAACCCTCTCAAAAAGAAGAACCCTCTCCTAAAGAAGAAGACCTTGTTGTTCCTAAATCGCCTAAAGAGGAAGAAATTCAAACTGAAACTACTCCTAAAGAGATCGCACCCAAAGAAGAAAAATTACCATCTCCGAAAGCGGAAGAAATTACACCAGTCAAGGCTGAGATAATTAAAGAAATCATTACTAAAGAAGTGAGAGTTGTCGAGAAAGAAATACCGGCCGAGAAAGTACCCTCTCCCAAAGAAGAACCCTCTCAAAAAGAAGAAGAACCCTCTCCTAAAGAAGAAGACATTGTTGCTCCTAAATCGCCTAAAGAGGAAGAAATTCCAGCTGAAACTACTCCTAAAGAGATCGCACCCAAAGAAGAAAAATTACCATCTCCGAAAGCGGAAGAAATTACACCAGTCAAGGCTGAGATAATTAAAGAAATCATTACTAAAGAAGTGAGAGTTGTCGAGAAAGAAATACCGGCCGAGAAAGTACCCTCTCCCAAAGAAGAACCCTCTCAAAAAGAAGAAGAACCCTCTCCTAAAGAAGAAGACATTGTTGCTCCTAAATCGCCTAAAGAGGAAGAAATTCCAACTGAAACTACTCCTAAAGAGATCGCTCCCAAAGAAGAAAAATTACCATCTCCGAAAGCGGAAGAAATTACACCAGTCAAGGCTGAGATAATTAAAGAAATCATTACTAAAGAAGTGAGAGTTGTCGAGAAAGAAATACCGGCCGAGAAAGTACCCTCTCCCAAAGAAGAACCCTCTCAAAAAGAAGAAGAACCCTCTCCTAAAGAAGAAGACATTGTTGCTCCTAAATCGCCTAAAGAGGAAGAAATTCCAACTGAAACTACTCCTAAAGAGATCGCACCCAAAGAAGAAAAATTACCATCTCCGAAAGCGGAAGAAATTACACCAGTCAAGGCTGAGATAATTAAAGAAATCATTACTAAAGAAGTGAGAGTTGTCGAGAAAGAAATACCGGCCGAGAAAGTACCCTCTCCCAAAGAAGAACCCTCTCAAAAAGAAGAAGAACCCTCTCCTAAAGAAGAAGACATTGTTGCTCCTAAATCGCCTAAAGAGGAAGAAATTCCAACTGAAACTACTCCTAAAGAGATCGCTCCCAAAGAAGAAAAATTACCATCTCCGAAAGCGGAAGAAATTACACCAGTCAAGGCTGAGATAATTAAAGAAATCATTACTAAAGAAGTGAGAGTTGTCGAGAAAGAAATACCGGCCGAGAAAGTACCCTCTCCCAAAGAAGAACCCTCTCAAAAAGAAGAAGAACCCTCTCCTAAAGAAGAAGACATTGTTGCTCCTAAATCGCCTAAAGAGGAAGAAATTCCAGCTGAAACTACTCCTAAAGAGATCGCACCCAAAGAAGAAAAATTACCATCTCCGAAAGCGGAAGAAATTACACCAGTCAAGGCTGAGATGATTAAAGAAACCATTACTAAAGAGGTGAGAGTTGTCGAGAAAGAAATACCGGCCGAGAAAGTACCCTCTCCCAAAGAAGAACCCTCTCACAAAGAAGAAGAACCCTCTCCTAAAGAAGAAGACATTGTTGCTCCTAAGTCGCCTAAAGAGGAAGAAATTCCAGCTGAAATTTCTCCTAAAGAGATCGCACCCAAAGAAGAAAAATTACCATCTCCGAAAGCGGAAGAAATTACACCAGTCAAGGCTGAGATAATTAAAGAAACCATTACTAAAGAGGTGAGAGTTGTCGAGAAAGAAATACCGGCCGAGAAAGTACCCTCTCCCAAAGAAGAACCCTCTCAAAAAGAAGAACCCTCTCCCACAGAAGAAGAACCCTCTCCTAAAGAAGAAGACATTGTTGCTCCTAAGTCGCCTAAAGAGGAAGAAATTCCAGCTGAAATTTCTCCTAAAGAGATCGCACCCAAAGAAGAAAAATTACCATCTCCGAAAGCGGAAGAAATTACACCAGTCAAGGCTGAGATAATTAAAG
Source organism: Prosopocoilus inquinatus (assembly GCA_036172665.1). Lineage (NCBI taxonomy): Eukaryota > Metazoa > Arthropoda > Insecta > Coleoptera > Lucanidae > Prosopocoilus > Prosopocoilus inquinatus. The sequence goes on from CM069873.1 coordinate 2,177,165, forward strand.
AAATAATTACTAAAGAAGTGAGAGTTGTCGAGAAAGAAATACCGGCCGAGAAAGTACCCTCTCCCAAAGAAGAACCCTCTCAAAAAGAAGAAGAACCCTCTCCTAAAGAAGAAGACATTGTTGCTCCTAAATCGCCTAAAGAGGAAGAAATTCCAGCTGAAATTTCTCCTAAAGAGATCGCACCCAAAGAAGAAAAATTACCATCTCCGAAAGCGGAAGAAATTACACCAGTCAAGGCTGAGATAATTAAAGAAACCATTACTAAAGAGGTGAGAGTTGTCGAGAAAGAAATACCGGCCGAGAAAGTACCCTCTCCCAAAGAAGAACCCTCTCAAAAAGAAGAACCCTCTCAAAAAGAAGAAGAACCCTCTCCTAAAGAAGAAGACATTGTTGCTCCTAAGTCGCCTAAAGAGGAAGAAATTCCAGCTGAAACTACTCCTAAAGAGATCGCACCCAAAGAAGAAAAATTACCATCTCCGAAAGCGGAAGAAATTACACCAGTCAAGGCTGAGATAATTAAAGAAACCATTACTAAAGAGGTGAGAGTTGTCGAGAAAGAAATACCGGCCGAGAAAGTACCCTCTCCCAAAGAAGAACCCTCTCAAAAAGAAGAACCCTCTCCTAAAGAAGAAGACCTTGTTGTTCCTAAATCGCCTAAAGAGGAAGAAATTCAAACTGAAACTACTCCTAAAGAGATCGCACCCAAAGAAGAAAAATTACCATCTCCGAAAGCGGAAGAAATTACACCAGTCAAGGCTGAGATAATTAAAGAAATCATTACTAAAGAAGTGAGAGTTGTCGAGAAAGAAATACCGGCCGAGAAAGTACCCACTCCCAAAGAAGAACCCTCTCAAAAAGAAGAAGAACCCTCTCCTAAAGAAGAAGACATTGTTGCTCCTAAATCGCCTAAAGAGGAAGAAATTCCAGCTGAAACTACTCCTAAAGAGATCGCACCCAAAGAAGAAAAATTACCATCTCCGAAAGCGGAAGAAATTACACCAGTCAAGGCTGAGATAATTAAAGAAACCATTACTAAAGAGGTGAGAGTTGTCGAGAAAGAAATACCGGCCGAGAAAGTACCCTCTCCCAAAGAAGAACCCTCTCACAAAGAAGAAGAACCCTCTCCTAAAGAAGAAGACATTGTTGCTCCTAAGTCGCCTAAAGAGGAAGAAATTCCAGCTGAAATTTCTCCTAAAGAGATCGCACCCAAAGAAGAAAAATTACCATCTCCGAAAGCGGAAGAAATTACACCAGTCAAGGCTGAGATAATTAAAGAAACCATTACTAAAGAGGTGAGAGTTGTCGAGAAAGAAATACCGGCCGAGAAAGTACCCTCTCCCAAAGAAGAACCCTCTCAAAAAGAAGAACCCTCTCCCACAGAAGAAGAACCCTCTCCTAAAGAAGAAGACATTGTTGCTCCTAAGTCGCCTAAAGAGGAAGAAATTCCAGCTGAAATTTCTCCTAAAGAGATCGCACCCAAAGAAGAAAAATTACCATCTCCGAAAGCGGAAGAAATTACACCAGTCAAGGCTGAGATAATTAAAGAAATCATTACTAAAGAAGTGAGAGTTGTCGAGAAAGAAATACCGGCCGAGAAAGTACCCTCTCCCAAAGAAGAACCCTCTCAAAAAGAAGAAGAACCCTCTCCTAAAGAAGAAGACATTGTTGCTCCTAAATCGCCTAAAGAGGAAGAAATTCCAGCTGAAATTTCTCCTAAAGAGATCGCACCCAAAGAAGAAAAATTACCATCTCCGAAAGCGGAAGAAATTACACCAGTCAAGGCTGAGATAATTAAAGAAACCATTACTAAAGAGGTGAGAGTTGTCGAGAAAGAAATACCGGCCGAGAAAGTACCCTCTCCCAAAGAAGAACCCTCTCAAAAAGAAGAACCCTCTCAAAAAGAAGAAGAACCCTCTCCTAAAGAAGAAGACATTGTTGCTCCTAAGTCGCCTAAAGAGGAAGAAATTCCAGCTGAAATTTCTCCTAAAGAGATCGCACCCAAAGAAGAAAAATTACCATCTCCGAAAGCGGAAGAAATTACACCAGTCAAGGCTGAGATAATTAAAGAAATCATTACTAAAGAAGTGAGAGTTGTCGAGAAAGAAATACCGGCCGAGAAAGTACCCTCTCCCAAAGAAGAACCCTCTCAAAAAGAAGAAGAACCCTCTCCTAAAGAAGAAGACATTGTTGCTCCTAAATCGCCTAAAGAGGAAGAAATTCCAGCTGAAATTTCTCCTAAAGAGATCGCACCCAAAGAAGAAAAATTACCATCTCCGAAAGCGGAAGAAATTACACCAGTCAAGGCTGAGATAATTAAAGAAACCATTACTAAAGAGGTGAGAGTTGTCGAGAAAGAAATACCGGCCGAGAAAGTACCCTCTCCCAAAGAAGAACCCTCTCAAAAAGAAGAACCCTCTCAAAAAGAAGAAGAACCCTCTCCTAAAGAAGAAGACATTGTTGCTCCTAAATCGCCTAAAGAGGAAGAAATTCCAGCTGAAATTTCTCCTAAAGAGATCGCACCCAAAGAAGAAAAATTACCATCTCCGAAAGCGGAAGAAATTACACCAGTCAAGGCTGAGATAATTAAAGAAACCATTACTAAAGAGGTGAGAGTTGTCGAGAAAGAAATACCGGCCGAGAAAGTACCCTCTCCCAAAGAAGAACCCTCTCAAAAAGAAGAACCCTCTCCTAAAGAAGAAGACCTTGTTGTTCCTAAATCGCCTAAAGAGGAAGAAATTCAAACTGAAACTACTCCTAAAGAGATCGCACCCAAAGAAGAAAAATTACCATCTCCGAAAGCGGAAGAAATTACACCAGTCAAGGCTGAGATAATTAAAGAAATCATTACTAAAGAAGTGAGAGTTGTCGAGAAAGAAATACCGGCCGAGAAAGTACCCACTCCCAAAGAAGAACCCTCTCAAAAAGAAGAAGAACCCTCTCCTAAAGAAGAAGACATTGTTGCTCCTAAATCGCCTAAAGAGGAAGAAATTCCAGCTGAAACTACTCCTAAAGAGATCGCACCCAAAGAAGAAAAATTACCATCTCCGAAAGCGGAAGAAATTACACCAGTCAAGGCTGAGATAATTAAAGAAATCATTACTAAAGAAGTGAGAGTTGTCGAGAAAGAAATACCGGCCGAGAAAGTACCCTCTCCCAAAGAAGAACCCTCTCAAAAAGAAGAAGAACCCTCTCCTAAAGAAGAAGACATTGTTGCTCCTAAATCGCCTAAAGAGGAAGAAATTCCAGCTGAAATTTCTCCTAAAGAGATCGCACCCAAAGAAGAAAAATTACCATCTCCGAAAGCGGAAGAAATTACACCAGTCAAGGCTGAGATAATTAAAGAAATCATTACTAAAGAAGTGAGAGTTGTCGAGAAAGAAATACCGGCCGAGAAAGTACCCTCTCCCAAAGAAGAACCCTCTCAAAAAGAAGAAGAACCCTCTCCTAAAGAAGAAGACATTGTTGCTCCTAAATCGCCTAAAGAGGAAGAAATTCCAGCTGAAACTACTCCTAAAGAGATCGCACCCAAAGAAGAAAAATTACCATCTCCGAAAGCGGAAGAAATTACACCAGTCAAGGCTGAGATAATTAAAGAAACCATTACTAAAGAGGTGAGAGTTGTCGAGAAAGAAATACCGGCCGAGAAAGTACCCTCTCCCAAAGAAGAACCCTCTCAAAAAGAAGAACCCTCTCCCACAGAAGAAGAACCCTCTCCTAAAGAAGAAGACATTGTTGCTCCTAAGTCGCCTAAAGAGGAAGAAATTCCAGCTGAAATTTCTCCTAAAGAGATCGCACCCAAGGAAGAAAAATTACCATCTCCGAAAGCGGAAGAAATTACACCAGTCAAGGCTGAGATAATTAAAGAAATCATTACTAAAGAAGTGAGAGTTGTCGAGAAAGAAATACCGGCCGAGAAAGTACCCTCTCCCAAAGAAGAACCCTCTCAAAAAGAAGAAGAACCCTCTCCTAAAGAAGAAGACATTGTTGCTCCTAAATCGCCTAAAGAGGAAGCAATTCCAGCTGAAACTACTCCTAAAGAGATCGCACCCAAAGAAGAAAAATTACCATCTCCGAAAGCGGAACAAATTACACCAGTCAAGGCTGAGATAATTAAAGAAACCATTACTAAAGAGGTGAGAGTTGTCGAGAAAGAAATACCGGCCGAGAAAGTACCCTCTCCCAAAGAAGAACCCTCTCAAAAAGAAGAACCCTCTCAAAAAGGAGAAGAACCCTCTCATAAAGAAGAAGACATTGTTGCTCCTAAATCGCCTAAAGAGGAAGAAATTCCAGCTGAAATTACTCCTAAAGAGATCGCACCCAAAGAAGAAAAATTACCATCTCCGAAAGCGGAAGAAATTACACCAGTCAAGGCTGAGATAATTAAAGAAACCATTACTAAAGAGGTGAGAGTTGTCGAGAAAGAAATACCGGCCGAGAAAGTACCCTCTCCCAAAGAAGAACCCTTTCAAAAAGAAGAACCCTCTCAAAAAGAAGAAGAACCCTCTCCTAAAGAAGAAGACATTGTTGTTCCTAAATCGCCTAAAGAGGAAGAAATTCCAGCTGAAACTACTCCTAAAGAGATCGCACCCAAAGAAGAAAAATTACCATCTCCGAAAGCGGAAGAAATTACACCAGTCAAGGCTGAGATAATTAAAGAAATCATTACTAAAGAAGTGAGAGTTGTCGAGAAAGAAATACCGGCCGAGAAAGTACCCTCTCCCAAAGAAGAACCCTCTCAAAAAGAAGAAGAACCCTCTCCTAAAGAAGAAGACATTGTTGCTCCTAAATCGCCTAAAGAGGAAGCAATTCCAGCTGAAACTACTCCTAAAGAGATCGCACCCAAAGAAGAAAAATTACCAACTCCGAAAGCGGAAGAAATTACACCAGTCAAGGCTGAGATAATTAAAGAAACCATTACTAAAGAGGTGAGAGTTGTCGAGAAAGAAATACCGGCCGAGAAAGTACCCTCTCCCAAAGAAGAACCCTCTCAAAAAGAAGAACCCTCTCAAAAAGGAGAAGAACCCTCTCCTAAAGAAGAAGACATTGTAGCTCCTAAATCGCCTAAAGAGGAAGAAATTCCAGCTGAAACTACTCCTAAAGAGATCGCACCCAAAGAAGAAAAATTACCATCTCCGAAAGCGGAAGAAATTACACCAGTCAAGGCTGAGATAATTAAAGAAACCATTACTAAAGAGGTGAGAGTTGTCGAGAAAGAAATACCGGCCGAGATTGTACCCTCTCCCAAAGAAGAACCCTCTCAAAAAGAAGAACCCTCTCAAAAGGGAGAAGAAGCCTCTCCTAAAGAAGAAGACATTGTTGCTCCTAAATCGCCTAAAGAGGAAGAAATTCCAACTGAAACTACTCCTAAAGAGATCGCACCCAAAGAAGAAAAATTACCATCTCCGAAAGCGGAAGAAATTACACCAGTCAAGGCTGAGGTAATTAAAGAAACCATTACTAAAGAGGTGAGAGTTGTCGAGAAAGAAATACCGGCCGAGAAAGTACCCTCTCCCAAAGAAGAACCCTCTCAAAAAGAAGAACCCTCTCCCAAAGAAGAAGAACCCTCTCCTAAAGAAGAAGACATTGTTGCTCCTAAATCGCCTAAAGAGGAAGAAATTCCAGCTGAAACTACTCCTAAAGAGATCGCACCCAAAGAAGAAAAATTACCATCTCCGAAAGCGGAAGAAATTACACCAGTCAAGGCTGAGATAATTAAAGAAATCATTACTAAAGAGGTGAGAGTTGTCGAGAAAGAAATACCGGCCGAGAAAGTACTCTCTCCCAAAGAAGAACCCTCTCAAAAAGAAGAACCCTCTCAAAAAGAAGAAGAACCCTCTCCTAAAGAAGAAGACATTGTTGCTCCTAAATCGCCTAAAGAGGAAGAAATTCCAGCTGAAATTTCTCCTAAAGAGATCGCACCCAAAGAAGAAAAATTACCATCTCCGAAAGCGGAAGAAATTACACCAGTCAAGGCTGAGATAATTAAAGATATCATTACTAAAGAAGTGAGAGTTGTCGAGAAAGAAATACCGGCCGAGAAAGTACCCTCTCCCAAAGAAGAACCCTCTCAAAAAGAAGAACCCTCTCAAAAAGAAGAAGAACCCTCTCCTAAAGAAGAAGACATTGTTGCTCCTAAATCGCCTAAAGAGGAAGAAATTCCAGCTGAAACTACTCCTAAAGAGATCGCACCCAAAGAAGAAAAATTACCATCTCCGAAAGCGGAAGAAATTACACCAGTCAAGGCTGAGATAATTAAAGAAACCATTACTAAAGAGGTGAGAGTTGTCGAGAAAGAAATACCGGCCGAGAAAGTACCCTCTCCCAAAGAAGAACCCTCTCAAAAAGAAGAACCCTCTCAAAAAGAAGAAGAACCCTCTCCTAAAGAAGAGGATATTGTTGCTCCTAAATCGCCTAAAGAGGAAGAAATTCCAGCTGAAACTACTCCTAAAGAGATCGCACCCAAAGAAGAAAAATTACCATTTCCGAAAGCGGAAGAAATTACACCAGTCAAGGCTGAGATAATTAAAGAAACCATTACTAAAGAGGTGAGAGTTGTCGAGAAAGAAATACCGGCCGAGAAAGTACCCTCTCCCAAAGAAGAACCCTCTCAAAAAGAAGAACCCTCTCAAAAAGAAGAAGAACCCTCTCCTAAAGAAGAAGACATTGTTGCTCCTAAATCGCCTAAAGAGGAAGAAATTCCAGCTGAAACTACTCCTAAAGAGATCGCACCCAAAGAAGAAAAATTACCATCTCCGAAAGCGGAAGAAATTACACCAGTCAAGGCTGAGATAATTAAAGAAATCATTACTAAAGAGGTGAGAGTTGTCGAGAAAGAAATACCGGCCGAGAAAGTACCCTCTCCCAAAGAAGAACCCTCTCAAAAAGAAGAACCCTCTCAAAAAGAAGAAGAACCCTCTCCTAAAGAAGAAGACATTGTTGCTCCTAAATCGCCTAAAGAGGAAGAAATTCCAGCTGAAACTACTCCTAAAGAGATCGCACCCAAAGAAGAAAAATTACCATCTCCGAAAGCGGAAGAAATTACACCAGTCAAGGCTGAGATAATTAAAGAAACCATTACTAAAGAGGTGAGAGTTGTCGAGAAAGAAATACCGGCCGAGAAAGTACCCTCTCCCAAAGAAGAACCCTCTCAAAAAGAAGAACCCTCTCAAAAAGAAGAAGAACCCTCTCCTAAAGAAGAAGACATTGTTGCTCCTAAATCACCTAAAGAGGAAGAAATTCCAGCTGAAATTTCTCCTAAAGAGATCGCACCCAAAGAAGAAAAATTACCATCTCCGAAAGCGGAAGAAATTACACCAGTCAAGGCTGAGATAATTAAAGATATCATTACTAAAGAAGTGAGAGTTGTCGAGAAAGAAATACCGGCCGAGAAAGTACCCTCTCCCAAAGAAGAACCCTCTCAAAAAGAAGAACCCTCTCAAAAAGAAGAAGAACCCTCTCCTAAAGAAGAAGACATTGTTGCTCCTAAATCGCCTAAAGAGGAAGAAATTCCAGCTGAAACTACTCCTAAAGAGATCGCACCCAAAGAAGAAAAATTACCATCTCCGAAAGCGGAAGAAATTACACCAGTCAAGGCTGAGATAATTAAAGAAACCATTACTAAAGAGGTGAGAGTTGTCGAGAAAGAAATACCGGCCGAGAAAGTACCCTCTCCCAAAGAAGAACCCTCTCAAAAAGAAGAACCCTCTCAAAAAGAAGAAGAACCCTCTCCTAAAGAAGAGGACATTGTTGCTCCTAAATCGCCTAAAGAGGAAGAAATTCCAGCTGAAATTACTCCTAAAGAGATCGCACCCAAAGAAGAAAAATTACCATCTCCGAAAGCGGAAGAAATTACACCAGTCAAGGCTGAGATAATTAAAGAAACCATTACTAAAGAGGTGAGAGTTGTCGAGAAAGAAATACCGGCCGAGAAAGTACCCTCTCCCAAAGAAGAACCCTCTCAAAAAGAAGAACCCTCTCAAAAAGAAGAAGAACCCTCTCCTAAAGAAGAAGACATTGTTGCTCCTAAATCGCCTAAAGAGGAAGAAATTCCAGCTGAAATTACTCCTAAAGAGATCGCACCCAAAGAAGAAAAATTACCATCTCCGAAAGCGGAAGAAATTACACCATTCAAGGCTGAGATAATTAAAGAAACCATTACTAAAGAGGTGAGAGTTGTCGAGAAAGAAATACCGGCCGAGAAAGTACCCTCTCCCAAAGAAGAACCCTCTCAAAAAGAAGAACCCTCTCAAAAAGAAGAAGAACCCTCTCCTAAAGAAGAAGACATTGTTGCTCCTAAATCGCCTAAAGAGGAAGAAATTCCAGCTGAAATTACTCCTAAAGAGATCGCACCCAAAGAAGAAAAATTACCATCTCCGAAAGCGGAAGAAATTACACCAGTCAAGGCTGAGATAATTAAAGAAACCATTACTAGAGAGGTGAGAGTTGTCGAGAAAGAAATACCGGCCGAGAAAGTACCCTCTCCCAAAGAAGAACCCTCTCAAAAAGAAGAACCCTCTCAAAAAGAAGAAGAACCCTCTCCTAAAGAAGAAGACATTGTTGCTCCTAAATCGCCTAAAGAGGAAGAAATTCCAGCTGAAATTACTCCTAAAGAGATCGCACCCAAAGAAGAAAAATTACCATCTCCGAAAGCGGAAGAAATTACACCAGTCAAGGCTGAGATAATTAAAGAAATCATTACTAAAGAGGTGAGAGTTGTCGAGAAAGAAATACCGGCCGAGAAAGTACCCTCTCCCAAAGAAGAACCCTCTCAAAAAGAAGAACCCTCTCAAAAAGAAGAAGAACCCTCTCCTAAAGAAGAAGACCTTGTTGTTCCTAAATCGCCTAAAGAGGAAGAAATTCCAGCTGAAATTACTCCTAAAGAGATCGCACCCAAAGAAGAAAAATTACCATCTCCGAAAGCGGAAGAAATTACACCATTCAAGGCTGAGATAATTAAAGAAACCATTACTAAAGAGGTGAGAGTTGTCGAGAAAGAAATACCGGCCGAGAAAGTACCCTCTCCCAAAGAAGAACCCTCTCAAAAAGAAGAACCCTCTCAAAAAGAAGAAGAACCCTCTCCTAAAGAAGAAGACATTGTTGCTCCTAAATCGCCTAAAGAGGAAGAAATTCCAGCTGAAACTACTCCTAAAGAGATCGCACCCAAAGAAGAAAAATTACCATCTCCGAAAGCGGAAGAAATTACACCAGTCAAGGCTGAGATAATTAAAGAAACCATTACTAAAGAGGTGAGAGTTGTCGAGAAAGAAATACCGGCCGAGAAAGTACCCTCTCCCAAAGAAGAACCCTCTCAAAAAGAAGAACCCTCTCAAAAAGAAGAAGAACCCTCTCCTAAAGAAGAAGACATTGTTGCTCCTAAATCGCCTAAAGAGGAAGAAATTCCAGCTGAAACTACTCCTAAAGAGATCGCACCCAAAGAAGAAAAATTACCATCTCCGAAAGCGGAAGAAATTACACCAGTCAAGGCTGAGATAATTAAAGAAATCATTACTAAAGAGGTGAGAGTTGTCGAGAAAGAAATACCGGCCGAGAAAGTACCCTCTCCCAAAGAAGAACCCTCTCAAAAAGAAGAACCCTCTCCCAAAGAAGAAGAACCCTCTCCTAAAGAAGAAGACATTGTTGCTCCTAAGTCGCCTAAAGAGGAAGAAATTCCAACTGAAACTACTCCTAAAGAGATCGCACCCAAAGAAGAAAAATTACCATCTCCGAAAGCGGAAGAAATTACACCAGTCAAGGCTGAGATAATTAAAGAAATCATTACTAAAGAGGTGAGAGTTGTCGAGAAAGAAATACCGGCCGAGAAAGTACCCTCTCCCAAAGAAGAACCCTCTCAAAAAGAAGAACCCTCTCAAAAAGAAGAAGAACCCTCTCCTAAAGAAGAAGACCTTGTTGTTCCTAAATCGCCTAAAGAGGAAGAAATTCCAACTGAAACTACTCCTAAAGAGATCGCACCCAAAGAAGAAAAATTACCATCTCCGAAAGCGGAAGAAATTACACCAGTCAAGGCTGAGATAATTAAAGAAACCATTACTAAAGAGATGAGAGTTGTCGAGAAAGAAATACCGGCCGAGAAAGTACCCTCTCCCAAAGAAGAACCCTCTCAAAAAGAAGAACCCTCTCAAAAAGAAGAAGAACCCTCTCCTAAAGAAGAAGACATTGTTGCTCCTAAATCGCCTAAAGAGGAAGAAATTCCAGCTGAAACTACTCCTAAAGAGATCGCACCCAAAGAAGAAAAATTACCATCTCCGAAAGCGGAAGAAATTACACCAGTCAAGGCTGAGATAATTAAAGAAACCATTACTAAAGAGGTGAGAGTTGTCGAGAAAGAAATACCGGCCGAGAAAGTACCCTCTCCCAAAGAAGAACCCTCTCAAAAAGAAGAACCCTCTCAAAAAGAAGAAGAACCCTCTCCTAAAGAAGAAGACATTGTTGCTCCTAAATCGCCTAAAGAGGAAGAAATTCCAGCTGAAACTACTCCTAAAGAGATCGCACCCAAAGAAGAAAAATTACCATCTCCGAAAGCGGAAGAAATTACACCAGTCAAGGCTGAGATAATTAAAGAAATCATTACTAAAGAGGTGAGAGTTGTCGAGAAAGAAATACCGGCCGAGAAAGTACCCTCTCCCAAAGAAGAACCCTCTCAAAAAGAAGAACCCTCTCAAAAAGAAGAACCCTCTCCCAAAGAAGAAGAAGAACCCTCTCCTAAAGAAGAAGACATTGTTGCTCCTAAGTCGCCTAAAGAGGAAGAAATTCCAGCTGAAATTTCTCCTAAAGAGATCGCACCCAAAGAAGAAAAATTACCATCTCCGAAAGCGGAAGAAATTACACCAGTCAAGGCTGAGATAATTAAAGAAATCATTACTAAAGAAGTGAGAGTTGTCGAGAAAGAGATACCGGCCGAGAAAGTACCCTCTCCCAAAGAAGAACCCTCTCAAAAAGAAGAAGAACCCTCTCCTAAAGAAGAAGACATTGTTGCTCCTAAATCGCCTAAAGAGGAAGAAATTCCAACTGAAACTACTCCTAAAGAGATCGCACCCAAAGAAGAAAAATTACCATCTCCGAAAGCGGAAGAAATTACACCAGTCAAGGCTGAGATAATTAAAGAAATCATTACTAAAGAGGTGAGAGTTGTCGAGAAAGAAATACCGGCCGAGAAAGTACCCTCTCCCAAAGAAGAACCCTCTCAAAAAGAAGAACCCTCTCAAAAAGAAGAAGAACCCTCTCCTAAAGAAGAAGACCTTGTTGTTCCTAAATCGCCTAAAGAGGAAGAAATTCCAACTGAAACTACTCCTAAAGAGATCGCACCCAAAGAAGAAAAATTACCATCTCCGAAAGCGGAAGAAATTACACCAGTCAAGGCTGAGATAATTAAAGAAACCATTACTAAAGAGATGAGAGTTGTCGAGAAAGAAATACCGGCCGAGAAAGTACCCTCTCCCAAAGAAGAACCCTCTCCCAAAGAAGAACCCTCTCAAAAAGAAGAACCCTCTCCCAAAGAAGAAGAACCCTCTCCTAAAGAAGAAGACATTGTTGCTCCTAAGTCGCCTAAAGAGGAAGAAATTCCAGCTGAAATTTCTCCTAAAGAGATCGCACCCAAAGAAGAAAAATTACCATCTCCGAAAGCGGAAGAAATTACACCAGTCAAGGCTGAGATAATTAAAGAAACCATTACTAAAGAGGTGAGAGTTGTCGAGAAAGAAATACCGGCCGAGAAAGTACCCTCTCCCAAAGAAGAACCCTCTCAAAAAGAAGAACCCTCTCAAAAAGAAGAAGAACCCTCTCCTAAAGAAGAAGACATTGTTGTTCCTAAATCGCCTAAAGAGGAAGAAATTCCAACTGAAACTACTCCTAAAGAGATCGCACCCAAAGAAGAAAAATTACTATCTCCGAAAGCGGAAGAAATTACACCAGTCAAGGCTGAGATAATTAAAGAAATCATTACTAAAGAGGTGAGAGTTGTCGAGAAAGAAATACCGGCCGAGAAAGTACCCTCTCCCAAAGAAGAACCCTCTCAAAAAGAAGAACCCTCTCAAAAAGAAGAAGAACCCTCTCCTAAAGAAGAAGACCTTGTTGTTCCTAAATCGCCTAAAGAGGAAGAAATTCCAACTGAAACTACTCCTAAAGAGATCGCACCCAAAGAAGAAAAATTACCATCTCCGAAAGCGGAAGAAATTACACCAGTCAAGGCTGAGATAATTAAAGAAATCATTACTAAAGAGGTGAGAGTTGTCGAGAAAGAAATACCGGCCGAGAAAGTACCCTCTCCCAAAGAAGAACCCTCTCAAAAAGAAGAACCCTCTCAAAAAGAAGAAGAACCCTCTCCTAAAGAAGAAGACCTTGTTGTTCCTAAATCGCCTAAAGAGGAAGAAATTCCAACTGAAACTACTCCTAAAGAGATCGCACCCAAAGAAGAAAAATTACCATCTCCGAAAGCGGAAGAAATTACACCAGTCAAGGCTGAGATAATTAAAGAAACCATTACTAAAGAGATGAGAGTTGTCGAGAAAGAAATACCGGCCGAGAAAGTACCCTCTCCCAAAGAAGAACCCTCTCAAAAAGAAGAACCCTCTCAAAAAGAAGAAGAACCCTCTCCTAAAGAAGAAGACATTGTTGCTCCTAAATCGCCTAAAGAGGAAGAAGTTCCAGCTGAAACTACTCCTAAAGAGATCGCACCCAAAGAAGAAAAATTACCATCTCCGAAAGCGGAAGAAATTACACCAGTCAAGGCTGAGATAATTAAAGAAATCATTACTAAAGAGGTGAGAGTTGTCGAGAAAGAAATACCGGCCGAGAAAGTACCCTCTCCCAAAGAAGAACCCTCTCAAAAAGAAGAACCCTCTCAAAAAGAAGAACCCTCTCCCAAAGAAGAAGAACCCTCTCCTAAAGAAGAAGACATTGTTGTTCCTAAGTCGCCTAAAGAGGAAGAAATTCCAGCTGAAATTTCTCCTAAAGGGATCGCACCCAAAGAAGAAAAATTACCATCTCCGAAAGCTGAAGAAATTACACCAGTCAAGGCTGAGATAATTAAAGAAACCATTACTAAAGAGGTGAGAGTTGTCGAGAAAGAAATACCGGCCGAGAAAGTACCCTCTCCCAAAGAAGAACCCTCTCACAAAGAAGAACCCTCTCAAAAAGAAGAAGAACCCTCTCCTAAAGAAGAAGACATTGTTGTTCCTAAATCGCCTAAAGAGGAAGAAATTCCAACTGAAACTACTCCTAAAGAGATCGCACCCAAAGAAGAAAAATTACTATCTCCGAAAGCGGAAGAAATTACACCAGTCAAGGCTGAGATAATTAAAGAAACCATTACTAAAGAGGTGAGAGTTGTCGAGAAAGAAATACCGGCAGAGAAAGTACCCTCTCCCAAAGAAGAACCCTCTCAAAAAGAAGAACCCTCTCCCAAAGAAGAAGAACCCTCTCCTAAAGAAGAAGACATTGTTGCTCCTAAGTCGCCTAAAGAGGAAGAAATTCCAGCTAAAATTTCTCCTAAAGAGATCGCACCCAAAGAAGAAAAATTACCATCTCCGAAAGCGGAAGAAATTACACCAGTCAAGGCTGAGATAATTAAAGAAACCATTACTAAAGAGGTGAGAGTTGTCGAGAAAGAAATACCGGCCGAGAAAGTACCCTCTCCCAAAGAAGAACCCTCTCAAAAAGAAGAACCCTCTCAAAAAGAAGAAGAACCCTCTCCTAAAGAAGAAGACATTGTTGTTCCTAAATCGCCTAAAGAGGAAGAAATTCCAACTGAAACTACTCCTAAAGAGATCGCACCCAAAGAAGAAAAATTACTATCTCCGAAAGCGGAAGAAATTACACCAGTCAAGGCTGAGATAATTAAAGAAATCATTACTAAAGAGGTGAGAGTTGTCGAGAAAGAAATACCGGCCGAGAAAGTACCCTCTCCCAAAGAAGAACCCTCTCAAAAAGAAGAACCCTCTCAAAAAGAAGAAGAACCCTCTCCTAAAGAAGAAGACCTTGTTGTTCCTAAATCGCCTAAAGAGGAAGAAATTCCAACTGAAACTACTCCTAAAGAGATCGCACCCAAAGAAGAAAAATTACCATCTCCGAAAGCGGAAGAAATTACACCAGTCAAGGCTGAGATAATTAAAGAAATCATTACTAAAGAGGTGAGAGTTGTCGAGAAAGAAATACCGGCCGAGAAAGTACCCTCTCCCAAAGAAGAACCCTCTCAAAAAGAAGAACCCTCTCAAAAAGAAGAAGAACCCTCTCCTAAAAAAGAAGACCTTGTTGTTCCTAAATCGCCTAAAGAGGAAGAAATTCCAACTGAAACTACTCCTAAAGAGATCGCACCCAAAGAAGAAAAATTACCATCTCCGAAAGCGGAAGAAATTACACCAGTCAAGGCTGAGATAATTAAAGAAATCATTACTAAAGAGGTGAGAGTTGTCGAGAAAGAAATACCGGCCGAGAAAGTACCCTCTCCCAAAGAAGAACCCTCTCAAAAAGAAGAACCCTCTCAAAAAGAAGAAGAACCCTCTCCTAAAGAAGAAGACATTGTTGTTCCTAAATCGCCTAAAGAGGAAGAAATTCCAACTGAAACTACTCCTAAAGAGATCGCACCCAAAGAAGAAAAATTACTATCTCCGAAAGCGGAAGAAATTACACCAGTCAAGGCTGAGATAATTAAAGAAACCATTACTAAAGAGGTGAGAGTTGTCGAGAAAGAAATACCGGCAGAGAAAGTACCCTCTCCCAAAGAAGAACCCTCTCAAAAAGAAGAACCCTCTCCCAAAGAAGAAGAACCCTCTCCTAAAGAAGAAGACATTGTTGCTCCTAAGTCGCCTAAAGAGGAAGAAATTCCAGCTGAAATTTCTCCTAAAGAGATCGCACCCAAAGAAGAAAAATTACCATCTCCGAAAGCGGAAGAAATTACACCAGTCAAGGCTGAGATAATTAAAGAAACCATTACTAAAGAGGTGAGAGTTGTCGAGAAAGAAATACCGGCCGAGAAAGTACCCTCTCCCAAAGAAGAACCCTCTCACAAAGAAGAACCCTCTCAAAAAGAAGAAGAACCCTCTCCTAAAGAAGAAGACATTGTCGCTCCTAAGTCGCCTAAAGAGGAAGAAATTCCAGCTGAAATTTCTCCTAAAGAGATCGCACCCAAAGAAGAAAAATTACCATCTCCGAAAGCGGAAGAAATTACACCAGTCAAGGCTGAGATAATTAAAGAAACCATTACTAAAGAGATGAGAGTTGTCGAGAAAGAAATACCGGCCGAGAAAGTACCATCTCCCAAAGAAGAACCCTCTCAAAAAGAAGAAGAACCCTCTCCTAAAGAAGAAGACCTTGTTGTTCCTAAGTCGCCTAAAGAGGAAGAAATTCCAGCTGAAATTTCTCCTAAAGAGATCGCACCCAAAGAAGAAAAATTACCATCTCCGAAAGCGGAAGAAATTACACCAGTCAAGGCTGAGATAATTAAAGAAACCATTACTAAAGAGGTGAGAGTTGTCGAGAAAGAAATACCGGCAGAGAAAGTACCCTCTCCCAAAGAAGAACCCTCTCAAAAAGAAGAACCCTCTCCCAAAGAAGAAGAACCCTCTCCTAAAGAAGAAGACATTGTTGCTCCTAAGTCGCCTAAAGAGGAAGAAATTCCAGCTGAAATTTCTCCTAAAGAGATCGCCCCCAAAGAAGAAAAATTACCATCTCCGAAAGCGGAAGAAATTACACCAGTCAAGGCTGAGATAATTAAAGAAACCATTACTAAAGAGGTGAGAGTTGTCGAGAAAGAAATACCGGCCGAGAAAGTACCCTCTCCCAAAGAAGAACCCTCTCAAAAAGAAGAACCCTCTCAAAAAGAAGAAGAACCCTCTCCTAAAGAAGAAGACCTTGTTGTTCCTAAATCGCCTAAAGAGGAAGAAATTCCAACTGAAACTACTCCTAAAGAGATCGCACCCAAAGAAGAAAAATTACCATCTCCGAAAGCGGAAGAAATTACACCAGTCAAGGCTGAGATAATTAAAGAAATCATTACTAAAGAGGTGAGAGTTGTCGAGAAAGAAATACCGGCCGAGAAAGTACCCTCTCCCAAAGAAGAACCCTCTCAAAAAGAAGAACCCTCTCAAAAAGAAGAAGAACCCTCTCCTAAAGAAGAAGACCTTGTTGTTCCTAAATCGCCTAAAGAGGAAGAAATTCCAACTGAAACTACTCCTAAAGAGATCGCACCCAAAGAAGAAAAATTACCATCTCCGAAAGCGGAAGAAATTACACCAGTCAAGGCTGAGATAATTAAAGAAATCATTACTAAAGAGGTGAGAGTTGTCGAGAAAGAAATACCGGCCGAGAAAGTACCCTCTCCCAAAGAAGAACCCTCTCAAAAAGAAGAACCCTCTCCCAAAGAAGAAGAACCCTCTCCTAAAGAAGAAGACATTGTTGCTCCTAAGTCGCCTAAAGAGGAAGAAATTCCAGCTGAAATTTCTCCTAAGGAGATCGCACCCAAAGAAGAAAAATTACCATCTCCGAAAGCGGAAGAAATTACACCAGTCAAGGCTGAGATAATTAAAGAAACCATTACTAAAGAGGTGAGAGTTGTCGAGAAAGAAATACCGGCCGAGAAAGTACCCTCTCCCAAAGAAGAACCCTCTCAAAAAGAAGAACCCTCTCAAAAAGGAGAAGAACCCTCTCCTAAAGAAGAAGACATTGTTGTTCCTAAATCGCCTAAAGAGGAAGAAATTCCAGCTGAAACTACTCCTGAAGAGATCGCACCCAAAGAAGAAAAATTACCATCTCCGAAAGCGGAAGAAATTACACCAGTCAAGGCTGAGATAATTAAAGAAACCATTACTAAAGAGGTGAGAGTTGTCGAGAAAGAAATACCGGCCGAGAAAGTACCCTCTCCCAAAGAAGAACCCTCTCAAAAAGAAGAACCCTCTCCCAAAGAAGAAGAACCCTCTCCTAAAGAAGAAGACATTGTTGCTCCTAAGTCGCCTAAAGAGGAAGAAATTCCAGCTGAAATTTCTCCTAAAGAGATCGCACCCAAAGAAGAAAAATTACCATCTCCGAAAGCGGAAGAAACTACACCAGTCAAGGCTGAGATAATTAAAGAAATCATTACTAAAGAAGTGAGAGTTGTCGAGAAAGAGATACCGGCCGCGAAAGTACCCTCTCCCAAAGAAGAACCCTCTCAAAAAGAAGAACCCTCTCAAAAAGAAGAACCCTCTCCCAAAGAAGAAGAACCCTCTCCTAAAGAAGAAGACATTGTTGTTCCTAAGTCGCCTAAAGAGGAAGAAATTCCAGCTGAAATTTCTCCTAAAGGGATCGCACCCAAAGAAGAAAAATTACCATCTCCGAAAGCTGAAGAAATTACACCAGTCAAGGCTGAGATAATTAAAGAAACCATTACTAAAGAGGTGAGAGTTGTCGAGAAAGAAATACCGGCCGAGAAAGTACCCTCTCCCAAAGAAGAACCCTCTCACAAAGAAGAACCCTCTCAAAAAGAAGAAGAACCCTCTCCTAAAGAAGAAGACATTGTTGTTCCTAAATCGCCTAAAGAGGAAGAAATTCCAACTGAAACTACTCCTAAAGAGATCGCACCCAAAGAAGAAAAATTACTATCTCCGAAAGCGGAAGAAATTACACCAGTCAAGGCTGAGATAATTAAAGAAACCATTACTAAAGAGGTGAGAGTTGTCGAGAAAGAAATACCGGCAGAGAAAGTACCCTCTCCCAAAGAAGAACCCTCTCAAAAAGAAGAACCCTCTCCCAAAGAAGAAGAACCCTCTCCTAAAGAAGAAGACATTGTTGCTCCTAAGTCGCCTAAAGAGGAAGAAATTCCAGCTAAAATTTCTCCTAAAGAGATCGCACCCAAAGAAGAAAAATTACCATCTCCGAAAGCGGAAGAAATTACACCAGTCAAGGCTGAGATAATTAAAGAAACCATTACTAAAGAGGTGAGAGTTGTCGAGAAAGAAATACCGGCCGAGAAAGTACCCTCTCCCAAAGAAGAACCCTCTCAAAAAGAAGAACCCTCTCAAAAAGAAGAAGAACCCTCTCCTAAAGAAGAAGACATTGTTGTTCCTAAATCGCCTAAAGAGGAAGAAATTCCAACTGAAACTACTCCTAAAGAGATCGCACCCAAAGAAGAAAAATTACTATCTCCGAAAGCGGAAGAAATTACACCAGTCAAGGCTGAGATAATTAAAGAAATCATTACTAAAGAGGTGAGAGTTGTCGAGAAAGAAATACCGGCCGAGAAAGTACCCTCTCCCAAAGAAGAACCCTCTCAAAAAGAAGAACCCTCTCAAAAAGAAGAAGAACCCTCTCCTAAAGAAGAAGACCTTGTTGTTCCTAAATCGCCTAAAGAGGAAGAAATTCCAACTGAAACTACTCCTAAAGAGATCGCACCCAAAGAAGAAAAATTACCATCTCCGAAAGCGGAAGAAATTACACCAGTCAAGGCTGAGATAATTAAAGAAATCATTACTAAAGAGGTGAGAGTTGTCGAGAAAGAAATACCGGCCGAGAAAGTACCCTCTCCCAAAGAAGAACCCTCTCAAAAAGAAGAACCCTCTCAAAAAGAAGAAGAACCCTCTCCTAAAAAAGAAGACCTTGTTGTTCCTAAATCGCCTAAAGAGGAAGAAATTCCAACTGAAACTACTCCTAAAGAGATCGCACCCAAAGAAGAAAAATTACCATCTCCGAAAGCGGAAGAAATTACACCAGTCAAGGCTGAGATAATTAAAGAAATCATTACTAAAGAGGTGAGAGTTGTCGAGAAAGAAATACCGGCCGAGAAAGTACCCTCTCCCAAAGAAGAACCCTCTCAAAAAGAAGAACCCTCTCAAAAAGAAGAAGAACCCTCTCCTAAAGAAGAAGACATTGTTGTTCCTAAATCGCCTAAAGAGGAAGAAATTCCAACTGAAACTACTCCTAAAGAGATCGCACCCAAAGAAGAAAAATTACTATCTCCGAAAGCGGAAGAAATTACACCAGTCAAGGCTGAGATAATTAAAGAAACCATTACTAAAGAGGTGAGAGTTGTCGAGAAAGAAATACCGGCAGAGAAAGTACCCTCTCCCAAAGAAGAACCCTCTCAAAAAGAAGAACCCTCTCCCAAAGAAGAAGAACCCTCTCCTAAAGAAGAAGACATTGTTGCTCCTAAGTCGCCTAAAGAGGAAGAAATTCCAGCTGAAATTTCTCCTAAAGAGATCGCACCCAAAGAAGAAAAATTACCATCTCCGAAAGCGGAAGAAATTACACCAGTCAAGGCTGAGATAATTAAAGAAACCATTACTAAAGAGGTGAGAGTTGTCGAGAAAGAAATACCGGCCGAGAAAGTACCCTCTCCCAAAGAAGAACCCTCTCACAAAGAAGAACCCTCTCAAAAAGAAGAAGAACCCTCTCCTAAAGAAGAAGACATTGTCGCTCCTAAGTCGCCTAAAGAGGAAGAAATTCCAGCTGAAATTTCTCCTAAAGAGATCGCACCCAAAGAAGAAAAATTACCATCTCCGAAAGCGGAAGAAATTACACCAGTCAAGGCTGAGATAATTAAAGAAACCATTACTAAAGAGATGAGAGTTGTCGAGAAAGAAATACCGGCCGAGAAAGTACCATCTCCCAAAGAAGAACCCTCTCAAAAAGAAGAAGAACCCTCTCCTAAAGAAGAAGACCTTGTTGTTCCTAAGTCGCCTAAAGAGGAAGAAATTCCAGCTGAAATTTCTCCTAAAGAGATCGCACCCAAAGAAGAAAAATTACCATCTCCGAAAGCGGAAGAAATTACACCAGTCAAGGCTGAGATAATTAAAGAAACCATTACTAAAGAGGTGAGAGTTGTCGAGAAAGAAATACCGGCAGAGAAAGTACCCTCTCCCAAAGAAGAACCCTCTCAAAAAGAAGAACCCTCTCCCAAAGAAGAAGAACCCTCTCCTAAAGAAGAAGACATTGTTGCTCCTAAGTCGCCTAAAGAGGAAGAAATTCCAGCTGAAATTTCTCCTAAAGAGATCGCCCCCAAAGAAGAAAAATTACCATCTCCGAAAGCGGAAGAAATTACACCAGTCAAGGCTGAGATAATTAAAGAAACCATTACTAAAGAGGTGAGAGTTGTCGAGAAAGAAATACCGGCCGAGAAAGTACCCTCTCCCAAAGAAGAACCCTCTCAAAAAGAAGAACCCTCTCAAAAAGAAGAAGAACCCTCTCCTAAAGAAGAAGACCTTGTTGTTCCTAAATCGCCTAAAGAGGAAGAAATTCCAACTGAAACTACTCCTAAAGAGATCGCACCCAAAGAAGAAAAATTACCATCTCCGAAAGCGGAAGAAATTACACCAGTCAAGGCTGAGATAATTAAAGAAATCATTACTAAAGAGGTGAGAGTTGTCGAGAAAGAAATACCGGCCGAGAAAGTACCCTCTCCCAAAGAAGAACCCTCTCAAAAAGAAGAACCCTCTCAAAAAGAAGAAGAACCCTCTCCTAAAGAAGAAGACCTTGTTGTTCCTAAATCGCCTAAAGAGGAAGAAATTCCAACTGAAACTACTCCTAAAGAGATCGCACCCAAAGAAGAAAAATTACCATCTCCGAAAGCGGAAGAAATTACACCAGTCAAGGCTGAGATAATTAAAGAAATCATTACTAAAGAGGTGAGAGTTGTCGAGAAAGAAATACCGGCCGAGAAAGTACCCTCTCCCAAAGAAGAACCCTCTCAAAAAGAAGAACCCTCTCCCAAAGAAGAAGAACCCTCTCCTAAAGAAGAAGACATTGTTGCTCCTAAGTCGCCTAAAGAGGAAGAAATTCCAGCTGAAATTTCTCCTAAGGAGATCGCACCCAAAGAAGAAAAATTACCATCTCCGAAAGCGGAAGAAATTACACCAGTCAAGGCTGAGATAATTAAAGAAACCATTACTAAAGAGGTGAGAGTTGTCGAGAAAGAAATACCGGCCGAGAAAGTACCCTCTCCCAAAGAAGAACCCTCTCAAAAAGAAGAACCCTCTCAAAAAGGAGAAGAACCCTCTCCTAAAGAAGAAGACATTGTTGTTCCTAAATCGCCTAAAGAGGAAGAAATTCCAGCTGAAACTACTCCTGAAGAGATCGCACCCAAAGAAGAAAAATTACCATCTCCGAAAGCGGAAGAAATTACACCAGTCAAGGCTGAGATAATTAAAGAAACCATTACTAAAGAGGTGAGAGTTGTCGAGAAAGAAATACCGGCCGAGAAAGTACCCTCTCCCAAAGAAGAACCCTCTCAAAAAGAAGAACCCTCTCCCAAAGAAGAAGAACCCTCTCCTAAAGAAGAAGACATTGTTGCTCCTAAGTCGCCTAAAGAGGAAGAAATTCCAGCTGAAATTTCTCCTAAAGAGATCGCACCCAAAGAAGAAAAATTACCATCTCCGAAAGCGGAAGAAACTACACCAGTCAAGGCTGAGATAATTAAAGAAATCATTACTAAAGAAGTGAGAGTTGTCGAGAAAGAGATACCGGCCGCGAAAGTACCCTCTCCCAAAGAAGAACCCTCTCAAAAAGAAGAAGAACCCTCTCCTAAAGAAGAAGACATTGTTGTTCCTAAATCGCCTAAAGAGGAAGAAATTCCAACTGAAACTACTAAAGAGATCGCACCCAAAGAAGAAAAATTACCATCTCCGAAAGCGGAAGAAATTACACCAGTCAAGGCTGAGATAATTAAAGAAATCATTACTAAAGAGGTGAGAGTTGTCGAGAAAGAAATACCGGCCGAGAAAGTACCCTCTCCCAAAGAAGAACCCTCTCAAAAAGAAGAACCCTCTCAAAAAGAAGAAGAACCCTCTCCTAAAGAAGAAGACATTGTTGTTCCTAAATCGCGTAAAGAGGAAGAAATTCCAACTGAAACTACTCCTAAAGAGATCGCACCCAAAGAAGAAAAATTACCATCTCCGAAAGCGGAAGAAATTACACCAGTCAAGGCTGAGATAATTAAAGAAACCATTACTAAAGAGGTGAGAGTTGTCGAGAAAGAAATACCGGCCGAGAAAGTACCCTCTCCCAAAGAAGAACCCTCTCAAAAAGAAGAACCCTCTCAAAAAGAAGAAGAACCCTCTCCTAAAGAAGAAGACATTGTTGTTCCTAAATCGCGTAAAGAGGAAGAAATTCCAACTGAAACTACTCCTAAAGAGATCGCACCCAAAGAAGAAAAATTACCATCTCCGAAAGCGGAAGAAATTACACCAGTCAAGGCTGAGATAATTAAAGAAACCATTACTAAAGAGGTGAGAGTTGTCGAGAAAGAAATACCGGCCGAGAAAGTACCCTCTCCCAAAGAAGAACCCTCTCAAAAAGAAGAACCCTCTCAAAAAGGAGAAGAACCCTCTCCTAAAGAAGAAGACATTGTTGCTCCTAAGTCGCCTAAAGAGGAAGAAATTCCAACTGAAACTACTCCTAAAGAGATCGCACCCAAAGAAGAAAAATTACCATCTCCGAAAGCGGAAGAAATTACACCAGTCAAGGCTGAGATAATTAAAGAAACCATTACTAAAGAGGTGAGAGTTGTCGAGAAAGAAATACCGGCCGAGAAAGTACCCTCTCCCAAAGAAGAACCCTCTCAAAAAGAAGAACCCTCTCAAAAAGGAGAAGAACCCTCTCCTAAAGAAGAAGACATTGTTGCTCCTAAGTCGCCTAAAGAGGAAGAAATTCCAGCTGAAATTTCTCCTAAAGAGATCGCACCCAAAGAAGAAAAATTACCATCTCCGAAAGCGGAAGAAATTACACCAGTCAAGGCTGAGATAATTAAAGAAACCATTACTAAAGAGGTGAGAGTTGTCGAGAAAGAAATACCGGCCGAGAAAGTACCCTCTCCCAAAGAAGAACCCTCTCAAGAAGAAGAACCCTCTCAAAAAGAAGAAGAACCCTCTCCTAAAGAAGAAGACATTGTTGTTCCTAAATCGCGTAAAGAGGAAGAAATTCCAACTGAAACTACTCCTAAAGAGATCGCACCCAAAGAAGAAAAATTACCATCTCCGAAAGCGGAAGAAATTACACCAGTCAAGGCTGAGATAATTAAAGAAACCATTACTAAAGAGGTGAGAGTTGTCGAGAAAGAAATACCGGCCGAGAAAGTACCCTCTCCCAAAGAAGAACCCTCTCAAAAAGAAGAACCCTCTCAAAAAGAAGAAGAACTCTCTCCTAAAGAAGAAGACATTGTTGTTCCTAAATCGCCTAAAGAGGAAGAAATTCCAACTGAAACTACTCCTAAAGAGATCGCACCCAAAGAAGAAAAATTACCATCTCCGAAAGCGGAAGAAATTACACCCGTCAAGGCTGAGGTAATTAAAGAAATCATTACTAAGGAGGTGAGAGTTGTCGAGAAAGAAATACCGGACGAGAAAGTACGCTCTCCCAAAGAAGAAGAACCCTCTCCCAAAGAAGAAGAAGCCTCTCCTAAAGAAGAAGAAATTGTTGCTCCTAAATCGCCGAAAGAGGAAGAAATTCCAGCTGAAATTTCTCCTAAAGAGATCGCACCCAAAGAAGAAAAATTACCGTCTCCGAAAGCGGAAGAAATTACACCAGTCAAGGCTGAGGTAATTAAAGAAATCATTACTAAGGAGGTGAGAGTTGTCGACAGAGAAATACCGGCCGAGAAAGTACCCTCTCCCAAAGAAGAAGAACCTTCTCCTAAAGAAGAAGAACCCTCTCCTAAAGAAGAAGAACCCTCTCTTAAAGAAGAAGAAATTGTTGCTCCTAAATCGCCTAAAGAGGAAGAAATTCCAGCTGAAATTTCTACTAAAGAGATCGCACCCAAAGAAGAAAAATTACCATCTCCGAAAGCGGAAGAAATTACACCCGTCAAGGCTGAGGTAATTAAAGAAGTCATTACTAAGGAGGTGAGAGTTGTCGAGAAAGAAATACCGGACGAGAAAGTACGCTCTCCCAAAGAAGAAGAACCCTCTCCCAAAGAAGAAGAACCCTCTCCTAAAGAAGAAGACATTGTTGCTCCTAAATCGCCGAAAGAGGAAGAAATTCCAGCTGAAATTTCTACTAAAGAGATCGCACCCAAAGAAGAAAAATTACCATCTCCGAAAGCGGAAGAAATTACACCCGTCAAGGCTGAGGTAATTAAAGAAATCATTACTAAGGAGGTGAGAGTTGTCGAGAAAGAAATACCGGACGAGAAAGTACCCTCTCCCAAAGAAGAAGAACCCTCTCCCAAAGAAGAAGAACCCTCTCCTAAAGAAGAAGACATTGTTGCTCCTAAATCGCCTAAAGAGGAAGAAATTCCAGCTGAAATTACTCCTAAAGAGGTCGCACCCAAAGAAGAAAAATTACCTTTTTACAAAAGGGAAGAGATTACTCCAATCAAATTAGGGGTGAAGGAGGAATTTGTAGTGAAGGACAAAGAATTCACTGAGAAGGTATTAACTGATGAGAAACGAGCAGCGAAGCGAGTGACTGACGTTGACGTTTTTGGAAGAATTATCACGTTTGAACAAATGCTCTTTCTTACAAGTGAAATGATTTTTAGAGAACGTGGGTTTTCAACGGAAGAAATAGTTTCATCTACATTACTTAAAACTACATCTAGAAAAGTGGTATCTCCTTTGGAAGAAGAAATTCCAACTTTGACTAGGAAAATAATTTGTTCGCCTCAATTAACTGACGAAGAGGCGATTTTAAAGAGATCACCTGAAATTTCACTTTCCGATGAAAAATTGTCATCTCCAGAATCAGAAGTAACGTCGGTTACTTCGAAAGAGGACGTAAGCATTCAGCGAAAGTCGGAAGAACTTCTTGCACATAAGTCGAGAACAGACAAAGTTGATTTGAGGTTTCCATTACGAAATGTTGAAATGATAGAAGAGAAGAGGGAACATAAGGGAAAGCTGGAGCAAAGTTTGTGGATAGAAGGACGTAAAAAGAAAAAAGAAAGAGCTTCAGAAATATTGGTATCTAAAGATCCGTATCCACTGGAAGAGGATATGTTTGATGTAGAAAAACGATTAATACCTAAGGAGCCTACGGAGAAAGAAATCTCCACGATACCTGTTGATATGTTAGAGGAAGAGGACGAAAAAATAATTTACAGTACTTCATTTGAAGATGATGTTTCTTTGCGTAGTGTCTCGCTAACATCAGTTTCTGAGAAGTTCTTATCTGATTCTAAGGAGACTATTATTATGAGTGGGAAGACTTTGAAGTTTATGGCAGAAGTTGATATATGTGATTCAGATTTAGAGAAGAAAACTACTTTAGATACAAAGGTATCGCAAGCGGCAGATTACACTCTCTTTAGGAGAAAGTCTTCTGATGAATTCTTGAGAGATATGGTGAAGAGTGAAACTGAAGATAAACTGAGTTACAAATCTGAGACTTTAGATGATAATATTACATCGGACGAAATTTCGCAGATGAGTTCTTATCATCACAGCGACTCCACGAAATTTTCAGAAACCGATGCGGAACCTGTGTCGTCAGAAACAGAATCTTCGTATAAATTTGATATTCAAACTATGTCTGAGAAAAGCGAAATCAGCGCCAGGCACAGCGCACACAGTTTAGCTTATGAGGTGGAGTCGCCTCACACTGACGCTACAGAATACAGCGAGTCTCACATCGAATCGATAATTGAAACCCAACCGGAAGGGGAATTAAAGCGTGACATTAAAAGTAAGGATATTGTAATGGTTGGAGATGTCTTAGAAATTACAATGCACCTCGACGGTGAAGACGGTGAACCTGATTCTGAACAGATTTCATATTATGTTGAAGAACCTTCAGAAATGAAACAGGAAGTAAAATCCAGGCACAGAACTACTTCGGTTAGACAGTACACATCTACGAAAAGGGTCACCGAGCAAAAAGATTTTGTGAAACACAAGGTTTCAAGTCAAACCAAGCATTTACCTGCACCGCGAGTTGGCGCGATTAAAGGAGAGAGTGATGCCGACATTAGCTCTGATGAAGATAAAAAAGAAACCACTGTAAGCAGGGAAAAGGTCTTCAAGAAGTCCTCTGATAAGAAGGATATAAAAACGTACATTCCGCGATATGTTAAATCCCCAATTAGGAAATCCCGTTCTACCAGTGAGAGTACAAGCACGGACACGTCGGTAATAAAGAAAACCTCTACCATTGGTCGTACAACTACAGACATGTCGGTAACCAAAAGAGTCTCCGATGGTGATGGGACAAGTACGACACGGAAGTATGAATCAAAGAGAAAACATAAATTCACCCCGGTCGTGCCACAAGAGGTATACAAACCTCAACACGTGGTTAAAAAATATGAGACGCGGGTTCACGGGTATATGCAATCCACCCTTTCGCGCGATATGAAAATAGAGAAGAACAGAGATTTGATTCAGTCAAGGAAGACTACTGCGGTATCGTACAAATCAAAAGGCAAGAAGGAAACAGAAAATATAAAAGAGAAAGAAAAACAGGTGACCAAGTATCCAGGGAGACAGAGAACAGAAACTATTTCAGAGCACGACAACCGAAGTTTATACCAAAAGACAACGATTTCATCTGAAAGGAAATCCGTGTCGAGAGAAGGCACTCCAACCAAAAGAATAACAACTCCGACCAAGAAAATAACAGAAAGCTCTCGAACATCTCAAACCTCCACCAGTACCAAAACATACACTCGAAGCGTCAGGGAGACTACTAAAACTACAAAAGTAAAAGCCGAGTATTCGAGCGAAAGAAAATATGAGAGCGCTTACAAAACCAAGACGTCTAGTCCTGCCACGACAAAAGATTCTAAAAAGTTAAAACCTGATACCGTCGGATCAGTAATCAGTGTAACCAAAACCGAAATAAGTCCTCGCGTTGAAAGTCCCAAGCCTTCTGCTTCTCCAACTAAACTTCGCCGAGCAGTCCCAGTTGAAGAGCACATCCGTAAAGTTTCCTTAAGTGAAAAGATTTTCACTAAACCGTCCCAAAAACCGTCTGAAGTCGAAAAAACCGTCCAATTTTCAGAATCCACACGCAGCCAATCTGTCATACCTTCTACATATCAAGAAAAATCTCAAGGACAATTAATCGAAAAAAGTCCAAGTTGCACCTCTTTACCTGGAAGTCCCGTGCGCATGCGCACCACAAACGGCGGCACCAAAGTACTTACCTCTGAAGTGTTCACCCGAAGCCACGATCACGCCGGTTCAATTGAAGTCATATACAAACAACCATACGATAATCTGAAGAAAGTCGCTTCCGGAATACGCGAAGCAGAGCTATCGTTAATAGATACGACCGATTCAAGCCTATCAGAATCCGTGGCTTTACCTAGTTCCCCGTCAGACCATGACATTAGTTCGGATGCGAATGGAAAATTGAAGTCATCCACGCCATCCTCACCTAAAAAACGATCTCTAGAGTCGATTTTTGAGATGAAACACAGAGTTTCTGATTTGGTCGGCTGCGAGAGCATACTTGAAGACCAAAGCGTGGAGGAAATCGAACTCCAGCAGGAGTTGAAAGAAGAAACCCTTATTGACCTGCCCAGAAAACTATTGATGTCACACTTGGGCCAAGATTTATATGAGGTTACCACCAAGAAGGTAACAGAGGCTAAGTATACGAAGGCAACCTCAGATACGAAGAGTGTGACGGATACTCAAGCGACAGAACAGCTTTGGACAGGTAACACACTTTCCGTGTTGCCTGAAGCTACTACCGTGTCATCCCACAGCATGGCTTACACAGTATCAAAAGAGGTATAAAGCATTGAACGTTGTAGTTTAGTTTTGCAATCGCTTTGAACAAATTACCCAAACTAGCAAGTACTTATTCTTGAATGTACGCATAAATTTAGTCACATAGGTAAATAAGGTAAGTTCCCTCGGTTTTAAAGGTCACACCCAATGGTACATGGTTGTTGTATTATTTAAATTATTCAATAGCTTTTTATTTGCATTAATTTTGATTTTCTACTGCAGGAACTTGCGTTCGTAGAAGCGTTTTATACAGTTTCTGTAAATGAGACGGGGGGAAATTATTTCCAAGCATGTCAAATATGTCAATACCTTTGATAAACGTATCTGAAATCGAAGACGAAGAAGATCAGAGTTTACTGTCAGCGGAAGCTCTGACAGATGTAGAAGATTTAGATCTGAACGAAAATCCATCTCGATTTTATAAAAGTAAGGAAGCTGCTGCAAATTTTCTTCCAAAATCCAACGAACCAAATACTGACATAGAGGATGCCGAAGCTTCGGATGAAGACTGTGTAATAAAGACCATCAAGCATAAGAATCCAAAATTCCTTGGTAATTTGGAGTTATGTAGTAGTACAGTGGAGGAAATTCAAAATTTACACACCAAACCTTTCAACCACAAGACAAAACTTTGCAGACAGACGTCATTAACAACAGATGCTAAAGAGCATCACGAATCAGACAACGTTGACGTGACCTGCACTCTAACGGATACTGAATTAATTGAAACGTCGGATAATGAAATTTTGGAAGCGAAAATTCCCGAGGTACAATTTCCAACTGATCATTGTGGGTACACCGATGCTGTTTTGGTGAAGGAGGGTGTTAAGGGCAGCGTAAATCCGACACCATCTCCTCCATCAACCCCGCCTCTGCTATTACAAGCCAAACCTCATTCCTCTCTCTCTTTAACCCCCTCGAAATTCAACTTCACGGATATAGAATTTTTAGAGTCGGAACGCGAAGGCGAAATGTCGCCGACAAAGAAAACAAAAAAGCTTAAGAAGAGAAGATCGAAAACCACCTCTTCTGTAAACACCGTGGAAAGCCAAAACCTCGAGATTCGTTTTTCTAAAAGCGTGAATCAATTTAGTAGAAAAAAACGTGAAAATCCGACGGAAATAGAAGATTTCGACGATAATATTCAATCATGTCCAGATTCCAGAAGGGGCTGTGGTGGTTACTTGCATAATCAAGGAGATTGCCACCTCAAGAAATGTGAAAAGAAACGGCAAAGACTCAAGAAAAGCCTTTCATCGCCCTCTCCTTTGCTTCAAAGCAGGGAAAACGATGACACGGATGTAGAGCTTTTGGAATCTGAAAACACGGGGGAACCAATTTTGAAACGTGCACCAGGACCAGA
The DNA here is from genome assembly GCA_036172665.1 of Prosopocoilus inquinatus. Taxonomy (NCBI): domain Eukaryota; kingdom Metazoa; phylum Arthropoda; class Insecta; order Coleoptera; family Lucanidae; genus Prosopocoilus; species Prosopocoilus inquinatus. Next base: position 2,206,175 of record CM069873.1, read on the forward strand.
TTTAACCGACGAGGAAATTTTGTTGGACAAGGACGAAACCGTTCATTCCTTTCCTGACGTGAAGCTACCACGCGTTAGAAGGGAAATGGTTTTGATTCGCGAGAATGATTCTGCAAATCCTAACGTAGCGGTGGTTCCCCTAGATGACAATTTTGAACCTGGATTGTCCCTGGATGTAACACAGGCAGTTTTGACCGATACTGAAAGTCTGTCGGGTGGTAGTGTCGAATTAAAAGCTGACGAATTTGAAGACGAGGAGGTGGTGGTAACTTTAGAAACGGACGGCGGTGTTTTGACAGAAGCGGAAGTATCAAAGGTACAAGATGCTGTAATTCAAGGAGAAGATAATACTAAACCTGACCGCTTCTTAAATATACCAGTCACCACCAATGAGAAAGTGGGATTAACTGACACTGAGGATTTAGTTTTGAGTGAGCTAGATCAAGATGATTTGTACTTGACCGACGTTGAACAAATGGAAACGTCAGATGAGGAGGTGAGGTTGGTTGAAAATAGACGAGAGGTTTGTACTCCAACACACATGCGTGAAATGGCAGGAGCAACCATAATTGCGAAAGAAGGAAAGCAGATGGAGAGCTGGAAAAGAGAGCATCCAAACAGTTACGTCGTCGGTCTTTCGTTGAGTAATACCCCAAAAAATAAACAAGCTGTTTCAAAGGACCTGCTACATTTAGAAGAGAAAAATTCTCCAGAATTTCACACAGATGTAGAAGACCTTAATATGTCTGGTGAAGAAGTAGATGGGAATTTCTCAACTGAAATTATGTACTTGAAAGGCGGAGGATACAGAGCGACAAGAATCTTCCTTCTAAGGCCCGAATCGGAAAACCGCGTTGCTCTTGGTGTCGTCGGTAGGCAAGCCACTAAAAAAAATGTAGAAGCCAAAAATTTGAGTTTGCGTATCAGCCGGCCATTTGGTTTATTTTATAGCCAGGTGTTCTCAACCAAAATAGGCTACGCCACCAATTTTAACGTAGTTGGCCAATCTAAACGCGCTAGGTCCCTCAGTATGCTTTATTTAGAATTCTCTCACACGTTAACGATTCCTTGTTCAGAAATTTCAGAGTATCATTTCGGACAGTCTAAAAAATCCGAGAAGCACAACTGCCCGTTTAAATTCCAAGCTGTGAAACGTTCTAGTAAAAAACTACCCGAAAGGATAGCCAAACTCGTCAGCATTTACGAATCTTATAATTTAGGAATGGGGGAAAGTAATTTCGGTTGTGAGGCGGCTGATTCTGAGAGGGTTGTCGAGATTAGGACCAATTTCAATGTCAGTGCCCAAGTTGGGAAATTTTATACCAGAAAGTATAATTTAGGCGCAGGTAACTTTTTTCAAATTTGGTACCTACTTGGGATGGGACGGATGCTTGGTGGAAAAAAATCTGCAAATTCAAACAAATGTAACGAATTATCTTTTAATAAAATGCTTCTTAGAGACTTTATAAATTTACTTTACGTTTTAAAAAGCTTTATTTGATTTTATTTTTGTGAGGGGTTTAGAGAAAAAACTCAAGGTCACTTATGCACTCAAGCAGACACACGCACACACGTCCACCCACAAATACGTGTATGTATTTACTCCATGTACTTAAATGTTGTATTGGAATATGCACGTATTTTTGTTTTTTATTTTTAATTAAGTTAGGTAAGAAGCTTTTTTTATTAGCCAAAGTCTTGCAATTGCACTAGAAAGAATGCCAAGGTAACGTATGAAACAGGAAGTATGAAACGCACGCTTAGAATTAGTCGTATCCTATTAGTTTAGTTAATATAAGAAACGCATTCTTTTTTTTTTTTGAAAAATTAAAGCAACTTGGAACTTTTTCAGAATGGAGCGCAGCTGGAAGGCCGTCCCAAGCCGAGTCCGTCTCGGCCAAGGATTTAATAGCAGAGCAGGACGCAACATTGCAAGGTAATTTTTCCGAAATTTTTCCTACGTCTAGTCGATAAAATGTCTTAGAAAATAATACAAACCGGATTATACTAAATTGAAAAATAGAAAGCATTTAAAGTCACCCCCCACACACACAGCCATAGAAACCAAACGAGATTTAACTATTATAAGCAAAATATTAAGCTAAAAGAGCATTTCCTTATAAAATTAAAAACACATCTATATTTTTTATTATTTGAGACAACATGGTTATGAAAGAAACGAAAATTTAACATAAAATTTACTTTACAGGATGTCCTATTTAAAATTCTTTGCTTATTTGAAGAGAAAGAAAAGAAGATGATTAAATTAATTGAGGAAATAAATTGGTTTGAAAAAATCTAATACTATTATTTTTGAGTTAATCCTAGTCCGACTTTCTGTAATAGGCGCTTTCCGATTTCACCTCAGATCACATAAACGTCATTTTCGTTAGCACGAACAAATAAGTTTGAACGCATATTTCGACCTACCAACCAACCAATTGGAGTGCTCAGGCCAGCCAGGGTGGGAGGTCGAAATTCAATTCAAACTCACTTGTTCATACTAACGGAAATGATGTCAACGCAAGCGTGAATGTGATCTGAAGTAAGATCCAACTTTCTAAGGAACGCAGTTATTGTCAAAATATTTAAAAAAAATGTTTTTGAGACATCAAACGTTTCATTAAAACTAAACATTTGAAAATTTATTAATAAAAATTTGGAATTAATATTTATTGTGGTGGAAATTGTGTTACGTCTTGTCACGTGACAAAATCCACTCTACATATTCATCAGGTTTTTATGTTAAATGATCAACAGGACCACAAAATTAATTCGCAAATCAAAAATTAACAAATCTTAATTCGGCTTCTTCGCAGAACCTAAATTTTTCGTTGGGCAGTTACAATTTGGGATTTCAAAAATCATTTTGGGATATCAAAAATCAAAACAAATAAACAAAACACAACAACAGAACAAAAATAGCCCAAATCAGGCGTACAATAAGATTTTTAAACACCAAATAAATCTAAAATGTAGCCCAAATGGCGGAATTTCGCCCAATCTGGCAACCCTGGGGAAAAGATGAAACTACGGATTTAAATAGGAACGAGGCAACCCGCTTGGCGCAATTCAGTTTTACCAGCTTTGTTTCGTACTACAAACAGCGCCCTCTAACCAATTTTCAATAAAGTAACCCGAGACTGATTATGATTACAAATAGCAATTTTTAATTTGATTGTCGAGCCTGTTGCTGCGCCCTCTTGTGGCCAAATCTGATACTTAGAAATATTTTCTTTGAACTTGTCTTGGTTACTTTGAGGCCCAGTTTTACAATGACGGTTTAACGTTGAGCCGAAGCTTAAATCATTCACAACGATTGTTGAAATAATAGTTGCTAAGGCCTAGTTTTACAAATGCGGTTCAACTTTGAACCGAGGCTTAAACCCTTAGCAACAATTGTTGAAATAATCGTTGCTAAGGATTTAAGCCTCGGTTCAAAGTTGAACCGCATTTGTAAAACTGGACCTAAGGGTTTAAGCCTCAGCTTAAAGTTGAGCCCCATTTGTAAAACTGGACCTGAATGTATTTTTTTTCCGTCCGCCATTCCGATGGGTATATGTTTCAACCAATAAATTAAAATAAAGGGCCATCTTCGGGCTTCACATATTCAGACACAAGAGGAAAGAAGGTATAAAAGCAGATTAATTACGTTAATAGTGCGTAAAATGCGAAAATGAAATGAAACGAAAGGCGTCGGCGCCGGCGTCAGTCGGTGTTGTTGTGAAATGCAAAAGGATATTAAAAGAACTTACCCCAATCAAACGAAACACAAACCTTTAAAAAACAGCTCAGGACACCGTGATGTTGCGAGTTTTAAACCATTTGGAAATTCTCGGAAACATTAAACGCAAGTAAAACGCAGTTTTTTGTAACACGGCAACGAAATGACTTAAAACAAAAGTTGAGTCGGTAACATGTCGGTAACGTAGGGAGGACGGGCCGCATTCACAAAGTTATCAATGTAATTGCCCTATTATTACGAATTTTATTAAATTCTAAAAGGGTTGTTTAGGCAGTTCTGATACTTGGAAATCTTTTCTTTGTATTTGTCTTGGTCACTTTGACTCTAATTTCTTTCCGCCGCCACTCTGATGGGGCCTCGGAATATGATTCGATTCAACACCGATCAAAGGCCATCTTCAGGCTTCACAATATGTTCAGATATGAGAAAAAACGCGCGTGTCTTAATTATAAAAGCAGATTAAATTACATCGATATTGCGTTAAGCGAGAATGAAATGAAACGAAAGGCGTCGGCGTCCGCCGGTGTTGTTGTGAAACGCAAAGAAACATTAATAGAACTTACCCCAATCAAAAAGAAACACAATCCTACCGGCTTAAGACACCTTGATCTTTGAGTTTAAATCATTTTGAAATTCTCGGAAGCATTAAACGCAAGTGAAACGCACTTTGTAACACGGCAACGATTGAAACATTGGAAATGACTTAAAACAGTAAAACAAAAATTGCGTCGGTAACATGCCGGTAACGCAGAGAGGGCGGGTCGCTTTCAGAAAGTTAGCAATTTGATGAATGAAAGATAAAATAAAATTAATTTTTTAAATTCCAAACGGGTTGTTTAAGCACAAAGGTTTTGCGTTATGGTTATTTAAAGTATTACAAACAATAGAGTTCAAACTCTCGGTTAGTGTGCGATTACTAAAATTGAAATTAAACGAGAAGCGCCGACGTCGGTATTGTTGCGAAATACAAGAGGATATTAAAAGAACTTACCCCAATTGAACGAAACATAATCCTATAAAAAAAACATCTTAGGACACCATGGTGTTTGAGTTTAAATCATTTTGAAGTTATCGGAAGCATTAAACGCAAGTAAAACGCACTTTGTAACACGGCAACGATTGAAAAATTGGAAATGACTTAAAACAGTAAAACAAAAGGTGCGTCGGTAACATGTCGGTAACGCAGGGAGGACGGGTCGCGTTCAGAAAGTTAGCAAAGTACCTGCTCTATTATTATGATTGAGAAGTAAAATGATCGGAAAAAATTAATTTTTGAAATTCCAAAGGGGTTGTTTAAGCAAAAAAGAAAAGTTTTGCGTTATGGTTATTTAAAGCGTTAGGACCCGGTTGCTGGAAACAATTTATCGGGCGATCTGTTTAACTAAGAGTTAGAATGTGATATACTTTAGGATGCATGCATTGCAGTATGTCACATTCTAACTGTTAGTTTAAACAATAGGCTCATTAAACACTTCCAGAAACCGGACGTTGGAATTTTTATTTGTTCAAGGATTTGGTTGACTTTAAAATTGTCGATTTTGATTCAATTTCCGTCACAAGGTACTTCATTTTAATCTCAATTTTTTTTTCTATCTCATGAACACTACCTTTAATCTTAAGAAAAGTTGTCGTTTTTTTTATTACTTTTATTACTTTTTATTACTTCGTTCGAATTCTCGATTAATAGCAATTAAAAAGCCGTAATCTCGAACAGTAGTTTGAGTAACAAAAACCACGACCACACAACGTTTCTTTTTTTCTAGTTTTAATCGTCTACAGGGTGTTTAATTTTGATCACAGATTAATGCTTAAGTTTTTTAAACTTTTTTTTTTTCTTAAATTACGCTAAATTTAGGCAACTCAATTTTTGTGAAAATTGTCGTTTTCCCCTTGTCACTAAACAGATACACATCTCAAGTTATTGTAAAAAGTGCGTAGCATCGTAAATGTATCGTGAAATGTGAAAAGTTTTAAAGTAAAAAAAAAAAAACACAAATTTGTTGCAGTGAATCCCTCGAGTAGCCTCTGTACAGCTGTTTCATCAGCAGAAACATAGCTCCTAATGCAATGTTAGGGGTTAAAAAGCGAGCGTAGGATGTCGCTGCTTAAGCTATTTAAAAAGAAAACATACATTCATTTGAACCGAGAAATTAATTAGTATAAATAAAAAGCTGATTGATGGTGGATCCTGAAAGATGAAACGTTTTATTTCTCGAATTTAATGACCGCCAATTATTAAGAGTGTCTTTTTTTTATAAATGAAACAAATCATGCAAAGTAAGACATTTATTACGTTCTTAATCTTTCTTCAACAGAATCATCGTTTCTTCACACACAGGCTTCAACAGCCTGTGTAAATTAAATTTAAAATGAACCTAGGCCTTTCCGTAGTTTGCAGTTAAACCAACAAAACAAGTTTCTTTTTTTAAACATATGTATATAAAAGAAATAGAATATTTGACAGTGAATGCAATGCAAAGGAGTATTGACAAGAAAAATATATTTTTGAGCAAAATGCAGCACAATTTGCTTTGGCCCTCCTCAACTTTCAACCACACCAATACATTTCACCTGCAGCTTTCTCGTTATTGGTTCTTTAATGAAGTTCACAATAACTCAAATGCTTCCACATTATTGCGATTATTTTTCTGCTATTTACGACGATTACTGTTGTTAAGATTTAAGGAAACTGTCTATTATATTTTTATTAGCCCCCTCCCCCGCAATGCTTTCATTTTCAATGTAGTATAAAACGGTTTAAAAGATGCGGTAAAAAAATAGTAATAAATAATCAAGAGCAGGTATTTAACATAAAACAAAACAATGATTAGGGCTAGGAGCATATCCATCCATCATTTTTATTTCGATACTACTATCTCCACTTTTATTATTCTCTATTTTCTTATTAATTACGATTCTTTAATTGTTAATTTTCTTTTAATTTCTCGTCTGTTTTACTTTTTTGAGTTATAAAGCCAGAGAATGCTAAATGTTTGCTAACACGACTTAAAAAAAAAACTTGCAGCGAATAACTTGCACTTGCATATTACATTGTGTTCACTGATTTGATGATGAGTATGTAACTTTGATGAGTATGTAACGTACTATTTAACACACTACCAACGGAGACACACAGTTTAACACGTGAGCATGCGTGCATGTGCACATTTTTGTGATGTATACCTTATACTTAGATTTTTGTTTCTCATAATCATAATGAAACTAACTAGCTAATGTCGAAGAGTACTCAAGAGCGAAGAAGAAGACCTGTGTGTAACTTAATTCGAAATAGTTTTTGTTTTTTAACCACTTTAAAAATCGAGCACCTAAGTTCATTGGATTGGGGGGGCCCAAAAATTTAATCAATTACCTATCTGCTTCAAATTAACGAGCTTCGCTTAAATCTGGTTTATAACTTGTTGAGTTTCATTGTTTCGTAGTTGTTAAAATCCTTTTATTTCTCATTCACACTCATGACTCCATAAGCGAAAAACTATTTACCAGTTAAGGAGAGTTTCAGTTCAGTGAAAATATTCTTACTACAGCAGAACACGAGGTTAATGCAGTTATAATACTAAATCTTGCAATGTTTTCGATTGGTAGATCTCAAGCGTTCGGGAACAAGCCCAGTAACATACGAAAGTGTCTTGTTGACAAATTCAAATCGCAGTAGTAGTAGTAGTAACCACCCTACCGAAATCCTGCACAAAACCACCTCCTACACTCAAATCGATGCGATGCTAGAAAGAATGCTGTCGGAAGTCGAACAGCAAGAGAAGCTCTTTTCCTTAGACCTCGATCTTCTAGAGGCAGACGACAAGTGCGTTAACACCCTTGAACTCGTCCCATCCACAGACGCACTCATAGAAATCCCAGTCAAAAAGACCATCAAAGTACCCAAGACTTACGAAGTCAAGCACGAAATTGTAATCCAGCAGGATGATAATAACAGTGATTACGAAATGATTACTTTCAATAATAAAACAGCACCACCACCACCACCAACAGACAAACACGAATACGATTTGATCACCTTCAGTGACCCCCCAGAAGATAATTTGGAAAACCTTCAAAGATCCGTGGCGAAGCTCCTCCTCGAAGTTGAAAACGACGAGACCGCCATGCTTTTGGCAAACAAGGGGGAACCGGATTATTTAGAAACGATTCCTTTCCGAAGCTCCCCCAAAATACGAGTTACCACGGCCGAAAGCGCCAGTGACTCATCCGATTCGCTCTCCAATAGCTCAGGGGAACACGATGGGGTTCACGACTACGAACCCGTCGACGTTCAAGCAACGGCCTCCAAATTTCTTTCGTACGACCCAAACTCCGCCAACTTCTTGAACGACAACATATGGTGGGAAGGCGCCTATAGGAATTTGAGTATCGTTCCGGAGGAAGACGAGGAGAATCTGAGCTTGCTAGGTTCACAATCGACTAACAGCAGGACGTACAGCCCTTTCAAGAAGTACGAACCCATAAATGGGAATCGAAGTTCTGCGACCGTCGAAGAAGACGGCGGCGGCGATGGCAATTCCGAAAGTGATACGAGCGAGAATAGTGATGACAAGGAGCTTTCCGGTAATGTGGAGAGGATCATAAAAGCTGAGATAAAGTTGCTGGTGAAGACGTGCGAACGGGGGAAAGAGGAAATTGAAATAAGATCGGTGCGGGAGTTCATGGAGCCCGTACGGAAAGACGTCGATAGGAATCTCATTTTCAGATCCAAGACTCTCCCCAATAGATTGGGGGATGATAAAAACCGAAGTCCGCTGGATTTTTGCAGGAAATTTTCCGAATCCTGCAGTAACATTGACTCGTTTGATGAAGTCGAAAAGCCCGTCTTCACTCTACAGCGATTATTTGTGAAAACTCCGGAAAACAGTAGCCTGGCTGGTTCCAAGGAGCTTTCCAAAAGCCGCACTGAGTTAATAGCAACCCCCGGCAATAATTTCCCCTTGCATTACGATACCGGTGGGTATGAAATGTTGAGCGACCCGGAGGAAGATTATTTTAAAAAGGAAGAAAAGCCTACCATCGATTTGTACGCTAACCAACCGTTTTTCCCTTGCTACAGCTCGGAAATAAAACCTTGTCCCCGGATACCTCCGGATAACCCAATCCCCACCATTGTATTCACCAGATCCATCCGAGATCCTTCACAAATTCCAAAGGCCTACTGCGATTGGTACTTGCATAACGCCGAAATCCGAGGTAAAGTTTTTGTATGTTTCCGTGCTGAACTCATCCGCATGGGTTTTCTTTTCTTGGTTGTTGAATTTTTTATTTTTTTTTGTAGTTAACGTTGAGACTAATTAACTTGCTCTGAAAATCTGCATTAACCGTGAGTCGGAAAGTTGCTGCGGTAAGGATATTTTTTTAGAGGAGTAAGGTAAAGGTTTGGTAGTTAGGAATGCTTGTTGGAAACGCATGTTCTTGCAGGAAAGCCGAAATCGACCGCAAAACATATAGCTAGTTCCGAAGAATTATCGCTAGACTCGCCAAACGTAGAGCAACAGTTACCGAACGACCTTGTAGTTTTCGATGCGAATTTGCTTGATAACACTAACGCTTTTATTCATTTCGAATCGAGACCTGAACCTTTCGATGAGCTCACCGCTCAAACGTTACTTAAGCAACGCGAAAAAATTATACTTAGCGATGACGAGAAACCTAAAGCGCAAGCGCCCAGCAAAGATTCTAGCAGAGACGACAGCGGTAGAACCGACGAAAAGAAATCCAAAAAGGGTTTCTTCGGAACGCTGAAGAGCTTCGTAGGTAAGTCGCAGGACCGTTCAGATTCTGAATCGGAAAAATCGGAGAAGAAAGAGAAGAAGAGAAAAGACAAGAAAAAGAAGAAGAAAGAACAGAGGAAGTCGCACGAGAAACTCCCCCCGGAAATACCAGATCGACCTCCGAGAAAACCAAAACTACCAACCCCCACAGACGATCGCCCCGAATTTGCGAACATCCCTTACTTTGAAGCATCACCAACCGAACAAGAACCACCCACAGAACTTGTCCAAACCACCGACTTGGATGCGGAAAATGAAATTTCAGAGATAAAAACCAAAGCTAACGAAATTGTCACCGATGTTATTACTGCCAGTGAATCAACCGCCACCGACATCCTCAACAAAGCCAAAGCCAGTCCCAAAAGGAAACCGACCAAAGTAGTAATTGGGGAAGAATTAAAGAAAACTTACGAGCCCACTGTTTACCAAACAGGCGAGTTTCACATCGTAGTCTCCCCAGTTTCTGAATCCAAAACGAAGGAGTTTTTCTCGCTGAACATAAGCGACAGCATCGATCAAATCGAAAAAGAAATTCTTACACCAGAAGGAGCACAACCAGTTACAGATCAAATCCCTCCGGTTCGACCTATAAGGCGAAAGGAGCACGTTTACGAAGACATCGACGAACCTCTTGTTTCCGAGGAGCCTCAGGCCCAATTAATTTTCGACCAACAACCTCCTCCTCCACCCTACACCGACGACATAAAATTACAAACAACCAATTTAATTCAAGGAGAAATAAATTTCGCCGCTTGGGCTGATGATAAACACAACGTTAAAAAACCCTCCTCCTCTCCACCCCCTCAGACCCTACCAGAACCAGCACCGACAAGTCAAAAACCTAGCAGAAAGCACGGAAAACTCTTTGGATTTTTGGGCAAAAAATCCTCCAAAGACGTTGAGGAATCAGACGAAGAAAAAGACAGCAAGAAAGAAGTGATCGAGAAACAAGACAGAGAACCATCCAAAGAAAGAAAACTAAAACCCCGAAAAGGTGATAGTTTTTCGGATGAAGAACCCGAACAAAAGAAAGGCGGCTTCTTTGGTATCTTCGCCAAGAAACCCAAGAAAGAAGATGACCTCAAAGAAGCCGAGCATAAATCAGAAGTACTCGCCCCTAAGGTGGAAACAGCAGAGTTTGTACAAACTGTTTCGAAAGCGCCCGAGCTAAGTGAAAGTGTAGTTAAAGATATGGCGGATTCAATATGCTTCTTGTCTCAAGAAATCGAGCTGTTTGAAGACGTCCGCCCGATAATACCCGCGGAAACTGCAAAAGAAAAACCGATCGTCAAAGAAGAAGTTAAATTGAAGCACAAGATTAAAAAAGATAGGAAGAGCGCAAGTGAATCAGATGAGGAATCCGAAGGTAAAAAAGGCGGATTGTTTGGCTTGTTTGGAAAGAAGGGCAAAAATGATGAGAAAATCGAAGAGAAACCAAAGCCTTCAGATGAAGATAAAATTGCTGAAGTCAGCGCCAAAGAAACTGAGAACTTCTTAAGCGAAGAAGTTTCACGTTTTGAAGATGTAAAGCCGATTGTAACACCTGCACCTATTATTGATGGAAAAATAATAGAGTCCAAGGTCGTTGATGAAGTGGCTAAAAAAGAAACTGACTTCAAATTGGAAACTCCTGTAGTTATATCTGAAGACGTATTGAGAGACATGACGGACGCAAAGGATTTCTTATCAAAAGAAGTTTTGTTGTTTGAAGATGTCCGCCCGGTCATCGTTGCCCCAATTCCAGAAGACGACAAGCCAAAAACTAAACCCAAACGCAAGGAAAAGAAAGAGCGAAAGAGTTTCAGCGAATCTGAAGACGACAGCGAATCCAAGAAAGGTTTCTTCGGCTTCTTTGGCAGAAAGTCGAAAAAGGAAGACAAAGAAGAAGCGCCCAAGCACGCCGAACAAGAACCACCGGAAGCAATCCAAGTAAACATAAGTGACACGACCAATTTCTTAAAGGACGAAATTGATAAGTTCGAGGACGTAAGACCATTGGTAAAACCTACCAGTGAAATAGCCGAGGTCGATAAGAAAGAAGTTCGGGAAACGCCAAAGTTACAGCCTGACCTCGCAATAGATGAAAGTGTTCTTAAAAACATGACAGACACAAAATCATTTCTATCAAGCGAAATTGAATTGTTCCATGATGTTCGGGCTGTATCAATCCCCGAAGAATCAAAACAAATTGGGGAACGTAAAGAGGAGAAAGTCGAGAAGGAACCCAAGAAAAGTGTCTTGTTTGCTCTGTTTGAGAAAAAGGAATCAAAAGAGGAAGCGCCAAAATCTATGACGGAAATAGCAGAAGTAACCTTACCAGAAACCAGAGGCTTCTTGCAGGAAGAAATTGCACGATTTGAAGACGTCAGGGCGGTACCACCGGAAACCAAAACCTTTTTATCAAAAGAAATCGAATTATTCGAGGATGCTCGCCCTTTACCTTCCGTGGAAACAACAAAAGTGGTTGTAGAGAAATCAATAGAAGCAGAAATTAAGCCAAAAGTTGAGATTGAGCCTAAACAGAAGAAAGAAAAGAAGAGCGCAACTGAAGCAGCCGAAAAAGAATCGAAAAAAGGTGGCCTCTTCGGTTTCTTTGATAAAAAGAAGAAAGACGCAAAAGATGAGCCACCTCAAATTCCTGAAACAGCAGGAAGCGATTTCCTGCGAGAAGAAATTGCGCGATTTGAGGATGTCAGACCACTACCGGTTCAACTTGAGAAAAAAGAACTCGAGACTTCAGCTGCCGCACCAGTGCTGGTGTCAATTCCAAAAGAACCCGTAACAGATGATGATGCACTGAGGAACATGCTAAACACCAGAGCGTTCCTGTCAAAGGAAGTCGAAACATTTGAAGACGTCCGACCTCTTTTACCAAAACCAATTGCAGAAGAACATAAACAAGACGTGAAATTAAAAAGTGAAGGTGAGCCGAAAACAAGAAAAGACAAGAAAACCGATGTTGCTGAGAAAGAACCGAAGAAGAGCGGTTTCTTTGGATTATTCGATAAAAAGAAGAAGGACGGGAAGGAAGAGATGTCACCATCGGAAATTGCGCAGAGAGATATGAAAGACACTGATAGTTTCTTGCAGGAAGAAGTTGCGCGATTTGAAGATGTCAAACCAGGCGGTTTTGCCAAAACGAAAGTTGACGGCAAAGAAATTAAAGCAACCAAGGAACCACAAGTCTTAATTATAACAAAAGAAACTATCATAAAAGATTACGCGCCGGAAGAAACGGCTTTGCAAGACATGGCTGACACGCAGGCATTTTTGTCAAAGGAGGTTGACTTATTTGAAGATGTGCTTCCCTCAGCAGAAAAACCAAAGGCAATCGTGGAGGAACATAAAGAAGAAATAAAGGCGAAAGCCGAAAGCAAACCCAAACAGAAGAAAGAAAAGAAAAGCCCCGAAAAAGAAAAAGAACCCAAGAAGAGTGGCTTGTTTGGTTTATTTGATGCAAAGAAGAAAGAAGCAAAAGAAGAAGTACCACCACCCTCAGAGGAAGCGCAAATAAATATGAGAGACACCGACAACTTCTTGCAAGAAGAAATTATCCGTTTCGACGATGTCAGGCCAGTCGTTCTTGCCGAAACGAAAGCTGACGGCAAAGAAATTAAAGCAACCAAAGAACCACAAGTCTTAATTATAACAAGAGAAACTATCATAAAGGATTACGCACCGGAAGAAACGGCTTTGCAAAATATGGCTGACACGAAGGCCTTTTTGTCAAAGGAAGTTGATTTATTTGAAGACGTGCTTCCCTCAGCAGAAAAGCCAAAGGCAATCGTGGAGGAACATAAAGAAGAAATAAAGGCGAAAGCCGAAAGCAAACCCAAACAGAAGAAAGAGAAGAAAAGCCCCGAAAAAGAGAAAGAACCAAAGAAGAGTGGCTTGTTTGGTTTATTTGATGCAAAGAAGAAAGAAGCAAAAGAAGAAGTACCACCACCCTCAGAGGAAGCGCAAATAAATATGAGAGACACCGACAACTTCTTGCAAGAAGAAATTGCTCGTTTCGAAGATGTCAGGCCAGTCGTTTTTGCCGAAACGAAAGTTGACGAAAAGGAAATTAAAGCAACCAAGGAACCACATGTCTTAATTATAACAAAAGAAACTATCATAAAGGATTACGCACCGGAAGAAACGGCTTTGCAAGACATGGCTGACACGATGGCCTTTTTGTCAAGGGAAGTTGTTTTATTTGAAGACGTTCTTCCCTCAGCAGAAAAGCCAAAGGCAATCGTGGAGGAACATAAAGAAGAAATAAAGGCGAAAGCCGAAAGCAAACCCAAACAGAAGAAAGAGAAGAAAATCCCTGTAGAAGAAAAAGAATCAAAGAAAAGTGGCTTGTTTGGTTTATTCGATAAAAAGAAGAAAGACGTGAAAGAAATACCTGCGTCAGAAAAGGCGCAAATAGACATGAGAGACGCCGAAACTTTCTTGCAAGAAGAAGTTGAACGATTTGAAGACGTCAGACCGATTCTGCCACCTGAGAAAGTGGAAAGCGTCTCAGAGCAACAAAGATCCGAGGTCGTCGGTGAAACTTCGGCGGTACCACAACCACGGCTCTCTGAAGAGGCGGTTCTCAACATGGCCAATACAATAAACTTCTTAAACACCGAAATAACAAACTTTGAAGACGTGAGGCAATTGCCCGCTAACGATACTGCAACGCTGCACCACAACGGCTTTTACGATGCAGAAGACCCGGAGAAGAAGGTCAAGAAAGAAAAGAAAACCGAAGTTGAAGGCGGCGGCGGCTTCTTTGGATTATTTGACAAAAAGGAAAAGACAGACGAAGATTTGAAACAGGATAAACCCGAGGAAATTTTGAGAAACATCGAGGACTCCACGAACTTCCTCCAAGGTGAAGTAACACGTTTCGATGATGTTAGGCCAGTCGAGTTGAAGCCAGTTGAAGCGGGTGAAAGGGAAAAAGCGAAAACTGAAGACGAGGATAAGACCGGATTTTTCGGACTTTTCAGCAGAAAAGTTGAGAAACCAAAAGAAGTTCATGAGGAAGCAGTAAAACAAATCGAACAATCAGAGAATTTCCTCCGAAGCGAGGTAACAAAGTTTGACGACGTTAAACCCACCATCCAGAAGGTTGTTGAGACGGTCGAAGTGAAACCCGACGAAGTTATTGTTTCTCGCGAAGTAAAGATTTTGAAAACCGATCGACCCAAAGACCAAGAAAAGACAGCAAGCCAAATCATTATTCCTGAAGAGACTCTGAAAATCATGATGCAGACTGCCAATTTTCTGACAACCGAAGTCACACGTTTCGATGACGTCAAGCAAAAAGCAGCAGAAGCGAAACCAAAGGAAGATGTTAAACAGAAATCCGAGCATGTCGAGAAAGTTATTCTAGCAAAGCCTGAATCTGCAACAAAGAAAGCGGATGAGGGCGCAGCCCAAAAGCCTGGCCTCTCGGAAAACGTTTTAATTGACATCACCAACACTTGCAATTTCTTGAATGATGAAATAAAATATTTCCACGACGTAAGGCCCGTTATACAAGAACCGAAGATCACTGCCGAGAAACTTACCTTGGAAGAAAAAGTATCAAAGAGGGACGGCAAATCTGCAGAGAAGAAAGAAGAACCATCTTCTGGTTTGTTTGGTCTTTTTGGCAAGAAGAGTAAGAAAGAAGAACAAAAGGAAGCAGAAGAAGAAAGGAAGTCTCAAGCTGTATTACGTGACATGACGAACAGTTTTCTAAATGATGAAGTGAATTACTTCGAAGATGCAAGACCGATAATTCCAATACCGGAACCTAAATTGGAAAAAGTTAAAGTTGAAAGTGATGTCAAGCATATGAGCGGGGGACTGTTTGGAATATTTGGAAAGAAAGGCAAGAAGCACGAAGTCGATGAAGGCCATCCGATTAAAGAATCGCCGGCAATCTCAAAGCCTCCGGAATCAGCCGAAGAAGTTGCCCATTCTGAGCAGTTTTTGAAAGAGGAAGTGAAACGCTTCGATGATATCCTGGTTACTTCTCCTGGAAGCCCCAAATCCACCTCAAAGAAGGAAGAGAAATCGAAGAAGGCCGTAACAAAAGGCGACTCCTTCGATGAGAGCGATGGCAAGCGAAAAAGTGGAATTTTTGGAATCTTCGGCAAGAAAGAGAAAAAAGAAACGCAAGTTCAAATTGATCCCGCCACGGGTAAACCCAAGCTTTCCGTGGATGCCTTGCGCGACATGACCGACTCCGATGAATTTCTATGCACTGAGGTAATACATTTCGATGATGTAAAACAGGCTGCCACTTCAGAACCGACCATCCGCGCCGAAAAAGTTACTTTGGAAGAGGTTAAAACTAAGAAGGCCGCAAAACTGGAGAAGGATAAAAAAGAAAGCTCGTTGGAGGAATCCGATGGCAAGAAGAAAACTGGAATTTTAGGAATTTTTGTTAAGAAAGATAAGAAGGAAGGGGCCAGGGATGTTGCGGAAGAAAAACCAAAGGCCGCCGCCGCCGCTGCTGCTAGGGAAAGAACGCCAACGCCGAAGATTTCCGAGGATGTTCTTTGGGACATGGCGACCACGGAAATGTTTTTAAACACAGAAGTCAAACATTTCGATGACGTTAAGCCAACGAGGATAATCGAACCCAAAATACAAGCAGAGAAGGTTATTGCGGAAAAAGCGGTATTACCAAAACAGAAACCAACATCTGAATCTGAGGTACCCATCAAGGAAAAGGATGCCCAACCAATCATTTTATCAGAAGAGATTTTGAAAATTATGAAAAACACCGATGAATTTTTGAACGACGAAATAAAACATTTTGACGATGTTATCCCCACAATTAAATCGCCTGTGGAAGAAGAAAAACTTGAAAGAGTGAAACAGATTACCGAAGAGCAGGAAGAGAAGAGACAACTTGCTTTGCAAGACAGAGTCAAAACTGGAACGTTCCTCAAAGACGAAATACAGTACTTCGATGACGTAAGACAAGTACCCATAGAAGAGCCGAAAATAAGTGCCGAGCAAGTGGTTCTTGAACGGAAGACGAAAGGAGCATCGAAAGCGGAAAAGGATGAATCTGCTTCTGAAGACGAAAGCGATTCCATATGGAAAACTGGAATATTCGGGCTTTTTGGAAAGAAAACGAAAACCAAAGACCATGAAGATAAAGACCAAATGGAAGCTGAGAAGAAGCCCAAAGATGAGATCGACTTTACCGAACTGCAACCAGCAGAACTTTTACAAACTAGGACAGACACTGCTAACTTCTTAAGCGACGAAGTCAGCCACTTCCACGATGTAAGGCCAATAATTAAATTGCAAGCGGCAGAAGAGCCAATCATTACAGCAGAAAAGGCGCAGAGAAAGACGGCTGTTAAGGAGAGAAGAGGGAAGAGGGACAGTAGCGAATCAGGAGACGAAAGTGACAGCCAGAAAAGAACCGGCTTCTTTGGAATCTTTGCCAAGAAGGAAAAGAAAGGGAAGCCTGCGCCTGCGCCTGCGCTTGCTGCAGATGTAGTAAAACCTGAAGATGCACAATTCATCGTTGATACGAGCAAGTTCTTAATCGAGGAAGTCACAAAACATGAACATGAAGCGAAAGAAGAAGTTCCATTTGTACAAGAACAAGTGCGCGTTGAGGATAAATTAAAGAAAGGGAAGACGCCTCCTGAGAAAGACCACCAAAGGGTGGAAAAGGTGGTCATTACGACGGAGAAAGCACCGACAGAGGAAGCTAGGAAGGGAAAAAGGGAGAGCAGTGAATCAGGTGATGAAGGTGACCTTCAAAAGAAGCCCGGTTTCTTTGGAATATTCGCTAGGAAAGAAAAGAAGGAAGAGGAAACCGACGTGGCCGTGAAACCTGAAGAACTGCAACACATTGTTGATACCACCAGGTTCTTGGACGAAGAAGTTGCGAAACATGAAGACGTCAAGTTTGTTAAAGAAGAGATTCCGTTCACGCAAGAGCAAGTACGCGTTGAGGATAAATTAAAGAAACAGAAGACGCCGGAGGAAGAACGAAGGACCGTTAAAGCGAGAAAGGCTCATCAGAGAGATAAAAGGGGTAAAAGAGAGAGCAGCGAATCGGGTGACGAAAGTGACACGCAAAGGAAACCAGGTTTCTTTGGCATCTTCATCAAAAAGGAGAAGAAAGAAGCACCTGAAGCGTCCGTCAAGCCTGAGGATTTGCAGCGCCTTACTGACTCTGCGGATTTCTTAACTGAAGAAGTAAGAAAATTCGAGGACGTTAAGTTAGTGAAAGAGGAAATTCCGTTCACACAGGAACAAGTGATTTTGAGGAAGCAAAAAACGCCGGATAAAGAAACTGAGGTTGAGAAAGTAACCGAACAGGTGACTAGGCAAGTACGGATCAAAACGCCAACGCTCAAAGATAGAAAAGGGAAAAGGGAGAGCAGCGAATCGGGGGATGAAGGCGACGCTCAAAAGAAGACCGGCTTCTTCGGCATTTTTGCCAAGAAGGAAAAGAAGGAGAAATCCGTGGAGCCGGTCGAGAAACCGCAATACCTCGACGACACCTCCAAATTCCTGGACGAGGAAGTCAAAAAATTCGAAGACGTCAAATTGGTGAAAGAAGAAATTCCGTTCGTGAAGGAACAAATAAGCATCGACGATAAAAAGAAAAAATTAAAGAAGACGCCGCCAAAAGAAATCCAAGTTGAGGAAGAAGGAGTTTTGTTTGGAATGCCCACCAAGAAACATGATGGTATATCCGAAAAGGAAATCCAAATCAAAACTGAAGAAACCATTGGGTTATCTCCAGATACGCTTAAGAATATTGTCGAGACAACTGATTTCCTAAGCGAGGAAGTAAAACGCTTTGATGATGTCAAACAACAAGTAATGGTGGAGGATGGTGTTCCAAAAGAAGAAATAAAAGTTGCTCAGATTATCGAAATCCAAAAGGAGAAGTCTCCTTCGCCCCAGCTTGAGAAAGAGCAAGGGCCGAAGGAAGGAGTGAAAAAAGACAAAAAGAAAGGGAAGTCATTACTTGGATTGTTCTCCACAAAATCGGAAGAGGGCGTGGAAGCAGAAAAAAGCGAAGAAACGGATGCTGCGGCAAAAAGAGAAAGGAGGAAGAGCGGAAGCCCGTTCAGAATTTTTGGCAAGAAGGCTAAAGAAGAGGAACCGAAAGTTGAGGAGAGAGCCCCTCTCTCGGAGCAAACCATACAAAACATGTACGAAACGAAGAATTTCCTCAGCACTGAAGTCATGCGGTACAGCGACACTCAAAAACCAAAAGCACCTGTTAGCAGCCTTGAACTTATTTCCACGGATGTACCAGCAGAAAAATCCGTTGGTTTCTTCCCCGATCTACAACATGGGTTAAGCAGCACAGTTGAGATTATCCAAGACGCTGCGACCATCAAACTTGAAGACGCAACGGTTGACGCTCTTAGTAAAGCAGATCAAGATTTACAATTTACAAAAGAAAAAGTCGTCGAAAAAATAATGGAGCCGGCTGCTGGAGAAGTCGATGATAAACTGAAGCAAGCCCAAGAGACTCGAGCAGACCTAAAAGAATCAGCGGGTACTTTAAGCAAAGAAGCCCGCGAAGCTAAAGCCAAATCTATTGGCATCGTCGAGACCATTCAAGATTCTGGAAAGAAAGCGGTGGATAAGGGAAAAGAAAAATTGGAGGACGTTGCGCAAAGCACCGAAAGCCTCGCCAAATCTTCTAAAAAAGAGGCCAAGAAAGCGGCGAAGAAAACCGGTGGATTTTTCAGCAAACTGGGTGATAAAATCAGTGGAAAACAGAAGGAGGTTAAATCAGATCTCGAGGTCGCCTCAAGAGAAACCAAGAGCGGCGCAGCCCAAGTAGAGCAGGCCGTAACTGAGAGTTACGATCGAATACAAGATGCTGGCAAGACCGTGACTGCAGAAGTTGCAAAGACCGCAGAAGATTTAACGAAAACGACCAAAGGAAAGGCAGACGACTTAGTAGGCGACGTCGAAAGCAAAATGGTGGAAAAAGTGAAAGGCACTGAAGAAGTTGATTCACTTGCAGTAAACGTCGACCTAACTACGGAAATTCATCGTCCCAAACAAATTCTGCTTGAAATAAAAGACGGCGTGCTGCAAAAAGTAGATGACGTCGAGGGTGGTATAATTAAATTTGACACGATACCTCCTCAACAGCAAATCGCCGATCCAACCGGTGATTTCTTAAACAGCGAAAGAAGCGCCGCCGAACAGCACTTTTTAAGTCGAGAAATTCATTTGGACATTGGTGATGGTGAAGGAGGTGAATTTGTGCAAGAAGATTCGGCCGGAAAACTGATTAGCACGGCTCAACAGGAAATGGTCGAGAAACCAAAAGAGATTAAAGCGAAACTTGAAGGGAAAATAGAGGGCGTACAGGAAGCATTTGAAAAATCCGAACAGGACATTGAAGACCAGCTAAAAGCAATTGCTGGAAGCACAGAAGAAAAAATTACTTCCGCAGGGAAAGACGCTGGTGGATTTTTCAGCAAACTGGGTGATAAGCTCAGTGGAAAATCTAAACAAATCAAATCTGATGTTTTGGAAGAAGCTGGCGTGGTTATTGCAGGCACCACAGCCCAAATCGATGAAGCGTTGAGTAAAGGGGATGATAGATTAAAGGAATCTGTAGATAAATCTAAACAAATCCAGGAAGTCGCAGTGACTGCGGAAGATAAACTGGTAACGGGATTTAAAGAAGATTTGCAACATACTTCCGATTATCTAACGGACAAGGGATTGCAAGCAAAGGAAGAAGTGACAGAGAAAGTTAAAGGCGTGCAGGAAGCAAGTGAAAAACTATTGGAAGTGAAAAGTGAAGCTGATATTACATTGTTGCCCCAGAAAGAAAAAGGGTTCTTAAAAGGAATTATCGATGGTGCGGATAGCTTTGCTAAATCCTCAAAGGAAGAAGCTGAAAGGTCAGCGAAAACGACCGGGCACTTCTTTGCCAAGATTGGCGAGAAAGTTGGCGATAAAATATCTGACTTAAAAGAAGATTTTACAAAATCTAAAGAAACCGTCGATGCCACTAGCGATGGAATAAAAGACGGTGTGAAAGAAAAAGTTGACAGCGCACAAAAAGAGATCGCAGAAATACGTACCGATACAAAAAGTAAAATAGAAGACTCCCGTGAAGCAGCTGACTCACTTTTGAAAGACGCAGAATCCAAAATTGAAGAAATCGCTGCGGATGAAACGAAACAATTATCAATTGGGGCCAAAGAAAAATCAGAAGAAACTGCGACTAAAGAAGTAGTGTCTTCTTTGATCGGCGAAATCGGACAAGACGTTAAAGATGCGGTAAAATCCGAAGCAGCTACCGCAGAAGGCCAAATACAAACAAAGTCGGAACACTTGGAAAAAGAAGTGAAGAAGGCAGCAGAAGAGACTGGAGGATTCTTCAGTAAACTGGGCGAAAAAGCGAAGCAAATTAAAACAGGCGTTTCAGCTGATGCAGACTCGGTTATTGACGGCACCAAGGAAGCCGCAAGTAAAGCTGAGGACAAACTGAAACATGTTGGAGATGAATCTAGAGAAAAGGCGAAACAAATCCATGACGAGGCAAAGGAATTGGGCGAAAAAGCTCACGACATAATTGCTGACAAAAGTAGACAAATTAAGGAAGGCGTAAAAAGCACAACGGAAAAGGCTAAGGAAGGTATGGGCGCAGCTGAAAAAACAATAGAAGAAAAAGGTAAGGCCGTGGCCAAAACATCTGGTGCTGTAATCGAAGGTGCTGAAGATCTTGCCAAAGCCTCCAAGAAGGAAGCCAAGAAGGCGGCGAAAAAGACGGGCACCTTTTTCAGTAAAATCGGAGATAAGTTGAGTGGAAAGGCGGCCGATTTGAAAGAAGACTTCACTCAGTCCAAAGAAGCTGTAAGTGAAACTGGCGAAAAAATTTCCACGGAAATTAAGGACGGCCTAGCAGAGAAGGCTGATGACATAAAAGGCGAGCTCGCAGATATAAGCGAAGGTGCAAAGAAGAAAATAGAAGACACAGCTGACGACGAACGTAGAAGAACTGATTCATTTTTGGAAGGTGCGGAATCCAAAATGACAGCAGCTGTGAATGGAACGAAACGGGCAGCCACTGATGTCAGAGAAAAAGTCGAGACTACGCAAGAGGCGACCGCCGATAAAGCTCGGGAATATGCACAAGGCGTTAAAGAAGGAAGCGAACGTATACAAGAAACTGTCGCCAAGGCGCCCCAAGTAATATCCTCCTTGGCTGGAAAAGTAGAGCACGAAGTAAAATCCGAAGTAGCTGCCGCACAAGATCAACTAAAAACAAAGTCAGAAGACTTGGTTAGTTCTACGAATAAAGAAGCGAAGCAAGCGGCAGAAGACGCCGGTGGATTCTTCAGCAAGCTTGGTGATACGATCGGTGGAAAAACAAAAGAAATTAAATCAGATATTGCAACCAAAGTAGACTCAGCTGTTGAGGGCACAGCGGAAGCTGTAGGTAAAGTGGAAGATAAAATAAAACAAGTTGGAGTCGAATCTACAGAAAAGGCCAAGCAAATCCAAGACGAAGTAAAACAACATGGAGCGAAAACCGTAACCGCCGTTGATGACGCCATAACTGACAAAAGCAGGCAAATCAAGGAAGGCGTAAAAAGCACAACGGAAAAGGCTAAGGAAGGTGTGGGCGCAGCTGAAAAATCAATAGAAGAAAAAGGTAAGGCCTTGGCCAAAACTTCTGGTGCTGTAATCGAAGGTGCTGAAGACCTTGCCAAAGCTTCCAAGAAGGAAGCCAAAAAGGCGGCGAAAAAGACGGGCACCTTTTTCAGTAAAATCGGAGATAAGTTGAGTGGAAAGGCGGCCGATTTGAAAGAAGATTTCACTCAGTCCAAAGAAGCTGTAAGTGAAACAGGCGAGAAAATTTCCACGGAAATTAAGGACGGCCTAACAGAAAAGGCCGATGGCATAAAAGGCGAGCTCGCAGATATAAGCGGAGGTGCAAAGAAGAAAATAGAAGACACTGCTGAAGATGCACGTAAAACAACTGATTCATTTTTGGAAGGTGCGGAATCCAAAATGAGAGCAGCTGTGGATGGAACGAAACGGGCAGCCACTGATGTCAAAGAAAAAGTCGAGACTACGCAACAGGCGACCGCCGATAAAGCTCGGGAATACGCACAAGGCGTTAAAGAAGCAAGTGAACGTGTGCAAGAAACTGCAGCCAAAGCACCCGAAGTAATATCTTCCTTGGCTGGAAAAATAGAGCACGAAGTAAGATCCGAAGCAGCTGCCGCACAAGATCAACTGAAAACAAAGTCAGAAGACTTGGTTGGTTCTACGAAAAAAGAAGCGAAGCAAGCGGCAGAAGACGCCGGTGGATTCTTCAGCAAACTTGGTGATACGATCGGTGGAAAAACAAAAGAAATTAAATCAGATATTGCAACCAAAGTAGACTCAGCTGTTGAGGGCACAACGGAAGCTCTAGGTAAAGCAGAAGATAAAATAAAACAAGTTGGAGTCGAATCTACAGAAAAGGCCAAACAAATCCAAGACGAAGCGAAACAGCTGGGAGGGAAAACCGTAACCGCCGTTGATGACGCCATAACTGACAAAAGTAAACAAATCAAAAAAGGCGTAAAAAGCACAACAGAAAAAGCTAAAGAAGCAATAGAAGATAAGGGTGAGGCCTTAACCAAAGCATCTGGTGCTGTGATTGAAGGTGCAAAGGATGCAGCTAAAGCTTCCAAGAAGGAGACTAAGAAAGCGGCGAAGAAGGCCGGCGGATTCTTCAGCAAAATTGGAGATAAATTGAGTGGAAAAGCATCCGATTTAAAAGACGATTTCACACAATCAAAGGAAACAGCAAGTGAAACCGGCAGGAAACTCTCCATAAAAATAAAAGAGGGCGCAAAAGGCACCACAGAAGGAATCACAGAAAAAGCTGATGACGTCAGCGGCGAAGCAAAACAAATTTCTAAACACTTAGCTAGTAAAACGGCCGAAGTAAGTACAGACGTGAAAAGCAAAATAAAAGAAGCCCTTAAAGACACCGGCGAAAAAACCGACTCATTTTTCAAAGATTCAACGCAATTAGTGGAGGACGCCAAAGATAGTTCACATGCAAAAATAGATAAAACCGCAGGCGAATTGGACGAGGCTTTAAAAGGAATTCAAGAAGCAAAACCAAAACAACGCGATTTTCTTAGCGATTTCCTAGAAAACGAAAGAAAAGCTACGCAAGATGATGTTCCAGTTGAAGTTTCCCTTGGCAGGGTCGAAGAAGATCCAGCTCGCAAGCCAAAAGGCTTCGCCAAAATCCCCGATTTTGCGACGTCTTTAATTGCAGAAGCGGGAGAGGCGATTCAAGAAACGACGAAATCGGCGATTAGCACCGGGAAAGAACAAGCGAAGGCGGTGGCCGACGGTGCAGAAGACGCAGCCAAAACCACGAAGAAAGAGGCGAAGAAAGCGGCCAAGAAAGCGAGCGGTTTGTTCGGCAAACTCGGCGGAAAATCCAAAGACAAACCGGAGTTTACAGAACCGAAAGAAGTGGTCTTAATTTCTTACAGAGACACCAAGACCGAACTCGACGAACCCGGAGCGGCCATCATTCAAGACCACGCAGAAGCGAAACTTGAATCCGCAGCGCCAAAACTCAACGACGAAATAAGCAAGCTTGAAGAAACGGAGATTGAAATTACTTCAGACGCTAAATTGGCGGGAAGTCAAATTAAAGAAACGGTCGAAACTCTTGGGGCATCCCCGAAAGAAATAGCTGACGGTGGAAAAGAACATCAGCTTGCTTCTATTGGGCAAGATGTGATTATTGATGTATCAAAAGCAGAGGTGCAAGACGGTCTAATTTCAAAATCTGAAAAGGAGAAACTGAAGGAAGCCGCCGTTGATGCTGCTGAAGGTGCGGCAAAGCAGGGCAAGAAGGAAGGCAAAAAGGCGACGAAGACCTTCTTGGGAAAAATTGGTGATAAACTCAGCGGAAAATCGAAGGAAAGAAAACCCAAGGAGGATGACCTAATCGGCTTCGTTTCGTACATTGAAGAATCCGCAGCCGCAAGTGAAGACCAACTAAAAGAAATCCAGAAATCTACTGCAGAGCAAGTTAAAAGCGACGTGCTGGACCCAGCGGGTGTTTCCCAAACAGAAACAGACGACATTGCCAGTAAGATAAGTGAAAGTCAACAAGTCAAAGAGCTTGATCAAATTATACAAGACATTCAAGAAGCCCGGAAGAAAGGGAGTGATATAATAAGCGATTTTCTGGTAAATGAGAGGAAAGCTGCAGCGCAACAAGAACCACAACCTGCCCCTGGTCATATAAGTCAGGAAGATCTGGCGTACGCCAAAGACATTATTGGAGACAGTGGTAAGAGACTGGATGAGTTATACGAGAAAAAAGTGAAAGACCTGAAAGCTAAAGACGATGAGATTTCAGGCAAGACCAGCGACCAGTTTGATGATGGTAAAGGTGAAGACGTGAAACACATTCAAGTTCAGTTAGGCTCAACCCTGAAATGGGTTAGTGATCAGGAAAGGAAGGCTGAGGAAAAAGTCAAAACCAAAGAAGGCAAGTCTAAACCAGATGAGACGCCGTCGAAAGAATCAAAGCAGGGCAAGCATTCAAAATCTCAACCCATGGTTACCTCACCAACGTTACCTAGGCGTGCTGCTTCGCACAGAATCGTTAGGGATGAAGTCCCTTACTTTGTGGATGTCACCCACGTTCCTTATGATGGATCTAGTAGTGGTAGTAGCGATGAGTCATACATCGTAACTGAACCGGCTGAAAAGGTTTCTGCTAGAATCTCAGATGCTGGCGGCGCGACTCAAACCCCAAAGAAAAGAAAGCCCCTATTTCATTTAGAGTCGGAAGACTCTTTTGATTATAGCTCGAGCCATCGAAGCAGTGTCAGATCGAACGTTTTAGAAAATTTAAGCGAACAGGCTCTCGATACTTTAATCACAGACTTGGACGACGTCCAAGATGTGACCCCAACGGACACTCAGTTCGTTTTTAATCTCGTTTTCGAAAGTGATCCCGATCCCATTGGTAAAACGTCGGCGGAGGTAGAGACGGATTTAATCGAAAAGAAACTGATTGACATAGAAAAAGCGTTAGGTTCTTTAGAGCAAGCAGATTTAGAATTAAAGGCGACGCCCCCAAAAAGCGAGGGCAAGTTAAAGAGGGTCGAACGCAAATTCGAGAGAATGGCATCCGAATTGCTCGAAACGGTAGCAAAGGGATCCGAACTGTCGACGCCGGAAATCGAAGAGAAACAGGAAAGCGAATTTCGCAAAGTAGTTTCACAGCTGAGTACGGAGGAAGTATCAGATTTCCAGAAAGAGTACGCTGTCCTGTGGGACGAACAGACCTTTTCCCCCAGCGAAGAACTGGACACGTCGAAAACACCGGACAGTCAAACCGACGCATTAGAACTACCACAAGGTAGACTTTACGTGTTAGATTCTTAATTCTTAGAAATTTCTCTTTCACCAAAAAAAAAAAAAAACAAAACCCATTGCTTAATAGATTCATGTTTAAATTGTTAATGAAGAAATCGTTGTGTTAGCATGCACTCACTCATTTAATATTAGTATCAGCTTTCATTCCTTCCTCTTACAAACATATCGGGACGTAGACATAATCTCATAATAGTCTGCGGTTTATTTGTATTTCGTAGGTGAAGTTGTTTATATGGGCCCCGTGACGTTAAATAAAGATAACTTGATTAATAAGGCCGGTGTAGAGGTCGACGTTATCCCCATCATGAAAAGTCCTTGCCCTTCACCCAAGCCCAAAAAGAAGGGGGGCGGCAAGCGGGCTAAATCAGAAATGGGTTTTCGCTCGACCAAAACTAGTAGCAGCGAAGACAGGGGAAGTCTACCCGATTTGCATTCGTATAAGAAAGGGCCCATAATGGACACCATCATGAAAATGAGCCCGGAGATATTCTTAAGCCGAAGTACCGTGAATGACAGTAGCGAATCATTAAATTCAATTTTAAAAAGCGACGATCTAATGACCAGATCGTTGGGTAGTAATGATTCGTTGACGAAAGGAACTATTACCAGCGCCGTTGTAACCTGGTTACACAAAAGTAGTCCTTTCGGATCGCTTGATAACATCCACCAACCTTCGTCCAGTACGGTCTTCGATGAGAACGCAGAGGTTAAAAACCAAATACCCGAAATACTTATACTAGAAGACGAAGTGTTAGTTATTCCTTCAGGCGAAGCTCAAACTAAAAGAAAAAATAAAGGACGCAGGTGTAGAAAATATAAAAGCAGAAGAGAGCAGTGTCCTCTCGACCAAACACCCCTAGGTAAATCAAGCAAGCAAGCAAAAAAGAAATTGTAGACAACCCGAGTAGCAACGGGCCCGATATGTTTGAGATTTTTGCATGTGTCTTCTTGTAGTAACATGCTTTGAGTGACGATGCACTAGCAAACATTGGCGTTTTTTTGTTTTGGGTTGTTTTACTAACGTTTAATTTAGTTCCGTTCATTCGTTATTTATACTTTCGTTTCAGTTCAGTATAGTTTACGGTAAGTCACAGTTGTTGGAGATAGCATAAAACAATTTCAAATTCCAGTTGTACCTGCCTGTTTGTGTGTACCGCTTTGATAAATAACCAAAAATTAAAAAAAAAAAAAAAGAAAGAAACGTACATCCAGATTAATTAAATTAACTTTCACATTAACTGCTCGACCCTCACGCTAACAAACTTCCCAATTATTTTTAGAAACCAGCAGTGTCCCGCTAACAAAACCGACGACAGAAACGACGAGCGAGACAAAATCATTAACGGACGTTCCTAAACCCAAGCCTAGAATTACTAAATCACCCGATAATAACCTTGAACTAACATGTCCTTTAGAAAAAGTTTACGTAGATAAAGCGCAGAAATCCCCCGTTAGAGATGATACATTAGATGCTGATGCAAGTCCTTCTGAAAGTTATTCTCTCAAGAAGAAATTCTGGGAGAGCGTCAGCAAGGACGCCAAAGTAGACGCCGTCACCGTCAAGAAGCGTCTGAGTCTTTTTGAGGACGCCCCCGCAGATAAAGTCAGCGTCGCCAAAAAGCGCGTTTCGATTCACGAAGTGTCCGTCACCCCTCCTGTACCAAAACCTAGAGTTGGTCTGCAAAGCTCCCTCAGTATAAGCGAAACCCAAAAAGACGAGCTTAGATTGGACGAGGTCGTCGAGAAACCGATGACCGAATATCAAGTTGCATTTGCCGATCCGGCTTTAATCCAAGCGTCTAAACCCATCCCAGATCTAGAAGAACCCCCTCCAGATCTAGAAAAGGCCGATAGTTTCGAATCCGAACCAGAAGCATCCAGCGGTGGTAACAATCAATCAGCAGGGTACGAAAACAACGGCTACATATCAGACAGTGGAGACGTCGAGCATTACATTTCCGATTCAGAAATCGAAGATAGAGTTCCACAAATCAGGGATAGACAAATGAGCGTGTTCCACGCCGCCCCTGCGACTTACGGACGTAAAAGTATTTACGAACGTTCGCTATCGCTACCGACGGAAGATCTGTATGACTTGGCCGCCAAAACTTTCCTCCTCAAGAAGCAATACTACGAAGAACAGATACGGAAAGAAATGGTGGAAGATCAGCTGATGACCGAGTTGGAAGAGGAGCCCTCGCCCGAACACAAAACCTTAAGCAGTCTTTCCGTTGAGGAAGAGGAACCGTCAGGTATGAGAAGCGCACCTGAGAAAAGTCAAGAAGGCGCCGAACCCACTAGCGTTCGTGACTTGGCGAAGACCTTCGGCGAAACTGTCATTAAAACGTCCTTCAAACTCGACGATGCAAAATCAGAGCACGACCAAAAACTCGATCAGGCGTCCCTCGACGACGACGAGAAATCCGAAGAACGACGTTCTGTGAAAGACCTGGCCCGGAGTTTCGAAGGCGAATCCGGATCGTTCATAATGGGCCAGAAGGTCATGCCCACCAAACAATTACTGAAAACCTCAGTGACTCCTCAGAAAGAAACCAGCGATGAAGAGCACACGCAATCAGATGAATCTGAAATTGATAGATTGCGCCAGGAAGATTTCAAACGAACCTTGGAGAGCAGGGATTTAAAAAGCAGCAAGGAATTGACGATCAAATCACAATCACAAGCGGATAAGATGGATGGAAGCGCCCAGATACAGAAGCACATCGAGGAATCCATCGATGACACGTCAACCGATATTACCATGCAAGATTTTGAAACGTCCGAAGAACTGGGTAGTAAAGAACTGGACGAAATCCCCTCGTACAAACCAACGCAAGACGAGCTCCAAGCAATCGAAATCCTTCCGCAAGTATCTGTCCAGGAAAAGGCGAAAAGCGATGATTTAGATGAGCTGGAGCAATCCGTAACCGAATCGGCGGACAGCAAAGTTTCAGACACGAGCAAGAAAATCGACAGCGTAAGCGCCACAACCGAAGAGCTTGTCAGAAAAGAAGAAACCAAAGACCAATACGTGAAGGATGACCTCTCGGAATTAGAAGAGAAATCCGACGCCAGCAAAATCACGTACGCAAGTGATATCGAGAAAGACCACTTGTATTCCGATCAAATAGAGACCCCCCAGAAAATCGCTAAGATGGGGAAAAGTGATGACGCAGACGAGGAATTGGATTATCAAGAAAAATCGACGGTCCTCCTAAGTAGCGAACCCAAAGAAAAAGACGCTGACACTATAGAAAAAGCGCACAAACCCGACTTGTCAGATGATGTACTTCTCAAACAAGAGGAAGCACATGTTTTAACGCACAAACCAGATTTAGACGACGTATTCAAACCGGACGCAACGCACAAAGAGGACGGCGCGGTCTATAAAAGAGAAGACCAAAGATCGGTTTCACAAACCTCCGAAACGCACAAAGAAACTGATCTTGGGTCTCGCATACAACAATCATCCACCGAATCAGAGCAGAGCGTGTTTTCCGAACGAAGCGTAGACATGCACGATTACAAGGATGATGCCGCATCCAAACCCAGCGATTCCATGGAGGTGCACGTGGATAAGAGTGAAATAGAAGACTCTGAAAAAATGGCAGATCTCGACCAGGACGCCACCGACATAGAAACAAAGTCGCTGGATTCTTTAAACGCGACGGAAATGTCTCCGAAAACTTCGTTCAACGCGGATGAAAACCTCCCGGAAATTACCATTAGCCTATCGGGGAAGCAACGTCGTATCAGCGAGGAAAGTGAAGAATACGACAAGGAGGAGAAAGACTTGCCATCCAAAGCCTTGGAGAAGTCTGAAAGTAGCTCGCAAATATACCGATCCGAGGAACACGTACAAGACACGGTCTGGGAAGTATCAGTGCAATCTCAACCCCAGGAAACATTCGACGAGCGAGTGGCCGAGCTGAACGTAGAGAAACAAATTTTCGTAGAGAAAGACGACGAGTTAAGCAGCAGCGTACACGACGAGTCCGATTTGGGCTCCGAAATCCACCAGGATCATTCCGAATCGTACGCTTCTGACAAGGCCAAGTCCGATAGTCACAGCGAAATAGAGAAACTCATCTTGGAAAGTTTGCATCAGCAGAAGATTTCCGAGGAGGAGGCGAAAATAATTGCGAGCGAGCTTTTGGCCGACATCGAAGCCGAAATCCAGAAACGCCAAAGCCTAACCGTGCAGATGGGGGAACCACCCGCACCTGAAATAGCTCAAAACGAGGTTTCCGAATACCTGCGCCAACTGGCGGAAACGAAGGGTTTGGATTCGAGGGAGGTCGAACTGGTACAGTCAGTTCTCGCGAGGAAACAGAGGCAGCTGACCAGGTTTACCAGGGGGGACACTCAAGCATCCAGCATGGAAATCACAGATGAAGACTTGAAGTTTAGCGGAACCGAAATCGATTTTTCGCCTTCGGCCAGTCGCGCGCACATCCTCGAGGAACAAATCGACCAGCTAGAAGCGGAAAAAATGTTGGAAAGAGAGTACCCCCCGGATTTGGAGAAGAGTTACAAAGAAAAAATGGGCAAGGAGCACTTTGAACGGCCCCAAGCTAAGAAAGATGAGAAAGCAGACGTGCACACGTCCAAAACTGAAATGAAAGTCACCGAAACCGTCAAGCATTTTACGGAAAAGAAAGATGCTATAATAGAAGAGGAAGAAAGCGTGGTGGAGTCCCTGTCGGAGGAAAGCGAAACCTTACATAAGACGGTGGACATCGCCGTTGACCAAATCACGGAGAAAGTTTCCCCCGACGTGTCCGAAACGAAGAAGGAGCACATCGACATAAGCGAAGAAGACTTTGAGAAGACCGACGTAAAATCTAAGTTGGTCGAAAGTAAAACGGACGAAGCCGTCAAGAGTTTAAGCCACACTGATACGCTTACGGAAAAAATCGATACGCTCTCTGGTAAGTCGGAGATTGAAGAAAAGGCGCACGAAAAGATCGACGATGGCGAAACGATTAAATCCAGCACAAAATTACAAGAACTGTACGAGCAATCAAAGAAGGCGACTGAGGAAACGGTTGACCAAAGCGAAGAGACTAAAATTGTGGGCGACATGGAAACCACGTTGTCAGAAATTGCCGTACATAAAAAAATCTCCAGTACTACGTACCACACGGATAAGACTCACGAGGAAACTACGGTAACCTCAAGCAAAATTCTGGGCGAGGCCGATTTAAGCAAATTAATAACCAAAGGCAAGCTCACCTTAGATGATGAAAAGGGCGATTGCATGAAGCCGGAAGTCATCGAAGCGATCGCAATAACACACGAGGACATTCAGCGGACGTTCAGCGATGATTCCAAGTCAAGCCAAGAGGAAACCAAGTCGCCGGAGGAACCGTTTTCCACGTGCTCCTCAGAGAAAAAAGGCGGCGACTCTGACTCGAAAGTCGACTTGAAAGCTGACGTGGTCTTTCGCAAAATAAAAAAGGCAAGAGACGGCGACACCAGCAGCAGCAGCTCAATCCTGAAACCCGACCGAAGATCGGGTGTGGAATTTGAATGTTATTCGAGCTCTGGCGAAAGCCACTACCAAAGCTTCGAGTTGGACAGTGGAAAGAGCAGACCGTGTTCCTCGGACGTCGAAGGTTTAATAGCGGCAGGCTCTTCTGAATACGAAAGTGCTTTGACTTCCCAAGATATATCCGCACCCTCTCACTTAACATCGTACCACACGGCCGTCAGTAGCTTGAGCTCAAAGGAAAGCATGAAAAGCTTGGATAGTGAAAGTTCCGGGAATTTGGCAAGCGTCGAGGTGTCCGAGGCGTCGGAAACTCTGGTCCCCTCCGAATACGAATCGGGCGATGCTTTAGATACAACCGGTCCAACTTTCGACGACTTCTCGGTGGATCGCGTGCAACTCCCCAAGAGACAAAGCACCGAGTTAAGCGATTCAGAATTGCTCTACCCCGACATGCACGAATCAATCGATATATCCGAAGAGGAAACCGACATAAAAATAAGCGAAGACGTCCCAACGAAAATGAAACGCTCTTACGAAATGACTTTCCAACCCGAACCCAAGGTCTTAGTGCCTGAATCACCTCAATCAGAGCTAACGCAAGAAATGGACGAGAGATTTGGCACCAGCCTGGATGACGGAAGCGTTTTAAGCGTGAGCCTATCAAGCACCTCCAGTGCAGCTGCCCTCAGAACCGTCATCGAATTATCGCACGCTGAATCCGAGCGGCAAGAAGGCAGCATGACGATATCCGGAACCTCCGAGCAGATAAGTTTCGACGACGCCGAGTACATGTTGAGGGGAAGTCGCGAAAGTCTAATTGCCGCTCCCACTTCAACCCCTCAGGTCACAGCCGACACATCAACTTCGACCCACGTGGAAGAACACGTTCCTCCGGTGGGGTCGGTCACCATAACGACTTCCACCGTCAAAGAAAACGGCATACAAAGCGTCAGCACCCAAGTCACCTCGCAGACACACACCCCCGAGCAGGAAACCATCTTCTCAATAGACGACATTAACTTGCCCCCGAAGCAAAAGGAAGACTCGCAAGTCATGTTTGATCCGAAGAAAAGGGGTCACAGGCGGTACGAAAGCACCACGCCGTTTACCGCCGGAATAGTTCCGGTTACCACCACGTCGCTGATCGAAATGGAACGGAAGTTCCATTCTGACCTAGCCGAAAGCGACAAATACACGGCGGAACTGAGCGTTAAAGAAGGGAGAAGCGACGAGAAGAAAGATGTGGATGAGTTGGAGAAAGAGGAATGTTACGAGACGGAAGCAGACCAGGCGTTTCACCGCGACTTGCGCGAAGGGCGCTACTTAGAAACTGATTACGATGAGAACGACGTTTTTGACTTATCCCGACCGCATTCCCAAGTGAGCAAGTCGGATTCTGACAGGGACAGAATCACTTCCACCGGATTATCTGATGATAGGCCGGATTCGGAATTGGCCGAGCTGGCGAAACAGTGTTCTTCGGAAGCCGTGAGCGATCCTATTGAACGACCGGTCACCCCCGAGCCATGTGAGCCCTGCGATGAATGTGAAATCAAAGATGACACCCCCGAATTTAGCTCCGAGGCTCAAGCTAGCGTGGGCGAGCTCGAGCAAGAATACACGTCCGCAGTTGCCCGCTCGCAGGAAATCGCCGAAATCAAGAAGCAAATACTCACTGAGGTTACGGTTGAGAAACTTCCTCAGCACAGAGACATTTTTGAAAAAAGGGAATCCCACGGGAAATTAAGCGGGGCGTCAAGCGAGAAATCCAGTTTCGAAGAGGCGGAAGCAGAGGCCGCCTTCAGCATGGTGGCGCACGTCTCGCCCGCTCACAAAGTCAAACAAATTTGCCCGATTTTGGAAGACGAGGATGCCGAAAAGCACGAGCTGGAAACTCGCGAGCGTGCTCAAAAAGAGCTGGAGGAAAGGCGCGCCCTAATGAAAGATTTAAGCCCCGGTTTTATTCCCGACATTAAAGTCACCCAACACATGGCTCCGTTGGTGGACCGTGGATTCCGTTACCCCGATTTGGAATTGGAGGAAAAAGATGAGACCCAAAAATCAACACCGCAAACCCCCGCGTCGAGCAAGAGTTCAGAATCGACGGATCAAGGGCGCGAGTACATCCTGGACGAGTCCGCGGAAGCAAAAGCTGAAGAAAGCGCGGTCGCCGATGAGAAAGATGAGAAAGAAGAGAAAGACGAAAAAGCCGAATCGCGAAGCGAGGTTGGAACTGTAATAGAAAAAACGATTTACGAAGCAGACAAAGAAACTGCGTCGCCTACGGAATCCCCAAATAGCGACTCGTTCGAAATGTTGGAAAAACCCGATTTGATAGACGATTTCGTCGTCATTGAGGAGGTGGCAAAGGAAGCCTCCGAGCTAGACATGGAGGGCAAGAGTGTTAAAATCACTTCCAGAAAGTATGCCAAAAAGCACGACCAGGAACTCGAGGAATACCTCGCGAAATCATCGACGTCCCCCACTACGAAATTAACGGAAGTCAAATACTATCCGAACGGATCTTCAAGTGACGAGCTGGGGTTTGAATTCGAAGACAGTCCACCCCAACCGGGGGAGAAAGCGGCTGGGGTCTCCACGAAAAGCCCCCGGGATTACGTGTACGAATACGATCGTGAATTAGAAGCGAACAGGAAGTGGATAGAAGAGCAGTTCCAAAACAACCAAGCCGCGATGATAGCGGCGGGTTACGGTTACGAAATGGAATTCGAGCGAGGGCCGTTAGAAGACATAAAGGAAGAAGACGTAACCGACTTCGATTCAAGCAGAATCGGCAGCTTGAGCTCTCAGAAAGAATCCGGGGGGAGTTTAGGAGGTAGCGTCAAGGATTCCTATTCCAGTACACCCGAGTACGACGTGTTGGCGGGGCGAAAGTACTTCACCAGATCCGGGGAGCACGACGACGTTTCAATGTCGAGCTTACAAGAGTTTGAAAACCTCGAGCGCGCCATGTCCCTGGAAAACCGAAGGCACATTACAGGATCACAAGAGTCTTCCAGCAACGGAAGCTTCAAAAACAGATATTACGCCAGTCGAAGCGGGCAAGGCGATGACGTCTCCGTCAGTTCCCTTAAGGAATTCGAAGGTCTGGAAAAAGCTTGTATTGCGGTCCACACGATTGAAGTTAAGGCGAAAGAAGAGGAAGCTATGCTATCTCAGATAGACGAAGGTCCGGAGAGTATTGCGTCCGAGTCGGAAAGCTGTGAGACCATCTCGGGGACGGACAAGAAGATAATTCCGGATTCGGATGAGGAGGACTACGAGAAGCGCATGTTCGAAATAGATGAGATTATCCGCCAGGCGCAGTCCAACGTCGAACGGTTCATCGAGGCTGAGAAAACCGAGTCGCTGGGTAGAGGTGATTCGTTTGAGGAGGTTGCGAAGGTTCCGGATTTAGACCTGGATACGCCGATCGCAAGGGCGAGCAAGGTGCAGTGGGCTGACGCCGATGATCTCATGATGACGTCTACGGATTCCTTGGATTTAAAAACGGAAAAGCCGAGCCACCACGATAGTACCGACAGTTTGGATCAGAAGACCACCGCTGCGGATGTAATGACGGCCAGTACGGATTCCATCGAGTTCCAAGCACAGAAATCGGCGCGCGATAACATCACGAGCGACAGCATAGAAATTAAAGACGGCGATAGGAGTTACATGATAACAAGCGATTCCCTGGAGCTTGGTACAGTGAGCAACGTTAATTTGGTGACGTCAGATTCAATTGATGAGGATGGCTCTAGGATTGGAGGACAGGATCAGAGCAGTTCGAGTACCGGAAAAGATTTTAGCTCGTCGGTTAAAGAGGATTTGGGCGAACCAGAAGCCAAGCAAGGAGAGTACATGTTGGAAAGCACCGACAGTATAGCTTCGACTTCGACGGCTACGAACGCGACTTACCAGTACGAAACCGACTCGGTCTTTTCGGGGAGCTTCACAAGCGGAGGGTCCAACACGATGGTGTCTTCGACCGACACCATAGACCCTCCGGGGGCGTACATGAAAGACGCCGTGGATTTAGCCGCTGCGGTACGGAAGGTTTGGTTTGATGATGATTCAGAAGAAGCGGCCAAAAGATTTACGACCGAATACACTGACGATACATCGAAGCCCTACGTGACGGAAGTCATTGAGCCTTGCGAGGAAGACGGTGTTTATTCGCACACCATCCACAGGCGAGTTGAGTTACCACCGGAAGTGCGTAAGATCACGTTCAAAGGACCAGACGCTGACCAGCAATTACGTCAGTTTATAGAAAACTTTGGTGAAGGTGAAGACGTGCAGGAGAGCGAACACGTTGATGCTGATGGGAACGTCCACGTGACGCGCGTCATACAAAAACGTTACGTCGTTAAAAGCGACGATGAGAAACCAATGTCCGGGCCTGATATCGAAGAGTATTTCAAGCAATTTGAGAAGGCCCCCGATGGAAAGGGCGTAATCAGAAGTAGTTACGATGATGGGCACGGCTCAAAAACTATTTACACCCAACAATTTGATATCCAGCAGTTGAAAGACCAAGAGGCAACGACTAGAATGACCTCTGCTGGAGTTTCTGCAGGTTGGTCGCAGGTTCACTTTCTTATACATATCTATTTTGCCTCTTCATTTCTATCTAGATTTGTTACTATGCTATCCCAGTCTATTATTTCGTTGTCAGTTCTAGATATCACATTATCACCATTAATTTTTGTTGAGGGTAAGTTTGGGTTTCAGTTTGCATGGTGTTTTTTTTTTCTTAAAAAAAACGCATGTGTGATTTAACTTTTTTCAGACAGCCAAATATCAGTGTTACTCTTTTGAACTACAATGATCCGTTTTCTTTAGGGGAACCCTCCACGGTCCCACAGAAGCCGGCGGTTGAACAAGCTCCAGAACAGGCAACTACATTCAGAGGTAAATACCGAACGTTTATATTATAGTTCCGCTGCTCTAAAATAAAATAAAATAAATTAGACTTTAAGTTATATGGTAATAATAATAATAATAAATACATGCATATAAACAAGTAAGTCAGTTTTGTATTTACTTGAGAGGTTTGGCTCAAAATGTTGATGGAGATTATTTCTTAGCACAAGCATCTCGCAGACGCCCTCTGCGTTATGAGATCAGTATTGACGATCAAACGGAAGTGGACCCTAGAGAACACGACTGGCGTTTTAATTTGACTCTACATGGTAGATAAATAAATATTATCTGTGACCCACTTATCCATTTTGTCCATTTACACCTAAGATGCTTCTTTGTCTTTATGTGTTTAATCCATCATTGTATTTACATGGGACGGAAAGTAAAAAAAAAATATATTTGTGGTTTTCGGCTAAAAATCATTGCGACAACTGTGCATTTTGACTGCTGCGTTTATATGGTAGCTTACTTTTGAGCGATTTAGCTCAATTATAACTCGCGACGTTTATATCAATCACAATTTTTTAACAAATCCGAGAGGAAAAAAAAGTTATGCGTCGTTATCTTTTGCGTTGGATAACTGTGACTAATTTCATGTTTGTTTTGACATCTGCAATATTCCCCCCCCAAAAAAAAAAAACACGAACAAAACGACTTGAAGTTAGCTACAGTGTAATAGTTATTGCCCCACCCACAAACAATTCCGAGCGTTAAGATCGAAATGGGATTCATATTCATCTAAACGATTCGGTTAAGTCCAATCCAACTGCACTTTCACATTTAAAGCCCGGTTTCTGAAAAAAAAAAAAATTAATCCCGCCCATTAAATTGACTGATCGAGAAATTGACAAGCTTGTTAAACCGAATCGGTTTTCTGGAAACGTTGGATTAGCTTGACCTGACAGTGCTGCCAATCAACTCGACCAAAAATTCTATTTTTCGGCATACATTGTTGCCCCAGAGTTGCCTAAATCAATCAGGGATATTTAAATACAAGGTCAAAATAAAAAAAAAGAACGATTACAATGAAACAATAGGTATATTCGTTTTAGATGACTTGGGTTGCCGCAAGTCACCTGCGTCAACGAAATGTGTATTCGTTTTAGATTTTCGGCATGCTGTATTTGACATTGGCATATTCGTTTTAATTGCCACTATGGCAACGCTGGTGTTGACGCAATGTGCACCTACTCCAGAGTAGGGTTTAGTTGCGTCAACACCAAAGTATTGTTTACTTAACCTTAATTTAATTATTTTTCAGCAAGGTCGGTGTTCATCACACAGAAAAATCTTTGTTTGAATACAATCGATGCATTTATTTATTTGAATGATGCACAGTTTACATTAATTCAAGCAGTTTCTTGTTGATTCAGACATTTTTTTACTTGAATAGAATACATAATGGCTTTTCTTTTAAATAAATGAATGCATTGAACGTACCCAAACGAAAATTATGTCGATTTAACATTTTTCTTTTCTCTGGGTACCAATTTTCCCATCACAAACTATTCGTTTTAGATCAATTTCTGATGCAACCATAACTTGACCTAGATGGGCGTCAGCTACTTGACGATGACGCTATTGTGGCAAACCCAGCTTTTCTAAAACGAATATACCTAATGAAAAATATTTATTAATATAAACGGGTAAATTTATTTAAAAAAAAAATGCTGTAATTAAATTTTAAAACAAGCGAAAGAAAAATATAAAAATAACCTAACCTAGCACTTTGATGAATTTGGTAAGAATCAGAAGCGGTGTTGCCAACTCATAAAATTTCGTAAAAGTTCGTACCTTTTTTTTTATTGAAGAGAAAATCGTATTTTGATGTCAAAAATTGTATCTATTACCTCGAGATGGCGCTCTATAGCAATAATAATAGTAATAAGAAAAATAAGAAGAAAAAAAAAACTGAAATAAAAGTTGTTGATTACAGAAAGATAAAGTTTGGTAGGATTTTTCAAAATTTGTTTGCAGTTTCCTTTTTTTCGTCCTGAAACATTTCCGTCTCTTTTTTTTTAAATTTTTCCTTGCGATCGTCATTTGTTTCCAAATTCGAATTTCAAATTCATCTGCGTTTCTTTGCGGTTTTGCGTCATTTGTTTTTTTTTTTCGTTCTCAAATTAGTTAATCGCAAATTCCTTCCTTCGCGAATAATTACAGTCGTCATTTGTTTCTTCCTGCTTTCTTCAGAAATTTTCGTTTCGCAAATAAGTATTACGATAGTGTTTTTTTTTTGTTTGTTGGTTTTTGTCTTGAGTGTTCATTATATTTTTTTTGTCTACAATTCGTTTCTGGTTCCGTTTCTTCTAAACGTACGGTCGTCTTTTGTTTTTCTTATTTTTGTCAGGAATTTTTGTTTCTTTCTTCTTTTGTTTGTCGATTGTCAAAAACGTTTCTCGTTTTTTTTTTAACTACGAGAAATTTAATAATTGTATTTTTTAGATCATCGAAAATGTTTTTCGTTTCTGATTTTTTACGCTTTCTCTGTCTTATTGTCGCAAAATGTAGCGATCGTCTGTCATTGTCCTTTTTCCTTTTTTTCTTAATTTGTCAATTTCTCGTTGCATGTTTATTATTGGTTGTACTTTTTTTTTTAGAAATTTTCAACCTGATTTTTTTTTTCATTTTAATTTTGAATTTATTTTCGTTCAAGGACCAAAATATGTTTTATCAAAAAATTGCCAAATTTAGGAATGTTTTTTTTTTGGATCCTAAAACTGTGCGTCGTACCAACAGCTAAATAATCGTACGGATACGACTGTGATCTTACGGTTGGCAACATTGATCAAAAAGCAAAGCCAAGAGCAAAGCAAAAGAACGCACCAGCGTGAACTTTGCCTGTCATTTGACGGTTAGGCTCGACATAATCACCAACATTAAGGAATGAAAACTCCATAATAAGAAATATTTAGTTACTTTCGAAAAATTTGATTCAAGAAGTCGAAAACTTCCCCAGATTTTAATGATTTTTTTTGCAATTTTTCATTTTGGTTATTTATTATCAAAGAACGGAATCATATATTTTGTTCGATTAAATACAAACGAGGCGGCAAACGTGTAACGCTGCAGCGACGTGTCAGTAGTCGTACGCTCATTGCCGCCTCGTTCGAAATAAGCCGAACAAAATATAAAATTCCGTCCCGTATTTATTATTAAAGAAATTTGACCAAAAAATATTAAAATTACTGGAAAAACAGTGGCGACATCTGCTTGACACTAAAGCAACTGTTAGTTCAGGATCAAACCAGGTCGTGCTAAACTGATGTTTCCAGAAACCCGATTCGGTTTATTAGTTTTGACGATTAATCAGTGGCGGCTCGTCGGAGTGCGCAAGGCGGGCAGCCCCCTACTTAAATTATTATTCCGGCTTCAGGTCGGGACAACCCCCATCATGAGCCGCCACTGCGATTAATTAGTTTATCGACCTGATTAAATTTGCTTTAAAAAACCCAGACCTTAATCGGCCACTTAACCGCAATATAAACGCAGTCTCAGTTAACTATTTAACACACACCTTTTCAAAAATATACATTTCGACAAAAAGCTAGACATCGTCAGCTTAAATCTACCAGTTTAGCGTTAATGTAATTAATAAGAATGTGTACTGACGAAAAGGTTATTGAATGATTGCGAGTAACGTACACAAATATACAAAATTATTTTCTGTCTCGAACGAATCATGTTTGCTTATTTTGCTGGTATAGGTTCGTAGTAAATTTGGCGTAATTTAGTTTCATTTTGTAACCACCCCGTACGTATACATCTCGTATTTTGGTACGTAAATGTCTTGCACATGAGATTGATGTCATTTTACTTTTCTTTTTTTTAGCATCGAAATATTAAATAGTCGATAAAATTTTGCAGTTGGGCATGAAATTCTTACCGATGTACAGTTGCGTTCAAATAAATCTAGACCGATTGACAGTTTCGTACCTGGTTTTGTACCTCCAGCGTCAACAAGGACGCGGTTAACTTGCAGCGGTCTCGATTAATATGATCGCGACTGTACCTACCGTGCTTTCAAATGAAATCCGGATAATAAAGCAGGCTGTGATTTTTTTTTTTATAAAGTTGGCTGCACTTAATACAAAGATGAGAAGACAGTCAAGTTGACAACAGGGTTGCCAGATTGGGCGAAATTTCGCCATTTTAGACATATTTGATGTTTAAATTTTTTTTTTGGCGCCTGGTTTGGTTTTGTTTGGCGCCTGCCGCCTGATTTGGGTTACTTTTCTTGTCTTTCTTTTCATAACGACGAAGAAAATATACATATACCATGCGATCAATAATGACTGTCCACGACGCTACTTTAATTTAGGTATTGTATGACGAGAATACCTCGAGCATCGTTTTCTTTTGTTTTTTCTTCATCATTTCATATTTGTTCTTCCTTTTTTCTTGTTTTTTTTTTTTTTAATTTTAAGGAATTGATGTTTTGCATTTGATTCACGATTCAATTGTTTCATTTTGTTCTTTTGTTTTCTGCCGTCATTTTTCCATTAATTTTTTTTGTATATTCGCCCGTCTTTTCTTGTTTCTTTTGTTTTTCGCAGTTATCTTCTTTTTAATCAAATTGGCTTTTCACATTTTACTGACACCGTTTTACAGTTCTCTTTTGTTTCCTACAAGTTTGTATTAATTTGCAAAAACTTTCGTCGATTTTCATTTTTTTGTCCAACTTAACATCGTGGTTCTTCTATTTTTTTGTTAAATTCATTTTTTACTTTGTGTTTCTCCTTTGTTTATTATTATCTAATTTATGTTTTGTTGGTTGACGCTATTTACAGTTGTCTTTTGTTTTCTACTAGTTTTTTTTTTTTTTAATTTGGAGATTCATTTGTTTTTTTGCTTCAGCTAAACAATTCACTTTCTTTTATTATTTTTTTCTGTTCTTTGTGTCTTTGCACTATGTATTTCTCTTTTGTCTTTGACTCCGTTTTACAGTTCTCTTTTGTTTCCTACGAGCTTCTTTGTATTTGTAAAAACTTTCGACGATTTTTAATTTCTTTTTTTGGTTCATCTTAGTAACCTGGTATTCCTATTTTTTTTTTTTAATTAATTTGTATTTTTCTTTTGTTTCCGCATTTATTTTCTTTTTAATGAAATTGGCTTTTCACACTTCACTGACTCCTTTTTCCAGTTCTCTTTTGTTTCCTATGAGTTTGTATTATTTATTTGAAATTTTGTCGATTTTTATTTTTTTTGACCATCATGGTATTTCTGTTTTTTATTTATTTTTTTAATACTTATTTCTCTTTTGTTTCAATCATTTTACACTTTGTATTTCTTTTCTCTGTTAATTTTTATCTAATTGATTTTTTACATTTTGTTGATCGAAGCAATTTTACAGTTGTCATATGTTTCATACTAGTATTCTTTTTTTCATTTGGAGATTCATTTGTTTTTCCTTCATCTGAGCAATCCACCTTCTTTTGTTATTTTTTTTCTGTTCTTTGTGCCTTTGAACTATGTATTTTTCTTTTGTTTTTGAATCCTTTTTACAGTTCTCTTTTGTTTCCTACAAGCTTCGTTTTATTTGCAAAAACTTTCCACGATTTCTATTTTTATTTTTTTGGTTCATCTTAGTAACCTGGCACTTTTGTTTTTTTTTTAAATTCATTCGTATTTCTCTTTTGTTTAAATTTTGCAAATTGATTTTTCGCATTTTGTTGATTGACGCCTTTTTACTATAGCTATCTTTTGTTTTCTACTAGTTTTTTTTTTTTTTAATTTTTCGTTTGGAGATTCATTTGTTTTTTGTTCATTTCAGTCGGCAGTCTTCTTTTGTTTTGTTTTTTATTTTTGCTTTCGTACTACGTATTTTTTTTATAGAATTGATTTTGACGCTTGTTTGACGTTTTTCATTTGTTTCTTGAGTCTCATTCTCAATTTTTCGTTTTGCGCACTGCATTTCGTTTCCTTTTTGTTTTTTTGTTTCCATCGTATTTTCTACAATTTTCTTTAATTCTCTACGAATTGGTGTTGCCGATCTTCCTTTGTTTTTTTTTCTGTTCACCTCACGCCTTGTAATTTTGTTGCTGCACCTTTTCGTTTCTCTTTTGTTTCTGACTTCTTGGCAGGATTCATTTGTTTCTCTTATTTGTTCTGATTGATTGTTGACCATTTCTTGTTTCTTGTATTTGTCTTTTTGGCTACAATTTGCGTCAATAAGTTGACGACATTGCCTGCAAGAAAATCTGGCAACGCCGACAATGACTGTGAGCGTCCGTTTTCTAATCTACCGGCACGGAAATAACTTTCAATAAGTAATAAAAACTGTGCTGTAATTGTTGTAGCATTTTATAGATTGAAAGTGTAAAGAATCACAATCTGACATTTGT
Source organism: Prosopocoilus inquinatus (assembly GCA_036172665.1). NCBI lineage: Eukaryota > Metazoa > Arthropoda > Insecta > Coleoptera > Lucanidae > Prosopocoilus > Prosopocoilus inquinatus. The sequence goes on from CM069873.1 coordinate 2,248,889, forward strand.
TTAATTTAAATAATCGGAAGGCCGTCAGTGCTACAAACTGTCAGGAGAAAAAAAAAAACATTGAAATCATAGCCTACTTCGATCTGAATTTGAAGGCACGGTATTATAAGAATTCGTCGAGCGATTTTCATTATAAATATCATTACAACAAACGTTCACCTTGCCCTTGAGTCCTTTATTATCCAAATAAATACTTTCTCTCTCTCTCTCAATTTATAGTTCTGAAAATCGTGTTGCTTGAAGGACTTGACAATAGTCTGCATAATATACTTAGAAATCATGTAAACTTCCTACTGCCAAGTTCGTTGGCGACATTGTAAAATATTCTGTACATATTTTTGTATTTACATATTTAAGTGTTGTGCATTACAGTGCATGTTTTACATTCGAGTAGATTTTATTTACGTAATTATCATCGAATCGTCTCACTTTCTGTCGTGAATGTTACAGGCGAAAGCAAAAAAAAAAATAGTAGGCGATTACAGTTTCCTGTAAATTTTCAAGCTCCAAGATGATACTGTTTAAACACGACTTAACAAAGGTTTCGAGCTTGTTCAATCAGAATACTTTAATAAAATTTTAAGGGCCGATATTTTTCCGCTTGCTAATAATGTTCCCGTTGACAAATTAGTTAATTGTGAATTTTATGAACGGTTGTCATCGTGGTGATTCGTGAAATAAATTTATTTGGAGGTTAGAAAGATCGATGGACACGTGTAAAGCCATATTTAAACAGCACTATTTTGGAGAAAGACAAATTACAGGAAACTGCATTTGCTTTCGACTGTAGAATTTATAATCGGTGCAATTTCGACTGCGTTCAGCCGCAGAAGCGCTGGATTTCGCTGTTAAAGCGCAGAGCTGAACGCGAACGTTAATTGCACGGTTCTAAACAAACAAAATTCGTAAAAATAATTATCACCGTTACATCTAAGCAAGCAGCTTCCATACGAACATGTTACCTATGTTCAGTAGTATTATTTGACATGATATATGATATGGAAAGGCAAGACGTAATTATAGTCTTTTCTTATGTGAATAACTGTTGTGAAATTGGTACACTCCGTTAATATTCGAAGCACTGTTTGCATGGAACTCACTGTATTGGCTCATTTTTTTCTTCTAATTTGCTTTCTGAATGTTGCAGCTGAAAGTGAAGAGACGATCGGTCAGAAAGAAGGTGAAGGCTCAACTGGTCAACAAAGGTAGCCATTAATTTTTTTTTGATCGCACGGTATAATTAATGCAATGCTGCTCACTGTATTTACAGGTCTCAGACAGACCAGCAGCAGCTCTCAGAAGAAATGAAGGAGCTCCTCAAGGAATTGGAAAGGGAAAGCAAAAAATAAACGACACCGCCCTATACTTAACAATCCCCTCAAAAAAATGTACCTATATTTTATTTATTTTTTTGAATGTTCCTGAAAATTTCCACGCCAAAAAAAAAAAAAAAAAATAGCCGACTTTGACTGAATTGTTATAAACTATTGTATCTACATATATAATTACCCTGATTGATGTAGCTGCTCTCGATTACGAAAAATATTGAAGTGGCTCAATTAGACTACTTAAATAACGACGTTGCAATGGCTTAAATCTTTTTTATAAGGAAAAAAAAAAAGATACACATGCTTGTCCCTGTTTTAGCATCATAATAATAATAATCACTTGACGTCTCTGAGAAAAACGGTCCATAGCAAGCACGTAATAGTCCAAAAATATATTATACATACGAACATAAAACGAGACTTTATTCTTCAACCGCTTATTGCCGATCAAAATTTACATAATATTTTATTTACCATATAACGTAGTGAGAAATATTTTAAATAAGAACAAAGTAGGCGTATTGAAATATCTGTGTGATCATCAAACACTCTGTTGTGTATGTTTTCTTGAATAACTCAAACACCACACTCGGTTTTGCTAGCTGTTTATTTAAATTAAATTAAAAAAAAAAAAAAAAGAAAACAAGTCTTGGGGAAATTGGTGTTTGAATTACTCATCGCCTTTTATTCACAAAGTACTTAAAAAATTAAAGTTTGATATTGAAAGTAGTAGCGGGTATTTACAGCCGACGCCCCCGCCCTCCCCCCCTTTTTATATATATATTACTGTGTATAGTTCTAGAATGTTGCTTCTTTTTGTATTATTTTATATTTGTTAAGTATGTATTTATTGAAGGCGTCGCGCTTTAAATAACCGCTATTAAAACAAGTAAAATTTGTATAAAGGTATGAAATTTGATTGGAATAATAAATTTTATTAATATTAGTGTTTATCTAGCTTACTGATTGAAAAAAAAAAAAGAAAAAACGAAAGCGCAGGTCCTCAAACTTTCGACCGGCGGCGGTCTCGACGACGTTTCGTGGTCACTGTCTCGAAATAGGTTAGTGGTTTTTCCTATTTTACGTCCGGATCGCCGGGGGCAGAAAGTTTCAGGACTTGCGGCTTTGTAATTTTTTGTTTGGACTCAATGTGAATTATATTAATATTCTATCCTGTGTATCAAATATTTAAGAAATTAAAGCTTTCAATAATTAGCATCGTCTTTTTATTCCTCTTTTTTTTAAAAAAAAAGAAGCCCCTTCTGAATAAATTCACGAAGACATTTTTACTTGTCACAAGAAAATGATGTAATTTTATATTTATTTATTTCCAGTAACCAAACGAATAAAATTATTACATCTCCTTGTTTCTTTTTTTTTTTTTTTTTGATAAAAATAATCAGATGACAAATTACAATAAGCAATAAAAAAAAGTATGTACTAGAAAATCACATTCAAATGGCTCGTTCTCATTTGTCAAACAATAAAAATAAAAGTCTAAAACATGTACGTATATAAAACTTTTTCCTAGAATTTTTCACTCTGCGTTCTCTTTGTTTCTCAATCCAGCCGTGCGCAGTGCCGGACTTACGGGTATTGTAATTTTCTGTGATGGCATGATTTTGACACCTTTATAATGACGAACGGGATTCGCTTTGTGCTCGGCTTTCTTACGCATTTCTGCAACTTGTTGTTTCTCAATTTCTTCTCGTCTTTCCTCCGCCTGAAAAATTGCAAACGCAGACTTGGCACTTCTTAATTACACAACAAACTTAATAAATTATTTTCACTTCAGCATTTTTTTATGTAATGTTACCAATTCTTGTCTTTTATTGTAAACCTAAACTGGACTTTGCTAGCTAATTTGTCTCATCCGAATAGACTGTAATTTGTGATCCTTTGCTGTGTCCTGTCATTTTCCCATTTGCTTCTTTAGTTCAAATCACATATAATTTTTTTTTTATTATCATGTGTATTGTAGGGAAAATTGTTGAATTATCTTTAAAAAAATTAAAACAACTTTAATAACGCCTGTTCGTTTAAAAAAATTAATAGATATTAAGTTTCAAAAAAAAAACAAGAAGTCTTAGTATAGGCAACCAAATGAACGCAGTCGCTTGCACGGTTGACTACATTAAAGATCCCAATAGCAACTTTCTTTTTGCTCCTTAAAAGCTTGATAATCATTTTCACAATTCACTTCATTATGCAGTTCTCCTAATTTATTTTTTTTAATACTTAATACCTAGTTTCGTTTGCCCTGTGTTTGCTTCAAAAAATTACACCACTGATTGCGATTATGCAAATTTCCTAATTTTTACATGTGAATATTTTTCCTGTTTCCAGAGCAGAAAAAAATAGATGCATAAAAATTGTGCTGTTCGTTTAAAGAAATAAAAAAATTGATTTTTGAACACACAAGAAGTCATGAAGACTTTGTGTAGGCTACCGATGAGCACAGCCGCTTCTACGGTTGCCTACATTTAAGGCTCCCAAAAACTTTTTCCACTGAAAACGCGATAAGCTTTTCACAATTCACTTAAATCATGCAATTCACCTGTTTGTTAAAACATATACAAAACAATTTTCCAGTTTTCCAAATAAATCACTAACTTTTGCATGAAAATAAGCAAATTCCTTGACTTTTCCCAGTTTTCCCAGTGAGTGGGAAGCTTGAAATCACAAATACATAGAATAATCAAAATGTAATACTACTATAAACGCTTAATTTAGTGTTTTCTCAACAATTTCTATTGTTATATCCTAATTATCAAGTAGAATTTAATTTAATTACGATCACAAATACTACAGAAAAATTGATTAATGATTTTTTTACCTGTTTTTTTAACTCAGCTATATTTTCTTCTCTTTTCTTGAGTTCGTTCTCAAAATTCAGCCGATCTTTGGCACGGCGTTCTGTGTTAAGCTCAAATTCGGTGATTTCCAGCAAAGTGGTCTCTCCCCTCTTTGGCTCGAACGGTTTCTTGTACAAAACCGAAGGTGGACGAGCTTTAAAGACTGGCACCGCGAAGTTAACATCCTCTTCACTTTTCTGCAAGCGATTACACGCAATAAATACACTACAACACACACTGCGTAACAATTGTAAAACTTACGCTGGACTTGACACTCATCATCGAGCCGTTGTGACGTTTCGAATGCAGATACTTTGGCGGGGGCTTCGCATGAAACTCCCTGGCTTTCTTCTCTTCTTCTAAAACCTGCAGACACAATTTTTTTTTTTAATATTTCAAGCATGACTAAACTAAATAAAAAAAAAAATCAAACCTTATTGATATGTTCCTCTTTCTTTTTCATAATTTCTCTGTCGCGTTTTTCGAAACTGAAGGGCACGGGGTGGGTTTTAACTGGGCCAAAAAGTTTTACCACATGGTCTTTATCAGCAGCCTAAAACAGAATCCGTGGGTTTAATTGAAAGAGTTCGGTTAACACACAAACACACCTGCTGCTTCTTTGCTTCGTCTATGCCATTGTGCTGAGACAATTTTGGTGTGGCTTGCTTTTTCACACTCACTTTAGGAATGGTTTTGGGAGTGTTGTATACACTTTTGGGTACGGGTTTCGCATGAAATTCAAAGGGCTCCGGTGATTTGATGTTCTGAAATTAATTGTAAACTGTTTTAGCCTTTACAACGAATAAATAAAAGGTTTTTAAATTTGAAGTGGTCAGTATTCAGATTGGAAGGCGAAGCTAACAATCGATAGTGAAGCATTGAGTGCCTTTTCCTGTTTAAAAACATTTTATTTACAATTGTTTTTAATAGCAAAGAATGTTATAAATAATACTTACCAATTTAGCAGTGCATTCCGTGAGCTTAAAAGGTTCTATGACGGTGGTAGGTCTCTTCACATGTACAGGTTTAAGAGGTCCTTGAAATACTTTGGGATTGATCGGATGAGCTTTGATTTTAAACCTGTAATCAAATACTTACTTAAGTTGCTTAAAATTGTAAGAGTATTTCATACTTCTTGGCTTCTTCCAATTCCTTCTCCTCCAGCTGTTTCTGGCTGAGTACGTGCGTTGGCCTGGCCCGCTGCTTCGTCATTAAATGAGGCGAATTCGGAATGGTGGTGACGTTGCAGAATTTCTTGGGGATATTCGGAGTCGCTTTGTTCTTCGAATGAAACCGTTCGGGCGTCTTATTGTAATATTTGTTGACGGCTTCCGCCATGCTAATGAATTTCGATACATGCGAGTTAATCAATTTTGGTTTTGCCAAATTGTAAATGGTGTTCCTCGAGGCACTTCGTGGCAGTTTCGTGGTGGATAGCAACTTCCCAGCGTCGTTACTTAAGAAAAAAAAAAATGAGAAAACAAAAGTAATTTCTTATCTAATCTCGTGGAATGTGTAATAATTATTTAGTGTCTAGAAAAGTTGTCTAGAATCATTACAAACACTATTATTTAATAATAAGGCTAATTCAGTTCTATTTTTTTTTTTTACCTTTTATCTGTGACTATCACGTTTTGACCGTCGACACGAAACAGATTTCCAGTACTCAAGGACCTCCTTGGCATTCGTTGGCTCTTGTTTGGTATCTCTACAATTCAGACTTTACGTACAACAAATAATAAAGTAAAAAAAACCATACCAATTACGTTTTCTTCGATGGTGAAGGCATCTTCTGGGAATTCGGCTTTTATTACTTTCACCTCGCGTTCAGGCTTTGTAACTGACTCGTTCTGCTCATATTCTGCACCTGAAAATTAAAATGTTACAAAAAAAAAAACATTAATGGCTCCTCAGAGTATTCCTAAAACATCAAATGGAGTGCTCTGGGGCAATGAATTGAAACTGCCGTACCGTTTACACTAGACATATTTCCTTCAAGATGCTCAATGACTTCCTCTATAATTTCTACATCATGTTCAAGCTGAATATGTTGATTTGCACCTAAAAATTAATCATTTTGCATGTCGCAGACTACAAAGTCGTCAATGATTTGTTCCATCAGCAAGGTCTGAACCGTCTAAATCGATTGACCATCAAATTAATAGCGTTTTCGATTCACCTACACCAAGATCAGAGTATTTGCCTCCTCCTCTTCTTTTAACCTCATGTAATAACATGAGATGACAATACTCAGAGTGCAACCGACTTAAGCAAATTAAAAACGCTATAATTTTAACAGTTTTTATCTCTGATGGCTGCCTCCTTTTGACGTGTTGAGACTTGTCAGAACATGCTATTGGAAAAAAGCCTATTAAACATACCAGTTAATTGCTCTTTAATTTCAATCTCACGTTCGTACTTAACAACTTTTTCATTTCCCTCAACACACTCTACGACTTGCTCCTTAATTTCAACCTCATGTTCGTACTTGATGACCTCTTTGCTACACTCCTCGTGGTCCGTATCTGTAAAATTGCTATTTTAATGTCGGATTAATCTATAATTAACAGGAGCAAAAAATTGGCAGACGTTGCTTTTCTCACCAAAATACGATTCGATATTCGCGATGTTTTCTCCCTGTAAGTGCGTGGCGAAGTCCAAATAAGTAGGGGCGTCGTATCGGAAATCACTGGACATCGTGTTAAAGCACTTTCTGATTGAAAAACGGCGATTAAAACTCTTAAAATCACTTAAAATATCGCAAAGGTCGGTTTACTGCAGCTCGCACTTCAACGGTCGACTTGAACTTCAATTTGACGCATGCGCGCCTTCAAAAATTTGAAATCCTCGCTTCTGATTGGCTGCTCGCGCGTAAACAACGCCGAACACGAAAGACATGGGCGTAGACGCCTTGTTTTATTTCCAACGGGCAACATTTTTCTTTTGCGTTTAATTCTCATTGGAAACTTAATTATTTATTTATTGAAAGTTAAAGTGAATTGAAATAAGTTGTTTGTGCATTATGTTTAGGAGTGGTTTCGGAATAAAACGCTTCACTTTCTGTTCACAAATTAAAAGATCACAGCGGTTGCCATGTGAAAGTAATCGCAAAAACTGAGGACAGTGTCGTAGTTAGTAAAAAATTTGGTTATGATATAAACATAAACGCCGAGGTTATGAAACTCTTCTAGATTAAAGATTAAGGAGTGTTTCTTCTAATAATTTAAAATTCCAAGTAAGTGTTTCAGCTCGCTTTGGAGACGTTGAATAGGCTACCTATTTGAATGTTTTAAAGAAGAATGTAATAATGTACCATCAGGTGCACAGAAAAGGAATTTTGTTGCGTTATTATAGTTTTGTAAAACCAGTTTCAGTACATCTTTTGACAAACAAATTGCGACGGTCAAGTAACATTAGTCTGTTACAAAGCACTGGCAAATCAAAGTCAGACGTACTATAGCCAAAAAATGGTTTACTTTTCTTTGCACCCCGATGGTACAGCTGTCACAGCTTAATTAAAAAAAAACGGATAATGTCAAAAAAAATTCACATTTTTCTTATAGCGTTTTCGACTGATTGCTGGGGCCTGCTTTCAAAGTATCTCCATCTTGTTTTAACCTCATGTAAAAAACAAAGGATGGAGATACTCTCAAAGTGCTCCCGAGCAGTCAGCCGAAAACGCCGTTAGTTTTTTTTTTCATAGTGTGAAAATGGTTTATTAGAATTAGCTTAAAATTATTTGAACAAAATTACAATTGAGAAGAAGTATTACCGCCTGAGGTTCGAAACCTGAACGGTTGCATGTGCTACCAAACCGACCAGTGGTTTCCCTCGTTTCAATTATCTTAAACACCATATTTATACGAAAAATACGCAAAATATTTTTACGATCCACGTCAACGATGTCTTAGAACTCCCTCCAATCTACGCCGCATTGACGATGGTGCATGCGTAGACCGTTAACTGCCGCCATTTCGATTTCAGTCGCATGTATGTTTAGGAATATTTTTACATCTCTGTTGGTATCACTGGCTCCACGTTAGCGTGGATCTAGAATCTAGACACTACACAGAAAGAAATATGTATTTCAAAAATATAAATTGTAGTACTGTTTAATAAAATAGGAACCAGATACAAAAAAGTAGCAAATATTCAAACAATTATAGTAAATCAAATTAAGATAAAAATAGCGTCTACAATTGTACGAATATTTTCTACTTTTTTGCATCTAGTTCCAATTTTACTACAATTTTTTTTATTTTCAGTGTACCAAAAGCAACTTTTTCCCAGTGTTGCCAATACATTCGACCAAAAATTCCTTTTTCGGCGTACGACATTTCCCTAAATTAATCAGGGAAATTCATGTATGTAAACATTAAGTTAAAGTGAAAAACATGATGGAGATGAAACAATAAAAAGAAACATTTATTAACGTGCATGGTAAATTAATTTAAAAAATTCTGCAATTAACTGCTAAAACAAAGGAAAGAAAAATAGTAAAACATTTGCAACCTTGCAGCTTGCAATAATCGAATGCAGTGTTGCCAATTTATCAAATTTCGAAGTTCGTGCCTTCTTTAGAAAAAAAAAAGTATTGGCATTTTGACGTTAAAAATCTTATTATCCCGCGAGATGGTGCTCTATATTGACAATCAGAAAAGGAAACTGAAATAAAAAAAAATATCACTGAACAGAGAAAGATTTGGTTAGATTTTTCAAAATTTGTTTGCAGTTTTGTTTTTCAAATTTAACCCGATCGTCACTTGTTTTTGATTATAGATTAGACTAGTTTTCTTAAGTTTGAAATTCGTCCTCAAACATTTCCGTCCCTTTTTGATTTTTTTCTTGCAATGGTCGTTATTAGTTGCCATCTTCAAATACATATTTCTGTCACTTTTTGATTTGCTTTTTTGGCCGTTTATTGCCGTTCTTGTTTGAAAGAAAACTGCCTCGCCGTACTCTTAAATCAATAATTTGTTTTTCTTTTCTATTTCTTTTGTTCATCTCCTGGATTTGTTTCTTTTTCTTTCGTAAATATTACGATCGTCATTTGCTTCTCTTTTTTTGTGGTTTTCCGCCTTGAAATGTACGATCGTCGTTTGTTTTTTTTTCCTTTTCGTTTTGAAATTAATAAAAAAATTATCGAAAATTTTCTTGCACTTCGCCAATAATAATTTGTCATTTGTTTTTCCCTTGTTTTCGTAAATAAGCATTAAGATAGCGATTTGTTTTCGTTTGTTTTGTTGGATTTTGTGAAGTTGAAATTATTAAATTAGTCTTGAATATTCCTTATTACTTTTTAAATTACATTAAATCTACAATTCGTTCTCTTTTGTTTTATATACATGATCGTCGTTTGTTTTTTTTTATTTGTTTTTGTTTCTTGTTTCATTTGTAGTGGGGTGGTTGGTTTCTTTTCTCGATCGTTAAAATCTTTCTTGGTTTTTTTTTGAAAAATGTTCTTTTTCTTCTTTTTTTTTAAAGCGCCATCTGTTGGTTACCGACTTTCGCGAATTGATTAAAAACGACTTCACAGATGACACTTAGAAGCGACAGTGACTTTATAGAGTCCATGTAATTTTGGGAAATAATAATTACAGGAAACTATTTTTGCCTTCAAACTGTATTTTTATGAACAAATATGGGGTGCAATTTCTCCTTTTTTTCTTATTTTATTCTTTTGTATCTACTTGCATTGTTTCTATCAGAAATTGGCTTCCGTTTGAGCAATCCTTTATCTCTTTAAAATGAGGAAAACAATTAATTTGTCGTTCATTGTTTAGTTATGATTATGAAATAGCATAAAAGATGACGACAGAGAAGAAATAAATACTATATTAAACGTGAGATCTTTATTTATTATATGATATTAAATAATTTCTCTCGTCATTAATTCGTTAATTGGTCAAATAAAGAAATGTTTTAATAGAGTATAACTTCTTCTTCTTCTTACAGGTGAAGAACTTTCTAAGCAATTTCGATTTTTTTTTCTTCTTTTAATATCCCATCGTGTGCTCCTCGCTTTTTAAAGAAAATCCATTTTGTGTACGTGTCCGGCGAAAACTTACAAATATGTGTGTTAATAATCGATTTAAACTGCAATTAGAATTCAGTTCAGCCGCACCGAAAGTTATTTAAACGAAGAGACAATGATCAGGAAAGTTTTGCATTAACATAGGAGTCATTTGGATCAGATTCTTTTTATTTTTCTCACAAATGACCCAAATAGAGCCTAATCCGTCACACTTTCCGCGATAACTTATTCACAAATCGTACACAAACTATAAATACAAGTGCTGTTTAGTAAAATGTAACAGTGACTTTTATATTGTGGCAGCAGGCAAGTGTGCTACGTTGTTATATGGATTTTATTTCATAATGAGGATATACGTAAGTACCTATTTTGTTTTTTTTAATTTTTTTTTAAACGTCCGCATGTAAATTTTTTTATAACTGCAGTTTGTTTTCTAATTACAGATATTAATTTTATTAACAATTTTTTGTTACTGTTCTGTTATAAGTGTGGTGCATGGTCTCCTGCCTAAAAAGAGGTATCTACTGAAATTTTTATTTTTTTTTTCTTGCGAAAATCTTCATTGGTCTCTTTATTTTAGTGTTATTCAAGTCAAAGAGGGACACGATTTAGGGGGTTATTGGAGAGAGAGACAGGAATGGAAGGCGTATTGGGTGAAAACGTGGATTCCAAAGACGGTTCGTATAACATCTTCCTCGTGCGTACGTCCATACAGTTTCCTGTAATTTTTCTTTCTCCAAGATGGTATTCGAGAAAATCAAGGAGTGGCCCGACACCTAGCGGAAGTTTTGCGAAGGGTCCTATAGTAAGGAAAACATTGAAATGACATTCGGTTAACCTACAAAAAAACATCAAATTGACGTGACGCTTTCACTTTTACATTTTTAATAACGAATGTTCAATAAAAAAAAACGGTCAAGTAGGCTGTAGCAGGCTTTTGTTGTCGGGAACGCATGTCGTGATTAACATCATTTGAATTTCAACTTTGACAAGTTGACGGTTAACCTAACCAACAAAACTCGAAAGCGGCCCCTGCAAATTTTTTTCCAATACCTATTTATACTTAATATAAATAATAACAATGATAATAAACCTTTATTTTTGAAATGTCTTCTTTGAAGTGAGGTTAGAACTGCAAGTGACGCTTCACGCTAGTCGTATGAAGAACCTTACGCGAGACGTTTAAAATAAAGTCATGGCTATCTAGACCGTTTTTTTAATTGAACACTCGTTAGTAATAAAACTAACAAAAACATTAACGGATTGAATAGGAGAGGTTTCATCGAATAATACGAATGACAGCTCTTTATTTTCCTTATTAAAAGCGCCATCTGTTGGTTATAATGATTTTCTCGAAAATTTATGGTTTAAGTACGACTTCACAGATTTAAACAAAAGTTTCGTCGAACTTCTTAAGCTTTCGAAATTTTTAAGTACCTACCCCCGTGAAGACGTATTTAAACAATAATTGTGTTGTACCATTTCGGGAAAACAAAAAAAAAATTACAGGAAACTGTAACTTTCTACTATTTTTTGCCCTGCTCTGACTCTATTGTACTCCACTGCAATTTTATTAATTTACGCTCGTGATGAAAGTGTCTCAAATTTGATTTTAATTAATAATTAATTATTAATTAATTTGTTTTTAATCTTAACTTCAAATGAGACAATAAATCTGCAATATTTTTAAACGTGGAAACAATAATTTAAGTCAGAAATTAAAAATGCAATCCGAATTTTTCTGGTTTGGCCAGTGCCTGCTGGAAGACAGGCCAGATTTCGAGTGGGGGGCAGTTCCATTTCGGATTTCGATGTCTGACTCGGAAATGGAGCAGCTCCCCACTCTAAAATGCGGCCTGTCTTTAGTAGGCTCTGGTGGGTTGGTTCGCATCGTTGATTTAAAAACATTTAAAAAATAATTCTGGCGAAGTAAAAGTAAAATTATTTTTATTTAAGTCACACGTGGTTAGGGGCGTCGAGGTTATCAGTCGGCCCGAGGGGGAAATCCCCTTTCGGTCATAAATAAGAAAATATTTGAAAATCTGGAACTGGAATAAAATTCTCAGAATACATGAAGTTTTGATTTTGAAACTCGATTTAAAATTAATTTATGAATGTCCTTTCGTTGATGTAATTATTTTTTTGTCGGCTTTTACCGCTTCGTCCCCCTTTTTGTCAATTAATTTAAATCTAATCACACGTGGTCAGGGGCATCGAGGATATCAACCAGCCCGAGGGAGAAATCATTTGGATCATAAATAAAAAAGAATATTTGAACATCTGGAACATCTAATAAAATTTTCTGAATACATGAAGTTTTGACCTTGAAACTCGATTTAAAATTAATTTATGAATGTCCTTTCGTTGATGTAATTATTTTTTTGTCGATTTTTACCGCTTCATCCCCCTTTTTGTCAATTAATTTAAATCTAATCACACGTGGTCAGGGGCGTCGAGGTTATCAACCAGTTCGAGGAGGAAATCATTTGGATCATAAATTAAAAAAAAATATTTGAACATCTGGAACATCTAATAAAATTTTCTGAAAACATGAAGTTTTGATCTTGAAACTCGATTTAAAATTAATTTATGAATGTCTCTTCGTTGATGTAATTATTTTTTTGTCGATTTTTACCGCTTCATCCCCCTTTTTGTCAATTAATTTAAATCTAATCACACGTGGTCAGGGGCGTCGAGGTTATCAACCAGTCCGAGGGGGAAATCATTTGGATCATAAATAAAAAGAAATATTTAAACATTTGGAACATCTAATAAAATTTTGGAATACATGAAGTTTTGATCTTGAAACTCGATTTAAAATTAATTTATTAATGTCTTTTCGTTGATGTAATTATTTTTTTGTCGATTTTTACCGCTTCATCCCCCTTTTTGTCAATTTAAATCTAATCACACGTGGTCAGGGGCGTCGAGGTTATCAACCAGTCCGAGGGGGAAATCATTTGGATCATAAATAAAAAGAAATATTTAAACATTTGGAACATCTAATAAAATTTTGGAATACATGAAGTTTTGATCTTGAAACTCGATTTAAAATTAATTTATTAATGTCTTTTCGTTGATGTAATTATTTTTTTGTCGATTTTTACCGCTTCATCCCCCTTTTTGTCAATTTAAATCTAATCACACGTGGTCAGGGGCGTCGAGGTTATCAACCAGCCCGAGGGAGAAATCATTTGGATCATAAATAAAAAAAAATATTTGAACATCTGGAACATCTAATAAAATTCTCCGAATACATGAAGTTTTGATCTTGAAACTCGATTTAAAATTAATTTATGAACCTCCGTTCGTTGATGTAATTATTTTTTGTTCGAGTTTTACCCCTTCATCCCCCTTCGACAAACAATTTTGATTTACTAAACTAGTTGAAAATTAATGTACATGTTTATTTTTTCCCATTTTGTTAATTAATTTGTTTAATTATTTTTAATTAACTAGACTTGTTTCTGAAATTTTTGTGTTTGTTAACGTGCCCTTTATTGTGTTAAAAAAAAAAATTAGTAGCAATTGTTTATTTCTTGCTTGCTATTCGGGATTATACATTTTATTGTTAATTAAGTGATTGATGACATGTCTATACAGTGTGTCCTATTAAATTAAACACTATCCTAATACGTAAGGACGTATGCGAAAATAATAATTTATTTCACAAGTGGTAACTATGTAGGACGCTCCAAGAATACAGGGTGGACAAAAAAAGAATTTGCGTTCCCTAATTTCTTTTTTTTTTACAAAAAAAAGGACAGTTTCCTTATCTCTAGGTTGACCCTAATTTTTTGGAGCAAAAACGGGACAGGTTAATTTTGTTCAAACAGAATAATTCAGAATACAAAATTGTCTGTATACAGGGTGTTCACCGGAAAACGGCACAACTTGTTTATTTTAATTTTTACGCGATAGCTTAAATTGGAAAAGGTTCAGCACTTTTCCTGCTCGATTTTCCGGCATCATCAGAAAAACAAATGACTATCAGGCGTTCGAGATTTTCAATTAATGTTTTCAGCTTCTTCCAAATGGAACATTATATTTCTTATCATCGCATCATGTCCGGGATGCCAAACTAAGCACGTCTCTTAAATATTCTCTTCTTTCTTTCGTTTACTATTTTATAAATTATTATCGTACATTAATTTGACAGTTTGAACACACTTCCTTAATTTTCCTGTTTCAACGCACACTATGAATAAAAAAGACTGCCGTAATGATACATTTCTTCCCGCGAATATCAAGGCTAAATTATTTATAAGATATTCCGTTTTGGAGGCGTAATTAATTTGACGTCCTGAACGCAACGCGATGATAGAAAAGCCTAACGGTCCGTCAAAAAAGTTGAAAACAATTGAAGATCTGGAAAACCTGATAGTCCGAAAGTACCATAAAATGGAGAGGAAAGTTCCTGAAACTTTTCTAATTAAAGTAACGTCGTAAAAATTCAAGCAAGAAAATTGTAATGGCTTCCCGTGTACATCCTGTATATTTTGGATTTATATACCTCATGTCCATTTAACAATGGGACGGGAATTTATGTTATCTTCCCCCCAAAAAAAAAAAAAAAAATTCGTAGGAATTTGTAGGTTGCGATTGGAAAAATTTTGGTTTTTTGAAGTATTTTGAGCTTGAATTTATGATTATCCGCAGTTACAAATTATGAAAGAAAACAAAAATACTAATTTTTGTGGTTATTGAAGTCTCTAGAAACAAAACGTGAATCATGCGCCCTCTGGCCAGGTAATTAGGGCCGAACTTGCCATGACTTTTATCAAATGACAATGACAAATCAGCGGTTCAAGTAAAAAGCCAGAAACTTTTCTTTTAATTTTTTTTGCTTGATATTTTCCTATAATAATTAAATCAAGACGAGTGAAACAAAAGAAAGAGAAAACTTGTTTTGATTCTCAATATTAGGAACTAATTTAAGTATAAGTATAGCCGACGGCGGTAAAAGAAAAAAATTAAAGAAAAATATCGTAACCAGGGACAAGAATTCGGCCTACTTGATATTGGATGCTTTTTACGCCGCCAAATGTAACGAGTGTTCAATTAAAAAAAACGGTCTAGATAGCCATGAATTTATTCTGAACGTCTAGCGTAGGGTTCTTCATACGGCTAGCGTGAAGCGTCACTTGCATTTCTAACCTCACTTTAACTCAACGAAGACATTTTAAAAAGAAACTTTTATTATCGAATGTTTTATATTAAGTATAAATATTAAAAAAAAAAATTGCAGAAGCAGCTTTCGAGTTTTGTTGGTTAGGTTTAACTGTCAACTTGTCAAAGTTGAAATTCAAATGAAGTTAATCGCGACATGCGTTCCCGACAACAAAAGCCTGCTACAGCCTACTTGACCGTTTTTTTTATTGAACACTCGTTACTATTTACTGCTTCCGCGGCTCCGATGCATCTAAATTGCTGTTGAATGGGAGCGAAAGGGGTGCAGTGCCAATGCAGAAATTACTATGGGCGGGACTAATACCGTCCGAATCCTAAATTTTCGTAGTGCTCGCGGAACAAGCGGGCCGAACTCTTTACCCTGATCATAACACAGGTTCCATGTATTACGGTGATTTTCTGTGATTTTCTTTAATCGTGATGGATAATAAAATAATATAACCGTTGAGTGAACGATGTTGCGACGTGATTAACGCGTTTTCTTTTCCCAAAAAAAATTAATAATAATAATAATAATTGCGAAAAATAAACGGGACGATCAGTACACACGAAAACAAACGAACTGTTCCGGTCAAAACCGGGACGTACGATCGGCCCGATTATCTCGTATTGTGAATTTTAAGTTTTGTCAAACTAGGCTTTATACAGGGTGATTTTAATAGTTGTGCAAATATTTTACACGGCGATAATACATGTTAAAGGGAAGCAGAATTACTCGAATTTGCTACGTACATACAAGTGTTTATTATAGTTTTCTTGGAAAGTAGGGTTTAATTACCGTTGTTTCCAATTATCTTATCATCGGATCCAAGTGTTAGATACTTGATTTGGTCACGATTAAATGATGTATCAAGACATCAGAACATTAGGTATTTTATGGTTTCCATTTACAATAGCAACCCTCTGTACCATGCGTTTTTTTATAAGTATACATAGCCAAGGGTGTATATTTTTATAAAGAAACATGTCAACGCATTGAATATGTGTAGCTGGATGCCTACAGATTGCAGTAAAACATTGTAAATCATTGACGTTTTTTATAAAAGTATACACCCTTGGCTATGTATGCTTATAAAAAAAAACTCATGGTATAATACACATACCGGGTGGAAAGTTTCAAACCCGAACATAACAAACTTGCTTTGAAAACTACGTTTCTATAGATTACTGCTCGCCATTTAAAGATACAAAAATGGTAATAGTATGAAAGGAAAGAGAAAATTAAGGCCAATATCATCGTGTTAAAATGATTCCTAAATATTAATACATTCAGGATAAAGATTTAATTTTCAAATTTTAAATGAAAAATTTAGTCGTCTATGTCAGATTTGAAACTGTCAGTTCTTTTCAGTTAACGGAAAATAATTTATACGTCAGTCAAAAAGTAATATAATTATGAATAATTATACGGGCTAAATAACAGGTACCCTTATCGTTTAAGTTACAACGATTGTTTCTTTATTAGAACAATATTGTTGTTTCTGATTCTATCAATCATTCAATTTAAACTCGATACTAAATCAGTTTTAAATTTCAATTGTATAAGAATTAAATAAGTTTCACACGACCGTACACTGTTCAAGAATACAATATAACATAAAACTGTAAAGAATATTTACACAAATCCCATTTCAGTTGCCATCATTTTTTTTTTTTTTCAAAATCAACGAGAAAGTAGGAATGTATTTTGTGAAGCAATGAGAGCAATACATATATCATAAGTTTTTCATCATCAGTATGTTTTACGGATGAATGAACTTTTATTTTGAACTGTTTTGAAACAGAAGCCTATTGTAGAAAATTCTGGTTATTGAGTTGCAAACTTCAAACCTGACTTACTAGGGCGACTACATTTTTCATTTGAAATTTGAAAATTTGATTTACATTCATTCAAAGTATTCTGCAATATAAATAATTTTAACACGATAATATTGGCCTTAATTTTCTCTTTCCTTTCATACCATTACCATTTTTGTATCTTTAAATGGCGAGCAGTAATTTACAGAAACTTAGCTCTCAATGCAAGTTTGCTATGTTCGGGTTTGAAACTATCCACCCGGTATGATTTGGTTACGATTAAGTGATAAATCAAATGATATATCAAGTGATATCTTAAGATCGCATTGCTATTGAATGTTTAATATCCATTATGTTATTATGTATTAGAAAGGAAAGAGAATTGACGACCACATAATTGTACAGGGTGGATTAATTTCGATGTCTCTTATGGGCATCTCCGTAACTATAAGAGATAGAAAAAAACTAGTGGCCAAGTCTCGATTTCTTTTTTGGAGATTAAGTCAACAGCGTAAACAAAAATTGGCTATCTTCTTTTGTTTTCAAGTTATGGTCAAAAATTGACATTGACTTTCCGTTTTTCGGTCATATCTCATTTATTTTTAGAGATATTAGAAAACTGTTTGATCATTATTGGGACACTTTTTCGAATACATTTCAGTGGTGTAGTTGATTTTTTAATATTTACTTAAATTTTCAAGTTATAACATAAATTTATATTTTTTTAAATAGAAATCACAGTAGGCAATGCCCTCATTAAATAGAGATTTTTTTTCTGTTTTCAAAAATATGTACTTTGTTGGGTTTATTTCTTATAATTAATAGAAAAAGTGCCATTTTTGTTATTAGCCTTGCGTATCCGAGTCTTAGTAGGCTGGCTTCAGTGCAGTGCCAACATTTTTTTTTTATTTTTAGATTAGATTAGCTTTGGGCTTACTAAACATCCACGCTTAGCCGATTTTTGAATTTTTGCAAGGAATCGTTTTCCACTCGGAAAAACTCTCAAAAACGACTTTTCTCGCAAAGAAAACGCAAAGAGATCGTCCATCAATCAGTGACAAAAGAGTTGCGAACACGTGATGACCTCTCTTTGAAAAATGAACGCTTTTATCTCTTCAAAGAACTTTTTATATAAGGCATTACTGTTTGAATCTTAAGGCTTTGTTATCTAACATCGGTTCAAATATTAACACAACTATTAAAATCACCTTGTATAATACTTGTACTTTAACAATATTACTGTTTGTGTAAACTTTTTCCTTATTTTTGTCGTAGATATACGTGCCGGAATGGAAAAAAATCTGGGGTCCAATAAACATAAAAGAATGGGTCCCCCTCGCCCACCCACACCCTGGTTGGAAACCGCACTAAATAACTCCGCCCTGATACAAGAACTAGTCATATACAACTTTACCATGTATTTATTATCGCAATTGTTTTAAAAATCTACCTTGTGATTTTCATTTACTTACTTACCCATCATCACGAAACTAATTTATTTGTTTATTTTAATAAAAACGATTTATTTTTAAAAGTTAATTGCATTGCAGTTGCAATATTTACGTTGCGGAAATATCTTTCTCATCGTATATATATATATATATATGTATATTGTTTAGTGAAAGTTATCGTCCGGTCGTTCCAGAAGAACCTACTTACCATAATTGTGAAAATTAGCGTGCACGATGATTAACGATGATAGCTTTTCAATTTTGTGTGTTGTATTAAAAACTTCCTAAACAAATTTTAAGTGGGTGTTAATCAAACTTTCACAGGGGGACAGGAGAGACAGCGCCGGCAATAATTAATTAACTTCGTTTATTTAAATAAAAAAACAGAATAGAATTAAAAATGAAACACTTATTATTTAAGTATAAACCTACGACTCCTCGCAAACATTCATTCATTCATTCGTATGCGACAATCACAAGTGTTCAATGTTAAAACTCATTGTCAGTCATTGGTGTTAACATAATTATACAATTAATTAATTAATTAATACCTATATACAAATCTAAAGTGTGTTTTTTTTTATAATTTATTGTTTTGGGAACTGCCAGTTTGTGCCTGGTTTTGGTAGTTGACTTTGGGTTTGCTGCGTGTTTTGTACTGTATCACTTTTGGGTGACGCGACCACAACTTGTTTTTGCGATGCACTGGCTGTAGGATCTTCACGATCCCAACCGTGCTCTGGTACATGTTCATGGTGGTGGTCATGGTGATCAGGTAATGGGAACCACTCGGAAATAACAACGGGCTTCCAAATTACTTTCCAATCGGGTACCCAAATTTGCTTCCACGCCGGCACCCAAATCTTCTTCCAGGCGGTTTTCCACTCGAGCTTCTTATCCGAAACCCAAATTTGCTTCTTCTCCGTCCTCCAAACCTGCTTCCAGGCTTCCTTCCACTCCAACTTTTTATCTTTAACCCAGATCTGCTTCTTGCCCTTCTTCCAAATCTGCTTCCAAGCCTCCTTCCACTCCAGCTTCTTATCGGCAACCCAGATTTGCTTCTTCTCCGTCTTCCATATTTGCTTCCAGGCCTCCTTCCATTCTAATTTCTTATCCGCCACCCAGATTTGCTTCTTTCCAGACTTCCAGTATTTTTTCCACGCCGGCTTCCAGATTAACTTCTTCTTCCAAATATCATGCGCCGTGTACTCAGAACCGTCGTGGTCTTTCCCTATGAAGTGATCGCCGTGCACTGCTTCCTTGACCCACACGGGGATCCAAATTTTCTTCCACGCCGGTACTTGTATGTCTTTCCAGGCCGGCACTTGTATTTCCTTCCACACGGGCTTCCAGATTTTTTTCCAGTCGGGAACCTTGACCTCCTTCCAAGCGGGAACCTGGATGGGCTTCCAGACCGGCTTCCAAACCTTCTTCCAGTCGGGCACTTGAATTTCCTTCCAGGCCGGGACGTGAATTTCTTTCCACACCGGCTTCCAGACTTTCTTCCAATCGGCCACTTTGACGTCTTTCCAGGCTGGAACCGAGGTGGGAACCCATATCGGTTTGTAGTATTTCTTCCAGGCCGGCTTCCAGATTTGCTTTTTCGCCGGCTTCCACACTTTCTTCCAACCCTTCTTCCATGTGACTTTCTTCTTCCAGTAACCTTCGTGGTGGTGATGATCATCGTGATGATCGTGGTGGTCGTCTTCTACGTGGTGCTCGTGTTCGATGTGGTGGTGATCATGATCCGCAGGTATGTCGTGACCGGCGGCATGATGGGCTTGAATGTCGTCGAAGACGTTGTGGTCGAAATTTCCTTGGAAATCGGAGCTGAAGTCGTACTGTTCGGTGTGATCGGGAAATTCGGTGTGATCGGTTACGGCCTGAGGATCGGTCTCTTCGTGGTAAGGATCGTAGGGTGGAAGGTAGTCTTGGCCTATACGTTTTTCAGCGACCCTATAAAATTGTTTGAAACGTTTGAAATACACAAAACAATCATTTTTAACATGCTTACTGTTGTGTTTGGTTCACTATCTCTGCCTGCTGAGTAATTGGCTCCACTGCTTTAGCATGTGCATTGGATATCTGAATAATTACCCAAAAGGTAACCTAAAATGAAAAACTTTATAACAAATGTGAACCTACTATGCCATGTACTGGATGATTCAAAATAAGTGTCCGTTAACCACAGGTAATATACGAAAAAACAAAACAAAAAGTCTCCATGCATGGTTTTTAAGATCAAATGCATTGAGGATTTAGGTATAAATTGGTTGATGGGCACTGGTACAGCTGTATTGCGTTACAAGAGCAATGAATCCTTGCGGAAACACTAGCGTTTATCTTAAATCAAAAGTTTAAAATGTTTTTGTTTATTAGTTTCTGCGGGAAACAGTGTATAACACGCAATCCATTCCTTCGGACATCAAAGTTGTGTATACATGCATAAGAAATGAATCATAATTTCCATTTGTGACTCAAAGGAGATTGGTTTCTAATAAATTCATTTCTTACTTGGATGGCCCTAGTAAATGCGTTCCTAACGGATCGTACACTTATTCTGAATGACCCTGTATATCACCAGGATGGAAAAAAAGGAAAAAATAAAAGAACCGCATTAAAAAAAAAGCGTCGCAGTTTAAATTTCAATCGAACGATGTGATGCAACAGAGAAACTTTGAAGCTTATTGGAAATGCACGACGCAATGGTCAGAGCCAAGTTCAATACCGGGGCTTTCACCAACAGTGAAAGAGCATTGCAAATAAGGACACCGTAATATACGAATAAACAGCAGTGTGAAATTCACTGTGAATTCAAGCCATTAGCATAACACGATTATTAAACAACTGTTTTACGATTATTTAAGACGTTGTTAATTCGAGTCGGAAAACGAGGAGAATCTTCCATCGTCCGTCCATAGCTCGAAGCTATACTTTAGTTTCTAAAAACAATTTCCTTCGGTATAACGAGGATGTTAAATAATGAATTTATGTTCGTTTTGTTTATTTTGTTGAATAAATTTTTTTTAATTTAAATATTTTTTTAATCCTTTCACTTTCCAACCGTTCACTGGAAGATACTGACTGTATTTATTAATTCTCAGAATTTCGCAAAATGGAATAATTTTTTTTTTTGTATCTCAGCTATTATACAGGGTGTTGCATTTTAAAACGCAAGCTGGGAAATCCTGAGGTACTCGAATACGGTGTTTTTTTTTCACATGCTGAGTTTTAAGGCGTTAAAAAAAAGATTCCGCAACTAAATTCAATTTACATTTAATTTCAACAATCAATGAGTGATTGAGTGAAAACCGAACAGATAATTAATAAATCTAGTTCGTTTTTGAAAAAGATTGACAGAAAACGCTTTGCTTTTAACACTATTGATCAAGGCCGTGCAGGTATGAATTGAATTCCGTTACTAATTTTTTTTAAATATCTTGAAACTGAGCGAAGCAAAAATTCTCAAACTTCGCAGACAGATTCATCTCGAAGAGCGCTTTAAGAAACCCAAATGGAATTTTCCTGTAAAATAATTAGGGAAGCCAATATTCGAGCGCATTTAAATTAACATGGGATTCCCTATGTTGCGTTTCAAAACGCAGCACCCTGTATACGTAATCGATGAATGAAAATTGTGTACATAAATTAATCGGTTAATTTACGACGTGTGAAGTGAGAATTTTGTTAAATTTTGTTGGTCGTAAATTTCCCATGAGAAATTTCACCTAATTAATATTCAGGTAAACGTACTTTCGTATATTTCATAAATAAGATGGTAGTGAGCCAGACTTAAAATAATTTGCCAAGAAAGGAAAGTGAAATTAATTTAACCGCTTTTAAGAAGTGATAATTAATTGTATAAAATTAAAAAGTATCAAATTAAAAAAAAAATTATCCGTTTATTGAAATAAATTAAAAGCCAGAGGCTTTCAGTTTTACCTTACCTCTGTACATACTAGTGACAGAAAGGCTAATGCACCTAAAGCTTCTGGGATACTTCCAACATTTATAAAAAAAAACGTGGAGTATTTTTTTTTAATTTCATAAATAATCTGTTCGAAGTCATCACGTTCGATGTTGATTTAAAAATAGTAATTATTTTTAAGTCAACACTGAACGTGATAACTTCTAACAGACATACATACGTCAACATCCTCTTACTTTCATACATCCTGTATATTTTATAAGCGCTTATCATCTTAACACTGATCGCCTTTTCGTACTCATCTAAATGCGACTTAATTTAAATAAAATGATTAAAAAAAGCAAAAAAAAAATAAGTGATTTCAAAATGTATCGCAAATACAGGGTGTGATCTGGCTTAAGACAACTTTTTATATAGAGGTAAGAAACAATTGATTCAAACAACAAAAAATATATATACAAACGTCTCTTTTTTTTAATAGAGGACGTGGATGATGTTATTTATTTTGGTAATTGTTCCCATGCAAAGTGGAAGTTAGTCGTGACCTTGTGACAAGCAGATGATGACATACGAAATATTTTTAACAAGTGTTTTCCGCTACTAAAAAAAAAATCGTACCTTCCCTGCTGAAAAAATAAAACAATTTCGTGAAAATCGTTTTTGATTGCAATGAATCCCTCAAGCGTCCTCTGTATAGCTGTTTCAGTCTTATTTGGGGCTTCATCAGCTATACTGAGTTTGCTAGAGGGATTCACTGCAATCAAAAACGATTTGCACGATTTTTTTTTATTTTTTTAGTAGTTGTAGTAGTTTTGATTGCAGTGAATCCCTCGAGCAAACTCTGTATAGCTGCTGAAGCCCCAAATAAGACCGAAACAGCCGTACAGAGGATGCTCGAGGGATTCATTGCAATCAAAAACGATTTGCGACAATTTTTTTTTTAAACTTTCATTATGCTTTGGCAGCAAACATGGCCGCCTTGCATGGGATGACTTACTATGTAGCAAACTTGCTTCAATTTGTCAATCATAATGTAATGTCAGGTCGAAAAGCGATCGTCGGATGTCGCTGTTTAAACTATTAAAAAAAAAATAAATAAAAATCATGAGCAAATTATGAATCTAAAGGTGTTTACTTTGTGAGTGAAACGCGTGGTTTTTGCCTAAACGTTTTATGGGAGTATTAATGGAATGATTTACGTTTTATGTATTTTTTTGGTAGCTCGGAATTTTGTGTCACGTACAATAAGTAGAAAACCCCGTAGAAAAATACCTCAGACTGAATTTATTTAATTATTAAATTATGGTGATGAACTTTGGACTTTTCTTGTAAGAATTGAAATATTTAAAAAATGTAATAGAGCATGGGTTTTTTAATTTTAAATTTATTCTTTCTGTTGATTTTATTGTAATCACAGAAGCTGGTTATTAACGTTCATTTATTATTGAAGAGAAAAATGAAATGTAAATGAATTAAAAAAAAAATATTTTAGTTGTACTGTTGCTATATTTATCGTTTTTTTTTTTTGAATGTATTTCCCACTTATGTAAAAACACCCTATATTATAAATTCGCTAGTAATAAATATTAAATTAGTTTGAAAAATAAATTTAAAGTGGTGATAGAAGGTAAAATATAAAAAAAATATATTTTTGAAATAAATAATGAATTTTTACTAAAAAAATAATTATTTAATTTTTTTAAATATAAATTTTTAAGACAAGGTAAGATTAAATTATTTCAAAATATTTTTTCATTTAAATAAAATACCTTCTTTCACCAAATTCAGACGACGCAAGTATTTTGGGATTTTTCTTTTTTTTTTTTGGGGGGGGGGGAATCACCGGAAAACACTTTGAAGAGTCCTTTTTAGGGAAGTAGTATCACACAATATTGTTATTTAAAAAAAAAAAGAGGCACAATAAATCAACACTAACCACTAAGTTCCGGTTGGCCTTCATAGCCACTTCGGAGCCACTGGAACAGTTTTTGCTCTTCGGCGAAGAAAAACTGTCAATTCATAGTTTGAATTTGAAACCTTGAGAGATATATAGTCTCGGCTTCTTCTGCGTGAGCGCCAGGTGGGGTACGTTACTTTCCCTGTCACCCTCCGGAGGTTGCAAGGCCAAGGCACAAGGCTACGTTCCAGCGGCGGCGGTGGCAGAAGGAGAAACCGATGAGACGGCGGGGTCATTCCAACGGATGGACGTGCCCGTTCTGCATAGAAATTGCGAGTTTAGACGTAGAAGGTGGAAATGTAGGCAATACGTTCGACAGGTGAAAGTGATTTATTATGCTAATCGCTGGTTTATATTAACGTAACTTTATTTATTTTTTTCTTATCGGCATGTATTAATTCAACAAAAAATAGGTCAGTACATGAAAATTCCAAATTCCAGATTTTTTTTGTGCTTCAAATCAAAAAGAAAAAATGTACGTATTGAGAATAAATAAAAAAAAATATGGAACCGCATTATCATTATTTTTGAAATATTATATCGGTTGTTGTTTTAAAGTGAGACTATAGGAAATTCAACAAATAAAAATCGGTACATTGCACATGTTCTCACTTTACAGCAACGACCGGTATATCTTGCCCTACTTTTCTGATAACGTTTTAAAATCAAATAATCAATTAAATAAATTATTATCAGAGTACTGTACAAGTAGAAAAATTAAATAAAATGAAACAATACCAAGTGTTTTATTGTTTTTATGTTTTATTTTATAGAATATGCGTATTATAATCAAAAGCAAAAAAAAATGGTACTATTTAAATATGATTTACCTCAAAATAAATAAAATTTTGTTTTAAGTACATGTTGGCGAACCTCGTAAAATACAAGGCGATTAAATTTTTAAATTCCATTCATTTTAAGTGGTTCGTTTCTTAAGTGTTTGTAACTTAAATGTTTTCGAACTTACTCAACTTTAAAGTTGGTAAGAATTTGCCGATTCGAGAAACAGAAGAAGTGAAGAAGTTAGAAAAAGACCGAAAGTTAAGAAGGGAATTTTAAGAAAAAAAAATAATAATAAAACGTGTGAATACACATTGTTCGGCTGCGCGTATCAGCTGGCGACAGAATGTTAGAGAAATAAAAAAGTTATGGTAAATAAAAATAAAATAGGAAAAGAAAGAGAGAAGAAATGCTGACCTGGAAAACAAGAAAAACATGGGACAGGGGCATATCTAAATTATTAGTAGAAGAGAGAAGGCTCCCAAAGAAGAATGCTGGAAGACATGAAAAAATAAAAATAAATGGAGAAAATCTATTACCTCCACACGTCTACGCCTGTGGTAGAAGAAGTTCAGGATAAGTAAATAAGTAGATCTTATATTCGATCAATGATAGTAATAGTTTCATGTATTGCCACGTTTGAAAAATTATATTTTAAATTCCTTTTATACTTTACTTTGGATTTACAATGTAGACGCCTTCTTTTAGGTTTAATTGACAGAATTGTTTAGTTGGCATTTCACAAGTACTGTCATTGACGACTGTGGCTTAATCGCCACGGATATTGTCTAGCGTGAATTGCCGACGTCTGCTTAGCTAGCAGATCAAAGTTCTTTTCGGTCAATCAAACGTACGCAAAATTCACGTTTGAATAAAGGGAATTCCATGCTGACAAATGTAATCCAAGTCATTTAAACTTACTTATTTACAATTCTACACCAGCAGACCGTATTTCCAGGGCCCCCGTAATCATATGTGCAAAGCTTGTAAAGGATGCGGGCGCCATGTTCAAGAATGTGCGGCAATTACCCTCTTGGCTACAGGACCTGTTTTGTTATTTTTCTTTTCGACGAAAAACTCAATCGGAAACAGTTTCCTGCCCGATAAAAATTATACGAAAAAATTATCCCTTAGACTGAACTGTCTTGATGAAGCCTTCAACTTCACGCCAAAACGTCGTCGACTGAAATATAACAGTTAATTGTTAATCGGTAATTAAAAATAGAAGCGTTCAATTCTTGGAAATGCTGAATTTTTCATAAAAAATTTAATGCAATAATTTTATTTTTTAGGAAAAAAAAAGAAGAAAACCATTACTGTTTTTTTCAGAAATTCTTAAATTTAAGGTTAAAAAAATTACTTTTAAACCAACATGTTTATTTTCTTTAGTAATTGATTGTTTCTGCATGTCCTAACTCATCCGTCAGAGGGCGGCTTTTGACCTGGCAGGAGGCCTAAAGATACATCGATCCTTGGACCCGAACTTTTTTTTAGAAATGCACTTTATCACATCCGACACGGATAGTTTAAAAAGGGGAAATCTTGAACTCAATTCATTAATTAAGATATTCATTATAATTCTGTTTAGTAGGCATTCAGCTGTAAATCGGTTAGCCGGCAATGAGTAGAAATGAGTGTACATTAGTGAATCGGTGATGCGCTGGCCTCGGATGAAGAGCCAAAGTAAGTTGTAATATTAAAAAAAAAAAAAACATTAATTATTTTTACGTTCGTTTTGCCAAGCAAGCCAGTAACTCCACGAGTAATAATTATATTTTCGTAGAAGCAACAATTAGTTGAAACAATGTACTCTAGAGATTTATAAAAGACAATTTAATCCGTACTAATTTTAATTATAAACTTTAATTCTATTTTAATTTAATTGATCTTTAATCAGTTTAAAATAAACACCCTGAAACGCGTCGTGGTTTCGTACGTGCTTATCGTTCGCCTAACTTTCTCGTTTCGTGACAGTAGAAAACTGTTTATTTTTGGATAAATATAATTTAAGGATTTTCAGGAATTGTTTACTATTCAGAACTGGAGCATAATGTGTATAGGTATAAGACCTAACCCGAAAAGAATGTGTAAAGTCATTAGATAACAAAAAGCGTCAATTAATTATTATAGCCGGCTTATTAAAACAATGTATAAATTGGCGCCCAGCGTGGGGCGCCATAATTAAACAAAACATTAGCAAAGTTGGCGCCCATTTTAGAGACAAAATAATCAAATAATTCGCCAACCTAACAAGTCAATGTCATTTGCATCTGAAATAGTCAATTGTTAGAAATTGTTCAAAGTGATTAATGACTAAATAATTAATTAACGCATACTTCTGATTTAGGTGAATCAGTTCTTTACGAATGTATGTACATAGTTAAATATTTTACAGTTTGAAAAACCCACAGTTTAGTTAATATGCTAATCAAACACATCTTCACAATCGAAATTACACTTCCGGAGAAACCATATCAGCAAGATCTCACAAACCAGTTAGGCATACACATAAACAAGTTTGCATAACGAGGATGTTTATTTAAAACATTATAAGGCAACCGCTCTTAATATGTAGAATCATTTCCGAGTTACGTAAAAGTTTCCTTTCTCGAACTTCCCGGAAAATGATTCGTGAAAAAAAGAAAAAAAAAATGATCACTCGTATAATAAACGTCACAGAATTTCCAGGGTTTTGCTGAAAACGCCAGCGTGACGACGGAACGTTGTTACAGAAAATTCGACTGAAATTACTTTCTGTTTTGATTCAGAGATGGCGCTTGGTTTTACGATGTCACGTCCGATTGAAAATTAAAACCATTGCGAAGTCAGAAATCGAAACGTGGCATCAAATTGAACGCCGTTTCGGTTCGGTTAAAAATCGTTTTTCCGTCGAGAGATGGCACTTTGAAGGACGTACGTTTTAATTTTTAACTTTTTTTGACAACAGACGACAATCAAAACGACTATCACGTGTGTAGATCTTGCGTCTTCAATTTATCTAAAAAAAGAAATTGTGTTGACACCGTATTCTTGACAATCGATTTATTTAGTTTACACTTTGGGACAACAGATGGCGCTTCAGACAATTCAATGTGATGCCCTTATTTACAGTAGCCAGATCATTTCCTCTCGTTAATTGATCTTAAACCAACCCGGATCCGAGAATGTTAATCGAAGCACTCTCCTGTTCATTCGAAATTGTTTTAAGTGTGTAATGTGTAAATTTGTTAAAAAAATTTGACGTTTCGCGGTGTGTTTAAGAGCTTCATCCTGAAGAATCCGTCCAAACGCGGGGTTCAACGGAGCGCCCGATCAATCATCTGTAATGTAAATTAAATAGCAACAATAAACTTAAAACAACCAACTGCTTTAATAAGAAAGTAAAATTAATTTCTCGACTGGCTCATAGATGTCGCTCAACATTTTTTTTTATTATTATTATTATTAATTTTCATTATTATTCTAGAAACGCTTAGTGATTAATTAGTAAACGAAGTAGTAATCCTTCTTCTTTTATTACGAGACGGAGGAAGGAAGAAGGGAATTTATTTAATAACAGGCCAAGCAATTAAACTTAAAAGAAAAACAATTGAAAAACTAAAAAAACTCAAAACAAAAAAACATCGTAGCCATTCTGAAAGCAGATCGAATGAATGAGACTTACCATTTCTTTTTGTCCAAATCGAAAAAGATTGTTTTTAATCTCTGTACCTTCATACAAAAAATTCTAAACTTAAGAAATACGTGCATGGATAACTCAGGGGTTCCTAACGAAGTCGATGAACCTATAGGGGTCGGCTGGGGGTCGATGAACCTCCGGGGGTTTCAGTTTCGGATTTTTAACTCTTGGAGGCCTACCTAAATACAATTTATTAAAACAGAAAAGATTTACGAATAATAAAATAAATTGGAATTGAATATTGTACAGTGATGGACGTAGAAAATGGGACGGTATTTTTTTTTAAGATAGTATCGAACTTTAATCGGCAGTTGTGTCAGTTCTGTAGTCTCTTCTAAAAAATTGTGCTAAACAGACACAGCAAATTCAATAAAAGTTTAAGAAATAAATATTAACATAGATACAAAATTAATATTAATTTAATTGACATTAAACTCTTAAGTTGTTATTGAATAAAAGAGAAATAAAAACAGGATACCAATTGATTATAAAAAAAAAAAAACAAAATACGGCCCAAATCGAATAAAACAATAATTATAATTTTTTTATATAGTTTTTTTTTTTAACTATCCACCCCTTACAAGAAATTAAAAATTTCCATCTACCCCTATATTGATTTAAATAATATTAAATAAAAAAGAAGTAGGAGGTGAAGATATACTAATATTGTTTTATGCAGCTTTAAAATTTTATTAAATTGTGACAATTTATTATTCTATTTTTTTTTAATTATTTTTTTATTATACGTCTATCGTCTTTTTTCTTTTCTTGATTCGATTTAATTTTGCTTCTTTTCATTCAAACTTTCATCGTCATCATTACACTTTAATCTTGTCGCTTGATCACCATTTTGTTTTCTCTTTTATTCGATTTGACTTTATTTTGTTTTTTTTTTTTAATTATTAACTGATCGTCCTGTTTTGTAATATTTACAGATTATTCTTTAGGTCGTGACAAAATTTGTCAAATTTTTAAATCGATTTGACTCACCGCCGTTATTCATATAAATATATTTTTCTTTTTTTTGATGCTAACTTTATCATCATTTTTATGCATTCCTCATTTGACTCTATTTTATTGAATTCTTAATATAATCAATTGATGGACCTTCGTTTTTTTTTCTTTTAATCGAATTCATTTGTTTTGTTTTTTTAATTTTAAATTAACAACTAATCATCTTGTTTTTTGTTTTCTCTTCGGTTTGATTTTATTTGATTTGACTTTTTATTTTTTTAATTATCCGATTGATCGCAATTTTTAGCATTGAGTTTATTTGATTTATTTTATTTTTTAATTATCAAATTAAATTAAATTTTCGGTTCGGACGAAAGTCAGTTTATTGACATGCTTCACGAGTTTCAGACAATTTTTATTTTCGCCTTGTCTTTTTATTCGATTTCATTCGTATTTTAGGAGTGTTTTGACTCTGACAATCAATCGAACGTTTCTTTTTCTCTTTTATTCGAACCGATTCAAATTTATTTAACATTGCTTGTAAATCTTTTCCTTTTTTTTATAAACTATTCGGCTACGCCTCCGTTAAACATAAGACTTAACAAGTCCGACCCCCCCCCCCCCCCCCCAAAAGACTCCTGGCGGACCTCTAAAGGTTCATCGGTCTCTTTTTAAGTCTTCATTGACCTCCAAGGGATAGATAACGATTCCGTTGGGAACTCTCAGACAAAAAGTTAGGATTCAATTAACAAAAGTTTAAAACAATTAAATTTCAGTCTATATCTCAGTTACGCGACGTTCATTTGTTTTTCAGTAAGCATCAGCAAAAATTTTATGATAAATTCTAAATTCAGAAATAAAGAAGAAGAGGGTGGGAGTTCTCGCGTAGTCGCCCCTGTACCATATGTTCAAATACTTTTAACCTGTAGAAGGCTATCTTTGTTTATCTCTATCTCTGCTGACATAATCACCCTTATGCCGCATCCATTACGTTAAACATAACGTTACCAACGAGTTTACGTTCAAATTCCTATTACAAAAAAAAAAAAAACAAAGAAAAACAGCATGTTATATTTAACGTAAATGCATACAGCATAAGGGTGAATATAGTTATAGTTTACGTTCAAATTCCTATTACAAAAAACAAAAAAAGAACAGCACGTTATATTTAACGTAAATGGATACAGCATAAGGGTGAATATAGGTATAGCTTACTTTCAATTTCCTATTACAAGAAACAAAAAAAAACAGCACGTTATATTTAACGTAAACGGATACAGCATAAGGGTGAATATAGTTATAGTTTACGTTCAAATTCCCATTACAAAAAACAAAAAAAGAACAGCACGTTATATTTAACGTAAATGGATACAGCATAAAGGTGAATATAGTTTTAGTTTGCGTTCCAATTCCTATTACAAAAAAAAAAAAAACAAAAAAGAACAACACGTTACGTTTAACGTAAATGGATACAGCATAAGGGTGAATATATTGGAATAAATAACTGCACAACCCTCTAGAGGGTAAAATACTCTTCGTATTACAAATGTAATTGTGCCTTTTGATAAAATAAACTGGAAACTATCTATACCAAGTACTGACGTATGTATATTCTATTAAAATTAAAAAAAGAATCCAAACGCGATGGTGAAAGTGAAACCGTAAGTTATTTCGATCAGGTTTCAATCCAGTACACCAGCTGTTTGTTTTAATGATCGATGAATTTCTTTCTCGACGTATTTTGACCGGCAATGCTCAGGGGCTTTAGAAATTGCCCATCAAAATAATAAAAAAGAAAAAAAAAAAAACATAAACAATTTCATTTTTAATAAAACAAATTTTTGCAAATCGAGAAAGTTCATTCGAAATATTGCAGTTATCATTATTTTTTTTTTGTCTGTTTGGTGCAACCAAACCAAAGAAAGTACGAGTATTTAGGTGCACCCGATAACATCAGTGATTGTTGAGTAAAAGTGAGAATGATATGCAGAAAATAGAGCAGCAAGGAATTTGTTGAAGATGATGATGATGATGATGAAGAAGTTCGATGTGCACAATCGAACGTAGGTATTTTAGAAGAAAGATACATGGCATAGGTAAGGTCTGGGACTTCCCAAATCTGTATCTGAGTCTTCAACTTTCCCTCCACTACCTTAAAAGAACACTCTCGTTGCCACATCGACTTTCTTTCTTCTTACAATAATAATTATTATTGTTAGTCACCTCGCAGATCAGATTCAAAATATTGGCCGTTCTTTTTCGGAGAGCCGTTAAGTTTCGTTGAATTGAATTATAATTTTAAGGCAAACAAGAAGTCGTAATAAATAATAACGAGAGTTATTATTAAGTTTCTCTCTCGATCGTGCTAATTACATTCAAAGCTTTCAACACATTATGCTCGTTATTGTTGTTTACAATTGGATATTGTCGAGTTACGTAATAATTATCAACACCCTGTAAAACCTGAGTATTATTATTGTTGTATTTAATTATGTTTGTGATGTTTATGTGACACATATACATAAGTAAATATATTCAAGACTCTACAGCAAAAATAAAAACAAATACGGAAATTTTATAGGAGTACATAAATAAAATATTTACGTCATTATGGTTTCTCTACTTTTTTAGTGATTTCTTTACTTTACAGTTTAAAAATATTTATTATTGTGCATCATGTTGATAATCCTAGACCTGAAAGCTCCTCTTTTTTCAGGATTGATTAGTATTATCTGATGTAATATAATAATTCGGCAACTAAATCCTGAAAACAGAAAATATTTTCTCCATTATTTCTAGTACTTATTGACACGATTTTTTTTTTCTTCAATTTATCAGTTGATCGTCTTTTGTTTTTATTAATTCGATTGATAAATACTTTATTTCACATTTTAATCCCGTCAATTTGATCATCATTTTTGGCCTTGACATTATTTTATTTATTTTATTTTTTGATTGTTATAACCGATCATCTGTTTAAATTTTTGGTTGTAATGAAATTCGACAGTTTTAACTTTATTATCATCCCTTATTTTTTGATTCCTCATTTAACTTAATTTTTATTTAATTTTCTAATTGACAATTGATCGTCTTTTGTTTTTGTTTTTTTTTTTATTTTATAAGTCGATTTAAGCTTATTTCATGTTACATTATAATGATCATCTTTTGTTTTCTTTTTCGTTCGGTCCGAATTTATTTACACTTTAATTTTTTCCTGATCTTATCATCTTCTCTTATTTCTCTATTCTTCATCTGACTTTATTTTATTTAATTTTTAATATAATCAATTGATCGACCTTTGTTTTTACATCTTTTAATCGATTTCGCTTGTTTTGTTTTTATTTAATTTTCTTTTTTAATTATAAACTGACTATTTTGTTTTTTGTTTTTTCTTTGGTTTGTTTCTATTTAACATGATGTATTTTTAACGATTTAAGATTATTTTATTTTTTATTTTAATCCCGTTGATTCGATCGCCTTTTTTGGCTTTGTGTTTATTTTATTTATTTTAATTTTTAATTATTAACCGATCGTCTTTTTTCTTAAGAGATTAAATTTTTGGTTGTGATGAAATTCGACGGTTTTTACTTGATTTTGTTCAACTTGGTTTTCATTTTTAATTGTCAATTGATCGTCTTTTGTTTCTCTTGTTTCGTTTACCCAAAACTTACTTGCATTTTAATTTCATTCTAACTTTATTATCAATCCTTATTTTTTTTCTCATTCCTCATGCAACTCAACCATTTTATTTAATTTTCTAATTGTCAATTGATCGCCTTTTGTTTTTTTTTTTTTTTTAATATAATTCGATTTAGGCATATTTTATTTTACATTTTAATGATCTTCTTTTGTTTTCTTTTTCGTTTCGTCCGAATTTATTTACGCTTTAATTTATTCCTGATCTTATCATCATCCCTTATTTTTCTATTCCTCATCTGACTTTATTTAATTTAATTTAATTTTTAATATAATCAGTTGATCGACCTTTGTTTTTACATATTTTAATCGATTTCGCTTGTTTTGTTTTTATTTTATTTTATTTTTTGAAATTATCAACTGATTATTTTGTTTTTTCTTCGATTCGTTTCTGCTTAACATGATTTATTTTTAAGTTACCTATCAGTGGGTTACTTCTTCCTTTTTTTAATTCGATTTTTTTAAGATTATTTTATTTTTCATTTTAATCCCGTCGATTCGATCGCCATTTGATCGGCTTTGAGTTTATTTTATTTATTTTATTTTTTTAATTACTAACCGATCGTCTGTTTCTTTGCGAAATTAAATTTTTGGTTGCGATGAAATTCGACGGTTTTTACTTGGATTTTGTTCAACTTGGTTTTATTTTTAATTATCAATTGACCGTCTTTTGTTTCTCTTCAATGCAGGTACGTCGTTCGATTTGGCGGCGTCTCCGATAGAATTGAGACAACCACAGGAACGAGATCTGCCATACTCGCAACGAATTCACAGAATACTCATTCTCAGGCTTACATCCAGCGGTGAAGCGGATTCTGTTACACGCCAACAACAATCGTAACACATATCTCATTTTCACACAAATCTGTTAATCCGTTGGGTAAAGGCTTGCTTAAAAGCACCTCAAAAGACACGCAGAGCTTATTTAATTCCAGTCAAACTGTTTTATGGAATTTTGTAACACAATTGAATATGAACAAAATGGGTGCTTACTCAGTCGAACAAAAATGTGGTGAAGATGAATAAGTCGTTTTTTTTGATTTATTATTTTTTTTTAATATGAATTCAATTAGTTAAAACGATATAAGAGAAGATTTCACGTAGTAAAATTAAATTAGAAATGTAAATACTACTTTGGTTTACCGCGGCGGTAAAAACAAATCGTTAAAACGATGATTTGTATAACAAGACAAAGGAGCAACTGTATTTATTGCCGACGTTTCATTAACGAAGCGAAGTCGCAACAATAAACAATAAAACCATACACGGCGCAGGAAGTCTGAGGTATTGCTGAAGTGACATTAATTTTGCAATATTTTTAAATTTACCGCCGCCCGACACATTGCGTAAACGAGTTTCAAGATTTAATAAATGCCTTACTGTTGTTGTAAATACTGCAATAAAATTAGGGTTCATTAAATTTATTCTAAAACAGAAACTCTATGTAAGTGACAAACTAATTTATTTAAAGCGTAACAGATGCTCTCGGAGCGTCGAGATTTGACGCGCCTGGCGCTGACGCGTGCAAGTCTAACTCATCACGCATTAGATCATCACAATATGTACTTCTCATTTTTTAAAAATTTGTTTCATGCCGATCGGATCAATCTGAGTTAAGAAGAACACAACGTGACCTCAAGCGTGCAAGCGATGGAAGTTAAAAGAAGAAGAAGTTAAAAGAAGACGGCCGCTTGAAAGATTCTTAAATTTTATCAATCGAATTGCGTACATACATATATGACTTACATTGTTTGCTTTTTCTTTCTAAAGGCAAGCTATAGATACATGTCATTCAGATAAATCCCAAAACAGTTTTTTTTTAATGTGTAAAAAGTAAAACTGTCACTTTAATAGAATCAACTATTACTATTTATTTTCAATGATACTTATAAATTATTTATTAGTTAAAATTGATGTACTTTTCATACATATACAAGTACTTATTGATGATGTACAAGCAAAAGTTTTTTCTTTTTTGCACTAAGCGCCGTGTTATTGAATTAGCCTCTAGCATATCTAAGCACTTTCCTGATTAGCGGTTAAATTACAAGAAGTTTCCATTGCGGAACCTCCTGCTAAACGCAGTTAGTCATGCAATAAAGTGATTAACACTAAAACATTAAGTAAAAGTGAAGACACTGCGTCGTAAAACTCGTATTTTATTACCGGTAGCAGTTTCCGTTTTGGTATTTGTTTTTACAGTTGGCACTTCGTTAAATAAATTTATGCATGTTGATTCGGCCAGAAACGTGTCAACAGCGTGTATCGACTTAAAAACTAAATTAAAACGCTAGGAAAACTTAACACCAGGTCAACTAGGTCAAGACTGCACTTGGAAGAAACCATTCATGATGCACCATCCGTTTAAAGAGGTGTATGTTCAATGTTTATGTTATTTATGTAAATAAGAAATGAGGTGGGTCTTAACATCGAACCCTGAGGCACTCCGATGTTTGTTGCTCGAATGTGTGAATTTATTTCGCCAGCTGGCTTATTCCCTACGTGTTTAATCAACAAAACTAAATTAAAACGCTGGGAAAAGTGAACACCAATACAAACATAACTCCTTACAAACAAGAAACTTGTACGGATTAAAAACAGCGGTAGCCCAACGTCTTGCATTTTATTGTTAGGTCAAGACTGCACTTGCAAGAAACCATTCGTGATGTATCATCCGTTTAAAGCGGTGTATATTCAATTTTTATGGCATTCATGTAAATAAGAAATGAGGTGGGTCTTAACATCGAACCCTGAGGCACTCCGATGTTCGTTGCTCGAATGTGAGAATTTGTTTCGCCAGTTGCATTATTCCGTACGTGTTTAATCACGACCTACTCAACTTAAAAACTAAATTAAAACGCCGGGAAAACTTAACACCAATACAAACATAACTCCTTACAAACAAGAAACTTGTACGGATTAAAAAGTACGGTAGCCCAATGTCTTGTATTTTATTTTTAGGTCAAGATTGCACTTGCAAGAAACCATTCATGATGTATCATCCGTTTAAAGAGGTGTATATTCAATGTTTATGGCATTTATGTAAATAAGAAATGAGGTGGGTCCTAACATCGAACCCTGAGGCACTCCGATGTTTGTTGCTTGAACGTGAGAATTTGTTTCGCCACTTGCATTATTCCGTACGTGTTTAATCACGACGTACTCAACTTAAAAACTAAATTAAAACGCCAGGAAAACTTAACACCAATACAAACATAACTCCTTACAAACAAGAAACTTGTACAGATTAAAAACTGCCGTAGCCCAACGTCTTGTATTTTATTTTTAGGTCAAGACCGCATCTGGAAGAAACCATTCATGGTGTATCATCCATAAAGAGGTGTTTATTCAATGTTTATGGTATTTATGTAAATAAGAAATGAGGTGGGTCTTAACATCGAACCCTGAGGCACTCTGATGTTTGTTGCTCGAATGTGAGAATTTGTTTCGCCAGTTGCATTATTCGCATGTGTTTAATCACGACGTACTCAACTTAAAAACCAAATTAAAACGCCGGGAAAACTTAACACCAATACAAACATAACTCCTTACAAACAAGAAACTTGTACGGATTAAAAAGTACGGTGGCCCAACGTCTTGCATTTTATTTTTAGGTCAAGACTGCACTTGTAAGAAACCATTCACGATGCAACATCCGTTTAAAGAGGTGTATATTCAATGTTTATGGTATTCATGTAAATAAGAAATAAGGTGGGTCTTAACATCGAACCCTGAGGCACTCCGATGTTTGCAGCTCGAATGTGAAGATTTGTTTCGCCAATTGCATTATTCGCATGTGTTTAATCACGACGTACTCAACTTAAAAACTAAATTAAAACGCCGGGAAAACTTAACACCAATACAAAACATAACTCCTTACAAATAAGAAACTTGTACGGATTAAAAACTGCGGTGGCCCAACGTCTTGTATTTTATTTTTAGGTCAAGGCTGCACCTGGAAGAAACCATTCACGATGCACCATCCGTTTGAAGAGGTGTATATTCAATGTTTATGGTATTTATGTAAATAAGAAACGAGGTGGGTCTTAACATCGAACCCTGAGGCACTCCGATGTTTGTTGCTCGAATGTGAGAAATTGTCGCGCCAGTTGCATTATTCCGTACGTGTTTAATAACGACGTACTCAACTTAAAAACTAAATTAAAACGCCAGGAAAACTTAACACCAATACAAACATAACTCCTTACAAACAAGAAACTTGTACGGATTAAAAACCGCGGTAGCCCAACGTCCTGTATTTTATTTTTAGGTCAAGACCACATCTGGAAGAAACCATTCATGGTGTATCATCCGTTTAAAGAGGTGTATATTCAATGTTTATGGTATTCATGTAAATAAGAAATGAGGTGGGTCTTAACATCGAACCCTGAGGCACTCCGATGTTCATTGCTTGAATGTGAGGATTTGTTTCGCCGGTTGCATTATTCCCTACGTGTTTAATTACGACGTACTCAACTTAAAAACTAAATTAAAACGCCAGGAAAGCTTAACACCAATACAAACATAACTCCTTACAAACAAGAAACTTGTACAGATTAAAAACTGCGGTAGCCCAACGTCTTGTATTTTATTTTTAGGTCAAGACTGCACTTGGAAGAAACCATTCACGATGCACCATCCGTTTAAAGAGGTGTGTGTTCAATGTTTATGGTATTCATGTAAATAAGAAATGAGGTGGGTCTTAACATCGAACCCTGAGGCACTCCGATGTTTGTTGCTCGAATTTGAGAATTTGTCTCGCCAATTGCATTATTCCGTACGTGTTTAATCACGACGTACTCAACTTAAAAACTAAATTAAAACGCCAGGAAAACTTAACACCAATACAAACATAACTCCTTACAAACAAGAAACTTGTACGGATTAAAAACCGCGGTAGCCCAACGTCCTGTATTTTATTTTTAGGTCAAGACTGCACTTGGAAGAAACCATTCATGATGCACCATCCGTTTAAAGAGTTGTATATTCAATGTTTATGTTATTTATGTAAATAAGAAATGAGGTAGGTCTTAACATCGAACCCTGAGGCACTCTGATGTTTGTTGCTCGAATGTGAGAATTTGTTTCGCCAGTTGCATTATTCGCACGTGTTTAGTCACGATGTACTCTTAATTAGATCAACAATGATGTTACAGGGTGTTTTAATTGCTGATTTTGTTGATTTAAACAATACAAACCCACGTTGATTATAACTTACGTATTAAAAAATAACAAAAAAAAAAAGAAAATTATTATTAAATTTGATGAATAAATTAAAGTGTTACTAAAACACCACATATACAGGGTCTAACATTAGTAAGGGTAAGTTTAAGACTTTTGTGTTATGAACATGATTTTTTTTTTTTTGGTACAACGTACTGTATCTGTATATGATGTTATAATATAATATCCTAAACCAAAACTTTCGTATATTTTCTTTTATAATGTAAATTGAAGAAACCAGTATCACGATTGGGAACTGTAAGTATATTTTTGCGGAAATATTTTTAATAAATCAAACATTCCGATTACCAAATTAAATAAAGCTGCGGTACCTAATAGGTGGATACATGCACTCAATTAATATTTAATGGTAATGAAAAGGCAACGCGTACGGTCGTGGATTAATCGGCTAATTAACATAGAATGGCATATGCTCGATCTTATTTGGCCGGTAAGAATTTTGTAACATGTTACAGCCACTTGTTTAGTGTCGGAATACGTAATAAGCGTCATTGTTTACATTACTCGGAAATGGTTGTACAAACGTACGTGTACGTGTAGAAAGTCAGATTATTTTCCCAGTCAAAATTTAAAGAAAATTGAATTTTATTTAAGTAGAAGAAATGTATTAGTTTCATCTGAAAAAAAAACAAGTTTCACAAAAAGAAAAGAAGAAATGACCTTTTGGCGTGCTTCTTTTTCTTTATTACTATTTTGGCAATCACCTTTAATTAACATTATGTATCTATACAAAGCAGCATTTAATTGATCAAATAGAAAAGAAATTAGGAAAGTGTTAAGCAGGTAACGGACTCGTGTATACATTTCAAGCTTCTTCTTATTTTTCAATCTCTTATTTTAACTACTGTTACAACTTAAAATATTCCTGAACATATTCCTGAAATATCTTGGTAAAGAGATGCAAGACTTTTAGAATGTATTTGTATTGTCCTATTAAATACAAATGTATAACGCCGAAGCGACGTGTCAATGCACACACGCTCTTTGCCGCCTCTTTCGAAATAAACCGCACAAAATATGTAGTTCCGTCCTGTAGTAATAACTTTACTGAAATAGGTATTATTCGCAAAATAATTACCCATATACATCTAATTAAAACATTCCTCTAAAAAATTGCTGCATTTCCTTCGTAAATGTACCATACTAAGTTTATGATCCACGTTAATTAATATGTGTATACAAATGGTGAAAGCATTTTTTTTTTATCAAAATATACATACATGTATGTACTCAGAGAATTTTTCTTGCTAATTAATTGCTTCGGGGGGTCTTTCCAAATTTCAAATTCTTTGTCCGTCGTAATTAAAAAACGTATTGATTTTCTGAGAACCCAATCTTGCATCTGCACATTTTTTTTTAAAATTAAGTCGTGATGCAGCTAAAATCCAACAAAGAATTGAAATTTGAAATCGAGAAAATAATAACGAGAGATGGAAACGGAAAGGAATGTCGAATAGGAATGATTAATGATCTCCGAGCGTTTTTTTTCTTCTTTTTTTTTAGATTTTCTATTTTAGAAAATAATATGTTCTTATTTAATTAATTAAAGATAATTTAGTAAATTTATTCTTCGATTTTTAAAGTTCCGTTTATTTCAAGGGATTCTAGCCCTTATTATTATTATTTGTTTAAAAAATGTTACTAGTATTAGTGTCGAGAGAAGAA
Source organism: Prosopocoilus inquinatus (assembly GCA_036172665.1). Taxonomy (NCBI): domain Eukaryota; kingdom Metazoa; phylum Arthropoda; class Insecta; order Coleoptera; family Lucanidae; genus Prosopocoilus; species Prosopocoilus inquinatus. The sequence continues at coordinate 2,289,447 of CM069873.1, forward strand.
TGTGTTTTCGGTTAAATTATTTATGCATTTCGACTTTTCGACGTTTCAAATGCTCTGTGATTAAAAATTAATTAAAATTAAAAAAAAAATCATTTGGCGTCGCAACTCCTCATAAGTAATAATTATTTTGCAGCTAATAAATGAAATTAATCTAATGAACAGATAAAACAGCGACATCCTACGATCGCTTTTTGACCTGACATTGCCGATGAAGCCCCAAACAGGGCTGAAACAGCTGTACAGAGGCTGCTCGAGGTTTTCACTGCAATCAAAAACGATTTGCAACAAATTTTTTTAAGAAATTAATCTAGTTAAAATAATTAAAAGTGACAGGAGAAGGAAAGTAACAGGAAAATATTTATAATGATTAAAGGATTAAATTATTTAATAGTGAATAAGGAATTTATGGGTGTTAGATCATTGGAATTGCGTTTAAATTTTCCGCCAGAGAATAATTTTTTCATACACGCCATCTATGTGGTTTATTTTCAATCATCTTGACACAGGACACTTTGAATTGGAAAATTTACAAAAAAAAATTCTTCTACTCTAAAAGTATTTACTTTGAATGTGCATAATCATGAACGACTTAAGTTGCACTTAAATTAAATTATTAAAACATTATTGTTTATTTAAAACATATTAATAAAAAAAATGTAAAAATTATACGTTTTTCCTAATTCAAATATTAACTGTTATTTATTATAAGCATCGTTAACTTTAACTTTATATCTTCTTAAGTGAGAAGGTTTATTATTTTCTTTTAATTATATGTTGCTTATTATTATTATTATTACTATACTAAATCAGGAAGTTAAATTTGCGTATGCATTTTTTTTTTTTTTTGAGGAAATGTTCAGGAAGTAGACACGTTATTAAAGGAAATTATCTCCAGGTAATTACATGACGCTAATTAACGTTTTAATTAAAATTTCACATTGAATTAAATGCTGTGCAGTAAAACTTTTATGTACCATATACTCTTAATGACATAATTAATCAGTAATTTAAACATCCGTAAACATATTCTCTTCTAATCTGAGAAAACTAGAATTTTCTTTTTCTTTACCGTCAAGATAACTAACTATTTCTTAATATACCAAAGAAAATAACAATTTTATGTTTAATTTATGTAATTACTATTATAAATAAATCGTAGATTTAGAAAATTCAATTCAATTCGACTGTCATAGGCAACAAATTCTTCTTCCGCGTAATTTAAATGCGTAGTATCCGAGGAGGTTGATGGAATTAAATGATTTTGTAATCAGTGGCGTAGCTGCAGGGGTTGCAGGCATTGCAGAGCAACCCGGCGCCTGGACGCCACAGACGCCTGTTCCTAAAACCTAAAGTAAGGAACCAAAATTGTTATTAACAAGCGTAATTACAGACGATTTTATATTTTCTTGATTTCCAAAAAAATAAAATAAATAAATAAATCACACATGTGGAAAGTGAAAGTGAAAACTTATTCCTAAAATTGCTGATAAGCAGAATATTATCTACAGAAAAGAAAGAAAATGAAAAAAAAAAACGACAAATAATAATTTTAGCGAATCGTGTTTAAATTAATTAATTAAACCGGGGGGATCAAAACTAAAATTCAAAGCAACTGAAAAAGAACTCGAGGAATGCGTTTCAAGTTTTAATTTCCAGGTAATCCCCTTCTTATGTTTATAATTCGGCGGGAAGATTAAAAAAAAAAGAAAAACTGAAAGCACTAGGGTTAGTTGCGAACGATCAAAAGCAACGTTCTCAAAAAACAACTTCTAACAAATTAATAAAATTTGAACGCAAAGCGGAAGAATATATGACCATTTGTGGCGCCATCTGTTAGCCCGGATCGTAACTTCGTTCTCTTTGTTTGTGTGAGAAGCAATTATTAAAAAACGCTGAGCAAAATTCAAAAAATAACTTTACGAAAAAAAAATACTACTACATAATTTCGAATAAATAAAATAGAACAGAATTGGGAAGTTTCAAATAAAGGTAGCGCCATCTGTTAATCTGTATACAATCGTAATTAATTCTGTTTCGTTTAATTTCCGGGAAGCGGAACTGATACAGAACTGAAAACAAATTTCTTCTTCGAGAAAGTGTTTGAGAAACATTGAAGCGTTACTTCGCAAAGCGGAAGGATATATTACTATTTGTGGCGCCAGCTGTTAGCCTGGATCGTAACTTCGTTCTCTTTATTTATGGGGGAAGCAATTGTTGAAAAACGTTGAGCAAAATTCAAGAAATAACTTTACGAAAAAAAACTCCTATGTAAGTTCGAATAAATAAAATAGAACAGGAGTGGGAAGTTTCGAATGAAGATAGCGCCATCTGTTAATCTGTATACAATCGTAATTAATTCTGTTTCGTTTAATTTCCGGGAAGCAGAACTGAAAACAAATTTCTTCTTCGAGAAAGCGTTTAAGAAACACAGTTGAAGCGTTACTTCGCAAAGCGAAAGAATATATTACCATTTGTGGCGCCATCTGTTAGCCTGGATCGTAACTTCGTTCTCTTTGTTTGTGGGGGAAGCAATTATTAAAAAACGTTGAGCAAAATTCAAAAAATAACTTTACGAAAAAAAAATACTCCTATGTAAGTTCGAATAAATAAAATAGATCAGAAGTGGGAAGTTTCAAATAAAAGTAGCGCCATCTGTTAATCTGTATACAATCGTAATTAATTCTGTTTCCTTTAATTTTCGGAAAGCGGAACTGAAGCAGAACTGAAAACAAATTTCTTCTTCGAGAAAGTGTTTGAGAAACATTGAAGCGTTACTTCGCAAAGCGGAAGGATATATGACCATTTGTGGCGCCATCTGTTAGCCTGGATCGTAACTTCGTTCTTTTTCTTTATAGGGGAAGCAACCATTAAAAATGCTAAGCAAAATTCAAGAAATAACTTTACGAAAAAAATACTCCTATGTAAGCTCGAATAAATAAAATAGATCAGAAGTGGGAAGTTTCAAATAAAGGTAGCGCCATCTGTTAAACTGTATACAATCGTAATTAATTCTGTTTCGTTTAATTTCCGGGAAGCAGAACTGAAAACAAATTTCTTCTTCGAGAAAGCGTTTGAGAAACACAGTTGAAGCCTTACTTCGCAAAGCGGAAGAATATATTACCACTTGTGGCGCCATCTGTTAACCTGGATCGTAACTTCCTTCTCTTTGTATGTGGGGAAGCAATTATTAAAAAACGCTGAGCAAAATTCAAGAAATAACTTTACGAAAAAAATACTCCTATGTAAGTTCGAATTAATAAAATAGAACAGGAGTGGAAAGTTTCAAATGAAGGTAGCGCCATCTGTTAATCTGTATACAATCGTAATTAATTCTGTTTCGTTTAATTTCCGGGAAGCAGAACTGAAAACAAATTTCTTCTTCGAGAAAGCGTTTGAGAAACACAGTTGAAGCGTTACTTCGCAAAGCGAAAGAATATATTACCATTTGTGGCGCCATCTGTTAGCCTGGATCGTAACTTCGTTGTCTTTATTTGTGGGGGAAACAATTATTGAAAAACGTTAAAAGAAACTCAAGAAATAACGTTACAAAGAAAAAAATACTCCTATATAATTTAGAATTAATAAAATAGAACAGAAGTGGGAAGTTTCAAATAAAGGTAGCGCCATCTGTTATTCTGTATACTATCGTAATTAATTTTGTTCAGTTTAATTTCCGGGAAGCAGTTTTTCAAAACAACTGAAAACAAAGGTCGTCTTCGAGAAAGCGTTTGAGAAACGGTTGAAGCGTGACTTCCGCTAATTATCGGAAGTTTTTCTGATGAAAAATAAACACACATGGCGCCATCTATAACCACGAGTCGTAACTTTGTCCTGCTCATTTGCGCGGAGACAATTTCAAAGAGGCGACTGAAAACTTCGAATAAATAAGATTTAAACGCAAGGCGAAAGAAATATGACTATTTCCATATTACATATTTGTAGTCTGAGGAAATAAAAATTGATCGATTGCATTTATTAGCACATTTGGCGCCATCTGTTAGCATGGGTCTTAACTCCAGATATTCAAGAAATAACCTCAATTTCGAAAAAAGTTGAATGAACTTACACCTAAAGTATTTTTATTATATTGAACTTTTTTTTCGAATTATGTACTATTAGACTAATTTAATATTTTATTTGATGAATTTTTTTTGTATAAAAAAAATCAGTTACAAGTTCTAAGCGCATTTTAGCAAGCAAATGAAAAATCACAACAAACTATTAGATAAGTCGACAGTTAAAAAAAATAGACTCTTTAATAAAAATCTATTTACTTTTATTTTGATTTTTTTTTGATATTAGTTGGCAATAATCTTGTTAATAATAATAATTTGTCTAATTTTCTATTACATTCCTGATCATTAATCATTTTTATATCTCATTTATTATCTATCAGCAATTTATTAATCAAATTTAAATCAGCCCTAAAATATTTTTAAAAAAGTAAAAGTAAAATATTTTTAAATGTGAATATAAAAACTCATTTTCAAAGTAAGAATTCGTTATGTTAACTTGTCCTAAAACATATTAATTTCATTAAATTATACCAAAGTTAAATCTGCAGTTATCTGCAACTTTCAATACTCCCAGACTTTCAAGTTGCATAAACGCTGCACGTCTCTGGAATCTTGCGTTTCTATTTCTATTATAAAAAAAGAGAACAATAATGAATGTAATATAAAATCTTTCATTACCCGTTACGAAATGTTTGCAATAATTTAAATAGATTTGTTGATAGTTCCTGAATTTATTATTCATTAGATTAGAAAAGAAATAAAAAATTCTTTCATCAAGTTTATAATATGATCCAAAACATTCTCTCCATACAATTTCGAGGAAAAAGTGAATCACTTCCTTATTTATACTTTTTTTACGCTTTCACTGCGAATCAGAATTAATTTCGATTATTTCTATTGCCAAATACACATCCAAGTTTAAATTCGACAACTATTTAGAAACTGAATTGAGTTTTCTGGAATTCCTCAGTGTAAAGAAAATGCCGAAGAAGTAAAAAACAACACGAGTTAAGACAGTGGCAACTTTCAAATTTAAGAGCAAGCGCCGAAGTTAATTAAAAAAAAAAATTTTCTTGAAACTGAATAACTCAATAAGAGCTCTGACGTAACAGAATCAATAAATCTAGCTGGATACTGAGAACTGTTATTAAAATTTGAATAAAAATTTAACACAACAATGTTTTTTTGTGTTATTATTTAAAACGACGATTTCATTCCACTGAAAAAAAAAAAAAAACAATTATTTTAAAACCTGGAAACGATCGTAAATCTACTCTCTTCTTTTTCGTTCCTACGATTTTTTTTTTTGCTGAGAATCGCGATGGTGAGGGGGGTATGCGTTCGCCGAAAAGATTCTACTTCGGCGCCATCTTGAAATCCAAGATGGCGGCGGTGCGACGTCGAAAATCGTCCGCGTCTTCGTTCAACTTCTCTCTTTGTTCCCACGAAATAAAATTCTAGTAACATTTCACCGGGAATTTAAAGCTCACCTAGGTTCAAAACTCTCCGAGAGAATTTTACTTATGGCGTCCTCTACCCGATGCATTACTATAAAATAAATAAATAGTATAGAATATTTAATATTTAATATATTTGAATATCAAAATCAGATAACCATTTGTAATGCCTAATATTGTCGGCAACTTTACAATAATTGGAACTATGAGTTTCAATTATTCTGAAACGCACTATACACAGAGTTCTTTTCGACTTGCGATTATATAACCTCTTCGCCGGGAGAGTTTCACGTACGCCACGCTCATAATTTTCGTAGAAAATTTGTTAAAATTGGGAAAGAAGCATCGCGTCAACCAATAACAATCAATCATACACTGCATGCAACCTGTCTCTCTCATTTTGTAAAAAAAATGAAAAGAAAATGCATCTTGTCGTATGCAAATAAATTTAAAACACTTTCTCAAATTCAAAAATAAATCAAATAAATGGTAATAACTATTATTCTTTCACTGTGCGTTTGCGTTTGGTCGTAACTTCTCTGAAGGAGGCAGAAAATGGAATCGCCCAGAGATACTTCTTGGATGTTTGGTTATATGAGATAGCGTTAGTATATATATAGTGTATGTGGCTCGCCTGACTACAAGAATAGAGCGCTGGGCGAATGTGTGTGTACGATAATCCTGACTCCAAGGGCTATCGCACTTGTGCGTGTGATATGTAAATATCGGAGGAAAGTATGGAACTCAATGTCATTCTCATAAGCGGCAGGTTAGGTAGGCGGTATCCCGATCGCGAACTTTGCGTTTGTTACCGAGTATTCATCGCGTTAATAGCCCGGCGGTCATGAACTAGCGGCGAGCGTGCGCATTGCGTTCAGAAGACGAAGCAACCGTGAATATCTACACAAATGTCCTAGGATTGATGATGATATGTCGGACTACAAGAGAGAGCGCGCAACGTACGTGTGAGTTTTTGTCAGGTGTAATGCTCTTTCATTATTTATCGAGGGGCAATCTTTATTCTATTTGCCCCGGATAAATAAATAGTATAGAATATTTAATAATATATTTGAATATCAATATACTATAAAATAAATAAATAGTATAGAATATTTAATAATATATTTGAATATCAACAATGCAATAATGGTCAAAAGCAGATAACGATTTGCAATGCCTAATATTCTCGGCAACTTTACAATAATTGGATCTACGAGTTTCAATTATTCTGAAACGCACTATACACAGAGTTCTTTTCGACTTGCGATTATATAACCTCTTCGCCGGGAGAGTTTCACGTACGCCACGCTCATAATTTTCATAGAAAATTTGTTAAAATTGGGAAAGAAGCATCGCGTCAACCAATAACAATCAATCATACACTGCATGCAACCTGTCTCTCTCATTTTGTAAAAAAAAATGAAAAGAAAATGCATCTTGTCGTATGCAAATAAATTTAAAACACCTTCTCAAATTCAAAAATAAATCAAATAAATGGTAATAACTATTATTCTTTCACTGTGCGTTTGCGTTTGGTCGTAACTTCTCTGAAGGAGGCAGAAAATGGAATCGCCCAGAGATACTTCTCGGATGTTTGGTTATATGAGATAGCGTTAGTATATATATAGTGTATGTGGCTCGCCTGACTACAAGAATAGAGCGCTGGGCGAATGTGTGTGTACGATAATCCTGACTCCAAGGGCTATCGCACTTGTGCGTGTGATATGTAAATATCGGAGGAAAGTATGGAACTCAATGTCATTCTCATAAGCGGCAGGTTAGGTAGGCGGTATCCCGATCGCGAACTTTGCGTTTGTTACCGAGTATTCATCGCGTTAATAGCCCGGCGGTCATGAACTAGCGGGGAGCGTGCGCATTGCGTTCAGAAGACGAAGCAACCGTGAATATCTACACAAATGTCCTAGGATTGATGATGATATGTCGGACTACAAGAGAGAGCGCGCAACGTACGTGTGAGTTTTTGTCAGGTGTAATGCTCTTTCATTATTTATCGAGGGGCAATCTTTATTCTATTTGCCCCGGTTCATTAAAAAAGTCAGTATTTTTGAAATAATTTGCGTAACGTGAAAATCATTAACTGAAGAAACCAATTTACTTTCGTGATTTTTTTACCGGAGACCTAATTGCGTAAATCATTTCAGAATAAAACGTTGTTTATCCAGCGAACACTTAACGAGACGAAGACGTGGGCGCAGAAACGTTGAACGTGACCTGAAATGTATTTATTTTATTGAAGAACAGTGAATCTCAATTCACGATGTGAAAGCAATGCTCTTTACACGAATCGAATAAACAAAATAAATACAGTATAAAAGTAGCACCAGCACAGATTTTTTGTTATTAAAAAAAAAATAATAATAATAGTAATCAAATAAATATAAGCAATAAGAGGAAGTTATCTCCCAACAAAATAAAATCTTGATTGAAAAAGTTAATATAATAGCCAAACAAACAATTAAGAAATACGTTTAGCATGCTATGTGGTTTTAAGTGAAAAAATTGGATTTTTTTTCCTCAGACCTACAGAGTGAGGCAATATCAGTCGCTTCAATTAAATACTGGCATTGGGCTTTACTTTTATTTTGTGCCGGCGTTTTAATAACCAGAGAACGGAATTATATATTTTGTTCGGTTAAATACAAACGAGGCGGCAAACGTGTTAGCCGAGACTAATTTTGATGCCGCGATTATATCCTTCAATAACTTTAGCACCTAATTATAAAATCCTTGATTACTTCTCCAGACATCCTTTAATGTTTTTTGGGCAGCGCAGCTCTGGGTGATACGGGATGGCTTGGAGAAGAATTATTTTTCAAGTGGCGATTTCAAAAAAAAAAGTTTTTACTTTATGTATGGGGTTCAAGTCCATTCAAGTCAGAAATTTGACGGTATAGGTAGTTCGGAGTATCTATGTTCAGCGAGGGTTGTGAGTTGAAGTCATTCAATTGATGATGTTATTCTGGAAGGAGGAATTTTTTTCGTATGGCAGTGAATGCTTCTCATACAATAAATAGGAATACAATAATTCTGATGAAAGGGAGATTAAAGAGCCAATTGATGAGATAGTATTTCATGTTGAGTAGGCGTCTGGGTAATCAGAATATCGGCGGCGTAAACCTCTAAGACCCAGAAAGTATTGAGGGAAGAAGGTTATATTAACTCCAATAAATATTACCAGGAATTGGATTTATAAGAATTTGTTATTAAGTGATACTCCTGTGAATAGGAGGAATCAATGTACAAATCCGGCTATAATGGCGAATACAGCTCCTATGGAAAGGACGTAGTGGAAGTGATGACAACAACAACAACGTAGTATGTATCATGTAAAACAATGTCAATTGATGAGTTGGCTAGGACTCCTGTAAGCCTTCCTCCTAGCTAGTCATCTGAAAATTTTAATACCTGTAGGAACTGCAATGATTAATGCGGGCTGATGTAAAGTAAGCTCGGGTGTCAACATCTATACCTACAGTAAATATGTGGTGAGCTCATACGATGAATCGGAGTATACCAATGGATATTATGGCATAATTTATTCCAAGACTTCCAAATGTTTCCTTTTCTCTTCTCTCTTGACTGATGATGTGAGAGATTGTTCCCCGAATCCCGGAAGAATAAGAATATGTACTTCTGAATGATCAAAGAATCAGAATAAGTGCTGGTATAAGATTGGGTCTCCTCCCTCTGCTCTGGGTCAAAAAAGGTTGTATTGTTGTTGATTTCGGTCAGTTAATAATATAGTGATAGCTCCAGTCAGTGAGAGCAGAAGTAAAAGAGCAGTAAGGTCAAATGTGATTCATGTAGCTCGTATATTAATTACTATAGTAATAAAGTAAACTGCTCCAAGAATAGAGGAAATACCGGCTAGGTGGAGGCTGAAGATAGCCAGATAGACAGTTCAGCCGGTTCCAGCTCCGTCTTCTACTGTTCTTCTTATGAGAAGAAAGGTTAAGGAGGGGGGTAGGAGTCAGAATCTGATATTATTTATTCGAGGGAATGCTATGTCGGGCGCACCTAGCATTAACGGAACACGTCAATTTCCAAAACCTCCAATTATAATAGGCATTACTATGAACAAAATTATAATGATGAATGGGCAGTTAGATTTGGTCCTCTCCAATTAGGGATCCGGGGTTTCCTAGTTCAACTCGAATTAAGATTCTTATTGATGTTCCTACTGTTCCTGACCATCTTCCTAGTAGAAAATAAAGTGTACCAATTTGTTTATGGTTTGTTGAGAATAATCACTTGTTCTGTGAAATGGCTGAGGTTAAGCGGTAAACTGTAAACTTATTTACGAATTAAATTTCTTTTTCCAGCCTTATATTCAACTGTGATGTCAAATTGCAAATTTGACGGTGGGGATGCCCTAAGGCTTAGATTTTAAATCAATTAATGCCTTCGAAGGCCATGGGTTTAATTTAACCTAAGTCTTTAACTAAAGAAGATTAAATAATATGGTGGATAAAATTAATCTTCCCGCCAGTGTTACTAGATTGGCTGTTATAATAAAGAATTTATGGTTAAGTTGTTGCGGTATAAATATTATGGAGTTTGAGGATAATAAAAAGGTTCTGAAGGTAACTCGAATGTAGAAGAAACGGGTCGCCAGAGTTGCAATGATTATGATGATTCTGAGAATCGGTTGTCGGTTATAATTTGAATAGTTAATCATTTTGGTAGAAACCCTAGGAATGGTTGTAATCCACCCAGTGATAAAAAGTTGAGGATGAAAAATAATTTTAAGACGGGTTCATATCTGATGCAAAGGATTAATTGTTTAGGTTGATGATTGTATAGATGATGAAGTATGTTATTCAGATAATTACTATGGAAAGTGATACTGCGATTATCCACCCGATCTGGTTAATTGATGAATATGCTTTGATTTTTCGTTTGACTTAAGTGATTTTGACCTATAATTCCTTTGACTAGCATGCATGAAATGATTACGGTAAATATTGTGATTAAAGTTTTGTTTGAATAAATTAAATTAAAACTATTGGTGCAAATTTTTGCCAGGTTAATAGAATTGTAGCATTGAGTCGTCATCTTAATCCTTCCATGACTTCGGGGAATCTCAGAAATGGAGGGGGGCAACCTCCATTTTCAGAAGAAGGGAAGTATTAAGAATTATTATGGCATAATACGTTTCCTTTATGGAAGGGTTTTTGATGATAAGATAATAAGGGCTGCAAGAAGTATAGTTGAAGCTGCTGCTTGGCCTATAAAGTATATGAGTGCATCTTCTGATGAGTAGGAGTTTTTGGGCATTCTGATAAGGGGGGTAAAGGAAAGGTGGTTGATTTCTAGACCGATTCATATACCTATTCATGAATAGGACGAAATTGCGATTACTGTCCCGAAAGAACGATCCAAATAATATCTTGTCTATAAATCGTATTAAATGGGAAAGGCGTAATCCTTTATTTCCGGGGTATGAACCCAAAAGCTTTCTTAGCTGACCAATTTACATTTTAGTATAAGAGGTACAGGATCATTTGAAGGTTCCTAAGGGTAGTCTAATACCACCAAATGTAATTGGATATTTTTATTCGCTTTTTGGGAAGGTTTCCTGGGCGGGGACCTGTCTCTGGGAGATAGCTTAGCTGTTGTTCGGGGCATAAACGTTTATTCTACGGACTGAAATAAAACTTTTCTAGATTTAGGGGTAGGTTCTAACTACCTCAGGTTTTCAAAAAAAAATGTTTGTGATGGTGTCTGATTTTGTAAGGCAATTAATTTTATTATTTTGAGGTGGAGCTCTGCTTTTCGGATTCCGAGTCATAGGGTTTTTGTTTTGAAATAAATATACTTTAGTTTTTCAGGAGATTTATTGTAGGGTAATGGCACGGATAGAGTATTTACGGGTTTTCCTTACTACTGGTTTTAGAGGGCATGGAAGAATTATTCCTACAGGCGGCTTATTTAATGAGGAGAGGGCTTTTGAGTGTGTAGAGCCCGGTAGTTTTTTTTTTTTTTTATTTTTCTTTTGAAGTATTTGTTTTAATACCATTTTATAAGATTTTATAGGGTTTTATTATTTAGAGGTTGATTAAGAAATGTTTAATGAGAGTGGAGCGTACATGATTTGCCCTATCCAAGCAGCCCTTTTTGTCAGGCATCTCATTATTTAATTTAAATTAATTAGCAACTTCTCATTTTTATATTATATTATATTATATTATATTATATTATATAATTTTATACACATTTTTGATGGAAACTCAGAACACAACAGACGCGCGATTTAAATTTAAAATTGAAAAATAAATCTACAGGGTGAGTTACGGTGGATGGAAGAACCTTGCAGGTAGTATGCAGCCTATACGTTTCTTGAGTAAAACGAATTTAATTGCCCTAATCAGTAACCACTTACAAAAAAAGAAGTTTATTTCCTTTATTCACCTTACATTTACATACTTGTGTAATTCTATCTGCAGATATACTTAAGATCATGTGCATTATGTACGGTTTATGTGAAACGTGTTACAAGTTGTTAGTTGTTAGGTCATAGTTTAACTTTAGCATCTTATTTTCGAACAATCTTCTAAAAGCAGTTTGCAAATCGATCACAAATTTATTATAACAACAATAGGTTGGAAAGTTGTTTCTCAATTTGTCATAATACCTAAAATAGAAGTACGATTCATTTTCACTTTCTAATTACAAAAAAGCACATGATTCTTGCACAATTCAACTTGCTGCACATACTGAATGACATGCCCTGGATGTCACATTGTATTTTTTTGCATCTGCAAACGATTATTCTCCTCACATAATCAGGTCCGTATTGCAACAATGAAGTAACTTGTTGTGTCACGTGCATGAATGAATAATATACTATGTATATAGCTGCTGCATATGTATGTATGGGCTTGTGCAATCTGCTTGTGATAGGGTAGATGATAAAATCAATTATTTTGGAGTGGAATGCCAATAATTAAAGAAGAAGGTAGGAGTGTGTTTAGAAAGCAACACTTATTTATGAAGTATGTGAATTTTAGAACCTGTTCGGCATAGGTATCCTTGATCTTGTGATGTGCGGTCGTTGAAACCGCTGGAACGAAACGAAAAGCAGTGAAAGTTGTTTGCTGCCTGCCATCATGTCGGTATACAAAAGCGGATAAGGAAGCGCAGGCTTGCATCAGCAGGAGGATTTATTTGTCTGTACCGCAATATAGATCAGCCATAATCTTTACGCAATTGTGGAGAAAGTTTTTTTTTCTTGTGTTTAATCTATTGTTAGTCTTGCGATTAATTACAATTACAATTACAGGATGTAGGTGGGCAGTAAACCGTCTTAATACGAATTGTTTTTATTGTACAAGTTTATAAAACAAAATAACAAACGATACAATACGTAAAGCAAAAATTAAACGAAAAAAAAAATAACAAGGAAACACTCACTGGCGAAAATAAAAATATTATATACACGCTTTGTACTAGAGAAACAAGTAAAGAACAGACTTATTTACAGAAAAGAAAATTAAATACAATTGACTTAGTCCCATCCGTGGTGTACATGTACGTTCACCCATACTTTCTCCCATATGGGCTTCCAAATCTTCTTCCAGGCGGGTATCTGAATTTCCTTCCAAACAGGCACCCAGATTTGTTTCCACTCGTCTTTCCAGATTTGCTTCTTCTCAGCCACCCATACTTGCTTCTTATCAGTCCTCCAAATCTGCACCTTCTCCTGCTTCCAAATCAGCTCCTTCTTCGGAATCCAGATTTGCTTCTTCTCCGTCCTCCAAATCTGCTCCTTCTTCGGAATCCAAATCTGCTTCTTTTCCGTCCTCCAAATCTGTTTCTTTTCCGTCCTCCAAATCTGCTTCTTCTCCGTCCTCCATATCTGTTTCTTCTCGGTTCGCCAGATTTGCTTCCAAGCCGGCAACCACTCCAGCTTCTTCTCCGGCACCCAAATCTGTTTCTTCTCCGTGCGCCAGATTTTCTTCCAGAGCGGCTTCCAGATTAATTTCTTCCTCCACACATCGTGCGCTGTGTACTCGTTACCGTGGTGATCCTTACCCAAATAATGCTCCCCAGGGACTCCCATCTTCACCCAGTCAGGTATCCAAATCTGCTTCCAATCGGGCACTTGTATCTCCTTCCAGATCGGCACTTGAATTTCCTTCCACACCGGCTTCCAAATCTTCTTCCACTCCGGCACCTGGATCTCCTTCCAATCGGGCACCTGAATCTCCTTCCAATCAGGCACTTGAATCTCCTTCCAGTCGGGCACTTGTATCTCCTTCCAGGCGGGAACTTGAATTTCCTTCCAGTCGGGGACCTGAATCTCCTTCCAAGCCGGCACTTGCGTTTCCTTCCAGATCGGCTTCGTGATTACTTTCCAATCGGGAACTTGGATTTCCTTCCAGATCGGAACCTGGATTTCCTTCCAGATCGGAACCTGGATCTTTTTCCAATCCGGCTTCCAAATGAGTTTCTTCTCGGTTTTCCATACCTTCACCCACTGTGCCTTCCAGATCAGCTTCTTGCTCCAGTAACCTTCGGGTTCATGGTGGGATCTCTTTACGCGTGAGACATCAACTGGATTCGAAAACGACGGTACAACGAATATGCACCCAAGAATGACCTACGAAACAAAACCCCATTTAATTTCTTTTAATGTCGCTTTTGATGCGCTTGATAAAATTGAAAAGGGGCCCGCCCCAGTTCAATTGGTGAATGTAACGTGGTGCAAACCTCGATATAACAGACAATGAGCTTTTGTAAAATTGAAAAGGGAAAAAAAAAATTAGAGATCGAAATCGATTCTATTAGAAAGTCGTTATCTAATCTGCAATCAAAATTGAACCGTGCGATGATCTGAATATACATTAAGGATGGACGACAAGTGAAGGAAGCGTTCCGTTTAGAATGAAAGTAACGTGATCATCTACTTTTAATTTAGTTTGCGGCGCTTATAAATATGTATTGATTAAGTTGTTATGCTGTTCAAATAAAAACAAGGTGAAACTAGCTGCACGCATTTCTATTACCGCCATAAATGGTCAATATTATTTATTAAAAAATAAATAAAAACAAATAAATACAAAAAAATGCGAAATAGTTATTTATATATCTATTACCACCATAAATGGTCATTATTAATTATTAAAAAAATAAAATAAACAAATAAATACAAAAAAATGCGAAATAGTTTCAGTGAAACTGACAATTTGCAAATGAATAAACGAAAAGAAAAGAAAATATTTCGCACTCCTACGTCTGTTACTCATCCGGGGAACTTTCTATGTATGTTTTGTCGGATGGAGAAAACGTATTCCGATTATGCAAAAACTATAAAATTATAATACTATTATTAGTAAGGTAATAAAACGGTAATAAATTCCGGAACTTCGGCATTGCGTCCGAAAAGCGAAAAATGTGTGTCAAGGGGCCAAAGAGGTTTTTAATTTGAAAATTTGCTTGTGGGGGAAAAATAAATTATTCAATATTATAGTCGATAATTTGCATGCATTTTTTTTTAAATACCGCACGTCAGTTACCCCATTTCCGAGTGGCCCAAATTAATTAGGTTAATTCAAAACGAAAGAGGGGCACCTTGTAAAATATCAAACTATAAACACCCACATAAAAAAACAATAAAATCGACCTTGATACTTAGATATTCAAACGAAAATTAAAAAAAATGTGTTACACAATTTAAAAAATTTAAAAAAAATGTGTTACACAATTTTTTTTTAAATACAAAATACTACATTGATTTTTTAGTCTAATTAAATTAAGAATGAGGCAGGGGACGTTCTGCAAGGTATCAAACTGCCATGCCCCCTTGAAAATAATAAAATAAATTTTGTTTTAGACAGTTACATAAATGAAAATTTTATAAGTACATTTTTTTTTTTAATACAAGATGCTAAGTAGACATTTTATTTTTGTTTAATTAAGAATATGGCAGGGGCGTCCTGCAAACTATCAAACTGCCATGCCCCCTTGAAGATTAAAATTAAAATTAAAAAAAAATATATGTAACACATTTGTTTTTTTTTTCTTTTTTTAATTATTGTTGCTGAGTAATTTTATACACGTCACATAAAAATTAAACCACACTTTAAAGAAAAAAATTAAGTCCAACAAAAAAAAGAGCTCACTAACCAAGAGTGCCAAACACTTCATGCTGTTGTGCCCCGTTTGTGGGGGGTTTTTTACGTTACGGAGACGCTGAGGGTCTACTGAAATTATCACCTGCCTTTGAAGTTATATACCGGGCAATGTTTCGGCATTTTGCATAGCTTTCCCCCATTGATTTAACTGCTGCGGATGGCTCTTGAAGGAGAACGTATGCGGTCGTAATCGTGGGGGGCAAGTAAGCAGGCGCGCACGTGGGGGGGAATTAATTATTAGGGAATTATGAACTTCCTAACGTCGATTTTTCCAAAATGTCTCCGAATTTTTTCTTGTTCGTGTGCGTGTGTGTGTGTGTGTGTTTACTTCCGATTTATCTTCCTGGCTCGTTTCCTCAATTACTGAATTTGTGTTGCGATTATTATGACTGGAGCTTAGTAGAGCATGAAACTGTACTCGCAATGGTAATTAATACTTAAAGCGAAGCAAATAACAAAATAACTTCGAGATATTATAGAATTAATTGCGTAGAATTAATTTTAATAAATTAATAAATTTTCATAAATATATCTTTTTTTTTTTTTTAAAGGAAATTCGATGGACTTATAAGTACCATTCAATTACATTACTCATTATTTTTCTTTTTGTTTGTTAAAAAGATAATAAAACTCACAAATTATTAGCGAGAAATTAAGTAACTGATTTTTATTTATCAGTTAGCTTTTTAACACTGCCATTTTTTTCAAATCGCCTTTAATTTTTATCCCAAAAAAAAAAATTAACCCCAAATTATATTTTTGTTTTGTTTCTTTAGACGAACTACACACAGTCAAGCTTTTTGTGGCCCAGAAAGCTTCGATCTTTGCCCCATTGGGAAAATTAAAAAGAAGTCAC
Organism: Prosopocoilus inquinatus; assembly: GCA_036172665.1. Lineage (NCBI taxonomy): Eukaryota > Metazoa > Arthropoda > Insecta > Coleoptera > Lucanidae > Prosopocoilus > Prosopocoilus inquinatus. The sequence continues at coordinate 2,305,933 of CM069873.1, forward strand.
ATTCTGATGTATAAACGACTATGTTTTCGCATTCGTTTTGACATCGGACTGTGACTTTTATTTTAAAGTCTGCTTCAGTTCGATTATGAAATCTGGTAAAAAATAAATTTTTAAATAATATTTTAATAAATGCTTGCATAAAGATGACTCTTTCATTCTTACAGAAGTGTGAAATTATTTGACTTTTAAAATTGCTAAGTGACGATTTTAATTAATATTTAAAAGTGATGAAATTTTAAAACTATTTTTAATTAATTCTTTTTAATTTTTGCGGAATTAAAGAGATAAAATAAATACGGTTGGTATCTTTCATAGAAAAAGATTAATTTTAGGGCAACTACGTCGATTAGGTGTTCAGCTTTTAACTTGCCATACTGTTGGAGTTTTTTCCTTTTGTTTTGCTTGCTCCACTTTTGCGAGCGATGTGCCCTAACGCACGTCAAAGTTTCTTTTTTTTTTTTTTGGAATATTAGAAAATTGTAAGCTGCGCGTGAATACTCCCGCAATTTACAAGCTTGTTAATTCGTTGGTCTAAATGACTTCTCCTACATTATTTTAGTTGTAGAATCTGGCTGTGATGGTTTGGTTTCGCGGTAAAAATTTGCTCCATTGGGAAAATTAGAAAAAAAAAAGTCATATTCTGATGTGTGAACCATCATGTTTTCGCATTCGTTTTGACATCGGACTGTGACTTTTATTTTAAAGTCTGCTTCAGTTCGATTATGAAATCTGGTAAAAAATAAATTTTTAAATAATATCTTCATAAATGTTTGCATAAAGATGACTCCTTCATTCTTATAGAAGTTTGAAATTATTTGAGTTTTAAAATTGTCAAGTAACGATTTTAATTAATTAATATTTAAAAGTGATTAAATTTTAAAACTATTTAATTTTTGCGGAATTATAGAGATAAAATAAATACGTTTGGTGTCTTTCATAAAAAAGATTAATTTTAAGGCATGTCAGTTTCTTTTTTTTTTTTTTGGATATTATAAAATTGTAAGCTACGCTTGAGTACTCCCGCAATTTACAAGATGGTTAAGTCGTTAGTCTAACTTTTCTTTTCTTACATTACTTTAGTCGTAGAATTTGGCTGTGATGGTTTGGATTTGGTGTAAAAATTTACTTTCATGTAATACAAGGGCTCAAATCCCATTCGTCGAGCCATTAAACCTTAAAAAAAGAATAATATTGTATAATTCTGCCAGCTTCAGGAACTATTTTTAAAAATTACTCCATTATATATTTGGTTAGTATATACTAACAGCATTTTGTAAAAAAAATAAGTTACTCTTTAAAGGGATTAAATAAATACGTGTGGTAACTTTCATAAAAAAGATTAATTTTAAGACAACTACGTCGATTCGGTTAATGCTCAGTTTCTAACATCTCATACCGTTGGAGTTTTCGCCTTTTGTTTTATCTGCTCCAGTTTTGCGAGCGATGTGACCTAACGCACGACAAAGTTTCTTTTTTATTTTGGAATATTGGAAAATTGTAAGCTACGCGTGAGTACTCCCGCAATTTACAAGTTGGTTAAGTCGTTGGTCTAAATGACTTTTCTTACATTATTTTAGTCGTAGAATTTGGCTGTGATGGTTTGGTTTTGCGGTAAAAAATTGCTTTCATGTAATACAAGGGCTCAAATCCCATTCGTTGAGCCACTAAGCCTTAAAAAAAGAGTAATATTGTGTAATTCTGCCAGCTTCAAGGATTATTAATTATTTTATTTATATTATATTTATTTATAATTTATTTTAATTATAAAAAAAATTGAAAAAAGTCAACAATTGTTATTTGGTACCTTCTTGAAACTTTCACAAAAATTCTGGAAATGAGAGGTTTTTTTCCCATAAATCTCGCATTGGGTCCCCACTGTGCGGCGCTCCTTTTTTGCGTACCCTAACGCACGTCAAAGTTCCTTTTTTTTTGTAATGTTAGAAAATTGTAAGCTACGCGTGAGTACTCCCGCAAACGCGCCGGCGCTCTTTATTTTTTGACTGAATATTTGCACACATATACAGGACGACCCGGATGCGGAGTTGCTTTTGTTTTAAATCGAAAATTGTGCCTGAAGAAAATAATAATAATAATCCCCCCCCCCACTCACAAAGCAGAACATAGGCAATTAACACGTACATTTAATTTTGAAATATTATGTTTGTATTAAAGCAATAAAAAAATGTTAATAACAATATTTATTAAAAACTCAGCAAAAAGTCGTCAGCAGTAAGAAAAAATTGATTAGAAAACGTTTGTTACAATTTTTTTTCTTGGCTAACACTTCGAAGTTTCTTTTTTTTCGTACGTCATACATACACTATGTATTGTTAAGATTTGAAAAAGAATTGAATGAAGAAAATGTAGCAAATGATGACTTTTAAAATACATAAATAATTTTTTTTTAAGGAGTTCTCGTGCTTAGGACGTTGAAGAACGTTGTAACACGTTCAAGTGAACACCCTGTATTGCTTCGTTAAAAAAAAAACAATTACAACCTCCTGAACTGCTGTTGAATTTAGAGTTTTTTTTTTCTCTTTTGCTTTCGTAAAATATTTTGGCAATTTACGACGACTGTAGTTAAATGCATGGCTTTATTTTCAAATGGTAATTTTAGCAGTATTTAAATTAAATTAAACGACAATCGATCGAAGAATAGTCATTTTTACTTCTTGCGTGCCGTAACGTAAACATTCTTTTTCTTTCTGTAATATTAGAAAATTGTAAGCTGCGGGTGAGTACTCCCGCAAACGCGTCGTCGCTCCTTATTTTCGGACTCTGCAAACATTTGCACACATATACAGGACGACGGTTGCGGAGTTGCCTTTGTTTTAAATTGAAAATTGTGCCTGAAGAAAATTTAAAAAAAAATACAATAATATAATAGGAGTAAAATAAAAAAAAAATAAAATAAAAAATCGAGGGCCTTATGAATTTTATACCCCGTTTAGGTAATTGGTTTGGTACGTCATAGGTCACGTGAGTTACTGGATTAAACGAAGACTCGATATGTTTACTTGGATAATAAAAAATAAGACAATTATGGAGGCTACGTTTTGAAGAATAGAAAAATTGAAAAATCAGAAAAATAGAAAATTTCGAGTTGACCATCATCAGCGATCATCATTTTAATCCATGTATAAATTTCAAATCTCTTTTTATTTTTAATGTTTCCTTTTTTTTTACTTGATTTGAAAGGAATTCGGTTCAGGAGTTCAGTTGGACGGGTTGACCTTGAAATTTCGTTTTGAATTTAACGTCTAGTTTTAATTTTTTTAATTGCTTTGTTTTTTGTTCGAATTGAACAGAGCAGAGTTCAGTTGTTGAGTTGTATTGGGTTGACCTTGAGATTCGTTTTTTTTAATCGTTTTTTTTAGTCGGTAACATTTTTTACTTTCATTGTTTTTGCATTTTTTGCTTCGAGTGAATAGAGTTAGGCTTACCTTGAGATTGATGAAGCTACATTTTGATTGATTTCTAATTTTTAACATCTTTTACTTTAATTTTTACAATTATACTTTGACCTTCAGATTTGTTTAAACAGTTCATTTCATAGTTTGTCAATATAATAGGCAAGCAGAAAATAAATATGATTAACCCCCACGTTTTTTTCTTCAGGGTTGATTTTTTGCCCCCTATTATTTATGTGCAATAATAACTCAATAAGATGGCAGTTATTTGATTAAGCTGCTTTTATTGCGGACGTGACTAGTCTCGACATAACATTGTCATAAATCATTGGCTCTGAAAATGACAATGTTATGTCGAAATAAATTTTTACGCACTGTATACGTACAAGTAATTAAAATTAGATAAGCGCAGGAAAGTTTCTTTTTTACGACGCGCATTTACTGCTGTTCATTAATTGAAGAATAAACGGCCGTATAAAGGCAACTGTACACGAAAACTAATTAAAAGCGCAAACTAGAAATTGCGGTCCTCGTCACGCAAGAGGATCTTCTAAAATCAACAAGCCTCCCTATTCGGCGTATTTCGGGCGTGAATAAATAAAAAAAAGTACATAAGCAGGCATCGATTTAAGAAAGTGTTAATTTAACACCGCCTTCAAAAAATAGGCCTGAGTCATCGCGTACGAATATCAGATTTCAGGGTTTTATCGAGTTTCTGCGGACTGCGACGTAAGCGTCTTGAGGTTGAGATGCGCTCCACTTATTAATAAGGACGGAAAGATAAGTTAAAATAGTACTGTATTCTCCCATTTAACGAATCAGGCCTGTACGAAGTGGGCGTTGGTTAATTATAATACAGAACATAAGTTTCAAGTTGACATACTTACAGAGGCATTTAATCTCTTCTCTTTTTGAGGAAATAAATACATTCAGGTGTATTTGCAATAAATTACAATCTCTTAAGTTGCTGTTGAATTTAGAATTAGAATTAGAATTTTTTTTTTTTGATTTCGTAAAATATTTCGGAATTTCGGTGACTGTATTTCAATGCATTGCGTTGTTTCGAAATGTTTTCAAATTTCAATAGTATTTCGTTCGAATCGCAAGTCTAAACGACAATCGACCGAAGAATAAAGTCATTTTTATTCAGGATGGACGACTTCGTTATTGTTTTTTTATGTAATCATTATGACCAATATAATAAACGTCTTTTGCCGCAATACTTGTGCAATATCACGTGAGTGTACCTACATCTATTTACACATGCAGGTGATAATTATTTTTTTTGAAAAACCTGACGAGATTAATACGTTTTTGCGAATTAAAAAAAAAATGTAATTCAGGATTACGATTTCTATATTTTTATTGTTTAAGGCCTACTTGAGAGAGGTCGATGAACCTAAAGGGGTCGGTTGGGGGTCGATGAACCTCAAGGAGAAGCTGGGTCGAATATATAAAATCTACATTATTTTGTATTATTTTTTTAAAATATATTTTACTTTGTGCTACTTACAAGTTGCGTATGTCGATAAAATAAGATTTGTTATTTTGTATTTCGGTTTTTATATTTTTATTAATTAAATTTATTCAATACATACCGGTCTTGTTTCACACTGGATTTAGAGTTTTTTTTTAATATTTTTTCCTTTTTCAATCAGTTGATCAGTTTTGAACATTCAATTCGAAAGACTTGAATAGTTTTGAACATTCTATTCAAACATGACTGATTTTTGTTTCACACTGATTTATTGTTTCTTCTGCCAAATTTTGTGTTTTCTCGTTCTGAACAGTATTTTGTTTTTCAATCTGCTGATCAATTTTAAACATTCACTTCAAAGATTATTGACTCTTTTTGAAAGTATTCAATTTTGAACATTCTTTCAAAAACGATTGACTTTAATTGTTTATTGATTTTCGTCACGATTTTTTTTAATGGTTTTCCGTTCTAAACAATCTTTTGTTTTTCAATCAGTTTCATGCTGGTTTATTGATCTTCGACAAAATTTTCCTTTTTCTTCAAAATTTTACGATTTTGTCGTTTCAAACAGTTTTTTCTTGTTTTCATCAGTTGATCAGTTTTGAACATTTCAATTCAAAGACGGTTAATTCTTTAGGAAGATCTCCAGTTTTGAACATTCAATTTAAAAACGATTGACTTTTGTCTCATGCTGATTGTTTGTTGATCTTTAATGTTCTTTGGTTCTAACAGTTTTTTTTTGTTTTTCAATCAGTGAATCAATTTTGAACGTACAATTCAAAGATGACTGGACTTTTGTTTCACTCTGGTTTATTGATCTTCGTCAAAATTCTCTTTTTCTTAAAAATTTTACGTTTTTGCTTCCCAAACAGTTTTTGTTTTCAATTCGTTGATCAGTTTGGACGATTGACTATTGTTTCATATTTTTTCTTCAAAGTTTTATGTCCTTTTGTTCAAAACAATTGTTAGAACAATCAATTCAGAGGCGGTAGACTTAACTTTTTCTTTGATTTTTAGTCGGCCGAATAATTCTGAAACTTCAATTTAAAGACGATTGACTCTTTTCGAAAGTCTTCAGTTTTGAACATTCAATTCAAGGACGATTGATTTTTGTTTCGCATTGATTGTTTATTGACCCTAGTCACGATTTTTTTTTTTTAGTTAAAATTTTATGATCTTTTCGTTCCGAACAGTCTTTCGTTTTCCAATCAGTTGATCAATTTTGAACGTTCAATTCAAACACGATTGACTATTGTTTCACACTGGTTTATTGATCTTTGTTACAATTTTTTTCCAACATTTTATGTTTCTTCGTTCTAAATAGTTGATCAATTTTGAACTAACCAGTTCCCTGTTTTTCAATCAGTTGATCAGTTTTGAACATTCAATTTAGAAATTTTGGTTGAGGACGATTGATTTCTGTTTCATACTGATTGTTTACTGAGCTTCATCACGATTTTTTTTTAGTCAAAGTTTTATATTTTTCCGGTCTGAGCAGTCTTTTGTTTTTTAATCAGTAGATCAGTTTTGAACGTTTAATTCAAAGACGTCTGATTTTTGTTTCACACTTGCCTCGTTTTTTTTTTATTAATTGACCGTCACGATTTTCTTTAGTCTACATTTTATGTTTTTCGTTCAATGATGGTCAACTGATTGTAAAACGAAGACTGTTTAGCATTATTGAATATTCAAGTTGGTTCGGAAGTGTTTTGTTTCTCAATCAGCCGATATTTGATTTCTTATTGAAGTCAATTCAGATGCTTCTGCTTTATGCTCGATTTTTTCTTCAAGTTTTTATGTTTTCACCTTAAACAGTCTTTTGTTTTTCAATCAGTTGATTACCCCTGGCTTTGGAACTTTTAATTCAAAGTGGCGTCTGTCGTTTGTTCTAGGACTGGTCGTTCTTTCAATTATTTTTTGTTTGTTTTTCCTAACACATTGATATCTCTTTCCAGCGTTGAATATTTTATTCAAAGTTGATCGTCTTTTGTTTCACAATTAATGGAACGCGCTATCGTTTTTTCTACCAATTTTTTTGCTTTTCTCGATTGAAATAGTTATTTTCTTATTTATTGTTTGTCAAGCCATCGAATTTTTTTTCAGTTTAGAACATTCGATTCAAGAACATTTTTTCTTTTGGAGAACTTTTTGTTTTTCAATCAAATTGCTGATCGTCAAGTCTTAATTTTGAACATTTGAACTTTTAAAGACGATTAGCGTTTTTTTCGGAAAGCCTGATATTTGTATGTTTCCGTTTTTTTTTTCTGGGCACTGATTTATTTTTCTAAATATTTTTGTTTTCAATTGTCTTTCTTTCTCCCTTGAATATTTTATTTAAATTTGATCGGGTATTGTCCTTAATTAATGGAACTTTCTCTTTCAATTTTATTTTGCTTTCTTAGTTCGAAACTGCTTTTTTTATTGTTTTTGAAGTCCTTGTTAGTTGTGTTTTTTTAAATTTAATTTAGAACATTTGATTCAAGAAAATTTTTATCGAGAGTTTTGTTTCTCTTCAACCTTCAATTCTTTCTGAACATTTGAACATTTAATTCAAAGGGGATTCAGGTTTTTCTTTCTCCGAAAATCATAATTAATGGAACTTCTCTCTTTCAACTGTTTGCTTTTCTTTTGTTTGAATCGGTTTTTTGTTGCTTTTCAAGTCCTTGATTGTTGTGTTTTTCTTTTAAATTTCGAATTTTTTGCTTTTCTTTTGTTTGAATCGTTTTTTTTAATTGTTTTTCAAGTCCTTGATGGTTGTGTTTTTTTTTTAAATTTCGAACAAAAAAAATATTTGTCGAGAGTCTTTTGTTTTTCAATCAGGCGATCGTCCGGCTTTCTTTCTTACAATTTTGAACATTTGAACATTTAAATCAAAGACGATTTTTTCCGAAAATCTTTCTTCTTTTGTCAATGGCTTTTTTTTAATTTTGAACATTCAATTCAGCTTCCTATTTTAAAATGCAAATCATTTTCGGATTATAATAAAACTTCAGAATCAGGGTCGTTTGAAATTTGTTTCCTTGCTTTTAAATTTTAAAATAGATAAATGTATACATTTTTTGTAACGATGGGCACAGTTACAATCGTCAGAAGAAAAAAAAGTGTCGGAACCCCTGATTTTAGAAATTGTCTTCTTTCAAAGCCCCCTCGCCGCCATTAAATACGAGTAAAAAAAAACACTTGATTAGTTGATTCGTTCCATTACGTGCGTGTTAATTAACTAACGCAATAAAATTTCTGCCGAAGAATTTCACTTGCAATGACGCGGCTGAATTTCGACAAGTTACAATAATTGTCATCGAAGAGAGAAAAATATTGCTAATCGCGCTATCGGCTACCATGCAACATAGCTAGCTTCTTTTTTTTTTACTGCCCATCAAATTAATGATATGCTCGAGCATGCTTGAAATCTCCGCGCCGCAATATTTGATTTCTAATTGTCCAATGCCAAATTTAAGACCAGACTTGGGCATTAATTCGTTTGTGGCATCACATACTATTACATTAGAAAGTGTTGCGGTAGGACGCAGTTTGATGAGGATACGTGCTTTTCTCGTTGGAATGTGCCGCTTTACTCTTCAGGTATGCGGATGGTGCGCTTGGGAAAAACTGATTTCGTGTTTTACGCGTTTTCAGTTACCAAGTAAGGGATGGGTTACCACTTACGTAACCGCAAAACTTACAACCTCAGAAACCAGAGAAGTTTTTGTTTGTTTCATTTTGGTTTACCGAGAAACAATTGAATCGACGAGTGCGTAATCGTGTTCAGTCCAGGAGAGAACAACAAATAACTTTCTCTAGATTTTTATTTTAAATGAACTACTGGCTTAAAAAATTCTTTCAGGTGATGATATCTGGAGCCTCTTGAAGCCAATGATTACTTAAAATAAAAATCTTGTTCTCTCAAAACTGTAAATTTGGACTGAACACGACTGTGCACTCATCGAATCAATTATTTTAACGACGAGTTTGATTATCACTGTGTGTGCTAAATGTGCCGTATTCTACGTGAAACACAAGCGTGTCACGTGAATTCACGTGAAGACACGTGAGCTAAATTTGATGAGATGAGTGATATCACGTGTCGTTATGCAAAATACTGAAAGTTTAAGGAAATGGAATAATTTTAATCAAGAAGGGCTTTTAAAATTCTTTGCAAATTAATTTTATGCATCTATTTAATAGTTTTATTTACTAATTTCTAAATAATGGGTTCCCGATGGGGTTGATATTAACCCTCAAGGTGTCGATGAAAACGTCAAAAAGGTTGATGACTCTGTAGGTGTCTTTTGGGAGTCGATGAACTATTAACGGCTGATTTGTTACAGTTTCATTTCCTGATTCTTTTTTAACACTCATGTGTGGCACGAAGCAGCGGTTGTCAGTTGGCCACATTACTGTTTCCGTTTAGGCGCTTTGATATCGCAACTTCAATTGGGTTCCGATGTGACCCATTTCTGAATTTTAATTGGCTAACAATGGAGGTCGATGAACTATCAGCCGTTGATTTGTTACAGTTTATTTCCCTGATTATTTCTTAACATTCATGTGTGGCACGATACAGCGGTTGCCAGTTGGCCACACTGCTTGTTTCCGTTTAGGCGCTTTGATATCGCAGCTTCAATTGGGTTCCGATGTTACCCATTTCTCAATTTTAATTGGCTAACCATGCAGGACGATGAACTATTAGCGGTTGATTTGTTACAGTTTATTTCCCTGATTATTTTTGAACATTCATGTGTGGCACGAAGCAGCGATTGCCAGTTGGCCACACTACTGTTTCCGTTTAGGCGCTTTGATATCGCAGCTTCAATTGGGTTCCGATGTTACCCACTTCTGAATTTTAATTGGCTAACCATGCAGGACGATGAACTATTAGCGGTTGATTTGTTACAGTTTATTTCCCTGATTATTTTTTAACATTCATGTGTGGCACGAAGCAGCGGTTGCCAGTTGGCCACACTGCTGTTTCCGTTTGGGCGCTTTGATATCGCAGCTTCAATTGGGTTCCGATGTGACCCATTTCTGAATTTTAATTGGCTAACCATGGAGGTCGATGAACTATTAGCGATTGATTTGTTACAGTTTATTTCCCTGATTATTTTTTAACATTCATGTGTGGCACGATACAGCGGTTGCCAGTTGGCCACACTGCTGTTTCCGTTTAGGCGCTTTGATATCGCAGCTTCAATTGGGTTCCGATGTGACCCATTTCTGAATTTTAATTGGCTAACCATGGAGGTCGATGAACTATTAACGGTTGATTTGTTAGAGTTTATTTCCCTGATTATTTCTTAACATTCATGTGTGGCACGATACAGCGGTTGTCAGTTGGCCACACTGCTGTTTCCATTTAGGCGCTTTGATATCGCAGCTTCAATTGGGTTCCGATGTGACCCATTTCTGAATTTTAATTGGCTAACCATGCAGGACGATGAACTATTAGCGGTTGATTTGTTACACTTTAATTCCCTGATTATTTTTTAATATTCATGTGTGGCACGATACAGTGGCTGTCAGTTGGCCACACTGCTGTTTCCGTTTAGGCGCTTTGATATCGCAGCTTCAATTGGGTTCCGATGTGACCCATTTCTGAATTTTAATTGGCTAACCATGGAGGTCGATGAACTATTAGCGGTTGATTTGTTACAGTTTATTTCCCTGATTATTTTTTAACATTCATGTGTGGCACGATACAGCGGTTGCCAGTTGGCCACATTGCTGTTTCCGTTTAGGCGCTTTGATATCGCAGCTTCAATTGGGTTCCGATGTGACCCATTTCTGAATTTTAATTGGCTAATCATGGAGGTCGATGAACTATTAGCGATTGATTTGTTACAGTTTATTTCCCTGATTATTTTTTAACATTCATGTGTGGCACGATACAGCGGTTGCCAGTTGGCCACACTGCTGTTTCCGTTTGGGCGCTTTGATATTGCAGCTTCTGTTGGGTTCTACGGGTCACGTGCCCAACTTCTGAATTCTAAGTGGCTAGCTATCTTTACTCGTTCACAACGAGTCCCTTATCTTACAACATAAAATCGTTGCTGATTTTATGTAAGATCCTAATTAACTATAGTGTTTACTGGAATTCTTTGTGCCCCTTGTGAACCTGCCGAGTTGCTTCGAACAACTTTTACCAAGCAGTTGACCCGTTCTTTTTCGGATAAATCGGAATTTAATTTGAGACTTCATTTCGGCTATCCGTGTTTTATTATTTATTCAGACGTAAACCGGGAATCTCATTTCAAATAATTACGTCAAAATTAATCCAGGAACTACTACCATTTGACGAGTCCCTTCCGAACTACTCTTTCAGCGGAGGTGGAATTACTCTTTCGCACGATCGGTTTCCCACGCCAACAGCGAAAGAAAAGAAAGTTATCTGCAGGGTGTTTTGTATTCGTGCTGACTTAGGCTGAGTTAAAAAAGGATACTAAGGATGATTATTTAATAATTACGTAGGAAATAAATTAGGGTTAAAATTCCGACTGTTTACATTTCTTCGTTTGTCACATCCTTTTATCTTTTAATAAATTATACTAATTGACTTTTTCTACAGTAATAATGGAAATTAATAATAAGTCATGGACAAACAACAAAAAACTAATCAGCTGACTTCTGTAAGTAAGGGCGTCATAAAGAACTGAAGCGCCATCTATTATCTCAAAGTGAAAGCTGTTTGAATCAACTATCAACGACACCGTCTTATCTTTACATGCTCAGTAAAAACTATGTTTTCAGCACAATTTTCTAAATTGAATTGAAAATCTAAAATAAGGCGTGAAGCAAACTCGGAGCGCCATCTCTTGACCAAAAATGATTTTTTTTTTTAGATAATTTTAAATAGCAGGAAGTCGTATTCACGGCGATTACTTCGCCTTCTGTCTTTGCAAAGCATTTTAATGAAATCGAAAGTTAAAAGTGAATGCGTCTTAGCGAATTATTTATTTAATTTATTCAATGATACTAATTGAGCATTTTTACCGAAAAAATAATGAAATTTAATAATAATTCCCGAGCAAAAAAAAATGAAAACCATTCTATTTAGTTGAAATGAATTAGAGTAAACATTGTTTAAACAGAAAAAAAATATCATCTGACTTCCATAAATAAGGGCGTTGTAAGGAACTGTTAGGAGCGCCATCTATTGTCTCAAAGTAAAAGCTGTTTAAATTAAATTTCAACGACACGGTCTTATCTTTACATGCTCAGTAAAAACTATGTTTTCAGCAGAATTTTCTAAATTGAATTGAAAATCTAAAATAAGGAGTGAAACAAACTCGGAGCGCCATCTCTTGAACGAAAGATGATTTTTTTTTTAGATCATTTCAAATAGCAAGAAGTCGTATTCACGGCGATAACTTCGCCTTCTGTCTTTCCAAAGTATTTTAATGAAATCGAAAGTTAAAACTGAATGCGTCCTAGCGAATTATTTATTTAATTTAATAAATGATACTAATTGAGCATTTTTACCGAAAAAATAATCAAAATTAATAATAATTCCTGAGCAAAAAAAAAAAAATGAAAACCATTCTATTTCTTAGTTGAAATGAATTAGGTTAAACGTTGTTTAAACAGAAAAAAGAAAATCATCTGACTTCTATAAGTAAGAGCGTCATAATGAACTGTTAGAAGCGCCATCTATTGTCTCAATGTGAAAGCTGTTTTAATCAAATATCAACAATACGGTTTCATATTTACACGCGCACATCGAAAATATAAAATCTACCTGTTCCGAGCGCCATCTGTTGTCCAAACTTGAAAACTGTTTCAATCGAAATTCCCATAGCAGCATTTCAACTCCACGCCGACACTTTCTCAACAAAATCCCCGTCTTCCAACTTTGCAGTGATTTTATTTGCAAAATTGAATTGAAAGTCTACGATGAGTCGTGAAAGGAATTACTTCTTTAGCGCCATCTCTTGATCAAAAAGTGAAGTTTTCTTTTTTTTAATATAATTTCAAATTGCAGGGTGTGTTCAATAAGGGCAATAAATAACTTCGCCTTTTGCCTTTGCTAATTATTTTAACGGAAAAATGTCTTAGCGAATTATCTACGGCTCTTCACTTCGTCCTAAAAATGCGATTTTTTTTTAAGTGATTAATTATTTTCAACGGAAACCAAGGGGACATGTTCCTGTATAATGCATGAAGACATTAAATGGAATAATATCGAAAAGAAAATGCTATTTGATAGTCTTCCAATCGACCACGAATAGTTCATCGACACCCTTAAAAGACCCCTAGAGGTTCTTTGACCTTCAACCGACCCCTACAGTTTTATCGACCCTTGTTAAACTTCCATCCACTTCTTGAGGGTCAATACCGACTCCTTCGGCAACCTCTGCTTAAATTGATTTTAGTATTTAATTGCACAGAGAATAAACATGACAGTAGCGTGATATTATACGATTCACGTGAAGTCACGTGAATTCACGTGATGTGATGATTAAGGTATGATAAGTGCGTACTATCGTGCTCAATAAAAACGATACTCCCGCGAGCAAACCGCATTCTCACGAACGTTCAGCGCCGAGTACTTAAAAAAAAATAACAGCGCGGACGGTGCATTACGCCAATACGTGTACAGTTAAGTAACAAATGCGGTGTAATTAATTAATCATCGGAACGTAATTGATTGGTTAAGCGAGAGAAATGCCGATAGTAAATCTGCGAAAGCGAAAAGTGTGAAATATCTGACAAATCTAATTAATTATCACTATGTTCTAATTTATGAAAGCGAGAAAGATAAATAACGAACGAAATAATAAGTTTCATTCCTTTTTCAATTTTCAGTTTAATTTAATAGGACAACGACAAGACAAAGAAGAAAAAACAACAGACAGAAAAGAACTCAAGCATGTGATACAAATAAAGCACTAAAAAAATTTTTGCAAAAAAGAAAAAAGAACTAATATGGACGCATGCACTAAAAGAGTTTGGTTTATTATTTAGAGGATGGAAATTTAATCGAGGCGAGACACTCTAGATTTTATTTTGCAGACTCAAACACCCTTCTAACCACTATAATAGGTGAACAGACAAGTAAAAGAGCAAGGGCAAAATAAAAACGTGAACTAAAATTCAAATCGAGTTCGTTTACCTGTTAGATCTCGATTTAAAATTTTATTGGCGAGACAGTACTTATGATCGTGATTGTACAACATGTTTAAAATTTTTGTTATGTTCGAAGAAGAGAAGAAGGACCAACTTACAACAAGTTCTTTTGTATCATCAAAGACGAAACTTACAGACGACCAGTAAAGAAAATTTGAACAATTCTCTTCTTCTTCTTCTTCTTTGCAAACCTTTTGGGATCGCTACTTAAGACATAACTTTGTTCTTCGATCGTATGCGGTTTTTTGCAAATGTTCGGGTACGCAATCGTCCCGGGTCTTTGCTTCGAAACTACTTAAATTTATTTAGGAGATAAACTGCAGTGAATTTATTGCGTTAAGGACTTCCCCGCTTAATAGATTTCCCAAAACGTAATTAATTAAACGAGTTTGCAAATATTTGTTGCAGGTTCTTAGGTGTTCGGGTACGCAACTGTCCCGGATCTTTACTTCGAAACTACTTACATTTATTTAGGAGATAAACTGCAGTGAATTTATTGCGTTAAGGACTTCCCCGCTTAACAGATTTCCCAAAACGTAATTAATTAAACGAGTTTGCAAATGTTTGTTACAGGTTCGTAGGTGTTCGGGTACGCAACTGTCCCGGACCTTTACTTCGAAACTACTTAAATTTATTTAGGAGATAAACTGCAGTGAATTTACTTGCGTTAAGGACTTCCCCTCCAGAATAGATTTCCCAAAACGTGATTAATTAAACGAGTTTTTGCAAATGTTACAGATTCGTAGGTGTTCGGGTACGCAACTGTCCCAGATCTTTACTTACGAAACTACTTAAATTTATTTAGGAGATAAACTGCAGTGAATTTACTTGCGTTAAGGACTTCCCCTCCAGAATAGATTTCCCAAAACGTGATTAATTAAACGAGTTTTTGCAAATGTTACAGATTCGTAGGTGTTCAGGTACGCAACTGTCCCGGATCTTTACTTACGAAACTACTTAAATTTATTTAGGAGATAAACTGCAGTGAATTTACTTGCGTTAAGGACTTCCCCTCCAGAATAGATTTCCCAAAACGTGATTAATTAAACGAGTTTTTGCAAATGTTACAGATTCGTAGGTGTTCGGGTACGCAACTGTCCCAGATCTTTACTTGCGAAACTACTTAAATTTATTTAGGAGATAAACTCAAGTAAATTTACTTGCGTTAAGGACTTCCCCCTTAACAGATTTCCCAAAATATAATTAATTAAACGAGTTTGCAAATATTTGTTGCAGGTTCTTAGGTGTTCGGGTACGCAACTGTCCCGGATCTTTACTTACGAAACTACATAAATTTATTTAGGAGATAAACTGCAGTGAATTTACTTGCGTTAAGGACTTCCCCGCCAGAATAGATTTCCTAAAACGCAATTAATTAAACGAGTAAGAAAACACTTTTAATTTCACCTTCGCGTGGAAAGAAAGCGACTCACGTAATTCCGAATCGATTCCGACTCGATAAATATTTCATTTGTGTAAATGTCGGAGTGCATCGGCATTGTTTGCGTGTAAATCAGCACGCCGGCAGGTTTAATTACTACAGCGCGGACGTGTGTTTAAATTTTCAGATAATTTCTAAGCGCCTCGGAGAGGAAGGAACCCACACAGATAAACATCGCATCACTTCCAACTATTTTGAATGGACAATGCCAGTGAAATGAAAGTCACGAGAAGTTAATTAGAAATATGCTCACTTCCTAATGTCCTGTATATGTACGTTTGAGTCTTATTTTGCATGATTTATGCGGCGACTTTACACAGCATACCATACTACTGGGAAGAGAACTTGAAACTTCTGTGATTAATATGTTGATGAGATGGTTGGCAACTAAGTTTTACTTGGGTAGGTGTGATGATACATGATTAATTGTCTGTCGTCTTTAAAGAAGAAAAACCACAATGTACACTAATGTTAATAAGTTCCTGATATGGGTAGATATGAATTCGAACCATTATTGAGAAGCCAATTTTGTTACTCCCAAAACGATTTTCTTTTAACGCAAGCAATGATACGTGGTCGTTTACCAACGGGTGGTGAGGCAGGATTTACTTAATACAAAAGTATCTCAATGGCAATTGAACATTTTCACGGCGCGCAAAATGCAGAAAGTTGTAGATTATACCAAAATAAAACAACTGATGGCTGATTTTAACCGATAAAATAAGAAATAATAATAATAAAAATAATTGTTTCAGTTGTTGACTGTTGGCCACACTGTTCGTTTCCGATTTAGGCGCGTTGATATTACGCTCTGTCACAGAACCCGTAATTGTAATCTGATTCGCCGAAATTGTGTTCGTAAAAGAATTGTTGTAATTTATTATGCAAAATCAAATCAGCTACTGTGATAACTGGTATTATTTGTACTCCGTGAATCCGTGGAGCTGTTATAAACAGCTTATTTCAAGCGGATTTACCCTTTCTGCGTCAACGGTCAAGTATGTATTTAGGTAACGCCATTCCAACAACCCATGCTCATATTAGATTACTTTGTTCCGCTTATTTAGTACCTCCTTGGATTCGCTTTCCGCATCTTCTGTCTTTCGGCATTATTTTTCTGCTGTATTATGCAAGATTCAAATCAGCTGCAGTGATAACTGGTAATATTGTTGCTTCGGAAACCTGTGAAGTTGTTACAAACAGCTTCTGCGTTAAACAGTAAAGTATGTCTTTAGGTAACGCCATTCAAGCGACCCATACTCATATTAGATTTCTTTGTTCCGCTTATTTTGGTTCCTCCTTGGATTCTCTTTCCGAATCACTTGGCTTTCGGCAGTACTTTTCTGCTTTATTATGCAAAAATTAAATCAGCTGCGGTGATAACTGGTGCCATTTGTGCTTCGTAAACCTGTGGAGTTGTTACAAACAGCTTCTGCGTTAAACAGTCAAGTATATCTTTAGGCAACGCCATTCACACGACCCGTGCTCATATTAGTTTGCTTTGCACCGCTTATTTAGTTCCTCCTTGGATTCGCTTTCCGAATCTCCTGTCTTTCGGCAGTACTTTTCTGCTTTATTATGCAAAAATTAAATCAGCTGCGGTGACAACTGGTACCATTTGTGCTTCGCAAACCTGTGGAGTTGTTACAAACAGCTTCTGCGTTAAACAGTCAAGTATATATTTACGTAACGCCATTCAAACGACCCATACTCTTATTAGGTTTATTTGTTCCGCTTATTTAGTTCCTCCTTGGATTCTCTTTCCGAATCACTTGTCTTTCGACAGTACTTTTCTGCTTTATTATGCAAAATTCGAATCAGCTGCAGTGATAACTGGCATTATTCGTGCTCCGTGAACCCGTGAAGTTGGTATAAACAGCTTATTTCAAGCGGATTTACCGTTTCTGCGTTAAACGGTCAAGTATGTATTTAAGTAACGCCATTCCAACGACCCATATTCATATTAGATTTCCTTGTTCCGCTTATTTAGTTCACTTTCCGAATCTCCTGTCTTTCGGCAGCACTTTTCCGCTTGTCGTCTGTCTGTTTCAATGTCCTACAACAAAGCGTTCTATTAGAATGTCATCGTTCCACGCGAAGCAACGCCAGATCAGCGAACCGCCACCAGAGGTCGCTACGACGTCTGACACTTGAACGAAAGCGACAGGTGTTTGACAACAGAATACTGTATAACCAACTTTCGGACCATAAAACTGTAACTTATCCTTTAATATTGTTATTTGGTTGTCTTGCAACGTCATCATTACTTCCAGTCTGGATAGTTATTCCGTGAACCCGACCCTCTCTGTCTGCGCTTTATTCTATGATTCGCATGTTGCTAGCGTTGAGGCATTCGCCCTCTCTTCGAGTTAATTTTCTTAATTTACGATTAGCTAAATCTGGGCACGTGGGACGAGTGTTTTCGCGCTCGAAGCCCACATCACGCTATCGACATTACTTGAGTAAATGTGTATGCATGTACTTCCGTGAATTGTTGTAATTTATTTTGCAAAATTAGAATCAGCTACAGTGATGACTGGTATTATTCGTGCTCCGTGAACCCGTGGAGCTGTTATAAACAGCTTGTTTCTACCGGATTTGCCGTTTCTGCGTTAAACAGTCAAGTATGTGTTTAGGTATATGTGTTTAGGTAACGCCATTCCAACGACCCATACTCATATTAGATTTTTTTGTTCCGCTTATTTAGTTCCTCCTTGGCTTCGCTTTCCGAATCTCCTATCTTTCGGAAGTACTTTGCTGTTTGCTGTCTGTCTGTTTTGACGTCATTTGAGGGACGACGTCCTAGAACATAGCGTCCTGTTAAAGTGTCATCGTTCCACGCGACGCAACGCCAGATCAACGAACGATAGTTTTTCTATGAACCCGACCCTATCTATCTGTTCTTCATTATATGATCCGCAAGTTGCTAGCGCTGAGGAGTGCATCGCCTTCTCTTCGAGTTAATTTTCTGGATTTACGATTGGATAAATCTGAGCACGTGGAACGAGCGTTTTCGCGCTCGAAGCGCACAACACGGCATCGATATTACTTGCGTAATTGTCTATGCACCATGCTCATATTAGATTTCTTTGTTCCACTTATTCAGTTGGGTTCGCTTTCCGAATCTCCTGTTTTTCGGCAGTCCTTTTCTGTTTGCTGCCTGTCTGTTTCGACGACATTTGAGGCTTGACGTCCTAGAACATAGCGTCCTATTAAAGTGTCATCGTTCCACGCGACGCAACGCCAGATCAACGAATGATAGTTATTCTGTGAACCCGACCCTATCTATCTGTTCTTCATTCTATAATCCGCATGTTGCTAGCCCTGAGGCATGCGCCTTCTCTTCGTGTTAATTTTCTGAATTTACGATTGGATAAATCTGGGCACGTGGAACGAGTGTTTTCGCGCTCGAAGCGGTCACTCACTGCATCGACGTTACTTGGGTAAATGTATATGCACCAAGCTCGTATTAGATTTTTTTGTTCCGCTTATTTATTCCTCCTTGGATTCGCTTTCCGAATCTCCTGTCTTTCGGCAGTACTTTTCTGTTTGCTTCTGTTTCGACGACATTTGAGGGACGACGTCTTTCGACCTTTTGGGGGAAACATCACTGTGACCAAATACAGGGTGTGCCGAAAACTGAATATTCGTTGACTAACGTTCGAAAAGTTTTTAATATTAAAATAATTACTATGCAAAGTCTGTTAAGAGATCCACTGTATATGTATATGATTCATGTCGTAGTCACATGATTAATTATCGTTTTCTTATTTTTTGTTTTTAAGGTGCGTTGGGAATCTCTACGTAGTATAATATAACGCGGGTGAAAATTAGGTGCAATTATAATTTACGTAACGCAGATTTCTCCTTCCGGACGCTGTAATCAAAAAATAAAAGAAAATGTTCATCACAACAACAAACTATTACGGTGTAGCAACTAAGGCGCGAGTGAAAGGAGATAACGCAAAGATAAAAAAAAAACATCGCTTTTACTCCAAGGTAGTTTCCGGTTTTCGTCGAGTTATTTTAGCTCACAGACGGAAATAAGGCCCGGAGCGCAGTAGACACGACCAATAAGTGACCACACCTGAATCCAGATCAGGTGTAATTGAAGAAGGAAAAAAAAAATCCGATTTAATTTAAACACACATGCGCACGTCTCGCTCTTAAGCGCGCTCGCCTAATTACGTCTTTGTTTAATTTGTGTAGCAATTTCGACCGGTGCGGTGCGGTGGTTACCTTCAGCGGGGGTCAATGTCTGTAACAGTTGTTTTTTGCGGTCAGTTTTTTTTTCTTTTTCGTTGTTTTTTTTTTTCTCTCGTATGAACGAACATTTTAGACCGGTAGAAAGCGCGCCGGTGCACACGGTATTATAGCATTAATTGCATAAATATATTAGGATTTACGAGGTCGATTTCGTTTAATTAACTATGCTAAGTGATCACTCTGTAAGGTTTTTATGTAATAAATTATGGAATTTTTAATTAAAAGAAAGTTCACGCTTTCGGTTTTATTTTATTTTATTTTTTTGTGCTTTACAATACATTTTAAATCCTTGTTCTTCTTTAGTTTTTATAATTAATAACATAAATAATTAAAATCATTGGGAGGAAAACTGACTCATCTGAAGAGCGATCTGCTAATTCCAAAAAGAAATCTTAAAAATTAAAACTAAAAAAAATTATAATCATAGGAATTTTAAATACATCTTTAAAAATTAAAAAAAAATAATATATTTGAAGGTCAGCTGAAGTAAACCGAAATTAAGTGAACCCGACCCAACCAAATCGAAGCTAAACGAACGAAAATTAAAAAAAAATAATAGAAAATAATTAAAATCATAGAAATTTTAAATACATCTTTAAAAATTAAAAAAATAAAAGACATGTCAAGGCCAACCGAACTAAATCGTAATGAAGTGAACCTAACCCAACCAAATCGACGGTAAACGAGCGAAAATTAAAAAAAAATAATAGAAAATTAAAATCATAGAAATTTTAAATACATTTTTAAAATTTTTTTAAAAATACATCTCAAGGCCGATCGAACTATATCGAAAATAAGTGAACCCAACCCAAGCGAATCGAAGCTAAACGAATCCAACCATACTGAACTAAACCCAAAAGACCCAATCCAACTCAACCATACTGAACTAAACTCGAATGAAGCCTAATTCTTTTTTTTTTGAAGAAGTTGGCTTCACATTTTGTATTTAAAAGTACAAAATGTGAAACATTAAAAACATTTCAAGGTGAAACCAAACCAACTCAAGTGAACCTAAGTGAATCCAACCCAAGAAAGAAATTTTACGAACGATGAAAAAGTAAGAAATTATCAAAAAACGAAACAAAAATATTAAAATTTTCAAGGAATTTCGAAAAAAAAAACTGTAGAAGATTGGAATACGAAACGTTAAACTTAAAAATTAAAAAAAAAAGATCCAAGAAATAAAATGTAAAAAGTATTTCGAGGTCAACCCGACCCAACTAAAATGAACCTAGTCGAAGATTTTTATAAAAATATTTAAATGTAAAATATTATTAAAAATCGAAACTAGAAAATTCAAACAAAAGATGTTAAAAATTAATCAGAAAGAAGCTCAGCTAATCTAATAATTTGCTTAACTCTGGAGCTGGAATACTGATGGAAGAATTTCTGGAATTTCGTTTCTTGAAGATTATGCCACTGTAACATCATTTAACATCTTGCTTAAAGATATTCCAGCTTTAAGAAAAGTTCTCAGAGCTATTACAAGAGCTTTTCCATTGTTTTTTTTTTCTTTTGGATCGCGTATTTTTTTTTTTTGCTCATCTTGATCTTCTTTTCTTACTTAATCTTTCTTCGTCTGCATTAAAAATTGTTTTTTTCTTCCGAATTCTTTCTATCTTGTTTCGTCTTTACTCGTCTTTCTTTTCTTTACCTCCTTGATTGACCTTTTGCACTTTTCATTTCGTCTCTTTTCCATCATCACCTCATTTTTCTCATCTTTTTTTCGATTTTATCCATTTGTTTCGGTTTTTCTTTTGTCTTCTTCACTTGCCCCACCTTGTCACACCTTGACTACGCCCATGGACGTGATCAACATCAATTCTGACTAAACGCTTTTTCAAAACGAAAAAAAAAGTTCTATTTTACCTTCTAAATGTAACTGTGTGTATCGAATGCTCCGGTATAAGTAGATACGATGGTCTTTCTTTCTTTCCATCACTTATCCGCTTACTCGGTATAGTCTCCTACACTAAATTTACCCCCCTTCGTCCCTCCGCAGCACATATTCCTCTCACCGGGGGAGTGGAGAGGCGAACGCGGGCCTTCCCCACCCGCCGATCCTGTCATTTTGTGGGTAAAACTCTTACTGTACATGCTGTAATGACCTTGAAGCTCTTCAACATCAATTCTGACTAAACGCTTTTTCAAAACGAAAAAAAGCTCTATTTTACCTTCAAAATGAAACTGTGTGTATCGAATGCTCCGGTATAAGTAGATGCGATGGTCTTTCTTTCTTTCCATCCCTTATCCGCTTACTCGATATAGTCTCCTACACTAAATTTACCCCCCGTCGTCCCTCCGCAGCACATATTCCTCTCACCGGGGGAGTGGAGAGGCGAACGCGGGCCTTCCCCACCCACCGATCCTGTCATTTTGTGGGGGAAAACTCTTACTGTACATGCTGTAATGACCTTGAAGCTCTTGAAAGGATTGCCACTATCGATAAGGCAAATTCATTTTTGCTTTATTAGAAAGTTCACCGTAAGCAAACCCTTTATTTCTCGCCCCAAACCAAGCTTCCTTTTCACTCTAAAGTGGTTCTTCATTCTGTCACGTAAGTTATATTTTGCAACCCCAATAAATGCACCCTGTATATTTTGTGTTGTATTACGCCTATCGACGCCCCGCATGCCTTTTCGCAATTGATACTTTATACACATTTCTGCCAGTGTAGTTCGTCATTCATCTCTGAATATTTATTTCATGATGATTTCATTAATTCTCCGTAGTTTTTGTGTAATCGTCTTTATATACATAACATTATAATCCCTTAATCCTTACAATTCCAACCATTCCCATTCGCTATCATTTCAGAAGATCTAAGATTAATTAATGCACCATGTCTAGAAGTATTGTTCTGCTAACTCGTGTTTGACAGTCCTCCGCAAACATAGAAGAGTATGTAGAAGAAACAGAATTGGTCTTAGCGTAGATCCCTGCGGCACTCCATGAGTGGTATAGTACTTTTTCTTTCCGAAGATACTGCGACCTTATAGCAACCGTCCTCATCATCATAATAAGAGATTTTTCCTTTTGTTTTCCTGGCATTTCAAGTTTTCAGTCCTGTACAATCCCCCCTCCCTCCCCCACCAATATGATGATATCTTCAAATTTTTTTCTTGTTTCGGCAATAAAATTGTAATCTCCTTGTGAAGTTAATTATGCGATTCAGTTCTCATGAAACTTAAGAGCTCGAAGTTAATTATTTCCTTGGACGTCCAAACTCATTAGAGCCGAAGGAGAAAAAAAAAACTTTCCCGCGACAAATTTCGCCCGAATGCAAACTAACCACTTTTTAATGCGATGATTCCCTGGGCCGAACGAACAAAACGCGTGATGACGATGATGATGAGAAAGAAGACCGAATAATATCGTAAATAGCTACATAATTACCGTCTTCCCACAATTCAGGTGGAAGTGAAATCCACGGACAATTGAGTACGCGATGAGCATTCGTTTGAGGGTACACGAGCCTTCAAGATCAGCCGAAGACCAGATTTCACTCGAATGCTTTGTCAGCAGGAAATGATCGTGTCACGAAGAATTTCTTTCCCGCACATCCGATGCACTTACATAGGGAAATTATTTTTTTGTGATGGAGTTCGAAGGCTTCCGCTTTTCAAAATCCTCCAGGAAATGAAAATTGACGCATGATTATTATAACCATACCTCGGCTAATAGAAGACAAGTAGAATCTATGCACCTAATCTTAAGGAATAGAAAACAAAACAAAAAGTTGAATAAATTGTATTTAAATTTTTAATTTTCTTAACTTCATTGTATGTACTATTGTTTGAAAACCAAAAAGTGCTCAAAAGTAGCAATAATAATAGTAATGAAATAAACAGAATTAATCAAGCATCTCTATAGTAACATAAGCTGAAAGAAATAAAATAATTTCCACCGCAATTATACTGTTAACAAGTGATTTTATAAAACATATATATTTTTTTTTGATTCATTTTTCTCTCCCACACAGATTAAGACATTAAAAGAAAAATACATTTTCTTTCCAAATAAGTCGAGTGCTAAATCCCGATTTCTCTTAAGCTATTCACCAATGTAAGGAACTTTCTCAAATCAAAACTTAATTTTCGTTCGTGTCCGACAGGTAATAAATTATTAATATTGTTATCAGTGTTCTTGTAAGAACTTTCCGTGAATCTGTTTGCTTCTCGTTTCGTATCGCGCACACATAAAATTAAGGGAACGTTGATTTCATTCGGGACGGATCTGTGCGAGCTGAAAGGAGTGCGAAAAAAAAGTAAAACAGAAAGAAAAAAATAATATTGATTGCGGCAAGTTTTGAATCGTTTGACAGTTAAAAGGAAAAAGCTTTTTAATTAATATAAGAAGATAATAATAAACATTGAAGTGTAAAAAAATGACTGCAGCAAAAGACACACGAAGAGTCCTCTTGTTTGTATAATACATGAAGGAGTCCATTATATCGATCTTAAAAATATTCACGATTTGTTTGCTGTGCTTACATCACTTATTATACAAAAAAAACAATTGGTTAATAAAGCAAAACTAGCCATGCTTTCTGATGCTCGAAGAAATGCTTTGCACACACTATGACATCAATAGGAACCAACCGAGTATCAGATGACGTAAGGAAAGTCCAACAGCGTCAAAGGTCTAGAGTGAACGCAATTTAATCTCTCCGTTGAAATAACAGACCGCAGCAAGAAATTGTCATTCTCATGCTCTAGTAATGTAAAAGTTGGAGACGATTGCAAAAGCTGATGCAATCATTTCTAAAAGTTGAAGCTCCGGCCTGTATTATGTATTTAGGGCCGGTTTCATAATCACACTAAAGGAGACTTTAAAATTAAAGAGAGAGACTTTAAAATTAAAGAGAGAGACTTTAAAATTAAAGAGAGAGACTTTAAAATTAAAGAGAGAGACTTTAAAATTAAAGAGAGATACTTTAAAATTAAAGTCGCAGACAGATTTCAAAGCAAATGCGTAAACATAGTTATTTACACGTCGGAATGTAACTTTCATTTTAAGGTCTCCTTTAATTCGATTATGAAACCGGGCCTAAAAAACCATAAAGATTTTTGAAACGTATGCACAAAAACATCTGAATTTCTCTTACGATCATGGAGCAGGGCGTGAGACCATTTGTGTTGTACGAATCCAATTAATTTTAGCGACGAAGATGTGTTGGCAAAAAAAGAAAAACAAATTTTAACGCAATAAAAGCCGACGAAACAGGCGCGACATGAAACGTTTTAAACACGCACAATTTCTTTAATATTGCGCATTCGAGAATAAATGCGGTTTAAAACTTAATATCCAAGGTGTTTCCTGAAAAGAGCTTTTCCAAACCGCGACAAACATATTCGATGTTAAATCGTAAAAATATAGAAAAAAAATTGTGGAGGACCACTGTGAAGATTGTAGGAACAACTGAGAACCATAGTTAATGTTCACTCTGAGATTGATTCTTGTTTGGTATGAAACATGCCCGATAATTATTTTCGTGCGTTATTGTTTTGAGTTCGAGTGCGATTAGCCGTCGCTAGGTGACGAGGCGGTCGTCCGGAAGTTATGCAATTCCGGCAGCGAGCACAAGGGGCGTTAATCCTCTTTAGCAACTCATAAGGGGCAGTATTACCACCGGCAATCTGGCGTCGGTTTGACGCCATGCGGAATTTGATAATACAATATTGTACAAAGTGAGAGAGACACGTAACCATAATTAATGTTCATTGGATGATTGGTTTTATCTAAAATCCTTACATGGTATCAAACGTGCCCGACAATAATTGTCTTTACGAATTTTCGTGCGTTATTGTTTTGAGTTCGTGTGCGTTGAGCCGTCGCTAGGTGACGTGGCGGTCGCACGGGACTTTTGCAATTCCGGTGGCGGGCGAGCGCATGGGGCTTTAATCCTCTTTTGTTTTCCCTTTATTTTAGCAAGTAATAAGGGGCAGTATTACCACCGGCAATTTTCCCCGATTTATCCTGATAAGCCACATATAAATTTCGGTCTTCGAGTTTCCGTTAAGAACGAAGAAAAAAGGAGAGTAAGGAATCGAGTTTCCGTTAAAAACAAAGAAAAAAGGAGAGTAAGGTGTCGCCATCCCGATTTGTTTTCTCTTACGATCATAGAGCAGGGCGTGAGACCTAATCAATGCCTTACCCGGAGGATTTCCAAGTAAGAATTTCTTTCAACCACCTGGGGTGCGGAGTTTGGCGTGCGTCTCGTCAGTGACGTTGCCGCGAGCTGGGCTATGGGGGTACCCGCTCAGCGGAGAGGGGCGCGCCATTTGGTTAGATAACGTGGCCAGGGTTGTTTCGTCCCTTTTGTTATTAAGTCAACTTATACCTACAGAGGTTTATTTATTTAAGTTTTGTCGATTTGTGTCATTTTACAATTTTGTTTATAGATCAGTTCAGTGTTGACTGTTTTGATTGTTGGTTCCTTCAGAGCGCAAACGCTATTTTATTCAGATTTTGGTTGATGCGCTTCACGCACAACGATTTCTTGCTTATTACATATAAATTTTCATGTTGAGTTTTGTAAGCCGACACGTGAGTACTCACGTAAAAGCGCGTTTAGCTCTCGTTTTGGGTCTGTTATTCAGGATAAATAAAACAAAATTACTTCAGGCCACCCCATTAGGGTGCATTCGTACTATTACCGATTTGTGCGGTGGCGTATACCTCAATAAATGATTTATTTTCGGGCCGAATCAAAGTTTATTTGTTGAAAAAGGACACGTAGCCTCGGAGAAAGGTTTCAAAAAGAAGTGGGGATAGTTATTTTTCTTCTTTCTTCCTTTTATTGGGTTTCCCTTACTCACTGCTTTCCTTAACGCCCCATAATTGGGGGTATATCAACGAAGAAGTGTTATACTTTTCGAGGACGAACAAGGATACACTTTTTCCCGGTTGTGTATCTTCGATATTATTGATTTGCGTAACCACCGGTGAGCGGCGCCCTTTTCCGTAACACCTTTGTAGTTTTGCCGACGCCGTCTCCACTGAGTGGGCATCGATTGGCGCAGACCCTTTCTTTGTTTCTCGGTTTAGGTTGAAACGCGCTAAGCGCTCCTCTTGTTACACCTCGTGACACAAACGCAAACGCTGCAATAAACAAGAATTAAAACTTGCTCCTTCAATTAATAAAAAATAAAAATAAAATAACTAAAACCTGACACACTTAAAAATTTTAAAGACTCACGTCCACGAGCACGAGTCACGGGACATATGTTTAATTAAGGCAGAGAAAATTTCGTTAAAAAAAAAAATACAATATGTAGGTTAACAATAGAAAGTTACAAAGATTCGCATAATTTTTTAAGATTTGTCGTATTCTTAAAACCGGCTCATTATACTTATAGTAGTTTCGCATACGTAGGTATTAGAAAGTAATCAATGCCACCACGCTTATGCGTACGGCTATTATTAATCATTTAAATTCATTCAGAAACCAAACGTACTGTACGTTTCAATTTTATTAATGTTAAGAACAAGAAAATCTTAGTTGTTTTTTTTTTCGTCCTCGCAAAATACTTTGAAATTACATGTATAGTGGTGGTCCAATTTCAAAATGGTTTGTCTTTTCGGTAGAGCAATAGTGGGTACCATAAATCCTTATATTGTCCTGAAACTAGCAGTTGCTGTAGGTACACGTGGTGTCAGTTGTAAATTTAGATGGACCATAAAAACCAATGTAAAATGCAACTGCCATAAATTATTAATTGATATTACGATCACTATCAGCTTCTTTCTGTCAAGTCAACTTGTCGCTTGAACGGTCTTAGAGCCGGTCAATCGTCTGGTACGTGTTCGAAACTCTGAACACTTCGATAAAACCTGCCGAAAAAGGCAGCGGAGCACAAATTGCTGCCTCTCTGAACGCTTCGATAAAGCCTGCCGAAAAAGGCACAAATCGCCGCCTACGAGTAAACAAAGTAATAGTAAAATCCCAAAAGGAAACAAGAGAACTTACCAAATCAGTCCGACAAAAATAAATCAACGGGAAATTATTACTTATAATAGTAATCGATCATGGAATGGGCGTCTCAAATATTGTCTGTCAAGCGACGAATACGTATTTAAAGTTTTATAGCCATTTGAAACATAAATTACTTAAAAAAAAATAGATTCTGCGGCCACCCAGGATTACACAGGAGAAATTGTTGGGCATGCGTTGAATCGCATGGTTCGAATGAATTAATGTTCAAAGATTAATCAAAGAGACCTGATGTCACGTCTGTCTTCACATCATACAATTGCATGTGCAATTGATTATTGTCCAGGAAGACCGTTCTGTCACACACACATACACACAGTTGCAAAAAGCGCATTACGTAAGGCACTTAACCTGTCACATAAGAATCGTTTTTAATGGGCGTGTTAACTTCTTGAATAAATAATGTCAACAATGGCCCTGTGTTTGGGAGAGTAATGCCGTATTGTAAACGAACGCCGTGAATCTTTATTTCAGTCGTTAACCAGCGTGACCCAGAAATATATCTTCTCTTTTATTTACAAATAAGACTGCAAACGTCAACAATAAGTGAAACAAACGCAAATATTTTTTGTGTGTTAGTCTGTTCGAATCAATTTACCTACTTGCAATTAGTTGAATAACCTCTCATATAAAATTCAAATAAGAAGTAGATTTTTAAATTAAAAAAAAAAAAACCTAAATTATGCAACAATGTTAAGAAGAAACCAGCTGGAATAAATTACGTATTTAAAATAGTGTCAGCATGCAACTCGGAAAGAATTTCAGATTTTTATGTAACGGTCGGGCCGCCATCTTTCACTTTGAACATCCTATACAGCTTTTCGTTAATAGTTCAAGTTCATTATGCGTGCTATCCGAAATATTTGGCCGTGACATTGGTGACAAGATCGTCGGAGAGACTCACATAAAATACGTCCGAGGAAACGTTGCGCAATTAATTATGTTTATAGTATGCGAAGGAAGCCGGTGCCTTTCTTTATGCGTTCGTTTCGAACGATACCTTGAAAGCTTTTATTTTCTTTTTCTCTCTCCTAATCACGTAATCGTTGCTTTATTATCGTCGTTCGAGCAGGTTGTGAGGAGAGAAACTGCGTTCTTTTTTGAACGTCCTCTTTTTAATTTAAGTTGTTTTACAAAACAAAAATGTGAACAATTCGAAAAGCGTTCTGTCTCATGATAATTTTCGAATGTTGTTGAATGTTGAATTTTAACCAAAAACGTTTTAAACTGCTTTCATAATAGATAAATAAAAAGATAAAATGTAAGACCGGCCGCAAAATTATCAAAACGTTTTCTTTTCATTATTATAAAAACATATTAATGCGTATACTTAAATATAATTAATCAAACGCTCACCCTTTCCTTCGGATACTGGGAACCTTCCGCCACCGTCATCGCCCAATGACACATTGCGTTCATGCAACAATAACATGTGTTTACAATCATATGTCAAGAGTCAACAGTTATTTACTCACCGGGGACCCCCGGTCCCCAAGGCCACAACGGTCTGCACTTGCTCCACCGACCCTTAAGGTCTATTTATAGCTCACACTCGTGCCTCTACCATATCTCTTAATGGTAGCAACCTTGGGCCTTCCCAAACTCATTTCTGTTACTCTCTCATATGTTCCAATTCTCTAAAATATTATTTCCACAAGCACACTCTACATGCACCGCAGATAGCCTCACTTAGGTACATGCAAACACGCTCTACCCCACGTCTTGGTACTATCCGACCCGTAGATTCTCTACCACCAATCTACTCTTCCACCAGGTGGTGTGGCATCTCACCACCGGCCTCCACCTGGCACGTAAGGCTGGTGACAATTCCTCGGGGCCGCCCGCTAAATCGGGTCCCCTTGGGATCACCTTGGAGCGTGAACAGTACGTCGTTCACTCTCGGCTGAGTTTTTAAACCCTGTTAGTACGATCCCCCTTCGGGGATGGCTACTCATGCAATGATGTCCCCAACGTCCCCGACGTCACAGACATCCCGCAACCACCCCCGCCAACATAGTCCAACTAGTCAGCGGTCAAGTGATGTAGCACCTGCCACGCCTTGCCGAGCCTAAACCCAGGGGAATCGCTCATTCATACCAAGCAAGAAGTAGATCAAGCTAATTCTCTACATATCATGCAATTTGCTATAATATACAACTTATCTCTAAAGCGTACTGCATCTCTCCGGTGTGGCGCACAATATTTCCTAAACACACCCTGTATGTACGGACCCTGTATATAATACACGCCGACTATAATCATACGTAAACATCGCATACCCCGAGCCGCGAGCCGCGAGATTGGCCAATAACGCGCTTGCCGCGTAATAATAATTATTCCGCACGTTTTATGTATTATTAATTATTAATACCCCAAATACTTATTAGCGTGTGCATCGTTTAACAGCATATCAACCATGGGCCCCGGCCCTTGGACGAAGCTATGTCGCCCCGACCGATTTTGTTTATTGTTTACGTTTCTCAAGTGCCATCTCGCATTCCAACCGTCCGGGCTTATATTCGATGCATTTTAGGCGAAACTGTAACTTCTTAAATTATAGATCCTTTATATCTTTTTTTTACTTAATAAAAATATATCTAACAAAAAGAAATAAACAATAAAACTACAAGACAATCAACGAACGAAACTAAATCATGTAAAGCCAGAGCAACGGACGCAAAGAATAAAAATGGAAAGGTAATTCAAAACATTGATTAAATTGAAATAAATAAAAATAATAAAATTAATAATACAGCGATCTTTATAGTAATACGGTACTACCTCTTTAATCCAAACTAATAATTGCATCGGTTGATTCAGATTTTCGAAATATTCGGACTATCAAAAAAAAAGACAGAAAATACAAATTGCAATGCAAAGTGAAGTTTTGGCTTCCTAGGACAACGGTACCGTAATGTAGCGGCCGTCGTATGACCGTAAACGACGTCATTCGGTGAATCTTTACTAATTAGATTCACCAAAAAAGGATTCCAAACGTTAAAAAAAAATTTTTCTAAAAAAAAAATTTTTTCTAAAATCTTTCATTATGCTTTGACAGCAAGCATGGCCGCCTTGCATGGGGGACTCATTAGGAGCAAATCCCGCTTCAATTTGTCTATCCTACTGCAATGTTAGGTCAAAAAGCGATAGTAAGAGGTCGCTATTTTATATGTTCGTTAAAAAAAAAATTAATTTCCTTTTCTTACGTGGCGGTGACTTGGATTTCAAGCAAACCATTGGTGCTTAACGGGATTAAATTTTTTTTCCGTAAGGCATGAACATTTCACTGCACATTTTGGAATCCCGTGCACACTCGCTTACTTGGTGTACACCGTAAGGCAGTTTAAACTACAAAAAAAAGTGTTCGCCTGGAGCTCTTCAAGCTCGGACGCGTGTTTCTCTTTCTCCCTGCTTTCCAAATTTTCCAATTCCGATTTCCAAATTTCCCGCCCCCATCCTACGAATCCAACGCTTAGCAGTCAACATTATATTATATAAATAATGAAACTCTTCAACACCACGTCTTAGAAAGACGATGACGTCACTGAATGCCCCGCGCCTTAGTAGTGGTCGCTCAAAATCAGAGTAAACTTGAATTAAACAGTCAACACCAAAGTAAAACGAAGTTATTCGACAAAATTATACAAACGTGCCTTGATTTATTTGAGATTTGAATGGAAACGAAGTTCGGGGGTATACGACTCGCAGCGATCGATTCCACGATGAATACCTCCAATCCACGTTACGAAGATCGCACAGAATAATATGCGGAGACGAGGAGTTCTATTGCAGTTTCTTAACGAACAGCAAGACAGCCCCTTGTAGGAACTGGATCTTCGACAAGTCAACTTGAACGGTCTTAGAGCCGGTCAATCGTCTGGTACTTGTTCGTAACTCTGAACACTTCGATAAAACCTGCCGAAAAAGGCAGCGGAGCACAAATTGCAGCCTCTCTGAACGCTTCGGTAAAACCTGCCGAAAAAGGCACAAATCGCCGCCTACGAGTACACAAAGTAATAGTAAAATCCCAAAAGGAAACAAGAGAACTTACCAAATCAGTCCGACAAAAATAAAACAACGGGAAATTATTATTTACAATAGTAATTGATCATTGAATTGACGTCTCAAATATTGTCTGTGAAGCGACAAATACGTATTTAAAGTTTTATAGCCAATTGAAACATAAATTACTTAAAAAAATTAGATTCTGCGGCCCACCCAGGATTACGAAAAATTGTTGGGCATGCGTTGAATCGCATGGCTCGAATGAATTAATGTTCAAAGATTAATCAATTACGTCTGTCTTCACATCATACAATACTATAATACTCGTATATATGTGTATAACTACAAAGAAAGTATTTAACTGATTTATTACATTTCGCGTGGCATGAGATGCAAATAAATCTTTGCAAATTTCCAGCATGTTTGCTTTACTTCCTTGAAAGATCTCTGTTACAGAGCCTGCGAGTTCAAAAGTTAACAGCGCCGACGTTTCCGGTTTTGACGGAAGGTATGCGGCACAGACGGACGTTCTGCAGATGTGCAACTTTTCCTTTCACATAAACGGGATGGTTCTTAATTGGAGCCATCCAGTGCTGTACCGCAGGCATGCCTGGCCTGCAATCGAAATCAAAGATGATGATCTCTCCGCGCGCAAGTGAAAGGATTCCCCCGTGCTTTATCTTCCGACAAGAAGTATGTATGGATGGCCCCATACGCAATGAAGAAGTGTGTAAAGTGAAAGGTATGCACATCCAACGTGGGTGATGATGTTTTCATACTTTGTTTGTTGCAGTATTGTTGATAATTGCTACAGTGTTGTTGACTGCTGTTCATTCATATTTGGTTTAAAAAGAATTTCTTTTTGTTTTCTTGTGATTTCTCGCTTTTCTTTTAATTCAACTTGTTGTCGATCTTTTTTTGTTCTTGTGGTTTTTGTTCACTAAGACATAATCCTTGCAAGGAATAATTTCCTTTATCCCTTATCCGAGCTTAAATTTTATATGGAACAGCTTCGGAGAAACAGGTTTTAAATTCACCACAATGTATCATCTCCTATTGGATATTCATCTTAATCTGCGTTTGAGTGAATGGAAATATATTTCATTAAACATTAATGTATTACCAGCACATTCTCCGCAATAAAACAAAGAAGTTTCAGAGGAAATGTAAATTTATACCAGGGCTCATTTCGAATTAGAAGCATTTCGTATTTCGTTGGTGGTGTAATTTATTTACTTTTACAAACCTCGGACTGGTCCTGAATCCGTCTCTGTTCCGTTGTCTTACTAAAATTTTCAATTTTTCTGAACCTCTCTCTTTCGAAGGTCCGGTTTTTCCAACACAGTTTAACTTTAAGCGTCACTTTATTCCCATGGTAACGATTGTAAGGACAATTGTTTTCATAGGAATAAAACGGAGCTTAAAGTTAAAAAAAAATTGAAAAAGACGCTAAGTACTTGAATCTGTACGTTCCATTATTTGTAGTGGATGAATCGCTTGCTGGATTCGTTTATATTTTTGTCATTGATCAGATCTGCCCTGCCATCTTTAGTTTTAGTGCCGACACCTTTAGTTTTAGTGCCGACACCTTTAGTTTTAGTGCCGAAACCTTTAGTTTTACTGCCGACACCTTTAGTTTTAGTGCCGACACCTTTAGTTTTATTGCCGACACCTTTAGTTTTAGTGCCGAAACCTTTAGTTTTAGTGCCGACACCTTTACTTTTAGTTCCGATACCTTTAGTTTTAGTGCCTACAGCTTAACTTCGTATTTTGGGGTTCGGTTATACATATCCGTTTGTGTGGCCATTTTCACGCTCGTAACATGCCTGCCTGTAGTATTATACGTCATTTTTCTTGTCGTGTCAGTATAAATTTCGCTCTTGCACTAAACGGTTGCGTCCGCCTTGCACTGGTCGCAAAAATTTGTGCAATAATTTGTAGGCAAGTTCCATTTACCTGGAACGGCGTTTATTTTGTTCTCCCCTCGTACGATTGTGGACAATTCGCAGAACCTGCACAATTCGCAGGCCCTATACTGCACGTAGGCCCCAATCAGCCTCAGGTAATTTACTTCCCTGAAGGTATTATTTCGTCAATAGTCTTTAGCTAGTTTTCCGTCGAAAGAAGGAGGTTCGAATACAGTCCTCTAGGACTTCGTGCTTTGTTAACTTCGACGTAACTTTCACCTTTATTGATTGTGGATTTATAGTTACATTTAATAACTGAATTATTATTATTAGTCACATTCATAATCATTTCAAAAATCCAAATTAATATTTTGCTCTTGCATTTTTTGAAACTTAACTTCACGAAAGAGATACAAAAAAAATGTTTTAAATTAGTCTGATCTACGCCATTCAGCCGCTAAGACAACCGAGGAATAATTTTCTGCCATTCATCTGCCTTATCATCCTGAGGTACCCGGAACAGAGAAATTTTTTGATTTCTCTCACATTTTCTTACGTATTTTTGTGTATACAATGTGTGTGTGTGTATACAATTTTTCTGTCGTTTGCTTATTTACCTGGAGGTTCTCTGATGTCCACAGCGAGGATGAAATAGTACCGTCGCGGCGGAAACTTGGTCGACTAGAGCTTTATTTATTGTGTGACGAAATTTCTGAAAAACTAAGCAAGGAATTTTTAATCCTCGCTTAGGTGCAACTTGCGTAGTTTACGAAAGAAGAAAAAAAAATGCCCATTAAGTTAACTCCTCCTCAACCGAGGCGAGGACTTTTTAATCCTCGCTTTACTGATATCTGCTGACGACTGTAATTATAATACGTAGCTTTTTTGACCAATCGTAACCATATGTACTTATTGTTACAAATAAATCTATCCATCTACGTCCGCGTGAACGAAACTCATGCATATAGCAATGTTCGTAAGTATACCTGTCTGATCCTGTACCATGGCCTAGACGAACGCACTCTTCCGAGTTGGGACGACGGAAGACGTCGAGTTCCTTGCTTTACGCGTTTTTTTTTTTGTTTTTCAAATACTGGGGCGGGTGAACTTTTGCCAAAGAAAGAAACGACAGTCGTTTTTCGAAATTAAATAAACCGATCGTTGCATCGAACCTACGTACCTGAAACAAAAGAAGAACGTGGTTGGGTTTTCTGTATTTGGTTGAGGATGTTCGATTTCAAAATTGAATCGAATCGAATTAACAGAAAGAAGAAACTAAAAGAAAAAAGAAGCAAAAAAAATACGAAACAAAAGAATAACGTCGATTCGTTAATTAACAATTAATCAAATTAATAAAAAAAAACAAGAAGAGTGAAAGGGATCTAATAAGCGCAATCTATTTTTTTTTTTTTTTTGACTCGAAAATATTCAATTCTTTTCGTCGGTGTATTTAAAAGGGCGCAAATAAAAAAAAAAGAGAGAGAGAAGGGGGCGGGGGAGCGGGGATCGACTTTCACAAATATTATAATTAGGTTAGATTTCCTTGCTTTGAGATCCGAGAAAATAAAATTTTGAAATTGTTTCAATCATTGAAAATATTTTTTTTTGGCAATAAGAGGAGGGGGTCTTAAACGATCAAATGGTGGTCGTAGTTCTAGAATAACACAATGCAAGGGAGAGGGGAAAAAAGAGAGAGAGGGGGGGGGTGTCTACTACGATAAAAAATCCAAAAAGCTATGATCAGATTGCTTGGCACTGGGATTTGACCAAAAAAAAAAAAATTTTAATTTAAAAATGAACTTAATCTTTCGCCCATGATGAGGAGAGGAAACCGATGGATGCGAATTTAAATTAAATTAAATTAAATTAATTAAATTAACACAATAAGAGGTAGAAGGGAAGAAAGAGAGAGAGGAGGGATCCATAGCAAAATCCAAAAATTCTAATCGGGTTTAATCATTTGACATTGGGATTTAGAGAAAAAAAAAAACAATTTTGACTTAAAAATGGGCCAATCCATCGCCAATAAGAAGAGGAAATTCAAGTACTCAACGGCAGACGTCGACAAAATAAAAATCCAAAATTAAATCGGGTTTAATTTCTTGACATGGGGATTGGAAACAGATTTTTTTTGTCGGTAAGTTTCCTTAATCTGTTCATGATTGCCATACTCTGTATTTTTACATTTTTTTCTTTTTAATTTTTTCGTAACATATTACAGGAGAAATTCACATCAAATTTTATAACATTTTTCCTTTTTTCAATTGTTGTAGACCTCTGATGAAGATGTAAAAGCCGAAACCGGTTGTCAAATAAATATCGAGAGAAAATTGGGATGTATTAGATCTTTTTTTTTTTAAATTAAATATAAACTTTTCGTCAATAACGGAAACAGGTCGTCGATTTTTTTTGCTTTTGTTTTTTGTTTTGTTCACTTCATGCCTTGTATTTTGTTGCAGTTTCTTTCATTTCTTTTTCGTTTCCGATTTTTTGCAGGTTTCGATTTGATTTTTTTTTTTTAATTTGTTCTCATTTTGATATCCCAATTAGTTTTTCGCATTTTATTGACACTTTTTTGTAGTTCGCCGTTTTTGCTTTGTTTCGCATTTCAGTTTATTTATAACTTCAGTTGTGAGCTTTTGTTTTACGTATTGTATTTCTTCATTCA
This sequence comes from Prosopocoilus inquinatus, assembly GCA_036172665.1. Taxonomy (NCBI): domain Eukaryota; kingdom Metazoa; phylum Arthropoda; class Insecta; order Coleoptera; family Lucanidae; genus Prosopocoilus; species Prosopocoilus inquinatus. The sequence goes on from CM069873.1 coordinate 2,342,223, forward strand.
TTCCTTTTTTTCTTCTTCTTTTATCGTAATATGGACTTCTTTTAAAATCGTTGTTTTTCGTTCAACTTGGCGTTGTCGATTTTCTTTTGTTTTTTGTCTCTTTTTTGTTTACTTCATGCCTTGTATTTTGTTGCAGTTTCTTTCAGTTTCTGATTTTCTTGCAAGTTTCATTTTAATTTTTTTTTTAATTTGTTCTGATTTTTAATATCCCAAACATTTTATTTCTTTTTCTTCGTCTAACTTTGTTCTTTGCTTTTGCGTTTTTCATTTGTTTCGTATCACACTATACTTCAGTTGTGATCTTCTTTTGTTTCACGCACTGTATTTCTTCGTTCATTTCTTTTTTTCTTTTTCTTCTTTTATCGTCGCTTTTTTACAGTTGTCTTTTATTTTCTACTTGTTTTTTTTTCTCACTCATCTTAGTCATCGATGTTTTTTTTGTTTTTTTTCCCGTTCTTTATACTTTCGCACTGCACGTATTTCTCTTTTGTTTTTCTCATCGAACTGATTTTTCACGTTTTATTGACGCTTCTTTTTGCTGTAGTTAATCGTCTTTCATGTGTTTCTAGTCAATCTCAGATGTAGTGCATCGACTTTCATTTGTTTCGCGTCAGTCTCAGTTGTGATATTTTGTTTTACGCACTGTTCGTCTTTTTTCTCTCTCTTTTTTTTTGAATCGTATTATCGACTTCTTTTCAAGTTTGTTTTTATTTTTTACGATTTTTTTTTATCCATCCAGGAAATTATTGTTGTTTTTCGATCAACTTAATGTTGTCGGTTTTATTTTGTTTTTTTTTTGCTCACTTCATGTCTTGTATTTTATTGCAGTTTATTTATTTATTTATTGTTACAAATTAGGCGTATAGTATAATATACAGTTTTCTTCATTTTTTTTTTTGTTTCCGATTTGCTTGCAGATTACATATGATTTTTTTTTCTTCGTGTAACTTCTTACTTCTTGCTTTTACGTTCTTCATTTGTTTCGCATCAATTTCAGTTGTGATCGTCTTTTGTTTTATACACTGTATTTCTTCATTCATTTCTTTCTTTGTTGTTCTTTTATCGTCGCGCTTTTTTACAGTTGTCTTTTATTTTCTACTTGTTTTTTTTTCACTCATCTTAGTCGTCGATCTTCTTTTGTCTTTTCCGTTCTTTACGCTTTCGCAGCCACTTTTGTTTTTGTTTTTTGTAGAACTGATTTCTTGCGTTTTATTGACGCTTTTTTTTGTAGTTCATCGTTTTTCAAATGTTTCGAGTCGATCTCAGTTGTAGTGCGTCGACTTTCATTTGTTTCGCGTCAGTCTCAGTTGTGATCTTTTATTTTACGCACTGTTCGTCGTTCATTTTTTTTTTGTTTTCTTTTCAATCGTATTGTCGACTTCTTTTAAAGTTTGCTTCTATTTTCTGCGAATTTTTTGACCCGTCCGGAAAACAGTTGTTTTTCGATCAACTTATTGATGTTGTGGATTTTCTTTTGTTTTTTTTTTTTATGTTCATCTCATGTCTTACATTTCATTTTTTTGTTTCTGATTTTTTTGCAGATTTCATTCGACTTTTTTAAAAATTTGTTCTGATTTTTGATATCGCAAATATTTTCAATTTTTTTTCTCGTATAACTTTGTTCTTTGCTTGCGTTTTTCATTTGTTTGACATCAATTTTAGTTGTGATCTTCTTTTGCTTTACGCACTGTATTTCTGTCTTTGTTGTTCTTTTATCGTCGCGCTTTTTTACAGTTGTCTTTTATTTTCTACTGGTGTTTCTCGCTCATCTTTGTCGTCGATCTTCTTTTGTTTTTTTTTCGTTCTTTTTGTTGCTGTTTCTTTCGTTTCTCTTTTTGGTTTCAGATTTTTTGCAGGCTTCGTTTGGCCCCCTTTTTATTTGCTCTGATTTCTTTTAGCCCAAATCGGCGCGATTTTTTATTTCTTTGCTCGTCATTTTTTTGTTCCTTTCTGTTATATGTTTAATTAAAAACAAAAACAAAACAAATAAAGCAGTTTATGAAAGAGAAAGAGTTTAAGAAGTCAAAATATTTTGAATGGTTAAAGAAGACGAATTTAAAAGTTAAGGAGGGGGGTTACATTCTTCTGAATGACCTCTGAGCTCAACTGGTAGACAACAACAAAATAAATTAATTTCAATTTAAGAATACAAACCAACGACTTTAATTACGAAATTAATAAACAAGAGAAATCTTGCCTTAAACTTGAATAGGAATTATTAATTAGAATTAGCATTTCTCAGATTCGATTTTATTATTATTATTATTTACGTTTCGCTTTAATACATAGATACCTGTACATAATAAGAAAGTATATGTACTTAATTAATATCATGGAACTTCAGAGAATGTACTCTCTAATCAAAGAATAAAAAGTACGAAATTTGGAAAAGCCAAATTGTATTTCAAGTTGGGAGGTGCAAAAAAAAAAAATTGCAGCTTGACGAAAAAAAAAACTATTTCATGGCACATTTCTGTGAATGTGCGCTCATCAAAACTTCCGGATTTGCGTCATCGTTTGCGTTATATAAGGAACCCTGAACCCGTTGAAAGTGCAAAGTCACGGTCTAATCGCCCATCAAAGAAATATCAAACAGGGATGCCCCAGGGCTATCGATGTTGTCAAGAGAAAGATCACTTCCTCAAGTGAATTCCAAAGGAATTTCCGGAAACGATACCTAAAGAATAAACAACAAAGAAAAAATATGCAGATTAATCGACGGATTAAATAGTAAGAAATAGTTTCCTTTTCAATATTTTCCTTCTCTTATTATTAGATTTTATTTATTGAACAAGCCGTGAATAATGCAGTTCATTAATTATTATAAGCAGAGAGAATCAAACTTCGTGCTAGAAAATTAAGTGGCCGGTAATAATTCATGTAAAACAAACATTATTAAAAAAAAATTGGTAATTAAATACGTATATATCTCTTTCATAATACTTACAATGAAGATTAATATGTAGGTAATAAATTAAAGAATAGTAAATTAATAAACAAAATTTTGAGGTGCTGATAAGAAAAAATAAAATAAAATAAAATTGGGGAGAAAACTTAATACAATTATTCCTAAATTAAAAAAAAAAGTACAGAAAATTGGCTAAATTAAAAGCCTGAAATAAGTTAATGACAATTCAAAATGTAAAAATGAAAATAAACTGTGCGATGAAATCGTCGCTTTCTGTTTTCGGTTTCGAGTACGTAATTATTATACCCAACCGTAATTATACTTTGTTTTTTTTTTTTTTAAATTTTTTTGCGAAAATTTTCGCGATGTAAACCTGCAGGTAATTCAAGCCGTGCGTTGTGGTGTAGCAAATATGTTAAATGGTGAAAGTGGCAATTAACTTGTAACGTGCAGACCTCCGATAAACCAGCCTTCTTGCGTGAAAATTACGCTATTTTGCTGATGTCAGCCCATAAATTTGATGATGTCCAGCGAGTGACTCAGGAAATAATTGCTAGAAATTGAAGAGAAAATACCGTTTGACCTACGTATACATTACTAGAGTTTGACTTGACAGGTATCATCTGGATTGACATCCCTCAATTAACTACTTTATTGGATTTAATTTAACGATTTCACTTGCTGAGATAGTTTTCGAATTAATAACGAGTGAGTGCAAACCATATTGATGACTTATGCTTAAACAGCGACATCCTACGATCACTTTTTGACCTAACATTACTTCTGCTAACGAAGCCCCAAATAGGGCTCAAACAGCTGTACAGAGCCTGCCGAGAGATTCACTGCAATCAAAAATGATTTGCAGCATTTTTTTTAACATTTTTTAAATGATTTATGCAAAAATTTTGAGACAAATCGAAACTTTATTTATTTACGCCTTCTTAAGTCATCTAGAAACCACAAAATTTAGGCCATCATAAAATTTCTGTACTCCTGCGGAATATAAGGATACAATGTCCAAAAGTATTTATTTATTATTTATTATTTATTATGTTGACCTATTTTAGTTTAGTTTTTACTATTTCAGTTTAGACTCTTAAGTCATTCAGATTTTAAAAAGGCTGAAACAAAAGCGCGCTGAATGGGTACAAATTCCTGCTCGTGATTTTACTGCGGCTTTTAAAACTCTAAACATGGATTTCAAGGTCACATAACAACGGTAGACTAATTTATAATTTTTCAGTGACTGGCGTTTTCTAGAATTCCACTTTGCGACCTCAACTTTTCCATATAGTACATCACAGAATTAAGGAAAACGTTTCACACGTTTGTATTAATTAGTTCTATTCACAAGAAAGAAAACAAGAGAACTTACCAAATCAGTCCGACAAAAATAAACCAACAGGAAGGTTTATGTACGGTAGAATCAACTGAACCTTACAATAACTTGAGGATTTTGCACACGAAGAAGTGTAACTTCGCATCTAAGTTAACCTGACGTTATAAGAGGTTATGAAAACGAACATAACAATAGTAGACTAATTTATAATTTCCCAGTGCCTGGCGTTCTGTAGGATTCCACTTTGCGACCTCAACTTTCCCATATAGTACATCACAGAATTAAGGAAAAGTTTCACACGTTTGTATTAATTAGTTCTATTCACAAGAAACAAAACAAGAGAACTTACCAAATCAGTCCGACAAAAATAAATCAACAGGAAGGTTTATGTACGGTAGAATCAACTGAACCTGACAATAACTTAAGTATTTTGCACACGAAGAAGTGTAGCTTCGCATTTAAGTTAACCTGACGTCATAAGAGGTTATGAAAACGAACATAACAACGGTAGGCTAATTTATAATTTCCCAGCACCTGGCGTTCTCTGACATTCCACTTTACGACCTCAACTTTTCCATATTGTACATCACAGAATTAAGAAAAAAACTTTCACGCGTTTGCAATAATTAGTTCAATTCACAAGAAAGAAAACAAGAGAACTTACCAAATCAGTCCGACAAAAATAAACCTACAGGAACCTACCATGTACGGTGGAATCAACTGAACTCGACTATAACTTGAGGATTTTGCACACGAAGAAGTATAACTTCGCATCTAAGTTAACCTGACGTCATAAGAGGTTATGAAAACGAACATAATGACGGTAGATTAATTTATAATTTCCCAGCGCCTGGCGTTCTCTGGGATTCCACTTTACGACCTCAATTTTTCTATATTGTACATCACAGAATTAAGACAAATGTTTCACACGTTTGTAATAATTAGTTCAATTCACAAGAAAGAAAACAAGAGAACTTACCAAATCAGTCCGACAAAAATAAACCAACAGGAAGGTTCATGTTCGGTGGAATCAACTGAACTTGACAATAACTTGAGTATTTTGCACACGAAGAAGTGTAACTTCGCCTCTAAGTTAACCCCTAACGTCATAAGAGGTTTTGAAAACGAACATAACAACGGTAGATTAATTTATAATTTCCCAACGCCTGGTGTTCACCGCAGAATTAAGAAAACTGTTTCAAGCGTTTCTGTTAATTAGTTCTATTCACAGGAAACAAAACAAGAAAACTTACCAAATCAGTCCGACAAAAATAAACCAACAAGAAGGTTCATGTACGGTGGAATCAATTGAACTTGACAATAACTTTGCACACGTTTGTAATAATTCGCTCTATTCACAAGAAACAAAACAAAAAAACTTACCAAATGAGTCCAACAAAAATAAACCAACAGGCTTAAGTTTCCCCAAAACATTATGTTTCTGTTTTGTATAACCATTCTGATCTACGGCATTATTTTTTAGATTTAATATATTCAGAGAGATAATAACAATTTTCTTTTTTGTTTTTCTCAATGGTGTTCCGATTTAAAATGCATAGTGCCTTCTTGATCATTTATATTCGCGTTCATTTTGATGATGACTTTTTTATTTCCATTCCAAACTTGTTTAATTTATTACGAACGTTTTTTTCTTTCTGTTTTGATTTTTTTTTTAACATATGACGGATTTTTTTGCGTTGGTCCTGAATGCAATCGATCCTCACTCGAAATATTGTTAGTTCGATTGTCTATTAATTTCCGTTATCATTTTGATGTTAATTGATGGATTTGGGACTGGGATTATTATTAATATTAATTTTATAGTGATCCAAAAATAAAGAAATAAATAAATGGAAGACTCCCATTTGGAAGAGGGAAGTGTACTTTCTTGCGATCCCCAAAAGTTTTTTTTTTCGTTTCTAGACCGATTTATATTGAAAAACCGAAAAGAATACAGTGTGATGCATTGAGGCATACTTAATATGAATCGTTTGCTTTCGACTACTACATATGCACATCTTGTTCGATAAAATTTACGTACTGACATTTCCGCATTCCATTTCTCCTAATGTATCACTTTAATCGATATGCAAAAACGATTTCAGTTGTTAGAATTGAAGAGACTTAAGCAGAACTTGCAGTAATTATTAATTTAAAAAAAAAATTACTGGGACTTCAAAAGAAATTCAGTGTACGTAAATTCAAATTACAAAAATGAAATAACAATGTCAAATAAATAAGAATAATGTTTTTGATGTTTGTTAATTTTATGTGTAGTGCCTTTTTATTTGCGCACGAGTGTACCTTCGGATTCATAGAAATGAAAGCGATTCCTAAATTGACAAGAAATTAATTATCGATTTAAAGCGACTTACAATTTTATCGGTATTTTTGAGTTACTTTTAGTATTTTGCTATTTGTATTCATCAGAGAACATGTCGTGAAATAAAATATAATTCATGAATTCAAGTTTTTTTCAAGATTTTCACTCAGATAAGGAATCAAGCTTTAAAATGTTCCTTTTTCGTTTATAAAATAATTTTAAGCTCGCAGTTTAAATTTGTTAACATAATTTAATTTTAAACGTTTAAATTGCGTCTCTAAATCAAATTCTTGCTACTCGTTCCAGGATTGATCTTCTCCTAGTCCTTCGAATCCATTTTTATTTTAAGCAGAAGTGTCTGCATGCAGAATACACCTGCGTATGATGGGTGGCCTATACGTCAAAGGAATAATTTGCTGTAAAGCAGATGAAACGGGTAGAATAGTTTCTCTTTTTGAACCTAGATGTCGACACGTATTCAATGCTTAATAAAAAATTAGTATTCTTGAAATTATTCATTGCACAGTTAATCAGAGAAATAAAATAAAATTAATTAAATTTATTATTACTGGAATCACCTACGCGTGAGTTGCCTCCCGGGAAAAAAATTAATCGAATCCTAATTTGTATATTTTTTTTAATCAATATACTGGGTGTCTCATAACAAACGGAAGAAATTAAAAGAGTAGCTACAGGAAATCAAATTAAAGGCTTTTCTTCTTAATAAATAAATAACAATAAAATATAATAGGAGTAATAAATAATAATAAAGGTAACTAAAATTAACTAACACTTACAGTTGTTCAAATTAGAAGATGACTTTACACCCCTTACACCCTTTATGAAATATTTTATTGCGCATTAATTGATACGTGATCGATCTATCTAGCCTTAGATAAAGGACCAAGTTTTGTTATTTAAAACGATTTAAATATCTGCCAAATTTCATACATGTTAAAAAGTTTACAGTTTTTAAAATGTCATTTATTATGATTTTATTTTATTTTTTGAAAATTCCCGAATCACTTTTTACAATAATAAAATTTCTTAATTACATTTATTTATGTTTATGTTACAAACCAAATTCAATTATTTAGAAAATAATAATTTTGGTAACCGTTTGGCTTACTCTTTTCTACAATGGCCCACTGATGACCCCAAAACGGGCGAATTGATTTTCATTTGTTTGTGACTAACAATTCTAAAATACGGAAAAATATGTAGTTTGGTTTTAATTTATTTTTTATTTAATTTTTGCCGAAACTGAACAAAACCATGTTGGATTACGTCGACATTAAGACTGATTCAGCTTCATCTTAATTGATTTTGAATTTTCGACGATTTTTACAGTTTTAATTTTTCTTGTAATTTTTAATTTGTATTTGCGTTCAATAAAGTTAGGGAGATCAGTTGGATTGGATTGACCTTCACTTTACTCGAAGTACATTTTAATTGATTTTTAATTTTTTTTTTAATCTTTCCATTTGTCTTGTAATTTTTATTAATTTTTTTCTTGTGCTAAATGAAGTCGGAAGTTGATGTCGGTTGGGTTGGATTGACCTTGAGATTTGTCGAGCTTGATTTTGAACCGTGTATAAATTTTAATATTTTTAAAATTTTTGACTTGTGGAGTTCAATACAATATAAAAAAAATGGGTGAGTTCAGTTGACCCTTGAGATTTATTGAGGTTCATCTTAATTTGCTATAATTTTTTTACTGGGGTTGAATGGCATTAAGTATAACTGGGTTGGGTTGACGTGAAAATTTTTTTTCGTTTCATTCTTTACTTCAGATTTTTTAATAAATAAAAGGGGGCAGTCAAATATAGTAAAGGAGACTGTAGTTTAAGAAATGATTGAAATTAATCTCCGCCCACAATAATTTTATATCCGTAGATACGTATTTTGGCAGCTAAGCTGCCATCTTCAGTACGGTACCAACTTAAAAGCACTTAAAAAGATCTAAAAAGAACCTAATCATTCTAATAAAATCATAATCTAATCTAATCTAAATTTACGGATATAAAATTATCATGGGCGGAGATTAATTTCAATTATAAAAGGGGGCAGAATTCGTAAATTCTTTTTTATTTCTACACTAAAGTGTTGGTCACCTTTTCGGTTCAATTTTTTTATTGTTGTTTCATTTTTTTATTATTTTTTTTTTTGCTTAAGTTGAATAGAATCGAGTCCAGTTTTGAATCGAGTTTGGTGGAACTTCGCTCTAATCGTTTTTCTAATTTTTTACATTTTTTTTTTCTTTTAATCTTTGGGATTTTAAATCTTTTGCTTCAATTGAATGCAGTTAGATATTGAGTTCGGTCGAGCTGGATGGACCTTGAGATCGGTTGTGTTTCATTTTCACATTTATTTATACTTTTAATTTTCTTCAATATTTCCTTTTTTTTAAAAATATTTTACACGAGCTGAATTGAGTAAGCTTGAATTGGATTTAACGTACATTATAAATTGTTTATTAAATTTTTTTGTCTACAATTTTCTTCTTGTTTTTTTATCATTAATTGTTTGCTTGGGTTAAATAAAGTTGAGTTCATTACTGGATCGAGTTTAGTTAGTTAACCTTGAAACTGTTCGCTTAATTGTTGTTTTTTTTTATTTTTAATTTAGTGCTCGTGATACAATTTTGAATTTTAAACTATTTTGCGAATAAAAGTTTTAAAAATTATGGTTTGGCTTGTTTCTTTTACTAAAATTTTAGTATGAAGATGAAAACACTAACAGAAAAATTCTGTCACTTTCGGGATTTGAACTCGAGCCTTTACAGTAACACGCCGAACGTTCCACCGCTGAGCTAAAGCGACTTCGGCTTTCAGAGGAATTAATGTAAATTTTTGTAAGTTCGAAAAAGATCGTGTCTGCCTTGGTACAAATAATTTTCAGAATAATGTCTAATAATCACGTCAATTAATAAAAATAATTTTTTATTTCCATTATTATTACTTTCAGTGCTTAATTTCCCACCAGAAAACATCCAATAATTGGCTCTGAAAGTTGATTGGCATAATTGAAAATCATGATAATTCCTAGAGCTGTTCAAACTATACAGGAATTGTGTAAGAAAGATTAACATTTTCCAGAACTAAACAGATATCTTTTAACAATTACAATTTTTATTATATTATATCATATTATAGAAATTAATGAAACATTCAAATTTTAATTCATGCAAATTCTTCTCATTTATAAATTTTGTGTGTTTTATGTTAACCTTTAAACGTGTCAGTGAAATTTGCCAATTATCAAGTTAGAGCTTAATTTAAATTAATTAACAGCGCATTCGTCTGTTAATTAAGCGGCAACGTGCACAGTTTACTTTCAGTTTTTTTTTTTTTTTAATTAAAACAGAATCTCACACTCCTAGAATTATGAAATTTTATTATAAAAAAAATAATGTATTATAAAAAAGTACACATTACAAAATATACAACAATATATACAAGAAGAATTAATTAATTAGAAATATTATTTTCGGCATGGCTAGCGGAACTACAGAGCCAACAACGACGTTTTGCTTCGCACTTTCCTTCGAATCCTTTGGGACAAAAAAATACTAAAAAAAAAAAAAATAAATAAATAAAAATAAATTAAAGTCAATCGAGTTGTGGAAACGTCAAAGTATTTTCTTACCTAGTTAAAATAATGAGCAGGTACTTAAACTTGTGTGTTTTGGGGGTGTTACCACCAACCGCCATGTGGGAAAATGTGTGGCTCCGAGTGGACGATGACCTTCTTCACGACTGGTACGGGTACGATGACTTTCTTCACGTGATGGTGATGAATCGTGTGGGTGTGATAAGGTACGTGAATGATGAAATGATCACTGAAATTATTGCAAAATTTAAATTATCAAAATTCTTGCGCATTGTACGGGTTGTCTCAAAAATGGCGTCCATCTTTTATAATCCGACATTATTTTAGCCCTTATATAAGGTGCTTTCTTTCGCTTAAAAGTTTGAATCGTGTTTCGAATAGTTCGGACCTGAATTTCGTAGTTGTTGCAACGAAACACCTGACTTGAATTTTTAATTGACAGTTCATTTGTAAATAACCATAATTCAATCCAAACAAATAGAAATAGAGAGATTCAAAGAAAAGAATGTCTGGTTTTGAATCAAAACACGTTTTGATCACGAGTTTGTGAGCGAATTGATTGCAGAAAAAGTCTTATTCATCTTCATACTCTTGTAACTTTGAAGAATTAACCACCAAAGGAAAATTTTGTTTGTGATTTTAAATTAAAGTACGATTGGATAGTGATTAGTACGCGAGACATACAGGACGGGCACTATTTTTTGGGACACCCGGTATACGAGGGCGAATCGAGGTTAAATCGAGCTTTATATAAAAGAAATTAAAGAAAAAGAATTTATTTCTTTCGTTTCTAATACATGGTATAAAAATATTTGGATCAAGCATTCCAAAAACCGTTATTTATCAAAATTGTTGCATTGTACGGGCTGTCTCAAAAATGGCGTCCATCTTTTATCACCTGACCTTATTCTAGGACTTACAGAGATGAAATTGATTGCGGAAAAAGTATTATTCATCTTCATACTCTTGTAACTTTGAAGAATTAACCACCAAAGGAAAATTTTGTTTGTGATTTTAAATTAAAGTACGATTGGATAGTGATTAGTACGCGAGACATACAGGACGGGCACTATTTTTTGGGACACCCGGTATACGAGGGCGAATCGAGGTTAAATCGAGCTTTATATAAAAGAAATTAAAAAAAAAAGAATTTATTTCTTTCGTTTCTAATACATGGTATAAAAATATTTGGATCAAGCATTCCAAAAACCGTTATTTATCAAAATTGTTGCATTGTACGGGCTGTCTCAAAAATGGCGTCCATCTTTTATCAGCTGACATTATTCTAGGCCTTACAAAGATGAAATTGATTGCGGAAAAAGTATTATTCATCTTCATACTCTTGTAACTTGAAAAAATTAACCACCAAAGGAAAATTTTGTTTGTGATTTTAAATTAAAGTACGATTGGATGGTAATTAGTATGCGAGAGATAAAGGACGACACTGTTTTTTGGGACACCCGGTATACGAGGAGGAATCGAGGTTAAATCGAGCTTTATATAAAAAAAAAATTTAAAAAAGAATTTATTTAAATTAAATTTACCACCAAAGGAAAATTTTGTTTGTGATTTTAAATTAAAGTAAAATTGGATAGTAATTAGTACGCGAGACATAAAGGACGGGCACTTTTTTTGGGACACCCGGTATACGAGGACGAATCGAGGTTAAATCGAGCTTTTTATATAAAAAAAATAAAAATAAAAAAAAGAACTATTTCTTTCATTTCTAATACATATACAGAATATTTGGATAAAGTATTCCAAAAACCGTTTAAAGAGGAATTTCAAAAAACAGGAATTTTTAAAACCTCCACAAAAAAAAAACCTAACCGAAGTAGGTACAGATTTTGATGCTAAAATATTTTATTGCGAAGTGAAAACTGTGTATAAAAAATTAAATTTATTTTTGAAAACTTGTTAGAAGCACGCCGTGATTAAAGCAACGTCCAGCAGAAAATTTTGCAACGACGCGATTTAATTTATTTGAAAACAAAAGAAAATCGCATCACAATTTTTGAGTGTTTTTTTTTTACTTATTTTTGCGTGTACTCTAATTTACTTTACATTTTTAAAGTCTTTTGATTTACTTATTTTTGCGTGTACTCTACATTCCTGACGTTTGATCTGGTCTTGGCCACTCACCCTGTACATAGAATTAATTTTTATTTTTTGTAATTTTTTTATCATTTATTGTTTTAATTTACTTTACATTTTTAAAGTCTTTTGTTTTACTTATTTTTGCGTGTACTCTACATTCCTGACGTTTGATCTGGTCTTGGCCACTCACCCTGTACATAGAATTAATTTTTATTTTTTGTAATTTTTTTATCATTTATTGTTTTAATTTACTTTACATTTTTAAAGTCTTTTGTTTTACTTATTTTTGCGTGTACTCTACATTCCTGAAGTTTGGTGTGCTCTTTGCCACTCACCCTGTACATAGAATTAATTTTTTTTTTGTAAATTTTTTAACATTTATTGTTTTAATTTACTTTACATTTTTAAAGTTTCTTGCTTTACTTATTATTGCGTGTACTCTACATTCCTGACGTTTGGTCTGCTCTTGGCCACTCACCCTGTACATAGAATTAATTTTTCTTTTTTGTAATTTTTTTAACATTCATTGTTTTGATTTACTTTACATTTTTAAAGTTTCTTGCTTTACTAATTATTTTTGCGTGTACTCTACATTCCTGAAGTTTGGTCTGTTCTTGCCCACTCACCCTGTATACATAGAATTAATTAATAAATAAAGTTTTCCCAGTAAAAATATAAAACAATTGCTTCATTTCAAAATCAAGAGATGTTATAAAGTATATTCGCGAAAATCAGCGACCAACAGATGGCGCTTTTAATAAGGTCATTAATGTTATACAGTACAACTTGCGCTATTCGAGCCTTCAACGCTTTTGTTAGTTTTATTATTATATGTGGTACGTTATGCTAAAAGTACGGAAGCATCACAAAACTCAAAGAACAAACATTTCAATTTATTGTTTTTATAGGTTAACCAAACGTCATTTCAATGTTTCCCTTATTAAACACAAATCCGCTAGATGTCAGCTACTCCGTGATTTTGTCGAGTACAACGGAGAAGCGTGCTTATTAATGTCCATAGTGAGAGATTTAATGCTTGGACAAAATAATAAGAAAGAAATTATTTATTTCAAAAGTGTGTGTTTGTTTGAAAAGATTAAATCAATTTTGAAAATAAAATAAAATTAAGTAAAGCCTACAAATGTGTATTTGAAAAGATTAAACAAATTTTTAAAAATAAAATAAAATTATGTAAGGCTTTTAAGGGTGTATTTGAAAAGATTAAATAACATTTTAAAAATAAAATAAAATTATGTAAGGCTTTTAAGGGTGTATTTGAAAAGATTAAATAACATTTTAAAAATAAACTAAAATTATGTAAGGCTTTCAAGGGTGTATTTGAAAAGATTAAACAAAATTTTAAAAATAAAATAAAATTATCTAAGGCTTTTTAAGGGTGCGTTTGAAAACATTAAACTAATTTTAAAAAATAAAATAAAATAAAGTACTAAAGCTGCCCTATTATCGAAAATTTTTTATTAATTGCACTCACTACTACTTAAGACTTCCAAGTTTTATTTACATTTTAATTTAATTGCTGTTGTCCATAGTAATTAAGTGCGTACGTGCCTTACGTGTGCCAATTACGTGAGTGCGAGCGTACCTGCATGTCACTCACACGGCGACGAGACATTTTGCGTGTGATTTAAGGAAAGTTGTCCGTTCGGTTTTGACGACGAAGTAAAAGTGAAAATACTCGGAACTCCAGACCAACAAAAACAACATTATTCATGTAAACGATTTTTTTTTTTCTTTTTTTGTCAAAGGTCGAATTTCTAAAGTTGCGTAAGAGACCGACCACCACCAAACTGGATGGTGCAATTTCTTTCTCCTCCGGAATTTTTATTATCTCTTAATTTCCGTTAACCTTCTTAAATTTCCAGGACCGGATTTGGAAATGCGAAGTAAAAGTGTTTTATGGCATCCGCCGAGAAAAAGGGTGTGTTTAGTATAAAGTGCAACTTACGCAACGAGAAAGTGAATGATAATTAATTGTTGAGTATCATCGATGAATGTTTGGGAGAGGCAGGATTTTTAATCGTTTGTGGAAGTCATCTGTGGGTGGATTTGTTGTAAAAGTGAGATTAAAATTAAATATTAACGAAATCGGATGTCAATCAATTTTTTTTTTTTTTTAAAGAAAGCGGTGTTAGTTACGGGAACATAATGCAAAACAAAATTACAACTATTACAGTTACAATATTATTACAAATCACGATTTAATTTATAATTATTCTTTGGACATTGGCCTTTGGATTATTTGTTTCGAAATAAATTTTTAATTTAATTTTAAATATATTTTACTTTGTTTGTTAAACGAAGTAGGAGCATTATTATAAATATTATTTCACAGGCATTCGTTTTTAAATCAAATATTTTTTTCTGCATGGGACCACATAAAACAGGATAACAAATTCTATTTCTCTTCTTTTACTTGAATTTAAGTTCCTTTTTGTGACTTCTTTTCTGTAGCTCTTAGTCATTTAACTTATTTTCTTACATCCCTGTCGTTTCTTTATAATCAATCTGAGGCTAATTTGACACCATCCAAATTTGACATAAAATCTTGCACAAAATGAGAGAGAGAGAGAGAGAGAGAGAGACAGAGAGAAAGAGAAAAAAGATTAAGAATACTTAATCATAAGTGGCGCCATCTAGCAGAAGTATTTCTAATATAATAAGGCTAATTTGACACCATCCAAATTTGACATAAAATCTTGCACAAAATGAGAGAGAGAGAGAGAGAGAGAGAGAGACAGAGAGAAAGAGAAAAAAGATTAAGAATACTTAATCATAAGTGGCGCCATCTAGCAGAAGTATTTCTAATATAATAAGGCTAATTTGACACCATCCAAATTTGACATAAAATCTTGCACAAAATGAGAGAGAGAGAGAGAGAGAGAGAGAGAAAAAGATTAAGAATACTTAATCATAAGTGGCGCCATCTAGCAGAAGTATTTCTAATATAATAAGGCTAATTTGACACCATCCAAATTTGACATAAAATCCTGCACAAAATGAGAGAGAGAGAGAGAGAGAGAAAAAGATTAAGAATACTTAATCATAAGTGGCGCCATCTAGCAGAAGTATTTCTAATATAATAAGGCTAATTTGACACCATCCAAATTTGTCCTAAAATCTTGCACAAAATGAGAGAGATGGACAGAGAGAGAGAGAAATTAAGAATACTTAATCATAAGTGGCGCCATCTAGCGGAAGCAAGTATTTCTACTATAATATGTAGATTTTTTTAATGTTTCACGCGTCAAATGAAATAATTTTTAAACTTTTAAAAAATTAAAAACAAACAAGCGGATTTCTTGTATCGTTTGCTTAGTTTAAGAAAAAAAAAAACAATTTCAAGTGGCGCCATCCGTTGACAAAGTAAGCGCACTTACTTTCTGGAATCATCTGGATCTGAATAATGGCTATCGTAATTATTATTATTATTTTTTTTATTATTAAAAGAACTCCATCTGTACGTTGTAAAATCAATTACCAAAGTAATATGGAGTTCTATCTCCATTTTGCATTACTTTGGTAATTGATATTACAACGTACAGATGGAGTTCTTTTAATAATAAAGAAAAAAAAAACAATATCCGGTAGATGTCGTACCGTGCATCTCCATTTTCTTTTTCTTTTTGTAAAATTCAATTTATTTCATTCGGTTTGGGTTCGTTTAAAGTCGGTTGGTTCAGTTGGGTTGGGTTGGCCTTGAAACGTCTTTTTAATTTTTTTTTTTTTTAACATTTATTGTTTTCAATTTACTTTACTGTTGTTTAATTCAATGAATCATTTTGTGAAACACTCTGCCACTTGAGGCAAACATCCTACATTAAGGCTCTGTGTTTTAACTCGTTTGTAAATTTACTTTCTTTGTAATTTTTTAACATTTATTGTTTTAATTTACTTTGCTCTTTTTTAATTGAGATATATTACGTTATACTTCTACTTAACAGCGAAAAAGAAGAAGAGAAAAAGAAATTTGGAAAGTTAAAGCTTTAAAAAATAAAATAAGAAGGTACAAGAACAGAGAAAATAAGAAATGAAAGGTTCAGAAAAAAAATTAAAAAATAAAATTAAATGAATATTAAATTAAATAGCAAAAAAGAAGAAGAAAACCAAATTTGGAAATGAACTTTAGACTTTATTTTAAAAAATAAAATAAGATGTGCTTGAGACAGATACGATTATTTTACGTAATCTGAAAGAGATACGTAATATTTAACAGAATAGTAAAAAAATAAGAAAAACTAATTTAGAAATGAGCTTTAAAAAATAAAATAAGAAGGGAGAAGATTAGAAAAAATAAGAAATGAAAGATTCAGGAAAAAATTAGAAATTAAATTAAAATAGAAACGATGATGGGTCAAAATCAAATCGAAATGCATGGTTAAAAGAATATGAGACAAAAAAAATAGAAGAAAAAGAACTGAGTAACCCTCAAAGGAAGAAGAAGAGACAAAATAAAAGATCAGAAGATCAAAAATAAAAGGTATAATAGATAATAATGGACAATGATGCGGAAAAGGAAATCTCCTAATTTAATACATATAAAAGGACAGGTACAAGATTAGATATTTAAAATGAAATAAATTAAAAATTAATATTTCATTTAAAAGATTAAGGCTCGATTTCATAATCGAACTAGAGGAGACTTTAAAATAAAAGTCACAGTCACATGTCAAAAAGATGCGAAAACGTGGTTATTTTGTACATCAGAATGAGACTTTTATTTTAAAGTCTCCTTTAATTCGACTATAAACATTTCAAACCAATTAAAAATTTTAAAAATTTAGAAAGCTCTATAAACGATGTTCGCAGTTTATTTAAAATTGTGGCAAAACATCTTGTAACGGACAATTTTATGTTTTTTCAAACATTCATTCCATTCAATGAAGCTATACATTTATTTAAAAAAAATATATACATAATTTAATTATTGCCTTAAAGAATTATTTCGAAGCGGAATTCAAAATCAGAAAAAATAGTTTCAGTTCTTGCCATCTGTACATTTTTTTTTTTTTGAAACAAACAAAAACATAGAGAATAGTAAATATTCAAAAAACTATGAAGAAATGACTTCTTTTAGTGTCGACACATTCAGAAAATTCTCTTTCGCATTTTATTTAATATTAAAAACAAAATAAAAATGTTCGCAGTTTATTCTCTTGATAATTTATTTTTGTGTACTATCACGCTCAATAAAAATGATACTCCTGCATGTAAAACACATCGTAAGTAATCGGTTATAAATCAAGGCCATCGCTTTTTTGCAAATTTACTCATGTTTATAGCTGATTTCAATGCTGACGATAACAGTGAAGGGCTGAAATAAATCGTTACTTACTGTTCTCCACCGCCGTAGCCTCCTCCACCGAAACCTCCTCCACCGTAACCACCGCCACCGCCACCGATGTAACCAGGAATCGGTGTGCTTGCTGCCAAAACCAACAACGCAGCAAACACCAGGAACTGAAACAAATTAAAACAAAACAAAAATTATGCCATTTTTTTACAAAGTAAAAAAAAACAAAAAAATTAAGGTGAATAAACAAACAGAAAAAATCAAAAAAAAGTGGTTAACGGTATTTTATTTAATGAACTAAAAATCTAGCGGAGGTTGGATTGGGCTGGCCTATTGCAGGTTGCGTTAAACAAAAAATTGTATTTAGTTAATATAGTTTCATTTAATAAAATTAAAAAAATAAAAATATCAATCAGGGGTTGAAATAATAAACCCTCTCACTCACCACACATTTCACTGAAACCATTTCGCTTGTCGCGGTGGTAATCCACAAGTTTGAATTCACAAAAGAACACAAAATGACATATGACAGGAAAATATGAATGCTTTATATACGGATAGTTCGAGGACCCCACCTTGTGGCCCTCCACCAAACCGCGCGCTGTTACATAAAAAGGAAATAGAGCCGCAGACATCCCCGTGCGTACGTGAATTAACATAGAGAGAGCCTCAATTTTATATACTTACGACTTGATTTATATGATACCCGTGCTCCTAACTTTTTACAAACAGCACACTTTTTCGCACGTAAATGTTATTTTATGTAACTTTAATTGAGCAACAACACTTACTTTTTTGAATATTTGAATATCGAATTCGTGTGAAATCTCTTCTTGATGAGAGTAGTAAATCAATGGTGAAGAAAGAACGAGTACAAACAGTCATAAAATGTTTCGCGTTGTGAAAAAAGCACTTAACACCAGCAATACGTCTTCTGGATTGTACTTCCTTATGTCCACGTAGGAAATTACTGTTTGCAACAAAAAGTAATTCGATGCTTCGAAGTGTTTTATACGAGGGTGTACTGAAAAAACTAGTTGGCACTATTATGAAGAACAAAATGACCTCCGTTCCGCCATGTTGGTGCGTCACCTCCGTCAAATTAACTTGTAAGTTACGATTTTCTTTCTTTCACTAAAACCAAATTCGGGTGGGTTTGTTTGGTTTTAGGATAGAAATATGGCGTCTTGTGCTATTCATGGTTGCTGCATGCAGATGGGAAAGAAGCAACCAATAAACAATTAACGGGACTGTCATTTTATATGGTCGGCCAAAAAAGTGGACGACGCTTCATTTTTTTGACGTAGAATTAATAATGATAAGAAATCTGCTGGGTGGCTGTAATAATTCTGAACTGACACTTACGGATGACAGACACTAATTAGTGAACGTCAGTAATTATTTAATTTTGAAAAATTTGGAAAGTGGATTTATGTTTAAAAAAATTAATTTTGTCAATCATTCCCAAGTTTTTTTTTTGTATTCCTTCTGTTTCCCTTTAATTTGTGAAAATTTTTAGTATTGTTAAAGTATCCGTGATTTTTTTTTGTCGTGATAGTGACTTCTTTAAATAAACATTAATAGTGATACGCTTCCTTTTTATTTTTTCTTCAAGTTTTTGAAATAATAAAAGATAATAAGACGATTGCTTCATGCAAAAGTCAGTGGACTTAAATTCTTGGATACGCTCTTGTTGAAACCGCCATATTGATGGTAGCATAAGCCCCGCCCACTGGTCCCGTTTTCCCTCATAGAAGTTGGCCGTTTTGTCGTCTTTGTAGCCCTCTGTGAGTTAGCCTTAGGAACTCCCCCATAGGTCCGATCTTACCACCTCCTGATAAATTAAACTGTCGGTTAATATCTTTGGAAACCTTTGTGTCGACAGTGGTTTCCTAGGATACTATACGGTTAAATTTATCGGGAGATGGTAAGATCGAGCCATAAACAAAAAAATTGGATGCAAAGAAAAATAAACGATTCTTTTTTGCTATTGTATGTCTGACTTTGATTTTCCAAAGTTTCGTAACGGACTAATTAATGTTTCTTGATTGTCATAAATATTTGCTTTTTTAAAAAAAAAGACCAAAATCGTGACGTCTGACATTTCTCGGTTTTGATAAAATTGCAGAACTTAAGAAGGGATGGACAGAGGTAACAGACGTATACTCCAGAAAATGTTGATTATGTTCATTCTTATATCTTTATTTGCTTTCGTTGGAGCAATAGCTTCTGTCGACACTCACTGGCATTCATCAACATTTTTTTAAGAACTCACGATGATGCTATTATCTCTTTCTATTTAAAAAAAGAACAGTACAATCTTCACACCAACTCGGAGAAGTGATGAATTAAGGTTATTGTCGCGATTAGATTTTCTATCAGGCTATTTAAAATTTACGGAAATAATTAACACACTTTAATTTAAAAATGTGTAATCAGTGCGTAATCGCATTTCAGTTACGAAACTGGAAACTCAGCGGTAAACAAACGCGCGGGTTGTGAAACTGGAGCGTCTATTCGCAAGCCTTTTGCAAACTCAAGTGTTAATTCGTCACAGAATTAAATAAGTAAGCAGATTTTTATAAATAAAGCCGTGTAAATAGACCGAACCGAATTTGGAACTTCAGCAGTGAACTAAGCGATTCACAAAAATCTGATGGTCGCCGTCATTTCCTGGTAGATTATAACCATCGCCAGCCCTAGACCTTAGATCTAGGCGTTAGCTAAATCAAAAGTTTTTTTTTTAATTTTGAACCGGACAGAATTATGATAGGAAATGCACTCATCGTTCCTGACGAAGCTATTAATCTGTAGCGAAACGTTGAGTGTATTTCCTATCATAATTCTGTCCGGTTCATGATTAAAAAAGCCTTTTACTTACATTTTTCATCGAACAACAATCAACTTCATTTATGTTAAGTAACACGTTAGTTCGATTTACATCAAGTGACGTGCCGTCTCCACCCCTGATGGACGCCGCCGTCTTTTCCCCGGTACACACTGTCGTCGCCCCTAGACCACCCAGAGGTAAATTTAATTCTAATCTAAATCAAATGAAGAGGAATATTTTGTGATCGAAATGTTTTATAAGCTCTACCTACGCCCCTACAAATCGGAAGTCTTGTCGTGACACGTCGGAGGTGCAAAAGGCATGACTATCCTACATAAAGGAATCCTGACACTACTAGCGTGATTCACTTGAAATTCTCAAAATCAATTCAAGATGAACATCCACTCTCCATAAATATAATATGCGCCCTCTTCACAGAAAAGGCTGGACAAAACTAAGGGAAAACTGGGCGCCTATTTTATACTGATGTTTTGTTGAACGACGAGAAAAATCTGACGTTTACGATTCTGTCATCTGTCAAATTGCGTTTTCGCTTCATGTAAATATCAGCCCACATTGTCACGTTGATTCTGTCATTGTATCGTCTAGCTTTACGGGATTCGTAAGTCACTCCAGTCGAGGTTTCACGAAGGGTGGGGGGGAGGCGATGGTCAAGGACGGGATCACGTTTCCTCTTCCTCTTTCTCAAATCGAGAAACACAAGCCGCTTTCCAATTGCGAAAATGAGCTACTCGGAGCTCCTCCGAACTGATCCAAAATGTTCCAATTGCGGGGTGCGGAACGCACTTGAACTGATCTTTTTTACTTTCCCCCGTCCCCCCACGCACCTTATCTATGACTACACATATATCACGCTTATATGACTTACGCAGCGTTCCCATTAAAAGGCCATTAAAGTGCAGTTCTGATCACATCAGTTCAGATCATCTCAGGTGCTTGAAATTCGTAGCTGGAAAGCGGCTACAGTTTCCGATGAGCATACCTGTACGTGGTACAGTTCCGAAAAGCTGAGATAAACAACAGGGGAAGTGATTTACAGAGCGGACACTCTTCCTTAGTGCGGCAGATTCGGCTTCATAGGTGGATCCTGGATTCAGTCAGTCTCGCTAGGTGTTGGGTCGTGATTAAAATCATCGAAAACGAAACACTGCCCGATAACGGAAATTACACCGAGTTAAATAGGGTGCGACCTAATCTGAAGTTCACAAGCGGAGAAAACAAACAACCAATCAAAAGCGCAAGAATTTGCGCCTGCTGGATATAGTAATAACACTTGGAATGTAAACAAACTAATAATAATGGAGGCGGCATATAAAAAAAACCGGGGCGATTGATTTCTATAACAGAGCGGTAGCCTTTGATCGTGCGAATACGCAAAATCGTACGGGATTTTTAAGAGGAAGCCACGCCCTTCGCCCCGGCCATTTACGTAAAGGCTGCGTGCGTTTGTGTTTGCGACGGTGTGCATTTTCCTATTAGAAGTCTTAAATTAAGCCCACTTTGATATTTTCCGACGTATCTTTGATGTTTATACCGCAGACACGCAATAGAGGGATTGCAAGCACGCCGACAGCGTTGGCGTCGCATGGATTTGAATGTAAAAGAAGTAATAAATGGAATAGGGAATGCGCGAGAAATAAATCGCGTATTTTTCAAAGCGAATTTGCATATACAGGGTGATTCTTGGGAACGGGGGTACTTTTCAAAAGCGAATTTGCATATGCAGAGTGATTCTTGGTAACGGGAATTCTCAGTTTTTCTTCAAAGGAATTAATATCGCTGGAACATCGGTGATAAAACAAGTAATTATGTAAGAAATGAAGAATCATACAGAAGAGCCCTGATCGAATCTTGATGCTAGTAAAAATAGAATTAGCCATCAAGATTCTTCTCATTACCAAAGCTGACGTAGTCTAAAAGGAGGCCGTCCGATCCCAATAAATAGATAGCTTTTCAGATCAGAAGGGAGTTCGACAAGACAGTTACCCGAGAAGGTTTGTCAAGACAGTTGCCCGAGGCACGAACTCCTGTCGTCCAGAAAATTGCTTCTTCGATTCCGAATGCAATTCAGTTCGGATAACGCGAGTCGTAAAGTTTTCAAAATTCTAAATTCTGGTTTTTATCAGTCAATTTTCCAAATTTATTTTAATTTAGAAGTGTACCTAAGAAGCATCCGTGATCGGCGAGGGTGAGTTTAAATAAAAAAAGGTTTTTTTTTTAGAAATAAACTGATTTCTGTTAATCTTTCCTTCTCTTTTTCATATTCTAGTGTTAGTTTTTTGTCAATTGTTAAATTTTAATTAGTTAATTAATTTAATTAAATTCACATTTGTAGTTTAAAGCTTTGGATTTTTATTTAAACGACAATAGGAAAGGACTATTAAGAAAACATAGAAAGAGAGACAATTCCAAAAACTAATATTAGTAGACACCATTCGAGCTATTCGGGGAAAACGGTTTGGAAATCGATTTGTGGCTTTCCATGCTAAAACTAGGGCGCTACTAACAAAGAAATCGAAATTCAATATCGTACGGATTGCTAAAAGAATTGGGGACGAAAGGAGATTGAAAAGCGAGTTTTCAACCTCCGTCTGCACGTGCGTTCTACAAACCATCATTTTCATGTGAATAGGTAAATAGCTTTTCTAATCAGAAGTGAGTTCGACAAAATCTTTGTCACAGTCCCCGCGAACTCATGTTGTCTAGTAAAGTGCCTCTTCAATTTGTCACGTAAGTTATATTTTGCAATTCCTTGTATATTTCATATTGTGTTAAATCTGACCAGGTCCAGCAACCCCTAACGTATTCATTTTTACAACATTTCTTTTTGTTAAGGATTAGAAATGTGTTATAATCATTGGGTTAAGTGCACAGAGTGAAAAGGCGATTATATTCAACAAAAAATAAAATTTCTAAGACTTTTTGTGTTAGGCCTAAGAACCTATCAGTGCCGCCTCGTAATAAAAAATATATATATAAATAAGTGCCTTGCCAGTTTGTAGTGACAGAACTTTCCAACTTGTGATGTTTAAATACCCTTAGGAATCGCTTTTATAAACGCAGTATGTATAAAAAGAAAAGGATTTGTAAATATGACCGTCACTCCACGGAGCTATTGATTTTATTAAAAAAAAAAGAAAGCATCATCGTATACTCATTTTACATTAACGTAGGAAATGAAAGGTTGAAATTTATAGAATCAAGGCTGCTTTTACGTGGTATTTCCACCGTTAGTTACATAAGGACAGCATAAGCGCAAGGTATAAAGCCTAAAGAAAAGAAAAGGAAATTTCACAATTCCCAAACCAGTAGTAAGTATATCAGGAGGAGAAAAGCAGTTCGGAAGTAAACCAACTGGATCAGTTGCGTGTGATGTAAACACGCAGATATTATGTGATCGACGTTTCGGTCATTGTTAAACGCAGCACGCGACCACCGTCACTTTCTCGGACAGATTATTATTATCGGACTGAGGAGGTATATTAAGAGTCTTGACATGTGTTAACATTGTAATTGTTCACAAAATTTACTGCACCCGCAATAATTAATTAGCCGCTTCAGGAAATAAATGCTGGGCGATTCTCACGTTCGTGAATTTTCAACAATTACGACGCGACGCACGCATTAATTAATTCTGACGAAACGTAGAATGGGTAGGATGGGCACCATCCTCCAGTTTCACCACGCATAAATTTCTTTCATTATCTTTATTACTGAAATGGAAGAGAAAACTCTTAAGACTTAAATGTCAGTGTGAGGTTTAACGTCCAATAAGAACGAAAACATATTTTCTTTTTACCTTGAAGACGCTAATAAATTAATAAAACTCGCTCTCGTGGTTAGGGACGCATATTCTAAACAAATCATCGATATTTTGTATCAAACGATGCTTTTTTTAATAGTACCGATACCATACGATGCTTGGCAAAAAAGTATATAGATATTTTGAAATCATGCGCGATTAAATTACATACATTATTAATTTAAGAAGTAAAAATAAAACATAATTAGAAAATGTTATATCACAACGACGACTGAATGCTGCATGCACGCCACAAATTAATAAAGCCAAACTTGGCCATGCCCAGAACTGCGACGAGAAGGGCTTGGACGAATCAAAACCAGCATGAATTAAATAAAAGCCAACTGTGCTTAAGATGATTCATTTAATTTAACGAACCCGGTGATGCAACCACCGTATGCAAAATTAATCGACGCGGCCTTGAAGGTTGTAAATGTTCTTTAAAACGGTTTGCGAGAATTAATTATTAATTACAATTGTTTGTCGCCGGCATGAGGATAAAAAACTAAGTGACAACTTAAAACTTATTTAATTACTGATTATTTACATAAAATTGTTTGAACTGCGAACTTATTGCGGGTCTACAGGGCATCCAACCGCCCTGGACGAGTCGCTAATCTTAAAAGCGAATCTTGAAAACGAAAACAATGAGTTCTTAACAGCAGATGATACAAAAAAAACACAAGGCGTCGCAGAATTTTACGACCAGTTTAGGTTAGATAAACATTCGATTTAATTCCTACGAAATATGGTGAGATGCTTTTGAAAGTGTTGATTGTGCAACCAAGGCTAAAAATACAAACTCCGAGCCGATGAAAGTTACTTAACTTAAGGCAATTATAATGGCGAAACTGCAAAATCGTAAGATGCTTTATTGCCGGAACTTTTGAGATGCGCAGTCTGCGACTTGCACCACAAAATTAGTGTGAGGCGCAATTTTGTGACGGGCAATCCAAAAAACATCGGTACTTATAAAAGTATCGAAGCATCGCGTGCATCCCTACTCCTGGTTAAATAAATACGGGGTCCGTCACTCAAAGTAATGGTAAATTTACAATTTACATGAACAGCACAATTCGATTCAAACAAAAAGAAAACGGCTATTAAGAAGTAAATAAAATTTCGCCTAATACAGAATTTATAAAAGTATGGCACGAACTTCTCTTTTTCTTAAAAAAAAAAGATTTGTATAACACAATTGTTTAGAAATTTTCGTCGAGTCTAATTCTAGAATTATTGATTAAAAAAAATGTGCAAAACATCAAGATTAATTGAATTGTTAAAGATGAAGTAATCGCCTAATATTACCAGGTTTTGTAATCGTAGATGGAGATTTCAACGAGGCGTCAGAACACAAACGTGAATAACAAATCTTAAAATTTAATTTCCGCTTATTCCTTTCCATCCTTTTTAAGTTCTAGAATCTGTTTAACGTGCAACCTTTGGTTTAGCCTTTCTAACTGACATTGTATCAGCTGATAGATTGACTGGTCGAATCGCATTCTGAGAATGGTTTAAACTGTAATAGTGATTTTTTTTTTAATGACTCGGTATAATTTGAATTTTCCTCGTGAAATAAAAACAAACAATAAGAACTACCGCGCCAAATTCAAGTCATTGTTGCGGCCAAATTTTGTAACAAGGGCCGCTCTTATTATATACGAGTATTTATTAATATTGTCACGTTTGAGAAATTATATTCTAAATTCGCTTTTTAATTTTGATTTTTACACAAAACTCAACGCGCGTAGTTTTGGTTTAAATGGGCAGAATTGTTTAGGTAAGATTACGCAAGTACGCTCTATCTATATATACTATCTATACGGATCAGCGATGTTTGCTTTGCTTGCAGATCAAAGTCATCTTCGTTCTTTGGAACTTAGGCAGAATTAACGTTTTAATAAATGAGGGGGTGCCACGTTGACAATTGAAATTCAAATTGCTGAACTTAACTTGCGATGCTGCACCAGCAGATCGTATTTCATTAAAAACAAGCCCGTTTATTTCCTCCATTTTGGTGGTACACGATGATTTTTATGTGCGTTAACCGTTTGCGGTTACTTCAGTCCCGAGTTTTCTTCCTTTCAGCAAGTCGTTACAAGCAAATCGTAACGAGCAAGTTTTAACAGATCCGGTCTTTCGATTTGTAAAATGCCCCATTCTCTTTTTTGTCACTCTTTTTTACCATGGTCCAATGGCGTCCTGACTACGAACATTTCAAAAAGGTAACTTCATCGGGTTTAGTCCAACGAGAAAATGATTTTAATTATTATTCAGCAGACAAGTTTCGTTTTTATTCTGAACCTTCATCAGAGTCTGGAAGATGTTACAATTTTGTTATTAATCTTAATATTGCAAAATTAGGAAAGGTTTACCTTTGACTAAACTTTTCGACATTACAACCCATAAAGGTCTGAGTTAAACGAAACCGCAACTGGAAAAAACAGAAAGCCAAGTTCAGTCTGAGACTGGTAAGTTCGAAAAAGTTTAAACTTACGGTTACTTAAGAATTCAAAAACATCAATTTTTTTACCATATTGAATCTATTAAAGTTCAGAGTCCATATTGTTATATTGTTGGAGTTGTCTGCATTAATTTTATTGATTTATTTTCGCGCCTCGCATGAATGTTAAGAAATTGTAAGCCATGCGTGAGTACTCCCGCTTACGACGTTCCGACGTCTGTTACCTCGAGCTTTGTAGACTGTTGCGTTCATATTTCATATTCACTCTGCTTGCGGAATTGTTTTCGAATTCTGTGTCGTAGAAAATAAACGTTGTTTGGTCGTTGAAATTGAAATTGGTGAGTTTTGCTTTTATTTACATCGTTGGGAGGGGACTCAAAAAGGTTTTTTTTCCTCTGCACCATTTAGCTTATGTGTTTCTTAAGTTTTCTTTAATTTAATTAATTACTTACTTATACATTACTGAGTTAAGTGGAAGAAGCAATTCAGCCAATCTTGGCCTTTTCCCAAATAACACTCAAGTTTGTTTGAATTTTTTTTTAATTATTGTTATTGTTGTTGCTTTTAGTGTCGGTTTCATAATTCGACTTAAAGGAGACTTTCAAATTAAAGTCACCGTCAGATATCAAAACAAATGCGAATTTACACATGGGAATGTGACTTTTAATTTTTTTTTTTTTTTTTAGAACTCATTTTCCAATGCTTTCGAAGAGAACGCATTAATATATGAAGAAAGAAATCAGTTTAAAAGTTCTTACAATCAAAATATTCTCATTATAAAATGTTTTAAATCAAATGTTATGGGAAGTTTGAACTATTGACCTTCACTACCTTCTAGATGACGGAATATATATAATGTATTTACTTTCCCTGTAAATGCAAAGTTCAAACTTATGTAATAATAATATTGATTGCCTCACTCCGCCATCATGTTATTTTTGAAAAAAGAAAAGTAGTAATTAATGTAAATGTGACAAGCCTTCTACTCAGTTAGGTCAAATGCAACACATTTTTTAAGTCATACGTAAAGCACGGATTTGGTGCAGTTTTAGATCGTGACTCACGACCGAAAAGTTCCCTCAAATCCTTGCTTTGGTCATACCAATAAAAATTTAAACACCATTTAATTTTATTTAAATTTAAATTCCATTTTATTTTATTGACATGACTAAAGCAAGGATTAAATTCCATTTAATTTTATTTAAATCTAAATTCTATTTAATTTTATTGACATGACTAAAGCAAGGATGTGGGGGAATTTCTTGAGGAATTTCGACAAAGACCAGCTGCAAGTACAAACCACACGAAGCAATTAACTTCGTCTAAAAAGGGCGATTGCTCAAACTGTTCTACATTTTTGAATCGTTTTGTTGTAAGTGACATTCTTAAATGATTGCGGAGGGAATTGTATCATCAGTGTTCTTGTTCTGTCATCTCACACTTTCTTTGTCTTTATGTACATACCTGCTCAGAAATATGTAGTTCAATCGGATGATACAATCACAGCCTTCGTCGCTCGTCGAGAAATTCTCGGCCTCGATAAGATTGCAAGAAAGTGTGCAATAAATTCAACTGCAATTTATTTGTTTATGGCGATTTAGCAGCTCTTTCCGTGCATGCATGCCCACCGTAAACTGCAGTTTATTTATTAACGGACAATTAGTTACGCTGATTACACTCGTCGTCGTTTTAGCAGACGCGAACAATACGCTTTCACTTTTTTTTTGTTTACTTGTATGGTTAAAAAAGTAAACAATAGGACGAGCAGGAATTCAGTCTGGAATTTAATTTCGTCATGCGTGGTCGACGTGCTCTAGGTAATGTTTTGGTTAGCGTGATTTAGGTCGGCGTGTTAAGTCATAATTTGATGAATCATAAACAAAAGGAAAATGAGAGGTTGATTGATGATTCATTCCTAAAATCGGAGTGACACAAATTTATGAATGTTGCATTCAAGAAAGGAAGTGATCGTGAATATCCACATGAATGTCCTAAAATTAATAATAATCATCAATGTATGAAATTTGCCGACGCCACGAATCGTCAAATTGCAAATTTCATACATTGATGATTATTATCAATTTTAGGACAGTCATATGGATATTCACGATCACTTCCTTTCTTGAATGCAAGGCTTATAAGAATTGCATTGATGTCCATACTTTCATCCGAAATTTGATTATTATTATCGCCAACGATTAAGAAACGGTGTATAGTCCTTTCACCACTTGAGTTTTAAAAACTAAATTTATAGGTAAGGGCAATATTTTTTTTAAACTAAAAATCATCGTTCGAGTTTAACGAAATAATAAAGCAACCGATTTTAATGGAATAAATTAATAATGTGAAATCAAACCTAAACATTTCTTGTTGTAACCTAAACAGCATGACATTAAAGCAATTGATTTTATTCAAGGAGTACGTGGTTTTAAACTTTGAATACAAGTTAAAAGATGCCACTTTTTTTCAGCTTCACATTTAACCACTTATTATTTAAAAGGCTAATATAAGAGAAATAATAAAGTAGATTATCAGCATCACATCTTACAGAACGAAAATAAAATAAATGAAAACAATTCCAATAAATCTGCGAGCTGCCAAAAGGCTCAGAATCAGCTACTTCCGAAAAACCAGTAAGTATACAATAGTATAACGATGGTTATGAACACGGCATGTGATAGGACAGGTACATCGACGAGCTCAAATGTCCTCAAAATACCAAGCTTCAATAGCCTTATAAAGCCGGGTTCTCACTTGGTCAATTTCGTTGATCAATAAGACTGATTGTATGCCCCAATTCAACGAAATTGATCCATAATTTTTCGTTTCAATAATACCGAAAAGCAGGACTATTTGGATTGATAAACGGGATGGATTCAATAAAATTGAACAACGATTGAATCGTTATAACCAAGTTTCAATTATATTGAAACGATAACTATAGTTAAACGACCATTCTGATCGAGACCGTTGTAAGCTATCTACGCCCTTAAGGCTAGTTTACGTTATTCGATTTTTGCATTTGATTTTTCTGTTCGATTTTAGTTCGAGTTTGTCTCGAATGAAACTAGCTTCTCGTATGGAAAATCGAATAGTGCAATACGCTTGAGCTACTCGAAACTGAAAATCGAATGCAAAATCGGATAATGTAAACCAGCCTTTATTGACGTTCGTATTAAGGGTGACGGAACTGTCAATTGGCAAATTCTTGAAAGTGACAATTGTTCAACTGGATCTCCAATACCTTTGGATAGTGTGAGAGTATCTCGAATTCAATTCTACTTTCAATGACATAGATTCAGTTTTATTGATCAATTAAATTGACTAGTGTGAACCCGGCTTTACGCCTACCCCAAACAACGGTGCACGCTGAAACAATTGCAGTAGATCTATTTGCCTGGGAATGCCTGAGACGGAACACAAAGGGCAAAAAGATATATGTATATATTTTGTTTAATAGTCAGGCAACTATAAAAGTATTCAAGGCACACTATACTGAGTCCATGTGGGAATGCAAGCAATCCCTCAAGAAACTAGCTTAGATTAAGGGCGACAAAATTTCCCTCCGGCTACGAGAATTTAGAGGGGAACGAGAAACCAATAAATTCGCTCATACTGGGCGTGTTATCTTGGACACGCTGTACATATAGAACGATCAGACAACAAGAGCAAAGCATTTCGGTCATGTAAGACGTGCAGACGGGGGTTGGAACCCACCTTTCAACAACCCTTTTTATCCCCAATTCTTTTAAACAAACCGTAACCGTAAGTTTGGATGAATCACGGTGCTCTTTGTGAGTAACGTTTCCTGGTTTAGCTAAAAGCCAGAAATCGATTTCAAAATTGCTTTCCACGAATAGCTCGAATTGGAATTGTCGGCTGCATATCTTTTTCTGAGCATACTTAAGAGTCCTTCCTAATAATAATAATTAAAAATATAAACCTGAATCTTTAAATAATAAAATTCAATTTTGAAGAGAAATTTTCGCACAATAATAAGAAATTACGCGAAATAAATTAATCATTTAACAATTTACCATAAAATAGAATCCAGAACATGCAAGAGAGAAGAGAAGTTCTAAACTAAAATCAATACACTTCTGTAAAATTTATTAGAGGCTGAAATTTTAAGCAATAATTAATTTATTTTATCTAAATTTACCTTCGCTGAACGTGGATACTCCTAGGTACACTTTATTTAAATTAAATTAGGAAAAGTAATTGACAGAAAATAATTTTGAACTTAAAAAAAATTTATAACGAAAAAAATGAAAACGCTTGTAAAACCGACGACTTCGTACGTGAAACTGCTCCCGAACTTCCTTCTTCTCTTGCCCTATTCATTACAGGATCGACGGTGGCGTAAGAGTAAAAACTGAGCCCGGGACTTCTTCGAAATCCCTGGCACTGGAAGCTGCATCTCATCGCATGGGGCCTGCCTCCAACGAGTCACTGTTGATTTTCGTTCTGCAAAACAGTGCAACGCAAGCTTCTTTTCGTGGTTGATTTTCGTTCTGCAAAACAATGCAGTTCAAGCTTGTTCTCGTTTTTAACATGATACCCCTAGTGTGATCTCATTTCTTAATATATCGCAAGCTAACTTATGCTTTCGTTATATAAGCTGGGTGTTTCTAATTTTGTATTTTCAAATGAATCATACTTCGACACGATCTCTTATTCAAATGAATCATACTTCGATTTGATTTTTGATTTCTAATTTGGTAATTGTATCTTAATTAAATAAAGTGTACTGAATCGCACAAGAAAAAAAAATTAAAAAAACGATAAGAATCTGGACTTTTTTTGATAATTCTAATTCAAATGAATCATACTTCGACTTGATTTCTGATTTAGTAAAGCGTCTTAATTAAATAAAGTGTACTGAATTGCACAAGAAAAAAATTTAAAAAAACGATAAGAATCTGGATTTTTGTTTTGATAATTCTAATTCAAATGAATCATACTTCGACTTGATTTCTAATTTAGTAAAGCGTCTTAATTAAATAAAGTGTACTGAATCGCACAAGAAAAAAACAAAGGTTAGAATCTGGGTCTTTTATTTTGGAAAATATGAATAGGTAGGGAGGTAGGGTATTGCCAATCTTCCTACAAAAAAAAAAAAAAAAATAGAAAGGGATTAAAATCATTGATCGGGGAGACTAGTTAAATCCAACTAAGTCGAGGCCAAATATAAAAAATTTGCTATTGAAGCATCAGGCTCATCCTTCCGATTAAGAGCATTTATTTTTTTGTGTAATTATTTGTGTTTATGTTATTTGTAGGATTTTACTAGATTTGCATTTTATCATTTTAAATCTAAATACGTATTTTTTTTTGTTAAAACTATCAAGATGAGTAGCAGGTTATGTCAGCCCGTAAAACACATTTGAAGTAACAATTCAATATTAAAAAGGCGGGGGAGAGGGGGCACCCAAAACAGAAAAAAATGGCACGTTGTCTGCGACGCAAAAAAGTTTGGGGACCTCTGAACTAGAGTCTTCCTTTTTATTTTTATCATTTAAAATACCTAGTGCTATTTTATTTTTTAATTAAATATATTTTAATTATTATTTAAGTAAGTAATGAATTTGTGATCTTGAGAAAGCTACAGCGTACAACGCAATTTCGATTTTACAACATTTTTTTTTAATGGAGAAGAAACCACGATATAATTAAATTTTATGCTTTTCTAACGATATAGAAAGCTGTTTGGTTTTAATGGATAGTGAACGTGAGTTTCAGCCAATCGTTACTCTTCAGTAACGCACTCGAACACTTTCTTAAATGATACAAATTGATTGCAAATTAAAGTTACTTTTATTAATTATTATACTCGCGTTAATAATTAAATTTATTGTAAAAATTTAATAGGAATACATTACACATCTATTCAACTCGAATTAATTAGTTAATTATTATTGATACAGAATGAGTAACTTCATACGACCCCCCACGTGACCCAGAATTCTTAAGTTGGGAACATTGCATTGTTGGCATTATTTGAGGACTTGGAAATTGAGATGAAGATGTCGTGCTACGTTCTACGTAATTTAACAATCTTTGAAAATGCAGAGATTGTTTTAAACATAAATGTAAACAAAGCTTAGCCAGGTTTGCCAACTGTAGAACACACATTTTTTTCCCTCTAGGGACCTTTTTGGTACCAACCCAATTCATTTCAATCTGCTAAGTCCATTGAACTTTAACCAATTTAATTATTTTTTTATTTTTTATTTTGTGGCAAATCGTTTTTGATTTATTTTAACTTCGCCTGGCAAAATGGCGGATCTGACGTTGCATTTCCGACATGTTGAAATAAACGTCAATCAAATCTAGGAACCCTAGATATATCGAATATGTTCGAATTTAAAAATTTTGAACACAAAAAGAAAATTTCGAAGTTTTTTTTTCTCGTTAAATAAAACAAAACCAAGACAAAAAATTTATTATTTTAATCGTCGGCGTCGCTCGGTCGGTCGGGTGCAAAACTTATTATTTTAATCGCTAACAAAATTAGCAAATTATCAAACTAACAACTAACGATGGTGCAAGAAGTCGTGGTGGTCGTCCTCCTCCAACTTAATATATTTGTGTTCTTGGAAATCTTCCTCCTTAAACTCGGGTTCTTTTTCGTAGAGGACGTGATGAGGTTCGGGCTTCTTCTCGATCACGAAATGGTGGTGCTCCGGGGGTTTCTCGTGTATGTAGTGGTGGTGTTCCGGAATCTTGATGATCTTCGTCACGTATATCTTCTTGATTCTTGTTGGCACGTGTATTTTTATGTGCTGGCTTAAACACGAAACAAAAATCAAAACAAAAAATAGCATAACAAAATATAATCGAGACAAAAAAACAAAACGAAAGTAAAAGGAACAACAAAATATGTATAGGTGAGATAGACTTTATAAAATCAATCAAAAGTAGTTTTGTTTTCGACTTGATAATTTTATGTTCACATTTTAGCGATGCACAAAGAATTTTTTAATGTTACGAAACCAAGTGGGAACACTCTTAGTAAAAAGTAAACAAATGTAAGATCAAATCTAATTAAAAACATTAAAAAAATATTTCTTTGGTTAATTTGATCAAAATAGAAATATGTTTGTTCACTCTGTATATAAAATATGTGTAAAACAGAAAACTTACTGTCCTCGATAAGGATTTGCTAGGCTAAATATTGTGAATGTGGTCATCACGATGACTATAATCTGAAAATTCACACAAAATTAAAAATGTCTCAAATAAAGACGAACAATATAAAATACAAGTTGCTGCTATGTTACCAATCTTAGACGTCGTATATACAGACTGTCCATTTTTAATGTGTAATATACTCAGACGCTATTATTCATAATCGGGATATGAAATCATAAATCATATGTTCTACTAAGAATCTCGATGTGTATTGAATTGTAAAGATACAAAAATTCCAATAAATGCTTGTGAGTGCGAGTGCGATTAAAATTGGCATACGCAAAACGTTAGCATCAACGCAGCTTAGATTGGATGGAGGTCCAGTGAAATTTTTATAATCCTACTGAATGACTACAACGAAACAGTATGTGAATCCATTACTTTAGTGCTTTCTCTAGGAAAACCCAGGAATACGAAATTTATACTAAAGTTATCAGTGAATTATTTATTATTTTATACAAAAAATACTTTTGAGAATTTATTTCCGACTGATCGGATATTCTGTAAAAATGGTATGAACGTTTCACTACTTATTTGATAATTATTTTATTAATTTTTTAATTCGATGTTAATTTGAAAATGTGTTGGAATTATTGTTCTTCCGTACAGTAATATCGGCGGTGTTTGAAACCTCGTCAGCAAACAGGCAGTTTTACCAATTGTAAAAAGTAGAAAGCCCCCAAGAACTTTTGAATTTGAATTTCCTTTTCAATTTTTCAATCTCTCAATTCTTGAGACCAGGTCACCAAGCAGTCAATTAAGAAAAGTAAAAAAAAACAACAAGAAAAAACAGGTTGAAAGAAAAATTGAAACAAACGATGGGCCTATTTTACAGCACAATTCAATGGATTAAATAAATTGTTTGGAAAAAATGATGACGAAAGAAAGAAAAACAAACAATAAAATTGCTAAAATTCAAGCGACTTAGCAACAAAATTTATGGAATTAGTAGCAAATTGAAAAAAAAATGAATAAAATGTTTTAAATTTAAAAACGAAAGATGATGGTTTTTACAGTATAGTGCAGTAGTTAAACATATTACAGAAGTTTATGGCGTCTAGCTTTAGTATTAAGAAAGAAAATAATAGTATAGTCAAAACTTTACAAGAAAATTTAATAGATTGAACAAATAATAATAAATTTAAAAAATTAAATAAAATAATAGAATAAGACAGCAAAGAAAAATAAATAGACTTTCTTAAATTCCAAATAATAAAATATTAAAAATAATAGAAACAAAAGCAAAATTTAATAATTAGTAAACATAGTCCGGACGTTTCGAGCGTTACCATGGCTACGGGGTACGCGAGTGGACAAAGTGATCTGGTAAGCCTCTGCGATGCACACATTTTATTAATGGTTCTGGTGTAGCGTAAGCACGACGACGTCCAAACACGTCCTAAGGCCGTTAACAGATTAAAAAAAAATAAATAAAAAATAACTGAAAAGAAAAGTGACATAAAAACAAACAAAAAAAAGACGAAAAGAAAGGTGATAAACGCAAACGAACACGATTTTTAAAAATATTTCTAAACAAAACAATAAGAACAAAAGGCAATTGAGACATTCAATTCGGTCGTAATTACAAAAAGAAACATTTCGAAAGTAACTTTGACAAAATAAAGAATAAGTTGCCTTTTACGTGATCAACAGACGATTTAAAAAAATAACGCAACAGATGGCGTTGTTCAATATCTCATTCAAATGCAAATTAATCATTTTGCTGATGACAAGTGATATTTTCTTATTGATCTTCCGCACAGCGGGGAATAACTAATCGACCATCCGCGTAAAAACAAAATAAATAAAAATTAAGCTGCGTGTTAACAGATGGCGCCATTGAAAAAATTTTACTACAGAGCAAGAATCTGTTTTTGTCGCCGTCCAGAAATAACGGTCAGTTGAAACCTTGCCCAATAGATGGCGGTTTTTCAGTGTAAATCGCTAGTAACAAGTGAATCACCTTCGTCGAAATACATGAAAAGAGAACCACGGGCAAGTTACAACAGATGACGCTGTTAAATGTCTTTAATTAAACAGATAAAACAGCGACTTCCTACGATCGCTTTTTGACCTGACATTGCAGTAGGTTAATTAAGTTTTAAAGGCACACTTTCCTTGCGGCGTAGCATTTATGTGTTATGCAGGGAGTCCATTTTTAATCAATATCATTTTTGAAATGTCTTTTTGTCTATAATTAATCCCCTATAATTTCAAAAAGATCTTTGAAAAGGATTTATCTTTTAAGTTGGCGATACTGCAGATGAGTAGCTCGATATCGAGTGCATATAGAATTAATAACAGGTAAAGTCACGACATCGCGTGGCAATGTTAATATGTATTATTAAGCTAAACTCGCCGCGCGATGTCGCGACTTTACTTATCATGTCAGTAGTCAAAATCAATAAAAGAAAAATACTGAAATATTTCAAAATTCGAAAGATTTTAACGTTTGTGTTTATTGTAAAAAAAAAAATGCTTTCCATCACTTATGTACCTACACTTGTGAATATTCATTATGAGTTTTCACTACAATACATATTTAATATTTAAATTTAAAAATACAAAACTTAGCTAATATTAAGAATTTAGTTATTAAGCAAAACGAAAACGCCTAATATTTAATAAAAAAATTCCTTAAACCGTAACGATTTAAAACAATTTTGTACTTTACCCAAACCAGATTCATAATTATTTAAACCACCTTGGTCACTCACTACCGTCTCTCGATCAAAACCCAAATCAAACAAATCACGTAACGTCCGTTTTCTCGATTTATATATCATTGTTTTTACTCGAGAGGGGAAACCCACATGTTGCATTCGCTCGTCTATTAAGCCGGCTGGCTGCAAACCCGTTCTCCTCCTATCATGGAAACAAAGATTGCAATTTCTCTGTAGAACCTCTGCAATTAAATTACGTAGCTATCACTTTTACAAAAAATAAATAAATAAATAAACAAATAAAATAAAAAAATAATAAAATACTCCCGCGTTCATCTCTTCAGATTCTTATAATTTATTTTTGATTAGGCACGTAATAGTTGTATTGCAGAATTGTCGACGACCTAATAAATCAGAAGTCGCAAGAGAATACGAGGGCAAGTCAAAACAAAAGGTCCATTTAGCCAATTTTAGAAAGGCTTGTTTGGAACTCGCTCATTTAGGTTTCTTTTTTAGAAAAGTATTTGGAACGTATCTTACGATTTCATGTGAGAAGACAAAAAAAAATTTCATCTTGAAGTGAAGCAACATTTCTTAATTAATTAATGAATTAACAGGAACGTGAAGAAATCAAAAAAAAAAAACTACTGTCTGTTGGCTTAGACGCGATAAATAAAATCGAATATTGAACTTCGCAAAAAAATAATTTGCATATCTGTGCAACACGGTAGAAAGTTAATAGGTAATCAAACGGAGTATTCAGAACGTGCACACAACTGTAAGAAATAGAGTTGCTATTTTATGCTGAAGGATTAAACACCGTTCTTTCTCGCGCATTCATGTTTTGCCGCCCTGCATTCAGCTATCACTCTCGCACATTGATCTTAACGCTTTGCTGCACGTACCAACACACTGTCGAGTGCTCTTATTACGTCACCTCTTATATTCTCCACCGTGCTCTACAATAATACAATAGCTCTAAATTGTTACCTATATTTTATGTTATTTAATGTGTGTAATAGACGTACAACGACGTTCACCATAAATGATACCATTTGACATTTAAGTTGAGAGTCGTAGTATACATATTTCATTATAGAAAATGATGCATTATTTTACAACATTGCACTTACGTTTAATGACCACAGCCATCAATGTTTACTCCAACTGGCTAGTATATTATACCACCAAGTTAATATCCAATATTTGTTAAACAATTTTTTGAAATAGGTAACAAATTGGTTATGTTTGCTTCGGCTCATAACATTAGACAATTTTTTGAAATAGGTAACAAATTGGTTATGTCTGCTTCAGCTCATAACATTAGACACTTCAATAGCATTCCCAATTCCCATTCGAGCTAAAGACATGGTTGAAGTAAACGTTCTGCCCAAACTTACTGGTGCACGGAGGCCTAAGAAGCAAAAGCCCTGTTTGCTGTGCTCTCTTTGGCTCGCGGTTGGACTTAACATGTCCAACTTCGTTAGCTTCAAGTGTGATCACGGGGCGAACAGAGACTTCAAAGTTTCCAAGCTAAGGGTGATTATTTCGTTGGCCCTGCTCTGTGGAGAGCTTGCAAGGCTCTTTGTACTAAACAGTGCAGTCAGACGAACCAAGTCGATTGATGAAATCCCAGTTATACTGAACGAAGTGCTAATAGTAACTGGTCACATTGCTACTTTCGTTTTTAATTCGGTTCAGTACCAGATGAGAATAAATTTGATGAAAATGTACCAAGGGATTTATGATGAATGCCACCAAAAGAGTCATGATACAATTAAGTTTCTCCACGCACGGAAAATTAGGAATCTGATCATGATTTACTTATCTCTGGGCCTGGTATTGATATTGATTCACAGTACACAAGTATATAAAGTGCGATTTTACTACGATCTTCCATTTTGTGTAGTAATTACAATAGCATTTTTTGGAGCGACCGTCCAAATAATGTCCCTTGCAGAATATTTGAGCCACAATGAGTTCTTCAGGATTACTTTAGGAAAATGGTCTGACCTTGTTAGACAAATCATGGTTTCTAACAATTCAAGCTCCACAAGAAAAATCAATGAAATTCAAAGAGTGCAAAAGTTGTATCTGATGATAATCCGAAGTTTTCATTACATGAACAAGTTTCACGGTCCTCGATATATCTTACTGTTTATTGCCGTCAGTGTTTTGACCATATTTAATTTGTATATATCAACAATACAATTATTTCAAGCAACGGACGTAAGTTTTGGGATGATGAGGTTTATCATCAGGGCTACGACCCTTTCCGCAGTTTCCGCTTATATATTTGGACGTGCTGAAGAAATAAAAAAATCGGTAAGTCGATTGATTTAATTAAATATTATTGTAAGTACAAAGTTTTTATAATCTCAAACCTGATAGAAATATGAAGGGAAAACACTCAACGTTTCGCTACAGATTTATAGCTTCGTCACTCCTGACGTCTAATACTGTCACGAAGACTCTTTCGGGACAGCTGTATGTAATTGTTAACTGGTCACTTTGCTCAGCTACAGATCATTAATTAATTATCGTTTTTTTTTTATAACTGATGTGACGAATAGCCTCAAGAGTGATGGTCACCATACGCATCGGAAACACGCTTTAAGTTATGTTTTGCATGTGAAAGATATTGGGATGGCAGTGGCCCAATTTCCACATTGCTTGTCTGCACACGGTGAAAACTTCTCGCAGGACCACAGATTAAAAAAAAAGAACATGATTGATTGCATGTTGATTTGCTTACGTTTGGACCAGCGGCAGCTCGGTTTCGGAAAGTGGGCCGTGGAAAAAAAGAAGGGAATTCCACAGGAGAAACGCATTTAAAATTGAGAGTGGGTCGTGGAGAAAAAAAGAAGGAAATTCCACAGGAGAAATGTATTTAAAATTATTTTCCGCCAAGTGAAATAAATACACCAACGGTGTCTAATACTGTCACGAAGACTCTTTCGGGACAGCTGTATGTATTTGTTAACGGGTCACTCTGCTGAGCTACGGATAATTAATTAATTATAGTGTTTTTTGATAACGGTTGTCTTGGACACCTCCACCCACACACCTCCTTCACCATACGCATCGGAAACACGCTTTAAGTTATGTTTTGCATGTGAAAGATATTGGGATGGTAGTGGCCCAATTTCCATGTTGCTTGTCTGCACACGGTGAAAACTTCTCGCAGGACCACAGATTAAAAAAAAAGAACATGATTGATTGCATGTTGATTTGCTTACGTTTGGACCAGCGGCAGCTCGGTTTCGGAAAGTGGGCCGTGGAAAAAAAGAAGGGAATTCCACTGGAGAAACGCATTTAAAATTGAGAGTGGGTCGTGGAGAAAAAAAGAAGGAAATTCCACAGGAGAAATGTATTTAAAATTATTTTCCGCCAAGTGAAATAAATACACCAACGGTGTCTAATACTGTCACGAAGACTATTTCGGGACAGCTGTATGTATTTGTTAATGGGTCACTCTGCTGAGCTACGGATAATTAATTAATTATAGTGTTTTTTGATAACGGTTGTCTTGGACACCTCCACCCACACACCTCCTTCACCATACGAATCCGAAACACGCTTTAAGTTATGTTTTGCATGTGAAAGATATTGGGATGGCAGTGGCCCAATTTCCACATTGCTTGACTGCACACGGTGAAAACTTCTCGCAGGACCACAGATTAAAAAAAAAGAACATGATTGATTGCATGTTGATTTGCTTACGTTTGGACCAGCGGCAGCTCGGTTTCGGAAAGTGGGCCGTGGAAAAAAAGAAGGGAATTCCACAGGAGAAACGCATTTAAAATTGAGAGTGGGTCGTGGAGAAAAAAAGAAGAAAATTCCACAGGAGAAATGTATTTAAAATTATTTTCCGCCAAGTGAAATAAATACACCAAAGGTGTCTAATACTGTCACGAAGACCCTTTCGGGACAACTGTATGTAATTGTTAACGGGTCACTCTGCTGAGCTACGGATAATTAATTAATTATAGTGTTTTTTGATAACGGTTGTCTTGGACACCTCCACCCACACACCTCCTACACCATACGCATCGGAAACACGCTTTAAGTTATGTTTTGCATGTGAAAGATATTGGGATGGTAGTGGCCCAATTTCCATGTTGCTTGTCTGCACACGGTGAAAACTTCTCGCAGGACCACAGATTAAAAAAAAAGAACATGATTGATTGCATGTTGATTTGCTTACGTTTGGACCAGCGGCAGCTCGGTTTCGGAAAGTGGGCCGTGGAAAAAAAGAAGGGAATTCCACTGGAGAAACGCATTTAAAATTGAGAGTGGGTCGTGGAGAAAAAAAGAAGGAAATTCCACAGGAGAAATGTATTTGAAATTATTTTCCGCCAAGTGAAATAAATACACCAACGGTGTCTAATACTGTCACGAAGACTCTTTCGGGACAGCTGTATGTATTTGTTAACGGGTCACTCTGCTGAGCTACGGATAATTAATTAATTATAGTGTTTTTTGATAACGGTTGTCTTGGACACCTCCACCCACACACCTCCTTCACCATACGCATCGGAAACACGCTTTAAGTTATGTTTTGCATGTGAAAGATATTGGGATGGCAGTGGCCCAATTTCCACATTGCTTGTCTGCACACGGTGAAAACTTCTCGCAGGACCACAGATTAAAAAAAAAGAACATGATTGATTGCATGTTGATTTGCTTACATTTGGACCAGCGGCAGCTCGGTTTCGGAAAGTGGGCCGTGGAAAAAAAGTAGGGAATTCCACTGGAGAAACGCATTTAAAATTGAGAGTGGGTCGTGGAGAAAAAAAGAAGGAAATTCCACAGGAGAAATGTATTTAAAATTATTTTCCGCCAAGTGAAATAAATACACCAACGGTGTCTAATACTGTCACGAAGACTCTTTCGGGACAGCTGTATGTATTTGTTAACGGGTCACTCTGCTGAGCTACGGATAATTAATTAATTATAGTGTTTTTTGATAACGGTTGTCTTGGACACCTCCACCCACACACCTCCTTCACCATACGAATCCGAAACACGCTTTAAGTTATGTTTTGCATGTGAAAGATATTGGGATGGCAGTGGCCCAATTTCCACATTGCTTGTCTGCACACGGTGAAAACTTCTCGCAGGACCACAGATTAAAAAAAAAGAACATGATTGATTGCATGTTGATTTGCTTACGTTTGGACCAGCGGCAGCTCGGTTTCGGAAAGTGGGCCGTGGAAAAAAAGAAGGGAATTCCACTGGAGAAACGCATTTAAAATTGAGAGTGGGTCGTGGAGAAAAAAAGAAGGAAATTCCACAGGAGAAATGTATTTGAAATTATTTTCCGCCAAGTGAAGTAAATACACCAACGGTGTCTAATACTGTCACGAAGACTCTTTCGGGACAACTGTATGTAATTGTTAACGGGTCACTTTGCCGAGCTACGGATAATTAATTAATTATCGTTTTTTTTTTTGATAACTGTTGTCTTGGACACCTCCTCCACCTTTTCAGACTCATGTTATTTGTGGTTATGGTATGGATAATTAATTAATTATTATCAATTATTATTAATAATTTGAAAAAGGTCGAGGTGTCCAAGACAACAGTTATGAAAAAAAAACGTCACAGTCAAAACTCAATATTGATTAAACTCAAAATTCAAAAACATCTTAAAATATTTCATTAACATAAATTGTTACGTACGTAAGTGTCTTTTTGTCCCACAATGATCTGTAATAGTTCAAGAATTCGTGAGAATTAACTCTGAAATTATTAATTTATTCAAAACCAAGAAAAACCAGTGATTTAATTTGAATTGGGCTGAATTAAATTGTCTGTACAAAAGTGAAACGAAATTAATCGACAAACGTGACTTGAATAATGACAGTGGAGAGCAAAATTGCCTACAAGTCAACAAATAACCCTGAGTAAAATTCCAAAAGGAAACAAGAAAACTTACCAAGTCAGTCCAACTAAAATAAATCAACAGCAAGCTTTAAGTACGGTAGAATCAACTGACCTTGACAAGAAGAAGTGTAACGCAACGTCACTCCTGACGAAGCTATAAATCTATCTAAAAACGAAACGTTGAGTGTTTTCCCTTCATTTTTCCGTCCGGTTTGAGATTATAAAAACTTTGTACTGAACAATTTTCATCGGACAAGAACCAACTTCAATTAAAATATTATTATAGAGTATTTAATATTTCCGTGCAAAGTCGAAACATTGCAAGAGCAAATATAGCGAGTGACCCAGAATTATAATCACGATCAAGGTTTGCAACGCGAGTCAATGAGCGCACGTTTTCTCTACTCGCTTTGCAGCAGAAACTTTTCCTTTCCTCACTTACTATTACTACTCGAATATTATGAAAAATGCACTTTGCTATAATCGTGTAATGTAAAACGAACGAGAAAACCGCGCATATCAATTCACTTTCTACCATTAATTTAATAAATACTTCAAGTTCAGCACGTGACACGAAACAGCTAATTAAAGATTATTTCCATCAATTATTTTATTTTTTTAATTAGGCGATTGTTTTATAAATACTTATTAAAATACTAAAAAAAAGATAGAGATTCAAAAAACACAGCATTTCAAATTTAAGAACGAAGATTTTTGGACTGTTTATCAAATTTTAATAATAAATAATTATTTTTTTATGAAAGTAATGCGCTTTTCATTTACTTTTACGATATGTTTGATTACTTCTGGCGGTCGTGTGAAACTTACATCAATCAACGATTTGCGCATTTTTAATATAAATAAATGAAACTACGTAAACTTTCTTAATCGTTATTCTAGCAAATAGTTGCGTTTTATTTATTAACTCGTTCCATTTACGGGAAATTGCAATGAACAAGAAATTATTAAAAATTATACGTGGTAATAAATAATAATTTAGAATTTTCAAGCTTACTGATTGCAAACAATTTTGTTGCAAATCGTTTTTGATTGCAGTGAAAACCTCGAGCAGCGTCTATACAGCTGTTTCAACCTCATTTGGGGCCTCATCAGCGGAGACGTAGCTCGACATTCTCACTGCAAACCAAGA
Source organism: Prosopocoilus inquinatus (assembly GCA_036172665.1). Taxonomy (NCBI): domain Eukaryota; kingdom Metazoa; phylum Arthropoda; class Insecta; order Coleoptera; family Lucanidae; genus Prosopocoilus; species Prosopocoilus inquinatus. The sequence continues at coordinate 2,385,826 of CM069873.1, forward strand.
AAAAAAAATATTTATGAAGGTTTTCGATCAGTTTGAACCAAGCAAAATATTTACATAATTTTTGATGACATTTAACCCAGTAAAACATTTACAAAATCTTTTCCTTCTAATAAAGCTGCTAGGTTAGAAATATTAAAATAAATAATAAAAAAAAAAATTGAAAAAAATATAATAGATTCTTTTCATCCTTATTTATTTCATATTTATTTACCATTTAAGAAATGGTTGGGTAATTTTATTTTAGATGTAGAAAGGGGAGAACGTTTCGCAAATGTGGCATTTAGCTGTGCGCGATAAATCTAAAAAAAAAAAAAAACTAGATTTAAGATTTTTTCAAAAAAAAGAAAAGAAAAAAGAAAAACCTTGAAACTCACAGATGTAGAACTAAAAGGAAAAACAAAAGACAATCGCGACGTTTTCCGGGGGAAAAAGGAGATATCAAAAAAAAAAGAAAAGGGGTAAATAATCAGGAAATAAAAAATAAACAATATTTTTAATGCTCGAGGAACATAATCAAAGTGTTACGTTTCTAGGGTTTAAATTAATTTATTTAATTGACTAAAACACTGGGTAACAAACTTAACCGTAATTTAATAACGATTACAATCTAATTTATTTGCAACAATTTATTTTATACACTAAATCTAACTTCGACGATCGCTAATTAGAACTCGACTGGCTCTTGAGTCCACCCCGGCCGATTTTATATTCTATGCCACCTTCTCGTTTGTTCCAACTTCGAAGACGCTGGAAAAGTCGAGTTTGTTTGGTATAGACAGCCCGGCGATCGACTTCTTGACGCCTTCAGTGTGACGTAGTGAGCTGAGTGGCGCGTCACAAAAGTATTTAAAAATGAAAATTTCTCGAGGTATTATAATTACGTATTTAATTTATGAAAAATTGTAAATAATTTATTAAGAAAATTAAGTAAAATTAAGAAAAACAAATAACGATCAGTATAAAAAATTCAAACGAATCGTAGATTTACTTTAAAAAAACTATTCATAATACGCATCCATGGCATGATTAAATAATTTGATATTCACTAAAGAAAAAAAGAAACTTATCACAATAGTAATATTACGAAATGAGATTTTTCAAAGAAAGTAAAAAAAATGGGATTGCAAGATTCTTAAAAAAAATTATAATGAAAGAAGCTTTCAAATTTTTTGATTAGTTAATTTAATTTATTTATTTTTTAATAAATAGATAAGAAAGAAAAACAAAAAGCCAAAACCTTTTCATCTCTTGAAAAAATGTAACCGGTACGGGAAATGGAAAAATTCGACAGGAAAAGAAAACAAAAACAAATGACGACTGAAAAGAAGCAAAGCAAATGACGATCGTAATAAAATGGTAAAAATCGCGAATGAATGAACGATTTCTTCAAAAATTATTGCAAGTGACAGGAATAGACATCATACTCAAATACAGTCGATAAAAAAATGACGATGACAAAAAAAATCAACCGAGCGGGGGAAATAATTGAAGAGCAAATTTTAAACATTCCATAAATAAATGACGATCGTGTTGTTCGAAAGCCAAAAAAAGCTACTGAACTACCAAGGGGTCTATTCGGTATCGAAAGCGTTCAATTTAAAGGGCTGTTAAATTTTGTTGCCACGGTAACAACCAATCACAGAACTGTATTTTAAATTTTAAAGGATCTCTAAATTTTAACAGCCCGTTCATAAGTTACAGAATCCGTCCCTAAACCAAATAATAAAGATATTTCGAAAAATCTAACCCAGACGTTACTTTTTTATTATACAAGTTTATATAAGTTATATCTTCGCTGTTTTTCTAATAACTCGGTTATTTTAAAGTCAGTTTTATTTATTGTTATTATGAAATGTCTGGTGCGGGCTCATTTTGATTTAGACTTATTACTCCATTCTGTCATCACTGACTCCGGTATGTCATCTGAACCCGGCCATTGTCCGGCAGTTTTTTAAATTTATTTTTGAATTTTAACTTTTTCTAAACTGTCCCTACCGAGCGAGTTCCAATCTTCAATTCGTCCGTTTTGTCGTCATTGTTGCCAATATAACTCGATTTTAACGGTGTTTGTAGTGAATTTTACGCTTGGAGGAGGAACTCCCCTGACCTGCGATTCTCGTCTCGTCCCCCGTTTGAAGTTTAGTCAGGATTATTAATGCAGCACTTAGCATTGATCAGCTGCGTTTCATTGATGTTGATTTTTAAAATCTCTTATGACGTCAGCACACTTCTTCGTGTGCAAAATACTCAAGTTATAGTCAAGATCAGTTGATTGTACCGTACTTAAACCTTCCTGTTGGTTTATTTTAGTTGGACTGACTTGGTAAGTTTTCTTGTTTCCTTTTGGAATTTTACTCAGGGTTATTTGCTGACTTGTAGGCAATTTTGATCTCCTCTGTCATTATTCAAGTCACGTTTGTGTAACTTTGTCGATTAATTTCGTTTTACTTTGGCATAGACAATTTAATTCAACTTAATTCAGTCTAATTCAAATGTAATCACTAGTTTTTGCTTAGTTTGGATTAAATTGATAATTTTACAGTTAATTCTCACAAATTTTTTAACTATTAAAGATCCCTGTGAGACAAAAAGTAATTTATGAAATATTTTAAGATGTTTTTGAATTTTGAGTTTAATTAATATTCAATTTTCACTTTAACGTTTTTTTTTTTCATAACTGTTGTCTTGGACACTTTCACCTTTTTCAAATTATTAATAATAATTGATAATAATTAATTAATTATCCGTACCATAATCCTAAATAACATCAGTTTGAAAAGGTGGACGTGTCCAAGACAACAGTTATCAAAAAACACGATAATCAATTAATTATCCGCAGCTCAGCAAAGTGACCCGTTAACAATTACATACAGCTGTCCCGAAAGAGTCTTTGTTACAGTATTAGACACCTTTGGAGTATTTATTTCACTTGGCGAAAATAATTTTAAATACATTTCTCCTGTGAAATTCCGTTATTTTTTTCTCCACGACCCATTCTCAATTTTAAATGCGTTTCTCCAGTGGAATTCCCTTCTTTTTTGTCCACGGCCCACTCTCCAAAACCGAGCTGCCGCTGGTCCAAATGTAAGCAAATCAACATGCAATCAATCATGTTCTTTTTTTCAATCTGAGGTCCCGCGAGAAGTTTTCACTGTGTGCAGACAAACAACGTGGAAATTGGGCCACTGCAATCCCAATATCTGTCACATGCAAAACATAACTTAAAGCGTGTTTCCGATGCGTACGGTGGCCCTCACTCTTGAGGCTATTCGTCATCCATTCGTCATCTATTCGTCATCTATTCGTCATATCGTTTTCTTTTTCGAATTACCTTACACCCGAGTGTGCGGATCTCAGCTCGTCGGTACACCTGTCATGTCTTGTACCGTGTCTGCAATTTATCCTGCATTACATAAATTTGTTATTTTTTTTGCAGCTGTATTTTATTTGTCTCGATTTCTACTAAGCGTCTCAAACAATGGAGAAATACAATTGGTTTTACGTAATGTAATAAGATTTCTAAATATCAATACCTGGAAGGAATATGTAAAATATCTCATATTAGGAAACATCTACAGTTAACATTAAAAATAAAAATTTTCTGTTAAGAAGTGACCTTAATTGTGTAGTTAATTAATAATTAAGCGAATTACTCTGCATAAGTACATAAGAAACATTTTATTCATATTTCATTCATATTATTTTATATTTCACTTTAATGCCCAATTTGTACCCAAACATTTTTACTGTTTCCATTTATACTTTCTTAACCTTTGGAATTTTTCAATCACTTATAAGTTTCTCCAATTTTTTTCCTTACAATCAAATTCCTATATTCAGATGTACTCATAGGTACTACGACGCTCAACTTAAATGATACTCCTGGTCACGAAACTGTCAATTATGGCGAGCGTCGTTGTACGTAAAAGTACAGTAAGCTTTAAAATTTAATTCTCCAATCATTATTATTAAAGAACGTTAATTCTTCCGTTTTCCTGTTATACATCCATTAAGCAACAATAACTAGGATCATAAGATAATAAAAAAAGTAATTTCCACTGCCTTCAATTATAATTAAAAAGCGTTCGTGACGTACACTATTTTAAGCGGACAATTCGAGCGCTTCCACGAGCAATTATCTGAAATTATCAAATTGTAAGATTAATTATCAGGATTATTAACAGGATCATTATCTCATGCCCGACTGCTAACAACTACTTTTGAGTTCGGCTTGAAACTGAAACGTGCGACGATCAAAATGCAGCAGCGCCCCAAAAACAATCTCTTGTTCAAAGTCGAAAAGCAAAAGCAAAAGCAAAACCACAGTTGCTTCGTGTGTTGTGTGAAGCCGGTTCTGCTAATTGGGGCGGTAACGGGGCTCATACCCCAGAACATCGTCTGCAAGCATTTAAACCCCAAGTGGAAAGGGCCTAATTTCTCCCAATCGAAAATCAAAAATGCCTCGGCGCTTTTGATCATTGCTTTCAACGCCTTGGCGTTTTTCACCCATCTACATACGATTAGGGCGTACCAAATTGATAAATTCGTAAAGCTCCAGCTGGTGGCCGAGGCCATCATATGCTTGAAGGGGTTGTTATTGACTGGCTCGTTTTTTTATTATCGAAAGACCAGGCTTTTTGAGTTGAACTGTTGGAGTACCCTGGCTGAAGACGAGTCGAGCTACGAGCTCAAGGTCATCCTGGACATAAACCTGAAGCGAAGGATGAGGAAAATCGCTTTCATCCAAACTGTGCTTGTTGGAACGACAGCTTTCATATCTTGGGTCTTCTTTTTTACGATCTTGCGGGAGGATTCCGTCGAACTTTTCCATCTTAGGAAGCTTGGGATTATCGTCAGCGTTTGCATACAGATGATCGTCATACTTCAGCTCAGCACGCAAGTCACCGTCATAAGCACGATTTACGATAAGATTCACGCTTCGGTCGTCAGACATTTATCAACCAGATTTCCCACTACCAGTTCACTTTTCCAAACTCGAAGTTACTACAGGGATTTTCTGTCTAATGTAAACCTTCTGCAAGAGAACCGCGTATCAAGCATTATAAGATTCCATTCCGCTGTCATGTTCAGCCTTAATGTACTGAAGAGATTCATCAGCCCTGTTTTCCCCCTGTGGCTCTTATGCATACTGGCCGTGCTGATTTTAAACATTTATTTAGTTATAATTCAGATAGATTTTCAACGCGAAGGATACCAGTTGATTGCTTTGGAACTGGAGACGGTCTTCGTTATAATTGGAGTGGTTTTTATGGTATGGCGCGTCGAATCTTACAATTCTGTGGTAAGTTGCTATTTTTAAAAAGTAAATATCGCCAATGAAGGTGACCCTGTGACACATGTTTAAGACCTCAGACATTCTGTATCTATTTAATTAGCATAAATCTAAGTGAGAATTGATACAGGTGTTGGGGATAACACGGGGACTCTGCCTGCTCCAAGCACGATGCATGTTAATAAAGCCAAGACAGGTCGTAGCCCGCTTTCGAGGTAGGGTAGGGCATGCAGGAATCGAAAACATCGTGACGACACCAAACAAACCCAATAAAATAGAACAGTAAAGGCCGAGGAAGACCAACGGTATGAAAGGTCAAATGTAAACGCAAGTTAAACCGTCCGTCGTGTGCAAAAACTGCAATTCTCAGAACCGGATACAGCGATAAAACAAGAAATGCAAACAAACCGATCAACAGACGCCGGAAAGTTTTGCAGGTGTCCATTTATAGCGCGAGAGGAGCGTTTAGGCTAAACTAAACATTAACTTTGGCGATAACCTTCGATCTTGCAGATACGCATTTTTAGAAGAGCCACGCCCCCTTCGGCCGCTTGCGTTACATACACGTTTTAGTTCGCTTTGCTGGAGTTTTCTCCAGTTGAATTTGGGGAAATGATTTGAGGAAAGCAGGAAACAAAATGTCTGTCGCACGATAAACTGTTTAAATACGGCTAATAAAGAACGAATCACGGGAAGCCCAAGGCCACGGATTCTCAAATTTTTTGTAGTCATCGACCGCTTACGAGAAAAAAAAATTTCCATCGCCCCCATTCAGATTAGCTCTTGATTCGACTTGGTTTTTAATCTTATTGTCATCACCGATTGTCTTTTGTTTTTTTTTTAATTATTCATCATTCGATTTCATTTCATTAAATTTTTATTACACTCAATTGTTTGAACTTTGTTTTTTCTTTTAATATATTTTATTTGTTTTGTTTTTATCTTTTTTTAACTATTAGTTTAGTTTTTTTTTGTTTGATTTTGTTTCAATTGGTTTTTAATTACCAATTGATGACCGTCTTTTGTTTTTTTTTCGTTGATTCGGTCTGGTTTATTTTACGCTTTAATACCATCGATGGATAGCCGCTTCTATTTTCTCTTTTATTCGATCGATTTGATTTTATTTCTGTTTCCTTTTTTTTTATAAAAATCAATTGTTTCTTTAATATTTACAGATTGATTTTTTGGCTCATGACAACATTTGTCAATTTCTAAATTAATTTGACTATTAGTTTTATACAATTTTTATTTATTTTATATTTATAGTTTTTGTTTTTTGCTTTATTTTAATTTGATACGATTTTTTATTTTCAAATTATCAGTTGCTCGTCTTTTGTTTTTTTTTATTTTATTTCAAGATTATTTTATTTTACATTTTAATCCCGTCGATTTGATCGCGCCATTTTTGGCTTCGACTTTCATTTATTTTGTTTTTTTTTTTAATTATTACCGGATCGATGGAAATTTTTGGTTGTGATCAAAATTTGTCAGTTTTTTGTTCGCTTTTGTTTAACTTGGTTTTATTTAAATTAACAATTGATCGTCTCTTGTTTTTCGTTTTCGTTTGCTCAGAATTCATTTACACTTTAATTTGATCCCGACTTTATCATCATCCCTTTATTTTTTTTTATTCCTCATTTGACTTTATTTTATTTAATTTTTAATACGATCAATTATTCAACCTTTGTTTTTCATCTTTTAATCGATTTCGCTTGTTTCGTTTTACTTTTGTTTTAATTATCAACCGTTCGTCTCGTTTTTTTTTTAAATTTTTTCGTTCGGTTTGTTTTTATTTGATACGATTTTTTATTTTCAAATTATAACTCGATCGTTTTTTATTATTATTTTTTTTTAATTCGATTTAAAATTATTTTATTTTACATTTGAATCCTGTCGATTTGATCGTCATTTTTGGCTTTGAGCATTTATTTTATTTATTTTAATTTTTTAATTATTAACCGATTTTCTTAAGAAATAAAATTTTTGGTTGCGATGAAATTCGTCAGTTTTTGTTTGATTTTGTTTAACTTGGTTTTCTTTTTATTAGCATTTATTTTATTTATTTTAATTTTTTAATTATTAACCGATTTTCTTAAGAAATAAAATTTTTGGTTGCGATGAAATTCGTCAGTTTTTGTTTGATTTTGTTTAAGTTGGTTTTCTTTTTAATCATCAATCGATCGTCTTTTGTTTTTCCTTTTCCGTTTATGCCAGAACTTACTTACACTTCAATTTGCAATTTGATCCTAACTTTATCAGCATCCCTTATTATTATTATTTTTTAATTATTACGAAGGAGCAAACACTAACAGGAAGACAGAAATATTCTGTCTCTTTGGGAATTGAACCCGAGCCGTTTGGTAACGCGCCGAACGTTCTAACCACTGAACTAAAGCGACTCCGACGTTCAGAGGAAAACAATATATTTTTATTCCTCATTTTTTTATTCCTCATTTAACTTTATTTTACTTAAATTTTTAATATAATCAATTGCTCTGCTTTTATTTATCTTTTAATCGCTTTAATTTCTCTCTTCTCTCTAATTTTAATCGTTTTGTTTTTACTTTTTTAGTTATTGTCAGTTGATCATCTTGTTTTTTTTTTTTTGTATTTTCCTTCGGTCTGTTTTTATATGACACGATTTCTTTCTTTTAAAATTTTCAATCGATCGATCGTCTTTTGTTTTTTGTTTTTTCTTTAATTCTGTTTAATTCTTTTTTGAAACTATTAACTCATTGCCTTTTTTAAAAAAAAAAAGATTAAATTTTCGGTTATGGCGAAATTCGTAAGTTTTTCGAATTTTACGCAATTTTTATTTTCGTCCCATCTTCATCGATGAATTCCGCGATCGTCTTTTGTTTTTGTTTTATGCGACCTGCCTGTATCTCAGAGGTATTATTAAATTTTGATAATAAATTGGAACTCCTTTTTTTTCTTATTCGAGCTGATTCGAATTTATTTTAAATATTATTTGTAAATCCTCTAGAGGTTCATCGACCCTCAGTCGATTCCTAAAGGTTCATCGAACCTCCTCAGCCGACTCCGAAAAGTTCATCGACCCCTTTTAAGTCTTCATCAAGGGGTCGATCCCAACCCCATCGGGAGCCCTTGCTCTAAGCCAATTTGTATTTGTATTTGTAATACGGGGGGCTTCCCCTACAGTTGTTTTTATAATTTAGCTTGTGCAAAAGAAGCGAATTTTAAATTGTCACGAAGCCAACCTCTCTGACGGGATTAACACCGACTCTAATTTAGATTAGATCACTTAGAAATAAGCAAGAAAATTATAATTTTCTTGAAGAAACTATCCAAGCACACACTCAAGAATTTTCAAGGGACGAGATAGTGACGATTTCTGTTTTATTTAATTTTTTATATTCATGTTAAACGCCAAGGTTATACAAGAGACTCTAGGAATTTATTACCATAACAAATTAAAACGTTTAATCTTTGTAACTTATCGAAAGAAGCAAACGCCACAAAGAAAGGAAAAAAAACGCTTGTGCTCCCTTTAATAAATTAAAGCTTCACGTCGTTCCTTCCATGTTTGAAAAAGTTTTTATCTGTTTGCACAAAACACGAACGCTCTTTATAAAATTACACGCGCATTTAATTATAAATTAATAAATGTTAAACATGCGTGACACTTGTTACTTTGTTAAAAGGAAATTACGTACTTACATCGATGTTGTCGTCGCACTCACTTAGACTAATTGTTCTTCCGACCCAAGTACAAGACGTACATACAGGAAGGTCTTTTGGAAAAATGGAAAACTCATTGCAACTTCGAAAGAACTGCTTCGTTTGCGCAGTCAAACCTTTATTATGTTTGGGTTCCTTCATCGGTATAGTGCCTTGTAAATTTGAATGCGAGCACTTAGATGCAAAATGCATTGAGCCTAAATTCGTGCAATGTAAACTGAAGGTCGTAACGGCGAGCCTCTTCGTCCTATTTCTAATGTCAATGTTCTGCATGTACTTGTACTTAATACTAAACCATCGCAGCAATAAAATGTTGACGCTGCAACTGATTTCCGAAGAGATCATTTGCTTCAAATCGATTGCCTTCGTCGGACTTTGCACGTTGAAATACAAGAACAGGATACTGGAGTTGAATGGTTGGAACCAGTTGTTTAACAGCTGCGAGGAATTCGGTTTAAAAACCATCCTAACCACCAGGGCTGTTGCAAAAATGCAGAAAATCGGCTATATCTACAACGTGATGACCGGGGTCTATGTCATCTGTTTTGGGACCTTCTTGTTCGCGCTGGAGGTCGACTATGTTGATTTTTTTATTTTTCGGAAACTGGTGACGACCGTCAGCGTTTACGTCCAGATGGTCGTGGTGTTCCAGATTGCCATGCTTGGGACACTTTTGCGCATAATAATCAAGCGTTGCTACAAACTAACAATTGACTACCTGAGCAATCACAAGAAGAACGTCTCCGTTGTAACCCTCAGTGGAAATTGCACGGGAGAAGAAAAGCATACCTTGAAAGGCCTTCGAGGCGTAACAAGGTTCTATTGCGCGTCCATTTTGAACCTGTACAGCATACAGAAGTTTACAAGTCCGGCGGTTTTGATGTGGTTTGCCTGTACGGTTGGTGTCCTGATCATCAACACGTATTTACTGATCATGGCAACTTGGTGCAAGAAGAGCAATTACAACATAACCGCTTTGGAGATCGAAACGGTTTCGATTTTAATTGGAATTGTTTACATCTTAAAGCACAGCGAAGATTGCTGCGATATGGTAAGTGATTTTTATTTTAACCCTTGAGGACCAATTGATATAAGATTTGGTACAAAAGCTTGCCGAAAGCAACAGAGAAGAAGATTTTACATTAATTATTTAATTACTTTCATGACAATGCCAATTTTGATCGCCTGAAAATTAGTTTTTCAGACCTAAGTAGTTCTGTTTTCACTCGATTAATATTTGAATCTTTAACTGAAATTAATATTCTCGGATTCACGCCTACAAGGTATATTTCCAGTCAAACACCAAAGTAAAAACATTGCCCGTTTCTTTAAAATGTTGAAACTGCGAGAACGGATAGACATCTTTTATATTAAAATAAAAAAGATTTTTTTTAACTTCTTCAACAATAAAAATTTCTTACTAATACTGTATAATATATATAATATAATACTAATTAAAGCAAAGAATTAATTACAATTGCACCAAACGCGAAATAATCACGGACTTCGTTCCTTCGAAATATACGTACGATCCAATATTAAGCTTGCTTATACCATTGGGATTGCCGCATTTTATTAAAACATCAAAAAAATTGACTGAGCATTAGACGAATCAAATTTCGATTTCATATAATTACAATAAATATATCAGTTAGCCTTAACAAATCTACAAAGCTCGTCTATTTCATTGCTCGATTCTTATCTAAAATACGACATGATAGATTAAGTTGAAATTATGCTGGCCTGGCAGTTATATACTTCGTGAACCATGTACAAAGAACCTGGTCATAAAGTATTTTCCGCAAACTGCTTACTATGTGCGAACTCGCCTTTATTAAGAGGAACAAGTGTCATCGGTTTGAGTTGTTTCGCCTTCAATTGCAAACACACCAGGCAAAGAAACGTGTGTAACGTGAAGACGTCGAAATTCTTCATCTTCACCTCATTCTTATACTGCCTGCTTATAACGGCTGATATATCCTACGAGATACATTCCACTTTGGTGGTGAAAGACGCTGTGGCTTTCATGGATAGCGTGAGATTAATTTCGGATATTTTGTTGGGATTTTCGAGCATTCTAGTTTTATCAAGCACGATAAACACGGAGCATCGTGTAAAAAGCAGCAATGGAATGATTGCTCTGTTGAGAACAAGAAAAGCCTATGGAATGCACAGCGTGTACAAAGTCGATGCGATCAAGAAATTTCGTATGGCTTCGAGGCTTTTCGTCACCATTATGTTGGCGGTTGCGATGATCTATGGGATCTTTTTGAGTCGAAGATTAGCCCATACAGGCACGATTTTTGTGTACATCGCCGTCTCATTCACGTACTCCATGGAATTTAAGCTGTATTCCGAATTTTTCAAGCAAATTTCCCACGCCATCAAAAGCTGCGTGGAAAACAACGGCAAGAACCTCTTCAGTGTGAGCACGCGGTCTAATCATGATTCGAGCCTGAAACTTCAGAAACTTTTACGATACGCCAGTGCAGTCTATTTTAATTTGAAGGTTTTTAATAAATTCATGAGCACAACGACCATAGCTGCTTTGCTTTTCGCTGTCATGTTGGTGGTGACCAACAGCTACATTTTAATTAACAGCCTGACAGGATCGGCGATAACGATTTATCCCGAGGAGTATGCTGGCATTTTGGTTGTTATTTTCATGTGCATTGGAGCTGTGGTGTACGCGTTGAAAGAAATTGAAAATTTGTATAAAGCGGTGAGTTTTGATTTCATTTCTGTTTCCTAATTAGCATGACTTGAAATGCAAAATAATTTTGAATGTGAATCTTTTGCAAGTTATTTTACGACTAGTTAAAGCATAATTGCAAAAAATATATATAATACGACGGTTGGGTCTAATTGTATTACGCCCAACTTAATTTAGATTTCCATTCTCTTGATCTTAGAATAAAACGATAAACGCATTCTTTAGTTGCCCTTATATTACAAAAAAAATTCACCCCGCTGCTTTGCATTTTCGAGGAAATGAGCTAGAACATGTATCTAAAACACCCGGTATATAACATTAATATTATTTTCATTAAAAAGAAAATCCTGTCGAAGCTATATTCATTAAGTATGAGTAAATTACAACTGAAACATCTAATTTTCCTAACGCAACTTTTTTCTACAACGTAAATTCAATTTCTATATACTTTTTTTTACAATGTTTGATGTAACAAAAGCATATAAATTTATTGAACTGAGTTTATTACTACACTTTCTGTGTTTCATGCTGGACACATAAAAGCGTACCTACACTTTAAATTAAATCAAAGAACGTGGAAGTAAGAATGATGAATTTCAAAAGTAAACTGTACCCAAATTGTATATTTTGTGCGATCGGTCCGATTTTGAAGTTCAGTAATTTTATAGGCGTTGTCCCTTTCGTTTTTAAATGCAGACATTCCGAAAGGCCTGTCGCATTTAAATTACGTTTGTCAAAATTGTATTTGTTAATCTTAATTTGTTCAATGTTGCTAATTATCTCGTCGACTTGGAAACTTATGGATGGAGTCCTTTCAAAGAGACCGTTCGATTTGACGCATTTAATCCTGTCTTTAAATAAAATTTTGCCGAACATTTTCGTCACGACGGTTATACCTATAAGTACAATTCATATAAAGAAATTATCACTGTGCTTGGATGGTTTGGATTGTATACTTACACAGCAATCAGATAAGATTTTGGATAAGAAAACTTGTAAGAAATTGCGAAGTTTCTGTTATATTACTTGGATTTTCTTGATGGCACTTATAATCAGTTTTTCCGTCGGAATAGAATATTCATTAGAAAAAATAGCGAAAATTTATTTGATTTACGTTACATTAAATGGTTCTTTACTCGCATATCTGGAACTCACGCTATACCATTACGTTTTTTTGGGCACGTATAAAAATCTAAAGAAAGTGTTGGTGTTTCGAATGCGAAAAATCAGTGGCGTGTACCGTACAGGGCCAGTTGAAGATTTTGTTCGGAAATTAAGAAATATTCAAACTGTGTACATACAAATTATAATAAATTTTAAATCACATCAAGAATCATTTGGCTTTGTGACAATAGTGATCTTATTATACGACGCATTTGGTCTGGCGTTGGTCACCTATACCCATCTGCTTAAATTTTTATACGGTGAATACATTTATCGTAATTTCGAGGAGGTATTCGATGTTTTGTACCTAGCAGTACTGTTAGCAATTGAAGTGTGCTATATGATACGTGGCACGAACATTATGTTATCGGTAAGTCTTTCATTATATTATTACACGCAAAGTCTGTTATACCCTGTATATTTTGTGACACGTAAAATCCACTCATAAATACCCGTTAATGATCAGAATGTTCATTCATGATGTGTTCGTAAGTTAAAAACGTTTTACTTGTTTTTAATTTTGTCCCATTAAAATCTAGTGGATCGCTTAACACTATCGATAATACTTTTGGATTGCTATTTTCAAAACCTAAATATCCATGCAAAGTTAAAATTTTAAATAAAAAGTGACATTTCCGGACGTGTTACCAACTGGAAAACATGTGTTAAATTCAAAGTTTCTTTTTCTGCAACCGCGTGGACTCAAAAATTCAATTTAATTATTTTTTCAAACATTCTCAGTTTGACTCTTAATTAATCTGTCCATTCCGTCTTACACATCCTGATTAACTGCAATTATTATTACTTTGAGACGTCTACAGGTTTTGTCGGTTATCTCGAATTGTATGCTTAAAATAGTTCCAGCAGAACGTCAAAGCAGATACTTTGAAAAGTTTATTTTCTTTGTAATGTTGACTTTCGTGAACATGTGGGTAAAACTAGACATTCATCTTTAATCCTGAAGCTAAAACTAAAACTAAAACTCGTTTTAAACGAAAATGCATGTTGTCAAATAATGAATTTTAGAAATTTTCCAAATCAATTGAATTGTTAAAAGTGGCACTCGAATTTATTTACAATTTTGTATTTCCGAAACTTTTTCTTTCTTGTGATTCTTCTGTTCCGCCCGGTCGTGAATGAAATGGTAAATATAACTCAGGAGAAGACGCTATTATTTCCTCCGCCCTTTGGTTATACCACATCTGAAATAATTATGCCATTTCTTTATCTTGAAATAAAGGATATATTATTACTTGTTTATATTATATATTATCACTTGCTTATACCATTGGCATTGCGGCTTTTTATTAAAACATCAAATAAATTGACCGAGCATTAGACGAATCATAATTCGATTTCATATAATTACAATAAATGTATCAGTTAGCCTTAACAAATCTACACAGCTCGTTTATTTCATTGCTCGATTCTTATCTAAAATACGACATGATAGATTAAGTTGAAATTATGCTGGCCTGGCAGTTATATACTTCGTGAACCATGTACAAAGAACCTGGTCATAAAGTATTTTCCGCAAACTGCTTACTATGTGCGAACTCGCCTTTATTAAGAGGAACTAGTGTAATCGGTTTGAGTTGTTTCGCCTTCACTTGCAAACACACGAGGCAAAGAAACGTGTGTAACGTGAAGACGTCGAAATTCTTCATCTTCACCTCATTCTTATACTGCCTGCTTATAACAGCTGATATATCCCACGAGATACATTCCACTTTGATGGCGAAAGACGCCGTGGCTTTCATGGATAGCGTGAGATTAATTTCGGATATTTTGTTGGGATTTTCGAGCATTCTAGTTTTATCAAGCACAGTAAACACGGAGCATCGTGTAAAAAGCAGCAATGGAATGATTGCTCTGTTGAGAACAAGAAAAGCCTATGGAATGCACGGCGTGTACAAAGTCGATGCGATCAAGAAATTTCGAATGGCTTCGAGGCTTTACGTCACCATTATGTTGGCGGTTGCGATGATCTATGGGATCTTTTTGAGTCGAAGATTAGCACACACAGGCACGATTTTTGTGTACATCGCCGTCTCATTCACGTACTCCATGGAATTTAAGCTGTATTCCGAATTTTTCAAGCAAATTTCCCACGCCATCAAAAGCTGCGTGGAAAACAACGGCAAGAACCTCTTCAGTGTGAGCACGCGGTCTAATCATGATTCGAGCCTGAAACTTCAGAAGCTTTTACGATACGCCAGTGCAGTCTATTTTAATTTGAAGGTTTTTAATAAATTCATGAGCACGACGACCATAGCTGCTTTGCTTTTCGCTGTGATGCTGGTGGTGACCAACAGCTACATTTTAATTAACAGCCTGACAGGATCGGCGATAATGATTTATCCCGAGGAGTATGCTGGCATTTTGGTTGTTATTTTCATGTGCATTGGAGCTGTGGTGTACGCGTTGAAAAAAATTGAAAATTTGTATAAAGCGGTGAGTTTTTATTTTACTTTTGTTTCCTAATTAGCATGACTTGAAATGCAAAATAATTTTGAACGTGAATCTTTTTGCAAGTTATTTTATGACTAGTTAAAGCATAATTGCAAAAAATATGTATAAGATGACGGTTGGGTCTAATTGTGTTACGCCCAACTTAATTTAGATTCCCATTCTCTTGATCTTAGAATAAAACGATAAACGCATTCTTTAGTTGCCCTTTTATTACAAAAAAATTTCACCCTGGTGCTTTGCATTTTCGAGGAAAAGGGCTAGAACATGTATCCAAAACACCCGGTATATAACATTAATATTATTTTCATTAAAAAAAAATCCTGTCGAAGTTGCATTCATTAACTATGAGTAAATTACAACTGAAACATCTAATTTTCCTAACGCAACTTTTTTTTTACAACGTAAATTCAATTTCTATATACTTTTTTTTACAATGTTTGATGTAACAAAAGCATATAAATTTATTGAACTGAGTTTATTACTATACTTTCTGTGTTTCATGCTGGACACATAAAAGCGTACCTACACTTTAAATGAAATCAAAGAACGTGGAAGCAAGAATGATGAATTTCAAAAGTAAACTGTACCCAAATTGTGTCTTTTGTGCGATCGGTCCGATTTTGAAGTTCAACAATTTTATAGGCTTGGTGCCTTTCGGTTTCAAATGCAGACATTCCGAAAGGTCTGTCGCATTTGAAGCACGTACATCCAAATGGTATTTGCTCCTCTTAATTTGTTCAATATTCTTGACTGTCTTATCAACTTGGAACGTTGTGGATGGATTCCCTTCAAAAGAAACATTCGACTTGGTGGTCTTTATCCATTCATTAAAGAAAATAATGCCTAATATTTACGTTATCACGATCATGTTTGTATTTTCAACTGGGGCGAAGAAAATTTCGCTGTGCCTGGAAGGTTTCGAGTGCATACTAACGCAGCAGGTAGACACGATTTTGGATGAGAAAACTTCTAAGAAAGTCAGAAGTCTTTGTTATATTAATTGCATTTCCTTGATTGCACTTATAATTAGTTTTACTGTCGGAATGGAATATTCATTGGGAAGAATCCTGAAAATTTATATGCTTTACGTGATGGTGAATGTTTGGATAAACGCATATCTGCAACTTATGCTGTACTATCACGTGTTTTTGGGCATATACAAAAATTTAAAGAAAGTGTTGGTGTTTCGAATCCGAGAAATCAACGGCGTATACCACACAAGGCCAGTCGAAGATTTTGTTCGTAAATTAATAAATATT
The DNA here is from genome assembly GCA_036172665.1 of Prosopocoilus inquinatus. Lineage (NCBI taxonomy): Eukaryota > Metazoa > Arthropoda > Insecta > Coleoptera > Lucanidae > Prosopocoilus > Prosopocoilus inquinatus. Next base: position 2,402,429 of record CM069873.1, read on the forward strand.
CGAAAAGTGTACATGCAAGTTATAACAAATTTTGATTTATTTCGGGAATTCTGTGGTGTTCTGGCGGTTATGGTCACATTATGCAATATATTTAATCTGATACTGCTCGTCTACATGCATCTACTTAAGATATTAAACGATAAATACATTTATCTTACTTTCGAAGAGGTTTTCGAAGATTTGTACGTTGCTGTAATAATAATATTTGGAGTGCTCTTAATGTTACTTGGAACGAAAATTATTTTCTCGGTAAGTATTTCATTATATTATTATAACCAACATCTACTACACCCTGTATATTTTCTAATACTCAAAATCCAAAAGTTCTCGTTAATGATTATTTTTAATATTGTCCCATTAAACTCTAATGTACAGCTTAAAACTATTAAGAACTATTTTATCGCTCAAAAAAATATACCAAGTCAGATTTTCTTTTTTTTTTTCATAATGAGGCATCGTTTTAGCGTAAACAACACATATATATATACGGTATATACTTGTATGGTGTGTCCCCGGATTAAATTCGCAATACGTACCATGGACCAAAAATTTTTGAGCTCAGATTTTATATTTTGCATATAGTTCAGGTTTGCTTGGTGCGAAATGAATTTCTGCAAAATTTGACCTTGAAAGTCTTCAAGGTGACGGAGTTAACACAAGCAGAAATAAAATATGTGTGGGCAAAGTGGTATTCCTTTTGAATTTCATTTGTTTTTTTTTCACTAATTTTCATTTCATTTTTATCTCATTACTTTTTCTTCCTCACTTTTTTTATATTGTTCGTTCGTTTTTCGCTTTTTTTAAATTTATTAGCATGAGTGTTATATTATTATTAACGTCTTATAAGTCGGAGCGATTCTCTTTTTATATGAGACTTGTTGTCTTTGTTTGTTACGTGCGCAAAGAATATTCTGTTTTCCTTTTTCCTTTTCTTTTGAAGATCGATTTTTTCTTCTACTTTCCTTCATCCAGTCCAGTGTCAGTCTTTCTTTTTATTTTGATTGTTTTTTTTTCTTGAATTTGAGCGTTCGTTTTTTGCTTACTTTCAGTTTCTAAAATTTATTCTTATTTATTTATTCATTTTTCATTTCCATTAACAATATCGTTCGATCGTCTTTTGTTTCTTTGTTTGTTTAATTTACGTTTAGTTACTTTCTCCTGTTTTGTTCTCAATTTGCCTTTGTTTTATCCAAATTGGGGTTAGTTTTTTTTTTCTCTCTATTTTACGTAATTTCTTTTTGTTTAGACTTAAGCGATCGCGTCTTGTTTCGGAATTTTATTTTATATTTCTTGTTTCATTTCCTTTAAGAAATATCGTTCGATCATCTTTTGTTTAATTTACGTTCAGTTACTTTATCCTACATAGTCAGTCAGTTTTTTTTTTTTTAATTTTAAATAATCTTTCGGTATAAATTTAAACGGTCGCGTTTTGTTTCTGAATTTTATTTTATTTTTTCGTTTCGTTTTACAATATCGTTCCATCGCCTTTTGTTGTTTTTTTCTTGAATTTGACCGTACGTTTTTTGCTTGCTTTCAGTTTCTAAAACTTATTTTTATTTATTTATTCATTTATAATTTCCATTCACAATATCGTTCGATCGTCTTTTGTTTCTCTTTTTTTTGTTTAATTTACATTTAGTTACTTTCTCCTGTTTTGTTCTCAATTTGCCTTTTTTTTATCCAAATTGGGGTTAGTTTTTTTCTCTCTATTTTACGTAATTTTTTCTTTGTTTAGACTTAAGCGATCGCGTCTTGTTTCGGAATTTTATTTTATATTTCTTGTTTCATTTCCTTTAACAAATATCGTTCGATCGTCTTTTGTTTAATTTACGTTCAGTTACTTTATCCTACATAGTCAGTTAGTTTTTTTTTTTTTTATTTTAAATAATCTTTCGGTTTAAATTTAAACGATCGCGTTTTGTTTCTGAATTTTATTTTATTTTTTCGTTTCGTTTTACAATATCGTTCCATCGTCTTTTGTTGTTTTTTTTATTGAATTTGAGCGTTCGTTTTTTGCTTGTTTTCAGTTTCTAAAACTTATTCTTATTTATTTATTCATTTTTAATTTCCATTCACAATATCGTTCGATCGTCTTTTGTTTCTTTTTTTTTGTTTAATTTACGTTTAGTTACTTTCTCCTGTTTTGTTCTCAATTTGCTTTTTTTTTATCCAAATTGGGGTTAGTTTTTTTTTCTCTATTTTACGTAATTTTTTTTTTGTTTCGACTTAAGCGATCGCGTCTTGTTTCCGAATTTTATTTTATATTTCTTGTTTCATTTCCTTTAACAAATATCGTTCGATCGTCTTTTGTTTAATTTACGTTCAGTTACGTTATCCTACATAGTCAGTTAGTTTTTTTTTTTTTAAATTTTAAATAACCTTTCGGTTTAAATTTAAACGATCGCGTTTTGTTTCTGAATTTTATTTCATTCTTTCGTTTCGTTTTACAATATCGTTCCATCGTCTTTTGTTGTTTTTTTCTTGCATTTGAGCGTTCGTTTTTTTGCTTGCTTTCAGTTTATAAAACTTATTTTTATTTATTTATTCATTTTTCATTTCCATTAACAACATCGTTCGATCGTCTTTTGTTTCTTTTTTTGTTTAATTTACGTTTAGTTACTTTCTCCTGTTTTGTTCTCAATTTGCCTTTTTTTTTTAAATCCAAATCGAGGTTATTTTTTTCTACTTTACGTAATTTTCTTTGGTTTAAATTTAAGCGATCGCGTTTTGTTTCCGAAAAAGAAAATCCCGCCTACGATACTTTCCTTTTCGTCTTCGATTTCTAATTTGATTGGGTTTGGGGTTTCTTCTTTTTAATTAATGCGATCGTCTTTTGTTTCTGAAGTGTATTCAATTTTTTGTTCGTTTGTTGCTTGCGCGAAGAACATTCTGTTTGTTTGTTCGTTTTTTTTTCTTCATTTTCTTTTTGTTTTTAGCAAGATCGTTTGATCGTCTTTTGTTTTCGCTATTTTATTTTGTTTTCCAATCTGCCCTCGTCTCTTTCAGTGTTAGGTCGTTTCTTTATTTCGACTGATCTTTTGTTGTTTAAGTTCAAGCGATCGCTTTTGTTTCTAAAATTTGTTGTGTTGTTTTTGTTTTTCTCCGAATTTTCGAATGGGAATCCTTCTCAAGGTTGTGCCTTCGATTTTTATACACTCCGGTAAACATTTATTTCGCGCTGAGCAGGCCCGAACTTCAAAATAAGAAATCTGAATTCAAAATAATTTTTTGGTCTGTTGTACGCATCCCGGTGTCAATCCGGGGACACACCGTATACAGGGTGATTCGGAATAAGTGGCTGCGCCCCGTTAGGAGCGCATTCACATGAATCCAAAACGGAAATTACGATTCATTTCTTATATATACATACCCAAGTCCGAAATTCGAATGAAATAATTGCGTATTATAAATTTTTTTTTCGCAGAAAGCCATAAATAAAAACGTTTTAGAGTTTCATGAGTTCATCGCTCCTGTGACGTAATACAGCAGTAACCAATTTATATCTGAATCTTTAATGCATTTTATCTCAAAAACTATGGATATTAGACCCCTTATGTATACAGACTTTTTGTTTTTTTTCTTTTAGTGTACTACCTGTTTGCATGACGGGTCGGAAACTTATTTTGAACCACCCTGCATAATCTATATTTTGCTCGTCAACGATCCATTTATACTACGCTACGAATATCATATCAAATAATAAGGTATTTGTTTGCGTAATAAACTAAACTCATCCGTCTGTAATACACAAACGACATCCTCAAACACAAAGCTACAATATTCTTAATCTACAAGAGCAAGTGAAATGTTGGAAGCCCGAAAACCCAAACGCAAATCTTGTTTACTATGCGCCCTGTGGCCCGTTTTAAGAATGAATTTATCAAATATTATTGAATTTGAATGCGTCAATCACGGAACAAGTGAATCGAGCAAGAACTTTAGAGTTTCTAAATTAAAGATTGCGGTTTCGCTTATTTTGTTCAGCTGCGGATTGTTAAAGACCGTCGAGCTGATTGACGATATAAAGCAGACGATTTGGATAGAAGACGCGATACTTTCCTTGAATGACCTCCTGCTCTTAATAGGACAGCACATCTATTTCATAGGCAACTTCATCCAATACAAACGGAGGATAAACCTGTTCAGAATGTACCACGACATGTTCGCCAAGAACGGTCTCAAGATAATCGATGACGATGATGTGCGGGTGATTAGGAAACGCAGTTTCACTTTTCTGGCCGTTGAAATATCGTGTACGATTTGTCACATCATCCTCCTGTATAAAATTCACCTCTGTTGCATCCCTGTATCTTCATTAAGTGACTGGAGTTTGACGTATGCGTTGCACTTAGCGTTACTGCTGGGTAAGACGGTGCAAATGTCTTACGTAGTAGAGTTCCTGAACGACGTCCTCTTCTTCAAAACCCTTTGGGCGAAATGGAACGCCCTGCTTAAGAAAAAACTGCGCCACTCATTTCCGGAGATTACTTTAGTAGCCCGGAAGGAAACGGAGATTTCCAACGAGCTAAAATCCATGCAAGTTGTTTATTTGGCGATGGTCCAAGAATTCCGTTACATGGGTCAGTTTCATGACGTGCGATACTTGGGATGGATTTTGCTGGCCGTCTCGACAGTGACGATCAATTCTTATATAGCATTGGTCCAACTGTTGCGAAAAGGCTATTTTACTTTTGAAGTGAGCTTGTTCTCGTACAGTGCTGCCATAATTTCCTTGGTGTGCACTTGCGTACTGCTGTGTATGGAAGAAACCAAAAAGTTGGTAAGTTACGTTTAAAGCTAATAATAATTAAATGTATATTGAGTTTGAAGGTATGCAAGATGTTTTTACTTTGCTATTTATACGAATTACTGAAAATTTTCTGTTACTCTGTGCAAACATTTAAACAGGTAATAATATATCACCATAAATGGCAACATTCGAACTCATATGTTCTTAACAAAAATTACCAATAGTTTTCGAGAAAAATGCAGTGGCAGATTTTCACTAAACCGTTTGAGAACTGCTGGCGTAGCTTAAAGTGGAACGCGGCCGCCTGTTGAATAACGACGCGAAGCCGAAGATAGGTCAGGGTCAGTCAATATTACACTTGATCTTGAGCACGAACGATCTAAATCAGCCGCCCGGTCAATCAACACGTTTACAATGTGCCTGGATTTATTAAAATAAATAAATGTAACTTCACTCCAAGTTTAAGTATTTTGAAAACTAAAAAGTAATGCAATTCAAGAAGGTGTGGTTCGTAGTTTCGCCGAACAAATTAAAAGCGAGGTGCAAACAAATTCCAATTTCTCATTCCATATGTATTTTTAATAAACTTATCAACTTACTTTTTTTCCATGGACCGTAAGCAGTAATACTTTCACGCGTAACAGCGACATTATAGCAAAACTTGATTTACGTAAAAGGGAGAAGGAAGAACATTTTTAACGCGCTTGGATAAAGCCAGGTTATTTTTTTTACATTACCTTCAGTAGGCACATTTTCAATAATTTTTTTTTAATCGTTCACTATACAGTAGGGCGCCGCTAGCTTGGGCACACTCTGATCCGGTTACTCCAGTAATCCGGTCCTTCATATCTTTCGGACGTTTTAAAATGTTTACCTCTACAGTCCGGACAACTTTCTTGATATTTGATAAAAAAAAATCCAGTACATAATTGGCTATTGTACTGGGTGTTCTTTTACTGTATGTAAATATTTAAACCTGTAATATATCATCATAAATGGCAACGATTGAACTCCTAATAATAATAATAATAATGATAATCATATGTTCTTAACAAAAATTAAATAGTTTTCGAAGAAAAATGCAGTGGCGGATTTTCACTAAACCGTTTGGGAACTGCTGGCATAGCTAAAAGTGGAACGCGGTAGTCTATTCAATTACGACCCGAAGTCAAGTCAGTGTCAGTCAGTATTTCACTTGATCTTGAGCATGAACGATGTAAATCAGCCGCCCGGTCAGCTGGTCAATCAACACGTTTACAATGTGCCTGGATTTATTAAAATAAATAAATGTAACTTCACTCCAAGTTTACGTATTTTGAAAACTAAAAAGTAATGCAATTCAAGAAGCTGTGGTTCGTAGTTTCGCCGAACAAATTAAAAGCGAGGTGCAAACAAATTCCAATTTCTCATTCCATATGTATTTTTAATAAACTTATCAACTTACTTTTATTCTATGGACCGTAAGTAGTAATACTTTCACGCCTAACAGCGACATTATAGCAAAACTTAATTTACGTGAAAGGGAGAAGGAAGAACATTTTTAACGCGCTTGGATAAAGCCAGGTTATTTTTTTTACATTACCTTCAGTAGGTACATTTTCAATAATTTTTTTTTTTAATCGTTCACTATAAAGTAGGGCGCCGCTAGCTTGGGCACACTCTGATCCGGTTACTCCAGTAATCCGGTCCTTCATATCTTTCGGACGTTTTAAAATGTTTACCTCTACAGTTCGGACAACTTTCTTGATATTTGATAAAAAAAAAATCCAGTACATAATTGGCTATTGTACTGGGTGTTCTTTTACTGTATGTAAATATTTAAACCTGTAATATATCATCATAAATGGCAACGATTGAACTCCTAATAATAATAATAATAATAATAATAATAATCGTATGTTCTTAACAAAAATTAAATAGTTTTCGAAGAAAAATGCAGTGGCGGATTTTCACTAAACCGTTTGGGAACTGCTGGCATAGCTAAAAGTGGAACGCGGTAGTCTATTCAATTACGACCCGAAGTCAAGTCAGTGTCAGTCAGTATTTCACTTGATCTTGAGCATGAACGATGTAAATCAGCCGCCCGGTCAGCTGGTCAATCAACACGTTTACAATGTGCCTGGATTTATTAAAATAAATAAATGTAACTTCACTCCAAGTTTACGTATTTTGAAAACTAAAAAGTAATGCAATTCAAGAAGCTGTGGTTCGTAGTTTCGCCGAACAAATTAAAAGCGAGGTGCAAACAAATTCCAATTTCTCATTCCATATGTATTTTTAATAAACTTATCAACTTACTTTTTTTCCATGGACCGTAAGCAGTAATACTTTCACGCGTAACAGCGACATTATAGCAAAACTTGATTTACGTAAAAGGGAGAAGGAAGAACATTTTTAACGCGCTTGGATAAAGCCAGGTTATTTTTTTTACATTACCTTCAGTAGGCACATTTTCAATAATTTTTTTTTAATCGTTCACTATACAGTAGGGCGCCGCTAGCTTGGGCACACTCTGATCCGGTTACTCCAGTAATCCGGTCCTTCATATCTTTCGGACGTTTTAAAATGTTTACCTCTACAGTCCGGACAACTTTCTTGATATTTGATAAAAAAAAATCCAGTACATAATTGGCTATTGTACTGGGTGTTCTTTTACTGTATGTAAATATTTAAACCTGTAATATATCATCATAAATGGCAACGATTGAACTCCTAATAATAATAATAATAATGATAATCATATGTTTTTAACAAAAATTAAATAGTTTTCGAAGAAAAATGCAGTGGCGGATTTTCACTAAACCGTTTGGGAACTGCTGGCATAGCTAAAAGTGGAACGCGGTAGTCTATTCAATTACGACCCGAAGTCAAGTCAGTGTCAGTCAGTATTTCACTTGATCTTGAGCACGAACGATGTAAATCAGCCGCCCGGTCAATCAACACGTTTACAATGTGCCTGGATTTATTAAAATAAATAAATGTAACTTCACTCCAAGTTTACGTATTTTGAAAACTAAAAAGTAATGCAATTCAAGAAGCTGTGGTTCGTAGTTTCGCCGAACAAATTAAAAGCGAGGTGCAAACAAATTCCAATTTCTCATTCCATATGTATTTTTAATAAACTTATCAACTTACTTTTATTCTATGGACCGTAAGTAGTAATACTTTCACGCCTAACAGCGACATTATAGCAAAACTTAATTTACGTGAAAGGGAGAAGGAAGAACATTTTTAACGCGCTTGGATAAAGCCAGGTTATTTTTTTTACATTACCTTCAGTAGGTACATTTTCAATAATTTTTTTTTTTAATCGTTCACTATAAAGTAGGGCGCCGCTAGCTTGGGCACACTCTGATCCGGTTACTCCAGTAATCCGGTCCTTCATATCTTTCGGACGTTTTAAAATGTTTACCTCTACAGTTCGGACAACTTTCTTGATATTTGATAAAAAAAAATCCAGTACATAATTGGCTATTGTACTGGGTGTTCTTTTACTGTATGTAAATATTTAAACCTGTAATATATCATCATAAATGGCAACGATTGAACTCCTAATAATAATAATAATAATGATAATCATATGTTTTTAACAAAAATTAAATAGTTTTCGAAGAAAAATGCAGTGCCGGATTTTCACTAAACCGTTTGGGAACTGCTGGCATAGCTAAAAGTGGAACGCGGTAGTCTATTCAATTACGACCCGAAGTCAAGTCAGTGTCAGTCAGTATTTCACTTGATCTTGAGCATGAACGATGTAAATCAGCCGCCCGGTCAGCTGGTCAATCAGCACGTTTACAATGTGCCTGGATTTATTAAAATAAATAAATGTAACTTCACTGCAAGTTTAAGTATTAAGATAATTAAAAACTAGTGCAATTCAAGAAGCTGTGGTTCATAGTTTCGCCGAAAAAATTAAAAGCGAGGTACAAACAAATTGTAATTTCTCATTCCATATGTTTTTTTTTCCACGGACCGTAGGTAGTAATACTTTCACGGCTAGCAGCGAGATTATAGCAAAAGTTGGTTTACGTAAAAGGGAGAAGGAAAAACATTTTTAACGCGCTTGCCTAATTGGTGCACACATTTTCGAATTTATTCATCGATAGTTGATACGGTAAAAAAATAAATAAATGTAACATTACTTCGCTCGGTGAATTAAAATTTTAAATAAAATAATTAATAAACGATATTAGTGATTATTATTACGAAACACTGCGTTGAAGATCTTAAATAAAATAATTAATAAGCGATATCAGTGATTGTTATTACGAAACGCTGTGTCGAAGATCGAGTGCGGTTTCGGCGGGCATTTCAAACAGTTTCAAACAACTGGCACCTCCGAATTTCTTTGGCTATTCTTGTTTGTTTTCTTTATTTGCACACAGTAAAAGAACACCCTGTATGTGAGGTTAGTGCATGTTAAGCATATCAACAGCTTTCTTGCATATTCAAAAGCATATTTAGGTCTTTGAGAGACTTGTTCAATTTTTTAAACATTTATTTCCAATTTTTACGCAAGAAAATTGGACGTTTGCTTTCTTTTCCATGGACCGTAAGTGATAATACTTTCACAGTTAGCAGCGAGGTTATAGCAAAAGTTGGTTTACGTAAAAGGGAGAAGGAAGAACATTTTTAACGCGCTTGCCTAATTGGTGCATATATTTCGGATTCACTCATCGATAGATGATACCGTAAAACAAATAAATGTAACATTACTTCGCTCGGTGAATTAAAATTTTAAATAAAATAATTAATAAACGATCTTAGTGTATGTTATTACGAAACGCTGCGTTGAAGATCGAGTGCGGTTTCGACGGGCGTGATCTAAGACATTTTAACAGTTTCAAACAAGTGGCACCTCCGAAATTTTTTGGCTATTTTTGCTTGTTTTATTTACACACTGTAAAAGAACGCCCAGTATGTCAGATTAGTGCATATTAACAGTTTTTCTACATATTCAAAAACATATTTAGGCATTTGAAAGACTTTTCCAAATTGTTTAAATAATTATTTCCAATAATAATAAAAAAAATGATCAAAAATCAACTTCATTTTCTCATATTACGGACCGTCGAGTAGGCTTTGAAATATTTGGACGTGCTCTTTTCTTCTCTTTCCAGTGCAATATTTATTTTAATATGAAACAACGAAGAAAATTAAATTATATACAGGGTGTTTGGAAATTGCTGGTACAAAGAAAAAAATTGGTGAGTTGAAGTCATCGGCAAAAATAGTTCTGATAAAAGTTCGAGATAAAAAATTCCCAAAAATTCGGCTAAAATTATTGGTGCGCCTCTGAGTTAACGTAACAAGCTGTCGCGTCAACAGTCAAAACAGGGTACATTATTATTACCGAATTATATAAAAAAAGAAAAATGCGTTTCTTGTATTTCTTAGGACTTCCAGATGCTACAGTTTTTTTTTTTTTATTGTACTAGCAATTTCCAAACACCCTGTATACAGCGTTTGTTTTGCTGTGACCCTAAGATTTGGACGTGGTAAAAAAAAATTTGCCTCGTTTTAACTTAAATTTCAAGTTCTAATTACACAATTTATTATAAACTGGACTTTATCCGAATAACAAGTGAGTCATTAATTTAAATGAGCAAATATTAATCGAGTAGGTCAAAAATTAATTTCTCGCAAGAACGTTTTTAGACGGCAGGACCAATTACTTTCTTTCTTTCTTTCTTTCATTGATCTGCTCGATTAATATTTGCTCATTGATAATTTCAACTCTTAATGTTAAAATATTTCAATTAAAGGCGCGCGTTTTTTTTTTCTTTTTGGTATTAATAAATTGTGTAACTGATTAATAGGAACTGAAACTTGCTTAAATTTAACATGAAGTTCGAGTTACAGGATGCGATTTTTCTTACAAAAAATATTTCTTTTGAAAACTTTAAGAAGTATGCCATGCCGTACTTGTCGGAAAACAAAATTAAAAAAATTTGATAATCGGGTTATTCGGCAGGATTGGACTGGTTTTATTAAAGACGGGCTCAGATTGCTTCAACTGCATGACACTAGTCGCGCTATGTCACCTAAACCCGTCCATTTATCTCATAGCTTTTTTGCTGCTGCATTTTTTGCTCTTTGGAAACTTCTCGCTCTTTGATTTGACCTTCGGTTGACCGTCGGTTGCAAGATACATCCGGATTCGTCTTGCAGGATCCTCTCAACTTACGTCTGTGCAACTTTGGTTGCCTAGTTTAAGTCTCACCCTCGCGTCAGACAATTTAATTCAATCAATACAATTCTTTTTTTTTTTTAGATTAAAGTCAGTAATTAATTTTTGTTCGATAACAATCTTTACTGCTTTTGTTAACGTTTGAGTCAAGTCAGTCATTAGATTTTTCTTTCTGTTACACGGGTCACTGTGAGACGACAGGAAATTTCCGAACGTACGAACCGTTTTGCATTTTGAAATATTTAAGATCAATTTATTGATGGAATACTTTGAGACAAACGTTTTATTTTGCTGCTGTTTGTCGTAAATTGTTTTTGTTCTGTCATTGAATTGTTGTCTTGGATACATTCCGCCCTTTTTAAAGCTGGAGTTAATTTTGCGCTGGAATTATAGTCGATGGCGTGGTCTGTATCCTTCAGTTGGCGCCTCCCGGTTAATTATTGGTAAACATACTGTTTTTTTCTTTTTGTGAATTTCCTCTTTTACTCCACGCCCTCTCCGACTGTAAAAAGCCGCCTGCCGCTGATAACACGCTAATAATTATCAGCTCTAGTTATGTTATGTTATGTATGTAGTGCCATGAATTTATTTATAACCCCCGTATATGGTGCGCACCTAATATACTCGAGCAAACTCAAGATTAAAGAGACATAAACCTCCTTGTTTTATTAAATAAAATAGTTGCAAGTCAGGTATTAATCAGCTAATGATGAGCAACATTTTTTCTTAACTCTACAACCATTTCTCTTTTGTGTTTCGGACAAGAATATATTTTCTTCTTTCATATTTAATGAGAAACAATCAACATTTGTTTCCGTTCCCGTAATCCACTAACACCACGCATTAAGAACTTGCCATCAATATTTGTTTGAACAATTTGAAATAACCCGTCCAGGTAATATCATAACCAATTTGTTTCCAAGCAGATAACAACAAGCCGCCGTTCGCATCGCTGAAATGACTAAAATAAATGTCTTGCCTCTTACGCAAAGAAACAAACGGAGAAATTGTTTACTCTGTGCCCTTTGGTTACCGCTGAGGTTCAACTTGTCTAATGTCACAAGTTTTCAGTGTGACCACGACGTAAACAGGAACTACAGAAGCTCCAAACTGAAAGTGGTTATCTCGTTCGTTCTTCTGTGTGGTGGCTTGGCGAGGCTCTACGAGCTGACGAGGAAAATCATGGAATCCAAATCGACCGATGAGACAATAATTTATTTAAACGACATGCTTCTCTTTATCGGCCACTCAACTCACTTCATCTTCAATTCCGTACAACGACAAACCAGGATATCTTTGTTTAGAATGTACGAAAGTGTTTTCCAAAAATGCTGCGCGTGTCACAATCACAATCCTCGTAACGTGGTTGATAAAGATGTAATAAAGGAAATTAGAAATCGGAATTTGCTCTATCTGACCATGACAGGTATCTCGATGGTATTCTACTTTATAGTCGCGTACAAGGTGCAATTCTGTTGTTTCGGATTCGGTTCCATCTTGTTGAACTTTTTGATAATGTTCGGCGCGATGGTCCAATTAACAACCTTAACCGAAACCATCAGCGACATCCTCTTCTTCAAAACGATCCTGTCAAAATGGACGGTTCTCGTCAAGCGAATCATGTCGGATAAACTGGTTTTTGATGCACCCCCGCGGAAAATTTTCGTTTCTCACATCAGCACCGCCCCTAAATTACATGATTTAAAACAGATGCAAAACGTATACCTCGAGATAATCCGAAGCTTCCGCCGGATGAACGACTTTTATGACCTTCGATATATCGGATGGTTTTTTCTCGTGTGCACCTTGGTGACGATCAATTGCTATATATCAGGCGTGCAATTGTTTCAGGAAAAAGATGTAAACGTAGTGCTGCTGATGTTTACGCTTAGGGCGATAAGTCTCTCTATATTGTGTACGTATATGCTGGCAAGTGCTGAGGAAACAACAAATTCGGTAAGCATCTTGCTTTGATTTGTTTTGTTTTTTTTTTTTTTTTCATATTTAAATCTCTTTTTATCTTACAGACTTAGGCGCAATTTCATAATCAAACTATAGCAGACTTTAAAATAAAAATCACATTCTGATGTATAAACAAGCACGTTCTCGCTCTTTTTTTGATATATGACTGTGACTTTTGTTTTAAAGTCTCCTTTAGTTCGATTATGAAATCGGGCTTTGCATACTTTTCGTTTAATTTAACTTTTAACTCGGGAAAATCCTCGTGGGATGATACCCCGGTGAAGTGTTTATTTCTATTTTTATTATGAGCAGAGATCGGAATCGCATATTTTGACGTCATCGTAACGAAAACGAGCGGCTTATTTACGAGTTATTTTTAATTCGTGTAGTGTTGTAATAGTACCGCTAGATGTCGTACGTAGTTAAGTACCCGAATTAATACTATTGATTTTTATTAGACAGAGATCGATGTATGATCAAGGAGAGTTGCGTATATGTATCGACGTAATAAAGATGTATGTGTGTTACTTCGATGTTTTATTGAACTCGACCACCACTTAGATGTTACATTTTGGGCGACGGAAAAAAAAGAAATAAATTAATATAGTGTTGAATCCACTGAATACTTAGGTTGAATAAAAGTGTTATGTATTAAATACGGTGAAAAGAAGTTAAAAAAGTGTAATACGGAAAAAATGGCGGAAGCAAACATTGGGGTGCCGGCATTTGATATAAATGAAGCGAACATTTTTCCTCGCTGGGAAAGATGGATCAGAGCATTTGAACTATGTATGTTGGCTAAAAATATTGTTGATCCTAACCGAAAAAAAAGGCTTTGCTGCTACATTATGGAGGAATGGGGTTGCAAGATATTTTCTTCGCTATTCCGAATGCCGATGTAGTTCCGGCAGGTGGTGATGCTTATGTTATAACAAAACTGATTATTTTAAGCCGAAATCTAACACATCATATGAGCGGCATATTTTTCGAAACATGTCACAAAAAGAAGGAGAAACTATTGCACAATTTGTAACCAGATTGCGACAGCAAGCAAAATATGGGGAATTCACTAACGAAGATGAAGAAATCCGTGATCAGATAATTGAGAAATGTTTTCACAAAGAGGTGAGAAAACGAGCGCTTGAGAAGGGGAATCCCACGCTGAAGGAAGTTATGGACATTGCTTTTACTATTGAAATTTCGATGCAACTAATAAAGATTATGGATGGTGATAGAGTTAGCCAAAACAGGTTAAAACCAAAACAATTGCCTACAATAAATAAAAGGGTGACGTGCTATAGTTATAGTCAGGAAGGACATGTACGTACAGACGATAGGTGCCCAGCAAAGATGAAAACGTGTAACAAGTGCCATAATAAAGGACATTTTGCGATTGTGTGCAAGACGAAGGCGGTAGAGAAGAAAAAACCAGGACAGGAAAAGGAGAAATCAACCCAATACTGGATGTCCAAGGTACGTCAGGTAAACAAGGATTCATCAGAAGAGGAATACGCGTTTGGAATTCAGCAACGAGACAGGATAAGAACTGTAAGTGATAAATATGTAAATGCGAACGTGGGCGGTGTGTCATTAAGAATGTTGATTGACTCCGGGGCTTCCTGTAATATCATAGATCGTCAGACGTGGAGCAATTGTAAACAGCAGAAAATTGTTTGTAAGTCTAATAAATCTTCGGAGAAAAAATTGTATGCATATGGTCAAAAGGAAAACTTAACTTTGTTAGGAGAATTTGAATGTAAAATTAGTGTAGGAAATAAAGAGACTATGGCGAATTTTATAGTCATTGAGGAAATAGGGCAACCGTTGTTAGGTTATGATACGGCGGAGAAATTGCAAGTACTGAAAGTTGGAGTTAATTTGCAAGTTAGTAATGTAGACATGCTTTTAAATGATAAAACGTTGTGTAACGGGGTGGGCAAAATAAAAAGTTTCAAGTTGACATTACCCATCGATAAAAATTGTACACCGGTAGCTCAGCCTATGAGACGATTTCCTTTTTTAAATACGTGATAAAGTACAAGCAGAGATTCAGAATATGCTGAATTTAGATATTATCGAAAAAATAGAGGGATGGATCCATGGATTTCACCGATTGTACCTATTATCAAAAAGGATGGAAACATTCGTTTGTGTGTGGACATGAGGCGGGTAAATGAGGCGATTGTAAGAGAACTATACCCACTACCGATGTTACAAGACATTTTGCCTAAACTTAAAAACTGCAACTTGTTTAGTATTCTAGATTTAAATAGCGCATATCATCAGGTAGAATTAGATGAGCAATCTAGAAACATAACTACTTTTGTGACAGAATCAGGTTTATACCGATACAAGAGACTGATGTTTGGTTTGAGCTGCGCTCCAGAAATGTTCCAGAGGGTTCTAAAATCAATACTGTTGGGTTTAAATGGTGTAGATAAATTTATTGATGACATTATCGTTCTTGGAAGAACGGAAGAGGAACATGATCATCGGTTACGTTTGGTACTGGAACGACTCAGAAAATATTGTTTGACTATAAATCCAAAAAAATGCAAATTGAAGCAGAGGGTAATTGTTTTTCTTGGTTTTCTTATTTCGGGCTCGCAATCAAAAGTGGAAGCAATTGAGAAATGCAGACCACCGCAAAATCGGGATGAAACACGTAGCTTTCTTGGACTCGTAAATTTTTGTGGTGCCCTTATACCCAATTTGGCAACAATTAGCGCTCCTTTACGTCAATTAACCAAACAGAATGTTAAATTTCCATGGAGTTGCAGAGAAAATGAAGCGTTCAATCAGTTAAAATCAGAGTTATCTAAGGCGAAATGCTTAGGAATTTATGACTCAGAGGCTCCAACAAGAGTTTTTGCCGATGCAAAAAGTCCAGTGGGACTAGGCAGTGTTGGTACAAAAACATGAAAACAATTGGAGAGTTATTTCGTATGCGAGTCGAAGTTTAACTGAATGTGAAAAGCGTTATTCACAAACAGAGAAAGAAGCATTGGCGATAGTGTATGCGTGCGAAGGAATTCACAACATGATTTTTGGATTAGAGTTCGAATTGATTACGGATCACCGAGCTTTACAGTTTATATTCTCTCCGCGTTCAAAACCCAGTGCTAGAATTGAAAGATGGATTCTGAGGCTGCAAATATAAAAGTTGTGTACAAGAGCTGACCCTTTGTCAAGGTTACCTGAGAACGAAGTAGAAAAGAAGTGGACAATAGCAAGTGAAGATGAGTTGTATATCAGTTGGGTATCCACTGAGGCGATTCCTAGAGCTTTGACTTACAAATAGTTAAATGAAAGTTCGAGTAAGGATCAAGTTTTGACAGAAGTACGGAAAGCTCTGTTTTCAGGAAAATGGGATACGTTACCCGGTTCTAAACTGAAACTGTTAAAAGATGAACTTTGCCTTATGGATAATATTGTATTGAGAGGTACCCGAATAGTTGTTCCAAAAAGTTTACAGAATAGGGTATTACAGTTAGCCCATGAAGGTCATCCTGGGATAGTGGCTATGAAGAATCGTCTGCGTTCCAAAGTTTGGTGGGATGGTGTGGATCAGGATACAGAGAAATTTGTAAAAAGATCAAGGAGAGTTGCGTATATGTATCGACGTAATAAAGATGTATGTGTGTTACCTCGATGTTTCATTGAACTCGTCCACCACTTAGATGTTACAATTCGCTTTCATTGCGCAGTCCTCCTCTTCAAGATAAATTGTGGAGCGAGCGCCCCGAATTTCAAATTGGTTTACACGAGTTTTTTACAACAACGTACGTCAGTCACATGATGACGTCGACATATCTGACTCCGATCGCTAATTATGAGCATCGGGAATCCCTGTGATACTTTTTGTACTCTTAGAATTTCGGTTTCGCTTTCACTAGGCATCGTCATAAGGCGCTTGGAATTCCAAAACAATCAAATCGAAATGTTCCAGATATTTCATCTGGGGCGTCTGCCCTAATTGTAATAGTCCCAGAGGCAGGCCAAAAGAAAGGGTTTACCAATATCAAAAAAGAAAAATGGTTTGCATCCAAACAATTACAGATGCTATTACGTTTCAGATATACAGAGTACGAGCCCAGAATCATATCATTTGGCCCAGTTACGTTTTAACAAGTAAGGTTTTATATAACTTTATTTTAAAAACTAAATATTTCTCATTAATACTCCTTAATCATGATTTTCAAGGTTTTTAAATATATTTCAAACACTTTAAGCAATAATAAATGTTAATACATTGTCAGACAACTTTAACTGAAAAATTAATAGAACGATTCATTTCATCTGGCCCAAATGAGTAAAATTTTATTTTCTTTATTTTAATAGCCTTTGGTTGAAATAGAACAATTGCTTTTCATGATATAATTTTGACAGCGTACGCATCATTTTATATGAGAATTTGAAGTTCCAAAACGATGCTTGGTAGAAGTTTATCTAATTATTTACGTAAAGTTATTATAAATTTATGAATTCTGGATATTCTTGTGAGATAATTGCTGAACAAATGCAATTATCACGTTACACCGTCCGAAATATCGTGGAATTGTTTAAAACAACATGATCGATAGAAGAGAAACTGAATTTAGGACGAACTTCCAATGTAACATCAAGAAATTTAATGGCTTTACGACGTATCTTAAAACAAAATCGTCGTAAAAACTGTGGTGACTTGTCTGTTGAATGGAATAAAGCAACTGGCAATTTTTTTTTTAAAGATCATTAACATGTCTTAGAGCTATCAAAAAATTAGGCTTTAACTTCTGTAAGGTAAGTGTTTTAGCTCGGCTAATAAACCTTTTATAACAGTACTGAAGTTTTAGGCAAAAGGAAAACCACTATTAACACTAAAACAAAAAAAAGTAGATTGATTTGGGCGAAAACACATGCAAATTAGACTCAGATACAATAAAATAGTGTAATATGGAGTGACGAGTCACGATTTGAGGTTTGTGTGGGCGATAGCCCAAGTGGGGTTTTGAGAACTAAAAATGAAACTGACTGTTTACGCCGAAAAGTAAAATTTTCTGTCTCTTTAATGGTATGGGGTTGCATGTCAGCTCAAGGAACTGGAAAACTGCACTTCTTTAGAAGGCACTGTCAATACTGATGAGTACAGAAAAATTCTTACAGACGATTTAATCCCATCCATTAAAGATTTGAAGGCAGACGAAAATGAATATATTTTCCAACAGGATGGTGCTGCGTGCCATACAGCGAAAATAGTTCAAGAATGGTTGTCACAACATAATATTCTATTGCTAAATTGGACATCTAACAGTCCCGACCTCTCCCCTATTGAAACCCTTTGGCATACGATAAAAAAGAAGTCGCGAGCTAATCCAGTTAGAACCATTCCTGAATTTAAAAAAAAAATTAACTCAAAACCGGAATTCATTCACGCCCGAGCAGTGCCAAAATTTAACAAATACAATGACTAGGCGAATACAAGCAGTTTTACAAAGTAAAGGCGATGTAACGCAGTGGTAATGGTAACCCTTGCACTTGGGCCAAATGAAATGAATCATTATATTAATTTTTCAGTTAGCGTTACTTAATTATTGTTTATGTTTACTTGTACTTAAACTCTTTATAATACTGTTCGAAAAATTGAAAATCATCATAAAAGGATAATAACCAAAATTATTTCTTTTTGTGTTTATAAAACAATGTTATTCAAAAAATTATTTGTAAAACGTTAACTGGGCCAAATGATATGATTCTGGGCTCGTATGTAAATAGTTCAGTAAAAGAGTTCCGTTTCTGTTCACATTAATATTCGTATTTATTTACGGACAAAAATATATACATATACAACTCCTGCTTTCATATTTGATGACGGGTAATCAACGTTTTCTTTTACTTCCCCTGATGTATGTACCTACGACTAGGTCACTTGAACAGAACATCAAAACATTAATGCCATTCAAGTTAACAAACATGGTTGGATCAACCAAGATTTTTTCGAAACGTTCTGAATCAGAAAGGCGCCGCAATCAGAAACTCTGTTTGCTCTGCACACTTTGGCCCACGTTTGGACTGAACCTCTCCAATTTCGTCAGCTTTAAATGCGACCACGATGATGTGCCTGATGGGACGAAGAGGAGGTTCAAAATTTCCAAACTCAGAGTGATCATCGCATCGACCATGTTTTGCGTGATCCTCGCAAGGCTCGTTGAATTGGGAGGCGCCATCGGACGATCAAAGTCAATAGAAGAAATCACGATCTTCTTAAACGATTTGACGCTCGTGTTCGGGCACAGCACGGTTTACGTTTACAATACCCTTCAATACCAGGCGAGGATAACTTTGCTGGAACTATACGAGGAGGTTTTCAAAACCTGCCAGTTTCAGAATCCGAAGAAGTTTATGAACGACGAGGACGTACAGAGGATTAGGAATCGCAATGTCTTGTATTTAGCAACGGGATTATTATACGTGATGATTCACTTTATAATAGTGCATAAAGTGCAACTACCTTACATCGCTCTTCCTTACTTCATGGTGATTTCCTTGGGAGTTACCGGAGCTCTTGTACACATGCTAACCCTGGTGGAAACACTAAACGACATTCAATTCTTTGGAATTGTCTTGGCGAAATGGTGCTCCCTCGTCAAACAAACCATGACATCTAGGAGGCAATTTTGTTTATATTCTTTTGACAAGTGGAGCCCTACGACGAGAACCGGCGATATTAAAGCAGCCAGGAATTTGTACTCGAGGATAATTCGAGACTTCCGTTACATGAACAAGTTTTACAATCGTCGGTACATCACGGTGTTTCTCCTCGCCAGTATCTTGATTATATTCAACTCGTACATATCAGCACTGCAGCTGCTTCAAGCGACGCAAATAAATTCGGTGATGATACAGTATGTCTCCAGAGTAACGATCCTTTCTGCGACTTGCGGGTATATATTAATAAGCGCTCGAGAAACAACTAATTCGGTAAGCATTTAATTTTTTTTTTGTTACTTGTGGTTAAGTTATGAATGAATTACAAGGCTTGTTCGGGTTCTTGCAAGCGTAATCCTAGAACCGTCAAGAACATGCGCAATGCACAAAGATCCAAAGTTTTCCTCTTGTGCGCATGATGCTGGCGACGGTTCTAAGACTGTCCTCGCGAGAACCCTAACAAGCCTTCAAGATGTCTATTTACAAGATGAATTTCTTATTTACATCTTAATTGAAAATTTTGTTACCTACTTGAGTCGTAAAACAAGCTTGTGCTGAGGAAATTAACTTTCAGCACAGCCACCAGCTCAGTCGTGACTAAACGCGAAAATTCAGTGCTACTTAATCCCGATCTACAGATTAAAAAAGGATTAATAAGTCTCAATTTATGACACTCCGGAAAATACCTTAAAATCTGCGGGTGTGTGTGTGCCTTACCGATTCAAACACTTAAATGCAATCAAATACGAAATACAAGAAAGTGGTTTCAAACTATAACAATCTCTCAAAGTTAGAAAAGCCGCCTCGTAGGAAAGCCAAGACATAAAGTTGATATGTAAAGAGTTACTACATAGAGCCTGTACATAAAGTCGTTACAAAAATTCGTCCAACGATGAACAGGCTGGAATAAGCAACGTGAGCTTCTGGTTCACCAGGGCACCAAACAACTTCCGGCAGTAGCCGTAGCAGAAACGCGACGAACTTCCCTGAAGTTCTCCTTGTCATAACGATACGAAAATTATGATTTGCTCGCCCTAGACAGACAAAAGGGGCAAAGCCTCCCCTTAAATCACCAACGTGCTCTGGAAAAGTTGAAACGACACAAGCGGAAGAGCACGCGTTCAAGTTAATAAAGCCTCGGTTGGGAGCACGCGTTCAAGTTAATAAAGTCTCGGTTGGGAGTACGCGCTGTTCAAGTTAATAAAGCCTCGGTTGGGAGCACGCGCTGTTCAAGTTAATAAAGCCTCAATTGGTTCAGTGTGAATCTTTTCCTGATCTTCGGAAAAATTATCAGAGTAGAAGAGGTTCATAATTGGAAATATAAACCAAACCACCAACTAGAAAGTCATTTGTTAACATAAATAATCGCCCAATTGAAGTAAAAAAAAGCCTTTCCTTTCTAAATATCGTACGACACGATCATGGGCGTAGTCGGGATCTTGTTTAGGGGAGGGCAAAATTAGATCTTGTAAGCAAATGATAATCGCCGTGAATCTTTCATGAAACTTTCTAAGAAGTCATTCTCAAATTTCCAGATAAAAAAAGTAAGAATATTATCAGAAATCGAAATAAAAAAAAGATAAAAATCGAATAATTTTAAGAAAATTCGTAAAAATTGTAGATTGAAAATTGAAAGAAAAAAAATATAATGTTCGCAAAGAATTTAAACACAATATTTTTAAAATTTACAAGATCATCATCTTATAAGTCAACAAGAAATATTAAAAAATTTAAAATGACATTCGAGATTGAAACAAAAAATCCTAAAAATTAAAAATGAAAAAAATGAAATGATTGAAATCTTAGAAAATTTAAACACAACAATACTTTAAAAAATTAAAAAAATATTTGAAGCCATTTAAATAGAACTTAAGCTAAACACAATATTTTCAAAATGAAAAAAAAAAAAAAATATTTCAAGCTAATTAAATAGAAAGTAAAGTATAAAATGTTACTACTGGACCAGATCATTTGGCACCTGCAAAAATCGCTGAAAATCGACCAAAAAAAGGGTATCAAACAACCGAGAAGGACCTAAAATCAGTTAAATTGCCCCATTTTTCGTACACCTCAAAAGTACGCAGATATATAGACCACTAAGAATTGGGCACATGGCAAAACCGTTAAAAATTTCCCAAAATCATACAAAAGTACCTTAAAAACGAGAAAACCATTTACAAATTTTCTCTTGTTTTTAGACACCCTAAAAATTTTAGCTTATCATTTTTGGACCAAGCCCACTGGCGCATGCAAAAAAAAAGTAAAAACTGAAAGCGACTTAAAAAAAAGAAAAAGACGTTTTAGACCTTTCGAGGTCAAACGAATCCAACTGAACTGAACCTAAGTGAATCCAACCCGAGAAAGGAATTTTACAAAAAATAAGAAAAAAATAGGAAATTATGAAAAACTGAAACAAAATTGTTAAAAATAAAGTTAAAAATATTGAGGAAATTCGATAAGACCGCAGAAGATTGAAACAAGAAACGTTAGACTTGAAGATGTAAAAAAGTAAATAAACCAAAAAAAAAAAAAATGTAAAAAATGTTTCGACTTCAACCCAATCCATTTAAACTGAACGCAGCAGAAGAAAAGACTTTTATATAATAACAAAATGTAAGAAATTATTAAAAATCCAAAACCAACAAAATGTGCTAAATTAAAATAATTTTAATGAAATAAAAGAATTAAAAGTCAGAAACTTGAAACGAAAATGTTAAAAATTAATTAAAAAGAAGCCGGATAATCTAATAACTAGTTTAACTCTAGGAAAGAGATTTTGCCATTTTGAGTCGGGGGGGCGGGGGGGATTTCTAGAATTTCGTTACTTGAGGAAGATGCGGCTGTTACATCATTTGCGTCTTGTTTAAATCTCTTCCACCATTAAGAATTGTTTTCAGGACGTTACTTATTACAAGAGCTTTTCTACTGACAGTATTTTCTTTCCCTCCTTGACCTTTTTTCATCTTTCTATTTCATTTAGTTTTCTTTTTCTTTGAATTCATTTTATCTTGTTTTGACTTTTTTCATCTTTCTTTTCTTTACATTTTGCACTTTTCGTTTCATTTCCACCATCATTTCATTTTTCCATCTTTTTTTCGGATTGTATCCGTTTGTTTGAGCCTTTCTTTTGTTTTCTAGTCAACTACCCAACTGTTTTTTTTTTTAATATATATATATATATATATATATATATATAAGAAACTATTTACAGAGAGAATTGAAATATTTTTTATGGCCCCGCATTTTTTTTTATCGCCTCCGTGAGCCAGCCGCCCCATTTGCCCCACTTTGGCTACGCCTATGGTCACTTTTCTATAAAATTTGTTAAGAATCCCGAGAGAAGTATCGAATCAATCAATAAACATTCACTGTGGCAACCTGTTTCTCTAATTTTTGCAGAAAATTTTTTAGAAAAATTAAAATTATGTTACTTTTGGTATTATGCAGGTTTCTGGCTCTATTTCATGTAAATGAAATTGGCGCTTGGACCATTTAGAACTTACACTCTTCAATTGTTAAACCTCACGTCGTTTAAATTATTTCTGAGGCTATTATAATAATATAATCCAAATGCGCCGCCATTTTTTTTTTGAATTATTACATTCCTAATCCCATTGGATATGTACGAGTAAGTTTACGCGCCACATTTCTTTTGATGTGCACTTGGCTTCGCCCCGAAACCGCCAAAGAAGGAGTTCAAATGATCGAAAGCCTAGTTGACGTAAGCAGTAACCAACCCGACGTAATCTGACGTAAAGTCGAACCAATCCCTGCAAAGGTCAAATGTGTGCGAATTTTAAAACTCAAAAAATGCCAATTTCGTCGGGAACGAAAGAGAACAAAATCAATGAGTCACACCAACACACAAAAGACACTTGTCCGCGAGCAACAAATTCGGTAAGCATCGCAGTTTCGTCAAAGAAATGTCAAATTTACCAGAATTTATGATACCTGAAAGTATTATTTACTTCACAATACTTTTATGTTTTATATTTATTATTATATGCACTTATTTCCGTATGAAATATTTTATATTGCAACTTTTGTACTTAATGATAATGAGCCGCTACCATCAATAACACACTGACACATTAAGAGCATGCCATGAACTATTTGTTTTGCTTCGAAACAGAACATAACGCACTTTAATGTACTGAAGTCGACAATATGGTTGAAGTAACCGTTTTGCCGAACCCTACCGGTACCCAAGGACTCTGTTTGCTGTGCTCGCTTTGGCTCGCGATTGAACTTAACTTTTCTAACATCGTCAGCTTTAAGTGTGACCATGCCAGTTTTGGAACGAGCAGGAGTTTCAAAATTTCCAAACCACGAATGGTCATTTCGATGATTCTGTTTTGCGCCCAACTCGCAAGACTCATTAAATTAGGAAACGAGATCGGGCAAACAAAGTCAATTGAAGACATTACGTTTTTTCTAAATGATTTCGTATTGGCAACTGCGTACGCTACGGGTTTCATCTTCAACGCTTTCCAACACCGAATGAGGATAACTTTGCTGGAAATGTACGGAGATTTTTTTTTGATTGATTATAATTCAGGTAAATTCATCAGTGATGAGGATGTTCGGAAAATTAGAAATCGAACGTTGCTTTATCTGGCGATGGGATTACTTTTTGTCTTAATGAATGTCATGCGAATATATGAAGCGCAATTTCGAAACGTCGACTTGGTCACTTTTGTGCCGACGATTTTTGGCGCCCTGGTCCAAACGGTGTCTTTAGCCGAGTCTTTAAATGACGTTCACTTCTTCCAATTGGCTTTGGAGAAATGGTCTGCTCTTTTCAAACAAGCCATGTCAAGCAAACAGCTTCGTTCCCACCGATGGGGGGAAATGTTTAAAGCCGGAAGTGTTTTTTTAGGCGACGTCAAGGCCTTTCAGAACTTGTACTTGGCAATAATTCGAAGTTTTCGTTACATGAACGTCTACCACAATCTTCGATATATCGCAGGTTTTTTGTTTCTCAGCGTTCTGCTAATATTCAATTTGTACGTATCTACAGTACAGATATTTGAATCGATGAGCATAAATTTTGAACTAATGAAGCTCACCGGCAGGGCAATAGTCCTTTTTTTAATCTGCACGTACATGTTAGTATGTGCTGAAGAAACAACAAGTTCGGTAAGCATTTTATATTTTCCTATTATTATTCTACATACTTTGACATCATAAAATTATTTTGGTCAAGAGGAGTTTCGGATTTTAAAATTATTTGGGTTGGTGCACTTTTCGATTGCCAAAATTTGGGTTTACTTCACGACCGCCCTTCACCAAAATATTTTTTGCCGTCCCAGTATAAAAACTTGTAATTTCATTTACTATTCTCATTTTAAAAACAACAGTTATTAGATTTATTTATTACGTTCTCCAGTATTAAGTATACGCAGTAATTAATTGAACTGAAATTATTTATTTTCATAGACGTCCTTCCTGTCCTCCTCCTCTATTTCAACTCCTTCCATGTTATTTTTTTTTTGGTCTTCACGAACGACGTTTTTCCCAAGCGCCTCGGCCATTGTAAACTCCTCAGTATTTTGATTCGTTCATGGTAACCATCGACTGCTTCTTCCGTCCTTTCTTAATTTCTTGTACATCATTCTTAAATCGTTTCCCTTCTTCATATTTCTTGGTAATTAATAAGTGACTCCAGTGACTACGAATTCTTCCACTTCACCAAATTCCTTATGGTGGCGGTTCTCATTCCCAACCCAATCCCAATTGGGTGCTTTTTGAATACGCCTTCTTACATTTTCTTTTAATTCTTACTCATTTCCTGCCTTGCTTGATGACTTTTCCACGTTATATTACCATCCTTCTTCAACTGGCTTCTCTCCCTAATGGTTTTTCCACAAAACAAAGTTTAAGTCTCGGGTAGTTTTAACCTAAAAATTTTTAAGTGTTTCTTCCCTTGAAAACCTTTTAGCCAGCTGATAAGACTTGAAGACTTTCATCTAGAGTCATTCATCAAATTCGCTTTCCCTGTTTTTCTTTTGGATCATTCGCTTTTTTAAGATTAAAACACCACCAATGTTGGTATTTCAAGCACGAGGACTTCTTTCATTCTACCTACCACGCTTAGGCTACTGTCGTTCTCCTTTTTTTTGAAATCCGTAGGGTATTGCCTTATCTGCAACTGCTTTCAGTCTTGTTTCTATTGGTTTCGCTTTCAGGATACATTCTGAAAGGTCATTTTTTAAAACCAATTTTGGCATCTCATGCATGAGGACCTCTTTTATTGAACCTACCCACACCCAGACCAATATCGTTCTCCTTTTTCTAAAACCAGAGGGTGTATTGCCTTATCTACAACTGCTTCCAGTCTTGTTTCTGCTGGTTTCGCTTCCAGGATACATTCTGAAAGCTCATTTTTTAAAACCAATTTCGGCGTCTCATGCATGAGGACCTCTTTTATTGAACCTACCCACACCCGGGCCAATATCGTTCTCCCTTTTCTAAAACCAGAGGGTGTGTTGCCTTATCTACAACTGTTTTTCGCTCTCTTTTTTGATGTTGTCTTCAAACAACATTTTTTAAAAGGGAACATACTGTATTGGCTCTTCCAAATCTGCTCCTCCAATTTCTGCTTTAGTCCTTCAGCCTACTTTGTGTCTTCTGAAGTAATTCCGTCTTCGCCCCAGCAGCTCTTCTGATCTTTACACTTTCCAATTATTTTTTCTCGTCTTGTAGCTTCGTCCCCAAGCCCCATCTCACGGTCTGCGTCCGGATTCCTTGAATTTTGATTTCGTGTTTCCATCTTTCCCTTTTCTTGAACTTCTTCACATTCTTGACTGGGTGGATTTGAATTCTCAAATTTCTTTCCTTCTGTAATCGCATCTCTTACTTCTAACTCTCTTCTTTGTATTGGTTTTTTTCTTGGTAGGAATCTTGTCTGTCGTCTTTTGAATAATCGCTTGTTTTTGCTTCCTCTATTTTCGTTCGTGGTGCTTCCATTTGCAGCTTTTTTTCTCCGTCATCTCCCTTACGGATTTCTTCCTGAAGCCCCATTTCATGGTCTGGATCCGTGCAGTTGGAATTTTCATTTCATATTTCGAAGTAATCTTTCCAACTTTCCCTTTGTATTGGATTTCTTCACATTCTTGTGTTGCTGGATTGTATTTTCGAATTTCCTTGCTCCTGTAATCGCGTCTCTTACTTCTAACTCTCTTCTTTGTATTGTTTTTTTTTTCTTGGTAGGAATCTTGTCTATTGCCTTTTGAATAATCGCTTGTTTTTGCTTCCTCTATTTTTGTTCGTGGTGCTTCCATTTGCAGCTTTTTTTTCTCCATCATCTCCTTTACGGATTTCTTCCTGAAGCCCCATGGTGGTGTTCATGGTGCTTCCATTTGCAGCTTTCTTTTCTCCATCATCTCCTTTACGGATTTCTTCCTGAAGCCCCATGGTGTGCATCCGTGCTCTTTGAATTTTCATTTCAAATTTCGAAGTAATCTTTCCAACTTTCCTTTTCTTTTTGGATTTCTTCACATTCTTGTGTTACTGGGTTGTATTTTCAGATTTCTTTCCTTTCACAATCGCATCTCTTATTTCTCATTCTCTTCTTTCGTGCAGTTCTCTAGTTACTACTTCTACTTCTTTTCTTCTGCAATGCTTCCTCTCTTGATATTTAGGGTGCTTTTTTCCAGTTTGTAATTATTTTTTCTTCACTATTCCCTTTACGGATTTTTCATCCTTCCATGGATTTCTTCTCTTTCCATTCCTTATCAACATCTATCCTACGTGCCTCCATCTATTTCATCCATCCATCCATTTTTAATCCATTTTGAAGCCAATTGGGTCTAGCCATCTGTCTTCTTTCTTCAACAGACTTAACGTGCGTCCATCTATGTATATATTTCGTCCATCCATTCATCTATTTATCTGGCCCATTTATCTATCTCCAATAAGTATGGCGGACAAGTTGAAAGCAACAGTGCAAACATCCAGTGAAAAATCATGCATAAGATGTAAAAAGATGCCTGAAAATGGAATCCAGTGCATAAAATGTAATTCCTACAGTCACCCTAGCTGTTTAAAGTATGTAAAACATGTCAAAATTATCAACGACCAAAGTATAGTGTGTTGTGATACAAATAACCTAACACCGGAAGGATCAATCGAAAATAACCGTAATGACGGTCCCGAATATTTGGTGAATGAAGCAAGCGAAGACCCAAACGTAAGGTATTTAAAATGTATTATCGATAATAAGGATATAGTAATAACGACGCTCAATGAAGAAATTACTCTGTTAAAAGAAAAAATTCATTTTCTCGAGATACTAAATGATAATAATATTTATCGAAATCAAACTACCTCTGTTAACGATAAGCCGAAACAGAAAACCACGCATACCCAAAGTAAAATCATCGGAAACAAATTTAATCCTGCATCGAAGCAGAACGCTGTGTCTAGTGGAGAAACAAATAAACCTGCCTTAAAAGTGTCGGTCCAAACTGATAAGAGTACAGGGGAAAAAAGTGACGAACGTACACAAACATACGCTCAAGTTTTGGAAAAAAAGCAAAAGAATGTTATGGAAGAAATAATAAACTTAGACCGGGAAGATTCTACTGTTAATTACCCTAACACTGCGAACGATAAAAATTTGACTTACAACACTACAGATTTCACAATGATTTCGCGTGGAAATAAGAACAAACGTTTTAAGCCAATCATGGTAGGTACGGGAACTTCGACGAATTTTCGAGCTTCAGAAAAAAAAGTAAAATTATTTATCTCAAAAATAGAGAGAGATACATCCGTGGAAAAAGTCAAAGAACATATTAGGGGAATACTAAACCATGACAAATTTGAATGCAACCAAGTTAATTCACGATTGGGTAATATCAATTACATACTAACTATAAACTCCAAAGAATATGAGCGTGTAAATAATCCCGAATATTGGCCTCAGGGAGTTGAGATTAGTAAATATATTTTCCCTCGCTATCAAGCACCGCAAAATTCTCGAAATCATCAAAATTTTCAAATAACTCACACCCCGACCGGAGGAGAGTAGCTTACAATTTAGCTACGGATAAAATATTTAACATATTACACTTGAATATACAAAGTATCACAAATAAAATCGGGGCAATTGAAGTCTTGGCTCGAGAAAAAAATATATCTGTCATCTGTCTCAGCGAACATTGGCTTCAAAAAGAAAATTACACAATGTATGCAATTATAGGATACGATCAAGCGGCTTGTTATTTCAGAAATACTGCCAAACATGGAGGCGTTTGCATATACATCCGTAATAATGTAAAATTCAAACATATTGAATTTATAAAAAAACAATCAGTCGAATTCGCTTGTGAATTAATAGGCGTATATCTCCTTGAAATGAATCTAATCGTTATCACAACATATCGAACAAACGATTCAAATGTAAACACATATGTATCAATTATGCATACTATTTTAGAGCACATTGATCACAACTATAGTAAAGATGTCAAAATAGTAATATCCGGCGATTTCAACGCAGATCTTAAAAAGGAAGGTAAAGATTTTGTAGAAATTCGTAATACTTACCTAGCATACGGACTTCATTATACCATAGATACTTACACAAGATACGGACAAAACTCCAAATCTTCCATCGACAACATATACACAAATATTCATGATTCTAAGGCGGTCTCATTTCCTGCAGGGCTCTCAGATCATGACGCACAGATGCTGTCAATACGTTATTACAAGGAGGACCATTTACCATCAAAAAGACGACTCTTCTCGCAACATGCATATGACAAATTCAGCCAACTACTTTCAGAAGAAACCTGGCCAACTGTATACACCGAATTAGACCCTAATCTGAAATACGACAACTTCATTCAGACATTCAAAAACTATTTCGAATCATCTTTTCCCGTCAAGGTCATCAAGAGAAGTAATAAATACAATCATACGTCTTACGAACTGCAGCAGATTCGTAATACTTACCATTTTATCCATGAGGTATACCAAAAAACCCATGACGATGACACCAGAAACATACTGAACAACTATAGAAAGTTTTACCTAAAATATGCAGAGAGTGAAAAGAAAAGAAACAATTTAAAAGAAATTCAAGAGGCAAATAATAAACAGAAAGGTGTCTGGAAAGTTATCAGGAAAGAACTGAATCAGAATAAAGTCAACTGTACAGCAGCAGGACCTTCCAGTGAAGAACTTAATAATTTCTTCTGTAACGTTGGTCCCGAAATAGTCAAGACACTACCAGAATCCAATTCAACTTCCCTGAAGAACGCCCTAAGTCAAAAAACACCCGGTAGCTCACTCTTTTTTGCTCCTGTTACAAGAGAGGAAACGGAAAAAATTATTAACGGACTCAATGCATCAGCAACACCGGACGTTGACGGCCTGAACGTTAAACTAATTAAAAGAGTTAACGAACATATCTCGCTACCACTTACTGACATCATAAATACCTGTATTGTCAAAGGAGTATATCCGCAGAAATTGAAAACAGCCAGAGTTATACCAATCTTGAAAAAAGGGAACCCTCTTTCTTGTGATAATTACAGACCAATATCCATATTGCCTGTCTTTTCTAAAGTATTCGAAGCTGTTCTCGCAAAGCGAATATTACAATTTTTGGACAAATATGACTCCATCTGCGAAAACCAATACGGATTCCGAATAGGAAAAAGTACTACTAACGCTGCCGTTTCCATAGTAAATTTTGTATGCGAAGCATTGGAAAATCACGAAATTTGCGAGGCTATTTTATGCGATCTAACCAAAGCCTTCGATTGCATGAATCATGACGCTTTCCTAAAAAAGATTAACCATTACGGTATTAGAGGCGTTGCTTTAAAATTAATAGAATCTTATTTCACCAACAGAGAACAACTGGTAGATTTCAGAGGCGAACAATCACAATTGCGTAAAATCAAGTGCGGAGTTGCCCAAGGCTCACTTTTGGGTCCCCTGTTTTTCACAATTTTTATAAATGATCTTCCCGCGAAGATATCAGGATACACTATATTATATGCTGACGATACAACCTTGTTAGTTAGAGACAAAAATAAGGAAATCCTGAAACAAAAAGCTCATCTTGCTTTCAAAGAAGCACATGATTGGTTCTCAGAAAATCACTTGGTTTTAAATCAAAATAAAACCGTAAAAATTAATTTCACAAGTGATAGATGGTGTGAAACTGAAAATTTAGGAAACGCGTCTTTCTTGGGGCTAACTCTAGATAGCAGGATGACTTGGAAAGCCCACATCAATCTGTTGTCATCCAAATTATGCCAAGCTATATTCGCAATCAAAAGAATAAAACAACTGATAAATACCGAAGCCGCAATTACAACTTATTATGCGACCTTCCACTCAAGGATGATTTATGGGCTTCAAGTATGGGGAAGATCCGCTCACGCTAAACAAATTTTTATCTTACAAAAGAAAGCTGTGAGAGCAATAGCAGGCGTTAGCTGGGATACACACTGCAGACCTTTCTTCAAACAGTTCAGAATTCTGACTCTCCCAAGTGCATACATTCTAACTCAACTGATGGTAGCAAAAAACCAAAGTTCTACTCTGAAACACAGAAGAGATGAAGTCCACTACACCTTGAGAGGAAATCAAGATATCAGCATCCCATATCACCGGATAGCAACCACGGAAGCTCAACACTTCCACCTGAAATTGTACAACAAAATTCCAATAAGCTGGAGAGAGCAACCGTTACCCTCCTTCAAAAAACATTTGAAAACCCTCCTAGAAGAGCAATGCTTCTATAATGTGGAAGAATACTTGAATTGTAAAGTTTTGTAAATTAATATTTTTGACCTTACTGTACTGGAACTATTTTCTTTGTGTGGTACAATAAAAAATTATTATTATTATTATTATTAATAGACCAATTACCTCATTGTTGGACCATCGTAACATTAGTTATTCATGATTGTTTCTTTCATTTCCTTCTGATCTATTGATCACCTTTGCTTCCCTTCGAGATCCCTTTCCATCTTGTTTACGGTTTTCACGTGCTATTATTTATTTTCTTATTCAAAACTACTGACAATGGCACGGCTTTGAAAAAATAAATCGATAATTGCAGTTGAAGAAGACTTATTTATTTACTGCTTTTGTTATTTGCTAATTAAATTTAATTCAATATGCTTATATCTCAATTTATTTTAGACAAGAATATATATTTTTTTGTTCCATATTTAATGAGGAACAATCAACATTTGCTCCTGCCCCCATAATACACTAACACATTAAGAACTTGCGCTCGGTATTTGTTTAACAATTAGAAATAACGTCCGGTAATGTTCTCGTATTATTACATTGACCAATTTGTTTCCGAACGGTGCGCCGCCGCCAACAAGTCGTTGTTCACGTCGTCGCCGCCGTCGTCGAAATGGCAAAAATAAATGTTTTACCCGAACGTATTATCGCGAAACGTCGAAATTGTTTGCTCTGTGCCCTTTGGCTACCGCTGAGATTCAACTTCTCAAATATCACAAGTTTCAAGTGCGACCACCACGTAAGCAGAGGCAACAAGAGTTTTAGAGCTTCCAAACTGAGAATGGTCATTACGTTTATCCTTCTGTGCGGAGGCGTGGTGAAGCTCCACGAGTTAGTAACGGAAATCATGGAATCCAAATCCACGGATGAGACCATAATTTATCTAAACGATTTGGTACTCGTAATCGGTCACTCTTCTAATTTTATCTTCAACCCCATTCAGTACCAAACGAGGATAACTTTGTTCAAAATATATAATACAATTTTTGATAAGTGCTTGAATTACCATCCCCTTAATGCCATCAACGATAAGGAAATACTGGAGATTAGAAACCGCAATTCACTTTATTTAACCATGGGAGCTATTTCTATGGTATTCTATGCCATAGCGGTGTATAAGAAACAGTTTTGTTGTTTTGCCTTTGCTTTCGTCTTATTGAACGTGCTGGTAATGTTTGGTGCGATGGTTCAACTAACGTCCGTAATTGAAACCATAAGCGACATCCTCTTTTTCAAAACGGTCCTATCAAAATGGTCCGCTCTAGTCAAACGAATCATGTCGGACAAACTGTTCTTTGATGTCCGTCCACAGAACATTTTCGTCTCTCAGATTAATAGTCTGCCAAAACTACGTGATTTAAAACGGATTCAAGGTATGTACCTTGAGATAGGCCGCGGCTTTCATCGCATGAACGAATTTTACAATCTTCGGTATATGGGATGGTTCCTTCTCGTATGCACTTTGGTGACGATCAATTCCTACATATCGGCGGTGCAATTGTTTCAAGAAAGCGACGTCAACGTAGTGCTGCTAATGTTTACGTTTAGAGCAATATGTCTTTCTTCGCTGTGCACGTACATGTTGACGAGTGCCGAAGAGACGACAAATTCGGTAAGCATTTTAATTTAATTTGTTTTCAAACGTGAATGTTTTTTATAACCTGTCTCGCTACCTCACCCCGCCTTTCCACCGCGACGCTTTTCCGACTAAATCTTTGCCCGGTAGACGGCGAGATGATATCGTTCGGGTTGTTATTCTCAAGCTCCGCGCGCTTTCAAACAAGATTCTGAGAATCGTCGCGTCAGCATTTCACGATTTATCAGAAAATTAATGTCCGCGGATTAACTAACCGTTAATTCAAACGTGAATGTTTTCTTTTATAGCTTGTCTCGCTACCTCACCCCGCCTTTCCACCGCGACGCTTTTCCGACTAAATCTTTGCCCGGTAGATGGCGCGATGATATCGTTCGGATTGCTATTCTCAAGCTCCGCGCGCTTTCAAACAAGATTCTAAGAATCGTCGCGTCAGCATTTCACGATTCATCAGAAAATGAATGTCCGCGGATTAATTAACTGTTAATTCAAACGTGAATGTTTTTTTTTATAGCTTGTCTCGCTACCTCACCCCGCCTTTCCACCGCGACGTTTTTCCAACTAAACCTTTGCCCGGTAGATGGCGCGATGATATCGTTCGGGTTGTTATTCTCAAGCTCCGCGCGCTTTCCAACAAGATCTAAGAATCGTCGCGTCAGCATTTCACGATTTATCAGAAAATGAATGTCCGCGGATTAACTAACCGTTAATTCAAACGTGAATGTTTTTTTTTTATATAGCTTGTCTCGCTACCTCACTCCGCCTTTCCACCGCGACGTTTTTCCAACTAAACCTTTGCCCGGTAGATGGCGCGATGCTATCGTTCGGGTTGTTATTCTCAAGCTCCGCGGTCTTTCAAACAACATTCTGAGAATCGTCGCGTCAGTATTTCACGAGTCATCAGAAAATGAAACGTACGAATTTTCCTCAATATCATATTAGGTCGAATGCGCGTAACTTAAGACAAACGTATCAGTTACACTTGGGGGAGGGGGGGGGGGGAACTACAATTGCATTTTTTTTGTAATAATCTTTATATACAAAAAAAAATGAAATTAAATGCTTTTCCATTATACCTATTGAAATTTTCGAAATCTTACACTAGTATTAGTTTTATCTACATAAACGATTATGTAATTTGGTTAATTAATTAATTAATTAAATATATTAGACTTTAGAAAGAGGTAAAATACGATTTTTTATGATGACAAAGTTTTATGACGCCTTTTAGTGAAGACAAGCGACCTCTGTTACTCTTGATTGCCTTTTTTTAGTTTGCTACGCCTAATGCGTCAACTTGATTTGTCATAAATAAATTTGAATGAATTAGGAAATAAATACCGCTATAATGCTGACGAAAAAAGAAGCATTTCGCTGAAACAAGATGACAAAAAAAAAGACACAGGCGCAAGGTCAAGCTTTACAACCCAGTCGACATAAGATAAACAATCTATTTTATTCCCACAGATCATGTAAAATGCAACTATGGACGATGGCAAGATAATGGATGAAACAAAATGACAAACAGAACAAGCGCGACGACAAGCTTTACAACCAAGTCAACATAGTATAAACAATCTATTTAATTCCCACGAAATCTTGTGAAATACATCTGTAGACGATGGCAAGATAAGTGCGGCGCAAGCGCAAAAAAAACTCACACTCCACGCCGACGACATGTTTATATTAAAGCAATAATAACATCATAAAAGCGAACTCAATAATATAAATAATAAATATTCATCGCAAAAGTGTCCAGGAGATGTATAATGAATTGTCTACGAATTGCAAAACAGAATAGATTGAAACCGCAGAATACACAGAAGGTAAACTCTCAAGTGGGGGTAAACTTTGCACATCCAGTGCGCATACAGACGCGCAGATGGATCGGCCATGTCTTACGGTTAGATTGCACTGGCGTACCATTTGATGCTTTAAGAATCTGTAACTGTTTATGTCAGTGACGGCGTTTTGTTTGCGACAGCTTGAGATTGTGAAACTTTGATCAGCGCATTGCTTTCTACTAATCCGAAAAACTTATTTTTCGATTCGGTTTTTACTATGCGTATAATTTTTTCACCGTTCTTCTTTTTGCTTTTGCAAATTAGTTTAATTTTTGTTTGTCGATAAAGAAGAGCGCAATTTATATAGTATTTTTAAGTTATCGCAAAGTTTTTTTAAAAAATACCAAAGAATAGATAATAAATCGCTAGACTGTGACTCTCTGAATTTATTAAAATTCGTTTGAAGTTTCAACTGAACCTAGAGTCACCAGATCCAGTGACGAAACGGCCGAATTGGCACCAATGTTTGGAATCCGATTGCCATACGTATGAAATCGAATTTCCCTTATGTTAAAAAAACAGTTTTTAGTTTCAATTTTCTTTCAAAGTCGATCGTCTCTTGTTTTTTCGTTCGATTCCATTTGGATTTACGATTTTGTTTCCGTTTCACGCGTACGGATTTTGTTTTTAAAAGCGGCAGTTGTGTTCTTTATTGAGTTCGACGGTATTTTGTTTGGTGGCGTTTTGCAAATTTGAACTCCGGCGTCGTTTTCTTTCTCTTTTCATAAAATTTTATTCGCTTCTTGCGTAGTTCTGCTGAGAAAAAATTCAGCTAAGTTACGTTTAAAATTCGTTCCGGATGTTGTTTAAAATCGATTCTTTTTTGATTTTTTTGTAAATTTTTACTGTTTCTCCTTCTTTTCCTCCGTATAAATTCCTCCTCGGTACTTTTCTACAACGGAATATCGAAATTGAAAAAAAAAATTGCAAGTCGATTTTGATTGCAGCAGTGGAACTCCTGTTCGGTCTTGTTTGGGGTCTCTTCAGCAGAAAATTACCTTGAGAACTCCAACGTAAATATTTGGGTAAAGGTTGGTCGGTCGCGCAATGTCACGTCCTTAACTTTTAGCAAAAAAAAAAAAAAATCGGGTTCAGCTTTGTCCGATGTATTTGATCGTCTTCTGTTTTAGTTTTACGTCTCACTTTATAAAAAAAAATCGACCGTCTTTTGTTTTGCTCTTACTAATTTGGGCACGTTCGTAAATCTCGTTTGGTTTTGGTACCAATCCATTCCATATCACGTATTACGTATCACCCTGTATATTAACTCACATCTTTTGACTAATTAAATATTCTAATGTTTTTTAAACGTAAATTCATCGCACTCACAGATTAGGTGCACATTTTCGCAAAGTTAGGCTAATTTTGAATATTTTTTAAGCATTTTTAAAATTATTTTTATGTTACTTTAACGGATTCAAAAAAAATAATAATAATAATAAAAGTGATTTCTTTCCCTTTCTAAATAAATTTTCGTTTCAACTATCGTGGCTAAAGTATATTCTATTTTAAGCCCATAAAGACCATGCCTAAATCCGCACCTGCAAATACATGTGAAAAACTGTTGCCTTAGGGTTTACAATTTTTTTTTTTTTTTTCATTCAAAATACTAGGTAAGGGTTTACAATTTTTTTTTTATTCAAAATACTAAGTAAGTGTTTCACATGTCTAAAAGTTTAATTTAAAAAAATGTAAAGCAGTAATGTTGCAAAAATAATACGATTTATAAAAATTAAAACAAGTACGTACAAGACCGCCGTTAATTTTTCTAAAAGAAAATTAATGTAAACAAAAGTCGTCATTTTTTCTCAAAAGAAGCGCAAATTCAGTGTAATATCGATGACCTCTGATTTTTGTTTCTCACGTTCTTGAAGAGGTCGATCATCTTTTGTTTTGGTTTGTCTTTTTTTCTGAAAAAAAAAACAAAACAAAATAAGACGAAGTTAATCCTGAAATCAACAACCTTTCGTTTTTGTTTTTCACCGTCATAAGAAAAAAACCTTCTTTTTGTTTTTTTTTGTTTACTAACAGAAATTATTTGTTCGTATTATTTTATTATTTAATGGCAAATTGGTTTGATGATTTTTAATACCTCATTTAACTCTCTGTCGTTTTAAATGATTCTAATGTACTTATCCCCAGTTTCTTCCTTTTCACTTATTTATATATATCCTCGCTCTGAAAAATTCACGATCGCCAATTGTTTTTTTTTTGTTTTATTTGGTATTTCGTTTTTCATGGTTTTTTGAGTTCACAATCGTAGCATCCCCGCCTTTTTGGAAGCTTGGAAATTTTCGAAACGTTTTTTTTTTTCAAAATGGTCGCTCTTCTTTGGTTACTGGAAAATTCACGATCGCCAATTGTTTTTCTTTTGTTTTATTTATTATATCATTTGTCTTTCGAATTTCATGAGTTTCTGGTTCCACAAAATGTATGTTTTTCAAAATTGTCGCTCCTTTTTGGGCACTGGAAAATTCACAATCGCCAATTATTTTTTTCTTTTTTGATTTTAATGGCTTTTTGGTTTCACAATCTTGGCACCCCCTCCTCTTTGTAAACTTGGAAGATCCCGAAATTTTAATTTTTCTTCTTTAGATACTAAAAAATTCGCTTGTCCTTCGATTATACAAAAGTTAAAGGAAATAAGAAAGTTTTTCTTCTTTGTTGGTAAGTTCACTTATTTTTACTTTTTTGCTTTTTTTTAATTTTATTTTATTCTTACAATCGCATTACCTATTTTTTTATATTTTTATGCATGAGTTGTCATAAATAATTCATTCATTGGACATTGGACAGGTGTTGAAATGTGTGTGCCAAAAGAATTTTTTTTTGGGGAGCAGGGGAGGTTTGGGGGAGGGGGTCAGGAAAATAATTCACCTTGCGTTGAATAAAGTACTGAATGAAAATCGGAAAATATTTTATTTATTTTACTGTCTTTGTACGATTATTTCTTCTATTTTTTTTAATCTGTCGCTTGTGTCCTGTTTTGTTAATTTTCGGGCCATTATTTACGTTTTTTTTTTTTTTTTTTATTAAATCGGGGCAACAATAAACCGAATCACAAATAATAATTTGCCTTAAAATGTCGGAGAACAATTTTATTTTTCCTGTTTATTTTGTTTTCATTCTATTTTGAATCCAAAATTGTTCCTATGTCTTAATTTCTAATTCAATAAATTTTATGAAGCAGATAATTATATTTTGCACAGTCATATCATAAAACTGAATTGAAGTCGACGTTCTAACATGCACTGGACAGCTTCTTCAGGATAAATAAAATAGAATAAAATATTTTTTTTTATTTAAGTATTCCTAAAACGAAGAAGCATAATTTTCATTCTTAAATTAAATTTAATTATTTAAGTACTTTTGCTCGAAAGTCGTTGAAAGTACAAAACAAGAAAAGACTTAAAAAATCTTTAACAAAAATAAAAATAGAAAAAAATAAACAATTCAAAATAATAAAATGCGAAGGGTGATTTTTAATACCTCATTTAACTGTCTGTCGTTTTCAATAATTCTAATGTACTTATCCCCAGTTTCTTCCTTTTCGCTTATTTACTTCGTCATATTTAATTCTTGATCATTTTTCCCAACGTCATCATTTTGCTGAGCTATTTTTTTTAATTTTGACAATTTTTGTAATTTTGTAATAATTGGCAATATGAAAAGAAGATGGCATCTTACGATGTCGTTTAATTTAACTTTCTCGAACATTTCACTCAGATTGAATCCAGCGATAGGTTTTATTTATCATTTTTATTATCAACAGGAAGGCGCATGACTGAGGCAGATATAACCTTACAATTTTTTATTATCAACATGGAATGCTTGTGGCTGTGGCAGTTGTTACCTTACGATTTCTTTTTCGTTTTCGCTAGATATTATCATCTGCTCTGCTTCTAGAAAATCTAGGATTTACTTCAATGCATTTAAATCGAAATGTTTCAAACCTATTTCAGTCTTGCTCTAACTGTGAGAGTTCCATTATTAGGTTCGGAGAAAAGTTTCAACAATAGACCATCTCTAAACTTTGTCGATGACATTCACTTCAGGAAAAAAAAAAGGATTTCCAAAATGATGCTGGAGATGGAGACATTCTGAGTAATGATAAATAATCTTTGCCTCCCTACTTGAAATCTTGTTCTGTAAGCAATACCTTCTGCAAGCAGTTACCCTATAAACAGCCTTGCTTTAGTAATTATTTCCACGCCATCGAAAAACACGATTTTTCTCAACGAATCTGCTACTATTAAGCCTGCAATTATTCATTACTTAATCTTATTTACACACGAAAATTCTATTAACCTCGCTAATAAGCAATGAATACGTAACGAACGTCGCCACCTCCGCCGCCGTTCCTTGCCTTCATCAACTTCCGAGATTCCTGGCGCGCAAGTTCAAACAAAATGAATCTTCTCAAACCAAAAGCACTCAAAAGCAATTGCGTCGCCTGCATCCTCCAGGCAATTTTGCATTGCGATTTCTCCGCAACCATCTCCTGTTCTTGTTTGCACGAAAAACACCTTGGCTCCCGTTTTGGAAAATCCAAGTCAAAAATAGCGTTCTGCGTCGTTTATCTTCTTTCAAGCATCGGGAAACTGGTTTTGATCGTCCAGCAATTTCGTACGGCGACGACCACCGAAAGCTCCATACTATCAGTGAGCGACCTCATCTTCTTCCAAGGTCACGTTTCGACCTTCGTCTTTGCCTTGACCACCTCAAGCAATAAGATCTCCATATTGACGGCCTATCAAAAACTGATCAAGCTTAGAAGTTGCTTTAAATTGCGGAACGTCTTGAAACTTGATGACGTGAAACGATTGAGGGCTTTGGGTTTGCTTTGGATTGGTACGGACGCCGGCGTGATGATCACGTTCCTTCTGCTGCTTTACGTCACGCAAAAAGACGACGTAAAAGCTCGCCAAAGCGTATTCCACTGGTACTCGGCGATCGGGTCTTATTGCCAGCTGCTGACCATGATGGAGACGGTTTTGGAATACGTAATGCTGAAGTCCTATTTCGAGAATTGCTACGAAAACTTCATGGTGGTTTTGGGTCAGGCATTATTTAATCGTGAAAACCCCCTGCGGGCGAATCGGAGATTCCACGCGGCTGTTTACGACACGTGCAGGTTCCTGTTTAGGTGCTATTCAAGTGTATTCTTCTTGTGGTTCCTGCAGGTCATCGCCGTGTTGATTTTCAACGCTTATATACTCGTCGTGCATTTGCTCACGTTTGGTTACCTCGAGCTGGAAATGTATATTAATTCGCTGAAAGTAATTGTCTGTTTCATATTGATATTTTATTATATTGCGAGGGTTCAAGATTTAACGGATTCGGTAAGTGAGTTTATTTTAGGAACGATCGTCGTTTTTTTATAAGCGCGTCAGCTCAAAACCGTCCTGGAAATTGACCGCGACAATGCGGAAGAAATAACAATTTTGAAGGCCGAGAGTATTGATCAGTAAACATTTTGTTACGGACAGTGCTTTGATAATTCCGCTTAATTTACGCATTTTTAACGCGATTTAATATTGGCCGAGCGCACCTAAAACGTAATGGTCAAGTTAAACCGTAGGTTCCTTGAGCGCAGCGGGACGAGAACGGGAAAACTTGTTAAAACGGAATTATCAAGTTAAACCGTAGGTTCCTTGAGCGCAGCGGGGCGACAACGGGAAAACGTGTTAAAACGTAACGATCAAGTTAAACCGTAGGCTCCTTGAGCGCAGCGGAGCGAGAACCGGAAAACCTGTTATTATTTAAAACTGAACATAATTTAGAAGAACTTACAAACTACTTACACATAATAACGCGATGTCGATTAGCAACAATTACTGTTTGTTTTTTCCAAAATTAGTTTAACTTAATTCCTGCTGCACTTCCATAAAGATTTCACGTCTTCTAAATAATTTAAATTTTTACAAAACGTATGCCGTCCTTTTTAATTTTCCTTTTTTTGCTTCTTTAATCAAAATACGTAGAAAGTCTTAGGTAAACACAAATATTATTTTATTTGCCGATGACCACACGGACGTTATCGACCGCCCACTGGCTATTTTAATCAAATACATTAACTAATTTATCCAGAAATGCCTTCGACTTTATTAGTCGTAGCTAATTTGTGTAACATTCACCCTGCTAGAACATGTTTGAACCAGCCGGTGCAAATTGCATCGTATGCATGCTACGTCCGGCAATTTACGCCGGCATATTCGGGACAACCCCGACGGAACTCTCGTGTCCCCATTCCGGCAGGAAAAAATCCAAGTTTCCCTCGGCAAGACATTCCAGATTTTGGGGGAGCTTGTGCGCGTTTATAACTCTGGTGCAAGTGATCGGTTTGATCTTGCACATCACCAAACACGTCTGCTACAAAGAAAAATTCGATTTTCAGAAAGACGTCTATTGGTACATCACGTACACCCGGGTGATTCACATGATGTTCCACGGCATTATCATCTCACCATTCAGAGTGAGGGAATTAAACGGAGCCATTTCAATACTGGAAAACCGGAAACAATTTGGAATCCACACGTTCATCGACGCCCCGACGGTTTTAAACTTCAGGAAAGCTTCCATTGCCACCCTAACCATCATCATTCCAACACTGCTAATGTATTTCGTGGTTAGCCTTCTGAATAACGACACGGTTTACGACGTCATTGAAGATTTAACCGCGATTTTCTGTTTCATGGTTCACGGGGTGACAGGGTTGCACTTTATTTTATTCGGTTTTATTTACACGCGCTTGTATAACGTCTGCTTTTCACAAATCAAAACCTGCATGTCCGCCAAATTAATTCCCAAATTAATTCCAAATCGAAAAAGCGTTCGGGTCGTAAAGCTCCGCGCCGAAGAGAAACCCTGGATGGACGAGTTGATCAAACTAACTCGCTTGTACAGTTGCCTGCACAAGAACTTCGCGTTGAGAAAACGTCACGCCGGCGCCACGGTCGTCATGTCGTTCAATATGTTTACGATCATGTTCGTTTTTAACTTCTTCCTCCTGACGCTTCGACTCCTGTACAAAATACAAATGAGCTTTCTAGTGACGATGTTGCAGTTCGAGACTGTATGTTCCCTGTTTGTCCTTGCGGTTTTCTCGATGGTTTACGATAATTTAGCGCATTCGGTAAGGCGCGCGCTTTTAAATTCGCGGTGATTTAGAAAGGTCTCGTTTGTTCTAGAGTGAAGAAATTACGTCGTTCCTGTTCCGCTATCCGATTAGCAAGTTGAGCCAAGCGGAAGCCGCCCAGGTAAGTCCTGTTGACCTAATCGAATGCACTGAGAAATGATCGTATTGGGGGAATCCTAGGTTGAGATGATGATTACGACTTTGCACGTTCAAAAACCGATCCTGAAGGCGTCGGATATATTCACAGTTGGAACTGGATTATTAGCGTCTGTGAGTATTTGTGCTTAAAAACATGCAGCAGTGCGTTCGGAAATGATTTGAAAAGTGTTTGAATCTCCTGTTCGCTTCGTTATTTTTGAAAGTTTTTCGTTTACCGTTTAATTTAGCTTCGTCATATTATAGTAGGGACACCAATGTCGTAAGATCAAAGTTACTAATACTGCGGCGCTGTGGTAAATTCAAACGCCCTTCAATTGTTTCTGAACACGCTGAATATTGTGGCGGTGTTCCGAGATTACTTGTTAATTAAAATATGCATTGCGAGGTGAGCGTAAAGCAAACGACGCGGGAGGTGTGGTGACGTGTGTAAAAACTAACCTCGACCCTGCGAATCAAAACGCAGCTAAGACTGAAGATTAGTTTTTTTTCTCCCTCTAAAAAGTTACACGTCACAGTGTCTTTAAATACTTGAACGCACCTTACAGAGCAGTGATGAAACCTCTAAATAAAAACCGTCCCTAGTGTACGTGCCAAA
Source organism: Prosopocoilus inquinatus (assembly GCA_036172665.1). Taxonomy (NCBI): domain Eukaryota; kingdom Metazoa; phylum Arthropoda; class Insecta; order Coleoptera; family Lucanidae; genus Prosopocoilus; species Prosopocoilus inquinatus. The sequence continues at coordinate 2,445,129 of CM069873.1, forward strand.
ATTATGCGAATCAAGTTAATTTATTGTTTATAATAAAGAGTATGCTCCCATTCCAAAACTACCGTAACAATATATAAATTAATAAGAAAATAATGTTATTATTTATATTATGTATGGGTACATATTTTTCTTGTGGTTTTAGATATCTGGCACTGTCGTAACTTACGTGTTAGTCGCTCTTCAGTTTCATGCTTCATGGGCAAAGGAATAACGAGGAATAACACAATTAGCGATTATGAAAACTATTTTAATTGTCCGTCTCTTAGGTATTCGAAATAACATTTTTCCAGAAATGTTTTTTTTTCTTCTATTACTACAATGGTATTGTAATACTTAACATTCATATAACTTAGTCTTTTTATACTTTGTTCCCGTTAATACTCCTTGAGCTGTTCAATTTTATTGTTAGCAATTAATTGTAATTAATTGTCACAAGGTTGAAAATTTTGTATGCCGTGGTCTAAACAAAATATAGCAGACAGAAATTTATATTATCAAATTTACGTTTGTGTGTACTAATTATATCGATAAATTAATGTTATAAAAGTTTATAGATATGAACAGTGGCGGCTCGTGATGATTTCCTGCGGGGGTGCAACAACTCCGAAAGCAAAAGCGGATGCATTTTCCAAATAAATTTGTTTCTCGGGGCTTGTAATTTTTGAACTAAATTTATGCGTGAGATTCACCGAGCTTTATCTCGGCTTTCCCGAACATCTTTTACCAAACAAAAAACAAAAAAAAAAACAGTCGACGAACGCGTTCTTGAATTAAAATCAAAATTTAATCTCACCGCGTTTTTTATTTGCTCAATTAACTGAACGCCTATCCTTCCCCTCGCGATCGCGCTTGTAATTTTTGAATTAAATTTTAAACGGGGGATTTACAGAGCTTTCCCTCGGCTTTGCAACGCTTTTAACCAAAAAACAATCGACGAACGCGTTTTCGAGTTACAATCAAAATACAAAAGTGACGCGTATTTGCTCAGTTGACCGAACGTCGCAATCGCGCTGGCAATTTTCAAAAATTCAATTTAAGCGCGGAATTTACTGAGCTTTTTCTCATCTTTTCAATGCCTTTTACCAAAAAACAATCGACGAACGCGTCCGTGAGTTACAATCAAAATTCTAAGGCGACGCGTTTTTTATTTGCCCAATTAACTGAACGTCTCTCCCTCCCATCACGATCGCCCTTGTAATTTTTGAATTCAATTTAAGCGCGGGGTTTAGGGAGCTTTTTCTCAGCTTTCCAACGGTTTTTAGCAAAAAACAATCGACGAACGGGTCCGTGAGTTACAATTAAAATTCTAAGGCGACGCGTTTTTTTTTTGCTCAATTAACTGAAAGTCTCTCCCTCCCCTCGCGATCGCGCTTGTAATTTTTTAATTCAATTTAAGCACGGGATTTACGGAGCTTTTTCTCAGCTTTCCGACGCTTTTTACCAAAAAACAATCGACGGACGCGTCCGTGAGTTACAATCAAAATTCTAAGGCGACGCGTTTTTTTTTGCTCAATTAACTGAAAGTCTCTCCCTCCCCTCGCGATCGCGCTTGTAATTTTTTAATTCAATTTAAGCGCGGGATTTACGGAGCTTTTTCTCAGCTTTCCAACGCTTTTTACCAAAAAACAATCGACGAACGCGTTCTTCAACTAAAATCAAAATTTAAAAGCGCCGCGTTTTTTATTTGCTCAATTAACTGAACACCTATCCTTCCCCTCGCGATCGCGCTTGTAATTTTTGAATAAAATTTTAAGCGGGGGATTTACAGAGCTTTCTCTCGGCTTTGCAACGCTTTTAACCAAAAAAAATTATAAATTTATGAAAAATATTCGAAACTGTTAACCTAACCTAGAAAATAAATAATAAATAAAGTATAAGTAAACACAGCGATGTACTTTGTAAGTTATTATTTGGTAATTATAGCTTTATGTTATGTTATTGTTATGTATTTTATGTTTATTTGAATTTCATCAAAACGATGTTACTATTTATTTCATTTTATAAATATAAATACTATGTAATATTTAATAAGGTTTTCAATGTTGTCAGAACACTCTTTAATTGATCAGAGTAGGGGTTGGAAAATAAAATATTTTTTACCTCTAATTCAATAAAAAGTTTCTTTTTTCTAGTTATATTTTATCAGTTGGCATTGTTGTAGTCATTTAAACCTGTTTTTTTTTGTGAATAAAAATTTTTAATTTCCATGTTACTATACTCTTTTATTCAGTTAAATGCTCTGGTCTATTTTTATTCCATTTAGGACTGTTTTCATAACCAGACTTTAAATTTAAAGTTACTTTAACCTAAAAAAAATATACTTGTTACCCTATTCTTAAAGTGACTTTAAATTAAAGCTACCTTAAAGTCTGATTATGAAAACGGCCGTAAATTTCATTAAATTAAGAGATAATTTAAATTATTTTAATGCCTATTCATATTTAAGAAAACACGTGTCATAATCTGTGCAATTTACAAAGGCAGTATTATATAACCCTAATGGCCGACAAACTTGGTCGCCATTTTGCTGGTAGAGAATCGTTTCCGGCATCCTCGATCTTACGCTTCGGCAGTCAGTGAACAAACGTCTTGGAGTATATCGTGAATATGTGCTTAATTGAGTTGCAGACCTCTTAAAAAAAAAGCACGGCCTGTCTCGAATCCTTTAAGCTCTAAGTATCGTCTGATTTGCGTTTGAACAAATTCTTCCGAGCGGATAAACTGAATCTGCATTAAAAAATAGAGGTAATTAACTTGCTATGTCAACGTGGGTAAGTTTAATAACGTACCGAAATTAAAGTATTTAGATTATGTTAGGCCTGCACAGGCAATTGTGCTTCCTATTGTTGTATCACTATTGAGTGTGCCTAAATATATTTATTTTAAGTACGGTTGCTGTTTTGCTGCTTCGACAAATTATCTTGAGACTCAGACTCGAAACTCAAAACGGAATACGTGAAAAATGATCAGTTTCTTTTTCTTTCAAATGCGATATGTTATTTGAGAACGTGTCTTGAGAGAGAGAGAGAGTGTGTGAATTTCCTATTTGATACTTCGTCTTATTCCTCGTCGTGAATTCTCTACAATTCTTTTTCTTAATCATTTCTTATTCAGTCTATCTGTTCTGGTTTGTTTTTTTTTTTATACAGTGTATAAGTATATTAATTTTTTGAACTGATGAGTTCAAGAAATTTACATATTTCTGAAAAATATAGAAAATCATCAAGATCAACAAAAACTCTTAGTTGCGTAGAAATTTAAAAATTAAAACAACAATCTTGAACAATGAAACCTCTATCCTCTTAAAATGAATATCGATCTTCTTCTTGGACCGAGTTAAGAACAAAGTAAGTATTGTGCCACGAGTTAACACCTTCATAAGTAAGCCGAAAAAGCCTCTTACGCTGTTATATTCCGTGAATTCTGTTGGACATAGTCAGTGGCGTAACTAGAAGTCAGGTCGACAAATTCTTTATTATTACAGTATTTATTATTATGAAAGTAAAACTAAAAAAAATCTTTATCTGCTTACTTTCAACGGTAAATAAATCAGGACTGCTTAATTGCTTTTACTATTTCTAAAATAAAAAGTGACAAGAGCTGTCAACATTTTAGGTTAGAAACGCTCCCGAAAAGCAGCACTGAGCGGAACGCGCTCAAACTATTTCTCGAACAATTTCTTGAAGAAATTGGTTTTGAAACTAAACTAATTGCAGCTTCGGATTAATAGACGGCACTGTTTATGTTGAAACTTTTCTTTTAACAATTTCTGTTCAACTTTAGTATTTTCGAAAAACGACACACTTATGACTCATGGTAACAGATGGCACCACAAACGTCTTTTTTATTCAAAGTTGTTTTAGGAAAGTTGTTTCTGAACGTTCTGAGATTTGTTTTCGGCTCTTTTGAAACTGTCGGAATAAGAGGACGCAAAATTAATTGCTGCTACAGATTAACAGATGGCGCTACTTACGTTTGAAACTTCTTTCGAACTTTCTTAAACGTTTCTGTTCGATTTTATTAATTCGAAATTTTTCTTGTAACATAATTTTTTGAATTTTTATAAACCTGTCGCAAATAAAGAGAATAAAGTTACGACACACGGTAACCGATGGCGTCACAATTTTTTTTAATTCAAATTCGTTGTTTTTTAACTATTTAAGTATAAAACTTTAAGTTCAAGGCATTTTCTTCAACATTCCTAATGTTTTTCATTTGTTTTCGAACATCTTTCCGGTGGAAAGGGCCTTACAAACGTCGTTTATTCGAAATTAAAGCTTAACATGTAGTATTTTTTTGTTTTCCAGCTGTTTTGAACTTGTTTTTCCTCCAAAGTAAAGCTTGAACTCCAGCTCGTAAGTTTCAAGAACTTATGATTTCAAATAAAAAAATTCTAGACATTTGTAAAGTTACAGGCCAAACGAAGTTTCCTCCTACAGCCTGAAGATATGCGCTCTTTGAAAAATCAAAATTGTAGAAATGAATAGTTTGCAACATGCACAAGACCAATAACAGTGGTCCAAAAACACTTCCCCGTGGGATACCACACGCTATTGCTCCAAGCAATTAAATGTTTCTTATAGACATTTAGGTTGTCCTAGGTTTCCTTCTTGTAATGCAAACATGCTGTACATTCTCGACGGAGTTGAAGCCGCTCAAAGTTGAGTTCTTCTGATCTTGATTGCTATTGTGGATGACAGGCTACTCCTCTCCAGTTTTTCTTTCTGCCCGTCTACAGATTATTGTGCTTCCTCTGTTACATCCTTCCATTCTTTTCTGCCTATTTTCTTCTTCTTCCTCCAATTAGCAAATCCCTTTTTAATAACCTTATTTTAGGCCTCCCCTTTAGTCGGTCATCATCTTGTTTGTTGGGCTTCCATTTTGTTATTTTCTTCTTCCTCTGACATCTTCTTCTATTCCGTCGTTCCTTTCTGCTCTGCCTATTATCTTCTATTTTCTCCATTTATCAATTCCCTTTTTTTAATGACCTTGGGATTACCACCTCATTTTAATAATCCCGTTTAATCGGTCTTCGTTTGGCTTTCGTTTTGTTATTTTCTTTGTTATAATGGAACTATCACTTTTCCTTTCTGCCCTTCTACGAATTGTTGGGCTTCCTCTGAGAATCTTCTTTCATTCCTTTCTTCCTATTTTCTTCTTCTTCTTCCTCCAATTAGCAAATCCGTTTTTAATAACCTTATTTTAGGCCTCACCTTTAGTCGGTCATCATCTTGTTTGTTGGGCTTCCATTTTGTTATTTCCTTCTTCCTCTGACATCTTCTTCTATTCCGGTCCTTACTGCTCTGCCTACTATCTTCTATTTTCTCCATTTATCAATTCCCTTTTTTTAATGACCTTGGGATTACCACCTCATTTTAGTCCTCCCGTTTAATCGATCTTCATTTGGCTTTCGTTTTATTATTTTCTTTATTATAACGAAACTATCACTTTTCCTTTCTGCCCTTCTACGAATTGTTGGGCTTCCTCTGAGAATCTTCTTTCATTCCTTTCTTCCTATTTTCTTCTTCTTCTTCTTCCTCCAATTAGCAAATCCCCTTTTAATAACCTTATTTTAGGCCTCCCCTTTAATCGGTCTTCATCTTGTTTGTTGGGCTTCCATTTTTTTATTTTCTTCTTCCTCTGACATCTTCTTCTATTCCGTCGTTCCTTTTTGCTCTGCCTATTATCTTCTATTTTCTCCATTTATCAATTCCCTTTTTTTAATGACCTTGGGATTACCACCTCGTTTTAGTCCTCCCGTTTAATCGGTCCTCGTTTGGCTTTCGTTTTGTTTTTTTCTTTATTATAATGGAACTATCACTTTTCCTTTCTGCCCTTCTACAAATTGTTGGGCTTCCTCTGAGAATCTTCTTCCATTCCTTTCTGCCTATTATCTTCAAATCGCTTTTCTTAATGTCCATGGGATTGCCACGTCATCTGCCTTCCATTTTATTCTTTTCCTTATTACAGAATTCTCTTCTCTTCTCTTCTGCGTATGTATATAACCGTACCAAATTAATCTGTTCGTTTATATTATTTTTACAAACATCTTTAACACCTCGTCCACTTCATGGTTCATTAATATGCTGCTCTCCTCACCTTGGTTCATGGTTTTCTCTCCAGAAAATTTTAAATTTCTCTTGGTTTCTACGTCATTATTTCTACTGCTGGTTTATTGCTGATGCTTAGCCATTTACGATAATGACATATACATAAGTGATCTGGTGCTTAACGAAGCCAGATCATTTCAAACAAAAATAAATATTTGGTTACCCAATGACAACAGACATTATTGACTTGCTCCTCCAATTTTATGAAATGCTTGCGTGACTCACGCATTTCCTTCATTTTAATCATCATTCTTAAAGTTAATTTTATCGGCTACTAATGCTGGAAGTAACTCGTGCGAATTGCATCGTTTGCGTACTGCGCCCTGTGATTAGCGCCGGTTTAATAGGAACAACCCCCGCGGAGCTCTCATGTCCGCATTCCAGGAAGAAACCGGGGGGATTTCCCCCCGCAAGGTATTCCAAATTTTGGGGGAGTTTATGCGCGGTTTTAACCGTGGCGGAGGTGGCGGGTCTGATCTTGCACATCGCAAATAATGTTTACCACAAAGAGAAATTTGATTTTATGAGGGACGTGCTTTGGTATATCACGTACGCCCGGATCATTTACATAATGTTCCTGGGCAACGTGATGTCGCCCTTCGGCGTGAAGGAATTCAACGGACTGGTCTCGATCGTGGAGGAACGAGAGTGTTTCGGAATTTTGGAATTCTTCAGCCTATCAACGGTTAAGTACTACCGGAAGGTTTCTGCCCTTACCCTAACGCTCATTGCGCTTTTGCAAACAGCATACTTCGTAAGCAATTTTTTCATTAACAGAACAAACTACGAGGTTTTTGAAAATCTAACTTCCATTTTCTGTTCCACGGTTTATACGGTCACGGCGTACCAATTTATTTTTTTGGGTTCTGTCTACGGGCATTTGTACGGCGTTTGCTTTTCGCAAATCAAAAAGCTCCTGTCTACTAGAATCGCAGAACCAAATTGTGAGAAATTGTGCTTGCGCGAGTTAGTCAAGCTAACTCGTCTGTACGGCTGCCTGCAGAAGAACTTTAAGCTAAGGGAGGAGTATTCCGGAGCTATAGTCGTGCTGGCCTTCAATACGTTTGCAACGATGTTTGTTTTCAATTTTCTTCTCCTGACTTTGCGATTCCTATACCAAATAGAATTGAGCTTCCTAGCTCTTTTATTGCAACTCCAAACCATATGCTCTATGTTGGTTCTTACGACGTACACCACGGTCTACGAAAATTTGGCAAACTCGGTAAGGTGGCCCTCATTATTATAATTATTACTATTAAATATTAAGAAGCGCCTTTTTTTTATTTGCAGAGCAAAGAGATAATGTCTTTTCTCTTTCGTTATCCAATCAGTAAGTTGAGTCACGCAGAAGCTGCGCAGGTAAGTCCCAGATTTGGAATTTGCAAAAAATGATTTTGCCTTGCCTCAGGTTGAAATTATGATCACCACTTTGCATGCCCAAAAACCAATCCTGAGAGCATCTGACATATTCACAGTTGGGACTGGATTGTTGGCATCCGTGAGTATTTGCGTGGGGGAGTTTTAATTTGCCTCATTTTTCCATTGGATTTATTTTTTTTGTTTTGTTTTTAAATCCTTAATTTTTTCGCTTAGGTTTCTTTTTTTAATACTTGCCACATCTGCTCGTTTCCACCGATAAATACATTTTTTAACTTCACATGAACTATTTTATAACCGCATTTTATTCATTGTTATCACATTTTTCCCTCAATTTAAAAGTTTTTTTTTTATACGTTTTCCTGGAATTGAAATAATTGATTCAGAACGTGCTGTAAACATTTTAGGAAGTAAACAATCACATAAACGTGTATGAGTCCAATTCTCAATGGTTACAGAAATATGCTGCATTTAAATTAAGCGCGAAAATATGCGATGCGCGCGCACTTTGAATTTCTGAACGCATTCGACAGTTGTAATTCGACGCTGTTTGGTGTTAGTTGCAAGTGTGTTTCGTAAATAAAAGATTGATGACCTCAAAAGAGCAGCCACACGTGATATTTTCAGGACAAGTCAAATGCGGTCAGGATTGCCGTTACAATCATCGCTTAAAATGTTTACAATTCCCCCCGAACCACCCTGTATAACTTTTCGTGATTCTTTTTCAGTTAACTGGAACTGTTGTGACCCACGTGTTAGCCGCGTTGCAGTTTCATGCCTTGTGGGCTAAGAATAATAAGAGATTGCACGATTGTTAAGGAAAATTCAAACAACAATGTATTTATGATAATACAATTTTAATTACATATTTTAGGAACTTATGATTACTTACTTTTCGAATTATTGTAACATAGCCTGAGTTTTTTCCTTTTGTTGTATTCATATTATGACGATGTACGTCAGCGACTCTGAGGTGGTGGCTGTTAAACACTTGCGTCCGTTTTGAAACATGCGTGCGTTTAGTCGACATGCAGTTTGTAATCGGAATTAATCAGAACTCTTCGGTTTATCTGTTAAATAAAAGACGAAGAGGAAGAAGAAGAAGAAGAAGAAGAAGAAAAAGAAAAAGAAGTTACCCACAATTGGTATTATACTTGCAAACACATTCCAATAATATCATTGCGGTTGCTATAAAGTGACAGGATTTTCGTTTCTTCTTCTCTTTATAAAAATGTTGTTGAATTTGTTTTGCTTGAAACGATTGTCAATTAAACTTTTGTTGAACTTTAGAAACGTCTAAATTATTTTCGTTCTTCTTTAATGGTTGACTAAAACTTTGAGCGGAAACATGAGGCGAGAGGAAGGAAATAGTTTCAGGCGTAATAATCAAATCAATCAAGAATGGAGATGGTTTTCGCCTTTTCATTGGTCACCGAATTCCAAACGAAACTTGATGGCTTTGTCAAGTTTTAACTCAGTAGTCACTCGGTTTTCTCTTTTTTCCAAAAATGTTCGTCTGGAGCTTTTCAAGCTGGGACGTTGTTAAGCGTACGTTCTGGCAAATACGCGCACACTGGGCGACATCCCCTGGAAGTGAGGTTAACGCGCCGTTTGAAATCAAGACCCGTCATTGGTCTGAAGTAATCGCATTCTGATTTTCGATTGGCCCGCCGTGTTTACTTAGAGGACGAATTCCGGCGGGCATCTTTGGCGACTCATTCTGCTTTCGACGCTATTGAACACACACTTATTCTGTGTAAAATTGTGCTACAAGATTCACCTAAGCAATCTAACTGGAATGAATTAAGCTATATGTGTCTCGTGAAGTGTTCTTCAAGCATATTTTGCACACACGTATTCCACTGAATGTGAGAATCAGTATGAAATCGTGCTACAAGATTCACCTGAGCGTCCTAAGCAATCTAGCTGGAATGAATTAAGCTCTGAGTGTCCGTTGAAGTGTTCTTCAAGCACCTTTTGCACACACGTATTCCACTGAATGTTTGAATCTGTGTAAAATCGTGCTACAAGATTCACCTAAGCGTCCTAAGCAATTAAGCTCCGAATGTCCGTTGAAGTGTTTTTCAAGCATCTCTTGCACACACGTTTTCCAATGAATGTGAGAATATGCTTAAAATCGTGCTACAAGATTCACCTAAGCGTCCTAAGCAATATAGCTGGAATGAATTAAGCTCTGAGTGTCAGTTGAAGTGTTTTTCAATCATCTTTTTTAGACACGTATTCCATTGAATGTTTGAATCTGTTTAAAATCGTGCTACAAGATTCACCTGAGCGTCCTAAGCAATCTAGCTGGAATGAATTAAGCTCTGAGTGTCCGTTGAAGTGTTCTTCAAGCACCTTTTGCACACACGTATTCCACTGAATGTTTGAATCTGTGTAAAATCGTGCTACAAGATTCACCTAAGCGTCCTAAGCAATTAAGCTCCGAATGTCCGTTGAAGTGTTTTTCGAGCATCTCTTGCACACACGTTTTCCAATGAATGTGAGAATATGCTTAAAATCGTGCTACAAGATTCACCTAAGCGTCCTAAGCAATATAGCTGGAATGAATTAAGCTCTGAGTGTCAGTTGAAGTGTTTTTCAATCATCTTTTTTAGACACGTATTCCATTGAATGTTTGAATCTGTTTAAAATCGTGCTACAAGATTCACCTGAGCGTCCTAAGCAATCTAGCTGGAATGAATTAATCTCTGAGTGTCCGTTGAAGTGTTCTTCAAGCACCTTTTGCACACACGTATTCCACTGAATGTTTGAATCTGTTTCAAACATCATTTGCACACACGTATTCCACTGAATGTGAGAGTCAGTGTGAAATCGTGCTACAAGATTCACCTAAGCGTCCTAAGCAATTAAGCTCTGAGTGTCCGTTGAAGTGTTTTTCAAGCATCTTTTTTAGACACGTATTCCATTGAATGTGAGAATCTATGTAAAATCGTGCTACAAAATTCATCTAAGCGTCCTAAACATTCTAGCTGGAATGAATTAAGCTCTATGTGTCCGTTGAAGTGTTTGCCAAACATTTTCTTTTGCACACACGTATTCCATTGAATGTGAGAATCTGTGTAAAATTGTGTTACAAAATTCATCTAAGCAGTCGGACTGGAATGAATTAAGCTCTATGCGTCTGTTGAGGTGTTTCTAAGGCATCTTCTGCGGGTTGAAAGATTCGTATTGTCGTCTAAAAGTATGTGGTACGGTCATTAAGCGTGACCACGAGGTTACATTTCCTTTATTTCTTGAACTGGAACAGATGCATTCCATTGCGGCGTATATTTCCGAATATATTGGGATACCGATGAATTACGTAATTGGCTGCATCATTCAATTGCGGTTGCCGAGCATTTACGTACCGTTCTTGCGTCGATGGTCGCCGCCATTTTCACGAACGCTGGCGGAGCAGAAATTCAAAGTTTGGCCGAGTCTGGCGCTGAGGCGGCAATTCGACAACCAGCGACGTGAAAGCGACAGCAGACAGCTGATTGAATAATGTACCTCCTGCATGTTACTTTTACTTCGTTTCTATTATAACGCAAATATTTCCGACACATTTTGTTGCTTCATATTAAATTCTTAAATTGATTCTTTAATCAAATTTAGATTAGTTAAGCAATAGTAACGCTCTGTGACTTCAAGTCAACTTGTATGATCAGTATTGATCTTTAATCATTTGAATTGTTGTGTTAAATAACTGTCGAGTTGTGCTACGAGGTTACTTTAATTGTTTATTTCATTTTGTCCACGAGGGTTAACTTGTATTATTATCTTATTACAATCATTTTAAGTGTGCCAATTTATTTATTTATATTTGCGTCACGGTGTTTTGCTACGTCTCTAATACCCCCTCCCTTGAACGTGCGAGTGTTGCTGAAACTCCCGGCAATTTTCGTTTATCTGCTCCTCGGGCAGCGGCTCCGTAGCGCGGTCACCCGCTAGGGTGTCTCCCTGGCGCCCTTAGTTCTACCGTTTAACCCTGCCCACCTTCTTCTGAGTTTAGTTACGCGACAGCTGAAGGTGTCAAAGCGCGCGCACTTGCCAACAGGTATCGTATTTATCCAGGAGAGTAACGTAATAGTATTACAAGTGGTGGCAACGTGTCGTTTTCTTTTCCTAATTTCCAAGGTGATCCTTCTGACTTTTTTAAATAATGAAAAATTTTTTTTTATAATTGCGTTCTGCATGTTATCCTCATAAGTGATGCGCAATCCCAACGAGCGGTTGATCCAGATTCTAGAGTTAACGACTAAAAGCGGCTTCTGCGACTGAGTTCTTCGCTGGCCAAGTTAGAGTTTTCGCATCACTTCATAGAAATTTCATATGCGATCCATTTTTATAAACTTAATTGCATAATCCACCTTAATCAGTAGCATTTATTCTTTTTTTTTAATTAAGGTATGTTGAGGGGATACATTTACGTACACAGTTCCAATACTTGAGGAATTTCCACTACCTCCGTTCATTCATCTTTTATTTATTAATGCGGCTCCAAAACAATTTCTATTTTATTTTTTTTAATGTTTTCAATTTGGTGTTTCTCTTCAAAAGCATTATCCAAAAAAAAAATCCGTTTTATTTTATTTTTTAAAAGCTCGCTACCTCATCGTTTCAAACTAAGTTTATTTTCTTTGTTCTTCAGAAAACTCGAAACTTAAAGAGACCCGATTTTTAACACCAAGTACTTGAACAAAATAATTAACAAATAAAATATTTTAGGAAAACACGATTGCTGGAAATGCAGTAATTAAACAAATGCGTCCAGATAAATAATAAACGAAAAGCCATTTAATAATAAGTAAGTGTACGTTATCTCATCCTGCGCATCCATCAGATTATCTAATTTCGTGTGGGGTTAACATTAGAGAGGGTTGAATGAATATTTTGTTGGACGGTCTTTCAGTGGTAACATCGAAAATGATTTTTTCTTCTTCTTCTTCACCAAAAAATTCCAGCGAATGCGTCGCTTGCATAATGTGGCCCAACGCTTTTTTCGATTTTTCCACGCCGGACAACGCAGACTGCACACACCACGGCGACCACCCCCAAATAAAATTCACCACCTGCAAATCAAAACTTGTTTTATCAATTTTCATAACGTTGAGCTTATTTTGGTCTTACCTTGAACAGTGGATCGCTTTGACCAAAGAAACTGGTTTCGACGAGAAATTGCTCAGGCTGAACGGGATTTTATACAACAGTTGCGAGCTGGCATTTTTCCTGTACAACTTGCGCTATCGCAACATAAAACCAACTTTGTACGTGTTTTTGCAATGGCTGACGAACGTAAGCCAAAAATTTGAAGCTCGAAATGATCATCGAGGAGACAAAGTGAAAAAATACGGGGTACTTTTTATTTTAGTCGTCCTAATCCTGTGGGTGGTTTACTTATACATTTTATCTAAGAGTCCCTGCGAGAAGAAACACGTGGCGATTTGTTGCGCCTTAAACCTGCTCGATTCCTTAGCGGCGGTTTCGCAAATGATGTTCTTCACAGTGTTCATGATGGAAGCGGCGTTGTTCAAAATTAATCTGCAGAAGGCCTACACGAACGCGAGATACTCCTTGCAAAACCCCCTCAACAGAAAACAAAGATTGATGTTTACCAATAGCTTTTATTCGAAAGCCAAATTTTACATGAGGTACATTCAGAAGTTTTATGGTTTGGGGATTTTATTGTGGGCCTTGTACCTTGTGTTGATAGTGGTTTTTAATTTCCGTGTTGTTATGGTCACCTTACTTGATTTTGAGACGGTTACACCCGATGTATACATGGCTATAATCATGGTTTTGATGTTTACGGTGACCACAGTGGTTATTGCAACGTACTGGCAAAGCATAAGTGAATCGGTGAGTATGATATTGTTACAATTTTGATATATAAATCTGTTAGGATGAAGTTACCGACTTAACTATCACAATTGCCTAATCATCTTAGTTGTTAATAGTCATTAATTTTGACAAAATTTACAGCTATTAAGAGTTCAAAAAGAAATTCGATGAACTACACGCTGATAAGTTCATACCACCCTGTATGCAAGTTCGGGCACGTCTTTAATTAAATCGTCATCATGTTTAATTAAACTACATGTTCCACACTACGTTTTATTATTATTTTTTTAAATTTCTTATTTGTTTATATTAAAAAGTGCTCAATTTTTGGGGGGAATTTCATTTGCTTGGGCAGCTTTCGAGCCCAAGAACACACGCTCCACGGTTACCCTTAGAAATAAAAAATTACCAAACCTCAGGGCTGCAAGCTGAGGAATAATCCATAATTTATTTTTATTCGGGCGTTTCAGGCTTAATTTTTTGATCCGTTTTACTTCTTCGTTTGTTTACTTCTTAAGTTAAAATGGTTCTGTTGACTAAACTGATTTTTTTAATCGTTTGTTTTTGTTTGTTTACCGTTTCCGATTTCTCATTTTCAATCGATTTTCTTCTTTTACCAATCCAAGTCTTCTTTAAACATCAAAGAAGTTAAACATCAAGCGTCTTGTCAAACTTCTCAGAATCTGCCAGGATGTCGACAAACATCTCGTCAAGCATTTCAGCCAACATGCTGACAAACATCTCGTCAAAAATCTCCGCTAACGTGCTAACAAACTTTTCGCCAAACATTACATCAGATGCACTATTTCATCAAGCATTCCATCAAACATCTCGTTCCTATTTCAAAAGACGACGACAAGAATGGTTTATTTTCTTCTTTCTTTTTCTTCTGTTTTTATAATCTTCAATGGATTTTCTTCTTTTCCTAATCCAAGTCTTCTTTAAACATCGAAACATCGAAGAAGTTAAACATCAAGCGTCTTGTCATCAAACTTCTCAGAATCTGCCAAGATGTCAACAAACATCTCGTCAAGCATTTCAGCCAACATGCTGACAAACATCTCGTCAAAAATCTCCGCTAACATGCTAACAAACTTTTCGTCAAACATTACATCGGACGCACTATTTCATCAAGCATTCCATCAAACATCTTGTCTCTATTTCAAAAGACGACGACAAGAATGGTTTATTTTCTTCTTTCTTTTTCTTCTGTTTTTTATAATCGTCAATGGATTTTCTTCTTTTCCTAATCCAAGTCTTCTTTAAACATCGAAACATCGAAGAAGTTAAACATCAAGCAAGCGTCTTGTCAAATTTCTCAGAATCTGCCAAGATGTCAACAAACATCTCGTCAAGCATTTCAGCCAACATGCTGACAAACATCTCGTCAAAAATCTCCGCTAACGTGCTAACAAACTTTTCGCCAAACATTACATCAGATGCACTATTTCATCAAGCATTCCATCAAACATCTCGTTCCTATTTCAAAAGACGACGACAAGAATGGTTTATTTTCTTCTTTCTTTTTCTTCTGTTTTTTATAATCGTCAATGGATTTTCTTCTTTTCCTAATCCAAGTCTTCTTTAAACATCGAAACATCGAAGAAGTTAAACATCAAGCAAGCGTCTTGACAAATTTCTCAGAATCTGCCAAGATGTCAACAAACATCTCGTCAAGCATTTCAGCCAACATGCTGACAAATATCTCGTCAAAAATCTCCGCTAACACGCCTACAAACTTTTCGTCAAACATTACATCAGACGCACTATTTCATCAAGCATTCCATCAAACATCTTGTCTCTATTTCAAAAGACGACGACAAGAATGGTTTATTTTCTTCTTTCTTTTTCTTCTGTTTTTTATAATCGTCAATGGATTTTCTTCTTTTTCTAATCCAAGTCTTCTTTAAACATCGAAACATCGAAGAAGTTAAACATCAAGCGTCTTGTCAAACTTCTCAGAATCTGCCAAGATGTCAACAAACATCTCGTCAAGCATTTCAGCCAACATGCTGACAAACATCTCGTCAAAAATCTCCGCTAACGTGCTAACAAACTTTTCGCCAAACATTACATCGGATGCACTATTTCATCGAGCATTCCATCAAACATCTCGTTCCTATTTCAAAAGACGACGACAAGAATGGTTTATTTTCTACTTTCTTTTTCTTCTGTTTTTATAATCTTCAATGGATTTTCTTCTTTTTCTAATCCAAGTCTTCTTTAAACATCGAAACATCGAAGAAGTTAAACATCAAGCGTCTTGTCAAACTTCTCAGAATCTGCCAAGATGTCAACAAACATCTCGTCAGGCATTTCAGCGAACATGCTGACAAACATCTCGTCAAAAATTTCCTCTAACATACTAACAAACTTTTCGTCAAATTTCATCAAGCATACCATCAAACATCTCGTTTCTATTTCAAAAGACTACGACAAAAATGGTTTTTATTTTCTTCTTCCTTGTTTTTCTATTTTTTTTTTTTTAATTTATAATCTTCTTTCTTCCTTGCGACGTATTTGTCTTCTTCAGAAAAGGATAATCCAGGACAGTTCGCTTTCTTGCTTCTTTCTCCTTGAGAAGTCTATGTTGTTTTCCTCTTCTGTCTTTCTTTCTTTTTCGCAATAAGATTTTTTTTTGTTTGATCAAAAACCAGCGAAATTATTTTCTCTTTTCTCCTTTTTTCAGTTTTTACGTTTTCTTTTCCTTTAGAAAGAGACTTTCTATTCTTCTTTCTTCGAAATCCACTTCCTTACTCGCATCCCTGTTCCTTGCTCTGCTCGTTTGCTCTTAAGAAAAAGATTATTCATTTTCTTTCTTGATTAGTTGCTTCTTTCTGTTTTGCTTTAGAAGAAATCATGTTTCGAAAATCAATCAAAAATCATATCATTTCTCAATATGGTCTCTTTCAATATGTTTTGCTTCTTTTCTCTTCAATCTTCAATTCCTTACGTTCTTCCTCTTTTTTGTTTTGGAAGGAAACATTCGTCGAAAAATCACGTTTCTCGCCATCTTCTTTATTACTTTATTTTTCTCTTAAAAACATTGTCAGTTTCAGTCGTGATTTTTTTATTTTTTTCGCTTTTTGCATTTCTTTCGAAAACCGCTTTCTTCCTCACAGTTCTCACAAATTACGCGAAATTTCCTTTTATTGCCTCTTCGGAAGAAGATCTTCCTCACCATCAACTCTTTCTTTTTCTTTTCCGCTTCAAAGTGAACAGACGTTTCTCTTGATCTCCTTTGCAAGTTGTTTGCTTTTAATTCTTTCAAAAGAACCTCGTCCCAAATCTTCTTTCTTCCTTATTTCTTTTCGCTTCGCCTTTTCTTCTCTTCTTTACCTGATTTAGAAGAAAAAACGTTTCCTGTTTATTTGTTTGTTTGTCTTCAATAGATCGTGCTGTGTTCTGCAAAATCCTTTTTCTTCTTTATTTCAGAAGAAGATGTTCTTCGTCATCCACACTTTTCTCTTCCTTTCTGTTTGAGAAGAAGACGAACATCTCTCGCAATCTTCTCATCGTTCTATCTTTTTACCATTTCTATTCTCTTTCACAGAAGACAATCTTCTTTCTCGCTTTCTCAAGGGAAGAACAATCTATTTTTCTTCTTTAAGTTTCATTCAGGCTTTTCTTACAAACCTATTTTTTATCGATATTTCTCCTTCAGAAGGAAACGTTCTTCAAGACCTTTCAGCTTCAAAAGAAAGCGTTCGCCTTTTCTTATTTTTTCTCTGTTTCAAGAACACACAAACATTTCTCAGAGTTTCATTCATTCTTTTTGTTTTTTTTTTAATTACTCTCCAAGATTTCTTTTGCTTTTGCTTTTCAGAATCGTGTTTGTCGCTTTCTTTTTTTTTTTTGTAAAAGTGAAATTCCTCACTTCTCACAGTCTTTTTTCATTCTTTCTTCTTTTCATAAAATTCTCTTCTTAAAAAAAAAAAACACAGAACATACACTTCGGTGTTTCTTTTACTTTTGAAACAAGTTTTTTAAATCTGCGGTGGCGGCTTCGAAATAGTATTTCCCGCTTTCTTTTGTTTCTTCTTTTCACGAGGAGCACACTTCAGAAATATAACAATGTTTTGTTAATATTTTAAGGAGTTGCTTTCTTTTAGTTCATCTTTCAACTCTCTGTTTTCATTACATTTTGCTTCTCTAGCTGAATTTCCTGTTCCTTTTCGTTTATCTGCTTTCGTAGTTTTTATGTTACGTTAGCAGAACATTTGGATAACAAATAAGATTGGTTTGGAGAGAAAGACGAATATTCTGCACAAAAAAAGCCTATGTTAGAAAACAGCTTTTCTTTACAGGCAAAATAAATTTTCTGTTTCAACTCACCAACGCCGACCTTCTCGAACCACAGAATTTAAATTAAAATAATAAAATAGAAAAGGTTAAATTGCTTAGGTACAGAAAATAGAAAATAGCTTTTCTTTCTCTGCACTCACCAACGCAGAGCTGCAATCTTTCCTGAAACAGAATTTAAATTAAATTAATTTAAAAAAAAAATTCGGTTACGATTTAATTTGATTACTAAGAAAAAAAATGGAGTCAGTTCATTCGCGAATTGAATTTCCAACTGATTCAAAAAAAAATTAAATAATCGATATTTCAGCGAAGAACACGACGCGTAGTTAGGTCAAGAGGCTTCGACTTTTGAAAAAGTAGGAAGATTCCTTTCCGGTACAGTCCCGCTCTAGTTTGAACACTTTTCCCTTCCCGATTGCCACGCAAGTGGGGAATATTCTTGAATATGTTGCATTTGCTATGCAAAAAATGTCCTTAATCGAGTGCATAAATTACGGGCAATACTGGAGATAGCGTAAGCTCGATCGGCCAGAAAAAAAAAAACAAAATTTTGCATTTCCTTTTTTTTAAAAACAAAAATTGAGAGAACCCCTGCAGGTGTGTGCTCGAACGCTTATCAAAAGTAAAAATAAAAATTCCTTAGAGCATTGCGATATTGGAAGTACGCTGAAATAAGCAAACACATAAATATTAGTAGAAGCTACATTGAAAATATTATTTCTACCCCAAAACGTAATGGTCATGTTTGTTACGTAAGTCACCGTTCATATTACATATTAATCTTACCTATGTATATCTTAGAGTATTTTTTTTATGTAACGTGTACATGCTGCGAATTGTAAAGGTGGAAAGCGAACAATTTATAAATTATTGGTCATCGAAACGTACTTTATAATGCCATCTAAAAACAACAGCTATTGAATTATGTTTTAATCTAGAAGCGACTGCTATCGATATTCGTGAGTAAAAGCAACTTCCAATTTAAACAAATTAAACAATAAAAATCGTTTTATTGCTTGTAATTTCCGTACATCAAGTAAATTACTAAGGCGTCTAGAGAATAGAGATATCATAACATCCGAGATGTTATTACCAAGGAGTCAAATTTTCTTTCCAACGGGGAAGAAGAGGAGAACGGGAAAACATAATTGCGTGGCCTGCGTGTTTTCACCTACGTTGTCCTTCGATTTCACGACGACTTGCGTCTGCAATTGCAAACACGAAACGAACAACACGACACTTTCAATTAAAACATCCATAATTCGAGTGACCATCTGCCTGCTTATTATTGTATCAGAAGCAGTCATCATCGTGCAAAACATCGTCAACCGAAAAAGCGAAACGGGTGTAGAAGAGAAGATCCTTCTGGTAAACGAAACCGTCTTTTCCAGCATCATCCTTCTGACTTCCCTGACGAACCTGCTTCGCTCCAAAAGCAGGTTCGCAGTTTTTCGCAAGTATCAGAATCTACTGGATAGAAATGAGAGGAGGAAATTGTTGGAAGTGCGCGAGACGAAACGTCTGAGGCTTTATGCGATGGCCTACGTGACCATCGACATATTCCTGGTGGGCCTATACGTATTGCTGCTTCACAGAACGGATTTTTGCAGGCTCCTTTCAACCTGCTGGTTCTTCACGCTGGTTGAAATACTCGGAACTCTATCGCAGCTGACGTTCTGCTCGCAAGTTGTAATGGAAGCCAACTTCTTCGGCAGCCTCTTCGCCACCGTGTACAGCTACATTCGACTGGACTTAGAATCCAAAAATCTTAATCTGGAGGACAATCTGAAAGCAAGGCGTGTTCTGTACCACGACATTTTCCAGTACTTCAGGCTCATGAATCGTCACTACAGTGCCATATACTTGGCGTGGTTTACTTTTATTATCATCGTGGCCATCTTGAATTGCTACGTGTTTGTCGTGAAGATATTTCACGATGGGCACGTCAACGCGAAAATGCTGGTTTATTTGTTCAAGATATTCATTTGCACGTGCGCGTCGTCTTATACCACCAAAAGATTTGAGGACATAATTGTTTCGGTAAGCAGGAGTATTAATTTTAAGTTTGCTTTTACTTTGTTAATCAAGTACCCTGTTTGATCTATTTCCTCAGAAACCATAAAGGTAATCCCCTAACTGGAGCTTGAACAAACCTATCCCATCTTCTTTCCAAATCTCCTAACTGAAACTTCTTTCCAAATCCCCTAAATGAAACTTCAACAGACCTTCCTCATCTTCTTTCCAAATAAACTCCAACAAACCTATCCCATCTTCTTTCTGAATCCCCTAACTAAAACTTCAGCAGACCTTTCCCTTCTTCTTTCCAAATCTCCTAACAGAAACTTCTTTCCAAATCCCCTAAATGAAACTTCAACAGACCTTCCTCATCTTCTTTCCAAGCAAACTTCAACAAACCTATCCCACCTTCTTTCTGAATCCCCTAACTAAAACTTTAGCAGACCTTCCCCATCTTTTTTCCAAATCTCTTAACTGAAACTTCTTTCCAAATCCCCTAAATGAAACTTCAACAGACTTTCCTCATCTTCTTTCCAAATAAACTTCAACAAACCTATCCCATCTTCTTTCTGAATCCCCTAACTAAAACTTCAGCAGACCTTCCCCATCTTCTTTCCAAATCTCCTAACTGAAACTTCTTTCCAAATCCCCTAAATGAAACTTCACCAGACCTTCCTCATCTTCTTTCCAAATAAACTTCAACAAACCTATGCCACCTTCTTTCTGAATCCCCTAACTAAAACTTCAGCAGACCTTTCCCTTCTTCTTTCCAAATCTCCTAACTGAAACTTCTTTCCAAATCCCCTAAATGAAACTTCAACAGACCTTCCTCATCTTCTTTCCAAATAAACTTCAACAAACCTATCCCATCTTCTTTCTGAATCCCCTAACTAAAACTTCAGCAGACCTTTCCCGTCTTCTTTCCAAATACCCTAACTGAATCTTCTTTTACCATGTTCTTTCCAAATTCTCTAATTGAAACTTTATCAGACCTTTCTCATCCTTCTTTCCAATAGCTTAAAGCTAAAATCTTATCTGCCATATCCAAAAAAGCATTTTATGGGGATTTTGGGAAGTTTGCTTGCTTTTTCTCCAACTACTAGGCATCAGAGATTCCATTTCTTAAATCTTATTAACCAGTTTTAAAAAGTACTCCACCATATTTTAAGTTTTTTCGCGAGAATTTGATCATTTTTCATTTCGTTTTCTCTTCTTCCTCCAATTGAAGAGACAAGCAATTCATCGTTTCCTTCAAATTCTTCAACTTCTATATTTAGTAATTCTTCGAAGTGCTTCTTTCATCTTTCCAGTAAAATTAATTCCATTCCATTCCATTTCCCTTTTTCTTCTAAGAAGTTTCCTCCATTCTTAGCTTTGAAGAAGTTTGCAGCTCTTTTAAAACCAGTCCTGATATTGTCTTCTTCATTTCCACAAAAACGTCGAATTTCTTTTCCCTTTTTGATTGATTGATTGATTGATTGATTGATTGATATCTCCTTTTCTTTTTAAGCTGCAAATTTGTTATGGTTTTCTCATTTGCTTTGAGTAGGCCCAATCATTTCTCTTTTGCATTTTGCTTTTTGTTGTTCCTTCTTTCATAAACTCTTCTGGTAGAACCCGACCGTGGTTACTTTTTCCTTCTTTTTTCAATAGTAGGTTTTGCTTAACTTAAATGAAACATTGCTCTTCTTCATTTTTATTATCTCTTTTACTTACTTAATCCTTTTGCCTTTTTTGCTACCTTACGAATAGTGCTCTGGTGGAGTTGGCTTCATCGCTCTTCCAAAGTGTTTTTTTTTTTAATTTCTTCCTGTCCATGACGATACGAAACGTTCTTTTCGTTATTTCCTCCTCCTATCAAGTTCTTTTCTGTCTGCCCCTGTGCTTCCCGTTTAATAGTTCCACCTCATACTCTTCTCCTTGTTTATTTTTACGCCAAACGCCTCAACTTCTGACTTTCCTCCTCTTACTCATCATTTGCGTCCAATTCGATTCCAAAATTTTGATTTTACTAGAAAAAAGCGTCTGCAAAAAATAAATCGTGCAAGGAGAAAGGAAAAAAAATTAAAAAAAAAAACAAATGATAATCGCAAACAAAGACAAAAAAAAAATCGAAAACATTTGACGATTGAGTAACGCAAATGAAATGGAAACGAAATTACAATTCCCGAAGAACGTAAGAAAAACAAACGACGACCGTGCCTGGTATTAAATTAAGATAAAAAAATAATAATGTTCAAGACCTAATGGTAATCCGAAATTCACAAAAAAAAAAAACAAAAACAAAAAGAGGAACAAATTTGAAAGAAAAAAAAACGTTGAAAAGAACTGCTGTTTATTTGATTCCTGAAAAATATTAAACAGTTACGAACGACGAACGACGAAAAGAAAACAAAGAACGTTGACGATCGGAGGGACCAAATCAAGAAAAGAGAAAAATACTCCCAGAGAAAGTAAGAAAAACAAATGACTGTCGTAATGTTAGAACTCAAGAAAGAAATCAACGACAAACGTTTACATTAAAACGTAGTGGTAATTCGAAATTTCCATTGAGAAAAAAAAAGGGAAAGAGAAAATCGAATTCCTCCGATAAAGAAAGCGAAAAGAAAAATCCCAGAGAAAACAAGAAAAACAAATGACGATCGTAATAATAGATTAAAACAAAAAAGTAGCAATAATGAAAACAATAAGCGACAATTATTGTAATATTAAATTAAGATTCAATAATAATAAACGTTAAAAACCTAATGGTAATTAGGAATTCACAAAAAAATAAAACAAAAGAGAAAAAATTTCAAAAAAATTAAAATTATTTCTGATGAAGTATGAAAAACAAATGACAGTCGTAATATTAGAACTCAAGCGTTCAAAACGTGATGGTAATTCGAAAAATTCGAAAAATTCGAAAATTCGAAAGAAGGAGAAAGAAAACCTATATTTCCAAAAAAATTGAAATAAATTTCGAAACACATTTTTAATTTCTCAAAAATACTAAACAATTACAAACAAAACAAAAACAAAAACGTTGACGATCAAAAGACCCAATCAAAATAAGAGAAAAAAATCCAGAAAAAGTAAAAAGGAAACAAATGACGATCGTAATATTAGAACTCAAACGTTCAAAATGTGATGGTAATTCGAAAAATTCGAAAATTCGAAAAAAAAAGGAGAATATTTCCAAAAAAATTGAAATAAATTTCGAAACACATTTTTAATTTCTCAAAAATACTAAACAATTACAAATAAAAAAAAAACAAAAACGTTGACGATCAAAAGACCCAATCAAAATAAGAGAAAAAAATCCAGAAAAAGTAAAAAGGAAACAAATGACGATCGTAATATTAGAACTCAAACGTTCAAAATGTGATGGTAATTCGAAAAATTCGAAAATTCGAAAAAAAAAGGAGAATATTTCCAAAAAAATTGAAATAAATTTCGAAACACATTTTTAATTTCTCAAAAATACTAAACAATTACAAACAAAACAAAAACAAAAACGTTGACGATCAAAAGACCCAATCAAAATAAGAGAAAAAAATCCAGAAAAAGTAAAAAGGAAACAAATAACGATCGTAATATTAGAACTCAAACGTTCAAAACATGATGGTAATTCGAAAAATTCGAAAATTCGAAAAAAAAAGGAGAAAGAAAACCTATATTTCCAAAAAAATTGAAATAATTTTGGAAATACATTTTTAATTTCTCAAAAATACTAAACGATTACAAACAAAAAAAACAAAAACGTTGACGATCAAGAGACCCAATCAAAATAAGAAAATAAAATCCAGAGAAATTAAAAAAAAAACAAATGACGATCGTAATATTTGAACTCAAACGTTCAAAACGTCATGATAATTCGAAATTCAAGGAGGAAAGAAAATGAAAGAAAAAAACGAATTCACCAATAAAAAAAAGAGAAAAAGAAATTACCAGAGAAAGCAGGAGAAACAAATGACGACGGCATAATAATAAATTAAAACTCAAAAAAGTAACAATAATAATAAAAATAATAATAACAAACGTTCAAAACGTAATGGTAATTCGAAAAATTCGAAAATTCGAAAACAAAAGGGAGAAAGAAAAACTATATTTCCAAAAAAATTGAAATAAATTTCGAAATACATTTTTTAATACATTTTCCTCAAAAATACTAAACAATTACAAACAAAAAAAAAAAACCTAAAACGTTGACGATCAAGAGACCCGATCAAAATAAGAAAAAAATCCAAAGAAAAAAAAACAAATGACGATCGTAACGTTAAATTAAATCTGCAGGTCTGTGACGATATTTTGAAAAACGTTAAATTTAGTCCAGAATACAATTTAGAAAAATTAAAAAACAAAATTACATCAAAAAAAGAACGTGGAATTCAGTTTTACAAAACAATTACAAAAAGAAAATATTTTTTTTATATGAACAAATTTCTTTTAATTAATACCGAACGAAATGAAGACTTAGTAAAAATTTTGTTTGTTTTACAAATAATCAGAAATTCAATTAGGACCGATCGAAATGAAAAAAATACTAAATAATTATTTTACAAATAACCAGAAATTCAAGAAAATAAAGAAATAAATACCACTGAAACTGTAGCGTCAAAAAGAGAAGAAGAAAAAAAATGGTGTGGTGAGAAAGACACAAAATAAAAAAAAGACTGCGTTAGAAAACGGCTTCTTTTTATGCGTAAAATGAATTACTCTTTCGACTAACCAAAGCTGACTTTCTCGAAACGCAGAATTTAAATTAAATTAGTAAAATAGAAAAAAATCGGTTACGATTAAATTGATTACGAAATCAACACGCCGCGCGCTGTGAAGAATTGGTATCTTAAGATCGGTTTCGACTCGAAGAACTGGGAAGATCGATTTCTTGCACGGTCCCGCTGTACTTAAGCACTTTTCCCTTCCCGATTGTTACGCAAGCGAGGAATATCGAATGTTGCATTTGCAATGCAAGAAACATCCTTAATTGAAATCAATACGTCGCGCGCTGTAAAGAATTGGTATCTTAATTGGCGCAATTAATTTCAAGGTGAGGATACTGACTGATCGAAAACAATTTTAAATAAAAAAAATAAACAAGTTTTCAACTAGAAACACGATGTGTAATCGGGTCAAGATCGGGGTTTCGACTCGAAGAACTGGGAAGATCGATTTCTTGCACGGTCCCGCTGTACTTAAGCACTTTTCCCTTCCCGATTGTTACGCAAGCGAGGAATATCGAATGTTGCATTTGCAATGCAAGAAACATCCTTAATTGAAATCAACACGTCGCGCGCTGTGAAGAATTGGTATCTTAATTGGCTCAATTAATTTCAAACTGAGGATACTAACTGATCGCAAACAATTTTAAATAAAAAAAAAATAAACAATCTTTCAACTAGAGACACGACGTGTAATCGGGTCAAGATCGGGGCTCCGACTCGAAGAACTGGGAGGATCGGTTTCTTGCACGGTCCCGCTGTACTTAAGCACTTTTCCCTTCCCGATTGTTACGCAAGCGAGGAATATCGAATGTTGCATTTGCAATGCAAGAAATGTCCTTAATTGAGTGCATAATTTGGGGGAAAAAAATTAGGGAAATGCCGATTACGAATTGTACCAGAATGTAAACTGCAAATTCAGCAACACTTTTTTTATAAATACAAAAAGTTGAGAAATTACACTCGGCTACAAACTAACCTATACCAAACATGATCGAACAAACCCTTTCTCATTCATGGAAGTTGTTAAATGCAAATGATGACTCAGTTTACCCTGCGTGTTGACGTTTTGATGCGTGGATGTCCTTTCCCTTTCTATTTTATATCAAAGAATTAAATAGAATAGGTTGCATTCGATTATACATTCAGAGTTACGAGCTATATTTACTATAAAGAAAAAAAAAACAAGTGTTCATAATAGAGTAAATATAAACGAACATAAAAGTAAATATACTTACATATTTGGGTATATAACATACTTATCGATTCACTTCACTTACAATTAGAGGTTTTACGTCAAAGAAACTCTCCCTGCCCGATCCTCATCACTTATCACGTCAAAATGCAAAGAATCATTAAATGGTACGCAAAAGAAAATTGCATCGCCTGTACCCTCGGCGTTGCCTTGTATTTGGGGCGAGTCTTTGGGTCTTTAATATCCATCAGCTGTCCACACCGCGATGTGACTTCAGGCGGGTCCAAATTCAAGAAATCGCACGTGTACCTCCACGTGAACGTCTTCATCATCTTTTTGCTGATAACCATGTTACTGGCGTTCATCTTCGACACCTTCCAGATGGACTATCGCAGCACGATCTTCATGAAGAGCCTAATCGAAATCCTCACGTATTCCGGTGCGATTATAGTATTAATAAGCACGAACATAAAATCAGATGTGAGGATAAAAGAACTCAACGGATTATCCAGCATCATCGACCATCAGCACCAATACGGAACCAAATCGTTACTGAACGTCGATGACATTTCGAAAATATTATGCTTTCAAGGTCTTTGGCTTTTGGTGTTTGTGATCGGACAGATCGTTAATGTTACCTCGTACGTCGGTATTGAAATGAATTGGTCGTTTTTACTCACCGCGATAGTCAGAGAATTCTGTTACTATAGCCAAATGGTATTCACACTGAACGCAATCGTCTTGTGCCAGGTGTACATGGCTTTGTTTAACCGATGCTTCCTCAAAATCAGAAACATTTTGGGAAGGAGGTTTGGAGGTGATTTCCCTTACTCGGTGGCACAGTACGTCGAAGACCTTAGGATTTTCCAAGTTCAAGTTCCAGTTCAAGTTGAAGACGGCGAGGTGGTGCTTTGGTCCTTTCAAAAACTGCGGAAACTGCACGCACATTTGTTCCTCAATTATAGACTCTCGTCCCAGTTAATAAGCCCCCAGTTTGTTTTCTGGTGGTTGGTCGGAATCTTACTTCTGACGGCCAATATTTATTTCATCATCACGGTCATAACCGAGGAAAGGTCGCTGAGCTATTACGAATTCATTTACCATTTGAAAGCAATCAGTGCTTTGTTCGGGATATCTTGGTACATAAGAGTCTATCAAAGCGTAACTGATGTGGTAGGTAAAACGTAATAACCAGGGAACGGAATTGTATATTTCGTTCGATTAAATACAAACGAAGCGGCAAACGTATAACGCTGCACGAACGCATCAATGCACACACATGGACCTCATTGCCGCCTCGTTCTAAATAAATCGAACAAAATATATAATTCCGACCTGTAGTAATAACAATCGTTTAATAATAAAAATAACAAATAGCTTACAAACCTACAATCGTTTTTAAGTTATGCCATTGCTCTTACGAATATCCTTGGTCGGATCTTTTTGGTTTGCAGTGGAGCTCTCGAGCTGATGAAGCCCCAAATAGGACTAAAACAGCTGTACAGAGAGTACTAGAGGGATTCACTGCAATCAAAAATGATTTGCACATTTTTTTCTTTTTTGTTAAAAAAACAACATGTACGTTCTTCTTTATCACTTCAGGGCGAGGACATAACGTCGTTCTTATTTCGTTATCCAATAAGTAAGTTAAACAAGGCGGAAGCAGCGCAGGTGAGTTATTTATTTTCTCTATTTTTTTTTTTTAATAATTTTTGATGAAATCAACTGCAGGTTGAGATGATGATCACGACTCTGCACATTCAAAAACCGGTGTTGAGGGCGTCCGACATATTTACAGTGGGAACCAATTTATTAGCTTCGGTAAGTAAGCACAGACGATTAAACGATTTAAAAAATATAACTGTGAGCAAATGCAGAACATTCTACAAACAACAAAAAAAAAACATAAGTTACAAACAAGTCTCGTACAACCTCTCTTCTCAAAAAA
Organism: Prosopocoilus inquinatus; assembly: GCA_036172665.1. Classification (NCBI taxonomy): domain Eukaryota; kingdom Metazoa; phylum Arthropoda; class Insecta; order Coleoptera; family Lucanidae; genus Prosopocoilus; species Prosopocoilus inquinatus. Next base: position 2,472,627 of record CM069873.1, read on the forward strand.
AAAAAAAGAAACTGAAACAATCGACAAGTGAATGCAAAATTGCATCAAAGACGTAAAGAGGACCTGCGAAGAACGATTGAAAGCCAAAGGACCACGACCGTCCAAAAATAAAACAAAATGCTAAAAAATGTTTAAATGTTTTGGATGTATTAACCTTGCTACTTTTAATTACTTCTACATCGCTTTTCGTTATTACCAGGGAAAAGAATTCGGGCCACTTGCTTCGCGACAGGTACAAAAATTTAGTACTCAGCCTCGCCCATTATAATTTTTGAAAAGTTCGCATTACACTGTCTTCGCTCCCACTCAATGAGAATTCCATGCATCGGAGTCGCGGAACGGTGGTAGGACTAAACAGTACATTCGGCGTAAAAATCGTCGAACACTAATAGGCCCTCGCTTCTTTTCCCTGGTTATTACGAATTAAAAAGAATCACAAATTTTCCATTTTCTTTTTTTTTTTAGATATCCGGAACGGTCGTTACTTACGTCTTGGTGGCACTTCAGTTCCACGCTTCTTGGAGTAAATAAAAAGAAAAGCAAATGCCTCAGTCGAGACGTGCGGAAATCACAATTTAATTATAACTCTGTAGTACTTTGCAGTATATTTTTTTTATGTTTTTTTGCACAATACAATATTTTCTTCTGCTTCGTCAGTAGTACAACTTCTAAACTTTAACTTCCCTCTATTCGAAACTATAATTTAATTTTACTCTGTATGACGTTGGTATTGCACGTCTTCCTTTTCTCTTCAATATAATGTTAGAAGTCTGGCTAAAAATTGCCTGTGCACGCGTGAACGCTGAAATAAAATAATAATGTCGACAATAACATGATGTGATGATAGTAAAGTAAAGTAAACAAACAGAATTTTCATCGCATTCAAATCAAATTCAAAAACTAAAACTAAAACTCGTGCGGTGACTACGTCGGTGAAAATGTTTGCTGAAAGATAATTGCCAGAATTAAAACTTCAACAACCCTAAGAGGATCTTTGACAATTACGAAACTGTATACTGGTGCATTTATTTGGGGCGTAAACTTAAAGAGTCATATTTGGCTTCCAGGCGTGAGTGAGATGAAAAATCGAAAGAAAAAAGAGCTGACTGTTACAGTCGATTTTCGTCTTGACCGTTTCGGTCGGGTAGGCTATTCTCCGTACACGCCTGTATAGAGCATTGCGTTCGTTTCGACCGCAGCGCCTCACCCGGTTTGAGGATGGTTAGCGGTCGTGTTGGACCGCTTCCTTTTGCAACCAGAGTTGCCAGTTTTGTAGTACTTTCTCACCATTTTCGGCACTTTCGCAAAAAAGTTGGTACCAAGAAATTACGGTTCAAAGAATAAGTACATTCTGACACACAACTAGATTAACCCTATTTCTGTGAAAAATAGTGTAGATGACTTTTTCTGTATCGCCTGCAACTTGATTACATAACTTTAAGTATTGATGAACTTTGTAGATAAAACCACTTCAAGCAGGTGCACAATTTAAATCGGCATCGGCATCGCGTATACCTTACCTTTTATTCAGTATTATAAGAAAAATTTTAAAAATGGAGAAAGCAAATGAATAAAAAGAAAAGAAACATGAGAAAAGACAAAACAAGATATAAAGGATTCAGTATAATGTTTTAAAAAAAGTAGAAAAAGAAATATTGAAAGACCAAGCAAGAACAGATCAAGGAGGAAAATGATGAGCGAAAGAAAAAATGCGAAAATGCAATAGAAAAAACAATAGGAAACCTCCTGTAATAACTATCTTCTGAAAACATTTCTTAAAGGTGAAAGTGGTTTAAACAAGATACAAATGATATAACAGTCACATCTTTTTCAAGAAACGAAATTCTGGAAATTCCTCCGTTTGTATTCAAATTGGCTATCTCTTTCCTAGAGTTAAATAAGTGATTAGATTAGTCGGGCTGTTTCTCTAAATAATTTTTTACATTTTAATAACAATCCTTTCTTCGTCTGGGGTAAGTTTAAGTGGATAGGTTTGACCTCGAAACGTTTATACATTTTACTTTTTGGATTGTTAATTTTTTTTTTAATTTTTAAGTTTAACGTTTCTTATTTCACTCTTCCACAATTTTTCGAATTTACTTAAAATTTCGATTTTCGATAATTCCTTACTTTTTGACATTTTGTGAAATTCCTTTCTCGGTTTGGATTCACTTCGTTTGAGTTTAGTTGGTTTGGTTTGCCCTGGAAAGGTCTTTAATGTCTCAAATTTTATGTTTAAAAGGTGTTGGATTAAATTGGGTTTAGGTTAAGTTCCTTTAGCTTCGGTTTAAGTGGGTTGACCTTGAAAAGTTCCTGTAAATCGCAAGATCCAACATTGCATGTAACTACGCCCAAATACAAGGCGATTAACGACCATGCCTTAAATAAGTTCATCTACAGTAATATAACGTTGCAGTAGAACGTCGATATTACGAAGGGATTCGTCAGCTCACGTGTGTGGTGACCCCTTGCCTGGCACTAGAACTATAATAACGGAGAACGAAAAGGGAACAATTAACAAAAGCATGTCGTCAAAAAAAAACTCACCCTACGTAACGTAGGTACCGAAGAGTTGCCAAATGTCGCCACCCAAATTCACAGAATGCGATCCCCGCTTGACACTCGGGGAGAATATAACGACGGTGAGGGAAAACCACAAAAATGCGGGCCGAAATTCGGACAATCCAACTCAAACTTACATACAGTCTGCACACACCGCGTGGGCGATAATTCAAGTGTACTCGACGCGTCCCCGCTTGCGTTTACTCCTTCTCTGATCGCAACGCCGTTACAATATGGAACAACAGGCGACATCTAAACGTCGAGGACATAAGAGCGCGGGGGAAAAGTAAGGAGACCAACACCGAACTGATTACAGGAATCCGACCCTAACAAATTCTTTACGATTTTTAACTTCCTTCATTTGTAAAACATTTAATTCTTACATTTTGTCTGTCAATCTGCAATTCTCAAATTCGATTTCTGGTAATTTCTTACTTTTTTTATGTTTTGTTTTGTAAAATACCTTTCCTGGATTGGGTTGAATCACGTTCGGTGTAGGTGGGTTGGCCTTGAAAAGTTTTCAATTTTTTATTTAAAAAATATAAGAGAGAGATAAGGAAAGGTGCATCGACGATTCAGCGTCTCTCCTGCCTAGGACGATTGGGCGATGGCTGCCCTTTTCGACGGAGCCTAAGATGGCGGCTGCTGGCTCGTTTCGTTGTAACAACACGTACGTCGATGGAACGCCGATGTTACGAAGGGATTTTTCGTTTAAAAAATGTAAGAGAGGGATAAAGAAAGGTGCATCGACGATTCAGCGTCTCTCCTGCCCAGGACGATTGGGCGATGGCTACCCTTTTCGACGGAGCCTAAGATGGCGGCTCGTCTCGTTGTAACAACACGTGCGTCGATGGAACGCCGATGTTACGAAGGGATTCGTCAGTTCACGTGTATGGCGACCTAAGGGCCTAGCGGCCTCCTTGCCTGGGACTAGCACTATAATAACGGGGAACGCAAAGGGAACAATTAACAAAAGAATGACCGCGAGGCCGGCAAAAAAAACTCACCCTGCGTAACGTAGGCACCGAGGAGTTGCCAGATATCGCCTCCCAGTTCCGCAGAATGGTGATGATGGTAGAACAACGATTCCCTGGCCTTACGCTGAGTCAAAATGTGACTTACAGAGAGATCTGTTAGCACGGAATTGCACAGAAAAAAAAAGTTACCTCGGTACAACCCGAGAAATCTAAAACGACTGTCGTTTATACTTACTTTGATCTAACTTTTCCCTGACATAAGCAAGATCTTGGCTACGCCCATGTTGCTTTATGTTTAATAAAAGAATCTCCGAAACTTATGTATTGTTGTGAAATCGGCGCGCTCCACCAATGAAATTGCATCACGTTTAAAGTTGCGTTATTAGGGGGCATGCGGGATACAGTAATAGCAATCGGTTACTTGCGTAACTAACCCATAATTATCTAAACTCGAGAACTCCGAACTGCCTAATAGATTTTTTTGTTTACAGAGGCGATGCCAGTTATTCATTCATGCTGTTTTATGATTAGTAAAAAGACAACTTCTGAAAAACTAATTACTTTTCTAAAAATAACTTAAATTACGAATACGTCGGAAAGAACTGGCTTTTTCTTAGAACAGACCGAGCAAACGGTAGGTAAATACGGAAACAAGGCGATTAGGACTTGGTAAATAAGACCAACGCAAATAAGAACAAACACGACACAATCAGATAAAACCAGTAGATTCATGCGAGTTCCACATAGATAATATGAAGTTCACGTGTAACGTCGGGCTGTTGACGACTGGAAACCATGAAATCGAAAAACAGGGAAAACTGCATTTTCTGCATATTCGGGCCGACTCTCCTCTGCGATCTTATGTTGATAAATCGTTGCAAGTGCGTGCACGAAACGGAAACGCCTGAGATCACGACGAAATACTGCGTGCCCAAACTTGTCCTGGCAACCGTCTTAATAACCGGGCAAATATGGAAGACCGTGGAGTATCACATGCAAAAGCGACAGATAAAGAACATCGAGCAAAGAATCGTAATGCTCAACGAGATCATGTTCTCCAGCATCATAATTCTCACTTGCATCATATCCGTTCTGATTTCGAACAGAAGAGTGATGATTTTCCACAAGTATCAGCACCTCTTAAACTGTTGGTATGCGTTCGGAAAGAAGCGAATCATCGGTCAAAAAAGCACGAGGAGACTGCGAAATCTTGCTTTGTTTTTCGCATATCTGAACGCGTCCTTTATGGTTCTATACATTTACGTATTATTCGAAGCGGAAATATTGCGTCACGGAACCATAATCGGTCATTTTTTATACTCGTGGAAGCTGCGCTGACATTCTCGACCCTGATGTACAACTCCCAAGGCATGATAGAGGCAAAATTCTTTAAAACTCTGATCAAGAAGTTCTCTGGGAACATTCGCGACGTCTTAGGGGATTTTCAAGTAATCGACACGGTCAGCATGATTTTACCTCGTCGCTTGAAAAATGTAGAAGAGACCACGAAGCATGGAACAGATCTAAAGAGTGAGATACAAACGCAAATCGTCTTCTACAAAACCATCACCCAATACTTTTACTATGTGAATCGTTTCTACAATCCGGCCTACCTCTTCTGGTTCACGTTTGTCATAATCATGTCTATTTTTAACACATACGCGTTTATAACGAAATTAACTCACGACGGGTATATTAGCATGGAGATCACGGTGTATATAGCCAAAATTTTTGCCATTGCTGCAACTACGATTCACAGCACCATAGAGTATCAAACCCTGGAAAATGCGGTAAGTCAATCAATGTCAGGTCTTCATTTGATCCTGTATCCCACGTGACCTGCGACCTATCAGACCAATTTGATTACCTTACCTACCCTTACCCTAGGCAGAACTCGGTCACGTAGGATACATTCAATTATGAAGACCCTGTATAATTTAATGCATTAAACAATTCAATTAATACCATTGCTAATGAAATACGAACTTTATTTCTGTCTCTGATTACATTCAATTATGAAGACCCTGTATAATTTAATGCATTAATCAATTCAATTAATACCATTGCTAATGAAATACGAACTTTATTTCTGTCTCTGATTCATTGTGATGTTAAAGCGCGCATGAAAGTCGACAATTTTTTTATAGGAAACTTCATTTCTAACTTCCAAAGTGAAAAAACGTAGACGTGTATGACGTATGTATGAGTTTCGCGTTAGCGCCATCTAGTAACTCAAAAACTAATCACGCTCACTAGACCCAGAGTGCAGCTCACTGGATTAAAATTTAACGCAAAATTGAAAAATGCAATACCATAGAGGGTTTCAATTGGTTCCCCTTGCCAGATCTTCATAACAACCAGCTCCTCACTTTAAATTTGATGAACAGATAAAACAGCGACATCTTACGACCGCTTTTTGACCTGACATTGCATTAAATTTGATAATTCCCAACGAAGTTCTGATTTTAATAATTGATTTCTTGCGTTGTAAGTTGAACTGTTTTGTATTTTATTTTCCTGCAATTCTTTTATGCCACAAAATTTAATCTGAAGATGTTTTTATTGGTGTCGTAGAATTTTTCGGTATTCCAAATATATTTCGATTAGGTTTCAATTCCTGCAAGAGCTCTTGAGACTGACTGACTACTCGAAGAACAAAATTCTTTTAAATTCTTTCCCTGTTTAGAATTTTTGAAAAAATATCCTGAATTTTTCACTTCACTTCAAAAATGTCAAAAATGTCTTCCATAATTTTTAAATTTTTCTAAAGCATTTTCAATTCTTAGAATTATTTTCTCTAATTTTTAAGTGTCTTTTTTGTTTTCCCCCTAATTTTTCATTACTTGTTCCTTTCATTTTTTTACGTTGTTTCAATTTCTTTTAAATTTCCGACTTCTTAAAATTTCTTCCCTAATTTTTTCGTTTTTTTCGTTCGGGTTCGCTCAGGTCTGCTTCGTTTGGATTGGGTTGACCCTCAACAATTTTCCAAAAAAAAAAAAAAAAAAAACATTATTTTGACTTCGCGTAGGTGCGTGTCAGTTGGGTTTGGTTGACCTTGACGCCTTGAAACATCTTTTCAAATTTCCGACGTTTCTCGGCGAATTCGGTCGGGTCGGGTTGACGTTGAGCTGATTTTTAAAATCTTCACCAAATTTAAGTTTTCGTCTTTTTCCAATTTTTTCCCCTTAAATTAATCTGAATTTGCCATTTTTTGCCAGATTTTGTCGCTGGGTTGACTTCGGGTAGCTTGGCATCGGTTGAGTTGAGTTGACCTTGAACAAGTTTCGTTTTCAATTGCAATTTCTTTTCCTCCAAATTCATTTAATTTTTCTTTTTTTTTTTTGTTAGCTTTCCTCGACTTTGCATAGGTTGACTTCAGTTGGATTGGATTGGCCTTGAAGTGTTTTTTCTAATTTTCTCATTTTTTTTTTGAAATTTTTATCGATTTTATATATTTGTTTTAACTTTTCTCTTTTCCCTTCAATTTTTCAGATTCTTCCAGTTGGGTTGGGTTAGTCTTGAACCGCCTTTTTTTAGATGTTCTGAATTTTTCGGAAATTTTCGTCAATTTGAATTTTCTTGTCTTAATTTTTCTCTTTTCCCTTCAATTTTTCAGATTTTTCCAGGTGGATTGGGTTGACCTTGAACAAATAATATATTTATTATCGTTCAGATTTTTAATACTTTTCGGCAATCTTGAATTTTGGTCTTTTTTGCAATTTTTTTCCTCCAAATTCATTTTTCTTTTTTTTTGTTAGTTTTCATCGCCAGGTTGGCTTTGTGCAGGGTGACTTCAGTTGGGTTGGATTGACCTTGAAGTGTCTTTTTTTAAATTTTCATCGGTGTCTTTTTATTTTACTTTTTCTCCTTTACCTTCAATTTTTCATATCATCCCAATTGGGTTGGGTAGGCCTTCGATCGTCTTTTTTTCAATTTTCCTCCAAATTCATCTAATTTTTCTTTTTTTTGTTAGCTTTCGTCGCTGACTTGACTTTGCGTAGGTTGACTTCAGTTGGGTTGGATTGGCCTTGAAGTGTTTTTTCTAATTTTCTCATTTCTTTTGGAAATTTTTATCGATTTTATATTTTTGATTTAACTTTTCTCTTTTCCCTTCAAACTTTCAGATTCTTCCAGTAGGGCGGGGTTAGTCTTGAACCGCCTTTTTTAGATTTTCTAATTTTTTCGGAAATTTTCGTCGATTTTAGTTTTCTTGTCTTAATTTTTCTCTCTTCCTTTCAATTTTTCATTTCATTTTTTTTCAGGCTTCTTTTTTCAGGTTTTTTCAGGTGGGTTGGGTTGACCTTGAACAAATAATATATTTATTATCGTTCAGATTTTCAATACTTTTCGGCAATCTTGAATTTTGGTCTTTTTTGCAATTTCTTTCCTCTAAATTCATTTTCCTTTTTTTTGTTAGTTTCCGTCGCCGGGTTGGCTTTGCGCAGGTTGACTTCAGTTGCGTTGGATTGACCTTGAAGTGTTTTTTTTTTAATTTTCATCGGTGTCTTTTTATTTTACTTTTTCTCTTTTACCTTCAATTTTTCGTATTATCCCAGTTGGGTTGGGTTGGCCTTCAATCGTCTTTCTTTTTTCAATTTTCTGATTTTTTTGGAAATTTTCGTCGATTTTTGCTTTAATTTTCCTTCAATTTTTCTAATTTTTTCGGTTGATTTGGGTTGACCTCGAACAATTTTCCAAACAATATAATTATCAATTTTTTTTCGAATTGTTTTTTTTCCGATTTTTCAAAACCGTTTTCCCTAATTTTTACATTTTTTAGAATTTCCGAATTTTCTTTTTTCCATTTTCTTCCCTAATTTTGCAGTTCATTTGTTTCAAGTCTTCGTTTCTTTTTTTTCAATTTCTTTGCTCCGAATATTGATCTGATTTTTCCTTTTTTGTTAGTTTTCGTTGCTTGATTCGCTTTACTTAGATTGATATCGGTTGGGTTGGATTGACCTTGAACAATTTTCCAAAAAAGTATTAAATTTTTTTCCGGAAATTTTCGTCGATTTTAATTTCTTGTCTTAATTTTTCTCCTTTTCCTTCACAATTTTTTAGATTTTTTCAGTTGGGTTGGGTTGACCTCGAACAATTTTCTAAACAATATACATATTTAATATTTTTCTTTTTTTTTCGATTTTTCAAAACTATTTCCTTAATTTTTACATTTTTTTTTAGAATTTCCGAATTTTCTTTTCCATTTTCTTCCCTAATTTTTCAGTTCTTTTGTTATTTTTTTGGGTTTTCTCACAATCAAAAATTTTCCCGACTTTTTAAAATTTCTTGCCTGATTTCTAATATTTGGATTGGGTTAGCTCAGGGCAGCTTCGATTGGGTTGGGCTGACCTTCAACTTTTTTCCCCCAAATTCATCTGATTTTTCTTTTTTTTTTTTGTGTGTGTGTGTGTATTAGTTTTCATCGCTGGGTTGACCTCCGCGTATGTCGAATTCAACTGAGTTGGGTTGACCTTGACATTTTTTTACAATTTTTTTCCTCCAATTTAATCTGATTTTTCTTTCTTTTGTGTTAGTTTTCACCACTTGGTTGACCTTGCACATGTTGGATTCGATTGCGTTGGTTTTACCTTGACCTTTTCACCAATTCTTTTTCCTCCAAGTCCATCTGATTTTTCTTTATTTTTTTGAATTAGTTTTCATCGTTGGATTGGCCTCCACGTATGTGGGATTCAGTTGGATTGGGTTGGCCTTGGACCGCTTTTCTTAAATTGAATTTAATCGAATTTCAATTTTTTTGTCTTCAAATCAGATTCATCAGCAATTTTCTACGATTTGAAAACATGTTTTCTAAACAAAACATATTTTTTTGTCTGTCATTAATTTATCGCCATTAATAAAGCAAAGAAAAAAACTTTCACAGTCAACCGTCATTTTTAAATATATATATATATTTTTTTGTTCATTACATGTTTACATTCATTTGTTTTCGCTGTTTAGTATTGAGAAAATATGTGTCGTAAGTCACGGAGGCCGAAGTAGGTAATTTTTCATACGAAATGTACTCTACTAAGGCAAAGATTAAATAAAGTATGAGATGTTATAACAATAATAATTTATGGAAATCGAAGAACAAACACTACAGTGTCCTTAGGTATACGCAGTCGTAAAAACTATACGTCGGTGTTACAGACATCGGAAGAGTCATGAATTTTAACTACCCAGAAAAGAAAAAGATTATAAAAAAAGAAAATTGCGTCGCCTGTACATTCTGGCCAACCTTATTTCTCGATTTCACTGTAATACACGCGTTCAAATGCAATCATCGCAAGGAAATAGTCGAAATCGAAACGTCATTAAATACAACAAGATGTATCATTGCTGCATTGCTGACGATCGCGGAATTCTGGAAGTTCTGCATCAATTTCTTCAATGTACAGAAAGAAAACATAGAAGACATCGTCCTTTTTTACGACGACCTCCTCTACACGAGCATTATCCTCACGAGTATGATATACCCCATGTGCCTTTCAAACTACAGAATGAAACTACTCCACGAATATCAGTCTTTTGTAGTCGGCCTCAGGAAATACATCAAAGGAAAAGTCCTGAGTGAGAAAGATGTTAGGAAGCTTCGAAATTTAGGATTTTCTTACGTTTTGGTTTACGGAAGCGTCGTCGCAACTTACTTGCTTCTAATGTTCAAGACGAACTTCTGCAATCAAATCGCAAGCTGCTTCTTCTTCGTCATCTCCGAATCGCTGATATGCCTCTCCGAATTTAATTTCACCTCACACATGATACTGGAAGTCCACTTCTTTCGGTTGCTTCTGCGAAAATTCTGCAGGAATCTCATTCGTACGTTGTCTGTTGCATCCAAAGCAGGACGCTTTAAAACAGAGTCGCAAGCTAAAGAGGCGGAGGTTCGTTTGAAATTGCAGCGGAGGTTCTATCAGGAGCTGGTTGTTTTCGTGAAGTTCATGAATCGCTCGTACAATCCGCTGTACTTCACCTGGTTCACGTTTATTACGGCGCTGGCGATCATTCATCTCTTCCTGTTGTTTCTGAAAATATTTTACGAGGACCGTGTCAGCGTGGAGATGGTCGTTGTGGTGCTGAAGGTTTTCTCGTGTACCGTTCAGGCGATATACTCAACTAAAAGATTTCAAGAACTTATTGATTCGGTAGTTAATTATTCAAGTTCTCACATTAAAGAAAACCAGGATGCTACGTTTTGAAACGCAACATAGGAAATCCCATGTTAATTTGTAGATTCTCGATTGTTGGCTTCCCTAATTATTTTACAGCAAAATTCCATTTAGGTTTCTTAAAGCACTCTTCAAGATGAATCTGTCTGTGAAGTTTCAGAATTTTTCATGCGCTGAGTTTCAAGATATAAAAAAAAAGATCTGTAACGATGTGCAATTTATACCGAACTATCCGCAAGGCCTTATTCAATAAATATTAAAATAAATTAGTGGAAAATCAATCTTTTTAAAAAACGAACGCGATTTATTAACCATCTGTTCAGTATTCACTATCATTGATCAAGGTCGTGTTGATAGTTAGGCATACACTGAATTACAAAATCGTTTTTTCTAAATATCTTAAAACTCGGCGTACTAAAAATTCTCAAACTTCGCAGACAGATTCACCTCAAAGAGTACTTTAAGAAACCTAAAAGGAATTTTGCTGTAAAATCATTAGGGAAGAAAATATTCGAGCAGATTTAAATTAACATGGGATTTCCTATGTTGCGTTTCAAAATGCAGCATCCCGCATATTTAATTGTGCTTAGCTTAATTTACGTTCATATTTCAGGGTGAAGAGGCAATCTCGTTTTTATTTCGTTACCCAATGAGCAAGCTAAGCCCAGCAGAAGCAGCTCAGGTTAACTTAATGCCTGAATTCCTAAGAAAAAAAAAATAATTTACCTCTCTGAATTTTAGGTAGAAATGATGATCACTGCTTTATACGTGCAGAAACCGATTCTACGCGCATCAGATATATTTATTGTTGGCACTCGATTATTAGCCTCTGTGAGTATGTCACCTCCTTTTCAAAGTATTTCACGTTTCTTCCATTTTTTTTTTTTTTTTGTATTGAAGAAGTATTTTTCGTATTTAATAATTTTAGATATCCGGAACAGTTGTGACGTACGTGTTGGTGGCCTTGCAATTCCACGCCTCTTGGATTAAAGAGTGAATCCCTAGTGTAACGAAGAAGTTCAGAAAAGTTACATCATTTGTAAATTAAGGACGCACTTAATTGCTTTATTTAAAATAACCGCGTTTACAATCTTTATAATTCCACTTATCCACTATGAGATTCAAATAAATAAATGTTAAAAAAAAGTAAACAAAATTGCTTTTGTTATTTTTGGTTAATTTCAGTTTTTTTTTTTTATTATTCATTTTTACCTTTACAACAAAACTCAATTAGGTATACAGGTTTTTAATTATTATAACTCGGCCTTCACCATCACCATCACCATCACCATCACCTTCTTCTTCTTCTTCGTCGTCTTTCTAAGTTCTTTTCCCAAAAGGTACAACACCCCTCCTCCACACGCTTCCCCAATAATAATAATATGCTGGTGACGAAGAGGGAAGAAAAAAAAAGGAATCCTGCGAATCCGCTCGAAACGGTTTAAATCGAAACAAAAATCGTTTAAATTCAATTTCAACAACAAAACAGCGTCGATTTCAACAACAAAAAGCAACTCAGTAACGGAATTATGGAAAATATACAAGGAAGCCCGAAAAATAGGGCGACGGCACGGGAGTACTCATGCGTAGCTTACAATTTCTTAACGTGACGAGAAGAAATCTTTAACGCGCGTTAGCTCACGCCGCTCGCAAAATTGGATCCGGGGCGCGAAAATAAACCAAAAAAACGAATGGAGAAAATTCCAACAGCATGACAATATGGACTCTGAACATTAACTTAATCAACGTGACAAACCAAAAAAAAAAAAACATGACGGCACTGAGTGATAAGTAAGAAAGTAAACGCACGGGACGCATTTTGCAAAAATTTACTAAAAACCGTGACACTTTTCTCATATAAAAAAATAATCATATCACAGTGAACTTCCTCTCCCGTTGACCAAAAAATAAAAGCCATTCGCCCTCTTCACAAAGTCGGTTTTTTAAATTTTTTAATTTTATAGAAAATTTACGCCGATTTTATTTTTATTTTTGTCTTAAGTTTTCTCTTTTTCCTTCAATTTTTCAGGGTATTCCAGTTGGGTTGGGTTTTGATTTTCTAATTTTTTCGGAAATTTTCGTCGATTTTAATTTATTTTCTGTGTTAATCTTTCTTTTCCCTTCAATTATTCAGATTTTTCCAGTTGGGATCGGTTGACCTTGAACAATTTTCCAAACAATAAATTTATTATTGTTTAGATTTTCAATACTTTTCAGTAATCTTCGCGAAAAAAGTGTTATTTTTTTGCAATTTTTTTCCTCCAAATTAATCTAATTTTTCTCTTTTTTCTGTTAGTTTTCGTCGCTGGGTTGGCTTTGCGTAGATTGACTTCAGTTGGGTTGAACTGGATTTAAAGTGTTTTTTTCCTTTAATTTTCTATTTTTTTTTGCAAATTTTCATCGATTTTATTTATTTTTTTTGTCGTTTTAGTTTTTCTATTCAAATTTTCAGATTCTTCCCGTTGGGTCGGCCTTGAGCCGCTATTTTTTAGATTTTCTAATTCTGCCTTCACAAGGGCGCTTCTTCAAATTTTCTAATTTTTTCGGAAATTTTCGTCGATTTTAATTTTTTTCTTAATTTTTTTTTGGAAATTTTTATCGATTTTATTTCTTTTTCATTTTACTTTTTCTCTTCAAATTTTCAGATTCTTCCAATTGGGTTGGCCTTGAATCGCTATTTCTAAGATTTTCTAATTTTGCCTTCACTAAGTCACTTTTTTAAATTTTCAAATTTTTTCCAAAATTTTCGTGGATTTTTATTATCTTTGTCTTAATTTTTCTCTCTTCGCTTCAATTTTTCAGATCTTTCAAATTGGGTTGGGTTAACCCTGAACAATTTTCCAAGCAATAAATTTATTATTGTTCAGATTTTCAAAACTTTTCAGTAATCTCCGTGAATTTTAAGTTTCGGGTTTTTCTAATTTCTTTTCACTCCGAATTCATCTGATTTTTCTTTTTTTTTGTTAGTTTTCGTCGCTGGGTTAGCTCTGGGTAGATTGATAGTTGGGTTGAATTGGCTTTCAACTGTTTTTTTTTATATTTTAATTTTTTTGGAAATTTTCATCGATTTAATTTTTTTTTTGTTTTACTTTTTTTCTTTTCCCTTCAATTTTTCAGATTGTTCTAGTTTAGTTGGGTTGGCCTTGAACCGCTATTTCTTATATTTTCTAATTTTTTCGTAAATTTTCATCGATTTTAATTTTCTTGTGTTAATTTTAATGTTTCTCCTTTCCCTCCAATTTTTCAAAAATTTTCCGGTTATGTTTAGTTGACCTTGAACAATTTTCCAAAGGTTGACCTTGAACAATTTTCCAAAGGTTGACCTTGAACAAATTTCCAAACAATTATTGTTCAGAGTTTCAATACTTTTCAGTAATCTTCGCGAATTTGAAGTTTCGATTTTTTTAAATTTTTTTTCACTCCGAATTCATCTGATTTTTCTTTTTTCGTCGCTGGGTTAGCTCTGCGTAGATTGGTAGTTGGGTTGGATTGAAATGTTTCTTTTAGTTTCTTAATTTTTTTGGAAATTTTTATCGATTTAATTTTTTTTTTGTTTTACTTTTTTTCTTTTTCCTTCAATTTTTCAGATTGGACTAGTTGGGTTGCGTTGGCGTTGAACCGCCATTTCTTAGATTTTCTATTTTCTTCGGAAATATTCATCGATTTTATTTTTTTTTGTGTTAATTTTAATTTTCTTTTTTTCCTTCAATTTTTCAAATTTTTTCCAATTGGGTTCGGTTGACCTTGAACAATTTTCCAAAGGTTGACCTTGAACAAATTTCCAAACAATATATTTATTATTGTTCAGAGTTTCAATACTTTTCAATAATCTTCGTGAATTTTAAGTTTCGGTTTTTTCTAATTTTTTTACTCCAAATTCATCTGACTTTTCTTTTTTTTTTTGTTAGTTTTTCTTCGTTGGGTGAAGTAAAGGCACGGGGCGCAATTTATATAAGTACAATAACACAAGAGCAAGCAAAAATGTACTAAAAACCATGACACTGTTATGACATAAAAAATAATAATAATATCACCGCGAGCGTCCCCTCCCGCTCAGCCTGCAAAACCGCCCCTAAAATAAAAGCTATGCGCCCTCTTCACAAGATCGTTCGGTAAGAATCTCAAGGACGCACTTCGGGGACCAACGTCAATAAAATAAAGGAAATCCTTTTCAGTTTTTAGAACGTAGGTAAAATTAACGCTTTAAACAAGGGGATTCCATGTTGACAATTGAAATTCAAGTTGTATTGTATTATATATTTACTCAACAAGAAATTATGGTAACCGTGGTAACGGGAGCAATGGAAATAGAAGGTAAAAGTCAAGTGGCCATTCAGACATACTAAAATAAACCAAATATATTTACGAACACAGTTTCAGAGCCTCAAAGAATTTCCACAGCCTCCATTAATTTATCTCTTTTTTTTTAAATAAAAGGAGCCCCTTACACCAAAGGAAAGAAAACATGAAAGCAACTGAAAATGTGAATTGGAATGACATTTTTTAAGACTCTGGGGTTTCTTCGTTTGGCATGATCGTAATGACGGAATATTTTTATCATCCAAGTATGTCTGGTAAATAAACTTGTCAGAGAAATTGATACGCAACACTCTTCTATTTACTTTCCATTGTTATTGTCGTTAATATATGCGGATTATAGATTATGTAATTTATGTTTATTTTCGTTGTTTTGCTCGTGTGCAACAACCTATCATTTTCAGAGTGAAACGAAAATGTACACGTGTAGTAAAGAAAAAGTGCAAGAAAAAACACAAACAGACAAGCGGTTATGCTTGTGCCGAGCTCTTCGGCCTTCTCTTTTGATGCTGAAAATATACGGTATGTTGGCGATTGATTTCGACCACGCCGAAAACAGATGTCGCTTCAGGAGATCCAACTTCTGGACGTGCCATGGATTTATAACCACCATGATACTGACGTTAAATTTGACATGCAACACCGAGGTCTTGAACATTTTGAGTTTGCACAGAGAGAAATCATTGCACGTTTTGCTGAACAAGGTCACCCACATCATATACGCAACTTACGTCATTTTGGTGACGTTTTTTAATCTGATAGGCACTTCGAGATTTGTTAATGCATTCAATCATGTTGGACCCTTGTTAAATCATGGCTTGCTATGCCAAAGTGCATTGCGAACAATTTTGAATTTGCAATATGCACTCATGGTGGTGATTGTAAGTGGCATTATTGTACAGGCTTCGATGGTTCTATGGTTGTGTTATTCCTCAGATGCCTTCGATTTTTACGCAGTTGCGGGTCACATGGTACAAAATACGTCCTGCGGGCTGTATTTATTATTCGCCTGCGTTTGTTCACTGATTTCCGGAAGCTTTGCCTGTTTCCAAAAGCTCGTAATCAGCGTCCTAAACCACCAACGTGTATACACCCGGAAAACCATCGAAGCCCCAAATGATTCCCAAAGATTTTTGGGCATCTACAAGTACAAGATATGCAAGGAAGAACACCAATGTGACGAAGCCCTTTTGAAAATGAAGCAGCACGAATTAATCGAGTACTTGCGATGTCTGCACGAAAGCGTCAGCCTTGTACAGTACGAATTCAACGCGTGCTTGAATCCGCAGATTTTGATGCACTTACTCGCAGAATTGATCGTCATGATAATCAACTGTTACGCCATCGTCATTTATTTTGTTTACGACTTTACCACGCCGATAGCCAGCATCATCAACTTCCTTAATTGTCTCTACGTTCTTCTGCATACCTTTGGATTGTTCGGTTTGTTATTGATGCCTCAGTATATTCACAATATGGTAAGTGTAATGTAAGTGCCTTATTTAGAATTAATTCGGCGGCAGAAAATTAAAAGCAAATCAAGGGAGAAAAAAAAAACTTATATTCAGAATCAGTAATCGAATTGCAATGGGATTTGTAAATTGCAATTATTTAAATTTGGTATACCTATTTATATCAGCTGGAGCCTATCAGTAAATAATTTTGAATATATCTGCATCTGTTGTGGAGTTTCTTTCCTTTTTTGTTCACGATCCACTCACCAAAACGCTGCTGTAATGGAATTTCCTTCTTTTTCGTCCACGACCCACTCTCCAAAACGCTGCTATTATGGAATTTCATTCTTTTTTATCCACGACCCTCTCACCAAAACGCTGCTGTAGTGAAGTTTCCTTCTTTTTCGTCCTCGACCCACTTTCTAAAACGCTGCTATTATGGATTTTCTTCTTTTTTATCCATGACCCACTCACCAAAACGCTGCTATTGTGGAATTCCCTTCTTTTTTTTGTCCACGACCCACTCTGTTTTTTTTAATTTTAATTTTGTTTGGAAATGTTCATCGATTTTATTTTTTTCGTTTAATGTTTTCTCTTTTCCCTTTAATTTTTCAGATCTTTCCAGTTGGCCTGGGTTGACCTTGAACAATTTTCCAAACAATACATTTATTATTGTTCAGATTTTCAATACCTTTCAATAATCTTTGTGAATTTTAAGTTTTGGTTTCTTCTATTTTTTTTCCTCCGAATTAATTACCATCAACTTTCTTAACTGTTTGTATGTTCTTCTGCATACTTTTGGATTGTTTGGTTTGTTATTGATGCCTCAGTATATTCACAATATGGTAAGTGCTGGTTTGTTTAAAATTAATTCGACGGCAGAAAATTAAAAGCAAATCAAGGGAGAAAAAAAAGACTTCTTATATTCAGAATCAGTAATCGAAATGCAATGGGATTTGTAAATTGCAATTATTTAAGTTTGGTGTACCTATTTACTTCAGCTGGCGCCTTTCGGTAAATAATTTTAAATATATCTACATCCGTTGTGGAATTTCCTTCTTTTTTTGTCCACGACCCCCTCACCAAAACGCTGCTGCAGTGGAATTTCCTTCTTTTTCGTCCACGACCCACTCTCCAAAAGGGTATTATGGAATTTCATTCTTCTTTATCCACGACCCTCTCACCTAAAGGCTGCTGTAGTGGAATTTCCTCCTTTTTTATCCACGACCCACTCACCAAACCGCTGCTGTAGTGGAATTTCCTTCTTTCTCATCCAAGGCCCACTTTCCAAAACGTTACTATTATGGATTTCCTTCTTTTTTATCCATGACCCGCCCACCAAAACGCTGCTATTGTGAAATTCCCTTCTTTTTTATCCACGATCCACTCTGTTTTTTTAATTTTAATTTTTTTGGAAATTTTCATCGATTTTATTTTTTTCGTTTAATTTTTTCTCTTTTCCCTTTAATTTTTCGGATTCTTCCAGTTGGGTTGGGTTAGCCTTAAACCGCTATTACGCAATTTCATTCTTTTTTATCCACGACCCTCTCACCAAAACGCTGCTGTAGTGGAATTTCCTTCTTTTTCGTCCACGATCCACTCACCAAAACGCTGCTGTAGAGGAATTTCCTTCTTTTTCGTCCACGACCCACTTTCCAAAACGCTGCTATTATGGAATTTCCTCCTTTTTTATCCACGACCCACTCACCAACGCTGCTGTAGTGGAATTTCCTTCTTTTTCGTCCAAGGCCCACTTTCCAAAACGTTGCTATTATGGATTTCCTTCTTTTTTATCCATGACCCGCCCACCAAAACGCTGCTATTGTGGAATTCCCTTCTTTTTTTCCACGACCCACTCTGTTTTTTTTTATTTTATTTTTTTTTGGAAATTTTCATTGATTTTATGTTTTTCGTTTTATTATTTCTCTTTTCCTTTAATTTATCAGATTCTTCCAATAGGGTTGGGTTAGCTTTAAACCGCTATTTCTTAGATTTTCTAATTTTTTCAGAAATTCTGGTCAATTTTAATTTTTTGAAGGCAAAAAAATTAAAATTAAAATTGACGAAAAAAAATTCAGAAATTTTTCTCTTTTCCCCTTCAATTTTATCTTTCCGGTTGGGCTGGGTTGACCTTGAACAATTTTCCATACAATACATTTATTATTGTTTCAATACTTTTCAGTAATCATCGTGAATTTTAAGTTTTCGTTTTTTCTATTTTTTTCCTCCGAATTCATCTGATTTCTCTTCTTTTTTTGTTTTCGTCGCTGGTTTAGCTCTGCGTAGATTGGTAGTTGGGTTGAATTGGCTTTGAACTGCTTTTTTTATATTTTATTTTTTTGGAAATTTTCATCGATTTAATTTTTTTTGTTTTGCTTTTTTCTTTTCCCTTCAATTTTTCAAATTGTTCTAGTTGTGTTGGGTTAGTCTTGAACCGCTATTTCTTAGATTTTCTAATTTATTCAGAAATTTTCGTCAATTTTAATTTTTTTGAAGACAAAGAAATTAAAATTCAAATTGACGAAAAAAAATTAAGAAATTTTTCTCTTTTCCCCTTCAATTTTTCAGATCTTTCCGGTAGGGCTCGGTTGACCTTGAACTATTTTCCAAACAATATATTTATTATTGTTCAGATTTTCAATACTTTTTCATTAATTTTAATTTTTTGTGTTAGTTTTAATTTTTCTCTTTTCCCTTCAATTTTTCAAACTTTTCCTGATATGTTTGGTTGACCTTAACAAATTTTCCAAAGGTTGACCTTGAACAAATTTCCAAACAATTTTTGAATTTTGAATATATCTACATCTATTGTGGAATTCCCTTCTTTTTTGTCCACAACCCACTTTGCTTTTTTTTAATTTTAATTTTTTTTGGAAATGTTCATCGATTTTATTTTCTTCGTTTTATTTTTTCTCTCTTTCCTTTAATTTTCCAGATTCTTCCAGTTCCAGATTGGGTTAGCCTTAAACCGCTACTTCTCAGATTTTCTAATTTTTTCAGAAATTTTCGTCAATTTTAATTTTTTTGAAGACAAGAAAATTAAAATTAAAATCGACGAAAGAAAATTAAGAATTTTTTCTCTTTTCCTCTTCAATTTTTCAGATCCTTTCAGTTGGCCTGGGTTGACCTTGAACTATTTTTCAAACAATACATTTATTATTGTTCAGATTTTCAATACTTTTCAGTAATCTTCGTGTTTTTCTAATTTTTAATTTTTTTACTCCGAATTCATCTGATTCTTCTTTTTTTTTGTTAGTTTTCGTCGCTGGGTTAGCTCTGCGTGGATTGGTAGTTGGGTTGTATTGGCTTTGAACTGTTTTTTTTTTAATTTTTCTGGAAATTTTCATCGATTTAATTTTTTTTATTTTACTTTTTTTTCTTTTCCCTTCAATTTTTCAGATTGTTCTAGTTGGGTTGGTTTGGCCTTGAACCGATATTTCTTAGATTTTTTAATTTTTTCGGAAATTTTCATTGATTTTAATTTTTTTTGTGTTAATTTTAATTTTTCTCTTTTCCCTTCAATTTTTCAGATCTTTCAAATTGGGTTGGGTTAACCCTGAACAATTTTCCAAGCAATAAATTTATTATTGTTCAGGTTTTCAAAACTTTTCAGTAATCTTCGTGAATTTTAAGTTTTTGTTTTTTCTATTTTTTTCACTCCGAATTCATCTGATTTATCTTTTTTTTTTGTTAGTTTTCGACACTGGGTTAGCTCTACGTAGATTGGTAGTTGGGTTGGATTGGCTTTCAACTGTTTTTTTTTTCATTTTTTTTATTTTTTTTGGAAATTTTCATCGATTTAATTTTTTTTGTTTTACTTTTGTCTTTTCCCTTCAATTTTTCAGATTGTTCTAGTTGGGTTGGGTTGGCCTTGAACCGCTATTTCTTAGATTTTCTAGTTTTTTTCAGAAATTTTCATTGATTCATCTTTCCAGTTGGGCTGGGTTGACCTTGAACAATTTTCCAAACAATACATTTATTATTGTTCAAATTTTCAATACTTTTCAGTAATCTTCGTGAATTTTAAGCTTTGGTTTTTTTCTTCCTCCGAATTCATCTGGATTTAAATTCTTTTGTTTTATTTTTTCTTTTCCCTGTAATCTTTCATTCTTCAGATTGTTCTAGTTGGGTTGGGTTGGCCTTGAACCGCTATTTCTTACATTTTCTAGTTTTTTTTCAGAAATTTTCATTGATTTTAATTTTCTTGTATTAATTTTAATTTTTCTCTTTTCCCTTCAGTTTTTCAAATTTTTCCTGTTAGGTTTGGTTGACCTCGAACAATTTTCCAAACAATTCTTGAATTTTGAATATATCTACATCTATTGTGGAATTTCCATCTTTTTTTCCACGACCCACTTTCCAAAACGCTGCTATCATGGAATTTCCTTCTTTTTTATCCACGACCCACTCACCAGAACGGTACTACAGTGGAATTCCCTTCTTTTTTTGACCACGATCCACTCTCCAAAACGCTGGAGCTTGCCACTCGTATTTCTTTGTGTCCACCTCTGAAGACAATAAGTATTTATTATTATTATTATTATTCTGAACCAATGCATTGTGACACTGACTCACCGTGGGTTCTAATTACACCTTAACGAAAATATGAGCTGGTTGGGAAGTATAAAATCGATATTTTTGTAAAAGTTTGTAAATTCCAATTATTTTCTTGTCAACCGCATTTTAAGTCTGGCCCACTGTAGGTTCCAATTATATCTATGTATAACGAAGATATCAGCTAGTCCAGAAGTATAAAATCGATATTTTTAGGCAAATTAACATTAAAAGAAAACATGCTTCCAGGTGAAAGGTACGATACCTTTGCTGCTAGAATTTTCTACTTCGATAACAACCCCCGAGGAACATTTACAATTGCGGATTTTTACGACCAAACTAAAGCACCATCGATTAATTACAGCTTCCAGCATCGTTACAATCGACCTCAGTAACGCAGCGTCAGTAAGTTTAAAGCCAAAATAATTAAATCAGCTGTTCAATTAAAAAAAAAAAAAATTTTTCAGGTATGTGCAAACATTCTCACGTATGTTTTGGTGGCTTTGCAGTTTCGCGTATCGAATACATGAAAGAAACATTGCGTGTTTAAGGCATTTTTTTTTTGTTTAATTAAAACAAACAAAGTACGTTATGAATTTTTAATCTGTGTGTGTGTGTGTGACAAATTATAAACAAATATAAGTTTACGTGGAAAACCCTTGTTTTAATGTTGTATATCATTGTGTTTACTCGCGAGACCCTCTTAAAAACATTAAATAAAACGGGGGCGTTAATTTCACGTCGCTGATTAATTACAGTTGATGCAATTTGCTTTTCAATTAAAAAAAAGAAACACACGACTTGAAATAATTGATGTCTGTCTGGTTCAGTTCTCTTTTTAACGAGTTCGTTACAAGTAATTTAATAATTATACTTCGTACTTTATACAGCCAATAAATGGTTAATGTAAAACAATAAGTAATTATCCCGCAATAGAGCGTTAATGATCTTTATATATTATTTATTTGTCGCCGCGTTGTGTGTCCCTCTGTTTACTGATTTTATCAAAATGTAATTACATGAACTGTTTGTTGGAAGTTAGGTATTTCATATTTCTCTGTGGATGGCGCTTTGTCTGTTAGGTAAGTCTTCAAACAGTGCATTCAAGAAGTTACAATTCTTTTTTCTTCAAAAAAAAAAGAAAAAGAAAATAACTACGCAAATGTACAGTCGCGGGCGTTAAATTTTGATCGTCATTGTAAATCAACAAATTTAAAAAAAATTTATACTATAAATATCCTTAATCAAAAATGTGTCGATCGGAAATGAATCAAGTTCAACCGGTAGACATTAATCTCTTTGTTTTTAATAAAATACAAGCGAGGTATAAATCTTTGACGATCAGTGGAGACCTAATTTTTTTCCTCGCGGCTGTACACTCTTTAAATCGATGATATAATCTTGTAATTTAAATGTGTTATCTAAGATTAAATCCAAAATGAATGAATAAATACGCAAAGAATAACTTTATACATTTTTAGAGAAATTAGTTTAAAAAAAACAAACAGAATTCTACTGCGTTCGCCCCTTTAATCGTTTTCCAATAATTACTTTGTTTTTAATTAATTCATGACATTAAATGTTAAGTAATGCAAGGGTATTAAAAAGCGACGCAAGCAACATTTTAAATTAAAAGTAACATGTCATGTTGTTTCGTAAATTTTGTCATTTTGTTGTTTTCGGCAACTTTTTTAAAATTATTGTTTCTGCTTCTGTTTTACTGTTGCGTCTGGTGGATACTTAATAATTTCGTTCTTTTCTATTAAGCTTGTCAAAAACGTCTGTACTTCAATTTTCAAGTCAAACCAAAAGTCAACTCTTTTTGGAATTGATTTGACTTTTTGAAAAAAGAAAAGGATCTTTGAAAGTTTTTAAAGTTGCGACGTCACCTAGGACAGAATCTGTTATACTTCAACTTTTGATATTTTTTATTATCAACTGTCAAACTATGCCTGTGTTTCGATTTTTTAACATAAACCTAATGAGAATTGCCTTTTTGGCTTTCATTAGTTGATTAAAAAAAGGCGGGCTGTATTACAGTCGAATAATCTGTGCGGGACATGGCGGACAAATTCTGTCACGTTTTAACCTTGAATATTTATTGCTAACTGTCAAAGTGTCTGCGCTTTAAATTTCTAAAGAAATCAAAAACGAGCTGCTTTCTCGATATTTATTTTTGCAAAAACTTTTTCCTTTGTTTTTGAAGCTGTAACACACTCGTTTAACATTTGAAGGTTATTTAAGGTTATGTAACTGTCAAACTTGTCAATGTGACGTGCTGATTGTAGAACAACTGCAAAGCAAAATGAACTGAAGGATTTTTTTGATAGTGAAATAATAACTTTTCTTCTTGGATAAAATCTGTCGTGTTTCACTTCTCATATTTGCTATAGACTGTCACACTTAAGATGACATTTGTCAGTGCTTCAACTTTTATTCGAAATATGACGTGAATTGCATTTTTTTCGTGTTTAACTGCGCTGTTATTTGCAACAATCTCGAAAAAAAAAATTTCGGCTTTATTACACACTGAATACTTTTAATTAACGTATATTGCCAACTGTCAAACTGTCAAAGGGTCTACGATTTCCAAAAAAAAAACCAAAAGCCAGCTGCCTTTTGCATATTTCATTTTGTGAGAGGTTTTTTCTTTGTTTTTGAAACTTAACGCTCTTATTCAATATTTGAAGGTTATTTAACATTTAACTGTCAAACTTGTCAAAATGATGTTACACCACTGAAATGGTGATTATAGTACATCTGCGAAGCAAAATTAAGTAAAGAATTTTGATGGTAAAAAAGAAACCTTTGATCTTGGACAAAATCTGTTATGTTTTCACTTTTCATGTTCGCTATTAGCTGTCACACTTATGATGGCATTTGTCTTTGCCACTTTTATCTGAAATATTAAGTGAATTGCATTTTTTTGCGCTTTTCTGTGCAACAATCTTGAAAAAAGAATTTTCAGACTTCATTACATGCCGAATACTTTTCATATTTCTTGCCAACTGTCAAACTGTCAACTGTTTTAGATTTCCAAAGAAACCGAAAGCAGCTGCCTTTTTGATATTTAATTTTGCAAGAGGTTTTTCTTTGTTTTTGAAACTGTAACGCTCTCGCTTGATATTTGAAGGTTATTTAACGTTTAACTGTCAAACTTGTCAAAGTGATGTTAGTTACACCTTTGAAATGCTTATTATTGTACAACTGCGAAGCAAAATTAAGTAAAGAATTTTGATGGTAAAAAAGAAACCTTTGATCTTGAACAAAATCTGTTATGTTTTCACTTTCCATGTTCGCTATCAGCTGTCAAACTTATGATGACATTTGTCTTTGCAACTTTTACCTGAAAAATAAAGTTAATTGCATATTTTTTGGCATTTATTTGCGCTTTTCTTTGCAACACTCCTGAATAAAGAATTTTCGGGCTTCATTACATGTCGACATTTATTGTTAACTGTCAAAGTGTAACTGTTTCAGATTTCCGAAGAAACCAAAAGACAAATGCCTTTTTGATATTTATTTTTGCAAGACGTTTGTTCCTTGTTTTTGAAGCTGTAACGCTCTCATTTGATATTTGAAGGTTATATACTATATAACTGTCAAACTCGTCAACGTGATATTATACCAATGCAGTGCTTTTTATAGAACATTCCGAATCAAAATTAACTAAAGAATTTTGATAATAAGAAGAAATTTTTCATTTTGGATAAAATCTGTTGTGTTTTCACTTTTCATGTTTGCTACCAACTGTCACACTTATTTTGACATTTGTCTGCGCTTCGACTTTTGCCTGAAATATAATGTGAATTGCATTTTTTTTGGCATTTATCTGGTCTTTTATTTGCAACGATCTCGAAAAAAGAATTTTCAGGCTTTATTATACGCCGAAACTTAACATTTATTGCCAAATGTCAAACTGTCAAAGGGTCTGCATTTTTGGATTTCCAAAGAAATCAAAAAACAGCTGTCTCTTTAATATTTTACTCATTTACTAAGTCTCGAAAAATTAATTTTCGGGCTTTGTTACACGCCGAATACTTTTAATTAACATTTATTGCCAACTGTCAAAGGGTTTACGTTTTAGACTTCCAAAGAAACCAAAAGCCAGCTGTTTTTTGATATTTATTTTTGCATTTTTGTTTTTAAAGCTGTAACGCTCTCGTTTTTCATATTTGAAGGTTATTTAACATATAACTGTCAAATTCGTCAACGTGATATTATACCAATGCAGTGCTTTTTACAGAACATTCCGAATCAAAATTAACTAAAGAATTTTGATACTAAAAAGAGATTTTTCATTTTGGATAAAATCTGTTGTGTTTTCACTTTTCATGTTTGCTATCAACTGTCACACTTATTTTGACATTTGTCGGTGCTTCGACTTTTGCCTGAAATATAAAATGAATTGCATTTTTTTTTTGGCATTTATCTGGGTTTTTATTTGCAACAATCTCGAAAAAAGAATTTTCAGGCTTTATTACACGCCGAAACTTAACATTTATTGCCAAATGTCAAACTGTCAAAGCTTCTGCATTTTTGGATTTCCAAAGAAATCAAAAAACAGCTGTCTCTTTAATATTTTACTCATTTACTAAGTCTCGAAAAATTAATTTTCGGGCTTTGTTACACGCCGAATACTTTTGATTAACATTTATTGCCAACTGTCAAACTGTCAAAGGGTTTACGTTTTAGACTTCCAAAGAAACCAAAAGCCGGCTGTTTTTTGATATTTATTTTTGCAAGAATAGGTTTCTTCTTTGTTTTTGAAGCTGTAACGCTCTCGTTTTTGATATTTGAAGGTTATTTAATATATAACTGTCAAACTCGTCGACGTGATATTATACCAATGCAGTGCTTTTTATAGAACATTCCGAATCAAAATTAACTAAAGAATGTTGATAATAAAAAGAGATTGTTCATTTTGGATAAAATCTGTTGTGTTTTCACTTTTCATGTTTGCTGCCAACTGTCACACTTATTTTGACATTTGTCTGTGCTTCGACTTTTGCCTGAAATATAATGCGAATTGCATTTTTTTTTTTGGCATTTATCTGGGCTTTTATTTGCAACAATTTCGAAAAAAGAATTTTCAGGCTTCATTACACGCAGAAACTTAACATTTATTGCCAAATGTCAAACTGTCAAAGCGTCTGCATTTTTGGATTTCCAAAGAAATCTAAAAACAGCTGTCTCTTTAATATTTTACTCATTTACTAAGTCTCGAAAAATTAATTTTGTTACACGTCGAATACTTTTAATTAACATTTATTACCAACTGTCAAACTGTCAAAGTGTCTACGTTTTGATTTCCAAACAAAGCAAAAGTCCAGCTAGCTGCCTTTCTGATATTTATATTTGCAAAAGATTTCTTTCTTTGTTTCTTTGAAGCAACTGCTTGCCAACTGTCAAAACTGTCAAGCATCATTTATAGCATTTAACTGTCAAACTTAACGAAGTGTTACCGCACCAATGAAGTAGATAACAAAACAAAATCGTTTTTGTATCCTATTCCAAGCAGCCTTGTGTCCGTTCCATTGCCGACTGTAAAACCGGTATATCGACCACGTCACATAAATTTGTTCACGCCCGGTATATTATTAAAAAAAAATTAATTATTTTTGAACCGTTACTATGTAACAAGAAATTAAGAAATCAATCAATACGACAAGCAACGATGAATTTTGAAAAACAAACGCTTCAAACCACATCGCTATTTTTTTTATTATTATTATTAAGTAATAGAAAGAGCAACATCAAACCACATACAACACAGGACATGAACGCGTTAATAATTGCATGCAATTATTCGTTTCACAACGATCAATAAACAAAAGTATGTTATCAAAACAGTAGCTAAGTAATTGCCGGTGGGAACTTTGAAGTACAGGACAACTTCATTGACTTGATAACAACAACCATTGTGCTCAATAATTTTTATGACAGACGTAAAACCCGAGCCACCAGTCACATGATATTTATTTTTCCCTGTAACGAAGAAAAATCGATGTCGAGTGTAATGCTTAACAGAACAACTTACCTCTGACTTCGTAATTTATTGTTCGGGCTCTGAAACATGTTTGTTTGCTAAAGGCTGATGGTTTAGTTCTTCACGTAATATTATTTGAAAAACATAAATTACAAGGTAACCGATTAATTTAGTTGCTTTTGCGTTGCGTATGATAATACTTTCAGACTTACCTACCAACCATGGAGAAACCACCTCATCCTAAGAAGGACGAACACAAAGAACGCCTGTGCTTGTGCAGGTCCCTACGGCCAACGATGATGCTGGTTCGATTTTTTGGATTGTTTCCAGTGAAGACCACTCACCACGAAGGCGTTTGCGTCTTCAAGAAGTCGAACTTTTGGTTGGTCTTCTCAATCTTCACCATCTTATTCCTGATAGCCAGGGTTGTCTTCACCACGGAACTCTTCAATATATTCAACATCGGAAAGGGCAAGTCCCTTCACGCTTTACTCAGCAGCATCAACGACGTGATCTACTCGGTGTACATAACACTCCTGACGATTTTAAACGTGATAAGACACACTAGGTTTATCAAAACCTTCAACAGCATAGCCCCGATTATGAAAGAGGGTTTACTGTGTCAATCGGCCTTGAAAGTCATACTCACCATACAGTACGGAGTGCTCATAACTTTCGTGACTGTCGTCACCATCCAATACGCAGCTATCACCTGGTTGCACTTTTCCGAGTCTTACGAAACCGATTTCGATTATAAGATTTACTTAAATCGCCTAACTCAAAACGTCACTTTCATATTGTACACCGTATTCTTCTGCTCGTGTTCGGTCCTAATGGGATTGCTGGGATGTTTCGAGAAGCTGACGATAAGTGCGCTGAGGTTCACGCCGGTGCATCCCATGAAGGGCATCGACGAGACCAACAACCAGAGCGAATTCTTTGGGGTGATCAAGTACGAACTGTGCAAGGAGAAACACGAGTGCAGTCCGAAATTGCTGAAACTCACAGAGCCGGAGTTGATCGAATACTTGAGGTGCCTTCACGAGGACATAAGCATAGTCATGTACAACATGAACAACTGCATGAATCCCCAGTTCTTGTTCCACATGGTCGTTGAACTGACCGTACTCATCGTACATTGGTACGCGGTTATAATTTACGCTGCTTACGATTTCACCACGCCGGTGGCTAGCACCATTCATTTCTTGAACGTCTTGTTTGTTGTACTTCATACACTTGGACTGTTCACCTTCTTGAAACACGCACAGCAACTTGAGAATATGGTAAGTTGTCGGTGGAGAGGCTGGGGGAGGGTGACGTTTTAACAACCATAGCAAATTGAATTAACCCCCAGTTTTACCCTTGCAGGTACACGGCCTTACGAATTTCCTCCTGGAATACTCGACTAGAACGTCTGGGTTAGAGGAACACCAGCAAATACGAATATTCATTGAAAAATTAAAATTGCATCGTCCACTGACCGCAAGTGGGGTTTTCACCATCGACCTTGGCATCGCTGGGCCGGTAGGTCGTCTTTTATCATTAATATCTTAAGAGTCATCCAAGCTCATTAACTTGCAATTAATCAAGCAAGTCGCTGCGGCTGCGATAGACTTACACCTTCAGCATTTGCCTCATAAACTCAGGACAACTGAGGAAGTGCAAAAACCGTTCGAAAGTCTAGTCCAGATCTATTGCTGACTGTTGTATTGATTATTGTAGATACAAAAAGAAATTAGTGCATGAATTAACCAAGACGTGGTAGGCTAACTCTATCAATGTCCAAATGAGTACCAAAATTATTTCTAAGAAGCCAAATCAACATGCCAGTGCAATTACTCTTTGTTATCCTAAACTTACTTATCCTTTTATTGCCTACAGGGACTGTGATTGACTTATAGATGTTTATCTTCCCCTTACATTTACCTTACAAACTGGGAAAACTAATTGGAAACGGGGCCTCTCTGAGTAAAGAAGCCTGTTTTAATTAAAAGAGGATTTCTCTTTTTAAGATTTAGCAATTTGGAGAAGAACTCCCTCGGCACTCGTGCACTGATAAACTGCCACCACCGATGGTTTATTTTAATGATAGAAAAGGGGCTTTAGACCAGACCCATTATAAAGTGTTGAAATGGAAAGTCTATCATCATCTAACTAATCAATACTAAATTCCCTACCTGAAGAGGGATGAACTCTTCTCAAGAGGATCTCTGCTCGTTTCGTTACGGTGGAATACAAAAAATAATGGGGCCAAACACTCAGGAGAAGGGACTCGTTCACCCTCCTAGGGAACGACAAGCAAAACAAAAGTCTTCTTCATTCGCGAAACATTGATGCAAACCTTCTTTTTTGGGCCCAAAAAACGGCATCTCGTTCCGCGCCAAAACATCTTTGTTTACAGAATCTTAACTCGCGCTTCAAAATTTATCTACGAGCTGGCGCAATCTAGCCTCTCTCTCTGAACCCAACGGGACGTCAACTAAATTGTCTAACGCACCACCTTTTGCTGCCCTAATTTTCCAGCGATCGCACAATCGTGTTGTTACATTCGTATTTCTCTGTAATCGTTACGGTAGGGTAGGCTTCCCTTTGTGCATGCGTGTTAAGGGCATAGTGGTTGTTGGCGGGCTGGTATTCGACCGAAGCGGCGACGTTCTCCGTCTTGACGACGAACAGGCGAGGTGCGGTCTGTACAGGTGTATTTCACGTCTCCGAAGCATGTGAGTTTTGGGGTGGTTTTGAAATGGTTTTGATGTTGGATTAGTGACCCTATCGTGCTGTTGTCCCGAAAAGTTAGTAACAGGTTTGTGGGACGTGTGAACCCTTTCCCGGGTTGCTGTTCATCAGCGAGGTGAGCGCCATTTCCTTTCTCCATCTTGTTACGCAGTTGTTTTGCCACGTGCGTTTATTGTTCGCGCGTACTTTATCTCCTTTGTAGCAAGTAGTCCGGGGCAGAATTTCACCGGGCCGAATCGGCGCAGGGTGTTTGCCACTTCGCTTAAACCCGTGAGTCTATGTTCTAAACTTCGACAGTCGACGCGTTCGCCACTTGCTCTTTTCTGGGAGAAAAAAAGGTTCAACTTCTTCCGTTTTCGGGCTATCGCACCCATCCTATTGACATTCCGTCCCGAAGGAATGTGAGTAGGACTTTTCCTCTCTAGCCCTTCGGAAACGAGTCCGTGGCGTGACCTCACAGGCGAACCTTTTCCGGTTCATCAGTGAGGTAAGCACCGTTTTGTTTTTCCATCTTTGTTACATGGTTGTTTTCCCACGTGCGTTTATTGTTCGCGGTCATTAATCTCATACTTTATCTAGTTTATACGCAAGTAGTCCGTTGGTAGAGTTTCATCGGCCGAATTGACGCAGAGTAATTGCAATTCCGCTTAACCACGTAAACTTCGACAGTCGACGCGTTCTCCACTTGCTTTTTTCTGGGAGAAAAAGGTTCAACTTCTTCCGTTTTCGAGCTCTCGCAACCATCCTATTGACATTCCGTCCCGAAGGAATGTGAGTAGGACTTTTCCGCAACTTTTCTAGCCCTTCGGAAACGTGTGCGTGGCGTCACCTCACGGGTGAACCTTTTTCCGGTTTACCAGCGAGATAAACACCGCTTTGTTTTGCCATCTTTGTTACATGGTTGATTTCCCACGTGCATTTATTGTTCACGGTCATTAATCTCATACTTCATCTAGTTTATACGCAAGTAGTCCGTTGGTAGAGTTTCATCGGCCGAATTGACGCAGGGTAATTGCAACTCCGCTTAACCCCGTGAACTTCGACAGTCGACACGTTCTCCACTTGCTTTTTTCTGGGAGAAAAAGTTCAACTTCTTCCGTTTTCGGGCTCTCGCAACCATCCGTCCCGGAGGGATGTGAGTATGACTTTTCCGCAACTTTTCTTTCTAGCCCTTCGAAAACGTGTGCGTGGCGTGACCTCACGGGCGAACCTTTTTCCGGTTCGCCAGCGAGGTAAGCACCGTTTTGTTTTTCCATCTTGTTACTTGATTGTTTTCCCGCGTGCGTTTATTGTTCGCGGTCGCTAATACTACATACTTTATCTCCTTTATAGCAAGTAGTTCGGGGCAGAACTCCACCGGCCGAATCGGCGCAGGGTCGCTTAAACCCGTGAGTCTCGTTTTAAACTTCGACAGTCGACACGTTCTCCACTTGTTTTTTTTTTCTGGTAGAAAAGGGTTTTCGGGCTATCGCAGCCATCCTATTGACATTCCGTCCTGGAGGGATTTGAGTAGGACTTTCAGCAAGTTTTCTTTCTCGCCCTTCGGAAACGAGTGCGTGACGTCATCCCAAGGGCGTACATCTTGCCAGTGGCGAGGTCCAGGTTGGGTTTACGCGAGTTTTCATCGACGAGCTCAGCGGAGAGGGACGCTCAAGCTGCGGTTTCCTAGGAAGTCGGTCGGGCTGAAACTGACCGCGTCTGACTTCGCTCAAACTAAAATTAAACAATCAAAATAAATCGAAGACTAGGAAACCGCCCTTATTTAATTTTTCGTTTTTGGTTACAGCGAAGGTCGGTCGCGGTGAGTTTCAGCCCGACCGACTCTCCTAGGAAACCCCAACTTTAGCTCGTTGTACAACGTAGTCAGGAGAGTTTTGTTTTCTTTGTGGCTTTCATAGAGTCACATTTATACAGTTTTGTCGCATAGCCGTCTTTATATTTTATTTTTACATTTTTCATGTTTTTTAATATTCTTGTCTCATTCGGAGGGCGAAATTTTACGTAATTTTGGAGTATTTCTCCTTTCTACCTTTGTTTGTTTTGTGTTTCTTAGGCATTTCGGCCTGCGCGCTTCACGCTTTAAAATTTTAGTATTTTACTCAGATGCTAAGAGAGTGTAAGCAACACGCGAGTACTCACGTCGATGCGCCAATGCCCCTTGATTGGGACCGTGTAAATTTGAATGAGTTTGATGATTTTACTGTGGTTAACCCCTTTCGGGGTTGCACATATTCACATTTTACATACTCGTGTGCTTTAATAAACGTTCTGGTTTTGGGCCGAAGCAGAATTTATTTATTATATTGATTTTCTTGTTAGTGCATGTTTATACTAATTAAAAAAGAACTAATTCTTTGTTTGTTTCAGATTTGCGCTAATATTCTGACGTACGTCTTGGTGGCTCTTCAATTTGACGTGCCCAAAACGTAAATGAAGTACTGCGGTTACAGACGTCGAAGAAGAAGAAAATTGTTTATCATCGATTTATGAGGTGTTGACACTAGAGTTTGCAAATTATAAGTTACGTACTGCGCGGTTCAAAATGGCACTAATATGCAATTTGCCGTGTTGTATAAATTATGTTAACACTTAGAGAAAGTTTTACAATTTCGGTTTAAGTTTGAATTTGTTGTTTAAGTTTAAAATCAAACTGGAATTGCATAACTGTCCTTCAAGAGTTTCGTAATAGTTATTTTAGAAGTAGACGAATAAAAAATGTAGTAGCAGCGTGTTTGTGTTTCAAAAAAAAAAAACTTGATGTGATTGATGTCGCTAAATATCACGGAAGTCAGTCGTCAATAACAACATATATTAAAAATATTTTATTAAAATAACAACTTACAATGTACAAACAATATTTACAACGCAGTCATACACGCGAACATCAACATAAAATATTATATACAGGTGACTTTCAAACTTATTTGTATTAATACTGGCAATTGAATTGAATTAGTCGTAGCCTCCGTGGCCTCCATGGCCTCCGCCTCCTCCGTAACCTCCTCCGTGTCCTCCACCGTAACCACCTCCGCCTCCGTATCCTCCGCTGAAGCCTCCTCCGCCCCCATGTCCGCCTCCTCCTCCGTATCCACCTCCGCCTCCATATCCTCCTCCTCCTCCTCCGCCACCGCCGTGACTGCCGCTTATACTACCAGTGAAAACTCCGGAAACGATATGGCCACCACCACCACCGTGATGATCGCCTCCACCTCCGTATCCACCACCGCCTCCGCCTCCGAATCCACCGCCATATCCTCCTCCTCCCCCTCCTCCGCCATGTCCACCATGCTCTTCTATTATAATCGCTCCTCCTCCTCCGCCTCCTCCCCCTCCGTATCCACCTCCACCGCCGCCGTGACCACCACCAAATCCTCCTCCGAGACCGCCTCCACCTCCATATCCTCCTCCTCCTCCTCCATGATGATCATCATGTCCACCGCCAAAACCACCGCCGTATCCTCCTCCGCCTCCACCGTGATGATCATCAAATCCACCTCCTCCTATTCCGCCTCCGAAGCCACCACCGTATCCACCTCCGCCTCCGCCATGATGATCATCATGTCCGCCGAAACCCCCTCCTATTCCACCTCCAAAACCACCTCCGTGATGGTCATCGTGTCCTCCGCCGCCGCCGAAACCTCCTCCGAAACCACCGCCGTACCCACCACCGCCTCCGCCACCGTGGTGGTCATCGAATCCACCACCGCCAAAGTCACCCCCTCCGTGATGATCGCCGTGACCTCCTCCAAATCCACCGCCGAAGCCTCCTCCGCCTCCATATCCTCCTCCTCCTCCTCCACCACCTCCTACATGTTTCTCTATTATTATGAGTTTTCCTCCGCCTCCTCCTCCACCTCCACCGCCGTGTCCACCGCCGTGTCCACCGCCGTATCCACCGCCGTATCCGCCGCCAAACCCACCGCCGCCTCCTCCATGGTGATCGATTCCTCCTACAAATCCACCTCCGCCTCCGTATCCTCCTCCACCACCATATCCACCTCCGCCGTGATGATCGAGACCTCCGCCGAAACCTCCTCCGTAACCTCCGCCAAATCCGCCGCCGCCGCCGTGGTGTTCTTCTATAATTGCAAGTCCACCGCCTCCCCCTCCATGTCCACCACCGTAGCCGCCGCCGCCGCCTCCTCCATATCCACCACCTCCTCCGTGGTCAGCGTGAATAACTTCTTTGTGGTGGTCGATGCCGTGATGGATTTCAGGAATGTGAACTCTTATATGAACACTGGAAAAAATAAATAAATTAACAAATTTTGTTTAATTTTTAATTTTATTCTTTTTGCAGTATCGCTATTTTAAATGCCCTTTTGTAACATTTCAATTTTAATTGACTGTACAGTATTTGACACTTTTGAATTGAATCTAAAATGCGTCGTTATTTATTTGTAGGTGTAAAATAAAAGTGGACACTGAGAAATAAAATAAAAGTGAAATAAAAGCGCAACTATGAAAAAATAAAATAAAAATAAAACTGTAAAATAAAAACATCGGATTCGAATTGACATTTCGTACAGTATCATTAAAAATGTAGAACCTAACATTGACGTATTACTGAAAGTAATGTATGAAACCGTTTAGAAATTGTTGTCTTTTTTATTCGCTTCGCTCGTCTGGTAAACTTCTCACTCGTAAAAGAAGACATGCTTTATGAATTCATTGCGTGAAACGTACTCCTATAATATAAGGCCCGTATGACACGATCTTACTGTTTACATAAAATTATTTTTACAAAGGAGAGAGAGAGACAGGTTACCGTAGCGAATGTTTATTGGTAGATTCGATATGTACTTCTTTCTCTTGTCAAACTCTCAGTTATTGTTAAAGAATAATTTACTTTACACACTAAAGTACACAAATGTAGTTCTCTTAAAATTTGACTTGAGAGATTTCGCGAGAAGACAGAGAGAGAAAAAGAACTGTGGGCGGAGCTTACTCGCCTACATTGCCTATACAGTTAGCGTGGGTCACGTGACAGTTCCTGCTCATGTTGTGAGATCTCTACACTACGATTAAAATCGGATTTCACGTTTCATTTTTCATAAAAGAAAATCACAAAATGCGCGTAACAGTAAAAAGAAAATAGGAGTAATTGTTTATTTTTTTTTAAAGAATAAAATTTAAAAAATGTAGGAATTTCTGTTTGGTTACTAAATTTTTACGGCGGGAAATTCTCCTTTTCTGATATTAAAAAAAATGTATTACTATAAACAAACGGAAGGTTTTAAAAGACAGAACATCGGTTATTTTACTCTAGTGCCAAATTCCGTTGTTACACTTTTTATGATTTATTTTTTTTACGTCAAATTTGGTTCTAATTTATCGAAAAAAAAATTGAATTAAAATCTGACTTTAACACTAAATTCAGAATACAATTTTATTTATATGCATTGCTATATTTTATTACAGGTTCTATTTTTTTGAGAAAACATTACTGAGCCATTCAAGCTTGGCACGCCACGTACAGAGTGATCAAAAATTAAAATTCGAAGATGTCACTGGAAGAAAGCACTCTTAATTTTTATCGTAGAGCAAAATGTTATTTAGAATTAAAAAATATATTTATTTACATAGAACGACACTTAACCTTTCTGAAGGAAAATTAAAAAAAAATTAAAAATGATTCGAAACTTAGATATACCGGGTGTCTCAATAAGAATGGCGACTGGGGGTATAAAGCAAACCGTAACACCTACAGCTTCGAGAAAAAAAAAATTATAGTCAAAGTGACCAAGAGAAATTCAGAGAAAATATTTTTAAGTATCTGAGTTGACCGCAAGGGGGCGCAATCAACAGGCTCAACGATAAAAATTAATTTTATTTACAAAAATCTCAGAATAAGCTGCAGCTTTGATGCCATCATTGGAGAGTTGAGTTAATTCTGCACAACTTTGATTTTAAACTTATTATTGTATCGCCATTAATGTGAATGGAAAAACAGTTGAATTATTTACTTTAAAAAATACCATAACTTCTGTACACTTTATCGGAAATTAACGAACTTCGGCTCGTTTGAAAGGAAATTTTAAGCTGATTTAAAGTTTCTGTTTCAACGACTGCGGTTAATTTGTTATAAAGTAGCTAGAGGGCGCTATTTGCAAAAGTAATAGTTTTTTTCCGGTTTTAAACTGACGTACTTTTGCAAACAGTGCCCTCAACGAGTAGGGTAGTGTAAACAAGCAACTTTTAGTGCGCTCCTAAATCAAAATCTCCTTAATTCTGTTTTTCCCCCTTAAACTAAATTTGTTATGTCATTGTTTACTTACTGTTCTTTTCCAAAAGTAGCTGCGCTGTAGGCAACGAAAAAAGAAAACGCCAATGCTATCTACAAATGAAAAAAGATGTTGTTATAAAAAGCACATCATCACTTCTGTAGTGGAAAAAAAGAAGGAAATTTTCCACTTCACTACTTACGATGTAAACGGAAGCCATCGTCTCGGATGGTAATTCACCATGTGGTTTTCGTACGCACAATGCACCATCATATCCCAAAATCGGCGATTTTATAAGAGGAGAATCTCCCTATCTTCCCTTGTATTCCTTCAATTACCGAGGAGGACAATGCGGTGGGAGATGTTTGGTAGGAGTATCCTTGGCCGTGACCCAGTCGCGCGCTCTTGCGGGAGAGTGAAAGAGCACGGAAAGGTCATCGAACAGCATCGGAACTAGTTTCGCACTTGAACCTGCGAGTAGCATTTCTCGTCGGAAGTACAGGACAAGCCGCATACGTACGGTATATTACGTGTGCAAAGAAAGTTACTCACGTTTCCTTTCACTTCTGCTTCAAAACCGAGAGAACTCACCCTTTGACATGCCGAACACGAACACTTTCTCGAGATGCGCCGCTGCGATCTCACTTCGCATTTCTTCCTGGTGATCTTCCTGCAAATTCACACCATTATTTTAATTTAATACATACTTGTTCCATATAGTCACATTAATTAATGCCTGTTGCAGTTATATCACTGACTTTTCAGATCTAGTTTACGAATTGCATGTTCTATCATGTTGTACGTCCATGGATTTCGGGGTGCACGTCCATAGATTTCATGTTGTACGTCCATAGATGATGGTTACTCAATTAACAAAGTTGTCAAAGTTGTCTATAACAACCCAACCCAATCCACAGATGATTGATGATGTCAATTGATTTGTTAATGTTGTGCATAGCAGGTAAATTAATTTTATGTTGGAAAATAATTTTAAAAAAAATATTTAATGCCTGTTTAGTTTACGAATTGCATGTTCTATCATGTTGTACGTCCATAGATTTCAGGGTGCACGTGTATAGAGTTCATGTTGTACGTCCATAGATGCAAGTTACTCAATTAAAAAAGTCGTCAAAGTTGTCTATAACAACCGAACCCAACCCACAGATGATTGATGATCTCAATTGATTTATTAATGTTGTGTATAGCAGGTAAATTAATTTCATTTTGGAAAATAATTTTAAAAAAAATATTTAATGCCTGTTGCAGTTATATCACTGACTTTTCATATCTAGTTTACGAATTTCATGTTCTATCATGTTGTACGTCCATGGATTTCGGGGTGCACGTGTATAGAGTTCACGTTGTACGTCCATAGATGCAAGTTACTCAATTAAAAGTCGTCAAAGTTGTCTATAACAACCCAACACAACTCACAGATGATTGATGATGTCAATTGATTTGTTAATGTTGTGTATAGCAGGTAAATTAGTTTTATTTTGGAAAATAATTTAAAAAAAAATATTTAATGCCTGTTGCAGTTATATCACTGACTTTTCATATCTAGTTTACGAATTTCATGTTCTATCATGTTGTACGTCCATGGATTTCGGGGTGCACGTCCATAGATTTCATGTTGTACGTCCATAGATGATGGTTACTCAATTAACAAAGTTGTCAAAGTTGTCTATAATAACCCAATCCAACCCACAAATGATTGATGATTTCAATTGATTTGTTAATGTTGTGTATGGCAGGTAAATTCATTTTATTTTGGAACATAAATTAAAAAAAATATTTAATGCCTGTTGAAGTTATATCACTGACTTTTCAGATCTAGTTTACGAATTGCATCTTCTATCATGTTGTACGTCCATGGATTTCGGGGTGCACGTCCATAGATTTCATGTTGTACGTCCATTTTTGATACTCATCAGCGAGATAGGGCAGAAAGAAATATGTATTTCATTTAATCTTAATCTGCCCAATGTTCAACTTGATTTATTACTAAAAAATCAAACCAATTAACAATGCATTTCTCAACAACGTTAAAGTTAAGCCAAACCATTAAAATTAATGTAAAGAAGATAATAAATTCATGTGCAATTCCAGGAAACTGCATTTTGGCAGTCCTTTGGTGCTCATAATAAAAAATCTTCGATTCAAAAAATTTGCTTCGTCTGCTAACCTACCCCACGTTGGGCGCCAAAATCTTGCTACCTACCTGGAGTCGAAACAAGATTTGCGCTGAAGAAATTAACTTGCAGCACAGCCAGCAATTTCAGTAGTGACGGGTGTGGGGTGTTAATTAAACGCGAAAATGAATGGGCGCCATCTAATCTTACCGGAGAAAAATAATAATTCAATTTATGCAACAACTTTAATATCATAAAATGTAGACTAAACATGGGTGGAAATTATGGAGTATTTAATCTACACTGTGTACAACACACGGGCATAACGTCACCAAGTGTGTGCGCACCTTAAAATTGCCGCAAACAAAAAAAAAACTATCAAGTGCGACGTTTAAGTGTTAATATAGGGACTTTACATTGCAAGCAAAACCAAACATCAAAAACAGCTGTAAAGTACTTCAAGTTAACCAATGGTGGATACGTCAAAAATTTTACAAACATGAAGTCTAGTAAATATGGCGTCGCACAGTCGGTTCATCTCTACTTCCTACTTTAGTATGAAGACGCCAAACTAAAAGACTCCGGTTCGAAGAAGGCCGGGTCCACATCTACGCTACTCTGCTCCCCCGGATGAATCGCCACAGACCGCTCAAACTCACGCTCGCCCAGAGCAAGCTTATACATCAGGATCAATCAACAATAGTCGTGCGCTAAAATAAACAATCAAATAAGAATGAGTCATACCCCACAATAAACAGCGGGGACGGGGCTGAGACAACTCGGATGAGTTTCAGTCCTCCAGACGCAACATCGAGCCCGAGGAAATATCGTACACCGGGGAAGCCTCCCTGAGATTCCTCACTTTAACCAAAAAATTTTGTGTCGTCCCTCGGGATAAACAAAATTTTGTGCCGTCCCTCGGGATAAACAATATTTTGTGCCGTCCCTCAGGCGAAACAAATACCAAACACCAAACGGGCGCTGGGGACGGACACCACAAGACGACCGACAGGTTCCGGGCAAGTCGCAAATTAATAAAGCCAAAGCCGGCCGTACCCCCAACGCACGAAGGAAGGGTTCGCACGAATAGAAAACGTCGTGTCTGCATCACGCATCAAGGACCAACAAAATAAAAGCTGACGTAAGGAAGACCAACGGCACGAAAGGTCAAGGGGGATTCTTTCCGTTGAAATAATGCACGTAGAAAAAACTGTAAATCGCCGGAACGGACGCAGCAATAAAATTTGGGACGTAAACAAACTAACAAGCACAGATACGATGCGTTTCCGTTATTATTCAGCAGGTGGGACATTTAAAAATAAGAAAAAATAGTTCTCAAAGATGAACAAAAAAAAAACATCTAGACTGTGTAAGCAAAGCCGGGGATGATTGACATTTACGACCTGGCGGTAACCTTTGATCGTGCAAAACCATACGTGCGTTTTAATAGTAAGCCGCGCCTCTTTAGCCGTTTAGCTGCAATTCGGCATGACAAGAGGAGGCGGAAAGTGGATCACAAAGTGACTACAAGAGGCGGCAAGTGGATCACAAAATTACAACAAGAGGCGGCAAGTGGATCACAAAATGACAACAAGAGGCGGCAAGTGGATCACAAAAGTACAACAAGAGGCGGCAAGTGGATCACAAAATTACAACAAGAGGCGGCAAGTGGATCACAAAATAACAAGAGGCGGCAAGTGGATCACAGAGGCGGTGTTCGTTTATTTTTGCAACAAAGCAACCAAGCGTTTCCTACTGAAGTCGCAAATCCTGCTCATTAAGGTACTTCCAGGCATTTCATTGATTTCAATGCCGCAGACGTGCAATACGATGATTGCATAATATGTCAACAGCGGCGGTTTTTAAATATGAAACCGAATAAGGAGCGCCTTCGCACTTCTCATGAATAATAATTCTGAATCATAACTGCCATAATTATCCAACCAAAGTGAAAGACATTAGATAAATTTCCGTACGTTTTAAAATTAAGAAAACAATATATCCAATAAAGTTTCACAATTAGCTAATTAAAATGGCATCATAAATGATATGTTTACGTCCATCGGTAGAACATTTACGCAGATTATAAAAGACAGTGGTCCTAAGTTAGATCCCCACGGTACGCGAGTGTGATGTTGACTTCACCTTTAAAGAAGACCACACTTGATTGACGTTTTAGTCTTTTCTTTACTTAATAATTTCATATGTACAACAAATTATATCAAGTTTTGTTACCATTTCAATTAAAATGAATCGAAATCTTACAACAAGGTTAACAACTGTTGATGTAGTTCTCAAAAATGAAAAAAAAAAAACATCTACACTGTGTAAGCAAAGCCGGGGATGATTGACATTTACGACCTGGCGGTAACCTTTGATCGCGCGAAACCCCACGTGCGTTTTAATAGTATTTTTTTTTAATTTTTTGTTTTATTATTGTTTTCTTTAATTTTGTCTTGATGACTGTTATTACATCTTTCGTATTTGTTACACTGCCTGCACAAATTTGACAAAAAAGAAAGATCTTTAGCGTCGAGGTTAATAAGTGTACGGAGGACGCTGAGCCGTATTTCTGAAAACCGATCCGGCCGAGGGCCTACAGTATGGCAAAACAAACGGGGTGTAGAGTATCGCGCGCACTTTGTCATGCAAACGTTGTGTTCTCTGGTCCTCTTTGTTCTTGTCATAAAAAAAACGGAGTGCGCGTCGAAAAATCGGTTCATTTTCTGTACGCTCGTTACTCTTCCACGTACTTAACCTCTATGATTATAGATAAAACAGCGATATCCGATCCGATCCTATGATTATAGTTATTAATGAATGTAAGCATCCGATTACTTGATTTAAAATGAATTTAAGTGTGTCGGATTTTTCTTGTATCACGTGGTATAAATGAGTATTTTAACAGAAAAAGAAAAAAAACAGTTGACAGTCGTATCTGCGAAACTGTCACTCCTAACCTATTTCTGCCCACGGTGTTCGATTGTCAATCGAATTTAATATAAAATTACCGAACCTCACGATTCTATGTTAACAAATAAACAAAAGATTTTCGAAATTCGAGTTTTCTTTTTTTTAAAGGTATTTCAGAGATGACTAAAGATAGGATGGATTATTTCCTTGCGCATTTTTATAAATTCCAAAATAGCGCGCTACTTTTTTCTTGTAATTTAATCGCGTTTGGGGCGGATTCGCTGACTTATTAACGGGTTGTTAAAATTTAGAGGTCCTTTAAAATTTTAAAATACAGTTCTATGATTAGTTATTAGCCCAGCGACAAAATTTGACAGCCCTTTAAATTTAACGCGTTTTTGATATAGAATAGGCCCTTTTGCAACTCTTATAGTTTACGAGATGTCCGTGGGGGGACCATAGGATAGGCCCCTTTGTAACTCTTATACTTTGCGAGATCCCCATGGGGGGCCTTTAATTGGTTGTAACCCTGTATATGATCATTATTTATTTTTAAATTGCTTTATTTTTTATTTTTTGTTTGTTTTAATATTATTTAATCTTTTTTTTTTGTTTTTGTTTTTTTTTAATTTGAGCCGTCTTAATTTGCACGTGCAAGAAAAACAGAATGCAGAAGCGCGATATTAACAGCGTAGAGGTGGAGGATCAAGATCAAGACACCTTTGCTGTTACGAGACTTGCTGGTTTTATTTCTTATTACCAGGGAACGGAATTATGTATTTTGTTCGATTGAATACAAACGAAGCGGCAAAAACGTATAACGCTGCAGCGTCGCGTCAATGCACACACGCTCATTGCCGCCTCGTTCGAAATAAATCGAACAAAATATATAATTCCGTCCTGTACTTATTACTATTTATTACTGCTATGTTTGAAATAAACATTTCTTTCTCGAGAAAGTACCTATAAAATTATATGCTCTCCGGAAATAGAAGTTGTTATTAACTGTAACTAATCTAAAAGTATTTAAAAAAAAAAAAAGACACTTTCCTTTCTTAATGTGCCGTTGAAGAAGTTATGCGTGTATGTACAGTCGTCCGCGTTTAAAGTATCCCAGTTTGACGTTTCTGCGAGCCCCGTAGCACCAACAGGTTCGCGCGTGCGCAGTTTTAGCCGCGCGCGACTGTACATTAAATGAATTTTTTTCATGTAATTTCATGAATTTTATGGATTTTTTTTTAGTTCAGTCTCATTTTCTGCAACAATATTAATAAAAATAATAATAAAAAAATACCGCGCTTTAGATTTTTCATTCAAAAAGTAAACAGCGTGCGTGTTGTGGTGGCATTCGCAAGAGTCAAATCGACGGTTGATTAACCTAGAACTTCTTTTTTGCTTTCATTTAACAAGATCTAGTCCAACTTATGCAACGCTCGGCAATGCG
This sequence comes from Prosopocoilus inquinatus, assembly GCA_036172665.1. Lineage (NCBI taxonomy): Eukaryota > Metazoa > Arthropoda > Insecta > Coleoptera > Lucanidae > Prosopocoilus > Prosopocoilus inquinatus. Next base: position 2,515,095 of record CM069873.1, read on the forward strand.
GACTTTCGAATTTAATCCAAATATAATATTATGTAAATCCCGTGACACAATTTTTTTTTTTTTGCGTCTCTAAAAGAGTTAAACCATCAGAAAAATTAATACCCAAATACCAACCCAAAATAACCGCCGACTTTTCATTTCTAAAAAAAAAGAAAACTATTAGCCGCAGGTACAGGTGTGTGTAAATAAAGAGGAGGCACTTTCGTCTCCACTCTTTATTTATTTTATGACCTTTTTTTCTTTTCAATAACATTTACAAATACTTTCCCAAATTTATGCTAATACGTGATGTTTAACAATAATGGGCAGTGTGTATTAGCTTCGAACAATGCGAACACATTCACTTCCCAAGCTAATCAACTTTTACTTCGCCGGCCGTGTGATATACCGGTTGAAACATCCATACGGGCGCATCAAACGTAATTACTAATGTAATTACACGGCTTTAGATGTATACGACGTAGGATGCTGTACGTACATCTTATAAACGTAAAGAAATCACTTTCACTAATAATAAAATGTATTGTGAGTTATTTGCAGAGAAGAGAAGACACCGCCGACTGTCACAATCCTGCTTTATTTACGGAAATGTTTTCGCGCTCTTTTTTTTTTTTAACCTGAAGGAGCAATCTTCCAGTTGATGTGAAGAAAAGAGATAGGAAACTCTCTTTTTTTAATTACACAGGAAGACTATTGCGTGAAACTACGCGCTCGGTGATTATTTCTTCCTGTAACTTCCGCCAAGTTAAACCTTACCGTAATATAATTTGTACGTCTGTGTTAATTAATAAACAATTCAATTGCACTGAGCGTCCTCTTGAATGAATGAAAGATGAAGTCACATTCTAATACATTCATAGTTATGGCACATTATCAAATTACTTATCAAGGGAGAACAGTGAGTTTCTTGAACCAACTGATTCACCATCCATTGACCTTAAGTTAACAAGCTTATACACAATTGTTCTTAAACTAAAAAAAATTTTTGGGTCAATATAAACTTTAAATGCATGTAATAATGATAACCAGCTAATTATACTTTAAAATTTCGGCACCTCCCGTGTTGTACTTGCTGTTGAAATTTCGGTAAAGCACGTAACTTTTACGTACGTACAAGAATAAATTTGTTCAGCTTAAGCGGAGAAAAACGTTAATACGGATGTAACAATAATTACATCTTATACAATACGTCGCAACATCAAGAAAGGAAAACGGCCGGCGTACCCATCGCAAACTCATTAATATTAACCGTATGTTGTCTGGAGGAACTTTCTCTCTTGATGGATAAAAAATTACAATTAAAACCGCTTTGATACTGCACGATGACATACAGTACATAAGTATCTGGTTGCCGTCGATGATGCGTGAGTCATTTAAGAAAAAGGAAAGAATTATCTTTTATTTTATTCCACCGGTAACTTTATGTATACAGGGTAGTTCTAGTTTCCATGAACATGGCTGGCTTAACCACAAACAGATTCCTAACCTCAAAATAAGACGACTTAACCACACTTATCACCTATGTGTATCCAAAACTGCTTCGTCTTCTTTTTCAAAATTCTTGAACCTGCATTTTCTTATTTTGTGACTAAACCGTAAGAAGTATCAAAAGTTACAAAGACACTCTCCTTCTTTCTAAAAATTTATTAACTAAACTTATCTTTCTAAGCTCAAAAAAAGTTATGGTAAGATCTGTGTTGTAGCAAGTCTATTTTCAAGCTAACGCTTCATCGCAAACACCTTGTAGGAGCTCGTACCAAATATCATCACCATCCAAATCGGTTCAGGCGTCGCTTAGTTATGAGAAAAATTAACTTTGTCTTCAGGAATTTTGAAGACGAATACCGTCTTAAAGAAGAAAGAAGTTTTGGGCAAATCTTCTTACTTGGAGGTCAAAAATCTCTGGTTAATGTAATGTGCATGAAATTTAGAACCACCCTGTACATATCTTGCTAACCAAATACTTTACTTACACATTCCATACTTAGTTCTTCACCACTTACAATAATCAATAAACTAAATTAAAAACGATCTTATTTCTTCGATACAACAACAGTTTCGAAGATCGGGATTCGCTCAGTGTTGCCAGATTGTTCTTAAAAGAGACAGACAAGCATATTACGTGCAAAAAACGTAACCCAATTACGCCAAACTCAAATACTAATTTTTTTTTTACATTACGTGAATTATTAGCAGGGATAAATTTAAGAAAGTTTCTGTAAAAATAAAATGACGTAAAATAATAGTGTACCGTTCTAAAATTTTCGGTTTAAGAGTGTGTTGATGCAAAACAAAAACGAATCATTTGACAGTTGTCAAGGGGTTAAGTTATTCTCTCTTCTTGTTTTTTGTTTCGTTAAAAATTGAAGTGGAAAGGAACAAAAGAAAATATTTAGAGGAAAAAAAAGCAAATTAACTTGCAAAAAAAAACAGAAACAAAAGAGAAACGAAAGAGAGAGCAACAAAATTCGATGCCGGAAGCGAAAAGAAAACAAAACAAGATCGACAACGCCAAGCTGAGCGGAAAAACAACGGCGATTTTCCGGGCGAAACAAAAAGTTTATACAAAATTTTAAAAAAAAATTCTTAAGTCAATAATACGAAAAATTAAAAAGAAAACAAACATGCGGTGCATGAAACAAAAGGCGATCGTAACTGTGATGATTACAGCGAGGATGAAATAGTATCGACGCTGCGCGTACATGACCTGATTTCGATCGATCGCATCGAGAAACTTTGAGACGGGGACTTTTTAATCCTCGCTTTGGTGATGATGGGCGCAAGACAAATGAAAAATAATGCACTACGAAAAACCGGTAAAATTGCAAAACATTCTTTCGAATTTATTTATTTATTCTTTTTAATTACGTCTTGTTTTTCTAATGCGAATTCACTCTTGAAATTCAAATTAAAAAGTAAAACGTTTTTTTTTTTTTTAATCTTAAACCGGACAGAATTATGTACGGTTAGAAATGCATTCAACGTTTCGCTATAGATTTATAGCTGCCTGACGAAGCGAGCACAGTAGAAACGGTGCTTGATTTTAACTAAATATTTGCAAACTTTAAATTAAAAAAATTAAATTAATGATGGGCACAAAACAAATGAAAAATAATGAACTACGAAAAACCGATAGACAATAAAATGCGAGAAATCAATTTCATCAAAAAAGTAAAAGATAAATCCGTAGTACGAAAGCACAGAGTACAGAAAAAGAGAAAAAAAGCAAACGAAAATTGATGACTTAGACGAAGAAAAACAAATGAATCCTCAGCCAAAAGAAAAAAAAACAAAAGAAAACTATAAAAAAAGGCGCCATTCAACAAAATGAAAATAATTGGTTTGAAAAAAAAAGCAAACAAAAGAGAAACAGGAGAGCATAAAATGAATTTGGAAACAAAAGTTTTTGTTGCAAATAAAGACAAACCCGTATGACTGTAAAGAGGAGGACGTCAATGAAATGCGATGACCAATTCGATTAAAAAGAGAGAAAAAAATGCGAAAAATAGAAAAGAAAACAGTTGAAGTTTAAATAAAGTATAATATATTAAATTTAAAAAAAAAAATGAAAGACGGCAATGGTAAGGCCGAAAACTTTTGCAAGTTAAGAAAGTCAGGTGCAAAAAAAAAGGACAAAACAAAAGTACCGTGAATTAAATGTAACACATCAGTTTCTTACAAAAAAAAAAGAAAACCCAAATGTGAAAGAAAATTATGGTATACAGGGTGATCAAAGTTACTGCCGTACTATTGGCCAACTTCTTTATTATTGGAGCTACGAAGTCGTTCAAACATCAAAAATGAAGTGTTTTTACTCAGGATTACAATGTTAATATCAAAAAAACAATTGCGCATGGCATTCTCAAAATATTTGCCTGTGTAATGTTTTCTTTAATGGAACACCCTGTATTTTTTAGTGGAAAACGAAAGAACACCATGTTCTAAAAACAAATCGTTCTTTACTGTTTCTCAACTAAAGCGATAATAAGGGAGGTATTGCGATATTTGTATTTATCTTTTACAAAAAGAAAAAATCTATTAAAAATTTCCTATAATTCGGATAATTTGCTGATAATAGCGATTTCCGCCCTAATTGAGGTTTCGTCAGCAGTAGAGCACTTCGAGAATTCCACCGTCGTCTGACCGCTCAGGCAATATACAAGAAGCAAAGAGAAACGTTCCTCGAAGGACATAATTCTCGTCGTATAATACCTGTAAATTAAAATAGAGCCAGTGACAGTCTCTATTGATCGCACTGTATGTTTTTATGAACAGAAAACAAGATTCGATTCGTTGATTGTCATTCGCCTAGGAACAACTGAAGTAAATAAAAGAACAATTGAAAACTCGACAAATGAAAAATTGACGATTTCGGTGCGAAGCTGTTTGTTACGCGTTACAATGACGCTTCCTGCAGTTGCTTCTTTTGTTTCCTGCCGACGATTAAACAGGTACGCCGATCTTCTTTTGTTTTTTTTGTCCCTCTTCTTTGCAAATATTTTTTGATTTCTTTTTACTTAGTTTCCTCGACAGTCTTCATATTTGAATAATCTGACTTCTGTTCCGCGTTCATCTTGTTTTTTCTTGTCTTGTTGCACATGGCCTTGGGTTTAAAAAAGCTTGGATTAAATTCATCCAGCTTCTTTCCAATTTATTTTCATTGATTAAATTGTTTGAAAATTATTTGTCTCGATTTAGCACAACTTTGATATTTAAAAAAAAAGGGCCCAACCTTGTCAAAATCAGAAATAAAAGAACGTAAAACGAAACTAATTTTAAAGTATTTATTATAGTTATTTACGTGTCAGGCTTTGTAAATTAATCTTTACGGGCGGGCTGGTAATTTGTTCCGCGTACAAACTCTTGTTTTTACCTTCAGATGGCGATTTTTAATTAATTTAATTTATATTTTTTTATCAAAACATTTCTTGCCATCGAAGGCGTTATTTCTGGCTAGACGTAGTCATGGTGATATAAACAAACAATCTGCGTTCTACAAGCCTGTAAAGTTTTACAAGCCTTTTATACGAGCCCGTAAAACATTACAGGTCTGTTCCAGTAATTTACCGTTTACTTAGTTACCATAAACAACAAAATTGTCCTGTAATGATTTTATTTACGAGCCAAGCTTTGTAAATAAATCTTTACGGGCGACCTGGAGGGACGCATGAGCGCGAGCCTCATAATCCAGTGAGCCTAGCAAAGATTATCTGCAAAGCGTGTCGCGTACAAACTTTTATTTTCACCTTCACATAATTAATATACTTTATTTGTTTTATGGAAACGTTTTTTTTTATCGAAGGCGTTACTTCTAGCCAGACGTAGTCATGGTGATGTAAACAAACAATCTGCGTTCTACCAATCTGCTCTCTACAAGCCTGTAAAATTTTACAGGCCTTTCATACGAGCCCGTAATATTTTACAGGTCTGTTCCAGTAATTTACCGTTTACTTGCTCACCATAAACAACAAAATCGACCTGTAAAATGTCATTTACTAAGAAGGTGGAAATAAATGTTTTTTAACTGTTTCACAAAACATTTAATCGTGATTTGAGGAAAAGTCTTCAGTTCGTAAAGTTTTTGTGAATGTTTTTTTTTTAACTGTTTCACGAAACTATTGTGATTTGAGGAAAAGTCTTCGGTTAACGTAACATACACAAGAAAGATTTCTACAAATAAATGTGCATTATTTACTTACGCAAATTTATACGTCTAAGCAATTTACTGTTTACCTTGCGTAAATAAATAAATTAAAACGACAAACATTTTGCAGATATTCGATAACCATTGAAATCAAAATAATAGTAGACTGGGCAAACACGCCGAGCTCGTTGCTGCGTCTATTTTTAAAATTTGACGTTTGCATTTCTCGCTTACTCGAAAGTTGCAGCAACATTTTACGACTTTTTTACTGCCATGAATAATTTATTTGTATAATTCGGGCGTGTGTATGCGGTACGTACGAAAGAACAAAGAAAAAATCGTCGTACATTCGCGGCGATTTAATTGAATTCAATTAATTTCTCGAATTTAATTTCTTGATTAGAATTGCCGAAACATTCGACGTTCGCGCTTAGAAAAGAAACTTTTCCCATAAAAGCCTAGGGCGAATTCTCTTGCTGAATGCGTAAATAAATTAATTAGCGTATTGTTGAAAGAAAGTGCGTGGGAATTTTTAATTAGATGTTATAGCTGTCTGTCTATTCACACACGCGGCTAACATACTTGGTTTCACTTAAAAAAAAATGTTAATTTAATTATGAACAAGTACACTGAAGGGTATTGAACAAGCCATTCAGAAGAAGTATGAAAAGGACATTTAAATGACAAAAACTTTAAAATCTTTAAAACAGAATGAAGTTGCAATAAATAATTTGAAAATCAACGTACAGTAGAACCTCGATTCTTCGAGATTCATGTGAATTGTCACTTCATCAAGTAATCTAAGGCTTAAAAATATTCTAAATAAATATAGAGTGGAAACCAGTCAAGGTCGGCCTAAAGTACAAACAATGATTTCGTTGTTTCGCGTCGGGGTTCCACTGTACACACAATACAATGATTACGAAAAGTTGACTTTACTTTTCACGCGCACGTAACATAGAAAACAATTTGAAATTTAATTTCCTCGCACTGAACAAGACACACCTATAAATTGCAGTTATCATCTGCGATCAACATCTGCCGCATTGCTTTATTTAGAAAATGAAAGTTTGCAAAACGTGCGCTTCTCCAAGCCTTCGGAGACTATTATAAATCACTTGCTTCTCCATAACAAACACAATTATGTCATTCCCACGAATTTTCACCTTTCCTCGACGAAATCTTTTTTTTTTACCACGGTCATTTTGATGACAAATAATTGGGAGCTTGACCTTTGTGTTTAGCTTCACTGGCTTTTTCATTAACGAACAGAGTTTCTATTTTGCTTTGCTGCAAAATTAATCGAGCGCAGGGTACAGTCATGCTTTTTAGTAATGTCTACCCCATATAATTGTTAAATTGGTGGCCGCCATGACAGGTAGAAAGAGGCAAAACAAACAAAGAGATAAACAAACAGAACAAAATCAACACGCGTTTGTTTTGTTTTGTTACAGTTACCTGACCTGCGACGTAAATAAATCCTGTTTTCGGACGACTTACGCCATCTATTGTTCAACAGACTATTCCGCAGATTGCTGTGCAATGCACTCTTCCTGACTTGGAGAATGGATATTATATTTGGGAATTAGTGTTGCCAACTTGGTGTATTTGACACCAGATTTGGTATATTTTGGTATAAAATGATGCAAATTTTGTATGTATTAATGTATTATTAAATAAAGAAAAACAAAAAAAAAACGAAATTTACAGTATTTTTAGTTTGGTTTCTTTTCGTAATTCTTATTCCAGGTGAAGAATCAGCGCCCCAGTTCATTTCCACGCAGTGACTTTACATAACCTTATTTTTTTTGTTGAATACGTTCATTAAAGAAGACATTTGAGGTTATGTACACTTACTCAATAAATTAAAGAATTATGTTTAATGTAATAATCAATTTCACAAAGTGTCCTTGGAAATAAAATTATATATTTTATTTCGTAGTAAAAAGATGAAACTGAAAATAGGAAATCACTAAAAACGTTATTTAAAAAAAAGCAAAGTGTGATTTTTCGTGTTATTTCGTTGGCAACAGCCGCTTCTTTCATTTACGTTCACTGAATAATCGTGTACTACTGAAAACCGGTCCGGCTGAGGGCCTTTAGTAAGGCAAAACAAACGTAGCGTGGATGCACTTTGTAACGCACACATATTATGTTCTCTAGCGCGCTTTATTTTTGCCATACAAGAGAGAGGAGCGCGCGTCCGAAATTCGGCTCGTTTTCTGCTCGCTCTTTACTCCTCCAGTTACTTAACCTCTATGATCGTAATCACATTTGTAAACGTGAAATACACTAATTAAAGACGTTGGCCCGTATTCTCACCTCGTCTTTAATTTAGCAACGCCGTGATTAAAGTCTCTCTCACTCTCTCACTCATTAAATTTGCCCGATGCTGTATCGTCTATCGCTTATTTTAATCACGGCTTTAGTTACAGACGATTTTCATCATGAAATGAGAATACGGCCCTATGGCGCCAAATTCAAACTGTCTTGAATGGTTAACAACGACTGACGACAGCTCGGATCTTTAATCAATCATGTTTGAAGACAATTTGAATTGAACGAATAAATCAATAAGCTGGAATGAATAATAATTGAACAATGAAAACATGAGTCAAAAAATTAAATTACAAAGAAAAAAAAACGAATTCGTTGATTGATAATTGGCCGATTTTCGGGAGGAAATTAATAATCGGAAAGATAACGAATAAACGAAAAACAAAACACGATCGATTGTGTAGAAATTACGAAACAAAAGAAGGAGAATTTAAGGGAATAAGAACTTAACCTCGAAATACCTCGCGTTGATTATTAAAATAAAATAAAAGAGAAAACAAAAACAACAATTTGAAGGGATTCACTGGAAACCGAAAATTAATTTTGTTTTCTGATTATATCTACATTAAAAGGAGATAAAATATTGAAATTAATATAGAAAGAGAGAGGAGCGCGCGTCCGAAATTCGGCTCGTTTTCTGCTCGCTCTTTACTCCTCCAGTTACTTAACCTCTATGATCGTAATCACAATTGCAAACGTGAAATGCACTAATTAAAGACATTGGCCCATATTCTCACCTCGTCATTTAATTAATAATCGGAAAAATAACGAATAAACGAAAAACGAAAGACGATCGATTACGCAGAAATTACGAAACAAAAGAAGGAGAATTTAAGGGAATAAGAACTTAACCTCAAAATACCTCGCGTTGATTATTAAAATAAAATAAAACAGAAAACAAAAATAACAATTTGAAGGAATTCACTGGAAACCGATAATTAATTTTGTTTGCTGATTATATCTACATTGAAAGAAGATAAAATATTGAAATTAATGTAGAAACAAAAGGCGATCGACTTTCAAGCTAAATACTTCAAGCTTTCACTACTGATTTAACTCGTCATGAAAAGGATTAATTAATTAAAAGCCAGGAAGCGACTTGAAGAGATTAAAAAACAACAGAAATTCCAAAATGAATAATGAAATAATGTCCGATAAAATACTGAAATTAATTTGAAAAACAAAGCACGCTCGACCGGAAACGAACTTAACCTCAAAATACTTCAAGCTTCTATTATTGATTTAATTAATTAATCAAGCTTCTATTATTGATTTAATTAATTAATCGGGAAAACGAAATAAAATAAAATAAAAAAAAGCAACTTCAAGAGATGTTTGATTGTTACTTAAATGAACAGTAAATTTAGAATTCTCGGTATTTATAAGATTAATTAGAGAAGCCGAGCCAGTGTTGCCAACGTGGTGCATTTTCAACAAGCACTTGGTGATAAAAACAAACCATTCATAAAATCATACTGTTTGTAGGTTCTGAAAAGGGATCTGGTGGAATTTCAGTGTATTTTTATAAAACATTTAGTGTAAAACGGTTACCAATAGTTGGCAACACTGTCGGGGATCGCTCTCATTGGTTTTCGCTGTTCACTTGACGAAAGTTATTGGTTATCGTTGATCATGTGATCAATGTAGTAATCTCCAAATACGTCTTCGTAGGAAATCACGTCTCCGATGGCTCAATCGAATGTTCTAGAGAATACTGGAAGATTTCGCGATGATTTCATGCGTATCTGGATGCGGGTGAATTTACTATACATGACGACGGGCGGGCTATTTGAACAGGTAAAGTTTAGCAAGCGATAAGTGCGAGCGAATAATCGAAGAAGAGTATTTCATAGAAGTGTTATGTGTTAGATAAGAGTTATAATTCATGTAATTTATGTTTTATAAGCGCGTGTTTTTAAATTAGCTGACGATTACTTTTGTAGACTCCGAATTCGTAACAGTATTGCGCAGCCATCACTTGTAACTATGACTGTACTTGTAAACACGTTTTATTATTAGAAAAAGAAAAAAAAAACGCGGATATATGTATGAGTAAAATAATGATGACGCTTGACGCTTTAAGTTTTTAAATGCTTCGAGTAATTACTTTGTTGATGATCAGACCGTTAGACTTTTGCCAAGGCGAGATCAGAAGGAATAGAAATCGAAAGAAAAACCCGCGCGTTCGTTTTCACTTTCGACTTATTTACATATTGTTGTCAAACACATCGCAGAGAATTGTTTTTAAGTTCGAGATAATCTAGAAATTTAAATGCTGAATCCACAAGTCCACAAAAAGAAGAAAGAAAGGATTGCCTGGAAAAAAAAAATATTGTTAAGGAAACAACTGTAAATTGCTTTGATGACATACTTCCTGAAAATAGTTTTATTTTCAAATAAACACATCAATGACTATTTATGTGACAGCGTTTACAGTAATTTTCAAATGAATGGTATTCGAGAAAATCACGAAGCGATTGACATCTAGCGGAACTTTTATGAAGGGCCCGCTAATAAGGAAAACATTGGAATGACATTTGGTTAACCTATAAAAGAAATGAAATTGAATAGTTTGTACGTGATGCTTCCACCCGCATAAATATTCTTCCGTACGTTTTTAATAATAAAAAAAGGAATGACAAAACCCTAGATAGATCGAATAGAACAGATCGTATTGAAAAGCGCGTGTGATAGCTCTTAGCTTTCGTCATTCACAAAGCGCCATCTGTTGGTTACAGATTTTCTCGAATAAACATCAATTTTGTTTAAGCGAATCAAGATACCTAAAACTATGGGGTGATTCAAAAATATTCTTTTTCAGTGAACTTTCAGCACAGTGACTTATTATTATTAAACAATTACCACAGTTGTCAGTTCTACAAGACGAAACAAAAAATGGTTACATTAAATTATTTCGAAGCGATCGAAGTGCTAACGGCTCTATCAAGAAAAAAACAAAGTGAACGGATTATGTGTCTTCGAGTTGTCACAAAATATAGTCTTCATTTAATCTTGCTTTCACGTGACCCATGACGTAGGTAGCCAGCTGTCAAACAGTTGACTAAATGGCAATGAGAGTAAAATGTATGAAACCTCCAAACTGTATCGTTGTAAATATCAATAAATTTACAATCTTTTCAGAGAATTAGATAAGACAGTGTAAACCACGACTGTAGTAAAACGGTGTCAGTTGTTTTTGGGAAATAATGTCCAGACACTTTGAGCATTCGTTATGACTTTCATTTGTTTTATTTATTTATTTTTTTTGTAAGTAAGAGCAGCTTATATTTTTTCTCGCTTGCTTGATTTAATAAAAAATATGAAATTTTCTACATATTTTTTTAATTTAGATGTAGATTGTGATATATGTACGGTTGAAGTGAGAAAGAAATGTGCCATTTAGTCGTATAAAAATCCAATATGGCGTCCGTTTGAAGCAAGAAAGTTGTTATCAACTTGAAAGCCGCCATCTTGAATTTTATTTTGACTTTCAACTGTATTTTATCAAACCTTCTATTAACTTTAATTTCAAACTTTTTTGTTATAATTACGAAATTAAGTTATTAGACGCTATTAAAGAAAATAACGATTTTCAGTTTTTCTGCGATAATATCTACTATATATAACTATTTAGAATTTTCAAATTTTCTCTGCGGCATCTGAATCGGTACATAAAACTACCAGACATTACCCATTCAGTAGTGTTGTTAAATTACCAGTAATTTATTTTTAATGTTACCTTACCGGCAATGTTACCGTAACATTAACCGAAAATATTTTTAGGTTATGAAGTACTTCTTTTCTTTTTTTAGTGTTTACGTTTTTCCTAAACAATTAAAATATTCCTTGATCATTTGTTTCATTGATTTACGTGCATTTTGCAAGTGCGCAACTCGTAATTACAATATGTTGACAACAGAAGTAACAAACGGTAACAAATGACCGGTAATATTGGAAATTTATCGTAAGGTAACGTCAGTAACGTGGTAATATTACCAACTGACAAAACTACAATTTAACCCATCTCTATCTTCACTAATAAGAATATTGGAATGTGGTAACCTACTCTAAAGTGACTAGATTTTAATTTGGGTAAAGCGGAACAACTCAATCCAACCCAACCAATAAAATACTTTGCATTTCAATCAGGAATTTCCAACCTTCTTTTTAAGCACCGATCCCTTAAAACAAAAGAAAGTTTCTATCGGCTTCCCTTATTTTAAACTTAATTATGACCACAACCACGTTAGAATAAAAAGTAAAATCAATTTCAAAAGAAAAACTATTTTAATCGAACAATATTCCATCGTTACGTGCACATCAACAGCTTTATCTACTATCATTGTCTTAAAAAAAAAATTGGAGTATTCTTGAACAACTAATTATTTTCAACGAAAATGTTTTAAAGAGGGCGCTGTTTCTCTATACAAAATTAAAAAGAATAATATACCGGGTGTCCCGCGCCATGTGCTCACCCTTCTAGAATCTTTATTTATAAATCGATTAACCTGAATTTTGGAGACGTTAAACTAAACAGAAAATGGAATTTCTCGATATACTGATAGTCGTCATAGGACTTCCGGTTTCGCCGGAAATGACATCAACTTTCTTATTTTAAATGTAACACCCTATATATTTTTACATATTTAAAATCTACGGAGCATTACGAGTCCGAATACGTATCATTTGTTAATTTTGGTTTCCATGACAACGAAAAAAAAACTTTTTTATTTCTCAATCTAGAAAGCTATGAATCGCATTTTCTCGGTCTAATGCGATCAAGTGTTTCGAAAAAATCACTCCTTTGATGGTATTTTGATTTTTAACATTTTTACAGTATTTGAAATTTTCATTAGCTCTTAACTCATTTTTTTCGATAGAACCTCATGTGTTTCTTAGCTTAGTTCAACAGAACATTTTTTTCTGAGTACGCTGATACCAAATACGTCATATTTTCTTTCAAAATTAATGATCCGTAGATTTTAAATTTGTAAAAATATATAGGGTGTTCCATTTAAAATAAGAAAGTTGATATCACTTCCGGCGAAACCGGAAGTCCTAAGACGAAAAATTCCATTTTTTGTTTAGTTTGTCGTCTTCAAAATTCAGGTTAATCGATTAATAAATAAAGATTCTAGAAAGGTGAGCACATGGCGCGGGACACCCGGTATAGTACAGTCGACCCTGTGCCCTACTTAATAAAATTGGTTTGTTTATAATCTATTCTAGAACGTGTAATGTACAAGAGGTACATTCTTTCCAAAAAACGGGACTTTTTTAAAACTCAGCGAGACGCGGGACAAAAAGTTAAAAATCGGGACTGTCCCGCCAAAATCGGGCACTTTAGCCTACTTAATCTGAGATACATTGTATTACGTTAAAATTTGATAAATGATTTATTTTTTTTGCTGTTATTTTAAATACAAATACATAAAACGATACAAATACAAAGAAACGACATAAAAAGAGCATAACTTCTCCGTATCGAAGAATCCTTTGCATAATAATAAGCAAAAGTCGTAAACTGTGAACAAAATATCAAATGTGAAACATCCTTACGTATATGCAACTTCTTATCTCTACTGTAGATTGTGCTGCATAAACTTTCTGTTAAATAACAGATAATTATACTTAAGTAGAAAATTACTATTTTGCTACACTTAACAGTTTGCTTTCTCTTTTATACGCAGAAGCCACTGCAACCTTTTCGTAAAGCTATAGATTGCAATTCTGTAAAAGTACTTTTTATTCACCATTGGCCACCAGATAGAGCCCCAGTACACTCTTGAGTCCCAACATCATTATTTACAAAAATATAAATAATTATGTATTAGTAATTGTTTCATATGTTACGTTTTTAATTCACGTAAGCAATATTTTATAAGAATATGACGAGAAAAAAATTCATTTGATTTGATGCTAAAAAAAGAAACCTATTTTATTTACCTATTGGGAAAGACCGGAGGAGAAAGAGTCGTCATCCTCATTCGTCAACTCTCGTATAAGAGATAAGAACATCAGTGGTATGTATAATAATTAGCATTATTTATGTATATTCACATCATATGTTCAAGTAACTGTTAATTTCACTTTTATATTTTTTATCGTATATAATCCATTTACCCTTGAATTAAAAATTATACGTGAGCCGGATGCAGGCCGATTTAAATTCTGTGTCTACTTGCAGTGGTTTTATCTGTATACCTTTTTATATTTTGAAAAATTAATTTAAAATCAATAAGTTATTCGGGCTCAAAGTTTTTATTTAATTTATTTAAGCACTAGAAAATGTTCACCTCGTTTAAAAATAATAGTATCCATTTTATACATCGTAACCCCTGAAGATTTTAGAATAGGCCACTCCAATCAAATAAAAAATAATGTTTTCATAATGCAAAAAGCACGGAAGTAGAACGTGTTGCCTATTCTGTAACTTTAAGGGGCACCATTTCAACTGGACGCCATACGTAATACGTTTTCCAAAAACTGTTTGTTTTAATGCGGATGGATTAATCTCTAATCAATGACAACAGAGTTTGAATTCAGAAAGATTTTAATTCTGAAATTATCGATACCTACACCACGAATCTGTTTCTTTGCTGATGATAGGCGTAAATTTACAGATTATTATAACTATATATACGAGAAATATATTTTGGGCGGTTCAAATTCTAGTGAAGCAGGCAATATAAAATATTAGACCGTACCGTGTAAACAAACGCGAGGGCTGCGGAGACAATTAACGCCGCTGCAGCGATGGTGTTACTCAGTATAACAAAAAAAACCGAGCAGTATTGCCGCAATAAAAAATTACAGTTGTGTAATCAACTCTACTTGTTCAAATGTGTAAAGATTTTCAGAGTAATTAGTTAACCAGTTGTACCAGTAGGTTTTAGAAATGTCATAAAAGCGTCCGTCCTGTCTCTTTTTTTTTTAATTTTCGTTTGCTTGCCAAGATTTTAAAAATCAGCAATTCCTGTGTCCGTTTCTTCTGTTTCTTATTTTGTCACAAACTAAACAAATGACGATCCAAAAAAAAAGAAAACATGCATTTAATGATTGATAATCTTGATTTTCATTTTATTCTTCATGTTTTTGGTCGTCCTCTTTTCGATTGATTTCGATTGGCGTCAAAAATCAACAAATCCAGAAACTTACTTCGATTTTTCTTCTTCTTTTGTAGGCACCACGATCGTCATCTGCTTTTTTTTACTTTTGTATTTCACTCCAACAAACTGAAATACGCGTTTACTATCTCCAATGAAGCCAATGAAAGCGTTTCGTGAAAATGACGGTAAATGGAGGGAATTCCATGCTGACGAATGAATTCCAAGTCGTTTGACCATACTTACAATTTTTCACGTCCGTCCTCTATATTTTCCTTGTTTCTTTTATTCATCTCATTATTTATCCAATTGTTTGCTTTCTCTTTCCGTGAAATTTAACGTTCCTAACTTTCAGTAACTATTTTCGATTTATCTACTTTTGGTTAATTTTGCTTTGCTCTTGTTTTCAATTTTATGTCAATCAAATTAATTGTAAACCATTTTCTTTAAAATGTTTCATAATTTAAATTTTTTTGGGTATTTGGCCGGTTTTTCCCTTTCATCTTTTTTACGTCTTCCATTTTCCCTTCTTTCATTCGTTTCATTATTTTTTTTTAATTGTAGCCGTTTGTTTGTCATTATATATAAATTTGCGATTGCATTTGTTTTTACTTCTTTTTGCCATACCAAAATGTTTCAAATGTTTTATTTTTTATTTGTTTTTTTTTTTAAACTTTTGCTTTAAATTTCCCGCGCCGTCATTTATTTTTCAATTTTTTTTCTTGTTTACAATAGGTTTTAGAAATGTCATAAAAAGCGTCCGTCCTGTCTTTTTTTAAAATTTTCGTTTACTTACCAAGATTTTAAAACTCAAAAATTTAGTTCAAATTCTTTACGTTTGTTTCTCCCGTAAATATCGCGAATGTCAATTGTTTGGTTTTCCTCTCTCTGTTTCTTCTATTTTATCTTGTCACAAACTAAACAAATGACGATCTCAAAAAAAAAAAGAAAACGCATGCGTTTATTGACCGTTTTTGATTTTGATTTTATTCTTCATGTTTTTGGTCGTCGTCTTTTCGATCGAATTTGATTGGCGTCAGAAATCAACAAATCCAGAAATTTACTTCGATTTTATTTTATTTTTTTCTTTTGTAAGTACCACGATTGTCATCTGTTTTTAATTTTGTATTTTACTTCGACAAACTTAAGTACGCATTTACTTTCGGTTTCTTTAAGTCAATGAAAGCGTTTCGTGAAAACGATTTAAACCGACGCCGACGTAATTTGCATGATTTCTTTCGCTTCACACAGATTTTCAGAGTAATTAGTTAACCAGTTGTACCTCGACCGGCGGACTTTATTGCGACATTGCATCATATAGTAACAGAACGCCGTAAATTATTTTCACCGTCCCATTACACAATGTGCCCGTTCGATACATTTTTACGGCGCTACTTAAAGGATGGCGTGTACTTATTCAAATCCTATGCTTAATTATAACATTTAGCACAACTAGCAGATGACAAAAAAATTTCAAAGTTTACGTCAATCGTTACTAGTTAATCACTCATTAATTTAACAGCGTGATTAAAGCCTGTGATTGGTTGAGTGAAACAATATAATTGGTTGTTTCAAATCTATTGTTAACTTCGTCCAATAACGTTCCTTAATCAGAGAATTAAGTTAATCGCTGATTAACAATTTTGTTTTGTGAAACCCACCGTATCTGTTTGATATATTAGCTACTCCCGTGGAAAAGGCAAATTGTTTCAATTTTCCTCGTTTTTTTATTTTATTTTTAATGCAGAAGGATAATAATTTCATCCCTTTTTTAATTTCAGACTTTTTTTTTAGTTTTTAAATTCGTTTAAGTACCCACATATATCGCGGTGCCTGTGTATGAATGGTTCACAATACCTAAATGCACACCTGCTTAGAATAAAATTACAATTCCAGATTTCTAAAAAAACAAAGCCTTCATTTTCGACGACCGACCACCGTCGACAAGAAACACCGGTTTTCGATTTTTATTTTCTCGCTTGCCTAAATAACCGTCAAGGTAACTTTCATTTAACCTAGAACTCTCTGCAAAACGTCCACGGGGAAAGTGTTGCGGTGAAAGAGACGCCGATCATTATTAATTTCGATTTCTGATCAGAACTTGAACTTGCGTTTACGTAACGGCAGTTTCCAGTGCTCCATTCTCAAGGCGATTCCGAGAGGAGAAGGAACTCAAAGGATCGGCCGACGACAGACGATCATCGGCAGTTTCTATTGGATTGGATATTCATGAGGAAAAATTGCTTTCATAAAAAAAATAGGAGTATTCGAAAAGACTTTCCCTTCAATCAAAAAAGTTTGCTCGTAATCTAGTTAACTGTTAATCTATCTTCAAAACGCCTGAACGGTCCGTCCAAGGGGTTAGGGGCCCGGCCTTTCAATCGTAAGATCGTGGGTTCGAACCGCGCGCTCAATATATCCTCCCGAGTGGCAAATATCCACTTCAGGTACCCTTCGATCAATGTTGATGATAAAATCGACGCTGCTTCCCTTTCAACGACGGAGAGGTTTGAAGTATCAAGCGATAGAGAAAACGTTGAATGTTCTTTCTAATTTTAATAATGTCCGGTTAAATATTAATCTTCCTTATTTTAATAACAACAAAATATAATAAAGGTTAACATTAATATAGGTATTGACACGCTGTAGGTATAAAAATTGTTAGCAACAACACAATTTAATTTTTTTTAAATAATAAAAATCATAAATACAAAGTTTTTTAATCTCGAACCGGACAGAATTATGAAGGGAATACATTCAACGTTTCGCCATAAATTTATAGCTTCGTCAGGACTGAAAAGAAGTAAATAAACAAGTTGTCAAGAGAAACAAGTCGTCAAGAGAAATGAAAAGGTAACATGAAACAACTTCAATTATAATAAAAATTGTAATTTTCATAATAAAACCATTAATTAAATTATTATTTAATTTAGGTGTAAAAAGAAAAGAAATACAAAAATTAAAACTTTATTATTCTTAGATTAAATGGGATTAAAATTATCGGTATACGTTGAATATAAAAATTGATGTTAACAGTGAACATAAAATAAAACTGTGTACAGTAGAACCTCGGTATCTCAAGACCGAAGCATTCAGTTTATAGAAAGAAACAAAAAATTGAAACGAGGAATTAAAAATTTATTTTAATTGGCAAAGTAGAATAATAGGCACCGTTAACGTAAATGATAAGCGTTGGGTAAAAACAAAAAAATAAAAAAGTACAAAAACACAAACATAAATTTATTTAAAAAAAATAAATAAAATAAAACTGTGGCCGCCGTTCGAGCAGCCATTATCCGGAGCTCTGATTATTATTAGTTTGCCGAAAATCATATCTATTATTTCATTCAATTTGCATTTTGCAAGTTCCATTCAAGGTCACTGCCGAAACCTTAAGCCGCGGTTAAATTAATTAATAAGGCGGCGTCGTTGCAAATATTAAATTTCTCCGCGACATGTTTCCGTAACATCAGGACCTTTGCTTACTTCATTCAATTCGATTAAACGAGGTTCCACTGTACATACCATACCAACAATATCAAAAGAAAAAAAGAACATCGTTGGAAATTTTGTCAAAAATGTGCTAAGTGTGATTTCAGTACGATTTTATAATTATTTAATCAGCGCGGTAAATACTTAAGACAATAAAGTAAACACTATGCCAATATTATTACATTTTAAATATACAGGGTGTCTTAAAAGTATCGCCCGTCCTTTTGAGATTCGATTTGGGAGGCTGAAAGAAGTCGAAAGAAAGTTGAGCGTTTCGCTTTGTCTTCATTAACGAGAGCTATTCAAGAAAACGGAAGTCAACTGTTATTTAGAAGAACATCGTCGCCCTACGAAACGAAAATTTCATTGTGAAACTCTTTTCTTTTATTTTATTGGTTTATTGAATAAAAATATTTTTTAATCACGAAATCGGCATTTAATTGACGCTATCGAGAGAGTTTCAGGTAATTTAAGTGAGAATTATTATTAATAGAACATCCAGCCAAATTTTATGAACAACCAAATATGTGAAATTAATTTTGAACCACCCTGTAATTAGGAATTTATTGCTCAAAAAAAAAATTAAACGGTAATTTATTTGTTCGTTTTCTTTTTTCTTGAATAACTCGTTAACGAAGGCAAATCTGAATTATTTCCTACAGCTTCCTGAAACAAATTCCAAAAACACGATGTTACTTTTGAGACACCCTGTATGTATACATTTAATATACGCATTTCGTAATATACTCTTCACAATTCATAGTAAAAGCAAAAACAAAAGAAAAAAAAATGGAAAAAGTAATAAGTACAACGAACGACGTTACACAACGTTACTCAGAGTTTAAGTGAGAACATACCGTGTGTTTCATTGCAATTTGAAAACTATTGTTCTATTTATGAAAGTTTTTTTATTACCATCAATGTTTGTACCACACATTGATGGTAATAAAAAAAATTGTTGCAAATCATTTTTGATTGCAGCAACCTTTGTTCAGCTGTTTCAGCCTTATTTGAAGCCTCATCAGGATGTCGCCACTTAAATTTTCATTAATGATAACGTCCAAAATTCTACGTGAAACATTTCGGAACGATTATTGCGGGGGTGATTCAAAACGTTCCATTTTGCTTTCATTTATTATTATTATTTTTTTTTTAGTTTCAAACGAACTGCACGGTGACAGTGACCACGTACATATACGTCACGTGTTTTTCAAGTTTCAACGAAACAGACGGTATGCAAACCCGGAAGGCCGAAGAAACTCCTGCGCACATCTACGTTCCCAAGTTCATTTAATGACATAATAATTAACCAATTTTAACAATGTTAATGCCCATTTTCGATCTGCCTACCTGACCGTAAAATCGAAAAAAAAATAATAATAAGATTCAGAATTAAAACAACAAAAACAGTATCTCATCAAATTGATTCATTCTTATTGTTTGATGATAAAAGCTCTGGATGGTTTTCTTAAAACTGCTTGGGAAAATATTATTGTGATTACAATTGTCATTATACAGGGTGATCCGAAAGTAATGGGACACAGAGCAACGATCAGAATATCGCGATTTAGCTAAAGCCAACTTGTGTTGGTCCGAAAGTTGATAAAAGAGATACAGGGCGTTAAATATAAAACTTTTTATTTCGATTTTCTTCAATAATTTTTTTGACGTGTTGCCTTAAAAAATGACGTGTATAGGGGAAAATTGAAATTAACCTCAATTATCTCTTAAACCATAGTCTCTTTTACTATTTTAGTGTATAGGGGAGTTTGAAATGATAATTTCTCCTGAATTTTGATGTAATTGATGGAGGTCGGTTACGTACGGTACCATTCTGTTCTAAAACGCTCTCTAACTTTCTGGTGAACAGACTTTTGATTTTTTTTAATGAAAAATGTTGTTCCCCCATCTCTTTTAAACCAGTTCGATATACTTATCCGATGACGCTAAAGTTAGCCAATTTCGAGATATTTGCTGTTTTACTACTCGGCGTGATAATCAATTTGATGAGATGCAGTTAGGCCGAGCGCGCACTTGCGATTTTTCGTCGTGCCAATCAAAGGTTAGGTTTCTGCGTGCGTTTGCAAACAATATACGTTTAAGTACGTCTTTAGAAGGCAACTTGCAGGAATTATGCACGATGAATCAATTGGCCCACCCCATGACTAATAAAAGTTATACTATAAGTTGGTGGAAGGTGGGTGGTTAATGACCAATTAAAAATCGTAAGTGCGCGGTTTGCTTTTACGTCTTTATCTTTACTATACCAGTGTAAAAAAGATGAATATGAAATTGATACCAATGAAAACTTGACAATATAGATGTAAAGCAAGTCATTCTCATTACGTATGGGTGGATTATTTTATTACAGTCCCACCACATCCTCCAATTAATCATACGAATGGGTATTTGTTCTGAAGTCGTATTTCAAGTCGTCTTCGATATGCTCAACAACCGGTTTTATGTCTGAGTTACGGTAACCATAAACCTGGTGACTGGGATAGAACCGCGGCCTCGAAGCCGAAGCAAGCCGCACCAACGCTTCCTTGTCTGTCAGGAGGGGCCATTCATTCCCACAGCACTTTTTACCACCGTCTGCCGTCTTCAAACTGGACCTTAATTTACCGGCGGACGCTGGCTTCACATACTTGGTGGGTTTTTTGTACGCCTTTGGTACGGGGGGGTGTATTTTTTTCCGGTCGTCCGAAGTGAATGGATAGAATTTGACGGAGCGCATTGTGGGAATGGGAAGAGGAACGACTGCGACGAACCTCGGCGCGAATAGTTCGTCTTCTTCATTTCCAAACGCGAATGGGTGAACGGCCTTTGGCTTCTGGAGTACCATAATCGATTTCCTGTACGAGAAAAAAAAAACAGGCAATTTTAATCGTTGTAAATGTTCTCAGAGTACGTTTCACTTTCCACAATGATGATTCCGGATGTATTTAGTTAATTACGAGAAAATTACTCTTGAAATAATTTCTAATTTACTTGTGCAAAACAACAGGAATGAAAATAATTGCAGAACTGAAGCATGAAGCGAATTATTCATTGATTAATTAAGTTTGACAAAGTTTGAGTCGTGCGATGGAAAACCGCTAGTGTGCACTCGGCCTAAAATATGCGAAAACGTTCGAAAACTCTTAAATTAAACGAGTATCATAAAACGACGCATGAAAACTAATTAAATATAAAGTATATCAACTCAAATATAGTTTTAAATTATAAAACAAGCACGAATTATTCATTGACTAATTAAGTTCGACAAAGTTTGAGTCGTGCGATGGAAAATCGCTCGTGTGCACTCGACCTAAAATGTGCGGAAACGTTCGGAAACTCTTAAATTAATCGAGTATCATAAAGCGACGCGTGAAAACTAATTAAACATAAAGTATATCAACTCAAATATAGTTTTAAATTATAAAGCAAGCACGAATTATTCATTGAGTACTTAAGTTCGACAAAGTTTGAGTCGTGTGATGGAAAATCGTTCGTGTGCACTCGGCCTAAAATGTGAGAAAACGTTCGAAAACTCTTAAATTAATCGAGTATCATAAAGCGACGCGTGAAAACGAATGAAACATAAAGAGTATCAACTCAAATATAGTTTTAAATTATAAAGAAAGCACGAATTATTCATTGAGTAATTAAGTTTGACAAAGTTTGAGTCGTGCGATGGAAAATCGCTCGTGTGCAGTCGGCCTAAAATGTGCGAAAACGTTCGAAAACTCTTAAATTAATCGAGTATCATAAAGCGACGCGTGAAAACTAATTAAATATAAAGTATATCAACTCAAATATAGTTTTAAATGATAAAGCAAGCACGAATTACTCATTGACTAATTAAGTTTGACAATGTTTGAGTCGTGCGATGGAAAATCGCTCGTGTGTACTCGGCCTAAAATGTGCGAGAACGTTCGAAAACTCTTAAATTAAATGAGTATCATAAAGCGACGCGTGAAAACGAATTAAACATAAAGTTTATCAACTCAAATATAGTTTTAAATTATAAAGCAAGCACGAATTATTGCTTGACTAATTAAGTTTGACAAAGTTTGAGTCGTGCGATGGAAAATCGCTGGTGTGCACTCGGCCTAAAATATGCGAAAACGTTCGAAAACTCTTAAATTAATCGAGTATCATAAAGCGACGCGTGAAAACTAATTAAATATAAAGTATATCAACTCAAATATAGTTTTAAATGATAAAGCAAGCACGAATTACTCATTGACTAATTAAGTTTGACAATGTTTGAGTCGTGCGATGGAAAATCGCTCGTGTGTACTCGGCCTAAAATGTGCGAAAACGTTCGAAAACTCTTAAATTAATCGAGTATCATAAAGCGACGCGTGAAAACTAATTAAACATAAAGTATATCAACTCAAATATAGTTTTAAATTATAAAGCAAGCACGAATTATTCATTGAGTAATTAAGTTTGACAAAGTTTTAGTCGTGTGATGGAAAATCGTTCGTGTGCACTCGGCCTAAAATGTGAGAAAACGTTCGAAAACTCTTAAATTAATCGAGTATCATAAAGCGACGCGTGAAAACTAATTAAACATAAAGTATATCAACTCAAATATAGTTTTAAATTATAAAGCAAGCACGAATTATTCATTGAGTACTTAAGTTCGACAAAGTTTGAGTCGTGCGATGGAAAATCGCTGGTGTGCACTCGGCCTAAAATGTGAGAAAACGTTCGGAAACTCTTAAATTAATCGAGCATCATAAAGCGACGCGTGAAAACGAATGAAACATAAAGAGTATCAACTCAAATATAGTTTTAAATTATAAAGAAAGCACGAATTATTCATTGAGTAATTAAGTTTGACAAAGTTTGAGTCGTGCGATGGAAAATCGCTGGTGTGCACTCGGCCTAAAATATGCGAAAACGTTCGAAAACTCTTAAATTAATCGAGTATCATAAAGCGACGCGTGAAAACTATTCAAATATAAAGTATATCAACTCAAATATAGTTTTAAATTATAAAGCAAGCACGAATTATTAATTGAGTAATTAAGTTTGACAAAGTTTGAGTCGTGCGATGGAAAATCGCTCGTGTACACTCGGCCTAAAATGTGCGAAAACGTTCGAAAACTCATAAATTAATCGAGTATCATAAAGCGACGCGTGAAAACTAATTAAACATAAAGTATATCAACTCAAATATAGTTTTAAATTATAAAGCAAGCACGAATCATTCATTGACTAATTAAGTTCGACAAAGGTTGAGTCGTGCGATGGAAAATCGCTGGTGTGCACTCGGCCTAAAATATGCGAAAACGTTCGAAAACTCTTAAATTAATCGAGTATCATAAAGCGACGGATGAAAACTAATTAAACATAAAGTATATCAACTCAAATATAGTTTTAAATGATAAATTAAGTACGAATTATTCATTGAGTAATTAAGTTCGACAAAGTTTGAGTCGTGCGATGGAAAATCGTTCGTGTGCACTCGGCCTAAAATGTGCGAAAACGTTCGAAAACTCTTAAATTAAACGAGTATCATAAAACGACGCATGAAAACTAATTAAATATAAAGTATATCAACTCAAATATAGTTTTAAATTATAAAACAAGCACGAATTATTCATTGACTAATTAAGTTCGACAAAGTTTGAGTCGTGCGATGGAAAATCGCTCGTGTGCACTCGACCTAAAATGTGCGTAAACGTTCGAAAACTCTTAAATTAATCGAGTATCATAAAGCGACGGGTGAAAACGAATTAAATATAAAGTATATCAACTCAAATATGCTTTTAAATTATAAAGCAAACACGAATTATTCATTGAGTAATTAAGTTCAACAAAGTTTGAGTCGTGCGATGGAAAATCGCTCGTGTGCACTCGGCCTGAAATGTGCGAAAACGTTCGGAAACTCTTAAATTAATCGAGCATCATAAATCGACGCGTGAAAACTAATTAAACATGAAGAGTATCAACTCAAATATAGTTTTAAATTATAAAGCAAGCACGAATTATTCATTGACTAATTAAGTTCGACAAAGTTTGAGTCGTGCGATGGAAAATCGCTCGTGTGCACTCGGCCTAAAATGTCCGAAAACGTTCGGAAACTCTTAAATTTATCGAGTATCATAAAGTGACGCGTGAAAATGAATTAAGCATAAAGTATATCAACTCAAATATAGTTTTAAATTATAAAGCAAGCACGAATTATTCATTGACTAATTAAGTTCGACAAAGTTTGAGTCGTGCGATGGAAAATCGCTCGTGTGCACTCGGCCTAAAATGTGAGAAATCGTTCGAAAACTCTTAAATTAATCGAGTATCATAAAGCGACGCGTGAAAACGAATGAAACATAAAGAGTATCAACTCAAATATAGTTTTAAATTATAAATGAAGCACGAATTATTCATTGACTAATTAAATTAAAAGAGTATCAGTTGACTATTATTAGAACAAACCCGAACTCAGACGTTAATTACCAAATCGTTTTTAATTGAACTCTTATATTCGTTAATTAATACACGGAATCTTCAAATTAAATCTCCTAATAAAAGAAGACGAAGAACATAAAAGTCACTAATAACTTTGATTAAAAATAAAAAAAAGAAACGCAGGAACCCTCCTGCTTTATGTTGCCCTCTGTTTTATTTTTTTATTGGTTTTTCACTTTGATTATAGTCTAATTTTTAATTGTGATTTGTGTTTAAAGGTCATTTATTTTTATTTTACGTTTCTGATTTCTGTTTTTCCAGTCTAATATTTAATTATTGTAAGTGAAATCTTTTATGGTCTTCGTCCTGTAACTGTGCGAAGCCATTCTAAAACAAGGCAAATGAAAATGACTGCCTCGTTCATGCCTCGATTCTTTAACCTAATTATGACTTGCATTTCTCCACACCGGCACAGACAATTTACCACTGAAGATAATCGTAGAAAACATTTCGAAACACAAATGGAGCGAAGTGATGCGCCGCACCGTCGAAATTATTGCCAGTAATGCAGTCAAAAAAAAAAAAAACCTAAAATAAACGTCGTCTATACAACTAAAAACTTTGATCACATAACTTCACACTAATTAAAAATATTTCAAAAATTATAATTAACAATGATATGATAATACGTAACGTACCATAAATGGTACCGCCAAAAAATTCGATAAAACGAAATACAAAAACCAAAATCAATTAAAATGTGGCACACTTAAGAAAGAGAGGTCATAGTAAAGAAGTCTGTGACGGAAATTAATCATATATCCATCGGACCAGCGTCAATGCTTCTTAGATTGGAGGGAGATGGGGTTTAGACTTTTTACAAAAAACCTTGTTTAGCAACACTGATCCAGAATTTATGAAGACATTCACCACAATCAAGAAACATCAATGCAAGTTCAATTCAAAACCTTCTAGGAATTCATACAGCAGTAAGTATTTTAGGAAAGCCACCTTATTACAATTACGCTAACTCCGATTCACTTATTGGTACCTGGTGGCAAGTTGCGCCGAGGAATCAATCAGCCATCCTGAGCTACTCTCTGATTGAGCTATTTTCTGAAGGAGAAGGGCGCCAGGGAGTTACCCCAGCTGATGCGCCGCGCACCATAGAACCACCGACTCCCAAAGATCCACAGCTTCCGCTGATACAATCGAAAACTTCCAGGAGATACCTTAACATCCAAACGCTCAAGAAGAAGAAGCTTTTCCGACGCAGCGAAACCAAACCAAATCATACTTAAAAATAAATATATTAAGGCACACGAAATCGTAATATAACAACAGGAAACACACTAACCTTAAGGACCTAAAATGATCTAAATAATTCGTTTTCAATACGATATTCCAACTTAAACAGTGAATAAAACCAATCAGGTTCACTACTGACCTTCACAGTATCTGTAACTGTATTTGCAAACCCTGGACGATGGAATATAAAGGACGTAAATAAATTAAATTAAGTGATGTTCATCGTCCATCTGAATGTTTATGTTTACCAATTATTTATTAGTGATTTGGTACGTCGCGTCATCTTAATTTTTGACCTAACCTGACGGAAGGCAAGGAGAAAAAAAATAATACTGATTGATTCCGTCGATTCGTTCCACTTCCGCCACAATAAAAGGATTTGCAGAAATATTCCAATCAAAAGCTGATTGCAACGAGGACTTGTTTTAGAACCAACAAAAAAATATATATAAAAATATATATTCACCAATTAATTCTGGTCTTGTTTACAACATTAATTTGTTAATATTCAAATATTCAAACCGCTCCTCGCTGTGAATATTAATAAACAATTGAAGGACTTGACAGTATACTGATAAGAAACTTTTTAAAATTGCAATACATTTACATTACAATATTAATAAACAATTGAAGGACTTGACAGTATACCGATAAGAAACTTTTTAAAATTGGCGCGTAGCTTGGAACTAAAATGGTGGTGAATTGCGTTGCTACAGTTCTCCATTTAAACTCTCTTCACGGATCAAATGGATTTGACCTTGAGCTGAAGTGATTTTGTAGTGAACAGAGAGATTCTCAATGCAACGATTTTTCTAATTATAACTAACATAACCTCAAATTATGTATAAAATCCAATAAAATCACATCAAACTACTTACGGATTCTAAAAACGTCATAAATTTCTAATTAACGACTTGGTAGGTGATACAATTGTAAAATAATTTAATTAATAAATTTAATTTAATTAGCTTGCAGGTCTATTGTTTTAAATACGAAATTGACACTACATCTTTTTAGATAGGTAAGCAAAATGATTAATAGGGAACGGAATTATATATTTTGTTCGATTAAATACAAATGAAGCGGCAAACGTATAGCTGCAGCGGCGCGTCAATGCACATACACTCGTTGCCGCCTCGTTCCAAATAAATCGAACAAAATACATAATTCCGTCCTGCAATAATTAATCAACAGTAAGAAACTTTAATTAATTTTCTTTGTTACGTAAACAAACAAAGAGAATATTGCCAAATCTCTGTAATGATAAATAAAAAATTAAAACAAGCCTTAATTTAGTAACCACTGTTCTAATTTTGCCAAGAAATCTTTTTTTTTTTGACGCTACTGTACAGTTACGAGCATTAAATTTTGATGGTCAAACAAAACGTCTGTTTTAATTTCAGAAATTAAAAAGAAATTCAAAGAAACATTCCAGTTTTTTTTTTTTACTATATTTGTGTCAAAAGTAAATTTAATTTTCTAAACATTGTTATCTACCAGTTTCGAAATTAAGTCGTCAATCTCCTTTTTTTTTTTTTTTAATAAAATATAAGTCAGGTGCTAATCTTTGTCAGCCAATGGTGACCAAAATTTATTGCTCGCGACTGTACATCCATCAAAGTGAATACGAATCAAGCTCGTATATAATTTGGAAGTTTTAGAATAATGTAGAACAACTAAATAGTAATTTGTTCCGGTGCATAAGTCGACGAGCAAGATCTGTGAAAGTTAATCAGAGTGTAAAATAAATAATAACGATCGCTTCTCTCGATCAACCACGTTTTACTTAAACAAGAGGAAGAAAAAAAAAATTACAACGGCACAGCAAGTTAACACGCACACTTTCAAATCCTGTTAAGTACTTTTGCACTTGTTTTGACATAATTAAAAACAAAAAGAAAATGTATGTACGTACAAATGAAACAAAGAACTGATTTTACCAGAAGAAAGCTCGAAGCTTCCAGATTTGGTAACCATCCCATCAGATACATAAAAACAAACATTCTTTTAGGAACCCCTAAATTCATGTTGGGGTAATATTTAAACGAACTTCCCAACAATAAACAAAAAATAATTTTTTTTGCATTGAGTTCATAGTAATAGGGTCCAGATTGCAATATTTCTGGGGATAATTTCGACTTAATGAGAACGGAAACTCTACAAAACCGGAAGCCATCTGGAGATTATTGTTCCATTGTGGTGGTATTCGTGAACAGAAAAATATTTTTCCAAAAACACGAATGCTCTGAAAATTTAAGCAACAGTTTTCTCTTCTCTGGACTTTTTACTATTTTTTTTTTTTTTTGATACAGTGTGGTACAGTGGTGGACAATAAAATTAGCACATTCTGAGCATCCCCCTTCCACAGCAAACTACAATTTAATTATTCAAAAAAAAAAAATGTAAATAATTCAATACCACGTGCAGATCCTTGCCAAAAAATTATGTCCTTGCTTGAGTGAGTCCTGCAAGAACATAATGCGTTTAGACGTAATTAACTAATTAATTAATGGGTGGCAGCAAAAAAAACAATAGATTCCATTCCAATTAAAAACCAAAAAAGTGTGAATAATTACCTACCCTGCTTGAACAACAACGAGGAACGTCCCAACAAGGCACCCAGCCAGGACCAACTAAAAGCACAAAGACCTCATGAGCAAACCAAAAAAAATTTTCTTCCCTCATCAAGAAAACATACCACCACCGGAGGAGCCATTGACACCGTGTAACTCTTGTTTCATTACTGTACACTCATGTAACAGGTACTCGGCTTCAAATAATTGCACATTAGAAAAGATGAAAGCAGCTGCATTCAGTGATTTAGCTCGGAACGTTTTTATTTTCTTCGCGATGGTAGTTAGCTGGCGCGGAAACGAGACCACTTTTCATGCAAATATGATTACGGTCGCTTCGAGGAACGTTCTCGAACTGCACCATGATATACATACATACATAGTCAAGGAAATTGCTATTATGTCTTTGGACGAATGGCATTTTGAATATTTATAAAGAATTCGTAATCTACGTAAGTACAGTTAATAACATAATACCAAGGACGAGTGGTAAGTGCAGCGGAAACAAAAGACTGATTATACAAGAACGCCTTCTCCATACACTTTTTTTCATCAAGAAGTCGATGTACATAGAGTTCTGTTGTTATACAACAATTCTAGTAACTTAAAAACGAAATATACATTGAAGAGAGCAAGACGTAGAAAAGATGTACCAAAGTTTTCTTTATTCTTCTTCTTCCTTCTAAGTCAGTGCCCTTTCGAATGTTGCTTAGTTTAAGTTTCAGTTGAGTGACATCTTCCTATCTTTAGATTTTTCTTTTGATACCCCCAAGCCAACTTTTCTAGTCTCCTCTTATTTAGTCTTCTTCTCTTGCCCTCTCTTTTCGTTTTTGCTTCAGTTACTTTTACCACTAGCCCACTCTCTTCTCTATTTGGGACAAATGACGAATTCTTCTTCTTTCTGATTGTTTTGCAAAGGCTTTTTCTTTCACATCTTTAATAACAAGAATATAGAGGCACAGAAAGTGTCTTCTGTCCACTTGGAAGAACTAACAAATTTTTATTCCATCTTTAGAGACTTGAAATTGAAAATACTCTTACCCACAAGCAAAGAAGATGAACCACAGTTTATTCTTTTTCTCTTTCTTCTTCTTCAAGTTATATCCTTACGTCCTTTCAGGGGATCGAATGTTGGTTAGTTTATATCTCCGCAAAGTGGACAATATTTTTCGTTATTCCCAAGGCGACATCCCTACTACCCCCTACTTCGTTTATTGGAGCCTATTTTCCATGTTTACTTTTTCTTCTTCCTCCCTCTTTTCATTTTTGCTTCAATTACTTTTACCACTAGCCCACTCTCTTCTCTATTTGGGACAATTGACGAATTCTTCTTCTTTCTGATTGTTTTGCAAAGGCTTCTTTCTTTCACAGCTTTAATAAGAAGAATGTAAAGTCACACAAAGTGTCTTCTTTCCACTTGGAAGAACTAACAAATTTTTATTCCATCTTTAGAGACTTGAAATTGAAGATACTCTTACCCACAAGTAAAGAAGATGAGCTAAAATTTATTCTTTTTCTTTTTCTTCTTCTTCAGGTTACATCCTCATGTCCTTTCAGGGGATCGAATGTTGGTTAGTTTATGTCTCCCCAAAGTGGACAATATTTTTCATTACCCCCAAGGCGACATCTCTACTATCCCTCTACTTCGTTTATTGGATCCTATTTCCTATGTTTTCTTTTTCTTCTTCCTCCCTCTTTTCGTTTTTGCTTCAATTACTTCTACCATTAGACCACTCTCTTCTCTATTTGGGACAATTGACGAATTCTTCTTCTTTCTGATTGTTTTGCAAAGGCTTCTTTCTTTCATATCTTTAATAACAAGAATATAGAGGCACAGAAAGTGTCTTCTGTCCACTTGGAAGAACTAACAAATTTTTATTCCATCTTTAGAGACTTAAAAATGAAAATACTCTTGCCTACAAGTAAAGAAGATGAATCAAAGTTTATTCCTTTTCTCTTTCGTCTTCTTCAAGTTACATCCTTATGTCCTTTCAGGGGATCGAATGTTGGTTAGTTTATATATCCGCAAAGTGGACAATATTTTTCGTTATTCCCAAGGCGACATCCCTACTACCCCCCTACTTCGTTTATTGGAGCCTATTTTCCATGTTTTCTTTTTCTTCTTCCTCCCTTTTTTCATTTTTTCTTCAATTACTTTTACCACTAGCCACTCTCTTCTCTGTTTGGGACAATTGACGAATTCTTCTTCTTTCTGATTGTTTTGCAAAGGCTTCTTCCTTTCACATCTTTAATAACAACAATGTGGAGTCACACAAAGTGTCTTCTGTCCACTTGGAAGAACTAATAAATTTCTATTCCATCTTTAGAGACTTAAAATTGAAGATACTCTTACCCACAAGTAAAGAAGATGAGCTAAAGTTTATTCCTTTTCTTTTTCTTCTTCTTCAGGTTACATCCTCATGTCCTTTCAGGGGATCGAATGTTGGTTAGTTTATATCTCCGCAAAGTGGACAATATTTTTCATTACCCCCAAGGCGACATCTCTACTATCCCTCTACTTCGTTTATTGGATCCTATTTCCTATGTTTTCTTTTTCTTCTTCCTCCCTCTTTTCGTTTTTGCTTCAATTACTTCTACCATTAGACCACTCTCTTCTCTATTTGGGACAATTGACGAATTCTTCTTCTTTCTGATTGTTTTGCAAAGGCTTCTTCATTTCACATCTTTAATAACAACAATGTGGAGTCACACAAAGTGTCTTCTGTCCACTTGGAAGAACTAACAAATTTTTATTCCATCTTTAGAGACTTGAAATTGAAGATACTCTTACCCACAAGTAAAGAAGATGAGCTAAAATTTATTCTTTTTCTTTTTCTTCTTCTTCAGGTTACATCCTCATGTCCTTTCAGGGGATCGAATGTTGGTTAGTTTATGTCTCCCCAAAGTGGACAATATTTTTCATTATCCCCAAAGCGACATCTCTACTATCCCCCTGCTTCGTTTATGGGATCCTATTTCCTATGTTTTCTTTTTCTTCCTCCTCCCTCTTTTCGTTTTTGCTTCAATTACTTTTACCACTAGCCCACTCTCTTCCCTATTTGGGACAATTGACGAATTCTTCTTCTTTCTGATTGTTTTGCAAAGGCTTCTTTCTTTCCCATCTTTAATAACAAGAATGCAGAAGCACAGAAAGTGTCTTCTGTCCACTTGGAAGAACTAACAAATTTTTATTCCATCTTTAGAGAATTGAAATTGAAAGCAAAGAAGATGAACCAAAGTTTATTCTTTTTCTTTTTCTTCTTCTTCAAGTTACATCCTCATGTCCTTTCAGGGGATCGAATGTTGGTTGGTTTATGTCTCCCCAAAGTGGACAATATTTTTCATTATCACCAAGGCGACATCTCTACTATCCCCCTGCTTCGTTTATTGGATCTTATTTTCCATGTTTTCTTTTTCTTCTTCCTCCCTCTTTTTACATCAAGAAATCGATGTACATAGAGTTCTGTTGTTATACAACAATTCTAGTAACTTAAGAACGAAATATACATTCAATACATATACATGTACCAAAGTTTTCTTTATTCTTCTTCAACCTTCTAAATCAGTATCCTTTCGAATGTTGCTTAGTTTAAGTTTAAGTCGAGTCACTTCTTCCTATCTATGGATTTTTCTTTTGATACCCCCAAGCCAACTTTTCTAGTCTCCTCTTATTTGGTCTTCTTCTCTTGCCCTCTCTTTTCGTTTTTGCTTCAGTTACTTTTACCACTGCCCCACTCTCTTCTCTATTTGGGACAAATGACGAATTCTTCTTCTTTCTGATTGTTTTGCAAAGGCTTCTTTCTTTCGCATCTTTAATAACAAGAATCTAGAGTCACAGAAAGTGTCTTCTGTCCACTTGGAAGAACTAACAAATTTTTATTCCATCTTTAGAGACTTGAAATTGAAAATACTCTTACCCACAAGTAAAGAAGATGAACCAAGGTTTATTCTTTTTCTTTTTCTTCTTTTTCAAGTTACATCCTTATGTCCTTTCAGGGGAACGAATGTTGGTTAGTTTATGTCTCCCCAAAGTGGACATTTCATTTTCCCCAAGACGACATCTCTACTGCCCCCCTACTTCGTTTATTAGAACCTATTTCCCATGTTTTCGTTTTTATCTTCCTCCCTCTTTTCATTTTTGCTTCAATTACTTTTACCACTAGCCCACTCTCTTCTCTATTTGGGACAATTGACGAATTCTTCTTCTTTCTGATTGTTCTGCAAGGGCTTCTTTCTTTCACATCTTTAATAACCACCAATCTAGAGTCACAGAAAGTGTACTCCAAAAGAAAATCAAAAACAATATATCACATATAAAAATATTCGATTATAATAATTGTATCTAATAATACTTGTAAAATAAGAAAGTATATGAGAAAACAGGAAAGCAAGTTATCTGTAAACTATTGTCTCAAGTCTCTCTCACACGTAGCTAATTAATTTTAAATACGCGTTTGTCTAAATTATTTTTAAAGGCGTGTAAAAAGAATTTCTAGGACGTGACGTTCGTTAAACTCTGCGTTAAATACACGCCTAGAAACGGACCAACACAAGAATGTTAATTGTTATTAGAATTAAAGTGCTGAATTAAATTTCGCACCTGCTTGTAATGGCCTTTTTATTCAAATAAGTGGTGTCTAGAAAATCGTGCGGATTGTTTAACAAGCTGAAACAGGAATGTCTTCTCTCTCTGTCTCTCTTAATCGCCAAATTTTATTTACATTATTTGCAGAAGCCATAAATTTATTCCATGACTATTTTAAATTATCTTTAAAAGATGTCGTTCATTATTTAGTCTAAACCTTTCCGCAAATCTTTTTGTGAAGCTCTGGAGCTTTTGACTTTTATTTAAAAACATTCTTTCGAATTCTTTATTTATTTTTTTATTGCGTCTTGTTTTTCTTCGTTTAAATTTAAGATGATAAACTAATGCGAATGCACTCTTGAAATTCAAATTTAAAAGTAAAACGTTTTTTTTTTTAATCTTAAACCGAACAGAATTATGTATGTTTAGAAATGCACTCAACGTTTCGAAGATTTATAGCTGCCTGACGAAGCGAGCAGCAAAACCGGTGCTTGATTTTAACTAAATATTTGCAAATTTCAAATTAAAAAAACAAAATTAATGAGGGGCACAAAACAAATGAAAAATAATGAACTACGAAAACCCGGTGGATAATAAAATGCAAGAAATCAATTTTATCAAAAAAGTAAAAGATAAATCCGTAACACGAAAGCGCAAAGTACAGAAAAAGAGAAAAAAAGCAAAAGAAAATTGATGACTTAGATGAAGAAGAAACAAATGAATCCTCAGCCAAAAGAAAAAACAAAAGAAACTAAAAAAAAAGCGCCATTCAACAAAATGAAAATTGGTTTGAAAAAAAAAATAAACAAAAGAGAAACAGGAGAGCGTAAAATGAATTTAGAAACGAAAGTTTTCGCTGCAAATAAAGACAAACCCGTAAAGAGGAGGACGTCAATGAAATGCGATGACCAATTCGATTAAAAAGATAGAAAAAAATGCGGAAAAATAGAAAAGAAAACAGTTGAAGTTTAAATAAAGTATAATATATTAAATTAAAGAAAAGGAAAATGAAAGACGACAATCATAAGGCCGAAAACTTTTGCAAGTTAAGAAAGTGAGGTGAAGAAAAAAGGACAAAACAAAAGTACCGTGAATTAAATGTAACACATCAGCTTCTTACAAAGAAAAAAAAGAAAACCCAAATGTGAAAGAAAATTATGGTATACAGGGTGATCAAAGTTACTGCCGCACTTTTGCCAACTTCGTTATTATTGGAGCTACGAAGTCGTTCAAATCATCAAAAATTAAGTGTTTTTACTCGGGATTACAATGGTGATATCAGAAAAACAATTGCGCATCGCATTCTCAAAATATTTGCCTGTGTAATGTTTTCTTTAATGGAACACCCTGTATTTTTTAGTGGCAAACGAAAGCACACCAAATTTTAAATACAAATCGTTCTTTACTGTTTCTCAATTAAACCAATAATAAAGGAGTTATTCCGATATTTGTATTTATCTTTTACAAAAATAAAAAATCTATTAAAAATTTCCTATAATTCGGATAATTTGCTGATAATAGTGATTTCCGCTCTAATTGAGGCTTCGTCAGCGGAAAAGCGCTTCGAGAATTCCACCGTAATCTGACCGATCAGGCAATATACAAGAAACAAAGAGAAACGATCCTCGAAGGACATAATTCTCGTCGTATAATACCTGTAAATTAGTATAGAGGCAGTGACAGTCACGATTGATCGCACTGTATGTTTTCATGAACAGAAAACAAGAGGCGATCGTTGATTGTCATTCGCCTAGGAACAAATGAAGTAAATAAAAGAACAAATGAAAACTCGACAAATGAAAACTTGACTACTTTCGGTAAGATGTTGTTTGTTAGGTGTTACAATAAAGCTTCCTGCAGTTGATCAAAAATCAAGTGTTTTCACTCGGGATTACAATGGTAACATCAGAAAAACAATTGCGCATCGCATTCTAAAAATATTTGCCTATTTGCAGCTTCCTGACGAGGCGAGCAGCAAAACCGATGGCTTGATTTTCACTAAACATTTGCAAATTTTAAATAAAAAAATTAAATTTTTGGGCAGTTCTTGCTCGTGAGAATTACAGAGAATGTGAAACAAATAAAAAAAGTTTTTTTTTAAAACAGGCAAATATAATTATATTTGCGAAACGTCAAGTAAGTCAATAAATTACTCTTTTAGCTGGTTTTAAAAAGTTTTTTTATTTGTTTCATATTCTCAAAAAAATTGAACTTATTTTGTACGTTCTTTTCAGTCGTCCTTCAGCATTTGTTATTGTTTGACGTAAGCCCGGAAGTTTTGGTTTTAACACCATTTGTGAAGAGTGAAGAACTGTGAGTGCCTTGTTCAGTATCATTATGTATCTACTTAAATTAATTGAAATTAAAATTAAAATGTGCCGTTTAATTACTCGTGTTTGATTCACCACATATTACTAACAGCGGCGTACCTATAATAGGGTAAGGTGGTGGTGCAGTGGTGCAAGCACCCAAAGCTTAAAATGGTTTTTATTTGTTGATGATATTCTTTTTGAATCACTTTTCTAAATCATTACATATTCTTACCTTAACGTCCTTTAAACTGTTGTAACTTTGTTGCTAAAAATATTTTCTCTTTCATCCGCTACTACGCTTTATTAATACATCCCTCCTCTAAGTTCTGTAATATATGAAAACGGGCAGCTTTTTTTCTGGTTTAACAATCTTTTAAGATGATGACTCTATGTCTACACACCCTGTATATTTTTTGGATTTACCACCAACCCTATTCTGGCTATAATTTCAATTTTATCAATTATTTTGGTTTGCTGCCCCAATTATTTTTGCACCTGGCTACGCCACTGATTATTAATTAACATACATAGGGGCGTATTGTGTAACTTATTAACGCGCTGTTAAAATTTAGAGGTCCTTTAAAATTTAAAATATAGTTCCGTGATTGGTTGTTAGCGTAGCAACAAAATTTAACACCCCTTTAAATTTAACGCTTTTGATACAGAACAGGCTCCATAGGGGCGTATTCTGTAACTTATTAACGGACAGTTAAAAGTTAGAGGACCTTTAAAATTTTAAATACGGTTCTTCGATTGGTTGTTACCGTAGCAACAAAACATTTAACACCCCTTTAAATTTAACGGTTTTGATACAGAATAGACCCCTAACACGTTTTGATTTTTTTTAAATAATTATAACTGAGGATTTAAAACCAAAGTTACTTTTAATCCACCTCTTTAATAATAAACTGATATGTTCTTGGAACTGTTTTTTTTTTTTAATGGTTAATCCAACTTGTTGTACAGGGTGGCCCAACGATGCGTATTTCTTCTGTGAGGCCTATAGGAAAAAAATCGATAAAGAATTTGATTCTAGACAATACGCGGCATATTGTAAAATAATTTTCAAGTATACAGAGTGATCAGAAAAATGGCGGTTCGTGGAAACTATTTTTTTTTTATGGAACACCCTGTATATTTTTAGATATTTCCATTTAAAAAAAATGAGATACCGAATGTTTCCTAAGTATCGATCGCTCGGTATAATGCAAAAAGATATCTTAATTTTGTTCACATTTTCATAAAGGCAAAAGTCCTAAAAATATCGTGTTAGATTTTCGTTCGTCTGTGTTATCTCATTGATCAGAAATTCATATTCAAACTGACTGAATTTTTGCAAAATTCTTCAAGAAAAAAAAATATTTTACGAGAGTTATTCAATGAAATCAATATATCTTTATACCGCTGTAATCAGCTCACTCTGGCGCATCCAAATATCTAAAAATATACAGGGTGTTCCGTTTAAGAAAAATAAGTTTCTATGAACCCACCATTTTTCTGATCACTCTGTATAGTTCAAAATAATTTTACAATATGTCGCGTATTGTCTAGTATAAAATTCTTTACAGATTTTTTTCCTAATTTTTTTCCCATAAGCCTCACAGAAGAAATACGCATCGTTGGGCCACCCTGTACATACAACGATTTGTTCTTAATTTAGTGCACACTTTGATTTCTTTTTTTTTGTTTAATTAATCACATTTCCCAAGCACCTTAAAATTTGTTGCTGTTTCCTTTTCTTCATTTTCATTCACTGTTTTCCTGCCTGTAGGTATATCACTAAGATGTCGAGGGCGACAGTTCACTAATCACTTTTGCCACAATCAAATAAATCGCACTTCCAAATCTTCGAAACTATTTTCTTTTCATAATTTTTTTAATCACTGTTTTTCCCTCACCCTTTCCAATTTTGCTTCTTAGGTACACCAAAAGTTTTTTTTTTTATTTTTATTATCCATTATATTTTTATTCTCCCTAACCGCCTTTGGGGTTCAAACTGATTGTGAGTGAAGAAAATAATTGATGTTTGAGAATCGAATGTGCAGGGTTCGACTTCGACATTAGACGCGTTACTGAGGCGAGTCCTTTTTCGCCGTTCATTTGTTAAGGATTCACCCTGAGGCGTCGTCGTCCTTGCGTTTCACTTTCATCTAGATATTTGAAATTACAAAAAAAAAAAAAGAAAAAAACGTCGAAATGGAAAGCGGCGGCGGCCGGCGGTCTCGGATGAATAATCTGAAATTGGGTGAGTATCTCGTTTTCTTCGTCGTACGACGGCTGCGAAGTGAACGTCTTTTGGAGAACGAGAGATCTCGATGGTGTTACACTTAATCGCGACCGGGGGGATCCCCCCGTCGTAAAGATCAAGTTCAAGCAAAGCAAACGGCGCGGCGGCGGCGGCGATTAGAAAAAGAGAAAGAAGCGCAGGGTTGAACTCAGCGTCTGTTTTCGTCTACTTTCTTTGATTACTGCACTGAACTCTTTTTCCCTTTCGTTTTCATATGAAATTAAGGCGTATAAATAGGAGCGCCGACGAACGGATCGTCACAATTTGCTCGCAGTTTTCGAAGTGACTACTTCCTTCTAGATTTAGTAGGGGATTAATTAAGAGATGGCCGTTCATCTAGCAGTAAGTCTTTTTTTGTACAATTTATTATATTATACTCCTATTAAACAATTGATGATGATTATTATTATTATTGCAGTTAGCCTCGTTTGCAGTCCTTTTGTCGGTTCAAGTGTGTAGTGGAGGAGGTGGTGGTGGTGGTCACGATGGGTAAGTTGCTTTAACCAAAAAAAAAAAATAAAATAAAATCAAAATTTTACTAAATTCCAAAAATTTTTGACTGGTTTATTATAATTTCATTGAAAAGTATTTAAAGTTTTCATTACTTTTAGCTCGCATGTGCGAATATCCTCGGATAAGTCGTTTTGGTTTGCAGTGGAAATCTCGTCCTGCACTACTGCTGACGAGGCCCCAAACAGGGCAGAAACAGCTGTACAGAGGATACTCGGGAGATCCACTGCAATCAAAAACATTTGCCAAAAAATTTTTATAATTTTATTTTGGACATTTTGGATGCAGTGAAATTACAAAAATTATATAAATAAGGCTGGTTTATTTCTTATAAAATATTTGCTTGAAATTCTACAATTATATTTAGAACAAGAATCATTCCTTGGAGCTGCAGATAGAACATGTTCTATTTTTTTCAAATAATTTTTAATTCAATTTAAATTCTACTACGCACTTTAAATCGTTCAAAAAAAAAATCAAGCGAAATTTGTACAGTTAATTTAAAAATGCTGTTATTTTTTTTTTTTTTTTCTGTTCATACATTCAATTTTTTTCTATTTGTTTCAAAAAAATATCTATTTTTCTTCTGCTATTTTCTTCTGACAAACGCTTTTGTTATTAAATTGACCTTGAAATTATTTTGAAATCAAGAACTCGTTACAAAAAGTTTGGAGATGAAATTTAAAAATTCACTGTATTTATAGTTAATGGCTATTTTTTTTTAACTTAAAAACTATTCATCAACCTTTTCTTAATTTGTTGTCAATTTAAAATACGCGCTTTAATATCGTCTGTTTCACTTAATTTTTAACATTGGGTTTCATTGGTTGTTTTAATTATTAAATTATTCTCGAAAAATTAAAAAAAAATCAATCAAAAACCTAACTAAATTTATTTGTTTAATTTTTTTTGTATTGTTTCTTGATTGAATTACAAACGATTTATTTGTTCAAATATGCAGCGTCTTATTAAATATGTTTTAATAGCTAAATTATTTTCGAAAAATTAAAAAAAAAATCAAAAACGTAACTAAATTTATTTGTTTAATTTTTATTGTATTGTTTCTGGATTGAAAAAATTAAAAAAAAAAATAAAAACGTAACTAAATGTATTTGTTTATTTTTTTGTATTGTTTTTTGATCAAATAACAGACGATTTATCTGTTCAAATATGCAGCGTTGTATTAAATATGTTTCAATATCCTCGAAAAATTTTTAAAACAATCAAAAATGTAACTAAATTTATTTGTTTAATTTTTTCTGCATTGTTTCTTCTTTGAAAAAATTTTAAAAAAATCAAAAACGTAACTAAATTTACTTGTTTATTTTTTTGTATTGTTTCTTGATTAAATTACAAGCAATTTATCTGTTCGAATATGTTTTAATATCCTCGAAAAATTAAAAAAAAAATCAAAACGTAACTAAATTTGTTTATTTTTTTTGTATTGTTTTTTGATCAAATAACAGACGATTTATGTGTTCAAATATGCAGCGTTGTATTAAATATGTTTTAATATCCTCAAAAATTTTTAAAAAAATCAAAAACGTAACGAAATTTATTTTTTTAATTTCTTTTGTATTGTTTCTTGATTGAAAAAATTTAAAAAAAAATCATAAACGTAACTAAATTAATTTTTTTTGTATTGTTTCTTGATTGAATTACAAACGACTTATCTGTTCAAACATGCAGCGTCGTATTAAATAATATTTTCAACTTCTTTACAGAAAGTTGTTAAAAGACCTCACAGTTTCCTTGTTTTATAAATCTCTATATGAAATCATTCCTTCCCATTTCTTTTTTATAATTAAAGAAAAAAAAATGGTTATTACTTTGATTTATATTTATCTTCGAAAATTCTATCTCTTTTTGGCCGTCGGAATTACTTTAATAAAACAAATTCGTTTCCATTTGATTTTTTATAAATTAATTAGGCACTTTATAACTGAACTGGATTTTCCAATTAATTAATCATGATGATTATTTCCCCCGCGAAAGAAAGTTTTACTTTTTCTCGATTTAAACTGAAGTAGAAAGTATTTTCCTGCGCTTTCTCTTTCATACATTTTTTTTTTTTTTGGAATTAATCACGTTTATATGCGTGGAAAATATTCGAATGTGGTTCTTAATTTGCATCGAATTTCAATTCCTCAATCAAATCAATCACTGTACGCAATTTCTAAACGTGTAATAATTCGAAACCATTCAGATACATGCATTAAATTAAATTAAAAAATTTAAAAAAAAAAATTGAGTAGAAATCTCGCGTCTCGAGAAGACCATGTGGGCGGAGCTTATCTGCTTACGTTACGCGCAGGTCACGTGGTAGGTCCTCCTCGCATTGCGATGTCTCTACATGCATCGAATTTGATAGTTTCCGAGGCGGATTCTGTAATTTATTAACGGGCTGTTAAAATTTAGAGGTCCTTTAAATTTTTTTTTAATTTTATGGTTCGTTGCTAACAAAATTTAACAGTCCCTTAAATTTAACGCTTTTGATATTCCGTCAAGTATGAAGCTATTCCCAGCTAATGGTGTTAATGTTGTCTGTTAATTAAAGTTAAAAATTTTCTTTTTCTTTTTTACAGGGGACATAAACATGTAGTAATTCACGTCCCCTTCAAAGTGAAAACCGTCCACCACACACACACCGTAGTTAAACACGTAGGCGACGGCGGCGGTGGTGGTTACGATGTAATCGGATACAGTGGCGGCATAGATCACGGCCAACTAGTCCACACCAGTGTTGGAGACGGTGGTCACGGTGGATTCGGAGGCGGAGACATCGGGGGCGGATTTGCAGGACATCTAACAGGAGGAATCGGAGGTGGACACGGGCCCGCTCTCGCCCTGGGAGGACACGGAGGTGGCGGCGGCGGCGGCCATGACTGGGGCAGCAGCTTCGGGGGTGGTTTCGGAGGCGGACACGCTGCAGAAACCAGCGGTTATGGCGCCGGCGGAGACATCGGAGGATTCAGCCACGGCGGTGATATCGGCGGCTATGGAGGCGGTGGCGATTTAGAACACGCGGGTGGCATCGAAAGTTACGGTGGAGGCGACGAGGGGGGACACGGTGGATACGAATGATGAAGAAAACTTAAAACCAGCCTAAGAGAAACTCCTGTTCTTTGTTACAAACATTTCCTAGTCCTCGCATTAATTTTATTAACTAGTTTTTTTTTTGTTTCGTTATTGTTATTGTTATCGTTTCTTGTATATAGTATGTTTTAA
Source organism: Prosopocoilus inquinatus (assembly GCA_036172665.1). Taxonomy (NCBI): domain Eukaryota; kingdom Metazoa; phylum Arthropoda; class Insecta; order Coleoptera; family Lucanidae; genus Prosopocoilus; species Prosopocoilus inquinatus. The sequence continues at coordinate 2,556,882 of CM069873.1, forward strand.
GTTGAAGTCGAAATAAATGTTATTTATGTTTCTTTTTTTAACACGTGCGTTTACATGAGAGCCTTCGAGCCTTCGAAAATCGTTCTTCTTTCTTTCTTTTGAAAGATGTTTCACCCCTGTTCCCTTCACCTAAATCCTTCCAGCAATTCAAGCAATTTAATTCCGCGTATTTGTATTTGAAGAATTTTATATTCTACAGAAGTAATCTCATAACTCATCTCAGCTCTCCTTGGTCATCAAAGGAAAAGGAAAGGACTATTACGACGCGGATGGAGAATAGCAAAAAAAAGCGCGCAAATCCCTAGCTCGAGCGGAGATTTGGGTCGTGGGTCGATCTTCCAAGATAATTGTTTAAGGGCGCCGGAGATAAATTGTCCAACGAAATTTCTTCTCAATTCAAAACGTTTACCTCTACGAATGAATCGCCTCGTTTCTTTTACTAATACGCAAAACGATGGTGGATCGCGTAAATTCAACAATTAATTATTTAATACTTAACGGTAAATAATAATAATAATAATAATAATAATAATAAAACAAATCAAAAGATCATTATTTTAATAGCTATCCAAGGCCTCGATTGACCTAACAGTGACTCAAATTAAAACTAATGTACTTTAAATTAAATCCAAGAACGTTAACTAGCAAATAAACGGGTTTCTGGGACACGCTGTATATCGTCAAGTATTACGTCACTATTCGAAAGTGTCTACGGCGTCACTGCAAGATAAATCTCAAAGCACTTATGGTGTTGATTCTTGCTCGTCGTCCGGTGTTGAGACGGTCGACACGACGACCTTCAGTTTGTTGCCCAAATACTTGCTCGGTTACTTAAGTCGGATACGCACAGCTTCGTCGGCAATAAACGTAGTTAATCGCGACAAAAGAATAACGACGATGACGGCTTGAGAGAACGATAACTGAGCTGAGGGGCGATAAAACGCTGAAGGGGCGGTAAAATTTGAGGGGGCTAAAAAAAAAACTGAGTGGACCGTGAGAAAGAAAATACAACAATGGCTGAATTTAACACATTGTACACATTGCGCAATTACGTGAAACTTCCACGGTCTCCTTAATAATGCAGAAATGTCGCAAGAGTGGTTTCTCTAAAGCCGTGTCTACGCGGAAAATAACTCTCCAAACTTAAATTATCCAAACTTAAATTATCCGAACATAATCGAAACACAGCCGCACTCTTTGACTGTCTGCCCAAGTACTGAAAGATGCTGTAATGGACGACGCGACGCTAGCGCGGAAACGATAAAACCACTTGTGAAAACTAAACGCCAATCGTAAATTTGCAGCAATGAAACGCATTTAATAATAATAACCGGTTACTGGATAAAAACAAATGAAATTAATAATCAGAAGAAACAAACGATAGTCGATATTTCGCAATTTTTTTTCCAAAAAAAAATTGACAAGTAAAAGACAGTTGCTTGCCTCATCAATTCTGATATTTTTTATAGTAGCAAGCAGGGTGAGGGGGCAAAGCGGGAGTGGGGAGGACAAAGAAAGATAAAGGGAAGGAGAGAGAGGGAGAGAGAGAGATAACCATCGAAATTATTACAGAGAGACTAAAATAGTAAAGGAGACTGTGGTTTAAGAGATAATTGAAATCAATTAATTAATTTCAATTACTACAGAGAGAGAAAATGGGGGAAGAGAAGAAATTATTAGAGAAAGAAAAATATAGAGACAAAGAAAGAGAGACAGAGAGGCAGAAACAGAGACAGTGAGAGAAAAAATCACCGGCAATAAAAAACGCGAAAGTCGCCGATTTGCGTTTTTGTAAAAAAAAAAAAGCGTCGTATTTCTTGCAAATGAAAAACCAAATCTCTGAAAATCGTGTATCTCATATTTTTATAGCAGCAAAGCAAGAGTAAAAGAAAAACAAATGAAAGTCAAAGAAACAAAACACGTTTCATTTCTCTTTTTTTTGTTTGTCAAAAAATCAGAAGCCATTTTTTTTTTTAGTTTACACAGGCGGCAAAGACTAGCGACTTGCAAACTTTTAAAAATCGCAATCTCTCTCTTTTTTTTAATGAACACACAGATCAGATTATTCAACTGTTATAAAAAATAAATACTGCTAATAAATATTACGGTCTCAATTATTAAATTTAAAATTAGAGTAGGCCGTGGTTTGCATTACGCAGTTGGTACGAGTGAATGGGGAAAAACCACTTTTTAGTTTGAGGTTAGATTTAACCTGCGATTCATAAAAAATAAACTGTCAAATTTTGACAACTCAACACGCGTCAGCTACAGACCGCGTGACGAACTGCGTACTACAAATCACAGCCCGCTCTACTTATAAATAACTTTCTCATTTAAGGTTAGATTTAACCTGCAATTTATAAAAAAAGAACTGTCAAATTTTGATAGTTCAATATGCGTCAGACAGCGTGACCAACTGATAACTTTTTAAGGTTAGATTTAACCTGCAATTTATAAAAAAAGAACAGTTGTCAAACTCAATGCACATTTGACAGTGTGACCAACTGCGTGCCGCTGCAAATCACGGCCTGCTCTAATTATAAATTGAATTGATAACGTCGTAGTTTAGAACTGGAAGAGGAAAACTAAAATATGCCACGTACGTACGTAAGAACTTTTTTTATGACTCAGACCGAAGCAACCAATTCGGTGGGGCCATGACCATGACCGCAGTGGCGTGCAAAAGCAACTTCCACGGGCTAGATCGAACGCTACCGTGGTTCCTTCGGTTTGTAGAACCCTTTATTGAAGTCCATCATTATTTTATATTAAAAGTAGCACTTGCGATTATTTCATTAGATCTATTTCCATTAAAATTAATCGCAGATTTTATTTCTCATTTTAATTTCCAGTTGGCCAAAGAATAACCAAAATGTTTTTATTCCTAATTCCAAACTTTTTTTATGACTCAGACCGAAGCAACCAATTCGGTGGGACCATGACCATGACGGCAGTGGCGGGCAAGAGCAATTATTTTCCATTTTATTTTTTCCAGTTGGCCAAAGAGTTACCAAAATGTTTTAATTCCTAATTCCAAACTTTTTTTATGACCCAGACCGAAGCTATCAATTCGGTGGGGCCATGACCATGACCGCAGTGGCGTGCAAGTGCAACTTTCACGGGCTAGATCGAACGCTACCGTAGTTCCTTCGGTTTGTAGAACCCTTTATTGAAGTCCATCATTATTTTATATTAAAAGTAGCACTTGCGATTATTTCATTAGATCTGTTTCGATTAAAATTAATCGCAGATTTTATTTTTCATTCTAATTTCCAGTTGGGCAAAGAGTTACCAAAATGTTTTAATTCCTAATTCCAAACTTTCTTTATGACTCAGACCGAAGCAACCAATTCGGTGGGGCCATGACAATGACCGCAGTGGCGTGCAAGAGCAACTTCACGGGCTAGATCGAACGCTACCGTGGTTCCTTCGGTTTGTAGAACCCTTTATTGAAGTCCATCATTATTTTATATTAAAAGTAGCACTTGCAATTATTTCATCAGATCTGTTTCTATTAAAATTAATCGCAGATTTTATTTTTCATTTTAATTTCCAGTTGGCCAAAGAGTTACCAAAATGTTTTAATTCCTAATTCCAAACTTTCCTTATGACTCAGACCGAAGCAACCAATTCGGTGGGACCATGACCATGACGGCAGTGGCGTGCAAGAGCAATTATTTTCCATTTTATTTTTTCCAGTTGGCCAAAGAGTTACCAAAATGTTTTAATTCCTAATTCCAAACTTTCCTTATGACTCAGACCGAAGCAACCAATTCGGTGGGACCATGACCATGACGGCAGTGGCGTGCAAGAGCAATTATTTTCCATTTTATTTTTTCCAGTTGGCCAAAGAGTTACCAAAATGTTTTAATTCCTAATTCCAAACTTTTTTTATGATTCGGACCGAAGCTACCAATTCGGTGGGGCCATGACCATGACCGCAGTGGCGTGCAAGAGCAACTTTCACGGGCCAGATCGAACGCTACCGTGGTTCCTTCGGTTTCTAGAACCCTTTATTGAAGTCCATCGTTATTTTATATTAAAAGTAGCACTTGCAACTATTTCGTCAGATCTGTTTCCATTAAAATTAATCGCAGATTTTATTTTCCATTTTATTTTTTCAAGTTGGCCAAAGAGTAACCAAAATGTTTCAATTCCTAATTCCAAGCAGACTATGACATATTCTATCTGACTAATCGATCAAATGCATCCGTTGAGTGTCTCATTTTGATTGGCCTAATTACGTACCTAATGATGTAATAATTCTTCTTACAAAATATTTTATTAGAAATTAAAAAAAAAACAACGTAACAACTACAAAGATAAATACAACAAACACTAACAAACATAAATCACAGTAACTTGCCTTAAGTACATTCAACAAATGAAAAGTAAAGTATGTTAACAATGCGAGGTACTTTCCTGGATTGTTCTTTTATGAAATCAGAAGATAAGAATTTACAGTATCTACCATTGCTACTTTTTATCTATCAAACATTCTTGCTTGCTTGCATCTCCGCACACCAAAGAATAAATTACCACCAACCAAAACCACCTCCGCCACCGCCGTGTTTGAGGGCTTCCAACTCCAATCCTATGTCTTTTTTCCCGCTGTCATGGTGAATGGTTTTGTAAATGGTGTGAGTGTGCTTGATGGTTTTTTCGTGGACAGGGATGATGATTTTTACGGTTTCATGCCTGCAAAAAAAAACGAAAATTAAACAAAAACTCACAAATACGAACATTGCTATAGTATTCCCATTTTTAATTGGTTTTCATAACCTGAGATAATTAATTTTTACAATCACTACACCATTTTAAACTAACCCTTTTCCACCTCCACCTCCTCCATACGCAGGGTGGATAAACGCGAACGTCGACAAAATAACGAAAAGTAACTAAAAAAAAAAAACCCAAACGTAATTTGTGTTTTTAAATAGATTAAATAGATTATTGTTATTACCAAAGCTCTGACTTGCATTTTGTTTGTTGTGGTTTTAGTGAATGTTGGCGTTACTGTGAATTCGCTCTAACGCTACTACGAGTTTATATACTTTTTTGCGGCTTAATGTTCGTAGGTGAAAAAAATTCCTCGTTTAGACAGGGACGAAAGAAATTTCCGTGTGGCAATTCGAAGCCAGCAAAGGACGGATATACACGCTCTTGCGTTAATTAGAAAAGAAGGCGGAAATAATCGTTAGGTACCTTTCTCTCCGAACGAGGGAGTTGCACAGTGAATGAACAACAATTTCTCTCTGACTTAATTTTATTTATGATGGTATTTATTATGACGCTTTAGTTTTAGTTTTAATCACTCGACCAAAGGCAATTTCAAAGTAGATATTAAAAAAAAACTAGGAGTAATTAATTAATTAATTAATTAATTAACAGTGTGGATGTAGTGTGTTAACTTTCTTTCTTTCTTCCTTTCTGTAATTACGTTAATTATTCTGCCTCACCTGGGTAGGTGAGGAGCTCTTCATATTCTGTCTGAAGATTAACGTCAACATGAGGAGCATTGCACTCAAATTTGGCAGCAATCAAGATTGGAAAGTATGTGTAATACTTGTAGCTACTAACAGAGCAAACTTAAGTATAACAAGCCAGAAGAGATTGGCGTCAGCACTTCCGTAAAATACAAGAACAAAACGAAGTTGGTCACTTCCGCTCACTTCCGCAGACTTCAACCAACCAATCATTTACGTAACGGATAAAAGTGATTAAGGTTAGGTTTCAGGCCTAACAAAGACAAACTTTCTTCTTAGATAATGATCATGTACTCATCAAGTTAAATTAACTTTAAAAAAAAATGCTGTAGATTGATGACCTGTATATGTATGAGTAGGTAACCGAATAATTCAATTTTTCGTTTTCAATAATGAAGGCGTTAAAAATTTTAAGGAGATTTGAAAAAAATTGTAAAAGCTTGAATCAAGAAACGTTAAACTTGAAAATTAAAAGATGAAGAAATAAATAATTAAAAAAATAATACGTAAGAAAACGTTTCAAGGTCAACCCAACCCAATTGAACTGAATCCAGTCGAAGAAAAGATTTCTGGAATTTCGTTTCTTGAGGAAGACGCATTTTGTTTAAAAGTCTTCCTCTCAAGAAATCTGCGTTTTGTTTCTGAAGTGGCGCACATTTTTTTTCGTTCCCCGTTACTTCCTCCTTGACCTTTTCTTGCTTGATCTTTTTCCATCTTTCTTTTCCTGCGTTATTGAAACAATTATATCCGTTTGTCGTATTTTTCTTTCGAATTCCTTTTCTCGTCTTTAGTTTCTTTACATTTTCATCTGCTTTCATTATTTTGTTTCTCGACTCGCTCGCCCTCACTGGCCTTCTGCACTTTTCATTCATCCTCTTTGTTTCCCAGTCAAGAGCCTAACTTTTTTTTTATTTAAGAAACTGTTTCCAGAGAGAAATGAAATAGTTTTTTATCGCACCGTGAGGCAGGAGTGTGCAACTGTTCCCTTTGCCCCCCCCCACCTTGGCTACGCCCATGTCCACCATTAAAATTTCATTTGTCATTTTAATTTCAAGTAGGCCAAAGAGTAACCAAAATGTATCAGCGGCCTAACTTCTTTTTTTATTTAAGAAGAAACTGTTTACAGAGAGAAATTAAATAGTTTTTTTATCGCTCCGTGTGCCTGGAGCATCTGCCCCCTATATCCCCCACTTTGGCTACGCCCGTGTACACCATTAAGATTTCTTGTCATTTTAATTTCAAGTAGGCGAAAGAGTAACCAAAATGTATCAGCAGCCTAACTTTTTTTTTTAATTTAAGAAACTGTTTACAGAGAGAAATTAAATAGTTTTTTTATCGCTCCGTGTGCCTGGAGCAACTGCCCCCTATATCCCCCACTTTGGCTACGCCCGTGTACACCATTAAGATTTCATTTGTCATTTTAATTTCAAGTAGGCCAAAGAGTAACCAAAATGTATCAGCAGCCTAACTTTTTTTTTTGTTTTAAGAAACTGTTTACATAGAGAAATTAAATAGTTTTTTTATCGCTCCGTGTGCCTGGAGCAACTGCCCCCTTTGTCCCCCACTTTGGCTACGCCCGTGTCCACCATTAAAATTTCATTTGTCATTTTAATTTCAAGTAGGCCAAAGAGTAACCAAAATGTATCAGCAGCCTAACTTTTTTTTTTTAATTTAAGAAACTGTTTACAGAGAGAAATTAAATAGTTTTTTTTTCGCTCCGTGTGCCTGGAGCAACTGCCCCCTTTGTCCCCCACCTTGGCTACGCCCGTGTCCAGCTTTAAAATTTCATTTGTCATTTTAATTTCAAGTAGGCCAAAGAGTAACCAAAATGTATCAGCAGCCTAACTTTTTTTTTTATTTAAGAAACTGTTTACAGAGAGAAATTAAATAATTTTTTTTTCGCTCCGTGTGCCTGGAGCAACTGCCCCCTTTGTCCCCCACCTTGGCTACGCCCGTGTCCACCATTAAAATTTCATTTGTCATTTTAATTTCAAGTAGGCCAAAGAGTAACCAAAATGTATCAGCAGCCTAACTTTTTTTTTTTTTTAAGAAACTGTTTACAGAGAGAAATTAAATAATTTTTTTTTCGCTCCGTGTGCCTGGAGCAACTGCCCCCTTTGTCCCCCACCTTGGCTACGCCCGTGTCCACCATTAAAATTTCATTTGTCATTTTAATTTCAAGTAGGCCAAAGAGTAACCAAAATGTATCAGCAGCCTAACTTTTTTTTTTTTTTAAGAAACTGTTTACAGAGAGAAATTAAATAATTTTTTTTTCGCTCCGTGTGCCTGGAGCAACTGCCCCCTTTGTCCCCCACCTTGGCTACGCCCGTGTACACCATTAAGATTTCATTTGTCATTTTAATTTCAAGTAGGCCAAAGAGTAACCAAAATGTATCAGCAGCCTAACTTTTTTTTTTTTAAGAAACTGTTTACAGAGAGAAATTAAATAGTTTTTTTTCGCTCCGTGTGCCTGGAGCAACTGCCCCCTTTGTCCCCCACCTTGGCTACGCCCGTGTCCACCATTAAAATTTCATTTGTCATTTTAATTTCAAGTAGGCCAAAGAGTAACCAAAATGTATCAGCAGCCTAACTTTTTTTTTTATTTAAGAAACTGTTTACAGAGAGAAATTAAATAATTTTTTTTTCGCTCCGTGTGCCTGGAGCAACTGCCCCCTTTGTCCCCCACCTTGGCTACGCCCGTGTCCACCATTAAAATTTCATTTGTCATTTTAATTTCAAGTAGGCCAAAGAGTAACCAAAATGTATCAGCAGCCTAACTTTTTTTTTTTTTTAAGAAACTGTTTACAGAGAGAAATTAAATAATTTTTTTTTCGCTCCGTGTGCCTGGAGCAACTGCCCCCTTTGTCCCCCACCTTGGCTACGCCCGTGTCCACCATTAAAATTTCATTTGTCATTTTAATTTCAAGTAGGCCAAAGAGTAACCAAAATGTATCAGCAGCCTAACTTTTTTTTTGATTTAAGAAACTGTTTACAGAGAGAAATTAAATAGTTTTCTTTCGCTCCCTGTGCCAGGAGCAACTGCCCCCTTTGTCCCCCCCCCCCAAAAAAAAAAAAAAAAAAGAATGTGCTCTTCGAACAACATGATCAGTAGACGCTTTCTTCTTCTAAAAACAAAATCATACAACAACGTGTCATTTATTATTATTATAGAAAGTCACAATATTCTTTGATACCAAACGAGAAATCTCTTCGTACTTCCCCGATGCCCCCCGAGTCACCCTGTACAAAATGCGAATCCGTTCATGATGTAAAAAGCTTTCAATTGTGAAGACTTTAGCGGTAGCGTAAATATAACAAATTAAAACAAAAATGGAATGGAACAGAAAAATGTAATAATAATCGGAAAGGAAAAGAAAAAGAAAAAATCAAAAGGAGAAGAAGAAAAAGAGAAGAAGTGAAACAAAAGACGATCGTAACGTTTACTAAAGAGAAAAAAAAAGGCATGAAATAAAATAAACAACAAGATGTAAACGGAAAAGAAAAGGAAAACAAGGATGAATTCAAAACAAGAAGAAGAAAAAGAGAAAGGAAAATAAAAGACGATCGTAACGCTTGCTAAAAAAAAAGGCATGAAATAAAATAAACAAGAAATCTAATCGGAAAGGAAAAGGAAAACAAGGATGAATTCAAAAGGAGAGGAAGAAAAAGAGAAAGGAAAACAAGGATGAATTCAAAACGAGAAGAAGAAAAAGAAAAAGGAAAACAAAAGACGATCGTAATGCTTACTGAAGAGAAAAAAAGGCATGCAATAAAATAAACAAAAAGATGTAATCGGAAAGGAAAAGGAAAACAAGGATGAATTCGAAACGAGAAGAAGAGAAAGAGAAAGGAAAACAAAAGACGATCGTAACGCTTACTAAAGAAAAAAAAAGGCATGAAATAAAATAAAAAAAGACGATCGTAACGCTTACTAAAGAAAAAAAAGGCATGAAATAAAATAAACAAAAAGATGTAATCGGAAAGGAAAAGGAAAACAAGGATGAATTCGAAACAAGAAGAAGAAAAAGAGAAAGGAAAACAAAAGACGATCGTAACGCTTACTGAAGAAAAAAAAAGATATGAAATAAAATAAACAAAAAGATATAATCGGATGAATTCAAAACGAGAAGAAGAAAAAGACAAAGGAAAACAAAGGAGATCGTAACGCTTACTACAGAAAAAAAAGCTCCGAAAGAGTCATTAAACAAGTGACGATCGCAAAAGGAATAATAATGAAGCGGCACGAATGTTTCAAATTTACACTAACAGTTCGAAAATGAATTTCTTTTTTTTTAATTGTTATTATTAAGTGTCAAATCGGATTGAGATGATCTTTTAACGACATAAAATAAAATAAAGAAGAAAGTTGGAAGAACCTTGAATCATCAACATCATGGTTTAGAGCGCCATCTCTTGGCCAAAAACTAAAAAAAAAAACGTATTAATGCGGAACTACTGCGAGACGTTCGTTCTTTCGATGACAGTAACGACAAAAAGAGGAATTCAAGAAGCAACGGAAATATTCAAGGACGAATTTCTAAGACGGAAAGAATAACTGATAAACAAATGACGATCGTAAGAGGAATGATAAACGGGCGCGAATTTTAAATTTACAAACAGTTCAGAAACAAATTTCTTCTCACTTTTAATTAATTATATATTATTATGCGTCAGTTCAGGGTGGAACAATTTTTAACGACATAAAATAAAGAAGAAATATAGAACCTTGAATCATCAACATCATCATTTAGAGCGCCATCTCTTGGTCAAAAATTTTAAAAAAAAGCAAATTAATGCAAAACTACTGTGAGACGTTCATTCGTTTCCTGTCCAGCACTTATCTATTGAGAAAGTCTATATTGAAATAATTTACCGGGCTTTTACAATAAAATTTCAAAAATAAAAAATTGAAAAGGAACAATAAAACACGTGCTATATTATAGCATATACTTAAATAATAAATATTATTTACTTAGTTAAATATTGTGTACAGCGTAATATTAAACTTTGAAAAAATTGCTCCTAAATATTTTCTATTTTACAAGCTACAATCTAAGGGAACCCTGCATATAGATGCCAGAGCAATGGATTCCAGAGGTCAGGGCCCAGTCTACATTATCGGGTGCGGCACCCTGACGTCTATATGCAGGGTTCCCTGAAGAGATGTAGGAATTTTGCATTCTATCAAGTCGCAACTCCTAATTGTTTATATTAAAAACTTCTACCCCTCCTCGCTTAACTTGCAGGCGTGACACAGGTTGTCTAAAATCAGACGCAACTTTAACCAGTTTTAAAATTAATTTACCATGACGGGGGAAGGGGGGGCGTGATCATAACCAGGTGTATGTTCATGCTACGATGTTTCCTGTCCAGCTCTTATCCACTGAGATAGTTTATATTACATTAAAATTAAGCAGATTAAATTCCGCAGTAATCATGAATCCGAAACTTAAACTTAAAATTCCGAATAAAATATACGATCAATTTGCCGGGAGTTTAAAACGAAATTAAAAAAGAAAAATAAGGAATATAATATAATAAATATTATTTACTTGGTTGTTGTGTTGCAGTTTTAATTGAATTTTAAAAAAATTGCACCTAAAGAATTGCTATTTTACAATGTTTTTTTTTTTTAATCTAAGGGGGCCCTACATGTAGATTTGTGAACAATGGTTTCCAGAAGGCAGGACCCTGTCTACATTACGGGGTGCAGCATTCTCACGTCTGTCCTCTTAAGAGATGTAATGTGTTAAAAAAATAAAATAAAACGATATTAAATACAATGCGTTCTTTTCGAATTGATTTTTAAATTGTATTTTTGCAAACGCCATAAAAGCGTCGCCGATTTATTTAAACAGACATTGTTTATTTAACATCTTACAGTCTTTTTCTTCTGGTTTTCCCCTTTTGCCAAATGCGTTTCGCAATTTGTAAAATAATTTTCATTTTCGGAAACGTCAAGGAAAGTAGTTTGGGAAATTTGAAAATACATTTTTGTTTTGACAAAAAGGGGAGAGCCAAAAGAACCAAAAATTTATAACTACATTTTTAATAAATCCCGCAATTAATAATAATATTTCAGTCTCAATAAAATAAATAAAATTTACACTTCAGTAATTCAAAAAAAAAAATAAATAAATAAATTCATTTCGTATGTTGTGGGCCCGGGGTTATGAAGGCGCTCCTCTCCTGATACTTGGCGTACTCTGAGTCCTGAGAGACTGGGCACAAGCATGGGACCAGCTGGACGTTGTGGATGTTGGCCGCAGGACTTAATTGGGCTTGGATGGGAACCTGGATGGGGATTGCTGGGATTTCCACGGCGTCGTTTGTGGCGGTGTACGGGGTTTGGGGGGGCTGATAGTTTCTGTAAGGGTAGAACGTGGCGATCGGCCAGTGTTGGACCGGTGGTTTTGTCTGCGTCCTGAAAACCAAAAACAAAAGGGATCAAAAGAAAATAAAAGCAAGAAGACACGTTTTCTAAAAAAAAAAAAAAAAAATTATACTGCAGCATCTATGTATACATATAACTCTATGGTCTCAGAACCAGAAACCAAGTTCCAAATTCCAAATTAAATCTTTAATAATCATTTTGTAAAAATTTAAATAAATAGGAGGAAGTATTTTACAAATTAACACGAATACGAAATTTTTTTTGTTCTTTATTGTGAGCATTTGAATACCTCCCTGAAATAGCGGGCTGTAATTTTGTTACACCCTGTATGTTATGTACAGGGAACGGAATCATACATTTTGTTCGATTAAATACAAACGAGGCGGCAAACTTATATAACGCTGCAGCCACATGCTGGTTGCCGCTTCGTTCGAAATAAACCGAACAAAATATATAATTCCGTGCCGTAGTTATGTGTTATGCGAACGTATTTGAAAGAGGGTACCTCCATAAAAACCGACTAGAGCACGATTTTTTAAACATTAATGGCCGTTTTCATAATCAGACTTTAAGGAAGCTTTAATTTAAAGTATTAAAGTAACTTTAAATTTAAAGTTCTATTATGAAATCGGCCCTAAGCGACATTATTTCAGTTTAATTCTATTCTTACGTATTTAAAAAAAATATCTAAATATCAAATCAGTCAAGGAGTACGTAAGTCTAAGTATTATTAATAATTTATTAATGCAGTGAAAACGTATTTATTTTTTATCTTTTCATTTCACAGTAAAATAAAAAGATAAAAAATACGTTTTTACTGTCTTTGTTTATAATCACTTGGTAATAAATTTTTTAAAAAAATATTTGCCATCTAAAGAATTAAATAGTCAAATGTTACAGATATGGTTTTTTAAATAAATTATTACGGTAATTAAATTATTAACAATTCAAAAAAAAAAATAGATAATCAAGATGTTGTTTCCCTTGTTTTTTTTTTTTGTAAGTAAATAAATTAAAGGCAGAAACACCACCGTAATTAATACCTAACAGTAATTTTTTTTCTGTGTTTACATTCTTTACGTCTCTCCTCTCATAAGTTTTATTTATGTTTTTCTTTTCTATATCGGAAAAAAATGCAGTGTTTTCCTAAAACCAAAATTATGTGACTCGAAACACGCCCATCTACAAAGGTTTAAAGAAAAAAAAACCAAATAAATAAAATACATAAATTGAAAAAAAAAAAAATGTACAGTGGCACTTACATAAAAAGATGAAAATATAATCGAATAATCAAAAATAATCAAATCAGTCAAGGCGTACGTAAGTCTAGGTATTATTAATAATTTATTAATGCAGGGGAACCACGTAAATGTTACAAATTAGTTACAGCTGCCCTCACGTAAGACATTCTTTCGCAGGGCGAAAATGAAAGTGAAAGTTCATTCAATCTAAAATAAATAAATAAGTAAATAAATAAATAAATAAATAAATAAATAAGAAACGTAGTAAGTATCTGAAGCTGAACACTAAAGAATATAAGTCCGAAGCCCCTGTATTTAAAGTAATTTTTTTCCAAAATAATCTCCTTAACCTTAAAAATATTGCGTAGAAAGATATGAAACAATTAAAAATACTTTTAAAAACAAGCTAAAAACACGAAAATTAATTTTAAAATATTTTTAAAAATATTGTAAATTTTAAGAAATGCAATATTTGCGTCTCACTTGCAGTTTATCTTCTTGGCAATTTATTTATTTATTTATTTTTCACTCCTGACGAAGCTATCAACACTTAGCGAAACGTTGAGTGGAAATACGATTTATTTATAATTGATTTTTGATGGTAAAAAGAAACTTTTATACAAATTTTCAAGCAACAAGCAGACTTAATTTTTTTTTTTGTTTTTTAGATATACTGGGTGTTTCAATAAGGGCGGCGGCCGGTGATAAATAGCAAACCGTAACACCCACAGCTCAGGGAGAAAAAAAAAATTATACTGAAAGTGACCAAGAGAAATTCACAGAAAATATAGCAACAAAATTTTCGAAATAAGCTTTGACAGCGTCATTGGAAAGTTGAATTAAATATTACTACAGTCAAACCAAAATAAAAAAAAAACAAAAAACTATTTAATTTCAGCTAATTTTAATTAATTTCTTTCATTTCGTTCTGTTCATAATTCTATTACTTGATGCTTAAAACATTAATTTTATTCGAATTGTCAAGAAAATCTTAAATATTAAACATTAAATAATTAATTAAGGTATTTTTATTTTATTTAAAAAAAAATGACTGGATAATTTTTTATTTTATTAAAAAAAAATTGACTTATTTAATCAACAATTATTTACGACGCTGCATATCATTATCAAATTAAGTAAGCTTACAACTTCCGGCGGAATAAATAATTTGAAAGCGCTGCAGCATATTATTATTATTTTTTTTAATTATTAATAAATTAATTACAGAGAAGAAGTTATATTGCACTTACGTTTCTGAAGATCCCCAGTTTAGAAAATACCCTGCACTACAAGTCGAGCAAGCAGCAAACACCCCGCAATAAATCTAAAAAAATTTATAATAATTAAAACGAAACGAAATCATTATTTAAAAAAAATATATAAAAATATAAAATAGAAAAAAAGAGGTGTTTTTTTTCTTTCTCTTTTGATTTTAATCGCTCACCAATATCCTATTGTAAGAGAACATTTTAAAACTTATAATGTCATCGAACACCTGAACACTTTGCCGCGAGAAAAATTCTAATGGGTAGCGCCAACACAGAAGATGGTTTTATAACGTTCTTGTGATCCCTTGCCCTTGCCGCGCCGTTTTACCCTTGACCATCCGACTGACCATCGCACAAATCGTGTAGGTTCGATATTAAGATGACTAAAAATATTGCTTCCTCATTACCAAAACCGCGCCTTCAAGAATTTAATTAACTCGTTTCAAGAAGAAAAAAAAAGAAAGAAAGAAAGAAATTCACAGATTCACAGTTCCACATAATAATTTATTTTCTTTATTATTATTATATTTTTAAAATTTTTCGTTTTGTATTTTAGGGTAATATATATTGTATTTGTTTTTTTTTTCTTTTTAATTTCATAGTTTCTTAGTTTGTTTATTTTATTTCATTTTCTTTTTAATTGTAGGCATTAATATTTAATATTTTGTGTTATCTTTTTATAAAGGTTTAGTAATTTACTGAATCACATCTTGTGATTGTGTTAATTTTTTTCTTTTGTTTATTAATGTTCTCTTTCTTTTTATTAACACAATAAAGGGCATTATTATTATTTATTTATTTATTTATTTATTTCATTTTTTATTATTATTATTTTTAAACAAGGAATTACCTTTTAAATACTTTTGTTTTAATAAGTGATAAACAAACAGATAAATAAAATAAAAATAAAATTTGGGTTGTAAGTTTTGTAAAATTGTAAAGTTGTTTGTACTTTGTACTTACATACAAAGAGATAAGTATGTAGCTGAGTAGAGTAAGATAGCTAAAAGAATTAACAATTAATTAATTTCAATAAAAGAGTTTATAGAATAAAAATTAGAATATTTTTATCTAATAAAACAATGGAGCAATAAAATGAAATTCAATTTAATTTAATTTAATTTAATTTTTTTTTGTTTACATTTGATTTGAAGATTTTGATTTTAAACTAAACTGTAAAGATTATCTCTTAATTTTTGTATCTCATATTGTTTAATATTTTTGATTTATTATAATTTTAACACAATTTCTTGTACGATTTATTATTATTTGTTTCTAAAATTAACTGGAATCTAAAAGTATCTACCAAAAAAAAAATAACAAGGCAATAACAAAACTAATATAATCAAATTTAAAATATTAAGTATTAAACAATTTTTTTTTATAATCTGGATATTTGTGTTTTGCAACAGATTTATTTTATTTTTATTAAAAATAAACGCAAAACAGAAAAATCGATGGTGTTCCATTTCGCAGAGTTATTTTTTAATTCTAAATTCTAATTTTGATTATTTTTTTATTGTAGTTTTCTGTTTCTGCCTTTTAAAAAGAAAAGCAATTTTCAATATTTTCCAGCGTCATTTTTTTTTCACTATATTGCATTGTAGTTTAAATAATTATTTCTTTTACTTAATGCTCTCGATATTATAATTCGATAACCTAATAGGTTGGTTAGTATTGATGGATCCCCTCCCTTTCAAACAAATGTATTGACCTTGACTTTATTTCTATTTTTTTTTTTAGTTATAAAGAAAAAATTTGACTCTATTTTATGCTTGACTTTTCTTTAGTGCTCTTAAATTTGATTGGACTAAGTGTTATAGAATATTTAATATCGTCTTATCTTTATCACCGATCGTCTTTTATTTTCCTTTTTTTTTAATTCCTTATTTGTCTTTATTTAATTCAATTTTTAAAACAGCGTGGAAACTAACCAGCAGATAAATACGATATTTTCAAGGCCATTTTTTTTATTTTTTTTTTTTATTTTTTTGGAAAGAATCCAAATTATACAAAATTGACAGATCCGAGCGTTTTGTTTTTGTTTTTTTTTTAATTAATCGTCTTAAAAATATTTAATTTATCCACCCCTTAATTTCCACGCTGTATAATTAATTGATCGATTTTTGTTTTTCTCTTATTTGGTTTAATTTCAATTTATATTTATTTTTTCAGTTTTTTTTTCATTCAAGATACGATTTCATGTTTTAATTATCAACTGATCGTCTTTTGTTTTTTTTTTTGTTTTTCTTCTAATTTACTCGGTTTGAGTTTATTTTATATTTTAATCCTTTCGGTCGATCGCCATTTTTGTTTCCTCTTTTGAGCGATTTGATTTTATTCACTGATTATCAATTTTTTTTGTTTTATTTTTTTAGTTTCTCGATTTGAATTTATATTACAATTTGATTCTTTCTGTCGATAGTCATTTTTATTTTCTCTTTTAATGCAATTTGATTTTATTTGTACTTTATTTATTGGTTATCATTTGATCGTCTTTTGTTTTTGTCTTATTTATTACTCGATTTGGGTTTATTTTACAGTTTAATCCCTTAATTAATCCTCAAATTAGAAAAAAATGGCGGATCCGAGCGTTTTGTTTTTGTTTTTTTTTTTAATTAATCATCTTGAAAATATTGAATTTATCCACCCCTTAATTTCCACGCTGTATAATTAATTAATTGATCGACTTTTGTTTTTTCTCTTATTCGGTTTCGTTTAATTTATTTTTATTTTTTCAGTTTTTCTTTCATTCAAGATACGATTTCGTGTTTTAATTATCAACTGATCGTCTCTTGTTTTTTTTTTTGTTTTTCTTTTAATTTACTCGACTTGAGTTTATTTTATATTTTAATCCTTTCGGTCGATCGCCATTCTTGTTTCCTCTTTTGTGTGCGATCTGATTTTATTTACTGATAATCAATTTTTTTTATTTATTTATTTTTTTTAGTTACTCGATTTGAATTTATTTTACAATTTACTTTTAATGCAATTTGGTTTTGTTTTTATTTTATTTATTGATTATGATTTGATCGTCTTTTGTTTTTTGATCTTATTTACTCGATATGCGTTTATTTTACGTTTTAATTCCTCGGATGGACCGCCATTTTTGTTTTTCTTTTATGCGATTTGATTTTATTTATTAATTGATAATCTTTTGTTTTCGTTTTCTTTTTATTTACTGGATTTTCGTTTATTTTACATTTTAATCCCTTGGATGGATCGCCATTTTTGTTTTTCTTTTATGCGATTTGATTTTATTTATTAATCGACAGTCTTTTGTTTTCGTTTTTTTTATTTACTGGATTTTCGTTTATTTTACATTTTAATCCCTTGGATGGATCGCCATTTTTGTTTTTCTTTTATGCGATTTGATTTTATTTATTAATTGATAGTCTTTTGTTTTCGTCTTTTTTTTATTTACTGGATCTGCGTTTATTTTACATTTTAATCCCTTGGATGGACCGCCATTTTTGTTTTTCTTTTATGCGATTTGATTTTATTTATTAATCGACAGTCTTTTGTTTTCGTTTTTTTTTTTTATTTACTGGATTTTCGTTTATTTTACATTTTAATCCCTTGGATGGATCGCCATTTTTGTTATTCTTTTATGCGATTTGATTTTATTTATTAATCGACAGTCTTTTGTTTTCGTTTTTTTTTTATTTACTGGATTTTCGTTTATTTTACATTTTAATCCCTTGGATGGATCGCCATTTTTGTTTTTCTTTTATGCGATTTGATTTTATTTATTAATCGACAGTCTTTTGTTTTCGTTTTCTTTTTTTTATTTACAGGTTTTGCGTTTATTTTACATTTTAATTCCTTCCCGATCGATGGCTATTTTTATTTTCTCTCTTCTGTGCGACTTGATTTTATTTATTGATCACTAATTATATTTTAATTATACTTCTTTAACGTTTAACGATTGATTTCTTTTTTGTATAATTTTGATTTTCGTCTGTCTTCTTTTGTTTTTTTTTTTTTTGTTTTTTCTTTCGTTTGACTTGAGTACGACTTTTTCTTTTTTAATCGTGAATTGATTTTATTTACACTTTATTTATTGGTTATCATTTGATCGTCTTTTGTTTTTGTCTTATTTATTACTCGATTTGCGTTTATTTTACATTTTAATCCCTTAAAATGGAACGCCATTGTCTTGACGAATGTACATACTGCTCCATCATGCGATTAGGTTTTATGAGAGTCTAAGAATTAAATTTAAATTTCGTCGAAATCTTTTTAATTCGTTTAATTGCATCAATCCTGTACATATGCACCTTAATTTTATCAAATTTAATACAACACCTAGATTTTTGAATTATTTTCAAATCCTCTATGAAAGCCCGAGAATAGAAAAGAACACTTTCAATTCAAACGAGCCCTAATGATGATGTCTGTCTGTGCACAATAACCAAAACCGATTCTGCGTATCATGACTCATGAATGTAAGACCTCAACATAACAAAAGGTTAAACGAAGACGCTGAGCATGAATGATGTGACCGCATACGTGACAATCAACACTTTTTGATTCCAGTTTTTACGTATGTACAGTCGCACGCATCTAAAATGCCAACGCAAATCTCACCTGTGTTGCAAAACTCACTTACAGAACCGTCAAATTGTAGCAATTAAGTTGCGCATGACTGTACATACATAGACACATCATTATTTGATAACCCCTCCCCCCCATCCCACCCCACAAACATTTACATATTTTTGATACTTATATGAAAGCAATAAATTAAAGCTGGAAAGTTATTACATGTAAGTATCATAATGGGGGCCCCAGAATGTAATTTACGGACGCAAACGTCAATTACGACGCAATCATCCGTTCTGTGCTCCCCCCGCCGGTCTAATGAGGGGGTTGTTGCATCGATAATGTATTGAAACGCATTCCTCGTGTAACTATCAACTATCACACGTTCATATATACGCTTTCCGAAGTTCTTTCTAATGCATGCGGGCAGGGGATAATGCATAATCGGCTCCCACGGTTTAAAAACGATGACGATGAGTGGACCCGTCCAGTCTACTTAAAAAAAATAATCTGTGCGTTTAAAATGCCACGAATGCCGGGAGTGTACCTGAAATATGTGGAATTTCTGTTCTTCGGCGATATTTCCTGAAAAATTAATACGCGGTGGTGAACACCGAGAGTTTAAATTATTTTATGCTCTTCAAAAAAAATGCGTACCTTTTAGTGTATTTCAGAGCATGTATACAGGGTGATACCTGAGGTAATCGACACATTTAAACCACTCGTTCTAGAGGTGATTCTGAACAAGAAACTTCATGTAAAGACTTTAGACTTCAAAGCTAAAAATGCGTTCCCAGAAGTGTTTTTGCACGAAAGCCCGAATGGAGTCGTTTATCGCCTACAGACTTTATCAACTTCTTCTCTCTCGTTATCCCTCTCCTTATGGAAATTTTTTCGATTAACTTATTAACACAATATTGAACAGGTCTTAAGGGTGGTTGCACATACCTTTTAAACATCGGCCCTTCCAGCACCAAACCACAGATTCATTAGTACAGAACGGAATTATATATTTTGTTCGGTTTATTTCGAACGAGGCGGCAACAAGCGTTTTGGGTATTCCCGCATCACTGCAGTGTTATACGTTTGCCGTATCGTTTGTATTTAATCGAACAAAATATATAATTCTTTTCCCTGTTTATTCGATATATAAAAAAAAAGAAACTTTAATCGCAATTAGTTGTAAGAATTTGAATCGCAAAACTCAACAAGTCTCAGAAATAGTAGCCGCTTTGAAGCAGAAACCAAACTTAACATGTACGAACTTGCAAGGTTGACAACTGACAAATCGTTCGTGACGTCATTAAGCAATTTCCATTCCCTTTTCCCCCGAACAGAAAGTACGGTAGCGGACAATAAAATCCGGGCAAGAATTTAACCCGTACAATGCTTGACTACAAAAATTTTGTAAGTCAGGATTTAATTGAGGTTATGTTTCTGTGAAAACAAAAATAAAAGAAGGTTTGAAATGTCAAATTTAATTGATCTGACATCACCCAACCAATTGAACGCTTGAAATTATTGAGAATGCTTAAATTAATAAAATAATTTTAACAAATCTATTGATAAAAAAGAGAACAAGAGAAACACGGCACTCCGTGAAAAGCAATTGCTTTCCTTCGCGAGTATCAAACTTGAGGAAAAGTTACCGAATTTAATTAAACAAAAATTAAGTCGTGAATCTTCGGCGATAATTTTCCTGAAAAATTAAAGCGCGGTGGCGAACATCGAGAGTTGAAATTATTTTATAATTACTAGGAACAACTCTTCAAAAAAAAAAAAAAATGCGCACCTTTTAGTTCATTTCAGAGCTTGTATACAGGGTGATACCTGAGGTGATCGACAAATTTAAACAACGCGTTCTAGAGGTGATTCTGAACGAGAAACTTCATGTACAGACTTTAGACTTCAAAGCTAAAAATGCGTCCCCAGAAATGTTTTTGCACGAAAGCCCGAATGGAGTCGTTTATCGCCTACAGATTTTATCAACTTCTTCTCTCTCGCTATCTATCTCCTTATGGAAATTTCTTCGATTAACTTATTAACATAATATTGAACACGTCTTAAAGGTGGTGTAGAATTGTCTTTCGTTTAATGCTCATCAAATTTCGCATTTCGACGACGTCCTTTTTTTTAGTACTCTTTCGTTTCCTATTATAGAGCGGGTGATTCTATTTGTGCATTTTTTTTTTATTTTTCAAGAGAAGTTTCCTATAGTTTTAATTAATTTCTTTTCTAAAGAACAGTAAAATGAAGTTGAGGATATTATTTAACAACTCATTTATTTGTAACCTCTACGTAGCAAGCATAAAAATTCAAGTTGGCAATAAAATTATTACTAAACTATGCGAATTATTCTCGAATCCTGAACTGTACCTCAACCACAGCACAAGCTCCGCCTTCGGCTACCTTCTCTTGTTGTGACAGTTTTCTTTGGTTTTCATTAGGACTACGTGTTACTTGTGACATTAGTAATTTACATCAAAACACTATTATTCTTGGTGTTAAGATAGATTCCTTACTTATTTATGTAATTATAATGTATTTAATTGGAATATCCTGTGTTCTATAATAAGAGGAGGAGTTTATGCTGTCGCTAAGGTACATTTCAAGATTAGCGAATTATTCCCGTAAATTCTTAGACTTTCTCCAATAGAGGGCGCAACTTACTTGAGTCTGCTATTAGCACGGAGATTAGCTATTAATGCTAATTAAATAATCGAGCTATTGTGAATAAGAATATGTAAATTGGTGGTAACATTTAGTTGTATGCGTTTGTATGATGAAAATGACATACCTGCATGACATATTTAACTTCACTTTTTACGTCGGCCCTTTCAGCACCAAACTACAGGTTCATTAGACAATTATTAAAAAAAAGAAACTTGAATCGCAATTAATTGTAAGAATTTGAATCGCAAAACTCAACAATCTCAGAAATAGTAGCTGCTTTGAAACAGTAACCAAACTTAACATGTACGAATTTGCAAGGTTGACAACTGACAAATCGTTCGTGACGTCATTAAGCAATTTCCATTCCCTTTTCCCTCGAACAGAAAGTTCGGTAGCGGACAATAAAATCCGGGCAAGAATTTGAGACATACAATGCGTGTCTACACAAATTTGGTAAGTCAGGATTTAATTGAGGTTATGTTTCTGTGAAAACAAAAAAAAATGAAGGCTTGAAATGTCAAATTTAATTGAACTGGCATCTCCCAGCCAATTGAACGCTTGAAAATATTGAGAATGCTTAAATTAATAAAATAATTTTAACAAATCTATTGATTTCACTCCGTGAAAAGTCTCTTAAATTAATAAAATAATTTTAACAAATCTATTGATAAAAAAGAGAACAAAAGAAACACGGCACTCCGTGAAAAGCAACTGCTTTCCTTCGCGAGTATCAAACTTGAGAAAAAGTTACCGAATTTAATGAAACAAAAATTAAGTCTTGAATCACCCAGCATCGAGATAAGACGCTTTCTTAAGCTTAAGAAAAACTGAGGGCAGTTCTTGTCAGAGGTTTATATGGACTCCGGTCACGTGTTGATTGCCGCTTTAAAATCAGAACGTCTATTCAACGAACTTTTCCCCGCTCGAGGGAGCTGCGAGTCAGATTTGCATTGTTTTTCAAACCGCGACACCTGCATTGGAATCAGATTCCAACTTGAACTGCTGTGTCAGCGCGACAAATTAAGTCATGATGACATACACCGCAGCTCCTACTTCAGTTGGTACATGTCATCATCTCACAAAAAGGTGTCGGTGTTACGATGAACACATTCGCGTCGTGTTTAGCATCGCAAGTCTAAATGAAAGCTGAGTCGCAAGCCTGAGAGCTTAAGGGCCATTTGCACCACTTTCAGTTAAAATTTAAGCTCCACTTAACTCCATAGAAACAATTGTTGCAACAAACGTTTCTATGGAATTAAGTGGAGCTTAAATTTTAACTGAAAGTGGTGCAAATGTCCCTAAATAAAATTAAATATTTTGTCTCTTCATGTCGATGGGGAATTCAAATTCATCGCATCGAGTTTGGCGTCGCAAGTCTAAGTGAAAGCTTTATCATAGTCTGAGGAATTTATGAATTTAGTTTAATTTCTTTTGGGACGCGTGCCATTTTACAAATTATACAATAAAGAAATTGAATAAAATTAATTATCAATTAAATAAAATTAAATACTTTTTTTCATGGTACCGATGAGGAATTCAAATCCTTCGCGTCGTGTTTGGCGTCGCAAGTCTAAATGAAAGCTTTGTCTTAGTCCGAGAGGTTAAATAAAACTAAACCATTTTTTGGTTCGTGTCGACGCGACGCGACAGGGCATTCATTCAAATCCTTACACATTCATCATGAAATACGATTGAACGCATCACTGATGCACCACACTTCCACATTTTTCTTTTGTCAATATCTCAAGAACGGAAAGGCATTGAGTTAAAGTGCACATGAACTTTTTTGTTCGGAATCACCTCAAGAACGCGTAGTGTAAGTTTGTCGGTTACCTCAGGGAACACCCTGTATGTATTTTACAAAAAATAAAGGATCACAGAAAACAAACGATATAAGACAATACATCTAAAAGGAAAAGTTTTAAGTCACGAAGTCACCACGTAATTAAAAATGCGGATGAAACAAATAAGAAAAGCATTTTTTTTTTTTAGGCAAACTGCACACACAAAGATTTTTTTTTTAAACGATTCGTAGCTTCGTGCCCCACGTTCGGCGCAAATTGTTGCCCTTGTTATGAATACAGGGTGGCCGTGATAGTTGTGCAAAACTTCACACCTGTAATACATCCATCACTATAAATGGTGACGATTAAACTCGTACATCCTTAGTTAATAGTTTTCAAGAAAATCACAATTGCATTTTTTTTCTTTCGAAACTGTTTGAGAACCACTGGCCAGTTGAAAAATTTTCCGAACCTGTTCATAGCTTGAAACCTCAGTACAGCGCGTGTTTCAAATTTAATATGAATTCGGACAGATAAAGATAGCTTTATTGAAAAACCATGAGAGATAGAAAGGGACGCGAATAGCCAAACTCATGCTAAGATTGGAACGCACTATAATAATTAATAACGGTGATGATTGAACTCGTACGTCCTTAACAAAAAATTAACAAAATTTTGAGACCCACTGCCGGCCAACGGTTCTCAAACAGTTTCGGAAAATATTTCAACTGGCCAGCGGTTCTGAAACAGTTTCGAAAAAATTTCCAACTGCGATTTTCTGGAAAACTATCAACTTTTCGTTTAGGGCGTACGAGTTCGATCGTTACCAATTACAGATAAAATAGCGACATCTTACGACCGCTTTTTGACCTGACATTACCAATTACCAATATACAGGGTGACTGTGATAGTTGTCCTAAGCTCGAAACCTATCATTAGTGTATCACTATGCACCGTAATTCAGAAATGTTTCCCGACATTTTCTGAGTGGATAGAAGATCAAGAAATAAGGTCGCCTTTTTATATAGAACATCGAAAAGTAAAATTTTTTATGCTATTAACATTACGTAATAGATGTATGCTAATTTTTAAACCTCGATTACTCGAAAACGGTTCGGTTTATCGAAATGTAATAAGAGGAGCTTTCTTGTGCCAAATAATCTAAGGAATCTGTTTTGAGCAAATTTTTGATGAAATAGGCAAAACGTGAAAAGTTATGGATAAAATAATGAAAGCCACCCCTAGAAAAACACCCCTTAAAAAGGAGGAAGGATCTCGCAAATATGTTGTTAATGCGCAGCTAGGTGCCTTGCATCTGTGTTTCAAGTATTAATTTGATAACTTTGAGGATTCAGAAGTTATTACCAGAAAATAATATTTTTCATCGCCCCTTTCTCAGGGCTTATAAATAACTCCCTTATTATTCATTTTTGGTAAAAAAATTATATGAAAAGGTGACCTTATTTTTTGATGTTCTATTCACCCTGAGAAAATCGGGACACATTTCTCAATTGAATCACGATATATGCGTATTACATGTTCCGAACTTCACACAACTGTCAGAGTCACCCTGTATATTATGTAACAATTGGATATTTGTAATTAAATACAAATGGCTGATTCTGAAATATGTTTTCTAATTAATTAAGTAACTAATATAAATAACGCCCGATTTTAAAATCGAAATAAAGCGACTCTTAAATAAAAGTCACAATCTGATGTGTAAGTGACCATGTTTTCGCATTTTTTTGCCCTATGACTGTGACTTTTAATTTAAAATCGGGCCTAAAAAGAAGCAACTAAACAAATGAGTGTGAATTTTGGATTTCTTACAAACCATTTTACAACTGATAAGCATAATTACAGAAGAGGTATGTGCTGTACCTCAGGAGGTCCTGATACGTGTCAGAATTGTTAAGATAGCGACCATCATTTGTGGTTGCTTTGCCCATTTCACGGGCCACCTTAAATCATGCCCAAATATTTCAGGATAACGTCATTTACATAATAAACACATTTTTAGTGGGATTAGTCACGCGTGTTTCTTTTAAATTCGGTTTGTAAACGCGACAAAGCACACAGAAGTCTGACAGCAAGATGAGTTTAAATGAAACAACAAGAAATGAATTAATAGACGGAAAAATAGGCTCAGAACACACGGGAGCCTGAAAGCAAGAGTCAAGAGTTTTTTTTTTTTTTTACAAATAAAACAAAAAAAATTAATTAATGAATAAATAGGACGATTAATGTTTATTTTAAATTCGGTTTGTAAACGCAACAAAGCACACAGAAATCTATAAACAAGATGAGTTTAAAAGAAATAACAACAAGAAATGAATTAATAGGAAAAATAGGCCTAAAACACAAGGGAGCCCGAAAGCAAGAGTCAAGAGTTTTTTTTTTACAAATAAAACAAAAAAAATAAATTAATGAATAAATAGGACGATTAATGTTTATTTTAAATTCGGTTTGTAAAAGTAACAAAGCACACAGAAATCTATAAACAAGATGAGTTTCAAAAAAATAACAACAAGAAATGAATTAATAGGAAAAATAGGCCCAGAGCACACAGGAGTCTGAAAATAAGAGTTTTTTTTTTTTTTTAATGAAGCAACAAACAAAAAATAAATTAATTAATAAATAGGCCCATTAATTATGCAAGAAGTTGATTGGAATTTTTTTTTTAATTAGGCTCGGATTTCTACGAATAGCTCTTTGCTTATCAAGATGTTATTAAGATTTGTCCGGATAAGTCCGGGAATTATTTATTTTGACTTTGATGATCTTTGCGCCCAAGATATGTAGGTAGGAAAGCTTTTAATAAATACAACCATTACTCATGTTAATATGGGCCGTCCGAAATATGAAAAACCGACTTTGTAAACGGTCTCTTCTGCTAACTAACTAACTAACTCTTTGAGAACAAGTTTTTAATTTGTTCCCTTGACAAGCCGCGCCGCGTCTTTCTTCGTCTTCATGGCCTTTTGACACGTTTGATAAATGAGCATTTGAGGGCATATTTCAATCAAATCGGAGAGGGGGGGGGACTCTCTTTAACTACGATAATATCTCTCACGTGAAAGGACTCCTTAATAATAAATAAACAAGGAATTCTCACATACATTACTCAGGAATAATTAGTGTTACTTAGTTGAAAAATTTTAAAAACAGGAAATAGTTAAAAATCGTTTTTGTTACATCGAGTCTTCATTTAATCTTGTATCCCACGTGACGACCTATATGACGTACCAAATCAATTGGAGAAAGTCACGAAGTGACTGACGACTAGCGGAAGTTTTATAAAAGTTCATTTAATACAGCGTTTTCAGATTGAGCGAAATTTCGCCGTTCGAGCTACATTTTAGACATACTTGGCATTTAAAAGTCACAGTCATATGTCCAGATAGACGGCAAAACGTAGTTATTTATGCATCAGAATGTGAATTTATTTTAAAGTCTCCTCTCCTAAAGTCCTTTAAATTTAAAGGTACTTTAGGGCCGTTTTCATAACTATTTTAACCTTAAAAAAAAATACATTTGTTTCCCTATACTTAAAATGACTTTAAATTAAAGCTTCCTTAAAGTCTGATTAAGAAAACGGCCTTCAACTTTGTCAACTTTAATTTATAGAAACTATTATATGACGAGAATATGTTCTGAATATCGTTTTCTTTTGTTTTCATTCACTTTATTTTTCTTTCTTTCTTGTTTGTATTAAATAATTCGTGTTTTGCAATTTCATTCACGATTCTATTGTTTTGTTTCGTCCTTTTGTTTCCTGCCAGCATCGCCGTTTTGTTTCCTCCTATCAGAATCGCCGCTTTTTTCATTTATTTTTTTGTCTATCCGTCCTTCTTTTGTTTTTTTTTTCATCCCTGTGTTCCTTCATGTGTTGTCAAATGTTTCCAATTTTTGTGACTCTTCATTTAATCCTGTATCCCACGTGACCTGTATGACGTACCGAATCAATTGGAGAAAGTCACGAAGTGACTGACATCTAGCGGAAGTTTTATAAAAGTTCCTTTAATACAGCGTTGTCAGATTAAGCGAAATTTCGCCGTTTGGGCTAAATTTCAGACATACTTGGCATTTAAAAGTCACAGTCATATGTCCAGTTACACGGGAAAACGTAGTTATTTATGCATCAGAATGTGAATTTATTTTAAAGTCTCCTCTCCTAAACTCCTTTAAATTTAAAGGTACTTTAGGGCCGTTTTCATAACTTCTTTAACCTAAAAAAAAAATACATTTATTTCCTTATACTTAAAATGACTTTAAATTAAAGTCTGATTATGAAAATGGCCTTCAACTTGTCAACTTTAATTTATAGAAACTATTATATGACGAGAATATGTTCTGAATATCGTTTTCTTTTGTTTTCATTCATTTTATTTTTCTTTCTTTCTTTTTTGTATTAAATAATTCGTGTCTTGCAATTTTTTTCACGATTCTTTTGTTTTGTTTCGTCCTTTTGTTTCCTACCAGCATCGCCGTTTTGTTTCCTCCTATCAGAATCGCTGGTTTTTTCATTTATTTTTTTGTCTATCCGTCCTTCTTTTGTTTTTCTTTTTCATCCCTGTGTTCCTTCATGTGTTGTCAAATGTTTCCAATTTTTGTGACGTGAACATATATTTTGTATGCAGATGTTTTAATAAATTTATTATTATTATTATTATTTTAATCAAACTGGTTTTCACTTTTTATTGGCGCTTTTTTACATTTTCTTTTGTTTTCTATGAGTTTGTTTTTATTTGCAGATACGATTGTCATTTTTCTGTCTGTTTTAGTAACGTGGCGCTTTTGTATATTTTTTTTTTAATTCATTTTATGTTGTCGTACTTGGAGTCCGACGCTTTTATTACAGTTGTCTTTTGTTTTGTACTAGTTTTCCTTTCATTTTTTCATCTAGAGATTTATTTGTTTCTCAGTCATCAATTTTCTTTTATTTTTTTTCTGTTCTTTTTGCTTTCGTACTAAGGACTTCTCTTTCTCGTTTCTTTTGTTGTTCTTATCAAATATATTTTTCGCTCTTTATTGCTGCTTTTTCGTGGTTCATCGTTTTTTCATTATCCTTTTTCATTTATTAAATTAAATCGTATTATTGGCATTTTTCTAACTTGTTTTTATTTATGTTTATTTATTTTTATATTATGTTACGCGTTTCTTTCATTTCTCTTTTATTTCTGGTTTTTGCAGGATGTTTTAAATTTTTTTTCTTTTGTTCCTTTCTGCCCTTATTTTTAGCAAAAACAGGAAAAAAGAGTAGTTCACCTCTACAACTGCCAATATTTCAAATAATCTGCTACTTTCATTTATAAGTACCTATGACGTACGTTGTTTTCTTTTGTTTTAATATACTTTTTCTTTTGTTTTAAGGAATTGATGGCTTGTATTTTATTCACGGTTCGCTTGTTTTCTATTGATCTTTTGTTTGTTTGACTTGCAAGAGTTTTAGGTCGGAGAATCCCAGTCTTTTCATTTCTTTTTTGTCTATCTGTTCTTCTTTTGTTTTTGTTTGTCTGTTTTTCGCATGTTTCTTCTTTTTTAATCGAATCGGTTTTCGCATGCTGTTACTTGATTTCTTTTTACTGTTCTCTTTTGTTTGTTTTCATTCGCAAAGTTTTCGTCGATTTTCATTTTTTTGTTTGTCGTAGTATCTCTTTGTCTTTTCATGCTCGCGTATTCCTCTTTTGTTTTTTTTTTCATCAAATTTACTTTTCACACTTTGTTGACCGACGGACTGACGCTTTTTTTACAGATGTGTTTTGTTTTCTACTAGCATTTTCATTTGTTTTCTGTTCAAATTCGTTTTTTTTTTTTTTTGCAATTCATCGTTTTTTTCATTTGTTCATCACAGCTTTTTCTTTTATAGTTTGCTCTTATTTTCTGCGAACTTTTTGATTCGTCCGGAAAACTAGTGTTTTTTCGTTCAGTTTTTCGGTGTTGTCGATCTTCTTTTGTTTTTTTTTTTCAGCTGCACGCCTTGTTTTTGGTGCTGTTTTTTCATTTCTCTTTTGTTTCTGTTTTTTTTTTTTGCAGATTTCTCCTGCCATCTGTTGGTTGCTGATTTTCTCGAATTACCAAACAGTTGGATAAAATGCAAATAGTTCTTTGAACGACGCGACGCTGCTATGAAAAATTAAAGACAATAACGCAATAAACAAATCCAATCGACAAGAAAACTAATGAAATAATAGAATGAGTAAAAGTAGTATTGAAAATGCTTAAGAAGTTTGAAGTATGTAACGTTTTGAAAGTATCTTCCTGTTTTTTTTTTCTTTCACAACTGAAGACACGCAGTAATTATTTTGAAACGTTCTAAAAATACCACAGCTGGTTTTATCTGAAAGTAAGAAAAATTCTTTTAAAAATTCATTACCATCATAAACTGGAGGCCTGCCATGTTTTAAAGCGCTGATTAAAACATTACACTTATCAGTTGGATGGGGAGGGGCGGGGGGGTTTGGTCAACGACCGATGTGCGCCTTGTCATCAACCAGTTTACGTTTGGTTTTTTTCATTCACATAATCTGTGAGAAAGAAGATGGAACAATGTTAAGATTGGGAAGTAATTTTGTGGCGGTTCGGTGCCGCCGCCGGCCATCTTCTTATCTCGAACGGAATCTCCGAATCGCCTTCTTCTTGCCGGAATCTTCTTAACGTTAACGCATCTAGGGATGACACACGCATTAATTTTTTTTTTTCTTTAATCAAAATCTTGCCTCATATATTGCTCTCCGCGGGAGAATTTTTTAAAATTCAGCCTAATAGTAAAAATAAAAAAATAAAATCAGGGACGGACCTTTAACTTTCAGAGCCCTGAACTAACACTGTTTAGGGACCCAAGTTTTTTTATATATCTGAGTATCTGACTAGTGGAAGGGTTGCCAGATTTTTTCCAGGCAATATTGCCACATTTATTGCAGGCAATATCGCCAAGTTTTTGAGAAAATTCAGCCAAAAAGCGCCAATTTTTCAGAAAGTCAGAAATTAGTAAGACAATTACAGTTTCCTGTAATTTTTCTCTCGCCAAAATGGTACTATTTAAATGCGACTTAACAGATTTTACAAACGTTTTGAGCCCATCTGGTCACATTTGAAACCTTTCAAAATATTTAAGTATCACCTGCGAAGTCGCATTTAAGCAGCTGCACCCTTTTAAAGAAAGAAAAAAAAATACAGGAAGCAGTCGCATTTAAGTAAGGAAAAAGAAAAAGAAAAATTACAGGAAACTGTAATCGTTTACTATTTTTTTTTTTTTGCTTTCGACTGTAATTCGTACACGTTTTAAAAAAAACTGCTTTACACTAAAAACGTCGCATTTTCTTTAATTAAAAAATATAACAGGAAAGATATTGCAAGCAAAGAAAATGCACGAAAAAAGAAACAAAAATAAAATTTAGGATGTCGAAAATGAGAACACAAAAAAAAACAAATGCAACATGCAAAATGAACGGAACCAAAAAGTAAATGAAAGCAACGGCAAACAAAATACAAGGCGTGAAGTGAACAAGGGAAAAACAAAAGAAGAAACACGTACAGTGCGCAAAACAAAAGATCACAATTGAGATGGACGCAAAACAAATGAATAACGAGCAAAAAAATCTATAAGAAATCAATTCAAAAGCAAAAAAATACGTAGTATGAAAGCATAGAGAACAGAAAATGAAATAAGTTTGGCCACTTAAGAAGAGAACAAAAACAAATGAATTTCCAGAGGAGAAATATAAAAAAAAAGACTAGAGAAAAACAAAAGACGACTGCAAAAAAATCGTCACTCAAAAAAATGTGAAAAATCAATTTGGAAAAGAAAACAAAGGAAAAATGCGAAGGCTTAAAATGAATTTAAAGAGAGAAAAAAAAACAAAAGTATCAAATGAAAATGGCCAAAAAAATGGAAATCGAGGAAACTCTATGCAAATAGAAACAAACTTGTAGGAAACAAAAGAGAGCTGTCAAAAGCAATCGATAAAATGTGAAAACCAATTCGATTAGAAAGAAGAAAAATTAGAAAACAGAAAAAAAGACAAAAGAGAAAGGAAAAACAAATGAATTTAAAGAAAAAAACAACAAGAGTATCAAATTAAAATGGCCAAAAAAATGGAAATCGAGGAAAGTTTATGCAAATAAAAACAAACTTGTAGAAAACAAAAGAGACCTGTGAAAAGCAGTCAATAAATTGTGAAAACCAATTCGATTAGAAAGAAGAAAAATAAGAAAATAGAAAAAAAGACAAAAGAGAAACAAAACAAATGAATTTAAAGAAAAAAACAGCAAAAGTATCAAATTAAAATGGCCAAAAAAAATGGAAATCGAGGAAAGTTTATGCAAATAAAAACAAACTTGTAGGAAACAAAAGAGAGCTGTAAAAAGCAGTCGATAAAATGTGAAAACCAATTCGATTAGAAAGAAGAAACATACGAAAACAGAAAAAAAAACAAAAGAGAAAAAAACAAATGAATTTAAAGAAAAAAACAACAAAAGTATCAAATTAAAATGGCCAAAAAAAATGGAAATCGAGGAAAGTTTATGCAAATAAAAACAAACTTGTAGGAAACAAAAGAGAGCTGTAAAAAGCAGTCGATAAAATGTGAAAACCAATTCGATTAGAAAGAAGAAAAATACTAAAACAAAAAAAAACAAAAGAGAAAAGAAAACAAATGAATTTAAGAAGAAAAACAAAAGAATCAAATTAAAATGGCCAAAAAAAAATGGAAATCGAGTAAAGTTTATGCAAATAAAAACAAGCTTGTAGAAAACAAAAGAGAGCTGTAAAAAGCAATCGATAAAATGTGAAAACCAATTCGATTAGAAAGAAGAAAAATAAGAAAACAGAAAAAAAGACAAAAGAGAAAGGAAAAACAAATGAATTTAAAGAAAAAAACAACAAGAGTATCAAATTTAAATTGCCAAAAAAATGGAAATCGAGGAAAGTTTATGCAAATAGAAACAAACTTGTAGAAAACAAAAGACAGCTGTAAAAAGCAGTCGATAAAATGTGAAAGTCTATTCGATTAGAAAGAAGAAAAATGCGAAGACAGAAAAAAAACAAAAGAGTAATGGAAAAATAAAACAGTTAAAAAAAACTTAAAGAAAGTTAAGACACTGGTAGGAAACAAAGAGACAAAATAAAACAAACGGACTGTGAATAAAATCAATTCCTTCGAAAAAAAACAAAAACAAATTAAAACAATGCTGGAAGTATTTTTTGACACTGGGCTGCAGGCCACAAAGACCGTGCCTGAATCCGCCCCTGAGTAAAATGGACAAGTCTTCTATGCATGTACAGGGTGTCCCGACAGTGCGTTCTCAGGCTGTATCTCGATAACTACTGCAGATACAAAAAAAAGTTTCAACACATTTTTGTTTTAAAATTTAGACGTCTACAACATGAAAATATTTTCACCTATACAGGGCGAATTAAAACGGTGATATTGCAAGCAACTTTTCTTTATTTTAAATGACACACCCTATGTATGATGCCAAATTTGGATTGCCCATAGAATTCTACACATGATTTCCTGTACCATAATATCTGCCTAAATCGAAACGATATTTAACGTTTTATCTGAAAATTGCTCGTTTGCAGTAATTGTTTTATCTATTAAGAAATTAAGAAAAAAAATTTGTTACAGATGTAGCTGATACTTTAACTTATTCTAAGCATTTGAAATAAAAAAATTGCTTCGAGTACCAGTGTTTTGATTCACCCTGTGTAGGTGAAAATAATTTTATGTTGTGGATCTCTAAATTTAAAAACAAAAATGTCTTTTATAACTTTTTTGTATCTTCAAGTTATCGAGATAGAGCCCCCGAGAACGCACTGTCGGGACATCCTGTATATGTTGTATCGCGCAACTTTTTTTTTTCGGGGATCAAAGTGCATTCAATCAGCTGTATTTCAGAAACTAAGTGTCTTTTTTTATAAATCATCAAAATATGTCCTCTATTACAGTCTTACCCTGTATATTAAATTATAAGCAACCCTCGGACTCGCTGCATTTTTTATAAATCATCAAAATATTTCCTCTATTACAGTCTCACCCTGTATATTAAATTATAAACAACCCTCGGACTTGCTACACAGATTACTTTTCATAAACAAATAAAATTAACGCGGACGTCTGTGCTTTTGTTTTTATATAAAAAAAGATCGTTGAATTCCGTGGATGAAATATTATTCTCTCCACGTTGAATTCTAATGCAATGCTGCCAACATTTCAATACACTCTCCTGCTAAGCCTTAATTAAAAATTATGTTACTAAACATTCCCCTATTACTTCCAAAACAGAAAGATGAAACGAGGAATAAAATTGTACAAAAAAATAATGTTAAAAACACAAGTAAAAGAAATTCTGCAAAAATGTAATTAAACTTTTAGAACAATCGCCAAGGGTCAGTCAAGTTAAAACGGAGACAGGCAACCAACTATACACTCCCAAATAATTTAAAAGGAATTCAAAATTCACATTTTTTATTAATTAATCTCTAAGCTTTTAATAAATTTTTAACGAGCAAAACTAACAGTTTTATTTAGATATTCTTTTTATGGGCATTATTGATGCGTGCATCTTTTTCATCAACTAACTTATTCGTAATGAAATGGAACGGTTTTGGCACATTTTTTGAGAAAAATTGCAAGAAAATTGACAGTTTCATTTTATTTAAGAAAATATACAAAACCTAACTAACTAAACAGGTACACATCTAACAACATTGTACAAAATATTGGCTGAACCTGAGGAATATTCTTACTGGAACGTCTTGTTTTACATAGGTACATATATATAGTATGCATGCAAAGACGTCTTATTTAAAATGCCAGCATTATTATGATCCAGAATTCTTAAGCTTTGTTTTATTTACTATACTATAAGTACATATTATCAATAACAAAAAAAGAAATAAATACACTAGAACATCCCAAGTCAAAAAAAGAAACAAAAAATAAAAAATAATTCTGTTACAACACAAACAGGTACATAAATCTTTAATACCTAAGTATTTTATTTCTATACCTACAGGGAAAATAGGTGAAATGTTGAATAACATATTAAATGAATAGGAGGGGAGACTTTGTATGTATTGGTGTAGAATCTGCGCACACATGAGATTCAATAAAAATAATGTTAATGAGTGAGTAAACAAGATTCATTAAAATAAAAATTTGAAACTTTGAAAGTTCTTGGGCCATGCAAATGTAATTTAGTTCACATTATGAGATTGTTATACTTATTTCAAATATCGTTAATACTTATAGATAGTTAAAAGCAACTAAACTAGATAAACAAAATGAGGAACAAGTTTTATCTACACCCCCATTTTGGTGATTATTATCAGCAAAACTTGTTTAATATTATAATTTAAAAACATATTTAACTTTCTAGCAAAAGAAAGAAACGCTGTTCTGCAAACTTTTATCTAAATAAAACTTCATTAAGAGGACTTATTTAACAACTCGTTTTTACGGGGTAGCTACACATTTTTTTTAATTAAGCACAAGACACAGAAAATATTCCTAATTTTAAGCTAACTCTGGTTTTAACGCAACGGTTATTTTTCCATTGCCATCGTACTTGCAACTCATACACATTCCATAAAAAAAAAATTATAAATATGAAGATTAAAAGCTAAAATAATACAGAGTATCATTACCAGTACTTCTTCAACGTATCAACTAATGTTAGGGGCTTTGTAGCAGATGCAAACCTTTCAACCGGTTGACCCTCCTGATCAATAACAAACTTAGTAAAATTCCACTTAATCGTTTTACCCCCTTTCTCCGCTGGCAACTTCTCCTTCAAGTAGTTCCATAAAGGATGGGCCTTCGGCCCGTTTACGTTGATCTTCTCAAACACATCGAACTTCACGTTCCGAGCTTCCACAAACTTGCAGATTTTCTCCGAATCGCCCGGCTCCTGGCCGCCGAACTGGTTGCACGGGAACGCGAGTATTCTCAAGCCCTCGCTCTCCGAATATTCGTCGAAAATCTTCACGAACTGCTCGTAATTGGATTTTGTGTGACCGCATCTTGATGCGACGTTCACTATAACGCAGACGTGACCTTTGTATTTCTCGAGTGATACGGGCTCGCCCTTTATGTCATTCGCTGTGAATTCGTAGATCGAAGTCGCTTCTTTCCAATTTATTGGATTTTCGGACATTTTTGTTGTTTGTTGTTGTTGTTATAACCTTACTTTTACGCTTTCATCTGAGCGTTGCTGTTTGAGTTTGACAGCGAGCTTCTTTACCCACTCAGTGTCACCAATAACGATTCAAGGAAATAGTCCAATTCAGTGCTGCCAATATTTTGTAGACAATCATGGCTTCCAGGCGATTTTTAAAAGAATTATTTAGAAGTTGCCCAACTCAGGGGATCAGAGAGCATCGGGTGCAAAAATGAATATTAAACTCAATTTTAGTTATGCAGAATTTTCTTGTTGATACTTTTGTACGTAAGTACAGTTGAAACCAAAAAAAGTCGAAAAACTACAGTTTCCTGTAATTATTGTTTCTCAAAATGCCGCAGATGAAAGACGAATTCGCAGATTTTACCAAAGTTTTAAACTTGTTAATTTTTTAAGTGTTATCTGTGAAGTCGTCTTTAATCACTACCATTTTCAGAAAGAATGATTACAAGAAACTATAATTTGTCTATTTTTCTTCCTTCCGACAGTACGTCTTGCACATGTACAGTCGCGAGCAATAAGTTTTGGTCGTCATTGAGTGTCAAAGATGGCCATCGCGGCCACAAAATACTGGGACAAGCAAGATTCGTCTTCGTGATATAAATATTCTTCTGTTCTATTTTTTTTCTATTTAGTTCCTGCTTTGTATTATGTTGCTGTTATCTTTTCATTTCCCTTTGATTTGCAACGCACTGACGTACTCGTCAACTAATTAAGCTGCGCCCTCTGGAAGTGTGCGTGTGAAAATAATTAATTATTGTGGTTTAATAATCTCATTAAATACGGCATGGCTGAGGTATATTTCAAGATTTGCATGCCGTGGCCGAGGTACGTCTCAAAATACGCGCGTTTAGACATAATTCAGACTTGGAATGTTTCAGGTAGGATTGCCAACTTCTAAGTTTCGTAAATCGTGAGATTGTCGAGTCACGCCCAAAGAAAAATGGGATTTCTTAAATCTTTATTAAAAGAATCTGTCCATTGTACTTATAGAGTCCGTGAGCATTCAAACAATAAATTTAATGGGAGTATTTTGTATCGCTCCAAAAAACTGCCAAATTGTTGCGTAATTAATTACAATTCGGTCGCTTTTAATTAGTTGCCTGCAGGCGTCATGTTATATCCCTGAAAACATTGACAGAAAACTTCATTAGTGCGGTGCTTATGATGTAGCTGAGGTGGGTTTTAAGATTCGAATGTCTTGACCGAGGTACATTTCAAGATTCGAATGTTGTTGTCGAGGTACATTTCAAAATTCGCGCCATTGGGCATGTAATCAGACTTGAGACGCTTCGGGCAGGGTTGCCAACTTTTAGGTTTTGTAAACCGAGACGTGTTTTTCAAAAATCGAATTTCTTAAGCTGCTTTTCCTGTTTTGGAGAATTACTGTCATTGGTTTTCGTCGATCACCTCCCCGCTGGCCCGTGCAGTCACCGGCCGAATCTCTGAAAAGCATGTTCAAGTGTTTTCAACTTTTCTTGGACAATTTTAAAGCAGACGCATGCGCGTTTCTTATTAGCTCAATCAGCTGTTTCTGTTAATTAGTCTACACATTTCTTAATGATTAACGATTTACGTCAAACACATATACTTCGTACCCCCTCCCTAATCGCAAATTCTCCAAATCTCCAGAGTAGGAAAAGCAGCTATAAATGTACAATGACGCTCACCATAAATGATACCATTTGACAGTTTCGTTGCCCTTACGCTGAATAGTCTTAAGGGTGTGGTTCGCAAGTAGGAGTATCATTTAAGTCGAGCATCGTAGTACCTTCGCCTCTTGGCCCTTAGAATATAGACAGCATATGGAGCGTACGACCGTATAGGATCCCTGTTAGTAACGTGAATTAGGCAACCAATACAACACATAAGAGCAAGCGTCAATTCCTTAGAAAGCTGCAATGTTGGTTGCCTACCTTACGATGCCAACGGGCGTAGTTGACAACGCTCGTTCCATGTTATTATTATTTCTATTCTTCGCCCAGAGCTGAACAAATAAATTGTATATACAGTGATCGCCAAGAGGTTGGCTTCAAATGAGAGAAATCTTTATTTTTTATTTTTTCAAAAAAAGACTTGCTGCAATCACTTCTATGCTTGGTGGTACTATCTTTGATAGTGATGGGAACTTTAAATTGAACAATCTACCAGCCATCTACCGGCACATGTTGCAAGGTTCGTAACTTTCAATTTTTTTTTTTTTGTTTTTAAATATTAGTCTTTTGACTTTGAATACTGTGATTTCTCTCTCTTCCAGTTTTTTTTTTTAATTTCTAATTAATTAATTTTTTCATCGCGTGTATTGTGAAGAAAATTGTGAAATTATTTTTAGAAATTGTGAGCAATTAATTTTAATAACATGCACTTTCGTTTAAAGAATAAAAATAAATTAGATTTCTTTTAAAAAAGAAATCTTAACGTAGGCAATCCGACGAACACAGCTGCTTGTACGGTTGCCTATATTGCAGGCTTTTGACTTTGAATACTGTGATTTTTCTGCCTGGATTTTTTTAATTTCTAATTAATAAATTTTTCCATCGCGTGTATTGAGGAGAAAATTGTCAAATTATTTTTAGAAATTTTAAGCAATTAATTTTAATAACATGCCCGCTCGTTTAAAAAATTAAAAATTAGATTTCTTTTAAAAAAGAAATCTTAACGTAGGCAATCCGACGAACACAGCTGCATGTACGGTTGCCTATATTGCAGGCTTTTGACTTTGAATAATGTGATTTTTTTGCCAGGATTTTTTAAATTTCTAATTAATTAATTTTTCCATCGCGTGTATTGTGGAGAAAACTATCAAATTATTTTTAGAAATTGTGAGCAATTAATTTTAATAACATGCACTTCCGTTTAAAAAATAAAAATAAATTAGATTTCTTTCAAATCAGAAATCTTAATGTAGGCAATCGGACGAACACAGCTGCTTGTACGCTTGCCTATATAGCAGGCTCTTGACTTTGAAAACTGTGATTTTTCTGCCAGGATTTTTTTTTATTTCTAATTAATTAATTTTTTCATCGCGTGTATTGTGGAGAAAATTGTCAAATTATTTTTAGAAATTATGAGCATTTAATTTTAGTAACATGACCGTTCGTTTAAAAATAAAAATAAATTTGATTTCTTTTAAATAAGAAATCTTAATGTAGGCAATCCGACGAACATAGCTGCTTGTACGGTGGCCTATATTGAAGGCGTTTGATTTTCAATACCGTGAATTTTCTGCCAAGACTTTTATGATTAACAAATTCAGGCGCCCATGTGACACCATGCAAGATTTAAAAAATGTAAAATGTACAGGGTGAAAGCAAATTAGAGTGCGAGTAAATGAATCAAGATGTTATTATTAACGTGAAAACTGTATTTCAGCAAAAAATAAAACAATGCAGACTAATCATAGTTGAACCTTCGACCGCCATCGAAACGAAACCCGTAAGCCGGCGAATTTTTGGCGTCGACGAGCGCCGGATTCCTGTGCTTGTAAAAGCTACCATGAGAATGTGCTGCTCTCGACGAACCGATCTCCTCCCCGCGAAGATAAAACGCCTCAAAAGTGCCCTTAGGCGGTATGACGGAGCTCAGCTCCGTATCATTCGGATCGTACGCATTTGCGAACGTAAAAGTCAATAAAACCACGAGGAACTCAAGGTGCACGCCCATAACGGCAACAACTGCGGACACGTCAAAGACAACCCGACAAAACTTGATTTGTTTGCGGCAATGTGTTCATTCGGTATGAATGCGCGCAACACTGAGGACTGACCGGAGAACTTTCTCTTCTGCGTTGTGTAATTCTTTAGGCGTGGCTTGGGAAGTTTTCGCTTGCTGATGTAAAAGGATGTTAAACATGTAATTAGTATCCTAAGGCATTTTATACTATGTCTGTCAAATTAAAGAAGCAAATGAATGTCATAAGTATTTTGGTAATAAAACGAAAAAATAAAGTATAATTATGCAAAATGTTAGTAAGTACTGCTGGTATACAGGCTGTTTGCAAATTCGAAGATGACTTCTTTATTTAAAACAATTAAGCATCGTTTGTTAACAGTCATAATATCTTCAGTTAGTAAACAAAATATTGTATTTGTTCTCTTTTATTTAAAATACTCAAATCTTTGCCTGTCATCAAGGAGCTACTTAATTAGTCAACAGCACATACATTCGATTATTATTTTAAATTAGGATAATACATTCTTGGACCTGACAGTACTTTAATGTAAATAACGTTTATTTACATATAAAAAAAATACTTACTGTACAATAAAGAAAAAACTACATAATCTCCGAGTTATCTTCCAAATCAACTTTCCTCTTTTTGGCTTTCTTAAAAACCCCCTTCCTCTGACTAAGTTTTCGTTTTTTGGCCTCCTTCTTCTTCTCATGATGTTTGATTTTCTTTTTCGCATGCACTTCCGGATCTGTGACAGCCAACTGCGTCCTCGTCCTTTTCCTTTCGGCCCTCTTAACGAGCAGATGCTGTTGGAGTTTCGACAGTGCGTTCGTGTAAGTCTCAACTCCGATCCTTCGCTTCAACAAGTGACCGACTTCTTTGGCTAAGTGTTTCAGGGATGCGTTGCTCTCATCCGTGGTCATCATCTCACGCACCAACGGGGCCAGCAAGAGATGCAACACAGCTTCCACTTTTTCTAGTTTCAATGCGGTGCCAACACCCCCAATCCACTTGAATACTTCGCTGCGCAGAATATTACTGGTCGGTGCTTCGACCACTTCGGTATTGACAACTTTTCTCATGCGCTTGATCAACCAGATTAAATCGATTTTTTTCTGTTTGGCTTCGCTCCCTGCCACAGGAACTTCTTGGAGCACCCTCGCTACGAACACCAAATTTTTAACTACCTGCTCGGCTAGCTCGGGCTTAACCGAGTTCGGTTGCAACTGTGCGCAAAGGTCCAAAGCCAAGGATTTAATGCCTTGTGCAGGATCTGAATACAAATAGCCGGTTTCATCGTGTTCGTTTGAAACTAATAATTCAGCAAGCCTTTCGGTGCTTAGCGATGATAGAACGAAGCCTATAAACTGAGCAGCCCCGATGCGAACCCACTCATGCGGATGCCCCAGTAAACCCTGGACGTGCAGGGCGATATTCTCTACGTCGCTGGACTGCTTCAAGAACATAGGAGAATGAGCGCTGAGTTTTAATAGGAGTTGCAAAACTTGAAACATGTGGTGGTCTTTAATCCTGTCGCTTTCCTCGGGGTTGGTCGGTGGTTCCCGGTTTAAAAGGACAAATCGACCGGGTTTGTTGTTTTCGTCGGCTGTGTTAAGTCCGAATTGTAGGAGGAGTGTTGGTGTTAGTGTTGGTAATCTTGTTTCAAAGTCTGATTTTTCCACGGTCACTAATATACCGCAGAGTTGGGCGGCTAACTGACGATGATTCACCTGCGTTATTAAAAAAATAATAATTAATTACTATGAGCATTTTAATTACATCACCTTATTATCTTTGAGCCAGGAGATAATTATTTCAAACAGAGAATTGCGATCTTTCTTTGGCAGTCTTGTAAACATGGAGCTTACGCAATCACTTGCCATTTTTTTACATTGTGGAATCTCATCGTTAACCAACCTAGCCCCCAATGCAACCAGGAACGTTGCACTGAACTCTTTTAAAATATGCTGCAAAGAAAACAGTGGAATGCGGGGGGGTATTTTTTTAAAATAATTTAGGACTTACGATGGGGAAGGTGTTTATAAAAGTCTGAAGCATTTCTAAGGCGGATTCTCTTCCGCTTTGCATCTCGTAGTTCAACTGGGAAATGTAAAAGGAGATGTGCTTGCCCAATTTTTTTCCCAGGGGGTAATCCATAATAAATTGGTGAAAGACCAACCTCGATTGAAGCCTGACGTGCGTCAGCTCGGAAGTTATGCTCAACTCCGCCACTTTACTCATGATGTCTTGAATCTCCGGCACGATTAGCTTGCGCGACAAAATCGCTTTTAATAGCGCAAATGCCGTTGCTTGGCGGTCGTGATCGTGCAGGTCTTGCTCGACGTACAACAAAAGTATTTTCAGTTGCTCCTTTTCTATCACACTGTACTTCACGTTCCTTACAAGCACGGCCATCGCCTGGAAGTGAAGTGCAAGGTGGTTTCGAATCGTGTGAAATCCCTCTACAATACCTTAAAAGCAGCGACCACCAAGTCGAAGTTATCCCCTTTACTTAATCCGGCAGCTGCGTACTTGTGAAGTATATCAAACATGGATTCCGTTATGTCTTTGATGTGCTCTCGCATTGATGGAAGATCGTACTTCATCACCCAACTCAAACATTGTAACGTCACCGTACTCAACTGTACAACAGAATTAAGTAAGAGACTAAACAGAAAAGTTAAGAAAATTGTGTTTAAACTTTATAAAGGACGCTCAACCACAGAATAAGAAATAATACACATAACGTTTCACTATCAGATGATAGTTAATAGCTTAAACCGATTTCCATTAGGCAAGAATCGACTTCAAAAAAAAAAAAAAAAACCTAAGGACTTACCTTAATTTGCTTGGATTTCAAACAGTTTTTAAAGATTGCCACGAACGGATCAACGAACGCTTTATGCTCAACCTCATTCAGCTTGTCCCTCTTCAATAAGAAATAGCACAATCTCAAGCCGAATTCCACCAGAATATGGGCGTTTGTTTTCGCGGAAGTCTTCACGTTCGAAGCCCTCCGTCCTGACCTGTACACGGGCTCGCTCGGGATTATAAAACAATCCGGCTTTTCCCTCTTCGCCTTCTCTGTTGAAACCGGCTGTTCTGAGCTTATCGACAGTTCCTGAATGCTTTCGGATGCACTTCCGTAACTAAACTTCAAGAGTGACTCCGGGGGCACGAAGGTGTTATCGACCAGGCCTAAAGCGATGTGCCTCAAACACTCCTGTGCTTTGTGCACGTTCTTGTAGGAGTGCGATGTGCTTAGGACTTCTTTAATCGGCAAGACCAGGTCTGTCAGGCATCTGTCGGTGGTGAATTGCGCTAAGATTTGGAAAGTGTCGAAGCTCTTCGTTGACTTTGCTTCGGAGACCTTTGCGACTATCTTTGCAACTTCTCTTTCGTCGGAGAGACTGCCGAATAAGTCGGCCTTACAAAGCTGAAGCGAAGCTTAGTTTAGTTAAAAGAAAACACGCCAGACTGATTATTATTTTCATTGAAACCAAGACTTTCCGCTATGGACTGCGATTATACAAAAATTTGTAATTAATTAATTTCTTTTTATCGCGTGTATTGTGGAGGAAAATGTCGAATTATTTTTTGGAAATTAAAAGCAATTAACGTTGATAGCATGCCCGTTCGTTTAAAAAATAAAAATAAATTCGATTTCTTTAAAATGAGAAGTCTTAATATAGGCAATCCGGTGAGCGCAGCTGCTTGTATGGTTGCCTATATTGAAGGCTTCACTAAAAACTTGACAAACTTTTTTACATTTAACTTTTGATTTAGAATACATAATCCTGCTCACTTTTTTTTACATTTAAGACAATTTTCCATCTTCTCTTCTAATTTTAGTAAACAAATTTCCAATTTTTCCATTAATTTCACCGACTTGTGCATTAAAACATGCAAATTCCCTGACTTTTCCGTGACATTCTGAACCATTTCCAAGTCTCTGATTTTTCCCGGTTTTCCTGGTGAGTGATACTTACTTTTATGACAGTTAGAAGAATGTTGTCGATGTCGCCGGGTTTATAAAACCCCTTCAAATGCACGAGAACCGCGTGGACCGTGTGCACGAGGACGTGCACTTGAAATCCCTTCAACAAAAGGGGCACCATTTCGTCCAGCAGAACACCCAAGTACGTGGGGCCTAAAGTGATCATGATTTTCTGCAGTGTCTCCCTTGTAACCCGCCTGACACTTTCCAACTGCGATTTCAGAAAACTGCACAGCTTCATAAAGACTCTAAAAAGTTTGAGGGTAGCAAGTTTTTTTTTTTTTTTTCTTTGAAAAACTAATTCAATACCCCCTCAGATTGGCATCCAAAATTTCCTTGGGCAGTTTCTGCAGCATCTTCACAATCGCCAGGGATATGGGAACTCGCAGGAGATCTTCTTCTTCACGTTCAATGCTGGTCTTTTTTCTGTTTATTTTATGTTTGGTATCGTGGTGAGTCATCTCGGCTAAAGCCCGGTGTAATTGAGGAAGCAAAATTCTCTAAAAGAAAATCAAATGAAGTTTGCAGATCGAATTATAATAATTGTTCAACCTGAATTGTGGTGGTGACACGATTTGCCGTGGACTTGCACAGAACAGTAATTTTTTCGAATGGTTTAACAGGTTGCAATACATTTTCTTTTGCTTCACCTTCATTTTCCTCTTCGTCGTCATTACTGAGTAAATCATCTATAGCCACGTCGGCGTCGGCGTTTTCTTCATCACTACCTTTATTGTCCTTCTCTGATTGCTTTTCGTCTTGCTGAGTGCTCGCTAAAGTACCATCTCGTTTGCTCAAGTACTCGAAAGTATTTTTTGTTACGTCTCCCTTGCTCAAGTCGAAATGAAATGCGTCAAGTATAACAACGATCAACCTCACCAGCTGCTTTTGATACTCGATTTTATACTGTAATTTCCCCAGGTAAAATTTTAATAGGCTCTCATAATGGTGCCAAGGCAAGAGCTTGCATATTACACCGACGGCTTCGAGTGCAGCATCCACGATGGTATTTTTATTCGTGTATTTATCATTGCACAGGTAATACGAAGCCAAAGGAAGAATGAAGTGCGTTAAAGTTCGAATGTTAGGGAGGGTCGGTTCCTGCTTGAAGACGCTGCAGAATTTCAGCAAGGCCCTGACATGCCGATGCGTTTGCATGTGCACCACGTTTTCGAAAAAGTCCACCTCGACGTCTGCTTTATTCGCAAGCTTGCTCAAGTCTCTTAGTATAACATGATGGTCGGAGCACTCACGTGCCAGGTAACCCAAGAGCGAGATTAAATCACTTCGCACATCATTGTTTTTACTGCGTAGCCCCAGCCGAATCATATTTAACAAGGTCTCATCTAAAATATAATTCCTCTCGGTTACCATCGTGTACTTTTTTATTAGTGCGGGGCAGAGTGTACGCAGGCAATGTCCTGCGTTCTCACGCAGTGACAAATCCTTTTCGTTTCTTATCGTATAATGCGAGTTGTATATTATCATGATCCCAAGTTCGAGTGAGACGGCTTCGCTTTGAATCAAATTCTGAACTGAGCGGAACGCATCGGTCCTCCTTTGAAAATCCGGCTGGTCCACCCATTTCGAATCGAAACTATTTAATTCGTGCACCATCGCAGCGCTTGGTTTAAACTCC
This sequence comes from Prosopocoilus inquinatus, assembly GCA_036172665.1. Lineage (NCBI taxonomy): Eukaryota > Metazoa > Arthropoda > Insecta > Coleoptera > Lucanidae > Prosopocoilus > Prosopocoilus inquinatus. The sequence continues at coordinate 2,601,771 of CM069873.1, forward strand.
TCGTGGACTCTTGAGATCAAATCCAAGACCTGGCAGAGTAGCTTACGTGAAGATGGATGATTCACTTCACCGAAGAGCGGTGAGAGTTGCTTTAAGTGCTTGCGTGGTTCGCTGATGTTTTTCATTAAATTATGCAGGCTCGTCACCAGCTGCAAGATCACTTCTTCGCTGCTGTTCTGCGCACACTTTTTAAGTATGATGGGAAATAGGAGTCGCAGAATTATGTCGCTCACATCCGATTCCCAAACCAACTCGGATATCCTAGAGAGTACGAGGAGGTATCGCTGGTTTAAATTCTTGGCTTTCGACTGCAGCTTCCGCCTGATCCTCTCCAGTATCATGGTTGCGTGGGGCAAAAGAATGCAACTGCCATAATTCAAGTTCTCACTCAGTGTTAACCGCTGCAGGATGTCATCGTGTATTTGCAACTCATTTTCAACCGCAATCTTCAACTCCAAGTCTTCTTCGTTGGGTTGCAAAGTCAACATTTTCTCAGTCATTTCCATTATTAAATTTACCACAGTCACATGGGCCTTGTCGTTCACCAGCAATTGCATTACGTAAGGCAGAGCATGCTGATTCTCATCGTTGGCTTTGTGTTTCACAAGCAAAGGAAAATAGCGGGGGTTCATGCCCCATACACCCAACAATTTTAATAGGGCAGTAGGACTGTGGATGCCTTCGATGTTTAATTTATCCAAATAAGGCCAGATGAAAACATCGAACACCGCATTGATTTCCTGCGTTGTCCAAGGGTACTTTTCAAATTGTTTAAAAACGTCGCCCATCAACTTAATCCCGGAGTTTCTTAAGTTGCGCAAGATCATATGATACCCGCTGTGTACATCAGTATGCTGATAGGCTGCGCCCTTCAAGAACGCACCAACCACCAACAAAATTTGAATCAAGTGCTTCAACAACTCGTCCCCCATCAAACCACCGAACTCATCTAAGATCACACCGAGCATATTCAAACTACTCTGCAGCTTCTTCGGGGGAATAAAACTCTCTAGATTTACATTGCAGTAAACCATCTCGGCCATGAGCTCGGGGTTAGGTTGAAGGTAACCGTCGTAATACCGGAATGCCATTTTTATGAATGCAATCATTTCTTCCTCGTGGCAGCCGGCCAGGAACCGGAACACCAAATTCCTGCGCAACTGCCCCGATGACTTCCCACCCGTTCTCAATCCGGTTTTCACAACCATCTTACTGAAAACAATTTTCAAGACTATCGGGATCAGGTCCTTTCTGTGCTCCTCTTGAACGACCGCGCTTTCTTTATCGATGCGGAACGTAGTCAGTTCATTCTTGAAGGCCTTATCGTCTATTAAATTGTACAAACTCGGACTGTACGGCGTTAAATACTTAAACTTGTAGGTCATGAGGCAATCGAGCGCAAGCTTTTGCACACCGTGGTTTCTATGCGAGAGTAAATCCAGGTAGAGTTTCAGGAGTTCCGGCTCACGGTACATGGATTTGGGACTACGGATTTTTGCAAACAAACCGAGATGCTGCGTTAGCGTCCTGAAACCAAATTTCAGAAGACCTTACAGGGTTGCGCCCATTTATTTTCATTAAAACATTCCTTGAGCTTTCGCCAAAAAACCGATACAACTCTCACAATTCGCTATGATTATGCCATTTTTCTAATTATTACGTGTTTAAACAAGTTCCCACTTTCATAAACAATTGATTTTAATAAGAAATCTGTTGGTTTAAAAAAATAATAAATTTTATAAAAACAAGAAGCCTAAATATAGGCAACCGAGTAAGCACAGGCGTTTGTATGGTTGCCTACACTGTAGGCGATTTTTTTTTAATATTCAAATGTGATTAATTTTTCGTGATTCGCTCAAATTATGCAGTATCCCTGACATCATATAAACCTTTTCCAGGTTTCCCTGCACTAAAAGACAGAATTTAATTAAACTTACCTTAAGTTGGTGGATTTTTCATTCCTGACGACTTCTTCAGTAGCATCTTGCCTGCTTTTAGTCTCCTCAGAATTACTATCGAGTGTGCGAGGATTCTCCTTGATATTCCAGGTTGATACATTTGCTTTCGATTTAGAATATTCACTTCTAAAAAATACCAGCACATCTTAAAATACCAGCAGGGCTATAAAGCTGTACCTTTTTAATTAATTAGCACTTACTCGATGAAGTCGAGGAAAATTTCCGCTGTGTCTCGAGTTTTAGCTTCGGCCACTTCCGGAAACAAACACATGGCCTTCCACAAGAGCAAGCGATAGTTTTCAAAGTCTGGCTTATACCGCACACTGTAAACTGTTTGATACGAAGCGTTCAAGCAAGAGCTTTCGAAACTATTCACCTCGAGGGTCACGGTCACGTTGCCAGAGCTCTTGTCTTTAATGCGTTCGACAACGCCTTTCAATTCCTCCGAATAAAAACTCCAGAACAGATTCGTGTCTAACCCAAGGGCATAAGACGATATTATATTTATAACCGGCTCCCAGAGTAGCTTAAAATTCATGTACAGGACCCCGCAGAGGTACCTCAAGGGAACCGTGTTAAATTCAGTGCTCTTGCACAAGGTAATTTGGGGCTTGTCAAAGTACAGCTTCTCCAAGAGCAAAACCTGCTCTCTGTACGTGTGGACTTGCGGCTCTATAGATTCGATTTGATAACAGATACTAAACACGTTCCATTCTTCCGGTGAATCCGGTGTTTTAAAATCGGGAGACTCTTCAAAGACCGAGTAAATATGAGACGTTAACAACCGCATCTAAAAGTTTGAATAAAATAGTTCACCAAAGCTAAAGTTAAAAGCTGTAAATACCTCATGATATGGAGAGTTGAAGTTTTCCTCGAGGACTGCGTGTAACCTTAACAAGACATCCTTTGATGTTACGTTTGGGGCGCCCCTCACCGCTGACACAAACAAATCTAATATTCTCAAAGAGCAGATGTGAGTTATGTTATTGCACAAATGTAAAAGACTGTCGATTACATCGTCTTTTAAGCTGGACAAAGTTGATGCTGCTGAGATGTGAATGGCACACTCGAGTGTGTTGAGTACAAGAAATAATTTTGTTAAAACATCATTGCCTTTGCTGTTTTTAATGTCACTGCAAAGTCTCTTCATGTTTCGCATTAAAATGTCCTCGACGTTGGAAACACCTTGAAGCCTTAAATGCGGTATGCAAATGAGAGAGAACAAATGTCTTTCGAGGTTTTGCTCAGACTCTAAATAACTGCACAGAATTTTTTCCATTTCTAAATGATCTTGTTCCGAGCCGAAATTAATGGAATATCTGCTCCATTCTTCGAGTTCCACGCCACTCTTACACGCAGGCATTTTCTGTGAAATAACCTTTGCAAGCACGGACAAGCACTCGTCATCTAACCGACATTTTACACACAATTTAAGAAACAGCGGTAATATAAGCGCTTCGAATGAAGATGCAGTGGATGAATTCTCAACAAAATACAACAGTACTCCTTTGGATGAAAGATTCATAACACTCTTTATTAAGGCACTCACTTGCTCTTGTTGCAACTTAACATTCCTCGATAAGACCAACAGAATCACAATTTTCACAACCGTCATTAGCACGGCTTCAGGCAAGTCATTAATCATAACTAACTCCAAAATCTTTTTGATGAAAACTGTGACCGCTTGTGACAGAAATCGCCCACTTTTATAATTCAAAGCCTGCCCGGCACATTGTAAAATAAAATCTAAGTTATTTGAGACACCCTCTGCACGCTTCAGCAAACAATCATCTATTTTAACTAGGATAATCCCCCAAAATAACTGACTTTTATCAGGGTGTATATTCGTAAGTAAAATTTGCACGAACTCCTTCAGAATTTCACTCAAGAGCTCCTGTGGTAAAGCCTCGTCATCGACCAAATTAAAATAGGCCGAAATCATTCCGTCCGCGCAACTGTGAAACTGCCCGTTCACTCCCCTCACAATCTCAAACAGCAACTTGCCACAACCCGAAATTCCCTAAAAACACTTTCTTTTACCATCATAATAACAGAAGACACTTAAATCTTACGTCTTGATTGCGTTTCACACTCTTCAAAATCAACTTCAGAAAACTATCCCGGTCTTTAACTTTGCGAGCAACAAACGAAAAGCTTGCCGCTGCGAAATCGTTAATGTAGGGCGGTTTGCTATCGGATAGAAGGGGCAGCAACTTCTTGAACACGCAGCCGATGTCCTTGACAAGCGTTCGCCAAAGAAACTTGAACACATAGGCCAAGCATGTGAAAGTCCATTCTAATTGTTCGCTGTTTTTCGTCTCGAGAAGCTCGATTAAAACATCCAAAAACTCTGCGTAGAACAGGTAGAAGTCTTTACGTAAATCTTGAGCTAAAGCAACGACTAATCTGCAAGGAATCACAAATGCAAACGATTAAGTTCACCTAAGCAAGCGAATTTACTTACTCTAGCAAAGGCTGTAAACACAGAGCATTTTTGTGTTTTATATGTTTTAGCAACACCCCGGCGATTTGATCTTTGTTGTGTATTAACTGAGAGAGAGTTATGTAAGAATGTGCGTTTAATTCTTTCCTGAACTCGCCGTAGCATTCCGTCAGGTTGAGGACGCTCCACTTTTGCACCGCCTGGTAAAAGAAGCAGGCATCCTCGTCTCCAGTTTCATATTCGTGTGCCACACGGTGGAATACATCGATGTTAATATTTGATATTCTCTCGGAGAACGATTGAAACTGCAAGATTTTTAGGTTAGAATTATTTACGGTGTGATAAAAATTAAACTTACCTTGAAAGTGTTGGCTTCCTTATGTCTTACTGATTTGTTTTTCATGATTGCAAGCTTTGTATTCTTCGATTCAAGCAAAACTTTGTTGTTTACATCGATAACACGTGGTAAAGTTACATGCTTACAACTTATAACCTCCTTAAGTTAAAAGTGAGGTTAGAATGCACGAAAAAACTAAACGTCAGAACCTGAATTAATTCTTTCTGATAATTAATCAACTTTGTCATTTATTAAGAATCGAAATTTACATGAAGTTTTAAATCAAATTGTAAATTACAAAGAACCAACAAACTCGACGTCCTAGTTATTTTCCCATCTCCATTCTGTACGTTGGTACTACCTGCGAATAATTCTGCTTTTTAAATTTAAATAGTATACAAAAAGCATTTGCAAATTGCGATATTTCATGATACCCTTTCATTATTTTTTTTTAAATTAAATTCAATTATAAAGATACGTAACTATTTAAAGTCTAGGGACTTTATGTAAAAGATTTTTTTTTTTAATTTAAGTTTCCCATCGCATTGACGATGATGTTTTGTTTCTCCCGTTTTTTTTCCTGGATTGTCAATTACGATCTGCGGTGTCTAAGCGATTAAAAATCGATATAATTTATTGTTAACAAACAATTCGATTCAAGACGGTGAATATTTATTGAAATAAACGCGCGCGCAGCCTCAAATTTAAGTTGCTTGGGTGAGATTCTTTTTTTTTTTTTTTGAGGAAAATGGATGAGGGTACGGACTACAACTGCGCTTCCCAGTGCGACATGGAACAAGTCGATACGTGTCTTGAGGAGGAACCGCCGCAGGAAAGAGAAACCAACTCAGAGGAACGTTTAACTCGGGAAGAACAAAATTCAAACGTAAATGTAGAAAATGAGATTGGCGACAAGCAAAATGAAAGTGAGTGCCGAGAAGAAATGCAGATGGTTTCCGGAAATAAAACGGTGGATAATATTTGGGAAATCGTTCGCCAAAATACAAAAGCTGCTATTAAATGTGAGGTACGTCGCGGGCGTTAATAAATTGTCTTTATTTTTAATTTTTTTCTAATGTATTGCGAGCGTGGGTGCGTTCAGAAAATAAATTATCTGTACTTTTATTTCGCGTGGGTGCGTTCAGAAATCATGTCGTGGAGCGATTCTGAAGCGCGAATTTTGCTCACGATTTTAAAATATTTTTTTCTATGTTGTATTGGAAACAGAGCTGTTTTGGCATTCAAATGAGTGCTTGAATAGATTTGAGTGCTTTAATGGTTGTGGTCTAATTCATTTCACTCTTGATAAAGCAAATAATTATATTTGCGAAACGTCAACGTCAAGTTAATAAATTACACTTTGCACCCCCTTTTTAAAAGCTCTTTTTTTATTTGTTTCATATCCTCTGCAATTGTCACGAGCAAGAACTGTACGAAAATCATTTATTTAATATTACTACATTCAAGAAAAGAAATGAAATTGAATTTCACTCTGCCGCTGCTCTTCACTGCCTACTTAAATGATGTTAAACAAATGTTATCAATCACAGCAAAATTTCCCAACTTTTAAAATATCGTCTTTAAAAAGAATAGTATAAAATACTCGTTAGAGAAGGTTATTCAAGCACTCCTCTCATCGCTATTATTTGCATTTTATTAATCTCTTTCAATGAGTAAGACTAAAATGAACCGAAATAACGTATAAGAGATAAACCACCATAACGTATAAGAGATAAACCACTTAAGTGAAGGTAAGTATAGTGCAACCTGGACGTGTCGTCGTTTCTTTCTCATTCACGGCTATTGACGCATCTTGCATCTCGTTCAACTGTTCCAAAAAGTCTTATGTTTACATCATTGCCGTGGCAACGGACGAACTTCTAGTACCGAATTGAAAAGTTCGCCTGTTGCCAAGACAATGATATAAACAAAACACGACTTTTTCGAACGGTTGAACGAGACGCAAGATATGTCAATAACCGTGAGCGAGAAATATACGATTTCACCCCCAAGTTGCACTTGCACTAAAAATTAAAACAGTTTCAAAAACGTTTCGTAACTCGTTTGGCCGTTTTACCAAACAAATTTCTAAAACGAACTCTAAAATGTCAAGTGCTAAACATTTCCCTCGCTTTCAAATAGTTGTCCGAATTAGAATTAGAAATTTTACGAGCAAGATTCCCAAGCTGTTATTAAATTTAAATCGCCAGCTAAGTCGAAAACACTCCTCACATTTATCATTCCGTGTTTTCTTATTATTGTCAGGTTAAAGGTAGCATAGTATCCAGTGCAATAGACATCAAGTTAAAAGAGCTGAGCGTAAAACGCGAAGAGCAAGAAGCAGAAATGCAGGAATTAATTGGTCAAGACAACGTCATCAACGAGCACTTGCGTTTGGAGTTGATGAACCAAGTCCCTTTGCAAACTGAACTGGAGAAAACTGACGTGATACTAGGCTTGTTAAACGAACAGATCCTGCACAACGAGGAACGCTACCAACAACTGGAAAGAGGCAGAAAAGAACTTAAGGACCGTGTAGAGTCCATGATGAACCATTTCCATAAGTACGAAACCGAGAAGCACGAAGAGTTTGAAGACCTCACTAATAAAATACAAGAGACCACCATGAATAAAGACCAACTTGTTTTGGAGTATGAGAACGAAATGATGCGATTAAGGCAGGAACTTGTTAATGCGGAGAGCGCGTTGCAAGACACCGAGGAAAAGAATGCAGAAATGAAGAGGAGGATAGAAGAAATTGAGAGTGAATGTGAAACTCATGGTTTGAATGAGTTGCAGGAAAAGCGCGAAGAGATCGCCAAAGAAATTAATGAGATACGCCTGGAAGATTTGGAGCAACAGGAAATTATGGAAGAACGAGAATTTAAGGAACAACTCGATGTGGTGCAAGGGAATTTGAAGAGTATTGAAAACATGTAAGTATTATATGTATACATTTACTCAAACATTTTTTGGTGAAGTGGCGTTATATTTAATTATTTACAAGTGAGAATGAAATTACTAAAACAAAACTCAAAAAAGAAAATGATTTATTATTCTTTCATATTTTAAGCTTTGTTGATAAAGTAAGAAGTCTAAATGCCGATCGTGAAAAACTGGAAGAATTTCGCGCCGCAAATTCGGCCCATTTGGCCCGGCTTGATGACGTAAAGCAGTCTCTTGAAAAGTACAAAGCTGACCATGAAGGAAAACAAGAGGAAATCGAAGAAATGAAACTCAATTACGATTCTAAGCTGCAAGAAGCTTGCAGGGAAGTGGAAGAACTTGAAATCGAACTTTCCGCTTTGGAATCGGATATCGCAATCACGAACAAAGAGAAAACGGACTTATCATCTGTAAATATTAACTTGTAGGATTTTTTTTTCTTTGGTAATGACAGCGAAAAATTTTCAGAAACTCACAGAACTCAAAAATGAGAGAGATGAAACGTCTTCGAATGAAAACAAGTTGAAACTCCAAAAGCGACAGCTCGAGGACGAGCTCGAAGAAAATGGGTTGTTACTTGCTAAATATGCCGAAGAAAGCAAGAGTTTTTCAGCGTTGGATTCCCTGAGAGCAACTTACGACGACGTCATGGAAAAGTACACCTGTGAGGTTGATGAGGAACTGCAGAGTTTGGAAGAAAGAAAGCAACGTGTGATGGCAGAGCTTGAAGGGGTCAAGGAAAAATTCAGCTTCGCCCTTGAAGACCGCCGAAAAGAGTTCGATGATTTAGTGGAAAAAACGAAGAAGGAAACTGGCGAGCTTGAAGAAAAGGGCGAGCAAGATCTCAAGGAGGCGCTGCTGCAATCAACAACCGCCACGGATATTCTGAACATCGCAAAAGCGAAATTTAGGAGACTCCAGCAGCAATATAATGGAACAATCCAAAAGCGTGATGCGCTTGGAAAGAAACTGAACGTGTTAAAATCTCAGAATCCCAAGGAAAGTCAAAACCACCAGCAACCCCTCGTTGGCATACTGAAGAACATCGGAAAGAGGACGCCCGAGAAGAAAGTTCGTTTTGAGCCAGCAGGGCCGAACTGGGACACTTTGAGTGAGAACAGTTCGGAGAATGTTCTCAACATTTGGAATAAAGTGGGTTTGAGAGTAACCTTTTTTTTGCGTTCCATGATTGTTTTACTTTGTTTCAGCTGATAAGCGCCCCTGAAACGCAGCAGGGAGGAAATTCGTTCTTCGACGATCTTCTGAGGAATTCGCCTCCGGTTCGAGACAAATCCGCATCGAAAAATCAATCAATATTTGATTAAAAATGAAAGAGATGTTATGTTGAAATTTCTAATTATATTGTTTTTTTTTTTTTAGGATGTAATGAATAACTTCTCGTCTTGCTATTGTGTGTGCAAACCTACTTTGGTTTCTATGCGTTCCGTACGCACGTTAATTTGCATATAAACCTCGTTAAAAATAATGTAGATTAAGTAATGTCAAATAAATTTCGTTGGTAAAAGTGTCACGACTTTGTTAGCATAATCATCCTGAATGAAATTGGCGAAAGTGGGAGAAATGCTATATGAGGAGGACGATGTAAATCTCGAGATTTGTGTAGAAAGTGCACGGTGATTCTTAAGTTGCGAGCAGGTGATAGTATTTTTGTTATTGTAAAATGTGTGCTAAAGTGATTACGCAATGATTACACAACTTAACCCGGTTCTCCAGGGCTTCCTGTTTGTTAGTTCATCGAAGAAAGTTTTCGATTTTTATTAATTATAAAGAATTAGTGTGCGAGCTTCGCTTAATTTTTTCTTTTGACAATTTTTTGATTAAAAACATCAAAAACATAATAACAAATATCTACGTATTTATCGTTTTATCAAAAAGTGAATTAATTTAAAAATAATGGGCAAGATTTTAATAACTGAATAAATAATGATGTTTAAGGAAAAGTCTGGCTGTAAAATATTCTTTAATTTACTGAAAATTTGTAAAACTGTTTTACCGAAATTAATCTGTTTAAAAATCTTTCTTTTATTTTGCAAAAAAGAAAGTTTTGTTTGCATTTTCTTTTGAATCGTTAAATAGGTGCGCCATACATTCTTGTGCTGTGCACAAAAAAATTATGCAAAATTATTGCGCAAAACGAATCAAAACTGAAACCGTTCTGTTTCCTGCGTTTGCCGAGGAGAGATTGTGCTAATTAATTAACTTTCTTTATTGGGGAAAAAAAATCAACGTTATGGTAACGATTTAGCAACGGACTTTATTATTATTATTATTATTTTTAATTACAAATTGTATATTTTCAAAACCAAACAAAATACACAAATGTAAAAATTAGGAGAGGAAAAACAGAAAAATCGCAAATGGTTCTGAGTGTGACCGAAGAGAAAGTAAATTTGCATTTATTTATTGTATTAAAAGCTTATTTTTTGAATCAAAAATGTAAAAGGTAAAGACATAACTTTTAACTCTTCAAAAATTACATTGCAAATAAATTTCAAAATTCTTAAAAGATTGTAATTTAGACTCGTCCGTTTACTTACTTATTTATTTTACATCTTTACTAATTAAAAAAATGTTACGATTACATTTCATTAGTTAGTTAGTTTCAATTTGTTTTTAAATCATTTAGAATAAATTTATAAAAAAAAACGAATAAGTATAGGGTATCCCAATGATGTGTATTTATTCTGTGAGGCCTATGGAGAGAAAAATAGATTAGGAAAGCGAGACCAAACTTCAAACAGCATACTTTAAATTTATTTTCAATTATACAGGCTGTTCCAGAAAATGATGGTGTGTAGGAACTGTTTTCTTTTTTTAATGGAACATTAACAGTACGAGTACATCAACGAAAATGGAATTTCGTGATGTGACAAAGGAAACGCTAATTACTAATTACTTCTTGCAAGCTCATGTGTTTAAAAAAAATGTCAATTTCATTGTAATTCTAGACTGCAAGCCCCAAGTAACACTCAGCCTCATTTCACGTTCCTCGTAAACAAATAAGGTCAACAAACAACCAGGTCTTTCCATGTGTTATGCGATAATTCGCAATGATCTCAGAGTTACATAAAACTTATTATGATCAGACGTAAAACTTTCTCTTCGTCCGGAAGTCTCTCACACCTAGGTCGCCTTGTAATATGGGTTTTATTTGCGGAAAATGTTAAAAGTTTTTTTTTTTAACGCTTTCGCTTTCATCTTATGCTGTAACACGTCCGCCGCACACATTGTACACAAACACTCCCCTTTAATTCTATTATGTACGAACAGGGAAAAGAATTCGGGCCACAATACGAAAATTTAGTACTCGGACTGTATCAGCCCCTCCCACAATAATATCTGACGAATTGAGAACGTACTCCTTCCCCTCCCACTAGTACATATAATAGTACATTCGCCGTCAAATGTATCCAACACTAAGTGACCCGAATTCTTTTCCCTGTTTATGAATCATCAACAAAAAATCGTACAGTCGCGAAATTACAAGCTAATCGAAACCGATTGACAGTTCCGTAACCCTTACCACTAACTGCAATCAAAAACGATTTGCACAAATTTTTTCTAAAATCTTTCATTATGCTTTGACAGCAAGCATGGCCGCCTTGCATGGGGGACTCATTAGGAGCAAATCCCGCTTCAATTTGTCTATCCTACTGCAATGTTAGGTCAAAAAGCGATAGTAAGATGTCGCTATTTTATATCTTACCACTAACATTAATAAGAGCGCAGTTAGCTTACAGCGGTTTCGATTAGGATGATAGCGACTGTACTTCTCTAACGCTCGTATAGAAATGTGTTTTCTTTTTATTCTGTAGATATGTGGTTGGTGGCTAGCCTTTTCCTAATAATTTTGGGACTTCTAGCTTACTTGGATTCGAGGAAGCCGCCGAATTTTCCGCCGGGGCCGAAATGGCTGCCGATTTTCGGCTGCGCCCTCACCGTCTTCAGGCTGAGGAAAAAGACCGGCCTCCTCCACCTGGTCTCGGCCGAACTGTCGAAAGAGTACGGCCCCGTGCTGGGCCTGAAAGTCGGGAAAGATCGCATCGTGATTGTTTACGGTGGCGAAGCCATACGGGAGTTCTTGTGCTCCGATGATTTGGCCGGGCGGCCGAAAGGTCCGTTCTTCGAGTTGAGGACTTTCGGTTTGAGGAAGGGTGTGATGTTGACCGATGAGGAGTTTTGGCACGAGCAGAGGCGCTACGTGGTCAGACAGCTTCGTGAATTTGGTTTTGGCCGGAGGGATATGTCGATTATGATTGAGGATGAGGCCAAGTACATGATTGAGTACTTGACGGACCTGATAGGGAGAACGAATGGAATGGCGGTGATCCAAATGGATAAGATGTGCGGCATTCACATTTTAAATACATTATGGACCATGCTGGCCGGGGTAAGGTACAGTCCAGAAGATACTCTGGTAAACCATCTGGTGACGGTTCTGAACGAGTTATTCAAGAGCATCGACATGGTCGGGACTTTATTCAGCCAGTTTCCCATTTTGAGATTCGTCGCCCCCGAATTTTCCGGCTTCAACATGTACATGAAGACCCACAGGTCTTTGTGGAAGTTCATAATAGACGAAGTTGAGAACCATAAGAAGACGTTCGTCGCAGATCAACCACGTGATTTCATCGACGTTTACCTGCAGATGTTGAGCGAGGAAAACAAGCCCAGCACCTTCAGCGAAGAACAACTGTTAGCGGTGTGCATAGATTTATTCATGGCAGGTTCCGAAACGACAAGTAAATCATTCGGGTTCTGTTTCACTTATTTGTTACTGAACCCGGACGTTCAAAGAAGAGCGCAGGAGGAAATCGATTTGGTCGTCGGCAGAAACAGGCTGCCCACTCTGCAAGATCGACCTAAGTAAGTCATTTAAAGAAAAAAACATTTATTTTGATGTACAGTGTGGTCCATTTTTAATGGTTTTACAGGGTTTCTCAGTTATTTATAGGAATAGAAGAAAACCGTTTTCGTGACCCAGTGCTACTTTTTCAAGAAAAACTCAGTGGAGAAAACAAAAGTTAGCTATCTCCATTCGTTCGGGAAATATCGGCAGAAAACGAATTTTTCCGAAAAATTATTTTTCACAATATCTCAGCTGTTTGACAAGATATTTTGAAAATTCAAAAACTGTTTTATTCAGAAATTAATGTAGATTTCGCTGACGTTATTGTCTTTTGTAAAAACTGCGCCAGTTCTGCGAAACGGACTATAACTTTCTAATTTTAAATGGAAACCGTAGTTGGCTATGACACAAATAAATTGCTTATTTAATGAGGTTTTCAAAAATATAAAGTTTGATTTAATTATTTTTTGAAATAATAAAGATACTTATTATTTTTTATTTTCCGGTAGCTAACAAGCCATCCATGACACCAAAAACAAAAAATATAGTTCAATTGTTTTCCCAAAAATCAATTATTATTAAGTAAAACGGTTAATTTAATTCAATAAATAAATAGCTTCATATATCTACCAGAAACTGACATAAAATCACAAGAACGTAAAAATGGATTAACTCCATTTGAACATTTCTTTAATTATTAATGTGAATAGTTAAGAGATTTTTATAAATTTTAAATTGCATAAGTTAGTACATTTCTTTAAGAAATAATTGAATTATCGGATATTTCCTAAGTTTAATAATGCTTTCAAGAACTTTTGTATATTAATAAATGTAATCGCGGATAGAAGTGAAATAAACATATCTAAGAATTTTTGATAATATAAAATTTAAGATTTAATAATTTCAAAGGAACATATAACATATAATTCTTCAAAGCTGCATTAACAGTTAATCCATATTTACATTACTTGTAGTTTTATGAGTTCTCTAATAGCATTAGATATTTATTTTGTTAAATTTAATTACCTGTATTATTTATTCTAATAATAGATTTTTGAGGAAAACAACTGAATTTTCTTTTGTTTTTATTGTCATAGATAGCGTGATAAGTACTGCAAAATAATGAAATTATTATTTCTTAAAGAAATGCACTAACTTATGCAATTTAAAATTTATAAAAATCTCTTAACTATTCACATTAATAATTAAAGAAATGTTCAAATGGAGTTAATCCATTTTTACGTTCTTGTGATTTTAAGTCAGTTTCTGATAGATATATGAAGCTATTTATTTATTGAATTAAATTAACCGTTTTACTTGAAAATAATTGATTTTTGGGAAAACAATTGAACTATATTTTGTGTTTTTGGTGTCATGGATGGCTTGTTAGCTACCGGAAAATAAAAAATAATAAGTATCTTTATTATTTCAAAAAATAATTATATCAAACTTTATATTTTTGAAAACCTCATTAAATAAGCAATTTATTTGTGTCATAGCCAATTACGGTTTCCATTTAAAATTAGAAAGTTATAGTCCGTTTCGCAGAACTGGCGCAGTTTTTACAAAAGACAATAACGTCAGCGAAATCTACATTAATTTCTGAATAAAACAGTTTTTGAATTTTCAAAATATCTTGTCAAACAGCTGAGATATTGTGAAAAATAATTTTTCGGAAAAATTCGTTTTCTGCCGATATTTCCCGAACGAATGGAGATAACTAACTTTTGTTTTCTCCACTGAGTTTTTCTTGAAAAAGTAGCACTGGGTCACGAAAACGGTTTTCTTCTATTCCTATAAATAACTGAGAAACCCTGTAAAACCATCAAAAATGGTCCTCTCTGTACAGGGGGTGTCAACTTCAACAATACATTTCTAAATTAAGAACAAAAAAAAATTAAAACTGAATATTATGTACTTTACACAAAAAACAAAAAAACTTTTATTTTGATATACCTACTGTACAGGGTGTCAGCTTCAATAATACTTTCCTAAATAAACTAAAAAAAATTAAAGCTAAAGTAGCTGTTGAGTTGAGTTGAGTTGAGTTGACATCATGTAAGTACTTCTTTACGTAATATAAACAACTGATAATTTCTAGGATGCCTTATATGGAAGGGTTGGTTCTGGAGTCGATCAGGATGTTTATAGGACGCGGCTTGGGTGTGCCTCATAGGGCCCTTCGAGACACTACGCTGTGCGGATATTTCATCCCCAAGGTAACTCCTAACGACTTAATTAAACTGCAGTCAATATTGCACGGGGATAAAGTTTTAATGAATCGCACGCTTCAGCTGAACGGGTTAACTTGGAACTAATTTAAATTTGCACACCTACCGGAATTATTATCGTCGTCGAACTGGCGTCATTAAATTTGCATGCGCGGGGTGTTCGGGGGCGGGTGATTATTTTTTTCTTGGCAAAATTACGAAGGCATTGCTGTTTTGCAAAGCCCATTTTACTCATTGGAATTTTAAAAATATTTTATGTAGCACGTGATACTTACCAGAGAATTTTTTCCACTTTCTTAAAAAACTTTAAAAAAGTTCAAACTTCCAGTACCTTGTTTCTGATACTGCCATCTTTGTCACAACAACCGTTTGTTTAGTCTTTTTTATTCTAAGGGCCATTTGCACCACTTTCAATTAAAATTTAAGCTCCACTTAATTCCATAGAAACGTTTGTTGCAACAATTATTTCTATGGAGTTAAGTGGAGCTTAAATTTTAACTGAAAGTAGTGCAAATGGCCCTCAGAGGAGTAAATAAGAAACCAAAATTGTAGTCCGGAAAGCAAGACTCGAAACCTGGATCTTCTTCCTCCCCTCTCCCCCTTTACCAGAATTAGAATTACTCTTGTGTTTGAGACCATTCGCAATCGTCTCCAGCTATTTAGAAAAATTCGCCGTTCAGTTGTACGTCGCTATAACTAGGGGATGGGACGATTCGCCGTCGCCAACTCGCCGTCGCTGATTCACCGTCGCCAATTCGTCGTAGAACCAATTCGTCGTCGATCCAATTTACCGTCCGCCCAATTCGCAGTCCCATGTTACTGCTTTATTTAGCTTGATAGGCTTTAAAACACTTTCAAAGATAATATCCA
Organism: Prosopocoilus inquinatus; assembly: GCA_036172665.1. Taxonomy (NCBI): domain Eukaryota; kingdom Metazoa; phylum Arthropoda; class Insecta; order Coleoptera; family Lucanidae; genus Prosopocoilus; species Prosopocoilus inquinatus. The sequence continues at coordinate 2,617,426 of CM069873.1, forward strand.
AGTTATACCTACGAATTGAAGAAAATAACTATAATTTCAGTACGTTTCAAGTAAATTAAAATGGACTTTACTATTGTTTTTCTATTTCAAGTTAAAATAAATTCCTAATTACAGTGCGACCACCGTAAGACACAAAATCACGAAAAAATTGGTGCTGTACGTACACATAATCAGAATTCTATTTTTTTTTTTTTAATGGAACCCCTTTCTCAATTTATAATTTTAAATGACGAGCTTTCATGAATCAATATTTTGAAAGCAGTCGACTTTTGATGTGCAGTGATTTTGATTGATATGAAAATCAATATGATTTTGAGCAGAATCTGAAAATATAAAAAAGAAGAATTGGAGGGATTTTACGAACACTCTGAAGAATAAGGAATACTTCCTGGAAGACCAAATTTTTTTATCTGTTTCTTTATCTATGTATCACATTTAATTAACAACAAATTATTTTATTTTCCATTAATTATGTTAACTTCTTTATTTTATTTACATATAATTATCGGTATATTATTTGGATATGTACCCGGACTTAAAAAACTTTAATCGCTGACGGCGAATTTACCGACGGCGAGTTTTCCGGCGGTGAATTGTACCTACGACGAATCGGCGACGACAAATCGGCGATGGCGAATTGTCCTAGACCCTTATAACTATGCATTCAAAATGGAGGCCATAATTTTGAACACTCTTTATAATCTTTCATGTTTTCATAATAAAATGAAATTAATTAAAATTTTATAGTTGCTGGAAATAAATAGGAAAGTTATTTTCTTGCATTGAGATTGCATTTCTAGTCTTCATTTTCTTTATTTCGTTTTAACTTGACGTGGAACCATTTCCAGCCGCAACTTTGTTAATAGAAGTTGCTTAATTACACGCCCTCAACTACTTTTGAAAGTCAGGAATAGTTTCTTCTGTGACACCCTGTATATAAATAAATTATACATTAAATTCATAGCTTTGAAAAATGAAAGATTTTTAAATAAGTCGCCATGAAGCCCGAATACACACTCATTATAACTTTTGTGACGGAATTAAAATTCAAAATTCATATTTGGAGTATTTTTGTGATCCACAGAGCCATATAACACAAAGATAATTTTTGTAAAAAAAAAAATTAATACAATTGTCATCATGTCATACGGTCTTTTAAAACGCAAAAGCTTTATAATAATTAATGATTAATAAACCAGTTATTTAGAGATATCTTCACGTTAATTGAAACATACTGTACAATTTATAATATTTATTATCATAGAAACCTGTAACTGTCGGCAAGGCCCCCGTAGCCATGTGTGCAAAGCGTGCAGTGCACGCGGGCGCCTTGTTCAAGGGGCGGCAATTAGTCTCTTGACCACTGGGCACATGTTATGTGATTTTTCGGCAAAAAAAAAAATTAATGGGAAATAATTTCTTGTCTGATAAAAATTCGAGAAAAATTATCTACAAGACTGAACTGTTTTGATGAAGGTAAAAAAATATATTCGCAAGCTATTGCTTACGGTTTGATTTAAAAAAAAAAATTACATTTTACTTTCCAAGTTTTCAGAAATTTAAGTTCCTTTTGCTTTTGTGATTCAGTTTCCTTTTTTTTTTTCTAATATTAATAACAAGCGGGTTTCGTCCAGTTGCATGCCGGGGGGTCTGCACAGAGGCCTCCTTAGTCAGATGAGAAGAAAAGCGCTTCGCGCCATTTGGGCTGCTCGTCTCTGGGGGCTCACGGCAGCTAGGAACTTGAAAAAAGTGAAGGAAAATGTTTAGAAACTGAAGGAGAATGTTTACAAAATGAAGGAGAATGTTTAGAAAGTGAAGGAAAATGTTTAGAAAGTTCAGGGGAATATTTAGAAATTGAAGGAAAATGTTTGGAAAGTGAAAGAAAATGTTTAGAAAATGAAGGAAATGTTTAACAAGTGAAGGAAAATGTTTAGAAACTGAAGGAGAATGTTTAGAAAATGAAGGAGAATGTTTAGAAAATGAAGGAGAATGTTTAGAAAGTGAAGGAATATGTTTAGAAGTTCAGGGGAATATTTAGAAATTGAAGGAAAATGTTTGGAAAGTGAAAGAAAATGTTTAGAAAATGAAGGAAATGTTTAACAAGTGAAGGAAAATGTTTAGAAACTGAAGGAGAATGTTTAGAAAATGAAGGAGAATGTTTAGAAAGTGAAGGAATATGTTTAGAAGTTCAGGGGAATATTTAGAAATTGAAGGAAAATGTTTGGAAAGTGAAAGAAAATGTTTAGAAAATGAAGGAAATGTTTAACAAGTGAAGGAAAATGTTTTAAAAAAGTTAAAAAATTGAAAAATCTTCCGTTTCAATTTTTTCTAAATTTTTGTTTTTTTTCATTTTTTGTTTTAATTTTTTTTTGATCAATTTTGATAATTGACGGTTTTTGTATGTCAACTCATCCGTCAGAGGGCGCCAAAGTATGGAGTGGCACGCGGGCGGGTTTTGGCCTCGCGGGGGCCCTGACTGTCGGAAATGCTTTCGTAGATTGGCTTCTATAGATGGAAGCATGAGCTCCTTTTCAATATTTTAACTACTATTAAAATAAAATGGCTGATTTGACGTGTTAAATAATGAATAATTGATCTTAATTTCTTGCAAAAAAAAAAAAAAACAGAAAAAAGATGCTACCTGAGTAATTTAAGCCTTGATAATTTCAGAATGCAGCCACTAAAAAAAATAAATGTAAAATGGAATCAATTCTGCGGTCCTGTTGATCATTTAATGTAAAAATAAATTCTTCTTTTTTAAATTTGTGCAAATCGTTCATGATTACAATGAAAACCTGGAGCAACCTCTGTACAGCTGTTTCAGCCCTGCTTGGGGCTTCTTCAATTGCGAATAAATTGGACAAGTCGTTTTTGTTTGCAGTTGGAATGTCGAGCTACGTCTCTGCTGAAGAAGCCCCAAGTAGGGCTGAAACAGCTGTACAAACCAAATGCCTCCAAACAAATTGTGCATTTAGATTTTGATGTAACAAAAAAAAATGTTTTGTTGTAAATCTTCACTTTCATTCAAAACTCTATCAGAGAAAATGGAGTTTTTCGCCAAAATCAAACAAATTGGGTTGATTTTTTCCCTTTTTCGATTTGATTTGATTTGATTTCATAACATTTATAGCTGAAAACAAAACAAGACCATTCAATATTTTTTAAATGTTATCCTTTGACATCGTTGTTCAGTTAGTACATTAAATTATTTTTATCAAAACCGTTAATCAAGCAGCAATAGTAAATATTGAAATAATAAAAATTATTCTTGGAGAAAGAGAAAAAGAGAAAAAAATTATAGTCTTCAATTTTTTTTACCCTCCGTGTAAGTGACAGAAACGTGTTTGTTTGTGTATCTCATTTCAGAAAATTATTTATCACTTAAAAATGTGCAATCTCTTTGTGCAAACGTTTATGTATTTATTTTTCGTTTTAAAACATTTAAATAGCTACGTTGTTCTGTGCTAAATTTGCGTCACTTACGCGACAAAACAGGCGGGAATGAATGACATTGACAGTGTTGACGTTAAACTGTGCGAAAAATAGTGAATAACAACCACACTGCTGTCTCTGTCTCATAAGCTATCACGAACAAAGCGGTCAATGCAGACACAGTTAGCCTGCCATCGCATATTTTAAAGCTTGCTGCAAGTAGACTATACTCTGTTTTTTTTTTTTTAATTTGGAGGAGTATTTTGAAGTTTTGGCGCTAAAAATGGGCTTTGACATTTGGTGGCTGACCGGAATTGCCCAATGACAAAGCTCGTTTTTAGCGCCAAAATTTCAAATTACTCCTCCAAACTAAAAAAACAGATTGCAATGGAGTTCTCAGGCTTCCTCGGTAAGGTTATTTAGAGAACTCCACCGCATTGTAACGAGTGTTCAATAAAAAAAAACGGTCAAGTAGGCTGTAGTAGGCTTTTGTTGTCGGGAACGCATGTCGCGATTAACTTCATTTGAATTTCAACTTTGACAAGTTGACGGTTAAACCCAACCAACAAAACTCGAAAGCTGCTTCTGCAATTTTTTTTTTTAATATTTATACTTAATATAAACATTCGATAATAAAAGTTTCTTTTTGAAATGTCCTCGTTGAGTTAAAGCGTGGTTTTTTATTTGTTTTTTGTTTTTTCTTTCTGTCTATTTTATTATACGCAGAGGTATCTTATCATAGTACAGGGTAGGCTCTATAAGTTTTTATTCCAGTGCTTTTAGGTATTTATAAAATATTTTCATGTCAAGTTGGGCCATCGTAGGGCAAGCTTAAAACTTTCCAGGGCAGGCTCGGCCTCCCCTGGCGCCCCCCTATCTACGGCCCTGTATCTTTATCCTTTGCTTGAATTTTCTTTTGTTTCTTTCTGTCCTTATATTTTTAGTAAAAGAAACCTGGACAACTGCCAGTGTTGATTGACTGTTAATTATATTTGCCTGATTAATTAATGCGATTCGCTTCTGTTTTTTCTTTTATCACCGCACTTCTACGTAATCCGATAATTTTAAAATGGTTTTATCTTATTTATCTTATTTTATTATTACATCCTACATTTTTTTTTAAATTTATTTCTACTGATGTTGTAGTAACGAGTGTTCAATTAAAAAAACGGTCTAGATAGCCATGAATTTATTCTGAACGTCTAACGTAGGGTTCTTCATACGACTAGCGCGAAGCGTCGCTTGCATTTCTAACCTCACTTTAACTCAAAGAAGACATTTCAAAAATAAACGCTTATTAGCGAATAGTTATATTTAAGTATAAATATTAGAAAAAAAATTGCAGGAGCAGCTTTCGAGTTTTGTTGGTTAGGTTAACCGTCAACTTGTCAAAGTTGAAATTCAAATGACGTTAATCACGACATGCGTGCGTTCCCGACAACAAAAGCCTGCTACAGACTACTTGACCGTTTTTTTTTTTTATTGAACACTCGTTATAATTCATTGTGTGAGGTAACATCGGGTGTAAACAAAAGTAAACTTTCCTGAGATTAAATTTTGCGTAATTTTAGTTTTTGTAAAACAAGCGTCACTATATTTTTGATAATACTTGCGACAGTCAAGTAACATTAGTCCATTGCACAGCAGTAGTATACAGTGGCGGCTCGTGATGATTTACTGCGGGTAGGCAACAAGTGCAAAAGAGAAAGATGAGTGCATTTTCCAAATAAGTTTGTTCAATTCAATTCAATAGGACAGGATGGGCACTGCCCCACCTTGCCCCCATCCCGACGAGCTGTCACTGGCAGTATATAAAAGATATATATAGAATAGTTTTACTTTTCTGTGCACCCAAAGGTACATCAATGAAATGGGATTCAGTATTCAGAATTGATACAGCGCAATACTTACAAAATTCATGCTTTTCTGTAAAAGATTTCGGTTGAAAGAGGGCAGATTATTATCTAAGTATTATCAATTGATGGTAATTTACCGTCTTGCAATAAAACTTTCGTATTGGGAATTTTCTTTTTTAGATTTCGAAATGTCGCGTAAGTGACTGACAAATTCGTTTTTTTCGATTTATTTTATTACCAAGAATATATTGACGTATTCCAAATCTGTACATCATTAACCTAGTATTTTGTACTTCCAACAATATCATTAGTTTTTTTTTTTTTAAACAATTACATAATTTCAGAGGAAAAAGGGCTGCTTGCACAGCTGTCGCGTAAGTGACGGTGAATTAAAAAATTGAGACTAGTAGAATTTAGCAAAATTTTTCATAAAGTAAATGTCACTTTCAACTCGTCTTAAGCTTCTTCAAGCAAAGACATTATTAAAACAGTTAAAATAAATTAAATGATTAAACTTGAAAAGCACGCGTAAGTGACTGTTGTATTAAAAAAGAAATTCGTTCGTTTCAGGACACTATGGTGATTCCAAACTTCCACGGAGTATTAAGGGGCTCCGAATTCGCGTGGAACGACCCTGATGGCTTCCGCCCCGACCGCTACATAAAAGACGGAAAGCTGATGCAACTTCCGGACACTTTCATACCCTTCGGCATCGGCAAGCGAAGATGCATGGGGGAGACCTTGGCGAAGGCAAATTTATTCCTGTTCATATCATCCCTGCTGCAGAATTTTTCTTTCGCCGTACCACCCGACTGTGATCCACCTTCAATCCACGGAGTGGACGGGGTTACCCCCGGACCAAAACCCTTCAAGGCCTTGATAAAATTAAGATAATAAAAACGGGCGAGGTTTCAATTTTTGTAAATACGCTGTCTTTTTTTTTGATAATTTGCAATTTATTTAAATAAAAAAGAAAAAGTTGAGTATTTGAGTCGTTTCGGTGCGAAGCTAACCGAATGATAAGTCCACGTAAAGGAATAAGTCGGAGGTATGTAGGCTAATCGAATAAGAAGTCGGAGTAGGTATCTTGGAAGAGAAAAGCAAAAAAAAAAAAAATAGGGACCGGCGGATGTAATGAAATGCTTTTGATTACGAAATTGCACGTAAAACAAAATGCGGGATGAATGTTAAGGCACTTTGATGTTGCCTGGCATAAAGGAGGAATCCGCTTTATGTGTTCAGATCAAACGCCGGGCTCTGAAATTCGTCGTCGTCGTCGTCGTCCTCCTCCTCCTCGTCGGAAACGAAACACGTTTATGCAAGCAAACTCATGAATAAAATTTTATTCCTCGCAGTTTAATGAGAGGGATGACTTTCGGAATAAGTGACGCGCATTGATAAGAAGATGTCGCTTTATAAATCCGAAATCGGGTCAAATATGAAATAAGGGGGAATGGAAGACAGGGGGAAAGCAGAAAGAAGAAAATAAAATATTTAATCGGGCGAGAGCTTGATGGACATTATTAAAAGAAGTCGGCGACGTTTTATAATAACTCTTGCATATTTCAAAGAAACGCTTTTTTTTAAAAAGGATTTTAAAAGAACAAGTTTCATAAGATGTAATTTTAGCGCAGTTTTAGAAAACGAGTCGGAGGCGAGTTTTCTGAAAGGGCAAGTGCGCCAAAACGTCTTATGAGACCTGCACTTTACAGCATTTTTTTTTTTGTATTTTGGTTCTTAGACGTGGGAAAAACCTGCCTTATCAAAAAATGATCAGTTTACAAGTTTATGCTGGTAATTAAATATTTTGTGAGTTTACAGAGTGTTTTGTTTGTGATTTCAAACATCCGTAATTTGGAAGTAATTTGTAATTTGAGATTTGAACAAACGTAACCAAGTATGAATTGATAAAACAGCGACATCCTACGATCGCTTTTTGTCTTTGCCGATGAAGCCCCAAACAGGACTGAAACAGCTGTACAGAGGCTGCTCGAGGTTTTCACTGCAATCAAAAACGATTTGCAACAAATTTTTTTTAACTAAGTACGTTGTCACCAACCTAACAAAATAAATTTCGAGTGCTTCAATGTTTTCTACTTTACGCTTTCATTTGAGCTTCATAATATGGGCCATTAAAGTACCAAAATAGAAAAAAAAAGAAGTTTTTTTTTAGATTAATTCCCACAAGCAAACCAAAAATTTAATATTTTTAGTAATCCAAAATTTACTAATATTTTTCGCACGTAGGAAATTTAAGTTCACAACGCGAATATATATATAAAATCGATATCCTCATTACATTTATAAGGTCTGGCTCGAAGCTCAACTTTTCCGGGCAGAATATTATAATCCAGAACTTCTTAGTTTTATGTTCGGAATTACGAACTTCTTCAGCGGCTCGTTGCTGCTTGTTGCTGCCGATCATCATCGGCCCCAAACTTTCGCCGGAGCAAAGGCGTCGTAAAATTCCGGGGGGGTGGAAGGGGCGAGAGGGAGGTTGGGAGCTGTGAAATAAAGCACGTGCAAACTTTTCGTAAAATTTATGTAACAATAAATAGTTACAGCACTCACATTATATAACTTTGCGTAGACATTTATGTTATTATACGTTGTACATATAAATGAGTTACGTAAAAAAATATGTGTTCTCTTTTTCTTTTGGTTTTTCCCTTTTGGCAAAATTATGTTTCCCAATTTGTCAAATCTTTTTTGCGATTTCGGGAGAAATGTCAAGTTTCAGGTCAATCTCAAATAGGGAACTCATTTGATTAATTGGAAGCAAAAAATACAGTTTCCTGTAATTTTCTTTTTCCAAAATGGTACCGTTTAAAAACGACTTCACGACGATTTTAGTTTGTCAAGTTTAAAGTCCCTAGATCTATCAAAGTAACGCAATTGGTAAGGACAATGAGTTAGAGAGAGAACAATTGATGAAGATCGTGAGTTAGAGAGAGAACTATCAGAAAGGAATCAAAATGGCGCAGTGACATTTCTTGGCGGTTGTCAGTTGGTTTCCCGATGATTTTCCATTAGTGTTAAAATTTGAGTTTCACACGCATTTGTGTTTGAAGCATAAAATTAATTAGTATTTACTGTGAATCAAGCCGTCAAGGACTCAAGAAGACTCAAAAACCTTTAAGTTGTCATCAATGTTTGCAGTTGAGGCGCAGCGGTGAATCAATATGGCCGGCAACTTTGCTTTACTCTGATAGATCTATGGACTTTAGTCAAGTCTAGAGACCGTCTAGTTAAAAGCTGCTTTCTTTCGCTCGCAAAATCGTGATCCAAACGTGTTTTGATTCAAAAACAGACATTCTTTTCTTTGAATCTCTCTGAATTTTTAAAACTTGTTCGGATTGAATTATGGTTATTTACAAATGAAGTGTCAATCAAAAATTCAAGTCAGGTGTTTTGTTGCAACAACTACGAAATTCAGGTCCGAACTATTCGAAACACGATTCGAAATTTTAAGCGAAAGAAAGCACCTGAAGTCTAATTTAAATAAAAAAGAAAGTTGAGTGTTTTGTTGCAATAACTACGAAATTCAGGTCCGAATTATTCGAAACACGATTCGAACTTTCAAGCGAAAGAAAGCACCTGCCAGAATCTGCCACTTTCAGCAAAAAAAAAAGAGTCAAATTGACAATACTTTCCGACCTTGCTTGCTCTTTCAAAGCCAAATTTCAGCAAAAAAAAAGTCCCATCGGTATCAAATTGATTATATTACCTAACCTTCCTTGCTTACTTTCAATGTCAAATTCAAGTGTTGGCGCCAAATTGCACCTCCATTATTCCTTGTGATCGGCTGAAGTACATTTTTGCTGAAACATGGCGTAACCAATTAAAAATGCACGCCATTTTGCAAGGCTGTAACTATACCTCCTCTATTTTTTATTGACAGGCGGTAAATCCGAAGTTACAAAAGAATGTGGTTCTCATATCAGTCGTTTATTCGTGTTCGTTTTTATTTTATATTATTTTATTAAAATACCGACCAGTTAGTATCGACTGGGGTTAACTTTGAAATTTTTTGCCGTCTGTTAGTTATGCAATAAATTAAACCAATCTCTAAAATCCGCCTGTCAATAAAAAATAGTAGAGTATAGAAGGTCTCTGGTCAAAACTGAAAACAAAATTTTTTAAGTGTCACCTGCGAAGTCTTATTTAAACAGTTCCATTTTGGAGAAAGGACAATTACAGGAAACTGTAATTGTCTACTTGTCGCTTGCTTTCTAGTTAACGAAAGAGGAAAATCAAAAGAAAACGACTGTAATAAAAAAAGTGCTGCGCTAATTAGTGATTTTCAACCCTGCACACGTTTTATTTTTAGAATAATCGTAATGAGATAGATCAATTCCACTTTTTTTTTCAATTCCTGTTAGCTTAAAGCGTATAAATTTTTTTTGTTGGTTGGTTGCTTGGTTGGTTGGTGATAGCGATAGGAAATTGGATGAAAGTTTTGCGTCTTGCAACAACGATTTGGTGCTTTTGTTTTCGGCGAATATTCAGAGGCGTACCATTTTTATAATTTCATGGTCATCATCAGTAAGCATTTGAAATTAATTTTGCGTTACAAAAATTCATTAAATATCAATTATGATTTAAAGAGATGTAAAATACGAAAGAAAACTGTAAGATGTAGCAAAGGCTTGACATTAATCAAGGTTTCAACTTTATTTTCATTGAAATACCCCCCTCCCCCTCCCCGCGCCCCAAAACTTATCCAGTTTCCGCCGTTTTCTTTTCAGCAAAGAAAAAATTCTTTTCTTTAAAACAACTCAGACTTTCCTTTCACAATTGACTGCGATTAGGAAACGTGTTTAAATAATAATATTGTATAATTTTAAATATTATAAAAAAATATTCTTATTTTAATAACGTGCTAGTTCGTATCAAAATAAACAGAAAAGATGTTTTCAGCGACAATTATATGGGCAAGTATAGGCAAGTCAACGAGCTCAGCAGTACGTATGGTTGCCTATACTAAAAGGCGGTAGAAATAATTTAATTTTATTGTCGAGAAGTTTTCCAATTCTTGCAGATTTCTGATTTTAGAAATGAAATAAATAATAAACATGTTTTTCTTTTCATTTTTGATACTAAGGAAAATTATATTATAAGCAAACAATTAACTGTAAACACATTCAGGTTGTTTAAAAATAATAAATTACCCCTTTTCAAAAAACAAACAAACAAACAACCATAGCGTAGGCAACCCAATGAACACAATCGTGTCTGTGGTTGCCTACATTTTTTTTTTTACTGTGATAAACTGTCCAAGATTTACTTCGTAATATTTTTAATATTCAAAACGATTTTCCCTTTTCTTACATTTTCTTTCTAATTTCGGAAAAAAATTATACTTTTAGTAGTTGCGTAATATAAAAGTTATTAATTTAAGAAAGTCAACACAACCCAACCCCGGGTCTCTATTAACGCAGGAAATTATTAAATGACTTTCAAAATTAGGAATAATTAATATTAAAATAAATATAATTGTTAATGAAAAAATTAAAAAAATAAATAATGCACGCAAGAAAATAATAATAAATCAAATTTCACTGGGTTTTGTATTAAGGCAAAAAAGATCCCTGACTTTTCCCTGACAATATGAACCTTGGGACCCTCAATTTCTCGATTTGACTCCCGGTTTTCTCCAGGTTTTCCCCAGGTGAACGGGAACCCCGTTTCACTATTGACTTCGATTATGCAACTTCCTTTAATTATTACATGTTTGAAATATTTTTCCTGATTTTTATTTTTAAAACAGAAGTACAAAAATTATTAGTCATTTATGTTTTTTTTTTTATTATTACGTGTATTACGGAAAAAAAAACGCTGAATTATCTTTAAGCAATTAATTTTAATCGCGTACGTAATGATTATTAATTTTTATAACATACCTATCTATTTAAAAACATAATAAATTGGATTTAGAAAAAAAAAACAAACAAACAAGAACTTTAGTATAGGCAACCGAATAAACAGGACGGTCGTTTGTATGGTTGCCGTTATTAAAAACTCCAAGAATTTTTTTTTGTTTAATAAAACACCTCAATATTTTTTTTTGTTTAAAAACCTGAAAAAAAAAACGTTTTACAAGTCACTTAGATTACACAATTCTTTTAATAAATGGAGTTGATTCTTGTCCGAAGAAAATTGACCAAGCTATTAATCAATAGAAAAACATTGAGTGTTTTCCCTTCATAATTTTGTCCGGTTCAAGATTCAAAATTTTTTTTAACTTACGATTTTTTTTAAATATCTAAAATAATTTTCCATTTTTTTTTTTTTTAATTATATAAAACAAATTTGTATTTAAATTTCCAGTTCTTTACTTTTGCATTAAAACAAGCTAATTTCCCGACTGATTTTTGTGAGCCTCTTCTTCTAGTTTCCCTGACTTTTCCCGGTAAGTGGGACCCCCCTTTCAATAAACGCAATAAATCCAAAATGTTCCAAAATGTAACGTCCTTATTTTACATATTTCCCCCCCCCCCCCCAACCAATAAAATCATTAATTGTAAAATGGCCGAACAATTTTTATTTAACTCGCTTACCTTCAATTCAAGTCCACGTCGGCGGGAGATTTTTAATTACGAAGAAAAACAAAATAACAAATAAAAAAATAGTATGGTATAATTAAAAGACTACGTTAAAATTGTTTAAAAAAAAATAGAAAAAAAAAAACAGAAAGAAGAACAAACAAGAAACAGAAAAAAAAACAGAAAAAAAAATAGGAAAAAACACATAATATAAAACGTTTATTAAATAATTTAAGAATAATATTTTAAATCTGCTACACTTCTTCTTTAATATATAAATTCGACTATCCATTCTTCATCACACGCATACCTACGTTTTGTTAAACAATAATAATAATAATAATAATAAAATTAAAAATCACACGAAACAATCAAATAAACTAAACGAAAACTTAATAAAAAAAAATAAAAATAAAAATAAAAATAAACACAAACAACACAAGGAACTAACTTAACGACTGGCAACATTTACAAACAATTCATGACTAAAAAAATACTTAATAAATCTGAGATTGCAATAATCCAGGAGATTATCATTTGAGTTCAGGGGGGAGGGAGATTTCATTTATTTTAATTTAATTTGACGACGGGGGGTGGGGGGTGTAAGTGAGTAAGTAAGAGCAGGCTGAAAATCACCCATGAAACGTGCAAACAACAATTCTCCGCCTACGTCCATTTCGGTTTCTTTAAAAATGGAAAAGAGGTTTCGCGTTTCGCTGCTCTCTCTCTCGGGCTGCGGTCGTATGTGGTACGTGCACCACCTATAATTCCCATGGACGTGATAAAAGTCACCTCCATAAAATATACGTGATATACGAGGCTATGAAAAACAAATGGGGGAAGTCCGCGAACATAAACTGCATTTTAAGGGCGCCTACAAAAAAAAAAAGAAAAAAACGCGCGCGCGCGGAAATTGTGTAACTTCTTGCCGTAAATTCGATTTATGGTTTTCGCAAAGCTCCAGTTTTTGGCAAAGCTCATTTTAACAAGAATAAATAACGCGAAACTTGCGCCAGGACGATTCAATTAAATAAAAGTATTTACTGCTGATAACTTCGATGCTTCCTAAATTTACACTTTTTGATTCTAATGTATACAGCATTGGCAAGAGCCTCAGTGAGCATTTTGATTTGATTAACGCGTGCGACAAAGAACGCACTATAAAATAAATAAAGGAGGAAATATGACTAGTCACGATCGTGTGTGTTGAAAACGTGGAGGGGGCGCTCGCCATGCACGAACGCTTACGACGCGAATCGATGACACGCCCTTGTTTAAAAGCCAAGTGGCCAACGCTGTATACGCAACAAGAGCCAAGACGAAATGGATTTTATAAATTAAACTGCTAATAAATCTCGCCGTACATAACGATGGCTTTAAGGCAGACGTAAATAAGAAATATAGGGTCAATTAAAATTAGCCGACTTCTAATTTTACGGCGTGCCTTAAAGTCAATTTAATACATGAATAATAACTATAATTCACGGGTGGTTTAGCATAAAAGCCGTGGTGATAAATCGAAGTCGGATTTAATGCCGCCGGTATCTGAATGCAAGAACTGCATTCTGCTTGATCGAGAGAATGTGAATACTCGGCGGAATTTCCACCAAAACTTTCCTCCTTTTTTATTATCAGAATGGCTGTCGAAGTACGTGTTCGGTTTAAAAGGGGTTTAATAATTTTTCCAGCGTCACGTCTGAAAGTGACACGCGTTTCTTAAATCTCGTTTTCTTTTTCTTTTATTAATGCGGGTTTAAACAGGGTGGTTTAAAAAAATAAATCGCATTCTTCATTTGAAGATCAATCAACAAAACCGTTTGAGAGAGAAGTATGCACGAGGACAATGAGTGAATTCGCTTGAACTAGGGCAGCGAGGCTCTCGGGCGCTTCGAACGAGTTTACCCCGCTCTCAGTTGTACCGGGGAAACGATAATCACCGAGGAACGCGCGGAACAAAAAATACTTAATAAGTACAACGGTCGCACTGTTTTTAAGTGTCGCCTGCGAAGTCTTATTTAAACAGTCCCATTTTGGAGAAAGGACAACTACAGGAAACTGTAATTGTCTACTTTTCGCTTGCTTTCGAGTTAACAAAAGAGGAAAATCAAAAGAAAAAGACTGTAATAAAAAAAGCGCTGCGCTAATTAGTGATTTTCAACCCTGCACACGTTCTATTTTTAGAATAATCATAATGAGATAGATCAATTCCACTTTTTTTCTCAATTCCTGTTAGCTTAAAGGGTATAAGTTTTTTTTTTGTTGGTTGGTTGCTTGGTTGGTTGGTGATAGCGATAGGAAATTGGATCAAAGTTTTGCGTCTTGCAACAACGATTTGGTGCTTTTGTTTTCGGCGAATATTCAGAGGCGTACCATTTTTATAATTTCATGGTCATCATCAGTAAGCATTTGAAATTAATTTTGCGTTACAAAAATTCATTAAATATTAATTATGATTTAAAGAGATGTAAAATACGAAAGAAAACTGTAAGATGTAGCAAAGGCTTGACATTAATCAAGGTTTCCACTTTATTTTCATTGAAATACCCCCCTCCCCTCCCCGCGCCCCAAAACTTTTCCAGTTTCCGCCGTTTTCTTTTCAGCAAAGAAAAAATTCTTTTCTTTAGAACAACTCAGACTTTCCTTTCACAATTGACGGCGATTAGGAAACGTGTTTAAATAATAATATTGTATAATTTTAAATATTATAAAAAAATATTCTTACTTTAATAGCGTGCTAGTTCGTATCAAAATGAACAGAAAAGATGTTTTCAGCGACAATTATATGGGCAAGTATAGGCAAACCAACGAGCTCAGCAGTGCGTATGGTTGCCTATACTAAAAGGCGGTAGAAATAATTTTATTTCATTGTCGAGAAATTGTCCAATTCTTGCAGATTTCTGATTTTAGAAATGAAATAAATAATAAACATGTCTTTTTTTCATTTTTGATACTAAGGAAAATTATATTATAAGCAAACAATTAACTGTAAACACATTCAGGTTGTTTAAAAATAATAAATTACCCCTTTTTCAAAAAAATAAACAAACAAGAAACCTTAGCATAGGCAACCCAATGAACACAATCGTGTTTGTGGTTGCCTACATATTTTTTTTAAATGTGATAAACTGTCCAAGATTTACTTCGTAATATTTTTAATATTCAAAACGGTTTTCTCTTTTCTTACATTTTCTTTCTAATTTCAGAGAAAAATTATACTTTTAGTAGATGCGTAATACAAACGTTATTAATTTAAGCCAACCCCCCGGAGTCTCTATTAACGCAAAAAATTATTAAATAACTTTCAAAAGTAGGAATAATTAATATTAAAATAAATATAATTGTTAATGAAAAAATTAAAAAATAAATAATGCACGCAAGAAAATAATAATAAATCAAATTTCACTGACTTTTGCATTAAGGCAAAAAAATTCCCTGACATTATGAACCTTGGAACCCTCAATTTCTCGATTTGACTCCCGTGCGTATGGTTGCCTATACTAAAAGGCGGTAGTAATAATTTCATTTTATTATCAAGATTTTATTATCAATTCTTGCAGATTTCTGATTTTAGAAATGAAATAAATAATAATATAATAAATAACAAATATGTTTTCTTTTTTCATTTTTGATACTAAGGAAAATTATATTATAAACAATTAACTGTTGTAATAATTACATTAATGTTGTTTAAAATTAATAAATTACGCCTTTTCAACAACAAAAAAAAAACAAACAAGAAACACGTTTCTTGGGTCTAGTTTTTGAATAATGCTTTAAACGAGATGCTTTAAAAATAAACCCAAATTCTTCATTTGAAGACCAATCAACAAAAACCGTTCCGAGACGGAAACGCATGAGACCAATGAGTGAATTCGCTTCGAACGAGTTAACCCCACTCTTAATCGTATCCTTGATTGCATCGGGGAAACGAAAATTCAAACACCGAGAAGCGCGCGGAACATAAATACTTAATAAGTACAACGGTCGCACTCGTAACGTTTAGCAGGTCGGGGTGGGGGGACACTTCCCCGCTAATGTCCATCCCTGAACTAGGGGTATATTAAACCAACCAACCCTTAATAAGGATACTTTCTCCGTGAGTAATTAATTTACTTCAACAGTCGCCTTTTTGCTCCGTCATCCAATTACGTTGAACATAACGTGACGTTATCGACGAGTTTACGTTCAAATTCCCATTTCAAAAAAAAAAAAAAGATATAACAGCACGTTATGTTTAACGTGAATGGATGATGCAGCATATAAAGGCGATTAACTGTCCATTGAAAGTGACGTTGTTGAATTTAAACCAATCCAAACGTGACCCCCGTCGACACTTCGAATAAAATTAAAAACGTCGCTTGTGTTAGGTCCTCCTGACGTATAGGCCACCCACATACCAGGGATCGACGATCCGTGTCCAGAATAGCTTACGTATCGCCAAAAGCTTGGGCGATGTTTTAGTTGGATACCCGATATACAGGCTGTTTACTGAGATGACCGATAAATTTACAAAAGCGATTTTGAAAAAAACAAAAAAGTTCATATACACACAGTTAGGTCAATCAATTCCTTTCCGTTCCTGAGATACAAACAAAAGAAAAAAAGTCTGCACCTTTTAATCAAGAAGTAACATTTCTATACTATATGAACTAACATTTGATAATCAAAAGAATGTACATTTTTTTTTCTTTTGTCGATATCTCAAGAACGGAAAGGAATTGACCTAAAGTGTAAATGGCGTTTTTTGTTTAGAATTGCTTCTAGAACACGTCGTATAAGTTTTTCGGTTACCTCAGTAAGCACCCTGTATTATATAAATTATTCGATTAGGGATGTGTTGGCCTTGTAGGACTCTAAAAGCTGTCAAAAAATTATTTATTACTGGTGTAAACTATACACGCTCGATAGCTTTTAAAATAACGCCGAACTATACAAGCGAACAGAGAGTTAAACAATAGTTAGGCGAGGTTTTGGGTTTAAATAATTTAGGAGAAGACTTAAAATGTTTAGTTAATTAACGCGGCGTGCTGTTGTTGTTGTGTTCGTGTTCAACGAGTGTGTATAATTAAATGACGTTAATTGGAATTGATTATTTTGGAAGGCGAAAACGATACTAAATATTCAAACGAACGCAGGAGGAAACCGCATTCGTGCCCAAAGCTCTACAGGGTCGGTTTTAATTAAAATTTTAATGACGTCAAAATAATGTTGACTGAATAAACGTAGAAAAAATTTAGACGTCTCAAAATCCAGTTTTTTTTTTGTTATTCTCTTCTTGCTCCTTTGTACAAAGCACACATGTACGAAATTTTGGGCGATTTGATAATCACCAGGGTCCGGGAAATTCCGGACATTCCCAGAAAGTATACGATTGTTGCGGAGTTAACACGTCAATTAGAACAAAATAATTCCCGGTCGAATGTTGATGCTGACTTTTATGAATACTAGTAGATCGTACAGAACGAGTGAGACCGCGGCGCTTCCAATCAAAGAAAATTTACGAGAGTTATTGCCGGGAGGAGATCGTTCTTTTTTTTGCAACCATAAAAATCAAATCACGTGGGGAAATATTTTTGCAACCATAAAAATCAAATCATCTTCAAAGTAGATTTGATGAGCGTCACGTGGGGAAATATTTAATAAATTTTACGCTAAATTCATCAGTGTTGTTAATTGCACGTGGTTATACTAATTAAAAAAAATTAAAAAACAAGTGCAGATACCCTTTTCCGAAAACCAGGATTCCCTTTTTTTGTAAAGTAGAATTTAATTTCAATAAAGAGGAAAAAGACTTCGAATAGAAAAATCTGGATTAACAAAAATCTCCAAAATAAAATATTGGAAGTTACTAAAGCCGACGCGGATTTTTTTTTTAATTTTTAACTTCAGACATCAACAAATCAACAAAATGCGATTCATATTATTATTTTTTAAATGGTTTTCGAGGTTTTCGAGTTAAAAAAAAATTGAAATTTGAAATTGTTAACCACGTCAGCGCCATCTGTTTTTAGTTTGTCGAACTACGATCAATCGGCATCTCCACCAGTGTTGCCAATCCGAGTCCAAAAGTCCCTGCCCGCGGTTGAAAATTTCCTTTTTCATAACATAACAAAAATTCTCTTTTGCGAAAAGGAATTTAATTTCAATAGAGAAAGAAAAAAGGACTTCAGATAGAAAAATCTGAATTAACGAAAACACCCTAGCACGTTATTGAAGTCCCTAAAGCCCATGCGCATTTTTTTTTTTTTTTTGGATTTATTTATTTAATTTATTTTAACTTCAGATGTCATCAAAACATGTACGGTTTTGAAGCGTTCTGAATATAACAAAAAAAAAATCTATCTGAAGTACTCTTATGTCAGCGCCATCTGTGAATAATATGTCGAACTACGATTTACTGTCTCAATTTAGACTTAAAACAATTACGCCGAATAGGTACATTTCCACCCCGTAACATTTTAATTTTATTTTAAAAAAAAGCAGTCCTGTTGCGTCAGAGCCATCTGTAAATAATCCGTCGAGCTACGATTAGTCGGTATCGATTGCAGTGTTGCCAACCTTCCGAGTCCGAAACTCCCCGTGAGCTGGTCAAAACTTCCCCCTTTTCGTAACCAAAATGTGATTTTGTTGAACGGAATTTAATTTTAATCGAGAAAAAAAAAACGCATTGACAAAAATATTAAAACAAAATTATTGGCCTTGCTAAAGCCAACGCGCATTTTTTAATTTTTAACTTCAGAAACACAAACATAAAAATATGACATTCTCATTACGGTTTCCAAGCGTTTTGTGTTTAATCTGCGTGAAACTGTGTTACGTCAGCGCCATCTATGTATATTTCGTCGAACTATGATTAGTCGGCGCGAAATTTGAAATGAATTTTTATTTCAATCGTTCTCCCACAGTATACAAGACAGCATAGAACAAAAAAATGCTACCAACCCTCTAAATACCTCATTATATTTACACCAGTCTTTTTTTCATGTATCGTATTACGGTAATAAGGACGAAAATACATATATAACAAATTCCCTCTAGAACAGTAATATTTTATCATAAATTATTAATTTTTAAATGGAAGCAAATCAGACAAAATTTTGAAAGACTGGATAATCCTCAAAATTTACTTTACTTTTTAATTAAAAAATTGTACAAAATAAGAAACCTGGCAGCACGAAACATAGAAGAAGCCGCGAACGCGGCGTACTCGGCTGTTAGAGCGCCATGACAATTTTTTGTCGTTTATTTTAGAAAAAAAAAAACAATCCCCCCTTTCGCTTTAGGAATGTCATGAAAATGAAAAAAAAAATAATAATAATAGATAAAACAGCAAAGAAAACCCTTTCTTTTAAATATTATTATCTTAAAGAGAATGGGGCTGCGGCAAGGTCTTCAACGTCCCCGAATGCGTTGCAAAACCAATCGCCAGATGCAGAGTGACTCACGCGAAATGATTCACGAATGCACTACGACACTAGGTATTTTCCTAGAAAAACATGTTTCGGCATCAATATCGGAATTATATCTGTCATCCCCATGAATAAGTGGTTAAGTCAAATTTCCCTACTTTTTAGAGAACGATGACAAAACAGTTTGAAAAAGATGTGCAAAGTAGGGTTTTGTAATGTATTTCGAGCCAACGTCTGACTTGTTCTAACAAGGGAATTGCTATTTGGGTGTTTGAGGGTTGATTAATGTTTTGGAAAAAGAGTGAGAAGGATGGGGTGAAAATAGTCATTTAATGATTCTTGTGTTTTAACTGAAACCAGAGATTTCGAGAGCAGAAATCATAGTTCTTTTGGACTCTCGTTGTATGCTTCAAGGAGAGGAAGGTTTGAAAAGACGAGTCCTTGTAAGCGATCATTTTTTTTTTTCATTTAAGTAACTCCTGTCCCTCACACAACATTATCCTGTTTTTCTTTTTTTTTAATACAATTATTACTTATTGTTTAAATGCTCATTGTAGTATTACGCTTTTCTATTGTTTTGTACTGTTTCATGTTAGTTATGCGTACAAAGTTTAACGTATTTTAAATTTTAATTTTAAATTAAAGAAAATTCAGCGTTTCGTTAAAAGTAAACAAGCAGTCGATGTTTGTTTTCGCCCGCCTCCGCTGCCTCCGCCTTTATTACAGTTGGCAGTTGATTTTCAGACAAAACAGATTCGCTACAGTCACGGCAAATACAACGCCGCCGCCCGAGTGTATAAGGAATTGTTTGTTGGCTTTGTTTTAAATTCGCTTCCTCTTACGCCCCGGACATGTCCGGAATACACAGGCAGATGCTTATCTTTAACATAGAGCTATCAGTTACGAGTGCTTTCACCGGAAACCGGATTGAAACAAGCGAACGATAGTTATTCCGTTCGTTTCAAAGGGGCGCGCGCATCGATTGAACTCGGGCGATGGAATCCCGAATTAAAAGAGTTTTCTTCTTCTTTTTCTTCTTTTTGGCGCGCTTGTCCGGAAAAATCCGGGAAAATCGCATCCGGGAGGTTGTTTTCCCCGATTTAAAACGCGAAATAAAAGAAGGGCAGAAATGTTTGTTTGCACGTTTCCATTGAAAAAAAAAAAAAAAAAACAAAACAATAATAATACTCAGTGAGGAGTAACCGAAGTTCGCTGCTCGTAGTTGTAAAATGGGAATCGGTGTGTTTAGGCCTTAATGTGTGTACACAAAAAAAAAAAAAAATGTAAGGTGTTTTTTTTTTTTTTAGGACAACACGTACACTGTAGCGTAGCGAGTGCGGGTGGTTATCACAGAGGGCGGGGTTGGACGCGGTCGAGCACGTAGCGATGTCTTATATGGGGAAACGGCTGGAAAACTCGACCGCTCTTTTCTGGTCACCTTTCGCTGTCTCCCTGTATGTGAATCTGAAATTAAATCCAAAAACATTTCAGACAGTAAACGAAAAACCTTAACTTGGCGTTTCGCAAACCCGTTTGCTTCATGAAGCATCAAAATGCGATTATGTTACCTCCTGATTACTTAACGCAAACCGCGGCAAGTTAGCGCTGACAGAGCCAAATCAGCTGTCCCGAGCTAAATGGAGTTACGTTACCTTCTAATTACTAAACGAAAACTGTAGCAAGTTAGCGCTGAAAGAGTCTCATCAGCTGTCCCGAGCTAGTACAAATGAAGAAAAGTCGGTTAGGTCAAATCAATTTCATGAGCGCCAGGGAAGTAGGACCCTAGCTGATGACTACGCCACTGTAAAACCTACTCCCAAGACTCGCAGCGTGCGCCCAAATTCGGAAAACTCTCAGGAATAACTTCACACTCGGGCATACAAAGCAGTAAATCGACGCAGCAAAACACCATAACGTACTTAAAAAAAAGTATATTTAACACAAAGACACAAGATTAACGAAGCAGCAAAAATCGCAGGCACTTTCCTCGGCTAAAAATATTCTAAAAAAATTACCGGTGGTCATTACTAATAATACCTTTCACTTAAATAAATAAGCGTGGTTTGAACAGATCCAGTACTGGTCTCCACTCAATGTAAACCAAAAATCCGGTTAAATTTGTAAAAACGTTAACTTTAATGCACAGACGTGTGCCAGTATGCTTATGTTATAAGCGAACATAAATAATTCAGGTACGTTACGGTTTCGTGTGGAATTCAGACGAACTTGCGGTTATCTGTATATGTCAAACGTAGACAAATGTTACAGAGTAGGCGCCGCCACTCGTGGAAAACTCGTACTTCAGATGCGTCGGTGTTCCCACGTATCCTGCTCTGCTGACCT
Organism: Prosopocoilus inquinatus; assembly: GCA_036172665.1. Lineage (NCBI taxonomy): Eukaryota > Metazoa > Arthropoda > Insecta > Coleoptera > Lucanidae > Prosopocoilus > Prosopocoilus inquinatus. The sequence continues at coordinate 2,639,011 of CM069873.1, forward strand.
TCCGAAAGAACGCTGATTCTATACGTTGTTGGGACGCATTGGAATTCCGATAGCTAAATTCAAACCTCTGCTGATCTTGGGAAAGAACGCTGATCCTAAACTTTGTTCGGACGCAATGGAATTTCGATGCCTAATTTAAACCGTTTACGTCCTGGATAGTAGGATTTTCGCCAAATAAAACAGGGCAACGAAAGGCGGGGTAAAGAAAACAAGCGTATTCCCCTATTAAACGAAAGAAATCAAGTATAAACATGGATCACGCTAACATGGACTTCCATTTACCTTTTGGTTCAAACCTGAAAGGAAATCGGAAGAAGTTGTGGTTATTCAGTTGTCAAACGCAGGCAAACATCACCGAGCAGCGCTGCCACTCGTGGAAAAGTCGTACTTCAGTTGCGTTAGTGTTGTTCATACGCAATGGAATTCCCATGAGTAATTCAAACCGTTTACGCCATCGATAGTAGGATTTGATTTTCGCCAAAGAAAATAGGGGAACGAAGAAAAGAAAGAAAAGAAGCGGATTTTTTCTGTTAAACCAAAGAAATCAAATATAAGTATGGGTCACGCAAAACATCGACATCCCATGATTTTTTTGTTCGAACACAAGCGAGTTATCCGCTCGGTATAATTTGCTCTTAGCAAATTGAACATCGCTCAAGGCATCCAAGGATTCCAGCGCCACTGTATTTATTTAGAATTCTGAATCGAAATTACGCAACAATTCTCGAGTTCACACACTACACTTCTGCTTTTTCTTTGACGTGCAAAGCGGCCAATCGAAATTGTGGATCGTCTTTTGTTTTCTTATCTTTTCGGATGAACTGACGGGGAAATTTTTATCAGTTAAGTATATTGGGTCGGCTTTTGTTTAATTTCTTTTTTCTCCGTTGTAAAGTCGATCGTCTTTAGTTTTTTTTTTCTCGCCAACTTGTTTGTTTCGTTTTTCTTTTTTCCGCTCGAAAAAATTAAATAAGTCGTTGTGAACTCGATCGTCTTCTGTTCTGGTTTTTTCGACGTCAAGAAAAATTGAAATTACCGTGAAGTCGGCCATTCCGTTTTTCGTTTTCGCCGTCTTACGAAGAAAAATTGAAATTGCCGGGAAGTCGGCCATTCCGTTTTTCGGGGAAAATATTTAAAGTGTAAAATCGATCGTCTTTCGTTTTTGTTACTGGTCTTATTAAAAAAGAAAATCAACTTGTTTGCCCTCTTGATTTTTGTTTTGCTACGAAATAATAAGTGGTTGAAATTCGTCTTCAAACGATCGTCTTTTGTTTTGTTGTTTTTTTACGAAAAAAACAATGGAAATTATTGTCGATCGCCTATTTTGTTTTCTCGTATTTCCGGATGAACTGATCGTGAACTGTTTGTCAGTTTCATTATCGATCGCCTTCTGTCTTAATTACATTCTTCGAAATGCGAAGTCGATCGTCCTTTGTTTTATTCTTGGAGGTCTTACGAAGCAAGTATTATTTTTTTTTTGTCTAAAAAAGTTGAAATTGCGGTGAAGACGATCGTTTTCTGTTTTTCGGTTTTTCTTCCGCCGAAAAAAAGTGGCTATAAATTGTCGTGAAATCGATCTTCTTTTGTTTTGTTTCTCGTCTTATTACGAAAAAAATCGTCCGGTTTTTGTTTTTCGTTTTGCAAAATAACTAAATGATTACCGAAAAATTTTGTCACAAATCGTTTTTGATTGCAGTCAAAAACCCTCGAACGGCCACTGTACAGCTGTTTCAGCCCTATTTGGGGCTTCTTCAGCAGAAACGTAGCTCGAGATTTCCACTGCAAACCAAACACGACTTGCGTATGCGATGTTAGGTCAAAAAGCGATCGTAGAGTGTCGCTGTTTTATCTATAAATGCTTTTTCTCTCGACTTTTTTTTTATTACGAAAGAAACAACGAAATTGTCGTTCGTCTTTTGTTTTCCTGTCTTTTCCAGCTCAAAATGGCGACCAATCAGAGCACAGAAATAGACAGCGTGGTCATCTAGAACCAATGAGAGTTTTGATATCAAACGGGAAACAATGTTACCACCTTATAACGGCAGATCTGTATACCACAAGTTGCTGAAAGTAACCAAGAATTTACACGTAACAACCAAACAACCAATTTTGCGAAACATCAAGTAAGCTATACAGAAAACCACATGTATTTTTAGCTCGATCTAAAGTGTTTTATTTCATTTTCAAATAAAACCTACGATTATTATTTCTTGCACGAGCAAGAATTATCGTACCAAAACAAAAAGATCACGGTAATCCTCAAGTAAAAAAAAAAAGCTCTACCAGCTGCGCAACGTTTAAATTATGAACGCAGTGTGGACGAAAGAAGCTTTTTTTGTTTTAAGCGTTCAGGGTATTAAATATTACGCTGGATTTAATTTGTATGCAAATTAATCGTCTTCAGTTAACAAAAGGCGTTTGCGAACGCAGCAGATAAACCCCTTTATAAAACCCCACGGGATTATGTAGTCTTAAATAATCGCAAAACAAACACAAAATGCATTCTTAAACTACATGGAAGAAAGTGTTTTTCATGGAATAAATTTAAGCGCCTGGGAACAGATACAGAAAAAAGAAAACAGTCATCCTCAAGTATGCTATGGACTTCCGATCGAGTTTCTTGCACATATAATTCAATCAGAGGGAAAGAGAGGGAAGATGAAAGTTTTTCACAGGTAGATATGCTATAGACTTTCGCTCAAGTTTCTTGCCCATATAATTTAATGAAAGGGAAAGAGAGGGAAGATGAAAGCTCTTCACCGCCACATATGCTACAGACTTCCGATCGAGTTTCTTGCCCATATAATTCAATCAGAGGGAATGAGAGGGAAGATGAAAGTTTTTCACAGGCAGATTTACTGTAGACTTTCGATCTTATGTTTCTTGCCCATATAATTTAATGAAAGGGAAAGAGAGGGAAGATGAAAGCTCTTCACAGCCAGATGTGCTATAGACTTCCGATCGAGTTTCTTGCCCATATAATTCAATAAGAGGGAAAGAGAGGGAAGATGAAAGCTCTTCACAGTCAGATATACTATAGACTTCCGATCGAGTTTCTTGCCCATATAATTCAATGAGAGGGAAAGAGAGGGAAGATGAAAGCTCTTCACAGCCAGATATACTATGACTTCCGATCGAGTTTTTTGCCCATCTAATTCAATGAGAGGGAAAGATGAAAGCTCTTCACAGCCAGATATGCTATAGGCTTCCGATCGAGTTTTTGGCCCATATAATTCAATGAGAGGGAAAGAGAGGGAAGATGAAAGCTCTTCACATCCAAAGTACTTTAGGTTGACGCCTCGTAAGCGCCGAATCCCGAGTACAATTATTTTTAAATTGAAAAAAATTTAATAAATTCATTGACTTTCGGTTTCCTGAAAAATTTAGGAGGTATTCCCACTACAAATAATTCACTGGTTTATAGTTATGAACAGGGAAAAGAGTTCGGGCCACTTGTTCTGCGAACGGCACGAAAATTTAGTACTCGGACTGTATCAGCTTTGTCTACAACGTGGGAACGCACGCATTGCGATTACGATGACACTCTTTTCCCTCCCATCCCATCAATAACAATTCGATGGCAAGAGTAAATAGTAGTAGCATTCGGCGTAAAAAGTGTCCAACATTAAATGGCCTGAATTCTTTTCCCTAGTTATGAACATTGTCCTACGCGAACTCCCTCTTTCGATGGCAAGAGTAAATAGTTGTAGCATTCGGCGTAAAAAGTGTCCAACATTAAGTGGCCTGAATTCTTTTCCCTGGTTATGAACATTGTTCTACGCGAACTCCCTCTTTCGATGGCAAGAGTAAATAGTTGTAGCATTCGGCGTAAAAAGTGTCCAACATTAAGTGGCCTGAATTCTTTTCTCTGGTTATGAACATTGTTCTACGCGAACTCCCTCTTTCGATGGCAAGAGTAAATAGTTGTAGCATTCGGCGTAAAAGGTGTCCAACACTAAGTGGCCTGAATTCTTTTCCCTGGTTATGAACGTTGTCCGACGCGAACTCCCTCTTCCGAGGACCCTCCATAAATGATTTCGGTTTCATTACTTAATGGACAAAATGTGTACGCGTTCTTTCAGGACTGGAGTAAACTAAAATTTATCGCCACGTCATTTCCAGGAATGTCTCCCGTAATCGCGGAAACGGGCCGCGCTCGTCGCTCTCTCCATTTTCGTCGGACGCTTTATGATCCTCTTAATTAAGGTTAATGTGACTTAGGGACTCACCTCGCTAAGTATGGCCCAGTTATCGCTGTCTGAGTGCACATGTAACCTCAGCGTAGACACCCGACCGATGCCCTCCTCCGGATTTCCGGTTGCGATGCCAATAATATCAAATTTTCCTGAAACAAAAGACACAGCTTAAAAAAAAATAATAACTTGGAAGTAGAGAGTTTAAACAGATTTGGATTTGATGGCCCAACGAATTTCCTCGATTATATCGAGTTTACTTACTTTAAGTCATCTATTTTATTATCACCTAGTCATCTATTTTATTATCACCTAGTTACCTTTTTGGCATATACCTCGGTTTTGTTAAATTAATATTAGCATCAGAGTTAGAATATACTGTTTACTGTATAACCGTAAATTACGTCTTAGGACCGATTATGATCTATCTTAGAACCGATTGTAATCAGTCTTAAGACGCACCATCATTAAACGATTGAGTGATTTAAAACAAAAATTCCTTTTTATCCATACGCTATTTTGATTATGGGAGTGACGTGTTTGTATTTATATTAAATAAAGAAAAGATCTTGACGTGACGAGTGCTTCCGATTCTATTAAGCTATACCACGTCTGACAATGCTGGAAGATATATCAGTTCACAATACCAGGCAAGCATGTGCTAAATACATTGCATTAGATCACCCAATACGGCTTCTCGTAATTGCATTGCGCCCAAGAGTGATGAACCGCACTCAGTTTGACATTTCCGAAATGAAAGCCATTGTTAAACAGCACAAGAGACCGGGAATACCGGACGGAATCTAAATTAAGATTTTTCGAGTACCCAAATTAGAAAAATACAACGTACACTTTTGTGCACCAGTACTTTTTACATGACGTATACAGGGTTACAACTAATTAAAGCGCCACCATGGGAATGGATCTCGTACACCATAAGAGATACAAAGACGGTTAAACAACAAAAAAGTTGCGCTGCTTTGGAGCCTATCGAAATATTCCAAAAAAATCTTTTCTACCTTCATTCGTTTCTGAAATATCTTCAAAAAACTGATTCTCGAAAAAATCTCGAATATCTTCCTTATATTTATTAAAATAAAATAAAATTTTTGTGTCAAATTCGATGAACAATCTAATAGATTCCGAAGAAATAGGTTAGGATTGACAGTTTCGCAGATACGACTGTCAACTGTCTTCTTCCTTATGGACGCTGCCTTGGGTATTCATACCACGTGATGCAAAAACAAAATCTGCGTACCGACCAAACGACGCACTTATTCTTTTGTTTTAAAACAAAATATCAAGACAGTACAGAAGATTTTGAAAAAAAAAAAACATCTAGTAGGCGGAAGCGTGTAAACGTACAAAACCAAAATTTTCATTAAATTTATAAATCTTATTCAATCACGGTACTTGTTTACATAAAAAAAATACTTTTTAACAAAAATTCTTAGTAATTCCTAATATTTTGTATTAAAACAAAAGCAGAAACCTTGATACGGTCGTATTCAAAAATTATTGCTGCGTCACGTGCTATAAGTATCCAAGGCGGCGTCCGTAATAAAAGAAACAATTGACTGCCGCATTTACGAATCTGTCAAACCTAACCTGTTTAATATAAAAAAAACACGATCGGCAAGTCGCAGTATGATCGTAACCGGTCGGAGTTCTTCGGTTCAAAAACTCTCTTTAGTTAAAAGAATCAGGACGTCGACGATAAGTTATGCCGTCAAGCTCTCACAAGGAACCATTTGAAGTATCAAACAATTGAAGTAGCATTTGACACATTTTCGATCTTTCCGTTGCATTTACTTTTTTTATTTATTAAAAAAAAAATTATTATCTTAAGTGAAGGAAGAAGAAAATGCGCTTTCACTTAAGATTTGATAAACGACGATCGACTTGCGATCAATCAATTGTCATTTGTTTTTTGTCACTTCCTGCGTATAACTGTTTGTCATTTGTTTTGCCAAGTGAATTTTATTAGAAATTTTGGAAAAATGTGCATTGAAAAAATCGACGAACGAAAAAATCTTAATCATTAATTAAGTTCAGACGATTGATCGTCATTTGTTAGTAGTGTGCTTTCGCTTAAGATACGATAAATGACGATCGACTCGCGGTCATTTGTTCCGTCAAATTAAAACTGCAACACTTCCCCTCTTAACTGATCGATTGTCATTTGTTTTGGCGAGCGAACTTTGCAAGTTTTGTCGGAAAAATTCCGAAACCAAACGAAAAATGAAGAAATAGCGACGGGCGTTTGTTACGAAAAAAAAAAGAAAGCGTTAAAACAAAAGTTGACAGCGGTTTCGGTGAAAAACAAATGAGCATCTATGATCACGTGACGAGCGTGAGACATCGGAGAATAATCTCGAACTATCGCGAGCGAGCATTCGACATCTGTATTCAAACAATCGACGACGAACGGCGGCGAAATCATCCGACGTTTTTCTAAGAACGTTTAACCCTGATTATTAATTGAAAAATTAAAATGATTGATCGTCATTTGTTTCGGCAAGTGCCCTCTTTCACCAAAGATTTGATAAACGACTATCGACTCGCGATCATTCGATTGTGGTTTCGTTTTTTCTCAAATTAAACCCCGTTTTGAAACGTCACTTCGCTTCCTCCGTGCAGCTGATCGATTGTCGTTTGTTTTTGGACAAGTCAACCTTCGAAATTTTGAAAAAAAAATTCCGAAACCACACAAAAAAATGGAAGAAATACACGAGACGGACGGTTGATACAAAAAAAGAAAAAAGAAAAAACAGAAAAACAAAACAAGGCGGGCGGTTTCAGTGAAAAACAAATGACTATCGTCACGTAATACGGGTGTGGGACATCGTAAAAAACAATTGAACATCGCGAGCGACGTCTTGCTCTAAAGCATTCGCTTTCTCTCTCTGATAATAAGCGTATTCAAACAATCGAACGGCGCAATAAAAAAAAAGTGCATTGAGCTCTTCAGTCAGTCGATTGTCGTTTGTTTCAGAAAGCTAGGATGCCGAAACATTTTTCGAAAATTTCTAAAATTAAAAAAAAAAGTGCGACAAAAACAATACGTAAGTTTGTTTTTGGACAAGTCAACCTTCCAAATTTTGAAAAAACTCCGAAACCACACAAAAAATGGAAGAAATACACGAGACGGACGGTTGATACAAAAAAAAAGAAAAAACAGAAAAACAAAACAAGGCGGGCGGTTTCAGTGAAAAACAAATGACTATCGTCACGTAATACGGGTGTGGGACATCGTAAAAAACAATTGAACATCGCGAGCGACGTCTTGCTCTAAAGCATTCGCTTTCTCTCTCTGATAATAAGTGTATTCAAACAATCGAACGGCGCAATAAAAAAAAAGTGCACTGAGCTCTTCAGTCAGTCGATTATCATTTGTTTCAGAGAGCTAGGATGCCGAAACATTTTTCGAAAATTTCTAAAATTAAAAAAAAAGTGCGACAAAAACAATAAGTAAGATTTTTCAAACGTTTCTGAAATTAAAAAAAAAAAACACCAACTAAATATAAGGTAAATACAGTCGACAGACGAAAAATCGAAGACCATTGTCATTAGGCCCATTGTCATTAGGCCAAGCAAACATGTTATGTACTTTGAAAACTTTTCCTAAAACTACCTTACATTAAACGTTATTTGTTTTGACAGGTTAGAACTCTAAAATTTTTTAAATTAAAAATAGAAAACTCAGTATTAGGCAAACATAGTCGATACGGGAAAAATAAAAGACTATTAGCGTTGGGCACAGGACGACGACTGCAAGGACGAGTCCGGCACTGTGCAAAGAAGATGGAGGAAGCGATTTCTGTCCACCTAAAACCTCACACCGGAAACCTTTCAGATATGGCAATCGAAACTTTCTTTGCATTCATTTTAAAATACTCCGGCCATAAAATAGTGTAAAATTCTTTGTGACTTAAATGATTTAATTAATTAATTGGCAACAGGAAAGAAAATTTGCTTGATTATTACTGTATCATTTCTAAAAGGGTGTCTGAGACGATATCCCCAAAAAAATAGTTGTAAAACGGATAAGGCTGAAAATGTCAATTCATTAAGAAACGGAAACCCGAACGATTCCTGGCTAATTTCTAAACCCAAACTCAAAACTCGAATTGCTACTGGGGGTCGTTAATGGTTGGTTAAAATTTTGGAAAAAGAGTGAAAAGAAAGGGGCCATTTAATTTTTACATATATTTTCTAGGTTTTAAAAGCTTTTGTCTCACTCTGGTCTAAGCGGTAGGGATGTGGTGTTACATTCGGTTTTCGCATTGACCGTTTCGATCGGGTAGGCTTCCGTTGGTGCACGCGTGTTGTGCATGTCGTGGTTGTTGTTGGTACCGCCTCTCCCGATGTCAAGTGGTTCGGCGCGATGCGGATCACTTCCTTTTTTATGGCGAGTAAGTAAGCTGCCAGGTGTTTTGAAACGCCTTGTGTACTGAATGATTTTTGTGGGATCATTTATTGATGGATCTGTAAACCCACCGATGTAATCGGATTCCAGTCACTTCGTGTTGCGTCCCAGTCGGTTTTGAGATGTTTGTTTTTCGGCTTTGAGGGACATGCGATCTTATTCCTGAATTGCTGTGCATCAGTGAGGCGAGCGCCATGTTGTTTCTTTCCTATTTGATACTTGCTTGTTTTCCACGTGCGTTTACCGTTCGCGGACGTAATTTTTTTCCTTCTAACAAGCAAGCAGGCAGTCCGGGGCAGATTTTTACCAGCTGATTCGGTGCAGGGTGGTTTCCGCTTCGTTTAACCCGCGTACGTCGACTGAAACCCCTAAAGACGAAGCGTTCCCCTCGTGCATTGCCGCTGGAGAAGAATAATTCCGGGCTGTCATGCTCTTATTATCGGCGTTAAGATGTATAATCCATTTTTTTATAAACCCCCATCCATCAAGACATAATATACAAGTGGGTATATTTGAAATAAAAGCTGAAGAAGTACCTAAACGAAATTGTAAATAGAAAACTTTTAGAAGCATCAGAATTTAATAAGAAACTTCTCCGCCGAGTGTATTTCTTTTTGTTAATTGCAACTTTCAGATATTGCATCTCGCATACATTTCTAGCTCGAATGCAAAGTTTTGTTATGTATTTGAGTTTTGTTTTCCTCTGCGCTTCTAAGGACAAAAAAAAAGAAAAAAAAAAAAATAAAGCCACGGAGTAAATTGCTCCGCGTTGAATTTCAAACATTTCGCTGAAAGCGGCGGAAAGAAACAACTCCCCACGAAGTGCCGCTTATTAACAAATAAAAGGCGAATTCACATAAAAATGAAACTGTGCATTAAATAAACGGCCGAACGTGGATCCTCTGTGAAGGAAGAAGCAATAAGTACGGAATTCCAGGAGGGGGACGGCTACGTCACGAGGAAAGCAATTTATTTTCGAGTTGTTCATTCTATTATTCCTTAAAGGCTATTTGTTCCACGTAGATAACATTTCACACGTAGTCCTGGCGTACGTGGAATTCGATAATTGCTTTGCAGCGTGAGGCGAGAAGCCTCACAATACATACGTGAGCTTAAAGCCGAAGACTTCGCGTTTTGAATTATTATAAGTTCGCAGCTTCCGACCGTTTACGTAATTTACTGTTTTCGACACGTTTCAATTAAGTGTACTTATCTAAGTCCTGCAAGTTATTCGATAGAGTGGTTTTGAAAGCATTCAAATGGTTTTTAACATTAAAAATCCCTTGAGTCGAACGAGTCGAAGTTCGTTAATTCCTGATAAAGATTACAGAAGTTTAGGTTAAAAATTTTTTTGGTAAATAATTCCGCCCTTATTAATGGTGATACGATAATAAATCTAAAATCAAAATTGCGTAGAATTAATTCAACTTTCTAATAGTGTTACCAAATCTGCACCTTATTCTCAGACTTTTGTTAGTAAAATTAATTTTTAGTGTTGAGCCCATTCAGCACTCAGATACTTAAAAATATTTTCTTTGAATGAATTTTTCCGGGTCACTTTGACTAGGTTTTTTTTCTTTCTTTTGATGGTTTGTTATATATTGCCGGAGACACCCGGTACAATGGATAAAATCAAGCCGCTTTAATCTAACTGAAAATTTCATTCGCTGTTCCATCACCATCACACTTAGCTGTAATTAATTTTAGAGAACGGCTGTTCGGGAAAATCATAACTCGCTAAGTTAATTTTCCTTCCCGATTATTTCAATTTGCGCCTTGCAATCTAAGTGTCCGGAACGCGAATTAAAGTTTCAAACTTCTACATCGCCATGAACAAAGCACGGCCACGCAAAATGTTCATCGACGATTATTACTCGTTCGTATTACTCAAATTTCACAAATTGCAAAATAATTCGGAATGCCAAAGTTTGCACAAAGCAGGTGTCTATTTTTTAAATTTCCAGTAACAAACAAAAACATTGTGTAAAAATAATAATCAATAAAAAAAGGGTTTTCAAAAATATTGATCAAAAAATCTGTTCTGTTGTGAAACAAATACCGAAATCAAATTCAAAACGCAATTGGAAAAATGCCCAGAGAATAGCAGCGTCGAAATTACCGACAAGCGCTTCGCTACAGAATATTTTGGTCCTTCGAGCCGGATATAAAAGTGAAAAGCAAGATCACGGTTTTTGGAAAGCAAGGTCAAGCTTTACTTTTCGTACGGTTGATGTAAGTTCGTTTTAAAATACATCTGCATTGTATTCATAGTGACAAAAAAAAAACGTTACGTAAAAATAATCAATAAAAAACGCTTGCCAAAAATATTTACCAAAAAAAATCTGCTCTATTGTGAAATAAATAAAATTCAAAACGCAACTGGAAAAACGCCCGTACAATAATAGCGTCGAAACTATCGATAAGCGCTTCGCTACAGAACATTTTGGTCCTTCGAGCCGGATATAGAAGTGAAAAGAAGATGGCGGTTTTTGGAAAGCAAGGCCAGTTTCAGAGCTTTACTTTTCGTACGGTTGATTATGTTCGTTTATCTGCATTGTATTCATAGTATTAAAAAAATCGTTATGTAAAAATAATAAATAAAAAAGGATTGTCAAAAATATTGACCAGAAAATCTGTTTTATTGTGAAATAAATACCGAAATCAAATTCAAAATGAAACTAGAAAAACGCCCAGACGATAATAGTAGCGTCGAAACTACCGACAAGTGCTTCTCTACAGAACATTTTGGTCCTTCGAGTCGGATATAAAAGTGAAAAGCAAGATCACGGTTTTTGGAAAGCAAGGTCAAGCTTTACTTTTCGTACGGTTGATGTATGTTCGTTTTAAAATGCATCTGCATTGTATTCATAGTAACAAAAAAAAACGTTACGTAAAAATAATCAATAAAAAACAGTTGCCAAAAATATTTACCAAAAAAAATCTGTTCTATTGTGAAATAAATCAAATTCAAAACGCAACTGGAAAAACGCCCATACAATAATAGCGTCGAAACTATCGATAAGCGCTTCGCTACAGAATATTTTGGTCCTTCAAGCCGGATATAAAAGAGAAAAGCAAGATCACGGTTTTTGGAAAGCAAGGTCAAGCTTTACTTTTCGTACGGTTGATGTATGTTCGTTTTAAAATGCATCTGCATTGTATTCATAGTAACAAAAAAAAACAGTTGCCAAAAATATTTACCAAAAAAAATCTGTTCTATTGTGAAATAAATCAAATTCAAAACGCAACTGGAAAAACGCCCATACAATAATAGCGTCGAAACTATCGATAAGCGCTTCGCTACAGAATATTTTGGTCCTTCGAGCCGGATATAAAAGTGAAAAGCAAGATCACGGTTTTTGGAAAGCAAGGTCAAGCTTTACTTTTCGTACGGTTGATGTATGTTCGTTTTAAAATACATCTGCATTGTATTCATAGTGACAAAAAAAAAACGTTACGTAAAAATAATCAATAAAAAACGCTTGCCAAAAATATTTACCAAAAAAAATCTGCTCTATTGTGAAATAAATAAAATTCAAAACGCAACTGGAAAAACGCCCGTACAATAATATCGTCGAAACTATCGATAAGCGCTTCGCTACAGAACATTTTGGTCCTTCGAGTCGGATATAAAAGTGGAAAGCAAGATCGCGGTTTTTGGAAAGCAAGGTCAAGCTTTACTTTTCGTACGGTTGATGTATGTTCGTTTTAAAATACATCTGCATTGTATTCATAGTGACAAAAAAAAAACGTTACGTAAAAATAATCAATAAAAAACGCTTGCCAAAAATATTTACCAAAAAAAATCTGCTCTATTGTGAAATAAATAAAATTCAAAACGCAACTGGAAAAACGCCCGTACAATAATAGCGTCGAAACTATCGATAAGCGCTTCGCTACAGAACATTTTGGTCCTTCGAGTCGGATATAAAAGTGAAAAGCAAGATCACGGTTTTTGGAAAGCAAGGTCAAGCTTTACTTTTCGTACGGTTGATGTATGTTCGTTTTAAAATGCATCTGCATTGTATTCATAGTAACAAAAAAAAACAGTTGCCAAAAATATTTACCAAAAAAAATCTGTTCTATTGTGAAATAAATCAAATTCAAAACGCAACTGGAAAAACGCCCATACAATAATAGCGTCGAAACTATCGATAAGCGCTTCGCTACAGAATATTTTGGTCCTTCGAGCCGGATATAAAAGTGAAAAGCAAGATCACGGTTTTTGGAAAGCAAGGTCAAGCTTTACTTTTCGTACGGTTGATGTATGTTCGTTTTAAAATACATCTGCATTGTATTCATAGTGACAAAAAAAAAACGTTACGTAAAAATAATCAATAAAAAACGCTTGCCAAAAATATTTACCAAAAAAAATCTGCTCTATTGTGAAATAAATAAAATTCAAAACGCAACTGGAAAAACGCCCGTACAATAATATCGTCGAAACTATCGATAAGCGCTTCGCTACAGAACATTTTGGTCCTTCGAGTCGGATATAAAAGTGGAAAGCAAGATCGCGGTTTTTGGAAAGCAAGGTCAAGCTTTACTTTTCGTACGGTTGATGTATGTTCGTTTTAAAATACATCTGCATTGTATTCATAGTGACAAAAAAAAAACGTTACGTAAAAATAATCAATAAAAAACGCTTGCCAAAAATATTTACCAAAAAAAATCTGCTCTATTGTGAAATAAATAAAATTCAAAACGCAACTGGAAAAACGCCCGTACAATAATAGCGTCGAAACTATCGATAAGCGCTTCGCTACAGAACATTTTGGTCCTTCGAGTCGGATATAAAAGTGAAAAGCAAGATCACGGTTTTTGGAAAGCAAGGTCAAGCTTTACTTTTCGTACGGTTGATGTATGTTCGTTTTAAAATGCATCTGCATTGTATTCATAGTAACAAAAAAAAACAGTTGCCAAAAATATTTACCAAAAAAAATCTGTTCTATTGTGAAATAAATCAAATTCAAAACGCAACTGGAAAAACGCCCATACAATAATAGCGTCGAAACTATCGATAAGCGCTTCGCTACAGAATATTTTGGTCCTTCGAGCCGGATATAAAAGTGAAAAGCAAGATCACGGTTTTTGGAAAGCAAGGTCAAGCTTTACTTTTCGTACGGTTGATGTATGTTCGTTTTAAAATACATCTGCATTGTATTCATAGTGACAAAAAAAAAACGTTACGTAAAAATAATCAATAAAAAACGCTTGCCAAAAATATTTACCAAAAAAAATCTGCTCTATTGTGAAATAAATAAAATTCAAAACGCAACTGGAAAAACGCCCGTACAATAATATCGTCGAAACTATCGATAAGCGCTTCGCTACAGAACATTTTGGTCCTTCGAGTCGGATATAAAAGTGGAAAGCAAGATCGCGGTTTTTGGAAAGCAAGGTCAAGCTTTACTTTTCGTACGGTTGATGTATGTTCGTTTTAAAATACATCTGCATTGTATTCATAGTGACAAAAAAAAAACGTTACGTAAAAATAATCAATAAAAAACGCTTGCCAAAAATATTTACCAAAAAAAATCTGCTCTATTGTGAAATAAATAAAATTCAAAACGCAACTGGAAAAACGCCCGTACAATAATAGCGTCGAAACTATCGATAAGCGCTTCGCTACAGAACATTTTGGTCCTTCGAGTCGGATATAAAAGTGAAAAGCAAGATCACGGTTTTTGGAAAGCAAGGTCAAGCTTTACTTTTCGTACGGTTGATGTATGTTCGTTTTAAAATGCATCTGCATTGTATTCATAGTAACAAAAAAAAACAGTTGCCAAAAATATTTACCAAAAAAAATCTGTTCTATTGTGAAATAAATCAAATTCAAAACGCAACTGGAAAAACGCCCATACAATAATAGCGTCGAAACTATCGATAAGCGCTTCGCTACAGAATATTTTGGTCCTTCGAGCCGGATATAAAAGTGAAAAGCAAGATCACGGTTTTTGGAAAGCAAGGTCAAGCTTTACTTTTCGTACGGTTGATGTATGTTCGTTTTAAAATACATCTGCATTGTATTCATAGTGACAAAAAAAAAACGTTACGTAAAAATAATCAATAAAAAACGCTTGCCAAAAATATTTACCAAAAAAAATCTGCTCTATTGTGAAATAAATAAAATTCAAAACGCAACTGGAAAAACGCCCGTACAATAATAGCGTCGAAACTATCGATAAGCGCTTCGCTACAGAACATTTTGGTCCTTCGAGTCGGATATAAAAGTGGAAAGCAAGATCGCGGTTTTTGGAAAGCAAGGTCAAGCTTTACTTTTCGTACGGTTGATGTATGTTCGTTTTAAAATACATCTGCATTGTATTCATAGTGACAAAAAAAAAACGTTACGTAAAAATAATCAATAAAAAACGCTTGCCAAAAATATTTACCAAAAAAAATCTGCTCTATTGTGAAATAAATAAAATTCAAAACGCAACTGGAAAAACGCCCGTACAATAATAGCGTCGAAACTATCGATAAGCGCTTCGCTACAGAACATTTTGGTCCTTCGAGTCGGATATAAAAGTGAAAAGCAAGATCACGGTTTTTGGAAAGCAAGGTCAAGCTTTACTTTTCGTACGGTTGATGTATGTTCGTTTTAAAATGCATCTGCATTGTATTCATAGTAACAAAAAAAAACAGTTGCCAAAAATATTTACCAAAAAAAATCTGTTCTATTGTGAAATAAATCAAATTCAAAACGCAACTGGAAAAACGCCCATACAATAATAGCGTCGAAACTATCGATAAGCGCTTCGCTACAGAATATTTTGGTCCTTCGAGCCGGATATAAAAGTGAAAAGCAAGATCACGGTTTTTGGAAAGCAAGGTCAAGCTTTACTTTTCGTACGGTTGATGTATGTTCGTTTTAAAATACATCTGCATTGTATTCATAGTGACAAAAAAAAAACGTTACGTAAAAATAATCAATAAAAAACGCTTGCCAAAAATATTTACCAAAAAAAATCTGCTCTATTGTGAAATAAATAAAATTCAAAACGCAACTGGAAAAACGCCCGTACAATAATATCGTCGAAACTATCGATAAGCGCTTCGCTACAGAACATTTTGGTCCTTCGAGTCGGATATAAAAGTGGAAAGCAAGATCGCGGTTTTTGGAAAGCAAGGTCAAGCTTTACTTTTCGTACGGTTGATGTATGTTCGTTTTAAAATACATCTGCATTGTATTCATAGTGACAAAAAAAAAACGTTACGTAAAAATAATCAATAAAAAACGCTTGCCAAAAATATTTACCAAAAAAAATCTGCTCTATTGTGAAATAAATAAAATTCAAAACGCAACTGGAAAAACGCCCGTACAATAATAGCGTCGAAACTATCGATAAGCGCTTCGCTACAGAACATTTTGGTCCTTCGAGTCGGATATAAAAGTGAAAAGCAAGATCACGGTTTTTGGAAAGCAAGGTCAAGCTTTACTTTTCGTACGGTTGATGTATGTTCGTTTTAAAATGCATCTGCATTGTATTCATAGTGACAAAAAGAAACGTTACGTAAAAATAATCAATAAAAAACGGTTGCCAAAAATATTTACTAAAAAAAATCTGTTCTATTGTGAAATAAATAAAATTCAAAAGCAACTGGGAAAACGCTCAGACAATAATGGCGTCGGAAATGTCAATAAACGCTTCGCTACAGTCAGAGTCCTCTGAGTTACTTTCGAGCAAATCTTCCGAGCGGATAAACCGGATCTGCATCAAAATCAGGCGATGTTAGCGCGGGCCACACTTCTAATTGATTTCTTTGTTTTGACTTAGCTTCTATCTCTCTTTCCCATACCCGGAGGTATACTATACAGACTGTATACGACGGTATACTGTGAAGGTTCAACTTTCTTCGAGGTCGCCATTACGACGCTCTTGCTCCTCAAAGAGATACGATAGGGGTACGATAACGCCGATCGAAGTTCAACGCGTTCCCGTGAGAGAGCGTCTCATTGTTGACTCTGACTCTGACTCCGACCGTCACGCCGCGCCGCCACAACTAGAACCAAAGTAACATACACTTTTTTTATAATTGACGTAATAATTTAATTGTTTAGGTACGTATACATTTTCGGCACATTTTTTTTTTTTATTTTCTCGTGGTTTTAAAACCAAGAAGATTGAATTACCGTTTCACGTTTTCGTAAAATTCAGTACTGCATCTGTTTGAATTTAATCATTGTTTAGGTTGAGAATCGTAGCGCGTACGATTGAATCGATTTAGGTTGCGTCAAGCCGTTAAGACTAACATTGTTTTTATGCCAAGATTTCGTATGCCTAAATATATTTATTGTTAAGTACGTTGTGATGTTTTGCTGCGTCGTGAATGCTATCTTGGACGGCCGAGTGTTAAGGTATCTCCTGGAACTTTTCGATTATTATCAGCGCACGCTGTGGATCCTTGGTTCGGTTCCACAGTGCGCGCATCAGCTGGGGTTACTCCCTGGCGCCCGTATCTCTTTTCACCCATACTCTCCACATTCAAAGACTAGCTCGAGACAGCTGATTGACTTCGCACCTTGCACATCGCTTCGCAAATATTTTTCGACGATTAATACTCGTCTAATTAATTTATTTAGAATGTATTTTTTTTTTAATTTTCCCGAATACTTGCCAAATATATTTTTATTAAACTCGATCACGATGAAATCTCTGCGGCTAAATTAATTTTAACGAAGGTCAAACCGCGTTATAAAGCCCTCGTCAAAACCAGATTAGAAACGAATCTATTTGCATGCGTAATATACATATATTTGAGCGCACGCACAACACGAATTCCATCAAACTCCGAGTGTCAGGTTTCAACGTGATTAATCGCGTGCCTAAGTTGAGAGGACATACTTGAAATTGCTAATGCATCGCAGATATTATACCAATATTCGATTTTATGAATAGCTTAGAGACATGCAAATTGGAATGTATGCGGAAGAAGAGAACGAAAACTTTAGCTTCGGACATTGCCGGAGCAATGCAGCATTTTTTTTTTTTAAGTAATTTATAATTTTACAATACAACAAAAAAATATATAATCAATTAGATTTCTTTAGATTTTAGAATCTTATTTAAGCACCCTGTATGGGGGTTGAAAATAAACGTCTTTCTTAACACTGAAAATCCACGACTATTTTCAGATCAAGCTGCTTAATAAAATATTTGATTTCTATAGAAAAGCGCGTCATATTGAACTGTTTGATGCGCCACCAGGTAAATTGTGGGAATTTGTGTAAAACCGCGTTCCAAAATTCAATAAAGCAGGTTTATCTGGAAAGAAACAAGCTCTACGTGTTTTTTGAGGTGTATTCAAGCAAGCCTTTCCTAATGGATTAGCCAGATCTATGTGAAAATCTGAGAATCTGCTTTTCTCCCCATCGCGGGGTATAAAACTGAGTGTTCTGTGGGTTCGTTGCAAGTAAGGCAGATCTCGTCCCTGTGGTTGTCTCAATTCTTTCCGAGACGTCACATAATTGAACAAGCGTACCTACATTGAAGGTCACCGACGCCGCCGCGCCGCCTACAGTAGTGTAAAGTTCGACATTCACCCGAGTGAGGCGCCAGACGCTAACCTGTTCTAACTCTCTTATGATTAACCAAATAAAAACATTTCACCCAACAAGCATGGCTTTTTAATAATATTTTAAATCCTAACCTCTTTTAAGTATCGATCGCTTACAATAAAAGAAATTTTTCATAGTCACCCCCCCCCACCGCCATTTCAAGCTTAATTACTACTATAAGTAGGTAACTAAAAACGACATTACAAAAATAAAACTGAGATTAGATTTACTTACATTTTAGAATTTTGTTACATTCTGTACGCGAGTTAAAAATAGAATTCTTCAGTTCGGACAAAAATCAAGCTCTCATAATCATTTTTGTCTGGTTTAAAAAATGTCACCATGTTCAACTGTTTTCTTTTCCTTCCTAATTCTGTATTAAATGAAAAATTTGTTCCAGAATGACATTGAAAATCAACAATTACGTGATTAAGGTCCGATATTTTCACATCCTGATACATTTATCTACCAGATAATATCCTCGGAAACTATTATCGATGCAATGGTTTCCAAGGATAATACCTGGCAGATAAATTTATCAGGAGTTGAAGAAATCGGGCAAAAAAAACAACTATTTTCAGATCAAGTTGGTTCCAAAATTATTCTCAGCTTCCTATAAATAAGCACGTCCTATTGAACTCATTGTGGCGCCATCTATTAGCCTTGAGAAGAAACTATCTTAATCGAATGACAACATTACAGATTCGTCTTCATATTCTCAATAAAAAAAAAAAAAAACATTTTTTTAAAGTCGAAATAATATCTACGCGGTTAACTCAATCAGAACGCCATCTGTTATCGAAAAGTCAAAACTGCTTTAATCGAATTTCATTTTCACGAGGAAAAGTTTTCCTCAGCAAAACTTTTTTAATCGAAATTTCAAAATTAAATCGAAAATGCAAAATACGTTTGAAGTTTGCAGTGCCATCTT
The DNA here is from genome assembly GCA_036172665.1 of Prosopocoilus inquinatus. Classification (NCBI taxonomy): domain Eukaryota; kingdom Metazoa; phylum Arthropoda; class Insecta; order Coleoptera; family Lucanidae; genus Prosopocoilus; species Prosopocoilus inquinatus. The sequence goes on from CM069873.1 coordinate 2,658,126, forward strand.
TCTCTCTGTCTTTCTCTTTCCGCTCTATCTCTCCCTCTCTTTCGTTCTCTCTCTCTCTCTCTCTCCCTCTCTTTTGCTCTCTCTCTCTCTCTGCTAACATTCCCACCCACTATGTTCGCAAAGACTTTAATTTCAAAATTAACTTGAAAATGTAAAATCAGGTCAAATGTGATGGGATTATTTAAAGCGCCATCTCTTGACCAAAAATGAAAGCTATTTATTTCTGTTCAAAAAAAATTAATAAATAACAGGTTATCGTATTTATTTTTATACCACTTACGATTGTATTTTTTGATATCAAAATTGTCAAAAATCAAGACGTACACCTGTGGACAATTATGGAAAGCGCCATGCCATCTCTTGAACAAATAGGAAAACAGCTTCAATCAAATTTCCTCAATGAACAGCATTGCATCTTCCAAGTGATGCGTTTATATAGAACGCCATCGCTTGATCAAAAATTAAAGCTATTTTGTTCCGATTTCAAATCGGATATCGTATACAGGGTGTTCCAGATCTAGTAGACTAGAATCGATAGCCTGCTTATTAGTGAAGTAACAGATTTGGTTAAACGGACAATGTTTTGCAGTTTTATGTGCTTATTCAAATTCCGTTGAGAAAATTCGAAAATTCCGAACGGTTCCGATGTTATCGTAAAAAAAAAAACTGAAAAATCGCCATTTTTTTAATGTCTAATATATTTTCAATTAAATTTTGAAATTAAAGTCATTGCTGACATAGTAGGTGGGAATGTTAGCAGAAAGAGAGAGAGAGAGAGAGAGAGCGAAAGAAAGGGGGAGAGAGAACGAAAGAGAGGGAGAGAGAGAGCGGAAAGAGAAAGAGAAAGAGAGAAAGAGAAAGGTGGCACTGCAAACTTCAAACGTATTTTGCATTTTCGATTCAATTTTGAAATTTAGATTAAAAAAGTTTTGCACGAGGAAACCTTTTCCTCGTGAAAATGAAACTGGATTAAAGCAGTTTTGAATTTTGGATAACAGGTGGCGTTCTGACTGACTTACCCGCGTAGATTTTATGTTTCGACTTTAGAAAATGTTTCTTTTTTTATTGAGAATATGAAGACGAAGCCGTAATGTTGTAAATTCGATTGAGATAGTTTCTTCTCAAAGCTAATAGATGGCGCCACAATGAATTCATTAGAACATGCCTAAGAAAATTTTCGTTTATTGTAAGCGATCGATACTAATCGAAATGATTAGGATTTAAAACATTATTAAAAAGCCATGCTTGTTGGGTGAAATATTTTTATTTAGTTAATCGTAAGAGAGTTAGAACAGGTTAGCGTCTGGCGCCTCACTCGGGTGAATGTCGAACTTTACGGTACTGTAGGCGTCGGCGTCAGTGACCTTCGCTTGTTCAATTAGCGTGAGGTCTCGGAAAGAATTGAGACAACCGCAGGGTCGAGATCTGCTTTACTTGCAACGAACCCACAGAATACTCAGTTTTATACCCCGCGATGGGGAGGAAAGCAGATTCTCAGATTTTCATTCAGATTTTCACACAGATCTGGCTAATCCATTAGGAAAGGCTTCCTTAAATACACCTCAAAAGACACGTAGAGCTTGTTTCATTCCAGATAAACCTGCTTTATTGAATTTTGGAACGCAGTTTTACACAAATTCCCACAATATACCATTTCCCGTACTTTCTTCTTCTTCTTACTTATTCCTCTGTGATTATTTGCATATTGTGAAATTATCTTAACTGATCTTTGGTTATCGTAATGGCTTACCTTTTTTTTAAAAAAACCTTTTTCTTAAATATTTCCTGAATTCTAATTTCACCTCTCCTTGTCATCCTTATATGCTTATCCCACTTACTTTCCCTGTACTTTCTTTTTGTTATCTTTTCCTCTCTCGGTTTGTCTTAAGTAACGTTCCTTGATTAATTCTTATAAGTATATTTATATACTTTAAGGATATTTAAAACCTCATAAAAATCTGTTATGTATATGAAAGTTGGTGTATTGCACGTTTATCAAAAAAAAAAGAAAGAAAGAATGCTTTACATTTCAATATTTTATATTTTATTCGTTGATATTCTATTATAAATTTACATATCCGACATTCGAACACGAACACGCCAATCCAGAATACCTCTACAAAAAAAAGCTCTTCCACAGGAAAGCAGCAGGATCAATAAGAGTTGTTGCTTGAAATTTAATCGTGCCCCAAACCCCGAGGGTGGTTTTTAATAGTTTTCCCATCATCCACACCATATTTCACCGCGGCATTAATTACTGATAAAGGCCTCTCGAAACGTGCCGTCCAATATTAAAAATCCGAACATCGAATAAATCACTGCGCGGAAAGGCGTAGTAAGACCGTAAAGCATTTCCACATTCCATCACGTGCGATTTATGTGCAGCAGCATTTTTATAACAGAAATTTTACGATCGTTTTAACGCAGCCAATAACGTATTATTGTCCTGTCGAATATTTCATCCCAGTCTATACGTATAGCATTGAATCACGTGATCAGGCGTAATTTGTTTTCTGAGGGTGGGAAAAAATTTAATCGAAATCGAACAAGTTATTAAAATTACTCCTCTCTGTTAAGCGAATTAAAATATTCATGTATTCCACCCCTGACCCTTCTAAATTGGTAAATTCGATTTGGAAGGTCTGAGGGGGGAAAAAAGCGTGTCCTATTCGTATCACACTCGAAATAGAACTTAAATTCATTTACAACTTACAACAAAAAATGGACGCCAAATAGCATTTCCTTTTACCGATGAGAAGTTAGCAATAAAATTCCAGCAATAAAATTATGAAATTTCAAAACGCTGCCACCGCTAAAATAACGATGACAGACCAATAATATTCAATCTATTACAAAGAGTATAATGTGTAGATACCCCTCATATGAAGAAACTGAAAAAATATTTGATATTAAGTTAACTATGACTATTTAAACCAGCATAAGTCATTATTCATATATTGCATCAAAACAATTGCTTTCACTGAAAATTTTCACGTAGTCATAAAGTAAACATACATATCTATTTAATAATGCCTTCAGAAAGTTTTAGCCGGTTGATTTGAAGTTTTGAAGAAAATAATTAAAAGTGGCGCTCGGACCAATGAAACAGTACCAATTTCAAATGTTCAAAACTTTTCTCAGAGAACTTGCATAAAAATTCTGTTTGCAGAATATTAAAGCACGGATCGAAATCTATCGTTTAAACCACCCTCTGAGTTTTAGCCGGTTGGTTTGAAGTAATTAGAAATTAATTGAAAGTGACGCACAGACCAACTTCAAATGTTCATAACTTTCCATTCCGCACTTGCATAAAAATTCTGTTTGCAGAATATTAAAGCACGGATCGAAATCCGCCGGTTGGTTTGAAGTAATTAGAATTTAATTAAAAGCGTCACTTTTAATTAATTTCTAATTACTTCAAACCAACCGGCTAAAACCCAGAGGGTGGTTTAAACGATAGATTTCGATCCGTGCTTTAATATTCTGCAAACAGAATTTTTATGCAAGTGCGGAATGGAAAGTTATGAACATTTGAAATTGGTACTGTTTCATTGATCTGAGAGTCACTTTTAATTAATTTCTAATTACTTCAAATCAACCGGCTAAAACTTTCTGAAGGCATTATTAAATAGATATGTATGTTTACTTTATGACTGTGTGAAAATTTTCCGTGAAAGCAATTGTTTTGATGCAATATATGAATAATACTCATGCTGGTTTAAATAGTCATAGTTAACTTAATATCAAATATTTTTTCAGTTTCTTCATATGAGGGGAATCTACACATTATACTCTTTGTAATAGATTAAATATTATTGATCTGTCATCGTTATTTTAGCGGTGGCAGCGTTTTGAAATTTCATAATTTTATTGCTGGAATTTTATTGGCTAACTTCTCATCGGTAACTTCTTGTGTGTTAAATTCATTTACAACAAAAAATGGACGCCATATTCGATTTTTATACGATTAAATAGCATTTCCTTTTCTCGTTTCAACCGTGCATCACAACCCACAATTAAACGAACGTTTATTTAAACATTTCTCGTTTTTATGTTGGTTTAAACATTAAAGAATTTCAATCAAATTTCCTCACAAAACAGCACTGCATCTTCTTCATCGTCTTCCGCAAGCGATGCGTTTATTTAGAACGCCATCGCTCGATGAAAAATGAAAGCTATTTTATTCCGATTTCAAATCGGATACCATGTACAGGGTATCCCAGATCTAGCAGACTAGAGTCGGTATCTTGCTTATTAGTGAAGTACCAGATTTGGCTAGACGGACAATGTTTTGCAGTTTTATGTGCTGATTCAGATTCCGTCGACAAAATTCGAAAATTCCGAACAGTTCCGACGTTATCGTAAGAAAAAAACCTAAAAATCGCCATTTTTTTTAATGTCTAAACCAACATAAAAACGAGAAATGTTTAAATAAACGTTCATTTAATTGTGGGTTGTAATGCAGGGTTGAAACGAGAAAAGGAAATGCTATTTAGGCACCTCCTGATAAGTTTAACCGTCGGTTAATATCCTTGGAAATCATTGCGCCGACAATGGTTTCCTAGGATATTAACGGACGGTCGCAATGATTTCCAAGGATATTAACCGACGGTTAAATTTATCAGGAAATGGTAAAATCGGACCTTAATCGTATAAAAATCCAAAATGGCTGTCTGTTTACGAAAATAAAGTTGCTGTGAATATTTTGAAAGCCGCCGTCTTGAATTTTCGTTTGAATTAACTTTAAGCTGTATTTTATCAAACCAAAGCGCCATCAATTGACCTAAACTATTTCGAACGCTCTCGCCGAAAGTTGCATCTCCTGACTTAGCCTTAAAAAAATTGAGTATTTTTAATAACTGAATATTTTCAACGAAAATAAACAGGTTTTTAGGGAGGTGGTGGGGGGAGGGCGCTCTTCCTCTGTGATGTAAAAAAAAGATTAAGTAGAACGAGGGAAAATTATAGATTTTCTTCGATAGACTCCCTGTCGACGACCTTCAAAAGAACCCTCCTAAAGTTTCTTTGATCTGACCGACCATCGACCCTTACAGGTTCATCGGCTCTTTTTGAACCCTTCATCGACCTCTTGGAGGATCAAGATCGATTCCGCTTTAAACGACCGGATAATTTTTCAAATCCAAACCTGCAGAATTTAATTGAAGTTGGTTCTTGTCACTCCTGACGAAGCTATAAATCTACAGCGAAACGTTGAGTGTGTTTCCCTTCATATTTCTGTCCGGTTCGAGATTAAAAAAAAACTTTGTACCTGCAGAATTTAAATGGCAAGCGAATGGCAAAAAGGGAACAAAGAAGTAAAGCATCTTTTACACAAGGTAGGTACACAGTTTGACGTTTGATTCTCCCTGTCGACGACCTTCAAAAGAACCCTCCTAAAGTTTCTTTGATCTGACCGACCATCGACCCCTACAGGTTCATCGGCTCTTTTTGAACCCCTCATCGACCTCTTGGAGGATCAAGATCGACCCCGCTTTAAACGACGGGATAATTTTTCAAATCCAAACCTGCAGAATTTAATTGAAGTTGGTTCTTGTCACTCCTGACGAAGCTACAAATCTACAGCGAAACGTTGAGTGTGTTTCCCTTCATATTTCTGTCCGGTTCGAGATTAAAAAAAAACTTTGTACCTGCAGAATTTAAATGGCAAGCGAATGGCAAAAAGGAAACAAAGAAGTAAAGCATCTTTTACGCAAGGTAGGTACACAGTTTGACGTTTGATTCTCCCTGTCGACGACCTTCAAAAGAACCCTCCTAAAGTTTCTTTGATCTGACCGACCATCGACCCCTACAGGTTCATCGGCTCTTTTTGAACCCCTCGTCGACCTCTTGGAGGATCAAGATCGACCCCGCTTTAAACGATGGGATAATTTTTCAAATCCAAACCGGCAGAATTTAATTGAAGTTGGTTCTTGTCACTCCTGACGAAGCTATAAATCTATGGCGAAACGTTGAGTGTGTTTCCCTTCATATTTCGGTCCGGTTCGAGATTAAAAAAAAAACTTTGTACCTGCAGAATTTAAATGGCAAACGAATGGCAAAAAGAGAACAAAGAAGTAAAGCATCTTTTACACAAGGTAGGTACATAGTTTGACCTTTGATTCTCCCTGTCGACGACCTTCAAAAGAACCCTCCTGAAGTTTCTTTGATCTGACCGACCATCGACCCCTACAGGTTCATCGGCTCTTTTTGAACCCTTCATGGACCTCTTGGAGGATCAAGATCGACCCCGCTTTAAACGACGGGATAATTTTTCAAATCCAAACCTGCAGAATTTAATTGAAGTTGGTTCTTGTCACTCCTGACGAAGCTACAAATCTATAGCGAAACGTTGAGTGGGTTTCCCTTCATATTTCTGTCCGGTTCGAGATTAAAAAAAAACTTTGTACCTGCAGAATTTAAATGGCAAGCGAATGGCAAAAAGGAAACAAAGAAGTAAAGCATCTTTTACACAAGGTAGGTACACAGTTTGACGTTTGATTCTCCCTGTCGACGACCTTCAAAAGAACCCTCCTAAAGTTTCTTTGATCTGACCGACCATCGACCCCTACAGGTTCATCGGCTCTTTTTGAACCCCTCATCGACCTCTTGGAGGATCAAGATCGACCCCGCTTTAAACGATGGGATAATTTTTCAAATCCAAACCGGCAGAATTTAATTGAAGTTGGTTCTTGTCACTCCTGACGAAGCTATAAATCTATGGCGAAACGTTGAGTGTGTTTCCCTTCATATTTCTGTCCGGTTCAAGATTAAAAAAAAACTTTGTACCTGCAGAATTTAAATGGCAAGCGAATGGCAAAAAGGAAACAAAGAAGTAAAGCATCTTTTACACAAGGTAGGTACACAGTTTGACGTTTGATTTAAATCAAAAAAAGATAGGGAGAGGATTTTTCGGAAACACATTCTGTTTATTATTGCATCCCACCGCTGCCACCATAAATGGTGCAGCGCAGCAGCGGTTCCGTCACAAATGGTGGCAGCGATGGGATATAATAATAATAATAATAATAAACAAAAAGAGGTTTAAAATTCCCTTCGCCTTCAATTTTGGATGGAAACCGTTACGTGTTAATTAATTGTAAATTAAGATCAGAAATAAAAATTATTAGAAGTGACTCCTGAAACTGATGAATCTTCACAGGAATTAATTATGACATCCATCGACTTTCATCTTGTCCGGTGTAATAAATTGTCTGATCTCAAGTTTGGTCGAGTGGCCTTTAATTAATAGGCGTTTCAGGGACGGTTACGAAGTGAAGTGTTACGGTTCAGAAAACTCACCCACTACAACGTAGCCGTCTGAAGTGACGTTCAGAGAACTGCCGTATTGATTGGATTCGAGGGGGAGCACTTCCACGGTGGTATTATAGAACTTGTCCGACGGATGCTCGGCGTTCCCGCTCCGAAAGAAGTAGCTGTAAACAAGAAAGAATTTCAATAATCCGATGATCCTCCCCGGCTCATTCACAGAAAGCATTACCGTTTCAGGACGAGTGGTTTCTTGAACCTGAACACGAGCTGATCGCCAGCCTGTGGCAACAGGCCCCAGAAGAACGTCTCGCCTAAATATGCCCGCTTCAGACTGTACTGCTTGTAACATTTGATGGCCGAAATTATTTCCGCTTCCGGGTTGCTGTGAGGGTAGAACGAGACCATTTTGCCAAACTGTTTATCCTGAAAAAAAAAAAAAAAAAACATTTCCCCATTAGCTTTAAAAATACAATATCAAAACTGGCTTAAAAAAAAGTCCTTGCGATTATTTGAATATTTTCATTTAGTTTGCCTTAAAAAAAAATTGATTCTTTTTTTGACAGTTTTCTTCTGGTTTCTTTTCAAAATGCAAACTCTTATAAAAATGTTCTGTTATGCTAATAATCAATTTACTCTGAGATGATCCAAGAGACAGCCAACACTTGACTCCTCAAGTCCTCAATACATATTCAAGTAGCAGTAAAATTTTACTGGCGCTTCCGAGAAAGGAAGTTTCCAAGGCTGACGAGGACGAGGAGGAGGAGGAGGAGGAAGAGGAGGCCGTTCGAATGCCACGAATAGGAAACGAGCGGAACACGCGAATAAAATATTTAGAAATCGCATGTGTATATATCTTTTTTTTTTGTGCTATTACAATGCCTAGCCCGGCTAGAGAATAAAACGGGCCTATAAAAGAAGGGTTGCTTGCCCCCGCTTGCTCATGAAATATTGACCTTGCTCAAAGTTTTAATAAAACAGAAAAGCTCGAGGGGGTTCTGTGCAGCGAAAAAATTACGACTTCCAATAACAATGAGAGGTTTATTTTTTCTTCCTTCGTGTTAATCTCGAATGGAAAAGGAGAATTCGGTTGTGTAAAAGAAAGGTTGGTGTTTGCTCATAAAACATTGACCCTGCTTAAGGTTTTAATAATACAGGAAACCTCGACTGGTTTTGTGCAGCAGAATTTCCTACGAAAAAATTACAATAATTAGAGGTGTTACGGTCTGGAAAACAGTTTTCAAGACACACCCTGTATATTGAGTTTTAAACCGCATTTATCTGTCAGGAAATGTTATTGGAACGCTCGGCACTATAGATTCGGGTCTGCTTTTATTGCGATAAAAATAAGTTTCTTGTTATCGTCTCCGCCGCAAAATTAATTGGATTTTTATAACAACACAAATGATCTCACTCCCTGCTTTAGTATTGTGGTGCAACTCGCAGATAGTTTTCTGCATGCATTTTATAACTCGCCGGCCATAAACCATCGTGTATCGATCGTTACTCGGTATTTCTTTTACTGCCTTCCTTAAATAAATAATGTCGTCCGGAGTTTCTATTTTCAGATGTAATTGCATCATCTTTTGACAACATCCGCAGGTGCATTTCGAGTTTTGCGCGAGAATAGATTGAATGTTTACTTTAAAAACGTTCGCACGGTCATAAATTTCCGGCGGTTTCTCATTTTTTTGCGTCGTAACGTCTGAAAATTATTTTCTTTGTTGTAAACAGTGAGTTCTAAAATATGGAATAAGATTCGTAATTTCTTTATTTTTGACATATCGAAAAAACGCTCTGACAGATGAATTTTGCTTTTAAAAAGCACACATTTTCAAGTGAGAATCAACTTTTGACAGTCATTTGTTTTCGAGTGCTTCAGCATTATAGTGCAACTCGCAGATAGTTTGTTGCATACATTTTAGAACTCGCCGGCCATAAACCATCGTGTATCGATCGTTACTCGGTATTTCTTTTACTGCCTTCCTTAAATAAATAATGTCGCCCGGAGTTTCTATTTTCAGATGTAATTGCATCATCTTTTGAGAACATCCGCAGGCGCATTTCGAGTTTTGCGCGAGAATAGATTGCATGTTTGCTTTAAAAACGTTCGCACGGTCATAAATTTCCGGCGATGTCTCATTTCTTGCGTTGTAAGGTCCTGAAAATTACATTTTCTGTTGTATACAGTGAGCTCTAAAATATGGAATAAAATTCTTTATTTTTGACATTTCGAGAAAACGTTCGGACAGGTGAATTTTGCTTTTAAAAAGCACCGCACATTTTCAAGTGAGAATCAATTTTTGACAGTCATTCATTTTCGAGTGCTTTAGTATTGTGGTGCAACTCGCAGATAGTTTTCTGCATGCATTTTAGAACACGCCGGCCTTAAACCATCGTATAACGATCGTTACTCGGTATTTCTTTTACTGTCTTAATTAAATAAATAACGTCGCCCGGAGTTTCTATTTTCAGATGTAATTGCATCATCTTTTGAGAACATCCGCATGTGCATTTCCATAAATTTCCGGCGATGTCTCATTTTTTGCGTTGTAAGGTCCTGAAAATTACATTTTTGTTGTATACAATGAGCTCTAAAGAATGGAATAAAATTCGTAATTTCTTTATTTTTGACATTTCGAAAAAATGCTCGGACAGGTGAATTTTACTTTTAAAAGCACCACAAATTTTCAAATGAGAATCAAATTTTGACAGTTATTTGTTCTCGAGTGCTTTAGTATTGTGGTGCAACTCGCAGATAGTTTTTTTTGCATACATTTTGGAACACGCCGGCCATAAACCGTCGTATAACGATCGTTACTCGGCATTTCTTTTACTGCCTTTCTTAAATAAATAATGTCGCCCGGAGTTTCTATTTTTAGATGTAATTGTATCATCTTTTGAGAACATCCGCAGATGCATTTCGAGTTTTGCGCGAAAATAGATTAAACATTTACTTTAAAAACGCTCGCACGGTCATAAATTTCCGGCGATGTCACATTTTTTGCGTTGTAAGGTCTGGAAATTATATTTCTTGTTGTAAACAGTGAGCTTTTAAGTATGGAACAAAATTCGTAATTTCTTTATTATTGACATATCGAAAAAACGCTCGGACAGGTGAATTTTGCTTTTAAAAAGCACACATTTTCAAGTGAGAATCAATTTTTGACAGTCATTTGTATTCGAGTGCTTTAGTATTGTGGTGCAACTCGCAGATAGTTCTTTTTGCATACACGCCGGCCATAAACCATCGTATAACGACCGTTACTCGCTATTTCTTTTATTGCCCTCCTTAAATAAATAATGTCGCCCGGAGTTTCTATTTTCAGAGGTAATTGCATCATCTTTTGAGAACATCCGAAGGTGCATTTCGAGTTTTGCGAGAGAATAGATTGAATGTTTGCTTTAAAAACGTTCGCACGGTCGTAAATTTCCGGCGATGTCTCATTTTTTGCGTTATAAGGTCCTGAAAATTACATTTTTTTTTTGTATACAGTAAAGTATGGAATAAAATTCGTAATTTTTTTGACATATCGAAAAAACGCTCGGACTGATGTATTTTGTTTTTGGAAAGCGCACATTTTCAAGTGAAAATCAATTTTTGATTTGATTTGTATTCGAGTAATGACGTTATCGACATTTTTTTAAACAGCAACCTCCAAATTTTTTTCTCGTTTCTGACAGCCTATTCAATTCTCTATCCAACCACATCAAAAAATTATGATGTTTCATGGGAAAAATTTTGAGATAAAAATTATTGAAAATGAATGAATTACGTGCGCGGTCTTGGAGGACTGAAACTCTTCAGAGTTGTATCAGCCTCGTCCCCGACGTTCACGTTTTTTGGCTACATTAGGCGACGGCCTTATTTTTTTTTTTGTTTTCTTTTGTATTGACCCTATAACTATATTTTCTAACGTAATCAATTCTGCTATTCCTATTATTATAGTTGGAGGTATTTCTTAAGAATTTAAAAAAACTTAGTACGTAGCAAACTCGCTTCAATTTGTCTATCCTACTACAATGTCAGGAGTCAAAAAGCGATCGTAAGTTATCGCTGTTTTATCCGTTAAGAATTTTACGTGTAAGTTTGGTTGCCTAATCTAAACGATCATGTGGAACTCGGAGGTTGTAATTTTAAATGGAAGTTCCAAATGTGCATGTATGGTTGCCTAGTTGTTTGGCTTGCAGGTCAACCTCAAACGTCAAAGGTGAGGGGTGGAGGGCTTTCAAGCAATAGACAAGGAGTTTATAAACAACAGATCAACAACAGATCGATTGCGAATTTCTGAAATATTTTTCAACAACCAGAAGTTTAATTTTTTCCTTGGTTTTAATCTCATGCAGAAGAGAAAATAATTCAATTGCATACATATCAATTAACAATAATATGCTGCGATAATGCGCTGGTAAATAATTATTAACATTGCTTCGTGCGATGCGTTATGTCATTAAGTATTTTACAACATAATTACAACGCCATATGTTGCCCCTATCAAGAACATATGGCTTACATTGAGAGGAATACACATTTTTTAAATTCCTTTTAAATGTACCTACCCGTGACGTGGTTAAATGCAATAACACAATGAGAAAGCATAATTTATTCATTGATCAATTTATTACAAGCAAGAATGAATTTATACACTTGTTTTAACATAATTTAATAAAAAATAGTTAATTGATTTTTGCAATTTTTTTTTATTTAGAATTCTTCGAAGTCTTCATTAAGATGCATTTTATAAACCAGACTTATAACTAATTATTCCTATTATTCTTATTATTCTGTATAGTCTGACAGCTGCTTCAGCCTATTATCCGTGATATACCGGGTGAACCATTTTAATTGATAATTCGGAACATCTCCAAAAGGAGGCGTTTGAGAAAGAAATATTTTGAATAAACTTTCATCATCGACTTCAAGGGTAAAAGCAGAGTATATTATTTAGGTACGTTTTATTTAGAGAGGTCATTTGAAGGACAATCGAAGACTTTTTTTTAAATAGAAACTCATATTGTGTTCTATTATTATTTTATTTTATTTTATTCACTGTTTAATACGCGTTTTTTTTTTTTTAAATAGAAACTCATATTATGTTTTGATTATTATTTTATTTTGTTTACTGTTCAATTTAATAACACGTACTATGTTATTTTTTTCTCTAAGCTGAGCCACCGCAGCAAATTTTCTGTAATAACATCCGATCAAACTGTACCCCGATCGGCCAAACAACCAATTAACCAAAAACTAATTAAATTTCAATTAACTACGTGAAATAATTTCCCGTTTCCTTGCTTGTTGGTAATTTAAATCATGCAGCCGGCAGATTTCAATTTCGTCCACAATCAGCCGACGGACGTTTAGTGATTAGTGATTAGTTACCGTTCGTTCGTCGTTTCGTTTTAATAACGAATAAAAAAAAAGGGAATTCAATTTACCTTAAGCTTCTGCACTTTGCCCTTCAGGGACGAATGCATTCCGATATGTTGGAAGAGCGACGGCCGATAGTGGATCCACCTTTCCGCCTTTTCTTTCTTGCAGTGATCCTGAAATGCACAAGAAATCGCATTTTTCAAAAAATAATTTTCTGCCGCCAACAAAACCAGATGATTATTATTAAAATCTAGTAAACCGGTGTGTTTTTAAATTCTACAGACACGTTTCGTTCATACAAAGTCATTATATCAGATCAGGAATGTCTGTTTGAGTTGGCAATACCGAATGGAGTATAGCTTTCGTTTGTTGACGACTTCACACTGACAGCCGCCGTCATTATTGACAAGTAAACGCAGAACATAACCTACAATTCTCTCGGCGCGTCAATTATCAACGAAACCGTGCAGTGTTGCAAATAGTTGAATAAGAAAATGCTCTTCTCTTAATTGCATTATTGCCAACTCAAATAGGTTATACTTGATATACTTTGAATTTAGGTCGTACAACAATTAACACTGCCAAGCAGAAAGCGACATTAACGTTTTCGTATAATACAATGAACTAAATGTGAAAAATTGTAAATAAATAAATAAATAAATTTGTGCGTCGAATAAAAAAAAGCACATAAAGCAACACTTACGTAGGTCTTATCCCCATTACATACTTTGGAGTAAATTAAATCCCCTAACAACCAGTCGACCGGTTTATCATTGTAGAACATCTGAAAAAACTGGATGAGCCAAGGAAGTTCGGCGCTCTTGAACATTTTCCCTGAAACAAATAATCTCGAGTTGCCAGGGAGGAGTTCGGGCTTTCAAAATTCAATTCGTCACTCAAAACAATGATAAATTAGTGGAAAGTTTCTTGTTTTCACCATTTTGAAAATACAAACACGAGTGGGACGAATGGATTATACCGAAAACACTCACGCAAACGTCGCATCAGATCGGGATGATTAAGAGAGACGCAGAGAGAGAGAGAGAGAGTAAATAAATTAATTATTCAGCGACTAAACACGAAATTCACGTCACAAAATTCGTCCCCATCTCAAGCGAGTGATGAGCTTTATTGTGTGAGGCACGCCCCAATTTACACGCAGATACAAACAAAGGGATTAAAATTATTCCGAGTCAAACATTTCCATTAAGGACTTCGTACGTACACAAAAGGGGGTGAGAAAGCATTGAAGCTTGTAACGCACCAGGAAAAAATTATTATTTTTTTTTTTTTGGGGGGAAGGGGATTTACCGATGAATCCCAGCTGACAAAAATCCAGGACGAACCAGGGCTGTTTACTGGCGATCTTATCGATGGCGAACTTCTTCATCTTGCTGATGTACGAAGGCTTCGCGAGTATGTCGTCTTCGAGTTGGACGTAGAACGTCCCTTTCGGTTGGCAGTAGGACATCAGGAAGGCGAAATCCAAATTCTGCTTCGACCTCCAGCGCACGCGTTCGGGTGAATCCCCCAAAGTCAATCTGAGTTTGTCCAAATCCGGGTAATACGCCGGTGATGGGGCGACGACTTCGATTAGACCGGAATCCACTTGACTGGCGAACCTGAAAGGAGCAAATTCTTTACGAAATTTGATATTGATTTCAACCGATGCAAAAAAATTCAATATTTAACGTCGCTACGCGCAAGGCACACGAAAAATGCCCGACGATTTGATAAAATATAGGGTGACTCAAAAAGAAATTACATTTTCGGTAGTGTTCGATGGAGGAGGCAGAAAACATGAGACTGAAGATAAATGAAAAGAAGACAAAATATTTGTGGATCAGCGCAAAGGATAGGAAAATTAAAAATTACTACAGAAAAAGAAGGATACCCCACAGATTTGAAGGAGTGGATAGTTTCAACCAGGACCGGCGGGTGGAAGGCGGTAAGCACATGAGAAGGGCGCCAAAATATTACGTTAATTAAAAAACGATTAAAGCGCAGCTCGAACAATCTCAAAGTCAACTAAATTCGATCCAACAACTGCACTCAACTCTACTTAACACCAGCAAAAAATTAATTTAATTTAATAAATTGAAAGTAGACAAAAAAAAATTAATGTCCAGCTTTTCCAACTGAACCAAACCTAATTCAACTCAATCTAAGTAAAAAATTAAGTAAAAGAAATATTAAAGAATGTTTTAAAATGAAGCTCAATTAATTTGAAGGTCAACCCAATTCAACTGAACTCAACCTAACTGTATTCAATTAAAGCAAAAAGTTAAAGATGGAAAAATTTAAAAAAAAACTACTACACGGAAGTTTGACTGATGTCAAGGTCAATTAAACCCTCCCAACAACTTGAACTCGATTATATTCAACTCGAGCAAAAAAATTAAAAAACAAGGCAATAAAAAAAATTAAATGAAAAAAAGATCGTCAATGTCAACTGCATCAATCCAAGTAAAAAATTAAGAAAAAGTAATATTAAAGAAAAAAGTAAAAAAAAAAATGTTAAAATGAAGCCCAATAAATCTCAAGGTCAACCCAATTCAACTGAACTCAATCTAAGTGTATTCAGTTAAAGCAAAAAATTAAAGGTGCAATTTTTTTTAAATTAAAAAAACGATTACAAGGAAATTTGACCGATGTCAAGGTCAAACAAACTCTCCCGACAACTTGAACTCGATTGTATTCAACTCGAGAAAAAAAATTAAAAATCAAGACAATAAAAAAAAATTAAATGAAAAAAGATCGTCAATGTCAACTCCATCAACCCAAGTAAAAAATTAAGAAAGAGAAATATTAAAGAAAAAAGTTAAAATGTTAAAATGAAGCGCAATAAATCTCAAGGTCAACCCAATTCAACTGAACTCAATCTAACTGTATTCAATTAAAGCAAAAAAATTATAGATGC
Organism: Prosopocoilus inquinatus; assembly: GCA_036172665.1. NCBI lineage: Eukaryota > Metazoa > Arthropoda > Insecta > Coleoptera > Lucanidae > Prosopocoilus > Prosopocoilus inquinatus. The sequence goes on from CM069873.1 coordinate 2,673,686, forward strand.
AAAAATTAAAAAAAAAACGATTACACGGAAGTTTGACCAATGTCTAGGTCAACCAAACCCTCCCAACAACTAAACTCAATTGTTTCAACTCAAGCAAAAAAAAATTAAAAATCAAGACAATAAAAAAAAATTAAATGAAAAAAGATCGTCAATGTCAACTCCATCTAACCTATTCAACCCAAGTTAAAAATTTAAAAAATTTAAAAAAAATCGACAAATCTCAAGGTCAATTGAACTCACCCAACTTTATTCAATCATACTATACTCCCTTCCACACGAGTAAAAAATTTAAAAAAAAAACGCTTGAAGACATTAAAAGTAAAAAAAATGTTAAAATGTACATGGATAACAAACTTGATCTAATAGAAGTAAAAAATTAAAGATTACAAGAAAAATTAAAAGTAAATATTTCAAAGAAGTCAAAAATCAATTGAAAACTAACGTCAAAATCAATTCAACCCAACTGATCTCGACGTAAACTTCATTTAACACAAATAATAAAAATTAAAAATCGTAAAAAAAAACTCTCGCTTACAAAATTTGATAAAAATTAAAAATTATTTAAAATGAAGTTCAACTGACGTCAAGGTCAATCCAACCCAACTGATTTCAATCTAACTCCATTTAACGTAAATAAAAATTAAAAATCCAAGAAAAATAAACAGAGCGTATAAAAATTGTTAAAGATTAAAAGTGTATTAAAATAAAGCTTAACCAATGTCAACGTCAATACAACGTGGCCTAGTTCTATTCAGGCCAAGCAAAAATTAAAAGGAAATAATAAAAAAAATTAAAAAAACAGCCATTAAATGTAATTTTTCCATATTTATGAATTGACTGACACTCACAACCAAAAATAAAAATTAATTTCCCTATTTTGGTCGCTCTTGTAGATAAAAGTAAACCAAACGGCTATTTATCGATTGATCGGCCAAATCGCAAAAATTTGTCAATATTAATTCGCGGCCCCACATCTTTATTTTTATAAATTTTTATTTAAAAAAAGATATATATATATTAAACCCTATATATTTTTAAATGGCTTGTAAAACTGAATTAGATGAATTACATACAGGGTGAGGTTTCTTTTCGATGTTTAGCGTCGGGATCTTGGAAATTGGCAGAGCTGGAGAGACGGTTAAATGGGGAAAGATTTGTAATTAGTTTTAGGTGGTCAGTTAAATGCAGCTTTTGTTTTGCTTTTCTTAAAGTTCATTATCAGCAGTTTTTTTTTTTTTTTTATAATTTCGTTAAATGCATATAGCACGGGGCTATTCTTGATTTTAGAAAAAAGTTGTAAAGGCGAAAGTTGTACAGAATTATGTTCTTAATTAAACAGTTGAACCAAATTTTCCATGTAATTTCCTATTTTTGAGTTAAGACAAACATCGTTTTTTTTCTTTTCTTTTTTTAAGAGAAACTGCCGAACCTCGTCATTTTTTTTAAATAAACGTATCGTTGGAAAGGTTACAAAAAATCCATTTTTTTCAATCATGGCCTACTAGGGTTTCCATTAAAAAAAAAAGAAAACGAGTAGTAGATTTGCTCTAATTAAAAAATGCGCGGGTATCGAAGAACGATAAGAAAGAACTCTCACTCTGAAGAAATTCACCAAATGACACCATGATACGACCTACAGTTCTCCGTGGAATCCATTTTGATCCATAGTATGGATCGGAAACTTGGAAACTTGAAAGAGCACGAACAAATTCTACTTATAAATATGAGCCACTGAAGGCAAATTGCAAAGAAGAGTTTAAGGAGGTATGAAAAACGACGACCGTGGAAGGAGGAGGAGGAGACAGACAGACAAAGATCTAAAAAAAACCTTCGGATAACCAAAGATAACAACACAAATACAAATGAACAGTAGAAGATGGATAGGGCATACTATAAGGAAAGAAGAAAAAATGAAGATCAAAAAGTTGGATGAAGTCGAAAGGGACCTAGAAGTACTGGGAAGGATTTCAACCCAGACCAAAGCTGGGAAGGAATGGCGAAAAGTAGTTATGTTACACTAAGAAAAAAAAAAGGTAGTTACGTTACACTAAGGAAATAAGAAAAAATGAAGACCAAAAAGGAGATGGTTAGATAAAGTCGAAAGGGATCTGGAAGCACTAGGATTTCATCCAAGGCCAAACATAGAAAGGAATGGCGAAAAGTAGTTATGTTACACCAAGAAAAAAAGGTAGTTACGTTACACTAAGGAAATAAGAAAAAATGAAGACCAAAAAGGAGATGGTTGGATAAAGTCGAAAAAGATCTGGAAGCACTAGGATTTCATCCAATGCCAAAGATAGGAGAAGGAGCAGCGGAAAATAGTTAAGGAAGCCAAAGACCTACAAACTAGAAGGGCTTCGATTAGTTAGACCAACAAATTGGTTGGATGAAGTCGAAAGGGACAAAGGGACCTAGAAGCAATTAATCGAATTAGAGGCGAAAAGTAGTTATGCAAGCCAAAGATCTAGAAGGAGCTCGATTAGCTTGCTGAAAACATTCTCGTTTTAATTTGGTCTTTTCCAAAATCACTCTCGGAGACTGTGATGGTGAAACACAAGTACAAATGAACAGTAGAAGATGGATAGGACATGCTACAAGGAAAGAAGAAAAAAATGAAGATCAAAAAATCGGATGAAGTCGAAAAGGACCTAGAAGCACTAGGATTTCAGCCAAGACCAAAGATAGGAAGGAATGGCGAAAAGTAGTTACGTTACACTAAGAAAAAAAAAGGTAGTTACGTTACACTAAGGAAATGAAAAAATGAAGACCAAAAAGAAGATGGTTAGATAAAGTCGAAAGGGATCTGGAAGCAGTAGAATTTCATCCAATGCCAAAGATAGGAGAAGGAACAGCGAAAAATAGTTAAGGAAGCCAAAGACCTACAAACTAGAAGGGCTTCAATTAGTTACAGAAAACATCCTTGGTTTATTTAATTAAATAGAATCGATGGGGAGATTAGCAAAGAAAATTGCCGAAAAGTGTTATCGCCAGGAGATACTAAGAAGAAAAAATGCAGTTGGAGACCAACAAATTGGTTGGATGAAGTCGAAAGGGACAAAGGGACCTAGAAGCAATTAATCGAATTAGAGGCGAAAAGTAGTTATGCAAGCCAAAGATCTAGAAGGAGCTCGATTAGCTTGCTGAAAACATTCTCGTTTTAATTTGGTCTTTTCCAAAATCACTCTCGGAGACTGTGAGGGTGAAACACAAGTACAAATGAACAGTAGAAGATGGATAGGACACGCTGCAAGGAAAGAAGAAAAAATGAAGATAAAAAAATTGGATGAAGTCGAAAAGGACCTAGAAGCACTAGGATTTCAGCCAAGACCAAAGATAGGAAGGAATGGCGAAAAGTAGTTATGTTACACCAAGAAAAAAAAAGGTAGTTACGTTACACTAAGGAAATAAGAAAAAATGAAGACCAAAAGGAGATGGTTGGATGAAGTCGAAAAGGATCTGGAAGCACTAGGTTTTCATCCAATGCCAACGATATGAGAAGGAACAGCGAAAAATAGTTAAGGAAGCCAAAGACCTACAAACTAGAAGGACTTCGATTAGTTACAAAAAACATCCTTGGTTTATTTAATTAAATAGAATCAATGGGATACGTGGAGAGATTAGCGGAGAAAATCGCCGAAAAGTGTTATCGCCAGGAGATGCTACGAAAAGAAGGAAGAAAAAATGCAGTTGAAGACCAACAAATTGGTTGGACGAAATCGAAAGGGACAAAGGGACCTAGAACCAATTAATAGAATTAAAGGCGAAAAGTAGTTATGAAAGCCAAAGATCTATTAGTTTACTGAAAACATCCTCGTTTTAATTTGGTCTGTTCCAAAATCACTCTCGGAGACTGTGAGGGGGCGCAGTTCCTCTTAAATTAATTGCCAATAAATAAAAAGCGGCGATAAAGTGATGAGATTTTCTGGATCCGGAGAGAAAAATTAGGTTAATTGCCAATCGATTCGCGTAAAATATTATTTTAGTCCCTCGACACGTCCCTTTGAGGAATTACAGTCGCAGATTGTAATCCGTGAAATCGAAAATACAAAATATATTTTATTCGAGGGCGAAATAAAAATAAGGTATATTATATATTTTTTGTATACATATGTACAGGGTGTCCCAACAGTGCGTTCTCGGGCTATATCTCGATAACTACTGCAGATATAAAAAAAGTTTCAAGACATTTTTATTTTAAAATTTAAAGGTCTACGACAAATAATTATTTTCACCTATACAGGGTGAATCAAAACAGCGGTACTGAATGCAACTTTTCTATTTCAAATGGCATACCCTATGTATGATGTCAAATTTGAATTGCCCATAAAATTCTACGCATTTTTTATGTACCATAATCTATGTCTAAATCTAAACGTTTTGAAGGTACTTAACATTTTGTCTAAAAAACTGTCGCTTGCAGCCATTATTTTATTTGCAGTGTTTTAAAATTGAAAAGAAATTCCAGGTCAACTCAGACCAAGTGAACTGAACCGAACCAAACTAAGAAAAGAATTTTGCAATAAAAAAAAAACACTAAGAAATCAAAAATCGAGAATGTAGAACATTGAAACAAAAAATATTTACATTAAAAATTAAAAAAAATTAAAAACATAGAAAACTTGCACAGGATGTCTTCAAAAATTAAAATAATTTTCGCTCGGGTATAGTTCTTTAATTCGTGACATCCGATATTCATATTTCAAGGTCAACCGAACTAACCGACAGAAATTAAGCGAACCCAACCCACCTAAACCGAAGCTCTGCGTACTCAACCTTACCGAACTAAACCCCCAAATAATCGCAAATTTTTTTAAACAAAAGGAATTTTACAAAAGATAAAATAGTAAGAAATTATCAAAAATATTAAAAAAAATAAGGAAATTAAAAAAACTGTAATAGCTTGAAACATGAAACGTTAAATTTGAAAATTAAAAACAAAACTCTAAAAAATAAAGTGTGAGAAGACTTTCAAGGTCAACCCAATCCAACTGAAGAAAAGATTTTTATAAACCGTAGGAAAGTATTAAAAATCGAAACATTCAAAAATTTTAACAATTTTAGCTCGGGCATAGTTTTTTAATTCGTGGGATGCGGTATTCATATTTCAAGGTCAACCGAAATTAAGCGAACCCAACCCAACTAAACTGAAGCTATGCGAACTCAACTAAACCCAAACGAACCCAAATTCTTTGAAACAAAAAAATGTGAAACATTAAGGGTGTCAAAGGTCAAATCAATCCAACTATACCGAACCTGTGAATCTAACCCAAGAAAGGATTTTTACAAAAGTAATAAATTATCAAAAATATTAAAAAAAATTAAGGAAATTCGCAAAAACTGTAAAAACTTTAAATATGAAACATTAAACTTGAAAGTTAAAAAAAAATCTAAAAAATAAACAAAAGACATTTCAAGGTCAAATCAGTTCTAACTAAACTGAATCTGTGAATCCAACCCAAGAAAGGAATTTTACAAGAGATAAAAAAGTAAGAAATTATCAAAAATATAAAAAAATGAAGAAAACTCGAAAAAACTGTAATAGCTTGAAACATGAAACGTTAAACTTGAAAATTAAAAAGAAATCTGAAAAATAAACAAAAAATGTGGAACATTAAATGCGTTTCAAGGTCAAATCAATTCAAAGGATTTTTACAAAAGATAAAAAAGTAAGAAATTATCAAAAATATTAAAAAAAATTAAGGAAATTCGAAAAAACTGTAAAAACTTTAAATATGAAACATTAAACTTGAAAGTTAAAAAAAAATCTAAAAAATAAACAAAAGACATTTCAAGGTCAAATCAGTTCTAACTGAACTGAACCTGTGAATCCAACCCAAGAGAGGAATTTTACAAGAGATAAAAAAGTAAGAAATTATCAAAAATATAAAAAAATGAAGAAAATTTGAAAAAACTGTAATAGCTTGAAACATGAAACGTTAAACTTGAAAATTAAAAAGAAATCTGAAAAATAAACAAAAAAATGTGGAACATTAAATGCGTTTCAAGGTCAAATCAATTCAAAGGATTTTTACAAAAGATAAAAAAGTAAGAAATTATCAAAAATATTAAAAAAAATTAAGGAAATTCGAAAAAACTGTAAAAACTTTAAATATGAAACATTAAACTTGAAAGTTAAAAAAAAATCTAAAAAATAAACAAAAGACATTTCAAGGTCAAATCAGTTCTAACTGAACTGAACCTGCGAATCCAACCCAAGAGAGGAATTTTACGAAAGATAAAAAAGTAAGAAATTATCAAAAATATACAAAAAAAATTGAAAAGGAAATTCGAGAAACCGTAAAAGTTTGAAACATGAAACGTTAAACTTGAAAATTAAAAAAATTAAAAAATAAAGTGCGAGAAGAGTTTCAAGCTCAACCCAACCCAACTGAACTCAACCCAACAAAAGAAAAGATTTTTATTAAAAAAAAAATAAACTCGAAGAAAGTACTAAAAATTGAAACATAAAATGGGTGTGCGTGCCATTTGAAATAAAAAAGTAGAATTCCGGACCGCCGTTTTTATTCACCCTGTATAGGTGAAAATAATTTTATGTCGTAGACCTTTAAATTTTAAAATAAAAATGTCTTGAAACTTTTTTTATATCTGCAGTAGTTATCGAGATATAGCCCGAAAACGCACTGTTGGGACACCCTGTACATATGTATACAAAAAATATATAATATACCTTGTTTTTATTTCGCCCTCGAATAAAATATATGCACTGAATGCACTGTTGGGACACCCTGTATATATTTTTTCAATGAATAAGTAATAATTAATGCTCTTAGAACATCCAACGTTTCGTTCCTAAAATTGTATTCATTCCCATTATTTCTTCGGGTTATATTTACTGAGTGTTTTAATTTGAAAGAAACATGACAAACGGATTTAAATGATATAGTATTCCATCAGGGTAACATTAATCTATCCAATAAACAAATTTGAATTGCAAAACTGATCGTTCAACTTCATGAATATTCAGAGTACCATTGTTCAGGGTACATTACACCTGACGGATATGTTCTGATCGGAAATACAAAATAGTTTAACCACTCATTGAACTATGGATATTAAGCTGCTTTATGGTCCAATTAATAATTTAATGTATGTACATAGTTTTGTGGGGAGGGGGGCAACTTTGACGACGATTCTTGATGGCACCCACATCCGAAATTAGGTATTCTAATCGCAGAGCGCGCCGCCTGAATTTTTCAAGAGGTACTAAAACCGCAGCTTAAACACCAATCCGGAACAATAACAATCATGTTTCACGTTTTAATAAACTTCACTTAATTCAACTTACCTTAATTCAACTTCCTTGGCAACTTGTAGCACATATTCAATATCAGTCTGAAACAAGGGGAGAAACTTTCATTAGGAAACTTGTTCGGTACGAGTCGAAGTTACTTACATGTGTGTTCTAGTTATAATAGACTTTGAGGGGGTTTGCTTATTAGTAAAGTTACTGATGCTTAACTATGCTACTTTTTTTTTATAAAATTGCTTTGTAACTTGGGAAATTGAATTGGCTTCAAACCGAACAAAGTCATCAAGACACGATTCAAAATAAATTAGGGTTTTGAACGTTCGCTCTAATTTCATTTTAAATTCTCATTGTTACTTAAAAACTATTTATAATTGAGGCTGATTCTTGTCCGATGAAAATTGTAAGTACAAAGTTTTTTTTTTGATCTCAAACCGGACAGAAATATAAAGAGAACACACTCAACGTTTCGCTATAGATTTATAGCTTCGTCAGTAGTGTGTTCCCTTCATATTTCTGTATGGTTTGAGGTTAAAAAAACTTTGTACTTAAAAACTATTTGTTCACAAATGTCATCGTACAAGAGTTGATTAATTTAAAGTTGATATTATTTTCATAATTAATTTTTTTTTTAATATTAACAATATTTTTCTTCTTGGTAGTTGAGTATTCATTTGTATTTGTTTTGAAGCTGTGGAAAAACGAGGGAAAATTTTGGCAAAAAAATTAATTTCGACAATTTCTACGAGATGGCGCCGCGCGCTACTTCCATCATGCGTTTTAAAGTCATCCCTGAATGTCACACGTCACTCGTGTCTACAGATCATAGAAATACAATTTATTCATTCGTTTGTATTCGTGTAAATACAACTCGAGGTAAATCAATTTTGGAAAAGAAGTAGTAAATTAAAACCGTTTGCCTCTAAGAGATGGCGCCACTCTCTAACTTGTTCACAAACCATTTTGAAATCCTTGTCGACTGGAGGTAAATCAATTTTGGAAAAGAAGTACTAAATTAAAACCGTTTGCCTCTAAGAGATGGCGCCACTCTCTAACTTGTTCACAAACCATTTTGAAATCCTTGTCGACTCGAGGTAAATCAATTTTGGAAAAGAAGTAGTAAATTAAAACCGTTTGCCTCTAAGAGATGGCGCCACTCTCTAACTTGTTCACAAACCATTTTGAAATCCTTGTCGACTGGAGGTAAATCAATTTTGGAAAAGAAGTAGTAAATTAAAACCGTTTGCCTCTAAGAAATGGCGCCACTTTCTAACTTGTTCACAAACCATTTTGAAATCCTTGTCGACTCGAGGTAAATCAATTTTGGAAAAGAAGTAGTAAATTAAAACCGTTTGCCTCTAAGAGATGGCGCCACTTTCTAACTTGTTCACAAACCATTTTGAAATCCTTGTCGACTCGAGGTAAATCAATTTTGGAAATGAAGTAGTAAATTAAAACCGTTTGCCTCTAAGAGATGGCGCCACTTTATAACTTGTTCACAAACCATGTTGAAATCCTTGTCGAACATGTCTAAGCAAATGCAAGAGTATTTTTAATTCTACAATACATACATCATGGCCCATTTAATTTCAAATTTAAGGACGTTATTAAATGCGTTCGCCTCCGAGAGATGGCGCCGTTCTGGATCCGTCCAAAAGCAATTTAAAAGCCGCCGGATTACGAGCAAACGCAGATTGATTTCCTCGTCTAATCATTGCGCTCAATCCCGAGCGCCTCTATCGCACAGTTGAAAATTAAAGGAAAAAAAATGTCGAGTACGTCGATTTGCACACGAGATGGCGCTGATTCCAGTTTTATTTACAAATAACTTGATTGATTGAATTTGTTACTAAAGGTCTGATGCTCTCGATGCTGTGATCGGAGCGTTATTATTTTTTAATTCAGGCATAATTAATTGAAGCGGTTCTCGAAGTTATTAATAAATTCCGCTTCCGGGAGATGGCGCCGCTCTAAGTTCGTCCAACAGAAGTTCGCAAGTCGCCGCATTTATTGCAAGTAAACGCTGATTAATTCGTTTGTTTATCAAACAAGCGCCTCAATCGCACATTTGAAAATTAAAAAAAAAAAGTGTCGAGTAGCTAGATTAGCACGAGATGGCGCTGTTCCCAGCTTCTTTGAATTTTTTTTTAAAGCCGCCGGATTCATTGCAAGCAAACGCCGATTAATTTCTTCGTCTAATCATTCCGCTCAATCCCGAGCGCCTCTATCGCACAGTTGAAAACTAAAGAAAAATAAATGTCGAGTACGTCGATTTGCAGACGAGATGGCGCTGATTCCATTTATATTTACAAATAACTTGATTGATTTGTTACTAAAGGTCTGATGCCCGATGCTGTGATCGGAGCGATATTATTTTCTAATTCCGTTGAGTTTCGAATTGGATGCGTTGAAGCGGTTCTCGAACCTATTATTAAATTCCGCTTCCGGGAGATGGCGCCGCTCTAAGTTCGTCCAATAGAAGTTCGCAAGTCGCCGAATTTATTGCAAGTAAACGCTGATTAATTCGTTTGTTTATTAATCAAGCGCCTCAATCGCACATTTGAAAATTAAAAAAAAAAAGAAAAAAGGGTCGAGTACGTAGATTAGCACGAGATGGCGCTGTTCCCAGCTTCTTTACAAACAACTTCACTGATCATTTATAAAAATCTGTCCGAAGTGGTGAGAGGCGCGTTAAATATTATTTTTAATTCCGTTCCGTTTCAAGTCGGAGACGTTGGAAAGTTATTAAATGCGTTCGCTTCCGAGAGATGGCGCTATTAACTAAATCCGTTCGAAAGCAATTTTAAAGCCGCCGGATTTATTGCAGGCAAACGCAGATCCATTCCTTATCTAATCATTGCGTTCAATCTCAAGCGCCTCCGCCGCAAATTTGAGAAAAATAAAAATAAAAAAAATGTCAAGTGCATCGATTTGCACGAGATGGCGCCACTCCAACTTTACAAACAATTTCATTAAAATAACTTGTAAAAGTCTGGGATCCGGGGTTATAACAGGCGCACTATTTTTTTCGAATTGGAAACGTTGAAGGTGTTCTTTAATTTAATAAATGCGTTCGCTTCCGAGAGATGGCGCCCCTACGAATCCGTTCGAAAACAATTTTAAAACCGCCGAATCTATCGCAAGCAAACGCAGATAAATTTCGTTGTTTAAACATTGCAATCTCGGTCTCAATCGAAAATTTGAAAACTAAAAGAAAAGAAAAAACGTCGAGCACATAGATTTGCAAGAGATGGCGACTCTTTATAAACATTTTTAATAGTCATTTCGCAAGTCAGGGCCGACTGTCACTGCAGAAACTGCGTTATTATGTTTCGTTCTGTTTAGTTTCGAATTGGGCCGAACGCCGAGGTGTTTCTTATAAGTTTTAAACGCGGTCTCTTCCGATAGATGGCGCTGCAATAAATTCGTTTAAAATATTATCTTTTTTTTTGGTACGTAAAAAAGGGGCATCAAAACGGCCGCACATGTTCGCGAGCAAGCACTGTTACGGTGTGAAAACCGCTTTCAGGGAATAATCAGTATATTCAGGTCGACGTGTATTGCATCATCTTGGGAACACGGATGAGTAGTGAACGCTTCAGAGCCCGCTCGTTCTCGTCAGTTTTTAAATGCGATCTCTTCCGATAGATGACGGACTACAATAAATGCGTTTAAATTTTTTTCTTTCACGGAAAAAGGTGTCAACGCGGCCGCACAAGTTCGCGAGGAAGCACGGCGTCAGGGAACGATTAGTATATTCAGTTCGACGTGTACTACATCATCTTAGGAAAGCGCCTTCAGACCGCGCTCGTTCAAGTCGGTTTTATCGCAGCAGAAACAGTTTTTTTTTTATTATCGTCTTCGTCGCTCGCTGGAATAATTAATTTAGCAAACGTCAAATACTTTCACGCTTTGAGTTTTATTTTAAACGCTTTCTTTGCGTTCGTTTTAAAATACTCCGGATAGTAAGCGCTTCAGACCCCGCTCGTTCTCGTCAGTTTTTAAATGCGATCTCTTCCGATAGATGTCGAACTACAATAAATGCGTTTAATTTTTTTCTCTCACGGAAAAAAGGTGTCAACGCGGCCGCATAAGTTTGCGAGGAAGTACGGTGTTAGGGAACGATCATTACATTCAGTTCGACGTGTACTACATCATCTTAGGAAAGCGCCTTCAGACCACGATCGTTCAAGACGGTTTTATCGTAGCAGAAACAGTTTTTTATTATCATCTGCGTCGTTCACCGGAATAATTAATGCAGCAAGCCTCAAATACTCTCACGCTTCGAGTTTTATTTTAAACGCTTCCTCTGCGTTCGTTTTAAAATACTCCGGCCATGAATTAGTGTAAAATCTCGATGCATCGATTCCAATGTCTATTTTTAGTTAGGATTGCATCATCTGTTTTAAACGAGTGCAAGTCTATTTCGTCCGTTGAGTGAGAACCGCAGTTTCACGCAGTTGGAGAGTAAGAAAATTTTCGTCGCCGTGTTTTTTTTTTTTTTGATTAATCTAGGTTCTCGCGAGCTAATATTTCGACGAATAGTTTCACCCTTGACATTTGGCGCCATTGGGGTTTCCTTACGTCAGGTTGATACTAGTTGGTTCCTGCTGATGTCATGTTTTCTGCTGCCCTTAACCATTCGATTAAAAAAGAATTCTGTTTTCCATCCCCCATATTCACTCGGATATAAATGCACGTAACGGACAGGGGATGAAATTCAAGTAAATGCGGGTAACGAAAGCAATTAACGCCGTTTAGGCGCACATCCGCTTTTGCGCGTTTTACAAAATCGTTCGTGTGTATTTCGAGGAGGAAAATTTTCCAATTATCCCGTTTTCCGCGCACTGAATTGCCGGCGGGGGTTTCGCGTCCGGATTTTCCTCGCAAGGAGCGTTCGGATTTTCCTTCCCCGTGAACAGCCGCCGGGACGCAGATAATTTATTTCGGGAGGCGCGGACGAATTAGGGAAATAATCGCCGCCGCCGCCGCACTCGTTGCGCGTTTAATAGAGAAAGATCACAAAACGCGGAAATTCGGCCGACAAATTAATTATATCCAGGAGCGGAGTTTTAAATTAATTGTCGGCTTGAGTGCTTTGAATTCGTAATTTTCTATTCTTTGCTAAAAAAAAAAATTAAATTTTAAATGTGATAGACGTCGGATAGGTTGCGCGAACATTATAAATCATCTACCCAAAAAAAAACATGTTTACAAATTTTGATGTACAGTCATGCGCACCTTAATAAGTGTAGGTTGTACATACAAAGATGTCGGATGGGTTGCGAATATTATAAATCATCTAGCTAAAAAAAAAAACATGTTTACAAATCTTGATGTACAGTCGCGCGCACCTTAATAAGTGTAGGTTGCACGAAGCACTTAAATTTACCTACACGATATGCTGCACGTCATCAAGTCAGGCACAACCAAATTTGGGATTTAATTTAATTCCGGCTTAAATCTTTTATTCATACAAACTAGCCTTAATGCCACAACTTCCTGTGGTACGAGGTCTTAAGACTCAGATTTGCGTGTAGGAAGTGCCTTTTAGCTGAAGATGACTGTACATACAAGCATGTGTACGTGTCAGGGCAAAATTATAATAGGAAAAACACTCAACGTTTCACTATCGATTGATAGCTTCGTTAAGTGAACCCCCATCTTCAAAAAAAATTTTTTTTTACAATTTTCATCAGACAAAATTCGACTTCAATTGAATCGATGAGTGCATAATTGTGTTCAGTCCAAATTTACTGTGTTGAGAAAGCAACAAATAATTTTCTCTAGGTTTTTATTTTAAGTAATTATCGGCTTCAGGAGGCTTCAGATATCCTTATCTGAAAGAATTTTAAGCCAATAATTCACTTAAAATAAAAAGCTAGATAGTTACTTGTTGTTTTCTGAACTCAGCAAATTTGGACTGAACACGATTACGCACTAATCGATTTAATTACGTATTGCGTTTTGTTGAAACAAGTGCACCGGGTTTATGGTGTGCGCCTAAACTTATCGACCGCCCTCCGTAGACGATTCGATCGAGGAAAAACGCCGATTAATTAATTTTTTTATTTTTTAATGAAGAAAAAGCAAACAGAATTTATTTTATTTATTTTTTTTTTGTTAAAGAAAACGGAGAAAATCGTATCTGACAGGAAAAAAACACAATACCAAAGAAAATATCGAGAAAACCGTAAAGAAAATACAAGATTTGTGCTAGTAAACGAAAAAGGAAAATCCGAATTAAAACTTTAATACATACTTTAAATTAAAAGAAAATAATAAACAAACAAACGAACGATAATCACAAGGAAAGAGTAAAACAACAGTCAACCAAAGAACAAAAAAAGAAAAGAGAGAAAAGTGTCAAATGAAGTGAAAAACAAGTTTATTATTTATTATAATTGCCAAAAAAAAAAAACAAAAACAAAAGATAAACCTGTTTTGTTTTCATTTTAAATTTTTTTCTTAAATATTCGATCGAGGAAACACGCCGATTAATTATTTTTTTTTAATGAAGAAAAAGCAAACCAAATTTATTTTATTTATTTTAAAAAAAAAGAAAATCGTATCTAACAAAAAAGAAAACGCAACACAAAAGAAAATATCGAGCAAGCCAGTACAAGAAAATACAAGATTTGTGCTAGTAAAAAAAAGAACAAAAGAAAAATCTGAATTAAAAATTTAATAAACACTTTAAATTAAAAAAAAAAAAACATAAACAAACAAACGAATTATAATCACAAGGAAAGAGTAAAACAACAGTCAATCAAAGAACGAAAAGAAAAAGAAAAGAGAGAAAAGTGTCAAATGAAGTGAAAAACAAGTTGCTGTTTATTATTTATTATAATTTCCAAAAAAAAAACAAAAATTCATAATCTAAAAATTTTTTAAAATATTCGATCGAGGGAAAACGCCGATTAATTAATTTTTTTTTAATGAAGAAAAAGCAAACCAAATTTATTTTATTTATTAAAAAAAAAAAAAGAAAATTGAGAAAATCGTATCTAACAAAAAAGAAAACACAACACAATAGAAAATATCGAGCAAACTGTAAAGAAAACACAAGATTTGTGCTAGTAAAAAAAAGAACAAAAGAAAAATCTGAATTAAAAATTTTATACTTTAAATTGAAAAAATAAAAACGAACAAACGATAATCACAAGGAAAGAGTAAACCAACAGTCAACAAAAGAACAAAAAAAAAAGAAAAGAGAGAAAAGTGTCGGTTGTCTTCCGCTGTTTAATTTGTTATACGCGGTTTGAAAAAGAGACGAAGAATAATCAAAGCCTTCAAAAATTCATTTCCAGACGAAAAGAAAAGAAGCCACCAAAGACTCGTCGCGATTTCTGACGAATGAAACGAAGTGAAAAACAAGTTGCTGTTTATTATTTATTATAATTGCCAAAAAAAAAAAAAACAAAAACAAAAGACAAACGTGTTTTGTTTTGATTCATAACCTAAAAAAAAATTTTAAATAATAAAAATAATTTTTTGCCGTCCATCGAATCTCACTGCTTCATTTCTCTCCCTTTGTTCTGTTTCATTTAATTGATATTTTAAATTTCATCGTTATTTTTGGAACAATTAAAACCCTCCGGCCTTTTTTGCTTTTTTTCATTAACTTTTTCAATTCTGTTCAATTTTTGTTTTCTTTTTTGTAAAACTAATCGTGTTTCGATTTTCTTTTTTTTACTTCTTCCCCGTTTGTTTTTTTTTGTTTAGTTTTACTGTTGGTTCCTTTTCCAACAAGACTTTGTTTTCTAATTTTTTGTTTTTGTTCGATGAAAACAGATTTGCTTTTTTGTGAGGGGCGAAAACTATTCAAAGGCGTTCGATTACCTATTTCTTTTCTTTTTAATTTTCTTTTTCGACGAAAAAATGAAAAGCGAAAGTCTTTTTGTGTACCACGCATGATTGTCTTTTGTTTCATGTTTTGTTTCGATTTTTTTTAATTTATTTTCAAAAATTCCACACATTCGCGATCGTACGATTGAAATTGTGGCTTTCGCTCTATCTTTGTCTGTTTCATTAAAAACGAAATTCTATTTTCTTTTTTGCTTTCGACGAAAGCGAACTGAGAAAAATGTTAGAAATACAATTGATTTTATTTTTTTTTTCTTTGTTTTCTGCAAATGAATAAAATCCAAAATTCTCTTCATCTTTTGAAAGATAAAGACACAACCATGAAAAGTAAATATATGTCCTACTATTATCAGTCGATCGTCTTTTGTTTTCGTTTGCGTCCGATGAAGGCAAAATTTCTTTTCTGTGAAGAGAGAAAAATATGAGAAGGCGATCGATTGTTTTCTATTTCTTTCGACGAAAAAAAAATCGAAGAAATCGAAAGCGCTTTTTATGTACATACTGTGATCGATCGTCGTCTTTTGTTTCGTATTTTATTGAGAAGACAGAAAAATATGAAACGGCCATCAAAGGTTTTGTTTCTTTTTTTCTAGTATCATCCGACGAAAAAGTGAAAATCGAAAGTGCTCTTTGTGTACCGCGATCGACCGTCTTTTGTTTCACATTTTGTTTGTTTCCTCTATGTTTTCGATTCACTTTTAAATCCCACACATTCCGGAAAGTATGATCGAAATTATTAACTTCTGTTTGTTTTTTTATTTCTGTTATGACTTTTGTTGGTTTTTTTCTTTCTATTATGACTTTTGTTTGTTTTTTTTTTCTTTCCATTATGACTTTTGTTTGCTATTTTCTTTCTTGCTGCTCGAAAAAAGTGAAATTCTTTTTATTAGATTAAATAGTTTGCGTGTGATGCGTCCAAACGTTTATTAATTAATGTTCTTATGCACAGAAAAAACAGCGACATCTTACGATCGCTTTTTGACCAGACATTGCAGTAGGATAGACAAATTGAAGCGGGATTTGCCCCTAATAAGTCCCCCATGCAAGGCGGCCATAATGAAAGTTTTTAGAAATTTTTTTGCAAATCGTTTTTGATTGCAGTGAAAACCTCGAGCAGCCTCTGTATAGCTGTTTCAGCCCTGCTTGGGGCTTCGTCAGCAATTGCGAATAAATTGGACAAGTCGTTTTTGTTTGCTGAGGAAATGTCAAGCTACGTCTCTGCTGACGAAGCCCTAAGCAGGGCTGAAACAGCTGTACAGAGGCTGCTCGAGGTTTTCACTGCAATCAAAAATGATTTGCAACAAAAATGTTTATTCTTATGTACGTTTTTAATAATAATAAAACTAACAACACCAACAGTTTTTGATTGCAGTGAAAACCTCGAGCGGCCTCTGTATAGCTGTTTCAGCCCTGCTTGGGGCTTCGTCAGCAATTGCGAATAAATTGGACAAGTCGTTTTTGTTTGCTGAGGAAATGTCAAGCTACGTCTCTGCTGACGAAGCCCCAAACAGGGCTGAAACAGCTGTACAGAGGCTGCTCGAGGTTTTCACTGCAATCAAAAATGATTTGCAACAAAAATGTTTATTCTTATGCACGTTTTTAATAATAATAAAACTAACAAAACCATCAACAGATCGAAGAGAACAGATTATTTTGTAAAACATGAATGACAGCTGTTTCGTTTTCCTTATTTTCCTGATACCTCTTTCTTACATAACAAATCTGGGAGTGAACAAAGACATGTTCACTTCTTATCAGCTTCTTACAGACTCCAAAATGACAATAGTTTTTTTTTTTTTTGGTCACCGTTGATACGATAATTTGTTTCGTGATCATCAAGTGACGAAATTAATATCTCAGCACTTGAGTCGCCTAAAAAAAATCGCCAAGTTTTACTTTCAGTGGCCCAAACATTTCGCCGGCGACAACTTTGAATTATTAGTGGCCAAAATTAAAAACAACAGATAGCCTAAGGCCCAGTTTTACAATGACGGTTTAACTTTGAGCCGAAGCTTAAACCCTTCACAACAATTGTTGAAATAATTGTTGCTAAGGGTTTAAGCCTCAGCTCAAAGTTGAGCCCCATTTGTAAAACTGGACCTTATTCGCCAAAAAGGCAACCCTGCACACTTCATGCGGCAAAAGCGCCAACGTTGTAAAATTAAAATTACTAACAGGACAGGGATGTGCGCCAAATTCAAAAAGCCTATCAATCGTTTTTGGAAAATCTCTGCACATCAAACATTATTATTTTTATTTTTGATAACATGAAACTATTTTGTTTGTTCGTGTTTGAAAGAACAAGTTTCGTTGTTTTTTTTTTTTTTTTTTTTTGTAATGATAGTTTACGTATGCAAACCTCCATCCACCTCTTTAGTACAGGATATCCTAAAAAAGCAACGGAGGATTTAAACTTTTCACGTGAAAAAGTGTTAAAAATGCAAACACCCACAATATGCAAAACACAAAAAGCATTATCGTCTCGGTGAAACTCCAAGGGAAGCAGCAAACAGCGATCGGAAGATAAGCACGCCCGGAACGATGATAAAAATAATACTGGGCGACGTGAAATACATTCGTTGACACGGGCAAACATTTGTACGGATAAAATATATAGCACACAATTTTAAACACAACTTCAAGCAAGATTTTTTTTTATCAAGAAAAATAATATGTTTCAACATGAGCACGACGCCCCTCGCAACTTATTGCGTTCGTCTTGTACACACACAAACCAACACAGAACAAAAAGATATTAAATGCAAAACAAGATAATAACTTTGAGCAAAACGCTAATAACGAATTATTTAATCATGAATCCCACGTGATCTATGACGTACCGAACTGTTGGATGACACATTCATGAAATCCTTAACAACTGCATTTAATACCATGACGTGTATTGTTAGTTGTCTAACTATCAGGTCAAACTTGGTCACGTGAGATGCAATCAATTACGAAGACGCTGTATGACTAAGTTATAAACTACATTTCAGTTAAGGACCTCTTGATATGGAAGAGACAATGAGTCTGACAAAGCCGGTTTACGCGACGTCTATAAACACAAAGGACAATGCCAGTAAAGAGGATGTCGAGGATAATATGCGATTTTCAAAGCTCGCTAGTTAATGTTTTAGAGAGCAAACAAGAGCCCTGAATAATACCCGTCCACGTTTGATCCTCGTGCAAATTTACAATGCACGAGCAAATTAAATGATGGGAAGAGATAAATATTTACTACGGCGACTTACCTCAGCAACGTATATAACTAGAACGACGTCCTCGACTTCTTCGGGACTCATCCCGTCAATTAAACTGTTCAAAGTGTCCATTAAATAGTTCTGCTTCTCCCTACGCACGGTAGGTATGCCTAAGACAATCGAAACGCCGGTTCTACCTTTGGACATTAAATAACCAAGTCTTAAGCTCGTTGGATCGTCGAGTAAATGGGGAAGGAAATGATAAGAGGAAGGCAATCTTAACATATAGGGGGGATTGAGGCCGTTCGCTGCGTTCATCCCCGACATGTTTCTTATGAGCTGCTTGACTTCGGGTTTGAGTGCGGGAGGAGATATCGTGTATGACGAGCTATTATCTACCGGGATTACCATTTGGTCGATGTGATGAGTCAGCTGTTGTAAGTCTTCCTGTCTCGCTCTATACATCGAGTCTAGGTATTGGAGTTTTACTTGCAGCTCGGCCAATCGTTGTACAAGCAGTTGTTCCGATGTTATATCTGAAAGAAAAATTTCTAATTACCACAAGGAACAAAAAAAATTTAAAGAATGTGCGCATTTTAAACCGTGACCCCTGAGTTTAGGCAACCCATTAATCAATATTACTAGTAAAGCCCGATTTCTTCACCTTCTCGATTTATCTGCGAGGTATTATCCTGGAAACGATTGTATCAATAATAGTTTCAGAAAATATTACCCGGCAGATGAATTTTTCAAGAGGTGAAGAAATCGGACATAAATAGAAGAGTAGGATGGGTTACTTAATTCCAATTTTTAAGTCGTTACGACTCAACAACAGTTTAGGCAACTCATCAATCAATGTAACTACTTTCAGTAGTTGTGGGAGTAGAATCAACAACAGTTTAGGCAACTCAACAATCAATGTAACTACTTTCAGTAGTTGTGGGAGTAGAATGGGTTGCCTACATCGAAATTTTTAAGGTGTTAGGGATTAACCTGGGCATTATTTGTTTAATCAATAAATTTTCGATTAAGATATCTATTAGAAAACGCTAATCAATTGTTTGTTTAGCTGCGTTCTGCATATTTGTACGGCGAACGATGATGATTTTCCAATTAATACTACGTGCGCGGAGTTATTGTTGACTGTACGAGCTAATGACAGGCAAATTGCATTTCACCAATACGGGTCGTTCAAATTGAATAAATAGAGATCGTCCTCGTCGACGAGCCATAAACTTGCTTATTGTTGATTAGCGCCGCGATAGTTTATGTATCAAGCACGTCATTAGGCCAGATATTTCGGAAGCAATTTGTTGTGTAAATTGTGAAGGCAACGACATGTTTTTGGACGGAAGTTTATCGACCATTTTGATTCTAAAAAAAAAAAAAAAAAATAAGAGAAAACGCTGAAAATTTGAAAAATACAAATTGCAAAGTATTATTTAATTTAATTCGTTATTACCCTATTGAACGATCCATCGATAAAAAAATCGAACATGAGTAAAAAAAATACTTGGTAGGAATTTTACGTTCCTTGCTATCTTGAGAGAAAGATTGAAATAATAATTCATTTCAAATTTCGCTCCGACATTTTGTAGTTCGACAAAATATACTTAGATGGCGCTGGCGTAATACACTTTAAAATAGATTTTTTTATACTCAACAAACCGCCTAGGAACTATTAACAACATAAATAATTTTTTGATGCGGTCTAAAGCTAAAATTTAAAAATTTTGTTGCAAATCGTTTTGGTCAGGTCCAAGAGCGATCACAGGATGTCGCTACTTAAGCTTTTCATTAAAATTTAGCAACATTTTTGTTTTGTTGATTTTATGACAGACAACTTTTTTTCTCTCTCTTTGGAATTTAAATTCCATTTCGACGATGCGATTTTTGGTAACGAAAAGGAAATTTTTCACCAACTAGTAGGGTATTCTGGACTCATGAGGTTGGCAACGCTGATAGTCACGTGAAATTTAAGAAAAGGCATCAATGTATTGAACGAATGAACAGAAAAGTAGAAACAGGTATTAAAATTTTCAACCGACTAATCAGAATAGGCGGTTAACAATAAACAACGAAATGACATTAAACAAAAAAAAAATATCAAACGAACAACAATTATTAAGCATCGTTCAATAAGATTAACGACAGGCGGACCTCCAAAAACTAAGAAGAACAAAGAAAAAAAAAACAACAGCAGCGGAAGTTTATTTTTTCTTCTTCTTTTTTGACATTTAGGAATATTTTTAATTTTGTTGCGGCATGCAGTGGTAAAATTGATTTTAGAAAGTACAGATTTCTTCTTCTTCCATCTACTCTCGAAATACGAAGAAAAATTCAAAAATAAATAAATAACAGTTCGAGGAATAATTTTTCAAAAAGCTCAAGAAAAAAAAGGAAAAGGAAATCACGATAATTTAAGCAAACGGCAACGTGGAATACGAAGTTAAGATGAATAACAATAAAAACAAAGGAAGATCTACGTTTCTACAGAGAGTTGAAAAAAAAAATCAAATCGAAGACGGAAAAAAAAAACAAAAGAATGATCTTGTTTACAGCTCAATAGTTGTAATATAAAAACTTTATTCAAGAAGTCAGCTTTCCTGTAAAAATTAAAATAAAAATACGAAGAAAAACGTGAAAAATATAAAAATGAACGATCCAGGAGTATTTAACGAATTTTCAAAGTTTGACAAAACAAGAAAGAAACTTCGATGATCTTAAAAAAAAAAAGCGAAGTGAAATACGAAGAATATCGTCAACAAAAAAAAAAAAACAAACAGAAAATTGACGTTTCTATACTAACGAAATATAAACAAAATTAAATTAGCTGATAGAAAAAAAAAACAACAATAACAACAAAAGAAAAGTCTTATTTGAAACGTCAATTTATTGTTGCGCAAAATGAAAAAATTATTTGCATATAAGAAAATCAATTTTCAACAAAAAAAAAAGAAACCACGATAATTTAACAAAAAAGAGGAAAGTGGTATATGAAGAATAAGATGAACAATCAGAGAGACAAAAGAAGAACTATGTTTCTACAGCAACGGAGACCAAAAAATATCAAATCGCCGGCAGAAAAAAAAATGAAAATGCAATTATAAAGAAATCGAAGAAACTTCCAATTAAAAAAAAATCAAGAAATAAGAAGAAAAAGATGAACCGAACGAAAAACAAAAAACAAAAAATCGCCTTTTGGTTTAAAAGTAATTATTTTTCAATTAATTAATTATTAAAAAGAGATCGGAGTACATCTGCGGTTCTTCTTCTATTTTCCCTAACAAGATATCACCATGAAGATTACAAAAATATTGTGAATGTGAATTATTAAGGGAAATTATGTTTTTTTTTGTTTTTTTTTTTTAATATATCATCCATGATTATTTTGTTTGTGACAATTTCACTTCCTGTTTACCCCATATATTTTAATTTATATTCGAAGGGGGATTTTTTATTCAAACTGGGGAATTCTGGGGAATTTGGACTTGTACTATCTAGAATGTAAAAACAGACTTGGCAACACTGTCACTTTATATCAGTGTTTTTTCGAGACGCGCGACGGTTTGAAATAAACGTTGTTAATCCTATTTGGCTTTTGTTTTAATAAAGCTCTTTTGTTTAATAAAAAAATGAAACTTTAAAATTTGGATTTCCAATTGTTTTTGCTCTCGTGTTATAGATGGCGCAATGCAATCTGTAGATTGTAACAGTCGGCGGTCACGCTTCCTTAAAACTTATTTATTTACTTCGCCAGTTAATCATCGCAAATCAGGAATGTAAAATAATTCAGACTGCTTAATTACAAAGCAGCGAAACTGAAGAAGAACTAATTACGTTCTTCCATGTTGCAGACAGCGCAGACCTTATCAGGAACAATAATTATAGCAATTTTCTCTAATAAAACCAGGAAAAATAATTCCGTTATTGCCTTACAATAATTAGTTTTTCAGGAAGAACATTCAGAAATTATAGTATCTCAGTATATCAGAAGTTAAAAAGTAAATAATTACATGATACACGTTTTGCTTCCTGCTTATAATGTATTTGTTATTAGATCTAAGTCGTCTAGATTTGCAACAAAGTTGTGCAGTAGGTAAGTTTATTTTTCAGTTAAGTTAAGAATAATATATATATATTAGCTGGAGGAAACAGCAACAGCAGCAAAACAAAACACGGAAAAATAACCCGAACTTCTCCGGTTTATCATCAATTTCACGTGAAAGATAAAAATGATTTGTTCCTGTCACATGTCAGGTCGTTGGTGAATTATGTGGTTCAATGGAGTCGCAAAGTTTCGAAAATACTTGAACTTATTTATCGGGAGACTCTTCACAAACAAAAAAAAAAGCTCGGCTTCTCCTTTAATCGCTCCTTGACGATCATCCCCTTTCGATATCGCATCGCATTTTCAGGTGGGAAAATCTTATTTATTATCTTCTCCTCCATGATGCAAATGCGACGCGTTTTACGTTCGAGCTTTCGCACAGTAAAAATGCGATATTACCGGTTCTACATGGAGGCGATAAAATTTACGAGGTCGTAAAGCAGCCTCATGAAGTAACGGTCTCATTTTTTTTTCCACGTCCGTCGATCAATTTGACGTCCGCCGAAGTACGAAACGTCGGCTGACGGCGGCGCGTTGTTTCCGTAATTTTCATTTATTACCACCGCGAAAACGATTGATGCTCTTCGAAATTCATTGTGATTTGCAGCAAGGGGGAGGCGGCCCCGGCGAAAATTTCCGGTCACGTATTCCTGCAATCGAATCCTCAAGAAGACTTTGTCCTACTCTCGCAGGAGAGAGCGATTGATTTATGGAAACGCCCGCCGCGCCGCGCTGGCAGGATTTTCTCAGGTTAAATGTCACAGGTTAACTGTATTCCTCTATACACAGACGTTCTTATGCCTTTGTACCAGATTTAATCTTCTATTGTAAACCAGCTTTGAAAAGAACACTGTTTTACTCAAGCGTGTAATGATCCGAAAACTTCAATTTCATTTTAGTTTCAAGCAAAGTTTTAGTTGGAAAAGCGTCCCGGTGGAAAGGCGGGGTAATGCGGCTTGAATGCTATTAAAAAAAAAACATTAGCGTTAGTTTGAACGCACGTGAGACTCGAGAAAAACATATTACCATGCCGTCTAATTTCTACTTGGAAATGCATCCCGACGGAAAGGCGGGGGCGAGGAAGCGAGACGGTTAATAAAAAAAAAACGTTAACATTCAGATTAACTTCGTTACATTTCTATTTTGATTTCCTTTTGGTTTATTACAAAATGTTGTAAGAATTCGAAGACTTCAATAGGTATGCGCTTGTCTTAAATTACGCGAATTCGATGTAATATGATATTGTGAAAAATCTTCACGTATGATCCTACTGTTGAATTGTGAATGAAGTGGTGACGCGACGATTCTCAAGATTAGTTTGAAGCGTCTAGAAGCTCGAGGTAAACAGCGTCAAACTATATCGTCACGCCATCTATACAGCAAAGATTTAGTTAGAAAAGCGTCTCGGTGGAAAGGCGGGGAAATGCGGCTTAAATATTATTTAAAAAAAAAAACATTAGCGTTAGTTTGAACGCACGTGAGGCTCAAGAAGAACAACGCCAAACGATATTATCATGCCATCTACCGGGCAAAAGTTTACTTGGAAATGCATCTCGACGGAAAGACGGGGACCAGGAAGCGAGATGAGTAATAAAAAAACGTTAACATTAAGTTAACTTCGTTACATTTCTTTCTTGATTTCCATTTGGTTTATTGCAAAACCTTGTAAGAATTCGAAGACTTCAATAGGTATAACGGAAGAGTATTCAATGTAATTTTAGTTTCAAGCAGACGATAAACTATTGCGTAAAAATGCAACTGTGTTTTCCCAACGTTTAACTGACGTGCTTGTCTCAAATTACGCGAATTCGATGCAACATGATATTGTGAAAAATCTTCACGTGTGATCTACTGTTGAACTGTGAATGAAATGGTGACGCGATGATTCTCAGGATTAGTTTGAAGCGTCTAGAAGCTCGAGGAAAACAAAGCCAAACTATATCATCACGCCACCTATAGAGCAAAGATTTAGTTGGAAAAGCGTCTCGGTGGAAAGGCGGGGAGATGCGACTTGAATGTTATTAAAAAAGATTAACATTTTAAGAGAAGTTAAACCGCGAACATCACGCCATCGATGCAGCAAAGATTTAGTTGGAAAAGCGTCTCGGGGGAAGGCGGGGATGATGCGGCTTGAATGTTAAAAAAAAAAATTAACATTTACATTAACAATATCTGTTTGGATTTGTTATTGCGATATCTCGCGTTCGCTTCTAACGAGCAACATTTTCTTTCTACAGAATTCCAGTTTCTTAAAAAAAATAAGGGCTGAAATCACGGTTGTTAGGATGTTTGAAAACCTAAACATTTCTTTTTTAATTTACCGTGAATCCGAGCAAAGCCGATCGTTTTGATGACGCGGCATGAAATAAATCCGCCGTTTTATTTTCCAAATAAAATACAATTTTCCACTCGTGGTGATTCGCCGGAATAAACCAGAGACCACGTTCCGTTCTTGTTTTTTTTTCATTCTTCTTTTTTTTAATTGCACGGACGCGTAATAACACATTTCACGTTCAATATGAACTTCACTTTGTAATTAAACTAATCGCAGCGGTAATTTCAGTAAGCCAGGCTAGGCTAGGCCAGGCCAGGCCAGGCCAGGCTAGGCTATTTCTTACTTACTGTACAGTTTTGTTTCTTATCTCCTAATTAATCAAAGTTAATGGTGGTTCATAATCGTAAAGTAAATGGGAGCGAGGGTTTTAAAGTATTAACCGATTTAATTACCCCCCCCCCCCCCCCGCCTTAAATATTAGGCGACTTATTACTCAAGCCCATTAAATCACGCGCCGCCCTAATCTAATCGATCGTAATAAGTAATAAGCATAGTAAAGAATCAATAGGTAATAGCGCGGGCGTTCGGAACGTTCCTGCAACTGCTTGAAATTTTTCAATGTTATCTCATTCTGAAGGATTCTTTGTCGCGCATTGATATTTGAACCCCGCTTTCAGCTATCGCTCTCGCAAGTGACCTCGCGCTTTCATGCACACGCCCGAGCGCTCCTGCGGCGTCACCTAACACATCGTTCACCGTGGTAATAAGTAATAAGTTGCGTGTGCCTTCCACCTCGCCCTCTTGCATAATTTAGGGGAAATTATTATTAACAGGTTATCCTGGAAATATTTCGCAGAAGGACCTCTTGGGTTGCGCCCGCGCGATTTGTCGGCTGGAGGTCCTTGAAACGGGCGTTTGCATTTCAAACACCCGAAGGTGAAACATGTGGAACTTTTGCTTGTTAATTACTTTCGATCGTAATTAAAACTTGGGTAATTAAAAAGTTCGGGGGGCGATAAATTTCGTTTTGCTTCTTCTTCTTCTTCCTCCACGGCTTTTTATTCGTTCAATATTTGTTTTTTTGTTACGCTTCAACAATTCATGGACTTATCCAACTAACTTTTTTTTTGCTGTTTAATTCACGCTTTTAATTACGTTCCGTGTATAATTAGCGCGGTTTAAATACTTTTGTTTCTTTAGTTTTAAAGAGAGAGAAAGAGAGAAAGAGTCGGCTGAAAACGATTAATGATTAATGATTTCGTAACACACCTTACCTTCTGAAGTATTTGTCATACTGGGTGCTGCATAACATACTGGACAGAAGTAAGAGTTTTTAATCTTTTACTGGACAAGGGCCGACTTCAAGTACTGTACAAGACGTGCAGGCGGGGGTTGAAAACTCAATTTTCATCCCCTTTTGTCCACAATTCGTTAAAAAAAAACTGTGCAGAGTTGGATCTCGATTTTCCTTGTTCGTGGACGCTTCTTAGTTACACTTTATTTAAATTAAACCAGGGAAATTGACTGACAGAATGAATTTTGAATTTTGAAAACTCGGCGAGGAAATTTAAGACGCGTGTCAAACAGACTAAATCATATTCGAGGTTTCTTCTTTTCTCCTACTTATTACGCGATCTAGGGTGACGTGTGACTAAAGCTGGCCCCGGAATTTCTTGGAAATCCCTGGCACTGGAAGCTGTATTACAGCATTCAAACGCAATTCAAATAATTCTAGGAATAGTAGAATTAGTTTCAAAATAAAATTTCTTTTTTGTTCTGACAAATTCCTCTCGTAAGACTTGCCAGGAAATTGCTTTAAATAATTAAAAATACTGCCTTCAGTATAGGCAACCGCACGAACTACATGGTTATTGGGTTGCCTAAGCTAAGGTGTCAATTTATTTAATAATTTTCTCTGTTAATACGGAAGAAAATAAAAATAAATAAATAAATTTGTGGGTTTTTGGACGTCAAAATCAGAAACAATTGCCGAATATTTAAACACTTAAAACTGTGTTAAAAGAATATTATTTTTCATCGCCTTTAGTGCAGGCAACCATACGGACTGCTCGGTTCGTTGGTTTGCCTACCCCAATGGTTTTCGTTGAAAAAAATCTAATGTTTTTATTTTTTAGGCAAACCGGCATGTTATTAAAATTAATCAGAAATGAAACGTTATTTAAATTGTAAAAAAACGGTGGTTGAAATGTTGACAGAATAACAGAAAACAAGGGGTAGTTACCTCAATCGAGTCAGAAAATGAATTAACCCGCTTTTTGTCACCAATTTTTTTTAACAGTATGTAAAAAATTAGATCTCGATTTTCTTTGTTAGTAGCGCTTTGGTTTTCGAAGAAGAAGCCAGAATCCACTTCCGTTTCCCACGGGTTGTCCGAGTGACGTTTACAATATATTTTCGAATTGTCGAAAATTGTTTCGCTCTTCTTCTTCTTCTTCTTCTTCTTCTTCTTCTTCTTCTTCTTCTTCTCTCTCTCTCTCTCTCTCTCTCTCGTTTCAGTCTTCTTTAAAAACTAATTTATTAACAACCGTAAGGCCCGATTTCATAAACGAACTAACGGAGACTTTAAAATAAAAGTCACATTCTGATGTGGAAATAATTACGTTTTCGCATCTTTTCGGACATATGACTGTGACTTTCATTTTAAACTCTCCGTTAGTTCAATTTTCGGGCCTAATTTTTTTAATACAGCATAACTATAAACTAATTTATCTTAACCTAACGGACATTGTTTTTGCCAGGTTGCAGCAAAGAAAGAACAATTGAATGAAAATCGGATTCCACTGCCGTTTTTCGGGTAAAAAAAATCTCAAAAACAAAAGACGATCGATTATTTAACAGATGCAAGAAACAAAAAGTCCTCGACGCTTTGGATAGCATGTACAAAAAAAAAACAATTAACTAACGAAAGAACATTATTTTTGCCAAGTCGCAGCAAACAAAAGAACAACTGAATGGCAATTGGATTCCTGTCCCGTTTCGGACGAAAAATTGGCAAAAATAGAAAACAATAATGAAACAAAAGACAGTCGATTGTTTAACAGATGTAAGAAACAAAAAGTGCTCGACGCTTTGGATAGTAAAAAAAAAAATATTTTCTTTGTCAGTAGCGCTCTGATTTTCGAAGAAAAAAGTCAAAAACCTTTAACGATGAAAGAACGTTATTTTTGGAAAGTCGCAGCAAACAAAAGAACAACTGAATGGCAATGTCCTGTTTCGGACGAAAAATGGGCAAAAACAAAAAATAATAATGAAACAAAAGACAGTCGATTGTTTAACAGATGTAAGAAACAAAAAGTGCTCGACGCTTTGGATAGTAAAACAAAATATTTTCTTTGTCAGTAGCGCTCTGATTTTCGAAGAAAAAAGTCAAAAACCTTTAACGATGAAAGAACGTTATTTTTGGAAAGTCGCAGCAAACAAAAGAACAACTGAATGGCAATTGGATTCCTGTCCTGTTTCGGACGAAAAATTGGCAAAAACAAAAAATAATAATGAAACAAAAGACAGTCGATTATTTAACAGATGCAAGAAACAAAAAGTGCTCAACGCTTTGGATAGTAAAAAAAAATATTTTCTTTGTTAGTAGCGCTCTGGTTTTCGAAGAGAAAAGTCAAAAAAAATTAACGATGAAAGAACTTTATTTTTGGCAAGTTGCGGCAAACAAAAGAACAATTGAATGACAATTGGATTCCTGTCCTGTTTCGGACGAAAAATTGGCAAAAACAAAAAACAATAATGAAACAAAAGACAGTCGATTGTTTAACAGATGTAAGAAACAAAAAGTGCTCGACGCTTTGGATAGTAAAACAAAATATTTTCTTTGTTAGTAGCGTTCTGGTTTTCGAAAACAAATGTCAAAAACCTTTAACGATGAAAGAACATTATTTTTGGCAAGTCGCGGCAAACAAAAAAACAACTGAATGGCAATTGGATTCCTGTCCCGTTTCGACAAACAATTGGTAAAAACAAAAAATAATAATGAAACAAAAGACAGTCAATTGTTTAACAGATGCAAGAAACAAAAAGTGCTCGACGCTTTGGATAGTAAAACAAAATATTTTCTTTGTTAGTAGCGCTCTGGTTTTCGAAAAAAATGTCAAAAACCTTTAACGATGAAAGAACATTATTTTTGGCAAGTCGCGGCAAACAAAAGAACAATTGAATGACAATTGGATTCCTGTCCTGTTTCGGGCGAAAAATTGGCAAAAACAAAAAATAATAATGAAACAAAAGACAGTCGATTGTTTAACAAATGTGAGAAACAAAAAGTGCTCGACGCTTTGGATAGTAAAAGAAAAGATTTTCTTTGTTAGTAGCGCTCTGGTTTTCGAAGAAAAAACTTCATTTCCTACGGATTGCTCGAATGGCAATTTTGTATTTTCGAATTGTCAAAAATTGGTTCGCTCTTCCCTCTCTCTCTAGTTTTAGTCTCATTTGACTTAAATGCTTTACTTACGAGAATATTTCAAATAAAAACGCCTTTACAAAATATATTCACAAGAAGGTGAAATTTAGTGAACTTACAATTATAAAAAAATAAATAAAAAAAGGAAAGTAATTACTTTAATGCAATCAAGATTTCTTTAATTTGGACAGATTGAAGTATACAAGGTGTTTGGAAATTGCCAATACAAAAAAGAAAAAAACTGTGGCGTCTGGAAGTCCTAAGAAATCAAATTTTTAGTTTTTTTCTTTTTTTTAATCATTCTTATCTCGAAAACTAAAACATTTTTCTCTGAATTTTTCTCAACTCACCATTACCATCATCATCAGCGGTTTTTCAGTAATTTTTATCTCTAAAACTAAAGGATTTTTATTAGAATTGTTTTTTTTTGCCGTTGACTTCAACTCACCATCATCAACTACCAATTTTTTTTTATACCAGCAACCTCCAAACACCCTGTATAAAATTGAAACGTAGAGCCTTCCCGTGACTCATCGCTGATTCGACGACATTTTTAGTTCTGCAAAGCAGTGCACAAAGCGAGCTTAAATTTTTATTTTTAGCATGATCTCATTTATTGGTGCATTGCAAGCTGACTAATGCTTTCATCATGTAAGCCCGCAGCTTATATTTAATATGGGGTTTCACAAATAAGTCACATTCCGACGTGAGTTCTAATTTAATAATTTAATCTTAATTAAACAAAGTACGCTGAGTCACAAAAAGAATTTAATGATAATCTGGATTCTTACAACTGGACAAGGTTCAAAAGGTTATTCCAGGTAAAAAAAACACGGTTTCCGAGCTAAAAAAAAAATCTAAACTTTAAAATTGCACAGTTCGGTAGCCAAAGAGAATTGAACCCGTGTTTATTAGGTGCTTTCCTTTCGCCAAAAATCTCACCTCAGATCAGATCAGATTAGATCAGTTTCGTTAGCGCGAGAACAATGAAGCAAGATTGAATGTAGTACAAATTGAATTGAATGAAATTGATTCTCGTCCGATGAAAATTGTAAGTACAAAGTTTTTTTTCTTTTAGTCTTGAACCTGATAGAAATATGATGGGAACACACTCAACGTTTCGCTGTAGATTTATAATAGTACATTTCGACTTGGCTGGCAACTAATGGGAATACTTGAGTGGCAAGGTGGGAGGTGGAATCTCAGTTCAACTTTATTCGTTCGTGCCAACGGAAAAGACGTTTATGTGGTCTGAGGTGAGGTGAGATTTGTGGCAAAAGGAACGTAGCCTTTATAACATTTTTATTTAGAACGACCCCGGGAACATGTTCGTTAATTTTGGCCACTGCGTCGTGGAACGCCCTGTACAAGAAAAAATGGGGGCAATTTTAGTTTTAACAGTGGTCTTTTTTAATAACGGAAAAACTTCAATTATGAGTTGCGTTTTACGAGAGTCAGACATAAAAATACATTTGCAGGAAAGAAAAAAGCTCGTCCTTCCATTACGGCCGCCCGAGCTTTTCCTTTTCCTTTTCCCCTCCGCGCTGTCCTATTACTGTTTGCACGTTTTTCTTGAAAGATTTAGCGCCGGGGACTTTTTTTTTTTTCTTTCGGAAAGAGGCGAATATTAGGGCGCTTTTCACTGATTCATCTCGGCAATATGTTGTACACTTAATTTTCTAGCCGCCGACGACGTTTTCTCAATGGCTGTATCATTTTCTGCGCGTCTTCATTTTCCCTTTCAGGAGGAAAAAAAGAAGCGTATCCCACCCACGCTAATGCCATCCATCACTTTCCTTGTGTACGTATTTTAAAGATACACAAAATCCTACTCCTTTTTTTTATTCTCGTCGTGCAGTTAAGACGAAAAGCTTTTTTTTTGCAACTTGGAAAGTTCTTTTTTGTATATATTCATAAGTGCTAAATTATATTTCTTTATGTAACAAAATTAACAATTCATTTCTCTTTGTTTTTTTTTTGTTTTGTGGATTTTAAAAAACAAACACCCCACATACGTAGGACGATTAATGTTAAAGTCAACTTTTTTTATGTGAAGGCCATTTTCATCCGCCTGGTATTTCCATAAAAGATTTATCAAAAAAAAAAAAGCTATGTCGTATTTTCCGGCGAGAGCACCGATCCGACGGT
Source organism: Prosopocoilus inquinatus (assembly GCA_036172665.1). Lineage (NCBI taxonomy): Eukaryota > Metazoa > Arthropoda > Insecta > Coleoptera > Lucanidae > Prosopocoilus > Prosopocoilus inquinatus. Next base: position 2,704,979 of record CM069873.1, read on the forward strand.
GATCCCTGTAATCTACTTTAAATTGAATACTGAAAAGTTCAGCGATGGAAATAATGGTCAACCGAATCGAAATGGCGGGAGTATGTTTACGTCCCTGGCGTTAAATCCCTTGGGCCTTTTAATAAATCAAAACTTTCGACGATACTGTCAGCTTTGGAGTAATCGATGGACCTGTGCGCTAAGTGCAAGGCAAACGGAACGTTTATATGCATTTTCTGTGTGCCTGTGTGTGTGTGTGTGTGTTTGTGCATTATCCGTTGCGCTGTTGGTGGCTTCTTATTGATTTTGTAATAAATAATGGGCGAGCGTGTAATGGGTATCAATGTATCTTCCAGTAAGATTGCAGCAGTTATTCGAAACCCCCTTAAACGTCAACACTGTCCAAACAAGAAATTTTACACTACCCTATTCCTTACACCTATGCACAAGATTTAGTTCATTTCCTTCAGCAAGTTAAATTCTATAAAAAATCAAACAGAATATAAAGCAGGGATTCCCAACCTTGTTTATGCATCGACCCCTTAGAAAAAGAGGAAATTCTCATCAACTCCCCATTCCACCCTCATTTGAAGCTTACTATTACTATAACCACAACAAATAAACAGTTAAATAAATAAATAATGATGTAAAGAATCCGAAATTCCAATTCAAGGTACATTGAAAAAGTATTTAATTTAATTTTGTATCAAGTAGTAATATGCTTTTCTTTAGTTTCGCTCGTTGGATGAAATACGATATTCAGTAAGGTCTTTGAGTTTCACTTTTTGATGATTAAGTGAAAAACTGGTACTCATGCACGAGTCTGAAAGCGCGTGGGAAACTGAAGAAACATCTCCGAGCAACATCACCACGCCACCTGGCGGACGGGGGAATCTGTGGCAGAAGCGTCGCGAGGAAAGGCGGGGAGATGCGGCTTGAATGTTATTTAAAAACCCTTAACAACTGAATTGACAGTTAGTTAATCCGCGGACTTTGCATCAACAGCTTCGGAAACTGCAATTGTGGTAGAAGCGTCGCGAGGAAAGGCGGGGAGATACGGCTTGAATGTTATTAAAAACCCTTAACAACTGAATTGACAGTTAGTTAATCCGCGGACTTTGAGTCAGCAGCTTCGGAAACTGCAATTGTGGTAGAAGCGTCGCGAGGAAAGGCGGGGAGATGCGGCTTGAATGTTATTTAAAAAAAACCTTTAACAACTGAATTAACTGTTAGGTAATCCGCGGACTTCGAGCCAGCTTCAGAAATTGCACGCATCTTTCTCGTACCGGACGATTCAAAGCTGAACTTTCTTCTTTTGTTAAATTCAGTGATTAAAATCATCATCCTCTTTTATTTCATTAATTACAAGTTCGTTCGTTCAATCAAATTCAGCAAGTTAGTCCAGCGAGGAAATCTTCGTAAAGAGAGAGAGACAACGAGAGTGGAAAATTTAACAATCTTCAAGGCAACCAACGGCACTGTTTCGACTTTTCGAGAAAAACATCGCGGCGAGAGCATTTTTGGCTTTATTTACTCAAACTAGCTACCGAACCAAAAAAAATTGCCTTGGTGGCTCGTGGGTCAAAATCTGTAAATGGGTTGGCTTTTGTGTTGTTCAGGATAAAAAAAAAACAGCCCTAAATTTAATAGAAAAATAACCCGCGTCCGTCACAGTAAGAATAAAAAATATTGCGGTTATTATTAGTAAAATTTTGAAAATATTTTCTGACTTTTAAGAAATCACAGCGTCGTATTGTACTATTTGAAGCGCCATGAAGCGCCATCTCTTATCCCAACGTGAAAACTAACTTAATCGAATATCAACAATACGGTTTCGTTTTTATATTCTTTATAAAAAGAAATTCTTGTTATTAAATCGAAAACATAAAGTCTATTGACGTAAGAGTACGATTATCGGAGGATAGGCAAGGTATCGTCAACTTTCTATCTCACTCTCTTCCCTCTCTTGTAATTTGGGGTTAAATCGCGATTAGATTCCGCACAAACTCCGTAACAGTACCTTGTTATGTATCCATATTTTTCTTCCTTAGCGTCTTAGAGCGTCCTTTTCAATTTAGGGGACGACAAAGGCTTAATGGATATATCCAATATCCTTTAAGCCCTAAGTGTCGTCTGATTTGCAAATTCTTCCGAGCAGATAAACCGAATCTGCATTAAAATCAGAGGTAATTAGGTTGAGGGGTTAGCGTGTGCCACGTTTGCAATGTTGTAATTGGTTTCTTGTTTTCACAGGGGAATCCGCTTCTATTTTTGGCTTTTAGTTCCGCTTTTCAGCTCTGTTTCTTTCTATTTTCTCTTCTATGTTCGTATACGGTGAAGATACCATTTTCCCCGAGGTCGCCAATACGACGCCTGGTTCGAAGATCACTGCGGTATGATATGGGACCTGATCCTCAATCGAAATTCGACTCATTCACGTAATTGGTTTCTTTGTTTTCACAGAGGAATCCGTTTCTATTTTTGGCTTCTAGTTCCGCCTTTTAGTTCCGTTTCTAGTACCGCTTTCTATTTTCGCTTCTGCGTTCGCATACACGGTGAAGATCACATTTTCCTCGAAGTCGCCAATACGACGCCTGGCTCGAAGATCATTGCGGCATGATATGGGATCCGATCCTTAATCAAAATTCCACTCATTCGCGTAATTGGTTTCTTTGTTTTCACAGAGGAAGCCGTTTCTATTTTTGACTTCTAATCTCGCCTTTTAGTTCCGTTTCCAGTACCGCTTTCTATTTTCGCTTCTGCGTTCGCACACACGGTGAAGATTACATTTTCCTCGAGGTCGCCAATACGACGCTTGGCTCGAAGATCATTGTGGTATGATATGGGACCCGAGGCAATTTCACAAATATTATTTATTGAAATTCAAAATTAACCTCGAAAATAAAAATCAAGACGTGGCAGGAATTATCGACAACGCCATCTCTTGACCAAACGGGAAAGCAGCTTTATTTGAATTTTCCGCTGACGTTCTTCGCTGAACCCTTCCTTATATCATCGCGACGACTTGGATTTCAAAATTCGATTAAAAATAAAAAAAAAATCAGCTGCGAAGGGATTATTCAGAGCGCCATCCCTTGAAGAAAAATGAAAGATATTCTTTTAATTACGAACGGCAGGATATCATCGCGTCCGCTAAATTCTGCAACCGCCCTTGCAGTTATATTAAGGAAAATTAAAGTTAAAACTGATTACGTCACGGTGATAAGAGAATTAGAACTTAAGTGAATTATTTAGTAGAGTGCCATCTTTTCGACTGAAAGTTGCCCTAATCGAACTTCAGTAACGCGATTTCATCTTAATATTCTCGGCGAAAAAATTGAATTGTTATTTCATTGTTGGCAAACAAAAATTCAGAAAGAAAAACTTTTGATAAGCAACACATAAAATAAAAAGATAATTTTTGAATTTTTTTGCCTTAAAGAAAAACATTTTTATTTTATCAGCAAATTCTTTTAGAAATTCGACTGAAATAAAATGGTTTTTGAAGGGGGTGCTGTTCCTGCATAATCTATATAAAAAAGCTAATTAGAAAATAGATTTGATTTAATAACATAATTGACCCCCAACCGACCTCTGTAAGTCAGTCCACTGACCCTTTTTAAATTTTCGAGCATCGACTCCTCGGGGGTCAACATCGACCCAAACTCCAAACCACTTCGGCAGCACAAAAACTTCTTGTTTCAAAAATTTGTTTTAGAAATTGAACCAAATTTTGTGCAACAAGAAAGAGTAGAATAAAAAAAAACCCTTTGGATTTGGGTCAAACAAAAAACGTTCTAAATTTTGGCAACAATTAAGAAAATGACTTCCAAAATTGAATTACCTGATTTGCTTTACTAAACAGAAATGGTGAACGAGGTTTTCAATGTTTATTTGAATTTTAAGTGGCCCTCCCCCGCTCCCCTCCATTAATCTCCTTCCAAATTAAGAAAGAATCTAAACACACAATTTGTAAGCTTTGGAGGTTAAGTAACAACAAGTTCAGGTCTGAGTGGGGGACGACAACGCCTTGTTGTTGGAAATTATTGTTCTAACATGGTGGCCCGAAAATGTCGGAAATTAATTCGATGACCTAATTTAACCGATTCGGTGTTCCGTTTCCAAAAAGGCAACGGCTTTTATTGCCCGACGAAATACGCGACGTGCGCTTCTTCTAAAAGTTCTCCCAAACTACACTTGCCTATTACGATGTTCTGGGTTTTCCCTAATTTCCGAAGCGCTTCCAAATAAAGAATTCGAGTCACTCTGACGATTCAATTCGAGGCTTTAAAGGCGGATGCCCGTTTATGGTGGCGAAGTTATTCTTCGATATAAACGATGCACTTAAAAAGTCGACGAAGATTAATTATTTCATAACTTAATTCAACCAATCAAGCTGGTTTTGGTAAAGAGATAATTGCCTCAATTACATTGGTTAATTGCGGAACAGTGTAGCGTTTAGATATTTAAATATAATGCTAATTTTTATGTGTTTATTTATAAACTGCTACATTTTCAAAACTTCACACTAATTAGTATTTAATGAAAAATGAAATACACAAACGGACGGAAAAGGAAAGTCCCAGTCATATTTCCAAAAAAGATGCGAAAACGTAGTTATGCGACCTTTCTTTTAAAGTCTCCTTTAGTTCGATTATGAATTATTAATGCCCGTTTGCACCACTTTCACTTAAAATTTAAGTCCTACTTAAGTGGTTAAGTGACACTTTCTATTATGGAAAAAGTGTCACTTAACCATTTAAGTGGGACTTAAAGTTTTAAGTGAAAGTGGTGCAAACGGGCATTAGACTTTTGGCCAATTGCACCAAACACTTAAGTCGAGCTTAAATTTAAGTACTGCTTATAATGTGACATTTGAGGTTACACAACATTCAGTAAATCACATTCTAAGCGGTGCTTAAAGTTAAGCTAACCTTAAGTGTTTGGAGCAATTGGCCAAAAGTCTTAATAATTCATAATCGAACTAAAGGAGACTTTAAAATACACGTCACATAACTATGTTTCGGATCTTTTTTGGACTGGGACTTTAATTTTAAAGTCTCCTTTAATTCGATTATGAAATCGGGCCTTATAAACGGGCTGTTAAAATTTAGAGGTCCTTAAAAAAATTTAAAATGCAGTTCTTTGATTGGTTGTTACTAGAGCAACAAAATTCAACAGCCCTTTAAATTTAACACTTTTGATACAGAATAGACCCCTAAGGACCTCTAAATTTTAACAGTCCGTTAATAAGTTACAGAATCCGCCCCATAGTCCCCAGGATGCTCTAAATATACACGTCCTTGACCATTTTGGAAGTGCATTAATATGCCTGAATCATTTCTTCCTGAATCTTCCTTCCTTCCTTGCGTTGAAACTACTTTCCACCTCATAACTCTTTAAGTAGAACCAACTTGGGGGGTTGTCAAAATAATTCCTTCCAATGTGGTTCTTTAGGATTTCTGAATATGTGACACTAAATCCAACCTCCAAAATCGCATTTTCTATATGCCAAGAAGGGCTTGACCAGATCAGGGAGGATCGGCTGCAAAAATCATTCTATTTTTGAACTTCTTTTGGAATATCAAAAGTGTAGCTTCCTCTTAACATGGATCTAAATGGGCCTTCTCCCCCTCCATTGCGCAAAAAAAAATGATTAACTGCTTCCTCATTGTGGATTTACCATTACCATTGACCTCAACATTTTTAGATGTTGCTATCAAGCTTTTTGGTAAAGTCTTCTGGATTTCCACTCGATAATCATATTTTTGCTAAGTTGTAAGTCGACGTATGGATACTTTTAGGGCATTTTTTTAGAGTTGCAACAGACTTTCTGTCTGTTTAGTTATTTTCACACCTACTCCTCTCAAGCAGATCTTCCTCGTCTTTTTCCATCCATGGTTTTCATTTGCCAAGTGACTCACTGTTTCGTTATCTTTCGTCTCACTCATATGTTGGTGATTCTCACCATCTCAGTCGCTGCGTCTTTACCTTCCCTGATAATCATTTCATCTTTAACCGTGTCCTTGTCTTTCCGCTGTCCACATTCGTCAGTTCTATATTTTTCAAATGTTTTTCCTGATACCAAAGGGTTTATTCACTGCAAAAAATTGTCTGTATTGCAAATAGTTTGTCAGTGAGGTAACAGAAGTCATCAGTTTTTCTGTAAAGGATCATTCTATACAGAAATGTATGCACCATTATGCTCGTCGTCATCCTCTCTCAATTTTTATAAGGGCCCGGTGAATTGGCGAGTTGTATCATTTTAACTGAGCATGATAGTGCATCAAAGAAGGTTTAGAGAAACGACTTCCAGCTTTACTTGGACAATACCATGGATTTATGATATTTTGAACATATTTGGCCATATCCCTGCACCAAATTCCTTCAAAATGGTGTAGAATACCATAGATTTACGATATTTTGACCATATTTGGCCACATCCCTATACCAAATTCCTTCAAAATGGTGTAGGGTCCCATGGATTCACGATATTTTGACAATATTTGGCCATATCCCTACACCAAATTCCTTCAAAATGGCGTATACCATGGATTTACGATATTTCGACCATATTTGGCCATATCCCTATACCAAATTTTTTCAAAATGGTATAGGGTACCATGGATTCACGATATTTCGACAATATTTGGCCATATCCCTGTACCAAATTTTTTCAAAATGGTATACACCATGGATTTACGATATTTTGACCATATTTGGCCACATCTCTATACAAAATTCCTTCAAAATGGTGTAGGGTACCACGGATTCACGATATTTTGACAATATTTGGCCATATCATTATACCAAATTCCTTCAAAATGGCGTATACCATGGATTTACGATATTTTGACCATATTTGGCCACATCTCTATACAAAATTCCTTCAAAATGGTGTAGAGTACCACGGATTCACGATATTTTGACAATATTTGGCCATATCCCTACACCAAATTCCTTCAAAATGGCGTATACCATGGATTTACGATATTTCGACCATATTTGGCCATATCCCTATACCAGATTTTTTCAAAATGGTATAGGGTACCATGGATTCACGATATTTCGACAATATTTGGCCATATCCCTGTACCAAATTTTTTCAAAATGGTGTACACCATGGATTTACGATATTTCGACCATATTTGGCCATATCCCTATACCAAATTCCTTCAAAATGGTGTATACCAAATTCCTTCAAGATGGTGTACGCCAAATTCCTTCGTAATGGTGTAATGACAATAAAGTAGACATAGGGAAACCATTAATCCACCAAATGGACTTTTAATCTTCGGCCTACTGAAAGACATTGCACTCTCATTGAACTGAACTTGCGCAAAGAATACAAACATCCAACTAGCTGCAGAAATTACGAACATTTTAACCGACTGATTGGGGTAAGGGATGGCTTAGGGTTAACAGTTCAGCTTTTCTGACAGTAATTGTGCAAATTTCCTTTTTTCTTTCTGGGGGCACTCATTAAACGCCGAAGTTTTATTAGAATTTCAAAAGCAAAAAGACGTCGCTCGAGGAACATCCAAAAACCTCACATAAACGAAGCGAGGAGACGAAGAGGAGGCTCATCAAATAAACTTTTTTGCTTTGCAGAGAAAGCCTGCATTTTATGGGGGTTAATTTCCAGGGGCCAGCAGCAAGAAGAAGTTCCACCAAGTCGCTTAACGTAGTTTCGGGATAAGGTCGGCCTGGTTTTTACGCGAATTTTAAGCGTCCCGTAATTAATTGGAATCTTCTTTTTTTACGAAGTAGGGGAGGGGAGGTGGGCTGGCTCAAAGCGTTTATTAAGGCCCGAAGTACATAAAATAAAGCAGCAGACTCCATCCATTCATACCGTTCGTCTCGTTCAGAAAGGGCGAGCTTTAATTCGTTTGAAGTGCATTCGCGTTCGCGTAACGAATTTAATTCAATTCTAGAATGGATGGAGGGGGGGGGAGCACTTTTGTCGTCACAAAGCCATATAATAAATTCTTCCTTTTTTGAGTTTTTTTTTGATGGAAAGTAGAAGAGCGGTGTTGATGATATGACACATGACTTCTATGACTTCTTCAAAGGGGTTCTTACTTTTTTGCCTGCTTGCTGGTTGGTTTTACTACCACCATCAAGAGCGCGCACACATGTTAAGAATTAATTAAGTCTATTAACGAGATGCTCTCTTTCTCTCTCCTCTACAGTTGATAACTTCCTGAAATCGAAAGACTCGAGCGTAAACACATTTAAATTGCCCAAGAAAGCAAAGCCGTGCTGAGAGGCCTTTGAGTTTGCAGTTTGCAGTTAATTATCTTCCCGTCTTACCTTCTTTCACCGTTAATTGGAGGGAATTGTGTGCGGCGGCGTCTTATCGCCGAGGGCATAATCACAAATGTGACTGAGCTCTTTAATGAACGCTTTATCGATGCAATCTAATTTAACTTGGCCGGCAAAAACCAGAGCAATTTCGATACGATATTATGATTGCGTTGCATTCGCTAATGAAATGACGAGAATAAAAGGAGGAATTTTAATGGCTTTTTGTATTGGGGCGAGCTTTTAAATTGCCTGCAAGAAGTAAAATCTGAAAATTTTAAGCGCATGCTTCTGTAGTGTGCGCATCAGCTGGAGTAACTCCTTGGCGCCCTTATTGTTATACCCACTCGTCTTCTTCACAGGCTAACTCGGAAGTCGGAACAGCTGATTGACTCTTCAGCACAAGCTGCCACCAGACTTCGGTAAGTGACCTAATCGTATTAAGATGGTAGCAATCCATTGCCCAAAAGTGAGGTATAATTTTAAGAAAACAAAGAATAAGTTGTCCACTACAGGGATGTAGGAAGTTACATTGCTATCACTGGCAGGGAAAAAGTTTCGTTTCTTAGGATAAATTAAGCAACATTTGCATTTGCCTATCACAGAAATCGATTGGTACATTTAAAATCAACGTGGCTGTCATACTTTGCGAGAAACGGCATTCAGTTGTTTTATTTTAAATGGGAGCCATATTGGATTCTTTTAGGTTACGTGACGGTTTCAAAAATTTCGTCTCTTAGGATAAATTAAGCAAAACATTTGCATTTGCCCATCACACAAATCGATTAGTACGTTTTAAAATCCACGTAGCTGTCATAGTTTGCGCGTGAAACGGCATTCAATTGTTTTTTTTTTTAAACGGCGGCCATATTAGATTTAGGTTATGTGACGGTTTCAAAAGATCTCTGCAAAAATATACGGTTTGCAAATTAGTATTGTCGGTAAGCCCGAGGAATTTCTTTTGCAAGCAAAGCAGGGCCGGTTTTGACGAGCGTGTTGGAAGTACCCGACACGCAGGTGTAAAGAGTGTAAAGTTTAGTTATTACCAGAGATGAGAAGTCGGCCCACTTGCTCCGCGAGCAGTAGGAAAATTTAGTATTTGGACTGTACTAATCCCCGTCCAGAGTAACTTCTGCGAAGTGCGAACGTACACAGTGTAACCCTTCCGCTCCCACTCAATATCAATTTAAATGCACCGGAGCTGCGGAAGGAGTTAGGGCCGATTTCATAATCGAATTAAAGGAGACTTTAAAATAAAAGTCACAGTCATATATCCAGAAAGATTGGAAAACATAGTTATTTATGCATCAGAATGTGACTTTTATTTTAAAGTCTCCTTTAATTCGATTATGAAATGGGCTCTTAGTAGTGCATTCGGTTTAAAAAGTGTCCAACCGACCGAAGTGGACCGAATTCTTTTCCCTGGTTATTACATTTTTTTTTAATTTCTCAATACCGTTCAACACAGCGCAACTTTTTCATAATTTAACCTATCTTTCTATGTCTGGTAGCCAAAAGGCGCCAATTGTTTTCATAAAGTCATGAACAAAAAAAAACAAAAAAACAAACAATCGACATAAAAATAAAAAATCAGAACAATTAAGGAAAAATAAATGAAACACCTGAGACAAAAGAGAAAAAATGAAAGCAGCAGCGACAAACCAAAACCGTCAACCAAAAAAAAAAAAAAAAAAACAAATGAAGATTCCAAGACCAGTTCGTAGAAAATCAAAGCAAACTCGAGAAAAGTCAATAACACGATAAAAAAAAAACAAAAACAAAAAGGAAACGAAATATGAGACTTAAAACAAATGAAGAATGACGAACTACAAACAAGCGACAATAAAATGCGCAAATCAATTCTATAAGAAATTCTGTAAGAAAAGAAAAATACAACGTAGTATGAAAGCAACACAAAAAAAAAACAAACGAAGGTTGACGACTAAGATGAACAAAAACCAAATAAATCTCCGAACGAAAAATTAAGAAAAAAAAATCTAGTAGAAAACAAAAGATAACTGTAAAAAGCGTCAATCGACAAAATATGAAAAATTTGATTTGATATATAGAAACAAAAGAGTAATGCGACGGCATAAAAGATGACAAAAAAAATGAAAATCGTTTAAAGATTTTGCAAATAAAAAGAAGCCGTAAAAAGGAGTCCAAAAACAAAAGAAAGAAGTACATAGTGTGACAGCATAAAAAACAGAAAGAAAAAAAAAAACAAAAGAAGATCGATTGCTTAGATGAATGAACCGAAAACAAATGATTCTTCAGACGAAAAAAATACTAATAAAAAACAAAAGACAGTTGTAGAAAAGCGTCAACCAACAAAACGATCAAAAAACGAATGAATCTGCAAACGAAAACTTAAGAAAAAAAGGTCTAGTAGAAAACAAAAGACGTCAATCGACATAAAATATGACAAATCAATTCGATAAATGTAAACAAAAGAGTAATGCGACAGCATAAAAGATGACCAAAAAAAAATGAAAATCATTGAAGGATTTTGCAAATAAAAAGAAGCTGTAAAAAGGAGTCCAAAAACAAAAGAGAGAAATACATAGTGCGAAAGCATAAAGAACAGAAAAAAAAAACAAAAAAAGATCGGCTGCATAGATGAATGAACCAAGAACACATAAATGTTCAGACGAAAAAGAAAACAGTAACAGAAAACAAAAGACAGCTATGAAAAAAGCGTCTACCAACAAAATTTGAACAAAAGACAATTAGATAAAAATAAACAAAACAGAAATGCAAAGTATAAAATGAATTAAATTTTAAAAAAAAAACAGAAAAAAAACGCGGTTAAGATGGACAACTCACGTGAAACAAAAGAGAACTGTGAAAAGGAGTCAATAAAATGCGGGATTTCGATTTGATTGGAAAGAAGATAAATGCGTGACAAATAAAAGGAACCACAAAAAAAAAATCAATGAAGAAACAGCGATTCTCCAGGCTGAAAAAATCTTTTGCAAGTCAAGAAGCTGGCAGGAAACGAGAAGACAAAATAAAACAAGCGAACCGTGAATAAAATAATAATAATACTTAGGTACGTCAAATTGATTATTAGGTGAACGGAGAAACTATTAGGTGAACTTTAAAATAAAAAAAAAAAAAAATAGAAAATTGAACATTAAACACTCAGTATTTCTGAAACGGTTGACTTTAGAAGAAAACTTTATTAGAGTTTCTTGTTCAGTTTGAATTGATGTTCAGGTGGGTGAAGTGGTGACATTACGTCGCGGGACACCCTGTATGTTGTACATGGTATAAATACCTTTACTTTAAAACGATGTTAAAAAAGGTGATAAGGTTCGTTGATTAACGATTACACGTAGGACATTCGACCTTCACCTAAAAATTAATGCATATCAGGAAGTTTCTAACGAACTTCAACGTACAAACAGTGTATAAGTCAACCGCATAGAAAATCCATTAGTTCTGACTCGACCGAACACTGATAATTACAACCGGTGCGAACACTTCCTAAAAGAAATCGTTAAACTATTTAAAACACCGTTAGCCCGTTAAAAAATCCTTCCTTCTCCCGTACCGGGAGGTCAATGAGTTAGTTTGTTGATTGTGTGTACAATAATAATTCTGCATACGATCATTTTTAAGCACTTCGTCATTCCGTTACCTTACACTTACAATCACTATTGTTTCGAGTTTACCTTGTATTATACATAGTTTTTTTCTTGTTTGGTCGGGTTTTAAAAAGAACCGCCGCGTGATGAATTATATTTAATGCAGGAAGTGCGGCAAGAACCATACTGTTAAACGATTTCTTAACGCACCGTTGCCTTCTCGTTTGATTTCGAAGCGCAAGTACGTTGAAAAACTGATAATAAAGGATATAAGCGGGGCAATTAAAAAAAATTAAAACTGCATCCGTTAGAAAATAATAAAATACAGTAAAACCTCGACTCCACGGGAAACACTCACGGTCCCCGTCTTAATGAGAAATTTCAGTTGCGACATCCCGCGATCGCTTTTCGACCTGACTTTGCATTATGAGGCCTCAAATAGGGCTGAAACAGCTGTACGGAGGGTGCGCTGCAATGAAAAACGATTTGCAACAAAATTTTACGTTATTAATATACAGGGTGTAACGAAAATGAAGGCCGCTACCTCGGGGTTTGATCCTACACGTCAAAATAAAGAAGAAAGTTCATATAAAGGTGTGTCGAAAAATGAATCCTTTTAAAGATATAATCAAATCTACTTTCCTGCCATAATACACTTCCCTGTATGCATCCGTAGCGATCTTGTTCTTTCACAAACGCCCGCAGTTTTGTGTATTTCGTTAAAACCGCCTTCAGACCACTGACGGGATTGATTAATATCCTTGTTTTAAGTATCCCCATAGATAAAATAAATATTTTTTTTGGATATATGTTTTTTCTCTTCATTCTGACGAGTACATACAATACATCCTCTTAAATATAAATGTCAAGGGACTTTAATACTGTAACGTCGTTATCAAAGATGTGTCCACGGTGACAGTTTTTGCTGTATTTCACCTGAATAACGTCGTTTATCCGGTGAAATACATTTTATTTCTGAAGCGCTCTGAAATTCAGGCAGTGTTACGCCGCAGGCATAAACAAAAATAAATGATTATCAGAGTTTCCCTTCGTAAATAGCGTTGGGGGTATTCCCACCAGGCTAAGAGGCCTGAAATAGGGCTGAAACAGCTGTACGGAGGGTGCACTGCAATGAAAAATGATTTGCAACAAAATTTTACGTTATTAATATACAGGGTGTAACGAAAATGGAGGCTGCTACTTCGGGGGTTTTATCCTACACGTCAAAATAAAGAAGAAAGTTCATATAAAGGTGTGTCGAAAAATGAATCCTTTTAAAGATATAACCAAATCTACTTTCCGACCATAATACACTTCCCTGTATGCATCCGTAGCGATCTTATTCTTTCACAAACACCCGCAGTTTTGTGTATTTCGTTAAAACCGCCTTCAGACCACTGACGGGAGTGATTAACATCCTTGTTTTAAGTATCCCCATAGATAAAATAAATATTTTTTTGGATATATGTTTTCTGTCTTCATTCTGACGAGTACATACCATACATCCTCTTAAATATAAATGCCAAGGGACTTTAATACTGTAACGCCGTTATCAAAGATGTGTCCACAGTGACAGTTTTTGCTGTATTTCACCTGAATAACGTCGTTTATCCGGTGAAATACATTTTATTTCTGAAGCGCTCCGAAATTCAGGCAGTGTTACGCCGCAGGCATAAACAAAAATAAATGATTTTCAGAGCTTCCCTTCGTAAATGGCGTCGGGGGTATTCCCACCAGGCTAATTCGTTGTAATTCATTGTTTCTTTTGTGCTGGTTTATGGTCAGCGAATGACATATACGACGTGCTTACGCATTATGACGTACGTACACGTTCCATTTTGCGGTTTTCGGGCTGTTTCATGAAATAATTAATTAGGCAGGTACTCGTTCAACAATTCAATTCAATCTCTTTGTTGTTATACGAGTACGCGAGGTATTAATGAGGTTTATTATTTTCATGGGCGGTCACTTGCTTCCATTTTGGATCAATACAGGAAGTTAACACATCCCACTTTTAGCTTGTTTTACTTATATTCTTCGTTTTTGCGCTTTCCTAGTTCTGGCTCGTGCCTTGTTTTCCAGTGACGTGGTTGTTTTTTCCGCGCAACAACTGTACATGCATTTTTACCTTGTTTTCATATATTCTTCGTTTCTGCGCTTTCCTAATTCTGGCTTGTGCCTTGCTTTCCAGTGTTGTGGTCGGTTTCTTCCGCGCAACAACTTTTTATGCAAACTGCATACATCATTAATATAAAGTACAAACAGAGCAGGACCCAACACCGTGCCTTTTGGGACTCTGATGTTAATACATGCGTTTTTACCTTTTTTTCTCTTATATTCTTCGTTTCTGCGCTTTCCTAGCTCTGGCTTATGCCTTGTTTACAAGTGACGTGGTCGGTTTTTCCGCGCAACAACTTTTTATGCAAACTGCATACATCATTAATGTAAAGTACAAACAGGGCGGGACCCAACACCGTGCCCTTTGGGACTCTTATGTTAATACATTCGTTTTTACCTTTTTTTCTCTTATATTCTTCGTTTCTGCGCTTTCCTAGCTCTGGCTTACGCCTTATTTTCCAGTGACGTGGTTGGTTTCTTCCGCGCAACAACTTTTTATGCAAATTGCATACATCATTGGTGTAAAGTACAAACAGGGCGGGACCCAATACCCTGCCTTTTGGGACTCTTATGTTAATACATCCGTTTTCACCCTTTTTTTCTTATATTCTTCGTTTCTATACTTTCCTAGCTCTGCCTTATGCCTTGTTTTCCAGTGTCGTGGTCGGTTTTTTCCACGCAACAACTTTTTATGCAAACTGCATACATCATTAATGTAAAGTACAAACAGGGCGGGACCCAACACCGTGCCTTTTGGGACTCTGATGTTAATACATGCGTCTTTATCTTTTTTTCTCTTATATTCTTCGTTTCTGCTCTTTACTAGCTCTGGCTTATGCCTTGTTTACCAGTGACGTGGTCGGTTTTTTCCGCGCAACAACTTTTTATGCAAACTGCACACATCATTTATGTAAAGTACAAACAGGGCGGGACCCAACACCGTGCCTTTTGAGACTCTTATATTAGTTTTTCTGCGGTATGTGGCTTCGTTACTGAATGCGATTATACATAATGTTGTCTGCTTTTTAAAACGATTTAACTCATTGTAAACGCAAGAGATCGTGCATAATAATTAAAGTCGATCTTAAAAGTCTAACCTAAGGGTATTTCGTTATTCATCAAAACAAATTTGAACAAAACTGATCATTCAAGATTTATGAATAACAATAAATACAGGAGCAGTATTTTTTTTTTTTAATTTTCATAATATTCGCATTTATTTTACATACACTAATAAAATGATTGCAATAAACAGCTTCTTAGTTGATGATAAATGATTCCGCCGTCGGCGTTTTGCTATTTTACTGCAATTTCCAATGCAAAACCACGATAGTTATTACAGTTATCGAGTGAAATTATATCCCACCGACGTAAACACATTTGTTACGAACGTATTTACATAATCTTCGTGATTAAAATAGATTAAATATTCAAACAGACTAAAGGTTGTTTTGGTAATGTAAGAAATTCTCGTAGACTTGAATTCCGTTCATTCGGCTCAGAATTATACTTTCTTAATATTGTTAAAGCAGTGACGCGCAAATAAATGGATCTACATATGTATTTTTTTGTACGAGTCACCCCATCTTGCGTCACAGAATGTCATATCGCAATTTCTCGTTGGTTCACGATGATTCTAGTAACGTCCAGAATAAAAATAAAAAAATATGCTGAAGGCTGAAACCCGACTATAAGTTAATAAAAAGCTTATTTTCTATAGGGGGCAGCTAAAAATTTGATAGAATGTTATAAGTGAGCAACACTAAATAAGTAATAAACTCTAAAATGTTGAAAAAAATCTCGAGATGAAATAAATCGTGAAATCCACCGATTTTTCGTGAGATCTGGCAACCCTGTGTTTTTTATGTACACAGATTGATAAGATCAGCTCATAGTGGTTTCATAAAGAGCAACAAAGAGCATGCGACCCGCCATGTGTTAAACAGAAAAGGCATTCTTAACGTGAGTAGGGGTAGAATGTAGGGCGTCTGGCCAGACCAGTGTTGCCAACGCACTAATTTTCAAACTTCCCACATATATGTATATTTTTTTTTCTAAGGGAGAAACTCGTATTTTGTCGTTAAAATTCGTATCATCCCGACTTAACTTTTAATAATAATAATAATAATAATAAAATTAAATAAATTTATTTATTGGTTGTTTTTAATTTGAAATGTTTCCGTTATTTTTTTTTTATTTTTTGCTGTCGTCATTTGTTCATCGACCGCTTCTGAATTCTTCTTGAAATTCGTCTTCTTGTGTTCCTGACAATTTTTTTTTCTGATTGTCTTTTTTTTGGTTGTCGTAATTTCTCCTTTTTTTTTGAACACTGAAGCTTTTAAATGAATTTAAACTTTTTTCTTTCTTGTTCATTTTATTTGTGTACCTTCCGGAATGATTTTCTGTTTTCGGAAAATTTACGATCGTCATTCATTTTTCTCCTTTTCCCCCGTTGAAGTGTAACAGTTTGTTTGTCCACTCTTTCTGAGTTTGAGATTCGTCTTCAAATATTCCTGCAAAAATTTTTGTAATTTTCTTTTTGTCGTCGTTTGTTTCTCTTTTTCTTCTTTTCCTTTCGAAGTTATCTCTTTTCATTTCAAGTTTCGACATTTTCTTTATTTTTTTTTGTTGCCGTTATTGTTCGGCGTTGTTTTTAAATTAACCAACATTTTCTTTTGTTTGTTTCATTTGTGTTTTTCGAAGTTGCTTCTTTTTCTTTCGTAATCATTACGTTTGCCATTTATTTTCTGTCTTTTCGCAAAATTTATAATCGTCATTGGTTTTTGTTTTTTTTTGTTTTTCTTCTTTTACTGTTTATGTTATCCTCTTTCTTGTATTATTGATTCAGTGAATTCTTTACATTGGTTTTAAATTAACAAACTGCTTCCCTTTTTTTCGTTTATTTTCTTTGAACATTTACTGATTTTTCTTCTTCTTTCTTTATACATTACGATTGTTATTTATTTCGTCTTTTCGTAAAACTTACGATCGTCATTTGTTTTTCTTTATTTTTTTTTTTAACTTTTGGAGTTATTATAATAAATTTTTTTTTTTTATTTTTGAAGTTATAATAAATATTTTTTTTTTTACTTTTGAATTTATTATTTTTTATTTTAAATTTTTGATTTTTTTTTGTTGCTGTTTCTGTTATTGTTTGAGTTAATGTTTGACATTGGTTTTTAAATTAACCAACTATTTTCTTTTTCGTTTGTTATTTATTTTCTGTCTTTTCGTAGAATTCACGATCGTCGTTTGTTTTCCTTATATTTATAAAAATTGTTTGATAATGTTGTCATTTAAATATATTCTTTTTTTTTCTTTTCTTTTATTTTATTTTATTTTCTTTTCTTCCTTTCCTTTCCTAGTTACCTATTGCTTTTTTTCTTTTCAAATTTTCATAATTTCTTTTTGGATTGTCATTTGTTTTCTGTCTTTTCGTAAAATTCACGATCGTCTTTTGTTTTCCTTGTATTTGCAAAAATGTTCGACATTGTTGCCATTTAAATATATTCTTTTTCTTCCTTTCATTCAGAAGTTTTTTTTTCTTTTTAAAATTAGACATTTTCTTTTCGGATTGTTATTTATTTTCTGTCTTTTCGTAAAATTCACGATCGTCATTTGTTTTCCTTATATTTGTAAAAATGTTTGACATTGTTGCCATTTAAATATATTCTTTTTCTTCCTTTCATTCAGAAGTTTCTTTTCTTTTTACATTTTGAAATTTTCTTTTTGGATTGAATTTTTTTTTTATTTTCTATCTTTTCGTAAAATTCACGATCGTCGTTTGTTTTCGTTATACTTGTAAAAATGTTCGACGTTGTTGCCATTTAAATATATTCTTTTTCTTACCTTCCCTCAGAAGTCTTTTTTTTCTTTTAAATTTTGAAATTTTCTTTTTGGATTGTAATTTTTTTATTTTCTATCTTTTCGTAAAATTCACGATCGTCGTTTGTTTTCCTTGTACTTGTAAAAATGTTCGACGTTGTTGCCATTTAAATATATTCTTTTTCTTACCTTCCCTCAGAAGTCTTTTTTTTCTTTTAAATTTTGAAATTTTCTTTTTGGATTGTAATTTTTTTATTTTCTATCTTTTCGTAAAATTCACGATCGTCGTTTGTTTTCCTTGTACTTGTAAAAATGTTCGACGTTGTTGCCATTTAAATATATTCTTTTTCTTCCTCTCATTCAGAATCCTTTTTTTTAATTTTTAAATTTATTACATATTAGATAGATATAAAATGTTTTATTACTTTACTTTGATTTACTTGTATTTGAAAGAATGTTTGACACTGTTGTCATTTAAATAATTTCTTTCGAAGTTATCGCTTTTTTTTTAAATGCGATTGGGTTCTTCGATTCTGCCGAAACAGTCTTCATTTGTTTTCATTCATTCCGTTGATTGAGGTAGATAGGTTTATGTTTTTTTCAGAAATTAAGAAATTTCTTTTCTGTTTTCTGCGTTTCTTTTGTTTTCGTAAATGTTACGATTGTCATTTGTTTCCTTTTGCTTTTGTGTAAATTTTAAGTCATTGTTTTTAAATCTATTACAAATTATTTTGAGCTTTCTTTTTATTATTATTATGATCGTCATTTGTTTTTGTTTTTTTTTTCTTACTTACTTCGCGAAATTTTGTTAATTTTCGATCATGTATTATGCTCAAACGGTCTATCCTTTCAATAATTAAAAAAATAATTTTAACACGTAATATGATAAAAGTACATCGACTTTTGCAACAACAAAGTTCCGACAAAGAGGAGTGGACTCGGCTGCCTACTCTAATTTATTTACTCTACAGTTATCCGCACACGCATAGCACTCACTCGATTCAGTAGTTCATTACTGTAATTTAAAGCGAGATGAAAAAGAAATAACAGCGTCCGTCTGTTTGACAGGAAATAATTACCTGTAATTGAATACGAAATTAGGAAACATACGTGCGTTACCATTATTGTTATTATTGTTATTATTATTATTAATCCGTTTTGAAGCCTTAGTTATCCGCTGTCGTGCATTGTTACGTTATAATGAAATGATTAATGGGCGTCGTTATAACTCGCTATTATCCCGTTGGCGGAATATAATGCGATTTTTCTCGGTCTGTGATGTTACCAGCACTGACGCGCGCAATTTTTTACAATTAATGAATTTATTGCGGAATCGAATGCCGAAATGGTTTTTTTTTTCGACGCCCGCCGCCAAACTAGTTTCGAAATTTTAACGTTGTGATTAATACAGGACGGAAATAGATATTTTGTTCGGTTTGTTTCGAACGAGGCGGCACCGAGAGTCTTTATGCGCATCCACACGTCGTTGCAGCGTTATACGTTTGCCGCCTCGTTTATAATTAATCGAACAAAATATATGATTCCGTTCCCTGTTAATTAAGTTTTTATACAGGACGGTCATGCAAGTACCATTTTGTAAAAAACAAGTTTGAATTATCACTGATTACGATGACGAACGAGCGTTCATTTACCCTCACGCTTGTAGTTGGCATTGACTCAGTGAACAATGCTCAGAAGCATTCTGGAAAATGCTTTCTTTCTTACGTTTTATAGTCAAGGTTATGTTAATTTTTAATTAAATTTTATCGTTAATTTATTCCCACAGTTTCTATAGGAATTAATAAAAGGTTAAAGTTAATGAGAGATGAAAAGACCGGGCCTTAGTATGCGGAATTCTTCATGACTTCAACAATTAATTCCCTCGTACGACAAACGCAAAATTCCTCTAAACAACAAACGCAAAAATATTCACTGCTCCATTATTTATTCCTTTATGACAACGTAAAAAACATTCACAGTTCCATTCCTTCAAACGAGACAACGCAAAATGTGGCAAAATCCTCATGCAACTTCGCATAAATGACGGACCGCATTGTCTGAATCACATGGGGTTAGAAAAGGTACCAGCGCCCAACAATGTGGAAAAATCCAGCAAGAAAACTTCCGGTAGTAGAAAAACTCTACGTAAATAATAAAAGAATCTTAGAAAATATTTTCCTAATTAACCAATTTAAAATACAAGGCAGATACTTACAGTCTTTGTGTTAGTTTTACTGAACCTTAAGGAAAATACGTCACGAAAAACATTACGTAATTTCCGTTACGCCAATAGAAGCAACGATAAATATATTAAAAAAAAATTGTTGCAAATCGTTTCTGATTGTTTTGAGTGAATCCCTCGAGCAGTATTTCAAGGTTGGTAGAGCCGGACTGTGTATTAGAAGGATGCCTAGATCAGCGGAGGGCACAGAGGGTGCGTATCTCGTTACGTCATGTCACGTGATAAATTCCATTGGGCGTATTAACAAGAAAACCAAAGTCATGCAACGCAGGTACTTACAGTCTTTTTGTTAGTTTTACTTAGCCGTAAGGAAAAGACGTCACCGAAAACACTACGTAATTTCCGTTACGTCAACAGAAGCCAGATAAATATATTAAAAAAAAATTGTTGCACATCGTTTTTGATTGTTTTGAGTGAATCCTTCTGGCAGTATTTCAAGGTTGGTAGAGATGAACTGTGTATTAGAAGGTTGCCTTGATCAGTGGAGGGTACAGAGGGTGCGTATCTCGTTACGTCATGTCACGTGATAAATTCCATTGGGCGTATTAACAAGAAAACCAAAGTCATGCAACGCAGGTACTCACAGTCTTTTTGTTGGTTTTACTGAACCGGAAGGAAAAGACGTCACGGAAAACACTACGTAATTTCCGTTACGTCAATAGAAGCAACGATAAATACGTTTTAAAAAAATTGTTGCAAATCGTTTTTGATTGTTTTGAGTGAATCCCTCGAGCAGTATTTCAAGGTTGGTAGCGCTGGACTGCGTATTAGAAGGTTGCCTTGATCAGCGGAGGGTACAGAGGGTGCGTATCTCGTTACGTCATGTCACGTGATCAATTCCATTGGGCATTAACAAGAAAACCAAAGTCATGTGACGCAGGCACTCGCAGTCTTTGTGTTAGTTTTACCGAACTTTAAGGAAAATACGTCACGAAAAACATTACGTAATTTCCGTTACGTCAATAGAAACCACGATAAATATACTTAAAAAAAATGGTTGCAAAACGTTTTTGATTGTTTTGAGTGAATCCCTCGAGTAGTATTTCAAGGTTGGTAGAGCCGCACTGCGTATTAGAAGGTTGCCTTGATCAGCGAAGGGTACAGAGGATGGGTATCTCGCTACATCATGTCACGTGATAAGTTCCATTGGGTATATTAACAAGAAAACCAAAGTCATGCAACGCAGGTACTCGCAGTCTTTTTGTTAGCTTTACCGAACCTCTTAAGGAAAATACGTCACGAAAAACACTACGTAATTTCCGTTACGTCAATAGAAGCTACGATAAATATATTAAAAAAAAATTTGTTGCAAATCGTTTTTGATTGTTTTGAGTTTATCCCTCGAGCAGTATTTCAAGGTTGGTAGAGCTGGACCGTGTATTAGAAGGTTGCCTTGGTCAGCCGAGGGTGCGTATCTCGTTACGTCATGTCACGTGATAAATTCTATCGGGCGTATATTAACAAGAAGACCAAAGTCATGCAACGTCGTCTCAACTTGTCCAAACGCAATGCAAATACAATGCGTATTTTTTCTAGCGTCGAACAGCAAGTACAACAGACATCAGACATCGCACAAAGAGAGGATGTGACGCAAACATAAATTGATATACAATTCTACCGTGACTAACGCTTTCTGCACGCTCGTGAACAGACACGCAAGGTCAGAATTTTACTATCGGGTTGCAATTAAATACCACCACTGCGGATTATGCAAAAAAGAAAAAGAAAAAAGCATCTCCGGAGATAATCTTAATTACACGGACGATGCAATAACGGCGAACGAAACGTAAACGAACAACGAAATGCATTACGGAAAATGGACCGTGTAAATCTTGTTTTGAAATATGTAATACGTACATGGCTTATAGAACTAACAAAGCGTTAAAATGAAATAACAAGTCATAAAGGAAAATTTGAAAATAAAAAAATGAAAAAAAAAGAAAAAAATTAACATGTAACACTTCGTGTCCTTTGGCTTTAGTGAAGTAACATGGCACGCTTTTTGCAAAATGATTAAATAATATAAACATATTATTATATATTATATTAAAAATTATAAATAGATCATTTTGCAAAAAAAGCGTGCCATGTTGTACCACCACCAGCACGCTACCAAAGGACAACAAAGAAGTGTTACAAGCCAATTTTTTTTATAATTTTTTTTTTTAATTTAAGCGTGTTTAAAAGAACAGGGGAAACACATTCACTCGGTTACTGGTACGTGTGGGAATTACTAGGCGTAGGGTTTAATTAAATTTGCTAAATTATGCACACTTCCTTATAATAAGACGTACCCAGTGAAGTCATCGAAGGAAATTGGTTAAACAATTTTCTTAAGTGAGCGCATTGTACAAGGCATTATTCATGTCTTCTTTTTTCCTTCCTTTTCTTACGTAACTTCTAATCTGACACAGTGAGTTGAAGAAGAAAAAAATGATTCAAAATTAGAACTCATTAAGCATTGAGATTGATTGAATACGGTAAGCAAATCGTTCTAATACCGGATGTTTCACGGGGAATGGGTACATTATTTAGTTAGTATCACTCGTTTTAAATGAAAAAAAAAAAGGTTCATCCAAATCTCGATGGTTACTTTGTATTATTGCATAGTACAATTAGTTCAAGGCCTTTCTTCCGTTAAGTAAGGTTAAGGCTGATGGAGTTGAGTTTTGCGTTTTTGTCACCACTGTTGTCTATCTTGGATTGGGTTGGGTTGGCACCATTGTTGTCTATCTTGGGTTAAAGTTCGTATTTCCTTCCATGCCATTCCTCTCACCTCTACTTCTTCTAACCATCTTGCTCTTAGGCCCGATCTTTCCAGCTCTAGATAAATTTATCTGTTAGATAAGATCCTAGGAAACTATTATCGACACAATGGTTTCCAAGGATACTATCTAGCAGATAATTTTATCAAGAGGTGGAAAGACCGAGCCTTAGTCTTCCTCGCCTATTTGTATCAGCGTGTTTGACATTATCATCATGGTTTTTGATTTTTCTACAATGATTTTCATGTTTACCTTCCCCAGTTCTTCTTTTGTTACTTCAAGATTGCTTTGCAGGTTTTTCCCCGTAACTGGTATCAAGGTCATGACGTCTGCTCATTCAGTTACCTGGGTCTAATTCGCCGGTACCTTAAAATCAACTTTTTCATATTTCTCTTGGCCTTCTTCATTGCATAATCTAGCACCGTTATGTACAAGCAGTAGGCTCAATACGTATCCTTGTTTAATCTTTTGTCTTGTTTCGAATTCTTTTGATTTTGGTACGCCTTTTGGTATATTTCCTCCCTTTGCTTGGTGCTCTTAATTTTTTCATCTACTTTCTTCCTTATCTTATCATCCTTTTTACCCTCTTTCATTCTTTTCATCTTCATTTCATTATTACTGAGTAGCAGTCACTTCCGATGCTTTACTTTTACGACTTTTATTCTTTTCCATTTGGTTCTAATCAACAAGAAGTGGTCATTTGCTTTCTTCCTTCTCTTATCATCCTTTTCACACTCTTTCATTCTTTTCATCTTCATTTCATTATTACTGGATAGCGGTCACTTCCGATCTCTGCTTCCGGCTTTACTTTTACGTCTTTTATTCTTTTCCATTTTGTTTTAGTCAACAAGAAGTAGTCATTTACTTTCTTCCTTCTTTTATTATCCTTTTCGCCTTCTTTCGTTCTTTTCGTTTTCATTTCATTATTACTGGGTGGCGGTCACTTCCGACCTCTGCTTCCGGCTTTACTTTTACGACTTTTATTCTTTTCCATTTCCATTTCCTCGTCTCGGAAACCCTTGTGCTCTTGTGTTGATGTCTTTGTGTTTGAATTTAGTGTTTGCTATTTAGGTCGTTTTCTATACTTAGTTCCGTTATTTTTTCCCCATTTTATTATTGAGCGTTTCTTCTTCTTCTCCGCCCACAGATTTTTCCACTTCTCCATTCTTGTCTCCTGCTCGGCCATTCATATCTTCAATTATCAATATCTGTTCGCCATTGTCATCTATCTGTATTTGCAGCTCTTCGAAAAATTTATCCTTTATTCCCTTTCTTGCGTCCTCGTTTTCTCCATGTAGTGTTCTTATTGTCCATATTTCTTCATCCACCAATTTTAATCCAACTGTTAGCATTCTTTCCTTCACATCATCACATCTTCCTGCATCACATCCTTCAACCTGTTTGGAGCAATTATCAATCCGACTTGTGGCATTCTTTCGTTCACGTACTCTTCCTGTATCGCCTCCTTCAACCTGTTTGGAGCAATTATCAGTCCGATTCCTGTTTTATTCTAGTTTTTGGCATTCTTTCGTTCACATACTCTTCCTGTGTCACATCCTTCAACTTGTTTGAAGCAATTATCAATCCGACTTCTGTTTTAACCTAACTTTTGGCATTCGTTCGTTCACGTACTCTTTCTGTACCACATCTTTCAACCTGTTTGGAGCAACTATCAGACCGACTCCTGCCCTTGTTCTTTCTTTCCCAATTACTCCCGACCAAAACATCCAATAGCCTTTATCTACTTTTTCTCTTCCTCTCTTCTTTATTTCCGTAATTCCCCAGTATGTATATCCATTTCTTGCCTTATCACTTCTTCCTCCTTTCCGAAGATACTTCTCACCTTCCATGTCCTTACCTTAATCTCGGTGGTGGTCTTTCGCCTTTTTTCCATTTCCGTTGCCAATCGTGCGAGTGTAATCGTATTCGTATGATTATTTAGTCGTTAGTGGCGGGGGAAGGGGGGTATCCAAGGTGAATGACAGTTACAGAAGTTGAGGCTGTTGCCTACATAACAACTTGGTTTGGCGATAAATTCAAGCGGATCTCCATTTTAAGCAATCTTCACTTGTTTTTCCCCTTTTGCTCAAACCCTTCACCATCTTTTTCCATACCTTATTTTTGCTGAATTCGTTTTTGTTCCCCCATTCCGTCTCCCTCTTCCGTCACGGTTTGTCTGCGAATTAAAATATGTTGTTTTCTTCTCATTCAATCCTACGGGGAAACACTTTGTATAGTAATCACGGGGTGATAACCGCAAATCTGTTTTAGTTGTTGCATTTGGTAGGAGATTGTTGCTAATCGCAAAAGCGATAAAACAAACTCTATGATTTTTATTTCTCTGGACTATTCCAAACAGTTTAAAGTGCAACCGCCCAACGTTAATTTTAAATCTACACTTTCATGTAAACCGGTTTGTGTACGCACGATTTACATGTGTACATCAATCATCAACATCAAGTACGTAAATATAATCGAATCGGTTTTAATAATAGCTTGTCGCCATGCTTGTTTTATTCAAAGAAATGTTCATCACATCGTTGAGGAAATGCAACATTTGCTTTTAAGCTTTCGCTTTCGAAGGATCATTTTTTATTTGTGTTTGAACAAAAATTTAGTACAAGAAATGTTTGGTCTACAAATACGGTTTGGAGATTCCTCCACCGAATTCAAATAATTTTTAAATGCAATTCAAATTTGCTGCAGAAATAAAATTGTTTTGAAATCGAACCAAATCTACCAGTAGGTACGAAAAACTGGATAGTGTAAGACGGCCTTAACTATTTTTTGTTTTTTTTTTTTTAATTTTAATAAATGTGTTTATTTGTTTCAGAAGAACCTTCTTTCTAAAAGCAATAATATTTATTAAATTTTGGAACTTGCCGGGCTTCTTATTTTTATTTTTTTGCTGGAGGGTTTCCATTCACAATCTATTTTCAAACGGGAAAAACGTTCTCAAACGTTGAACTTTGCGTCTGTTAACCTATTTTCATCGTTACGCCAAATTCGATTCATTATTCCCCGGCGTCCGGATATACGCTCGCCTTGACTTCTATTTTTAAATTAACGGCACGAGATTCGCAGACGTCTTCCTCCCAATACGTGCGCGTAATGAAAATGCTGAAAAGTTACGCAATGGCAAGAAGCAACGAGAAATTACAACATAATCTAAAACTCAAAGTTCGCGCAGAAAATGTACACCGACGACTATTTCAACAAAAAAAAAAATTGATGAAATGGTTTGCGAAAATGATGCAGCGAAATGAAATCTGGTGAATAGTTACAAACGAAAAGAAAAATTCGATTAAAATAGTTTCCCCTTACAGCCAAGAGATGGCGCTCCAAGTCACGCCCGACTAATGCCGGACCGACGCGCTTTGATTCTATAGTTTTCGATTTAATTTAGAAAAAAAAAATTCGCTTGAGAATAGGACGAGGAAATCGCGCTCTTGAAGACCGATTAAGACAACTTCAATTTTTGGACGATGAAAATCAATGAGCGAAGAGATGGCGCTCTAGACAACTCATTCTCGATTTCCTTAAAAAAATAAATAAAATAAAAACGAACTAAAAAATGAATGCGAAGGAGTAAGGAGAGCTATCGCGTCAAATGTGAACGTGAATACGATATCTTGTTGTTTGAAATCTGAATGTAGAAATATTTTTTAACATAGCGATCAAAATAATTATCCGTTTTCGCCAAGAGATGGCGCTTTTTGTTTTTTTCTTGAGAGTAGATACTAAAAAAATCAATTTTTAAAGCTAAAATTAGAAGACGAGATGAGAACATCAAGGGCGAAACATTTTTTTTTTTTTAATTCAATTGATATAGTTTTTCCTTCTTGCCAAAACATGGCGCTCTAAATGATTTTAAACATGTTTTAAACGCGCTTTGATTCTAAATTTTCGATTTAATCTTATTCAGACGAAATAACTTACCCGCTCATTAATTCTTGGAACACCTTACCTATTACCTATTACCTACCATCCTAAATAAGTGGATGGGACCTTGAATTCTTTTATTGAAAAGAACCTAATATTATACAGAGTGTTTCTTAATATAATAAAAAAAGTTATTGCTCAAAAAAATATCAACGCGAAAGCTGTTTGAAATCGAAATGAAATACCCTTCAGCTTCGGTTAAGAGATAGGACCAGGTCTGTTAGATTTTCAATTTTATTTTGAAATTAAAATCATTGCGAAGTTAGAAGGCCGGGATGTTTGAACATAAAATGTTGTTAAAGGAAATTCATTTTTTTTATTCTACACCAGTCCACTAAGCTCTAAGTTTTTTCAGCTTGTCGGGGACGAAGCGTGTTGGCTAGTGATCCATAGTTAAAATAATATTAACTTTTGAAATAGAGATGGCGCGCAGAATTCCTGCGTAATAAGTCACGTTTCGTTCTAATTTTAGATATTCTGAATAAATTAATAAATATGTAAATTAAGAAGAAGAAAAAACAATGAAAATAAGTTGTTGCTTAAAAAGTGACGGTGGAAACAGTTTTCATTTTTTATTAAGAGATGGCGCACTGAAAAAATTCCGTTGGGCCTTTCAGATTTTCAATTTGATTTCGAAATTAAAATCATTGCGAAGTCAGGAGCCGTAGATTTTGAAAGATAAGACGATTGTTGTTGTTGTTGTTGTTGGTGTTGGAGGAGGAAAGTCAGTTAAAATATTTTTAATTTCGTTCTGAACAATTCATTTGTGCGCGGGTTATATTTTCGCTTTAATTTGAAACATTGTTTTCCTGAGAATATGACGATGAAATCGTATTATAGGTGTTACGATTAAATTAGTCTCGATTTTGTGTTAACAGATGGCGCTTCGATATGACGCGCTTATTTAGAAATCATTTTCTAATCAATTTGGATTAAAAACGGTAACGATAATAAAATTCCGTCAGGCCTCTTAGGAATTAAAATCAAGGCAGGGATTTTAAAAAATGATAAAATATTATTAAAGGAAATTCTATTAATTTTTTTTTTTTTTTTTAACAACAGATGGCGCTCCAAACGACTTTTGCGTGGTCAGGTTGTCTCCGATTTAATTTCACCTGAAAGTGAACTATGTTAATTACTCGCCTTTTAGAATCGAAGTTTAACAATAAAAAAAAAGATTGGGAATCCCTGAGCTACACACTATATGTAGTTATTACAATACTCATTTCTTTGCCATTTTCCTAAAACACGTAAATTATTTCTTTTGTGTATTTTATTGCTAGATAAACGAACGGCAATTTTGTCGCAGTTCACAGGGTGAATGAACTTTCAAATGATAGAAACATCAAACGTTTCATACTAACGCATTTAAATAAATAAATAAAAAAAATTACAAATATTTTATGTACATACGAAGTGTGAACGAACTCCGGGATGACATTAATTCTATTTTGTAGCCATAAAAAAACACGACATTGCTAAAAATTTATACAACACATTAGATGCAATTAAAAATAAGCAATTAATTCACAGCTATAATTATAGTTGATGGTAATTCTAAGAAAATTTACAGGTTATGAAAACAGAAAACGCAAAAACGTTGTTATACCGGATGTCTCAATAAGATCGGCGAATTATTTACTTTAAAAAAAAAACATGATAGCTTTTGTACTATTTATCAGAAACTAACGAACTTCGGCTCGCTTGAAAATAATTTTTGCGATGATTTAAAGTTTTTATTGAACGACTCCGGCCGGCTAATTTGTTTTAAAGTATCTAGAGGGCGCTATTTGCAAAAGTACTAATTTTTTCCAGTTTAAAAAAAATAAATAAATAAATGGAAAGGTGTCTTTTTTGCAGTAATTACAAAGCTTACAAAATGATGAATATTGTGGTGAAAACCCGAAATCTTTTATAGTTCTCGCGTTATTTTCAAGTACGTCTATTCATTGTTGACATTAACAGAAAGAGAAAGTTGAAACAAATGGTTTCGAGTAATACTTTTCATCGCCTATCGCCGCTCGTATTAAGACACTCGGTATAACGTTATTAGTTGATGAAACTTTTGAAAACTAATTTTTCTAAAACAGTCGCAATTTCGGTATGTGAGAGATCATTTAGTTGACGTGTTAGGTGAATAGAATAATTGCAAACTTTTAGGTAAACGGCCGAGACTATTATTAATAAACGGAAAATTTTGATTTTCATTATTTTTCGAGGGCCATTGTGCCAATAAACGAATTAAATTCATTATATTAAAGGAAAATACCGGAATTTATAATTAGAGCAGGCTGTGATATTTTTCAAAAAGTTGGCAACACAGGCTTACAGTTTGAAATAAAAAAAATTGAGTGTCAAACTGGTGACATTTATTTTTTTAAATGATTGATAATAAACGGATTTATATTGTATGTGGAACCCTCCCCCCCCCATTATTATCATTTATTACATTAAAGGAATATACCATGCGATCAACGGAATTTATAATTAGAGCAGGCCGTGACGTTTTCCAAAAAGTTGGCAACACAGTTTGAAATAAAAAATTTGAGTGTTTTTAAATATTGATAATAAACGGATTTGTATTGTATGTGGAACCCCCCCCCCCATTATTATCATTTATTACATTAAAGGAATATACCATGCGATCAACGGAATTTATAATTAGAACAGGCCGTGACGTTTTCCAAAAAGTTGGCAACACAGTTTGAAATAAAAAAATTTGAGTGTTTTTAAATATTGATAATAAACGGATTTGTATTGTATGTGGAACCCCCCCCCCCATTATTATCATTTATTACATTAAAGGAATATACCATGCGATCAACGGAATTTATAATTAGAACAGGCCGTGACGTTTTCCAAAAAGTTGGTAACACAGTTTGAAATAAAAAAATTTGAGTGTTTTTAAATATTGATATATAAACGGATTTGTATTGTATGTGGAACCCCCCCCCCATTATTATCATTTATTACATTAAAGGAATATACCATGCGATCAACGGAATTTATAATTAGAACAGGCCGTGACGTTTTCCAAAAAGTTGGCAACACAGTTTGAAATAAAAAAATTTGAGTGTTTTTAAATATTGATAATAAACGGATTTGTATTGTATGTGGAACCCCCCCCCATTATTATCATTTATTACATTAAAGGAATATACCATGCGATCAACGGAATTTATAATTAGAACAGGCCGTGACGTTTTCCAAAAAGTTGGCAACACAGTTTGAAATAAAAAAATTTGAGTGTTTTTAAATATTGATATATAAACGGATTTGTATTGTATGTGGAACCCCCCCCCCCCCCATTATTATCATTTATTACATTAAAGGAATATACCATGCGATCAACGGAATTTATAATTAGAACAGGCCGTGACGTTTTCCAAAAAGTTGGCAACACAGTTTGAAATAAAAAAATTTGAGTGTTTTTAAATATTGATATATAAACGGATTTGTATTGTATGTGGAACCCCCCCCCCCCATTATTATCATTTATTACATTAAAGGAATATACCTTGCGATCAACGGAATTTATAATTAGAGCAGGCCGTGACGTTTTCCAAAAAGTTGGCAACACAGGCTTACAGCTCGGAATAAAAGAAATTTGAAGTATCAAAATGGTGACATTTATTTTTTTTTAATGATTGAGTTAAACCCCCCCATAACGTTCTAAAAACGGGGGTTTAAACCAGCATTCATACAAAATAAAATGACAAAATAAAAATTGTATAAAGCACGAGCATAACCTCAAATATGACAACTGTCAACTTATTATTTGTTTCTCATTGTATCCAACCACACAGCATAAAATAGTACCAATCACAGCCTCTTCTAATTATGAATTCCATTGATCACCCGGTATTAGAGTGCCGATAAAGTAGATATTGATTATTGCACGACAGACAAGATAAATAAAAATAAATAAAATCCCTTTTATGAGCTTTCATTTCGTTCTCGGTTTAATAACGCCGGGCTCCGCTGTATTCTTGCGCAAATTGAAACGCGCGTAACTCTTTGCAAAAATAAAGTTTAGTTACTTTTACGAAGTTCTGTGTTCGTTTAATAAAGTTGCCGGCTTGTATTCTTGCGCAAATTGCAGCAATCAGTTTTCAGCTGATCAATTACGGCGAGCGCGTTTCGTAACAACTTCAATCATTCGCGATTGAACTTACGGACCCTTTTAATTGACAGCTCGGTTATTAAACAATTACGCAATTAATTAATAAAATGTGGGGAACGCTTTTTTAATGATTGCTCTAAACCTCGAATGAACTCGATGAGTTTCCAGAAGAAAATTTTAATCGCCTTAGTTTGTGTAGCACGTGATCAACCATAATTTATTCAATTATAATTTATTCAAAACATTGCGCGCTGTGGTTTTTCATAATTTTGTAATCAATGAAGAAAACCAAATGGTTTTCTATTGTATTCAAATTTTCAAGATAACGCAATTATATATATATAATTATATATATAATTACTGCGTTAATGTTAATTGCTTTTTTCATTTCAAGGCAAATCATAGTGTTTCGTTCTATTCCACACGAGTTCGACGCAATACAGCTGTACCATTGCCCACCAACCAATTTGTATCTGAATCTTCAATGCATTTTATCTCAAAAGCTATGGATGTTAAACAACCCTATACATATAGACTTTTTGTTTTCTTTTTCTGTGTACTACCAGTGGTTGACGGGTCGGACACTTATTTTGAATCACCCTGTATAAATAGAAAGTGATTTATTATGCAGGAATCTCGTGAGACCAACTGAAGCTCCTGTTCCTCAATAACTAACCATACTTATTGTTAGTATAGTTAACTTTCAACCCGAACCTGACAACATAGTGCCCCCCCCACCCCTGGACTGAACTGTCAAGCTCTGCTCCTTTGGGCACAATGTGATCCCCCCCCCGCGCGCTCCGCCACCTTGAGCAAGGCAATTTGATGTAAAATTGTTGACACAAAGATCGGCTAATTAATTAGTTTGCAAAACTGGCCGCCCGGACGAATTCTATTGGCGGAGCAACTAATAAGAAACTTTACGCCGCCGTGTATAATTAATAGAGTTAAAATGCGTCCTCGTACAGCTTAAATTAAGTTGCGTTTAAGTTTGGGCGAGAGCGAAATTAAATTCGGAAGGCAGCGCAGCAAGAAGTAATCTAATTAATTAGTTTTTAAAAGTGTGCTATGATAAAATGTAGGGGGGAGAAATCAAATCATTATTTTTTTCAAATCCTTTCGACTTTCAATTCATGGCAAATCTTACGAAAAATTCCTATGCATCATCTTTTGTTAAATTGTGAAATGCTGACGCGACGATTTGTTAATTTAAAGCGTCCAGAAGCTCGAAGAAAACAACGCAAAACTATATAATCACGCCATCTACAGAGCAAAGATTTAGTTGGAAAAGCGTCTCGGTGGAAAGGCGGGGAGATGCGGCTCGAATGTTATTTAAAAAAAAATTATATCTCAGATTAAGAGTAGTTATTCCGGGAACATCACGCCATCTATAGAGCAAAGATTTCGTCGGAAAAGCGTCCCGGTGGAAAGTCGGGGAGATGAGCCTTGAATGTTATTAAAAAAAAATTAACTCTCAGATTAAGAGTAGTTATTCCGGGAACATCACGCCATCTATAGAGCAAAGATTTCGTCGGAAAAGCGTCCCGGTGGAAAGGCGGGGAGATGAGCCTTGAATGTTATTAAAAAAAAATTAACTCTCAGATTAAGAGTAGTTATTCCGGGAACATCACGCCATCTATAGAGCAAAGATTTCGTCGGAAAAGCGTCCCGGTGGAAAGGCGGGGAGACGAGCCTAGAATGTTATTTAAAAAAAAATTAACACTCAGATTAAGAGTAGTTATTCCGGGAACATCACGCCATCTATACAGCAAAGATTTCGTCGGAAAAGCGTCCCGGTGGAAAGGCGGGGAGATGAGGCCTGAATGTTATTAAAAAAAATTAACATTTAGATTAAGAGTAGTTAAACCGCGAACATCATCATCGCCATCGATGGAGCAAATATTTAGTTGGAAAAGCGTCTCGAGGGAAGGCGGGGAGATGCGGCTTGAATATTATAAAAAAAAAAATTGACATTTAGATTAACAATAGTTAAAATTGACATTTAGATTAAGAATAGTTAATCCGCGGGCTTCAGCTTCAGAAAAAAAAAAACTCGCGTCTCTTTCTCGTACCGTTCGATTCTAAGATTTAATTTTCTTTCGCTGAATTCGGTTGTTTTCTCTAAGTTAGAAATTAGCGAACGGAAGGCAAAAGCTTCCCCCGCGAAGTGAATTCTAGTGTATTTAAAACCGTTCCGAACAGAGTCGCTTTCATTTGTTTTATAAAAAAAAATCATTGTGCCTTCTTAATCTTTGGATTACGAGAAGAAAATTCGATTCAGTTTGACGAGCTAATATATCAATTGAGAAACTAATTACTGCAATTGATAGACCAATCCTTCTTTCTCTCCCCCCCCCCCCCTCTCCCTCTTTATTATTGCATTTATGTAAAGTTTTGATTTCTTATATATAACGTTTTTGCAATTACAAAAGATTTATTTTATAAACTTTTTACACGTTTTGTTATTTTTGCATTATTTCCTTACTATTTTTTTTTAAATAGATTTGTTAAAATTACCATTCTCTCTTATTTTACTATTTTTAAGTTCATTCAATAACAAGTTATTCCACAAGGAGAGAGACAACGAGAGTAGAAAATTTGACGATCTTCAGACGAAAAACGGCCCTGCTTCGATTCCTCGAGGGAAAACACCGTTGAGAGTATATTTTCGGCTTTAACCCAAACTAGCTACCGAACGAGGAAATCGCTTTTCAACGGTGGCACGTTGATCAAAAGGGTGAAACGGGGGTGTTTCACAGGGAACTCAACCTGCTCTTTTGACCCCAACGAGCCACCGTGGGAAAGCAATTTTCTCGTTCGGTAGCAAGTTTGAGTAAATAAAGCCGAAAATGCTCGCGCCCGGATGTTTTCCTCGAAAAGTCGAAACAGTGTTCGGGGTAAAAGGGTTTCGGGTGAGTATTGAGGCTGACCAACCCTAAATTTAGTAGAAAAATAACCTGCGTCCGTTACAAGTACAATTAAGAATTCTTTGCTTACTTTCAATTGCAAAAATGTACGGATTCTAATGTTGATAATTCAGAAACGTAGAACAGAAAATAATTTTTGGAAAAAAGAAAACAAAAAAATACAATCAGAATGATTTCAAACGAAACAATATTTCAGAATATTAGATAAAATCAATAGGAATAGTTTCGTATGATCAAATAATACAAAAATGATTTCATTTTCAGTTTCAAAACTGACAAAATACAATTAAAATGATTTGAAACAAATAGATATTAATAATCATTTAGTAAAACTCAAAATGAATAAAATAATTTTCTTGGAGAAGGAAAAAAGAATGAGATCGCATATCATATAAAAAAAAAAAGAAAACGTAAAATAGTTATGAATAGATAAAACGGCGACATCCTACGATCGCTTTTTCACCTGACATTGCTGTACAGAGGCTGCTCGAGGTTTTCACTGCAATCAAAAACGATTTGCAACAAATTCTTTTGTAAAACAGTCCTCAAATAATTGTCACACACGTGAAGTGTCGATATGTTATTATGTGTTAATTGCCACCACTTTCCGTCGCTTTATAAAGGATCAGAAAACCGAAGATTTCCGAATCCACTACAATCAGATACGTAAGCAACGCAAGAAATAGGTCGTCACCATTGCAAGCAATAAGTCAATTTATTCGTTTTAAAATATGCTTTCAAAGTAAAAATTTTGAGGCAAAGGAAATTTTGTAAGGTACGATCTCAGGTTCTTGACTGTTACGATGTTTAAAGCCGATTTGTGTTTTCTTTCTTTCGTTTTCGTACAAACAAAACGTTTTACAATTAATTGAATTCAAACAAATATTAATGACTCTTTCTCTTCACGTGGACAGAATGCTTTTAGAATGGACCGTAATGAGATAATTGAATTATCATCCTTGAATTGACATTTTCCATTTTTCCACCTCGTGATCCTCCCTCGATCGCTCGCCGGCGACAACAAAACGAAAAATCCTCGGGTTTCCTTTCACAGATTGAAAAGTTGAAAAACAGGCGCGTTAAATGGACTATGAAATCGCGTGGTGTGAATGATGGCCGGAATGAATTGCAGCCGGTCCATGGATGGCATGGTTGAGCTGGATGTGTAGGCAGGTGTTTCCATTTAATATCTTTTAATTTACATCTCGAATTACGCTGTGAGCTATGTACATTCCCATACGTACGTTGTGTACGTTGTTACATTACGCCGTGGAACGAGGAAAGTTGCACGTGCGCAATTTGCATTATTTGATAAAGGCCTGGAAATTGGATTTGTGTTTCTGTAGCCGGCGGGGGTTTACAGGTAAATAGTTCTAAAAAATTTATTGAGGTCGGCTCGTATTGCCTCGCGCATTGTTTGCGCTGCTTGTTTAGAAACTCGGAATGTTTAAAATTTCTGTTTGGAAATGAAATATTCGTGTAATCCGATGGATGAGAAATATTTTCAAAGAAACAAACGCTGCATTACAAAGGATTTTAAATAATCGTAAATGCGAGAGAGATTTTCGTACCGTAGCGTCGCTGAACAAGTGGCCCGAATTCTTATCCCTGGTAATAAGTGAGCTGTTTACTATGCTATGTACGGCAATAATGAAAAGAGTGTATTGATTAGCAAAATTAATGAATGATCAAAGTCGCAGGTTTTGTGCGTCAAAAAAAGTCGAATTGGAAATTGCTCGGCAAATAAATCCGCCCCCCCGGCGAGAGGGTGCGGCGTTTTAATGAAAATCATTAGTCGACGGACGTGTTCGGCAGAAGTGAAGTGGGACGGGGAGGGGGAACGTCGAAATCACGAGAACGAAATTTCCGATGACGCTTAAAAAATCGGATCTCACGCAAAGTCAAATGTTGCGCGAAGGGCAAAATTTAATTATTAAGAAATTTCTTTGCCGAGCAAAAGCAAAGCCGATTGATTGATTCGTCTATCCGGCGGCTTTCTTTGGCGGTCGGAGTTGCTACACTATTATAAAATAAGGCACATCTCTTGCCATTGTCTGCCTGCCTTAATTTACGCGCGAATTTGTTAGGGTGTTCGTTTTGTTGCCGTCGTGCATATTTTATGGGGTAAATCCGGAATGAAACCCTTACGCTTTCCGCTGGCAATTGCCTAAATTAAATTCGACCGACATCCTTCCCATCGGACAGATATACGATAATTTCATGTCCATTTTGTACTGTGCGTTACTAATTAATTATATTTCATTAAGTGAGTGAGTCATCAATTAAAATCACTCTTAGTTAGTTTCGTTTTGAATCAATCGCCCAATTGAATCGATGAGTGCATAATCGAGTTCAGTCCAAATTTACTATGTTGAGAAAACAACAAATACCTTTCTAGATTTTTATTTTAAGTGAATTATTCGCTTACAGCTCTTTCAGATAAGCATATCTGAACCCCTTTGAAGCCAATAATTATTTAAAATAAAAATCTAGAGAAAGTTATTTGTAGTTTTCTCAACGCAGTTAATTTGGACTGAACTCGATTATGCACTCATCGATTCAATTAAATTGTGTTCTTCGTTTTCTCTTTTTTTTTTGATTCGCCGCCAAAAATGACTTTCTTGAGCCCCTCTCTGGCTCGTGCCCTTCACACTTCATCGTCGTGTAATGCTCGTCACGTGCATTTGATAGAATTGTCTTCCTATATCTAACATCTCCATCTCCGGGTAACAGGAAATATATCGAATCATTTTCACATCGGAAACTGGAAATTTCCTTCTTCCCCTTCAGGACGCGTGGAAAATCTCGCCTTGTCGAAAGGGGCAATTTTATGTAAAAGGAACTGTCTGGCAGAGTTCGATAACAAAACGTCTTACTACAATTTGGTTCGCGTTGGTGAAAAACCTCAAATAAAATATTGTAAACATGTTCTTTTCCCGGTGACACTAATTATAACTTATTATGATTACATGCTACGTTGAAATGCTTTAAATTGAAACAAAAATAATCAAAATTGTGCAGAATTAATTCAGTTTTTCAATGACGCTACCAAAGCTGCACTTTATTCTGAGATTTTTTTAGTTAAAATAATTTCTAGTTGAGCACATTGATTGCGCCCCCTTGCGGTCAACTCGGATACTTAAAAGTATTTTCTTTGAATTTCTCTTGGTCACTTTGACTATAATTTTTTTCTCCCGAAGTAGAAGCAGGTATTGCAGTTCGAAAACCGGAAAATTTCAAAATCCAAATTTAGAAGACAGTCCAATCCAACCCAGTTATACTTAGGCCAAGCAAATATTAAGAATGAAAATAAAAAATAATTAAAACTCAAAGAAAAATCTATCAGAATCTAAAACTGTCACGAGCAAGACCAGCCCAACTGAATCCAGAAAACAAAACAAAAAAAAAACGAATAATAAGTTAAAACCAAAGAATTGAAACTCGAAACTTAAAAATTCGAAAATATCAAGAGCCAAAAAATAAACTGAAAACACAGACGAACCTAAGCCAAGTTTAATCCAAATCAACCCAACTCAATTATGCCTCGCGCAAACAAAAAAAAAATGAAAATAATTAATTAAAACCCAAAGAGAAATCTAGAAAAGAATTAAAACTCGAAACATAGAAATTGGAAAATATCAGAAAACAAAAAATTAATTTAAAATACAGTCCAACCTCATCCAAGTTTAATCCAACTCAACCCAATTATATTTAGGCCAAGCAAAATATTTAAAAGGAAAATGATTAATTAAATCTCGAAGAAAACTCTATCAGAATCTAAAACTGTCACGAGCAACACTAACCCAACTCAATCCAGAAAATAAAAACAAAAAAACGAATGATCAAGAATTTAAAAACTCTGAAACTTTCAAAACACGAACATTAAACTCGCTTGAAATTGAGTAAATACTTAACCTAATCCAAACAAAAAAAAAACGAAGCTTTAAGAAACTAAAACTCCAGAAGTTACAAGCAAAGAATTAA
Source organism: Prosopocoilus inquinatus (assembly GCA_036172665.1). Taxonomy (NCBI): domain Eukaryota; kingdom Metazoa; phylum Arthropoda; class Insecta; order Coleoptera; family Lucanidae; genus Prosopocoilus; species Prosopocoilus inquinatus. The sequence continues at coordinate 2,742,778 of CM069873.1, forward strand.
AACTGGAAACTTAAAAATTGGAAAATATCAAATATCAAACCCAAAAAGTAAATTTAAAATACAGTCTAACTTAAGTCAAGGTTAATCCAACTCAACTCAATTATACCTCGTCCAAAACAAAAAAAAAGTGAAAATAATTAATTAAAACCCAAAGAGAAATCTAAAAAAGAATTATAAAACTCGAAACTTGGAAATTGGAAATTATCAGAAGACAAAAAATTAATTTAAAATGCAGTCCAACCTAAGCCAAGTTTAATCCAACTCAATCCAATTATATTTAGGCCAAGCAAAACATTTAAAACGAAAATAATTAATTAAAACTCAAAGGGAAATTTATCAGAATTAAGACCGAGACAAGCAGGAGCCAACCCAACTCAATTCAGAAAACAAGAGAAAAAAAAATGAAAATAAATAAAAAAAAACTTAAGACTCAAAAAGTCAAAACTCAATTGGCCTCCAATTCTATACAAGTCTACCTCTCCTCAGAGGAGAAATTAAAGGTGGGTTTAAACAGTAACTAAACTAGCAACTAACGCGTAATAATTAATGTTTTAGGGCCGTTTTCTCAGACATAGTCTAACTTTAATCTTCAATTATACAGTGTGTCCACGGATTAACTTGACAAGAGGAAAAACCTTTTCAATATCAACTTTACGCAAAAAAAATATTCCATACAAAGAGTTCTGCTTGTCAAGAAACTCCAGAAACAATGCTTAAATTTAAATATTCAACTAAGGTCTGTCTAAAAAAAAATCCATTTAGATTGGATAATTTTATAACGTTGTATAATTTTATAACAAATTTGCTGTTCATTTTTATCAGATAACTTTTAACATTTAGCATGATCATTAGCAAGAATGTTGACCAAGGAAGGACTTGTTTATTTGAAAGAATGACACACGGACAAATGTCAGTTCGGAATCCGAAAACGTAACAATATACAGGGTGCTGCGTTTTGAAACGCAACATAGGGAATCCCACGTTAATTTAAAGGTCTTCAAATATTGGCTTCCCTAATTATTTTACAGCAAAAATCCATTTAGGTCTTTTAAAGCACTTTTCAAGATGAATCTGTCTGTGAAGTTTGAGAATTTTTCATTCGCTCAGTTTCGGAGATATTTACAAAAGACCAGCAAACAAAATTCAACTTATACCAAACAATCAGCACGGCCTTGTTCAACCAATTACTGGGAAAGCTTTTCCTATCGATCTTTTTCAAAAACGATCTAGATTTATTAATTGTCTGTTCAGTTTTCACTATTGTTGATCAAGGCCGAGCTGATAGTTCGGTATAAATTGAATTTAGATACAAATTCTTTTTTAAATAGTATCTTAAGACTCAGCGTGTGAAAAATTCTCAAACTTCACAGACAGATTCATCTTGAGGAGTACTTTAAGAAACCTAAATGGAATTTTGCTGTAAAATAATTAGGGAAGCCAATATTCGACACCTTTAAATTAACATGCTTAACATGCTTATTAATTGTTTGTCTTTCACTAATGTAACTGGTTGCGGAAAGATCGAGCATACCGAAACTGTGCTCGATTTTTTGGCAACAATGTGCACATTTTATACATGTAATTTTTTGACAATGTCAAAGTTTCCTGCGAAACATAAGGCAATAAATGAATCGAATCGAATTGAATTGAATTAACATGGGATTTCCTATGATGCGTTTCAAAATGCAGAGCACCCTGTATAGGCTGTCCCGTGTAAAATAACCAAGTGACATAACTCCTGGATCGAACGCCACACTGTGTATGTACACACCAAACTGATTTTAAAACATGTTCAACATAATACCAAATAACTGTCATTTGAAACATTATTTTGTAAAATGAGTTACTGGAGATGTACGTATAAGAAGGAAGCCATCTTAAGTGAAACAGCCTGTACGTACGTACGATATTTACATGTTGAAAATGAACATACACATTTATTTTTTCCTCTCTCTTTTTTTTAATATGTGCTCGAAACTCACTCGAGTGCTTCTTTACGAGCAGAAGAGAGAGACACACTCCTCCCGGTGAAAGTCCTAAACTCCCTTTATTACGCCATGTGAACCGTAAAGGAAAGTAAACGCGCGGTAACTTCCTAACTTGCTTTCAACTTTAAATGGCCCGAGACCTCATTTGATAACTTTAATGGACACATGAAGTGCTAAGCGTTATTAAGTGGCGTGCTCCATGATGTGCGGTGCGATCCAGCGCATGCTTTGAAGTGGGTTAATGAAATTTGCCGGATTATTTCTTCGGAAAAGAGATCCGAAAATAAAAAATCTCAAGGTGACAAAATTCAATTTAATTCGGTAGCTGAAAAAACAAAAAAAACTTCATTTATTGTCTAGTTGTACCCTTTAGTGTACCACACACATAGTTATTTAACACCCTGTATATAGTCCCATAGACGGTAGGTAACGTTTTCCAAGCAAGCAGACCATTCTGATCAATGAGTTTGTATTAAAGGAGATGACACAATGGCCAATTTCTATTTCTATTAGGGAAAATGGAATCATGGAATCAGCAGGTGGGGAGTGAGTATGTTATCCCCAATATGAGTTTCTCAACAGAACGGTATTCAAGGATCCAATCATCAAAAATGACATATGACATCAACGAAAACCTCCATTTCTGAGAAAACATTCGTACTAAGAATGTTTTCTCAGAAATGGAGGTTTTCGTTGATGTCATATGTCATTTTTGATGATTGGATCCTTGAATATCTGAGAAAACATTCGTACTAAGAATGTTTTCTCAGAAATGGAGGTTTTCGTTGATGTCATATGTCATTTTTGATGATTGGATCTTTGAATATCGTTCTGTTGAGAAACTCATATTGGGGATAACATACTCACTCCCCACCTGCTGATTCCATGATTCCATTTTCCCTAATAGAAATAGAAATTGGCCATTGTGTCATCTCCTAATCTCGACCTTGACAATTAAAATTCAAAAGTGATTTCCTAGTGCATCACCAAGTGTATAGAGGGCTTTAAACATGTCGCAAAGGAGAAACTACACGCGTAACAACCGCTATTAAGTTATTATCATTGTCAATATGACTCACAGCAATAAAATCATTAAGTATAGAATTTTCTGGTGCAGTTTACGCGCTAGAAAGTATAATAATAACTGAGTAGGAATTACGCCATACTAAACGCCGGAGATAATGATTATATTATCTTGGCCATGTATAGTAAGTATAATAATAATAATATAAACGTCATGCAAACGTACGCAAGAAGTAAAGATTCTATTTATTCTGGAATTGTTTACATTCTCATCGTCGAAGTCGGGTGCATTTGTTTACAGATGAAGAAGGAAAAATGCCGCCATTAACATCTGACTCTTGACATCTCGTTGTTATCGCTTGATTATTATTACGAGTGTTATCAAAGCCGCGGTGACAAATTTCGTCAATTACAAGTAACACTTAAACTTATTCGAGCTTACAAATTGCTTTGCGTTTCACAACGCTCTTAATACAGAGTGATGCATCTAAGGCGGGAGAGGAGGGGGGAGGGGGGGAAGAAAAGAAGAAAAAGCCATATCGACAGAAGAGGAAGAACGGAAGGTCGAAATGGACTTGGACAGAAGAAGTTAGAACCACCAAGTTCGAAAGCGAAATGTGAAAGGGCGCAAGGCAGAAATGGGTGTATATAACATCATTTTCAAGGAAATCTAATGGATCATCGTTTAGAGCGCCATCTCTCGACCGTCAAGGGAAACATATTCTAATCGAAATTTAAAAAAGGAGAGCTTCGTACGTATACACTAAGAACTTCATAATAATATAGGGGTATTTTCTATCAGATTTAAATGGCAAAATAAAAATCAAGACGTAACAGGAACTAGCGCCATCTCTTGAGCGAACAGGAAAACAATTTTAATTTGAATTTCCTGGTAACAGCGTTTCATCTTCCTCTGCTGACGTTCTCACCTTGTAATCTCGCAATGGCTTTACTCTCAGAGTTGAATAGAAATTCTACGATCAAGAAATCATGCGATTATTTATTTAGTGCCATCTCTTGATCAAAACTGAAAGCTATTTTCCTCCAATTACAAATAGGATATCGTACATGTTCATGGCTGACGGTCTCGTTGTCTTCAAAAACAGATTTGAACATTAATGAGTAGGGTAAGTAATCGAAGAAGTATAACCGTGATGGTATGGGCAAGAAGAAATCATGTTTCGTAAGAAGAAGAAAGGAAGGAAGATCGAAAAGGACTTGGACTGAAGGAGTTCGAACAGCAGTTCGAAAGCGAGATGCGGAAGGGCGCAAGATAAAAATGGGTGTAAAGAGGTAGGAAAGAGAAGACCAAAACTAATCGAAGAGGGGACAACTGAGACGGTTCAGACACGTCATGAGGGTGGAAAGAGAGAAGGAGAAACCATTCCAACAGAAGAAGAAGAAAGAACTTGGACAGAAGAAGTGAGAAGAGCAGTTCGAAAGCGAGATGTGAAAGGGCGCATGGTAAAAACGGGGGTAAAGAGGAATGGAAGCGAAAACTAAAACCAATTCAAGGTGTAATCGAAGGAGGATAACTAAGATGGTTCAGACGATGGAACAAGAAGAAAGTGAAACAGAAGAAAATGAAGTAAGAACAGCAATCAAAAAGCGAGACTTAAAGGACAGAAGATAGAAGTTGATGGAAAAAGCTCAACTCTAACAAGACTGACCACCAAAATGGGAAAAGGACGAACGTCTGGATTAAGCGAGTAAATGCTGTATGGGAAATTTTATGGCCATACGTCTGCAGTAATATTTTAGAAATTGATTTTTAATATATTGGCATTAAATCGGAAATGCCAAATCTTCGATGTATTTGGCCTGCTGACGCGCACGTGACGTCTTCACTAACGAACTATAAATTCAAAAATAATTCGATTCCGGTCCGGTTTTGCGCGAACCAGAAAAACTATCCTCGTGTTTTACCGCAGCAATCTTGGCAGCTTTTCAAAAATATGACTCAACAGCCATTTTACTTTCTGCCCGCGCGGTTACGACCAATTAATCGCCGTTATTACAATCGCTGTCCCCATTTACGCCGAATAATCTCGCTAACCTTGTTCGATTAAAATGCCCACTTACTTCTTCAGACCAGCACCGTTTTTAACTAACGAACGTCTCCTTTATATGAGACGAGAAAATTATATAGCTGTACGACGACATACCAACGGGTTGTTATAATCATCTGCTTGCTTTTGCAACTACGAGTGTCCTCTTAGTTCAGGTAGGATATTTTATAAAATGGTCCTTGTGTAAGGACGTAATCGGTCTCATGTTAAATACGCAACGGAAACTGTTGAAACGGTCTGAATCTTGTTGACCTCCTCCTCTATCAGCGACAGGAGAATTTACACTTCGGCGGTTTCAACAAAGGCGACTAATTAATTTAGCCGACGTTATTGTTCGAATTAAAACCGAGAAAAATATGTTGGGTCTATTATACTCCAGTGAGTTCCACGCTTCGCAAACTACAAACAACTTGTAATTCATCGGCATAATTTATTTAGCATTTTCTACTTGTCCGTCACTTAAAGAATAAAAATAGAACTGAGCATTTGTATTATTCCATTCCAACGTTGGTTTATGTGCGTCTTCATTTGAAAGCCTCAAATCTTTATAGTTTTCCAAAAAACTGCTTCACCCATAGATGTGAAATTGACCAGTTCGACCAGTGCCTACTAGAAAAACAGGACTGGTTTGCAGTGGGGCGCAGCCTCAATATCGGGCTCTGAGGTTAAGCTGCCCTGCCCCCCACTCCAAACTGTAACCAGTCCTCACTAGGCTCTGGTAGGTCGGTTTCGGTTAAGTCATGTTACAATCCTGGTTATAATTGCTTCCTCTTAATTTCTTTTTCTGAAAGATTTTTTTTGTATCTATTATAAAATCTGGTTGTTCTTGTTTTAATGTTTTTGAACTTTCCCCATACAGCATTTACTCGCTTAATCCAGACGTTCGTCCTTTTCCCATTTTGGTGGTTAGTCTTGTTAGAGTTGAGCTTTTTCCATCAACTTCTATCTTCTGTCCTTTAAGTCTCCCTTTTTGATTGCTGTTCTTACTTCATTTTCTTCTGTTTCACTTTCTTGTTCCATCGTCTGAACCATCTTAGTTATCCTCCTTCGATTACACCTTGAATTGGTTTTAGTTTTCGCTTTCATTCCTCTTTACCCCCGTTTTTACCATGCGCCCTTTCACATCTCGCTTTCGAACTGCTGTTCTCACTTCTTCTGTCCAAGTTCTTTCTTCTTCTTCTGTTGGAATGGTTTCTCCCTCTCTCTTTCCATCCTCATGACGTGTCTGAACCGTCTCAGTTGTCCCCTCTTCGATTAGTTTTGGTTTTCTCTTCCTACCTCTTCTACCTCAGTAGGCTCTGGTAGGTCGGTTTCGGTTAAGTCGAGTTACAATACTGGTTCTAATTGCTTCCTCTTAATATCTTTTTTTGAAAGATTTTTTTTTGTATCTATTATAAAATCTGGTTGTTCTTGTTTTAATGTTTTTGAACTTTCCCCATACAGCATTCACTCGCTTAATCCAGACGTTCGTCCTTTTCCCATTTTGGTGGTCAGTCTTGTTAGAGTTGAACTTTTTCCATCAACTTCTATCTTCTGTCCTTTAAGTCTCCCTTTTTGATTGCTGTTCTTACTTCATTTTCTTCTGTTTCACTTTCTTCTTGTTCCATCGTCTGAACCATCTTAGTTATCCTCCTTCGATTACACCTTGAATTGGTTTTAGTTTTCGCTTCCATTCCTCTTTACCCCCGTTTTTACCATGCGCCCTTTCACATCTCGCTTTCGAACTGCTGTTCTCACTCCTTCTGTCCAAGTTCTTTCTTCTTCTTCTGTTGGAATGGTTTCTCCTTCTCTCTTCTTTCCATCCTCATGACGTGTCTGAACCGTCTCAGTTGTCCCCTCTTCGATTAGTTTTGGTTTTCCCTTTCCTACCTCTTTACACCCATTTTTATCTTGCGCCCTTCCGCATCTAGCTTTCGAACTGCTGTTCGAACTCCTTCAGTACAAGTCCTTTTCGATCTTCCTTCCTTTCTTCTTCTTACGATAATACATGATTTCTTCTTGCCCATACCATCTCGGTTATCCTTCTTCGATTACTTACCCTACTCATTAATGTTCAAATCTTTTCTTGAAGACAACGAGACCGTCAGCCATGAACATGTACGATATCCTATTTGTAATTGGAGGAAAATAGCTTTCAGTTTTGATCAAGAGATGGCACTAAATAAATAATCGCATGATTTCTTGATTGTAGAATTTCTATTCAACTCTGAGGGTAAAGCCATTGCGAGATTACAAGGTGAGAACGTCAGCAGAGGAAGATGAAATGCTGTTACAAGGAAATTCAAATTAAAATTGTTTTCCTGTTCGCTCAAGAGATGGCGCTAGTTCCTGTTACGTCTTCATTTTTATTTTGCAATTTAAATCTGATCAAAAATACTCCTATATTATTATGAAGTTCTTGGTGTATACGCACAAAGCCCTCCATTTTAAATTTCGATTAGAATAGGTTTCCCTTTGGGCTAAGAGATGACGCCCTAAACGATAATGATTCCTCTTTATATATATCTCATTATGTTTTGCTTGAAGTGAATTGATCCTAAAAAAAAAACAATTATTTTTTAAAACAAAATTAAAAGATGAAGTGACTACGTCAACGTTTAAATATTTTTTTTTCAAATTCGACCAGGTACAGTATTCTTTTTGGACCAGAAGATGGCGCTCTTAATGATTCCTCATTCTGTTTCTTTTCGTTTTAAATCTTTCGTTTCCTTTGAAAATAATAAACCCGTTTTTAAGATGCAGTTATGAGATGAACGAAACGACGAAATGTGTTTAAAATTCGATTAAAAGCGTCTAGCCTTGACGGTCGAGAGATGGCGCTCTAAACGATGATCCATTAGACTTCCTTCCTTGAAAATGATATTATTAGAAAATTAAAAACATTCAATTTTCTTTTTTTAAACTAAAATCAGAAGACGAATAAGAACGTCAGCGATACAATATTTCTTAAAATTCGATTAAAAAGGGTTTCCCTTTTTCGCTAAGAGATGGCGATCTAATTGATAATGAAGTCTCCTTTATATCTATCTCGTTTTATTTCGCTTCTTGAAATTAATTAATCATAAAAAAGCGATTTTGTTTAAAATAAAATTAAAAGATAAACGACAACATTAACGAATACTTTAAACAGCGACATCATATGATCGCTTTTTGACCCAATTTGGATTGACAAATTGAAGCCAGTTTGCAGTGGAATTCCCGAACTACGCTTCTGCTGAAGAAACCCCAAATAGGGCCGAAACAGCTGTACGGAATACTACTCGAGGGTTTCACTACAATCAAAAACGATTTGCAAAAAAAATTCACAACAGGATCTAACGCAGGATCTCTACTTTTGTATCACTTTTTGATTAGTTCATGACTCCTTCAAGATTCTCCAAAATATTGAAGGTTTTTCCATCACTCCGTCTTCTCTAATTGCTCTTTCAATTTTATTATTTGTTATATTATGAAATTTGCACCTTTTGTTCTTAATTTCCGAAGTGAATGTTTCAGCGTTCGTTTTTTAAAATCCAACTTCCAGTATTCTTGGATTATTATTATTATTGGAGTTTTAACTACTGTACTAAATAACATGAATTCCCCACTTCTTTATTTTTTCTTTTTCGATGAGTTGGGCTTATTATTCCTAATCCCCGGTCCATCGGTGCTTCTTCTTTATTCAGTTCCTCGTTCAAAATTATTTTCAATGATTTGTTCTTTTTCTTTTTTATCCTTTCTGCCTTAATTTGAAGCATCCCTATGCTTTGCCTACTTTCAGTTTATTATTTAAGATACCGCGTGCAATTCTTTTTAAGTTTCGTCATTTACTTGAGGCTGGGTTATCACAGTATGCATCTTGGCTTCTTTCGCAACCTCTTCTACTGCTACTCATTCCGTTCCTTCCAGTAAACAGAGTCCAGAGTCTTCAAGTGTTGCTTCCATCTCTCCTCCATCTTCTTCGTCTCCACGGTACATTTCTTTTCTTCTTCATCTTTTACATTAAAAAGTGTCGTTGCTATATTATTTCTTGCTTTGCTGACCACCCTGAAGGAAAGTATTTTTATATTTCATTCTCACTTTGTTCCCAAATTAAACGCAGGAGCTTCATTTATCTATCTGGACTAACCTTTTTTTTTCCTTGTATACTTCTCTGGTTTCTTTGTAGGTTGGTAGTTAAATGTTTTCCCAACTTTGTTCCTTTCACACCACAAGTAAGTTCTTTTCATTCAGGTAGGTAGTTGTTCCATGCACATTTTTTTCGAAATTTTCTTCAAAAGCAGTTCACAAGTGCCTGACAGTTCCCTGGGTATTTATGTCTTCAATTTTCTTATCCCATGGTGTTTAATTCTATATTGTGCTTCCTTTATTTGGTAACATCTAATCTTTTGTTTCATGATATTCTAGTGTCTTGTCGTTTTCACTTTTCCTTGTACGACTCCGGCCATCACAATAGCCCCGTGCTCTATTATTGCAGTCAGGTTATTGTGCACATACATTCGCCGCCTCGCGCTCTATTATTGTAGTCAGGCGAACCCCAACACTTCTTCACGTACACACCAGCTAATGCTGTTTCCACATAAAGTAAGCCAGCCAAGGACGTGCAGCTTCGTGTCCACGAAGACCATCGTCGAGGTATCACTGCGTTCCTGTCCAAGAGCCACCACTACGTGCGACGAGTCCGCCAACAGCTGCTTCCCTTCCTTACATATTATAATATTGAGTTTACGATTGTAGAAGTTCTTTCATTTTGTACTTGTTGAATAAATTATATACCCACATCCTATTTCAGGTCATCTCCTAACTCTTTTTTTTTTCTCTTGATACTACCATTGATTATTTTCAATCCTGCAGGAAAAAAGCAAATCTGGAAAAGTTCGAACGTCCATTTAAACACAATTAATTACAGAAATCCTCTGCAAGGCGCAACTCCTCTAATCATGAACTGTCTATCATCATTAAATCAAATAATCCCGCGTAATTATTATTGCCGGAGAGCAAATCCTTCGTCGACGAAGCGCTGCTAACGGTGTATGAAACGTTGAGTTAACACCGAAATATCAACTGAATTACATAAATCTGTAGCTTACACAACTTGACTACATAACAATTACGTCTGGAGCGAACGAAAGGACTGACACAACGAATTCTCCTATCTAATTTTACGGCGAAGTTAATAAACTGCGGGGGGGTTTTAAACGAAAATTCATGTATGCGTATGCCTACATATTCATGCATACTAGGCTTCGAGGATATTTATGTTAGCTTTGGGATTAGGTACGTGATACATAATGCCTTACACATATTATTATTAGTTCGCTGCAGAATGATAACAATCAATTTAGAGAATTATTAAATTTTGCGCAAACAAACAATTTTCGTACCCTTGCCGATTGCAGATGAGAAAATAACCCAAAGCTTGGGACACCCTGTATTATTAAAAAATTTCTTTCTAAGGGCGGTCTTATGAATACGAATAAGTTCTTGTTTGTTGTTTCTTAACTTAAATATATTGTTTGTTTTAAGTTAAGGCAAACGAAAACAACTGTATGCGTAAAATTCTTGAGGATATCGACGACGTAATTGGATCAGAAATAGACCTCTCAGACGCAATACGTTTTTTTTTTTGCACGGATAATTCAATTATCGCACATTTTCTAACGCAATTATCTTATTGAGTCTAATTTTGAGTGAACGTGTTTGTGCTTCAGGAAATAACTCAATTTCGTAAGGTCGGGGCAATGTCGATGGTTGGATTAAACAAAGGACGAGTACTTTCGACGAATCTTGCATACATTGGCGTAGCCAGGATCTTGTTTAAGGAAGGACGAAATTAGATCAAATTTTGTAAGTAAACGATCGCATAGCGTTTAAAAAAATCAAACATTTTTGTTTACGTACAGTGAATAATAGAGGATTGTTTAAACAAACCAAGAAAGTCGAATGTTGTATCTTTTCTTTTATCTCTTCCATTTTTCTCATTTCTTTTTATTTACTTTTCCTCAATCTCTTCCGTCTTCTTTCTTTGTTTTTTTTTACTTTGCCTTATCTCTTCCATTTTCTTTCTTTGGTTTTTTTTACTTTTCCTTCATCTCTTCCGTCTTCTTTTTTTGATTTTTTTACTCTGCTTTTATCTCTTCCATTTGCTTTCTTTGTTTTTTTTACTTTTCCTTTATCTCTTCCATGTTCTTTCTTTGTTTTCTTTTTAGTTTTCCTTTATCTCTTCCATCTTCTTTCTTGTTTTTTTTTTTTAATATATAACTGGAAACATTAAAATAGTTTCAAGGCCAACCCAACTAAACTCAACGCAATTCAACACAAGTCAAGAAAAGACGTTGACAAAAAAAAAGTAAAAATGTAAGAAATTATTATAAATAAATCGAAATAAAAGACGATAAAATGAAATTCGAGAAAAAAGACAGAAACAAAACAGAATTATTTTAATTAAAAAAAAAAGTTCGAGGTTAACCCAAAACAACTGAGCTGAACCTAAGCGTAGCCAATCCAAGAAAATAATTTTACAATAGAGATAAAAAAAAAAACGTAAGAAATTATCAAAAATCGAAACAAATCGTTAAGAATTTAAAATTTAAATGAAATTCGAAAAAACTGTGGGAGATTGAAACGAGAAATCTTAAAAATTAAAGATAAAATAATTAAGATCATGGAAAATTTTAGCAGTATATTTTTAAAAATTTTTAAAAATATCTAAACACAAAATTAAAAAAATTTAAAGCGTTTTAAGGGCAAATCAATCAAACCAAAACTGAACCTGAGTGAATTCAACCCGGGAAAAGAATTTTACAAAAGAAAAAAAAAACAAGAAATTATTAAAAATCGAAACAAAATGTTAAAAATTGAGGATTTTAAGAAAATTCGAAAAAAGTATAGGAGATTGAAACGGGAAATCTTAAAAATTAGAAATAAAATAACTAAGATCATAGAAAATTTTAGTAGTACAATATTTTTGAAAATTAAAAAAAATTGAAAATTGGACCTAAGTGAATACAATCCAAGAAAGGAATTTTACAAAAGATAAAAAATAAGGAATTATATAAAAATTGAAACAAAAATGTTAAAAATTGTGGATTTTAAGAAAATTCGAAAAAAATTGTAGAAGAGTGAAGCAAGAAACGTTAAACTTAAAAATTTTTAAAAATTTACACTATCCTAAAAGTAAAATGCTTCTCTGGAGAACTTGTTTATTTATTTTTTTTCCACTCTTGATGAAGCTATCAGCTATCAATCGATAGTGAAACTTCGAGTGCTCTTTCCAATTTTAATACTGTCCGGTTAAAGTTTAAAAACTATTTATTTATAAAAAAAAGAACGTTTGGAGGTCTATCCCAATCCCCGAAACTAAACTAAACCCAGCCGAAGAAAAAAAATTTATAAAAAAATCTAAATGAAGGAATTATTAAAAATCGAAAAAAAAATGCTGAATAATAAGAATTTTAAGAAATAAGTCAGAAAATTGAAACAAGAAACGTTAAAAATTAAAGACCAACCCAACTAAACTCAACGCAACTCAACCCAATTCAAGAAAATATTTTCACGTAAAAAAATATTAAAATAAAAGCAATTATAAAAAATCGAAAAATTAATGCTGAGTATTAAAAATTTTAAGAAATAAATCAGTAAATTGAAACAAGACATGTTAAAGAAAAAGGAAGCCCAACTAATCTAATTATTTAACTCGTGGAAAGAGATAGACAATTTGGAGGAATTTCTAAAATTTCATTTTTGAAGAAGATGGAAACCATTATTGGGACTCGTCCTGTTGATTTTCCAAATAAAATAAAATGAAATAAAATGAAATAAAATGAAATAAAATGAAATAAAATGAAATAAAATGAAATAAAATGGAATAAAATGAAGTAAAATGAAATAAAATGAAATAAAATTAAATAAAATGGAATAAAAGGGAATAAAATGAAATAAAATGAAATAAAATGAAATAAAATGAAATAAAATGAAATAAAATGAAATAAAATGAAATAAAATGAAATAAAATGAAATAAAATGAAATAAAATGAAATGAAATGAAATGAAATGAAATAAAATAAAATAAAATAAAATAAGATGCGACTGCAAACCATTGGTGTCTTGTTTAAACCTTCTGCATCTTTAAGTATCATTTTCAGAACGTTACTTATTTCAAAAGCAATTGTTTCGCATTATTTTCTTTCGCTCATTGATTTCCGCCCTTGCTTTTTTTTCGCTTGGTCTTTTCCCATCTTTCTTTCTCTGCATTTTTAAAAAACAATTATATCCGCTTGTTGTCAAAATTTAAATTCTTTTTATCTTGTTTTGTCTTTTCTCATCCTTTCTTTCTTTACATTTTCCTCTGATGTTATATTTATTTGCTGTCTCCCCTTTTTCATCGTCTCACCTTCCCTGCGCCTTCTGCACCTTTCATTTATCCTTTTCTTTCCGTCTCTTCCCCCCCCCCCCATTATCTCATGTTTCTCATCTTTTTTTATGATTGTATCCATTTGTTTCAGTTTTTCTTTTGCTTTCTAGTCAGCAACCCAATTAATTTAATAAACTATTTACAGAGAGAATTGAGAAATAGTTTCTTTTTTAATCGCCCATTGTCCCATTTTGCCCTACTTTGGCTACGCCCATGCTTGCATACACATTTTTTTTTTTTTTTTCAATATAAGAAAAGAGAAACGAAACACTTGGATGTATAATAAAGTAAGCAAATGATTTCTTCATTGAGAAAATGCACACGTTTTCCAACCGCAAATATCACGTGACTTTTCACGTTTGCATGTTTGATATCCAGATTTTGTATGATCAAATAACTACAACAAATTGATAGAAGGAAGATATCAATAACAAACATGTTTTAAATGCAGTGATTAACGTAGGTTACGCTAAGTTCTAAATAAATATTTGGTGACGAGAATATCTTCCGGTTACATCCGCAAAATATTCTACGAAGTTTTAATTTTTAATTGCGCAATGGGGATGCCAGTTTAATTAATCACATATCCATGCACAAATAAGTTGTGCTTTAAAATATTTATTTTTTTTTCAAATTTAATACGTAGGCAATTGTGTACGAAGAAATAAAATTTTAAATCCCTAATAATCAGGGAACGGAATTGTGTATTTTGTTCGATTGAATACAAACGAAGCGGCATACGTGTAACGCTGCAGCGACGGCGACGCGTCAATGCACACACCCTCACTGCCGCCTCGTTCGAAATAAATCGAACAAAATATATGATTCCGTCCTGTACTAATAATAAATACGTACAGCAAAGCAGAAATTATAAAATACTTAACGCTGATTATTCTCGTTGCGTGTTAACTCGTTCGACGATGACAGACGTTTTGTAATCTGATGACATAAGCTTCAGGGATACACCCCTCATGAATTATTCAAGTGGATATTCATTCAACTTTTTCCAGTTTTCTCTGATCAAGATACTCTAATTGCATCTTGTACATAGAGTTATTCAAATGATGCGTAAAAGACTGAAATATGCCGCTTTAATTAAACTTGCTGTTTTCAGTTTTTTTTTTCTTTCTCTTTTTAACTTAAGAAGGGGAAACATCTGCATGAACAGACACGAGAATTTACTATACATAGTGCGCTATTATCACGAAGATATTCCGGCAATTTATTGCACACAGAAACTTGGCATTGTTCGAGGAAAATTCCGTACACGCTCAGCTAATCATTCAACTTTATTGTTATTTGTGCAGAACCTCGCAGAATGCACTTAAGAAACTGAAGACGAGACGAGACGAGACGAGCTTTCGCACAGATAAAGTTAATGTCCGCTGTAAAAACTGCAATTGCAGAAGATAATTCCTGATTTAATCATCACCTAAAATGTCATCATGAAAGAAGTTATAAGTAAGTAAGCAAGTTCTTTTACATCAAAAGTCTGTGGACGTTAAGATGGTGGTGGTCGAAGCAAATGCTCCCTCATTTATTCTCATTACGTTCTTTTTAATTGCGACGATTAAAACGAAAGGGTGATCAAGTTTTTGTGTCTTCTCATTACTTCTGTATTTGCCTTTTTTGAAAGAGAGAGAACTTTATCGTCTCTGAAAGCAGAGAATTCAAATACGAATTTTTAACTTTTCGGCGAGCTGTTTACTTTAACTTCGTATTTAAAACGATACTTATCGGAAAAGTTTCGTGCCGAACTTTGTTCTGGATCGATCGAACGTACAGAAACTTGTAACGTGGTTTTATAACTTCTCAATTAAAAAAGCATAAAAAAAATTATGGGGTATCATCCATTTTAAATCGTCGTGGCGCCTGAGTGTTTTAGGACAGGCAACCCTTTAATCAATTCAGAAATAGCTTACGTGCTAAAAGCATGCACGGAAATAGACTGGGTTGCCTATCTCCATTTTTTTAATTCTTAAAGCGCCCTCAGACAAGTGACAATTAGTTTTTATTTTGTATGTCTATCATTTCTTTTTTATTTCTTGGCAAGAAAAAAATATTTTTATCGCCTTTAGTGCGTGCAACCATACGGGCTGCGGAGTTTAATGGTTTGCCTATACTAAAGATAGCACGCACGGAAGTAGACTGGGTTGCCTATCTCCATTTTTTTAATTCTTAAGGCGCCCCCAGACAGATGACAATTCGTTTTTTTTTGCATGTATACCATTTCTGTTTTGAAGTCGGAAGAGTAGAGAAATTTCTTGGCAAAAAAAAATATTTTCATCGCCTTTAGTGCGGGCAACCATACGGGCTGCGGAGTTTATTGGTTTGCCTATACTAAAGGTAGCCCGCACGGAAGTAGACTGGGTTGCCTATCTCCAATTTTTTAATTCTTAAGGCGCCCCCAGACAGATAACAATTCGTTTTTTTTGCATGTGTACCATTTCTGTTTTGAAGTCGGAAGAGTAGAGAAATTTCTTGGCAAGAAAAAAATATTTTTATCGCCTTTAGTGCGCGCAACCATACGGGCTGCGGAGTTTATTGGTTTACCTATACTAAAGGTGTTTCGTTGAATAAATTTTTTTTTTAACGATTTATTTTTAGACAAACCGACGGCTTATTAATATTAATAGTTCTTTTTTGTTTGCTTTTAAAGGTAGATGCATCAATAACTCTCCGATTTTTACTGACAATAAAATGGGAGTGCTGATCGATTTCTTTTTTGTTAGGTCACGTGACAGTCAACTATTTCTGAGATTTCTTTTTACAATCGGGGCGGCGTTCAAGAAAACAAACAAAATTGCGCTTCTTTTCTTGCAAAATTTGAAAATTCATGCAAATTTCTGCTTTCCTCGAGGGTGAAAGCATTTTTTGTGCGAAAGGTAACCCTTAACTAGTCTGAGGACACTGCAGTTTCAATAAACGACTCGATTTCAGGTCCACCCTGTACAATCGAAGAATATTTAATTTTGCTAAATAAAATACAGTATTTATTTATTTATTTATTGCAAAACTGAGCAGCAAATAAAATGGGAACCCTGATCATTTCTTTCTTTGTCGGGTCACGTGACTGTCGACAGTTTCAGAGATTTAATTTTTACGATCGGCGAGGCGTTCAAGAAAACAAAAATAATTTCGCTTATTTTCTTGAGGAATTCGAAAATTTATTTTTTTACTGCTTCCCTTGAGGATGAAAGCGCAATTTTTATGCAAAAGGTCACCCTCAACTATTTTTGAGGAACTGTAGTTTCAATAAACGATTCGATTTCAGGTCCACCCTGTACCTATAGTCAAAGCAGTGACGTAACTAGACAGGTCCGGGCCCGTGTTCAACTTTTCTGTCGGGCCCCTTTCTGTTTATATTTGAGCCCTGAAGCTCGGACAACGCATTTAAACTTATATCTTAAAGATTTCGATAAAACTAAAAAAAAAAAATGAAGAAGAAAAAATAAAACAGGTATAAAATAAGTTTCTCTTGTAAACATATAATATGATTCTGATCTATGATTATGAAGTATTAAAAATAATACTAATAAAATCTCAGCTGGTCCAAGTAGTATACAGGTTGTTCATGGAAAGCTGCTACAATAGATAGCTTTCTTATTTGAGTTTTTATAAAGTAACATAAATTACTGCAGTTAGGGTTTTTCGTTCGGGTTTTCGAGATTTTCAATAATCATTTTGAACTTTTTTAAATTATACTTAATTAAGTTTATCGTTATGTAGAATTGTGGGTGGAAAACAAATCGGCTTTCTGTTCGAGTTTATAGAACAAGAATTATGTGAACGTGGAGTCAGGGTTGCCAGATTTCTTGCAGGAAATGTCGCCAACTTGTTGATAAAAATTTGGCCAAAAGACACCGGATTTTTTTTTTTTTTTTTTCTAAAGGAACAAAAAAGAAATTTCAAGCAAGGAACAACGATTCGCGAAGAATAAATTATCCAAAAAAAAAAACAAAATGAAACTGCCGATTTAGGATGATAGCACAAAAGAAATTTCAAGCAAGGAACAACGATACATGAATAAATTATGTAAAAAACAAAAAGAAACTGCCGATTTGGGATGATAGCACAAATCCAGAACAAATTAAAAAAAAACAAAAACAAATGAAACCTGTTAAAATAAAGGAGAAATGAAAAAGAAAACAGAAAACAAAAGGCACGAAGCGAACGAGAAAAGAAAAGGCAATGACAACACCATGCTGAAAGAACAAACAATTTTCCAGACGAATCAAAAAAGTCGCTGAAAATAAAAGAAAGCTGTAAAAAACGTCAGTAATATGATAAAAACGAAAAAGAAATTAACGACGAAATACACTGCGTAAGACAAAAACCTGAGATGGACACAAAAACAAATGCGAAACTTCAAAAAATGTCAACAAAACGTGAACAACAATCAATTTGATAAGAAAAGCAAAAGAGAAATACGTAGTATGAAAGCATAAAGACAGAAAAAAAAACAAAAGATTGACGACCAATATGAACAAATAAACAAAAAAACAAATTAATCACCAGACAAAATTTTTAAAAGAAACTAGTAGAAAACAAAAGACAACTACAAGCAATATAAGAAGAATTTTGAATTTAAATTTGAACGCGTCAATCAACAAAATGTGAAAAATCAATTTGATAAAAATAAACGAATGAATTTAAAAAAAGTACTACGATACTAAAATGGTTAAAAAAAATGAAAATCGACGCGTTTCTACATACAAAAACAAACTTGTAAAAAGGAGTCAATAAAACGCGAAAGTCAAAAAACACAAAAGAAGAATGGAAGGACAAAAAAAAACAAATGAGAAAACGATGATTTTCTGCCCGAAAACATTTGCCAGCCAAGAAAGTGGCAGGAAACGAAAGGACAAAAAAAAACAAAACAAACGAACCGTGAATAAAATGCAAAACGTCAATTCCTTAAAACAAAAACAAAAAACAAAAAGAGAAAAAATATATAGAAAGAACAAAAGACAAAAGAAAGCGATACTAGAAATATTCTCGTCATATAGTATCATATACAGGGTAGGGCAAAAGTATGGAACCGGCTTAATATTTCGAAAACTGTTTGACGTATCTATTTAAAATTTGGTGTGTGATTCAGAGTCAATAGGACCTACATTACCAATTTGTTTCAATTGTTTATCTGCTCTTGTTTCTGAGATCCAATGCCTAGTTAATTTTTCTTAAATGACAACCTGCTGTTTTTTTTCCTCTATTTAATAGCTCGTTTAATTCTTTACACGACCACGTAAAAATATTTATCAATTGCATAAGAAATTTTCTAGAAAATAATGTTTGAATGAAAAAGTTAGAAAAAATGGTTTACACTGATATTTAGTATTTGTTTTCATGTTTTTAAGGCAATTTTTATTAAAATTTTCTTTCGTTCTATCTTAAAAATAGCCCATAATCTTGTGGTTTTACAGTTTTTTTGTTAAGACTAGAATTTTTGTCGAATATCAAACAATAAACCATTTTTCCTAACTTTTTCATTCAAACGTTTTTTTCTCGAAAATTTTATTATGTAATTGATAATTATTTTTATGTGGTCGTTTGGAGACTTAAACGAACTATTAAGTAAAGGGAAAAAAAATACACACCGGGTTTATGAATACATAAACGTTTTCATTATAGCAAGAAAAAAAATATGTCATGTCATGTCAAAAAAAAATCTCAGTATGAATTGTTATTTGTATAACCACGTTACTTTAATAAGGAATTCTGGCAGTTCTGCAACTTTCCTTTCGTGTCATCACCTTTCGAATAATCTTCCCCGAGAGAAGAAGAAGAAGAAGTATAACGTCGTCGTCAATTTTCATATGCAATAGTTATCAGACCGGAACGAGACCGTAACAACGAATGTTCCCAAGCTTTATGTACATACATAGCAGTTTGCGACACGTTCAATTCACTTTTTCTCCTCGGGCTAGGTTATCGTAAATACCGGCGAGGAAAAGAAATTCAAACCGGAAAATAGCTATCTACCCACTCAAACCGAGCAGAAAACAAAGAGAACGACAACTCGACTGTTTGTGCATTTAAAAGCCGATTGAAATCTCACATTTAAATTCGTCAGAATACTTGTTGGATTGTTTGGTTTTGTTTATTGCTTCGACACACTCAAATCAATTCTAATTCTGAGACAAATTATTTAGGAATCATTTGAACTTGCTCTCACGCAAAATCCTACGTTAAATACGGCGTAATACAATCTGTATACGCTTGCCTTACATGTATTTAATTGTTTGGTTTTGTTTATTGCTGTAACACACTCAAATTAATTCTAATTCTAAGACAAATTATTTAGGAACTGCAACGACATTTTCTTTCTACGAGAAGATAACATGTTGTTCTTGAGTTTCGCGCATTCGATGAAATGCGATATTGAGTAAAATCTTTATGTTTCATTTTCCGCTGAGCCTGTGGCGTGCTGTCGATGCGATTCTCATGTAGAGTTCCGAAGCACGTCGGTAGCTTCAGAAAAAAAAAGAAAAACAATGGCAAAAGACATCACTGCACCACCTAGCGGGCGGGTGGCCAAAGCGTCCCGGGGAAAGGCGGGGTGATGTTGCACAGAAGAAAATAAAAACAATTAACATTGGAATTAGCAGTTAGTTCTTACCTGGACTTGAACAGCTTAAAAAAAGCACGCGACCGATTTTCTTTTGATTAAATTCAGTAATTTTTTGTTTTTTTTTTGTTCCAGTTATCATTCTTAATTTCTATTATTTTATGTATAAAAAGTGCTCAATTATTGATAAACGAAAGAATCCTTCTTCATTTATTAAGAACTGAATTATAAGTTTGCAAACAAAGTAATTATTTGAAGTATGAAATTGAAAAAAAAGTGATCTTGATCGGCGAACACAAATCAACATGCTTCATAACAATGTAAAAATTCTAAATTCCATTAGACACAAAGGAAAAGTTTTTAATTTCATTTAATCTTAAGCAGATGACAAGCTACACTAGTTGAGAATTGCAACGACATTTTCTTTCCACGAGAAGATAACATGTTGTTCTTGAGTTTCACGCATTCGATGAAATGCGATATTGAGTAAAATCTTTACGTTTCATTTTCCGCTGAGCCTGTGGCGAGCTGTCGATGCGATCCTCGTGTAGAGTTCCGAAGCGCGTCGGTAGCTTCAGAAAAAGAAAAACAATGGCAAAAGACATTACTGCACCACCTAGCGGGCGGGTGGCCAAAGCGTCCCGGGGAAAGGCGGGGTGATGTTGCACAGAAGATAATAAAAACAATTAACATTGGAATTAATTCTAATTCGAAGACAAATTTATTTAGGCATCATTTGAACTTGCTCTCGTGCAAACTCCTATGTTACATACGGCGTAATACAATCTGTATACGCTTGGCTTATATGTATTGAATATACAGGGTGTATCCGAATTGTTTGGCCTAACTTTACCAACTTGATGTATGGAACAAAAGTGTAACAAAAGTGCCCAGAAACACATGTCCAAAAATGCTTCCTTAAAGAGTTACGCGCGAATTCTGCGTTGACATCTACTTTATTCAAACCAGACAGATTAAATGAGCCAAATTACAGGAACTTCTTAAAAAATGATCTACCTACACATATACACTGTTGTACACAAAATAATGCTTGTATCAGTTTTGAAAATCACGCGTAACTTCTTTAAAAAAATTAATTTGAACACGTTTATGATTTTTTTTTGCAATTATGTTCCATCATGTTTGTAAGGTTTGGCCAAGCGATTCAGATACAGCGTGTACACATTGTCACACCTTCTCCTGAATTGTCAGGCAAACAACTTGAGCATAGATGAAAATAGTATTTAATAATGGCAATGCTTGAAATAATTTCTACCCATCTGTATACTACCTATGCACGAGCGAGCGAATTAATTTAAACAACGAATCAAAATTTGTTTGTTTGATTGTTGGCGCTGCTGGCAGCGTTTAATAATAACGTGTTAATTGTTTATGAGGCGACAACATCTGCTAATTAATGTTAACGAACTGTGCGTTTGTTACACCTATAGTAAGCGTTTGGCTCCTAAACGGTATAATTACTCCGAGGACTTTACAAAGCAATCCTCAGTCAGATTTATTGATGCAGTTCATTAACGGAGTTAAATAATTTCTTGGAAACGATGTGAATGGCAAAAATTACGAAAATTATTTCTATTTGTAATTTGCTAATTGAAGAAATCCCCAAAGGTGAAAAAAGGACATACAAGGGTACACGTATACAATAGATCGTCTTACAACTTTTATTACAGTTCTTGCAACAAAAAAAAAACAAGGATTTATGCTCGAAATAAGCAGAAAGAGACAATCGATAAATAAAACTAAAAAATAAATCTTCTATATTCCATTTTATGGTTATTCTTAATCACCACGTCATTTTATTTATTTTTTTATGATAAAGTTATGTCCTTGCAATTTTCATTCTTTTTTGTACTTTAATAAATGACTTCACTTCTTTCATCATTTTTCATCTACTTTTTTTTTGATGCAACAGGAATTTCTGTACACAAACAGGCTTTTACATCTCACTTACAATCAGCTGTATACGTACGACATAAACCTTGTTCAAAATAGAAATAGATACATATTGTATTTTTTACTAGAGCTATGTGCAATTCACTCGTGCACCTATCAAGTTGACTTTCACTTTGGCGAACGGCGAAAATTCTTCGCCAACAACTAAACCAACTAACCCAGATTAGAAAAAATGTGTACCCCCTTCCCCTACTTGAATCGAAGCAATTTAATTCGTATGTGCTTTAGAATGTCCGCATCACAGAGAAAGAATGTGCGAGATTCCATCATGTCAATGCAATGCGATTGATTTCAAATCAAGTTCCAAAGGCGAACTGAATCATAAGCTTGCAAAAACAACGTAATTATGATTAAAAATGAAACACAAAAAAAAACTAAAACTTACTTTTACGTGCCCAAGATTAAATGCATTTTGGACGCCCCTTATAATGACTGACATTCATTCATTCATTCATTCATATATACATAAGTCATTCATAATCTGCACGAATTTATTTGTAAAATTTTTAATTCAGTTCAAGTTGCAAACCTGAAACGATTTTAAACAGAAAATTGCAAAAAAAAGTGATCTTGATCGGCGAACACAAATCGACGTGCTCCAGAAAAATGTAAGAATTCGAAATTCCAACAGACACAAAGGAAAATTTCATTTAATCTTAAGACGATGATGAGCTACACTGGTTGAGAATTGCAACGACGTTTTCTTTCCACGAGAAGATAACATGTTGTTCTTGAGTTTCGCGCATTCGATGAAATGCGATGTTGAGTAAAATCTTTACGTTTCATTTTCCGCTGAGCCTGTGGCGAGCTGTCGATGCGATCCTCATGTAGAGTTCCGAAGCGCGTCGGTAGCTTCAGAAAAAAAAGAAAAACAATGGCAAAAGACATCACTGCACCACCTAGCGGGCGGGTGGCAAAAGCGTCCCGGGGAAAGGCGGGGTGATGTTGAACGGAAGATAATAAAAACAATTAACATTGGAATTATCAGTTAGCTGTTACGTGGACTTGAAAAGCTTAAAAAAAGCACCCGACCGATTTTCTTTTGATTAAATTCAGTAATTATTTGTTTTTTTTTGTTCCAGTTATTATTCTTTATTTCTATTATTTTATGTATAAAAAGTGCTGAATTATTGATAAACGAAAGAATCCTTCTTCCTTTATTAAGAACTGAATTATAAGTTTGCAAACAAAGTAATTATTTGAAGTATGAAATTGAAAAAAAAAAGTGATCTTGATCGGCGAACACAAATCAACATGCTTCTTAACAATGTAAAAATTCTAAATTCCATTAGACACAAAGGAAAAGTATTTAATTTCATTTAATCTTAAGCAGATGACAAGCTACACTAGTTGAGAATTGCAACGACGTTTTCTTTCCACGAGAAGATAACATGTTGTTCTTGAGTTTCGCGCATTCGATGAAATGCGATATTGAGTAAAATCTTTACGTTTCATTTTCCGCTGAGCCTGTGGCGAGCTGTCGATGCGATCCTCATGTAGAGTTCCGAAGCGCGTCGGTAGCTTCAGAAAAATGGCAAAAGACATCACTGCACGGGCCGGGTGGCCACAGCGTCCCGGGGAAAGGCGGGGTGATGTTGCACAGAAGATAATAAAAACAATTAACATTGGAATTAGCAGTTAGTTATTACGTGGACTTGAACAGCTTAAGGAAAGTAGACGACCGATTTTCTTTTGATTAAATTCAGTAATTTTTTGTTTTTTTTTTTTGGTCCAGTTTAATTTCTATATTTTATGTATATAAAGTGCTCAATCATTGATAAACGAAAGAATCCTTCTTCAATAATTATTAAGAGACAAACAAGAGATAGTTCTTTGATGGCAGATGTTTACCGGGTGGCTAAATCTCGAGTTGAAGTGCGCTTAACTATTAACGGTTACGTACATACGTGTAAACACGTTGTGGTAAGCGAC
This sequence comes from Prosopocoilus inquinatus, assembly GCA_036172665.1. Taxonomy (NCBI): domain Eukaryota; kingdom Metazoa; phylum Arthropoda; class Insecta; order Coleoptera; family Lucanidae; genus Prosopocoilus; species Prosopocoilus inquinatus. The sequence goes on from CM069873.1 coordinate 2,766,727, forward strand.
ATTTTTTATTTAGTTGAGTATACCTAGTTTCCAAGTATGTGACTTAAAAGCAAAATTCTAAAAAAAAACGTGAAAAAAAATTATGATTGTTATATGGTATAAAACTGTATAGTTACAAATGCCAGAAAATATAATTTTTGTCATTTCCAGCGCAAAGTTTTAAAAATTTAAACTTGTCTGCCCAGTTACATAAATGATCGCAAAAAAAATAATCATCTTGTAACAGACAATCGAGTTATTGACAACAATTTAAATCGCGTCATCGCGCGACAAATTTTTAACCTAATCGAGTTACTGACAAAACGACTTCATTGTCGCCTATCAAGGGATTATTGGTTTCGATGAACATTTAACTATCTAGACTTAGTTCAGTAAAGAATCGCATAGCATTTTATATATTAATAAATGTATATTTTATACAGTTTTATACCTGTATCATATTGTGGTCCAGAAAAACCTAAAATACTTTGAGTATAATGGCCATTTTCATAATCAAACTTTAAATTTAAAGTTACTTTAACCTAAAAGAATACATTTGTTTCCCTATACTTAAAATGACTTTAAGTTAAAGCTTCCTTAAAGTCTGATTATGAAACTGGCCGTTAGTGACAGATTTTATACCTCAGTATATTATACAAAATTCATAATACCCTAACATCCATGTTTATATAAACATGTGACGTATACATATATAAACTCACAGTCACGTATTATGCCTATTTATAATCCCTGAAGTAATATTTCTGTGACAAGGCATATTACCAACACGTATAAATACTTTGAGGTTATTAACAACTGTGCAGTTAAATAATACAGAAATACTGCCCATTGTCAGCGTCGAAGTTGCTTATTATTTGCCATTGAAGTGATTACATTGTGCAATGAAACGTTGAGATAATTATCACTCGCAGCAAATGCTCGCTGAAATTAACTGCCTCGAGTAAATCCCAGTTTTAAAGTAGTGCAGTCTGTTTGATACCTCTATGAAACAAATTTTGTGCAGCGTTTTACATTTAAATGATCAAAATCGCTCCCTTGCGAGTTTAACACTCATTGAGTTTCGTTTCATTCGCATAAAAATAATTCACAAGTGACTATGGGATTAAAACGAAAATTGAAATTGTTAAATTCCGAGCTCAGTTAAGACGAGAGACTGGCCATAAATGAAAAAAGAAAAAAAAACTATTAGCCCTGATTATCTCTGTAACGAATGAAAAACGGAGTGAAACATGTTAGTTTATTTGGCGTGATTTGGCCGCTTCAACACGTCTTTAGAATATTTCACTTTCATCCCGAATCACCCTGTATAATAAACGTATCTGAACGTAATAAAATGTGAACGTAATAATAAGTGCCCTGTACGTGTGTTGGGGATTGCCAAGGGTCGTGGTTTTATTATTTTAATTTATAAAATACATTAATTGCAATTAAATTTATCAAAGAAATTTACGGCGGCGGTGTTATTTCATAGTTGGTTTTAAATGGAAAAAATCAGGGCCGTAACCAGACTAAATATTCAGGGGGAGGCTTATCGTACGCGGGGCAGGCTCTACCAGTTTTATTTTCTAATGCTTTTCACGGATTTAATATATTTTATAAATAAAAAAAAAAACTCAACAAAAATAAATCATTATTGCGTGAAATAATAACATTCAAAATAATTGCATTTTTGTTGTTTTTTTTTTAATTTAATTTACTAATAATGACAAGGTTATGAATATCTGATAATCATGGGTTATGAGACATGAATGCTTTCATGTTTCAGGTTAATAAGACATGAATGCTTTCATCTTAACGCTTGAAATATGTCTCTGCTGACGTGCAAATACAATTAACGAACGTCTACTGATTGATTTCCCACATACCGCAATTGCATCCACCCAGAGGAAAATTAGTTTTCAAAAGTTTCAACGCAAAACAAACACCAACAAGGCAGGGAAAACATTTTTCCGACTGTTTTCTTTTCGCTTCTTCTTATTTCCTTGCGATTGCCTTCTCAGTTTTGGTTAAATTTTTATTTTCGATTTTCGTAACCCCGACCGCATTTTGTTTTCAAAGTCTGCGTTTATTTTTCTTTTCGATGGCAATTTTTGTTTTTATTTTTTGGCCCTTGCTCTCTTTTTGGCCTCTTCTTCCGTATTCTTTTACAATCGTTCGTTTTCTTTAAAAAAAATTTAATAATTCATTTTCTTTATTTCTTGGTCGTCTTTTGGTTTGAAAGACGTCTTTATTTTTTCTTCCCCCTTCATCTTCTGTATGATTTCGTCTTGCAGTTGTTCTTGTTTTGATTCACCATTTTTCTTTAATTGTTTCTTGCTGTAATTGTTTTGTTTTGCTTTTCATTTTTTTTTCCTTTGATCAGTCATCTCTTATTTTCTCTCTAGGTTACCGTTTTTTTATGTTTTATTTTCTATTGTTTTTTTTTTTAATTTATTAATTGTGCTTTTATTGGATGCATTTTTTTTAGTTTTGGTTAAGGCCTTGAGATTTTGCAATGTTTTTTTTTTCCTTTTTTGATTTTCCTCATTTGTTTACAGCGCTTTCATTCTTAATATGTTTTTCAATTATTTTTTTTTTTCTTGTTTTGTAGTCATTTTCGTTTTCTTTTCGTAGACGTCCTTTGCGTATTCCTGCTTAGTTCGTCTGTCGCCTGTTTCTTTATTTTTATTTTATTTTTTTTAAAAACCTTTTCGTCCTGTCTTCCTGGAAGAAAGTTGAAATATCTTGAAAATTGTGAAAACCTCATTATATTATTACTCCTATCATAAAAAAACAGTTTTATTAATGAAATTAAAACACAAGAAAAAATTAATTAATTAATTAACCAGTTTTGAATGGAAGTTAATGAATTCAAAACGGGAAAGTAGTTAACGATATTTAATTATTTTCTTTTTAATAACTTTTAAATGCATCCCAATAATCAAATTTATTTATTAAAAAAAAATATATATGTAAACACCTAAGCACTATCACATAAACATCAACTGATTGATTTCCCACATACCGCAATTGCATCCACCAGAGGAAAATTAGTTTTCAAAAGTTTCACCGCAAAATAAACACCAACAAAGCAGGGAAAACATTTTTTCGATTGCTTTCTTTTCGTTGCTTCTTATTTCTTTGCGATCGCCTTCTGAGTTTTTGATTATTTTTTTTTTCGATTTTCGTAATTCCGACCGCCCTGAATCTTTCCCCCCTAACCACTACGGCCCTGTGACCCTGAATATCTCTGTAACGAATGAAAATCGGAGTAAAGCGTGATTTTGTTTACTCAGCACGTCTTTAGAATATTTCTCTTTCATCCCGAATCACCCTGTATAATAAACTATCTAAACGTAATAAAATGAGAACGTAATAAAACCACTACGGCCCTGTAGCCCTGAATATCTCTGTAACGAATGAAAATCGGAGTAAAGCGTGATTTGGTTCCTCGGCGCGTCTTTAGAATATTTCTCTTTCATCCCGAATCACCCTGTATAATAAACGTATCTCAACGTAATAAAATGTGAACGTAATAAAACCACTACGGCCCTGTAGCTCTGATTATCTCTGTAACGAACGAAAAATCGGAGTAAAGCGCGATTTGGTTTCCTTTGCACGTCTTTAGAATATTTCTCTTTCATCCCGAATCACCCTGTATAATAAACGTATCTCAACGTAATAAAATGTGAACGTAATAAAACCAGTACGGCCCTGTAGCCCTGATTATCTCTGTAACGAACGAAAATCTGAGTAAAACGTGATTCGGTTTCCTCGGCACGTCTTTAGAATATTTCTCTTTCATCCCGAATCACCCTGTATAATAAACGTATCTAAACGTAATAAAATGTGAACGTAATAAAACCAGTACGGCCCTGCAGCCCTGAATATCTCTGTAACGAATGAAAATCGGATAAAACGTGATTTGGTTTCCTCAGCGCGTTTTTAGAATATTTCTCTTTCATCCCGAATCACCCTGTATAATAAACGTATCTAAACGTAATAAAATGTGAACGTAATAAAACCAGTACGGCCCTGCAGCCCTGAATATCTCTGTAACGAATGAAAATCGGATAAAACGTGATTTGGTTTCCTCAGCGCGTTTTAGAATATTTCTCTTTCATCCCGAATCACCCTGTATAAGAAACGTATCTAAGCGTAATAAAATGTGAACGTAATAAAAAGTGCCCTGTACGTGTTGGGGATTCACAAGGGTCGTGGTTTCTCGCCCGTTTTCCGTAATTTATAAAATGCAGTTGCAATTAAATCGATCAAAGAAAGAAGTGTTACTTCGCATCTGGCTTTTTAAGTAAGCGTAATTGATCGCATGCAGAAAACGCAACGTAATTTTTTTTTTTGCGTGTGTATGAATCTGTTTAATGCCAAGTTCAAGGTTTAAATCCCCAACAACATTCGCAAGAAGTAGAAAAAAAGAAAGGAAGAAGAAAAATTGCTACCTTGAACGTTGAAAAGTACGAACACGCAGAATGGTAAGAAGACGACGAAAGCAACCACCAAGAAGCAGTTGCGCCGCCGCAAGGGGGACATGGCGAAGTTGACCACAGCCATGTCCCTTCGTCACACACAACTCCAGCACCTGCACGTCGTCACCAGCATTGCGTTCCTCCTGATTTTCAAAGTCTCTGGTGGGCCTCGGCGGGAATTGGAAGACTGCTGCTGGAGTTCAACGTTTTCAACGACGCCGTTTATATTTAGCCCGCGTTCGTCGTACACGTGCGATAACTCAGCGAACTCTGCGTCAAAACAGTCCTACCATGACCGCATCTACTAAATATACTAAACAGGCAAACGGCGAACAGTATTTGTATAAGGTCGTATTCAACACGCGGTTGCGATCTACAGCGGACCAAACCGAACCGCGCCTGCTGCAGCGCGCGCAATTCTATCGATCCTTCCCGTCTTTTAACTTCTTTGGGGGCCACGATAAGAACGCGTATGTCATGTCTTAATGCACGTGGCCATCATCCTTTCAACTTTTATAAACCCCCTCGCACCACTTCGAAAAAATCTGCAAATTTGATTTCAAACCAAGCACCTCAACACTAAACTTATTTGATTATTAACCAGAACTAAAAGTGACAGGAGCACAAAAATATTTATTGCTTCTTTTGTTTTCTGGTGGTCAGTTTTGCAACACAACAATAATTAACACCGACGAGAAGTTTGCTTCGATGTTCAACCTTCTTTAATTCAACATTTTGTTTTGATGAATGTAGACAGTGGTTTGAAAAGTTGAAGAAAATCCAACATCTGTTATGCCCGCTTGCGCCAATATTTTAAGTAAAATTTAAGTGTAAGAGTAGTGTTTAGAACATGACATTTATGCATGGTGAGTGTAATGTCAATCACATTCTGACTGACACTTAAACTTTATTTAAGTATCACATTAGAATGTGTCTGGACATTTTGTTGAACTTACATAAAATGTCATGTTCTAAACACGACTTAAATTTAAGCTCTGCTTAAAACATTGGTGCGACCGGCCATTAGAGTATAATCGATTTATGTTTCGTTTCGAGTTGTTACTACATTTCTATACAACATAAATTTATTATAATCTAACGGGTACGTGTGAATTTTTCTTCAACTTTTCAAATTCAATCGGTCTACAACCAGGGGCGGACCTTTAACTTTGCGGGCCTTGGGATAACACCGTCAGGGGGCTTATCCAATCGATCCAAGTTTTTTTGCACATCTGACTAATGGTTACCATACAAAATGCAACGTTGCCATTAACTGGTCGCCTACAGACAACACTTCACTTCTTTGGAAATTGTAACAGATAACGCCAGTAGTTGGTTTATGCTGTGGCTGCGGTACATTTCAAGATTTGCAGGCCGTGGTCGAGGTACATTTCAACTTCATTCAGGCTATAACCAGGGACGCACTTTTAACATCGTGGGTCCTGGGCTAGCACTGTCAGGGGACTTATCCAAGCGACCCAAGTTCTTTTGCATATCTGACTAATGGTTACCATTCAAAAGGCAACGTCGCCATTAAGTGGTCGCGTACAGACAACACTTCACTTCTTTGGAAATTGCAACAGGTAGCACCAGTAGTTGGTTTATGCTGTGGCTGAGGTACATTTCAAGATTTGCAGGCCGTGGCCGAGGTACATTTCAACTTCATTCAGTCTACAACCAGGGGCGGACTTCTAACTTCGTGGGCCCCGAGTTAACACCGTCAGGGGGCTTATCCAACCAACCCCGTTTTTTATGGTTACCATTCAGAGGACAACGTTGCCGTTAACTGGTTGCGTACAGACAACACTTCACTTCCTTGAAAATTGCAACACGTAACGCCAGTAGTTGATTTAGGTTATGGCTGAGGTACATTTCAAGATTTGCAGGCGGTCGTGGCAAAGGTACATTTCAAGATACGCGTGTCTGGGCATAATCAGGCTTAGGATGTTTCAGGTATGATTGTCAACTTCTAAAGTTCGTACATCGGGGCATTGTCTTTCAAAAATTGGAACGTGTTCAAAAAAATATGGGACTTTATTAAAACATTTTTTTGCGCAATACAAACGCAATAACTGAATAACTACTAAGTACCGACAGTAGACCGTACTCGTAGTGTCCATGAGTTTTCGAACAATAAATTTAACATTTTCTTGTCGCTTCAAAAAACTGCCTGTCAAATTGTTGTGTAATAATAATTATAATTATTGACGGATGGTGCTGCAGCTAAGGTGCGTTTCAAGATTCGAATGTCCTGGCCGAGGTTCATTTCAAGATTCGCGTGTTTAAACATAATCGGGCTTGAGATGCTTCTGGTAGGGTTGCCAACTCCTAAGTTTCGTGAATCTGGACGTTGTCTTTAAAAAATCGAAACGTGTCAAAAAAAATCGAGATTTTTTGAAATGTTTATAAGATAATTTAGATTTCTATACATTGAGAGCGAAAGGGCCCTTTGATTAAACGGGGCCCTGGGCTGCGGCCCATAAAGACCATGCCTAAATCCGCCCCTGTCTACAACTGTCATGGCAAAACGTTGAATTAAAGAACGCGGCCAACATTTTAGGTATAAGAGTTCAACTGAGAACCAGGGTTGCCAGATTGGGCGAAGTTCTGCATTGGTTGCACTCAGTGCTGCCAACCCTACCGATTTTTCGGTGGATCTGCCGATTTTAGATTCAATCTGCCGATCAATCGAACTCACATTAATTTTACCGATATGTCACATTTCAATTTTGTATAAAAATGTAAATAAGAAAAATAAATAATAAAGTCTTGTCGTGTCATATTTAACCACACTCGGGTACTGGATTATATGACGAGAACGTATTGTTTTCTTTTGTTTTCTTTTTGTTAATTTCAAATTTTTTCTTTCTCTTCTTCTTTTTTGTTTTAGAGAACTGATGTTTTTGCGTTTTATTTTACTTCTTGTCCTTTTGTTTCCTGCCAGTTGCTTGAATTGCAAAATTTCATTTCCTGTTTTTCGCATTTTTCGTTTTAATCGAATTGGTTATCGCATTTTATTGGCCGACTTTCTTTTCACTTCTTCTTTGTTTCCTACGAGTTTGTTTTTTTTTTTTTTTTAATTCATTGTATGCTTACGTACTTTTCATTTGTTTATTTTTAGCAAATTGATTTTTCACACTTCGTTGACTGCCTTTTTAAAGCAGTCTTTTGTTTTTTACTAGTCTTTTTTTATATTTTGTCTAGAGATTCGTTTTTCTTTTTAATTTATCTTAGTCATGTTTTCATTTGCAAAATTTTCGTCGATTTTCATTTTTTTTGTCCATCTCAATGTGCTCTCGTATTTATCTTTAGTTTATTTTTATCAAATAATTGATTTTTCGCATTTTATTGACTGACGGACTCACAGTCGTGTTTTGTTTTCTACTAGTTTTTCTTTTCGTCTAGAGATTCATTTGTTTTTTGTTCAACGTCATCAATTCACTTTTGTTTTTTTTTACTCTTCATGATTTCATAGAAAGGATGTTTCGCATCTTATTGACGCTTCTTCGCAATTCATTTTTATTTTTTTATTCGTTTTGTGCCCATCACAGGCGCGATTTTTTGTTTTATGCGCTGCATTTCGTCTTAGTTTGCTTTCATTTTCTACGAACTTTTTGACTCGTCCGGAAAACTCTTGCTTTATCGTTCGACTTGGCGTTCTCGATCTTCTTTTGTTTCTTTCATTTCTCTTTTGTTTCTGATTTTTTTGAAAGTTATTTTTTTTTCTTTTTTTTGTTATTGTTTTTGTTATTCTAAATCGGTGAATTTTTATCTGGTTTTTGTTTTTGTTTGTTGTTTTTGTTGTTCCGCCTTCTTACAGTTGTATTTCGTTTTCTACCAGTTTTTTCGTCTAAAAATTCATTTGTTTTTTTTTTTGTTCAAACTTAGTCATCAATTTTCTTTCGTCTTTTTTCTGTTCTTTGTGCTATTTCGTACTACGGATTTCACTTTTGTTTTTCTTGCCAAATTGATTTTTCGCATTTTCTTGGCGCTTTTTCGTAGTTTGTATCGTTTTGTTTTGTGTTAGATCTTTTGTTTAGTGCGCCGTACTTCGTCATTCGTTTTTTTTTATAGTTTGCTCCTATTTTCTACGAACTTTTTGATTCGCCCGGAAAACTGTAGCGTTTTCGTTCGGCTTTTCGGTGTCGTCGATCTTCTTTTGTTTCTTCTTTCCGCTTCGCGCCTTGTATTTTGTTGCTGTTTGTTGCATTTCTGTTTTGCTTCTGATTTTTGTTTGCAGTTCGTTACATTTCTCTTTTGTTTCTGATTTTTGTTGCAGGTTAATTTTTCCTGTTTTTATTTGCCATCCAAATCGGCAAATTTTTATTTTTGATTTTTTTTCTGTTTGTTTACATTTTTTTTATTTCCTGCTCCTATTATTTTAAACAATGTAATACGATTATTACACTTCCAAGTTTGGCGTAATTGGGCTGCGTTTTGTAATACGTTTGGCTATATTTTTCAAGAAAAATCTGGCAACCCTGCTTACAACCAAAGCTCTACTCTAAACACAGTGGCGTGACTAGAAGTCATTTTCTTTTTTTAATTTTACAATATAAACGGCTGTGTTTGAAGAATTCTCAATGAATCAAAAATTAATTGAGTTTGATGTTTTGAGGAGGATACGTAAGTTAATTAAAGTATGTACTGTCACAGTGACAGTTACAGACAAGTGATATTAGTTACAGAGACTCGAGGTATTGCCAACATAAAATAACTTGGTAAGGCGATAGATTCAAAACTATCCTCAGTTTTTAATAAAAAAAAATCATCCTCTACAGAACTTTTTTTTAGAATTTCGGCTTCCTATTTTGGGGGAGAGACCAAACGTCATTTTTTATTATAAATGATGTATTGAGTATATTTGCGCGGACACTCCGTCAAATCGAATTGAATAAATGTGTTTTTTTAGTGTTAGTTTTTTTTTTTGTTAAGTAACTATACATAATCACCAGGGAAAAGAATTCAGACCACTTAGCGTTTACGTCGAATGTACTATTTACCCCTACCGATGTTCCGCGACGCTGATGCATCGAATTATTATTGAGTGGGAGGCATCGCAATTCGCAGAAATTATTGTAGGCGAGGCTGATACAATCCGAGTACTAAATTTTCATACCGAATTCGTTTCCCTGATAATCACAAAAATGTTTCAACACTTGGCTTCAATTTTTTTTTGCGGTAGTCGTCATTTGTTTCTTTTATTTTCTTAAGGTATTTTATTTTATATTAAAAAAAGACCTAATTTAAGTTAAAATCATTTTAAGTTTCGATCTTCACACTCTGAAGAAAGCCGAAATTAATATCTTTTTATTGTTTCATTTCAAATTCCAAAATTTTGGTAATAGATCCCCCCCTCCCCCCACAGCAGGCCACAATCCCACACGTTGAGAACCTCTGCTGTAGGGAAAAAAACATTTAAAATTCAAAACGACTCACATAAAAATCAAAAATTAAACACAGCAGTGAATGTAAATCGCACATGCAACAACTGTTAAAGTAATAGCGGAATTGATAAATAAATTAAATTAAATTTTACGATCTTCGCCGATGGTAATAAACATTTGCCGATAGGTTACCGAACTTTCAATTATTCTTATCTGTCAATTTATACCACTCGATGAAGTTTCATGCAGGCCACAGGTGTCCTGCATTTCATTACACTGCCTGTCGTTGAAAAGCCGTGATTATGAAATACGCGTAGGCCACACAAAAATTATCACACACACACACACACACGTATCCATGCATAAATGAATGTAAATTTACATTACGTTTACAATCGCATTGAAAAAAAAAAACACCGCTTGGAAAAACTCAAGGTCTTGAATTATTACATAAGCAATCTCATAGCGTTCCTCTATTTTTTATTTTTTTTTGCTCAGAAAAGTAAATTAAGAAATGTTAATTACGTAATAGTATGGGGATAATAATAAATTATAACGAGACCTCCAGCACTTATTGTGTTGGTTAAACAGTCTTAATATTTGCGGTACTCACTGTTTGCCATCAAAACCAATTTCGAAATGGAAGACTATACACTGCGCTAAATAAATGAAACTCAATACCACTGCGATATTTTGGTGAGCGTGAAACGGATTTTCTTTTATGAAAGAGCTAACGCATGACGCATTAGTGTTATTTAATTATTTATTCTACATACGGGGTGTTGTACTTAAGTCGACTTCCTTCATACCTCGCCAGTTACTCATTTTACAAAAAAATGTTTCAAATGAAAGTTACTTGGTTTCATGTGGAGTATATGTTAAAATTAGTTTGGTGTATACAGAGTGTTCGGTTTGGTCTGAGCGTTATGTCACATCGTTATTTTAAGCGAAACATCCCGTATATTTTTACGGTTTCCGATTCCGGACTTAATTTTACATCACTTAGGGTCTAATCAAATTCGTTTTGGCGTTATTCAACGTCATAAAAAAATTATTAAAAATAATATTTCAGACTGTCTAAATGTTAAAAGGGTATAATATGTATAGTATACGCCGAGAGTAGGTAATATGCTATAAACATCGAGTAAACCCAAAGAAGGGCCGTTAATTTACGAAAAGGTCACATTGTATGTATGTTACGTGGTACGTAAAAGGTCAGGAGGAGAATCTGATTTATCAATGTCGGAGTTTTCGACCGCAACTCGGGCCGAAAATTCCGCCGCCGTAATAATTTGGGAAAATTCTGCGACAAAAATTGAAATCCGACACAATGAACTAACTCTGCTCGCCGGCGTGAACTTTAATTAAACCTTTTGTTCCCGGCCGAAAAATGCTATTGTTAAAAAGGGGGATGAACGTATTTACACAGTTACTCGGAGAAAAATGCCCCCCCGACGAGACAGAGGAACGAACGAACAAGTTCTTCGGAACAATGCCGCGCGGGTCGTTCGTTTTCGAATCATAGCCGGGGGAATTCCCCTGTGGTATGAAATTATCAAGCTGGATGGAAACAAATCACGTAATAAACGTTGTATCTTCAGCCAAATCTAGACTCGAGCATAAAAATTATTACTTAATACATTTACAATGCAATACCATTTTATTTTTAAGCGTATAACAATTTGTCCTTGAAATTTCCGATCATCTTGATTTAATTAACTCAAAAAACATTAAACATTTTCCGTCTGTATAGGCAACACATCTTACGCGATTGGCTAATCCGCGCAGAAAACGTAAAAATTCAATTTCTGTAACACTATGGAATATAATTAAAACTAAAATAGTAAAGGAGACTGTGGTTTAAGAGATAATTGAAATTAACCTCCGCCCACAATAATTTTTATATCTGTAGATACGTATTTCGGCAGCTAAGCTGCCATCTTCAGTACGCTACCGACTTAAAAGCACTAAAAAAATGTCTAAAAACAACCTAATCACACTGACAAAATCATAAAAATGTTAAACATTTTTTAGACATGTTTTAGTGTTTTTAAGTTGGTACCGTACTGAAGATGGCAGCTTAGCTGCCGAAATACGTATCTACGGATATAGAAATTATTGTGGGCGGAGGTTAATTTCAGTTAACTAATATAATTAATGGGTAGAATTATTAATTGTGTATCAAACAGTCTAACAAGGAAGCGTAAAAAAACGTAAATTTTCCGCAATAATAAAACGACACAAAATAATACCAAAGGAACGAAAATAAAAACAAAAAAGGAATAGAATTTAAGAATATCATAAATCAAAATAAAAAAGCAAATTAACTTGCAAGAAAGTTAGAAACGAAAGAGAAATGAAAGGACCGGCGACGAAATACAAGGCGTGAAGCGGAAAAGAAAAACAAAAGAAGATCGACGACGCTGAAAGTGGAATGAAAAGGCGCCAGTTTTCCGAACGAGTCAAAAAAATTCGCAGAAAATGAAAGCAAAACTACCAAGAAAAAAACGAACGCCGAAATACAGCGCACGAAACAAAAGATCACAACCGCGGTGGACGCAAGACAAATAAAAACGACGAATGCGAAAAACAGAAGTATAAACACAAAAGAAAAACGGATAGACAAAGAAAAAATGAAAGAACGGTGATTCTTCGGCCGGAAACTTTTGCCAAGAAAGTCAGGAAACAGGAAACCAAAGGACAAAATAAAACAAACGAACCCTGAATAAAATGCAAAACGTCAATTCCTGAAAACGAAAAAAAAGAGAAAGTGAACTTGGAGGATAACCGGACTCGTACATTTTTTACAAAAATTTTTAATGAATTTTAATTTTTTTTTTTCTTTAACAGTAACCTTAAAAATCAATAAAAATCACTTGTTCTCTAATTTTAAAATTAAAATTTAAAAATGAGTCGATTTTCATTTTAATATCGTTACACTTCTGTTTTTTTTTTTTAATTCGTTTCATCATTTTATGTTTTTGTTTATTTTTTTTTTCATCAATTTAAATTTTCCCATTTTCTTGTTTTTAATTATTTTTCTTCTCGGTTCTCAGATGTTCCATGTACTGTACTTCGTCGTTAATTTCTTATTTTGATTTTTTTTTTATTGTGTTATCGACTTTTATTTTCTACGAATTTTCTAAACGGAAAATTTTTGTTTCTCGTTCAGCTAAAGATTGATTCGGCTTGATGTCGTCGATCTTCTTTTGTTTTGTTTTTCTTTTGTGTTTAATTTATGTCTAGTGTTGTCGATCTTCTTTTGTTTTGTTTTTTTTTGTGTTTAAGTTACGTCTAGTCTTTCTTTTATTTCTCTTTCATTTCTAATTTCTTTGCAGGCTTCATTTGTTTTCCTTTTTTTATTTGTTCCGATTTTTGAAATTATAATTCGGCGACTTTTAGTTGTTTTTTTTTTTGTTTATCTTTGTTCTTTGCTTGAAATTTCTTTTGTTCTTTTCTGTTATATTTTTAATTAAAAAAAAAAATTCGACGTTTTTAAAGTAAAGCAGTGTTTGAAACTTGACAAGCCAAAACTTTCTAAAATCTTGGAATCGTGGTACTCCTGCTTTTTTTTAATTCATTTTATGCTTTTGTGTTTCTTTTTTGTTTATTTTTGTCAATTTAATTTTTCACATTTTGTTGACTCACGCTCGTCTTTTATTTTCTACGTCTTCATTTTTTATTATTTTTTTTGTCTCGGTCGTGATCTCTTGTTTTACGTGCTGTACTTCGTCGTTAATTTTTCATTTTGATTTTTTTTTAAATTGTATTATCGACTTTTATTTTCTGCGAATTTTCTAAACGGAAAATTTTTGTTTTTCGTTCAGCTAAAGACTGATTCGGCTCGATGTTGTCGATCTTCTTTTGTTTTTTGTTTTTTTGTGTTTAATTTATGCCTAGTGTTTCCGCTATTTCTCCTTCATTTTTAGTTTCTTCGCAGGCTTCATTTGTTTTCTTTTTTTTTATTTGTTCCGATTTTTGAAATGATAATTCGGCGACTTTTAGTTGTTTTTTTTTGCTCTTCGATTGTTTTTGATCTTTGCTTGAAATTTCTTTTGTTCCTTTCCGCTATAGTTTTTAATTAAAAAAAATTACGACGTTTTTAAAGTAAAGCAGTGTTTGAAACTTGACAAGCCAAAACTTCCTAAAATCTTGGGATCATGGTACTCCTGCTTTTCTTAAAATTCATTTTAGCTGTTGTGTTTCTTTTTTGTTTTTATTTTTATCAATTTAATTTTTCACATTTTGTTGATTCACGCTCGTCTTTTGTTTATTTTTATCAATTTAATTTTTCAAATTTTGTTGATTCACGCTCGTCTTTTGTTTTCTACTGGTTTTATTTTTTTGTTATTTTTTTTGTCTCGGTCGTGATCTTTTGTTTTACGTGCTGTACTTCGTCGTTAATTTCTCATTTTGAATTTTTTCTTTAATTGTATTATCGATTTTTATTTTCTGCGAATTTTCTAAACGGAAAATTGATGTTTTTCGTTCAGCTAAAGATTGATTCAACTTATTGTTGTCGATCTTCTTTTCTTTTGTTTTTTTTTTGTGTTTAATTTCTGTCCAGTGTTTCTTTTATTTCTCTTTCATTTCTAATTTCTTTGCAGGCTTAGTTTGTTTCGTTTTTTTATTTGTTCAGATTTTTGAAATTATAATTCGGCGACTTTTAGTTGTTTTTTTGTCCATCTTTGTTCTTCGCTTGAAATTTCTTTTGTTTCTTTCTGCTATATTTTTAATTAAAAAAAAATACGACGTTTTTAAAGTAAAGCATTGTTTGAAACTTTACAAGACAAAACTTTCTAAAATCTTGCAATCGTGATACTCCAGCTTTTCTTTAATTAATTTTATGTTTTTGTGTTTCTTTTTTGTTTATTTTTGTTAATTTAATTTTTCAAATTTTGTTGATTCACGTTCGTCTTTTGTTTATTTTTATCAATTTAATTTTTCACATTTTGTTGATTCACGCTCGTCTTTTGTTTTCTACTGGTTTTATTTGTTATTATTTTTTTTGTCTCGGTCGTGATCTTTTGTTTTACGTGCTGTACTTCGTCGTTAATTTCTCATTTTGAATTTTTTCTTTAATTGTATTACCGATTTTTATTTCTACGAATTTTCTAAACGGAAAATTCTTGTTTTTCGTTCAGCTAAAGATTGATTCAACTTATTGTTGTCGATCTTCTTTTGTTTTGTTTTTTTTTGTGTTTAATTTATGCCTAGCGTTTCTTTTATTTCTCTTCCATTTCTAATTTCTTCGCAGGCAACATTTGTTTTCTTTTTTTACTTGTTCCGATTCTTGAAATTATAATTCGGCGACTTTTAGTTTTTTCTGTCTATCTTTGTTCTTTGCTTGAAATTTCTTTTGTTAATTTAAAAAAAAATGCGACGTTTTTAAAGTTTTATGCTTTTGTGTTTCTTTTCTGTTTATTTTTATCGATTTAATTTTTAACATTTTGTTGATTCACGCTCGTCTTTTGTTTTTTACCGGTTTTATTTTTTTATTATTTTTTGTCTCGGTTGTGATCTTTTGTTTTATGTGCTGTACTTCGTTGTTAATTTCTAATGGCAACCCTGGCAACCCTGGCAACAACTATTTTATTGCGACTTGCGACCGGAACTTACCGATTTAAATATCGGGTGGGGGCGCTGCCCACCTTGCCCACCCCGACGAGACGCCACTATTTGTTACTCTTCATGAAACCACCCTCTATCGGCTAAAGTATAAGTCATTAGACGGTATAGCTGCTATAAGCGCTTTTAATCCTCGATTTACATCTTACTTATAAATATTTGAGTTCCAAGTCGTTTTTTTAACTTTTATTTGCTTTCAATATACACGTCAAACTGTCTTTAACTGTTTATATATGATTTTTATGTAAACTAAACATAAGCTGTTGCGAATACACATATCTACATATTTTTATAAAATTTCGCAATCATTTGTGATTTGTGTTACCAATTTATTTATAAACTGCTTTCGCGTGTATAAAAAATATAAAATGTTAGGCAGAGGCAGATTTCCTTCTGAACTGAAATTGAAATAATATTCTTCATGTAAAGATTCCTTGGCTTCGCCGACGGCGACGTCGATATACATATCTACATATAAATATAATGTTTTGTTGGAGATTGATATAAATTGTGTGGAGCTTCTTCCCCAATTTAAACTTTATGTTCCATTGGTCTCCCCCATCTATGTATGTATCTGCGTATGCCGATTTTCTCTGTCTCAAGCAGCACGACAATCGATTCTGGCAGCAAGGAATTCATAACATTCAGTTTACTTCTTTATTGTCTTTCATATTTTTCTCATCGTTGGACCATAAATAGACTATCATCCTTCGTGGATCATCCCTTACAAATAAATTTTCGAAAGAACATGCACATAAATGTACATACCGACGATATAAATTTATTTATTTATTTATATTCAGTGTTCTGTTTTATTTTTACTTTTATTTTTCTTGTTTGCTCTGCGTTTAATTACTTGCTTAATTTTGATTGAGATTGAAATTGAATCGATGAGTGCATAGTGGTGTTCAGTCCAAATTAACTGTGTTGAGAAAACTATAAATAACTTTCTCTAGATTTTTATTTTAAGTAATTATTGGCTTCAGGAGGCTTCAGATATCCTTAGCTGAAAGAGTTTTAAGTCAATAATTCGCTTAAAAATAAAAATCTAGAAAGTTATTTTTGGTTTTCTCAACACAATAAGTAAGTTTGAACTGAACACGATTATGCACTCATCGATTCAATGAAACAATCAACTAAATATTTGGTTTGAACACCCTGACTGATTATGTATTTTTATTTACTTGCTCAGCGGTGATGGCTGCTTCAATCAAAATTATTTTGATTTTTTTTTATTAATGCAAAGCCAGATTTTCCTCCACTATCGCTAGTCGTCAATGTCTGCGAACGCCTAATCGATTGATAATAATCGGCTGCAGTCGTTGACGACCAGTCAACGTGGAGGATAACCGGACTCGTACATTTTTTACAAAATTTTTTAATGAATTTTAATTTTTTTCTTTTGAGGGTAACATTAAAAATCAATCAAAATCACTTGTTCTCTTGTTTAATTTTTTTTCTTTATTAATAACTATTTGCTAAAGTAATTTATGAGCTTGTACAAAAAGAAATGAGTTCCTGTTTTTATTAAATTAATCGACGTGTCTCTTTTTTAAAGCAAAAAAAAATAAATAAAAACTTATTTATATATTGACAACTACAACAACTACATATCATAAACAAGTTCACAAATTTTCTGAAATTAATTTATTAATAATAATAATTAAAAAAAAAATTAATTGCCTGAAGACATTTCGTTTAATTTAATATTCCCATGATTAATGTCAAACGGCATAAAATACTGTATTATTTAATATTTTTAACAGTAAAATTAATTAGTTTTAGAAAAGTACTATTATTTAAGCTTGAATTTGTTTTTCTCTGTTATGTAATTCTATGGAAAACGGCAAACAATTCTGCAACAAAATTTTTAAATAATTATTTCCACAAAAAAAAAAACAAGTTGCAACAATATTGGCTTAACAAACAAAAATATTTTGCAAATTTATGAATGTTACAGCTTCATGTTTATTTAACTCATTATCACATTGATGTTGATCTCTTCCTATTTTCCTTCATGTATCTATCTGTGAACTTTGTTGGGCATAATTAAAGTATTTTTACGATTATCGGCATTTGTAAATAGTTGGGTCCTTAAAACTACAATTGATTAATTACTTGTAACTGTATAATCAGTTGTAAATTGTCAGTTCTTATGAACTAATTGTTATATTTTTGATGATTATACTGAAAATAAAATGGTCATTCTAATCCTGATTAGAATTAAAACGATTAAAATAGAAAAAAGTAATGAATTAATTAACTGGCTCTTTAATAATCAACACAATTTCATTTTAAATTCGATTGTAACTATTGTTACAGCTGTGGGCGCTCGGGACGCCCAGGTACTCCGCCGGCCTTTCTGACATGGGTCGCCGGGGGCGCTCGCGACTGATACCGCAGGTATGTTCGAGAAAGCTGCGGACTATTCCAGGGCGACCGCGAACATTTCTAGACGTTTTCCTTTATGCATCGGGGGCCACGCTTATTAACTATAAAAGTGAATCGGCGCGCTGCCGGGACAGTTCTCCTTTATCGAGGGGTAGTGAGCGAAAAGACAGCGGATTATAATATTATTTGCTTTAAAATAAGTGTGAAACTGTAATACTAGTGTGTTCCTTCCTTGTTGTGTAAACGATTGTGTTTAATTAAAGAGTTTGAAATTATTTAACGAGTATTATTTCCGAAGTCGTAACGCTACTTTCTTATTAATTTTATTATCGTACGATCGTCTTTTGTTTTTGAATTTTTGATTAGCTCATTTCGGTTGCCCAAATATGTAAACTCGTAACCAATTTTATTATTTACATGTTGCTTAGCAAAGAACATGGCCGATCGTCTTTTTAATTTTTTTTTTATTACTCCCTCCTTCCCCTCTCCCCCGTTTACCGATTCGTTTCAATTTTTTTAATCTGCGTTGCTTAATTCAATAATAATTAACGGATTTTTTTTTGCTCCATCATTTTCATATTTCAGTGTTATTTAATATTTTAATTTCATGGTTTTTTCTTTGTTTGATTCATGAAGTTTCGTCGAATCAGTTTGTAATATTTGTTTTAAATTCGATTGTTTCTTGTTCGTTAAGTAGACGATTTGTTTCCACGCATTTTTAAATTTTTTCGTGACTTTTCGATCTTGGTTTTATATTTTAAACACCTAAACATGCTAATATTATTTGTTTTTATTGATTTATTTGATTTTTTCTCGTAATTATCCGATCGTCTTTTGTTTGTTTCATCCGATTATCTTTCCTCTTTTTCTAAAATTCTTTCCGTATTATTAATTATTATTAATTTTTGTGATGGTTATTTGATTTTCATCTTCTTTTCTTGTTCTCGTAATTACCTGATCGTCTTTTGTTTTTTTTCTTTTATCGGATCGATTGCCCTTTGTCTTTTTTTAAATTGTTTTCGCATTTTCCGATCGGCTTTTCTTTTTTGTGTTTTTGTT
Organism: Prosopocoilus inquinatus; assembly: GCA_036172665.1. NCBI lineage: Eukaryota > Metazoa > Arthropoda > Insecta > Coleoptera > Lucanidae > Prosopocoilus > Prosopocoilus inquinatus. Next base: position 2,785,655 of record CM069873.1, read on the forward strand.
TTTTTCTCTTTATTCGATAACGTTTTCTCGTTTTTACTTTCTCGTGCTTTTCCTGTTTTTTTTTTAATTTTTTTTATTTTTATTTTTTTCATAATAATTGTTTTTCACGATTCTATTTTATCTTATCAACGAATTTAATGTATGAATCAAAAGTAACGAATTTTAAAAAAATGTTATTAATAATGAAAATAAAGTCCTTCCGTTTATTTAGTTTTTTTTTTTTACTTCATGAATTTATATCTCTTAATCTTTGTTTTTCAAAATAATGCAATAATACATTTTACCGCTTGATTTTGAAGACAAGAACATGAGATTCTTGATGTTCTAATACGAGTCTATATTTTTGTATAGCATAAATAAATATTATTGTTATTATATTTATAGTTGCTATTATTACTAATTACTAATCAATTATTCAATTTCATTTAACCACGATTGACTCAGATCAAACAGATAATCACAACCCTCTGGCAACCGGGGAAATACAGGGGGGGCAGTCAGTATTTTATTTAGGGCGGCGAGGGGAGGCAAGTGTCCCATTCGCTCCACCTCAGCTACGCCCATGATTACATTACCTAATAAATTTAATTCTTAGCCACCTTTTCTCTGTCTAGTTTTTTTGTTGTAACGATGGCACCGGTTTGGGGGTTTAGAGACTTTTTTTACCTCTTTAGTGTACTTTAAAAATTCAACAATTCATCAGAAAAAATAAAACAAAATGCAAAAAAATAGTACATTAACAAGAATTTAAAGAAAATTATTTATGTCAGTAAGTTGCTCTTTCAGCTCGTTTTTAAAAAGCTTTTTTTTATTTGTTGCATATCCTCTGAAAATTATGTTATTCAATCTTTTGAATCATCGAAGAAAATTCAACGCAAAAACTCATTTGTGCAATACATTTTATAACAAAATATCTGTAATTTATCGAACTGATGTAAATTCAGTTTAAAATTCGACGTTTTGTCGCCCACACCTTCTTCAGGATAAATAAAATATTTAGTTGCGAGCACGGTGCCGGATTTTAAGGTAATACGACGGAGCATTCAGTACGGGCACACAAAAGTAAAAAAAAACATTTTATCATCGAATTTTTTTCACTTTTTAAAATTTTTCCGACTTTTTAAAATGCCTTCTCTATTTTTTAACATTTCTCCTTGGGCTAGGTTCGCTCCGGTTTGCTACGATTTCGTTGGGTTGACCTTGAACAATTTTCCAAAAAAAATACTACTACGTTTTATTTTGACTCCGCTTGGGTCGGTTGTGTTGGGTTGACCTTGCCCTTCAGGCTTTCTTTTTTTCGAATTTTTGACGAAAATTTCGGTTGAGTTGGGTTGACCTCGAACTAATTTTTTTGTTCGAATTTCCCGACATTTTTAGAATTTTTAAAGGATTTTTAAATTTTTCCTTTTCTATTTTTCCTCCAATTTTTCAGCTTTTTGATACTTTAATTTAAAAAAAAAATGCATTCCTTTAATATTATTTTTAAACTTTATCCCTAATTTATCAAATTCTTTTCACCTTGAAAAACTTTCCCGATTTTTTAAAACTGCTTCCCTAATTTTTAAGGGTTCACTCAGGTCTGCTTCGATTGGGTTGGGTTGACCTTGAGTGATTTTCCAAAAAAATACTCCTACGTTTTATTTTGGCTTCGCTTAGGTCGGCTTCCGTTGGATTTCCGTTATTACCTCATGCTGAAAGCGTAAACGTTGTTCTCTCTCGCACATTGAAGTTTTGCCTCCCTACTTTCAGTTATCACTCTCGCACTTTGATCTTACGCTTTCCCGCACGTATGTTATACCAGTGCACAGGCGAATCCTCCTGTCGGATCACCTGTTATATCATTCACCGTGATCGCGAGTTATAAAAACGCATTTTCACAGTTTGGATTCAAATTTTGTTTTGCGTCAGAGTGCATCATCATTCTCTCGCAATTTTTATTTATTTTACAACGACATAAAGCAAACGTGTTCGTACAAATGTGTATTTGCGGAATGCCATCGCGGTAATAAAACAAAACGCAATCTCTTGCGAACACTCCGGAGAAGAGCCTGTTTAATAATAATTATTTATCGGATTGCCAGTTTTTAAACGCAAGTCTAACTGTAGTCCATGAGAACCGGCGTGACCGAGGTCAGGTAATCCCACCACACCTTAAGAATGTAGGTGAGGTCATTGCGAACGAGAATTATGTAAGTCAGAAGAGCTTCGCGCGAGGAGAATTTTAAACTACAACATACAGGACGTGAACGTCAGACGGATGATTCAAGAGAAAGGAGTACAGTATTAGATATTTCAAAACAGAAAATTATATTGGAGGGACATTATTTTTGATTGTCACTGTACATTTTTGCGACTAATTCCCTCATGAAGAGTCCTTTAAGTTTAGAATAAAATCTACAACTGTCTTAAATCAAGAAAAAAAAATCACTCAAAATTAAATTAATTAGCTTTTATAATAAACTAAAACTTTATCTTTACGTTGAGAAAATTAAAAATATAAAATTCAAGTTGCATAGGTTTCGTAGGTTTCTCAATTATTTTTTTTTTCGATATTGATTAAAAAAACTTAATCAAAGTTTCTCAAATTTGAAATACTTTTGCTAATTTTTTTCTCAGAGTGTTCAGCAACGCTAATTCACTTCGTAAGTTGAAAAACATTCACGGCTTTCTCAGCATTGAAAAATACTCTGACCAATTTCTCAAAATGGAGAAAGTTAAAATTGTCGATCGAGATAAGTAGCTTGGTTTCGTAGGTCGATGCAAATACAGAGGTTTCTGAAGTCTCTCAACATTGAAAAATATCGACCAATTTCTCAAAATGGAGAAAATTAAAATTATCGATCGAGATAAGTACCTGTGTTTCGTACATCGACACAAATACATACAGGTTTCTGACCGAGACCGAGAAACTTTAGCAAAAGTATTTTTTATTTAAAAATTGAGAAAAGTGAAACATCGACAATTCATTGCTAATGACGATGACGTTTCTTAGGTTGAGAAAAAGTCTCAACTTTCTCAAATTTGACTGATTTCGTGAATGGAGACATGAAGTACCGACAATTCACTGCTAATGAACTCTGTTAAGTAGCGAAACACTCACAGTTTTCTCAAGATTGAGAAACCAAGCAAAACATCGACAATTCATTGGTAATGATGTTTCTTAGGTTGAGAAAGAATCACAACTTTCTTAAATTTGACCAATTTCTCAAAACTGAACAAATTAAACTAATAAAACCAGATGCCCAAGGTTTCGTTTGTCGATGAACGTGCATAGGTTTCTCGATGTTGAGAGATTTGGATAATTTTCTCAGACTTGAGGTGCGAAATACTGATATTTCACTGCTAAAATCTTTTCTCCTAAATTGAAAAACGTTCACAGCTTTCTCAAAAACATCAATTTCTTAAGAGTGAGAAAATTTACTGATTTCTCAGAAATAAGTAAATTAAAATGTAAAATGCGAGGTACCTAGGTTTTATATATTGACAAACACACACAAGTTTCTCAAAATTTGAGAATCTTTTTTCAAAATTGAGATTATGCGAAACACAGAAACTACAAAAAAGTATCTGAGTTCCCATTATTGAGAAATTTGGACAACTCAATGCTAGTAGCCGTTTTTAAGTTGAGAAACATTCTGAGCTTTCTCAAAGCAAAGAGACGCTGACCAATTTCTCAAAATTGAGAGATCAGAGTAATTATAAAACAATCTGCCTGTGATTCGTAAGTCTCTCAATACTGAAAAACTTAGGTTTAACATTTTTTTTTTTTTCAAAATCGAGATATGAAGTACCGACAATTCACTGCCAATGAACTCCGTTAAGTTGAGGAACATTCACAGCGCTTTCTCAAGATTGAGAAACGACAGTTAATTTCTTAAAATTGAGGAAATTTAAATCATTAAATGAAATACGTAGGTTCTCTTGGCTGACGATCATACTTAGGTTTCTCAAGGTTGAGAAACTTAAACATTTCTTTTTTAAAACACAGAAATTTAAAAGAAAATATCTGAGTTCCCATTCTTGAGAAATTTGAATAATGCAATGCTAGTAGCTTTTCTTAAATTGAGAAACTTTCACAGCTCTCTCAGGATAGAGAAACACTGACCAATTTCTCAAAATTGAGAGATTTGAGCAATTATAAAACAATCTGCCTGTGGTTCGTAAGTTGGCAAAGTTTCTCGATATTGAAAAACTTAGGTTTAACTTTTTTCCAAAAATCGAGATATGAAGTACCGACAATTCACTGCCAACGAATTTTGTTAAGTTGAGAAACATTCGAAGCGCTTTCTCTAGATTGAAAAGCGACGGTTAATTTATTAAAACTGAGGAAGTTAAGGTAATAAATAAAATACGTAGGTTTTGTTGGCCGACGATCACACCTACGTTTCTCAAGCTCGAGAAACAAAACCATTTTTCTTTCAAATTTGAAATGAAAAATATTCCAATGGGTTTTCTAAAACTGAGAATTTTCTCAAGATTGAAAAACATTGGCACCTTTCTCAATACTGAGAAAATTAAAATTACGAAACGTAACACCCACGTTTCTCTGGCGATAGCTTTCAATAAGTCAGCAAACATTCACAGGTTTCTCAAAACGAGAAACTTTACGAAATGTTTCAAAATAGGGTGCGAAAAACTGACGTGTTTAGCTTTTCTTCAGTTGAGAAATATTAACAATTTTCTCAAGATTGAAAAACATTGGTATCTCATGTCAATAATGAGAAAATTAAAATCATAAAATGAGAATACGCCTGACTGGTAACCGTTTTTAATAAGATATGTTCCCAAATTTGAGAAACACTTTATAGGTTTCTCAAAGTCGAGATAAAACAGACACTTTTAGCTTTGCTAAAGCTGAGAATTATTTACAACTTTCTCAAGATTTACTTAAACTTGAGAAAATTAAAATCTAAACATTTTTCTTCAAAATTGAAAAAATGAAAAATATCGCAATAGCTTTCCTAAAGTTGAGAATTTTCCTAAGATTGAAAACACTGGCCCTTTCTCAATATTGAGAAAATTAAAATCACGAAACGATACACCCACGTTTCTCTGGTGACAGTTTTTAATTCATAGGTTTCTCAAAAATGAGAAACTGACAGATTTCTTCAAAATTGGTATGCGAGAAACCGACGTCTAGGATTGGGAAATATTCACAATTTTCTCAAGATTGAAAAACATTGTCAAAAACATGTCAAAAAACAGAAAATTAAAATCATGAAACGAGAATACGTCTAACAAACTTTCATATGTTCCCAAATTTGAGAAACACTGACAGGTTTCTCAAAGTCGAGACAAAACCGACACCTTTAGCTTTGCTAAAGGCTAAGAAATATTTACAACTTTCTCAAGATTTACTTAAACTTGAGAAAATTAAAATCTAAATTCACTTTTGTAACGCGTAACTAAAGTCGCACGATTTAGTAACGTTAGTAACCGTTTTCTAGTTACCACATTTTGTTTATTTTTAGGTTATGTTGGTTTTCCTTTCATGCTACGTTTTCCATACCTTTCCAAAATTGTAATTAATGCGTTTATAAATACAGTTCTTTATTTGTTTGGTAATGTATTCACTGAACATTTTTACGAAATTGTAACCAACAATAATTTGACTGACAAACTGTAAATGCAATACCAACCGCTTGATTTAGGATTACTTTGTAAGACAACAATGACAACATAAGAACAAAAAAGTTACAGTTAGTTACTTATTACGAGTTTATCTTCCTTATTACTTTCTAAATATAGTCGAAAGTAAAGAAAAAAAATAGCAGGCAATTACAGTAATTTTTCTTTCTTCGAAATGGTACTGTTCAAGTACGATTTGACTGACAGGTGACCCTTAATTTTTTAATTAAAAAAAATCTCTTCATGTTGTCGACTAATTTTTTTTTTTTAATCGGTTCAAAACGTTCGTCTTTTCATTTCTTTTTTCTTTCTATCAAATTAATGCAGTTTATTACGAAAATTAAATGGATTATTGACATTCTTTTGACAACTTCCGACACTCTGCATTCTTATAGGTTAACCAAATGTTATCGCAATGTTTTCCTTATTAGAGGGCGTTTTAGAAAACTTCCGCCAGGTGTCGGTTACTTCGTGATTTTCTGGGGACTTTTGGGGATTTTTTCGAATACCAACAAAATGTTGAGGACTTTCTAAGGTGACAACCGACGGAGTGCGTTCAGCAAACATGTTTTCCAACTAATACAAACTCATTAAGAGATCGCGTGCGATTGAAATCTATTATTAGGCGAGCTTGATTAAATTAACGAGGGTGTTTCGTGTTGTCAATTAAACAAATTGGTTTCTGCGTAACGGCGCGGCTTCTTTATAAATGATTAATTACCACATGCAGGTTTTCATGTAATTAGAGTTACATACACAAATAAGCGACTTTTGCGCATGCAGATAAAAGGAATTATAATTATGATTATTAAGCGCCTGCAACAATGTAACTTGCGTAAAATATCGTAAGGAATTACAGGTCAAGTGTTGTAAGTTACAACACCAATCTTGTCTTGAATAAATTAATTAATTGATGTGAATGTTCGAGCTTTGTGTATTTATTAGTAAATGCTGAGCTACAGTCGCCATCTGCTGTCGGGTAGATTTATTAATAGGAATAACAGTACAGCTCGCTATGAATGATAAAATAGATTGCTGATTAAAAGCACAAATGTATTGTGAATGAAAATAGCGGTAACTTTATGTTATTTGTTGATTTAATTAACACTCATTTAATGAGGTTTCTATTGAAATAAATTCCGCCACACACATTTCTTTACATACGATCAAAATTGTAATAATAATAAGCACTTATCTTTAAAAAAATTAATTTGTTACATACATGGGCGTAGCTTGCTGTGGGCAAGCCCGGGGGGCATTTATCCGAGATTAATATTCGGAGCGAAAACAATTTTTTTTTGAGTAATTTCGCAAAATTGAGAGATTTGAGTAATTATAAAACAATCTGCCTTTAGTTCGTAAGTCGGCAAAGTTTCTCAATAATGAAAAACTTAGGTTTAACTTTGTTTTCCCAAAATCGAGATATGAAGTACCGACAATTCACTGCCAATGAACTTCGTTATGTTGAGAAACATTCACAGCGCTTTCTCAAGATTGAGAAACGACAGTTAATTTCTTAAAATTGAGGAAATTTAAATTAATGAATAAAATACGTAGGTTTTGTTGGCCGACGATCATACTTAGGTTTCTCAAGGTTGAGAAACATAAACATTTTTTTTCAAAAACAGAAACTTCAAAAAATTATCTGAGTTCTTATTCTTGAGAAATTTGAATAATTCAGTGCTAGAAGCCTTTCTTAAATGGCTAAATAATAAATAAATCACAGCTTTCTCAAAATAGAGAAACACTGACCAATTTCTCATAAGTGAGAGATTTTTAGTAATTATAAAACAATCTACCTGTAGTTCGTAAATCGGCAAAATTTCTCGATATTGAAAAACTTAAGTTTAACTTTCTTCCCAAAATTGAGATATGAAGTACCGACAATTCGCTGCCAATGATCTTCGTTAAGTTGAGAAGCATGCACGGCGCTTTCTCAAGATTGAGAAGCGACGGTTAATTTCTTAAAATTGAGGAAATTTAAATTAATGAATAAAATACGTAGGTTTTGTTGGCCGACGATCATACTTAGGTTTCTCAAGGTTGAGAAACTTAAACTTCACGTTATTTGTTGATTTAATCATCACTCATTTAATGAGGTTTCTGTTGAAATAAATTCCGCAACACACATTTCTTTACATACGATCAAAATTGTAATAATAATAATAAGCACTTAAAAAAAATTAATTTGTTACATACATGGGCGTAGCTTGCTATGGGCAAGCCCGGGGGGCATTTATCCGAGATTAATATTCGGAGCGAAAAAAGAATTTTTTTAAATTATTTTTCTTAGTTTTAAGGATTTGATGTTTTGCATTTTATTCACGGTTCGTTTGTTTTATTTCATCCTTTTATTTCCTGTCTGCTTCTTGACTTGCAAAACTTTTTCAATGTTATTTTTTAGTTCCCTTTTTTTTGTTTGTTAAATTAATTTTTGTATCTCACTGTATTATTATTCGATACGTTTCGTATTTTTTTTTTTTTAATTTCCTGTGCTACTTATTTCTTACTTTTGACAATTCTTTTTCCATTTTCATTTTATGTATCTATTTTTTTTTTTTCTTCATTTCCCTCAGATATTTTTTGGCACAAATGCTAGGCGTTTACCAGCGAATACCTCATGTATTTATTTTCGATGTCATCTTTGACCTTTATTTTTTTTTTTTTAATTTTATTGTTTTCGAAATCATTTCCAATAGAGACTGATATTTCTCCTCGGAGTGGACATCATCCCAATTCACGCAATCGGTGAAATGAAGTTATCGTAATGAAGTTAATGCGGGAGTGAAATGGTACAGAAGAAAGTAAGAAAACAAATAATCGAATTAATTCGTCTAGTAACTTATTAAGGACCTTGCGAAAGGTAGTGAGTGGCTGAAACTTTTTGCGAAGGACTAACCGTAAACGTAATTATCACGGAAAATTAAATCTCTCACATTTCAGTTCACGCCAGCATAACATAATAATAAACTCGATTTAATATTTTCATCGATTTTTAAGTTTAACACAACATCAAAAAAAAAAAAATGGCAAGAAATAAACCGAACATTATTTATTTTCCGTGGCCAATGATGCTTATCAAGTAGGTATCGAAACGCCCACAAACCAAATGGTGGGTTAATTAAATAAACGATTAATAAAAAAAAATAATGAAAATATTGAAATTTTGATTATTTATTCCTGTAGAAGTTATAATTAAATGAAAGCGAATGGAAAAATAAATTAGAAATGGAAAAAAATGGTCGGATTGCAGTGGATTTTCCGAACGTTCTCTGGACACCTCTTTCGGCCCTATCTGGGCCCACTCAGCAATGGAGTAGCTCGAAAACTCCACTAACCGACCTATCCTACGTATCTCGAAATCGAATACACATGTTGACGACAGGTTAGGTCGAAACGTGGCCGCACGATGTCGGTTTAATAATAAGTTTTGAAATTAATGACTTGTAAATAATTAAAATACAGAAACTGTGAATGATAAAATAAATTAGAAATGGAAAAAAATAGTTGGATCGCAGTGGATTTTCCGAACGTTCTCTGGAGACCTGTTTCAGCCCTACCTGGGCCCTCTCAGCAATGTAGTAGCTCGGAAACTCCACTAACCGACTTATCCTACGTATCTCGAAATCGAATACACAAGATGACGACAGGTTAGGTGGTCGAGACTTGGCCATGCAATGTCGATTTAATAATAAGTTTTGAAATTAATGACTCGTAAATAATTAAAATACAGAAACTGTGAATGATAAAATAAATTAGAAATGGAAAAAAATAGTTGCATTGCAGTGGATTTTCCGAACGTTCTCTGGATACCTGTTTCGGCCCTATGTGGGCCCTATCAGCAATGGAGTAGCTCGAGAACTCCACTTACCGATCTATTCTACGTATCTCGAAATCGAATACACATGTTGACGACAGGTTAGGTGGTCGAAACTTGGCGATGCAATGTCGATTTAATAACAAATTTTGAATTTAATGACTTGTAAATAAGTAAAATACAGAAACTTTTACATTCTTTTACGCGCAGAACAGTGTTGCCAAATGAGAAATTTCTCCCTCAAAATGGAGACATCTCAGTTAGATGGGGAAAATATTTTTAAGAGTTTTTGAAAGAAAATTAAACTCAGTGATTATTTTAACTGTAAATTAAAAATTCTTACAAAAAAGTACCAGTAGGGGAGAGGGGGGGGGGGGGGAGTAACTGGCAATGTAATTTATCAGTTTTGGCTTTGCATACAATCCCAATGTGTTATAACAATTATTTTAAACATGTATAGAAATTATTTTATTAAACACTTGTACTTGTGGCAAAAATATTTAAGACCTGTTTCATAATCGAACTAAAGTAGACCTTAAAATTAAAAGTCACAGTCATATGTCCAAAAAGATGCGAAAACCCAGTTACTTATACATCAGACTGTGACATTCATTTTAAAGTCTCCATTAATACCGGTTATGAAATCGGCCCTTATTGATAAGGTGAAATATTTGTTTTAATTTTTGTTTTCTAATTTTCTTGAATAGATCTTTACGTAGTTTGTTTACGATATAATTAATTTTTATATTTTGCATAATAAAAAGCTTATTTTTTATACTGAGATACGTACGTATAGAAAAAAGGTATAATTTTAAAGTTCAGGACCAGGCAGATTTGAAAATAATGTGCCCCGGTAGACTGGAAATCGCTCATGTTTTTGAAACATGTTTTAAAACATTCATTGTTGAGGTCGAAATGCAGCCAAGCCCTCGATTCGCTGCCGTGCTAATTGAGACGAGAACCAACGCCTTCTTCAAAAACAGGCCCGAGCCATCGCGTAGGAATATCAGACCTCAGGGTATTATCAATTTCTTGAGGATTGCGACGCAAGCGTTGAACATTGAAAATCTATCGCTGCGCTTGCTCATAAGGACGGAAAATAATTTTAAAATTGGCGAATTTCCGTGCCTTTCAAGTCGACGTTATTCTCCCACCTTCTCCCACGTATTGAATCGGGCCCGTATGAAGTAGGCGTTGCAAGAACACGTTTTAATATTTGTGACACATCACGAAGCACGAATTCATTACCTACGCATTCCCATTAATTTCAACCAGTGGCTCGAAGAGAGGACGACTGGGATCGATACCGAAATTAATTCAATTGTATTTACTTCGGCCACTCGTAATTAAGTACCAATTGTTTACGGCTTCGAGGGCGCCTGTGTTTATGCAGCTGTCCTGATTTTATTTCCCAAGTTACGAGAGGGTAGCTGTCAGTTACCACAAACATCGTCATCATCATCGAGTCGGAAATGCAAATTAAAACACATTTGGTAACGGCAACTCATATTTTCTTTTGTTGTTGTTGTTGTGCCTTCAGTAGTTATCGAGATATTCCCCTCCCTCCCTCGAGAACACGTTGTTGGGACACCCTGTATAACGAAGTTCATTAAATAATAAAATGAAACTAATAAAACCGACCCAACTTCACAATAATGAACGTTTCCCCTTAATTAACTTTCTGCCATCGATTTTTTTTTTTGGCCTACACATCCGCGCTCTCCTCGTTCAGGTCTACGTACAATAATATGCCAACCGTGCGCCTAAGTAAACAATGTTTTGTCACGAATGCCACTCGAAATAAGCAATAAAGTTAGAAATGAACAGTAACTGATCGCATCTGCACAGCAGGCCTCACCCTCAATGGGCAGTACTCCTCGAAAGAGCGCGGGTGCCATGCTACCGGACGTGATAGAAGACGAAGATGACAGATCCTCTGTGTCCTCAGACCACAATCAGTTCCAGGTCAGTGTTTCAAAATTTGTTGGTTTAAAGGAAATCGCTCGATAGTGTTTAGATTTTGGCATAAAGTGCTTTTGGTTTGGGGACGTTAGGTCTTCATTCTAATAAACATTTTCAATCAACCGAATTGAATTTTGGACATGTTTGATACAGTTACAGATTTTGGTCACCCCGTATAATGGTCCCGAAGGTGGGACAGAGATTAAAGTGTCCGGAGGGATAGCAAGTTCTCGACCCACATCAAGGAGGCTTCCTCCGATCCACAACGTATCAGGTAAAAACTGTAGTAGCAAGCAGTAACTAGTATTACTAGTAATATGTAGTGTAAAATTTAACAGTCCTTCAAATCTCATGCAGAATAAGCCTCCCGTAGTTCAGAATAAACGATTATCCTCAAAAAAGCACAACATTTTCAAGACATAAACTGAAAGTGCGGTTTATTTAACTGAACATCCTGTATGTTATAACGTTTTCAAAATCCTCGTCGAATTTTAGCCCGAAGTGATGGGGTCGCAACGCATGTCTGACGTGAACGGTTCTCGAATTATTTCATATTTTACAAAAAAAATTAAAAAAATTCGGACTGCCCCTCGTATCTTTTTTAAAAAAAAAAGATCCAGTCAGAAATGAATCGATCGAATACAAGATTTGTCTCTGATTTGGATGTCGTTTACCGAAAAACAATCGGCAATCGCTTTTCGCAAAAAAAACGCAACATTTTCGAGATATAAACCGAAAGTACGGTTCATTCAATGGGACATGCTGTATATTATTACGTTTTTAAAATCCTCGTCGAATTTTAGCCCGAACTGATGGGTCGCAACGCATGTCTGACGTGAATCGTTCTCAAGTTATTTCATATTTTACAAAAAAAAAAAAAAAAAATTCGGACTACCCCTCGTATCTTTAAAAAAAAAAAGATCCAGTCAGAAATGAATCGATCGAATACAAGATTTGTCTCTGATTCGGATGCCGTTTGCCAAAAAACAATCGACAATCGCTTTTCGCATGTCTGAACAAAAATTCGGACTGCCCCTCGTATTTTTCAAAAAGAAAAAAGATTCAGTCAGAAATGAATCGATCGAATACAAGAATTGTCTCTGATTCGGATGCCGTTTACCGAAAAACAATCGGCAATCGCTTTTCGCAAAAAAAAACGCAACATTTTCGAGATATAAACCGAAAGTACGGTTCATTCAATGGAACATGCTGTATATTATTACGTTTTTAAAATCCTCGTCGAATTTTAGCCCGAACTGATGGGTCGCAACGCATGTCTGACGTGAATCGTTCTCAAGTTATTTCATATTTTACAAAAAAAAAAAAAAAAATTCGGGCTTCCCCTCGTATCTTTTCAAAAAAAAAAAGATCCTGTCAGAAATGAATCGATCGAATACAAGAATTGTCTCTGATTCGGATGCCGTTTGCCAAAAAACAATCGACAATCGCTGTTCGCATGTCTGAACAAAAATTCGGACTGCCCCTCGTATCTTTTCAAAAAGAAAAAGAAATCCACCCAAAAATGAATCAATCGAATACAAAAATTGCCTCTGATACGAATGCCGCTTACCGAAAAATAATCGGCAATCACTTTTCGCAAAAAACGCGCAACATTTTCAAGACACAAACCAAAAGTAGGGTTCATTCAACGGAACATCCTGTATATTATTGCGTTTTAAAAATGCCCGTCGAATTTTAGCCTGATCTGACAGGTCGCAACGCATGTCTGACCTGAACGGTTCTCGAGTTATTTCATATTTTACAAAAAAAAAAAAAATCGGACTGCCCCTCGTATCTTTTCAAAAAAAAAAAAAAATCCGGCCAGAAATAAATCAAACAAATACAAAAATTGTCGGTACTTCGCGTCTGATTCGGACGCCGTTTACAGTCGGATTTTAGTATTGTTTAAATTGAAATGGTTAGACGACGCAACTGAAAATTTTCATACACCCCTCGTATTTCAAAAAAAAAAAAAAATTCTGACATGGTGTTTTATAGTAGATTCGAATGTCGATCGCAAAAAAATCGATGAAAAAAAAAACACGGAAGTTGAATTAGTTGTACGAAACATCCTGTATATTATTGCGTTTTTGAATTCTCCCTCGAATTCTACTCTGAAATGATGGGTCGCAACAAGGGTCTGAGACGAGCGGTTCGCTAGATATTCGATGTGGATAAAAAATTTCGAGCTCGCCCTCGTATCAAACATTAGATTTACCAAAATCTTTAAAAAATATTACAGAAAATATAATTATAAAAAAGTTGCGGATATTTTGTTTGCAGGATGTACATTTTTGGCGTTTTTGAAGACAACATAATTAAAGTCCACTCTTCCGTCCGATAAAATTTGTAAGAAAATAGTTTTTAATCTTTAACCGGACACCATTAAAATTGGGAAGAACACCCAACGTTTCACTATTGTTTCATAGCTTCGAAATTATCAACCGACAGTGAAACGTGTAGTGTTGATTACTTCGAACCTATCAAACGGTAGTGCAACGTTGAGTGTTCTTCGCAATTTTAATAGTGTCCGGTTATAGGTTAAAAATTATTTTCTGAAAAATTTCGAAAACTCGCTTTTCTCTTTCAGTAGGAGATTTGAATGTCGTACACACAAAAAAATAAAAATAATTGACGATCGCGTTCTCGTGAAAAATACCAAATTCGTTCATACGTCATGGAACAGCCTGTATATTACAGATCTTTTTCGAACTCCTCGTCCAATTCTATCCCGAAATGATGGGTCACATCAAGGGTCTACGTCGATTGGTTTTCGAGATATTCGACTCGCCCCCCCAAATCGAATAAACACAAATAACTCGATAACCGTTCGGATTTGACCCCCCTTGCGACCCATGATTTCGGACTAAAATTCGACGTAGATTTCGAAAATGCAATAAAATATAGGTCGATTCCTAACAAAAGCTTCGACCTTGATCGACATTTTTAGTGACGCGAAGTGCACTTGTTTTCTGGAATTATTTTTCTACGCCCTCACTTGTAATTAATGAAATAATGGGTCATGTGGGGGGCCTACGTCGACTAGTTTCCGAGAAAATCGATACGACCCCCAAATCGAATAAACCCAAATAACTCGAGAACCGTTCGAATTTGACCCCCGTTGCGACCCATGATTTCGTACTAAAATTCGACGTAGATTTCGAAAATGCAATAAAACATAGGACGATTCCTAACAAAAACTTCGACCTTGATCGACATTTTTAGTGACGCGGCTCGCACTTGTTTTCTGGAATTATTTTTCTACGCCCTCGCTTGTAATTAATGAAATAATGGGTCGTTTTGGGGGTCCACATCGACTACTTTCCGAGATAATCGATGCGACCCCCAAATAGAATATACCCAAATAACTCGAGAACCGTTCGGATTTGACCCCCCTTGCGACCCATGATTTTGGACTAAAATTCGACGTAGATTTCGAAAACGCAATGAAACACAAGGCGATTCCTAACAAAAACTTCAACTTTGATGATATTTTTAGTGACGCGGTGCGCGTTTGTTTCGAAAACGCAATAAAATGCAGAGTAGGGAAGAGCCACGCCCCCCGCAAGAGTTAAAACGTACTTTTCACTCTTTTGTGTGCCTAAACTGCTTTCTTCTGTTACATTGACTACGTTCTCATATTCAAAAATGGCCGATATAAGAAGAAAAAAAATTATTTTAGAAATTTGCATAAGTCTCATAAATACGTACTGTCTAAAATTTATTTATTTTTATATAAATACGTATATTTATGTGTTATTTATGCTACTTATAAATAATATCGTCGTATCATTTCAATCATCGACTACTTTCAGAGATAATTTTTTTTCTCCTCTGGCAAACGAAACGCAAAAGGAAAATCGCGAAGAGTTGAAAGGTTTCTGAACCAGTTCGTCTGCTGGGGCGAAGCCCCAGACGAGACTCTTTCTAATTGACTTCTTGTATTCAAAGCCACGCCAGTTATTGCAAAAATTACATCGCTTATTAGTACATGTCCTCGTGTTAAATTTTGGAACCGGAAGTATTAAGCGAGCACGAGACCTTAATGAAGTGATTTGCAAGCTCGAAACATCTGTCCGGACATCGACGAACGATTACGTTTGATCCGAATTCCATTTCACTTCCGTTCGTAATGTAATAATTAATAATTGTTTTTAAATTCGCTTAGGTTCAATCGTGTCTTGTTTTGTGCTTGTCTTATATATTTTTTTAAATTTTTTTGGGGCAGGTCTTCTGCTTTCTTGAACTTTTCAAAAAAAAAAAAAAAAATAGTCATCGTAGTTTGTTGAAATATTCTCAAGTTTATTAATTTTTTTGTAAGAACTTATGTTACTTGGAACTGGAATTTGTCTTGACGGCGTAAGTGAAAAAGCGCTTTCAAGATGAGACTTTGCAAAGAAAAAAAAACGTCGTTTGTTCGGAAGATATTTGCATTTGTTTGACGTATTGCAGCAAGGATGATTTAAAAAAAAAGTTGAATAACGCGAAAACGGTTTAGAATAGACCCTATGTGTGATAGACAAAATCACTTTAAAATTCAGTCCGGAATCCGAAAATGTAAAAATATGTACGGTGTTCCTTTTAAAATAACGAAGTGGCATAGCACCCAGACCAAACGAAACACCCCGTATACACCAAACCAGTTTTAAGATATGCTTCACATGATATCAAGTAACTTTTATTGGAAATACTTTTTTGTAAAACGAGTAACTATAAAGATACGAAGGAAGCCGCCTTAAGTGAAACACCCTGTACAGATTTTTTTTGTTTCCTGCAAATTTGGACCAACTGGAAAAATTGATTGATTTGTTTTGTACATCTGGGCTTGCTTGAAATAAATAAGAACATAATTTCATTGTTATTCAGTACATCAGAATAAAAAATAAATACAATTTGCGCATCATTTGCACACAATCAAGTTAATTCAGTTTAAACCTTTCGATCTCCATCAGTCTTGTTGTTGATTGGAGACTTAATAGACAAACGCATTGAACCGATCTTATTTCTAATTATAATTAAATTTAAACGTGCTCCAGATCAATTAAAGCTTGTCACAGACTGCGATCAGCGTTTCATTGCAAATTGACAATAAAGAGAGCAAAGCCTTTATACGGCCAATTTGATGGCCGGTAAGCCTTAATTAATTGACCAATTAAACGATCGTTACGTACAGTGCATAACGTATCTCTCCATTATCCGACATTTCACGTCGCTGAATTTTAGGGATAACGTTTATTGACGTAATCATCGTTGACTGATGTTGCATGATTAAATAACGTCGCTCCTCAGCGAGGAACATCTGCTTCGGCAACAAAGCATAAAACTTGATTACGAAGGTGTGCACAAAGTATTCACGAAACTTCTAATTACTTCCGGGTTTTATGCTTGTTTTAACATCTGGTGTTGCATTATACAGGATTAGTTACTTACTGTACTTTTCTGCAAAATCATGACATTTATTACTTTGTATTTTTCTGTTGCGATTAGGCAGGTAATATTGGGCAAAGTTTCATTAATAAGCGTCAAGATAGTCGAATTAAGTTTTTTTTTTTTTGTTTCTTACAGGAAGTCAATGGATGTCAAAAAAAAGTCCCTGCTCTTCAGGAAATGCCTCGCCTAGATCTCGCTATCACACTAACTGCAAGGAAAAAACTTTTACCGACAGCATTCCGTTTTCAAGACACCACATCATACCTGCCAAGAAAAACCGTTCAACCGACAGTAAGTAATTTTCTATCCTTGTCTTTTTTTGTTTCAACTTTAATCTACGTCTGTTTTTTTTTTAATCCAAAAATGATGCGTATGAAGTTGCAACAGCTTAACTAACTTCGTAAATTAGCAAAGCTCCAACTTCACATTTTAAATAAGTGCATGATGATCAGAGAGAGGAAGTTTTACGGGATTACAACGGCAGAAAGAGTCCAAATGATTTTAAATAAGTGTACGATGATCAGAGAGAGGAATTTTTACAGGACTGTAACACCAGAAAGAGTCAACATTTAAATGTATATGAGTATTTATCTGACCTTATTATGGACGTTGCATTATTACACTAAATTAATCTATGCATCGGCCAGCTTCTACTATAGCGCGTTCTACTCTTAAAATGCAATACGGGTCTTATGTAGAATTCGGAGAGATAAAGATAGCTTGATTAAAAATTCATGAACGATAGAAAGAGACGCATACAACCGTCTTTCATACTAAGGTTGGAACGCGCTATACTGCGCACCCATGCAGTGAACGTTGTCTTTGCAACCGCTTAAAAATTCCTCTCTGTGATGATTATAATGATTAATAATTAATTGCTAATTGTGAACAAAAGTAAAACAGAAAATTAGAAAACTCTTAAACGTAAAAATAAATCTCGATTTAAATAAATAAAAAAGAAGATGGTGCTCTTTTTTGGCAGGAATTATTTTCTCCACAAAATCAGCGAAAAAAAAACTATTTACTTAAATTTCTGATTGAATCCAACAGATGTCG
Source organism: Prosopocoilus inquinatus (assembly GCA_036172665.1). NCBI lineage: Eukaryota > Metazoa > Arthropoda > Insecta > Coleoptera > Lucanidae > Prosopocoilus > Prosopocoilus inquinatus. Next base: position 2,803,548 of record CM069873.1, read on the forward strand.
CTAAGCGTTCTGTCAGTTTCTTGACCTTCAAAAGTTTTCGACCGGAGAATCGCCGTTTTTTCATTATTATTTTTGTTTAACCTATCCATTCTTCATTTGTTGTTTTTTTTTCTGTTTTTCGCATTTTTCTTATTTCTTCATTTTTAATCGAATTGATTCTCGCATTTTATTGATCCTTTTTTTACTCTTCTCTTTTGGTTCTTCCTAGGAGTTTTTGTTTTTATTCGCAAATACTTTTTTTGTCCATCGTGATACTTACGTTTTAATTCATTAATTTTAATTTTAATTAATTAATTTTATGTTGTGCTACTTCTCTTTTATTTTTTTTTATTTTTCGTCTGGAGATTCATTTGTTTTTTGCTCATCTTAACAGTCGATCTTCATTTGTTCTTTGTTTTCGTTCTTCATGTGTTTTCGTACTACGTATGTATTTCACTTTCTTATTTTTCTTACGATTTTTCCCACGTTATTGACGCTTTCTTGTAGTTCACCGTTTTTCATTTGTTTTGTGTTTGTTTTTCTATCTCAGTCGTGTGTTCTTTTGTTTCACGCGCCGTACTTCGTCGGTTATTTCTTTTTTTAAATTTTTTACAGTTTGCTTTTTTTCCACGAATTTTTTTATTCGTCCGGAAATTTGTCGTTTTCTTCTTCAACTTACAATTATTGTTGTCGATCTTCTTTTGTTGCCGTGCTTTTTGTTCACTTCATGCCTTCGTGTCGTTTCTTTCACTTCACTCTTTTGTTTACTTTTATAAATTGATTTTCCACATCTTGTTGACAGACGCTTTTTTTGCAGTTGTCTTTTGTTTTCTGCTAAGTTTTTTTTTTCGTCTGGGTATTCATTTGTTTCGTGCTTCTTCTTTCCTTAGTCGCCGATCGTCTTTTGTTTTTCCGTTCTTTATGCTTTCATACGTATTCCTCTGTTTCCTTCTTCTAATCGAATTAATTTTTCGCATTTTATTGACACTTTTTTGTAGCTCATCGTTTTTCATTTGTTTCGTATCAATTTCAGTTGTGATCTTCTTTTGTTTTGCGCACTGTATTTCTTCCTAAGTTTCTTTTTTGTTTTTCTTTTATCGTATTATCGATTTCTTTTATTTTCTACGATTTTCTCTTATTCGACCGGAAAATCGTTGTTTTTCGTTCAATTTGGTGTGGTCGATTTTCTTTTGTTTTTGTTTTTTTTTTGTTCACTTCATGCCTTGCATTTTGTTTCCGTTTCTTTCATTTCTCTTTTGTTTGTGATTTTGTGCAGCTTCATTTGTTTGTTTTTTCTTCATCTTCATTCTTCTTCGTATATCTTTGTTCATTGCTTGCGTTTTTCGTTTGTTTCGTATCAGTTTCAGTTGTGATCTTCCATCAATATTGTTTGCTCGCACTGTATACATGCAAACCGATCCTAAAATGCGAAAGTAGATTAAACAGGATAAAAATAAACCTTTTGCCAAGCAGGAGGGTAATGTAATAATAAACTGAAACGTAATCCTATTATTTAATCGGGAACAATTCCAGCAGCAACATAAAACTAAGTAATATGAAAGGGTTTCGCTTTTTTTAAACGAATTAAGCATCTGTTAGCAATTTCACAAAAATGACTTTTCTTTCAAGTAATAAAGCACGCGCTCATTAAATCAGAGTGTCTTTCTCATCCGTGAGTTGAACTTTTTTTTTAAAAAAAAAGAAGTATCAGAAAAATATTAAATTGAATCAAAGAAGAACTTACGTCGATGTTATTTAATGTTATTCAATGTAAACAGCTCGGCTGACAGAGAATGTACAACAACTTTTTTTTTAAACATCAAGCAAATTTAATTAATACATCTGAAACGATAGGCGTTAAATTTAAATTTTGTTAACTTACGACCAGGGTAAAGAATTCAGGCCACTTGTTCCCCGAAACATTCAGCGTTCAACATTAAGTGGCCTGAATTGTTTTCCCTGCTTATGACATTTTTTTAATTCTGTTTCATTTTATTTTATTTTTTCTTTTCGTGATTCTTGACTCTTGATTAGATTCTCTATCGATTTTCTATCTTTTATTCAAACTTCCGATTAAAAAAAAATCGTTAATGCTCTTGTTTCGATTTGATTTATTGTTATTAGTTTTATTTATTTAGATTTTAGTTTTACTTTGTATAATATGGACAATAAAGTAACACTATCACTGTCACAATTTCTATTTTAGTCTTAGCTTCGTCGCCGATCGTCTTTTGTTTTTCTTTTTCGTTCGCATACTCGATTTGAGTTTAATCCTTTCAGTTGATCATCATTTTTTTTTTCACTTATGTTCGGTTTGACTTCATGTTCCTTTTCTTTTAATATTTATTAACTTTTTTAACATGACAGAAGTCCTAACTTTAACAAAATAGTTTCTTTTTTAATTCCTCAATTTTATTTCACTTAATTTTTAACATAATCCATCGTTCGACCTTCATTTTTTTCTCTTTCTTTTAATCCATTTCATCTGTTTTGTTTTCATTGTTTAACTAGCAATTATTGAGCATCTTACTCTTACTTTTTGTTTTTTTTTTCTTCTTTTGTCGATTTTATTTGACATGTTATTTTATTTTCTAATTATCAACTGATCGGCTTTTACTTTTTATTTATTTTATAATCATCAACTAATCGTTTTTCTTTTATTTAAATTTACAGATTCGATTTTTGGTTGTGATAAAAATACGTCATACGTTTATAACGATTTGAGCTCACCGAATTTTACACAATTTTTATTTTTATTTTATTTCATCATCGCCGATTGTCTTTTGTTTGTTTTTTTTTTCCTTTTTTCGTTTACTCGTTTTGACTTTATTTCGCACTTTTTTTGTTTTCTCTTTTGTTCGATGTTACTTTGTTTTCCTTTTTCTTTAATATTAATTTTTTTTTTAATATGACAAGTTCTAACGCCATCAGCGTCTTTCATTTTTTTGAGTTATTTTAGGAATTGATAATCTTGTTTTCTGTTTCTTTTCTCTTTTCTCTTTTGTTGGATTTTATTTTGTTTTTTTAATTATCAATTGTTCGTCTTTTGTATTATATCTTTATAACTAATCGTTTTTCTTTTACGTCAGTTTTTATATCGATTTAAGCTCACTGAATTTTTATTTTCGCCATGTCTTCATCACCGATCGTTTTTTGTTTTTCTTCTTTGCTTTGCTTGACTTGAGTTTATATTTTGTTTTTCTTTCCTTTAAATTCTTTTTCTTTAATTTTCTTTTCTTTAATTTGATGACAGGAGTCCTAACTTTATTTATTTAAGTTTTAATAAGTACAAAGTTTTTTTTAATCTCGAACCGGACAGAAATATGAAGGGAAAACACTCAACGTTTCGCTATAGGTTTACAGCTTCGTCAATTTTTTTTTCGACAATTTTCATCGGACAAGAACAAACTTCAATTAAGTTTTAATGTAATCCAATCGATCGACCTCTGTTTTTTTTTTTCTTTTCTTTTAATCGATTTCGTTTGCTTTTTGCTTTTTTTCTTATTTTTAACTAGAGCAGTTTTGATCATCTTGCTTTTTGTTTTACTTTTCTTTTGTTCGATTTTTTATATTTTATTCTTTTTATTCTCAATTGATCGTCTTTTGTCTTATTTTATGTCGATTTGATTTACTGGTTTTTACACAGTGTTTAATTTGCGTCCTGTCTTCATCGAAGATCGTCTTTTGTTTTTCTTTTATTCGATTTGATTGTTTTTTAGAAGCGCTCGTTTTTATTTTGAATAATCGAGTGATCGTCTTTTTTCTTCTTTTATTCAAGTTGATTTGATTTATTCAATTTTACATAATTTTTAATTTTCGTCACATCTTCATCTTTTGTTTTGACTTTTGTTTTTGTTTCATTCGATTTGATTGTATTTTAGAAGCATTCGCATTTTTATTTTGATAATCGATTGATTTTTCTTATTTTATTCGAGTTGATTTGATTTATTGAATTTTACGCGATTTTATTTTTAATTGTCGCCCTATCTTAATCGACGATCGTCTTTTGTTTTTGTTTTATTCGATTTCATCGTATTTTAGAAGCACTCGCATTTTTATCTTGAATATTTATATTTTGAGCGATCGCCTGCTTTCTTCTTTTGTGCGAGCAGATCTGATTCATCGAATTTTGCACGAATTTTAATTTGCGCCCCGCCTTCATCGACGATCGTCTTCTGTTTTTGTTTTATTGGATATGTTAGAAGCCCTCGTATTTTTATTGATCGTCTTTTTCCTTTTTTTTTTTTTTTTTTGATTCGAGTTGACTGTTGACTTGATTTAATTTAATTATTCCGTGATGGACGCCAACTTAAATGCAATTATACAGGATGTCCCGAGCTTCTGGAGTAGGGCGAAAATGCCCTTTTGTAAGTAATAATAAATAATTAATTTTGATAATTAAATTGATGGTCTTTTTCCTTCTTTTATTCGAGCTGACTTGATTTAATTTATTTATTATGTGATCGACGGCAAGTTAAATGCAATTGTACAGGGTGTCCCAGGCTTATGGAATAGAAAAATGCCCTTTTGTAAGCATACATTTGATCCAAAGAAAATGTCTTGACAAAAAGTCTTGTAGGTTTTCATCCCGCACAATTTAAAATTATATTCGAATATACAGGTTGTTCCTTTTATATTTCTGCAACGAGTGAAAATAGTTTACAGCGCATTTCTGTAAGTTGAATATCGAGGCAATATTAATAACTCCTCACAAATTATTAACCTTAAGACCGTAAAATATGGAGACATTGAAAAGCTCGAGCAAAGTGTTATCCTTGTATATGCATTTTAATATACAGAGTGTTCCATTTGAAAAAGTCACTAATTTTACAACGCGCGAACTGAACCGTAACGTCGCTGATTTTTTTTTTAAATATTGCAAACTGTTAAGGTACAGAATAAGTAAATACAACTTTACATCGTTTTTTTTCATCAGGTTTTCAAGGGCAAAGCAAAACTGCAACAAAATAGTTAGTGTTATATTAAAAAAAAAAACAATAAGTTAGTTAAGTTAAACACTGAAAATCATTTTAAATTTTGCGGAATAAAAATCCGCAGCACAACTTTCGTTAAGACTTTTTTTGATCAAATGCATATAAGAGGGCATTTCCGCGCATTTTTCCGGAAGTTCGGGGCACCCTGTACAATATTTAATTGAAAATTATTGAATATTCTTCTACTTTTTTTTAATAAACCATTCGGGTAGGCCTCCACTAAACAAGAATTCATAACTCCTAATAGACCCTAGAGGTTCATCGACCTCCGACAGACCATTTTAAGTGTTCATCGACCCCCCAAGAGAAATTTGCTTCTCGCAGACTCATTCGTTCATTCATTTTTTAAGTGAGCAATTTTGAAACTAAACCGTCAGCTTCTTTTGATTACAATTTAGTCTTTATGTAGTTTATTTGAACTGACTGCATGCAAATGATTCACGACTTCTCCGTAAGTCCATAAAATAGTAGCACATAACATGCTTAGTACGTGCATTATTATTATTATTATTATTGTAGTGGCAATACGCGGTGGCTTCTTTATGACCACGACAAAGATAACATTGTAGTTTTATCCATTTTATTTCTTCGTAATCAAAAGTCTCCGCTTTGTTATTCCAAGCAGGGAATTATTAGGAGAGCACAGGCCATAAAAGCTTTGCGCTGTATTATACACACGCAGGCTATATATTCGGAATGTCGTTTCGTTTATATTGTTTATTGCGTCAACACATACGGTAACTGAACTTTAATCGAGATAAGCCCCCCCTGGTTTAATGCAATGGGCAAACACGTATTGTAATGCAAATAAGTTCGGGCCCGTCATCATAATTAAAAGTTATTTCGATAACGCAGTTTATTATCATCTCTGCAATTTGGTTTGCACAACCAATAAAACCGAATCAATCAATTCTAGTTATTCAAAGCTTAAATATTAATAATGTAGAACGACTATTGTGTAGTTGAACTGAAGAGAATTATTCAGAATTGAACATTAATAACCAGACAGCGGAATTCTTACGGGATGATGAAGCACGCATAGTCGGCCAACCAGCCGACTCGACGAAGCGCTACTCCTGATATCATTTTCACAAAGATTTTTAAATTTTTTTTCAGTATTTATACTATTTATATTTCAAATATCAGTTTAATGCCCTTTCGTTTTTTTTTTGGTGCTCTTCATTCGATTTGACTAAACCCCAGTTTCACGTAAAATATTTAATCACTGATTAATTTAACAGCCTTATTAAAGACTGTGATTGGCTGGATGAAACAGTATAATTGGTTGTTTCAAATCGTCCAATAACGTTACAGCGTGGAAAATTTTTTTCAAAAGACGTTCGGACTCGTTAATTTCCTCTCTAATTGTATGCCCTCTTTCCAGAAACTATTTTGAATACTACAGCAAAAAGCTGAACGAGTATTAATTTTATTTTTTTTAATGGTTCCCCTCCCCCATTTAAACAAAAAAGACGCGTCCCGGCGTTTTTTTTTTTTAATTAATTGTCTTAAAAATATCGAATTTATTCGCCGCTTAGTTTCCACGTTGCATAATTTTATTGATCGACCTTTTTTTATTCTTTTAGTCGATTTAACTTAATTTATTTTTATTTTTTAACCGTCAGATTATCTTTCATTCCACGCGATTTTATGTTTTATTTATCAATTGATCGTCTTTTGTTTTTGTTTTTCCCTGAATTTACTCGATTTGAGTTTATTTTACATTTTTTTAAATCCTTTCCACCGATGGCTATTTTCGTTTTTTTTTTAAATTTATTCGATTTGAGTTTATTTTACATTTTAATCTCTTCCACCGACGGCTACTTTTACTTTCTCTTCTTTGCGATTTGTTTTTATTTATTGATTTTCAATCAATCGTCTTTTGTTTTCGTTTTCTTGTTTTGTTTACTGGATTTGGCCATTTTTGTTTTCTCTTTCATGCGATTCGATTTTATTTTTTAATTATATATTTTTAACATTTAAATAATAAATTTTTTTACGGTTATCAATTGATCGCCTTTCGTTTTTGTTTTTTATTTAATCGATTTAATTTTTTTTTTTTTTACATTTTAATTCATTCGATCGGTCGCCATTTTTGTTTCATCTTTTTTGCGATTTGATTTTATTTATTGATTATTAATCGTTGGACTTTTGTTTTTGTTTTTTGTTTTGTTTACTCGATTTGAGTTTATTTTACATTCTAATCCCTTCCATCGATGGCCATTTTTGTTTTCTTTTTCATGCGATTCGATTTTATTTTTTTAATTATTGATCGTCTTTCGTTTTTGCTTTTGTTTTTTATTTACTCGATTTGAATTTTCTTTTTTTACATTTTAATTCCTTCGATCCATCGCCGTTTATGTTTCCCCTTTTATGCGATTTTATTTTATTTATTGATCATTAATCGATGGTCTTTTGTTTTTGTTTTTTTTTTTTTTTGTTTTGTGTACTGGATTTGAGTTTATTTTACATTCTAATCCCTTCGCTCGATGGCCATTTTTGTTTTGTCTTTCATGCGATTCGATTTTATTTTTTAATTATATACTTTTTTTAACATTTAACGATTACATTTTTTTCATGATTATCAATTGATCGTCTTTTGGTTTTTTTTTATTTACTCGATTTTAATTTATTTTGCTTTTTAATTCCCTCGATCGATCGCCATTTTTGTTTTCCCTTTTCTGCGATTTGATTTTATTTATTGATTATTAATCGATCGTCTTTTGTTTTTTTTTTGTTTTGTTTACTCGATTTGAGTTTATTTTACATTCTAACCCCTTCGACCGTTGGCCATTTTTGTTGCCTCTTTCATTCGATTTGGTTTTATTTTTAATTATATTTTATTTAACACTTAACGATTATCAATTGATCGTCTTTTGTTTTTCTTCTTTTTTTACTCGATTTAATTTTATTTTTAATTATATTTTATTTAACATGCAACAATTATCGATTGATCGTCTTTTGTTTTTGTTTTTTTTTTTATTTACTCGATTTGAATTTATTTTACATTTTAATTCCTTCGATTTTTCGATTTTTTTGTTTTCTCGTTTATGGGATTTGATTTTATTTATTGATTATGAATCGATCGTCTTTTGTTTTTATTTTTTGTTTTGTTTACTCGATTTGAGTTTATTTTACATTTTAATTCCTTCGATCGATCGCCATTTTTGTTTTCTCTTCTATGCGATTTGATTTTATTTATCGATTATTAATGGATCATCTTTTGTTTTCGTTTTTGTTTTATTTACTCGATTTTAATTTATTTTACATTTTAATTCTTCCGATCGATCTCCTCTTTTGTTTTCTCGTTTACGCGATTTGATTTTATTTATTGATTATTAATCGATCGTCTTTTGTTTTTTGTTTTGCTTACTTGATTTGAGTTTGTTTTACGTTGTGATCCCTTCGATCGAAGGTCATTTTTCTTTTCTCTTTCTTTTGACTTAATTTTATTTTTTAATTAAATTTTACGATTATTTTTTTTATTATCAATTAATCGCCTTTTGTTTTTGTTTTTTTTTTATTTACTCGATTTGAATTTATTTTACAGTTTAATTCCGTCGATCGACGGCCACTTTTGTTTTTTCTTTCATGAAAATTGATTTTATTTTTTAATTATATTTTTTTAACACTTAACAATTAAATTTTTTTATGATTATTAATTATATTTTTTTGACATTTAACGATAAAATTAATTTATGATTATCAATTGATCGTCTTTTGTTTTTGTTTTTTTTTTATTTACTCGATTTGAATTTATTTTACATTTTAATTCCATCGATCGCTGGTCGTTTTTGTTTTCTCATTTTTGCGATTTGATTTTATTTATTGATTATTAATCGATCGTCCTTTGTTTTTTTTTGTTTTTTTTTTTTTGTTTGGTTTACTCGATTTGAGTTTATTTTACATTGTAACCCCTTCTTTGATCGACGGCCATTTTTCTCTTTCATGCGATTTTATTTTATTTTTTAATTATATTTCTTTTTTAACAGTTAACGATTAAATTTTTTTTTATATGATTTTACTTTCGTCTATTATCATCTTTTGTTTTTCGTTTCATCTTTCGTTCGACTTTGTTTGATGCGTTCTTTTTATTTTTTTTTTTTTGTGCGAGTTTATTTCAATATTTATCGATCGATTTGACTTATACTTAGTTTTACATATTTCTATTTTCGTGCCATCATCATCCAAGATCGTCTTTTGTTTCTGTTTTATTAGATTTGACAATATTTTATTTTTATTTTGAAAGTCAATTTCATTTTTCCTTTTTTTTATGTATCTGTATTTTATAGTTACTTTCTAAGTCATATTTTAATTTCACAGTTTTTCTTCTTTTTTTTTTCATAGTAGGATTTTTAAAATTTAACAAAATAGAATAATTTCAGAACTATGCGCCGCAGAGTGAATTATTTGTTTTTTTTTTGTTTTTGGTATAATAGCCCTGCTCCAGTGCCCCCCCCCCCCCGCCCCCGAAACACGTCTCTTAAAAGTGAATCCGAACTCGCGGGCACACGCAGCAGAACACGTAAAATCGAACTTCCAGGCCAGATGCTTTCAAAAGGCTTCGGAAATCCTAAATTTCCATTCGCGGATCCCTCGACGAGCGCTGAAAGCTGCAACCCTAAGGGTGATTTGTCGCGAATAACTTTCGTCTATTCCTTCGGGTGGAGTTGCCATAAATAAAACAGGACGGCTCGTGCTGTATCAGCAGGATAGTGTCACTTTCAGTTACATGCCGCGTTAACGTCCCCAAGTCGAGAATTTTTTTATTGCAGAATAAAATTTCCAGTTGCTGCATTTCATGCGTTTATCTGAAGAATAAAGAAGTTCGCTCGAAAGTCGAGAAAACATTCAAAAGTTTTGACAATCAGTCAATTTCGCAGAGCAAATTATGTTTTCGGTGGTTACATGTTGGAACAACTTTCCTAATTGGGATTATTGTGGGAGCTTTCTAGGGACACCTGGATTTGGCCAGTATACACGTCTAAATAATTCAATCAATTAAACACAGGTGTCCGTAAACTGAGTTTGACAGGTTGTTGATGATAACAGAATCCTTGTTACAAATGAGCACATACAGTCCGTTTAATTATAAAGCCTCCAAGCTATAACTCATTTATTCTTGCTTAAACGCCCAGTAAAGTGTGTATATATTTTTAAATGCGATGTTGTTTTCTTGAGAATGAAGCAAAGACATATCTTTTTGTCTACACTGTACACTTTGTTGCGAAATATGATAGAGTATAATTTTCTTTAACTAAAACATTAAATTTTTGTATTCTTAGAAAATAAAATAAAATGAGATGTTACAGTCCAATCTGTTGGCCTATTTCGGCACCTGCGCGTATGCATTTGGTTACTTTATGGACTTGGCAACGTCTAACGCGCCGCGCCGTTTGAAATATTGCCTGATCATTGGTCTGTTGTAACCACGTTCTTTCGCTCTCTACTTCTCGATTGGTCGGCGATGTTTGGTATCAAAGTGATTTCCGACAGTCACTGCGGGACTATCAAAGTGATGACCATGGGGGGGGGGGGGACGCTCATTCTGCAACACGACGCGACCGAGCAAATACGTATACGGATCCGTGCAAATTAGTGCCACACGATTCATCTAAACAGTTTGGAATGAATTGAGCTCTACGTGTCTTTTGATGTGCTTTTCAAACGTTCCATTCCAACGGATTGTAGGATTCGTGTGGTGCTATGTGAACAGCCATGCGAGGAGATCTACGATTATAATGCTTTATTTTTCTTCTGAAGGTTTGTAACACTGACAACGGTTCAATTATTTAAATTAAGCAAATGTCAAATTATGATAATTCTTATGTTGTTGTTTTGATTTGCTTGATGAATCTGTGTAAATTATTGCTACACGATTCATCTAAACAGTTTGGAATGAATCGAGCTCTACGTGTCTTTTGATGTGCTTTTCAAACGTTTCATTCCAACGGATAGTAGGATTCGTGTGATCTGAGGTGCTATGTGAACAGCCATACGAGGAGATCTACGATTATAATGCTTTAGTTTTCTTCTGAAGGTTTGTAACACTGATAACTATTCAATTATTTAAATTAAACGAATGTCAAATTATGATAATTCTTATGTTGTTGTTTTGATTTTTCTTTTTTTGATGAATCTGTGTAAATTAGTGCTACACGATTCATCTAAACAGTTTGGAATGAATCGAGCTCTACGTGTCTTTTGATGTGCTTTTCAAACGTTTCATTCCAACGGATTGTAGAGGATTCGTGTGATCTGAGGTGTTATGTGAACAGCCATGCGAGGAGATCTACGATTATAATGCCTTATTTTTCTTCTAAAAGTTCGTAACACTGATAACTGTCCAAATATTTAAATTAAACAAATGTCAAATTGTGATAATTCTTATGTTGTTGTTTTGATTATTTTTTCTTTTGATGAATCTGTGTATATTAGTGCTATACGATTCATCTAAACAGTTTGGAATGAATCGAGCTCTACGTGTCTTTTGATGTGCTTTTCAAACGTTTCATTCCAACGGATTGTAGAGGATTCGTGTGGTCTGAGGTGCTATGTGAACAGCCATGCGAGGAGATCTACGATTATAATGCCTTATTTTTTTTCTAAAAGTTGGTAACACTGATAACTGTCCAATTATTTAAATTAAACAAATGTCAAATTATGATAATTCTCGTGTTGTTGTTTTGATTTTTTTTTTTGATGAATCTGTGTAAATTAGTGCTACACAATTCATCCAAACAGTTTGGAATGAATTGAGCCCTACGTGTCTTTTGATGTGCTTTTCAAACGTTTCATTTCAACGGATTGTAGACGATTCGTGTGATCTGAGGTGTTATGTGAACAGCCATGCGAGGAGATCTACGATTATAATGCCTTATTTTTTTTTCTAAAAGTTGGTAACACTGATAACTGTCCAATTATTTAAATTAAACAAATGTCAAATTATGATAATTCTCGTGTTGTTGTTTTGATTTTTTTTTTTTTTTGGTGAATCTGTGTAAATTAGTGCTACACGATTCATCTAAACAGTTTGGAATGAATCGAGCTCTACGTGTCTTTTGATGTGCTTTTCAAACACTTCATTCCAACGGATTGTAGAGGATTTCTGTGATCTGAGGTGTTATGTGAACAGCCATGCGAGGAGATCTACGATTATAATGCCTTATTTTTCTTCTAAAAGTTCGTAACACTGATAACTGTCTAATTATTTAAATTAAACGAATGTCAAATTATGATAATTCTTATGTTGTTGTTTTGATTTTTTTTTTTTTTGATGAATCTGTGTAAATTGGTTCTACACGATTCATCTAAACAGTTTGGAATGAATTGAGCTCTACGTGTCTTTTGATGTGCTTTTCAAACGTTCCATTCCAACGGATTGTAGGATTCGTGTGGTCAGAGGTGCTATGTGAACAGCCATGCGAGGAGATCTACGATTATAATGCTTTATTTTTCTTCTGAAGGTTTGTAACACTGATAACTGTCCAATTATTTAAATTAAACAAATGTCAAATTATGATAATTCTCGTGTTGTTGTTTTGATTTTTTTTTTTTTGATGAATCTGTGTAAATTAGTGCTACACAATTCATCCAAACAGTTTGGAATGAATTGAGCCCTACGTGTCTTTTGATGTGCTTTTCAAACGTTTCATTCCAACGGATTGTAGAGGATTCGTGTGATCTGAGGTGTTATGTGAACAGCCATGCGAGGAGATCTACGATTATAATGCCTTATTTTTTTTCTAAAAGTTTGTAACACTGATAACTGTCCAATTATTTAAATTAAACAAATGTCAAATTATAATAATTCTCGTGTTGTTGTTTTGATTTTTTTTTTGATGAATCTGTGTAAATTAGTGCTAAACGATTCATCTAAACAGTTTGGAATGAATTGAGCTCTAAGTGTCTTTTGATGTGCTTTCATTCCAACGTGTTGTAGGATTCGTGTGATCTGAGGTGCCATGTGAACAGCCATGCGATGATAACTGTTCGATTATTTAAATTAAACAAATGTCGAATTATAATAATTCTTATGCTGTTGTTTTGAGTGAATTAAGTGTTTCTTGGAATTTTGCGCTTACACATTTTTTAAAGAGATATCGTGAATAGAAAATATGACACTGACGCCATTGACGACACTTTTTGCGTGTCGCCAACTGCCAACTCTACAAAAAAAAAAAATCACAGCTTACTCTAATCCGGAATTCATTTGAAGGCATTTGAAGGTTTTAAAACTTGACGGTAAGTTGTGTGTGTAATTCTTTAAGTTTTCTCCAAAATTTTCTTGTGCAGGGATATAAATACTTTAAGTGGCTGAAAAGAGAAAGGTTGTTCTATCATCGTGCCATTAAAAAAAAAAAATGGTCGATGACTTCTATGCAGTGCAGACAAAAAAATATTCCTATTTGTATTTTTCTTTCTCTAGAAAGCAACATCCAATTTTAAATGGGTGTTTGAGCAAAAATAAATGAGTTACAGCCGAGGGCCTTAATAATAAAACAGGCTGTATACTGAAATCGTAACACATTTTGTATCGTTTCCGAAAATAATTCTTACAGATCGAACCTTAACTCAATTTGCGGGCCAATTTTCTTCGAGCAAATTCAACCTTGCCGCTCCTTAAGAAAGAAAGAAAGGAAGAAAAAATTATCGGATGTTTCATCATATTTCTTATCACGTCGAGCTTTTCCGGGGGCGTTAAAAAAGAAATTCGTGTTCAATTAATGGAAAGCCATCGACGTCAATGGAAATTAGATGCATTTCAGGAGCTGGAGTGCCTAATTGCTGCTTTGAATTCTTCAGCTCTTTCCACCTTCCTCGATTACGTCAATCGAGAGGGGAATTTTTTATTGCAAAAAAAGTACGTCTTAAGTAAAATAATAATTCAGTTTTGTTCGGTATTATTAACGCTTTATTTTGGCCTATCGGCGTAACTAGACAGTGGCGTAGATAGCTACAGCCAGATTTTCTTAATTTCTAATAAATTTCACAAGCACAGAAAGTGAAAACATTTGTAAGTCATACTTAATTATTTCTCATGAAAGTATGTTTTCAAAATATGAAATGTATGTAATCTAAAATAAGTAAACAATGAAAGAAAACGATGGAAAATTGATGATGATTTAACACCCCCCTCCCCCTTCCTCCCTCCTATTAGAGTAAGCCGTTACTGAATCGTCTTTCCACTAACTCTGAGAAGATTGATTTTTGAAAATATTTTTGATGTTCCTGGCCGATGTAAAAAAAAAAAAACTTGTGTAGCAGTCCAATAGATGGCGCTCGCTACATATTAGTTTCTTGGCCAAAAGTTACGTTGTGATTCATGCCGCCGGAATTATTAATTTGTTTGCCTCTTCTTAAAAAAAAAAAAAAACAAGTTTACGAAAATAAAATGGTCACAACTTCGAGAATATTTTTTTTCCCATCACATTGAACGCCTCTTTTCAAATGTATGTAAATCACGCAGATTTAAACAACTCTTGATCTTCTTTTGTTTTCATTTTATCGTTCTTTCATTGTTTTTCCATTTCATTTTCTGTGCCATAGAAATTTTTGGGCGTCTTTGTCACTTCAGCTTGCCATAGCAATTAAATTAAGATTGAGTTCGTGGCACTTAAAATTGCGATTTAAGAATAATGCCATTTCTTTTCAGATTGCCGCAAGGTACAATTACTTTTCCGTACGTATAAATTTTTGAGTATCGTTTCACTTCGCTTTGCCACAGCAATTAAATCAAAATTGAGTTCGGGTCACGGTAATTGTCACTTAAATTTGCGACTTAAGAATAAAGCGATTTCCATTTAGACCGCAACAAGGTAAAACTTCTTTGCTGTAGACATTGTTGAGTGTCTTTATCACTTCAGTTTGCCATAGCAATTAAGTTAGAATTGAGTTCGGGTCACATTCACGAAGCTGTAACTTAAATTTGCGGCTTAAAAATGAAGCGATTTCCATTTAGATTGCCGCAAGGTAAAATTTCTTTGCTGTAGATATTATTGAGTGTTTTTGTCACTTCAGTTTGCCACAGCAATTAAATTAGAATTGAGGTCGGGTCACATTCACGTAATTGTCGCTTTAATTTGCGACTTAGGAATAAAGCGATTTCCAATTAGATTGCCGCAAGGTAAAACTTCTTTGCTGTAGACATTGTTGAGTGTCTTTGTCACTTCAGTTGCCATAGCAATCAAATCAAAATTGAGATCGGGTCACGGTAATTGTCACTTAAATTTGCGACTTAAAAATGAAGCGATTTCCATTTAGATTGCCGCAAGGTAAAACTTCTTTGCTGTAGACATTGTTGAGTGTCTTTGTCACTTCAGTTGCCATAGCAATCAAATCAAAATTGAGATCGGGTCACGGTAATTGTCACTTAAATTTGCGACTTAAAAATGAAGCGATTTCCATTTAGATTGCCGCAAGGTAAAACTTCTTTGCTGTAGACATTGTTGAGTGTCTTTGTCACTTCAGTTGCCATAGCAATCAAATCAAAATTGAGATCGGGTCACGGCAATTGTCACTTAAATTTGCGACTTAAAAATGAAGCGATTTCCAATTAGATTGCCGCAAGGTAAAACTTCTTTGCTGTGGACATTGTTGAGTGCCTTTGTCACTTCAGTTTGCCATAGCAATTAAATTAGAATTGAGTTCGGGTCACATTCACGTAAATGTCACTTAAATTTGCTACTTAAGAATAAAACGATTTCTATTTAGATTGTCGCAAGACATAGTTTCTTTGCCATAGAAATTGCTGAGCATTTTTGACACCTCAGTTAGCTCCCATAGCAATTAAATTAGGTTTGAGGTCGTCGAGTTCTGGTAATATTCCCGTAATTATCACTTAAATTTGCAACTTAAAAGAAGCGACTTCCATTTAAATTGCCGCAAGGTTTGGAAATTGCCGCAGCAATTTAATTCGAATTGACTGGCAAATAATGAGAAACTCTGTGATCTAAGAACAAAATATTATTATATCACGGATTGGATTGCCAGAAGATCGTAATTTTAATTGAGAAATCGTTTACTTATAGAAACGTGTGAGTGAATCACTGAGAGGCAATGGATGTATTCTTATAAAAAGAAGAAATATCGCTTTGTAGTGAATTAATCGAGGTCGCATTTTGACGCTGAAATTGTTGGGTCGTCAGCAACTAGTAGTTTTGCGCATCGACGCAGGTGGATCATTGCGTTTAGCTTCTTCTTTTTTTGGTACCGCCGCTTACGTTGTAAGGTAAACCACGCTGTACCTGTTTTGGCTAAACGAATGCCGGAATTCATCACGTAAGTGACATCAGCGTCGCCCACCGTCGATAGGACGCCACCGCCGGGAGGATAAGTCGCTTTCCCTTTTTCCCTTTTTTATTGAATTACCGTTTCCATATACATATCGGGTTTCATAATGATTTTATATCAAGTTCCATAATGTTGTTGTTAAACGAAGCCGGTTCACTCGGTGCGCGTGTTTGCAATTATTCAGACTGATTGATTTGTTCGCACCTTGTACAACTAAGTAGCTCGCTGGCCAGTTGACTGTTTTGCGGCGCTTCTTTTATTTACGTTGAATTTCGCGCGAGCGAGTTACGATTTCGATCGGCCGAGGTAAAGTCTTCTTTCTTGTTTCATGTACACCAGTTCATCAAACCCACATCGATTATCGTATTTCAAGTAGTACAGTTTCACGAAGCAATCAGTAAACGTGCACATTTACATTTCGATCTTTCTTTTGTGTTTTGTTTCTCGATTACTCGATTGTGCGTCGCCGTGTCTTTCCCCCCTTATTTTTTCTCCCTGTGGATTAATTTCTAACAGACGGAATCATCAGGGTATACACAGGGTGGCGCTTTTTTTATTTTCATCGACCCTTCCGACCGAGTGGGCCTGCCAGAGTCTGTGTATTCCGTCTTGCGGATTGGGACGTGCGTTTCAAGTTTCAGGTTTGTTTATTATTATTTTTTAAGAACTCTTTAAATATCCCCCCTCCCCAAAAAAAAAAGCCGATTCACCAGGTGCGCGTGTTTGCAATATTTAGACTGATTGATTCGTTCGTACCTTGTACAATTAAGTAGCTCGCTGGCCAGTTGACTGTTTTGCGGCGCTTCTTTTGTTTACGTTCAATTTCGCGCGAGCGATCGGCCGAGGTAAAGTCTTCTTTCTTGTTTCATGTACACCAGTTCATCAAACCCACATCAATTATCGTATTTCAAGTAGTATAGTTTCACGAAGCAATCAGTAAACATGCACATTTACATTTCGATCATTCTTTTGTGTTTTGTTTCTCATGATTGTGCGTCGTCGTGTCTTTCCCCCTTTATTTTTTCTCCCTGTGGATTAATTTCTAACAGACGGAATCATAAGGGTATACACAGGGTGGCGCTTTTTTAATTTTCAACGACCCTTCCGACCGAGTCGGCCTGCCAGAGTCTGTGTATTGCGTCTTGGGGATTCGGACGTGAGTTTCAAGTTTCAGGTTTGTTTATTATTATTTTTTAAGAACTCTTTAAATATCCCCCCCTCCTCAAAAAAAAGCCGATTCACCAGGTGCGCGTGTTTGCAATATTTAGACTGATTGATTCGTTCGCACCTTGTACAATTAAGTAGCTCGCTGGCCAGTTGACTGTTTTGCGGCGCTTCTTTTGTTTACGTTCAATTTCGCGCGAGCGATCGGCCGAGGTAAAGTCTTCTTTCTTGTTTCACGTACACCAGTTCATCAAACCCACATCAATTATCGTATTTCAAGTAGAATAGTTTCACGAAGCAATCAGTAAACGTGCACATTTACATTTCGATCATTCTTTTGTGTTTTGTTTCTCATGATTGTGCGTCGTCGTGTCTTTCCCCCTTTATTTTTTCTCCCTGTTGATTAATTTCTAACAGACGGAATCATCAGGGTATACACAGGGTGGCGCTTTTTTTATTTCCATCGACCCTTCCGACCGAGTGGGCCTGCTAGAGTCTGTGTATTCCGTCTTGCGGATTGGGACGTGCGTTTCAAGTTTCAGGTTTGTTTATTATTATTTTTTAAGAACTCTTTAAATATCCCCCCCTCCTCAAAAAAAAGCCGATTCACCAGGTGCGCGTGTTTGCAATATTTAGACTGATTGATTCGTTCGCACCTTGTACAATTAAGTAGCTCGCTGGCCAGTTGACTGTTTTGCGGCGCTTCTTTTGTTTACGTTCAATTTCGCGCGAGCGATTGGCCGATGTAAAGTCTTCTTTCTTGTTTCATGTACACCAGTTCATCAAACCCACATCAATTATCGTATTTCAAGTAGTATAGTTTCACGAAGCAATCAGTAAACATGCACATTTACATTTCGATCATTCTTTTGTGTTTTGTTTCTCATGATTGTGCGTCGTCGTGTCTTTCCCCCTTTATTTTTTCTCCCTGTTGATTAATTTCTAACAGACGGAATCATCAGGGTATACACAGGGTGGCGCTTTTTTTATTTTCATCGACCCTTCCGACCGAGTGGGCCTGCCAGAGTCTGTGTATTCCGTCTTGCGGATTGGGACGTGCGTTTCAAGTTTCAGGTTTGTTTATTATTATTTTTTAAGAACTCTTTAAATATCCCCCCCTCCTCAAAAAAAAGCCGATTCACCAGGTGCGCGTGTTTGCAATATTTAGACTGATTGATTCGTTCGCACCTTGTACAATTAAGTAGCTCGCCTTGTACAATTAAGTAGCTCGCTGGCCAGTTGACTGTTTTGCGGCGCTTTTTTTTACGTTCAATTTCGCGCGAGCGATCGGCCGAGGTAAAGTCTTCTTTCTTGTTTCATGTACACCAGTTCATGACGCATCAAACCCACATCGATTATCGTATTTCAAGTAGTACAGTTTCACGAAGCAATCAGTAAACGTGCACATTTACATTTCGATCTTTCTTTTGAGGTTTTTTTCTCGATTACTCGATTATGCGCCGTCGTGTCTTTCCCCCCTTATTTTTTCTCCCTGTGGATTCATTTCTAACAGACGGAATCATCAGGGTATACACAGGGTGGCGCTTTTTTTATTTTCATCGACCCTTCCGACCGAGTCGGCCTGCCAGAGTCTGTGTATTGCGTCTCGGGGATTGGGACGTGCGTTTCAAGTTTCAGGTTTGTTTATTATTATTTTTTAAGCACTTTTTAAGTATGCTGCCCCCCCCCCCTCCCAAAAAAAAGTTTGACAATTGCTGTTTCAAATGAAGAAACGATGATTGCCTGATTCTGGTTGTTAGCTTTTTCTGACCTACTAAGAGTATAAATTCCGGGCAAAAAAGGGGGCAATTTTTGATGATGGCATTTCCAATAATCCTGGAGGTAGCGCACGCACCTCGGACTCCTTAATAGCAGTTATCAAACTATCAGAGACACGCGGGAGTTCCGAGTGCCAACGTCAGTTCCTCGCAGTGCCACGATGTGGATGCGCATCGCCGTGGGCAACTCGCGATGACATGTGGAGTGCTCTTTCGCATAGGCTCGCACTGATATGCCGCACCAAGCGACAAAAACGTGAGTACAGACCTGTCCGTGTGAAACTAATTTCCAAAACGAAAACGAGCGCGCGAGAAGAGAGAGGCACCCGCACTTCGTTAATCAACATTTTATTATGATTAGATTAGAGCGCGCCGTCTTCTCGCTAATTGAAAAAACCAATTACATTTATAGTTAGCACCATAAGTCCGGGTGGAAGTGCTGTTTTGTCCTTGGAGTGCCATTAATTGAAGAGAACACCTTTCGTTACGTGACGCCGTAAACTTGAAAACTTGACGTTATCGTTTTCGAAAGAGAATAAATAATTCAGCTTTTTAGCTTTTCGTGAATTTAATTCGGCTAAAGGTCTCCGGGTACTTAACGGTGCCCGCACGCATCTTTATGTTAAAGGACTTACGAAGTTTTCCAATCAATTTTCTCCCTGAGGAAATTCAAACTACAAGACTCTTGAAAATTTGCAAAGTGATTAGAAAGAGGCGCTAGGTTTCATGCAAATTTCTTTAATAAATCATTAAGCGACAAAATAAAAAAAATAATAATGCGATGCTCATTATTATCGTTGCAAATTTTAATTAACACGATTAATACGAAGAACGCTTGAAGACATACGAAGCTTAATAATCAAAATTTTCTCCCTGAGGAATTTCAAACACAACACTCTTGAAAAGTCATTTCATCAAATTTCTTTAATAAAATGTTAAAACAATAACTAAAATAAAGAGATGAGATACTTATTATCAGGGAAAAGAATTCAGTCCACTTTGTGTTGGACGCTTTTTTACGCTAAATGTACTATTTACTCCTCCCACGTTTCCGCAGTTACTGAGTTGGCGGAGGAGTGCAATGCGAACGTCCGCGTTTCGCAAAAATTATTGTGGGCGAATCTCGATACAGTCGGAGTATTCATTTTACCTACAATTCGCTAAAGAAGTGGCCTGAATTCTCATCCCTGCTTATTATCATTTCAGGTTTTAATGAACGCTAAGGCTAAGCTCAGTGCCTGAGCTAAGCGTCCGATTAATTACCACCTCCTGATAGTTTAACCGTCGGTTAACATCCTTGGAAACCATTGTGCCGACGGTTAAATTTACCAGGAGATGGTAAGGTGAGGACTAAACCGGCAATTTATTAACCGCCGGTTAAATATTCGTTTCTCTTGACAACTTGTTTATTTTATTTTTTTTGTACCGCCGCTTACATCGTAAGGTAAACCACGCTGTGCCTGTTTTGGCTAAACTAATGCGGAATTCATTACGTAAGCGTCGCCCACCGTCGATAGGACGCCGCCGCCGGGAGTATAAGTCACTTTCCCCTTTTCCCTTCTATACTGAGCTACCGTTTCCATATACCTATTGGGTTTGATGATGATTTTATACCAAGTCCAATAATGTTGTTGTAAACCGAAGCCGGTTCACAGGATGCGCGTGTTTGCGATATTCAGACTGATTGATTCGTTCGCACCTTGTACAATTAAGTAGCTCGCTGGCCAGTTGACTGTTTTGCGGCGCTTCTTTTATTTACGTTGAATTTCGCGCGTGCGAGTTACGATTTCGATCGGCCGAGGTAAAGTCTTCTTTCTTGTTTCATGTACACCAGTTCATCAAACCCACATCAATTATCGTATTTCATGTAGTACAGTTTCACGAAGCAATCAGTAAACGTGCATATTTACATTTCGATCATTCTTTTGTGTTCTGCTTCTCGATTCCTCGATTGTGCGTTGTCGTGTTTTGACGCTGAAATTGTTGGGTCGTTAGCAACTAGTAGTTTTGTACACCGAGGCAGGTGGATCATTGCGTTTAACCTCTTTTTTTTTTGGTACCGCCGCTTACGTCGTAAGGTAAACCACGCTGTGCCTGTTTTGGCTAAACGAATGCCGGAATTCATCAAGTAAGTGACATCAGCGTCGCCCACCGTCGATAGGACGCCGCCGCCGGGCGTATAAGTCACTTTCCCTTTTTCCCTTTTATACTGAGCTACCGTTTCCATATACATATCGGGTTTGATATTGATTTTATATCAAGTTCAATAATGTTGTTGTTAACCGAAGCCGGTTCACCAGGTGCGCGTGTTTTCAATATTCAGACTGATTGATTTATCGACCACCTTGTACAACTAAGTAGCTCGCGGGCCAGTTGACTGTTTTGCGGCACTTCTTGTATTTACGTTCAATTTCGCGCGTGCGAGTTACGATTTCGATCGGCCGAGGTAAAGTCTTCTTTCTTCTTGACAACTTGTTTATTTATTTTTCTTTTCACTCCCGACGAAGGAGAGCGAAACGTCGAGTGCTTTTCCATTTATACTCTGTCCGGTTATAGATTAAAAATTTACAATTTTCAACGGACAAGAGTTAACTCTGTTATTATTAAGCCACAGTTTTCTGACATAGTTAAACTGCGTTTTAGATCTTAATTCATGGTTAAACTACGTTTTACATCTTCATGACTGCTTGAACAACCAAAAAAAAAAAAGAAATAAGAAACACACTATAATATATAACTATATAAATATATAACAATAAGTAATAAGAATAAAACTCTAGTTAAAGTCAAACGTAGTTTAAACCTTCAGTGAACAAATAGTTTCCCTAAGAATTTTTTTTTTAATAATTAGAAGATTTATCATCTGTTGCTGTTTAGAATCTGATAATCAACAATGTTATTACTGAAATAAATTTCATTTTCTTGGAAATTCGTCCGGAAAATACGATATTGTACGGGCCATTTGTTCCATGAAATATTCAACCATCGCAAAGATGATTGATTCGAAGGAAACGAGCCATTAATAAAAAAAAAATCCGAGCAAATTTTACTAGCAATTTTGCGTCCGCTTTCAAAATTCACGTAATCGTCTTGCATTCCACGAAAGAAACAAATCGAAATCGACAGAATTCAGAAGAAAAAAAAAGACAGAGCTTCTCAGGGCTCGTAATTAAAGCGAAATTCAAAGATGGAAAAGAACATCTTTCTTTTGTTGAATTTTGTTATTCTTTTCTGACTTATACACTATACAGGGTCTCTCGTAACGCACGGAGGAAACTCATAAGGTGGCCAGGAGGGGTCGAAGTGAAGTACGTCTGCTTTCAAAATTTATGTAACCAACTTACATTCCACGAAAAAAATCGAAAAATCAACAGAATTCAGAAAAAAAAACGGAGCTTTTTAATGAAAGCAAAATTCGAAGGTTGAAATGAAAGTCTATTTTCTTGGTTGAATTTTCCTATTTTTTTTCTAACTTTCACTATACAGGGTCTCTCGTAACGCACGTTGTAAACTCGTAGGGTGGCCAGGAGAGGTCAAAGCAAAGCGTTTTTCTTAATAAACTTTCGTTAAAAACTCAAAAACCAAAAAGTTACAGCAAGTTCAGTTTAAATTAATCAACGAGCAACCGTTACTATTAACTATACTAAGGTGCGGTAACTAAATCGCCCTTTAAATTTAAAATCTGAGATTCCTAAGAATAGCTGGCTTTAAAAAAAAAACTAGTAACACAAAAGTCACGACCATTTAATTCTAATTCAAATTAGTTCAATTTTGTTCTTAACTAACTTGACGTCGTCAGAATCAGTTGTTGCCCAACGAAGTAACGGTTTTAACGGCGCTATCAAGTGTACAACAATTTTACTTTGATGTTCCAAACTATTCAGAAACTGTTTGCCATGCGAACAGGGCCGCAGCCAGACTATATATTCAGGGGAGGCTTATCGTAGTTTGGGGCAGGCTCGATAAGTTTTACTTCAATGCTTTTAAAATATTTTCATGTCGGGTTAGGCTGTCGTAAAATTTTCCAGGGCAGGCTCAGCCTCCCCTGGCGCCCCCCTAGCTACGGCCCTGCATACGAACAAGCCTACTTTATTGAGAGCCGCTTGTTATTGGATTTTTTTCAAAAGCGAATTGAGGAGAAAAAAAAAACTTTATTTTGATTTGCGCTAGCTCGCAATCTTCTTCGTAATTTATGACACACCCTGTATTTGTGGAATTATATCATTTCAGAAAAATTTTCTCCCTAAACTCCTTAGAGCTCTAAGTTCTTTTTTTATTTTATTTTTTATAACTAGGATAACATTAAGGGAGGGCAGAAAATAATTACCCTTAGCTAAGCTGTTCGTTTCTGACTTCTACTGTAAGTATCTATTTTTGAAAATGGTTTTTTTTTTTTATTAAGCTCCTTAGAGCTCTGTTTTTCTTTTTCTTAATTAGGGCAGAAATCAGAAGTAGAAAAGAAAAAAAAAACTTCTTAAAGCTCTATTTTTTTTCCCGAATTCTGTATTCATTTCTGACTTCTACTATTTACTTGCGGAAACCATTTTATTTTAGAATTCTATTTCTATAATAAGCTCCTTACAACTTTTTTTTTATAACCGGATATAGAATTAAGAGGTAGAAAAAAAAACTCGTTTGAGTTTTGATTGTTTTTTTTTTCGGAATTCTGTTCATTCGACTTCTACTGTATTTGTATTTTTTTTTTAAGAATAATTTCCAGTTTTATTTGCGTCTGCATTAATAAAGACTTTATTATTATTTAATTTTTTTATTATATATAATAATAATAATAATATTTTTTTTTATTATATATATTATTTTATTTCGTTCCTAAGTTTCTTAGAGCTGTGTTTTTTTTTCATAATTAAAAGACACGTTTGAAATAGAAAGAAAGAAAGCTTTTTAAGGCTTTTTTTTGTTTCTGACGGCCATTTTCACAATCAGACTTTAAGGAAGCTTTAATTTAAAGTCACTTTAATTATAGGAAAACAGATGTATTTTTTTAAGGTTAAAGTAACTTTAAATTTAAAGTCTGATTATGAAAACGACACTAAGGCCCGGTTTCTGGAAGCAATTTATGGTCCGATTAGTTTAACTAAGGATTAGAATGTGACATACGTTATGTTATACTGCTTAGTGTGTCACAATCTAATCATTAGTTAAGCTAATCGGTCGATAAATCGCTTCCAGAAACCGGGCCTAAATTCTGTTCATAACGATTGTTTTTGTATTAAAATCAACGAGAAAGTAGTAAAATTCCGCCCTTCCTTGGAGACCATTATCAATACGCTGGTTTTCAAGGACAATATCTGGCAGATTAATTAATCAGGAGGTGATCAAATCGGGCCTAGTTTATGTGAATTACATTTTTTGGGTGAGTTGTTATTTCGATGGAGAGATTAAGGCCCTATTTCTTCACCTACGGATAGCTTTATCTGCCAGGTTGTATCCTCGGAAACTATTATAGATACAAAGGTTTCCGAGGATAGTACCTGGCAGATAAATTTATCAGTAGGTGAAGAAATCGGGCATAAGTTGCGTTCACACTCGACCTTTAACGCTATTGGGCCTCCTTTATGTCATCATATACGCGGTTGGTTCCTACAGATGTCAACGATGTTTCCGATTTCTTCGAACTTTAGACTGGTTCTGTGATGGTACCACCATATCGTAGGTATCATAGTTGCGAATATTTCTGCGTTTACTTACATGTATAGTTTCAATAATTTTTCAAAACCAGGACTGTCGACGTGATGGATTGTTATTAAAAATTGTTGCATAGAGTGAGACATTTCCTTTTCCTTTCACCCTCCCCTCGCCTCGGGTTAAGATTAGGTTGTCGCATTTAATTAACATCCACACCCGTCACGACTGAAACTGTTGGCTGCACTGCAAGATAATTTCCTCAGCACAAACCTTGTTTCTACAGACGATGGGTGGTAGTAGTAGCTTCCATGCAGGAGTCTTAAGTGTTGAATTAGGAGCTCCAAATTCCTCTGCGTTTTTTTTTTATTTTCATATCCTTTCCTTTTATTTCCAAACCCTAGTAGCCTAATCTTTTTCTTCTATTGTGATTGAAATTGAAGGTCAGATTTTTGGCATTTTATTTCGATGTCCTCCTTTTTCTTAAAGTTATTGTCTATTATTTACTCGATTGTTAGTTACAGTTTTACTAATTTATGAGCCGTTCCATCCTGCATGTGCAAATCGGAACGTGCCTTTAGTTCGCGTGGATAATACGTAATTTAAAGGCAAAAGTTATTTGAAGTGCACGACAAAACTTCCATAATAACGCGTATTATACGAATGTCATCAGCTTGTTACAAACTCGACCAGCCTCGCTTTTTCCACGCAGATGCAAATCCTAAATACATCACAAGAGAATCCTCGTGTCGGCCAAACTTTTCGTCGCATTCAAGAGCCCGAAGAACTTTCCTTCCGCAACTATTAGCCCACGTCAATTTCACGTAAATTACCTCCCTCACCTCGCCCTCTCTTTTGAACGTGCGAATTTATTAAAAAAAAAAAAAAGAAAAAATAAGTTCGACACGTAAGTTACCTCCCTCACCACGCCCTCTCTTTTGAACGTGCGAATTTAAAAAAAAAAAAAAAAGAAAAAAAAGTTCGACGTTTGCCAGAATTTATTAAACGCCTTAAAAAAAAGGCGAAAGCCATTCTCATAATGAAGTTTAAGTTTGTACGAGCGAGCGAACGATCCGATTGTGAGTCGAGCACAAAACGAATTCCTCTTTCTAATTTTCATAATAATATAACGTTTATTAGGGCCGTTCCCTGGGGAAATTAATCGCGCCCGGCCCGAGCGAATGCAGCAAATAATCAATCTAATACTTTGTTTTTAATTTAGGGTGATTAATATAATACAGCGCGAATTCCTTTGTAAACACGAAAAGCGCAATTTCCAGTTTCAGTTTTTAATGAAAACGATGCGCGGATTTTATTTTATAGCTTCAGATATTGATTAACACTTAAGTGAGTGCGAGCGTCTCGTAAAAACGACCGTTTAAAAACGACAAAATCGTTTTTTAATGTGATTTTCATGTGGTAGTAACTATTGTTATCTCTTGGTTCCACATATAATAGTTGCAAACTTGATTGCAATCGTTATTTCATGTGGGCTGGTATTTTGAACATCACACTTTCATCTTCATTCTTCTCCTTTTTTTATTAAAAAAAAATCAATTTCTCTTTTTATTAATTTTCCTAGGCCCGGTTTTTCCATCACAGTTTAACTTTAAGCTTCGTTTTATTCCCATGGTAACAATTGTTTTCACAGGAATAAAACGGAGCTTAACCTACAGTTAAAGCCCAATTGAAAAACTGGCCCGTATACGCTTATAAACGACTTAGAACAAATATTTTATTACCTATTAAAATACGCGCGTGCAGCTCTTATAAGAAGTAGGATTAATAATTTTATCCTCCTAATAGTTTTTAATTCGCGCGATTGTACGGGCCGCCATTTTAGATGCTGGCACCTTGAAAATTGAAAGTAGGCAACCCATTCTACTTCCGTGCATTCTTTTAGTACGTTATGGAAAACACGAAGTTCTTTCTGATTTGATTGGCGGGTTGCTGGGGTTCTGGAGACATCAGGGGTGACGTGACAGAAAACTCAAAGCAAATAGAAGACAAACATTTAATTTTACGAAGCTGCAGGCGAAAGAATTTTTCTTTTTAAATTAATCGGAAGCTATTAATCGAAAAGCAGCTGAGAGCAAATTCTGCACGAATTTAAAGCGGATGAAGAATGAAGAAAAAAAAAAGAAAAATAATGCAACAACCCTTAAGAATTATTAGAGGCAATCAAAAATGATAAAATATTCAAGGCGAGAAGGAAAACGACCGGTTTCCTTGTACATTAATTTCCGCTGCGTGATACATTCCGCAAAAATTCATTCTGAAATGTCGCCATAAACGAAAACTCTCCACTAAATTATAAACGGCACGTTTCGACATAAAAAACTGAAATAAAATAAAAGCGGAACGACCGCAATATAATTTTGATTAAAATTTTTTTTTTCGTTACCTTTGACTTTTATCCGGCAAATTAAAAATTGAATATTAAATGGCTTGCGATGTCATAACGGCCGACGGGAATTAGAATCGAGTCGGTCGTAAAAATTTTGCGTTGAACTTACACTTCGCTGGGCATTTTAAACGTGTGCGGTCAGATGGACGTGAATTTTGTGGACGTTAAAGACTGTCCCTTTGTGAATATTCAGATCAATGAAACATTTGATGTTATTCAACATTCAGTTCAACGACGACACGTTAGGCTCTATCGCCAAATGATTTATAGCCTAACATTTATTCACTTTTACCAATACTCTAATTTGACTACAATCATTCGAGCGTATTAAAATATCGTAGGTACCAACGAGTCGAGTTTGTAGAAAGGTATACATATGTTCGAAAAAAAAATAATACACATCACAGGTTTGCAAAGACGACATAACAGCCAATTTGTAGGTATTACGGAAAGCGGGACCACTTATGCTAGCACCAATATGGCGTTTTTAACATGAAAGTATCCAAGAATTTAAACTCTGTGACATTCGCAAATATGTTTGTGTGTGGAGATCTTGCGCTGTTAGTCCAGAAAGCTGATGCCAATGAAAAATAAATATAAACAAATGACTGTTTTACTAATAACCTATACATAAATATGAAATTCTGTTATATATTTTGATTAATAAGGACCCGAGTACGGGCATGTGTACGTGTGTGTGTGTGTCGATTAGCACAACACACCATATTTTTGTCTTGAAACTAAACAAAACTACCCGAATTTTACGGATTGGACAGAAGGTACGCAGTGCACGCACCAATATGGCGGAACGGAGGTCGTCTTCTCATAGCGTCTCCTTCGATACCATCTCAATAATACCCAAACACGTATAAACAATTTCATTTCCGGTAAACTACCCGAATTTTACGGATTGGACAGAAGGTACGCAGTGCACGCACCAATATGGCGGAACGGAGGTCGTCTTCTCATAGCGTCTCCTTCGATACCATCTCAATAATACCCAAACACGTATAAACAATTTTATTGTTATTTCCGGTAAACTACCCGAATTTTACGGATTGGACAGAAGGTACGCAGTGCACGCACCAATATGGCGGAACGGAGGTCGTTTTCTCATAGCGTCCCCTTAAACACCATCTCAATAATACCCAAACACGTATAAACAATTTTATTTCCGGTAAACTACCCGAATTTTACGAATTGGACAGAAGATACGCAGTGCACGCATCAATATGGCGGAACGGAGGTCGTTTTCTCATGCCGTCTCCTTAAACACCATCTCAATAATATCCAAACACGTATAAACAATTTTATTTCCGGTAAACTACCCGAATTTTATGGATTGGACAGAAGGTACGCAGTGCACGCACCAATATGGCGGAACGGAGGTCGTCTTCTCATAGCGTCCCCTTAAACACCATCTCAATAATACCCAAACACGTATAAACAATTTTATTTCCGGTAAACTACCCGAATTTTACGAATTGGACAGAAGATACGCAGTGCACGCATCAATATGGCGGAACGGAGGTCGTTTTCTCATGCCGTCTCCTTAAACACCATCTCAATAATACCCAAACACGTATAGACAATTTTATTTCCGGTGAACCCCACGTCTGGGTGTTTATAGAACGTCGGCTGCAGTTGATCTCTTTTCATTTCGAAGCCGACAGCAAACGCCACGTGACCTCAACGAGTTCTCCACTTTCAATGAAAACTGCAGTGAGTGAAGGGTCACGTTTCCGTGCAGGATCGCACGTCCATTAAAACGGAAATAAATAGCGTAAAACTTGAAGAAGATAGAAGTCTAATTAATTAAAACGAAACGAATCGATTAATGAATAGATTTTAATTCGAAGACACACGAAGTAACGACAAATGGTTTATTAAACTCTTATAAGGAATATTTGGTTACTTGGGACCAATCTAACCAAAATATTAATAATATTAGTTCAAAAAAAAATGTGTAGGTATGTGTGCCAGCAATGGAATGAGACATAGGCGTCGTGTCGGTGGATGGGGGGTGCTTATAAAAGCGAAAAGAAACAGAAATCAAAGCCAGAGAAAGGGGAAAATCCCCCAAAAATATTTCTTTACGATTTTATGTATGGGTAAACAAGGAAAACTGGGAAAGCCCAATATTCAGAACACCCTCCTATACATATAATAATAGAATCCCACTTCTGACACCAATTGTTACGTTTTCATAAAAGAAGTTTGGTTTTCGCCTACAAAAAAATCTTTATTTTAGGGTTAGGAAATTATAATGTAACAAACCTTTACAATTGACAATTTTGGTTGCTATCCACTGACGTAATAGCCACCATAGACATTACGTCACCGTCGGTGTAACTCATGACGAGCTCCAATCCTTAAAAAATAAAATAATAATTTCAGTTAATTCGTTAATCATTTTAAGGGTCACATCCACTAACATAAAATAATCAACTTACTGTTATAATTTAGATATGTCATTTTACTTTGTTTATTGTATTAGTTTCTTTAGCTTCAATTAGGTTTGCTAATGCTAACCATCTAACCATAAAAAAAAAATCGAGTTCTTCTTTATCAACAATAAAACTGCAAGCTTAACCTCTTTTTCTTACATTTTTGTTACGGTGACGTCTTTTACTAGACGGCGTGTCAACGCAAGTAACTGGGATCAAATTAGGATCCAAGACGCTTGTGGCCGCGGCGTCCTTGGTAACTACGGAGAGAAAAAAAAAATAGGGAAAAGTCACGTGGTCAAGACAGATACCTTCGATTGTCACGGCAACGCCACGCGGCACTGCCAAATCTACGATTTATTCCTTGCGTAAATTGAGAAATACTTCTTCACTTACTAAAAATATAACCGTCAGCCTATCCGCGGCTTTAACCTAAGTTATACGGATAGCTTTTTGCCAAAGTAAGACAAATTCGTAAATAATTTTAAACCAGAACGCTGTTTAGAGGGATGCAATCCGACGTCTCGATTTTAAATGGTGGGGGAGGACAATCAGTATTTTGGAGCCACTCTGTATATTTGAGCATCAGTTTCATTCGCCTTCATCTCGTTTTGCCGCATTTTAAAATGACCTAAATTAAAAAAAAAAAAACTCGTCAATTTCATAAAAATGTTAATGTTCATGATTTTATCAGTGTGATTAGTTTGTTTTTAGATCCTTTTTTTTTAGTGTTTTTAAGTTGGTAGCGTACTGAAGATGGCAGCTTAGCTGCCGAAATACGTATCTGCGGATATAAAAATTATTGTGGGCGGAGGTTAATTTCAATTATCTCTTAAACCACAGTCTCCTTTACTATTTTATTTCGGCGGTTAAGCTGCCATCTTCAGTAGTTGACTTCTTGTTTCTTGATCACAAGGAAAGTCAATTTATACTATATACGTATTTGTTGAAGTGTCTTATGATTAAGAAACAAAGAACTTAACTACTGAAGATGGTAGCTTAGCTGCCGAAATATGTAAATAGTATACAAAAAATTGAAAAAAAAAACATTTTGTAGTTAGGAGATTCATTCCCGAAAGAAATTATTCTATTACCATGGCTCCAAAATCAAAATATTCAGAAAATAACGTTACCAAAAACAGTTTCGAATTATTAAGTTGAATGAACGGGAATATTAGAACGCAAGTAGTAACGGTTGAAAACAAATTTCTTCGAGAAAGAAGTGTTTGAGGAACAATTGAAGCGCACGCCGCTTATGTAGTTTCCGGGAACTTTTCTAACCTAAAATGATTGACAACTGTCACTTTTTGGGAACAGTGACACGACTTTAAGGCCCTTACTGAAATTTTGCAACCCGGCGACTTGACTTCTATCTACGCCACTGCACATACTCCTGAGGTTCTAGGACGATTCTGCACTACCTTTACGAACAGTGGCGGCGTTAGGGGCGGGCGAACCGCGCAATAGCCCGGGGACTCGCGATTTCAGGGGCCTCGCGCTATCTGCTGTACATGAATGTTTGAATATTTTAAGCCAAGATAGTTGCCAGAATGAAGATTATCGAATATCGTATATAAATACGAAAATATTTGCGGATTTGTGTAAAATGAACATATTAGAAACTTCATTCAGTCAAAAAGAAAAATAAAAACCTTACAAACAAACAACACGTATAAACAAATAGTTGTCCTTAATACTCCCTTAATAAATCTTACTTTTAGAGAGACAACATTTTCGACCAGCTCTTATTTCTAGAGTAACATCTGTTGTATGAGGACTAGATTTGATGGTCTTCAACCATTTTGTGTCTCTCCTTAGAATTTAAGTTTGCTTGCAAAAAATCTCAAATATGTTTAAGTAAGATTATTGCAGTTTATAATTAGTTTCAGTTTTTAAACTCTCGATTTTATAATTCGATAACCTGATAGGTTGGTTAATATTGGTAGGCCCCTTTTAAATTACATTAGTATTCTTAAAACAGTATGCATAGATATACTGATTCTATTTGATTTTATTTCATTTTTTTTAGTTGTAAACCAATTGCATTTCGTCTTTACCTGATTCAATTTGACTTTATTTTATATTTGCATTATGTTATATATTTATATTTTGTACTTGTAGTTCGTTGTGACTAAGTTTTATAGAATATGTAATTTCGTCTTATTTTTATCACCGATCGTCTTTTGTTTTTCTTTTTTAATTCTTTATTTGACTTTATTTGATTCAGTTTTTAATACAGCGTGGAAACTAAGCAGCGGATAAATACGTATTTTTAAGTTTTTTTTTCAAAAGACTCAAACAGAAACTATTTTCAGTACTACAGGGTGTTTGCAGAAAGCTGGGCGAGTGTTAATTTTATATTTTTTTAATCTCACCCTTCCAATTAAACAAAATTGACGGGTCCGAGCGTTCATTCTTTTTTGAAATTAATTGTCTTGAAAATATCGAATTTATCCGCCACTTAGTTTCCACGCTGTGTAATTAATTGATCGACCTTTGTTTTTTCCTTTATTCGATTTCATTTAATTTAGTTTTATTTTTTAACTATCAGATTATCTTTCATTCGACCGGATTTTATGTTTTAATTATCAATTGATCGCCTTTTGTTTTTGTTTTTCCCTTAAGTAACTCGATTTCAGTTTATTTTACACTTTAATCCTTTCGATCGAGCGCCATTTTCGTTTTCTCTTTTATGGGATTTTATTTTATTTATTGATTATTAATTGATCATTTTTTGGTTTTGTTTTTGTTTTATTCACTAGATTCGAGTTCATTTTACATTCTAATCCCTTGGATCGATGGCCATTTTTGTTTTCTCTTTTACGCGAATTGATTTTATTTTTTAATTATATTTTTTTAACATTTAAAATTTAACCTTTAACATTTTCATTTATCATATTTTGTTTTTGTTTTATCTTTCGTTTGACTTTATTTGATACGAGTTTTTATTTTTTAATTATTCTCTTTTTTTTATTAAATTTTTTGTTGTCAATATTTATATTGATTTGACTTATTCTTAGTTTTATTTTCGTCCTATTTTTTTGCCGATTTGATTTGACGATATATTCTTTTTATTTTGAACATCAATTAATTGTCTTCTTCTTTTTATATATTTTTATTTTATAGTTACTTTTTTTTTAATTTCTAAGTCACATTTTTATTTCATAGTTTTACTTCTTTGTATCCGGAGTACCATTTTGATTTAAAATAACGACGAAAATTTTTAAAATCGAAACTTGTCAAATAGCGGTCACTTGAAGTTATTTTACCTACTCGTTTTAAATTTATTTAGTATTTTCTGCTTTTTATAATGCAAAGAGAACAAACTCTTCTCCCTTACCCCAAGGGCCCCGCAAAAGTTTCTCGCGCGGGGCCTCGCAACTATTAAGACCGCCTCTGCTTACGAGAACCAAAATAAGTCTTAGGTTATTACGACTGGATATCGAAAATAATTGCGTTATAAAAACAAATTAAGATAAGGTTGCACTTTCTTGATGACGTCAGAATACATGATTCCGATCTTTAGTAAGTGACGAATGATATTATAAGATTTGAAGCCTTTCTTGATGACGTCAGAATATCTGATTCCGATCTTTAGTA
Source organism: Prosopocoilus inquinatus (assembly GCA_036172665.1). Lineage (NCBI taxonomy): Eukaryota > Metazoa > Arthropoda > Insecta > Coleoptera > Lucanidae > Prosopocoilus > Prosopocoilus inquinatus. Next base: position 2,836,852 of record CM069873.1, read on the forward strand.
AGTTGCGAATAATAGTTTAACAAAAAATCCGAAGTTATCTTATATTCGTTAATAATTCTAAAATTATGACTTATATAAATTAAATATAATAAATGAGACTTTGTCAGGAGACACACTGTACTGTTAAAAAAAAAAAAACGAGCAGCTAATGAATTCGTTGTTTAAGAAGAAAAAAAAAATGCTCGGCAACGAAATGTATTCTGTTGTTGTCTGCTATCAGCCTGAAAATCCGATAACAAAACTCTATTGTTTCAGGGTCCCAGATAATAAAGAATGACGTCAATTCGTCTGCCGCTCATGCAACAATGCCTCCAGTACATATTACAGGTAGTTAATTGGCTTAATGAAATAACCACACTCTTTCCAAATTGCAAAGGCACGATCCCAAAGCAATTTCGTAAAGGCGCAGAATTCAAATCCAATTCATATTAATTATTCTATTGCATTATTAATGTTATTATAAATAAATAAGACTAGACTTTGATCTTAGACTCTGCGAAAATAGTAAATAACAACGATGCTACTGTCTTATCATAAGGTTTTCACATGCATAATTTAGCATAATAAAAAACAAATGCTTAGCTGATCAAGTATCGGAATATCTGCGATCCCACTCGGACTTCCTGGAGCGTTACATCATGGAAGAAGTGGAGCTCGAGCAGTTGGAACGGTGGATCATCCGAAGATCCCAAAGGCTGAAAAAGAAAGCGGAAACCGCAAAGAACGGAAGGAAGACGAGCCTGTCCCGCTGGAAGTTCTGCGTGCACGCCGACAAGCGCCAGATGCTCCAGGACCTGACCCAGAGCCTGCAACTGCGACCCACTAAGGATCACGTCCTATGGGAATTGTCGAACTGTATTTGTTCAGCTGTCGGCGCGGATGGGTTCAGGTGAGTTCCGGTTTATTTGCGCGCGAGTTTTAGTTTCCGTGTTATGCACGGGCGTAATGGGAGGTTCACCTAATTAGAATTAGCTATTTGAGGAGGAGAGGCGACGTGACGCTTTCCAATTATTAGAACTGCCGGGGGAATTACCAATTTGTGCGTTGTGTGTAACTTAGAGAATACGCCGATGATTTATGATAGTCTGTATTACAAGATTCCGCTTCTTGTTAGTAACTAAGACTAAAATAATTAAACTATAAGATTTGTATTAAAAAAAATATATATATACATTCGAAGCAGAATTTTGATATGATATGACCAGGGAAAAGAATTCGGGCCACTTCTTCCATGAACAATACGAAAATTTAGTACTTCGAGACTGTATTCGCCTCGCCTATAATAATCTCTTCTCCTCCTACTCAATAACAATTCGATGCGTCAGAGCCGCGGAAAGGTGGCAGAAGTACATTCGGTGTAAAAAACTAAATGGCCTGAATTCGTTTCCCTGGATATGACACACGTCAGCTAAAAACAGCTCGTTCTAAAATGGCATTACAAGCATCTTTTTTCGGTAATACTTTTACTTTTGTTTCAAATAAAAGGTACCAAATTTCACGTGGTCTCGATTTCTAATCACCCTGTATATGTTATTTCAAAATTTTGGTAGTTGCTTAGGACTCGCTGGAAGAAGCTAAACTTTTCATGAAGAATGACCTTTCTTCCTAAAATTCGAAGTAAGGAAGTTTATAGGTACAGTTGGGTCGAACAGGTGACACATTGCATTGCGAGAAGCTTCCGGAATTGTAGGGGCGTAGGTAGAGCTTTAAAACAATCGAATTTCATTACAAAAATACACCTCTTGATTTTAGTATTTGGTTAAGATTAATTAATCTCTGGTGGTCGGGGTTTCTCTGCCAGTCCTGGGTTCCCTCTCATTCTCATTCTCATCGACGCAGCAGTACTGCCAACTTCGTACATTTCACACCAGACTTGGTGATAAAAATAATCAAACTAGAAGATTTATACAAAAGAAAGAAAATATTTATATACAAAGCAGAATTTTGGTACGTGATCGTTGCAGATAGGCTAAAAATAGCTCGTTCTAAAATGTTTTCTTTTTCGTATCGAAACAGACTGATGGTCAAATTATTTTTTCGCATTTCCATACTCTCAAAAGGTCTTAAGTGAAGTTAAACAAAATATCATCGTGTAATGCCTTCTTCGCCTCCACCATGTTGCGAAAAGCTTCCGGGGTCGTAGGGGCGTAGGTAGAGCTTTTAAACAATCGAATTTTATTACAAAAATACACCTCATGATTTTAGTATTTGGTTAAGATTAATTAATCTCTGGGGGTCGGAGTTTCTCTGCCAGTCCGGGGTTTCCTCTCATTCTCATCCACGCAGCAGTACTGCCAACTTCGTACATTTCACACCAGACTTGGCGATAAAAATAATCAAACTAGAAGATTTATACAAAAGAAAGAAAATATTTATATTCAAAGCAGAATTTTGGTACGTGATCGTTGCAGATAGGATGTGACACATATCAGCTAAAAATAGCTCGTTCTAAAATGTTTTCTTTTTCGTATCGAAACAGAATGACGATCAAATTTTTTTTCGCATTTCCGTATTCTCAAATGGGCTTCAATGAAATTAAACAAGGTATCGCCGCGGAATGCCTTCTTCGCCTCCACCATGTTTCGAAAAGCTTCCGGGGTTGTAGGGGCGTAGGTAGAGCTTTTAAACAATCGAATTTTATTTCAAAAATACCCCTCTTGATTTTATTATTTGGTTAAGATTAATTAATCTCTGGGGTTCGGAGTTTCTCTGCCAGTCCGGGGTTCCCTCTCATTCTCATTCTCATCGACGCAGCAGTACTGCCAACTTCGTACATTTCACACCAGATTTGGCGATAAAAATAATCAAACTAGAAGATTTATACAAAAGAAAGAAAATATTTATATTCAAAGCAGAATTTTAGTACGTGATCGTTGCAGATAGGATATGTCATATGTCAGCTAAAAATAGCTCGGTCTAAAATGTTTTCTTTTTCGTATCAAACCAAAATGATGATGAAATTATTTTTTGGTATTTCCAATTTCTCAAAAGGGCTTAAGTGAAATTAAACAAAATATCGTCGTGGAATGCCTTCTTCGCCTTCGCCGTGTTACGAAGAGCTTCCGGGGTCGTAGGGGCGTAGGTAGAGCTTTTAAACAATCGAATTTTATTACAAAAATACACCTCTTGATTTTAGTGTTTGGTTAAGATTAATTAAATCTCTTGGCGTCGAAGTTTCTCAGCCAGTCCGGGGTTCCCTCTCATTCTCATTCTCATCGACGCAGCAGTACTGCCAACTTCGTGCATTTCACACCAGATTTGGTAATAAAAATAATCAAACTAGAAGATTTATACAAAAGAAGGGAAATATTTATATTCAAAGCAGAATTTTGGTACGTGATCGTTGCAGATAGGATATGTCACACCTCAGCTAAAAACAGCTCGTTCTAAAATGTTTTCTTTTTCGTATCAAAACAGAATGACGATCAAATTATTTTTTCGTATTTCCCTGTTCTCAAAAAGGTTAAATGAAATTAAACAAAGCATCGTCGCGGAATGCCGTCTTCGCCTCCACCGTGTTACGAAGAGCTTCCGTGTTGTAGGGGCGTAGGTAGAGCTTTGAAACAATCGAATAAAAATATATACCTCTTTATTTTAAATAGATAAAACAGCGACATCCTAGGATCGCTTTTTGACCCGAAATTCTAGTATTTAATTAAGATTGATATCTGGGGGTCGAGGTTTTTCTGCCAGTCGGGGATTCCCTCACTTCCTCGACGCAGCAATGTTGTCAACTTGGTGCATTTTATATAAAATTAGAGCTGTTGGTACTGGGTTGCCAGATTGAGCGAAATTCAGTCAACTTTGACGTTTAAAAACCTTATTTGGCGCCTGGCGCCTTATTTGAGCTACTGTTGTTGTTGTCTTCGCCTAAAAACACTCGACAAAATTCTTCATACTAATCTAATATTCGAGTAGGTACTCTTTTGTTCATATAATATTTTTTCTTTCTCTTTCCTTTTTTTTTCTTTCCTTTTTATTTTAAGGAATTCATGTTTTGCGTTTACTGACTTTCCTTTGTTTTGTTTTGTTTTTACCTTTTGTTTCCTGTCAGTTTCTTGACTCGCAAGTTTTCGGCCGAGGAATCGACGTTTTTTCCTTTATTTATTTATTTATTTCTTTTTGATCTATCCATTCTGCTATTATTTCGTGTTTCGTTCTGTTTTTCGCATTCTTCTTTTTTTAATCGAATCGCTTTTCGAATGGAATAGCATTTTTCGTCTAGAGATTCATTTGTTTTTCTGTTCAACCTAGTCATAAATTTTCTTTTGTTTTTTTTTCTGTTCTTTACGCTTTCATAATGCATTTCTTATCGAATTGATTTTGCGCACTTTTTCGTAGTTCATAGTTTTTCATTTATTTTGTGCCCGTCACAGTTGCGACCTTCTTTTGTTTTACGCACTGCGTTTCGTCGTTCGTTTCTTTCTTGTTTTTTGTTTTTTTTTTTTTTAATCGTATTATTGACTTTTTTATACTTTATCCTTTAACCGGACGCTATTAAAATTGGGAAGACCACCAACGTTCGCATTCATTTTCTGCGAACTTTTTTGATTCGTCCGGAAAACTGTTGCCTTTTCGTTCAGGTTGGCGTCGGTCGATCTTCTTTTGTTTTTTCGCTCGGTGGTCTGGGACAATTCGCCGTCGCCGATTTGCTATTGCCAATTCACCGTCGCCGATTCGCCGTAGGTACAATTCGCCGCCGTCGGAGTTTGATTGGTCGTACTTTGCTTCAATCAATTTTCTTTTTTAATTTTTCAACATTTTTTACTTTTAATTTTTTTACATTTTTTACTTTATTTCTTTTTATATTTTTTTACTTTTAATTTTTTTAAATTTCTTACTTTTAAATTTTTTCGCCTCAATTGAAAACAGTTAAGTTGAGGAGTTCAGTTGAGTTGGGTTGACCTTGAGGTTTGCCGAGCTATATTTTTAATTTTCTTAGTTTTAAATTTTTTCGCCTCAATTGAAAACAGTTAAGTTGAGGAGTTCAGTTGAGTTGGGTTGACCTTGAGATTTGTTGAGCTTTATTTTCACATTTTTCCACTTTAAATAGTTTTCACATTTCTTTTTGTTAATTTTTTAATTGGGTTGGATGGGATTTAGGTTGGGTTCAGTTACAATGGGTGGACAGTTACATTTTTGCACTTCTAATTTGTTTTTTTTTTATATATTAACATTAATGATTATATTAATATTTATAATCGAATAATTAATTAATAATACTTTTTAAAAAATTTTGTTGCAAATCGTTTTTGAATGCAGTAAATCCCTCGAACAGCTTCTGCACAACTGTTTCAACCCTATTTGGGGCTTCGTCAGCAGAAAAACGATTTGCAACAATTTTTTTTTTAACTTTCATTACGTTTTGACAGCAAGCACGGCCGGTCGCCTTGCATGTGATGACTTATAATGTAGCAAATTGGCTGCAATGTTTCGATGTTAGATCAAAAAGCGCTCCTAACATTTCAATTTGATTTTGTTTTATTTGTCACTTTTTGCTTGGGTTAAGTGGAGTTGAGGCTTCCGCCGGCCCTGGTTTTTGAGTAGAAATGTATTGCAGTGAAACGTTCTGGAGCGTAGAAGCTGAACGTACTGTTCTTTAATTGAATCCTGGTTGATCAATTAACCAGAGTTTCAATTCGATTATATCAACAAAAAGACTCGAATTCGAATCTCGATTGCCTCGAAAATTTTTCTGCCAAAAATTAATTAGCATTGAATTCAATTCTTGATTAACACAAACAGTTGTTGCTAAACAAGTTTTAATGGAGCTTGGCAGGAAAAATTATTGTTTTACCTTTTGAATGCGACGCATTTTTTTTTTCTTTCTTTAAACGCAGTAATACACATTTATAAATCCGTTCAAGGACAATTATTAAGAATTTCTGACGTTTCTTTTTTTCCCTTTTTTATTTTTGAAAAAAAACGACATGTCTACACTAACAGGAGTTACAGACCTGAAAATTTTTACGTGTTTTAAGAGCCTCAAGCATTTAGTAAACGGTTTTAATGTTTCGAACAAAAAAAGAAAAAAGGAAATGGCCCGGATTTGATGGAAGAAAAGATATTTCTTATGAAATCGTTCACACGTGATAAGGAGATTTTCTACCACACTGTCTTACACAGCCTTCTGCACACGATAAAGTAAACCAATCTTCCGTAAATAGGTTTCCGTAATCTACAAAGGCACGTTAGCACGGTAGATATCTTACGATAATAACAAGTCTTTGAAACTTCTATTAATATGCTGCGGAATCTTAAGCTACGTATCGATTCGAATCATTGCAAGTAGGTATACTCGATACAGCTTCAAATTTTCAGAATTTTCTCAATTATTCAGGTTGTACAAAAATAATTTTCAGGCTTTAATTATGTATATTATTAAAAAAAAAAACAGCAAACGAGTATTGGCAGAAGGATTTCCGCCCCAATCGAGATTCGAACTCGAGGCCTCCGGTTGTACCTTTTTAACTCGTCAAATCCAATTGTCTATTAATTTTTGCATTTCATTAACATTGCTTCCTGCTCATCATCTCGAAACCTTTAAAGCAAAAAAAAAAACATGGTTACATATTTGAAAAGGAAAATCTGAATTAAAATGCTGAGGCTTTACAGTTAACACCACTCCACTGGTATGTACACCGGTGCTTAAAAGTTTCGAAACGAAAAGCAATAAAACTGTTCGAATATGACCCTTATTGAAACAGGTCTAATTTATTTTGAACCTTAAGAAAAGAGGGTACTTTCTCCGCACCCCGATAAGAAGGTCGTTAATCCTCTTAAACTGCCGCGGTCGGTAGATGTTTATGATGCCTTGAATTTCGTTGGAACGCAAGTATTTAGTTTCATTTATCATTTATCAAAAATGTAACCACAATTTTATTTTACCTAAATTAGAATATTTTATTTTCTTACATAACAGCTCTTTATGTATCTAAAGAAATACATGAATTTTAAATTAGTTTAAAGGATCGATGATGTAAATTAATTGGAAAAATTATAATTATACGCAATGTCTGATTTATTCTTTAATTTTTTATTTCACAAAAGTTTTATTACTTTATAGAAATTTTTATTCTAAAATTTTAATTACGAGAAAAGAGTAAAGAGATTTTTGGTAAATATGTAATATACAAAAATGAGCTGAACGAGATGTGTAGGGTTATTTTTATATGTTACAATGTTTTATTTTAGGAGCTGAGAATAAGCTTATATACAAAAATTCTAGGTTTTTTTACATATTATCTTTTAGAGTTGCCACAAAAAACCGCACTGCGAAATATATAAAAAAAAACTTATACAATTTTATATAAAAAAAAAAAATGCGTAATACCAAAACTACTATGGCAAAAAATAAATTAATGTTGATCATTGGAAACAATTAAAATAACTGCATCGACAATCATTATTGAGGATGAGGATATCAGAGAAACTATTGTTTACCTAAAGCATGCGATTATGATTAGGGCATTCGAAGTAATAGATTTAAATTTACGAATTCTGAAAATTCATAACATGCATGTTCCTTATTATTTTAGCCTTCTTGGAATTGAAATAAAAACATTTGTGATTACCAGCTGGACATTCAAGAAATGTATTAAATTTAAAAATTCTGAAAATACGTAAACTACAACCTCTACATACATTAGCTTCCTAGAAGCAAGCTTAATAGTAAACTCCTAGAGTATAGTTTTCTTAGAATATAAAAATTGTAATACATAGTTAAAACATACTGTGCTTATGTTAAAAATACATTCAAATTTTTCTAAGCTAGAAATTAAAAAATAATATTACTTTTTTAAGTTTTAATAAAAAAAAGCCTTCTCAAATAATCTGGCATGAGTAGAATTAGTTGAAAAGTTAATCGAAAGTTTTCGCAAGTTTGCATTTATTCAGAAGTTAAAAGTAAATTATTCAAACTTATAACCCTTAATTTGTCAAAATATGCGAATGATGGGACATTTATTCTTGATCATTTAATTTAATTCAGAAAAAATATTATACAAAATCATTTAATACTATTTAATTTTTTTTTTTCGTGTTCTAATAATATAAAATGCGCTTTCCGTATAATAAAGTTCTAGTCAAAAAAAACTATTAATTACTAAGCAAATAATATGTATATCGCATTAAACTATAAAATCTATTTATTTACGAAAATAATAGATTCTATTTCATTTACTTATTTAATAATAATAACAATAAAAAGGTCTTTATTGATAATAATGATATGCAGGCATAGTTACATTTCATTTCACTATATTTATCAAAGATTGAGAAATTTCAATTTCGCATTGTTTTCCTTATTTATTTTACCTACACGTTATAATATTTAGGAAACAAATTTTGTTAAATTTACTAACTAAATAATGAATGCGTTTCTACCACTATAAGTAATTAATCAAGTCGGTTGAATACGTTCGTGTCTATTTTAAATCCCTGTGTTTGCGATTGCCGGTTTTATAATCCGGACAGCAGGTACGCTTGTAAAACCTGTAAGGTTCATAATTGCAAAGCACAAAATTTACTACTGCCAGTGATGTGGCTAGTACTCCGAAAACTTTTAAACACCGGTGTACAACATACAACATACAAATGAAGTAATTGTAAGTGCAGTGTTCACTGTTCACACACGCATTTTGTAGATACATGGGAATAACATAAAAATAATAATAATAGCGCACGTGTAAAACAAATGTAATAGCACTAATAACTGTGCAAATGGAAATGAATGTATGTGTACGTGACCGTTAGTTTCAGTGCTCCGAATGAAACATTTAACTGCAGTAAACTTGTGTTTATGTTATGCTTTGAAAGCTCATAAACTTGAAAGCTATCGTATTGCAAATATTTCTGTGCTGTGTACGTGCGGCTATTGATTCATCCGAAATGTGTTTATAATATTTAATCGTCAGCTTACATCATACTTCGCACTTCCAATCCTGTCCTTGCACGTAACTTGTCACTGATTCAGATTAAAGAAAGTATACACTAAAGCTTGTTTCCTTTTGACAACTTAACATCAAGTAAGACCAAGTTTTGAATAGTTCTTGCTCGTGAGAATTGCAGAGAATATGAAACACAAGTAAAAAAGCTTTTTAAAAACGAGCTAAAAGAGATTTTCGAAACGTCAAGTAAGTCAATAAATTAGTCTTTTAGCTCGTTTTTAAAAAGCTTCTTTATTTGTTTCGTATTCTCTTCAAGTAAGACATTTAATGGCCAGTTGCACCGAACACTTAAGCCGACCTCAAATTTAAGTATTCGTTTATACTGTGATATTTGCGGTTCACATAACATTAATGCAACTCACATTCTCAGCAGCGCTTAAAGTTAAGCTCCGCTTAAGTGTTTGGTACAACTGGCCCTAAGTATACTTAAAAGTTAATACTTAAGACCTTTAAGACCTTTAAGTATATGAATTTGTTCTCTAGAATTACAATACATATTATTTTACGCATATCTTAAGGCAACGCCCGCTTCGTACAGGCCTGATTCATTAGGTGGAAGAATATACGAACTTAATACTTAAGACCTTCAAGACCTTTAAGTATATGAATTTGTGCTCTAGAAGTACAATACATATTATTTTACACATATCTTAAGGCAACGCCCGCCTCATACAGGCCTGATTCATTAGGTGGGAGAATATACGAACTTAATACTTAAGACCTTCAAGACCTTTAAGTATATGAATTTGTGCTCTAGAAGTACAATACATATTATTTTACACATATCTTAAGGCAACGCCCGCCTCATACAGGCCTGATTCATTAGGTGGGAGAATATACGAACTTAATACTTAAGACCTTCAAGACCTTTAAGTATATGAATTTGTGCTCTAGAAGTACAATACATATTATTTTACACATATCTTAAGGCAACGCCCGCCTCATACAGGCCTGATTCATTAGGTGGGAGAATATACGAACTTCAAAATTGATTCATCTGAAAAGCGGTCCAGCACAGAAATTGACCTTATTAAGTTCTATTATCTTCCCCTTCTTGTTAGTGAGAGGAGCGCATAGATTTTCACGACCCAACAGCGAAACGCTTGCGTCGCGGTCCGCAGAAACTGGATTATACCCTGAGGTCTGATATTCCTACGCGACGACTGAGGCCTGTTCTTGAAGTCGGCGTTGCTTTAAGGCATTGTAGATAGAAATCAAGAGCAGAAAATCAGGCGGGCTCTTCAATTCAATAACTCAACTTTTGACTAAATATTTCTAACACAAAAGTTGAAGGAAAAGGGTTTTGGTCAAAATAAGTTACACGAGTTGATAAAAAAAAAAAAAAACGGTTAATTGAATTTAATTATTAGTCATTGGGAGAAAGGGATAGAGGAGGGAGACATGCGTTGCAGCTTGAAGAGCTCCAGACGAACATTAAACCATTTTTCACCCTCTCGCTTTCATTCTTATCTTGTGACGTGAAAATGAATCCGTGAGTTAGTGCTCTGTAACACCATTTTCCTTGCCGAGCGGGGAAATTTCATAATTTCAAGGCCGGGTGTAAGAAAAGAAGCGCTTAGCGCGTTTTGATCCGCAGAAGGAGGAAAAAGAATGGACCTGCCCCAAACGTAACCTATCGTAGCTCCGAAGCAAGGTCGGTCGTTCCCTCGAAAACTGCGATGGTAAAAAAAGAGCTGCCTAAGAATGCCCACTCAGTGGAGACGGCGTGGGAAATTTCAAAAGGTGTTACGATTAAGGGCGCCACCCAACGCTGCTCACGCAATCCAAAAGGTTTCGGTGGTACACAGTTAGGAAAATGTACCCCTGATTGCCCCCGAAAAATACAACTCCCCGAGACTCGCTCCGGCGCTGGTATATATCACCCCAAATGGTGATCGTTAGATAACACGAAAACAAAGGAACCCTAATAATGCTCTCTATTTTTACTTATTTGGATTTCCACAAACCGTTTATTAGGTTTAATTAACACAATCTCGATGTTTGTGACTAGCACAAATCCCCTAGTGGGGTGATCGAACAGGTTAATATTGGGAAATTTTCAAATTACAAGGCCAAACCGAGGGAAAAAGCCGCGGCGTGAGTACTCTCGCTCCTGCTTACAAAAGTAAGTTCATTCACAAAAGTAAGTTCATTCACAAAAGTAATACGGGAAAGAAAAACTTTGTGCGCGAAGTGCAGGACCGAAAACCATCTAAATTTACTTCCACACTCCGAAGGAGCCGAAAATCAAACAATAAACACTTTATAATGTAAAGATATAAAATTGCAAAAGCAAAAAAAAGAGTAGGTAATGTACACAAATGAGACAACTGGTAAATATAACTTTAAAAAAAAAAATAACTGCCCGCGTACCAGTCGTTTGCTTGGGAAAGCTTAAGAACGTTAATTTTCATTACAAAGTTTTTTTTTTAATCTCGAACCGGACAGAAATAAGAAGGGAAATCACTCAACGTTTCGCTGTAGATTTATAGCTTCGTCAGGAGTGAAAAATCCCACAGCAAACGGTCCCACTAACAGCGGGCCGACAATCAAGGAAGCGAGATAAGACGGTCGGGTCACCAATTCCAAAAATTAAGCGATTTAAACACGCACTTCATTAACAACTTGCAAGCAACGTTCGTTCTCCAGTGTGGCGTACGGAGAAGTAAAAGACTAAAAAATTTCCACCACCGGCCACGGGCCGTACCGTCACGCGTCGCGAGCAACAACACGCCAAGCTCAGAAGCACGGCGGGAAGCCTACTCGACTACAAAATCGATGCCCAAAAAATTAACGTAACGCGGGCCGTGCGCATAAATTCTCAGGCATTCGCCATGTGTACACCCTCTATAACATAAATTATTAGCGTAATCAATCAACTGCTTTAACAAATTTGGATTTGGGGTTGCGATTTTCTTTTAATTCCTGCGGATTATTATTCAAAATATCTTACCCTATTTTTTCTTCTTTCATTTGAATAATAACGTTCGCTTTTTCTTTTTTAATTTTATTGTTCCAGGATTGTCATTTCTTCTTCTTCCTTTGATTAATAATGTTTTTTTCATTTTTTTAATTTCTTTGTTCCAGGTTGTACCTGCCCGACAGAAACCAGGCGGAAAAGTTAGCGTTGTACTTGGGCCCCGAATGCAGGAACGAACACGGAGAGCCGAAGCTCCAGAAGCTAAAACCCGGAGTGAACGTTCCTTCTTACGTCGCGCGCACGTTGGAGCCGGTGCGTCTTTCCAAGGGCGACGTCGATCCGCGTTTTCCGGACGAAGTCTCAGACGAGGTAAAAAAGTTTGAATTTGACAGTTTTTTTTTTTTCAAAGCGGGTTCCCAATTTGACACAAAGCCAGATTTGTGATCAGTGTACAGAACTCAGTTACCCTCACCACCGAATTACTCAGCTCTAATTCTACTCGAAGTAAACTTTCTGAACGTGGTCTAGTAGAGGCGTACGATTACGATTTTATTTGAGGTAAACCAGTCAAAGCCGGCCGAAGTCCGTGGAATATATTTCACCCCCTGGGAAAATATTTCTCAAGCACAATAATAATACGCAAAAAGCACAAATGGTTTACCAGAACTCTATTTCGATTCGGAGTGCTAATGATGCCAGTCGACAAAATTTCAAATTTCAACTCAGTTACCCTCACCACCGAATTACTCAGCCCTAATTCTACTCGAAGTAAACTTTCTGAACGTGGTCTAGTAGAGGTGAACACTTTTTAAGAGCAGAAACGTGTTTAGTCCACCTTACCGCTTAATTTGAGGTAAACCAGTCAAAGCCGTCCAAAGGCCGTGGAATATATTTCACTCCCTGGGGAAATATTTATTCCTGCCTACGTTACGCGCACGTTGGAGCCGGTGCGTCTTTCCAAAGGCGACGTCGATCCGCGTTTTCCGGACGAAGTCTCAGATGAGATAAAAGAATTTGAGTTTGACAGTTTTTTTTTTTTTTCAAAACGGGTTCCCAATTTGACACAAAGCCAGATTTGTGATCTCTGCACAACTCAGTTCCCCCCACCACCGAATTACTCAGCTCTAATTCTACTCGAAGTAAACTTTCTGAACGTGGCCTGGTATAGTGCTAATGATGTCCGTGAACAAAACACTTTTTTCTGCTCTCGAAAAGTGTTCACCTCTACGTGAACACTTTTTAAGAGCAGAAACGTGTTTCGTCCACCTTACCGCTTAATTTGAGGTAAACCAGTCAGAGCCGGCGAAAGGCCGTGGAGTATATTTCACTAACCGGAAAAGGACAAGTGGTTTACCAGAGCTCTAACTCGATTCGGAGTGCTAATGATGTCCGTCGTTAAAAAAAAAACGTTTCTGCGTTTAAAAAATGTTTACGTGGAGGTGAAGTGAACACTTTCCAAGAGCAAAAACGTGTTTCGTCCACCTTACGCCTTAATTTGAGGTAAACCAGTCAAAGCCGGCCGAAGGACGTGGAATATATTTCACCCCCTGGGGAAATATTTCTCAAGCACAACAATAGTACGCAAAAAGCACAAGTGGTTTACCACAACTCTAACTCGATTCGGAGAGCGGAGAGAAGAGAAATCAAATAAAAGAAAAGAAGGATCCGTAGAGATTAGCCAATCCAATGTGACCTAATGATCTGCGAACGGGGTTTAAATATCAAAGGTGATGGGAGTGTTTAAAATTCGAGCGAGACGGGCGGTATTTTCAGAAACTCCTGCCGTCAGATGTCGCAGCCGTCCAAATCTAGTTTATTATTTCTTCCGGAGCGCAGCCCATTCCATCAAATTTTGCAGGAAGAGCGCAGCCCATTCCGTCGGAATCCTCCATCGAATTTTGCAGCACTTTTGGTTTCGCACAGAAAATGCAAATTAAGGCGGATCCAAACGTGCTTTATCTTAACATGCTCGGCAGTAATTCAGACGGTTATATCTTCGTTCTGAAATTTATGAGAACGAGTAAAGGGGGCTCTTGAAAAATAATAGCGGGCGTTAAATGCGAAGTTTCTTTTTTTTTATTTCGAGGATCAGAGTATTTAATAATTTCTTTTGTACAGTACTTTACAGTTTCGAATCAAAGAAGAGCAAATCAGATTTATGCTGCTTTTTTATTTCTTTGTTATTATTGTTAAGCTTCGTTCGAGCAATTGCTTTTTAAACTCTTCATCTACACTTACAAGAAGTTCCTCGGCGAGTACATAAATCGAACCACTTATCCTTTCCGAACTCCACCATGTTTCCTGCAGTTAAAGAGATTTAAAATCAAACTTTCAGGAATAACAGCCAATGTTGTGCAAAGTTGTAAGGTGGAGGAGCAGGGGGGGTTATCTCTGCGAACGTTTTGCAAATTCAGATCATATCGGTGGTAACGTGAAAATTCCGCCGCTTGATGATGATGATGATGATGATTATGTCCATCCCAGGAGTGATTAATCTAGGAACGTTCTGTTAATTTGACTTTGAGCATCGAATTAATAAGCGTGCGGAGTTTGACCTGGATCTTAAAAGCCAATATGTATGCAAAGACGTTTTACGTTTATACTTGCGTAATTTTTAATTTGCATTCAGCCCATGAATAAAATTAGTGTTGTTTGGTCATTCATTCCATGATTTTGATCTCGGAAAAAATTAAACCACGAGTTGCATTTTTTGAACAACACATTTTACGTGTATGATTGATTTTCACTGACTGGATTGTACCGTCAAAAAGAAATTTTTTTTGTTGCTTTTTTCAATAATTACTCATCATCTCCGTTGACTTTTATTGTTTCGTTCTGTAATTTATTGCGTAACATCCGCCAGTAATTACGTCCGCAGCCGTCCGTAAATAATGCAACACAATCGAACATGGCGGAAAATTACTCATGTGTTACGTATCCTCTTACGCCAGAATGGCATTAGAAGATGTTACATGATCCTCGCAGACAAATTATTACAAGGAGGTCCTGCTGACGTCAGGCGACTCGTTTTCATCGCCTGAAAAATAACAACTTGCTCGTTTTCTCCTCGGAAAATGCGTCCTCGTGAGGGCCAATAAATTTTTCTTTGACGCGCATTGTATTACACATCGTGAGGAACGATGATACGATGGGGAAACACCTGTTCTTCTCAAGGGTGAGATTGAAGATAAGAAAAAAAATTATCGATTTCTTTCTTACGAAGTTTCATTCGTTGCAGAAATACGTATATACAGGGTGCATCCGAAACTCTGTTAAAAATCAACGCCACGCGATTCTCGACTAAAAACTATACTAAAAATTATAATCTCTTTTTTCTTTTGTTTACTCTGTTGCACTTGTTGTGCAAAAATACCCTTAATTGAGTGCACAAATTAGGTGCAATATTTAAATAATATTTCTAAATTTTTAAATGGGACTACAGGGAGTCTTTTTCACAGCGTTCTCAACGGGGTCATCATTGACTTCTTGTGGTTCAGCAACGGGGTCAACATTGACCCTATTGAGAATCCTTGCATTAAACAAAGTATTTGTGTCTTGGCATAAACGAATGAACCAATTTGTTTCTTGCAAAGTTTACGTCATCATTGACTTCTTGTGGTTCAGCAAGTGGGTCAACATTGACCCTGTCGAGAACCCTTGCATTAAACAAAGTACTTTGTGTCTTGGCATAAACGAATGAACCAATTTGTTTCTTGCGAAGTTTCATTCGTTGCAGAAATACGTATACCTATACAGGGTGCATCCGAATCTCCGTTGAATATCAACCGCAAAGCGATTCTCGGCTAAAAACTATACTAAAAATCATAATCTCTTTTTGCTGTGAACTCTTCGATTATGGAGTTAATGAGAAGTGAAAGGGCGTCGTCATTTTAACCAGAAAATGCAGACAAGAATTAAATATTTGACGCTTCGAATTAAAAAGTAGCTTTAAGCCAGAGATCCCAACCTTTCTTTTTTTTTAATCAGCGACCCTTTAGAAGAAAATTGTAGTTTTCAACGTCCCCCTCCCTCCCCAGTTTCAAGCTTCGTGCTTTACAACTCTGAAACGATTCATTTTTAATTATTTAGCTTCTTTCTAACTCTAAAACGTATTATTTCTAGCTATTTTGCTTTCATTTCTTTCTTAATTTTATTTTTTTTGCTTGAGTTGAATAGTTAAGTGGAGTTGACATCGATCGAACTTAGTCTTATATATTGATTTTTAATTAATTTGACATTTTTTACTTATAGCTTTTTAAATGCAATTGAGTTGAACAAAATTAGATTCAGTTTAGGCGGATTTTGTTGACCTTGACATGGATTAAGCTTAATTTTATAATTTATTTACTTCTAATTCTTGTATTTTGATGTTTGGATAGGTTCAGTCTGGTTGGGTTGACTTTGACGTAGGCCAGACCTACGATCCCAGGTTTGACCTTGAAATTTATTGACCTGAATTATTATTTTCTTTATTTGGGCAGAGTTTCGTTGAGTTTACTTGGGTTAATGTGACCTTGAAATTGATTGACCTGCATTTTTATTACTCTTTAATTTTTAACCATTAAATTAAGTCGAATTCAATTAGATTGGGTTGACCTTTAAAAAATTTAAACTTTTAAGTTTTTTTTATTCTTATTTTTAGTTATTTAAATTTTTCGTAGTTAAAATTTTTGTTGAATTTAATCTTTTTATCTTGAATTCTTCTAATTATTTTCTTGGTTTGGGCAGGGTTGAGTTGAATTTACTAGGGCTGATGTGACCTTGAAATTGATCGAACTGAATTTTTATTAATTTTTAATTTTTAACTCTTAAACTGAACTGAATTCAATTAGATTGGGTTGACTGAAATATTTTGGAGCTTAAGTTTGTTTAGATTTTTCTTTTTATTTTTAGTTATTATTATTATCGAATTTATTGAATTTAAATTTTTTATCTTCATTTCTTTTAATTATTTTCTTAGTTTAGGCAGACTTTGGTTGAGTTTACTCGAGTTGATGTGACCTTGACTATCATTGAGCTGAATTTTTATTAATCTTTGATTTTTAACTCTTAAATTAAATCGAATTCAGTTAAATTGGGTTGACCTTGAAATATTTTGGAACTTTCTTCTTTTTTTAGTTGTTTAAATTTTTCGTAGTTAAAATTTTTATTGAATTTCAATTTTTTATCTTGAATTCTTTTAATTATTTTCTTGGTTTGGGCAGATTTGAGTTGAATTTACTAAGGCTGATGTGACCTTGAAATTGATCGAACTGAATTTTTAACTCTTAAATTAAATCGAACTAAGTTAAGTTAAGTTAAACTGAATTGAATTGAATTCAATTAGATTTTATTATTTTCTTGGTTTGGACAGAGTTGGGTTGAGTTTAGTCGGGTTAATGTGACCTTGAAATTGATTGAGCTGAATTTTTTGTAATTTTTTAATTTTTAACTCTTAAACTAAATTGGATTGAGCTAGATTGGATTGACCTTGAAATATTTTGGGCGGCAGTTTGAATGAATTTACTTGGGTTGGTTTGGCCTTGAAACCGATCGCGCTGATTTTTCTTTTAGTTTTAATTTTTAACTTTTAAATTAGATTAAATTCAGTTAAAGTTGACCTTGAAATATTTTATAACTTAAGTTTTTTTAGTTTTTTTTTTCGATATATATACAATTTACCTACAAAAGAATCTTTCACAACGCCATCTGTTGTCCTAACTTCGAATTGATTTTAATTTAGAAATTACGTTTAAAAATATAAAACGAAAGCGGGACAGGAATCATTTAAAGCGCCATCCCTTAACGAAAAAGGAAAACCATTTTATTCGAAGCTGCAGGATTTCATCTAAAAATATATTAACAAAAAAAATTACAATCAACCAAAAATAATTCAAGAGAACATAACAAATAAATATCAATGAAATTATAATAATAAATAGAGAAATGGTCCGAAGAGAAAGACGAATGTTTAGTACATAACAAAAGAGAAGCTGTGAAGAGTTGTATCTTCATTCGTGAAATTAATTTTCAAACTGAGGAAACTGACCGATCGAAAAAAATAATTAAAATGAAAGATAAACTTTCAACGAGGAATATAACGCGTAGTTAGGTCAAGAGGCTTCACTCGAAGGACCCGGCAGTTCGACTTCTTGCACGCTTCTGAAGCTTTTGTGCTTATTTCTGCTCCCTGATTGTTACGCAAGTGGGAAATATCGGATGTTGCACTTGCTATGCAAAAATATCCTTAATTGAGTGCGTAAATTAGGTGCAATATTGCAGCAATTTTAAATAAGTTTTGTCTTAATTTTTTTTTTATTCTGAGCTGAAACAAAGGAATTTTTAAATGAGACTACAGGGAGTCTTTTTCGTAGGGTTTTCAATGGTGTCAACATTAACCCCGATGTGAACCCTTGCGTAAGACAAAGTAGTTTGTGTCTTGGTATAAAGGAATGAACTATTTTTTTTCCGTTCAATTGGAAAAGGAAATATTGAGTTATAAACAAATAGACGACTCGTTAGAAAGAGCGAAAGCGAATAAGTTTAGGTAGTTTTGAAAAATCTGTTTTCCCACAAGTGGCACAAATTAATTGATACGGCTGAAAACTCAATTTATAATCGGGGGGTTTTCGAATTTAAGACATTTACATTGACACTTTAAGTTACCAACTTTAAATGAAGTCGATGACAATGAAACCGAACTGAAAGAGGGAAAGCAAATGGTCTTGAAAAATCTATTTTTCCACAAGTGGCACAAATTAATTGATACGGTTGAAAACTCAATTTATAATTGGGGGGGTTTTCGAATTTACGATCAAGTTACCAACTTTAAGCGAGGTCGATATCAATGAAACCGAACTCTGTAAGTGTATACCCTTAACTGCTCACGAGAATGGTTTCGCAAGACAAAGGGAAAGATAAAGTGGCCCGCAGGAAATGCAGGCAGGGGCTTCCTCTTCCTTTCCTTTTCCCGTAACAATTTCCCGCTACTTTTGATTCTATTATCAACTTTCACCCTGCGTCCTTAAGCAGGTATTTCGCCCTGAATGCTAATGTCGCTTCAAAAAATCAATAAATGTATATCTGCGACACCTTTAACCAAGTTGTTTTAAGTAATCAAAGAAACACGTGGGGTCCTTTGGAATTAGTAAAAATCAATTTGCTAAAGTGAGGGGGATGAAATTCGTTTAGGGCAAATGGCGGTAAACTGCGTTTATTTAAATAAATTAACTTCGGGTTTATTTGAGTTTATGGCAAACAGAATTTAAACTATTTACTCGTAAGATATTCTACAAAGTGTGTGTGTGTGTGTGTGTGAGAGAGAGAGAGAAAGAGAGAGACAGACTACCATAGTTAGTGTTCTTCGGTCGATCCGTTATTTCTCCTGTCACTTTGTGCAAATCTTGTATGGTGTTGTACGAGCCTTAATTATAATAGTTACAACATTAATTACACTATACTCTGTTTTTTTTAATTCGGAGGAGTATTTTGGCGCTAAAAACGAACCTTGTCATTGGTAGCTGGCCGAAACTGACCAATGACAAAGCCCGCTTTTAGCGCCATAATTTCAAGGTACTCAAAGTACTAAAAAAGAAAACTGTTTTGATTTGATATTAGTCACTAATTATTCGATGCGTACGAATTGGCTTTCTTGCAATAACGTTTTTTCGTCTTTATTAATGTACAGTCAGAATTAAAGGTAATGTCACTTCCAATAAAAAGTAAATTAATGCTATTTGGTCATCATAACAAGCAGGCGGCTAAGAAAAAATCTAGAAGAATTTAATGAGTGCCTATCTGCCTGCTCGTTTTGGCAGTCACAGCAATTTATTTTTTAATTGGGGAGACATTACTTTTATTTCTGATTGTACAATTGCCCTTAATCAATGAAAAACTTCATTTCTTTCTCCAGCCATCCTAGATAAAACACACAATGAAAAAATGACTGAAAAACAAAACAGGGTCGACCGTGCTTTCAATAAAGTGGAAAGCGTCAGAGAAAATAGTTCGACAAACAAAAGCGAAAGAGATCACAACAAACAAGGTAGAAGAAGAGTGACAAAAACAAGATGAATGAGAAACAAAAGAACGTGGACTCGACTATTCTTTAAACAACGTGGAAAGTGAGAGAGAAAATAATTCGAAAAACAAAAGCGAAAGAGATCACAACGAACAAGGTAGAAGAAGAGTGACAAAAACAAGATGAATGAGAAACAAAAGAACGTGGACTCGACTATTCTTTAAACAACGTGGAAAGTGAGAGAGAAAATAGTTCGACAAACAAAAGCGAAAGAGATCACAACAAACAAGGTAGAAGAAGAGTGACAAAAACAAGATGATGAATGAGAAACAAAAGAACGTGGACTCGACTATTCTTTAAACAACGTGGAAAGTGAGAGAGAAAATAGTTCGACAAACAAAAGCGAAAGAGATCACAACGAACAAGGTAGAAGAAGAGTGACAAAAACAAGATGATGAATGAGAAACAAAAGAACGTGGACTCGACTATTCTTTAAACAACGTGGAAAGTGAGAGAGAAAATAGTTCGACAAACAAAAGCGAAAGGGATCACAACGAACAAGGTAGAAGAAGAGTGACAAAAACAAGATGATGAATGAGAAACAAAAGAACGTGGACTCGACTATTCTTTAAACAACGTGGAAAGTGAGAGAGAAAATAGTTCGACAAACAAAAGCGAAAGAGATCACAACAAACAAGACGAAAGACGTGCAAAAATCAAAAGAAAGTCGACTGTCCCCTGAACATCGAAATACGAAAGAACAGTTTGATAAACAGAAATAAGAGAAAACTGAAGTAAACAAAGCAGAAAAAGAGTGGAAAACCAAGAGATGTCGACGATTTCCTGAACAAAGAAATAGAATAACGCGATAAACAGAGAGAGACTTAAACAGCTTGGAAATACAAAGAGGAAAAAAATTATAGAAAAAGGCACGAGAGTCGATGATTCTCTGAGAAAATATGGAGTGATTTATTAAAACTTGAATTTTAACTTGAATTACGCCGTCACGCCATCTACATGATCTACACGCGAAAGAAAATAATTTGACAATCAAAACAAAAGAGATCTGCAACGAACAAGGGGGAAAACGTACAGAAAAGAAACAAAAGAAAGTCGACTATTCCCTGAACACCGAAATACGAAAGAATAGTTTAACAACAGAAACAAAAGAAATCTGAAATAAACAAAACGGAAATACAAAGGAAACGAATCGAAAACAGAAGAAAGTCGACGATGCGCTAAATAACGTGGAAACTTTAACAAAATACAAAGAGGAAAGAAATCGATCCCGATTCGTTTTCGGCGCGAAATTTGAAATTAGTTTGGCTTCGTTCCTTGCCAAATGAAAAGATGCGGTATTCTGTTATTTCTTTTTCATTTTATTTTTATTCTCTGTTTCGCTTTTCTGTGATTCCTTCTTGCAGAAAAAAAATCTGATTACACTTAACACAGAAACAAACAAATGAGATCTGAAAATTAAAAGCTTAAATCATGAAGAATGAAAAGAAATCGAGAAAATTAAAACTTCAATCACGAAGGCGCCATCAAATTTTCTGAGCGCAAAATTTAAAATTAATTTTTGTCGTTCTTTGCCAGATGAGAATTGTTAATTTTCTACCCATTTCACACTCTGTTTCGCTATCGTTTGTATTATTTATTTTTATGAAAAAATTAATAATAATTCTTCTATTAGAATAGCATAAAGCATTTAAGTCTCGCGTCACTAAATTAGCTACCATTCTAGAAAAATTAGTTTCCGGTAGATTGGCGACACTGTAAGACATTTTTTCATCGTGAACATAGGCGTGCGTGAGTGGTCTGTACGTTCTCTAATTACAAGGTTCCAGTCTTGTACAATTTATTTGCCGTTTTAACAAGGCACATTGAAATTTGAATGTAGATTTATGATATTTTTTTAAGACTGTAGTTGGAGTAGTCTGTTTTAAATGTTAACACAGGTGTAAGTTTGGTTGCCTAATTGGGATGATCACGTGGAATTCGGATTTTCCTCAAATCGCTATAGTACACACCGCATTAAGCAAAAAAATATTTTTGTTTATTCTTTAGGAAAACAGACTCCTCCGTTTGTAAACATTCGTTTTTTTTTTTTATAAGATTTCCAATGCAGATTTTTCAACGTTTTAAACAACCTCAATGCAAGACACTTATTTAAGATTAATAATGCATGTGGATGACACGTGCTGAGAATACGTTCCGGTTTATTCGATATTCACGTAAGCAACGCAAGGCTTCTTTTACCTTCACGTTTGCCCCCCCACCCCCCGCGACTCGACTGTCCAAATAAAGTTTCCTATATTTCCCCGGGGATTCATTCGCCTTTGACGCAATGAACGGATGTTTTAGGGTTAGGGCAACGATACCTACTCTACAATTTACAATATTTTGTGCATCTCCAATTCACTTTAGATATTGCGTCCGTCAATAACCAGTTACAACTGTCACACGGGAATGGGAATTCCGAAAAACATTTTCATATTCATGTTATTTATTACGTTAGGAGTAGAACTGCAAGTGCAAATAAATAAAGACAGAGATAACTGAAGTTTTTTTAGTTTCTTTTTTTTTCGATGTATAAAATTTACCCACAAGAGAATCTTTCACAACGCCATCTGTTTTCATAACTTCGAATCGATTTCAATTTAGAAATTACGTTTCAAAATATAAAATGAAGGCGCGACAGGCATCATTTGAAGCGCCATCTCTTAACGAAAAAGAAAAACCAAATTATTAGAAGTTCCTGTGACAGCATTTCATCTAAAAAAATATATATATAATAAGAAAAAAATTACAATCAAACCAAAAACAATTCAAGATAACATATTAAATAAATACCAATGAAATTATAATAATAAATAGAAAAATGATTCGGAGAGAAAAGCGAATGTTTAGTACATAACAAAAAAAGAGCTGTGAAGAGTTGCATCTTCATTCGCGAAATTAATTTTCAAACTGAGGAAACTGACCGATCGAAAAAAATAATTAAAATGAAAGATAAACTTTCAACGAGGAATGTAACGCGTAGTTAGGTCAAGAGGCTTCACTCGAAGCATCCGGCAGTTCGACTTCTTGCACGCTTCTGAAGCTTTTATGCTTATTTCTCATCCCTGATTGTTACGCAAGTGGGAAATATCGGATGTTGCACTTGCTATGCAAAAATATCCTTAATTGAGTGCATACATTAGGTGCAATATTGCAGCAATTTTAAATGATATTTAAAAAAAATGAAATGGGACTACAGGTATAGTCTTTTTCATAGCGTTCCCAACGTGATCAACATTGACTCCTTGTGGGACAGCAAAGGGGTCAACATTGACCCCGTTGAGAACCCTTGCATTAAACAAAGTCGTTTGTGTCTGTCACACGGGAATGGAAATTCCGAAAAACATTTTCATATTCATGTTATTTATTACGTTAGGAGTAGAACTGCAGGAAATAAAATAAATTTCGATTTATGTTTCAGAAGGAAATTGCCCATATTCTTTGCCAGCCAATTGTACAACCGGACGGGCAGTTAGCTGCAGTCCTGGAATTATGGCGGAGGGAATCCGGGGATGGCCCTTTCCACGAGGAGGACGAGGAAATCGCCTGCAGTTACTTGGTCTGGGGTGGCATTGCCTTGCATTACGCCCATCTCTATTTGAATATGAATCAGCAACGCAAATTGAACGACTTTTTATTGGCTGTTGTCAAGTAAGTTTTAACCGAACGTATTTATGATTATTATACTACAATTATTTAAAGGTGCTTTCTTTCGCTCACAAAATCGTGATCCGAACGTGTCTTGATTCAAAAACAGACATTATTTTCTTTGAATTTCTCTGTTTTTAAAACTTGTTCGGATTGAATTATGATGATTGATCTGATCTGATCACTTTCTTTCTAACTAAATCCATGAATAAATGAGGTGAAACGGAAAGAGAGAGAAAAAAAAATAGTGCGACCCGACACATATCCCGGCTGAAGTTATCCCTTTTAATATCGAGCGCCATTTCTTGACCGTAAAAGAAATTATCAAAAGAACTTACTCGTTATTATGAGAACACACAACAAAACGTTAAAGTATCCGTCGTGTGATGTGATCGGATAGGATTTTACAAATTTTAGGTTATGTTTATTCTATTCGAGAAAATCAGCTACCGACAGATGGCGCTATTTATAAGGAAAACAAAGAGCTTTCATCCATGTTATTCAATATATGTAGGTGCTTTCTTTCGCTCACAAAATCGTGATCCAAACGTGTTTTGATTCAAAAATAGACATTCTTTTCTTGGAATCTCTCTATTTCTAAAACTTGTTTGGTTGAATTATGGTTATTTACAAATGAACTGTCAATCAAAAATTTAAGTCAGGTGTTTTTTTTTTTGGCAACAACTACGAAATTTAGGTTCAAATTATTCGAAACACGATTCAAACTGTTAATCGAAAGAAAGCACTTGTTCTATTCGAGCCGTCGATGTCTTTGTCGGTTTTATTATTATTATTAAAAAAGGGCGTAAGAGTATTTATTCGTGCGGAAGCGTCACACACAAACTATTTAATTTAACAGTTTTTTGAGGTTAACCAAATGTCATTGCAATGTTTTCCTTATTAGGAGGCCTTTCATAAAACTTCCGCTAGGTGTCAGCAACTTCGTGATTTTCTCGAATTCCTGCCACTGCACTGTATTTAATTTCTTTTTTTTATTGCATTAATTTCTCGTGTTGCAATTGTCAATTCATAAACACATTCACGCGCATTCTTTTTCTTTTTCTTGTTTTCCACCGTGCCGGTGATTTTATTTTCTTACACTTCCCCGTAGATGCGTCGATCTTCTTTTGTTTCTTTCTTGTACAAATTATTTTTTGATTTATTTTCCTTGTCAAATTGTCTTCCATCTTCTTCTGTTTTTTTATCTCTCTTCTTATCGTTATCACTCGTTCGAGATGACGAAGTTCTCTTTGTTTCTTTTAAACTTTCTTATTTATTTTGTCTTTTTTTGTGTTGAAAACAAATGAAATGAGATGACGAAGTTCTGTTTGTTTCTTTTAAACTTTCTTATTTATTTTGTCTTTTTTTGTGTTGAAAACAAATGAAATGAAAAATCATCGACGAGTTGCGAGACGAAGCTTTTGAAAATCTCAGTTTTTTTCATTTGTTTGCACTTTCGCACTTCATCGCTTTTTTCGTTTGTTTTTGAAACAAAGGAAAACGCCGCTTTCCGACGGGAAAACTCCGAAACTCAAATAAAACAAAGCTTTCGTTCCAAGAATAACAAATGAAAAAAAAAAGACGAAGAAGCTTTTGAAAATCGAACTTCCATTTCTTTCTGAAGAGAAAAAAATTCATAACTTCCGACTCTTCCGAGCTTTTTGAAAATCGAATTTTCATTCATTTTGTTTTTACATTTCTTTTGTTTTGTTTTGTGAGCAAAAGTACGGCGCAACTTTCCGAGATGAGAAGCCTCAAATAAATAAAAACTTCCATTTACTTTCTTGCGGTCTTTATTTTCTTGTTTGTTTGTTATTTTTTTTTTTTTGTAAGCAAAGGGTGAAGGTGGTAGATGAAAATTTCGATCTTCTTGTTTACTTTGCTTTTTTCTTTTTGGGTTTCACGCATTTGTTTCAGTTCTTTTCCATTAAACTATTAAGGTATCCATCTTCTTTTGTTTTCAACCAAGATTTTCGAATAATACTTCTTCTCCTCCGTACTTCGTTGTTCATTAATCGAGTTTCCTTTGATTTCTTATACCCACCAATTAACTTTTCATATTACGTTCCGCCCTTTATACCGATTATACTTTTTGTTGCGATTTGATTAAGGTCAGTTCTTTGTTTTAGAAACTAAAACAAAGTCGAAAGCACATTATTTACAAACAACGCCATCTTTTAGTCTACGACATTCATTGCACCATTTCGCAAGCGTTGTTACAGAGGGCGGCACTCAATTTGAAAATTTGCATTAATGGCGTCGTCGCGCCCTCGTCTTAAAACTGTTTAAAATTCTAAGGCAATTTGTTCTGACATTATTTGAGGTAAGAGAACTTAAATTGCTTGAATGCACGCTCATTTTCATTGCCGCGTTTTATTTCATTATTGCCTTTAATCTCATTAACAGGTAACATCAATTATTAAACCTGATTTCTCAGTTAAGGTTAAAGGATTCTTTAAAAGGGAACTTTTAAGCGAAAGAAAGCACCAAATATATATTCGGTTTTGTTCTAAACGCCTGTTTAACGGTCCAGTGGCGTTGCAAACGTGAGGTTGTGGGTTCGCACTCCGTTCGAGATTATTCTCAGGGGTGGTCGTTACTCACTGCGGTTACCCTTCAGTGTTGGGGACGCAATTCGACGCTGCGTCCCCTTCAATGACGAGGAGGTTTGGAAGTAACACACAAAAAAAAATACATTCCCGCTCCTGAGGTCCTGACAAGTCCATGATTTAGGACCACGTTGGGGCAAACACCACAGATAAAATTAAAAAAAAAAGATGAGGAAGTTGTAGTCGTCACTCCTTCAGTTTTATGTTATTTAGGTCACGTGGGTTGAAATCGTTTTTAAAACGGAACTTTTAAGCGAAAGAAACCACCTTATATATTCGGTTTTGTTCTAAACGCCTGTTTAACGGTCCAGTGGTCTTGCAAACGTGAGGTTGTGGGTTCGCACTCCGCTCGAGATTATTCTCGGTGGTGGTCGTTACTCACTGCGGGTACCCTTCAGTGTTTGGGGATGCAATTCGACGCTGCTTCCCCTTCAACGACGAGGAGGTTTGGAAGTAACACACATAAAAAATACACTCGTGCTCCGGAGGTCCTGACAAGTCCATGACTTAGGACCACGTTGAACAAACACCACAGATAAAATTTAAAAAAAAATATGAGGAAGTTATAGTCGTCACTCACGCGCATTCTTTTTTTTTTTTCTTGTTTTCCACCGCGCCGGTGATTTTATTTTCTTACACTTCCCCGTAGATGCGTCGATCTTCTTTTGTTTCTTTTTTGTACAAATTATTTTTTAATTTATTTTCCTTTTCAAATTGTCTTCTATCTTCTTCTGTTTTTTTCTCTTCTTATCGTTATCACTCGTTCGAGATGATGAAGTTCTCTTTGTTTCTTTTAAACTTTCTTATTTATTTTGTCTTTTCTGTTGTTGAAAACAAATGAAATGAAAAATCATCGAAAGGAAGGAAAGGAAGTTATAGTCGTCACTCCTTCAGTTTTATGTTATTTCGGTCACGTGGGTTGAAATCGTTTTTGATGTCCCTGTATATTGGATTGGGTTGAGTGTTTGATTGTTTTTGATGTCTCTGTACATTGGGTTGTAATTTAATTTGTTTTTCTTTCCTCAGGTCGATTTTCCAAGACATGGTGAGCATGGACATGCTCATCATGAAGATAATGAATTTCGCTCAGAGGCTCGTCGACGCTGACAGGGCGTCATTGTTCCTGGTCGATTCGAAAAATAAAGAACTGTACGCGACGATATTCGACGTCGGGGTGGAGAACAAAAGCGCCGAGGATAATACGGAATCTGAGAGCGAGGAATCCGTCAGAGTTCACACATCAAAGGAAATTCGCTTCCCTTTGGGCACCGGCATAGCGGGGCAAGTGGCTATGACCGGGGAAATCCTCAACATCTCCGACGCGTATTCCGACGAGCGCTTCAACAGAACCGTGGATCAATTGACGGGTTACAGGACTCAAACGATCCTCTGCATGCCCATCTTCATAAGGGGCTCCATCATCGGGGTGGTTCAAATGGTCAATAAGCACACCGGATGTTTCAACAAGGAAGACGAGGAGGCTTTTCAGATGTTCGCGGTTTATTGCGGCCTGGCACTTCACCACGCCAAATTGTACGATAAAATCCGACGCTCCGAACAAAAATATAAAGTGGCCCTGGAGGTTCTCAGTTATCACAACAGCTGTACGGATGAGGAATTTACGGTGGCTTTGAAGGACGGAATACCAGATCAAGTGATCGGAATCGACGATTACTATTTTAATCCGTTCGAAATTGAGGATTATGAGAAGACCCGACACGCCGTGTACATGTTCGTCGATTTGTTCGGCCTTGGACGCTTCGACAGGAACAGTTTGGTCAGGTTTTCGCTGACGGTGAGGAAGAATTACAGACGAGTACCTTACCACAACTGGACTCATGGATTCTCAGTTGCCAATTGCATGTTTTCGATTATCAAACATTCGGATAGTGTTTTTCGACCAAACGAGGTAAGTCCGTTACAAAATAATCGATGTACTACGACGCTCTCCATAACTGATAAGAACATTTAGGGCTACGAAACTGTCAAATGGTATCATTTATGATGAGCATCGTTGTACCTACTCCAAAAAATCCCATCCCTCACCGGTAAAAAAAGAAACGTTTCTGAATCGGACTCAGCGTCCTCGATTCCCTAAACACTTTTCTAACTTGAATACGTACATTCCCCTCCTGAGCTCTCCTTTCACATGAAACACTGCGAAAATGTTTTCGTATATCAAACGCAGTGCTTTTTTTGTTAACTCTGTGTTAACTTTTCATTAAGCAACAACGTTCGTTAGTATATATATAATTCGCAAACGAAGGCGTGTTTCGTTTGCGAACGTTTATTTCTGTTGAAGAAGTGCAGTTTACTTTTAATAGAATTAGCACAAACGTGCAGTGTCGTTTGCAGTATATATATGTATATGTTATACACGCTCTGAAACGTGTAGATTTCCGGGTTTCTGGGCAAATCGCTGCCGCTACCACCGCCCGGAATTTCCAGTGGTTTGTTAGAAATAATTACTTTCTGCATCTCGGCTTCCGTTTAATTTCAGAGAATATGCGAGGCCCGTGTAAATTAGAGCGATGTACTTATTTGATACGTATTCATTCCCCGGAATAAATTTGTTTGAACGTCACAGACAATCTTTTTTATTTACTCTTTGCTCGTAACTAGATACATCCCAAAATGAGACTTGCTTGAATGGGAATGATGCAAGGGGTATTATGAAAGAAACGTACTTAATTAAAATTTAATTCATAAAAATATTTTTTTTAATTTTTTTAAACCTTTTCAAAAAGCTTGACGCTTGGTTTGTTGTAAGAAATTAATAAGATTTGTGTAATACATATTATAGTATTAACATTCGTCAACAATCACTTTTTTATACTTCTATGATTTAAAATTTAAAAAAAAAATACAAAAGTAATAAAAAAAATTACACAGAAAAGATTTAGAATTAGAAAATAATTTAAGCAAAATAAATAAAGGGTTTTTGAAACACTGAAACGAGGAAAATAATAAGAATAATTTAATAAAATAATGAATTTTGTTTTGATTGGAACATTTTGCGTGCAAAGACGTATAAAATATGTTCGCGGTTTGTATGTCGCAGTTGGTATAAATGAGTAAATAAAAAAAACAACTTTTCAATTTGAGGTTAGATTCATTCTGCAACTTATAAAGAAGAACAGTCAACTGTCACAATTTCGAATTAAACGGATTTTATTTCAGCCTGGAACGTGTACTAATTAACAATTAAAATGTTCGCGGTTTGTACGTTGCAGTTGGTATAAATGAATAAATAAAATACAACTTTTTAATTTGAGGTTAGATTCATTCTGCAATTTATAAAGGAGAACAGTCAACTGTCAACTGTCACAATTTCGAATTAAGCGGATTTTATTTCAGCCTGGAACGTACTAATCAACATTTAAAATGTTCGCGGTTTGTATGTCGCAGTTGGTATGAATGACTAACTAAAAAACAACTTTTTAATTTGAGGTTATATTCATTCTGCAATTTATAAAGAAGAACAATCAACTGTAAACTGTCACAATTTCGAATTAAGCGGATTTTATTTCAGCCTGGAACGTACTAATTAACATTTAAAATGTTCGCGGTTTGTATGTCGCAGTTGGTATGAATGGCTAACTAAAAAACAACTTTTTAATTTGAGGTTAGATTCATTCTGCAATTTATAAAGAAGAACAGTCAACTGTAAACTGTTACAATTTCGAATTAAGCGGATTTTATTTCAGCCTGGAACGTACTAATCAACATTTAAAATGTTCGCGGTTTGTATGTCGCAGTTGGTATGAATGACTAACTAAAAAACAACTTTTTAATTTGAAGTTGGATTCAATCTGCAATTTATAAAGAAGAACAGTCAGCTGTCAACTGTCACAATTTCGAATTAAGCGGATTTTATTTCAGCCTGGAACGTACTAATCAACATTTAAAATGTTCGCGATTTGTACGTCGCAGTTGGTATAAATGAATATAAAAAATACAACTTTTTAATTTGAGGTTAGATTCATTTTGCAATTTATAAAGAAGAACAGTCGACTGTCAACTGTCACAATTTCGAATTAAGCGGATTTTATTTCAGCCTGGAACGTACTAATTAACTTTTAATTATTATTATTATATTATTACTATATTAATTAACATTTAAAATAATACATAGTGAGCATTTGAAATTCAAAACCACGCGATCAGTTACATGACTAGCATACATTGTTACTGTTGGCAACATTGACCAAAGAGAACACAGAAGCGAAGAACACAAATCAAAGGAAATAATAGCATTATAAAAGAAAAAAACAAAAAACGAAAGTGGAAAAGAGAACAATCGATAAAAAGCAGAACAGAAAACCAAGCAAAAAAATGAAGAAAATACCGAAGTGAGCGCGAAAAACACAAATCAAAGGAAATAATAGCATTATAAAAAAAAACAAAAAACGAAAATGAAAAAGAGAACAATAGAAAAAAAAAACAGAACAGAAAACCAAGCAAAAAATGAAGAAAATATCGAAGTAAACACGAAGAACACAAACCAAAGGAAATAATAGCATTATCAAAAAAAAAAACAAAAAAAAACAAAAAACGAGAACAAACGAAAAAAAGCGGAACAAAAAACCAAGCAACAAATGAAGAAAATACCGAAGTGAACGCAAAGAACACAAATCAAAGGAAATAATAGCATTATAAAAAAAGAACAAAAAACGAAAGTGAAAAAGAGAACAATCGAAAAAAACCGGAACAAAAAACCAAGCAAAAAATGAAGAAAAAATCGAAGTGAACGCGAAGAAAACTAATCAAAGGGAATAAAAGCGAAAACAAATAAATAAACTAATGGGAAATACCAGAAATTACCAAAACATAAAAAAGAAATAAGTGATGAAAAGATTATTTCTCTTCATCATAAGATATTGGCAAAGGATCGAACATTCAGTACGTAGACATGCAATGTTTCATAATTAATTAAGTTGCGATTAAGTAATATTAAAATGTATTATAACGAGTACAGCGTTAGCAGAGAAGAATGAGATGAAGCCTGTGGAAGCTGTGCCTAATTTATGCACTCAACTAAGGATATTTTTGCATAGCAAACACAACATTCGATATTCCCCACTTGCATAACAATTAGGGAAGAGAAAAATGCGTAGAAATTCCAGCAGCGTACAAAAAGTTGATCTTCCGGATCCGTCGAGTGAGCCTCCTGACATAACTACGCGTTACGTTCCCCGTTATGCATTTTTCATTTTGATTAATTTTTTTTTTCAACTAATCAATTTCCTCAGTTTGTAATTGATTTCGCGAATGAAGATACAACTCTTCACGGTGAGAGTGTTTTATTTTGGTAATCGTAATTTAATCGTAACTGATTTATTTACTTTTATTAATTTAATTGATTGCTATAGTTTCATTGGCATTTATTTATTTTATTATCTTGAATTATTTTTGGCTGTTTAAAATCTTAATTCAATATTTGTAATTTTTTTTTGTTGTAATTATATTGTATACTGACTTTCACGTTTTCTTAATATATTTTTATATTTAAAAAAAAAGTGATATTTTTTTATTTGATATATTTTCGAAAGAAAGGTTTTCATTCTGCATTCCAAGGAGATTAAAACCAGAGAGAGAGAGAGACACAACACTAATCAAAATATTTATGAACGGTAAGATGAAAATGGAACTAAAAAAAATTTTGAGGAACATGAAACATGTTTAACAAATATTAAACAACTTAGTGAAAGTGAACATTTGAATGGAAAAAAAAAACAATAGTTAAGGAACAAATTTAAAAAAACAAACAGCAATAAATCAAAGGCGAATGAAAAAAAACTGAACTTAAATTAAGGAGCAAACGGAAAATAGAAAGTGATGAACAATTAAAAACAAAAAGTAAATAGTAAATAAATAAAATGAAGACGAAACAGGAACAGACAGAAAATAATAAAACGCGAATTAAAAAATGAAAAGAAAAGGGAAAAAAGGGAAACAAGTGACGAACGAAACGGAAAACAAAAGCATTTCAAACGTGAAAACAATTTGAATGAAAAGAAAGCAGAAAACTAGCGATAAATTTAAAAAAAAACAAAAAATTGAGGCACGGAAAGCAATTTGAAGAATTTGGAAGGAAAAACGAATCCGATTTTTTATTTCTGCGTTTCAAACATTGTGCATAAAAGACGTGAAAATACAATTGCACTATAAAGCAATGACCAAGAAAAAAAAATGAAAACAGTCCAATGAGAAATGAAAATTAAAACAACAGACTGAACAGAGAGGAGCAAATGGAAAAAAAAAACAAATCAGTAAATATAAAGAATTGATAGAAAGAACAAACTAAAAACAAAACGAAAAAAAATGAAAGCAAAACAAGAAAGCAAATAAAAAATAAAAAGAATAACACATAACAAGCAAATAAAAAATAAAAAGAATAAAACATGACAAGCAAAAGCAAAGTTAAGAAAAAACAAACTCAAGTGTGACATGATAACTACAGGACGGAATTATGAATTATATGTTTCGTTCGGTTTATTTCTCTACGAAGCGGCAACAAGAGCGTGCGCATTCACTGCAGCGCTGCGGCGTCATACGTTTGCCGCCTCGTCTGTATTTAATCGAACAAAATATACAGTTCCGTTCCCTGATGATAACGTATTCCCAACAAGGCGTAGTTTATCTCAAAATTGATGACAGACATCTCATGTTTTTTTGACTTGAAATGGCCTAACAGCACACTCTTAAATTATGGGACACCTGTGTATAACCCCATTCGAAAGATCTGGAAATCGCATAGGTACAGAGATTTCTGACTTTCATGTAACTCGTGTTGTAGTGTAGGAGCCATGCAATTAGAATTACACGTCTTTCTGATTTATCCCCCCCCCCCCCCCAACAACACACATCTCAAAAAGATAAGTTCACTTAAAATTCAGGGCACATTTTAATTTAAAACTGTTACAAACCACCGAGATTTATTAATTCATTAGGCGAAAGTTGTTTTTTTTTTTATTTTAAGTTTTTGCAGATTCCAAGCACGTCCTTTCAGGCACACGATCGCTTGAGAGCTCGTGCGCAATTCAGTTTTAAGTTTTAATAATATTCCTCCGGGAGTCTCTCTCCAACAAATAAATTCCATTTCGTTGCAGTGTCTGGCTTTGTTCATCGGTGCACTGTGCCACGACCTGGACCATCGTGGGAAGAACAACAAGTTCATGTTGGACACGGAATCGCCCCTGGCCAACATTTATTCCACATCCACCATGGAGCATCACCATTTCAATCAGACCGTTACGATTTTGCAACAGGTGCAATGATGTTACCAGCTGGCTTTAAGAGTAAATCATCAATTTTTCATTTCAGGAAGGGCATAATATTTTCAGCAAGCTCTCGAGCAGTGAATACAAGCAAGTTCTTGGTTTGATTAAGCATTGCATTTTGGCGACGGATTTGGCGCTGTTTTTCCCCAACAAAACCAAGCTGAACCAGATCGTTCAGGAGCAGTCGTTCTCTTGGTCAAACCAGGACCATCGCTTATTAATTCAGGCCATCGCCATGACGGCCAGTGATCTTTCCGCCAGCGCAAAACCATGGGATATTCAAGCCGAAACCGTCAAGATCATCTTCGAGGAGTTCTACCAGCAAGGCGATGCCGAAAGGTCCGCCGGAAGGAAACCCATTCCCATGATGGACCGGAACCAACCGGACCAACGAGCCGCATCTCAGGTTGGCTTCCTCATGGGGATATGCGTGCCATGTTACTCTTTGCTGTACACGCTCATCCCGGAAACCAAGCCACTCTTGAATATGTGCCAAGAGAACTTGAACAAGTGGCAGAAGATCGACGAAGAGATTCGCAAGAAGGACATGCCGGACGCTTGAAAATTAATCAAACGTTATGCTGGGGTCGGCATGACGAAACGCAGTTTAAAAGCGAGGAACAAGTGAAAATGTCGATGTAGTAAAGACATGGAGCTTTAATGTTTTTGTTTTATTTTAAATCGCACAACACTTTCAGTATTTAACGTATCGATTTGATTTCGAGTTGTACAGCGGTTTCCAAACTGCCCCTTCTTAAAAAAAAATCTAACCTTGGTGCCCTTACTTTGTTCCTTTCAGAAAATAATACAGATGTTTATTTATAAGAACAACATATTTTCTTGTATTTTAGGTTTTGTTATGAAATTTATATTTTTGTGAAAATTTTCGCGCCTGCCTTTGCACCAGCCCGCGACTCACAGTTTGGGAATCACCGGCTTAGGATGTGAAACAAAAGATAGAAAATGAAAATAAACTATTTTCAGAACTATTTATTCAAATATGCGACAGGTAATAGGTTTATTCCTGAATAGTTCTGAATCTGTACTGATCATGCGCCCTTTTTAAACAAACAACATTGTTAGCAACAGCGCATGAGCAGTACAGTTCTGATCAAATTAAAAAGGGCGGGAACTGGGAACAAACCTGATGCATTTTTAAATTTCTACAATTTCATATTTGTTTCCATTTTTAAAAGTTTTTTTTAAGTGGACGATGCCAAGATAGTTTTTGTCACGGCTTGAACTTACTTCTTTGTTCGATTTAAATAACAATTAAAAAAAAAACAAATGTATGTATTAACAAAAAAAAAACTGTCTCATGTTTTATTAAACGAAATGAGTTCAAGAGCGACTTCGTTTTTTAATAAAACAAAAATTAAATTAAAAAAAAAATTAAATCGGTGCTGAAATAATATTACTTACTATACTGGCATCAAATCATTAATGTTTTAAGCCAAGAGAAAAAACGAACGTTTACATTTACAAACAGAGACAGCAAAGAGGGCCAAACTTCTTTTTTTTTTTAAATTTTTTAAATAATAAATAAAAATAATAAAGACAAATTTAAACGTAGGAATTGTTATAGTATTAAAATAACTAATCTAGGTAGTAAGAACCCCCCCCCCCCCCATAGATGATGTTTGACGTGTTGATGAATCTGTTAAGTTACGAATCATCCCTCCTCCTAACCGCACCCCTTCATTATACATATAGATGTGAGCCTCTAATCAAACTTCTAATCTCTCTAGTCGCATCATCATCATCCTCATCATTCAATGCAAAAGTATTTTAATTGATTTTTATCACACGAAATTAGTTTTTAGCGTGGAAATTACATCGTAGTTATAATTTTCCAAGTATTGACTATACAGTACGCGGACGTCTGCTAAGGTCATGTCCAGGGAAAAGAATTCAGGCCGCTTAGTGTTGGACGCTTTTTACGCGCCGAATGTACCGTTAACTTCTGCCATTTTCCCGCGGCTCCGACGCAATGAATTGTTATTAGGTGGGAGGGGAAGGAGTGCAACCCGAACGTTTACACTTCGCAAAAATTATTATAGGTGGGGCTGATACCAATCTGAGTATTAAACTTTCGTACCGTGCGCGGAATAAGTGGCCCGAATTCTTTTCCCTGGTCATGCCATAACCATAAGCAATCACTCGGTTTCCTCGTCAGACTAAGCGCGCCTTCGTCTACAATCGGTTCATCAATTCGCTTACTGCACAGACCTAAATAAGTGTCCGCGTGCGGTATACACAAAAAAATTTGATTTGTTTAAAACAATGTGTATATATATGTCTGATGAAATGTATGTTGATGTTATAAATAAAAACAAAT
The DNA here is from genome assembly GCA_036172665.1 of Prosopocoilus inquinatus. Classification (NCBI taxonomy): domain Eukaryota; kingdom Metazoa; phylum Arthropoda; class Insecta; order Coleoptera; family Lucanidae; genus Prosopocoilus; species Prosopocoilus inquinatus. The sequence goes on from CM069873.1 coordinate 2,872,657, forward strand.
GTGTACCTTCAAAATTGAAGTATAATTCATTCTGATTCACTAATACAATCGTATAATTGGAACTCGTCGAGAACTGGAAGGATGAGCAAAAGTCTCAGTTGCCAAAAAAAAAAACGCATTTAATAAGTAAGTAAAATCATAAAACGTTTCGCAATTAAATTTTTAGTATTTTTCAAGCTCGCATACAGCGTGGCCAAGAAAGTGTATGCAACAAATGTAAATCTTTTATTACCGAAATGTTATTCTTTGAAAAAGTTAGTGTCTTCTCTTTTCTTCCTTTTTGTTACAAAAATTAGTAACTTGTTCCATTTAGGTTTAATGTACGAAAATACGTTGTTAAATGCCCGAGCGCAAAACATCCCTTTTTTAAACAACAAATGTACGTACAAGAATTTGTTTATTTATTAATTATAATCATTAATTATAATATAAAATAATAATTAATAATTGCGTACAAAGTTTGTTAAAAACTGTAACTTTGTAACTAATTTTATACGAGAATTACGTAGTAAAGGCCTAAGAATAGCAAAACGATAAACTCTACAAGAAAGAGCAGAAGGAATTCTTCTTCGAATATTACAGAATAATCAGTACGGGACGGAATTCTATATTTTGTTCGGTTTATTTCGAACGAGGCGGCAACGAATGTGTACGATCACTGACACGTCGCTGCAGCGTTACACGTTTGCCGCCTCGTTTGTATTTAATCGAACAAAATATATAATTCCGCTCTCTGATAATCAGGAATCAGTATCTAATAAAAAAGTTTAGTATTTGTTGCGTGTATTCTTGGACACGTTGTATAATCTAATCAATGGCTTCGTTTAATAAAGATAGCTCTGCTGACAGTTGCCAAATTTAAGTATATACAGAAAAATCGCACAGTTTAGAGGACAAAGTAGCCGAGGCTAGGTTTTTCCACCAATTTAACTTTTTAATTTTTAATTTACTTCCATGTTTTCCCGTAGGAGTAGGGCTTGAAGATTAAACAAAGTTAGCAAAACCGGGACCATACTTTGTTTTTTTTTTTATTTCGGAGGAGTACTTTCAAATTTTCGCGCTAAAAACGAGCTTTGTCATTGGTAGATGGCCGGAATTGACCAATGACAGAGCTCGTTTTTTTTAGCTCCAAAATTTCAAAGTACTCCTCCGAATTAAAAAAAAAAACAGAGTATAATTTATAAAAAAAAAATTATTGTAGATTTTCGCCTTCTTGTTTCTTGAAATATTATTTAATTTCCGAAAAAGTTCTGAAATACTCGCAATGGAAGGATGAATTGTGTAGCACATAACATAGTGAATGACTCTAACGTAATAACACCCTGTATAAAAAATAATTTAGGTCGAAATACCACATCAGTGATTTATTTTTCCGTAATCGCTGCAACAGATCGAAATAATAATAATTCATCGAAATATTCAACGATAGCCTTTGTTAAAAGGTGCTAAGTCTGATGATTGTGATTACAAAAATTACGCTCGGCTGAAACAACGAAACGATGATTCACTTTTACACAAACACATCGAAACATCGTTTGTTTTTTTTTGTTTTATAAAAGAAACCGCTTTGTCAGCAACACAAAGAGAAACGTAAACGTATAAGGGTCGATTTCATAATCGAACTAAAGGGGACTTTAAAATTAAAAAAAGTCACATTCTGATGTATAAATAAGTACGTTTTCGCATCTTTGTGGACATATGACTGTGACTTTAATTTTTAAAATCTACAGTTCGAATATGAAATCGGGCCTAAGTATTGTTTTAAAAACAAAACAAACAAAAATACTATAAGATTTCCCTAAAACATTTTTTTCTGATGAAATTGTAACATACAGGATGTCTCGAGGGTAAGTAACGTCCACGCTTGTGGGTTTCAATTTTATAATAAATTAATTACAAGTGTAAGGCACTTCACATCTACCAACGTCATAATTATAATTAAATTACTTTACTTAAGTGACTTTACTCGCCTTCAATTATTACTGTCAAATTTTGACATGTGTCATTTCGACTTAAATTTTAAGGTTATTCCGAATCGAGCAATGTTGCAACGTCTTCTTTTTATTACGAGATGTATTCACGTCCAAACTGACAACACCGCCGAATTTAACTTGCTTTTGTTAAAAGATGCCAAGTCTGATGATTGTGATTACAAAAATTACGCTCGGCTGAAACAACGAAACGATGATTCACTTTTACACAAACACATCGAAACATCTTTTGTTTTTTTTTTTTTGTTTTATAAAAGAAACCGCTTTGTCAGCAACAAAAAGAGAAACGTAAACGTGTAAGGCCCGATTTCATAATCGCACCAAAGGGGACTTTAAAATTAAAAAAAGTCACATTCTGATGTATAAATAAGTACGTTTTCGCATCTTTGTGGACATATGACTGTGACTTTAATTTTTAAAATCTTCAGTTTGAATATGAAATCGGGCCTAAGTATTGTTTTAAAAACAAAACAAACAAAAATACTATAAGATTTCCCCAAAACATTTTTTTCTGATGAAATTGTAACATACAGGATGTCTCGAGGGTAAGTAACGTCCACGCTTGTGGGTTTCAATTTTATAATAAATTAATTACAAGTGTAAGGCACTTCACATCTACCAACGTCATAATTATAATTAAATTACTTTACTTAAGTGACTTTACTCGCCTTCAATTATTACTGTCAAATTTTGACATGTGTCATTTCGACTTAAATTTTAAGGTTATTCCGAATCGAGCAATGTTGCAACACGTTCTTTTTATTGTGAGATGTATTCACGTCCAAAAAAAAAATCCACAACACCGCCGAATTTAACTTGCTTTTGTTAAAAGATGCCAAGTCTGATGATTGTGATTACAAAAATTACGCTCGGCTGAAACATCGAAGCGATGATTCACTTTTACACAAACACATCGAAACATCTTTTGTTTTTTTTTTGTTTTATAAAAGAAACCGCTTTGTCAGCAACACAAAGAGAAACGTAAACGTGTAAGGGCCGATTTCATAATCGAACCAAAGGGGACTTTAAAATGAAAAAAGTCACATTCTGATGTATAAATAAGTACGTTTTCGCATCTTTGCGGACATATGACTGTGATTTTAATTTCAAAGTCTTCTTTAGTTCGAATATGAAATCGGACCTAAGTATTGTTTTAAAAACAAAACAAAAAAAAATACTATAAGATTTCCCCAAAACATATTTTTCTGATGAAATTGTAACATACAGGATGTCTCGAGGGTAAGTAACGTCCACGCTTGTGGGTTTCAATTTTATAATAAATTAATTACAAGTGTAAGACACTTCACATCTACTACGTCATAATTATAAATAAGTTACTTTACTTAAGTGACTTCACTTGCCTTCAATTATTACTGTCAAATTTTGACATGTGTCATTTCGACTTAAATTTTAAGGTTACTCCGAGTCAAGCAATGTTGCAACGTGTTCTTTTTATTATGAGGATGTATTAACGTCCAAATTGACAACACCGCTGAATTTAATTAGCTTTTGTTAAAAGATGCCAAGTCTGATGATAGTGATTACAAAAATTATGCTCGACTGAAACAACGAAGCGATGATTCACTTTTACACAAACACATCGAAACATCTTTTGTTTTTTTTGTTTTATAAAAGAAACATCTTTTGTTTTTTTTTTTGTTTTATAAAAGAAACCGCTTTGTCAGCAACACAAAGAGAAACGTAAACGTGTAAGGCCCGATTTCATAATCGCACCAAAGGGGACTTTAAATAAAAAAAAGTCACATTCTGATGTATAAATAAGTACATTTTCGCATCTTTGTGGACATATGACTGTGACTTTCGTAATTTTTAAAGTCTTCTTTAGTTCGAATATGAAATCGGACCTAAGTATTGTTTTAAAAACAAAACAAAAAAAAAATATTGTAAGATTTCCCCAAAACATTTTCTTCTGATAAAATTGTAACATACAGGCTGACTCGAGGGGGGTAAGTAACGCCCATGCCTGTGGGTTTCAATTTTATAATAAAGGAATTACAAGTGTAAGACACTTCACATCTACTACGTCATAATTATAAATAAATTACTTTACTTAAGTGACTTTACTTGCCTTCAATTATTACTGTCAAATTTTGACGTGTGTCATTTCGACTTAAATTTTAAGGTTACTCCGAGTCAAGCAATGTTGCAACACGTTCTTTTTATTGTGAGATGTATTCACGTCCAAATTGACAACACCGCCGAATTTAACTTGCTTTTGTTAAAAGATGCCAAGTCTGATGATTGTGATTACAAAAATTACGCTCGGCTGAAACATCGAAGCGATGATTCACTTTTACACAAACACATCGAAACATCTTTTGTTTTTTTTTTTTTGTTTTATAAAAGAAACCGCTTTGTCAGCAACACAAAGAGACGTAAACGTGTAAGGGCCGATTTCATAAGCGAACCAAAGGGGACTTTAAAATTAAAAAAAAGACACATTCTGATGTATAAATAAGTACGTTTTCGCATCTTTGTGGACATATGACTGTGACTTTAATTTTTAAAATCTTCAGTTTGAATATGAAATCGGGCCTAAGTATTGTTTTAAAAACAAAACAAACAAAAATACTATAAGATTTCCCCAAAACATTTTTTTCTGATGAAATTGTAACATACAGGATGTCTCGAGGGTAAGTAACGTCCACGCTTGTGGGTTTCAATTTTATAATAAATTAATTACAAGTGTAAGGCACTTCACATCTACCAACGTCATAATTATAATTAAATTACTTTACTTAAGTGACTTTACTCGCCTTCAATTATTACTGTCAAATTTTGACATGTGTCATTTCGACTTAAATTTTAAGGTTATTCCGAATCGAGCAATGTTGCAATGTGTTCTTTTTATCGTGAGATGTATTCACGTCCAAATTGACAACACCGCCGAATTTAACTTGCTTTTGTTAAAAGATGCCAAGTCTGATGATTGTGATTACAAAATTTACGCTCGGCTGAAACAACGAAGCGATGATTCACTTTTACACAAACACATCGAAACATCTTTTGTTTTTTTTTGTTTTATAAAAGAAACATCTTTTGTTTTTTTTTGTTTTATAAAAGAAACCGCTTTGTCAGCAACACAAAGAGAAACGTAAACGTGTAAGGCCCGATTTCATAATCGCACCAAAGGGGACTTTAAAATTTAAAAAAAAAGTCACATTCTGATGTATAAATAAGTACATTTTCGCATCTTTGTGGACATATGACTGTGACTTTCGTAATTTTACTTAAGTGACTTTACTTGCCTTCAATTATTACTGTCAAATTTTGACATGTGTCATTTCGACTTAAATTTTAAGGTTACTCCGAATCGAGCAATGTTGCAACACGTTCTTTTTATCATGAGATGTATTCACGTACAAATTGACAACACCGCCGAATTTAACTTGCCATAATTAGGCGTATGTTACAGTGACATTAATTTAAATTAGATACGATAGCCAAACTAATTACTTAAAATCGGGGGGGGGGGGGGGGGGGGGCTACTCCTATAACAACCACCCCGAGTAAATTGCATGGTTCTGAAATTATAAAAGAATCCCATCCATTACTTCACATTTAATTTTAAATAATATTCATCATTCCCCATAGACGACGATTGCAAACCCCTAAACTTAGGCAACCAAGTATGCACACAGCACGTTTACACAGTCGACCTCGATTCAGTATGTCGTCAGACGCAGCCACAACAAAAGGAACCTAAATGATAGGCCCAGGCCCAGTTATCGTCAGTAATCAAAGGAAATCACAACGAATGCCCAAATTTAGAACATTTTAGACCTAAAATCAGTGCACGAGTGCTGCTAGTGCGTGTATCCGGCGGTGCTTTTTGTTTTTATTTATTATAGATACATCACATGTATTTGCAGCGGAATGTACAGGGTGTTAAAATAACCGAGACGTTTTTTTGTTGTGTTGTTAATCCCGTTTGGATGTGACCACGTGACAGTGTTTTCATTACAATAAAGGTACCTGTACATACAAATAACGACGGATAAATTAGTAGTACATAAATTTAATAATAGTTTACGTAATCTACCAAAGTTAATGATGATTGGATTACCTAATTTATTTAGTCATACCTCGAAAAAGATAATTTCAAGTAATTATAAAAAACAAATTTAATTGAAACGGCACGGCAGTATAATCGGTGCTGTGTTTACGAATTATTCAACGTTTCTACAAAAACCTGTCACATCGATTAGGTATATTGACGATCGATATCGCTCCACTTGTAGTTAATTGGATCATCAACAACTGTTTGGTACGTAGTACACTGGCGGGCAAGAAAAACTGCTTCGTTATTTTTTTTTTGTATTATAAATTCATTTTCGACTTAACAAAGCAAAAAAATTATTAAAATTTTTTGTTGCAAATCGTTTTTGATTGCAGTGAAAACCTCTGTACAGCTGTTTCAGCCCTGCTTGGGGCTTCGTCAGCTTACTATGTAGCAAATCCGCTTCGATTTGTTATCCTACTGCAATGTCAGGTCAAAAAGCGATCGTAGGATGTCGCTGTTTTATCTACTCACCAAAAAATTATTGTAGTTGTCATTATTTTATTAGAATGTACAAAACACGTACATGACATTTATCATAACCTCCAAAACTCGAGACCCTAACACTTTGTAAATGTAAGGTGCTTTCGTTTTGCAACAAATCTCACCTCAGATCAGATAATAGAACGTCATTTCTGTTAACACGAACAAGTAAGTTTGAACATGTGTTTCAACCTGACAACCATTGTAAGTGCTGTGGTGTCAAGGTGGGAGGTCGAAATCTCAGTTCAAAGTTACTTGTCCATGCCAAAACGGAAATGACGTTTTTGTGATCTGAGATGAGATAATACCATGCGATCAATGGAATTTATAATTAGAGCGGGCTGTGATATTTTCTAAAAACTTGACGTACAGGCTTGTAGTAGTTCGACATTAAAAAGTTTGAAATGTCAGAACTGTGACTTTTTTTAATGATTGATAAACGGATTTGTCTTATGGCACCCCACCCCTAATATTCTAAAATGATTTAAACCAGCATCCATACAAAATAAAATAACGAAACAAAGATTGTACAAAGCACAAACGTAACCTCAAATACGACAACTGTCAATTTATTATTTATGCATACCACATAGCATAAAATAGCACTAATCACAGCCTCGTCTAATTATGAATTCCGTTGATCACTCGGTATTTGTAACAAAAGGAACGCAGGCGTAATTATAAAATTTTAAACGTCAGTGTGATGGCTCAGTTTTCTTGTCCGCGAGTGTACTTTTCCAAATCTTGCTATTCCGTAGTAATTAATAATTAATAGCAAGTGTGATGTTGGAGATTATGCATGACGCTATGTCATTATCAAAGATTATAAATGGAATGCCGCCAGTACGGAATTTAATTCATAAACTTCAATGCATGATATTATTTTTTATTGATTCCTCTCGACAAAGAAAAAGAACGCAATGTAATTTTACTCGCCCAGAAAATACATACGTATTTGAATCGGCGTAGCCAAGTGTGAGGATTTTTCTCCAATTTGGGGATTTTTTAAAGGCAGTGTAAAAACAGTTTTTTTTTATAAAGTGGAGAAAAATAATAATTTTAAAAATAAATATCTCTTTTTCAATTTGAATAGAAATGTTTTAAACTGAATATTATTTTGCGACATTTTCGCACCGTATCATCCCTTGGCAAAACTCGTTAGGTTGGCAATGAATTAGGGAATTCGTAAGTCCCTTATAGAACATTAACAGAATACTAAGTTGGCAAGGTATTTGAAGTTTCATGTCAAAGTAATTTGTCAAATCAATTTCACTATTAGTTTATTTACATTTATATTCATTTTAATAAGTATAAGTATTTTAATAAGTATAAGTATTTTAATAAGTATAAGTATAAGTATTTTAATAAGTAGGGATTTTATCTTCTCAGTTGGCACACTTTTGCGGTCCATTCAAGAAAAAAATACTTACACCGGGCAACACTGATTACATAACTAAATGGAGTTTTCGACTGACTGCTCCAGGCTGCTCTGAGAGTATCTCCATCCTCTGCTATGACATGAGGTTAAAATAAGATGGAGATACTCCAAGAGCAGCCCAGGACAGTCACTCGAAAACGCCACAATCTACAGTTTACTTGAAGTCTGCACTAAATTCCTGTTGTTAGTTGCCACTACACAGGGTGTCTGAAACTTGCTAGTACCAAAAAAAAAAAAAACTGTGACATCTGGAAGTCCTAATAAATCCAAAAAATCCCATTTTTTTTCATTTTCTTTATTAATATAATTTATTTATATTATTAATAATATAATTTTCGTCAACTCATCATTTGTGTAAGCGGCATTCATTTCGATAATAACAATGTGCCGAGTTTTGACAGCTTGTTACCTTAACTCAGTGGCGCAACAACAATTTTGACCAAATTTTTAGTATCTAAAAGACTTTTATTACAATTTTTTTTCTTTTGCCGATGACTTCAACGATTGGACGACGCAACTACTATTTTTTTTTTTTTTTGTACTAGCAATTTTCAAACACCCGGTATTCCTTTGAGATAGCGTTGCCAGATGGGGATTTTTTGCTCAAAATTTAAAGCGTTCGGGGAAAACTTTTTCTAGTTTTTAATTTCGAGTAAGAGTAATTGTGAAATTATTATTTTGATTGTAAATTAAGTATTCTCAAAAAAAAAAAAAAATAGCAAGAATTACGCCATTTTAAAAAGAAACAAATAAAAATGCGATATAAAAAAACGTCATATAACAGGATTTACAGCATACACCAAGAGCTTTGTTTTTGTAACAAAATTCACTAAGTTGGTAACATTGTTTTTTGGAGGCCAATGTGCAACAAAATTCAGCCGAAATACTTACGAGAATTAACACAGTTCAAATTTTTGCACAGAATCATTGCAAATCTGAGACTTATTAACTTTTATTGTCTGTAAAATCCGTTATCCAACTTGGATTTCACTTAGTACCGCCATCTATTGTTAGCACTGAGAATCTTTTGTTTCTTTCTTTCATTTTTCCGTGCACGTCGTAGGTCACGTGGTATTTAGGATTAAATGAAGGCTCTATAGAAATTTCTTTTTAAAACGCAGTTTAAATTCACTCGTTATTTTTTTTTTAAATAATGATTTTATTTAAAGCTTAATAAACGTAAATTATCCATCCTATTTAATAACGAACTCTGCAAATATTATAATTACAAGTTCGTTATCACTTTAACCAACAGAACGCAGTATTTATTGCAGATAAATTCTGTAATCTCGGCGAAGTTAGAATCGAACACGCTTTCCACATCACCTCCAGCATGAGTTCAATACCGGATGTGGGTAAGAACCGAATTTCAGAATTTTCACACAGTTTTACATCGTCTGACTGGTTTTGTTTTTGTTTTTGTTTTCGTTTCAGTAGCCCATCCCGATTACAGCATACAGTACACAAGTTCAACGGATGATTATGACGAAACAGAACCACTTTTACGGTCCCGAAGGTCGAACGCTAATTGGCTTTTCATATGCTTCCTCCTCCTCCTGTTGTGTTGTGGACTCGTCGTTGGGATTTATTTGTTAATCAAAGGTAATTGCGTATTGTGCATTTGAATAACGAAAAAAAAAGCAAATCTGATTTTTATAAAACACCAAACGTACCAAGTGACATCGAGGAAGACACCCAAACATGTTATTTTTATTATTATGTTTATAATATTAGGGAACAGGGAACTCTTCAAATAACCACTCCACGGGGTATTTGAGAAATAAGTGCAGAAATTTTAACCTGTAATACATCACCATAAATCGAAACAACGAGACTGTATGGGAATCCCCTCCTTTACTGTTTTCTTTAGGAAATCCAAAAGCTATATTAAATTAAAATCAGTGAATTATGTCAACGAATTCTTGATTTAATTTTAATTACGTATTTTAAAAACGTTTACAATAAGTTTCTTTCTATAAGGAAATCACTGATTAATTTACAATTAACTCAAGATTCAACAAGCAAAATATTTAAGTATTTAATTAAAAGAATAATTTACAAAATATTTAAAACACTTTGTCATTTATAAACTATCAGAAAATTGTAATTACAACTGACTGGAAATTCTGTAAAACTGATACGAACGTTTCGCTCTTTGTGTTTGATAGCTTCTTCAGGATCTCTTAATTACGTACTCGTATTTTGTGATAATTAAAATTTTAACCGAGGTTTTATTTTGAAACTTGTTTTATAAATTTTTGAATTTGATGTTACTTACTATCAGTATTTTATTTTGAAAATTTATTGGAATTGATTTCTCGAACATCTTCCGTCCAGCTGTTTTGGCAGTGTTTGGAACTTCATCAGCAAACGGGCAGTGTCACCAACAGTAAAGAGCAGAAATCCCCCCAAGAACTAGGAAAATCTCTTTTTCAATTTCAATCTCTCAAAATCTCAATTTCAATCTCTCTATTCTTATAAATAAAAAAAATACACAAAGTTAAGTAAAATGGAAACAAAAAACGCAACGCAATTTAGTAGACTAAATAAATTTGAATAAATTAAAGAAATATATTCAGAAAAAAATGATAACAAAAGAACAAAAAACAAATTTAATAGATTAGTGGTAAATTAAAAAAATTAAATAAAATACTAACGATGAGAAAGCAAAGAAAATTGAATAGAATGTTTCAAATTTAAAAACAAAAGACAATCGTTTTTTTTTACAATATAATTCAGTAGTTAAACATATTCTGTAAGTTTCGGGTGTTCCCTATAAAATTAAAAAAAAGAAAATATAAAATAGAAAAAATATTAATGCCGAAAAGAAACAAGCGACTTTACGAATTAGAAAAGATTAATTTAAAAAAAATTCTTAATTCTTACAAAAATTAAAATAGAATGATAAAGCAAAGAAAATTAAATATATTTTTTTTAAATACCAAATAATAAAATTTAAAGAATAAAAAAAAACGAAAGCACAATTCAATAGTTAGTAAACATAGTCGGAACTTATTGGGCGTTACCATGGCTACGCAGAAAGTGGTACTGATCAGCGTCTAATTTATTATTGGTCCTCGTATAGCGTAACCATGACAACGCCCAAAGACGTCCTAAGACTGTTCATGAATTCAAAAAAGAAAAAGAAAGAATACAACTGAAAAGAAAGATGACAAAAAAGAACTGAAAAGAAAGCTGACAAAAAATAAACAAATGAATCAGATTTTTTAAAATATTCCTCAGCAAAAAAAAAACAAGGACAAAAAGCAATTGATTTTAGAGCACAGTTCAATGGTAAATAAAAAAAAAGAAACATTTTTAAACAAGCCGTGTCTAAACAAAGAATAATTTGCCGAGAGATTATTTTTGAAAAAACGACAAGAGATGGCGCTGTTCAATAACTCACACAAATGCAATTCATTTTACTCAACACAAGTGATATTTTTGATAGTTTTAAAAGATATAAGCAAGGGTCCATTTAATAGATTTAGATTAGATTTATTTAACAATTTCCAATAAATATTACAAGTTGTGTACAAGTTAGATAAACGTGAATATATATATTTAAGACATAAACACCTTACGCGGAGCGTACAGGGAGTACATCTTAAATTAACATCATTTTGAAAGTTAAAATTCTTTTTTTTTTTTTCTTTGAAGAAATTTCTTAATGCCTCATCATTTAAAAAAGACCCGAAAACATTTTATCTCTTGCGTTGGCGACACTGCAGATTAGTAACTGAATATCGAGCGCATATGTATATTGACAACAGTCGCGACATCGCGTGGCCGTGTTACATGTTTTACACATTTCGAGAAAATCGCAGTTAAAAATCGGGCAACAAATAACCGTACGTCTATGTCTTCGAGGAAGGTCAAGAAGAGGAAATTTTATTAAAGCAAAAAACAGAAGTGCAATCGAACCGTGACCTTTGCTGAAGCCGCGAGGCCAATAAAAGCGTTGTTTTTTGTTAACGTCGCAATAAGTTGTATTACAGCTAAGCGTAAGAGACGGATAAAGGAATTTTCTTTTTGTTAAACGAATTTTTCTTTTTGTATTTTTGTCGTGCTTGAGCTGCCGGCATACTGTGGTTAAAAATTTTGCACTTATTTTGCAATTTATGTAAACAAAAGAAAACCAAAACATTGCTTACAGAAAGAGAATGGGACGACGATATACCTTACCATCCGGAAATCATAGAAAGACACCCTCACCCGAAACTAAACTTTACGATGCTGTCAAGGTTCGAGCTTCCGCTGAGCAAAGTTCTGCTCAGCGAAATTCACGGCCCCCCCTGTAATTCATCCGAAAATTGCGTCGAATCAGTTCGTAAATTGCACGCGGAAAATCGAGCCAATCATCAAGGTCAATGCGTGTATAATTTTTTGATAACCGACAAGGGCAGTGTGTACGAGTACCTCGGCTGGGACCTATATTATACAGACTGTGATAACGACACGCTAAGTATAATTTTTTTAGGTCAGTATGATGTTAACGCTAAGCTGCGAGTAACATGCATTTTTTCTTGCAGATAAATTTAATACGACCTCTCCATCCAACGAGCAATTCAACAAAGCGATGAGCCTATTGGATTACGCAGTTCAAGTCAATAAGCTGGCAAAATGTTACGGCATTTTGACAAATTTTGGCAAATTCATCGATACGGTTTTACTATCTGACTTTGTGAATGGTTTGAAAACAAAAAACCACTTGAAATATAACTGTTAGGAAACGTTTTATAAAAGACTGACGAATTAGTATTACTGAGCTCTTCACAAACGCAAATATTAGTTTTTGCTTTGTCATTTAATATTTAATTCAGAAATTTGTAATGATTTTTAGGTTGAGTTTATTAAAGTGTAGAACTCTAATTGAAATCATCACACTCATCATAAAAAAAATATAAAATTCCAAATTAATAAATAATATTTTTGGTAATTATAAGAAGTATTGTTTATACTCTCCATGAACGTCTTCACAGAAATATACTTTAAAAAAAAAAAAAAAAATCTATAGGGAGGTCATTCTAATCGGATTTGCCAGCTAGCAATGGCGATGTTTCCTTAGCAACGTGGTAAGAAGCTGTAAATTCGGCAAGGTTCGGTGGTAGTAGGATACAACGTTGTGCAACTTCGGCAATGCTCGGTAGTAGAAAGCAACTTGCAACTCCGATTAGAATGACCCCCTAAGTACCATACGTTTCATTAGAACTTGAAAATGTACGTTTGATTAAACCCTTTGATCTTTATATGAACCTTATAGTAGGTGCGTATGAAAATATAGTAACCTAATGAGCATGCAAAGGAATAATTTTGTTTTACTCTAGCTTTTATTTTATACCAACTTCGTTTTGGTTCTGACTCGGAACTATTCGCGCGTAGATATTATGCTTTTAATGTTTCGGTTCGTCCAGAATTAATTCCGAATAATTCACAGCTTTGAGTATTGAGTACGCTCAAAATCAACTTAACTTGACTCAGTCGAACGCGAAAAATTTTAAATGTAAAAAAAATTAGAGGAAGTCTCGAAACGTCAAAGCGCTAAAAAAATTTAACTTAATCGGAATTAAGATCAACCCAACTCGACTCAACTGCAGCAATATGAAATGGTCAAAGAAAAAACTTTTTTACAATACTTTACTCACCCGCTTATCTATTCATAAAATGTCATTTATACTTTCCTGCTAAAATTACAACACTGCACAAGATTTGCACTGTCACATTAAGTTGCGGAAATACAAAATACGAAACTAAAAAAAAAAAACATCAAAAGTACTCACCGCACTGCAACCCAATCAGGAACTCGACGTGGAACTGAAATTATTCAGAAATAAACGAAATTGCCAAAAAAAGACTTCTTCGTAATACTTACCCTACCTTTTATCGAAGCGTGCCGTTCGCCGGGGTTCAACTCCAACCGCCAGTTACCACAACACTACACATCACTAAAACAAGAATTGAAAATTAACTCGTACATTTAAAGATAAAAGAAATGAAAAAGTTACCTATAAAAGTCACAAGGCCCGATGCAACTCAAAAATACGCTGAAATTGGTTAGGCACCATTGGTTAGGTCTCACATTCCCAATGTTCTTTCTTTCTTTCTCGCTTCCCTGACCGCAACAGGCGCTGAAGATAAACGTCTCAGCTTCCGGGCATCGCATTCCAATTCGATAAGGACCATGCAAATTATAAGTAACCCTTTACGAGTATCTATTCAGTAAAATGGAACATTCCACTTACCGGGGCCGTTTTCCCGGCCCCACCTGCTCCAGCGGCGAATCTAGAAGCTGTAGCTCCCTCATGATGATATTGGACACTGGGGAAGTCATCCTCGCACGTTGACTTCTTATCTTCGAATGCATTACCCCCACATTCACCTGTGGATACGAAATCCACCCCTTCCGATGGATATTAGCATACCTTGCCTCCCGAGAATACGTTCTCAGAATACAGCATTAAGTATGAACCATTACCATATGACCGGCGGAAATCATAACTGACATAGTAGCACGCAGAACCGATGAGTTTTAAAATGTGGAGAAATAAAAATAAAATAAGTTTTAAATAATAACTTCATCTACGAGCTTGAATGCGGCAAGGTCTCTCAAGCTATAAAGTTACTTACCTACTTAAAATAAAAAAAATAAAAACACCGCACAGAGTTAACACTATCGCTTCACATTAGGAAATATTACTGGCAATTAGCAAACAGTAAAAATAAAAACAATTTTCAAATGTACCCACCAGATTGCAATTTAATCAGGAACTCGACATGGGACTGAAATTATGCAGCAATATGAAATGGCCAAAGAAAAAACTCGTTCACAATACTCTACTTACCCGCTTATCTATTCACAAAATGTCATTTATACTTTCCTGCTAAAATTACAACGCTGCACAAGATTTACACTGTCACTTGAAGTTGTTGAAATACAAAATACGAAACTGGAAAAAGATTCAAATGTACTCACCGCACTGCAACCCAATCAGGAACTCGACGTGGGACTGAAATTATGCAGAAATAAACGAAATTGTCAAAAAAAAGACTTATTCGTAATACTTACCCTACCTTTTATCGAAGCGTGCCGTTCTACTTGCCGTTCGCCTGGATTCAACTCCGACCACCAGTTACCACAACACTACACATCACTAAAACAAGAATCTCAAATTAACTCGTACATTTAAAGATAGAAGAAATGAAAAATTACCTATAAAAGTTCACAAGTCAACAGACACGATGCAACACAAAAATACACTGAAATAAGAATAGTAGTATTAGTATCTCTGTACAAAAAAAAAAGATAATGGAAAATTTGACTCACCCTTTTTATAAGGATCCGTGAAAGCGAGGAGTAACAATTTTAAGGAGCCCGGAAGTTAAACATCTGCAGTAGTTCTGTGAAATCGCCAAAAATGTTTTATTATTACATTTCGATAAAAAATTTCTTTTAATTTGAAGTAAGGCACGACCGCAACACTTCTTCAAGTTTGAAAATCAAAAGTGTGTTGGCTAGATTTTTTTTTGTTTAAATATTATAGATAAACAATATTATCTGAGGACGGAGTTACAATAAACATTCACTCACCATTGGTTAGGTCTCACATTCCAAATGTTCTTTCTTTCTTTCTCGCTTCCCTGACCGCAACAGGCGGTGAAGATAAACGTCTTAGCTTCCGGGCATCTCATTCCAATTCGATAAGGACCATGCAAATTATAAGTAATCCTTTACGAGTATCTATTCAGTTAAATGGAACATTCCACTTACCGGGGCCGTTTTCCCGGCCCCACCTGCTCCAGCGGCGAATCTAGAAGTTGTGGCTCCCTCATGATGATATTGGACACTGGGGAAGTCATCCTCGCACGTTGACTTCTTATCTTCGCATGCAATACCTCCCCACATTCACCTGTGGATACGAAATCCACCCCTTCCGATGGATATTAGCATACCTTGCCTCCCGAGAATACGTTCTCAGGATCCAGCATTAAGTATGAACCATTACCATATGACCGGCGGAAATCGTAACTGACGTTATAGTAGCACACAGAACCGATGAGTTTTAAAATATGGAGAAATAAAAATAAAATTAGTTTTAAATAATAACTTCACCTACGAGCTTGAATGCGGCAAGGTCTCTCAAGCTATAAAGTTACTTACCTACTTAAAATAAAAAAAATAAAAACACCGCACAGAGTTAACACTATCGCTTCACATTAGGAAATATTACTGGCAATTAGCAAACAGTAAAAATAAAAACAATTTTCAAATGTACCCACCAGATTGCAATTTAATCAGGAACTCGACATGGGACTGAAATTATGCAGCAATATGAAATGGCCAAAGAAAAAACTCGTTCACAATACTCTACTTACCCGCTTATCTATTCACAAAATGTCATTTATACTTTCCTGCTAAAATTACAACGCTGCACAAGATTTACACTGTCACTTTAAGTTGTTGAAATACAAAATACGAAACTGGAAAAAGATTCAAATGTACTCACCGCACTGCAACCCAAACAGGAACTCGACGTGGGACTGAAATTATGCAGAAATAAACGAAATTGTCAAAAAAAAGACTTCTTCGTAATACTTACCCTACCTTTTATCGAAGCGTGCCGTTCTACTTGCCGTTCGCCTGGAATCAACTCCAACCGCCAGTTACCACAACACTACACATCACTGAAACAAGAATCTCAAATTAACTCGTACATTTAAAGATAAAAGAAATGAAAAAATTACCTATAAAAGTTCACAAGTCACAAGACACGATGCAACACAAAAATACACTGAAATAAAAATAGTTGTATTAGTATCTCTGTACAAAAAAAAATTATGGAAAATTTGACTCACCCATTCTATAAGAATCCGTGAAAGCGAGTAACAATTTTAAGGAGCCCGGAAGTTAAACATCTGCAGTAGTTCTGTGAAATCGCCAAAAATGTTTTATTATTACATTTCGATAAAAAAATTCTTTTAATTTGAAGTAAAGCACGACCGCAACACTTCTTCAAGTTTGCAAACCAAAATTGTGTTGACCAGATTTTTTTTTGTTTAAATATTATAGATAAACAATATTATCTGAGAACGGAGTTACAATAAACATTTACTCACCATTGGTTAAGTCTCACATTCCCAATGTTCTTTCTTTCTTTCTCGCTTCCCTGACCGCAACAGGCGCTGAGGATAAACGTCTTGGCTTCCGGGCATCGCTAACCAATTCGATAAGGACCATGCAAATTATGAGTAACCCTTTACGAGTATCTATTCAGTAAAATGGAACATTCCACTTACCGGGGCCGTTTTCCCGGCCCCACCAAAAAAAAAAAAAACTTGTTCACAATAATTTACTTACCCGCTTATCTATTCACAAAATGTCATTTATATTTTCCGACTAAAATCACAACACTGCACAAGATTTACACTGTCACATTAAGTTGCGGAAATACAAAATACAAAACTAAAAAAAAATATCAAAAGTACTCACCGCACTGCAACCCAATCAGGAACTCGACGTGGGACTGAAATTACGCAAAAATAAACGAAATTGTCAAAAAAAGACTTGTTCGTAATACTTACCCTACCTTTTATCGAAGCGTGCCGTTCTACTTGCCGTTCGCCTGAATTCAACTCCGACCACCAGTTACCACAACACTAAAACAAGAATCTCAAATTAACTCGTACATTTAAAGATAAAAGAAATGAAAAAATTACCTATAAAAGTTCACAAGTCACAAGACACGATGCAATACAAAAATACACTGAAATAAGAATAGTTGTATTAGTATCTCTGTACAAAAAAAATAATGGAAAATTTTACTCACCCTTTTTATAAGTATCCGTGAAAGCGAGGAGTAACAATTTTAAGGAGCCCGGAAGTTAAACATCTGCAGTAGTTCTGTGAAATCACTAAAAATGTTTTATTATTACATTTCGATAAAAAATTTCTTTTAATTTGAAGTAAGGCACGACCGCAACACTTCTTCAAGTTTGCAAATCAAAATTGTGTTGGCCAGATTTTTTTTTTTTTTTGTTTAAATATCATAGATAAACAATATTATCTGAGGACGGAGTTACAATAAACATTCACTCACCATTGATTAGGTCTCACATTCCCAATGTTCTTTCTTTCTTTCTCGCTTCTCTGACCGCAACAGGCGCTGAGCGTAAACGTCTTAACTTGCGGACATCTCATTCCAATTCGATAAGGACCATGCAAATTATTAGTAATCCTTTACGAGTATCTATTCAGTAAAATGGAACATTCCACTTACCGGGGTCGTTTTCCCGGACCCACCAAAAAAAAAAAAAAAAAACTTCTTCACAATAATTTACTTACCCGCTTATCTATTCACAAAATGTCATTTATACTTTCCGACTAAAATCACAAAACTGCACAAGATTTACACTGTCACATTAAGATGCGGAAATACAAAATACGAAACTAAAAAAAACATCAAAAGTACTCACCGCACTGCAACCCAATCAGGAACTCGACGTGGGACTGAAATTATTCAGAAATAAATGAAATTGCCAAAAAAAGTCTTATTCGTAATACTTACCCTACCTTTTATCGAAGCGTGCCGTTCTACTTGCCGTTCGCCTGGATTCAACTCCGACCACCAGTGACCACAACACTACACAACACTAAAACAAGAATCTCAAATTAACTCGTACATTTAAAGATAAAAGAAATGAAAAAATTACCTATAAAAGTTCACAAATCACAAGACACGATGCAACACAAAAATACTCTGAAATGAGAATAGTTGTATTAGTATATCTGTATAAAAAACAAAATAATGGAATATTTGACTCACCCATTTTATAAGGATCCGTGAAAGCGAGTAACAATTTTAAGGAGCCCGGAAGTTAAACATCTGCAGTAGTTCTGTGAAATCGCCAAAAATGTTTTATTATTACATTTCAATAAAAAATTCTTTTAATTTGAAGTAAGGCAAGACCGCAATACTTCTTCAAGTTTGCAAATCAAAATTGTGTTGGCTAGATTTTTTTTTTTTTGTTTAAATATCATAGACATACAATATTATCTGAGGACGGACTTACAATAAACATTCACTCACCATTGGTTAGGTCTCACATTCCAAATGTTCTTTCTTTCTTTCTTTCTCGTTTCCCCGACCGCAACAGGCGCTGAAGATAAACGTCTTAGCCTCCGGGCATCTCATTCCAATTCGATAAGGACCATGCAAATTATTAGTAATTCTTTACGAGTATCTATTCAGTAAAATGGAACATTCCACTTACCGGGGCCGTTCTCCCGGCCCCACCAAAGAAAAAAGAAAAAACTCGTTCTCAATACTCTACTTACCCGCTTATCTATTCATAAAATCTTATTTATACTTTCCTGCTAAAATGACAACACTGCACAAGATTTATACTGTCACTTTAAGTTCTGGAAAATCACTAAAAATGTTTTATTATTGCATTTTCGATAAAAAATTTCTTTTAATTTGAAGTAAGGCACGACCGCAACACTTTTTCAAAGTTTGAAAATCAAAACTGTGTTAGCTAGATTCTTTTTTGTTTGATTATAGATAAACAATATTATCTGAGAACGGAGTTACAATAAACATTTACTCACCATTGGTTAACAATTGTTTCGATAAAAAATTTCTTTTAATTTGAAGAAAGGCACGACCGCAATACTTCTTCAAGTTTGTAAATCAAAATTGTGTTGACCAGATTTTTTTTGTTTAAATATTATAGATAAACAATATTATCTGAGGACGGAGTTACAATAAACATTCACTCACCATTGGTTAGGTCTCTCATTCCCAATATTCTTTCTTTCTTTCTCGCTTCCCTGACCGCAACAGGCGCTGAGGGTAAACGTCTTAGCTTCCGGGCATCTCATTCCAATTCGATAAGGACCATGCAAATTATAAGTAACCCTTTACGAGTATCTATTCAGTAAAATGGAACATTCCACTTACCGGGGCCATTTTCCCGGCCCCACCAAAGAAAAAAGAAAAAACTTGGTCACAATAATTTACTTACCCGCTTGTCTATTCAACAAATTGTCATTTATACTTTCCCGCTAAAATTACAACACTGCACAAGATTTACACTGTCACATTAAGTTGCGGAAATACAAAATACGAAACTAAAAAAAAAAAAACATCAAAAGTACTCACCGCACTGCAACCCAATCAGGAACTCGACGTGGGACTGAAATTATTCAGAAATAAATGAAATTGCCAAAAAAAGACTTATTCGTAATACTTACCCTACCTTTTACCGAAGCGTGCCGTTCTACTTGCCGTTCGCCTGGGTTCAACTCCGACCGCCAGTTACCACAACACTACACATCACTAAAACAAGAATCTCAAATTAACTCGTACATTTAAAGATAAAAGAAATGAAAAAATTACCTATAAAAGTTCACAAGTCACAAGACACGATGCAATACAAAAATACACTGAAATAAGAATAGTTGTATTAGTATCTCTGTACAAAAAAAATAATGGAAAATTTGACTCACCCTTTTTATAAGGATCCGTGAAAGCGAGGAGTAACAATTTTAAGGAGCCCGGAAGATAAACATCTGCAGTAGTTCTGTGAAATAACCAAAAATGTTTTATTATTACGTTTCGATAAAAAATTTCTTTTAATTTGAAGTAAGGCACGACCGCAATACTTCTTCAAGTTTGCAAATCAAAATTGTGTTGACCAGATTTTTTTTGTTTAAATATTATAGATAAACAATATTATCTGAGGACGGAGTTACAATAAACATTCACTCACCATTGATTAGGTCTCACATTCCCAATGTTCTTTCTTTCTTTCTCGCTTCTCTGACCGCGCCAGGCGCTGAGCGTAAACGTCTTAACTTCCGGACATCTCATTCCAATTCGATAAGGACCATGCAAATTATTAGTAATCCTTTACGAGTATCTATCCAGTAAAATGGAACATTTCACTTACCGGGGTCGTTTTCCCGGCCCCACCAAAAAAAAAAAAAACTTGTTCACAATAATTTACTTACCCGCTTATCTATTCACAAAATGTCATTTATACTTTCCGACTAAAATCACAAAACTGCACAAGATTTACACTGTCACATTAAGTTGCGGAAATACAAAATACGAATTTAAAAAAAAGACATCAAAAGTACTCACCGCACTGCAACCCAATCAGGAACTCGACGTGGGACTGAAATTATTCAGAAATAAACGAAATTGCCAAAAAAAGACTTATTCGTAATACTTACCCTACCTTTTACCGAAGCGTGCCGTTCTACTTGCCGTTCGCCTGGGTTCAACTCCGACCGCCGCGCCAGTCACAACACTACACATCACTAAAACAAGAATTGAAAATTAATTCGTACACTTAAAGATAAATTCAATGAAAAATTACCTATATAAGTCACAAGGCACGATGCAACACAAAAACACACTGAAACAAGAACAGTTGTATTAGTATCCTACACAAAAAAAAAATAATCGAAAATTTAAATTTAAAACATAACTTTGCGACGACGGTTGAAATTAGTTCGAGTAGAAGTTACTATTCCATTTAAAAAAGTATAAATTTGGCAGATAACTCACTTGTGGAACATGCTGTATATGTAAAAATTATCTGCCGATATAGAACTCATTAAAGGCAATAAATAACTTTTGTAGAAAACATTTTTTTCTATAATTAATAATTAAAGCGCTATTGAAGAGATCGATGCCAATGACCCATCCACCACGAACAAAAATGTAAAAATTATGAAGGCATTAAATATGTTTTCATAGAGGCTTGGCTCTATACATTAGATTTTTTCCTATTTCAAACTCGACTTCGCACCGCCACCATCTTGGATTTCAAGATGGCGTCGATGTCACGGCCGAGTTGCCCTCGCACAGACGTTTAATTTGACAACCAACACGACGGGTTTATATCGACGCCGAAAATTAACTTTTAAAACAAGGCTGCTTTAAACTATGGCATTTTTAGAAAGAATAATTACAAAAACTGTAGTTTTTTTAACTATTTCTTGCTTTCAACTGTAATTACAAGTTTAGTTATAGAGACAACTTTAATCACGAGCTGAGAATTCGGGCCATTGGGTTTCCAGAGTTTTTGCAGACAATGTCGCCAACTTATTGACAAAATGTGACTAAGGCCCAGTTTTACAATAACGGTTTAACTTTGAGCCGAAGCTTAAACCCTTCACAATAATTGTTGAAATAATCGTTGCTAAGGGTTTAAGCCTCAGCTCAAAGTAGAACCCCATTTGTAAAACTGGACCTAAAGAGCGCTAATTTCAACAAGCAAAAAAAGGCAAAATCTGCAAGAAAATCAGGAAAAAAAAGAGAAACGAAACCGACAGCAACAGGATACTGGGCGTGAAGTGAACAAACCTAAACAAGTGAAGTGAACAAAAATAAACGAAAGAACATCGACAACACCAATCTGAGCGAAACGAAAAACGACAATTTTTCGGACGAATTCAAAAATTCGCAGAAAATTAAAGCAAAACTGTACAAGAGTCATAAGACGATTGAAACAAAGACACAAAAAAGAAACGAACGACTGAAGAAACAAAACAAATGAAAGACGATGAACTACAAAAAGAAAAACAAAAGAAGATCGACGGCTGTTATAAAAAAAACAAATTATTCTTCAAGCGAGAAATTTAAAAAA
This sequence comes from Prosopocoilus inquinatus, assembly GCA_036172665.1. Classification (NCBI taxonomy): domain Eukaryota; kingdom Metazoa; phylum Arthropoda; class Insecta; order Coleoptera; family Lucanidae; genus Prosopocoilus; species Prosopocoilus inquinatus. The sequence goes on from CM069873.1 coordinate 2,895,305, forward strand.
AATAGTAGAGAATAAAAGATTCAGAAAACACAAAAGAATGAACAGACAAGAAAAATAAATGAAAAGACGGCTGTTCCCGGGCCGAAAACTTTTCCATTTCATGAAACTGGCAAAAAAATGAATGGAAAAAAAATGAAACCAACGAACCGTGAATAAAAAAAATGCAAAACATCAATTCCTTAAAATAAAATTGAAAAACAAGAAAATAAAAGAAAAAATTCCAAATAACAAAAGGAAACGATACTCGAAGCATTCTCGTCGTACTGTGTATTTTAAATCTGGTAGAAAACAAAAAAAAAACGCCAATGAACAAAATGTGAAAAATCAATTTGATAAAAATAAGAGAAGAGAAATGCGACAGCGCAAAATAGAAATAAATAGCAGGATACTAAAATGAACAAAAGAAAATGAAAACGAAAACCAAAGTCGTCGGAAACAAAAAGAACTGTATAAGGGAGACAGTAAGAAGAAAAGCAATGCAATTAAAAAAGAAAAATGCGAAAAACATGAGAAAAAAACGAAAGAATGGATAGACAAAAAACAATCAAACGAAAAATGGCAACTCCGGCAAAAAAATGCAGTCCAAGAAACTAGCAGGAAACAGAAGGACAAAATGAATAAATAAATCATGAATAAAAAAATCTATTAAAAATTCAAACAAAAAAAATAAAAACAAAAAAGAAAAAAAAAAGTGAAATAAACCAAGTAAAACGTATTCTCGTCATATAATGAAACGAAACTTAAAAGTTGAGAGGTTATAATAATAGGGTTCTCAACCCGGGACTGGGGGTCGCAACGGAGTTGCCAGATTTTTTGCAGGCAATGTCGCCAGCTCATTGGTCAAAAAGCACCATTTTTTTTATCAAAGTCAAAGACAAGAAGAACCAAAAAAATCGCCGATTTATATTAAATATTGAAAATCAAAACAAATAAAAAACAAAAGAAAACTTTTAAAAAAATCAGAAACAAAAGAGAAATGAAAGTAACAGCAACAAAATACAAGGATCGAAGCGAACAAAAACAAAAGAAGATCGACAACACCAAACGACAACAGTTTTCCGATCCAATTAAAAAAATCATAGAAAATTAAAGCAAACAGTAAAATGGCAGTAATACGATTAAAAAAAAACAAGAAAAACAGAAAAGGAATTAAATACAATGAGCAAAACAAAGAAAGTTCACAACAGGAACGCAAAACAAATGAAATACAAAAAAAGCATAAAGATCAGAAAGAAAAAAAAACAAAAGAAGATTTACGACTAAGAAGAAACTGAACACAGTGTGCAAAACAAAAGAAAATCACGAGACGAATGAAAAACGATGAACTACAAGCAAGCCTCAATAAAATGCGGAAAATCAATTACGAAAGTGTAAAGAACAGAAAGAAAAAACAAAAGAAGATTGACGACTAACGTGAACAAAAACCAAACGAGTTTCCAGACAAAAATTTGAAAAAAAAATCTAGTAGAAAACAAAAGAACAAATTGGAAAAATCGTCAATAAACAAAATGTGAAAAATCTAATTCATAAACATAAAAATAAAGAGAAATGCGACAGCGTAAAATGAATTTAAAGAAAAAACAGAAATACATAAATGAACGAAAGAAAATTAAAATCGACGAAAATTTTTGCTAATAAAAACAAACTCGTAGGAAACAATTGAAAATTCTGAAAAGGAGTCAATAAAATGCGAAGATCTATTTGATTAAAAAAAGAAAAATGTGAAAAACATGAAAAAAAACGAAAGAATGGACGGACAAAAAACAAATAAATGAAAAATGGCAACTCTGGCAAAAAAGAATTTTGCAAGCCAAGAAACTAGCAGGAAACATAAGGACAAAATAAATCAATCGTGAATAAAATTAAATTCAAAATTCAAACGAAAGAAAAAACAAAAACAAGAAAGAAAAAAGTGAAATAATCCAAGTAAAACGTATTCTCGTCATATACTGCTTACAAATTAAATTATAGTGACAGTCATAGTTGATCGCATTGTATATTTTTTCTTTGTCGTTATGTGAAGACAAGAAAAGTAGGCCTAAATCAGGCGCCAGGCGACAAATGACATTTTTGAACACCAAATATATGTAAAATATAGCCTCAATGGCGGAATTTCGTCCAATCTGGCAACCCTGATGGTTTGGCTGAGGTGTGTTTCAAGATTGGAATGTCGCGGCCAAGGTTCATTCAAGATCGCGTGTTTAGACATAATCAGGCATGCCGAAGACGTCGAAACTTTTTGAAATGTTACAAAAATAATTTGAGTTTTCTTTTTTGACTGCGAAGGGGCTCAGGGCTGCAGCCCATAAAGACCATGCCTAAATCCGCCCTTGTCTACGACAGTAACAGTGTGCTTAAGACAGGAGTCCCGCAGTTTTTAATGCACCCGGGCTATTAGAAGGCCGTCTCTGATTGTAATTCGCACAAAAGCAAAAAAAAATTACGGATTTCAATATTCACCTACCTTTAGGTACACCATTGCACCGCAGCTATTCTAATCACTCACGCTGTTTTAATTTACAATTAGGCGAATTTATTATAGACAAATAGATTAAAAATTTATACGGAGCATGTATAATCACGTCTGTTCGATTACTGAATTGTTCGCGTAATAAAAGTGCAGGCATCTCTGGAAACAAAACACGAACGCTAAGCGGCCGGCGCGTTTTTCTTACAGTTTTTTCTTGGTGAGTCGCACTTCGGTTTTAAAACGTTTTTAATACTGCCAGGAAATAAATCGATACGATAATTTTTTTGTGTTTAATTTCCTCGACGAATAGCAAAGCAATGAGATCGTCGGTAAACTTAAAATATCTACCTCCGGGCCCGTAGCTAGGGGGGCGCTAAGGGAGGCTGAGCCTGCCTTGGAAAATTTTAAGCCTGCGAAAGCAGGCGTGAAGCGAATCGACTTGAAAGAAAAGATCATTTACAAAAGAAAAAAAAGCCAAAAGTAAAAAAGGAACAAATTGGAAAATGTAGTACAAAAGCCAAGCAAGTAATGAAAAAAATGAAATGAAAATGGAATAATATTGTGGCAAAAACAAATACATAGATAAATAAATAAAAGAAACGAAAAATGGTAAAAAAATGATTTCTCTTAATAATAATAAAAATGTCTTTATTGATTCTACTTGCACCAAGTACACATTTTGATTGCAAAAGATTATTAGAATTAAATCACCACAGAACAGAGAACAGCCCAACTCAATCCAGAAACAAGGGCGAAAAAAATGAAAATAAATTATAAATAAAACAATTAAAATTCAATGATTTCCGAGGATATTACAAGGTAGATAAATTTAAGAGGAGGTGGAGAGATCGGATCTAAACATTAAAATGTAAAATCTAAAAAAAAAACAAAACAAGAAAGAAAGAAAAAAGTGAAATAAACCAAGTAAAACATATTCTCGTCATATAATGAAACGAAACTTAAAAGTTGAGAGGTTATAATAATAGGGTTCTCAATTCGGGGCTGGGGGTCGCAACAGAGTTGCCAAATTTTTTGCAGTCAATGTCGCCAGCTCATTGGTCAAGAAGCACCATTTTCTTTTCTCAGTCAAAGACAAAAAGAACCAAAAAAGCGCCGAAATAAAAAACAACAGAAAACTTTAAAAAAATCAGAAACTAAAGAGAAATGTAAGCAACAGCAACAAAATACAAGGGTCGAAGCGAACAAAAACAAAAACAAGAGAAGATCGACAACACCAAACGACAGTTTTCCGGTCCAATTAAAAAAATCATAGAAAATTAAAGCAAACAGTAAAACGGCAGTAATACGATTAAAAAAAAAACAAGAAAAACTGAAAAGGAACGAAATACAATGAGCAAGACAAAGAAAGTTCACAACAGAGACACAAAACAAATGAAATACAAAAAAAAAGCATAAACATCAGAAAGAAAAGAAAACAAAAGAAGATTTACGACTAAGATAAAACTGAGCACAGTGTGCGAAACAAAAGAAAATCACAAACAAATGAAAAACAAAAAAGCAAAGCATCAATAAAATGCGAAAAATCAATTACGAAAGTGTAAAGAACAGAAAGAGAAAACGAAAGAAGATTTACGGCTAACATAAACAAGAACTAAATGAGTTTTCAGACAAAAAATTTGAAAAAAAAATCCAGTGGAAAACAAAAGAACTGTAAGAAAGCGTCAATGAACAAAATGTGAAAAAACACAAATACATAAATGAACGAAGGAAAATTAAAATCGACGAAAATTTTTGCTAATAAAAACAAACTCGTAGAAAACAATTGAAAATTCTAAAAAGGAGTCAATAAAATGCGAAGACCTATTTGATTAAAAAAAGAAAAATGTGAAAAACATGAAAAAAAAACGAAAGAATGGATGAACAAAAAACAAATAAATGAAAAATGGCAATTCTGACTAAAAAGAATTTTGCGGGCCAAGAAACTAGCAGGAAACAGAAGGACAAGATAAATGAATCGTGAATAAAATTAAATTCAAAATTCAAGCGAAAGAAAAAACAAAAACAAAAAAGAAAGAAAAAAAGTGAAATAAACCAAGTAAAACGTATTCTCGTCATATAATGCTTACAAATTAAATTATGGTGACAGTCATAGTTGATCGCATTGTATATTTTTTCTTTGTCGTTATGTGACGGCAAGAAAAGTAGCCCAAATCAGGCGCCAGGCGACAAATGAGATTTTTGAACACCAAATGTATGTAAAACATAGCCTCAATGGCGGAATTTCGTCCAATCTGGCAACCCTGATGGTTTGGCTGAGGTGTGCTTCAAGATTGGAATGTCGCGGCCAAGGTTCATTCAAGATCGCGTGTTTAGACATAATCAGGCATGCCGAAGACGTCGAAACTTTTTGAAATGTTACAAAAATAATTTGAGTTTTCTTTTTTGACTGCGAAGGGGCTCAGGGCTGCAGCCCATAAAGACAATGCCTAAATCCGCCCTTGTCTAGGACAGTAACCGTGTGCTTAAGACAGGAGTCCCGCAGTTTTTATTGCACCCGGGCTATTAGAAGGCCGTCTCTGATTGTAATTCGCACAAAAGCAAAAAAAAATTACGGATTTCAAAATTCACTTACCTTTGCACGATTCTAATGCAGCTACTGTAATCACTCACGCTGTTTTAATTTACAATTAGACGAATTTATTATGGACAAATAGATTAAAAATTTATACGGAGCATGTATAATCACGTCTGTCCGATTACTGAATTGTTCGCGAAATAAAAGTGCAGGCATCTCTGGAAACAACACACGAACGCATAAGCGGCCGGCGCGTTTTTCTTACAGTTTTTTCTTGGTGAGTCGCACTTCGGTTTTAAAACGTTTTTAATACTGCCTGGAAATAAATCGATACGATAATTTTTTTGTGTTTAATTTCCTCGACGAATAGCAAATGGTAACAATCTCTTAAAAAATTATTTCTTTTCGACACTTTTTTTGCAAAAGACAGAACATTTTTATTTTAAGTTCCAGATTGAAAACTGACGTTTTGATTTTGAGCGGCTGTACATACGTGTATAATTGTATAATAACTTAAATAATATACTATAAAATAACTTTATCGATAACTATAATATCATCAGTAGTTATTTTTGGTTTTGGTTTTGCCACGGCATTTAAACTTCACGGTAAATTATTTATCACTATCTTATTTATTTATTATTATTATTATTAAATCTAAATTCGCTGACCCTCGTTATTTATAAATAAAGTAAGAAAATAGCTTGCACAGGTTCATCGAATTCGTAAGGTGAAGGTTTTCATGTTAATTAAAACTGTTTCATACATCAAAGAAATACTTATTAATTAAAAGTATTTAATAAAAAAAAGAACAAATACATTAATTATACTAACTGCAGGTACCTACGCATAAATATTTATAAAGAATATAATTTGTGAAGACCGTTTAGTGGTATGCAATCACACGTGAAATGCGGATTTTAATTGCTAATCATAATAAGTAGGTACAGTCACGAGCATTAAATTTTGGCCCTCAGTTTTTATTCCAGTTGTTCAAAATTTTCACACTAATATCCTCCGGCGGTCTTTTACGAAATTAAATTAATTTTAATTTTAAAAGACTTAGACTAAATTTTTAATAAGACACAAGCCAGGTACAAATCTTTGACAGTGACGTCAGTGACGACCAAAACTTATGCTCGCGGCTGTAGATATAATTATGTACAGTCGGGATCAAGCTAATCGAAACCCTTACTTACCACTAAGCTGTTTTTCCTGCTTGGAAGATTGGGTATTTAGGGATAGCTGCTATTGGTTATCATCTATCACGTGACTAATGATAGTGACGAAAGCCAATGACGGCAATCCAAATCTCCAGAGCAGGAATAGCATCAATAAGGGCGCAGCTAGCTCACGGCTATCTCGATTAGGATAATCGCGACTATATTATAACCTACAAGCTAATCTAATTCCAACTTTCTAAAACTTCCCTGCAACCCTAAAATATTATCGCCGGTGATTTTTGTCCTTCGCCGAATAATTCCAGCATCGCTCAACAGGTTCATCGAGTCCAAGGAGAGCAGTCGCTTCCTCTTCTCGCTCAACTCGCTCTTCCATCGTTCGATCATTTCGCACATGGGGATTTCCCCCCCGTATTCTTTAGGCAAAACTTTCGCGTCAATAACTTCATGCAAGTCCACCTCTGAAGTGTGCACCGTCACGCGCTCGGCCAGTTTTGGACTTAGCCTCGATTTCGCAAAGTCGAGGACGTACTTGAGGGTGCTGGGCAGGTTCACGAAGTGAAACGCCTTGTGCCTAGCCGGAAACGATTGCTGCAAATGACATTAATCATTAATTGAAATTGGACGAATTTATTATTCGTTTTTACCTCTGCCCACTTCACCATGGTGGCGAACTCGGTGATGTTCCACATGGCGATGTGGGCCGGGCCGATTCCTTTTGCATCGCCCACGTATACAAATCCGAGAACTTGGTTTTCTTCGTCGTCCAATAACGTTTCGATTGTTATGACTGCTACTCTTGCCAGGTCTGTGCTTGTAAATTTGTATGGGTCTATTTTTTCTGTGACGGAAAAAAAGTATTAAAAATCAAAATTTTTGAAGGCGAAAAGAATCATGAACTGCAAACAGGGCCGGCCACAAGGGGGCGGGACACCAGTGTCCCGGACCACACAAGGGTCCCGGACCACACAAAGGCCCCGGACCACACAAGGGCCCCAGACCACACAACGTGTGACTTTGTTCGACACCGCGTCTCAATTTTCCTCGTCGAGTAATTCTTCAAAATTCAAATTTTTTCTTCTATCAATCAATTTTCCTAGTTTCATGTAAATAAAGCGTACATAGGAAACATCCATGATTGGCGAGGGTGAGTTTGGAGAAAACACAATCGCTGTTGCTTAAAATATAGCAACTAAACAAAGCCTATAAATGAGCTTTCCTTCTCTTTTTCGTATTCCATTTTCAATTTTATTAATTGATAAAATTTTAGCAGAGTTAAATTGTGATTTTTTCCAGTCCAAAAAAAAGTTTTGAATCTCTTTGTTATGGTACGAAATTTTCTCTTATACTTGGATATATTTTATCATATGAAAACTTGTATTTTTATTTGAACCATTATTATTACAAGGAAGAACTACTAATTAAGCTAAGAAAGAGATAAGGAGTGAACTAATTCTGGAAATATGAGTAGGCGCCAATCGAGTCATCCGTGGAAAACGAAGCACAAAACGATTTCTGGCTTTGCTTTCGAAAACCAGGCGCTACTAACAAAAAAAAACGAACTTCAACTTCATACGAACTGCTAACAGAATTGGAGACAAAAAGGGCGTCGAAAGGAGTTATTCGGTTTTCTAGCTGTTGTTATTGAAACACAGAAGAGACTTCTTCCCTTCTTATTTTATTCTGACACCTTTTTGTACCCCCCGCTCGTTTTAGAATTAAATATTTACTTTGTATCTATGCAAAATTATTTTCTGTTTCAAGTTCGACATCGAATTTTACAAGCAAAGCTTATTTTACTATAAATTGGGAGGGAATAAAATTCGATTTGATAAATCGGCAAAACGAGAAATGCTAAATTTCAATTTTAAACCAGCGGCGGCTCGTGATGATTTACTGCGGGTAGGCAACAACTGAAAAAGGAAAAGTGGGCGCGTTTCCCAAATAAAACTGATTCCTGGGGGGTTGTAGTTCTTGAACTAAATTTAGAACTTTTACTTAGCTTTCCAACGCCTTTTACCAAAAAACAATCGACGAACGCGTTCGTGAGTTACAATTAAAATTCTAAGGCGAAGCGTTTTTTATTTGCTCGAGGTCTCTCCCTCCCCTTACGATCGTGCTTGTAATTTTTTAATTCAATTTAAGCACGGAATTTATTGAGCTTTTTCTCAGCTTTCCAACGCCTTTTATCAAAAAACAATCGACGAACGCGTCCTTGAGTTACAATCAAAATTCTAAGGCGACGCGTTTTTTCTGCTCAATTAACTGAAAGTCTCTCCCTCCCCTCGCGATCGCGCTTGTAATTTTTTAATTCAATTTAAGCGCCGGATTTACGGAGCTTTTTCTCAGATTTCCAACACCTTTTACCAAAAAACAATCGAGGAACGCGTCTTTGAGTTACAATCAAAATTATAAGGCGAAGCATTTTTTATTTGCTCGATTAACTGAAGGTCTCTCCCTCCCCTCGCGATCGTGCTTGTAATTTTTTAATTCAATTTAAGCGCGGAATTTACTGAGCTTTTTCTCAGCTTTCCAACGCCTTTTATCAAAAAACAATCGACGAACGCGTCCTTGAGTTACAATCAAAATTCTAAGGCGACGCGTTTTTTATTTGCTCGATTAACTGAACGTCTCTCCCTCCCCTCGCGATCGCGCTTGTAATTTTTTAATTCAATTTAAGCGCGGAATTTACTGAGCTTTTTTTCAGCTTTCCAACGCCTTTTACAAAAAAACAATCGACGAACGCGTCCTTGAGTTACAATCAAAATTCTAAGGCGACGCGTTTTTTCTGCTCAATTAACTGAAAGTCTCTCCCTCCCCTCGCGATCGCGCTTGTAATTTTTAAATTCAATTTAAGCGCGGGATTTACGGAGCTTTTTCTCAGCTTTCCAACGCCTTTTAGCAAAAAACAATCGACGAACGCGTCCTTGAGTTACAATCAAAATTCTAAAGCGACGCGTTTTTTATTTGCTCGATTAACTGAACGTCTCTCCCTCCCCTCGCGATCGCGCTTATAATTTTTGAATAATTCAATTTAAGCGCGGGATTTACTGAGCTTCTTCTCAGCTCTCCAAGGCGTTTCACCAAAAAACAATCGACGAATCGACAAGAGAAAATGGGTGCATTTTCCAAATAAATTTATTTTTTGGGGCTGGCCGGACGAGGAACCGGAACGGAACGGCACTGCCCACCTTGCCCACCCCGACGAGCCGCCACTGTTTTAAACATGAGTTCAAGTTCGAGAAACGAACGGCGGCGAATGAACAAATCAAGAGGATTTTTAATGGCCTGCGAAGCCGCCGTAGTCGACACCATAACAATGTGCTTAAAAAGTGCCTCACGATGCTTATTGCACTCGGGCCCCTCGTCATTTAGAAGGCCGGCCCTGACGACTGCAAAATTCCCAACAGTAGATTACTGTAGCTACTTCGAGGGAGGAAAAGGCATGATTACTTGCAATAACCAGAGATGACAGGTCAAGGGCTACAATGGAGCTTTCACTCCTGAGGTGCATATACTATTTAATTCACGACCGGGAGTCGAAGAAGAATTCTAACGAAACCAAGTGTCATTTTTGATGGTTTAGTTAATTTGTGAAATTAGTAGTCGTTGAGTTTCATTATTGGCCAACACGACCTGAGGTTCAAAGCGATGTTTTTTTTTTTTTTTTTTGAAAGAAAAATGGATGCTGAACGACGCAGCAAGTAAAGTGATGTTTAATTTACTGCCTTCAAGACCCCTTAAGCATCGGTCTGAATACTCTCTAGGGAGTATGTCATTGCTTTTACTCCCTAGGGACAAACATACTATTTCTGTCACGGTTTTAATGTCATGCTTTCTACTCCCGGTTGTGAATAAAGGGTTTTGTGATCAATCAATCAGCACTTACGTGGAATCGACATGATAACTCGTCGCCCTTGGGAATCCCGATAAGGAGATGCAAAAATGAATCTGCATAAAATTTGTTTAAGATTAAATTCGTGGAGGTCCTCGGAAGTAAACCCTTCTTTGCCTTACCCCTTGTCTATCAGTTCGTTAACTTTGTGATCCAGGTAATCCAGGTCGTAGCAGACGTACTTGAAAATTCGGCGAAAATTCAGGTACTTGAGTAGCATTTGTTGCGCCATCGGAAGGCTGAACTTCTTGGTGCGCAGAAACCGCAGCAGGAAGTTGTCGTCTGCAAGAAATCCGAATATTAAAGACTTTCTCGCGTAATTTCAGGTTGCGAAATGTGGCAGCGGGCGAACAAACGCAACACGCACGGATCTTTATTTAACTGGAAAGCACGCGTTATGAAATTATGGGCCTATTATTCAGCGCTTTCTTCTGAACTTGTTACGAGGTTACGTAATGGAACGCATTCCGTACGTGAAAACGAAATTAGAGATTTAAGAAAGAACCGTTTAGTCAAACAAAAAAAAAAAAATTAAACAGTTCTCGATTATTTTTTCTTTCGTTCCCGGCAGGTTACAAGAAGCAACCGGCGAGTTTAACGCATCCCTAAAACGTTAGGCAACTTACGTCACTTTGGTGACCAAAATTTAAAAACAAAAAAAGAAACAAAATGAAGTTGAAATCTCTCCAACGAGAGTATCACGAAATTAAAAAGGAAAAGAAAAATAAAAACGACCGCGGATTTTTTTGTTCAATTCCAAAAAAATTGTGCTTTATAATTTTAAATTAAATTCGTAAACTCCTTTAAGGTGTTGGCGCAATACGAAGAAATTTATTTATTTATTTATTTATTTATTTAATTAAATCCAGAATGCTTACCAGCAATGCAATTTTCGACGTCCTTGTTCTGTTTGATCCATTCCCTGAATTGAGACAAGCACTGCTCTCGCATTATCTCGTTCTCCCTCAGTTCCGCCTCCGCGACCTTGTGGGATAATCCTTTAATTATTTTGACTTCTTCATCCTTGTTGCACTTATTGTCCTCTCTTCTTTGCAGGCATGGATAAGGCATTTCAACTTCTGGCTTCAAAAAAAAAGAACACCTAGGATCTCTTTTCTTTCATTTTTATTATTATCAGGGAAACGAATTCAGGCCGCTTGTTCCGCGAACTCAGTGCTCGGATTGTATCCAGCCTCGCCCACAATAATTCCTGCGCAATACAGACGCTCGCATTGCATTGCATTGTATTGCTTCCCCTCCCACTCAATAACAATTCGATGCATCAGAGCCGCGGAAAACTTACAAGAATAAATAGTACATTCGGCATAATAAGCGTCCCAACACAAAATGACCTGAATTCCTTTCCCTGATTATTATTAATATAACGTCTTTTTGGTGCAGGATGTTTTAAAAAGGCATTTCAACATCTGGCTTCAAAAAAAAAAAGAAACAGAACACCTGGGATCTCTTTTCTTTCATTTTATTATTATCAGGGAAACGAATTCAGGCCGCTTGTTCCGCGAACTCAGTGCTCGGATTGTATCCGGCCTCGCCCACAATATTTCCTGCGCAATACAGACGCTCGCATCGCATTGCATTGCATTGCATTGCTTAATCTCCCACTCAATAACAATTCGATGCATCAAAGCCGCGGAAAACTTGCAAGAGTAAACAGTGCATTCGGTGTAAAAAGTGTCCAACACAAAACGGCCTGAATTCCTTTCCCTGATTGTTATTAATATGACGTTTTTTGGTTGCAGGATGTTATAAAAAGGCATTTCAACTTCTGGCTTCAAAAAAAAAAGAACACCTAGGATCTCTTTTCTTTCATTTTATTATCATCAGGGAAACGAATTCAGGCCGCTTGTTCCGAGAACTCAGCGCTCGGATTGTATCCAGCCTCGACCACAATAATTCCTGCGCAATACAGACGCTCGCATTGCATTGCATTGCTTCCCCTCTCACTCAATAACAATTCGATGCATCAGAGCCGCGGAAAACTTGCAAGAGTAAACAGTACATTCGGTGTAAAAAGCGTCCAACACAAAACGGCCGGAATTCATTTCCCTGATTATTATTAATATAACGTTTTTTTTTTTTTGGTGCAGGATGTTTTAAAAATATTGACAGTATAAGCAAGGCGGGTGCGCTACATTCCGTTGCATGTCATTAGTGAACGATGACGTCAGACGCGTACTGTGTTGACAGATGATTAAAATGCAACACAGCATACACACCCGGAGTTTTTTTTTTCTTTTATAAAACTGAACATGCCATGTGTAAAAATTCCTGTGCATTTTAAGTATTTATCAAACGGCGTGCGTCTGACGTCATCGTTCACTAATGACGTGCAACGGAATGTAGCGCGCCTTGCCTGTATGAGAGAAAGTAAGAGAAAATGAAACAAACTAAACAAACTCAGGATAGAACCTCAGATTAGAACCCCCCTCCCCCCATCTTTTGTAGTAATTAGTAAGTGCAGTTTGTAATTTGCCAGGAAGAGATTTCAAAACAACTGAAAAACGTTAGGCACGTTCAAAAACAATGCCCCGAAAACAAATTCGAAAAAATAAAATTTGATACTTAAATAGTAGTTACAGCGAATTAATTTACAAGCACATACAGTGCCATCTGTTATCCTGAACCATAGCTATGCACTCTTTATTTACCGAAAAACAACTGAAAAACCTAAGAACGTTCAAAAACAATGTTCTCAAAACAACTTTGAATAAGAAAAAAAAATTGTGATGCCATCTGTAAATAAAGTTGAACAGATATGGTCAGAAAGAAGTTTCAAACATAAGCAACATGCAACGCCATCTGTTAATATATAACTGCAATTAATTTCCATTCTTTTTAAATTGCGTAAGGCAGTTTCAAAACAGCTGAAAACAAATTTCCTCGAGAAAGTATTTAGAGCGCTTAGCGCCACTTCTTTTCGGGAGCTTTTCTAACCTAAAATTTTGACAGTTCCTGTCACTTTTTGAAATAGGATAATTAATTACGCAATTTTGATTTACTTAGCATAGAAGGAGAGCAGCTAAAGAAATGAACTTTAAAAAAAATTAAAATTTTATTCTTTAGACTTTTAATAAAATAGTTAAGTCTCGGTTTCATAATCGAACTAAACGAGACTTTGATTATGAAACCGGCCCTCAATGATGTTTTTTTTTTATATCTACTATGGCTTAACTAAATATTGTAATAATTAAAGGCGCCGGTAAAAATTTGGCTACCCGGCGACTTGACTCTCAGTTACGCCACTGGAGGTTTTACATTTACGAGAATAATAATTGGGGCAGCTTTAATGATAAGAAGCTAGCTTCGAGTTTGCTTTTTCGTATATGACATATTTTTTTTCTTCTCTTTTTGCAAGAAATAAGTTCCTACAGTTTGGCTGGTTTGGCCCTCTATTTTTGGAACGACCTGTATGTAGGAAAAGAAATGGCAATACTAATTACACTGAATTCTAGAAACTCAATTTTTAAATTAATTATCTTTTACAAAGTCCATGCGTAGTCAAATTATAATTTTTTTTTAATTTACCTTAACAATTTTTATTTTTAATTTTTTTTTTTATTATTTTAATAATGAAATAGGTAGGTACAGAGTAACAATATTTCTATCCAAGAGAAATTATTCTATAAGTTATTAAGACAAGTCAGCATCGAAAAATATTCTTAAAAAAAATATTTCTATTTTATACAGGGTGTCTCGACGATACGTTCTTGGGCAATATCTCGATGACTATTGAAGATACAAAAAAAATGTCAAGACGTTTTTGCTTTAAATCTTAGAGGTCTACAACACGAAATTATTTTCATCTATACAGGGTGAATCAAAACAGTTATATTCGACGCAACTTTTTTATTTCAAGCGGCGCAGATTACATATGATGTCAAATTAGGATCGCCCACAAAATTCTACACATTTTTTTGTAAACCATAACCTATGTCTGAATGTAACCATTCTGAAGGTATTCAATATTTTATCTGAAACTTGACGTTGACGCAGTAATTATTTTATTTATTGTTATTTTATTTGTTTTTAGATTTAAAGAAAAAAAAAATTGGCACCGATGTAGTGGAGACTTAAGCTTGTTATAAGTCATTATTAAAATTATTTGAAGCGTTACAGGGTGGCAACGGTAATAGGCAAAATATTAGGTGATATTTCGAAATGACAAAAGTTTAAGAGTTCTTCAATTTTTGTTGCTGCAATATTTTTTTGATAGTCTTAAATCCTTTAGAAATATTTATTTTAATAAATTAAAGTAAAAGCTCTTGCTTGAAGCTAAAAATAAATAAAATAATGGCTACGAATGTCAGTTTTTTGATAATACGTTAAATATCTTAGAAACGGTTAGATTTAGGTATATACAATGGTATACAAAAAACATGTACAATTTTGTGGGCAATCCTAATTTGACATCACGCATAGGGCGTCTCGCGTGAAATAAAACAGTTGCACCCAATACCACTATTTTGATACGTCCGGTATACACGTTGTAGACCTCTACGATCCAAAACAAAAACGTCTTGAAACTTTTTTTGTCTCGTCGGTACTTGCCAAGATATTACCAGGGAACGCGTTACTCGGGACACCCCGTATAACACTTTGGTTCTCTGTTTATAAAGCGGACGTGAATTTATTTGTGAAGATTTTTGTATACGTACTTTATTTAGATACCTACCGTAAATATTATTTCAACGCAAAATAAATATGTATTGGTTTATTAATTTTTCATGAACGTCGTGTGTTACGCAACGCGAGAAAGAAAGCGACGAGGAAACGAAGTTACAAAATTTTGAGGAGGAAGAAATAGGTCAGTAGAAAACGTGATCGTAAAAGAGCTGAACTTCTAAAGTAAGATGTAACAGCTAATCTAATTACTAATAGTTATTACACAACTTTTTTTTTTTATTTTGAAATAGTTATTTTTCGACGTACTGAAGTATTCGAATGATGGGAATGGTAGAAAGTAAAATACGACAGAAACGAATAAATTTATTCCATCGTCGTGTGGGTTTCGTTTTTTTTTTTTGTAGGAAAAGGAAGCCAAAGGCCAAGTGAAAATATTACTACTCTTACTTAATCAGGATGCAAAATAACCGTATTACACAATAATTTCACATTGTGTTGCAATACAAATAAAATAATTCGAGGAGTCGTGTTTTCAAAATTTTCAAAATAAATCTTCCATAACAGAAGACGATGGCAAACAGAATTAAAATAAGTCTCCTAATTAACGGAATAGATTAAATCAGTTCCTGTTTTTCTTAATTTTTTTTTAAATAAATTTATAAATAAAAAATGTAATCAACCGGCTTCAACTTCCTACTTAATCTGTAGGTATTTTTTGACTAATTAAATAATCGTTTATTTTATTATAGTACAAAAAAAAATGTTAAATATTTTTTCAAAAAAAAAAAAAAACTATCAGTCTCTTACCTTCGAGCAAAAACACTGGCACCCTCTTTAGCCGCACATTTAATTTAAAACTCCGGTGAAGCAACTGAAATAAACTCCGGAGCGCACATGTTAAGGTGGTATACCACGAGTGGGGGCGGGGGGGAGGCGGTGTGCTACTTAAACTTTTTTAATTCAAGGTTACACCATGTAGGAAGTGTCCGACATTACCTAACCCGAAGAATTGTTGCTGTTATAGGTTGTTTAATTAAATACATGGGAAGTTGTTTCTTGTTTGTTGTTTCGCAACTTTCTTACGAGGCAAATTTTAGAGGTTTGCTTGCGAATAATAACATTGAATTATCAATTAAAAGCAAATGCAAAGTAGAAGAAATTATACGTACAGGGTGTCCCGTGATATATTTGGCCGAAAACTTAAGGATGGGTTGCTTAGGACATTTTAGGTCAAAAGTGTCTAATGAAATGTACCCAAACCTTAAGGGGCCGTTTGACAATCACTTAACCGTCTCTCGCGGGGCAAGGGTGCAGGACGTAACACACAGAAGGCGGGGCTACAAGGTGGAGCCAAATCACGCGAAATAGATTCATCGTGTGCTATCGTTGAAAATCGTACGATTTTCAGAATTTTTGCAGTTTTACCAACGGCTTTACCTTGAGTTTTACCGCGAAAATTTAAAATTTATTACAGAGAGGGAGAAATATGTATTCGAAAATGAAACGAAACATAATAGTTAATTTGATAAATAAACATGTTTAAATCCGGTCTTTTATCTTCTTTCTAAGTTAAATAAATTTAATTTAATCCGACAAAGACATGGCAGTTTTGTTAAAAGGAAATTAAGAGTAATGGGACGCGGAGCAATCGCTAAATAATGAAGAATATTAATTGTTGCTTCAGATATTTTATTATTCAGCAAAAATAATATATATTTTTACATAATTTTTACGTTTTCGAAGCAAGGTACACTTTAAGAAAAATATTTTTATTCATAACTAATATGCATTTAAATGACATCTAAAAACTCTAATCTGTTCCTGTTAATGACATTCGAATGAATGAATTTCACAAAAATTCTGTAAAAAATATTTTATAGCTGCCTAAATGTTTTTTTTCCATGTTTAATTTACCTGTTCAGTCAATTAATCAGGGAGAATATAAGACGGCCATAAATTATTCAAATGAAATTACTAAGAGGCATTTTCATAAAACGACTTTAATTTCAAACCACATTACAGTACACAACAAAAAAACAATAAGTAGGTAGTTATTTGTTAAACAAGACGGTACAATTGTGTGATCATGATCCCAGTAATTAGTGTGGATTGTTGTTAAATTGTTAAAAATTATTATTTTATTTACTTTTGCCGTTGAAATTCTGTTTTATCGACTGTTTTGAGTTGGACAAAGCAAACTTTAACGTTTGCTATTGAAAAAAAAGTAGTTTTACATTTTTATAATTTAATTCAAATCCTATTATTAAAAAAGCCCTCAAATTCTGTTTAAGTCAGTAGGACTAAGCCATATAAAGAAATATCTTCTGCAAAGTAACGTTTACAAGGTCATTGCGAAATTAATTCATTAACGGGAATAGAGAAATATTTAAATATATATTAATTATTTATAATAATTATACAAGCACCTTGCATCAGAAACGGAAAAAATATGCAAAAATAATACTTTTCGGTAAATAATGAAGCAATACTTAATTTTTCTTATTTTTACAAATTATAAATTTTGGTAGTTTCCGCCCTAAAAATATTAAATATTGAAGATTTAGTACCTGAAATATTTAGAATATTCTAAAAGTTGAGAAATATAGATTAATTTCGAATAAAATCACTCGGTATATCTGTTACGAGTTAAAAAGGTTTTCAGACAAGTAGAAATTATTGCTTTAAAAAGTTTCCTCAAAAAATTAAAAATAAAGATTTTTCCCATTTGATGCCGACATTTTGGCGATCACTGTAGGTGCAATACGTGGTAGCCACTATATACTATAGCCACAAAATAAAAAATTCGGTCTGCTTATGCCAGATTGGGATTACTAGAAAAATGTTACCAGGAAATTAAGTGATGAGACAAAATGTTATAAAGAAAACGCCTTGTGAAAAATTGTCTCAAATTTTCTCGTGCATGTAACAGAACCCAAAAGCAAATTTTATTTGTTTAAATATTTCTTATGGATATAAAAAACATTTTCTTATAGCTGAATAAATGAATAAACTAATCGCTTGCAAGAGCTAAATACCAAACGCCCAATTGCCGCTTCTAACTAGAAAATGAAAAATCTTGTCCATTTTGTCAGAGGACCAAGCGACACATTTTAGGCGTTTACGATAATTGGAGAGCTCTATGGATCGGGGTAGAAAAGTAAGATAAAATGAATACGTTTAATGCAAGTAAGAGTGAGACAATAGATTAACCGGTATATACCGCTCCAATTATCGTAAACGCCTTTTGTAGAAACCTATTGGAACCATATTATTATTTTTTTTTCGAATTTTAAATAGGTACCTTTTTGAGCCACACTAAAAGCTGCTCACTGTTTCTGTCCTGTTTATATTTGGTTATCGAATATACACAAAACACACAACTATTGGCACAAATCTTTTAAACTGCAAAAAATTTTCCCAAATGGTGTAACTTTTTGCCGTTCATTGTATATAATTAAAATAAAGAAAACAACGCTACTGAATATTTGTTTGTTTCCTTAATTTATTGGAAGTTAACATGACTTCAAAAGAGTAAAAATGTAAACATCGTGGTAAATATGACCGCTCGCGCCTTCCGGTTTTCTCGAAATCACATGCAAAGGATTGTCTTTCAAATATAAGTACCACTCAGTTTACTTATACAATACTGTTGCGTTCGAAAACTGTAACGAAAGAGCACTTTGGGCGTTTAGAACGAAAAAAAAAAAATATACCAAATCACTTACACATTGAGAGAAAGAATTTTACCCAAAGTGCGCTTTTCTTCAGTTTCTGAACGAGCCCCCAGGTCAGAGAATTTTAGGCATACCGGAAATTCCCCAGCCGTAAAATGTAAAATAAAAATAAGCCCCGCCTACTGTGGCATCTCCGATTGCTTTCGATAGAGGGCAGCAGTTTGCAACTACTAATTATAAAATTTCGTAATTCATGTTTTATTTAAATATTATGGCCTTGATTAAGTTTCTGTTGCTGCAGATCTTCATAAAATTAGTTGCTTTATCTCGGAAAGTTAATTTTAAGTTGAAAATCGACTTCTATAAGTAATAAAAATTATAAAAATTATTAGAAAATATTAAAAATGACTTTCCGAAATTCCTTAATAAAAAACAAAACGAAAATTTTAAAACTATTCGATGGTCAGATCAGTAGTTTTAGCGTAATTCTTGAACTAGAAAAGTGGCATAATGATGGCGACTGAAACGGGCTCTTAATCATACTGAAGCTACGGCAATTTTAGGTTTACGAAAAAGAATAATTTTTTTCTTTATCTGTAGTGGGTGTGTGGAGTGTTCCAGGGCTTTAATATTACTACCAACCCTCCTCCCCCCCCCCCTCTTGTTGAAGAAGAAGCAGCGTCGAATTGCATCCCCGGCACTGAAGAGTGCCTGCAACAAGTGGATACCGATCATCACCGAGAAATATCTCAAGCGCAGTTCGAACCCACAACCTTGCGATTTCAATCCCGGAACCCCTACCACTTGGACCGTACAGGCGTTTCGTTTAATTTATTTAATTTAATTTAAAAAGACATAATTACGTTAATGTTTAATTAAGGAAACTGCAAATTTGATGTTTAATTACGACGGTACTCAAAGTCTCAGCGACATACTTTATCCCGGGACACCTTGTATATACATGATTCAATTCGTTTGAGAGAATCTCTTCACTACAAAGTAAAAAAAAGAAGGAAGAAAATGTATGTATACACATTGCCTTGTAATTTATGTTGGGGGGGGGGGGGAAATTATACTTTTTCCGCATCGATGAGCATTATTAATTAGAAACATCACGACGAATATGACAACTTTCCCCGTGCACTTAAAAAAAAAAACAATAACTCTTTGCTCAACCGTACGTTTTGTGTAACGATGTAAATAAGTAGGATGTAGAATCGAATTCGTTACTTACTGACGTTACATATCTTACGTAAGACTTTCCCCTGTTATTGTAACTTGCACAGGATGTAAACCAGATGTAAGAGTCGAACGAATTTTAAACAGTAAGTTTCCAACACTTAAATTATTTTAAAATATTACTTATAAATAACAAGTATTAAATACTGCAAATAAATAAAAAGTATAAAAGAATTGAATATGTAGATGATAAGTAAATAAGATTGTCAGAGAAGGTTGATGTGCATCAATTTAAAACTGAGAGAACACTTAAAATTATCTAAAGCAGGTCAACAGAAATACATTACGAGTAATACATGTAAAAAGAAAGTATCAAAAACACGTAATAATAAATAGGACTACAAAAAAATGAAAGCACCAATTAGTATCGTGTTAACAACTATTCGGGTAAATTTTTTTATTGCCTATAAAATAAAGTGACTTTTTGAAATATTTTAATTTTTTTATTTACTTCCTGCTTCTTTAATTTGTTGGTCGTCGATTATTGAAAACGTATTTTCATTGAAAATGCCTAGAACATGCGCAAGAACGATCGAGGGCAGTTCAAATTTCCCGCCTTTCATCTCTACCGGGTTTCTGATTGGTTCTTTTAAAGAATCAACCAATCAAAAACAATCCGCAATAAAAAAAAAATTGCGTATCCGGAAAACATGTTGGTTAAAGTCGTGGCGATATTAAGAATTATTATGCGAATAATAAAATGACATTACTATAATAATATTTAAAAATATGACGAATAATAATGACCGCGTTTTTTTATTAGTCAAACTGTTGTTAGAACTAAGTAATTAATTAAAAAATATATATTGATGTAAATCTAAAAAAATAAGATTTGTAACGTTGGTAACACTGAGAAGGAGTAACGTTGGCAAAAGGCTGGCGCGAACTCTGGTTTGGTGTGACGTTGGCAGAGAGGAGAACGAAGTAAACGCAAATCTAATTAAATCTAGCTTTATTTAAGAACCCTCGGCTATCAATATATTGGTTATTCTTGTTTCGTGAACGCCACGCGAAAATAATAAGAATCACTAGATAATTACAAAAAATGCCAGTGTTGCCAACTGACTTTCATAAAATGTCTGAACATTTAATAGCGTTTTCCACTGGCTGCTCTCAGAGTATCTCCATTTTGTTCTAGCCTCACGTAAAAACAAAGCATGGAGATACTCTCAGAGCAGTCAATCGAAAACGCCATAACTTAAATAATCACTAAAATATCACTATAAACATAATAATTCCCTAACAATTTCACTAAACACAAACGCCGAAAAATCAAGCTTCTTTTTTGCTTTGTCGAATACATCGCACCACCGCCATCTTGGATTCCAAGATGGCGTCAGGTGCACCGCCGAATTCCCCTCGCCGGGTCGTAAATACAAAGCGGTCAAGAATAACTTTTCTTAAGTTGGCGTTGCTAAATTTCATTTTTAAATGGTAAAACTGAATCACCTCCTTTATTTAACAGTTTGAAACTGACTGACAGTTTGTCAGAGATTCATTTGTTGTTTTTTGTTCAACAACGCCTGACGCCTTTTTAGAGTATTTTGTTTTTTTATAATTTTTTTTTATTTTTTGTCAGAGATTCATTTGTTTTTTGTTCAACAACGCCTGACACTTTTTCAGATAATTACAAGAAATGCCAGTGTTGCCAACCGACTTTCATAAAAAGTCTGAACTTTTAATAGCGTTTTCGACTGGCTGCTCTCAGAGTATCTCCATTTTGTTCTAGCCTCACGTAAAAACAAAGCATGGAGATATTCTCAGAGCAGTCAATCGAAAACGCCACAACTTAAATAATCACTAAAATATCACTACAAACTTAATAATTCTCTAACAATTTCACTAAACACAAACGCCGAAAAATCCAAGCTTCTTTTTTGCTTTGTCGAATACATCGCACCGCCGCCATCTTGGATTCCAAGATGGCGTCAGGTCCACCGCCGAATTCCCGTCGCCAGGTCGTAAATACAAACTGGTCAAGAATAACTTTTTTTTAAGTTGGCATTACTAAATTCATTTTTAAATGGTAAAACCGAATCGCTTCCTTTATTTAACAGTTCGAAACTGACAGTTGTCGAACGTGAGTGCATCGAGCATCATTTCAGATGCAAATTGGCGCGCTGGTTATTCGAGAAAGTCACGGAATGGTCGACGTGTAGCGAAAATTTTCTCATTTTCTGATGGTTCCTATGAGGTGCTGTCTTTCGCTTAAAAGTTTGAATCGTGTTTCGAATAGTTTGGACCTGAAATTCGTAGTTGTTGCAAGAAAACACCTGACTTGAATTTTTGATTGACAGTTCATTTTTAAATAACCGTAATTCAATCCAAACGAGTTTTAAAAATAGAGAGATTCAAAGAAAAGAATGTCTGTTTTTGAATCAAAACACGTTTGGATCACGATTTCGTGAGCGAAAAGAAAACAACTAAAATAAGGGGAAGAAATGAAATGACATTTGGTTAACCTATAAATGACATTAAATTGAAATTTTTGTTTGTGAGTTTTGTGACGCTTCCGTACTTTTAGAATAACGTACATACACACAATATTAAAACTAACAAAAAGCATCGATTGATCGAATGTAACAAATTATATTGAAGAACATTGATGACAGCTGTTTGTTTTCCTTATTAAAAGCGCCATCAATTAGTTACTGTTTTTCGCAAATAACTTATAATCTTGTCACTGTTGATTGTTGATCTAATGTCAAACGTGCTGTTGATCTAATGTCAAACATACTGTTGATCTAATGTCAAACGTACTGTTGATCTTATGTCAAACGTACTGTTGATCTTATGTCAAACGTGTTGATCTGACATCATACGTACTAAGATTGGCAACACTGGCCCCAACTGATTTTTGTCAAAAACGAAAACAAAAGACGAACGGCTTAACGAATGTAAGGAACAAAATAAATGTTCGACAATTTACCTACAAGGAAGCTTTTCGTTTTTAGTTATAATTGAGCATTAAAAGACAACTTAAAAGCCGTAACAAAAACGTTCGAATGCCAACAAAAAAGTATGAAATGAAATAAAAATAAAATGCAATCAACTAAAGGAATAAATGCAATCGGTAGAAACTTTCCATGTTTTCTTTTTCTTTTAATTAAAAAAATTACAGGAAACTTTCCTCGTTTACTATTTTTTGCTTTTCACCATAATAAAATGATTCTGTTTCAAGGGGTTTGTTGAAGCAAACAAACCACAAATTTTCTGTAAAAAGATTTAATATACAACAAATAATGATATCACCAACCAGGAAACATAAATAAGGTTTTAGAAAAATGAATAAAAGCGAAAAGTGTGGTTTTAATGATGCCTTCTCATTCGTCTTTCGAGTTTCTTCTGCTTTTTGTCGTTGTTTTCTGCTTCAGCCGGTGCAGGCTGAAAGAAATACGGACCCAGGATGTTTTTCCAGAGGATCCAAAATCCCCGGATTGGAGCGAGCAACCACAGCCACCAGAAGTAATTGGAAACGATAGATGAAAGCAACTGGCAACCTGACGTTAATATTATGATATCTTTAACATGCCTGAAAACAAATAAGTTTAAGGAAAAAAAAGCAGAACCATTCACCTATAGCATAATTATATGTAATGTATAATGGCTTCAACCGTTATTATTTCTATGATATTACTGATTTATTCCTGTGGCTTGATTCTAAAAGGGCCAAAGTCAATATCAACATATGAAACCACGTCCAGTACTGAAATGCATTTTTAGTGAATTTTTAGGTGGAATGGAGCTTTCCAGGAATATGCTGTCAAGAACTAAGCCTAAGCTAGATTTACGGCAACACTTTTAATTTTACTGATTACATTTTCTTTGAAGCCAAATTCTTTGACTTTTATTAAATGATGCGATACACGAAAAAGTGTTTGTTACTTTCATTAAATCCTTGTCGTTTTATCTTCAATAAATTTGATCTAGTAAAAACCACTCACTCTGCAATGCCTCCTTCCATATTTAGGTCGACTCCGCTGTCGATTAATTGCCCCGAATCGGCGTACTTAGGCCTTGCCATGTAAACCATGAATTGGTAGCAGCCTATGTACACTAAACATGAGAAAAGATACAACGCCTGTAAACACAATCGTAACGTTTTTAAGAGTGAAACACTGCACTATTTCAAGTGAAACTCACTATACTAATTGCCGAGTTGTAAAACACCAAAATAATTAATGAAATTGCATTGGAGAATATGGCCATGTTTCTGTAAAAATTCAGAGTCGAAACGTTTTCCTCGACGATCTGTTTAGCACCCTTGGTCCCCTGTTTACCCTTCTGCGGGAGCTAAAATCAGACACAAAAAAGAATTAGGTACCTAAGTATTTCAGAAATTTTATTGATTTGTGCTGGTAAATTAATTTCACTTACCCCCATGTTCGTGAGCTGTTTACGTGCTTGCCCCAGGTATAATTTAATACTAATTAAATGTCGTATAACCTCCACGTTGTTACATTTCACGCCAATAAATCAATATTACAGGTTTCTTGAATTTGGTTTGCAAATTTGCTTAATTTTGTTTATTATAAATTTTAATAATCACAAGGAAAATAAAAACAGATTTATTTTTATGTTTATTTTATTTAAATTGAATCAAATTATACAATGTAATAAGAATTGAAGCAAAGACATAAAATTTAATGTAATACGTCGTGTAGATGGTCGCGTTCAGGTGACCACAACAACTATATCTGAACGAGTCCTTGCGTATCGCAGTTTTTTTTTAATTAAAGTAAGCCATGATTTTGACACCTAAAGGTTGTTGGCAATCCTGATAAGACAATGAAATTTTGATTTAAAACATCAGGTTAGGCGTTTACGATAGTTGGAGCGTTGCATACCGGTTAATCTATCCTCTCACTCTTACTTGCATTAAATGCATTCGTTCTATCTCACTTTTCTACTCCGATCCACGTAGCGCTCTAATTATCGTAAACACCTGCAGTCAGATAATTCAAATTAAATTAATTAAGTCCTGGTTCGTTAATTAAAAGCTGACTTTCACTGTTAATCTATAAAAGTCACGGCTAATAGCTTACTTAAATTAAAATTAAAAAAAAAATGACCGTTATAATCCCTGAAATAAAAATACACCACCGACCATGTACTTCGAGTATTCTTTTTTTAATTTTTAATTTTAAGAAATTAATGTTTTGCATTTTCCTCACGATTCATTTGTTTTGTTTTGTCGTTCTGATTCTTGTTAATCTCCTGCCTTGCAAGAGTTTCCGTTTTTCATTTATTTTCCTTTTGCATATCCGTTCTTCTACGGTCAAAATCTCGAATCAAGAGTAAAACGTCATCAACGAAGAAAAATCGTACCACCTGAGAAACATGTAAAATAATGCCGTAAGCGAATGAGAATTAAGTTGGCAATACATCGCCATGTTGTCAAGTATAAACAAAAACATTCGCACATAACCTCAGTGATTTGTTAACCGTGTCTGACAGTTGACAGTTTTCACTGTATACTGAGTCATGATATATGTTCAATTATTTCCAAATTTCATTCATGCATTCCGTGAAGTAATTATTAAGAAACTAAATAAAACAACGTTTTATCGTTTTTTTACATGACGTTTCTTTTAACGCATGACATTTTTAAAAATTTTTGTTTGGGGTTACCACTTGTGGCAACATCGGCCTATTTTGACGTCATTACCAGCTGTGACGTATTACGTTTGCTTTGTGACGAGGACTGTATTTTTTTTTCCACTATTCCTCGCATTCCTCTCTTTTTAATAAAATTGTTTTTCCCATTTTACGGACTCCTTTTTACAATTCTCTTTCGTTTCATTCGAGTTTGTTTTTATTTTCAAAAATTCTCGTCAATTTGCATTTTTTTGTCCATTTTTGTGTCGCAGTACTTTGTTTTTATCATACTGAATTTTAACGTTTTGTTGACTGATGCTTTCTTTAGAGTATTTTGTTTTTTTTTTATTTTTTGTCAGAGATTCATTTGTTTTTTGTTCAACAACGCCTGACGCTTTTTTTAGGATATTTTGTTTTTTTTATATTTTTTTTAAATTTTTTGTCAGAGATTCATTTGTTTTTTGTTCAACAACGCCTGACACTTTTTTAGAGTATTTTGTTTTTTCTATAATTTTTTTAAATTTTTTGTCAGGTATTCATTTGTTTTTTGTTCAACAACGCCGGACGCTTTTTTTGGAGTATTTTGTTTTTTTTATAATTTTTTTAAAATTTTTGTCACAGATTCATTTGTTCTTTTTTGTTCAACAACGCCTGACGCTTTTTTAGAGTATTCTGTTTTTTTATATTTTTTTTTATTTTTTGTCAGAGATTCATTTGTTTTTTGTTCAGCAACGCCTGACACTTTTTTAGAGTATTTTGTTTTTTTTATAATTTTTTTAAAATTTTTTGTCAGAGATTCATTTGTTTTTGGTTCAACAGGTAGGATACATTGCTAGGCGATTTTTCATCGCCGCGTTACGGGATAGCTATTTGATTGGTTCCTTTAATTAAACAAGTTATGTACTTTTAAATTGGGCCAATAGAATCGCGTAGAATTTTAACGCCTAGCAATGAAATTACCTAGTCATCAATTTCTTTTGTTTTTTCTTTCCGTGCTTTATGCTTTCGTATTGTGTGGATTTCTCTTTTATTTTTCTTAACGAATTCGTTTTTCGCATTTTATTGACGTTTTTCGTAGTTCATGGTGTTTTCATTTGTTTTGAGGTTTCGAGTCCATCCCAGTAGTCATCTTTTATACACTGTATTTCCCCGTTCCTTTCTTTTTTGGCTTTTTAGAATAGCAGCCTGTTTACGTTAACTTATAGCTTGTGTAAATAATTACAAAAAAAAAAAAGATTCTGATTAAGGTGGTCATTTCTCGAATCGTAACAAATTTTCCCAATCAGCTGATTGATTTTATACAAGTTGGTTCTTTACTTAACGCGGTCCGCACGTTTCGAATTGCACGTGGTGACATCTATTGTAATTGACCGATGGCATTCATACGTCAGCTGTCAGTGTCAGACGCAGGTGTCGGTTAAAGTGATCGTGACAATTAAAAAGGAAAAAAAAATGTTAAGAATCTAATTAACGAGTGCGTCACAAGAAGGTGAAGGTGTCATGCATATTGTAAACAAAATAAACAAAAAAGATGACTGTAATAGGTATAATATTTTTCTGGCTAATAACATAAATTATAACCTAAAACCGATGTGATTTAGCGGGCCGAATTAGTGTGCCGTTTGATAAATGAAAATCTGTTTCACGCAGGGAAACAATGATGGAATATGAATACAATGTATTCCGCAAAGAGGTAGACTTGCACAACAAATGTTGCGGTGGGATGTTTTGGTGTATACGAGACATATGCGGCATCATCTGTGCTGTTTTAACCTGGCTGCTTATTCTTTACGCAGAGTTTGTTGTGATGACGGTTATACTTATTCCAAGTCCTTATCCGGTGTATAGTATATGTAATATGGTATTATTCCAGTCACTTGCTTTCATGGCTTTCGCTTCACATTTAAGGACGATGTTTACAGATCCTGTAAGTTATCGAGAGGTCTTCTTTTTTAAGTAATGCCGCTCTATTTGATCCTCCATCGTTTATAGGGTGCTGTTCCAAAAGGGAACGCCACCAAGGAAATGATCCAGCAAATGGGATTTAGAAAAGAACAAGTTATATTTAAGTGCCCTAAGTGTTGTAGTATTAAGCCGGAGAGGGCTCATCATTGCTCTGTTTGTCAAAGGTAAGATATTTCTGATGAGTATTTGTTAAGAAAAAAAAAAAAGGTTTAGTAATCATCTTCATTAAGTACTTATACGTGTGTGTGTTGGCTTGGCTTATTGATTCACCTTGAACTAGGTGAGATTTAAATGAATTTACAACGTGTAAAACGTGAATAATGCTGATTCACAAACTTTAATCACAGTAATTAATTGTTCATTTTTTTGTAACCTGTAACATACATGTAATTGAAATCAACGTTGTGGTCGACTCTAAACTGTATTATTTTTAGAATGTTGTTGTTTTTAAAAGTATCTCCAAGTAATAAGTGTATCTTCTTAAAAGATTCAACTCACTTCAAAAAAAAAAAAAAACAAGGTTTCATAATACATAAATCTTCAAATAAATTAATAATAATATGCTGGTTGCCTTGAACTGCTTCAACTGTATTTTTATGTTTGTGTATTTTGAGTCGTTTTATTTAAAAAAAATTAAATAAATATAATCATTAGAATCTTAACTAAACACCAACCCAGATATGATGTACTGTGTAATGTAATGTTATCTCAGATAATATGACTTATCACTGGAAATTATCTATCGAAATCTTTGCAATTTATTGTCTTCCCTTAATCTTAGGAAATGCCTGGATTCTACCTTTAATTAAATTAAAAAAAAATTCAAAGTAATATTCAAGGTGCTGTGCTCCAAGTGGATTGTGAATAAATTACTTTGCCTTTCACACAATTCTGTGGAAGTAGCATTGTTATGTAAATGTGTTTTGCATAAAATAATTAAATGTTAGTTTTACATAACAATTAATTTGTCAGAACTCCCTAACAGGCATATAATTCGCCTTTATTTAATTGGTTGTTGAATTGAATTGGTTGTTGAATTGAATTTGTCTTAACTTAAAAAAAAAAAAATAGTTATGTAAAGTTCAAAAAATAAGAAATGGCTGCTAATTTTAATTAAAGTAATGGAATGGATTTTGTTTATTTTATTAAAATGTTAAATGCACTTCTGAAAAGGGGTGTCCTTTGCTATTTAATAATTTGCATCCCTCGATTCATCGAAACGTGAAAGAAGGCGGAGTCGAGACGCAGATAGTTATACTACAAAATAAAGCAAACATGACGACTTAGTGCAGGGGTTCCGAACGGGTCAATATTGACCCCCAAGAGGCCAACGGAGGCCTGAAAACGGTCGATGAACCTGCAGGGGTCGGTTGGGGGTCAGTCAGGGGTCGATGAACTATTAACCGTCGACTGGGAGTCGATTAAAAAGATCAACTTTTTTATTATTCTATTTTACTTCTTTGTACATTATACAGGGATTTGCCCCCTTTAAAGCTCCTTCTATTTTCCCCGTTGAAAACATGGGATTATTAAAAAAAACTAATTTTTCTGAAATTGAATTCCAAACCCCAGCAAAATTGATGAAAGCGTCGCTTAAAATTCGATTAAAGAAATAGTTTTCCATTTTGGATAAGAGATGGCACTAAAGTGATTCAGTATTTTCGATGAAATACAGTCAGAGCAGATTCCTTTTATTCAAGAGATGGCGCTTGGAATGATTATTGTCACGACCTCTTGATATTACATTTAGAGATTTAATTTTGAAATTGAAATTGAAATCGGAGAAAAAGCGATCACATGATGTCGCTACTTAAGCAATTAAAAAATTTAAATAATTTTAAAGGGAGGATTTGATGAAGAATGTCAGCGTGAAGATACAATATTTCAGTAAATTCGATTAAAATAGTTTACTCACCAGGTCGAGAGATGGCGCTTCGCATCACGTCGTGATTTTTTTTATGTGGAAATTATTATTTTTTAATTAACATCGTTGGCAAGTCAGAAGACGAATTTTGTTGAAAACATCAGCATGAAGATAAAATGTTACAGGAATTTCAGTTAATGTGGTTCTCATTTCTGGACAATAGATGGCGCTCTGAATGACTCTTACGTGCCTGTTATACCTTCAATTTAATTTAAGACCTGAGATTATAACCACAACAAACAAAATCGTGTTACTCAATTGAATTAGATTTCGCTTTGGGACAATAGATGGCGCTCCAAGCAGTTCAATATGACGAGCATACGAGTTAGGTTAGCTTATTGACATAATTTCTTAAGTAGTGACGATCAATAACAATAATAATTAATAATAAATCTAACTTTTCTTAAGACAAGCAAAATTTATGAAAACGTTATCGACGAGGAAATATTATTTAAAACTCGATTACAAAATAGTTTTCCCTTTTGGTTAAGAGATGGCACTAAAATGAGTCAGTGTTTTCGGCGAAATACTGTTGCGGCAGTTTCCTTTTGCTCAAGAGATGGCGCTTGGAATTATCACTGTCACGCCCTCGTGAAATTATATTTGGAAATTTGATTTTGAAACTAATTCATTAATCATTTTGAAGGGAGGGAAATGTATTTCAGTAAATTCGAGTAAAATAGATTACAAAATAAATAAATAAAATAAAATTTTCATACATTATGAGGTCAAACTTTTGACGGCCTGAGGGCGCGCTTTAAGCTGCCGATTAAAATAGTTTACCTACTAGGTTAAGAGATGGCGGTTTATTAAATAAATAAATTTTAAAAAAATCGCACATTGTAAGGTCAAACTACTGACCGCCTGAGGGCGCGCTTCAAGCTGCGGATTTAATAGTTTACCTACTAGGTTAAGAGATGGCGCTTCGAATGATTCACTGTCACGTCGTGATTTTTTATTTGAAAAATTGATTTATTTTTTTTTTAATTAATATCGCTGCCAAGGTAGAAGAAGGAGAATTTTGTTCAGAATATCAGTATATATATATATGTTATAAGAAATTCAGTTAATATAGTTCTCACTTCTGGGCCATAGATGGCGTTCTGAATTACTCTTTCGTGTGCCAAGACCGTTAAATCTTCAATTTAATTCAAGACCTGAGAATGTAATGACAAAATCGTATTAGTGATACTCAATTAAATTAGTTTTCCCTTTAGAACAATAGATGGCGTTTCGAGCAGTTCAATATGACGAACTTACGGGTTAAGTGAGTTTATTAACGCAAATTAATTAATTTCTTAGGTGGCGATTGATAGTAATAAGTAGTAGGGTAAAGTGATCAGATTTTGACGTGAGTAAGGCGGGACGACCTGATCCAACCCAACTGACAAAATAACCTTGCATTTAAATCAGGATTTCCTAATTTTTTTTTTTAAGCATCGACACCTTAAAAAGAAAAAGACAGTTTCTATCGACGTCCCTGGCCGCCCTTATTTTAACCTCAATTTTTACTACAACCACAGAATAAAAACACAAATTATTCAAAGTTCAGTTTCAAAATAAAAATCAAAGTGTGACGCGAACATGAGAGGAATTGTCGAAACCGCCACCTCTTGACTGAAAGCGAAAACAACTTTATCCAAATTTCACAGTATTAATTTTTTGATTTCGCAGCGATTTTAATTCCAAAATTAAATCGAAAACGTAAAATCAAGTCGTGAAGGGGGATCGTTCGGAGCGCCGTCTCTTGATCAAAAATGAAAGCAATTGTTTTTTTTTTAATTTCATAGTGAATTGGCATTTAGACCGTCATCTCTTTGATCACTTATCTTCATTTTTTGAAAGTGAAAAGGCGCGCTAACTTCAAAAACGCGATTTCGTCTTGATACTCCTAGTAAATCCTTTTTCTTTTTAAAATTATATTGAAAACAGAATCCAAAGCGCGACAGAAAGACAGAAGCGCCATCTCTTGGCTTGACCAATCGAGAGAAACTATTTTAATCGAATAATATTTCATCGCTGCGTACCTAGTCATCTACAGCTTTGTCTTCTGTCATTGTTTTAAAAAAAAAATAGCATTCTTTATCGGGATGGATGGTCACCTTATGTAAGGGGCCTATGTTTAAAAAGGTTTTGAATCTCTGTCTTAGTGTATGAGCCGTCATTTTTTTTTTTTTTTTGTTTGTAAAAGTAAGATTTTTTCCATTCTCTGTCATAATCCTGAAATTAAACCAGCCAGGCACTTTCCACTATTGCAGGCGAAACTGTCACCTTTTTTTCCTAACTAATTGAATATCAGACAGTGATGTGTGGTAATGTAGAAAACATTGTAGTACAAACGTAAATAGTAGAGGGCCTAACTGCGAACCTTGAGGAAATAATCCAGCATTCTATTACAATGACAATAAGAATTATATTAATCTAGCCAGATACTAAAACACTGTTAAAACAATTGAAACGACCGAAAATCAAAAGTTTTATCGTATAAATAAATCTTGTAACAAAATAGGATACCATAGTATGCATCCACGCCCCCCGTAGAAGCGCTTTTATTTTGTTTGGAAGAAGCAATAAAAGTACACCACGCAAAGAAAGAAGTAATTTAATAAAGTTTGATGAATTTTAGAAACCCGTTCGTCCCCCTAGAGAACACGTTCGTGCCGGCAAACAAGTAATTAAATTGCGAAGTACTTTTACGAGGCACGAAAACATCGATCGCGTTTCCAGACCCGAAAGAGCTGTTTTTTTTTCTTTCTTTTTTGTTAAATTCATTTCTTCCTGCCCTTTTTGATTCGATTGTTTTGCAGGTGTATCCGCAAGATGGACCATCACTGCCCCTGGGTGAACAACTGCGTCGGCGAGAACAATCAAAAGTATTTCGTGTTATTCACGGTGAGCAAAAAAAAAAAAAGAAAAAATCGCCGGTTTAATATCGACCGACTTATGTACACATAGTTATCTCATAATTACCTCAACATTGGGGCTGGATTAATTCCGTATACTTAGTGACCGTGAAAGCAACAGTGGCTTATCAGATCAGGGAATATCTGTATAATAAAGCAGATAATTCATAAGGTTATTACAAAAAAGAAAAATGAAATGAGGTCAAACAATTTTTATGTATAAATAAATCTAGGAACGTAAAGCATATACACAATGCGCGGACGATGAATACACACTGTTCTTATTGCGTAGCCGACGAGCGATGAATACTCCCCATTCATTCACTCAAAAGTGAAATATTTTTTTTTATTTTCAGTTTTATATCGCATCCATCTCAATACATTCACTGTTCCTATCAGTAAATCAATTCTTGATGTGCATACGCCACGAGTGGAAGGAATGCTCGTCTTACTCTCCGCCTGCGACGGTGGTACTCCTGTTATTCCTGTGTTTCGAGGCTTTGCTCTTCGCAATCTTCACGGCTGTAATGTTGGGGTCGCAGGTGCAGGCGATTTGGAACGACGAGACCGGCATCGAACAGCTGAAGAAGGAAGAGGCGAGGTGGGTGAAGAAGTCGCGGTGGAAAAGCATACAGGCCGTTTTCGGCAGGTTTTCCGTCGGGTGGTTTTCCCCCTTCACAAAGCCGGCGCTTAAATCTAAATACGAAAATTATTTATACCCGGTATAAGTATTTATTAATACCTTGATTGATTGAGGAATTTTTTCTGTTGATAGGGTAACTGTTAATAATAAATAAATGTCATTGTCATCTTCAGTAATTATTAACACAATCAAATTTAGCATTCGTCTAATTCGATTTTAATTTTCAGTATTAAAATGGAAGTATTTTTTAACAATTTGTAACAAAAAAAAAGTATGACGCTCCATTAACATTAAATAATAAATACAAAGTGATCAACTATAACCGCTTGAGTTGGCAATACAATAAGAGTATTATCTTTTCAACTGTTTGCAACACTGCAACTGGATATTGTTTTATTATTTACTTGACGTAAGTGACATCGACATTCAAGATTGTAGGTTATGTCTGGCGTTTTAATTTCCATTTGAAATCAGTCTCAACCCGCCAACAAACCAAAAGTTACTCCAGTTGTACCATTTACTTAAAAATAAAATACAGCATTGACACCCCCCTACTGATCAAGCTGGCTTTTACAATCAGTATTCAGTTTGACGTGATTTCATACATATTTTGAGGTTATGTTCGCTTAATTTTAAAATATTGTTCCTTTCCGTTCGCTTTAAAATCACTTCAGCTCAAAATCAAATCACTTTGATTTTAGATGAAATGAATTTAAAAGGAGGACGACTATTATTGAGCACTTTGTATATTAAATTATGACATACAATTATATCAAAATTGTAATGTACCTAATTTTTTTTTATAAAGTACCTGCATCACTTGTAATCATACGTATTCTAATCTATACAGTAATATTTCGCATGTACTATGAGCTATGGTGTACTTAAATTGCACTTTGGAATTAACTCTATCAATATACCAACATACCGGGTGTCCCAATAAGGGTGGCGTCCGACGATATCCGGAAAACCGTAGCACCTACAGCTACTCGAGAAAAAAAATTATAATCAAAGCGATCAAGAGAAATTCAAGGAAGATATTTTTAAGTGTCAATAATTGACCACCAGGGGGCGCAATACAATAATATTCTTTGAATTTCTTTTGGCCACTTGGGCTACAATTTTCTTTTCCACCGAAACTGTAGGTATTTCGATTTTCTGTTTACATATTGCTGAGCAATACTTACTGGGACACCCGGTATATAGGCGACGAGGAAAAAAAAGTATTTATACCGACGACCACTTTCATTTATTACCGGCACACAATTCCTGTGTATGATAAATAAATGTTTTTCGCTGTAGGATAGTTTTCATCACTCTTTAAGCAATCTGTGATTCACCTGCATCTTCAAAAGAAAAAAAAAAAAAAGAAAAAATGTAGCGGAAAGACTTCGATTAGGCGTAATTGTATATTTTTTTTTATGATTTCGTCTTTTTAAAAATAAGTAAGTGTCATTCAATCTGTAAATATATGACTAATAAAAAAAAGAAAAGTGTTCGTTTTTAATTATGGATACGAAAAACGGTTCGTTCGTCCATTTGGGGGGCGTGCAAGCAAGGGGGCGTGTGCAAATCGCTTCTTTCTCACTCATGATTTTTTTTTTACTTATTTTGCATCTGATTTTGATTTTCAACTGACGCCAGTGAGTTTTTTGACTAAAACAGGGTCGTTATTGACCCCCGAGGAGTCGATGAGGACTTAAAAAATCGCTGGACCTCTAGAGGGTTGAAACCAGAGAGCAACTAGGGGTTATATTGTTCGAGTTAATTTTTTTTTTAGGTCGTAGAGGCACTGAAAACGCTTTCATCTTTCTGGAAAGTAATTAATTCAGGGAAAAAAGACCTTAAAGAATTTTCTTTTTTAGGATAAAGCCTTTAATGTGATGAAAAGCCCCCAACTCACTTCAGATAGTTAACTTTTTTGGCAAGAGATGGCGCTGTGAACGACTTCTGTCGCGCTTAGGTCCTATTTTTTAGTTTCAGTTTATTTTATTTTTTGTAAACGCAAGACGAAATCGTGCTTTTTTTTATTTTGATCAACATAACCTTATTTTTTTAGAAAACAAATATATTGTCGAGTTATTTTTATTTTTTTAGGTAATAGAGTGGCCGAAAATACTTTCATCTTCCTTGAAAGTAATTAATTCATGGAAGAAAAGACCTAAAAGATTTTTTTTAGGACAAAGCCTTTGATGTGATGAAACCCCCCGACTGACTTTAAATAGTTTACTTTTTTGGCAAGAGATGGCGCTGTAAATGACTTCTGTCGCGCTTAGGTCCCATTTTTTAGTTTCAATTTAATTTTTTGTAAATGCACGTGCTGGGAATATTAAGACGAAATCGTGGTTTTTTTCATTTTGATCAACACAACCTTATTTTTTTAGAAAACAAATATTAATAAGTGAGTGGGGTTATATCGTTTGAGTTATTTTTTTTGTTTTTTAGGTCATAGAGGGGCTGAAAATGCTTTCATCTTTCTTGAAAGTAATTAATTCAGGGAAGAAAGACCTAAAATATTTTTTTTTAGGATAAAGCCTTTAATGTGATGAAAAGCCCCCCCAACTTACTTAATTAATTCATGGAAGAAAAGACCTAAAAGATTTTTTTAGGACAAAGCCTTTGCTGTGATGATAACCCCCCGACTTACTTCAAATAGTTTACTTTTTTTGGCGAGAGATGGCGCTGTGAA
Source organism: Prosopocoilus inquinatus (assembly GCA_036172665.1). Lineage (NCBI taxonomy): Eukaryota > Metazoa > Arthropoda > Insecta > Coleoptera > Lucanidae > Prosopocoilus > Prosopocoilus inquinatus. The sequence goes on from CM069873.1 coordinate 2,930,666, forward strand.
CGACTTCTGTCACGCTTAGGTCCTATTTTTTTAGTTTCAATTTAATTTTTTTTTAAACGCACGTACTTAGAATATCAAGACGAAATCGTGCTTTTTTTTATTTTGATCAAGACAACCATATTTTTTAGAAAACAAATATTAATAAGTGAGGGGGGTTATACTCTTCGAGTAATTTATTTTTTTTTTTAGGTAATAGAGTGGCTGAAAATGCTTTCATCTTCCTCGAAAGTAATTAATTCATGGAAGAAAAGACCTAAAAGATTTTTTTTTTAATTATAAAGCCTTTGATGTGATGAAAACCCCCCCGACTTACTTCAAATAGTTCACTATTTTGGCAAGAGATGGCGCTATGAATGATTTCTGTCGCGTTTTGTTCCATTTTGTAGGTTCAATTTAGTTTGTTTTTAAATGCACGTACTTGGAATGACAAGACGAAATCATGCTTTTTTTGTTTTGATCGAGACAACCTTATTTTTTTGGAAATCAAATAAAATAATAATAAATGAGGGATTATATTGTTCGAGTTATTTTTTTTTTTTAGGTCATAGAGGCGCAGAAAATGCTTTCATCTTTCTTGAAAGAAATTAATTCATGGAAGAAAAGACCTAACATAGTTTTTTTTTAGGACAAAGCCTTTGATGTGACGAATTCCCCCAACTTACGTCAAATAGTTTACTTTTTTTTGGCAAGAGATGGCGCTATGAACGACTACTGTCGCGCTTAGCTCCTATTTTTTAGTTTCAATTTATTTTATTTTTTTTGTAAATGCACGTGCTGAGAATATCAAGACGAAATCGTGTTTTTTTTTTTTAATTTTGATCAAGACAACCTTATTTTTTAGAAAACGAATATTAATAAGTGGGGGGGGGGTTATATTGCTTGAGTTATTTTGTTTTAGGTCATAGAGTGGCCGAAAATGCTTTCATCTTCATCTTCATCATCAAAGTAATTAATTCATTGAAGAAAAGACCTAAAATATTTTTTTTTAGGACAAAGCCTTTGATGTGATGAATTCCCCCGACTTACGTCAAATAATTTACTTTTTTTGGCAAGAGATGGCGCTGTGAATGACTTCTGTCGCGCTAAGGTCCTATTTTTTAGTTTCAATTTATTTTTTTTTAATGCTCGCACTGAGAATATCAAGACGAAATCGTGCTTTTTTTTATTTTTATTTTTTTTTTAGAACAAAGCCTTTGATGCGATGAAATCCCCCATCTTACTTACAATAGTTTACTTTTTTTGCCAAGAGGTGATGCTGTGAGTGACGAAGACGAAATCGTGTTGTTTTCTTTTTATTATTTTGATCAAGCCAACCTTAATTTTTAGAAAACAAACAATAATAAGTGAGGGGTTATTTTGTTCGAGTTTTTCTTTCCTCGTTTAGGTCATAATGGGGCTAAAAATGCTGTTATTTTCCTTGAAAGCAATTAATTTAAGGAAAAAAATAGCTAAAAGATTTTTTTTTCTGGTTGATGAAACTCCTTCTTACTTCAAATAGTTTACCATATTTTGGCAAGAGATGGCGCTGTGAACGACGTTCTGTCCCGCTTTGGTCCTACTTTTTAGTTTCAGTTTAATTTTCAAAGAAAAAATGCACGTACTGAGGATATCAAGATGAAATCATGCTTTTTTTTAATTTTTGATCAAGACAACCTTAATTTTTAGAGAAAAATAAATTAATAAGCAAGCGGAAAGACGGCGCTCTGAGTAGTTCACAATGATACATTCACATTCAGACTCCTGAGTATTTCTCTTTTTCTTTTCCTTGGTTTTCGATTTCCTCAAAATAATTACTGCAAAGGCAGAAGGCGAAGTAACCGAAGAGTGTTTGAAATGCATACGTTGGTCAAGAGATGGCGCTCGCGTTGAAACTCATCGCTTCTTAATTTTAGATTTTCAATTTAACTTTGAGATTAAAATGATTGGGCGTTTAGAAACCAGGGGTCTTTCCGAAAGTAGAAGAAAATTCTGTTTATTGCCTTCCTTTTTGGTTAAGACATGACGCTCTAAGGCCCGGTTTCACCATCACAGTTTAACTTTAAACTCAGTTTTATTCCTATGGAAACAATTATCCTTGCAATTGTTACCATGGGAATAAAGCGAAGTTTAAAATTAAACTCTGATGGTGAAACCGGGCCTTAGGGCCGCTTTTTCAATCGGGGTTTTAACTTTAAACTCCGTTTTATTCCCGTGGAAACATTTGTCCCTACAATTGTTACCATGGAAATAAAATTAAGCTTAAAGTCAAACCCTGATTGAACAACCAGGCCTAAGTGTTTCCTGTCACGTTGTTTCCAGAAGTTTTGCGTTTACTTTATTTCCAAGACAACGGGCTATACATTCTCATACCAACTTTTACTTTTAAATCGGATTTTGAGTTGGAATTTGAAACAACGAGAGAAATGCACATCCCAGATGAATGAACTCGACGGACGACGCGACGCACGTACAGTTTCCGAACGCACCATCGCGTAATTCCATCCCGTAATTTATTTTTAAAAGTCAAAATGACGTTGATTTACAAAATTTTTGTGACATTGTGTCATTAAGCTTCAGCTCGAGACCCAAACAAGAAAAATTCAAGTTTAAGAGATGTGAAAAAAGAAGTACAAAGTAATGCAGTTATCGAAATAATTCTAAATTGAAAAGAAAAAAAAAATGACGGATCATGAGAAACCGTTTCCGATTTACGCGAAATTCGCAGTCGCCGGTTTGGGGGGTATGTTCTCGGCGTACATCTTCCACCCCCTGGACTTCATGAAAATCCGGATGCAGATGAGCGGCCAGAAAGGTAAAGAGAAGCTTTACACGTCGACCCTCGATGGGGTGGTCAAGATCTTCAAGGCGGAAGGAATTTGCACGTTTTACACCGGCGCCACCGCGACGCTCCTGAGACAGGCGACGTACACGACGGCCAGGATGGGGATTTACACCACTCTCTTCGAATTGTTTTCCAAGGGGGATGAGCCGCCGTCTTTCGCCGTGAAGACCTCCATTGGGATGTTTGGTGGAATGTGCGGGGGTTTCGTGGGAACACCCGCCGACCTCTGCCTGATCAGAATGGTCAGCGACCAGCTCAAACCCCCAGCCAACAAATTTAATTACCGAAACGTAATCCACGCTGTATATAGGATCGCGAAAGACGAAGGCGTCTTCCGTTTGTGGAAAGGAGGGCTGCCCACTACGATAAGGGCTGTCGCCGTGAACGGCAGCGTTTTGGCCACGTACTCCCAATTCAAAGAGATGCTTCTGGCGACCAAGTATTTCAATGACGATCTGATTTTGTACTTTTCGGCTTCTATGATATCCGGATTTTTTTCGGCCATCATCACCCTGCCGATTGATATAGTCAAGACGAGGTTGCAAAGCGCACAGTCCGGGGGAGAGAAGCAAAGCATCTGGAAGGTCTTCACCGGAATATTCCGGGACGAAGGCTTCTTTGCTTATTGGAAAGGTTTCACGCCGTATTTTAGCAGATACGCGCCGTGTACCGTCTGCACATTCGTCGTCATCGAGCAGCTTTCTTATTGGTATCAAATTTACATTTTGGGAAACAAACAGGTCAAGAAAACATTTTAATCGCGTCATCTGTACTGCGTGCAAAAGTTTACCGTCCAATGTATTATTTACTTTTCTTATTATTTAACAATAAATCACAGTTACCACGAATCAGAAAGTTGCACTTTACTAATGCATCACCAGTTTTTTTTTTTTTTTTATTTAGTAAAAGCATTGCCATCCACCTAGGTGAACGTGAAGATGTTCCGTGGAAATTAACTTCGGCACAATGCCATTAAGTAACTAGCTCAATCAGCGACATATTAGTTCCGTGGAAATTAACTTCGGCACAATGCCGGCAGCTCGGTCGTGACGTACGTGGGAATCGATTCGCGTGAATATTTTTAAATGCAAAACTTTACTTGATAAAGTTTTTTTTTTAACTCGATCTACAATCTCACGAAAGTAAAAAAAGGGATGCAAATTAAAGTTTATCAGTTTAACAATTTATTGTTAAATAAAATTACGCTAATTAGTTGTTGAAGTTAATTGGGATGCTTACACTATGAATTGCTTTCACTAATTCCTCTAGAGTTGACGAGCACTCATCATTTTCGTTTAATAAACGTCGCGGTGTATTTTTCCGGCGACAAAGAAATACCTGGAACGGGAATCCCCGTCGGCGTGGGTTTCCCAGGAACTGGTAAAATCGAATACTCGCGGAGGACGCCGGCGAAAAATAAAAATATGCAGGTTCGAGCGAGGGATTCACCCAAACATCTTCTTCTACCTGGAAAATAAGTCCTTAAATCAATCAATCTCAAAGAAGTCAAGTCGGTTAATTACCTAAACCGAATGGTATTAATCTATCTGGTACGGCGACTTGACCGGCCCCGTTTAAGAATCGTTCCGGACGAAACACGTGGGGATCCCCCCAGAAATCCTCGTCCATATGCACCGAGTGACAGCTGATGAGTACAGTTGTGTTCTACTTCAAAATCCAAGATTAAATTGAACGAATTTACCAACATCAAACTTACAGCTTTTTGTTCTGGTTTTATTCCCCTTTTGTCAAATCACTTTCCAGTTTCTGAAATGTCAAGCCATATCAAATAGGAAAGTCATTTGACAAATTTGGGAAACATAATTGAAAAAAGGGGAAAATCTTTTACTTTCGATTTTCTTCCCTTTTGTCAAATCACTTTACAGTTTCTGAAATGTCAAGCCATATCAAATAGGAAAGTCATTTGACAAAGTTGGGAAACATGATTGAAAAAAGGGGAAAAACTTTTACTTTTGGTTTACTTCCCTTTTGTCAAATCACTTTCCAATTTCTGAAATGTCAAGCCATGTCAAATAGGAAAGTCATTTGACAAAGTTGGGAAACATGATTGAAAAAACGGGAAAATCTTTTACTTTCGGTTTTCTTCCCTTTTGTCAAATCACTTTACAGTTTCTGAAATGTCAAGCCATGTCAAATAGGAAAGTCATTTGACAAAGTTGGGAAACATGATTGAAAAAAGGGGAAAATCTTTTACTTTCGGTTTACTTCCCTTTTGTCAAATCACTTTACAGTTTCTGAAATGTCAAGCCATGTCAAATAGGAAAGTCATTTGACAAAGTTGGGAAACATGATTGAAAAAAGGGGAAAATCTTTTACTTTCGGTTTACTTCCCTTTTGTCAAATCACTTTACAGTTTCTGAAATGTCAAGCTATATCAAATAGGAAAGTCATTTGACAAATTTGGGAAACATGATTGAAAAAAGGGGAAAACCTTTTACTTTCGATTTTCTTCCCTTTTGTCAAATCACTTTCCAGTTTCTGAAATGTCAAGCCATGTCAAATAGGAAAGTCATTTGACAAAGTTGGGAAACATGATTGAAAAAAGGGGAAAAACTTTTACTTTCGGTTTTCTTCCCTTTTGTCAAATCACTTTCCAGTTTCTGAAATGTCAAGACATATCAAATAGGAAAGTCATTTGACAAATTTGGGAAACATAATTGAAAAAAGGGGAAAATCTTTTACTTTCGGTTTTCTTCCCTTTTGTCAAATCATTTTCTAGTTTCTGAAATGTCAAGCCATATCAAATAGGAAAGTCATTTGACAAATTTGGGAAACAATTGAAAAAAGGGGAAAATCGTTTTCTTCCCTTTTGTCAAATCACTTTCCAGTTTCTGAAATGTCAAGCCATATCAAATAGGAAAGTCATTTGACAAATTTGGGAAACATAATTTGAAAAAAGGGGAAAATCTTTTACTTTCAGTTTTCTTCCCTTTTGTCAAATCACTTTCCAGTTTCTGAAATGTCAAGCCATATCAAACAGGAAAGTCATTTGACAAATTTGGGAAACATGATTGAAAAAAGGTGCAAACCTTTTACTTTCGATTTTCTTCCCTTTTGTCAAATCACTTTCCAGTTTCTGAAATGTCAAGACATATCAAATAGGAAAGTCATTTGACAAATTTGGGAAACATAATTGAAAAAAGGGGAAAATCTTTTACTTTCGGTTTTCTTCCCTTTTGTCAAATCATTTTCTAGTTTCTGAAATGTCAAGCCATATCAAATAGGAAAGTCATTTGACAAATTTGGGAAACAATTGAAAAAAGGGGAAAATCGTTTTCTTCCCTTTTGTCAAATCACTTTCCAGTTTCTGAAATGTCAAGCCATATCAAATAGGAAAGTCATTTGACAAATTTGGGAAACATAATTTGAAAAAAGGGGAAAATCTTTTACTTTCAGTTTTCTTCCCTTTTGTCAAATCACTTTCCAGTTTCTGAAATGTCAAGCCATATCAAATAGGAAAGTCGTTTGACAAATGTGGGAAACATGATTGAAAAAAGGGGAAAATCAAACGAAACAAAGAGTGCGTACCTTTGGAATGACATATCCTTCCAATTCCGTGTCACTTAAAACCCTTCTGGGCCCTATTATCGGAACCACGTGATGGTAACGTTCAATTTCTAACAAAACAGCTTCTACGTACGGCAGTCTAAAACCAATTTCTTTGGATATTTTTTTTTTTCCCCATCCGCTTAATAATAGGGTCTCACTTTTGACGATCGCCGTACGCCAATACACCTTCGTTCCCCACGACTTCATCCAACTCTTCATGCACTCGCTCTTGTATTTCAGGGTGCAACAGCATGGCCAGAAACGCAAAATCTAAAGTGTTACTCGTCGTCTGCGAACCGGCAATAAAAATATCCACGCAGACCATCACCAACTGGTCATCTGGAAGTAAGTGACCACTTGCTTCATTCGGTGAGCTTCCAACCTAAATAATTAAGAGTTACCTACCCGTGAAAGTTGAGGAGTTCTTTTGATTTGATCCCCTTTTCATTTCGCTAATGAACGAGTAGATTATGTCGTCGTCGTCGTCTTTGTCTTTCGACCAAGTCTGATAGTGTTTGGCGATGGTTTCCATGAAGAACCCCCTCAGCTCCTCGTTTAATCTCACCATCAGATTATAGCCGGTTTTCTCTGGTGCGATAAATCTGAGCCAGGGGTGCTGAGACAGAAGACCCCCCGACATATCGAAAGCCTTGGTTCTTGCCCGAAGAAGTTCCAGAAGTTTATTGAGTCGTTGGTCGCCTCTGGGAATGCGAGAGCCAGCCATCAAAGCCCAGATTATGTTTATAATGGACGGCGCCAATAAATTGCCTATCTCGATTTCCGGGCCGGTCTTCTTAATCACCTCCAACACCTCCGCAAGCTCCTCTTGGATCATGCTTTCCATCGCTTGCTTTCCGTAGCCCAGATTGCGAAGGTGGCGAACCAAGAAGTTCCTTTGGATGCTCCACAGGTCACCATCAGTGCAGGTTATACCTATGTATGCAAATGCATTCAAAGATGTTGAAATAATTATTGGATTTAATTCGCTTGCCTTTTCGCGTCCCCATCGATCTTAGTCTTATGAAGAAATTGTCTGGTCGGCCTTCGTAGACGTCTTCTTTGAGGATCGTGCGGACGAGGGGGTAGGAAAATACTGTTATCACCAGATCGTTCCCTAGTTTTAAGCCCAGAAGGTTGGTTTTATACTGTTTGGATAAAGCGGTGAGGGCTTTGTGCTGACCACCCAATTGCTTGGAAAGCCTTTTTAATTCCGGTAGGTTTCCGATTACGGGTAACCATGGCGGTCCTGCAATCCGTGATAAATTACGCAGGAGTGTACAACAGGTATTAAATACATAGCTACATTTCAAAAAAACTTTTCCAAAATATGTGAAAAAAAAATGAGGGAGTTACTTATAGTTAGACTGCGAAGTTGAAGTTTACTGAAGGAAATGCTTCACAAATAAATTACGGTTTTGTTGATACTGATAGAGAAGAGAAGAATTTAAATGTGGGTGTTTTTTTCGAACGGTTTGTTCCCCAAGAAAAGAAAACTATCATTACATTCAAATTTCTCCTGGGAAGCAGGGAGGTTGTTCCCACTTCTGGATATTGAAACCACCCTCGGGAGTTGAGAGCAGATTGAATTTCTTAAATTGAAATAATCACTAAAAGCTTTTTTAATTGATTTTGTGAAAAACTTGATGGGTTACAATATGTTATCCGAATGCATACGTGATAGTACGGTTGCCTACCTACTTAGGCGGTTCTATGAAAGGTTCCAGTTGAAAGCAAAAATAAACGAGTAACGAATAATAAACAGTTTCCTGTAATAATTTTAATTACTGATCAGTACAGGGACTATTAAACACAGTGGCGACAATGGGCTTTTCACTTTCGATTTGCCTCCTAATGGTTGAACTGTGTATGGCAACGAAGTAGGTATATAAACAAATATAAATAAATTTGAGTGAATTAAGGCGAAAAAAAAAACACGAAATATCCCCAGAATTCCCCAAGTTCTGATTCCAGATTATAAAGTTGCTGGTTGAATCTGAATACAATCCTGCTTGGAATAAAAGTACATTTTTAATCACATTGTATGAAACACAAACTAGTTTCTGCTCGCTGCTACTTCCATGAGGATCTCGCAGCAGTAAAAGTTTCATGACGCCCTGACAGATAGGCAACCATGTATTAACCGTCAGTACATCCAGTAGCATAACCTCAAATTTATTACATAGTTTTCTCGATGTATTAATTTAGTTTTTTTTTTTTTCATTATTGACACTTAAAGATTCGGGCCACAACAAACACAGATTATATAAAAGTTTAAACTCTGAAATTGACTTCGTTATTTGTAAATGTAACCGTCTTGTACTTAAATGAAAAAAAGTGTTCGTATTTCAACTTTTGAAATTTATAATCCCCTAAATCCAAATAAATTATAATCTGTTTTTTTTTTTCAGAGAAGTACTTTGAACTTCCGTCTAGCTACCAATGAGCTTCGTCGTTGGTCAATTTCGGAACAACTGCCGATGACAGAGCTCGTTTTTAATGCCAAAATTTTACTCAGTACTTCTCTGAAATGAACACAAAGTACAGTATGAAATTTATTTGATTTTCTGAGAAACTATTATACTCTATACTCAATACACTCGTGAAATTAAAGTTGCCTACCCACTTGGGTAGTGTCATAAAAAAATATTACCGGTAGATCTTAACAGCTGGTCAGGCAACCACACCTACGTACATAAAAAATCCTCTTAAATTGAATCGAATGGAATATCCAGTCAGAGCACTCATAGCTGTCGTATTTATTAATAAACGTACATTTTTGACCGTTGAAAATGATTACGTAAACAAATTAAAGAAAATAGTTTCAATAAAAATTGTAACTGTCGCACAATTCAGATGGGCTGATATCCTTGACCTCGGAATTTTAGGCCATCATTTAAAAAAAATTTGTTAATGACCCTCTTATTTCTATAAATTGTGATAAAAGAGGATTTTCCTACTTAGCTAAATAACATCAATTATATTTTACAAGTAATTAAACAATCTAATCCAAATAAAACAGCGACCTATGTAAGCCCTAAGCTAAATTCGACATTTCTTTCGACAAATAAGATATTCAGAAAGATTTAGCAATGTTAGAAGTGTGTTTATTTAATTTTTCGATTGTAATTAACGATCCATAAATAAATTAAAGGTAATTCTACTTCAAAAAACTACCAATTAATTTTTAATAATTTTTTACTTGTAAAATCTGTCGCTATTGTATTGATAACTTTTTCGTGGCATGTTGGACTGGCGAAGGAGTCAGCAAATAAGCTCCTGATGAAGAGGGCTCCTTTAAATTTTAGGCAATGCGTGATAATACATCGTAAGTGTCCAGGCAATCGATACTTTTTAGATCCAGTCCACCACTGTCTTCAGGATAAATAAATTGAAATTTCCTGATCTTTTTATAAACGATCTTCCTAAGCAAAATAAAAAAAAAAAGATGAACAACATTGTTTTTGTATTTAATTCATACTCTGATGTTGGTTTCAATAATTTCTATAAACATATTTACTCCCAATAATTAACGAAAATTAATATGAAATAAAGAATGGTTGATTTATGTATTTATGTAAAAGCACGTGTTTCTTACCAGGAGGAAAATGTTCAGGTCTTCGTGCAGAATTTATCGCCAATATGGCTAATAAAAACACCGTAACCAGAATTAATACAACAAACATGCTCGAATAAAATTATATAAATCTTCCCCACTGGAGAACACACTATTAAATAGTTGATCCGAACTAAATGTGTAGTAATCAGTCCCCCACTTAACAGACGAGGTTGTGCTGGGCATTCATTCAAGAATTTATCTTTGCATTTGCCATAGATAACAATTGCCTGTGCTGCTCAGAGCTAAATGGAATTTATTAAGTTACTTGTTAAATAAAAGAAGTAAATCTTCTATTTAAAAAAAAAATACATGTACTTTCTATTGTACCGTAATAATTTATTTATATTTTCCACTTTAATAATAAAAATAATAATAATAGCTGGCTAATTACTAATAATAAGAAATATACATTTGTGAAAAAGAGAAAGCCAAATAAACACAATCACAAGGTGAGATTCGGTAGAACACTGCTCTTCGATGTAATCCTTGAAATAAAATAAAGTAATAGTAAAAAAAAATTCTACAAAATAAAGAAATCTAAATACAATAGTGTATCCACCGATCGACTTGACAAAAGGATGGACTTTAAGTAAGAGAATATTTTTTTTATGAGAAAATCTGCTTGTTAAGGAACTTCAGGAACATGCTTAAAAAAATACCTTTGATTTCTGATGTTACTCCAACAGTACAGAATATTTTTAAGAATACATTTTTGTCTAAAATCAATAAAATAAATTACTTTGACATCTGCAACAAGAAACTAAGAAATTTGAATATTTTAGACACGTTAGATCACATTATCTGTGGAGTATCTTGACGTTGATATTAAAAATGTTTTCGTTCTTGTCAAGTTGATCCGTGGACACTGTATAGTGTGTCCCCAGATGGATTGAGAAAGAAAAAAGTAATTTTGAATTTTGGAGAAAAATGTTATTCTTTACAAAAGCTTTTACTTGTTCGAAAACCACAAATTTTCTAAACGAAATCCAGATATTGTTTTTCTTTTTTTTAATTTTTTTCTTAATGACGTAAACGTCAAAATGTAAAAAATTAGATTTGCAATGAAATTTAGCTGATGTATGATCTAACAAAGTAAAAATAGCTGATATTGAAACTGCAGACAAATAAGCAAGTGTTTCTTCGAATTGAACAGTTAAATGAAACGGTACACCAAACGCACTTTGAACTTGTGCAAAGAATCTCGGGGCAATTTTTCTAAAGATTAAATCCGTGGATATTATGTTTCTAAATAATTGCAGAACGCAAACGAGAATGCGCAAAACATAAATGTGCTGTTACAAAATTTTAACTTACCTGTAATGTGCACGGTTTACATTTGATGAAATAAATAAATAAATGACGTCGCCGTTATTTCCGAAACGTTTTTCAACAATCGAATTCGAATTCTATGCCAACTGGACACTAAAATATCAGCTAATAATACATACAGGGTGTGAACAAGAGAATTCTCATTAACCCTCATTAACTCTCTTATTTTTCAAAGCAGAAAGAAATTAGTACAACACTTTCAGAGACTTTAAATTTTTTTTTTTTTTGGCTTGTATAAGTTAATCTTTTTTCTTAAGTATGACGCTCAGTACATGAACACATTATTCTAAATACCAATAGAATCTGTTGTTAAATAAAGTGCTTATAAAAAAAATGAAGAGTTTTTATTACACTATAACACTGAGTGTGCGGAATGATTGCAATCCTCGCGTGCTAGTCTCACAACCCGAGCGTTGTTTTCGCTGAACTTAAACGTAAATGGAACGTGATTACGTACAAAGTTTAAGTGTACTACTTATTCTTGTAGGTTTTTTTTATTGTTTCATTAAAAACCTAATCGTGACAATATAAAATGTGTAAAGTTACTTTAGTTATGAAAAAAATCAATATTTTTCAATCAAGAGTTGTATTGTTCGACAATGGGCTAGGACTAGATGAATAATTGCTTCGCCTATTAATTTTTTAATGCTTAATTGTAAAAGTTGCAAACATACGTAAAAATCTGCTTGCTTAACTAGGTCTCGCTATAGTTTTGAAATAACACGGACTGTGCGGAACGATTGCAATCCTCGCGTGCTAGTCTCACAACCCGAGCGTCGTTTTCGCTGAACTTAAACGTTAATGGAACGTGATTACGTACCAAGTTTAAGTGTACTATTTATTCCTGTAGGTTTTTTTTTATTGTTTCATTAAAACCTAATCGTGACAATATAAAATGTGTAAAGTTATTTTAGTTATGAAATAATCAATATTTTCCAGTCAAGTGTTGTATTGTCTGACAATGGGGTAGGGCTAGGTGAATAATTGCTTCGCCTATTAATTTTTTAATGTTTAATTGTTTGGAAAATGCCGATTTGTTTGTAAACACGCGCAAAAATCTGCTTGCCTAACCAAGTCCCGCTATAGTTTTGAAATCACACTGAGTGTGCGGAATGAATGCAATCCTCGCGTGCTAGTTTCACAACCCGAGCGTCGTTCTCGCTGAACTTAAACGTTAATGGAACGTGATTACGTACAAAGTTTAAGTGTACTGCTTATTCTTGTAGGTTTTTTTTTTATTGTTTCATTAAAAACCTAATCGTGACAACATAAAAAATGTGTAGTTATTTTAGTTATGAAAAAATCAATATTTTCCAGTCAAGTGTTGTATTGTCCAACAATGGGCTAGGGCTAGATGAAAAATTGCTTCGCCTATTAATTTTTTAATGCTTAATTGTTTGGAAAACACCGATTTGTTGGCAAACACGCGCAAAAATCTGCTTGCCTAACCAAGTCACGCTATAGTTTTGAAATAACACTGAGTGTGCGGAATGAATGCAATCCTCGCGTGCTAGTTTCACAACCCGAGCGTCGTTTTTGCTGAACATAAACGTAAATGGAACGTGATTACGTACAAAGTTTAAGTGTACTACTTATTCCTGTAGGTTTTTTTTATTGTTTCATTAAAAACCTAATCGTGACAATATAAAATGTGTAAAGTTACTTTAGTTATGAAAAAAATCAATATTTTTCAATTAAGAGTTGTATTGTTCGACAATGGGCTAGGGCTAGATGAATAATCGCTTCGCTTATTAATTTTTTAATGCTTAATTGTTTGGAAAACACCGATTTGTTTGCAAGCACGCGCAAAAATCTGCTTGCCTAATCAGATCCCGCTATATTTTTGAAATAACACTGAGTGTGCGGAATGAATGCAATCCTCGCGTGCTAGTCTCACAACCCGAGCGTCGTTTTCGCTGAACTTAAACGTAAATGGAACGTTACTACGTACAAAGTTTAAGTGTACAACTTATTCCTGTAGGTTTTTTTTTTCTTGTTTCATTAAAAACCTAATCGTGACAATATAAAATGTTTAAAGTTATTTTTTTTTTCTATATTTGGAGAGAAATTAATGTGTTTCACGTGCTACTCAAGGTCAAAGATCAAGAGAAATGGTTTTTTGCGATTATCTCGCTTCCTATTAGTTTGAGAACAATTTTAGTCATTATAATTCCCCATAAAAACGTTCTTATACAGTTTTCAATCCGTATTTCAAATCATTATCCTTCTTCGTCATTGTCTTCCTGTGGTACTTCTCCCTCCTTTTCTTTCTCTTCGCGAAAAACCATTTCCCTTGACATTTGACCTTGAATAAGTCGTGAAGCCGGCATGATATCGATGGGGACTTTTTGTATGTTATTTACAATGGCTATATACAGGTGTGTACAAGTATTCAGCTAGGTTGGATTTTCCCCGAACACAAATCCCTATTAATTCTTAAACGACCATTTTCATCGAGTCACTCAGTAGACTTAGGTCCTGCCAAAATCAGGTCAACTCGTCCCTCTTTTGTAAACACTTTGTTAAGAGCGAACACGTGTTTTAATAATAATAATTTTAATTTTTAAAAACCTTTTACAGTCATTGTACTTTTCTAATACCACCAGAAAATAGAGGAGGAAAGGTCACAAAACTTTTCAAATTTGACCTTTATAAGAATTCAAATAAAAAGTCAGCCGCTTGCTATGAACATCCTGTACATTATAATTTAAAACCAGGATGAATTTCAAGCAAATTATTGTATGTGTTGAGACATACTTTTTTTAATGTTTGATTCAGAGTTTATTTTTATTACTTTTTTTTGAGTATAAAAATTAATCTTTCTACAAAAAATTTCTAACTACTTAACATTTGCAATTTATATTAAGCATTCGGAAGATTTCACTCGTACATTAATACAGAGTAAGCATCTGTAAAGCAACGCCACGTCATCATCTGTTCGTATAGGCAACACACCTTACATATTTGGCTAACCTGCAGTAAACGTAAAAATTCCATTTCTGTGACATTAATTACTTATCAATTAATTAACCAAATAATCTAACAAGGAAGAATTGATAAAAAAAAATAAATAAATACGCCTGTGTAGTATAGAATACTGTCCCTGCTCAAAAAATAATCAATCAATGTTACCAATACTTGCCAACAATAAGTAACTGATGACGTGACTTTGATATTCAAACGCTCATACGTTACTTTAAACTTCAAACTAACGCGAGCAAATCGATTAAAAGAATCAATCTTCTCTCAGCCTAAATATGGCCTTGAACGGTTTCGGCGAAAGCGTAATCCCATCAGAAATCTCCATGGCCACCACCGTCCCTCGCGCCGAGCGAACACAAAAGTTATGGAAAATCGCCGTGAAAAACAAAAAGTAATTCGCCTTGGCCAAGGATTCCCCTAAGCAACGTCGCTTTCCTGAAACACACTCGTTTTTGAGAATCACCGCCCCCAAATCAACGCACCCCAAAACCGACCGTTCCCAAAAGGCAGATAATATTTCTCGTGCTGCGTGATCTTGCCGTTTTCATCGAGGAACCTCTCCGGTCTGAACCTCTTCGGATCCTTCCAGTAGTACGGGTCCATGTGGAGGCCGTACAGGTTGGTGAGGACCATGGTTCCCTTGGGGATGCGATGGCCGAAGAGTTCTGCGGAGGTGACGGTTCGATGGGCGATTCCCAGGGGCGGGACGTTCGCCAAGCGCTGGATTTCCATAAGCACCGCTTCGGTGTAAGGAAGACTAAGAAAGGAAGAGCAAAATAACGTTTGGCCCGAAGGATACCTCAAGTATTACCGCGTTTTGTCTTCGAGTGAGGGCCAACGATTTCGACCTACGTTTGCGTCCAGCTCCTGTTGCACCCTTTTTTGGACGTTGGGGTACTTTATCATGTACATGAGGGAAAACTCGAGGGTGTTGCTGGTTGTTTCTGAACCGGCCATGAAGAGATCTAACAGCAACGATAACAACTGCTCATCTAAAATCAAAGTTTGAGATGTAACCCAGTCCAAAACCAAATGGCTTAATCAACAGGTTAAAACCGCCCCAACTCAATCAAAATGGCTTGAGAACAAAACCAAAATGGTTTGATTAGGAAATCAAAATCGATCCAACCCAACCAAATGATTTGATATTAAAACCAAAACAGCTTGATTGCGAAGCCAAAATCGACCCAACTGAACCAAATGGTTTGAGATGAAAGCCGATGTGGTCCGATTATGAAACCAAAATCGACCAAACCCAACCAAAGTGGCTTAATATGGAAACCCAAATGGCCCGTCTTTCTGACATCAGTTAGTGGAGCTTTCCTACGTCCCCTATTAGACAGATGATCCAATTTGGTTCCAAGTTGTCTTTCAAAATACAAAGCGCTAATTTATTTATTGGAATTTGCAAGAACTTTTTAATTTTTTTTTTTTTAATTGGGCTAACAATTTGTAAACTACGCACTTACCTGTAAAGGTGTCTCCTTCAACATTATCCACGTGCATTTTATGCAAAAAGGCGTCGATCAAATCGCGAGTGTGGAGCTTGCACACGGTGTTTTTGTGCTCGGCGATCGTTTCCTGGAACAAAAACTTAAATTCGAGAAAATTTCGGGCAAGCCAATAGTCCAAACTCTTTGGAGACGTTGCTAAATATTCCGAGGTCAAAAGAAATGTCGAAAAAAAAAGGAAAGTGAACGGGAATACAAAGAGAAACCAGAAAAATGGAAAAGACCAAAGGAGAGACAAGCAAATAAAAATTCAAAAGGCTTATGGAGAAGAGCAAAGAAAGGAAAGCTTTGGAAAACAAACAGAAAAGAAAATGTGGATAAGAAACTAAGGATAATGAAAGAACGGAGACATAAGGACGGACAAAGAATAGCAGCCAGCAGGATCACGTGTTACAATTGAAAGAAGGAAAAAATAATTAAACTGATTGGGGGTACAATAGGTGAAAGAAAAGTATGATTTGAAGGCGGGCAGAGGTGGACTGATCATGACTTCAATTTTCCCAAATGGAAAAGGAGACCTGCAGGCTCTTGATGAAGTTGGTCTGATTTGGGTACAATAGGAGAAAGAAAAGCATGATTTGAAGACGAGCAGAGGCTTGACTGATCATGACTTCAATTTTCCCAAATGGAAAAGGAGACCTGCAGGCTCTTGATGAAGTTGGTCTAATTGGGGGTACAATAGGAGAAAGAAAACCATGATTTGAAGACGAGCAGCGGCGGACACGTCAGGACTTCAATTTTCCCAAATGCAAAAGGGGGGCCTGCAGGCTCTCGATGAAGTTGGTCTGATTGGGGGTACAATAGGAGAAAGAAAAGCATGATTTGAAGGCGAGCAGAGGCGGGACTGGTCATGACTTCAATTTCCCCAAATGGAAAAGTAGACCTGCAGGCTCTTGATGAAGTTGGTCTAATTGGGGGTACAATAGGAGAAAGAAAAGTGTGATTTGAAGACGAGAAGAGGAGTACTCATCAGGACTTCGATTTTCTCAAATGGAAAAGGCGGCCTGCAGACTCTTAATGAAGTTGATTTGATTGGGGGTACGATAGGAGAAAGAAAAGTATGATTTGAAGACAAGCAGAGGCGGACTGCAATTTTCCCAAATGCAAAAGGATGTCTGCAGGCTCTTGATGAAGTTGGTCTGATTGGGGCTACAATAGGAGAAAGAAAAGCATGATTTGAAGGCGAGCAGAGGCGGAACGGGTCATGACTTCAATTTTCCCAAATGGAAAAGGAGAACTGCAGACTCTTGATGAATTTGGTCTGATTGGAGGTACAATAGGAGAAAGAAAATTATGATCTGAAGACGAGCAGCGGCGGACACGTCAGGACTTCAATTTTCCCAAATGGAAAAGGCGGCCTGCAGACTCTTGATGAAGTTGATTTGATTGGGGGTACGATAGGAGAAAGAAAAGTATGATTTGAAGACGAGCAGAGGCGACTTGCAATTTTCACAAATGGAAAAGGGAACCTGTAAGCTCTTGATGAGGTTGGCCTTCTAAACATTAGGCAATACGTTAAAAATTGTAGTAAGCGCCAAATAGTTACAGGTGGGCAAAAAAAGGAAGGCAAAAGGTTTCTCAGAGCCAATCTTTTTAAGACCAATTTAAAAAGTATTGAGGAAATAGTTGTTGATTTAAAATTTACCTCCAAGAACTCCCACATCCTGTGCAGAATCCCAATGATCCGCGTGTAATTGCACAATTCCGGCGCAACGTATCTCAAAAAGGGCATTTGATTCAGAAGCCCTCCGGACATATCCAGTATTTGGAAAGCGTCGTGTATGATGCTGATCAACTGGATCAACCTCGCGTCGTCCAAGGCGAACCTTTTCCCGGCCATCATGGACCAAAGGACGTTGAGGACCCCCACGTCAAATATCTGGTGTACGTTCAGGAGATTGTTCTGGGACTTCTTGAGGCTCTCCACGAAGTCCTTCGTCTCCTCCACGATGTTGAGTTCCATTTCCTTGCGGCCGAAGCCGAAGTTGCGCAGGTGTTGGAGGGAGAATTTTCTTTGCTTTTGCCAAAGTGGTCCATCGGAGAATACAATTCCTAAAAAAAAAGTTAAAGAAAATAGGCAAAATATTTAAATGTTTAATACAAAAATTTATTTTTGTATTCACTATTTTCACCTATTATGAATCACCCTGTATAATAGAAAATCAGAATTGAAATAAAATTTTCGTTGTCGCGTTTAAATTGCTTGTTTATCTAACTGTTTATGTTTTGCTGAAAGTTTTGCGTGACGTTCAGTTAGGATTGCGTCGGGACTGACCAAAAAAGAAAAAAAAAAGTAGGATAAAGAAGTTACCCTTAGGTAGGTCAGTATTTTATTTGTAAACGCCAGACAGATGTTCGTAAACAGGTTGCTACGAAAAGACGAATCCCCAAAAACCGGTCCGTCCTGAAACATATTTTCTATCTGGGGCCTAAAGGGGCCGTTGACTTTATCCGCCTTCTTAACCTCCTTTTTATAGTTCCATTTAAATAGGACATACCTACCATACAGAATTTAGATCCTGCTTCACGATGTTTTTATTTTATAATTCAGATTATTAAAGTAATTTTTAGAAAATATAACGCTTTAATCATTTTTTGTTTATAAAAAAAATAAATAAAGTAAAAAAAGATTCTTCAAGTTTTTGTTTTCAATTTTTAATGATGCTAAACAAGTTTCTATTTCTATTAAAAAAAAAAATAAATATTAAATTCTTTCTTACAAATATTATTAATTATATTAATTTATTAACCTTATTTTTACAAATCCATTTAAATAGGATATAAATAAATAGAATATGAAAGTAATTTTTACAAATCGACTGCATGTTGTTGATGATGAAAAAAATGAAGATATGAAAATATTAAATTTAACCATGCGATGATTTAAAAAAAAATCCTTCAATCTCCTTTTTTTTTTGAAATAATAACTCTGAACCACTGCCGTTAAAATTAAATATTAAATTCTTATGAATATTAATTTAGACAGTTTTTCTCAAATTAGTTTTTTTTTTTTTTAATAATAATAATAAAAATCTAGGTCACGAAACTTAAAAATTGAGGTTATAATAAAGGGGTTCTCAAGTCGGGGCTGGGGGTCGCAACAGGGTTGCCAGATTTTTTTGCAGGCAACGTCGCAAACTTATTGGACAAAATGTAGCTATTGTTTTTTTCTCAAAGTCAACGACAAAACAACCAAGACACTAAAAATCAGAACAAATAAAAAAACAAAAGAAAACTGTTAAGAAATCAGAAACAAAAGAGAAATGAAAGCAACAGCAACAGAATACAGGGGGCGAAGCGAACAAAAACAAAAGACAAAAGAAGATCGACAACACCAAACTGAACGAAAAACAACAGTTAAAAACAAATTCAAAAAATCGTAGCAAATTAAAGCGAACAGTAAAATGGCAGTGATACGATTTAAAAAAAAAAACAAGAAAGGAACAAAATTCAGTGAGCAAAACGAAAGAAGATCACATCTGAGACACAAAACAAATGAAAAACGACGAACTAAAAACAAGCCCCGAAAAAATGCGAAAGCATAAGAACAGAAAGAAAAAACAAAAGAAGATTGACGACTAAGAAGAAACTAAATGCAGTGTTCAAAACAAAAGAAGATCATAAAACAAATGAAAAACGATGAACTACAAACAAACCTCAATAAAATGCGAAAAATCAATTACGAAAGCGGAAAAAAACAAAAGAAGATTGACGACTAAGAAGAAACTAAATACAGTATGCAAAATAAAAGAAGATCATAAAACAAATGAAAAACGATGAACTACAAAGAAGCCTCTATAAAATGCGAAAAATCAATTACGGAAGCGTAAAGAACAGAAAGGGAAAACAAAAGAAGATTGACGACTAACATGAACAAAAACCAAATGAATTTGCCAGACGAAAAATCAAAAAGTAAAAAACTAGTAGAAAACAAAAGAACAACTGTATAAAAGCGCCAATTAATAAAATGTGCAAAATCAATTTGATAAAAATAAAAAAAGGCGAATGTGGCGACAGCGTAAAATGAATTTAAAGAAAAAACACAAATAAATAAATGAACGAAAGAAAATGAAAATCGACGAAAAATTTTGCAAATAAAAACATACTTATAGGAGACAAAAACAATTCTAAAAAGGAGTTAATAAAATGCGAAAACCAATTGGATTAAAAAAAAAGAAAAATACGAAAAACATCGAAAAAAAAATGAAAAAAATGGATAGATAAAAAAATAAATAAATGAAAAATGGCAAATGTGGCCGAAAAATTTTGCAAGTCAAGAAACTGGCAGGACACAAAAGGACAAAATAAATGAATAGTGAATAAAATCAATTGAAAATTCAAACGAAAGAAAAAACAAAAACAAAAAAGAAAGAAAAAAGTGAAATAAACCAAGTAAAACGTATTCTCGTCATATAATGCTTACAAATTAAATTATAGTGACAGTCATTGTTGATCGCATTGTATATTTTTTCTTTGTCGTTATGTGAAGACAACAAAAGTAGCCCAAATGAGACGCCAGACGCCAAATGAGATTTTTAAACGTCAAATATATGTAAAATATAGCCTCAATGGCGGAATTTCGTCGAATCTGGCAACCCTGATGGTGTAGCTGAGGTGTGTTTCAAGATTCGAATGTCGTGGCCAAGGTTCATTTCAAGATCGCGACAAACAAACGAAATAGAAAGAAAAAATGTAAAATGAACCAAACAAAATGTATTTTCGTCATTTAAATTATAGTGACAGTCATTGTTGATCGCACTGTATATTTTTTTTTTCTTTGTCGTTATGCGAAGATAACAAAAGTAGTCCAAATCAAGCGCCAAATAAATTTTTTAAACGTCAAGTGAAGCCCAAAATGGCGGAATTTGGCCCGATCTGGCAACCCTGTGTGATCTGATATACGGGGTGTCGCAGCCGGCAATAAAAATTAAAATACTTGTACGCAAAGCAACCGTTTGTTAATTAATTAATAACAATGAAATGCATGATTTGTAAAGCTTTTTAACATATCGTTGGGTTTATTAGGGGTGGCGAGGTTTAAAGTTTGTCTTAGCGAACGTTTATTGGTGGACGTGATAACAGTCTTTTGATATAAAAAAAAAAAAAACAATAATAAAAATAACAAAATACGAAAATTTTTCACCCAGAGAAAAAAAATGATTTCAGAAAGAATTCACGCAATATTTTTTGCAATTGCTATTAAACACAATTAATTTTTTTTTTTTTTTTAATTTTATTGGTCCTTAAATTTCGAAATTTCTCACCCAATCTTTTCCCAAAAGTTCGCATCCTGAAGAAAAAACCGTCCGGTCTGCCGTCGAATTCGTCTCGAAACAGAACTTCCCTTATGGCTTCGGGCCCCGAAACGGTCACTATTAAGGTCCTGCCCAATCTTAGTCCCACAACCGGCCCGTAAATTTCGGAGAGCTCGTGCCAAACCAGATGGTGGAATTTCAAGGAGGATCGTCTTCGGTTGTAGTAAATGTAATTGCCGACAATCGGGAGAAACTGAGGACCTGAGGAGCAAATTAAAATAAAATTAAAAAAAAAAAAATGAAAACTCAATGAAATTGTGTTACAAACAACTTCTTTTTGTAGACAATCCAAACAACATTTTCAGATAGGCAATGAAAAAGAGAAAACCACAGATTAAGTTAAAAATATTGTTTTTTTTTTATTTTAATTTTTTAATTTTGATTAGGGCGAAGAGGAATCAGTTTCGAGAACCATCAAGTAAGGTAAATAAAAACTACATTTTCAGCTCGATCTAAAGTGTTTTTTCTTTTTCACATCATACCTATCTATAATTAGTATCACGAGCAAGAATTGTACCAATACCAAACATTTTTATATTTATTTATTTATATTTTAATTTAACATTCTTTTTATGTATTTGTTGTTAAGGGAATAAATATCAAATCAATTAATTCACAAATCAAATTATTTTATTTTTTTTTTTTTTAATGCAATTAAATTTACTTACTCTATTTAAATGAATTAAAATTATTTATTACCTGGTGGAAATTTTCTAGGCCTTAAACTGTCCCACAAGAGGAACGTCGTCACCAGCACGAGTACAAACAAGACCACGTAGATAATTTGAAAGTAAAAGAATCCTATTATTAGGGACATCTTCGACCAACAACAAACAATCGGTGGCGGTGGCGATCCTTTATATATGTAGATGGAGTTCCTTATGCCTCCCTACTAGGTTCAAGTTTTGACAAAGCAGACACTTGACCTCAACACCAAAAGTGAATATACATTTAAAAAAAGGTCTTTGTGTAGGCATAAATATTTAAAAGTTCTTCTTTCGAGACGTACGCCGATGGAAAATTCTTACGTTCAAATTTGTATAAAGAGAAAGGGACCGAAAATGGTACCCAACGTCTGGGAAAGTCGCGACAAGTTTTCAAACAATCTCTTTTGCAGTTCTTGATTTAAGTTTAAAACTTATGCGTATTTTCCAATACTAGTAATTTTTTTAACGAGAGCCGATTAATTATTTATTAAGCAAACAAATACTTCTTACACAAATTTAATTTTACATAACCAGTAGCCTGCGTCTTCTAGCTCATGCTTTATTTAAGAGAATTTAGTTTAGGTATGTGTGTGGGGTGCATGTGAAATAAATGGTTTAGTGGAGTTTAAAGACCCTTCAGCAGACGCCCCCTCTTTAAAATATGCAAAAGGTACGTTTTTTTATAACATACGGTATATTTTAAAGAAAACGTTGTTTCTACATACTTAATTATTTTAAAAAAAAAATAATCCAAATAAATCTTATTATGGTTCAAAACTCATTTGGAAATTATGTTAACGAGAATCTCCCTTTATAAATTCTTAGGCTCTTGTCTAATCAAAATTTATGTCTTCCTTATTCTTCTGAACATCTTAAAAAGTAGTTACTTCTTGTGTTTTGCTTTTGCCATGATTTTTTATTTCAGTTGGCAACATTGAGTACGGGACATTTAATCGTACATTTATGTCCGATTTATTCGTAACAAGTTAACTTTTAATGAACAGTTTAAACAGCGACATCATGCGATCGCTTCTTGACCTAACATTGCATTAGAATTTACAAATTGAATTGCAGTGGAACTCCCGAGTTACGCTTCTGCTGATGAAACCCCAAATAGGGCTGAAACAGCTGTACAGAGGCTGCTCGAGGGTTTCACAGCAATCAAAAACGATTTGCAACATAAAAAAATTAACTTTTAAGACAATTAAACAAGTAAACTTATATATTGAATGAACCTTGCGTTAATTAATTCAATTCCAATTATCTGACATTCCAATGGCTTAAACTTAAAACTTAAATAAAAAACAAAAATTTCCGTTGTCTTTTCAGAATTGCCAAGAATTCTTGTAAACTTGTGGCTTAATTAACATTTTAAGAACTGACCCGTTATTATACCATAAGACAACAGTTTAGGTTGCGTCATCGCGCGGTCTTTTCTTGATCTAAAATTGTGCCATAATAACAAATAGCAACCAGTTTGTCATCTAAAATGCCATCCCGCACGAAATTATCAAAAGTGGTTGTCCAGGAGATGTTCGGAAAGTCCACTGCAGTCAAAACTGTCTTGCAATTTTATTTATTAAAGTGGAAGCTTGTTTGCCTAATTTGGATGGTGGTCACGTGGGTCACGAGAATTGTTGAAAGCATGATATATCACAAATTTGTTGCTTTCTAAAGTAGTCTATAAAACGCCGGTTTCAGACCACATAATTCTGAACGCACAAATTTAGAGATATTTATCGATTTTACAACACATTTTATATGAATTCTAGTCATCATTGTCATTATTTTAACACATTTATATCAAAAACTAAGTTTTTATCAATTTTTTTGCTCGTACAAACCAAAAATCAACATAAAAATTCAATTTTCTGAGTCCCACAAAGTTGTGAACCACTATAAGTATGTTAAAATTCAAATTTTATGCGAAAAAAAAAAATTCAATAGAAAATAAATAGGTATGTAAATGAAAAATAAAACAACAGAGACTGAAAAAAGTAAATTTATTTCATGCACATAACACCAAGTTTAATTTATCCACAGATGTTTCAGATGATGATGCTGGGGAATTTGGCGGTACCAAAAGAGGCGATGGTGTTGATGCTGGTAAATTTGGCGGTACCAATGGAGGCGACGGTGTTGTTGCTGGGGTATTCACAGGCTTTACATTCCTCTCATCACATTGCCTATAAAAATTGAATATTAGAGTTTGTATAAAATAATTTAAATTATAATGACACAAATTTAATGGTTAACGATAAAAACGTTTATTAAATCAATAGTCATTAAAAAATAGGTCAAAAAAAGGAAAATGTTAGGGATTGCAACCAAACACTGATGAAGAAATAAAGATATTTCGAAAGCTTTGTTAATATAAAAATAGAGATTTAACTGTATCTTTTGGTTGCAATCTCCAACATTTTCTGTTTTTGGACCCAACATAGTACTCAACCATATACTTCCACAACAAATTAAAAAATAGAGTAGATTCTTAAAATAATTCCACTTTAAAGTCTGTTGAATAATTTCCAGGATCCACAGGATTAAACAAGATGCAAGAACGTGAAGGTTAATAACGTGTATTTTGTATTTTGTTAACTTGTTCACAACCACAACATAGCTTACGGTACAGTACAATATGAAGTTAGTTATTGTAGTTGACATGCGCAGGATGAACACTGTTGCCAACTCGAAAATACGATAAAGCTAAACCTTGCTAAACCTTATTTTCGCAACAAAGTCCCTTATATATTTTTTTAAACAAATTATTTTGATGGTTTGTTAATCATCAGAAAATTCATAATCATACCTGTTATAAGAAAAAGTAAGTATATATATATTTCTGCTTACCAATATGGAAATACCAATTTCCAAAAGTTATTTTTGTCATCTCTTCTACCAAACCTTAATTTAATATACAGTTCTTCCTCAAAAAATTCAAATTCTGATGGCCCTAGGTCATAGCTGCAGGGACAGCAGTTTTTCTTCTCTAATACAAGTGCTTCTCTTCTATTATCTACATACCGAATGAAAATAAACTCATCAGTTACGTGGATTTCAACGTCTCTGTGAGGGGACCTGTTCACGCTGACCGACATTTCTCTGAAGATATTCATATTGAACTGTGACCGTTTTAGTTTAACCATGATCTAAATAAATCTATATTTTCACAAAAATATTGGTAAAAAAGAACATACATACGTTGCAAAAAAAATTCTTTGGTCGTTTCTGTTATGTATGTTTCTAAAGTTGGCAACACTGTGCGCGTTACTGCGTAATAGCGTCGGTGGCGTAGGAACGGCGGCAAGCTGTGACATGCAGTTCAACTGTCTAATTGTACTGTGTTGTGTATCTTGTTATTAATAAAATACTTTGTAGTTAAAAAGCTGTCTCAATACATTAAGTTCACCGAGTTCCTTGTGGGTGTCTGGCTACGGACATAACAGTTTCCACAGTCGTTTCTCTTGTTTTTATTCTGACAGACACAAACACAAGCCCGGACACGACACAGAAGTAGAGACAGAGAACTCTGCATAGGCGCTACTCTCTACGATCTCTGCTACATAGAACAGACGTTCTATGTGTTAATAAAACAGTTATCTGAGATTTACTATGAACAAAAATGATAAAGACTCATCTATTGAATGATAGATGGCGTGTTTACAGATTAGGTTTGATATAATTATAATAATGGTTAATTACATTCTGTGGGCCGGTATTTCAGTTACTTCAAGCTTTGGTTTATTCCCATAGAAACAATTGTTTTAATAATCAAGAATAAAGTGAAATTTAAAGCAGTCAATCCATGACTGAATGCAATGCACCACGTCACTGATTATAATTATAAACCGGCCTCACGTCACTGATTATAATTATTTAAAAATTTCTGCGTATTCGAATCTTCGACTTTTTTATCCTAAAACGGGAAACTTTATGCGTAATTAAAAGACGTAATAAGTTTTTTTATAGTTTGAAGAAATAAGATTACTGGAATTTTAAAATTACCGCCTGTTGGTTATGCAACCAGGCATACAAATGTATTGCGAGATTGCATAACCTCCCAATTAGTTATTTATATTTCCGAATCGAATTTATTCCGAAGAAATGCGCAACCATGTTTACAAAAAGCAAATGATCAATAATAATCGATAATAATTCTGCGTAAATTAAATAGTACAGCAACAGTATTATTCTTCCAACTATATACATAGAAAGTGTATTCTTTATTCTTAAGGATTAAATAACATTGGAATTTGCTACTTGACTTTTTTCTTGTTAAATAGTATTCCAGAAATGTCTGCGGTGATTAATATTTGCTTTAGTACGCGTGATTTTTTATAACGTTGAGTAATTAAGCAAACGTCAAAAGTGCATTTGTAAAATCGAATTTGGCGCCGTTGAGCTCGATCGCGATTGGCGACTGGTGTTCGGGCTGGTCAAAACGACAACATGGCCGCCAATATTTAGTTCATTCATGTAGTCAGCTGCAATTTACACGTATTTAAATGTTCAAGAAGCGTTTCGGCTGCGCGTTAAATGAGACACGTGCGTAAATACACCGTACAGTGATGTTTTGCACTTGACGACGGATATATTCATGTATTTTCGTTGAAAACAAACTAAAATGAGGTACGTATCGGCATTATTTTTCCAATTTTCTGCGCTATTATCTGTGAAACCTATCGATTGGTTTTCGGAATTCGATCTGCGATTGGAACGGCCGTTCGAATTGCGTCCGCGTCGGCCCCGTTTTGCGATATTAAGCCGCGTTACGGCGATAATTAATTGGTCAATAATGTGTATGGTGTGCACACAAAAACGGATTTGTTTTGACAGATCGTTTGTTGTTTTTTTGTTTGTTGGCGTGCTTTTATGTCGCGCATTTTTCGAATTCTCGTCCCGTCCGTCTGAAATTTCGTCGCTTTTTATCGATTTCGGAAAACTTTGGGTGTGTTGAACCTGTCCTTAACGATACAGAATCATTTTCACCCCTATGTAGAATTCTGGTAAGGGTAAAAGTTACGTGTGCACGTTTCTCATTACTGAGCCATATTTTACTGCAAAATAAACGCGCATTTTCGAGATTAAATTGCGGACAAATCGAAAAATAAAACGCGGCCCGTCGGGCTCCCGCTATTTGCGTGCCCAGTTCTTTGTTGTTCTTGCATATTTTCCTTCTCATAATACACTTTTAGACAACATATGGTGTAATGTTTATGTTACCGTATGCTCCTAAAAGTCCATACATATATTTTTTTTTTGTGAAGCCACTGCTTATAAACGATTATTTTTAGTCAGACGGATAACATATATGTCTGATTGTGAGTCATTAAGAATTTATTACTTTAATACCTCAACCTCGAATATCAGTTTAATCATAATCACTTCTTTATCAGGATTATATCAAATGACGTAGAAAACTGATTGTAATTTCATACTAAATATTTACCGCGTATTTAAAAAGCTCTACTTTCACTCGTCGTTTCTGCGTTAGTGTTAAATTATACACCAAACAGTGCTGCACTTGGTTCCAAATATTAATTTAGCACTTACTCAGAGATGATAATTTAAACCTAAGTGAAAAACTTACTGAATTATCAGAAATTGTATGCAATTGAGTTGGATTGATACTTACGCTGCCCTCAAATGAATCATCCTTAGCTGTGATTTTTTTTTTTATACAGTTGGCGACACTTAATACAAGAATGTGAAGGCTTGTCAACAACTGTCCATTTTGTTATCTACATACCAGTTCGAAATTAACTTGAAAACGAAAATTTCGTCAAGTAATTCTAACATTTCACAACACAATTTGACATATTTGTTTAATTTGACAGCTGTCAATGTCAACCTTTGGAAGAGAAAACATTGAAATCATAAGCCGCTTTCTTTTGCTTAAAAAAGTTCGAATCTGGCTTTGAACAGTTTGAATTTGGATTCTGTAATTGTTTTAACAAAACACCTCGGATTTGAATTATTGGGCGCGTTCAGCGTCTGAGTTGCTTACTCAACAATCGATTGTGATTGGGTCACATGACGGTAATAGCCGATCACAAACGACTGCTGAGTGAGCAACGCATCCGCTGAACGCGCCCATTGATTGACAGTTCGCCTGCAAATAAAACAAACAAAACATAAAAATAGTTTGATTCGAAGAGGAAAGGGGATTATCGATCCGGACTGAAAATTCAAGGAAAGTGGGAATTAATCCGTTTGCAAAAGAAAAAAGTCTGTCTTTGAAACTAAGCGCGTTTGGATCAAGCATGGGAAGGCTTGTCAACGACTGTCCATTTTGTTTTCTACATACCAGTTCGAAATTAACTTGAAAACGAAAATTTCGTCAAGTAATTCTAACATTTCACAACAAAATGTGACATATTTGTTTAATTTGACAGCTGTCAATGTTCTCTTTGGAAGAGAAAACGTTGAAATCATAAGCCGCTTTCTTTTGCTTAAAAAAGTTCGAATCTGGCTTTGAATAGTTTGAATTTGCATTCTGTAATTGTTTTAACAAAACACCTCGGATTTGAATTATTGGGCGCGTTCAGCGGCTGAGTTGCTTACTCAACAATCGATTGTGATTGGCTCACATGACGGTAATAGCCGATCACAAACGACTGCTGAGTGAGCAACGCATCCGCTGAACGCGCCCATTGATTGACAGGTCGCCTGCAAATAAAACAAACAAAACATAAAAATAGTTTGATTCCAAGAGGAAAGGGGATTATCGATCCGGACTGAAAATTCAAGGAAAGTGGGAATTAATCCGTTTGCAAAAGAAAAAAGTCTGTCTTTGAAACTAAGCGCGTTTGGATCAAGCATGGGAAGGCTTGTCAACGACTGTCCATTTTGTTTTCTACATACCAGTTCGAAATTAACTTGAAAATGAAAATTTCGTCAAGTAATTCTAACATTTCACAACACAATTTGACATATTTGTTTAATTTGACAGCTGTCAATGTCAACCTT
Source organism: Prosopocoilus inquinatus (assembly GCA_036172665.1). Lineage (NCBI taxonomy): Eukaryota > Metazoa > Arthropoda > Insecta > Coleoptera > Lucanidae > Prosopocoilus > Prosopocoilus inquinatus. Next base: position 2,959,486 of record CM069873.1, read on the forward strand.
TGGAAGAGAAAACATTGAAATCATAAGCCGCTTTCTTTTGCTTAAAAAAGTTTGACTCTTTCTTTGAACAGTTTGAATTTGGATTCTGTAATTGTTTTAACAAAACACCTCGGATTTGAATTATTGGGCGCGTTCAGCGGCTGAGTTGCTTACTCAACAATCGATTGTGATTGGCTCACATGACAGTAATAGCCGATCACAAACGACTGCTGAGTGAGCAACGCATCCGCTGAACGCGCCCATTGATTGACAGTTCGCCTGCAAATAAAACAAACAAAACATAAAAATAGTTTGATTCGAAGAGGAAAGGGGATTATCGATCCGGACTGAAAATTCAAGGAAAGTGGGGATTAATCCGTTTGCAAAAGAAAACGTCTGTCTTTGAAACTAAGCGCGTTCGGATCACGTTTTTGTGAGCGAAAGAAAGCACCTATGGCCTAGCCTAGCCTCATTATTTAATTGAACACACGGTATATGTACAGTCGCGAGCAATAAATTTTGGTCGTCGCCGATTAGCAAAGTTTGACAATGAATTTTAATAAAAATAAAATGAAAAATAAAGAAATTGGTGACTTTACTTTGAGTACTGGGAATAATATTTTGAAAATGTAACTTATTTTTGACACTTTTTTAATAATTAATTAATAAATCTTGAATTTTTGAGTTAGAACTGACAGTAATGATCAAAATTTAATGCTCGCGACTGTACAGGTTTTTTTTTTTATATTATGCGCTCTATCTACAGGGTTTATTTTAGGAGGTACAGAAAAATGTTATCGTATCGCAAATTGGAGAAAAAAATATAATTTTATTTCTTTTTTTAATGGAACATCCTGTATATTGTTTGCTAAGATGAAATATCATATTTTTCTGATTTCAATTTTCTGATACAACTCTAGAAAGTCCGAGAGAAAGTTAATGAACTATAAGAAAAGGCAAAATTGTAATTTTTTTCAATTTAGTTAGTTAGCAATCATGTTCCTCGTCGAAAATGACTCAAGATTGACCAATAATACCCTGGAAAGTATGCCATGAATAATTCTGTATTCCTGGTGTGAAATATATCAGGAAATACTTCACGTACACGTCAGAGTTACGTTATTATTTACTTAAAGAATAATCTGTATTTACGTGAAGTGTAAACTGAAGTCTACACTGGAAAACTAAGTTTCTAAGAAGCAAAGGTTTTTGGCACTTTCTTTTTCTATTCAAACGTGTGTTGTTTTACATTAGTTTGTTAATTTGTCATGAAAAAATTTTAAACGTGATGGTTCAGTTTCCATGGGTACAGTCGCGATCAACGTATTCGAAACCCCTGCAAGCTAATCGCTGGTACCAAGCGTCATAAAATTCTCGATTTATTTACTTGATCACGACTGTACATGTTTTGTTCAAGACACTTGCAAAAATCATCAAAATTAATTAGCATTGAGCCTTATTTTTATAAAATATCAAATCATGTTTGAGCCAATCCTTTTATTTAATTAACGAATTACCTAAAATTACAGAAAAAAAAACATAAGATTCTAAGTAAGAAAAAGAAAACGTTTTTAATTCCAAAATAACGATTGTCCAATTAACAATTATTGTGGTACTGGGTGGCTGTGAAATCAAACATAAATGTCAATTTTTACTTCGCATCGTTGAATTGACGTCTCAAATATTGATTGATTGTCATCAAACAATAAATAAATTCTTGTTTACGCATTTAACTTCATTTGTTGCAGTTTGAAACAATGATTGGTAAAAAAATTATTCCACAGCTACTCACGACTGCAATAATTGTTGGACACCCGTTACATACAGCGTGTCCCAACGGGCTATATCTCGATAACTACTGCAGATACAAAAAAGAAAGTTTCAAAACGTTTTCGTTTTAGAATTTAGAGGTTTACAACATAAAATGATTTTCACCCATACAGGGTGAATCAAGACAAAAGTACCGAACGCAACTATTTTATTTCAAACGTCACACCCTATATACGATGCCAAATTTGGCTTGCCCATAAAATTCTATACATTTTTTATGTACCATAATCTATGCCGAAATCTAAATATTTAATATTTTACCTGAAAACTCTTGTTATCTGCCTTGTAAACTTCCTGGAGACGATTGTATTTATTGTTTCTCAGGATATTACAGGGCAGATTAATGTTAAAAGGCCAGACCTAAATAAATTAAAATTTAATGCAAAATGCATTAGTTACAAGGCAGTTTTGATTGCAGTGGACCTCTTGAGCATCCCCTGTACAGCCGTTTCAGCCCTATTTGGGGGTCTCCTCAGCAAGGGAATGGCTCAATAACTCCAACCGTAACCAAACTGACCTGTACCCTCTTATCTTATAATCTTATTATGATAATGTAACGACACAATATGAATGTGTCAATGTATATTTTGCTCATTATTTTTTTATATTAATTTTACATCATTTCAGACTGGATGGGATTGGATTGGAGTTAATGTTTTGGGGATTTGGGAAGAGGAAATTTGGGAGACATTTCTCCCCCCTCTGCCCTAATGGGCTGGAATGTCTGGTCATTTTACCTTGAATCAGAGAATTTAGAAATTGCCTTTCTCTTCCCTTAACTGACTGACGACATTTGGGTTTGAGTTTTTGGAAAATTAGAGAAAATCAGTTAATAAATAATTCATTGTTCTCTTGGTTATAGTACAGGTAAAGGTAGACTCACTGTTTTAGTAACGAATAAAAGAGTAAATTGTGTAACTGTTACGAAATTTAAATCATGCTTTTTATGTACCTCTTAATTGCAAAACATCGAATCCGATCGGACGTATTTGAACTTTGTACTTTTGTATTGGAATCTTTAGTGTTGGACATAATACCGTGTGTTCATGCAAGCATTCCTTAATCGCTTAATCTACCAAATTTTTCCAATTTGCTCTGTTCCCTGCGCAAAATAAAAAAACTAAGTCGGTTCCTATTGAACCGATAATAATAAGAACTTTACACTTTAAACGTGTTGTTTGTTGCTCTTTATGAAACTCGGCGGTTGGCGAAAGAAGCCCATGCCACCAGGGCATTATTCAATTTAAATAAGGAAGTAACGACGCGTCAATTCGACGAAAGTATCTCGTGTGACGTCCTCGCTCTAGTAAGCTTGAGACATCTGTTTAATGATGATGATTTTGATGCCCTTTGTCTGTCATATTTTCATTACTATTCATGTTTTCAGTATTGCCGAAATGAACGCCAATCCAGAATCTCGTAGAAGGTAGAGAATTTTTTAATATCTGTGTATTTCTCTTCTCTTCTTTTCTTTTCTTTTCTTTTTTTTAATCTGTCGTCTTGTCAGTCTTCGAATATTTTTGGGCATGCGTGTATACAGCATGTTTTGTATCGTTAAGTGTCGCATGGTTTTTACATTTTTCAACTTATTAATATTATTCAATATAAAACTTTCTAAAATGTACAGGGTCTTCATGATTGTTTGATTGATTGATTGTATCTCACGTGAGTCACGTGACCAAGTTCTACCTCGTAGTTAGACAGGTAACGATACTCGTGATTGGCAGAACTGTGTCGGCGTTAAATGTATATATACATACAGGGTGTTCATGGGAAGTCGCTACAATAGCTAACTTTCTTATTTGTATTTTTACGAAATAACTTAAATTAAAAAAAGTTTTAGGACCTTTCTTCCTTGTTTTTTTTTTTGGTACTTTCGGAAAAACAAGTGACAATCAGGTTTTCGAGATTTTCAATTGTTTTCAACTTTTTTTAATGGAATGTTAGATTTTTTATCATTGCATCGCGTTCAGGATGTTAAATTAATTATGTCTCTAAAATATCATCTCCCAAAGCCGACTATTTTAGAAATGATTTAGTAACAAAATCTTGGTGTTCACGGAAAATGGCTACAATAGCTAACTTTTTTATTTGATGTTTCACGAAATAGCCTAAATTAGAAAAGTTTCAGGACCTGCCGTGCTCGATTTTATGGTACCCTTTGAGAAACAAATGACTGTCAGGTTTTCGAGATTTTCAATTGTCTTCAACTTTTTTAAATGGAACATTATGTTTTTTTATCATGACATCGCATTCAGGATGTCAAATTAAGTATGTCTGTGAAATAATGCCTCTCAAAACAGAATACTTCATAAATAATTCAGTCTTGATATTCGCGGGAAGAAGTGTATCGTTACGATAGTCTTTTTGTTCACGAATACAATATGGTGTGCTTCGAAACAAGAGAATAAAGGAAGTGTATTCAAACTGTCAGACCTTTGTGAACTGTCATGATTCAAAATTTGTTTAAATCTAGTTCGAACTAAAAACCCTTGTGTCAAATATTGAAAGCGCGACATGTTAAAATATCTAATACCATTATTTACCAAATAAATTATAAAATAGTAGACTTAGGAGGGGAATAGTTTAGAGAAGTACTTAATTTGGCATCCTGAACACGACACGCTGATAAAAAATATAATGTACCATTTTAAAAAAGTTGAAAACCATTGAAAATCTCGAAAACCTGACAGTCATTTGTTTTTTTTTTTTGAAAGTACCATAAAATCGAAGAGGAAAGGTCCTAAAACTTTCCTAATTTAAGTTACTTCATAAAAATACAAATAAGAAAGTTAGCTATTGTAGCGGCTTCCCATGAACACCCTGTATACGATTACTAACTAATTTTTCGCAGTAGGTCGAACGAAGGTTGTATGAATTTTCGCCAACCATTGGAGATAATAATAATTGGTTTGGTTTACACGACGTGGGTCACGTGATATAAGGATAAATGAAGACCCGATACAAAATACTCCTTTTTTTTTTAAAAAAAAAACAAAAAATGCATGTACCTATTCATTTCGTGGTAGGAATTTGAAGATTCCAGTTGCTCAAGTTTTGCATGACGAAAATTAAAATACTAATTTGAAAATATTTATTTAATAATAATTAATAGTTAAAAAAGTTTATAAAACCGCAGTGGTTTAGTTTATTTATTGAGGGGAAACAAACGTGCAACGTCCATTCGAAATTATTTTGACAATCCGCCCTGCTGGAACCGAGTATTTTTCAATATTTGATTTTTATTGAAATTATTGTTTTCTCTCTTCCCTTGTTATTATCTAAATTACGAAAGGTGATCCCTGCGTCGTTAATCACCGTAACTCTATCCTTTCTGGTTCGCCATGGAAACGGAAATAATACCGACATGAGATATTTATCGGTTATAACTCCAGTGATTAATAACGCAGGGTTCATCTTTCGTGATACTGATTATAGTCTAACCACAATAAGGTATGTACATACAATGCGAAAAAAAAACGTTTAACAAACGAAATTGTTTTCATACTGCACAAGCGTGGGCTTTAGATTTAAGTTGCAAGGATATTGACATTAATAAACTAAACATGAGAGCTGTCCTACGCTCATAATTTTAATTCACACGTGTAGGGCACTCATTTGAATGAATAAGTAAATTAATTAACCAAAGCAAAAAATCTAAACCAGAACTTTTCGCTGCGCTAAATTACTAGTTGCAACCAACTAGCTTCTCCTTTTTTTTTGCGACCATTGTCAATTAAAAGCCACAGTCTCTGCTGTTTAACATCTGTGTCCGTCTTTTTTTTTCCCAATTAGAATACATCCTATCCTTAATTAGGTATAGGTATATTATTGGCATTAACGTTATCTCGCCGCCGATTAAATGAGGAATTTGTAAAGTATAATATACCTGGTTGACCACCACGACTGGTCTGCTAATTAAAAGATAAGTAAGGAAAAAATCGTTCCGTGAGACTCCAGTTTTTCTAAAAAATTTTTAAGGCCGTTCGTTTTCTTCTTTGATTCTTTGAAAAAGGCCTTCGCCGTTGAATGCTTCTTCTAATAACACTTCCCATTTAAAAGGAGTGGCACATCAACATCGCATCATAACGGCGTATACCTGTCGTAAAAGTGATTATTCTGATTTCTTTCCCTACCGCAACGGTATGATCCGACTGGTTTGATGCGTTTATGGTTCAACTTGTTTCACTTCGAATGAATGCTTTGTTGTCAAGAGAAAACAAACACGCGGTAATTAGCTTTTATTACACGTATTTCGTTTAGCTGAAAGGCATTTGATAATTAATTTCTGAATATACGATTCATTGTTACGTGTACAGAGTGGACCATTTTTGATGGTTTTACAAGGTATCGCAGTTATTTATAGGAATAGAAGAAAACGGTTTTCGTGACCCAATGCTACTTTTTCAAGAAAAACTCAGTGGAGAAAACAAAAGTTAGCTATCTCCATTCGTTCGGGAAATATCGGCCGAAAACGAACTTTTCCGAAAAATTATTTTTCACAATATCTCAGTTGTTTGACAAGATATTTCGAAAATTCAAAAACTACTTTATTCAGAAATTAACGCTGTTTTCACCGACATCATTATCTTTTGTAGAAATTGCATCAATTCTGCCAAACAGACTGTAACTATTTAATTTTAAATGGAAACCGTAGTTGGCTATGACATAAATAAATTGCCCCCGTTTAATGAGGTTTTCAAAAATATAAAGTTTGATATAATTATTTTTATAAATAACAAAGATACTAACTTTCATTATATAGCAGTACCTATCAAGCTATCTATGACAATGGAAACAAAAGAAAATTCAGTTGTTTTCCTCAAAAAACTATTATTAGAATAAATAATACAGGTAATTAAGTTTAACAAAATAAATACGTAATGCTATTAGAGAACTCATAAAACTACAAGTAATGTAAATGTGGATTAACTGTCAATGCAGTTTTGAAGAATTAATTATACGTTGTATGTTCCTTTCAAATTATTAAATCTTAAATTTTATATTATCAAAACTTCTTAGATATTTCACTTCTATCCGCGATTGCATTTATTAATATACAAAAGTTTTTGAAAGCATTATTAAACTTAAGAAATATCCGACACTTCAATCTTCTTAAAGAAATGCATTAATTTATATAATTTAAAATTTATAGAAATTTCTTAACTATTCTCATTAATAATTAAAGAAATGTTCAAATAGAGTTAATTCATTTTTTCATACTTGTGGTTTTATGTCAGTCTCTGATCTATCTATCTGGAAGCTATTTATTTATTGAATTAAATTAGCTGTTTTACGTAACAATAATTGATTTTTAGGGAAATCATTTGAACTATTTTTTTTGTTTTTGGTGTCATGGATGGATTGTTAGCTACTGGAAAACAAAAAATAACTAGTATCTTTATTATTTGAAAAAATAATTACATGAAACTTTACCTTTTTGAAAACCTCATTAAACAAGCAATTTACTTGTGTCATAGCCAACTGCGGTTTCCATTTAAAATTAGAAAGTTACAGTCTGTTTCGCGGAATTGGTGCAATTTCTACAAAAGATAATACTGTCAGTAAAATCAGTGTTAATTTCTGAAATAAAATAGTTTTTAAATTTTCAAAATATCTTGTCAAACAACTGAGATATTGTGAAAAATAATTTTTCGGAAAAATTCGTTTTCGGCCGATATTTCCCGAACGAATCGAGATAGCTAACTTTTGTTTTCTCCACTGAGTTTTTCTTGAAAAAGTAGCATTGGGTCGCGAAAACGGTTTTCTTCTATTCCTATAAATGACTGAGAAACCCTGTAAAACCATCAAAAATGGACCACACTGTACACTGTATGTATACATGTTAGGGTGGACTACACCATTCGAAATATTTTAAACAAAGGTCTTTTGCACGTTTTTTTTTTTATTTTGGCAGAATGCTAGAGTAATCACATCATGTTGGGTGGTTCGATTCTATGATAGAGCCCCCTGTATATGAGAATAAAAGAATAAAAGTGAAGTCAAGCAAACGTCACTTGAAATTTCTGATTCGGATACTGTAAAATAAATTTAAAGAGTATACCAAGCGTTAATTGGTTTTCTAATTGATCATTGATAATCAATTTCGCTGATAGTCTTCTACTCATTAATGTTTTAAGTAACGATACATTCTTACATTGATCGATGAGAAAGTACTGATTGGAGGATGGATTTAATTGAAACCGTTAGGTAGACATTGTAAACGTTTAATATCGTGAGGAAGAATATACAGGGTGTACCACGAGGAAAGGTCAGTATTTCGTGAGGAGTACAGAATGAGTTATTGTAAATCAATAACTTTATGGTTGTAGCCTTTTACGAAAGGTTTTTGAAGTATAGCTATACCAAATTCGAGTTATGAATTATACTGGGTATCCCGCGCCGTGTGCTCACCCTTCTAGAATCTTTATTTATTAATCGATTAACCTGAATTTTGGAGACAATAAACTAAACAAAAAATGGAATTTTCCGACATACTAATAGTCGTCACAGGACTTCCGGTTTCGCCGGAAGTGATATCAACTTTCTTATTTTAAATGGAACATCCTATATATTTTTACATATTTAAAATCTACGGAACATTACGAATCCGAATACGTATCAATTGTTAATTTTGGTTTCCATGACAACAAAAAAAAAATTTTTTTATTTTTCAATCTAGAAAGCTATGAATCGCATTTTTTCGATCTAATGCGATCAAGTATTTTGATTTTTAACATTTTTACAGCATTTGAAATTTTCATTAGCTCTTAATTCATTTTTTTCGATAGAACCTCATATGTTTCTTAGCTTAGTTCAACTGAACATTTTTTTCTGAATACGCTGATACCAAATACGTCACATTTTCTTTGAAAATAATTTAAAATAGAGCATGTCTTATTGAAATTTTACACTCCCTTTATTTCAAATGACTTTCAAAGAAAATATGACGTATTTGGTATCAGCGTACTCAGAAAAAAATGTTCTGTTGAAGTAAGCTAAGAAACATATGAGGTTCTATCGAAAAAAATGAGTAAAGAGCTATTGAAAATTTCAAATACTGTAAAAATGTTAAAAATCAAAATACCATCAAAGGAGTGATTTTCTCGAAACACTTGATCGCATTAGATCAAAAAAAATGCAATTCATAGCTTTCTAGATGAAAAAATAAAAAAAGTTTTTTTTTTCGTTGTCATGGAAACCAAAATTAACAATTGATACGTATTCGGATTCGTAATGATCCGTAGATTTTAAATATGTAAAAATATATAGGGTGTTCCATTTAAAATAAGAAAATTGATATCACTTCCGGCGAAACCGGAAGTCCTATGACGACTATCAGTATGTCGAAAAATACCATTTTTTGTTTAGTTTATCGTCTCCAAAATTCAGGTTAATCGATTAATAAATAAATATTCTATGAAGGTGAGCACACGGCGCGGGACACCCGGTATAATACTCAGAGTATCTTATTCTCGTTTTAATCTCATGGAATAAAATGAGAAGAAGATATGCGCGCGCAGTCACGTTGTCATTGTACAGTTGCGGCTTTTGAAAACGGGTACACTTTCACAAATACAATGTTTTGGCAGTGTAAAGTGATCCTAAATCCTAAATAAAAGTTTCTAAACGTCACTCAAATCACACTAATCCTGCTGTGAATGAATTTTTTTGTCAAATTTGACATTGACATCAAAATGACTGAAGAAGGTTTGATTTACACATTTGCAAAATTACGAATTTTTGACTGTGACGTACGTCAGTGTACCAGTTTTCAAGGGCCGCAACTGTACATCATTTTTAAATAATAATAATAATTACTCCTACATATTAAATTCAGAGTCAATTGATATTATTTTAAATTTTAAACTTGTTTAATTACAGTAAGTTTTTTTGAACTCTACTGAAATTAGCGCCGTGTTTTCGGTTTGTGATTAATGACATTCTGTTGTCAGAGCTGCCAACTCTAAACGGAATGTAACCATAACCTATTTTTTTTTTATTCAATCAAAGTGTGTTAACGTACCATGCCCGGCATTAAAAACGAAACGCTCCAACAATTCTTTTTTTTTATACGACGGTAATTATTTTCTTGTTCTTTTCATTTCCATTCCAATCATTGATACTCTTCATCCTAACAGATAATTAATTATTATTGTACGTTTAGCAATTGAATTTTTTTCTTTCCATTTATGGAAATAGGTATTCGATTGATACGAATTGAGTGCACGCCTCTGTTTCATTAATTTACGTATTTATAGTGAAAATTATTTATTTATTTAAACCCGTACGTTATTAATGATGATTGTAACATCCGTGCTGCTGTTTCTGAAGTTTAATCGTGGTCTACTCCCGCCACATTTTTTTTTATGATCGCACTGTATAATCAGTTTTTTTATTTTCAAAAAAAATAATTTTTGCTCGGTAACCCAACCGACGATTTTATTATGTAGTTACATTTTTCGCTAATAATAAAAAAATATATAAAAAAAATAAACAATATTTGTTTTGGGAAATGTAAAAGTCAAACGAAAATTATGTACAGTTGCGTGCATTTAATTTTTATGGCCGTTTTAATTTTATAAATTTATTTTTTTTAAATATAGAAAGCCTGTTTTTTTTATCAGAAAAGGAGGTGTCGAAAATAAATTTAATTTTTAACAAATTTTAACATAAAATATTAATCTCTTTGAGTTAAGCAAACATCTTTGTTGACAGCGACGACCAAAAATTATTCCTCGCGTAAGTAATTTTAATGTAGTTTAGTTTTTAACGTACGGTCATGTGATCGAAATCGGGAGCCTCACTTCCGGACATGACATGCAACCGTACGTACTATTTCATCCTCGCTTTACTAATAATGTAAGCTTATAAAAAATAGACACAGTTTACTCCACTCAAAAAAAAAAAAATAAATAAAATAAAACAAAGCTTAGAATTGTGAAACCTGTGTAAGCCAGAAGAAAACACGTAATTAAGACAATCACTATCAAATGAATGTAAGTCATTTAAAGAGAAAGTCGCGTAGGATAACGACTCGGCTGAAATTATTCGATTTTGATGAATAAATAATGATTCTTTGTTGTGTGTGCAACACATTTACGAGTTAATTATAAAATGTGTCATTGTCTCTCGCGTTTTTATGGCCGCACTAGGTTCGCTCTGTATTAATTAAATATGTGTCGGTTGATATTTTATTACTTATCAGAAGGAAGTCAAGCTTGTTTGATATCTTAGTAATGTAAACATATTTGGGCAGTGGCACATCACACACTTTATTATTATTATTATTATTTTTTTTTTCAATATCTGAAACGAGTTTTTAATTGTCTGTAACAGTTAAAGATAAAAATTAATTGATGATTAAATTGCAGTTTAAAAAAAAAAGAAAACAAGTTTGGAATTTTTTTTTTTATTTCAGCTTTGGTTTATTATAATTCGCCTTCAACCCTCGCAATGTTATTTTTAGCCCCCTTTATAATACTAATCTAGCTCCAGACAAAGCAGCAGCTAGCTAAGCTGCACATGTCACTGCTGCCATATAAATGTTTTCAATAAAGGTAATTAAAACACAAACAGGCCATTCATGTGACATTTAAAGTGCTGTCTAAACTGTAAACAAGCGTGAACATATTTTTTTATTTTTTTTATTTTATTTTTTTATTATTGAGAAAGTGCCAATCACAAATAATGCACTTTGCTTTATTTAACTGCACCAAATGACATCATGCAATTAATTTTTGTCAGAAAGAACGAGTGTAATTGTCGAATTTTATTTATTTTCTGAATACCTGCCGCGTGTCCTTCGCCATAATAAAATGCAAATTTGTTTTCGTAACTCTCTAGACAAAAATTATTTAAATGAACCAGAAGACTCGAAGGAGTATTTGTTTAAATTGCCTAGCTACCTACCTTGTAAAATTATACAGACTTGACATTCCTATAAAGTGAGACATTTCGCAAGAAAGTTTCGTTAGTAAACGAATTAATTAATCGTTCTCTCACTCTCTGTTATATATACATTTTTTTTTTGCTTCGTTGACCGCAGTCGATAATTAACCACCTGACAGTACATTTCGATCGAACTGTGATCACTTCTGCTGTCGATAAAACGAACGTAGAATAAACCGTGCAACTGCTCTCTGCCGCTATTGATCGTGACTATACGTACTTCCTTGATTCGCTAAACTTCATTTACCAGTGTCAGGGTAAATTTTATTTAGTCATATCCGAAGCTCGACCATTTTCAAACCAGATCTCCAGTATACGTAATTATTTACCATCGAATTTGTTGTGATACGTTTTCGTGAAACTCAACGGTCAGTGCGGCGTCACCCTAATTTATTCGATCGAAAAATGGAAGACTTGGATTGTTTGGATTTTTACAAGGAAATCGAAGAATATTACAACGTGGAGCTGCGCAGGAAAACGAAAAAGGAATGGGAGGATTATTGGGCTTGGTTCGTTAACACTTTTAATTAAATAAAAAAAAAAAAAACAATAGAAAGCTCTGTAAACGATGTGGGCTGTTGTGATTAGAACCTTCATTTTTATTTTAATAAGCGATTGTTTTATGATATCGTTAAATGCCTACAGCCTACGCTATTGTTCCTTTTCGTTGTTTCGTCATGAGTGCCGCTTACGGGGGGGCATTTCATTCCTATTACGGTCGTGGATGTTGTCGATTTATTTGCAGTGGGCGGGCGGGCTACGGTTCTGCACAGCTTGGCATTTTAGGTCTGCAGATCCGTCCCTGAAATCTCATACTTGGTGCACATTGACGCAAGTGTTATCTAAAAAGAATAGTGAAAGTGAATGAAAAGAATAAAAAAGGAAAAGCTTTGTTACGAAGCTAATAATAAATTAAAATTTTTATGGACTCGTGCAGTCCCTCCTTTTCTCGCTTTAAAAATAACAGGCAGAGTTATTAATCAGGATTCCCACTGACCGGAGAAAGTCCGGAAATGTTCGCAACGTTATGAAAAAATCAGAAAATTTACAGTTCGAATACAAATCTATTTAAAAAAAAAAATTAAAATTGGAGAAAAATAGAAAATTGTTTTAAATATTAAAAAGATTAGCACAATGGGTTCATCTAAGTGAACTGTGAAAAATTTTATCACGTTTTTAAAAAGAAAAATATTCTTGATAGGCAACCATACAAGCGACTGTGTTAAGTGGGTTGCCTACCCCTTTGTTTTCTGAAAAAGATTATCATTCTTTTATTATTTCTAATGGAACAGATGTGTTGTTAAAATTAATTGAATTGAACACAAATTTGCTTTTTAAAATTGAAAAAAAAAAAAAATGGAAAATTGTTTAAAATACGAAAAAGATTAAGTATAATTGCTTAATCTAAGTGAACCGTGAAAAATTTTATGGCGTTTTTAACATGAGAAATTACCTTGTTACCTTCAATATAGGCACCCATACAAACGACTGTGTTAATTGGGTTGCCTACTCCTTGATTTTCTGAAAAAGTTACATTTTTTTATCATTTCTAATGGAACAGATTTTTTTTTTTAATTAATTGAATTGAACACAAATTTGTTTTCTAAAATTGGAAAAACAACGAAAAATTGTTTAAAATATTAAAAAGATTAAGTATAATTGCTTAATCTAAGTGAACCCTGAAAAATTTTATCACGTTTTTGAGGTGAAAAGTATCCTTGTTACTTTCAGTATAGGCAACTATACAAACGACTGTGTTAATTGGGTTGCCTACCCCTTTGTTTTCTGAAAAAAATTGTCATTTTTTTATTATTTCTAATCTAACAGACGTGTTGTTAAAATTAATTAAATTGAATACAAATTTGTTTTCTAAAATTGGAAGAAAAAATTGAAAATTGTTTAAAATACAAAAAGGATTAAGTATAATTGCTTATTCTAAGTGAACCGTGAAAAATTTATCACGTTTTTGAGGTGAAAAGTATCCTTGTTACCTTCAATATAGGCAACCATACAAACGACTGTGTTAATTGGGTTGCCTACCCCTTTGTTTTCTGAAAAAAATCGTCATTTTTTTATTATTTCTAATCGAACAGACCTGTTGTTAAAATTAATTAAATTGAATACAAATTTGTTTTCTAAAATTGGAAAAAAATGAAAAATTGTTTAAAATACGAAAACATTAAGTATAATTGCTTAATCTAAGTGAACCGTGAAAAAGTTTATCGCGTTTTTAACATGAAAAATTTATTTGTTATCTTCATTATAGGCAACCACACTAACGACTGTGTTGTTAATCGGGTTGCCTACACTAAGACCTTTTGTTTCCTGAAAAAACTAACTTTTGTTATTTTTGAATCGAGCAGACGTGTTATTAAAATTAATTGAATTGAACACAAATTTGTTTTCTAAAATTGAAAAAAAAAAATGGAAAATTATTTTAGATATTAAAACAACTGTAATAATCTTTTTAATATCCAAAATAATTTTCCATTTTTTTTTCTTTCAATTTTAGAAAACAAATTTATGTTCAATTCAATTAATTTTAATAACACGTCTGTTCGACTAAAAAATAACAAATGTCAGTTTTTTTTTTAAAACAACTGTAATAATCTTTTTAAGTCCAAGTGGTAAGGGACCGGCCTTGCAATCGTGAGGTCGTGGGTTCGCACCCCGCTCGAGATATTTCTCGGCGGTGGTCGTTACTCACTTCAGGTACCCTTCAGTGTTGGGGGGAGACAATTCGACTCTGCTTTCCCTTCAACGACGATGAGGTTTGGAAGTAACAAAGCCACGGAACGTGGAAAAGAAACCGCATTCTGTCATAAAAATGTTTAGAGCTGTTTTCTTGAATAACTTTTAAACGAAGGCAAATAGGAACTTTTGTCATTCTTTCATTTCGATCTGGTTTAGCTTCCTGAATCGCATCCCGATGACGCGGGCGTTACTTTTGAGACACCCTGTACATCGACTATTTCATAGAAATTTGTAAAAAAAGGTAACGGCCAGGCAGAAATGGCTAGATTATAAAATTAACGAAACGAATAAATTAAAACGATATGCAGGATGATTTAATTTCCTAATTGCTTCAAATAAACAAGCAATTCGCGTATTCGCGTTTATGGTGTAACGTAAGTCGTAAATTTCTTATCATTATATCTTTCCTATCTTTCGCAAATATTGCGGTTCTGTTTCGTTACGGATATTTGGGAGGGACGGTCGCCCCCCTTTTAACCCTTCCGGACACACCCCTGAACAAATACGTGCGCGAAATTCACTACTATATTTACATCAATTAATTAAACTAAATCTTTCTCATTTGTTGTCATAATTTACATTAAGTATTGCGTTGTGAAATTTCTTTTAAAATAACTTCGATCATTTTTTTTTTTTTATAAATTTAATTTTGTATTACTTTTCTAACAATCGACTTCCGATTAATTATTTGTTAATGCATTTGCAATTAATCCATTAAATGAATTATTTATAGTTACAACTGCTTGAATATTAAACTGAGGAACTGTAAAGGAAGCCATAAATTTATTTATTCGAAAGGTCTTTTATTACATTAAAGAAAATCATTAATTTTCCTCGGGACATTTAAGTTTCTCTTCCGTGTAAAACTCCATCCTGAATTTACTGTTAATTCATGCCTGGCGAATAATAAACTAATTTCATATCTCACTTTAAAACTTGAAATTCGCTGTTCTCCGGCAACAGCATTATCTTAAATTACAAAACGAGGTAACTTCGTGTTATTACTTCTGTTGCTATGTGAACAGCAGCAGTAGACGATAGTTTCTGGCTCGTAATTACCAGTTGCACTTATTTGCATACGGAAAATAAGTTAACGATAAATTAATCGAACCGTTTTATCAAAGCGGGGCAGGTTCGATTAATAGTAATAACACACTTAAGCTTTCTGTTCTGATAATCACGAATACTTATATTTTATTTTATTGGTACGTGTTAATTAATGCATACATGGATTTGTTTAGACAGACTGGGCATAAGTATGTACAATCAGAATTAAAAGTAATGTCTGTGTAATAACAAGCAGGCATGAGAGACATTACTTGTAATCGTGACTGTACGTGCATAACACAGCAGCTTGCACTTGTATATTTATTTTAATGCAATCATGTTTATGAAATAGAAATTAAATGAAATATTCATTAGGTTCCGCCAAAGACCGATTGGCCTTGCTGTTGGTATCTCGCTGAGTGGAAACCGGAAGTTCCGATTAGCTTTGGTACTCCACCAGCTTGAAATAAATACGAGGTCTAACAATAAAGTTCCGGGAATAAACTCGTGGAAGCTGTACGATTGCCTTCTCTCTTTTGGGCTATGATATGTATGTGCATTTATTTAGACCACCATTTCACTCATGGGTGGTGGTGAAGTTGAGTATCCTTTCATTTTCCATTGCGTGCTTTGTTGACATTTTTAATTCTTGGACGCCGAAAAGAGACAACCAACTTTCATCTCAAATAATTACAATTTTAAAGTCTTCTTGCCTTCAATTCAACTCTTCTCACTCAATCGTCCATCAGATTTTCTACAATTGCAAACATTCGTTGAGCTTTCGGCAACCTCAAGTATGCCATCTTCTTCTCGTCCTTCCTTGAATTTTTTTTTATTCTGTTCAAACACTGCAGACCTCTTCGTAGCTTTTCCGACGTAAGTTCCTCTTGGCATTAGTTATTAAATTATTGCTTGCGACAGTATCTTTGATTGATTTTGAAAACGAACCTCCCTGGTTAACATACGTGGGTTACCAAAAAAAGTTGAAGAAGCTCAGGCTTGTTTTGTTTAAAGGGTGAGATTGAACATGAACATTGTGGAGGGATGATTTTGAACCCTATTAAGGTTGGTCTAAATGAATCCGACCATAGAAATCGACGCCCAGTGTCTTTCTTCTTCATGTGAAATTATTTTGTTCCATTCTAAAGTTGGCCTAAATGAATCTGACTACAGAAATCGACGTCAAGGCTCTTTCTTCTTCATGTGAGATGATTTTGTGCCACTTTAAAGTTTGCCTACATGAATCCAACTATAGAAATCAACGTCAAGGGTCAACGAACATCTTTAGTTAACATACTTGGGTTGCCAGAAAAGGTTGGAGAAGTCAAGAACCTCAGAGCTGGTTTTGTTAAAGGTCGAAAATGAACACGAACATTTTAAAGTTGGCCTAAATGAATGCGATTATAGAAATCGATGTCAAGGGTCTTTCTTCTTCGTGTGAAATGATTTTGTACCATTTTAAAGATGACCTAAATGAATCGAACTGTAGAAATTGACGTCAAGGTGATGGTTCTGTGCTGCTTTAAACTTGGCCTACATGAATCCAATTATAGAAATCGACGTCAAGGGCTTTTTTCTTCATGGGAAAAGATTTTGTTGCATTTTAAAGTTGGCCTAAGTGAATCCAACTATAGAAATCGACTTCAAGGGTCTTTTTTCTTTATGTGAAAAGATTTTGTGCCATTTTAAAGTTGACCTAAATGAATGCGATTATAGAAATCGATGTCAAGGGTCTTTTTTCTTCATGTGAAATGATTTTATTCCATTTTGAAGTTGGCTTAAGTGAATCCAACTATAGAAATCGACTTCAAGGGTCTTTCTTCTTCATGTGAAACGATTTTGTACCATTTTAAAGTTGACCTAAGTGAATCCAACTATAGAAATCGATGTCAAGTGCGTTTTTTTTTCATGTGAAGCGATTTTGTAGCATTTTAAAGTTGACCTAAATGAATCCAACAACAGAAATTGACGCCAAGGAACTGTCTTTGTCATCTGAGATGGTTCTGTGCTACTTTAAAGTTGGCCTAAATTAATCCAACTATAGAAATCGATGTCAAGGGTCTTTCTTCTTCATGTGAAGAGATTTGATGCCATTTTAAAGTTGGCCTAAGTGAGTCCAACTATAGAAATCGACGTCAAGAGTCTTTCTTCTTCATGTGAAACGATTTTTTACCATTTTAAAGTTGACCTAAATGAATCCCACTGCAGAAATTGATGTCAAGGAACAGTCTTTTTCATCTGAGATGGTTCTGTACTATATTAATGTTGGCCTAAATAAAAGCAACTATAGAAATCGACGTCAAGGGCTTTTTTTTCTTCATGCGAAAAGACTTTGTACCATTTTAAAGTTGGCCCAAGTGAGACCAACTATAGAAATCGATGTCAAGGGTCTTTCTTTTTCATGTGAAGAGATTTTATGCCATTTTAAAGTTGGCCTAAGTGAGTCCAACTGTAGAAATCGACGTCAAGAGTCTTTCTTCTTCATGTGAAACGATTTTTTACCATTTTAATGTTGACCTAAATCAATCCCACTGCGGAAATTGATGTCAAGGAACAGTCTTTTTCATCTGAGATGGTTCTGTACTATTTTAATGTCGGCCTAAATAAAAGGAACTATAGAAATCGACGTCAAGGGCTTTTTTTCTTCATGCGAAAAGACTTTGTACCATTTTAAAGTTGGCCCAAGTGAGACCAACTATAGAAATCGATGTCAAGGGTCTTTCTTTTTCATGTGAAGAGATTTTATGCCATTTTAAAGTTGGCCTAAGTGAGTCCAACTATAGAAATCGACGTCAAGAGTCTTTCTTCTTCATGTGAAACGATTTTTTATCATTTTAAAGTTGACCTAAATGAATCCCACTCCGGAAATTGATGTCAAGGAACAGTCTTTTTCATCTGAGATGGTTCTGTACTATATTAATGTTGGCCTAAATAAAAGCAACTATAGAAATCGACGTCAAGGGCTTTTTTTTCTTCATGCGAAAAGACTTTGTACCATTTTAAAGTTGGCCCAAGTGAGACCAACTATAGAAATCGATGTCAAGGGTCTTTCTTTTTCATGTGAAGAGATTTTATGCCATTTTAAAGTTGGCCTAAGTGAGTCCAACTATAGAAATCGACGTCAAGAGTCTTTCTTCTTCATGTGAAACGATTTTTTACCATTTTAAAGTTGACCTAAATGAATCCCACTGCAGCAATTGATGTCAAGGAACAGTCTTTTTCATCTGAAATGGTTCTGTACTATTTTAATGTTGGCCTAAATAAAAGCAACTATAGAAATCGACGTCAAGGGTCTTTCTTCTTTATGTGAAATGATTTTGTACCATTTTAAAGTTGGCCTAAGTGAATCCAATTACTGAAATCGACATCAAGGATCTTTCTTCTTCATGTGAAATGATTTTGTACCAATTTAAAGTTGGTGTAAGTGAATCTAACTACTAAAATCGACGTTAATGATCTCTCTTTTTCATGTACAACAATTTTCTTTTGGTTCTTCCAGTTTAAACGCAGAAATCGAAAGAAAAGTGAAAGTCATCTGCGATTTCAGTTATTACAGAGAAGCAGAAAATGTGAAAAATATTTTGGTGGAAAATCCAAAAACAACTTAGAATCAAATTGAAGGCACCTTCGGGATTCCGCCAATCAAATTTGGCCTCAAGGAACTGTGCTCTCGTGTAATATAAACGAAGAGAAATACTCACCAGGACTGAGAACGAAAGACAAAGTTTTTTTTCTCTTTCCAATGATTGAGGGACCTAAACCTAAAATGCTCCAAGCGATTATCAAAATGTTGATTGAAGGACTTAACTTCAAACTAAGAAAATCCAAATTTGAACGTGCATGTTGTGAAAATAAATCGAAATGGATAAGAATAGCACTTATGGGGGTCAAAACCAAGGAAATCCATCGCGACAGCGATGACAGACATTCTTCATCCCCTCGGAATGGTGCTGTTCCCTAATTTCGAACGTTTTGAATCACCTCACCTTTGAAATTAAAAATATGGTGAATTAGTGCCATATTATTACATATTAAATTCGTTTGGAGCAAAGACTTTCAAAATTGCTCCGGCCCTTGCTACCAACCCAACAGGATCGAATACGACGAATCAGTTGCTCTTTTAGCGCCAAAGAGTTTTTTTTTATTGCTCGACATCAAAAATATTTTAATCAACATATCAAACTGAGCACCAATCACTAGCCCAGTTAAATGTTCCAATGTAACCCACAGGCTACGTGACATTCGATCATTTTGCTGTTTCCAGAGTGAAGGTGTCACAAATTTGGACGGCGTTACCAAGAAAATGATTGCGACTTTTCCTTGCATGGCAATCTGGCTCTGGCAATTGTTTTGAAAATCAGAAAATGGCCAGTTCTAAACAGAACCATCTTTTAGCATTTGTGTTAGACATTTGAACGAATGAGGTTCTGTTCGAAACTTCAATTGGGAATGTTCCTTTTTCTATCATGAGTCATGTTTGCAAAGCCTCTCTCAATACCAATTGTTAAGCTGCTTTGGAGAATTGGGTATTTAGGGATGGTTGTGACTTGACGAAAGTTATTGGTTACCATTGATCACGTGATCAATCAGCAACAATCCCCAAGTACCCAATCTTCCAAGCGGGAAAAGCAGCTTTAGAAGACGACAAAAACTAAGAATTGGTTACCTTCGAAAGCCCAAGTTCGAAATTGCATGTCTTTTTTTGGCGGACGTTTACAAAAAAGACGCAACAGATATTTTAGATCATGGTTTGTGCGTTAAGTTACAATAATTAAAACAATCATGGAACTTCTTTCCTAATCACTAGGGAAAAGAATTCAGGCCACTTGTTCCGCGAACGGTACGAAAATTTAGTGCTCGGACTGTATCAGCCTCGCCCTTCGTTCGCATTGCACTCCTTCCCCTCCCACTTTCACTTTCCCACAGAAAGGTGGCGGAAGTAAACAGTATATTCGGCGCAAAAAGCGTTGCAACACAAGTGGTCTGAATTCTTTTCCCTGCTAATCACACTTTTAATCAATTTTCTCAATCCAGAAAATTAACTTAACCTGTGAAGTGAATTCATTCCTGATTATTGAAACCATTTTATATATTTTAGGCCATGGTTTGAGGGTTAAGTTTCAATAATTAAAACAATCATGGAACTTCTTTCCTAATCACCAGGGAAAAGAATTCAGCCCACTTGTTCCGCGAACGGTACGAAAATTTAGTGCTCGGACTGTATCAGCCTCGCCCATCGTTCGCATTGCACTCCTTCCCCTCCCACTTCCACTTTCCCACAGAAAGGTGGTGGGAGTAAACAGTATATTCGGCGCAAAAAGCGTCCCACACAAGTGGTCTGAATTCTTTTCCCTGCTAATCACCCTTTTAATCAATTTTCTCAACCCAGAAAATTAACTTAACCTGTGAAGTGAATTCATTCCAGATTATTGAAACCATTCTATATATTTTAGGCCATGGTTTGAGGGTTAAGTTACAATAATTAAAACAATCATGGAACTTCTTTCCTAATCACCAGGGAAAAGAATTCAGGCCACTTGTTCCGCGAACGGTACGAAAATTTAGTGCTCGGACTGTATCAGCCTCGCCCTTCGTTCGCATTGCACTCCTTCCCCTCCCACTTCCACTTTACCACAGAAAGGTGGCGGAAGTAAAGAGTATATTCGGCGCAAAAAGCGTCCCACACAAGTGGTCTGAATTCTTTTCCCTGCTAATCACCCTTTTAATCAATTTTCTCAATCCAGAAGATTAACTTAACCTGTGAAGTGAATTCATTCCAGATTATTGAAACCATTTTATATATTTTAGGCCATGGTTTGAGGGTTAAGTTACAATAATTAAAACAATCATGGAACTTCTTTCCTAATCACCAGGGAAAAGAATTCAGCCCACTTGTTCCGCGAACGGTACGAAAATTTAGTGCTCGGACTGTATCAGCCTCGCCCATCGTTCGCATTGCACTCCTTCCCCTCCCACTTCCACTTTCCCACAGAAAGGTGGTGGGAGTAAACAGTATATTCGGCGCAAAAAGCGTCCCACACAAGTGGTCTGAATTCTTTTCCCTGCTAATCACCCTTTTAATCAATTTTCTCAATCCAGAAGATTAACTTAACCTGTGAAGTGAATTCATTCCTGATTATTGAAACCAACCATTTTGGGATAAGAGATTACGTTTTTATCTGCGTTTGAAAAACATTTGCCAGTATCATCCTCTTCAGGTATAGGGAGTTTATGTAAATAAGAAACAATAAAGGTCCAAAACGTTGTCGACCTTCGGGAGATACCGTTTCCAACTGATACTACTACAGTTTGTTTGTCATTATATATATAAAAAAAAATGCTAACGTTTTCGTGTTTTCGATAACAAGAGTAAACAAAAATACAAATATTATGAAAGCGTGAAATATTCGATTAGGTTATTAAAACGTGACCGTCCGTCCGTCGCCGTCGTCTCTCATTTTTTGTTAACATTTTCCCATTTTAGGAAATACGAGGTTGTGAAGAAAAAAATATTTCGCAAATAAGAAATGAAAGTGTAACATTATTAATTTCACACCAATTAGACAAGACACTTTTACAAATAAAAGAAAATGAAACGATTAATTCCTAATTATTTTAGTTGTTAAAGCGTGCACAATTTTTTTTGTTTGTTTTGTTTTGTGAAAGATCTTGCGAAGTGAAGTATTTTCGGTTTCGAGTTTCTTTTCAGCATCACGAAATTAAAATGGTACTTACTTACATACAACGATTTGTCATGCAAGTATTTCTCTTATTACTCAACATCTGTGCTGCTCGTAAACCAGATGTGCAGCTGTGATTACAAATGACATTTTATTTGATAATTTACGCAACTTCTGAATGCCTAATTTCTTATCGGTTTGTTTTTTTTTTTACGTACGCACCTTTTTTTGGACGTGATTCAAGTGAGTTTAATTTCTTTGTCAAATTAGAGCAAACTTAAAATAAAATTTCGCCATGTATAATAGTGTACTATGAGATGAGTCATTATTCACGAGGATGAAACCTGCAGACTAACATAATAGTACGCGAGAGAAGAAAATCATTCGAGTGAATAATGGTCATAATCCTAGCAATACATTTTTTTTCTATCGCCTTGCACCTGCATTTATAACAGTGAATTATGCATTTCTTTTGTATCAAAAAGTCATAACAATAATGAATTAAATAGAATTAAAAAAAAAATGATTTGATTACTAAATTAAATTTGCTCTTTATTTTGATGGATAGTGATGCGGCAAAATTTATAAACTGTGACCTTTTTTATTTATTCCTAGGGATTTCCCCAAAATGAATCGTACGTAAGCAAGTTCGTACGTATGTACAAAGTGTATCACATATTTTACGATCCACTCACTGGTTTCTCAAAGCAAAACAATCCAGATCAAGTAAATACTCTGGTGGCCGTTGCTGATAAGAACGGGCTGATTACCAAGAACAATAAAAACGTAGGACTGTACGTACAGTGAACCGCAAACTGATAAACCGTAAACACAAAAGAATAATTAATTCACATTGGAAAAGCAAAATTCCCCCCCTTCCCCACTTCTTGCAGATGCAAAATTGAAAATGAGCCTCCTTCCAGTGGTGACACAGAAGCAGTACGTGCCAAGTGAAATGGAACGTGATTCGCCAGAAAATGGTGACTGGTAAGAGAGTTGATTGCTGTTGTTAAGTCGTCGATAAATTTCGATTTAGAAATCCGGCGAATGCAGCGAATTCGATTTTATCACAAAAAGAAAAAAAAAAGACTAAAGACAAACGCTTTTGTTAAAGCAGGTGCAAAAGAAATTGCCAAATTGCATTCCTAAAACTGACGAATGATGACTTAGAAGAAGTTCTACGTAATTGTTGCTTCAGTAAATTGTAAAAGTCGTGTTGTTTAAATTGTTAAACGAAATTTATCTAGCTCAGAAAAAACAATTTGAAATGTTGTAGATTAAAAAAGAAATCAAATTTGATTAGGTCCTAATCTTCCTTGTAAGTTTATCTGCCTTGCAATATCCTTGTTTTCAGGGATTTCACGAAGCTATTAAAGGAAGGAGGAAGCTAAAAGACCTGACCTTACTTTTTGTTTCGTAACCATTTATACATTAAATAAATAATTTTGTTGGGTTTATTTATCGTAACTGCGTCGGTTTTTGTGTTAAAAAAATTGCGCTGGTATTCTATTTCCTGATTAGGTTTTTTTTTCCTAGTTCTGTTAAGAAATGCTGTTAATTTCGAGCTACGTTTCTGCTGAAGAAGCCCCAAATAGGGCTGAAACAGTTGTACAGAGGCCGCTCGAGGTTTTCACTGCAATCAAAAACGATTTACAACAAAAATTTTTTTTTGTGAATAAATAAAACGACATTGTACGATCGCTTTTTGACCTGCAACAAAAAATTTTTAATTTTTTTTCATTAATTTCTTCGTTAAAGATTGCTTTCTTTTCCTTATTTTAACTTTCCTTTAACCTTTCCTTATTTTAATCGTCGGATCAAAAATGATTCTGAGCGGAACTAAGTCTGAAAGTTGTCAACAATGGCATCAAAATATCATTTGTGACTGTCAGTGTTGCCAACTTAAACAACAAGACATTGAAATTGGTTGAGCTTTATTTTAACTGGTTTTTAATTTTTAACAATTTTTACGCTTTTAATTTTCTGTTGCAATTGTTATTTTTATTTGTGTTAAATGTAGTTAGCTTGAGTTGGATTGACCTTGACATTAGCTGAACTGATTTTAAACTTTTTAAAAATATTTACTTTTAATTTTTCTTGTAATTTCTAATCTTGGCGACTGCTAACCAAAATAGGCGCCAGAAAATGGTGACTGGTAAGAGAGTTGATTGCTGTTAAGTCGTCGATAAATTTCGATTTAGAAATCCGACGAATGCAGCAAATTCGATTTTATCACAAAAAGAAAAAAAAAAAAACTAAAGACAAACGCTTTTGTTAAAGCAGGTGCAAAATAAATTGCCAAATTGCATTCCTAAAACTGACGAATGATGACTTAGAAGAAGTTCTACGTAATTGTTGCTTCAATAAATTGTAAAAGTCGTGTTTAAATTGTTAAACGAAATTTATTCAGTGGGATAGCTCGGAGAAAACAACTTGTGATGTGGTAGATTAAAAAACAAAAAAATAAAGAAATTTTATTATTAAAGTAGAAGAAGAAGAAGAAGAAAGTAGAGTCAGATTAGGCCCTGAACTTCCTTGTAAATTTATCTGCCTTGCAATATCCTTGTCGATGTTGTTGTCTTCAGGGATTTCACGAAGCTGTTAAAGGAAGGAGGAAGCTAAAAGACCTGACCTTACTTTTCGTTTCGTAACCATTTATACGTCAAATAAATAATTTTGTTGAGTTTATTTATCGTAGCTGTGTCGGTTTTTGTGTTAAAAAAATTGCGCTGGTATTCTATTTCCTGATTAGGTTTTTTTTTCCTAGTTCTGTTAAGAAATGCTGTTAATTTCGAGCTACATTTCTACTGAAGAAGCCCCAAATAGGGCTGAAACAGCTGTACAGAGGCTGCTCGAGGTTTATAAAAACGATTTCCAACAAAATTTATTTTATTAATTTCTTCATTAAATATTGCTTTCCTTTCCTTATTTTAACCATGTCGTCGGATCAAAAATGATTCTGAGCGGAGTTAAGTCTTTGATGGCATCAGAATATTATTAGTGACAGTCAGTGTTGCCAACTTAGGAGTATTTCTCTTAAAATTAGGGGTGTAATGGGTTATCCTTGATATTAGTGACTATTAAAAATTTAAGTTTGAAAAGTATTTGCCTTGAGTCACTAAAATAAGGGATAGTCTTCTTTATTTATTTATTTATTTATTTAGTTGTCATCAGTATTTGTATTAAGAAAAAGAACGTGCTTATATTTTATCGCCTATTTAATTTTTGTTTCCGCATTCTATTATGAAATACGATTAATTTTTTTTAAGATTATTTTTTCTTGTTTAAAACATTGCATTGAGTCAAGAATGATTCCGAGCGGAATTAAGTTTCAAAGCTGTCGGTAATGGATTCGAAATGTCATTAATGACAGTCAGTGTTGCCAACGTAGGGTATACCTCTTGAAAGTAGGGATAATTTTTTAGTAAAGTTGGAGCTAATTTAAAGGGGGGAAAGGAAAACTCGAAATTTAAAGAATTCTGTTTTTTTTCTTTTCTTTTTGTTTCGTAAAAGTATTTATTTGTGTCCTTTAACCTTGAACAAGTTTTTAATGATTGCTACCGAAATTAACTCGTAACTTAAAAAGTAACCGTCGTGGGAAAATTTCGCATGTAACGGACGATAAACCGTGGTAACCGTTTGGCTTAATTTTTCTTCTACAATGACGACTGGTGACCAAAATGGACGAATTAATTTTTATTTGGTACTGACTGACAATTTTAAAATTCGAAAAAATTAAGTTTGGCATTTAACAGGTTTTTAAAATGTTATTTTTCTTTTTTTTTTAATTTTTGCTTTGCTGAATAGAACTAGGTTGGGTTATGTTGACATTGAAATTGGTTGAGCTTTATTTTAATTGGTTTTTAATTTTTAACAATTTTTACGCTTTTAATTTTCTTGCAGTTTTTATTATTTTTTTGTGTTAAATGTAGTTAGCTTGAGTTGGATTGACCTTGACGTTAGCTGAACTGATTTTAAACTTTTTAAAAATATTTACTTTTAATTTTTCTTGTAATTTCTAATCTTGGCGACTGATGACCAAAATAGGCAAATTAATTTTTATTTGGCCCCGACTGACAGTTTGTTTCAAAATACAAAAAAATTAACTATGACATTTAACGGGTTTCTAAAATTTATTTTTATTATTTTTTAAAATTTTTGTTTTGCTGAATAGAACTAGGTTGGGTTATTTTGACATTGAAATCGGTTGCGCTTTATTTTAATTGGTTTTTAATTTTTAACAATTTTTACGCTTTTAATTTTCTTTGCAATTTTTATTTTTACTTGTGTTAAGTGAAGTTAGCTGGAGCAAGATTGACCTTGACATTAGCTGAACTGATTTTAAACTTTTAAAAAATAATTACTTTTAATTTTTCTTGTAATTTCTAATCTTGGCGACTGATGACCAAAATAGGCGAATTAATTTTTGTTTGGCCCTGACTGACAGTTTGTTTCAAAATACGAAAAAATTCAGTTTGCCATTTAACGGGTTTCTAAAATTTTATTTTTATTATTTTTTAAAATTTTTGCTTTGCCGAATAGAACTAGGTTAGGTTATGTCGACATTGAAATCAGTTGGGCTTTATTTTAATTGGTTTTTAATTTTTAACAATTTTTACACTTTTAACTTTTTTGCAATTTTTATTTTTATTTGTATTAAATGAAGTTAGGTTGAGTTGGATTGACCTTGACATTAGCTGAACTGATTTTAAACTTTTTAAAAATATTTACTTTTAATTTTTCTTGTAATTTTTAGTCTTTAACTTAACTTTAATCCAAATATAAATTTTAACATTTTTTTTTTACTTTTAATTTTTTTTAATACCTGTACGTTTTATGTTTTTATCTTGGGTCGAATGGAATTGGGTTGAGTGCAGTTAAATTCGGCTGACAATCAAAATCCTTTTTGCTTGGTTTGAATAGAATCAAGTTCAGTTGTTGGACCGAGTTTGGTTGACCTTGACACTGGTCGAACTTCGCTGTAATCGTTTTTTGATTTTTTGCATCTTTCAATTTTTTGCTTGAATGCCGTTAATTTGAATTCAGTGGAACTGGGTTGACCTTGAGATTTATTGGTCATTTTAACATTTTTTTTACTTTTAATTTCTTGAATATTTCTTTTTTTAAATTTTTTTTATTTGATTGAATGGAGTTAGGTTGAGCTCAGTCGATTGTGATTGGATGGACATTAAAACTGTTTCGTCTACTTTAAATTTTTTTTTATTTTTTGTTTTTAATTTTTAACTTTTTGCTTAGGTTAAGTACAGTTGAGTTCTGGTTGGTAAATCGAGTTGGGTCGACCTTGAGATCGTTCGAGCTGCGCTTTAATCGTTTTTTGATTAACATATTTTGGCAACCCCTATTGCATCGGCGCCCTCATGCCTTGCTTACCGCCTTCCGCCGCCCCTGCCTATACTTGACAGTTGACAGCAATTACAAAAATACCTTTCATTTTTACAAATCTTTTCTCGTGTGTTTTAAAACGATAGCTTTTTGTATTATAAATTTGTTTCTGCACTAAATAGTGAATTTTGAGTAGTTTGATTTCTCAAATAGTGTATGGTATGTAAATTAGGGAATTCCCAACTAACGTTTAGAAGAGTTGGCAGTACGATTAACTAGGTTATGTTACAGGATCACTTAGCAGGAACTTTAATTGTTGCATCGCATTTTGTAAATACTTGGCAATATTTGAATTAGCTCCTGAATTATGATTTAGTTTAGTATATTTTGCTTTCGACTGCAAATAATGCTGTATGAGTATTCATTCAGTGATACCAACTGTGAATTTTTAATTACATATTAATGTCCTATTCTGGATTCAGAATTTCCTTTTTTTTTTCTTTTATGACAATATTTCTAAAAAATTATTTATCACACTGTATCTAAAGGATTAAGAAAAAAAAATGTTAATTACCGGCAGATTAATTTGATTTGAAACTGTTTTTTTAAAAGAATTTCTGTAATTTTTTTATCTTCATAATTTTGTTCCACAGTTCTAAATCGCACCAATCAATATGGATTTAAACTTTTGATTCATTTAATCAAAAAATATTCTGGATTTTGATTATATTTTCAACGTTTGGGCTTTGGATTTTAATTTATTAATTATGATTTCGTTAAATCGAAGAGAATACGATGTACTTTCTCATTTACAATAATTCTTGTTTATTCTTCAATTACTCAATTTTCCACAGAAAAACAAAACGTGTTGTAAAAAAGGAAGAAATATTATAAATATATTTAATATAAGAAAATAATGTATGTAATTCACTCACTTAAATAAAATAAAAACAAGAGTGGGTAGGATTAAATAGAAGAAAAAAAAAATTGATAACGCAATGTAAAAACCGCCGAACAGTACAATTTAATTACTTTGCATAAATTTCAATAAAAGCTTGATTGTTTATAAACATTACAATAAATTGTACAGTTGCACATTTCATATCTTGAGTGCTTTCTCAAATATTTACAAAGACTTATTTTTAGATTTAAGTTTTATCACTAATATTTAATTGCATGCAGTTAAATGAATCGTACAGAATTTGTTTTTACTTTAGATTGTTCTTATCACGCGATAGTTTTCCGACTTTAAAAGGCATGCAACCAAGGCCAAAAAATGTTGACTTGATAAAATTTTATTTAAATAAAATAAACATTTAATTTAAAAATTTTTAAATCGATGACAAAAAAAAAGCTGTTATGTACTCATGCTGATTGAATGTGTGGAACATGGACTATGCAGTTTATTGTGCCATGTGTGTACAATCGCGAGCGCAATAAATGTCGTCGAGTCAAAAATTTGATGGATTCATAACAAATCAAAAATATTTTTGTTGTCATCTTGTGGGGTGTGTTAGATTTTAAAGTATTTGACAAATAGAACACACAAACAAAGCTTATGAAAATCATGACAATTTGATTGTCAATGACAATTGTCACTATGCAAAGAATGACACTGACGACTAATTCCTTTGCTCACCTGTGTACCCTACAAGTGATTTATTCTTAGTTATTTATTATGATTTAATTGTAGAATGAAATTCGAACCTTTACCAATTTCATAGTTAATTTATACTTGTGTTGCGAACAAAATAGGTAGTATGTACATGTATAGTATATATATAACTTTTCTGCTTATTACCTATAAATCTCTTTGCATTTCCCGGAAACCATGCATGTACATAATACCAATCAACTATCACGGAAGCCTTCCAGTCACATTCTCTTACAGTCCACAGCGTTTCATAATATTACATTTATTTATTTTCTCCGATGCATAAGGTGAAGATATACCTACCTTCTCGTCGTATACTTATACTTACTATAGTATCAGTAGTTGGAGCGTGTTTCAGCTTCTCTTGTTATAAATACGTCCTTAACACTCGACATGTACTGTGAGTGACATACAATTAGATGTAAATTATACATTCCATTCCGCTCAACCTTGATGTTCTTATGAAAAAGGAAAACAGAACGTTAAAATATGGTCGAGGTTTTAATATCGTTCTCGCATCATATCATTAAAAGCATTATGTACATGTATTTGTAATTTAAAAATTATATCTTGTAGACAGGTTGACTTATGATGATTTTTTCTGCCAGGTTGTGTCCTTTTAACTATTTTTTTTTTATTTGAAGATTGGCGTAACAAAATTGCCATGCTTTATCTGATTGTGTTTGCAGCAGTATAACAATCTGGATAGGATAAATAATGTTATTATAAGATAAAACTAACTAAGAAAAGATATTATTGATCGTATTTTTTAAAGATTGTAAGTTTGGGTGACTGTACTTCCAGTAATTTATAAAGTGATAGTCTAGGCAAAAGTTCAAAAACTTTGGCAAAATAGGTACTAACAAATAATCGAAAAAGAGAAGACTTTCTAAGACTTCGTTCACCAAGAGCAAAACCAATTTTTATTCTAGTTACTTTTCCTTGATTTTTTTTTTTTTCTGAATGAGTGCTTCATTATTTATTATACTCGTAATGCTAGAAGAAACCTGCTTTGAGAACAGCGTGGAACAAATAATGAAAGTTTCAGTAATTTCCAAGAGTAACTTGCAGTACCACCATCTAGGGAGCATCTGGAAAATTCTCAGATCTTCACTATCTGGATCATAGATGGCGTGACCTCCATAAAAAAATTGGTTTATCCGCGTCACGAAAATAACAATGTTGTTTCTTTTCTCGTATCGTTTGTTATCAGTTGAGTACTTGGCTTCTTGGCCTTCTGTATTATTAGTACCAACCCCTATATCTTTTTCTTCGCAAAATCTTCAGAATGATGTCTTTCATCCATTAATACCATGTGAACGAAAATGATTGATATATGTGAAGTTGCGTACAGTATGAGCAAGCGGAAATGACTGATACAGTACGTCAAGTTGCTGCTTTCTTAACGTATACCACAAATTATAGTATACAAGGTAACTAAGCTGCAACTTCAAACATGCCCAGTCATTTTTGCTCACGCTATACATTTCATTCTTTGCCTTTTATATTTTTTTTTCTGCAACTTCAAACATGTCAATCATTTTTGCTCACGCTATACATTTCATTCTTTGCCTTTTATATTTTTTTTTTCTGCAACTTCAAACATGTCAATCATTTTTGCTCACGCTATACATTTCATTCTTTGCCTTTTATATTTTTTTTTTCTGCAACTTCAAACATGTCAATCATTTTTGCTCACGCTATACATTTCATTCTTTGCCTTTTATATTTTTTTTTTCTGCAACTTCAAACATGTCAATCATTTTTGCTCACGCTATACATTTCATTCTTTGCCTTTTATATTTTTTTTTTCTGCAACTTCAAACATGTCAATCATTTTTGCTCACGCTATACATTTCATTCTTTGCCTTTTATATTTTTTTTTTCTGCAACTTCAAACATGTCAATCATTTTTGCTCACGCTATACATTTCATTCTTTGCCTTTTATATTTTTTTATCGGATAAGTTTTCTTCTGACTAGTTGTTCTAGTGATTTACAACAGTTTCTGATTTTTTGTGAAAAAGTGAAATATGGACGTAAACGCAACGCGCAACACTTTCTAAATGTTTTCCCTTTTTTTTTTTAAATTCGTTATTTTAATTTTAAGATAAATTGAAAATTTTGAATAAACGAAAGCCAAAAAACTTATAAACAAAAGTCGGATGAAGAAATAAAGTTGAGAAATTATTATAAATTAAAGAGGAAAATTTCAGAGTCCAAAACAATCTCAAGGACACCATCCACACCCTTGTAATCAACCCAAGAGAAAAATTAAAAACTGAAATTTGTAAAAAATAAAAAAAAATTAGATTCAGTAAAAAGCAGCTTAAGTCTGGCCTAGCTCAAGCTCAATCCTACCAATCTGAATTCAACCTAAGCCCAAGGAAATTAAATTATGAGAATTAAAGAGAGAGTATTAAAATTCAAGGTCAAGCCAACCCAATTGAACTTACTTAAGTAAGGTCAAGCAATGCACCTACCAAAACCTTGTAATCAACGTAAGTAAGTTCAACCCAAGAGAACAATTAAAAACGGAAACTTTTAAAAATTAAAAAAATAATCAAGATTCAGTAAAAAGCAACTTAAATCCAGCCTATCTCAAGCTCAACCGTACCAAACTGAATCCAACCTAAGCTCAAGAAAAGAGAGATTATTAAAATTCAAGGTCAACTCAACCCAATTGAACATGCTTAATTCCTTTTAAAGTTGAACTTACTTTAGCTTAAGCCTTATTAAGCCTTATCCAACTCTGCAACTCTCCAAATCTTTACTTAAGATTTCAATTCAAATTCAATCCATCTCAAGGTCAACCAAGTCCAAGTAAAGAGTTCTAACCAAGTCTGCCCAAACCAAGTAAAATTTTACAAATTAAAAAATTAAAATAAAAGATTGTAAAGAAAACCATGGTAATATCAAGGTCAATCCAATAAAACTGGACTTAACCTAACCCCTGCCCAAGTCTAACAAAAAGAAATTAAAATTTAAAAATCATTAAAAAAAGTTAAAAAAAAACAGAAAGCAAAAATTAAGTGTCTCTTGTTATTTTACAAGAATTTTATTAACAAAGTAAAACGATTTTCTTTCTGCCCCTTCTCGTATTTTTATCAAATCCTTTTTAGTTGAACCGTGCGTATGCAATTCATTCTCTTGTTTATAAGCTTCCGGTTTGAGAACAGATGGCCCGAAATCGATTTCTCCAATCTCATTTCTCCGGTACGATTTTTGTCTTCGTCTGTCATTACCAGGGAAAAGAATTCGGGCCACTTATTCCGCGAACAGTACAAAAATTTATTACTCGGACTGGATCAGCCTCGCCCAACAGCAAGCGAACGCTTGTATTGCATTCCTTCCTCTCCCATTCAGTAACAATTCGATGCATCGCGTAGGAGGCCGCAAAAAGGTGGCAGGAGTAAATAGTAAGTGTACTAAGAAGAGGCGCAATTTTAACAGCCCTGAAAATTATTTGTAATGACCAGGAAAAAGAATTCAGGCCACTTCGAAGTAGCCTGAATTCTTTTTTCAAAGTGGCCTGAATTCTTTTCCCTGATCATTACAAATAATTTTTAGGGCTGTCAAAATTACGCCTCTTGGTACACTTACTATTTACTCCTGCCACGTTTTTGCGGCGTCTTCGAAGTGGCCTGAATTCTTTTCCCTGGTCATTACAAATAATTTTCAGGGCTGTCCAAATTGCGCATCTTCTTCTCTCTTACTTATTATTTATTTATTTTTTTTATTTTACGCAAAAATTTTCTTGTTTTCTCTCCAGATTTATTTTATTTTATTCAGTTTTTTTTTTTTTTCAATGTACGATTCCATTTCCTGTCAGTTTTAATTTGCTTAAAATGACTTGTTGTGCAGTTAAATCGAATTTCAACAGCAATAAATTTCCACCGCGTTAATTATACTTCAAAGCTTAGGGCAATCGAAGTTAGATGGGCGAAAATTGTACAGGGGGATTGAATATATCGATCGGATAAATAAACTTATCTAATGGATTTGCTTTCGCTTATCACCTCACACATCACATTCACATTCACATCGTTTCATTTGTACACAATTCTCATCTCTCTCCCTCCCTCTGTGTGTGAAGCTTAACCTGAATTCAACATTTTATTGACTGCGTATGTATTTAGATTATGCGTAATGTTTAAATTAATGACGTTGGCATGTGTAAACTTAAAAATAAATGTTGACATAGCGTTTATGTAATTCAGTTTTTTTTTTCTCCGGCGGTCTCGTAATGTGGCAAATGGCAAATGGAAATGAAAAATGAAGAAAAAAAGGGGTACGAAGTTTTTCATGTGAAGACTCCAAATGCAGATTCTTAATCATCACAGTCCGGGAAATTCCGGACATGAAAGTGTACATTTTTTTTTTGCAAAGTTGCGCCAGTAATTTAGTGCATACGTTAAATCGAAATAATATACGTTTCCGGTTGAGTGTTTGCCGAGTTTTATTGAATGCAAGTACGGGGTTCAGCAAAAAGAGTGAGACGGCGGCCCCTAAAGGAAAGGAAATTTACGAGATTTATTGTCGAGCGAACTTTTTTTGCAGCCATGAAAATGAAATCGACTTTAAAACAGATTTGATGAGCGTCGCATGGGGGAATACGGGGTACGAAGTTTTTC
Organism: Prosopocoilus inquinatus; assembly: GCA_036172665.1. NCBI lineage: Eukaryota > Metazoa > Arthropoda > Insecta > Coleoptera > Lucanidae > Prosopocoilus > Prosopocoilus inquinatus. Next base: position 2,993,357 of record CM069873.1, read on the forward strand.
ATGTGAATACTCCAAATGCAGATTCTTAATAATCACAGTCCGGGAAGTTTCGGACATGAAAGTATACGATTTTTTTTTTTTTTTGCATTTTATTGCAGCCATGAAAATGTCGACTTTAAAACAGATTTGATGAGCGTCGCTTGGGGGAATACGGGGTACGAAGTTTTTCATGTGAATACTCCAAATGCAGATTCTTAATAATCACAGTCCGGGAAGTTTCGGACATGAAAGTATACGATTTTTTTTTGCATTTTATTGCAGCCATGAAAATGTCGACTTTAAAACAGATTTGATGAGCGTCGCATGGGGGAATATGGAGTACGAAGTTTTTCATGTGAATACTCCAAATGCAGATTCTTAATAATCACAGTCCGGGAAGTTTCGGACATGAAAGCATACGATTTTTTTTTTTTTTGCAAAGTTGCGACGGCAATTGAGTGCATACGTTAAATCGAAATAATAATATACGTTTCCGGTTGAGTGTTTGCCGAGTTTTATTGAATGCGAGTACGGGGTTCAGCAAAAACAGTGAGACGGCGGCCCCTAATTAAACGAAATTTACGAATTTATTGCCGAGCGAACTTTTATTGCAGCCATGAAAATGAAGACTTTAAAACAGATTTGATGAGCGTCGCGTGGAGGAATACGGGGTACGAAGTTTTTCATGTGAATACTCCAAATGCAGATTCTTAATATTCACAGTCCGGGAAATTCCGGACATGAAAGTATGCGATTTTTTAATTTTTTTTTGCAAAGTTGCGGCGGCAATTGAGTGCATACGTTAAATCGAAATAATAATATACGTTTCCGGTTGAGTGTTTGGCGAGTTTTAATGAATGCGAGTACAGGGTTCAGCAAAAAGAGGGAGACGGCGGCCCCTAAAGGAAAGGAAATTTACGAGATTTATTGCCGAGCGGATTTTTTTTTGCAGCCATGAAAATGAAATCGACTTTAAAACAGATTTGATGAGCGTCGCATTGGGGAATACGGGGTACGAAGTTTTTCATGTGAATACTCCAAATGCAGATTCTTAATATTCACAGTCCGGGAAATTCCGGACATGAAAGTATGCGATTTTTTAATTTCTTTTTGCAAAGTTGCGGCAGCAATTGAGTGCATACGTTAAATCGAAATAATAATATACGTTTCCGGTTGAGTGTTTGGCGAGTTTTAATGAATGCAAGTACGGGGTTCAGCAAAAAGAGTGAGACGGCGGCCCCTAAAGGAAAGGAAATTTACGAGATTTATTGCCGAGCGGACTTTTATTGCAGCATGAAAATGAAATCGACTCCAAAACAGAATTGATGAGCGCCGCATGGGGGAATACGGGGTACGAAGTTTTTCATGTGAATACTCCAAATGCAGATTCTTAATATTCACAGTCCGGGAAATTCCGGACATGAAAGTATGCGATTTTTTAATTTTTTTTGCAAAGTTGCGGCGGCAATTGAGTGCATACGTTAAATCGAAATAATAATATACGTTTCCGGTTGAGTGTTTGGCGAGTTTTAATGAATGCGAGTACAGGGTTCAGCAAAAAGAGGGAGACGGCGGCCCCTAAAGGAAAGGAAATTTACGAGATTTATTGCCGAGCGGACTTTTTGTGCAACCATGAAAATGAAATCGACTCCTAAACAGATTTGATGAGCGTCGCGTGGGGGAATACGGGGTACGAAGTTTTTCATGTGAATACTCCAAATGCAGATTCTTAATATTCACAGTCCGGGAAATTCCGGACATGAAAGTATGCGATTTTTCGTTTTGCAAAGTTGCGGCGGCAATTGAGGGCATACGTTAAATCGAAATAATAATATACGTTTCCGGTTGAGTGTTTGCCGAGTTTTATTGAATGCGAGTACGGGGTTCAGCAAAAACAGTGAGACGGCGGCCCCTAATTAAACGAAATTTACGAATTTATTGCCGAGCGAACTTTTATTGCAGCCATGAAAATGAAGACTTTAAAACAGATTTGATGAGCGTCGCGTGGAGGAATACGGGGTACGAAGTTTTTCATGTGAATACTCCAAATGCAGATTCTTAATATTCACAGTCCGGGAAATTCCGGACATGAAAGTATGCGATTTTTTAATTTTTTTTTGCAAAGTTGCGGCGGCAATTGAGTGCATACGTTAAATCGAAATAATAATATACGTTTCCGGTTGAGTGTTTGGCGAGTTTTAATGAATGCGAGTACAGGGTTCAGCAAAAAGAGGGAGACGGCGGCCCCTAAAGGAAAGGAAATTTACGAGATTTATTGCCGAGCGGATTTTTTTTTGCAGCCATGAAAATGAAATCGACTTTAAAACAGATTTGATGAGCGTCGCATTGGGGAATACGGGGTACGAAGTTTTTCATGTGAATACTCCAAATGCAGATTCTTAATATTCACAGTCCGGGAAATTCCGGACATGAAAGTATGCGATTTTTTAATTTCTTTTTGCAAAGTTGCGGCAGCAATTGAGTGCATACGTTAAATCGAAATAATAATATACGTTTCCGGTTGAGTGTTTGGCGAGTTTTAATGAATGCAAGTACGGGGTTCAGCAAAAAGAGTGAGACGGCGGCCCCTAAAGGAAAGGAAATTTACGAGATTTATTGCCGAGCGGACTTTTATTGCAGCATGAAAATGAAATCGACTCCAAAACAGAATTGATGAGCGCCGCATGGGGGAATACGGGGTACGAAGTTTTTCATGTGAATACTCCAAATGCAGATTCTTAATATTCACAGTCCGGGAAATTCCGGACATGAAAGTATGCGATTTTTTAATTTTTTTTGCAAAGTTGCGGCGGCAATTGAGTGCATACGTTAAATCGAAATAATAATATACGTTTCCGGTTGAGTGTTTGGCGAGTTTTAATGAATGCGAGTACAGGGTTCAGCAAAAAGAGGGAGACGGCGGCCCCTAAAGGAAAGGAAATTTACGAGATTTATTGCCGAGCGGACTTTTTGTGCAACCATGAAAATGAAATCGACTCCTAAACAGATTTGATGAGCGTCGCGTGGGGGAATACGGGGTACGAAGTTTTTCATGTGAATACTCCAAATGCAGATTCTTAATATTCACAGTCCGGGAAATTCCGGACATGAAAGTATGCGATTTTTTAATTTTTTTTTGCAAAGTTGCGGCGGCAATTGAGTGCATACGTTAAATCGAAATAATAATATACGTTTCCGGTTGAGTGTTTGGCGAGTTTTAATGAATGCGAGTACAGGGTTCAGCAAAAAGAGGGAGACGGCGGCCCCTAAAGGAAAGGAAATTTACGAGATTTATTGCCGAGCGGACTTTTTGTGCAACCATGAAAATGAAATCGACTCCTAAACAGATTTGATGAGCGTCGCGTGGGGGAATACGGGGTACGAAGTTTTTCATGTGAATACTCCAAATGCAGATTCTTAATATTCACAGTCCGGGAAATTCCGGACATGAAAGTATGCGATTTTTCGTTTTGCAAAGTTGCGGCGGCAATTGAGGGCATACGTTAAATCGAAATAATAATATACGTTTCCGGTTGAGTGTTTGCCGAGTTTTATTGAATGCAAGTACAGGGTTCAGCAAAAAGAGGGAGACGGCGGCCCCTAAAGGAAAGGAAATTTACGAGATTTATTGCCGAGCGGATTTTTTTTTGCAGCCATGAAAATGAAAACGACTTTAAAACAGATTTGATGAGCGTCGCATTGGGGAATACGGGGTACGAAGTTTTTCATGTGAATACTCCAAATGCAGATTCTTAATATTCACAGTCCGGGAAATTCCGGACATGAAAGTATGCGATTTTTTAATTTTTTTTTGCAAAGTTGCGGCGGCAATTGAGTGCATACGTTAAATCGAAATAATAATATACGTTTCCGGTTGAGTGTTTGGCGAGTTTTAATGAATGCGAGTACAGGGTTCAGCAAAAAGAGTGAGACGGTGGTCCCCTAATGAAACGAAATTTACGAGATTTATTGCCGGGTGGACTTTTTTTGCAGCCATGAAATTGAAATCGACTTTAAAACAGATTTGTTGAGCGTCGCATGGGGAATACGGGGTACGAAGTTTTTCATGTGAATACTCCAAATGCAGATTCTTAATAATCACAGTCCGGGAAGTTTCGGACAGGAAAGTATACGATTTTTTTTTTTGCAAAGTTGCGGCGGCAATTGAGTGCATACGTTAAATCGAAATAATAATATACGTTTCCGGTTGAGCGTTTGCCGAGTTTTATTGAATGCGAGTACGGGGTTCAGCAAAAAGAGTGAGACGGCGGCCCCTAATTAAACGAAATTTACGAGTTTTATTGCCGAGCGAACTTTTTTTTGCAGCCATGAAAATGAAATCGACTTTAAAACAGATTTGATGAGCGTCGCATTGGGGAATACGGGGTACGAAGTTTTTCATGTGAATACTCCAAATGCAGATTCTTAATAATCACAGTCCGGGAAGTTTCGGACATGAAAGTATACGATTTTTTTTTTTTTTTGCAAAGTTGCGACGGCAATTGAGTGCATACGTTAAATCGAAATAATAATATACGTTTCCGGTTGAGTGTTTGCCGAGTTTTATCGAATGCAAGTACGGGGTTCAGCAAAAAGAGTGAGACGGCGGCCCCTAAAGGAAAGGAAATTTACGAGATTTATTACCGAGCGAACGTTTTTTGCAGCCATGAAAATGAAATCGACTCCAAAAGAGATTTGATGAGCATGGGGGAATATTAAATAGGGTAATCCATTTAAATAAAATTTTTGCTAAATTCTTCAGTGTTAATTGCATTTATGGTAATTCAGAAATTTAAAAAGCAAATGCAAATATTTGTACAGGGAGAGCAATAATGGCTGACTTGTGCCGTTCCATACCAATAGGGCATTTGCCGCATGCTATGTATTTACATTAACCATAACTACATTCAGTGGCGTTCTTAAAAAATTTTATGTCATCTTTTAATATTGTTATTAACTGAAAATGTCTACGGATTCCTTATTGCATTTAAATTAAATCAAAGTTCCAACCAGGGAGAATGTATGTACGTATGTACGTATGTGCGCTACTGAAAGGTCAATGACACTTACGTCTGACAGCGTTTGACATGCATGGAAGTAAATATTGGTACAATATTGATAAGTGGAACAACTGCAACTTCACACGTGTCAATCACTGTTGCTCTCAATGTAGATACAGTTTAAGCAAAAAGGAATCTTACAACACACATTGCATTGTAGGACGCCCATGTCCATGTCTGGAATGTAGCTAGCTTTGTTAATAATTCTAATTTCAAAAAAAAAAAAAACTTCACTTTTCAAATTTCACTTGTTTCAGTGCTTTAACTTTTTAAATGCCACTCGAGGAATTTGGTTTCACTTTCATTTTTCATTGTCGTCCTCCTACGTGTGTGTGAGAGAGTATAAAATATTCTCGCGGTTTGTCGGTCCCGTTTGTATTGAAATTAGTCGCGAGAATTCCGAACATTGTTTTTTTTTTCCTTTCCTTTTCTTTTCTTTCCTTTTCTTTTCTTTTCTTTTCTCGTTTTCATATCTGAGCCTGAGCGCGCGCGCGCTCAATTTCAATTGCGAAAACACGTTCTCGCTTCCTATAATATTAATTTAGTATGCAAATAGGCGTCAATTTAAATTTTAACAAAACACGCGTACGTACGTTTCTATTTAAAGCAACTGAAATGGCGCCCGTTTCCGTTCAAACTGGAAACTCTCGGAAGCCTGACCTGTTGTGTTTAATTGGTTGCTGCGCGGTCGAAATTTTGTGACGCGGGGAATTTTAATCGACGCAAATAAATCTGTGAGGAATGTAGTTTGAGGAAAAAAATATATATATAACTAACAGTCTCCCATTATTTAATGTGGTATGTTGAGGCGGTTAAGGTTTGGGAATGAATTATTAATAAGTAAGGTTGCAGGTTAAATTTTTGTAAATTTATTGTAAGGTATGCAAATTATGTATTGAATAAATTAGTAATCGTTTAGTACTGTATCGGTTAATAATGTTGGAAAAGTTGCCGACCCACGCAGCGAAACGTTTGTTATTAAATATATTTAGAAAAAAAATCAAATATTTTTTTCTTTCTAATCGTTACAGCCTGGCAGATGTCAGGACAGTTGCATTGTTAAATATTTGGCAACTAGTTTTTTTTTTCAGTTAAAATTTTAATGCAAAATTTAAATCAACAACACAGGTCCCCGGATTGCACGACAAATCAACAACTTGGCGCCCATCGTGGGGTACAAACAACCTACACTACACACAGCGATAAATTGGTATCCAACGGAAGGTTCTAAACAGCATTAGGATCTACTGGCTTATCCTTATCCGTATTTTTTTTTTAAATAATCTCGCAACAAACCTATTTGTCCAGCAAATATCTTTACATAACCTTACTTTCGGAGATTTGTTTTAATTTCGTGAACGATTTAAATTTCTCACAATTTAGTCACGCTCGTCGAATTAAATCATAGCCGTGCGCCTGGAATAAAGCACAAGGCTGTGTTTTAGATGTTAATTAATGCGTCTTTCCTGAATAAACGGAGCAGTATAGAATGGACTAAATTATAAGTAGGTGATTGAGAGCATACAGACGATATCGAAACGAGGACATCCCCGTGCGGAACCTTTTACGATGATTGCAAAATCTAATTCTGTTCCAGAAGCTCGTTCATACCATGAAGTAAACAATATACCTACAATCTTTCAATTTGTATTTTGTTTGTTTGTTTAAGTATGTTTCAAATTAAAAAAAAAATGTGTGGTATAATTTAAAATTAAAGGAAAGCAATCCGTCTCTTCCTCAACAAAGTCTGATTCTTTTTACCACCGAGTTTTATTTTCATTAAGCACACGTCAATTTTTTTTTTTTTTTAATCTGAGGTGTGATGTGATATCCGATATCTAATCTCGACTTAAGCTAGTTCTGTTCTGATCCACCAATTATTTTTGTTTTGTTAGATCAAAGCCCGATCTTTTAATTTCCTTGTAAATTTATGTGCCTTGTCGATACAATTATTGTCTCCACGGACATTATGAGAGAGAGAAATTTAAAAGCAGGTACACCTAAGAGCTACGCGGTGTTCCTTTTCTCCGTTCAAAAAAAGCATTTTGTTCCATAAAATTTCGTTTTCGCATGACTTTTATGTTTAGGATACTTGGGTGCATATATTCTTTCGTTAGGAGAGTGGAAACGGGTTAAAAATACTTTGCTGGATGCTCATTTTAAATCCCCCAGCCCCTGAAGATTTTGAGATAGGCAACCAACCCATCAATCAAATCAGAAACAACTTCGGGTTTGCTTGAACTAAATGTACGGAAGTAGAATGGGTTGCCTATGTTTTAAGTTTAATGCTTCGAGGTTAAGTATGTGGAGGACGCCATGCCGTGTAAGTGTGTTACTGAAAACCGGTCAGGCCGCGGGACTTTTAGTATGGCAAAACGAACGGAGTGTAAAGTATCGCGCACTTAGTCACGTATATGTTATGTTATTTACTGTTATGTAGTTTTAAATGTACAGAGGTAGAATTGGTTGCATACGTTTTAAGTTTAATGCTTCGAGGTTAAGTATATGGAGGACGCCATGCCTTGTAAGTGTATTACCGAAAACCGGTCAGGCCGCGGGCCTTTTAGTATGGCAAAACGAACGGAGTGTAAAGTATCGCGCACTTTGTCACGTATATGTTATGTTGTTTGCTGTTATGTTGTTTTAAATGTACAGAAGTAGAATTGGTTGCCTACGTTTTAAATTTAATGCTTCGAGGTTAAGTATGTGGAGGATGCCATGGCGTATAAGTGTATTTCTGATAACCGGTCAGACCACGGGCCTTTTAGTATTGCAAAACGAACGGAGTGTAGAGTATCGCGCACTTTGTCACTCATATGCTGTGTTGTTTGGTGCTCTCCGAAAATCAGTTCGTTTTCAGCTCGCTTGTTACCCCTCCAGTTACTTAACCTCCATGGTTCAATGCATCACGCTTTAAAATGAGCATCCTGTACATATATGCTTCAAGGCTGTAAACGTAATAAAGAAATAAAGAAAGTAAATAAAGAAAGAAGAAGAAAAGAGTTCAGTGTTGCCAACTTGGGAGATTTCGCCCTAAATATGGGGGTTAACTTTTATGAAAGTGAAGTGAAAAATTTAATTAGCGTTGCTTTTAGTAGGAGTTAGAAAGACTCTACTTTTAGTGGAAAGAGAAAAATTCGAAATTAAAAATTAATTAAATTTGAACAAGAAACAAAAGACGGACGGTTCGAAAATCAAAACGGACGAAAAACAAAACAAAACAAAAACAAAAGAGTACGCCGATTTTTCATAGAAACGGCAAGAAAAAAACAAATGAAAGCCGAGCTAGGCTAATTTTCAAAAGCATCGTTTTTTTTTATTAAAAAATGAAACAAATACAAAGAAACAAATGAAAGTTCAATTCTCGAAAGCTACGCGTCGCCTGTCGGAAGTAAGTCGTGATTTTTTCGCACGTAAAAACAAAAAATAATGAAATGCGAAAAAAAACAAAAGAAGTGATGATTCATAAAAAAAAAACAGAAAACCTTGACTGGTTTTTCCATAAGCTTCTTCCCGTAAAAAAAAAACATCGATTCTTCATCTTTTATTATTGCTATTTTTTGAAAAAAATTTAAGAAGTGGGCCTAGAAAACAATAGAAAGCTAGATTTTGAAGGGCTTACTGTCAGAAATCGGCGGTTTTTGTTTGTTCCCGCTCTCTGTTTTTTTCTTTAGGTACACACAAGAAGAAAAATGAAATGCAAAGAAGCAAATGAACGCGTGATTTGATAATAATCAATAATTTTTGTCTTTTGTTTTCGCTGCCTGAATAAAAAAATCGACTATCGCCTTGTGACGTCATTCGTTTCTGTATCTCGTCGACGTTTGTTTCAGTTTTCTTTTGTTTTTTCCGTATGTAACTATACGAATTGTATTGTGATTTCATTTTATTTTCAAATTTTCAAAGAAACTTCGGTTTCTTTCACACTGACTGGCCAATCAATGCGATTGGCTGTCAAAAACTGCTTTTTTATTGTCATCTACCGTTTCGGTTTCGGCTTGGTTCTAGTACAGTCGCGAGCATTAAATTTTCAATGTCATTGTCGGTCGAAACGTCAATTTTAATTCAAAAATTTAAAAATTCAACATGAATATCCTATCTTTTACCAAGACAGTGTCAAAAATAAGTTATGTTTTTAAGATATTGTGCCCAGTGTTCAAAATTAAGTCGACCATTTCATTATTTTTAATCAAATTCATGTTCGGTACCAACCTTTGATAATTGGCGACGACCAAAATTTTTTGCTCGCGACTGGACATACAGTGTAAAGTGAATACAAAAAAGAAACTCACAAAAATTTACTCTCTCATGCATGAACCATCCAAACAAAACTAATGTGCAGTCGAAAGTGAAAAGTAGTAGTAGTAGACAATTACAGTTTCCTGTAATTTTTACTTCTCCAAAATGGCGCTCCTTAAATGCGATTTCACAGGCTACACTGAAAAAATTTGTAAGTTTTTAGATTTGACAAGCTTACAACTTTTCTAAAATCCGGGAAATCGCATTTAAACAGTTCCGTTTAGGGAAAGAAAATTTACAGGAAACTGTAATTGTCTACTACTTTTTGCTTTCGATCGTAGGACTCGTTTTTTTACTCGGGATTAGTTCATCCGAGGCAGCGATTAAACCAAAAGCGTTTTTTTATGGACGTAACGATTGAAATTGTCGCTTTAAAGCTGAAAGTGTGACGTCATCAAAGTTCAGCGTTGACGTTTTAAGATGCATCGCTTTAAATGTTGAAGAGTAAGAAAACGAGCCCGTAATTATAAAAATGAGTTGTTTTTGCAAGAAAAAAAAAGATTGTATTTATTGTTTTCCTTTAAATATTTATAAATCATTTGTAAGTTGTAGGTTTCTCGACACCAATTTAGGGAATTTTCAATTCATGTTTCGGCGAAAGAGTTGGCGACACTGAAACAGTTCTCGGTTGTCATTTGAAATTCAATTCGAACCGTTTATTTTTCAACGAACGAATTGAAGCAACTACTGAATATAAAATAAACATGGAAATACATTTTTAATTTATAATTTATTAAAGTGTCGGTGATTAGTTTGGTTAATTTAATTGTTTTCGTAGTGAAACGTCGATCGCCAGCGCCCGAGCGAGCGTCATGGTATACGACGACGTAAATAAGAAATGGGTGCCATCAGGATCATCATCGGGCCTTTCGAAGGTCCACATCTACCAGCACACCGTGCAGCAAACGTTTCGCGTCGTCGGCAGAAAATTGCAAGATCACGAGGTAAAGAGTTCTTCCGAAGCGAGCGAATTTCCCTCCTAAATGATTTTCTTTTGAAGGTCGTAATCAACTGTGCCATTCTAAAAGGACTGAAATACAATCAAGCAACGGCCACGTTTCACCAGTGGAGAGACAATAAACAAGTCTACGGTTTAAATTTTAGTTCCAAGGAGGACGCCGACTTATTCGCTAGGGCCATGTTTCACTCTTTAGAAGTAGGTGGGAATTTTTTCTCCTCTGAACCGATTAATACGTGCTTGTCTTTAGATACTTAGTAATATAGTCCGGCAGCCGACACAGCAGTACCCGACAGCGCCTATACAACAACAACAGCAACAGCAGCAGCCTCCCCAACCACCACAACAGCCTCTGTATGACGAAGATATGGGGTACCGTACGATGACTAGGGAAGACGTAGCAATGATACAGGAACGAAGAATATCATCTGCAATAATGTCACCCCAGCAAACATCCCCCATGAGTACTGTGCCTATAGCTCCGGCTCTTCCTAATTCCCAACCAGTTCCCAGCCCCGTTTCGCCACCTTCCGGACCAGGTGGTCACCAAAGAACTACCAGCGCACCTCCCGCCCCTGCCCCTCCGCCACTTCCAATATCAAGCATGAGCGTATCTGCACCACCTGCACCTCCTATAGGTGCACCCCCTCAAGCGGCAGGGCCTCCACCCCCACCTCCCCCTCCAATGAACATGTCAAGATCTCAGAGTAGTGACGGTGGTGAAGTTAATTCTCTAGCGGCTCAATTACAAAATGCTAGGTTAAAAAGGAGTAGTAAAAACACCCCGCCTCCCGCAGAAAACAGTGGCTCTTCGACGAGCAGCGGCGGAAGTAGTAATTACGGAACTCTAGGAAGAGGAGGAGGTGGTAGCATGGCCTCAATGATGGACGAAATGGCTAAAACTTTGGCGAGGAGAAGAGCTGCGGTAAGTCTGTGGGGGGGAGTGCTCATCACCTTAGCATTTTTGACACTTTGATTGTTTCAGGTGGAAAAGAAAAACCCGGATATCGAAGAAGACGATAAGAAAGCGACGTGGGAGAAGACGAACACATTGCCGAGCAGCACTTCCAAGTTTTCAGAATCACCGAAGAGTATTAGGAAACGATTCGGCTCAGCCTCCGAAGAGACAATCTTAAAAGTGAATGGCCTAAACGAAGTCAGTGGTCTATCTCTAGGACCGACAGAATTAGAGAGCCTTAAAAGTGAGATAGTTAAAGAAATAAAAAAAGAAATCGCCAAAATGAAGCAGGAAATTTTAGACGGTGAGTATTGCACTTCACGTATTGTTTTTTTTTTTTTGTCAAGCACGGGGCTAATCATTTCGTCTTGAATGTTGTTGTTGCAGCAATCAAATCAGAACTGAATCGAAGGTAATTTATATAATCCAATCCATTCGTTGCGTAACAACTCAGCAAAAGAAAAAAAAAGTCTTTTTATAATTTTACACCGAGTCGAAACCACAGTATGTATTAATCATTATCAATCATCATATGACGTGCATTTATGTATAAATTATGAATGTTTCCTATCGGCTGTTCTGTACACTAATGAATCGTTAGGAGGTAGGAGTACGTACATAGAAGTCATTTGCAGTTTTTAAGGCGAGGTTGTGTTCTTAACGTAATACAGTTTTGTTAGAAATATTTGCATTTCCAAACATTTTGCATTTATTTGTTTATATTTTCATCGAATCTTAGATAAGAATCATAAATAAGAAAGTGGTGTGAGATGTTTTGATTGATTTAAAAAAATTTCTGCAACAAGAAGTTTTATGAGCAAAGAAAAAAGAAAACCTGATTTAATTGATTGGGTTCCGGGGTCCTAGTTTTCTCGACAGTCTACTAAAGATCTTTTCTCAAATTATTGAAATGCAGTCAACGAGCTGAGGTGCTTGTTGCTTTGCAGTAGAGCTTCAAAAAGCTAACCAATTAGCTCAAGTTAAAGTTCAGTTTTATAAAAGTGTGTTGCTTTATTACCTGAACTTTAATTTTTATACCTTTACAATACTAGCACGTTGAAGTCTTTTAAATAAATAATACAAAAACCAAATTGTCTTTTTCTTCCAATCACAGCAATTAAATAAAACCCGTTTATTTTTATAATAACACCTGAGTGAGTTTGTCTGGTCGTAATTAACCGTTTTAAATAATGATACAATGTTTGGAAATGTATTGTTATGTAGGTACAGAATGGCTTATTTAAATATATCGCTATATAGATGTCGTATGATACAAAGCACAGTATAATGATAAGTTTTAAGTAGTATTTATTATTTAAAATAAGTTATGTTAAATGAATATATTTAAATTTTAGTGATTCCCTGTAGTATTTTGCTTACTTTATGATAATTTTGAACATTCGACCTATTGCATTTTATTTAATTTTTTTCGTAACTAGTTTACAGATGATCTAAACGAAAAAGAATATCAATGGGAACAAAATCATCCTCTCATGTAGAATTAATTAATCAATTAATTTGTATTAATGTAATGTCGAAATTATTATAAACGTGGCAAGACAATGGGTCTCAAAAATTAATAAAAATAATAACAACAACAACAACAACAGTGATAATAATAAAAACAAACAGCACATGTTCAATTTTATCAGAAAGTACGGATTCGTAAATATCTATTTATTATTATTAGTTAGTTGGGACTTCCAATGAGATATTTATTCACATGATTTTTGAGGAAAGAAGTTTAATAATCCAAGTGACAACGATTTTACCACATTGAAGGCGATAATAATTTTAACTCGTTTAATCAAATACATACCATCAACAAATTCAATTTTAATACACAATTTTTTTTTTTTTTTAATCAAATTAGTAATCAAATTAAGAGGCTTATTAATTTAAACAAAAAATTAAAACAGTTGGGGAAGAAATTTGTTTCCGAACGCCTCCTTCAATTGGTAAAATTGCCAAAAGGCCAAGCAGTTAACGATAAAATATGTGATACGAACAAAAATAATAACATTGATTGCAATTTTGAAAAAAAAAGAAATAGAAAAAATAGTCCGTAGACGCGAACGCAGCAATCAAATAACTTGGCTCACTGATTTTTCGTATTAGTCCGCATTAGGATATGTTATCTCTCTTAACTGTTGGAAACATTACAGTTTATTTTAGTGCTTTTATGTACAAAGAAAAGAAAAGATTTAATATTGACAAAGTATTATAGACACATAATTGAATTAATAGCTGCTTGTAATAGTTTAGTATACCATATGTACATCGAAGATCATAACAATATGCATTTTGTTTTACGAGGGCGCGGTGCACTTACTCTTGAGTGGTCTCTCTCTCTCTGTTTAAAAAAAAAAAATTGAAGAAAGAAAAACGTATGGATCGCGCGTGTAACGTATTGCATAGTCATAAATAACGGAAAACTTAACCCTTAATTTTTAAGAGCGTAAATATTGAAGCGAATTGTATAAATAATTACATAATCAATCAATTAAGATTTTTTTATTAAACATAATACATAATATTTCGGATGTAAGTTATGATGATATATTTGTGATATTTAGTCGCATTTCTTTTTACAACTTGAGCTTATGGTGGACAAACCAACCGCGTTTTGGAAAAAGTGTGCGTTTTTAATGCAAATGCAGATTTTTATTTTTTTTGTTTGTTTTCTAATTGTGATCTCAAGTCAAAATTGCACATTTTTTTTATATTAATATATCTTTGATTCATATCTTTTGAATGAATTGAGTTTTACAGTGTATTTGAAATAAATATCTTTAAAGTGTAATCGTGTTTTATTTATTTATTTTCTGTGCCATGTACCTACAGGAAATTATTTTGTGCCAACGAATATAACTGTAGATTGAAGACTTCGAACAATCCTGCAATAATTCTAAGAATACGTAAGTTTTTTTAACCAACTAATTATGATTATGTTTAAAATTTTCAAAAACTGAAATCTCGAGATTTACAAAATGGTTCTTAAAGTTTGTTCGTAAGAAATTTAGTCTGTTATAGATTGTACCATAAGGTAGTATTCATTAAGAACCTCAAAACTTGCAGAATTTGTATTTATTTAGGTATTTATTGCGTGCATTCATGTACACTTCCGCCTGCTTTTGGGAACTCTGCGATCTGTCGCCTTTTCCTGCCGATTGCGTCAAAAATCATGTCTCACAAGTTTGAAACCTGGACCTTATTAGCGTAAATGGTAACCGCCGTTGACCTCGACCTACGTAGATAGCTGACTCGAAGCTTTATGATTTGATTGATATCAAGAACAATACAAACATTTCTGTTTCTTGAAAAAGTAAGTCAAAATTAATATAAGTCTGTATTCTTGAACAATTCCATTTTTAGTCGTTTGCAGACCTGCCAACTTAGTGAAAATAAATATTATTTATTTAAAATAATATGAAGCTATTCTTAAATCGAATGAATATTTCAGATAACTGTAATACTACATAACTAAGTTAATAATATTTTTGTAAACCTAATTGAAAAAACATTTTTTTTTGAACAACCGTACAGGTGTATCGTTGCGTGCATAATTCATTCGTAACATGCAAATAATTCTTTGCAGGTGACACATCGCCTAAAAATAATTATGATTGTGACGAGCGATTATGCAAGTGTCCTTAAAATTTAGGTAATTTTTTCGTTAAAAAAAAAATCAGTCGCGTATGTCTGCAAGCGCTATTTATTATGTGAGGACATTGACAAACCAGGAGTTTTATTTATTTAATTTTGAAAAAAGAAAAGAAGAGGATTTGAATTTGGCTGGTAACATAAACTGCCGGATACACATCTTTTAGCTGAATTAAAAAAATCCGGAAGTATAAGAAAATATACACGATTTTCTTCAGTTTTTTCGTAGTGTGAAAATGATTTATTAGCAGAGATCGGAATCACATATTTTGACGTCATCATCGGGCGGCGCTTGTCACGCTGCAGCATACGATTATTTTAGTAGTTGGAACTATGAATGATTTCTTCTTCGAAATCGTGTGCATGTATGCTCGAGATGGATTTTGAATTTTGAGAACGAAACAGAAATTTCTCTTCCTTTTCCGTTTAGTCGGGTAGAAAAGAAAAGAGGAAACGGGAGGCGATCAAAACAGTTTTCAAGAAAAAAGTTACAAGAAAAGAGTAACTTACACAATGAGAGACAAGAAAAAAGCGAGAAACTTTTCGATGATCAAGAAATAAAATCAAAAACGGGGGGGGGGGGGGGGGGAATTTTAAAGTAATTATAATTATTTAATTTATGAAAAAAGGT
The DNA here is from genome assembly GCA_036172665.1 of Prosopocoilus inquinatus. NCBI lineage: Eukaryota > Metazoa > Arthropoda > Insecta > Coleoptera > Lucanidae > Prosopocoilus > Prosopocoilus inquinatus. The sequence continues at coordinate 3,008,905 of CM069873.1, forward strand.
TAAACATTGACAATAAAAAAAACATGAAGAATTTTTTAACAGTCGAGTAAAAGTAAAAATTAATTTACGAAGTTTGACATGTAAATAACTATTGGAGGAATTGTGTGACGTGATTATGTACTTCGAGTATCGTTCGCTTTTGTTTCTTGTTTGTTTCTTGTTTTTTTTTGTTTTATTTTGAGGAATCGTTCTTTTGCATTTTATTCACGTTTCGTTTGTCTTTTGTTTTATCCTTTTGTTTCCTCCCAGTTTCTTGACTTGCAAAAGTTTTCGGCCGGAGAATCGCCGTTTTTTTTTTTCATTTATTTTTTATTTCCCTTCTGCTTCTGTTTTGTTTTTTTTTTGTTTTGTTTGTTTTTCGCAATCTTCAGTCCATCGAATTGGTTTTCGCATTTTATTGACTCCCTTTTACGGTTATCTTTTGTTTCCTAGGAATTTGTTTTTATTTGCTGAAATGTTTTAGTATAGTGATACTTCTGTTTTTTTTTTTAATTCAGCTCTCGCATTCTCGAATTTCTCTAGATTTTTTTAACAGTCGAGAAAAAAGTAAGTAAAAATTCCCAACGACAATCATTAGATACATTAAAAAAAATTACACATTCGAGACGTAACAATAATTCGAATTTTACAAAAAAAAAGAGCACACAAAGAAAGAAAGTCACAATCAAAACACAAAAGCAGCAGAAACAAAAGCCGATCGTAACGGTTTGCAGACTGCAGAAAGTCTTTATACTGTTCGAAAAAAATTGGCAAATAAAATAAAAAAAGAAAAAAGAAGAATACTTTCGTTTTTTGGAAAAATATAATCGGAATGGAAATTGAGAAAAAAGAAAGAAAATGGATAACTTCAACGAGAAAAGAAGAGAAAGAAAAACAAATAACGATCGTACATCTTACGACAAACAGAAGAGAAGAAAAGAAACAATTTCGGAAAATAAGCGCGAAAAGACTAAATTGATTAATAATTCAAAACAAGAAAAATACAGAACAGTAAATAAATTGAAAAAAACAACCAAAACGTAACTGTTTAATCATCTCGCTGTTTTGTAATCATGCTTGATAATACAATTTTTAACCATAAAATACAATTTTTTCTATGAATTTGAAACTTAATGAGTTGGCAGTACTGTGCCGGGCCGATTATGAAGAATTTCCGCAAACTTATTCGCGAAAATCAGCAACAACCAACAGATGGCGTTATTAATAAGGAAAACAAACAGCTGTCATTAGTGTTATTTAGTATAACTTGTTATATTCGGCCCACCAATGCTTTTTATTAGTTTTATTATTACGTGTGCGTTGTGCTAAAAGTACGGAAGCGTCATAAATCTCACAAATCTTCTAAAGTACGGAAAAATTAATTTTTGTTTTTTATTTAATTTTTGACTTGTGTAGAATGGAGTGCAATATACTATGATAAGTTTGGGTGAGTTCAGTTGACCTTCAGATTTGTTGAGTCATTTTAATTTGTTTTAAATTTTTTTACAACATTTTAAAGTACGGAGAAATTAATTTTTGTTTTGGTTCAGTTGTCTTTATTTAATTTTTGCTTGGGTTGAATAGAATTTTAATTTTTTTTTTTTATTTTTGACTTGTGTAAAATGGAGTGCAATCTAGTATAATAAGTTGGGTGAGTTCAGTTGACCTTGAGATTTGTTGACATGAAAGTATGCGATTTTTTAATTTTTTTTGCAAAGTTGCGGCGGCAATTGAGTGCATACGTTAAATCGAAATAATAATATACGTTTCCGGTTGAGTGTTTGGCGAGTTTTAATGAATGCGAGTACAGGGTTCAGCAAAAAGAGGGAGACGGCGGCCCCTAAAGGAAAGGAAATTTACGAGATTTATTGCCGAGCGGACTTTTTGTGCAACCATGAAAATGAAATCGACTCCTAAACAGATTTGATGAGCGTCGCGTGGGGGAATACGGGGTACGAAGTTTTTCATGTGAATACTCCAAATGCAGATTCTTAATATTCACAGTCCGGGAAATTCCGGACATGAAAGTATGCGATTTTTCGTTTTGCAAAGTTGCGGCGGCAATTGAGGGCATACGTTAAATCGAAATAATAATATACGTTTCCGGTTGAGTGTTTGCCGAGTTTTATTGAATGCAAGTACAGGGTTCAGCAAAAAGAGGGAGACGGCGGCCCCTAAAGGAAAGGAAATTTACGAGATTTATTGCCGAGCGGATTTTTTTTTGCAGCCATGAAAATGAAATCGACTTTAAAACAGATTTGATGAGCGTCGCATTGGGGAATACGGGGTACGAAGTTTTTCATGTGAATACTCCAAATGCAGATTCTTAATATTCACAGTCCGGGAAATTCCGGACATGAAAGTATGCGATTTTTTAATTTCTTTTTGCAAAGTTGCGGCAGCAATTGAGTGCATACGTTAAATCGAAATAATAATATACGTTTCCGGTTGAGTGTTTGGCGAGTTTTAATGAATGCAAGTACGGGGTTCAGCAAAAAGAGTGAGACGGCGGCCCCTAAAGGAAAGGAAATTTACGAGATTTATTGCCGAGCGGACTTTTATTGCAGCATGAAAATGAAATCGACTCCAAAACAGAATTGATGAGCGCCGCATGGGGGAATACGGGGTACGAAGTTTTTCATGTGAATACTCCAAATGCAGATTCTTAATATTCACAGTCCGGGAAATTCCGGACATGAAAGTATGCGATTTTTTAATTTTTTTTGCAAAGTTGCGGCGGCAATTGAGTGCATACGTTAAATCGAAATAATAATATACGTTTCCGGTTGAGTGTTTGCCGAGTTTTATTGAATGCAAGTACGGGGTTCAGCAAAAAGAATGAGACGGCGGCCCCTAAAGGAAAGGAAATTTACGAGATTTATTACCGAGCGAACTTTTTTGCAGCCATGAAAATGAAATCGACTTTAAAACAGATTTGATGAGCGTCGCATGGGGGAATATTAAATGGGGTTATCCATTTAATAAATTTTTTGCTAAATTCTTCAGTATTAATTGCATTTATGCTAATTCAGAAATTCAAAAAGCAAATTCAAATATTTGTAGACACAGTTTAAGCAAATAGGAATTTTACAACGCAGATTTTACAAAATTCATTTTATTGTAGGACGCCCATGCCCATGTCTGGAATGTCGCTAGCTTTGTTAATAATTCTAATTTAAAAAAAAAAAATGAAATTGGTTTAACTTCACTTTTCAAATTTCACTTGTTTCAGTGCTTTAACTTTTTAAATGCCACTCGAGGAATTTGGTTTCACTTTCATTTTTCATTGTCGTCCTCCTACGTGTGTGTGAGAGAGTATAAAAATATTCTCGCGGTTTGTCGGCCCCGTTTGTATTGAAATTAGTCGCGAGAATTCCGAACATTGTTTTTTTTTTCCTTTCCTTTTCTTTTCTTTTCTTTTCTCGTTTTCATATCTGAGCCTGAGCGCGCGCGCGCTCAATTTCAATTGCGAAAACACGTTCTCGCTTCCTATAATATTAATTTAGTATGCAAATAGGCGTCAATTTAAATTTTAACAAAACACGCGTACGTACGTTTCTATTTAAAGCAACTGAAATGGCGCCCGTTTCCGTTCAAACTGGAAACTCTCGGAAGCCTGACCTGTTGTGTTTAATTGGTTGCTGCGCGGTCGAAATTTTGTGACGCGGGGAATTTTAATCGACGCAAATAAACCTGTGAGGAATGTAGTTTGAGGAAGAAAAAAATATATAACTAACAGTCCCCCATTATTTAATGTGGTATGTTGAGGCGGTTAAGGTTTGGGAATGAATTATTAATAAGTAAGGTTGCAGGTTAAGTTTTTGTAAATTTATTGTAAGGTATGCAAATTATGTATTGAATAAATTAGTAATCGTTTAGTACTGTATCGGTTAATAATGTTGGAAAAGTTGCCGACCCACGCAGCGAAACGTTTGTTATTAAATATATTTAGAAAAAAAATCAAATATTTTTTTCTTTCTAATCGTTACAGCCTGGCAGATGTCAGGACAGTTGCATTGTTAAATATTTGGCAACTAGTTTTTTTTTTTCAGTTAAAATTTTAATGCAAAATTTAAATCAACAACACAGGTCCCCGGATTGCACGACAAATCAACAAATTGGCGCCCATCGTGGGGTACAAACAACCTACACTACACACAGCGATAAATTGGTATCCAACGGAAGGTTCTAAACAGCATTAGGATCTACTGGCTTATCCTTATCCGTATTTTTTTTTTAAATAATCTCGCAACAAACCTATTTGTCCAGCAAATATCTTTACATAACCTTACTTTCGGAGATTTGTTTTAATTTCGTGAACGATTTAAATTTCTCACAATTTAGTCACGCTCGTCGAATTAAATCATAGCCGTGCGCCTGGAATAAAGCACAAGGCTGTGTTTTAGATGTTAATTAATGCGTCTTTCCTGAATAAACGGAGCAGTATAGAATGGACTAAATTATAAGTAGGTGATTGAGAGCATACAGACGATATCGAAACGAGGACATCCCCGTGCGGAACCTTTTACGATGATTGCAAAATCTAATTCTGTTCCAGAAGCTCGTTCATACCATGAAGTAAACAATATACCTACAATCTTTCAATTTGTATTTTGTTTGTTTGTTTAAGTATGTTTCAAATTAAAAAAAAAATGTGTGGTATAATTTAAAATTAAAGGAAAGCAATCCGTCTCTTCCTCAACAAAGTCTGATTCTTTTTACCACCGAGTTTTATTTTCTTTAAGCACACGTCAATTTTTTTTTTTTTTTAATCTGAGGTGTGATGTGATATCCGATATCTAATCTCGACTTAAGCTAGTTCTGTTCTGATCCACCAATTATTTTTGTTTTGTTAGATCAAAGCCCGATCTTTTAATTTCCTTGTAAATTTATGTGCCTTGTCGATACAATTATTGTCTCCACGGACATTATGAGAGAGAGAAATTTAAAAGCAGGTACACCTAAGAGCTACGCGGTGTTCCTTTTCTCCGTTCAAAAAAAGCATTTTGTTCCATAAAATTTCGTTTTCGCATGACTTTTATGTTTAGGATACTTGGGTGCATACATTCTTTCGTTGGGAAAGTGGAAACGGGTTAAAAATACTTTGCTGGATGCTCATTTTAAATCCCTCAGCCCCTGAAGTTTTTGAGATAGGCAACCAACCCATCAATCAAATCAGAAACAACTTCGGGTTTGCTTGAACTAAATGTACGGAAGTAGAATGGGTTGCCTACGTTTTAAGTTTAATGCTTCGAGGTTAAGTAAATGGAGGACGCCATGCCTTGCAAGCGTGTTACTGAAAACCGGTCAGGCCGCGGGCCTTTTAGTATGGCAAAACGACCAGAGTGTAAAGTATCGTGTACTTTGTCACGTATATGTTATGTTGTTTGCTGTTATGTTGTTTTAAATGTGCAGAAGTAGAATGGGTTGCCCACGTTTTAAGTTTAATGCTTCGAGGTTAAGTAAATGGAGGACGCCATGCCTTGTAAGTGTGTTACTGAAAACCGGTCAGGTCGCGGGCCTTTTAGTATGGCAAAACGAACAGAGTGTAAAGTATCATGTACTTTGTCACGTATATGTTATGTTGTTTGCTGTTATGTTGTTTTAAATGTACAGAAGTAGAATGGGTTGCTTACGTTTTAAGTTTAATGCTTCGAGGTTAAGTATGTGGAGGACGCCATGCCGTGTAAGTGTGTTACTGAAAACCGGTTAGGTCGCGGGCCTTTTAGTATGGCAAAACGAACGGAGTGTAAAGGATCGCGCACTTTGTCACTCATATGCTGTGTTGTTTGGTGCTCTCCGAAAATCAGTTCGTTTTCAGCTCACTTGTTACCGTTCCAGTTACTTAACCTCCATGGTTCAATGCATCACGCTTTAAAATGAACATCCTGTACGTACATGCTTCAAGGCTGTAAGCGTGATAAACTGTAGAAGAAAAGAGTTCAGTGTTGCCAACTTGGGAGATTTCGCCCTAAATATTGGGGTTAACTTTTATGAAAGTGAAGTGAAAAATTTAATTAGCGTTGCTTTTAGTAGGAGTTAGAAAGAGGGGTTACTTTTAGTGGAAAGAGAAAAATTCGAAATTAAAAATTAATTAAATTTGAACAAGAAACAAAAGACGGACGGTTCGAAAATCAAAACGGACGAAAAACAAAACAAAACAAAAACAAAAGAGTACGCCGATTTTTCATAGAAACGGCAAGAAAAAAACAAATGAAAGCCGAGCTAGGCTAATTTTCAAAAGCATCGTTTTTTTTTATTAAAAAATGAAACAAATACAAAGAAACAAATGAAAGTTCAATTCTCGAAAGCTACGCGTCGCCTGTCGGAAGTAAGTCGTGATTTTTTCGCACGTAAAAAAAAAATAATGAAATGCGAAAAAAAACAAAAGAAGTGATGATTCATAAAAAAAAAACAGAAAACCTTGACTGGTTTTTCCATAAGCTTCTTCCCGTAAAAAAAAAACATCGATTCTTCATCTTTTATTATTGCTATTTTTTGAAAAAAATTTAAGAAGTGGGCCTAGAAAACAATAGAAAGCTAGATTTTGAAGGGCTTACTGTCAGAAATCGGCGGTTTTTGTTTGTTCCCGCTCTCTGTTTTTTTCTTTAGGTACACACAAGAAGAAAAATGAAATGCAAAGAAGCAAATGAACGCGTGATTTGATAATAATCAATAATTTTTGTCTTTTGTTTTCGCTGCCTGAATAAAAAAATCGACTATCGCCTTGTGACGTCATTCGTTTCTGTATCTCGTCGACGTTTGTTTCAGTTTTCTTTTGTTTTTTCCGTATGTAACTATACGAATTGTATTGTGATTTCATTTTATTTTCAAATTTTCAAAGAAACTTCGGTTTCTTTCACACTGACTGGCCAATCAATGCGATTGGCTGTCAAAAACTGCTTTTTTATTGTCATCTACCGTTTCGGTTTCGGCTTGGTTCTAGTACAGTCGCGAGCATTAAATTTTCAATGTCATTGTCGGTCGAAACGTCAATTTTAATTCAAAAATTTAAAAATTCAACATGAATATCCTATCTTTTACCAAGACAGTGTCAAAAATAAGTTATGTTTTTAAGATATTGTGCCCAGTGTTCAAAATTAAGTCGACCATTTCATTATTTTTAATCAAATTCATGTTCGGTACCAACCTTTGATAATTGGCGACGACCAAAATTTTTTGCTCGCGACTGGACATACAGTGTAAAGTGAATACAAAAAAGAAACTCACAAAAATTTACTCTCTCATGCATGAACCATCCAAACAAAACTAATGTGCAGTCGAAAGTGAAAAGTAGTAGTAGTAGACAATTACAGTTTCCTGTAATTTTTACTTCTCCAAAATGGCGCTCCTTAAATGCGATTTCACAGGCTACACTGAAAAAATTTGTAAGTTTTTAGATTTGACAAGCTTACAACTTTTCTAAAATCCGGGAAATCGCATTTAAACAGTTCCGTTTAGGGAAAGAAAATTTACAGGAAACTGTAATTGTCTACTACTTTTTGCTTTCGATCGTAGGACTCGTTTTTTTACTCGGGATTAGTTCATCCGAGGCAGCGATTAAACCAAAAGCGTTTTTTTATGGACGTAACGATTGAAATTGTCGCTTTAAAGCTGAAAGTGTGACGTCATCAAAGTTCAGCGTTGACGTTTTAAGATGCATCGCTTTAAATGTTGAAGAGTAAGAAAACGAGCCCGTAATTATAAAAATGAGTTGTTTTTGCAAGAAAAAAAAAGATTGTATTTATTGTTTTCCTTTAAATATTTATAAATCATTTGTAAGTTGTAGGTTTCTCGACACCAATTTAGGGAATTTTCAATTCATGTTTCGGCGAAAGAGTTGGCGACACTGAAACAGTTCTCGGTTGTCATTTGAAATTCAATTCGAACCGTTTATTTTTCAACGAACGAATTGAAGCAACTACTGAATATAAAATAAACATGGAAATACATTTTTAATTTATAATTTATTAAAGTGTCGGTGATTAGTTTGGTTAATTTAATTGTTTTCGTAGTGAAACGTCGATCGCCAGCGCCCGAGCGAGCGTCATGGTATACGACGACGTAAATAAGAAATGGGTGCCATCAGGATCATCATCGGGCCTTTCGAAGGTCCACATCTACCAGCACACCGTGCAGCAAACGTTTCGCGTCGTCGGCAGAAAATTGCAAGATCACGAGGTAAAGAGTTCTTCCGAAGCGAGCGAATTTCCCTCCTAAATGATTTTCTTTTGAAGGTCGTAATCAACTGTGCCATTCTAAAAGGACTGAAATACAATCAAGCAACGGCCACGTTTCACCAGTGGAGAGACAATAAACAAGTCTACGGTTTAAATTTTAGTTCCAAGGAGGACGCCGACTTATTCGCTAGGGCCATGTTTCACTCTTTAGAAGTAGGTGGGAATTTTTTCTCCTCTGAACCGATTAATACGTGCTTGTCTTTAGATACTTAGTAATATAGTCCGGCAGCCGACACAGCAGTACCCGACAGCGCCTATACAACAACAACAGCAACAGCAGCAGCCTCCCCAACCACCACAACAGCCTCTGTATGACGAAGATATGGGGTACCGTACGATGACTAGGGAAGACGTAGCAATGATACAGGAACGAAGAATATCATCTGCAATAATGTCACCCCAGCAAACATCCCCCATGAGTACTGTGCCTATAGCTCCGGCTCTTCCTAATTCCCAACCAGTTCCCAGCCCCGTTTCGCCACCTTCCGGACCAGGTGGTCACCAAAGAACTACCAGCGCACCTCCCGCCCCTGCCCCTCCGCCACTTCCAATATCAAGCATGAGCGTATCTGCACCACCTGCACCTCCTATAGGTGCACCCCCTCAAGCGGCAGGGCCTCCACCCCCACCTCCCCCTCCAATGAACATGTCAAGATCTCAGAGTAGTGACGGTGGTGAAGTTAATTCTCTAGCGGCTCAATTACAAAATGCTAGGTTAAAAAGGAGTAGTAAAAACACCCCGCCTCCCGCAGAAAACAGTGGCTCTTCGACGAGCAGCGGCGGAAGTAGTAATTACGGAACTCTAGGAAGAGGAGGAGGTGGTAGCATGGCCTCAATGATGGACGAAATGGCTAAAACTTTGGCGAGGAGAAGAGCTGCGGTAAGTCTGTGGGGGGGAGTGCTCATCACCTTAGCATTTTTGACACTTTGATTGTTTCAGGTGGAAAAGAAAAACCCGGATATCGAAGAAGACGATAAGAAAGCGACGTGGGAGAAGACGAACACATTGCCGAGCAGCACTTCCAAGTTTTCAGAATCACCGAAGAGTATTAGGAAACGATTCGGCTCAGCCTCCGAAGAGACAATCTTAAAAGTGAATGGCCTAAACGAAGTCAGTGGTCTATCTCTAGGACCGACAGAATTAGAGAGCCTTAAAAGTGAGATAGTTAAAGAAATAAAAAAAGAAATCGCCAAAATGAAGCAGGAAATTTTAGACGGTGAGTATTGCACTTCACGTATTGTTTTTTTTTTTTTGTCAAGCACGGGGCTAATCATTTCGTCTTGAATGTTGTTGTTGCAGCAATCAAATCAGAACTGAATCGAAGGTAATTTATATAATCCAATCCATTCGTTGCGTAACAACTCAGCAAAAGAAAAAAAAAGTCTTTTTATAATTTTACACCGAGTCGAAACCACAGTATGTATTAATCATTATCAATCATCATATGACGTGCATTTATGTATAAATTATGAATGTTTCCTATCGGCTGTTCTGTACACTAATGAATCGTTAGGAGGTAGGAGTACGTACATAGAAGTCATTTGCAGTTTTTAAGGCGAGGTTGTGTTCTTAACGTAATACAGTTTTGTTAGAAATATTTGCATTTCCAAACATTTTGCATTTATTTGTTTATATTTTCATCGAATCTTAGATAAGAATCATAAATAAGAAAGTGGTGTGAGATGTTTTGATTGATTTAAAAAAATTTCTGCAACAAGAAGTTTTATGAGCAAAGAAAAAAGAAAACCTGATTTAATTGATTGGGTTCCGGGGTCCTAGTTTTCTCGACAGTCTACTAAAGATCTTTTCTCAAATTATTGAAATGCAGTCAACGAGCTGAGGTGCTTGTTGCTTTGCAGTAGAGCTTCAAAAAGCTAACCAATTAGCTCAAGTTAAAGTTCAGTTTTATAAAAGTGTGTTGCTTTATTACCTGAACTTTAATTTTTATACCTTTACAATACTAGCACGTTGAAGTCTTTTAAATAAATAATACAAAAACCAAATTGTCTTTTTCTTCCAATCACAGCAATTAAATAAAACCCGTTTATTTTTATAATAACACCTGAGTGAGTTTGTCTGGTCGTAATTAACCGTTTTAAATAATGATACAATGTTTGGAAATGTATTGTTATGTAGGTACAGAATGGCTTATTTAAATATATCGCTATATAGATGTCGTATGATACAAAGCACAGTATAATGATAAGTTTTAAGTAGTATTTATTATTTAAAATAAGTTATGTTAAATGAATATATTTAAATTTTAGTGATTCCCTGTAGTATTTTGCTTACTTTATGATAATTTTGAACATTCGACCTATTGCATTTTATTTAATTTTTTTCGTAACTAGTTTACAGATGATCTAAACGAAAAAGAATATCAATGGGAACAAAATCATCCTCTCATGTAGAATTAATTAATCAATTAATTTGTATTAATGTAATGTCGAAATTATTATAAACGTGGCAAGACAATGGGTCTCAAAAATTAATAAAAATAATAACAACAACAACAACAACAGTGATAATAATAAAAACAAACAGCACATGTTCAATTTTATCAGAAAGTACGGATTCGTAAATATCTATTTATTATTATTAGTTAGTTGGGACTTCCAATGAGATATTTATTCACATGATTTTTGAGGAAAGAAGTTTAATAATCCAAGTGACAACGATTTTACCACATTGAAGGCGATAATAATTTTAACTCGTTTAATCAAATACATACCATCAACAAATTCAATTTTAATACACAATTTTTTTTTTTTTTTAATCAAATTAGTAATCAAATTAAGAGGCTTATTAATTTAAACAAAAAATTAAAACAGTTGGGGAAGAAATTTGTTTCCGAACGCCTCCTTCAATTGGTAAAATTGCCAAAAGGCCAAGCAGTTAACGATAAAATATGTGATACGAACAAAAATAATAACATTGATTGCAATTTTGAAAAAAAAAGAAATAGAAAAAATAGTCCGTAGACGCGAACGCAGCAATCAAATAACTTGGCTCACTGATTTTTCGTATTAGTCCGCATTAGGATATGTTATCTCTCTTAACTGTTGGAAACATTACAGTTTATTTTAGTGCTTTTATGTACAAAGAAAAGAAAAGATTTAATATTGACAAAGTATTATAGACACATAATTGAATTAATAGCTGCTTGTAATAGTTTAGTATACCATATGTACATCGAAGATCATAACAATATGCATTTTGTTTTACGAGGGCGCGGTGCACTTACTCTTGAGTGGTCTCTCTCTCTCTGTTTAAAAAAAAAAAATTGAAGAAAGAAAAACGTATGGATCGCGCGTGTAACGTATTGCATAGTCATAAATAACGGAAAACTTAACCCTTAATTTTTAAGAGCGTAAATATTGAAGCGAATTGTATAAATAATTACATAATCAATCAATTAAGATTTTTTTATTAAACATAATACATAATATTTCGGATGTAAGTTATGATGATATATTTGTGATATTTAGTCGCATTTCTTTTTACAACTTGAGCTTATGGTGGACAAACCAACCGCGTTTTGGAAAAAGTGTGCGTTTTTAATGCAAATGCAGATTTTTATTTTTTTTGTTTGTTTTCTAATTGTGATCTCAAGTCAAAATTGCACATTTTTTTTATATTAATATATCTTTGATTCATATCTTTTGAATGAATTGAGTTTTACAGTGTATTTGAAATAAATATCTTTAAAGTGTAATCGTGTTTTATTTATTTATTTTCTGTGCCATGTACCTACAGGAAATTATTTTGTGCCAACGAATATAACTGTAGATTGAAGACTTCGAACAATCCTGCAATAATTCTAAGAATACGTAAGTTTTTTTAACCAACTAATTATGATTATGTTTAAAATTTTCAAAAACTGAAATCTCGAGATTTACAAAATGGTTCTTAAAGTTTGTTCGTAAGAAATTTAGTCTGTTATAGATTGTACCATAAGGTAGTATTCATTAAGAACCTCAAAACTTGCAGAATTTGTATTTATTTAGGTATTTATTGCGTGCATTCATGTACACTTCCGCCTGCTTTTGGGAACTCTGCGATCTGTCGCCTTTTCCTGCCGATTGCGTCAAAAATCATGTCTCACAAGTTTGAAACCTGGACCTTATTAGCGTAAATGGTAACCGCCGTTGACCTCGACCTACGTAGATAGCTGACTCGAAGCTTTATGATTTGATTGATATCAAGAACAATACAAACATTTCTGTTTCTTGAAAAAGTAAGTCAAAATTAATATAAGTCTGTATTCTTGAACAATTCCATTTTTAGTCGTTTGCAGACCTGCCAACTTAGTGAAAATAAATATTATTTATTTAAAATAATATGAAGCTATTCTTAAATCGAATGAATATTTCAGATAACTGTAATACTACATAACTAAGTTAATAATATTTTTGTAAACCTAATTGAAAAAACATTTTTTTTTGAACAACCGTACAGGTGTATCGTTGCGTGCATAATTCATTCGTAACATGCAAATAATTCTTTGCAGGTGACACATCGCCTAAAAATAATTATGATTGTGACGAGCGATTATGCAAGTGTCCTTAAAATTTAGGTAATTTTTTCGTTAAAAAAAAAATCAGTCGCGTATGTCTGCAAGCGCTATTTATTATGTGAGGACATTGACAAACCAGGAGTTTTATTTATTTAATTTTGAAAAAAGAAAAGAAGAGGATTTGAATTTGGCTGGTAACATAAACTGCCGGATACACATCTTTTAGCTGAATTAAAAAAATCCGGAAGTATAAGAAAATATACACGATTTTCTTCAGTTTTTTCGTAGTGTGAAAATGATTTATTAGCAGAGATCGGAATCACATATTTTGACGTCATCATCGGGCGGCGCTTGTCACGCTGCAGCATACGATTATTTTAGTAGTTGGAACTATGAATGATTTCTTCTTCGAAATCGTGTGCATGTATGCTCGAGATGGATTTTGAATTTTGAGAACGAAACAGAAATTTCTCTTCCTTTTCCGTTTAGTCGGGTAGAAAAGAAAAGAGGAAACGGGAGGCGATCAAAACAGTTTTCAAGAAAAAAGTTACAAGAAAAGAGTAACTTACACAATGAGAGACAAGAAAAAAGCGAGAAACTTTTCGATGATCAAGAAATAAAATCAAAAACGGGGGGGGGGGGGGAATTTTAAAGTAATTATAATTATTTAATTTATGAAAAAAGGTTAAACATTGACAATAAAAAAAACATGAAGAATTTTTTAACAGTCGAGTAAAAGTAAAAATTAATTTACGAAGTTTGACATGTAAATAACTATTGGAGGAATTGTGTGACGTGATTATGTACTTCGAGTATCGTTCGCTTTTGTTTCTTGTTTGTTTCTTGTTTTTTTTTGTTTTATTTTGAGGAATCGTTCTTTTGCATTTTATTCACGTTTCGTTTGTCTTTTGTTTTATCCTTTTGTTTCCTCCCAGTTTCTTGACTTGCAAAAGTTTTCGGCCGGAGAATCGCCGTTTTTTTTTTTCATTTATTTTTTATTTCCCTTCTGCTTCTGTTTTGTTTTTTTTTTGTTTTGTTTGTTTTTCGCAATCTTCAGTCCATCGAATTGGTTTTCGCATTTTATTGACTCCCTTTTACGGTTATCTTTTGTTTCCTAGGAATTTGTTTTTATTTGCTGAAATGTTTTAGTATAGTGATACTTCTGTTTTTTTTTTTAATTCAGCTCTCGCATTCTCGAATTTCTCTAGATTTTTTTAACAGTCGAGAAAAAAGTAAGTAAAAATTCCCAACGACAATCATTAGATACATTAAAAAAAATTACACATTCGAGACGTAACAATAATTCGAATTTTACAAAAAAAAAGAGCACACAAAGAAAGAAAGTCACAATCAAAACACAAAAGCAGCAGAAACAAAAGCCGATCGTAACGGTTTGCAGACTGCAGAAAGTCTTTATACTGTTCGAAAAAAATTGGCAAATAAAATAAAAAAAGAAAAAAGAAGAATACTTTCGTTTTTTGGAAAAATATAATCGGAATGGAAATTGAGAAAAAAGAAAGAAAATGGATAACTTCAACGAGAAAAGAAGAGAAAGAAAAACAAATAACGATCGTACATCTTACGACAAACAGAAGAGAAGAAAAGAAACAATTTCGGAAAATAAGCGCGAAAAGACTAAATTGATTAATAATTCAAAACAAGAAAAATACAGAACAGTAAATAAATTGAAAAAAACAACCAAAACGTAACTGTTTAATCATCTCGCTGTTTTGTAATCATGCTTGATAATACAATTTTTAACCATAAAATACAATTTTTTCTATGAATTTGAAACTTAATGAGTTGGCAGTACTGTGCCGGGCCGATTATGAAGAATTTCCGCAAACTTATTCGCGAAAATCAGCAACAACCAACAGATGGCGTTATTAATAAGGAAAACAAACAGCTGTCATTAGTGTTATTTAGTATAACTTGTTATATTCGGCCCACCAATGCTTTTTATTAGTTTTATTATTACGTGTGCGTTGTGCTAAAAGTACGGAAGCGTCATAAATCTCACAAACAAACAATTCAATTTAATGTTTTTTTTTTTTTTTTGTAGGTTAACCGAATGTTTTCCTTATTACAGGGACCTTCACAAAATTTTCGCTAGATGTCAGCCATTTCGTGATTTTCTCGAATTGTAAAGAATTGAAAGAATTTCGATTCGAAGAGTTGATTCTCTTCAATTTTTTTTCTTCTCAGTCAAAAAAAAAATTCCCTAATGTAAATTTTCACCTACAGTTCTAACCTGTTTCCGCCTATTTCTAATAAACAGCGGTTGGAATCACATATTTTAACGTCATCAATTAGAGTTTGGGTTTGCATAGAAGAAAATTATTTTTAATACGTAATTCTTTCAATTCTTTGCAATTCGAGAAAATCACGAAATGGCCGACATCTAGCGACAATTTTGTGAAGGTCCCTATAATAAGGAAAACATTCGGTTAACCTACAAAAAAGAAAAACATTAAATTGAGGCGTTTGTTTGTGATATTTATGGCGCTTCCGTACTTTTAACATAACGCACACGTAATAATAAAACTAATAAAAAGCATTGGTGGGCCGAATATAACAAGTTATACTAAATAACACTAATGACAGCTGTTTGTTTTCCTTATTAATAACGCCATCTGTTGGTTGTTGTTGCTGATTTTCGCGAATAAGTTTGCGGAAATTTTTCATAATCGGGCGGCACAGAATTGCCAACTCATTAAGTTTCAAATTCATAGAAAAAATTGTATTTTATGGTTAAAAATTGTATTATCAAGCATGATTAAAAACAGCGAGATGATTAAACAGTTACGTTTTGTTTGTTTTTTCAATTTATTTATTGTTTTTTTTTTTTGTTTTGAATTATTAATCAATTTAGTCTTTTCGCTTATTTTCTGAAATTGTATCTTTTCTTTTCTTCTGTTTGTCGTAAGATGTACGATCGTCATTTGTTTTTCTTTCTCTTAATTTCTCGTTGAAGTTATCCATTTTTTTTTTTTTCAATTTCCATGAAATTCCGATTACATTTTTCCAAAAGACGAAAATATTCTTCTTTTTTCTTTTTCTATTTGATTTGCCAAATTTTTTCGAACAGAATAAAGACTTTCTGCAGTCTGCAAACCGTTACGATCGGCTTTTGTTTCTGTTGCTTTTGTGTTTTGATTGTGACTTTCTTTCTGTGTGTGCTCTTTTTTTTGTAAATTTCGAATTACTGTTACGTCTCGAATGTGTAGTATTTTAATGTATCTAATGATTGTCGTTGGGAATTTTTACTTACTTTTTTCTCGACTGTTAAAAAAATCTAGAGAAATTCGAGAATGCGAGAGCTGAATTAAAAAAAAAAAAAAAGAGAAGTATCACTATACTAAAACATTTCAGCAAAATAAAAACAAATTCCTAGGAAACAAAAGATAACCGTAAAAGGGAGTCAATAAAATGCGAAAACCAATTCGATGGACTGAAGATTGCGAAAAACAAACAAAACAAAAAAAACAAAACAGAAGCAGAAGGGAAATAAAAAATAAATGAAAAAAAAAAAAACGGCGATTCTCCGGCCGAAAACTTTTGCAAGTCAAGAAACTGGGAGGAAACAAAAGGAAAAAACAAAAGACAAACGAACCGTGAATAAAATGCAAAAGAACGATTCCTCAAAATAAAACAAAAAAAAAAAACAAAGAAACAAAAGCGAACGATACTCGAAGTACATAATCACGTCATACAATTCCTCCAATAGTTATTTACATGTCAAACTTTGAAATCAATTTTTACTTTTTCTCGACTGTTACAAAATTCTTCATGTTTTTTTTTTATTGTCAATCATTGTTAACCTTTTTTCATAAATTAAATAATTATAATTACTTTGAAATCCCCCCCCCCCCGTTTTTGATTTATCTAATGATTGTCGTCGGGAATTTTTACTTCTTTTACTTTTTCTCGACTGTTAAAAAATTCTAGAGAAATTCGGGAATCCGAAAATGTAAAAATATATAGGGTGTTCCGTTTAAAATAACGAAGTGAGCTAACGCCCAGGCTAAACGGAACACTCTGTACACGTCAAACTAATTTTAAAATGTGCTCCACGTGATCGTGTGAAACTTTCATTTGAAACATTTTTTCGTAAAATTAATAACTAGAGAGATATGAAAGAATCCACCTTAAGTGGGATACCCTGTATATTGCAATCTCATTTTTTCATTGTCGTTAGTTTAAAAAAAAAATCAAAATTAATAACTAGAGAGGTATGAAAGAATCCGCCTTAAGTGGGACACCCTGTAATATGATTGAAGGTGAAACATTTCATGAAATATTTCAAAAAAATGTGTTTCGTGAAATTTTTTCGCACAGTTTTAATTTGAAACTGTAGCCCGCAGCATTTTGGGTACTCCTGATCGATTTGGTGGGGATGAAAGCATGCTGCTGACAACTATCGACTCGTGCTATATACGAACACGGCACGATGGCGTCGCACATCTAATACCGCAGTAGTGGAGTGTGTATGTGTGTGTGCGTCCTAGGCCAACTATAATCGCACAAGAAACACCGAAATCCAACGCAAAAGTGCAGTTGAACGTGTGAACGCAATTCGCATTACGTCCAGCGCTCTATTTTGTTGAGAAAAATACAACACATCGCAGGTAATTTATTGATTTGTTGTGGTGCAGGTGATGCCAAAAAAATTCGCTTCGCTCCCTTTATTTAAATTCAAAAGGAAGGATGAGCAGCAGATACTTCCTTCCGTTTTGCTCATTCATTTTTTAATTTATTGATTGGTCTATATTATAATTTCTTTTTTCAAAAGGTTCTCGTTCTCAAAATTAAACTTGTTTTGGTTGTATAGCTTTGATTTCTGCAAAACGAATAACTGAAGGCCATCCCATTCCATATTGTAGTTACTGAAACTGGGGGAGCTCCAGAAGCTCATCCAGATTGTTATTGTACCATCCGATGACCATGATGAGTCAACTCTGCTGCCTACAAAATCCAAATTTGATACCCACTACTATACATCTGAACTGAACCCAAACAGTTAATGCTGCCTGCCTGCTTGCTTACTCAAGGTCGTTTCCCATTCTCACGTTTGCCAAAAAGATTGCATCGTTTCCAAAACGACTTGGCGTCGTCATCTCATCTTCCAACATCAGTTTGAGAATTGGTTGGTTCCGACCGGTAACCAAAGTCGTCACATCATTTTGTTTATTATTACGTGATTACTGCCCTGAAAACCTTCTCGAATCATACCTAAATCGTAAAATCAAATTTTGACCACTGTATATTAATGAAATGTACAGGGTTCGTTTTGTTAACGTGAATGAATCTCCTCGAGTATAATTATTAACCAATACAAAAAAAATTATTGCAAATGTTTTTGATTGCGGTGCACCTATTTCATCCCTATTTGGGGCTTCGTCAGCCACTTAAATTCTTAAATAAAAGAAAGAATGAAAAACACGATTTTTACGTAGATTTCGTTTAATTGTTCCTTCAATATTTGTGCAAAATCCTTTACTTTACTTTTTTTTTCATTACTTTTTTTTATTCTTCATTCCTTTTTTTTATCAGCAGTTTAGGTGGTGACATCTTGCAACCGATTTTTTTTTTTAATAAAATTGTACGAGACTTTTTCAGCCAATTAAACAGTTAAAGTGGCCCGCCCAGTTATGCCAATTACAGCAGGACATAATTTCAACATGGATGTATTTAAAAAAAAAAATGATTGTTGGATACCTATTTCAACTCTGTTTTGGGAGCTCATCAGCAGAACGACGGTAGTTCCAGAACTCGCAACCGCAATCTCGCCGATCTATCTTATTTACTGTTGTTGTTTGCGTGTGTACTCGATCGATTCCGAATGTAAATGAAACAAGTTGACGTGATTGCGGAAAAGTTCTCGAGCTGTTCTTCTGCTGATGAGGCCCTAAACAGGGGGGAAATAGCTATTTCTTTCACGTTAGTACCGTCTTTCTGTATAGATCTTTATTCGATTTCATTGTTCGGCATTCATCATTTTTGATTTGTTTTTTTTTTGAATATTTTCTTTTATGAATTCTAAAACGCTGCAACCGTTTCATTTCTCTTTCGATTTTTGCAATATGGGCGGGCGACTTAATTTTCATTTTCATTTTGTTTATGACTGACGATTCTAAAGTACGGAGAAATTAATTTTTGGTTTTGGTTCAGTTGTCTTTATTTAATTTTTGCTTGGTTTGAATAGAATTTAATTTTTTTTTTATTTTTGACTTGTGTAGAATGTAGTGCAATATGGTATGATAAGTTTGAGTGAATTCAGTTAACTTTGAGATTTGCGGAGATTAATTTTAATTTGTTTTTTAAAGTACGGAAAAAATAATTTTTGTTTTTTATTTAATTTTTGCTTGGTTTGAATAGAATTTTAATTTTTTTTTTTTTTAATTTTTGACTTGTCTAGAATGTAGTGCAATATAATATGATAAGTTGGGTGAGTTCAGTTGACCTTGAGATTTGTTGAGATTCATTTTAACTTATTTTTTAATTTTTTTATAATTCTATATTATGGAAAAATTAATTTCTGTTTTGGTTTAGTTGTCTTTATTTAATTTTTGCTTGGGTTGAATAGGATTTAATTTTTTGTTTAATTTTTGACTTGTGCAGAATGGAGTACAATATAATATGATAAATTTGGGTGAGTTCAGTTGACCTTGAGAATTGTTGAGATAGATTTCAACTTGTTTTTTAATTTTTTTACATTTCTAAAGTACGGAAAAATTAATTTTTGTTTTTTATTTAATTTTTGACTTGTGTAGAATGGAGTGCAATATACTATGATAAGTTTGGGTGAGTTCAGTTGACCTTCAGATTTGTTGAGTCATTTTAATTTGTTTTAAATTTTTTTACAACATTTTAAAGTACGGAGAAATTAATTTTTGTTTTGGTTCAGTTGTCTTTATTTAATTTTTGCTTGGGTTGAATAGAATTTTAATTTTTTTTTTTTATTTTTGACTTGTGTAAAATGGAGTGCAATCTAGTATAATAAGTTGGGTGAGTTCAGTTGACCTTGAGATTTGTTGAGATTCACTTTAATTTGTTTTTTAATTTTTGCTTCGGTTGAACAGAATTTTAATTTTTGATTCCTGTGGAATAAAGTGCAATATAGTATGATAAGTTTGGGTGAGTTCAGATTTGACCTTGAGATTTGTTGAGATTCATTTTAATTTGTTTTAAATTTTTTACAATATTTTAAAGTACGAAAAAATTAATTTTTATTTTGGTTTAGTTGCCTTTATTTAATTTTTGCTTGCGTTGAATAGAATTTTAATTTTTTTTTTAATTTTTGACTTGTGTAGAATGGAGTACAATGCATATAGTATGATAAATTTGGGTGAGTTCAGTTGACCTTGAGTTTTGTTGGGATTCATTTTAATTTGTTTTGAATTTTTTACCCGAAATGATTTCTTCCATTTAATTGTTTACTTAATTTTTTTTTATATTCAATCCAAAGCGCGATAGTAAAGACTGAAATCATTCAGAGCGCCATCTCTAGGCCAACAAAGAAAAACTTGAAAAACCTTGTCTCAAAAAAATTGAGTATTTTTTAGCAACTAATTATTTTCGACGAAAATATTTTAAAGAGGGCGGTTTCCACAAACCGGAGGTTTTTTACAAACCTGCAGGACGCGGGACAAAATGTTTGAAAATCGGGACTGTCCCACCAAAATCGGTCACCTTATGTTGGTAGGAATGTGCATGTGAAACGATTAAAAAAATTTCATAAAAGGAAATTTCCTGAAATTTCAACAGTTTTCGAAATTGCCAAAAGAGTGGAAATTTCCTAGGTTTTTGAAATTTCTGTGGAAATTGAAATTTCTGTGGAAATTTCTTAAATGTCGGATTTTTTTTTGTTTGGAAATTTCACCGTAATTTCCAAATACCTATCGATCGTTGCGTTTTAGATAACACAATACTTATGATACTTATTAACAGGGAAAAGAATTCGGGCCACTTGTTCGGCGAACGGTATGAAAATTTAGTACTCGGACTGTATCAGTCTCGTCTACAATAATTTCTGCGAATTACCGTGCCTCCCACTCAATAATAATCATCGGAACGTCGGTAGGAGTAAATAGTACATTCGACGTAAACGCTAAGTGGTGTGAATTCTTTTCCCTGCTTATTAAGTTTAAAAAAAATTGTTGCAAATTATTTTTTTTTTATTTGTAAGGTCAAAAAGCGATTGTACGAAATTCGTACGTATAGCAACCTTAATTATTCCAATCTGTATAATTCCGCCTGTCAAGAAAGAATAGAGAATAAAACGTGAAACAGGAAACAGGCCTTTGATTTAACAACTTTAAAATTTATTTTTTAATTAAATTGAAAGCATTCTTTTCTAATAACATAAATTATTGATTTCTTCATAACGGAGTCTTTTCATGTGTAGTTAAATTATACTATACACCATGAATATTACATTCGTAAGGTGAAAGTTAATAATCATAATCACTTAATATTAAATGTTAACAACACACCTGATGGTTGCACTAAATTAATTTAGGATATCCTTTCGTGGAATGTAAGCCAGCCTGCATACTTAATTTTTTTGTCACGTTTTTCTATTTCTAAATTCCATCTGCGTATGTTTCATGCATCCATGTGACAAAACCACAGTGAATTTAATGTTGTACATTGCATCAAATCCAAGTTTGTTCTTGCTTATTCATGATAGGATATGCACATGTGGTGACTTTGGTGACTTCTGCATACATATTATGTGTCATCTATGTATCTCTCATCTGTAATACTAGTAAACCGTGTGACTCGTTTCATGCATGATATACATAGTATTTAAAGGCCTCGAGGAACTTCCGCCTTTCTTATCTCTTACGTGTTTTATTTATTATTGTTATGATGGCTACATTCCTGTGACCGTCACGAAAAGATTACAAACTACGTTTATCCTTGGTACAAAAAAAAAATACAAAAAGTTGCGTGTTGCTCGCTTCAAATTATCTTATTTTATTTACATCCCTGCACCAATACCGTAAATTTGATTGCGCCAACTATTAAAAAACGTACTATAGTCTCCTTTCTGTGAAATATCGATGTGCCTCGTTGTGAATTAAATCATCTTGTGGTATCAAGTTGACCGAAATTTAAAAAAAAAATCGTTTTTCTTTTCAGTGATGAAAACTGCCTTTATTATTGTGGGAGATTCATTTGAAAAATAAAAAAAAAAAACTGAAAGGGAAATGATTGTTTAATAAAGCGCGATAAATTACAGTTTTATACTTCCTGGTATTTGTGGTATACTCGGTTTCATTTGCGATTGCAAACCGATTAGAAGAATTAAATCTTATTTTGCCTTAATTATTTCACAAATGGCAGGAAAATATTTAAAATTCAAACGTTTAAAGCCACGTGATCAGTTCCTTAGTACATTTTCTCTTCTATCATTGGCAACACTGAGTAATTTTTAGTAAATATTTCATAGTGATTGAGTTTCTAGCAGTGACCAATCTGCCTGCTGGGCCTAGGGCCCTTGGCTGACAAATTGCAGGTTTTTAGGAATTTTTTAGAATTCTTTTTAAGGGGTAAAAGTAACATCAAAATTAAAAATTATTATTCTTTTTTTTTGTACAGTGCTAGCAAAAATTACCGACGCGTGTGAAGTTGCAGCTTTGTTAATCGCTATATACTATATCGTCTAAGATAACTGAGCTGCAACTTCACACGTATCAGTCAGTTTTGCTCGCAATGTACCAAAAGAAAAACTGCAATGTTTAAATTTTATGAATTTCAAATAAACTTACCTGTAAGTAACATCAAAATTAAAAATTATTATTCTTTTTTTTTGTGCAGCGCCAGCAAAAATTACTGACGCGTGTGAAGTTGCAGCTTTGTTAATCGCTGTGTATTATATCCAAGGTTACTAAAGCCACTTTGACAGACCTTGTATTATATCGACTAAGATAACTGAGCTGCAACTTCACACGTATCTGAATTTCAAATAAACTTACCTGTAAGTAACATCAAAATTAAAAATTATTATTCTTTTTTTTTGTGCAGCGCCAGCAAAAATTACTGACGCGTGTGAAGTTGCAGCTTTGTTAATCGCTGTGTATTATATCCAAGGTTACTAAAGCCACTTTGACAGACCTTGTATTATATCGACTAAGATAACTGAGCTGCAACTTCACACGTATCTGAATTTCAAATAAACTTACCTGTAAGTAACATCAAAATTAAAAATTATTATTCTTTTTTTTGTGCAGTGCTAGCAAAAATTACCGACGCGTGTGAAGTTGCAGCTTTGTTAATCGCTGTGTATTATATCGACTAAGATAACTGAGCTGCAACTTCACACGTATCTGAATTTCAAATAAACTTACCAGTAAGTAACATCAAAATTAAAAATTATTATTCTTTTTTTTTGTGCAGTGCTAGCAAACATCACCGACGTGTGTGAAGTTGCAGCTTTGTTAATCGCTATGTATTATATCGTCTAAGATAACTAAGCTGCAACTTCACACGTATCTGAATTTCAAATAAACTTACCTGTAAGTAACATCAAAATTAAAAATTATTATTCTTTTTTTTGTGCAGTGCGAGCAAAAATTACTGACGCGTGTGAAGTTCCAGCTTTGTTAATCGCTATGTATTATATCGTCTAAGATAACTAAGCTGCAACTTCACACGTATCTGAATTTCAAATAAACTTACCTGTAAGTAACATCAAAATTAAAAATTATTATTCTTTTTTTTGTGCAGTGCGAACAAAAATTACTGACGCGTGTGAAGTTCCAGCTTTGTTAATCGCTATGTATTATATCGTCTAAGATAACTGAGCTGCAAGTTCACACGTATCAGTCAGTTTTGCTCGCGCTGTACCAAAAAAAAAACTGCGATGTTTAAATTTTATGAATTTCAAATAAACTTACCAGTAAGTAACATCAAAATTAAAAATTATTATTATTCTTTTTTTTGCACAATGCGAGCAAAAATTACCGACGCGTGTGAAGTTGCAGCTTTGTTTGTTTATAACGACTAAGATAACTGAGCTGCAACTTCACACATATCAGTCAGTCACTGTACGAAAAAAAGAAAACTGTAATGTTTAAATTTTATGAATTTCGAATAAACTTACCAGTCGATTCAGTATAAATATTAAATATCAACGAATATACATAGCGTTCGGTTCTTTTATCATCTCACGTTTCGTTTATTTTCGCATTTTTTTTTATAATCTCCTTAAGTTTTTTTTTATAAATAAATCTAAAAAGTTTTCTTTGATGAACATTTTTGTTTTCCTCGATTCATTTGCCCGCAATTTAATTCTCTGTGTGATTGTGATCGAAACGAATTCAAATTTAATGCAAAACGACATTTTCTTGGAAGTCTTTGAGAATTAATTATCATCCGTTCAATTAATTTCACCTACGCAGGATAGTGAAATTAATTGCTTTAAATACCGCTGAGCGGTAATAACGATAATAATTCCCAACCAACTGGCTAGATTTGTTTAACAAAACAGGCGAGCAAGTTGGTAACAGTTATGGCAAGGCCAAATAGAAAGAATTTTTTAGTTTTTTTTTTTTTTTTTGGTGAAAATTCCTCGTACAGATTCCAGTTACTTATTTATTTTTTCTTTAGCCCTTTTAAACACAGTGACGTAGCGACAATTTTAATAGGTGTAAAAATCCCCAATTTTTTTTTTCTTTTGATTATTTAAAATTTTAATTGCGGGAGTTGTTAATAAACGACTTGACAAAAAAATTCTTGAAATCGTTTTATCATTGTCTGAATCGAGGTCTGAATAAGTCGGCTCACAGTTATACAATTTTAAAGGCCGCAACTAGTCGAACCGTAGCTAAAACGAGCCACTTTAAAATAAAAATGACATAAGATAGATAGATTAGGCATTAATTAGAGTCAATACTCTACATTCTCACTTTTTCTTACATTTTCTCTCTTCTCAATAAACGTTTATTGGTTAAATAACGTACGCACTTAAATAAGAAAATAATTAAATAAAATAAAAACGCGAAATAAAATGAAATTTTTAAAACTAGATAACTGTACACTTGTCTTTTCAGTTATTCATCGAATTCATGATTGTATGAATTTTTGATTTGACGATCACGAGATTGAATTTGAAAATATTTTTCCCCTAAATATGGGGGGTTGAATTGTGCATAAATATCTTGGCTCTATGAAGTATGATAATAAATTATTTTTGCCAGAATCATTCATGTATAATTTTTCTTTCTTTTGATTGATTGATTGACGATTATTACGATTGATTGATTGATTGACGATTATTACGATTGATTGATTGTTTGAATTAGAAAGTTTCTTGCCCCTAAATTTGGGGGGATAAATTGAGCATAAGTATCTTGGCTCTACCAAGTATGTTAATAAACTATTTTTTCCAGAATCATTCATGTATAATTTTTCTTTTTTTGATTGATTGATTGATCGACGATTATTACTATTGATTGATTGAATTAAAAAAGTTTTTTGCCCCTAAATTTGGGGAGGATAAATTAAGCATAAATATCTTGGCTCTATCAAGTATGTTAATAAACTTTTTTTTGCCAGAGTCATTCATGTATAACTTTTTTGATTAATTGATTGACTTTTGATTGATTGATTGACGATTACGACGTTGAATTAAAAAAGTATTTTCGCCTAAATTTGGGGGATGAGTTGGTCATAAATATCTTGACTCTGTTAAGTATGTTAATAAATTATTTTTGCCAGAATCATTCATATATAATTTTTCTTTTTTTGATTGATTGATTGACGATTATTACGAATGATTGATTGATTGAATTAGAATGTTTCTTGCCCCTAAATTTGGGGGGATAAATTGAGCATAAGTATCTTGGCTCTACCAAGTATGTTAATAAACAATTTTTTCCAGAATCATTCATGTATAATTTTTCTTTTTTTGATTGATTGATTGATCGACGATTATTACTATTGATTGATTGAATTAAAAAAGTTTTTTGCCCCTAAATTTGGGGAGGATAAATTAAGCATAAATATCTTGGCTCTATCAAGTATGTTAATAAACTTTTTTTTGCCAGAGTCATTCATGTATAACTTTTTTGATTAATTGATTGACTTTTGATTGATTGATTGACGATTACGACGTTGAATTAAAAAAGTATTTTCGCCTAAATTTGGGGGATGAGTTGGTCATAAATATCTTGACTCTGTTAAGTATGTTAATAAATTATTTTTGCCAGAATCATTCATATATAATTTTTCTTTTTTTGATTGATTGATTGACGATTATTACGAATGATTGATTGATTGAATTAGAATGTTTCTTGCCCCTAAATTTGGGGGGATAAATTGAGCATAAGTATCTTGGCTCTACCAAGTATGTTAATAAACAATTTTTTCCAGAATCATTCATGTATAATTTTTCTTTTTTTGATTGATTGATTGATCGACGATTATTACTATTGATTGATTGAATTAAAAAAGTTTTTTGCCCCTAAATTTGGGGAGGATAAATTAAGCATAAATATCTTGGCTCTATCAAGTATGTTAATAAACTTTTTTTTGCCAGAGTCATTCATGTATAACTTTTTTGATTAATTGATTGACTTTTGATTGATTGATTGACGATTACGACGTTGAATTAAAAAAGTATTTTCGCCTAAATTTGGGGGATGAGTTGGTCATAAATATCTTGACTCTGTTAAGTATGTTAATAAATTATTTTTGCCAGAATCATTCATATATAATTTTTCTTTTTTTGATTGATTGATTGACGATTATTACGAATGATTGATTGATTGAATTAGAATGTTTCTTGCCCCTAAATTTGGGGGGATAAATTGAGCATAAGTATCTTGGCTCTACCAAGTATGTTATTAAACTATTTTTGCCAGAATCCTTCATGTATAACTTTTTTGATTAATTGATTGACCTTTGATTGATTGATTGATGATTACGAAATTGAATTAAAAAGTGTTTTCCCCTAAATTTGGAGGATGAGTTGGGCATAAATATCTTGACTCTGTTAAGTATGTTAATAAACTATTTTTGCCAGAAACATTCATTTATAATTTTTCTTTTTTTAATTGATTGATTGATTGACGATTATTACGATTGATTGATTGGATTAGAAAGTTTCTTGCCCCTAAATTTGGGGGGATAAATTGATCATAAGTATCTTGGCTCTACCAAGTATGTTATTAAACTATTTTTGCCAGAGTCATTCATGTATAACTTTTTTTGATTGATTGATTGACTTTTGATTGATTGATTGACGATTACGACATTAAATTAAAAAAGTGTTTTTCCCTAAATTTGAAGGATGAGTTGGGCATAAGTATCTTGACTCTGTTAAGTATGTTAATAAACTATTTTTGCCAGAAACATTCATTTATAAATTTTCTTTTTTTAATTGAGTGATTGATTGACGATTATTACGATTGATTGATTGAATTAGAAAGTTTCTTGCCCCTAAATTTGGGGGGATAAATTGAGCATAAGTATCTTGGCTCTACCAAGTATGTTAATAAACTATTTTTTCCAGAGTCATTCATGTATAACTTTTTTTGATTAATTGATTGGCTTTTGATTGATTGATTGACGATTACGACGTTGAATTAAAAAAGTGTTTTCCCCTAAATTTGGGGGATGAGTTGGGCATAAATATCTTGACTCTGTTTAGTATGTTAATAAACTATTTTTGCCAGAATCATTAATTTATAATTTTTTTTTTTTTTGATTGATTGATTGATTGACTGATTGACGATTATTTGATTGAATTAGAAAGTTTCTTGCCCCTAAATTTGGGGGGATAAATTGAGCATAAGTATCTTGGCTCTACCAAGTATGTTAATAAACTTTTTTTTTGCCAGAGTCATGTATAACTTTTTTTGATTAATTGATTGACTTTTGATTGATTGATTGACGAATACGACATTGAATTAAAAAAAGCGTTTTCCCCTAAATTTGGGGGATGAGTTGGGCATAAGCATCTTGACTCTGTTAAGTATGTTAATCAACTATTTTTGCCAGAAACATTCATTTATAATTTTTCTTTTTTTAATTGATTGATTGATTGACGATTATTACTTTTGATTGATTGAATTAGAAAGTTTCTTGCCCCTAAATTTGGGGGGATAAATTGAGCATAAGTATCTTGGTTCTACCAAGTATGTTAATAAACTATTTTTTCCAGAGTCATTCATGTATAACTTTTTTTGATTAATTGATTGGCTTTTGATTGATTGATTGACGATTACGACGTTGAATTAAAAAAGTGTTTTCCCCTAAATTTGGGGGATGAGTTGGGCATAAATATCTCGACTCTGTTTAGTATGTTAATAAACTATTTTTGCCGGAATCATTCATGTACAATTTTTTTTTCTTCGTTACATTTCTTACGACTGCAAGATCGAATTTGAAAATATTTTTTTCGCAGGATTTAGAGGATGAATTCAACATGAGTAACATCTCAACTGACTCTCAAAGAAGTTACTAAATCTGAGAGGTTCAATTAATTTTTCGAGTTTTTGATTTTCGTTATGATTGGAAGGTTGAATTTTTTTTCAAATTTAATTTTTCTTTATTTTTATATCCTCTCTTTTGTTTTACAAATTATTCTTTTCGCTTCATTAACTATTTGTGCTGCGTATCCCAAGCAACCGAAACTGAATTTCAATTTAATTAACTTAATAACATGTGCTCCTAATATTTAGTGTAAGGACCTTGACTCTTGAACACATGATGAAAGTTTTCGAAATAAGGCGAAATAAATTGGAGGATGAAAAGTTTTCTCTCTCTCTCTCTCAGTAAATCTAACATCATCATTCAACTCATACCGATCACGTTTATTTGCAACACACGTTTCTTTGATCTAATCGTTTATTTACCTCGAGTTAAAAGAACTCTGATTCATTGCAGGAATCGTCTTAACGAAGTGCCTGGACGATTTTCGTTCCCCAGCGAACAAACAAACCGTCAGGATTTTCCTAATCAATAGAAACTATAATTATAAGTTAAAAAAATAATTTAATAAAAAAAAAACGAGAGTGCAATTTATTTGTTAAAAATTTAATTCTCTTTAGCAGTTCGAATGCTGTGTGAGATTTTTACATCGCCGATGAAACACCCTGTACTGTGTCGTAATCATTTATTGAATAGAGAGAGAAAATATAAGAAAAAGTGAGAGTGTTGAGTCCCCACTCCCCGGGAAAACCGAGAAAAGTCAGGGGAATTGAGGAAAGGTTCACAAGGTCGTCAGAGAAAAATTTGCTTATTTAATGCAAAATTCGTTGAAAAACGTAATAATTGTTTTAAATATTTAAAAAAAGATGTAATCCAAGTGAATTACAAAAAAGTTTATCACGTTTTTAACAATAAAAAAGAAAATTGTTTCTGGCGCCTGCAGTATAGGCAACCCGTACATGCGGCCGTGTGCGTTCGGTTGCCTATACAAAGACATCGTGTTTTGAAAAATCCATTTTATTATTTTTTTTTTAATATGCAGGATGTTATTAAAACGAACTGCTTGGGTATAATTTTTAAAGATAATTCAACAGTCTTCTGCACATTACACATGTTAATAAAAAAAAATTAAGAAATTATTAATTTTTGTACATCTGTTGTTTCTGTTCCTGGAAACCAGGAACAAAAATGTTTAAACGTGTAAAAATTAGGAAAGTCGCAGAATCGCAGTGGGCAAGTTTTTTTTTTGTTTTTGGTGAAAAGCCTAAGAGAATATTTCAATGAAAATAAATTGAGAAGCCTGCATACACTTGTCTTGTCTAAAAGAGTATGTCTGATCACTTTAATTAAGACTTCTATTAAATAAACATCAGAACCTGAAATCGTTTATTTCGTTTGTATGTTAGTTTAACGTTAAAGTGGTTCGTTTGGCTGCGGTCCGACCAAAGTTACCAAAGTGCATTCTTATTGGTTCACTTGCGGATTGATTTATTTTCGACCTCGGTCCGTCTACTAAGAAAACTCATCAATTGGCTTTTCAAACCGTGCAGTTCCAAGCTAATCTTTTCAGAGCTCGGTTCGAGTACAGAAAAAACGATTTCATTGGTTTACTATTGCTGTAGTACCCTACATGGTTATAGTAACCCTTTATAACAACTCCCACCCTCCTTAGTTTTTAACAACTCCCTGCAAGAAAAGAGTTTGCAGTGTAGGAATAGATTATTTGGAAGAAAAGAAAGTTTTCAAACCAATAACCAATGAAAATTACAATTTAGAAACAATGATAAATTAATGTAAGCTTTCCCAGAAGATCAAGACAAGCAAAAAAAAAAAAGAATGTAGGTAATGAATGTGTTTTTGGGGGGCGGTTTAGGAAGAGATGTTCAAAGCGCAACAAGGACCCACCTATATACTAACTTGCTCGAAAATTGGAGCAGAGATGTATTTATAAGTAAAGATCTGGGAGGACTTATTTTTGGTTCGGTCCGCTCTCACAAACTTCAAACCGGGAAACGGCGGAGCACATCCTCGTCTAACTAACGTTAAATCCGCAGGTTGTGCCAAAATCTAAATGAAGAGGAGCCGCAGGCCTGACCGCTGACAGTGAAACAATGGCTGTGTGATGGATTTGGCGGAAAATGTCGACGATTTGATTTGTACATTCGACGGCATTGGAGACAGGACGATGGATACGCTGGCGATGTTCGTGTTCGGGTGGATCTTGGCCGCCCTGTTCGTCCTCTGGCTGGGCAAGTTCGTCTACACCAAGTTCGTGGTGAAGGAGAAAACGAGCGACGCGAAAACGAAAGTCGAGACGCCCGTCAAGGCGGAGGAAAAGGTGCAGAGCGTCGACGCCGTCGACGCCAAAACCGTTGGCTTGAAGAAATCTTCGAGTATCCCCAAGAGTGGTAAGAGTGTGCCCGCGACGCCGCCGGTTCGGAAACGTTTAACACGGCAATCGCCAGGGCCGGACTTGAAGAAAACTAAGTACATACCTGCGCCACAGTGCACCGGCCCCGACAACGTGAGTGTGCTGTGGATTAACGATGTGTTTCAGTGGTTGTTTAATGATCTTGTTATTGTTAATGAACTCCTACAAGTTTGGATTCAAAGTCTTAATGAGTACTGCAAGAAATCCGATGTCGAGGTAAGATTTCCTAAAAACCTTTTTCTCTTGTATCGCATCGCAGTTTACAACATTATCCAATTAGTCGTCTTAAATTAATTTTAATTATATATTTCTTATTTATTTTTTTTCTAAATCATTGCAAATTTTATCCAAACCAAAGGAGTTTCTTATGATTATAATTTTTAATGCATCGATTAAAGACTTTCACTTCACCCAACAGCAACAAGTTAGTCGCTATTGGCTAAAGTACAAGTCTTCAATCGGTATATGGCGGTATATTAATATACAGTTTTTTTTCTTTTGGTTTTACCCTTTTGCGAAATTTGTTTGTTTCCCTATTTGTCAAATCATTTTTTTTTCAGTTTCGAAAATGTCAAAGTTGCTTGTCAAAGTGAAAGTCATTTGACGACACAAATTGGAACACAATTGGCTAAAGTACAAGTCTTCAATCGGTATATGGCGATATATTAATATAGTTTTTTTTTCTTTTGGTTTTACCCTTTTGCGAAATTTGTTTGTTTCCCTTTTGGTCAAATCATTTTTTTTCAGTTTCGAAAATGTCAAAGTTGCTTGTCAAAGTGAAAGTCATTTGACGACACAAATTGGAACACAATTGGCTAAAGTACAAGTCTTCAAACGGTATATGGCGATATATTAATATACAGTTTTTTTTCTTTTGGTTTTACCCTTTTGCGAAATTTGTTTGTTTCCCTTTTGGTCAAATCATTTTTTTTTTCAGTTTCGAAAATGTCAAAGTTGCTTGTCAAAGTGAAAGTCATTTGACGACACAAATTGGAACACAATTGGCTAAAGTACAAGTCTTCAATCGGTATATGGCGATATATTAATATACAGTTTTTTTTCTTTTGGTTTTACCCTTTTGCGAAATTTGTTTGTTTCCCTATTTGTCAAATCATTTTTTTTTTCAGTTTCGAAAATGTCAAAGTTGCTTGTCAAAGTGAAAGTCATTTGACGACACAAATTGGAACACAATTGGCTAAAGTACAAGTCTTCAATCGGTATATGGCGGTATATTAATATACAGTTTTTTTCTTTTGGTTTTACCCTTTTGCGAAATTTGTTTGTTTCCCTATTTGTCAAATCATTTTTTTTCAGTTTCGAAAATGTCAAAGTTGCTTGTCAAAGTGAAAGTCATTGACGACACAAATTGGAACACAATTGGCTAAAGTACAAGTCTTCAAACGGTATATGGCGGTATATTAATATACAGTTTTTTTCTTTTGGTTTTACCCTTTTGCGAAATTTGTTTGTTTCCCTATTTGTCAAATCATTTTTTTTTTCAGTTTCGAAAATGTCAAAGTTGCTTGTCAAAGTGAAAGTCATTTGACGACACAAATTGGAACATAATCATAGTCATAAAAGAGGAAAACCAAAAAAGAAACAGACTGTAAGAAAGACATGTTCTGAAATTGGTCTAACTTTTTAATGAATCGAAGAGTAAGCAAAGAGAAAAAAAAACATTTGTATTCGTAAATCAATGAGATTTTTTGAGAACAGTTTAAATAATGAATACGTCCGCCATTTTGTTCTTCAACAAACAATAATATACTTTTTAATCTCTCTTCCAAATTGTGAAGTCGTAAATTATTTTTTGTTGTATATTTTCGTATACTACACCCTGTGTTTTTTTTTTTTTGATTCGTAGGTTTACTTTTAAACTTTGGCGCTAAAAACCGGCTTTGTCATTGGTCAAACGAGCTTCGTCATTTGTCAATTCCGGCCAGCTACCAATGACTAAGCTCGTTTTTAGCGCCAAAATTTCCTCCAAATTAAAAAAAAAAAACAAAGTATAAACAAAATCAACAACTCTATCTTGCAGAATCAAAACTATTTTTAAAAATCAATGAAAGAACTGATTTAAAAAAAAATTACCAAATAAAACTATTACCGCGGTAATCAAAACTGAAAAAAGAAAATATTTTTTAACTTCGCTGCAGTGGCGTAGAGATAATTTGTGTGTTACGTAGCCACGGCAACGCCCAAGACGTCCGGAGTGTATTGGTAGGTAACATATTGTTACGAATTTGGTGTTCCGTTAATTTTATTTTAATACAAAACTCCAAATATTTAAGGAACTAATTTATTTTTTAAAGCAAAACACGAATTTATTTCAATACAAGCCGAGCGTGCAGGTTTAGCAATCTGTCGTGTTCTGTCTTCTGATCCACCGGCCGCTCGTTTTTATATCCTCGGCTGGTCACGCGAAATTTCTTCGTCGAGAATATTCTGGCGGTCGAAGCAAATGAGAGTCCCTCGAACTCCCTCGGCTGGCGCTCCGGCTTTGACATGTTTTGCTCGCATCAGGCGTTAGATAATCACAATATTTTTAGTATTCATTTTCATAATCAACATATTTGACAAAGGAAAGTTATTACTGTGACGTCATTGCTAAGCTGCAATAAGATAGCTTACTTTCAGAACGGCTGTTACCAACGTTGTTTTAATAAAATTAGTGTGGTGATGATTTCAAACTGTCCTCAGTCATTAAAAATCAGGATATTCTTCTATTTTAAGAAATATTTTGATCTTGATCGTTCAAGTACAGTCGCAATCAAACGAATCGAGACCAATTGACAGTTTTGTAATCCTTACGGCCAGCATCAGCTTGCAACGGTCTCGATTAGAAAGAAATTAAGAAGACTTGAAAAGATGATTAGGATAACCCAAGTATTTAACCTAGCCTGTAGAGTAATCGAATACGAACGATTTTAATAAAATATCGAAAAAAATAATTTTAAAAATCCACACCAACCTGTATGGTAGTCATAAGAACTTCGATTTGTTTATAAAAGATGAATCCAGTTTGTTTTACTTTTTTTTAATTTTTTTAATTGGATAACATCTTCTGAAATTACTTCTTTTTTCTTTCGTAAATATTACGATCGTCATTTGTTTTTCCTTTAAAAATTTTCTCGTTTTATTTTCTTTTCGCCCGGGGTTTTCGAATCGTCGAAAACATTTTTCAGTTTCTCTTATTTCTTAGTAACGTCTTAACTTAATATTATTTTTCATGGCGTTTGTTTAATTTTTTTTTTTTTTTTAATTATGATCGTCATTTGTTTTTCTTACTTTCTTTAGGAATTTTTTTTTATTTTTATTCCACTTAGGCTCGTCATTTTCTCTTGCTTATACATAATTGTTTTTATCAGTTTTACAAAAATTTATTTTCAATTTCTCGCGTTTTATGTTTGCCTTTTTTTTCTTTCTTTGTGAATTTGGAATTGTCGTTTAGCTTCGAATGTATATTTCTATCTTAAATATGTTTTGAATTTTAATCTTTTTTGATTTCCTTTCTTTAGGAGTTTTTTTTAAATTTATTTTTGACTCTTTTCATTTCAATCATGCAATCATATCGACCGTGAAAAATATTTAAAATTTCTCGTTGTTTTTGATTGTTTCCTATTTTCCATTTTTTGCCTCTCCCCCCCCCCTCGCCGCGCACATCTTGCGTTTGTCATTTGTTTTTTCTTTATTTATTTGTTTCTGATAATTTATTTTTAATTTATGAAAAATATTTTAACCTCAAATCCTGTTTATATTGCACCGAGTCATTCAAAAAATAATAATAATAATAATAATTGGAATAAACCATGACTTTTTATTTCAGTTGGCAACATTGAATGCGTGAATTTTAATTAATTACATTTGTGTCTAGTTTATTTCCCGCAAATTAACTTTAATTTTCATTTTATTGCCGGCAGTAGCAATTATAAAAATGATTGTTTCAATTAACAACAAAATTTCAGTTTCAGTCTTTTCAGAATTGCCAACAATCTTTGCAAACTCATGGCTTACTCCAAATAAAAATTACCCGAGACTTAGGCCCGATTTCATAATCGAAATAAAGGAGACTTAGAAAATAAAAGTCACAGTCATATGTCCACGTAGATGGGAAAGCGTAGTTATTTATGCATCAGAACGTAACTTTTATTTTAAAGTCTCCTTTAGTTCGATTATGAAATCGGGCCTTATGCATACACTTTCGAAAATAAAATCGTGCATCCTACCGAGTACTCTAAATACGAATTACATTCGTATGGTTGGCAGCACTGCAAGAAACGGAAACTGTTTTATCGATAATCTGATAATTTATCTTTCCTAAAATAAAGAAGTAATCTTTACCCAAGAACCTTTTTGTCTCCAATTAGGACAACAAATAATACAAATTCTGAAAAATATTGCTGGTACACTTAGCGTTAAAAGTAATGTCTCCCCAATAAATTTCGCGTCGCGATCTGAGAAATGTAAATAGGTAATTACAACTCTGCATTTTATTTTGTTTGTATTTTGTGTTTGTTTACATGCATACTCTTTTGCTTGTTCGCCTGCTTATTATAGTGATTGCATTTTAATATTTTTTATATCGACATTACTTTTGATTCTGGGTTTACACACATACAAACATGTTTACTATACGCCGCTTTTTTTAGAACAACAATTTATTCACATTTGTTGCGTAAGACGAAGTTTATCTCAAATCTAACAAATTTATAGCTACACAGGGCAATCAAATTCCTTTTAATACTTTTTTTTTTGTTTAATATTGACGAATGTAAAGATAAAGAACACGCTTCGTGTTTGTCCTAAATTTGAGTCTCTATCTGAATATTATTATTTTTTTTTATTATTTGAGATAAATCGAAAGTATAGCGTTACTTTTTTCTTTAATCCTTGTATTATTTGTCTGAAACTAAACCTTATCTAAACTTTTTTATTATTACCAGAACAAGTTTCCTGATGTAACACCGGGTGTCTCAAAGTAACGCCCCCGCGTTCAAGATTTGATTCGGGAAGGTGAAACAAATCGAACTAAAATACATAACGGAAAAAAAATCCAGTTTCCTTCTTGAACGAGTTTTTCAAAAAAAAAAAAATTAATTTTTATTTAATCGTAAATTCAAAAATGCAGGATGGTTTAAATTGAGTTACTTACATCTCGTTGGGTTTGGAATTGGAGGACGTGTACATGTACAGTCATGCTTTTTAGTAATGTCTCCCCTGCAAATGTTAAATTGCAGCTCATTACTACCTCTGGCCACTATCATAGATAAACAGAGGAGCAAAAGAGCAGGCAGGTAATCAAACACAAAATAAAACGATGAATAAAATTCAAAACTAGTTTTTTTTTTTACCTTTTAGATCTCGATTTAAAATTTTATTGGGGAGACTTTACTTATAACCATGACTGCACATAAATAAATTTGTGTAAGTCGTGTAATGTTTTGCTTGTAACCCTTGTAAAAAAAAATCTGTTGATAGTAACGAAGTTAGAAGTGACTGGCATTGACTTATATATCTCAACTACGATATCCTCCAAATTTAGAAACTGTCCTAAAACGTTATAGATTACCCTAGAAAGTTAGGAACTATCTTAGATCATTAGAAACTATCCTAGAACGTTAGAAACTATCTCAGAGAATTAGAAACTATTCTAGAAAAATGTTAGGGATTACCCTAGAAAGTTAGAAACTATCCTAGATCATTAGAAACTATCCTAGAACGTTAGAAACTACCTCAGAAAATTAGAAACTATTCGAGAGAAACGTTAGGGATTACCCTAGAAAGTTAGAAACTATACTAGATCATCAGAAACTATCCTAGAACGTCAGAAACTATCTCAGAAAATTAGAAACTATTCGAGAAAAACGTTAGATATTACCCTAGAAATTTAGAAACTATCCTAGATCATTATAAACTATCCTAGACCGTTAGAAACTATCTCAGAGAATTAGAAACTATTCTAGAAAAACGTTAGGGAATACCCTAGACAGTTAGAAACGATTGTAGATCATTATAATCTATCCTAGAATGTTAGAAACTATCCTAGAACGTTAGAAACTATCTCAAAGAATTAGAAACTATTCTAGAAAAACGTTAGGGATTACCGTAGAAAGTTAGAAACGATCGTAGATCATTATAAACTATCCTAGAACGTTAGAAACTATCTCAAAAAATTAGAAACTACTCGAGAGAAACGTTAGGGATTACCCTAGAAAGTTAGAAACTATCCTAGATCATTGGAAACTATCGTAGAACGTTAGAAACTATCTCAGAGAATTAGAAACTATTCTAGAAAAACGCTAGGGATTACCGTAGAAAAGTTAGAAACGATCGTAGATCATTATAAACTATCCTAGAACGTTAGAAACTATCTCAGAAAATTAGAAACTATTCGAGAGAAACGTTGGGGATTACCCTAGAAAGTTAGAAAGTATCCTAGATCATTGGAAACTATCCTAGAACGTTAGAAACTATCTCAGAGAATTAGAAACTATTCTAGAAAAACGTTATGGATTATCGTAGAAAGTTAGAAACGATCGCAGATAATTATAAACTATCCTAGAACGTTAGAAACTATCTCAGAAAATTAGAAACTATTCGAGAGAAACGTTAGGGATTACCCTAGAAAATTAGAAACTATCCTAGTTCTTTAGAAACTATCCTAGAACGTTATAACGTTCATTAAATAAATGTGTTGGCAGTAATTAATTCATGAAGTGTGTTGAATAGCTGCTAAATGTCAAATTATTTAATGACTTATTACAGCTTACAGCTTATTTATTCAAAATTTGGCGGAATTTCAAGCTCTATCTGGCGAATTAATTTTGTGATAGTTGGCAACACTGCTTCACCTGGTTCAGAGGCTGCTTGATCAACTTTTTAGTAGAACACTCAATACGTAGTTTTACATTTTTAAATTGTCCTAATTTATATTATAATTAAAAAAAAATAGGTGCAGAAAGTAAAAGTAGAAAAAAATACGCAATTTGGAAAATCATAAGCAAAAAAAGTGACACGGATTGTTTTTATTAATCATGTTTTTTTAATGTGACTTGACCAATCTCATTCTTATTGGCTTATATTGTATCTTAGATATGTTATACTGCAAATGCAGAGTCTAAAACTAGTACGTAAGCAAAAAAATAGTAAAGAATTACAGTTTCCTGTAATTTTTCTCTCTCCTAGTACTGTTTAAATACGACTTCGGAGGTGACACTTAAAAGCGTTGAAATCTTTCAGATTTGATTTGACAAGCTCCGAACTTTTGTCAAATCTGTAAAGTCGTGTTTAAACAGTACCATTTTGGATGAGAAAGGAAAATTACAGGAAACTGTAATCGTCTACTATTTTTTGCTTTCGCCGTACCTACTTTCACAAAATGAAAAATCGACGCATTTAAACTAATTAAAACGAAGCGGCGGCGATTAATGAGACGTACTGTTAGAAACTGCAGTCGGTAATTTCAATTTCCCTATCCAATGAAAACGATACAAAATCTCGCAACCACACGAAGTAAAAGTATCTAGAACTGGTTTCCGTACAGTTTTTTTTTTTTTGTTGTTCGTGCACTACTACTACATCAAAGCGTTTCAAAAACGTGACGTAACATTTCCTGCTGCAGATAGAATCGTGACTCCGAAACAGCTGTGCGGGCTTCACGAACACGCTATTGTTTATTGACGCCGCGCCGCCGCCGCCGCCGCCACCGCCCTTCCTTCTGTTGGTTGCCGTTGGAATTATATCTGAAATGCCTCAAACTTATTTATAGAGCGACAATTTAAACCTGTGCACAAAAAGAAAATTTAATTCAATTTTACAGTTACCGCAATGCGTCGGTAACTCTCGAAACGTGACTGTACATTTTAAAGTTGATTTGGAAAAAAAAAAACGTTGAGTCATTGCTTTAGGAAAAAGACAAAAAAAAAACATTAATTAAAGCATAAACTTGACAGCTTCCAATTTCGTTTATTTAGTTACAAAATTGCAATGATACAGGGTGATTCTTAATAAGTACAAGTTGCTATCGATCAGTGTTGACAGATCGCAAATTACAGTTTTCTGTAATCGAATCGAAATTGACAATCATTGATCACTAGCTCACTACTCATGGGATTGACAAGTGACACAAATTCGCGAACATAAATACGATTTGTGGCGCGATTCTACGCGAGTATTCACAAACAATCGCACGCTTTCAAATTTCAAAGTATAATAATTACATTAAGTCATTTCCTACGTTACCGACGACGATTACTTTGAATCGCCACATGTTTACAGACTTGTGTTTGTCAAACGTCGTTTTAATAATAGATTTAGATTTATTTAGATTTAGATTTATTTTAGATTTAGAATAAATTATAATACTAAAACAACAAAACGAGCAGCGTCACGAAAACTCTAGCAGTGTTGCCAACTTAGTGCATTTTATACTAGACTTTTCGTATTTAACAAATGTGTATAGCAGAGCATAAGTTCTCATGTGTGAGTAAATAAAAAAAACAAAAAACAAAAGATGATCAATTGATAATTAAAAAAATTAAATCATGTCAAATAAAAGATAAATTAATAGCTAAAAAGTAAATAAATAAATAAATAAATAAAAGAAGAAAAAAACAGTAGTCGATTATATCCAAAATTGAATTAAATAACGTCAAGTAAGGTATTTAATAAAAAAAAAAAACAAAAGACGATCGGTGATGAAAACGAAAGTGGAACTTCGGTAACACTAATTGTAAGAAGAAGAAAAAAAAAACGAGGAAAAAACAACAAAAATTAATCAAATGACAATTAAAAATACAAAATCGTATAAAATGAAATAAAACAAAAGATGATCAATTGACAGATTAATTATACTCCTATAGAACTAGGGATAAGTGAAATTCAATTTAAAAACTGGCGAATTTTATCATAATCAAAAATTTAATCTCGTAATATTAAGAAAGAAAAAAGCGATAATTAAAGAATAAAATAAAGTCAATTCGCTTAAAAGAAATTACGAAAATGGCGATCAAAAAGATTAAAATCTAAAATAAACTCAAATCGAATAAATAAAAAAACCAAAAGCATAAAATCATATCAAATAACAGACAAATTGTTAGTTAAAAAATAAAAACAATTTAATTGAAATCGAATAAAAAAATAGGTGGAAACAAAAAAAAAGAAAAAAGTCAATCAATTGATAATTCAAAAAATGCTAAAACGTACCAAGTGAAATCAAACGAAAGAAAAAAACAAAAGACGATCAATTGATAATTAAAAAAATAAAATCATATCAAATAAAAGATAAATTAGTAAATAAATAAAAGAATAAAAAACAGTGGTCGATTGTATCCAAAATTGAATTAAATAACGTCAAATAAGGTATTAAAAAAAACAAAAGGCGATCGGTGATGAAAACGAAAGTGAAATTTCCGTAACACTAATTGTAAGAAGAAGAAAAAACGAAGAAGAAACAACAAAAATTAACCAGATGACAATTAAAAATACAAAATCGTATAAAATGAAATCAAACAAAAGAAATAAAACGAAAGATGATCAATTGACAGACGAAGACAAGAATGATACTCCTATAGAACTAGGGATAAGTGAAATTTTATCATAATCAAAAATTTAATCGCGTAATATCAACAAAGAAAAAAGATAATTAAAGAATAAAATGAAGCTAAATCGCATAAAAGAAAATACAAACACGGCCGTCAATCGTTGGGATTAAAATCTGAAATAAACTCAAATCGAGTGAATAATAAAACAAAAACAAAAGACGATCAACTGACAATTGCAGAATAAAATCATATCAAGTAAGAGACAAATTGATAATTAAAAAATAAAAACGAATGAAATTAAATCGAATAAAAGAAAGGTCGAAACGAAAAGAAATGACAAAAGTCAATCAATTGATAATTATTTTAAAAAAATGCAAGTCCGTACCAAATAAAATCAAACAAAAGAAAAACTAACAATACGTCAAATTTGGTGGTCATCCGCCGTTGGCAACACCAAGTTCTGTCGCTGACCCAGTGTTGCCGGATGTTTATTTTCAAAATTCGCGCTGTACAAATTCAATTTATTTAAAAAGACTTTATTTATTATGTAATGTTTAAATTTCTCATCAATTTCTTTTGTTTCCTTATTCTTAGTTGAAGGAATTTGTATGATCTTATTTTTATATTCGTTATTATATTTTTATGTTGTTAGTTTATATTTAGTTTTTATTATTTTTTTCTTTATATTGACAGTTCTCATGTTATATTGATCTTGTATCTAATATTATTACACAGGGAATAAATTTGAATTTGAATTTGGCGCTTCGCGCAAAAGGTGGCGCTGTCGTGTTACCAGTTGCACCAGTTGGCGTTTTATGGCGCCAAATTCAAACCGTCTTCAGTCGTTAATTAAATCACACTGTACTGCAGTCGCCAGCAACGAGTTTTGGTCGCCTTTGATTATCAAAGATTGTTTGACCTGGCAGATATTTTTATTATCAAATAACTATAACCTGTTTGAAAAATAAAAATTTAGAATTCAAAAGACTAAAAAGATTTACAGACTTCGCACTCGTGATTTTATCGGCATCTTCGATATTTCTGCAATCAACTCTGTTTATATTGTTTAATCGGATGCGATAGTGTTTTTTTATACAAAACGGTTACTGCAGTTGGCAACACTGTACGAGTTTCGTTGAAGAAAACCTTGATAGTTGCAGTAGCATGAAAATTCATTAATAACGGAACACACAGCTACAGTCAAAATCTCGAATCAAGAGTAATACGTCATTAATGACGAAAACTCGTACCATATTAAAATAATAGAGAAAGACGTGAGAAAGCGGTAAGCGAATGAGAATTAAGTTGGCAATATATCGCCATGTTGTCAAGCATAAACACAAACATTCGCACATAACCTCAGTAATTTGTTAACCGTGTTTCGTGTGTCTGACAGTTGTACGTCAATATAGCTATTTTGACTGTAAATTGAGTCGTACTAAAAGTTCAAGTACTTCCAAACTTCATTCTAGCAATCCGAGAAGTAATTATTGAGAAACTAAATAAAAGAATGAGTCGCCGTTTTCACTACATGACGTTTTATTTAAATTTTTGTTTGGCGCCGCTATTTGTGGCAACGTCGGCCTATTTTGACGTCATTACAAGCTGTGACGCATTACGCTTGCTTCGTGACGGGGACTATAGATTTTGGACATCTTTTAGCTTTAAGAAGACAAATGTCTCATTTTTTGTGCTTGCGACTGCATTGGGTGATCAATGTCAACTGCCCTGAGTTGGCAGTACTTAATTTGTTCCACATCCGGTTTTGATCCGTCAGAACAAGGTTATGTTTTGGTTATAACAGTTGTAAACTGGAGATTTGGTTACTTAATGTGAATTTGGTTGCCTAATTTCTTAAAAAATAATTAAGTTTTCAAAGTTTTTAAAAAAATTTTAAGAAAATTTAAAATTAACTTTGTATTCTGTGAAAAGTTTAGTAATTCGTAGTTTATTCAACTGTTCGAAAACGTGATTGTTAACAGTCGGGCTAAGCGACAAACTTTTCCGGCAATGTTTATTTTAATTCTGTTTCGTTTAAACCGCCGAATTATGTCTATGAAAATGACGTCAAGAAAATTTATATTTAACGCATAAAATTATACATCCGTGTCGTCTGGCAGGTCCCGTATAAACAAAAAAAGAAAAAAAAACGAATTTTCTGAAGGATGATTCCTGTCGCAAAACGAAGTTTAATTAATTTCAATTAATTATTTTATTCGCCTTGTGCTTTTTCGGAATATTCCAAAAACTGGGAGAAATTGTGAAGTGAATTGAAAACCAGGCTAAACGGTGTTGTCAAAAGAAAATATTGCAACACTGCCTGCTTCGGAGTACCTAACCTGAAAATGTAAGAATTGACATGGCATTCATTGTCAAAATTTAGTTACATACATGAGTACCAACATGAATAAGTGCCACGTTTTCTCTAGACCTTTACACAGCAACAGCAAATAACGAAGGAATGGATCTGGTTGTTTCGAATCGATCTTTCTAGAAACGGTGTTTCGTTTTTATCTGTCTTTACCAGATTCAAAATAAGAAAAAGGACTGAAAATCCTCAGCATAAAAAAAACCTACGACGTTGACCTATTTGAAAAATGTTATAAAACACCAACGCATTCGCATTCAGTTAATTATCACATCACTAACGAGCTCCTTCGTTAACATGACTTTCCTTGTGTGTGAGTGTGAAAGGGAGTCTTGCGTGGGGTGAACTAATATTACCTATACGTTGATGACGCAGACCGTGATGTAATGGTAGGTGAGGTGGGTGCAGACATCATCGACTATTTATATGTATATTGTATGGCATACAAATTACGTAATCGCCACGTAATTTGTACCGACAAAGAATTCAGAGGCTAATTTTATGCGAGCACATCAATGACATACATATACATTCCGCGTAAGTTGTTCTAAT
Source organism: Prosopocoilus inquinatus (assembly GCA_036172665.1). Taxonomy (NCBI): domain Eukaryota; kingdom Metazoa; phylum Arthropoda; class Insecta; order Coleoptera; family Lucanidae; genus Prosopocoilus; species Prosopocoilus inquinatus. The sequence goes on from CM069873.1 coordinate 3,051,975, forward strand.
TAAAGATCTGAGGTCCTAACGAAGGAGAAGAAGAGTATGTCTCAGTCCGTTTCTGAATTACTGCAGAAAAATATACAGACAGCTGAACTAGCGTGGTTCACAATAAATTATATTCCGTTTGTTTTTGAGATATATAGGAAGCTATAATTTCGTATCTGGCTGTAACTTTTAATTCTGAACAACTTATTCTTATGACATTTTCCTGTATCTTATAAAATAAAGGCACTTTACTCTTAAGCGGTCTTCATTTCTCGGCGACCACGCTGTATACCGTTCAAGAAAAACTTCCCAGTTTGATTTTAAGAGATGCAGAAGCGTCCCGCATTAATAAATTTAAATAAAAATCGATAATAAAAAAATTTCCATTTGTAGCGCACTTTTTGAAAGACCCTGTAATGCTTAAATTGTGGTACCAAACCTTGTGTGGTGTGATTACGACCTTTCATAGGCTTCGTGGTTTTCGGTTTCTTTGGTTTTTTGTTCGTTTCATATTTTTTATTTCTCTTTTGTTTTAAGGAATTGATGTTTTGCTCGTTTTATTTTGTCCTTTTGTGTCCTGTTAATCTCTTGACTTGCAAAAGTTTTCGGCCGGAGAATCGCCGTTTTGTCATTTCTTCTTCTTTTTTTGTTTTTTGCATTTTTCCTCTTTTTAATCGAATTGGTTTTCGCATTTTACCGACTCCTTTTTACAATATTCTCTTGCTTCAAACAGGTTGTTTTTATTTGCAAAAACTTTCGTCAGTTTTCATTTTTTTTCGTATTTTCCTTTTATTTTTTTCTAAAAAAATCAGTTTCAATCTCCTGACAATTTTTCATCTTTTGTCGATGGACGCCTTTTTTCATAGTTTTCTTTTGTTTTTTGACTAGTTTTTTTCATTTAGAGATTCATTTGTTTTTTGTTCGTCTTAGTCGCCAATGTTCTTTTGTTTTTTTTTCCTGCGATTTCACTCCGTCCGTTTACAATTCGAGATTTCGACTTCAGTTTACTTTTATCGAATCGATTTTTCAGCTTTCGTCAATGGACGCTTTTTTATGCCTTTCTTTTGTTTTCTCCAATTTTTTTTTAATTTAGAGATTCACTATGTTTTTTGTTAATCTTAGTCGCCAATGTTCTTTTGTTTTTTTTTCCTGCAATTTCACACGGTCCGTTTTGAAGTTTAAAATTCGACCTTTCGATTTCAGTTTATTTTTATCAAATCGATTTTTCATCTTTCGTCGATGGACGCTTTTTTATGGATTTCTTTTGTTTTCTACTAGTTTTTTTTTATAGTTTTCTTCTAGTTTTTTTTAATTTAGAGATTCATTTGTTTTTTGTTCGTCATAGTCGCCAATGTTCTTTTGTTTTTTTTTCTGCGATCCTGTCCGTTTCAAAGTTTAAAATTCGATCTTTCGACTTCAGTTTATCTTTATCAAATCGATTTTTCACCTCTTGTCGATGGACGCTTTTTTTATAGTTTTCTTTTGTTTTCTTCTAGTTTTTTTTTAATTTAGAGATTCATTTGTTTTTTTGTTCATCTTAGTCGCCAATGTTCTTTTGTTTTTTTTTCTGCGATTTCACACTGTACGTTTTTAAGTTCAAATTTCGACATTTCGACTTCAGTTTATTTTTATCGAATCGATTTTTCATCTTTTGTCGATGGACGCTTTTTTTATAGCTTTCTTTTGTTTTCTTCTAGTTTTTTTTTTTTTAATTTAGAGATTCATTTGTTTTTTGTTCATCATAGTCGCCAATGTTCTTTTGTTTTTTTTTCTGCGATTTCACACTGTCCGTTTTTAAGTTCAAATTTCGACATTTCGACTTCAGTTTATTTTTATCGAATCGATTTTTCATCTTTTGTCGATGGACGCTTTTTTTATAGCTTTCTTTTGTTTTCTTCTAGTTTTTTTTTTTTAATTTAGAGATTCATTTGTTTTTTGTTCATCATAGTCGCCAATGTTCTTTTGTTTTTTTTTCTGCGATTTCACACTGTTCGCTTTAAAGTTTAAAATTCGACCTTTCGACTTCAGTTTATTTTTATCAAATCGAATTTTCATCTTTTGTCGATGGGCGCTTTTTTATAGCTTTCTTTTGTTTTCTACTAGTTTTTTTTTTTTTTAATTTCGAGATTCATTTGTTTTTTTATTCATCTTAGTCGTCATTGTTTTTTTTGTTCTTTTTTCTTCCTTACGCTTTCGTACTCTTTTGTTTTTCTCTTCGAATTGATTAGTCGCATTCAACGTTTCAAAAAGTATCGATTTTTTTCTGGATTTGCCCCGATTTTTCAAAGACAACGTCCGGATTGACGAAACTTAAAAGTTTTGAATCTTCAAACGCACCTCAGCCACAGCATAAGCACCATACCAACAGAGTTATCTTTTCAATTTTTCAAAAAGAAATTCAAAAAAAATTTAAAGAGTCCCGATTTTTCAAAGACAACGTCCCGATTGACGAAACTTAAAACTTGGCAACCCTACTTCAAGCATCTCGAGCGCGATTTCGTCTAAACGTGCGAATCTTCAAACGCACCTCAGCCACGCAGCATAAGCACCATACTAACAGAGTTATCCGTCAATATTTTCAGAGAAATAACGCGATGCCGTAGGCAACCCGTGAAAGGCAACGTTGCTTTTCGAATAGTAATTAATTTCACAATTTGGGCAGTTTTCTGAAGCGACAAAAATATTAAATTTATCTGTTCGAATACTTCAGACTCTACGAGTACGGCCTACAACGGGCACTTTTCAATTTTTCAAAAAAAAATTTCAATAAAGATTTAAAAAGTCCGATGTTTTTTGGACATGTCTCGAGTTTTCAGAGACAACGTCCCGATTTACCAAACTCAGAAGTTAGCAATCCTATACCCGAAACATCCCAAGCCCAGTTACGTCCAAACACGCGCATCTTGAAATGTACCTCGGCCACGGCATGCGAATCTTGAAACGTACCTTAGCCTTGGTGTTATCTGTTACTATTTTCTGAGAAGTGAACTGTAGTCCTTTACAAGAATATGCTAAAATTATAATTATGTCATGTTTATATTTAATTTAACTCTTATCCGAAACAAATTTGTGGATATCATAAACATACATAAGTCATCCATATTCTTAACACATGCCTTCACTAATTACGTTTACGAAACTTTTATTAAACAAGCAGACAAAGCTTGTTTTTTTCTGCGATTAAATTTGACTTGTTGACCTCTTGCATGATGTCTATGATTGACTCTTCCAGTGAACCCACTTTACGTACAGTGTCTTTGATTTAATTGGTGACGTGCTTAATTAATATTAACGGTTGTGTCATTCTTTGCGGTTGCATCTGCCTGATAAACACGACGATGATCAATACTTATTTTCGTATGCGAAAAATGGAATTAAATTAAATATTTAGCATTTTGCGTACGTTTTCAAGGTGAGAGCACTTGCTTGTGTGATTTCAGAAGCCCCCCGGCCTTGGCATAAATACATACATTTTCAATACAAACGTGCGATGTAACAGGAGCCAGTGTTTTCAATTTGCATATGTAAATAAATCCGACTACAAATAATGTAAAGTGTTACAAGTTTATTTATAATAAACTAAGCGTGATTTTCTTCATCTAATTTTCTTAAATTATCATCTACCTAATATTTTCCTTCAGTTTTAAAAGTATTTTATTTTTAATTTATTCTTTGTCTCACACAAATTTGGATTTTTAAAACTGACAACGTATTGTATACGTATACGTAAGTTGATAGTTTCTACACTAGCGACATCTATTTTTTTAACCTGAAATTAAATCGGTTGAAACTGACTTGCAACTATATATATATATTTTTTTTTTCTAAATGATTTTTCAATATTTATTCATTCACTTCACTTCGACTAACTCGTCACTAACTTGATGTTATTTTTTTTCTGCCTAAATCTGATTTTTCTCTTTGTCTTTTTAATTTGCCGATCGGCTTTTGTTTTTTACTTTTATTTTCTTTATTTTTAATATTTTTGTTTTCTTGGAAACCGAATCTATTAATTAATTAATTCGTTGTCTATTGGTCTTCTTTTCGTTTAATTTTTTATATTTTTTGTTTTTAATTAACATCATAAAAATGATGATTTTTTCGAGACTGAATGCGTGTTTTTAATTATTTGAGGAGACGCACTCTTCTTTTGTTTTTGTTTTGTATTTTGATATTAATTTTTTTTCTGCCTAAATCTAACTTTTCTCTTTGACTTTTTAATTTGCCGATCATCTCGTTTATATTTTTATTTTCCATTTTCTTTCTGCCTAAATCTGACTTTTCTCTTTGTCTTTTTAATTTGCCGATCGGCTTTTATTTTTTATTTTTATTTTCTTTATTTTTAATGTTTTTGTTTTCTTGGAAACCAAATCTATTAGTTAATTAATTAATAATTCGTTGTCTGTCGGTCTTCTTTTCTTTTCATTTTTATATTTTTTGTTGTTAATCAACAACATAAAAATAATTTTTTTTTTTTGAAACTGAATGCCTATTTTTAATTATTTGAGGAGATGGACTCGTCTTTTGTTTTTATTTTGTATTTTGATATTAATTTTTAATCGCCTAAATTTGGCTTTTATATTTGACTTTTTAATTTGCCGATCATCTCGTTTTTATTTTAATTTTTTTGCTTTTAATATTTTTTTCCTTCCAAACTGCATTTCGCTTTTTAATTTGAAATCCGCCGATCGTCTTTTTTTATTACACATTTTTTTCGTTTTGATTTCTTTGCCTAAATTCTTCTTTCTAACTTGAATCTCGCAGTTTTAGACAGTTTCTTTTGTTTTTCTTTTGTCGTTTTCATTGTTTTCTTTTTTTTTTCTTCTCTAAACTATTTTTTTTATCGAATCTTTGTCGATCGTGTTTTGTTTGTGGGTACATACACATTTTTTCATCGGTTTTCATCTTCCGTCATTTTTTTTTTTTTAAATAAAATCTCGCATTTTCGATCACACCTCGCGCTCTTCTTTTGTTATTGTTTTATCGTTTGCATTGATTTTTTCCGAACTGTTTTTTTTTTTTTTTTTGAATCTCGGTCGATCATCTTTTGTTTCTGTACATTTTTTCATTGGTTAATGTTTTTCAATTTACATCACATTATTATTTTTTTTTTTTTTTTTTGATCAAATGTAATCGATTTTCTTTTGTTTTTCATCGAATCAGTTGCCATTTTTAATCGAATCGTTGCCGATTTTCTTTTGTTTTACGCATTTTTTCGTCTGTTGTCTTTTTTTAATCTCCGTCACATTTTTTTAGTTCAATTTAACTATTGCATTTTTAATCAAATCTAGAATCAAATCAAATCGATTTTCTTTTGTTTCGTTTTATCGATGTAATTGATTTTTTAATTGAATCTCTGCCGATCGTCTTTTGTTTCTACGCAATTTTTTCTTGACGGTTAATGTTTCTCAATTTCCGTCACATTTTTTCAGTTTCAATTTAAGTTTTATATTTTTAAGTCAAATGAAATCGATTTTCTCTTGTTTTTGATGGATTCATTCAATTTTTTTAATCGAATTTTTGCTGATTTTCTTTTGTTTTTACGCATTTCTTCGTCTATTGTCTTTTTTTAATCTCCGTCACATTTTTTTTACGAGTTCAATTTAAATGTTGCATATTTAATCAAATCTAGAATCAAATCAAATCGATTTTCTTTTGTTTTTTTATGGATATCATTGATTTTTTTATTTGAAGCTCTGCCGATCGTCTTTTGTTTCTACGCATTTTTTTCTTGACGGTTAATGTTTCTCAATTTCCGTCACATTTTTTCAGTTTCAATTTAATTCTTGAAATTTTTAATCAAATGAAATCGACTTTTTTTTGTTTTTTATCGATTTAATTGATTTTTTTTTTTAATTGAATCTGCCCACTTTTCTTTTGTTTTTTACGCATTTTTTCGTCTGTTGTCTTTTTTTAAAAATAAAATAAAATCGATTTTCTTTTGTTTTTTATCTATTATCATTGATTTTTTAATTGAATCTCTGCCGATCGTCTTTTGTTTCTACGCATTTTTCTTGACGGTTAATGTTTTTCAATTTCCGTTACATTTTTTAAGTTTCAATTTAAGTCTTGTATTTTTAATCAAATGAAATCGATTTTCTTTTGTTCTTCATCGATCAAAATGGATTTTTTTTTTAAATTGAATCTTTGCCGATTTTCTTTTGTTTTTACGCATTTTTTCGTTGATTAATATTTTTCAACTAATTCCTCACATCGCATCTACGTGAACAAGCGAATATTTTTCTTTCTGGCGCTGATGATGTCCGCATTGGGGGCGAAACACTTAAACACAGTGACCAAATTTCGAATGAATCTTTGCTTAAAAGAATAAAAATGGATAGAAAATTATTAAATTTAAAAATAAGAAATTTGTAGAAGTTAAAAAAAATATTTTCGTTTATGAGATACATAATTACGTATTGTTGTTATACGTTTTCCTTTGTTTTTTTTTAAACAAATGTACAATATCAGATTTTTAAATTGTATGTTGTTTAAAATATTCGCGTCCTCCGCAAAGACGTTCGCCAGAAGCCTCAAAGTCAAAATAAACAAGGCGAAAGAATTTTTTTTATGCGCGCGCTTATCAAAGACAAAGAATGTGGTTACAAAGAAAGCGAGAGTCATGCCTAAATGTGAAATTAAGGACAAGAAAAAGCAAACCCGTTTCGATTTCGGTGCACATTGTGCAAATAAGAACGTAATGATCTAAAAATAATCATATTGCCAGCACACACCAAGATTTCAAACAGCTCGAACATCGGCACCATGACGAAATCAATAACAAAGTTCACGGCTTAATTAAATGCAAATGTTTTAAAAATTACGAATTCTCGAACATTTCGATTTATGTAGTACTTAGTTTTTTTTTTTTTTTTGAAAAGTGTAAGACCCTAAGCTTGAGGTCACACACTTTATATTTTATGGAAGAGTTCAGATTATTTAAAAAGTTCTAAAACAGGAAAAGAAAATTTGCGGTAAATTTTTAGTAATTTTACAAAAAAAGCCAGAATTGGAGGTTATGTGCGACTCAAGATTTACTTGACAGTTATCTAGATGACAACACAGATGATTGGCAGAACTGCGACAGCATTAAACGCAGTTAGTTACTATTTTTTACTGTTAGGTTTGATATGTCGTAGGTCACGTGAGATATGGTATTAAATGAAGACCCGATACGTTTGAAATTAGGTATCTTTTAAAAAAAAAATCTCTAAATCTCTATCATAGTAAAAATTGTTCTAACTTTATAATTGACTGCAAATTTTATATTAATTTTTCTTTTTTTTTCAATTTTCAGCAAGGAGTCGGCATCGAATTCGTTCGAATTCTTCCAGAAACACATCCCCCATCTCTCACGAATTTATTTTGCGAATGCGACTCGAAAGATGACGTGGTAAGTACACACACGGACACAGATTTAATTTAAAAAATTTATTAATTCCTCATATCATATTTATTTATTTTTTATATTTAATTTAAAAAAATAATTAATTCCTCATATATTTATTCATTTTTTTTTTAAATAGAAACCGCGCCATTCTTAATTCCTCATATATTTATTTATTTTTTTAAATGGAAACCGCGCCATTCTTAATTTTGATTACAATGGATGGAATTCGAAGCGAAACCAATTACAACACTGATTACGTCAGCTCGAGTAATTTAATTTAATTATTGTACGGCCCACTTTAATTATTAATTCTTATGGACGATGGCAGTCGAGCAGGTTTCTTGCTAATTGCCGCGATTTATTATTTATTGTACAGTGTAAACCCGTCTAATTTTTTTTTTGTTTTAATTTCAAATTATACGTCATTTTCGTTGTATTGCGATTTTCATCTATTTTATAAAAAAAAAAGAATTATCTCCCCCATCCCCAGTTTTATTTTCATAATAATTCTCATACGAGTATTTTAAAGCGAAAATCACTGCAAATCGGAATGACGTATTTCGACGTCATCATTAGGCGGCGCAATCATATCTATGTTGTCATGTCACATCAATGTTGCCAACCATACGATTGTTGTAGTAGCAGTTGGTACTACGAACAGTTTTTTTTTGTTTTAATTTGAAATTATACGTAATTTTCGTTGTATTGCGATTTTCATCTATTTTATAAAAAAAAAAGAATTATCTCCCCCATCCCGAGGTTTATTTTCGTAATAATTCTCATACGAGTATTTTAAAGTGAAAATCACTGCAAATCGGAATGACATATTTCGACGTCATCGTTGGGCGGCGCAATCGTATCTATGTTGTCATGCCACATCAATGTTGCCAACCATACGATTGTTGTAGCAGTTAGTACTATGAACTGTTTCAAAAAATTTCAAATTCGTATGCGGTAGACCGAATTTTGGGTTTTCGAAATTTCAGTCTAACTTGCTTTTGCATTTAAGAGAAGAAGAGAAAGTGATTAACAATAAACATTCAAAATTAAAAAAAAAACAGAAGAAAGGAAAAGGGAAAACAAAAGACGATCGCAACGTTTTACGAGAAAAAAAGACAGGTACAAAACAAAAGAAAGAAAATAGGTAGACAATCAGAAACAAAAAAAAATAATGAAAAATGTTTTTGATTGATCGTGAAACATAATCGAAATGGAAAAAGAATTAAAGTTTCTAAAGAAATTATAATCATTTGATTTATGAAAAACAATTGAAAACAGTCGAAAACAAAAAATAAATTCAGCAAGTTTTTAAGAAACCCAAATCCAATTTTTTTCTAAAGTCGAAGGCAAAAAATAACCGGGATATAAAAAATTAGAACAAATAAAAAACAAAAGAAACTTGTAAAAATATTCGAAACAAAAGAAAAATGAAAGCAACAGAAAAAAATACAAGGCGGTGAACTAAAAAAAAATAAAAAAAAAAAAACAAAAGAGAACACCAAGCTGAACGAAAAGCAACAGTTTTCGGGCGAATTGGAAAATTAAAGCAAATTGTACAAAGTCTGTAATGCGATTTAGAAAAAAACAAAAAGGAAGCGAAATAGTGTGAGAAACAAAAGATCACAACTGAGACACAAAACAAATGAAAGACGATAAACTACAAACAAGCGCCAATAAAATGCGAAAAATCAATTCTATAAGAAAGGCAAAAGAAAGAAAGAAACAAAAACAAAAAAAGAGATTGACGACGAAAGTGAACAAAAACCAAATTAATTTCTAGACAAAATACTTAAAAAAAAATCTAGTAGAAAACTGAAAAAAACATCAGACTACAAAATGCGAAAAATCATTTTGATAAAAATTAAAAAAAAGAAATACGAAATCATAAAACGAATTTAAAAAAAAAGAAGTGCCAGGATACTAAGGTGAGCATAAAAAAATGAAAATCAAGGAGCTTTTGCAGATAGAACCAAACTCGTAGGAAACAAAAGAGAATTGTAAAAAGGAGTCGATAAAATGGGAAAACCGACTCGATTAAAAGAAGAAAAATGCGAAAAACATGAAAAAAGAAACAAAAGAATGAATAGGCAAAAATTAAATAAATGAAAAATGTCGATTCTGCGGCCAAAAATTTTGCAAGGCAGGAAACAAAACGACAAAGTTCTTATTTACAGAAAATAATAAAAGAAAGGGCAAAGAAAAACATGATAATTCCATAATAGATTATGACGTTACACTTGAGAGCAGTATCGCCAACGTCGTGAGTCCAAAATTCCCTACGAGCCTCCCTTTTCGTGTCCGAAATTGCCTTTTGTGAAATGGACTTCAATTAAAAGCAAAAGAAAAAGAAAAGTTGAAATAAAAATCATACTTATTTGAATATGTAAACAAAAATACAAAAAACCAAATTATTAATTAAAGTTGCTAAAGCCGACATAACTTCAGATTTCATTAAAAAGAAAAAGAAAAGTTCTTTCTGAAACTGTGCTACGCCAGCGCCATCTATATATACATCATTGAACTGCAATTTGTCGGCGCGAAATTTGAAAGGATTTTTTTTATTTTAATCGTTCTCCTGCGGTTTCGAAGATGGGCTTAAAATTGCTACCAACGCTTTATTGCCTCATTAAAACCACATTCAACGTTTTTTTTTTATGATAGATACGGTAATAGCGATAAAAAAATAAATAAAAATAAAATAGAAGTTTAGAATAAACATATTTATTTTCGTAAAAGATATTCGTCAAATGAACAGAAATTCCGTTTTTCCCTTACAACATCAAAAGGAAATTTTCCTTCAGTTGGCAACACTGCTCGACACCTTCGCGATTGAGCTTAAAATCGCAACCTACTTGACCAGATTTTTATTTCGACTAGAGATGGGATTCCACCCGGTGCAATCGTTTGCACTGATGGAATCACGGAATGCACCCACAATGCACCCGATGCATTGGATGCTTTGCCCGGTTGCCTATATTTACATAAGACATAAAAAATGCTTCAAAATGACACCAGATACAATATATTTGGTACGGACTATCGCTAGACAATTATTTTGTAACGTTAATTTCAAAAACTTACTCATTTTGTTCAGATTTTAAGCTACAAGGCTTCCAGTTAAACTTAAAAGTTCACTATTCAGCAAGTCACCATACACTATGAACATTTTAAACCTGTAAACCACCTGCAAACAATGAAATAACATCAAGAAAAGATTATTTCTGGTTCGATTTGCGCGGGAAATTTAAATTTTTGAATGCACCCGGTACATTCATGTTTGTACCCTGGTGAATGCACCCATGTAGGTGCTTTCAATGCACCTGGCCCATCTCTAATTTAGACACTAGTTTTGACCTTGAGGGAGCCACTTGACACATGCATTTCATTTTTTCCAAAAACATTTTTTAATGCTATTTGGACTGGCCGTATGTGTCTCACATCAATTCAGCTGATTGTGAAGTTGGAGAGCGGAGGTGCGTTCAGAAACTGTGTTCAAGGTTCATTCTTGAGCGTCCTACTTAGTACGCTTAACTTGATTTAATTTTTCTTTCACGGAATTTTAGAAAAGTAAATTAAACACGATTACCATGACAAACTTTTATGAAAAAGGAACTGTATTATGAAACACAGTGAGTTGACAAGACAGTACCGTGCCGCATTATCAAGAAGTTTGGAGGTTGGTTAAAACGTACTTGGTAAAATTTATTTTGTAAACAAATCAATGCTCTTATTGATGACATTAAAATCTGTGATTCCGACCTCCGCTAATCACAATCACAATTAGTCAAACTTGGAGTGAAAACAATTACAACACGGATTACGTCAAGTCTGATTGAACAAATTAATTAAATCCCATTCCTTTTTTAATTACCGACTTTTATAGACAAAAGCAGCAGGTGTCTCTCCTAGTCGCATTGATTTAATAGTGTCCCAATTTGTTGTTTTAGTTGCAACGATTAATGACGTCATATTTTCTTGTTTTGCAATAGATGACTTATATACGTGTGTACATTTTGGAACGGTACCAACTATGCGTAGTTAAATGCGGTGACTGTCTTGACCAGCAAGATCTTGGCATTCTTACACGAGATTGTTAATGAACGTGTACTTTTCCGGAAGGTTTATTACAGTCCGCTGTTTAGACAGTGATTGTATGTTGTGTTTAAGCAGTAACGTTGAATGTCGTAAAAGCGAACACAAACGTTGGTAATAATGATCTTTGCACAATGGGGGAGGGGAAAAAATTTGATGCAATGCAAACAGCAGTAGCCGAATGTTGTTTTTTGTTTCATTTATTTCTTAAAAAAAAATAAAAAAATAGAATCTCGTTCGCACGATTTATAAAATAATTATACTTTGTTATTACCAAAGCTAGCGACATTCCAGACGGGCATGACCGGCCGTCCTATAACACACGAATTTTATAAAATCTGTTGTGTTAAATGAAATATCGCAAAGACATTTCGAAAAACCAACCATTAAGATGTGGAGTACCGCAAGGATCAATTTTAGGCCCTTTGCTGTACAGTACAGATGTCATATCTGCTTGATTTTTTTTTTTTGTGTTTCGTTGAATTACTTTCACAATCCAATCCATAACGAATAAATAAATAAATCGTAAAACGTGATTCACTTTTGCTTCGTTTAAGTCAACCTACTTTTACCGTTTAAAAAAAAAAAAAAAAACGTCAAATGGTAACTCTGTAAATAAGGCAGGCGGGTAATTAAATCCATCCAATGCTTGAATTAAAAGAAACAAGCGGCATAATTACCTGTGTCTCGGAAACCTTTTGCATAATAATAAAAGGCGCAATTGCGTTTTATTAATAGAGCTAATTGTGTTCGGTTGAATTAATTGCAATTTGATCTCGATGTAACTGTACATGAATCATTTTTCATCATCTTTATTTATTATTACGGCAAGGATTTGTATTTAAACACAATGCGTTTTCAGCGTTTCAAAAAAAAAAAAAAAAATGGAGGTGTGACCTTTACGTAAGAATTAATTTACTTTTGCGTCGTTGAAGGTACGATGAGAAGCCTAAACAACAATAAAATATTTTAGCACAGTTGACCGACAGTGCAGAACATAATAACAGAGTTACATGTTCTCTTTTTTTTTTTTTTTGTTATTTCATGCCTGTTTTCGGTCTACGACCTGTTTCTAACAGTAAATATTGAGTGCTTTACAAGCATAACAGTCGAACGTAATTTCTTAAAATAGACTTATGATTAATATGTACTTATTATGTTATTATTATTAAGCAATATACTTTATATAATAACTATTTCAGAAAGAGAAAAAAGCACTCCTAAAGCAGGAAACCTCAAAACGTTTTGCACTTATTCAGATTTTAATTTTTAATGTCGGTGACTTCTTTAACTTTTGTTTTTTTTTTTGTACGCTTACTAGAAGTACAAATTTGTTTTCTGAATTCAGAAAGGAGTCTTCTGGTTTAGGCAAACAACGATCGACTGCGTTTATTGGGTTGCCTATAGTAGAGCTCCTTGTAAGTATTTTAAAAATGTTAGGAGTAATTTTTTTTATATACATAAGAGAAGTACAAACTTGTTTTCTAAAATTAGAAAAAGAAAGAAGAACCATTTTAGATATTAAAAAGGAATTAAGGGAATTGTATGATTCAAAGAATTCTCAATTTTAAAATGTGTTTGTAGGGCTTCTGGGTTAGGCAAACAACGAACGACTGCGTTTATTGGGTTGCCTATAGTAGAGCTCCTTGTAAGTATTTTAAAAATGTTAGGAGTAATTTTTTTTATATACATAAGAGAAGTACAAACTTGTTTTCTAAAATTAGAAAAAGAAAGAAGAATCATTTTAGATATTAAAAAGGAATTAAGGGAATTGTATGATTCAAAGAATTCTCAATTTTAAAATATGTTTGTAGGGCTTCTGGTTTAGGCAAACAACGAACGACTGTGTTTATTGGGTTGCCTATAGCAGAGCTCTTCGTAAGTATTTTAAAAATTTTAGGAGTAATTTTTTTGTATACTTAAGAGAAGTACAAACTTGTTTTCTAAAATTAGAAAAAGAAAGAAGAACCATTTTAGATATTAAAAAGGAATTAAGGGAATTGTATGATTCAAAGAATTCTCAATTTTAAAATATGTTTGTAGGGCTTCTGGGTTAGGCAAACAACGAACGACTGCGTTTATTGGGTTGCCTATAGTAGAGCTCCTTGTAAGTATTTTAAAAATGTTAGGAGTAATTTTTTTTTATATACATAAGAGAAGTACAAACTTGTTTTCTAAAATTAGAAAAAGAAAGAAGAACCATTTTAGATATTAAAAAGGAATTAAGGGAATTGTATGATTCAAAGAATTCTCAATTTTAAAATATGTTTGTAGGGCTTCTGGTTTAGGCAAACAACGAACGACTGCGTTTATTGGGTTGCCTATAGCAGAGCTCTTCGTAAGTATTTTAAAAATTTTAGGAGTAATTTTTTTGTATACTTAAGAGAAGTACAAATTTGTTTTCTATAATTAGAAAAAGAAACGAGAACCATTTTAGATATTAAAAAGGAATTAGTGGAATTGTGTGATTCAAAGAATTCTCAATTTTAAAATATGTTTGTAGGGCTTTCGGTTTAGGCAAACAACGAGCGGCTGCGTATATTGGGTTGCCTATAGTAGAGCTCCTTGTAAATATTTTAAAAATTTTAGGAGTAATTTTTTTTTTATATACTTAAGAGAAGTACAAATTTGTTTTCTATAATTAGAAAAAGAAAAGAGAACTATTTTAGATATTAAAATGGAATTAGGGGTACTGCATGATTCAAAGAATCCCGAAAGAGAATTCCCAATTTTAAAATATGTTTGTAGGGCTTTCGGTTTAGGCAATCAACGAACGACTGTGTACATTGGGTTGCCTATATTAAAACTTGTTTTATTTTTTGAAAATTTTATTTTTTAAACGAACAGGCATGTTGTTAAAACTGATTACGACCGCGTTTATTGGGTTGCCTATAGTAGAGCTCCTTGTAGATATTTTAAAAACTTTAGGAGTATTTTTTTATATACTTAAGAGAAGTACAAATTTGTTTTCTAAAATTAGAAAAAGAAACATTTTAGATATTAAAAAGGAATTAGGGGAGCTGCATGATTCAAAGAATCCTGAAAAAGAATTACCAATTCTAAAATATGTTTGTGGGGCTTTCGGTTTAGGCAGTCAACGAACGACTGTGAACCTTGGGTTGCCTATAGCAGAGTTTCTTGTAAGTATTTTAAAAATTTTAGGAGTAATTTTTTTAAATACTTAAGAAGTACAAATTTGTTTTCTATAATTAGAAAAAGAAAGAAGAACTATTTTAGATATTAAAATGGAATTAAGGGAGCTCCATGATTCAAAGAATCCTGAAAAAGAATTCCCAATTTTAAAATATGTTTGTAGGGCTTTCGGTTTAGGCAATCAACGAACGACTGTGTACATTGGGTTGCCTATATTAAAACTTATTATTATATAATCTCAATTAAGGTGTTTAGTGCAAAAGTGGCTCAACTAAAGTGACGACTCCATGGATTTTTCTGCATTTTTATTGTGCTATAACAGCCCATGATTAGTTATGTAAATTGACAATAAATATCTAAGTTTAGCACACATGTTTTGGTATAATAAATAACTATAATTAACGCAACAGTTGAAATAAAGATATTTTAATCTGCTGTTTCTTAAAACTACTTTTTAGCACTTGGCCCACTCTTGCACTATACGCATCAATTAATTGTGAAAGCTTTTTTTAAGTTTCTCGGGAAAATAGTTTTATTTTTGCCGCCTGTAACTTAGGCAACCATACAAGCTGCTGAATTCATTACTTTGCCTAACCTATACAAAGGCTTTCACGAGTTTCTGGCTCAAGAAAATTTTCACAACACCACCCAAAGAAATAGGCAACCTTAAATACTCATGAATGTAACCAATAGCATAACCTCAAACTTATTGGTTTTCTTTATTTATTTTATTTTTTCTTTATTGATTCCTGAGATTCGTTGCAATACACACTAAAGCCCAGGAACATGCCGCCTGTGGTTCAGACAACCAAACAAGCTGCTGAGTTCATTACTTTGCCTAACCTGTACCAAGGCTTTTATATTAATTCTTGCGTACCGTCAAGTGGGCGTTAGTCTTCAATTTTGTTTCTTTTGTTTTTCTTTTCTTTTTTTGTTTATGCTCTCGTTACTCGTACTATGCATTTCTCTTTTGCTTTTCTTATCGAATTGACTTCTTGCATTTAATTGGCGGCGCTTTTTTTAGTTCGTCGTTTTTCATTTGTTTTACGTCCGTCTGTTGTGGGCTTTGTTTTGCACACTGTTTTTCTTCGTTCGGTTTCTTTTGTTTCTTTTTATCATATTACTGATTTTTCTACAGTTTGTTTTTATTTTCCACGATTTTTTTTTGATTGGTCTTGAAAATGGTTGTTTTTGGCTCAGCTTGGTGTTATCGATCTTCTTGTTCTTTCTTTTTTTTTTGTTGTTCACTTCATGCCATCGGCACAGCCTCCAATAATATTCTTATCGCCCGTTGAGTAGGCAACCAAACATACTGCTAAGTTCACCGGTATATCTATGTCTATACTAAGGCGTCTCGTTAATAAAATCTAATTTATTGATTTTTTGATAAACTAGCATGTTATTAAAATTGATTATCTATAATTTTGAAAGGTTATTTTATAATTTCGACCGTTAATACACGTGGTAATTAGAAAAATAAAATAAAAAATTAGTTTAAATCAATGGAATTTAGATATGTTGCAGAATCACAGTTAATTATGAAAGTTTGTTGGTTTTTTGATAAAAACCAGGGAAAATCTGGAAAACTCATGGAACGTGTTAATCAAAATAAAGTAGGAACGCTAATAACTATTTAATTTTGCTTTTAAAGTCTCAGATTTACAATCGTTTCCTCTTGCAATAAATGCAAGAAATATTCTCGTTTCATTTCGTTTGCGGCTTCTTCAGGATAAAAAATACAAAAATATTTTCGAATCAACAACAATGTGCAGGAATTGTGGAACGCGGTGGTTTTAATAAATAATTCCCAATTTTCTGTTGCAGACTTTAACTTGTGATTGCGAAGCAACCCCAGCCCTGCAGGTGAAATGCACGCGCAAGAAGGGGGACAAGGTGGAGACGTCCCACTACAGGGTGAACGTGAACCGCTTCAGGGCGCGCCTGAGCATCGTCTGCGTCACGGAGAAGCTACAGGCTGACCTAAAATGCGACGGTTGGCCCGAGATTAAGATCGCCCTGGCACCAGTTGGGAACATCAAGAGTAACCTCGACGAGACCCAACTTCAAGATGTGATAAAGTAAAAAAAAAAGAAATTATTACTACACCAATCCTAAAATTAAGCCTATTAACTTATTTTAATAATACACAATAATACACCCCAGAATTATAACCAAAGAGCAGGCGGCAATATTAACGCTTAGGAAAGTAATTTATTAAATGACTTGCCAGTTCTTACAAACTTCACTTAATTTATTAATTAAAGCATTTAATTCCTTTAAGGAAAAAGGCTTACGTTCTATGAATCTCCCTCTGTGTGTTTATTTTATAGAATCTGAATGGAATTTTCATTGAAATTACTCTTGTTTCAGTGAAGTAGTTACGGCAGCACTGAGGAACATAGAGTTTCACATTAATTTGGCACAATATCCTACATGCCCAAGGTTGGTCAGACATGTAGCTGCACCAGGACGCACATTACCTTTACATTACGATAGCATGGTAAGTAACAATTGATTTTTTTTTACATTGTAAGAAACCGGGAATTGAGAAGAGGTTCACAGCATCGGAGAAAAGTCCGAGAATTTGCTTGTTTTAATGCTAAAGTCAGTGAAATTAATTGAAAAACTAGAAAATTGTTGTGAATATTA
The DNA here is from genome assembly GCA_036172665.1 of Prosopocoilus inquinatus. Lineage (NCBI taxonomy): Eukaryota > Metazoa > Arthropoda > Insecta > Coleoptera > Lucanidae > Prosopocoilus > Prosopocoilus inquinatus. The sequence continues at coordinate 3,069,238 of CM069873.1, forward strand.
ACAAGAAAATAGGTAAATTGCGAATTGTGAAGGAGTTCATAACGTCTTTAACGAAAAAAAGTTATTACCGGCGCCTTTAGTGTAGGCAACCGTACAAGCGGCTGCGTTCGGGAGTTGCCTACACCAGGACTTCTTGTTTCTTGAAAAATCTTTAAGTACAAAGTTTTTTTAATCTCAAACCGAACAGAAAAATGAAGAGAACACACTCAACGTTTCGCTATAGATTTATAGCTCCTGACGAAGCTATAAATTTGTAGCGAAATGTTGAGTGTGTTCTCTTCATTTTTCTGTCCGGTTTGAGATTAAAAAAACTTTGTATTTACTATTTTCATCGGACAAGAACAAACTTCAATGAAAAATCTTTAAGTACATATTTTTTTTAAATAAACTGGCGTGTTATTAAAATTAATTGCTTTTGTTTTTTAAAGGCAATACAACAATTTCTTCCACAATAGGTTCGCAGCATCAGGGAAAAGTCCGAGAATGTTGCTTGTTTTAATGCTACAGTCAGTGAAATTAATTGAAAAACTAGAAAATTGTTGTGAATATGAAAAAGAAATTAGAAAAATTGCGAATTGTGAAAGAGTACATAACGTCTTTAACAAAAAATAGTTATTACCGGTGCCTTTAGTGTAGGCAACCGTACAGGCGGCTGCGTTCGGGAGTTGCCTACACCAGGACTTCTTGTTTTTTGAAAAATCTTTAAGTATATATTTTTTTAAACAAACTGGCGTGTTATTAAAATTAATTGCTTTTGTTTTTTAAAGGCAATACAACAATTTCCTCCACAATAGGTTCACAGCACCAGGGAAAAGTCTAAGAATTTGCTTGTTTTAATGCTACAGTCAGTGAAATTAATTGAAAAACTAGAAAATTGTTGTGAATATGAAAAAGAAATTAGGAAAATAGCGAATTGTGAAAGAGTACATAACGTCTGTAACAAAAAATAGTTATTACCGGCGCCTTTAGAATAGGCAACCATACAGGCGGCTGCGTTCGGGAGTTGCCTACACCAGGACTTCTTGTTTTTTGGAAAATCTTTAAATATTTTTATTTTAACAAACTGGCGTGTTATTAAAATTAATTGCTTGTGTTTTTTTAAGGCAATACAACAATTTTCTCCACAATAGGTTCGCAGCATCAGGGAAAAGTCCGAGAATGTTGCTTGTTTTAATGCTACAGTCAGTGAAATTAATTGAAAAACTAGAAAATTGTTGTGAATATGAAAAAGAAATTAGAAAAATAGCGAATTGTGAAAGAGTACATAACGTCTTTAACAAAAAAAAGTTATTACCGGCGCCTTTAGTGTAGGCAACCGTACAGGCGGCTGCGTTCGGGAGTTGCCTACACCAGGACTTCTTGTTTTTTGGAAAATCTTTAAATATTTTTATTTTAACAAACTGGCGTGTTATTAAAATTACTTGCTTGTGTTTTTTAAAGGCAATACAACAATTTTCTCCACAATAGGTTCGCAGCATTAGGGAAAAGTCCGAGAATTTGCTTGTTTTAGTGCTAAAGTTAGTGAAATTTATTGAAAAACTACGAAATTGTTGTGAATATTAAAAAGAAATTAGCAAAATTGCGAATCGTGAAAGAGTTCATAACGTCTTTAACAAAAAAAAAGATATTACCGGCGCCTTTAGTTTAGGCAATCATATAAGCGGCTTCGTTCGGGAGTTGCCTACACCAGGACTTCTTGTTTTTTGAAAAATCTTTAAGTATATATTTTTTTTAAACAAACTGACGTGTTATTAAAATTAATTGCTTTTGTTTTTTAAAAACAATACAACAATTTCCTCCACAACAGGTTCGCAGCATCAGGGAAAAGTCCGAGAACTTGTTTGTTTTAATGCTAAAGTCAGTGAAATTAATTGAAAAACCAGAAAATTGTTGTGAATATTAACAAAAAAATTAGGTAAATTGCGAATCGTGAAAGAGTTCATAACGTCTTTAACATAAAAAAAAGTTAATACCGGCGCCTTTAGTGTAGGCAACCGTACAAGCGGCTGCGTTCGGGAGTTGCCTACACCAGGACTTCTTGTTTTTTGAAAAATCTTTAAGTATATATTTTTTTAAACAAACTGGCGTGTTATTAAAATTAATTGCTTTTGTTTTTAAAGGCAATACAACAATTTTCTTCACAACAGGTTCACAGCACCAGGGAAAAGTCTAAGAATTTGCTTGTTTTAATGCTACAGTCAGTGAAATTAATTGAAAAACTAGAAAATTGTTGTGAATATGAAAAAGAAATTAGGAAAATAGCGAATTGTGAAAGAGTACATAACGTCTTTAACAAAAAATAGTTATTTACCGGCGCCTTTAGTGTAGGCAACCGTACAGGCGGCTGCGTTCGGGAGTTGCCTACACCAGGACTTCTTGTTTTTTGAAAAATCTTTAAGTATATATTTTTTTAAACAAACTGGCGTGTTATTAAAATTAATTGCTTTTGTTTTTTTAAAGGCAATACAACAATTTCCTCCACAATAGGTTCACAGCACCAGGGAAAAGTCCGAGAATTTGCTTGTTTTAATGCTACAGTCAGTGAAATTAATTGAAAAACTAGAAAATTGTTGTGAATATTAAAAAGAAATTAGGAAAATTGCGAATCGTGAAAGAGTTCATAACTTCTTTAACAAAAAAAAGTTATTACCGGCGCCTTTAGTGTAGGCAATCATACAAGTGGCTTCGTTCGGGAGTTGCCTACACCAGGACTTCTTGTTTTTTGAAAAGTCTTTAAGTATATATATTTTTTTAAACAAACTGGCGAGTTATTAAAATTAATTGCTTTTGTTTTTTGAAGGCAATACAACAATTTTCTCCACAATAGGTTCACAGCATCAGGGAAAAGTCCGAGAATGTTGCTTGTTTTAATGCTACAGTCAGTGAAACTAATTGAAAAACTAGAAAATTGTTGTGAATGTGAAAAGTTATTTACCGGCGCCTTTAGTGTAGGCAACCGTACAAGCGGCTGCGTTCGGGAGTTGCCTACACCAGGACTTCTTGTTTTTTGAAAAATCTTTAAGTATATATTTTTTTAAACAAACTGGCGTGTTATTAAAATTACTTGCTTGTGTTTTTTAAAGACAATACAACAATTTTCTCCACAATAGGTTCGCAGCATTAGGGAAAAGTCCGAGAATTTGCTTGTTTTAGTGCTAAAGTTAGTGAAATTAATTGAAAAACTAGGAAATTGTTGTGAATATTAAAAAGAAATTAGCAAAATTGCGAATCGTGAAAGAGTTCATAACGTCTTTAACAAAAAAAAGTTATTACCGGCGCCTTTAGTGTAGGCAACCGTACAAGCGTCTGCGTTCGGGAGTTGCCTACACCAGAACTTCTTGTTTTTTGAAAAATCTTTAAGTGTATATATTTTTTAAACAAACTGGCGTTAAATTAAATTAAAATGAACTGCTTTTGTTTTTTAAAGGCAATACAACAATTTTCTCCACAATACAAATGATTAGAAAAAAAATAAATAAATTACTAATTTTTGTACACGTATTATTTCTTAGTAAAAAAAAAATGCAAAAATTAATAAATTGCGTAATCGCGATCAATAGTGCATTTTTTTTTTGTGAAAGGTCAGGGAAAACCTAGAAAATATTTATATGAAAATAAGAAAATAAACCCTAAATAAATAATTGATGATTGATATTAATTTATTGATTCACCCCATGCTGGTATTCTTCAAAAAAGAAAAGGGGGCAATATTATTGCCAACGTTGAAATGCATTCGGTACTTTTTTTGCCCTTAATTTCAGCTGAATGCGTACACTTCCACCCCTAACCACATGAATCTAAGCCGAATACCCGGCGAGAAGCGCTTGCTGGTGAAAGTAATCCGCGCAGCCCAATTAGGAGGCAACGAGGGCTGCACCCAACCGTACTGTGTGGTTGAAATGGACGAGCCACCCCAAAAATACCAGACATCCGTCCAGAAGAACACGAACTCTCCTTACTGGGACGAACAGTTTTTGTTGTGAGTTCAAAACGTCCAACCCCCAAGTCCGGGTTTACTCTACGACTGCTAAATTTCAGTGACATTTCCGCAAACACAGCTGAGTTGTTGTTTGAGATATACGACCACGCAGCCAAACCTAATCGGTTTTTAGGTTTGGGCATTGTAGGCGTCGAAGAACTGATTGTGAACCCTTCCCAAAGACAAACGATTTCCCTCCAGAGTAGACCGTACGAAAGTGATCACGTGTCTGGAACACTCACGGTTGAGGTGAGGAGGATTTTAAACGAAGGGGATGGTTTGATGGTACGGTGACTTTTTTCTTTTGTTGTAGTTTATGTTTATCGAAGGAGCCGATATTCCAACTTTAGGGAGCAATCAACCTTATAAAATTAAGGAGACTATTAAGAATGTGTCTCCATCGAGGGCAAAGTTGACGCCCAGTCCAACTTTCCGTAATGGTTTGTGCCTCACTTTTTCAAATAGCATTAAAGTTATAGTGTTATTTTGCAGAGAATCTTACCAACGGTGATCATTTCACTGACCTGAGAGATCTCAGCCGAACGAATTACAACCAAAACAAGAACACGCTTATTATACATAGTGTTCAGCGAGTAAGTATTATTTTTTTTCCCTTCAAGCTAATTTTTTTTTTGTCGAAAGCAAAAAATAGTAAATAATTACAGGTTCCTATAATTTCTCTCTCTCTCTCTCTCCAATCTCCAAACTCCAAAATGGTACCATTGAAGTGCTTAAACAGAAAAATTACAGGACTCTGTAACTGCTTACTATTTTCTCCTTTCGACTCTATTTAATATAATGCTCCTCAAACATACAACTGTGTCTTCTTTGTCTTTCAGCAACCATCCCAAAGGCTAGTGAAGGTAAGACAAAAAAGAAAGAAAAGAAAAGCATTTGATTTTCGTGTATTATTATAAATTTTTTTTTAACTAAAAATACTCACATGCCACATTTTTGTTCTTGTTTAATTCGGAGAAGCTTTCAGGTGCCGTGCAGGTTTTTTTTTTTTTGTTGGCCTTTTAACGAGAAGTATAATTTTAGTGTGTATGTTTGTTTTGCACTAACCCAGGTTGAACTAAGCGATGGGACCTGGAGGGAAATCGAGAGAGTGGAGAACCCTCTGACGGAAGAGGCGATCAAATCGAAACTGGAGGAGGCGAAGCTCGCCGAAATTCCGCAGCCCCCGGATACCACGAATGGTAAAATTACCACCGCGGAGAATGGTAATAATACGAATGATGTGATTGCCGAAAAGGTGCGTGCGATATGCTTCGTTTTAGTTTTCGTAACTAACTAATGTTTTTCGTGCTTTCGAACGAAAGAGCTTTTGCGCGCAAGCCCAAATACTATCTGTGCGGATTCTTGCAGGCAGGAGATATTCATCTAACCGGCACTCTGCAATCTCAGATACCAAATGAGACGCTGGAGTATAGAGGACGGGCTAGAAAACGGAGGGATTTCTTTGGAACCATCAAGAGAAGACTTGGAAGATCTAAGACGAGGTCTAAAAGTGCTGGGCCCGGTGATATTGATGATATAACACGCGATGACTCCTTGAATAGATCAATATCAGCAGATAGAGCTCGAGGGGAATGTAAGTAATCCTCAAGCAAAGATTGAGAAGCGCGTCGTTTTATTAACAGGTTCATTAAAACAGCTTACAGATTAAACGTACCGGGGTTGAGGCCCGAAGAAACATCGAGGAGATCAAGCATGTCGGAAGCTTCCGGTTTAAGCAGCGCATCCACCAGGACGTATGTGAACGAGGCCAGCACTCTGGTCCTTGAGACCCTCGAGAACGGAATCAAGAAACACTACCTCGTCCCCTTGTCCCTGGCACAGAAATCCAAGTGGAAAAAGAAAGGCACCAAACTTCACATATTCAATGACCACACGTTCATCGCAAAACATTTGTCAGGGTAGGCAAACTAATTAAAAAAAAAAAAAAATCCCAAGGAATTTTTTGCTTGCTTAAATTTTTACAATTCATTGCAGTGGCACGATTTGCCAAGTTTGCAGTAAGAGTGTGGCTCGAAGGATTGGGAAGCAGGGCTACGAGTGTCGAGATTGCCTCTTGAAGTGTCATAAGCACTGCCACGTCAAAGTTAACGATAACTGTCCGACTTCGACAATTCACAACATTGAATTGTAAGTATGTTTTTTTGGACCTGCACGCTCCAAACAAGATCGCTCTCTAAGATATAATTAGTGTGAAAGTGTTTCTGTTTCAATCGGTTTAATCTGTTTTATTTTTTTTCTTTTCTATGGGTCTCTACTACCTATTCTGAGTGAATAATGCTGGGTAAGGGTTGTTTGTTGCAAGCTGTTTTCTCGCAGACGTAATCTTTCTGCTTTAAAATTAAAAAAAAAAAAGAATTTAACACATGACCAACCCCTTATTTTAACGAAGCCTGACATTTTTTTTTACTTCCTTAAAATATGGGAGTTTTTCTTACTGTAGAATTGTTGTATTTCAAAATAACTCTGCATGAAATATAGTGTCTTGCGTAACGATTACATTTAATAAGCTGCATGCATCGTGTTATAAACGAAATCCAAACAATAATTAATACTAAAGAGCAGCTTTTAATAATAATAATTCAAACAGCTACGAATAATTTCGTTTCGTGTGTTCTTCTATGTGTCTTTCGTTGTGTATATATAATTTAACGCTGTTATTTCAATTTCAGATCCTACATACAGAACCCGTACACAGATAAAAATATAAGAATGCTGTGAGAGGCATGTAACTGAGACACCCTTTATATAAACAGGTGTCAATTTTTTTATACCAGCGATACTCACAGATTCAACCACCGGGCTTACGCGTACCAAAAAAATTGCAGTCGCAATTGGAAAACCAAATTGGAAAATTGAATGTGTGAGGTATCGCCCTTTTAACGTAGATCTTAAAATAGTCTTCTTTTCAGTGTAAATTAATTAATTTCCCAGTCCATTTATTTTTTTTTTTTATTGAAAAATAATGTCTCTGTCGATGCTTTAATTTTTATTAATAATAATAATCGCTTGTACAATTTTTAATTGCTTTTCCAAACAATTTGTTTTTATCGTATTTATTTGTACATATTTGTTGAATTTTTTTTTTTTTTAGTATTTATGTTGATTATGAAATTACTTTGGTGCTTTATAAATATTAATATATCTACCACTTAAAAGAAAATAAAAAAAAACAAACAATTTCAAATGTTTTATATAAAAAAAAATGTTACAAAGCTGTGCTTAAAAAAGTATATAGAAGATATTATATATAATGATATAATGTGATTTTTTTAACAAATTTCATGACATTTATTATAGGAGAAGGCGTTGCACTTATTCATGAATAAAATTCATTTTATCACTGTGAGATTTTCCTCGAATTTTAGTTTTTCTTTCTTTCTTTTTTTTTGTTAACGAGCAAATGTTTGCTTAGAATTTATTGTATCGCTTGGGTTTCATTGTGGGTATTAAGCGCACGTTTCGCAAGAATGTACTTCGATGTTTTCATTCTGTATTTCTTCTAAGTGCCTATTTGGATCGTTCAGAAATTCTCGCGTAAGTGAAGGAGAATTGTTTTCAACTGACCTACCGGTCGTTCTGAGGTCTTCAGTGCATGTACTTTTAAGTCTCATTTGTTAATTATTATATAAATGGCAGTTTAATTAAAAAAATAAAAAATAAAACGGAGTTGATGTAATTGTGTTTTTATTTCTTAAACTTATAAAGTTGTATATTTTTGTCGAGCAGTTTTCTGGAAGAAATAAAGTATGAAGAACTCTTTCACATTGAATTAAATTTAATAATAATCTTTAATAGCTATCTATTATACAGTACGAATGAAAAATTAAGTTGCAATTGACTAAAAAAAATATGTTGGTAACACCGGCAGGTTGAACATGAAGAATGACAAAAATAAAAAACATAACCTCAACAACAGTAAGAAAATTAATCTATTTTCTTTTAGAATTAACAATATTCCACATTTTTTTTAATGCGCTGTGTTAAAGTGCATCTAAGTAAATAAAGAGAAATTTTGAAAAATTCTCCAAAACATATTTTTCCAAACAAATAGTTATAAAGAAATAAATTTAGTTGATTATATTTAACCTGTTACGCTCAGTCATTAAAAAAAAATATAGTTTTTCAACACTTGAGTCCGTACGTTCTGAAATGATTAATTAAGTTAGGCAACCAAACTTACACCTAAGGTAATAAATAAAATACTCCAACTAGAATAGAGTAACAATTTTGTCAAAAAATTAAACGAAATGGAAATTTGAATCAAGTCAGATGTAACCTCGAAAAATTCACTTTCCTTTTTAAATACCAACGCCTACTTCATACAAGCCTGATTCATTAGGAGGGAGAATACCCGAACTTCACGCCCGAACATTGATTCATTTAAAATGCGGTCCAACACAGAAATTCGCCATTTTAATGGCTAGCCTTCAAAAAGAAACTGCCATAAAATCGTTTTGAACTTAAAAATTCTATTAAGGAATTGTTATGGTATTTATATTAGAAGTAATAGATTAGGAAACTGTCAAAATATGGCACCTTACTAATAGAAAGATAGCTGTTTGACACATCGTGCATATTTATATAAATTTGGTAAATCAGGCTTTCATTGAGGTTATGTTTCCGTCAAAAGAAAAGAAAGAGCGCGTTCAGCGGAAGCTCAGCCGCTGAGTTGGTTACTCAGCAATCCTTTGTAATAGACACACATTATGATAATTGCCAATCACAAACGACTGCTGAGTAAGCAACTTAGCCTCTGAGCGTCCGCTGAACGCGCCCAAAGATTTGAATAAAACCTGAAATCGCGCAGCAACTCTTTCTGTACAAACTTCACCTGGCAAAGTTAACACTAATTTTTTAAGCGGAACTTATGAAAGAAGCTTCTTGTCAAAATTGTGTATACGTATAAACGTCAGAAATATTAAAGTCAGGTTTACAGTATCGAAAGTGTCCGGACTTCCTCGTCCGCTACCGTACATTCCTTTTAATTTAAAATATTTTCCTTAATAACATTAACATTGAGTTAATTTCCATCGTAGAAGAGTCGACTTCAAATAAATTTAATATTAATTTGTTTTTAATGCGTTTAATGCTTGATATCATTATTTTGTCAGTTAATTAGACAACTTCATTTTATAGTTTATTATAGAAATGTTTCTTTTTACTGTTCATAGATTTTCTCTAATTTTTATAACAATTGAAATAATTAATAATTAACTATTAAATTAACATTAATCATTTATAAGTATAAATCATTTCCGTTCAAAGATGTCGCTGTTAATCTTGATGCACTAAAGTCCCTAGATGGCTAAAGTACCGCCATTTTGGTTGAAAATAAGCGCGCCGAAATTTAAATTTATTTTAACGCGTAAATAAGAAAATGACAAGCATTTATATAAAATTCTTTGTTTTAAAGTTTTACTTGATAAATTTTACAAGTTTTAATGAATTTGGGATCTTATCTAAAAATGTTTTTTTTTTTGTTATAAATAAATTGGTTACATTTGGTTATTTTAAATTAAACGTCACGGCCAAATGGCATGGCAAGTCGGAATAGACTAGGAAAGTAAACGTCACAGAAGGCAGAGTTGGATCGTTTACTATCTTCGTCTAATAAATCAGACGTGTGTCGTAAATTACTGTACTGTCGCTGTAACGCCAGAGTTGACCTACTTGAACATAACCTAACATTTAAGAATGTTGAGACAACGAGATTAAACAAGATATAACAGTTTTATAAGTTGGTATTTTGTACATTGTATTGGAAAATTCTTGACAAACTCATTGCATGCTTTCCCACAGACATTTTTTATTTTGCTTTGTTAGATTATGTTTATTAATGGTTTGTTTGGCAGCTGAACTAAGCTCAGACAAGCATTTTATACATTTCTTTAATAACAAATAAATTAACTACTTACGTACAATAAGCACAACTAAAATAATTTTATTGAAGCTTTTCATCCTAAGTTTTAGTGATGAGCAAAAGTTTGCACAACAGCTCTCTGTGAAGCGAATATTTTCAGTTTGTTTGACGTAACCCATGCATTTTTACAGTCCGTTTTACAGATTTCGTTTCAAATTTCGCGCCAGCTTTAGGACCGCCCACTTTCCTAATCTATTGTAGTCTTTAAATCTGCAGGTCAACATTTTAAACATGTTTCTTTTTATTAATCTGTCAAAATTGACAGAACCTATGAGGACATTCAAAACTGCGTTTCCATAGTTACACGCATTTTATCCGCCATTTTGTGTCAATTTTAAATTTACATTAGACGTTTACGAAAATTAGAGCGGTACATGGACAGGGGTAGAAAAGCGAGATAGAACGAATGTGTTTAATGCAAGTAAGAGTGAGAGAATAGATTTACAGGTGTATAACGCTCCAATAGGGTACATGACAATGATATAAAATTATTAATTAAAGCTCTCTAATCGAGACTATAGTCAATAACACACGCGAAAACACCAAATTTTTACGCTGTTTCTATTTATTATTCTCTTAAATTAATAAATAAAGTCGAAAATATTCAAATATAAATCACGTGGTTTCGAAAGGCTTCCCATTCGTTGTGACGTCAGTGTTCATACATTGTCCTTGACGTTTGTGTTGTATGCAGGCCCTTGTCAAATAGTTTGAATGTTTGTTCTTAATATGTGCTGAAAAATATAGTTTTAATTTAAGCAACAACTACGAAGTGAATATTTTAAAGGAATTATTAAATTTTTTTTGCTTTGTTGGTGAGAAATCTGTGGTGGAAACGGGAACTTTTCGCCATCGAGAAGTAAGGTTGGTAACACTAAATTTTGTGAAACGCTTTTAAATAATTTATTCGGAGTTCTTGCACAGGTATTTTTACATTATAGCACAGCACAATACTGATAATATGTTTTACTATTTATTGTAATAAGTTTTATCTATTCACTTATTACGATTTGACAACATATGAACATTGACGTCACACGGTCAGAATGTGCGTTTTGGCGGGAATTTAGTCAATTCAAATTTCTTTAATATTTTACGACTTTAATATTCATTTATGCAAAAAAAGAAATATATCTGAATTATCGTATTTTTACCTACTTTCAAATAAAATCTTTAAAAAGAAAATGTTCCTGTACCCTATTGTCGTAAAGGCGTTAGTTTTGGTTTGATGCATTACTGTCAGTTGAGTTGCCTACGCATGCACAATAAATGCGTAAATAAATTTAAAACGTTACGTATTAAAACTAACAAAGCATTTATATTAACTTTTTTCTTACTTTATATTTAATGTAATTTTGGAAATGTTCGGAAAGAAAGATTGTTTTAAGCTGAGTTATAAGAAAATTAAGTACTCTTAATTTTTTTTTTTTTTTTAATAATAAATTATGGATACAAAGCTGAATATATTTATGCATTTGTTGTTGTTATCGCACTTTATCAACTGATTGCTGGTGTGTATGCGGATTTAACGATTGCTGTGTAATGTTTATTATTAATCGTCAAGTGCATCGTTCTAAAGCTGTCTTATAAACATAGTGACTTATGTTAGTCGCTGGCGCACAGCTGGGAAATGTAGTCAAATGTCAAACGTTAGGATATTTGTAGCGTTTTTTAATACCTAGTGTAAGTTATGTGCAATTTATCGCTGAAATATTCGTAGTATTAGCGGTGAGTACGTTTACAAAAAAATAATCGCGCAGAAAAACACAATCGGTTAACCGGGACAGCCAGAAATTTCGGGTGTATTTTTAGGTTCGGATTGTCAAATATTTAACACTTGAGTCATGGATGAAAACGACGAGAAAGTTTCGCCTCGGGAAGAAGACGCTAAGGTACCCGAATCTCCCAAGCCTTTGGCGTTTACCATCGACTTCGGAAACGGAAAATCAGTAGACACCCAAAAACACAAATCTCTCCTCGAGAAATATCAAAAGCGACATCGTAGGGGACAATCCCTCTCGAAGTTAGAGGACACCCCGACGACGACGACGACGGTAACAGTTAAGAAGCATCCCCTTTCGGCTAACTTACCTCGGAAATCCAGCTTTCAATGCGAAGGCTATTTTTCGTCAGACGAAAGACCCGATCGCAGCAAAAACGTTAGAGCCTCTGTGATCAACATGAAGCTAAAGGAAAGCCTCAATTTACCACTGAGAAATGTTACGACAGACAAAATGACGCAGTCGTGTACCTTACCGAGTATAACTAGTCCAGAAATTGAGTTGAAAGACGTTTCTAGCCCCGAATTAGATTTAATAAGTCCGTTTAGCCCACAGCAGCAAACTCCTACCACCACCACCACCACCACCGCAACAACAAAAAACAAAATCGTTCGGCAATATTCTAGTCCAGAATGCGAGAGTAAAAAAATCATCGATAACATTGATTTTATTGACGCAATAGAATGCGAATTCGACAAATCGGATACGGCAAGCGACACGGGCACGTACACCCTCGATGCTGATAATTATTCCGAAGAGCAAAAGGCGAGGATGAGCATCGATCGAGAGTTTAAAATCGAGCAAGTATCGGTGCTTAAGAAAGCCGAGGAGTACGTTCAGAGTTTGTCAAGCATGAAAAACGTTGCACCGACCAAAAGGGTGAATATAATCGACGATGTCGTCGTACATAAATCAGCTGAGGACTTGTCTACTGTCCTGGTGCGTTCGAAAGACAATTTGAAAAACATTGCGGCAGTAGCATCAAAGAAAGTTGAGGTTGTATATAAATCTGAGGCTGAAGATGCATCGACCACCACTTTGCAGTCGAAAGATAAGGTGAAAAGTGTTGCACCATCAAGAAAAGCGAATGTAATCGAAGACATCGTACATAAATCTGCTGAAGATACATCGACTACCTCGTCGCAGTCGTTTATGCAGAAGCCTCAGACGCTTGACCTTATAAACAATGCACAAAAAAATTCCCAGCGCATTTTCGAACAGAAGCACAGAGTATTATCGCCGATTTTATCGCCGACGCAAAACATGTCCATAACACAAAATCAACCGGTAAAGGAAGAGCCAAAACAAGATGATGATGGTATACAGAGTAAGACGTTTACTAAAATACTATTTCCTAGTCCGAAGGCACGCACTGGAATCGGTTCTGAACCCGTGCTAGATCAAGGTAGTGTCATATCGGTGACTTCAAGTGGTGCTTTTCGTTCAAAGAGCGAAAGAGAAAGAAGACACGCTCGCCAGTTGAGCTTAACGAAATCCGAGGTGCACGTCGAAGCTTATACAGACAACAGCTATCAGGGCGAGCCTCTTTTGCATGCAGCTTTAACCCTAAATAAGCAGAACGGTGCGAATTTAACAGCGAACGTCAATGTGATACACGTCGCAGAAAGTGTGCCAAAATCTAAAAATGCAGACGGTGACGTCGATATAGTCCATGCTAACATTACTTTAAGCAAAATTACGAATTTACCGCCGACGGTTGGGGGATTCTCCGGCAAAACTTCGCCTACAAAAATTCCCTCGCCGATTCACACCTCAAGGCCACGCAGTCAGAACAGCATCAGCTCTTTAAACATAGACCTGTCGGACAGCAGCTTGGAAACTGAATCGTATTTAAAACCGACCCAAACCATCATTAACACACTGCAGCAACGATTATCTTTAGAAAGCGAACACGACCGTCAGCTCGAGATGAAATATCTTAATAACGATGCGAGGAATTTATTGAAGAAGCCGTCTCACTTGAGGCACAATTCGTTTGATGATAAGAATTTGAAAATATCCAATAAATTAGAGCACTTTCAAAACAAGAACTTGCAAGGTATTGATCAAACTTACACTAATATGTTGAATCAATACACCCAGAAAGTTAGTAAAATACAAAATTCTCCTAACAACAGTCCGATTAAGAGATCGAGCAGTTTTTCGACTAAGAACCAAATCAACACGAAGAACTCGAACCTGCATCAAACCAAAGAGAGCAACATCGTAAACTCCCCGAATTTCAGTCACAATGGCTCGATACAGCGTTCCGCATCCACTGCGAGCATCAAGCCGAATGTGCTACAAATTCGACGTTCCAGCATGAGTTCTGACCACCAGAAAATTGACAGGAGTCAATTTGGGGATACGGAATCGAGCTCCGAGGATGACTACGACAAGAACCTTCAAAAGAAGAAAGACATCACCAACACGAGGTACAACCGGGCTTTCAGTTTGCGCAGGGCTCGATTGGATGCGGAACCACCGGCTCAACCCAAGTGTCCGAACACGCCGGAAATGCGCAGGAAATTTCAAGGCGGCGACCTTAGATCTGAACGAGCGATTTCTGTCGATCGAAAACCAGTCAAGACAAACGAAGTGCAAAGCAGATACCTGCAGAATATTACGAAGAAAAGCTTGACACCATCGAAACCCGAAAACACTAAGGCGAGGACGGGAAGTGCCGGCCCTAAATCTTCTTCTAATAAACAGCAGATGTTCACGAGAGTGGATGCTGGAAGGTTTAGCATGAGAACCGCTAAACCAACAGCTAGTAATATGCCAAAAAATACTCGGAAAGATGGTGTTGGTAAGTGATAATATATTTATTTTAATGAACATGCAGGCCAGAATGCAGTATAAAGGAAAAAATGCAGTTTCCTGTAATTTTTCTTTCTTAAAAACTGAGGTCATATTTCAACAGCACTGAAAATTACAGGAAACTGTAATTGACTACTATTTTTTTTTGCTTTCAATCGTAAATGCAAGTACCAATTGCTAAGGCCTAGTTTAATTTTAAGCCAAAGGTTGAATCGGGGGTCGATTGGTGGTCGACGAACCTCTTTGGGTTGGCGCTATGAATTTTTATTCAGTGGAGGCCTACCTAAATACAGTTTATTAAAAAAAAGTAAAAGATTTAATTAATAAATTTGAATTCAACATTGTACTGTGATGAACATAAAAAAGGGGACGTCACTATTTTTTTTTTTTTCTAGATACTAACCAGCTTTCATTGGCAATTCTGCATTTCGGTTTTTATGTTGTAATAATCAAACTACTAAGAAACTTCAACGGCTGTACTTTAATCTATGTAAAGTTTAAAGTGTACTTTAATAGATCTAAAGATTAAGTAATAAACATTAACTCAGATACAATAATGACTCTTATAATAATCGATCACGTAACAATTAAATTAAATAAAGTCTCGAATAAAAGAAAAAGGAGAGAGAGGATTGATCATCAAAAAAAAATAAAAACAAAACACAGTCAAATCGAATAAAACGAAAACAAAAGAACATCGTCGATGATGCAGGGACGAAAATAAAAATTGTGTAAACCCAGCAATAAGTCAAATCGGTATATAAAACCCAATTAAAAAATTAATCTGCTTGTGTTAATGAAAAAAGACGATCGGATAATAATTAAAAAATAAAACAAACTCAAATACTAAAGAAAAAGAAAACATGGTGGCGGAATTGAAGTGTAAAATAAAATAAAACTCAAACGGAGTGAAAGAAAACAGATCGAAACAAAAGAAAGATCGAGACAAAATAAACACAAAACAAAAGGTGATCAATTGATATTTAAAAAAAAAACAATTGATAATTAAAAAATAAAATCGTGTCGAACAAAAGAAAATGCGAAAACAAAACATGATCAATTGATAATTAAAAAAAAAAAATAGACAAGTCAAATGAAATAAATAAAAGAAAAGAAATGGAGGTCGATCAATTGATTATATCAAAAGTAGAATTAAATAAAATCGAGTGAGGAATTAAGAAAAAACAAAAAAAAACAAAAGACGATCGGTGATGTGACGCCAGATGAAAATAAAAATTCTCCAACATTGAACATGAATTTCAATGAATTTTTAAGCGAAAATTCGGTATAAGGCAAGAGAATCAAAGTGATAATACAAATATAGAATAAAGTCAAATGAAATCAAGAAAAGACAAAAGACGATCGGTTTATGATTAAGAAAAAAAAAAATAAGATCAAATATAATCACAGTTGATTCAAATCGGTGTATACAAAACACAATTAAAAATTTCATCTGCTAAAGTTAATTAATGAAATAATAATAATAATAATAAGTAAAAAATAAAATAAGCTCAGATACTAAAGAAAACAAAAATGGTGATCAATCGACGGATTTAAAGCGTAAAATAAAACAAACTCAAACGGAGCGAAAGAAAAATGATCGAGACAAAAGAAAGATTGAAACAAAAAACAAAACAAAAGACGATCAATCGATAACAAAAAAAAAATAAAATCGCGTCGAATAAAATCAAACAAAAGAAAATGTGAAAACAAAATTTGATGGTTAAAAAATGGAATAAAACAGAAAAATAAATGATTGTATCAAAAGTAAAATTAAATAAGGTCAAATGAGGAATAAAAAACAAAAACAAAAGACGATCGGTGATGAAGATGATAAGAAATAATAGTAAGAAAAATCGTATCAAGAAAATTGATGAATTTTTAACCGATGGTTTGAAGAAAAGAAAAATCAAAGTGATAATACAAATACAGAATAAAGTCAAGTGAAATCAAGCGAAACAAAAGACGATCGGTTTATAATCAAGAAGAAAAAGAAGAGCTAAGATCAAATAGAATCACAGATGATTCAAATCGGTATATAAAACAAAATTAAATATTTAATCTGCTAAGTGTTAACCGGAAAAGACGATCAGAGTTAATAATTAAAAAATTAAAACAAACTCAAATGCTAAAGAAAACAAAAATAGTGATCAATTGATGGAAGAAAGAAAAAAGAACGAAACAAGAGAAAGATTGAAACAAAAAAAACAAAACAAAAGACGATCAATCGATAACAAAAATAAAATAAAATCGTGTCGAATAAAATCAAACAAAAGAAAATGTGAAAAAAAAAACAAAAACAAAAGACGATCGGTGATGAAGATGATAAGAAGTAATAGTAAGAAAAATCGTATCAAGAAAATTGATGAATTTTTAACCGATGGTTTGAAGAATGGAAAAATCAAACTGATAATACAAAGATAAAATAAAGTCAAATTAAATCAACAAAACAAAAGACGATCGGTTTATAATCAAGAAAAAGAAGAGCTAAGATCAAATAGAATCACAGTTGATTCAAATCGGTATATAAAACAAAATTAAAAATTTAATCTGCTAGATGTTAACCGGAAAAGATGATCAGAGTTAATAATTAAATAATTAAAACAAACTCAAATGCTAAAGAAAACAAAAATAGTGATCAATTGATGGAAGAAAGAAAAAAGAACGAAACAAAAGAAAGATTGAAACAAAAAAACAAAACAAAAGACGATCAATCGATAACAAAAAAAAATAAAATCGTGTCGAATAAAATCAAACAAAAGAAAATGTGTGTATATAAAACAAAATTAAAAATTTAATCTGCTAAGTGTTAACCGGAAAAGACGATCAGAGTTAATAATTAAAAAATTAAAACAAACTCAAATGCTAAAGAAAACAAAAATAGTGATCAATTGATGGAAGAAAGAAAAAACAACGAAACAAGAGAAAGATTGAAACAAAAAAACAAAACAAAAGACGATCAATCGATAACAAAAAAAAAATAAAATCGTGTCGAATAAAATCAAACAAAAGAAAATGTGAAAACAAAATTTGATTTGGTTAAAAAAGCAAAAAAAAAGCAAATCGAATGAAATAGAATCAAAGAAAAAATAAATGTTTATAGCAAAAGTAGGACTAAATAAGGTCAAATGAGGAATAAAAAACAAAAACAGAAGACGATCGGTGATGAAGAAGATATGAAAATAAAAATTCTATCAAATTAACTGAGTCAAAACGTATCAAGAAAATGTGATCAATTATTGGAAGAAAGGAAAAAGAACGAAACAAAAGAAAGATTGAAACAAAAAACAAAACAAAAGACGATCATTTCGTAACAAACAAAAAAAATCGCATCGAATAAAATCAAACAAAAGAAAATGTAAAAACAAAACTTGATAGTTAAAAAGAGAAGCAAATCAAATGAACTGATTACATCAAAAGTTTAATTAAATAAAAATAAATAAATAAAGTCAAGTGAGGAATAAAAAACAGAAACAAAAGACGATCGGTGGTAAAGATAAGATAAAAATGAAACTTCTATAAAATTAACTATGTACGTGAAATGCTAGCAAGAAAATTGATGAATTTTTAACCGAAAGTTTGAAGAAAAGAAAAAGCAAGAGAATCATTTAACTGATGATTTAAATATAAAATAAAGTCAAATGAAGTCAAGAGAAGACAATCGATTTATAATTTAAAAAAAGAAGTAAATAAGATCATATATAGATTCACAGATTAACAAAAATGTAATTAGACTTGGAAAGGCCATTTTTATTTTCTTGTGAGGGGTCGATGTTTAAAAAAAAGTTTGGGAACCCCATGGCTTAAACAACAATTCTTAATTTATTTTTCATTCACTTTTGAAAAACCAAACAATCCTGTCTGCGAAACGTCAAGTACTTAAGTAATAAAAATTAATTTTAGCTTGTTTTTAAAGTGTCTTTTTTGTGCCACATGCTTTCAACAAGCGTTGAAATAAATCGCATCATTGGACACCTAGGCTTAAGATTCACTTCTTACAAATAACATGTAATTCTGAATTTAATAATTTAAATGATAATTAAACGAAAACCAAATTAAAAAATGCGACTCTCGCTTTGCTTTCTTGCCTCATTATTTGCGAAACAGTACCTCACAAAGTTTAATGCAAATAACGTGTTGTAGGCAGCCAGTCATTAAGCCATTTAAGCATGCAGCTCCTAATTTGAAAGTCTTGTCACTTCCTGTCTGAATGAATGTGCCATATCGCTTTAAGTCATTATTATTCTGAGCGCAACAGTTTAATTGTTTTTTTCTTTGAAAACCAAATCGACAGTAAAAAAGTTTTTTTTTTAGATTAGATAAGGATAAGCCACTATAGAAATAACAGGACTTTAGATTGTTTAATGAAATATAGATAAGATACAATCAAACGATAATAGTAATAATAATAAATATCTGATGAATAAAATTAGAATTGACGTTGGTTATCCAAAGATTTTTTTTCTCCCTTTCTTATTGTGTTTTCAATAAAATTAAAAGATTCTGATACAACTTAAACAGTTACTTAACATTTGTTGCATCAAAATCTTTTAATATTTTGATTGAAACTTTTTTTATTTAAAAAAATTTAAGCAATTGCTTAACATTCATTGGACTTCGTGAAATTTAAAATTCGATTTTGTCTTGTGAATACTACTAGTCTGAGATGTGATTCTTTCTGTTGTGTAGGTAAAAAGCAATCGGGTGGACGAAGTAATTCTTCCCTGTCAAGTCGAGAAGTCGAATTCCAAAACTGGAAGCGAAGAAAAAGTTATGACCCGATGAAGGCAGCTGCGGAGGGCAAGCGAAAAGCCGAACTGGCAAAAAGACAGAACTCGATGACCCAGTCATACACGGAAGCAAGTCAAGACTGTGATAGTTCTCCGTCTCATTCTAGCTCTGTACATCGTTCTCAGGTGAGCCGAGCTCAAGCTTACCTCTGATAACAATAAATAATAACTTGCCATTGTTTTATAGTATCGGTATTATAGTTAGATCAATTCGGTGCTTTGCCGAATTGCAATCTAAAACGATTGAGTTTGCCATAAGTATGTTGTTATGGCCCTATGTAAGTAAGAATTTTCGTTTTTGTTCTGAGCTTCAGGGTTATTACTGCTGTGAATTATTTGGGATTAATTTCAACCGGTAAGGTTTAGTCAATAGGCCAAGTTAAATGTCACTGCTCTTCACTGCTACGAGGCACAAAATAAATAAAATTTTGTTTCGTTTTCGTAACACCTTGCTTTCACTTGCAATCACTGACTGATACGTATTATTAAGTCGGATGATTCTTCATCAGAAATGTCTAAACCTTACTATTCCACATTGCTTTTGTGTTGTTCCTCAGTTTTATTTGTTTGCTTATGTGTGTTTGCCGATTTCATTTTTATAATAATCATTGTTAAATGCCATGACGAAAAGAAAAATTAATATTAAATTGTCCCGTGTATTTAAGAAAACGCATTATTTTTAATTTATTCTTACCTGTACATTCGGTAATTGTAAACGTGTTTTAATTCCGGATATTACCGAGTATTTATTGCACACAAAAAACACTTATGAATCATTCTTAGGTAATCACCTTGAAAGTATGCATTATTTACATAATGAAAACGCAGTTCTTGAGAAAGCCTGCGCTAAATTTATACCAAACATCTTACATAATTATAATAATTATCATACACACACATACAAGGTCCAAACACTTGTGGAAATTTTAACTTAAACATTTTCGTTTATTTATTTACCAACAATACAATCTATTACACAAATATTAATATTTAAATCAAAATAAACTTTCATTATTTAACTCGGGCCATATCATCCAGTGTGTGTTTTACCAAATATCAGATTTAGGCCCAGTTTTACAATGACGGTTTAACTTTGAGCCGAAGCTTAAAACCTTCACAACAATTGTTGAATAAGGGTTTAAGCCTCAGCTCAAAGTTGAGCCCCATTTTTGTAAAGCTGGACCTTATAATAACAGTTTCGTTTCAATTTTCGATAAAACTGTTTTAAAGAACCTCTCTCTTTCTTTTTTTTTGTTTTTAGAGTTTCCATGGTACGGCTGCACTTGAACAACTGATTAGCTCTGACGAAGATGACTTAACGCTTTCAGCAGATGAAGGTTTCAGTCCGCCAACCCCAAGTCCATGCGAGCTCAGCCCTGCCAGAGCAAGTCTCAAGTACGCCTGGAGAGATCAAGTTATGCACTAAAACTTCTTTTCTTCTTCGCTTTAGTTTTACTACGAGTTATTTATTTTTCAACGAAAATGTGAATAATTGCAATTTTTTTTCCTTAAGTATCGTAGGTCGTATTTATATTATTTCGAGGGATGTAAACGACACTTTACATGGTCTCGATCGATTAAATAAATGATCTGCACCCAGAACAATCTTTGGGACACATCGAAAGTGTCATTCACATCCGCCACACATGTACAATAATATTTTATCTCAGTTCTTTTTTTTGTAAATGCATATCACTTGTATACCTGAGGAATTGCTTGTAATGGATCTTTTTTTTTTACAAAAAAAGTTACTTAAGGTTGATGTATTTTACTTTTAAACTCAGTTTTTGTACCACCAAAGAGCCAGTTTTTAGCCTACCTGTTTAATTTCCCAGTTATTTTATTTTTTTTAAAAGAAGAAGTAAAAAAACTCAGTGCTTTCTTAAAGTTATCTCTCTCACGGTTTAGTTTCAAAAAGAAAAAAAGAAAAATAGACCGACCAATTATGTATGCATTCTCATTTTTTTTATCTACTTTGGTTTTTAATTTAGGAAATGCCTGCCAAAAAGAAATTATGTGCAATATTTGCATGGTTTTGTTTTATTTAAAAATTACTACGAAGAAAAAATAAAATCAAAAAAAGCTGTATTGAATAAGTGTTTTGAAAATGTGGGTTCTCATTTACACCAACATACTTTAAGTATTTTTTTTTTTTTTAATATAATTTATAATCGAAAGCCTATTATATTACAGGAACATTTTCTTTTCGTATACGTATGACTTGTAAGAAAACATAAATGTTCTTAGATCAGAAAGAATCTTCTTCCAGATTTAATTAGCAATGATGTGCGTGTTTCGAAAAGCTGTGTAATCAAATCAAATCAAATTTATTTTGTTAATTTCTTCGAGTACGTTCACTGAATTAACATCATTGCTCATTATACGCGTAGATTAAGTTTAGGATTACTTATTTAAAAAAAAAAAGAAAGAAAGAAAATGTGATTATATTCTGAGATTATCGTTCGATTATGCATCAATTTGCTGTAGAATTGTTTCGCCGCTCTCTTCTTAAAATAAAAACAAATAGATTACTGTTTCCGTGCTTGTTACAAAAAAAAAAACAACAAAAAAAATACAATTTTACAATATACATACATGCGTTACGTATTACAATCTTTAAAACGTTCGTTGTTTCAAATTATAAATTACATTTCTTTAAGCACACGAAGTGTATTATTGTATAACATGTATTGTTTTTATACACAGTCTTAATTGCTATTATATGGAATTTTACATTATTTAAATAAATTATATGTCAGAAAGTTTATGTTCTAAACCAGATTTTTCCTCTGCATTTTAAAAATATTTGTAAAGTGCGTCCCAGACCCAATAACAATTTTATTTTGGGATTTTGGGTTGAAGTTGTGCTTGATGTGAATAAAATTTTTAAGAATATTTTCAGCTTTTGAGGAACAAGTCTGGCTTGATGGTGAAGCAGAAACTATTTTCTCTTCAGGTAAAGTACCCATTTTGTTCATGGTATGGCAAAATGTTACTAAGAAAAATTATGCAGAATAAGAAATTATGGCTGCGTACGAAATATCAGGAAGATCTGCCTACCTTGGTTAAACCGCCGGCCACTTTTGAGATTATAAACAAAATAAATTACTTTTATTCACAAATTAAATTTACAAAATCATTCTTCCACAATAATTCAATCTCAAAATTATTATTTTGTTAGTTCATCACATCTCTTGTTACATCAGTTCTATGTTGATTTAATTCTTAAGCAATTTGCTAAGAAGTTTAAAGAATTTAGTTGTGCTAACTGATTTCATTCCACACTTTCGTTTCATACAATTCTAAGAATTTAAAACGAATAATGCGATTGATTATTGTGTTGGTTTTGCTTTATTGAAAGTAGAAGAAATTTATTTATCACAACAAACAAATATTCAAGTTTGTTTATTTCGGAATTAGTGAATGTTTAACTTTTAAATGTGTTTGCGGTTGATAATATTGAAAATTATTTATCTGCAAGACCACAATTACGTTAAAAATAGCATTATTGTCATTGATAATGGTATTTATTAATATTTAAATATTGGCGCGCAGATGACGTGTTACACGTGGCGCCATCTAGTTATTGTAATTAAGCAAATCAATGATTATGAAAGCATATTATGCTCTTATAATCACTGTAATTATCTAATTAATTGACAGAACAACCAATTTATCTTGTTAAACTTTAATGGAATTTAAAATTATAACAGACTTTGGATATACATACATATTAGCAGGATTAGTATCGAAAAGGTTGGCAACACTAACTTGTAGTCGCAACGCAGTTTTAATAATCCATTTAAATTCTATTTATTTCAACTCAGATGATTTTAATTATCGTTCCTTTCGATAAAGAAATTGCATTTTGACTTTAAATTAAAAAGAAAAACCGCATGCTTACTTTTTTTTCAGTTGGCATTTTCTTTCTCTTTTCTTCTCCTGCTTGAATTATATTTCTGTCTCGCTCCATTAACATTTGCGTCAACCATTCCATTCTCGTATTGCCAACTTTATCTCGCGAATGTGCCGGTGTAATCTTATTTTAATGTTCATGTAAGAATTAATTCACAAGCTAACGTAAAAGTTGATGAAGAAAATCGATCCGTGCAAGAAATTCGCCTGCAGAATTCAAGATTGCTTAAAGAGTAAGATAGCTCACCCCCCTTTCGGCGACAACCTAACCTCACCCGTACGTATTATGTAATTTGATTTTCCACAGACAATAATTTCCAAGAAAGCTCCTGCCAGGAAGCCATCGAGGATATGAAAGATTGTTGCCGCAAATGGGGCAAGGATAGTTTCGTTTGTGGCGGGATTAAAATCGAAAACAGCGAGTCGAAAGCAAACAAGAAGCAAGTTTAACGCGATGAAAAGGCAGCCTGTGTTCAAGGATAGGTCGTGGATACAGCGTAATCCGAGATTGTTTGTAGGTGTTTCGTCGACAGTCGTTCTGTTGATATTCTTCTCGAAGCCGATTTATGATATTTTCTTAAGTAAAGAGAAACTGCCAGATTTGGCCGAGTTACAGTTACAGCACAAATCAAAGTTTTCAGAAAGAAAATAAATGGATTCCGTAAAGAAAGCTAGAGAACGATTTAGGAATTATCCGTTAGTTTTAACAAAATGTAAAAACGAGGCCTCAAATTATGCAAAATGCGTGTTGACAAAAGGTTCTGTTGAGGTCAACGATTGTGTCAATGAGTTTAAGCTCTTCAAAGATTGTTTACAGAAAGCCGCTACTAGTTTAAAAACTAGATTATAATTGTAGCTTTAATTGGGGGAAATTTATAATAATCAAAAGGGGGATGTTTAAAAAGAGACTATATTCGTTTCTAACTGCTAATCACAAGTATCACATAGTATTTGCATTTTTATTGCGTTTAATATTTGTAATTTACGGCGTCTATCACGACGATAAATCAGTTGTGCAATACACGGACGTTGATTATAAAGTATTTACGGATGCTGCACGTCATGTTATTAATAACAAATCACCTTACGACAGACACACTTACAGATACACTCCTTTAATAGCAATCTTGCTTGCTCCGAACTTATTAATTCATCATGCCTTTGGGAAAATTTTGTTTTGTGTAATTGATTTAATTGTAGGCGTATTGATACTTGAAATCGTCAAACAGAGTCTGCGTGATTATGAAAACTTTAACAAAAACAGTGTAACAAACAGAACGCAGCAAAGTGATGTTAACGCAGGGAGTTCTGACTTAAGTAATTACCAAGAAGAACAGTGGAATAAGAAACATAAAAATCGCCAATTAAAAAAAAATAAACCTGTTGAAAACTATAATAAAAGCGGAATCGAACTCACAGCAAACATTAGCATGTTGTTATGGTTATTTAATCCCATGTCTATTGCTATAGCTACAAGAGGAAATTGTGATTCAATAGCCGGACTACTTGTATTGGTAACATTGTATTTATTGCAGTGTAGGAAGGCCTATTTTCTCTCTGGCCTGGTGCACGGTCTCGCTATTCACGTACGTTTGTATCCATTAGCTTACAGCCTGGCATTATTTATGTTTCTAAGCAATTATTCATTTTATTCAGTTAGTCACCGAAGGAAAAGTAAGGCAGAGTTAATTGCAATCAGAAATTCCGAAGACCAACTCATTCTTAAGCCACAGGAACGACGTAGTAAAACAATTTTTGACGTGCAGTATTTGTTGTATCTTGTTCCAAATTTACGTCAACTCAGTTTGATTTTCGGATGCTTAACATCTTTGGCCCTGTGCACTTCTTTCTTTTACTACATTTACGGATACAAATTCCTTTATGAAACGTACATTTATCATTTGGCAAGGACTGACACTCGCCATAACTTCTCTCTGTATTTTTATCTTCAATATTTAACTGCCGGTGTCAAAAATATTGGAATGTGGCAAAAGGTTTTGGTGATTTTGCCTCAGCTGGTTCTGTTGGTGGTTTTGTCGGTCAGGTACGGTTTGAACAGATTT
This sequence comes from Prosopocoilus inquinatus, assembly GCA_036172665.1. Classification (NCBI taxonomy): domain Eukaryota; kingdom Metazoa; phylum Arthropoda; class Insecta; order Coleoptera; family Lucanidae; genus Prosopocoilus; species Prosopocoilus inquinatus. Next base: position 3,094,527 of record CM069873.1, read on the forward strand.
TCGCTACATTTTTCTATTCTGACGCTGACTATGGTGATGGTCACTTTTAATAGCGTCCTGACATCACAGTATTTCATTTGGATTATGGCCGTGCTCCCCTTGTGCTGGTGGCAGATCCGAATGTCCCCCGCGTCCGCAATATTTTGGGGAATAATTTGGTTTGTTGCGCAGGGTGCCTGGCTTTTGCCAGCCTACTTTTTGGAGTTTCAAGGTCAGAATACGTTCTTGTTAATTTGGATTCAAGGAGTTGCGTTTTTTTGCGTTAATATTGCCATACTGGGCCGATTTATAATGAATTTTATGCCTCGACAGAAGTATAAGTTGGTGTAAGTTTTACATTTTGTGAAGTAACTTGGTGTAAGATTTGCGTTGATCGGCTTTTATAGAATAGTAATGTGAATAGTAAGGATTAAAATGTAAGAATGTTCAGATCTTGTGAATAACTTGTGTAGATTATCGATAAAGTTTGTATTACTTGTATTAAACTTACAATAAATCAGTTATTGATGTTGTTTGTAAATAAATTTTCCTTTTATTTTTGTCCTGGTATAATAAATAAATAAATGAAAGCTATTTAGAAAGTAAACACATGTATATAAAAGGAATAAAAAAAATATATTTGTTCTTGATGAATAACGAACTAATTTATAGCGTTCCATTTCGCTTGCACTTGCAGTGATTGCATTTAGGGTATCTTCGTTTTCGATTGGCTGCTCTGGAGTACTCTCAGAGTATTTCCATCTTATTTTAACGTCATAAAATAACAAGTGATGGAGAGACTCTCACAGTGCTTTGCAGCAATAAATCGAAAACGCCATAAGTGTAAGCTATGCGAACTGAAAATGCTTTGACGTCTATAGACAAGAAGTCGGTGGTAGAAGTCTTGCGCTTGCGCGTCTGTCACGAGCTGTCAAAATTGAGTTTTACGTCTTCTACGAACCAGAAATTAATAAGTTTTTTTCTCTAAGAATGGAAGTAAACAGAGACGAAGCAGAACGTTGCATCGAAATCGCAGAGAAGTACATCACCGAAAAAAGCAAAGAGAAGGCGGAGAAATTTCTACTGAAAGCGGAGCGATTGTTCCCGACTGACAGGGCGAAAGGTTAGCAACAATTAAAAATTCATTAAGAAGACGTTTGATATAATAACATGACGTGTACTGTGAAATAAAACGAGTGCTAATTTAACTGCAGATTTGCTCATTAAGATTCAGTTGATGGCACCGAGCATGGAACCCGAAGCCAGGCAGAGGAAACTCCCACCGAAACCGGAGAAACCAGCGGCCCCTGAGTACAGCGCCGAACAAGCGGAGGCTGTGAAGCGGATCAAGAAATGCAAAGATTATTACGAGGTGCTCGGTGTTAGTAAAGATGCTACGGATTCGGACATCAAGAAGGCATACAAGAAGCTGGCGTTGCAGTTACATCCTGACAAAAATAAGTTTCCCGGAGCATCTGATGCTTTTAAAGCCATAGGTAATAAATATACTTTCTTTAATTACACTTTAACATAGCTTTAATGTAGCTTTTGTACATAATGTTCTTAAAGGTAATGTGAAATTTAAAAAAAAATGATTCTAATGTAACATGTTGGGAAGCAAACGTATGCGCATTACATAAAGATAGAAACAGTGTAGCCAACCTGCTCAAACAAGAATTCCCTTCAGAACGTGAAAAATATCTTCAAGTAAAAAAATAACGAGCGCGTTTTGTAGTGCATTGGAAATTATATTTCTAATAAACAAATAATTTGGTAATTTGGGAGTTTACCAGAAAAATTATTTAATATTGTTAATGATATTTGACACGTGTAATCACCAGAAAAGGACAGAAAATTCACACGATACTATAATTTTATTAAAAATGGCTTACTTATGAAATACAAAAATATTTTTACACTTTTCGTACTCTTTCTGACTTTCTAATTAAAGAATAATTGCTCATTTAGTTTAGTGCACGGGTTGATGTGAAAATCAAAGTAAAAAGTGTGCCCTGAATATAACTTATAACTTTGTTTATTGGTATGCGTACGTCTACATGTAGGGTCCTCTTAAGGGTCAATCTGTTTCAGCGTGATTAAGAAGAACTTTAGTCTCGTGAATAAAGTTTAACGTTGCATCTAATATCAAAATCAAATCAGATCATGTCTCGGTGAAATTATAATCATTATTAATGAATCGTTTTAATAAATATCAAAAAATTACGCAAAATTTTCAGGAATTTCTGAAAATTCGCATAAAACGCTGTAAGACGTCCTCAGTCCCACAATTGTTTAAAAAGTTCCCACGAATCGCGAAAATTCCTACGAATTGGCAACATTGGATAGAAAACTGGTAAAAAGGAGTTGGAAAAATTCGAGACTTCTTAAGTTTTCCATCTTATTTAACACTTTTTATTTAAACTGAGAAATGCTCATCATAACCCAAGGTTCCCAATTACATACCTGGAAAACCGGGGGAAGTAAAGGAATTGAGAAAAGGTTCACAATATCTGAGAAAAGTCAGGGAAATTAGCTTGTATTGATGGAAAAGTCGGTGAAATTAATTGAAAAACCGAAAAATTCTTACGTTTTTAACGAAAAGGTCTGCAATATAGGCAACCTCACAAACGACCGCGGCTGTGCGATGTTCGGTTGCCTACACCAAGACTTTTTGCTTTTTGAAAAAAAATCTAATTTATAATTTTTTTAAACGAGCAGACATGCTGTTAACATTAATTACTTATAATTCCTACTCATGATTCAAAAATTTTCTCCAAAATGCACGTGATAAGAATGTTATGCATATCGCGGTCAAACAAAGTGAGTTTTTTTGATGAAAAGTCCTGAAAAACCTGGAAAAGTCGGGAGATGCTTCAGTGATAACCCAATTGTAAACTTCACGATTTTATTTGATGCTGCTTCCAACCTAGGAACGGGAAAAAATTAATTTTGTTTCGGTGACTTTTAAATTGGTAATTTTTGCACGCCTACCAAAAGTACGAATTTGTTTTCTGAATTTAGGAAAACGGGAAAATTGTTTTAAACATTAAAAAGTAAACTATGAAAATTGCATGACTGAATTGTGAAAAATTTTATCACGTTAAAAAAAAAAAAGTTCTTAGCGCCTTTAATATAGGCAACCGCGTAAACTTCTGCGCTAAGGGGTTGCCTACATTAAGGCTTCTTTTTTTAAACTTTAATTTAAAAAACAGACGTATCATTACATTTTTAAATGCAATTCAGCAATTTTGCTCATTATTACATGTGGGAGTCAAAAAGAAATCACTAATTTTTGTACGCCTGTTCTTTCAATTCTGAAAGCGAGGAGATTTGGAAAATTGTTTAAATCTGTAACGTCTAGTCACAGTCAGTGGCGAGTTTGTCATTTTCTGTTTGAAAAGGCAGGGAAAATCTGGAAAAGTCAGGGAATATTTTAATGAAAATAAAGTTGGAACTTCATTTCACTTAAAAGTATTAAAACCGTACATGTACAGACCTGGTTAATTTCGCGACATAAGCTTCCGATTTAGTTGATTTTGGTTTTTATAGGAAATGCAGTGGCAATTTTAACTGACGTAGAAAAACGTAAACAGTACGATTTGTACGGTGCTGATGATGAAAGAGTGACCCGCCACCAACATCACTCGTACACGAGGGGCTTTGAATCGGATGCCACTGCGGATGAACTGTTCAACATGTTCTTCGGGGGTGGTTTCGGTGGTTCAAACGTGTACGTTCGTCGCGGGGGGCGCTGGCAAAGAGCGTCTACCGCCCAACATGAGACCCACACTCACAGAGAGGTGAATTAATTTAACTTAACACTTTAATTAGTGCCATTAATTGCTGAAATTTGAAATATTTCAGCAACAACAATCTGGTTATACAATATTCCTGCAAATGTTGCCTATTTTACTAGCAATTTTGTTGTCGATGGCTTCAAGCTTGTTCATATCTGATCCGGCGTATAGTTTACAACAGAGTTCGTAAGTATCGCGTAATCAATTGCCTCTAAACAGGTATTTGTTAATGCAGTTCGAAACTTTCTTTCAGTTAAAACCGTAGTAAAGTGTAGTTTTAGTTTGTTTTTTTTTTTTGTATTTTAGGAAATATCCGCTGCGACGAACTACCAACAACTTCCACATTGAATACTACGTTAAAGAAAACTTCCACAGCGAATATCAGGGATCTCTGCGGAGATTAGAAATAACCATCGAAGAGGAGTACATGTCCACCTTGAGGCACGCCTGCTACAGGGAGAAAAACTATCGTAAGTAACGACCTCACCCCAGGTGAATTCGAGTTTTGGGCACTTGTAAACTCTTTCAGGGGATTCTTTGATATGGAAAGCACGAAATTTCGGCGATCGGGAACTGTTTCAGTCGGCTCAGAACATCAAGTTGCCCTCTTGTGATAAATTAAATGAATTCCGCAATCGCGGATAGGGAAGACCTATTCTTTTCCGTTCTTGTGATTGTTATTTATTTGTTGTTGTGTGTAGTACCAAAATTTTATTGTAGGATCTTAAATTCCTCATTAAACATAAACACTGTAACGTTAAGTATTGTTGAACTATCTGCTGTTAAAGAGAATAGCTTTTTAAAAGAAAGAAAAAGAAGAGAAGAGGAAGGAAATCATTTTTATCTTTATAAGATTTAATAAAAGGCATTTTGGATTTGTTACAAAAGCAATTCTGTATTCGTAAGATCTGCTTTTTTTTTCCTGCGTGTAGTGAAATAGTTTTATTGTCTCGTCTGGGTGTCACTTGCTTGGAAGTATTTTAAACCGCAAAAATAGGTTTTTCTTTGAATTCAAAATTAATTTTAAGTTCTAGTCAGTGTATTCCTAATTTGTATTTTCCTGAAGTTTCTTTACGCCCAAGCTGCTTTTACTTATCAAGTCATTCGCAACTCAAAACGGGACGATTCGTTTTGTAAGTTTTTAATTTATACGAAATTTTAGTTTCTTGGTTTGGTATAGGATACACATTATTGTATTATAATAGATTAGTAGAAGAAGAAATAAATTTTATTATTTAAAACACCCTTCTCCTTTAAACTTCTTCCTGTTGATTGTAACATTCAATTGAAAGTAAGGTTTTTAAAACTCTTAACAGATAGAATTATAATTGGAAAAGCACTCAACGTTTCACTATTCGATTCTTTACTTACAATTTTCATCGAGACTTCAATAACGAATTGAAACTTGACATTGATTTTATTCGACATACAAATATATTACAACGATACATCGGCTAAACATTTATAAAAGATACAAATATAAACAATTTTAAAACAACAAGTACAAAATTAGTTACTTATGTATTAGAGGCGAGATGACAGTACTTTTCGGAACTGAATTAATTTTCTTCGTTTGATTCTCCTGCTTCGGGTCCTTCGACAGACACGGAAGCTTCATCCTGGCTACTTTCACCGTAGGTCTCGTGAAGGTTATCCAATTTGTTGGATATTTTCAGACTCCTCATCGCAGTGCTGGCCGCTTTAAAATACAGCTGCTTGCACTGCTCTTCCAAACGCTTCATCCGTGCCTCTCGTCTTTCAACAAATTCCTGGGCGGATTGCGAGGGAGTTTTTTTAGTTGAACCCCCGTCATCTTGCGTGTTTAAACTTGAACTTGAAGAAGAAACACCAGCCGACGTGCTTGCTTCGCCTTCAACGAACGAGTAGCAATTTTGGGGTGCTTCTGTTTCATCCTCGTCTTCTTCAACGAGTGAATGCGTCCGTATGTATTCTTCTGCCGATTGCAATAATTCACCGTCCAAATCATCTTCGATTAAAGTGTGACTTCGTATGTATTCTTCTGCCGTCTGCAAGTTATCTTCCGGAGAGACATCATCCTGATGTTTAAGTATAAGAGTGTCTTCTTCATCATGTGTCGATAATACTGAATTCGCTTCTTGGCTTACGCCTTGTACTAAATCAGTCTTTTGCGTTTCTAGGGAATGCGTAACTTCTTTAGTACCATTTGCTTCCGACAATGTGCATGGAAGGTCTTCAATGCTTGTAGTATTTTGTTCATTCTCATTTTCCACTATCTGAATAACCGATGTTAAAACGTCTTCGTCTTTTCGAAACGTTTCGAAAGCAGGCTCCTCGTCTTCACTTGACGACTTGTCATCGCTGAATCCACTCTCGACGCTGTTGTTGTAGTCCTCGCCCGTGTGGGTCTTCCTCGAGGTAAATTCCGTCCTTAACTGCTTCCACTGCTCTTCGGTGCACGAGTTTTTCTTTCGGGCCTGCAACCATTTCTCCCTGCAATACTCCAGCTCTTGCTTCAGCTCCGTGAGCAACTTCCTCTTCTGCGCAAGCTCGTAACGCAGTATTTTCTCTTGCGTGTGCAATTGTTGATGTTGTTTTTGCATTTTGCCAACCTGAAAAAAAAGCAAGTCGAGAGGAGCACCGCAAATAATCGATGAGGCTTCCTACCACATGCCAGGTTTTTGATAGTTCGCTGGAAACCAGCACCAATCGCTTCTCTTGGTCTTGAAGCCGACCTTCCAGGTGAGTGTTCAGCTGTTTCAGACGAGTCGTTTCTTTCTCCAGGAATTTCTTCTCCAAGATTAAGTCCTGAAGTAATTAATGTGGTCGATTTAAAGCTGGAGCGATTAGGGAGAGGGGCCGGGGGAAATTTGTTAATACCTTCAGTCTTATAAATGTCTTGCTCACGCTTAAGACCCTTCTGGTTCCGTCTGGTGTCTGCACGGATTTGTAGCAGGGATGGTCTTTATCCTCGCTTTTAGGTATCATGACATTGTTGGGGGCGCACTGGTGACTTAGCAACTCGATCAAGACCCTCCATACTTTCGGAAGGTTTTCCACAATCTCTTCCGGACTGTTCAATTGATATTGAGCTGACGTCTGAGGATCTACAATTAAAGAAAAAATGTAGTAAAAAATCACAGGTGTAAATAAAAACAAGGTTCCCTCCCAATCATTGGAAAAAGTTAGGGAATTAAGAAAAGGTTCATAATTTGTCTGTGTAGCGAAAGTAATCGAGGAACTGGAAACTTGATTTATTATTTTGTTGTGTGTGTAATAATGTTTTTGTTTTGACATTTTCTATTCGCGATCTTTCTTAAGTAATTTGATAATCTTTTGCATTAATGTAAATAGCCGCTGACTATTCTTAAAAGAGGAAGTTTCATACATCTGCGAAAAGTAAGTAGTAAATTGTTTTGAATTGAATATTAAAGAAAAAGTTCAGTAAATTGTGAACATTTTAAGAAATGACCTTACGGCCTTCAATATAGGCAACCATATAAACGACTGTTGTGAACTTCGGGTTGCCTATGCTAAATAATTATTATTTCAAAGCAAACATGAAGTATGTTATGTATTAAAATTAATTTTTGAAAACAATTCCATAATTGTCTCTATTAATACAGATGAAAATTAAAAAAAGAAAAAGAATAAATTAGTTAGTTTTTGGGCGTCTATTAAAACTAAATCACGAAGAATTGTAAAATTGTTTAAACGCTTGAACACTTTTCGTCAAAAAACCGCCTTAAGTATAGGCAACCATACGGACTGCGGGGTTCGCTCGTCTGCCTGTATTAAGGCTTTTTTATTTTTAGACAAACTTGTAGTTACTTTTTTAATCATTTTTAAAAGTTTACTAACAACTTTCTCCACTGACACACGTGAACATTTAAAAATAAATTAAATTAGGTACTAAATACTATAATATTATGTCTGAATAGCTTAAACAGCGACATCGCTTTTCGACACTTTTTGCGAATATCTTTGATCAAGTCGTTTTGGTTTGCAGCGGAACTTTCGAGTGTCCGCTGAAGAAGCCCCGAATAGGGCCGAAACAGCTTCTCACTGCATTCAAAAACGATTTGCAACCAAATTTTTAACTATTATTTCTGTTCGGAATTCACGAAGAGACAAAAATTGTTTAAACACATAAAATTTTTAGGTCGCAGTCGGTTTGTAAAGATTGTTAGTTTTTTGACGGAAAGTCGGGGGGAAAACTGAACAAAGTCAGGGAATGTTTTAATGAGAATAAAAAGGGAACTCTGCAAGCAAGATATAAAATACCTGAATCATCCTTGGCCGTTGGTTTTTCAAGTTCGCCTGCAGGTTGATTATTATTATTATTTTTATTGACTTGATTGACTAGGTCCAAGAGTACTTTGGGTAGGGCCGAGACCTCATTCGATTCCTCGTTTATCACAATGTTCGTTAGCAAGTCGTGGTTCTCTTCCAGTGTTTTAATCAACTTCTCCAAATCAATTTCCTGATCGTTGTTGAAGCTCAAGAGTATTTGAGAGAACAGCTGATTTATTATGGCCATTTCCGCTTGTAATTCTTTGCACTCCGCTTTGGATATGCCCAGATTTGACTCGAGGTTTTTGTTTTTGTCGTACTTTTCCGAATTTTCCGCCTCTAATTGCCCTATTCTTTCGTTCAGTTCTCTGCAACACGCAAAAAAAAAAAATTGCAAAAATGCAAGAGAGGCTTATTCCCAACCTACCTATTTTTTTGCTGCTCTTCTTCAATTTCTTTCTTGAGGTCTTCGATTTTCGACTGCAAATCTTCTTTCTCCCTTTTATCGGCCCTCTGCCTCTCCTCGTACAGTGTCCTTAGGTTTCTCATGTTCCTCAACTGCTTTTCGTATTCCCCCCGGAGATCATTCGATAGGACGTTCATCTCCTTCGATGCCAACAATTCTTCTATGCTGGTGATTTTTTTTCTTAACTTTTACAAAATAAAAATTCAATTAAAAATAAAGTTTGCCCTCATCTTAAATAGATATTTATTTATATATATATATACATAATATGCGTTGTGAAAATTAACTTTGTTTACGTAGACACGTGGCATGGCACATGATGATGACCCTAATTTTAGAACGTAAGAAACATTCTGAACTTGTCATCGTGCAATACTTAATACGTTTTCCATTTGTTTAGTTTGGCAAAATTTTTGCAGCTCTAAATCATGCGTTAAACACAGTTTATAAGCAAATTCATTTGTCGTTAGTGGAAATAAATACTTACCTCCTCAATCTGGTTTTCCCTAAGGACCAACATCTCCTTTGAAACTTTGACAACGTCCTTCAAGGCTGCGACGTGCTCCTGATAATCAATCCTCTCCTTCTGAAAGCCAATCACTTCCGTATTAACCAACTGCAACTCCTTCTGCATCTCCGCCAAACTAATCCTCAGTTCCTTGTTCTTCTCCGAAATAATTTCCTTCTCCTTCAATTGGAGGCGCAATTTTTCAATCTCGTTCCTCAAATCTTCGCTTTCTTCTTTTAAATTAGCAATAGTCCTCAGGTCCTCTGAATTCCTCGGGCTTTCGCTCCGCTTATTCGCATTCCTCAGTTGGTCCTTCAATTCTTCGTTTTTCTTCTTCTCCAAAATCAACTCCTCGCGCATGTCCATCATCTCGCGCCTCTTCTCCGCCAGTATTTCTCTTCGCTTCTCGCGCTTCCTGGCTAGTTCGAGGTTGAAATTCTCGAAGTCCTCTGCGAGCTCCTTTTTTCTTTGTTCGCGTTCACTGTCCAGTTCAGGTACTTCGTTGGTTGAGGTCGAAACGGTTCTGTGCGGCTTCTGCTGTGCCCCGTTCGTCCACCAAATGTCGTCGTTGTTTTCGACGATTGTTGAACTCCTGATGACGTTGCCCATTTTTTTTTTTTCCTTTCTTCCTTAAAAATATCTGCGCGCACGAAACGGACGTATCAAGAAGTGGAGTTTCGGTCTGGTCTAGACGAGAGCGATTGCGACGTTCGCTTTGGGGCGGCGGAAAGTTTTGAGGCCGGCCGTGCGTTCTTTATTTTGAAAATGACGTCGTCGAGCTCTATAACGCTTTCCGCGCCGCTTAAAAATAGCCTCCGTTAAGGGGATACGTTTAATTATTGCTTGCCAAAATTTTTCACGTGCTTATCAACAGGGTACTTAGAATCTAACAATTGCTCAGGTATTATTTTTACTTTCCACGACACAATTAACTGTTTTTCTGAAAAACTTATAAATAGGCGTTACACTTTTGTAGTTTCACCTGAAACAAATCAGGCCACGTCTGCAATTAAACAAAATCATCAATCACCATCACGCAATGTAAGACTATTGTAACGTCTTTAGAATGTGATATTTTGTAATAATTTTTTTTTTAATTATTTATTAAGTCTAACGTCTTTGGAATGTGATAGGTTGTAATAATTTTATATTTTTTTAATTAATTATTAAGTCAGAGAATTTCTGTTGCCTTTATTTTAATACAAAAGTCTATGAAATCAAAAATTGCAATTGCAAAACTGGAAATTTTATTTAATATTTTCATGAGTTTTATATAATTTTATTCACGGTTTGTTTTTAATTTAAGCTTTCATGCATCTAAAAACTGCATAATCTCCGTAAATTATTATTGAATATTCTTTAATTACAAAAATTCGTAGAGCCTTTAGTATAGGCAACCTTACAAACGTTTCTGTTTCCCGGGTTGCATACACTAAGTGTTCTTGATCTCCTCTTTAAATCTAATTAATTTTTTAAACGAACATCTACGTTAATTAACTAAAGACGAATCGATAAATCTTACTAAAGCCTTAAAATTGCTTTCCATTTTTTTTCTGTAAATGTTATCTGTAAATTAATTAATCAATTAATTGAGAAAGAATAATTACAGGGAACTGTTTTTTGCCTACTTTTTTTGCTTTCGACGGTATTTTTAAAAGTTATTTAATAATTTTTTCCATTAACATTGGCAAAAATTAATTTAATGTTTAGGAAAAGTGTGCGAATGTCGTAAAGTCAAAAAAAAATTCAGGGAATTTTTCTGTTTTAATACAAAAGTCGAAAATTTAATTAATTACAGAACTGGAAATTTCAATGTTTTCGTCGATGCGAAACAAATAAAATACTTTTAAAAACGAGCTAAAAACGTAATTTATTAACTCACTTGACGTTCCGCAAATAATATTTTTAAAAAATTAAAAATTTTAAAAATTCGTAGAGCCTTTAGTATAGGCAACCTTACAAACGTTTTTGTTTCCCGGGTTGCACACACTAAGTGTTCTTGATCTCTTTAAATCTAATTAATTTTTTAAACGAACATCTACTATAATTAATTAAAGACGAATCAATAAATTTTACTAAAGCCTTAAAATTGCTTCCCATTTTTTTTTTTGTAAATGTTACCTGTAAATTAATAAATTAATTAATTAATTAATTAAGAAAGAATAATTACAGGGAACTGTTTTTTTGCCTACTTTTTTTGCTTTCGACGGTATTTTTAAAAGTTATTTAATAATTTTTTCCATTAACATTGGCAAAAATTAATTTAATGTCTAGGAAAAGTGTGCGAATGTCATAAAGTCAAAAAAAAATTCAGGGAATTTTTCTGTTTTAATACAAAAGTCGAAAATTTAATTAATTACAGAACAGGAAATTTCAATATTTTCGTCGATGCGAAACAAATAAAATACTTTTAAAAACGAGCTAAAAACGTAATTTATTAACTCACTTGACGTTCCGCAAATAATATTTTTAAAAAATTAAAAATTTTAAAAATTCGTAGAGCCTTTAGTATAGGCAACCTTACAAACGTTTTTGTTTCCCGGGGTTGCATACACTAAGTGTTCTTGATCTCTTTAAATCTAATTAATTTTTTAAACGAACATCTACATTAATTAATTCAAGACGAATCAATAAATTTTACTAAAGCCTTAAAATTGCTTTCCATTTTTTTTTGTAAATGTTATCTGTAAATTAATTAATTAATTAATTAATTGAGAAAGAATAATTACAGGGAACTGTTTTTTGCCTACTTTTTTTGCTTTCGACGGTATTTTTAAAAGTTATTTAATAATTTTTTCCATTAACATTGGCAAAAATTAATTTAATGTTTAGGAAAAGTGTGCGAATGTCGTAAAGTCAAAAAAAAATTCAGGGAATTTTTCTGTTTTAATACAAAAGTCGAAAATTTAATTAATTACAGAACAGGAAATTTCAATATTTTCGTCGATGCGAAACAAATAAAAATACTTTTAAAAACGAGCTAAAAACATAATTTATTAACTCACTTGACGTTCCGCAAATAATATTATTTGCTTTATTTGTTTATTTATTTATATTTGCGAAACGTCAAAAAGTAATTTAATAAATTACGTTTTTAGCTCGTTTTTAAAAGTATTTTTATTTGTCTCATACCTTTCTGTCTGCAATTCTCACGAGCAAGAACCACACGAAACATTTCGTTAATGCTTTTTTTTTCTTATTTAATTTTATAAATGATTTTTAATTGTGAAAGTCAGACAGAGTTAAAGATAGATTCAATAGAATTCAGTAAACGAGTACATCATTCCGACTTACAGAGTTTAAATATTTCACAAACGAGTCATAACGCAGAAAGATTTTTTTTTTTTAATTAGAGCCTTCATACACCAGAAATTTACAAATTTGTTTTGAGAAATTAGAAAAGAAAAATGGAAAACTGATGTAAATATTTAAAAAATTAGGTTAATTGCATAACCTCAGTGAATAATGAAGAAGATGCACTTTTTCAATTAAAAAAAAAAACTTACAGCCTTTGGTATAGGCAACCATTCAAACGCATGCGTTATTGGTTTGCATATATTAAGGCTTCTTGTTCTTTTAAGTCTAATTTATTATTATTCGATTTTTAAAAGTTATTTAATGATTTTCTGCACTGATATTGTTGAAGATTAATTTCAAATTTAATTTACAGAGCTTAAATATTTCACAAACGCGTCATAACGCAGAAAGATTTTTTTTTTTAATTACAGCCTTTATACTCCACAAATTTACAAATTTGTTTTGAGAAATTAGAAAAGAAAAATGGAAAACTGATGTAAACATTTAAAAAATTAAGTTAATTGCATAACCTCAGTGAATAATGAAGATGCACTTTTTCAATTAAAAAAAAAATAAAAATCTTACAGCCTTTGGTATAGGCAACCATTCAAACGAATGCGTTATTGGTTTGCATATATTAAGGCTTCTTGTTTTCTTATGTCTAATTTATTATTTTTCGATTTTAAAAAGTTATTTAATGATTGTTTCCACTGATATTGTTGAAGATTAACTTCAAATTTAACTATATTCAAAAAATGTGTTCGGTTATAACTGAATATGGAATGAAAATCAATTGATTATAGTAACACATGCAATAATTAACAAAAAAATCGATATTACGAATTACACCTCTGTATTATGATTCACAGCGATTTGCGGAACACTTATTGCCTCCAACACAAGTGGAAATGACTAAGCATATTTCGTTTTTTTTTTTTCTTATTACAGTGTGTTTCCTACTGCGCGCATTATATTTCAGGGTGCTGATTAAATCATTTACTTTTATCGAACTTCAGTTAATTTTAATAATAATAATAATAATCATAATGATACTTTTACTTCGCGTTTACGTAGAAGTAATTTTTTTTAAATGTCTGGAGTTTATTAAAAGAGATTTCGCAAAACAAAGTTATTAGGGAATTCCGCTTTCTGTTTTGTTAACATATTACCTATGTTCTCACTTCACGGCAACGACCTGTATACATGAAAAGTCACTTCCAAATGAAATAAATAGATCAAACTTACATGAGTTCACTTCAATTCAAAAAATGGCTACTTGCAATTAATCATACGAATGTATGAAAGGAAAATTATTTATTCGAGAATTTTTAGGTACATTTTTTGATAATCATAATTAATTGTACGTTGTTCATTATTTATTTCTTATTTTAGAATGGGGACAAATATTTTTCTAGCTACTTAAAGTTAAAGTTTTTTTTTTTTAATGTATATATTGGAGACTGCTGGAGTTCAGATCAATTGGGATAAAAGTTTTGCAGTGCGAGAATGAATTTTAGAAATTAACAATTTTTAAACACGTTAACGTTCAGTACTGGATTGGTCTACTTACAACAACTGTAAATAAACAACACTGGTAAGACTTAAAAATAATTGCCGAAAATGAGACTCATCGATCCGGGTAAACACAGCAGAGTTCGTTCGTAAAATTCACCGGCGGGCTTGTCGTTTTGATCGAGTGCACTGGCTCCAGAATCTACGCTCCAGAAGTCGGATGTAACTTTATAAATAGAATTTATTTATCCAATACGACGCCTCATTCGCTTTGGTTGTTGCGTCGCTTGCCAAAATTTAAAAATAAAACTAGGTGCGCAGATATAGCACGTTTTATAAGAAAAATCGAAAGTACGGCACTGCACTCGACTGAACACTGATCGATGCGATCGAATTCCATTTTTAATTCCAAGTTCATGCATGTCCTTTACGTAATTAAAAATATCATAATTTTTTTCTTCATCAAACCAGTGCGTTCTTGCATTTATCAATTGCTAGCTTTAATATTAGTAATAGGCGCTGTCCAAAGGAGTGCGTCATTAGATTTCATTCAGATTAGTAAACGTAGGTGTTCAAGAGGACACTCAGTGGTCTAAATTTACATTAATTCGTAGTACGAAAAAGATGTTACTTGAATTATATGCAAAACCCAATCGTAAATCATTTTTTAATTTAATTTAGAGCAAACTGACTCCATCCCACTTATTGCTTCAGTAATTTTCTTTGTTACTTTCACTTGCTTTGGTTCATTATATTCTGTTTGTCTGTTTGTTTGTTTTTTTTTTTTTTTTTTGAATTCGGAGTACTTTGAAATTTTGGCGGTAAAAGTGAGCTTTGTCATTTGTAGCTGGCCGGAATTGACCAATGAATGATAAAGCTTGTTTTTAGCGCCAAAATATCTTCAAGGTACTGCTGTGAATTAAAAAAAAAAAAACAGAGTATAGTAAAGCAAAATGAAAAAGTTTTTATTTTTTCATTCACTTTTAGTGCCATCCGTAGTTTGCGCGGTATAAATTACACCTGCCTTCAAATAAGTTCCTAATTAAAGTGTGCCACACGAAGCTAATCATCACCCCCTTCACATTTTCTTTCAAAATATTCTCTTCCGCGGAGGTAAACTAATTAAAGTTTAATCTAATAACGTTTGTTGGTTCGTACTCAACGTTAAAAGAAAAAAATAACAAACAATCCGGCCCTGTTTAATTCAAAAGAAAACGAAATTCAAGGCCTGTTACGTAAAACAAGTGTTTTCTCAGAGAACAGTCGGAGAAGAGAAAATCCCTTCGCGCAAATCGAATAATCGCTGTTTATGGGGCGTTATAGTATTATTTTTATTTATAAAACATTAAAAATAATGATAAATAAAATTAATTTTTAATATCCCGTGGTGCTGCCATCTTGAAACGTGCGTTCGTTTAGAATTACAGGAATCTGTAATGATCGGCGAGCTCTAAGTTGCAAGTTCAACATACAGACGGCGCATCCATCCTTGAAGTGCGTTCAGTAACACTCAACGATGGCTTCGACGCTTCGCTGCGTACTCAGCCATCCAAAATTATCGACAATGTTCAACGTTGAGGTGAATGAACAAGCTTGTTTCCCTAAAATAACTGCATCTGCATTTTAATGCAAACTTTAAAGTCTTGTTTCGTTTATTGAAAACGAATTATTATTAACCGATGCGAACGATCAGAGTCGACGCGCTCTGGCTTCATTCACTTAATTTAAAACAATTATTATCTCGAAACTGGTAGGAGATAGAAAGTTGTAGTTTTCACCATTAAGTCGTCTTGCAGAGAGGAATCGACGCTGAAAGAGGCAACTTAATATTCCGAGCCGTTCTCGACTTATAATTCTTTTTGCGTGGAATCCCAAATTCGTCCGCTTTTCAATTTTCTTTGAAAACTTCAGCGCAGTCTTGCGTCCCTCGGTGAGGCTAACTGATTGGTGATGACCGCATCATTCTGTTGCGCCTGGATCTTAAGATATCGTGATTTTTCAGTCGCAATTTGGTGGAGGCGCCGGTAAAAATATTAATATCTCTGAAATTAGAAGGTGCAGGAAGTTTCGGTTTTCGCATTTAGCTTCGCCTTATCAGACTGAGTTAACGGTGAAAATTTCAAGTCAATATCTCGAGCCGTTCTCAACTTATTGAATTTTTTAGTTTAGTTAGTCACCGATTGACATGTTTCAAAATCTTTTTCTCGAAAACGGGACGAGCTGGAGACCTGCGGCTTATGCCATTCGATCCGCTCCGTCAAGCTCCATCAGGCTGATTTTTTCGTGGCAATCTGTTTTTCGTCGAAATCTTCAAATTTTGCCATCGTTGAACGAGCACCAACGTGAACTGTCAGTTATAAATGATGACAGGTTCTTTCAGAATTACAGGAATCTGTAATAATCGACGCGTTCTAAGTTGTATCTTTAAAGTACAGATGGCGTATCCAAGTGACGTTATTACGTGCGTTCAAAATTATTCAACGATGGCTTCCGGACTTCGCTGCGTACCCAGCCCCCCAAAATTTCAAGGAGAGTGGGAATTAATACTAACGCAAAAGAAGGTCCGTTTTCGAATCTGAACGTGTAATGTTGCGTTTACATCATGTTTTGGTGAGCAAAAGAAAGCAAGTAGAAAATATTTATGCATTTAATCCATGAGATTAGGACAGAATGGACGTGACGTAAATTAATCAGTCAGCTGTTTGGTCGATCTAATTAACACCGCGCCATAGATAAAAGATAGATTAGATGTCAAAGCCAATGTTGTATATGTGGAGCAACGAAATGCGCGCCTCACGCGGCCTGGGGGGAATTAAAATAAAAAAAAGGCGCGTAATTTAAAAATATTTCTGCGTTAACGGTTTAAGTATTGTTTAGGAAATTAATTAATTTAATACATTGAGCTGCATTCTTGTCCAAGATACTAGTTTAGGGCTATTCCAGAAGAATAAACGGACAATTTGATTCTCTTTCTATAAATTACGACCATGTTTGCTCTGATTGTTTTTCGCTCCGGCGCTTAATAAGGCCGCGCGTCCGAGATAGCCGAAAAAGTGCACTTTTCGATAATCATTCTCTCTTACCTTTTTTTTATCACAAATTATCCTATTCGTTGGCTTGGAATGGCCGCAAACGAAATTTAAACGTTTAATTAAAGAAGAAATCGAATTAATACTTTGGCTTCTGACAATCGATTCCAAACTTTTCAAAATCAATAAAAGGTAACCATGGTAACTTACAAATATGCTAAGGATTACAGATTACTGTAAATAGAGTGCCATCACTGCCATCCCAGCGACCTGGAGGGAATTATAATTGCGCTTAAAACTGTGGCAACAGACATAAATCCTTGTACACCGCGCGGACGTTTAAATTATTGTAACAGCTTCCCGCCGATTGTAAATTCTCTGAATTTCGACGATTTTGAACGCAGCCAAATACATCCGATTTAGTTCCTTTAACCCGACAGTTGGCACGACGCGGTTACTAACTAACTTCAGTCAGCTTTCAAGACATTCAAAAATACCGGGAATTAAAATGGATGAAGATTTCGAGCGTCGTACTAATTATTTAACGAAATGTTATCAGGTAAAACACAATAAAATCTTTGGAGACATCTCATTTGCATAAATACTTTTTTTCAGAACCACCAAATCAAGAGCAGAAAGCTCGAAGAGCAAAGCAAAGTTATCAACGAACTAAAGGAAGAATTAACTCGTTCCAACAGTACCATCGGACATTACAAGCGATTAATAGAGACTTTTAACAAAACTGAAAGTATCACGACACTTTATAACACGCTGAGAGGTACTTGTAAAGTATTTATTCGGCAGAATTTTTTGACGTGTTGTAAATGGTTGCAGTAAAATCATCGGAAATCCACAGTGAGAATGGTCAACTGAAGCAGCGTCTGCGTTTGTTGGAAGAAAGCTACGCACAAGAAAAGCAGAATACCATTCATGACTGCAAAGATAAGATTGTCAAATTAACAGCAAAATACGAACAGGAAAATAAAGTGCTCATCAGCGAGCTTTACAAGAAAATTAACTGCTACGAGTCCGAACTTGCTGACCTTAAAAAAGCCCTTGAAGTAAAAGGTACCGCCTTTCAGAATTGTACACTTGGACTGCAAGGCAATTTTTCTTTGTTGTACGCATTGCATCTTTCGTGTAAAAACACATCCTCCCCCTCCTCCTCCTCCATAAAAAAAGTGAGCGCAAGAAAGAAATTGTAATGCAGTATAACTAGAGGCTGGAAGAACTTGCTTACTTTTTAATCGACTTCCAGATAATTACATGAATAATCAGATCCAGTTATGTCAAGCATCGGCAGACTTGCAAGTAGACGAGGCAGAAATTAAATGGAAAACGTTATTAGAGAGCGTAAATCTAAAGCTGAAAGAATCGAATAGCACTTGCATTAATTTACGTAACCAAATCATCACTTTACGTAATAGCGTTGCTTCATATAAGGATGAAATCGATAAGGTAAGCATCATTTTGAGTCTCTAATCAAATCCTATTCAAAAGTTTGGTTCTTTTACGAACAGCACTTGCAAGAAAAAAAGGAAGTCGAAGACAAATTAGTGTTTACAGAAAACGAACTCATCTCCGCTCAGGAGAAACTGCTGCAGAATCAACACTCGACTGTTAAAAAGTACACTGGAAGCAAGTTGAGATGTAATAACCCAGTTCGAAGTTCGATTTATAAAGTAAAAGAAAATCCTGGGAATATCAGCAGGGAATACCATGATCATCCGAGTCAATCAACAACTGCACAAGCTTCAACCGCAAGCGTTAATTATGAAAATGTGCGCCCTAGCCAAGAGAAAAATAGGAATTACGAGAACTTACATGCAGTGCAAGGATTGTATAAGACCAAGCATAATGTTCGTTTGCTTCCGCTTCAGCCGTGCTCTGAAAGTAAGGAGAGTAATATAAGAAAGCGGAAACTTTTTAATCCTGATAGTATGGAATATTTAAACGAAATGGAAAATCAGGACTGAGGTTTATTTCAACTGGTACTGGTAATTACAAGTACTCACTACAGTTGTAAGTAGAATAGTTTTACAATATTTATGATTATTTATAACAAGGGAACAATCATGCAAAAGCCAATGAAATCACTGCTTATAACGTTGTATTTATTACATTCTAGATTAAGTCAAATTTTTTCATTGAGCATCACATGATGGCTTCTCAGTTATTATAACATCGACTAATTAAGTATTATTACAAAAAAGCGTTACATAAATAGTTCTTTAAAAAAAAAATAATAAGCAGTATGGTTTTTGAATCCTTAAGAATAAATCACACCACAGTAATAAAGTGTGTATTCAAAAACACGCAACATTTAATTTTTTCTAATAAAGAAGTCCTTGCCGTATGAATTTTATTTTATTAAGTTATCTCAAACTGTATGTGAGAAATTTTCTTAATTGTTTTCAAACATTTTTATTGAAATTTATTATTATGATTGATTCGTGTTTTTGAACACTCACATTTGCAGAATACTGATTTAATTGTTCCTCGAAAAATAAAAAAATAAATAACTAAAAACGAACCCCGCTACGAAATAAAGCAACAACTGCAACACTATTCTAGGAGACCTCGAATGTCATGCCATCGTTTCCAAAGACCTCATCGCAGCCTCCAATCGTTCCAGCTCCACACTTGTCTGCGCCAGTTTCTCGACGTTGCCCTGCCGGACTTCCTCGGGCACTTTCACCGCATAATCCGAAGCACCCATGGCCTGTTTCAGTTTATTTTCCGTGCTTAATAAGAACTCGATCTTTTTCTGCATCTTGGCGATCTCTTTCTCCGGTTCGATCAAGCCTTGCAAAAGTAGGTGAACCTCGCACTTGTCGGATACTGTTATTATTGTGCAACCATTAGGAGGAGGGGTGTTTACTTCAACTTTCGAACAGTACGCGAGTGTGCACAGTGCTGAAGTGTATTTTAACACAACCTGCTCTGTGCTTGAATCACTACATTGCACACAAACTAAAAAAAAAAAAAAAAATTCGTAGGTATAACAAGGAAGTTTCCGGAGGAAAAAAAATTAATACCTTCAGTTTTAATTTTGTTGAGCAAATTATAATCGCTCCTCGCTGACCTGATGCTCTTTGCAATTTTCTGTATCAACTCGACTTCCTGTTCGATGGTAGCATTTTTCCAATTGCCCTCTGCCTCTGGGTACGGAGCAACGCTTATACTTGGAATAGCCTCGGAGATTGATTTGGGCCTGGGCAAACGCTGGTACAATTCTTCGGTTATGAAGGGCATGAACGGTGAGAGCAATCGCAGGCTAACTTCCAACGCTCTGTACAAAGTTATTTGGGCAGTCTTAATTGCTGTTTTGTCGTCGCTTGCAAAAACTGGCTTAAGATATTCCTGTAACGCAAATTAATTGATTATTGCAGGCTCCCCACTTAGTTTTCGTTGAAACAATCCATGATTTTTCCGGGTTTTCCTCCACTTTTCATCAAAAATCTTTCTTCTTTGTTTAATCAACTTATTCCTGGTTTCAGGGCAGAAATAATCAATGTACGAAAATTGACAATTTATTATTATTTTTGTTAACACGCGTGTTATAGAGAGGATTGTTAAATTACTTTTAAAAATTACAAAAGCAATTAATTTAAACATGTTTCTGCTCGTTAAAAAATTAAAAATTCCTAAGATTTCCTAAGTTCAGACAACAAAAAGTCTTAGTATAGGCAACCAAATTTGCACAGCGGTATGGTATGGTTGCCTATACTGAATATCCCAAAAATACATTTTTTGTTATAAATGTGGCAAAATTCTTCACAATTCACTTAAATTAGGTTTTTTTATGTATTTGAAACAATTTTCCATTTTTTCTATTTTTAGAAAACAGATTTATATTCAACTTTCAGGAATCTCACTTACCAGGAAGACCGGGAGAAGTCAGGGAATCGAGAAAAGGTTCATAATATTAAGGAAAAATCAGGGAATTTATCTAATTTACTAGTAACTTTCTGTTATTTTTTTCTCTGAAATCAGGCGAAATTGGAAAATTGTTTAAACATTCGAAAATTTCTTCACAAAAAATTATTTCTACCGCCTTTAAGATAGGCAACCATGCAGACTGCTGAGTTCGTTGCTTTGCCTATACGAAGGCATTTCATTCAAAAATAAAGCATCTTTCTTTAATTTATTTTTATACAAACTAGCTTGTTATTAAGATAATAATTTTGTAATTTTTAAAGGTGTACATTATTACTCTTTAAACACGTAAAATTAGGAAAACTTCCAATCACAGTCAATTGTGAAATTGTCAGTTTTTAGACCAAAAGTCAGGGAAAACCGGGGACAGTCAGGCATTGTTTCCAAGAAAATAAAGAGTCAGGGAATTAATTTCCCTGTTTTATTGCAAAAGTGAAAAAGTGAAATTAATTGAAGAATTGGAAATTCATGGTTCCCACTTGAATTTCCAATTCTTAAATTAATTTCACTAACTTTTGCAATATGTTGTGAACCTTTTCTTGATTTTCTGGTAAATTAAATTAATTATTGTTTTTAAACTTACCAAATATACATCACAAAGGTCATACAACCATACATTATAGATGGCGGTCGTTACAACAACGAAATCATACGTTCCAAATCCCCTGTTAGCATCAACAGTGGCCGCAGCCAGCCTGCTTAGCATCCACAAATCCATTGCGCTCTCGTTACCAGTCAAATTAAAATCAAGCGGACCTTCGAAGTCGTTTGAAAAATACGTCAAGGCGAACCTCGTGGCGTTCCAGATTTTGTTGCAGAAGAACCTGTAGCCCTGCACTCGCAGGATGTCCAGGTTTATGTCACGACCGAAACACATGGCCGCCAGAGCGAAACGTAAAGCATCAGTTCCACACTCTGGTATACCGTCGGGGTAATCTTGCTTCTGTCCGGCTTTGGCCTTTTCTATTTCTTTCGGGTCAAGATTGCTGTCGTACAGTTGCGTGTAGAGGTTTTCCAGGGAAATGCCATTAAT
Source organism: Prosopocoilus inquinatus (assembly GCA_036172665.1). NCBI lineage: Eukaryota > Metazoa > Arthropoda > Insecta > Coleoptera > Lucanidae > Prosopocoilus > Prosopocoilus inquinatus. The sequence goes on from CM069873.1 coordinate 3,116,359, forward strand.
TACATCCATGGGGTCTATTACATTGCCCAGGGATTTGCTCATTTTTCTTCCGTGCGCATCTCGTACTATGGGGTGCAAGTAGACTTCCCTAAAAAAAAAAAAAATAATTATTGCAAGCAAACGAAGCTTGGCGAGTTTTTTTTTCTTTTTACTTGAATGGGAGCTTGCCCAGCAACTTCTGTCCGAAGAAGACCATTCTGGCAACCCAAAAGAAGAGAATGTCGTGGCCCGTTTCCAGTACTGAAGATGGGTAGAAGACTTGCAAGTCATCGGTTTGATCTGGCCAGCCGAATATGGAGAAAGGGAAGAGGCCCGACGAGAACCAAGTGTCTAAGACGTCTTCGTCTTGCTTTAATTCGATGCTGCTTTTTGGAATGTTGAATTTGATGGCTGCTTTTTCGAGGGCCTCTTCGTAGGTACGTCCGGATACCCAGTATTTACTATCATTGTCCTGCATAATACAGTAACTTAAAATGCTGACCTTGAATTTTAATTGAAGTGTGCTAATTGAATATTATCCGTTCTTGAAACACCCGTGAAATTTGGGTGCATTTAATAAGTTGGAATGTATTTAACGATTGCTGAAAATGGAAATGTTAATTACTTACACTTCCTGGTGGTATAGTATTATCCTTGGTAATCACAAAATAAGCTGGAATACGATGGCCCCACCAAAGTTGCCTCGAAATACACCAATCCCTAATGCCTTCCATCCAATGATTCCATGTCTTGACGTGCACTTCAGGAATAATTTTGAGCTCCCCGGAAGAGACCGCCTCGATTGCTCTCGACGCCATCTCATCACACTTAACGTACCACTGAGGCTTGAGCATCGGCTCAACCACGTCTTTACTGCGGTTGCAAATAGGCACCACCATCGGATTATTAGTAGTGTCAACGTACAATCCCTTTTCTTTAAGCGCCTCCAAAACGGCTTTCCTTGCATCGAATCTTTTCATTCCCTAAAATTAATGCACACACACTTCGAATAATAAAAAAAAAAGCGCAAAGTGCTTACAGTAAACGCCCCACAATCACCTTGCACGAGCCCACTATCATCGAAAATTGTGATGAAAGGCAGATTGTTTCGCTTGCCGACTTCGTAGTCGTTTGGATCATGCGCCGGGGTTATTTTCACAGCACCCGTGCCAAATTCTTTCAAGACAAACTCATCAGTAACGATAGGGATTTTCCGGTTGCAAAACGGATGAGTTACAAACTTCCCATGCAAATGCTTGTACCTCTCATCGTCTGGATGTACAGCGACTGCTGTATCTCCGAGCATAGTTTCAACACGAGTCGTTGCAACTACTATTTTTTCATCCGAATCCAGCACTCGATATGCAAAGTGGACTAAAACTCCGAACTCTACTTTCTCCTCGTAACCCGGTACTGAAAGAAACGTGCGTCCAGGTATTTCTATTTTGTCTACCTAAAGCAGAAGCGGGTGAGGTTCGAATGGAAGTCTCGTTGAGTGTTACCTCTATGTCGGATATGGCAGATTTTAAGGTGCAGGACCAGTTTACTAATCGGTTGGAACGATAAATTGTGCCTTCGTCGTGTAATCTCACGAACGCCTCTGTAACGGCCCTGCACAATTTCGGGTCCATTGTGAAGGCCGCACGGTCCCAGTCGTAAGACGAACCCATTTTTCTGAGTTGTAAGTAAATTCGATCGCCTTTTCTATACAAAAACAGATAAGGCGACGTTGGCAAATTTTTATTTTTACACAGCATACTAAAGTGACTGAAACAAATTATTCATAAATTATTACTTACTCATTTTTCCAGTCCCATATTTTTTGAATAAATTTCTCCCGGCCAAGCTCATGCCTCGTCTTCTTTTCTTCCCTCCAAAGCTTCTTTTCCACAACTACTTGAGTGGCGATACCCGCGTGATCACAGCCCGGATTCCAAAGCGTAGTTTTGCCTTTCATTCGATTCCTAATTAAAAACAAATTAACTTTAAATGTGTTTTGCTTATAGTAAGTTAGTGACGCTCACCATCTTATTAAAGAATCCTGAATGGAACTGGTCAAAGCGTGCCCTAAATGTAAAGACCCGGTTACATTAGGGGGTGGAATGATGATGACGTACTTTCCTTTCGGGTTTGGTTCTAAAATCGATTTTCTCTGGAAAGAAAAAAGGTTTGCACAAAGATGCAGACTCAATAACAATTAAAAAAAAAAATGAATAAATCATGATACAATTTGCATCATCTTTTTAATTAATACCAGAAACAAGATAAAATGAAAAGGTAAACAAGAATTTCTACAACTTTTAAAAATTACAAAGGTAATTAATTTAATAATGTTCTTGCTCGTTTAAAAAATAAATACTCCTAAGATTTTTCAGACAAGAAGTCTTAGTATAGGCAACCAAATTAGCACAGCGGTATGGTATGGTTGCCTATACTGAATTTTCCAAGAATATTTTTTTCATTGTTATAAACGTGACAAATTTTTCACAATTCACTTAAATTAGTTTTTTTTATATATTTAAAACAATTTTCAATTTTTTCTATTTTTAGAAAACAGATTTATATTCAACTTTCAGGAATCTCACTTACCAGGAAGACCGGGAGAAGTCAGGGAATCGAGAAAAGGTTGATAATATCAGGGAAAAATCAGGGAATTTATCCATTTTACTAGTAACTTTCTATTATTTTTTTCTCTGAAATCAGGCAAAATTGGAAAATTGTTTAAAAAACATTCGAAAATTTCTTCACAAAAAATTATTTCTACTGCCTTTAAGATAGGCAACCATGCAGACTGTTGAGTTCGTTGCTTTGCCTATATCAAGGCTTTTTATACAAAAAGAAAGCATCTTTCTTTTATTTATTTTTATACCAACTAGCATGTTATTAAAATAATAATTTTATAATTTTTAAAGGTGTACAAACAATTCTATAGCTTTTTAATTTACTTAAAATTTATGAACTATACGAATGTGAATTAAAGAAAAAACAAAACAAAATTAATTAGAATCACTTAATAGGGTTTCCCTGAAAAAACTTACCCCATATTCGGGTTTAAAAAATCCCTGTTTTTCCCACCAACTATACCATGCGGCTTCAACATACTTGGGACTATAAGAATCTGGCATTGTGTTACTTGTAACTTTTCTCTCACCATGTGCTGTGGGGATATCGTAGACCGCCACTTCCTTAACTTCCTTCTTCTTTTCCTTTTTCTAAAAAAGGAAAAGAAAAAATCGGATACACTTGTCTTCTGATGCAGGGCTTCAAACATATGGTGCAATCACCTTACCTCAGAAGCATCCTTCTTAGCGGGGGCATTGCTCTGCTTCTCCAGCTTCTGCTTCAGCTTGTCCAACTTGGCCTGCTTCTTCGCTTCCTTTTCCAGCTGCTTTGCGGTCTTTGGAGGCGCAATCTCACCATTTTCTTTTAATAATTTGGTTTCATCAGCCATCGTTTCACGCAAGCCGAAACTCTCCGTGTTCTTCGGTGACGTTTACGCAACTTAACCTCACTTTTATTTTGACGTTGTCCAAGCCAAATTAAGAAGATTGACGCTAGATGGCGGTGTGTATTTTCATATCGGCTGCGTTCAGATAATCAAATGAGTCAAATCGAATTTGCGGGAAATTCAAATATACACCTTTAGAAAATTATCTCAAAATAAAATGAAAGTCAACTGACAAGGAACTTCTCTGTTTGCCATATTTATTATGATTTGCCGCGTTATCTACAAATTCTAATTTCACACATATTGGCCATTTATGCTTGCTGTAGAACCCGTAGAGAGCTGTCGAAATATGAAAAGGGCCTACAGGCGGAGCTTTCTGCTTCTATTAGTAGAGCAGTTGCTTATGCAGCACCCACCACGTGACAGCTCCTTCTAATGTTCCGACACTAGTTGATAACTGAATGAAACACTCCCATTAAAAAAATCATATATTTTCATTTCATATCAACAATCAATTTACATTGAAAACTCGAAATTGTCGAAATAATATTGACTGAAATAGGTGAGGACTATTTAAATAAAGGATTTCAAACATCCCTCACTTCTCACACCACGTGTAAAAATTTATTTATGTACACAACAATTAGTACCTTTGGTAAAAATTTCATTTCTTTAAGTCTAGGCTACAAAATATAGTTACTACAAGTAATAGAAAGCATCATGAGTGCGATACATCAATCGCTTTTCTTGTTTACATATATTGTTTTTATTCATCACAAATACGCATTCGTGTTTAGACACACGAAAGGAAAGTGTACAGAAAGAAAGATTTGAAAAGTTTCATCACTCATAATCTCAAAATCGAAATAATAAAAGAAGCACCTAATTTATTTCCTTTAAGCAATTTATACAACGCACTAATTATCAACCTCGTGTAATAATGTACTCTAACATTTGCGTTATTGACTAATCTTTGATCACAAATCAATAATTATAGTTTGATATAAAAATTTCGTTCGCATTTCATCAACGTGGACATTAATTTTTTTTTTTATATTATATATTTCACTTGTACACAATGATTCGATATATGTACAGACATGTCAAAATTAAATATTCTTACGTCTACTAAAAAAATGCACATGATTTTATTCTATATAAATATAATAATTTGTAATTGTAAAAAAAATTAATTACAATGGCACTATCCAATATAGAAAAATAGCTGCAATTTAAATACGGGCTACTAAAAAATCGTCATCAAATATTTTGAGCATTGCTCCATATACTGGTGTTAGATATTTGTTCGCTTGGTTTATCAGAGTATTGCTTACGGTTTTCTAAAGTTTGTATCCTACAGTTTTGCAAGAACACAGCCAAGGAATGGTAGTAACCGGGTAGAGTCCAGGTTTCATTGTGTGTGCCCAACTGCAGTTGTAACAGTTGCTTCCGTGAACTCCCGCATCGACTGTGTAGTTCAGACATCATTCTCGGGGGTACAAGTGTATCGGCCATCCCAGATATGAATAAAGTCGGTATCCTCAAATGAGTGATTTTATAAATGGAAAGAAACTAAAAGAAATCATTTCTTAAGTTAACTGTTAGTTTCATAACACAATTAAAGAAGTCTTTAAATTAAAAGGTAGGTACATTAAATTAAAGTCTCCTTTAATATTGCTGTGAATTTTAACCTTATTTTTATAGCAAATTAAGGGCAAATAATTTAGGACCCTCCACTGTAATAAAACCTTAGCCATATCAGGTATACTTGTAAAAGTATTTTCCACAACTAGGCACCATATTTTGTCTGCGTATTCCGGTCTGCTTGCTAAATCAACAGCAACAGCGCCACCTGCAAAAGAATAAAATTCAAGTTTCATTCTGCATGAACCATGCGCGTGTAATATACCTAACGAGCGACCAAAAACTATAATTTCTGCATGATTAATGTCACTCCTAGAATATAAATAATCTATACTTGTCCTTGCGTCCATGTATAAACCATCCTCAGAAGGACTTCCTTCCGACAGTCCATATCCCCTATATTCAACTAACAGTATGTTACAATGCAGATTATGATATAAGCCGACGCAATTTTGTAATCTGTGCCCCATGTTGCCGGCATTGCCGTGAAAAAAAACGATCGTCGGAGACTGTCGCTGCCTCTCCTGGGGTTGGTGTATAAAAAACATGTTCAGCAATGTTCCATCTATGCATCTCACTTGGACATTCTCATACGGGAGGTTGTACATGGAAGGAATTGGGACGAATACTCGAGAGTGACTAGGTAAATCCGGATTAAATAAAAAGTTGTCTTCCGCATGGTAGATGATGCCTGAAAATTGACAGACACAGGTCTTAACCTTGCGGTTATAGGGGCCGGATGATTACCTGTGGTGGCGAATATTAATAACAGAAACGCGCATATCCCTCCGTACATGTAATACAAAATAAAACAGAAAAACAATACGAAGCCTGAGTATGCCCAAATTTTCAACATAACTCCTATTAGTGTTCCGAAGATTCGAGACATACGGACATAACCTCCCATCACTCGTAACATCTATGAATTTTGCAGGCGTTATGTGACCATCACATTTTATTTTGTTTGACGCGACAAAGCAGGACATTAAAATATTTTCTGACAAACAACCTAAACTGTGACAACCATTTTACCAACTGAAGAAATCATAAGGGCTGTCAGATGTTTTACAGGCAATATCGCCAACTTCTCGATCAAATGTAACCAAAGAGCGCCATTTTTTTCTCTAAAGTCTGTGTAAGCAATGATGTAAGCCTATAAACACGTTACACAAAAAGAAATAGCAGAAAATACCTTGAATTTAATAAGTTACAACATAAACTATGGTTACAGACTCTCCCCCAATTACAGTTTCCTGTAATTTTCTCCTCTTTTTTTCCTAAAATGGTGTTGTTTTCATTTGGCGCGTTCAGAGTTGCTTACTCAGCAATCGATTGTGATTGGCTCACATGAAGGTAATGGCCAATCACAAACGACTGCTGAGTAAGCAACGCATCCGCTGAACGCGCCCATTGTTTACATACCATACGACCATGCCATACGACCAGCATACGACTAAGAATAAAAGACACAGGAAGAGTAAGATGGACCAAGAATAACAAATAAAAAAATCGCCATTTGGGATATTAAGAATTAGAACAAATGAAAAGGAAACCAAATGAAATCTGCAAAAAATAATCAGAAACAAAAGAGAAGTGAAAGAAACGGCAACAAAGAAACAAAATAAGTTTGATACCAAGCTGAACGAAAATAAAAACGGTTTTCCGGAAAAATTTCGTAGACAATAAAAGCGTTAACGTAGTCAAAAAGGTCACTAATGCGATTTAAAATAAAAACAAAATAAGAAATGGACGACAAAATACAAATCGTCAATTTGGGATGTTAAAAATCAATAAATAGAAAAAAAAAACAAGTGCAACCTGCGAAGAAATCAAACAAAAGAGAAATCAAAGCAACAGCAACAAAATACAACGCTTGAAGTGATAAAAAAAAACAAAAGAAGATCGACATCAAGTTGAAAGTAAAACGACAATTTTTCGGACAAATCAAAAAATTCGCAGAAAATTAAAGCAATACAGTGCATGACAGTGCGTAAAACAAGATAAAAGAACAAAAAGTCATCAATTTGGGATGTTAAAAATCAATAACTAAAAAAAAAACAAGTAAAACCCGCGAAAAATCAAACAAAAGAGAAATGAAAGCAACAGCAACAAAATAAAAGGCGTGAAGTGACTAAAAAAACAAAAACAAAAGAAGATTGACAACATCAAGCTGAAAATAAAACGACATTTTTTTGGACAAATCAAAAAATCGCCAATTTGGGATGTCAGAAACCACAATAAATAAATAAAAACAAGTGAAACTTGCAAAGAAATCAAACAAAGAAGAAATTAAAACAATAGCTACAAAATACAATGACAAAAGAAAACAAAAGAAGATCGACAACGTCAAATTAAAACGACAATTTTCCGGACGAATCAAAAAATTCGTAGAAAATTAAAGCAAACTGTCAAATGTGAAAAGACGGTGGACAAAACAAAAAAGAAACAAAATACAAAACGCGGAAAACAAAAGAAAATCACAACTATGCATAAAACAAATGAAACACAATAAATTGTGAAAAATCAATGAACGAAAAACAAATGAAGTTCCAGGCTAGAAAAAGAAACTAGTAGAAAATAAGAGACAACTGTATGAAAGCGTCAACCAATAAAATGTGAAAAATCAATTGGATACAAATAAACAAAAGAGAAATACGAACGCATCGAATAAATTTTAAAAAAGGCAGAAGTACAGACAAACAAAACAAAAAAATGAAAATCGACGAATTAAGTTTTTGCAAATGAAAACAAACTCATAGAAAACAAACGAGAAGAGTAAAAAAGGCGACAACAAAATGAACGAAAACCAATTCGTTTAAAAAAAAGACAAAAATTGAATAGATAATAAATAAATAAATGAATAAACGGTCTGGCAAGTGAAGCTTCGGAGTAGTGATTTCTTTTATTTGGCCCGCGGACATTGGCAACACTGCTACAACATAACCAAGAAAGTGACAGGTTTGTGTTTTCTTTTTCAAATTAAAAGTTAAATTAAAACTCAAAGAATTAAAGCAATAAGTTACTCACTGAAATGTCAGAAAAAGATAAAACCAAAACAGGCCAGCATAAAAACATACCAAAAGATGGACAAGTCATAACCGCAATCATGAAAGAGATGGGAATTAACGAGTACGAACCCAAAACCGTGGTGCAGCTAACGGAATTTGTATACCGATACGGAACGACGATCCTAGAAGAAGCCAGATCATTCGCGAACAACTCGAAGAAGAAATTCATAGACCTCGACGATGTACGACTTGCCCTGCAGTTATCGAGCGAGAGTTCCTTCACCATGCCCCCATCGCGTGAAGTCTTGCTGGAGTGCGCCCGGAACAAAAACAGCAGCCCCCTGCCTCTCATAAAACCACACAGCGGTTTGCGTTTACCCGCCGACCGCCATTGCCTGTCTTCCTGCAATTACGCGCTCAAAGGCATGCAGAAGAAGCAAAATAAAATAAACTTTTCCATCACAAGTGCAAGTCCGGCGATGAAGGTCGCCGCCAAGACCAACATTAATTACATTAAGAGAACCAACACGCTCGGAATCGGAAAGCAGACGGTGACGGTTCCGAAACCCATCACCAAAATCAGCACCGGTTCCAGTAACATGCAGCCCCAGAAGACCATATTAAAACCTAAGATTCAAATTACGCAGAACGTGCAAGTGTCCGCGGCGAATTCGAATACTTCCAGCTCAATGGATGTTACGGAAGGTAGTTTGAAGAGGAAAAGAGAAGATGAAGAGAATGTTTAATTCATTTTAATATTTAAGTTTAATATCGGTATAGGAAACACCTAATTTTATACATACGTTTAATAATTATGCATCAAAGTAATTGAATTTTATTCAAATTTAGGTTTCTCTTACTGTAATAATGGTTTTAAGGTTTCATCAAAAAAAAGAGGTTTTGTTTTACATTATTTTTTGGTATTATAATATTTTGTTTTTACACAGTTTTAATTTTTTGGGTTTGAAATTGTAAATAAATATTTTTTTTTCTGTGATTGCCCGCTTCATCTGCCTACAAAATGATTGTTTATTTAAACTGTTGTCTGCACGTACACAAACTTCCGTGGATACATTTTAATAATAAAAATTTCACTGAACATGCACAAAAATATTAAAAAGTTTAAAATAATTGCGCTTAAAATTACCCTAGACCTGCTTTCGTAAAGTTTATATTTCGCGCCAAAATGTTAGTTTGAAGAAACTAGTACAGGTGGCGCCATAGAAATTTTCTATTTTTAATTGAAGTTATAATCCATATTTATTAAAAACTCACGACGATTTAATTAATAATTCGATCGCCAGGAAATGTAATGTAATATGTACGTATAATTACAGTTACACTTGGGCTTGTAAATTTGAATTAGAAAATTGTATTTACAGTTGAGAGCAAGAAAGAGTTTCCTGTAATTATTCTTTCTCAAAATGCCGTAGATTAAAGACGATTTCGCATCAGACTTTACCAAAGTTTTAAACTTGTTAATGTTAACAGTTTTTAATTTTTTTAAATGTCTTTGAAGTCGACTTCGATCACAAAGAATAATTACAGGAAACTGTAATTTTTCTGCTTCCGACGGTATTTAAATCAACTAGTGTAGATGGCGCCACTATTTCTCTTAAATCATTTTTAAAGACGTACCTAGTTTTTTAAAAATTCGTGTTTTATTCAATAATTATTTACCTTTCAAACGCGTTTTCTTTTTCAAGCAACGGTTTCTGAAGAATTAAAATTATTACTCGTTCGTTTCGTTCGTATTTTAATTAACCTCTTATAAGCTTACAGAAGGTGAATGTTTGGTGTTATGTAATGACTTTTTTTTACCCTGTGCCGAAAATATGGCATTCTTTTCGCTCGTATTGTTCTAATTGTTCTTATTGCTAATTCCTGTAAAAGCAAAAGTACGGTTTTTATCTTGACTGTCGTCCAATAAGGAACGAGATCGTCGCAAATGACGACTCCTCCCATTTGCAAGGCCATCTGGGAGAAACTTTTATTCTTTCTTAGATGATAAATAAATCAAACTGACAGATTTTGGTTAAATATCTAAAAGACAATGTGCAAGTCGAGCGTAATTAAATAAATTCCGTGCCAGCATGTTGTGCTGCCCACGTGTGTATACATTATAGCAAACACGTCATGTGCATCAAAAATCATCGCCCATTCTACTACTGCTACTGATAACGGCTTATCACCTGTTCTTGAATTTATTCCATTAGATGAAAGTGCGACAATATGCTGCTTAATTTCTTTCCAACGTCTTGACAAATCGTCCACGAAAATTTTAGTTCAATTACCATGCATTGTAATAACGTTACTGTGAAGCTGTGGTTCACTTACGTCTGCGTTTTCATTATCTATGGCAACTTGTGTTTCACCGAAGAAATTAAATCTATGACGAGGGAGGAACGTTTAGAGCTGAGGTAAAACATGCAAGTGTGCGTTAAAGGGGCAAGTCGATACGATTACATGTTTTAGGGAGGAGGCCAGGGACATGTTTTACCATGCTTACTGGGCGTACATGGAGAACGCTTATCCTGCTGATGAATTGATGCCGCTTAGTTGTATCGGTAGGTTTCGAGGACTTACACCAAATCGAGGAGATATCGATGATTCTTTAGGAAAGTAAGTCTTGACATTTTAACCTAGTTTTTATATTCTTAAACTCAGTACTGGGGCTCATTCAGAAATAGCACGTAATTAATATTCTCTATCCCTCTCATGTAAGTGCTTTTCTGCATTTTGCCTTTCATTTTAAACACCCAAAATGTTTTTGCATTGCAGTTTCTGAACGCGTCCCAATGTCACCGAAAAGTTAATTTAGATTCAAATGCCCTTTTAATTTCAATTTAACGCTTTAGTATTTGCTTTTCTACAAGGTTTTTACTTTCCTTGCGTAATATACAATTATTTTATTTTATACAGGACCATTCATACTTCAATAAAATGAAGAAATTTGTAACGTTTCTGAAAGATCTGGCTTTTTAAAGCGAGTGTTCTGTTTTTGATAACATTTAAACATATTTACGTTGATTAAAATCGATTTTCGTCCGATGAAAATAGTAAGTAAATCGTTTTTAAACTCTTAACAACTTGTTTATTCACTTTTCTTACTTTTACTCATGACAAAGCTTTCAATCTATAGTGAAATGTTGAGTGCTTTTCCAAAGTTTACGTAATATTTATCACGCAAGGACTAATCCGGTATTTTTTCCCGAAGATTAATTTGTTCCTGAAGAAACATTTAATAAGAGAACTTATTTAGAATTCTGTTTACCAAATTTTTATGTTATGCGTCCTCCTCCTATTTTTAAACAAAATGGTTCAAGTGTTAATCATGATTTTGTTGACCTGACAGTTATTCTGCAATATTAAGCTTGCTTTGTACGCAAAGCACACACATAAAATGTTAACAACAAAATTGAAAATGATTTTCTTTTTTTTGACAACCACAGTTCTCTTAACATACAGGGCGATCGAAATTGATTGTCCTGATCCTACACTACTTTCCGCGAGTTTCGCATCAATATTTACGTTTACCAGACGAAGATTGGCACGGAAAGCAGGGGAGTGCAGGGAACATTCGCAAAACTTACATCCAAATCGAACTTAATTAATAAAAACATCCGGTATACGTAAATATTGATACGAAGCTCACGGAAAGTAATATAGGATCAGGACAATCAATTTCGATCGCCCTGTATGCACAATATGTCACGTGGGCAATAAAATGAAAAAACCGTCTTTGAGTTATTTCAGTGCTGTGCCCTTTTTTTTATTAAGGGTGAAGTTCGAGACGTGCTTAATATCACGAAAGTATTTAGTACCACGTAAATCAATTAAATTTATAATTGGAGGACATCGCACCGTCGCCATCTTGGAATCCAAGATGGCGCCATGCGCACGGCCGCATTGTCCTCGTCCGGTCGTTTAATTCGGCGCCCCACACGACAGGATTACGTCGACGGTGGCCATAATTTCGTCTATACATAGTTGGCCATACTGTCTGTCGCATATCGGATACGTTCAGGGAGGAGGCTCAGCGGCTCAAAGACGTGCTCAGCAATCGTTTGCGATTGGCTCACATTAAGGCAACAGCCAATCACCAACGATTGCTGAGTAAGCCGCTGAGCATCCCTGAACGCACCCATTGAGTTGTCAAAATTTAACACAATTCATCTTTCACAGATTGTAGATTAAAACTAACCTCAAATACTTCTTCTTTTTTTTTAAAGTTGTTTTGATTACTCATTTATACCAACTGACCATAACCTGCCCCTCCAGTATAATATTAATATATTTAGAAACTTCCATATTTTTTTTAATTTATGAACTAAACAATCAATCTGAAGGAAAGAAAAATAAATAAATTTATAATTATGATTATACATAAAATGTTGTATTTTTTCTGAAAGCACACACAAGAAAATATTAACATCAAAATTAAAAATGATTTTTTTTTTGACAACCACAGTTCTCTTAAGCATACGCACAATATGTCACGTGGGCAATAAAATGAAAAATACGCCTTTGAGTTATTTCAGTGCTGTTCAAGTTTGCCCTTTTTTTTATTAAGGGTGAAGTTCGAGACGTGCTTAATATTACGAAAGTATTTAGTACCACGTAAATCAATTAAATTTATAATTGGAGGACATCGCACCGTCGCCATCTTGGATTCCAAGATGGCGCCATGCGCACGGCCGCATTGTCCTCGTCCGGTCGTTTAATTCGGCGCCTCACACGACAGGATTACGTCGACGGTGGCCATAATTTCGTCTATACATAGTTGGCCACACTGTCTAGCGCATATTGGATACATTCAGGGACGAGGCTCAGCGGCTTACTCAGCAATCGTTTGCGATTGCCTCACATTAAGGTAATAGCCAATCACAAACGATTGCCGAGTAAGCCGATGAGCATCCCTGAACGCACCCATTGAGTTGTCAAAACTTGACACAATTCTTCTTTCACAGATTGTAGATTAAAACTAACCTCAAATACTTCTTCTACATTAAAAGGTTGTTTTGATAACTCATTTATACCAACTGCGTAATGCAAACCATAACCTGCCCCTCCTCCTTAATATATTTAGAAACTTCCATATTTTTTTTTTTATTTATGAACTAAACAATTAATCTGAAGCAAAAAAATAAAAATAAATTTATTATTGTGATTATACATAAAATGTTGTATATCTTCTGAAAGCAACATCTGACCCCTCATGTGTACAGAAACTTTTATTCTTAGTTTTTATCGCTGAATCTGTATCCAAATATGCGGACCACCTTTAACAAGCACCCTGTATATGTTTTTTCAAATAATTCCTTTTCCCAAGTAACCAAAAGTGCTTTATAAACATTTATAAGTAATTAATAAAGTATGTGGGGTTGCTTGGGTAGTTTCTTACATTTTTATTCTTTTTTTTCAGTGGTTTTCTTAGATATTCCTTGGATTAATTAAATTGCATTCTTGCTTAATTTGTAAGCTGATTTATCCACCATTACTTTACTTGTTTTCATTCATTTTGAAAAATAATTAAAAATATTTTGCGTTTGCACTGCGTTAAAAGCAAAGCAAACGACCTTGCACCTGATAATTGTTTGTCTGTTATGTATTAATTATAAGGTCACCATATTGTCGCACGAAGGAAAACAATGCACACGCAAGTGTGTTTACCAATTCCATACATTTATAAAATTAAACTGTTCTGGTTTTGCAAAGTCAGCGTCACTGGCTTTTTTGAGTGCAGAAAACGAAGGTCAATTTTAAATGTCTCCTCCTCAGCTGCAATAACGATTTCGTTTTGCAAAGAAAGAAGTAAAACGAGTTAATGCATACAACCTTAAATTTTTCAATGCTATACTTGCCTCCCAAAAAACAAATCGTAATTAATTAGTAATTAATTTAATTACTAATTTAGAGGTGATGTGTTTTATTTAAACCATTATCATTAGATAAAAATGATAATAGAACTTTCGATTGCACTCAACGATATCTTTAATTAATTCATCGCTTTAGTGCATTCTCAAAGTATTCTCTTCTTAAGTACAAAGTTTTTTTTTTTTAATTCGAATGGGACAGAAATATGAAGGGAAAACACTCAACGTTTCCTGACGAAGCTATAAATCTATAGCGAAACGTTGAGTGTTTTCCCTTCATATTTCTGTCCCATTCGAATTAAAAAAAAAAACTTTGTACTTGCAATTTTCATCGGACAAGAACAAACTTCAATTATTCTCGTCTTGTTTTAATCTTTAGTAAGTTCCTGCGAATAAATGCAAAGTCCTAGGAACTATTATACAAAGAAGTCAAGGAAAAACGGAAAATCAGTTTGATTAAAAATAAGATAAATGCGAAAAACAAAAAAAATAAATAAATAAAAGACGACGAAAAGAGTCAACAAAAAATTTAATGAAAAACGTCTCACCGGCCGAAAACTTTTGCAAAAGTCAAGAAACTGACAACAGACAAAAGGGCAAAATTAAACGAACGAACCGTGAATAAAAAGCAAAACATCAAAAAAGAAAGAGCAAATGTGAAATGAACAAGAAAACAAAAGAAAACGATGCTTGAAGTATCCTCGTCATATAAAACCTAAATTAAAGCAGCGTCATGGCCACTCATTTTTAATCGCACGGTATATATGTTCTTTGCCGTTATGAGAAGACGACAAATGTAGCCCAAAATCAGGCGCCAGGCGCCAAATAAAATTTTTAAGCGCCAAGTTTTTTCTAAAATGTAGCCCAATCTGGCAATCTTAAATTTCTTGAGTCCGGTCCTGATAAATTTATCTACCATATAATATCCTCGATACAAAGATTTCCAACGATAATTTCTGGCAAATGACGTCAAAAAATAATTATTATTTGATAAAAGAATTTATTCTCACCGCCTTTAGTATAGGCAACCATACAAGCCGCTGTGTTTACTAACTGGCCTATACAAAGGCGTGTGTTTTTTTTTTAATTTAAACAAATTTTTCAGTTTTTCTCTAACTCTGATCGACACCTTAGACACATTGGTGCTATTAGGAGACTTGGAAGAATTCGAACACGCCATACAACTCGTGATAAGAGACGTCACATTCAACAGCGACGTAATCGTCTCGGTTTTCGAAACAAACATACGCGTCTTGGGGTAAATCAATCCACCTACGTACTTAACTACGTTCCTTTTTTTATTTATTGATGTGTCATGTAATGTAATTTCAAGGGGATTATTATCTGCGCACGTTCTCGCAGAATACCTCCAGCAAAACGCCGGAATTCTCCACTGGTACAAGGGCGAGTTGCTGAGCTTGGCTAAGGACATAGGCTTTCGCTTGCTTCCCGCCTTCAACACAACAACAGGCATACCACACGCCAGGGTAATTAAATAATTAACGAATTCGCTCGCTTGAAGTAAACCAACCACGAATTTCCATCCAGGTGAATTTGAAGTACGGCATGAAGAGTGACCGTTTGGAATCAGCACGTGAGACTTGCACGGCCTGTGCGGGTTCCATCATCCTAGAAATGGCTGCTTTATCACGGTTAACAGGCGAGCCAGTTTTCGAAGAGAAAGCACACCGTGCTATGGATGAACTGTGGAAGATGAGGCATCGCAGCTCTGATTTGATGGGCACCGTGCTCAACGTCCACTCGGGGGATTGGGTCAGGCGAGATTCAGGAGTCGGAGCTGGCATTGATTCTTACTACGAGTACTGCCTCAAGGCATACATTCTCTTGGGGGATAATAAATATTTAAACAGGTTTAATCGACATTACAGTGCGGTTATGAAATATATTTCTCAAGGCCCCATGCTACTGGATGTTCACATGCATAGACCGCACACGAATTCAAGGAATTACATGGACGCACTACTGGCGTTTTGGCCGGGGTTGCAAGTCCTAAAGGGTGATATTAAACCAGCGGTTGAAACTCACGAAATGCTATACCAAGTCATGCAGCGCCACAAGTTTATTCCGGAGGCTTTCACAACTGATTTTCAAGTGCATTGGGGCAACCACCCTTTGAGGCCGGAGTTTTTAGAGTCGACTTATTTTTTGTATACTGCAACGAACGATCCGTACTACCTGGAGGTTGGCAGGAATGTCTTGAAGAGCTTGCAGCAATACGCAAGAGTGCCTTGCGGTTATGCTGCGGTTAACGATGTGAGAACCGGCAAGCAAGAGGATCGAATGGACTCTTTCGTCTTGGCGGAGACCTTGAAGTACCTTTACTTGTTGTTTGCGGATCGGGATGACTTAATAGTAAACCTCGATGAATTTATTTTTACCACTGAAGGTCATTTATTGCCGCTCAATTTGGCCTCGCGTACAAACAATACGGTCGAGGTTGACCTGGAAGATTACGAGTTCGCAAGGATTTGCCCCAACACCTTGACATTGTTCCCCGAGTCGGTGAGGAAACCCTTGCGCAATATGGTGGATGGGATGTGCCCACGTCGTGATGGGAGGCGGAGGCTTACGGCTGCTGAATTTTCTGCTTCTAACATCAATCATCTTAAGATTATGAAGGACATGGGGATCAACATTATTGCACTTAATGACGGACGAGTTCAGCTTTTACATACATTTTCAGCTGTAAGTATTTATTTCTTTGAAATAAAATGAGCGAGAGGGTTGAAATTTTGCCACATTTTTAATAAATGTTCTTGGCGCCTTTAATGTAGGCAACCGCACTAAACGCCTGTGCTCATTGGGTTGCCTACATTAAAGGTCCGCTTTTCTGGAAACTAATTTATTATTTTATTAAACGAACAAGCATGTTATTCAAATTTTTGTAAACGTAATTCAATAATTTTCTCTTAATTATTACACTTATTATTTCTATTCTGAAATCAGGAGAATATTAAAACCAGTCAACTGCGAGTTTGTTATTTTCTGCTGATCGAGCTTCAAGTACTGGAGAGAAGGGTGGAGGGAGGGGGGTCGATTAAAACTTTATTTTCTGCTGAGGGGTCGTTGTTAAAAAAAAAATAATTGGGAATCCCTGGTCTAAATTCTTCCTTTAGTGCAAACTCAATTCTGAAATGAATTTTGTTTGTTTTTGTAAGGCACGTTCTACTGCAGATGCAGAAGAAGGAATACTCTTCATGCAAGAAATGGTAGAGCTGTCGAAAATCCAATCACAACAGGGTGAGGCTGTGCCCCAAGCAGTTTCCTTCCCGGTGAAATACAACAACGGGGAATCACAGATCGTAACGGTGCAAGCGGGGCCTTCACATTTCGGACTCAGTTTAAGAGGCGACCAAACAGTGACGGCGCACACGACAATAATCCAACCCTTCCGAGGTTGCATCGACATAGCAAGCAACGAAAACATCCGGGGCAAAATCGCCATCATGGAAAGAGGCGACTGTATGTTCGTGGAGAAGGCAAGGAAGGTGCAAAAAGCAGGCGCCATGGGTGCAATCATTATAGATAACGTGCCAGGTAGTAACGCGGAAAGCTCTCCCATGTTCTCCATGTCAGGTGACGGTGTAGACGACGTCACAATCCCCACCGTCTTCCTATTCTCGCAGGACGCCTCGAAACTACTCCTGGCCCTGTCCAGGGACCCCACGATTCAAGTGACTTTAAGTGAGCTGAAAGACGGTGCCAACATTTGGCCCCCCAATGAAGAACAGTCCGTGTTCCACAAACTCAAAGTGTCCGTCCAAGAATTCTTAAACAAACACACCGGGATTGCATTTACTAAGACCATCTCGATGGGCAGCTTCAAAGCGAACATCGGCACCGACAAAATCAGGATCACTTACGAAAAGGCCGAAGACGAAAACATTCCAACCGAAGAAGTCGTAAACCAACAATGGAGTCAGATACGTAAGGGCCTGCTCAAGAGTATAATTCACTCGGAAAGCAAGGAATTATTCGTACCTTTCAACATCTTGAGGATTTACTATCAGACTTTAAGCGGAGCCCCCAGCGAAGTACTGAATGCAAACGATGTCACCAAACAAACCGAATGGTTATTAAAAGAATTGTCAGTCGAGTACAACAAGAACGACGATGATTTAATCACCGTGGACAACGAAGGTGTGAGCTTGCTATCACACATCGATAGTATCGCAGACAACAAAGAATTGGACACGCAGATTTCGCAGAACCTAGAGGAGAATAGGAAGAAATTAGAGACGCTTAACTCGATCTTCCAAGCAATAAGCCAGATTGAGAAGAACGTCCTCGACGAGTTAAAGAAACGCCCCCATGATGATTCGATCATCACGGATGCCAGTCGGAAACGTGACAACGTTGTAAGTGGTGAAAAAAAGCATCAGTCGGATTCCGGCAAGGATAAGGAGGGTGATAAGAAGAAGATTAAAACGAAAAGCAAAAGGGATGAGTTATGATTAAAATATTAATTTTCTTTTTCGATTTGTTTACTTTGGTATTTCAAAAATAAACTGCAACAACAATATTAAACGTTGACTTGTACTGCACGTGAACCGAGGGGGGAGAAAATTTTGCCGTCATTGAATCTCACAACCAACCAACCAACCAACCAACCATACAGAAGAAGAAATTATTTTTATTAAACCATTTCTACAGAAGAATTTATACATTGTGAACACCAATGAAGGGGATGATTAAAAAAAAAAAAAAAATGTGATGCTCCGAGGTTTAGCGAATCCATTCCAACCAGGGAAATAAATTTGAATATTAAACTGAATGAAGGGTGTAAGTTAAAATTAAAATGTGATTTCGTCGAAGCATTTGATTTTTGCTTAAAAGAAGAAAAATCGATGTTTGTAGTAAGTATATTTTATTTCGCTCTCGCGTTGTTTTGTTGAGCTTAGTCTGAAATGCTTTTTGTGCAACAGAGAGTATAAGCGTGTACATACTTGTGATTATTATTACTTATTTCCACTTTACACTGTTTTGTTCTTAATGGCGTTTTGGTTTATTTGACAAAATATTTATTTTTACTTTTTTTTTTGTTTGCAGAGCAACATATCAATGTAATGCGTGTGTGTGTTGAATTTTGTAAACTGTCTTACCATGGGAAATCTATTGTATATTTATCGATGTTTACAAAATTCTAAATTTTTTTGTATATTGTATAAAATGTAAATATCATATTTAATATTTATATATTATCGAAGCCCCTGTAAAATAAGATGTAAAAGAGTGTCACATATTTTTATATTACCTAAAGAAAAAAAAAAGTAAATACTGTTGATAAGTGTAAATGTTTAATAAACTTTTATATAACATAATTTTTTTACTTGTGTCTGGAATGAGAATAGGTTATTAAAAAAAAATATTTATTTCGGTTTTTTATAACTTATAGAATGTACTTCACAAGTATGAACAAAAAAAGGTAAGTGCAATTAACTAGTTAATGCTCATAATTTACATAACATTGCATTGATATACCATTAGTATTGAGCTAAAATTAGTTTATAATTAAAAAATAATAATAAATTGACAATTTCTATACGTCCATAATTTCTCTTGGGAAATCAGGAAAATTGGTAAATTGTTTAAACATCTAAAAATAACGAAATTTGCATAATCTAAAGCAATTAAGAAAGCTTCTTGTCAAAAGAATTTATTCTTACCGCCTGCAAATGCAGGCAATCGTATATACCGCTGTGCTAAATGGGTTGCCTATACTAAGGTTTGATTTTTCCCTTTTGTTGAATTATTATTTAAACAGTTGTATTATTGAAATTAATTGAAAAAACTGAATCAGTAATTTCTGTACACTTACAATTTCTTTTCTGAATTCGGAAAAAAAATGTTTAAACATTTAAAAATTACGAAACTTGCGTAATCTAACGTAAAATTATGAAAGTTTTTGACAAAAGTATTTATTCTCACCGCCTTTAATGCCGGCAACCATGCAAGCCGCTGGGTTCATCGGTTAGTCTATACTAAGGCGTTTTATCAACAAAATCTTATTTAATTATTATCGAAGAAACTGCCTTTATTAAAACTGTTTATAATTTAAATAATTCAATAAATTCTCCTCTAATAATACACGAGGAAATTAAATCATTGAGTTTTGTACCTTTTCTGAAATTAGGAATTGAAAAATTGAACATTTCAAAAAAGAGGAAAATTGCCTAATTTCAGTCAATTACAAAAAAAATTCTTCTTTGTAATTTTTCTTGGTGTACATTATTTCTTTTCTGAAATCTGATAGGATTGGAAATTTGTTTAAATGTTCAAAGAATTACAAAACTTCCATAACCCTCCGACAAAGTGAAAATTGATCGTGAGCAAAAGAATGTATTCTAACCGCCTTTACTGCAGGCAACCACACAAGCTGCTAAGTTCATCGATTTGCATGTATTAAGGCGTTCATTCATAAAATCTAATTTAATTATTTTTTGTATACTTGTCATTACTAGTAGTTGATTTTTTTTTGGATATATTTACACTGTTTTATTTTTCATACAATTTTGGATTTTATTTCACCAAAGAAACAAAAAAAAAATGTTTTTGTTTACAGAGGAGCACAATTTGTTTTCCCACGGGAAATCTATTGTACATTTATCGATGTTTAGAGGATTCTAAATTTTGTGTATTATAGAGTAAGAATAAACGTAATATTTATATACCCCCTGTACAACAATAATAATAAACTTTCTTTTAAATTGTGCGCGAAGGTAGTGAGAGGAGAGGGAGGAGCACAGAGGAAGGTACAAAAAAAATTGTTTATTTCATTTTTTAAAACTTATTACAGAACGTACTTCACAAGTATGAAAGAAGAAAAAAAAAAGGGGGGGTAAGAGCAATTAACTAGTTAACAACAAATATATTATGTTTATAATCGATATAACATTGCATTGATACTGCACAATTAGTATTAAGCTAAAATTAGTTTAGTTTATTAAATAACAACAGTAACGTAATAATTACTTGTAATACTCACACGCAATTAAACTACATACCAACAAACGCAACAGTCTCGGGAAAAATAAAAATAATGTGCGTTCTGATTGCTTTTCTCAGGTATTCTGATCTGCTCTATTCTCAGGTATTATCTTTTTTCTTTAATTAATAATTAAATAAAAAAAAATTAATTTATCTATACCAAAAAAAAAGAAAAAGGAAAACCAAATACCACATCAACAAAAAAAAAAAAAGATTAGATCTTACAACTAAAATTTACCGTCCCAACAAAATTATTTTGTTCCGTTCAGTTGGCTGTAATCCATAAATAACTGTTTCATATCTGCTAGGGCCTCCTCGATTTTCCTAGCGAATCTATGGCAGTCCTAAAACAACAAACAACATTTTATTGCTATTAAGTTACCTAAAACAACAAACAACATTTTATTGCTATTAAGTTACATCACGATGCAAAAAAAAACGTACTGTTTCTTTGCTATGTTTTTTATTCGAGATGTGGAAGAACAGCATGTCTTCACCGGCAATAATATAAGAGACACCGTAACCATCGTCTGCAACGGGGCCAAAACCCCCTCCCGCAGAAATACAATTCGGATATTTAACATGATCGATCCGGCCTGTTTGCCCGTGAGGTGTTTGCGAAGTCGAGAGCCTCCAGGGCTCGCTTAGCACCTTCTGCAAGAAAGGGGATTCGACTTCCAGGTACTTCGAGACGACGTACAGGCAAAACAAGTGCCTGTCGATGCCTTTTCCACACATAGCATCCTGATAGGCTTTCTAAAAACCCAATTCATTACTTCCTTGGCCTGCTCAATTTTAATGATTTAATTTTAATAATAAATTAATAATACCTGATGGTTTTCGCATGCAATTCGAAGCAACTTCACACGCTCTTCAACCGTACAATCCTTATTCTGCATGGCTCTGACCCAAGCCGATGACTGTACAGTGCAAGGTCGTACAGTCTCAGTCCTACCTTCCCGGAACAACCTCGTCATGCTTGCTTCGTAAGTTAAATTAAATTTCCCGGCGTCCCTGTAGTAGGCTAACTGGAGGGCCATTTGCAGGTAAGCATCCGGACTGAGTCTGCATTTCTTCATGAAGCCTTTCCCGTAGTGGTCGTGGACGTAGATGCGCAAGTCCAAGTCCGCAATAAGTTCCTTGGCCGTTTTCAAGGCTGTTTCTATTGCCTTTTGACAGTCGCCTTTGATGTCCCACTGCAAGCGTGTGGGAACCGGAGGGGAAATTTCAGCCTCACCTATCACACTTCCGTTCTCTTCGTAACTATTTTGAAAACCGACATATTTAAGACGTAACGCTCAGTATTTAATCGTTTTCAAAATTACAATAATACAATATTTAAATAAAGTTCCCACTCAATTTTGTAACTGTAGGAGGCGAATTAGAACTTTTGTAATTATGCAGGTGCATCCACTGAAATTCAAATTTGTTTCTTGAAATTATTATAAAAAAAAAAGTTAAAAATTGTTTTAGCTATTCATAAAATTAGGGTGATTAAATAAAATGATGAAAAACATTAAAGAAAAATAAACTTGGAGCCTTCAATATAGGCAATGAGCAAACGACTGTGTTCATTTGGTTGCCTATACTAAGACATATTTTCTGCGATGCTAATATTTATTATTTTTTAAAAACACAGGCATGCTATTAAAATTAACTGTTTTTAATATTATCTGTTTGTAATTTTAAGAAGGTAACAATAGTTTTCATCGGTAAAACACGTGAAAATTAAAAAAAATTAATTAGTTATTTTTGCACGCCCGTTTATATCGTTCATATCTTTTTCCCCTGAAAGTAGCAAGAACTGGAAAATTATTTAAACATTTCAAATTTAGGAATATTGCTTAATCGCAATGAATTATGAAAGCTGATAAGTTTCCTGCGATGTAAAAAAATTCTCACCGCCTGTAGTGCAGGCAACCGTACTTACTGCCGAGTTCATCGGTTTGCCTATATTAAGGCGTTTCATTGATAAATTCTAATTTATTTATTTTTAAACAAACTAGCACGTCATTAAAATTAATTGTTTATAATTTTTAAAGATAACTCAATATTTTCTCCGCTAATACACGTGAAAATTAAATAAATAAATAAGTTAGGTCTATTATATCTCTCCTTAAAAAGAGAAGAATTTGAAAACTGTTTGAATATTTCAATATTAGGAAAATGCATAATTTCAGTTTATAAGTTTCCGTACCGCCTTTAGAACAGGCAACCATGCAAACTGCCGAGTTCGTCGGTTTGCCTATATTAAGGCGTTTCATTGATCAAATCTAATTTATTTATTCTTAAACAAATTAGCACGTTATTAAATTTAACTGTTTATAATTTTTAAACATAACTCAATATTTTCTCCGCTAATACATGTGAAAATTAAATAAAAAAATAAGTTAGGTCTATTATTTCTCTCCTTAAAAAGAGAAGAACTTGAATAATTCAAAAATACCAAAATTGCGTAATTTCAGTTTATAAGTTTCCGTACCGCCTTTAGTACAGGCAACCGTACAAACTGCCGAGTTCATCGGTTTGCCTACATTAAGGCGTTTTATTGATCAAATCGAATTTATTTATTTTTAAACAAACTAGCACTTTATCATAATTAACTGTTTATAATCTTTAAAGATAACACAATATTTTCTCCGCTAATACACGTGAAAATTAAATCAATAAGTTAGGCCTATTATTTCTCACCTTGAAAAGGGAAGAATTTTAAAACTGTTTGAATAATTCAAAAATAGGAAAATTGCGTAATTTCAATTTATAAGGTTCCGCACCGCCTTTAGTACAGGCAACCGTGCAAACTGCCGAGTTCGTCGGTTTGCCTATATTAAGGCGTTTCAATAAGAAAATCTGATTTACTTATTTTCAGACAAACTGTTTATAATTATAAAAAGGCAAATCAATAATTTCTCTACGAAAATAAAGTGGGAACTTTGTTAAATCAGTGATGTTATTAATAATTAAAAATGATTTCATATTTTCCATCACTGATTTAAATGCACAGATTTATTTAAGGACAGAAAATATCATACGTTCATTCATTCATTCAAGATGCACACACACACACACACACACACACTAACAGCTCAAAACTGTTTACATGAACGTTGTTATCTTAAGATTTAGTAAAATTAGTTTAGACCAGGAAAATGTTAGCAGCAAAACAAAGTTAAAGAGAAAAAGAAAGAAAGCACTGCAGCAACTCATACGAAACACAATAAGTTAAGAGAAGAGAAGCAAAAAGAAGCAAAAAAAAAAAGATTTACCGGTTCTCTAAATCATCAACTATTACGAACTCCCATAAATGACACAGAACTGCGGCGTCTGCCCTAAAGATCACCGAAAACATTTTATGTACAACCATAACCAGGACTATAGTTATTGAAATAAATTAAAAAAATAAAATAAATGGAAAATAAAGCACATATAGTGGGTCCAGCAGTCCAAGACACCTAGATCAGAGTGCAAGAATAAAACATGTTTTTTGTTACCGAGGCTTTGTCGTATCATCCATTATAATCAACTCCCATATATGGGACATTACGGCTGCATCGGCCCTATAACATTGATTACAGAAATATTTCATACCTATTTCAATCTAATTAAGAAATAAGTAAATTTATTATGTATAATAATAAGGATGATGATGATGAAAGAAGTGACAATCACTTTAATAATTTCTTTTTTTCAATGCATCAAATATTTTATGTTTCTATTTAAGAGTGACTGACATATTCTGCTTAACATACAAATAAAATTTTCCTTACCAGGAATGCTCGGCGTTAAACCCGATCTAAAACAGAAATGAAACGAATTAAATTATTTTATAAAGCAAACGACGTAAGTTCATGTTTTTTTTTTCTTTTTGTTTCGAGTTAATGAAGTTTATTTTATTTTAAACTGTTCCTTACCCTTCCGTTGCTTCCAACGCATAGAGTAAAAGACTTATCGAACCATCTGTCATATCCTTTACCGTGAAGCAGAATCTTTCCGCAACCGTCCAACTTCGATGGGTCATTCTAAGAAACAATCCGGAGTTACTCTGGTTATTGTGAACGTTGTTATGATTGCTAGAGATTAGAGCCTACCGGATCGTATTCATATGGGACGTCGTCCAATGCTACAACGAAAGCGGCCTTCTCGATTGTGTCCAGGGACGTTTTATTCACTCCTTTGTTGAAGAAATTCCTGCGAGTTTGAGCCCAATGCGTGCGCTCACCGGCCGTCAGCGCAGCTAATTTCTCTTCGTAAGGAAGGGGCTCCGACTTATCTTCTAAGATATGTTCCATTTGACTGTAAGCGAATAAAAAGAAAATTGATTTTAAATTTTTAAATACTTTAAATACAGTATTGGCTTGCTTGCACACTCATCCTTCCTTTGAATGAATGGGCTACTTCAATTAACTCAATTTCCAAATCCAAGTTTGGTTTGGTTCTTGTGGAGGGTCTTCAATATAGGCAACCGTGCGAGCGACCGTGTATATTCGGTTGCCTATACTAAGACTTCTTGCTTTTTGGAAAAAACTAATTTATTTTTTAAATGAAGAACAAGGGTGTTAGTTATTTTCAAAAAAACAAAATATAAGGCGTAAACAACGCTGTCAAAAATCTACTCAGTATTAAATTCATTCCCTGAAATGATTTGATCCGAAAGCATCTTTGAGTGTGTCTCGGTCTCACTTTATTGACCCCCCGGAGGGTTGAATGTCCAAGCCAGCTGTTTCAGGTGATTAAATAAGCATGTGTACTTACACTTGAATTTCTCTAGGCTTTAAAATACGTCCTCTATAAATAATAACTTTATAGTATCTCCCTTTGTGATAAACGACAATGTGGTTGGAGTCCCCCCAGTGTTGTATTTTATCCGTTTCAATCCCCGGAATCCTTGTCGTGTTAAATATTCTCTCGTACTGCCACGAACACAGAGGCACGCAACCGAAAATCTGTATAGGCTCGAGCTCTTGCCTCTCAACGAGCCTTCTGTAATGCAGGCAAGTATGAATGGCAGAAGCCGCTCTCGCAGCTTGCACCTTGGAAGGCTGCATTAAAATAGCATCGATTCCATAGAAGTTAGAATTGATCATCAGAGGAGAACGGCCCCGCAAGTAAACATACTCCTCCCACCAATCAGAAACGTAGTTGCTCGACCACCAAGATTTTAAAATGAGGTACCACTGGAGTTTAGCACCGATTCCCTTCTCGAATTCATCAGCGAGTTGCACCATTCTCTCGTAGTTTTCATCATTCAATAAGGGACGTACGCTAGCCAGATACTAAACAGACAGTTTAAGCTCGTTAAAAGTGTTTTGAGATTAAATAGTTCCAAGACGTACTCTGGTCATCGTGTCGTGTACTGAAGGTACAGGAAGTTTGGGAAGAGAACCTTGGAAGCTGTAAAGTCTGGGCTTGTTCCAACCACTAAAAATGCGAACAAGTAACAGCCAAACTCTAGTTTGTCTGGATATAGTTCGACCTTTACCCCTTGCCTCATACAACCATCCTTTGTACATGAGCAGCAACTTTAAGGTGTATCTTATCGTGTAGATCACCGTTAGCCACATTATTAAAGCGACTATGGCACTGCCGATTAGCTGCCACTTCATGCACGTTCTAAAATGGTTTATAATCGATTAGTTCGGGGGGAAATTTTCGGGGGGAGGGTTAATTTTTAAACAGTACCCGGGTAAAAGAGGAAGAATTTTTGTAACTAAATCGTAAGGCACTTTAAACCCAGAGAAGTGTATAGCTACTATGATGGACATTGTTAGCCAAAGTGTCCATAAGTATGCTGGATAAACGCCATTGTGTACACTGTTCTGTAAAAAAAAAGGAAAAAAAATATTCATTATTATGTACGTATGTTCAAAAGCTGTCGATACAAAATTATTTAATTTATTTACTTTTAAACAAACTAGCACGTCAATAAAATTAACTGTTTATAATTTTTAAAGATAACAGAAAATTTTCTCCGCTAATACACGTGAAAATTAAATAAATAAATAAGTTAGGTCTATTATTTCTCTCCTTAAAAAGGGAAGAAGTTGAAAACTGTTTGAATAATTCAAAAATAGGAAAATTGCGTAATTTCAGTTTATAAGTTTCCGTACCGCCTTTAGAACAGGCAACCATGCAAACTGCCGAGTTCGTCGGTTTGCCTATATTAAGGCGTTTTATTGATCAAATCTAATTTATTTATTTTTAAACAAACTAGCAAATTATTAAATTTAACTGTTTATAATTTTTAAACATAACTCAATATTTTCTCCGCTAATACACGTGAAAATTAAATAAATAAATAAGTTAGGCCTATTATTTCTCTCCTTAAAAAGGGAAGTATTTGAAAACTGTTTGAATAATTCAAAAATAGGAAAATTGCGTAATTTCAGTTTATAAGTTTCCGTACCGCCTTTAGAACAGGCAACCATGCAAATTATTGTTTTGATTGATTTATTTGATCAAGTCACTAAGTCGACTTAACTCACCATAAATCTTGCAACACGTTTCTTCCATGACCTGACGCCCGATTGCCATACCAAATTCAAAACTTCCCGATCGAAATTGACGTCCCATCCTTCATGGGTGATCGCAAAGGAGAACGCAACGGCCTGATGAGCTTCTGCCATGATTGTCTTGATTTATTTTCTGCAAAAAAAAAGAAGCCCGAATATTAACAAATTACTTATTGCAGTGTTGATTTTTTGCAAGAAGTGAAAATAAGTCTGTTGTAAAATTTATTAATTATTTAATTCGTTACCAAATTATAGTTCATTATTCTTCTTTTCAATAATAATAATTTGTTTGGTTTTTGTAATCACACAATACGTGTGCCTACATACAAACAAACGCAAGATTTCTTTTTATGTTTAATTCAATTCTTACTTTGATATTTATTTCTATAAGGCCTGTGTCACACCTTGAGAGATTTGTTACAATTTCTTGCGCAAAATGACAGAGAAGTACCCGATTCAACCAATGAACATTAACTGCGGTAGTCTGTCTCTCTCACTTTATGCAAGATTTTTATACTTTTATACATATTTTTATTTGCTACCAATTTATAATAAATAAGAAGAATTGTGAATTATTAATTATCTTGAAAATTGATTACAAGCAACAAAAAAAAATAATAATACAGGGTGCGCAAAAAAAATAATTAAAACAAGTGAAATATGAATTTCCAGTCGAGAAATCCAGCAGAAAACAAATTATAATAATATAAAAATGCGTCAATAAAATGTGAATTTGATAGAAAGAAACAAAAGAGAAATGCGTCGGCAATTAATCAAAACAAAAAAAAAAAAAAAACAGAAATACCAGCGAATATTTTTTATTTATTTAGTCAATATTTATTTATTTAGTCAACGATTATAAAATTAATCATGAGATTTAGTCAAGTAATAAGTACAAATAAAAAAATAATAAAAGTAAGTACCAACGACAATTTTAGGTAAATATAATTAAAATCAAAATTAAAATAAAATAAAGTATACTAAGATAAACATACAAAATTAAAATTGACGGAAGTTTTTACGAATCAATTCGTAGGAAACAAAAGAAGAATTATAAAAACGAGTCAATGAAATGCGAAGATGAATTCGATTAAAAGAAGAAAAATGCGAAAAACATCAGAAAAAACAAAACAAAAGAGTGGATAGACAAAAATATTAATAAAACGAAAAAATGGCAATTCTCCGGTCGAAAATTTTTGCAAGCTAAAAAACTGACAGGAAACAAAAGGACAGAATAAGACAAGTGAACCGTGAATGAAATGCGAAACATCAATTTCATAAAACAAAAAAACAAAAACAAAAAAAACGAAGAAAAAGAAAATGTTTCTTTTGCTTTTCTTATAGAATCGATTTTTCGCATTTTACTGACGCTTGTTTGTTTGCAGTTCAGCTTTTTTCATTTGTTTTGTGTCTCTTTGTGATCTTTTGTTTTGCACACTGCATTTCCTTTCCTTTTTTTGTTTTTTTTTTCCATCGTATTTTTTACAGTTTGCTTTAATTTTCTAATATTTTTTTTGATGGGTCCAGAAAACTGTTGTTTTTCCTTCGGCTTGGTGTCGTCGATCGTCCTTTGTTTTTTTTTTTTGCTTTTCACGCCTTGTCTTTTCTTGCTCTTTCTTTCACTTCTCCCCTGTTCTTTTTTATTTTTTTTTGCAGGTTATTTTTTTACCGTTCAAATGATTTTCCGGCGATTTTTTATTTGTTTTTGTTTCGTTTCTTTCGTTTCTGCTCCTGTTTTTACCAAAAATAAAAAAAAAAGATACTTTACCTTGACAACTGTCGAAATAATTACATTTGTGTGATTAATTAATGATTCATTTGTTTTTTTTTTAATCATCATAGTACTTCTAATCCGAAAATATTAAGACGGTATTATTTTATTATCAATATTATTTATCAATTAATATTTTTTTACATTTGAGTTCTCCTTTGTTTCTGTTTTTTTTTTCTTTCTTTTACAGGATTCATAATTTTTTATGATTTTTGATATCCCAAATCGTCGATGTTTTGTTCTTTTTTTTTGTCATTGACTAGAAAAACTTAGCGCCTTTTGGCTACATTTTGTCGACAGGTTGGCAACATTGCCTGCAAAAATTCTGACAACCCTATTTATTGCTGTAATGACCTTTGGATAGAGAAACAAAATGAACATTTGCCACTTATTAATAATATAATAATAGTGTCAGTAATCACCATAACCTAAAAGTGTCTAAAAGCATGAAAATGCATCGTTCACGAGCGCCAGCTGATTGACGTTGATTCTTACAAACTGAAATTGCGGCCGCCACAAGAAATTTATTAGTTTTCAAAACAAAACTAATTTGACAGTCAGCTGATGGATATTTCCTAATTTTACAATCTGCAAAAGGCGGAACATTTCAAAGTCTACTATGTCCAATGGATCATTTACAACTACTCTGTATAAAAAACGTAAACTTTTGAAAATTATTTAAGTATTTATTATAAGTAAATATTATTTTCTACCGCTGAGTATATTTACTATTTAGTGGGAAATTCTAAAAGTTACTTTTTAGGCAGTGGCCTGTAATGTCCAGGGAGGTTATTCCTGAATTTCGGATTCGAAGATGACGTCACAATGACGCAATCCTCCTACGATTTGTACAGTTTTGCATGAAGGCCTACGTCATTATGACGTCATTTTCGTTTGCAAGTCTTGGTGTTAAATAATTTCAAAAAATTTCAACAGAGAACTAGAATTAGGTAGTTTTTTTTCCTGTCAAAAGCATCAAAAGAAAAGACGGTCGATTGTTTAACATATGCAAACAACAAAAACGGTCCAAGACATGAATGTAATAAGAAAACCTTATTTTGCATTATTATTTCATTTACAAAGCGTACCTTTAGAAAAAAGAGAAAGATAGAAGATCAGTGTCTGGCCATCCTACTTTTATCGCCTTAAGAATAAATAATAAAATCAAATTTAGACTTTTTTTTCATAAAAACAAAATTTGGTTTGCAAATTTGGCGTTTTCACAGAAATGAAAAAAATGCTTAGGTTATACACGCATACCAACCATCGACACAGAAATACCCATGTGTATACGTAACTTACAAACTTGCAAGCCGTTTAATTTTCGAATACACTCGTTTGAATGCCACATGCATTAATCAGAGATAACAAATTCATTTAATTTCATTCATATTCAAGTTATGCATTTGCGTAAAAGACTAATCACAATTACTATTTAAGTTGCACAATCTGTCTAGACACATGTAAAAGCACAAGTTATTAATACTTTTTTTTTGCTTTATTTCTAATTATTGTAGATAAGTACCTACTTAGGTATTATAATGCAGGTAGTGTCTAAATAAAAAAAAAAAAAAGAAAGAAACTGGTCGAGTAAGCCGTGGAAAAATCTCCAAGCAAGGTTTGTACCAGTACGTACGCCTAGGGAATTTCGTTTTTGCTAAATTACTAAATATACAACACATAACCTCAAAAACAGGTACCCAAAACTAGGGTCCCTAGAGATTAACATTTAACATGTCGAAGAGGTCCAAAACGTTAAATTCAAATTCAAAACAAAGTAAAAACACCTGACAGGAAGTATGTAAAGCTGATTTGTCCGTCAATTTCCTGTACACAACATTTATTTCATTCTGTTTAATTTTTAAATAAATACAGGGAATTTCGTTTTTGCTAAATTACTAAATATACAATACATAACCTCAAAAATAGGTACCCAAAACTAGGGTCCCTAGAGCTGATTGACATTTAACATGTCGAAGATGCCCAAAACTTTAAATTCAAATTCAAAACAAAGTAAAAACACCTGATAGGAAGTATGTAAGGCTGATTTGTCCGTCAATTTCCTGTACACAACATTTATTTCATTCTATTTAATTTTTAAATAAATACAGGGAATTTCGTTTTTGCTAAATTACTAAATATACAACACATAACCTCAAAAATAGGTACCCAAAACTAGAGTCCCTAGAGATTGACATTTAACATGTCGAAGAGGTCCAAAACTTTGAATTCAAATTCAAAACAAAGTAAAAACACCTGATAGGAAGTATGTAAGGCTGATTTGGCCGTCAATTGCCAACACACAACATTTATTTCTTTCTTTTTAATTTTTAAATAAATACAGGGAATTTCGTTTTTGCTAAATTACTAAATATACAACACATAACCTCAAAAACAGGTACCCAAAACTAGGGTCCCTAGATCTGATTGACATTTAACATGTCGAAGATGCCCAAAACTTTAAATTCAAATTCAAAACAAAGTAAAAACGCCTGATAGGAAGTATGTAAGGCTGATTTGGCCGTCAATTTCCTACACACAACATTTATTTCATTCTATTTAATTTTTGAATTATTACATTTAATCGAATGCAAACTAATTCACTTTTTTTATCCCTTAATACTTCACCGTTCATTAAAAAAAAAAAATTCTACACGTGGAACACAGTTATAAATAAAATTGCAAAATACATTGTAATCCCTAAAGTAGTTGTTATTTTAGCGGCGCAGCTTTCACAGATAAAAATAAGCCAGGTGGAAAGTCTAATTTTTATCATAAAGTGAGACTGTTTCTCCTTATTAATATTAACGTTGTTAATCGGATAATTCACAAATCCGCTGTGAATTTAAAACAATGCAACATTTAAAATACTTTGGACTTAAAAAATTTGGCAACGTAAGCCGACACAATCGATTAAAAAAAAAACAAAAAAAAAACGATTCGATGCTAATTTTTCTTTACACGGTCCTTCTAATTGCGTATACGTTTTAATATGTTTATCATGTGATTAACACCGTCTTCTAACCTTTGTTATGTTATTAACGTCAAACGTCAACGACGCATATGATTTATGTTATGGGAAAACAAAATTATTTTTTTTTACAAAGGTTTTTTTTGCAAAGTTTTTTTTTTTGCAAGTTGATGTGCAAGGATTTCATTCTCTTTTTTTTAACTTATAATAATAAAATTAATTAAATCGACGAGGTAAAATCGCGATAGCGTTTCGCTCAAGGACGATAAAAATTAGGTCAACGATATTAAACGCCTGATTATAATTGAATTAATTAATTTATATCTGAAAATTCACCGGCGCGTGTACTCGTTAGTGAAGCTTTTTTTTTTTTTTTTCTTAATCTTAATTCTAGTCACGAGAAAGTGACAGACGTAAAAAAAAATTTAACAAAACAACAAATAAAAGTTACAAGTTCGTTAATACACATAAGGGGTGCATAAATTACTGCGAAAGTTCTTTTTTTAATTTAATTTAATCTTATTTATACCGTGAACTCGAATTCACGGCAAGAAATTCAATATTCTGTATTCAAAATTACTTTTTAAACACTAATAAGCAATCATTTTCAATAAGCAGAAGAAGTAGAAGCCTTGTTATAGGCAACCCGTTGTACACCATTGTTTGGACGGATGCCTATACTCAGGCGCCTAAGAACAATATACATACAATATACAATTTTTTTGTTTATTTTAAAATGCGATTCACTGAGATCATGCAATTTTCTTAGTGTTTTTTTTTTTTTTTTTTAATATTAAAACGGTTTTCCTGTTTTTGTTTTATACAATTTCAAAAAACATATTTGGATGGTAGATGGTTTTACACTGTGATTAGTATTTTGAATTTCACACGTTTCAGCGGACTTAATCATTTATTTAAATACTTTTAAAAGTTACAAGCAATTAATTTTAATAACTTGCATATGTTTGTTTAAAACATATGCAACATATGATTGGACTTTACAAAAAGGAATGAGAAGCTCTTTTTTTTTTTTAATAGGCAACCCGCTGAACAGAATCGTTTGGATGGATGCCTACACTAAAGCACCCAAGAACAATATTATTTCTTTGTCTTCTTTAAAATGTGTTAAAATTTTTAACAATTCACTGAGATTATACAATTTTCCTAATGTTTTTTTTTTTTTGATATTCAAAACAGTATTTTTTTTAATACAATTTCAGAAAACATATTTGGATGGTAGATGGTTTTACTGTGACTATTATTTTAGTTTAGGGGTCCTTATGACTCAGGACTCCATCGGGCAAAAACAACGCAGATTAAAAGAAAAGTTTTCACACATATCAGCGGAATTAATCATTTATTTAAATACTTTTAAAAACTGCAAGCAATTAATTTTAATAACTTGCCTGTTTTTTTAAAACATAATAGTTTGATTAAAATTTACAAAAAGAAATGAGAAGCCTTTTTCTAATAGGCAACCCGCTGAACACAATCGTTTGGATGGATGCCTACACTGAAGCACCCAAAAACAATATTATTTTTTTGTCTTGTTTAAAATGTGTCAAAATCTTTAACAATTCGCTGAGATTATACAATTTTCCTAATGTTTTGTTTTTTTTTTTAATATTCAAAACAGTCTTTTTTAAATACAATCTCAGAAAAAATATTTGGATGGTAGATGGTTTTACTGTGACCATTATTTTAGTTTAGGGGTCCTTATGACTCAGGACTCCATCGGGCAAAAACAACGCAGATTAAAAGAAAAGTTTTCACACATATCAGCGGAATTAATCATTTATTTAAATACTTTTAAAAACTGCAGCAATTAATTTTAATAACTTGCCTGTTTTTTTAAAGGATAATAGTTTGATTAGACTTTACAAAAAGGAATGAGAAACCTTTTTCTTTAATAGGAAACCCGCTGAACACAATCGTTTGGATGGATGCCTACACTGAAGCACCCAAGAACAATATTATTTCTTTGTCTTGTTTAAAATGTGTTAAAATTTTTAACAATCCACTGAGATTGTACAATTTTCCTAATGTTTTTTGTTTTTAATATTCAAAACAGTCTTTTTTAAATACAATTTCAGAAAACATATTTGGATGGTAGATGGTTTTACTACGACTATTATTTTAGTTTAGGGGTCCTTATGACTCAAGACTCCATCGGGCAAAAACAACACAGATTAGAAAAAAATGTTTTCGCACATATCAGCGGTATTAATCACTTATTTAAATATTTTTGAAAACTGCAAGCAATTAATTTTAATATCTTGTCTGCTTGTTTAAAACATAATAGTTTGATTAAACTTTACAAAAAGGAATGAAAAGCCTTGTTAACAGGCAACCCGTTGTACACAATTGTTTGGATGGATGCCTATACTCAGGCGCCCAAGACCAATATACTTACACCTATTTTTTTTTGTTTATTTTAAAATGCGATTCACTGAGATCATGCAATTTTCTTAATGTTTTTTCTTTTATATGTTTAAAACAGTTTTCCGTTTTTAATATAATTAATTTTAATAACTTGCCTAAGCTTGTTTAAAACGTAATAGTTTGATTAGATTTTACAAAAGGAATAAGAAAGAAGTCTTTTTAATAGGCAACCCGCTGAACACAATCGTTTGGATGGATGCCTACACTGAAGCACCCAAGAACAATATTATTTCTTTGTCTTGTTTAAAACGTGTTAAAATTTTTAACAATCCACTGAGATTGTACAATTTTCCTAATGTTTTTTGTTTTTAATATTCAAAACAGTCTTTTTTAAATACAATTCCAGAAAACATATTTGGATGGTAGATGGTTTTACTGTGACTATTATTTTAGTTTAGGGGTCCTTATGACTCAGGACTCCATCGGGCAAAAACAACGCAGATTAAAAGAAAAGTTTTCACACATATCAGCGGAATTAATCATTTATTTAAATACTTTTAAAAACTGCAAGCAATTAATTTATATAACTTGCATATGTTTGTTTAAAACATGATAGTTTGATTAAACTTTACAAAAAGGAATGAAAAGAATGAAAAGCCTTTTTAATAGGCAACCCATTGTACACAATTGTTTGGATGGATGCCTATACTCAGGCGCCCAAGAACAATATACTTACTCCTATTTTTTTTGTTTATTTTAAAATGCGATTCACTGAGATCATGCAATTTTCTTAATGTTTTTTTTTTTCTTTCAAAAAGGAATGAGAAACTTTTTTAATAGGCAACCCGCTCTGCACAATCGTTTGGATGGATGCTTACACTGAAGCACCCAAGAACAATATTATTTATTGTCTTGTTTAAAATGCATTAAAATGTTTAACAATTCACTGAGATTATACAATTTTCATAACGTTTCCTTTTTTTAATATTTAAAATAGTTTTCCCTTTTAATAAATAATTTCAGAGGATGGTAGATGGATTTATTGTAATTATTATTTTAGTTTTCACAGGTATTAGCTGAGTTAATCATTTAAATACCTTTAAAAATTACTAACAATTAATTTTAATAACGCACATGTTTGTTTAAAACACGATAGATCGATTAGACTTCACAAAAAAAATAAATAATAAGCCTTGCCATAGGCAACCCGACAAACACATATGTTTAGATGGATGCCTACCTACGATTTTTTTTTTCCTAAAAATGTGATAAACTGTTTATAACGATTCGCTAATAATATCGAATTTTCCTAATAAGCTATTATAATAATTAATCCATTAATTAAGAAATAAAATCAAAAAACAATCAAACTGACTGCGGAGATTCCATTACATGGAATTTAATTTATTGGCAAATAAAAACAAAATTTTCTTTAAATTTTCCTCTCCTCGATTCGTTGTTGTCCTTATTTCCCGCACTTACTCGACTTACGGATTCGACAGAGATTATCATTTAGAACAACAAATGAGTCAGTAATCGTGGATTTAATTTAAAGCCGAAGAATTTACGTTCGAAGTGAAATAAATTATAAATTTTCCATGACCTTATGTAATTATTCGTTTTACGGTAAATAACACGACGTCGTCATCAACAAATGAATTAAAGGTAACTCGTTGCAGAAAAGGAAAAAAAAAATTCTTGCTTACTCAGCTAAGAAATACGCTATTATTTACTTAACAATTATGCACATGCAAAATTTTGCAGGAAAATATATATTCGTTCTTTTAAGAATTGGTTTTTTTGTTTCTTTTTCAAGCGTAAACAAAATAAATTGTACAGTCATGTTCAAAAAATTCCGAACATCCAGGCTTTTCGAACGCATCTCAAGAGATACTTTTTTTTAGCATTTTGTTTATGTATACCAAAAAGGTATTAAATGCTTGGAAAGATCTTGACGAGAGAATAAACATTATGAATAATAATACTTATTTATTACTGTCATTGAAATTGAAATTGAAATTTACAGGAGATTAGCCAATTGTGTACGACGTGTTGCCTATACGGACAGATCGCGACGTTTTGACAGCGTCACTGACATTTCTTTTTTTAATGAGAACTCCCAAGTTGATACCCTATAAAAATTTAGCCCCCTTATACTGAAGAAAATATAAATAACAAAAAAAAAATGTCAGATAATCCTCTTTTTTTTTTTGTTTGGGCGTCAAATATTGTCGAAAATGGGCTCAAGTTTTTGGGCGTCATAAAAAAGGGACTCTTTGTAAAGAGTGAAAAGAACATTTTAATCCTAAATTAAAATTAAAGAAGAATTTTAATACAGTCGATCTGCGCATATACAAATTAAACGCAAAAAAAGTTTTGTCCCACGCAAAAAAAAAAAAAAAATTAAACAAATTTCTAGGTAGATACGCACAGTGCGTCGTCACAATACGAAGGAAAAGTTATTTGATCTTGGACTTTGGACCAGATAATTTCGCGCACAGTTGCTACATCTCGCCGACCACTTTTTCAACTCACACACACACACACACACACAACAGGAGCAAAGATTACAAAAATAAGCTAAAAATTCCACCGACATTTTCGGAATTCGTCAATCAAACCTGCCAGTTTTCGAACGCGACTCCAAAAAGCAAAATAACTGAACGATCACAACGATTAGAAGTCAAGCATAACCTTCAAAATTTTGTTTCCATTGCAAATAATGCTTTAGCTTTCTCTTTTTTGTGTAAGTGATTCTTTGTGAAATTGTTGCATTTGCTGAGCTTTCACGACAAAAATTTTAAACGGCATAATACCAGCTCGTTATCGACCATCAAAATTAATTAATTTAGGTTGGTAATGATAAATCGTTGCGGCGCATACGGTCGAAAGCAAAAAAAAAAAACAGTTGAGAAATACAGTTTCCTGTAATTGTTCTTTCTCGAAATGCAATGGTTGTTTATTAAAAACACGACCGACGTGAGGTTTTACACAAAAGTTCTAAGCTTCTCAAAATTGAAGGCTTTCAAAATTCACCCACGTACGTCAATATATACGATTTTGATTTTGAGAAAGCGCAGTTACAGGAAACTGTTTATGTCTACTATTTTTTTGCTTTCGAGCGTAACTGACTTTTGAAGAAGGAAGAAAAAGAAAACCAGTTCGAACCGACGATAGTTTGTTTTGTTATCATCCAATTTAGCCTTGATATTTTGTGATATTGCAACTCGTGATAAATGATAAATAAACCTAGCACGTAACATTTATTTGTTTATAGTTCTTCTTTTTTTTTTTTTCATTAGTGTACATAGAGTGTACGAGACAATTTTTTTACTTGTTTACTTTTGCGAAAGGCGATAAGGATCCTCATGTTTGCCTCTCCATGGATGATAAATAATGACGATGAGTACTTACTGATTATTGCGTGACGAACAACCGTGTTTATAATATATATTTTTTTCTTTTTTGTATTTAGCATAATAATTTTTCTTATCAAGCTCATTTTGACCTTTAAAGTTCGTATGACATTGAAATTTCATTTCAGTGAAACATCTATTTAAAGTTTGTTGTTATTTTGGAATTGAATTTATTTGAATTACCTGAGGATCATATCATTTTCTCTCTTTCCAAATAATTGAGTTGTCGAAACATTTTTTAAATGCTCAATTTAATAATTTGCTTTACAGGATAAAAGGTGGATTTTGAAAGTATTTTCGTAATGAATAGTTAGTTTGTTGTTCTTGAAAATGCATAATATCATTTGTTCTGATGCTTCGGATTTTTCGATTAAACTCAATTGTTCATTATTTCACCTGAACACTCATAGGTCAATGAATTTAATAGAAAACGGTGCTTCAACTACGTTTTTTTTTATGTTTAATTTATGCATCTACTAGGACTTTGAACGTTAATTGTTGTGGACGAGGTCGAAGACCAAGACAATCGACCCCACTTTCCTTTTATTTATTTATTTTTAATTTTTACTATAACTATAATTGAAATTCAGCATCGGAACTTTTCTGACATTCCTAAAAAGTATACATTTTTTTTTTTGCAAAAGTGTGGCAATTGAGTGAACCTCATGGGCGTAGCCAAGGCGGAGCAAAAGGGGGCAGCTGCCCACCCCTGGCTCACGAAGCAATAAAAAAAAACTATTTCATTCCTCTCTGTAAACAGTTTTTTTTTTTTTTTTTTAAATAAAAAGAAAAGTTGGGCTGCTGACTACAGGAAACAAAGGAGTAATAAAAAAATACAGAATGTCAGTGAGGAGGTCGAGGCGAGAGAAAAAAAAGAGAAAGCAAAACGTCAGAGGGAAATGTACGGAAAATAAAGATGAGAAAATGCAAAACAAGACAAAAAGAAAACGTATATAATTGTTTTAATAACGCAAAGAAAGAGACCAAGAATGAAAAGACCCAGGAGGAAGAAACGACGGGCGAAAGAAAATGTGCGCTCCAAAAACCAAAAGGCAACAGAAAACCTCTTGTCTTAAGTAAAGTTCTGAAAACAGTTCTTAAAATGGGAAGAGGTTTAAACAACCCTCATCTTCCTCAAGAAAAGAAATTCTGGAAATCTTTTCTTCGACCGGGTTCAGTTTAATTGGGTTGGGTTGACCTCGAAACTTATTTTACATTTTATTTTTTGGATTGTCGATTTCTTTATTTTTAAGTTTAACGTTTCTTGTTTCAAACTTCTACAGTTTTTTTCGAATTTCCTTTTAAAGTTCTTGATGTTTAACATTTTCGTTTCGATTTTTGATATTTTTTTTTTCTTTTTCATCTTCTGCAAAATTCCTTTCTCGACTTGAATTTACTTAGGTTCAGTTTAGAGTTGGATTGGTTTGCCCTTGAAACGTTTGAATGTCTCAAATTTTGTGTTTAAAAGCGGTTGGGTTGGATTCGGTTTATTTGAGTTGGCCTTGAAATCTTTTTTTTTATATATACATTCATAATTATTGTGCTTAAATATTCTATTTTAATTTTTAGTATTTTTTAGATTTCTTATTTCACTCTTGGTTACAGGGTTTTGAATTTCATTTTAAGATTTTTAATTTTTCAAATTTCATAATGAAAGGAAATGATAATTTCAGACGTTTTTTGATCTGTCCTAAAATTATTTTCTTGAGTTGGCTTCGCTTAGATAAAGTTCAGTTGGTTTGGGTTGATTTTTTTACATTAAAGTATTGTGCTTAAAAAAGAAAGTGAGACTGCGACCTCTAATCAAAGAAAATTGACGAGATTTATTGCCGAGCGATCGTTTTTTTTTTGCAGTCACAAAAATAGAACAATGAAAGCGACTTCAAAACATATTTATTGAGCATAGCAACAATGTCAGTTCCACATATACTAAATTAAAAAATGTAAAAAAAAACAAATACAGACATTTGTAAAATCTGGATAAGAATGAATAATTCATTAGAACTTAATACAGCAGGACACCTATGTCTGTCTGGAATGTCCCTAGCTTTGATCATGATTTGATTTATGTTTTAAGAAAACTTCCGAATGTTCATTTATTTTGACGAGTTCGTTTTTTTTTTATCAGTCTAGAACGAATCTCGCAGCTACATGTGTAGTTATTTAGGCCGACGCGCATTTACGATAAAAATTGTTTGCGTAAATTAAGGGCAAACAACATGCACTTGTTTATATAGATAGTAAAAATTGCGGCTGTAAATATGTTATTGACAAACAATATATTATATATTTTTTTATTACTTTAATTAATTTGATTCGAGAATTAGAAGCGTTATTTATTTATAGCGCTTAAACGATCTGTTTTGCGTCAGTCATGGTCGTTTTAATCATCTCGAATACACAAAGTTGCCTTTTATTACATCCACAGTTTTCTCATTCTTTTTACAGCCCCCCCCCCCCAAAAAAAAAAAAGTGTGAAAAAGTAACAGTACTTCGTGATTCAAAAAAAAAAATAATAAAATTTGACTGTCAACTCAATTATGGAAACCTTTCCGAATCAAGACTCGTTCAGGTTGTTGCAAGGACAGTCTACGTCTAGAACTGTGAGGGTCGCGTTCAGAAATTGGGTAGCGACAGCACTTTCGGTGTTTTAGGTCTGCTTTACACGATGATAATTTTTGTGTAAATCTTGGACAAAGTGACAGAGTTATCATAGTGAATGTTTATTGTTTCATTCGACACTTCTCTGTCATTTTTTCACAAATTTTGTGCAAGAAATGTCACCGTGTAATACGGGCAAAAAATGTAAAGCAAAAAGCATTTACATGTGAGAGAAAGAATGTTACCCTCTTTTATTTCTGAACGCTCCCCCACGAGCGCGCGCACACACGGAAGCGTGCTTTCTTGTTACACGCCTACACCTGACGGTTCTAGTCAGTGTTGCCAACCGTATTAAACAGTTCTTCCCGTTTTGAAAAATGGAACGGTTAGAGAGTGCAGGAAACCTCGCGTTGACACCCCGTACATTTTATTACCGCTTCGTAATATTAATTGCTTTGTTTGTTTATTATGCCGTGACGTCGGAAACATAAACAACTGGTTATCTTATCGCAGCAACTCTCCATACGAGGGTTATTAATCTGTTTATTTTCTTAATTATACATGCGAAGCCAATTATTAACGGTTTTTTTTTTATCAGCATGGTTTCATTGGGTGGCGGGCAAAAAATATCTGTTTTGTTATGTGGCGACAGTGTTGCCAACCTAGGTAAAAAGTCGTTAAACCTAGGGATAATTTCATTAAACAAAAGGGAAAGAACATATAAATTGCAAGAACTTATTGCTTTAAGAAAACAAATTGAAGCAGAAGAAAAAGGCAAGAAGACTGACTCAAGTAATTAAGAAGTAAACTATTTCTTTTTTTTTAATATTAGCAATAAGTTTACTGTAAAATCGATTGTTCGTCACGCAAAAATCAGCAAACACTCGTTCCTAATTATCTCTGAAGAGGAAGAGGGACATGATATGTAAATAAGAGTCGTTATCTCTATTCCATGTAATATATGCAAACAAAAAAAATATGAATATGAAATTCATTCGACGCCAATTCAAAAAATTCGAAAAAAGTGATCTGATTTTTTTTCCAAAAGAAAAAAAAAACAATTAAAAATTAAATTAAACTATCAAACAAGATAAGAATAAAGCGCGTTCAAAAACCACCAATGTCCGGAGAGTCGATTAGAATTAATTTAACCTTAAAACGTCCAAAGTAGTGAAGTTAGCTGCAAGTTGTTTTTTTTTTTTTTTGGAACACCGACAGCCGAGACATTTACCAATCCAACGCCAACTGTAAACGTGAGAGTTTTTTGAACACATGTTACAATTCAACGCCAACTCCAAACTTCAAACACATGGTATTTATAATTAAAGTAGTTTCTATCTAATCTATTAAACGTTAAATTTGAATTTGGCGCGCTTAGTAAATCTTGATGTTCTTAATGAATGTTGACAGTTGGCAACTGCGTCAGTTCTCGAAAAAATTAAATATTAACAGTCAAGTTCTGTGTTTATTAATTTGTGTGGATATTACAGTATCAAAACTATTTACAAATAGCTTTTAAATTTGCATAAATATTAAAAAAAAAAAATAGACACGAAGGAAGGTGGCACCATCTATTGAGATTAATCGAGAATTCTCTTGTTTGCCGTCAGATGGCGCTCATCGTTGCTTACTAAACTTGCGTTCGGATATTCGGCTTCCATTAGGGTTCGGTTCGGTTCGGTTTAATTTTTTGTTTTACGTTACAAACAAAATTTAAAGAAATGTGCTGCTGAAAAAATGTAAATCACGTGCAGGCAAGAACGTGGCACCATCTGTCGAAAAATTAACCAATTTAAAAAATTATAAAACGGCAGTGAGAAATAAAAAAAAATAGACACGTAGGAAGGTGGCACCATCTATTGAGATTAATCGAGAATTCTCTTGTTTGCCGTCAGATGGCGCTCATCGTTGCTTACTAAACTTGCGTTCGGATATTCGGCTTCCATTAGGGATCGGTTCGGTTAGGTTTAATTTTTTGTTTTACGTTACAAACAAAATTTAAAGAAATGTGCTGCTGAAAAAATGTAAATCACGTGCAGGCAAGAACGTGGCGCCATCTGTCGAAAAATTAACCAATTTAAAAAATTATAAAACGGCAGCGAGAAATAAAAAAAAATAGACACGAAGGAAAGTGGCACCATCTATTGAGATTAATCAAGAATTCTTTTGTTTGCCATCAGACGGCGCTCATCGTTGCTTACTAAACTTGCGTTCGGATATTCGGCTTCCATTAGGGTTCGGTTCGGTTAGGTTTAATTTTTTGTTTTACGTTACAAACAAAATTTAAAGAAATGTGCTGCTGAAAAAATGAAAATCACGTGCAGGCAAGAACGTGGCGCCATCTGTCGAAAAATTAACCAATTTAAAAAATTATAAAACGGCAGTGAGAAATAAAAAAAAATAGACACGAAGGAAAGTGGCAGCATCTATTGAGATTAATCAAGAATTCTTTTGTTTGCCATCAGATGGCGCTCATCGTTGGTTTCTTTCTAAACTTGCGTTCGGATATTAAAGGTGAGGTTCGGTGCATTTTTTTTTGCGTTATTAACAAAGTTTAAAGTAACGTGCTGTTGAAAAAATGAAAATCACGTGCAGGCAAGAACGTGGCGCCACCTGTCAAAAGAATAAACAATTAAAATAATAATAATAAAATGGCAGTGAGAAATGAATTAGGCAAGAAAGAAGGTGTTGAAAATAAATTAACAAAACGCACAACGAAATTTTGGCAACGAACAGGAAGAAACGTGACGCATCACAGTGCCATCTGCCGTCGCTTTCATGAAATAATAAAATTTTAAAAAAAAAGAACGTCAAGAAATGAAAATCTTATCCAGGCAACAGTTATTGCAATCAACAAAATCAAACAATGTCAATAAAGAGATCGTTGATTGGGGGGGGGGGGAGACATGGCGCCATCTGTTGAATATTGAACAAACAAAATTAAAACAATAACCTCAAATATTGGAAACTCTATTTTTTAACAAAAGTGTAAAATGTAATGTGTATCCGGCATTAAATTAATCATAAATTTGAGTAAATATGACGTTATTTTTTTAGTTAAAAGTGTAATTGGAAAATCCGGCGGGAGATGTCGCCACTTAAGCTGTAATTGGTAATAGAACGCTAACATTACCGGTAACAGGTAACATCGAAAATAAATTACCGGTAATTTAAAAACACTAGATTTTAGTAATTTTTTTCTTATTGTTTTTTTTTTTTTTAATTCCACGGTTTATATCAGAATGTAAAATTCAAATTTTAGATTTTTAAACGTTTTGGTTTTGAACAGATAAAATAGCGACATCTTACTATCGCTTTTTGACCTGACATTTTGGTTTTGGTTTGGCCATACTGTCACATGACAGTTGTCGGTATCACTCCGTCAACAACCTGAAGTTACTCCAGTTACACCAATGAAAAATAAAATTTAGCATTGCCAACTTAAAACAGCCATTCTTGACACCACTTTATACTTATTTAAAAAGGCTGTGATTTTTTTTTTTTAATAAAAGAATAAATAAATGAGCAATGACTTGATATTAATATGAAACAAAAGAAGTAACAAAGCGTTACTGTTTTACTTCACTTCACAAATACTTATGCATAATACACATTTTAAACAAAAAAAAATAAAAAAAAATTAAAAGTGCCACTATTTATAGCCCTTACTTATAACGACGGCCGGCGTGGACTTTGCGCAAGGTACAAAAATCAAAGTCAAAATCTT
This sequence comes from Prosopocoilus inquinatus, assembly GCA_036172665.1. NCBI lineage: Eukaryota > Metazoa > Arthropoda > Insecta > Coleoptera > Lucanidae > Prosopocoilus > Prosopocoilus inquinatus. The sequence goes on from CM069873.1 coordinate 3,160,699, forward strand.
ATCTGCTAATTTGGATTTAAAAGATTCGAACAATGTCCTTATGAGAGGATTTACGCGACAAAATCTGAATGGACGGTTTATCGGAAAGGAATTTACAAGTTACTATAATACACTTAAACACTCATCGAGATGAGATAAGTATTTATTATAGTGAGTGCACGTGAACGAGCAGACTTATTTTTGAAACGTATTTAACACCTATATAAAAAAAAACAGGATTAAAACAAATCTATTAAAATTAATACAAGGAATTAAATTGATGTCAACACTTTATTATTTTATTCATTCTTATTAAGTAGGAGTATTTTTTTATAAGGAGTATTACGCTAGCGCAAGGTCCATTCAAAATGCATACTAACAAAAACATTCACAGCACTCTAGACGCCAAATTAAAAAAAAATATATATACCCAATCAACTTTAATTATTGTTTTGTTAAATAAATGGAAACTACTATTAAATATTAGGGGTATTTAGTTTTACCAAATGCAAGGTGCAACTCTCGACCAATTAAAAAAAAAATATTTGCAACGATTTTAAACTATTTATTAAAATAAGTTTTTAATGTTTTTTTTTTATCGCATTATGCCAATGTGCACTTGAAAGCTAGACTTTCTACACTAGCTTAAGCAAACACTTTCTACATGTACTTAATGCAAATCCGGTTTCATATTCGAAATGTTATCATCATCAATCAGAAGCAAGTTAAGTTGGCAAGGAATTTTCTTGAAAATGTTAAGGAGAGAAACTGCACATACCAACACACTCCAAGTATTTTTTCTTTTTTTAATTAACTAATTCAATAAATCAGGGTACACTCAACGTGACATTTTTATTTTTTGATTAAATGACCAAGTCACTGTACACTGCACCTAAACGCAATGCTAAAATGCACTGCAATGTTAAAAGGCATAACGTGAGGTGAAGCACTTTGGCAAAGTGAAAAAGGGGCAAAGTTTGCACCCATTTGGCTGACCACCCAGAGAGCAAACGAATGGAATGTTGGAATCCTGCACAGCTGTAAAATAATTGAAGTTGATCCTAAAATAGAAACTTTATTCTACAGGGTTACCGTGATAGTTAACAGTGATAAATCACCGACAATCAGAAATGTAGGCACATTTTGATACTTCTGGTTTTAATAGATTAACAAAAATAATTTAAAACAGATAGTTGTTGAAAATTATTGGTTACATTTTTCTGTTACCTTCAATTCAATATGTGTACGCCACTGCAAATAACGTCGCGTTAGAAAAATAAAATAATTCTGTTAAAAAATATTTCCTTTGAAAGTTACAGCAAAACATGAGAAAAAATTTCTGTACACACTATAATGTTACTATACCGGTCGTTGTTTTAAAGCGAGGACGTAAGCAAAATGCAACAGACAGAGAAAACTGAATCGAAACGAAAAAGAGATGGAGCAACGCCTTCATATGCTACGCACAAAACATAATGCTATCCCTTTCGCACTTCATACATTCCAATATTGAATTTTCTACACGCTTTCTTCTCATCACGGAAGTTCCTGCCTGGTTTCAGTTTCGTTCAACAACCGGTATATTGCACCTGGCTGGCTGCAAGTTACAGTGTAATTACGATTACAATCCTGTAATCAAGATTACCATTTAAAAGCCTCAATACAATTTAGTTTTTTAAGAAAAAAGAAAGCTTTTATTCCAGCAAAAAAAAGCTAGCTTTCTTGATGAATTACAAACGTACACAACAACTTATAGTATTCAATTGTTTCAAAACGGCACACTCAAATAAACTCCTGATTCCTGATTTGTTATTAAAAGAAGAAAAAAACTGACTGTCACGTTTTTCGTGCTTTAAGTTCCTTTAATTTCCACACAGAAACAAACAATTGAAAATCACATTCTGAACATCGTCTTGTCTCAGTTTTTTTTTTCATTTGTTTCGCCAACACATTCGAGGATTCCAAGATCAATAAAAAAAACTGAAACAATTGAATATCGAATGTCAAATAAAAACGAACTGAACATTAAACGTAAAAAGACAATAAAGAAATTCTAAAAAAAAAAAATTAATGAATAAACAGTTGAAATTCGCTTTCAATCGATGAATGACTAATTTGTCAATAAAATAAAGAGACAATTGAACATCGAATAATATGATTACGTTTTTTGTTTGGTTCAAGTTCGACATTCAATTGTTTCATTCCAATAAGCCTTACGATTTATTTTTAAACAAAAAAAAAACAATCGAATGTCAATAGAATTTAAAGTAGGTTTTCCTTTTCTCTGCTGAAGTGTATTTCAATTGTTTCTGTTGACAAATCATTCGCACATTCACATTTTTCAAGCCGTCAAATAAAAATAACTGAAAATTAAACGTAAAAAGAAAATATAGAAATTCTCAGAAAAAAAATTGAACGAAAAACAACTGAAGTTCGCTTTCGATCGACAAATGAAAAAACTAATCCACTAATAAATAAATGTCAATAAAAGAAAAAGACAACTCTTTTTTGAAAAAAAAAAAAAAAAACTATAGACTGTCAATAAATATTAAATTAGGATTTTTTTTGTTCAAGTTCGAATTTGTTTCAATTTTTTCTAATGACAAAGCGTTTTACTTTTAAGACTGTCAAACAAAAACAACTGAAAATTAAACTTTAAAGTAAAATATAAAAAAAACTTTAAAATAAAATATAATAAAGTTAAAAAATAAAATATAAAAAAGTCAAAAATAAAATATAAAAATTAAGCATAAAATACAAAAAAAACGTAAAAATAAAATATTAAAAAAACGTAAAAATAAAATATAAAAAAACGTAAAAATAAAATATAAAAAACAATGGGACAGTAAAAAGTCAAATATTAAAAATTCAAAAAAAAAATATTAGACGATAACAAATTGATAAAAAAAATTATTTTAGTTAAAAATCAAAAGGTGCTGATTTGAATTTTATTGACAGGTGTTAAAGATCGCTTTTCGATTGTTTCTTCTAATAAAATAAAAAACATTTTCACTTCGTTAAATAAAAATTCGTAAAAATTAAACTTTTAAACAAATCTGGGAGAGGGGGTTAACTAATTTTCGACTTTTTAAAAAGAAAAATAAGAAAATTAATGGGGCAGTAAAAAGCCAAAAAAAAATCATGTTAGTAATTAAAAAAAAAAAATCGAAAATAAAATTTTAAAACGCGTTTGAGTGTCAATTTGTACAGAAAAACTCAATTTATTTAATTTAAAAAAACATATACCTATATCTAATACAAAATTAAACTTTCCGCTTCTTTAAATTAAGTTGAATTTTCAAATATTTCCGAAGTTCAATTTACTTGGTTTTTGTACACATACGGCTTTATTAACTCAAAAGAACAATTAAAAATCAATTTCTAAACTGTTTCGCGTTTAAATTCCGACGATAATTAACAAATTAAAAAGGACAGTCTGGGTCTCCGCCATTAAAAACAATTGAAAATCAGTACACTGAATAAATTAGTTTTTTTTCTTGTTCGAGTTCAATTTTCAACTGTTTCACTGTCAAAATGAAACGTAGGTATCGAACTTGTCACTTGTCAAGGAAAAATTAAACTTTTAAATAAAAAAGAGAAACAGTAAATCAATGGGATATAAAAAGCTAAAATAAAAAGTAATGCAAAACGAAAAAACTGACATGAAGTAGGTAATGCAATTTATTATAGAGATGCGTGCGTGCGTATGTGTGTTTGTGTGCGTGGTGGACGGACGTCTTGCTCAATGCAGTACAAAATAGAACTCGAATTTCACGTATGCGAACCACCTTTTTCAGCGCGTATAATAAATTTGACGTCTCGTCGATGTTTTTGCAACGATTTTAAACCGTACAGTGTCGGTCCAAAGTCCAAACAGACGGTCCAAAGTTTATTAGCAGCGCCGTATGACACGGGAAGAGCAAAAGTAGGACAAAGAAAACTTACATGTGTGTGTGTGTTGCACTTACGTACTTGGAAGTGTTAAATCCGTGAAACCGCAGCTATTTCACATTACACACTTAACTTACACACCGATCAAGCAAAAAAAAAAGAGCGCGCTTCTTCAACAGTTCAATCAATCCTAATTTTTTCTTTTCTTCTAAACTTTACTGTTTGATTAAGTAGTTACACATACATAGATATAGCATTTTATTAAAAACAAAATACGTCATGTATTTATAAGTAAATAAAAGTGGGAGTGTTGCACATGTTTATTTTGATTGGTCGACTAGTTTTGTTTTTGATAGTATTTTTTTTTCTTTCATCATTCGGAATAACCTCGAAAACTTAACCAAATTATAATGCAAATACGTGTTTAAAATGAATTGACGTTAATCCAGCAAAGGTAATTTAATTACCGGTGGTCGGGTGGTGAAGAAACAAAAAAAAAGGGATGTCCACAACACACATACACATAAACTTACCTAATGCAAGTCTACAACGTCAACCGACAGTATAAATATAAATTGACCTAATTTAACCGAAATCCTAAATTAAAACGTTCGCTTAAAACTGTTAGTTCAAGTCAGCGTCGGCTTTCCTTCGCAGACAAGCACGACGATATCACGCTCTGCCACTTAAAACACTAATAGACGAAAAAATATCACAAATACGAGCGAGCCTCCGACGAACACGATGATGAAACCAAGGACAACGAACGTCACAGGCTAATTGAACCAAAACATCTGAACGCAATACTGCCAATTGTAATGTCACTAATAAAATGCATCAATAGATGCGTGGTGAGCAAGTGTGTATCAAGTGTCTATAAAAGATAAGGCTGCTTATAAATTTGTGATTTCGATTAATTTTTAATTGATCGAAACTAGTTTAAAGATTAAGTTAAAAGAAATCAGGATAATTACGGTCGAAACCAAAAAATTATAGATGATTACAGTTTTCTGTAATTTTTTTTCCTCCTAGATGGTACTCTTTAAAAAAACAGGACTTCACAGGTTTTACAGAAGTTTTTAGCTTGCCAAATCTGAAAGCTTTCCAAACTTTAAGCATTACCTGTGAACCTATATCTAAATAGTATCATTTTGGAGAGAAAAATTACAGGAAACTGTAATTGTATAAAAAACTAGACGAAGCGTGTTAGCGTTAAAAAGTAGCGTTACCAGCGATGCGGGTTGTTTTTGGCATAAGTTCGATAAATTGACAAATGTGTAAACCGTGAAAAGGTAGGTTAGATCTTGATGTGGATCCACATCAGGTAGTCATAATTTAAAGAAAATGTCAACTTCTGTCACCTTAGAACTTCCGATATTCCATCTCAATAACGTCTGCCGCCTAATTTGAGTTCCGCATAGTTAATGCAGGTTGTGTTTCAGTTATTGAGGTTATGTAGTTTTCGTTACCGCTACGAAATTCGAAAGAAATCACAGAGTGGCCGACACCTAGCGGAAGTTTTGCGAAGGGGCCTGCAATAAGGAAACCAGAGGCGCGTTCAGAAACCCCGAGTGCACACTGGGCGTTTAAAATGGAAAGCAAAATGCGCAAAACTACTTGCGTGAGAAAGAAAGAACATTACTTAAAGCGCGCTTTTCTTTATTTCTGAACGGGCTCCAGTAGAATAACATTTGGTTAACCTAGAAAAAGCGCTATTCTGTGCGCGACTTCCGTCTGGTAATTAATTTGACAGTTCTCGATGTCTCCGTCGCGTTATGTTCGCGTTCATTCTGTTTGCCGTTTAAAGGCGCTTTCTTTCGCTCACGAAATCGTGATCCAAACGTGTTTTGATTCAAAAACAGACATTGGGCGCGTTCAGAGACGGTCAGCGGCTGAGTTACTTACTCAACAATCGTTTGTGATTGGCTCACATTAAGGTAATAGCAGAGTAATAGCCAATAACAAACGACTGCAGAGTAAGAACTCAGCCGCTGAGCGTCCGTTGGACGCGCCCATTCTTTTCTTTGAATCTCTCTATTTTTTAAACTTATTTGGATTGAATTATGGTTATTTACAAATGAACTTTCAATCAAAAATTCAAGTCAGGTGTTTTGTTGCAACAACTACGAAATTCAGGTCCAAACTATTTGGAACACGATTCAAACTTTTAAGCCAAAAAAGGCACCTTCAATGACGCTTATTGCACCTTATTATTAATGCAGGTTAACCAATCGTGTAGAATGTGTTGCCTATACAGACAGATGCCGTGGATTCGATTTTCAAAAGCTCACTTTGTACTTTCTGTTTTATAGTTTTATTTATTATTGCAATTATGTTTTCCTCAAAAATCACAGTGTTCATCTACTAAACAGTAACAGATCATTAAAAAGCAGTCACGAAACATCAACTGGAACAACATCCGGTATATTACTCTTCAATTTCTCCTCCAGCAAGGGCTGCTTTAAAGTATCCATCAAAGTCGTTCTCCTATTCCACCTACACAAAAACAGATTCCCCAACAGCTGCAGTAAATTATTCAAAAAACCTACAGAAACACCTCGGTATTATAAATTTCTTTTCAACATCATCAAGATCTTACCGGAGCACACATAAATACCCCCAACAATAGCGCACAACTTTGCTAAGAACATGCCCAAATTTTCTTGCTCTTGTATTACGATTACTTTAAGAGCTGACACGTCGTACTTAAAAAAAATCCCCGGCATTCCATGACTGCCCTTGTCATGGTCGATCGGCCTTGAAAGTTCCTTGACACTGTACTGGTAAGTATCGACCGAGGTCAAGAAGGTTTTCACCGTGGTAGGAACTACCTCGATAAAATAGTGGCATAAAATCATATCTGAAACGCTGTGGGTTTATTACTAAAGAACGTGCAATCGTCATTTACGTGTTTACTGCTGTTCGTTATGAATTCATCGCCCTCCAAAGGATGAACGATTCCCGGGCTAGGATCGCCGAAGCTAAGCCTGTGGATTCGGTGCGTGAAATTATAATCTCTATCTGACATAAAAGCACTTATGTGAATGTGGCCTCGCGGGAGATTGAGGCTTTTCCCCGCTGTAACGTGAAAGTTTCCGGCTACCTTGTTTAAAGTTAGGGATCCGTGTATTCGACAAGCATCGTAAGGTCTGCTCGGGAATGTGCTTCTGGGGGGTAACTCACCGAACGTCGACATGTATCTATTTCGCCAAAGAAGATCCTACCAAAACACTTCTTTTTACTATTTGGTTTTTTCAGCACAGCATAAAACAAAACAACCTTCACTGCATGGTACTCTTCCCTTAGATACGAATTAAAATGCCTCTCATTCTCAAATTGTCTCCTCTGGTTAGGGGCAAGTTCAAACCAAGTGTCTTCTTCCTCTAGAACCCCGAATCTAAACGCGTTTTGATTTGTCGAGTCTAATATATCAGCTCCAAGATCTATAAAAACACGTTCACTGTGTTGATTGACTGCCAAGTTTAGAACTTTACGTACTTGAACACGGCATGGCGACCGTTATGTCCACGTTCACTTTTAATTTAGCATCGAAATCTGTGTCGGGTGCAAATTTGAAAACGAATTTGCTGTGCAGGTAGTAATTTATTTCCGAATAAATCAACCAGAATATGAGGGCGAAACTGAAGACCGACACTGGAAACAAGCGTCGTAAGAATGGGAAAAGAGAAACGGGAAATTAAATTACGTGTTCCACCGACTCTTGTTGTCTCCTTGTAGTCTTCTTTTAGCTTGGGGAATAAATCCAGTTCCTTTATTTTTACGAGTTTCGAACCTCTGTAACGTATCATGGTAATTTCTTGCTCCATGTTTTCGAATCGTAAGCGCTAAATTCCGGCTTTTTATTATAAATAAAATAACTTAACCTAAAAATACAAAGTATACACGTATACGTCAACGTCAACAAAGTTATTGCCAACTACAAAACCTGCACTCCTGCAGTGATGCCAATGGTGCTAAGTCTAAAAGCTCGCAAATGGGAATAAAAATTCGCGTTCTTTCCCGCAATTTAGAAAATCATTAAAATACGATTATTGTTGTCCCTTGTGACTTGGTCCATGAATGTGATTAACATTTAACATGTCGGACAGGGTTTGGAAGTACAACTAGGGTTGCCAACATCGGCGATTTATACATTTTTCAATTTTGCGATGGGCGATTATTCAGGCGTTATTAAAATTAAATTTAACTGAAGTCGACTCTTGTCCGATGAAAGGTAAAATTTTCATACTGATTTCGATCGTCTTTTGTTTAAGAGTCGATCGTTTCTTGTTTTAAATTTTTCTCGTTCATCAAATTTTCGCGTTGGTTTCGATCGTTTCTCGTTTAAAAGTTCGTCGTCTTTCGTTTCAAACTTTTCTCGTTCGTCAAATTTCGCGAAGGCTTCGATCGTCCTTTGTTTAAAACTTGTTCAATCAAAGTCCGACGCATACGATTCTTTGGTTTCGCAAAAGAAATTCGTATTGGTTTCGATCCTCTTTTGTTTAAAATACGATCGTCTTTTGTTCAAAAGTCGATCGTCGCCTTGCTTTCGATCGCCTTTTGCTTAGGTATCGATTTTGATTAAAAAAAAAAACTTTTCTGAAAATTACAATTTTCAATTATTTTAAATTCGATCGCTTTTTGTTTAAAATTCAATCAGACTTCGACGTTCTAATTTTTCTTTCGTTCCTTAAAATTCCGTACTGCTTCCGGTCGTCTTTTGTTTAAATGTCAAAACGTTGAATTTCTCTTCCGAAAAATAAAATACTCCTAATAATAATAATAATAATAATAATAATAATAATAAATAAATAATTTTTCAGTTTAATTTCGATCGTCTCTTGTTTCAATCAGACTTCGATGTTCTAATTTTTCTTTTGTTTCTCAAAATTCCGCACTGCTTTCGGTCGTCTTTTATTTAAATGTCAAAACGTTGAATTTTGCAAACCCAAAAATAAAATACTCCTAATAAATTATTTTTCAGTTTAATTTCGATCGTCTCTTGTTTAAATTTCGATCGAAGCTTGAAAGAGAAGATTCTAAATGTTTTTGATAAATGTGCCAAATACTTATCTTATCTATTATTGGAACAGAAGTAAAAGAGGAAATAAGTTTTCGAAATTCGAAATTTTCAGACCTTGTTACTTCCGGTACTTATTATTTGTAAACCGAATTAATTTTTAAATATAAGACACTACCCTATCATAAAGATGAAATAGGAATTGAAGAACTAACTATACAGATGAAACGCCTTAACTGTCAAACTTGAAACTTGAACGATAATTGAGATTAAATTTGGCGTGCTCGTGTCTTCTAAAGTTGGCAGCCCTGAATACAACGTCAAACCGCCATTTTCTCAAGCTCCGAATCGCTTACGACATAGCAATTGGCAATACTACAGGCGTTTACGATAATTGGAGCGGTATATGTATTGGTTAATCTGTTCTCTCACTCTTACTTGCATTAAACGCATTAGTTCTATCTTACTTTTCTAACCCGATCCATGTAAATAATCCAATTATCGTAAACGCCTTAAGTTTTATTCTTTCTAACAATTCTAACCCATGGAAAATTTTATGAAGTTAGGTCAAGAAATGATCGTAAGATGTCGCCGTTTAAACTATTTATAAAATCTGACAGGTTCAGATAATTTAAAGCGCTACAACTTTGCGTTGTGCTGCAGCGCTAAAATGATTTTCTACCTGAACGCAACCAACGGGCGCGTTCAGAGACGCTCAACGTCTGAGTTGCTAACTCAGCATTCGTTCGTGATTGGCTTGTTTTAAGGTGGAGCCAATCACGAACGACTGCTGAGTATAAGTAAGTCAGGCGCTGAGCGTCCGTTGAACGCGCCCAATGTCAATCAATCACATCCAGGGACCCTAACATTTTCCACTTGACATTTAAGTTGGTACTTCGCAAGAGAAATCGTTGCAGTGTTAACAAACTTTGCGCAACATCAATTTACCGTTGACAGCTGGGAGACACATTTTTGTCTTTATGTACTGGATCGGTTCCAGGGACATACACAATTGTGCCGATTATTTATATGTGATTGTTAAGTGCTTGTTGCCTCGTGTTGAAATGGCAGGTGCAAATGAACGTCATCAGTATCACAACAATGACACCAGCAGTGATACTGAAGACTACAACGACGATCGCAGAAGAAGGGTCTTCAAGAATCGCATGAGGTACTCAACTATTACATAATAAACGGCTTAAGCAAGTTGTTAAGTGAATCATAAAAGTGAAGCTCAATTAGCTCAAAGCAAACAAAAAAAAAAATAATAATGACAGTGATTTAATGTCAGTTAACATATGTTGGGCATCATTCGCATTCATTCATTATACAACTTTCTTTGCAGCGACGATAATATGTAGCAAATCCTTGTTGTCGATTGAATATGATTTATAACAAATGGTTCATATCAAATGTTTTCTTGCACTTTTTGCTTTATAACTATGTGGCATCTTGTAACAGTAGACCTACCTACCTCCTAACATTAGTGTTGTTAGTGTTTCAATGTTCTAACATCGTTTTCTTTATTTTTATACTCTATGTAGTTATGGATCATGTTCGAAGCCGAAACCGTGCCTTGTCCAACGTTCATCGTCCCTTTCGGAAACCCGATGCCATTCAGTTTCCACACCTAAACAGTGTCATAACACTTCTCGTAATAGGCAAGGTTTCTGAACATTCGTCATGTAACGCTCCCGTGACACCGTGTTTGTTACAGGTCTCGTTCTGTCTTGCAAACCGTCGGCCAGCAAAAGACACAAACTTCAAGCACCGCTCCCACGAATCCGTCCACGAGCGACGATCGCGTCACACTCGTCGTGGACAACACGAGATTTGTAGTCGACCCGGCTCTGTTCATCGCGTATCCCAACACTATGTTAGGAAGGATGTTCAGTTCCGGCTTGGATTTCACTCACACGAACGACAGGGGCGAATACGAAGTCGCCGATGGGATCTCTGCGATGGTGTTCAGGGCGATTTTGGAGTATTACAAAGGTGGTTTAATTAAATGCCCTCCGAGTGTGTCTGTGCAAGAATTGAGGGAAGCCTGCGATTATTTGTTGGTGCCTTTCGATGCTCAAACAGTTCGCTGCCAAAATTTGAGTAAGTATGTTTTACTGTCTGATAAAAAAAGAAAAACTTAAGGTTCTACTTCACCTGAAAGTGATGATTACAGTTGGAAGCAAAAAAAGTAGACAAACTACAGTTTCCTGTAATTATTCTTTCTCAAAATGCCATAGATTAAAGATGAAGTCACAAATTTTAGCAAAGTTTTAAACTTGTTAAGTTTGAAAGCTTTTGAAATTTTTAAATGTTTTCTGTGAAGTCGTCTTTAATCGCAACCATTTTCAGAAAGAATGATTACAGGAAACTGTAATTTGTCTCCTTTTTTTTGCTTCTGACAGTAATTCTAAGACCAACATGACGTTATTTTTTTGTGTAAAATTTATTACTAAGTGAGAGACACATTACCAAAGCGAATGTTTATAGCAACGGTTCTCAACACGGTTGATGAAGACTTAAAAAGGATTGGGAGGTCAAAGTAATTAATTAAGCTTTCATTTTTGATTAAGAGATGGCGCTCTAAACAATGGCATCACTTCTTGAGGAAATGCCGTTTAAAATTAGATTAAAATGGTTTTCCTTATTGGACAAGAGATGGCGTTTTTAATAATGCCTGTTACTTAACTGCTTGATTTTTATTTTGCAATTTAATTTTGATAAAAATTTCATAAACAGTATAAAAATAAATACCGTTTCCTGCTTTATGAAATTAGAATTAAATAGCTTTCATTTTTGATCGAAAGATGTCGTTCTAAATGATCCCATTAATATTATGTTTATAGATTTTTAATTTAATTTTCGAATGAAATCCATTGCGAAGATGGAAATTGAAAACTCAGCAGGAAGATGAAATGCTGTTACTAGAAAATTCGATTAAAATTGTTTCCCTAACCAGTCAAGAGATGGCGCTTTGAATAATTGCTTTTGTGCCGTTTTTTTTTGCAATTCAATTTCCCTTAAAGATATCATATGGTATAAAAACGAACGTGCTTTCACTTTTTGTGAAGAGATGGCGCTCTGAATAATCCCATCACATGTTCTATTCGCATTTTCGATTTAAATTTGAAATTCCAATCAGTAGGTATAAATTTAAAAGGCTCGCTCATGAAAATGAAATGCATCACAGAAAAAAGTATCAAAACAGTTTTCAATTTTGGATAAGAGATGGCGATTAATTCTTAAAAAAAAAAGGTTGAACATCTCTGGTTTATTTTTCTGTCTCGCTTTTTAAGAAACTTCATTATAATTATAAAAGTCATCACTATTTGATGTGGGGTCTTAAGGTCAGTAAAAGCAAAATTGTGTTGTGTTAAATTTTTTGCATTTTGCAAAGTGACACATTTTTTTTTATGGTGCGTTTTACGGGGAATTGTTTTAGGAGGTTTACTGCACGAATTATCAAACGAAGGCGCTCGCTGCCAGTTCGAAGTCTTCTTGGAAGACCTGATCCTGCCCCTCATGGTGAATTCCGCACAAAGGGGGGATAGGGAGTGTCACGTCGTCGTTTTGCTCGACGATGACACGGTCGATTGGGACGAGGAGTACCCTCCTCAGATGGGCGAAGAATACAGTCAGACCATTAATAGCACTGCCATGCATCGATTTTTTAAATATATAGAAAACAGAGACGTTGCCAAACAAGTTCTAAAAGATCGTGGACTGAAAAAAATACGATTAGGCATAGAAGGTAAGACAACGCAATTAACAAATTCTTTATTACGTTATTGTAATTATTATTATTTGTAGGATATCCTACTTACAAGGAGAAAGTCAAGAAGCGACCTGGTGGTAGGGCGGAAGTCATTTATAATTACGTACAGAGGCCGTTTATTCACATGTCTTGGGAGAAGGAAGAGGCGAAAAGTCGCCATGTTGATTTCCAATGTGTTAAATCGAAGAGTGTGACTAACCTTGCCGAAGCTACCGCTGATCCCGCTCTCGAACTCGATGCCAGAGGTAATCCAATCGTGGTTACTATAGCCGAGCCACCCCCGCTGTTGCCAATCGAGTTACCTCCAGGTGATTTAGAGGAGGGTGCCGTCGGTGGCCCCTTGGATCTCGACTTGCCCAATGTACCACCCGATGATATTAATTAATTAAATCGTCGTTTATTAAAATGTTTTTACGATAATATTTACGGCTTTGACTGATGTAGAAAATCGTTGGAAATTATTTCGTTTTGCATTCTCTGTTTATTAAGAAGGGGGAATACTTTTATAAATGCGTGCGTTTTAGGTGTTAAGTTTCAAGATTCTTTTTTGTACTTTTATATTAACGGTAAGCAATCAAAATTAAATCTATCGAACTTAAATAATATCTTGAGTTCTAGAACTTTTATTAATTTTTTTGTTGATTGAAAGCGAGATTCTCTTTTTTGTTTAATAAAAATTGTTTTATACTTTTATATTTGTAGTGAGGGATCAGAATTAATTTCTTTTTGTCCCTTTCACAGCATCAGAGAGGAACCTAACTCTAGTCAACTGTAGCTGTTTATTGATAGTACATGCCAATCCGTTTAAGAATAAATTAAATCTCGTTGCCCTTGTTCGTTAGCAAATATAATTTTCTCAAGTTGATAATTGCAAAAGCATTTATTTTAAAAGCATCGTCAATCAAAAGAGGACGTTAACAGAAGCGCATTTAATTTTGTGTGGGTGTGTGGGTGTTATTGTAACTTGTGCTTTCACGAAATAAAACGCACAATTTTTTAAATATTGCAAAGTGCCACATTGTCAAAAAAAAAAAAATGTTAAATCGGTGTTAGACAAATAGATGAAATGTTGAATTAAATTAAAATCGGCTGTCCACCTCGTCTACCCTTAAGTGTACTTCATTGTAACACCTGAAACTGGGAAATGTAACATTCCACATAATATGTTAACTGTAAATTAATTTTAAAAGTAAGAGACGCACCTGATTTTTGTTTATTTTTATTTTATTTTTTTAATTATAAGCCCCTCTGAGAATTTATAAATCATCGACTGAGTTATGTGATAATTCAACTTCAACTTTTTAAAAATCAATCGATTCAAATTAAAACACACCACGAAAAAGACATTTTTATTTCTTCATCTCGTCACATCATTAAAGAGACTTGTCATCAACGTTTATAAACATTTTTAAAACAGACTTACGATTGTAATAGATTTACAGCGAACCTAATAACATGAGAATGCAATTTATGTGAATCTAAAATGTTATATTTTCGTTTGCTTACATATCTGCGTACATGCTATATTTTTTTAAAGTAAATATTAACAAGCTTTAATGTAAAAATTGTATTATTGTGTTCTGTGGGGACTGTTTAGTTTATTTTTTTATAGAATTAAAATTACTACGACTATAATAATGAACGTGATCTGCCTGCGAACTTACGAAGTTACTTTTTGTTTTTTTGAACAGTTTTAAACAGTTTCCCCCCTAAGTACTATTACCATTATTTATGAAACGCCTTACCTTAGCTCGTAATTTAATGAAATGTTGGTTGTGGGTTCAAGGTATTATTATGTATCAGCTGACAACATTCCCCATTACGAAGGTGTTATGTTTTTCAATTACTTGTTGCTTGGCATTTCACCACCACTACGATGATGTTTAAATGTGAACCCTTGAGACTGAAAATTTTACCCATCCGATGTCTTGTTCATGATGTTACGCTCATTTTTACCTTATACGCGTACGTATTTAGGCTTAAATCAATGATGATTCTTTTTTAATCGAAGTCGGACGACTTTTTCTTTTTTTTTTTTTTCTTTTCGTATACCCGTTACTATCGATAGGAAATACATATTGTGTAATAGTTTTAATTTATTCGAAGTTTAAATTAACGTGCAGATTATTGTGTTACCTTAAAAACGTTGTACTTTTTACCGTAGTTTAAGAATTTGATACGTATGAATATTTATTATTGCTAAATAAATCAAACAATTCATTCACGTTTTTATTTCGTATCCTTTAAATCCGTTTTACCGGGGTGAGGGAGGGGGGAAAAATTAATTAAATTGAAAAGCGTTATTGTATTTGGCGACGTGTAGTCCCCTGCGACTTTAAAAATGTGAGCTCCCTCTGTTGGTCACTTTACGAATTTAAACGTCGAGTAAGACACAGCGCCTACAAGTAGTTTTCTGTAATTGTTTTCTCCCAAAATAATACTATTTTTGAATAATATAACTTCACAGGTGACATTTAAACATTTTGAAAGCTTCGAATAGTGTTACAAGCTTAAAACTATTATAAAACACATAATTATTTTTGTAGGGACACTTGAATAAATTATTTACGGAAAGCCGTTACAAACAGCTAACTTTCTTATTTGAAGTAAAAAGTTTTTTAAATCTTGAACCAGACATTAATAATGACGGGAAAAAACACTTAACGTTTCGCCATTGATTAATAGCTTCGTCAGGACAAGAATCAATTTAATTTATTTTTCTTATTTGAATTTTTACGAAGTTCAGTTTTATGACAACATCGGACTAACAAATCAACAATCAAGTTTCCGTAATTTGTTCTGTAATTATTTTTAACTCTCTTTTTTTAGTGAAACAATGTTTTTCTTTTAATCATCGCATCGCGTTTAGGACGTCAAATTAATTATGTCTCTAAAATATTGTCTCCCTAAACCTACGGTGGCCAGATTTTTGATTCTTGAGATGAAAAAAGAGAACACGTTGAGCAACAAGTTGTTGTCAAAAAATTAAAAAAAAAAACTAAACACCATCTGAAATATAAAACGGCAATAATTCTTAATTCAAAGTTTTTTCTCAAAGTTTCTGTGTATTTTGTGTCGTTTCTTTTTCCGATTTTGCCACAGAATCGATCGGAAAAGGTCCTGAATTTCAACTCCACGATTCATTTACAAAATAAAATAAAAAAAATAGAAAATTTTGGGAGATAATATTTCAGTGACATGATTAATTTGAGGTCCTGAACTGAACGCGATGCGATGACAGAAAAAAAAAACATTGTTCCACTAAAAAGAAAAGTTAAAAACAATTGACAATCTCGAAAACTCGACAGTCACTTGTTTTTCCGGTGTTGTCATAAAATTGAGAGCAGGTAAGGTACGGAAACTTTTCTAACTTGAGTTACTTCGTAAAAATTTAAACAAGAAAAACACTATTAAATAAGAAATGACTGCTTATTGTAGAAAAAAAAACTACACATCTCTTGCACTATGTAAAGTTTCTAGCCTAGATCTATCAAAGTAACGCAATTGGTAAGGACAATGAGTTAGAGGGAGAAAAATTGGTAAAGACCAGGAGTTAGAGTGAGAACTATCGAAAAGGAAACAACATGGCGCAGTGACATTTCGTGACAATTGCCAGACGATCTGCCGTTAGTTTTGAAATTTGATTTTCAAGCATAATTATGTTTTAAATGCAAAACATTTACGAACACCTATCTAACTGACGTGCGCTTCACGATTTCTTGCGTGTTAGAACTTATCTGCATGCACAAATATGTAAGAAAAACGACTGTTGATAAGGCTTCAACTTTTGCCGCATTCACACTCAACAATCAAGATAACGAGTGTTCAATAAAAAAAACGGTCAAGTAGGCTGTAGCGGGCTTTTGTTGTCAGGAACGCTTGTCGTGATTAACATCATTTGAATTTGACAACATTGACAAGTTGACGGTTAACCTCACTAATAAAAGTCGAAAGATGCTCCTGAATTTTTTTTCTAATATTTATACTTAATATAAATATTCGGAAATAAACGTTTATTTGAAATGTCTTCTTTGAGTTAAAGTGAGGTTAAAAATGCAAGTGACGCTTCACGCTCGTCGTATGAAGAACCCTACGCTAGACGTTCAGAATAAATTCATAGCTATCTAGACCGTTTTTTTAATTGAACACTCGTTACTTTGATATTATCAATCAAGTCCGATCTTTCCACCTCTTTATACATTTATTTGACGAATAATTCGACAAATCACCATGACAACCATTCATAAAATTCAAGTTATTTGTCGAATAACGTTAACGGGAACTTTATTGAGAGGTGGAAAGATCGAGCCTAAGCATAATAATGTACGAACAGTTGAAAAAAAAAAAAACTCGCAGCAATCCACGGAAAATTAACGTGCGTCTTAACTTAAGTGTCCACTTTCTCACTGACATTTGTTGAATGTAACCCTCAAATTATTCATCTTCAGTTTACACCAGGTTTACATGTTAAATACTCTATTGGGCAATGTGTTCTTTATGGAATTAAACAAGCTTTTGCGAATTACTAACTTTCGTATTAAACGTCAGTAATCATGGTGTACATTGGTAATTGGTAATATTTATTTATTTTTATTGATATAAAATTGAGGTTATTTTCTGTCCCGAGTGACAGATGTAAATAAGAGTGTATGGGCTAAGACGTACCTTTGTTAATCGTTGTCATTTCAAAGCACGCTAGAGTTTTTCTTTTCGACTGTACGTACGTTAAATCAACGTTGGGACTTCATTGGAATCATGATGGAAAAGTGAATGGACATCTTCGATATCTAGAAAAGTTACAATTACTACGAACTGAAATTAATCTTCAGGAAAATAATGCCACATTCACAGGTATTCCAAAATAATCAAATTAATCGAATGCGGAGGACGTCAAGGACCGTATATGTCGAAAAAGAGCTACAAAATTTTGCTTCCCTAAAAATAAGCAAAGAATACTTACGAGTTAAGTGCGGCTTCATTTATGAAATTAAATTGTATTTTCAGTGATTCAGGTCGTTCCACACGGTGATTATTATTCACTTAAAGACTTTATTATTGAGCAATTTAGTAAATGATTGCAAGAAACTTTCAGCTGTCATCAGCGTTTTGACGTTGGCGCGAAACAACATGGCGACGAGTTTGCGCTAGATCTATGGACTTTAGCAGTGTTAAGCACTTTGCTTCTTGAGTGCCATCTGCCGATAAGCGGTGAAGTTTCTCGCTCGGTTTTTTGATTTTTGAAAGCGTTTGAATACGAAATTAAAAATTAATACTTTCATGTAGGTTTGAGTTTTGCCATTCCGCTTTCACTAGATTCGTTGAAGTGCATGTAAGTAATTAAAAAGTAGAACAGTGCCTATTATAAGTCCGGTTCTGATCATGTTTTTATTTTAAATTGCTGAGAATAAAACAGCAACTGCAAGAATCGACGTGGGTTAATGTCATGACATTTTTTTCTTGGCATTTTAAATGAACCAAAACATAACTGGTATTCTCGGCGATTAGTTTTATTTAAATTTCGCGTAACGAGAGATAATACTGTTTTATTATTATGAATGTTGTCGCTGAATGCAATGCGTAATCGGTAATCGTGTTTTATAAGTCAATAACTTCGTTAATAAGAAAAACGACGACGGCCATGAGCAAGCAATGAGAGAAAAAAAGGCACCTCGAAATAAAGGAAACCTATGAATAAAAGATCGGAAGTAATTATGGTCTATCAAAGCCAAAGAATTGCGCGCCGCCGAGGAAATATTTACATAAATCGCTTTTTAACTTCTTGAAACCACTTATCGGTGTGTGAACGTGAAAACCCAAATACTCGTCGTCGATTATTAGTCATCACAATCACATCAGGCGGTTCTTCTGAAGCTAATAATCCCCGTGACGTAGGTTTGCGAGAAATTCTCGAATTAAAAGAAAGAAAACAACCGCAATTACCGCGCTTATAACCCATGGCCACTGAGCAGCTGCTTCATTGATGGCGAAAGTCGGTGGTAACGGCAAGGTCTGTCCACGTGCGTTAAATACAACGGTAGCGCTCGTCTGCAGGCATTTGTGATTCAGTCGTTCACATCGAGGAATCACACGGAAGACCCCAAAACAAAAAAGATGCCTGAAAACGGCGAAGTCCACGACATCCTCTTGTCAGAGAACCACCTCAGCGATGACCTGGCGTCGAGCGACGCGGCGGCCTCCAGCGAAGAAGACGACCACTTCACCACCACGACCACCATCTCAACAACCCCCAAATACAAACCCCAACAGCCACCGACGAAAAAAATCGCCTCCTTCATCAGTTGGCCCGACAAGGACCAGCACGAGGTCTTCATAAGAGAATGCGTGGAAATCCTGCTGAAAGAAGCCGTCTTCCAAGGAACCTCCAAGGAAAACAAAGTCCTACAATGGCACAATCCGGAGGAGCTCATGAAGCTGTTCGATTTCTCCTTGCAAAACTCAGCGGCGAGCCACGAGGAACTCAAGAGGATCCTCAAGGACACCGTGCAGTATTCGGTCAAAACCGGCCACCCTTACTTCGTCAACCAATTATTTTCTTCCTTGGATCCCTACGGACTCGTCGGGCAATGGCTCACGGACGCCTTGAACCCCAGTGTTTACACCTACGAAGTTTCGCCCGTCTTTGTTTTGATGGAGGAGGTCGTGCTGAGGGAGTTGAGGACCATCGTAGGGTTTCCTGGTGGACGAGGTGATGGAATCTTTTGCCCTGGAGGATCGCTCGCCAATGGTTACGCGATTAGCTGCGCGAGATATAAATTTAATCCCGATATTAAGGTAAGACGATTTATTAAAAAAAAAAAAAGAAAAAACATTCAAACACTTGAATACTGACTGATTAATCGAAACTTCTGGAAATAATTATAGCTGTTTATTATACAAGAGTCTTATAAGGCAAATAAGTGGGCTAATATTGAGTGACTTATTTGCCTGGTGTAATATATACATAGTTTTATCCAACGCCTGTTTATTATGAAGTCATAATAATCCCGATTTTGAATAACGGTTTAATTAAGGGTTCATAATTCCACTAGTGTTTTATAGACCTCACAATACATTCAAAATCTGCATTATTGAATATATTATGAGGTCTATAAAACGCTAGTGGAATTATGAACCCATAATTAAACTGTTATTCAAAATCGGCTTTATTATGACTCCATAATTAAGGGTTCATAATTCCACTAGTGTTTCATAGACCTCATAATATATTCAAAATCGGCATTATTGAATATATTATGAGGTCTATAAAACGCTAGTGGAATTATGAACCCATAATTAAACTGTTATTCAAAATCGGCATTATTATGACTTCATAATTAAGGGTTCATAATTCCACTAGTGTTTTATAGACCTCACAATACATTCAAAATCTGCATTATTGAATATATTATGAGGTCTATAAAACGCTAGTGGAATTATGAACCCATAATTAAACTGTTATTCAAAATCAGCATTATTATGACTTCATAATTAAGGGTTCATAATTCCACTAGTGTTTTATAGACCTCATAATATATTAAAAATCGGCATTATTGAATATATTATGAGGTCTATAAAACGCTAGTGGAATTATGAACCCATAATTAAACTGTTATTCAAAATCGGCTTTATTATGACTCCATAATTAAGGGTTCATAATTCCACTAGTGTTTCATAGACCTCATAATATATTCAAAATCGGCATTATTGAATATATTATGAGGTCTATAAAACGCTAGTGGAATTATGAACCCATAATTAAACTGTTATTCAAAATCGGCTTTATTATGACTCCATAATTAAGGGTTCATAATTCCACTAGTGTTTTATAGACCTCACAATACATTCAAAATCTGCATTATTGAATATATTATGAGATCTATAAAACGCTAGTGGAATTACGAACCCATAATTAAACTGTTATTCAAAATCGGCATTATTATGACTTCATAATTAAGGGTTCATAATTCCACTAGTGTTTTATAGACCTCACAATACATTCAAAATCTGCATTATTGAATATATTATGAGGTCTATAAAACGCTAGTGGAATTATGAACCCATAATTAAACTGTTATTCAAAATCGGCATTATTATGACTTCATAATTAAGGGTTCATAATTACACTAGTGTTTTATAGACCTCATAATATATTCAAAATCGGCATTATTGAATATATTATGAGGTCTATAAAACGCTAGTGGAATTATGAACCCATAATTAGACTGTTATTCAAAATCGGCATTATTATTGCTTCATAAAATAAACAAGCAAGGGTTGAATAAACTATTTAATTAACTTTGGGCCGGTATTTTAGTCATAAACTTTGTTTTTTTTCCCACTTTGCAAGACAAAAATTGCTTAACGCCCCCCCCCCCCCATTCCATCAATAATGCAGAACTTAACTTTTCAATGATTTTCTGGTTTCAAAATTTAAGTCGTTTTTGGTTTGCAGTGGGAATTTCGAGCTGCGTCTCTGCTGATGAAGCCCCAAACAGGGCTGAAACAGCTGTACGGAGGCTGCTCGAGGTTTTCACCGCAATCAAAAACGATTTGCAACAAAATTTTTCAAAATTTATTATTAACTTCGCCATCCAGTTCCCCGTGAACTCGCTAACGCCCCCCTAGAACGCTTCAGCACCCACTCGTGGGCGCTACTGTCCACTTTGAGAATCTACGGTTTAATTGTTTTAATTACTGCAGACGTGAGAATAAAGTGAAGCTTAAAGTTAATCCACGAGTAAAATCTCGACCCTTAGTTTGCAAGTCAGTTTCGATTGCAGTAGACTTCCTCTGGACAGTTGTTTCGGCCTTATTTGGGGCCTCCTCAGCAAGGGAGTAGCCTGTGAACTCCACTGCAATCAAACCGACCTATCTGGGTTATCCAGAAATCGATTGCACATGCTAACAACAGTTTAGGAAATGCAATCTGTCGCTTAGTCGGTTTTGATTTCTCTATTTCGGCCCTATTTGGTGCCTCTTCAGTGTAATCTCACAGATTTGCCCTGCCCTAGTTATCTGTGAATTGTCGTTTTTGAATTTAGACATTTTCTCTTGTAATTAAGGTCCACACGATACGGTGATAATTTTCATATAATATAAAGTTTGTTAAAAAAAATCAAATCAATCAGAATAAACATTGACTATGATAGCCTATCTCTCTCACTTTGCAACAGACAATGCAAATTTCAAATTTCAATAATTAACAGTCCTAAGAATCCAATAGAAAAGTACATTTCGTCAGTGCCTAATGCGATGATGTCGGTGATGACTGTGATGAGGATCTCCGCCTTAATTGGTAATTATCGTGATTAAATGAATACAAATTCCAACAGGTCGTTAACGCACGTATTTATCAACAACCGCGTGCTTTACACGGAAAACGAGAATTGAAAACAGCGATTAGTCTTGCGAGAGGCATCCAAACCAGGTGTTGTTGCCTTGTGCTCTCGGCCTAGACCTTGCTTGCTGCTGCTTGCCTTAATTATTTCGTTCCGTTTTAATTCGTTGCACTTTTTATCATTTCTTCAAACCTTGCGGCAGAATTCGTCAAGGTTAAAAAAAATTAAAGCAAAAAGAAAATCAATTACTTTTTGAATTTAAGCAAAGTTCGGTTTCGGTTTCGTTTGACGACTTAACGTCATTCGGGGGTTCACCGCTACATAACTTACTACACTTGTTTCTGTTTTGTTATAAAACAAATTTTTTTAAATTGAGTTTATTACGAGATTCCATTAACTGTTTATTTAATCCTAAGTTTGTTTTTTAATAACCGTTCTACTTGTCATTTTGTCCACTTAAATTCGTCCTAGCTCGTTCTTCATTTTTTTTTTTAATATTGTCTTCATATTTATTTATTTAAAAATTCCCATCTTCACAACATTGTTCCTAGATAGTTATTATTTTCTATCTGTTAATTCCAGACACGTTTCATAAATTCAATCTTACTTCGCCCCTTTCTTTTTCTGTGTACAAAATAGTACTTTAAACATTCAATTTCTTTTTGTAAGTATGAATTGTTATGACCTAGAGGAATTCACAGAGTGGCTGACATCTAGCGGAAGTTTTATGAAGGGCCTCATGATCATGAATGTTTAGAGGAATTCACAGAGTGGCTGTCATCTAGCGGAAGTTTTATGAAGGGCCTCATGATCATGAATGTTTAGAGGAATTCACAGAGTGGCTGTCATCTAGCGGAAGTTTTATGAAGGGCCTCATGATCATGAATGTTTGGAATTTCATTGAATTGAATTGTTTGTGGCGCTTCCATATCTTCAGCATAACGTACACACAATAACAAAACTAACAAAAGCATTGATGGATCGGATAGAGCAGGTTATATCGACTAATATTACTGACAGCTCTTTGTTTCCCTATTAGAAGCGCCATCTGTTGGTTGTTTCTACGTTCTGTTTCTTTTCTTTTAACTTTTATTATCACCACCTCTCTGTTGCAATCCTTGATGATGATTTTTAGTTCGTTTTTTCTTCTCTTGTTCAGAAAGATATTTTCCCGTATTTCAGTTTCTACTTTCCACCATTTTGACTTTTTGATTTCAGATTCTCTGTAAGGTATCTTCTTTTGAATTACTATATTGCACCTGTTATACTTGTCACAACCCAGAAGTTTTTGGAACGATCTTTACTTCACCTTCATTTTCTTCTTCTTCTTTTTATTTGCCTCCAGAATTTTTTTTTTATGAGTTTGCTCGTTTTGTTTTCGCTTGTTTTATATTCGCTACAATTCAGACAGTTTTAACAAAAATCACTTTTACTTCACCCTCTTTTTTTTTTAATAAAGAGTCGTGTCGTAACAATATCTATTTCTTCTAAATATACTTTCTGTCTCCTTTTCTTTCTTTGACCTTCTCTACACGTACGTCCATTACAATCCAGAAATATTCAACAAAAATCATTTCTTGGATGATTTTTATTTCATCTTTTGCTCTTCTTCTGTTCCAAAAAAGAATGTTTTTATTAATTACTTCTTCTATGTAGATTTCTCTCACCCTTAAATTCTATGTGGTCTTTTGACCTCTTCTACTTATCGCTTGCTCCAGAATTCTTTAATAAAACATGAGTTCTTGGATGACTTTCATTCTTCTTCCATTTCTTTTACTGGAAAAAAAATCCATCTTTTCGTTTTTCATCTGTTTTTCACTTTTCAAATTCGAAACATATCTTTGACACTTCAATTTTTATCTTCTTCCTCAATTTTTTTATGTGAATTTTATTACCACTACTTGTTCTATATTTCTTACTTCAATTACATGTCATATCTCAATTATGTTTTTTATCATTTTTAGAAAACAAAATTTAATTAATTAATTGACTTCACTTGGATATTATCCATCTTCTTCTGGTTTCCGAAAGTGCATATATCTGAAAGTCAGAAAGAACAAAATTAATTATTTCTGCCATTCCAGTTTTTCTGTTTTTTTCACGTTTCCTTTATTTTGTTTTGTATTTTTATATTCTCGTCTTTGCAGGTCGACAGTGTCTATCTTTGTTGGTCGTTTTCCCTTACTGCATTCTCACCTTTTGATTCTCGAAACTTTTGATTCTCCTGCCTGCCTTGAAATGGTATCATTCTTTGCAGCTGTTCTTTTTATTTGGTTCCATTCGTTTATGCTTCAATCTATTTTTGTGTATAATTGTTCCCATCTCTGTTTTTTACTATTTCAAATTCTCAAGGCCTAATGGCGTTTTCGATCAGCTGCTCTGGAGTGCTCTCAGAGTATGTCCATCTTGTTTTAACGTCATTTAATAACAAGGGATGGAGATACTCTTCGGACCAACAGATCGAAAACAATATCATATATTTTAATTATTGGAAAAGAACAAAAAAATAATTTGCAACTATTGTTGCATATTAACATTGCAACACATTTTCTTATGGTTTTTGTCAACAAAATTGCAAGTAAAAGCTAAAGAAATCCTATAACAAAAATATATATTTGCAATACCATAAAATTGTTAACAGAAAATCTTTGGAAAATCCTTTTTATTTTCCAACACTTCCATCTGTATTTACTTTTTTTTTAATTATAGAAAACCGGATTGCACGGATTGCCACGCCTCGTCCTGTACACATCTGAAGACGCCCATTATTCAGTCAAAAAGCTTGCGTCTTTCTTGGGAATCGGAAGCGACAATGTCTACGACATCAAAACAGATGAACGCGGACGCATGAGCACGGCTCACCTTCGGAAGCAGATACAAAGAACCTTGCAAGAAGGAGCGGCCCCGTTCATGGTGAGCGCCACGGCTGGAACGACCGTTCTGGGAGCTTTCGATCCCATCGACCAATTGGCGGACGTCTGCGAAGAATTCGGGCTTTGGTTGCACGTTGACGCAGCCTGGGGAGGCGGCGCACTTATGTCGAGGAAACACAGGCATCTTCTTAAAGGGATTCACAGGTAAGAGAAGATCAAAGTGACCTTCTTCCAAAAACATGTCCGCGGTCGAAAACAAAAAAAAAACCGTAGAGAAAAACAGTTTCCTGTAATTGTTCGTTCAGATGACATTCGAAAATATTGAAAGCTTTCAAATACGACAAGCTTAAAACTATAATTGTAAAGTCCATGAAGTCGATAACGATATGTAATTGTTCGTTCAAATGACATTCGAAAGTATTGAAAGCTTTCAAATACGACAAGCTTAAAACTATAATTGTAAAGTCCATGAAGTCATAACGATATGTAATTGTTCGTTCAGATGACATTCGAAAATACTGAAAGCTTACAAATATGACAAGCTTAAAACTATAATTGTAAAGTCCATGAAGTCATAACGATATGTAATTGTTCGTTCAGATGACATTCGAAAATACTGAAAGCTTACAAATATGACAAGCTTCAAACTATAATTGTAAAGTCCGTGAAGTCGATAACGATATGTAATTGTTCGTTCAGATGACATTCGAAAATACTGAAAGCTTTCAAATATGACAAGCTTAAAACTATAATTGTAAAGTCCATTAAGTCGATAACGATTTTGAAACAGATCCGAACAATTACAGGAAACTGTATTTGTCTATTAGTTTTTGTTTTTAACTGTACGTACAGTTACGATACTTGAAAACTGATTCACTTTGATAAATACAATGTTTTGACGGAGAAACCTGTCAAAAATTTCAAATTTTTTGACATTTGTGACAGTTCTCAGTGTGCAGCAAACTATCTCGATTTCGTTTACACTAATAATAATAATAATATGTATTTGTCTTCAGATTTACATTTGTAAATGTCGACAATGTCCTGGTAACTTATAAAACAGTAAAAACTGTAACTAAAACTAACTAATATGTTAATCCATAATGCAATCGATTCGTTGTTTTGTAAGCGACGATTAAATCTGCGGAGGTTTTGCAACGAGACGCTCTGCTTCAAATCAGCATATTTCTTTTTTTTTTGGGCCAAGGTATCTCATTAAAACGATAAATAAATAAATAATCAGTTGCAAAAATCGTTAGCTAATTCAGCGAGTGCTGTAAAAATTTGTGAAAGCGTCCCTCGGCAAACATTATAAAACCGAAATTCGCAATGCCTTGCAAATAAATCATTATTGCATGAGAAAAGACTCGAGTCGATTGTTATTAATATTAATTTAATCGTTCTGTTGAAGCAAAGGATGTAATTTATTGGCTTTTAATTACGACGCGCTGTAATTAGTTTTCGTAAAGCCATGCAGAATGTTGTGCAAGGTAATGAGGGCTTGCGTGATTCAGATTAAAACCGAACAAAATTTCCCGCTGGGTAATTTACATAAAACACTGAGAATTCTGATACTATACTATACTGCTATAATATTTTGCTCAACTATAATATGAGCGAAAATAATTGAGGGCAATTTAAATTTCCCGCCTTTAATTTTTTTAAAAATAAGTTGAGTAATGTGGGTAATGTAGGTAATTATAATTCAATAAGTACCAGTAATTATGTGTACAATACGACGTAATGACCGTAATTATATTCCAAGTGAGTAATATTAGTTATTTTAATTAAAAGCATTTTGAAACAAGCGATCGTAGGATGTCGCTCTGTTTTATCTGTTTAAAAACATTTTGGTTATCAATAACTTCTTGCAACTGCCACAGACAAAGAATAAAAATCACTAGGGAGTGACGCGGGAAATTCAAATTTCCTGCAACCATCTTCTCTCATTGTGCATTACTTATAAAAACAAACAATTAAGGGACACGCCAAAGTGAGAAGTAAAAATATTCAAAGAAATTTTTAGTTTGTTGTCATCTCCAGAAGCCCATGGATTTATTAGATTCAAATATCAACAAAGCATTGGGATTTCAAATTTTTTTAACATGATTTTTTTATTCCGTGGCGCCATTTTAAAACTGATCGCTTGACGCTTATTGACAGTACTTAAATTATTTTGCTAAACATTTAAAATAATAACCGACGAGTGGGTAGGCCGTGATTAAAACAATAGATTCAGGCTGCATTGGCGTAATGGCATACGTTGACGAATATGATAGTGAAGAAAAGGTCAGATGACTTGTAAACAGTGTTGCCAACCCAGAAATAAGAGTAGTCTCAAATATCCCTTCCTGTGAAACAAACACTGCTAAATTTGTGAGTGTTTTTTTTTTAAATAGCATTGAAAGAGATAGGAGAGAAACAATGTAATAAAAAAAACATGTTGATTACTCATAAGATAAAATCTCTAACCTCAAATACCGGGTGATGAATGGAATTTATAATTAGAGAAGGCTGTGATTGGTGCTATTTTATGCTGTGTGGTTGGATACAATGAGAAATAAATTTTAAATTGACAGTTGTCATATTTGAGGTTATGCTCGTGCTTTATACAATCTTTATTTTGTTATTCTATTTTATATGGATGCTGGTTTACACCCTTCTTTAGAATATTTGGGGGGGGGGGGAGTCTGCAAGACAAATCCGTTTATTATCAATCATTCAAAAAAAAAAAATTAAATGTCACAATTCTGACACTTAAAATTTTTTTTATTTCAAACTGTAAGCCTGTGTTGCCAAGTTTTTGGAAAATATCTCACAGTCTGCTCTAATTATACATTCCGTTGATCGCACATCCCCACAAACAGAGATTAAATCTCCGAGTTGGCAACATTGCCCGTAAAGTTGAAATGGGAGACGAAGCAGAGATTAATCATCAATCAATTAATTTTCAATCGCATGAAAATGATAGTAATGTTTGAAAATAATCGAAGATCGGCGATGAAATTAAAATATCGCATAATCATAATACCTAGATTCAGACGATAAAAAAATTTATTAGAAAAAAAATCAACGGAGTCTGAAATGTATAAATAATTTTTTTTGAAATGAGAAAATAAACGTTAATGTTATTTGAAGAACAACAAGAAAAAAAAAACAATAGAAGTGACATCAAAATGTGAACGAATTAGATAACAAAAACAAAAGACGCTCGAAACTAGGGAGAAAAATAAAGAAACCTTCCTCTAGTGGTGAATGCAAAAAAACTATAAAAAGAACAAAAGAAGATCGAGAGCTCTTTTCTGGTAGAGAATGAAAAAAGAATCAAAATTTACAAAAGCACTATCTAAAGGAATAATTCGACAGGAAAAAAAATTGAAACAATTGAACACTTCCCTAAAACTAAAAAACTAGAATGAACAAAAAACAAATGATTGATCGGAAAAATTACTAGTTCCAAGAAAAAAAAAACAAAAGCAAAAGAGGACTGCAACAAATAACTACAAAATACAGAAGTTCAAGAACAAAAAATAAAAGGTCAACGAATTCGTCCGACGGAGAAAGAATAAAAATAAAGTTTGGAACAGAGGACAAAAGAAGATCGAGGAGCGTTCTTTCTTTGTGCAGAGAGTGAAAAATGAATCAAAATTTATTAAAACGGCGTCAGAAAGAATAATTCGATAGAAAAAAAAAACGAAAGAAAACTAAAACAATTAAACACTTTACTAAAACTAGAATGAACGAAAAACAAATAATAATGGACATGAAAAATTAGTTCATTAGAAGAAAAAAACAAAAATAAAAGAAAACTATAAAATATACAAGTGCGAGAACAGAAAATAAAAGGTCAACAAATTCATCCAACGGAGAAAGAATAAAAAAAAACAAAAGCTATTAGAAACAATGGGCGCGTTCAGGGGGTGAGTTGCTTACTCAGCAATCGTTTGTGATTGGCTCACATTAATGTAATAACCAATCACAAACGTTTGCTGAGTAAGCAACTCGGCCGCTGAACGCGCCCAATGATTTGATAGAACAGAAAATTTTTCTTTTCTGTTTCTGTCATTATCCAAAGCTTTCCGCCGAAAGGCTATTTTATTATTTCCGTGCGTTCTCGATTGTTGGCAACACTGCCACCTGCTAGCAACACAAGGGCCGGTTCAGAAATAGAAAAGAGCGCGCTCTGAGCAATTTTCTTTCTCTCTCATGCAAGTAATTTTGCGTTCCATTTTAAACGCCCAGAGTGCACTACCTGTACAGTTTCTGAACGCGCCTCAGCTCTCAAGCAGAAATGAGCATTTTTTTACTTCATGGATTTATTTCTTTATAATGCAGTTTGTTTTATTTGTTGGATCTTTATTTATTTCTGGATGCTCTTGATGTTCGTGTTTCCATGCCGTTTTTTAATTCTGTTTCTTCGGTGGAATTAATTTTTCGTATTCCGTTGACTCATTTCGTGACTTTTCTTCTTTTGTTTTTTCTTCGTTAACCTTATCCAGGTTACCTGACGTGTTTTGTTTTTTACATTCATCTTTTTCGCCGTATTTCGTCGTTTTCTCTTCGATCGCTCTTTGATCAAGCAACAGCCAATAATTCCAATCACATTAATAATAATAATAATAATAGTTACAAAAACTAATACCACTGAATGACTAAAAAGAAAAGGTTTTGGATCAGTAGTTTGGAACGTGCTGCCATTCCTCCAAAACCTTTCAAATTTAAATTTTAGACCGTAGATAAAGAAAAGAAAAAAACAAATGACAACTCACAATTTGAATGTGCATAATTAAATTCCAATTAAATCAAACTAGAAGTGCCAAGAGAAAACAAATATTACTTATAAAAAATTAAAAATAAATTCAAAACTCACGCCAATAGAATAATGAAATTTAGAGGCGACTTTTGCTTCAACAGTTTAAAAAAAAAGTGCAGATTTTTTTTCTGTACAAATAAATTTAAAGCATGTAATTACCTAAATACAGTGTAACATGCAACATGGATTTTCCTGTTTCCTTGTAACGCTAATTACTTTATTAATTAATCTACTCTGTGTGAAATACTGGATTTTTATTGAAAACGAGGTCTGACAATCGCCTCTTTCTTTTGCTTGCATCCTTGGATAATGTCGAAACGCTGCAATTTCCATAAGCAAAGAATTGCTCGGCCAACCTTCGCGGGACTCGCGCGCTTATTAAATTTAATGTTCACTTAATTACCGAGGTGACGTGCTTTTTTTTCTTTTATGAGGGCCGATTCGGTGACGTGGAATCCGCACAAGCTTCTGACCGCCCCCCAGCAGTGCTCCACGTTCCTTCTGAGACACGAAGGGATTCTTTCCGGGGCGCACTTCGCCAACGCCGCCTATCTCTTCCAAAAAGACAAGTTCTACGACACCTCCTTCGACACCGGCGACAAACACATACAGTGTGGGCGTCGCGCAGACGTCCTCAAGTTCTGGTACATGTGGAAGGCCAAGGGCACGTCCGGATTCGAGCAGCACGTCGATAAAGTCTTCGACAACGCCGAATTTTTCGTCGAGAACATCCGACACAGAGATGGCTTCCGAATGGTTTTAGATGAGCCGGAATGCACCAACATTTGCTTCTGGTACAATCCTCCGAGTCTACGTGGCCAGGAAGCCCAGCCCGATTATAAGGAACGTTTGCATCGTGTAGCCCCGAAGATTAAGGAGCGCATGATGAAGAACGGCTCCATGATGTGCACGTACCAAGCACAGAAAACTCTGCCGAACTTCTTCCGGATCGTGTTCCAAAATTCTGGTTTGGATCATGCGGATATGATGCACTTAATACACGAATTTGAGAAGTTGGGTAGCGATCTTTAGGTGCCTCGGGAATTTCATGAATTAAATTAATTATGTACATATCAGTTATTTATGTTTAAGGTGTATTTAATAAATATTTTTAAGAATACACAACGTTATTTGGTGTTATTTGAAAGGAAAAGTCTTATTTAGTAGCTCATGCTATGAGATCATTTGAAGCAGGACAAAGAATGTCATATCATTTTTTTATAAATCTCAAACAGACATTTAAGGTTTATTAAATGTCAAAAATTCAAATTTGGTTCCGAACCAAGCGTACCAAAAGGCTTGCTATAATAACCTATCAAATAACAATGCACCAGTCAAATTTGTATTGCACGGAAAGTTTCTAAAAGTGCAACATTTTTAGAAGATTTCCTTTTGTCATAAACCTCTCCACAGATCAGATAAACGTCACTTCCGTTAGCGCGAACAAGTAAGTTTGAATGTATTTCAACCAGGCAACTAATGACAGCTCTCGGGTGGTAAGGTGGGGGCTCGAGAAGTCAGTTCAAACTTACTTGTTCGTGCCAACGGAAGTGACGTTATACGATCTGAGGTATGTAAGATTTGCAGCAAAAGGAACGCGGCCATTTTCTTAATCAAACGTTTAACCTAACCAATTAAGCCTGCTTTTTCTGCTGTGGAGATTTGGAAAATTGGTGATTAGGGAGGGGTTTCGAACTAAGTATGTTTGACGTAAATTGTAGAGAAATGCGAAGACAAATAAACGAAACGAAACAGCTGATTGAGCTAATGAGAAACGCGCGTGCGTCTTAAAATTGCTCCAGAAAAATTGAAAACACTCAAACATACGCTTCTTGGATATTCGGCTAATGCCGCCACCAGTGTTGCCAAACGATCAAAATTTAAGTCACCAGATTGGCTGACAAAAAGTCACCAGTTACCAACTGAAAAGTCGCCAGTTTATTTTTTTGCACTAATTTGTAGTTCATTTGAATTTTTGATGAAGCTTCAAATTTGTTTTATTAGATTTAGGTACAAAAAGATAAAAAAAAGGACAAAAGCTTCAAATACTTTTCCTAATTAGCTTCAGGCGAATATACAGTCGAAAGCAAAAAATCGATAGCACACAATTACAGTTTTCTGTAATTATTCTTTCTCAGAATGGTATTATTTAAATTCGACTGATTTCACAGACTTTATAAAAGTTGTGAACTTGTCAAATCTGAAAGCTTTGAGTATCACCTGTGAGATCGTGTTTAAAAAATTACAGGAAACTGTAATTTCCTACTAGGAGTACTTTTTTTT
Organism: Prosopocoilus inquinatus; assembly: GCA_036172665.1. Classification (NCBI taxonomy): domain Eukaryota; kingdom Metazoa; phylum Arthropoda; class Insecta; order Coleoptera; family Lucanidae; genus Prosopocoilus; species Prosopocoilus inquinatus. The sequence goes on from CM069873.1 coordinate 3,192,671, forward strand.
GCTTTCGCTATTCCAACAAAACTAAAAATAAATGAATTTGTAAAAAAGAGTCTAAAATTTAGGAAGAAAAAATGCCTTCTTGCAAATATTTTTAAATTGGCGGAAAGGACACTGACATTGTTGACAGATGGCCGATGTTCGATATCGCAAAAAGACACGTCTCAACTTTTATCATTGAAAATTAAAATCATTTTAATGTTATAAATTTTCTTAAGTTTTTAAAAATAATCACCAGGTAATCAACGAATAACAAAAATCTGCAGATCTGGTGATAAATCGCCAGCTCTGGCAACACTGGCCTCCACGCCAGTAGGAGTAGGTAATCACGTGATCGACCGAAAACCAATGACAGTAATCCTCAAATATCCAATTCTCCAAATCTCCAAAGCAAGCAAAGGAATGAAGCTGCTTTGCTCGCTTTGGAGATCTGGAGTAGCTGCAGAGTTGCCAGATCGGCCGAAATTTCGCCATTTGGGCTACATTTTAGACGCACTTACATATTTGGCACGTGGCATTAAATGATTGAAACAAAATTAAAGTAAGTTGGGAACACTGATTAATTGGCAATACTTACTACTCGTCATAATTTTCCTAATTTGTGTTATTTTCACGCGATCGCTTAGTTACATTTTTAGAAAATTTGCAATGTTAGGTCAAAAACTGATCATAAGATGTCGCTTTTTAAGCTATTCATCATCAAGGTTGGTAAAACTGATATTGCACCCATAGCATATCTATAGCTTTCATAGCCTCGTTTCCATTTAAATCTTAAAATAATTTGATCCTCTCCCTCCCCCCCTCCTGTTTAAGCTATTCATCAAGGTTGGTAAAACTGACATAGCATCTATAGCTCTCATAGCCTCGTTTCCATTTAAATCTTAAAATAGTTTGATCCTCCACCCCCCTCCCCGCAAAAGTAACTCGTGACGCGATCACACGAAACTTCTATCCGTCACAGTGAAGTAAATAGAGACAGACTTTTAATTTGTCTCCTAAAGCTTAATCTAATTCATTAAAAATGGAATCGATTTTGTGGTCCTATCGATCGAATAATACAAAATCATCATTAATAAGCCCAACGGAATTTATCACGTGACGTGACGTAACGAGTGAAAATATTCGCATGCGAAAATGACGTCAAATGACGTAACTCTCTTATACCGGTTTGTACGGGTTCATACGAGAGCCTACGTCATTGTGACGTCATTTTTGCAAGCGATTCAAGAACAACCCCCTATAACTCAAATGACATTTCCGAAATACGAACTGATCAAGAATGATTTGAGTCGTCGGCAATAAAATGGAGATAATTTTTTGTTTCTCATTCGAAAATTGGCTCGTTTTCGCTTGCTCGTTACTTCTCCAGTTACTTAACCTCGATGGTTCTCTCATTGACTATTTATCATTTTATCACTGCATTCAGCAGAACGAATCGCATTCGCACTATTATATCACCATAGTTATTCTTGCGCTAACGTCACAAGGTGTGTTATTCATTGTTGAACGCTTTTCACAGATAAAATTTGTAAATGGCCGGCAGTAGAAGGGTAAGTGAAATACATATGTTTAAGCATTTTTCGTGAGTTTATGTAGAAACTTTGTTAAAACTAACCTTAAAATAGACATTTCCAAACAACTAACTGCACACTGCACAAACAAACACACTAAAAATCGTGCCTCCCATTGCCTCCTAACCTCACTTTGCGAGCACGCGTGTTTACACAGGTTTGTTAAAAAGAACCGATTTGTGCATTGATTGCACTTGTTGCTTAGCTTACTTCACGGAAATAATAACGTCATTTACGATCACTTTTAACATACACAAAAAAAATAAAATAATAAATACAGTGCTTTCCGACGCGTGACGACCGTACAGCGACTTGACTGGAGTCGCTTTTGTTTCGAAAATTCGCTCGGAACTTTACCGGTGTCGAAAACTCTCTTTTAGCGCACGTAAGAGAGTGAGAAGACCAGAGTAACCAGAACGCTCCGAGCGAATTAACGAAACCGCCTTAGGTTTAGGTATAGCGTACCTGAGTAATAAAATTTAATCCTGTAACAAATTCCATAACATTTGTCTTGGTTTACTTTTGTATGAATGACGTTAATTATGTTCAGTTTAATTTTCGGCCGTTGGGCGAGTGATCGTTACGCCGACCAATGAGGACTAAAAAGTTCATTATTGATCACATTGTATCACCGCAGTATTGTCCATTTATGCATAAATAGCGTTTTGAGCTGTTTACAATTTGGGAAACTGGATTGAATTTTATTTAGCTTCGCAACATTATTAGTTGATTTTCCAAAATCAACATCAATTATCAATTTCAATATGGCGGCGTAGCTCTGTTCTGTCAACAGACTTCAGTCTCGATCACAAATTTGCATGATTAAAGATTCATTCAGTTTATTACATTTTGTTGTGTACATGTAATGGAATAATTAAAAAAAAAAAGGAATTTAAAGTGTTTGAGTTTAATGGAGAACTAAAATTTCCGATGGCGGCGCTGCGAGCGTCAGCTAATTTGCATGAAATAATTCCGTTTAAAACACAGATGCTCAAAATTATTAAACGTAGCTTTATAATAGTTATAGTTAATTATATACAATAAAAGAATAATAAAATACAAACAATACTTGCATCACATTTCAGTCGTGTAGGTGTAGGTCATAGATCAGGCGGAAGTTCCGCGTAACATCCTTAGAGGTCGCAATCGAATACAGAATTTCTTGTTTATTAGGAGTACAAAATTATACGACATTTAAAGCACACAGTTGTCTTCAATTAGGATTAAAACATGTTTAATTTTGCTTCATTACTTTCGTAAACTGTTGTTTTGCGATGAAGGAAGGCGTTCGGCACAATTTGGCAACGCCGAAATTTCAACGCCGCTCCGAAGTCGGTAAGTCAAAGTGGTCGGTAAGTTAGGTAGTTTTTAACGAGTTGACAATGTAATTTGTTTACAACTTTTCTCCGTTAAAAATTAAAAACGTGTTAAAAACTAATCGATTACGGACAGCACTTCTTTCTCTCCGATTTAGATCGAACAGGTTTTAACGTGCAGTTATGTTTATTTGAGGGGCGGCGTCCGTCGTCGAATCGGCAGTCGAGATTTTGTTGTTACGTTCCGAGCCTGTCGAAACGTGTTAAGATGGTGAGCTTTAAGTTATTATTTATCAGCAAAACGCAAACACAATAGCTTTAATCGCTCGCTATCGTCTCATTGCAAACGTGATTAACGAGGATTGAATCTACTGTGACATTTTGATTACATCATAGAATTAGATACGAGGTTTTTTTATTATTGCCTTCGGAAGACTACTTTTAAGTATTATTAAAAAGCAAGTGAATTGTTGTATAAGTGCGTGGAATAGAAGTTAACAAATCATTAAACTTGCATCTGTGTATGTAGAGGTGTATTATAATTGGCGCCTCGAATAAGAACGAGTACTTTTGCATACGAATTAAATTAACGCTGCATCCCTGCCAGTGTGAGTTGTCTTTAATTGTTTTGATGCCGGGTTATGGTAAGGACATTATTATATCGATCCCCGCGTTTGCCTTTACCATTCATGCCGATTTTTTCACCTCAACTCGGCTATAAATGAGTATTTAATGTTAATAAGCGCAGTAGTTGTCACGTAGTATTAGATTGAAGTCGTTTAGGCCCTGCTTTATTTTCACGTTACGGCTGCCTTTTTTTTTATTACAAACTATAACATCCCCTACAAGAAAAAAAAAAAAAAAAAAACAATTGTTACAGGCTCAAAATAATACAGAAGAAACTTGTAATAGAACGAACACTTCGGGGAACTTATTGTGGAGAAAATTATTGAATACCTTCGATGAAAACAAGGAAGCCCTGCCGTTCGTTGAAGAGTTCTTCAGGAAAAGCGATGCCAGTCTTGATTCAGCGGCGTTAAGAAAAGACGCGCAGCTCATAGCGAAAGTGTTTCCTTACTATTCCGTGGATTACATCGCCGAGCGTCTGCGAGTGGTGGGAAACGAAGAGAACAGTATCGCCCTGGTTTTAAGGCAATTGCTGGCGAAGCACGGCAAATCCAAAGCGTCGCAGGAGGCCAATTTGAAAAACCTGGAGAAATACTGCATAGAGGAAGCCTACGCTAAAGTAAATACTGATAATAACAGTAATTCGGCCGAGCCCGGCAGTTTGTTTTCTTGTAAAAGCACCGAAGATAGCTTGGATAAATTTGTGATGGATATCCTAGGAAAAACTAATAATACTAATGATGTTGGAAATGTTACCAATGACGTTGAAAATAGGCCGTCGACTTCGAAAGACTGTACCGTAAACAGACCTTGCACCTCAACTAAATCGGCCACGGCAGTTTCAAGCACTTCAAACCTAGATATATTGTGCGAAGCTGCGACTTTAGAGTTACCGAAAGATTCGGCTTACGAAACGCCAGACTCGCAGACAGATTTAGTAGAAGATCAAAGTATTGAAGGAACGGTGCAATCATGCGGTAATGATTTTTCAAAACCGGCATGCGACACAATAAAGGAAACTATTGAAGATGTGGTCAAGTCGTATTCGGGAGATAACGCTGCGACTGAGACTTTCGTTGGACCATTTAAACCTTTAACAGCGAACGCACGAAAACTAGCAGAGTTTATGGTGCAGGAGGACCTTCGTAAGGCTGAGGATGATTTGCGCAGAGCTGCGGACGAATTGCGCAGGGCTGAACTTGATTTGCACAAAGCTCAAGATGATTTTAGGCCAACGGTCATCAAGCAATATAATTCTTGGGATTTACAAGCAGGAAAGAGGTGTGTCACGAGAGCACCGAAGCTTAATCTTCCGGCTACGGTAACGAGGAATGTTACCCTGAGGTCAAATACAGGTAAGTTAATTGTGACTGTGAATGAAAATATAATATTTAATTAATTCATATTAAGTTAACGATTTTCCTTGTGCTTGTCATGTCATTATCAAACGTACAAAGTCAACCTTTACAAACAAAATTTCAGAAAAACAACAGAAGCTGGATTTAGTTGCGTACCTGAAAGAATTATTTCCAGACAAAAGCGAGCAAGACATTTACGCATCGTGTCTTCACCATAATATAGATGTGAGTAAGTTACCAGAGGACTCAGGTTTCGACTTGCTGGTCCGAGATCTGAGTTCTAACGATCAGCCAGCCGATCTTTCTATGAAGAGGAAAGAGAATGTTCAAGAAGAAGTGAACGATAATGTAGAAGAGGCGGCGAAAGGTAAGATGTAACGCAAGTCAATTAAAAAGAAAAAAGGAAATCACTACTGTTTTGTTTGAAGTGAGTTTGTTATCAGGGGATTTAAATTTCGACTGGCCATGAAAAGAGTCAGCTTATTTTGTTAATTCGTGGCAAATATCGAAAGGTAAACAAATTTTCAGTTTCCCCCGTAAGTCAGAGTTTCTAAAATAATTTTTCGTTTTTGTTCTTGATTGAACTAGTGAACCCATTCATTTATGGCCGTACTTAACACAAGTTTTTTTTTTTTTTATCTTTTGGTTATTTGCAAAAGCGTATTTACTATTCTGCATTGTTATAGTAAGGAATTACAGTATTTTTCTTTTGGTTTTTCCCATTTTTGTCACTTATGTCTGTCAGAAGGGGACCTAATTATTTCAATAGACTTGAGATTTCCGAAACTGAAAAACGATTTGATAAATTGGGAAACATAATTGATAAAACGAGCACGAACCGAAAGGAAAACGCTGTATTTTCTTATGCCCAAACCTTTCGCATAATCTATTCTTACTTTAGAAGAGAATGTCCCAAATAAAGAAGTGGGTAATGAAGGTGATAGTAAGGCAGAGGAGCCTCCAGCTGCGAAGAAAGCAAAAACAGATAACGAGTAAGTTTCTGTCTTTAATATTATTTATTGTTGCTTAGCTCGTTTCAAAAACAAATTTGTTTGAAACTGACGTATAAATGAATAACGCAATAGTTTTGCTTTAATGTTCGGATTAATGTGATTGTTTAACTTGCAGTGATAATACGCCAAGCAACCTTCGATTTCGTATTGTCAAAGATAATGACAGTCATGAAAGACGTTTTGTACAAATCCCACATGCAGATGAAAATGCGTCAAGGTGAGGATGACACAAAACCCCTTTTGTGTTGTTGTTTTTATTTAGAACAGGCATTAATTTATTATTTTCAATAATATAAAAAAAATACGAGTCACTAACACCAATTTAATTATTAATTTCAGCAAATCGCACATTTTAAGTTTTAATTGCGATACAATTAAGTTAAAAAAAAGGTGTTTATTTGCAGTCTTATCAGTTGTAAATTATTTTGAAAGAACACATTGGTTTTTGCACGCTCTTTTCCTGCATCTTTTTTAATCAGGTTTATTTTAGTTGGGCCCAAAACCAGTTCACACCACACACTCAAGCCTGCATTTGTGAAACTAACACCCAGAAAATAATTTGAATTTACGTACTTATTTATTTATTTATTTATAATTGAGTAAGTTTATTGCCAATGATAATTCAAAATCCACCTTTCATTTGTAGCCTTCCTTTCATGGAAAAGCAGCCTGCTGTTCAGTTAAGTGATACCGATAGTTACGACGATCTAGATCATGATGAAATGGACGTCGACACTGATAATGATCCGACAGTACCGGAAGACTTACCCCAAACATCATACGATAACAAGTTGCTTTCGAAGCTGATGGAGATTTTCTCGGATGCCTGCCCCATATTCATCAAACGTTTGTGCGTTGGAAAAACTTACTCCCACGAAGTAATAGATCAAATTACCAACTACATTTTTTCAAGTAAGTTACACACTTTACAATTGTAATTAAAAAACAGAGACGTGTTAGTTGGAGACTATCCGAAACGCCGACCGAAATCACCCAGTCCTGAACCCGGTTGGGACGCAGAGAAACAGCTGATTATTCTCAAGGAAATTCTGCCGGATGCGGATCCTAATTACTTGCAATACCAAGTCGAGCTTCACGTGAATAATCAGGAGAAACTGAAGAACTTCATTTCCAATGCCATCGAAACTCGAAACTATCCTACAATGAAAGAATATTTAAGGTAACAAAAGTGTTTTCTATTGATGTGGTGGCTGTGCACTCAGATGTAATAAAATGAGTTGGAGATACTCAGTGTGAGTGTTTCATTTTAGAAAGCAGCAGCTCTCCGCTCAAGAAAAGCAATACACCACCGAGTTTAAAGTCGAGAAGTTTTTGGAAGTCATTCCTGATCCGGAGGCGTATTTTAATGATCCTCAGCGAAAGCCGACCATCACCAGTAAACCAGAGGATATGACTTACCATTACGCTTTCAAGTTCTTGAAGAACATGTATTTGTCTTTGCCCATTCGATCAATAAGCACCGTTTTTAATAGTCACGATTATAATTTAATAAAAACCAAGGCGGATTTAGACAAGATTGTAAAATCAGGTAACGGATTGATGAAGACGAGAAGGAAGCCTCTGCCAATTACCGACATGATTCAAAATATTCCTTTCCTGCAAGAAGTAAGTAGCAGCCACTAATAGTTCATTCGAATGTTTAGTGTTTAATTTTTAGATAGCGTATTTACAACATCAGGACGAAATACTGGAGTTTATTAAAACAAAAAGGGAAATAGACGAGTCAGAAAAAAGCAGAGCGAGGGCGGGGGGTTTCTTGCAGACGTGCAACTGTTGTTACGACGACGAAGTCATGCCCAATTGTATAATGAGTTGTGAAAACGGCTGTTCGTTTTGTAAGACCTGCATACAGAAAAGCGTGGAGATTGCATTCGGCGAAGGCAAACTCGACTTTCCCTGCCTGGGTGAGTGCAACTCGCACTTCAGCTTGCAAACGCTGCAGTTGGTTTTGTCTCCTAAATTATTCTCGAAAATGGCCCAGAAGAAACAGCTGGAAGAAGTTAAGGCGGCTGGCATTGAAGATTTAGAAAGTTGCCCGTTCTGTGATTTCGCCACAATTCCCGCGCCTGGTGATAAACTCTTCAAGTGTTTCAATCCGGAATGCATGAAGGAAAGCTGTCGTGAGTGCAAGGAACCTTCGCACATCCCCTTGCGGTGTGATGAAATCGAGAAAGACGATGATGTTAAAAGAAGGGTGTACATCGAAAACAAAATGACCGAAGCCCTCCTGAGAAAATGCTACAAATGCGGCATGAAATTCATTAAATCGGATGGATGCAATAAAATGACTTGCAGCTGTGGAGCTTCCATGTGTTACATCTGTGGAAAGCCCGTACGAGATTACAAGCATTTTAACGGACAAGGAGGCGATCAGTATCACCTGTAAATCCCAACTTCAATTATTTTTTGGACGTCTGTTATTTAATAATCATGTTTTTAGGTGTCCGTTGTACAGTGATACCAACCAGCTTCACCAGCAAGAAGTTTTACGAGGAGCTGAAGCAGCTAAACAGGAAGTCGGTGTGAACCAAGATCCATCCAAGTTGAAAATTGATCCCACTGCAGATGTGGAGAAACATTATCAGAAGGAGAAGGCAAGAAATCCCTACCAGTTACCACCTGGAATGCATGCTGGTGTAAGTACTAAACAAAACAATTTACGTAATAACATTATGGTTTAGTTTTAATTTTCAAACAGAATGCGCGTCTTGTGGAGCCTGCACGACCCGGCCGAGATGACATTTATTTCCACGTGGGGGTCAGAGTCAACCAGAACCACGTTCAATTCGACCATGTACATCGACACCGACATCATCACCACCACCACCATCACCATAACCATCCAGCGCAGCAAAGGGGGCAATAACTTTTATAAAGAACTGATTCAGTAAATTTTATATCGGACCAGTATGTATTTTGTTACACGAGTTTCATTGTAAAGCGATACTTATTTCTTCAGTAAGCGTAAGTTCCTGTTTATGAAACTAGTCATTAAAATCCTTGTCGTTTGCAAGGCCCTCATCAAGCACATGTCTTGTGATTGCATGGGGAAATTGCTTGGCAAGTTTTCACAAAACCGGCGATAACAACCATGTATTACTCGTTTTAAGATTAGTAAAACTTTTGAGCACATTCCAAGAGAGACACGTTTATTACCATCTTGTATCATCATCATTATTATTATTATTATTAAATTTTAAAGTTCGTTAGTTAACTGTTTTTTTTTTATTTTTTCATTTACTCTTGAACAGAACACAGTGCCATATTCTTTCTTTTTCAGTCAACTTGAGTTGCGAAGATGTATTTGTTCCGAAGTGTGTTTGCGTTTTATTTGTTCTGCGCTATTAACGAGCGTTTTTTTTTTTTTTATTTTGAGGTGCCTCAAAATCTTTCCAAGTATTTAAAAAATTTATAAAACTCACAAAAAAGATTACGTTACTTCTTGCAGTCGCACTGATGATACCAAAAAGTAAGATGATTTAAATCTGTTCTGTGTAGTTGTGTGTCTGTGTCATTACTGGATATATAGACGTTTAAATACAAATTCCTTATTGTTGCTGTATACAAGTTTATGAAATGTTATGTATGTAACTGTAGGAAAACTATTTTTATATTATAAGAATTTATGGCGTAAATAAATGCATTTTTTTTTATTAAATAGACGGTTGTTTTTTTTTAAAGGCGCATAAAATAAATAAAAACTAATCACAATTGCAAGCGTTAAATTTTATTTGATAGAAATGGTATTTGTAAAATTTTAAAAGTTGATCAGCATCACCTGTTGGCAGTAAGCCAAACTAAAAGCTAAGTTGAGAACCTTTGAATTTCGTAACGTTTGTTATTTGGTCGCGTTTAGGTGACCAATAATTCAAAAATGCTTAATTATTTGGTCACCTAAACGCGACCATTAGAACTTTACGTTTGGACTGGAGGGCTACAAGTTTTGATTTGATTGATTGCCATTCTGCACGATCAAAAACTCTTCGTAGTTGTTACAACAAAATACCTGACTTGAATTTTTGGTTGACAGTTCATTTGTAAATAACCATAATTCAATCTAAACAAGTTTTAAAAATAGAGAGATTCAGAGAAAAGAATGTCTGTTTTTGAATCAAAACACGTTTGGATCACGATTTTGTGAGCGAAAGAAAGCAGCTTAAATCACAAGGTCGACAGCAAGAGAAATAGCAGACAATTACAGCTCTCTGTAATTTTTGTTTCTCCGAAAGGGTATTGTTTAAATACGACTTCACAGATTTTACACAAAAGTTTTGAGCTTGTCAAATTTGAAAGCTTTCAAAATTGTCAGTTACGAAGTCGTATTTAAACAGTACCATTTTGGAGAAAGAGAAATTACAGGAAACTGTAATTATATTGCTTTCGACCATCAAATCAATTAAATTTCTTTTTTTTTTAAGTAAACTAATATGAAAGATTTATTTACATGTTATTATTGTCATTGGCCGTTCTTTAATTAAAAGCTTTCAAGTTTGAATTCACAAATTTGGTCGATTTAGCTCCATCTATTATTAAAAAAATGCAAATTCTGAAATTGATGCTGTTGAAGTTGAATGTCAAAATATTTTAGATGCGAGTCAGTTTTGATCTAACCACAAATAGGTTGAAATTAACTTCTTTTCAAAATTACAGTTTCTAAAACAAAAATTAACACATTTCAAATTGATTAATACAATTAGAATTAAAGAAAAGAGCGGACAGCGCCATCTATTGGCGACAAATTAAATCCAGAGTTGAGAACCGTCATATTTTATAACCAGGGTTGCCAGATTGATTGAAATTCCGCCGTTTCGGCTACATTTCAGATGTACGAGTATCGTTTTCTCTTGTTTCTTGCTCATTTCATATTTTTTCTTTCTCTTTCGTTTTTCTTTTTTTTTAATTTTAAAGAATTCATATGTTGCAGCCGTAGAATCGCCGTTTCTTTTTTCATTTATTTTATGTCTATTCAGTCTTCTATTGTTTTTTTTTTTATTCTGTGTTTCGCATTCTTCCCTTTTTAATCGAATTGGCTGTCGCATTTTATTTACAGTTAGTTCTCTTTTGTTTCACATGAGTTTGTTTTTAATCCCAAAAGCACTCGTCGATTTTCATTTTTTCACTTCTGTTTTTTTTTTTTCTTTTTTTTTAATTAATGTTATGCTTTCTTTAATTTATTTTAGTTTATACCAAACTGATTTTTACATTTTGTTGATTGACGCGTTTTTACAGTTGCCTTTTGTTTCGTGCTAGTTTTTCTTTTTATTTTTCGTCTGGAGATTCATTTGTTATTCGTATCAATTTTATATCGCTTTTGTTTTTCTGTTCTTCATGCTTGCGCATTATGGATTTCTCTTTTACTTTTTCTTATCGAATCGACTTTTCGCTTTTTGTTGACGCTTTTTCGTAGTTCATCTCGTTTTTCATTTGTTTTATGTCCATCACAGTGTGGTCTTCTTTTATTTTACGCATTGTATTGTATTTCGTTGTTCACTTCTTTCTTTGTTACGTTCGTGTCGTATCATTTACTTTTTTACGGTTCGCCTATATTTTTCCACGAACTTGCCAGTGTTCTTTTGTTTTCTTTCGCTTCGTGTCTTGCGTGTATTTTGTTGCTGTTTCTTTCATTTGTCTTTTGTTTTGTTTCCGATTATTTTGAGGTTTTGTTTGGTTCGGTTTCATTTGGTTTTTTATTTGCTCTGATTTTTGATGATGAGATATATCAAATCGACGATTTTTTATTGTTTTTGTTATTTTCTTGTCTGTCTGATTGTTCTCATATCTTTGGTCACCATTTTCTTCATTTACTTTCTGCTCTTATTTTTAGCAAAAAAAAGAATAGTTCACCTTGACAAGTGTCAAATGTCAAATTAATTGCATTTGTAAGATTAATTAATGATTCGTTTTTGTTTTTCGTCACCACATTTTTAATTCGAAAATTTTAAGATCGTATTTTTAAATTATAACTGAAAACTTACACTGCCGAGTTAGGGCTGTCTTTTTGTAATGATAATAAAAGATTAATTTGAACATTCAGAAAGATAAACAAACAATTTGTTTGCTCTGTAACCATAGCAACTAACTTAAAGGTCTCGATATTTTCTGTATTTTTAAAAATCGTGAAAAAAATTAATACTGAAAAAACTTTTAACTACAGATATGGACAACCCTATATCATTGAAAAGAGAATTAAATAGCGCATCTAATAATAATTAAAAGTTACATGGCATTCCATTAAAAAAAAAAAAATAGTTATCGTAGTTTGAATATTCTCAAGTTCATTAAATTTTTTTTAAAGAACTTATGTTGCTAGAATTTTTTCTTTGCGGTGTAACTGAAAAAGCGTTTCAAGACGAAACTTTTGCAAAAAACCACAAGTCACTAACGTCATTTATTCGGAAGATATTTGCATTTGTTTTGAGCATTTATTGCAAGAGCGATGATTTTTTTTAAAAAAGTTGAATAACGCGAAAACGGTTCAGATTAGACCCTACGTATAGTACACAAGGTCACATTAAAATTCAATCCGGAATCCGAAAATGTAAAAATATATAGGGTGTTCCATTTAAAATAACGAAGTGAGCTAACGCCCAGGCTAAACGGAACACTCTGTACACGTCAAACTAATTTTAAAATATGCTCCAGATGTTCCTGTGAAACTTTCATTTGCAACATTTTTTCGTAAAATTAATAACTAGAGAGGTATGAAAGAATCCGCCTTAAGCGGGACATCCTGTATGTCGGGTGTTTTTTTTTTTTTTTGATCGGGCGTCTAGAGTGTACATTTTATTAAAATGAATGCAACTTTATTTTGCTTTCAGCAAAAGTATCTCTAAAGTGTAACACCTTCTATAAATATCTAAGTTCGTGTAACTAAAAAAAATGATGCAATTTAATAATTAGAGTCCATTCTCGGAATAAATTTGGGTTGCATATGTATATGCGTTGAACATCACATCGCATCACATCACATCCTCACAAGACTCCTCTTCTTTCATTTGTTTACGGCTACGCCCGCAAACAGTCTCCCCTGATTTTCGTCTTTTAAGAAAAAAACAAAAAAAAGCGCATCGCAATTCTCAGTTACGCTCGAGTAAAAGTGGATCAAAACAAAATTAGCTTCGAGTCTTTTTCCTGTAGGCGAACTGTTTATCGTAAAGTTATTGATAGATACTTCCCGTGCAGACGCATGTGAGTATAATATTTGCGTTTGTCTAGAGCATGTAAGTATACAACCGCTTCGCAAAACATTCCATTTAATTTAGGTTTAACAAACAAAGCGACGTTAAATTAATTAATTAATTGAACTAACAATTACCGCGACTATAAAGAAAATATAATTATTAATTACTCTCAACTTATTTAAAAGATATTTATGTTTGTCGTGTTCAGTGCAAGTCTCTGTATATTGATAAAATTTGTTGTCTTTATTTTAATGTCCAGCGTACTGTTAAGAATTGTCTAGAGTTGAAAAAAAAAAGACTATCGAATAACAATAATTTAAAAGATTTTCGGAAATTTCCACTAAGTTGTCACACAAGGGTTCGATACAGTAACGTTAACTTACTTTTGATACTACTTTACTCTATATGTACAGTACGTCCTTGGACTGCGTTAAAAAGAAAACTTGTCTTGATTTTTTTTCGTTCTTAAGAACACACCATCAATGTTGAAGTTTTAATTACAGGTGTGTACCTCATAAATCAAACAAAATCTGTTTTCTCTCTTGGCATTTTTTTTTTTGTAAACTCAATTAGGGGACATACTGTATAAATATACTAAGTAGTTTTATTCCCGAACTTATTTATCCCGAATGGATTCTAACCTCAACTACTTAAAGTTTTGTACAAAATTCGGGATTTTTATTTACCGCAAACATATTTTAATCGTTTTTCTTTTTTTTTTTTAAACAATTGTAATGTCTTAGAAATCGTTTTTGGAAAACGGAAACTCCGCATTTTGTTCAAGTTTTAAGTAGTTGAGGTTAGAATCCGTTCGGGATAAGTTCGGAATTAATAGAGTTCTGCGAACGAAACTATTTTGTTAGGAACCGAAGTGCCTCCGCTACTCACAGGGTTGCCAGATTTTTCTTACAAAAAAAAAATATATATAGCCCAAGGTATTGCAATACCTAAAATAATCCAATAACGCCAAACTCCAAAGTGTAAAAAAAAATATATTAATAAATCCTGTTACGTAACTTGATATATTGGCAGAAATAAATTAAAAAAATATATAAAATTTTCTACAATTAATTTGACAGTTGTCAAGGTCCTGGTCAAGGTGAACTATTTTTTTTTTTTTTTGCTTTTGCCAAAAATAAATGAGAGCAGAAAGGAATAAAAAAAAATTATTAACAAAAAACAAATTAAGCTGCAAGAAAATCAGAAAGAAAGAAATGGCAACAAAATACATACTACAAAAATAAATAAAAACAAATCATAAAAAAGGCGGATTAAAAAACGAAAAAACAAACGAACGACGGAATGCGACGGACATCAAAAAATCAATCAGAAACAAAACTGAACTACGAGAAACCGCCAACAAAATGCGAAAAATCAATTTGATGAGAACAAGAAAATAAAATAAAAAGCGAAAGCATAAAGAACAGAAAACTAAGGAAAACTGATGACTAAAATAAACGAAAAACAAATGATTCTCCAGACGAACAAAATGAAAGAGAACAGAAAACAAAAGACAACTGAAAATAAGCGTCAGTCCACGACAAAATGTGAACAATCAATACCAAAAAAATAAACATAAGAAAAACGCGATAGCATAAAACGAATTAAAAAACAAACAAACAAAAGTGCCACGATACTAAGATGTACAAAAAAAATTAAACCTGACGGATTTTTGGAAAACAAATGAAAAGCGATGTACTAGGAGAAAGCGCCAATAAAATGCGAAAAATCAATTTGATGCGAAAAGAAAAGAAAAAGAGGAATCCATAGTACTAAAGCATAAAAAACAGAAAAAAAAACAAACGAAAATCGTTGAGTATGATGAAAAAAGAAACAAAAGAAAATCGTTGAGTATGATGAAAAAAAAAACAAATCAATCTCCAGACGAAAAAATAAAAATAAAACAAAAGACAACTGTAAAAAAAGCCTGACCGACGCTTTTTTACAGTTGTCTTTTGTTTTAATTTTATTTTTTCGACAAAATACGAAAATCAACTTTGATAAAAATCAACAAAACAGAAATACAAGAGCACAAAATGAATTAAAAAATAAAAAATAAACAGATGTGCCACGGTGGACAAGAAAAAAATGAATATCCACCAACAAAGTTTTTGCAAATGAAAACAAAGGAATCTGTAACAAAAAGGAGTCAATAAAATGTGAAAACCAATTCGATGAAAAAGAGAAGAATGCTGAAAACGGGACAAAAAAAAACAAAAGAAGAATGGATAGACAAAAAATAAATTAATTAAGTAAGCGGTGATTCCGGCAAGAAACAAAACGAAGATACACAAGAAAACAAAACAAAACAAAACAAATGAACAATGAATAAAATGCAAAACATCAATTCCTTAAAACATAAAAAGAAAGAAAAATAAAATGAACAAAAACAACAATAGACAACAAAAGTAGCCCAAATAAGGCGCCAAATATAATTTTTAAACGCCAAATATGTCTAAAATGTAGCCCAAATGGCGGAATTTTGCCCAATCTGGCAACATTGCTTGTCAAATCAAATTCAAATTAAAACGCTGAACGTTTCAAAGTATTTTTTTAAAGCGGTTTTTGTTCTACGACCCAAAATGTTCATCAGAACGGCCCGTTTTCCAAGCTAGAGTTAATTTCAATTACTTAGTACCGTTAATGGTTGTTCACACAACCTATACAATCGTGTCGCTATTGATGTTACGTCAAATAAACGAATAAAGAGCGTTTTTTTCTAGTTGCCGGGCAATACAAACATCCATGGCCTTGGTGGGATTCAAACCCTAGTGGCACGACTTTCAAAGTCGGCTAGGCTAACCGCTGAGCCACTCGTCTGCCCCCCAACTGTATTTTCAAAGATAAAATCAAGTTGTGTTTAAATATTTTTTTTTTGTAGCGTAGTGCATTAAACACTTGTCATTCCCAATTCGATACCGTAACGGCAAACGTCAATTAATTATTCATTTAATACCAACATTGCAGGGTTCCCAACTTAAAATTCCGAGTCACATGGTTGAACTGATTGCACACTATACGCGCACCACGCATATTTACCGATTTTAATATGTATTTTTTTTTTCGACTTTTTACACCCACACATTAATTTGTTTACCGTATAAAAATATCCGTGACGTTTGGCGCGATTGTCGGATGTTACTATTTTTTTTTTTTTTTTAAGTTTCGATTCTTTTTTTTTCCTAATGTATTTGTAGATATGATTTAAAATGGATAAAAATATAAACGAGGTGAGGATAATTAATAAACAAAAGTAATTTTGCGTGAAGTTTTAGTGCAGGACGTCGACGGCTAAAAAAAAAATTCATGAATGCTAATTAGAAGCACTTAATTTAAATTTCAGATGAAAATCCGTCTCAGTTTCAGAGGACACGTTCAAGAATGCAGCGCGTTTATTGGAAGAGGAACAAAACCCTCTGCGTCTTGATCGCCGTGGCGGTTTTCTTTCTGCTTTTCCGACTGAGGACCCAGACGTTGGAAAAGTCGATTCTGCTGAAGAAAGTCAAGCCGATGGTCGTCTGGGAATTCGTGGCCGACTTCAGCAACATGAAATACTTAAATCCGACTGTGTAAGTAATAAAAAAAAAGAAAACTCGCAGCAATCCATGGAAACGTGCGTCTTAACTTGACAGTCCACTTTCTCATTGACATTTGTTGAATGTAACCTAAGTGACGTAAGTGTCAAATTATTAATCTTTTTCAGTTTTTACGTTTTTAATTTTCTATTCGGCAATCTGTTATTTACGAAACTAAACAAACCAACTAAAATTTGTTATTAAAAATAAAATTTGAATCGAGAATATTGCATTTTTTAATTATATAAAATTGAGGTTATGTTTTATGGCAAGTGACAGTTGTAAATAAGAGTACATGCACCAAGACATACGTTCGTTATTCATTGACATTTCAAAGCACGCTAGAATTTTTCGACTGACGTTATATTAGCGTTAGATTCGTTTTGGTTTTGAAAATTATTTTTTTAGAACTGACTTTAACATAGTCGAAGAGAAGGGAAACTACGATCACTGGCAGTATTCCACCGAGTACAGCGAACGTCTTCAATTCTGGCCCCATTTACCTCACAATGCGGTGGCCCATTTCAGCGTGAAGGCCAGCTCCAAAAACGATATTTATTATATAAATTCGGTACACACGACGTGTTTCATTGGACGATTTTTATGTCGTAAGTACTTGCAATTATTATTAGACGGTAATAGTATAAACAAATTAAATGGCTGTGATTGCAAAGTAGAAGTAATTTCTAAAGATTTGAAGAGTTTAAATTTGGCGCCATCTAAAGTTATTGATGCGTTGCCAACTATGTTATGAAGGCAAACGCATTTCGCACCAGGGTTTCCAGATTTAAAAAATCTCGCTTATTCTTAACGCTTTTCTTTTCATTGACGGCCAACTCAGTCAATAAATAAATAAATAAATAAATTGGTGTGGGCGTGTTATAGTTTTCTTTTTCTTTTTAATTTCAGTTGTTGCAAAAAGCGAGTTCCGCTTTTCGAATTCCTCCGGTGGCACCTTGTGCGAGGAGACCATCGAGTACCAGTGTCCGGCGGTGTTTTCGAAATTTTGTTTTTGGGAAATCGACGCGCAAAGAAACGCCATCATGGAAAACCTGAAGAGTCATTTCAAACGATGAAACCGTCTCCTTGCGCGCTGCAAATATTTTTTCTTCGTAAATAAGTACTTTTGCGCCTCTAACAAAGACGTTGCAATTTTCGTTTTTTTTTTTTTTTTTATACAGTATATTAATTTGATCGAAAGACTGTTGTGTGATTATTAATATACAAATGTCGATGTCGAGATAAGAAACTATTTTTATTTCTGCAGGCTCTTCTTAACTTAATTATTAATTTATGAGGGAGTTCACTCTTATCTCCCTCTCTCTTACGTGAAGGAAAGGACGCCTACAATGTTGCCATGAATAAAAGAGAGCGCGCTCTGGGTAGTAATATTCTTTCTCTCTCATGTAACTGATTTTGTGCATTTTGCTTTCCATTTTTTTAAACGCCGCCCAAAGTGCTCTCGCCACACAATTTCTGAACGCGACCCAGGTGCCCAAAAAAATAATTGCGACACATTGGACCGTTTAAACGCGGAATTTCAAATTTAAATTATTTGATAAAAACGTAGTATTTTTAAAATCTTCGTACGATATAAAATAATTGTCTTTATACAAGAACAAACAAACAAGTCTGGAAATACAAAATGAAGTTTAAAAAAAAGTCGGATTCATGTGGCGCCATCTATCGCAAATTGAATTCATGTTCCAAAATTATAATCGAAAACTGTTTTATCGATGTTTTGGCGCTATTTTCAAAATAAGTTAATATTCATTTCTAGAATTAGTTATACATATTTTTGCTGTTCCGGGAATTAATTACTTTTAAGGCGAAAGTAACAAACGCCAATAATCATCAACCGGATGGCAAATTGCTACAGATTAAATGAAAATTAAATTTAAAAGCTGTCTTAAGTTAAACCACCGTCGGGTTAAACCGATACGATTATTTAGAAAAAAAAAAAAAACTAAAAAAGATATTGAATGAATCAATTGCCTGTTTAATAATTATTATAGGAGTTGGCAATTTTGATTTCACTTTTCAAAGTACGGTGAAAGCAAAAAAAAAAAATGGTAGGCAATTACAGTTTCCTGTAATTTTTCTTTCTCCAAAACCGACGATCAGTTGCCCCTTCGTTTTTTATTAGGAGTATTAATTATTAATCTTGCCGTATTCAAAATTAATGAGTTAGAATTTTGGAAAATTACTCTTGTCATAGTTTTTGCTATTTTTTTTTTAAATTAGCTAATTAAATTACAGTTACAAGAGGAAACGTCAGATGATCTTAAAAAAATTATTAGGCCAGCAATTGAAAACGTTGTGTACTTACGTGGATTATTAAAAACAAAACACAATCAAAGTCAAAGCCAACCGCGGTAAGCCAACGGAAAAACAACTGTGCGTAGATAATAAACAAATGAAAAACAAGGACGACCGCAATTTACAGGTATTTTTTAAAATTAATGCGATATTTATCATCGCAAACAGTAATATCAAGCAGAAGAAATCCGTAAAATTATTTTTTTACTTGTTAAGTTAACCTATAAATGTAATTATGTTTTTTTTGCACAACTAGTGTCGCTCATGTGCTTTTAAATTTTGATCGATTTGCTTTAATTGTTTAATAAAGAAGGGAAAAGCAAGTAAAAATAAGCGACACTGACAAAATTTTAACCGCAGTGTAACTATATATATATAGAAAGAAATCAATTTATGGCCTTAACCTACAAAACCCCAGTGTTGCCAGATTGGGCTACTTTTGTAAGTCTTCTGGCGTAAGAAAAATAGATTTGGCAACTGGCGTGAAGTTTTACTTTTATTTTTTACAATCTTTTACAATTTCTTTTTTAAAACACACCTAAATTAAAAACAAAGTGAAACTAGACATGCAAACTGCAGAACGCAAACCTTCTTCCGTCTAGGGATTTTCTTTTTAATAAGTTACACAAAATGTCTTTTAAAATTGACGTTTGTAAATTTCAAAATTTAAGGCGCAAAAGAAGATATAAATTAATTGCTGTTTATCAATTGAAGAACTTAAATTGGGAAAATATCAACGTTCCAGAACTGGAATTAAATTAATCGATTAATTTTAAAACGTATTCTACTTACGACATAACCAAAAAGTTACAAAAGTTGGCCACAGCAAAAAAAAATAAAATTATATTCGCATAACATGAACGCTGACAATAAATTTTGGTCATCGATGATTGTCAAAAAAGTGTGCCCGACTTGCATTTTTAAAATAAAGTTTAAATTTCACTTGTTTTTCGGTGAAGTGTTTTAATTTCTAGAATTAAAACTAAAACACTTTGATTGACAGTGACATTGACAGACAAAAAATTATTACTATATCTGACAGATGTCAAAATTAACTGTTGTTATGTTATGAAGGTGGATTCTTTCTTTTACTTGATTATATTACAAATTTATTTGCACATTCAAGAATAGGGCTCCACTGCTACCACTTATTTTATCCCAAAAAAAAAACAAAAAAAAACTCACTACACTGTCAAACTGTTTTGTTTTTCTTTTACATTTATTTCTGCGTTAAGATAAAATTTCCAGTTTTTAGTTTTCTTTTTCTTTTTCAATAAAGTTATTACTTGGACATAATTAGGGTACTTTTGTATTAAGACGTTTGTCAAAATTTCTCAAGAAAAATCTGGCAACCCTGCAACACTCAAACATTTTCAAGGTAACGCAGGTAACTCGGATAAAATCCGTCTTATTTGAATTTTTAATAAAAGCGCATAAACATAAATGTTTATGGAAGCAGCGCGCCAGGATGTGGGCGGCAAGCACATTTTTTTTTTTGTAAAAATAAGCTTTTTTAAAGGCAGCGTTGCCTTTTATTTTTAGCCCCCTGCTTAAATTTGGAAAGGACGATAAAAGGGCGGGTGCCCGGATCTTCGTCATCAAAAAAGTAAGAAACTTAAACTGACAGAATCATCTGTTGTTTAAAGATTGCAGTCATCACTTAAGAAAGAACAAACATTTAAGGCCACTTATAATTAATCAATTAATAACCAAGGTTGTAAAAGAAGTTGCGCTCTTTGCTGTTACGAAAACGCATTCTTTCGACTTAACGTTCTAAATATAAATATTTTTTTCTTATATTATCAACGGAAGAATCCAGTTACGTCCTAATGTTTAAGAATAGCAACAAATACAGGTGGTTTTATCAAACAATAAATAACTTCCTGCAATTACCCTACCTTCGTTCTGTTTGCTTGCGTTTGGCTAAAGGGAAGTGTCAAGTCAAGGCCTTTCGCGGTAAGTCGCTGGACATACAAAAACCAGAACAGTGTATGTACGAGTGTGTTGTTGCAATATTCCAGTAGAACGAGAACGAAAATGAGTAGCAGACATCTATCTACAGGTTTGAGAAAAAAAAAAAAAACATTGCATGAAATTGATTTTTGGTTGTGTATAGGAGATGACCTGCCCCCGAAAGTCGATGGCAAATTACGCCTTTATTCCATGGAATATTGCCCGTATGCGCATCGAATCAAACTCGTTTTAAGGGCCAAGAATGTGGACCACGACATCGTCAACATCAACTTAATCAATAAACCCAAATGGTTGTTTGACATTCATCCAGAAGGTAAAAAAACATTAACGTCAGATTTAAGTGATTTAACTGCATTTTTTTTCTTCTTTTAAGTAAAAATTTTTATAATTACAGCTGGGCAAATACAGGGCTCACTTCATTAATTTAGTTCAGCGATTTTCATTCAGATAGCTCACTTTTGTAGCTCAGAAATTCAACAAACCATAGCTTGGTGTTTTTTTTTCGATTGCGAGCGATTTTAAATTGCCCGCCAAAAAGTCTGAATGTGATTGGCCGTTTCACATCCAGGTTTCACACTGCCGGCAACCTTCAATTTGTATTTAAAAATCACCGTCTTTCATAATTCATCAACTCTTGTGGCGGTTTCAATCAGTTTTTAACTAATTTAATGATTGAATCGGTTATTTGAAGAAACTTCCAATTAATTAGTAATCATGGTTATGAACGAAAGCACCCACAGAGTCCGGTTAGTTAAAAAAAAGAAACTTATGGAGAGCACCTACCATTGAATTTAACTGTTTGAAAAAAAAATGTAAGTAACCAAATCAGAATAGTAAAAAGTAACAAGCTCATACATTTCCAATTTAATTATCCGTAAAAGAGAGAGAGCAAGCCAAAATCATTTGCATTTATATTTTATTTTGCTTTCCTATTAACGAAGACACACAAATTAAACACTGAATGCTGTTTAAATATGCATAAAGGCGTTTGTTGACAAAGATTTTATTGCTTCCTCCGTGTAACCAGCAGGTGTTTGTTCTTTTTATTGGACACACTTGCCGATTAGTTACAAAATACACAATTGTTTAAGTTGTTCAAATAATTTCATTGTGTGTTCCGAGTGTATTCACACTCGGTTGCAACAATAAATAGATTTTTTCTTAATAAATTGTCTCACTACGCTTAGGCTGTTGGGCAACCTACATACCACTGTGTTAAGTTGGTTGCATAAGCAAGCTCGTACTACAACTTGTTAAAATTCAAAAAATTCGATCGAAATGCATTAATATGATAATAGTAATATAGATTCTTGAAATTTATTATTAATTAGAACATAGCTTTAGGTTCTTTAAATAGTAAAGGTTAAATAAATCGTCTCGGCAACATTTCGGTAATGATTACACAACCAACATACGGCTGTGTAACTTTGGTTGCATAATCGCATTCTTAGAATACGTTTAATGAAATCAGCCAAAAATTTTCACTCGATTTAAACAAATCATTTTTTAAATTTGAACCTTTCGGTGGTATTTACCTTCATATGTGTTTTAACCAGTTCTTAAAGCCATTTCATTCGATAGGAAAAAAATTTAATTCTCTTTCAGGTAAAGTGCCTGCTCTCGATACCGGTTCAAAAATAATCACAGAAAGCCTGACAATCAGCGACTTCCTCGACCAAGAATACCCAAATCCGCCTCTGTACTCAGCTGAACCGCTTGCTCGCGAGCAAGAGAAAGCGCTAATCGAGAAAATAGGCCCCCTGATAGAAGTCTTCACGAAGATAATCCTCGCAAAAGAGAAGAAGACAGCCGAAGAATGGAAGAAAGAGTTCGTACCCCATCTTGAATACTTCGAGAAAGAACTGGCCAAGAAGGGAACGAAGTACTTCGGTGGGGAATCCCCAGGAATGGTATTTAATAAACTTGGTGTTTAAAGAAGAAGGTAATTTTGATTTTGCAGGTCGATTACATGCTATGGCCGTGGGCTGAACGTGCTGGCACCGTTGCTCTCACACTGAACGAACGTTTGCCGTTTGATTCCGAGGAATTTCCTGCTCTGAGAGCTTGGCGGAAGAGCTTACGCACTCACCCCGTGGTCGATGGCATCTATCACGGACCTGAGAAATTTTATAAGTGCATTCAAATCAAGACCGGCGCTCTCCCACCGGATTACGATAGTATTTAATGACTTAAATGATTGCTCTTAATATTTAGCAAGCAGCTTCAGTTTTCTTATTATTATTATTATTATTATTAAAAATATGCAAGATTTAAATGGCGTTGCACTTAAACGATGATTTCGTGAAGGCACGAGACAATAATTTTGTGTGAACAATACTTCAGATCGCATATCAAAATGGAATAATAAATTTTTTTTATGTTGCTTAATTAAAATCTTTCATTAATGTCATGGGGGGCGGGGGGATTAAGGATTATTTTGTTTATAACAATAAATAACGTTTTAATTCATATTATATCATATGAGAGCTCATTTTGTACATGCAAAGTAAAGTTTTTAAGAGGAGAGTGATAATGAATTATATAAATGCAAGAGTTCCTCGGGCATAAATTCTTTGAAATTGTCTTGCGAGCTTTTGGAATGTGTTGAGTAGATATCGAGGAACTTTAAGGCCAACATAGCTTCGGCCGGTAGCTCAGTACTTTTTAAGCTTAAAAAAAATAATGGTCATTAAGAAACAGCTTCGTAATTGAAGTAAAGAAGTCTCTAAATTTAAATTAAACAGCGTTCCCACTCACCCGGAAAAAATCAGGGAATTTAGAAAAGCGTCAGAACGTCAAGGAAAATGCAAAAGTCGGTGAAATTAATTGAAAAACTGGATATTTGTTTCTCTAAATCAGAAAAAAAAACGGAAAGTTGTTTTGAATATTAAAAAAAAACATTCGAAGTGAACAACGAAAAAGTTTCTCACAAAAATTATTCTTTAATATAGGCAACCATACTAACGACTGTGTGTGTTAATTGGGCTAGCCTGTAAAGTGGGAACCTTGTTGAAGTCTCCTTTAATTCAATCATGAAACAGGCACTTAACGAATTAACAAATCTTACCCAATACTTTGACTTGTAAGCTTCAGGACGTATTGGCACAAGTGCTGAATGAACATGCGATTTAGGTTTACGTGAAACTGTTTAATCAAAGTGTGAACGCCCATTACAAACGGCACACCATCCCATTGATCCGGACCTCGTTTTGTATTTCCTAAAACCAACTTCATTACACTTTTTGCCCTCGTAAAAAAGATGCAAATGCACCTTTGGGGGTGTACAAGTAGATTTTCTGCAGGTGCGATATCAAAAATACGAAGAGGACCGTTGCGTAATCTTCGCTGGTTTTTACAGTCACGTAGATTTTGCTGAACGGATTATTCAGGCCTGTGTAGTCGAAGAAAACCGACAGTTTCTGCAGGAATTCCTCGCTCGGTTCCGCTTCGCTTTTCTCATTCGTTATATCCGTGAGTAAAGCTCTGCAAACAAAACTGAAGTTACAAAAGTGCACTCAAAAATAACATTAATCTTACTTATTCAAGGAGCTCAACGATGATTCCAGATTTCTTGAATCGAACTTGCATGTCGTATTCAAGTAAAAAGTTAATAAATTCCGTAGCAGTTGCAGTTGCCCCACATTTAAAATCAACTCCAAGATGTTGCCGAATAATTTACTTGTGCGATTGATGCACGTTTGGTAGAATTTCGCTGTGTTGGGAACGGCATCTAAATTTTTGATGTCCCGACAGATACTAGACATGATGTTAGTCCACGCACTGTTTTTCGTAGTGTCTTTGTTGTCTAACACATCTAAAAAAAAATTAAATCCTGTCGAGTTATTTATTACTTAACGGCTAATTAACCTACTCATTGCTTTCTGTAAGTAAGTTATTATCATGAAGGAGAATAATCGATCTAATCCAACCAAGCCAGTGACTTCGATGGCCGAAGATACCAAAGAAATTATTTGCTTGTTCAGAACGATTTTGTGTGTTTTGGTGTCGTACCAAGTCGTCGTTTGTTCTATGTAAGATGTGGTTCTAGGAAAAATAAAGTTATAGCTTTTTGACTTTCCAAACGATGTAAAGGCGTGCCTACTTTAAATCGGTCAGTCTAATGATTTCCCTTGCGAGTCTTCCGATGAAATTCTCGCTTGCAGAGTCCGTGGGGGGGAAGTTTGGAATGGGCACGTATCTACTTTGGTAGGTGCTTTCCCAGTCGTGCACTTTATTCCTCAGAAATCCGTTGCACTCTTGTTCTACGTTGTAATTTATGATGCGGGTCACTTCTTCTTGCCATATTTTTAGACCGTTGATGTTTACATAATCCTGAAATCAACATAATCACACTTGGCACAAAAAATAAAAGGGTCCTCGGTTATGTTAACAGAATAATAAATCAATTTCCAGTTTATTTACATTGTCTTTTGTATTAAAACAGATAAATTCCCCGACTTTATGAAGCTCTCCTCAATTCCCTGCCTTCTCCCGGTTTTCCCGTTGAATGGGAACCCTGATTAAGCAACTTTTCCAATTTATGCATGCCTAAACGTTTGGTTTCAAAACAGAAATAATACGTGCGCAAAAGTTAGTAATTTATTTATTTATTAGTATCATGTGTATTGTGAAGAAAATTGTTGGATGATTACCTTTAAAAATTATAAGTATCATGCATTTTCTTAAAAAAAATAAATAAATTAGGAATTTCAAGAAAAAAAAAAAGGAAGCTTGGTATAGGCAACCGAATGTACACACTCGCTTGTATGATTGCCTATACTGAAGATACCCCGACAATTATTTTTATTAAAAACGTGATTTTATTTTTAATAATTCACTTAGATTATGCGACTCTTTTAATTTTTTTAAATATTTAAAACAATTTTCCATTTTTTTTTTTTATTAATTTCATTGACTTTTGCATTACAACGACCAAATTCCCTGATTTTTCCCTCACATTGTGTGAACCTTTTCTCAATTCCCTGACTTTTCCCGGTGAGTGGAAACCCTGTACAATATTTAATTAAATTATTAAATATATAATACCTGAATGTACTCAAACGATCGTTTGTATCCGTCCATAATGTGGGCCAAATTTTTTAGTTTCTGCTCAAACTCTTCGGGCTTCTGCTTCGAATTAAAAGTGAGCTGGGTGTGTAAGGCCTTCGAAATATGCTGTACCAATTCTTTCCTGATTCCATCTTCGAGTAGGTGCTTCGGATCGAGACACACAACCCCCACCAAAGTACTTTTCATCATCCTCATCCCTTTAAAATTAAATCAGTATTAAGGCTTCACACTATATTTTATTTTCCTTGAAACGAAATTGATTTTTAATCAACAAGCATGCAATTTACCTTCACTGAACACAGATATCGAATGCGTCAATTCGGCAAATTCGAATCTCTCATTTAACTGCGCCAATTCCTTCAGCCTATCCTTTTCTAACCTCGTCGGTAATTCCTTCAAGACGGAAGTTTGCATCTCGATAATTCTGGCTAATTTCTGGAACATCATGTTGGGAATGATTTGCAGAACCTTCCGAATATAAATCTCCAGTTCGCTGCTGTAATATTGCGACACCGACATAAAATCTTCGCTGTGAGCTTGGTTGATGCGAAGCAGGGGAATTTCTAAAGCGGAAGCCAGCTTCAAAAATACAGCTCGTAACTTAATGACGAGGTTCGGGTGCCTTTTGATTCCCTGCTGCATGATGGGGGTGTACGAGTCAATCAATTCCCATGCGTAACTCAAATCGCTGATGATTTGCATTGTTATTAAAACATCCTCTTTTATGTTCATGTTCCGTATCATCTGGTGAAGAAACCTTCTCGTCTCCATTAAATACTGAACGATCTGCATGTGCGAATTCAATTGATGGAATTCCTGGACCTCCTCCAACGCTTGTATTAGTTGAACGATTTCCCTCGACGATGCCTCGCTGTCTTGCATCAACGAATCTACCTGCTTGGCTATTTTTAAGAACCACTTGTGCAAGTTTGTATTCTTTTCGACTCGAGTAAGCGGTTTCGTTCCCCCGAACACCTCAGACAGTTCAACCAGGCTGTTATAGCTTTCCTTTTTTAAACTCTCCCACGTCGCCTCTTTTTCCGAAAGCAAGTTCTTAAACAGATCTCTCGTTATTAATTCAAGCTGCGCCGTATTCAATAACAACTCGAATATGTGAGTCGTTTTGCATTTGGTTTCGGATATCACCAAGTCACGCGTCTGCTTACACCGCTTCAGCTTTTCTTGCTTCCCATCGGCCATGTGCAACATTAACCAACGCAAGGTAACGTTACACTCCCTCAGCGTATTTATTATATTATTTATGCCTGCTAGTAGATTATCCCTCGTTATGGTTCCTTCTTGCAAAAACTGAACGGTCATCTTTAGGAGATCGGGGACTCCTTTGCTGTATATACTTGAAAACGATTTTACATTGCTGATTTCAAGCGTGTTATTCAAGGCCGACTTGGCCGCCTTGAACGAATCCCACGATTCTATTAAGTTAACATTAAAGCCCATATACACGGAAATCATCCAGTTATCAGGAAAATATTTATCGACGATCTCTCTCATTATTGCCGTTTGATTATGCAGAATGTTCGTTGAGAAAAACAGGCAAATGTAAAGCATTGAGGCTTGAGTTGCGAGCGCAGTACTTCTGTGCTTCGGAAGAGGATACACAGCAAGCTGATTGTATATATCATCCGATCTTAAACGTCCTATCACTATATCGACAAACGACGATTGAATTGGAATGCGCCTGAAGTAATCTTCCGGATAATTATTCGGCTTCTTCCCCGTCGAAAAACCAGTATCTCTAAGCAGCTTGCATACCTCATCGATGCAACTTTGTGTATCCCTTTGCTGCGGCGTGTATCTGTAATATGAAACTAGTAACCTTTCCCTACTCACGCCTTCTATGTGAGCATCGACCATTAATAACATCGTACCATACAAATATAAAGCTTCACACTGCAAAACGTAAGTTAGTTTGAAGGAAAGGAACGACGAATGCGTTGAGTACGTACGAGCAATTGTCTGCCTTCCATGTCTGCAAATACGGTCTCCAAAGATTGGTGCAGAAACATACCATCGTGAAGCTCCTCTAAAAAATGATTCAGATCGGTAACGTAAGTGTGAATGCTTTTAAAAGCCAGGTAAAATCTCTGTATTATCTGAATGTGATTGTCGCGGAATTCTTCGTCGAGATCTTGCAATATCTGTAACGAGTATGAATAGTACAGAGCAGCTAAACCTAGTCGTTCCAGGAAGTTTTATTTACTTCGTTATTTTCAATTTTCTGTTCTTGAAGCTCGGCGATTTTAAAGTAACTAAAATCCAGGATGATCTCGCTGTACTTCTGGACATCCTGTTTGTTCTCCAGCCTACGAAACTTCGGTTTTTAGTTTAGGAGCAGAGATGAAATATTTGTTTTTCCGTACCTGTATACGTTGGGGACGTAATCTTTTAAGCGGAGAATCTCTGCGATGATGGCGTTACCTCGCGAAACCAACTGTAATATGCTTTGGCCGCAAGAGTTGTTGTCAGCTAAAAAATCTGGCATTTTCGGGGCACTTTTAAATGACAAACGAATGTAAGGTTATGTTTTGACACTTGTGATCACTGTTGCCAGGCTTGGTTTGCGATTGTGGCGAAACTGCGCGGCAAATCTTGGAACGTACCTCAGCCACAGCATAGGATCCGCCTTCGGTTTCCATCTTGTAAATATTTGAATTATCGGGGATGAATTTCGATTTGAAGGCTCAGAAATCTTATCTTATAGAAATAATTTGTATGTATAATACAAAATTAAACTTTATCCCAATATAAAATTACTATAGTGTGGCCGTACGTGAAGTCGATTTCTATTGGTCGCCAGCGATTTTCGACTTTATACATTTGTTTTATATGCCGCCATTACAAAGACTGGTAACAATTCTTGTTCTAAGTGTTTCTCTGCGACAGATTATTCAAAATTAACTTAAATTGTGACGATTTCTACGGTGCTAACATGATTATTCAGGTGAGTATTTCTTGATGTTGTATGCGTTGTTGAGATTATTATTTTATTTTGGTGTTTTTTAAACGGAAATAATCACAACCTCAATCTTGACTAATAATACTAACTACTTAAAAAAGTATTATAAATATGCTTAAAAATAAAGCTGTTATGTCTTGCTTTACTTAAATGCAGAGAGGGTAATCGTCACACGTAGGAAATAACCATAAATAATAAATAACCACAAACGGACTACCGCCATTTAATTTTGAATTTCTCTCCCTAAGTTATTTTTCATTACTTTAATTGACAACATTTTTAATTATTTCGTTATAATTTAAGTACAGTCACGATCAAGCTAATCGAGACGGATTTCCAACTTTGTAGCCCTTGCTGTTGTTTGTAATTAGAATGCAGATTACGATTCCTTTTTCTCTTTCACGTTTCAACTGAAACATACAAGTTCGATTCCAGTGTATGTATGTAACACCAAACTATTCATCTGATAAATTTATAGCGTGTTACGTTGGCTGCACCGGTGTGCACTGAGTGTATCTCCATCTCGTTTTATTACATAAAGCTGAACCGAGATGGAAACACACTCAGGGCATGCTAGTACAGCTTTTCAGTTATCGATGAATTTCAAAACGCGTCAAAATCCATCGATGATTTATAAAAGTTACCCCTTCTTCTTTGTCTTGCGCGGGAATTTCAAAATTATTCAAATTTTTATTTCAAATAAATTAAATATTTACTGTACAATACAAGATAACCTATTAGCTCTATTATAAACATTGGCATGAAATTCTCTGAAAAAAAGACGTTATGTATTTCTATTGAGAGTTTCACAGTTGGAATGCTCACATCACTTACTATACTTTATTTTTTATTGATTGGCGGATTTTACAGGTCGCTATAATTTATTACGCAACTAACGGACGACAAAAAATTTGAAAGTTGACCCCAATCGTTACCAACTAGTTGCTATTTTATTAATAAAATAAGAAAAAGAAGAGGAATAAATGACTTCTAATAGGAGAGCCACATTCTTTCATAACTTCGGATTTACCGCCTATCAATAAAAAATATTGTTAGTAATAGAATTAAATTAATAAATTACTATATTATGTAACATCAAATATGTTTATTCGTTCAAGATTACATTTTACATTTTTGGTTCCTACCAAACTGCTTTTATTTTTTGGTAAGGCAGGTACAGAGTCCGTAATAACACGGCCCTACTTCTAAGCCCATCGTGTTGCAAGTTTGCTTACACGAAGCCATTACCGCTCTGCAGCGAGCTTCAATTTGCTCTGCGCACGAAACACTTCGTTGAACACGAAAGAACAAGTTGGTGCCTGCAAGAGTTCGCAAATAAGCAACACATTTTAAACAATTGTATTTTCTACTTACCATCATCATTAAAAATCGTTGGATAACAGATGATCACATTTGCGAAAGCAAAAATAAAAAACACAATTATCGCAAAAATTCGTGCCATTATTCTGTGCCGATAGATATTAGAATGAGGCTTAAAGAAAATAATCTTGTTTTATTTTATACTTGGCTTTTCCACGAGATAAATGTAATTTATGCAAGCCATCTTTAGTCAAATGGCTTTTCCGTGAGGCATCGTCAATCAAGATAAAACTATGCAAAATTTCCGGTGATTTCATAAAACAAACCTCTGTTCATCGACTTTATTTTTAAAACTTTGTACAAGAGATGTGCCAACTAAACACTATCACGTTTTCTTCAAGTTTCTCCTCAATCCTGCCGTGTGATCAAAGAGTGCCGTGTTTCGAAACTCTCCCTTCATATCTAATATGTAATGCAGAAAATGCTTCTTAACTTTTATTGGTAACTGAGACCTGGCTGCGCCTCGAGTCTGCCGGCAGCTCACTTGGTCCAGGCCGACTGTAAGCATGCGATTTTGGCCGAACGGTGTGTAAGTGACGAACGTTAGCTCGTTGCCTCCTTTACGCAGGACTAAATATCGGACTGATCTTAAAGTGTACATCCACGAAATTGTTAAAACCCCGTAACCTTAAAAGAAAATCATTTTATTGAACTCTCAGTGCAAGGTGCTTCCTTTCGCTTAAAAGTTTGAATCGTGTTTCGAATAGTTTGGACCTGAATTTCGTAGTTGTTGCAACAAAACACCCGACTTGAATTTTTAATTGACATTTCATTTGTAAATAACCATAATTCAATCCAAACAAGTTTTAAAAACAAAGGGATTCAAAGAAAAGAATGACTTTTTGAATCAAAACACGTTTGGATCACGATTTTGTAAGCGAAAGAAAGCACCTATAGTTGATTTTATTATTACCCACCTATTAAGAAGCATAGAACAGTGATCGTGTTTCTGTATTTATTTTCACCCAAATTAATTTTTCTCCACCAAACGGTTTCACCGCTGGATGGTTCGACGGGTGCGTCCCTCAACGTAGTAAGGGCAGTGTGTGATAAATACGTCCAAAATCCGAATTGGCAGATTGCAAATATGTTCAGCATCTTGTAGAACTTGGGGTTTTCGTATTTGAATAAGATCACGTCCTTCACTACGTTTGTGTTCACGTTCAAGGCATCGTTGGAAAACGTTCTTTTCCGCAGCAAAGCACAAATACTTATTGACCGGCCTGTATTATAGTTTTTGATAAAATTTCTGCTTAATTTAGTAAGGATCTGCATTTTTCTTTCCTGTTTTACATTTCAACGACGTAAAAATGAGGTTATGATCATTTCGCTTTTTTTTTTTTGTAATTTGACAATCAGGGTTGCCGTTCTTCGTTCAGGACTCGGTGACAAAATCAGAATTGCCAATATAGACAACCGTATTTAAAGAAGAAATGGTATTTTCTTTTATTTCATCCCAACTTGACGCTTAATAATGATAATAATATTCAAGAAAACGACGGTAATTTTGTTTATGGACTCTTTTCAAGTTTAACGTTTGCGATCAAATATTTCTGCTCCATTTTGTTTTTCTTTGTGATCGTCATTTGTTTTATCGATTTTTTCAAATATTCTTTTCACTGTTTGGCAGGGTTACCAGTCATCAGATTGGGCGAAATCTCGCCATTTGGGCTACATTTTAAACACGCTTGGCGTTCAGAAATCTTTCTTGGCGCATGGCGCCCCCAACTCCCTTTCAAATAACGACAAACAAAAAATATACAGTGCGATCAAGAATGACTGTACGTGCCGCTATTTTAGTTTTATTTATTGGTACAGTCACAGCACAAACAAATGAAAGTTTGGAGTGGCTAAACGGCCACCCGACTTCGCCCGACCGAGAGGAAAACGCCGTAGCTCCGCCTGTCCGAAAAAAATTGAGAATTTCGGACGGGCGGAGTTGTGGCGTTTGTCTCTCCGACGGGCGGAGCTGCGGCGTTTGTCTCTCAATAGGGCGAATTCGGGTGACCCGAGGCCGTTTACATCTCCAGACTTTCATTTCTTTGTGCTGTGACTGTACATATTATATGTCGAGAATACTTATATACGTTAAAACTAAAAGAAATAATTTGGAAAAAGAGAAAAAAATGAAATGAACAAAAAACAAAAGAAACCGATGCTCTAGTTTTCTTTTGTTTTTTGTTCATTTCATTTTTTTTTTCTTTTTTTAAATTATTTTTCTTAGTTTTAACGATTTGATGTTTTATATTTTGTTCGTGGTTCGTTTGTTTTATTTCATTGTTTTGTTTCCTGTCTGTTTTTTGACTTGCAAAAAGTTTTCGGCCAGAGAATTGCCGTTTTCCTTTCATTTTCTGTTTATCCAATCTTTTACTTTGCGTTCTTTTATTCATATTTTAATGCATTTTTCTTCTTTTAATCGCAGAATTGGTTTCTGCATTTTGTTGACTCCATTTTACAGTTCTCTTTTGTTTCCTACGTGTTTGTTTGCAAGAAATTTCGTTGATTTTCTATTTTTTTTGTTCATCATAGTATCTTTGTGGATACTTCTGTGAGTGTGCGTTTTTTTTTAAATCAATTCATTTTATGCTGTCGTATTTCTCTTTTGTTTATTTTAATCAAATTGATTTTTCACATTTTGTTGATTGCCGCTTTTTTACAGTTATTTTTTGTTTTCTACTAGTTTTATTATCGTAATCGTTAATCTTCTTTTGATTTTTTTTTCTCCTGTTTTCTGGTTTCTTCATGCTTTCGTACTATGCATTTATTTTTTCCCAATTTATTAACGCTTGCTTGCACCTTTGTTTTTTGCCTCAGTGGCGATCTTCTTTTGTTTTGAGCGCTGCATTTCGTTACTTCTTCGTTTTTGTTTTTATTGTTTTTTTTTTTACAATTTGCTTTAATTTTCTACGAATTTTCGATTCGCTCGGCAAATTGTTACTTTTCATTCAGCTTGGTGCTGTCGATGTTCTTTTGTTTTTTTTTTTTTGTTCACTTGCTGTTCTCTTCGCTTCTCTTTTGTTTCTGATTTTCTTACAGGTTTTATTTTATTTTTTTTGAGTTTGCGATTTGATATCCAAAATCGGCAATTTTTTTGTTTGTTTTTTGTCTTTGATTTTCGAAAAAAATGTCGCCTTTTGGCCACATTTTGTTCTTCCCTAATCGTTTTCTTTTGTATTCACTTGCTGTGCCTTTAACTTCTCTTTTGTTTGTAATTTATTTTTGCAAGTTTCAATTGTTTTATTTGCGTTTTCTTCATTTGTTTCCTTTTTTTTGTTGCATTATATGCATAAATGTATTCTATCAGCAACAACGGAAAAAAAATTCCAAACAGCAGGGTTGCCAGATTCTTGCAGGCAACGTCGCCAACTTATTAACAAAAGGTAGCCAAGAGGCGCCAATTTTTTCTAAGATCAAAGACAAAAGAAATCGCCGATTTGGGATATCAAATATCTTTCTCTTTCATAAACATTTTGTCATTTGTCTTCCTTCTTTTGTTTTCTTGTGATTTTTTTAAATATATTCACAGGCTTGAATGTTTAAATTTTTTTAAAATGAATTTTAAAATTTACAGTTCGTATCATTTTCCATTTCTTTTTTTAATATAGGATCGTCATTTGTTTTTACACTGCCTTGAGTGATTTTAATTTTATTTTCGATTGAATTTCTCCGCCCTCTCAAACGATCTCCATTTAGGTCCGAGATTGGCCGCGCGATGTCGCGATCTAAACTATAATTTCATTTAGTTTTGTTTTTCTTCTGAAATGTTCACCACTTTTCAAAAATTTCTTTGCATGTTTCTCTTTCTATAAATATTGCGACAGTGATTTGCTTTAAAATTATCATTAAGTTTATTAACAGATAAAACAGCGACATCTTACGATCGCTTTTTGACCTGACATTTATTACTAAATATACTTTTTCTTGTGTTTTAGTTCCTTTTATTACGATCTTGACAGTCATTTGTTTTTATTACTTTAGGAATTTTGTTTTTTTTTTTGTTGTCAATTGCAGTCGTCACTTTTTTTTAGTTTTTCATCTCCAATTTTCTTTATTCGTTTGTTTTTTCCATAAACTAACAGTATTTTGTCTTGACGATTGTGACGTTAGTTGCCAACACTGAAATGAAAGCCTTTTAATTCTGCTAATAATTTTTTTTTATAACTTGTAAGTACATTGTAAAGATATAACAATATATATCTTTGTGTTAAACAATACGCAGTATGTATATAATAATCTTTCTTATAAGTTTAGGAGAGGTTTATGTACAAAGGTCTGCATAAATAATAACTTCCAATAAAATTAATAAAACAGTGTATATACTAACTACCTATCAATCATGCATAAAAAATAAACGGTATCTGGACATAAAAAATAAACACGTTTTATTTGTGATACGCTAAAAAAAAAAAGATAATCTCACAGAACTAACTATATTGGGATGTTTACAATCATCACCGAAATCACTCGGACAACTTGCACTATACTTAACTCTTTCGGAGCCTCTGCCAATTCAATTATTGAAAATTTAAGTTACAACGAAACCTTAATTATTATCATAAACATCACAATTAAAAACAAACAAAAAAAAAAACTTAACTCATTTATTTTTTTTTAAGTCGTAAATTATCGTAATTCGTAATAAGTTCATAAACGTCTGCAATCTCAGTCGCTTTGCAATTATTAATTTCCGGCGAATTTTATTGAATAAAAAAAATAAAATAAGAGTAAGTTTGCAGGTGTTTATAAACGACTTCTTTATAAAATAGTCTTACAACCAAGTTAACAAATAAACAATTTAATCACAAAAGAGGAGTTCAAGACACAGACGGCAAGTCAATCACAGTTCTATCACAGATTCCGTCTATGTTCAAACTCAAAAACAGATAAACAAACACTTCCTTAATAATATCGCTGGTCATGTAGTTATTATTTTTTAAAAGAGACTAGAACTTATATATGCATTGTTAACGTTATTTCAGGCAGTAAAATTCAGTCAACTTTACCTGCCACATCGTTCTTGGATTTTTATACTTATAATGCTTTAGCCGCTCTCTCTCTCTCTCACGTTTCGGTTTAATTCTTTTTGTCTACACGTTCTTCTTACAAAACAAAAAAAAAACCTATAATAATAATAATCAATAATATGTAATTAGATATAATGTCTATAATCTCTAGCTACATGACCATGAATGTTATTATAAAAACAAGTTTAATGGAAATAAAATGCTACCAAATTCACTGCACACATCAGGAATTCTCTCCGGGAAGTTCATCTTCGTTGTCAAGTTTGCTAGTGCCTGCGTTGCAGAACCGACATTTACAACAGACGATGCACGGTGCTGCCAACAGCAGCAAAGGAGACGCCACCAAGAGGAGTATTCCGAATCCGGCGAATATACCGATGACTTGAGTTCTGTGCCATATAACTGAAGCTCGGGAATGACCTAATTTGTTTTTGCAAGGGCCCTTGTCGTAGTGCCGCAATAAGAAATCATCCTGGAAAGTTATTATTATTATTATTATTTTTTTTTTGGGGGGAATGTCGAGGGCAATACACTTACATCAAGGCTTGCGAGGCAGTACCAACAGAAGACGTGCTTGCAACGTTTGCACATCATCTGGGCACAACCTTCGTCTTTTTCTATAGGAACGTTACACATTGGGCAGCACTTGATGAGATCTGAATCAAACGGAATGCCAGCATCTTCTACCTGAAACAAAAAAAATATGTATAGATAATAAAGTAAGATGGTGTATGAAGAATTTGGTAGCAACTTTTAAAATCAATTCTGAATACTCTGTGCGTGTTTAGTTTTACTGAGTTTCCACTTTAGTTTCATTAATACAATCCCTACTTACTTTTTGTCAATGAGATTTTGACCGCGATATATACATATTTAAACGATTTTTTAATTTTTCCTAATTTCAGAAAAGAATTACCTTCAAAAATTAAAAATAATTAGTCTTTCTAGGCCGTCTGTTTTGTTAAAAAACGATTTTTTTTCTAAAAAAAACGAAGTCTTAATGTAGGCAACCAAATGTACACTGCCGTGTATATGTTGCCTACATTGAAAGCTCAAGAATTTCTTCTTTTCTTGTTAAAAATGTGCTGAATTTTTACGATTCATTCAAAAAGAAACAAAAAGCCTTAATACAGGCAACCCAATATACACTGTCGTACACATTTTGTCCTTACTGTTGAATTATATTTTCGTTTTTTAATTGAAATTAACCTCCGCTCACAATAAGTTTTATATCCGTAGATACGTATTTCGGCAGCTAAGCTGCAATCTTCAGTACACTACCAATTTAAAAGCACTAAGTTGAATGAACCCGAAAGATAAAGTTGATGTTGAACAGAAATCTGGAATTTATGGATTCCAGATTTCTGTTCAACATCAACTTTATCTTTCGGGTTCATTCAACTTAGTGCTTTTAAGTTGGTAGCGTACTGAAGATGGCAGCTTTTCCAGATTTCTGTTCAACATCAACTTTATCTTTCGGGTTCATTCAACTTAGTGCTTTTAAGTTGGTAGCGCACTGAAGATGGCAGCTTAGCTGCCGAAATACGTATCTACGGATATAAAACTTATTGTGGGCGGAGGTTAATTTCAATTATCTCTTAAACCACAGCTTTCCTTACTATTTTAGTTTTCGTTTTTTGGTGAGAAATGTGCTAAACTTTTCCGAATTTTTTTTATTACTTAAATATGTTTAAGAAGTAAATCAAATAATCCAAGCAATTAGGTATTGTCATATTTCCGTATTAGTCATGCCAAAATATAAAATAAAAGTTTGTTTTCAAAATACTTGCAACAAATGAATATTTTGTTGTCTTAGTATAGGCAACCCTATGCACATTGCCGTGTGTATGTTACCTATACTGAAGGTCCAAGAATTTCTTTATTTCTCGTTAAAATGCACAATTCATTCAAAAGAAACAAAACGTCTGAATATAGGCAACCCAATATACACAGTCGTTCAAATTTTGCCTTTACTGTTGAATTATATTTTCGTTTTTTGGTGAGAAATGTGCTGAACTTTTCCAAACTTCCTTATTACTTAAATATGTTTAAGAAGCAAATCAAATAATCCAAGCAATTAGGTATTTTCATATTTATTTTAATTAAGTGTCATATTTCCGTATTAAGTCATGCCAAAAAGTAAAATAAAAGTTTGTTTTCAAAATACTTGCAACAAATGAATATTTTGTTGTTGTCTTAGTATAGGCAACCCTATGCACAGTGCCGTGTGTATGTTACCTATACTGAAGGTCCAAGAATTTCTTCACTTCTTGTTAAAAAATGCACAATTCATTCAAAAGAAACAATATATATATATATATATATATATATATATATAGGCAACCCAGTATACACAGTCGTTCACATTTTGCCTTCACAGTTGAATTTTTTTTTTTTTTTGTAAAAAATGCGCTGAACTTTTTCCAATTTCTTCTTCCACTTTATTTTCATTTGAAACATTCCCAGACTTTTCCAGGTTCTCCCCGACTTAATCTTAAAAAACTTACACTATTGCCTGCAATTATGTAAGTTTTCTAGTTTTTAACGTTTAAACACTTTTTTTTCTAGATTCAAAATAGAAATAACAGGTGTGCAAAAATTACTCTAATTTATTTATTTATTTTATTATCACGTGTAACTTGGAGAGAACTGTTGAATTGCCTTTAAAAATTAAAAATAAACAATCGCTGTCTAAAAATTAAAAGCAATCGTTGTCAATAACACGCCTATTCTTAAAAAAAATAATAATAAAATGAATATTTCAAAAAAAAGAAATAAGAAGTCGTAGTTTAGGCAACCTGCGGAACACAATCGCTTGTATGGTTGCCTATACTAAAGAACCCAATAACACTTATTTTTTGATAAAAGCGTGATAATCTTTTACACAATTCACTTAAATTCTGCAATCCTCTTAATATCCAAAACAATTTTCCATTTTTTCTAATTTTAGAAAACAAGTTTGCATTCATATTTCCAGTTTTTCACCGACTTGCATTAAAACAATTCCCTGACTTTTCTCGGTGAGTGGAAACCCTGTTCTTCTTTAGTTTAGGCAACCTGCGGAACACAATCGCTTGTATGGTTGCCTATAATAAAGAATCCAATAACACTTTTTTTTTTGTAAAAACGTGATCATCTTATCACAATTCACTTAAATTCTGCATTCTCTTAATATCCAAAACAATTTTCCATTTTTTCTAATTTTAGAAAACAAGTTTGCATTCATATTTCCAGTTTTTCACTGACTTGCAATTAAAACAATTCCCTGATTTTTTTTCGGTGAGTGGAAACCCTGTTTTTATACACAACTTAAAGGAACTAATAACATTTCTACTGCATTGTTCGGTGCTTAAAAAATTCGTAATAATTACCTTTCCTTGTATAGCTAATTGTTTGTTGTTTTCTTCACACGATAAGCTCGGATGCCATTCCTTCTTGCAATTACTACAAAAATCTAAAATACAAGTGGGACAATGGACACTTTGTGGTTGGCAGCGTTGGGATGGGCATAAAGTGCAAACTGTTTCACAACCTGCTTGTGGACACCATGTGCGACTCTTATCTATTTCAATTTCTGAAACGACAGGAAGAATTAACTATGACAATCAATTATTTATAGTTTTTCTGAGCTTCACCTCTATTAAGTCTGTATTTTTTATGTTTTTCTAATAAATCGTCACCAACCAGCCTTTTAATCTCTTCTTGTTGTAGCACTCCCTGAGATGGGCACTGCGCATCCGGACATGATATATCGTAAGCTCCTTCCGCTATTTCAATTTCTACATAAGTCCTCATACACTATAATAAAAAGAAAACGGGGTGTCTTGATTTGCATCATGTAAAATTAAAGGTGTAGATAACGCACCTCAGCACAAAATGAACAGCCGCACTGTAAAATACTAAACGACTTTTTAGAAGGCACCTCATTGAGGCACAATTTGCATAGCAAGGAGGAATCTTCGGGGACTTGAACAAACCCCCCCGTGCTTGCGTTCAAAGAATATCGTGAGTTCGATGCTAAAGTGAGTAGGCTCGAGCAGCGCGAGCAAAGTCTTGAGGTGGACCCGTGCGGTGAAACCCTCAACCGATTGACGGGCTGTAGGGGTTCCATACTGCTGGAAGATGAGGATGAGCCCAGCACTCCGGTGAGCGCAAGAACCGTCTCGCACTTCCTGAGGCTGGCGAGGCTGACCGCCGGCTTGACGAGGCTGCTGTAACTTCCATCTCGTTTCACAAGACGTTCCGAAGTGTCAGGACCAGCCCCGCTGTTACGTCTTCTATTAACTAGGGATTTAAGGCCAGGCATAGCCAGCAAATCGACACGTGGACGAGACCTGCGAACCGCCGACGAAGAAGCATGAGGTACGGGAATTGGGCTTGCAGATTGACGCTCCCTCGACTCCAACAAGTTAGTGTCTTCCGCCACCTTCTTCGGTGATTCGTTGATTTCGCTTAGTGTGCCGTATCCTACAGACCAAGAGCATATGGCACGTCTTCTTTCTTTACGCGTTGGTGGATCCGGCCAAGCAGCGCTCAAGCAAGACCTTCTTCTTCCTGTGCTACTCCTAAGCGGCTGGGAACTATCGCCGCATAACGGTTGAATTGGAAGCGTCATGGCTATATCTTTGCTTAAGACCTCTTATACCTTCTTCCTTGCATGCCTGAAACAAAAAAAAGGTATGTACCTACTTTTTTCTTAAGGAAAAAAAAAGTTAAAGCTTCTATAGTATTCCAATTTTAAATTGGTCCTATTTATAAAAAAAAAAATTAAAACTTCTATAGTATTCCAATTTTAAATTGGTACTATTTATTAAAACAATCGGAAAATATTCCCGTAGCACCTGCTATGAAACCATTTTATAAAAAAGGAGTTTTTTAATAACTCGCTTTCTGACGTACTGTCTGATTATCTCTTTGCATATTCAAATGTACCTAATTGGCCTCATTTGCATACATCCTTATGCATAATATTTGTGGTAATAAAATCATTAAATTACGCGCCTGGAATATTTTAGGCGCCATTCGAAAACTCACAAAACAAGTGAAGGTACCGTTTTAATGTATGGGTGGTGTGCATGTGGCTTAGATTATTAATAATTGCAGCCGATACCAAATTCATAATTAAGTAAATAGTTTCTCCTGAAAAAAAGTTACACATGTCAAGGATCGTCTTTTGGTTTTAATCGAACCGAAGTTATTTCCCATTGTTACAAAACAATTGAAGATTTCTATGAAACGATGGAGGAAGTGTTGTTAATAATGAGTTTCTGAATATTTAGTGTGCAGTTCGATAAACTGGAACCAAATTATGCAATGCATCCTCTTAAAACCGTGTAGGTACTTCCCCTAAACGCACCGAGTATTCCGCAAGCGTGCATGTACTAATACCACGCCATTATTTAAATTTATAATTGGGTTAGAGTCGGCTGTGAATTCTGAATTAGATTGGCAACAGTGGCCAACTGTTGACAGCTTAATTTGAGTGTGAATGTGAATTGAGTGCCAAACTGATGTTTAATTTGGAACGTAATTTTTTTTATGAGTTACATATAGTAAGAAAGCATTCTAATTAAAGTGTTTGAACATGAGAACCCTAAATGTTAATAGTATTACTAAATCGGACAAAAAAAAATCACTAAATTTTAGATATGTATGAATTTGTTAAAATTTTTCTGAAACTGCAGAGCGGACAAATAATATTGTGGCGTACGTCGCCAATTAATTTAGTACGATTTGTCACAAATTAAAAATACATAAATAAATAAATAACGAAGGTGGTTATTATTAAATGCAAAAATCACTAAATATGTCACTAAATCGAACAAGAACAAAATCACTAAATTTTAGATATGTATCAATTTATTAGAATTTTTCTGAAATTGCAGAGCGGACAAATAATATTGTGGCGTACGTCGCTAATTAATTTAGTACGATTTGTCACAAATTAAAAATACATAAATAAATAAATAAATAACGAAGGTGGTTATTATTAAATGCAAAAATCACTAGATATGCCACTAAATCGAACAAAAAAAAATCACTAAATTTCAGACATGTATGAATTTATTAGAATTTTTCTGAAATTGCAGAGCGGACAAATACTATTGTGGCGTACGTCGCCAATTAATTTAGTACGAGTTGTCACAAATTAAAAAAATTAATAAATAAATAACGAAGGTGGTTATTATTAAATGCAAAAATCACTAGACATGTCACTAAATCGAACAAAAAAAAATCACTAAATTTTTCTGAAATTGCAGAGCGGACAAATAATATTGTGGCGTTCGTCGCCAATTAATTTAGTACGAGTTGTCACAAATTAAAAAAATTAATAAATAAATAACGAAGGTGGTTATTATTAAATGCAAAAATCACTAGACATGTTACTAAATCGAACAAAAAAAAAAATCACTAAATTTTTCTGAAATTGCAGAGCGGACAAATAATATTGTGGCGTACGTCGCCAATTAATTTAGTACGAGTTGTCACAAATTAAAAAAATTAATAAATAAATAACGAAAGTGGTTATTACTAAATGCAAAACTCACTAGACATGTCACTAAATCGAACAAAAAAAATCACTAAATTTTTCTGAAATTGCAGAGCGGACAAATAATATAGTGGCGTTCGTCGCCATTTAATTTAGTACGAGTTCTCACAAATTAAAAAAAAACAAATAAATAACGAAGGTAGTTATTATTAAATGCAAAAAAAAACACTAGATATGTCACTAAATCGAACAAAAAAATCAAGTCACTAAATTTTAGATATGTATGAATTTATTAAAAATGTTCTGAATTTGCAGAGCGGACAAATAATATTGTGGCGTACGTCGCCAATTAATTTAGTACGGTTTGTCACAAATTAAAAATACATAAATAAATAAATAACGAAGGTGGTTATTATTAAATGCAAAAATCACTAAATATGTCACTAAATCGAACAAGAAAAAAATCACTAAATTTTAGACATGTATGAATTTATTAAAAATTTTCTGAATTTGCAGAGCGGACAAATAATATTGTGGCGTACGTCGCCAATTAATTTAGTACGATTTGTCACAAATTAAAAATACATAAATAAATAAATAACGAAGGTGGTTATTATTAAAAGCAAAAAATCACTAGATATGTCACTAAATCGAACAAAAAAAATCACTAAATTTTTCTGAAATTGCAGAGCGGACAAATAATATTTTGGCGTTCGTCGCCAATTAATTTAGTACGAGTTGTCACAAATTAAAAAAATTAATAAATAAATAACGAAGGTGGTTATTATTAAATGCAAAAATCACTAGACATGTTACTAAATCGAACAAAAAAAAAATCACTAAATTTTTCTGAAATTGCAGAGCGGACAAATAATATTGTGGCGTACGTCGCCAATTAATTTAGTACGAGTTGTCACAAATTAAAAAAATTAATAAATAAATAACGAAAGTGGTTATTACTAAATGCAAAAATCACTAGACATGTCACTAAATCGAACAAAAAAAAAATCACTATATTTTAGACATGTATGAGTTTGTTAAAATTTTTCTGAAATTGCAGAGCGGACAAATAATATTGTGGCGTACGTCGCTAATTAATTTAGTACGATTTGTCACAAATTAAAAATACATAAATAAATAAATAAATAACGAAGGTGGTTATTATTAAACGCAAAAATCACTAGATATGCCACTAAATCGAACAAAAAAAAATCACTAAATTTCAGACATGTATGAATTTATTAGAATTTTTCTGAAATTGCAGAGCGGACAAATAATATTGTGGCGTACGTCGCCAATTAATTTAGTACGAGTTGTTACAAATTAAAAAAATTAATAAATAAATAACGAAGGTGGTTATTATTAAATGCAAAAATCACTAGACATGTTACAAAATCGAACAAAAAAAAATCACTAAATTTTTCTGAAATTGCAGAGCGGACAAATAATATTGTGGCGTACGTCGCCAATTAATTTAGTACGAGTTGTCACAAATTAAAAAAATTAATAAATAAATAACGAAAGTGGTTATTACTAAATGCAAAACTCACTAGACATGTCACTAAATCGAACAAAAAAAATCACTAAATTTTTCTGAAATTGCAGAGCGGACAAATAATATAGTGGCGTTCGTCGCCATTTAATTTAGTACGAGTTCTCACAAATTAAAAAAAAACAAATAAATAACGAAGGTAGTTATTATTAAATGCAAAAAAAACACTAGATATGTCACTAAATCGAACAAAAAAATCAAGTCACTAAATTTTAGATATGTATGAATTTATTAAAAATGTTCTGAATTTGCAGAGCGGACAAATAATATTGTGGCGTACGTCGCCAATTAATTTAGTATGAGTTGACACAAATTAAAAAAAATAAATACATAAATAACGAAGGTGTTATTATT
The DNA here is from genome assembly GCA_036172665.1 of Prosopocoilus inquinatus. NCBI lineage: Eukaryota > Metazoa > Arthropoda > Insecta > Coleoptera > Lucanidae > Prosopocoilus > Prosopocoilus inquinatus. The sequence goes on from CM069873.1 coordinate 3,236,470, forward strand.
AAATGCAAAAATCACTAGATATTTCACTAAATCAGACAAAAAAAATCACTAAATTTTAGATATGTATGAATTTATTAAAATTTTCTGAATTTGCAGAGCGGACAAATAATATTGTGGCGTAAGTCGCCAATTAATTTAGTACGTGTTCACACAAATTAAAAAATAAAAATAAATAAATAACGAAGGTGGTTATTATTAAATGCAAAAATCACTAGATATGTCACTAAATCGGACAAAAATAATCTTAGACAAATCTTAGAAATTGCAACAAACAAAAAGTCACCAGATCTAGTGATAAAATCATTGAATTGGTAACACTGATCGAAACACTTTCTTAAAGCCGCTTAAAGTTTAAATAAATGTTGAACGATGGTTACTTTGGATGGACGCATGCCATCCGCAATTTTTGTCAAGGTCAAAGTGGTCTAGGATCCCGCTAGCTATACTACTAAGGTGCGTTCTCAGCTAGGCGATGTGCGTCGGCGTTAAAAAGTGGCACTGCTAGCGATGCCGGTTGGTTTTCGTGATAAATTTATAAATCAACAAATGTCAAAAACGTGAAAAGGTAGGTTAGGTTTTCTCGACATGGATCCGTATCAGTTAGACATAAGCAGTTTTCGTTTCAACGAGCGGAGTAGCACCCAATAGAACAGATCTGATCCGCTTGACCTGTAAGCGTTCTTTTCGTTTAAAGTGAACTGATCCTTAGCTGCGCTAGTCTACCTTGCTTTTACCGCTGAAGCACCGACAAATTGTAAGGTGAGTTTCGATCAGTTAGGTATTTGAGGTTAGGAGTTGTTTGCGTGTCGGCGTAGTATCACTGGGGATCAGATCAGTTCAGATAACTTCGGGTTCAGATCACTTGAACATGAAACGAAAACATCTATAATTTAAAGAGAATGGCAATTTTTGCTTCATTCTTTCGCTTAAAAGTTTGAATTATGTTTCGAATAGCTTGGATTTGAATTTCGTAGTTGTTGCAACAAAACACCTGACTTGAATTTTTTACCGACAGTTCATTTGTGAATAACCATAATTCAATCCAAGCAAGTTTTAAAAATAAAGAGATTCAAAGAAAAGAATGTCTATTTTTGAATCAAAACACGTTGGGATCACGATTCATTTGTGAGCGAAAGAAACCCACCTTAAATTGAGTTGTGGTTAATGCATGTTCTGTTTGCTATTGAGGTTACGTAGCTTTCGTTACCGCTGGGTCGCGTTCAGAAATTGTGTAGCGACAGCACATTGGGTATTTAAAAACGAAAGCAAAATGCACAAAAGCATTTGCATGAGAGAGAAAGAATATATATTATCCAGAGCGCGTTTTTTTTATTCCTGAACGGGCCTCTGCGGAATAATCAAAATTCGACTCGTGGCGTCATTAGATTTTCGCGGGGCTTTACCTTTTGCGTTTTGAATCAACCAATGTGGATAACCGTATCGTACTTAACCTTAACCCCCAAAACGCACCGCCTACCTGAGAACGAGAACGCAGCTCAAGATTGTAAAACTCGAAACAAATGAAATCGATAAGATTGTTCCTCCGTTATACAAAAGATGACGCTGTATTTAACTGCAGCGGGAGAACTTTTTCAAAATTCGAAACAATTAAGGATTGAAAGGTAAATTTTGTAAATGTCGAAGAAAAAGAAACTTTCAGCACGAATCCCAGAGCGAAGAAGAAAAGTTAAAATTAAACAAGGAAAAATACACTGTAAACTTCTTACAGATTTTTATACTAAAATAACCGGTATATATAAAAAAATAATAATAACCTAAAGAAAACAGTGCCGTACGAAACAAAACATTTTATAATTTTTATAAAACGACTGTAAGTCCGTGGTCTAATTTTAAACTGTACATTCTCTATGCATATTTCGGGCAATAAGATCCTAAATTACTTGCCCAGAGCGTTTCAAGTATCCGTCGAAAATTCATATAAAACGAGTAAAAGGTCTAGTTTGACGTAAGCAGCAGCATTAACGCGTTCGGTATCAAAAACGTCGTCGTTAAAAGTTTAAATAAACAGCGCCTAAAATAAACAATAATATATGCCGCGGAAAAGTTTTTAGAAAGCAAACTTCCAGTAATTTCAGACTTCTTTTTTAGTAACGTACAGAACTTTTTTTCTTAATTAAAACAAGGAATATAACGGGTGTTCAGAAATTTTTTCAATTTCAAACGATTTTGGAATGCGAAAAGTGTTCAAATTGATTGTATTTAAACCTCAGTTCGAGTAACGATAAAAAATTTATAGAGATTTATAATATTGTTACGAATTTGGGGGTTCAGTCGTTAAATTTTAGAACACTTTAATTCGAAGCTGTCGCTTTTACACAATTAACAGCACAATTGTAATGAGCTTGTCTATCAAATAACACTTTTACAAAATGTACGAGGTACGAACCCTTCGCTTGTCAACTTAATAACTAAACTCCTGGCGGATCGTACGGACGGCTTATATAGCAGAGCCCTCTGTTGCTCGAACGTACTAGAATGACCGAGTAGCTTCGGTAACGTTCTGTGACGCAAGGTGGGGCGTTACTGATGCTAAAAATAGATCTGTTTGCGCGTCACGGCTGTAACAATATGTACCAATACACGTTTTTTTTTTTTAATTATTTTTTTTATCAAGTTGTTTATTAAAAACTCTCGCATTGGACGTACATTATAAGTACAAAGTTTTTTTAATCTCAAACCGGACAGAAAAATGAAGGAAACACACTCAACGTTTCGCTATAGATTTATAGCTTCGTCAGGAGTGAAAAAAAGATTATAGTATAAGAAGAACAATGGTCTAAGTACATTTCAAAAAATTCAAAACTGAAACTGCTCGTATATAAATAAAAAAGATATTTAAAATAAATTTCTTTCATGTTACACCCACACGTGCAATATTTTATTGTTTTGATCTCGAGCCAAGGTTTCGTTCGTTTTGAAAGGGCAATCTCAAAGTTTGACTTTTAATAATTTATAATAATACATCAAACCAAATATAAAGAAACACGAGTTTACTTTTTTTTTTTTTTACAAATTTATTCGACAGCAGTCGTAAAGCCGAAGATCTCTGTCGTTCCGAGTTTTACAACAGCACTAAAATAAAAAGAAGTGATCGCTAAACGTACGTACACTCATGGATTTTAGTAATATCGTCTCCCTCAAAGAATTTCTAAATCACTATCTAATCATACATTGTATGCAAACAAACACGTATTTATTTTGTATTTGTCTGTCTACCTATTGTAGAGGAGTTAAAAGCAGTACAATATTAGTGTAACATTCGCAGGGGAGACATTACTAAAACGCGTGACTGTACATGACGTTTATAAATTTACGCCGGTGTCGGTAATGCACCCGTCGCCGCCGTCGGCTCGAGTGAAAACGTTTTGTGTCAAAACGGTAAGCGGTTTCACTTTCCTTTGATGAATTAGTTGTACGATTTCTTGCCTGTGGGCGCCCACATTCACAGTCCGTTAGAGTTTTGACAACTGTCTCGAACATCAAAAGTTTCTTTTCATGCGGGCACAGTGCATTGAACTTGCAATTTCTAAAAGCCAACCAAAATTGTACGTGCAGTTTGAAAGAAATTGAAAATGATTCTCAACTGTATTGTGCTGATTACTTATTATATCAAGCGTACACATAATAACTTGAACACTGTTTAATACATGACAGCGCCGCCATCTTTGATTCCAAGATGGCGTTCAAAGATAGCGTCAGGATGACGGCCGAATTGTGTGACTATTAATGACTGTGATTTATTTTATTAGATTGGCTATACTTTTTGGATAACGATTTTGCGAGCGAGCGAGCGAGCGAAAGAAACCACTTAACGTCAGCCATAACCTAAAAATTTAAAGAAGCGATCACGTAAAAATTACGACGAGCAGTAAGTTCTGCCAATTTCCCAGTTTGCCAAACCTATTAAATTTACTTCAGTCATTTGTAACTATTAGGTGTTAGCTTTGTTCCAACTTTTCGAAAAGCTGTACATTGTACAATCAGGAGCATGCGCAGTAAATCAAATTTTGGTATTACGTATTAGCTTTGTTCCAACTTCTCGAAAAATCGTTCATTGTACAACCATGAGCATGCGCAGTAAATGAAGTCTTTGAATGTTCTACTCACTGCGCATGTACTTTTGTTTAACGCGCATGCACGTGATCGTACAGTATACGATTTTTTGAGCAGTTGGAACGAATCCATTAACTTTACATGAATCATCGATAAATTCAAGGTTGCCAGATTTTTTGCAAGCAATTTCGCCAACTTGTTGATAAAATATAGCCAAAAAAATAACAGTAGTAAATTTAGTTATCTTCGTTTACCTTAATTCACTTTCTGCTTTAAATAAAACGTCGCTTTTTGTTTTGTTTTTGTTTTTCATTAAAAATGTAGCGGTAAGAAACAAAAGAAATTTCAAGCGAAGCACAAAGGTATTACTGAAGTTGAGTAAAAGTCGTCGTAAGTAAATGTTTTCTTTTTTTTGCATTTTTATTTTTTATTTTTTTTCGCTCCTGACAAAGCTATCAATCGTTAGTGAAACGTTGAGTGTTGAGTGCTATTTCCAACTTTCAGATCAACTTTGTCCGGTTAGAGTTTAAAAACTATTTACTCACAAAGATATACGAAGAATAAAATTAAAAAAAAAAAAAAACAAAAGTAAAAACAAATAAACAAATCACCGATTTGGGAAATCAAAATTCAGAACAAGTAAAACCTGCAAAAAATCAGAAAACAAAGAGAAAGGAAAAAAAAACAGCAACAAAATACAAGGCATGAAGTGAACAAAAAAAAAACAAACAAAGAAAGCTGAACGAAAAACAACAATTTTCTGGACGAATCAAAAAATTCGTGGAAAATAAATAAGAATAAATTGTAAGACGTCAATACTACGATTTACAAAGAAAAAAAAGAAACACATTGCATAAAACAAAAGATCAGAATTGAGATGGACGCAAAACAAATGAAAATGAAAAATGAAAACCGATGAACAACTACATCAAAATTAAAAAGCGTCAATAAAACGCGAACAAAAAAAAAACAATTCGCTAAGAAAAGCAAAAGAGGAATGCGCAGTGCGAAACTATGAAAAACAGAAGAAAAAAAAAAAACAAAAGAAAATCGACGATTAAGATGAAAAAAAAAGGAAATAATTGAAGTTCCAGACTAAAAATCAAATTAAAAAAACTGTCAGAAACCAAAGAGAAAATAAAGAAAAAAACAGCAACGAAAGAAAAAAAACAAGTGAAGATCGACAACACGAAACTGAAACTTTGAACGAAAACAACAGTTTTCCGGACGAATCAAAAAATTCCTAAAAAAATAAAAACAAACCGAAAGCAAAAAAGGAAAAAAAAAACAATTCACAAAATTGGGAAGAACAAAAATCTGAACAAATAAAGAAAAACAAATGAAACCTGCAATAAAACAAAAGAAAATCGACGACTAAAATTGAAAAAAAAAAACAATTGAAGCTCCAGACTAAAAATCAAATACAAAAACAAAAAACTGTCAGAAACCAAACAGAAAGAAAGAAAAAAAACAGCAGTAAAACAAAAGGCATGAAGTGCACAAAAAAAATTAAGGAAGCAGAACGAAAAACAATTATCCGGACGAATCAAAGAATTCGCAGAAAATAAAAGCAAAATGTAAAAAATCCACACAACACGATTTACGAAAAAGAAAAAGAAAATACATTGCGTAAAACAAAAGAAAACACAACTGAGGTGGACCCAAAACAAATGAAAATCGATGAACTACAAAAAGAAGCGTCAATAAAACGCGAATAAAAAAGAGCAATTCGATAAGAAAAGCAAAAGAGATATATGCAGTACAAAACCATGAAAAATAAAAAAAAATTAGAAAAAAAAGACTAACGACTAAGATGAAAAATTAAAAAAAAACAATTGAAGCTCCGTACTAGAAATCAAAAAGAAAAAACTAGTAGAAAACAAAAGACGACTGTAAAAAAGCATCAGTCAACAAAAAGTGAAAAATAAATTTGATAAAAATAAACGAAAGCATAAAATGAATTAAAAAAAAAACAGAAGTACCATGGTACAAAGATGAGCAAAGAAAAAATGAAAAACGAAGAAAGTTTTGCTGCAGGAAACAAAAGAGAACTGTACAAAGGAGCCAATGAAATGCGAAAACGAAAAAGAAAAGAAAAAATACGAAAAATAGAAAAAAAAAATAAAAAATGAAAAAATATAAATGAAAAAATGGCGATTCTCTTGCCGAAAACTAAATTCAAGAAACTGGCAAGAAACAAAAGGACAGAATAAAACAAACGAATCGCAAAACTTCCTCAAAAAAAAATGAAGTAAGACACGAAAAGAAAACAAAAAACAAAAGACGATACGCGAACTATTCTCGTCATACAAAACCTATAATATTAATTAGTTAATTAAACACAGTTTTTTTTTTTTTGAATTTTCACTGTTTATTTTTATCAAAAAATTGTGTTTAATTAACTAATTAACATGGATATTAATTTTCACCAAGTACAGGCCGAATCAATCCAAAATAAAACCTACAAATTAAAGTAGCGGCGTGGACAGTCATTATTGATCCGTTGTATATTCTTTCCTTACGATTTCAAATGTTTTTGGTCGGTGACGTACTTTCTTTTTGTTTTACGGATTATATTAGGCGTTTACGAAAATTGGAGCGGTGTATTCCGTTAAATCTATTCTCTCACTCTTACTTGCATTAAACACATTCGTTCTATCTCACTTTTGTATCCCGTTCCATGTACCGCTCCCTCCGATTTTCGTAAACGCCTATTAGTGGAGAATTTTGTTGAGTGTAGTTATGTGAAAACAAACAACAACTAAAGTAGCCCAAATCAGGCGTCAGGCCCCCCCAATAAGATTTTTAAGCGCCAAATATGTCTAAAATCCAGGATAAATTTATTGTTCAAGACCACGAGTGCTCTACTGCGCATGTCAAATGTCAAATTCAATTATTTTACTCCCTCTAGACATATTACGTCTAGACCAATGTATTCCATGGACTTAACATACTAGACCCTAACCTACAATAGAATAGAGCAATTACTCCCTCTAGACATATTACATCTAGACCAATGTATTCCATGGACTTAACATACTAGACCTAACCTACAATAGAATAGAGCAATTAAAAAATAATTGGAGTATTAAATTTTATTAAAATACTAAAAAATAATATTCATGAGTACAAATGATTGTTAAAATTAGTATTGTCACTCACCATGGTTAAACGTTCCGAAATCCACATCTGAACTGAAGAGCTGCAACACACGAAAACAAAACCAAATTATTATCGGTTATTTGAGGAGCAAAAGTATGTGCATTAAAACGACTTACTATTATTATTATTATTATTATTAAGTCAAACTGGTTTCAGCCCATTAAAAAAAGTACACGTAAATATCGCCGGTAATTAAATTAATTTTTGTAATAATATTATTGCCGGCGGCACTCCTTCCTCATTAGATGCATCATCGAATATAATTGAATACGTTTATAATGAAGTGTCTCCTCCTCCCATCGCTTTTTCAAATCGCGTCTCTCTTTTTCCGAACGTTTAAAATAAATTGGTATAATTATTGGAAAATGTTAATTTGAAATTTCTTTGATGGGATTCGTATACAGCTTGGCGCAAGCGACTAGGTAGCCGGTGTGAGTTCTCGTATTTGTTCAGCATGGACTTGCTGGTATACAGCGGAAGGAATACGAAACAAACAAATTATGAAATCAAACCAATTATTCTTTTTTGTGTATTGTGTGTTTTTAATAAATATAATTTTCTAATATCCACTTCATAGAAATCTTAACAAACAATAATAAATGATAATTAATTATATATCATCATAAATGTTAGGAGTGTAAGACATGTAAAGGCATTGCGCATTTACTTAATAATAAAGGAAAAGATTTCGCACTCCGTAGTATAATAGTTATATAATAAAACGTTTTATTAGAATGTTAAACTTAGAACACTCACGGTTTCATCGCCTGAAGATTTCCGCTAAAAATAAATTCTGTTCGCGATCTTTTGGCATTTAGAGTTAGGGTGACATTTTTGTTGGCATCAGGACGTCAGAAAATTAGGTTAGAATCTCATGATTATCGTTTTTGAAGATCGGAACTCCCTCTAGTAAATGTTATGTTAGGGTGACATTTTTGTTGGTATCACTAAAAAAAAATGGACGTCAGAAAATTAGGTTAGAATCTCATGATTATCGTTTCTGAAGATCGGAGCTCCCTCTACTAAATGTTATGGATTATAAAAATTTTCTTCAACCTTATATACCTTCACCGACCGTAATGTAATACGTATTCTTCCAAATCATTAACAACAGAGTCGTTATTACAAAATACGAAACTTCATCATTCCTGACATGTCAAACTTTGATTTCTTTCAAATTGCAAGCAAGTAACCTGACGACAAAAAAAAACACACACAGCCTACTAGAATGACAAAAGATGCTTAAATGCTTTATAAACAAATGAATAATTTACGGGTGACCAAACGAAATTTTCCTAAAACTCTATAGTCTTCCAAGACAATAAACGTTGCGTACGTGCCGAACTCTGCATTTCCGTGCTGCTAATTGGCAGACGACAGTCGTGAATCGCACGACATTAATTATTTACATAACGCAACCACCTCAAGGGAAAACTCAAACAATAACCACCAAGAGAGACAAAAGCTGCTGCCATAGAATGGGTTCACTCTGCTGGTAATTAGCGTTGAAATTAATTAATTAATTCAAAAAACCGCTCGTGGAGTCGCGTCGAGGCGTGATTGTGAATTTACATAATTTAATCCGGCGTTTAAGAAGCAAAACAAATTGCGCTCTGCATATTGATAGCACGCCATTGGCTACTGTGAATGATTTCTTTTTTAAATGCGACTTAAATACGGAGTGATTATAAAATTTCTCGTCTAGTCGGCTGTGTCTCGGTTTAATCCGCCTTGAACACAGCGCTCTAGCTGAAGATTTGGTAGTGCACGTTCAATCCACCATGCGCACAGCGCTCTAGATGAGAAATTAAAAAAAAAATCACTCCGCACGAAACACCGAAGACCGAAGTGAAAGATGTTTTTTTTTTTTAAGAAGCAAAATAATTTGCGCTTTGCATATTGATAACACGCCGCTGGCTACTGTGAATGATTTTTTTTTTAATGCGACTTAAATACGGAGTGATTGTAAAATTTCTCGTCTAGTCGGCTGTGTCTTGGTTTAATCCGCCTTGAGCACAGCGCTCTGGATGAAGACTTGGTGGTGCACATTCAATCCACCACGCACACAGCGCTCTAGATGAGGAATTTAAAAAAAATCACTCCGCACAAAGCACCAAAGACCGAGGTGAAAATTTTTTCAACTGAAACGATTTAAGTCTGAAGAAAAAAAATAATAGGGGAGGAATGGTTGACATTAACTTACGATTAAATTTGGTTAAATATCAATTTGTTAAAAACAACGACAGACTGGTGATAACTTTAATTTATTTATAACACTTTAAAACTAATTTATTTACAAGAATGGTCGAGCGTTACCCTGTAGGGGAGACATTACTAAAATAAATAATATTTTATTTTCTTTAAAACAGATTTTCCCTGACTTATCGTCAAAAAAATTTCCTAACCGAGACCCAGCTTCTCTATCTCAGTTTAACTTTAATCTTCAGTTTGTTCCCAGAGGAATAAATGATAAGATAAACCGAGCCCCAATGCGATTTTGAAATGTTTAAACAATTTACTACCGAAATTAAAAAAAAAATTGTAAACCGAGCCTCAATGTGATTTGTGATTTTACGACTTCCATAATTTTGTGTTTTTAGTTTTAAACAAAGTTACTAATTGTTTCTGATTTCAGAAAAGAAATAATATAATTAATAATTAGGAATTAATTTCAATTAAAAGGCTGCTTGTTTAAATAACAATAAATTAAACCTTGGTATAGGCAACCCAACATACGCAGCCGTATGCACGTTTGCCTACACTGACGGAACCGAGAATAAGAACATTTGTTTCGGTAAAAATGCGATAAGCCTCATTGAGATTATGCAATTTTCCCAATTTGTATAATATTTAAAACAATTTTTCATTTTTTCTTTTAATTACAGAAAACGTCTTTGTATTTTTAGTAGATTTTAGATTTAAACGAAGTCCACCCACCTTCCTGCAGGAAATTATTACATTTCTTTCAAAATTAAAAATTAATTAATTAAAATAAATAAAGAATGGAATTTCAAATAATTATTGAACGAAATTCTCTATCATACTGGCTAGAATTTTTCTTAGTAGACTCGATGACGTTATTCCCCTGAAATGATTACAACTTCTTTTCTGTACTGGCATTACGATTTCCCTGCTATTTTCATACTCGTCATTATCTCCTTTAAAAACGTTTTTCGTTCCTCTATTTTCCATATTTTATTGCTTTTGGGATCATTTGTCTCTTTTAGGCGCCTTTCTAGTTTTCTTTTATGCGTTCAATTACTTTCTTGCTTTTATCAATAAATCCATTTTCTGTATTCTTTTCTTTTCTCCTCTTCTGCTACTGCACTCTGCCAATCTTCCAAAGTACTACCTCAAATTTACATTATTTATCAGGACTAATGACTGTCATATAAGGATTGAACTACGAACGTCGCTGATTCGTACGACATCGACAATCCACTCACATACGTCGCGCGCTCTCTTTTGTAGTCCGACGTTAAAACACACGCGCACGACAGCCCAGCGCTCTATTACTGTAGTCAGGCTTGTCGTGTATATACATCCCCCCAGAGCTCTATTACTGCAGTTAGGCGAACTCTTACATATCTGCACGTACATAGCAACGCTGTCTCGTATATTCAGTCAACCAGTAAAGTACGTGTCTATAAAGACCGCAACCCCCAGTAATATTTCTTACCTCTCCGAGACACGCAGTCATCCAAGAAGATCGAATTGCTCACAAATTCCATCGGTTTCAGAGGAGTTTCAACCGAAATAGAAAGGGGGACTACGTTTCTCCGCGTCCCCCAACTCATCGACCACCACGTCAGAGAGCAGATCCACTCGTCGCCAAGGCGCCATTACGTCCGACAAGCCTGTCTCCTCGTTGTTTGTTATGCGTTACAAGTCGTCTCTACGTTTATTACAAAAAAAAGTTGTTTCATTGTTATTTGCTGAATAAATTGTACGCCCAGATACTATTAGAGATGTACGTCATCGTGTGAGTGGCGCACTCTATCACGATGCGCCGTAAAGAATTTGCACAAATTAATTTGGAAGTTCGGACGCTTTCCAAATTATTACCAGAATTAAAGTAAAATTAAATTTGCCTGTTATTTTAAACAAATCACTGGTTCTCTTATTGATGACGTGTGAATACGTGATTCCGGACGCTAGTTATTATAAACAATATATACACCTATAATTCTGTTGTCATAATTTTGACGAAATAAAAAAAAATTAATAGTGAATTGTTGCGAAAGAGGGTAGGTAGGTATTTGCGTGTAAGTAGAAAAAGAACAATTTGCATCTTTAGAGAGAGGATAATAAATTACCATCCACTATGTGACAGATCTGACTAATTTAATTTAATTAAAATAATGTTGTTTTTTGACAACACTTTAGGTCGCGACATCGCACGGCCAAATTTTTGACTTAAACTGACTTGCAATTAATTTTTTACATTACATTACATTTTTTTTTCGATTATCAAGAATTAATGATTTCTAGTTCCTTATTGTGTACGTATAAAAAGTTGCATTAAACAAAATAATTACTCAAAAAAAAAAAAAAACTAAAAAGAAAAAAAACAAATTTTAACTATTCGTTAACTTTGAATCTTTTAACATTGCCTGCAAGTTAACGATACCCAAATTCCGTGGAATCCGAACGCACCGAAATGGCCGTGACAATCACAAACACAGTCATTAGCAAATTTCATTAAAATAAATAACAAACATCAAGGCCACGTGGAGTCGCATAAAAAAATGGAAATATAAGCGGTTTTAATAGCAACTAGTTTTTTTTTCCTTGCTTTCAACAAATTCAGCTTTTAATTACCCTATACACTGCGAAGCGCTCGTTCGTGAATTTCGATTTCGCCAAGTGTACAGGCTGATCAATCAGGAAGTGAAGTGGGTTTTCGAAGCTGCCGCGACCTGGTGTCAAAATGGCGAACGATATAATCTCTGTTCTTAACTGAAGTGAAAGTAATTTTATCACATCAGGTCGCGCGCTCTTAATGGAAACCGTGAACAAACAACTCGATAAACAAACAAACAAACGATGAGCTAAAATATTTTTCATTAAATTAAACGCAGCAGTACACTTCGTTTCATTTAATTCGGAGAGTAGGTAGTCGTTGATGATAAAAACCGACGGTTAAATTATGCAAATGGCATTTTTGCCGGATATTGGGTGCGGAAAACAGACAATTATTTATTGTTATTGTTGTTACTTTCGTCTGGAATAAATATAATTGCAAATTCAGAAACAAAGATGAAGGTGACGACGCGACACGACGCGCTTTTTCTATAAGAGCGCGAAATCATTTCCAAATTTAACCGCCGCCGTATCAAAACAATGCAGCCACTTCTATTTACTAAATTCAACGCTTGCGAAATTATTATTGTGCAACCTGAATGGCGTAGAACGACAAATTTAGTCTTACTAAAATTGTCCCCGGGCAAAACGAAACTTTTTACAGGCCCATTGTTTTGAAACAATCGGCTTTAAATAATGAAATGGTGGCACTTTTTACAATGGCTCGCGCGCTATTCGAATCTAGAAAATGTCATTAATTCAAAAACCACCTGTGAACAACACAGAAAAATTCTAATCTGTTCCGCAGGAGTTTATTAAAAACCGGTGGCCTCATTTAGAAGCGCAATTGCTTCACGTGCCAACTTTCCGAACGCGACCCTTAACCTCAAATAATTTCTACCTTACCGATCCATTCCGGCTTCCTTCCTTGTCGGCCACCATTTCACGTTTTTCATCATCCTCGCCGTTAATTAAACTGCGATTAAACTTAGACGAACATTGTTCAACCTGTTATTGCAATTATTTTAACCCGACGAGCAACTTATAATATAACTCTCTTCAACTTAACTTGGTGGGTAAGTTTTTCTGAAAATTTTCAGTTATCGCCACTACACTGTTAAAAAAAAATAAGAAAAACGGCCGATTAGGTATTTGCGGTCCACTAATCTGTTCCACAGGAGTTTATTAAAAACCGGTGGCCTCATTTGGAAGCGCAATTGCTTCACGTGCCAACTTTCCGAACGCGACCCTTAACTTCAAATAATTTCTACCTTACCGATCCATTCCGGCTTCCTTCCTTGTCGGCCACCATTTCACGTTTTTCATCATCCTCGGCGTTAATTAAACTGCGATTAAACTTAGACGAACATTGTTCAACCTGTTATTGCAATTATTTTAACCCGATAAGCAACTTATAATATAACTCTCTTCAACTTAACTTGGTGGGTAAGTTTTTCTGAAAATTTTCAGTTATCGCCGCTACACTGCTAAAAAATAATAATAATACATAAAACCGGCCGATTAGGTATTTGCGGTCCACTAATCTGTTCCACACGAGTTTATTAAAAACCGGTGGCCTCATTTGGAAGCGCAATTGTTTCACGTGCCAACTTTCCGAACGCGACCCTTAACCTCAAATAATTTCTACCTTACCGATCCATTCCTGCCTTGTCGGCTACCATTTCACGTTTTTCATCATCCTCGGCGTTAATTAAACTGCGATTGAACTTAGACGAACATTGTTCAACCTGTTATTACAATTATTTTAACCCGACGAACAACTTACAATGTAACTCTCTTCAACTTAACTTGGTGGGTAAGTTTTTCTGTAAATTTTCAGTTATCGCCGCTACAAAGCACAAGAAAAAAATAATAATAACACCGGGCGGTTAGGTATTTGCGGTCCACGACGAATTTCTGCGTAAAAATTAACACATTTTCGTGTGAATTTGTGAATATGTAAAGAAATGTCACCAAAAAAAAAACGCTTGTTAATTTTTACACTGGACTGTAAATTACACCGGTTTTTAAAAGTGCACCTATTTACTGTATATTTTATATGTGTTGGCTTTAATTTAATTTGAATTTCATCACTTCAATAAGTCGAAACATACAGTTGAAAGCAAAAAAAGAGTAGAAAAATTACAGTTTCCTGTAATTATTTTGTCTCAAAATGCCACGAATTAAAGACGAATTCACGGATTTTACCAAAGTTTTAAACTTGTTAATTCTGAAAGTTCTTGATTTTTTTTAATGTTATCTGCGAAGTCGTCTTTAGTCACTGCGATTTTCAGAAAGAATAATTACAGAAAACTGTAATTTGTCTGCTATTTTTTTGCTTCCGACAGTATAGGTTCGTTCTTTCGCTCATAAAATCGTGATCCAAACGTGTTTTGATTCAAAAACAGACATTCGTTTCTTTGAATCTCTCTGTTTTTAAAACTTGTTTGAATTGAATTATGGTTATTTACAAATGAACTAACTGTCAATGAAAAATTCAAGTCGGGTGTTGCAAAACAACTACGAAATTCAGGTCCATACTATTCGAAACACGATTCAAACTTTTAAGCGAAAGAAAGCACCTTATATGTAGTTGTCAGTCAGATGTTTCAAGAACTTTGAAAATATTCAATATTTTTACAAAACTTGCGTTAAAAAAAATTAATTTAAGAAATTTTAAATGGATTCCACCGACATTTTTGGAAAAATATGATAAATAAAGAATTAAAAAAATTAGTTTTAACAAATTTTTGTTTAACTTTGGACCATTTTGATGGAATTTTATTCTGTTAGGTTGGCGACAACATACACACGCCGCGACATTTATTGACACTTACATTACAAAAAGAACAAGGAAAAAAATAAAATCATGTTGGTAGACGTGACAAGGAATTTCAAAAATGTCAGATTTGACAGATCATTGTAACTGAATAAAGTAAACGTAATTGTAACGAGTCAGTTTTTAATTGGTGGAAACCGTAATTGTCACGAACAACAACTCTGAATAAAAAAAAAAACAAAAAACAGGTGAAATCTTGATTTAAGTTGTCAGGTTGTCAGATAATTCGAATTAAATTGACCAAGGCCCGGTAGTTCGTTAATCACAAGTTTACTTTAATTGTTAGTTTATTTCCATAGTGACAATCATTTTCATAATTGCCTTAACTCCGGTAAACTTAATAAATGTTAATTTGTGATGAATAAACCGGATTTGAATGTAATTATTAAATGTCACGCATACAATGTTGCCAACTGATATAAAAGGTCATGCTTAATTCAATTAAAAATTTTTAATTTTAATAGGTACTACAGAATCTTTAAAAAAAAAACGAAGCGTCCAAATTGACATTAAATTTGCGTATTTGCGGCAGTGTTGCCACTACCACAAAATTTAACCCATCCACTTTGAACGAAAAACACATACATTTTTGAGGTTAACATGCGCCGAATTTTACTTCACGTAAAAGCTGTTTTTATGAAACTTAGTACACATTCGCTGTTTAATGTTTGCTACTTGCAAACAATAAAAATCATTGCAAAATCGCCTGCTTTTTTTTTAATAAAACAAATAAACTCTATGACAATCAAATAAACTGAAATGTCAAAGCACAATTACTAGTGTCGCCGCAAGTCTAAACAAACAATTGCATAAATAATTACTAAAAACAAATGCTAGGAATGCCAGGAACTCTGCATCTGTATCTAGTGAAACTTTAGGGGTTAGGAAAATTTCACTAGATCTGGCAACACAGTCTGTGAACAAACAATTGCTTAATCACCATAGCAAATACATATTTCAGTAAAGACGAATGCATAGTTGCTAGAATCTAGGAAAATACGTCTAGATCTATGGAATTTAACTACACCCGTTTTTTTTTATTTCCAAGTGTTGCCAGGTCTAGGAAGATTTCCCTAGATCCAAAGAAATTTCCTTAGACTCTGGCAATTCTGTATAAATACCGAAGGAATCAAATTAATTACGTTTTCACTCTTTTTTTTGAAAAGGCTTATCAAATATTCTACTTAACCGCATTAGATAGATTGGCAACACTGACCTCAGCATAAAACTGCGAGATGAAAACGAGTTTTCATGGTTACTGATTGTCAAAAAAAAAGATCTTTTACTTTTGCGTCAGGAAATGGTATAAATTAAGAGCGATGACAAAAGATGTTGGAATTCCAATCGAATTTCAAAAAATTCATTAAAAAAAAGACAAAACACAATTAACCGTAAAGTATTTATCGTCATTCGTTTGTTCTTTTTATCGCCGTTCATTTGTTTTCCTTTTTCCATAAACTGCCCAGAAACAATGCCTTATTATTTTTCATCGCCAATAGTTTCAAAAATGAAATACAAAATTATTATTTACTTTACAAGGGCGATTAGTCAACTTAAATTATTTTAAAATCAAATCACTAGATTTGTCACTGAACCGGTCATGAACTGATCGAAATTTCAACAGAAACTCATTGCAATTAGTGACCAAACCGCTAAGTTGGCAACACTGAGCACTACGTCAACCGCAAACGTCAACGCCAAGCCAACGCTTCCAATCAGAGTTGTCTCCCTATATTCAGAAGACGCAAAAGGATTGGAACAAAAAAAGGCTGGTTATTTTCATGGACTGTTCGATTAGAAAAGTTTGGGATCACTTTTTGTTTATTTATTAATTAATTGCGATGGCGGTTCTAACGTCCAGAAATTTCGAACGCGTCCTGGTCAGTGTTGCCACCTGCTTGAAATGAAATTACGGAATTGGTTTTAAAAATTATCTGGTAAATAATGTATCGCATTTTTTTTTACTTTTTACCATAACTTTAAAACCAATTTCATAATTTCATTTCAGGCAGGTGGCGACACTGACTGGAATATGTTCGAAATTTCTGGACGTTGACACAGAATTCTTTTCCGAGTTGGCCATGAACGAGAGAAAAATTTGCAAGAGTTTAAGTGAATATAACTGCGACTAGCGTGATTTATTTCTTTAAATCACAGCCAACTAAAAAAAAAAAAAAAATGTGGCTCATACGATATAAAAGGTGCTTTCTTTCGCTTAAAAGTTTGAATCGTCTTTCGAATAGTTTGGACCGGAATTTCGTAGTTGTTTCAACAAAACACCTGACTTGAATTTTTGATTGAGAGTTCATTTGTAAATAACCATTATTCAATCCAAATAAAGAGATTCAAAGAAAAGAATGTCTGTTTTTGAATCAAGACACGTTTGGATCGGATCACGATTTTGTGAGCGAAAGAAATCACCTAAAGTATGTTAATGCTCGTGCGAAAATCGAATCGGAATAGTTTTTACTTATACCGATTCGATTTTATTTTCGAATGAGCAGAGCGTTGTATTAGTATGGACGTATGGCCTACGAACAGAAATTTCGAACGCACCCCCGATTTGTTGACGTTATCAAATCACAAACATAACCTAAAAATTCACATTTGTTTGAAATTAATTTCAGTGTCACCAACCACCACAAATCAAAACAGAATTTTCCTAATAGTATATTTGAAAATAATATAAACATAACCTAGAAATTCACATTTGTTTGAAATTAATTTCAGTGTCACCAACCACCATAAATCAAAACAGAATTTTCCTAATAGTATATTTGAGTTGAAATAATTGCGGATGTGAAAATAACCTCCAAATCGACATTTGGTTGAAATTATTTTCAGTGTGACCAACCGTCACAAATCAAAACAGAATTTTCCTAATACAGGCTGTCCGTTTTTCGAGTGCCGCTACGGGGATCTCGCTTATCTTAAGAGATACAAAGTTGGTTAAATTAGGGCAAAGTTGCGCATTTTCATGCTGAATAATAACCTGAAAAGAAATTTGAAATATCTTCAATGGTTTTGAAAATTCGCAAAAAAAAACAAAATTTCTGATTTTCGTTTTTAATTTCTTTATCCTAAACTATGCATTTCTAACCAAGACATTATTCAGACACTTTTTTTAAGAGGAATTCGAATTTGACATCCCCATTTCTATCATTTTCAAGATGGCGGAGAAACCCCTGGCAACTTCATTTTTTCTTATGGACGCCATCTTGGATTTTAACATTTTCAGATTACGTTTTTCTTTCTCTTTACAACAATATATCACGCGTGGTGGTCCAATATCACATTTTTGCCAAAAATCCAATTTTTCATTTTTTGCGAAGAGTGCTTTGGAAAAACAAAACGTTCCTTTATTGTGAACAATAGTTTGACAGTTTGATCCTATTTCAAGTCTTTTCAAAAACGGACAGCCTGTATATTTGCAAAAAAAAAAAAATGCAGATATGAGAAACTATTTTAAGTAAAATACACATAATCCCTTTGAATTGGAATTTGCATTTCCAGTTTAGAAAACTGACTAATCACTGAAATTACAAATTCACTTTCATCTGAGCAAACACGGCAGGTTTAATTCTTGAAGTAAGTGTTTTTCGAAATTCATTCAGAACATTCCGATTGTCACGTTTGTTTATTTTTGCCCGGGACGTTCGTAACGTCCGTCCGTCGGATTTATTTTATTTAAAATCGTTGGCGGTTGTTGCTCTACACAAATAAACGAATTTCGTGTGCGGAGATTTGCGTTATTTTGAAATGGAAGTCGTCCGTTCGTTTTCTCATGAACTGGAAACTAATTTATTTCTTGAAGTGAAAGTTTCTTGTGGCGACGATGAGTTTCAGATGATTTTCATGCAATTCGAAAAGTAAAATAATATCTTTTTACTTTCTGTTACAGGCTAGATTATAAACGTACATGAGTAAATAAATTTAATTACTTCAACAGTTTTTAAACGAATAAATAAATTAGTTTGAATTTACGACGAAAAAATGAGGCGATTAGAAGAATTTGCGTTGGCATGGGAAATATTTTAAAATACTCATAATTCAGGTGAGCGTTTAACACAATGGCTCAACCTAATAATGAGAATTAATGGGTTGCTGAAACCTTATCGAATTTTAATAAGTGCTGAAAGGCAATCAAACAGCGTTAATTAATCACCGCAAGCCCATTTATCTGTTCGCAGGAACCTAATTTTTGTAGTACATAATTACTTTTCGCTTTTTTTTTTACCGATTTTCACAGCAAATAATTTTTGTTTTGTTTTTTGTTTTAGAAATGAGTCAGCCCGTTCCGAACGTTCAAATATTTACATACGATTTGCATGCATTCCACGCAGCATTTCGCGTACACACAACTCTAAACAGCAACAACAGTTTTGAGAGCCAGAAAACAAGAACAAGATTATTTTCATCGGGGGAAACTCGAGCCACTTATAATAAATGTAAGCTGAAAGGTATATTATATTAGAATACGATGACGTAACGAAAGATTTCAATTATGCACGAGTGCAGACGACCTTGTAAAATAAAATACGTACTTGAGAGTTTCAGACGTAAATATTTGATTTCTTAAAGTTTGTGAAAGCAGCATTTGGATTCTATGTACTTCAAACGTCAAGACATTTCAAAAACGTTTGCCTTACTTCCATAAATACATATGTAGTATACAGTATGTACTACGCTATATGTAACGTAGGAGTTTGCATGAGAGCAAAAACAATTGAAAGTTCAAATGACGTCATGTCATATTAGCTTTAGCTTTATTCTAAAGTGGCTTGGCTTTGATTTGGTCACAGTTATAAACCTACACTTTCATTGGTTAAGTTATGGATTAATTTCTTTTCGACTTCGGTCCGACTGGGGTCCCTAGATTTGATCGACGTTTACAGGACACCCGTAACCATGAGTGCAAAGGGTGCAATGCACGCGGGTGCCATGTTCAAGGGGCGGCAATTAGCCTCTTGGCCGCAGACATGTTTCGTCATTTCTTCAACAAGAAAAATAATGGGAAACAGTTTTTTGTCTGGTGAAAATTATTCGAAAAAACTATCATGTACACAACGACGTAGTTTCCATCATACTTTATTATGTAGACAATGTAAATAATTGTTTTCTTTTCTCATGTATCATAGTAATATCATCAACATAAATTGACAATTTCCATTTTGGAATAATTATCTTTTAATATGTATCAAATTTGTATGACAATTGCTAACATCTGATAACTACCGATCTAATCAGCATTAAAGAATTATTATTATTATTATAAAACTATGAACGTTTTAACAATAACAGGCGTATTTTTTCGCTAATAATTTAAGATCGTGTTCCTGCAATTATGATCCAAATGGCAATCAAGAAAACAACAACAAATATGCTGGATTTAAGCTTTTTTTTTCTGTTTTTTTTTTTGCATTTCTCTTCTTTTTAATCAAACTAGTTTTCGCATTTTATCGTTCGCCGCTTTTGTTTCCTATGAGTTTGTTTTTATTTGCAATAATTCGTCATTTTTCATTTTTTCTATTGTATTTGTAGTTCTGTTTTTTTTTAACTTACTTTATCATTTCATCTTTCGCCGTTTCTCTTCAGTATACTAAATTGATTTTCACATTTTGTTGGTTGACACTTTCTTATAGTTGTCTTTTGTTTTCTACTAGTTTTCTTCGTCTGGAGGTTCATTTGTTTTTTCAGATTTCACGAGAGGCGACGATAGTGAACGTAACAATCGTTACAGGTTTGTTTTTGTTTGCAATAACTGTCGTCGATTTTCATTTTTTTCCAAGTAGTAGTCATTCTGTTTTTTTTTTTTATTTAAAACTGAAATTGTTTAAAAATTCTATCATAGCCTATTTGAATATTGTAAAAAAATGTCGCAAACTTTCTGATTAATACACCAAGTATTTTAAATTTTTTGGGAAGGTAGTTTTATTCTCTTTTCAAAAATGTAAAAATATACAGGGCGTTTCGTATAAAAATCAGAAGTCCGGCTTATATCTCACAAACTATGCGTCTTAGAAAAATGTAACTAACAGTAATCGATTCTGTATTAAGGAAGGTTTTACAGAAATCGAAAATTTTCATAAAAAAAAAGTTACAAAGGTATTTTGAAAAACACCCCGTAGCTTCTAAACGGTTCAAGAAATCGAAATGCGGATTTTACCATTAAACTTTCTCATAAAAATCGAGCTGCAGACACCAAGGTCAGTTTTTGTCTAACTCATCTAGAAATAGGCGTTCCTCTTTAAAAGTGTCAAATTTAGCCCACCCTGTACATACAAAATGAGAGAGAGGCTACCACAGTGAATGTCCGTTAGTTGAATCGATACTTCTATGTCACTTTGTGCAAGATTTTATATCAATTCTTGCATAGTGTGAAAGGGGCCTCAGTCGTCAATCTTCTTTTGATATTTTTTTGTAGTTCATCTTCCGTCATTTGTTTTGTGCTCATCTCAGTTGTGATTTTGTTTTTTTTTTGCGTACTCTATTTCGGCGTTCGTTTCTTTTTTAATTCGTTCAACGTTTTACACGTATAAAAGTACACAAACATTTTGTTTTTTCAAATTTTATGTTTTTTTTAATTCTGTTTTGTTATAATTTTGATAATTTATCGTTTTCGCATGCCCCAACTCGTCTATCAGAGGCTTCTGGCCTCGCGTGGGCCCTGGACGTTTAACTCACTTAATAGGGTTCGGGTTTGAACAAAAAAAAAAAAAATAGGCCGTCAATGGGGCGTATTCTGTAACTTATTAACGGACTGTTAAAATTTAGAGGTCTTTTAAAATTTAAAATAGAGTTCCATGATTGGTTGTTACCGTAGAAACAAAATTTAACAAACAGCCCTTTAAATTTAACGCTTTTGATACAGAATAGGCCCCAATGTCATTCAAAGATGATAGAATCTTCATAAATTAAAAATATCTTATTCTTCTCCTTGTCACGCTGTTAATTCTAATAATCACCTTCATTTCTACAGGATGCAAATTACACGATTTTGTACAAAAATGTCATCTGTCACACTAACGTGTACATTTTTTTTTTTTTGCTCGCGACTGTGCATGGAAAATGACAAAGAGGCAAAGATGAAATGAAGTTTCATTTCATTCGGTTTACTTTTATTTTCTTAATCGTTTCGCACCACAAAGAAATTAACGACCGCGATAATTGTCCGATTTCTAGAAAACACAAGCTTTTAAAAGTGGTTTACGACGCGCGATAAATTTAACGCCCGTTTAAAAAAAAAAAAAAAAGAACCGCTTCGGAACAACACCTGCCGCGATTGGTTAAACGAAAACGAGGGCAACATCTGCGCCCGGTTAATTCAGGATGAGATTCACCATGTGAATCATAAAGTTTCAAAAAGAAAAAGAAAAAAGAAAACGACAATACATTACCCTTGCAATGTTTACTCTGTGTACCAACAGCTTCAGCAAACATTTTTTTTTCTTTGGTAAAAGTTGGCCTGATTTTTGGAGCTTGAGTTTTTCGAGGAGGGCTTCCTTATTAAAGTCATCAGTCCAAACTTATTGGTGTTTAAATAAGCGAGTGAGGTTTTATTTAAGTCGTCAGTCAGAATTAAAATCTGTCGCATTCATTTCATCGAACACGAAAAGAATTAAAAAGAAAGGAGAAATCGAAATTTACTTATCCCGGTTAAGTTTAAAATAACTTCAGTAATATATTTTTTTTTCTGTACAGTTTTATGGATGAAGCGAAAACGCCATGAAACCAGAAGAGGCGGAAGAAGAAGAAGAGGAGGTTCCCTCTAAATACTCACAGGAATAAACGAGAGCGCGCTCTGGATAATATTCTTTCTCTCTCATGTAAGTGATTTTGTGAATTTTGCTTTGCATTCTAAACGCCCAAAGTGCTCTCGCCGTACAATTTCTGAACGCGCCCCAGCGCTTTCGATTGGGGTGCGAATTCGAAGTATCTTCATCTCGTTTTATTACTTGAGGCTAAAACAAGATGAGGATATTCACAGTGTATAAGATTAAGTTTAAAATAACTTCAGTAATATATTTTTATTTTGTAAAATTTTTTGTGCAGTTCTATGGATGAACCGAAAACGCCATGAAACCAGAAAAGGAGGAGGAGGAGGAGGAGGAAGAAGAAGAGAAGGTTCCCTCTAAACACTCACAGGAATAAAAAAAGAGAGCGCCCTGGATACTATTCTTTCTCTCTCATGTAAGTGATTTTGTGAATTTTGCTTTGCTTTCTAAACGCCCAAAGTGCTCTCGCCGTACAATTTCTGAACGCGCCCCAGCGCTTTCGATTGGGGTGCGAATTCGAAGTACCTCCAACTCGTTTTATTACTTGAGGCTAAAACAAGATGAGAATATTCACAGTGTATAATCGAAAGAGGCTTTAGAGAAAACCTTCTCTTCTTCTTCTTCTTCTTCTTCCTACGTTTTCCGCTGACACGGCGTTTTCGATTCACCTGTACATACATACTGACTGCACTCAAGAGTATCTATGCATCTTATTTTAACTGCATGTTAACAATACGAAAAGAGTGCAACCAGTGCAAGTGAATCGAAAATAACACTAATTTTAACAAACGAGTGAAGTATAAGTCATCAAAATTAAAAATGTGACGTTCCCGATGTTTCATCGGTTATCAGAAAATTATTCACCGAACTACTTATTGTAAGTGGCATTAGTCAGACTTAACGATCGAACACAAAACGAATTTGACGGTATCGGTGACCTCTGAACGATTCAATTAAAATCGCACGCAATTACTGACGGTATTTTATTGTTATTATTTTTGGAAATGGAAACGTTTTTAGTAGACACTGGTTTCAGCTGTCCTGCTGATGATTCAGTCGTAAACAAAAAGCAGTCGACAATTACAGTTTCCTGTAATTTTTCTTGCTCCGAAACGGCATCTACTGTTTAAATGCGACTTCACAGATGACACTTAAAAATTTGGAAAGCTTCTTACAGATTGAACAAGCGTAAAATCAACAAAGTCGCATTTAAACAGTACCAAAAATTACAGGAGACTGTAACTTTTTGCTTTCGACTATACCTACGAACAGCGATGCCAAAAATATTATAAAAACTCCCCCCTAAACGTTCGTGCGACTGAAACTGGAACAGCGGCAATTGACGGTCTACGCCACGCGACAGCGTCAACGCAACTTACATTGGAGAGGGGTCTAGGGGCTCTCTTGGCAACGCTGGCGACGAAAAACAAGTTTCTTGCTCCAAAATGGCATCTACTGTTGAAATGCGACTTCACAGATGACGCTTAAAAATTTGGAAAGCTTTTCACAGATTGAACAAGCGTAAAGTCAACAAAGTCGCATTTAAACTGTACCAAAAATTACAGGAGACTGTAACTTTTTGTTTTCGACTATTCCTACGAACAGCGATGCCAAAAATATTATAAAAACTCCCCCCTAAACGTTCGTGCGACTGAAACTGGAACAGCGGCAATTGACGGTCTACGCCGCGCGACAGCGTCAACGCAACTTACATTGGAGAGGGGTCTAGGGGCTCTCTTGGCGACGCTGCCGACGAAAAACAAGTCTGTTTTGAATGCAAGGGCATTTTTAAGACGACGAATCAATTAATCATTTGCCCCCCCCCCCCCCGCTCGCTGCTATTATTTTTTAAATAACGCAAACACTTACTTCAAAAATAAAAACAAACAGCAGTAATCACTGCGACTTCGCAAGTAAATATTTACTTTGCAGATTTTGACACACTTTGTAATTGGTTATAAAAAAAAAAAACATAAATAAGAATGTGATTGTGTGTTATATTATGATTATGACTGCTGAGCGTAGTGTTTATTTAGATAAAGAAACCACGTCACGTCTTCCTTTAACAAAAAAAAAAAAAAAATGGGCTTCACTTTCTATATGTACTCGTATATCGAAAGTCTTATCTTGACTTTTGGAAAAGTCATTATTTGTGGGGGTTGATGACCTATGTTTGCTGATCTTCGCAATTCATTGTTTAAAGAAAAAATAATGTCTTCGGAATTTTGAATCGACGCTGCTGCTTGCCTTGTCTGTAAATTATTTTCATCTTATAATAACAAACGGTATATTTAAATTACCAAGTAAATAATTTCATCATTCTCTCGTCGTCAACAAACAACAAAAATGTTGGCCTTTTTTCCAAGTTCAAAGTTCTAGAATTTAATTGAAAGTCTCAGTTTATTATTATTGTTTTTTGTTTTTCTTTTTTTTTTTTTTTGAGAGACATTTTCTACTTTTGCTTTGAGAGTTTCCATTTTTATTTGTTTTGTCTTTTAAATTGAACTGTTATAATTCGCTGACGCACACCCTGTATAATATTAACTTGACGGTTCTAAAACTCACGAGGTCTTTGTTTAATCCTGCACCCCATGTGATCTGTCACGTACACAGTGTTGCCAATTGAGGAAATTTTACGTCAAATCTAGTTCTTTCTTTTTTTAAAGAGTCATGTTAGATCAACTACTTAGGCCCGATCTTACCACCTCCTGATAAGTTTAACCGTCGGTTACAATCCTAGGAAACTATTGTCGACACAATAGTTTCCAAGGTTATTAACTGACGGTTAAATTTATCAGGAGGTGGTAAGATCGGGCCTTAACTGAAAAGTGGACGGTAGATTTTTAGGTTATTTTACATTTTTTCAGATAGTATTTAATCATTTTGTGCCAGTGAACTAAAAAAGAGACAAAGAAATATAAATGAAACGACGCACGAATGCATTCAGAATGGCGTTTCAAAATGTCTGCAAAACGCAGGTGTTCAACTGTTTGTTTACACCATAACCTATTTTTTTTTAAATAAGCTTAACTTTCAGTGCGAATGTTTCTAATTTAAATTACGTATAAATTGTATACGTGTGTTTATCCAATAAAATAACAAACTTACACGTGACAGGTCATTCCATTCTCCCTCGTGGATTTCGTATCTGATTTATTATGGTATAAATAAATACAGGGTGTTTCAAAATTGCTGGTACAAAAAAATTTGTAGCATCTAAAAGTATTTTTAAATTTTTTTTTATTTTTGCAGTTAAACGTCGAAATTTTATCAACAATCGGGGGGATTTTGTAAAAAGTCTGACCTTTAATTTAAAAAAAGAAAAAAAAAATTCAAAAATTCGTCAACATATCGACTCCTGCTCGCTTTTGTCGCATTTAAACTGTACCAAAAATTACAGGAGACTGTAACTTTTTGTTTTCGACTATTCCTACGAACAGCGATGCCAAAAATATTATAAAAACTCCCCCCTAAACGTTCGTGCGACTGAAACTGGAACAGCGGCAATTGACGGTCTACGCCACGCGACAGCGTCAACGCAACTTACATTGGAGAGGGGTCTAGGGGCTCTCTTGGCGACGCTGCCGACGAAAAACAAGTCTGTTTTGAATGCAAGGGCATTTTTAAGACGACGAATCAATTAATCATTTGCCCCCCCCCCCCGCTCGCTGCTATTATTTTTTAAATAACGCAAACACTTACTTCAAAAATAAAAACAAACAGCAGTAATCACTGCGACTTCGCAAGTAAATATTTACTTTGCAGATTTTGACACACTTTGTAATTGGTTATAAAAAAAAAAAAACATAAATAAGAATGTGATTGTGTGTTATATTATGATTATGACTGCTGAGCGTAGTGTTTATTTAGATAAAGAAACCACGTCACGTCTTCCTTTAACAAAAAAAAAAAAAATGGGCTTCACTTTCTATATGTACTCGTATATCGAAAGTCTTATCTTGGCTTTTGGAAAAGTCATTATTTGTGGGGGTTGATGACCTATATTTGCTGATCTTCGCATTTCATTGTTTAAAAGAAAAAATAATGTCTTCGGAATTTTGAATCGACGCTGCTGCTTGCCTTGTCTGTAAATTATTTTCATCTTATAATAACAAATGGTATATTTAAATTACCAAGTAAATAATTTCATCATTCTCTCGTCGTCAACAAACAACAAAAATGTTGGCCTTTTTTCCAAGTTCAAAGTTCTAGAATTTAATTGAAAGTCTCAGTTTATTATTATTGTTTTTTGTTTTCCTTTTTTTTTTTTGAGAGACACATTTTCTACTTTTGCTTTGAGAGTTTCCATTTTTATTTGTTTTGTCTTTTAAATTGAACTGTTATAATTCGCTGACGCACACCCTGTATAATATTAACTCGATGGTGTTCTAAAACCGACAAGGTCTTCGTTTAATCCTGCACCCCATGTGATCTGTCACGTACGCAGTGTTGCCAATTGAGGAAATTTTACGTCAAATCTAGTTCTTTCTTTTTTTAAAGAGTCATGTTAGATCAACTACTTAGGCCCGATCTTACCACCTCCTGATAAGTTTAACCGTCGGTTACAATCCTAGGAAACTATTGTCGACACAATAGTTTCCAAGGTTATTAACTGACGGTTAAATTTATCAGGAGGTGGTAAGATCGGGCCTTAACTGAAAAGTGGACGGTAGATTTTTAGGTTATTTTACATTTTTTCAGATAGTATTTAATCATTTTGTGCCAATGAACTAAAAAAGAGGCAAAGAAATATAAATGAAACGACGCACGAATGCATTCAGAATGGCGTTTCAAAATGTCTGCAAAACGCAGGTGTTCAAATGTTTGTTTACACCATAACCTATTTTTTTTTAAATAAGCCTAACTTTCAGTGCGAATGTTTCTAATTTAAATTACGTATAAATTGTATACGTGTGTTTATCCAATAAAATAACAAACTTACACGTGACAGGTCATTCCATTCTCCCTCGTGGATTTCGTATCTGATTTATTATGGTATAAATAAATACAGGGTGTTTCAAAATTGCTGGTACAAAAAAATTTGTAGCATCTAAAAGTATTTTTAAATTTTTTTTTATTTTTGCAGTTAAACGTCGAAATTTTATCAACAATCGGGGGGATTTTGTAAAAAGTCTGACCTTTAATTTAAAAAAAGAAAAAAAAAATTCAAAAATTCGTCAACATTTCGACTCCTGCTCGCTTTTGGATGCAGAAACAAATTTGAGTTTTTTTTTTCTTTTTTTTTTTTGACAGACAAAATCGAGAAAAATTGAATGCTGGTCAATTCTTGCTTTTGTTTCTCGTCAAACGTCAAAAGAATTCTGCAAAATAATATTTTTAACGACGACGCTTTTACAAAAATGTAAAAAATTCGTAGTCGTTAATAAAAGACTCGACTCGATTGTGTCTTGCAAACATCGTCAATCACTGTTGCCAATTTAGTGGTTTGTGACCAGATCTGGTGTTTTTTTTTTTTTTGTTGAAATTTCAGACACACTAATCATTACAAGAAAAAAAAAAAACGAATGCAGATTAGTAAATTCAGACCTGTCAGAAATCTAGTAGTTTTGTGACCGGTTTGGTTGGCTACGTATCTAGTGACATTTTAATTTAGCAATCATTTAAGAACTAATTCTTTTGTTTTTATTAACTTCGTCGTTACTTTTGTCATAAGATTGTTGTTAATTAATTAGTGATACCCGCCAAGCTTAAAAATCGAGTTCTTTTCTCTACCAGCGTAACCCGAAAGCTTAAGCTCAGTGTTGCCAAACTAACGATTTTGAAACTAGATCTGGTGACTTTCTTTCAGAAAAGAGGCAACGAAAAAAAAATGTAAAAATTTCAGACAAATTAATCATTACAAAAAAGTGTATGAAGGTTAGTAAATTCAAACCTGTTAGAAATGGCTTTGTCCCCGGTTTGGTTACATATCTAGTGACATTTTAATTTCATAATCATTTAAGAACTAATTCTTCGTTTTTTATTTATTTCGTATCAACTTTTGTCATTAAACTAAATTAATTAGTTAATTAATTAGTTATACCCGCCAAGCATAAAAATCGATTTCTCTTCTTTACCAGCAAAACCCATAAGCTTAAACTCAGTGTTGCCAATCTAATTTTGACACTAGATCTAGTGACTTTCTTTCAGAAAAGAGGCAATGAAGAAAAAATGAAAAATTCCAGAAAAAATAATTAATTAATTAATTGAAATTGAAATTTAGCGGTTTTGTGAGCGGATTGGTTACATATCTAGTGACATTTTAATTTAGTAATCGTTTAAGAATAAATTCTTTTGTTTTTATTAATTTTCTAGTAGCTTTTGTCATGAAATTGTTGTGATGCCTGATAAGCATAAAAATCGAGTTCTCTGTACTACCAATAAAACCCGTAAACTTAAACTCAGTGTTGCCAATCTAATTTTGACACTAGATCTAGTGACTTTCTTTCAGAAAAGAGGCAATGAAGAAAAAATAAATTTCAGACAATGAAATTTCAGTTGATTAATTAAAATTTAAATTTAGTGGTTTTGTGGGCGGTTTGGTAACATATCTAGTGACATTTTAATTTAGTAATCATTCAATAATTAATTCTTTTGTTTTTATTAATTCTTCCTAGTAGCTTTTGTCATAAAATTTCTGTGAAGCATAAAAATCGAGTTCTCTGTACTATCAACAAAACCCGTAAGCTTAAGCTCAGTGTTGCCAATCTAATGATTTTTTTAACAAAAAAAGTTTCCTCTACTACCTTCGATCATATTTCATTTTGTTTCCTTATTTTATTCTTTTGTTTTAGATCTCGTCTTGTCTTTCGATTTTAAACGTCTCGTCATCGTTTTCGATTTATTTTCAATGCAACGCAAAATGGCAAAGTGAAAGGAAAGGTTTTCTTACGCTGACATCGTCAATCATTTTTTTTTCTTTCTTTTTGTTTCTTGCAGTTGTTAAGAGATTTGATCGTGATTTTTTTTTCTTTTCTAATATTAACGACGGTTTTTCAATATTAAGGCCAATGTTACCAATCCCAACGTGCTTGGTGGAATATCGAAATAAAAAAAATATTCAGCGGAGTGTCACAAATACAGTCGTGTTTTTTTTGGTATTTGTGATTTTCTTGTGACTTTTAGCGACTATTTAAATGTAGAGATTTTTTTGCGAAGACCTATTGGCAACACTCACCAGTTATTTGTGACAAACGTCAATCTTAAATGACAAGATTAAATTCCACTGCATCTGAAACCAGCAAAACGCTTGGGATTTGGGGGGAAAATAACTGTTTTTATTACGTGAAGGGTCCACTGAAATAATTATTTATTTTATTGGCTCCGTGAAAGGCAAACTTTTAAATTATTTTCTGAAAGTTGTCTGGATCATCAAGAGAAAGTCCAGTAACCACATCTAGAATCAAAATTACTAGAAAGGCAAACAAATCAACCAAGCACCGACACCATCGTAAAAAAATAGTAACTAAAATTAGTGCTTCTGCAGTTCTGCCAATTGTATGTAAATGTGGTTTGCTACAGCTCGTTTCTAAACCAGAAGAAGTACCTCCTAACAGTTATCGATGTAAAACTAAATGAGAATCTAATTTTACTTAAAACTGTCAAATAAATTATGTAAGATGTTAATTTTTAAATCCATACTGACGGATGGTGTGAAGTTGGATGTCGAACAACCAATAGCATTGAGAGATTTTGGCGCGCAAATTCAAATTACTCCTTCCAGTTTGAAAAAGATGCAACGTAATTATCCGGACAGAATTTGGTCACGTGGGGTACCAATCAATTATGAAGGCCCCAGAGAAATTTTATGGACTGCCAGTTTTGAATGCATTTTATCTTTAAGCACCGCGTCACGATAAGATAAGGTCACCGAAAACGAATTTCCATGCGACAATGTGTTGTACAGTGTGCATTAACAAACACGTGTACATCGGCGGAAAAAAATTGAGCAATCACGCAGGAAGCACGGTCACGGACTTAAATTTAATTCAAAACGGTGCCCGGCCTGTTAGCATAAATATTAACAGAGCGTCTTTAAATATTTTCTTAATTGCACACAGTAGTCATACTAATGAAATATATAAACGCAATGTTTTTTTTTTAAATTCCGGCTGGAAGTAGGTGTACAACGCTAAGGAATGTACTGGCGCCATATTAGTACATGTATTCCACTTAAGCAATTTCTTTTAAATTTATACATTCAAGAATTTGTCTTACAAAAAAAAGTGACGCAATCAATTAAAATGATGTACCCTGTATACCGACTTACTTATTTTAATAGGTGGGGCAGTGAGCTAAGATTTTTATTTGTTTTGCTTTTCTCATCGACCTACGAACTCTTAGTAAGTCTGTATATAGAAGTCGTTGATTGTTTTGTAAATAAACTCAAAGACCTGACGAGATTTTTGGTAGAAAACAAAAAGAAAAGCAAATTAAAATTTTTGCACCCTGTATATCGAAAACCAAGCGTTCTGGGATGTACGTTTAAGTGAACTTTTCGTCGACTTAAAACGGGTCTCATCTCAAAATAAGTACACGCACAATTTTAATAAGTAACAGCCTGTATATGAAATTAAAAAAAAAAAACTAAAAATATCTGAAACTTCAAACATTTACTTCGAAACATACATTCCCCTTTTTCAGCAATGTTTTCCTTATTCTTGTCATTTGCATTTTATTCAAATTTCTGCGAGTTTTCTACGTTTTTGTCATTTCTTTTTTCTGTTTAAAACATTTCGTGATTTTTGATTGCCTTGCGTTCAGGAAACAAGGAATTTCTAAGTTACGCAAAATTAAAAAAAAAAAAAAAAAAACAGTTTCCTGAAAGGCAAAGCAAAGCAAATTAGCCAAGATTTATTTCGGCAAAATTAAAAAAAAAAAAAAAAATTAGCATTTCTTTCGACTCAATGCCACCAGCCGCCGCAAGAAAAAAAATCAGCTTTAAAGTTTCCTGTTTCTTTGTTTATATTAAATATTCATTAAATAATTTAGTATTGTTCCGCAATAAATTACACATTTGTATGCCGGCACGCGTTTTTTTTTTAACTTCCTGTTCGTTTCAGGCCCACTCGAAATTATTTATTTTTCAGTTGCGTTTCAATTTATTGGGGAAGGAAGGGGGGGGGGGGGCGGGTGGTTAATGAATTATTACAAAATGAAAAGAAGTTCTCTCTCATCATAGCCATCATTATCATCACCGAGCTCAACTATTTTTAATTGCGATCGTTTGCAAAACCAGGTTGTGCAGCTGCTCAGCGAGAGAAAAAAAAAATTGTTTATTCATGCAGTAAATCAAACTAGAAAAACTTATATCTACGTATTTATTATTTTGATATATGATTTTTAATCGGACAAGTATTTAAAGGTCATCGGAGACTATCCTCGCGATGTCCATGCGATATGCATAACAGGAAGGAATGGTGTGCGCCGCGCCGTGATGATAATTCGACATCAAAGGCGCAAAATGTGTTTACATTTAAAAGTTTTATTTGTTTAGGTCTTTTTTGTTGTGAAATTTCCAAAACGAAAGTCAATTTTAAACAGTTAGGGCCGATTGAAACATAAACTCCAGCCGAAGCGAACTCACTTCATCTCATCCGATCTTTCACTGATAAAAATCTATTTCATGTTAAACTTAGTTTAAACTTTGAACTTGGCTTAAACCAATATTGAAACAGCGGTTTCGAATGTTGAAGATGGACCATTAATCAAACACTTGAACTACTGTTCGTTCTGAACTTGGCTCATTAGCAATGAGCCAAGTTTTACTTACCATTCACTGCATCTCCCTCTCTCTCTCTCTCATTTTGTGGCTAACAAATTGTACACACAAAAAAATTAACGGCGTGTCATCCTGAGGTGAAACGATTTAAAAAAAAAAGTGGAAATTCGAAAAGGAAAAAACAGTTTCCTGCGCTGTGGTGGAATTACTTTTTACCCTCTAAAATTTCCTTCATTCCACCACGGCATTTAATTTAATTATAAATAGCATCTCATTTTATAATTGTTAAACGAATGCAATTGTTTTATGGTGAGCCCAAAACATGATAAAAAAATAGCATTCTGTCCCAAGTAATAAAATTTGCGATTTTTTACTTTCTTTCAAGTCTTCAAATCCAAGTAGGAAATTTTAATTCACTTGATGGAGGCTTTAAAAGTAAACGGAAAAGCCCAAAACTGAAGTCCGCAGACTTTCGAGAGCACATAGATAACAGCAGTGCCGCCAATCTGAGGGAAAATCCTCAATTTGTGAGCGTTTTGCTTAGCCTGGTGATTTTCTGACGCGTTTTCCAAGCTTTTAAAGCCAGGTTCAGATGTATCCGGTTTGCGAATCGGTTTCGGATTGGTTCTTTCAAGAAAAAACAACCAATCAAAAGCAATTCGCAGCAAATATTTTATTTTGCGTATCCGGAATGCATGTGAACTTATCTTAAGGCGGCTTTAAATAATTATGACAATTTTTATTTAACTAACCTTTCACTGACAATTCGTCATTTTATTAATACTAAGTAGAGATCGGAATCACATATTTTGACGTCATCAATAAACGAACGAGTGATTTGTTTACGAAAAAAAGAGACTAAATTATTTTCGTTTTCATTGAGTGAACCCTTTCAGAATAATTTGCTCGGGAATGCCCCCCACTTCCAAATTGATTTGGGGCGGGAGTTTATCATAATTTCGAAGGAGCGCAAGCTCACGTGAGGCGCTTTCGTTTCTAAAATAATCGTGATCCGAAGTGGTCGGTTATGTTTAATGATTCGCTTGTTTTCGTTGCAAAAGAAAACTTGCCATTTGGAACGTTCCTTCGTAAGCTGTCACAATCTCCTTAAATTTGTGGTTAGTTCCTCTATAATCTTGATCGGAACAAGCACAAGTACTAAATATTTTATTTTCATCGAAGCGAATCATGATCCTAAACTGTTGATGAAGGGGTTGAATCGTTGAGTCGCAAAAGAACACGTTTCGCTGATCCAAATGCGTTGTTTCTGGGATCGGCCTGAAACGATGACGTCAAAATATGCCATTCCGATCTCTATTCATTACTGTGGTAATAATTAATTAATTAATCAATTAATTAATTATAAAAGCGTGTGTTGCAATAGTATTAGAATCAAGTTCTCAACTGAACGACGACGTTTTTGAACAACTTAAACTGTCTTTTAAAAGTAAGTAACTAATTCTGTTCGTAGTGTTCCGCATACGATTTAATTTTAAAATCAGTTGTAACCTTCATTTTCGAATTTCATTGTGGCAAGGTCGTTTCAAATATAGATTTGTCTATCGATGCCAAAATATGAAAAGCTCTCTATTTTCTTAAGAATGTTTTAATTATTTGTTTCCGCGGAGTTACTTACGTCGCAATCCGTAAAAATTGCACTTAAATATTTTTCGGATTGCCTTGTGTTCTTTTTTTTCCTCTTCTTCTTAATCTTTAGCGGACTATTCCACTATTAAAATTCCGGTTCCACCGAAAAACTCCCAACGACGAAAAATACATATCTCCCTTGTTGTTAACCTTTCGGAAATAATAATTATAACTTCGCTTAATTACCAGGAAAGGAGTGCGTTAAAGTGACGTGACGGTTTAAAAAGCTGCTCTGAAAGAAAATCAAGTCAACCTTCTGCGTATTCCAGAAAAATGGGACTGATTTACAAACTTTGTGGCCTTAAGCAGAAAAAAAAAGAAATATGTACCAATAAGGCTGCATTGCATACCTGGAAAATAAATTCCATTCGGCAAGAAAACTTGTTACGGCTCGGGGTTATAGAAATCTATCACCTTTTCATTCTGCTTTTATACAGGGTGTAACAAAGTTTGATATTCTGTTGGGGTGACCAACCCAACACACAAGCATTGAAGGTTGTAACGTTTGAAAAACAAATTCCGTTTGTTCTTCCTTGTGGTTTCTTTTGTGTCCAGGTGGAGGACGTAAAAATAAGTGTACGTACATATAACCTCTAGCAATAAGCATCTTGTGGCCAATAAAAACTATTTGTATTTACGTGACTGGCAGAGTAAAAAGTCTGTGACTGGAATTTTATTGCCGGGCTCAGTTATCCTGATTTTAAATTCAGTGTGCTCAATAAACATTCACCACCGCCTGTGGATCACCGACTGTCTGCGATCCAGTGTTGCCAACGTACGTTTCCGAAATTTTTTCCCGGAAAAAGTTGCCGCAAAATATTCGACAGTCCTTTCTAGTAAATTTTGTCAGAGGAAAGTTGTATTCACAATAAAATCCATTAATTGTTTTTTTTTTAATGAAGTTCTAAACATTTAATATTATACATAGTACATTTTAATAGTGCAAAATTCATTACATGATGATGGTCGCATCGCGGACGAAACAGATGGATAAAAGTGATTGCTGACATTTGAAGAGGGAACTTGATTTGTAGGTATGGTATACTTATACAGTACGAGAAAAAATGAAGTATGAAGTGAAGTTACAGTTTCGTTGACTTGTACTAAAGAAGTTAACAAAGCTCCAACTTCACTCATATCAATCATTTTTGCTCGTACTGTATAAGTATACTGTACAGTGCGAGTAAAAATGACTGATATGTGTGAAGTTGCAGCTTTGTTAACTTCTTTAGTACAAGTCAACGAAACTGCAACTTCACTTCATACTTCATACATTGTATAAGCACGTCATTTTTGCTCGTACTGTATAAGTATACTGTACAGTGCAAGTAAAATGAATGAGTTAAAGAAGTTAACAAAGCTGCAACTTCACACATATCAGCCATTTTTACTCGCACTGTACAGTATACTTATACAGTACGAGCAAAAATGACGTGCTTATACAATGTATGAAGTATGAAGTGAAGTTGCAGTTTCGTTGACTTGCCCTAAAGTAAATAAAGCTGCAACTTCACACATATCAGTCATTTTTACTCGCACTCGGAAACAAATAATTGAAACATTCTTAAGAAAATAGAGAGCTTTTCATATTTTGGCATCGATAGACAAATCTATATTTGAAACGACCTTGCCACAATGAAATTCGAAAATGAAGGTTACAACTGATTTTAAAATTAAATCGTATGCGGAACACTCCGAACAGAATTAGTTACTTTTTTAAAACACAGTTTAAGTTGTTGAAAAACGTCGTCGTTCAGTTCAGAACTTGATTCAAATACTATTGCAACACACGCTTTTATAATTAATTAATTAATTAATTATTACCACAGTAATGAATAGAGATCGGAATGGCATATTTTGACGTCATCGTTTCAGGCCGATCGCAGAAGCAACGCATTTGGATCAGCGAAACGTGTTCTTTTGCGACTCAACGATTCAACCAATCAATAGGATCATGTTTCGATTCGATGAAAATAAAATATTTAGTTTTTGTGCTTGTTCCGATCAAGATTATAGAGGAACTAACCTCAAATTTAAGGAGATTGTGACAGTTTACGAACGAACGTTCCAAATGGCAAGTTTTCTTTTGCAACGAAAACAAGCGAATCATTAAACATAACCGACCACTTCGGATCACGATTATTTTAGAAACGAAAGCGCCTCACGTGAGCTTGCGCTCCTTCGAAATTATGATAAACTCCCGCCCCAAATCAATTTGGAAGTGGGGGGCATTCCCCAGCAAATTATTCTGAAAGGGTTCACTCAATGAAAACGAATATAATTTAGTCACTTTTTTCGTAAACAAATCACTCGTTCGTTTATCGATGACGTCAAAATATGTGATTCCGATCTCTACTTAGTATTAATAAAATGACGAATGGTCAGTAAAAGGTTAGTTAAAAAAAATGTCATCATTATTTAAAGCCGCCTTAAGCTAAGTTCACATGCATTCCGGATACGCAAAATAAAATATTTGCTGCGAATTGCTTTTGATTTGTTGTTTTTTCTTGAAAGAACCAATCCGAAACCGATCCTGATACATCTGAACCTGGCTTTAAAAGTCTGGAAAAACCGTCAGAAAATACACCCGGCTGAGCAAAACGCTCACAAATTGAGGATTTTCCCTCAGATTGGCAACACTGCTGTTATCTATGTGCTCTCGAAAGTCCGCGGACTTCAGTTTTGGGCTTCGCTGTTTACTTTTAAAATCTCTATCAAGTGAATTAAAATTTCATACTTGGATTTGGAGACTTGAAAGAAAGTAAAAAATAGCAAATTTTATTATTTGAGACATAATGCTATTTTTTTATCATGTTTTGGGCTCACCATAAAACAATTGCATTCGTTTAACAATTATAAAATGAGATGCTATTTCTAATTAAATTAAATGCCGTGGTGGAATGAAGAAAATTTTAGTGGGTAAAAAGTAATTCCACCACAGCGCAGGAAACTGTTTTTTTCCTTTTCGAATTTCCACTTTTTTTTTAATTCGTTTCACCTCAGGATGACACGCCGTTAATTTTTGTGTGTGTAAAATTTGTCAGTCACAAAATGAGAAAGAGAGAGGGAGATGCAGTGAATGGTAAGTAAAACAGTTTATAAAATTTATTCCGCCGACCCTGATTTCTAAAAAAGTTCAAGCCGATAGTGCCAACTTTTGTTAAACAAACTTCAATTCCGCAATTGATAACAATCGAATACGCGAACCAAGTTACTGTTAACCCAATTATCAAAATTATCAAAACAGGAACGAACGCGCGCAGCTAAAACCCTTGTGTACGTTCACTTAACCTATAAACAGTTTGTAAGTAAATATTGACCGTGTAAAGAAGACCTCTATTATCGAATTAGAAACGCGCAATCGAAAAATAGCTTCACATGATGCATCATAAAATTGTTTCCACCAAACCAAGTCAGACGTAATGGTAAGTAATAAATTGTCGTCGCCTTCTTTGTTTTCGTTTTCGTTTCGACCGGAAACAAATGCATTTGTGAGACAGTAGCAACCATTTGTTTGTTCGCGGGTAATAAACATAACCGTTCGTCGACGTCATCTTTAAATCAGTGTCGCGCACGTCCGTTGTTTTAAAACTCGCCGTTTATGTAATTGCAGGTTAACCTTCAAGATGAATTTTTTTTTTTTTTTTGGAATAACAATGCTCGTATACCGTCGCATACGGCGCAGCGTCGCGAGGATCAAACAAATAATTAAAATAGCAAGAGGAAAAAAAGGTTAAATATCACGCAAACCAGTTCGTTCTAGGAGGCAGCAGATAAACATGTTTACCTGGAATCTGAGCGTCCGTCGCGCCGTAAACCAGTGCAAGAACTTCGGCCGATTTTCTTCACCAGCCCACACGGTATAATTGTGATTTCCGCACACCTTTATTTACACGTATTCTGATCGCGATTGAAAACGTA
The DNA here is from genome assembly GCA_036172665.1 of Prosopocoilus inquinatus. Classification (NCBI taxonomy): domain Eukaryota; kingdom Metazoa; phylum Arthropoda; class Insecta; order Coleoptera; family Lucanidae; genus Prosopocoilus; species Prosopocoilus inquinatus. The sequence continues at coordinate 3,274,412 of CM069873.1, forward strand.
CTTTTGTTTACGAGAGGAAACTCGCTGGGGCGTACGCGCAAAGCCACGTTCTGACCTCTACACACCGACACCTAACAACACTCACTTGCCGTTCGTAGTTTACTCTCTCTCTACTGCTCAACGCAACTACGTTCCGCTATACCGCTGTGAACTTCGATCACGTGACTTGGTGTGGTAGGTGTTGACGTTGACCGACCACGAACGAATGAACTGCGAGATGAGAGAGGGTTGTGCGGATTAAACCACAAAACTTTAAAAAAATATATTTTTCTGGAAATTCCATACACGAAACCATGGGCGTAGCCAAGGTGGGGCAAATGGGGCAGCTGCTCACCACTAGTAAATATCTACTTCAATTCTCTATCTGTAAATACCGGATGATCAACGGAATTCATAATTAGAGCAGAGGAGGCTGTGATTAATGCTATTTTATGCTGCGTAGTTGGGCACACAAAGAAATGAATCATAAATTGACTGGGCTTTGTATTACTGATAATACCGGGTGATCAATGGAATTCATTATTAGAGGAGACTGTGATTGGTGTTATTTTATACTGTGTGGTTGGAAGCAATGAAAAATAAGTAATAAGTTGACAGTTGTTATATTTGAGGTTATGTTCGTGCTTTTTGCACGATGTTTGATGATGATATAGTAAATACTATTTTGTTTACATACAGAAATAAAATAAGTTTGAAGAAAAAATTGAAAATTTCTACTATAATTACAAGAATATCCAAAGTCTTGTTAGTCATCTTCAGCGAAGGGATTTATATATTTTGTTCGATTAAACACAAATGAGGCGGCAAACGTATAATCTTGCAGCGACGTGTGAATGCCCATACTCTCGTTGCCGCCTCGTTCGAAATAAACCGAACAAAATATATAATTCCGTCCCTTAGTCATCTTAAATGCAACGGGCAATTCAAACATTCTTAACAAGAAATGTCAAGATTCTGACACCTGAGCCTGTGTTGCCAACTTCATGGTAAATATCATAGCCTACTCTAATTATAAATTCCGTTGTCGCAAGGTACTTTGTCAAGTAAAATAAAAAAAAAGGTTTTTGACTAGAAGACAAAAGAAAAGCCGAAACCAATGGATACAATCAAAAAAAAAGATGGAAAAAAGAGGTGATAGTGGAAATGAGACGCAAAGATAATTGCAAAAGGTCAAGGAACTAAAGTAAAGAAAGGAAAGACAAAAGACAACACAAAATAAAAATAATTCAGAAGAAAAAAAGAAGACAACAAACGGATATACAGGGTGTAACTTTTATGAGGGGACAAACGTCAAGGGCTAATTCCTCAAGTCGCCTTATGAAAAGAAGTTCATATAAACATAAGTCGGTAAGCGCATGGTTTCTGAGATACAGGGCTCGGAAAAAAATTGGGAAACTTTTTTGTTATCGATTTCTCAGAAAAAATTATTCTCCGTGAAAGTTCCTGCATCTTCCCAAACCTAAAATACACTTGTCAAAATTTGAATATCTATCATCATACACCGAGGAAATCGAAATTTTTGAAATCGACGCAAGAGTAAAACACCTTTATTTTTCGAGATATGGGGAAATGCTATTTGGAAAAGTTGTTCGGGAAAGTTATGAGATTTCAAATATGAAATCGTGGCTGCCTACGATCATTTTGTTATACCTCAGAAACCATGCGTCTGCGGACCTATGTTTATATAAACTTTTTTTCATATTTCGGTGTGAGGAACTGGCCCTTAAAGTTTGGCCCCTCATTAAAGTTACACCCTGTATATATATATTTTTTTTAACTTGGAAGAAGAACGACGAGCGAAAAAAATGTGTGATCCAAAAGCAAAACAATAGGAAAGCTCTTGAAATAGTCAAAGCTCAAAGGTGGAAGAGGTTTAAAAAATATACAAATGATGTCATAGCGCCATCTTTTTCAAGAAACGAAATTCTAGAAATTCTTCCGTCTACATTCAAGTGGGCTATCTCTTTCCTTTAGAGTTAAACAGGTTACTAGATTAGTCCGGCTTATTTTTAATTAATTTTTAACATTTCTTGTTTCAATTTTCTAGTTTCTAAAATTTTTTGTTCTTTAAAAATTTTATTAATTTTTTGTTTTGATTTTCAATTTCTTTTTTCTCAATTGAAAATTAATCTATCTAATTATTACTAATGATTACTAGTTTAGACTATTTTAGTTTTTTTTTTAATATTAAAAAAAAAACTTTTCTTCGTGTGGGTTCGATTCAGTTGGGTTGGGCTGACCCCGAGACCTTCTTTTTTTACATTTTATTTATTTTCAACGTAGGAAATCTTTTGGTCTATCACCGCCTGCGTTCAGGTATGAATTAAAATAAATTAATTGAAAATACATAAAATTAAAATAAACAAACAAAAGACGCACGATTTTACAGCGTGTTTCAGTAGATTAATAATAAATTAAAGAGGAAAAAAATGTTTTAGGAATGATCGTAAAACATGGACAACAAAATATCAAAAACAAATATTACAATTTAGAAATAACAATAAATAATATCAAAAGACAATCGAGTTTACAACTTTTTTAATAAAATTCGAACGTATTAAAATGAGAAAGCAAACAAAAAAAATAAAATAAAATAATTGATTTTTTCAAATACCAAATAATACAATCGAAAAAAAATAATAAAAACAAAAGACAATCGATTTTAAGGCGCAATCCAGAGGATTCGTGAATTAAAAATAAAAAAATTAATTAAAATTAAAGAAAGGTGACAAAATAAAGAAAATAAACGAATGATAATTTAAAAAATATGCGATAATGATTTTGAAAGTGTATAATTTAGGACCACGTTGGGCAACTATCACAGAAAAATAAAAAATTAAATAACAACAAGACAGTCGGCTTCAGAGCACAGTACGAATAACTTAAAAAAAAGAAAAAAAATGTTGGAGCAGTGTCAAAACAATTATGTCAACAGATTATACACAACTGCAGTAGATGGCGCTGTTTAATATAATTCATTAATTCGTATCAAAATTCATTAAAAATACATAAAGTAAAAAACAAACAAACAAAAGGCGGCGGATGTTACAGCGCACTTCAGTGGATGAATAATAAATTAAAGAGGAAAAAAAAAACATAATAAGAGAACAAAAACAAAATAAGAGAAAAAAAAACAAAATATCAAAAACGTATAATAAAATAAAATTTAAAAACAAAACAATAAAATATGAAAAGACAATCAGCTTTACATCTTTAATTATTAAAAAAATTTAAAAATATTAAAAGAACGAAATAGAATAATAATTTTTTTTAATACCAAATAATAAAGCAAAAAATAACAAAAACGAAAGACAATCGATTTTACAGCACAATCCAGAGGATTCATGAATTAAAGGCAAAAAAACTGTTTGCAAAGAAACATTGCAAAATAATGAAAACAGGTGAACAGTAATTAAAAAAAAAATATTTAATGCTCTTACAAAATTAATTACAAAAAAAAAAACAATCAGCTTCAGAGTACAGTTTAAATAAATTTAAAAAAAAATTGGAACAATGACAAAACAATAATGTCAACAGATTACAGAAAACGTAGTAGATGGCGCTGTTCAATATCTCACACAAATACCAATCATTTCTTCCTTTACCGACAACGAATCATCCCCGTGAAGAAAAACACGAAAAATAAACTTTTGATATGTTTAAAACGATGGCGCTGTTGAATAAATAAATAAACTTAAAAACAATTTTAAAAGGAAATTTCCTTATGTACAGTCAGAATTAAAAGTAATGTCTCTTAAATAAAAATCACTTCAGCTACGACGACCTATTTACCACTTTATTTTATTGGAGAGACATTAATTTTAATTCCGACTGTACACGTGAATGCAATGTTGCCAATAATTTTTATTATAACAAAACAATATAATCAAGCAATTAAAAATAACGTTCCTACGTCTAATTATGTGATTAAATGGCGCTAATTACAGGAAAAACTTAACAACTTAATGGAAGTCTGGCGGTGTTTGTAATTATTGCGAAGGATTGTTTATTTTGATCGAAACAGCACAAAAGAAAATTTTGTAAGACGCAGACTTGATGCTTAAGAGAATTAGCCTGTATTAAAAAAAATGCGTGTTTTTTTACTTTAGATGTCGGCTCATATTGTTATGCGAATTTAGGGTAAGTTTTAAATTTATTTTAAAACTTAATTGATAATTAGAGTAACTATAAGCACTAGTTTAGGTTAACGCGGAAAATAGCGCTAATAAAGTAATTTATTTAAATATAAGCCGTACGATCGATTCCAAACTTTCTTGTGAACTGTGTTTTTATTTCCGCGGTCGATCGGTTAAATATTCGGGCCAGCCGACTGTCTATCAAATTTTCTTCGCCCAGAAAATTCTGAGGGCGCGATGCGTCGAGACTAGACGCGTCAGGCTGTGACGTATTGCGACTAATTCGTCACGCATTAGATCATCACAATGTTCATAAAGTTACGAGTATGGACACGTTTACATACAATCACTCTAAAATAGAACTGAATTTACTACCCGCACATAAAATAAAATATAAATATGTACTTGTTTTGACTGCCAAAGCATTGTGTTATACATATTTATGTACGTGTTTATATGTCAAGAATTGTTATTACACGTACAAGTGCGTTTAGTAACATATGATAAAAGCATAAAGCCACATTATTTTCGATAAATAAATAATTCAGCAGAAAACCGATTAACAAAAAAATCCAAACGCTTTTTGCAAAAAGAACGCCTGAACAAAAGTGGTTTAAAGCAGTTTGCAATAAGTTGGAATATTTAAGTGGTGCTCGTTTCATTATTCAAAATAAATACAAAAATAAAATAAAATGGAAAACCTTTTTAAATTATTCATGCAAACAAAACGTTTCAGCTAGCAGCAAGGTTTCTTCGAGTGTTCGTTTTTGAGAATTATAATTTTTGTTTTTTTTTTGCATAATTATAACATGCATGTAAAACTTGATTTTAAACGAGAGTCTGCGAATGAACTTGAGGACTTAACAGAGCTTACGAATGTATAGTCATAATAATTGAAAATAGTCGCTCGATAAATAAACACTTGTTGAATTTTATTTCATGTTTTTATTTTGTGTTTGTCTATTTACTTGTTCGTTTGTTTGCCCTTGTGCCGATTATAGCTGTAAAAAGAAATTAGGGTGCTATTTAACATTTGCAGGGGTGACATTACTAGAAAGCATGACTGTACCTATTCAGAATTCCCACAATTTTTTATTTATTTTTTTTTCATTTAAACATTCTCTTATTAGTGACACTCACAATTGACTGCGATTTTTTTAATTTTAAATATTTAAATAATTTTCCGTATCTTCTTGATTTCCGAATAAAACAGGCAGCATTTTTTTTTTAATTCTCATGTGTCACGATGGAGAAAATTATTTAATTGGCTTTAAGAATTAAAAAGTAAAGTTTTCATAACATGCGCGTTTGTTTAAGAAATGAAAAATTACGTATACCTTTTCAACGACGAAGAATAAACCACGATGTAGGCAACCCAACGAACACCGTTGTTTATGTGGTTGCCTGTACTGAAGGCGTTTTTTTTTTTTTTTTTTTGTAGAAAACGTGATAATTTCTTTTCCCGATTCACTAATATCAAGCAATTCTTCTGCTATTTTTTTTAAAAGTAAAATAATTTTTCATTTTTTCCATTTCAGAAAACTTAATTACTTTCAGAATGAAAAACAATTATTAATAATAAGTAGATAAACAGTAAATTTTATAAAATAATTATTACTCGAAATTATTTAAAAAAAATATTGCACACAACAAAATATTAAATCAAATTTTCAGTTCGTCAATTGATTTGATTTCATAGACTTTTGTATTCAAAGTAACCAAATCAAATCGAAGACTACAATCATTGCACGATCAATTTTAATTCATATTTGCGCAATTAATAATAATGAAACAAATAACCGGCGAGTAGATTAGGGTAATAAAAACGGTCAATTAAAAAAAAGGACTGCAAGATATAACACGCGTGAAAAAATAACTTGTTATTCAAATTAAACATGAACGCAAGAATTGAAATTAAATATATAATGACTGAATACTTCTTTGTACTTACTTACTTGGAATAAAGTTCGAGTTTCTAAATATAAATAATCTTATCACATATCAAAATCAGTGAAGCAAAATCTAATCAATTTTTGTTTTGTTTTTTTTAATCTCCCAATTAATTACATTAATTAATTAATCCTCATCACTAACGACTTTGTTTCGCGATATTTTTTTTTAATTGCCCTTGTATTACTTATTATTACATACGTATTTACTCTAATTCTTTGATTGCGTAGTTCTGACTACTGAAGTGAGTCAATGTGGCCTTATCACATTAATCACTTATACAAATAATAATAATAATAATAATAATAATAATAATCAAATTCTACGTACAATTTTTAATTTTCCATCTTTTTACGTATATTCTCTTCTTTTTCTGTTGAACGTAATATTGCGTAACATTATGAATGAAATGAACTCCAACAGAACCTAAAATTCATTTGAACTGAATGTAAAATATTTTTTTAATGTCTTAACTAATAACGTTGTTATTATTATCATTATTATTTAATAATGACTTGGGGCATTAAAAGCTGCTATGGCAATGAATGATATTAATAATTTCTTCGGGGATTTCTTGCTCGTCCATTTTGAAAAAAAAAACCGACACGGTATTTTTGATTTTTTTCATACAGGGTCATTCATAATAAGTGTCCCACATACTCACATACGCAAATACATAATGATTTGCATTGTTTTGATTTCTTTTTGTTTCTGCAATCACGACTTCTAAGTGCGTTTGTGCACCTCCAGGGATCTTTTACGGGACAGATTTTTTTGTTGTTGAAACAAAAACAAAAGACGACAACAAACTTTTAATCTGTAAATAAATATTAAAGCAAAAGGACGATTCGTTAATAATTAAAAAAATACATGAAATCAAATCCAATCAAAGAGAAAGCGAATAATGGACGGGACTAAAATGGAAAATAAATTAAATTGAAATCGAGCAAAAGAAAAAAAAAATACACGATCAAATGACAATTAATTAATAAAATTGGCATAATTTTATTGAAATGGAATTAAAATTGAAATGGAAAATGAATTAAATCAAATCGAACAAAAGAAGAAAAAGCAAAAGACGATCAAATTACAATTAATAAATAACATGATTTTATGTATTAATTGTCATGTGATTGTCTTTTGTTTTCTTTTGCACAATTTGAGTTTGAATCGAGCGACGGGATTAAAATCGAAAATGAATTAAACTCAAATTCGATCAAAAGAAAAAAAAAAGATACGATCAAACGACAATTAATAAATAAAGTTGACATGATTTTTTTTGAAATAGAATTAAAATTGAAATGGAAAATAAATTAAATTCAAATCGAACAAAAGACAAAAAAAAAAACAAAAGACGATCAAATGACATTTAATAAATAAAACTGACAAAACATTGAAAAAAAAAACAAGACAAAACTGAAAAAAGACGACCAAATGACAATTAATAAATAAAATAAACATGATTTTATTTATTAATTGTCATTTAATGGCCGTTTGTTTTTTTTTTCAATTTTTTGTCAATTTTATTTATTAATTGTTTTTGATCGTCTTTTGTTTTTTTTTCTTCTTTTGAGTCAATCGACGGTATTAAAATGGAAAAAAAATTAAACTCACATCGAGTAAAAGAGAAAAAAACAAAAGACGATCAAATGACAATTAATAAATAAAATTGACAAAAAATTGAAATAAGAAACAAGACAAAACTGAAAAAAAGACGATTAAATGACAATTAATAAATAAAACAACAGACATGATTTTATTTATTAATTGTCATTAATGCCTTCTGTTTTTTTTTTCAATTTTTTGTCAATTTCATTTACTAATTGTCATTTGATCATATTTTGTTTTTTTTTTCTTTTGCTAGATTTGAATTTGAATCAATCGACGGTATTAAAACGGAAAAAAAATTAAATTGAAACGGAGCAAAAGAAAAAAAAAACAAAACGATAATTAATAAATAAAACTGACATGGTTTTATTTATTAATCGTCGTATTTGATGGTCTTTTGTTTTTTTTTCTTCTTTTGCTAGATTTGATTTTGAGTCAATCGACGGTATTAAAATGGAAAAAAAATTAAACTCAAATCGAGCAAGAGAAAAAAACAAAAGACAATAAAATGACAATTAATAAATAAAATTGACAAAACATTGAAAAAAGAAACAAGACAAAACTGAAAATAGACGACCAAATGACAATTAATAAATAAAATACACATGATTTTATTTATTAGTTGTCATTTAATCGCCTTTTGGTTTTTTTTTCAATTTTTTGTCAATTTTATTTATTAATTGTATTTGATCGTCTTTTGTCTTTTTTTTCTTTTTTGCTAGATTTGATTTTGAGTCAATCGACGGTATTAAAATGGAAAAAAATTAAACTTAAATCGAGCAAAAGAAAATAAAAACAAAAGACACGATAAGATGACAATTAATAAATAAAATTGGCATGATTTTATTGAAACGGAATTAAAATTAAAACGCAAAATAAATTAAACTGAAATCGAGCAAAAGAAAAAAAAACAAAAGACACGACAATTAATAAAAACATGACAAAAAAATTGAAAAAAGAAACAAGACAAAACTGAAAAAGAAAACAGACGATCAAATGACAATTAATAAATAAAATAGACACGATTTTATTTATTAATTGTCATTTAATCGTCGTCTTACATACATGAATACCGCATTGACAATAGATTTTCAAGGCACACTGCGATTACAAACAAATAAAGAATGGCTTATACGTCTCTATATATATAATTTCTTACTTTGTTTCTTCGAGTACTATGTGTGGTTAAGGGATCGGACACTTATTTTGAATCACCCTATACTATATGACTCTCGGGCAACTTACAGTATCTTTTAGTAAATTTTTCGCCCTCGGAAGGTAGGTATATGAATAGCTTTATCATATAAATGGCAATTAGGAAGGAAATTACTAGACTGGTCGTGAATGAAAATATAAAATACTTATATTTGTATTTAGATTAACTTATTTACTCGTGGACGTATTGCTTGAAAAACATAAACAGAAAAAAAAACATACACACTGCGATTACAAACAAATAAAGAATGGCTTATACGTCTCGATATATAATTTCTTACTTTGTTCCTTCGAGTACTATGTGCGGTTAAGGGATCGGACACTTATTTTGAATCACCCTATATATGACCCTCGGGCAACTTACAGTATCTTTTAATAAATTTCTCGCCCTCGGAAGGTAGGTATATGAATAACTTTATCATATAAATGGTAATTAGGAAGGAAATTATTAGAATGGTCGTGAATGAAAATATAAAATACTTATATTTGTATTTAGATTCACTTATTTACTCGTGCACGTATTGCTTGAAAAACATAAACAGAAAAAAAAAACAATCGATTAAATTACCTATCCGCAAGAAGTTATTTTTATGGTTGCTGTTATTATGTCTTTAGGTATTTCCATGCAGTGATGTGTGTAATCTACGAAAGCCCCTGTACGTATGTGGATGTGTGTGGGTGTATATGAATCTACATACTCTAAAATATTGAACAGACTTACTGTCATGCTTATATGAACAGTTGCTCTGGCGATAAAATATGGTAACATTTTCCAACACAGCTTTTCGCCACCAGAAGGTTGAGGAGAAGAGAGTTTAGGCAGTTGGATGCTTCTTGAGACAACGTCGTCCGAAAATTGCATGTGGCTAGCGGAGGACGCTTTCGAAAAACGCAAAAAGAGACGCCTCGGCGTCGGCACTGTGTTCAGCTGGCTCCATCGCGTCGTGCCGCACTGATCGATAGCAATGCGTCGGATACACTCCTGTGCCACTCTGTCTGCTATTTGCGCTGATGGGGAAACTTCAAAACAACAAAACCCAATAAATTATTGTTAGGACTCGTCGTCGTCGTCGACGTAGGTACTGTTTATTATTTACACGCGGAAGATCCAAGTAGGCCACCGCGACCACCCCCAACCGCGGAAACCACCCCGTTCTGTCTTCTGTGCAATTCGTTGTTAAAGTTACATCACGGAAAACAAGGAAAACCGTAGCGCCGGAATTGATTTTCAATATTACGTCGAAATGCACCATGTAGTTCCGTGACCGGCGATGGGTTTTCCATAAACTACCTTTTCAATATGCTAATTAATTTTTTCTTAGGTGTATTGTAGATCACAAATAAACATATTTCTTTAATGGCATTATTGATTACAATTTGAGTCAATTCAAGATTCAAATGCGTAAGTCAATAATCGCTACATACAGGGTGATTCAGAATAAGTGTCCGATCCGATCCGTCCGTTAACCACAGATTTGTTTCATTCTAATCGTTTGCGTTGCAAATATGATAAAACGGCTTCCAATTAAAAAAAAATGTATGAGCAAGTACAAGTATAGACTATTTAAAATAAAATATAGTATACAGTGCGTCCCAGTTTTTAGTTAATTTGAATTGCTTGTTGCGTATCTGTTTGGTTGGAGTGATGTTGATGTTACATCGCGGAACACCCCGTATTTATACCCCAAAGATGTTTGAATAAATAATACTCCAGTCAGTTAACGCTTTTCTTATTTACTTTTTGAATTTCGTTATAAATTTATACTAAATAGATAAAATCTGGTGGCTAATCCAATTAAAAAAAAAAACTGGCCACTAATTTCCTTTTCAATATTCTGCATACTTTACAAAAACGTTCCCAGTCAGGGTCGTCAAATTTTTTGCAGAAAAAATGTCGCCAATTTCATGATAAAATGTAACCAAAAAGCGCCTAAAATCCCTATAATATGTTACGGTCGAAAGCAAAAAATCGTACTCAAATACAGTTTCCTGTAATTTTCTCTTTCTCCAAAATGGCACTACTTAACAGATTTTAGAAAAGTCTTGAGCGGGTCAAATGTGAAACCTTCCAAAAAAAAATTTTTTTTTAAATGTAAGGCTGGGTTTCCACACCTCCGGCATTCAGAATTCCATTCGTGATTGGTTGATTTAAAATTTTAACCTTCAGAAAATTTAAATCAACCAATCACGAATAGGATTTTGAATGCCGGAGGTGTGGAAATTCAGCATCACTTGCGAAGTCGTGCGTCATATTTTTTTCTTTTTTTTAATAAAAAAAATAGCAGAAGGGAACAAAAGAAATTACTTTAAGCAAAGAACAAAGTATACGAAGTGTTAACAATAAGAAAACAAAAACAACTAAAAATCATCGATATCAGCAATCAGAACAAATGAAACTTGCAAGAAAAAAAATCAGAAACAAAAAAAGAGAAACTAAAGAAACGGCAGGCGAGAAGAAAAAAAAACAAAAGAACACTGACGACGGCAAGGTGAACGGAAAACAAGTTTTCCGGACGAATCAGAGAATTCGTAGAAAATAAAAGCAAACTCTGAGAGTTGATAATACGATAAAAAATCGAAGTAAACGATGAAATCTATTAATGAAGCGTTAATAAAATGTGGACAATCAATTCGATTAGAAAAGCAAAAAAGAGAAACATTTGAGTCAATTCAAGATTCAAATGCGTAAGCCAAAAATCGCCTGCCGGACCTACATACAGGGTGATTCAGAATAAGTGTCCGATCCGATCCGTCCGTTAACCACAGATTTGTTTCATTCTAATAGTTTGCGTTACAAATATGATAAAACTGCTTCCAATTAAAAAAAAATGTATGAGCAAGTACAAGTATAGAATATTTAAAATAAAAAATAGTATACAGTGCGTCCCAGTTTTTAGTTAATTTGAATTGCTTGTTACGTATCTATTTGGTGGGAGTAATGTTGACGTTACATCGCGGAACACCCCGTATTTATACCCCAAAGATGTTCGAATAAATAATACTCCTGTCGGTTAACGCTTTTCTTACTAACTTTTTGAATTCCGTTATAAATTCATACTAAATAGATAAAATCTGGTGGCTAATCTAATTAAAAAAAAAAAAAACTGACCACTAATTCCCTTTTCAATATTCTGCATACTTTACAAAACCGCAGATTTTCGTCGAGAATTACGTAAGCCGCAAGATTCCTTGCCGCTTTTTGTCGGGACTGTACCGAGTAAAAAAACTGGGAAGACGGGTCAAACGAACAATAAACATATAAGGCGAATATGTTAATTATGTTAATGAATTTGCAAATAAAAAGTAAGCAGCAGAATCATATAACGCTCGTATACTTTAGTAAATCCAACTAACTTACGTTTGCAAACAACTGTTCCCTACACCTAGTTTAATTTAAAAAAAAAATCACTCGTTACGTTAATTTTAATAAATGAAGAACAAATAAAATGAATCGTAATGGTTTATTTTGCAAAAAAAAAAAAATTGTGTTCCGAACACGGAAATTTCAATTACAAGTTAAGTGAAACGCAGTGATTTTCTTTTGCGACTTTAATTAGAGCCACCACATGCTTGTGTTCATGTCTGTAATATGCATATTTGCGAGCATTTTTGTTGTATGTTGCATGACTTTAACAAGTGTTACGGAATGGATTTTCCATTAAAACTAAATGGCTTTTACAGTTTCATTAATCAAAAGTGCATGTTATGTTATTTAATACGTCGCAAATTTCATTTCAATAGCAGCACTTCGTTGAAGAAAAAATTTATTTATCGATTTAGCTATCGCATACAGGGTGATTCAGAATAAGTATCCGATCCTTCAAACTTCAAACTAATTGTTTACGTTACAAATATGATAAAACTGCTTCCAATTAAAAAAAGATGTATGAGCAAGTACAAGTATAGGATATTTAAAATAAAATATAGTATACAGTATGTCCTAGATTGGGCTAAGGCTACCATGGGTGGTGACTTTCTTATTAGCGAAGATAGAGATTTGGTTAAATGGGCAAAGTTTTGCAGTTCTATGCGCTTATTTAAATGACGTAGAGAAAATTTGAAAATTCTGAATAGTTTCGATATTATCGCAGAAAAACTGAAAATCGCCGTTTTCTTTCATGTCTAATAACTTCGTAATTATAAGAAATGTGAAAAAAAAACTTTGATATGAAAGTTACTAGGTTTGAAAAAATGCGGCTGAAAGTTAAGTCAAAATAAAATTCCGGCGGTAATTTCGATTGGGTTGGGTTGACCTTGAACTGTTTTTTTTTTTTAGAAAAATTTTGTGCAAATCGTTTTTGATTGCAGTGAAAACCTCGAGCAGCCTCTGTACAGCTGCAATGTCAGGTCAAAAGGCGATCGTAAGATGTCGCTATTTTAACTGTTTTTTTTTTGGTTCGAATTTCCGACATTTTTAGAATTTTTAAAGGATTTTTAGAATATTTTTTTCCCTCATTTTTCAGTTTTTTTATCCTTTAATTAATTTTTTTTTACATTCCTTTAATGTTTTTAAACTTTATCCCTAATTTATCGAATTCTTTTGACTTTTAAAAATTTTCCCGATTTTTTTAAATTTCTTCCCTTTTTGACGATTCGTTCAGGTCTGCTTCGATTGGGTCGGGTTGATCTTGAATAATTTTCCAAAAAAAATACTCCTACGTTTTATTTTGGCTTCGCTTAGGTCGGTTCTAGTTGGGTTGGGTTGACCTTGCCTTTGGAACTTCTTTTTCTCCAAAATTTTCTTCCTTCGAATGTTCGACATTTTTCTTCAGTCGTCATATATTGTAAATTTTAGTTTTTTTTTACAATGTTTAGAAAGATAATTATAATAATAATAATTTATTACCGTCAGAATGAGTTAAATTTTTTTTTTAATTTCTTCCCTATTTAGAATTAAAAACATTTCTTTGAGTTTTCTATTTTTTTTTGGCTCCTAACGTTTCCTTTGATTTTTTTACACTTCATTTTTTTTTAATTTTTCCCGAATTTTTCGACTTTTTTTAAAATTTAAAAAAGTCTTTCCGACTGTAGAAATATCTTCTATTGTTTTCGAATATTACTTTTAAACTTTATCCCTAATTTATCGATTTTTTTTAACTTTCTAAAATTTTTCCGACTTTAAAATTCTTTCTCTAACTTGTAACATTTCTCATTGGGCTGCGTTCGCTCAGATCTGCTGCGATTGGGTTGGGTTGACCTTGAACGATTAAAAAAAAATACTGCTACATTTTATTTTGGCTTCGTTTGGGTCGGTTGTGTTGACCTTGAACGATAAAAAAAAATACTGCTGCATTTTATTTTGGCTTCGTTTGGGCTTCGTTTGGGTTGGGTTGACCTTGCCCTTGGGACGTACTTTTTTCCAAATTTCCGACGGAAATTTCTGTTGGGTTGGGTTGACCTTGAACTAGTTTTTTTGTTCGAATTTTCGACATTTTTTGAATTTTTTAAGGATTTTTAGATTTTCCATTTTTCCCTTAATTTTTCATTTTTTATCTCTTAATTTTTTTAAAATTTTTTGCATTCCTTTCATATTATTTTTAAACTTTATCCCTATTTTATTGAATTCTTTTCACTTTAAAAATTTTCCCGTTTGAAACTTTTTGGCGGCTTTCAAGATATTGATAGCAACTTTCTTATTTTAAATGGACGCCATATTGTATTTTTATACGATTAAATAGCATTTTCGCGTAATTTTTCATTGTTGTTATGCTTGAAGGAGACTCACATATTTTTTTTAGGGATAAAGTTTAAAAGTAATATTCAAAAATTATAGAAGACATTTTTTTAAGTCGGAGAGACTTTTTTAAATTAAGAAAAAAGTCGAAAAATTCGGGAAATATTAAAAAAAAATGAAATGGAAAAAAAATCAAAGGAAATGTTAGGAGCAAAAAAAAAATTGAGGCGATTTATCGACCTTTGACAACTGTTTGTCTTACTTTTTTTTACAATGGCGATCGGATATCAAAATGCAAAGGCGATTTGATATTTATTTGGCTGTGAGTGATAGTTCTGTGATGCGGACGAATTAAGTTTGATGACATTTTTTAGCTTTCCAAATTTTATTTTATTTTTTTTCCAATTTTTTACGTGGGTTCATTTGAATTTATAATTTTTGATTTTTCATTCTTTTACTCCTTCTTGTCATTTTCAAGTTTTTGCTTGTGTTAGACAGAGATCAGCCGGGGTGGATTGACCTTGACATTGATCGAACCTAATTTTTATTGACTTTTAATTCTTAGTTAATTTATTCACAACTTTATTCTCAAAAGTACATTGTTTTTAAAGGGAAATGAATTTTATAAAAAAAAAAAAAACAAAAAATCTTCAGGAGGAGGATTTCTTGGTTATTGATTGATTTAGAAGTACCTGCCCAATTGGAACGAGTAAGAAAGTACATCCCAAATAATAGTAAAGGAGACAGTGGATTAAAAATAAGTAAACAAAAAATCAAAAACACTTCATGGAATCTTTGGCTGGCAAGAACCAGACGATATACTCCTCGCCAAATATCACCGAATTTTTGTCGAAAAAAATATTCTCTGTATCACATCAATACCAACCAAAGTGTCCTTAACTTGTGAGTGTACTAAAGATGGCAGCACAGCAGTTCAGAAATACGTGCAAGAAACTCGATTTTTGAATTAAAGAAAGAAGAAGAAAAAACCCTCGTCTGCGGTTAACTCGATTGGTCACACCAATTACATTTCCAGATTTAATTTCCAGTAGAAACCAGCGTGTAAAATAAATAAAACAGGGAAACTGACGCAATGCAGATCTCATCTCGTCACCGTGACGAACGTAAATACGAATTTAAATAAAAGATTTCTACGTTATTTATTATCACCTGACGAGATGCGATAAACAGCGAAATGTTTAAAAAACCACAGAAGAAGGAAAAAATAGAATGAAGAAAAAAAGATAAATTTAAATGAAAAACAAACCGATCCTGTTTATTCAATTTTTTTTTTCTTTTAAGAAAAAAGAACAATATAACTGGCCTTGATTAAGAAGTATGTTCCTGTAAACGACGAGATTGTAAATAGTATACTTTGGTTTTGAGGATTTTAGCTTCGTCATTGCGTTTTTGAACCTTGTTAATGCCAGCCCAGAGTATATTGTAATTACTTAATCTTTTAAACCGCCGAGATTTACTAAAAAGAGAAGGCCACACAGTTTACTGCTGACGTCAGATATTTGTGAATTATTAAAAAGAAAAAATCAAGTGTGAAGAAAATTGTATGGGCTACAAAATTAAGTATTTCTTATACATGCATTTTGGTTCCATTTTTTTAACAATATTTGGGAGATATTTATCAATGAATCAATCAATTTAAATTGATATTTGAAACCAAATTTTCTAGAATAAACGATCTTAAACTTAAGTAAACATAATATTATTTAAAGCCAAATATTTATTCAACAGTCCACATGTATATTTTTTTTTACTAAATACTTGTTTTACAGAAATGAATCAATATTAAGAAGTTCTCGTGAACATTTTCAAATATTAAAAAATTCCTTTCATTTTTATTACTGCCACGATTGTAAAAGACGAATAATTAAAAAGTAATTTATTTATTCTCCGACTAAAAGCTTATTCGTTGACTATTAATTTTATTTTTTCGTGGGAAACACCTTCTATTTTACTACACAATTCATTTTGTAGATGACATGTAATAATTTATTTACCTGTTTTGTTGTTCGTGATCATCAAATTAATATAGTAAAAGTAATTCGACAAAAAAAAACCCAACTAACTACACTTTACACACGCAAATAAAATCAAAAGGCAACACCAAAACAGCACTTAACATTCAACAACACGTTTCACAACAACCGACAATAATTATTATTTTGAAAATAAGTTTACAATAAAAATTGCGCTAACGCGAACTGTATGTCACGATTATATTTATTTTATACGACTTGTGTACACGACTCGCGGCTCCGAGTGTATTTAAATAAATTTTAATGTGCGCTCTTTTTTATTTATCGGCGACCGCCTTAACGCGTGACGTCACTAAATAAATGTTATTCACATCGGCATAAATTCGGGGGGGCTTGTTGAAAAATTTGATTTAACACCTGAAAAATATCGGATATTTTAGGAGCATGTTATCGCATACTTGTTTTCCCATTCAAATTTTAGTACTCAAGCATATTTTTTTTTTTTTACTGCAGCTTAACGTAACTCATTCGCGTGAGTCACTTTTTCCAAATTGATGCGACAAACGATGACGTAAGAACAATTGTAAATTTAACTTCTTTTTGTGTAATTGGTAGTTTACCGTCTTCCTGTGTTTGCATTAATTTCCATAAAATTTTTGATGTGTACAGGATGATTCAAAATAAGTTGACCGGAGATAGTGCTATCTATCACTTTATTACAATTGCGTTAACTCCTGGTTGATTACCAAAACCTAAAGCCAATAGTTACTCCGAAGTTAGTCTCTGAAGGAGGTGGGTCTGGGTTGACATAATAGTTAGGGCGCCAGGGAACAACCCCAGCGTACCATGAAACCGACTCCCAAGGTTCCACAGCATGCGCTGACAACCGGAAACTTCCATCACTCGTTTGTACAAGTCAGGCTGAGTTGCATGAAAGGTTTAAACCAGGATTACTTTTAATTCTAAGTTAGAATGTGACGAAGCGAGGCCATACGGCATATTGTACGTCACATTCTAAATCAGGTTTAAATTTAATCCTGGTTTCAATATTTCGTACAACCCACCCTTATAATGTTTCAGACGCAGCAAAAGATCAAAACGTACTTTATAATAAATATTTTTAGGCAGGCACACACTAACTTAGAACAATGAGCACACCAGGCTTAGATTGTTGCCATGAAAAAGCTAATTAAAACTTTTTTTATAATAAAAAAAAATTTTTTCCTTGTGTAATTCATGTGGATACAAAAAAATGTTTCCTAAAGAAAACAGACGTCCATTTACACAAATTTAAAACAAATCAGATCGCAGAGTTTCGTCATAAATAATACTTGAAACATCTTGTATTGTACAGTGCGATCATAAAAAAAAGGCACCTGATTTTTTCCTAACATCTATATACTATATACAAGCTTTTAATTGACACTTCTGAGTACCTATTTGTTAATAACTTTTTTTAAATTCGCATTCTCATGTACCTAGATCTAATAATTTCAATAAAACTTTAAAAATAAATTCAATAATTCACAATGCCATTTTAATTGTGGTTAAATTTTTTTTTGCGTAAGCGGAAATTACAACAAACACAGGGCTTTAATACATGCTTCGTTTTTTTTTTTTTTATGATCACCACTGTACATTCTGTTTCTAATCTTGTAAAAATAAAATACATAATGTTAAATCTGACGCATAATGATGATATAATGAGTACCTACATAGCTTTCCCATTACAGAAAAATTAAGAGACTTGCTTTATGTAACAGGCGTTAGCGCTTTGTATTCCATTAAAAACAGTGTTAGGTATTCTACAAAGAAAAAAAAAAGAAAAAATTAAGGTCCTTGAAGTCTGATCGCTTTATGTAACGGTCTTATGTAAAGGGTTTCCCCGAAGGCCGTAAGACTTATAATGATTTGCCTACACTACTGAAAACAAGTAGCACATACATTTGTTGCTCGCTTGCTCTTCAGTAATACATAATTCAAAAGCTTCCTCCTACAAATGATTCTCAACCGTTAATGAGCAATTTAAAAAAATTCAAAAAAATGTTTCATTTAATAACAATCGCGTTTGATGTGTGTGAATCCCCCGATTTCATTTCTTTCTGTATTTCTGATTTTAATTTCAAATTACAGTCATCCTTGGAAATCATCGAATTAAAAATCATGTCGAATTCATTAAATTCTCTTTTAACTTTTAAACGCATACTTTAAATAAAATGTTGTCGTTCGTACAATTTTTCTTTTCTCTCTTTTCAATTTTCAACTTCAATTATTTATAAATGCATTAATCTATCCAAAACTTGATAGTTTAATTAATTTTAATGCAATTTAATTCCACAGTATTCTGAGGGCAACTTTAAAAATGCAATTTTTGTTTAAAAATGTAGAAAGGTTTGTCTTGGAACTTGGAATAGGAAACCTAATTGCGAACAAGAAGTATATTTAAACGACATTTAATTAAAGGAATCATTTTATTAATTTAATAATAAAAAGAAAAACACTTACGTGTTACAATCAATTTACACCAAAAGCTTTATGTATAGCCTTCGCTTCAGCTCCGGTCATGGGTTTCAGCCTAAACCCTTCAATTCCCGGCTGGTGTTCCAAGTCCCTTAACTTTCCGACTTTATTTTTTATGCCTTCATATAGATTATCTATGTCCAGAGTAACTTTGTCCAACTCTAAAAAAAGAAAAATGCATTTTTGAATTAATTAAAGTAATCTCTGCCTGAAATTAGGATTGCCATTTTCATGTACAAGTCTAACTCGGTTGTCAATTATGAAAAACTCGGGGCAATTCTACTTTAAAAGTGGGCAAAACCAGAACAGCTTTTCAGTCTACATAAACATAAAACAAGTCGCTTCGCAAACTCAACATAGATGCAACAAAATAAAAAACCTAAGCACAAGGTCAGTCAATCAGACAGTCGGAGACCATTATGAATAAAAGAGTTATATTTGACAACTTTCAATGCCGAATGTTTAAAAACCAAATCACGTTCAGAAAAATTAGAATGCCTGGCAATTTAAATTAATAGTCGCAATATCTTTGCGTGTAACTAAATAATTTTACCTTCTTTTAAAATTCCCTTGCACTCTTCTGTGGGAAACCGGACGTAAACCGTACCAACTTTTAACCAAGTTTGCCTTTCTGTCGTCTGTTGCAGCGCACGGTAGGCTTCTCGAAACTTATTCTGCGCATTAGATAATTGCAATTTGGTCTCCTTGTCTGTTAATATGTCCTGTGCAAGTTCCTCGACTTCTGTTAAATACTTAATGGACTTCTGCAGTTCGGTTCTGGTCTCCATTGCATTTCTTTCTGCCACCACAGTAATTTCTTGGTTTCGGTGAAGTACTGAAGAATATGTTCATGAGCTTTCCAGCATTCTCGGTGACATCAAAAAGGGCTTCGGTTCTCTTTAACGAAACGGTTCAAGTGTTGGTCTATTCGCAAACATCGACGCAAAACTTCAAACATAACCTAAAAAAACACAACTATTAAAAAAACGCGATTAATCCGAAATTTATGGATGATTAACAAATTTAATTGGAGAAATACATTTAATGTAACGTAAATTAACTATTTCTCGCTGAAAAGTACAGTATTTACGCTCGTTTCAGATTTTATATTAGCTTGTATAGTGAACTAGCGAAAAAAAGAATCGTTTTCAAACTTACCTACAATTTCACGATATGATCTGCATTATTATTATTATTGTGATGTTACTTTTAGTATTTTCAATATTCTGCGTTAACAAGCAGAAAATTTGAAATATTTTTTAATATTCGTAATTAATAATGTCAAATCTATTATGCGACCTACTTTATCGGCAGTGATTTAATTAAAGATTTCTGCATTTAATAAGTGGCAAGTGATTGGCAACACATAATTTAAAGCAAATTATAATTATTAATATGAATTAAATTGAATTAAAGCAGTTATTAGTATAATGTGAAATCAGTTAATAATGTAGAAGGCTATGACATCGACACTGGAGCGAATGGGCGCGTTCAGGGACTCAGCGGCTGGCATTGGAGCGAATGGGCGCGTTCAGAAACACTCAGCGGCTGAGTTGCTTACTTAGCAACCGTTTGTGATTGGCTCACATTAAGGTAATAGCCAATCACAAATGATTGCTGAGTAATCAACTCGGCCGCTGAGCATCCGCTGAACGCTCCCAATTTCATACGCTATTCTGTAGCCGAATTTTGATTTTCAGTTTTAACAATTGCTCAAATTCATCTCAGTAAAAAAAATATTACATAATAAGAATTAATTATAATAATTTAATAAATTCTAGTTTTCAATCAATATTCAATAACCAATCACGAATAGGATTTTGAATGCCGGAGGTGTTGGCAATTCAGCATCACTTGCGAAGTCGTGCGTCATTTTTTTTTTTAATAAAAAATAGCAGAAAGGAAGAAAAGAAATTATTTTAAGCAAATATCAAAGTATACAAAGTGTTAACAATAAAATAAAAACAACTAAAAATCGTCAATTTTTGGGATATCAACAAACAACAAATGAAACCTGCAAGAAAAAAAATCAGAAACAAAAGAGAAACTAAAGAAACGGCAGGCGAGAAGAAAAAAAAACAAAAGAACACTGACGACGCCAAGGTGAACGGAAAACAAGTTTTCCGGACGAATCAGAGAATTCGTAGAAAATAAAAGCAAACTCTGAGAGTTGATAATACGATAAAAAATCGAAGTAAACGATGAAATCTATTAATGTAGTGTTAATAAAATGTGGACAATCAATTCGATTAGAAAAGAAAGAAAGAGAAACGTATACTGCGAATGCGAAAGCGCACAGAACAGAAGAAAACAAATGAAGATTAACGATTAATAAGAACAAAAAAACAAACGATTCTCTCTAGAGGAAAAAGCAACAAGGAAAACAGTTGAAAACAAAAGGCAACAGTGAGCGATAAAATGTGAAAAACTGATTTGATGAAAATAAAAAAATATAGAAAAGCATAAAATAAATTTAAAAGAAAAACAGTAAAAGTACTGCGATGGATAAAAAAAAATGAAAATCGACGAGAGCTTTTACAAATGAAACAAACTCGTAGAAAACAAAAGAGAACTGTAAAAGTGAAAAACAAAAGGGGCTCGTGAAAAGGAGTCAATAAAATACGAAAACCAAGAAGAAAACTGTGAAGAAGAAAAAACAAAAGGACGATGGATGGACAAAAAAAAAAACAAGGAAATGGAAAAACGGCAATTCTCTGACCGAAAACTTTTGCAAGTCGGAAAACCGGCACAGGAAACAAAAGGCCATAAGAAAACAAACGAACCGCAAAACAACAATTAAAACTTAAAATAAAAAAAGGAAACAAAAGAGAAAGTTAGTTAAAAACAAACTTTCTTCACTTAAAAAATTTATTTGCAAATCGTTTTTGATTGCAGTGAAACCCTCGAGCAGCCTCGGTACAGCTGTTTCAGCCCTATTTGGGACTTCTTCAGCAGAAACGTATCTCGAGATTTCCACCGCAAACCAAGAACGACTTGACCGATTTATTCGCAAAAAGCTATCGCAGGGTGTATTTTTTCTTCACTTACTTCAACAAAAATAACGATTTATTTAAACGAAAAGCTCGACATACAATTATAATCTAACTTGTATTTGGTTTATTTACTACTTTGTTTTTCTGTTTCTGAACCAGGGCGTTAAGACTCTTTGGATTCTTGTACACACATGTGTCCATGAAAGACATCGTGACCAACAAGGCCTGGCCCAATAAGTGACGATATCCAGGGGAATAACTGAAATAGGAGTTTATTTGCTCCTCGCTTACTGAAATTGGAGTGCACGGTAGGAGCTGGTCGTTTTGACGATCTAACAACTTCTTTATAACACCGGCGGATGATACTCGCTCATTCCCAACCAAAGTCTTA
The DNA here is from genome assembly GCA_036172665.1 of Prosopocoilus inquinatus. Classification (NCBI taxonomy): domain Eukaryota; kingdom Metazoa; phylum Arthropoda; class Insecta; order Coleoptera; family Lucanidae; genus Prosopocoilus; species Prosopocoilus inquinatus. The sequence continues at coordinate 3,296,893 of CM069873.1, forward strand.
AATAATCTAAAACAATTTTTTTGTTACATCCAAATTACGTGTGGCTTAAGTTCACCTTACCTTGCTGGCAAATAATTCCTTAAATAATAAACCTTATTAGTGTACACTACTTCAGTGCCCGCACTAATTTGTGCATGTGATCGTGGATTGTGCCTTTGACTGGTGTTGATGAGGGCGATTAACATCGATGAAAATTCCAGGTGTTGAGAGTGAGTTGGTATTACCGCTTGTTTTTGATTCTGTAAACTTTGCGGCGCTTCCAGTACATAAATATCCCCCATTGGAATGACATTTAACACTTTAACAGCCTTAAAAAGACATGTTTGTAAAAAATTACAGGAAAAAAAAACGTGCGTTAATAATACCATGTGGAATAAGTCTATCGGAGTTGCTTTTTTAGGCAGAGCTGTAAAATTATGGAAATTCCATTCGCAAAGTTCATTATCCTCTTGGCATATTTTCGCCCAACTTATTCCTATCGGGTCTAACTGAAGTCCGACGACCGTATCTATATCCTGAAGAAATCACACGTTCATTTTTGATTATAAAACATAAGATTAATTTAATGGACATTATGAAAATTACAAAAGCACTGCGTCCGTTAGCGATTAAAGATTGAATACAGTTTTTATACAATTATCAACGGGCAAGGGTTGACTTCAACATAAGATTATTCTACCTCGATTTGTGTTTTCGTTAACGTAGGCATTATTAATTTTCTTGAGCTCTTGTTTCGCTTTTTTTTCGCGTTGCTCGAAAGTATTTTGTCGCACAGTTCTTCTAGTTCATCCACGTCCAGACCTTCCGCTTCCAGAATCTCAGACAGCGTTTGGAAAGAACCTTTTTGGGTCCGCCAACTTTCTAAATTTTTTAATCCTCCCTGACTAATATTGAATCTGGAATAAAATCAATCTTTGCAAATCAATTGCATGTGGCTAGATTATAATAATATATTACTAGGTATTATAATACTGCGGCTTGGTTCTAAAAGGTCCAAAGTCTTCAGAAGTGTTTCTAAAAAGTCATGTTTACAACTGCCCCTAACTGATCTAATTCATCACGTGTATTTTATTCTAAGACTCAAAGAGATTGGCCCTTCTTTCATATAAAAATTCTCTAAAAATGCAGTACGGCAGTGAACACAGGCTCACATGTTGTTACATTGACTTTGACCTTTTTCAGAACGAAGCCACAGAATCGTATTTACCTGGACAATTGATCTAAATCAAAAGTGTTTAATGCATTCAAAATTTTCTCTTGTTCATCCTGCGTAAACTTAGGTTTAAATGCGGCATCTTCCAGATCAACATTTGTGCTCTTCGGTTTCACACCTTGCAGAATGTGACTTTGAATTCTTCTAATTAACAGCGAGTCCAGATGCATTAAGTTTGAACTAAACGCGAGGGCTTTCCGGCAAACGAACATCTTAATTCCACGAAAAGGCGAAAATGTTTTAACATTTTAAGGTTAACTTTTGATGTGTGTGGTTATGTCATGTTCAGTGTTACCAACAGAAACGGCAATTTTCCTGACCGAATCCCTAAGTGAATTATGTTTCGCAACTCTAATCGGTGACGTGTGTACTAATCAGATGAATTTGTAATTATGAAAATTGAATTTGCACAATATTTTATTGAAAGTGTAAATTTCCCGTGATGGTTTAGTGATAACAGGGAATAAGAATAATGTGTTTGCGACCCTGAGGGCTGCAGCTGACGCCATGTTGTGGTGGTGTCAACACGGAAGAAATGGCTTCGTGTCCCGCAGCGTTTCATTCTTTATTTACTATTATTACCGAAACGGATTAACTAAGGTACGTTGCGTTTATTGTTTTGTAATTTTATTATTAATTAGAATCTATGCAAGGTACATAACCTCACCTCCCTCGCCATGTTTAGCGACATGCGCTTTGTCGTTTTGCTCTTTAGTAAAGCCGTGTATCGTCAGTAGATGGCGATGACACGGTGAATTTTTTTAGATTTTCGTAGAAACTTTCTCCTTATACAGAGCGCATGAAATACAAAGAACAAAGCATGTAAGGTCAGCAAATCCAAATCGTAGGCATTGTATTTACTAGTATACTTGAAATTTTCCAGATTTTTGTTTGTTTGTCGCTTCATTAACAAGCAACCACTTAGGCCCGATTTCATAATCGAACTAAAGGAGACTTTACAATAAAACTCACAGTCATATGTCAAAAAATTGCGAAAACGTGGTTACTTACTCATCAGATTGTGACTTTTATTTTAAAGTCTCCTTTAGTTCGATTATGAAATCGGGCATTAATGCTGAACTTAAAGCTGCATTTTGTGTCAGGTGATACGCGTGCGTTGACGTTAAGTGCGACGCAAACAGTGATTGGTTAACGGAAACCACCTTTTTTGATTTAACCAATCACTACTTGCATCGCATTTAACGCCAAAGCGTATCGCCTAACACAAGGTCCTAGCTTAATACTTAATATATTTGACAAGATCAAATTAGTTTAAAACGAATTCAGCTTTAAAGTACTGGTTTCGTAAAAAAAAAATACGAAAATGGCAGTAGTGAGCTCACGCGAAGATGAAATATTTAAAAGAGTTTGTGTTTGTAGTTTGAGTACTCCTGTTGAACGCAGCCATTGTAGAGGCGGCACATTTAAATTGGATTTCATAGCCAACTTGACCCAAAATCATTTATCAGTTCATTGTACAGTAACGGACAATAAAATCTGGACAAGGGTTCGACATAGCATGCGTATCTACCCGTATTTGATAAATAGGGCTTTTGTGAGGTTATGTTTCTGTCAAAACGTGAAAAGAGAATTTGAAATGTCAAATTGAATAAACTCTTCCTTCTGTCCGAGCTTCATCTGAGCTGCTTTTAGGAAGTTCTGAGTAAAATGCACATTATAAATAGGAAGGTTTACTCTTTTAATGTGTTTATGAACAGTTTAGAGGTAGCAGTGTTAACCTTGAATGATGTACTATGATGCTCAACTTAAATGATACTCCTGCATGCGAACCACACCCTTAAGAACATTCATCGTAAGGGCAACAAACTGTCAAATGGTGTCATTTAAGTTGAGCGTCGTAGTACACTTGCCGTCAAAACAAAGCGGCCCGTCACATTTACTTTTTATGACATTATGGTCATATCTGCCTACGTTTGATATTGGCGCACATTTTTTTTTTATTGCAAAATTTGCTTTATACTTGACATATTAATATGAATGATCGTGAATCGCATTGAATATATTTATTAGAGAATTTAGGCTGATGTCCTACAGAAAATCATCATTGTACAAAAAAGTGTACACCGGTGCGGGATAACAAACACGCCTATTGCGTACTACATTTGTTTTGGAGGTTACACTTTAACATAACCTCTAAACTAACGAGGCTAAAGCATAACCTCTAATACTGTCATGTGTATTAGGAGCTACGATGGTCTTGTGACCGACCCAACATCAATCAATTTGCAATTTAAAAAAGTACGTGTCACTTTTTGGCCGTAAGATTATTTTATTTATGAAGACGCCCCTGGCAAAGTCGATTTGAGCGAAATTCAAATGAGACATTTTGTCCAAATGCAAAATAAACGCAAACTATTAACAATACATTTGTAATTTACGTCAGAACTGACAGTGACACATTATAGAGGTTATGTACAGTCGCGATCAAGCTAATCGAGACCGATTGACAGAACTGTAACCCTTCTTACCAGCGCCAATAAGGGCGCAGTTAGCTTACAACGGTCTCGCTTAGGATGATGGCGACTGTACTATGTTTATTAAAATACGGTTTACCTTGTGGAAAAAATAATGTGTCCGTATTTTATTATTATTAGCTACTATACATCGCCGAATGACTAGTCAACAAGCAGAAGGAAGAAGAAGTTGATTGTAATGTTACATTAGATAAATTTAAATCGTGTATAAAAATATTAACCCAAACCAACTCAACCCAATCCAAACCGGAGGAAAGTAGGGAAAAAATAGGTTTAAAAATTTATGAAAAAAGAAAATAGGTTTACAATTTTATCTTGTGGCGTTTACGACTGATTGCTCGGGTGTGCTCTCCGAGTATCTCCATCTTGTTTTAACATCATGTATAAATAGAGGATGGAGGTACTCTTGCTCCAGTCGAAAACGCCATAAGGTACAAAAAGTATTGTACATTCCTTGTATCTAAAAAAAAAAAAAAAAACTCTTTCGTAACGGGCAACTGATTTAAAGATTGGACGTAATCTTATATTAGGTAAATGCAAGGGGCAAATGCATAAACATAACCTAACTCACCCCAACCCACACCCAAACAAAGTAATATATGTAAAAAGAAAATGGTGGTTTATCCGCAATTAAATACATTAGGAGCAAAAAATATTGTTGTAGGTATAAAGTATTATCATTACGTCCTTGTAGAAAAGTCGTTCCAAGCGAACTCAAACTCGACCTTCAACATTTAGGTATATTAGGGACAAAAAGTATTGTACATCCCTTGTATAAAAAGCGGTCTACAATAAACAGCTACAATGTTTTCCGATGGATTTACCGATTCATTTTAATTATATCTTAGGTAAATAAATTCTAGTTGTATACAAACAAACGTATTAATGCTGTTTTTTTTTTTTTTAATACCGTTGTACATACAAGGTACTTACATTAATATTAGGCCTGTAACAAACAGGATTATGTAAAACGTAAACGGTCACATAAGTCACATAAGTGTAACACGAGGCAGCTTCGCAAACGAATAGATTAGAATCATTCGAATATTAATAAAATCATCGGTTGATTTTATCACTCTTTAAAATGTTTGTAGTTAAGATTGAATACATACAAATAAGATTGATAAATATAAAATATCTTGCACATAGTAAAGGGATGTTAAAAAATTATTATACAATTTGATTGTCCTTGAAATGCAATGGTCCTTTTATATCAGTGCTAGTATTTATAAACAAAAAAAGGAATGAGTGAATTTTTTTTTTTTTTGACGAAGGTAAACAAGTTTGTGAACCAACCAAAAGTTCTACTGCATTTCTTTTGTTACAAAACCATCTACAACAGTGTGCTAAATGAATTATACAGGGACTTATTAGGAGCAAATCCGCTTCAATTTGTCTATCCCACTGCAATGTCAGGTCAAAAAGCGATCGTAAGATGTCGCTGTTTTATCTGTTTATACAGGGAAGGGCAAAATTATGGAACCGGCTTAATAGTTCGAAAACTGTTTGACGTATGTATTTGAAATTTGGTGTGTGATTTAGACTCAATAAGACCCTATATTATCAATTTATTTCAATTGTTTATCTGCTCTCCTTTCTGGGATACAATGCCTACTTGATCTTTTTCAAATGACAACCTGCTGATTTTCTTCGTTTATTTAATAGTTCGTTTAATCCCGTAAATAACCACATAAAAATATTTATGTATTGCATAAGAAAATTTTGGGAAAAATAACGTTTGAATTAAAAAATTAGAAGAAATGGTTTACCTTGGTATTCGGTATTTGTTTTCATGTTTTTAAGGCAACTTTTATTAAAGTTGCCCTAAAAACAGGCCCATAATCTCGTGGCCTTTTAATTTTTTTTGTTAAAACTAGTATTTTGGTCGAAGATCAACCAATAAACCATTTCTTCAACATTTTTTAATCAAACGTTATTTTCTCCAAAATTTCCTAATGTATTAGACATATATTTTTATGAGGTTGTTAAGAGAATCGAATGAACTATTAAATAAAGGCAAAAAAAATCAGTAGGTTGTGATTTAAAAAGAAAATCAAGTTGGCGTTGGATCTCAAAAACATGAGGAGGTAAACAATTGAAACAAATTGGTACTGTAAGTCCTATTGGCTCTAAATCGCACACCAAATATCAAATAGGTACGTCAAACAATTTCCGAAATATTAAACCGGTTCCATGTTTTTTTTTTGTCTTATTCCGTATTTGTTTTCATGTTTTTAAAGCAACTCAGATTAAAGTTTTCTTTACTTATATCTTAAAAAGCCCATAATCTTATGGCCTTCTAGTTTTTTTTGTTAAAACTAATATTTTTGTTGAACATCAACCAATAAACCATTTTTTTTTTCAACTTTTTCATTCAAACGTTATTTTCTCCAAAATTTTCTTATGTAATAGATTAATATTTTTATGTGGTCGTTTAGAGAATTGAACAAACTATTAAATAAAGGAAAGAAATCAGCAGATTGTCATTAAAAGAAAATCAAGTAGGCGTTGCATCTCAGAAACAAGAGCAGATAAACAATTGAAACGAATTGATTATATAGGTCCTACTGACTGTGTAAATCACACGTCAAATTTTTTCAAATAGATCAAGTCAAACTGTTTTCAAAATATTAAGCCGGTTCCATACTTTTGCCCTTCCCTAATCTAAATGAATTGACATAACCAAAAAAAAAAAAAAATGTTACAGTAGGTCCTTCCTCTGTGTAGCAATGAAAGAATTCAATTCATCGTAACGAGTGCCTAAATAAAAAACTGGTCAAGCAGGCTGTGAAAAAATCCACAAACCAGGTCTGTACGTCTTAGATAATTTCGTACTTTTAGCAAAGACGTAAACCCCCATGTGGTAATTCGTTAAATATGTCATTTCAGTGTCAAATTAAATGTAAACATGACTGTAAAACGGGTTCCCAAAAGTTAGTATGTTCTAATTTATAAAAAGAAAATAATTAAGGAAAAGTAAAACGAAAAACGTGATTATTCAACCGCAAATTTTGACGTTTCATTTGACAGCTGCGCAGTTGAATTTAGAAACGACATGCATGCAGCCAGGCATGCAGCGAACAAATTTTCGGTCATAGCCTACTTGACCAGATTTTTATTTTAGACACTCGTTACTATACATACGAGGAAAAAAAAACAATGACAAGCAAATTTAAAAAAATATATAACGAGTGTTCAATTAAAAAAACGGTCTACATAGTCATGAATTTATTCTGAACGTCTAGCGTAGGGTTCTTCATACGACTAGCGAGAAGCGTCACTTGCATTTCTAACCTCACTTTAATTCAACGAAGACATTTCAAAAAGAAACGTTTATTACCGAACATTTATATTAAGTATAAATATTAGAAAAAAAATTGCAGGAGCAGCTTTCGAGTTTTGTTGGTTAGGTTAACCGTCAACTTGTCAAAGTTGAAATTCAAACGAAGTTAATCACGACATGCGTTCCCGGCAACAAATGCCTGCTACAGCCTACTTGACCATTTTTTTTTTTATTGAATACTCGTTACATGTAGAAGGGGCTTCAGTTTCATCTGCAATCATCTTCAGACCAACTGCAGAATATTGATGAATAATTAGTTAGCATGGACCGTGCTTGATTAACCTAATTAGGCCTAGATATTCTGCTTGATTTGTGATTATTGTTTTGGAATATGTTGCTTTAGTACTTTCTGTAACTTAACCAAGCTTTAGGTCTTAGAGCGCCTTAAAACCTTGTCCTTGGATGCAGAGCGCCCCCCCTCAAAAAAAAAAAAGAGTTGTATCAGCGGATTACAAAGTGGGTATTGACCTTAGACGCGACTACGTCACGTCGCCGTGATGTATACATATGTAGGTAGGTGCGTTGCAGGATTTATGCACGGCGCTGTACCAGCTTGCCGTTACAGATATGATTGAGCACGCTCAGGACGAGGACTTGGCAACGGTGCCTGATGCTGATTACGGCCGTGTCATTAATGATATGTCAACATTAAAAAATTTTTTTTCCCGAAAAGTGATAGGCCAAATATCTTTTGCAAAACAAATCGTGCATCTAAATGCAAAATAAATAATCCGTAATAAATTGTAAACAACAAATTCAGAAAGTGTTTCTGTCAGTTTATGGAGGGTTCAGAGCATGCTATATCTTGAGGTATATTGTAACCATTAATCTAAAAGCCCCCAAATAAAAATTATTCGATTCAATTCGATTCGGTCTTTAGTGGCGATCATTTTGTAATGTAAAAACTGATATACATTTTTTTAAATGAAGTTCTTCGCCGTTTGAATGATATAAAAAAAATGATGTGATGACGGTGATTGCATTGCTTAACTTCTTACCACTTATCACATCATGTGACGCACTGTATATAAGAGAATTGCATATAAAAATAGATATTCTGTAACCCCCTCAATAATGAAACTGTTGCTCAGAAAAACGACTTTCATTCGAAAAAGGGTGTAATAATAAAAAAATAATAAAATCGTAACGTTTCGGCTGTTAAATACCATCAGGGAAGACGCGCAAGCGCGTCTCTTAAACTAGGCACTTCGTAACTGTTCTGTTCATTCGCTGCTGCAGATCGGTTTGTAAAACAGTAGAGCGTCGATCGGGGAAAGCAAGTAAACCGGGATCCTCTGGCTTCTCTCCATTGTTGCCGAGTTGGTAAGTGAACCGTTTAGATGTAGTAGTAAATTGAAGGTTTATCGCAATCAATTGTTCGTATGATTACTGATCATGTACGTCGCGTCGGCATGCTGATTTCAGTCAAATCAGCGATTGCTGTACGCGTATTTACACTGTTGTCGGGTCTCCAGATCGCTCCAGCCGCGCTTTCTACTTGGCAGAGTCACACGCCTCGCGCCTCTCGCCTCACCAACCAACCAACCACAGTGGGTCAAAAGTTGACGATCCCTTCTAAAAACCGGTTATTTACTTACCCAAAACTTCTGGGAAAATCTTATTTGTCTCGTCTTATACATTCAGCGTTTTTACCTGAATGCTCGAGAGCGCACTCGGGAGTATCTCCATCTTGTTTTAACCGCGTGTCAAAACAAAGGATGGATATGCTTTTAGAGTGTTCTGGAGCGGTCAGTCAAAAATGTTCTATTATTCTGACATACATCGTTCAATAACGGAAAATTGGAACCAATCAGAAAACCCTGTATACAACGCAACTCGATATAATGATTGGTCAAAATATTGCGCAGTTAACGATTTTCGTTGTTTAAATGACGTAAGCCGCTTGATCCAAACTCGATATTATGCGTTTAAGCGGCCCACACACTTCATCCAATTCGTGCGAATTGAACGAAGTGTGTGGCCCGCTCAAACACATAATATTGAGTTTGGATCAAACGGCCTACGTCATTTAAACAAGGAAAATCGTTAACTGCGCAATATTTCACAGAATAAGAAGTAAGTTCAAAAAACGCCACGGTTGAAGTTGGCCGTGACTTGAGACAGCAATAAACTCGATGTCTATTTATTACCAGGGAAAAGAATTCAGACCACTTACCCGCAGTTTCACAAAAATTATTTAACACGCGAAGTGTGTGGCCCCCTTTTAGATTCAAAGCTGATTAATCCCCACTCCCCTTGTCAAATTTCAATCGCGCTTGGTAATCCCCTTTCCCCTCTGAGTACTTCTATTTTTAAGAGACTTGTGTGGATCGAATCGCAGTTATTTAAAGATGAACCGTCAATTAATAATTACAATTAACTACAATTGTAGAATCCAGATTCAAACTATTCGAATCACGATTTAAACTTTGAAGCGAAAGGAAACGGCTGTACATAGTTACGAGTGACGGAATAAGAAGTGCGTTCAAAAAACGCCACGTTTGGAGTTGGCCATGTCTTGAGACAACAAGAAACTCGAAGTCTTTACTTATTACCAGGGAAAAGAATTCAGACCACTTACCCCCAGTTTCACAAAATTTATTTAACCACTCTGATTAATTTAACAGCGTGATTAAAGCCCGTGATTGATTGGGCGAAACAATACAACTGGTCGTTCCAACTCTACTGTTAGCTTCGTCCAATGACGTTCCTTAATCAGAGATTTAAATCAAATTAATCTCTGATTAACATTTTTTTTTTGTGAAACCCAACGTTTTTTACGCCGTCAATTTTGACAAAAATAAATAAAAGAAAATACGAAAGCGTAAAATGAATTAAAAAAAAAAAAAACAGAAGTACCACGGTACTAAGATGGGCAAGAAAATGGAAATCGAGGAAAGTTTTTGCCAAATAAAAACAAACTCGTGGGAAACAAAAGAAGGTGTAAAAAGTAATCAATAAAATGTGAAATCCAATTCGTGTAAAAAGAAAAAAAATACCAAAAACAGAAAAAAAGACAAAAAAATAAATAAAAATTCGATAAAAAAAAGAAAAATACGCAAACAGAAAAAAGAACAAAAGAATTAGGACAGATTAAAAAAATAAATGAAAAAATAAGAGAGATCAGAAAACAAAAACAGATAAAAGATATTACTTGGATTATCGGAACTGAGATGGACGCAAAATAAATGAATATCACGTATAAGAAGAGCAAGAGAGCAAATACATGGAACGAAAGCGTAAAGAACAGAAAATAAAACAGAATAAGATTGACCGCTAAGATGAACAAAAACGAATTAATTTCCTAAGGAAAAATTAAAAAAAAAAAACTAGTGAAAAACAAAAGACAAGTGCAAAAACCGAAAAAATGTGAAAAATCAATTTGACAAAAATAAACAAAAGAAAACACGAATGCATAAAATAAATTAAAAAAAGAGGACCACGATACTAAGATGGGCAAAAAATGGAAATCGACGAAAGTTTTTGTAAATACAAACAAATTAGTAGGAAACAAAAGAGAACTATAAAAAGTAGTCAATTAAATACGAAAACCAATTCGAATAAAAAGAAGAAAAATACAAGAAACAGAAAAGAGACAAAAGAATGAATAAATAAAAAAATTAATGAAAATTCGATTAAAAAGAAGAAAAATCCGCAAACAGAGAAAAACAAAAGAACGAATAGCTTAAAAAAATAAATAAATGAAAAAACGGCGAACAAAAGAAAACTAAAAGAAGATCGACAAGATACGACGAAGACGAAGTACAACGCGCGAAACAAAAGAAGATCACAGCTGAGATAGATGAAAAACAAATGAATATCAAATATAAAAAATCAATTCGCGAAAGCGTAAGAAACAGAAAATAAAATAAAATGAGATTGACCACTAAGATGAACAAAGAAAAAATGAATCTCCGGACGAAACATTAAAAAAAAAGACTACTGAAAAACAAAAGACAAAGGCAAAAAATTTAAAAAAAAAACTAAAATGGGCAAAAAAATGGAAATCAACGAAAGTTTTTGCCAATACAAATTAGTAGGAAACAAAAGAGAACTATAAAAAGTAGTCAATAAAATATGAAAACTAATTCGATTAAAAAGAAGAAAAAATACACAAAAAAACAGAAAAAATAAACAAGAATGGAAGATAAAAAAATATATGAAAATTAAATTGAAAAGAAGAAAGATACGAAAACAGAAAAAAGCAAAATAATGGATAGATAAAAAAAAATAAATGAAAAAAAGCTGCTATTTTCCGGCCGACTACTTGCAAGTTAAGAAACTGGTAGGAAACAAAAAGACAAAGTAAAACAAACGAACTGTGAATAAAATTTCAAACAAGAGAAAAAAATGAAATGGACAAAAAACAAAAGAAAACATTGCTCGAAGTATTTTTGTCATATTTTAATATATATGTATAAAATAAATTAGAGGCATAACACTCACTATTGATCACATTGTATATTTTTTCCTTGCGTATATCGTCGACCCAGCGCTTACAAATTTTTGGTTGGTGGTGTACTTTTGTTACGTAATAATAATAAAAATAATAATGTTTATTCTTCAATTGACAACAAGATATGTTTTGAAGATTGTCACAAAACAGAAAAAATTACAATAACGATAATACAATACTGAAGGCAACAGCAAAAGTTGCCCAAATCAGGCACCGAGTGCCAAATAAGGTTTTTAAACGCCAAATATATCTCTAATGTAGCCCAAAATGGCGGAATTTCTGGCAACTGGCATTAATTATTTTGAGTTGACAGTTTTAATTAAAAATGGCGGAACTCAAGTAAATTAAACAAACGAAGCAACGGTATTGACGGGGCGTCACTTTGTGTTTTCCTCGTTACAATCTCTATTTTTTTTTTTTTTTTAATATCTAAGTTGTACGTACGCCCCAGTCTTTTCGAAAACAAAACATAGCGATTCATTCCTCTTTGAGGAATTCTTCTCCTCGGGCAGGACGCGAGATTACCTGCGCCTGCGTGCCCTCACCGCCATGTTGTGGCACACTTGTATTTTAGTGCACATAATACAGTGGCGGTGCGTCGCAGGCGTTCTCGTTAATTCCCGTGTTTTCCCCGCAGCAGAGCGACCGTTAAATTTCGAAATCTTGACGTACAGCAAGCGATGTGGGAGGTGAGTGAACTGTGCGCTTGTATGTACCGGGGATGTCTGAAAAGATTTGAGACAGTAACTGTCATATTTGCATAATTGCGACCCCACTTAGATTTAGACGGAAGTCATTCAGTATAGTCATACTGTGTCGGATTGAAATTTTAAGCGAAACTTCAACTTGGAATTTCACTGCATTTATACGCACAAGAGAATGTTAATTTTTCAGAAATAATACAATCTCAAGGACAAGCACCTCTTAAAATAGTACCCACACATCGTTTAAAAGCGACAATCATTGACATGACGTATTTTAACCAATCAGTACGTAGAAATGCGTTATACTAAGTACTGATTGGTCGAGTGACGTTGCTTTAACGATTGTTTCTGCTGAACGAATTAGGTATAAAATAAGGAGAACAACAGTTTGACAGGTATGTCAAAATGCGATGCTCTTACGTCAGGAGCACAAACCCCGTCGAGGCCTCACGTTCATTTTAGTCTCCGAAGAAGTCATCTACCGTTGCCATAGAGTTATAAACGCAACGGATTGCCATGACTTACTTATTCATGTTGTTGTTTCTTCCTTTCACTCAATACTATACATATACCTAGTTAGTTCAAATGCAGCTAATTATCGGCAGTCAAGTTGGCGGGTTGCAGAATTTCTCTAAACGATTTTTATTTTTTCCACTTCGGAAAAATAATATACAGGGTGTTTCGTTGTTGATGTTAAAAATTTCCAAATACGGTAGTATTGCCCATTCCAAGCAAAAAAGTTCATATAAGCATACCTCCAATTCTTAAAAGTTGCGGAGATACTGCTGCTGGAAGTTGGAATGTAGTATGTATACAGTATTAGAATGTAGTAAAGAAATAATAATTGTCGACCCGCAGTAAAAGCATAACTATTACCAAAACCCGTGAATAAATAATGAACAGCTTCGGCATGATTAAAACCATCACGTCATCGACGTCACGTTCAGTGCTTCTCACTTGTTTTAAAACGCTTTGGGCAGTCATCTGCAAGACATTTTAAAACAATCGTATGTCCGCAACCATTGGTAATTGCGTAATTAGTCGGATGTTTATGTGAGCTTTCTTAAATATCCAACATGGTCTATGTCCATACGATCACCACTTAACATATTGAGGCTTAAATTAAAATAATATACAGGGTGATTCATGTTAAGTAATACTAACTTTGTCATTTTGGTGGGGAGGTCGGTTTAAGTAAATAATGTTATATGAATCTAAGTCCTATTCCACTCGGTTACAGAATTACTACAGCAGATCAAAGTTTTATTGGCGTAATAACAAACAGGTAAATAAAACACGATGCCATGAACTTACAATTCTCGTTTAATTTACATGGAGCGTACGAATTTGGGTTTCTCGGATCCCGTGAGGCTCGTCGTGATCTTGATAATCACCAGGGAAAAGTATTCCAGCCACTTGTTCCGTGAACAACACGAAAATGTAGTACTCGGACTGCATTAGCCCCGCCCACAATAATCTCCGATGAAATGAGAAGGCACTCCTTCCCCTCCCACTCAATTATAATTCGAGGTGGTGAGAGCAAACGGTACATTCGGCGACAAAAGTGTCCGACACTATGTGGCCCGAATTCTTTTCCCCGGTAATCCCGATCACATCGTAGATGTTTTCAAATCAGATTAACTGATAAGCATTACTTCATAACATGGTTTGTTTACCTGTTGATCAAGAAAACTTTGATCAGTTGTGACCGCCCTAACAAAATGCTAACGTTGTTGTGACTCATTTTGAATCACCCTATATATTTACAAAAGAGAAATGTACAGGGTGATTTGCTGGCCTCTTTGCAAACTTCGGTAAATGAAAGTAGATGTAATTTCACGAGAAAAATATCCTAACAACTTAGGTCCGATTTGCTTTTGTTTAGAAGTAGTGACGATTTTAGTTTTTGTTTTTAATGACCGAAAATGCGGTAAGATTTAAGAGAATTTTTGATTGTGTGGTGCAGATAACAAGCAAATAAACAAAACAAAATGCAAATTGTAAAATTATAACACAGATAAATGAAAGAAAGAAATGAAGCGGTTTTCGAGTTTTTTCATTTGTTTTTAATGGTTCAACTTGGAAACCAATCAAGATAAACCCATGGTGCGACCCATTACTTCAGGCTAGAATTTACTCAGGAACTTAAAAATGCAACAAAAATTGAAAATAAACATTTCGTTACTAAAAAAATAAAATGTTCTTTTTAACTTTCATGCTGAATATAACGGCATTTTTGAATTCCTGAGTAAATTCTAGCCTGAAATGATGGGTCGCATAATGGGTCTAGCACAAGCGGTTTTCGAGTTTTTTCATTTGTTTTCAAATGTTCAACTCGGAAACCAATTAAGATAATCCCATGGTGCGACCCATCATTTCAGGCTAGAATTTACTCAGGAACTCAAAAATGCAATAAAAAGTGAAGTTAAAGAAAGAATTACAAGAAAATATACGAAAGTAGTTTTTTTTTTAAATGGAATACTGTGTAATGACATTTTTGAATTCCTCAGTAAATTCTAGCCTGAGTTGATGGGTCGCATCATGGGTCTAGCGTAAGCGGTTTTCGAGTTTTTTCTTTTGTTTTGAATTGTTCAACTTGGAAACCATTCAAGATAGCCCCATGGTGCGACCCATCACTTCAGACTAGAATTTACTCGGGAACTCAAAAATGATACAGGAAGTGAAATTGAAAATTGCGTCACTAAAGAAAAAAAAATTCCAAAGTAGTTTTTTTTAAATGGAATTCTCTGTTTTTTGAATTCCTCAATAAATTCTAGCCTGAGTTGATGGGTCGCATCATGGGTCTAGCGTAAGCGGTTTTCGAGTTTTTTCTTTTGTTTTGAATTGTTCAACTTGGAAACCATTCAAGATAGCCCCATGGTGCGACCCATCACTTCAGGCTAGAATTTACTCAGGAACTCAAAAATGCAACAGAAAATGAAATGGAACATCGCATTACTAAAAAAAAAAAATGTGAAAGTATTTGTTTTTAATGGAATACTGTGTGTAATGTCATTTTTGAATTCCTCAGTAAATTCTAGCCTGACTTGATGGATCGCATCATGGGTCTAGCGTAAGCGGTTTTCCAGTTTTTCATTTGTTTTGAATTGTTCAACTCGGAAACCAGTTAAGATAACCCCATGGTGCGACCCATAACTTCAGGCTAGAATTTACTCAGGAACTCAAAAATGCAACAGAAAGTGAAACTGAACATTGCGTTACTAAAAAAGATATGCGAAAGTAGTTTTTTTTTAATGGAATACTATGTGTAACGGCATTTTTGAATTCCTCAGTAAATTCTAGCCTGAGTTGATGGGTCGCATCACGGGTCTAGCGTAAGCGGCTTTCGAATTTTTTCATTTATTTTGAATTATTCAATTCGGAAACCAATCAAGATAGACCCATGGTGCGACCCATCACTTCAGGCTAGAATTTACTCAAGAACTCAAAAATGTGCAATTTTTTTACAATCCTCAAAATTGCGCTGGGCTTTTTTTTATAATACAAATTTGAATTATCTTCAGAACGGTTCTTTTTTTTTTTGTATTTCTCGAGGAAAAATCAAAGGTATGTGGAGGTGAAATTTTGAAAGTTCAATTACTTGTAAATTTTTAAACAGAACGAAAAAGTGATATCTGCGCAATAGTTATTATATTACCTTTAAATTGCCATAAGTTCTAAACAAAAAGGAATCGAGCTGGTATTGATGGGATATTTTTCACATAAAATTGCATCTACTTTCACTTGTCAAAGTTTGTAAAGAGTCTAACTATTCACCCTGTATATTACAAAAATAAACTTAAGACGTTAAACTGCAAGTTTTTCTTTCGGCATTTAGCGGTGCTATTTACTTATTTACTTACTTCAGTAATCTTAAATTGAAATTATTATTTTTTAATTACTTTGTTATCTTTATTAAATAAAACCAGACAGACTTCTTAATCTTAGCTCATTCTGTTTCGAAAAAAATAATAATAAAGGGTTGTCAACGTTTGAGGTTAGGAAGAAGAGAGCAACTCCGTAACTAGCACCGACTAGGATTTCCTTAAACTTAAACTGCTTTTTTATCGCAGCCAGTGAGAAGTCATAATTAATTTAGCAGGCCATCATCATGTGATTCATGTGAATTATCATAGTTACAAGTCAATAAGAGAGATAACTTAAGTATTGTAAGTCCTGTAAAAGAAAATTTAATCTCTGGATTGCTTTACGATTCCTGCAACCCCTATGCCAACGCCAGCTACGCCACTGATTTTGTTTGTTTTAATAACATTATTTTGTGTTAATTCATTTTTCTAAAAAACGTTATTGTTTGCTTCATTGTCCCAGTTACCAATTTGTATTGCAAAAGAAAAGTAGTAGAAAATCTTTAGGAATTTATTTGGGTATAATCATTATACACTTTTTATTTGTTGTCAGAAAGGGCAATGATTAATAAATGAAGGACTTTGGGTGCATGTGGGACTTTATTTTTACATCACTGAAGATAGATAGCAGATGAGAGAGACTGTGTGACCATTCACATTCACACACACTCACATACGTAGTCCAACTCAAGCGTAAATTCAACGTTTGGTTGCCTAACCTGATCGTATTTAGCTTCAAAATAACATGCAGTTATTTAAATAATTACAACAAATAGATGTGTGAGAGAGTCGAATGTGGTGGTCCGAATTTTCATCTTCAGTGTATACAACGACGTGTTTAAACGTAATTTGCTATACTGCATGTTGCGATGTACACATTATTTTTTTTTGTAGTTTTAAATGTGATACTAACTTATATTATACAGCGTTGTAATAAGTCGATGAAATTTCATAAATATGTTAAGGAAAGTAAGTAACTGCGGTATGTACATGTACATATGTATGGGTTACGATCAATTTCATTTCACATTACCATCAGACGGTTACGAATACGTACAATAAAAGAAATACCATTAATAAATATCAGTGCAAAAGTATATTCCTTATTGTTTAAAATTAAATTAAATCAATAAAATATGTATGTGTAGTACTAGTGAACAAAAGTAGTTTTGTATGTATGTATTTGTTTTACTTTTTATTTCGCATGTTACTTTCGTCGTGGAAATTCATCAATCATCTTTGTTAAACAATCTTCTTAATCGTAACTTAAAGAAATTATACTCACTTAAGGGTAAGGGAGAGTGAACAGAGGGGGAATATAACTCCCTAACTTCCTATTAATAGTTGGGTCGGTTGATGGCAATCGATGATTCAAAACCTGATTTACGAGTTGAACTTTTAGCTGTTCGTTTTTTTTTTTTTTTTGTATACCATTAATTAGGTGTGGGCGATTTTGAAATGGCAAGTGTTTTGAATTTTATAATCGCCTGCGATTTTTTTTTTGACTTGTGGAAAAAACTTTTCTTATGACTGTACTTCGGACGCTTCGGGCGTTGCCATGACTGCGTCTGCATAATACGCGGACTATGATTTGTTTGCGCACACGCACTTTATCCATTGGGTGCGTTAACCGGACACAATTGTTGTTAAACATGTTCGAATTAGCTGAACGCTTTCAGAATATAACAGAAAAATTTATCTTCTTTTAAAGTGACGTTAAGTTTGTTGCTTGTAAAGTGAGGTTAGGTTTTTTTCTTTGAAATTCAGTACAAAGTTTTTTTAATCTCAAACCGGACAGAAAAATGAAGAGAAACACACTCAACGTTTCGCTATAGATTTTTATAGCTTCGTCAATTTTCAATTTTCATCGGACAAGAACAAACTTCAATTTTGAAATTGAGGTTAGGTTTTTTTCTTTGAAAATGAGGTTAGGTTTGCTTCTTTCAAATCGAGGTTAAATTTGTTTCTTTTAAAGTGAGGTTAGGTTCGTTTCTTTTAAATTGTGGTTAGGTTTGCTTCTTTTAAATTGAGGTTAAATTTGTTTCTTTTAAAGTGAGGTTAGGTTCGTTTCTTTTAAATTGAGGTTAGGTTTGCTTCTTTTAAATTGAGGTTAGGTTGGTTTCCTTGGTATTTAATAATTAAGTTAACCTAGAACATGGTTAATTAATTTGAATCTATAATACATTGTATTATAATTAAATAAATTATTAAATAAATAAATAAATTTTAAATTCTGAGCTAGGGAATAAAATAGGAACGTACCTTTTGAACCGACCGGTTGTTTACGAACACAGAAACACTTTCTACCCTTTGTTATTCATCATAATTGCATTGCACTGAGACACAACTGTTTAGAAAAATAATACGCTACTTCAGTCACGGTCATATACAGGGTGATTCATAATAAGTATCCGAACCGATAGGGATGTACACATACACAGTTTCTATAAATAATTTTATCGGCGTAGTAGGCGTTGGAATGTTCCGCCTTTCTCTGATTGTGTAATCACTGCAATTTTGACAGCTGTTTGTCAATTTGACTGAAATATTCGTAGGCGCGTTGCATGTTTTGTTGTTGCATATTTTGCTCCGAATGTTTGTGAATTTATCGTTGTTTTAATTTTCCTGCAGCAAAAGCAATTTAGATACGTAAGAAATGAATTAGTTAATGTTCGTGGGGTATAATGTCTATTTTTTTATTTTCCAAAGGTCATTGGACCATAGAATCATTTATAGAAACTCTGTATTTACTAGGGCCAGGCCAAGTACGAAATTGCAAGAGGCATTTCGAAAATCGACCTCTTTCGAATCTCAAATGGAAACTGTTTGAATAACACTGATGACTACTGGAATGTGACGTGTGACTTACTGTTTATGTTTTAGAAACTGTGTCTTTGTATCAACAAAAGCAAATGTTATGTGTTGTAACTTATGGTTTTTATAACATATACTCGATATTATCTTCTTGTTATGGTCCTTAGCCGCATGATTGATGAATGACTCACGTACGCTGGGCAATGATTCGCATCGTTTTGATTTTTTCTTTTTTTTTTGCTCCAGCACCTGTGAAGTTCCTCAACTATATTAATGGAATTTTCACAAATAAAATTTTTCATGTGTAATGCGTGATTTTCTTCATTTTAATTCGATCAATTAACTTTAATCGACGTCGCGTCGGTGCAACTGGACAAGGGATTCATATCGGGACAGCGTACGGGCATACCGCAAATCGAACTTTTACGACAGGGATGCTTTTAAGCGCTTCGAAAGAGCCACCCCCGCTCTCGATTGCTTCGGGGAAACCAGAATTCATTTACAGAGACGCGCTGGGCAAATAAACACAATCGCCCCAATCGCATGGTGGGATTACATTTCTCCGCTACTGACCATCCCTGTTTTAAGAAATCAAGTCATTGCTGCCATATTCCGCCATGGCGAGTAATCTTAAAGGCACTAATTTCACTAAGTTTCCGTGAATTGACACAGACTCCAACACAAACAAGCTTGTTTCGCTTCGAATGTCGTAATTTCCTTTATGTGAATCATTCCTTACGCATGCGCATACACAAGTAACAATGTCCGCCTTGTCCAATCATCAAAGCTCGGAAAGCCGTAAACAAAAACAACGTTTTACTATTTCAGTTCAAAGTAAACGCTCGTGTTTGGTTTTGTTTTGTTTTCTTTTCCTTCGAGAGTTCATTGCAGTTGTGACGCAATACAGCTATTCCAATGACCACCAACCAATTTACTTAAATCTGAATTTTCAGTGCTTTTTATCTTGAAAACTGTACGCATTAGACTTCCTATGTCTACATATTATTTTTTTTCTCTGTCTTTTCGAATACTATCTGTGGTTGACTTATTTTGAATAACCCTGTATAAATGAAAAGTTTTATAGAAGAACGGAAATTAATGAAAATACGGTGTTTTCTTCGAGTTCTATATTCTGTACTTAACGTGTCGGGCACTTATTTTGATTCACCCTGTATTTTTGGTGCATAAATACAGCAAATATCTGTAATAAACTTACTATAACAGTTGAATTCGCTGAACTCGCCCATTGATTCTCGTTTGTCGTAAGCGCAAACGATGATTGGCAACCATGACAACGCCTGAATAGGTCCTCAGAATACTCATAACAACGAATAAATGATTCTGGTTTTGTTTTACACAAATTCTTTGCCCAATCTATGTTTGTACGCGACAATCACTCTAATCAACTAATTAATTAACACATGTTATGATAGTCATTTAGCATGGTTTTGTAAAAAATAAACGAAATATTTAACGAACATATAAAATAGCGACATCTTACTATCGCTTTTTGACCTAACATTGCAGTAGGATAGACAAATTGAAGCGGGATTTGCTCCTAATGAGTCCCCCATGCAAGGCGGCCATGCTTGCTGTCAAAGCATAATGAAAGATTTCTGCTGAAGAAGCCCCAAGCAGGGCTGAAACAGCTGTCCAGAGGCTGCTCGAGGTTCTCACTGCAATCGAAAACGATTTGCACAAAATTTTTCTAAAATATAAAGAAATATTTAACGTTAAAATTCTGCAATCTTGAAATGTTTGGTTATGAGATGAGAAATGTCAAGTCGTCTTGATGTTTCACTTGTCAAAACAAACTTATATATTGTAACCATGGTAACATCCAATTAATGAGTGTTAGAGTGTTATTTTGATGACGTAAGGTTGGCTACAATGCGATCCCTTTTGTCTTAATAGTTTAATTAATAAGTATCAGATTAAAGTTATATTCCGCGGTCCTGATTTAAGTAAACGAGTAGAAAGCGGCGAACTTATGTATATTGCCGAAAAACAAAAAAAAAAAGTGAAATGTGATATTAATTTTAGGTTATATGAAATTTTAGTTAGATAATCGTAGCCTTGGGCGCTTGCGATAAGTAGATTTGAACAATTATGAGCATCATTTAATTCGCACCGCCCATGGCTTTCCACGATTTCGTCGAATAACGAAAAGGGTCCATTATTATAAGTTACAACTGGTTTGTAAAGTCTTCTTGGGTAGTCTGCAGGAGTGAATAACATGAAAAGCAAGATACGCAAAATCATTTATATGAGAGAGAGAAAAAATATTACACGGAGGACAGTTTACGAACGCGCCCCTAACCTGAGCGTGTAATCGTATCCTTGTCACTCACGATTATTGACATATCTTGCGTCTCGTTCGTCCATTTGAGGAAGTTTCGAGTTTACATCGTTGCCATGGCGACGGTCAAACTTTTCACAACCTATTCAACGGTGAAAACAGATTTTTAGACGTATTGGATTGACAGTGACAGTAACTGATGAAATCAACAGGCTTTGATGATTTTTTTAAGTGGTCGGAGGACGGAAGATACTGGTTGTTGTAAAGTGAAAACAAAGGCTGACAGAAAGCGACAGCGAATATCCAGGTAAACAGTTTGATTCAACAAACGGTATGTATTTGTTGTTGCTGTTGTTGTTCAAAATACGTTAGAGCGTTCGATTTTCCGCCGCCACCGATACGTCCTTGAACGCTTAATATACTTGAAACCTATGACGTATGAGGTAGGTTAGTTTCCTAACACGTGTGACACACATGTTTCGTAACATAACCTTCACATCGTGAAGAGAGATTGTGATTATTAGAACTATTAATTTGGGCGAGCACGTTGGATTCGAATTCACAGTTGGACAAGTGACATTTTGCTTACCACCAAATCTTGAAGTGTGCTGTAAAAGTTTGCGGAATCCAGTTTTGAGGTTAGGATGTTTGTTTTATTTTATGATATTTTGCGTGCTGTCGAATCTTGAAGTATGACATCAAAATGAAATCTGTGGAAATCCGGTTTTTGAGGTTAGGAACTTTATTTTATTCGGAGACTACTGACTTATCGCAACATATGCGGCAATGACGTCAAAGTGGCGATGATCAGAAGGTCTGCGGAATCCAATTTTGAGGTTAGGATCTTTGTTTTATTTTATGATATTTTGCTTGCTACCGAATCTTGCAGTATGATATCAAAATTAAATCTGTGGAAATCTAGTTTTTGAGGTTAGGAACTTTATTTTATTCGGAAACTACTGACTTATCGCAACGTATGCGGCAATGACGTCAAAATGGCGGTGTCTTTTCTACAACGAGATTGAAATTCACTGTCGTGATATTTTGCTTGCCACCGAATCTTGAAGTGTGATAACAAAGTCTATGGAATCCAGTTTTGAGGTTAGGATCTTTGTTTTATTGTATGATATTTTGTTTGCTGCCGAATCTTGAAGTATGACATCAAAGTTAAATCTGTGGAAATCATGTTGTTGAGGTTAGGAACTCTATTTTATGCGGAAACTACTGACGTATCAATTTATCGCAACATATGCGGCAGTGTCGTCAAAGTGGCGATGTCTCTTCTACAACCAGATTGAAATTCATTGTTGTGATATTTTGCTTGCCACCGAATCTTGAAGTGTGATGTCAAAGTCCGTGAAATCCAGTTTTGAGGTTAGGATCTTTGTTTTATTTTACCATATTTTGTTTGCTGCCGAATCTTGAAGTATGACATCAAAGTTAAATCTGTGGAAATCATGTTTTTCAGGTTAGGAACTTTATTTTATTGGGAAACTACTGACCTTATCAATTTATCATAACATATGCTGCAAGGACGTCAAAGTGACATTGTCTTTTCTACAATGAGATTGAAATTCATTGTCGTGATGCTGGACTATTGCTTTCAGTGAACTTAATTTCAATGTTTACAAGTAACGAGTATTCGATAAAAAAAAAACGGTCAAGTATTCAAGTATTTGAATTTCAACTTTGACAAGTTGACGGTTAAACTAACCAACAAAACTCGAAAGCTGCTCCTGCAAATTTTCTTCTAATATTTATGCTTAATATAAATATTCGATAATAGGTGCTTTCTTTCACTCACAAAATCGTGATCCCAACGTGTTTTGATTCAAAACCAGATATTCTTTTCTTTGAATCAGGTGTTTTGTTGCAACAACTACGAAATTCAGGTCCAAACTATTCGAAACATGATTCATTGATTTAAGCGAAAGAAAGCACCTAATAAACGTTTCTTTGTGAAATGTACTTCTTTGAGTTAAAGTGAGGTTAGAAATGCAAGTGACGCTTCACGCTAGTCGCATGAAGAACCCTTCGCCAGACGACGTTCAGAATAAAATCATGGCTATCTAGACCCCGTTTTTTTTTTTTTAATTGAACACTCGTTACCAGATGAAACCCAATGAACTGTCAACAAAATCTTGGGACACCTACTAACTTCCCTATGTCTTCTTATGTTGCTAACTTCAGTTTAACAATTGCATGTAACTATCAATATCAAGCCCGATGAAACAGTGTAGGATCAGGACAATCATTTTTGATCTCCCTGTACATATGTGCATATAAGAAGGCGGATCTCTAAATGATTTCGCAGTCGGTAAATTAACTGAAGCTTCTCGCCCTTCAATTGTTTGAGTGATCTTCCTCTAATCACACGGCCTTCACCTTGACAATCGTGATCATTAATAAGAAGTGCCAGTGATACTTAAATTTTGAAAACCTACAATTCAGAAAATCGTCACGGAAGCAAATTGTAATGTTTGAGAATAATCGATAACCATAACACTTTGAATTTTGGGAATTCCCCAATTGAAGCATGAAGATGACCGTCAAAAAATCAAAATGACGTCATTATATTAAGTTTTTCGATGAAAGCATCGATGCCCATTCCCCAGATATTTTAGAACGCCATTCAAAATGCCTCACCCTGTACATTACAGGTTTAACAGTCGTTTGAACCGAAACGCACCGCACGGTCCGGTCGGAAGCCCTGCCGAAGATGGACGAGGGTTGAGGAAACCTTGTTTTACGTACTTGCAAAACTTAGGGTTGGTCTTTAAAACGGATCCAAACTTTAGCTTTCGGTTTACTCTCACGTCTACAATTATTATTAAGACAATTGTTTCTATGGGAATAAATCAAATCAAATGTACTTACTTTATTTAAAATTTAACTGAGAAACCTGGAACCTGTACGGAAGTATTCCGCGAAACACTCGGAAAGTTTTTGGAACGGTCAATTCCGACGTGAATTAGAAATCTGCGCCTGCGTCCTGCACCGCCATGTTGTAGCGTGCTTTTGTTTGCAGTTCGTGTACTGCTACAGTGGCGGTGCGTTACAGCGTTTTCTTACATAAATTTCAATGTTTTTTATAGGTCAGATCGGTCAATTAATTTAAAAAAAAAAAAACAAGTTGACGTACGACTGTTGGTAATCAAGGTGAGTTTCCCCTAGGTACTTATTATAATAACGCTCGGCCATCATCGGCGTTGCGTTGTTTTCGATCGAGTATATTGAAATTTTCACGTTTTCTGTCATCAACATGACCTTGTTGAAGTTAGGGCGGGGAGTGGGGGGGGGGGTTGAAGTATTTGATTCTCACCGACGTGAAGTTGTTGAATTATCGGAACGTTTTCGGCACATTGATTTTTTTCCGCATTTTACAGCGATTGAACGCTGACGCTCGGTTGAAATGACGAAAGTTGTTTGACCTTGGCTTAGAGAATGAGAGAGACATTTGCGCAGAGTTCGTTTATTTTCAGTGCTTTGTTCTTTTGTAATTAAATTTTTATTTCTCATATCAAAGTGAACTTGAATGTGTCAGTTTTTTAACTACCTAATATACTTTCGGTTTGCTCGAAATATTATAGATATTGTTTTTATATCTGCGTGTCGAAAGGGGCGGGGGGAGGGGGCGTCGCTTTCTTGGTAGCCTATTACATCGAAGGACTCACGAGTTCTGGGCGCGGGCCCGATACACATTCTCTTTTGACATTTTTTGCGTAAGCTCCAATACGCTGTATACCGGGCGATTTTAATAATTGTGCAGAACTTGAAGCTTGTAATTGGTAAGAGTAAATGACAAGCTGTCATTTATTTTTTACATCAAAGTGAATTTGAAAGTCTCACTATTGGCTAATAGTGAACGCGGAAATTTGATATATTTTGGTAATTATGAGAGGATTTTCGAGTTAATTGAAATACATATTATATTGCTGCTATACGTGATGACGAAAAGGTGTGGCAGGGGGGGGGGTCACTTGGGAACTTATTACACCTAAGGATTCTCGAGTTCTGGGCGCGGGCCAGATTTTAATTATCGGGCACTTTTTGCGTAACCTCTTAATATATAGGAATATAGGGCCTAATCTGTATCAAAAGCGTTAAATTTAAAAGGCTGTTAAATTTTGTTGCTACGGTAACAACCAATCATAGAATTGTATTTTAAATTTTAAAGGACCTCTAAATTTTAACAGCCTGTCAATAAGTTACAGAAAAAGCCCCTATACCGGGCGACTTTAATAGTTGTGCAGAATTTGAAACCTGTAATAGTTCTGAAGAAAATTATTCACGGTGTGAGAAAATAAAAAAGAAAAGAAAAAGTACGAAATTAACAAAAGAGTACATAATCATGTCATATAAAGTCTCTAAATTAAAACAGCGGCATGGATCGCATTGTATATTTTTTCTTTGCATCGACTCTGCAGGCTTCAAAATAAATTTTTTGGACGGTGGTGTACTTTTTCCACGGATTACTCATACCAAAACGTAGAAGTTTCTTGTTGAGTGTCGTTATATGTGAAGACAACATCAAAAGTAGCCCCAAATCAGGTGTCAAGCCAAGATTTTGAAGCGTCTAAAATGTAGCCCAAACGGCGAAATTTCACCCAACTTGGCAACCCTGTTTCAGAGCTAGATGCAAGCTAATATAATCCCAATCTGTTCTACATTTTTACACCATCACAATCGCACAGAAAACAAAAAAAAAAACACAGAAACAAAAAAAAAACACCCAATATTTTCGAAATAAAATAGTAAAATGGGCAAAGCTTGACTTGAGAAAGAGTTAATTTTGACGAAGCTATGAGGCTCGGCAACAAAATGAGAATGAGAATGTCCGCGCCTGCGTTATACGTCCACCGCGCCATGATGTGGCCTGTTCGTGTTTACAGTTCATGTACGACAGTGGCGGTGCGTTACAACACCTTCCCCGATTTCAATGTTTTTACAGGTCAAGAGGGTCAATTAATTTGAAAAATTTGACGTACGGGCCATTGGCGGACGAGGTGAGTGCATCTTGGGTGTAATAAAATAACGGGTTTCGTTCCGTACTCGGTCGTCGGCATTGCGGACATCCGGCGGCGTCGCTTTTGTTTGATCGTATTGAAATTTTTGTCATGTGACCTTGTATAAGTAACGGAGTGGGGGGTTTCAACGACCAATCATATAATGTGGTTGATTTACTCGAATGTTTTTTTTTTGTTTTTAGCGTCGTTCTTTTTTTATATTGTAGCGATTATATCTTTAGATATGGTTTGGCAATGTTGAATTGTGATATACGATTTTATTTTTGTTTGATTCTATGTGTAACACCATATGATGTTGTTGATTTACTCGAATGTTTTTTGTTTTTAGCGTCGTCCTTTTTCATATTATAGCGATTATATTTTTAGATATGGTTTGGCAATGTTGCATTGCGACATTCGATTTTATTTTTGTTTGATTCCATGTGTAACACCTTTTTTAATTTGAATTTGATATTTAACATTGTACAAATATTGGAGTGGGGGGAGGAGGGGGGTTAACTTGACAAGGGACATGTTTTAATAACCAACGAGATGATAGTTCATGATTTGTTGGTAAATTGATTTTGTGCACCAAATTATTAATATTTATATTTAACTTAACATTAAAGGTTTTTTTTTTAAATTTTTACATATATAATTTGCTAAACGCTCAATAATTAGACGTCAATTGTTTTTTTCTTGTTTTGTTTAGTAATAAGTACTGTTTTTTTTTTATTTGAAACAGCACATACCTCAATTTTCGCTAAACAATACAGGGTGATTCGTTAAACTAGTTACGAACTTTGGCAAAAGAAAGTAGATCTAATTTTATGTGAAAAAAAAAACATCTAATCAATGGGTCGGGTTTGCTTTTGTTTAGAAGTTATAGCGATTTAAAGGTATTTAAAAGCAAGAAAAATAGAAAAAACAGCTTTTTTTCTGTAATTTGACAATTAATAACTTTATTACAGACGAATACTCAAAACAATAGACAACTATGCGCATGTGACTTTTGTGGACGTCGTTTTTCCTTTCTTGCAAATCTACAATTTAATCGAATTTGTATTATAAAATAAATGAATGACATAATTTCGAGACATTTACGAAAATTTCACTTTTTCTTGCATTTTTGAGTTCCTGAGTAAATTTTAGCCTGAACTGATGGGTCGCACCATGGGTCTACCTTGATTGGTTTTCGAGTTGAACTATTGAAAACAAATGAAAATGCTCGAAAACCGCTCGCGCTAGACCCATGGTGCGACCCATCAACTCAGGCTAGAATTTACTGAGGAATTCAAAAATGCCATTACACACAGTATTTCATTAAAAATATACTACTTTCATATATTTTTTTTTAGTAACGCAATGTCCAATTTCACTTTCTGCTGCATTTTTGAGTTCCTGAGTAAATTCTAGCGTGAACTGACGGGTCGCACCATGGGTCTACCTTGATTGGTTTTCGAGTTGAACAATTGAAAACAAATGAAACAACTCGAAAACCGCTTACACTAGACCCGTGATGCGACCCATCAACTCAGGCTAGAATTTACTAAGGACTCCAAAAATGCCATTACACATAGTATTCCATTAAAAAAAAAACTACTTTCGCATATCTTTTTTAGTAACGCAATGTTCAGTTTCACTTTCTGTTGCATTATTTTTGAGTTCCTGAGTAAATTCTAGCCTGAAGTTATGGGTCGCACCATGGGGTTATCTTGATTGGTTTTCTAGTTGAACAATTCAAAACAAAAGAAAAATCTCGAAAACCGCTCGCGCTAGACCCGTGATGCGACCCATCAACTCGGGCTAGAATTTACTCGGGAATTCAAAAATGTCACCACATACACAATTCTCCATAAAAAAGAATTAGCTTTGATTGTTGACTGAAATTAAAAAAAAAAAATGAAAATTCAATTGGAGTTTTAATTCAAACCGAATTAATTCAATTTAACACGACCTAACCGGTGCAGAAAAGCCTCAGAAAAATTAAAACAAATGAATTTAAAAAAATGAGAGCTAGAAAATTAAAACTTAAAAAGTTAAAAATGAAAAAACGTGTCTTAGTGAGCCCATTCAACGTTTATGACAAAAATTAAAAATGTAAAAAATAAAACTCATTTAAAAATCAGTTTTTTCTTAATGTTTTAAAAGTCTCGATTTTTTTATTCTTGTCCCCGATTTTTCAAAGACATAGTCCCCATATACGAAACATAGAAGTTGGCAACCCCACCCGAAACATCCCAAGCCTGATTATGTCCAAACACGCGCATCATGAAATGTACCTCGGCCACGGCATTGGAATCTTGAAATACACCTCAGCCACAGCACAGCACTCGCTTGTATCGCATACTGCGCACTCCTGCGCGATCAAAGAAACTACTGCGCAGATCAGTTCCACTCCCGCACGACCATATCGAGTGCTGCGCAATCAAATAAACTACTGCGCAAATCAGTTCCATTCCCGCACGATCATGTCGAGTACTGCGCGATCAGAGAAACTGCTGCGTGAATCAGTTCCACTCCCGCACGATTGTATCGCGTACTGCGCACTCCTGCGCGATCAAAGAAACTACCGCGCAAATCAGTTTCGCTCCCGCACGATCATGTCGAGTACTGCGCGATCAAAGAAACTGCTGCGTGAATCAGTTCCACTCCCGCACGATTGTATCGCGTACTGCGCACTCCTGGGCGATAAAAGAAACTACTGCGTAAATCAGTTCGATCAAAGAAACTACTACGTAAATCAGTTCCACTCCCGCACGATCATATCGAGTGATGCGCGATTAAAGAAACTATTGCGCAAATCAGTTCCACTCCCGCACGACCATGTCGAGTGCTGCGCGATCAAAGAAACTACTGCGTGAATCAGTTCCACTCCCGCACGATTGTATCGCGTACTGCGCACTCCTGGGCGATAAAAGAAACTACTGCGTAAATCAGTTCCACTTCAGCACGATCATATCGACTACTGCGCACTCCTGCGCGATCAGATAAGCCACTGCGCAAATCGGTTTCATTTCCGCGCGGTCCTAAACGGCACATGCGCGATCAGAGAGATTACTGCGTACGTAAGTTCTACTCCCGCGCGGCTATGTTCAGTACCGTGCGCTTCTGCGCAATTATAACAACGCCTGCGCGATCAGATAGACTACTGCGCTAATCAATTCCAGTCCCGGACGGTCATAATGGCGCACGCGCGTTCGTACCGAAGCATGCGCGTTCATATCGCCGCAAGCGCGTTTATATCAGCGCGGCGCACGCGCGTTCATATCGACTCCTGCGCGATCAAATAGACTACTGCGTAACTCAGTTCCACTCCCGCGCGGTCATAATGACGCATGCGTGTCAATATGAACGCCGCGTCGCGCCGAGTCAACTCGGCGCTTACGCAAATCGTCGCGCAATGCCTGCGCGCAGTACATCAACGCCTGCGCAAAGCACTTCGTGGAGGATTAAATAAGTGTTTGTTCCTTGATGAGTTTCTCGAATCCACGTCATTTAACGCCGAATATCTTCTGTGTAGAGTTCACTCGACTATGATCCGGTTTTTTCCAAATTTTGAAAACAATTTTTGATCAAGTTCTCGCGTGATAAGACTCGGACGTTGCCATGGTTGCGCAGCACGAGGATCAATGAACTGCGCGCGTAACCACGGCAACGCTCGGATGTATCCGTAGTACGATCACTTTTTTAACCGCCACCTTGTAATATTTTATAATATTTTAATGTTTTAAGTTACGCGGCCCGCCGAAATTTTTGAATCGACGCACGAAACGGACACGACACGCTTCATGCGCATTTTACTTCCGCGCGGCTTGATAAAAACCGTTAGATTCAAAGTAGGCGAATGGATGATCGTCACGCGTGAAATTCATTGCGCCGGCGATCTGGCAACGCCGCCTCGCAAATTAAAAATGTTGATAACGCCCAACAACAGATAAGATAAGTACGTGTGCGTACATCGGGTGCGGGTTCAGTTGAAAACAAACTTATTACGCAACAATAACAAAATCGCATTTGGAAAGAGAGAGAAAAATAAAATAAAATAAAATAAAATAATGGAAAGTTTGAGAAGATCGTTCGTCTTAATTTTAGTAAACCGCTCGGTCTGGGTCTTGGACGCGCTGGTTTTTTGCCCGACTTTAAAATAACTCAGCATGAATGAATGAAAAAAAGAAAGAAAAAAAATAGTAAGGAGGAAAGGGGGGGGGGACTGAAAATGCAATTAAAAAAAAATAAATAAAATAAAAATTCACAAAAAGGTTTTTTGAGTTGTGCTCGATTTGTTTTGATTTTGGTGTAACCGTCGTAAGTTTTTTTCTTGCCCGGTTCGGAATTAACTTATTAAGTATTTTTTGATTGGATGATGAAAATCTAGGTATATATAGGAAAACGAACAGGGCGGAGCGGGAGGGGGAGGGGCTATTTCAAAATTCCGATTGGTAAAAATTATACATATATTAAATTTAGAGTAAAGTTAATTATTAAAGAAAGAAGAATGTTGTATTTTTGACCTCGTCGTATAATATTGATTTTGGGCTTCGGTTGCAAACTTGAGTTGAGAAAAGTTGATCCCATGTGGAACTCAAAACGGACGAGTTTATCTCCCAAGACGGGAGAGCTATGCCATTGGGGTATGACGGCACGGTTTGCGCCTGCGTGTCCGCACCGCCATGTTGTCGAATACCTAACTTTGTGTTTGCAGTCCATGCACGACAGTGGCGGTGCGTAACAGGATTCGCGTGAATTTCAAATGTTTTTGTAGGACAGATGGGCCGTTGAAGATTTCGAAAATTTTTTTACGCGTTCAGGTCCGCACGTGGGCGAGGTAAGTGCAGGCGCGTGTAAATGAAAAGTACGGACGAAGCACTCCGATCACGCTTTGTATGATGATGATGATGATGATGATGAATGCGAGCGGCAGTTGTTTTTGGTTGAGTTGGTGGTGCTTGGGTGCTTGGGATTGTACGTATGACGTAGTCTATTTTAATCAACATGACGTTGTTTCGTGGTGGGGGGAATTAATTATGTT
The DNA here is from genome assembly GCA_036172665.1 of Prosopocoilus inquinatus. Lineage (NCBI taxonomy): Eukaryota > Metazoa > Arthropoda > Insecta > Coleoptera > Lucanidae > Prosopocoilus > Prosopocoilus inquinatus. The sequence goes on from CM069873.1 coordinate 3,328,121, forward strand.
GTCGTCCATTTTGTTAACCAATGGGATGGTGTTGTTTGTTAATTCGTCGCGGAATGGCGTTTTGATTAAAAAAAAAAAAAAGAAATACCACTTGTTACGAATTTTTAATTTATTAATTAATACCATTTGACTTTTTAGGAAATCTGTTGTATAATTGAATTTGACTTTGTACATCGTTGCCTAATTACGCAACGCGCATAATTGGCGTAGTGTATTTTATTTTAATCATCATGCCGTTGTTTCGTGGTGGGGGGAATTAATTGTGTTGTCGTCCATTTTGTTAACCAATGGGATGGTGTTGTTTGTTAAATCGTCGCGGATTGGCGTTTTGATTAAAAAAAAAAGAAAAATACCACGTGTTACGAATTTTTAATTTTTAGTTAATAACCACTTCAGTTGAGGAAATCGGTTGTATAAGTGAATTTGACTTTGTACATCGTTGCCTAATTACGCGATCGTATAATTTCGACGGTTACAATTAATTTAAGAATTTTAAAAAATTAAAATCGATGCATTTTATGAAGCAAATAATAAATTCCCGATTAAAAAGTAGGCTCTGATTTCAATGTTTTTTTCTTCTTTTTTTTTTTAAAAAAAAGTTAGCAGCACTGATGGATTTCCGAATTATTATTAAATTAAACGAACGTCAAATTGTGACACTTTGTGTATTTGCGGTTTATAAAATACGTTAAAATTTACAACAAATTTACAAATTTTGAAGGTCATCTTCTGACCGGTTGTAGATTAGAAAGTGGACACTCTTTTGTATTACGTGCCGCCAACTTTGTAGAAAAAAAAAGAAAAAAAAAACAAAATCACAGCCTGCTTTATTAGGTATTCATTTGAAGGCGCGCAGTTCTACGTTTTAATAAGATTCATTTCAGTTGTTTAAACCAACTGTTGTTAAGTAGCGAAAATTTGGTTTTTTGTCTAATTTAATTAAACGACATTGAATGACGTTTAATTTTTGGAAATTAATACTACAAAAATTAATAAAATTCATTTCAGTTGTTTAACCCAACTGTTGTTAAGTAGCGAAAATTTGGTTTTTTGTCTAATTTAATTAAACGAGATTGAATGACGTTTAGTTTAATTTTTGGAAATTAATACAAAAATTAATAAAATTCATTTCAGTTGTTTAACCCAACTGTTGTTGAGTAGCGATAATTTGGTTGTTTGTCTAATTTAATTAAACGAGATTGAATGACGTTTAGTTTAATTTTTGGAAATTAATACAAAAATTAATAAAATTCATTTCAGTTGTTTAACCAACTGTTGTTGAGTAACGATAATTTGGTTTTTTGTTTAATTTAATTAAACGACATTGAATGACGTTTAATTTTTGGAAATTAATACAAAAATTAATAAAATTCATTTCAGTTGTTTAACCCAACTGTTGTTAAGTAGCGAAAATTTGGTTTTTTGTCTAATTTAATTAAATGACATTGTGTGACGTTTAATTTTTGGAAATTAATACAAAAATTAATAAAATTCATTTCAGTTGTTTAACCAACTGTTGTTGAGTAGTGATAATTTGGTTTTTTGTTTAATTTAATTAAACGACATTGAATGACGTTTAATTTTTGGAAATTAATACAAAAATTAATAAAATTCATTTCAGTTGTTTAACCAACTGTTGTTGAGTAGCGATAATTTGGTTTTTTGTTTAATTTAATTAAACGACATTGAATGACGTTTAATTTTTGGAAATTAATACAAAAATTAATAAAATTAATTTCAGTTGTTTAACCAACTTTTGTTAAGTAGCGATAATTTGGTTTTTTGTCTAATTTAATTAAATGACATTGAATGACGTTTAATTTTTGAAAATTAATACAAAAATTAATAAAATTCATTTCAGTTGTTTAACTCAACTGTTGTTGAGTAGCGATAATTTGGTTGTTTGTCTAATTTAATTAAACGAGATTGAATGACGTTTAGTTTAATTTTTGGAAATTAATACAAAAGCCAAATGAATGGCATAACGCAAGTTCGAGAAGGAATCTGTATAATATTTAGAAACGTATGATCCCATTGAGGGCCTCTCACTCTGCCATGCGCATTAGTGGGGGCAAACCATTTTGTTCGATGTTGTGTGTACTTACTTTTAACTTGTCAAAAAAAAAAACAAAAGACAGTCGACTTGCGTGTCAAATATGACATGACTCTTGCATTTGGTCTCCAAATTAAACACAAACGTAAGAGATTTACGTTTTTTGGGGCGTGCGGGGGGAATTTCTTTTTTCTTTTTTTAGTATAATAATCGCAAGTCAAATTTGACAGTTTCAGCTTTGCGCATTTGATTTGATTTGATTTGGTCAGCAAACCGGAAGCTCGAAATCGCAAATGTCAGAGTACGTCGCAGACAAGTGAGACAGAAACAATCGATAAATTGTACCGGGACGACAGCAACTACGCTTACCCACCGTTAAATGGAGTGAGAGCGTGCGATGTTGCGCGATCGCAAGCCATGGAATTTTCCGTCCTTGCCTTGCTTGCTGCTTGGTTGCCTCGTCGCTCGCGCTCTCGGGTTTCAGTCAGAATTTTTAATTTTTTGTTTTTTTTTTGTTTTTTGTTTTTTGGAAAGGCAGCTGTCACTTCTTTAATTTTAAAGAAAGCAAAAACATTGGTCGTGATGATAATCGATTGGGTTTGGGATCGGGATCGGAATCGGAATAACCTTGACGACCACTTCACCACGCCACTTAATTATGACAACTTGTTCGTTTTGGCGTTGAGCTCCCGTTGGAGGGAAAACAATGTGCATGCGACCTTTTTTTGTCATCGAGGAAAATTTTCGATTTCCTTATTTATACTCGAAAGTAAAACAAAAAGAAATTTGCGCTGCAAGTGCTGAAATCCGAAACGAAAGTTGGGGGGAAAAGAGACGGGCGGAGGTTCCTCTCTCATCTCGTATTTTACTCTTCTTCGTTCTTTGTTTACGGCGTCACCATGACGATAAAGCCACCGCCAATTATACCGACGCGATTAAAATTTAAGAACTTCTTCTAACTATCCATCTCTCTCCCGAATAACCAGCCTTCCGTATATATGTATACGAATACTATTTTTTGTCCATTTTGCGCTTTTCAAATTTAAGAACTCCTTCATCCATCTCTCTCCTCGAATAACCTGCGGCCTCGTGTAACGAATATTTTATACTATTCTTACGAATTTGCGCTTTTCATGGCCTTTTCAAAGAAAAAATGCGTTGTTTTATAAAATTTAGGGAGTTTTACATTGTGTGGTTGGTCACATCATACAAGGCAGCGAGTGACATTGGAAAATTCGATTTTTGACGTTTGAATTAGTACTGCCAATATTAAATAAATGAACTACACCGACGTCATAAAAACACTCAAATTAACGCGCTCGTTTGCGTTTGGGTGTGATAATAGCTCTGTTACCAACGCAAAACAGCAAAAAATAAGCTATAATATAATCTTTTACGCGTTTACGATATAACTGGAGCGGTATACGTACATAACCGCGGGAGAAACGCGTGTGAGAGAGAGAGAAGAACTCGGCTTCTACGTATGCAAGAGTGAGATACAAACAGTAACCACCAAAATCACTCAGATTGAATTATTATCGAAAACGGCTGTTACGAGCGTCGGCGATGATTTTCACCGATTAAAAAGAAAATCATTTGATCATCACCGATTAAAAAGAAAATCATTTGATCATCACCGATTAAAAAAAAAAAAAAAAAGGACGCATGCGCTGCTTATTTTATTCGCAAGATAGAGTGGTCGTCGCATTTGATTTGTTTTTTTTTTTTTTTTTTTTTAATTAGGGCAAGACTCCAATGTCTCTTTTTCCAATTAAAGGAACTTCTGCGTCCTTCTCTCTCACGTGCGGTATCTAGTATACTTAACATTAACACATAACTACTAAGTTTTAAAACCAATTGCTTGGGTTCGCCCAAAAATATTTTTTGTTTCAACCAACCCCAAGGCAAGCAATATTTTTTTTTGATAAATGTCAGTCCTGTTTATTAATTAGTATACCAACGTGACTTTGTGGAAGGAAATGAAGGTCATTTGATGGGGGTGTAATAATACTCTTTTGTCCCTCTCTCCCCCCCCCCCCTCCATTTATCATCTTCTCCGAATGGTGGAAATATGAAGATGATTTTTGGGAAAATCGTTCTAGAACGACCCGCATCAAGGATCCTCGTTCTCTCGTTCAAAATAAATACGGCGATTAGATTTCGTGCGGCGTCGGTCCTCTTCGTGTGCCAACTTACACAGTGACGCCCTGAACTTTATTGATTGTTGGCCTTTCCATTTTTTTTCCTCTTTTTTTTTTTTTTGATGAAAATCTGCCGAACTGATGATGGAACGGTTTCTTTCTTCTTGTTCTGCTCGTTTTTTTTTTTGTTTGCCTGAACGCCATGAACGATCATGTAACCGTAACGCACGGTATACAGTTTGACTGTGCGAGCCAAGGTCAACTTGAATTAGGTTGAGGAGAAATTTGCTCTTGATGTTTAGTGCAAAACTGCCGCTTGTAACATAGAAAGTACGTGTTGGTAAGACGAGTGTTGTTGTTGGTTGCTGTAGGTAGGAGCGGGCGCGAGAGGGAGAGAGAGAGAGAAGGAAAGTCGACTGTATGCAGCTATAAATAGAATGTTGGGCGTGTTCTTCTACTTAACGGTTTCAATTCCTAAATTGTATGTCTAGTTACCTGAAGACAGAATATTTTATTAGGACACTCAAAAAACTAAACAGATACGTATCAAATACCCTCCTCAATACGTCAATAAAAAAATATACTCCTACAATATTTGGAGGTCATTTCAATTTCGTAGACTATAATATAAGGTTTTGATATCATAACATCACACTTCCTGTTTTATACAGACCTGCCCGTATCATTCTGTATGCATGTATTCAAATTCATGTTCCATCTTACGTTCCAATATTAGATATACAGGATGTTCTTGTGGACGCGTAATGCGTGGTTGTACCGAATAGTTTCAACTTCTCATCATCACTTGATGTATGTACATATATCTATGTGTACATGGAAATGGTCATTTGTATATCATTTGTTTTGTTTTCAAGCAATCACTTACCAATGCCCTTTTTACACGCTCTGCCGCTCCGATCTTATCATTACCTTAAATTGTCTTAACTCAATTAGGGTATAATTCTGATCGCCTTTCGCAACTTTTAATTTCATACTATTCTTCCATTTTAACCTACGAAATTGCTTTTTAATAAATTATTTATTTTAAATCGTATGACGCAACTAACGTCACGGATATATTTAAAGCTGACGTCATCGAGTCTCACTGCTGATGATGTATCATTCTGACATAAACTCGGAAATATTTTAGATTTTGGTATCTATCTTCTCTTACATGAAACGTATTTGAGGTTAGTGCATCCATCGTTCTTGCATCATCCCCCTCTCCCCCCCCCCCATTTCGGAAAAATCTGTTTTTCTCTTCATCCAAAATCGATTTAGCCAAACGGAAAGTTAATTTTAGCGACGGTTTGTGCCCTTGGCGCGTGTGTATGTAATGCATCTTGGGCCTCGTGATACTTCGGCGCCCGTTCGTCAACACCCGTTTGACCTAACGCCATATTAAGATGATAAAACCTAAAAAAAATTATCGAATGCAAATAAATAAAAAAAATCAGCTTGGTGAAGAACTTGAAGGTACTTCACATACATCATTCGGGTGGGGGTATTTGGCCCTTAATTTTAGGGTCGCGTTGCCTGGGTTTGGTTTGCGAAACAGATTTCGACCCGTTTTCCCCCTGTGTATTCTCAGTACCGTCGGCATTTTGCTTATTGCGCATTTGTTTCAGCGCGTTTGCATTTCTACAAGTAAGCTGGTTTGACGGCGCGGCAACCTCGCACATTCCGGACAAATTACGTTACGGTCCGGCCTGAAAACGTCGGCGCTGCGCACGCCGGCCAAACTTGTAACCTTGGGTTGACATATTGACTGCGTGCACAAAGGGAAAGAAACAATTGGGAGATGATTTTGTTGCGCGTTTTTGATTGGACGCGACGCGCTCTCCCGTTTTGATTAGGAACACTTCTTTTAAAGAAGAGTTCCCTTATTAACATTTGCCCTGTTGAAGTGAAACGGGGATCCGATTTTGAAGCTATTGATTTTGTATAGGTCATCCTTTGGGGGGGTTGCTGGGGGTTTCGACACTAGGGGAGGAAAAATCGGACTGTTTTCTTTTTTTTTCTCTCTCTCTTCGGCGTCCAGTGGCGTGCCGCTCTGATTACATGCAATTACTAATGTTTTACAAAAGTCATGAAATTATTCGAACCCCCCATTCCTTGTTCTGTAATCCATTCAAAATATTTTCAAAATATAATTTTTGAGACAACTTCATTGAATTAATAATTTTTTTTTTTGATTTCATTGAGCCCCGCGAACTTTTTTTAATTCCAATTAACTGTCGGATCAATTTTTTTTGGGTATAGCCAAACTAGTGCCATCATGTATTTTTGTTTTCGTTTGTTTTAGGTTAAGCATGGAATCAATTACTCCTGCTAATTAATTAATTTTAAGAATTCTCACCTCACTTGGCGAGCGCTGGTTGTATAAGTCAATTTTAGTGATGAAGGCAATTAAAAAAAAATTATTTTTTTTTTGTTATTTTGCTCTTACGATTGAGGTTAAGTATACTAACGTGCATTTTATGAATTCGCAGTTTCTCGTTTCAATCGCATTGTAAAGTGCGACTTCATAAAATGCAGGATATTATAACTGGATGACAAAACCAAAGAGCGCCAGAGAATACAATATGTGCGCGAAACTCTACACTCCGTTCGTTTTGCCATACTACAGGCCGGCGACCGGACCGGCTTTCAGTAATACACAATGATACGGCATGGCGTCCTCCATGTACTTAACCTCGATGACTCTTACTAATAGTTCGTTGAGATGAATTGAAGCTTGATGTTGTTTCAGCTTGGTGTTCGATGAACGTCAAAATTTATGCGAGTTTGTCAAATTTTGAAGCCAGAATTTGCGTTCTCCTTGCATGAAGGCTGTTTTTTTTTCTGTAATTCCTGTCAAATATTTCTAATGTTGGTAGTATATGTTAGGAGATTTTAAAAACTTCAAATTTATCACCTGACATTTCTGTCATCATCTGTCAAATTCAAGTTTAAAGCATCGATTTACATCAAATATTTCCGATGTTGGTACTAAATGTTAGGAGATTTCAAAAACTTCAAATTTATCATCTGACATTTCTGTCATCTTCTGTCAAATTCAAGTTTAAAGCATCGATTTACATCAAATATTTCTGATGTTGGTACTAAATGTTAGGAGATTTCAAAAACTTCAAATATATCACCTGACATTTCTGTCATCACCTGCCAAATTCAAGTTTAAAGCATCGATTTACATCAAATATTTCTGATGTTGGTACTAAATGTTAGGAGATTTCAAAAACTTCAAATATATCACCTGACATTTCTGTCATCACCTGCCAAAGTCAAGTTTAAAGCATCGATTTACATCAAATATTTCTGATGTTGGTACTAAATGTTCGGAGATTTCAAAAACTTCAAATTTATCATCTGACATTTCTGTCATCATCTGTCAAATTCAAGTTTAAAGCATCGATTTACATCAAATATTTCTGATGTTGGTACTAAATGTTAGGAGATTGCAAAAACTTCAAATTTATCACCTGACATTTCTGTCATCACCTGTCAAATTCAAGTTTAAAGCACCGATTTAAAAACTGCAGTGAACATATTTAACTTGTAATATATTTTTAACCTCCAAAATTTTGTTACCAAAGTCCAACATAAACTACCGCGTTTAAGGGTGAAACAGGCTTCCAACAGAAACCCTAAACTTTTGATACTGACAAGAAGTATTACAGAAAAGGAAAACCGAACTATATAAGCCATTCTCTTTACTATTTATTTATTCGACATCGCAGTGTGCCATAATGAAAGTCTAATAGGAATGCGATGCTCATGCGTGAAATCAAATTTTGACAATGATCGTCAGTGCGATTTGTATTTTAAGGTTAGGTACTTCGAACAAAGCAATGTTGCAACTATTTTCTTTTCTTTTCATTACGAGGTCCAAATTTATACATAATTGACAACACTGCTTAACTCTTTGATTTATTTGAATTAACACAAGTTTGACGTAGTGTGTTAGTACGATGACATTCATTTAAATTTGTCTGTCACACGATAGCCAACCTACTAACTTAAAATCATGACCTAGTGCAATAACAAATGGAGTGAAGGAATGGATTATAGACACAATTAAAAAAAAAAGAGATTGGCTTGTTGTTTTATAACCTTGACCTCGGAAGTTTTGTCACTTTTTCGACGTGTAATGGACCCCGCCCTTCTCGCCTCCCCCCGCCCCCTCCTCCATTGGATTATTTTCTGATTTGTTGCGGATTGTAGTTTTAGTTTTAGATAGATGGCTACATACAGTCGTGAGATCTTCAAGGATCCTTTCCTCTTGAAGCATAAGTTTTCTCTCTCGCCCCTCTCTCTCTCTCTCGTGTTCTCAGCGACGCCCAAGTTTGCAAAGAGCCGCAGAAAACCTTCCTTCCACGGTCCTCTATCCTATCGATCGCCAGTGGTGTCCAGAACAACCACGGGTGCAGCCGGTTTTGAGGGAGCCGAACCGCCTCCACGGAGGAGATCCGGGTTCAGGACTCTGCAGCAGATTTCGCGCGATCACATCGCAACCTTTCGGAACACGGGGCGACCACAATCGGACAGCATGGTTGAAGACGGTCGTTGAACCTCTGCGCTTTCTAAAGGCGCGCTCCATGTTTTGGTGAGAAGCGAAAAAAAAAAGAGATGGACGTGAAGGTGGGCTGGGCTGCTTGACGTCCGTCTCATTTGCATTTTCTTGGAGGAGTGTATACATTAATTCCGTTTCCGTTTACCATGTTGTTGGTTTTAGCAAAAAAGTAAATTTTTTGAAAGGTTCTGAAATAATTTTGAAAATTTCAAAATAATTAGGCAACCAGTTTAGTTACGTTTGAATTAATTTATTTTACTATTTTATTGGGGAATTTGATTGGGCGTTGTTGCCGTGGTTACGCATAGAAGGACCAATGAATAGTGTAATGTATGTACATTCATCATTTATGCAATACGAGGACCAATGGTCTTCCGAGTATTATGCAATCATGCTGTTCCATTTTCTAATTATACTTTTGTGCTCATTCTCTTTCTTTCTTTCTTTCTTTTTTTATTTCATTCAATTTTATTTGCTCTCAACGTTTAAATAGTTGAGTTTTTAAATACATGTAATCTTATCACGGAATATACTGACATCAGAAAACTCAGTTTGAACTGAGATAAAATTTATCTTCAACGCACACTGTAAAGGGCATGTGAACCCACATCCATAGATGAAACTGTGACGAATATCATGTGAATTAAATTATTTCATGTTATGAGACTGTCAAAATAGTGCTAATCAATTTAAAATTGTTACGTAAACTAAAGCATGTGGTTATTCAATGAATTATTATGTTTTTATACAAGACGTATATGATATGTATATGAAAAATTATAAAAATTAAAAAAAATGCAACTTGTTCTTTCTAGTGGCATATTACAGCTTAGAGTTCGAGGAGTAAACGTTTGGGGGAATGGTTCGGAGAAGAAATGAATGAAATAAAATGCAATAAAATAAACCGTTTGATTGATAAGAGGGAAACAGAAGTGGTTCGAAATGAGGATAACCAAATCCAGAGATGCAAAAAGGAAAAATTGGATGTACAGAAGAGTTTTTACGAGAAATAATTTGAACTCCATAAAATAAATGCTAAAAAGCAGATGCTCAAATGGCCAGGGCTTGAAGGAAAGGAATAGAAGAATAGAACAAAGAGGTACTTAACAATTTGCTAGAGCAACATGTTTGCCAGTGTACTTAGACAAACCGAAAAGAAAAAATCTGGCTTCAACTGATAAGAACAAAAAGTAAAACAAATATGTCAATAATACATGTACAGTCATGTACATTACCTTAAGTGTAACACAACTATAGGACGTGAGGATGAAGTTTGCTGCTTGGAGGAGATGCATATTAATTGCAGACGATTTCGAATTCGTCGAGTGTAATAGAATAAACCAGAATGAGATACTTTACTCGCGACTTTGAATGTACTATTCGAATTTCGCGCGCGCTTCGAGAACGGACGAGGAGTTTGCTGGAATATGGGGACGTCCATTAAAATACTCTCAGGTGACTTACTCATCAGCTGTGGAAGAAATATCTCAAGAAAAGTGAGAAGGAAAAATATTTAGATACATTTATACAGTATGGGTTTTTATGATTGAGGATAATTACCCCATTTACCGCGTGCATTTAAACGGTGAAAACTGTAAACAGCATGTGAAGTGAATAACGAAATGAGTATTTGAAAGAGATGGAAACAAACGGACAATTAAAAAGAAGCAGAGGTTACGAGCTTCTTCGAAGAAAGGAGTTTGAATTAGGTTGATGGTCGGTAAAATGGATTTAACAAACAGACAACTAAAATAATAATGCATGTCAAGCAGCTTCTTAAAGGAACGTGTTTTAAAAAAGTGGATGGCGGCCATAGGGGCCTATTCTGTATCAAAACCGTTAAATTTGAAAGGGCTGTTAAATTTTGTTGCTACGGTAACAACCAATCCTAGAACTGTATTTTCAATTTCAAAAGACCTCTAAATTTTAACGGCCCGCTCATAAGTTACAGAATACGCTCCTTACTAGTTTATAATAGTAAAATGGATTTACTATTAAAAAAAAAATAAATAAATAAGGGGAATTACAATTACTTATTGTATGGCCAAACGATTGTTCAGTAAAATTGTTTGTTATCAAGAAACATAAAAAGTACATGTGACAGTGAATGTTGAAAGAAAGAAACCCATGAAAATTGACCAGATGGATGAAAACGAAATGAAATGCCAGAACCATTTCATATCGAGCCTCTGAAGATTTGAGAGTAGGCAACCCATTTTGAAACAAATCGTAAGGAACTTCGTATAGGCGAGGTGCCTTACATTCCGTTGCACGTCATTCGTTAACGATGACGTCAGACGCCTGCTGTGTCCATTAATACTTAAAATGGAAAGGAATTTTTACATTGTATGTTCAGTTTTATAAAAAAAATCTTAAAGTATGTGTATTGTATTTTAAGTAAATAAGTATATTTACAATACAGCAAGTGTCTGACGTAATTATTAGCTAATGACGTGCAACCGAATGTAACGCATAATGAACTGAATGCACGGAAGTAGAATGGGTTGCATACTTCCCATTTTTTTAAGGCGCCGCGATTTAAAATGAGCGCCATGTATTACGTGAGTAAAATCGGTCGCCATTTTGAATCCCAACGGAATTAAAACATGATTAACAACAAACGTTAGCTTTCGTTCAAAATGGTGGGCGATTTCATCCACACTTTTCTAGCTTTCAGTAGGTGCAATGATTCGTTGGTTCAGGGACCTTAGAAAATTAAAAACATGAACATTTGTCGCTTAATTATTAATAATAGTATCAGTCATTACAGTAATCTAAAAGCCAGCAGTTGCCTTCACCCACGTCAACTGATTGTTTTCTTACATACCGAAAATGTGAACGCTGTAGGAAAAAAAAGACTGTTGGATTGATTCGTATGTACACGTTGTGATGGAAGATAAAAGAGGGCACGGATTGATATAAGAGTGATTGCAGCAGGATCGAAGAGGAAAAGGCAAATAGAAAGGTTGTGGGATAAAATAATGATAATTAAAAAAAATGAATATTTGTCGCTTAATTATTAATAATAGTGTCAGTCATTACAGTAATCTAAAAGCCAGCAATTGCCTTCATGCACGTCAACTGATTGTTTTCTCACATAACGAAAATGTGAACGCTGTAGGAAAAAAAGACTGTTGGATTGATTCGTACGTACACGTTGTGATGGAAGAGGGCACGGATTAATATAAGAGTGATTACAGCAGGATCGAAGAGGAAAAAGCAAATAGAAAAGTTTTAGGATAAAATAATGATAATTAAAAAAATGAATATTTGTCGCTTAATTATTAATAATAGTATCAGACATTACAGTAATCTAAAAGCCAGCAGTTGCCTTCACGCACGTCAACTGATTGTTTTCTTACATACCAAAAATGTGTCCGCTGTAGGAAAAAAAGACTGTTGGATTGATTCGTACGTACACGTTGTGATGGAAGATAAAAGAGGGCACGGAATGATATAAGAGTGATTACAGCAGGATCGAAGAGGAAAAGGCAAATAGAAAAGTTTTAGGATAAAATAATGATAATTAAAAAAATGAATATTTGTCGCTTAATTATTAATAATAGTATCAGCCATTACAGTAATCGAAAAGCCAGCAATTGCTTTCACGCACGTCAACTGATTGTTTTCTCACATACCGAAAATGTGAACGCTGTAGGAAGAAAAGAGTGATTGCAGCAGGATCGAAGAGGAAAAGGCAAATAGAAAGGTTGTAGGATAAAATAATGGGCGAATATAGAAAAATTAAGTAATAAAAGGACGACAAAAATGCAAAAAATTAAGGAAGAAATGAAAGAAATGAGTTACGGGACGATAAGAGTTGCCGCTTGAAATTTGAGCATTCCGTCATCTTCGTTATTTGCAAATGACTGGGAACTTCCCCGCTGAATTAAAAAAAGAAAAAAGGAAAATATCAAAAAGTATCAAAAAAAGTTAACATGTTTTTTTTTCTTCAGTTTTTTTTATAAGTAGTACGAAATTGATTTATTTAGAAATATGTTAGAAAATCAGTTGTTGACTGTATGATTGAGTAAAGTCAATGGTCAAACAAAAAGTATCAAAAAAAGTTAAAATTTTTTTTTTTATAAATAGTACGAAATTGATTTATTTAGAAATAGGTGGTTAGAATCAATTGTTGATTGAATGGTTGAGCAAAGTCAATGGTCAAACTGCACGAAATCGTCAAGTCAACGGTCAAACCAAACAACTTGATCAATCAGTGATTTGAGAAAAGTGGTCACGTGGTTTAACCTGACCACTTTGACCGTTCACTTAACGCAGCCTATGTCAGATTGTAAATGAATAGGCGACAGAGAATATTTTTGATAGGAACGGTCAATTTGACAATTTGTCAACAAATAAAACTGAACTTACACTTGAAAAAATAGAATTTTTTTTTTAAATTCCATTTAATTACATGATTGTTATGACCGCGGGCGAACGTTTCTCATCTCACCATTTGATGCTGCTTTCTTTTCAGAGCTTAAACTGCTCGGAAGAATTCAAGGTCAAGGTTAATATTTGCGTTGTTCTTTTCAGGAGAGGCGTCGAGCTCTTGAGGTTCCGAGTAGTTCTAGTGATCCGTTTCCCCTTTCCCCTCGAGCACCATCTATTTCGTTCGAGCGTGACACGTTTTGTGTGTCAAATTGAGGTTAGATTTAACAAAAAGAAATAGAAAATTCACTTTATTCACATTATTGCTTATGGATGGGGAGACAAATAACACTTACAAACTAATTATAAATTTAAAATAATTTCCATTTAGTTTAAAGTGACAGGGTTACAATCGTTACAAGCGCAACGACGTATTTTTTGAGGTTATCTTGTCACATTTATTGCCCAAGTTCTGACCCAAGTTAAGAATTTCAAGTTCTTTTCAGGATCGTTTCCTAACAGCTCCGTCTTTCAAGCCCCAAGGGCGTCACGTTCTTGAAAAGAAAGCAGCTGAGTGTGATGTGTGATGTGTAAGTTCGCTTGTTGCCATGGCAACGACGTAAACACAAGACTTCTTCAAACGGATGAAAGAGACGCAAGATATGTTATATAATCGTGAGAGAGAAAGATGCGATTACACGTGCAGGTTGCACACTACCTTATAAATCTGAACGCAACCCAAATTGACTAATGCTGTGTCAGCCGTGTGACGCAATTGATCTACTATAAGTAGGTAACTCACAAAGATAAAAGTCAGATACTTAACATAAAGAACTGTGTGTGACGTCTTCCAAAAACTCAGTGTTATGTGAACCAGAGGGTTGCAATTGCGTGTACAGAAATGGAATGAGTGTTTTTCCATAAAAAAAAAAAAACGTAAAAAGCACTTGAATTGTCACTGTCATTGACTTCTCTGTCATCTCTCTATCTTGTTCGATGCTTAACATGGCCGATAATAACAGCGCTAATGGCCAGTTGCACCAAACACTTGCGCTGCGCTTAAATTTAAGTACTGTTTGTAATGTGAAATTTGAGGTTAAGTGATTCACATTCTAAATTTGAGGTTAAGTAACTCACATTCTATTGCCCAATTGAACCAACAAACACTTTAAGCCGAGCTTTAAATTTAAGCATTGCTAATAATGTGACACTGAACAACATTTAAGCGTCACATTCTAAGTGATACTTAGAGTTAAGCTCGGGTTAAACTGTTTGGTGCAACTGGCCCTTAGTGGCTCTTAAAGTTAGGCACGACTAAAGTGTTTCGTGCAACTAGAGACCCTCTAGTTTAGATTCTGTCTCGTCAGTGTCAAATTGACAATACTTTGTAACTCTTTCAAAGTCAAATTAATGTCAAATTTCAACCAAAAAAATGTTCCGTCAGTGTCAAATTGACAATACTTTCTGCAGAAAATCAATGAAGAAAGAATACTTTCTAAACGTGCTTGCTTATTTTCAATGTCAAGTTCAAATGTTGGCGCCAAACTGCACTTCCATTCTTTCTTATGATTGGCTGAAGTACATTTTTGCTGAAATATGGCGGAACCAATTAAAAATGCACGCCATTCTGCCAGACTCTTACTAGAGAGTGTCTACGTGCAACTGGCTCTAAGTGACACGATTTTTGACATCTTAATGACATTTGGATATACAGGAGGATTATGTTGAGGATTGTTACGTTGAGATTGACAGGAAAAAAAGAAATTATGAGAAGTTTTAAAATCGAAATCAAGGGAATAAGCAGAGCAACCTTTCCTTTACTTAATTATATCTGCGAAATTTAGGCTCGGTTTCTGGAAGCGATTTTAAGAGTCGATTAGTTTAACTAAGGATTAGAATGTGACACAACACCTTATGACATACAGCTAAAGTATCACATTCTAATCATTAGTTAAACTAATCGACCCTTTAGGCCCGGTTTTACAATAACGGTTTAACTTTGAGCCGAAGCTTAAATCCTTCACAACAATTGTTGAAATAATCGTTGCTAAGGGTTTAAGCCTCAGCTCAAAGTTGAGCCTCTTTTGTAAAACTGGACCTAAATCGCTTCCAGAAACCGAGCCTAAATCGATTAATTTAAAATCACTGTGAGTTTTTTCTTTTTGTTTTTGAAATGAAAAATGTCACTTTGATTCCAACTTGTTTTCTTCTCTCCAGTATTTGGTCCGGCTACGTTGAAACTGCGCTTCGCCGGTTAATTAGTTCTTCCCTCAGTCACGTGTGGCGTTACGGTATAATACGGCGGGAATTTTTAAATAGAAACTTTCCCATCTCTTTGCGAAATAAATAATTTTACTGACAGTCGAAATGAATCAACATTTTTGCATTTTTGTTCAGCGTTGCGAGCATTTTAAGTGCACAGTTTAAATTTAAGACGCGTTTAGATTATGACATTCAGACATTCAGACTCACAGTTGAACTTCATTTAAATGTCATTTAAAAAGTGACTTAACAAGTCATTTTGTTGAACCTATATTAAATGCCCAACTGTGCTTAAAACGTTGTTACCGGCCGTTTATTTTTATATTAAACATTGTCTAATTTGACAGTGACAAAAACGTTTCTCGTTCAGTTCGCATTTTTTGTCTTTGTCTTTGCGACTTATTTTATTATTGCCAGTCTTTCTTTTTTTTTTCGACAACTTTTATCAGACGTATGTTGGATGTCAACGTCAAATTGGAATGGCTTTTAAAATTTACATTTTTTTTTGCTTTGCAGTGTTTATTAGTGATGGTATCTGGTGATAAAAAGGAGTACTACTTTGCATCTAAATAAAATTAATAATTTAGAAGGCGCCTGTCTCGATTGGTGTTGAGACAGTTAATCGATTTTGCATCCACATTTGCCTAATTAATCATGGAAAATGTTCATTTATTTAATTAATTAATTACAGCTAGTAATGTCAGTCTGCCTTCTTAATTTGACATATCCAGTCGTCATTAATGTCATGTCATCGTTGGACTTTAAACTCCTTTAACTTTTAACATCTGACGTATTCACTTATGTTCTTTCGTTTCATCGTTCGTTTCGTTGTTGTTGCAGGCGGTGAAATCATGGAAGAAATTGCTGTAATGAATCCCATAGGCATGGTCACCAACGATGAAATGTCCGACGAAAGTATAAGCCTGGATCTCCACGTTTCAGACACGGACGAATCGGAAGAGTGTAACGTTAAAAGTAAGTTAAGGTGATTTTTTTTGACTGCGACAATTTGAATTTGCCGCGCGGATTTGAGCTGCGGCGGGCGCCAAGTTTGAAATAACCTCAACCATTAAAAATTACTTTACGCAGTCGTACTTACACCAGAACGGAGTAAATTAGAATACTTTACTTTCTGAGTGTCCCCTGTAAGGGTCGCTTTTAAAAACTACACGTTTTTTTGTGCGCTTTTAATTTTTCTTTCTTGTTGTTTGAAGGATCCGACGGGGAAGACAAGATTTTCAACAGGCGAATATCGGCAGAGTCGGAGGACGACATTTTAAACAAATACGTAACCGACAGCCCCCCGCTACCGTCCGCGGACCTCGAAAGCAAAATCGAAGATGATTCGTTGTTTCCAAACGAGAACGACGTTCTTCTACCGAAGAACCTCGAGGGCGATTTAGATGAAGTACCAACGAATAAAGAATGCTGCGACGATATTCTGTTGAAAAGCGAAAGGCAATCGCCGCAGAATGTTATCTGCAACGGAGATGACAATGATGTCACGATCACGAACGAACTGGAAGAGAGCGAAGACTTGCTTGGGGAAACCACCGAGAAGGCGATTGAGGAAGAGGCGATTATCAAAACCGAGAATGAAATCGTAGATGCGGAACTAAGTGAAGATGTCGAAATCGAAAAGTCGGATGTGGTATGTAACGGATTTGAAGCAAGCGAGGGAGAAGAAGAAGAAGAAGACGACAACCAGCCCCTGAAAACATTACTAGCCAATAGCGAAGATGCAGAGTCCCATAAAAACAATAAACGTAATAACGGAGTGGTTAAAGATCTCATGTGCGTTCAACTAAACTGTGAACCTAAAACCGACAAAGTGTGTAACGGTGAAGTGGACGATGACTTAAGTAGTGATAGTGTTGTGAAAGATAATAAAACACGAATGAGCAGTGATGACAAACCACCTCAAAGCAATAGTGACAGTGGGGAAAAGCAACGAGAAGAAACTGAAGATAACGAAGATTTGCTTCAGGTAATGGACGAGCAAACTGTGGACGATGGCGAGCAGGAAATTAAAGACGACCACAGTTGCAGTTCGAGTGAGAAAGACGATGAGTCTGGAGATAATCCCGAGGAAGTATCGAGAGATAATCACGAAGAATTATCCACGGATAATCACGAAGAACTATCCAGGAATAATCACGAAGAATTATCCACGGATAATCACGAAGAATTATCCACGGCGAATCACGAAGAATTGTCCAAAGATAACCACGAGGAAGTATCTGCGGATAATCACGACGAACTAAGAGAAAACAGTCCTACGGAAACCAACGATGAGCCAAAGGAGAACAACCTCGAAGAATCGGTGGATAACGTGGAGGTCAAAGACGTTGTCCTAAACGGCCCAGTAGTCGATGAGAACGACGATAATCACGAATCTCAAATCGACATTGACATGGAGGAAGGAGAATGTCCGATGGACATCGAAGAGAACGATATCGGAACGATTTTCGTCGATCAAAGCAAAAGGCCGGAGAGCTTGCAGAGGGAAAATAGTGTTAATATAGATATAGAAGATAACTCGTTAAGCCAACATGATAAAGAGGCGAATAAGGAGAATGAAGGTGCTGCGGAGAATAAAGAAAACGAAGAGCCGAAGGAAGCCGCCGAAAGGAAAGGACCAGTTAGAACGAGTGATGTAGACACTGCCAATAATATAGTAACTAATTTAATCTGTGATGACGTAGAAATGGATATTGAAAATGATAGTAAAGGTAAGGTTTATCTCTTTTTAAATTGCGCCTAGTGTTCAATTGAAAAGTTGGTTTTGATTTTTTGACGAAAGAAGATGGAGCAAAAAAGGGATGACTTCCTGAACATCAAGATGACATTTAAACGGATGACAATTCTAATGTTTTCTGCTTGATAATGGTTCAGTTAAGTCAGTGATCAAACTGTACGAAACCGTCAAGTAAACGGTCCGACCAAATCACCTGACAATCAATGTTTGGGAAAAGTGATCACGTGATTTATGTAATCTGACCGTTCACTTACCGCAGTCAACAATCTATCATGACAACCTGCAAAAATGTAATTCAAGACCCTGCTTCATAATATTAAAAAAAAAAAATTCAAAGTATACTTAATGAACTTTTCAATTAGACACTTGATGTTTCTGTCAGTTTCTTTCTTGCATTTAATTTAAAATTTTAATTCATGATTGAAGTAAACAGTAAACAAAAGTAGTTAAATACGTCGAAGTTTGATGTATGATAGGCTGAGTTTACACGAATATTTAAAGGCCGATGTTATGGAAATCGGTGTTAGTAACATCGGCGTAAAAATTCTTGTAAACGGCACATAACAAGCGTTGCTTAGTAAGTCTACACCCGCGAGGCAACAGGCGTGGCGTTAGTAACACCGGTTTTATAGATGCTGTAAAGAGATGAGTTGATTTAACCAATAAACATTCACTATAGAAGCTTCACTTTGTAACAAATTTATCAAAATTTTACTCAAAAATTAGCATCGCGTCATACGGCTCTAAGTGAAAGAGCCGCCGTTGGTTGTAATAATTACACCAATTCATTATTTTCGTGAGCAAATTGAGAAACAAAGAAAGCAAGATATAACAAGGAAAACGACAGTTTTAGGGATTTCCACTCGTCACATTGTCACCAGTTTAAAGTCAAATCTTATTTAGGATACGTCCAATTAAACTATGTACAGCTGATTTTTTTTTTTTAAGAGAAAACGGAAAATGGAATTTTTTTCTTTAAGTGTAAATTTACTAAATTTGGTTCTACCGTGCCTTCAAAAAGTGAATTCCTAATTAAAGTAGGCCGTGATGTGATTTTTTTTTTGTACTGTTGGCGACACTTAACGCAAGAGCTTGAAAATAACTTTAAATAATAAAAAAAAATTGATTGTAATTCTAACATTGTACAAATTGAAAATATAAAATGTCACAATTTGACATTTGTTTAAATTAAAACCTCCAGCTGTCAGTGTCTTTAATCGACTATGACAGTAAACGTCACAGAAGGCGGAGCCAAGTCTTTTACTAACGAGTGTTCATTAAAAAAAAAGCGGTCAAGTAGGCTGTAGCAGGCTTTTGTTGTCGGGAACGCATGTCGCGATTAACTTCATTGGAATTTCAACTTTGACAAGTTGACGGTTAAACCTAACCAACAAAACTCGAAAGCTGCTTCTGCAATTTCTTTTTCTTATATTTATACTTAATATAAATATTGAGATAATAAAAGTTTCTTTTTGAAATGCCTTCGTTGAGTTAATGTGAGGTTAGAAATGCACGCTAGTCGTATGAAGAACCCTACGCTAGACGTTCAGAATAAATTCATGGCTATCTAGACCGTTTTTTTTAATTGAACACTCGTTTCTTTTGTTTATTACATCGGGCATGTCTGGTAAATTGGAGCTGACGTAAACATAACCTAACAATAAAGAATGTTAAAACTGGCTAAAACAACGAGAATTGATGAGATCTCGCAGTTTTATAAGTTGGTATCTTGTATATTCTACTGTTCTATTGGAAAACACTTAAAAAATACATTGGATTCTGTTCCGTAGATATTTTCATCAAATTAATCTTATTTTGTTTTGTTAGGTTATGTTTGTTGACGTCGGGAGTTGCGTTCGAAAACTGTAACGGGAGAGCAGCACTTTGAGCGTTTAAAACGAAAAGCAAAATCTACAAAATCACTTACGCGACAGAGAAAGAATATTACCCAGAGCGCGCTCTTTTCAGTTTCCGAACGAGCCCCAGCTGTTCTTAGCTCAAACCAGCGTTTTTTTTTTAACAATAAATAAATTAACTAATTACATAAAATAAGCACAACTGAAACAATTTTATTGACGCGGTAAATTGGAGCTGACACGTAAACATAACCTAACAATAAAGAATGTTAAAACTAAATCATCCAATTAATGTTATTTTGTTTTGTTAGGTTATGTTTGTTGACGTCGGGAGTTGCGTTCGAAAACTGTAACGGGAGAGCAGCACTTTGAGCGTTTAAAACGAAAAGCAAAATCTACAAAATCATTTACGCGACAGAGAAAGAATATTACCCAAAGCGCGCTCTTTTCAGTTTCCGAACGAACCCCAGCTGTTCTTAGCTCAAACAAGCGTTTTTCTTTAATAATAAATAAATTAACTAATTACATAAAATAAGCACAACTGAAACAATTTTATTGACGCGGTAAATTGGAGCTGAGACGTAAACATAACCTAACAATAAAGAATGTTAAAACTAAATCATCCAATTAATGTTATTTTGTTTTGTTAGGTTATGTTTGTTGACGTCGGGAGTTGCGTTCGAAAACTGTAACGGCAGAGCTGCACTTCGATCGTTTAAAACGAAAAGCAAAATCTACAAAATCACTTATGCGAGAGAGAAAGAATATTACCCAAAGCGCGCTCTTTTCAGTTTCCGAACGAGCCCCAGCTGTTCTTAGCTCAGACAAGCATTTTTTTTTTAATAATAAATAAATTAACTAATTACATAAAATAAGCACAACTGAAACAATTTTATTGACGCGGTAAATTGGAGCTGAGACGTAAACATAACCTAACAATAAAGAATGTTAAAACTAAATCATCCAATTAATGTTATTTTGTTTTGTTAGGTTATGTTTGTTGACGTCCAGGGTTGCGTTCGAAAACTGTAACGGAAGAGCAGCACTTTGAGTGTTTAAAACGAAAAGCAAATTTTACAAAATCACTTACGCGACAGAGAAGGAATATTACCCAGACCGCGCTCTTTTCAGTTTCCGAGCGAGCCCCGGCTGTTCTTAGCTCAGACAAGCAATTTTTTTTTTAATAATAAATAAATTAACTAATTACATAAAACAGTTTTATCGACGCTTTTCATCATAAGTTTTAGTAATAAGCAAAATTTCTCAGAACAATGCTCTGTGGTGCGAGAATTTTCAGTTTATTTTAGCCTAACCCATGCATTTTTACGGTCCTTCAGATTTAGTTTCAAATTTCGCGCCAGTTTTAGGACCGCCCACTTTTCCCCCCATCTGTTAGGAATTTCACTGAAAGCGCATTATTTTCGATTAATTAGGCGTGTTCTTTTTGCACACAAATCTCATCTCAACTCAGATACAACGTCATTTCCGTTGGCATGAACAAGTAAGTATGAACTGTGGTTTCGATCTCCTACCTTGTCACTCGTGCACTCCTATTGGCTGCCAGATTGAAATACGCATTCAAACTTACTTGTCCGCGCGAACGGAAATGAAATGACGCTTATCTGAGATGAAGTGAGTTTTGCGGTAAAAAGAACACACCTATTGTCTGCTTGATAATATCTAAACAAAAGAAAATATTGTCTATCACCTATTTATTTAAAAACTGACATACCGTCAAATAATTCTAACCTATTTTCTAATCAAGCATTTTCACACTATGAAAAAAAAAAAAATTACGCAAACGTGTAGGTACATTTTTTTTCACATTTCCGGATTGTTGAATTGAATCCAGCTGTATTTATCAGTCAAGAAGTTGTTATTGTAAGAATTTTTGTTATACAACGAAATCGGAATCATAATTTCATGTGATAAAAATTTTGATGCAATTTTCTTAAACAGTACTATGTACTTCGGGTACAAGTTTAAAAACATTAATCAGTATAAGAGTATAAAAAAATATATAACTTACTTTTCAGTATAGAAAACAATTTAAAGCCATTATTTCATTTAAAAAAAAATCCTCATGGCGTTACCTGAATACGTAGTATTTTGATTTGGTGTCTTAAATTGCCGTAAAGTCCCCAGATCTATCAAAGTAACGCAGTTGGTAAGGACAATGAGTTAGAGAGAGAACAATTGATAAAGATCATGAGTTAGAGGGAGAACTATCAGAAAGGAATCAAAATGGCGCAGTGACATTTCCTGACGGTTGTCAGACGGTTTTCCGATGATTTTCCGTTAGAGTTAAAATTTGAGTTTCATGCGCAATTGTGTTTTAAACATAAAATTAATTATTAATTATTTATTTTCTGCGAATCAAGCCGTACTTACACATTATTCACTCAAGGAACTTTTGTTCACTAATTTAGCAAACAAACGACTGCGAAAACCTTTAAGTTGTCATCCATGTTTGCAGTTGAGGCGTAGCGGTGAATCAATATGGCGGCGACTTTGCGTTACTTTGATAGATATAGGGACTTTAAATTGCCGTACTCAGTCGTGCCATCTGTGGAGTAATACTGTAACTAATTACAGTACGTAAATAATTTAAATAAACCACGGTCAGCTGAATTGCTATGTCATATACGGCCAGAACAAAGAGCATTAAAAAGTGTTTTTTTTTTTTTTGGAAAAAATGAAAAGCGTGTGTAAAGTGGCGCCCTCAAATTCAAAACTAGTGTCAAAATTACTGTCATCTTGAATTTTTTTGCTATGAAAAATGTCAATTTGCTTTGATATTTAAGGTGTCAAAATAAGCGTCGGTGTCGTAACCATGGTAACATCAAATTAATGTGTATGAGAGGGCGCTAGCTGACCTGACACGCTTCATGGCTTGCTTTACTTGAACTCATTTTTAGGCGAATTGGACTGGCCGTATATTACAGATTTGCTATCAATTCAGCTGGCCGTGGTATAAACAAGCAATTGGTGGCAACGCTGGCGTATTTCTTAACAACCGAAACCAAAGTTGTACTTACGTCAAGCAAAAATAAATTCAAGTTCGTTTAACATGACGGTTATTTCTTCGCCCATCTTGGAAACAGAAGTGATTCAATTGTCGAAAACACGTAAGTCGTGTCACCGTCGCCTAGGTAACGCGAAGTTTGGTTTTTGTTTTTTTTGTTTGTTTGTGTTCGTCCCGTTGTTGCTAGTTTACGGCGAAATGTCACTTCTCGAACGTGTCAAGAAAATTTACAGAAAACTGCAACAGTTCCGTCGTTTATTGAAATTACGAGGTTGGTTGATATTTTACGTTGAAATTACTTTTGCGGCCGACGCGGTAACTTCATTACGCCACCCAAACTGACATTCAGATTTTTACGTTTTTCTATGAAAGTTCTTTCGCCGATACGTTAGGCGTATTCGTTTTACACAAATTAGTAAACTTGTTTTAAGACAGACTTGCGTTCGTTTTATAAGTCACATTTAAACAGTAGAATTTTGAGAAAAAAAAAAAAAAATTACAGGAAACTACTTTTCTACCGTCGACTTTCTTTCAATGCACTCGAGAAGAGTCAGAAAAATAGAGTAACCGGATCACTCCCGATTGTTGTGAATAATCAAGAACGCCTGTCGTCTTTCTTCTTTCTTCAATGATCAGCGTTGCCAACTTAATTCAAAGCTTGTTTGATTGCACGCTTACTAAATTCGTGTCTTTATTTTCAGAGGTATTAGATAAGACTGTAACCGAGGAAATCAAAAAATCTAATAAAAGACAATTAAGCGATGATTTCGTCGACGAAAGTGATAGCTCGAAGAAGATGCGAATCGATGAGCCCAGCGGGGAAGAGGAGGGGGAGGAGGAGGAGAAGAAGAAGGGAGCCGAAAAGTATACAGTAACACGACTGAACAATTTCAAGCAATTCATGTTGGACAAGAAGCTCAAGAAGTTAACGCGCTTCGAATTGGAGGAGTTGTGCATGCAGAAGATGTGCGAGTGCATAATTAATAAGAGCGAAATAGGCGAGCTGAGGCAGAAGATTAAGGTTCAGGAGCAGGCGATAGACACCTGGCGGAAGGAGGCTGTGGTCGTGGCCAAGCAGACACGTGATTTGAAGATCGTCCATGAAAGATTGATTGCGGACTTGAAAGTCATGAAGGAGCAGACCGGGAAGCCCCTGGTTCCGGTTAAAATTACCAGGTCCGTGGGGTTGCAGGCTATTATTGAGAATACGACTCGGACAAGACCTGTTGTAAATGGGGCTACGACACCTCAGAGAACTACGCCCATCTCTACGCCTACTAAAACTATTACTACAGCTACACGTCAACCGGTGAAAAAGGTAATTGGATAATTTTTAGATTGTCAACCTTTCAAAAATTTTGTACTCGGTATTACCAAATTATATTTGTCTTTGCATAGAGTTCAGATCATAGTGTGATGTACAAAGTGCAATGGATTTCTTATGGACGGCCATTACTTGTGTAAAAAAGAATTCACCGCTTTACTTTGCTATTAGTTCTTTCGGATAATAAAGTAGGTTTGTTCCTGTGACAGTTTTTATTAATTAGATTTTTTTTTTATAGACTGTTTTGCAGAGGACACTCAGTAAACCTCTCCAAACAGTTGGTCAGAATGATGGCGGTGCAACTACACCGAAGCTAAGGCAAGTCCAAACACTACAGCCGAAGAAAAACGCCGAGCCTAAAGCAGTTATCGACTTGACCGATGAGGATGAGAAAAATCAAACTTCGCAGACTTCCACTCCGACGAACACAGCCAGTCCCACCGTTAGAATAATCAACAAACCCACCACGAATAACGTCGTTAGTAATAATAATAATAATAATACGAGTCCTAAAATCACCACGAATATCGTAACGAGTTCCTCCCCGAAAATCATGATCATGTCACCGAGTGTTCTGGCCAGGCCCGGTGGGACCGTCATGCTGAAGGTTAATTCGAATAATTTAGTTAGTGAGTACCTTTTTGCTCGCCAACAAAAAGTTATTATTTAACTCGTCTTTGATTCAGGTTCGGCAAATGGTATAATTCCAGCCGTTCAGAATGGAGTTTCGGTTGTATCGACCCAGCCTCTAGTGAGATCTGTCCAGCAAATTCGTGTTCCGATTTCATCTACCTCCACTGTCCGGACGGCCACGCCGGTGAAGACGATTTACAAACACCCGGCACCACTTCCGGCCCCTCCCGCGATGCAACAGAACATAGTGGCGAAGAAACCGATTCCACCGAGGCCTCATTTAAACTTGACACGTTCGAATTGTGGCACGGGCATAGTGTTGCAGTGGAAAATGCCTTATAAACTGGACATGTACGAAAGCATAGTTAGTTATCAACTGTACGCATATCAGGAAACGAAATCTCCTCCGAGAACTGACAATTGGGGTAAAATCGGTGATGTGAAGGCGCTCGATTTGCCGATGGCGGTGACGTTGACGCAGTTCGCCGTCGGAAATCGATACTTTTTCGCTGTTAGGGCGGTCGATGTACAAAAACGGTTAGGTCCCTTTAGTGATCCGCAAACTATTTTGCTGTAAATTGATGTATATTACGATAGATATTGAGTGTAAGACTAAATGAATACTATTAGCAGAGTAATTTGTTTGTATTACTTAGTTTAAGCTATTTAATTTAATTAAATTTTATAATGTATTAAAAATCGTGTAAAGAAAATAAATTTTGTTTTAGTAACGCCCGGTTTCACAGCATCATTTTAAGTCGTGTACAAACTCGAATACGACAGAGTACGATAAAAGCGAGATGTAACATAATTTTGTTCATTATGAAAAAAAAATTATGTTTCAGTAAATTAATTTAATAATTGAAATGCTTAGAAGTACAAAGAAAATATTTTCCAGTAAAAAAAATCCCGTCAGTGTCAAATTAACAATACTTTCTAATTGAAGTTTGTTCTTGTCCGATGAAAATAGTAAGTAGAAAGTTTTTTAATCTCAAACCGGACAGAAAAATGAAGGGAAACACACTCAACGTTTCGCTATAGATTTATAGCTTCGTCAGGACTCCTGACGAAGCTATAAATCTATAGCGAAACGTTGAGTATGTTTCCCTTCATTTTTCTGTCCGGTTTGAGATTAAAAAAACTTTCTACCTAATACTTTCTAACTTTACTTGCTCTTTCAGAGTCAAATTTCTTGAAAATTTCAGCAAAAAAAGTCCCGTCAGTGTCAGGTTGACAATTTACTCTTCCTTGCTTGCTTATCAAATTCAAATGTTGGCGCCAAACTTCCATTCTTTCTTATGATTGGCTGAAGTACATTTTTCTCAAATATGGCGGAGCTAATTAGAAAAATGCCCATCATTCTGCCGGATTCTTATTAGACGGTCTCTACGAAAACTATACTTTGTTCACAAATTAAAAAAAAATCATCACCTGTTGCATTATGTTGGTATAAAACATAAGCCCCTATAAAACATTTTCAAAATACTAAGTTGGCAATGTATTGGAAGCTTCATGTCAAAGTAATTTGTCAAATCAATTTTACGTGTGTAATCATTTTTACAAATTAATTACAGTTTGCCTGTTATACAATAGCTTACGACCGGATAACGTAAAGACCAAGAATCTATCATAATTATTAAATTTCAAACCAGGGATCGTCTGTTCAAAACGTACGTATTATAAAACCTCATCATTCATTTCAAACACTTGCCAATTTTGTTACCAGATTTTTAACTAGAACACCGTTGCCGTTTCACAAGGCAACACCGCCAGTGGTCTGAGTATAGCCGTACGCGAAGTCGACTCCTATTGGTCGCGAGCGACTTTCGTCTTTATACACCAAGGCCCGTAGCCATGTTTGATTTAAATGTGTGTTCCGAGCGCGAGGGGTTTTCAAAATTAACTGAAATTGTGAGGATTTCTACAGTGCCGGGCAGTGCTGACTTGTTTATTCCGGTGAGTTTTTTTTTGTTATTACGTGCGTTGTTGGGATTATTATTAATTGCGGCATTTTTTTTTAACTGAAACAATCACATAACCACAATCTCACCTGACGCTAATAACTATGTGTATAAAAACGTATACTTAAAAAAAATAAAGCTGGATATGTTTTTCTTTATTTAAATGCAGTAAACTTAATCGTCGTATGCAGGAAATAGCATGCGACCATAAACGGATTGATCACTAATATTACTTAATTTTGAACTTGCCTCCTCCGCCTACGTGGCGCCTGGGTCGCGTTCAGAAATTGTATAGCGGGGGGGCACTTTGTTGGGCGTTTAATTTTGTGTATTCTGCTTCCCATTTTATTTGCACGAGAAAGAAAGAATATTAATTACCCAGAGCGTTCTCTTTTTTATTCCCGAACGGGCGGGCCCCTGAATCAGAGAGGTGGGAAAGATTAGATTAGAGAGAGTGTTGCGGTTCTTTCTCAAACTTTCCCGCCCCTTTTTGATTTTTTCCACGCGATCTTCATTTGTTTCCGTCTTCATACATTTCTGTCACTCTCTGTTTTTTTTTCTGTCGTTGCTGTCGTTATTAGATATTTGAAAGAAGACCGTCTCGCAGTATAGTTTTGAATTAATGATTCGTTTTTCTTTTCTTTTTATTTGTTTGTCTTCTGAAATTATTATTATCTTTCCTTTCGCAAATAAATATTACGATCGTCGTCTGTTTTTCTTTGTGGTTTCGCGTCGTGAAATTTACGATCGTCGTTTGTTTTTCCTTTTCGCGCTGAATTTAAATGAATCAAAATTTTTTTTGCGGTTCGTTCTCCTTCGCGAATAATTACAGTCGTCACTTGAATGTTCGTTATTATTATTATTTTTTTTTAATTTTCAAATTTGCGATTCGTTTTGAGGTCTTTTCTGTTACATGTACGATCGTCCTTTGTTTTTCTTAATTTTTTCAGAAATTTTTGTTCCTTTTAAATTGCTTACTACAATTTTTCAGAAATCAAATAATTAGAGTTTCTTTGGAAATAAATTTTTGAATTTTTCTGTTCTTTTCTGTTACATGTACGATCGTCCTTTGTTTTTCTTAATTTTTTCAGAAATTTTTGTTCCTTTTTTTCCTTTTTTTGTTCCTTTTAAATTGCTTACTACAATTTTTCAGAAATGAAATAATTAGAATTTCTTTGCAAATAATTTTAATTTCTTTGCAAATAATTTTTTTAATTTGTCCGCTCGGATCGTGTTTCTGGGTCATAAAAAAATGTTTTCTTTTGTTGTTTTCTTTTTGTTGTTTCCGGTCTATATACGTAAAATGTAGCGATTGTCTTTTGTTCACCGTTTTTCTTTTGTTAATCTGTGAGTTTCATTAGGAATATTTATTAATTGCATTTTTTTAGGAAATTTTCAATCGGTGATTTTTTTTTAATTTAAATTTTAAAAAATTTAAATTTAAAAAATTCAAAATATGTTTTTATTAAAAAATATCATATTTATACAGAGTGTTTGGAAATTGCTAGTACACAAAAAGACCGTGGCATCTGGAAATCCTAAGAAATCTAAGAAACCTATTTAAAGAAATGCACTCATTAATTGCATTTTTTGAGAAATTTTCAATCTGATTTTTTTTTAATTTTTAAAAATTAAAATTTTAAAAATTCAAAATTAGTTAAAAAAACATATTTATACAGTGTTTGGAAATTGCTAGTACAAAAAAAAAACCGTGGCATCTGGAAGTCTTAAGAAATCCAAGAAACCCATTAAAAAAAAATTGCACTAATTAATTGCATTTTTTGAAAAATTTTCAATTTGATTTTTTTAAATTTAAATTTGAGAAAATTTAAACTTTAAAAATTCAAAATATATTTATTAAAAAATATCTTATTGATACAGGATGTTTTCAAGTTGTTAGTACAAAAAGAACGTGGCATCTGGAAGTCCTAAGAAATCCAAAAAATCCATTAAAAAGAATTTGCATTAATTAATTGCATTTTTTTGAGAAATTTTCGATCTGATTTTTTTAAATTTAAATTTAAAATTTTCTTAATTAATTAATTAAAAGCATTTCTTTGAGAAATTTTCAATCTGACTTTTTTCTTAATTTAAATTTTAATAAATTTAAATTTGTTTATTAAAAAATATATTTTTACAGGGTGTTTGGAAATTGCTAGTACAAAAAAATCGTGACAATCCTAAGAAATCCAAGAAACCCATATTAAAAAAGAAATTGAGTTAATTAATTAATTGCATTTTTTTGAGAAATTTTCAATCTGATTTTTTTAATTTAAATTTTAAAAATTCAAAATTTTAAAAATTCAAAATTTTAAAAATTCAAAATTTAAAAATTCAAAATTTTAAAAAATCAAAATTTGTTTATTAAAAAATATCGTATTTATACATCGTATTCGGAAATTGCTAGTACAAAAAAAGACCGTGGCAGTCCTAAGAAATCCAAGCAACCCATTAAAAAAAAAAATTTAATTTTTTTTCCATAAAATAACACCATATTCGTCAACTCATTATTTGTGTAAGCGGCATTCATTTCGGTTTTGCCAATATTTGGGGTTTTGGCTTGACCAGAGGGTCTTGGGCTTGACACATATTCACCAACTTAAAAAAATTAAATCCCCAAAACAAAAAAAAAATTTACAGTTTCTTTTGAAAAACTTCAACTAAGCAGTTGAAAGGTTTCCTGATGAGCAATCTTGCAATTTTTCCGTTTTTACCTTTTGTTAGAAATTACCCCTAGATTTAACGACTTTTTCCCTAAGTTGGCAACACTGCATAAACCCTCTTTTTAGACATTATGATATGATTTTGTCATAATTGAACAATAATTAAGTGAAAATGGTGGAAAATATTTTGCAAAACGATAACGTTTATAATAACAGTTTAGGTTGCGACATCGCGCGGCTAAATGTTTGACCTAAAATTGTGTCAAATTGACATTTCTAATAAAAGAAAAAGTTTTCATAAAAAAAAATATTCAGTCCATTAACGAGACATCGAAAATTATTTCAGTCATATGAAATGGCTCCAACAATAATTTTAAAAATTTTTGTTGCAAATCGTTTTTGATTGCAGTGAAAACCTCGAGCAGTCTCTGTACAGCTGTTTCAGCCCTGCTTGGGGCTTCTTCAGCAGAGACGTAACTCGACATTCCCACTGCAAACAAAAACGACTTGTCCAATTTATTCGCAATTGCGATACAGGAATGATGAATAGATAAAACAGCGACATCTTATGGTCAAAAAGCGATCGTAAGATGTCGCGTTTTATCTATTAATAATTTTAAATTAAAATTCAAAAGTACGTACCCTCGACCAAAATAATTTTTGACGTCGAGATAGTTAACCCAAAAGTTTTTTGAAACGATTAAACAAACACGTTCACATTAAAGTAACGTTTTTTAATTAATTTTTTCTTTTCTTAAAACATGTGGCTTCCTCGTCGCTCGCATAGCTTAAGCATATATTCTATTTCTGTTACCTGCTTGACGGACATCAATTTAAATAACGCGTTGGCAAATTATTTTTGAGGATTTTGATTTCATAAACGTATTGTTTTTTTTTAGTTTGTAAGTTTCTTGTTATACTCAACAGACTGTAAATAGTTGAGTGAATTAATCGAATAACTTGATGGAATTTTTTAACGAAATCCTGTCCTAGAAATAAATATAATATTAGGGGGGAGAAGGTTTTATAATTACAAATAAAAAGAAACTCGTTAGGGTTTAACAAATACATTCATATTTATTTATATGCAATACAAAGAGAATCAATTCATATATTTCTATTAGAATATATTTATAATATAAAACAATTCCGGTATCTATTATATTTACAGTATTTGTACTTTTGAGCAAATACTTGTATTGCATTGTTTGTGTGTTTAAAAAAAATAAGACTATTGTACATTGGTTGAGCATTAGTAACTGTATCATATGTAATGGCAACATTGAGGTGGCTGAGTGTGTGTATTGTATTTGAATTGAAATGATTCTCTTGAAGTCATGCTGGACGCAAAAAACAGTTTCGATTTTCTTAATTTTTTTTTTCTCGTGTTTTTTTTTCTTCTTCTTCTTAAAACACATATATACCGTCGAATCAATTTGATCAGTAAAGTATTTAGTTGTTGTTGTTGTTTGATGATGAGATTGTCTCACGAACATAAATTATTATATTATCAGAGCATTTATATAAAACACTAAAAACGTCCAAAGATTCACAGATTCACACCGTTTCTAAACGCAAAACATTTACAAGTCAGTTTTTTTTTTTTTTTTCTATATTCAGTTAACCCTGTTCGATAATATCCCAGTCTTTTGGTTCATCGAATTATTATTATTATGTTTTTATTTTATTTGATTTTATTTTTTTCTGTTTCGTATATTTATAATATTATATTTAAAGTAAGTTACAATTTCACATTCTTTCTTTTGTCGTTTTTTTTTTCTTTTATTTTCACCTTCGAGCGCACTTCGAAATCAACGCATCCGCCGCCTAATAATAAATTTATTGCTAATTTTGATTCGCTCAATCGATCCCGGACGATGTTTATTATTAATAATAATAATAATAATAATAACACTAAGTCGACGGGACGTGTACTTCGAAATTACATCTCGAATAACAATGCACGTTTGTTTATTTGTTCATTTCATTCCGCGCTGTTATTTTACACGTGTATTGCGCACTTGTTATTATTTGTTTGTGTTTGTACGCCACGCCTCGAATTATTGGAGATTCATGCAAAGCCGCGTACACACTTGAGTACGAATGCGAATGAGGAAATGCACAGCCACACTCTGTATGAGGAAGAAATACGAATATGAATTGATCCAATAGTTCAAGGTTTTTTTTTAAGTACATCCGAGCTGAGGACGATTGTCTTTTTTTTTAAGTATAAGGCATGTCGCCTCGTCCGCATTCCTTCACAAGTCTGTACGCACCTTAATACCCAATCGGCCATTACTAGAGATACACAGATTCAGTTGAACGGGAAAGCTTCAAAACCGCATATTTCTCTGATAATAATCGAAACAACAATCTTGCGCACCTTTTCCAATTTGGGGGAGGGCGCAGGCGCAGGCGCAATGCATTCGGAACGTATACAAAATACATAAATGCAGTCGAAAAAAAATTTCTTTTTTTTTAAACAAAATCCTTAGTTATTAATTTAACTATGGCACTTATTGTTGAAAAGCCGTTTCGTTTCGTACTTATTATTTCTGCGTGATAACAACAAACCGAAAACACTTTCATTATAATGCAGAAATACAACACATCGTTAACTATGCACTTATACGTATCGTATCTATATATAAGTATATACTTTTTTTTTTAGAGTAGTCAAACTACGTTGAATTGATGAAATGGAAGATGATCAAAATTAAAAAAAAGAAAACGTAATTTGGATTACGATTTCGACGACTCTACAGGGTGCTGCGTTTCGTTTTCAAACGCAACGTACGAGAAAATCCCATGTTAATTTAAAACTGCTCGAATATTGGCTTCGCTGATTATTTTACAGCGAAATTCCATTGGGGTTTCTTAAAGTACTCTTCAAGACGAATCTGTCCGCGAAGTTTCAGCAATTTTCGTTTGCTCAGTTTCAAGATATTTAAAAAAAATCAGTAAGGAAATGCAATGTATAGAATTTTTTTTTTTAAATATCTTAAAACTCAGCGCATGAAAAATTCTCAAACTTCGCAGACGGATTCGTCTTGAAGAGTACTTTAAGAAACCCAAATGGAATTTTGCTGTAAAATAATTAGCAAAGCCAATATTCGAGCACTTTTAAATTAACATGTGATTTCCTTTCCCATGTTAATTTAAAACTGCTCGAATATTGGCTTCGCTGTTTATTTTACAGCAAAATTCCATTGGGGTTTCTTAAAGTACTCTTCAAGACGAATCTGTCTGCGAAGTTTCAGCAATTTTCGTTTGCTCAGTTTCAAGATATTTAAAAAAAATCAGTAGGGAAATGCAATGTATAGAATTTTTTTTTTTAAATATCTTAAAACTCAGCGCATGAAAAATTCTCAAACTTCGCAGACGGATTCGTCTTGAGGAGTACTTTAAGAAACCCAAATGGAATTTTGCTGTAAAATAATTAGCAAAGCCAATATTCGAACACTTTTAAATTAACATGGTATTTCCTGTGCATGTATGTTGCGTTTCGAAATGCAGCACCCTGTATAATAACGTGAATGCACTTACACAGACGTGTGTGTATAATAACATTAAAAAAAAGCACTTGAAAGACACTTTAATAATATATCATAGTGCATCGTTTGCAATTATTATTATTATTAGTATTGCACAATTTCGTTTTTTGAAGTATATTTCGTGTGTTCCCGCGCCACTAAAAGTTTCAAATGATGTGACATAAATGTGCTTGCTGCTACGGTTTTCTTATGACACAAAAAAAAATTTTGACGAACCTGAACTAAAAAAAAAAACAAAATAAAATAAAAAGTACATATCGATCGTATCATTGCAACTTGAAAAAAGGCGGAGAGGTCAATAAACGACGTAAATGGCTGTTGTTGGTTTTCATAAACGCTACTTACAACAAGAAAACCGTTCGCTAATGTTCCTTTTTAATGTGAAACTGAATGAACTAAAGAAAGAGACGAAAAATAATTTTAAAAAAATGAGCTAAAACGTAATACTAGTACGATTAATTAAGAAACAAAAAAAAAGTCGCCCAACTGGGATATCACATCTGTCGCTTAAACCACTTACTCTCTATGTTATACATAAAGTGTAACATACTTACATTTTCTTCATTTTTTTTTAAAACTATTTAAATTGTAATTATATACACAAATTGGCTTACGAACTAATTAAATGCTATCACGTTTTATAAGTCTTGTAGCTCAACGAATTTTTTTTTTAGGCTGCTACAGCCGCTCCTCTTCTTCTTCAAATCGAGTAATAGTGATGATGATAATATTTATAATAATAATAATAATGATAATATTATAATTAAAAAAAAGAGGCCTGCACACCCAAACAAAACCATTACTTAATGTTTAGTTTAATTTAATAGTATGAGAGAAATGAGACAAAAAAAAGAAAGAAAAAAAAACTTTGGAAGCTTGGTCGTCGCTTTTTAAACTAATCGTATATTATATTAAGTCAAGTAGTATTAGTTAGTAGTCGTATACGAATCTTGTAAACAAAACAATATACATATACAAACAAATGTACAATAATTAAATAAGAGATTTGGTTGATCATGGTATCATTTTTTTTTTTTTTTTTAGAAAACTCGACTTTAACATAACTATTAACGTAAGTACATAATATAGTATAAACAAATTACAAAAAAAATGATACTAAAATTATTTTGCAACACCGAAATTCTATTCTTCTTGTTTTCATTATTGTTCATCAAAAAAAAAAAAAAACATAAATGTTGCGTCATTCGATGATAATATGAGTTATTACTATCACATACAAAAAAAAAAATCTGAGTGATTCTCTGTGTAATTGTAATTTATAAACAAAATATGCTCTTGAGTAACATCATAGTGAATTTACTTGTAACGTAAAGAACTAAAAAAAAATATATATATTAAATTGCAAGGAAGCCCTGTTTTCAAACTGATTGTAAAAATGAAATAAAATAACGCACATCAAAATAATTTTGATGTTGTTGCGGGGTGATGCGGTTCGTGTAAATTCACTTTGACTTGTCGAGAAACCGTAAAAACCTTAACACGTTGATAATATTAAAAAAAGAAAAAAATCACCGTTTACATTCATATTTATTTATTCCCAAAAAACCCGTTGTTTTCGGAAGATGATTTATGATAATAAACAACTGAATTATCTCATTCGCTCTGAAATTCCAAAGTTTGCAACACTTTAGAAATTTCGTTTGAAGAGTATTATATACAGGGTGTGACTTTAATGAGGGGTGAAACTTTAAGGGCCGGTTCCTTACACCGAAGTATGAAAAAAAGTTTATATAAACATAGGTCCGCAGACGCGTGGTTTCTGAGATACAACAAAATCATCGTAGACAGCCCCGATTTCATGTTTGAAGTCTCATAACTTTCCCGAACAACTTTCCCAAATAACATTTCCGCCTGTCTTGAAAAGTAAAGGTACTTCACTCTTACATCGATTTCAAACATTTCGAATTCCTCGGTATATGACGGTAGATACTCAGATTTTGACAAGCGTGTTTTAGGTTCGGGAAGATGCGGGAACTTTCATAAAGAATAAATTTTTCTGAGAAATCGACAACAAAAAAGTTTCCCAATTTTTTTTTCGGACCCTGTATCTCAGAAACTGCGCGCTTACCGATGTGTGTTTATAAGAACTTTTCTTCGTAGTTCGACGTGAGGAACCAGCCCTTGACGTTTGTCTCCTCATAAAAATTACACCCTGTATAAAGAATAAGTATCTAAAAAAAAAAAATAGTGATAATGAAACGAGTTATTCTCCAGAGAATTTATGTCAATGAGCTTCTTGTGTTAAAGGAGACGAAACAACGGCCTCAAAAACAGGATCAGTGGGGAGCGTGGTGTATGTTATTTCCGATGTGCTCCGCTGGGGTGCGTTCGAAAAAGACCTCCCGAGTGCAATTCTAACTTATTTTGAATCTCGCTCATCCATGGTGCAAGAAATCCTGCGTTTACGTTACGTTACGACGACGTGCGCACTTTTGCCGCCGCTCAATTTTAAAACGGAACGCGAAAAGAACATCCGTTGTCATGGTAACAACGTAAACGAAGGAATTTTCGCAAAAAGGAATAAATGGTTTTTCGTTAGGCCACGACATCTCCTTGGATTCAAACTCATTGATTGACACCAAAAGATAAATGTGTTCCGTTAACTTCTTGGAAGTACAGTCGAAAGCAAAAAATAGTAGGCAGTTACAGATCCCTGTAATTTTGTAAATTTAAAAGCGTTCAGATTTGACAGACTCGAAACTTTCTGTGGAAAAATTACGGGAAACTGTAATCGTTTATTCGTGAAAATCACGAAAGTTTCGTGAAAATCCCTACAATAAGGAAAACATTGGAATGACACGTGGTTAACCTAACCTATAAAAAGCATTAAATTGAAATGTTCGAGTGAGTTTTGTGAAGCTTTCGTAAATTTAGCATGATGTAAGTACAATACACAAAAATAAAACTAACAGAAAGCATCGATGGATCGAATAGGACAAGTTATACTGAATAAGCTGAATGACATTAATGACAGCCCTTATTAAAAGCGCCATCTGTTGTCTACTGATTTTCGCGAATTATTTTTTGCTTCCGATTGTTTCGTGAATTATGTATTTCTTGTAATTTTCTTCGTAATGTCTGTCAATGTTGAGATCATAGAAATTCAATGAGAACAAAGTGCGCATGACTGAACATGATTGAAATTCATGAAGTGTCATCAGGACAGCTTTAGGTTTATGAGTAGTGAGGTAAAAATGCGGTACTTTTACGTAGCCCTGTCGGTACTGGCAACTTGAGAAAGGAAGATTTCGCTTTTTAAACGAATTTTTTGAGGTTATGTCATTTCTTTTGTTATTATTGCCGTATCGAATCATCTGTCTATGAAAGTCATGTCAATACGGACACAAGCTACTTGAAGAGTTCCTGGCCATATTCCGTTCGATGCTATATAGCTTGATAATTGAATTACAAACGAGAAGAGAAAAATTCAGTTCAAATTTCCCCAGTGACAAATCGTAGTTTGACAAAATATTCATAGATGGCGCTGGTGTAATGGAATTTCAGAAGGATTCTTCTCAAAACTCAACCAGAAATGCACCAAGCGCTCAATTAATTATTATTTTTTTATTGAATTAATTAAGTTAAAAATTCGCGGTAATTTTTTTCGAGTATTTTTTTGTTAATTTTAATAGCCTGATTTTTTATTTGCAATTTTTTTCCTCCAATACCATTCGCAAAAGCGAATTCTAATAATGAAGACGCCAACTACTAGCGAAAATTTTGGACTTTAGGGTATTTTATTTTATATTGTTTTTATTCTAACCTAACTTTTATTAGGCAACAATAGTGACAGCTAGCGAATTGTTTTTATTCTAACCTAACTTTTATTAGGCAACAATCGTGACAGCTAGCGAATTGTTTTTATTCTAACCTAACTTTTATTAGGCAACAATAGTGACAGCTAGCGAATTGTTTTTATTCTAACCTAACTTTTATTAGGCAAAAATAGTCTCAACTAGCGCCGTAAAATTATGTTATACGCATTTTAAATAATCTCCTAGTGGTATAAAGTTTGTTTTAAAACGCACACAAAACAACTTTACCTCATTAAGGCCCGGTTTCCGGAAATAATTAAACGGTCTATTAATTTAAGCAACGATTAGAATGTGATAAGCTTTGCTTTACGTCGTCGGGTGCGTCACATTCTGACTTTTAGTTAATACTAATCGACCCGTTAATCGCTTACTTACAGAAACCCAGGCTTAATGGCCGGTTGCACCAAACGCTCAACTTTAGGCACCGCTTAGAACGTGATTTAATGAATATTTTGTAACCCAAATGTCACATTATAAGCAGTACTTAAATTTAAGCTCGACTTAAGTGTTTGGTTTCATTGTTAAAATGTGAAATGTTAAAATAGAACGTGATTTAATGAATATTTTGTAACCCAAATGTCACATTATAAGCAGTACTTAAATTTAAGCTCGACTTAAGTGTTTGGTTTCATTGTTAAAATGTGAAATGTTAAAATAGAACGTGATTTAATGAATATTTTGTAACCCAAATGTCACATTATCAGCAGTACTTAAATTTAAGCTCGACTTAAGTGTTTGGTTTCATTGTTAAAATGTGAAATGTTAAAATAGAATGTGATTTAATGAATATTTTCTAACCCAAATGTCACATTACAAGCAGTACTTAAATTTAAGCTCGACTTAAGTGTTTGGTTTCATTGTTCAAGTTAGGTTAGAATGAAAACAATGCTCAAGACAGCAGGACTGGCCGTACGAAATATTTTAAAATAACGCGTTCTTACGTCACTTGTGATGACTATAAATAACGAAGCGCCGTGCTTTACAAGAAGTTAAAGCCTACAGTTGCCCTTAAGACCTTAAAGAAGCTACAGGGGACATAGAAATGTCAACTTGTAGTTGTAGCGCACTTAAGATGCTTATGGCAGCACAGAATACTGTTTCTGTTGTGTGCCGACTATGTTCTCACTTTATAACAACGAACGGTATATCTTATTATGAATACAGGGTGTTAAAAAAAATGTCACGAATCTTTAAGGGGAGGGGAGTATAACTCAAAATAAGCAGAAAAGCTTTAATGAACGTGGGTTCGCAAATGCGTAGTTTTGGAGATACGAAGGATGATTCCTTTTTGAGGCATTCGCGCGTTGCATTTTCTAATCGTAATCGACAGAGGTTTGAGAGATTTAATGCGCGGCGTGTGCGCTGTGCCTGTAGATGACATCGAGGAACAGGCTGCCACAAGAAAATCGAATCCGAGAGGCGAGCCAACGCGGGAATTAACGAAAGAGTCCGAAGCTCCGCACGGCGGAGATGTTGCGGCAGTTGTCAAACAGAGAGAAGAGCAACAAATACAACAACAAGGAACAACATCTCATTTGTCTTTTCGCGATTATTTCTTCGTACAGTCAAGAGCAATAAATTTTGGTCGTCAAAGTTTGGTGCCTCGCCTGTATTTTACTAGAAGCAAGGCAGATTGACGTGTTAATTTTTGAAAACTGCGAGTGATTTAATATTGTACAAGTCATTCTCGACATTTTTTTTTTTTTGATGGACTTATTTGAATTTTTCTGACTTCCGGAATTTTTAACTGATTTACAGCGACGGCCCAAATTTAATACACGCGACTGTACAAAAATTAAAAACCAAAAATGCGTAAGCGCAACGTAAATGTTTAACATCTCCGAAACCGTCAGTTTGCGGATCCACGTTCATTAAATGACTTTTCTGCTTATTCTGGACCGTACTAGCTCCCCCTCAATGTTTGCGACACTTGAAAAAAAAAACACCCTGTATAAGCAGAAATACTGTAATCGCTTTTTACATATATAAATCGCTTTTCACACATATACTACAATTTTCATCGAACAAAAGTCAGCTTTATTACGTAATAATGTTTTTCTTGGAGCAGATAAAATACCAATTCTATTGTAAACTCGGTTTAGATTCGAAAAATAAAATAGATTTTATACAGGGTCTTCATGGTTGATTGTACCCCACATGATCAAATTGTGCCCTGGGCAGTTGGACTATCAATTGATGCAAACGGTTGGCAGCACTAAACTCGTTTATTGAGTTTCACCGTTGCGTCAACAGAGGGCTGTACTATGTACTATGAAAATTGATTGCGCACGTCATGGGTCACGTGTGGGATACAAGATTAAATGAAGACCTGATATACACATAAATAAAAATGAAGGCGGTTGTTGTTAACAAATGAAATGAGTTTTAATTAAAAAGTACGTAATTAAAATATGAATGTAAACGGCGTTATATCGCAGGTGTGTAGACCCTGTATAAAAAAAAAGGAGTAGGTATAACCTCTATAATATATGTATGTACGTGTATATAGAATATATGTGTATAAAAACGGTAGTTAGTAGATAATAAGAAAATGTTGCTGCAACCGTGATTGCGCGATTACGTATATCAAAAATGCGGTCAAAAATATATTCGGAGGACACTGCGCCAGAAGCGTTTATTGCGAACGAATAGAATGGTAGAAACTGAAACCACCGCCGCCGCCGCCGTCGTTTTTTGTTTGAAAGTTTACATTGAGCGCGCTTCGTGTACAGTGCCCCTTAATGGAGATATAAAACCCGTCAGACGCATTCGCTATCCCTTTCTTCCTCACCAATTTACATTTAAGAGATCACATAGTTTATCTAACTACAACAATAATAATATAATATACTTATTAAAGTACTTTCTTGATTAAAAGTATTGCCACTAAGTGAACAGGACACGTTTTGAATTGAATAAATTTTAAAATACTTTTACATTTTACATATATTTATAGTATGTATACTTAATCGTAATATGTTTACATCCCGTCTTAAAGCCTGTTACATCAACCATAGCGCGACGCATGGTTCTTCAGCACCACGTGAAAATCACTCAGCAAAATATCCGGAGATATTTATATTGAATATTCATCAATAAATAATTGCTAGGATTTCTTTGTTTTTTTAAGTCTTTTTTTTTTAAGCAACAACTTAGTAAAACAACTCTCCCTAAGTCAGTCTATTATTGGAAGGCAATAGGTCACCCAATACAAGGACCCAATTGCCATCCGGCCGTTAGTCACTGGGCCGGAAGTCCGTTCGGCGGTTTGAATTCTGGAGTGGCAGACGGAAACTGCGCAACACTCGTTGGTGGATTAAAGCTAGGGGCGTAGCACTGGGGGAAATAAAGTTCCGGTTTGACAACCGTGGTCGGTGTTAAGCCCCTCGGCAGCATACCGTTCGTTGGATGTTTTCCTTCTGATCCCGTCGAATCCCGTCGGTTCTTCGCCGCGTGCGGATTCATGTGGTTATCTATGTGCTTCTTCACTTCCGGTTCCGTGGCGAACCTCCTTCTACAGTTGGGCATCGGACAACAGAAAGGTCTATCCCCCTGATGCGTTCGAGTGTGCTGGTCCAAGATGGCCTTCTGCCTAAAGTCTTTCCCGCACTGCGTGCATTTATACGGCTTCTCTCCCGTATGTATCCGCAAGTGTTGGTTCAAAATGGTTCGTTGTCTGAAATTTCGGCCGCAGTAAACGCATCCGTAAGGCTTTTCGTTCGTGTGAATGCGAAGATGTTGCGTCAAATGCGACTGCTGACGGAATCTCTTTCCGCATTCGGGACATGGATACGGTCGCGATTCGATATGTATACAGCCGTGCTGCAGCAACGTCGATTTCTGTTTGAATTCCTTCTGACAGATCGGACACCGAACGTACAGCGGCATACCGGCCGATCGACCGTGCTGTATGACGTCAGGAAGTTTGCCAGGTCCTTGTTTCAGATACTGAAGTGCACCGAAATTCGCTCCCGATCCGAACACAGAATGGTTCATTCCCTTGTTATCCTTGAAGTACGCCGGGTACTGCAGGTTACCTGCCACGCTGTTCGGCGAGAAACAGGCGCCCCGATCGTTTTGTGACGCGTCGCCGTCGCCGTACGTCGACGTCACTTCCTCTTTGCCCTCGTCCGCCGGAAAAGGCACGTCCTGCGGCCATAGTGTCGGGTTAATGCCGTTCTTGAATACGAGATGGGGACTCACATCTGCAAAGACAGAGAAACTAATTTGTTTTAATCGGAAATTTTCAGCGGATCAATACGTTCGTTCTGACGGATGGTTTAATAAATTTTTGTTTGTGCGCGTGACTTTCAACTTAACGCCGTTCAACAATCACAACCTTTTCTTTTTAATTTTACTCTCTTCTAATAATACAAACGCAGAAGTCAATTTTCACTGACGATTCCACAACCAGCACAACACGTTTTCGTTTTCTTAATTTCGATGCGTATTCGGAACCGAACAATGCCAATTTCTTTACTTATTTCTTTTTTATGTGAATTTAAAACTGAAGGTTTTACCATTGCAAAACAAAAAAAATATACAGGGAGATTCAGGCAACACTTTCATTAAAAGTTTACGGAATTCTCCTTTGAATTTCTGTTTCATATTTTGCAGTTATAAGTTAACGATATGGATCTATCAAAATATAATATTTTCAAATTTCGAACACTTCCGCTTATACCGGAACTTTCTTGTTTTAATTGAAGTTTGTTCTTGTCCGATGAAAATAGTAAGTAGAAAGTTTTTTTAATCTCAAACCGGACAGAAAAATGAAGGGAAACACACTCAACGTTTCGCTATAGATTTATAGCTTCGTCAGGAGTGAAAAAAAGTAAATAAACTTGTTTTGTTTATTTACTTTTTTTCACTCCTGACGAAGCTATAAATCTATAGCGAAACGTTGAGTGTGTTTCCCTTCATTTTTCTGTCCGGTTTGAGATTAAAAAAACTTTCTATTTCTTGTTTTAAATAGAATACCCCAATTTTTAATGAATTTTTGAAATCTTCATAAAATTCTAAAAATATTTTGTGCAACATGTGATACAAGAAAAATTAAAATAACCGTTTCCGAGATATTTTCATTTTTTTAAAATAATACAGACTTGCAGAATCTTGGTTGTGATACGGCCATCCTTATGCAACAAAAACCATGATGCCCATTTTTGGCCTTTAGTAGACTACAGTAACATTCTTTCAGATCATGTCCAGTTTTGCACTTAATTGCTTACAGGCTGGTTGAAAAGTAACTTCTATTCGAACTAATTTCAACTGTCGAAAAGTCGGAACGCCCGGTATATTTTTGTACCATGTGACTCAGGATTAAATGTTCCTTCGTTCTATATTACATTCCCTATACCTATCTCTTATAGTTCACTCGTTATCGATGATTTCTTTTTAATACCTGATTTCTTTCCATTTTTCGGATTTTTTTTTTTAATAGTGGGCTATGAAAACTAGAGAAATTATAATTTTTCAAATCATCCGTCTAGTAGGCATTAAAAAAAATAATTTATTCGCTACGAAGAATCAAAAAATGAATAGTCAAACACAGACATATTAAATGTATTTGATCATTAAAAAAATCCACAATTCAAGAATTTAATAAAATAATAGTTATATCGAGGAAAATACGTTATTACTTAGATACAATAAAAAGGTATTATTAATAAATAATAGCTGAGGACAACTCAGAACCAATATACCAACAATTTGTATATTATTTTTAATATTTTTGATTTATTTATTACTTTCATCAAATTTTGTATTGTAAGTGTAAATTTCGTTATCGATGATTTCTTTTTAACACGTATTTTTTTCCATTTTTCATT
Source organism: Prosopocoilus inquinatus (assembly GCA_036172665.1). Lineage (NCBI taxonomy): Eukaryota > Metazoa > Arthropoda > Insecta > Coleoptera > Lucanidae > Prosopocoilus > Prosopocoilus inquinatus. Next base: position 3,370,965 of record CM069873.1, read on the forward strand.
ATTATTTTTAAATAGCGGGCTATGAAAACTAGAGAAATTATAATTTTTGAAATCACCTGTCTAGTAGGAATTAAAAAAAAAAACAATTAATCGCTACGAAGAACCAAAAAATGAATAATCAAACACAGACATATTAAAGGTATTTGACGATAAAAAAATCGACAATTCAAGAAGTTGTTATATCCAGGGGAAAATGCGTTATTACTTAGATACAGTAGAAACTTATTACTAATAAATAATAGCCGAGGACAACTTAGAGCCAATATTATAACCAACAATTTGTGTATTATTTTTAATATTTCTGATTTATTTATTAGTTTTCATAAAATTTTGTATTGTAAGTGTAAATTTCTCCTTGTGTAAATTGTGTTTTTTTTTAATTCCTACGAGACGGATGATTTGAAAAATTATAATTTCTCTAATTTTCATCGCCCACTACTTAAAAACACCGAAAAATGGAAAAGAATTAATTATTAAAAAGAAATTATCGATAACCAGTGAACTCTAAGAGCTCGGTATAGGGAATGCTAATACAGTTCGAAAGAACATATAATTCGGATTCTTATGGTATAAAAAAATACTGGGTGTTCTATTTAAAAAACATGACTTTTCGACAGTTGAAATCAGTACTTTTAAACCAGCCCGTAAACGATTTTGTGTAAAATTAGACATGACCTGAAAGCCTATGAGCATAACCTACTACAGTCCAAAAATTGAAATTATGGCTTTTGTTACACAAAGATGGCAGCATCATTAACAAGGTACTGCAACTTTGAACTTGAAAAAAAAAAAAATGAAAATATCTCTAAAACGGCTAATTTTTCTTGTATCACATGTTACACAAAATATTTTTAGAATTTCATGAAGATATCAGAAATGCAATAAAAAATGGGGTATTGCATTTAAAATAAGAAAGTTGACAGCAACTTCCGGTACAAGCGGAAGTGTCCGAAAGTTGGAAATATTATATTTTAATAGATCATTATCGCTAACTTATAACCGCAAAATATAATATAGAAAATCAAAGAGGCAGTCCGTAAACTTTTAATGAATGGGTTCCCTGAATCTCCCTGTATACAGGGTATTACAAAATCAAGCGTCATCGTTGTAATTTCGTTTAACGTGCAACGCCATTTATAAAGTTCAAAAAAAAAAAAATATTATTAAATTATTTTACTAGGATCGTTTGTGCGGTAATCAAAAAGAATATATTCGGCGAAAAATTCCTATAAATTTGAGTGCATAAAAAATAATTTTAAAGGGCAACGTCGGAAAAGCATCTAGAAGTCTTTTTTAAAGCTTTAAATGTGATATGAGAAATAATTTAAGACGACTGTTTAAAAATAAAAATGTGACCATTTAAATATTGCCCAGTTTCAATTAAATTCCGAAATTTAAATTAAATCGTAAATTCCTGTGCATTATTTTGGATATGTGAAATAAAAATTGCAAATAAATTTGCTGATACGGTATAACCTCTTAATATGCCCAAATCCGTACCACCAGTAATCCGAACAGCGGAAACTCGAAGCCATAATCTGAACAGTCGCTCTTTAATCCGAACAGAAAATGCAATGCAAACTGAACTCTCGTCAACTGAACGTTCAATAATGAACAGTAAAGTTACTTTTCTTGCTTTGGCGATTTGGAGAATTGGGCATTTGGGGATTATCTACTGTCATTTCGTTTTCGATCACAATTCTTCAAACCTTCAAAGCAGTAAAGCTGGTTTTCCTGCTTTGGAGGTTTCAAGAATTGTGATCACGTGATGGTCGAAAACGAAATGACAGTAGATAATCCTCAAATGCCCAATTCTCCAAATCTCCAAAGCAAGAAAATTAGTTTACTGTTCATTGTTGAACGTTCAGTTGACAGTTCAGCAATTTAAAATGGAGATGACTTCTAAAAATAAACATGTTACTTCATCCATCGATAAATGAAAAGAACGAGGTGGGTTTCTACAGTTAATTTTGGATTTGAAAAAGAGATCCCAGTTCATTGTGGGAATTTTGAAATTCGCAGGATAATCAGGAAATTGTACAGTATTTTTGTCTTTTGTTCGGTAAACCGTACATTTCGAAAATCCGAATCAACCAGCGCAATTATTAGTTCGGATTAAAGAGGTATTTAAAAAAAAAATTCTGAATTCACTAGAAATTGCTCATTTTGTTTGCAGTTGTTTTAAAAATTTTGATCAATAAAATTTATAATTTTTTTTTATAAACTTATCTATCTTGTGAGTGAAAAAATAAAAGATTGGGCCTTAAAACAAATGACTTTTGTTGTGCAGTGCATAATAAATATAATGATGTAATTTATGCGTAACATGCATAAGTGGAAAGCTACTTGTAAAAAAATATTTTGTATGTTGCACTTCGTCTACTAAGCGTAGTTTCTGTTCGATATATTTTATGTAACATGTCAGATTTCTAACCTTAAAATTAATAGACGTAGTCATATTTCAAATGTCATTTGAAAAAAAAAAACAAAATGGTTGCCCTGAAACATTCTAGATCTAGAGAATGGTGAATATGCTGGTGACAATATTGTCAGTCTTTTTGCCCAAAAATGCGCGTCTTCAGTTTCAGCTCTTTTATATGTAAGTAATAATGTAAATAAATCGTTTGGAGCCACAAAAACTGAAAACTGTTTATAAAAAAAGAAAGAAAAAAAACATAAAAGCATAACTAAATTGTGACAAATCTTCTACATATTTGTATTTTGAGTCATTTCTTTCTTTTTTTTTTCAATTCCTGCATTCCTCCCTTTTGGGTAGGAACGAATTAATCATATTATAAGTAAAATAACATTAAAAAGAAAAATAAAAAAGAAAACCGTGTACCGGGTGAGCCAGAAATATTGTTGCTGGCTTGAATTTCTCGTAAATTCGAAAAATCAGTCGAACGCCACTTGATCTTGTGATTGCATTGGAGTGATAATAATCTGTAGATTTAGTAGTGATTAAAAAATTCAGAAAATGAGAATTATCGCATTATTACTTTTTGGTTAATTGCTTGTTGTAGCGACAGAATTAGAAAATGCCAAATAAAAACTTTTAAAAACGAAATATTATTCAATTTTCAACCTCTATTAAAAGTACGGTGGAAAGCAAAAAATAGAAGACAACAACAGTTTCCTGTTAATTGTCCTTTTCAAAATGGTATTGATTCAAGACGACTTCGCAGATTCTACGTCTAAGTCTTAAGCTTGTTAAATTTGAAGGCTTATAAATTTTTCAAACGCCGTCTGTGAAGGTGTGTCTTTAATCGATCAAGGACAATTAAAATAAATAAAAAATAAAATAGAATTTTTGATATATTTCAGTTTTTTTAAATAATTTAATTTTATTAAAAAAATTATGACCCTTTTGTGAAACCTTTTCGATGGTAAAATGACAGAAGCACTCATCAAGCATTAAACTGATTAAAAAGTTACTCATAACCTTCTCATCATTGCCAAAATTTGACTGAAAGAGTAAACAAGGTTAGATAATATTGTCAATTTCAAATTGATGGGACTTTTTTTTGCTGAAAGTTGGCTGATTCTACCAGACTCTAACTAGAAGGTCTCTACACTTACGGTGGGTTTCGCAAAAAAATTGTTAAACAGCGATTAATTTAATTCTCTGATTAAGGAACGTCATTGGACGAAGTTAACAATAGATTTGAAACAACCAATTACACTGTTTCACCCAACCAATCACAGGCTTTAATCACGCTGTTAAATTAATCAATGATTAAGGTCCGGTATTATAAAGGCAAGTTAGCATGAACTATTGGTTTATTCCCATGGTAACAATTGTGAACACAATTATTGTTATGGCAATAAACTGAGAGTTAAAGTTAACTTTCATTTATAATACTGGGCCTAAATAATTTTTGTGAAACTGGGGGTTAACCTCTTAAAACTGTTGTCAATCTAATCAAGAAGAATATCTCTGTCGTTCATGGCCAATTCAAAAAAAAAAAAAAAAAACAATATAAATGAGTCTTTAGCGTGGCTCTTTTTGTTAAAGTCTTTTTTATTTTCCTCTGAATTCAAATAAATTTCTGACTAAGGCACGATTTCACTGTTTTTTTTTTCTCCCGAAGGTTTGTAGCGATGACGGTTGTCCAAACATTTAAATTTAATAAATGTTAAATCGTGACACTGAATTTTCAATTTGTTTTTAACAGAAATCAAGCGCGCTTTTCGACTGACCGCTCTGAGAGAATCTCCGCCCTCTGTTTTTACATGAGGTTAGAATAAGATGGAGATACTCTGAGAGCACACTCAAATAATCAGTCGAAAACGCTGTTAGACTCACAACAAAATTTTTTTATTGTTTTTATTATTTTATTTTATCGTGAAAATTAATGTTCTTTTTAAATTTTGATTACGACTTAATCCTATCTTAATCACATTATTTATTTATTATTATTTATCTTAATCACATTATTTGGAACATCGCGATCTTCACCGATTTATTCACCGATGAGTGATGGCGACCTCTATGAGATTTTCTCCTATCCTCTTTCTACGCACTAAATTTAAACTTTTAGATCTGACGACTGCGTTTAATTTTTTTTACATTGGAAATTTATTTATTGAACGTTTCTTAACGCAAACGCGTGTAAAAATGCCAAAAGCCGATTTTACGCCCGTCCTTTTTGTTGCTGAATCAAAATACTGATTAAATTTTTATCGGAATTATGTTAATCGAGTTTTATCTAATAAATATGATTATTGCACTGTATTATACCGGCTGTTTTTGGAAGTGTGGTTGAAAAAATCTGCGTATAATATAAAACAAATCAAGAAGAAAAAAATGGCAGATTTACTTTTCCTTTTCTGTTAAAATAATAATGGTTTCATATACTACAGAAAATTAGTACACCTGATTTTTTACTTTTAAAACAGTAAACACGAGTTTTTCGGGGAATTTTATGTTCTTAAAAAAAAATTTCCACCACCACCAAGAACGGAATGGAGAACAAAAGCTTTACGCATTTGTTTTTGTTGCAAAAATAAAATGCTCTGTGTATCCAACACACACACACAAATAACTTTCAGAGTCACACTTCGAAAAACATCCTGTACACACAGTGGTATGAGAGGAGCAAAATGTAAATAATGTTAATTAAGACTCAATGACACATACGTAATGACGTAATGGCGTGAAATCTTAGTAGTTAGTAGTGTGGCGTTTTCGATTCACCTGCTCTGATTGCATTCCGAATATTTGCATCTTGTGTTAACCTAACAAGAGATGGAGATACTCTGGAGGTGAACACACCAGTCCAGTCAAACGAAAGCGCCATTAAACTGTAATAATTTGTACATACTCACAAGGACACGAGACTGTAACAACGGCTTAGCGTTTTGCAGATTTTGTTTCGTCAAAGTCACTGCTGTTAGTTTATCTATTAAACCATCTGGTAGCTGTTTTTTTTTTTTTTTTAGTTTGATTGAAATATAATGGTTTGTGTTTGACTGTGTAGAGTTGCGTGAAGTAAGATCTTTATGAACACTACTACTAAAAAAATATCAAGGTGAAAGTATGTATATATATTTGGGAGTGCAGACCAACTCTAACCGCCCGTGCTGCACATACACGGGCTGCGAGAGTGGCCGCTCTTTAGAGGAGGGGCGCTCGCCTTGGTGTGTGCGGACGTGCTGGTTGAGGATGGCCTTCTGACGGAAGTGCTTCCCGCACTCCGGGCACTCATATGGCTTCTCACCAGAGTGGATGCGCAGATGCTGATTGAGAATGGCCCTCTGCCGAAAGGTTCTCTCGCAGTACACACAGGCGTACGGCTTCTCGTTGGCGTGGATCCGAAGGTGCTGAGTTAGGTGAGACTGTTGTCGAAATCTTTTGCCGCACTCCGGACAACCATACGGCCGGCTGTCTGTATGGATGCGTTCGTGCTGTAACAGCGTGGACTTCTGCTTGAAATCCTTGCCGCAAGTGAGGCACTTGAAGAGCCGCAGTTCTCCCCCGAGGGTACTTTTACTCTGCTTCAACCCGTTCTGGTGTTGCTGTTGGATGACGTCCGGAAGCGACGCCGATCGGAGGTCCTGCATGTTATTCGCGTATTGGTCCAGCTGTCCGGCAGCGTCCGGACCGAGCGACGTCAACATCATTCCTGGTTGTTTTAAGTAGTGCAGGGCCGAGAAGCTTCCGGCGCCCAGCATGTGAGGTGGTACGGGAGGAGGAGCGGCAGGTGGTGGCGCCCTGGCGTACTGCTGGTAGGGTTGTTGCTGCTGTTGGAGATCCGTTGGGAAACATTGAGATGCCGGTCGCGGTTCCAAATCCAACGTCGGCTGATCCGTGGGAATATCGTCTTCGCGAGGTTCCGCCTGCGTTGCTGGATAAGGCGATGGTGCTGGTGATGGTAGGCTTTGATCGCGAGGGGGCACCGCGTCCGCTTCCACGCCCAAAGGAACTGTGGGACCGCATGCTTGCTGTGGGCTTCCCGCCCCTGACGTGCTTTGTTGTTGGGGCGTTGAGTATGGATCTTGACTACCCCATTGTGTCTGTCGTTCGATGCCATCTTTGTATAATACGTACGGAGCTGATGTATCTGGAACAACAACAAAAAAAAACTTAACATTGTATCCGCATTGACCACTCTGTGTATGTGTGTGTATGTGTGTGTGTAGAGAGCTTAGGGTTTCTGATTTCCCAGATTTTCTTCAATCCCTGGAATCGGAATGTAAAACTCATGATCCCGGAAATTCCGGGAAATTTTACTTTTTGCGATATCTTAAATACGTATTTTCTGAGAAAAGTTATCAACATTAGAAACCTTGCTTTTTTGATACAAATCTCAGCCAAATTATGAATTAAATTCATTAAAAAAATGTTTGGAAATACATACAATAAAAACAATATTATTTTAAATCTCTTGTAAACTCTCTTCTGCCACTCTCAATCGGTCAACCACAACAACACATTAACTTCGAATAAATAAAATTTAAATGCAAAGCGAAAGGACAACCACTTGTGGCGCCCTCTGTTGCCCTGGATCGCAACTTCGTTCTATTTGTCTTTGTGGGGAAGCAATTAGAAAACGCTAAGAAAAATTCAAAAAATAACATCACGAAAAAAAAAAAAAAGATATACAATTTTAATAGAAACGGGTAAAAACAAAATAAATCTGTAGTCGCAATTAATTTTTTTCCCTTTAATTTTTTGGGAAACAGTTGAAAACTAATTTCTTCTTCAAGAAACCGTTTGGGAAACACTTGAAGCGTACTTCGCCTTAGCGCTAAGATTTATAGTGCCATCTGTGTTCACGAGCCGTAACCTTATGTCCTTCATTTGTACAGGGCCCCCGTAACAATGTGTGCAAAGCGTGCAATGCACGCGGGCGCTGTCTTCAAGGGGCGGCAATTAGCCTCTTGACCAATCTACATGTTTTGTCAATTTTTTCGACAAAAAAATTAATCGGAAACAGTTTCTTGTTTGGTAAAAATAATTCGAAAAAACTATCCAAAAGACTGAACTCTCTTGATAAAGCCATCAGCATCACAGCAAAACGTCGACTAAAATGGAACTGTTAATTGCGGCAATTAAAAGTAGAAATGTTTAATTTTTGTGATTTGTAAGTGCTAAATTTTTCATAAAAATAATTTTATAAGGTAAAAACATAAATGATGTAAGGTGTTAAGGTTTGGTTAGAAAAAAAAAAACAAATTTAATTTTACTTTTTTTTTGACTTTTAAATTTTTACAAATTTAAATTCGTTTTTGCTTTTGTGATTTTGTTTCTTCTTTTCTAATATTTAATAACAGCGAGCTTCGCTGGGGCCGGGGGGAGGGGGTCTAGACTCTTGTTGCACACTCAGTGGCCCCCGCAGATATGTTAAATGTTTTTTTTTTGTTTCTTTTAATTTTTTTCATAATTTTGATAATTTAATTTGCATGCCCCAACTCATTCGGGGGCTCGCGGCAGCTAGAAACTTGAAAAAAAAAGTGAAGGAAAACGTTTAAAAAAAGTGAAGGAGAATGTTTACCAAAAGTTGAAAAACTTTAAAAAAATTCCCTAATGTTTAAAGAATTTTTAAATTTGTTTTTGTTTTCATTTTTAAATTTTTTTTTATAATTGACTGTTTTTGCATGCCACAACTCATCTGTCAGAGGGCGCCAAACTATGGAGTGGCACGCGGGCGACTTATAATCTCGCGGGGGTCCTGCATTTGTAGAAACAATTTCAAAGCAGTTGAAAACTTTTAATTACAAATAAAATTTAAATGCAAACCGAAACAACTGACTAGCTTTTGTAGCGCCACCTGATCATTCGTAGCGCCATCTGTTATCACGAATCGCAACACACAATATTCACAAGAAATGTAATGTTACGAAAAACAATTTCGAATAAAGTATAACAAATTTCTTCAAGAAAGTGTTAGAGAAACAATTGAAACCTACCCGGCTTCGGGCTAGTTTACAGGAACTTTTCTAACCTAAGATTTTGACATTGATTTTTACAGAAGCAATAAAGTAGATTTGTTTAGGAAAGTTTTAATGAAATACTAAAATGATTTTTTCAGATTTACTTTGTTAATAATAAATATTTTTAAACGTAGATGTAAAAAAAACTAATCTTTTTTACATCTACGTCTATGTTTAAATGGATTTCCATCACGCATCGACCAAATCAGTCAAAATATTTTTAAGGCACTGACAGAAATTTTGCAACCCGGCGGCTTGACTTCTAGCTACGCCACTGCGCTAGAACTTTACGGAATACTTTTAACGAACACAATACGTTATTTGCGTTAAAAAAGTTGGGAATTCCCGATTGTTATTTCCCCGGGATCGGGAATGATAAAAACGGCAAATTTCCCGGGAAATCGTTCTCGGAACAGAAACCCTAGTAGAGTTCTTGATGTATAAAATGAGACAGCAGCATCGTTGTTATTTGTTATTCCCGAGTGGTTTAACGTTTGGCTGTGCGACGTCGCCACTTAAGCTGTACTTAACACCGTTTTTATTACGATCTTGAACGTGACGTCAAAATGACGTAGGCCCTCATGCAAAACTATATAAATCGAAAGAGAATTACGTCAGTTTGACGTCACTTTCTCTTGCGAGTTTGTTCCATCCATCTCCCTCGATTCGAGAATAAGGCACCAGGTGGCTGCGAATGATATAGGATTAACCTTAAATGCTTCAATTTGACATTTCTGTGAGTCTGGCAGTATCTGAACTCTATCGTACGCATCGTAAGGTACTTACGACTTTTACTTTTAAATGGCGCGGTAATATCTTACGATGCTTACGATCGAGATCAGGATTGCAGCATTTATGATACTATTATTATAATGGGTGAGCCACAGAATTTTTTTTTTTTTCAGAGTTGGCTATGAATAAGAGAGATACACATAGCAGTCAGCTCTGATATTAATTTTACATGGTTGGGCTGACAGCAATTGTAAAAGAACTGTCAGTGTCAGTGACTGACTGTCATTGTGATTCTTTATTTTTGCTTATTCATGAATAAATAATGACTTTTGTGTTTCATGAACAGAGAACGGAATTATATATTTTGTTCGATTAAATACCAACGAGGCGGCAAACGTGTAACGCTGCACCGACGTGCCAATGATCTGATCGTACGTTCGATGCCGCCTCGTTCGAAATAAACCGAACAAAATATAGAATTCCGTCACGTATTCATGAACTTCAAAAACGATTGTTGAATTGGTTGAAATTTATCTAAGAAATGAAAGAAGAATAAACGGCGTATAGGTTTACGCCATTAAAAGAGAGTTCAAATGAGGCAGGTTTAAAATTCGAAGTTTCAATATAACTAACTGAAAAAAATTATGTGGCTCGCACATTATTATAGTACCCGAAACATTGATAATTTTTTATTAAGGAATAGTATTTATTTCGTAAATGTTTTGTATTTCATTAATAAATTCAATAAATGGTTGTTAGCCTCTGATTTCCGCAAAATATTTTGCTATTACAAATGCTTCTCTGTAGTTATGGTTGCATAAGTCTTCAGTTATGTTGAGCATTTTTTTTTCAGTATTTACTATTTTGCAGTGTTCGGTATTGCACTTACACACTGAATTTTGCTTGTGGCAACCCTGAAATAATGCTCAGCCGTGAGTGTAAACGTTTTATTTCAAATCTCAATGATTGTTGTGTTTATTATTTTTAAGAGAACAAATGTTTACACAAATTAATAGATAGAAACCGCTACAAAATTCATTTTTAAATTCATTTGACAATATTAATTATTAAATTGCGAAAATGCGAGTCTGCGAGCGTATTGCGATTTTTTTTTATTCCAAATTTACAAAAATTTTAAAAATGAACAAAGGAAATATTGCGTAAACACAATACCAAAATAACAAATCAGATTAAAAAGAAAAAAAAAAGCTAACAACGACAAAATACTGATGAGGAAGAACAGAAAACCAAAGACGATCGTCGTCGATTTTTTTTCGATTCTTATCCGACAAACCGAAAAATTATGTTAAATTAATTTTTAATTGATTTTACTGTCATTTTATTAAATATCCTGCAATTTTTTGTTTTGAGCTGTGTAAATCAAGCTTCTCTGCATTATTTCATTAATAATTACATTGTATGCAGTTTTTTTTTCTTTTTTTTTTTTTTTGGTTTACCCTGTTTTTCATACTTCGACGTTGTGCTTGTGCCGTGTGCGTGTTTTTTTTTTTTTTGGTTTGTCATTTTATGAAATATCCGTTAATTAATTTATTTTTTGAGCAGTGAAAACCAATCTGTTTTTTTTGCATTTCGTTAATTATACTTTATACAATTTTTCTATTGTTTTTTTTTTGTTCATCTTATTCCTTGTACATCGACGTTGTGTGCCAGTTCTGTTTTTCGGTTTCTCTTTTCATTTTTTGTTTTCTTTTTTTTTTTTTAATTGATTATCATTTTATGAATCTTTTGTTCACCCCATTCTTCGTGCTTTAAAGTCAAGTTTCCGTTCGGTTTCGGTGTCTCCTTTTGTTTTGCTTTGTCGTTCTTGATTTTCAAGCAATCCGCCTTTTGTTTCCTTGTTGATTTTTTCCTCATACTTGTTGTTATTCATTTCTCGAATTTTCTTTCGTCTCTTCTTATAAACGAACTAATTACATTCGTCATTTATTTACTTTCGACTTTCACACAGATTATTATTTTGTTTTCTTTTTCTTTTTGTTGACGGGCGAGTGGAATATTGCTCACTTCACCGGATAATAATTGTCGATGTTCTTTTTTGTTCAAAACGACCCCCTTCGATTGAAATTAGAATATCGGCAATATTGACGATCTGTGCAGCGCGCCGGCGTCGACCCAGCTTAGATTGGAGGGAGGTTCAGCTGCATTTTTATTTTATGACCTCGTTGGCATCGCCTCGCTGACGATAACAATTATTCTACTGTGTGAAGTAGTCGTGATTGTTACACACTTCATGTTGCGTCAGATTAATTAACCGGATTAATTAAAACAACAAGAAAGACAAAACAGCAAAAGAAACTACTAAGTTAACGTGACGATTCTTTCAAATTTTCGAATGACGCTGATGTCTAATGTTTTTTTTTTTTTGCTCATGACCGTCCAATAAACAAAAGTTGAAAACGTGTAAGAACAATCCTTTTGAAATTTCATAATTTTGAATGGTTTGATTGAAATTGTGGTAAAAATTTGGTTATTTCTAGCCATTATGTGTAATATAAAGAGGATTGGTCCCAAAATATTCCCTTGCAGGATCCCTATATCTACATTCACAGGTTGCTAATAGTTAATTGTTTACAGCGACTTCGTTATTGAATAATTTAATTTTTGCTGAACGCAAAATGCCAGATGGCTAAATTAGGCAACTCATTCTACTCTGTCTTTTAGTAGGAACATTATAAAAACACGAAGTTATAATATTTATCATTTCATTGATGGGTTGCCTATAATATAGTTTCTTAAAAAAAAGGAAGAAATTTAATTTTTAAGTCTGTTGCTAAATGAGAAATTAATTAATTCGTGAAGGGTTGTATTAGATACAATAAGACTTAGTTTATGTACTATGATACTCAATTGAAATGATAGCATTTGACAATTTCGTAGTCCCTATGTTGAATATTCTTATAGCTGTGGTTCGCAAGCAGGAGTATCATTTAATTTGAGCATCGCAGTACATGGATAATTTCTTATCAGTTTTTCGTAATCGGCACAATTAAAAAGTTAAAAAAAAAAATTAAATCTTAATTTCTAGTTTTCTTTTTGTTTCATAAAATTTAATGAACTTTATTTTTTTTTTGTATTCTTGATGGAATTCTTTTAGATTTATTTGAGCTTGACTGAAACATTGTTGCTTGTAAGAGCGAGTTTGAATTTTTCTACCTTATTTTACACTCTCACATTAGTTAACAACTGCAGTAGCCAAAGTACAGTTAGTTACAAATTCCAATGAAAATATCTCGGGAGTCTTTTACTTTGAGGAACACATACTCTTACCAACACATTATCGAGTCGGAATTTAATAAGCTCTCCGGTTAAGGTGAATTGTTACATACTGGACATGGAAAACGCATTTTGTAATCTAATCGTTTTATAGTATTGTATGCAAAATGAAGAAAGAAGGAAAGTTCTTATTTTTCACTTGCATCGCCAGATAAATCAAACCAAATCAAAGCAAAAGCAAAAACGTCTCGGTCAAGTATTTGTTTATGTATTCGCGCGTTTTTTTCTCGATACAACAACTGACACATATATTATTAATTGCAAAATATTCAGGGGTTATCGCAGTCCTGCCATATGTTGGATAACACCGGCTCTAATCGCATATTTATACTTTTAGCACAATGTCGAAGCATTTGCATATCGTGTCTTTACGTAACACTTAAAATGCAAGTCGCAAAACATTTCCATACATTTTTTTTTCCCCTCTCAAAAAAAGATTTATTACATCTACTTAGGCACACACATCTGATGAATGTTTATATTTACACATACATACAAAAGTTAAAATCATAGATTGTAGTAGCTTTTCCTTTATTTTTACTTTGTATATGTTGAACGATGGTTCATGTCTGTTTTCGTAAATGGCTCTAGAATTACAAGTATTTCTTTTCGTAGAAACTGTAATTGTACAAATCTGTTTTAATATTATCTTAACTGTAATACAAGCAAAGCAGTCAGATGATGATGTGATCCTACTTGCACTGGCGCACCCTGTATAACTTACTCGCAAATCACCTAATGCGTTATGTTGGTATAAAACGTAAGTCCCCTGTGAAACGTTATCAAACTGTCTTCAGTTCAAATATTTTAAGTTGGTAAGCTTTTACGTCACAGCATTTTTTTGTTTATTACTTATTGTAATATTTACTCCATGTTGTAAGAAGCCTTCGTAAGTCTCGAAAGCAGAGGATTTAAAAAAAGAAACATTACGTCAATCTACCGCAATTATTAAAAATGCAGTGCTCATAACCTTGTCGTTCATTTCATAATCATAATCACATACTCGACCAGGATTGCCAATTCAAAGCGACAGTTTCTCCAGTGTTACCTCAGTTGATGGATTTTACACCAGATCTAGTGTATTTTAACAAGCACTTGGTGATAAAGCTACAGTTTTGAATGTATGGTGTAAATTCTGACGCGTTTGTATGATAATTCTGGAGATTTTCTGAAAAAATTCATTCCGCAATATTTTTGGTTTCTTCTTTTATTTCCGTTAATTTATATATCTTACAACAAAAGTGACGTTGTTCTTCTTTATTGGTAAGAGGAAAACGCTGAAGAAATTCCGAAAATGTGAAGGTCGTATACAGTGCGATTTTTATTCATGACTGGGGAAATTTGAATTTGCCGCCTTAAATTGTTATTATTACGTTGGCGACTTCCAGCTCTGCTTCTAGCCTTCACTATTTTCAAAATAAATAAATTTATCCAAGAACCAATATCCGTCGCTCAGCGCAGTCACATTTAAAATGTGAAATGTACTAGTACTAGTATAAACTATGGCGCCAAATTCAAAATATTTTCTGTCATTACAATTTATAGTTTGCTTCTGGGAAAGGGATCTGGTCTATTCTTATAAAGTGTCTGGTGTAAGACGGTTACCGATAGTTGGCAATACTGAGTTTCTCCTTTGACAACTTTGTGTTAAAAATACCCGTTTTTCTAAAAAAAGACAAAAAAATCAGGAATTAATTTTTAAGTTATTATCTAATTAACAGAAAATTGACGTTAGTGTAATAACAAAGTATGTCAACTGATTGAACCTAACCGAGGTTAAGCCCAAGGTGAACCAAACCCAGTCGAATGCAATCTAAGCGAATCCCACCCAAAGAAAAGATAAAACAAAAATAAAAGAAAAATTTTGAAAAATTACACCAAGAAAATTAAAAAATTAAAATTAATGAAAATTAAGCGAAATTAAGTTCAAGGTTAACCCACCCCAGCCGAAAGCAATCTAAGCGAAACTAAATTAAAAAAAAAAATCTCACCAAAATTTAAAATTATTGAAAATCAAGCGAGATTCGGCCCAAGGTCAACCAAAACCAGTCGAAGCGAACCTGACCCAACGAAAAAATGAGACAAAAGTAAAAGAAAAATTTTGAAAATTTACAGCAAGAAAATTAAAAAAAATCAAGCGAAATGAAATTCAAGGTCAACCCACCTCAGCCGAAAGCAATCTAAGCGAAACTAAATTAAAAAGCAAAAAAAGAAATCGCACCAAAATTTAAAATTATTGAAAATAAAGCGAGATTCGGCCCAAGGTCAACCCAAACTAGTCGAAACCAACATAAGCGAACCCGATCCAACCAAAAAATGAAATAAAAGTAAAAGAAGAATTTTGAAAAATTACAGCAAGAAAATTAAAATTAATGAAAATCAAGCGAAATGAAGTCCAAGGTCAACTCAACCCGACCGAAACCAATTTAAACGAAGCCTAACCCAACGAGAAAATGGAGAAGAAACAATTTAAAAATAAAAAAAATTAAATTAAATTAATTAAAAGCAAACAAGCCCCAAAACTAAGATAAAGTAGGAAATGTAAAATAAAATGAACCGTTCCTCAACCGCGTCAAAAACAAAAGACGATCATTTTCTCGTTTCCAAAACAAACGCCAAACGATTACGGATCAAGCAAAAACAGTCAGGACAGCCATTAGATTAAAAAAAAAAAAAAAAAACTTAACCTTCCAGTTTTTTTTTTCTTGTTTTTCTGGATTGAGTTACTTAGCTTGACCTTGCTTTTGTTTGCAAGTGTCAATTTAAATAGAGTCAACAGACTCAATTAAAAATGGACAGGTGGTAGCTTCAACTTGAGATTCAAACGTTTAAAGAGACGATTGTCCGCTTTAGATTGAGGTTGTGTCAAGAAAAGTTTAGAACCTAAAAAAAAAAAAATCAAATTACCGGGGCTTGATTTTACGTGAGGTTTGCTTTAGCTTTGAGACTATTTTAAACACATTCAGATTGAGGTTACGTCTCTACAATTTGTTTCTAAAGTAAAATGATTTCGAATTTAAATTAAGATTGACAGATTGTCAAGTTAACTTTGAGGTTATGTTATATGCTTACATATTCAGATTGTGATTATGACTCTACAATTTGTCTCTAGAGTAAAAGGATTTCAAGTTCAAGTTAAAATTGACAGATGTCAGCTTAACTTTGAGGTTATGTTTTACGCTTACCTACAGATACTATCTGTTTTTAGACTGAGGTTACGTCAAGAAAATCGAAATTAAAGAAGAAAGTCAACTTGATACTAAAGATACGAAGGTTGTCGATTTTAATGCAAAAATGGATAATCATTAATTATTTATTAATTGTATTAGATTTTAGTTTGAGGTTAACTTAAGGAAATTTAAGTGAAAATTGACGGGTGGTAGCTTAAACTTGGGATTAGGTCCAGTTTCAGATTCAAGCGTTCAAAGTTTGATATTGAGGTTATGTCAAAAAAGTTCAGAATCTACAAAAAAAAAACAAATTTCATACTCCTATTATGTATTCGGTCTTAGTTTTACGTGAGCTTGTTTTAGCCTTAGCGCTTTCAACTAAACACGGATTTAGATTGAGGTTATGTCTTTACAAATCATTTAGAATTCAGAATGAATTGACAGGTAACTCATAGAATGAAAATTGATCATACTAATGATCAGCTTTTTATAAATAAATTAAAAAAATATATATAGTGAAAACGCAATATGCGATTTACGGGTAATTATTCGCACGTTGGCAAACCTGCATTGACATTCTTGTTACCAAAATTATTTATAAATTGTTAAACTGTTTTCAATTAGCAGCGCCATCTGTTAGGGGATCCAATTAATCTAATAACTTGGTTACAGTTTTCTGTAATCGAAGAAGCTAGACAATGGGGACTTTAATTTTAAGTTTTCAGTTTTTCTACGCTACGTGTATTTTTTAATTTTATATATTGTCCATCCTGATGCAATGTCAGGTCAAAAAAGCGATCGCAGGATGTCGCTGCTTATTTTTAAAGTTAGGGAAAGAAAATTTTATGTTACTATATATATTTTTTTTTAATTTGAAATTCAAATTCAAACAAATACCACGTTATTTATTAAAATAATTTGAATTTGTGGGTTAAATCTAACCTCAAATTAAAAAGTTGTTTTGTTTGCCTACTCACTTATGCCAACTGCGTTATGCAAACCACGGCCTACTCCAATTATAAATTAAATTGATACCGTGATTTATTTATTATGCTCTGAATCTACTTTCAAAAGGAAACTCCGGTTGATTTCATATAAGTACCAAAGTTATTTTTTTTTTCGCATAAGATAAACGCCGTGTAAATAAATTATTTTAGGTTTGGCGCTTTAATTACTTGCAGCGTGAGTTTCGGATGATTTAATTACTTAAATATTTATCGTAAGTAATCCGGAATTTATTTATAAATACGGCGATCCTTCCTCCTTATCAATGACATTGGCATCACTTTTAAAAACGTGCAGTCGGATGGATAACTTCTGGACTTATCGGCAAAATGTAATTCGAGGTCCGACGAGAGTGCACGCGGGCTATCGCTAGTCATTTTAGTTTTTATATTTTTAGTCTCAATCAGGTATAAATAAAGTTCTCGATTTAATCCCAACACGGTTTGAATAAAAAGAAAGAAAAACATCGCCCTTTATTCAATTTAAGGAACAATGTCGTTGCGTCGTCTTGTTTTGCTGTCTTGTCTCGCGAGCAGCGATCTCTTTTCGTTGGCCGGTTCTTTTGGTTTCTTTGTGTGTATTCGATTGAAAACAGGTACCATACGAGATTCCAATGGAATGATAAAGCTGTTTTAACCACCCGTGAATTTCACTCGTAATTTTAATTAGCGTAAATGTCTTGAATTGCGTGTTTTACAGCGATGAGGCTGATATTCACGTTTAAAAGATGAAATCAAAAGTCGAACATAGCGAAAAAATATTGGCAAAGACACACACACACACACACACACTTCAATAACATATCTGTGTTATTTATTGCATTTGTTTTCTGTTGGTTTAAATCTCACCCATTTATCTAAAAAAAAAAAAAAATTAAATTGATATTTAATTAATGTTAAACAGTTATGTACTTTTGATCATGAATAGCATTTTTAATAAGCTTGTAGTAATCAGGTTCTAAAATTTTGTAAATAAAAAAAAAACGAGCCACTGTAATATACCGGGTCTTCATAAATGATTGAATCTCACCTGATTCTGATAGTTAGGCAATAACGATACAGATACAAAAGGTTGACAGAACTGACAGCACTAAATCTACTTGCCTATTAATTAGTCACGGTCTTCTGTAAAAAAAATTATCTCCAAAGGAAGGTGTAATACCGAAATTTTTGACAGTTAAAACAAATACAGCAACTACGTTAATGTGTACTGTCACATTAGTCAAGCAGTGTTGCCAGGCGATCAAAATTAAGTCTCCAGATTAGTTGACAAAACTCATAAGTGACTATCAGAAAAGCATCAATTCAAGAACCTCGAGAAAATTTTACTAACAAAAAAGCAAAGACAGAGAAAGAAATTTCAGGAAAAATTAGCAGATAATCGTGCTTTTAAAATATTGTGACAGTCGGACGCTAATAAATTTATTATTCAGACGAGTCGCGCCATCTATTGGTTAACCGACTGTTCGCGGGTTGATGAAAACGCGTAGTTATGTGTTCTGCCATCTGTCAGGAATGTTCCAGAAAGTTCGTGTTACTTCCATGGCATTCCAGGCGTTTCTAGTTACAATAATGACGCTCTCTACGCTTTCAAAGCGAAAATGTAATTACCTCAGTATACTGCTGTCATTTTAGCTAATTTTTAAGCACTGTTACCAAGTCTGAACGTTTGCCTTAAAAAGAAAACACTGAAAAGTCGCTAAAGGCAGGAGGGAAGAAAGAATATAGAAGTGTAGTAAATACATTTATGTCAAAGATAGCGCCATCTATTATTTAGTGGAGGAATAATTTACTTTATTCTCGTTTAGGAAAGAATTTTATTTCTAATTTTGTTAATTAATTCGCGTTGAAAATTCTGTTTATTGTTTAAATTTTTTTGCTTGTTTGCCTTAAAAGTTTCGCATTTTACAGATTCCCTTTAGTTGCAGTTAGTTTAACAATCGACGCCCTCAGTTATGCAATTTAGAAACAATTTACGCACCTGCTTGTCTGTATTTTGTTATTTATTTTAATGTAATTTCGTTTAGATGTTTGTTTTGCTCGTTTTCGCTGTTGCGACTTCAAAAATTTCAAATGAACTGCCGTTACAATAAAAAATAAATTAGCAGCGCCATCTAAAACTAGGTTAATCCCGCACCAAGGTCAACCTAACCCAAGCAGATACTTTAAAAATTAAGGAAAAAAAATTAAAATTGAAGGAATTAAAAATTTTATTCAACCCAAGTAAACAATTAATGGTAAAAGAATGTTAAAATTAAGAGTCAATTTAAAGCTCAACCATGACAAGGTCAACCCAAGCCAGGCAAAAACAATTATAATTAAAAAAAAAATAATAGCAAAAATTAAGGCTAAACTTAACTAAACTTAAGTTCAACTGAACCTAACTCGTAAGCAAGTTAAGTGTAAATAAACATGTAAAAATGAATAAAATTTGACTGACAGATATTAATAAAAATAAAACAGAATAAACATTGGAGTTGTTTAAAAATATTTGCAACATAAACAAAAAAACAACGAAAAAAAGTTTCAATAAATTATTCCAAAAAAGAAAAAAACGTGAAAAAAATTGCGTTTTCATTTTGTTTTTGTTTTTCTTTTGCTTGAGCTTGAATTATGTGCGTACCTGATTTCTGTCGTAAGCGAATTTTCCTCTGGCTAGTTTTAAGCAACAAATTTTTTTATTAGTTTTATAATACTGATTTTTATTCAACTTATGAAGACCGGTTCTTTTTCTTTCTTCATTCCATCGTGTATTCCAAGTGATTTGCGACATACCAAACAGTTGGATAAAAATTTTTTTTAATTAAAATTCGAAACGGTCAACGAGCTAGGAAAATTATTGTTATTTTGTTGGTACACTTCCCGTCCTCTTTAATAGAAGGCGGTGTTCATTTATTCTTAAAAAAAGTTTGATTGTTGATAAATGCCACATTCTTTCTTGTGTAAATGCAAATATGATTCCTCTTCTATTCAAATTTCGCAGAACACTTTGATAAAGAAGAATAAGAAAACGAATGAATTTCCAAACTGTACAACAGGTGGCGCTACAACCATAACCATTAACTACAACCATTTCAGATAGATGATTATTAAATGAAGAACAGGAATTCAAAAAAAAAAAAACATTCAGCATGAATACTTCTGTAGTTTTTAATCAGAAAGTTGAATGAAATGAAAACATGTTTTTAAAGTTCAAAGAAGAATAAGTAGTGTGATCAACTGCTTTCTCCACTGTCAATAGATGGCGCTGCTCTTCACTTGCGGTTTTGCAGTTTGAAGAACTACAGCAACTTTTCTTTCCTTGTGAAAGTTCAGATGTTTAATTGTCTTAGGCCCGATCTTTCCACATCTTTATAAATTTATCTACCACATAACATCCTTGGAAACCATTGTATCAACAATGGTTTATTCTTGGAGTGTATCGACAATTCCAATGATAAACCATTGTTGATGTAATGGTTTCCAAGGATATTATGTGGTAGATAAACTTATAAGGATGTGAAAAGATCGAGCCTAAGACAAATTAATAATTAGACATCTGAACATTCAATTGTTTTTTGTTTCGCGTAATCTGCTGCTTGGTTATACTTGTCGAAAAACGGTCTCTCTCTCTCTCTCTCTCTTAAACCGAATAAATTAATAATTCGTTAAACACGAAAATAAAGAACTTAATTACAATTAATCACTCTTCGTATAAAACATACACGGATAAATCTTGAGCCCTTTCAACTAGAAGCCGAAACACATGCGAACATGTTAATAGTTGAATATAAACAAGAGTGGAACGGGCTTCGGGATCGCACTCGACGACTACTTTGTATGTAGCTTCTCTTTATCCTTCCATTTATCGAACATTATTATCTCCTTTGCCGCGTATAGAATTTACACTTTACACACCTACGGATCTCGATAGGCTATTATTCGAGGCTATCGCGCTATAACTGTAGTTCGGATTTTTCTCGAATTCATTTAGAATTAGGAACGACGTGTTCCGCCTTTGGTCGCGATTCATTGAGCAAAATAGATTTATCACATCGTCTCATATACCGGGTGTGTCATCCAATAGGGTTTCTTCAACAGCGCAAGGAACAGAAACTATTATTGGACTTGGGTATAGGAAACCCTTATTAAACTCACTTTAAAATAACCTTTTAAACTCAAATTCGCTATAAAATATAGAGTATTGCATTTAAAATAACGAAATTCCATAACGTACAGAGAATTTGAGACACCCTGTAAATGTGAAAATTATTCTAAATTATGCGGAGCTTGAGAAGATGAAACTTTTGTATAAAACATTTTTTCATGTATTCAACAGGGAAGGTGCAATTGAAGAAAACCCTTTGGATGATACACCCCGTATGTACTTGTATGTACAGGGTACCCCAAATCGCCCTATAAAAAATTTCTTAACAAAAATTACACATAATTAAATTTGAGCCACGCATGTTTATTAAAAAGTTACAGACTTAACTATTTTTATTTTAATGGTACAGTATTTTAAGTTTTTTATCGCGATTTACGTAATAAATTTCATTCTCTTCTTTTTTTCTCCACTCGAATTATTATAATTCTTTTAGGTTATAATCTAGAATCTGGAAAATACTTCCAGGAAGTGCAATAATTATTTCAATGAGAGCCATTACACTCGGTGTCTGCTAAAAATTCAAATGTCAACAACATACGCAAACTCATTTATAACATTCTTAACCACGGCGGCATTCAGTTATGTTAAAACTTATGATGTAACAATATAAATGCCCGTAATTTGCGAGCCGATAATTGCAACAAATTATGTAACGTGGCAAACGGGCGCTGGCTATATTTTATCGATTCGAATAGTTTTCGTTTAAACTAAATTGAAAAAGAAGCGAATTACAAAATGTAATTAATTGAGCGAAAGAGTTTTCGTTGAGCAAGTTATAAATAAAAAAAGGGTCTTCGCCTAATCTTGTATCCCACGTGACGTAATAGGTATGACGTACGTAACAAACCTAACACCAGTGTTGCCAGTTTAGTGATTTTGTCCTTAACCTGGTGACATTCTGTTGAAATTTTGGTCGACTTTTGATAAGTCGAAAACTTAGTGATTTTGTGCCAAATTTGGTGTTTGGTTTATGTTTTTTCTTAATTCTGTTAATTTTGACGAAATGAAAGATGAAACATGAATCAAAAAGCGTAAATAAAAAGCGTAGGTAATTAAAATCATTTCTTTTGATGAATTTTGATTTGATTTGATTTCAACAGATGGTGTTGCTAATTTGCTATTTGTTGCAACAGTGAAACAATTTGAAAAAGACAATTCAATGAGATAACATCTACATAAATAACATAATAAGTGCGCGCTTGTATGGTTTCCTAATTTCAAGGGGATGTTAGTTCTTTAATGGTTGCTTTAAGACTGACTAAAGAAAATCTGCAAAGTTCCAAAATCCATCCGTAAATTGACCCTTAATTCCATCCATACATACATCCATAAATCCATCCATAAATTTATCCATAAATCCATCAACAAATACATAAATCCACTCATAAATCCATCCACAAATCCGTCCGTAAATCCATCCCTAAATGTATCCATAAATTGACCCTTAAAACTATTCGCAAATCCATCCGTAAATCGATTCATAAATCCATCCATAAATTCAATCTTAAATTCATTCGTAAATCTATTCTTAAATGCATCCATAAATCGATCCAGACATCTATCCATAAATCCGTTCATAAATCCTGTTATAAATCCATTCATAATTCCATCCATAATTCCATTTATAAATCCATCCAAGATTCGAAATGGGAAAGAAATTTAAAGTAAATTAAAATATACATATTTTGATTAGGTGCTTTGTCCCACCTTTAACTTTCGTTGATTGTCAACAATTTTTGCGGTTTTAATTTTATTTAATTTTTAACTTGCTTACGAGTTAGGATCAAATGAACTGAAAGATTGGTTCGCCTTAATTTTTGTTTATTATTATTATTTTCTAATTTTTAAAGCTTTCTGTTTAATTTTTTTTAATTGTAATTTTTTTGCCTGGCTTGCGTTGACCTTGACATGGCTGAGCTTTAAACTGACTCTTAGCTTTAACATTTTTTTTACTTGGGTTGAATAAAATTTTTAATTCCTTCAATTTTAATTTCTTTCCTCCATTTTTAAAGTACCTGCTTGGGTTAGCCAGCAGTTGCGGTTAAACATGATGTACTTCTGAATTTGGTTCGGGTTGACCTTGACGCAGGTTGAACCTAGTTTTCGTTGATTGTCAACAATTTTTCCGGTTTTAATTTTATTTAATTTTTAATTTCCTTACGAGTTAGGTTCAGTTGAAGTTAAGTTTAGTTCGCCTTAATTTTTGTTATTTCTTTCTAATTTTTAAAGCTTTCTGTTTAATTTTTTAATTGTAATTTTTTTGTCTATCATGGATTGACCTTGACATGCTTGAGCTTTAAACTGACTCTTAATTTTAACATTTTTGACTACTAATTTTTTACTTAGGTTGAATAATTTTTTCAATTCATTCCATTTTAATTTTTTTGTTTAATATTTAAAGTATCTGGGTTTGAGTTAGGTTGACCTTGATGCAGGTTGAACCCAGTTTTCTTTGATTTTCAGCAATTTTCCCCGTTTTAATTTTATTTAACTTTTAATTTCCTGCTTCTTGGGCTGAGCTTAATTCTAATCGACTTTGACAGTTTTGGGTAGGCTTCATTTGGTTTGGATTGACTTTGATGAGATGAGTTGGTGATGAATTTCTATTGAATTTAAGTTTCTTTTTAGTTTTTAATTATATGGGCTGACTTATTATGTAGCAAACCGGCTTCGATCCGACAATACTAATGCAATGTCATGTCAAAGGGCGATCACTGAAACTTTTTATAAAACTAATATTCACCTGAGCATGAAATTAAAAAAAAAAAAAAACCGCTTTCGGGTATACGTTTCGGCGGGTCGGCAACCTTAGCTATGTTACATTTATCAATCAATACACAATCAGTATGTACAGGGTGATTCAGAATAAGTGTCCGACCCGTTAGGAGTATATTTACTGGGGTCATTTAAGTACGAATTTGCAAAAGAAATAAATTCCAAAAATCAAGCTCCTTCGAGTCCAAAATGGAAATTATGATTCATTTCGTATGCATGCACGCACGCACGCACAAGTTCGACCTCCGTAAGAATGAATTGCGTGTTATACATTTTCTTTTTTGCGCAGAAGCTCATAAACACAAACGTTTTAGAGTTTTGTTTCAAGGTAAACTCTAGCATTTCCTTCTACCCACGCCGCTTAATCAGTCTGATTTGACTTGTTACGATGGGCATAGCCAGGAGGGGGGAGGGTGGAGGTTGCGAGGGTTCATTGCTCTTGTGACGCAATGCAGTTGTACCAGTGCCCATCAACCAATTCATATCTGAATCTTCAATGCTGTTTATCTTAAAAAAACTATGTGGAATAGACCCTTTATGTACAGAGACTTTTTGTTTTGTTTTTTTCGTGTGCTACCTGCGGTCAACGGATCGGACGCTTATTTTGAATCACCCTGTATAATTACCCGAGAGAATGATTTTGCCATTAAGATTTTTTTTCTTTGCGAAACCGTTAGCATCCGTCGCGCTTATTTACGATCTCTTAACAGCTCACAGGTATTTATTAATTATGATTAATTAAAAATTGTAAACTTATCGATGAAATATACAACGGGGCAATTAAACACGGAAATCTGCGTCGTAAATAAGCTCGTCCAGTGTGCGTAAATCGCGTCGGGCGAATATGGGTCGTAATTCATTCTCGAAGCTACTTCTTGATCTTAATTTACCTTCATGATGGAAAAACGCGTGCTTAAGTTTTTAAAAAATTAAAAAAAAAAAAAAACCAGTTGCACGGCCTTCGATAATGCCGACAATTTTCGAAGCGATGATTATCACAATTATGTATTATCCAGATATCAAAGAACAGGTCTTCGAGAATCGAATGGCAGGGTTTTTTTTCCTTGGGTATTTTTTTTTTTTTTTAAGGAAGAAAATTAAGATACGTGTAAGTATTATGGTCGTAATTAAGAGTCTCATGATCATAAAAGAAATGAAGGCACGCACCACGCTTAATCCGGTTCTGTATGAATCAGGAGGAATTTAATCTTCGGCGTTGGGTGTCAAGCTATGTATGTGCATGTGTATAGTATGTGAGATTGTCGTTTCCATTTCCACGTCCGCCACTGTTTGTTTATTTAAGAAGGCGACCGACGTCGTGAAACGCAAATCGCAATCGAAGAAGTTCATTGTCGGCAGTAGTAAGACAGTAACGCATAGCGAGCGCAATAAAATTTTGGGGACCGCTGGCGAGCAAATCTGCGTTTTAATGAGGAGAGCAGCCAGCAGCAATCAGACTGCTGTTTTAATCTCGAGGAGCGGATTTATCTAATTTTGGGTAAAGGTCACGACTGTGGTAAATGAGTCGAGGTTGATTAGGCACGCAGTGGACATGCAAATTGTGAGGATGAAAGTATCGCGACTGTTATTTATGGGGGTCATTCGTGAAATTTATGTTATTTACATAAATCGAATTTCTTGCAATGTCAAGATTAATGCCGCGAAAGAAAAAAGGCACTCTTACTTTGCCCATTTCTAACATCTAAGCAGATTTTGACTATTCGGAGAAAACTGATTGCATTTTCTTATTTGACTGAGTTTGAGTTGGCACAATCAATCAAGAGCATTTTCTTATTCAACTGTTTGCAACACTGGATATTGTTTTGTTTGATTATTTTTATTTATATTTTGGATGTAACATCAACACAAACTTCAACCATCAACATCGACAAGATTGTTGGTTATGTCGGAGGAATCGTGGCTGGCGCCCTTATGCAAAACAGCATCTGGCGCCCTTTTCTTTTCCAACAAAAAAAGAAGCAAATTCACGTGAATTTCTACGATTGTCTCAAAAAAATATGTACACCCTTAATAACTCATTATTATTTAGTTCTTATACCGGGCGATCAACGGAATTCATAATAGAGTACATGACAATAATATAAAATTATTAATTAAAGCTCTCTAATCGAGACCATAGTTAATAACACACGCGAAAACACCAAATTTGTACGCGGTTTCTATTTATTATTCTCTCAAATTAATAAAGGGCGTGTTTTTAAATTGTACGAACAAGTGTTCGTGCACTCGAACGTGAAAAAAGGTGTTTTTAAATGCAACTCGAACAATTTCGCAAACGTTTTAAAATTATATTAACTGCTCGACCAATGCGTTCGAGTTGCATTTTCATGCACCTAGTCGGTGGGAAGTGCATGAAGATTAATGGCGGGAATTTGATTAACATAACCTGAAAATTTTTATGTTGGTTGACTATTTGCATGTGATTCAGATTTTACTTGTAGATTTATTTTTATCGTAATATTTATATATTAGTTTGGTTAACAAAATGAATGAAATAAATGTTTTTACCTGTGGATATAAACCTTCTTGAATGCCCTTTAGAACGTATTTGAGACATACAGGGCGATCGAAATTGATTGTCCTGATCCTATACTACTACCGGATGTTTTTTTTTTTTTTAATTAAGTTCGATTTGGATGTAAGTTTTGCGAATGTTCCCTGCACTCCTCTGCTTTCCGTGCCAATCTTCGTCTGGTAAACGTAAATATTGATGCGAAACTCGCGGAAAGTAGTGTAGAATCAGGACAATCAATTTCGATCGCCCTGTATGTATCAAATTGCCAAAAATATAATAATTGAGATAGGTAGCTTACCATTTCCATAAAACAAGTTATTACCTTGAGATATTATAAGGCTTACGAGATTTAAATCCATTATTGAATCACGTGAAAAAAACTAATGGCGAGTTCCACTTGTCACCCTGGTGACACTCGCCAGTGTATACTCCAGGTACACTCATGATATCTTTATCTCGTACTATTACATGAAGTTAAAACGAGATGAGAATACACTCAGTTCACACCAGTGCAACAACTGAAACTCGCTATAAGAAGATAAGTTTTAAAAAAATTAAGGTTATGTTCGTACGATAAACGTCAATTTTAGTTCGAGTTCAATTTTGTGTTATTTTGTGTTTTTTAATTATATTGCTCAAGCAAGTACTCGAACAATTCACAAATTGTTCGAGTGCATTTGGTTCGAACAATTAGGTGTGAATTAAAAACGCACCCAAATAAAATCGAAAATATTCAAATATAAGTCACGTGGTTTCGAAAGGTTTCCCATTCGCTGTGACGTCAGTGTTCATACATTGTCCTTGACGTTTATGTTGGATGCAGACCCTTGTCAAATAGTTTGAATGTTTGCTCTTAATATGCGCTGGAAAATATAGTTTTAATTTAAGCAACAATTACGAAGTGAATATCTTAAAGAAATTATTAAATTTTTTTACTTTGTTGGTGAGAAATTTGTGGTGGCAACGGGAAGTTTTCGCCATTGAGAAGTAAGGTTGGTAACACTGAATTTTGTGAAACGCCTACAAATAATATATTCGGAGTTCTTGCACAGGCATTTTTACATTACGGCACAGCACAACACTGATAATATATTTTACTATTTATTGTAATAAGTTTTATGTGTTCGTATTGATAATTCACTTATTACGATTTGACAACATAGGAACATTGACGTCACACGGTCAGAATGTGCGTTTTGGCGGGAATTTAATCAATTCAAATTTCTTTTTTAATTTCTTACGGCTTTAATATTCAATTACGAAAAAAAAAAGAAATGTATCTAAATTATCGTATTTTCACCTACTTTCAAATAAAATTAAAAAAAAAAAATGTTCATATACCCTATTAGAGGAGGCCGTGATTAATGCTATTTTATGCTGCGTGGTTGGATACACTGAGAAACAAATAATAAATTGACAGTTGTCATATTTGAGGTTATGCTCGTGCTTGTACTTGTACACTCTTTATTTGGTTATTTTATTTTGTATGAATGCTGGTTTAAATCCTTTTTTGGAATATTAGCGGAGGTTCCGTAAGACAAATGCGTTTATTATCATCATCAATCATTAAAAAAAAAGACGAATGTCACAATTCTGACATTTCAAATTTTTAATTTCAAACTGTAAGCCTGTGTTGCCAACTTTTTGAAAAATATCACAGCCCACTCTAATTATAAATTCCGTTGATCGCATGGTATTTAGAGTATGAAATCGATCGCAGAAAAAGTATAGTGGCCAGATTTTTTTTTTTTTTTAATTAATTAATTAAATATACCGCCCATTCGATATTTCAATATAAGACGTTTTTTTTTTTTAAATTCGATTGTGCTCTGAGGTCGGCTTTAAAGGGCAAAGGAGATCGATCCTGATTTCAAAAAAAAAAAAAAAAGAAAAAAGACAACAACAACATCTTTAGAAACAAAAGACGGTCGATTTTGAAGCATTTAAAAATCGATTTGTAATTCAAACGTCGGCTGATTCGGAATTAATAAAAAAAAAAAAAAGTATCAAACTTTCAAACAAAAGACGGCCGTTTCTGACGGAAAAGAGTATGATTTTCACGTTTTTCCGACGTAAAATCGATTTTAAAACAAAAGACAGACGATTGTGAAACACGCAACAGAATCTATTTTAGCTCGAGCTGAGCCGATTCGGAATTTAAAAAAAAAAAAAAACCGTCGGTTTTAAAACAAAAGGCGGTCGTTTCTGACGGAAAATAATGATTTTCACGTTTCACTTTTCACGATCTTGAAGGCTAACGATTTTAAAACAAAACACGGTCAATTCCGACGTAAAATCGATTTTAATTCAAACAAAGTCGGTTTGGGAATTTAACAAAATGTCAGTTTTAAAACAAAAGACGGTCGCGTTTCTGACAAGAAAGAATGATTTTCGTGATTCGGTATCGAATCTTAATTTAACCGGAAAAGAGATCGAAACCGACGTCTATTTTTTTTTCTTTTTTTTTTGGTAATAACTTTAAAACAAAAGACGCTCAATTCCGACGTAATAAAAAAAAATTGACTTTAAAACAAAAGATACTCGATTCTGAAATACCAAAAGAAGTCGATTTGGACCTTGAGCAAAGCCGGCTCTGAAATGAGGCTCACAGACAATCAATTCTGACGTAATAAAAACAAAATCGATTTTAAAACAAAAGACACATCGATTTTGAAATAAGAGACCGACAACTTTTAAGCAAGAGACGATCGATTCTGAAGTGACACAGAAAAGCGACAGAAAAATCCGATGTAAAATCGATTTTAAAACAAAAGACAGTCGATTGTGAAATACGTAACAAAATCTATTTTAGCTAAAAAAAAAAAAAAACCGTCGGTTTTAAAACAATAGGCGGTCGTTTCTGACGCAAAATAATGATTTTCACGATCTTGAAGGCTAACGATTTTAAAACAAAACACGGTCAATTACGACGTAAAATCGATTTTAATTCAAACAAAGTCGATTTGGGAATTTAACGAAATGTCAGTTTTAAAACAAAAGACGGTCGCGTTTCTGACAAAAAAAGAATGATTTTCGTGATTCGGTATCGAATCTTAATTTAACCGGAAAAGAGATCGAAACCGACGTCTATTTTTTTTTTGTTTTTTGGTAATAACTTTAAAACAAAAGACGCTCAATTCCGACGTAATAAAAAAAAATTGACTTTAAAACAAAAGATACTCGCTTCTGAAATACTAAAAGAAGTCGATTTGGACCTTGAGCAAAGCCGGCTCTGAAATGAGACTCACAGACAATCAATTCTGACGTAATAAAAACAAAATCGATTTTAAAACAAAAGACACACCGATTTTGAAATAAGAGACCGACAACTTTTAAGCAAGAGACGATCGATTCTGAAGTGACACAGAAAAGCGACAGAAAAATCCGATGTAAAATCGATTTTAAAACAAAAGACAGTCTATTGTGAAATACGTAACAAAATCTATTTTAGCTAAAAAAAAAAAACCGTCGGTTTTAAAACAAAAGGCGGTCGTTTCTGACGGAAAATAATGATTTTCACGTTTCACTTTTCACGATCTTCAAGGCTAACGTTTTTAAAACAAAACACGGTCAATTCCGACGTAAAATCGATTTTAATTCAAACAAAGTCGGTTTGGGAATTTAACAAAATGTCAGTTTTAAAACAAAAGACGGTCGCGTTTCTGACAAAAACAGAATGATTTTCGTGATTCGGTATCGAATCTTAATTTAACCGGAAAAGAGATCGAAACCGACGTCTATTTTTTTTTTCTTTTTTTTTTGGTAATAACTTTAAAACAAAAGACGCTCAATTCCGACGTAATAAAAAAAAATTTAAAACAAAAGATACTCGATTCTGAAATACCAAAAGAAGTCGATTTGGACCTTGAGCAAAGCCGGCTCTGAAATGAGGCTCGCAGACAATCAATTCTGACGTAATAAAAACAAAATCGATTTTAAAACAAAAGACACATCGATTTTGAAATAAGAGACCGACAACTTTTAAGCAAGAGACGATCGATTCTGAAGTGACACAGAAAAGCGACAGAAAAATCCGATGTAAAATCGATTTTAAAACAAAAGACAGTCGATTGTGAAATACGTAACAAAATCTATTTTAGCTAAAAAAAAAAAAAAAACCGTCGGTTTTAAAACAATAGGCGGTCGTTTCTGACGCAAAATAATGATTTTCACGATCTTGAAGGCTAACGATTTTAAAACAAAACACGGTCAATTCCGACGTAAAATCGATTTTAATTCAAAGTCGATTTGGGAATTTAACAAAATGTCAGTTTTAAAACAAAAGACGGTCGCGTTTCTGACAAAAAAAGAATGATTTTCGTGATTCGGTATCGAATCTTAATTTAACCGCAAAAGAGATCGAAACCGACGTCTATTTTTTTTGTTTTTTTTTTTTGGTAATAACTTTAAAACAAAAGGCGCTCAATTCCGGCGTAATAAATAAAAAAATTGACTTTAAAACAAAAGATACTCAATTCTGAAATACTGAAAGAAGTCGATTTGGACCTTGAGCAAAGCCGGCTCTGAAATGAGGCTCGCAGACAATCAATTCTGACGTAATAAAAACAAAATCGATTTTAAAACAAAAGACACACCGATTTTGAAATAAGAGACTGACAACTTTTAAGCAAGAGACGATCGATTCTGAAGTGACAGAAAAGCGATTTTAAAACGACAGAGGACGATCGATTCTGAGGTATTAAAAAGGAGTCAATTTTTAAGTTTTAACTCAAACTCAAACAGAGCCTCAATTCTGAAATTGGAAATAAAAAAAAGGACGATTTTAAAACAGCAAAAGCCGATCGATTCGGTGATATTAAAAAGAAATCAATTTTAAGTCAAACTCAAACGAAGCCGTTTCTGAAATAAGAGACTGACTTTGATTTTATAACAAAAGACGATAACGATTCTGAAGTATTTAAAAAGTCGATGAAGCGTTAGCTCATGTTTAAAAAGTACAATTTCTTTTTCTTTCAACGATGTCTCAAGCATGGAAAGTAATCGACGTAAAGTGTACACGAAGTTTTTGGATCAGGATAACCTCTAGAGCGTAGGTTTGGAGGAACACCCTGTATTCTGAAGAGTGTTAATTGCATTTCCTCTCATTATTTGCAGTTATCATATCTAGTTATTGTCGTCCTCTTCTAGTAATCACATACGTTCGTATACAGAGTTGGCCAGTTGGTTTTTAAACATAGTCGCTTCTTCGATTTTTGTCGTAAGCGTTCGTGTCTGGAAGGAGGCGTCTAGTCTCTGACACACGTGGGCGTGGCTAGTCTTATTTTGTCTTCTTTATTTCACAGTGCGTTCCTCGTCGTATGCATTGTTGGGCATGTTCAGTTCGACTTTTGCCAATTCTGTATACATATACTTCTTTTTATTATTGATTATGATCTGGAACTACTTGTATGGCGATGACCCTCTTTTCCCAGGTCATTTTTTCTTCTGATAGGTGGTGGCGTTCAATCTTCGCGATTTTTTTTTCTTTATTATTGTGTGCTCTTATCTATCTATAAATATGTGCAAAAGAAATAAAACTCGAGCAAGTCAGGCCGACGACGTCCGTCGTCACTTATCGGACTATATTTTTTAAAACCAGATCGATGGCTTCGAGAATAAAAAAAAGCCAATCTCACGTAATTGCGTTCCACTTTTTTTTCTGTCGGGCGCTATTAGCGAAGAATGCAAGAAGCAAGGCACAATAATATTCGTTTGATGAATACACACACACACACACACACACACGTACATCGTGTGGCCGAACTGTAAAAATAAAATTACACATCTGAATTACTCCGGCGCAGCGTAATTTATTCGCCTAACTGTACGTGCGAGTACATACTTAGTTCTTTGGTAGGCAGCGTCATAATTAAGATGGAAAAGAACGTCGCTACTTGTAATTTAAGCCTTCCTCCCGAAGAGCTCCGGCCGCTAATGCAGAAATTACGAACGCGCCCGTTTCCACATAAATATCTGTTTCGATAATTAACTCGGAATGGCCGGAGTTGCACTCGAATGATTAACGAACGACGCGGCGTAGAAAATTATTGATTTATAACACTTTCCAAATAATTTATTATACCGACTACCTCGGCGATTTGACCCATTTTTCCGCGTCCGTTTTAATTTGCGACGGCGACGTAGAGCTTGATTAAGCAAATTATTTCGTTTTCAACGAGCACAGGCATCCTCATTTTAATTTGGCAAGAGCAAATGATGAGAATTAGACCGGTGCCTACTTGAAAAACAGGCTACATTGGAGGGGGGAGTAACTCAATCTCACAGTCTTAAAATTGAGTTGGGCCACTCACTCCCCACCTACAAAACGTCGCCTATCTTTAGTAGGCTCTGGTCGATTAGGTTCGGTTACGATTCTCTGGGGCGGAGCTTTAACTTCGAGGGCCCTAGATTAACACTGTTTGGGGGCCTACCCAATTAATTATGTTCTTGAATCACTAACAAATACGTCACACGAGTTAAAAGATTAAATGACGATCGTATACAGGGTTACAACTAATTAAAGGGCCACCATGGGGATCTCGTAAACTATAAGAGATACTTAGAAAAATTTTGTGCAAATCGTTTTTGATTGCAGTGAAAACCTCGAGCAGCCTCTGTTTCAGCCCTGCTTGGGGCTTCTTCAGCAGAGACGTAGCTCGACATTCCCACTGCAAACAAAAACGACTTGTCCAATTTATTCGCAATTGCGATTTAAGAGTGATGAACAGATAAAATAGCGACACCTTACTATCGCTTTTTGACCTGACATTGCAGTAGGAATTAAAAATTAAGGAAAAAAATTAAAACTGAATGAATTTAAAATTTTATTCGATCCGGGTAAAAAATTAATAGTAAAAAAATTTTAAAATTTCGAGTCAGTTTAAAGCTCAGCCATGTCAAGGTCAATCCAAGCAAGATAAAAATAAATTACAATTAAAAAATAACTAAATAGAAAACTTTAAAAATTAAAAAATAATAATAATAATGAACAAAAATTAAGGCGAACCAATCTTTCAGTTCAACTGAACCTAACTCGTAAGCAAATTAAAAATTAAACAAGGTTCAAGCCAGGCAAAAACAATTATAATTAAAAAAAACTAAACAAAGGGCTTTAAAAATTAGAAAAAAATAATAATAATAAAATTAGGGCGAACTAAAGAAGAAAGAAGTAAGAAAATTAAAAATTAAATAAAATTAGAACACGGAAAATTGTTCAATTGTTCAACCCGCCTCAAGGTCAACCTAACCCAAGCATCTGCTGATGAAGCCCCAAAATAGAGCTGAAACAGCTGTACAGAGGCTGCTCGAGGGATCCACTGCAATCAAAAACGATTTGCAACAGTTTTCTTTTTAATTAACAACAATTAGTTTCCTCAGAGCTTTCTTTCTATTCTTATTTTGCCCTTTCTTTTCTTTTCCTCTTTATTTGTCTTGCTTTTAACTATCCTTTTTGGTTGTTTTTTCTTTTTCTTTTTTTTTGAAATTGAGGACGTCGCTGCTCACTATTTTCTTCACAGCTTGCGAACACTAATTTTGCCTTTTTTCGACTTTGTTTTTGGCGACTTTGTTTCTGCTTTTAAAAGACGAATAGGAGGAAGCCATTTCTTTATTTTCTCTTGAAAATTACGCTTGCATACTTCTTTTGTTTCAAAAAGAAATCCTTCTCGATGTTTGTTTCTTCTTTTAAAAGGCAAAATTTCTCCATCTAAGAGCAAGAATCTAATATCAAACAATTTTTTTTTTTTTTTGGTTCGGTTATTCTTTCTTTGCACTTTTATTTTTCTTTGCTGGGATTGAATCAGTTTGTCTTACTTTTATTTATCCTTTCTGCTTCAGCGCAGTTTTTGTTTTGCTTAAAAATGAGCACGTGACTACTTATTAATTTCTTCACAATTTTTTAACTTTCCTTTTGATGTCTTGGTTTTTGTCGCTTTTAAATAGACAGATTTTATTTAAAAAAAAAAATAGTTTCTCTTAAAAAACAAAATTTCCCAACCCTACCCAAACCAATTCCCTGTACACTTCTTGCCTTTGCAATCTGAAACTTCTTACTGAATTCTAAGAAGTTTTTCATTTCTCACTAATTCACTATTTTTTTTAATCGTAATGATCATTCGGTGCCGCAATTTCTGTCTAGACTGTCATTTGAAAACCTCTTATGTAAATAACGAGTGTCCAAACAATCATCGCAGTCTTGGGTGGCTATGGAATCAATCGTTTTCAACTAAGTATTGCAATAAAACAAACATGAAAATACGTAAACAACAACTATTTATTTCTTGTTTAACAATCAGTATTTGGGACTTCAATTCAACGATGCGAAGTAAGAAACGACAATCACGTTTGATTTCGCAGCCCCAGCTACGACTACAATAATTCTTGGACACCCGTTAGATACAGAAATGCGCGCGCCAAGTTTATGTAGAGGGTGGGCAGTATTTACAAATACTGTTGTAAGCTGGGCCTCAGCGTCAAGAATAACATTTAAAGGTAGCAGCTTCTGCTGCGGTTTGACCACTTCATAAACGTACATAAATCGGATTATAATAATCAGCCAGCCCGTCAGGTCACTTAAGGTGCCCTCTAATGTGTTTTTAATTTGTCGCCCACCCAAAAATTCTCGATTCCCCCGGACCCCCACAATAAAAGGCGATTAGAACCATCAAGAGTAAACACCAATTATCAAGAGGAGCGAGCAACCGCAATAAACAAACGAGTGTCATCTCCCGAGTCTGAAAGAGAAAAAAGAAAGAAGAAGAAGAAGAAGAAAAAAAAAGAAGTCATTCAACCACTTAATTAAGTCCCCGAATCTTAAAAATGCGCTACCGTTCGGAATTCCTTTTTTTTTTTTTGGTCACGGTTAAAAAATTTATTAAACGAAAAAATCAAAATAAAATAAAATAAAGCGCCGAACGGTAAGCCGTCACAGTAATTTCACGTTTTTTGAAATATTAATATTTCATGCCACGCTCGGATCTCCAAACAATGTCCGATAAAACGCGCAAACATCACGTATTAAGCGGTGCGAGAGAAAAAAAAAAAAATGGCACCGCCAGTTATAAATTTATTGGATATTAAAAACCGTTAAACTTTTAATTCCGGCCGCTTCCCCCCCCCCCCCCCCCCGTTCTGTCATTGAATAGAAACGGATTAACTCGCGGCCGGAGGCGCGAGAGACACGACAAGACTTCGTAAAAATATGTGTGCGTAACACAGTTTTGCTATTATTACGAAGTTTTTTTTTTTTTTTTTTGGGAGAGAAATGGATCGAATTAAAATAGTTTTACGAATAACGTTATGTACGCCTGTCAAAACGACCAGATGGTCGAATCATCGACGTTTTATTTTGATATTTAGAGTGGACAATGGAGACGGCCGACCTCAGACCAAAGAAAATTCGCTTGAAAGCGTTTCCTAAGCGGGCTTTAACGGCCTTTGAACATTCGTGGATTTGTATGGGAAGAGATTTTTCTGTTTAATCTGCATAGAAAATAGTAGTAAGCACATCTCGTGTACAAAATACGATTATAGTAACATGCATTTTATCATTTTATACTGGAATTTAAGCCTTGAACAGTGTTGCCAACTATACAATATTGGCAACCCCTTAACAACAGACACTTTATAAATACACATTTAAATTCCACCAGATCCTCTTTCCAAGGCCATACTGCAAGGTGATTTTTAATGAATCTCCAAT
The DNA here is from genome assembly GCA_036172665.1 of Prosopocoilus inquinatus. Lineage (NCBI taxonomy): Eukaryota > Metazoa > Arthropoda > Insecta > Coleoptera > Lucanidae > Prosopocoilus > Prosopocoilus inquinatus. The sequence continues at coordinate 3,406,759 of CM069873.1, forward strand.
TTTCGCCTTCAATTATTATTAGTGATTCAAAATCCCTGCTTCCATGCACTATTTTGACCATGGCCAACTGAATTGATATGTCATATATGGCCAATACAATAATTCGTCTAAAAATACGCTCCAAGAAAGCAAAACATGAGAGTGTACGAGAGCGAATCAACCAGCGCCCTCTGACACTTACTAAAAGTGAGTCAACCAACGCCCTCTAACCACGGCCAGCTGAATTGATGTGACATGTACGACCAACCCGGTGATTTTTTCACCAGATCTGGTGATTTTTCTCAAGTGGTTGCGACTTCTTGACGTGATTTGCGACCTGTCTCAAAACCGGTGGATTTTAAAGTGTTGTGCGACTTTTACGAAAAATCAAAATTGACATAAATAAGTAAAAAAGAGAAAAAAAAAGGTTCTAGTACATACGGAGTAGTAATTTCTCTAATATTAAGGTTGGTAGTCAACAACGCCAAACTTTCCTCTTTCTTACTGTTTTAAAATATTTTAACAATCAACGGCAAACAATCAATTAACATTTATTTTGATATTAAAATGTATTTTTAATCGACGGCAAACAATCAATCAACGTTTATTTTGATATTAAAATGCAATAAAATAAAATGTTATGTTACTGTGAATTGGCATTTAAGAAACGTAAAACAAAAAGTTCATTCGTTAAAAGCATTTTTAAATATTTGTCCCGGACGTCACAAACAAATTCTAATTAACTTTTTTAACTCATAAATTTTTAAATTTAGATTACAAATACTTTCTTGTATTCACTGTCTGAAAACTTTTCGTATTAACGCTGGCTGTCTCAATTTGGTGATTTCTGGTGATTTTTAAAGTGGGAAATTGAGATTTTCCATGTTATTCTGTTGGCAACACTGTGTACGACCAGTCCAAAGAGCATTGAAAAATGTTTTCGGAAAAAATGAAAGTGTGTGTCAAGTGGCGCCCCCAAATTCAAAACAAGTGTCAAAATTACTGTCAACTTGAAATATTTGGTTATGAGTAATGGGCGCGTTCAGCGGACACAATTGTTGAGTATGTTGGCCAGTTTAGTAAGCTGAGCGGTTAATGGTTACTTATGTTGACTGTCAACAGTCGAATTTGTCGAATTTACTCACCAGAAATAATTTACGGCGAGTGCGGTGCCAGTTCGTCATTTGTTTATCCCGACGACTGATTCTAACCTCTTTCGGTTCGCCGGCTTTCTCAGGTTTTTATAATTAGGGCGGGTAATCATGTAAGAAAATCTAACCTCACTGCACACGTCAAATGTTGATTGATAAATAATATAATACATATAATATAAAATAGTTTTCATAGCGTTCGACGGCTCCAACTTGTTTAAAATAAACATAAACGAGATAGCTTTATGCGAATTTCACGAGTGAGAGAGTGACAGGGAATTTAATCAAGGCGGTGCTAAATTAAAGACGAGGTGAGAATACGGACCAATAACATTATTCTCATCTTTTCTTTTTTCTGAATATCTTTTTGCACGCCCGCAAAAGACCATAAAATTCAAAAATTTGATAGATTTTTTTTGACTCTGTTTTTAACAAATATTACTTAGGCCCGATTTCTTCACTTCTTGATAAATTTATCTGCCAGATAGTATCCTGGGAAGTTATTATTGATACAATAGTTTCCAAGGATAATACCTGACAGATAAATTTATCAGGAGGTGAAGAAATCGAGCATTAAAAGATGCTTTCTTTCGCTCACAAAATCGTGATCAAAATGTTTTGATTCAAAAACATGAATCTCTTTATTTTTAAAAAAACTTGTTTGGATTGAATTGTGGTTATTTACAAATGAACTGTCGATCAAAAATTCAAAAGTTAGGTGTCTTGTTGCAACGACTACGAAATTCAGGTCCAAACTATTCGAAACACGATTCAAACTTTTAAGCGAAAGAAAGCACCTATTGTTATACGGAATTTAGAAAAAAATTGCCGCTTCTCGGGCTATTTTTTTATTAACAGGTTGCCGCCGTTGCATGCAGAAAATCCGACAACCCTATATATATTCTTTCTCTCTCATGTAAAAACTTTCGCGCATTTTGCTTTCCTTTTTAAACTCCCAGTGTGCTGTCGCTACACAATTTCTGAACGCGACCCGGCGTTTAACGAAGGCTACATAACCTCAATAACAAACAGAACCTGCATTAACCACAGCTCAAGTTAAGGTGCTTTCTTTCGCTCACAAAATCGTGATCAAAATGTATTTTGATTCAAAAACATGAATTTCTTTATTTTTAAAAAACTTGTTTGGATTGAATTATGGTTATTTACAAATCAATCAAAAATTCAAGAGTCAGGTGTTTTGTTGCAACAACTACGAAATTCAGGTCCAAACTATTCGAAACACGATTCAAACTTTTAAGCTAGAAAGAAAGCACCTGCTGTTATACGGAATTTAGAAAAAATAGCTGCTTTTCGGGCTATTTTTTTATTAACAGGTTGTCGCCCTTGCATGCAGAAAATCCGGCAACCCTATATATATTCTTTCTCTCTCATGTAAAAGCTTTCGCGCATTTTGCTTTCCTTTTTAAACACCCAATGTGCTGTCGCTACACAATTTCTGAACGCGACCCAGCGTTTAACGAAGGTTACATAACCTCAATAACAAACAGAACCTGCATTAACCGCAACTCAAGTTAAGGTTGCTTTCTTTCGCTCACAAAATCGTGATCAAAATGTGTTTTGATTCAAAAACATGAATCTCTTTATTTTTAAAAAACTTGTTTGGATTGAATTGTGGTTATTTACAAATCAATCAAAAATTCAAAAGTCAGGTGTTTTGTTGCAACAACTACGAAATTCAGGTCCAAACTATTCGAAACACGATTCAAACTTTTAAGCTATAAAGAAAGCACCTATTGTTATACGGAATTTAGAAAAAATAGCTGATTTTCGGGCTATTTTTTTATTAACAGGTTGCCGCCGTTGCATGCAGAAAATCCGGCAAACCTGTTCGGAAAACAAACGTATTTTTTTTAGGTTAAAGTAAACTACAAATTGAAATTGAAAGTGCCTTGACTTGAGGTGTGGTGAAAACGAGCTCTTGGATCAGTTTTTCGTAAAAGACTTGAAAGTAAAGTCACCTTTGGGTGCAAAAACAAACACATTAGAATGTGACTTTATTTCTGTTTGAATGAAAGTCGTCTTTAATTCCATTGTGATATTGGGCCTTTAGTTGAATAAATCGGCGCAGTGCGCTATTAAAAGAAGTTCGAAAAAACAGCAAGCCGTGATTCGTTGTCTTGTTCCTGTCCCCCTACCCTTGCGTTATCAGTGCGTCTGCGATTATAAGATAAACGAGACGCGTAAATTTTGTTCGGCTTCGGCCAGTGGAATTTTGTGCAATTTCTAATAAATAATTCGGGCTCCGACCTCGTTTAATCAAAATTGTGTCCAAGTGCATTTGAGGGATCTCTCTCAGGACGAGTTTAAGGTAGGATTGTATTGAAAATTGCTTTGTAAAATCTAACAACGCCAAACGCTCTTGTTGCGAAACAATTGAAATGAAATATGGTGGTCAGCGCTGCCAACCCTGTCAAAGTGAATTTCCCAACCGCGTTCTTGAAAAACAGAGACACGTCCGATATATTATTAAATATTCCTTCATGCTTACTTTCCTAGTTTATTAAAACTATTCCACGTATAATTAAAAAAAAAAAAAAATAGAAAATTTCATGACGACAAAATAATTGAATTTCAACGAGTTCGCTCGCCTACTTGGCAGACAGAGAGAGAAAAAGGAATACCTATCGCACATTCGCAGCAATTTGTACGGTTTTTGTTTGTTTTTTTTTTTCTTTTCTAGAAAAAAGGAACTAACGAATCGCAGAATGCAAAAACGAACGAACTCTCCTGCAAATTAAAATATGCATGTGACAGTCCAGTCTGGTCATGAAACGAACGAACGGACAAACGGACGGACGGACGCACGGTCACGTCAAGTGACTGACGAATTAACGGCGCAAAAAATCTGACGCGTTTCTAATTTCGTGTTCGAATCAGAATTCTTGCCCGGTGGACCACATTTAATCGGAGAGGCAATTAAGGTCACCTAAAAATCGCCGTTGCTTCTAATTTCGGAAAACGGTTTCGCCGTTACGTGAATCTGCACTCTTTGATACGGCAGCGGCGGCAGCGCCACCTATGTATATCTTTTCGTTCTCGATTTGAACAGCTCACGTGTTTTTTGTGTTTTTTTTTTTTGACCGATGCGATGGATGGAAGTTTTTGTTCAATGTTGCCCGGTTAGCACATTTATTTGCTTATCAATCGGTTTGCAAAATTTGAATTCCATTGCCAGAGAGATTATTAATGCAATCACGATGCGAGTGAGTCATGATCTTAATTAATGTGGTCCTTGGAATTTTTTTTTTTTTTTTTTGCGTCGACTGTTGTCATAGTAATACGATTAGGGACGTGTAATTCGAACTTAAAATAACAAAAATTCTGCCGATTCTTTGAATCTCACGTAATTAATAGGGAGTGTTCTTTTAAATCAGACGTCTAGTGGGCTGCGACAAGCGTGCGGTCCATTTAAAATGCATGCAAACAAAAGCAACAACATACACAGCACTCTGGACGCCAAGTTACAAAAAAAAAAAAACACCCGATACAATTCCAGAGGCGCGTTCAGAAACTCCGTCGCGAGTGCACTTTGGGCGTTTCAAATGCAAAGCAAAATGCGCAAAGCCGTTTACATGAGAGAGAAAGAATATTACCCAGGACGCGCTCTTTTTTATTTCTGAACGGGCCCCAGGATCTAGTCTAGCAATAACATTTATTTCTCTAGCAAACGTCTAACATTCTTCTAACAAAATTTAAACATTGCAAAAAACCAGAAAAAAAGAAACGGATTAAGATGCCTTTGAGGTTAGCGCAAATTATTTTGAATTTAAAGTTGACCGTACTTCGCTGGGGGGGGGGGGCGCTGACGGATGTGTCCTAGTCATGGACATTGTGTATACAGACGCATTTCTGGATCGACAAATATCAAGCTGAGGCGCGTTCAGAAACTGTACCGGGAGTGCACTCTGGGCGTTCAAAATGGAAAGCAAAATGCGCAAAATTGCTTGCATGAGAGAGAAAGAATATTACCCAGAGCGCGCTCTTTTCTAATTCTGAACAGGCCCCTGATTACTGTAGTTGAAACGAGACGATAAAACAACACAAAAGATATAGAATAAATAAAAAAATTCGCACAGCAAGGGAAAGTAACTGTCATCGATTAATACACGGGGCTGTTAAGTTAAATTGAAATTATTCTGCACTCACATCTAGTATTGTTAATTGTTATTGTTAATAGGTTTTTGCCAAAAGTTCTCTAAAAGCAGTCACTAAAAAGAAATTAGAAGCAGACAAAAGATTCACTGAAAACCGGGGTTGCCACATTTTTTGCGGGCAACGTCGCCAACCTGTTAACAAAATGTAGTCAAAAGGCGCGCCAATTTTTTCTGGTCAAAGACAAAACAAAAAAAAACAAAAAATCGACGACTTGGGATATCAAAAATCAGAAAAAAATTTAAAAAAACAAACGAAACCTGCAGAAACAGAAGAGAACTCAAAGCAACATCAACAAAATACAAGGCGTGAAATGTACGAAAAGAAAACAAAGGAAGATCGACAACAGCAAGCTGAACGAAAAACAATAATTTTCCTCGGAGGAATAAAAAAAATCGTAGAAAATTACATCGAGCCGTAAAAAAAAAACAAAAAAGATGCGAAAAACGATGAACTACAATACAAACGAGTGTCAATAAAAGAACAAAGAAACAAAAGAAGATCAACAACACGAAGCTGAAAGGAAAACGACAATTTTTCGTGGACCAATCTAAAAAAAATCGTAGAAAATTAAAGCAAACCGTAAAAAAAACAAAAATGGAACGAAAAACGATGAACTTGAGTGTCAATAAAACAACAAACAAACAAAAGAAGATCGACAACACGAAGCTGAAAGGAAAACGACAACTTTTCGTGGACCAACCTAAAAAAATCGTAGAAAATTAAAGCAAACCGTAAAGAAAAACAAAAATGGAACGAAAAACGATGAACTATAAACGAGTGTCAATAAAAGAAAGAAAAAAAAAGAGATCGACAACACCAAGCTGAATGAAAAACGACATTTTTCAGAATCAATCAAAAGAAAAATCGCAGAAAATTAAAGTGACCCGTAAAAGAAAACAAAAAAAAGGAACGAATAACGAACTACAAACAAGTGCCGACAAAGAAAAAAACAAAAGAAGATCGAGAACACCAAGATGAACGAAAAACGACAATTTTCCGCGGACGAATCCAAAAAAAATGTAGAAAATTAAAGCAAACTGTAAAAGAAAAACAAAAAAGAAAGAAAAAACGATGAACTACAAACAAGTGCCAAAAAAGAAAAGGAAAAAACAAAACAATAGAAGATCGACAACACCAAGCTGAACGAAAAACGATAATTTTCCGCGGAGGAATCCAAAAAAATCGTAGAAAATTAAAGCAAGCCGTAAAAAAAAACAAACAAAAAAGAAACGAAAAACGATGAACTACAAACAAGTGACAAAGAAGGAAAGAAAAAAAAACAAAAGATCGACAACAGCAAATTGAACGAAATACGACATCTTTCCGAGCGAACGGATCAAAAAATCGTAGAAAATTAAAGCAAACCGCAAAGAGAAAACAAAAAAGGAACGAAAAATGATGAACTACAAACAAGTGTCAATAAAATGCGAAACATCAATTCTGTAAGAAACGCAAAAGATGATCGACGCTTAAGATGAACAAAAACCTAATGAATCTACAGACGAAAAATTAAAAAAAAAATCCAGTAGAAAACAAAAGATATCTGTAAAAAGGTGTCATTCAATAAAATATGAATTTGATGAAAATAAGCTAAAAATGCGAAAAATGAAATGAATTAAGAAAAAAAGAACTACCTATCATGATGGGAAAATAAATAAATAAAATCGACTAAAGTTATTGTAAATAAAAGCAAACTCGTAGGAAACAAAAGCGAACTGTAAGAGAGAGACGATGAAATGCGAAAACCAATTCGATTAAAAAGAAGAAAAATTGAAAAAATAGAGAAAAAAGAAACTGAAGAATCGATAGACAAAGAAAAAATAAACAAAAAGACAACATCACTGGATTTGGCAATAAATAAATCGGTGACTTAGTGAACCAACTTGTTAGTCCGGATTTGTCCGAAATTTTACTTAAAGTCACCAGATCTAGTGTCAAAATGATTAAATTGGCAACATTGCGCGTCCGTTTGCGGTTTGCTGGGTGGCAGCAATTATGACCCGACACTTACGGATGACAAGCAATAATTTAATTAATAAGTCAGTCATAAAGTGCAATGAAATCGATTTACCTTTTTTGTTTAAATTATTTTCTCGTTTTTTTTAAATGATGCGATTTTGACGCGTTTTTTTTTTTCTTTTTGCATTTTGGACGAAAAAGAAAATTGAGAAATCGCACAGTCGATAGTCTTTTGTTTATTTGGACGAAGGAAAAATGTAAAAATAATTCTTTTTTCTTTTTTTTTAATAAAAGAAAAAGTGTGTGCGACTGAAACTTGATAACACTTGATCGAGTTTTGCATTTTTTATTTTGTATTTTTGAAAAAAAAAAATTAAATTAAAACGATTGTAGTAAAATAGTGATATGAAGAAGCCCGTTATACATTATACAGGGTGATTCAAAATAGTTTCCCGATATGTTCATGGTGAAGATAACGTCAAAAAATGTGGAAGTAACAGTGAATACACTCGTGGTCATCAAAATCGTTACGCCTGCCTGTTTTCTAACCTTGTCCTTACTCATGTCGTCACTAGAGGTTGCGTGTCTGTCAAATCGTAGCGATTATCTTGGCCCACCAGTGTACATAATAGATGTATGCCAACTTTTAAACCTCAATGACTCGAAAACGATTTTTTCTGCCGAATGATCTGTCTATAAATCGTAGAAAATTGAAGCAAACCGCAAAGAAAAACAAAAAAGAAACGAAAAACGATGAACTATAAACAAGTGTCAATAAAAGAAAAAAAAAGCGAGAGAAGATCGACAACACCAAGCTGAACGAAAAGCGACAATTTTTCGTGGACGAATCTAAAAAGAAAATCGTAGAAAATTAAAGCAAAACGTAAAAAAAAACCAAAAAGGAAACGCAAAACGATGAACTACAAGCAAGTCTCAATAAAATGAGAAAAATCAATTCTGTAAGAAACGCAAAAGATGATCGACGCTTAAGATGAACAAAAACCAAATGTGTCTGCAGACGAAAAGTAAAAAAAGGAAAATCCAGTAAAAAACAAAAGGTAACTGTAAAGATTCATCAATAAACAAAATATGAATTTGATAAAAATAAGCAAAAAATGCTAAAAATGAAGTGAATTAAAAAAATAGAACTACCTATCATGATGGGAAAATGAATGATCTGTCTATAAAGTGTGTTTATTTTTTTTTTTTAATCTGGCATCAAAGTTGGCCATGAAAGTTTAATTGTGAACCATCATCAAAATAGCAATTGTCAATTTGACATTCGAACTACGGCACACCTAACCTTACTTTTCAGTTCGAGGTTAAACAATAAATCGGGAAATTGTCGGCGGAGTTCTTCAAAACAGTTTTGACTTCACCATGAACATTTTTGTGTTCTTGCGAAAACGCCATCCATTTTACATTCAAAAAGGAAAGAACTTTTATTTCAAAACTTGAAGAGGAAATGACAGATGTCAGATGTTTCAAAAATCGTGTTACGTTCACAATAACAAACACGTCACCGTCGCCAACTTCGACGCCAAATTAAAAAAAAAAAAATTTATTACGTTATTTTCCTTACAAATTTTTATTATTTGTTCATCTACTTGTTTTAAATATTATTTTTAGAAGGAAACGCAAATGTTTTTCACTTTTAGAAGAAAACGCAACAATTAATTATAATTGATGAACAAAATTAGATTTTTTTTTTAGTAAAGATAAAGTCATTGAGGTAGTATTGTTAAAGGAGACGACATAATGACTATTAATTAGCGTTAGTGTAGGTACTTAATTTGACCATTCTGATTACGGAGGATGTTCGTCTTAGAGCTTGAAAAGGTTAATAGTAAAACGGCAGAGAGAAAAACAAAGTTGTTTGCGCGTTTAACTTTGGAAGTCACTTCTGCGGCTTGCAGAGTTTCTCTCCGCTGCCCAGGCAAGCCCCCGGTCGTTTTGTTTGTAACCACGTCGGTCAGTCCAAGGACTTCGGACGACTTATGACGTCTACTTTCACTCAAAATTGCAAGATTAATAATCGTTACATCTCGCTTTATCCCATTCATCATAACTAAAACAAAAAATACATTTATCTCTGGTACTTACTTACTTACCACCAGAATGATGACATTTTTATAAATCGTCGTTGAAGTGAGAGTTTGTTTCATTTTGTGCAAAAGTTATAGTATGTAGATGCAAATATATTTTGATTGGTTGGGGTATTGCCAGAAATCAAAACTTAATTATTTATCACTGTATGTACAAATGCAAACAATAATATCTGGCGAAAAATCTACAAAGTTGTGTTATGTATTACCTTGTGGTCTGGATACTTGGTTGTAAAGAATTTCTCTTTCTTTTTCTTTCGACGAGGTGATAATTAATTGAGTTTTATGCGCGTTTAATTCAAATTAACAAACAGACAAGGAACAATAAAACAGCTATTACTGTTTCATTCATTATTTATGGTAATTTCATGCGCGTTCAAAGAATTATTATTATTATTATGCATAGTCAGATAACCGGGAAGTGTATATATGAATGAGATTTGAGATGTCAAGAGTGAGATTAAGATGTAGTATTTTTTTTTTTAAACCTTTAAATATTCAAAAAAAATGTATACCTTATACAGGGTTACAACTAATTAAAGGGCCACTATGGGGATCTCGTAAACTATAAGAGATACAAAGATGGTTAAATTACAGAAAAGTTGCGCTATCTTGAGTTCTAAAAAAATATGCAAAAGTTTCATTCGTTTTTGAAATAACTTCCAAAAACTGGAAACTCAACATTGCACACAGTGTGATAGCAAATCAATGCAGCACTAATATAAACATGCTTATGACGAGAATCTCTCATTAGTAGGGCAAGGTACAAGGTGACTCAATATTAAAAATTAAATTAAAAAAGATGCGTCGCAATCTCAACGTAGAGTTGGGGTGGACATTACTGTTGGCGCTCGCTATACACATCTAGTACAATTAGAAAAATGTTTCTTGGAATTATAGTCTTCATTTGTCAAACAAAAAAAAATGAAACATCGAACTCTTATGGTGTCGGCTTTCTTTATCGGTGAAAAATCACAGAAGTTCCGGCCGTCTAGACTGCACTCCGTTTTGAACTCAATCACGTGATATGCGGTGTACGAGGGGTACGCGTTTCGCGTTGATAGTCGCAATGATTGGCCGAACATCCGAATTATGGGGCGTCGCTAAAGTATTGGGTTACAACTAATTAAAGGGCCGCTACGGTGATCTCGTAAACTATAAGAGATACAAAGATGGTTAAATTATAGAAAAGTTGCGCTATCTTGAGGTCTAAAAAAATATTTTCTATTGTCATTCGTTTTTAAAAAATATCTTTAAAAACTCAAAATTCTCATTTTCGAAAATCTCGAATATCTTCTTTATTTCATAAGATAGAATCATAAAATTCGGTGTTTTTATATTAAATTCGATGGACAATCTAATGCAGTTCGAAGAAATAGGTTAGGTTTGACAGTTTCGTAGATACGACTGTCAATTGTTTCTTTTCTTATGGACGCTACCTTCGATATTCAAAGCAGGTGATACAGAAATAATTTTTGAATACGACTACATGAACATTTATGCTTTTGTTTTAAAACAAAATATTGGGATTACTGAGAATTCTTGTTAAAAAGTAATTTTTTTATGTATATAAATAAGATTTCTTTATTTAATAATAATTTTAGTTGTGAATGTTTACACGCATCCGCCTACTAGATATTTTTTTTCAAAATCTTTTGTAGTATCTTAATATTTTGTTTTGAAACAAAAGCATAAGTGTGCATATGGTCGTATACCTACAGATTTTGTTTTTGTGTCACGTGGTATTAATACCTAAGCCAGCGTCCATAAGAAAAAAGACAGTTGACACTCGTATCTGCGAAACTGTCAATCCTAACCTATTTCTTCCGGACTCTATTAGATTGCTCGTCGAATTTTATATAAAAATATCGAATTTCATGATTCTATTTTAATAAATAAGGAAGATGTTGGAGATTTCCGAAAAATAAAATTTTCAGTTTTTTGAAGATATTTCAGAAATGAATGGAGGTGGAAAAGATTTTTTTAAAATTATTTTGATAGGCTCCAAAATAGCGCAACTTTTTTGTAATTTAACCGTCTTCGTATCTCTTTTAGTTTACGAGATCCCTATGGTGGCCCTTTCATTAGTTGTAACCCTGTATATCTTAATCACTTAATTGAAATTATTCTTATTATGAAAACAACTTCCTCGAAAATTCGTGCATGGTGATGAATATCAAAACTGAATTCCAAAATTTTATGTTATGTAGAGAAATCAATTGGAGAAACAGTATTTGTCCTTTTATTTAAGAATTATGTGATTTTTAGTTTTAAATGATGATTTGATTACTTCATAATTAAATCAAAACACGAACCAACAAATCTGCTGGATGCTATCAATTTCTCCAAATATGTGTTAAAAATCAATTTTCGACTATTTTAAATGATTATCACCGATTTATTTTTTTTTTTAGAAAAATGTTATAAATAGGGAACGGAATTGTATATTTTGTTCGATTAAATATAAACCAGGCGGCAAACGTATGACGTGAAACGTACGGCGTGAATCGCTCGTTGCCGCCTCGTTCGAAATAATCCGAACAAAATATATAATTCCGTCCTGTAGTTGTAAATAAATAAGAATTAATTCTTGAACGTGTTTATACAGCGTGTTCACGGATCGATTCTTTTATAATGCCTTTTTTAACATCAATTCCACGCAAGAAAATTATTGTGCTTCTCAATTTAAATTTTGAATTAGAGAGTTTGCCGTTTTCATTTTGTTGATTATTATCGGCAAGAAAATGTGTTCTTAAATAAATTTACTGTCCAAAATTTACGTATAAACTTAAATTACTTGACTACAGGTGTCTGAAATATTCATTGTTTTTAAAAAAAAAAATCCTCTTGTCAGGTCGATCTGTGGACACACTGTATATTTGCTGTTAAAAAAATTCTGCAGCTGATTTCACTTTTAGCACTTGTCCAGGATTTTAAGGTTTTTAATAATACAGTTTTTTTTTTATTATTGATACCTATACAAAGCGAATGGTATTTTTTTTTTTTAATATTTTCGTTTCATATAATTTTCATTAGATCCAAATCTTTCAAGAAAAACGTGCAATTTGTTTGGGTATGCTTCGAACTGATTTTTGTTTTGATGGAATACGCGTTCGATTCGTGTAATAAACGCGACAAAACCACTCCAGATTATTCTAAGTGATCTACATATATTGAACTTACTGAACTATTGCTGATCGAAATGAAATAAATGATCGTGACCGAGAATCGAATGTAACTTATCGTTGCCGAAAGTGAAGTGAAATAAAATAAAAGTCGTAGTTTCCGTTCGGGCCTCAAAGGAACTCGATTTTTGAAGTGTCTCTTATAAATTTTTTTCTTGCAATTCCGTCGAATCTAACGGGCGGGTCACTTATTTTGAATCACCCACTATATCAATAGTTATATAAATATGTTGCGTTTCGTAATTTCCACCTAGCGGTGCCATCTACATATTATGTGATCAGCTGATATAATGAAACCTAAAATATTTAATAATTGCAATGAAATCATAAGGAAAAAAATACTCTCCTGAAAAATTCAGCTTTCTGATTACATGCAACCTCTTGCGCTTTGAACAACGTTTACTTTTTTTTTATAAAAAATAAGTAATTTTATTTAGTTTTATACTGGGTGTCTCATAATCTACGGAAGAGATTAAAAGGGTAGCTAGGGGAGATTTCTTCTTAATAAATTTTTGGTAAAAAGCAATAAGTAAAAAGTTACAAGAGTTTAAAGAGAAATTAATCAACAAGCAAAAGTTAATCCCTGTAGTAATATTTTACGTTTTAAATTCAAATTTGAGGCATTTATGAGTTATTTGAACACCGCTTTATAGTACACAACTATTTACAAAAAAAATGTAGCCACGATAAAATAACGGCTATTTCATGTTTTCTTTTAGTGTCCAAAAACGGGTTTTCATCTCGTTGTGCAGCGCCCTACTAATTAAAAACAAAACTAGGAACATAGACATTTTATGAATGGTGGTTTTAATAAATTTAGAGTTTATTTAACAATAAAGTTGCATTTTGTGAAATAATTTTGATTAATTAAGAAGCTATAGGTTTAAATTAAGTAAGAAAATTAAACTGCTGTGACTTTCTTATTATTGGGTTTTGGTCAAAGACGAATTAAGAGAAACACCCAGTATATGAATTTTTATTAATGTTCATCCGTGAAGAACCGTGCAGGATTTTAGAAATTTTGCGGCGGGGATTTTCCAACTTTTTTTCGAGAGGAATTTTAGGAACTTTCAATTAAGAGGTAAATACAGCTTTTTTTACTCATTGGAAAATCTTTTCTCCGATAAAAGAAACTGCCTTATAAAAGCAAATTAACGCTAAAATTTATAATATGAAATAAAAGTATACCTATACGTACAGGGTCATTGATATTAATTAATGAGTATTTAAATAATCAGATTACGCAAAAAAAAAACAAAAGTAAAAATGCTTATGGTTTATGTTCGACATACTACAGTTTGCCGATTCTCAGGCATTTAGACTTTTGGGACACATGTTATAACGAGTAGGAGCCAATCCCGTTATAATGATGTAAGTAAAGATATATCAGCATAAAATACATATTTTTATGACATTTATTTAGCAAAAAACATATTGGAATAGATGAATAAGATGAAGCAAATGATTCTACTTCAATTATTAATTTTTTTTTATTGCTAAACTGCTTGGATAAATTTAAATTATAAATCATTATACAATTTCTTTTATAAAAAGTCTAACTATACTACGAACGCAATTAATAGTTTAGAATTCAATTTTCTGCAAGTATTTGCTAGTTTTCTTTAAAAAAAACTTAGTTTTGTTCATCTAATCCAATAACTAAGGGTATGTTGCATGTTGCTTTGTAATTATTAGTAATTATCAGTAATTATCAGTAATTATCAGTAACTATCACAAAACACATCAAGCAGAAATAATCATTTATGTATCAAAGGCATAATGAGATAGATTTTTATATTCGCGGGTAACAGTTTACAAAGCCAGGGATCTTGACCCCAAGATTTTGTAATTTGCCCCAGATTTATAAACATCAAATTATACCATAGGTTCATACAACGTTTTATTTTTCAATTTTAATAAGAAAACTAATTCATGAAAAGCTTGTTTATGTCAAACAAGGACTGTGTACTTCGTTTTGTATCGATTTGTTGTGTGTAGCAACATTTTAGTACATATAAGCGGGCGTAATTATTACGCCCGCTTGTTTATAAGCCCTAGGGCCTAAAAATACAAGAAAAATGATAAATATATAAGTACACTGATTCACTCAAACCCCCTTTTATATAAATGTGAATGGAATCATGAAAATTTTGGTTTATAAGGCATAAACGATGATTAATAGGCAAGTGAAAGGTAAAAATCTATTTTTTCTACTCGATTAGCCCTGCAACCTCTATTTTCGATGTTTTTGTATGTACTACGTCGCTCAACTTAAATGATACTCCTGCATGCGAACCACACCCTTAAGAACATTCAGCGTAAGGGCCTACGAAACTGTCAAATGGTCAAATCATTTATGGTGAGCGTCGTTATACCTAGAACTTGAATGCCAAATTTGATCGACCGTCAACATGAAATAAATCTGATCGATGCATGGACACCATCAACATGCAATCGTACCCGTTATTTGCCCCCTTGTTCGTCGAGCATTTACTACAAGCACCGGATTAACGAGAGAAACTGCTCTGGACATAATGCCCGCCGCCGACGCATACGTACACAGAATGGATCGGCCCTAGGCGATCATTGCGGAATTTCTAGCAATCCTGCAGCCGGTCAAGGTCCTCGTTAAATTAACGACGAGCGCATTGCAAGCAAGTGCAACCAACACGAAGATAGAACGACGGAATTTTAAGACGCGTCGAGAAGACACGCTAATACACTTTTTCAAACCGACCGTCCATCCAGCTTGCGTGTTGTTCGCTCCTCAAAATGTGCCATCTTGAAAACTGTACACAGGAAGTTATTAAAATAAATCAGCTCTTTAAGACACATTCAACGAGAAAGCAGCAACAACCAACCGCCTGAAACAAACTTGCATTTAACACAATGTTGTTGATGGAACATCATCTTCAACTGAACACTTTTTTTTGGAATTTTTTATTTAAAAGGCGAGGTGATGACGATAAGTGATCGATGAGAATAAAACGAAAGGGAATAAATCAAAACAACCGAAACAGACAAATCGGTCGTTTTAAATTGATTATACAGGATGGTGCGGCATTTCGAAACGCAACATAGGAAATCCCATGTTAATTTAAATGTACTCGAATGTTGGCTTCCCTGATTATTTTACAACGAAATTCCATTTAGGTTTCTTAAAGCACTCCGCAAGAAGAATCTGTCTGTGATGTTTGAGAAATTTCCACTTGCTCAGTTTCAAGATATTAAAAAAAAGATCGGTAACGCAATGCAATTTATACCAAACTATCAGCACGGTCTTGATCAGTAAGTGTTAAATCAAATTAATGGAAAAGCTTTTTCTATCAATTTTTTTTCAAAAACGAACTGTTTGTTCAGTTTTCACTATCATCGATCAAGGTTGTGATAGTTTTGTATAAATTGAATTTAGTTCCAGAATCTTTTTTTTTTAATATTTTAATACTCAGCGCATGAAAAATTCTCAAACTTCGCAGACAGATTCACCTTGAAGAGTACTTTAAGAAACCTAAATGGAATTTCGTTGTAAAATAATTAGGGAAGCGAATATTCGAGCACTTTTAAATTAACATGGGATTTCCTATGTTGCGTTTCAAAATGCCGCAGCACCCTAATTTTAGCATCATTTTTTTTATAATTTGTTTACACTACATTATGTACTTACGTTAATAATTATATTAAAGTCGAGTTTTCTAAAGAAAAAAAAAATGATACCATGATCAACCAAATCTCTTATTTAATTATTGTACATTTGTTTGTATATGTATATTGTTTTGTTTACAAGATTCGTATACGACTACTAACTAATACTACTTGATTTAATATAATATACGATTAGTTTAAAAAGCGACGACCAAGCTTCCAAAGTTTTTTTTTTCTTTCTTTTTTTGTCTCATTTTTCTCATACTATTAAATTAAATTAAACATTAAGTAATGGTTTTGTTTGGGTGTACAGGCCTCTTTTTTTTATTATAATATTATCATTATTATTATTATTATAAATATTATCATCATCACTATTACTCGATTTGAAAAAGAAGAGGAGCGGCTGTAGCAGCCTAAAAAAAAAAAAATTCGTTGAGCTACAAGACTTATAAAACGTGATAGCATTTAATTAGTTCGTAAGCCAATTTGTGTATATAATTACAATTTAAATAGTTTTTTTTTAAAAAAAAAAGAAAATGTAAGTATGTTACACTTTATGTATAACATAGAGAGTAAGTGGTTTAAGCGACAGATGTGATATCCCAGTTGGGCGACTTTTTTTTTGTTTCTTAATTAATCGTACTAGTATTACGTTTTAGCTCATTTTTTTAAAATTATTTTTCGTCTCTTTCTTTAGTTCATTCAGTTTCACATTAAAAAGAAAAATTAGCGACACGGTTTTCTTGTTGATAAGTAGCGTTTATGAAAACCAACAACAGCCATTTACGTCGTTCATTGACCTCTCCGCCTTTTTTCAAGTTGCAATGAAACGATCGATATGTACTTTATTTTAATTTTTTTTTTAGTTCAGGTTCGCCAAAATTTTTTTTGTGTCATAAGAAAACTGTAGCAGCACATTTATGTCACATCATTTGAAACTTTTAGTAGCGCCGGAACACACGAAATATATTTCAAAAAACGAAATTGTGCAATACTAATAATAATAATTGCAAACGATGCACTATATATATTATTAAAGTGTCTTTCAAATGCTTTTTTTTAATGTTATTATACACACACGTCTGTGTAAGTGCATTAACTTTATTATACAGGGTGCTGCATTTCGAAACGCAACATACATGCAGAGGAAATCACATGTTAATTTAAAACTGCTCGAATATTGGCTTCGCTAATTATTTTACAGCAAAATTCCAATTAGGTTTCTTAAAGTACTCCTCAAGATGAATCAGTCTGCGAAGTTTCAGAATTTTTCATGCGCTGAGTTTTAAGATATTAAAAAAAAAAGATTCTATAAATTGCACTTCCGTACTGATCTTTCTTAAATATCTTGAAACTGAGCAAACGAAAATTGCTGAAACTTCGCAGACAGATTCGTCTTGAAGAGTACTTTAAGAAACCTCATTGGAATTTCGCTGTAAAATAATTAGCGAAGCCAATATTCGAGCAGTTTTAAATTAACATGGGATTTTTTCGTATGTTGCGTTTGAAAACAAAATGCAGCACCCTGTAGAGTCGTCGAAATCGTAATCCAAATTACGTTTTCTTTTTTTAATTTTGATCCCTACCGTACTGATCTTTTTTAAATATCTTGAAACTGAGCAAATGAAAATTTCTCAAACTTCGCAGACAGATTCACCTTGAAGAGTACTTTAAGTAACCTAAATGGAATTTTGCTGTGAAATAATTAGGGAAGCGAATACTCGAGCATTTTTATATTAACATGGGATTTCCCGTGTTGCGTTTCGAAATGCCGCAACACCCTGTACACGCACGATACAATTAAGTTACCTAATTTCGTCGCTGCATCTTCGTTTAACTGAAACCGTGATAGCGGAAACTGGACGGCCTAAGCAACGCGCCACCGTCGACGCCGCTCAGATTGGAGGGAGTTGTAGCGTAACATTTACAAATCTGTTGACGGTGATTGAGAAATTTGAGAGATTTTTTTGATTCTAAAAAAATCGTAGGTAAACGCAAAAGAGTTGCCTTGAGCACGACTTGCCTTATCAGTGTAAATCGTATTAAAATTAACCCGGTGTCCCGCACGGGTCTAAACTTGGCTCTGTGCGCTCCTTATTTTTTTTTTAATCTTCGTAAACAATTATTTAAGGCGTGGAGTCGGCAAAATGCAACTTGTATCTTCTGCTGATGAAAATGTGAAGTGAAAATCGTCATTGTTAATCAAGCAAATAATAATATTTATGTACGTTCATGGCTTTTAAAAAAATAACAAGTTAAATATTTACGTAACCAATATTGCGTCGTCTTCATGTTTTTTTCCCCCTTTTTTTTGTATTTACGGTGGTGCATCGAAAACATTGTTTGTTGTCGATGCACAACAACCAGAGTTTTGTTTTAAAACGTGGCCTGGGTCCGCAACGCGACGACGTTGTTTATAATTTACGTTAAAAAGTTAGCCCGGAGTTTTTGGGCGACCTTTTCTTTTTTCGCGCCGGAGAGAAAGTGAAATTAAAATTAATTAATTTTATCCTTTTACTCGGGCAAAATTTTAATTATTTCATGTTTACACGAGAGGTGTACAGGTTTTGTCCAAACACTTTCTAATAAATTTATCTCCGAGTTAGAAGTCGCTGCTGCCTCCCTAAGGACATTGTAATTATTTGATCGGAGCGACAGAAAAATGCGGCTGCTCCTCGAAACTTAAAAACAGATTAACCTCGAAACGCACTAGTGTAATGAAAATTACAAACAAAAATTAGATCAAGTTTTTTTTTTTCTGTTAATTTATTTTGGCATAAAAAATTAACGAAATAATTTTGGAACTGTCAGTGATCGTGATTCTGTGATGAAATAATTATTATTTTTATAATTATTAGTTTTTAATATACAAAGAGTGCAACAAATTTATTGACACTTGCTTTTTACTGCAACGCAATTTCCTCGTTGTCTGATTTAGTTATAAAAAAAAGAAAGTGCAGGTCTTTTTTGCCCCCCGCCCAAAATAATAATTTTTTTCTTAGTTTTTAATTAATATACAGAGAGTGCATCGAATTTATTCGCACTTGTTTATTACTAGGACACAATTTCGTTTTGTCTGATTTGGTTATAAAAAAAAATAATTGAAGTTGGTTCTTGTCCGATGAAAATTGTAAGTACAAAGTTTTTTTAATCTCAAACCGGACAGGAAAATGAAGGGAAAACACTCAACGTTTCGCTATCCTGACGAAGCTATAAATCTATAGCGAAACGTTGAGTGTTTTCCCTTCATTTTCCTGTCCGGTTTGAGACTAAAAAAACTTTCTACTTAAAAAAAAATAAAGTGCAAGAAGTCTTTTTTGCTCCCTCCCCCCAAAATAATTCATGCATCTACGCTTATGCTTGAACAAACCAAAAAAAATTGATCATTTCGCGTTGACAAAGCAAGCGAATAGTAAATGTGAAAATGCCAAAGACAAAACAAAATCAAAATGTTTTGCTAACTTATTTGTCCAAGCTTTACAACAGGTATTTGAAGCTTATGTTTTATGGATGAGGCCCATTTATAGAACGAGGAGCGGGGGGGGGGGTGAGTACCTTCGGAAATCCGCCTCTGAACACAACATACTCTGATATGATAACAAATAAAAATACCTGCCTGACAAATGTCCAAGAAATAAGATTGAAAAAATGAGAGACATCAAAAATTAGTTTTGAACCAAATTTTTACCACATATACACAACAATACAACAACAACACAATATTATTTTGTGTATTGTTAATCTAACAATAGCAAAACTTTAAGTTGTATACTTTTTTCAAACGCAAAATACCTTTCTTTAATCGGGGCCGATATAATTAAACAAAAAAAAAATTATTGCGTTTTCGATTCCGTCACGTCGGCAACAACGTTTCAAAATCTGATACAATTTAAATCGGACAGACAAGACAGACACGTACAAAATTTTTTTTTTTTCTTACTTTATTTTTTACTGTCCAAAAAACGAGCGTTTCGCTTGCAACAAAGGAACGTTTTCGCAAAGAAAGAGAAACGGTCGCATGTCACGCGGACATTTTTCGTTTGGTTTCACTTATAATATTGAGGATTGCAAAAAAAAAGAAACTTAATAGCAAGACATAAAAAAGTCACATGTTTAATAAATACTACTGCAATGTCAAAAAACGATCGTAAGATGTCGCTGTTTTATATGTTTAATAAATAAAGCGAGGATGAAATAGTACCGTCGCGATTTCGATCGCATTCTTAATACATGCTCGACCAGGTCATGTGTTTCCATCAAAATGTTGGGATTTTCGTAATTCGCGTTTCCTTTAGGCATTAGTATTCTGAAAATCGTGTGAGTCGCAAGGAAAACTGGGAAATCTGGAAGGAAATTGCCTGATAACTGAGGCAGCGACTTTTTAATCCTCCCCCAACTAATAAATGACAAAAAAATGATGATATTCTTCATCCCGTACATATCGTGTTATACCTTTATTGTAAATCATTGTGATTCGGTGTTAACAACAATAAATTTTGATTGACCAGCGTTAATTAAATAATTAATTTCCTTGCTGCTTAGGTGGTTTCAATTACAATGCCTGCAATTAATTATTTTATGAGACTTTCGCCCGATTTCCTCACCTCTTGATAATTTTATCTGCCAGGTAATACCTTCGGAAACTATCATAGATACAATGGTTTCCAAGGATAATACCTGGCAGATAAATTTATCTGCCAGGTATTTATATTTAGGAGGTGAAGAAATCGAGCATTTGTGATTTTTCAGGCAAATAGAAACGAACAGGAACAGACTGATCACCACCACCGCATAAACTATTTAAATCGAATTCAATTTGAACACGTTTTGATTTGATCTAAATAAGAATTAAGCGATGCCATCACACGATAAGAAGAACTTTTGCTTCTTCTGATTCTTTTGTTTTTTTTTTTATTTTCATATGCAGTGCAGCCATCATTTTGTTGTTGTCATAAAAATAACCGCCAACGAATAATTTATTTTAGCAGCAATAAATACACGATAGGATCACCTACTAAACGAACAAAGGAATTGTGGTATTAATCAATAGTAATAATAATAGTAATAATTCATCAAATAAAATTTGCCAACTTGAATTACTTAACTCAATTCCATTAGGACGAAATGCGAAATGCCATTGGCAAGTGAACACGACGACATTCATTAAAATAAATAATCTCCATCGATGAATCTGATGTGTGTGTGTGCGCGGGGTGGAGTGGGAGCGGGCGGCACTAAGACTTAATTAGAATTTGGCAGAAGACGCAGTTAATGCAACTCGTCCAGTTAAAACATACTCCTACGATACTTCTTCAATTCGAAAAGAG
The DNA here is from genome assembly GCA_036172665.1 of Prosopocoilus inquinatus. Lineage (NCBI taxonomy): Eukaryota > Metazoa > Arthropoda > Insecta > Coleoptera > Lucanidae > Prosopocoilus > Prosopocoilus inquinatus. The sequence continues at coordinate 3,428,286 of CM069873.1, forward strand.
TTTAATACAGTGTGAGCAAAAATGATTGGATTGACCTGTGTGAAGTTGCAGCTTATAATTAGATAGCTCACGCGTGTCGTTTTTCAAATTTGCTTTGATTTCGCTCGCGCTATCCCTCAATTCGAAAAAAGGTTAATACAGTGTGAGCAAAAATGATGGGATTGATCTGTGTGAAGTTGCAGCTTATAATTTGATAACTCACGCATATATCAATTTTCAAATTTGCTTTGATTTCGCTCTCGCCATCCCTCAATTCGAAAAGAGCTTAATACAGTGTGAGCAAAAATTATGGGATTGACCTGTGTGAAGTTGCAGCTTATAATTAGGTAGCTCACGCGTGTCAATTTTCAAATTTGCTTTGATTTCGCTCTGGCTATCCATCAATTCGAAAAGAGCTTAATACAGTGTGAGCAAAAATGATGGGATTGACCTGTGTGAAGTTGCAGCTTATAATTTGATAACTCACGCATATATCAATTTTCAAATTTGCTTTGATTTCGTTCTCGCCATCCCTCAATTCGAAAAGAGCTTAATACAGTGTGAGCAAAAATTATGGGATTGACCTGTGTGAAGTTGCAGCTTATAATTAGGTAGCTCACGCGTTTCAATTTTCAAATTTACTTTGATTTCGCTCTCGCCATCCCTCAATTCGAAAAGAGCTTAATACAGTGTGAGCAAAAATGATGGGATTGACCTGTGTGAAGTTGCAGCTTATAATTTGATAACTCACGCGTATATCAATTTTCAAATTTGCTTTGATTTCGCTCTCTGGATTGATATTATAGAATTTGACAGAAGACAAAGTTACCGGATGCGATTCGGTTCGAAAACACCAAAAAACATTTAATACCGTGCGATTAAAAATGACTTGAGATGGCTTAGGCTTAGACAATCAACCGTTCACGATTGTTTTAAATACGCAGCCGACTATGATACCTTTTTATTAGTTTGGCGTCAGGTCCTGCCATGAGACGTTTCTTTTTTAAAAAAAATATTCTCCTTGTTTTCAATTCATCGTCATTAATTTAAGTTCTTGTTAATTCGAAACGACGAAAGTAATTTCTGCCTACAAGAAAGCGTAGGTACACTCACGAGTAATACATTTCGGTCAAAGATTTGTATGCACCTGACTTGTATTGAGTCGAAAGTAGATATGTCTAAAATGGGAATAAAATCCTTAAAACTCGCTTAAAATTAAATATATTTTCGACTTTTTTCTTTTTGGTAAAACAACTAATTTTATTTTCTGAAATTAAAAGCGATGTTTCGACCAAAATTTAATGCTCGCGACTGTACAGCGAAGCTGTTTTGATGATTGATACAAGAAAGATTCGGTTCTGTCATAGTTATTATGACAATAACAATTGTCAACTAAAATGTCGAGATTTTCATGAAAACGCAATCGTGTATGCGTTTCACCTTGAAAAGAATTTAATACTTTGCGCGATTAAAAAATGATGACTTAGGAACGATTTCATAATCGTGCTAAAGGAGACTTTAAAATAAAAGTCACATTCTGATGTGTAAATAACTAGGTTTTCGCATCTTTTTGGACATGTGACTGTGACTTTTATTAATTTTGTTTTAAAGTCTCGTTTAGTTCGATTATGGAATCGGGTCTCAAAAAACGATATAACATAACGTTTCAGTTCTAAAGGAATTTAACACCGAGCGATTAAGAATGACCGAGTTGTGTGCAGGTTGACAAGAAACATATACAGGGACATCAGAAATGATTTCGACCCACGTGACTTCGCCGTGAACGTATGAAACCCACCAAGACAAGCAACACAACATCAACTAGAATGAAACAGAACAAAAATCAATGACGAATAAGCGCTAATTTGAAATGAAACGGCAATCTCAGTTTTCCCGGTGTTGCCACTTCTGAGAAGACAAGACCTAATTCAAATTGGTCACGTCAAGACAAACAAATCAAACAGAACGAAACAGAACAATAAGTCGTCAATGACAAATAAACTTAATTTGAAACAGACCTGATTTTTTTGCGGTGTTGCCATTTCTGAGAAGACAAGACCTAATTCAAATTGGTCACGTCAAGACAAACAAATCAGACAAATCAACTAGAACGAAGCAGAACAACAAGTCGTCATTGACAAATAATTAAACGTTAATTTGAAGCAGACCTGATTTTTCACGGTGAGAAGACAAAACGTAATTCAAATTGGTCACGTGGTTTCAAACCATTTCTGATGTCTCTGTAGTATTCCGTTCACAATTATTTTAAACAACACGCAGGAGGTCATGATACCACTTTTCATTAAGCGTCAAATCCTGTCTTTGAAAAATGTTCTTCTCCTTGTTGTTGTCAATTCACTCGTGCCTTGGCATTTTGTCCTTCGACTTTTTATTAATTTAAAACGCCGACATTAAAAGATGTTTTCTTTTTTTTTCTTTTTTCTTACATTATATTTATGCTTATACCTTTCGTTGTATATCTATATATCTGTAGGTGTACATTTGTTCTTTTGTTTTAGGTTAGGTTTAGGTTTAGTTGTAATCGTTCTATATCTACTCTTCTTTTTTTTTTCGTCATGTAATTGGGATTATCCTGTTGGACGACTACCTGAATAATAATAATGTTTTGATGAACCACGAGAAAGGACCGCCTGTCATCAACTATAACCTAAAATACGCTTGTTAGGACAGAAATGACTGTCAACTAAAATGTCAGGTTTTTTTCGTAGATGGTGCGAATTTAAAACGGTCGTGAACGGTGTACGATACGTTTCAGAGCGAACAGAATTTAATACCGAGCGATTAAAAACGATTGAGACGTGTGAAGTTGCAGCTTAGACAATAAACATATAGTATTTCGTTCACGATTGTTTTAAACACGCAGCAGGCCATGACATTTTTTTTTATTAATCTGGTGTTGTCAAGTTTAGTCGTATGACGTTTTTTTGAAAAATATTCTGCTCCTCGTTGTCAATTTCGTCATTATTTTGCGCTTCGGCATTTTATCCTTCGACCTCTTGTTAATTTCAAAACGCCGAAAATAATTTGTGCCGACTTTCAAAGATGCCTTGATGAACCAAGACAAGACAGACCGGATTTTCATCAACTCTAACCTAAAATGCACTTATCATGACAAATAACTGTCAACTGAAATGTCTAATGATGGTGATTATTTTTCATAGATGGCGCGAATTTAAAAACAATCGTGAACGGTGTGTAAGTAGTACCGGGTGGTCAACGGAATTTACAATTAGAGGAGGCTGTGAGAGGTGCTGTTTTACTCTGTGTGGTTGGACACACTGAAAAATGAATGACAGTTGTTATATTTGAGGTTATATTCGTGCGTCGATTTTTCACGATGTAGTAAAGATTATTCTGCTGGAACGCAGAAATAAAATAAGTGTGCATTTTCGAAATAACTTTCGGTGAAAAAAGTTTTACGTCGAAGATCAAACATTTTCGAAACTAAATGTCACAATTCTGACACTTCAAATCGCTTTAATTTTAAAACTGCAGGCCTGTGTTGCCAACTTGCGAGGAGAAGTGTCACAGCCTGCTCTAATTATAAAATTCAGTTGATCACATGGTATAAGCCGCCGTTCATTATTTTTTTCTTGTTAGTCGCAGTATGCCGCGAAAGTCTAGTTAGAATGTGGCACCTATCCTTACATGTAACTGTAAATTTTGACAATGAATGGCATGTCGATTTAGATTTTAAGAAGGCTACATGCGAATTAGGCGATGTTGGCAAAAAGTATTTTCGTTTCATCAAGTGTGAATCACATCCGAATTTACAAACCTAATCGACAACACCGCTTAATCAATGTGATTTGAACTGTCACTGTCACAATTTGACGTATGTTATAATGACTAAATCTTGTCGGGTGATTTAAAACGATTGCCGACTTATTCGGTTAAAATCACGGCCTACTGCGATACCGAATAAATAAAATATACAGCGTGGAACAAAGTGATTCTCATCTAGTTACCTTTGCATCAGCCGTGAAAATGAGGAAGACGGTGTTTGTCTTAACATCGAAAATACCATGCGATCAACGCAATTTCTAATTACAGCAGGCTGTGATATTTTCCAAAAATATCTTTAATTGTTTGTGCAGTAGATTCTTGGTGAAACATTTTGAATAAATTGCAATAAAATAACTCTTGTATTTAACTGTTTTACAATTTTTGTGAAACAGTTAAATACAAGTGTTCTTTTATGTATTTTATGTATTTTTTTCCAAGGAGTTGGCAACACACGCTTACAGTTTGAAAACAAAAAAATTAAAAAAATTTCAAGTGTCAGAATTATGACATTTTTTTAATGACTGATTTTTTAATGAAATTAAACGGATTTTCGCGTGGAACCTCTCCTAATATTCCAAAAAAAAAAAAAAGGATTTAAACCAACATCAACACGAAATAAAATAACCAAATAAAGATGTGTAAAGCACGAACGTAACCTCAAATATGACAACCGTCAACTTATTATTTGTTTCTCATTGTGTCCAACCACACAGCATAAAATAGCACCAACCGCAGCCTCCTCCAATTATAAGTTCAATTGATCACCCGGTACTTATACGAGATCAAAATTCATAATATGATTTATTGCCAAGGGATGATATAAATGCGAAGTTTGCAATGCAAAAAAAAAAACAAAATGTTACAACTTACTAGATGTGAGAGAATCATTTTGTTTCACAATGCATAAGCTGCAACTTCGCGCATACCCCATTGTTCGTTCATTTTTGCTCGCACTTTATAATACAGGGTAATATTTAGGTCCACTTTTACAAATTGGGTTCAAATTTGAGCTGAGGCTTAAACCCTTAGGTCCAGTTTTACAATTGCAGCTCAACTTTGAGCTGAGGTTTAAACCCTTAGCGACGATTATTTCAACAATTGTTGTGAAGGATTTAAGCTTCGGCTCAAAGTTAAACCGTCATTGTAAAACTGGGCCTTAGCCACGATTATTTCAACAATTGTTGTGAAGAATTTAAGCTTCGGCTCAAACTTAAACCGTCATTGTAAAACTGGACCTTACAAATTGGGTTCAACGTTCAGCTGAGGTTTAAACCCTTAGCAACGATTGTTGTGAAGGATTTAAGCTTCGGTTGAAAATTAAACCGTCATTGTCAATAAAACTGGGCCTAAAAGAGGTAATTTCGACCGGCTGTTTAGATTTAGACGAACGCAATTTGGAATTCGGCAAATTTTTATTTCGAAGAGAATTTCCGCGGACGGAAAACAGAGCGCCAGACAAACAAATGCATTTTAGTGCAGCGGGTTCGTGTTGTGCTCCAGGATTTCAACGAGCGACGAACGCGTTAACTCCCCGAGCACGAAAACGGGATAGAAAAGGACGACGAGTTTTCGATGTTCGAGACGGCGTTTTTAATTTACGGTTTCATTCTTCTTTAATTTCGAATTTACTTAATAATCTCGTCCACGCATGTAAAAGAATTCTTTTCTTCTCGCTTGGGGAACGTTCAAAAAATGAGGTTGCGTTACTATTTTTTCTCTCGGTTGAAAAATTTGAACGCGTTTGTTTCGTCTTGGAGGGGAATCGTGCGTAAGTCGTCGCGCTTTTGTTTGTTTGCTGGTTTGGTGTTGTTGAACACGTGCGTGTGTCTTGGTTTGGAGTTTTTTTTTTTTTTATTATTAGTGGGTTGTTGGTTCTTGGTGGTTTTGTCGTAGTTTTGAGTTCGAGTCCTACCTTGAGATATGCAGTACATGATTTGTCGAGGAACTTTGAGTCCTGCGGCCAGACAGGCCGCAAAAGAAGCGGAAAAGTTGATGGCCATCTCTGCGGTGGTGCGCGCAAATTGTCAATGTCACTAGTACAGGGGCGGTGTAGGGGGTTGCCGCGGCGTCACTTCACGCACCACATGGCACTCGCACTGGGAACACTGGCCGTCCGGGCGCGCTGCACTCGCGGATGCAGTCTCCATTTAGGACGCAACGTTCGCCGATCGCTGCATACAATTTTGCTTAAGTTTTTGTTCGGTGGCGGGGATCGCACTGGTTCCCGCTCCCGGCTCGACAAGCGACGACCTCATGTTCCGCCGAGACTCGCTCCGATCTCGCGAGATGAAGCGCTGTTGCCGGCCCGTTCGTCTGGCTGCACCGGCTTCTCGCCCCCGCCACCACCCACCGCATGCACGTGCATCGCGCCGGCCCGCTGCACCCGAATCAATATCACACATTATCACAAAAAACCGACCCGACTCTAGGAGCTTTGCACCTCACGAGCTCGGGCCCCAGCCCTAGACGCCGACAGCTAACGGCTGCTGACCTACGCACTACTTGCTGCGAAACTTTGACACAATTCCTAACATAGGCGTGCTCTTCGCCGCTTTCCGATGCTTTGTTGCACTAATAACTGCCTGCGACTCCATGGAACTCTTCCAACTTCTGCTAATCATTTGTTGACAACAACAAACTTTCAAGGCGAACACGCCGCCGCTTCTTCTTTCTTCTTCTTTCTTCTTCCTTCTTCTCCGCGTCGCACCTTCACCACCTCACTCTTCCACACACACGCACACAAATCATTCTCCTCGACCGATCCGAAAGAAAACTTCTTATCGTCGCCAATCATCTTCAGTCGACTTACCTACACTCCAAAGAAAAAGAAATACCGTTCGATATACTCTATGTAAACGAGGTTTGCGTAAACGAATTTCAATTCAACACCAACATGAATCTTTTCGGAATCGCGGCAAATAATTCAAAAAATCCTTGAAATCAAAGATTCAGCTTGCAACTTCCTCTATAATTAATTTTTATACGAGTCCTTTCAAAGTCGATATTAAAGAGTAGGTTGATTGATTTCTATTCCATGCTTTAATGCGCTATAAGGTATTATAAAACTCAAATGAGTCATTTGGGTTTTATAACGTAGCTGGAACCTGTTCAAAACACAAGAAATTTAATTTTGTTAGGTTGGCGGCAACATACGCATCAAATTAGACCGTTCTGGTTTTCATAATGGGTGCTTTCTTTCGCTTAAAAGTTTGAATCGTGTTTCGAACAGTTTGGACCTGAATTTATTCGTAGTTGCAAATAAAAACATACTCGTAGCAAAACAAAACAGGACTGTAAAACATGCGAAAATCATGTAGAAAAGAAAAACAGTAGAACGGCTAGAAAGAAAGTTAAATGAAGAAAACGGCGCGAAAACTTAAGAAACCAGCAGAAAACAAAAGGACAAAATAAGAAAGACGAACCCCGAGTAAAATGCAAAACAATAATTCCTTAATAAAACGAAACAAAAACAGGGAAAAAATATGAAATGAACAAGAAACAAAAGAAAACGTTGCTTGAAGTATTTTCGTCACATTCCTAATACTCATAGATTGAATGAAAATAGCGACTTGGACAGTTATTTTTGATCACACTGTGTATTTTTTATTTGTCGTTATGTGAAGACAACAGCAGTAGTCCAAATCAGGCGCTAGGCGCCAAATAAGATTTTTAAACACCAAGTCAGTGACCAAGTATGTCTAAAATGTAGCCCAAATGGCGGATTTCGCCCAATCTGTCAACCCTGTGTGCGATAGAGTGGGCAATCATTAAAAAAGAAAAAAATGGAAACTCAGAAGCAATGGGCGCGTTCAGCGGCTGAGTTGCTTACTCAGCAATCGATTGTGATTGGCTCACATGAAGGTAATAGCCAATCACAAGCGACTGCTGAGTAAGCAACGCATCCGCTGAACGCGCTCAATTATTAGTAATGTTTGAATCGTGTTTCGAATAGTTTGAACCTGAATTTCGTAGTTGCAACAAAACACCTGACTTAAATTTCTAATTGACAGTTCATTTGTAAATAACCATAATTCAAACAAACAAGTTTTATTTTAAAAATAGAGAGATTCAAAGAAAAGAATGTCTGTTTTTGAATCAAAACACGTTTGGATCACGATTTTGTGAGCGAAAGAAAGCACCTGTAATGTAGCTAGCCTGTTAAAGAATCCGACATTTTAATTTGTCAGGTTGGTGGCAACGTACGCAGCTAGATTTGCTCAAATATCAAATTACCTACCTTCAAGTTTTACGTATTTGAAAATACCTTTATTTGTTGGCATCCCAAATTACAAAAACGTAATTTGGGATGGCGTTTTATAAGCACACAAAATATATAATTATAGGCAAAACCTCTAAGCTGACATTTGTTTGAAATTATTTTAAGCGTCGACCAATTTTACCAACTGCCATCAACAAAACAAAAATTCCCCATGTTACATTATAAAAAATGTCTAAACACCGAAATAGAAAAAAGAGAAACACAGTAAAATACACATAAGACATTTTGGTGCACTTAGAAAACTCGTCTTCGACTCGTTTTTCTGGACGCGTGCGCTAAAATCACGTCTTATTAAACTTGTTTTTAATATACTACCCGGTGATCAACGCAATTCATAATTAGAGGTGGCCATGATCGGTGCTATTTTATGCTGTGCGGTTGGATACATCGAGAAATAAATAATAAATTGACAGTTGTCATAATTGACAATCTTATTTTGTTATTTTATTTTGTATGGGTGCTGGTTTAAATCTTTTTTTTTAGAATATTAGCGAATATTCCACATGACAAATGTGTTTATATTCAATCATTATAAAAAAATAAATGTCACAATTGTGAAAATATCGCAGCCTGCTCTAATTATAAATTCCTTTGATCGCATGGTATTATACTACACGGCATTCTCTATTTAAACTTGTTTCATCCAAAATCAAGTTGATTTGAATTAAATCAAAGTGATTTTTATTTTGAACTGAACTGATTTTAAAGCGAACGGGAGGGTTTCTTAAAGGAATAATATTTTAAAATGAAATGAACATAACCTCAAAATACGTATGAAATCCCACCAAACAGAAAACTGATTGTAAAAACCAACTTGATGGGGGGTGAGGGAGGATTGATTGCATTATGTGCACTGGGTGACTGATCTAAAATAATAATAAATAATAATTTAATATAATATAATGAGTAAATAATGAACGCGGAAGACGTAATAGCAATTTAAAATTCACAAAAAAGCGAGCGGACACGCAATTACAATACTTAAGAAATTTCTAAAGAAAACACGGACGATTGTCCCCCCTAATAAAAAAAGAAGTGCTGGAAGTGATTGTTTAATTTGAGGAAACATAGATCTTAATTTTATTTAATTTTCAGCATTTTGTGTTCAGTTTTCTGGTAATTTTCTCGTTTTTTTAAATTGTTTAAAAATTATTTTCGGGTTATATTCACTTAGGTTGGGTTTAGTTGAGCTTGGTCTTGGAATGTATTGAGCTTAATTTTAATTAATTTTCAATTTTTAGTGCATTTTCTATTCCAATTATTTGTACCTACATTTTAATTTTTCTAATTTCTTTGGCGGAGTTGGGTTCGCATAGGCTCGGTTTAGTTCGAGTTGCGTTGACCTTGAAGCTTGTTTTGCGAGAGGTTTATTTTATGTTTGTAGGCGCAAGGACTGCGATCAACTTCATTTTATATTTAAATTTTCTGTCAATTTTTTGTAATTTTTTCTGTGATTTTTTTTTGTATTTTTTTGTAATTTTTTCTGTGATTTTTTTTGTATTTTTTTTGTAATTTTTTCTGTGAATTTTTTTGTAATTTCTTTTGTATTTTTCTGTAATTGTTTTTGTAGTTATTTTTGTAATCTCTTTGTAATTTTTTTATATTTTTTGGAAGGTTTTTGTATTTTTTTGTATTTTTTGTTTTTATGTTTTTCATAATTTTTTATATAATTTTTTTTATATTATTTTGTATAATTTTTTTAATTTCTTTTTCTGAGTTGGGTTCACTTAGGTTCAGTTTAGTCGGGTTGACCTTGAAAGGTGTCAGGCATTCTGAATTCCAGCAGCCTTATTTACCGGCTGATCGGGACCAAATTCGGAACGTACTTACACCTAAGCCACTGGAACTTTTCAAACACTCTTAAACAATCGTTTAAATGTCAGCCAAACGTTTCTTCTTACTTCACGCATCATTATTCTTTAGCCAAAAAAAAAAAAAAGTATTATTAGCGTTCAGTATTAAACAGTTCTTTGAACAAATCTTAAATTTTTTTCCTGCTTTTCTCTCGCAGCTTCCCAAACAATTAAGAAGTATATACCTCGGCTTCGATTAAATTGATAATCAGGGCAGGTCATCAGTGATTTGTAATACACAGTTGGCCACACTGTCCGTCGCATTTCGGATTGTCAAAGTTTGACAGTTCCGCGTTAAAAATTTGGAGGTTAATCTGACCTCAAATTAAAAAGTCCTTTTGTTTTTTTTTTATTTACCAGCGCTTTCGATTGGCATGCACTGTGGGCGCCGAGTGTATCTTCATCTCGTTTTAACCTCGTGGAATAAAACGAGATGCACAGTGCACATAATGCATCCCAATCGAAAGCGCTGGTAAATATGGAAACAAAACAACTTTTTAACAAGATATTAACCTCATGGAATAAAGCGAGATGAAGATACGCTCAGTGCATGCCAATCGAAAGCGCTGGTAAAGATGAAAACCAAGCAACTTTTTTAATTTGTGGTTAATCTCCAAATTTTTAACGCAGAACTGTCAAATTTTGACAATCCAAAATGTGACAGACAGTTGGACCAACTGTGTATTACAAATCATGTGTTTAGGTTAGGTCAAGAAACGAATCACGTGAAACACTGAGCCTGGGATCACTTTCAAGGAACCGATTTTACATTCTAATATTCTACGCGATGATGTAATTTCATTTAATAAGATTTTACAGGAACACCAACTCATCAATTGTTTACGTACACATTTCCATCGTATGTCATACCGATTTAAACATTTTGATTGAGACTCTTCCTGTCACATTTCAGAAACGTGCAATCGTTGAAAAATTTTTTCTCGTGAATTGATCGAAGCGAATTAATTTTTGTGTGGGTCTTAATATTGTAACCTTCTCTCTCTCTCTGTATCTCTGCATAATATGTGAAGATCGATTGTTGTTAATGTCGTTGTCATTATTCTCATTAATTCTCGGTATTCCTGCTTACATATTACGTCTATTTTTATCTTGCCTCAAATAACACATCGTGTCAATTCGCAGGTTAACGTTCAAAAACCCAATGCTTTTTCATCTCCGATGATGGCTGTAAATACAAATACACGCACACATCTTTATATTCAACAGTATTTAACGCTGTTTCGTTGTTATTATGCTCGGTTGTAAGTAACAAAGAACTCACTTTCAAGATTTATGATTCGCCGCCATAAACGACCGCTTGTTTCATGGGAATTAAGCAGAGTGCTTTTTTCCTAAAATTGAGCATCTCTTTCGATATTAATCTTACATATTTTATTTTGTTTTTTTTTTTTTAATGAAATGTGAGATTTTAAAAATTTTGTTAAAGTTTTTCCAAAAGACGGATACTTTTCTGTCATGATTGGTTTCGTAGTACAATCTTTCTATATATGTATATTTACTCCCATAGTAAAGATTTTATTTATTTATTTATTATGTGTATAAGTCGCTCTTTAATTGTAGTTGTCATATCTATTTTTTTTTATTTGTGTACATAGCAACTGTGTATACTTTAAAAAAAAAACATGTCGAGGCATTGTTTTACTACAATCTGTAGGCAATCAACCGCACATACACAATGAATTGGCATCTTTTTTTTTATTTTTTATAAAAGTATATACAGTTGCTATGTATACAAATAAAAAAAAGAAACGCGTAGTATTATGTATATTACATTATCGAAACAAATGAAGAACAAATACAAAAAGCGAGAACGATGTAGGGCAGAGTGCTCTGATAACCAAAGGTTTGAGAAGCGCTGGTTTTCGTGATCAAATCTACCTTCCATCTCTAGATATTCAAATTCAGTTGCGAAAAACATCTTGAAAATTGACAAAAACAGAAACACGAAATGAAAACAAATTCTTCATTTGCTTGTTGACGATGACTAATCCGATGATTAGACATGAAACCAGACGCAGTCTGTGTCTCTTATGTTTATACAAAGCATTATCATTTTTTGTTATTACCTATAAAGTGTCACGTGCTTTAGAAGTGCATGTGAATGTGTTAAAAAGTTGACCGTCTCTGTCTTTCTCTCTCTCTCTTCCTCTCATCGGGATTAGAAAAAAATTCCACACATCATCATACTTACAACAACAAACAACAAATTCGATACGTGCATGTATACTTTTAGCACAAATTTCTCGTCTGCCTCTCTTTTTTGGTGACCAATCGTAAACAACGTTCGAAAACAAAATTCAAAATAACACGCTAATGCGGCTCGTAATAAACTAAGCGGCAGATGTTTTGTGTCCGTCGCTTTTTATCTTCTTTTTCATTCTTACTACGGTCCTCCTCGGCTACGTAAATATTGTGTTGCCAAATTAAATAGAAACAAGGCGACAATAGTGTGCATCATCAAATCGAAGCGGTTTAATAAAAAAAAAAAACAAAAAAAAATGAGAATGATGATTTGGGTAGGTTGTTGTCTGTCTATGTGTAGGCGGCCTAATCTATTAATCTACTAGTTATAATTAGAGTGCGTTTTTTTTTCATTTTCCCAAATAAATTTATTGATCTTTGATTGATTTTTGAAAAGCAAAACACGACGATATTTGCCGCACTTAATCGATAGTGCAAATCCAACTTACTATAGTATACACTTTTTTTCATTGGAAGTTAATTTGTTTACACTGACGTTGATAACAAAATTAATTAACAAATATGCGGCCGTCATCTCAGTCTAGCCATAACAAATAATTCTATTTTCGCGGTACGGTGAACCTAAAAACGTGAATAAGTGGAATTTTCTCGAATCTATTACGTATGTACATTGAAAAAACGCAAGCATTTTTTCTATGGCATTACCCTAAACAACTTTAGTTTCGTTACCGGTGATTGAATTAAAGTGAAGTCGAGCGTCCTTTCCGTTTGTTGTATTGCCTGCGTTCTCAGTTTACTACAAGGACCGGTATATCAAATTTTACTTGTGGCGGTCCTGTTTTTAAAAATACGGGTAAATCGAAAGACCATATCTTTTTAGACAACAAAAATTTATTGCTCATGCATCATTGAAAAATGCAAGCAATTTAATACGATGTTCAAAAAACAAATGTTGCGCTTGTTGGAGGGCAGAGAGAAATTAAATTAAAAAAATTTCGATGATTCAGTAGTCGTCCAGAACGCACCCTGTATACGATAGAATTTAAATTATTTTTGTAAATCTCAATTTGATTTGAAACTTTGAGAAACTCTTACGGGCAACGAGGCTTTCTAAAATGCAGCAAAAATTTGCCTGTTATTGCATAATAATAATAATAATTGACTTATACATTTCGTATTGAAATGATGAAACATTATTTAATATTCGTTTGAAACAATCTTCCCTTTCGGCCAAGAGATGGCGCTTTAAATAATTCACTGTTTATTCGCCATGACTCGTTTAGTTCTAACCTGTTCGATTTTCGAATTAAAATAATTGCAAACGCAGGAATTAAAAAGAAAAAACAAAAACAAAATAATTGAAGTTTGTTCTTGTCCGATGAAAATTGTAGTTTTTTCATTCCTGACGAAGCTATAAATCTATAGCTAAACGTTGAGTATTTTCCCTTCATATTTCTGTCCGGTTCGAGATTAAAAAAACTTTGTACTTAAAAACAAAATAAAAAAATACAGTACAGTACATAAAACAAGCTGTGCTGCAGCTGAGGAGATCTATGTTGATATATTTTTCAATTTGCCAAATTCAAATTAATTTAATTATTTCTGTTTTTCCTTTGTTTAATCGTTTCAATAGCAGCTTTACAAATTTGATTTTGTAGTTATACTTGTATTTACGTACTTATATTTGTTTAAGTTTGCTCTATAATGAGATTTTTATCTGTTGGGCAAATAAACTATTATTATTATTATTATTATTAAAACAAAAGATTACAATTGAGAAGAAAAATAATTAAAAACAACAAAATGTGAAAAATTAAATTGACAAAAATAAACAAAAGAGAAACACTAAAGCATAAAATGAATTAAGAAAAGGAGATACCAAGATTTTAGAAAGTTTTGGGTCGTCAACTTTCAAACGCTGTTTCACTTTAAAAACGTCGTATTTTTTTTTTTAATTACGAATATAGCAGAAAGGAATAAAAGAAATTTCAAGCAAAGAACAAAGGCAACCGAAGGACAAGATAGACAAAAAAAAAACAAAAGTCGGCGATTTGTAATTTCAAAAATCGGAACAAATAAAAAAAGATATGAAGCCTACAAAAAAAAAAAATTGAAATGAAAGAGAAATGAAAGGAAGACAAGGCATAAATTAAACACAAGAAAACAAAAGAAGATCGACAACATCAAGCTGAACCAATCATTAGCCGAACTAAAAACAACTATTTTATGTTTAGAGAATTCGTAGAAAATAAAAGATGATAGTGCAATTAAAAAAAGAAACAAAATAACAAAATAAGAAATTAATGTCGAAGTACAGTACATAAAAGAAACGATTACAACTGAGAAGAAAAGTAATTAAAAGCAACAAAATGTGAAAAATTAAATTGATAAAAATAAACAAAATAGAAACACGAAAGCATAAAATGAATTAAAAGAAAGCAGATACCAAGATTTTAGAAAGGCTTGGCTCGTCGACTTTCAAACACTGTTTTACTTTAAAAACGTCGTATTTTTTTTTAATTACAAATACAGCAGAAAGGAACAAAAGAAATTTCAAACAAAGAACAAAGGCAACCGAAGAACAAGGTAGACAAAAAAAAACTAAAGGTCGCCGAATTGTAATTTCAAAAATCGGAAGAAATAAATAAAAAAGAAATGAAGCCTACAAAAGAAAATTTGAAATGAAAGAGAAATGAAAGAAACACGAGGCATAAATAAAACACAAAAAAAAACAAAAGAAGATCGACAACATCAAGCTAAACCAATCATTAGCCGAAGTAAAAACAACAATTTTCTGTTCAGAAAATTCGCACTTAGAAAATAAAAGCAAACTGTAAGAAATCGATAATAATCCGATTAAAAAAAAAATCAAAATAAGAAATTAACGACGAGATACAGTACATAAAACAACAGATCACAACTGAGAAGAAAAATAATAAAAAAACAACAAAACGTGAAGAAGTAAATTGATAAAAATAACCAAAAAAGAAATATAAAAGGACAAAATGAATTTTTAGAAAGCAGAAGTAGCACGATATTAAAATGAAAATTGACGACATTTTTGCAAAACAAACAAACTCGTAGGAAACAAAAGAGCACTGTAAGAATGAGCCGATAAAGTGCGAAAACGAAAGAATGATTTCCCCAAAAAACAAATAAATGAGGAGACGGCGATCCCCCGGCCGAAAACCGCCAGGGAACAAACGAAATGAATTAAACGAACGGCGAATCAAATACAAAAACAACAATTCTTTAAACCGAAAAAACAAAAGAGAAAGGAAAAAATATGAAACGAACAAAAAAACGAAATAAATCTCATTGTATATTTTTTTTTCTTTGCATTGACTCTGCGGTGTTAAATTTTTGGATTATATTAGATGTAAATTTTATGGAGGCGAGGACAACAATAAAAGTAGCCCCAAATTAGCCATCCAACCAAATATGTCTGAAATGTGGCCCAAATTGCGGAGTTTCGCCCAGCTTGGCAACTCTGGTTGTTGCCCACCCATAGTAAATCATCACGAGCCGCCACTGCTATTGGTTACAGTGGATGTCTTCAGTGGGTATAAGTATGGTTAAAATTGAACGAGAAACAATAAAACTATCTATCTCAAATTCGACATTACGTTCATCAGACCTGGTTGCAGCAAATTTCCATGCGTTCTCCTTTAACTTTTAATTAATACAAGATTGTAAATCTCACAGTAAATCATCACGAGCCGCCACTGGTATTCTACAGATCAAGAAAACGAGAAGAAAATCACGCAAACATGTATACAGGATGTTCACGGAAAGCTGCAACAACAACAAGTCCCTTATTTGAATTTGTACGAAGTAATTTCTTACTGGGAGTAATTCATAAAATTTTGAAACCCGGCGACGTGATTTCTAGTTACGCCACTGAGGGGGGGGGGGGGGAATTCGCTTCGCGATGATACTACAAGAACATTAACATTTAAATGACTCTTAATCGAAATGAAACGGTAGGAAATGTAGTTTCGTTAAAGTGTCGAAACAAAACTTAAATTGTATACAGGACGTTATTTTTTAAAGAACGAAGCAAAAAATTTAATCTCGTTTAACACTACCTTGCATCGTGGGCCTTCTCCGCCGCAGTAAGTAAAATTTGATTTCATTTTTATTTTGACCGATTTGCATAATCGCTTTGATACTCAATTCGCGAAGCGCAAAAAACCGAAATGGTGACTGGTAAAAATGGGTGTTTACTCTTTAAGTAAGAGAACGGAGAGTTTTTTTTTTGGTTCTTCTTGCCTTGCCAATATTTTTGCAAAACACCTTTTCTGTTCTTGCGCCTACTGGATTAATGCATCTTAATATTATTGCGAAAGTGAACAAAAGAAAACGTGTATTAAAGCGTGTTAGGTGGATAAGTGTTTTGCACGGCCTGAAAAGGGAATATTATAATTAAGATAATTTTCAAGTCACGTCTCGGTTGGTGCTTTTTGTGCCTCGTCGTAAATCAATGCGAAAAGATTGTGCAATTATGCAGGATCGTACGAAAGAAAATTTTCGATATTATAAAATATGAACAAAATCGTGAACGTAAATTATTTTGCCGCTTTCCTTCGACGAATCATGATGGATGAAATGCAAAACGCAAGAAAGAAAGAAATTGGTGGTGTAATAAGTGCCTTCGGTTTTTAAACTTTTTGTTAATCAAAATAAATAAACTAATGCAGAAGCAAAAATTACAACAAATCATAAAATTAAGAAGGACAAAAACGTATAGTATACCGTTAAGTAACATGGTGTTAATTTAAAACAAATCTAACAGAAAACATTTAAATGCCGTTAATCGAGAGAATAAGCAAAGCAAAATTATATACAGAAGAAAAAAAAAAACGAAAACAAAAATGAGAAGCGATTAATTTGTTTAATCTAACAGAACGTGGTGTAATAATAATTTCTGTGTTTCGTGCGAGCTCCGTCCAGTTTTTTCCCCCCCGTTTGCTACCTACCATTTCATTTCCATGTCTGTTCGAAACTTTTAATTTTCTGCTGCCGAAATACATTAATTGATTTATGTTAACTAAAAAGCCGTTCTTTCTGAACGAAACCAGCAAAGCGATCACCTAAAATAATAAAAAAAAATGGAGGAACGAACGTGCTCGTTTTAACACACAAGAAAACGTTTAATGCTCGCCTTTTTTTTTTCTTTTTAGTTTTTTTGTTGGTCGAAAGTTACTTTTACTATGTAATAAATAAACGTTATGTAAATTACAGACAGCTACGTGCAATGTATCTTTTCTTGGATTACGCAATTACCAGAGAGCATTGTGTTCTCGTGCGTACCAGATCAATTATAAATAGATTGAAAATCAGTGTGGTAAATGCGACAACCAATAAATAAGAATTATAAAACTATAAATAAATTGAATGTATCACCTGAGCATCCACCCAATTCAAAATTCTTTCAAAAAAGAAAAAAAAAATTACACCACTTCTATAATTAAAATTAAAATAATAATAAATAAAGAGGAATATAAAAATGCAACGATTAAAGTGAAATTCACTTCTCCATTAATATTTACTGTTTGGTCGTAAACATTTTCGCTTTGTAAGTTTCATAATAAGCGGCTATTATGCACTTGTGGAATCGTTTAGCAAATCATTACAACAGTATCTAGGATCATTAAACGAACATTGTGAATGTGAATTTCTTCAAGTGACATGCAAGTATAAACAATATAATCAAAGGAGCTAAAAATATCGAATAACATTGGGAGGGAAATTAAATAAGTTATAATTGTGGTCTCAAGTTGCTCAAGAGCTATGACTGTAATACTGTGTTATGATGATGATAACGTTGCGAGTTGTTATGCGTTCTCTCTTTGTCAAGTACTTGACTCTATAAATCGCCTACAGTAAGAAAAAATCATTTATTTTTTTTGTACGTACTCATAATATCAGTAGAAGTCTTAACTAAACTAAAAATATATATACCGGGTGTCTCAATGTGGATGGCGACCGGCAATTGTATAGCGAATCGTAATACCTGCATCTTCAGGAGAGGAGAAATAAAAAATCAAAGTCAAAGTGACCAAAGGCAAGTGAAAGAAAATATTTCAAAATATCTGATTTGATCGCAAGTGGACGCAATCAATAGGCTCAACAATAAAATAAAAATTTATTTTACCAACAAAAGTCCTAGAATAAGGTGCAGCGCCATTAGAAAGTCAAATTAATTCTGTACAATTTTGCTTTTAGACTTGTTATCGTATCACCGTTAATAAGGGCGAAAAAAAAAAAACAATTGAATCATCTACTTTAAAAAATATCATAATTTCTGTAGTCTTTATCAGAAGTTAACGAACTTCGACTCATATGAAAGGGAATTTTAAGCTGATTTAATGTTTTTATTCGACGACTCCGGTTACTTTGTTATAAAGTAATTAGAGGACGCTATTTGCAAAAGTAAGTTTTTCCCTGCTATTTTCCCAAAAAAAAAAGAAAAAGAAAAAAATTAAATGGAATTAAATGGAAAAGTGTGTTTCTTTTACAGTGAATCAAAAAGTCTCTATTCAGGAAAACTTTTTCATGGAAACCCAAAATTTGCTTTCCGGATTTTTTCTTTCGTTTTTATTTTTTCGGAAATTCTTTCTTTCTCTTTCGTAAATTTGCGATCGTCATTTGTTCATTTTTTCCCCTCTTCTTTCCTCTTGCTTCGAATTCGTCGTTTCTTCCCTCATTGCCAATCTGATTTGTGCATTTTTTTCTGTTTTTATTTTTTGTCATTGCTGCCCTTGCTCGTGCGTCTGAATTTGTAAATCAATTGTCAAGGTTAATCCAATCTAATCAGGAACTGGAGCCTAAGTGAACCCAACCGAGGGAAGGCTTTAAAAGAATAAATAATCGAACTGTAGGAGACTCTAAATTTAAAAGTCACAGTCACATGTCCAAAAAGATGCGAAAACGCAGCTACTTGTACATCAGAATGTGACTTTTATTTTAAGCCTCCTAAAGTGCGATTGTGAAATCGGGCCTAAGCGATATGAACATTTAATTAAAATAATTTAAGAAACGTTAAAAATTTAAAATCGGTCAAATTAAGTTTAACACATTTCACGGCCATTCCAACGCAATCCAACCAAACTGAACGTAAATAAACCCAACTCAGCAGAAGAATTAAAAGAAAAATGTGTAAAAAATTGCAAAAAATTGGGATAACAAATATTAAAAGTTAGAAAAAAAAACTTGAGAATTATTTAAAATGAAGCATGCCACATTTCAAGATCAACCCAAACCAAGTGGATTGAATCTAAGTGAGCCCCACCCAGGAAAAGAATTTAACACAATTTTAAAAAGTGAAAAATAAAGTAGCAAACCCAACTCACCAAAAGAATTTTAAAAAATTTATAAGAATTATTCAAAGAATTGGGATAATAAATATTAAAAATTAGAAGAAAAAGAAATGTTGAAAATTAATTAAAGTTAAGCACGTCGTATCTCAAGACCAACCCAAACCAACTGAACTGAGTCTAAGTGAATCCGACCCAGGAAGAGAATTTAACACAATTTTAAAAAGTGAAAAATAACGAAAATGTTAAAATCAGTAAATTAATTTAAAAGAAAATGAAGCCCACAACACATTTCAAGGTCGGGCTGGTCCAGCTGGGCGATATCTGATTGCGCTAGCAATGAAATTATAATCAAATGTAATTAAAATAATTTAAGAAACGTTAGAAATTGAAAGTTAATTAATTTAAGTCCGGCACATTTCAGGGCCAACCCAACTCAACTAAACAGAACGTAAGTAAACTCAACCCAAGCAAAAATTTTTTTTAAAAAATGTATAAAAAATTACAAAGAATTGGGAGAATAAATATTAGAAATTCGAAAAAAAAAATGTTGAAAATTATTAAAATTAAGCACGCCATATTTCAAGACCAACCCAAACCAACTGTACTGAATCTAAGTTAAACCAACGCAGGAAAAGAGTTTCAAGCAATTTAAAAATGTAAAAAATAGCAGAAGTGTTAATTAAAATAAGTAAATTGATAGAAAAAAGATTAAGTCCAACACATTTCAAGGTCAACCCACTGCAGCTGAACCGAATAGAGATGAGCTAGGAATATAGAATAAACGAAAAGACAAACATTTATAAAAAAAATTACAAAAAGATTGGGATGAAAATTAGAAATTTGAAAAATGTCTCCCACATTTCAAGGTCAACCCGATCGAACTGAAGTGAAACTAAATGAAACCCAACCCAAACCAGGAAAATTACGACAAATGTTAAGAACCGTAAATGAACAAGAAAAAATAAGTCGGAAATAATTCAAGGTCAATCCGGTCCAACTGAATTGAACCTAAGTGAGCCAAGAATAAAAATAAAATAAAATAAAAATTTGCAAAAATTTAAAAAGCGCAAATTAATAAAAAAAATGACCGCAATACATTTCAAGGCAAACCTAACCCAGGGAAAAAATTCATAGATTAAAAAATTGCAGTAAAAATTAAAACAAAAAATGTAAAAATATAAATCAATTAAAATTGCACTCTACATATTTCAAGGTCAACACAAACCAACCTAACTTAAGCGAGTTATGCATTGCGGTGTTTCTTTCATCTTAGTAGTGAACCCAACCCAGCAAAAAAATTAAAGATATATACAGGGTGATTTATTAGACCGCGGGCAAACTTCACCACACGAAAGCTCATGTAATTTTCGGAAAGAAAAAAAATCATTTGGATATATAGGGTGTTCACAAGAAGCCGCTACAGTGGCTGACTTCTTTATTTGCATTTTTACGAAGTAACTTGAATTGGAAAGTTTTAGGATCTACTGTCCTGCTCTATTTTGTGGAGCCACCAGGAATACGAATGACTCAAATTTTTGAGATTCTCAATTGTTTTCAACTGTCTTAAATGAAACGTTGTTTTTTATCCTCGCATCGTATTCAGGACGTCAAATTAATTATGTCTATTATTAAAAAAAATTACAAAAAAGTTGGGATGAAAATTAGATACTTAAAAAATGTCCGACACATTTCAAGGTCAACCTAACTTACATAACTGGACTGAAGCCATGTTAACCCAAGCCAGGAAAATTACTAAAAATGTTAAAAGCTAAATTAATAAAGAAAATTAAGCCCGACATATTTCGAGGTCAACCCAGTCGAACTGAACTGAATCTGAGGGAGTCAAGAATAAAAATAAAATAAAACAAAAAAGTCAATTTATGTCTAAAGTAAAGAAAAAAAATACAAGAAATAATTTAAATTTTGTCTAAAGTAAAAAAAAAAATACAAAAAATGAAATAAGAATTAGAAACTCTTGAAAAATGTCCGACACGTTTCAAGGTCAGCCCGACTTAACCGGACTGATCCCATGTTAACCCAACCCAGCAAACTTACCAAAAATGTTAGAAACTAAATTAACAAAGAAAATTAAGTCCGACATTTTCTCGAGGTCAACCCAATCCAACTGAACTGGATCTAAGTGAGTCAGGAATAAAAATTTACAAAAATGTTAAAAACCGTAAATTAATAAAAACATTTCAGGGCAAATCCAACCCAGGAAAAACTTAGAAATCAAAAAAAAATATAAAGAAAATTAAACAAAAAATATTAAAAATAGAAAATTAATCCAAATGAAACCCTACATATTTCCTCCAAATTTTTTGATTTGCAAACTTTTTTTTAACTAAGAATCGCCGTTTTTTTTTTAAAATTTATTTATTTTTGTGTAACTATTCTTTTGTTTTTTTTTTCTACTTCTTTTTAGTCGAATTGGTTTTTGCATTGTATTGATTCCCTCTCTTACAGATAGTTCTTTTTTTGTTTCCTACGAGATTATTTTTATTTGCTTAAACTTTCGTCGAGTTTCTCTCTTTTTTATCGATCTTAATATCGTGGTACTTCTGTTTTATTTACTTTTTTGAATTCATTTTATGCTTTCGTGTTTCTCTTTTGTTTTAAATTTATCAAATTGTTCCTTCGCGTTTTGTCGCTTTTTGTAGTTGTCTTTTGTTTTCTAGTGTCCTTTCTTTTGTTGTAATTTTTCGACTAGAGATTCATTTGTTTTTTTTTTCTTCATCGTAGTTGTTAATCTTTTTGTTTTTTCGCTGTTCTTTATGTTTTCGTGTTACGTATTTCTCTTTTGTTTTTCTTATCGCATTTATTTTTATTAGTCTTTCATTGACGCCTTTTGTACTTCATCGTTTTTCATTTGTTTCTCCATTCGTCCATCTCAGTTACTATAGCTCGGCGTTTTCGATTTTCTTTTGTTTTGGTTCTGTTGCTGTTTTCTTCAGTTCTCTTTTGTTTCTGTGTTTTTTTTTCTTTGGCAGGCTTCATCTGTTTTTAATATTTGTTTGTTTGTTTCTTGATAGCCCAAACAGGCGATTTTTTTTTGTTTTAAATTTTTTATTTGTCCGTCTTATTCTTCGTATACATTTTATACCCAAACCCAACGAAATCTAAGAGAGTTACGCCTTGCGACGTTTTTTTTTTTTTTATCTCCCGCTCGGTATATTAATATAAGAATTGCGGAATTAAACTACGATTGTGAGTCGCCTTACAATAAAATAGTAGATAATATTTTCGTACAAATTTAATTAGTTACTATTTTTTTTTTTAATACCGAGACTAATGATTCATCGGATTAGCGCAAATAAAGATTTCAGAACCACGTTTGCATTGCAAGACTGCCCTCGCCGAGTGCAGATTGACTCACGAAAAGTACACCTACGACGGCCAACAATACCGAAATGAAAGTGACATCTAAATTGCACAAGATCGACTTCGTTGAGTGCAGTTTGACTCACAGGTCCGTCGCTTGCATTTCGAAATTTCAGACCTTGGTAGGTAAAGATATCTACAAGCGACATCAAAACGTTATACAAGATCGACTTCGCTAAATGCGAAATGACTCACGAAATGAACCTATATTATGCAGAAATGTAAGTGACATCAAAGCGAGACGCATAATTCTGATAAAAACAAGCCTTCAATTTTTCTTTTATTGTTTAACTCCTTTTCTCGCATTATTGTAACTAACATGTGCCCAAGAAAATTCTGGGCGTTGCATGATCGTCGTCCGTGACTGTACATAAGTCGTTAGAACTAGTAAAAGCTACCGAAACAAAAATAATTGTCTTTCGTTCGGGGAAACCATCAGGTTTGAAAATATATAACGAATCAACAGCTTCGCAAACAACGACCGGCCAGTTTCTTCTTGATGAAGAAGAATTCATCGATGAGCGAGCACCTAAGAATTTTGCGCAAAAAATCCCCGTTCTTCGCACACTATTAAACTGCAGAAACACGCAGATGCACCAGCGTAAATAATTATTTCGCGTCTAATTTTAACTTGGAATAAAGACGTCCGCCTCGGATTCTGCATGCAGTCTTGCCCACTACGTTCTTCAGTGTTTCTCTGAATTATGGACTGCATTAACAAGCAGCGACAGTCACTTATGATTTCAAAACATAAATTTGCGCTTAAACGTTGCGAAGGCGACGCACGTCTATATTTACTTTGCAAAAAAAATTCTCCAAATGTGTTATGTTCTTTTTTTTGTTGTTTCCTCCCACTTACAATGGCGTAGTGTTCCATTAGTTGAAAAATCAATTGTTTTGTTCCTGTGATTCGAAGAATTTAGCTTTTTGTCAAGTCAACGCCCAACACAAAACAAATTGTTCAAGAAGACGTGATTTTTATTTGCGACCCAAACCAACTCAACTCAAACCGAGAAGTTTTCTTTTCGATTTTTGTTTTTCATTTTCTTTATCGTATGGTTTTCACCATTTATTTTGCGGATGTGGATGAAACCGAACACAAATTTTATTATATTATAAATTAGTTGCGAGCCAGTTTCGATTGCAGTTCGACCTTACGGGCATCCCCCGTAGAACTGAGGTGCGTTCAGAAACTGTATGGCGAGTGCACTTTGTGCGTTTAAGATGGAAAACAAAATAATGCGCAAAATTACTTAGTTTTCTAATTTATTTATTTAACCAATTTTTTTAAACAGAACTTAAGTTTAAGTCAGGTTTAGATTATGACCTTTGCGCTTGGTGAGTACAATTTTCTCTCTCGTTTGGTCTTCAAACATTTATTTTGTGGATGTGGATGAAACCAAACACAAATTTGATTATATTATAAATTAGTTGCGAGCCAGTTTCGATTGCAGTTCGACCTTGCGAGCATCCCCCGTAGAACTGAGGCGCGTTCAGAAACTATCTGGCGAGTGCACTTTGAGCGTTCTTTTTTATTCCTGAACGGGTCCTAGTTGTAAACAAAAAGTTTATTCCTCATTTTTCATAGTTTTACTTATTATATATATATTTTTTTAATTTAAATCTAACTCTTCAAGAAGAAAAATGTGATGCAAGCAAATTGCTTTATTAAAGTTTCTCACGATGCGATCGTGTTTTTAATAAATAACGAGGCGTGTGTGAGTGTTAGTTTTAACTAAAGGTGCAATATTTTAACGGGGAACTTGATGGATGATCCGCAGAGCGGAAAATCTACGGAATAAGTGTAAAATAGGGCAAGGCGTCATAATCTATAAAATATTACAGGCTAGATATATATCAGAGGCGGCAGTATAAGTAATGGTCACATATTTCTCGCCGCAATTAAACCTTTTTTTATTGCCGCCGCCGCCGCCAATGTGAACAGGAGTCATTGAAATTTAGTAACAGTGCTACCTGTTAATTAATTAGATTCTGGGATTCAATCGATTTCCAAACCAACCAAATTTCCATTGAAACATGTTATAAATACATTTACATTTTACCGTAATATCTAAAATGATTAAATTTTTTTAATTCATTTAGTTAAGCAGTATTTTAAACAGAACTTAAGTTTAAGTCAGGTTTAGATTATGACCCTTATGCTTGGCGAGTATAGTGTCAATCACATTCTGATTCACACCTACTTAACATTTAAACTTCATTTAAGTATCAGTTAAAATATGTCCGATATTTTGTTTAACTTGCTCACAATGTCGCATTCTAAACACGACTTTAAGCTTTGCTTAAAACATTAGTGCAATTAGTGAAAAAACAAAGAAATTGTTGCGTTAACCGAAACGATTGCAATTTTGTTAGGTTGTCCTTAAGACGATTCATCCGCACTTTAGTCTAGTTGTCAACGTCCAACAAAGAAGTCGTAAAAAGCAGAGGCCGCAGTACTGACCCTTGCGGCACTCCATTAGACGGGTGGTGGGTGAAAATATTGTTGTAGCTTTGGGGTCGGGGCGTTTTAGTCTACTTCTAAAAGCCTAGCAAAGAAGTCGTAAAAAGCGAAGGTCGCAGTATTGACCCTTGCGGCACTCCACTAGACTGGTGGTGGGTGAATAGATTGCTACAGCTTTGGGTTCGGGGCGTCCAGATACGTCGCCGGTATTTGTAAGACGGCTTACCGCGGGTGCTCGCAATTAATACCGTCGGCACTTTCGAGAAAACTGCGGAGCATTCCCGTGCGTACGCGAAAACTCTTGGACTTTTCCGCGCGTATCTAGAAGCGAGCGCGTTTACTATAAAAACGAAGATCGGGCGCTGCTGGAACAGTTCTTATTAAGAAACGAAGAGTACGAGCATCACGGAGCTACAAACGGTGACACAATAGATGCCTTGTTTGTTAATTTGTTAAAATAAGTGTTCTAGAATATTTCTAATGCATTTATTCTGTTCTGTTCGTGACGATTGTGCTTTAAATAAAGTGTTTGAGATTAGTCGATGAGTACTATTTACGAATGCCGAAGTCGTAACAATATTTTCAATATTGATTTGACCTGTTCGGTTAGAAATACATTTCCGAAGTTTGACTGACGAAAACAAAAGTGAAACGTGAAGAAACCTTACGATTTACGTAGAAAAATATATTAAAAAGAAGATTGACAAAATGGAAATCATTTAAAAGTGATGAAAAATGGACAAGTAGAAAATAAAATACCCAAAAATGTACATACGTAAAAATTAAATGGAAACGAAACTGCAAAAATAAATTTAAAAAAGACTTTAATCAAATATGTGAATAAAAGAAAGAACAAATGAGAACCAACAAAGCAAACGGAAATGGTAAATTGAAAAGTGAAAAAGAAAGAAAAAATTAAACAACGCAAAGAGTAAACTGAAGCAGGTAAATGAAAAGAACCGACGACAAAAAATGATAAAAACAACAAACAAGTGAAAAACAAACAAATGGGAACCAGCAACGCAAACGGAAAAGGTAAATGAGAAAGCGAGAAAAAAAAATTAAACAATAACGAACGAAGAGTAAACTAAAGCAGATAAATTAAAAAAAAGACAAATGACAAGTGACAAGAAACAAGTTGAAATGTTAAGGAAATTAAATGAACAAAAATTCAAAATGCACAAGGAACAAACGATTGAAAAATGAATTTGTGGCAAACGTCAAAGCAACGATTTTTTTTTTTAATGCAAAAGAAAATAAAATACCCGAAAATGTAGATGTGTAAAAAGTAAATGGAAATGAAGCTGAAAAAATAAATTTTAAAAAAGAAACGAAATGCAGACTTAATCAGACAATATCGAAAGGAAAAAAGCAAATGGAAACCAACAAAGCAAACGAGAAAGGTGAATTTATTAGAAAGTGAAAAAGCAAAAAATTAAACAGCAGCAAACTAAAGTACGTAAATAAAAAGAGAAACAAGTGACGAACAAGAAACAATTGAAATGTGAAGGAAAGTGAGTGAAATGAACAGAAATTAAAAACGAAGTGCGAACAATAGAAAGAAAAACAAATGACAAACAAGAAACAATTGAAATGTGAAGGAAAGTGAGTGAAATGAACGGAAATTAAAAACGAACTGCGAACAAGAAACAACCGATTGAAAAATGAATTTCCGGCAAAAAAGACATCAAAGCAACAATTTTTTTTTTTGAATGCAAAAGGAACAAATTAAAAAGTACCATGCGATCAACGGAATTTATAATCAGAGCAGGCTGTGATATTTTCCGAATAGTTGGCAACGCAGGAGTACAGTTTGATATTTAAAATTTCGAGTGTCAGAATTGTGACATTTTTTTTTAGATGATTGATAATAAACGGATTTGTCTGGTGGATATAGATATAGAATATAGTCTTGTAGAACCCGCCCCCCTCCCCCCAATATTCTAAAAAAAATGGTTTAAATCAACTTCCATACAAAATAAAATAACAAAATAAAGAATGAATAAAGCGCGAGCATAACCTCAAATATGACAACTGTCAACTTATTATGTATTTCTCATTGTATCCAATCAGGCAGCATAAAATAGCACCAATCACAGCCTCCTCTAATTACGAATTCCATTGATCACCCGGTACAATTGACAATTGATAAAATTTTGTTGTTTTTTTTTTTTTTTTTTGAAAAATAGAGAAATAATCGAAATTTGATGAGAATTCGAAGGCCTCTCGTTTTCGCTCCTAATTAATTTTTGGTGCAAAGTGAACGATTTTTTTTTTGTTTCTCGAATTTGTTAAATAAAACCGATCGTCTTTTGTTTATGTTTTTTTTCTGACAGAAACGCGAGCATAACTTCAAATATGACAACTGTCAACTTATTACTTATTTCTCATTGTATCCAATCAGGCAGCATTAAATAGCACCAATCACAGCCTCCTCTAATTACGAATTCCATTGATCACCCGGTACAATTGACAATTGATTAAATTTTTTGTTTTTTTTTTTGGGAAGAAATAATCGAAATTTGATGAGAATTCGAAGGCCTCTCGTTTTCGCTCTTAATTAATTTTTGGTGCAAAGTGAACGATTTTTTTTTGTTTCTCGAATTTGTTAAATAAAACCAATCGTCTTTTGTTTTGGTTTTTTTTTTCTGACAGAAACGCGAGCATAACCTCAAATGTGACAACTGTCAACTTATTACTTATTTCTCATTGTTACCAATCAGGCAGCATAAAATAGCACCAATCACAGCCTCCTCTAATTACGAATTCCATTGATCACCCGGTACAATTGACAATTGATGAAATTTTGTTTTTTTTTGGGGAAGAAATAATCGAAATTCGATCAGAATTCGAAGACCTCTCGTTTTCGCTTTTAATTAATATTGTATGCAAAGTGAACGATTTCTTTTTTGTTTCTCGAATTTGTTAAAAAAGCGATCGTCTTTTGTTGTTTGTTTTTTTTTTTTTTTTTTTTTTGACAAAAACCATCGACTTTAGCTTCCTTTCAGTAATCCTTTAATAATCTTAACAGTTTAATTCCGAAATCAGTGTTGCCAATCCGTAGAATATTGAAACGTTTGAAATATTCGATAAAATACAGTTTAATTTTTTTTTTAGCAACGTTGAGTGAATTATTTTCACTCCTTCTGGTGATTTTTTTTAGTGAATTTTGCAAAATCTTATCAAATTGATGTGAATGCACAATTTAAATTAAAAAAAAAAAAAAAAAAAAAAACAAAACATTAACGCCCGGTATTATAAAGTCAAATTAACTCTGCAGTTTAGTGCCTCAGTTTTTATAATTGTTACTAAGGTATTAAACTGTATAGTAAGTTTATTTTACGTTTACAATACCGGACCTAAATTAAACAGTTTTTAAGCGACGCGTCCACACGAATTAGTATTCTCATGTATAGTCATGATTATAAGCAGGGAAAAGAATTCAGACCACTTAGCGTTTACGTCGAATGCACTATTTACTCCTACCGATGTTCCGCGACGCTGATGCACCGAATTATTATTGAGTGGGAGGCATCGCACTTCGCAGAAATTATTGCAGGCGAGCCTGATACAGTCCGAGTACTAAATTTTCATACCGTTCGCCGAACAAGTGGCCCGAATTCTTTTCCCTGATTATAAGCAATGTCTCTCCAATAAAATATTTCAAATTGAAATCTAAAACGGTAAACTAACTGGTTTTGAAATTGATTTCACGTTTTTATTTCGTGTTTGTTGACCTGCTTATACCTTTGCTTGACTGTATTGACGTATTCGGCTGCAATTTAAGACCACTCGAATTAGTATTCTCATGTATAGTCATGATTATAGGCAGGGAAAAGAATTCAGACCACTTAGCGTTCACGTCGAATGTACTATTTACTCTTACCGATGTTCCGCGACGCTGATGCACCGAATTATTATTGAGTGGGAGGCATCGCAATTCGCAGAAATTATTGTAGGCGAGCCTGATACAGTCCGAGTACTAAATTTTCATACCGTTCGCCGAACAAGTGGCCCGAATTCTTTTCCCTGATTATAAGTAATGTCTCTCGAATAAAATATTTTAAATCGAAATCTAAAACGGTAAATTAAGTCGTTTTGAAATTGATTTCACGTTTTTATTTCGTGTTTGTTGCCCTGCTTATACCTTTACTTGACTGTATTGACTGTATTCGGCTGCAATTTAAGATTTGCTGCCGAGGCATTACTAAAAAGCATGACTGTACATAACATACAATATTGTAGAATATTAGTACCAACAAAACCATTAATGGAATGAATTGAACGTGCTATATTAAATACTCCTAACATTAATGAAGGACGGTTCTTTGCTTTCCTTGTTAAAAGTACCAAAAGTTGTTGATTTTCACCCCCCGCGATTGACACTTGTTTAAGGTGGCAACCCTAACTAGGAATCGCGTTACCAAAGATTTAAATTAGTATAAAATTATGGTTTTTCTTCTTTTTAGTTTCGATTAATGCATGGTTTCCTGAAAACTGAAACTCGCTTTGCAAGTTTTTTTTTTCTTTTTTTCTTCAACGATGTCGCAATCAAACGCAACTCGAAACGTCTTTCCCGTCCAGTTGTGCAACTAAATAGTTAGTTACCAAGGAAAAATGACGTCATGGTAATTTCCCGTTTTCGTCACGAAGGACAGGGAACGAGCCCGAGTCCGTTCAACTCTTATTCCCCATCGCTTCTTTTTTTTTCTTTCGACTTTCTTTCGCTAATGGCCCTTCTACTTTTCGGTGTTCTCGCCTTGGCGGAGGCATCAAATTTGCATACGTGTACTACGTGCGGAGTGTAAATTGCAAATTGCAAATAAAAACGAAAAGTCCTAATTGTTTTGCGAACGTGAACGCGTTAATAATTCAGGTGTTGCTGGTAATGTCTCATAAATATTTATTTATAAAACTGAAATTAAGAAGTTAGCGGATAATGGCCCATAAAAACAAATTTTCGGCCAATTACCGTTCAAAGGAATCAATTTGTTGTCGGGGTGCGTTCGCAATCTGCATGCCTCGCATGCATGCGAGAATTAGTACGGGCAGAAAGTAAATTTAGATAATTTAAGAGAAAAACACGATCGACTGTTGCAATGGACCGGCTGCATCACGAAGTTGATATTGGGCGAGCGCGGTCGTCGGCAAGTGAAGCGGGGCGGGGGGGCGGCGGCGGCGTGGGGCCGCGGCTCTGCTCTCGACCAAGGAGGAACTCGAAACCCTTGAGAAGGTCGCGGTGAGATTGCATAGCTCGATTATATGCACTAGTACCTGTCGTTGAGCCGATCACAAATATTGTACGCAATGCTAATAACAATCAATACCTAATAAAGGACCACATACTAAGCAAATGAGACTCTTCTTTGCTACAACAAATAAGAAACATCCAAAAATTATGGAAACGTACATTTTTTTATATTTTTGTCAGACGATGTCAGGATTTCTCTAATTACTAACAAGAGGACAAAACAAGGCAACGTCATTTGCGTGAGCGTGCAAGTCAGGGCCGTAGCCAGGCCAAGTACTCAGGGGAGGCTTATCGTAACGTGGGGAGGCTCTTTACATTTTTATTCCAATAGTTTTTCTTAATATTTAAAAAATATTTTATAAATGAAAAACACAACAACGCCAAAAAAAATCATCGTAAGTGATAATAGCGTTCAAAATTTTAATCGAATTAGCCATTCGTTGATGAGACATTGAGAACCGATGTGTTCAACACTGCGTTGGCAACATTGAAAATGTATATCTAACTACAATTAGTTTTCAGTCAAAAAAATTAGCTTTAATTAGCCATTTTCAAGCACGCAGCGTATAATAGCTCCAATCACAGCCTCCTCTTATTACGAATTCCATTGATCACCCGGTACAATTGACAATTAGTTACATTTTGTTCTTTGGGAAGAAATAATCGAAATTCGATGAGAATTCGAAAGCCTCTCTTAATTAATTTTTAGTGCAAAGTAAACGATTTGTTTTTTGTTTCTCGAATTTAAAAAAAAAACCGATCGTCTTTTGTTTCTGTTTTAGTACTCAGGGGTGGCTTACCGTAACGTGAGGAGGCTCTTTAAATTTTTATTTCAATAGGTTTTTGTTTACGAGTCTAAAAAATATTTTATAAATGAAAAACACGACAACGCTAAAATATCATCGTAAGTGATATTAACGTTCAAAATTTCAAACAAATTAGCGATTTGTTGATGAGACGTTGAGAACCGATGTGGTCAACACTGCGTTGGCAACATTGAAAATGTATATCTAACTATAATTAGGTTTCAGTCAAAAAAATGGCTTCAATTAACGCGACGACGTTTTCAACAGTTTTCTTTAAACCAACCAGTGTTGCCAACTTAGGGAAAAAACCGTCGTTAAATTTAGGGATAATTTCAAACAAAAAGGAAAAAGGGACGAATTGTTAAAACTCATTAAAAAAAAATCTAAGGAATCTTTCAACTATTTGAAATTTTTCGAAAGAAGCTAAGCATTCTTTGATTTCACGACACAAAAGTAAGAAAAACAAATGACGATCGTACATAATGCAGAAGGAAAAACTCAAAACGACTTGTGGATTTAAACCAAAAAAAAATAATAATAATAATAATAAAGAACATTCAAGACTAATAATAACAAAAACAAAACACTCAAAATACTCGTTAACGAAACGAAAATTTCCGTAGAAAGCAGGAAGAAAGAAACAAATGACGACTGCAATTATTACCGAAGGGGAAAGAAGTGCAGAAACGTTTCGATTAATTAATTAATTTCAGAATGAAGAGGAAAAACAAAAGACGATCGAAAATCCCCATAGAAAATAATGTTTACGAAAGAAAAGAAAATATTTCAGGAGATCAAAAAAAGGAAAAACAAATGACACAATCTCTTTCAAACAATAACGGCAACAACAACAACAAAAAAATCAGAAAGTGACAGAAATATTTGATGGAAGATGGAAACAAGGAATGTTCGCGGGAAGTGTGAAAATGATTTATTAGTAGAGATCGGAATCACATATTTTGAATTG
Organism: Prosopocoilus inquinatus; assembly: GCA_036172665.1. Classification (NCBI taxonomy): domain Eukaryota; kingdom Metazoa; phylum Arthropoda; class Insecta; order Coleoptera; family Lucanidae; genus Prosopocoilus; species Prosopocoilus inquinatus. Next base: position 3,460,618 of record CM069873.1, read on the forward strand.
ACGTCATCATTGGGCGGCGCTTGTCAAGCTACAGCTATGCAGCAGTGTTGCCAGCCGTGTCATCTTCAGAATCGTGTATGTATATGCTTGGAGTGGATTTTGGATTTTGAGAGAACGAAGACGAAATTTCCTTTTTTACTTACATTTAGTCGTGCGCGAAGTAACTCAAAAAGTGTCGATTTAAAAAAAAATCGTCAAGATGGCAGTTAATGACAAACATTGAAAAATTGTGAAATTTATGGATTAAGAAGAGGAAAAAGGAAAACAAGAGACGATCGAATAGTTTGGGAGACAAAAGAAAAAGGCACCTACACAAGAAAAAAAAGTGAAAAACTTTTTTTCTAATAACCTAGAAACACAATCAAAACGGGAGAAAATAAAATTTCCCAAGAAATTAATAATTTTTTAATTTATGAGAAATGGTAAATATTGAAAATAAAAAAAAACAATCGAGAAAATGTAAAATAGAAATTCCTCACGACGATTATATTAAAAAAAAGAGAAGAAAAAAACATTAGAATTCAAAACATAAGAGTAACTCGAAATGTACAGAAAAAAGGGAACACAAAGAAAGACAAATCAAGACAATCAGAATACAAAAGCAACAAAAACAAAAGACGATTGCAACGATTTGCGGACTGTGGAAAGTTTTTTTTTAATTATTCACTTTGAAAATTGGAACGGAAATTGAAAAAGAAAAAAATGGATAACCTCCAAGAACGAGAAAGGAAGAAAAAGAAAAACAAAAGACGAACTTATTACTTATTGATTTTTGAGTATAACAATTTAAGTCTCGTTAAAACATTGTAATTAATATTTCTTAGTTTCTTTCGCTTTTCACTTTTGTTTTATTTTTTTTAGTTCTTTTACTACTTTTTTCTATTTCTAAATAATTTGCACTTTTTTTGGCGTTTCATGTAATTCAGATTGATGAATAAATATTATTATTGTTTTTTAATTTATGAAAAATGGTAAAAATTTAAAATTGAAAAAGAAAACATGAAGTACTTTTTAATAATCGAGAAAAAGTAAAATGAAATTTCCTAACGACGATTATATTAATTAAAAAAAAAAAACATTGCAATTCAAAACATAACAGTAATTCGAAATTTGCAAAAAAAAGAGCACAGAGAAGAAAGACAAATCAAGACAATCAGAATACAAAAGCAACAAAAACAAAAGACGACTGCAACGATTTGCGGACTGTAGAAAGTTTTTTTTTTTTTAATTATTCAGTTTGAAAATTGGATCGGAAATTAAAAAAAAAACAAAAAACGGATAACTCCAACAACGAGAAAAGAAGAGTATAAAATGAAAACAATTGACGATCGCACATTTTGCGACAAACAGCGATCGTAAGAAGTATTTACGAAAAACAAAAAAAAACAACAATACAGATATTAAGCGAGTTGGGTAAATTGATCAATAATTCAAAAGTGCTGCGAGATATTCTAGATAGTCGACAGAATTATGTTCGAAAAAAAAAACAAAAACAATAAATTGAAAAAAAAAAAAACAAAACTTCACTTTTCTCTGTTTTTTAATCATGCTTTAGTTGCTTGAGTTTAATTCATTATTATTATTATTATTATTATTATTATTATTATTATTATTATTATTATTATTTAAGCGTCGAATTTGAATTTTTAGCAACAAAATATATTTTTTTCTCTACAAAAAAAAAAAGAAAAGCGAATTTATTTGAAACTTGGTGAGTTGAAAATACTGTACCCCCCCCCCCCCCAATTATGAAGAACTGCCACAAACCTGTCGTAGGACGCTCCCTCCCGGATTATTCCGGAAATGATTGGGCAATAAAAAGTAATTTTCTATGCAAACCGAAACTCTCTATTGATGACGTCAAAGTATCCGATTCCGATTCCGATTAAAACTCTCTTATTGATGACGTCAAAGTATCCGAATCCGGTCTCTATTGATTAGAAACAGGCGAAAATACGTCAAAATTATTTGAATACGCGACGGTAAGTGAGTTTATAAGTGGTGGACGACAGGAAAATTTTTTATAGGTCGACAAATAGACAATAGACAAATAGAACAAAATTTACACTTGGAAAAATTCGATTTCCCTTCTTTTTCGGATTCGAGTAGTTTATGATTCTCGGCGTACTCCTCAATCTTTTTTCTCACTCTTGCGAGCACTAAAACACATTCGTTCTTTCTCACATTTCTGTTCTCACCACCTCGCACGGGGCATGTAGAATGTCAATTTTAAAATTTCAAAAATTGATGGCAATAGAAAATGAGATTACAATATATTTATTGATTTGAATTGAATTGAAGGCAGGTGAAACGCTTCGTGGAAGTTTTCATGAAATATGAAAAAAGAAATGTGTTTCATGAAATTTTTACATCACTACGCGCAAGGAGCAGGACTCAAGAAGATATTGCACTTGGATTAAGCGGTTTTCTTTTTTTTTTTTTTTCTTTTAAGTGTACTCTGGTGAATTCTATGCGGTATAGTGGACCTATTTACATACTATTATTCACTCCATTTGTCTGTTTACACACCCTACCCTACACCTTAAAATGTCCTCACACTGCTAATAACAGGAAACTTTAAGATAACAACAAAACCTGAACAAAAATAAGAAAACCCAAAGCATTTTCCTCGTTTTAAAAAATCAAAAATTACGAAATTCCCCTGAAAACACGTACACGTCACTTGCGCGAACGATTTGTTGAATTATTGAATGATGATCCGGTAACTTCGGGGTTCCTCAAACACCCATCCCAAGGCCCTTGTAATTTCTTTAAATTTGTTTTTTTTGTGTACCTGCTTTAATGTCGTACCTATTTACTACATCTTTTGGAATTTTTTCTTGTTGTGTTCTTCCTCCACTTTCTCGCGCGCGATACCGTCGAAAATCTAAATTCTCCATACCCATGAGGTTTTCGAAAGCATTGAAAATCTGCGTCGAGTTTTGCGTAACGTACTTTCATCGACGAACGAGCGAACGAACGAACGATTTATTTACCTATCTCTTCCTGCATTCGGAACCGAACTTGGGTAAAAACCGAAGAAAGAAAAGCGGTCGGATAATAATTAAGTGCAAGAAAACCACAACGGGCATACGATTCTGTTATTATTATTAAACGTTCGAGTGAGTATTGGCAAATGATGTGTGAATCGACGCATTCCGTTTTGCTTCGCGCGCATTTTTGCACAGGAAGTGCCTGGGCTGCCTGGGCCGGAGAAAAACAAAAAAATTCCGGCAATTTTTTTTTTTGCTTTGGTTTTTGAACGGCGGGAATGATTGCTGGTGGAAATGTAGGAAGCGAATGCCGCTTTCTTTTTTAAACTAAAATCAGAATTAAATTTTGCGCGGAAAATTTAACATTTTATTTTATTCTGACTATTCATAGAGTATTACAGTTTAAGTTAAAAGTTTTTGTTTAATTTCGTAAATATGTAAGCATTTGAGCATCGTGTTGGCAACATTGATTGATTTTTAGCGGATATTTCTTAACGGTTACTTTTCGAGCAGTGACGTACGTTCATGTTCTACATAATCTCCTTTCGTTTTTATAGGAAAAAAGTTTTTAGACTTCAACCGGACAGTATTCAAATTGGAAAAAGCACTCAACGTTTCACTATTATCGCTTGATAGCTTCGTCGGAAACTGCCAATCAGTTTCCGACGAAGCTAGTGAATTCTTTTTGACCGATTTCATGACTTATTCAGCTTCTTCATCATTTAATCATAACTATGTATGTCGTTAAGGGCCGGTTTCATAATTTTTAATGACTTTAAACCGAAAGTCACAGTCAGATGTCAAATGTAATATAAAACCATATCCGTCCACACATCAGAATGTGACTTTTATTTTAAAGTCCCGTTTAGTTCGAGTCTTTTGTTTTATGTTCATTTCATTTTTTCTTTTTCTGTTTTGAGGAGTTAATGTTTTGCATTTTATTCACGATTCGCTTGTTTTATTTTGTCCATTCGTTTCCTAACGGGTTTTTGATTTGCGAAAGTTTTCGGCGCCGAAGAATCGTTATTGTTTCACCAATTTTTTTTTCTCTCCATTCGTTGGTCTCTTGTTTCTCGTATTTATCTTCTTTTTAATCGAATTATTGGTTTTCCGCAGCTTTTTATTAATTCCATTTTGCAGTTATCTTTTTTCCTGGGAGTTTGTTTTTAGTTGTAAAAAAGAATTTCGTCGGTTTTCATTTTTTTATCTCTCTTGGTATTTTCCATTTTTTTAAATTCGTTTTATACCGTTGTAAAAATACCTTAAAGAGAAGAAATATTTTGTTTATTTTTTTTATAATTTATTTTTCATATTTTGTTCTAAAAAATTTTGTTTTTTTTTTTTCAATTTGTCTATCCTACTGCAATGTCAGGTCAAAAAGCGATCGTAAGATGTCGCTGTTGTTTTATCTGTTTCTCATATTTTGTTCGTTGACGCTTTTTTTTGTAGTCGTCTTTTGTTTTCTACTAGTTTTCTTCTTCTTCGTCTGATGAAGATTCACTTGTCTTCGGTTCATCTTAGCAGTAGATCTTTTGTTTTTTTTTTCTCGGAACTTTTGCTGTTTCGGTGAATTTCGTTTTCGAACTCGATCGTCTTTTGTTTTAGTATCAGCTTTTATCCGTTCGTATTTTGTTCGTTGACGCTTTTTTTGTAGTCGTCTTTTGTTTTCAACTAGTTTTCTTCTTCTTCGTCTGATGAAGATTCACTTGTTTTATGGTTCATCTAAGCAGTAGATCTTCTTTTGTTTTTTGTTTTTTTTTTCTCGGAACTTTTGCTGTTACGGTGAATTTCGTTTTCGAACTCGATCGTCTTTTGTTTTAGTATCAGCTTTTATCCGTTCGTATTTTGTTCGTTGACGCTTTTTTTGTAGTCGTCTTTTGTTTTCAACTAGTTTTCTTCTTCTTCGTCTGATGAAGATTCACTTGTTTTATGGTTCATCTAAGCAGTAGATCTTCTTTTGTTTTTTGTTTTTTTTTTCTCGGAACTTTTGCTGTTACGGTGAATTTCGTTTTCGAACTCGATCGTCTTTTGTTTTAGTAACAGCTTTTATCCGTTCGTATTTTGTTCGTTGACGCTTTTTTGTAGTCGTTTTTTGTTTTCAACTAGTTTTCTTCTTCTTCGTCTGATGAAGATTCACTTGTTTTATGGTTCATCTAAGCAGTAGATCTTCTTTTGTTTTTTGTTTTTTTTTTCTCGGAACTTTTGCTGTTACGGTGAATTTCGTTTTCGAACTCGATCGTCTTTTGTTATAGTATCGTCTGTCTTTTGTTTTAATAAACTTTTGACGTCTCAAAATCTGTCTTTTGTGTCGTCTTTTGTTTTCTACTAGTTTTCTTCTTCTTCGTCTGAAGATTCACTTGTTTTTGGTTCATCTAAACAGTAGATGTTCTTTTGTTTTGTTTTTCTCGAGACTTTTGCTGTTTCAGTGAATTTCGTTTTCGAACTCGATCGTCTTTTGTTTTAGCATCGGCCCGTCTTTTGTTCTAATAAACTTTTGACGTCTCAAAATCGATCATCTTTTGTTGTAATTCGCTTCGTTTAAAAATCGATCGTCTTTTGTTTTGTTTTTGTTTGTTTTCGTTTGACAATCGATCGCTTGATTTTGCAAATTTTGACGTGAAGCAAGCAGCAAATAGAAAAATTATTATTTTTTAATTATTTTTTCTGCCGCCATTTATTTTCGAGCTATTGTTGTTGCAAATAATTAATCGTTAACTTTTTATTCATGTTAGCGGTGAGGGGGGTGGGGGTGGAGTGTTAAATTGTCGAACATTACTAAACTTCTAATATCGTTTGACGTTCTTGAATGTGAATGTAAGTTCCAAGTATCACAATTTTTTTTTTCAATCCCAATTAATAAAGAAATGTCGAAACATTGTTGTTTAAACTCGCGACTTTTGCTGTTTCGGCGAACTTCGTTTTCGAACTCGATCGTCTTTTGTTTTAGTATCGGCCTGTCTTCTTTTGTTCTAATAAACTTTTGACGTCTCAAAATCGTTCATCTTTTGTTGTGATGCGCTCCGTTTGAAAATCGATCGTCTTTTATTTCTTCAGTCAACCAGCCGAGTGAAGAAGTTTTCGATTTTCTTTTGTTTCATAAAGTCACCTGCGAACAGAATAAGTCGCAGATGAAATTGTTTGTTCGATTTTTCTTTTTAATTCTTATGATTATTAAAAAATCGATCTTCTTTTTTTATTTATTGATATTGATCACTTTTTTACTTTGATAAACCGCCGAATTGATCGTTCATCTTTTGTTTTAGGTTTTTAACAAGTCATCGGACGTGTTTTGTTTTACGCAGTTTTTTTTTTTTTTAGTTTAATAAAACTAATAAACGATCGATTGTTTTCTGTTTTGATAATTTTTGTTTTCAAATCGTTTGTCAAAACAACAAACGATCAATGGATTCTCCCGCCTTACCGTAATTAAAATCTGATTACTTTGTCTTTTGTTTTAGTATCGCCAGTCTTTTGTTTTAGTATCGCCTGTCTTTTGTTCTAACAAACTTTTGACGTCTCAAAATCGTTCATCTTTTGTTGTAATGCGCTTCGTTTGAAAATCGATCGTCTTTTATTTCTCTAGTCAAGCAACCGATCGAAGAAGTTATCGATTTTCTTTTGTTTTATAAAATCACCTGCGAACAGAATAAGTTGCAGATGAAATTGTTTTCTCTTTAATTTTTCTTTTTAATTCTTATGATTATTAAAAAGGTCCATCTTCTTTTTTTATTTATTGATATTGATCGCTTTTTATTTTGATAAACCGCCGAATTGATCGTTCGTCTTTTGTTTTAGGTTTTTAACAAATCATCGGACGTGTTTTGTTTTGCCCAGTTTTTTTTTTTTTTTTTTTGGTTTAATAAAACTTCGATTGTCAAAACAACAAACGATCGGTCAAAGTAATAGTGGACTAGAACTTAAAGCGCGCCCTCGGGCGGCTTTCTGGTTAGTTTTCTGGCATTGGATTGGTCATTAGTCAATACTACTTGAGAGCAAAGTTATTTTATTGGTTGGGTTGGATTGGATTGTCCCGCCTTACCTTAATTAAAATCTGATCACTACAGGACGGAATTATATATTTTGTTCGGGTTTATTTCGAACGAGGCGGCAAAGAGAGTGTGTGCATTCACACGTCGCTGCAACATTATACGTTTGCCGCCTCGTTTGCATTTAATCGAACAAAATGTATAATTCCGTTCCCTACTGATCACTTTAGTGTATGTAAGTATGTTACGTATACTGACATACGAGTATTACGTGACTTTATTTTTCATGAGTACAAGAAAAATAATAAATTCTTAAATAAATTCGGGTAATACGTAGGTGAATCAGAAAGTAGTCGAAAGCATGAGTTTTATTAACTGTTCCGCGTCTCAGAATGATCGGGGGGAAAAAAATAAGAGAAACATTTTGTGTTGGTGTGTGGCCTAGTTTACATACAAAGTTTTTTGCAACCGTGTTTATTTAGATTGGAAATAGAAAATAATGTTTTCGAAGAGGAGTGGTGGCAATGCTACCACCACAACGGTTTGGTCGATGGCGACGCCATCCGTCGTCGTTGAAGAAAGAAAATTCCTGCGCCAACTAACTAACTAACCAACTAATAATGGTAGAAGAAGTAAGAGAACCAAAACGACCGTTAATCAAATACGTACACGTGAAAAATGCGCGTATTGAAATCGAACACGTAAAATAATTTACGTACAAGAAGAATCGCCTCCATCTCTCGCGTATGTCAGTTTAATTAATCATAAGTTTGACAGCTTCTTCGAGTGCGCGCGGTATCAGCGGGAGAATATACCCGACTTCAATTATCTTTTTCTTTGTTGGGCTATTAGATACGGCACTGCGTGGAAGGGTTGCGAGAGGGAGAGAGATGGAAAAGGAGCGCGCGAGAGGAGCGGGTAAAGTCGTGCATCCCGCGCCAGACCTGCAGTAGTAGCCAATCACAACAATGTACATCTTGGCAACACCGGCGGACAGTTTGTTATTTCTTTTTTTTTCTTCTTTTTTTTTGTTATTGTTAGTCTGCGAGGGCGACACACCAAATACAGAGCAAGAGAGTAGCAGCAACAGCAAGGCAGCATGTTGGCCACATGCACTCTTCTCCTCCGTCGTCATCTGATTCAGAGATGCGATTCGTTTATTTTGGTTGCGTACGCGATATTGGACCTCTCCTCATCCTCACTAGGCCATTCTTAATTGAAATAAGTCCGTCCCGGAGGAGAGCGGCTTCGCAGAAATTTATTTCTGACCTAATAAAGAAGTTTTATCTGTCGCTTTTATATATTCAAAACGCGCACGTTTATGCGACTCTCTGTTATTTACGTACGTTGTTTTATCGGTCTTTCTTTTAATGGCTCGTTATGTTCGCGATGAGCGTACATGATCTTAAATTACATTGCGATTCTTTAAGCGCCTCGTCATTACATTACCCTTCTTGCTGTAAAAGAAACGAACGCGACGCGGATTTTTATTCGTTTTTAATTTTATAATTCACTTTTGTTACGCTTTGTAGGTATTTATTGGTGGTAATAATTCATTGGACGTTCATTGTCTATTATTTTTTTTTTACAACAAATTTTATCGCCGTACAATCTTGTATTAATTAAAAGTTAAAAAAGAACGCATGGAAATTTGCTGCAACCAGGTCTGATGAACATAATGTCGAATTTGAGATAGATAGTTTTATTGTTTCTCGTTCAATTTTAACCATACTTATACCCACTGAAGACATCCACTGTAACCAATAGCAGTGGCGGCTCGTGATGATTTACTATGGGTGGGCAACAACCAGAGTTGCCAAATTGGGCGAAATTCCGCCTACATTTTAGACATATTTGGTTGCATGCTTAATTTGGGCTACTTTTATTGTTATCCTCACCTCAATAAAATTTACATCTAATATAATCCAAAAATTGAACACCGCAGAGTCGATGCAAAGAAAAAAAAATATACAATGTGATTTATTTCGTTTTTTTTTTGTTCGTTTCATATTTTTTTCTTTCTCTTTTGTTTTTTCGTTTTAAAGAATTGTTGTTTTTGTATTTGATTCGCCGTTCGTTTAATTCATTTCGTTTGTTCCCCGCCGGTTTTCGGCCGAGGGATCGCCGTCTCCTCATTTATTTGTTTTTTGGGGAAATCATTCTTTCGTTTTCGCACTTTATTGGCTCATTCTTACAGTACTCTTTTGTTTCCTACGAGTTTGTTTTATTTGCAGAAATTTCGTTAATTTTCATTTTAATATCGTGCTACTTCTGTTTTTTAAAAATTCATTTTGTCGTTTTATATTTCTTTTTTGGTTATTTTTATCAATTTACTTTTTCACGTTTTGTTGTTTTTTTTTATTATTTTTGTTCTCAATTGTGATCTTTTGTTTTATGTACTGTATCTCGTCGTTAATTTCTTATTTTGATTTTTTTTTAATCGTATTATTATCGATTTCTTACAGTTTGCTTTTATTTTCTAAGTGCGAATTTTCTGAACAGAAAATTGTTGTTTTTACTTCGGCTAATGATTGGTTTAGCTTGATCTTGTCGATCTTCTTTTGTTTTCTTGTGTTTAATTTATGCCTTGTGTTTCTTTCATTTCTCTTTCAATTGTAATATTTTTTTTTGTAGGCTTCATTTCTTTTTTTTATTTCTTCCGATTTTTGAAATTACAATTCGGCGACCTTTAGTTTTTTTTTGTTTATCTTGTTCTTCGGTTGCCTTTGTTCTTTGCTTGAAATTTCTTTTGTTCCTTTCTGCTATACTTGTAATTAAAAAAAATACGACGTTTTTAAAGTGAAAGAGTATTTGAAAGTTGACAAGCCCAAGCTTTCTAAAATCTTGGTATCTTCTTTTTTTTTAATCATTTTATGCTTTTGTGTTTCTTTTTTGTTTATTTTTGTCAATTTAATTTTTCGCGTTTTGTTGTTGTTAATTATTTTTCTTCTCAGTTGTGATCTTTTGTTTTATGTACTGAACTTCGACGTTCATTTCTTATTTTTTTTTTTTTTTAAATTGTATTATCGCCTTTTATTTTCTACGAATTTTCTAAACGGAATATTGTTGTTTTTACTTCGGCTAATGATTGGTTCAGCTTGATTTTGTCGATCTTCTTTTGTTTTCTTGGGTTTAATTTGCCTTGCGTTTCTTTTATTTCTCTTTCATTTCTAATTTTTTATTTGTAGGCTTCATTTCTCTTTTTTTATTTGTTTTTGATATTTTGAATTTCGATTTTTGAAATTACAATTCGTCGACCTTTAGTTTTTTTTGTCTATCTTGTTTTTCGGTTGCTGGAAATTCCATTTGTTCCTTTCTGCTGTATTCGTAATTAAAAAAAAAATACGACGTTTTTAAAGTGAAACAGCGTTTGAAAGTTGACAAGCCAAGACTTTCTAAAACCTTGGTATTTGCTTCTTTTTGATTCATTTTATGCTTTTGTTTTTTTTCGTCAATTTAATTTTTCACATTTTGTTGTTTTTAATTATTTTTCTTCTCAGTTGTGATCTTTTGTTTTATGTGCTGTACTTTGACGTTAATTTCTTATCTTGTTTTGATTTTTTTTAAATTGTATTATCGTCTATAATAACTTGGCTTCCTGCGTTTGCAATTATTTTTCGAAAATCGAACAGGTTAGAACTAAATGAGTCACAGCGAATAAATAGCAAATTATTTAAAGCGCCATCTCTTGGCCAAACGAAAAGATTATTTCAAACGAATTTCAAATAATGTTTCATCATTTCATATCACTGTCATCGAAAGTTTCGTATTCTAATTTTATCTTTAAAAAAAGGTTGGAGAAATTATTTTATATTAGAAAATGACATGAATTAGGAACGTAACAATTAAACTAAGCGTTAATTATAATTGAAATGTTGGTCAAAATTTTGCACGGAGTTTGAGTTGTAGAATTAGGATTAAGAAAACAAGTTACCTATCGAAATTAGGATTAAGGGTTACACAGAAGTTCAAATCTAATAATCTTTTGAATTTTTTTTTTTTTTTAGTACGCCTCTGATTATTCTGCGTTATTCTCCCAAGGCCAAGTACCGCGCAAAATCTAAATCAAAATTAGCAATACCATTTATACCAATTCTTAATTTGAAATTTATTTTATTTGATCCCATGGTATAAGTAAAGTATTTCAGTTTTTAATTTCTGCTGAAAAGAAAGACACCAAGCAAGACGTAATGACTTTCTTGGTCACTTCAATTCCCTCTCGCATTTTCTTATCTTTCAATCCTTTCTTGTCTACAAATTTTTCACGCCCGTGTCTATCTTCTTCGTTTTCTTTTATGACTGGCTCTTTTTGGTTCTACTATTTTTGGCATCCTTTTCTCGCGTACCTACATTTCTTTGTTTGTCCCTATTCATAAGTGATTTTGAATGAAGACCGTGGGCACTGAAGTCGTTTGAGAGTTGATGGAAAATGAAAAAAAAAAAAAGAGAGAAAATAGATCCTATTGACTTTTTTAAAGCTTTTGCACTATTCGTCAAAAAAATGTTGGCTTTTTTTGGTTTGCCATTTTTGGCGTACATTTCTCCGTTTCTCCTCCTCTTCATAATGAATGAAGACCATGGGCATTGAAGTCTTTTGAAAGTTGATTGAAAATTAAAAAAGAAAAATAGGTATTGACTTTTGCATAAGTTGCCAATTAATTGTGACTCTTTTTGGTTTTTGCCTTTTTTGGCATCCATTTCCTGTATACATTACTCCGGTTGTGCTGTTGATTTTGAAATGATTTTGAATGAAGGCCATGGCCTTGAAAACTTTTCAAAGTTGATTGAAGACAATAGATATTGACTCATGCATTGGCCAAAAGAAAAAAAAAACAATGCAAGTTCCAATAAAGATGTCCAATGCCAAAACCCATTAGCACAAAATAGATACTAAATAAATGGCCAACACGCATTCATTGCCTTGACGGATAAACGGCGTCATTGCTCGTAATTAACTCCAATAAAACTTATTACGTCGAACGTAAACACTTTTTGGGGACAGACTTATACCTTCGGGAGCAATCTCCGGCGCTGTTCGTCCGGAGTGAGTGAGTTATTTGTGACGCAGTAGTTAATATGTGTATTTTCGAAATGCATGACAGACAAGAATCCCATCCTGCGATATTCTCGAAAGAGTGTCGACCCCGAGTTACTGCCCCGGCTAAATATAACGGCGTCATAGACGTCGCTCGGCTAACTCGCGCTTAATTGGAAGCGTGCATCTAATTTGATAAATCAAAACAATGCGCGCTTCTCTAACGTTTTTGCGCGCAGCGGAAAGGAAAACGGATTTATCGTCTTGTTTGGAAATACTCAATCAGAAATAATTACAAGGCAAACAGTAATAAATCTGTAGATACGATTTAAAAAATGATGATGAAGCCCTGCTCAAAAATTTTCGGGAATCATGCCCGTTACCATTTTTCAGGAAGAGGCTTATGGTCAACCAAAGAAAAGCAAACAAAAACATCGAGGAGATAGATGAAGGAATTAAAGTATAAAAATGTGACGAGAAGAAGAAACTATGGAGATACAAGGAGAAGATGATGAATGATGTATGAAGTAGGAGGTGGTCTTATCATGGCTTACCCCCATCCAATTCATATACGAAGTTTTGCCTCTTCTGTGATAAGTTGGTTTTCACTAATTTCTTTCTTGGTCTTCTCCCAACTTACCTTCCCATTCATTTATCGTCTCTCTCGCCGATTATTATTGGTTGGTTGGTTTTCACGAATTCTTTTCTTGTCTTTTCCCAACTTTTCGTCTTCCTAATTAGCCCTAATTAGTCCTAGATTCTTTTTCTCTTTGGAGATTTTAGATATGCTGAAATGAAACGTTGGTTGCTTGGTTTTCCTTTATTAATCTTCTCCCAACTTTTCTTCTACTTCATTTTCCGTTTTTCTCGCTGATTATTCATCGACACCTACAGCTCCTAATTAGTCCTCGGCTCTTTTTCTCCTTGGAAATCTTAGAGCTGCTGAAATGAAGCATTGGTTGGTTGGTTTTCCTTTCTTGATCTACTCCCAACTTTTCTTCCCCTTCATTTTCCGTTTCTCTCGGTGATTCTCCACTGGACACATACGGCTCTTATTAGTCCTAATTAGTCCTGGGATCTTTTTCTCTTTGGAGATCTTAGATTTGCTTAAATAAAACGTGCAGTGTCTTTCCAAAATTGAAACCAAATTTTTAGCAGTTATGTCCATCCGATACGATTCTCTCAACATGATGAAGCATTGGTTAAAGCAAAGGAATGCAATGTTTTAGAAGAAACAGCGAGAGAAATAGTGGATACCTGAAGAAATGAAAGTATAAGAAGAAGAAATTATGGAAAATTGGATAAGAGAGAGTTACAGTTAAGTCGGTGATATGGAATAATGAATGACAAGTGGCAAATTTGAAAAGACTTTGAAATCCATAACCAAATTCAAACTTTTTGATATGATTAGTCAAAAAATAAACCTAAAGCGCAGCGTTGCCAGGTAGATGGAAAAAGTCTCCAGGCTTGCATCCAATCTAAGGAGTATTGATGGTGGCGCTCTGCGTAAGCCGTCTATTGCAACCGTGCAACACCACCTTCAATCGCAGGCATGAGTCATCGCGTAGGAATATCAGTTATCCGGTGTCTGGAGATTGCAACGCAAGTGTTTAGCTGTTGAACCGTAAATATCTATGCACTCCGCTTACCAATAAGGATGAAATTCATTTGAATCAATTTTCAAGTTGGGGTATTCTCCCAACTAATGAATCAGGCCTGTTCGAAGTGGGCGTTGAGCTGTGCCAATTGCAGTCGCAAGGACCTTTAACATAATTTTTCTTCGTCCATCGGCGATGGTGCTAAAGCTATACCAAATTTGATTACAATTTAATTAAACTGAGAGTTAACATAGCGAGTAATAAACAAAAACAGATTACAAAAATTGTTTCTATAAATTATAGGGTTCTAACTGTACCAAAGACTGTTCTTTTTTTTCTTTTATTTTTCTATTCACTTTTATACAGGGTGTAATCAAATTAGTTTCATATATTGATACCGCAAGTTCGTCATCATGCAAGAGAATGAATGCTGCAACTATCAAAGGTCTAGCTCAAAAATTAAAAAAAAAAAAATTACCTAGCGCAGGAGGAACTTTGCTTCCGAAATACACGAGAGTGCATCACTTTAAAATAACGAACCAGTAGAAATTAATGGCTTTTCCGAAATCGTTCAAGGTCAAACGCGGTTTAATTTAACTATTACAGCGATATGAATAGAAAATTGATTTAAAAAAGACATAACAAAAACAAATTCAAATAAAAAAAAAGACGCGTGTTTTTTTATTGCGTTTCAAAAATTGATCGTGTCTTGAAAAATGTGTTATTTGCAGAGGAGACATTATTAAAAAGCACGACTGTACTTCTCATCGGCAAGACATTAATCGAAAGGAAAAAGAAAATTCTTACATTTTTGTTTTAATATCATTTTCTCTCGTTAATTAATTAATTAATGTTTTTTTTTTCTTTTAATTTCATTGCAGTTTTTTCTTTTGCACGCCATCTTCTTATCATGCCTTTTCATATTATTTTGGAAAACGTATAACCGTTACGTTTTAAAATAAAATTCTTTAATATGTTTCAAATAATAACTTCGCAAAATAAGGAAATTATCGCTAAATTGGACAGTGTTCTATTGGAAAATAAATCTCTAAAGGATGAAATTAATCATTTAAAATCACAATTTAATTTACAAGATTCGGTTTCTAATAATACAAGTGGAACAAGTGGAATAAGTGGACGAAAAGCAACATTTGCGGACGTATTAAATAGAAACGTAATAATTGTTGAACCCAAAGATAAAACACTGCAAGAACCTATTAAGGAGGTCTTAAAAAATAAAGTTGATGTGGTCGAAATGCAAGCTGGTATATCTATTGGAAAAAGTACTAAGAAAGGAGGGATTCTTTTACAAGTTGAAAGATCTGAGACGTCTAAAGTGCAGAAGGTAATTTCTGAGAAACTTGGTAACAATTATAAAATCTCTGTGCCAAGTAAGTTACAGCCGAAAATTAAGATAGTTGGTATATCACTGGAAGATGCAAAGGAGGATAATGAAGCACTTTTAGAAAAAATTATAAGACAGAATAAGTTGAATTTAGATGCAGACGATCAACATTTAAAAATTATTTACAGGTCAAAACCTTACAAAAATAAGATAAACATTATTATGCAGGCACAGGCAAAAATATTTAATACTTTATTGTCCAAAGAATTTATATATGTGGGTTGGAGCATTGGTAAAGTCTTTGAACACTTCAGCATAGTTAGATGTTTCCATTGTGGAGAAATAGGTCACTTTGCTAATCAAAACGAGAAAAAATGCAGTAATAAAAAAAGGTGTGCGAAATGCTGCGGTGAACATAGTAGTAACTCTTGTCAAAGTGATATCCTTAAATGTCCATCTTGCTTAGATGCGAATGATAAGTTAGGATTAAGCCTAGACATTAATCATTCGGGATGGGATAAAACTTGTCCTAGCTATCAAAGAATAATTTCTATTTTAAAAAATAAAACGAACTATAATGTGGATCTGAACATAATGAATAAAATATAGCAATTAAAAATTAAAAAAGATGATAATATTCGGCAACATCCAACACATTCTAAATCGATTGATAAATTGAGAATACTAAATATAAACTTACGAAGTATACTAAATAAAAAAATGGAATTCAATTCGTTAATTGAGATACATGAACCTGATATTATCGTGGGAACTGAATCCTGGCTAAATGATAACATTTCCTCTAGTGAAATCTTTGGATCTGATTTGGTTTTTAGATATGACAGAATTGACAGAATTGGTGGTGGTGTCTTTATTTTAGTAAAAGGAAATTTCGACTGTCATGAATTCTGGAGGGATGATGAATTTGAAATGTTGGCTGTGATTACTCAAATATCCACAGCAAAACTGCTGATAGTAGCAGTGTATTGTTCCAGTAATCATTATAATTTCATAGATAAATTAATTAGTTTTATAAATAATGTAGAAGATCAATTTGAAAGAATTGCTATTATTGGAGACTTAAATTTACCAAGTATTGATTGGAGTGGCAATAAAATTGGTAATCAGTTACAATCAAAAATTAATGATTTGATTATACAATATTCACTGACTCAAATTGTTAATAAACCTACTAGACTTTTTCATAATGACACACGCGGAAATATTCTAGATGTTGTCATTGTTAGACCATCTGATATGGTGATAACTTGGGATGTTGAAGATGGAGTAAGTGATCACAATGTTGTCGTTGTTGACTTGGATCTTCAATTGCCTGTGATTACTGACAAAATAATAAAAAATTACCAGTATCAGAATGCAAACAATCTATTAATTATTAATGAACTTGAGAAAAAATTTCCGATATGGGTAAATTCCAGTGGAGACATTAATGAATTATGGAAATCTTTTGTGACATTGATTCACAATTTGGTTCTAAAATATGTTCCGTGCAAAGAAATTAAATCTACAACTGATCCTGTTTATTACTCAAAACATGTGAAAAGATTAAAGAAAAAATTACGTCGGGCTTATCGTTTCAGGAAAATTTATAAAAATTATTACAAACAATTATTATCTGAATTTAATGAAGCAAAGCACCATGCAAATGAACAGTACCTAATACACTTAATGGACAAGGATAATGGAAATCACTTATATCGATATATACAACGTTTGAATAAATCTACAACTTCTCAAATTTTGATAAAAAAAGATGGATGTCTGTTAGAAAACCTCACAGATACAGTAGAAGAATTGAATAGGTATTTTATTAGTGTTTTTAATGAAAAAAATAATGCGATTCTAAATTTTAATGAAAATCAAACAGAAGTTTCTGATTTATTTCATTTTACTCGAAAAGATGTTGCTGATATTATTAAGGAACTCAAATGTCATAAATCTCCAGGTATTGATAATTTAACAGCTGAAATTTTACAAATTGGAGGTTATCACGTATCTAAATATTTAACGCATCTGTTTCAAATTAGCATTAATAATAGTATTTTACCAAATGACTGGAAGATATCAATAGTTCTGCCTGTTTATAAATCTGGTGTGAAGTCTGATTGCAATAATTATCGTCCAATTAGTTTAACATGTATTGTTTGTAAAATTTTAGAAAAACTTCTGACAAACTACCTACAATATTTTTGTGATAAGCACAACATAATCAGTAGGAATCAACATGGTTTTAGAAAACATTTCTCCTGTGTTACTCAACTGTTAAATTTTCACAATGAATTGGTAGAAATTGTTGACGATAAGGGGCAGATAGATGCCATCTTTATTGATTTTACTAAAGCTTTCGATAAAGTTCCACATGATATTATTATAAGAAAATTACAAAATTTGAAGTGTGACATGCGAGTCATCAAATGGATAAATGAATACCTGACGGATAGGAAGCAAAAAGTGAGAATAAATAATATTTTTTCATCTGAGCTAATAGTTACTTCTGGTGTGCCTCAAGGTAGTGTGATCAGTCCTATATTATTCATTATTTTTATAAATGACATTACACAAAATTTGAGATGTGAAACAAAATTATTTGCTGATGACTGCGTTATTTACAATCAAAGGAAGAATGCAGAAGATTGGATTTTGCTCCAAGGAGATTTAGACAAAATTCAGATGTGGTGTAATGAAAATAAAATGGAAATTAATACAAAAAAATGTGTTGCAATGTCTTTTGGTACCACAATGTTGTTCCAGGCTCATCCATATAAATTAGGAAATGATTTGATAAAATATGATGATACATGCAAATACCTAGGAGTTACTTTTCGAAATGATTTAAATTGGAATAATCACGTTCGTCCTAAGATTGAGTACGCACAAGAAGTCTGGGACCCATACCAATATTATTTAATTCAAGATCTGGAAATGTTACAGCATAAAGCAGCTCGGTATGTTTGTAACGACCACAGAACAACTGCGTCTGTATCACGTATGCTGAAGGAACTAAATTGGGATAGTCTATCTTCTAGAAGAAAAACAGCAAGATTAAAATTATTTTGTTATATTCATTTTCAACACGATTCGATGCACAATTTTCTATCTAAATTAAAACTAAATGATTCTTGTACTAGAAAAAAACATAACTTCACTTATAAAATACCCTTTTCGAAGTCTAATCTTCATAAATTTTCCTTTTTTCCTAAAACTGTACAAGAATGGAATAATTTAAATGAAAAAGATTTGATTAAATTATTAGAAAATTGTGTAAACAAAATTAAAAATTAAGATGTAAGTAATTATGTTTGATTATTAGGCCACCAAGTATATTATACTATACGCCTAATTTGTAAAAAATAAAAATCGAGAAAATATTAATTACAAACAAAATAGTATGTATATATAGGGTGCATAGAAAAGTATTGCTAAATTAGGTTTAATTTTTTTTTTTAATTCTTTAAATTTGATATCATTATGTTTTATTTTAGACGTATACAATCAGTAAATACGTATAGTACAAAGCAAATTAAAATAGTTGTACAATTCTAAAACATTGTGATAAGTTGTCTGACTGCAATAATTGATTTCTTGCTGACGTGGGAATCGCTTACTTTTCTATGCACCTTATGGCACTTATATATTATGATGAAATCAAAGCTTTTTTCGTTGCTTCTTTTGTTTTTATTAACAATGGCAAGAGTTTTTTTTTTTTAATTCAAAACTCTTTTGTTCTTTTTAATTATTCGTTTATTATTCTATATTATTGAATTATTTATCTACGGAGTAAATATTTACTTTGACTGTCCTTGTCTAGCTAACAAAAAAAAGAAAGGAAGATGTTTCCTTGTGGTACTCGCGATAGCAATGATTCTTCCACACCTTGATGTCTTGGTATGATTATTTTTATTACTTTTTGTCTCCTCTGAGAAAGATAGGATTCGATGTATTGAGTGGTTTTCTCCAAATTTAAACTTATTGATATGATTAGTCAAAAAATAAACCTAAAGCGCAGCGTTGCCAGGAAGATGGAAAAAGTCTCCGGGCTTGCATCCAATCTAAGCAGTATTGATGCTGGCGCTCTGCGTAAACCGACTATTGCAACCGTGCAACACCATCTTCAATCACAGGCATGAGTCATCGCGTAGGAATATCAGTTATCCGGTGTCTGGAGACTGCAACGCAAGTGTTTCGCTGTTGAACCGTAAATATCTATGCACTCCGCTTACCAATAAGGATGAAATTCATTTGAATCAATTTTCAAGTTGGGGTATTCTTCCAACTAATGAATCAGGCCTGTTTGAAGTGGGCGTTGAGCTGTGCCAATTGCAGTCGCAAGGACCTTTAACATAATTTTTCTTCGTCCATCGACGATGGTGCTAAAGCTATACCAAATTTGATTACAATTTAATTAAATTGAGAGTTAACATAGCGAGTAATAAACAAAAACAGATTACAAAAATTGTTTCTATAAATTATAGGGTTCTAACTGTACCAAAGACTGTTCTTTTTTTTCTTTTATTTTTCTATTCACTTTTATACAGGGTGTAATCAAATTAGTTTCACGGTATTAATATTAATACCGCAAGTTCCTCATCATGTAAGAGAATGAATGCTGCAACTATCAAAGGTCTAGCTCAAAAATTAAAAAAAAAAATACCTAGCGCAGGAGGAACTTTGCTTCCGAAATACACGAGAGTGCATCACTTTAAAATAACGAACCAGTAGAAATTAACGGTTTTTCCGAAATCGTTCAAGGTCAAACGCGGTTTAATTTAACTATTACAGCGATCTGAATAGAAAATTGATTTAAAAAAGACATAACAAAAACAAATTCAAATAAAAAAAAAGACGCGTGTTTTTTTATTGCGTTTCAAAAATTGATCGTGTCTTGAAAAATGTGTTATTTGCAGAGGAGACATTATTAAAAAGCACGACTGTACTTCTCATCGGCATGACATTAATCGAAAGGAAGAAGAAAATTCTTACATTTTTGTTTTTTAATATCATTTTCTCTCGTTAATTAATTAATGAATGTTTTTTTTTCTTTTAATTTCATTAAAGTTTTTTCTTTTGCACGCCATCTTCTTATCATGCCTTTTCATATTATTTTGGAAGACGTGTAACCGTTACGTTTTGAAATAAAATCGAGAAAATATTAATTACAAACAAAAGAGTATGTATGTATAGGGTGCATAGAAAAGTATTGCTAAATTAGGTTTAACTTTTTTTTAATTCTTTAAATTTGATTTCATTATGTTTTATTTTCGATGTATACAATCAGTAAATACGTATAGTACAAAGCAAATTAAAATAGTTGTACAATTCTAAAACATTGTGATAAGTTGTCTGACTGCAATAATTGATTTCTTGCTGACGTGGGAATCGCTTACTTTTCTATGCACCTGATGGCACTTATATATTATGATGAAATCAAAGCTTTTTTCGTTGTTTCTTTTGTTTTTATTAACAATGGCAACACTTTTTTTCTAATCTAAAACTCTTTTGTTCTTTTTAATTATTCGTTTATTATTCTATATTATTAAATTATTTATCTACGGTGTAAATATTTACTTTGACTGTCTTTGTCTAGCTAACAAAAAAAAAGAAAGGAAGATGTTTCCTTGTGGTACTCCCGATAGCAATGATTCTTCCACACCTTGATGTCTTGGTATGATTATTTTTATTACTTTTTGTCTCCTCTGAGAAAGATAGGATTCAATGTATTGAGTGATTTTCTCCAAATTTAAACTTATTGATATGATTAGTCAAAAAATAAACCTAAAGCGCAGCGTTGCCAGGTAGATGGAAAAAGTCTCCAGGCTTGCATCCAATCTAAGGAGTATTGATGCTGGCGCTCTGCGTAAACCGACTATTGCAACCGTGCAACACCACCTTTAATCTCCCGATGGCAATGACTCTTCTACACAAAATTATTTATCTACGGAGAAAATATTGACTTTGACTATCAAAGAAAAGAAAGGAAGACGTTTCCTTGTGGTACTCCCGATAACAAAGATTCTTCCACACCTTGATGTTTTGGTATGATTATTTTTCGTACTTTTTGTCTCCTCTGATAAAGATAGGATTCGATGCATTGAGTGATTTTCCATGAAACCTCCAAATTTTCCATAACAAGCTTTTTATTTTCCTCCCAAAAATTCTTTCAGTATACTTTCCTTCCCCGTAATACCACCATGTATTCTCTTCCACAAATTACAACTTGTCGTGAAGTCATACGTCGGTTTTCGCAATTACTTTCTTCTTCCTTTCTTTTCCATTGATTTTCTGTTTCTGAATCTAATTCTTAACCAAATCGCCGTCGCGTCTTCCACAGGTTCTGTTCCTCTTCTTTCTTTGGAAGTCGTTTTCTCTTGACGTTTTGCTTCGGTTGATTTGCCCACACGACTGATGCTTCTGGTAATCCAGAAGAAGAATTTTTATCACGCCTAGCAATCAAGATTCAAACAAAGTCGTTCCCTATTAATTATCTCCCAACAGTCGGCGATTGCATTAATTAGGCAATATTTGCGGCGATTGCATGTTAACATCGCCATTAAATTTGTACCTGCGGTCTTCCATTTTTAGAAAGGCGCGCCTTATTCCGATGCACATTTTTTCCCAATATCTCCGGCGAATTGGCTGCTGCTGCTTCCTTTATTGAGGCGCTCGACTCTCCTCAACTTATTACGAATGACTTGCTGGTCTTTTTCGTTCACACACGTAACCAGCCCACGTTGCATGTTGTTAGAACGTCGTAATAAATTTAATAATATAATTTTAATACATATTAATACGCTCACTTTCCAAATAACTGTGATAATCCCGATTTCAATATCAGGAAACGAAAGCTCGAGCGCTTCCTACGTGACAGAATTAACATGTAAGCACTGGTGTAATTACAATTATTACGTACTGTATATGAAAAAGCCACCCGATCTTGTTGATTATTAGTGGAGTTAGTATAAACAGCCCACCCTTTCACTATTTACACATATATTTTACTTGTTAATTAATAATCTGCCGGGGCCAAAAGAAAACAATGACGATCGGACTTGCTGTTAATTACCTATATAGGTATACATATCTACCTGCGGAAAGGAAACAACGAGTGTTTCGCTAAAAAGTGAAAATAGAATGCATGTGTCGCTAATTGGTATTGACACAGGTGGTAAACAAATACTGAAACGAATTCTAGCGACTGCATGCGTAATATCAACAGATGTTCCACGGATGAGATATTTTCCTTTAATGTTTACTTTGCAAACAGATTCATCGGGCTGGCTCCTTTAAAAGATCACGAAAGATCCAGCGCTACGCGAATTTTAAACAGGAGAGATTCGTACTGCTACGCGTAGTTATTTTTATTGACGACCTTTTTTATTTTGAGAATTAAGAGGCTGAAACCAAATCCAGTCGAAACCTTAAGCAGATGTAATAGTACCATGGAGGAATTGCTCCAAAATTGAAATACTTAAAGGCAACCACAGATATACAGGATGCTGGGTCTTGAAACACAACATAGGAAACCCCATCTTAATTTAAAAATTTAAAGGTGCTCGAAAATTGGCTCCCCTATTTATTTTACAGCAAGATTCCATTTAGGTTTCTTAAAGCACTCCTCAAGATGAATCTGTCTGTGAAGTTTGAGAATTTTTCATTCGCTCAGTTTCAAGATATTTAAAAAAGATCAGCAACGAAATTCAATTTGTACCAAACTATCGTATTTTAATATCTTAAAACTCAGCGCATAAAAAATTCTCAAACTTCACAGACAGATTCATCTTGAAGAGTACTTTAAGAAACCGAAATGGAATTTTGTTGTAAAATAGGTAGGGAAGCTAGTACGTGTATTCCAGCACCTTTAAACTAACATACCCTATATCAGTTGCCGAACAAATTTCGAGTATCAAATTAAAGATTCTTTCCTTATTAAGTAAGTTAAGGCACTCCACATATACGCATCAGATCAGAATTCTGAACTCCAGTCGTTTGATGTCTATATGTAGGGTCCTCTTAGGATTCGGTCTGCTTAAACGGTGGCAACGTGTTTAAGAGGACCTTTATTTATATACAGGCTGTTTCAAATTCGACCCTCGCCATGGGGATCTCGTTTATTTGAAGAGATAGAGGGTAAGGGTTTAAATTTGGCAAAGTTGCGATATTTGATGAGCATTAATAATCCGGAGAAAAAAAATTCTATCTTAACTCATATTCGAAATAATTGTAAAAAAAGAAAAATTGTCATTTTCTTATTTTGCCTCTATCTTCTTTATTTGAAAAGATATCAAAAAAAATAAAGATACTTCCTTAAGGCACTTTTCGATTCTCTACACAACGGTAAACGCTATTTCTCTATAACATGTTTCGTCAAATTGGTACCATCATCAAGTTCATTTTTTCTTATGGTGGCCATATTGAAATTTAGTCGGAAAATAATCTACTCTTCGTGCCGATTACGGCAATATAGCACATGTTAATTAAAATTCTTTAAAATAAGATCAGAATTAAAATGTATTTTTGCCAGACAAGAAAATTCACGAAGAATTTGGAGATACCCAGCCGAATTTAACGTTTTTTGAAACATAAATGGATCATTACAAATGCCCACCCAAATATTGATTCCAAAGCGATTTTGGTGCCTTATTCTGCGAACTGCTCTATGATTTTCTGTGGCCCAAATGTGCTCAGTATAACGGTTAAAAATACCGCAGTTTGTAAATTTCGACTCATCGGTCCATATTATTTTTCCTAGAAATTGATCATCCTCATTCGATCTCTGCACCAACCAGTTGCAAAAATCACTTCTTCTAATGTTGTCTCCATCATGCAGAGCATGATCAACGTGAATTTTATATGGTTTGTATTTATTTATTTTTTTTAAACTTCGCCGAACTCCGACGTGAGGAACATCTAATTGTATACCAACCTCACGCGTTGAAACAGACGGGTTCACACGGACCTTAAAGAAATATTATAAATTACACACATCTTATGGCTTTATTGAAGCATAGAATTGTTACCATTTCCAAAATATAATTTCTAACTGGTTCTAAAACTCTGTTACCATAAGGAGTATGTTTTGTAATAAGTGATCCATGCTCTCCAATGTTTCTGTCCAATTGTAAAAATATTGTTCTATGCGGTTGTTGTCTCTCCGGGTAGGTTTGAAAGTACAATTCACTTGCTGTTTTCGTATTTCTGTTACACGAATAAAACATACGTAACATATCACGTTTTCCTTCATTTTTTTTTTCTTTAATTGTTTGTTCAGTGGTTGGTGAAACATTATGAATAAATTGTAGTAAAAGAAAACACTTGTATTTAACTGTTTCACGAATTTATTTCAGTAACTCTGACATATGTTTGAGTTGACAGTTGAGAATGGTAAAAGTGTATTACCGAAACATATGTCAGAGTTACTGAAATAAATTCGTGAAACAGTTAAATACAAGTGTTTTCTTTTACTACAATTTTCCTTCATTGCTGAACATTATGCTATTGTTGCTATTATTGCATGCTAATATTTAGCAACAAGCGTTTATTAATTTGACAGCATTTGCAGTTTCTGATTCGAATCCAAAGTCATCTTCAATTAATTACGAATTTTCTTGTCTCGCAAAAATAAATTTTTATTTTGACCTTATTTTAAGGAATTTTAATAACATGTGCTATATTGCCGTAATCGGCATGAAGAGTAAATTATTTTCCGACTAAATTTCAATGTGGCCACCATAAGAAAAAATGTACTTGATGATGGTACCAATTTGACGAAACATGTTATAGAGAAATAGTGTTTACCATTGTGTAGAGAATTGAAAAGTGCCTTAAGAAAGTATCTTTATTTATTTGATATCTCTTCAAATAAAGAAGATAGAGGCAAAATAAGAAAATGACAATTTTTTTTACAATTATTTCGAATATGAGTTAAGAAAGAATTTTTTTTCTCCGGATTATTAATGCTCATCAAATTTCGCAACTTTGCCAAATTTAAACCTACCCTCTATCTCTTCAAATAAACGAGATCCCCATGGTGAGGGTCGAATTTGAAACAGCCTGTATAAATTTTTTAATTTTCTCGAAACGCTATAATATAGCCTCGTTAAAAAATTTCGCACCATGCATCAACAAAATTCCCCCCCGCCTCCCCACTAATTGGCAACGCTGAGTTATAATGTGTTTGCAGTCCTTCTGGCTAGAACATTAACACTGTTTAAAGATGAGGAAGAAAAAACGTCTGTTTTTGTATCTTATTAAAAAAAAAAAAAACTGTCTTTTTCAAACTTAATAAATGAATGCCTAACCGTTGCTGTTCACCTCAAAACATTCATATTATCAATAAGTTTGAAAAATCAGATATGTATATTAAAAAAAATCAAGTAAAATTAATTTTTCTTAACATAATCGTATTTGTTCTAGTTCCGTAACATTTATTAAAATCAAAGCAGATTCCTTTATGTCGCGGTAGTTACTAAAAACCCCCGGGAAAAAGGGATAAGTCCTCCCATCTGGCAACACTGGCTGCTGCTCCATTTGAAATGTGTTAATAGGCGCATGCGCGAGAGCTAACTTCATGTGATTCAAATGACCAGCAGGGTTGCCAAATTGGGCGAAATTCCAAATGTCATTTGTGCATACATTTTAGATGTGTTATATAGGTGCTTCCTTTCGCTCACAAAATCGTGATCCAAACGTGTTTTGATTCAAAAACAGACATTCTTTTCTTTGAATCTCAGCGTTTAACGAAGGCTACATAACCTCAATAGCAAACAGAACCTGCATTAACCACAACTGAAGTTAAGGTGTTTTCTTTCGCTCACAAAATCGTGATCAAAATGTGTTTTGATTCAAAAACATGAATCTCTTTATTTTTAAAACTTGTTTGGATCGAATTATGGTTCTTGAGAAATGAACTGTCAATCAAAAATTCAAGTCAGGTGTTTTGTTTGCAACAACTACGAAACTATTCGAAACACGATTCAAACTTTTAAGAGAAGAAAGAAAGCACCTTTCAAGTACAGCTTGTTTTTTTAATGACTGGCGATAGTTTAAATGTACCGCCGGCCGTACTAAAATTGTTATTATTGTCACGTCAGAAAAATTATATTCTAAATTCGTTTTTTGCTTTTGGATTTATAGAAAATTTAACACGCGTATTTTTAGGTTTAATTGGCAAAATTATTTAGTTAGGATTTCAGAAGAACGGTGCTTAATTTGTCTAGCACGAATGGCCGAACGTCTGCTTAGCTCGCAGATCATAGTTCTTTTCGGTCGAGGAACTTGCCCAAAGTTAAACGTTTTAATAGTAGAGGGAATTTCCTGCTGACGAATCAAATCCAGGTCGTTTGAACTTATACTAGCCCGCATTTTATGAGAGTCTTCGCACTCATGAAGAAGAAAAAGCGAGTCATTGGTTAAGCCGGCGCTGATGAATATGAAAAAGCTCGAAACTGTAAGAAAATTACGATGTTTTCAGATCGTCTCCGACATAGCAGTCACGATATGTACAGTTACGGACAGAAAAATTCGGACACTATTGTCGTAATCAAGCGAATTGATTGATTAATGTTTGGATATTAGATTCTGCAATTTTTTTATGTCGAGCGTCCATTGATGGATGCAGCGCAGCATATTTCAATAAAGTTAGAATCCCCATGAATGGTGGGACTCACAAAAAGTTATCTGCCATTAAATCACATGCACACACATAGGTATTTGCATTCTGCAATTAATATTAAAACAAGTGAAAGTGAGGTAACTTGTTCATACAGTTTGGTTCACACTGTTATGTTGGTAGAATGAAATTTTCTGGCCCTTTGGTTTATTAGTATTTTTGGTCTGCAGTAAAAATCCGCACAAACTGTCAAATGGAAAAGTTAGGTTATGTGAAGGAACTGACTTATGATTTAGTATGTAATTCATATTTCTTTCAGAATACCTTTTTGTATTCTCACCAAAAAATATAAAATACTTCTTATCGATGTACATACTTATCTTGTACGAGTACAACAAGTAATAGAGCTTTAAATTACTAATAAAACTCAATAAGCTAAGCAAAGGAAAGATAGTTATATCAAATGTATTAGCCGTGGTCGGCAATTTCCGTTGAAATTTCTTCAGTACAAGAACAAATTACAGTTTGAACTGCAAGAACTTTAGATTGCAAGATATTAGCTGCTACAATATCCATACATGTCGCAGTGTATTAGAGACTCCATCGTCACTTTCAAACCCGAACAAATAAACAAGCTGCAAGTTGGTGTACTCGGGCGCTTACTCTTCTCATTAGCTAGCTTCGCCGGTGCTCAAGCGTTTGTCGTTTGTTTTATTATCACATCAAATCAGCCACAACTATCGATAGATACTGCCTACTTCTTGCGTTTTATGTCCACCCTTTTTTTTCTTCTCCTCCGGCATTTAATATGATGCACCCCACCTTTATTTATGTATTTATTTATTTATTTCTTTCTTTATTAATATGATGCACCCCACCTTTCTTTATTTCTTTCTTTCTTTCTTTCTTTAATTGCTGGTACTTACTCCCGTGGTCGCGTATAAAATAATTTTATTGCGGAGATAACGGAACGTAAATAACTCGAATCAATAAAAAAAAAAATTTGGCCGCCGCCGCCACTGGCTTTGTGACGGCCGTTTTGGTTGTCGAAACAATTCCGCACCGCAAAGACTGTGCAGTCGAAACCGCAAGTAAGTGTCAGGCCGAACGCAGCTCCTTGATGACAAGTTTAAGAATTGATCGGTTTTTGTTTGTGACTTTGCTTTAAAAACAATGATTTAAAATCGATTTAGAAAGGAAAGAAACCAGGCAGGCACGGGTTCCCTTTTTTTTGTAATTAGGAATTTTACTTTTAATCGAAAATTTTATTGGTCCTTACAAGGTATTATACCATGCGATCAACGGATAATCAGAGGAGGCTGTGATATTTTCCAAAAAGTTGGCAACACAGGCTCACAGTTTGAAATTAAAAATGTTAAGTGTCGGAATTGTGACGTTTATTTTATTTTTTTATGATTGATAATAAACGTGTAACCATCCCTAATGTTCTAGAAAAAGGTTTAAACCAGCATCCATACAAAATAAAGATTGTATAGAGCACGAACATAACCACAAATATGACAACTGTCAACTTACTATATATTTCTCGTTGTATCCAACCACACAGCATAAAATAGCACCAATCACAGCCTCCTCTAATTATGAATTTCCGTTGATCACCCGGTATATGTGATTTGTACTTTAGGTTTAATTAATAGGTATACTTTTCAGCGCAAATTTTTATGCACGTAACCTGCAATCAGTGTTGCCAACGTGTGAAAGGCAAATATCCCTCAAAAACCGCCGGAAAGTACCTTTTGACTGGGGGCTGTGGGGTTTGGTGGCTTAGCGGTTAACGTAAAGAAGAAAAAAAAAAACAAATACTTTAATTTGAGGAATAAATTAAAAAAAAAAACTAAAGAAAGTCATCAAAAACCCTCAAATAAAAAGAAAACGGAAACTGTAGTAGCCCAATTCAGTAGATTAATAATAAATTTGGAAGGAATGTTGGCAAAACGAAAAAGAAAACAAACAAAATAATAAAATTTGAGGAAGAAGTAAAATCAAAAGACCTCACGACACGAGTTAATAGATTAATAAATTAAATAATAAAATAAAAATAAAATGGAATAAAATAACAATGAGGAAATAAAGAATAAAGACCTTACAACACGGGTTAAGAGATTAATAAATTAAAAAATAAAATGGAATAAAATAAAGATGAGCAAATAAAGAATAAAGAAAAACAAAAGGAAGCAAGCGAGTAATATTTTTTAAGACGTACATTTAACAATGAAATCTTAAAAAGAAAGATAAATTCGGTCAAAAATAAAAAAAAGAACGGACTGTGATAGAACCAAGAATTATTTTCCATGCACGCGGTAACAGATTATTTAAAATAAAATTACAGTAGAAAAAAAAATTAGAAAATTCCATAATTTGAGGAATCAATTAAAAAAGTTTTAAAGAAAATCATCGAAACCCACAAGTAAAAAAAAAAACCGAAGTATTGCCCGATTTAGCAGATTAATAATAAATTTGGGAAGAATGGAAAAAGGAAACAAACAAAATAATAAAATTTAAAAAAAGTAAAATCAAAAGACCTCACAATACGTGTTAATAGATTGATAAATTAAAAAAATAAATAAAAATTAAATGTTATAAAATAACGTTGAGGAAATAAAGAAAAAAGACCTTACAACATGGGTTAATAGATTAATAAATTAAATAATAAAATAAAAATAAACTGGAATAAAATATCGATGAGCAAATAAAGAATAAAGAAAAACAAAACGAAACGGAAATACTGCCCGATTTAGCAGATTAATAATAAATTTGGGAAGTACGGAGGCAAAGTGAAGGAAAAAATAATAAAATTTAAGAAGGAAGCAGCAGTAAAAACAAAAGTCTACAACACAGTTTAATAGATTAATAAAATAAAAGAATAAATGAAAATGAATTGAAAAACTAAAGAAAAGAAAATAATAAGGAAATTAAACAGAACTAAAAAGATTAAAGAAAGAAATTAATAATAAATAATATTAATAATAAATTAATTAATAAATTAATATAGAATTAATTAATTAATTAATAATATATAATTAATAATTAATTAATAATAAATTAATAAAATAATTAAGGAAATTAAACAGAACTAAAAAGACTAAAGAAAGAAAACGAATGAGATTAAAAAAAAATATATACGTAACAATGAAATCTTAAAAAAAAACAAAAATTAAAATAAAGGGCAATAGATTGCACCCCGTATATATAATTTGCGTAGCTAATTATTGCAGCAATATTTCTGATTCATTCTTATTCGATGGGTGGCCCGAAAATACCATGATTTGAAAAACCTCTTAATTACAGCTACTACCTCTATTCTTATTTCATCTTTCAATACATTTCACACGCTCATTCCAAATAAAATTCAGGCCAAAAAACGGCATTAATTCGTAGGCGACGCAATACTCGAAAATAGAACCTTGTTAAGCAGCAGAAGGAACATCCAATTGGAAGTCGTTCGTTCTTACAAGTCACTTTTCGTTTTTTTTTTCTTTTTCTTTTTCTTTTTCTTTTGTGCTGTTCAATAAAGTGATTATGCAAATGAGTCGAATTTAAGTGCTGATAAGTAAAAGTAACAATTTTTTTCTTCGTTCGTTGCAGAAGGGTGTTTAATGAAGATCTTTTGAAAGTAATCTTGCTAATCAAAGCGTGGAAAATTTATTTTGTCATGCCTGTTGAGAATCGTAATTCGTTCGTTCGTTCTTATACCTACGTACAGGGTGTCCTGACTAGAAGTTTCCATGTAGAGCAATTAATAGTTTTTTTGTGGTAAGAACTTAATAAAACACATTCGTACTTCACTGGAATAGTGACATTCATGCTTTTAGTCTGCGCAAATATTTTTTTTATTTGTTGATTGCTAAACGTACATACATGGATGCAACAGTAAGATACCCTTCCATGTCCCACCCTGTATACGAATGTTTGATCTTTACGATGTATTTATAGCACGAACTGAAAACAGGAATAAATAGTGTTTTTTTTTTTAATTTTTGATCAAGTAGTTGACTATTTTTGCTATCGTGTTCTGAAAGTCTTCTTCTACGATACGTTTACCACAAAATGGCGTGCGCATTTTTAGCTGGTACTTGGCAATTAAAAAAAAAAGGTGCCTTACAAAGATATCTCCATATTTACGTTCCTTTTTTTTTTTGTTAAGGAATCTTTTTTTTGTTAAGGAATCGCCAACTGTGTGTTACCAGCAATTGTTTGAAATAAATTGAGAATTTAACGTCGGACGGAATAAAATTACCTAAACGTTAGGAGGATCATTTTTCAAATAATTACGCAGTTATTATCTTCCTGGAAATAATTCCGTTTTGAAATAACTGTGTTCCTTTCGCACACGCAATAAATTTGCGGTGACGTTTCGTGTCACGCAAACGAAATTCGTATTCGTGACGTTCTCGAAAAATTCGAAATTAGATACAAAATAGGGAAATACCACGTGGTCATAAATGATTGACGCGAAGCTAATTAATACATACTAGGTTGGAACACTGAGGAATTGACATTGTGATAATTTTCGTAAAGTTCGTTATTTCTGCGAGCAAATTTATTTGAATTCGACAAACTTCGAACTTGAAAATCCATTATAACAGCGTAATCATTGAATTGAAAAGTGTTGCCAATCAATTAAAACAAATTTCAAACATTTATAGCCATTTGGCACATGCTACGAGTATTGAAATCGATACGTGATTGTTGAAGTATAATTTTTTCCAAAAGCATTAAAACATCATCAAGTGAAAGCCTTTTTAAGAATTTGAAGACGAGCGCAAGGTTTCGATTCTAAGATTCTTCCTCTTTTGCTTCTTCGTTTAATGTAATACATACGGGGGCTGATTGGTAGGTATTTCCATCTGATATCCATTCTATACCGTGCTTTCAATAATTCTCGAGACTCACGTGACCAAATTAACCATGTTTTGTAAACGTTTTTGTTATTTCTTGGCTGATTTGTAAATTTATTTTCTGGTTTAAAACTGTCGACGGTTGGACATTGACAGCCGTCACATGACAGCATCATTGACAAGTGTCATTTGGCAAGTGCCCCACGTGTTCCAGAACTTGTAAAGGAAATTTGATTTATGTTATTTTTTGTTAATTTATTGATTGATTACTGTTTCGTACTTCAGGTTTAATTAATAGATATACTTTTCAGCGCTAATTTTTATGCACTTAACCTACAATCAGTGTTGCCAACGTGTGAAAGGCAAATATCCCTCAAAAACCGCCGGAAAGTACCTTTTCACTGTGGGCTGTGACGTCTGGTGGCTTAGTGGTTAGCGTAAAGAAGAGAAAAAAAAACAATAGAAAATACTTTAATTTGAGGAATAAATTAAGGAAAAAAAATAAAGAAAGTCGTCAAAAACCCTCAAGTAAAAAGAAAACGGAAACTGTAGTAGACCAATTCAGTAGATTAATAATAAATTTGGAAGGAATGTTAGCAAAAGGAAAAAGAAAACAAACAAAATAATAAACTTTGTGAAAGAAGTAAATGTAATATCAAAAGACCTCACAACAGGAGTTAATAGATTAATAAATTAAAAAATAAAATTAAATTAAAATGGAATAAAATAATAAGGAGAAAATATAGAATAAAGGCCTTACAACACGCGTTAATAGATTAATAAATTAAATAATAAAATAAAAATAAACTGGAATAAGATATCGATGAGCGAATAAAGAATAAAGAAAAACAAAAGGAAACGGAGATATTGTCCGATTCAGCAGATTAATAATATAATTGGGAAGTATGGAGGCAAAGTGAAGGAAAAATAATAAAATTTAAGAAGAAAGTAGCAGTAAAAACAAAAGTCTACAACACAGTTTAATAGATTAATAAAATAAAAGAATAAATGAAAATGAAATGAAAAACTAAAGAAAAGAAAATAATAAGGAAATTAAACAGAACTAAAAAGACTAAAGAAAGAAATTAATAATAAATAATATTAATAATAAATTAATTAATTAATTAATAATATTTAATTAATAATAAATTAATAAAATAATTAAGGCAATTAAACAGAACTAAAAAGACTAAAGAAAGAAAACGAATGAGATTTTATTTGTATACAAAAAATAAAATAAAATGGAAGAAAATAACGATGAGCAAATAAAGAATAAAGAAAAACAAAAGGAAGCAAGCGAGTAATATTTTTTAAGACGTACATTTAACAATGAAATCTTAAAAAGAAAGATAAATTCGGTCATAAATAAAAAAGAGAACGGACTGTGATAGAACCAAGAATCATTTTCCATGCACGCGGTAACAGATTATTTAAAATAAAATTACAGTAGAAAAAGAAAATAGAAAATCCCATAATTTGAGGAATAAATTTAAAAAGTTTTAAAGAAAATCATCGAAACCCACAAGTAACAAAAAAAAAACGTAAATTTGGGAAGCATGGAGGCAAAGTGAAGGAAAAAATAATAAAATTTAACATGGAAGTAGCAGTAAAAACAAAAGTCTACAACACAGTTTAATAGATTAATAAAATAAAAAAAAATAAATGAAAATGAAATGAAAAACAAAAGAAAAGAAAATAAAGGAAATTAAATAGAACTAAAAACACTAAAGGAAGAAAACGAATGAGATTTTAAAAAATACATACGTAACAATGAAATCTTAAAAAATAAAAATAAAAATAACTGGCAATAGATTTTACTGCACAATTCAGTGATAAGCATTAACAGATTATTAGAAAAAAGAACTGCAATAGATGGCGTTGTTCAAAATCTCAAAATACAAATACAAATCAGTTATTCCTGTACTTACGACAAGTGACTTTCTTTTTATTGATGTTCCGATAATTGCGATAATAGCTAATCGAGCTACCCCTGCAAAAACATGTGATGCGAAAAAGCTTTCGATACATTCCAAAAGATGACGTTGTGGATTGCGTTACAACGTAAACAATTTTTGTTGCTAACATCCAAAAATTACCGTCAATCAACTTTGCTCAGTGATTGGTGGTTTTCCAATATCACCTGTCAACAATAAGCGATTCGCCCTTGTGAGGAGGAATAAATGAAGAGCGAGGACTATCGGCAAGTTACAACAGATGGCGTTGTTGATTGTCTTGCAATAACACAATAAATGATTTTGAGGTCCGATTTCTTCACTTAGACATGGGCGTAAACGGCAAACTATAATTTGGAAACAAGTGAACATTGACGTCTCAACTGTCAAGTTGACAGCAAAAAAGAAATTACAATAGAACTGATGAGAAAACAGTTGAACATCGGCGTATTATCGACCGCAAACTAAACAGTAAGTTAAAAATATAAAAAATGTACATTAACAGATTTTTATGTACAAACAATAAGAATACTGATTAATTAATCCCCAATCGAGTTAATAGCTGATTGACGTTTAAATTTACAACAGATTTATTTAATTTGAAGACAAGTGAACGTCACCAAAAAAAAAAAAAAATAATGATAAATTCAAAGCGTAGAAACTTGTATGTTAATATTTGATCAGGAAACAAATTTCGTTTTTTCAAGTCAATTTTAATACTCGCAGAGAGTATAAAAAACTGACACGAGAAACTTCAAAAGTAGAAAACAATTGAAGACTGACGTCTTATTTGTCACCGTCGTGACAGCAAAGAAATTTGAATTTAACGGAATTTGATTTGACATCGACGTCTGACTGCTTCAAAACGGATGGTAAATTGAAAATGAAAAAATTTACACCGAATTTTTATTTACAAACAAATGAACTTTATATGGAGTTTACAACAGATTTTAATTTGAAAACGAGAGAAACTCAAATCTCAACGTATCCGCTGCCAAGTAGGCATCAAATTCAAAACCCAGTGAATTTACAGTTTACTGTTTTGATTTGCAAACAATTACAAATTACAGGGAGCTGCTTATTTTTAATTCGATTCAAGTTTTTGGTTTCTACTCGTCTTTTCAGGTTTAAATTTTGATTCACGACCATGACGCTGCTACGTTAATTTTATAAATTTTATAAATGGGATGGATGGGTTTTGAAACTGAAATGAAAACAAAATCCAACTTACAATTTCTAAAATTAAAAAAAAAAAAAAAACCTAATTTGTCAACATGTTTTTAACACCTCGTATATTATGTTTTATTTTTGGATTCAGAACAAATCACTCACTTTCAGACTCAAATAAAACGATTTTTATTGAAAATTTATGTAACAAACAATAAACAATCGGTAGGTATAAATGATCTAATTATTATTAGCATTTGAACGTAAAGTTAATTAAGAAAGGTTGTGCATTTCGGCGTGCATAAATCATTAATGGCAATTATTATTTTTTTATTGCCGGGCTCGTTAGGGGGGTAATTAAAAAATGGAAGAAGCAAAAAAGAAACGAGGAATGCGTTCGCTTGCATCAATTTGGATGGGCGCGAGGGGAAAGAAAAATTTAAGAGAGCGAGAGAGAGAGAGAGGGGTAGGTAGGTGATTGATAGCGCGGGTATAAAGTTCGAAAGTCAATGCATAATTATAAGGGGCGATAATGTTCTTTGAGGCGAAATGGAGACGACTTGGATGGAAGTTGGACGCGCGGCGGTGACGGCGGCGGCGTCGTTCGTCGGTGGTGAATGGAGGAGCGAGAGCGTCGGTCGAGTCGGGTGCATCGGGCGAAGCGCACCCGGGCCAGACTGGAAAAGTTCGCGCTGCAGTGTTCCCATATCGACACCAGACGCAGTCTTCACCTCGTAAAAATCGATCAGCCTCAGTATTCCGGCAACGTTGCATCGAGGTAACGTCCCATCCTAGGCTAGGAATGAAAAATTATCGTGCAAGCGAAAAAACTACTGTCACTACATGCTATATATCGACCGGCGCTAGGAGGTGGGGCGGTGCAGTCTAGAACGCGGCGCGGCGCGGCGCCCGACAGGAAACTCTCTGAACCGGGCACGATGTCCGCGAGCGCTGCAACTTATGTACGTCCGGGTTCAGGAGAGAGGCAGTGTTTGCTTCTGTATATCTGTTAAAAATGATGGCTCTAAATCGCAAATCGAGCGTTTCGGGCTGCCAGTTGTATGCATGGCCCGCGGCGCTCAGGTGTCGATGACCGGCCAGTGTGCGCTGCTGACGTCACTCGCCGCCGGGATAGCCTCGGGCTCCCACCGCACGCATAGACATGACGCTGACATGCTTCGTCACGCCACAAAGGCTCTCATTCAGCTATCTTCCCGCTCTGTCCCTGGCCGCCACGGACGATCGACGGTCGCGCCTCGTACGTGGCTTTGCAACGCTCACCGACTTTTTCATCCACCAAACAAACCGATCGGGCTACCGGTCTACCACAAACAATCGCAATTATACACGTTTTAAGAACCCGACGACGTGTCATCGCCGTACTTTCAAACAACGACCTTCTAGAAAAATCACAACGAACATCCTTTTTAGCACCACTCAAACTGAATACAAATATCTTCTTGCCAGCGTCTATCAATCGGTGATGATAACGATTTTCGGCACTATGTTCCGATCTTTTCTTGACGTTCCGGTACCTTTAGGAGTGTTGCCAACTCTACGCAAACAATTGTCGCTAATCTTCCATAGAGAAAGTCGCCCAATAATCAACCCATGTGTACAGGGTGGATTAATTTCGATGTCTCTTATGGGCATCTCCGTAACTATAAGAGATAGAAAAAAACTAGTGGCCAAGTCTCGATCTCTTTTCTGAAAAGTCTGGCAGTTTCAAATAACAACCAATAGCCTCGTTGACATTTCAAAAAAATCTTTGAACTTGCTTGCTTTTGAATTTATTCATCTGAAATGTTCAAAGGTGACAATGAACAAAGCGCTTTAAACAAATCCCTTGATCTTATTTTGAAATCATCATAATCGTCAAAGTACAACGCTTTGAACTTATTCAACTTACACCAATTCCCTTGGATTTTTTCATAAAACCTTTGAACTTATTTGCTCTTGAATTTAATTGCAGGGTAAATGCGAATTTGAGAACTTCGCGGACGACAATGGACGTCCTTGAACTTATCGTCTTAAATTTATTCTTCGAGCTTATCTTGGAACTTTCATAGGCAACAATGAACATTTCGAACTTTCGAAATTTCATAAAAACCTTTGAACTTATCTGCTTTTGAGTTTCCTCGCAGAACACAATTGAAATGTTCGATGTTCACACGGACGACGATGAACGTCCCTTCACTTTAAATATTAATTTTCTGAACTCGTCTTGGGACTTTCACAGACAACAATGAACATTTATTAGGACTTTCGAAATTTCACAAAAACCCTTTGAACTCATTTACTTTTGAGTTTACTCAGAGAATACAATTGAGATGTTCGATGTTCACACGGACGACAATTGGCATCCCTTCACTGTAAATATTAATTTTTTGAACTCGTCTTGGAACTTTCACTGGCAACAATGAACATTTATTAGAACTTTCGAAATTTCATAAAAACCTTTGAACTTGTTTACTTTTGAGTTTACTCAGAGAACACAATTGAGACGTTCGATGTTCACGGGCGACAACGGAGGTCCCTTCACTTTAAATAATAATTCTTTTAACTCGTCTTGGAACCTTTACAATCAACAATGAATATTCAGAACTTTCGAAATCTCATAAAAACCTTTGAACTTATTTCTTTTTGAGTTTACTCAAAGAACACAATTGAGATGTTCGATGTTCACACGGACGACAAGGGACGCTCCTCCTCTTTAAATATTCATTTTTTGAACTCGTCTTGGAACTTTTACAGGCAACAATGAACATTTTGAACTGTACTGTCGAAAGTTCGTAACTGCCTGTCAGCTTGCCAGTTCTTGAACAATTTATTTATAGAATACATTTGGAATGTTCAGTTAAACTCCGACGTTTTTTCCTTCTTTGAACTTGTTTTGGAACTTCCGTAAGCAACAATGAACACTTTCGATTTTATTTGATTTTTGAGAAACTTCATTGGAATTTTCTTACGGATGTCGTAGATTGTCTCTTTGTCCAATAATTTCTTTTTCTTTTCCGAATTTTCAATGCATGTGTGCGATGGTGGACTTCTGTCGTGCCTGAACTGATTCAGTGAACTTTCTTTAAAACTTTCATAAACATTGGCGCAATCTCCTCTTTGAACTTGAACTATCAAAATCGTCAGTTTTGAACTTTCGATGAAACTGTTCATCATGTCCTTCGACTTGTTCACAAACCCCCCCTCCCTCCACCTTGAATTTTTCCACAAGTCCTTCCGATGAACTTCTTATTCTCTGAACTTGTCTTATGTCTGAACTGATTCAGTGAACTTCCTTTGAAACTTTCGCAAACATTGGTGCAATCTCCTCCTTGAACTATCAAAATCCTCAGCCTTGAACTTTGAACATGGATGTAGCGCATAGAAATTCTCTGGGCATTTACCATGAAAGACCCTGAACTTCTAAGTTCATCCCCTGACATGTTCACGGACGCTTCTGAATTTGGCCCTAAAATTCATTCATTCTGAATTTTCCATAGCGGTGGTGAACGGCCGGCGTTGAAGTTTTTATTCTCTCAACTATTGATCGTCACTCCTGAACTGATTCATGAATTCCTTCCTTTGCAAGTTTTATAGAATTTATAAACAACGGGCGTTTTAGAACTTGTTTTCTGAAATTCCCTTGGAATTGGACTACAATGCAAAACCGTAAACAAAAATTGGCTATCTTCTTTTGTTTTCAAGTTATGATCAAAAATTGACATTTTCGACTTTTCGTTTTTCGGTCATATCTCGTTTATTTCTAGAGATATTAGAAAACTGTTTGATCATTATTGGGACACTTTTTGGAATACATTTCAGTGGTGTAGTTGCTTTTTTATTATTTACTTAAATTTTCAAGTTATAACATAAAGTTATATCTTTTTAAATAGAAATCATAGTAGGCAATGCCTTCATTAAATAGAGATTTTTTTTTTCTGTTTTCAAAAATATATACTTTGTTGGGTTTATTTCTTATAATTAATAGGAAAAATGCCATTCTTGTTATTAGCCTTGCGTATCATAGTCTCAGTAGGCTGGCTTCAGTGCAGTGCCAACATTTTTTTTAATTTTTATTAAATATTAACGAACTTTCAAATCTTTAGGCAGTTTTGGCCGCGTAAAGAATTTCATATTCACTTTATTTTACAAAATTCCGTTTGAGAAATGTAGTACCCATCGCGACCGATCTGGCAAAATCTTTTTTTGTTTTTATTAAATATGAATGCACGCAAATTTAGTTTGATACATGTCCGATTTTGTTATATTTTACTATTTGTGTGTTTGTTTTTGTTTTTCGTGTTTTTAATAAAATATAACTCAAGAAAAACAAAAAAAAAGAAAGTTTAAATTAGTTCTAATTTACTTATTATTACCTTTATGTTTATCCAAACAACTTGTACTTTAGTGTAAAATCATGTTATCTTTTCGCTTCTCTTGACAACTTGTTTATATACATTTTTTCACTTCTGACGAAACTATGAACTATGATTTCTTATAATTAATAGGAAAACTGTCATTTTTATTATTATCCTTGCGTAAATATCCTAGTCTCAGTAGGCTGGGTTCAATACGGAGCAGATTTTTTATTTTATTAAATTTTAACGAGCTTTCAAATATTTTCAAAGTTTTAGCTGCGTAAATAAATTCGTGTTCGCGTTAATTTACAAATATCCGTTATATCGTTTTCAGCGACCGTTCTGATAAGAGTTCCTGTCTAATTTTCTATTGAAAATGATCATTCAATTTATAGAAACATTTCAATCTTTAAACAGTCAAAATTGCACGAATACTCAACGTTTCACTATCGGTTTATAGCTTCGTTAGAAAGAAACGTTGAACGTTCCTGTAATTTTCACAATGTCTTTTTAAAATTGAAAACATTTTTTATACAATTTCCATCGGACAAGAAACGACTTCTATAAAAAATATAATTGAAGTCGACTCTTGTCCGATGAAATATGTGAGAGAAAATAGTTTTTTAAACTTTAAAACGGACATTGTGAAATCGCAAGAACACTCTAAACTACGTTTCGCTATCGCTTCATAGTTTCGTCAGGAGTGAAAAAAATGTAAATAAACAAGTTGTCAAGAGAAGCGAAAAGATAACATGATTTTACACTAAAGTACAAGTTGTTTGGATAAACATAAAGGTAATAATAACTGAAGTAGAACTAATTTAAACTTTCTTTTTTTTATTTTTCTTGAGTTATATTTTATTAAAAACACGAAAAACAAAAACAAACACACAAATAGTAAAATATAACAAAATCGGACATGTATCAAACTAAATTTGCGTGCATTCATATTTAATAAAAACAAAAAAAGATTTTGCCAGATCGGTCGCGATGGGTACTACATTTCTCAAACGGAATTTTGTAAAATAAAGTGAATATGAAATTCTTTACGCGGCCAAAACTGCCTAAAGATTTGAAAGTTCGTTAATATTGAATAACAATAAAAAAAAAATGTTGGCACTGCACTGAAGCCAGCCTACTGAGACTAGGATATGCAAGGCTAATAACAAAAATGGCATTTTTCCTATTAATTATAAGAAATAAGCCCAACAAAGTATATATTTTAGAAAACAGAAAAAAAATCTCTATTTAATGAGGGCATTGCCTACTATGGTTTCTATTTAAAAAAATATAACTTTATGTTATAACTTGAAAATTTAAGTAAATAATAAAAAAGCAACTACACCACTGAAATGTATTCCAAAAAGTGTCTTAATAATGATCAAACAGTTTTCTAATATCTCTAAAAATAAACGAGATATGACCGAAAAACGAAAAGTCGAAAATGTCAATTTTTGATCATAACTTGAAAACAAAAGAAGATAGCCAATTTTTGTTTACACTTTAGACTTAATCTCCAAAAAAGAGATCGAGACTAGTTTTTTTTCTATCTCTTATAGTTACGGAGATGCCCATAAGAGACATCGCAATTAATCCACCCTGTACAGAGTGGACCATTTTTCATGGTTTTACAGGGTTTCTCAGTTATATATAGAAATAGAAGAAAATCGTTTTCGCGACCCAATGCTACTTTTTCAGGAAAAACAAAAGTTAGCTATCTCGATTCGTTCGGGAAATATCGATCGAAAACGAATTTTTCCGAAAAATTAGATTCTCACAAACTCTCAGTTGTTTGACAAGTATGTAAAAATGAATTAAATCCATTTAAACCGCCTAAAAGTTCTTGTTTTCTTTACTTTTGTTTACTTTGTTAACTTGTTTCTTTTAACAATCGCCATTCTTTCATTGTTTTCCTTTATTTGTGAGTTTTAAAAATAATCGTTTTTATGATGCATAGAATTTTCAAGATGAAATCGCATACGTTGTATCTAAATAATCTTACAGTTGACAACACTGGCGTGGCAATCGCTGGCGCTAGCGACTGACATTTAGCTTATTTTTAGATATTCAATATATTTTAACTGCTACCACCTTTGATATTCTTAATTCAATTTTTTTTAATTATTCCTGGGAATTATTCTACATGGTATTTATAATTAGTTTGGTACACTGAAGATATTTTTTTTTGGGCACCGCTTATAAATAAAATAGCTCTACGTTTTAGCTCTTTAATTCCAATGAATAGTTCCAGATTGCGAAAGTTGATGATAATCGGAAAATCTACATTTTATGCTGTTTACTGCCGGTTAAGTGCAGAGCGCACGATCGTCCGCGTTTGAAATAAAATGCAGACTCTTCGGTAATAACCAGGGAAAAGAATTCGGCCCGCTTAGTGTAGGACGCTTTTTATGCGGAGTGTATTATTTACTCCTTCCGCGAGTCCGATGCTTTTAATTTGTTATTGAGTGGGTGGGGGAGAGATACAGTGCGAGTGTTTGCACTCGGCAGAAATTATTGTGGGCGTGACTATTTAATACAGTCTGAATACTAAATTTCCGTACGGGTCACGGAACAAGTGGGCCGATTTCTTTTCCCTGGTAATAACCTATCTGATTTTTTATTTTTTTTTTTGAAATTGTATGAAAGAAATAGATTAAGAATTTTAAAAGTAGCTGCTGCATTTCTGTGGTGACAAATCCACATGTAATTTGCTGTTAGCGGCGTGAAAGTTCACATGAATTAAAATCGTTTTCCGTAGAATCATCGCACACGCAATAGAGTGCCTGTTCGCCTGAAATCATCCTGTTCGGTGCGATTAGTTTTTTGATCGCGATTATAGGAGCGCCGGTAGATCAGCGATTAGATATAATAAGCTCGCGCAAAATGCCCTGAATAGTAAACGGGTGTTTTTACGCGCTCCGCTGGGCATTCTCAACTAATTATACATACACTTGTTTACTAAAACTTTTTTCCGAAAAACGAATTACGCTACGGCCGCAAAAAGCGCTCTGAATACTTCAAACCAGCCGTAACGTAACGTATGTTGCCGGTTGTTACAGCCGGCCTTCTTGTGGGCATCGGGACGGCCACAAAAAACATTTTATACAGTTAAGTGCGCATGATTACTTTCTAATGAAGTTTAAATCTGCATGCAGCATGATGCTGGCTGGGGCCGCCTGGAATCGGTAGAAATTATTATTAAATTTAAATTAGAACTACTCGGACTAATCATCTTCATGGTTAATGCGATTAAAAGAATTCTTTCCTACTCGATCTTAACCAAATGACAGGGTATACGAGACTTATTACATTTTAATGAGAACAGGAATGAGAGAGATCTTTAAATCCATGTTGGTTGTACTTACACACAACCTGTCTCTTCATAATATGTTTTGTATATACTACTCTTCTATTACGTTAATCTACTCCAATAATAATTATAGGCACTCTTACATGAACGAGATTTTCCACTCCGAATTAAAGTTGCATTTAGTATTATTAAAACACTTATAAATACACCTAAGTTTAATTATTCTTGAATGCGCTGGTAATTATTATGGTACATTAAATGAGAAAATTATAATTTACGACAGTCCAGATGACCTCATCTATTTGTGTGTATAGAAAATAAAATTTGAAGCGTAATCCAAACGAGATACTTCTGTTACTGATTGTTTTCAAAACATGAGTGGGACCGAATTAAAACATTTTTTCTGTGTCAGTTTGTTCAAGCGAAGCCTGGAGGTATTCCCCGAGGATACACTGTCGAGACACCCTGTATATCTCAACGCGGTGCGCCGCTCTCTTTCTCTTGCCGCCATGTGCTGCGTATGATGAAGAAAGAACTCGCGTAAGCCAATACGAAAGTCACGGACGGCGCTCCCCAAATTATTAGTAACTCATTGAAAACTAATTAAAAAAATAATTCTTATACAGGGTGTCCCACTTAAGGCGGTTTCTTTCATACCTCTCCAGTTATTAATTTTACGAAAAAATGTTTCAAACGAAAGTTTCACGGGATCATGTGGAGCGTATTTTAAAATTAGTTTGACGTGTACAGGGTGCTCCGTTTAGCCTGGGCGTTAGCTCACTTCGTTATTTTAAATGGAACACCCCAAATATTTTCACATTTTCGGGTTCTGGATTGAATTTTAATGTGACCTTGTGTACCGTACATAAGGGTCTAATCTAAAGCGTTTTCGCGTTATTCAACTTTTTAAAAAAATCATCGCTCTTGCAGTACCTCAAACAAATGCAAATATCTTCCGAACAAATGACGCTGGGGACTTGTGGTTTTTTGCAAAAGATTCGTCTTGAAACGCCTTTTCAGTTACACTATAGAGAAAAAATTCTAGCAACGTAAGTTCATAACAAAAAATTAATAAACTTGAGAATATTCAAACTACGATAACTATTTTTTTTTTTTTATGGAATGCCTTTTTTTATCATTATTAGATGCGCTTTTTAATTCTCTTTTCAATGATATAGGGTTGTCGATATCTGTCGTTAATAATTTTTTCAGCATTAAATTTTTTTTGCGATTTTTAAAAATACACGAAATATTGAGACCTTTATTTTAGTTGCTACGGTTACACAGTAAAAAAAATTTAATACTGAAAAAACTATTAACGACAGATATTGACAACCCTTTATCATTGAAGAGATAATTATATAACGCATCTAGTAATGATAAAAGTTATATGGAATTACATTAAAAAAAAAATAGTTATCGTAGTT
The DNA here is from genome assembly GCA_036172665.1 of Prosopocoilus inquinatus. Lineage (NCBI taxonomy): Eukaryota > Metazoa > Arthropoda > Insecta > Coleoptera > Lucanidae > Prosopocoilus > Prosopocoilus inquinatus. The sequence continues at coordinate 3,504,271 of CM069873.1, forward strand.
TGAATATTCTCAAATTTATTATTATTTTTTTTTAAGAACCTATGTTACTAGAATTTTTTCTTTACAGTGTAACTGAAAAAGCGTTTCAAGGCGAAACTTTTGCAAAAAACCACAAGTCCCTAACGTCATTTGTTCAGAAGATATTTGCATTTGTTTGAGGTACTGCAAGAGCGATAATTTTCTTAAAAAGTTGAATAACGCGAAAACGCTTTAGATTAGACCCTACGTATGATACACAAGGTCGCATTAAAATTCAATCCAGAACCCGAAACTGTAAAAATATTTAGGGTGTTCCATTTAAAATAACGAAGTGACCTAACTCCCACGCTAAACGGAACACCCTGTACACGTCAAACTAATTTTGAAATATGCTCCACATGATCCTGTGAAACTTTCGTTTGAAACATTCTTTCGCAAAATTAATAACTAGAGAGGTACGAAAGAAACCGCCCTAAGTGGTACACCCTGTAGATGACGTCAACTTATGTGATTCCGATCTCTAATAATTACAAACCAGGCCAAATCCTGAAAACAATTTTCTTCAAATAAGCGCGCGATTTTCACGTGTGGAATTCTGAAGTGGGCCACCTGTAGATTTGAGTAATCCGATCTGCGATTTTTTTTTCTTTCTTCTCTGAATTCATGTACGTACTTCGCAGACGATTGAAGAAGAATTTCCTCTTGCGCTGTGAACTCGGCGGTAGCGGTGCGGTGCTCGAATAATTTCGGGTTTATTTTTCCGTTGCGGTCGAATTTCTAAAATTAAAAATGAGGTCGCCACGTCCCAAATTTCCGCGACGACAACAAACAAATCATCTTTCATGCAGGGAGGAGGACACTTTATTTGGAATAAATTAAGCAGTTGCCAAAATATTCAAACAAGCCAGGTATTTTCTTAATATACGTATATACAGGGTGTGATTGAAAAAAGTTTACACACGTTGGCAGGTGACGGCATCGATCAATGCAAGAAAGAAGTTCTAATAAACCCAGGTTCAATACTCAATGGTTTTCGAAATATGGTGGCTTAATTTAAAGAAGGGAAGTTTACGTACATAATCAATAATGCGCTTAAAAATTATTACTGTATTTGTTTAAGGTGTTTGATGAGATGGAGCACGCCTCAAAGGGTACATCATTCTCATCTAGCTTTTGACGAGCTTCGCCATTACACATTTCAGAGTCCAGTAAAGCAAATGTAACTGAAACGTGCGGACTTAATAAATAACTTCACTGTCAATATTTGTCACAACAGGTAAACCATTGTTTTATGGGATTTTGTTTTAAAAAAATCAAATCTTATGGTCTAAATCAAAATTCCATATTCCAGAAACCATTGAGTATTGGACTTGCATTTATTAGATTTTTTTTTCGTTTTGATCTCTACATCGCCTGCCAAATTTTTTTAATTTTTTTTTTAATATCGCCCTATACAGAGTGTTTCGATCTTATTCAAGGCAATGTAGTGTTTTGAGTATAGTTCGCCGTGGAAAGCAAAGGAAATTTAATTTATTTAATTTTAAACCTCGGTATTTACATTACTTTTCCTTTAACTCTAATTAATGGTTGTAGCCCGGTACGCAGATTAGAAAAACCTTCGAAAACAGGGGGCATACGGTCTGCATTTATTATCTAATTTTACCACATACAGGGTGATTCATGTCAGGTACGAAAACAAAAGGGAAACCTCGCGTACAGAATCAAATCACTTTAAGTTAAAACGAAAAAATGAAAACAAAGCAAATGTTGCGTAGTTTCCGAGTTACTTGAACTAAATTAAATGAACAGAAAAGATATTTAATTGGAAAGTAATAAGTAAAGAAAGCGCCATTTTTTATTTGAATTGAAAAACTTAGACAAGGTTCAAAATCTTTCCTAAATCAAAATCAAAAAATTAAAAAGAAAATCAAAGTTTGCTCGGTTTCCGGGTTGTTTGAACTAAAAATAGATAACCAGAAAAGATGATTAATTGGAAAACAGTAAGTATATACAGGGTGTTTACGGGAAATCGCCATTTTTTATTTGAATTGAAAAGCTTAGAAAAGGTTCAAAATCTTTCCGAAATTAAAATCAAAAAGTAAAAAGAAAAATCAAAGTTTGCTCTGTTTCCGAGTTGTTTGAACTAAGAATAGACAACCAGAAAAGATACTTATATAAACATGCACAGGGTGATCACGGGAAGCCGCCATCTTTTTATTTAAATTTTTACGAAATGAGTTAAATAACAGTTTCAGAACCTTCCTACTCGATTGGTCATGATAACGTCGGAAAAACAAATGACCGTCGGCTTTTCGTGACTTTCAATTGTTTTTTAACCTTTTTGTTATCGCCGCGTAGTGATTCGTTCGCGTTCAGAACGTCAGATTAGTTATGCTTGTAATAATAAAACAAAATTTAATTTTTTTTTACCTCTTTCATTTTAACTTAAAAAATTCTGTGTGTGTGAAATTCTGTTTTTTCTCACCTGTAATGATGAATCACCCTATACATAATGACACCCTATACATAATGACACTCGATACATAATGATGTAGTCCTTAAAATATCTCTTCAAGAAAATTAAAACTGATCTAATCAGTGAAATTCGATAGAAAATCACTTAATTTTCGTACTTATTTTCAGTCGCTTCTCATTGAAATAACAGCCGTTTAAAAACGCGCCCAATGAATATACCGGGTGTCTGAAAGGTGTTAATTGAATGTCAATTTCTGGCGTTAAGTTGGAGGGAGACATTATTTCACCTTCTTGAATAGAATTTCAAAAGTCTGGCGTTAGTTTTTAATTTCTAGATTGTATTCACCATATTTGAGCATTTAAGGCTGAAGAGCTGTAGGCAAATGTGCAAATATTGTAGAAGTTATTTAAATTTAAAAGAAAATTAAAGAATCAATTATTCATATTGAAATAGTCATTGACATAAGTAATTTAAACAGTACATGTGATTCTGTAATTTTTTTTATTGAATAACAACAGAAATTGTCTTAGTTACTTATTTTATTTATTATTATTACTATATGATTATTTAACGAAATTGTCGATTATTTATAAAGTAAATATTATTAATTTTCGTTTTAATACAATCGTGTTCAAAAAATTCCGGACATGTGGCTTTTTCTAATGCATTTCAAAAAACGAACCAGTTTAAGCACAGTTTGGTTACGATGTGTGTAAATCGTTGTCTTCATTAACATAACCTTAGTAAATAGTTATTGCTTATGTTCGTTTTTTTCTAGTTTATTGTTATTATTTACACACTCCTCTCAAAAGAATAAATATTATGAGTGAAAATTAGCAGAATTGCAATTATATTTCAACATTTATTGTTACAGAGCTTTTCAGTATACTTGAAGGTCGTAATAAATATAAATGATCGACGTTCTATAATATAGGAGTCAATAGGGTAGAGGATTCAGAATAGTATGTCGATTATTTTGCGACCTTCAATTATATTAAGAAGCACTCTACTCTACTTTGAAACGCAACATAGGAAATCCCATGTTAATTTAAAGTTGCTCGTATATTAGCTTCCCTAATTATTTCACAGCAACATTCCGTAGACATTTTTTAATGTGCTCTTCAAGATGAATCCGTCTGTGAAATTTCAGAGTTTTTCATTCGCTCAGTTCCAAGATGTTTGGGAAAAAGATCAGTAACAAAATTCAATTTATACCAAACCATCAGCACGGCTTAAAACTGAAGACATCGCTTTGAGACGGTAGACGAAAACTTTAATGCCACTAAAATTACATATAACTAGAGCCACTAAAACTATAGCAGTTGTCTTAATTATCGATTTATGTCGCAGTAAAGTTCTAAATAGCAATTATTTAGATAACTATGACATATGATCAGGGAAAAGAATTCAGGCCACTTAGTGTTGGACGCTTTTTACGTCGAATGTACTTTGCGATGCATCGAATTGTTATTGAGTGGAAGGGGTAGGAGTGCAATGCGAGCGTTCGCACGTTATGGGCGAGGCTGATACAGTCCGAGTACTAAATTTTTGTACCGTTCGCGGAACAAGTGGCCTGAATTCTTTTCCTTGCATATGATATATCGTTATAAAGAGATTTTTTTACAATTTTGGTAGACAATAAAATCGAGTACGTTCCGTTTAAAATTTTGAATGCAATTGCTACATGTAACACAAATTAATTCAAAATCAAATGGGAAATCAGACAGTGTAAAGCGGCTTTAAGAAAAGTTTTGAGCTTGTTAAATCTGGAAGCTGTCAAAATTTTTAATTGTCGCCTGTGAAGTTTCTGGGTCTAGAGGATCTGTATATTTTCCTAGAGCTCTACATTTTTCTTATGAAAAGCGCCATCTGTTGGTTACTGATTTTCCCAAATAGTACCGAAAACGCCCAATAATAAATGATCCCACAGACAAGTTAATCGATTAGATAGTGTCCGGGGAGCATCTACTTTGCGTTTTCCAAGTTTCTACGCGTATTAATTTCAGTCGTATCGATTGCTCGCTTGTTTCGCTCGCTTCCTAGAACTGAAGAAGTAAAAGTTGAAAGTTTAAGTAGCTAATAATAATTATGTACGTACGTACTTATGTGCATAATACAATAATAAAAGATCTAATATATTGTAAATGACTATGATCGTGGAGACGAGTAATCGATTAGATAATGCGCCCGGAGCCTCCGTCGTATGCACTTGCCAATAAACATGAAATATTTGCGGCGTAATCATACAGAGTGCGTTGGCAAAACAAAAAAGAAATTAAAATAAAAGAATGCTGCTGCGTTAGATGCACACAGAAGATTAAAAGAAAACAATAAAAGCTGCGATGCATGAAGACGATAGTATAAGAAACCATCCGATTGGTTGTGTGTTGTCCGCATCGCATCGGAGCAATTAACATTGACCTTATTGCCGCAAGTGGAAAGGCCGGACTTTCGCAAAAATATAACGAGCCCCAAACGAAACGGAACGGCGGCGGCGTCGGGGACGAAGTGGGAGGATGATCCGTGGGACGTGGGCAGACTGACCGCTGCTGCTCCGTTCTCTAGCAGCACTTCTGACCGTGGCGCGATGCAGGCGATAAATCAGGCCGTGCAGAACATGCAGTCGATCTGCGTGACCTTCACGATATACTGCTCGCCGCATTCATCCGAGTATTCAAATTTTATATTGCATACGTTGCAGCAACTTACCGTGCAGGTCTTAGTCATCAGGCCTGTCTGACGACACGTTCCTCGCTCGCCTCCGCCTCGCTGAAAAGAAGAACAATCTGCTGCACGGAGGGTCCCGACGACTCCTCCGACTCCGACTTTGTGTTTGTTGTCGTTGTGGAAATTTGGGACGAGGCGACCCAATTTTTAATTTTAGAAATTCGATTTCGACACGACCGAAAAATACACTCGAACGAACCCGTTCAAGCACACATACAAAGCAAAAGAAAGTTACTCGCATTTTAGTCGATACACTTTTTTTTCGTAAGTGGCTAGGCGCCAGTTACGAGAAGGATACCACTAGATCAACTCCTCCCACAAACATTTTAATCAAAATTGTTTCACTTGTTATTGTACACCAGCCTGCATTTTATGAAGTCGCAGTATCTCGTTCAAATTGCATTATAAAGCGTGACTTCATAAAATGCAGGCTAGTGTACATCTAAGTAGAATGAATTTGAAGGCAGACGAGTGGCTCAGACAGCGGTTAGCCTAGCCTAGCCTAGGGTACCTAGATTTGATTGCGATGCGACGTTTATCTTACTTGATAAGGTTCGGAAACAACCTGTCAAATTCGTCAGTTTTTTGAGCTTCATAATACTACGTTTTATTCTTTCTAATCTATCCAACTTAGTGAGAAATAATTACTGTGAACAAAAGTGCCAAATTAGGTCAGCCAGTCACAAAATCTGAAATTACCAACAAAAAAAATGACAGTTTGCTTCCGAACCCTATCAAGTAAGGTAAACGTCAGTCAAATCCAGAGATACTAAGGTAATGAAAATAGTGATGAACAGATAAAACAGCGATCGTAGGATGTCGCTGTTTTATCTATTCATCACTATTACATCGCACTTGTGAATAAATTGGACAAGTCGTTTTTTGGTTTGCAGTGGGAATGTCGAGCTACGTTTCTGCTGACGAAGCCCCAAGCAGGGTTGCAACAGCTGTACAGAGGTTTTCACTGCAATCAAAAACGATTTGCAACAAAATTCGTAAAAGTAAGGTTGTCGTTGATAAAAATACTGAAATACAAGTTTGAAAAAAAATGTCATTCACACTAATACATTTCCTTGCAATTGCATTTGCGGCTGTTTTCGATGTACAGGGTGGATTAATTTCGATGTCTCTTATGGGCATCTCCGTAACTATAAGAGATAGAAAAAAACTAGTGGCCTAGTCTCGATCTCTTTTTTGGAGATTAAGTCAACAGTGTAAACAAAAATTGGCTATCCTCTTTTGTTTTCAAGTGATGGTCAAAAATTGACATTTTCGACTTTTCGTTTTTCGGTCATATCTCGTTTATTTTTAGAGATATTAGAAAACTGTTTGATCATTATTAGGACACTTTTTGGAATACAATTCAGTGGTGTAGTTGCTTTTTTAATATTTACTTAAATTTTCAAGTTATAACATAAAGTTATATTTTTTAAAATAGAAATCATAGTAGGCAATGCCCTCATTAAATATAGATTTTTTTTTCTGTTTTCAAAAGTATTTACTTTGTTGGGTTTATTTCTTATAATTAAAAGGAAAAATGCCATTTTTGTTATTAGCCTTGCGTATCCTAGTCTCAGTAGACTGGCTTCAATGCAGTGCCAACATTTTTTTTTGTTTTTATTAAATATTAACGAACTTTCAAACCTTTAGACAGTTTTGGCCATGTAAGGAATTTCACATTCACTTTATTTTACAAAATTCCGTTTGAGAAGTGTAGCACCCATCGCGACCGATCTGGCAAAATCTTTTTTTGTTTTTATTAAATATGAATGCACGCAAATTTAGTTTGATACATGTCCGATTTTGTTTATATTTTACTATTTGTGTTTGTTTTTGTTTTTCGTGTTTTTAATAAAATATAACTCAAGAGAAACAAAGAAAAGAAAGCTTAAATTAGTTCTAATTTAGTTATTATTACCTTTATGTTTATCCGAACAACTTGTATTTTAGTGTAAAATCATGTTATCTTTTCGCTTCCTTTGACAACTTGTTTATTTAGATATTTTCACTCCTGACAAAACTATGACGCGATGGCGAAACGTAGAGTGTTCTTGCGATTTCACAGTGTCCGTTTTAAAGTTTAAAAACTATTTTCTCTCACATATCTCATCGAACAAGAGTCGACTTCAATTATATTTTTTTATGGAAGTCGTTTCTTGTCCGATGGAAATTGTATAAAAATTGTTTTCAATTTTAAAAAGATATTGTGAAAATTACAGGAACGTTCAACGTTTCTTTCTAACGAAGCTATAAGCCGAAAGTGAAACGTTGAGTATTCTTGCAATTTTGACTGTTTAAAGATTAAAAACAATTTTTCTACAAATTGAATAATCATTTTCAATAGAAAGTTAGATAGGAACTTTTATCAGAACGGTCGCTGAAAACGATAAAACGGAAATTTGTAAATTAACGCGAACACGAATTTATTTACGCATCCACAACTTTGAAAATACTTGAAAGCTCGTTAAAATTTAATAAAATAAAAAAATCTGCTCCGTATTGAACCCAGCCTACTGAGATTAGAATATTTACGCAAGGATAATAATAAAAATGACAGTTTTTCCTATTAATTATAAGAAATAAACCCAAAAACTAAATTTGCGTGCATTCAGGCATGGGAAAGCATGTTTGTTTCCAAAAAAAAATTTTAATTTCTTGATTTCAAAATGCCTCTCGGCGCATGGTTGTACCTTGCGACCCCTGCTGCTACGCCACTGTTTCAAGAAAGATGTCAAATATATCAGGTCTGCCAACCTTAGTCAATGCTGAATACAGAACTATTCATAACGAAACAAACGGAAAAACCGCCAATTACATTTATTGCGAAGTCTCTTGCCTTGCTAAGATGGCGTCTGCAAAGAGCAATTTTAACTTAATCGGAATACCAGTGCTACCAACTAAGCAAACAATTAAAAACCTCCAGACTCTTTCCAAATGTATTGAATTTGTGCACAGTAAAAATAAATCAAATAAACCAAGAAACAATTCTGAAAGTATTTTGAAATATACATACATAGGTAATAACAAAATTGGGAATAATGCATACATAACCTTTCTATATTCTATTCTATATTTATCTTTGCACTTACACGAATTTGTATTTTTTTTGCCTCGTTTTGATGTGAATTTGTGAAACTTGTTCAAAATTTTCTATTATTGGACTTCCATAACATGAATTAAAAGTTTGACGTCTAAAAACGAAAGTTTATAGTCACGAGCGCGTAAAACGGGACGGTACTTTTTCTCAGATTGTATCCAGCTCTATTTGACAGTTCTAAGCAGTGGCGTACTTACCATTTGGGAGGCCCCAGGCGCAATCCAGTTTTGAGGGGACCTCCAAATATTTCTGGTATCACTACGAAGTGCATTTGCGTGCACGGTTTAATGAACATTCGAATTCGAATTCGAAAACTGCCAAATTGTTGTATAATTAATTATAATTCGAAAGCCCATTAAATGCTTGTCTACAGACATCACGTCATTTCTCTGAAAAAAAAAAAAAAATTGACCGGTCACCGTACGGTGCTTATACCGTAGCTGAGGTGCGTTTCAAGATTCGAATGTCGAGTGGCCAAGGTACATTTCAAGATTGCTAGGTTCAGACATTATCGGGCTAGACTTCGGGTAGTATTTCCAAGACCTCTAAGTTTTGTTAATCGGGACGCTGTCTTTGAAAAGTCGGGACGCGTCCAAAAGAAAAAAAAATCAAGACTTCTTAAATCGTCATTAAGAAAAGAATTTTAAGAAGTTAGATTTGCAATCAAATAACAGGGTGTACTTACATGATTCACAGTCAGTGTTACCAGACGATTAAAGAAAAAAATTCGCCAAACATTCCGATTTGAAGCAGCAGCAAATTCGAAGTGGTTTTGTATTTTCCAGTTTTTTTTTTTTTTTTTCTGAAACTTAAGATTTGAGGCCGCAATGACATTTCAACGGTGGCTATACAATTTTCTGTAATCGCGAAAGTACGTTTTTGGGTATTCCATAGCTTTAGGACACGTCTCGTTTTCTGCGCTCGCGACTGTACATACGTACCAACGTTACGTTAGGTCAAAAAGCGATAGTACAACGTACAAAATTTGAAGAAAACTTTTAGTGGATGTGAAACCTTCATTGCATTTATCTACTGAATTCTTCAACGTCAAACAAATTAACCTCTTGTAATTGTCAGTTTTCAAAAGTATAAGAACGATGAACAGTTTTTGCAGAAGGCAAAGAGCACTTAAAACAATTTTTATTTAAAAAGCTATTAATAAAATACACAAGAGAAGCAATAAGTTGCATGAGAGAATTACTTAAAACTTCAACAGTAAGGAGATTAGCCCCACGTTGGGCGCCAATTACTAAATTAATTCTATACTTTTCCTTCATCTCACCTCTAGTTCTTTCCGTTTTGTTTGTTAATTGTCTATCAAACTCATTCCTTGCATTCGTTTTGAATTCCTCCAGGAGATGTATTTTATTATGCATCACTCAAGTTATTTCAATTTTGTTTTGTCTTATTTTTGAATTGGTTTCTTCTGAATTTTTTTAAAATTCATTTCTTTTTTGCCTGATTGTTTTCGAGTTTTTCTGCCATTTTCGTCTAGTTTTCTCGTGTATTATTCTGGTTTCTCATTCGTTTCTTAATATAGTTTTCTTCTGCTTGTAGTCTATCATCTGTTTTATTTCCGTTATCATCATGATCACAGCATGATTTTATATCTTCGCTTTCTTTGTTTGTGACTGCGTATTTTTTTGCTGTGTCTGGTGTGATCATTCTCTTTGCAATTTCGTTTCTTTTGTTGTTTGTTTCTGACCTTTTTGGCTAAATAAATTTCCGCTCATTTCAAATCGTCACTGCATCGGGCGTCAAAAATTTAATGGTTTTGGTTTGTAGCCCCTTGTTGGGCGCCAAATTTGTATATTATTGTGTTTGTTTTGTTTTAAGTTTGTGTGCCGCCACTTTGAGCTGTTTTATACTTCGATTTTACAGTTTTCTACATCATTGCAAAGTCTCAAAAAACTCAACAACAAAATGCTCTCGTTTTAAATACATAAATTATTCTTGGACGTTCGTTTTCTTCTTCTTCTAAATCACGCCAAACAAAAAAATTCTGCAGCTGAAAATCAGTGATATAATTTATTCTGATTCGTTCGTGTTAATTAACACCTGTTTTTCCACTCTCCGCATCCTGTCGGGTGATTTTTCCGCCAGTGCACAATTTTCTGCTGCCCCTCTAAAGTTTATAAGCAAACACCAATTAGCATAATCAGTTATTTATTCCGTGGCAATTATTTCGAGCGTTATGCAAATGCAAACCGGCAATAGAATGTCTAAGCAGGTACGCCGTTAATAACATTTTTCAGCCGTTTAATCAATACTGTAATTATTTGGGCCGTAATTAATTATTATATTATTAGCGGTCATTCAATTATGTTTGTGTGTGTGTGTGTGCGCATGCACGCAATTTCAAGCGGAAAATCTAGATAAATACAATGGTCGAGATCAAAATTTCCATTACGGCGATAATACTTTAGATACGACTCGATTACAGACATTATTTCCTTATTTTTGCTTCGTGGTTTTCTTTATGTAAATGATACTGAGTATCTGACTAAAAAAAAAGAAAGAAATTCGTGCATTTAATTGCCAGAGTTGACAGTATCTAGTACATAAATTAATAAACGAGCTGCTACATTACTGAGAATAACATAAAGAGAACTACGTTTTTTTTTTAATTCTATAGAAAGGAATGGCTAGCACATATTGGTTGTTCCAATTTATTTTAAAACACAGGTCTGTACAAGGTGACTACGCGAGAATTCCTACCCCTTTTAACTCTTTTATTTTTGATTACAGAAAAAAGTGTTTAAAACAAAACTTAAAGCGACTAATTCAAAGATTCTCTGTGTGGTCACAGAAAAACAATTGATGGTCGGATAAAAGAGATATAAATTAAACTTAAGTTTTTTTTTTAAATGGAACACCCTGTATTTTATTACGTTTTTCGATTCGAAAGAAAATTCTAATGGGACTATGTATAAAAAAAAAACTAATAATGTGGAAGATGTGTATAAAATAATTCCTGCTTAATTTTTTTATTTTTTATTTTAGAAAGAAAAAAAGGATAAAAAAAGTTGTAGAATTTATTTCAGTAGTGCTACGGATACTCACAAAAAACAATTGAGCGTCGGATACGCAAAAAAATAAACAAAGTTTTGGTTTTAAATAAAATAAAATTAAATCAAATTTTATGTTTAACATATTAAATGGATTTACATGTTTTCTAAAAATTAAAACTTTTTAACTAGAAACGAAAAATATTTCGGAAAAATTGAATTTTAAAAAATGATTAAAAATTTAACGTAAAACATATTCAAAGCATCTTCAATTTTTTTTACGCAAAGTGTAAATCTTTTTAACATGTTTTGATTCACGTCTCTTAGTATAAAAGAATCATTATTCAAGTTTTCTATTTCTAAAATTCAAAAATAAAATAAATTAAATAGGAATTATTTTATAGACACCTTCTACATTATTGGTTTTATTATATACGTAGTCTCAGTAGAATTTAATTTAGAATCGAAAATCGTAATAATATACAGGGTGTTCCATTAAAAAAAACCTAAGTTTAGTTTATATCTCGTTTATCTATCCCACCATCAATTGTTTTCCTGTAAGAGAGACACGGAGAAACTTTGAATTAGTTCCTATAAGTTTTGTATTAAACATTTTTTCCTGAAATCAAAAATAAAGGAATTAAAGGGGGTAGGAATTCTCGCGTAGTCACCCTGTACATTTTTATAAGTTGTATGTACATACAACGATCTAAATTTAATGAGCATGATTATGTGTGTGTGTGTGTGTGTGTATCTGTATACCAGTGTTACCAACTTGCCAGTCATTAGTTCTAGGGATAATTTGAAACGAAAGGTAAAAAAATTGCGAAAACACATTAAAATCTAGGGAATTTTTCAACTTGGAAACAAAGGACAATCACCACATCACTACATTTTGCGAGAACAAAAGAGAAAAACGGTAAACAAAAATAAAACGAACATTTTTAAAGACACGGTAACGCAATCGAAATTAAAATTTCCAAAGAAATTATGGTCATTATTTGATTACCGATAAATTGGAAGCGATTAAAAAAGGCGAAAGACGTTTTTGTCAATCGAAAAACCTACCGCAAATGAAAAAATTCCTTACTCAAGTTAAAAAAAAAAAAAAAAACAAATGACGATCATACATATGGAGAAAAAGAACTCAAGACGAACTCTAGACATAAAATTAAAGTTAAAACAAAAATATAAAAATAATAATAAAGAACATTTAAGACTAATAATAATTCGAACTTCCTAATAATCAACGAACAAAAACAAATTGCTAAAGGAGGCCATGATTAATCAGTCCATTTTTATGCTGTGTGGTTGGGCACACTGAGAAATGAATAATAAATTGACAAGTGTTATATTTGAGGTTACGTTCGTGCTTTGTACTGTCCTCCCTGTTTTGTACGATGTTTGATGATATACATAGTTTGTCAAATATATCAGGTCTGCCAACCTTAGTCAATGCTGAATACAGAACTATTCATAACGAAACAAACGGAAAAGCCGCCAATTACATTTATTGCGAAGTCTCTTGCCTTGTTAAGATGGCGTCTGCAAGGAGCAATTTTAACTTAATCGGAATACCAGTGCTACCAACTAAGCAAACAATTAAAAACCTCCAGATTCTTTCCAAATGTATTGAATTTGTGCACAGTAAAAATAAATCAAATAAACCAAGAAACAGTTCTGAAAGAATTTTGAAATATACATACATAGGTAATAACAAAATTGGGAATAATGCATACATAACCTTTCTATTATATTTATTTTTGCACTTACACGAATTTGTATTTTTTTGCCTCGTTTTGATGTGAATTTGTGAAATTTGTTCAAAATTTTCTATTATTGGACTTCCATAACATGAATTAAAAGTTTGACGTCTAAAAACGAAAGTTTATAGTCACGAGCGCGTAAAACGGGACGGTACTTTTTCTCAGATTGTATCCAGCTCTATTTGACAGTTCTAAGCAGTGGCGTACTTAGCATTTGAGAGGCCCCAGGCGCAATCCAGTTTTGAGGCGACCTCCAAATATTTCTGGTATCACTACGAAGTGCATCTGCGTGCACGGTTTAATGAATATTCGAATTCGAATTCGAAAACTGCCAAATTGTTGTATAATTAATTATAATTCGAAAGGCCATTAACTGCTTGTCTACAGACATCACGTCATTTCTATGAAAAAAAAAAAGTTGACCGGTGACCGTACGGTTCTTATATCGTAGCTGAGGTGCGTTTCAAGATTCGAATGTCGAGTGGCCAAGGTACATTTCAAGATTGCTAGGTTCAGACATTATCGGGCTAGACTTCGGGTAGGATTTCCAAGACCTCTAAGTTTTGTTAATCGGGACGTTGTCTTTGCGTCCAAAAAGAAATCAAGACTTCTTGAATCGTCAGTAAGAAAAGAATTTTAAAAAGTTAGATTTGCAATCAAATAATAGGGTGTACTTACATGATTCAGTCAGTGTTACCAGACCATTAAAGAAAAGAATTCGCCAAACATTTCGATTTGAAGCACCAGCAAATTCTAAGTGGTTTTCTATTTTCCAGTTTTTTGTTTTTTTTTTTTTTTTTTTTTTTCTGAAACTTGAGATTTGAGGCCGCAATGACATTTCAAACCTTCATTGCATTTATCTACTGACTTCTTCAACGTCAAACAAATTAACCTCTTGTAATTGTCAGTTTTCAAAAGTATAAAGACATTTTTTGCTAAAAGCAAAGAGCAGCAATTTTCACTTAAAACGATTTTTATCAAAAAAAAAATTAATAAAATACACAAGAGAAGCAATAAGTTGCATGAGAGAATTACTTAAAACTTGGGCTTCCCATTCGTTGTGACGTCAGTGTTCATACATTGTCCTTGACGTTTAAGTTGTATCCAGACCCTTGTCAAATAGTTTAATGTTTGCTTTTAATATGTGCTGAAAAATATAGTTTTAATTTAAGCAACAATTACGAAGTGAATATCTTAAAGAAATCATTATATTTTTTTACTTTGTTGGTGAGAAATTTGTGTTGGAAACGGGAACTTTTCGCCATTGAGAAGTAAGGTTGGTAACACTAAGTTTTGTGAAACGCCTATAAATAATTTATTCGGAGTTCCTACACAAGTATTTTTACATTATAGCACAGCACAATACTGATAATATGTTTTACTATTTATTGTAATAAGTTTTATGTGTTCGTATTGATATTCACTTATTACGATTTGACAACATATGAACACTGACGTCACACGGTCAGAATGTGCGTTTTGGCGGGAATTTAATCAATTCAAATTTCTTTTTTAATGTTTTACGGCTTTAATATTCGTTTATCAAGAAAAAAAAAAGAAATAGATCTAAATTATCGTATTTTTAGCTACTTTCAAATAAAATCTTTAAAAAAAAATGTTCGTGTACCCAATTTTATTTTATTGATTAAATAATTTTTGTGAAATTGGAGGTTGGTGTTTGTGTTTTGAATTAACCGCGCTTTCACTTCTTTTTCTTCTTGACGCCAAATCTAGGGACTTTCATGCAATTAAGTAAAATGCTTCCGCTGTTTCGTACGCCATATTGCATCAACGAATTCAAACGTTTTAATTTCCAGGAGTACATTTTAAATGTGTTCGACATTTTACAATTTTATCTTATTGATTAAATGATTTTTTTTTTTTTTGAAACTGTGGGTTAGTGTTTGTATTTGGATAAAATTAGTGAAAGTAAAAGTCCGCTTGTGTATGGGAAGTTTATATTTGCAAATTAGTTTGTGACCAACTGTAAGATGTGCTTACATGGTTTTAATTTGGGGCGTCTTTCTTTTTCTTTTCTTAATCAAAATGTAAATCTTCCCTCCCGACAAAACGATTTTACTTTCACGTTATTGCCTCAGCTCAAAGGAACTTTATATTTATAAACCAATTACTTCTTGAAAGAGAACGTTGAGCCAATCAGTGTGTAATCTCCAGAAGCTGCAGCAATAAATGCTCGCACACACACACACACACACGACCAAAAAGTATAATTATAATTGCTTGATTAGAGTGAGTGAGTGCGGGATTTTGAAATAAATAATAAAATTTTTGGTATGTTGGCCAATTTGTTCCGGAATATGGTTTCGAATTCGAATGAATGCAGATTGCATCGAGAGATCATAATAAATTGTTTGTGATCATTTCGCAGCAGCAACATCAGCCAGGACTGGACTGTCATTAAGCGAATTATCTATCCGTTATGCAGGCAAACAAAAAAGATCGCTTTATAGGAAAATATTTTTTTGTCGATTCGATTACAAATCTAAATTTATAATGTCGAACGTAAAACGTAATTATCGGCAATGTGTAATAAAACATAATTTATGCTATGTAACGAAGTGGCCGGCCGCATAAAAATGTTCAATATGTTCGATCAGATGAGGAAATTCAAACTAACTACTTATTAGTTTTCGAACAAACATGCAAGTCACATGCACGTTATTTATAATAAAAGTTCTTTAATCTCACAAATTAATTTTTTTAATTAAGACTAATAATCTGCTATCGACGGATAAATAATAATCTCGGGTTTAATTTGCTTATAACTGTGCATAAACCGAGCTTTAAGAAGAAAAAAAAAGAATCCACTCTTTCACATCCTGTCAAGATCAGAGAGGCATCATTAACGACAGAACGACTACTAAAAGAGAAGAAGCCAGAGAGACAGTGAGTGCCTCGCATTATTTATGGAGTCGACCAATGAAATCCGAGTACCGACACATCTTAACCGTGTTCTTAAGTCACAGCCGCATCACATCTCTATCACATCCACAATCACATATCAAGTGGAATGCATGCTAACATGAATTTCTTCTGTCGAATTACCGTTGTTAATTGCAGATAATATTAAGTTATCTATCTCCTTTCTTCTATCCTCACTTACCTTCAGAGCAATTTACATACATATTCTATGCGCCGGGGCATTTTTTCTTCTTTTTCTTTTTGCGAAGAGAAAAGAGAACAACCGATGATTATGCGGAGCCGCAGATACAGCGAATTTTGTAATTATTTACCTGCCAACTATTCGTATCTCCCACTTTAAATAACGAGGAAAGCCTGAAACAGTAGCTGCTCCCTACACTTTATTACAGTTATTTCATACCTGGATGGATATTAATTTTAAATCACTCACGCCGGATTACTGTGGTAAACTCTTCTCGATATAATCAGCGATGATTTCGATTCGATTTTTTCACGTTTTCATTAAAAATGTCTACGCAGTTTGATTTCTAACTATTAAAGCCGGCCGGAGCCGATGGCAAGAGAGCCGAAGAATTTACATACGTACGACGAAGTAAAAGGAATACACATTCATCTAATTATATTTAATTAAAATATTTAAATATAATTTTTTTTGCTTTTTTACTTTCATGTCATTCACTTATTCTGCATCATTTTCTTAGTTAACAGTTAAGTACTCCTATTATATTTCCATTGCTTGCTTATTTTTCTTTTTGTTTTATTTTTTTTTCATTTCTTTCTTGTATATTCGAAACGTCAAACTGAAACAAGAAATTTATAAAGCAGATATCTTTTTTTGGAAACTCAGTCGTTGGAATAAAGTAGTACGGTTTTCGATTTTTTTTTTTTTGCTGTTTGAAAATAGTCTCTCTCAAGGTTGGCCAAACTGATATTGCATCTAGCAGGTTGCCTCGTTCCCATTTAATATGCAGTTTGAAATTCCCTCCCCGCAAAAGTGACTCGTGACGTCACACGAAACTTCTGTCCGTCACAGTGAAGTAAATAGAGTGATTTTTAATCTGTTTCCTAAAGCTTCATCTAATTCACTAAAAATTCGAATCAATTACGTGGTCTTATTGATCAAAGAATGCAAAAATCTCGTTAATATGTCCAATTGAATTTATCCCGTGACATGACGTAACGAGATACGCACCCTCCCAACCTTCTAATACAGAGTCCAGCTCTACCAACCTTGGACTCCCTTCGTTTTGGCGGCCTCTGTATTTTAAATTTGAAATTTACAATTGAATCTACCAAGTTGAGATTTGTAGGTTATTAAAAATCGTCATTCGTTCAATACTCACGATTTTCTTTCTGTTAAGTTGTTATGACTTGACGAAAAGTAAGACTAAAAGTCTTCCTCAACATTTCGACGAAGTGAAACGAAAGTAAAATGAATTTATTATTAATACTTAAATGCGTGAATGCGATGATCTTTTGACTTTTTGGTAGGCTATGTTTTTTTTTTTCGTTAGGTTACGTGCATGTAATTTGATAGGTGATAGAAGCTAAACTCTTTGACATTGTCAAAAATTATGAAGCTTTCTACTTTGTAACAATGATTGTGTTAATGGTTCGGAAGAATGCTTATCTTGGTCGTTAATGGTAAGGATAAAGAAAATTAAATCATTATTGTTATTTTGTGACCCACAGGATCCAACGGTTTTAATCCTTTTAAAATTATTATTAATCTCTCTACTACTACCAATTATTATACATGTCATATTTTGACATTATTGTACATGTTATATTTTGACCTGTCCTATGCCCATATCAATTTAAAGGACTAATAAAGATTATGATTAATGAAACACTTGAAATCTTAAATAATAATCGCCTTTCTTTTTTGAACCAATTTTATTTTTTAAAACTTAAACAGGGGTTTCCCGGATGAGTCGGTGTCGATCGACCCCTTGGAGGTCGATGAAAACTTGAAAGGGGTCCGCTAGGGGTCTTTCGAGGAATCAGAATCTTGTTTAATGGAGGCGAAAAAAATTAAAAAAAAAGTTTAAAAATAATATTAACTAAATTTGAATCAGTTCGAATACAAGAGGAAAAAAAAAGACGTTCGATTGATTAATTAAAATCAAAACGCTCCTAAAAAAATTAATAAAATAAAAATAAAAGACGATCGTCGAACAAGACGGAAGAAATTAAAAAGTGTGGTGAAACTCGTTAATGCCCGATTTCTTTACTTCCTGATAAATTTATCTGCCGGGTATTTTCCTCGGAAACCATTGAAATCGATAATAGTTTCCGAGGATATTACTTGGCAGATAAATTTATCGGGAAGTGAAGAAATCTGGGGCATAAGTCAGACTCAAACTGACTTTCATCAGAACCAAAAATTTATTATGCTAATCAATTGATTGTAAGCTTTTCTTTCTTCTCGATTTAATATTATTTTATTTTACATTTCGATTCCGCCGATTGATCGCCATTTTTGGTTTTGAATTTGTTTTATTTATTTTATATTTTAATCGTTAGGTTTAATTAAATTTTTGGTTCTGATGAAAGTCAGTTTGAGTCTGACTTATGCCCCAGATTTCTTCACTTCCCGATAAATTTATCTGCCAAGTAATATCCTCGGAAACTATTATCGATACAATGGTTTCCGAGGAAAATACCCGGCAGATAAATTTATCAGGAAGTGAAGAAATCGGGCATTAACGAGTTTCACCACGCTTTTTAATTTCTTCCGTCTTGTTCGACGATCGTCTTTTATTTTTATTTTATTAATTTTTTTAGGAGCGTTTTGATTTTAATTAATCAATCGAACGTCTTTTTTTTTCCTCTTGTATTCGAACTGATTCAAATTTAGTTAATATTATTTTTAAACTTTTTTTTTTATTTTTTTCGCCTCCATTAAACAAGATTCTGATTCCTCGAAAGACCCCTAGCGGACCCCTTTCAAGTTTTCATCGACCTCCAAGGGGTCGATCGACACCGACTCATCCGGGAAACCCCTGTTTAAGTTTTAAAAAATAAAATTGGTTCAAAAAAAGCAGCAATAAAAATAAGTCATGAAGCTAAAAAAAAAGACAAAAAGTCCGACAAATTCGTAGAAAAATAAAAGCAAACTGCAAAAATGTGAATAATATGATACAACAAAAAAAAAGAAAAATTGAACGATGAAATACAATGCGTTAAACGAAAGATCACAACTGTGATAGATACAAAACATATGAAAAACGCTGAACTACAAAAGAAAACATCAATAAAAAGCGAGAAATCGTTTGGATTCGAAAAAGCAAATGAGAAATCCAGAAGAGCAGAAAAGGAAACAAAATAAAATGGATAACTAAGATGAACAAAAAACAAATGAATATCAAGAGAAAAGTTTAAAAAAAGATTAGTAGAAAACAAAAGGCAACTTTAAAAAACGCAGTCAACGAAATGTAAAAATCAATTTGATAAAAATTAACAAAAGAGAAATGCGAGAGCATAAAATTAATTATAAAAATAAAGGCGGAAGTGAAATGGAAATCGACGAAAGTTTTTGCAAATAAAAACAATAATTAGGACTACCAAATTGAGATTTGTAGGTTATTAAAAATTGTCATTCGTTTAATACTCACGATTTTCTTTCTATTAAGTATGTTAGGTCAAAAAGCGATAGTAAGATGTCGCTATTTTATATGTTCATCATTCTTACATCGCATTTGTGAATAAATTGGGCAAGTCGTTTTTGGTCTGCAGTGGGAATGTCGAGCTACGTCTCTGCTGAAGAAGCCCCAAGCAGGGCTGAAACAGCTGTCCAGAGGCTGCTCGAGGTTCTCACTGCAATCAAAAACGATTTGCAAAAAATTTTTCTAACATAATTATTTTCTTGGAAATTTAAATTTTTCTTTTTCGATAGTGTTTTTGGGACTTCAAAAATGCTCTTGTTTTTTTTTTCTTCTGATTGTTCACTGCCTTTATTCTTGCAAAATGTAGCGATTGCCTTTTGTTCCCAAGAAGTTGAAAAATTCCATGGATTTTAATGAGTTTTTGCAATATCTCCCTTTTT
The DNA here is from genome assembly GCA_036172665.1 of Prosopocoilus inquinatus. Classification (NCBI taxonomy): domain Eukaryota; kingdom Metazoa; phylum Arthropoda; class Insecta; order Coleoptera; family Lucanidae; genus Prosopocoilus; species Prosopocoilus inquinatus. The sequence continues at coordinate 3,524,315 of CM069873.1, forward strand.
CCCCAAGTTGGCAAAACTGACTCGGCCGTTGGTCACCTTAGCATTGGGAATTGGGTAATGATCGGGTAGAGTATAACCAGGGAAAAGAATTCAGGTCACTTAGTATTGGACGCTTTTAACGCCGAATGTACTGTTTACTCCTGCCACCTTCCTCCGGCCTCCGATGCAATGCATCGAATTGTTATTGAGGGGGAGGGGGAGGAGTGCAATGCGAACGTTATGGGCGAGGCTGACACAGTCCGAGTACTAAATTTTCGTACCATTCGCGGGAAAAGTAGCCTGAATTCTTTTCCCTGCTGATAACTTTTTGAATTGCGTTAAAAATTAAGATACACCAAAATATCAAAATACACCAAAAGGACCTACTTTACACTTAGCAAAATGAGAAATATTTGATTTGAATCTTAAAGCCCTTTATACTGCGAATTATTTGAAAATGTCAGGCAACAAGAAAGTGGTAAATAGAGGTAGGTACGGTCGCTCTATTTCATTTCTCTATTTCGTCTGTGGTTACTACTAGAATTAGGACATTTTATAAATTGACGTGCAAAGGCAAAGCAAATTTTTTAAAGATATATTTATTTCAACAAAAAGGTGTGTGAAAGAGCTAAAAATAGAAAAAAAGAATAGAAAAGTATTTAATTAATTTTTTTTACAATTTACTATTTCATTACTTCACATTTGCTTGGGTATTTACATATCTTAACTATTTATTTAGAAACCAGCAGTGTTACCAACTCGGAGACGATGTTGACCTATCCAAAAATAAACACGAATAATTAATTCTCGTCCGTCCGTCCGGGCCGCTTGTAGGACATCATCGAATTATCCGTCCATAATTTCACGGAATGCATTCTTGATCCGAAGACGTTTGGCAGTTGACATTCTCTCCATCCTTTCCCCGAGGGGGGAATCCCCCCGCGCCCGCCCTTCTTTTTCGGCAACATTTGAACCGGTTCTCGTCGCTCATAAATTTCTAACTGTAATTACAAATGACAATTCAATAGCCGCCGAATATTTTTCCGGAGGAGGAAATTTGTCAGCGCAATTAAATTAAGGCGCGACGGAATTTCGTCGATTTCGTTCGCGCAATATCACGTGATCTGTAATTATTTCGATGTCGATTATTTCTTCTGCAATGAGAGGATCGGTCGAGGATAATAATTATTGTACAGGGTGGATTAATTTCGATGTCTCTTGTGGGCATCTCCGTAACTATAAGAGATAGAAAAAAAACTAGTGGCCAAGTCTCGATCTCTTTTTTGGAGATTAAATCAATCGTGTAAACAAAAATTGGCTATCTTCTTTTGTTTTCAAGTTATGGTCAAAAATTGACATTTTCGACTTTTCGTTTTTCGGTCATATCTCGTTTATTTATAGAGATATTAAAAAACTGTTTCATCATTATTAGGACACTTTTTGGAATACATTTCAGTGGTGTAGTTGCTTTTTTATTATTTACTTAAATTTTCAAGTTATAACATAAAGTTATATTTTTTTAAATAGAAACCATAGTAGGCAATGACCTCATTAAATAGACATTTTTTTCTGTTTTCAAAAATATATACTTTGTTGGGTTTATTTCTTATAATTAATAAAAAAAATGCCATTTTTGTTATTAGCCTTGCGTATCCTAGTCTCACTAGGCTGGCTTCAGTGCAGTGCCAACATTTTTTTTTAATTTTTATTAAATATTAACGAACTTTCAAACCTTTAGGCAGTTTTGGCCGCGTAAAGAATTTCATATTCACTTTATTTTACAAAATTCCTTTTGAGAAATGTAGCACCCATCGCGACCGATCTGGCAAAAGCTTTTTTGTTTTTATTAAATATGAATGCACGCAAATTTAGTTTGATACATGTTCGATTTTGTTATATTTTACTATTTGGGTGTTTGTTTTTGGTTTTCGTGTTTTTAATAAAATATAACTCAAGAGAAACAAAAAAAAAGAAAGCTTAATTTAGTTCTAATTTAATTATTACCTTTATGTTTATCCAAACAACTTGTATTTTAGTGTAAAATCATGTTATCTTTTCGCTTCTCTTGACAACTTGTTTATTTACATTTTTTCACTCCTAATGAAACTATGAAGCGATAGCGAAACGTAGAGTGTTCTTGCGATTTCACAGTGTCCGTTTTAAAGTTTAAAAACTATTTTCTCTCACATATTTCATCGAACAAGAGTCGACTTCAATTATATTTTTTATTGAAGTCGTTTCTTGTCCGATGGAAATTGTATAAAAATGGTTTTCAATTTTAAAAAGATATTGTGAAAATAACAGGAACGTTCGACGTTTCTTTCTAACGAAGCTATAAACCGATAGTGAAACGTTGAGTATTCGTGCAATTTTGACTGTTTTGAAGATTGAAAACAATTTTTCTATAAATTGAATGATCATTTTCAATAGAAAGTTAGATAGGAACTCTTATCAGAACGGTCGCTCAAAACGATAAAACGGAAATTTCTAAATTAACGCGAACACGAATTTATTTACGCAGCTAAAACTTTGAAAATGTTTGAAAGCTCGTTAAAATTTAATAAAATAAAAAATCGGCTCCATATTGAACCCAGCCTACTGAGACTAGGATATTTACGCAAGGATAATAATTAAAAATGACAGTTTTTCCTATTACTTATAAGAAATAAACCCAACAACTAAATTTGCGTGTATTCATATTTAATAAAAACAAAAAAGCTTTTGCCAGATCGGTCGCGATGGGTGCTACATTTCTCAAACGAAATTTTGTAAAATAAAGTGAATATGAAAATCTTTACGTGGCCAAAACTGCCTAAAGATTTGAAAGTTCGTTAATATTTAATAAAAATAAAAAAAAATGTTGGCACTGCACTGAAGCCAGCCTACTGAGACTAGGATATGCAAGGCTAATAATAAAAATGGCATTTTTCCTATTAATTATAAGAAATAAACCCAACAAAGTATATATTTTAGAAAACAGAAAAAACATCTCTATTTAATGAGGCCATTGCCTACTATGGTTTCTATTTAAAAAAATATAACTTTATGTTATAACTTGAAAATTTAAGTAAATATTAAAAAAGCAACTACACCACTGAAATGTATTCCAAAAAGTGTCCTAATAATGATCAAACAGTTTTCTAATATCTCTAAAAATAAACGAGATATGACAGGAAAACGAAAAGTCGAAAATGTCAATTTTTGCCCATAACTTGAAAACAAAAGAAGATAGCCAATTTTTGTTTTAGCTATTGACTTAATCTCCAAAAAAGAGATCGAGACTTGGCCACTAGTTTTTTTCTATCTCTTATAGTTACGGAGATGCCCATAAGAGACATCGAAATTAAACCACCCTGTACATTACAAAATACGCATTCGATTTTGTTTGACTTTTTTTTTATTGCTGTCGACTTTTTCGAGATTTAATTTTAATAAGTGCGCTTCGGCGGCGTAAGTGAATCTGTGTTTTCAATCTGGATAATTAGAGGAAAAATTTCCTCGCTCTTTATCTATCCGCGTTAATGCGTTTTCGCTTCTTGTCAACCTTTCAGAAGTTTGCCGCAAATTGGCTTGCAGACGCAAAAACACCATTTCCTAGTGGCCGTGCTACTTTGCGCCGCGATATGTGGAATATATTAGTTGTAAATCATTAGGGCAATTATCTCCTGCTAATAATTGCGTATCCTCTAGTAACAGTTCGTGCTTATCTTTAAATCTTATAATAATAAATGGTGTTTCTTTGCGCCCCGTGTCCCCTCCCACGCCGCCGTTAATGCTCTCGTACTTATTAGAGTAAGGGGTCTAATACTTAGCAACGTTTAAAAAAGGAAACATCAGTACTATTACAGCCGTGACGCGCAAACACATCTATTGCCTTACAATTTTGGCACCTTACGTCACAGAACATTACCGAAACTACGCTGTCATTCTAGTAAGTTCGTGTAAAAGAGGGCTCTGCAATAAAAGCCGTACCCGCCGGGAGTTTAGTTATGAAGTTAGCGAGCGAAGGATTCGCATCTCGAATAAATAGAAAGTACATTTTATAAAAGTGTTATTTGATAGACAAGCTCATTACAATCGTGTTGTTAATTGTGTAAAGCGGCAGCTTTTATTTAAAGCGTTCTGAAATTTAACGACTATAATTTGTGAACACCCAAATTCGTAACAGTACGTTTTCCCACCACGGATGGATCCTCTACTTTTCTTCTTTTCCTCTACTACTACACTTTTTTTTTTTAATGTGGTGATTGAAATTAATCTCCGCCCACAATACAATACTATTTTAGTTGAATGCGGTGGTAGAACGTTCTTCAATCAGATCTTCAGTAGAGCGGCAATCGTTTTGTGTGTGACGCATCGTAAAAGAGACGCGCTTCGCGTACTATGATCTCAGATTCGGTCAATTACCGGTATAGTAGTAGTGGCGAGTTAAAAAGAAAAAGACGTGACGCATTATAAAGAAATTTAATGAAGCTTGAAATGTAACATCATGTCAAAATGTATAATAATGATTCCGGATCGTTTTCGTAACAGCACTTCAAATTTAAAGTTATTTTAACCTAAAAAGAAAAAAAAATCGAAAATATTAAGTAGCGACATCTTGTGATCGCTTTTTGGCCTGACGTTGCACATGCGAATATCCTCGGACAGGTCGTTTTGGTTCGCGCTGCGCCTCTACTGATGAGGCCCCAAATAGGGCTGAAGCAGCTGTACGGAGGATGATCGACGGATCCGCTGCAATAAAAAACGATTTCCAACAAAATTTCTCAAAAAAATGCAACGTTTTAAAAAATTATTAAATTAAATTGAAAATATAACCAACGCATAAAATATCCATCCGGAGCGCCATCTGTTGTTTGAAAATGAAAACAATCAAAAACGATTTGCAACAAAATTTCTAAAAAAAAATGCAACGTTTTTAAATAATTATTCAATTAAATTGAAAATAACCTACGCGTGAAAATAGCCATCCAGAGCGCCATCTGACGTTCGAAAATGAAAACGATTTGCAACAAAATTTCTAAAAAATGCAATGTTTTAAATAAATTATTAAACCAAATTGTTTTACACAGTTTTTTTTTTGTTTTGTTTAATGAAACTTCGATCGATCGTTTTTTGTTTTGATATTTTTTGTTTTCAAATCGATTGTCAAAACGACAAACGAAATAATTTTAATTCTTGTTTTCTATGAGACTGATTACGTTTAAAGAAAACTAAAGGAGATTTGGAGGGGCGGCGCCATCTCTTGGCCAACGGTGAAACTTATTTTAGTCGAATTTTAAAACATGCTTCACAGACTTCACTGGCATTCCCAACTCGTCTTTTAATTTTAATTTTTTTTTTCTATCGACTAATTATGTTTGAGGAAAACTCTAGGGGAGATTTAAAGGGGCGCCATCTCTCGGCCCAAAAGTGAAACTTATCTTAGTCGAATTTTACAACGTGTTTTATCGCGGACGTTTTTAATCTTTTAATTTTGCTTTAAAATTTTTTGCACGTCTAAGGATGTATACAATCGACTTCGCTAAAGGTGACTTTAAATACAAAGTCCGTTTCAGATATCAAAGCAAACGTGAAAATGTGTTTATTTCATCAGTCATAAACATCAGAATGTGACTTTAATTTTAAAGTCTCTTTTAACCGTTTTCATAATCAGATTTTAATGGAGCTTTAATTTAAAGTCAGTTTAACATTTTTTTTTAATGAATTTTTTTAGGTTAACGTAACTTTAAATATGAAGTCTTATTATGAAATCGGCCCTAAGTTTGATTATGAAACCGGTCCTGTTCGCTTACAATTAAAAGCAAACTGAAAGCGATCCGGCCCTGTTCGCTTACAATTAGAACCAAACTGAAGGAGATGTAGATTTAGAGCGCCATCTCTTGACCTAAAACAGAAAACTATTTTAATCGAATTTAATATCTTTTAAATAAAAATTTTTCTAAACTTGAACCGGACAATAGTATGAAGGGAAAAACACTCAACGTTTCGCTATTGTTTAATCGCTTCGTCAACCAATTATGTGCAAGAAAAAATAAAGGAGATTTAAAGGAGGCATCATCATCATCATCATCATCGCTTGGAACGCCGCCATCTCTTGGCCGAAAGAGAAAACTATTTTAGTCAATTTTTAAAACACGTTTCACCGCCAACGTTCTCATCTCAGTTTTTAACTTTGGTTTTAAATTTTTCTTTTTTCATATTTTTTAATGTCTTGGTTGTATTTTGTGCTCAGCCTAAAAGTAACTTCAAAATACAAAGTCACTCTCAGATGTCAAAGCAAATGTGAAATACATTATTTTATTCACATGAATGTGACTTTAAGTCTGTTTTAGTTCGATTGAGAAAACCGGCCCTAATTATTTTCAAGGAAAACTGAAGGGAGACTTCTTTGGGAGATTTTAGGTGAGATTAGATTTAGAGCGCCATCTCTTGACCAAAAGCGAAAACTATCTTTAATAAAAATTTGTTTTCTTGCTTGCTTTTTGAAAATTATTATAAAACATGCGAACCTGAGTGTTCGCCCATCGGATCAAGATAATAAAAGAACTTAACAACAAAGCCTTCAGGCCTCCTAATATTTTCGTTAATAATCAGTGTTGCCACCCCATAAAAACCAGTTTCAAAACGTAACACTACACTAAATCTTTTCTGTTGCTGAAGGCATCCAGTGCCCTTCGGTTTGGTCAAAGATCAGCCTAATCTCATCTCGCTCCAAATAATTTAAAACGCATTTTCCTTTTTCTTTCTATGAAAAATGCCGATCAATTAAAATAATCAACGTCGCAGGTGCTCATGTCCGTTCGTCCTCGAGTAAACACGCACTTATGTTTGTGGTGTCGTTTATCGTCGGTTGCCTGTCGCGATTCGAAGAATTAGGAATGTGTGTGGGTTATTTTCATTTCGTATCATTTAAATTCTAGAGAGCTTTTAATTAAGAGGCTGGAAGATGGAAAATATGATGTTTGAAACTTGTTACAAGTTGTAATAATGTTTCAGTTTCAGGTTATTGCAGATTTGTTTTGAATTTTTCTTTTCTCCGTATTTACCACTGACCAGGTGTTGGTTGGTCTTTAAAAGAGAATCGCATTTAAGTGCCTGTTAAAATAATTGCGTTGCGTACCGCAGCGAGGTTTTGTAAAAATTTTGCTTGGCGTTCGTTCGATTGAAAGCGGAATGGCGTCAGCCGACGGTTTACGTCCGCGCTGGCGTTGACGCCGCGTGGATTGGAGGGAGGCCCAGCGCAATTTTTACAACCCCCTCGGCATCTGTAGTTGTATGTAGTTCGATTAAAAACAGAGGAAATAAAGGAATCGTCCTTCTTCACTCTTTAAGGGGGGTCATCGACTTCAAAATTAGATTAATTTGATTTAAATTTAACTTTCACGATACTTTGTGAATGTGTTTGTTGCGATTCCTCCAAGCTAATCATTTTCAATTGCAATTGTAAAACAAAACGGCATCATTTCCCTGGTCATTAACTTCTTTACATCTGTAATATAAGCATCGCCAAAGCTGACGGTTTCCATTAAGTGGTTTACATCTAAATAAAACGTCAATGAATGACCAGTTTAATTATTTGTAGCTATGTATACATAGTTGATAACAGTTGGTATTTTCACTTTGCAACAAATATCTTTGCAAGAAATGTTTTTATTTTGTTGTAGGCGCAAGTATGTGTCTGTTACAAGTTGTAATAATGTTTCAGTTTGAGATTATCGCAGATTTGTTAATTTTTTTCGTAGTATTTACCACCGACCAGGTGTTGGTTGGTCTTTAAAAGAGAATCTCATTTAAGTGCCTGTTAAAATAATTGCGTTGCGTACCGCAGCGAGGTTTTGTAAAAATTTTGCTTAGCGTCCGTTCGATTGAAAGCGGAATGGCGCCAGCCGACGGTTTACGTCCGCGCTGGCGTTGACGCCGCGTGGATTGGAGGGAGGCCCAGCGCAATTTTTACGACCCCCTCGGCATCTCTAGTTGTAAGTAGTTCGATTAAAAACAGAGGAAATAAAAGAAACGTCCTTCTTCACTCTTTAAGGGGTGTCATTGACTTCAAAATTAGATTAATTTGATTTAAATGTAACTTTCACGATACTTCGTGAACGTGTTTGTTGCGATTCCTCCAATCTAATCATTTTCAATTGCAATTGTAAAACAAAACGGCATCATTTCCCTGATCATTAACTTCTTTACATCTATAATATAAGCATCGCTAAAGCTGACAGTTTCCATTAAGTGTTTTACATTTAAAGAAAACTTAAATGAATGATCGGTTTAAAATGGTATTTGTAGCTGTGTATACATAGCTGATAACAATTGGTATTTTCACTTTGTATTTTTGCAACAAATATCTTTTTGCAAGAAATGTTTTTTATTTTGTTGTAGGCGCAAGTATGCGTCCGTTACAAGTCGTAATAATGTTTCAGTTTGAGATTATCGCAGATTTATTAATTTTTTTCTTAGTATTTACCAACAACCATGTGTTGGTCTTTAAAAGAGAATCTCATTTAAGTGCCTGTTAAAATAATTGCGTTGCGTACCGCAGCGAGGTTTTGTAAAAATTTGCTTAACGTCCGTTCGATTGAAAGCGGAATGGCGGCAGCCGACGGTTTACGTCCGCGCTGGCGTTGACGCCGCTTGGATTGGAGGGAGGCCCAACGCAATTTTTACAACCCCCTCGTCATCTCTAGTTGTATGTAGTTCGATTAAAAACAGAGGAAACAAACGAATCGTCCTTCTTCACTCTTTAAGGGGGGTCATCGACTTCAAAATTAGATTAATTTGATTTAAATGTAACTTTCACGATACTTTGTAAACGTGTTTGTTGCGATTCCTCCAATCTAATCATTTTCAATTGCAATTGTAAAACAAAACGGCATCATTTCCCTGGTCATTAACTTCTTTACATCTGTAATATAAGCATCGCTAAAGCTGACGGTTTCCATTAAGTGTTTTACATTTAAATAAAACGTAAATGAATGATCAGTTTAAAATGGTATTTGTAGCTGTGTATACATAGTTGATAACAATTGGTATTTTCACTTTGCAACAAATATCTTTTGCAAGAAATGTTTTTATTTTGTTGTAGACGCAAGTATGCGTCCGTTACAAGTTGTAATAATGTTTCAGTTTGAGATTATCGCAGATTTATTAATTTTTTTCTTAGTATTTACCAACAACCATGTGTTGGTCTTTAAAAGAGAATCTCATTTAAGTGCCTGTTAAAATAATTACGTTGCGTACCGCAGCGAGGTTTTGTAAAAATTTTGCTTAGCGTCCGTTCGATTGAAAGCGGAATGGCGGCAGCCGACGGTTTACGTCCGCGCTGGCGTTGACGCCGCGTGAATTGGAGGGACGCCCAGCGCAATTTTTACCACCCCCTCGGCATCTCTGGTTATATGTAGTTCGATTAAAAACAGAGGAAACAAACGAATCGTCCTTCTTCACTCTTTAAGGGGGGTCATCGACTTCAAAATTAGATTAATTTGATTTAAATGTAACTTTCACGATACTTTGTAAACGTGTTTGTTGCGATTCCTCCAATCTAATCATTTTCAATTGCAATTGTAAAACAAAACGGCATCATTTCCCTGGTCATTAACTTCTTTACATCTGTAATATAAGCATCGCTAAAGCTGACAGTTTCCATTAAGTGTTTTACATCTAAATAAAACGTGAATGACTGACCAGTTTAAAATGGTATTTCTAGCTGTACATAGTTGTTAACAATTTGGTATTTTCACTTTGTATTTGGTTTTATTTTCTTGTAGGCGCAAGTAAGTAGGTGTCCGCCGTCCATTGTTCGCATCGATTTCAAATTTCAACGAAATTATTTTCAAATTTAACAACTTAAACTTAATTTAATTTCTTGCTCTGCGACCATACAAAATTAGAAATTAAAACATGTCACGTTCCTCGTTGTTCCATTGTCTGACGTCGGTTTGGAAAAAAGCGCGAATTTACATAAGACGTTACATTTTATTTATGCGACCATTACACGCTATTTATTAGAATTAAATTTTTGCGGTCGTGTGCCAAATCGATTTATTCTGCGCGCGGTGAAAGAAACTCAAACACTCAAAAGGGGGGTAAAAAGAAATAAAGGCGAGAGAGAGCGAAGGCGGAGAAAGTGACGACGCGCGATAATTCAGATCGCATTCGATTTGCTGCAGTCATGTACTTACCCGAATTTTAGGTCTGAATTGGTGGTGGTGCGATCGAAACGTGAGCTATTGTGTTGATTACTTTTTTTTTTGTTTGGGGCGAAAGAATGTCACTGTGAAGAAAGTGCGGTAGAAAACAGCATCTAATTTTGTGAAATTTTACGCTTTAGTTCTCTTTGTTTTGCTGCCTCCGTATCTTGCACGAAATGGAGGAGTTTTTTTTCGGTTGCGAGAAAGTTTCCGCGATTCGTTTAGATCGACAGTTCGAGATACTGCCACTACACATACCTATTCACACAACAGTTCACAAAAAGGCAAAAGGATGTAAGATGAATAAATCAAATTTTTGAATATTTGTTTCAAAAAAAGACAACTCCCATGAAGAAAAGAGGCCCAAACTATGTGGAAGCGCAACTACACCGACGCCATTTTATTCTGCAATAGTCCTGCTCTTAAAAATATTTTGGAAAGCTATACAGTTTCCCGCCCTGAAAAATTAATGCAATAATTTGTCTCTGAAGGAGGCGGGACGGTTTAAAAATAATAAGGAAGCCAGTGAGCGACCCCAACTGATGAGCGCACTATGGAACCGACTCCCAAGGATCCAGAGCTGCGCTGACCACCGAAAACTTCCACAAGAACTATTATCATTCGCTCGTCCAATACAGCTTTTGAGACAAAGCAAAAGACCAAAACGTACTTAACAATAAAAATATTCAGGCACACGCTTAGGTTGAACAATGCGCAGACTTGCCTTGAAGCCTAAAAATAAAACCTAAATGCTTCAAAACCGCATGCTTCACGCTGTCGTTCCAGCAAATTCTCTAATCCCTTACTTGAATTGTAATCAACAAAAAATTATATACATTGTTTAGTAAATAACATTGATTGCTTTAAGCAATTAACTTCGATTAATTTGAATTCGAAATATTCATTATTCTAATTAATGTTGTTTGAAAATCGAACACTTTATTTTAAAATCGTTCACCTATCATTCCGGCAGGCTTCATTTCAAAATCAGTTTTGTTTTTGCTTGTTTTCGTTTAACAATCGGTCGCTTGATTTTTCAAATTTTGACGTGAAGCAAGCTGCAAATAGAAAAAGAATTTTTTTTAAAATTATTTCTTCTGCCGCCATTTATTTTCGAGCTATTCTTGTAACAAATAATTAATCGTTGACTTTTTGTTCATGTTAGGGGTGAGGGGTGGGGGTGGAGTGTCAAATTGTCGAACATTAAAATCTTCTAATATTGTTTGACGTTTTTGAATGTGAATGTAAGTTCAAGTATCACAATTTTCCTTTTTTTTTTCAATCCCAATTAATAAAGAAATGTTGAAACATTTTTGTTTAAACTCGGGACTTTTGCTTGTACTCGATCGTCTTTTGTTTCGGTATCGCCTGTCTTTTGTTCTAATATAAACTTTTGACGTCTCAAAATCGATTGTTGTAATCGCGCTTCGTTTGAAAATCGATCGTCTTTTGTTTCTTCAGTCAACCAACCGATCGATGAAGTTTTCGATTTTCTTTTGTTTTATAAAATCACCTGCAAATCACAGATAAATAAATAAATAAATTGCAGATGAAATTGTTTGTTTAATTTTTCTCTTTAATTCTTATAATTATTAAAAAATCAATGTCCTCTTTTTAATTTATTGATCGCTTTTTATTTTGATAAACCGCCGAATTGATCGTTCGTCTTTTATTTTAGGTATTTAACAAATCATCGGACGTGTTTCGTTTTACGCAGTTTTTTTTTCTTTTGATAATTTTTGTTTTCAAATCGTTTGTCAAAACGACAAACGAAATAATCTTAATTCTTGTTTTCTATGAGGCTGATTATGTTTAAAGAAAACTGAAGGAGATTTGGAGGGGCGCCGCCATCTCTTGGCCAAAAGTGAAACTTATTTTACTCGAATTTTAAAACACGCTTCACAGCTGACATTCCCAACTCAGGATTTTTTTCAAAAAATATTAAATCAAATTGAAAATATAACCTCACACTAAAATAACCATCCGGAGCGCCATCTGTTGTTCGAAAATGAAAGCAATCAAAAACTGTTTGTAATAAAATTTCTGAAAAAAATGCAATGTTTAAAAAAAATTATTAAATCAAATTGAGAATATAACCTACGCATTAAAATAGTCATCCGGAGCGCCATCTGTTGTTAGAAAATGAAAACAATAAAAAACGATTTGCAACAAAATATCTAAAAATATGCAATGTTTAAAATAAATTATTAAACCAAATTGTTTTACACTGTTTTTTTTTTTTTTTGTTTAATAAAACTTCGATCGATCGTTCTTTGTTTTGATAATTTTTATTTTCAAATCGTTTGTCAAAAAAACAGGCGAAATAATTTTAATTTTTGTTTTCTGTGAGACTGATTACGTTTAAAAAAAAAACTTAAAGGAGATTTGGAGGGGCGGCGCCATCTCTTGGCCAAAAAGTGAAACTTATTTCAGTCGAATTTTAAAACATGCTTCACAGACTTCACCGACATTCCCGACTCGTCTTTTAATTTTAATTTTTTTTCTATCGACTAATTATGTGCGAGGAAAACTAAGGGAGATTTAAAGGGGCGCCATCTCTTGGCCAAAAGTGAAACTTATCTTAGTCGAACATATTTTATCGCGGACGCTTTTAGTCTTTTAAATCTTTAATCGCGCAAATAAAATGGAAACTCGCCGATTTCAACTCCAACAATAAAACAACGTTTATTTTCTTCGACGCACAGAATTCGTGTAAAATAAAAGCAACCTCGCAACCGGGTTGTCAAATGCAACAATCCGAAAAGTCCGAGAAAACGGGCGACGGCGCGTTAGCAGGAGTACTCACGCATAGCTTACATCTGGGGAAGAGTACTCACACCACCCAGCTGCGACAATTGTATTTATTTTCCGGGCGTCTCTCTTTGAATGAAATTACGATTCTCTCGAGACATCGAGAGCGGGGAAAGCGCGATTGTGGTTTGTTAAAGTGTTCCGAAATAATTTGACGAGTATTATTTCTGAAGATATGGATATCCAAGCTAATGAACCTTAAGAAGACAGAAAATTTTTGTTGCAAATTGTTTTTGATGGCAGTGAAAACCTCCAGCAGCCTCTGTGCAGCTTTTTCAGCCCTATTTGGGGCTTCTTAAGCAGAAACACTTCTATTTCTGTTAGTAGATGCATGTGTATACAACAAGACGTGTTTCAAACAGTTGGAACATTTTTAAATAAATTCCCTGTATTATGAAATCGTAAAAAAAAATCATTTGAAACGTTTTTTTGGTAAAAGGAGTAACTGGAGAGATATGAAGGAAGTCGCCTTAAGTGAAACATTCTTTATGTATAAAAGGCTAGCAATACAGTGGAAGTCGCCTTAAGTGAAACATCCTGTATGTATAAAAGGCTAGCAATACAGTGGTGTACACATTAGATGTTCTTTTTAGAACTTTGTATAAAACGCTAGCCAGTACAGTGGTATACACATTAGATGTTTTTTTAGAACTTTGGAGAAGATTGCAGCGTTGATGTTGTTTTTTCTTTTTTTAATTTCGAATGGCTACACAATGATAAACATAATTTTACATTGGGATACCTAATTATTTTAACTGGGTGTAAGCTTGAAGAAAAATATTTTGTCAAGGATAATAAATATCTTTTTGTTATTCTTAGTCTAGACATTTCGTCTCCTAATTATTGCAATAATGATTGGTCCTCCCAAAAAAAAAGGGAATTCTTATAACTACTTAGCGAGACAGACCGAGATCTAAATTACATCTCATGGCTTTTGCGCTTTAGACTTTCATTATTTACGTTAATTTGGCGACGCCGTGAATAAGTGAGCAATTTTAATTATTGTTGCAAAAGTGCAACCCGAGGTCCTTGAAAACGAAACGAAATCCTGCAGACTGTGGGACTCCCAAAATAGTCGCCCGCCGCCGCCACTAAAGAGCCGCGCAATGCTGAGAAAATAACCCACTTTTTACTGCTCCCACCTCCCTTCAGTCCCAGGCATAATCCTTACGGCATTATTGAGAAAAACACAAATGTTTTGCCCACTTCGATCCGCGTGAAACATAAACAAACAGGTTTTTTTTTGCCGTCGGTTTTGCCGCGCAAAAATAACAACAATTATTGTCTGGCGAAAGCAAAGGTCACCGTAGGCGGACGGCACAAAAAAAAAGAGGCGATAAGGACGAACTGACCTAGGCCAATAGAATAAAAATACCGGACGAGTTTTTCTGCGCGTTATACAACTTTCAAAATGTGTCGTAACGACTTAAATAAATAAATAAATGCATTTGGTGTGAGGTTGAAGTGAGGTGAGGTGAGGCGAGGTGAGGTGAGGTGAGGACGGCGGGTGAGGCAATAGTCCAGACTGCATCAATGTATTAATACGTCTCACTTATGCTAACTGACCTAGACCTAGCTCCCAATTGTTTACAGTTGCGACACACACCGACTCAATGCCGAAGTAAAATGTCAATGCCGCAACTTCGACTTATACAACCGACTACTACCAATACAAGCAATGCCTACATACATATATACATAATGCACCCATTATTGTATGTACGCCGTTTGTATCAGTATTGTTCTTTCTTTTTTTTTTAGTCGTCCTATGCATACACTTTACATTTAAGATCCTTTCTGCATCGACGTACACTGACAGACGTAAGTAAAGCGACTTCAAATTGGAAAAACAGAAAATAAATGTAGAAAAATGTTTCGAAATACATACACAGTGAACATGAAAGAAGTGAATTCTCTACAGTGAGAGAAATGAGGATTTGTGACTGTCAGTAGTAGGCTTCTTCACTTGTTCAGGTTCTCGCGAGGACATTAATAAAACCGTCGCGTCAGGAGCATGCGCATAACAAAAGAAATTAAGTTTCTTCTTTGTGCGCATGCTCCGGACGGTTCTACGACGGTTCTAGATCTGGACTGTCCTTGTGAGAAGTCAAACAAGCCCACTATGTCACTAGGGCCCCCGCGCGAGGTCAAAATCCGATCGCGTGCGACTCCACATTTTGGCGCCCTCTGACAGATTATTAAAATTATCAAAATTATTTAAAGAAATTAAAAGAAACAAAGAATTGGAAAAACAGAAAAATTAAGAAAATTTTAAACAAGAGAGAATTTTTCTTTCATTTTCCAAACATTTTCCTTCACTTTTTTCAAGTTCCTAGCTGCTGTGAGCCACCAAAAACGAGTAATCCAATCTTCTCATCTGACTAAGGAGGAAACCGTAACAGCCTACATTATTTATTTACCTAACAAAATTATTAAGTACATTATTTTTTTATAGAAAAATTGGCACACAAAACTTTTCTACTTTTAATTTCCGCAGTTAACTGTTCTATTTTAGTCGTTGTTTTACCAAGAGGTTGACGGCTTCACCAGAACTCCCATTAGTTTAAACTCCTAGTATTTTAAAAAAATTTAAAGAAACAAAAAATGGAAAAAACAGCTATTAAAAAAAAATTAAACATTAGGGAATTTTTGTTAAACATTTTCATTCATTTTTCAAACATTTTCCTTCATTTTTAAACATTTTCCTTCATTTTGAAAACATTTTCCTTCATTTTGAAAACATTCTCCTTCATTTTGAAAACCTTTTCCTTCATTTTGTAAACATTTTCCTTCGCTTCTTTCAAGTTCCTAACTGCTGCGAGCCCTCAAAAACGAAACGCTTCCTTCTCATCTGACTAAGGGGGCCTCTATTCAGACCCCTCCAGAACGCAAGTAGGTGAAGTCTGCTTGTTAATAATATCAGAAAAAGAGAAACAAGATCACAAGAGCAAAATGAACTTAAATTTCTAAAAACCTAAAAAGTAAAATGTAATTTCTTTTTTTTTTAACCAAATCGTAACAGCTTATATAATTTTTTTTACTGAGTACATTAAACTTTTTATGAAAAAAAATGTCTATAAAATTAACATAAATCGAATCGAATCAAGAGCACTGGCGAATTTTTAATTGAAAGTTTGAATAAAAAAGAATCAAACTGAAACCGAATCAAGAAAAAAAAAACAAGAAAATCGGCGTTTAATTAAAAAATAAAATACAGACAAGTAAAATAATAAATTGTTACGATTAAAAAAAAAATTAATCTGCATAAAACATAATAAATACATCTACACCTGCTGTTTTTTTTAATTTCTTTAAATATTATTTACATCTGAATGGGTGTCGTTGGAAATTTTTATTTTCTTGTAAGGGGGGTGGATGGTTTTTAAAATGGTTGGAAATCCCTGTTTTATACGCACGTATCAGAACTTGTAATACTATTAAGGCCTAATGTTTCCAACCTCTTAGTAAATTTATTTAACGACGATTTCGATCATTCATAAAATTCAAATGAAACCCAAAGTTAAGTTTCAAAATTTTTATGTTAAACTAAAAAATAACAAACTTGTTAATTTTGAGCTTCTCTAAAAATTAAAAATTGACATTATAAAAAAATATATATATATTTTTCAAAAATTAGGCGAAATGTAAAATACCGTATCGTATCGTCCAGTATCGTTTTCTATTGTTTTTTGTTCATTTCACATTTTTTCTTTCACCTTTGTTTTTTTTTTTTGTTTAAGAAATTCGTGTTTTATTTTTTATTCACGGTCCCTTTGTTTTGTTTTCTCGATTTTGTTTCTTGCCAGTTTCTTCATTTATAAGTTTTCGCTCCCTAAGAATCGCCGTTTTTCCATTTATTTTTTTTTCGTCTGTCTGTCCAATCTTCTATTTGATTCGATTTGTTTTATTTTGTTTTTCGCATTCTTCCCTTTTTAATCGAACTGGCTGTCGCATTTTATTGTTTTTTTGTTTTTATTTGCAAGAGCTTTCGTCGATTTCCATTTCACTTGCGTTTTTTTTTTTTTTATTTTAAGCTCTCGCATTTTTATCAAATTGATTTTACATTTTCTTGATTGCCTTTTTTACTGTTGCCTCTTATTTTCTGCTAATCTTTTTTTAAACTTTTCTCTTGATATTCATTTGTTTTTTGTTCATCTTAGTTATCCATTTTATTTTGTTTTTTTTTCTGTTCTTCTGGATTTCTCATTTGCTTTTCCGAATCCGAACGATTTCTCGCTTTTTATTGATGTTTTTTTGTAGCTCATCGTTTTTCATATGTTTTCTATCTATTACAGTTGTGATCTTTTGTTTAAAGCATTCAATTTTTCTTTTTCTTTTTTATCGTATTATTTACATTTTTGCAGTTTGCCTTTATTTTTCTAGGAATTTGTCGGACTTTTTATTTTTTTTTTAGCATCATGCCTTGTTTTTATTGCTGTTTATCTCATTTCTCTTTTGTTGCTGATTTTATGCTGGTTTTATTTGGTTTTTTATTTGTTCTGATTTTTAATACGCCAAACTGTCAAACTGCATAGTTCGTTTTTGTCTTCCACCACCACAAACAATTCTAATACGAAAATTTTAAGGTTGTATTTTGTATTGTTTTATTATTACGGAAAGTTTACATTTTTTTATTTATTCCTTCTAATATTTGAATTAATTGGGAATAATTTTTTTTTTTTACATTACGGAGCTTATTCGCCCAACCCAACATAGAATTTTCATTGAAATCTAGATCTAAGTTGTATATTAGGTTGCATTTTAGGTTCGTCGGGCTGGCGCAACTTTCTTGTATCTCTTATAGTTTACGA
Source organism: Prosopocoilus inquinatus (assembly GCA_036172665.1). NCBI lineage: Eukaryota > Metazoa > Arthropoda > Insecta > Coleoptera > Lucanidae > Prosopocoilus > Prosopocoilus inquinatus. Next base: position 3,542,109 of record CM069873.1, read on the forward strand.
GATTCCCATGGTGGCGCTTTAATTAGTTGTAACCCTGTATAAAGCTGGATTCATTGCTAGGAGGCGTTTTGCGTTGGCGTTAAAATTCTACGCGATTCTATTGGCCCAATTTAAAAGTATATGGTTTGTTTAAATTAAACGAACCAATCAAACAGCTATCCCGTAACGAGGCGATAAAAAATCGCCCAGCAATGAATCCATATAAAAGTCAAGATTAACAACAAACGTGAAGTGAATGCATTGAACACTTTTTTGAGTTTTGTTTGTTTGCGACGTTTGAAATGCGTGATTTTCTCTGATTTAAATGAAAAATCCCAAAACGAAAGTGCAGGGGAGCAAAAAGCTGACCGCGAGCAGCAGCAGCAGCACTTCCCGTGTCCAGTTTTCTTATTCGCGTTGCAAAGAAAAGAAAAAAGACAGACGAAAAAGAAAAGCAGCAGAAATGGCATTTATATGCAGTACGAGCGCAAGTATTAATTGTATTAGATGGCCGTGGTGATTGGTGTTGGTTGTAAACGTAATGTGTATAAGTGCCGGGAGAGGAGCAACCGCAAGTCCGCCTGAACTTGATTAAGGTCGCCCCCCAACCCCGCGCTTGCATTCATCTGCATTAACACCTGCAGCTACACGCCGCATTTTTTCTACTTGGCCCGCCCCAGGGCCCAAATACAGGATCTGCAGCCTAACTCCGCGATGCCTGCCCCTGCCGAGAACGACGCCGCAGATCTCCGCACGCCGATTATTACTGCTATTCTAAAGACCATTACTGGGCTAATATTCGGGATAATAGAACGCGGCTATAACTTATTCTATTATGACTTCCAATGTATTTTAATATTACACATTCAATTACATTTATGGGTTACCCTGTGTTGTATGTAGGTACGTGAAAAGGAATTTATTTAACGGATAAATATATATTAGGATTGCCGGGGCTCGAGATGATTAGGAATCATTTTCGAACGCATTGTGGTTGCCTTACAAATCGTATTTGGAATATTAATCATACATGTGATTAATAACGTCTACCTCTAACACGCTCTTGTACGTATGTAACGTAAATTACGTTTCAAAATATCGCTTCTGCCCTCTTCCATCATTAACATTGCACACAGTGTGATAGCAAATCAATGCAGCACTAATATAAACCCGCTTATGACGAGAATCTCTCATTAGTAGGGCAAGGTACAAGGTGACTCAATGTTAAAAATTAAATTAAAAAAGTTGCGTCGCAATCTCAACGTAGAGTTATGGTGGACATTACTGTTGGCGCTCGCTATACAAATCTAATACAATCAGAAAAATGTTTCTTGCAATTATAGTCTTCATTTGCCAAACAAAAAAAAATGAAACATCGAACTCTTATGGTGTCGGCTTTCTTTATCGGTGAAAAATCACAGAAGTTCCGGCCGTCTAGACTGCACTCCGTTTTGAACTCAATCACGTGATATGCGGTGTACGAGGGGTACGCGTTTCGCGTTGATAGTCGCAATGATTGGCCGAACATCCGAATTATGGGGCGTCGCTAAAGTATTGGCTATACAGGGTTACAACTAATTAAAGGGCCGCTACGGGGATCTCGTAAACTATAAGAGATACAAAGATGGTTAAATGATAGAAAAGTTGCGCTATCTTGCATGCGAGTAAGTATTTTTCTGATGGCCCTTTATTGCTGCTAAAAAAGAACACGACGATTACTGACCTTCATCAGAACCAAAAATTTAATTAAATTATAAAATAAATAAAATATAAAATAAGAAAAAGTTTTTTTTTTTTGCTAAAATAGAAGCAGTAAGGAACAAACGAGAAAATTCTTAACGGGAATAATAAAATAGACAACGAGAATAATAAAATAGACAAAAAACAAAACAAATATGAAATAACCGATTTGATATATACGTATTAAAAATCGGAACAAATGAAAAAACCAAATAAAACTTGCATGAAGTCGGAAACAAAAGAAAAATGAAAGAAACAGCAATAAAAATAAGGCACGAAACTATAAAAGAAAAGCAAAAAGTTCGACAAATTCCTAGAAAAATAAAAGCAAACTGCAAAAATGTAAATAATACGATAAAAACAAGAAAAGAAAGAGAAATTGAACGGTGAAATACAATGCGTTAAACGAAAGATCACAACTGTGATAGATACAAAACATATGAAAAAAGATGAACTACAAAAAAAAAACATCAATAAAAAGCGAGAAATCGTTCGGATTCGAAAAAACAAATGGGAAATCCAGAAGAGCAGAAAAAGAAACAAAATAAAATGGATAACTGAGATGAACAAAAAACAAACGAATATCAAGAGAAAAGTTTAAAAAAAGATTAGTAGAAAACAAAAGGCAACTTTAAAAAAAGCAGTCAAAAAAATGTAAAAATCAATTTGATACAAATTAACAAAAGAGAAATGCGAGAGCATAAAATTAATTATAAAAAGAAAAACGGAAGTGAAATGGAAATAGACGAGAGTTTTTGCAAATAAAAACAAGAAAACAATAAAATGCGACCGCCAGTTCGATTAAAAAGGGAAAAATGCGAAAAACGAAATAAAACAAATCAATAGAAGAAAGGATAGACAAAAAGATAAATGGAAAAACGGCGATTCTTAGGGGGCGATAACTTGTAAATTATAAAAAATAAAATCATTTTCAACTATACAGGATGTTTCTGTATTAAGTTACGCATCAAACTTATGATTTTTTAAACGGACCCTTTATAATAAAATATAAATTGTACGTACCTAAATTACGTTTCAAGATATCGCTTCTGCCCTCTTCCATCATTAACATTGCACAAAGTGTGATAGCAAATCAATGCAGCGCTAATATAAACATGCTTATGACGAGAATCTCTCATTAGTAGAGCAAGGTACAAGGTGACTCAATGTTAAAAATTAAATTAAAAAAGATGGTTCGCAATCTCAACGTAGAGTTGGGGTGGACATTACTGTTGGCGCTCGCTATACACATCTAGTACAATCAGAAAAATGTTTCTTGCAATTATAGTCTTCATTTGCCAAACAAATAAAAATGAAACATCGAACTCTTATGGTGTCGGCTTTCTTTATCGGTGAAAAATCACAGAAGTTCCGGCCGTCTAGACTGCACTCCGTTTTGAACTTCTCATGTGATACCCGGTGTACTAGGGTTACGCGTTTCGCGTTGCTAGTCGCAATGATTGGCCGAACTTCCGAATTATGGGGCGTCGCTAAATTATTGGCTATACAGAGTTACAACTAATTAAAGGGCCACTACGGGGATCTCGTAAACTATAAGAGATACAAATATGGTTAAATTATAGAAAAGTTGTGCTACCTTGAGGTCTAAAAAAATATTTTCTATTGTCATTCGTTTTTGAAATATCTTTAAAAAACTCAAAATTCTCATTTTCGAAAATCTCAAATATCTTCTTTATTTCTTAAGATAGAATTACAAAATTTGGTGTTTTTATATTAAATTCGATGGACAGTCTAATGCAGTTCGAAGAAATAGGTTAGGTTTGACAGTTTCGTAGATACGACTGTCAACTGTTTCTTTTTTATGGACGCTACCTTTAGATATTCATAACACGTGATGCAGAGATAATTTTTGAATACGGTCGTATGGACAATTTATGCTTTTGTTTTGAAAGAAAATGTTAGGTTACTGAGAATTTTTTTTAAAAAAATTATTTTTTTTTTAATGTAAAAATATAAATAAGTACAACATTTGAGTAATTAAGTATTTGAATGTTTGCACGCATCCGCCTACTAGATACTTTTTTTTTTTTTTTCAAAAACTTTTATAGTATCTTGATATTCTGTTTTGAAACAAAAGCGTGAGTATGTCGTACGGTCGTATTCAGATTTTGTTTTTGTATCACGTGGTATGAATAGCCAAGGTAGCTTCCATAAGAAAAAAGACAGTTGACACTCGTATCTGCGAAACCGTCAATCCTAACCTATTCCTTCGGGCTCTACTAGATTGTTCATTGAATTTCATGATTCTATTTCAATAAATTGATTTCATTTGAAAGGTAACATCAACATCGATGCTGACACGGAAGGAAGACTGATGCGGTGCTTGGTCTTTCAAGGCGACGGGGTCGATGTTGATGTCCAGGGACAACGGCGAGGGTTATAGTCCAAGGGGAATGACGACGACTATCATGGGGAGAAAGGGAGACTCTTCTTTTCGGATGTCACAAACAGATGAGTTTTCGACTAAAGTTCCGAATTCGGCTCGGTCTATTTATACGGTGTTGTTTATAAAAATCTGCTTACTTACTTAACTAAGTTGTGATATTGCACTTGAGTTTGCAAAAACTTGCAATACTCGCGCTCCAGTTTCATCACTCCCACAGTGACTTCTAGGATTTCATAACTGGATTGTGATTACGTGTTTCTTGTGCTGCCATTTGAAACCAAGGCGTTTCGTTGGTTCAGTAAAACCACCGCCCTTCACGGCATACGTTGCGATTGGCTGTACAGCCATGTTGGCTCGAAAAGTCGGTTTCGTCAACCATCTTCTTATTCGATAGCCCGGCTCGTTAGGGCAAACACTTATTCTGTTGCTGTAAAATTGTGTTATGTAAGAAAATTCTATACATGTAAAACAGTTTGACCGGAATTAAATAAGCTCTACGTGTCTTTTGAGGTGCTTTTCAGCAACCCTTATTAACGTCTAACGATTGTTAGGTGTTGGCCGTGTTTTTTTGTTTATTGTAACAGAATCCGTTTCATCGCGGGCAATCAGGCCGATTGTGAGTATTCCGTGGATTCGTTGCGAGTAAGGCAGATCTCGTTCCTGTGGTTGTCTCAATTCTTTCGGAGCCGCCGCCATATTATTACTAATTCAACTGGTTCTCACTAAACACTCTTCTTGTTAACTGTCCACGTTATTTATTACATACCGCCATTTTATGAATAATTCAGGTGGTCCAAAATGGAAAAAAATTATGATTCATTTCTTACGTGTGCATACACAAGTTCGATGTCCGAAAGAATAAATTGCGTGTTATACATTTTTTTCCGCAGAAAGCCATAAATAAGAACGTTTTAGAGTTTTGTTGCAAGGTAAACGACAGTGTTTCCTTCTACTCCGCGAGGGTTCATTGCCCTTGTGACGCAGTACAGAGGTACCAGTGCCCGTTAACCAATTTATATCTGAGTTTTCAATGCATTTTATCGTAAAAAATTATGCGTCCTAGACTCTTTATGCATAGAGATTCTTTGTTTAGTTTTTCGTGTGCTACCTTTGGTTCGGACGGGTCGGACACGTATTTTGAATCACCCTGTATTGTTTTAGTATAATTTTTGTTGGTTATGATTGAAATTGTTTAAGAGTTTGAACCAAAGATTGTATGTACATACAAAAAAAAATAATAAGGTTTAAGATTGATGCATTCGCATCCGCTTTACGGTTTTCGGTCCACCTTAGCTTTAATTTCGCCGACAAAATTTCGGCTAATTAAGACGGGATTTCAGGAGAGAGGGGGGGAGAGGGAAGGGGAGGGGGGTAATATTAATGCGGCCTTATTTTTGTGAGACGGCGTAATTAGATTCATGCGATGCCCGTCCGGAATCTCGGCAAAAACTAGTTTCAATTTCGCGTTATAAATGGCCGCAATTTTCTTAGAGAACGAGATTAAACATGGTATTTTCTGCGCTAATGACGCGAATCTATTAACCCTTCTAGTATATCCTCGGACGAAGTCGAAAATACTTCGCGTTGTTGCTGATGGTCGGTCTGCTTCACCAATAGTTCTAAACTCGTCCGCCACGAATATGTTCATTACGGTGGATGTGTGCTTGTGAACTTCTCTTCTCTGAATATGGAATGGGATTTTCGTTATTAAAAAAAGAGGAGCAGTATTGGATAAAATAAAAACCCTCACGAGTTGGCCATGGTTTGAGATAGCAATAAACAAGGCACGCGTTTACCGAACCAAAGCCAATTCAAAACGTGAAGTTATTTGAACGCACGTTATAAAACCGTATTACGAGTTTTATGTGCGCGGAGAGCGGCGATAAATTTACAAAGACGAGCTTCAGACATAACCAGACAAACTCTTTTGTATGTACAGGGTGACCACGCAAGAATTCCCACCCCCTTTAACATCTTTACTTTTGAATTTAGAAACAAGTATTAATCATAAAACTTATATAGACTGATTCAAAGTTGTTGATGACGTTTACAGAAAAACAAATGAACATCGCATGACTGAGATATAAACTGAATTTTTTTTTAATGGAATTTTCATATCTTGAATAATAATCGCGTTTCTTTTTTAAAACAATTTTATTTTTTTTTAATTTAAACAGGGGTTTCCCAGCTGAGTCGGTATCGATCGACCCCTTGGAGGTCGATGTAAACTTGAAAGGGGTCCGCTAGGGGTCTTTCGAGGAATCAGAATCTTGTTTAATGGAGGCGAAAACAATTTAAAAAAAAGGTTTAAAAATAATATTAAGTAAATTTGAATCAGTTCGAATACAACAGGAAAAAAAAAGACGTTCGATTGATTAATTAAAATCAAAACGCTCCTTAAAAAATGAATAAAATAAAAATAAAAGACGATCGGCGAACAAGACGGAAGAAATTAAAAAGTGTGATGAAACTCGTTAACGCGCGGTTTCTTCGCTTCCTGATAAATTTATCTGCCGGGTATTATCCTCGGAAACCATTGAAATCGATAATAGTTTCCGAGGATATTACCTGGCAGATAAATTTATCGGGAAGTAAAGAAATCGGGGGGCATAAGTCAGATTAAAACTGACTTTCATCAGAACCAAAAATTTAATTAAACCTAATGATTAAAACATAAAATAAATAAAATAAATTCAAAACCAAAAATGGCGATCAATCGGCGGGATCGAAATGTAAAATAAAATAATATTAAATCGAGAAGAAAAAAAAGCTTACAAAAGACGATCAATTGATTAGCAAAACGACAAAAAGTCAAAGTCTGAAATAAAACCAAACCGACGAGGAAACAAAAAACAAAATGATTAGTTGATAATTTAAAAGTGAAAAAAAAAAAACAAATGAAACCGATCTAAAGAAAAAATAAATGGTTATATTAAAAATTAAATAAATTAAAGTCAAATGAAAAATGCATGAAGATAAATTATTATGCTAAAGTTAGGATGAAAATATAAATTGTATAAAACTAACGGTAAGTTGAAACGATTTAAGAATGGACAAATTTTGTCACGATGCAAGAAATAATCTGTAAATATTAACATAATAATAATAATCTTTATTTCAAAGCAGTATTGTGACAGTTAATTACAAACTGCCTGAGAACGTCAAATACCTACAAACAAAAAAGACTATAAAAAGACTATAAACAAAAATTAAAATTTAAACTAAAACAAAATTAAACAATAAGGAGAGAAAAAAACAACAATAAATTAAATAAAGAATAAAACTAATGATGATGATGATAATAATGACGAAACAGGGCGATCAGTTAATAATTAAAAAATCAAAATAAAGTCAAATCGAATAAAATCAAATAAAATCAAAGAAGTAATGGTAAATGGTAGTTAAAAAATGAAAACAAAACGATTGAAATCTATTTAAAAAAAAAGTAAAACTCGATCAATTTATTATGTTGAAAATTAAGTGAAATGAAGTCGAATAAGGAATTAAATTAATTTAATTAAAAAATTAAAAAAACAAAAGATGATCGTCACAAAGATGAGACTAGACTAGAAGAAAAAATCCATAAAATTAACATAAATCGAATCGAATCAAGAGCACTGGCGAATTTTTAATTGAAAGTTTGAATAAAAAAGAATCAAACTGAAATCGAATCAAGAAAAAAAAAAATAAGAAAATCGACGAATAATTAAAAAATAAAATAAAGACAAGTAAAATAATAAATTGTTACAATAAAAAAAAAATCAATCTGCATAAAACATTATAAATACATCTACACCTGCTGTTTTTTTTTTTTTTAAATATTATTTAATCTTTATCTAAATGGGTGTCGTTGGAAATTTTTATTTTCTTGTAAGGGGGTGGATGGATTTAAAAATGGTTGGAAATCCCTGTTTTACACGCACGTATCAGAACTTGTAATACTATTAAGGCCTAAAGGTTCCAACCTCTTAATAAATTTATCTGACGAATAATTCCACGAATTCGATCATTCATAAAGTTCAAATGAAATCCAAAGTTAAGTTTCAAAATTTTCAAGTTAAACTATAAAATAACAAACTTGTTAATTTTAAGCTTCTGTAAAAATTAAAAATTGACATAATAAAAAAAATATATATTTTTCAAAAATTAGACGAAATATAAAAAATACCGTATCGTATCGAAATATCGTATCGTTCAGTATCGTTTTCTTTTGTTTTTTGTTCATTTTAGATTTTTTCTTTCACCTTTGTTTTTTTTTTTGTTTTAAGGAATTCATGTTTTACATTTTATTCTCACGGTCCCTTTGTTTCGTTTTCTCGTTTTGTTTTTCTTGCCAGTTTCTTCATTTATAAGTTTTCGCCCCCGAAGAGTCGCCGGTTTTCCATTTATCTTTTTGTCTGTCTATCCATTCTTCTATTGATTTGTTTTATTTTGTTTTTCGCAGTTTTCCCTTTTTTAATCGATCTGGCTGTCGCATTTTATTGTTTTTTTGTTTTTATTTGCAAAAGCTTTCGTCGATTTCCATTTCACTTGCGTTTTTTTTTTTTAAATTAATTTTATGCTCTCACATTTTTATCAAATTGATTTTACATTTTCTTGATTGCCTTTTTTACTGTTGCCTCTTGTTTTCTACTAATCTTTTTTTTAAACTCTTGTCTTGATATTCATTTGTTTTTTATTCATCTTAGTTATCCATTTTATTTTGTTTTTTTTTTTCTGCTCTTCTGGATTTCTCATTTGCTTTTCCGAATCCGAACGATTTCTCGCTTTTTATTGATGTTTTTTTGTAACTCATCGTTTTTCATATGTTTTGTATCTATTACAGTTGTGATCTTTTGTTTAAAGCATTGTATTTCATCATTCAATTTTTCTTTTTTTTTTTGTTTTTATCGTATTATTTACATTTTTGGAGTTTGCTTTTATTTTTCTAGGAACTAGTCGGACTTTTTATTTTTTTTTTTAGCATCATGCCTTGTTTTTATTGCTGTTTCTCTCATTTCTCTTTTGTTGCTGACTTTATGCAGGTTTTATTTGTTCTGATTTTTAATCGGTGATTTTTTATTTGTTTTGTTTTTTATCTATTTATTCTCGTTAAGAATTTTCTTTTGTTCCTTTTTGCTCCTATTTTTAGCAAAAAAAAAAAAAAATAGTTCACCTTGACAACTGTCAAACTACATAGTTCGTTTTTGTCTTCCATCACCACAAACAATTCTAATACGAAAATTTTAAGGTTGTATTTTGTGTTGTTTTATTATTACGGAAAGTTTACATTTTTTTATTTATTCCTTCTAATATTTGAATTAATTGGGAATACATTTTTTTTACATTACGGAGCTTATTCGCCAAGTAACGTTATTAGGAACTTTATTAACTTAACAAGTGGAAAGATCGGCCTAAATACAAATATCTCGGAAATCGCTCGTTTTACATAAAAATTAGTTAGAGAAATTAAATTAATTAAAATTAAATAAATACAAATATACCGAGTGTTCAATTTTAGAAAACAAAATCCAAACAAATATCTCGGTTATCCGATGCTCGTTAAGTTTTGTATCAAACATTTCTTTCTAAGTTCAAAAATAAAAGAGTTACAGGGGGGTGGGAATTCTCGCGTACGTAATCACCTTGTACAGGGCGTCTCATCGCTCCGAGGAACTCCAAAAACGACATTTTATCAAAAGACTTTGTTAACGAAAGTTGAGCCCCCTCATATTCGGCACAATCTAAAATTATTTTCAACTATACAGAACGTTTCTTTATTAAGTTACGCGTCAAACTTATGATTTTTTAAACGGAACCCTATGTAAGAAAATTAAAAAAAATCATGTTCTGTACACATCTTGATCTTAATTTGCGCGACGTTTGAGTGATATGAAAAGAAGAAGTAAAAAAAAAACAAAAAAACAACAACATCGTTACTTAGCCGCATGCGTTGCTGCATTATTACAAAAACAAACGAATTATGAGGGCAACTCGGCCTTAGTAATTAATTACTTCTGTAAACAAAACGAATGCGCCTCGCGAAATAAAAACCAAACGCAGTAATGACACTATCTGTTTTCGTTCGGGGCCTTTTTATTGCTATAATTAGCGAACTACAATTACACGCTGGATGTGTGTGTGTGTGTGTATTGTCTGGAATCATTTCGACGGCAGATGCTTGCGCTTGTTCTAGAAATATTTATAAATTTATTAAATATCGTTTTTAATTTTTTATATGTCTATCTTAACACGAACTTAATACTTCTACTATTTATGGGTAATTGACGTAAGTGTTACGACCTCAACTATTTCGCGGGAAATTTAAAAATGTTTCTTTCCAATTCCAAAAATTGATTAAACTATTAAAAAACGTTTTGTAAAGTTTTTTTGGGGTTTTATAATAATAAACAATAATAGTAATAAATTTCTTTTTTGTATATAGCAATTTACAAGAATCGACGTACAGGGTGATTGCGCGAGAATTCCCACCCCCCTTATTGAATTATTTTTGACTTTAGAAAGAAGTATTTATTACAAAACTTATATAGACCGATTCAAACTTTTTGCTGATGTTTACAGAAAAACAAATGAACATCGCTTTAGTGAAATATAAACTGAAACTTTATTTTTATTTTTTTTTTTAATGAAACACTTAGTATTTTTATACATATTTGAAATCTTAAATAATAATCGCCTTTCTTTTTTTAAACAAATTTTACTTTTTAAAGGGATTTCCAACGGGGTCGGTATCGACCCCTTGGAGATCGATGAGGCTGACCCTTGCAAGGTCTATGAACCTTTAAGGGTCAACTAGAGATCTCTCAAGGGGTCAGAATCTTGTTTAAACGGAGGCCTAGCCGAAGAGTTTATAAAAAAAATTTACAAAGATTTACAAATAATTAATTAAATAAATTCGAATCAGTTCGCAGCAAAGAGAGAAAAAAAGGGACGTTCAATTGATTATCAAAACGCTCCTAAAATATAATGATAAAATCGAATAAAACAAAAACAAAAGACGGACGTCGAACAAGACAGGACGAAAATAAAAATCGTGTTAAACTCATTAACTCAAGTCGACATAAACTGACTGTCATCAGGAACTGTCAACAATGAAATTAAATTTAATAATTAAAAAATAAAATAAATTCAAAGCCAAAGAGGAGAATCAATCAATCGGCGGGATTGAAATTTAAAATAAAATAATCTTAAATCGAGTAAAAAGAAAAGAAACAAAAGACGATCAAAAACCAAGGTAATTAGTTCTTAATTCAAAAGTGGAAAACAAAACAAATGAAATCGATTGAAAGAAAAAACAAAGGCCAACAAAAATTTGAAAAAATAACATCAAACGAAGAAGATTATAATAAAGTTAGAATCAAAATAAAAATTGCGTAAGCATCTAACATTAAGTCAAATTGATTTTTTTTTTTAAATTGACAAATTCTGTCAGAATTCAAGGAATAAGCTGAAAACAGGACCATCGGTTAATAATAAAAAAAAAAATCAAAAGAAAGTCAAATCGCATGAAAGGCAAGACGAAACGGCGATCGATCGAAGGGATTAAATTTTAAAATAAAGTCACACCCACTAAACTAATTTGTGATAATTAAAAATAAAACCACCAAGTTTGTGATAATTAAAAAACAAAAATAATACAAACGTACAAATAATGGTAAGTAGTTGTTAAAAAATTTTAAAAAAAGTAGTTAAAAATTTTTAAAAAATAGTTAAAATATTTAAAAAAACGATTGAAATCCACTAAAAGTAAAACAAAGCTCGATCAATTGATTATATTGAAAATTTAAATGAAATAAAGTCGAAGAAAGAATTAAAAAAAGAAAACAGAAAAAAGAAAATGAGACTAAAAGAATTTAAGAGAGATTTAAGATAAAATCAAATCGACTAAAACGCATGGGCGAATTTTTTATTGAAAGTTTGAACAAAAGAGAGTCAAACGATCGACGTGACGTGAAAACCAGCACTGTTTTCTCTTTGTTTTAAATGCTGCAACGAACTTATAAGAACTGCCAACAATTGTAAAAAAGGAACTGCCCTTCTAGGCGTTGGGTTTCATTTGGAAAAAAATAGGAAATCGTTACACCACCATTTCCCTAAGGGACTGTCTTTTCCTTTAATTTTCTATCAGGTAGCGTGCTTTAAATAAGTTAACGGCGATTTCGAATCACATTTTGCTGCCGCCAGGTAATTTTTGGGGAAATTACCGAACCTGATTAATCGACTAATCGATAACTCTTTCGTATTCGAATTTTGAAGGGAGTTCTTGAGCTTAGAAACTGTACAACAACAAATAAAATACATCGCGTGCAACAGTAGATCTATTGAGCACTAATTTAAATTGTTGCAAGAAACAATTAAAAATAAAATATGTACTCCTATGTAACAGTAAAAGAGAAATTTTGAAGAGAGAAAGTGGACGTGATGTATTTAAGATAACAATTACTATACCTTTTCAGGCAGAATGTAGTAACAGAGACTCTGGGATGCCCTGGTGCTCCTCGATTGGATTCTGTGCGTCGAAGCTGGTGTACAAACATACGATTGAAGTTAATAAATGGGTAATGCAAAACGAAAATCGATCGTGTGCTCTGCTTTATGAGTGATAAAAATAAAAGACGCATAAACAATTAAAAATAAAATACTCCTATATAATAGTGAAAAAGAAATTTTGAAGAGAGAAAGTGGACGTGATGTATTTAAGATAAGAATTTCTATACCTTTTCAGGCAGAACGTAGTAGCAGAGACTCTGAGATGCCCTGGGGCTCCTCGATTAGATTCTGGGCGCCGAAGCTGGTGTACAAACATACAATTGAAATTAATAAATGTGTAATGCGAAACGAAAATCGATCGTGTGCTCTGCTTTATGAGAGATAAAAATAAAAGACGCATAAACAATTAAAAATGAAATACTCCTATATAATAGTAAGAAAGAAATTTTGAAGAAAAAATGGACGTGATGTATTTAAGATAACAATTACTATACCTTTTCAGGCAGAACGTAGTAACAGAGACTCTGGGATGCCCTGGGGCTCCTCGATTAGATTCTGGGCGTCGAAGCTGGTGTACAAACATACAATTGAAATTAATAAATGTGTAATGCAAAACGAAAATCGATCGTGTGCTCTGCTTTATGAGCGATAAAAATAAAAGACGCATAAACAATTAAAAATAAAATACTCCTATATAATAGTAACAAAGAAATTTTGAAGAGAGAAAGTGGACGTGATGTATTTAAGACAACAATTACTATACCTTTTCAGGCAGAACGTAGTAACAGAGACTCTGGAATGCACTGGGGCTCCTCGATTGGATTCTGGACGTCGAAGCTGGTGTACAAACATACGATTGAAGTTAATAAATGGGTAATGCAAAACGAAAATCGATCGTGTGCTCTGCTTTATGAGTGATAAAAATAAAAGACGCATAAACAATTAAAAATAAAATACTCCTATATAATAGTAAAAAAGAGATTTTGAAGAAAAAGTGGACGTGATGTATTTAAGATAAGAATTACTATACCTTTTCAGGCAGAACGTAGTGACAGAGACTCTGGGATGCCCTGGGGCTCCTCGATTAGATTCTGGGCGTCGAAGCTGGTGTACAAACATACAATTGAAGTTAATAAATGGGTAATGCAAAACGAAAATCGATCGTGTGCTCTGCTTTATGAGTGATAAAAATAAAAGACGCATAAGCAATTAAAAATAAAATACTCCTATATAATAGTAACAAAGAAATTTTGAAGAGAGAAAGTGGACGTGATGTATTTAAGATTACAATTACTATACCTTTTCAGGCGGAACGTAGTAACAGAGATTCTGGGATGCCCTGGGGCTCTTCGATTAGATTCTGGGCGTCGAAGCTGGTGTACAAACATACGATTGAAATTAATAAATGTGTAATGCAAAACGAAAATCGATCGCGTGCTCTGCTTTATGAGTGATAAAAATAAAAGACGCATAAACAATTAAAAATAAAATACTCCTATATAATAGTAAAAAAGAAATTTTGAAGAGAGAAAGTGGACGTGATGCATTTAAGATAACAATTACAGTACCTTTTCAGGCAGAACGTAGTAACAGAGACTCTGGGATGCCCTGGGGCTCCTCGATTAGATTCTGGACGTCGAAGCTGGTGTACAAACATACAATTGAAATTAATAAATGTGTAATGCGAAACGAAAATCGATCGTGTGCTCTGCTTTATGAGTGATAAAAATAAAAGACGCATAAGCAATTAAAAATAAAATACTCCTATATAATAGTAACAAAGAAATTTTGAAGAGAGAAAGTGGACGTGATGTATTTAAGATTACAATTACTATACCTTTTCAGGCGGAACGTAGTAACAGAGATTCTGGGATGCCCTGGGGCTCCTCGATTAGATTCTGGGCGTCGAAGCTGGTGTACAAACATACAATTGAAGTTAATAAATGTGTAATGCAAAACGAAAATCGATCGTGTGCTCTGCTTTATGAGTGATAAAAATAAAAGACGCATAAACAATTAAAAATAAAATACTCCTATATAATAGTAAAAAAGAAATTTTGAAGAGAGAAAGTGGACGTGATGTATTTAAGATAAGAATTACTATACCTTTTTAGGCAGAACGTAGTGACAGAGACTCTGGGATGCCCTGGGGCTCCTCGATTAGATTCTGGGCGTCGAAGCTGGTGTACAAACATACAATTGAAGTTAATAAATGGGTAATGCAAAACGAAAATCGATCGTGTGCTCTGCTTTATGAGTGATAAAAATAAAAGACGCATAAACAATTAAAAATAAAATACTCCTATATAATAGTAAAAAAGAAATTTTGAAGAAAAAATTGACGTGATGTATTTAAGATAACAATTGCTATACCTTTTCAGGCAGAACGTAGTAACAGAGACTCTGAGATGCCCTGGGGCTCTTCGATTAAATTCTGGGCGTCGAAGCTGGTGTACAAACATACGATTGAAATTAATAAATGTGTAATGCAAAACGAAAATCGATCGTCTGCTCTGCTTTATGAGAGGTAGAAATAAAAGACGCTCTCGCGTATCGACTCACACCCGCAGCTTACTATAAATATATAAATACTATATTTTTTAATAGCTACACATCGATTAATTCTTTTCTACATAAACTTGAGTGATGGATGGATGATGGACGTCTAGCTCAGTTGAATTGAAACAGAGACAGTATAGAAATGAATTCCTAAATTAAAACCAAGTATAAAAGTGTGTACTCTCTGGCTAGACTCTTGACGTTAATGCAAACTCGCTGAAAATGAGAATGGATAGTATTTTCTTTTTTTTTTTTTTTTTTTCTTCTTTTCGCTTGACAATGCTTGAAGTAGGTAACCAAGAAATATACGATGATATTTTTCTCAGGGCACATTTAGCCTTCTCAGTGGCTGACTCGACCGCAACAAGACACGTAAAATATGGCGGGCGTTTTAACCGCGTGGCGAGGTAAATAAATAAATAAATAAATAAAGTTCAGAGGCGGTTATAAAATGCGGGGCTGCACCGGTTGCAGTAGTTGCAGATGCAGAAAGAACAGGGAGGCTGACTAATAGACTCCTACAAAGCTCGTAGAAAATTACACTACTTAATCAATTACAAGCTGACTATCGATCAATCTCTGCCTCCGTCTCAAAGAGGCAGTGTGCGGTTCCAGCAGAGACTTCGTTACGTATCTGGAGTCCTGATCATGATGAAACGTCTCCTTACCCGACGGTTATACATCAGAGACCGATTCCTTCACTGTTTTATATCCTGTTAACTGACTTTTTCTCTCTGATTACTATCAATCAGAATCCTAGGAGAGGTAAGCCTTAAACATCATTAATCGCTGGGAAAAAATTATTACATGATTTCGAATACATTAATTCTGCTACTTTGAAAAGAAAGCAACGTTGTTCGTACGAGATGGATGTACGACCAAACTTTTTTTTCAACAATCAACCTATCCGACTTATCCGCTATGACTTACAAAAGGAACGCAGGACACCAACCATTTACTTCCCATTCAAAGTTTGAACAAGGGGATCAAGACCATATCAAACAATCATCACTCAGACGTCTTATGATTAACCAAAAGTAATTTTGGATGGTCATTTACAGAAAGGGATCAGTTCTTTTTCTAGATGGCGGCCCATTTTTCCATTGGCCAGAAGGTGTGGGTTGGTTGTAAATCCACGAATCCACTGAATTAGAAATAGCAGGACGTGAGTTTGGTGAAACATCCAAGAATTGAATCCAACGAAGAGAGCCAAGGAGGAGATGCTAACGGGAACATGAGAAGAAATGATAATCAGGATAATACTACCAGAAAACTTCTAAATAGCATCGAAAACGTCATTCTCTGAAGATACCAACTGAAGAACAGTGCGTATTTTCAAGTTGGTCTTCTCAAATACGAAAACGTAGAGGTGATTTTTTGGTTTGCATTAAAATTGGTTGGCGCAGTAGGCCTCCGCGCGGAGAAAAATATTCCATCTGTAATATTACTGGAATTAGTTAAGCCTGAGAGAGTATTTCTTTTTGGAGGACAATGGATTGACTGAAGATTGATCCATTCAACTCGATTCGTTCACTTAAATCGATGGATTGGATGTTTTCAGGATGTTATCCACCCTCCAATAAACAGATGACGAGGAAATGAATGCAGGCTTACCAAAGGAACGCAGGGCAGTTTAAAAAGGGAAGAGATTTTGGTCATGACTTCATTCTTTCAAGCTTGTTATGATTAGAAATGCCCCCAAAATAATTTTGGATGGTCCTTTGCAAAAAAAGGGAATATTCCTTCTTCTTTTTCGTCTTTGGCCAAAAGAAAAGGGTTGGAAATACCCCCAAAATAATTTTGGATGGTCCTTTACAAAAAAAGGGATTATTTCTTCTTCTTTTTCGTCTTTGGCCAAAAGAAATGGGTTGGAAATACCCCCAAAATAATTTTGGATGGTCCTTTACAAAAAAAGGGATTGTTTCTTCTTCTTTTTCGCCTTTGGCCACAAAAGAAATGGGTTGGTGTAAATCTGCGAATCCACTGAATTAGAAACAGCAGGACGTGAGTTTGGTAAAACATCCTAGAGTTGAATCCAATGAAGAAAGCCAAGGAGGAGATGCTAACGGGAACATGAGAAGAAATGATAATTAGGATAATACTACCAGAGAACTTCTAAATAGCATCGAAAACGTCAATCTCTGAAGATACCAACTGAAGAAGAGCGCGTATTTTCAAGTTGGTCTTCTCAAATACGAAAACATAGAGGAGATTTTTTGGTTGGCGTTAAAATTGGTTGGCGCAGTAGGCCTCCGCGCGGAGAAAAATATTCCATCTGTAATTTTACTGGAATTACTTAAGCCTGAGAGAGTATTTCTTTTTGAAGGACAATGCATTGACTGAAGATTGATCCATCCAACTCGATTCATTCACTTAAATCGATGGATTGGATGTTTTCAGGATGTTATCTACCCTCCAATAAACAGATGACGAGGAAATGAACGCAGGCTTACCACAGGAACGCAAGGCAGTTTAAAAAGGGAAGAGATTTTGGTCGTGACTTCATTCTTTCAAACTTGTTATGATTAGAAATGCCCCCAAAATAATTTTGGGTGGTCCTTTACAAAAAAAAGGGATTATTCCTTCTTCTTTTTCGTCTTTGGCCAAAAGAGATGGGTTGGAAATACCCCGAAAATAATTTTGGATGGTCCTTTACAAAAAAAAGGGATTGTTTCTTCTTCTTTTTCGCCTTTGGCCACAAAAGAAATGGGTTGGTGTAAATCTGCGAATCCACTGAATTAGAAACAGCCGGATTTGAGGATAGGAAGCAGTCCAAAGCTAAAACATCCAAGACATCAGTCAATCAACAAAGCCCAGAATGAAATGCTAAATGGAATATGACGAGAAACGAAAGGAAGGACGCCAAAAGCAATCAGGAACAAAATTACCAGAGGGCTTCCAAAAAAAAAAAAAGAAACGTCGAAGAAGCCGAACATCGTCCTCTGAAGAAGAAGAAAAGCGTGCGCTTTTCAAAATGTCTTCCTCAAATACGAGCACGAAGAAGAGTTCTTTCGGTGTTAAAATAAGTACGAGAAGGTAGGAGAAGATAATAGTGGAGCTTCTTCCTGCGATATTTCTGGAATTAGTTAAACCTTAGAATCCATTTCTGTGTGGAGAAAACTGAAAATTGGTCCATTCATCTCATTCCAATCTCCAAAGGTTTCAGCCGAAGACGACTGGCTATTTTCAGCTGTCTGTTATCTATTCGCACGTAAGAAGTCGAAGAAAAAATGCGAATGAGAGTAATGAGAAGCGAAAGGAAGAAATGAGAGGTCATCTACCTACGGTAAATCAAACCTCCAGAAGGTTTCTAAGAAGCATCATCGTAGATTTGAACCTCAACACCTGAAGATACGAATTGAAGAATTGGTTGAATTTTTGGCTTCCGATTGGAACTGCGTAGCTCGGCTTTCTTCCACTGCCGAGCTTTCGTTCTCCATTGCAGAAGGACTTCCTCAGGGCTACTGCTTGCTGGCGGTGATGCAGCCACTGGTAGTCTTGCTGCTGCTTCTTGTAAGTCGTTGAGATTCCAGCCTCAACGACTTACAAGAAGAAGCAGCAAGACTACCAGTGGGTCGTTGAGGCTGGAATCTCAACGACTTACAAGTTCTTCTGCAATGGAGAACGAAAGGTCGTCAGTGGAAGAAATCCGAGATACGCGATTCCAATCGGAAGCCAAGAATTCGACCATGGACGACGGCCGCGGAGGCCTTCAAGTTAAACTAAGAGTATATTGCTCTCAGATATGGCAACGAAGAGATCTTTGATGTCCGTCTGCACGCAGAAGAAATTTTGAAACAACTTCTGAAATTAGTTAAAGCCTCAGAAATCAATTCTTTTCAGAAGACGATGCAACGATCGATCCATTTCACCGAATCCAGTCTCTAACAGACAAGTGGATGGAATGTTATCTATCCTCAAATAAGCGTACAAAGATAAAATGAACGCAATTAACTTGACCAAGATGTGCAGGTTGCAGTTTAACGGCCAGATAACTTGTAATGCTTTCTTCATCTGCCGATCCTTCGCCGTCTTCTTCTTCTTCTTCTTCTTCTTCACCCCCACCACCAGTATAATCATCTAGAGGCTTCTAAAAGGATTCGTAGATTTGAACATCAACTTCTGAGG
The DNA here is from genome assembly GCA_036172665.1 of Prosopocoilus inquinatus. Taxonomy (NCBI): domain Eukaryota; kingdom Metazoa; phylum Arthropoda; class Insecta; order Coleoptera; family Lucanidae; genus Prosopocoilus; species Prosopocoilus inquinatus. The sequence continues at coordinate 3,561,412 of CM069873.1, forward strand.
ATACCAGCTGAAGAAGACAAGAAGATCTTGTCCTTAGATACGACAACGAAGAAGAAATCTTCTGGTGTTAAAATAACCACCGTGGAAGTTCGTACATAGAAGAAGCATCGTCAGAATCCATTTCTTTCCAGAAGACAATGCGCTGATTAAAGATTGATCCATTCAATCTGATCCAATCTCTAAATATTCCGAATAAATACAAGTGGGTTATTGACCGTTATCTATCCTCAAATGAGAATACAAAGAGGAAATGAATGCAATTAACTTGATCAAGATGGGCAAGTTGCAGTTCAATAACGGCCAAATCATTTGTGATACTTTCTTCATCTGACGATCCTTCGCCATTATCTTTTTCTTCGCCCCCATCACCAATACACTCATCCAAATTTAAGAGACAGACGCTTCTAAGAAGCATCGTAGATTTAAAGACCTCTTGAAAGATATCAGCTGAAGAAGAGTGTACATTTTCAAGATCTTGCCCTCAGATACGACAACGAAGAAGAAATCTTCTGGTGTTAAAATAACCACCGTGGACGTCCGTACATAGAAGAGACTCATGAAGCATCGGCGTAATACTTCTGGAATTAGTTAAGGCGTCAGAATCCATTTCTTTTCGGAAGACAATGCCTTGATTGATCCATTGAACCTAATCCGATCCCCAAAGGTTTCAGTTGAAGACCATTGGGTGGAATGCCATCTATCCTCAAACAAGAATGCAAAGAGAAAATGAATGCAATTAACTTGTTCAACTCCCATTCTTTATCTGGCGATCCTTCGACGTCTTCTTATTCTTCACCCCCATCACCAATATAATCATCGAAATTTAAGGGACAGAGACTTTCGTAGATCTGAAGACCTCTTGAAACCCCCTGAAGGTACCAACTGAAGAAGAGCGTACATTTTCAAGATCTTGCCCTCAGATGCAACGAAAAAAAATCTTCTGGTGTTAAAATAACCACCGTGGACGTTCGTACATAGAAGAGACTCATGGAGCATCGTCGTAATACTTCTGGAATTAGTTAAGGCGTCAGAATCCATTTCTTTTCGGAAGACACTGCATTGATTGATCCATTGGACCTAATCCGAAACCCAAAGGTTTCAGTTGAAGACCATTGGGCGGAATGCCATCTATCCTGAAACAAGAATGCAAAGAGAAAATGAATGCAATTAACTTGTTCAACTGCCATTCTTCATCTGACGATCCTCCGATGTCTTCTTATTCTTCACCCCCATCACCAATATAATCATCTAAATTTAAGGGACAGAGACTTTCGTAGATCTGAAGACCTCTCGAAAACCCTTGAAGATACCAACTGGAGAAGAGTGTACATTTTCAAGATCTTGCCCTCAGATATGACAATGAAAAAAAAAAAATTTTTTTGGTGTTAAAATAACGACCGTGGACGTCCGTACATAGAAGAGACTCATGGAGCATCGTCGTAATATTTCTGGAATTAGTTAAGACGTCAGAATCCATTTCTTTCCAGAAGACAATGCCTTGATTAATCCGTTGGACCTTATCCGAACCCCAAAGGTTTCAGTTGAAGACCATTGGGTGGAGTGTCAGGCATCCTCAAACAAAAATACAAAGAGGAAATGAATGCAATTAACTTGTTCAACTCCCATTCTTTATCTAACGATCCTTCGACGTCTTCTTTTTCTTCACCCCCATCACCAATATAATCATATCATCAAAATTGAAGGGACAAACACTAACCAATAGCATCAAGTCCACCTGTTTCATCAGGGATTGGCACAAACAGTTTAATCTTTCGAAAATAAAACTGAAATTGGAAAAAAAACGAAAATAAAGTAGAAGAAGGATAACATGGAGGAAGAATGATGTAGTGGAAGAGAAAACAGGGAAGACGAGGAAAAAATTAATGATCTAGTGGAAGAGAAAACAAGGAAAAAGAGGAAGAATTAAATTACCTGAGCTCAGATAAAGAAAACTGACTTGAACAAGGTAATAAACTAAAATAGGCAGGCAGAGGAAGGAATGATTTGCACCTCTCTCTGTCGAAATCTTATTCTTCTTCTTGTTCCTCCTCCAATTTTAATGAAAATGAAGAAGAGCTTACTTTAATAAATAATAATAATAATAATATCGTGTTATCTTCTTTATTTATTCGTCTTCGTCTTCCATTTCGAGTTGGGGTTGGGGTTGGGAAAATCTGTTTGAAATGAAGAAGAGCTTACTTTAATAAATGATAATAACATCGTGTTATCTCCTCTATTTATTCGTCTTCGTCTTCCATTTCGAGTTGGAGTTGGGGTTGGGAAAATATGTTTGAAATGAAGAAGAGTTTATTTTAATAAATGATAATAATATCCTGTTATCTTCTTTATTTATTCGTCTTCGTCTTCCATTTCGAGTTGGAGTTGGGGTTGGGAAAATATGTTTGAAATGAAGAAGAGTTTATTTTAATAAATAATAATAATATCGTGTTATCTTCTTTATTTATTCGTCTTCGTCTTCCATTTCGAGTTGGGGTTGGGGTTGGGAAAATCTGTTTGAAATGAAGAAGAGCTTAGGGGTTGGGGTTGGGAAAATCTGTTTGAAATGAAGAAGAGCTTACTTTAATAAATGATAATAACATCGTGTTATCTTCTTTATTCATTCCTCTTCGTCTTCGATTTGGAGTTGGATTTGGGGTTGGGCAAATCTCTTCTGAGACTTCATGAAATCTTTTCCGTTTCCATATTTTCATTGCGACTGTGCCGAGTTGTCCTTGAAGAAACATCCAGTGTAATAACCCTACATTAAATAAACTAATTTTCTAGTAGGTTTAACGCCGTTAGGCTTGATAGAACATGCGAGTTCGCAACGTCATCAAGGTCGTTTAAAGATATTAACTGGTGAAAACCATTAGCTCGCCGCAATAATAATTTATGTAAAGCTTCTCACAATGAAGAAAACGCTTTTCACATGCCCGCATAATTAAGGCGCAAAAATCCACGGAGGGCACAGCAATATGCATGCATATACATATATATATATATATATACAAGGCGTTCGATATTTGCATGTTGTTGCTGGTGATGGCTGAAGGTGATTGATTATGGCCGACATTAAATTACGGCGAGCCGGGGGAATTATCGCGTTTTATTATTTTAAAATTTGTGTTAAATAATGTGCAGACACAAAACGCCCGATCGCCGACTTAGATAGAGGTCGGGCGCATTTGCATTTCAGGCGCGATTTTTAGTTAGGCCAGCTTCTATTTGCCCCCTCTCCGAATCAATTTTTGCAAATATTATTATAATTATTGCGCTGTTGCATAATGCATTCGTGTTTTATCGGAATATGATTACCATAGTATTTCGAATAAGGTTTTTTTTTGTTTCACCTGATACCCCCTCTTGATTCCTTGAAATTAAATGTAACTGTAGTCAGAATTCAGTATTACAATTGGCAACATTTCCCCCCTAGAATTTAAAATTGAAGTGATATTTTGATGACAGGAACAACACTGGTACTTAAGACATACTTTTTATTTGGGGTAGACATTACTTTTCAATCTGATTGTACAAAGTGACTCTGCGAGAATTGCCACCTATTTTAACATCTTTATTTTTGAATTTAGAAAGAAATTTTCATTACAAAACTTACATACAGAAAAATTCAACATTTTTTACTGATGTTTACAAATAAACAAACGAACATTGCATAACTGAGTTATAAACTGATTTTTTTTATGGTATTCTTATACATATTTGAAGCCTAGATTAAATTCTTGTGGGATGTTGCCTATCTAATGTAAACCAAAAACGATTAGTCGTCGAGATGTACGTATTTATTAAGCAAGGATTAGAAAATGAATTTTACAAGAAGTCTTTTGGAATCTTTAAATCGTGATGCCAAAAAAAAATAATATATTACCAATGATAATTGAAAACTATTTTAATAGCGACCCGAATCACATTGATATTGAAAAAAATCTTAAATAACAATTGAAAGTTAGACAAATGAAATAGATAAAGAAAAAACAGAGTTTTCTTTTAACTTGTCAAAATAGCCTACTTTTCCTAAATCTTGCCAGAAAAGTTTTGCCATGATTTTATGAAACTGCACCTTATAATTAATACATTAATCGCCTTTATTTTTTTTTTAAACAGATTTTATTTTTTTTAACTTTGTTTAAGTAAATCCTAACGTTTTGTCTGAGAGACGATTTTTTTTTTAATTTTTACCTTTATCACCAGGGGCTCCTTCGAGGGTCGATGAAGACTTCTTGAAAGGGATCGATGAACATCTTAAGGAGTCGGCTGGGATTCGAGTTGGTAAGTTCTGAATAGTTTGCAAAAAAAAAAAATAATAATATTAAATAAATTCGAATCAACTCGAATAAAAAAGATTATCCGAATAAAAACCCTTCTAAAATGTGATAGAGTCGAAAAAGAAAAAAAAACAAAAGACGATCGTCGCATAACACAGGACGAACAAAAAAAAATGCGTGAGGCTCAATAAGTCAGGTCGACATAAAAACTGACCTTCATCCGATCAAAAATTTAATCTATTTATGGGCATATTAAAGAAAAAAGACGATCGGTTAATATTTAAAAAAATAAAAAAATAATTAATAATTAAAAAATAATAAAAATAAATAAAATAAAGTCAAGGCCAAAAATGGCGATCCTTAATAAAATAACCTTAAATCGTTTAAAAAAAAAAACAAAAGACGATCAATTGATATACGTAATTAAAAAATAAAAAATAATTAATAATTAAAAAATATAAAATAAATAAAATAAAGTCAAGACCGAAAACGGCGATCGTTCATAAAATAACCTTAAATCGTTTAAAAAAAACAAAAGACGATCAATTGATATACGTAATTAAAAAATAAAAAGTCATCTCAAATGAAATCAAACCGAAGAAGAGAAAACGAAAAACGAGACGATTAGTTGATAAGTAAGCTAAAAACTAAAAATTAAAAGCAAAATCAAAACAAATGGAATCGTTTAAAACAAAAAACAAAGGTCCCATCAATTGATCATATTAAAAAATTGAGAAAATAGGATGATGATGATGAAGTTAGGACCGAAATAACTAACAATTATGTCAAATTGTTTTCAAAATTGACAAATTTTGTCATGATCCAAAGAATTAATCTGTAAGTATTAATAATTAAAAAAACAAAACGAAGTCAAATCGAATCAAATAGAAAACAAAATGGCGTACAATGGACGGTATTAAAGTGTAAAATAAATTCAGCAGACTGAATGAACGGAAAAAAACAGCAAAAGACGATCAATTGGAAATTAAAAATAAAAAAACCAAGTCAAATAAAATCAAACAAAAGGTAGTAAATGGTAGTTAAAAAATAATAAAATAATAAAATAAAAACGAAACAAATGAAATCTATTAAAAGAAAAAACAAAGCTCGAGGACCAACTGACTATAATTAAAAATTAAATGAAATAAAACAGAGTAAGGAATTTAAAAAAAAAATACAAAAAACAAAAAATGAACGTTGACGAAGATAAGACTAAAATAAAAGTCCTATAAAAGTAACATAAAATCAAACTGATAATTCGAATATAAAATCGATTAAAAGAAAAAATAAAGGTCACATCAATTCATTATATTTATCAAAAATTAAAAAAAAAGGATGATGATAAAATTAGGACCAAAATAACTAACAATAAGTCAGTTTGATAATTAAAAAACAAACTAAAGTCAAATCGAATCAAAAATCAAAAAACGAAAAAAAGACGATCAATTGAAAACTAAAAATAAAAAAAACTAAATCAAATAAAATCAAACAAAAGACTGCAAATGGTAGTTTAAAAAATAAGAACGAAACAAATGAAATCTATATTAAAAGAAAAAAAAACAAAGCTCGACCAATTGATTATAATTAAAAAGATTGCAATAATATAATAATTTTTAATTATAAATGAATTGGTCGAGCTTTGTTTTTTTTTCTTTTAATATAGATTTCATTTGTTTGTTTCGTTCTTATTTTTTAAACTACCATTTGCAATCATTTGTTTGATTTTATTTGACATGGTCTTTTTAATTTTTTATTGATCGTCTTCTGTTTTTTTTTAATTATAATCAAAATTGATTTAAAAATTGATTAAATTTTGTCAATGATTAATTAATCTGTACATATTAATAATTAAAAAACAAAATAAAGTCAAATCGAATCAGAGAGAAAACGAAATGGCGTTCAATGGATGGCATTAAAGTGTGAAATAAACTCGGACCGAGTAAACGAAAAAAAAATAAACAAAAGACGATCAATTGAAAATTAAAAATAAAGAACCAAGTCAAATAAAGTCAAACAAAAGATGGTAAATGGTAGTTTTAAAAATAAAAACGAAACAAAAGAAATCTATTAAAAGAAAAAAAAAGCAAAGCTCGAGGACCAACTAAATATTAATAATTAAAAAACGAAATAAAGTCAAATCGCATCGAAAAGAAAACAAAATGACGTACACTCGACGGCATTAAAGTGTAAAATAAAATCAGCAGACTAGATAAAACGAAAAAGAACAAAAGACGATCAACTGAAAATTAAAAATGAAACCAAGTCAAATAAAATTAAACAAAAGATAGTAAATGGTAGTTTAAAAAATAAAGGCGAAACAAATGAAATCGATTAAAAGAAAAAGCAGAGCTCCGCCAATTGATTGCAATTAAAAATTAACTAAAATAAGGTCGAAAACGGAATCTAAAAAAAAAACAAAAGAACAAAAGATGAACGTTGACTTATCTTCGTCAACGATCATCTTTTTTTTGTTTTTTTCGTTTTTTTTCCCACTAAAATAAAAATTCTATAAAACTAACATAAAATCAAACTGTTAATTCGAATATAAAATCCGATTAAAATAAAAAAAAACGAAGGTCACGTCAATTGATTTTATTAAAGTTGTAAAATAAACTCAGCAGACTGAGTAAACGAAAAAGATGAACAAAAGACGATCAATTGCAAATTAAAAATAAAAAACCAAGTCAAATAAAATCAAACAAAAATGATGATAAATGGTAGTTTAAGAAATAAGAACGAAACAAATTAAATCTATTATAAGCAAAAAAAAAAAAAAACAAACCTGGACTAATTGATTATAATTGAATATTAAATGAAATGAAGTCCAATAAGGAATTAAAAAAAAAATAAGAAACAAAAGGTGATCGTTGACGAAGATAAGACTAAAATAAAAATTCTACAAAACTAACATCAAATCAACACCGGCGAATTTTTAACTGAAAGTAATAATTCGAATATAAAATGAAGTCATGTCGAATCAAGAAAAGAAAAAGAGACGTAGTCGACCGTCTCTTTTTCTTTTCTTGATAATAAAAAAAATGAAACAATAAAATAAAGACAAGTAGAGTAACAGATTGAAGCAATTGAACGTTAAAAGTGAAAATTGCCGTATATTTAATTTAGCAGCCTTAAGAATATTTACATGATTATCGATGTGTCCTGTAAGAACATTAATTAGATGATACAGTACAGTACAATACTTAAAATAAGTAGAAAAAATGAAATATAATAAAAAAAGTTCAAGTTAATTGATATAATGCCGCCCCCAAAAAAGATAACACTTTTTTACATTTTTTTGACGTAAATTTAATAATGCTAAGAATTTTGTTTTGTCGCTGTAATGATTATATAAATATATGCGAATATACCGAGTGTTCCGTTTAAGAAAACAAAACGTCGGTTATATGATGTGGCATTTGTTATATGCAGGGAACGGGATTATATATTTTGTTCGATTAAATACAAGCGAGGCGGCATACATTGCAGCGACGCCGACGTGTGAATGCACACACGCTCGTTGCCGCCTCTTTTGAAATAGACTTGAACAAAATGTATAATTCCGTCCTGTAGTTATATGGTAAACGTCAGTAAAAACTTTGAAATATTTGTGTAGAAATAAAAAGGACTATACGAATTTGCCTCCCTTTTATTACTTATTGTAAACATTTTGTATCAAACATTTCTTTCCAAGTTTAAAAATAAAAAAACTTATAGGAGGTGGAAATTCTCGCGTAGTCACCCTGTATGTACATACATGCGTACCGTAGATGTTTTGCGCAGAAAGTAATTTTTCCTTTCTTCGGTGTTAATTGATTGTTTATTGTCATCAGCAATTGCGTGCTTACGAGATTTCGTAATTAACAGTGTCATCTTAAAAAAAAGGCACACCGACGATTGTTTACCTTTTCCATTATCGGATGTTATTTCCACACGTAAATTCCTTATTTAAATAGAACCGTTAAAACATCAAGAGATTGTTAATTCTCGCTGTTTACAATAACTTAAAAAAAAATGAAAATTGAAGAATTAGGAAAGTAATTTAGTAGTAGATTTAATTTTAGGTTTTTTTTGTTTTTTAATCAGTCAAACTACTCTCTTTTTAATCAGTTGAACTATCCCACCTATTTTACTAATTGATACACACACAATGATTGACCTCGTCATCGTCCTTTTATTTTGTATTTTTTTGCTGTTACTCTTTCACCATGCACAGCTTTATTGTCCAAGAACTTCGTCCTCCAGCAACGAAAAAAAAAATAATGCATAGGTAACAGGCAATTTAAGTTGTGCCCTCGTTTCGAAGTGAAACCCAAACAGACAGTAAATTTGTTTGCGTCAACGAATTCTTTACTCTAAATAGAGTAGCACTTGAGCGTTTAAATTTTAAACGACGCGATTGAGATGAGTATTTCCCTGTGGCTTATTTATCTACTATTTTGTGTACAATTTCGATAATTTATAAGAAAAAGCTTGACATCTACATTGGAAATCATTAGCGCCTAAGTAGTTGTAAACACGAGCTGGATGGAGATTTGCCTTGGAGCGTCGACAAAAAGCAAACAGCGTGTACTAATTATGTGTTATTTGTGTTTCTCTAAGTCGAGATCGTTGTCCACTAGAAAGCTAATATCACTAACGACCGAACAATCGCACAATGAACGGCTTAGCCGAAAGTGGAGGACGAGCCTTAGCCTAGGCAGCAAGGAGAAGACAACCAACCCTTGCCACTGATTACAGTCCACCGTCTAGGGACCGGCTCTAATGACGGCTCTGGCAACCGCCAGCATCGGTCCAAGGCCGCCAGTCACTGGACCTGCCGAGATCGAAATTCCTTGCTCGGTATGCCTATTATCAAACTGCCCATTTTGTTTTCTTATGTTACAGCCTTGAAAAGCCTTCAGAAAATATTCTGGAGAAAAAAATTAAAAAATCGAATAAAAAGTAAAGAATGACTCACAACCTTATGCATATCATCCAAATATGTCAAGTGTTTTATATTTCTGGAGAAAAGGAACTTTTATTCTACTTCCAAAAATATAAAAGCATTCAGGATGTTCCATGTAAGACATCAGAAGTTTGGAGCTTGGATCTCAAAAACTACGCACCTTAGAAAAATACGTACAACAAAGTGTAATAAATTCTACGTTACAAAGTGACTTACAGACATCGATAATTTTCATTATCAACAAAAAAGTTACGAATGATTTTAGAAATTGCGGAACACCCTGTAGCTCGTAAACGCTTCAAGATATCGAAACGCGGCGTTAATTTTGAAAATAAAAACCGAGCTTTGGACACCGAGGAGGTCACACCGATCGATTTTTTTTTTTTTTTGTCTACAATTCATCTAAAAATGGGCGTTTCCCTTTAAAACTGTGTCAAATTCGGCCCACCCCTGTACACTCCCGAACATAAAAGATGAAACACTATTTTTTTTTTCTTTTCTAAAGCTTTGATTCTGAAGTTTAGATTATAATAACGTGTCCAGACGTCGTCCTACTTTCTTTGTAACAATCGTCCTTCTCTGGTTTGTCGTCTTTGTCGTAAGTCCTCCTTTGACGCAGATTCATAAACCAAAATCAATCTGTACGTGCGCGTTTTCTTTTTTTTTTCGTAACTCTGCTCGGTCTGCTCCTCATAATAGCCGCTGTCTCAAGGTTACCAAGGTCCCCCCCCCCGAAACAGCCAGTTATTTGAAAAAATTCCCTAGAATTTTAAGGTTATGTTTTTATTGAAATAAATAGCGTGCGTGCAAATGCCCCCATTTGAACATTTGAAGTTGACTAAAATGCGATTTTCAGTTTACTCTCTCGAAATGCTTTCATTTGACGTGTCACGTGACGTGGTTTTCATTTTTTTCTGATCGTCAGAAGACAGCAGTTCAGGTGACGGTCTCGTCGAGACGTAGCTCGAGTTCTGCGTACTTTTTGTGTCACTCTTCTTCCGCCATTTTGGATTCCAAGATGGCGGTTGAGTACGTCACGTCGAAACGTCTCGTTTGATGCGCGACACGACGAGCGAGCGCAACCCCTCAGACCTGGCAACACTGCTGCACCTGGAACACGGTATTATTCAATAACTCACTTCACATTTGCGCAAGCTGTGAAATAAACAAAAATTTTTTTTCTATCTTTTCTTTAGCTTCTAGAAAGGCTGAAAAATTCGGAAAATCTAAATTTTCTGATGGCTTTTTCCAACCAGCTCTTTGGCATTATTGATTTTCTTAGTGTGATTTGTGACAGGCGAAGGCAATGACAGTTTTATGAAACCTCCACCACACTATTGCGTCAAATGTCAAAAATCTCTCCAAAAAAGGATCTATCCTTCACGTTTGGTAACACTGCTTTCGCTGGAAGACGAATACCTCCACTATATTGTGTCAGATGTCAAAAATCCCATCAAAGAGAGATTATCCGTCACGTCTGGCAACATTGCTTTCGTTGGAAAACAAATAGCACCACTATATTGTGTCAGATATCAAAAATCCCTCCAAAAAAGGATCCTCCCTCACGTCTGGCAACACTGTTTCCACTGGAAAATATACGATATCTAAGATTTATTCTTACTGTCATTATTTTTTTATCATTTGATGAAGATGTGTTCAATCAATCAGTAGAAAAAAGATTGGGTTTCATCAATTTCTTGAAACGATTTCGAACGTCTTGGTTTGCGAAAAACAAACAAAAATATAAATAAACAAAACCAACCAACAACAAACATTATTATTATTACTATTAAACTACTTTTCAGAGAGAAACACACACAGAGAGAGAGAGAGAGAGGGACAACATTTTTGTACAGAAATTAGTGCAAAGTATGTATTAAAATATTGTTAAATATTAAAATATTGCAAAAAAAAAGAAATTAAATAATAAATTTCAAACTCAAACGCGTACGTTAGTTCACTATAATAAAAAAAAACATATAATAATAATAATAATAATAATTGTTACCCTTAACTATTCGAAAGTAAAACTTAATCCCCGTCAACAATCGGATTTGTTCGTTTCCAAATTACGTGCCTAAAAATACCGCATTTTGCAATACTCAAGAAAACAAATGAAAAAAATAAAAATAAAAAAGTTCACGTTAAAAAATCGACTTATCTGTAAGTTTTAATAAAATGCAAAGAAACGGCATTTGAGAAGTCGTTTAAAACGTCTCCAAAAAATCCTCAAAAGAGGCGTTGTTGCATCCTTCTTTAATAAAAAAAAAAATGTGTCGCTAATAATAGTTATAAATGAATGAAGAAGTAAAACAAAAAAGAAACGAAAGGTAATTTAATGTGGTGATTAATAGAATAAAACAAAAGACGATCGAATAAAATAATAAAAATAATAATAAAAATGCCAAAGCTACAAAATTAGAAATTAAAAAAAAGGGGGCTCAATCAAAAATTAAAAACTTGCAATAATAAAAATAATAATAAATCTGAAACGATTGAATAGAATACAATATACAGGGTGTTCATGGGAAGCCGCAACAATAGCTAACTTTCTTATTTGTATTTTTACGAAGTTACTTAAATTAGGAAACTTTTAGGACCTTTTCTCTTCGGTTTTATGGTACTTTCAAAAAAACAAATGACAATCAGGTTTTCGAGATTTTCAGTTGTTTTCAACTTTTTTAAATGGAACATTATATTTTTTATTAGCGTATCATGTTCAGGATGTCAAGTTAAGTATTTCTCTAAAATATTCCCCTCCTAAGTGGACTATTTTATAAATTATTTGATAAATAATGGTATTAGACATTTTAACGTGTCGCGCTTTCAATATTTGGACCCAAGGGTTTTTAGTTTGAAATAAATTTAAACAAATTTTGAATCATGACAGTTCACAAAGGTCTGACAATTTGAACACGCTTCCTTTATTCTCTTGTTTCAACGCGCACCATATTGTATTCGTGAATAAAAAAAAAACTATCGTAACGATACACTTCTTCCTGCGAATATCAAGACTGAATTATTTATGAAATATTCTGTTTTGAGACGAGGAAGAGAAGTCCTAAAACCTTTCTAATTTAAGTTACTTCGTAAAAATACAAATAGAGAGTTGGCTATTGTAGCGGCTTCCCATGAATACCCTGTATATATATACAATATATATTGATATACAATATCAAATTGCGTGGATCGATAAAATAAAAACAACTTTACTGTCAATCGATGACAACAACAAAAGTAAACAAAAAAAATTGTAAAAAATAAACGTCATTAATAGAACGAAAAGAAAATGAAACAAGAACGACATGAATCGACGAAATCTAAAACGGATAACAAATAAGGAAAAATCAAAAGAAATTGACGAAGGCAAAGGAGAACTGAAACGAACATACAAAAACACAAACGAAAACAGAAGAAGATCAACGTTTTAAAAGCGAAAGAAACAAAGAAAAGTCGAATAAAATGCGATGGAAGGCGTAAAAGGCGATTTGTTTGAAAATAAAAAAAAACGGTACAGCAAAAATATTTAAGGCTAACGATGAACGTACATATTTCATCCGAAGAGCACGGCAATCAGGAAAAAAACAAAAAAAAAGAAACAAAAGAAGCTCCACTTTTCTAGACTGGATAGTAATAAATTAAAATCGCCAATTGTGAAAACAAAAAATGGAATTGCGTGAAGTATCGTGTCGGTTTTAATAGGAAAAATTATAATTGTCGCAAGAAAAAATAACTGAAAAATAAATTAAAAAAAAATCCGCGACAGAAATCGTCGTCGATTTTTCATTCGTTCTTGACTTCATGAAACGTAAACAGACAAACGAAAGCTTGATTTGATATTTAAGAGAACATTTTACATGAACGAAACGAATAAACAAATTTTGTTAAGGATAAGATATAAGGAAAACAAAAAAGAAATCGATAAAACCCAAGCTTGAGCTTTCTTGTTGTGAAAACGAAACTTTAATTAAAAAAAGACTCCTAACCACAATATGTTTTTTTTTAAACTAAATACGTATTTCGGCAGGTATGCTGCCATCTTCAGTAGTTGCGACTTCTATCCTGCTAAATCACAGGAGAAGTGGTAGTTAGTAGGATAGAAGTCGCAACTACTGAAGATGGCAGCATAGCTGCCGAAATACGTATTTAGAAATTTGCTAAATCACAGGAGAAGTGGTAGTTAGTAGGATAGAAGTCGCAACTACTGAAGATGGCAGCATAGCTGCCGAAATACGTATTTAGTTTAAAAAAAAAAACATATTGTGGTTAGGAGTCAAATCCAAATTTATTATTAGACAAGCCACAGTCTCCAATATATTAAACATTAAAATAACGATTAGGTAAAAATTAAAATGCAATAAGAATTCATTCCGGTCAGTCTTTCAAGGTCAACCAAACAAAAAAACTGAAATTTTAGAAAGTATTAAAACCCCAGAACTGATTTAATTATTACTACTGAGTATTTAGCTACCATTAGTAACCTGCTTTTTATTATAATTTTGATCACCGAAAAAAAATTATTACTACAAATTAAAAAAAAATATGTAACTCCCTCCCTATTAAATTTGTTGTTTATAAATTTTTTAGATAAATAAACCAGAAGAAAAATATTTCTTATTATGCTTAGTTAGCTCGGTTAGGTATCGTTAATACGCATCCCGGCGTTGCCTTTACTGGCTCTACAAAGTTGAGGAATAACTGACCCCACTGTCTGCATTCGCAAGTGTGACGATATTCCTTCACGATAAATAAATTGACTTCATTGCATATTCGTAACGTAAACATTTCGGCGCATACCGTAATTAACACCGCTTTCGTTAAGCAGTTTCTTTGTTCCCCTGTTTATTTTTAATCACTTTCCAGACGCTAATTTGAATTTACACCGAACAATCAATAATATACGACGAATCTAGTTTTCGCCAAAGAAATAATACACTGCGCAGGTCTTCCTTATTCATAAATAAATCCTCACTTTTGCACTTCTCGATATGTACTACGATGCTCAACTTAAATGATACTCCTGCATGCTGGGAACCGCACTAATATTTTGCACCAACGTCAATGGAAGATTTTGTTTGTTCGTTTTGATTGTTGTTTGTATCCGTGCTTCAATCTTTAATCGAAATCATTCTACCGAAATAAATCTCCGAAAAGATACAATTAAAAAACTTTGTCATTTTAGCCAATCATTAGATTAGTTAATTACATACGTCATGGATCATGCGGCGCAGAAGATTTGCGACAAGTGTTAAAAGTGACACAACGAATTTATGAACGAGAATTCAATTTTTTTTTTTTTTTTAATTTTAAGTCCTTGTTTTCCTTGAGTTTATTTAGGTCTAGTTGACCTTGGGATTCTTTCGACTTAATTTTTATTTGCTTTACGTACCTTGAATTTATTAAGTAGAAAGTTTTTTTAATCTCAAACCGGACAGAAAAATGAAGGGAAACACACTCAACGTTTCGCTATAGATTTATAGCTTCGTCAGGTTTTATAAATCTATAGCGAAACGTTGAGTGTGTTTCCCTTCATTTTTCTGTCCGGTTTGAGATTAAAAAAACTTTCTACTTACTATTTTCATCGGACAAGAACAAACTTCAATCTTGAATTTATTCTTTACTTTTTTAGAAATTTTTTTTGGGTAGATTGCTTGAAATTAACACGAAATTGGGTCGACCTTGATATTTATCAAGACTTTTATTTTCTCTTTTAATATTTAGATTTGTAATTTTCTTTTATTTATTTATTTATCTTCTTGGTTCGACTTATTTAGACTGAGTTTAGCTAGGTTGGCTTTGGGGTTGTCTGGACTTAATTTGTATTTACTTTTTTTTTATTAAATTTTTTTAATATATTATTGTGTTCTTAGTTCTTTTCTTGCTGTCCAATATTTTACTTGTATAAGTAAAATTGAGTTCAGTTGGCTTGGGTCATCCTTGAGATTATTTTGGATTTTTTTCTCGTTTAATTTTTTTTTAATTTCTCAAAATTCATTTCTTTTTTTTTAATTTTCTTCTCGTTGGGTTTATTTACGTTGACTTTATTTGGATTAGGTTGACCTTGGGATTGGTTCAATTTAATTTTTACTTATTTGAGTTAAATTTATTTTGCTTTTAATCTCTTACTTGAATTGAATACGCTTAGGGTGAATGCAGTTGGGTTGGGTTGACCTTGAGATACCTTCGGAGTTTTGTTGAGTTAATTTTTTTACTGTTTTAAATTTTTAGATTATAAATTTTCTGTTCAATTTTTTTTACGTTGGACTTGTTTAGGTTTAGTTTATTTAGGTTGACCTTGGCGTTGTTTCTGCTTAATCATTCTAATTTATTTTACTCTTAAATACCAATTTTTTATTTAAATTAAATATAGGTAGGGCGAATTCACTTGAATAGAGTTCTTGACCTTGAGATTGTTTTGGGACTTTTACCGAGTTTATTTTTTATTCTTAGATTTTTTATTTTTATTTGTTTGGACTTATTTCGGTTAGACTGGCCTTGCGAATATTTGAGATACGTCTTGCGACAAGTATTAAAAGTGACACAACGAATTTATGAACGAGAATTCAATTTTTTTTTTTTTAATTTTAAGTCCTTGTTTTCCTTGAGTTTATCTAGGTCTAGTTGACCTTGGGATTCTTTCGACTTAATTTTCATTTACTTTACGTACCTTGAATTTATTCTTTACTTTTTTTAAAAATTTTTTTGGGTGGATTGCTTGAAATTAACACTGAGTTGGATCGACCTTGATATTTATTAAGACTTTTATTTTCTTTTTTAATATTTAGATTTGTAATTTTCTTTTATTTATTTATTTATTTTCTTGGTTCGACTTATTTAGACTGAGTTTAGCTAAGTTGGCTTTGGGGTTGTCTGGACTTAATTTGTGTTTACTTTTTTTTATTAAATTTTTTTAATATATTATTGTGTTCTTAGTTCTTTTCTTGCTGTTCAATATTTTACTTGCATAAGTAAAATTGAGTTCAGTTGGCTTGGGTCATCCTTGAGATTATTTTGGATTTTTTTCTCGTTTAATTTTTTTTTTAATTTCTCAAAATCATTTTTTTTTAATTTTCTTCTCGTTGGGTTTATTTACGTTGACTTTATTTGGATTAGGTTGACCTTGGGATTGGTTCAATTAAATTTTTACTTATTTGAGTTAAATTTATTTTGCTTTTAATCTCTTACTTGAGTTGAATACGCTTAGGGTGAATGCAGTTGGGTTGGGTTGACCTTGAGATACCTTCGGAGTTTTGTTGAGTTAATTTTTTTACTGTTTTAAATTTTTAGATTATAAATTTTCTGTTCAATTTTTTTTACGTTGGACTTGTTTAGGTTTAGTTTATTTAGGTTGACCTTGGCGTTGTTTCTGCTTAATCATTCTAATTTATTTTACTCTTAAATACCAATTTTTTATTTAAATTAAATATAGTTAGGGCGAATTCACTTGAATAGGGTTGTTGACCTTGAGATTGTTTGGGAACTTTTACCGAGTTTATTTTTATTCTTAGATTTTTTATTTTTATTTTTTTGGGCTTATTGGTCGGGTTAGACTAGTATTGCGAATATTTCGACTTAATTTTAATTTATTTTATGTATTATATTTTCTTTTTTAATTTTCAATTTTGACAGAATCTAACACGGTTAGGTTCGGCTGGCCTTGAGATTGTCGAAGCTTAATTCTAACCGATTTTAAATCTTTTGGGCTGGCTTCGAGATTGGTTGACCCTAATTTTCCTTAACCTGAAGTCGATTAGGCTTAATAATTCTTAAGGCCAGTTGTCAAAGGAGGTTTAAACTGACGTTCAACTGAACCTGGTTCAAAGTGAACAAAATCGCATCAAATTTTATTTATGAATGCTTTAATCGCCACATGCCCTGAAGATTCTATGCGAATTTGTTTTCTTTGAACCTGGCTCAGTTAAGCTTGGGTTTGAACCGCCTTTGTACAACCGGCGCTTAGATTTTGAATTGGGTTGGGCTGACTCTGACTAAATACTGATTGATGTTAGTTTGGAATGATACTCCTGCATGCGAACCACACCCTTAAGAACATTTAGCATAAGGGCTACGAAACTGTCAGATGGTATCGTTTATAGTGAGCATCGTTGTACATACCTGTACAATGTACACTAACAGCCAACATAAAGGCGACTTGCAAGTGAGAGTGTTGTTTTATTTCTGCCACAAAAAAAAAACAAATAAACCAACAAGGTGGATGGTGTTTGTCCCCTAAATCGTAGAGTGCACCTATCAATATTTATGTGCACCCCCGGTATCTTTATATCCAAGTTCGTTAGTCATTGAAGTGAAAAGTGCCGAGTTCATTGCAGGTGCATAGAAGTCATGATGATTATAAGCAGCGGCGTCTCCTCCCATTGTCTCAAGCTCGTCACCGGATGCTGCTGCTGCTGCATCCAGACATCTAAAATTATAAATACGAAATAAGAACGGTGCTTCCTGTTCGCCATCGTGCGACACACACGCTCCACTAAATTACGCGTCTCAAAGGAAATTTTATTTACGAAATACTTCAAAAAAAAAAAAACAAAAAAAATGATGGGGCCGAACGTTTCCTTGAAAACAGAAGGAGGTTTACCGCCCCATAACTAGGATTAATCTTCAAAATTTACTACTTCATCTATTTATACATATATATACACTCTCCTTTTCAGCAATAACGTGTTTTCGTTTAAATTATAACCAAGTTTAAGTCAGGAATAAAGCACATTAACCTTTCATGTGGTGTGTTTGGTAGTCAAATTCGTTAATCCGCTGTGTATAAATGTTTTAAAATAATCTCTGATCCTCCTCGTTTGTAAAAACTACCTCTATTAATTTAAATTGAAGAGATACTGAAAGGTACAGTCGAAATTTATTATTGTTTTACGTAACCGAGTGTATATCGAAAACCGTTGACTTTAAGACCTTTGTTTACTAGGACTTTTGTGTTTGTATTCATGATATCTATGACCGGGTAAAATATCCAAACATGCTTTTTAAACACCCTGTATGGGGTGCCCCGCTGAAGTCGGCTCCCTTCATACCTCTCGAGTTACTCATTTTACAAAAAAAAACAAAAAATGTTTCAAATGAAAGTTACATTATGTCATGTGGAGCACGTTTTAAAATTAGTTTGGTGTATACAGAGTGTTCCGTTTGGTCTGGGCGTTACGTCACTTCGTTATTTTAAATGGAACACCCTGTATATTGTCATATTTTCGGATAGTACGCTTTATTTTTGCAATTTTGCGAAGAAAAAAAATTCCTATCGACTAAGTTCCTTTTGTTTAAATACAAGTTGCTGTGATTTTTATTTATTATTACATTTATTTATTAATTTAATTTAATTCCTATTATTAAAATCAAATTAATAACAAACATTTTACTGTAATTGTAGGCTGAAATTGTAAAATTTTAACTAATGTTCAAAAAAAAACCCTCACCCCCGTCAGTAACAACGTTTTTTTGATAAGGAGACGAAAAACAAAAAACGATCGGTCCTTTTCCGCGACAGAAAAACCGAAAATCAAAAGATTATTCCATGACGATTTCAACTTCTTACCTCATGACGTATGACGGAAAAACATAAACGACGAAATAACTTCGTTTCTCTCCTTAAAAAAAAAAGGAGCGACGAGACGTTCGGGCATACCACGACGTCAAAATATGTTATTCCGAACTCTACTCATAACCAGGGAACGGAATTGTGTATTTTGTTCGATTAATTACAAACGAGGCGGCAAACGTATAACGTTGCAGTGGCATGTGAATGCACACACTCTCGTTGCCGCCTCGTTCGAAATATACCCGAACAAACTATATAATTCCGACCTGTACTCATAACACATGTTGAAATCTGATATAAAACATGAAATTTACTTTTATTATTATTTATTTTATTATTTAATATGTGATTGTATGACATATGTAAAACGCACAGTAATTTTTCTATGAGTGAAATGTATAAAGGGTGTGTGCTTATTATTAAGTTGCCACGATCTGTCAGTTGGCTGGTTCGTTAAATTAAATTCGCAACAAATCTCCGGAGTTTATTTTATTTTTTAATTTATTTTTTCCGAGTTACGTAACGCCGTGCGCAATTTAATCAGATTTCTATCGGTAATTTATGCAAAGACTATGCCAATTATTCCTCGTTTTTAATAATCAACATATTAGTTCACGCTTCCTGGTGGATGCAAGCGGCGTGCGGTAATTGACAATTTTAAAATCGTTTTTGCCGCACCAGAAAACATTAGCGAACGTGATTACTTCAGATTAACCATTCCTTAATTAGTACATGTGCATTTATACGTGTGGCTTTAATTATACTAATACAAGGCGATTTTTCTCCGTCCGACGGCGAGAAAAAAACAAGGAAAATGTTTGTTCGATTTCCTTTCGTAATCGTCCGTCCACAAGCGACTATACTATACTCACTTTCTTAAAAGTTTTTCTTTTTTTTTGCGGCGCGGCTGCGCGTTGTTTTAAACACAAATTAGTTGAGAGCGTTAGGCAACTTGAGTAATGCGCCGAACACAATGCAATTATTCCCATTTTTCCGGTGGTGTGAATAAAACGCCGTCGCCGCCGCCGCTGCTTCGCAGCGGCATTTACGCAATAAATTATTTATTAGCTTTCGATTCGAACAGCAGCTACCGAAACCCACTTGGATTTCCTGATTTGATCGATTTAAGAGAACGGCACACTTTAATGTTCTCAGCGGTTAATCATTTACATGGTGATACGCCTGAATAATTAATATACACTACAGAGTGTTCTTTCACTGCGTGGAAATATTTAAACCTGCAATATATCTCCATAAATGGCAACGAGTCGATTGAACTCGTATGTTCTTAACATAAATGTAATAGTTTTCGAGAAAAATGCAGAGGCAGATTTTCACTAAACCGTTTGAGAACTGCTGGCTTAGCTAAAAGTGAAACGCGGGCGCCTCTTCAATTACGACCCGCAGCCGAAGTGGGCCAGGGTCGGTGTCTTACTGCATCTTGAGCAGGAACGACGTAAATCAGCACCGCTCCGATCAGCTAGTCCGTCAAAACGGAGACGAACAATTTAAATTAACTTCACTGCAAGTAATTACAAGTACATTACAAGTACTTTTAAATTAAAATCTAGTGTAATTCAAGAAGCTGCGGTTCATAATTGCCGAACAAATTATAAGCGAGGTACAAACAAATTGTAATTTCTCATTACAAATTATTTTTAAAACATTTACATTTACTTTGCTTGCAAAGACCGTAAGTAGCAATACTTTCATAGCTAGCAGCGAGATTGCAGCAAAAGTTTATTTACGTAAAAGAGTGAAAAGAGAACTTTTTTAACGCGCTTGCCTGATTGGTGCATAAATTTCCGGATTTATTCGTCGATAGTCGACATCGTAGAACATATTATTTCGCTCGGCGAATTGAAATTTTAAATAAAATAATTAATTAACGATGTCAATGATTGTTATTACGAAACTTCCTGGATTTCAAGGAGGAACGATGCAACTCAACGCCGCTCCGATCTGCTAGTCCGTCGAACCGTTTACAATTTAAATTAACTTCACTGCAAGTAATTACAAGTTTAAGTATAAAGTTAAAATCTAGTGCAATTCAAGAAGCTGCGGTTCGTAATTGCCGAATAAATTAAAAGCTAGGTACAAACAAATTGTAATTTCTCATTCCATATTATTTTCAAAAGACTTATAAAAATTTTACATTTACTTTGTTTCCAAGGACCATAAGTAGTAACACTCATAGCTAGCAGCGAGATTGCAGCAAAAGTTTATTTACGTAAAAGGGTGAAGGAAGAACATTTTTAACGCGCTTGCCTGATTGGTGCATAAATTTTCGGATTTATTCGTCGATAGTCGACATCGTAAAACATATTATTTCGCTCGGCGAATTGAAATTTTAAATAAAATAATTAATTAACGATGATTGTCAATGATTGTTATTACGAAACTCTGCGTTGAACACCGAGTGCGGTGTCGGTGGGCGTGTTCATGCCGATAGGAAGGCGATGTTGACCTTCCTATCTTTCTCGCACATTTCAGCAGTTCCAAACAAGTGGTTTATCCGAAATTTTTTGGCCACCCGCAGAAGGTAGCATTTCGTGTACTTATACCGAGGTTTTTTTATTTGCACGCAGTAAAAGAACTCCCTGTATTATGGAAGAACAGCGCCCTCTTTGAAAAACCTTTTTATTTCCGTTGAAAATTAATTAGTCGTTTTTTTTTAATAAGACAATGATAGGAGACAAAGCTGTCGATGAGTAAATACGTAGCGATGAAATATTATTCGATTAAAATAGCTCTTCTCTTTTGGCCGCCAAGAGATGGCGCTCTGAATGATTTCTCTCTTTACCATCGCGCTTTGGATTGATTGTCTTCGATTTGAAAGGTTTTACTGAGAGTGTATCAAGACGAAATCGCGATTTTCGAAGATCGTTTAGGGCAACTTACTTTTTTTTTTTGGAAAACGAAGGTGAGTGAGCAACAAAGAGATGGCGCTCTAAATAATTCACGACGACGAGCTTGTACTGAGAGTATATCAAGACGAAATAGCGATTTTTCGAAGACCGATTGGGGCAACTTTCTTTTTTTTTTTTTTTTTGGAGAACGAAGGTGAGTGAGCAACAAAGAGATGGCGCTCTAAATAATTCACGACGACGAGCTTGTACTGAGAGTATATCAAGACGAAATCGCGATTTTTCGAAGACCGATTGGGGCAACTTTCTTTTTTTTTTTTGGAGAACGAAGGTGAGTGATCAACGAAGAGATGGCGCTTTTTTTTTGGAGAACGAAGGTGAGTGAGCAATAAAGAGATGGCGCTCTGAATAATTCACGACGACGCGTTCAGTTTTAAGTTTGTTTCAATTACCCGAAGAAGCTGCGAAGCAGGCGGCAAAAGCGGAAATTATCACCGACAGTGTCAACGTTAACGCCATTCGAAATTACAACAAAAAGAAAATAGCTTTCATTTTTGTTCAAGAGATGGCGCTCCGCGTAATCCCTTCTTGGAGTTTCGATTTAATTTATTGGAATTAAAGTCGCTGCGAAGTTAAAGGAAGTACCAGTTACGCGGAAAATTTGAAGAAGGCAGTTGTTTTCCCTTTCTGGTCAAGAGACGGCGGCGTTAATTTCGATAATAACTCCTGTCATGCCTTGAATTTTATTTTTGAGGTTAAATTTCGAAATTCCAATCGTTGCAAAGCTAGGAGGCAGGGATTTTGCGGAGAACATTGGCGCGTGATGGTGAAATGCATTTATAAGGAAGTTTGACTAAAATAATTTCCACTTTCAGACAACAGATGGAACGACTCTCACATACTCTTACGTGCAAAGGTTTCTTCGCACATTTTTGAAAAAAAATCAAATAATGAACAATTATAATTATAAATCCTTATTTTCGATTTTGGATTAAATTAATTTTCACTTTGGAATAATAGATGGCGCTTTAAATAGTTCAATGTGACATGCTTTAGTATGACAAGCCAGATAATAATATCACCAACCTGGTCTGGATAATAAAATTAATTTGATTTTCGATTAAATTAGTTTTCACTTTGGGATAATAGATGGCGCTTTAGGCAATTCCTCATGACGCGCTTCGGTATGACAATCCCGATAATAATTTCACCAACCTGCACTGGATAATAAAATTCATTTAAAGCCAAATTGATTTTTTTTTTTAGTTTGTAATTAATTGTAGTTTTTGTCCTGACGTGGTTTAAATTGGATTAAATTAATTTTCATTTTGGTATAATAGATGGCGCTTTAAACAATTCAACGTGGCGCGCTTCAATGTGACAAGCCAGATGATGTTTTAACCAACCGGGACTGGATAATAAAATTAATTTGTTTTTCGATTAAATTTGTTTTCACTTTGGGATAATAGATGGCGCTTTAGACAATTCCGTATGACGCCCTTCGATATGACAATCCAGATCATATTTTAACCAACCCGGACTGGATAATAAAATTAATTTGTTTTGCGATTAAATTTGTTTTCACTTTGGGATAATAGATGGCGCTTTAGACAATTCCGTATGACGCCCTTCGATATGACAATCCAGATCATATTTTAACCAACCCGGACTGGATAATAAAATTCATTATAAGCCAAATTGATTTTTTTTTTAGTTGTAATTAATTGTAGTTTTTGTTCTGACGTGGTTTAAATTGGATTCAATTAATTTTCACTTTGGAATAATAGATGGCGCTTTAAATAATACAATGTGACGCGTTTCAGTATGAAAAGCCAGCCAATGTGACAAGCCAGATGATATTTTAACCAACCTGGACTGGATAATAAAATTAATTTGATTTTTCGATTAAATTCGTTTTCACTTTGGGATAAACAGATGGCGCTTTAAACAATTCCATTTTTGTTCTAGCGTGGTTGTAGTAATAGTTGAGTTTAAAAGAAGAAAAGTCGCGACGGAAATATTATTTTCTTTTAATAAGGGGTCGATGCTTTAAAGAAAAAAAAAAAAGGTTGGGAATCCCCGACTAAGTGCAAAGTTATTTTATTGGTTGAGTTGGATTGGCTTGTCTCACCTTATCAAAATTAAAACCTGTTCACTTTAGATATAACTACGGGACGGAATTATGTATTTTGTTCGATTTATTTCGAACGAGGCGGCAACGAGTGTGTGTGTGTGCATTGACGCGTCGCTGCAGCGTGTTGTACGTTTGCCGCTTCGTTAGTATTTAATCGAACAAAATATATAATTCCGTTCCCTGGATATAACGCAAAAAATATTATTATTGGGGTAAACAATCAATTACAAAGTTTCAGAACTCTACTTTACCCCCCACGCTTACCAATCGCATCACCCGATAAAAATTAATGCACGAACAAGTTGGTGGTGGATGGATGTATAGGTGGCTTTTAATTTTAACGAGTTGCCCTGAAGTAAAAACAATCGATGTTTTTCTTCTTGAAATTATACCAGATGCATGATTAATGACGACAGTCGGGTAGAGGTAGAGGGACATTCTGTTTGGTTAGGTCAAAAATAACCTTCGCATAAGTCAATTGTTTTACGGGGGGATTCACCCACACACCCTCGCAGAGGCAGGCCGCGATGGCGATTGTTGTTGCGCGCCTGTTTCATTGCACACAGCAGGACCTGTTGCTGCATGAAATGCAGACAGACACACAAGATGTGTGCGGTAATTGCGTTTCAGATGATGCTTATAACGTTGTACGTACGCGTTACGACCGACGTTATTGTAATGGAGCTTTGCCGGGGGAAATGAATAGAATTTTAAATGATGCAGTATTTACCTTGATGGCCTTTCTTTTTCAGTTGTGGATGCGTCAGGCAGAGGCAATTGTAAGTGTTGCGGTGAATGCATAATCCATGCAGAAATAAACGAAACACATGTACGAGTATATTGTTCAGTATGTTAACCAATTTCATTTATGTACATATGTATGTATGTAATGCTAACTTTGTTATTTGAATACCAGATACATATTGCTACGCTCTTTTATGTACACTCTAAAAATTTCACGTAATTTTACAACAGGCAAAGTAGTATTTATCCATTAAAAATAAAAACATTTTACAGAAATACAGCTGTAAGTAACATTCACATTCTTTTTCGTGTACGTTTACAAACAGAAAATGTTCCAACGTAATTTTACAGACTTCAGTTTCAAAAGAAGCAATATTAATTTTACCGTAAAAATGGAGTATTTTTAATATATTTCTCGTATTTTTAATACAATTCTCGTAGTTTTACAATGTGTTGAAAATTAACACTGTTATCTGTAACATTACTACAAATTTTATATAAATTCTTATGATTTTGATATGCGCAATCGTCTGCGATTGAGTCACTGTCGGGTTGCAACACGATAAACGACGACCGGCTGCTTGGGGATGTTATATTCCAATCATCTGAGGCTTGCGACGTATCTTTCGTTTGTTTAGTCCAGCACATCTTTTATTGAGGTAATTAATTTATTGTTGCTGGTGTAATATTTTTAAATAAAAAGTCAATACTAGTGGTAAATATTCTATATGGGCATTTGGCTCATACTGCGAAAGTGCTTAACATTTAGTTTTTGTTACTGTAATTGTATGTATAGTCTAACCGGAATTAAATATATTTGTTGCACTCAATATTCTCGATTGAAATTATTTTATTTGTTTCAGATCATTGTAATGTTTAAATGTAACATTTGTAAGACAGATTCCGTTTCTATTCAGCAGTATGAATCTCATCTTTATCATCACAGAAATGTTAAGAATTGTCGCTTTATATGTAAACGGGAAAAATGCTGTCGGGAATTTGGGACGTACAGAGCTTTTAATATGCATAAATATAGGAATCATCACGCAATAAATGTCACATCTGTGTCATTTAGTTGTAGTATGTTTCATTGTGAATTTAAAACACATTTAAAAAATCTATTACATTTTCATATGTACGGCCACATTAAAAAAGATGTAATTGTGAAGTGTCCGTATGCTGATTGCTCTACTAGAGATCATTTGTACAGTACTGTTTCAAGTTTGAAATCCCATTTTTATAGAAAACATTTCACGAAAAATAATTTAACGGAACAAAATTGTAATCTTGATAATACAGATTTAGTGAATTGTGAAATAAGTATTACAAATGAGTACGAAGAAATTTGTAATGCATTAACTCTAGATGAAAATAACATTAATCAATTAGAATGTGAATTGGAAGAAAATTATATAAAAATGTTAGCTGGTACTTTCCTTACTTTGCAAGCAAAACATTGAGCGCATTCAGCGGTCGCTCAGCGGCTGAGTTGCTTACTCAGCAGTCGATTGTGATTGGCTGTTACCTTAACGTGAGCCAATCACAAACGATTGCTGGGTAAGCAACTAAGCCGCTGAGCGTCTCTGAACGCGCCCATTGTCTACCAGATAGTGTACTGCAAACTATTATGGAAGGTTTAAATGACATTAATGATATTACTGTTCAGAATTTTACTAACATTTGACAACAATTTAATGTTGTAGTACCACAAGAATTATTAGAAAAGAAAAATTTATTTAAATTAGCCTGTAATACTTTAAGATCACAGTATATTCGTAAAAAATACTACAAAAATAATGTTAGTACTATTAATATCACATTAGGAAATGAAAAAGAATACTTTGTGTATGTACCTATTATTGAAACTACTAAAGTTCTTATGAAAAACAATAACGTTTATGATCAGTGGAAAGAAAATTTTACATCAAATGCTGAAATATTTGAAAATTTAACTGATGGAGAATGTTGGAAAAATAATGAATTTTATAATATTAATCCTCAAGCTCTGCAAATAATATTATACCAAGATTCTTTCGAAGTGTTTAATCTTTGAAAAAGATTTAGTTTTATATCAAAAAATAATAAATGCTTTGTTACTTCAAAAAGTTATTTAGTTCTAAATCGATAAACATAAATATTTTATTTGTTTCAAAAAGTTATTTAGTGAGCAAGGAATGTTACACAATGTGTAAAATTTTCAATAAAAATTTTGATATAATACTGTTTTTTTTTTAGTTTTCGTTATGTTTTTCTCCCTTAGCTTACTAAACCATCACCTTTTCCAAATGTAATTAACAACTCTTAACTTAATTATACTTCAGAATATATTATTTCTTATTCGGATTAATGGATTTAATTTCAAAATTCGCGAAATGTTATTTAGATGCATTAAATGAATTTAAAATTAATTATAATTAAGAATAACAACACTTTTAATTACGACACAAATTATTCAAAATTAAAACAAAAAAGACAAATATCTTTCAAATACTCATTAAATTTGCACTGTGTTTCACATCTCATCTTCACACCTCTGTACTTTTTTATTTATTGATGGATCGATTTTAAATTTTCGCCACTTGTACGTCTTTTTAAACCTGACATTTTCTGATTTTAAAAAGTTGCATGACAAACCACTGCAAACAAAAACAAATTGCAAAAAATGAAGAAAATATATTAGACCCTATTTAATCACGAAAACTTATTAGGAAAGATTGTTTAGAATTAGTATTTGCTACTTTTGCTAATAATAATCCCAGTGCCCAAATTTGGGCGAAAATTTTTTATTTTTATTTATACAAAAAAACTGAAATAATGCATTTGCTGTAAATATTTTTTTTGTAAGTTGTCCGTCCTATGGAGAGCAAAATCACAGGAAACCTAAGGAAAAATGGATACCACATGATAGAGGCTTGGTAGAACATTTAGATGATGATTTGGTTCTGTGTTTTCAGCTGGCTAAATTTTGCTGTTATCACGTAATTTAATTTTAAAACTTCGCCCAAATTTGGGAATTTGGGGTTACTTCCCCATTCTATACATCTTTTCCTAATAACTTTTCGTGAATAAACAAGGCCTAATATGCTTTCTTCATTTTTTGCAATTGGTTTTTGATCGCAGTAGGCCATGCAAAAAAATTAAAAATTAGAATGTCTGTTTTAAAAGGACGTGTATGTAGCGAAAAAAATCGGTCCGTCAATAAATACAAGTGTATGTAAGAATACATAAAATTAACTTAAAATTACAGGCGTAATTTTAATAAAATAGTGTTATTTTCCACAGTAAAATTATTGTGGAATGTAATTTTTGTATGTAAATATACACTTCGTTTGAAATTTGCAGGTGTAAATTTTCAGAAACTTGTAATGAAATAATGTAATTTTCTATGAGAGTTGAAATTTACTAATGTAATTTTCTACCAGATTCGAAATTTACTAATGTAAATTTACTGCATTCTTATAAAAATACTTGATAAAGTAAAATTACATTTCACTGTAAAATTTCATTAAAAATAGCAGGTAGAAAAGTTGCCTGCTATTTTTAATGTAATTTTACAGGAATATTTTTTAGAGTGTATATACGGTCGAAAGCAAAAAAAAAAAATGGACAATTACAGTTTTCTGTAATTTTTGTTTCGCCACGACGGTACTGTTTAAATACGATTTCAGAGGTTTTACGAAATTTTTGAGCTTGTCAAATTTTTGAAAGCTTATATACAGGAAGGGGCAGAAGTACGTAACGGTTTTATATTTCGAAAACTGTTTGACGTGTCTGTTTGCAATTCGGTGTGTGAGGTTTCTCTTCTCCGAAAAACCGAATTTACACAAAAATGCTAAAAGTAAGAAAAAACAAGTGACAATCACAATAAAAAATAGAAAAATCTTAAAACGAATTATAAGTACACAGGCTGCCATAATTACTAACTTTCTTTATCTGGAAAATCTCGAAAACCTGATTGACTTTTGCTTTCTCGAAAGTACCATGTAAAGGCTCCTAAAATTTTTCTAACTTAAGAGTTATTTCGTAAAAATTTAAATAAGAAAATTAGCTATTGTAGCGGCTTTTCATGGCTTTTCATTATAAAATCTCTTATAAACATAATTATAATAATGAGGTATTTCAAGACAAAATGATGATTTAAAACAAAAAAAAAGAAAACAAATATAATATACATGAGAGAAAAGAAATTTCTTATTTTCTGAAAAAGAATAAACAAAAAAAAATGAAGAAACCTGAAAAAAATAAATAAAATGTAATGAACATCTCGGAACGTGACGATCGTAATATTCAAGAAGGGCGCCGAAAATGTTTGATCAATAAACAATTTCATACAAACAAATAAATAAAAACCAAAAACGAACGACATTTTTGATGGTTGAAAAGAAACGAAGCGGAAAAGTAAAACAAAAAACGACAACTTCAAAAGAAAAAGAAGAAAAAGAAAACATTTAAGTGGCAACAACGTCAAACGTTCTTACAAGTGCAAGGAAAACAAACGACGATCATTAACGTTACGTAAGCAAAGACAGAAAATAAATGACAATAGAAACATAAAAAATCAGAATTTGAAACGGAAGGAAAAACGATAACTTTTAAATATCGGATTACGAACACAGAAAATAAATGACAATTCTAACGCATAGGTACGAAACAAAGAATAATTTCAGAAAATACACGAGCAAAATAAACAAAAAAGAATGAAGTTGGTTAATTTAAAACCAACGTCAAACATTCGCCCAAACGATAACGGAAAGGACAGCAAAAAAATTCAAAAATTTAAAATAGAAAAATGATAACTTTGAAACAATTTTTTTTTTCTTTTCTTGACTCATTAATATATCGAGGAAAAGCGATTTTTTCTTTGTTTTTATCAAAAAGTGTATCACTGAAAATTTGTGAAACATAAAAAATCACTTCGCAAATTTAGAATTGAAACTGAGGAAGTCATGTCAGCGCCATCTGACGGAGAGAGAGAGAGAGAGAGAGAGAGTAAGGAAATAAAGAGCACTCGAATTATAGAATAAAAGACATATGTAGATTAAAAACGAAGAACATACAAAAAAAAACAAAAACGGGGGATATAAAGGAAAGTAGAATAAAACACGATGAAATACGAAGGAAAAGAGAGCAAAGCCGAATTGTTCGAAAATCAAAAGCAGCAAGGAAACGGTGCGATAAAAAAATAATTAAAACTAACGGCGAAATTCGAAGAATACGGCGAACAAAAAGAAAACAATCGACGACATTTCTAGTTCGGAACAGAACGAAAAAATTCAAATCGCCAACAAGAAACAAAAGAAGTTATGTAAGGCGTCGATCAAAAAAAAAAAAATCTGCGACGGAAATCGTCGATTTTTTGTTTGTTCCTGACTTCTTTTTATGCGTGTAAAAAGGAAATAATGACAAAAGAAGTAGTGAAACATAAAGAAACAAATGAAAGCTCGATTTGATTTTCAAAAGCCGGAAATCGAATTTTCGTTTGTTTTCAATCCTCTTCTTGTCTTAGAATTAAAAAAAAGATTAAAATTAAAAAAAAACATCTGTCAGTATTATTTATCTAATTTCTCTTTTGTTTTTTTCCTGGTCTAATTAATTCTTGTGTATTCGTCTCTATTTATTCCTTATTTTCTTCTGGAATTTCAATTTTTTGTAAAGGAATTTCTTCACAAATTGTTTTTTTTTTTTTTTAGTTAATTTCAGTTCATTTGTTTTGCTTTTTTTGTATCTATTGTAAGTTTTTACTTAAGTCATATATTTCTCCGATTTTAAGAGAGTTCAATAAAGACCGAAGAATTGAAAGTAACAGAAGAACGGAGAGCGTGGATTAAAAATTTGGCCCTCTTCAAAAACGAGGGCAGAAAAAAATCTTTTTTTTTGTTATTTTCTGCATCATTTTTACTTTGGTGATTTGTTTAGTGTTTTTTTTTTTTTTCTTGAAATTTGAACAGAAATTACAAATAAAATTAATGTTATGATTCATTTTTAAAAGCAATAAAATCGCTCGAATTAAAGCCAAGTTTAAATCGACTCGGCGCGGCGGCGGTGAATCGATTCGTACAGCGACATCTGTTGGTGCGATTGAAAAATCGCAAGTTAATTGACGTTTACACGTGGATTAAAGTTAAGCTGAACAAATCTCAAGGTCAATCCGATTCAACTGACATCAACCAAACTTCATCTAACATGAGTAAAACATTAAAAATTACTAGGAAAACTAAAAGTAAAGATTAAAAAGAAAATTAAAAATCAATTAAAATGAAATTTAGCTAATGTCAAGGTCATTCCAGCCCAACTTCTCTCAGCTTAATTTCACTTAAAACAAAACACAAACAAAAAATAGAAAATTGCAAGGAAAAAGTATAAAAATCATTAAAATTTAAAAATCAATGAATCTCAACGTTAACATAACCTCAACCCAGTTTTGTTCGGCCCATGCAAACATTAAAATTAAAATTAAAAATAAGAAAATCCATTAAATGCCATAAACTTAATTTTCACATACCTTAGACTATTGACACCAACAGCAAAATAAAAATTATTTCGCTTGTTTTGGTCGCCAGTTGCCAGGTAGTCCAGGTGGTGATAAATCGCCACGGTTGGCAACACTGTCTAACTCTAAAATCACACACGCAGTTCAAGGGAACAAGGTCGCCAATTATAGTTTACAATTCTATAGAATGGCAAAAAAATTATTCCATACCATAAGATGTAATCCTCTTCCAACAGATGTTATTCTTAGAATAAGTACAGGTCTGAAATTTTGTTGAATATTTAAGTTTGAGGACTGAAAAATGTAATGTTTAGAAATAATGGTATATTTAAATGTTCACAGATTGATTTATTAATATTTTATTTATTGTTGATAAAAAAAGAACGCGATCTAATTATTTTACAACGGATGCTACTACAAACAGAATCAACTCAGACAACTAATCTACTTTATAAGTCTGAATCCTTTAGGTTAAAATTATTTGAAATTCAATCCTAGTTCTATCAATAAACCGGTCACAAACTTACTATTATGCGATTGCATGCGTTTTTGATTGGTCGTGAGAGAGAAGGTGTTGGCTTCAAAAAATTGAAGGTTATGATGTAGTAAGATGGGTGTCGAACAGCCAATGAAATTGATTGTTTTTGGCGGGAAGATTTGAAAATTTCTCTAAATTAAAAGCAACAAAATTATAAAAAATTAAAGACATTAACTTTCATATACATACGTAAGTCTGTCGTAAATTAAAGATTAATTCGCAGATTTGTAGTTTAATGTCGAATTAATTAAAGAGCTGATTTATGTAGAAAAAGTTTCTTTCAGACCACCATACATGCTTAGAATCCGAAATAATGAAGTCACAATTCTTTTTCAAGAAAAGCCAATAAATAAAGGGAGCAGTGTGATTAAGAGCGCTAATGATGGATATTCCAACTCATCTTAACGACATTCTTTCCGCTGTTAATTGATATAGCAACTAATAGAACATGCCCATCTAAACCATCTATATTTGGTTAGGCGATATTTACTGGTTTTTTTTTTTCTTCCTTCTTTTCTCGTTGGCTCGTTATTTTGTGGAATGAAGTTAGCCGCGGCACTATAAACTTATATCAATGTTTTAATTGGATATTACTTACCTCGCCATTAACTTGACGATTATAGGAATTGCTAATCGAAGAGATTTTCAGGTTTTCTCATGCTTTATATGCGTTTTGCCGTATCATTAAGAAATTCATTAATGTAATGTATGTATTTAAAAAAAAACGGAGAAATTACTAAGGCCTGGCGTACGGCCGTTTTCCCCCATGGAGCAGGCAGGCAACAAATCAAGCGGAGCCGCGTCCGCGCAAAAAATTCGGTTTAAGACTCTATTAAAATTTATGCGAACTCATTTGCGTTTCTGAAAAATCAGGCGGATTTATAATTGGTACGCGATAACTGTATAATCTCCTTTACTATATTTAAATCTCGTCCTGTTTATCTGAGCGGAACAACATGTTGGTAGATTGGAAAACAAAATTCGTGTTCGGCTTATATTTATTCCACATCGTTAATTAATCATCGTCGCTCCAATAAAACTATACAGGTTTTTTCAATCCAGGAAATTAACAATTTTTGAGCAAATTTAATTGGAACCTGTGAGTTTCAGTTTCACCTTAAATAAAAAAACGCATTCCGAAAGTGAATACACCGAACAATTTTAAGTAAATTCTTTTACTCTTTACGCAGAGTTGTTATAAATGATTCATAACACATAAGAAAAAGTGGGCGTTACAGGATCTTGGATAATTCGCTGTCACCAATTCGCCGTCGCCGCCGGTTCGCCCCAGGTACGATTCGCCGTCGGCGAATTCCCTATGAGAAAGAACACCTGCCCTGCTGCAAATAAAATTTTAAATACACGTCTCCTAATAACAATACATATACAAAAATAAAATACAGAACTTATTTAAAAAATACAGGGTGTCCCAGAACTCCGTAAAAGTTCCATAACTTTTTTGCTATTCATCGACTCAATTTTTTTTTTTTTTTTTTGTATAATAGAATCGCTTCCATTGCACATTTTAAAATTATATTCGTTTTGACTTCATTTTTGGATTATACACTGAATTTTGCGTTAAATTTATCTGACAGTCTTGGCATTGACTGAAAAAGAAAATCGGTTGCGTTATCTTCAGTGGTTTAGAAGGTACGAATTTTTGAATGGAACTTTGAATCCGGGAATTTTCAAGAAAAGATTGACTCACATCAAAAAGTGATGACTGATACGTAAAAATGACTCAAATAAATTTAACGCAAAATTTAATGTAGAATCCGAAAATGAAATGAAGTCAAAATGGGGTGTTTCAATTTAAAAAAAAAAAAAAACGTAACTTTAATATTTTTATAATACTTGGACACCCTGTATATAAACGAAAGTAATTTTAAAATGTGCAATGGAAGCGCTTCTATTATACAAAAGGAAATTTCAGTCGATACCTGGAATAGCAAGAAAGTTATGGAACTTTTACGGAGCTCTGAGATACCTGTATATAGTATGTATACAGGGTGTAACAAAAAATATAGGCCGCTTCTTCAGCAACGTATTCCACAGATCAAAATAAAGAAAAACGTTCATATAAACATGTATACAGGGTGTTCACGGGAAGTTGCAATAACAGTTTACTGTCTTATTTGAATTTTTACGAAAAAACTTCTATTGGAGAAGTTTCAGGACCTGTCCTGCCTAATTTTATGGCAATATCGGAAAAATAAATGACTGTCAGCTTCTCGAGATTTTCAATTGTTTTCAACATTTTTTAATAAAACATAACCTTTTTATCATCGCATCGCGTTCGGAACGTCATATTAATTATGTTTCTGAAATATTTTCTTCCAAAGTCAACTATTTTTCTATTATTTGGCACTTGATGATCAAGGAAAATGCCTACCGACAGCTAACTTTTTTATTCGAAATTTTACGAGGTAACTTAAAATAGGAAAGTTTTAGGGACTTTTCTTCTAGATTTTATGACTATTTGGTTTTTGAGAGTTTCAATTGTTTCTGTATTTTCTTACGGAATGTCAGCTTTTTATCATTGCACCCCCTTCAGGATGTTTAATTACATTCGCCCCTAAAAGAAATTTTCTAGGTATTGATACGGTTTTCCGCGAACACCCTGTATACAGAGGTTTAAATGTTCTTCTTTTTTTCACATTTACTTTTACTTTTAAAAATTTTAAATTTTTTGTCAGGTCAAAAAGCGATCGCAGGATGTCGCTGTTTTATCTGTTTAACATTTAAAATTGAATATTTAATTTTCAATTTGTTAATTTTAATAATTTTACTAAAACATAAAAACAGATGATTTTGATTTTTGAACTTTTTCATCATTTTGGCCAGAAGAAGGTAGCAGTTACTTCAATCATATATCCTACAGATTAAAGTGAAGAAGAAAAAAACATGTATACAGGGTGTTCGCGGTAAACCGTGTCGATAGCTGGAAAAGAACCTTTTCGGAGACATACTGAATTAGATATCCTGAACGCGTCGCGATGGTGAAAAGCGCTGATACTCCGCTAAAGAAAAAAAAAAAAAACAATTGAAAATATCGAAAACCAAACAGTCGTTTGTTTTTCTGGTACTGCCATAAAATCGAGCGGAAAAAATTCTGTAACTTTCCTAATTTAACCTATCCTGTGACATTTCAAATAAAAAAGTTAGCTGTGGTAGAAGACATTTTTCTTGAACATCAAGATTTATTTACAAAATAATAAAAAAAAATAGTAGGCTTTGAAAGAAAATATTTTAGAGTCATAATCATAATTAATATGACGGTCTGAATGCATTGCGATGATATAAATTATTATGTTTTTATTAAAAAAATTAAAATAAGTTACTTCGTAAAAATCCAAATAAGAGAGTTGGTTGTTGTTGTAGCTTCCTGTGAACATCCTGTATACATGTTTATATGAACTTTTTTCTTTATTTTGATCTGCAGAATACGTCCCCGAAGTAGCGGCCTGTATTTTTTTTACACCCTGTATATTATATTGTCATCAACGGACAAATACCGTAACAATTAACCGATTAAGAAACGAATGTGAACTCATGGAACTTGTGAAAGTTTAACGATTAATCCAGCGCCAAGGAAAGACGGCGGAGGAAGCAATTCTTGATAACCTAACCTCAAACCGAAAGATGATGAAAATCATGATGATTACAATAAAACAATTAAAAAAATTATTAACGTAGGTAAATTTATAAACAAAAATTCTGCATTAACTGCTGTAACAAACGAAAGAAAAATTTCAAAAGAACCTCACCTTGCACTTTGCAACAATCAGAAGCAGTGTTGCCAAATTTCGAAGTTCGTACCTTCTTTAGAGAAAAAAATATTTTGACGTTAAAACTGGTATTATTCCGAGATGGCGCTTAATAATAATAATAATAATAATATAATAAGAAGAAAAAAATGAAATAAATAAATTTAATCAGAGAAGAACTTAAATTTTTTTTAATTAATTTTTTTGCAGTTTTGGTTTTCGAAGTTAACGCGTTCGTCACTTGTTTATGAATCATTGTTTTTAAGTTTGAAATTCCTCCCTTTTTGAATTTTTTCTTGCGATCGTCAACTGTTTCCATTTTCAAATGATTCTCGTCATTTTTTTGATTTTTTTTTTTTTGGTTAATCTGAAATTATTTATTTTTCTTTCGTAACTATTCCGATCGTCATTTGTTTTTTTTTTTCTTTTCATTCTGAAATTGATTAATCAAAATTTGTTTGCACTTCTTCCTCCTTCGCCAATAATAATTGTGGTCGTCATTTGTTTTTCCCACTTTCGTAAATAAGTATCTACGCATTATCGTCATTTGTTTTTCTTTTTTACTTTTGTCTGAAATGTTTGTTGTTTTTTTTTTTTTTGTTTTCATTTGCAGAGAGTTTTTTTTTCTCGATCCTGAAACGTGTACGTCGTTTTTTTTTATTGCTTAAATTTTTTTTAGAAATCAAATTTTTATAAATTTCTTTGGAGGTTTTATTTTTTTCACTTCGATCGTGTTTCTGTTTATTACGTACGTATTCTTATTGCTTGTCAAGATTCTATATATTTTTTTTTTATTGTTTCCCTCTTTGGTTTCCGTACTTATTTATTTATATTTTGAAAATCTTTCCCGTTATTTCACAGTGACCACTTTTTTTTGATTGATTTTGATTTTTTCAGATTTTCGCTGACTTCACCAAAAAAAAAAAAAAAAACTTATCGACTGCATGTTTAAAGTTTTAACATTTTTTTCGCGATTTCAGAACGGAAATAATGAGAAGTACAAAAATTAGTAATTAATTTTTTTTTAATTATCGCGTGTAAATTGTCGCATTATCTCAAATCATTATTATAAGCAATTAATTTTAATTACATGCCTGTTCATAAAAAAAATTAATAAATTAAATTTTTCAGAAAATAAAATTAATTTAGTTTCCTTCAGAAAATAAAATTAATTTAGTTTCCTTCAGAAAATAAAATTAAATCAAGTTTTTCAGAAAATAAGTTTTAGTGTAGGCAACCCAATGAACACAGTCGTTTATATGGTGGCCTATACTAAACTTTTTTATAATTCACTTTGATCACTTCTTAGATTATACAAATTTCCTGTTTTTTTTGTGATTTCAGAAGAGAAATAACAATAAGTACAAAAATTAGTAATTTGTTTTTTTTTAATGATCACGTGTAAATTGTTGCATTATCTTAAATAATCCTTACAAGCAATTAATTTTATTAACACGCCTGTGCATAAAAAATTTATAAATTAGATTTTTCGAAAAATAAAATTAAAATAGGTTTTTCAGTAAATAAGTTTTAGGGTAGGCAACCCAATGTACACAGTCGTTTATATGGTTGCCTATACTAAACTTTTTCATAATTCATTTTAATCGCTTTTTAGATTACGCAAATTTCCTGACTTTTTTTAACTTTGACGTGAGTTTTCTATTTATTTCTAATTTTAGAAAATGAATTTTGTATTCAAGTTTCCAGTTTTTCGATGAACTTCTCTGACTTCTGCAATTAAAATAAGGGGTTACTGTGGCTGTAGGCATTAATATTTAATATTTTGTGTTTTTTGTTTTTTTTTTTTATTAAGGTTTAGATGGAAGAACAGTAATTTACTAAATCTCACTTTGTGATTGGGTTAATTTTTCTTTTGTTTCTTAAATGTATGTATCTTTTTATTTTTACTAATACATTAAAAGGTATTATTATCATTATTAATTTTTAATGAATATTAGAAAATCGTTTTCTTACTATTTTGTCAAATTTTTAATAGAAAAAAAAATCATTAAAAATAAAACTGAAAAGTACACCAGTTTTTGTTTTTGTTTTCTGAATTTTCGCCGTCTTTTTTAATATTTCTTCTTGCTGGAAAATTTTTGTCTTTTGAATTATTCTTTTAAATTGCTTGCCAAATTTCACTGATTTAGTTTTATTTATTTTTTTTTAATTCTAAATTCTAAATAAAAATCTTCGGCTGGGTTCAATTTAGTTGAGTTGAGTTGATTTCGTAACGTTTTTTAAATTTAATTTTTAGAATATTTAAAAAAAGAAAATTAAGCTTAACATTTAATTTTCAATTTTTTAAAAAAATGTCGAGTTTTTATTTCTTTAAAATTCTTGATATCTATTTATTTTTTCGTTTCGATTTTTAATCATTTTTTAATTTTTTCATAAAAATCTTCTTCGTTTGGGTTCAATTTAGTTGGGTGGAGTTGACTTCGTAACGTTTTTTTAAATTAATTTTTTGAATATATAAAAAAAAGCTTAACATTTCATGTTTCAATTTTTTAAAGTCTTTTCGAGTTCCCTTAAAATTTTTAATATTCTCGTTCCGGTTTTTCATAATTTTTTTATCTTTTGTAAAATTCTTTTCTCGTGGTGAATTCACTTAGGTTCACTTTAGTTGAATTGGTTTGACCTTGAAATGTTTTTAAAGTTTCACATTTCGTGTCTGAAATCGGGTTCATTTGATTCAGTTCAGTAGGGTTGATAGGGTTCGGTTTGATTGCGTTGGATTCTCTTAAGTTCGGTTTAGTTCGGCTGAGTTTGAAATTTTCTTTTTTAAGTTTCTAAATTTTTATTTCTTAAAATATTGTCTATTTTTTGTTTCGATTTTTAATCATTTTTTAATTTTTTTATAAAAATCTTCGGTTGGGTTCAATTTAGTTGGGTTGAGTTAACATCGTAACATTTTTTAAATTTAATTTTTCGAATATTTTAAAAAAAATTGATCTTAACGTTTCATGTTTCAATTTTTTAAAGTTTTCTCGAGTTTCCTTAAAATTTTTAATATTCTTCTGAATTTCCTCTGTTTTTTTTAATATTTCTTCTTGCTGGAAATTTTTATCTTTTGAATTATTCTTTCAGATTGCTTGCCAAATTCTCTGATTTAGTTTTTTTTTTTAATTCTTAGCAACACGATGACATTTTTTTATAATTCCTCAACACGTTCAGTTTTAAAATCAATTTTCGATTTAGAGCTTTTTTGTTTCTATTCAAATTCCATTTCTGTTTCAGCACATTTCTAAACTAAACTAAATACGTACCTAATAATAATTTTAAATCGAAAGTCGTGTCTATTCAAAGTATAATCTCCTGTCTTTTTTTCGATCACATTTCGTTTCCTAGTTTCCTTCACTTGTATGTTATTATTAATTCCTGCGACTGCTAATCGATGGTCGGATCGCATTTGGAAAAATAAAATGCCCCATTAAGGATGCTTTCACTTTCATAAATTTTAATTGCAGATTGAGTTTTACTTCCAGCTAAATGGCTCACATCCTTAGAAAAAAAAAAAAAGGAAAAAAAAAACACCCGCAACCTGTTTACATAAACCAATTATGTACGCTGTTTTATAGTAATTGTTGAGCTTTCATTAGATTAGACGTATTAATAAAAAGATTGAAAGCAGGAGGAGGAACGAGAGGAGGGCGTCTTTTAGTTTTGTTCTTCATCATAATCATAATTAATCTAAGTGAAACTTTCTAAAAACAAGTGCATATTGTTAGGAGAACCATTAGTTATTAGCATGCTGCAACAGGAGCATCGGAGGCATCATTACCGGGGGCTGCTGCATTATCCAGCCGAAGAACGCGGCGCAGTTGTTATCGCGACCGGGATCAGCTGCGGGGGTCAAGGGGGGGTCTGTCTGTGCCGTGATGATGATGAATGTGCCTGTCGCACATACTCCAGACTCCTTGGCCGTGCTGCAATGCCCCATCAGCCGTGCACTTGCACAAAGTTCGCCGCATGTAAACAGGATTAGTATGCACAAATCCATTGTTCATCTTTTGCTGATTCTCGCTTTGATGGATCTCCGTGCATTTTTGCCGCATCATCCTTCATAAATCTTTTCTTCTTCTTCTTCTTCAAAACAGGGTCTCTTTCACAACTCTTTCCTACGCTTAACGGACCAAAACAAACTTCCAAGCTCTAGGGAAAGCAGAGACGAGACACTCTTAAAGCTTTGTTTCTGACTAGTTCTGAACTGTCAAAAACAGTTGCCCATCGAAGTAACGATTGGTGTTGACAGTTCCATCAAACGAGCAACATTGATGAATGCTTGGCTCTGACGATTTCCAACTAGTCAGAAACTGCTGTTGGAACGAATTTTAAACAATGTCTTAACTAGTCAACTAAATAAACCCTGAAACAGTTGCCCATCGAAGTAACGATTGGTTTTGACACTTCCATCAAACGTGCAACATTAATGAACGCTTGGCTCTGACGATTTCCAACTAGTCAGAAACTGCTGTTGGAACGAATTTTAAACAATGCCTTAACTAGTCAACTAAAGACACCCTCAAACAGTTGCCCAGCTGAGTAATCATTGGTTTTGGCAGTTCCATCAAACGTGCAACATTGATGAATGCTTGGCTCTGACGATTTCCAACTAGTCAGAAACTGCTGTTGGAACGAATTTTAAACAATGTCTTAACTAGTCAAGTAAAGACAGCCTCAAACAGTTGCCCATCGAAGTAACGATTGGTTTTGACAGTTCCATCAAACGCGCAACTTTGATAAATGGTTGGCTCTGACGATTTCCAACTAGTCAGAAACTGCTGTTGGAACGAATTTTAAACAATGTCTTAACTAGTCAACTAAAGAAACCCTGAAACAGTTGCCCATCGAAGTAACGATTGGTTTTGACAGTTCCATCAAACGTGCAACATTAATGAACGCTTGGCTCTGACGATTTCCAACTAGTCAGAAACTGCTGTTGGAACGAATTTTAAACAATGTCTTAACTAGTCAACTAAAGAACCCTGAAACAGTTGCCCATCGAAGTAACGATTGGTTTTGACACTTCCATCAAACGTGCAACATTGATGAACGCTTGGCTCTGACGATTTCCAACTAGTCAGAAACTGGTGTTGGAACGAATTTTAAACAATGTCTTAACTGGTCAAGTAAAGAAACCCTCAAATAGTTGCCCATCGAAGTAACGATTGGTTTTGGCAGTTGCATCAAACGTGCAACATTGATGAATGCTTGGCTCCGACGATTTCGAACTGGTCAGAAACTGCTGTTAGAACGAATTTTAAACAATGTCTTAACTAGTCAAGTAAAGAAACCCTCAAATAGTTGCCCAACGAAGTAACGATTGGTTTTGACAGTTCCATCAAACGTGCAACATTAATGAACGCTTGGCTCTGACGATTTCCAACTGGTCAGAAACTGCTGTTGGAATGAATTTTAAACAATGTCTTAACTAGTCAAGTAAAGAAACCCTCAAACAGTTGCCCATCGAAGTAACGATTGGTTTTGACAGTTCCACCAAACGTGCAACATTGATGAACGCGTGGCTCCGACGATTTCCAACTAGTCAGAAACTGCTGTTGGAACGAATTTTAAATAATGTCTTAACTAGTCAAGTAAAGAAACCCTCAAACAGTTGCCCATCGAAGTAACGATTGGTTTTGACACTTCCATCAAACGTGCAACTTTGATGAACGGTTGACTCTGACGCTTTCCAACTGGTCAGAAACTGCTGTTGGAACGAATTTTAAACAATGTCTTAACTAGTCAACTAAAGAAACCCTCGAACAGTTGCCTATCGGAGTAATGATTGGTTTGAACAGCTCTGACCAGATGCAGCTTCTCAAGCCCAACCCGGCTCAACAGAAATTGGAAAGAGAAGAAGTACAAAGTTGCCAAAGAAATATTGAAAATTTGAAAAATAGTTACAAGGCCAATCCAACTGCTGTTGGAAAGAATTTTAAAGAAACTCTCAACTAATCAACTGAAGAATCCTTCAAGTCAACAGCAGTTTCTGACTAGTTCTGAATTGTCAAAAAAACAGTTGCCCATCGGAATAATGTTTGGTTTGAACAGCTCTAACAAGATGCGACTTTTCAAGCCCAACTTGGCCCAAAAGGAAGTGGAGAGAAAGAAGAATTACAATGTCGCCAAAAATAAAAATAATTTG
The DNA here is from genome assembly GCA_036172665.1 of Prosopocoilus inquinatus. Lineage (NCBI taxonomy): Eukaryota > Metazoa > Arthropoda > Insecta > Coleoptera > Lucanidae > Prosopocoilus > Prosopocoilus inquinatus. The sequence continues at coordinate 3,602,893 of CM069873.1, forward strand.
AAAAATAGTTACGAGGCCAACCCAACTGCATCCAACCTAAGTAAAGTCAACGCGAGGAAAGAATAAGTAAAAAAGAGAAAAGAAAAATTAGAAAAATTTAAACCATTAAGATTTTGGAGAAAAACGAAGGTGAACGAAGGGTTTCCAACTAATCAGTAGCTGCTGTTGTAACGAATTTTAAAGAAACTCTCAACCAATCAACTAAAGATATCCTCCAAAATTATATTAACTGGCTAACTTCAACTTTGCTCCAACAACAGTCTCTGACTGATTTGGAACTGTCAAAAACAGTGGCCCACCGAAGTAATGATTGGCTTTTATTCAATTAACAAGAAAATACCTACAGATTTTTAAAAAAAATTATTTTTTTTTTGCTTTCAACAGCATTTTCGCTCAACGTACAGCGAAATTACAGTAAGGGGTTCAGCACACCAAAGCGGGACGGCTGGTATGGGAGCGATGCGGAAAGGGTCGTTTCGCCTGGGTGTGCGGAGTACAACTAGTCAAAAACTGAGAAGAAAAGAGAATTCAAAACAAAAAAAAAACAACAAATTGATATGATTGTTTTAAAAACGTAGAAGAAGAAAGATGGGAGCAAGAAAAGATCGAGGAGGGAGGGACAAGATGAGCGAAAGAAAATGTGCGATCCAGAAGCAAAGACAATGTCAAAACAAATAATTTTGAAAATGATTCTTAAAGGTGGAAGGGGTTACAGTGACATCTTCTTCATGAAACGAAATTTTAAAAATTCTTCCGTCTGTATTCAAATTGGCCATCTCTTTCCTAGAGTTAAGCAAGTCATTAGATTAGTTGGGCTTTAATTAATTTTTAATCATTTTCGTTTCAATTCTCTAGGGTCTAAATTTTTTTATTTCTTTAAGATTTTTTTTATTAATTTTTTGTTTCGATTTTTAATCATTTCTTAGGTTTCATTTTTTTTATAAAAATATTTTCTTCGGCTGGGTCCATAATGGTTTTTTTTAATTTTTTTTTACAAAAATCTTCTGCTGGGTTCAATTTAGTTGGATTGAGTTGACTTCGTAACGTTTTTTAAATTTAGTTTTTCGAATATTTTTTTAAAAGATTTAAGCTTAACGTTTCATGTTTCAATTTTTTAAAGTTTCTTCGAGTTTCTTTAAAATTTTTAATATTCTCGTTCCGGTTTTTCATAATTTTTTTATCTTTTGTAAAAAAAAACCTCGTGGTGGATTCACTTAGGTTCACTTTAGTTGAATTGGTTTGACCTTGAAATGTTTTTAAAGTTTCACATTTCGTGTCTGAAATCGGGTTCATTTGATTCAGTTCAGTAGGGTTGATTGGGTTCGGTTTGATTGAGTTGGGTTCTCTTCAGTTCTTTTTAAGTTTTTAAATTTTCATTTTTTTAAAATGATTATTTATTTTTTGTTTCGATTTTTAATCATTTTTTAATTTTTTTTTTAATTCAAAACAAAAACAATACAAACAGAGCAACATGACTAATAAACATTTACATTTACGTTTAAAAAAAAAACAGCAAAATGATATGATTGTTTTAAAAACGCAGAAGAAGAAAGATGGAAGCAAGAAAAGATCGAAGAGGGATAAGATGAGCGAAAGAAAATGTGCGATCCAAAAGCAAAGACAACGTCAAAAACTCTTACAATAATTTTGAAAACGATTCTTAAAGGTGGAAGGGGTTACAATGACATCTTCTTCAAGAAACGAAATTTTAAAAATTCTTCCGTCTGTATTCAAATTGGCCGTCTCTTTCCTAGAGTTAAGCAAGTTATTAGATTAGTTGGGCTTGTCTTTAATTAATTTTTAACGTTTTTCGTTTCAATTCCCTAGTTTCTAAATTTTCTTATTTCTTTAAAATTTTTGTTATTTATTTTTTGTTTCAATTTTTAATCATTTCTTAAAAAATAAAAAATTTTTCTTCAACGAAGTTCAATTTAGTTGGGTTGAGCTGACTTCGTAACGTTTTTTTAAATTTAGTTTTTCGAATAATTTTAAAAAATTTTTAAATTTAACCTTTCATGTTTCAATCTTTTGCAGTTTTATCGAGTTTTTAATATTCTCTCGTTTCGGTTTTTTGATAATTTCGTAACTTTTCAGTTTTTGTAAAATTCCTTCCTTGTGGTGGATTCACTTTAATTGGATTGGTTTGACCTTGAAATGTTTTTAACATTTCACATTTCGTGTGTGACATTTGGGGTTCTCTTAAGTTCGGTTTAGTTCGGCTGAGCTTAAAACATTTTTTTTTAATTTTTTTTTATTTGTAATTTTAAAAAATTATTGTTTTAATCTCCTACAGTTTAATTTTCGATTTTTGTTAATTTCGTACATTTTTTATCTATTGTAAAAAAAATTTCTTGGCTTGGCTTCACTTAGGTTCAGTTCAGATGGTTTGGGTTGACCTTGAATTTCCTTTTTTTTTTTTAATTTTAATATATTGTGTTTAAATTCTTTTTTTATCACTTTCATAATTTTTAAATATTTAATTTTTAACTTTTTTTTTCAGTCTTCAAATGTTTTTTCTTTTTTTCTCTGTCGAATTTCCTTAAAATTTTTGATTTATACGTTTTTTATTTCGAGAAGATTTGATTTAATTTAGAAAATTTTAAGGAAATTCGAAAAGAAGAAACACTAGAAGACTGAAAGAAAAATTGTTAAAAATTAAATATTTAAAAATGAACAAAGTAAAAAAAAACGTTAAGAATTTAAACGCAATATCTTAAAATTTAAAAAAAAACCCAAATCATCTGAACTGAACCTAAGTGAAGCCAATGATTGCTATTATTTACACGTCACTCTCCACTTATGCTCTTTTGTGTATTTTTTTTTTAGGATTGTGGCAAATAAATATTATTATTATTATTATTATTAAGCCAAGAATTTTTTTTACAATAGATAAAAACGCAAGAATTTATCGAAAATCGAAAATTAAACTGTAGGAGATTAAAACAAGATTTTTTTTTAATTAAAAAAATATTTTTAAAAATGAAAAAAGAAATTCTTTAAACTCAATCGAATTAAGCCGAACTTAAGAGAACCCAATTTAACAAAACCGAAGCTAACCGAACCCAACCAAACCTAGCGAACTAAACCAAATGAACCCAGTTTCACACTTGAAATGTGTCAAGCCAACCTAATTAAAGTGAACTTAAGTGAATCCACCACGAGAAAGGTATTTTACAGAAGATAAAAAGGTAAGAAATTATGAAAAATCGAAACAAGAATATTAAACATTTTAAGGAAACCCGAAAAAACTGCAAAAGATTGAAACGTGAAACGTTAAACTTAATTTTTTTTTATATATTCAAAAAATAAAATTAAAAAAACGTTACGAAGTCAACTCAACCCAACTAAATTGAACCCTAACGAAGAAGATTTTTATGAAAAAATTAAAAAATGATTAAAAACCGAAACGAAAAAATAAATAGATATCAAGAATTTTAAAGAAATAAAAACTCGAAAATTTAAAAAAAAAAATTGAAACATGAAACGTTAAGCTTAATTTTTTTTTTGAATGTTCGAAAAAAAATTAAATTTAAAAAGCGTTATGAAATTAACTTAACCCGACTAAATTGAACCCAACCGAAGATTTTTATATAAAAAAAGAAATTTTAAAAATGATTAAAAGTCGAATCAAAAAAAATCTTCTCCAAATAAAAAACGATAAAAATCGGATTGACTTTAAGGAAATTCGAAAAAAGAAAAAAACTGGAAAACCGAAAGAAAAATTGTTAAGAAATTAAATATATAAAAACGAAGAAAGTAAAAGAACATTAAGATATTGAACGCAATATTTTAAAATTAAAAAAAAAAAAAGAAAAATTCAAGGTCGACCCAAACCATCTGAACTGAACCTAAGTGAAGCCAAGCCAAGAAATTTTTTTTACAAGAGATGAAAAACGCAAGAAATTAACAAAAATCGAAAATTAAACTGTAGGAGAATAAAACAAGAATTTTTTGAATTAAAAAAGTGTTTTTAAAAATTACAAAAAAATACCTTAAACTCAACCGAACTAAACCGAACTTAAGAGAACTCAATTTAACAAAACCGAAGCTAACCGAACCCAATCAACTCTACTGAACTAAACCAAATGAACCCTGTTTCATTATTTGGGATTTTAGCGTAATGTTTGACATCGATTATTTTTAATGATTTTGTCTTATTTCATGACCCTGTAGATAGAGTGAGATGGGTATAAAGTTTTCGCCAAGAAGCCAAACAAAAAAGTCATAAAAGCATCGATAAAAATCCCTTTTTTACCATCTGCTTAATGCCTGCTTATTCGCTGGTTGCGTCGTGTGTAATTACGCAGTAAAAATCGCATGCATTAAAGTACATTCCGCTAATTTTATTCCTAGTAAGCGAAATTTTAATTACATTCCTTACATTTTCATACACGCCTTGATTGCGCATCTAACCAATCAGCTTCCACGTAGCACATCATTTTGATGCTTTCAAGTCTTAGCATGCATTTCTTAGCCATCTTAACATACGTCTGACTGGTGCTTGATTAAGTAGTATCATGCATATTAACGCAGCTTGACTTAATTCAGCCACAGTTGCTCAAGATTTCTATCTTAACAAGCGTAAATTTATTTCCGAGACGAATTTGCACGGAAACGTCTTCTGCCGCCTACCGAAAAAGGAGCTGCGATTTTTAAATTTTTTCGCTTTCAACTTTAATTACGCATTGTCACTCAAGGAAAGGCGAAATTAAAGTGAATAAGGGGTTCAGCACACCAAAGCGGGACGGAGGGTGCGGGAGCGATGCGGAAGGCGCCGCTTCGCGTTGGTGTGCGGAATCAATCCTTTATGCGTCACTGTCGTATTTAATCGGGCGTAAGGAACTCTCATCATGATTTCTGACAGAATGAGAATGAGAATGAGATTGAGAATGAGAACGAGAATGAGAAAGAGAACGAGAATGAGAATGAGAACGAGAACGAGAACAAGAGCGAGATCGAATTCAAGAATGGGAATGACCGCCGATTTTGCCAGGCTTCGTCGTGCAGAACGAGGCAAACGACAAGACAACATCATGCACCAATCCATCCAATCCAATGGACCATACATCACACCGTCAACACCCGCAGATACTCCTCGAGGGTACTACCCCATTTTACTTTAGAGTTTAATGATTTCAAGTAAATCTGCGTGCTGCTCGCCCGACTGTTAATAATAAATTTCACGTGTCAGGTCCACGTTAGTAGAGAGAATTAACGCGTCAGTAAATCCTGCAAGTGGAGTTGGTTTTGATTTTGTTAACCGTTTTGTTTTTGCATCCTTGATTGTTACCTACTGTAATTTTCTGCGTGATTCTGTTACTTACGTACGCATGAAAGCCCGGCGACACCTGATTAAAATCGATATCGAGGATCGCTGTCGGATCTAAACGATGATGATGGCGGAGTAAATGGGCTACAATGTAATTGGCAATTAGAAAAAAAAAAGAAAAAGGAAACGACGTGTTGTAATCGGGTGTGTTCAAATTTATTTTCGCTGTTTCGAAATACAGATTGGGCTAAGATTTATCTGAACGTTGTAACATTTTGCGTGCGAGAGGGAACGCGCTATAAACATAATAGAGAAGAGATATGAGAAGCCACGCCCATTTGTGTTGGGGACTGGGCGTTGCGTGGCGTCGCATCGGTTGCCGCCCATCGCCTTACAAGCAATTACCCCTCCGTAAACCAAAGAGAGATGTAGTTCGTAACGGATAGACACTTTTCAAAATTTTATACTCCATTAAGGGCCACTTGTACAAAAGAGGTTTAAACTGATGTTCACCTGAACCAGGTTTAGAGTGAACAAACAAAATCGCATCAAATTTCATTTATGAACGCATTAATTGCCATATGTAGTTAATATCTTATGCGAATTTGTTTACTCGGAACCTGGTTCAGTTAAACTTGAGTTTAAACCACCTTTGTACAACTGGCCGTAAATAATTTCCGTGTTTATTTAAAAAAAAATTGCTCAAAATCAGACGAGACCGCCAGCCATGAAATATTAAAATTCGATTAAAATAGTCTTGTTCAACAGATGGCGCTTTGAATAGTTCCGGTTTACCTTGAGACTTAATTTTGATATAAAAAATGTTAATGTTATAAAAAAATATACGTGTACGGTATCCGATTTGCAACTGGAATAAAAAATAAAAAAAAGAGTTTTTAATCAAGAGATGGCGCTAAATAATCCCGTCATTTCTTGAGGAAGATGAAATCCTGATATGAAAAAAATTCGATTATTTTGGCCTAGAAATGGCGCTTTTAATAATAATTTAATTCCTGTTAAAATCTCGATTTTTTTTTTCAATTTAATTTTGATAAAAAAAAATAACAGATACATATTATTAAAATAAGTAAGTACGATATCTGGTGCTGTTTGAAATTAAAGAAAATTAAATAGCTTTCATTTTTGGTCAAGAGATGGCGCTCTCGATAATCTCAGCACATTTTGATTTTAGATGAAGGTGAGAACGTCAGCAGAGAGAGACGGCGCTCTAAATAATCCCATCACGTGTTTATTTTGCATTTTCGATTTAATTTTAAAATCGCTCGTGAAAATGGAATACAGGAAATTCTATTAAAACAGTCTTGAATTTTGGACAACAGATGGCGCTCTGAATGTCAGATTTTATATTTTTGTTTAAAAAAATTACTTTATTAAAAAAATTGTCACGCTTGGATTTTTAATGGAACGACTAAAAAAAAAAGCTACGGAAGTAATTAGCACACTTAAACTGTATGCATAATCAGTGCGTAATCAAATCACATTCCGTTTACGAAATCCCAAAACTCTCAGGATTGGCTTAACTTTAAGCGCCGCTTAGAATGTGAGTCGCATTATTCTTATGATACTGAAATGTCACGTTATAAGCAATAGTTAAATTTAAGCGCGGCTTAAGTGTTTAGTGTAACTAGTCGTCGGTGTTATTTCAAAACTTTAACGGGACCTAGTTAAGCAAGCAAATTTTTGTGTATGTTTGCAAACAAACCGGCATAAATAATCCGAGGAGAAATCGGAACTTTAATCGTCAGCACGATTTAGCCTCGAGACGTCGCGCCGCCCGAATCGCCTCCACCATCGATGGACGTCGCCGCCGTCATCCTTGGACTTTAATCGGGAACACGATTAACGATGCATATTTTAGACGAAGCATCCATAGTTTCTATCAAATGATCCTTTTTTTCAATTGTATCCGTACCATACGATATTTTTTTAATTTTTCATCGTTCTATTGTGAGAGGAGTATCAGTCAAATTACATATTAATTTAGGAAAGAAAGATGGATAGATCATTAAAAAATGTTTTATATGAACATTTTTCGATATCTTTGTTTAAACAAAAAATTCTTGCACGACTGTGGCATCGACGCGCATCGATACATCCAATGTTTTCAACCGTGCTGACAACAAAAAAAAACAAATGTTACTAAGACAACATATCACTAAAAGTTGAGTAATTGAAGCGAAAAGACGAAATTATATTTTTTTTATATAGTAGGTTTGAGTTTTGAATTTGGCGATTGCGATACTTAACTCCGATTGCTGAATAAAAGTATTGGTACTTTTAAAGTATCGAAGCAAAGGTTTCGATGTTCCGATACCATTCGATACCCGAAAAACATCGATGTTTGTTTCGAAGTATCGCATGCATCCCTGAACACGATTCGCTGTAAGAAGCGTCACCGTCTTCCACCCACGACGGACGTCGCCGTAGTCGCCCCTGGACTCAACATCATTACTACGAGAAGGAGCACATTGTCGCCGTAGATCCTGTCCGCGCCGCCTTGCCGCTGAAGAAGATCAAGACATTTCAGCAACCCCGAGCGTAACAATACGAAAACGAAACCGTGCTGTTGATGTTTGATTCAAATAGTTTCCCCGTAATGATAGCAGATGGCGACTGTGGCGTAAATGCGCCTCAAGAGTTAAATATGACGCGATTATTTATAGGAATCAGATAATTTGATTTTTTTAACCAACTTGATCTGAAAATAGTTGTTTTTTTTTCTTCTAATTGTTGACTTTTTTGCTCAATTGGTAAACGAACATTCAATACAGAATTAGAAAGTAAAAAAAAAAAAAAAAACAGTTGAACATGGCGTCATTTTGAAACTGATTACCGTTGTGATCATGATCATGAGAGCAAGTTTTTGTCCAAAATTGAGGAATTTTCTTTTTTTAACCCGCATACAGGGTGTTTAAACAACATTCTGAAATCTGTGCCAAAATGACCGTTGTGATGATGAGAGCAAGTTTTTGTCCAAGATTGAAGAATTTTCTTTTTAACTCGCGTACAGGGTGTTTAAACAGAATTCTAAAATCGAAAAGAATCTAATTTTAATTTTATTAAAACGAAGCTTGAGATGAGAGTGGCGGAGGAAGAGGGAGGGGGGCGGGGGAAGTTGATGAAAATTTCTTTTACTGTAAAGGGTCGATGCTTAAAAAAATGTCGGGAATCTCTGCCTTGAGGTATACCACGTGGCTGTAAGTGATTGAAGCAAAATTAATAAGTTGGAAACACTGAGGAATTTGCAGTAGTCGTCATAGTTTTCGTAGTTCGATATTTTCGCGTGATTTCTTAGTTATGTTTTTAGGTTATGGCTGACGTTGTTGTAATGGAATTAATGAACATTATAAACATTGATAGAACAAGGATGGAAACTAGATTAATTAGAGTCACAGATTAGTAGACAGATGCGAAGGCTCCGGGCGGCACCTTTGATGTTGCGCGGCAAAATTCCGTAGAAAAAAAAATGCAGGAGCATCTTTCGACTTTTATTAGTTAGGTTAACCGTCAACTTGTCAAAGTTGTCAAATTCAAATAATGTAATACTTGACCGTTTTTTTTTTATTGAACACTCGTTACTTGATAAAATGCGAAATTTGAAAACTACGGCGTATTGCAGTATTCATACATTAATGCACCTTTAATCAATTTGCTATTTTAATTAACGAATAGTAATGAAAATACCTTGAAAATATTTGATTCAAAGTGAACTATATTTCGTAACTTCACACTATCTGATTAATATAACGCCAAAACAATGGCGACATGAAAAAAAAAAGAATTTGTGGGCGGAGTTTATCTGTTTTTATTACTTACGCAGTCGCAGTCACGTGACAGGTTCTTCTTAAGATGCGAGATCTCTTGCTATTAACTGTCTGGAAAATCAATACGGGATTTAAACTACTGTTTTAATCTGTGTAATTAAAAACAATTAACTAGCTAGTAACAAGTGAAGAGGTGACGATAAAGAAATCGGTTCACTTGTTTTCATTATGTGTAAACAGTAACGTACCGGATGACGTGAACCAAAAAAAAAAAAAAAACAAATTGATTTTATTAATAAATTACGCCATCAGTTTCGAGACACAATATGGAGGCGGCGTTCATCGAATTTACCCGGAACGATCCAATAAGTACGGGCAGTTTCCCGGAATGGACGCTTTATTGCGTCCAAAGTGTGTTTTAGCCTCAAGATTACCTCTTGTGGTTGACAAAGAAGCGCAAAAAGAAGCGGCGCAGCTCCGAAAAACGTATTCAAATGCGTCAATATTTACTTAACTGTAACAGGCTTTTATGGTAATTTAATTGGAACAGGATAGAAAAACGTAGAGCACGCTAGTTTCCGATTAATCAAATGGCCTCGGCCGCATCTCGAAATGCTCGGCTCTCTCTCTCTCTCTCTCTCTCGAAAAAACTTTGTTTAAACGATCGCCGAGTTTCCCGAGAACACCTATAAAAGTAAATTAACCCGGCGATTCCAGAAATCACAGATTTCATGCTCGTTTGCTCGAACGAAATTAAGTTCATAAGAAAATTTTACAAAGCAGCGGTTTTTTTTTGCTAACGTTAAACAATCATTGTGTTTGCCTACTCTTAGGCTCTCGGTAATTTCAGGAATACCAAAAGAAATTTACGTTAACCGATAAACGTCAAAAGAAATTAATTATTTTCTTTTTAGTTATACAAACATCATCTTCAGAATTGGACTGGTAAAATAATCAAGTCTTCAGTAGTTCTGTAACTGCGAGCAAAAAATTCACAAATGCTCACTTTTTTTATTGCTACAGAATTTTAACGTTACACGTCGAAAGTAGGCAGATTGAGTCCTAGTACCCTCTTAATAATAATAATGGTCTTGAACACTTAAACATTAGCACTTCATTGATAATGATAATATGATAATTTTTATTTTCTCGTGAGGAGTCGATGCTTAAAAAAAGAGTTCCCAACCTTTTTAACGTCCTTGTAAGCGGTTGATGCTTAAAAGTGGTTTGGGAATCCCTGAGATATAGTTTAAAAACTAACCCAGGGATTCCCAAACCTTCTTTTTAAGCATCGACCCCTTACAAGAATAATATAGAAATTTCCATCGACCCCTCCTTCAAATGTAATTAATTTTCTGAAACGTTAAAGCAAAATTTTGTTAAATTGCAACCTGTTTCCATTTGACCTTATTTTTTGTTTTTTTTTTTTTTGTTAAAAGCAAAAAATTCATGAATCCTCCCTTTTTTGTTGCTACAGAATTTTAACGTTACACGTCGAAAAGTAGGCAGATTGAGTCCTAGTACCCTCTTAATAATAATGGTCTTGAACACTTAAACATTTGCACTTCATTGATAATGATAATATGATAATTTTTATTTTCTCGTGAGGAGTCGATGCTTAAAAAAAGGGTTCCCAACCTTTTCCAACCTTTTTAAGCCCCTTGTAAGGGGTTGAGTCTTAAAAAAAGTTCGGGAATCCCTGGGTTATACTTTCAAAACTAACCCAGGGTTTCCCAACCTTTTTTTTTTAAGCATCGACCCCTTACAAGAATAATACAGAAATTTCCATCGACCCCTCCTTCAAATGTAATCAAATTTCTGAAACGTTAAATCAAAATTTTGTTAAATTGCATTGCTTAAGAAAGGTTTGGGAACCCCTGGGTTATATTTTAAAAACTAACCCAGGGATTCCCAACCTTCTTTTTTTAAGCATCGACCCTTTACAAGAATAATACAGAAATTCCCATCGACCCCCCTTCAAATGTAATTAATTTTCTGAAACGTTAAAGCAAAATTTTGTTAAATTGCAACCTGTTTCCATTTGAACTTATTTTTTGTTTTTTTTTTTTTTTTGTTAAAAGCAAAAAATTAATGAATGCTCACTTTTTTATTGCTACAGAATTTTAACATTACACGTCGAAAAGTAGGCAGATTGAGTCCTAGTGCCCTCTTAATAATAATGGTCTTGAACACTTTAACATTTGCACTTCATTGATAATGATAATATGATAATTTTTATTTTCTCGTGAGAAGTCGATGCTTAAAAAAAGGGTTCCCAACCTTTTTAAGCCCCTTGTAAGGGGTTGATGCTTAAAAAAAGTTCGGGAACCCCTGGGTTATAGTTTAAAAAGTAACCCAGGGATTCCCAACTTTTTTTTTAAGCATCGACCCCTTACAAGAATAATATAGAAATTTCCATCGACCCCCCTTCAAATGTAATCAAAATTCTGAAACGTTAAAGCAAAATTTTGTTAAATTGCAATGCTTAAAAAAAGTTTGGGAACCCCTGGATTATAGTTTAAAAACTAATCCAGGGATTCCCAACCTTCTTTTTTAGCATCGACCTCTTACACGAATAATATAATAAACAATGACATCGACTAATGCAGTCACGTCAATTTCAAGAGCGAATAAACCTTGCAGACAGTGCAATAATATTCCAGTAAATGGGTTAAAATGCATAATTTGTGGTGGATTAACTCATCCTGGTTGTGTGAAATATTTAAAAAATGTAATTGTCTACGGCGAAGATTCGATAAACTGTTGTGAAATTTTGGCAAGTCAGTCAAGTAGTGACAATTTGGCAGACGTCAATAACTGTACAAGTGGACATATAAATCAGTCTCCTAAACCGATGAGAAGAAATTTTTCTGATGTTAATGCTACTCTAATGAATTCAGTAGATTGCACTAAAGAAGAATTCTTTAATATGTTTCAAATAATAACTTCGCAAAATAAGGAAATTATCGCTAAATTGGATAGTGTTCTATTGGAAAATAAATCTCTAAAGGATGAAATTAATCATTTAAAATTACAATTTAATTTACAAGATTCGGTTTCTAATAATACAAGTGGAACAAGTGGAATAAGTGGACGAAAAGCAACATTTGCGGACGTATTAAATAGAAACGTAATAATTGTTGAACCCAAAGATAAAACACTGCAAGAGCCTATTAAGGAGGTCTTAAAAAATAAAGTTGATGTGGTCGAAATGCAAGCTGGTATATCTATTGGAAAAAATACTAAGAAAGGAGGGATTCTTTTACAAGTTGAAAGATCTGAGACGTCTAAAGTGCAGAAGGTAATTTCTGAGAAACTTGGTAACAATTATAAAATCTCTGTGCCAAGTAAGTTACAGCCGAAAATTAAGATAGTTGGTATATCACTGGAAGATGCAAAGGAGGATAATGAAGCACTTTTAGAAAAAATTATAAGACAGAATAAGTTGAATTTAGATGCAGACGATCAACATTTAAAAATTATTTACAGGTCAAAACCTTACAAAAATAAGATAAACATTATTATGCAGGCACAGGCAAAAATATTTAATACTTTATTGTCCAAAGAATTTATATATGTGGGTTGGAGCATTGGTAAAGTCTTTGAACACTTCAGCATAGTTAGATGTTTCCATTGTGGAGAAATAGGTCACTTTGCTAATCAAAATGAGAAAAAATGCAGTAATAAAAAAAGGTGTGCGAAATGCTGCGGTGAACATAGCAGTAACTCTTGTCAAAGTGATTTCCTTAAATGTCCATCTTGCTCAGATGCGAATGATAAGTTAGGATTAAGCCTAGACATTAATCATTCGGGATGGGATAAAAATTGTCCTAGCTATCAAAGAATAATTTCTATTTTAAAAAATAAAACGAACTATAATGTGGATCTGAACATAATGAATAAAATATAGCAATTAAAAATTAAAAATGATGATAATTTTCGGCAACATCCAACACATTCTAAATCGATTGATAAATTGAGAATACTAAATATAAACTTACGAAGTATACTAAATAAAAAAATGGAATTCAATTCGTTAATTGAGATACATGAACCTGATATTATCGTGGGAACTGAATCCTGGCTAAATGATAACATTTCCTCTAGTGAAATCTTTGGATCTGATTTGGTTTTTAGATATGACAGAATTGACAGAATTGGTGGTGGTGTGTTTATTTTAGTAAAAGGAAATTTCGACTGTCATGAATTCTGGAGGGATGATGAATTTGAAATGTTGGCTGTAATTACTCAAATATCCACAGCAAAACTGCTGATAGTAGCAGTGTATTGTTCCAGTAATCATTATAATTTCATAGATAAATTAATTAGTTTTATAAATAATGTAGAAGATCAATTTGAAAGAATTGCTATTATTGGAGACTTAAATTTACCAAGTATTGATTGGAGTGGCAATAAAATTGGTAATCAGTTACAATCAAAAATTAATGATTTGATTATACAATATTCACTGACTCAAATTGTTAATAAACCTACTAGACTTTTTCATAATGACACACGCGGAAATATTCTAGATGTTGTCATTGTTAGACCATCTGATATGGTGATAACTTGGGATGTTGAAGATGGAGTAAGTGATCACAATGTTGTCGTTGTTGACTTGGATCTTCAATTGCCTGTTATTACTGACAAAATAATAAAAATTTACCAGTATCAGAATGCAAACAATCTATTAATTATTAATGAACTTGAGAAAAAATTTCCGATATGGGTAAATTCCAGTGGAGACATTAATGAATTATGGAAATCTTTTGTGACATTGATTCACAATTTGGTTCTAAAATATGTTCCGTGCAAAGAAATTAAATCTACAACTGATCCTGTTTATTACTCAAAACATGTGAAAAGATTAAAGAAAAAATTACGTCGGGCTTATCGTTTCAGGAAAATTTATAAAAATTATTACAAACAATTATTATCTGAATTTAATGAAGCAAAGCACCATGCAAATGAACAGTACCTAATACACTTAATGGACAAGGATAATGGAAATCACTTATATCGATATATACAACGTTTGAATAAATCTACAACTTCTCAAATTTTGATAAAGAAAGATGGATGTCTGTTAGAAAACCTCACAGATACAGTAGAAGAATTGAATAGGTATTTTATTAGTGTTTTTAATGAAAAAAATAATGCGATTCTAAATTTTAATGAAAATCAAACAGAAGTTTCTGATTTATTTCATTTTACTCGAAAAGATGTTGCTGATATTATTAAGGAACTCAAATGTCATAAATCTCCAGGTATTGATAATTTAACAGCTGAAATTTTACAAATTGGAGGTTATCACGTATCTAAATATTTAACGCATCTGTTTCAAATTAGCATTAATAATAGTATTTTACCAAATGACTGGAAGATATCAATAGTTCTGCCTGTTTATAAATCTGGTGTGAAGTCTGATTGCAATAATTATCGTCCAATTAGTTTAACATGTATTGTTTGTAAAATTTTCGAAAAACTTCTGACAAACTACCTACAATATTTTTGTGATAAGCACAACATAATCAGTAGGAATCAACATGGTTTTAGAAAACATTTCTCCTGTGTTACTCAACTGTTAAATTTTCACAATGAATTGGTAGAAATTGTTGACGATAAGGGGCAGATAGATGCCATCTTTATTGATTTTACTAAAGCTTTCGATAAAGTTCCACATGATATTATTATAAGAAAATTACAAAATTTGAAGTGTGACATGCGAGTCATCAAATGGATAAATGAATACCTGACGGATAGGAAGCAAAAAGTGAGAATAAATAATATTTTTTCATCTGAGCTAATAGTTACTTCTGGTGTGCCTCAAGGTAGTGTGATCAGTCCTATATTATTCATTATTTTTATAAATGACATTACACAAAATTTGAGTTGTGAAACAAAATTATTTGCTGATGACTGCGTTATTTACAATCAAAGGAAGAATGCAGAAGATTGGATTTTGCTCCAAGGAGATTTAGACAAAATTCAGATGTGGTGTAATGAAAATAAAATGGAAATTAATACAAAAAAATGTGTTGCAATGTCTTTTGGTACCAAAATGTTGTTCCAGGCTCATCCATATAAATTAGGAAATGATTTGATAAAATATGATGATACATGCAAATACCTAGGAGTTACTTTTCGAAATGATTTAAATTGGAATAATCACATTCAGAATATTTTAAAAAAAGCTTATAAATCTTTGTATTTCATAACAAGAAATCTTAAAGGCTCTGGTAAACCAGTACTTCAAAAAGCTTACATCACATATGTTCGTCCTAAGATTGAGTACGCACAAGAAGTCTGGGACCCATACCAATATTATTTAATTCAAGATCTGGAAATGTTACAGCATAAAGCAGCTTGGTATGTTTGTAACGACCACAGAACAACTGCGTCTGTATCACGTATGCTCAAGGAACTAAATTGGGATAGTCTATCTTCTAGAAGAAAAACAGCAAGATTAAAATTATTTTGTTATATTCATTTTCAACACGATTCGATGCACAATTTTCTATCTAAATTAAAAGTAAATGATTCTTGTACTAGAAAAAAACATAACTTCACTTATAAAATACCCTTTTCGAAGTCTAATCTTCATAAATTTTCTTTTTTTCCTAAAACTATACAAGAATGGAATAATTTAAATAAAAAAGATTTGATTAAATTATTAGAAAATTGTGTATACAAAATTAAAAATTAAGATGTAAGTAATTATGTTTGATTATTAGGCCACCAAGTATATTATACTATACGCCTAATTTGTAACAATAACAATAAAAATATAGAAATTTCCATCGCCCCCCCCCCCCCCTTCAAATGTAATTAAACTTCTGAAACGTTAAAGCAAGTTTTTGTTAAATTGCAACCTGTGTTTCCATTTGACCTTATTTTTTTATTTTTATTTTATTTTTTTGTTAGACTATAAACTGATCCAATCGTCCTTTGACTCGCTCTTTTTTGTATTCGCATTAACAGTTTGGTTCTCTTCTATTTCTTTCCTTTGTTTAAACTTGCTCTGTTCATTTTACGATCCGGTACAATTTTTATTTTCGTCATTGCCGACAGTCTTTTTTTCGTTTTTTTTTTTTTTGTATTCCTTACTCGACTTTCATTTAATCAAACGATCGACCTTTGTTTTTTTTTTCTCTCTTTTTTGATTCATCAGCTTTCGTTCTCGTTTCTTTTATTTTTTTTTTAACTGTCAGTCGATCATCCTTTGTTTCGTTTTGTTCTCTTTTTCCATTTTTCCAGGTCGGAGTTCATTTTATTTTACTAGATTGCGGTTCGTTTTATTTAACATTTTAATTCCACCGATCGATCACCAATTTTGTTTTTTTTTCTCTCTCTCTCTTTATTCGATTTGATTTTTATTTTATTCGTGTTCCTCTTTTATTATTAACTGTTGGTCACTTTTCTTTAATATTTTGCAGATTAAATTTTTTATTGCGTTCGTCATTTTTTACGTCGATTTGACTTGCTGTTAGTTTTGCACAATTTTTTTTTATTTTCGTTCTCACCACATCGACGACGATCGTCTTTTGCTTTTTTTTTGTTTTCATTCGATTTTTATTTCGACAATCAATCGATCTTCTTCTTTTTCTTCTTCTACTTTTCTTTTAATGAACTATTTGCTAGGCTTGTAAATTTCGTTTTTATCATCTTTTATTCTCGTTTTTCTTTTGTTTTATTTTATTCAACGCAATTTTTTTTTCCTTTTTACTGTCAGTTTTGTTTCATCTTCTTTTTCTGGATTAGAATCCGTTTTATTTTTGTCGCAGTTCATTTTATTTCACAATTTAATTCCGTTGAATTAAAATCGTCGATTTTGTTTTTTCTTTCTTTCTCTCTCTCTCTCTGTTGGATTTGATTTGATTTATTTTATTTATTTATTTTTTTATTATTAACTGTGGGTTTTCTCTTCTTTAATATTTTGCAGATTAAATTTTTTATTGCGTTCGTCGTTTTTACGTAGATTTGACTTATTAGTTTTTGCAAAAAAAAAAAAATATATATTTTCGTCCTCACCACATCGACGACGATCGTCTTTTGTTTTTTTTTTGTTTTCATTCGAGTTTTATTTCGACAATCAATCGATCTTCTTCTTTTTCTTCTTCTACTTTTCTTTTAATGAAATATTCGCTGGGCTTGTGAATTTCATTTGATTCTTTGATTTATCATCTTTTGTTCTCGTTTTTCTTTTGTTTTATTTTATTCAACGCGATTTTTTTTTCTTTTTTACTCTCAGTCGATCGTCTTTCGTTTTGTTTTATTTTGTTTTTCTAGATTGGAATTCGTTTTATTTTTGTCGCAGTTGATTTTATTTTACAATTTAATTCCGTTGAATTAAAATCGCCGATTTTGTTTTTTCTCTCACTCTCTCTATTCGATTTGATTTATTTTATTCGTTTAATATTTATTATTAACTGCGGGTTCCTTTTTATTTTTCTTTTAATATTTGCAGATTATATTTTCGATTGCGTTCGTCATTTTTTACATCGATTTGACTTACTTGACTTAATTTCGTACAATTTTTTTTTTGTTTTCGTCCTCAACACATCGACGACGATCGTCTTTTGTTTTTGTTTTCATTCGATTTTTATTTTGATTTACAGTGGATCTCCTTTTTCCTCCTCTTCTTCTTCTTCTTTTATTATATTTATTTGACGCTGTTGACATGTTTAATTCAAATTTATTTAAAATTTTTCGTTTCATTTCTTTTAATGAACCGTTCAGAAAGGCTTGTATTAGACAAGAAATCTCTATGAAAGACCCCTACAGATTTATCCCGCGATCCCCCAGTTGACCCCTACGAAAGAAATATTGTTGAGAAACCGTATTTTATGTTTTATGCATTTATTGTTCATGCTCCTACATTTTTCAGGAGGTGTTCAGGAAAAAGTATGTTAAAAATAAAAGGGGGTGGGGGCACATTCTACATATTATTATTAATAGCAACCGGAAATGTAAATCGCCGGCTGTACACTCGGAGAAGCCTCGACTGCGACAAAAACGTCGATACGTTCAACGTCTGCATAAAATAAAATCCAGAAACGTCGGTTGGAAAAATCACCCTTCAAGCCGCCTTAATCATTAACAATTTCATCCTTATTACGGCCTTAATTAGTCGTGTCTCGAAGCACAAAAATACCGTGTGTAAATTATTGTTTTATTGCGTTCGGCGATCATTAATAACGCTTAATTAAAGTTATTTCATCGCGCTTAGTTTATGATGTTAGTTTAGCTTTAGTAATTATTTAATACGTTTCATGCGCTAGTTGCTCTAAATATTTTATGTTCTTGCTTCTTCTTCTTCTTTTTCTTCGTCCTTTTTTTTTTCTTCACGTTTCTTTAAGAATGACATGCAGCGTGTGTGTGTGTGTGTGTTTGTTCGTGTTGTAATTTGCTTGGCGTCTCGCTTTTTAAATCGAAGTCAAACAGTTAGTTACTGAAGGTTGAAGACGACGATGCCGACCAAGTTGTAAAAATTCTGCTAAACGTCCGTTAGACTGAAGATAGAGTTGCGGCAATTGACGGTCTAGTCGCGCGCTAGCGTTAACGCAACGTGAATTGGAGGGAGGTCGAGCGCAATTTATACAACCCCCTTGGAGTTGCAGAACAAAATGCAAAGTTAAGAAACGACGCGATGTAATTAGAATTCGAATCTAATTAGAGAATTAAACGAACTATTAAATAAAGGAAGAAAATCGGCAGGTTGTCATTTAAAAAAAATCAAGTACGCATTGTATCTGAGAAACAAGAGCAGATAAATAATTGAAACAAATTGATAATACGTCAAACAGTTTTCAAACTATTAATCCGGTTCCATACTTTTGCCCTTCCCTGTATATAATTACTCTAAAGAAAATATTGAATTTAATATTATTTACACAGTTTTCAAGAAATTTATTTGATTCGTAAGAGAGCTTGTTAACGTTACACATTTACAAATTATGTGAATTAATGACAGAATTAATGAATTGTTAATAATTTACAAAAAAATAATAATAATTTTTACTCGTCTGATTGGGATGCACTGGTAAAATGCATAAAATCTTATTTATCGTTTAAATATTTAATTAGTCTGCCTACGTCAACGAACTAAAAATAATTATTCTGATCTAATTAATCATTATTAATGATGCAACATACATTTTTATTGCACGGTTACTTGCAACATCCCAATTACTTAATGAATTAATTATTCCTATCCATTTCGTACATTATATTTTCGGATTAAAGTAGATATTACGTTATTAAATGATTTCTGTTTCTGTCTGTTCCGCCTTATACAATGCGCACAAATGTTTTTGTTTTTGTTAAAATTAAAAAGAAAACTGCAATCGAATATATATATATATATATATATATATATATATATAAAAAGAAAGGTGGGTTGGCTTAACAGAGCGATATCTGTTTTTGCTCTGTCTTAATTTATTTAATTAAACAATTTCATTTCCTGCATCAATGGAGCATGTCCGTTCAATTGGAGAATTACTGTTTACAACGGTGGAAATTATTGTTAAAAGTGGGCGTAAAACGCAGATGTCAAATTTACCGTCGGAATTTTTGAGTTCATTGCACACAGTGGTGACACAGACAGACCCCCTGACTAAATGGGAATATTTATTCAAGAAGAACTTATAAAGTAAAAATAAATTCAATATACAGGGTGTTCATGGGAAGCTGCTACAATAGGTAACTCTCTTATTTGTATTTTTACGAAGTAACTTAAATTAGAAAAGTTTTAGGACTTCTCCTCCTCGTTTTTATGGCACTTTCGGAAAAACAAATGACAATCAGGTTCTCGAGATTTTCAATCGTTTTCAACTTTTCTAAATGGAATGTTAGGTTTTTTAGCATTGTATCGCGTTCAGGATGTCAAATTAAGTATGTCTGTAAAATAATATCTCTCAAAACAGAATATTTCATAAATAATTCAGTCTTGATATTCGCGGGAAGAAGTGTATTGTTACGATAGTCTTTTTAATCATGAATACAATATTGTACGCGTTGAAACAAGAGAATAAAGGAAGTGTGTTCAAACTATCGGACCTTTGTGAACTGTCATGATTCAAAATTTGTTTCAATTTAGTTCAAACTAAAAAGAAATTGAAAGCGCGACATGTTAAAATGTCTAATACCATTATTTACCAAATAAGTTATAAAATAGTAGATTTAGGAGGGGAATATTTTAGAGAAACACTTAATTTGACATCTTGAACACGATACGCTAATAAAAAATATAATGTTCCATTAAAAAAAGTTGAAAACAACTGAAGATCTCGAGAATCTGACAGTCATTTGTTTCTCCGAGGGTACCATAAAATGGAACAGGGAAGGTCCTGAAACTTTTCTGATTTAAGCTACTTCGCAAAATTTCAAATAAAAAAGTTAGCTATTGTAGCCATTTCCCGTGAACACCAAGATTTTGTTACTAAATCATTTCTAAAATAGCAGGCTTTGGGAGATGATATTTTGCAGACATAATTTATTTGACATCCTGAACGCGATGCGATGATAAAAAACCTAACATTCCATTAAAACAAATTGAAAACAATTGAAAATCACGAAAACCCGAAAAAGTTAGCTATTGTAGCGGCTTTCCATGAACACCCTGTATGTGAAGGTCGCAATAAACATAATTTGCATTTATTTTTTTTGACAAAACTTAAATTAAAGTTTATATTGAATAGCTGAAATAAAAAATTCATTTCAAATTTCTCAACGGCAAATTGTAGTTCGACAAAATGTTCACAGATGGCGCTGACGCTACACAATTTCAGATACCTAGCTCTTTTTTTCTTGTTTGTCTTTCAACTGAAACGCGTTTTATTTTTATTTTTTGACAGAACTTTTAAATTACAGTTTATATTGAATAACTGAAATAAAAAATTCGTTTCATATTCCTCACCGACAAATTGTAGTTCGACAAAACGTTTGCGGATGGCGCTGGCGCAACACAATTTCAGATACCTAGCTTTTTTTCTTGTTTGTCTTTCAACTGAAACGCGTTTTATTTTATTTTTTTCTTTTACAGAACTTTTAAATTACAGTTTATATTGAATAACTGAAACAAAAAAATCGTTTCATATTTCTCACCGACAAATTGTAGTTCGACAAAACGTTTACAGATGGCGCTGGCGCAACACAATTTCAGATACCTAGCTTTTTTTCTTGTTTGTCTTTCAACTGAAACACCTTTTATTTTTTTTGACAGAACTTTTAAATTACAGTTTATATTGAATAACTGAAATAAAAAATTCGTTTCATATTCCTCACCGACAAATTGTAGTTCGACAAAACGTTTACGGATGGCGCTGGCGCAACACAATTTCAGATACCTAGCTTTTTTTCCTGTTTGTCTTTCAACTGAAACGCGTAAAAACTAGCATATTACATTTTCCTAAAACCGAAAAGGCTGCGGTAAGTGAACGGTCAAATTGGTCAGACTAAACCACGTGATCACTTTCCTCAATCGCTAATTGGTTAGATGGTTTGGTCTGACCGTTGACTTAACGATTTCCTGCAGTTTGACCACTGACTTAACTCAACCATAGACTTTCATAAATTTGTTTGTTTTAATGTCTTGGTTGAACACAGTCGGACTTCTTGCTTGCATCCGTTTTCCCTCTGTTAAAATTAAATTCCGTTTCATAAGAAGCTATTTTGGGAACGGAAAGGGAATATTTCATCAACTCATGCGGAATTTTGAACACAGAAGATTGGCAACACTGTACGACTATCGAAAAAACTGTCAAAATATTATATTTTCAGGTTATGAGAAGAAATTGAATTCGGACTATTCATGTTAATATCGTAGCCTTTTGAGAACAGAAGATTTTAATTAAAAAAATAGTTTTTAGCATTGGCCAGTGAACCTGTTCGAAGTCTAACATAAGTATTTTTGTCTTGATCTTTACAAAGTCTCACAAACTGTTAAAAAAGAAAGACAACGGCAAAGAAAGGAAAGAGGAAAAACTGAATTTAAAAACTTAAAACAATAGCAAAACAACTGGAAAACAAGGAAACTAAACTTTTAAGCGTCGACTTCGACGTTTACATCATCTGTTCTGTTAATCCGAGCCGTAAATTTTTGATTTCCGGGAAGAAATTCCAAAACAACTGAAAAACGTTAGGGACTTTCAAAAACATGTCCTGACAAGAAATTTGAGAAAAGAAAATTTCTTGTAAAAAAAAACGAATGAATTTACAAGTACATGTGGCGCCATCTATTACCCTCAGACATAACGTCGTAGTCTTTATCACGGCCAGCTGAATTGATATGTCGTATACGGGCAGTCCAACTAGCATCAAGAAAGTTTTGTTTCGAAAAAAAATAAAAAGCGGGTGTCAAGTGGCTCCCTCAATCCAAAACTAGTGTCATCTTGAAATGTTTGGTTATGAGTATAATGTCAATTCATCTTGAAATTTGAAGTACAAATCTCAAGCCGGACAGAAAAATGAAGGGAACACACTCAACGTTTCGCTGTAGATTTATAGCTTCGTCAGGAGTGAAAAAAAGTAAATTGAGATTAAAAAAACTTTGTAAATACTTACAGTTTTCATCCGACAAGAACAAACTTCAATCTTGAAATTTGAGTTGTCGAAATAAGCGTCGGTATCGTAACCATGGTAACATCTAATTAACGAGTGTTCGAGGGCGCCAGTTGTCTTGACACGTTCCATGGCTTGCTTTACTGGAACACATTTTTAGGCGAATTGGACTGGCAGTATATGACTTAATTGAAATTAATCTCTATCTATCTCTTATTAATCTATACGAAAATAGTAAAGGAGACTGTGGTTTAAGAAATAATTGAAATTAATCTCTGTCCACAATAATTTTATATCCGTATTTTTTTACGGATATAAAATTATTGTGGACAGAGATTAATTTCAATTATTTCTTGAACCACAGTCTCCTTTACTATTTTCGTATATGACATATCAATTCAGCTGGCCGTGTCTCTATTTACCGTAAAACAACTGTAAAACCTAAGAACGAACGTTCAAGAACGATGTTCTTCTTCAAACAACTTTAAATTAAAAAAAAAACACACATCAGTCGTAACCTTGTCCTCATTTTTTGGTGTGGGGGTGAAGGAGCAATTGGAAGGCAACTGAAAAACGATAAGAATGTTCAAGAAATAATGTTACAAAAACAATTTCGAGAATAGAAAAGGTTAGGAAGAAGTTTAAAAATTCAAATTTCAAACATTACAGCGCCATCTGTTAATCTGCAGTCGCAGTGAATTTTACTTACTCCGTTTACGTTCCGAAATACAGTCGAAAACAAATTTCTTTAGGAAAGTGAAGCAATTTAAGCGTACCAATTCCGCTTAGCACTTGTTTTCGGGAGCCTTTCTAACCTAAAATTTTGACAGCTTTTATCACTTTTTAAAAGTAGGATAATCCAAGAGCAATTAAGCAATCTTGATTTACCCGGCAGCTAAAGAAATGGAAGTTTGTAAAGTTTTTTTTTTTTTTCAATTTTGTTCTTTAAAGTTTTAATGAAATAGTTGAATGATTTTTTCTTCTTCCAGTTTTACTTGCTTAATAATGGGTATTTTAAAAGACCGTGATAAAAATTTTGCGCTTTAGTTCTAGTCAGGAACGGACCTTTAATTTGTGGGCCTTGGACTGACGCTTGTCATGGGGCCCATCCAATAAAACCAAGTTTTTTTGTATATCCGACCAATGGTGGTTACAATTCAAGAGGCAACGTTGCCGCCGTTAACTGGTCGCCTCAGACACCGCTTCACTTCCCTGAAAACAGTAACAGATGATGCCATTAGTATGTCGCCTATGGTATGGCTGAGGTGCGTTTCAAAAATCCGCATGCCGTGACCGAGGTACATTTCAAGATCCGCTTGTTTGGACGTAATCTGACTTGGGATGTTTCGGGGGAGGGGTAGGAGGGGGGGGGATTGCCAACTTCCAAGTTTCATAGAACGGGAAGTTTCCTTTTTTAAAATATCGGTACATTACAAAAAAATTGAGACTCCGTAAGCAAAATGTGATGTGATTTTATTCACTTTGAACCTGGTTCAGTTGAAAGTCGGTTTAAACCCCCTCGGTGCAAACTTCCCTAAGTGCCGACTGTAGACTGCACTCGTTGAGTCTATGAGCGTTATAAAAATAAATTTTACATTTTTTATCGCTTCAAAAAATTCGCTGTCAAATTGCTGTGTAATTAATTACAATTCGAAAAGCAACCTTGCCTTTCATTGATTTCTTGCATAGGTCACACGTCATTTCTTTGAAAATATTGACGGATAACTTACTTACAATCGGTGCTTATGCTGTGCCTGAGGTGCGTCTCAAGAGTCGAATGTCGTGGCCGAGGTACATTTCAACATTCGCGCATATGTAGACAGAATCGGGCTTGAGACGCTGCGGGCACATCTAAGGGTGCATTCTTTCGCTTAAAAGTTTGAATCGTGTTTCGAATAGTTTGGACCTGAATTTCGTAGTTGTTGCAACAAAACACGTCACTTGAATTTTTGATTGACAGTTAATTTGTAAATAACCATAATTCAATCCAAACAGGTTTTAAAAACAGAGAGATTCGAAGGAAAGAATGTCTGTTTTTGAATGAAAATACGTTTGGATCACGATTTTGTGAGCGAAAGAAAGCACCTTTGGTTTCATAAATCGGGATGTTGTGTTTGAAAAATCTGGGCGTGTACAAAAACAAATTGAGACTTTTTGAAACGTTACTAAGATAAACATATAAAATAGCGACATCTTACTATCGCTTTTTGACCTAACATTGCAGTACAGTATAGTTACTAAGATAATTTAGATTTTTATTTTTTGACTGGGACGGGGCCCTGGGCTGCGGCTGCCGCCCATAAAGACACATTTTGAGGTTAGTTGGCTTGATCCGAGCGTAATTGACAAATTTGTTGTTTGTTTATTTATTCATTATTATTTTCTTTTTGTAGAAGACCAAATATTAAAAAAATATTTATTAAATTCTACTTATCTGTCTGTTTTAAATAAAACGAATAGGTATTTTTTTTTTTATTATAATTAGAAAAGTGGAATTAAATTTTTCCGTATTGTTATCGCGGATTTAAATCGATAATTGCATTCTGCTGTAATAAACGTGTTTTGCACTAGAAAAAAAAAACAAAAAACAATTCGGGTATTGTTCGTAACAATAATAAATGGCTTTACTGGCGAAACGTGTATCTGAAATAAATAATAATGAAGCGTGCAGGATTCAATACATTATCCCTTGTGTCTCTCTCTCTCTCTTTCTCTTTCGAACGGCATGTATGATGATGTGTGTGGTGATGGTGATGGTGATCGTGGGGTCGGACAACCAACCCTTCCTTGCATCGCAGCCGCCGATGTTCTCACGCCACAGCAGGTGCGTTCCTTGGCCCCACACACTCGATAATAAAAAAAAAAAATACCATCCTTGTCTGCGTTATTATTTACACATGTTGAAAAAGATGCATCTAATTAATGTGATTTTAAATATCTATGTGTCTCCCCCTCTCCCCCCTCCTCGATTGTAATTTACGGGAGCAAATAACCGCGTCTCGTTTCAGTTAATAACGTCGCCTTTTTTTGTGTGCCCCCTCCCCCCCTCCTAGATGGACGACGGACGGTGGATTTTGTGGAATTTTTATGCACCAATAACTGTGAAATGAAATATATTATTTTTACACTTAATCGATGACACAGCTATTAGGAGTTCTTTCGCCCGCTCCTGTTTAACCATTGTCACCCACCAGAAGAGGATGCGGTTAGCTGGGTTGCCGGATGACTCATTATTAATTTCGACAGATCTGTCAAAAAAAAATTCTTTTAAAAGAAATAATTGAAGTGCCAGTATCGATGTTCACTCGGGAATTAGAAAATTATTGCGAATTATTTTCATTGTACTCAGCTGTTTTTTTTTTTGTAATGAATAGAAAAGATTCAGGCAAAATACTTACAGTTATTTTATGATTTCAAACTTTTTTAATGCATGAATTGACACGGCTAAAATGTGTTTTTAAATCTTATTTTTATTTTTCGTACTTGATTTGTACCGTGCATTCAAATGACTCCTGATTGACGTAAGCTGAGATCTTTTTGATAAGTTGGCAACAGTGTGCGGACAGTTGTCAGTACTGTCGGTGTCCATTCTTTAATTTACAAGTTCGAAAATAACTTTCACAACAGAAATAGAAATTAATTATAAAAAATTAAAACTCAAAATTCTTTTTTAAATCAATGAAAATAAAGGCCAATTCACTTCAAGGTCAACCAAAACCTAGAAACAAAAAAGTAGCCAAACAGATGTCACAGTCAACTCAACCAAACCGAAGCAAAATATTTCAAGGCTAAGCTTAAGACAAAGGAAAATTAAAAAAAATAAATAAAAATGAAAAAATTAAAACTAAAACTAAGTAAAAATCGAGAGCAAAACAGAGTTCAAGGTCAACCCAATTGAACTCAAATTAGCTCTTTTTTTCAACCCAACCAAACCGAAGCAAAATATTTCAAGGCTAAGCTTAAGCCACAGGAAAATTAATAAAAAAAATAATAAAAATTAAAACTAAAACTAAATAAAAATCGAGAGCAAAACAGAGTTCAAGATCAACCCAATTGAACTCAAATTAGCTCTTTTTAACCTAAATTAAAAACCAGAAAGAAAATAAAAACTAGAAGTCAGTTAAAATTAAATCAAAACAAATATCATGGCCAAACAAACCCAAGCAAATATTAAAAAATTTAAAGTAATAAAATCGGAAATCGAAAAAATCAAAAGTAAACAAAAATTAATAGGGCAGATTTCAAGGTCAACTCAACCCCGAAGAAAATTAATCCCAACTCATCTAAGGGGTAGCTCAGCCCCAATTCAATTCACCTCAAGTCTAAACAAAGATGAAACCAAAACCAAAATCCAAGGTCAACCCAACCCAACTCTAATCGATCTAACTGTTTTTACTTCAAGTGAAAAATCAAAAATAAACGCAAAAACTTAAAATTAAGTCCGAAGCAAAATCGAAGAACTATGGAATCAAATTCTATTCAACTCAAATAAAAAAATTAAACGCAAGAAAATTAAAATTCAAGGAAAATTCAATTCAATTCAAGTAAAAATAATAATTTAAAAAGAGAAAACGAAGTAAAAATTGCGTCCAAAACAAAATTAATCAGCCTAAGTAAAGAATTAAAAAAATGTAAAAATTAAATTTGAAATGTTTAAATTAAAAAAAATGAAATTAAGTCCGAAACAAAATTCAAGGTCAACCCAACCGGATTAAACTCAATCTAGCTCTATTTAACCCAAGTTGAAAATTAAAAATTGCAGAAGTGAAAAAAGTGCAAAAATCAAGACTAATAAAAATTAAGGTCAAATCAACTCAAGGTCAACCCAATCCATACACGTATAAAAAAAAACTAAAAACTTTAAGAAATTAAGACTTGACTGCAATCAAGCACAACTCATCTCAAGGTGAACCCAGTTCGACCTAAACGCAATTTAAAAAAAAAATCAAACAGAAATTTTTAAGCGTTAAGAAAATTTCAATTAAATAAATCATAATAAAAAATGCAAAAAAAAATAAGTTCAAATTAAAATTAAAAAAAGATTACGCTCAAGAAGGAAGACAACAGTCCGACTTAAGCAGGACCAACCCAAGTCAACTCGACCCAGCACTACCTTTCCCAAAAGAACTTAAATTAAAAAAAAAGAAAATTAAATGATTAAACTTATATCAAGTCAGTTCAGATTACATTGGGACCCTCAAACATACTCTGTATAGCGCTATTTCGGCCCTAATTGAGGACTCCTCAGCAGAAGAGTAGCTCGAGAAACTCCACCGCAATCAGAACGACTCCGCCGACTTTTAGAATGGTAAGCCTGGTGGGCGCGTTTTCAGCTGCATTAAATTTAACTAACTGACCCCGGAAATTCAAATTAAAAAAAAAAATTCAACAGAAAACTTAAAACTCGGAAGAACAAAATCGGTTGAAATTAAGTCGTAAGCATGGTTAACCCATGTCGGGGTTGAGAGAAGCAAGAAACAGATGAAAATTGAATTAAAAAAATTTTTTTTTTAGAAAAATTTTCGAAAAGAAAATGAATTAACATACACATTACGTTAAGTCGGAAGAATCATTCACAAATTAATCTTCTCTATCGGTGGTGGGGGGGGGGGGGAGGGGAGGGTCTCTTTATTTATCTGAAGCGCTCTCTTCCAATTTTCCAACGAATCAGATCCTTTTTTCTTCTTCTGTTTTTCTGTCAATTGTCAGAAAGTTAATTTTTGGCGGGAAAGACTCGTTACCAACTTAGTGATTGATTTTATCCCTACATTTTTATCCTTAAACATTTTTTAGGGACATTTTTAAGAGAGGAATAAAAAGACAATTTCTTGTACTCTGATCTCTTTATTTATCTGATCAGTAAATTTGCATGAAACTTTATTTTTGGAATAGTAAAGCAGTCGTTTTGAACAGTGTTGCCAACTCAGTGATTTATATTAGAGGTATTATTCAGTGTTGTCAACTCAGTGATTTTATCTCTATATTTAGAGGTATTATTTGAGAATTGGGATTTTTCTTTGGGGAGAAAAATTATTTAGGGACTTTTTAGATACGAAAAAAAAACAATTTCTCGTTTGTACTTTGACTTATTATTATAATTCTTTTGCACGGATTTATAGATACAAATTTTTATTTTGTTATTAGGTAGATATAACTTTTACTAAGAACAATTTCGGAATTTTAATTACATATATAGAGTTTTAGAAGTAATCGCAAGAAGTACCAACCGAGTCACTTGTAAGTTATTTGTTTTTTTTTACGCGATTTCTTCTTTCTCTTTCAATTTTTTGTTTAGTTCAGTTTTAAGGTTACTTGAAGGGCTACATTTGAGGAACAATCTTGTTTTTAGATTGGCAACATTGATTTTGATTTGGCAATTGTTGACGGTGTCATGATCTATTCTGGTATTAAATTCTGGGATTATTTTTTGGAATAAAATTAACTGATTTTCTATTTAATTGGAATTAACTGATTTTTGATACTGTGAATTTAATCTAATGACTAACAATAAAGTATGTAAAGCAGAGAAAAAAAAAGAAAGCTAATGAAGTGACTGCGTTCAGAAATAAATCACCGACATAACCAATTTGTAAACGCGTGCAATAAATGTCGCTGAACGTCAGCAAAGTCTGCCCCGTCGTATAAACTCCTGCGAGCACCTCGGGATCCGATGGAACTTGGTTAGTTTCATTAAATTTACATTACGGAACATTAATTTTAACCGGTCACGAAGTTTTACACCTTGAAACGGCATCCGTTTTAACGTCATTAGCCGGACGGAGAGAAAGGGCTGAGAGGCCGCCGCCCACTGGCCCGAAGAAGTGGAGCGATTCCTGCCAATCGGTCAACAATCCTTGTTTGTCATTAACTAGCCTTGTTAAATGCACTATTTCGCTGATTGGCCGCACACATTCATTACCGTACGCTAGTTACATGTCAAGTGCGCTGCTTCGCAAAGTTGCAATCAACATTTTCCACAAAATTAACAGCGCAATTAAATTTCTAAACCTTTCTTCTTCGACATGTCGCCGCCGCTGCTTAGAAGTCAACCTATAGGGTGTGTGCATCGTGCACAGTTTAAAAAGCGTTTCAAAATGTTAAAAGGACCTGTTATCTATCTAAATTCTTTTTGCATTCAAAAACACTTTGTAAAACAGTAATCCTTTTGACAAGTGTAATGGCAGTGACGTAGTCATCGGAGGAGCAAGGGGTACAAAGTACCAGAGCGCTGTATCCCCATGGACGTCAAAGATTTAACACAACAGGATTTTCTTTTAAAAAAGCTTTCTAAGCTTTGAGACCACAGCCAATAGTAAATCAGGAAAATACATTCAAATAAGATTCCAAAAAAACAAAACAAAACAAAACAAACAAAAAGACGATCGATCTCACAAAACATCTTACATCTACATGAAATGAAAACAATCGAAAACGTGACAACTCTTAGAAGTTAACCAAAAGCTTAAGTCGCGATATTCCTGCGTTCGCTTTTTGAGTTTTAAGAAAATTAAAACTCAAAAATAATTTAAGTCCGCATGAAAACCCCAAAATTCAAAGAAACAAAAAGTCAGTTGTAATTAAGTCTTATACAAGCGAGGCCTAACCTAACTTGGCCGAACGCAGAAGAACTTAAGATTCAACAAAGAAAAACTGAAACTAAAAAATTAAAAACTCAACCGTAATTAAATTCATCTCATCTCATAATCAATTCAGTCTAACTCCTCTCAACTCAATTGAGAAATTAAAAAAAAATGAAGCGAGGATTTTTTTTTAATACATACTAAGAAAATTAAAAGTTAAGTCTTATTTAAAATTCAAAAACTTAAGCCAGATGTAATTAGGTCCTACCTAAGCGAAGGGTAACTCAAGTGAACTCAACCTAACTCGATCCAGTCCAAGAAAAACTTAAAAATTAAAAATATGAAACTCAATTAACTCAAACAAATTGAAACTCGTTTGTAATTAAATCCAACGCGTCTCGGGGGTCAACTCAACTCAACCTAACTATACCCAACCTAATTATTATTTGTTTAATGAAAACTAATAACTCGATCCAAACCAAGAAAAACTTAAAAACTAAAAACTACGAAACTCAATTAACTCAAGAAAATTGTAAAAACTCGTTTGTAATTAAATCCATTCCATCTCGGGGTCTGCTCAACTCAACTTATCTATACCAAAACCAAATTATTCTTTTTAAAGAAAACTAATATATTGTTAGTTTTAATTTTTAATTTTTGAGTGTTGAGAGGAATGCCCAACCCAATCCAACTCGATCTTACTCTACTCCTCCGAAATAACGAAACACGAAATATTAAAACCGAAAATATATTAAAATTAAACCCGGCGCATTTCAAGGTCAACCCGGACCAATTTAGCTCAATTTGGATCTACCCAATCCTAGCAAAAATTAAAAAATAAAACGAACGATTATTGTAAGTTAAAAAATCAATTTTCCATTATCGTTAAGTCCAACGTATCTCCAGGTTAGCCCAAGAAAGGAATAAAAAAAACTAAAAATTTGAAAGTCAAAACGCAATTGGAAACACTGGCAAGGCTAACCCAACTCATTAAGCCCAAAAAAGCGAAAGGAAGGCGAAAATAAAAGAATTAAGATTCCGCCCTTTTTCAAGCTTCAATGAAACAATCGGTATATACAGCTTGCCTAGTTTACTACATACTAGCAACGTCCACTGCAAAAAGTTTCTGTTTCAATTGAAAAATTGAACAATGAATTATCTGAGAAAGGCTTAGTGGATAGTTCTCATAATTACTTATAATTAGAAAAGAGAAAGGGAGAGAATGATTAGAAAGCCATACTTGATTTAAAAACAAGGAAAAAATAATTATAAAGAAAATCATCATTGGATGGAGTTTATGGAGTTTATTGAATAGGAGCATTTGATTTAAAAATAATTTATTAATTAGCATTGTAAGTATCATTACGATACTTCCACACCATCCGCAGCTGCTACGACGGTTGTATTTATTTGTCGAGCGCCTCTCAGTGAATGAAATCGAGATACTCCCAAAAAATCGAGAGCGGGGAAAGCGCTTTCCGGGCACGATAAAGCATGCACTATCGCCGATTTATATTTTAGGCGTATCGATGGATGGGGCTTATGAGTGAGTCACTAAAATACATGCACCCCTGCCAAAACAATCGTTGTTACGCCACTGTGTAAAAGCTGAGAAACACTAATTCCACATCAATAATCTCCAACTCCATCCGTCATATTTAATTTTTAAATAGTTAACCATTCACTTATACATACATATTTGTTTATGTTATTAATTGCTCTGCATAATTAATAAACCTAATGGGATATGGAAGTCGCCGGGAAGTTTTACAGCCCATCGAATTAATTACTACCGATGGGAGAAGCTAAAATAATTAATTGCATCCTTGGATTTTTCTTCCGCTGAAAAATGCATAGATTTCCTTAACTCCATTAGCATCCTCTTTAACGAAAAATTAAAATAAAAAGGTGCTTATTAGAATACGTATAAATGGATGACGTGACGACTGATGTTTGATGATGAATCACTTGTTAGGGTGCCCCCACACTAATGAAACAACAAAAACGTTTTACTGTTACGTAGAACATTTCGGCCAGCGAAACAAAAGCGTTTTCAGGCAAAGCGTTGTATTATATTATTGTAAAACAAACGAAAAACGTTTTCTAAAAAAACAATTAAATTAACCCTCAGACATACGCTTTTACTAAAAACGTGCAATTGCTTCGACGGGTTTTAAATGTTTCTTGTTTTGCTCTCTCTCTCTCTCTGGCATTGCGAACGTGATTCTATTTAAAGTAAACTGAAAAGAACAGTTTCTAACAAAATTCGTTGCGTAGAAAATTGTTTTTGCTCGATCGGTGTGGGGGCAGCCTTACGGTCGGTTCTTCGTCTACGCCGCCTACATGAAAACAACTTAAAGGTGTTTTTGGTCTCCAGACGGAAAATTGCTTTGAGAAACACCACGGTGGTTCTTACTTCTTGCAATTAGTCGGTTTGAATCACGGCAGCATCATCATCCAAAGAGTGCAGATATCGCCGTCCTTGAAACAACAAGGGGCAAGGAGTACGAAATGAACCAACGTATCAATCGGTTACTAACCGGACATCTGATTGTTACGTTTAATTTTGGTTAATTATTTTTAATGCTGATTGATTACTCTCGTTGTTTTTTTCTTTTCTTTTTCTTTTTTTTGGTGCAGTAAAAATACTCTCATTGCATAATCGGAAATACAGAATACTTTCTAAGAATAACTTTTAGTGAGAAGGGGTACCTTGGTTTGTTTTTAATTTCTTTTATAATTACAACAGAAAATAGCACGATAAAGAATAGTAATTTTTTTTAGAAAAAGGTAGCTTTTATGCCTTATCATCACACAAGAAGAAATATTAAAAATTATGTTTTAGGTAATTAAATAATTGATTTAAAAGACATTTAAATATTTTATAGCGTCGATAATTTACTAGATTAGACTTGAAAAATCAAACAAATTTGATTCTCAAAGTAATTAAATACGAGTGTATTTTTTAACATCGTTTTGAAAACGGTGAAAACTTTCTTTTGATTTGTTTCATCTATG
The DNA here is from genome assembly GCA_036172665.1 of Prosopocoilus inquinatus. Lineage (NCBI taxonomy): Eukaryota > Metazoa > Arthropoda > Insecta > Coleoptera > Lucanidae > Prosopocoilus > Prosopocoilus inquinatus. Next base: position 3,636,108 of record CM069873.1, read on the forward strand.
AAAAGCAAATTTACGTTATTAATTAAATTAACGAAATTTCGCGGAGATTTCTATGCAACGTCGGAACACGAACTCAAATCGACCATTGCAATGAGTTTTGAGACTGTTTTGAACATTACGTTCGTAATGAACCAATTTTTTGCACACATTCGTCGCGTTTTCGTTTTAGTTTTACGTATGTTTTCCGAGAAATCCGGGGCTAGTTCAAGCAACCCACGTCACCCTGGTCGGCATAATAAATAGGAGAATAAGAGAAGAAAGCTCGAGCAGTTCCGAATATAACTTAGGTACAGTTTTACAATGACGGTTTAACTTTGAGCCGAAGCTTAAATCCTTCACAACAATTGTTGATATAATCATTATTGCTAAGTGTTTAAATCTCAGCTCAAAGTTGAGCCGCATTTATTAAACTGGACCTTAATGCTGGTCTGTTTAACACGCGTCTTATATCTCCTCGTCGTTTGAAGTTTTCAAAATTCAAAATCGCTTTCTATCCGTCAACTTTCCTAATTTAATTTAAATAAAGCGTAACTAAGAAGCATTCACGACCGGTGAGGGTGAGTTCGGAATAAAGTATTATCATTGTTGTTTAAAATTTGGCAGCCAACAAAAGGTTTTAGAAGTAAACTGATTCTTCTCTCTTTCATATTCTAGTTTCAATTTTATGTTTATTTGTTAAAATTTCAATTTATTTTGTTTCTGCAATCGTCTGCCGATCCCTGTATGTGCGTCGACAACCAAACGACTCCTACAGGTTCATCGACCCCTTTCATGTATATATTCATCGACCCCCAGGAAGTTAAGAGTTGAGACATTTTCTAAGCATCAACCCCTTGCAAGAAAATACAAATTTCCATCGACCCCCTTTCAAATTTAATGAATGTTTCATGTTAATGTTTAATTTTAATGTTCTCGTGTTATTTATTTATTTTTTTCATCAATAATTACTTCCTTTTAGGAAAAGGATTGTTACTTTTTTATATGGAAACATTTTTACTTTTTGCATGAAAATAAATTTAAAAAAATATATACTTAAAGTTTGTTAAATTGTTATCTACGATTCTATTCGACCTTTTAATTTTTTTTTTTTTTTAATTTTAAATCTTTTATTTTTCTTGATTCGATTGGACGTTATTTTATTTATTTGTATTATCATCTTTATTGTTCTTTGTTTTGTTTTTTTTCTTCCAACTTTCGATTAAAAATCCGTCAATACTCTTGGTTCGCTTTGGCCTGTTGCGATTGTTTAATTTTACAGAACTTTTACTTGCGTCTTATCTTCGTCACCGATCGTCTTTTGTTCTTTCTTGTTTTGGCTTCATTTAATTCAATATTTAACGTAACTAATTCACATCAACCTTCGACTTCTCTTTTATTTGTTTGATTTCATTTGATTCGTCTTCATTTTCTAACTGTTGACAAATGAGTCAATCTGTCTATCTATTAAATCGTCATTGTTTCTTTTTATTTTTTTCTTTTGTTTGATTTTATCTAACGTAATTTAATTTTTTAATTATCCATTAATTGTCTCTTGGCCTTCTTTTTTTTCTTTTACTCAATTTGAGTTCACCTTATTTTACGTTTTAATTTTTAATTCCATCGAAGGATCACCGTTTTTGTTTTCGCTTTCATTCGACTTGACCATATTTGATATTTTTAATCATTAACTAACCTTCTTTTTTCTTTTTAACAATTCGCAGACTAAATGTTGGTTGCGTTCATCAGTTTTTAAATTGACTTATTAATTAGTTTTACACAATTTACCCTTACTCCATCGACGATCGTTTTTTGTTTTTGTATTATTCGATTGACTGTATTTTATTTTTATTTTACTAATCTATCAATTGTTTTTAATTGGAGTTGATTTTATTAAAAGACAACTTTAGTAATCAATTGTATCTGTGTTAATAAATATTCATTTCTTAATCAGCTTTTATTGAAATTAGTACATCTGTGAAAGTAGTAACTGTGTATGTACAGTCATGGTTTTTAGTAATGTCTCCCCAGCAAATCTTAAATTGCGACCTAATAAAAATAAGGTTTCCCATGCTGCTGTAGCAAATTATTTTGAAATAGTAAATGCTGTTGTAGGTCAGGCAAAGTCTTACTACAATAGTCACAAACGATTTCAAAATGAAAACACGAAATAAATTTCAAAACGAGTTTCTTTATCTTCTAGAGTTCAATTTAAAATTTTATTGCTAATACATTACTTATAATCATGACTGTCCAGTATCTACATGATGTGAAATTCTGTAGAGTTTGACGTTTTATAATTAATAAAGAGTGCTCTCTAACTAATTTATAACGAAGTAGTTTGTAATAACTTTAATGGGGACACTCAGTATATAAAACACTTAAACAAAAAGGTTTTATTTTCTGGGCAACAGTTTGAACCCTCGTGTAACAGCATCTACAGATTTTATTCCCTTTGATATTTAAACACTTTGAGCAAAATGCGGTGAGGCTAGGTGTGTACATTAAACAATGGCGAAAAAAAGAGAAGTAAACTCCTTCGTTTATTATTAACATTGAATTAAATGCATCTAATTTAATATACCCGGAAGGTTTCCGACCTCATTGTTTAGTTAACGATAATTATGAATATGAAATTAAACTTTGCTCTAGGATGTAAGCGGTAGATAGGTATGTACATGTGCATATACATGCAACATAGTTGCTTTGAGCTATTACAAAATTTGTTGTTCAAAACTGATTTAGAATTTTGCTATAATTGTGCTCGTGTTACGTAAATTGAAGCGATGCGCAGTTCAGGACTGACTGAATTTTTCTTTACAAAGTACGACGATGATGATAAACGCTCGTTTCAATTATCATGTGTCCTGTAACAAGCATGTAACGCGAGTGGTTACATGCTCGTTAGCATGTACGCGAATTAATCATGAATTTTACAGTAATTAATCGCGCATGCTAATTTTAATGAACGCATCATGCGTGCCTGACCCTAACTATGAGAACGTTTCATTTTTGAAGGTTGCATTTTTTTCAAAATATAAAAACCTAAATTAAATAATTCATGATTCTTAAAAAAAATCTGCAACATTCCGAGAGAAAAGTGCGCAGAAATTTGTGGGAATATTTCATATTAAATTTCAGTAGTGACAACTTAATTCACGTGGTTGACTCATTTTATTAAGAGTCAAATCGATTTGATTTTGACCTGAACTTATTTTAAAGCCAACCGAAAGTGTCTTAAAGGAATAATGTTTTGAAAACAAATGAGCATAACCTCAAAATATGTATGAAATCTAGTGCTGGCAACCAAATGGATTTTTTGGATAACCGGTTAATCGGTTTTGGATTATCCGAGGTTTTAAACAAAACCGAAAACCGGTTATCCGGATAACCGGTTATCCGAATAATCGGTTATTCGAATATCCAATTATTTGGATAATCGGATATTCGAATATATAATTATTTGGATAATCGGAGCTTCGAATATCCAATTATTTGCATAACCGGATATTCGAGTAATATCGGTTTTTGGATAATCGGATACTCAAATGACCGGTTATTCGAATGATGAAAAATATTCAAATATCCCAACTACTTGAAATTCACATAAATGTATATACAATAACGTATTTATTTCTTTCACCCATTTAAAGATAATCATAGGAATTTGAGGCAGCAAATTTAAAACTCAAATAAAATTGAAAATGAGTAAATGTTGGAAGTATTAAGAAAATGAAGGTAAAGTTTATCTGTTTTGTTCACTACGTAAAAAAAATGTAAGTGGTCAAGTGGTACAGTACTGTCGGAAACTTTTAAGACGAAAAGCAGTAAATCTGTTGGAATTTGAGCCTTATTGAAATAGCCCGTCTGAATTTAGACCCTTCTGCATTCGAGCCTCCCCGTTTCTCTCTCCCTCTCTTGACCAGGGGATGAGCAGGGTCATAAAATTCATTATTAATAAAATTAATTCAGGTATATAGTTATATTTTGTGAAGTCATGTTTAGTTTGTTAATTGTTTTTAGTTTAATGTTAATAAAAACCCGGATTTTGTTATATTCTGTTTTTTTTTTATGATTCAATTTAGATTTTCATATTTAAATTGTTAACAAAATTGAAAAATATTAAATCAAAATGTTTTAAACTGCCATAAGTTCGGAATGTATTTAAATTTAAATTTAAGTTTAAACGTGTTATTGTTGTTGAATAATAAATAAACGAAGTGATCAGAAAAGGAAAATACTTTTTATGTTTAAGCGTTAAGTCAATTTAAGAATGGGGAAACAAATGTATTCTTTTAGGTTAAAATAACTTTAAAATTAAAGTCCTATTATGAAATCGGACCTTACTGTTATATTAATTAATTCATGAAAACGTATGATAAAGAATATTCTTAAAAGTGATGCAAATTTCTGTTCATGAAACCGGGAATTTAAATTCAAGTTGAGGAATTTAAGCATTTAATAAGAAAAGTAAAATTAATACTTAAGTCCCTAATATTTAATCCTGTTTAATTATCTTGCGCAGGAAGGATTTTATACCTCTACATCCTATTACATTTGTAAAATGTTGGTATTCTGGAAAATTTTCGGTAATACCGTATTATCCCAATTTAGTGTGTAGATACACAGAGAAAAATTATTAGTAAAAAGTAACACCAATTGTAGTTAGAATGAAGATAGAAACAAATTGTAGCAAATATTCGCACAATTGTCGGACTATTTACTACAATTGTGCTAATATTGACTACAATTGTGTTAATATTTGCTACAATTTGTTTCTGCCTTTATTCTGACTACAATTTGTATTACTTTTTACTATTGATTTTTCCCTGTGTATAAGAAGCTGCGAACTAATTATCTTTTAGTACTGAAGAATTTCTTGTGACGGAAAGTTTCGTTTAATAATAATAGATAATCATTCCATTGTATGTATATTGTCATAGGACCAACGATACCTGTTATTATTACTGGAAACCGTAACCAATATTTATTTATTAGGCTTGCCGCCGGTCGACCATAAAAGTAGGTCAGCCGGCTAAATGTTGTTAAGGTTCATAATCAGATATTCGTACGGCCAGGGGTATTTCATTTCGTCTTAAAACTTTTCGACACCACCGTACTTCTAATCCACATATTAAAAGTCGAAGAAGTAGAATTAAAGTAATTTTAGTTTTTGTTTTCGGCCGTACCCAACCGTCTTTCGGAGAATTCAATAAAAGTTTATTATGGTACAGATGTTCGGCACTGTAATGAATTTTTACAGCACAAAATATTTGCATTACTTTTACAATTTGTTGAATATTGTTCATTAGAAAGAACAAGAATAATTGACGTTTATCTATTTATCCAAAAAAAAAACGAAAACTATTATTAGTGAGTTTGTGTCACGTTTTAGATGTGTGAGCCCTTATAAATTAGAAATGTAGTTAATACTTTAAAATGGACAAGAGAAGCACAAAATTGAAATGTTTGAAAACATTTTCATCTGATTAAAAACCAGGAACATTAGAGTTAAAATTCAGTCGAGTCTGTTTTTTATGAATCGTTTTTTGTTAATACGTAATTAACCGATTTTTTGCTGCTTTTTTGATTACAGATTTCGCGAATATCCAAATAGTCGGCTTTCAAGCAGACAGTTTTTCAAATATCCGAATAATCGGTTTTTGGATATTCGAATAGTCAGTTTTTCGAATATCCATAATCGGTTTTTGGATACTTGAATATCCGAATAATCGGATTTTGGATATTCGAATAGTCGGTTTTAACCATTATTTGGATAACCGGTTTTATCCAAAACCGGTTTTTAAAGACACCGATTATTCGGTTTCAATTTTTTCCGGTTTTTGCCAACACTAATGAAATCCCTTCAAACTGAACACTGATTGTAAAAACCAGCTTGATCAGTATGAGGTTTGGAGTGAGCGAGAAGGAACTCAATCACTTCTTTATCACTGATCGCCAACTGAATAATTGCAAATGAAATACAATCGGTGATGTTTTTTGAAGTGAATTTGAATCGATTGGAATTCAAATATGTTGTAAATGGAGGATGGCTGTTGTGATTATAATACAAACGAACCACGTACACGCGCCTATGTTCATGTTAGTTAGTTAGTTTTTTTTTTTTTACTGACAAGAAAATGTCTTCCAGACAAACAAAATATTTGATTGGTTGGTTGTTTTGAAAGAACCAGTCACAAACCGCCATAAACATTTTGTATAATCGGATGCATCTAAACTAAGCTTTACAGTGTTGCTAACCTACGGGAAACAAATTTTCCTAGAAAGACAGCTAATTTATGGCCAGTTGCACCAAACACTTAAGCCGAGCTTAAAGCTAAGTATTGCTTATAATGTGATATTTGAGGTTACGTAACTCACATTCTAAGCGGCGCTTGAAGTTAAGCTTTGCTTAAGTGTTTGGTGCAACTGGCCCTTAGGCCCAGTTTTACAATGACGGTTTAATTTTGAGCCGAAGCTTAAATCCTTCACGACAATTGTTGAAATAATCGTTGCTAAGGGTTTAAGCCTCGGCTTAAAGTTGAGCCCCATTTGTAAACCTGGACCTTAGTCACGTGAGACTTTCCGTTTTCATAATCAGACTTTAAGGAAGCTTTAATTTAAAGTCACTTTAAGAATAGGGAAACAAATGTATTTTTTTTTTTTTTTAGGTTAATGTAACTGTAAATTTAAAGTCCTCTCGTAAGTACTTAACATTTAAATTTTTTTTTTAATATTACCGTGGTATGTACAGTTGCGAGCATTAAAATTTGGTCGTTACTATCAAAGACGCTTCTGGAAATAATTAATACTCCTAAATATCTTATATAAATATTCTGTCTTTTACAGAAAAACTCTCGAAAATAAACCAAACCTCCTTATTTTTGATCAAATACAAGTCAAGTGCTTACTGCAAATCTTTGACAATTAAAGACGACCAAAACTGATTGCCCGCGACTGTACACACAAGGGCAAAGAAAACTGTTTCGACCTAAAAATAAACAGAACAGTTGCGTGAGTGTTAGGATAATTACAGGCGACACATCAAAGAGTTGGTTTCTTATAATTAGACAGTCCAGATACATTTTTTTTACTTAATTTATTTTCAGACGAAATTTCTGACTCTACTATACTTTAATGATGATAGTTCGATTCGACTTAATCAAAAATTAAAATTCGGAGTATTTGATGAATTCTAAAAGAGACCATCAAGGAACAATGTCTAACAAATTTAATTAAGAAATTGGGCCAAAAGTGTCATCGGCATTATAAATTTTTCCTCTAACGCAGCGGTTCCCAAACTGTCTTCCGCGCAGCTGATTCTCAGGGGCTGCGCTGAAGTTCTACCTTGTTTAGCTCAGCTTTGCGCAGTCGCAGTTCATTTTTGCCTTTTGGCCTAAATCATTTCAGGCAGTTTCAATGTAAACGTAGGTAGGTCTAAATTTGGACAACATAAACATCGATGGTCCTGTTGGGATTCGAACCCACGACGATATGTGACAGGCACGGCTTACAGGATCGAGTAGGCTAACCGCTGAGTCACCCGCCTGCCCACAGAAGTTATGAAGACGGCTTACAGGATCGAGTAGGCTAACCGCTGAGCCACCCGCCTGCCCACGGAAGTTATGAAGACGACAAGAAAACCATGCCAACTCTTCACTCAAGTTCCAACCTTCGTACTTTCTAAAAATGAATCGTGTATTGTCCTCGAATATTTCCGTCACTTTCTGGAATTTTCTGTCGTTGTTGCTGTGATTGTTTGTTGAAAGAATGTCTCCGGGTTATTTCAAATTAATCAATATTTCCGATTTTTGTTTATTTTCCATATTTTCTGAAACATAATCTTTTTTTTTTCGAAATTTTCACGATCGCCGCTTGCTTTTCTTAATTTGTTTTTTTATTATTTTCCTCTTGAAGTCGTTTTTTCTCTTCTTTTCTTTTCTTTTCCATTCTGATTACGTTTGTCCAAGAAGAGACGAAAACGTTTTTCTTTGTTTTAGTTTTTGTGCGAACGCTTTATGAAATTAAATAATTCAAAATTTTCTCCTCTCTTTCTCTACAGCCGTCATTTGTTTTTCTTGTTTCCTTCGCAAATTTTAATTTCGTGTTATGTGTCGCGCCTCTGTTTGTCTCTCTTTCTCTTAAACGCTGAGAAATTTTAAATCTCAAATTCGTCTTGACTTTTCTTTGAAAATGATCGTCATTTGTTTTTCTTACTGTCTCGAAAATTTTGATTCATTTATTTTTTTGCTTTGGATTTTCTCAAACATTCTTCCTTTTTTTTTGCTTTTAATGGCTTACGGTTCTTCAGAGATTTAATAATTACAGTTCAATTAGAAGCTTTATTTTTTTTCCGTTTGCACAGTTTTTCGATCATCAAAAATTTTTATTTACATTTTTTTTTCGCTTGGATTGCCACAAACGTTCTCACTTTTTTTCGCTTTCAATTGTTTATAATTTTTCCTAAACTTAATGATTATAATTTGAACTCTAATTTCTTCCTTTTCCACTGTGTATCTCGATCATCAAAAATATTTTGAAATTTCTTTCATTTCTGAACGAGGAATTAATTAATTAATTAATTAATAACGCTCATTAAGAAATAATCGTATTCATTCGCATTCGATTTTATGAAGATGAAATCTTTTTATTGCAAATCGTTTTTGATTGCAGTGAAACCCTCGAGCAACCTTTATACAGCTGTTTCGGCCCTATTTTGGACTTCATCAGCAGAAACGTAGCTCGAGATTTCCACTGCAAACCAAAAACGACCTGACCGATTTATTCGCAATTGCGATGTAAGAGTGATGAACAGATAAAATAGCGACATCTTACAATCGCTTTTTGACCTAACATTGCATAAGGATTGACAAATTGAAGCGAGTTTGCTACATAATAAGTTACCCCATGAAATCGTACATCGTACCAACTGCTAATTAAACGTACGAGTACAATTATAACTGTACAGTTGGGAACATTGCCGTATAGTATACGTATTGTGTGTAATATGCAGGGAAAGGAATTCGGCCCACTTAGTGTTGGACACTTTTTACGCCGAGTGTGCTCCACTTACTCTCACTTCGATGCATCAAAATTAGTATTTACCAGGAGGGGAAGGGGGGGTATACAGTGCGAGTGTTTGCAGTTCGCAGAAATTCCCATGGGAGGGACTAATACCAGGTGTTTAAAAATTGTTAGTACAAAAAAAAACTGGTAGTTGATGATGGTGAGTTAAAGTCATCGACAAAAAAAAAATATTAACAAAAATCCTATAGTTTTCGAGATAAAAATTCCTAAAAATTATTATTACCGAAATGAATGCCGCAATTACAATTACACAAATCATGATGAGTTGACAGATGTAGTATTATTTTAGGGAAAAGAAATTAATAAAAAATGGGAAAATTTTGGATTTCTTAGGACTTCTAGATGCCACAGTTTTTTTTTGTACTAGCAGTTTCCAATCACCCTGTATAATCCGAATAATAAATTTTCGTACTGCTTATGGAAGTGGGCCGAATTCCTTTCCCTGGTAATATGTTTTATAGAAAGCATTTCTTTGTTTCGCTTCAAAAAGGGCTGCGAGCCTGAAAAAGTTTGGGAACCGCTGCTCTATCGTACCTCCAAAGGAAAACGTCATAACGGGTCCGACCAAAAGAGTCCAGGCTTCAAAGTGACCTCGGTTCGAGTAAATAATGATTTAATTCGAGAAAATCACCAACCAACAGATGGCGCTTTTCATAAGGAAAACAAAGAGCTGTCAAAATGTTTTTCAGCATAATCTATTTGATTAAATCCATCAATTTTATTATCATTCTGAAAGTAAGAATTCAGCATAATCTATTTTATTAAATCCATCACTTTTTATTATCATTCTGAAAGTACGAAAGCGTCGCGAAACTCGCAAACAAACATTTCAATTTAGTACACATTTTGTAGGTTAACCAAATGTCATTCTGACGTTTGCTTTATCGTAGGGCCCTTCGTAAAATTTCCGCTAGATGTCGGCCACTCCGTGATTTTCTTATATTTAGGTTTTTTTTTTTCGAATTGGCTTACGATCTCGGATCTTAAAAGAATCACATTTTTAAACAATTTTTTCTTTTGTTAAATGTCTCTCGCAGTCGAACACTTTGATTTCGACGAATTCTAACCTAACTTGCATCAATTTCGCTTTGTTATAGCTTTGTTCCAACTGCTCGAAAAACCGTTCATTGTACGGTCACGAGCATGCGCATTAAACAAAAGTACAAGCGCTGTAAACAAAACGACACACGCTTTGTTTACTGCGCATGCTCGTGATCGTACAATGAACGGTTTTTCGAGCAGTTGGAACAAAGCTTATGAATAGGGAACGGAATTATGTATTTTGTTCGGTTAAATACAAACGGGGCGGGAAAACGCCATAACACTGCAGCGACGCGCGAATGAAAACATACTCGTAGCCGCCTCGTTCGAAATAAACCGAACAAAATATATAATTCCGTCCTGTACTTATGAATCACGCAAACGAAAACGATGCAAGTCAGGTTAGGCATTCGTGAAAAACAAACGAATTTCGGCGAACGATATCGTCGGTTTAAATCAAGGTAACAGCGTGATAAACAACAAATGATATTAAGCTCGATGCTGTCATACTTTCGTATAAAAAAAGGCGTCTTAACGAAAAAAAAAAAAAAACAAAACAGAACCGAACTACTGTTACTTTTAAGAGGAACGCAGAACAACAACATTTTAAAAACGTAATAAAACGTTGTGAAGGTCAGTAACGAACGACATTGCTCGCCGGTAAACACGAAAAAAAGAGTCCAAATATGCATTCGTTACGTCAACATTACTAATTGTTTATTTAATGAAATGCATTGAGGCAAATTATCACCTTTTGCGGTTGGTTAAACGCCTTGTCTTGTTTGTCGAAACTGTTAAAGCGTCTGCACTTGCTATTTATTAATATTTATGGGGGAGTTTTGTTTTTTGTTTTGTTTTTTTTTTAATGTGAATCTTCTCGCGGGGCCAGGATCGTGACTGACTTGGGGAAGTCCCGTTCAGAGGGGCTCGCGCCTGTCGATCCACCGCGCCGGTCGTCGAGAACTCCACCTAAGTTATTTGCTCTTTTTACCACTCGAGGAGTTTCACAACTCCATGTTGTTTTAGTTATCTATTTGCTCCCCGGCCGATGAATGAACTGTTTTGATGCCTTTATTGCTACTATTACAAACAAAAGGAAGACTTCAATAAACATTCCGACACGAATAAGCCCATCTTTGTTGCATTGCTGCTGCCCGCCGCTGCAGCAGCTCCGTTCCTCTCCTTTTTTTTTCTTCTTCTTCTTCGTTTCGTGTTATTGATTTTTCATGACCCAGATGAAGTTCTTTCGTCGTTTTATTTCGTACGTTTCAGCTCTGTTTTACGTTCATGTACTTTTTCAAGTACTTGCGCCAAGTTTTTTTAAACGAAGATCCCTGAACGTTGCGCAAAACACGCGTTTTGCATAAACTAAAACGCAAGTAAGTTAGTTTAATTAATTATCAACAAAAAACGACGACATTTTCTGAGCATTGAGAATTATTATACCCAGTGGCGGCTCGTGATGATTTACTATGGGTGGGCAACAACCAGAGTTGCCAATTGGGCGAAATCCCGCCATTTGGGCTACATTTTAGACATATTTGGTTGGATGCCTAATTTGGGCTACTTTTGTTGTTATCCTCACCTCAATAAAATTTACATCTAATATAATCCAAAAATTTAACACCGCAGAGTCGATGCAAAGAAAAAAATATATTCAATGTGATTTATTTCGTTTTTTTGTCCGTTTCATATCTTTTCCTTTCTTTTTTGTTTTTTCGTTTTAAAGAATTGTTGTTTTTGTATTTTATTCGCCGTTCGTTTAATTCATTTCGTTTGTTCCGTGCCAGTTTTCGGCCGGGGGATCGCCGTTTCTTCATTTATTTGTTTTTTTGGGAAACCGTTCTTTTGTTTTCGCACTTTATTGGCTCATTTTTACAGTGCTCTTTTGTTTCCTATGAGTTTGTTTTATTTGCAAAAATTTCGTCTATTTTCATTTTAATATCGTGGTACTTCTGCTTTTTAAAAATTAATTTTGTCCTTTTATATTTATTTTTTGGTTATTTTTATGAATTTACTTTTACAAATTTTGTTGTTTTTTATTATTTTGATTTTTTTTTGAATCGTATTATCGATTTTTTACAGTCTGTTTTTATTTTTTGCGAATTTTAAAAATTCATTTTGTTCTTTTATACTTCTTTTTTGGTTTTATTTTTATCAATTTACTTTTTCATATTTTGTTGTTTTTTTATTATTTTTCTTCTCAATTGTGATCTGCTGTTTTATGTACTGTACCTCGTCATTAATTTCTTATTTTAATTTTTTTTAAATCGTATTATTATCGATTTTTTACTGTTTATTTTTATTTTCTAGTACGATTTTTTCTAAACAGAAAATTGTTGTTTTTAGTTCGGCTAATGATTGGTTTAGCTTGATGTTGTTGATCTTCTTTTGTTTTCTTGTGCTTAAGTTATACCTTGCATTTCTTTTATTTCTCTTTCATTTCTAATTTTTTTTTGTAGGCTTTATTTCTTTTTTTATTTGTTCCGACTTTTGAAATTACAATTCGGCGGCTTTTAATTTTTTTTGTCTATCTTGCTCTTCGGTTGTCTGTTGTTTGCTTGGAATTTTTTTTGTTCCTTTCTGCTATATTTGTATTTAAAAAAAATACGTTTTTAAAGTGAAACAGTGAAAGTTGACGAGCCAAAATTTTCTAAAACCCTGGTATCTGCTTTTTTTTAATTCATTTTATGCTTTTGTGTTTCTTTTTTTGTTTATTTTTGTCAATTTAATTTTTCACATTTTGTTGTTTTTATTTATTTTTCTTCTCAGTTGTGATCTTTTGTTTTATGTACTGTACTTCGACGTTAATTTCTTATTTTGTTTTGTTTTTTTTTTAATTGTATTATCCGCTTTTATTTTCTACAAATTCTCTAAACAGAAAATTGTCGTTTTTAGTTCGGCTAATGATTGGTTCAGCTTGATGTTGTCGATTTTCTTTTGTTATTTTGTGTTTACTTTATGCCTTGTGTTTCTTATATTTCTCTTTCATTTCTAATTTTTTTTCTTTATTTGTTCCGATTTTTGTAATTACAATTCGGCGACTTTTAGTTTTCTTTGTCTATCTTGTTCTTCGGTTGTCTTTGTTCTTTGCTTGAGATTTCTTTTGTTCCTTTCTGCTATATTTGTATTTAAAAAAAATACGACGTTTTTAAAAGAGAAACGGTGTTTGAAAGTTGACTTTCTAAAATCCTGGTATCTGCTTTTTTTTAATTAATTCATTTTAGGCTTTTGTGTTTCTCTTCTGTTTATTTTTGTCGATTTAATTTTTCACATTTTGTTGTTTTTAATTATTTTTCTTCTCAGTTGCGATCTTTTGTTTTATGTACTGTACTTCGACGTTAATTTCTTATTTTGTTTTTTTTTTTAATTGTATTATCCGCTTTTATTTTCTACAAATTCTCTAAACAGAAAATTGTTGCTTTTAGTTCGGCTAATGATTGGTTCAGCTTGTTTTTACAAAAAAAAAAAAATTAATTCGTAATTGTACATATTTGTTTTTTTTATTCAAATAGGTTAATTTGATCCTGTTTATAAACTTTCTTTTGTTTTGTTTTTTTTTAAATTTTTTTCGTCGATAGCCATCTCATTTCATTTTCTTTTTTTTTTCTTTTTTTGATTGCATGTATATTTTTTCTGTAACTGTTTACTCTGGTCTTTTTGTTTTCTATTTATTTGTATTTGTTTCTTTTTAAATATTTTAAAGAAATTGAAATAATTTCTTCGAGGAAGACCGCACAATGTTTTTTTTTTTAATTCCGTTAATCGGTTGTGTTTTATTTTTTTCGCTTTTCTTTTTTCAGCAATGTCAAACATCAATGTCATTTTTGTTTTATTTTTTTGTTGCTACATTCCTTCCTTTTTTTTAATTAGAATTCCGTTTGCCTTTTACTTTTGTTTGGAAAATGCATTCCCCTTGCTCGATTGTCTTTTGTTTAATTAATTTCTTTCAATTTTCATCGATCCCAATTAATTGTTGTTAAACTGAGTAGAAATTATTTTTTTTGTCATTTCGGTTTCTTTGCCGATGACTGCCTTTGTGTATTTCTTTTGAGATACTATCATTGACCGTCATTTGTTTCTTTATTTTCTCCTTGCAAAAAAACCGCTTTGTTTGTTATTTTTAAATATGTCTGTTAATCGATTGGCTTTTATTTTATTTTTTTAATTTCTTTATCTGTGACTGCTTTTCGGTATTTCTTCTCTTAAACATTTGCTTCCGCTTTGCTTTTTTTTCCTTAAATTTACTTCTTCACATTATGTTGTTTCTTATTATTTTTCTTCTCAGTTGTGATCTTTTGTTTTATGTACTGTACTTCGACGTTAATTTCTTATTTTGTTTTGTTTTTTAATTGTATTATCGTCTTTTATTTTATTTTTTTTTATTTTATGTCAAACATCAATGTAATTTTTGTTTTATTTTTTTGTTGCTACATTCCTTCCTTTTTTTTAATTAGAATTCCGTTTGCCTTTTACTTTTGTTTGGAAAATGCATTCCCCTTGCTCGATTGTCTTTTGTTTAATTAATTTCTTTTTATTTTCATTGACGCCAAATAATTCTATTTTGTTGTTAAATTGAGTAGAAATTATTATTTTTTTTTTGTCATTTCGGTTTCTTTGTCGATGACTGCTTTTGTGTATTTCTTCTGAAATACTATCATTGACCATCATTTGTTTCTTTATTTTCTCCTTGCAAATAATCGCTTTGTTTGTTATTTTTAAATACGTCTGTTAATCGATGGGCTTTTTTTTAATTTTAATTTCTTTATCTGTGACTGCTTTTCTATATTTCTTTTCTTAAACATTTGCTTTCCTTTTGCTCGGTTCATTTTTTTCCCTTAAAATAACTGTTTCATTTGTTCTTTTTTATTTTAATTTTCGATCGTCTTTTGTTTTTTTTTTTCAATTTTCTTCATCAATATAAGTTCCAGTGATGTCCTCTGTTTTTGTTCTTTTTAATTTTTTATTTAATTATTTATTTGATTATTCGACGCGTTGTCCTTGAATGTTCGGGTCATTGCCCTTTGGAAGTTCCTAACATTCTCAGAAAATTTATGTTTTGTATTACTAGAGGTCACTACGATCCTTCGAAATTGGTACTTAAAATATAGTTTTTTGTTTTTGTTTTGAATTTTTTTTTCCGGCAATAATGTCTCCAAAAATTAATCGTAATCGTAGTTTTCCTCTCTTTCTTTACTCTCTCTACTTGAAAATATACATCTTTTCTGAAATGTTTGAATTGAAGTTAATAATAAAGTCCAAAGAGATACGTCCGAATCGCAGACGTCAAAATGACGGGCACGAATATGTAACATGAGGCCAAAAGTGAGGTTATTTTTTTCGAAAGAAATGGAATGACAGTAGTGTCCGAAATTTTCTGTACGGAACTGTACGTTTACCTAACGCTTGACGTTCACTCCTGTTCACTCTGTATATTTGATTTAAAAATGTAATTTATTTTTCTTTCATTATTTCGATCAACGAAAAAAAAAAACAAACTCGTATTCCGGCTTTGCACGTTCCACGTGCCACGTTCATAATAATTATTCCAGATTTGTATGACTTAATTGATTAAATCCAGCCTGGTTAATTTCTTTGAATTTTTTTTTTTTTTCAAGTTCGAAAGTCGTTCGCCGTGGTCATCATCATCACGCACTTTACATAACCCAAGGCGCGCTTTCTTGTTAATATACACCTTGATGATCCACATTAAAAGATCACCAACCGAACGGACGAAAGGCGACGACGAGATTTCACTATTCACTCACTGCCATTTCTTCTCTCCGATTCGTATAGTGTTAAGTAATTAAGGCCCTCTTGGGCGCCTCTTGTTCCGCCATCTAGGCGTCATAATAGGAAGGAAAATTTAACATGAATTTTCGCGCAACTCGAACTTCGAGAGTGTGATTAACTTCAAGCCGCCGCCTAAAGGTTGAACGGTTTAAGTGAACCTATTTTAAGGATGGATCGGTGAAAGTTTTGTTGATAAACAAAAGCAGAATGGATTCGAACTTGAAAGTCACCACCTTCTTTTTAATTTGCTAATAAACAGGAGCTGAAGGTGCTTTGACTCGGCAGCTGCGAGAGTCGTTAATAAATTATTTCTCTGGGATAGTGATTCTGTTATTGAACCGCGCACCGTAATCATAAACCAATGAAATCGTTTTATTATTGCTCGAACCGAGGTCAAAATAGAGCAGTTTGAATGCGTGCGGTTGTAAAAACCAATGAGTGGGTTTCGCTGTGTACGCGGACCGATGTCGGAAAGAAATCAAGCCGTGAGTAGACCAATAAGAATTCAGTTTTGGAATTAACCAAAAACAAATCGTTCTTAATAAGCAAACGAATTCAATAAAATTTATTCACAGGTACAGATTAGTGAAGTATACATCCTAAAGATAAAGCATTAATTAGAATGACTAGACATATCTTTTTAAAAAAGTGAATATTCTACGCTCTCAATTTTTTTTTGTTGTATTTGATTTATTTTCTCTTTCTTTCTCAGCGATATAAAAATAACTAAAACGATAGAATTGGCGGCACTGACTTTCGTTTTAACCGCATAGGTTAGATGACCTCATGTCAAAATATAAATTAAGAATAAGTAGCAGAAAATTGGAGAAATTAAAAAATTAATTGCTATTTTTAATATGTTCATGACCTGCTCTAAATAATTTTTAGTTTTTCGTGAAAAACTCAACGAAAGAGGAGCCTCAAGTCACTATAAAATTTTGTAGGTTAAATGTCCAAGGATTTGGAAACTTAACCTACAAAATCTTATGGTGACTTGAGGCTTGAGGAATATGGAAACTTAACCTACAAAATTTTGTAGTGGTTTGACGCTAAATTTTATCTAGTCACTAATCTCATTGAATTAAATATTTTATTAAAAAATACATAAATTTCAGCGCAAAAGAACGCACAAAATTTATTTTAGTTCTGTTAATCGATGTTTTTTTTTTTTTCGTTTTTTTAGCAAAGTCAAACGTCAATGTCATTTTTGCTTCTCTATTTTTATTTATTTTATTTTACCTTCTTTACTTATATTCATTAGTTGTCGAAAGATTTCTTTTAATTAATTTCTTTTACAAAAAAAAATTAAAATAAATAAAATAATTCGTAATTGTATTTGTTTTTTTTATTCAAATTATCTCATCGAAAATAGGTTAATTTGGTCCTGTTTATAAATTTTCTTTTGTTTTGTTTTTTTTTAATTTTTTTCGCCGATAGCCATCTCATTTCATTTTCTCTTTTTTTTTTATTGCATGTATATTTTTTCTGTAACTGTTTTCTATGGCCTTTTTGTTTTCTATTTATTTGTATTTGTGTTTTCTATTTATTTATGTTCGTTTCTTTTTAAATACTTTAAAGAAATTGAAATAATTTCTTCGAGGAAGACCGCACAATGTTTTTTTTTTTTAATTCCGTTAATCGGTTGTGTTTTATTTCTTTCGTTTTTTTTTTTTCAGCAATGTCAAACGTCAGTGTCATTTTTGTTCTGTTTTTTTAATTGCTACATTCCTTCCTTTTTTTTTTAATTAGAATTCCGTTTGTCTTTTACTTTTGTTTGGAAAATGCATTCCCCTTGTTCGATTGTCTTTTGTTTAATTAATCTCATTTTATTTTCATCGACGCAAATTAATTCTATTTTGTTGTTAAATTGAGTAGAAATTATTTTCTTTTTTTGTCATTTCGGTTTCCTTGCCGATGACTGCTTTTGTGTATTTCTTCTGAAATACTATCATTGACCGTCATTTGTTTCTTTATTTTCTCCTTGCAAATGACCGTTTTTTTTAATTTTTAAATGCGTCTGTTAATCGATTGGCTTTTGTTTTTGTTTTTTTTTTTTAAATTTTAATTTCTTTATCTGTGACTGCTTTTCTGTATTTCTTTTCTTAAACATTTGCTTTCCTCTCGCTCTGTTCATTTTTTTTCCCTTAAAATAACTGTTTCATTTGTTCTTTTTTATTTTAATTTTCGATCGTCTTTTGTTTTTTGTTTTTTCAATTTTCTTCATCAATATAAGTTTCAGTGATGTCCTATATTTTTGTTTTTAGTTAATTAAATTCAATTATTAATTTCAATTGTTTAACTGACGTATCTATTGTCCATGTATATCTCTTTTATGTACTGTGGCAATTTGATAAATAAATTTATTATTATTATTATTATTTATAATAATAAATCTCTGTCATCGTACGTTTCTTTTTATTTAGTTTTTAATTAGATCTTTTTTATTCTATCAATCTTTTTGCGTTTTTTTTTTTAATTTTTCTTTTCATCTGTGCCAGTTTTGTTTCCTTTTTTTGTCGGATTTCTTTTCATTACAGTTAGGATCATCTTTTTTATCGTTTCTGGTTTCAGTTGTTCTCTCGGTCCATGAAATGTGACTGTTTTGCATATTTAAAAATACCATATAACTTTTCTTCTAACTACTCTTTTTGTTTCTCTTTTCTTCAATTATTTTATTATTTTTTGTGTTTTTTTGCTTCAGTTTCTCCGTCAGTGACATGTGACATTATTTTGTATCTTTATGTGTATTTTTTTGCTCGATACTTTTTTGTTTCCTTTTTCCTTCAATTATTTCTTGAATAGTTATTTAGCGTTCGTCTTAAATCCATTTTTTTGTTCAGTTAATCAATTGTCTCTTGTTTTTTTTTTTCATTATCGGCTCTCTTATTTGTTTTCTTTTGTTTTTTCTTACAGCTTTTATTTAACATGTTCTGTTAATGTCTGACTGTATTTTATGTTTTCATTTTTTTCACCAGTGGCCAATAGTGTTGTTTTTTTTTTAATTACGCTTCCATTGTGAAATCTTTTATGTTTTTTATTTTTATTATTATTATGTACTATTTTTTTATTTTCATTATTATGTATTATTCTTTTATTTTCAATTTTTACACTGCTTAAATTCGTCAGTGTTCTTTTTTTTTTTTAATTTATCCTCCCTAATTGTTTTTATGTAGTATTTGTTTCTCTATCGTTCGTTTTTCACTTATTTTTCCTGAAATTCAATTCGTTATTTTAGAAGTCTTGTCATTTTTATACTTTTTTCTTGTTCGTAATCCCTTTTGTTTTCGTTTGGTTTTGTTTGTTATTAGTGTTTTTGTTTCATTTCTTCTCAATTGTTCTGTTTATGACACTATGTAAGATTTGAAGTAAGATCTTGTATCAAGTGAGAGAGAGACATCATAATATTAAATAATTGCAAAAGGTTTACCGCCAACAGGTACACTGACGAACAAAAGTCATGCCCAATGATAGTTTCTGTATGATTTATTTTCTTTTTTTCAGGTTCAATGTATAATAATGACAATGATGTCTTAGCAAGTATTATTATTATGGCCTCGTTAAGCCAACATTTTTCGCCCATCACTAAACACACAACTTCATTTCAATCGCCATCTTCCGTCGTGTTCAATTAACTCAAAATAGAAAACAAAGTGTTCGGCAAGTCATCACCATCATCATCATGATCATCGTCATATTTGTTGCAACTAGCCCCCAACAAAGCAGATTATCACCGCAGACGTCCCGTCCGTCTGTCTGTTTGAATAACTTAACGTTAGAATTGCATTGTGAGGTCGTTAGTGCGATCGTTAGAGGGGCCTTACGAATGCAATCAGAATTACGAGGCGTCGGTTTGTTTTTGCCGGGGCCCGTGACGGTCTAAGAATAATTTAACCCTGTCGCGTGCAGTTCAAGGCATGAAAATTTGCAGCACGCCAACGAATTCCAGCCCGCATCGAAATCTACTTTGGTCGCGGCGGGTGCATTGACCGTCTAAAAACAACTGAATAATGCGCGCTGAATCAACAAGATATTTATAGATAAGAAGTTTTTACGCTGCGGTCGCTTGTGCGCTAAGGGTTGCTGCTGCATTCGGATTCGATGCACTCCTCTGTGCAGCATTCGATAATGTCAAAATCAAAAATGGCGCCCTCTTTAGTTTGATGTGCGCACAGAGTTGCAAGGAAACAGAAATCTACTATCACTGGAAACATACCTGCAGTTGCGGTTGCAGAATCTGCTGCTGTTACTATATAACCAATTAGAAGATCTAATAGACTAGGAAAGTGAACGTCACAGAAGGCGGAGCTGAGTCGTTAACTATCTTTGTCTAATAAATCAGACGTGTGTCGTAAATTGCTGTCGCTGTAACCAGGGTTGTCAGTATGGGCGATTTGTCGCCAATTGGGCTACCTTTATCGTCTGTTTTGCGACAAAAAATATATATTGGCGACGGGCGACATTTTGGGCTACATATACATTGCTAAAATAAGTCAAGGATTCAGAAAGATGCCCAGGATAATCAAATTCACAGGGTTATTTTTATTTAAATGTTGGTGAGAAACTTAACAACTCACCGTGCAGGGCGCTGATGGCAATTCTGATTGTCAATTCAGAGTACGTCAGTTGTGTTAAGACGTTCAAGAACGTTTATGTATTTCCTCTATCGTCACTAACTAGAGATAAAATTCAGATGTATCTACCTATATTAAAAATAGAAGTAAAAGACGGAGTTCAATCAGATTGAAAATCAATTGACTACTCTTCCAGTCAGTTTAGGAAAAAGGCTAAAATATTCCCATTTCATAACCCGACTTTAATTTAAAGTTACTTTAATTTAAAAAAATACATTTGTTTCCCTGTTCTTAAAGTGACTATAAATTAAAGAAAAATTTTGTGCAAATCGTTTTTGATTGCAGTGAGAACCTCGAGCAGCCTCTGGACAGCTGTTTCAGCCCTGCTTGGGGCTTCTTCAGCAGAAACGTAGCTCGACATTCCCACTGCAGACCAAAAACGACTTGCCCAATTTATTCGCAAATGCGATGTAAGAATGATGAACATATAAAATAGCGACATCTTACTATCGCTTTTTGACCTAACATTGCAGTAGGATAGACAAATTGAAGCGGGATTTGCTCCTAATGAGTCCCCCATGCAAGGCGGCCATGCTTGCTGTCAAAGCATAATGAAAAAATTTTGTGCAAATCGTTTTTGATTGCAGTGAGAACCTCGAGCAGCCTCTGGACAGCTGTTTCAGCCCTGCTTGGGGCTTCTTCAGCAGAAACGTAGCTCGACATTCCCACTGCAAAATTTTGCTAAAATCTTTCATTATGCTTTGACAGCAAGCATGGCCGCCTTGCATAGGGGACTCATTAGGAGCAAATCCCGCTTCAATTTGTCTATCCTACTGCAATGTTAGGTCAAAAAGCGATAGTAAGATGTCGCTATTTTATATGTTTATAAATTAAAGTTTCCTTAAAGTCTGATTATGAAAACGGCCATAGAATTAATAATTATATTTTGTAGACTTAACTTTAACATTTTAATGAAAGTGAATTTTTACACTGTCACGTCGTCTACGGTCGAAAGTAGAAAATAAGAGATAATTACAGTTTCCTGTAAGTTTTTTTGTCTCCAAAATGACACTGTTTAAATACCACTTCAATAACAACACTTAAAAACTCTTAAGCTAGATTCATTGCTAGGCGTTCTACCCAAAATTAGGCCAATAGAATCGCTTATTAGAATTTTAATGCCAACGCAAAACGCCTAGAAATGAATCTAGCTGAAAACTTTTGTAAAACCTGTGAAGTCGTATTTAAACGAAAAATTACAGGAAACTGCAATTATCTACTATTTTCTACTTCTAATTAAAAAAAAAACAAGTTAATTTCAATTTACTTCAGTAAATAAGCGAGCCTTGGAAGGAAAGTAAAAACTTGTACGTATTCGACAAAATCACGAAGAGGCCAACACTTAGCGGAAGTTTCGCGAAGGGCCCTAGAATAAGGAAAACATTGGAATGACATTTGGTTAACCTACAAAAAAAAAAAACATGAAATAGCTTGTACGTTATGCTATCACACGAATAAACATTCTTATGTACGTTTGTGATAATAATAAAAGTAACAAAAATATTAATAGGTCGAATAGGAGAGATTAAACTGAATAACATGACTGACAGTTTCTTGTTTTCCTTAATTAAATTAGAAGCGCCACCTCTTGTTTGCTGATTTTCTCGAATACCTAAGTATTTCGAGAATGTAACGAACTAAAACTGAGAAGGAAATTTTGGCCGTAATTACAACTAGTTGAGTTGGTAACACTGCAAAACGGCGGGTGGCCGCCGGTTGTAAAATGTCAAATAACATTCGAATTACCTGACGTCAGATGTAAAAATTAATTCATTTCGGTGCATCGACAGGCTACAAATCTTAATTAATAAACTCTTAAGAATGAGCCCTAATCGAAATGATTATTTATGAAAGCTAATGTTGTGTGAAGTTGGCAGCACTGCTACATAATTAATATGATTATACGATGGTGTACCGTAACGTTATTTTTATTTGGGGCTCGCTGCTGGAATTAAACAAATATTATAAAAGTCCCATAGCTTTTCCGTAGAATACTAGTGTCAAACAGTAGACCAGTAAAAAATTTAAAAATCGGTTGTGTAACCTGATACCGGGTGTCCCGCGCCACGTGTTCACCCTTCTAGAATCTTTATTTATTAATCGATTAACCTGAATTTTGGAGACAATAAACTAAACAAAAATGACTTTCAAAGAAAATATGACGTATTTGGTATCAGCGTACTCAGAAAAAAATGTTCAGTTGAACTAAGCTAAGAAACATATGAGGTTCTATCGAAAAAAAAATGAGTTAAGAGCTAATGAAAATTTCAAATACTGTAAAAATGTTAAAAATCAAAATACCGTCAAAGGATTGATTTTTTCGAAACACTTGAACGCATTAGATCGAAAAAATGCGATTTATAGCTTTCTAGATTGAAAAATAAAAAAGTTTTTTTTTCGTTATCATGGAAACCAAAATTAACAATTGATACGTATTCGGACTCGCAATGCTCCGTAGATTTGAAATATGTAAAAATATATAGGGTGTTCCCTTTAAAATAAGAAAGTTGATATCACTTTCGGCGAAACTGGAAGTCCTATGACGACTATCAGTATGTCGAAAAATTCCATTTTTTGTTTAGTTTATCGTCTCTAAAATTCAGGTTAATCGATTAATGAATAAAGATTCTAGAAGGGTGAGCACATGGCGCAGGACACCCGGTATAATCAATTAGATTTAATTATATAGCTGTTGCCGTTGCTCATATACAGGGTGTAACAAAAATACTGGTCGCTACTTCAGGAACGTATTCTACAGTGGCGGCTCGTCGGGGTGGGCAAGATGGGCAGTGCCCATCCTGTTAGAAAATTCGTAGAAAATAAAAGACGATAATACAATTTAAAAAAAAAACAAAATAAGAAATTAACGTCGACGTACAGTACATAAAACAAAAGATCACAACTGAGAAGAAAAATAATTAAAAACAACAAAATGTGAAAAATTAAATTGACAAAAATAAACAAAAGAGAAACACAAAAGCTTCAATATTTGCTTTAGATTAATTAAATAAAATAATTTGTTCCTGCATGAAAAAATGTTTAACACTACTTGTACTTAAAATTATTTTGAAATATATTGAAGAAAAAAGGCCTGCAGTTAATAATAAAAGATAAAGAAATAAAATAAAGTCAAATCGAATAAGGAGAGAGACAGAAAAAAAAAGAAAATCGGCGATCAATCGACGGAATCAAAATGTAAAATAAAATGAGTCGCAATCTAGTGAAATAAAATGAGCTCCGATCGAGAAAAAGAAAAAAAAAGAACAAAACAAAAGACGATCGATTGACAGTTAAGAAAAATAAGATCGCGTTGAATAAAATTGAACAAAAGAAAAAACGAAAATGAAATCGAATCAAAGAGAGAAAGAAAAACAAAAGTCGATCAATTGTTTAAATTAAACGAAGTCGGATAAGGAATATTAAAAAAAAATCAAAAGATTATCGGTAATGACGAAAATAAAAATTCTCCCGGATCAAAAAAAAAAAAAGATGAAGACAGCAAGTTTAAACAAAAGAAAGAAACAGATGAAGAGAAAAATGACGAACGCAATTAAAAATTTAACCTGCAAAATAACAAAAGAAAATCGACAACATCAAGCTGAACCAATCATTAGCCGAACTAAAAACAACAATTTTCTGTTTAGAGAATTTGTAGAAAATAAAAGACTCTAATACAATTAAAAAAAAACAAAATAAGAAATTAACGTCGAAGTGCAGTACATAAAACAAAAGATCGCAACTGAGAAGAAAAATAATTAAAAACAACAAAATGTGAAAAATTAAATCGACAGAAATAAACAAAAAAGAAACACAAAAGCCTAAAATGAATTTAAAAAAAAGCAGATACCAAGATTTTAGAAAGTTTTGGCTCGTCAGCTTTCAAACACCGTTTCACTTTAAAAACGTCGCATTTTTTTTTTAATTATAAATATAGCAGATAGGAACAAAAGAAATTTCAAGCAAAGAACAAAGGCAACCGAAGAACAAGATAGACAAGAAAAAAAAACTAAAAGTCGCCGAATAGTAATTTCAGAAATCGGCACAAAAAAAAAAAAGAAATAACGCCTGCAAAAAAAAATTAGAAATGGAAGAGAAATAAAAGAAACACATGGCATAAATTAAACACAAAAAAAAAACAAAAGAAGATCGACAACATCAAGCTGAACCAATCATTAGCCGAACTAAAATAACAATTTTCTGTTTAGAGAATTCGTAGAAAATAAAAGCCGATAATACAATTTAAAAAAAAAATAAAAACAAAATAAGAAATTAACGTCGAAGTGCAGTACATAAAACAAGAGATCACAACTGAGAAGAAAAATAATAAAAAACAACATAATGTGAAGAAGTAAATTGATAAAAATAACCAAAAAAGAAATATAAAATAACAAAATGAATTTTTAAAAAGCAGAAGTACTGCGATATTAAAATGAAAATTGACGAAATTTTTGCAAATAAAACAAACTCGTAGGAAACAAAAGAATACTGTAAAAATGAGCCAATAAAGTGCGAAAACAAAAGAACGGTTTCCCAAGAAACAAATGAATGAAGAAACGGCGATCCCCCGGCCGAAAACCGGCAGGGAACAAACGAAATGAATTAAACGAACGGTGAATCAAATACAAAAACAATAATTCTTTAAAACGAAAAAACAAAAGAGAAAGGAAGAAATATGAAACGAACAAAAAAAACGAAATAAATCACATTCTATATTTTTTTTCTTTGCATCGACTCTGTGGTGTTAAAATTTTGGATTATATTAGATGTAAATTTTATTGAGGTGAGGACAACAATAAAAGTAGCCCAAATTAGGCATCCAACCAAATATGTCCTAAAATGTAGCCCAAATGGCAGAATTTCTCCCAATTTGGGAACTCTGGTTGTTGCCCACCCATAGTAAATCATCACGAGCCGCCACTGGTATTCTACAGATCAAAATAATGAAAAAAAATCACAAACATGTATACAGGATGTTCACGGGAAGCTGCAACAACAACAAGTCTCCTATTTGAATTTTTACGAAGTAAGTTATATTAGAAACTTTTTTTAATATAACCTAATAATTTATTTCATCGCAACGCGTTCAGAATGTCATATTAATTATGTCTCTAAAATATTTTCTTCCAAATCCTACTATTTTTTTTTTATTATTTGGTAAATAAATCTTGGTGTTCAAGAAAAATATCAAGATTTATTTACCAAATAATAGAAGAATACTAGGCTTTGGAAGAAAATATTTCAGAGACATAATTAATATGACGTTCCGAACGCGATACGATGATAAGGGAAGTTATGTTTTATTAAAAAAAAGAAGTTAAAATAATTGAAAATCTCAAAAACCTGACAGTCGTTTGTTTTCCCGATATTGCCATAAAATTGGGCAAGTGAAATTTTTCCAATATTACTAAGTTACTTCATAAAAATTCAAATAAGAGAGTTAACTGTTATTGCAGCTTCCCGTGAACACCCTGTATACATGTTTATATGAACTTTTTTCTTTATTTTGATCTGAAGAATGCGTCCCTGAAGTAGCGGCTTGTATTTTTGTTACACCCTGTATAAGACAATGGTCGCGTTCAGGTGACCGAGCGGCTGAGTTACTTTTGCTACTCAACATGTTTTGAATGATAATGATAATGATAATGATGATAATGATAGCGCCTCGTATTCCTGAACGTACACCTTAACGCACCAACGTGAAAATGTCAGTGGAACGTCCTTACAATCGGAGCTGAAAGATTGGACGAAACTTCTGAAAGCAATTTTAATCGACCGATTGAACTAAACTAGCGAGCCCGTTAAGCCGAATTGGATTTTTGGAAACATCGGATCGGCACGACCTGGTTTGATCCTGAACTGTGTTGGAACTAACTGTTATTCAAGTGTCGAACAGATGTCGCCACTATCGCCACAAATAAAAGTCGGAATGCCAAAAATGGAAGGAACACGCGAAGAAGCGAACAGTTCACGGAAACTGAAAGAAAGTATAATTTGAATCGATTACGGAAAAATGTAGGGTTACATAAATTGCGCATGCGTCAATTAAGTGAATGGATCCTGTTTGCCGCCTTACCTAACCAAAGGATCAAAATGTTTCCAGAAACTCATTTCCGACTTTAACGAGCCCGTTAAATTCGTTTTGAATTGAACTGAAGAAACCGATTCTAAAAAAAAATTCTACATCTAATACTGGGTGATCAAGTGGAAATGAGTTGGCAACAGAATCAGGAGCATTTTTATATGCAAATATTTGCAACACTGCAACCGGATGTGTTTTGTTGATTAATTTGACAGATATTTGACTTTTGGCGACAAAATTGTAGGTTACGTCGAACGTTTATTTCGAATCTGAAACACTTGTCAATAT
Organism: Prosopocoilus inquinatus; assembly: GCA_036172665.1. Taxonomy (NCBI): domain Eukaryota; kingdom Metazoa; phylum Arthropoda; class Insecta; order Coleoptera; family Lucanidae; genus Prosopocoilus; species Prosopocoilus inquinatus. The sequence continues at coordinate 3,663,003 of CM069873.1, forward strand.
TGAAGACTGCCAGCGTCAAACCCTCAACGAACAGGAAGTGAAGAACAATTCCAGTTGTACCATTTCAAAATAGAATTCCGCATTGCCAACTCAAAGAGTTCCACTTGACCAACCGTATAATCCATAGAAAAAAAGCACATCGCCGATCAAAAAATTGAAACCGCACACCCAAAGCAAAGAAAAAAATAAACAATCGATCAATAATGACTGTCCATGCCGCCACTGAATAATTCGAGAATCGTTTTCTTTTGTTTTTGTTTTTTGGTTCGTTTCATATTTTTTGCTACTTCCTTTCTTTTTCTCTTTGTTTTAAAAAATTGATATTTTGTATTTTATTCAAGGTTTGTTTGTTTTTATTTTGTTCTTTTGTTTCCTGCCTGCCAGAAACGTGTCTTGCAAAAAAGTTTTCGACGGCGGAAAATCGCCATTTGTTCTTTTTTTAACAATCTATTCTTCTTTTGTTTTTCTGTTTCTCGCGTTTCTTTTTTTTTAATCGATTCGGTTTTGACAATTTATTCAGTACTTTTTATAGTTTTCATTTGTTTTTATGTGCCAAAATTATCGTCGATTTTCACTTCTTTGTCCGTCTTAGTGTCACGGTACTTTTGTTTTTTTTTTTTTCGATTCTTTTATACTTTCATATTTCTCGTTTGTTTATTTTTTTAAAATTTATTTTTCACATTTTCCTGACCAACGTTTTTCACACTTCCCTTTTGTTCTCTACTATTTTTCTTTAATTTTTCGTCTTGTGATTCATTTGCTTAACGTAATCATGAAACTTCTTTTGTTTTTGTTTTTTCTGTTCTTTGTGCTTTGTACTATGTACGTCTCCTTTGTTTTTCTTAACGAACTGACGTTTTCGCATTTGATTGACGCGCTTTTTAGTGGTTAGTTCATCGTTATTCATTTGTTTTATATCCATCTCGCTCTTCTTATCAAAGTGATTTTTTCGCATTTGATTGACACTTTTTTTTTATACACGGTTCGTTTGTTTTATTTTGTTCTTTTGTTTCCTGCCTTCAGTTTCTTATCTTCTTTTTAATCGAGTCGGTTTTCGCATCTTATTGACTCCTTTTTATAGTTTTCATTTGTTTCAAATTTGCCGAAATTACCGTCGATTTTCATTTCTTTGTCCGTCTTAGTATCGCGGTACTCTTCTGTTTTTTATTTTTTTAATTCTCTTATACTTTCATGTTTCTCTTTTGTTTTTTTTTTTATCAAATTTATTTTTCAAATTTTGTCGAGCGACATTTTTTTACAGTTCTCTTCTATTTTTTTTTTTTTTTCGTCTTGAGATTCATTTGTTTTTTTGTTTATCTCTGTCCGTCAATCTTCTTTTGTATTTCTCTTTTCTTTAAGCTTTGAACGACGTATTTCTCCTTAGCTTTTCTTATCGGATTGATTTTTTTGTTTCGCATCTGATTGTCGCTTCTTTTGTAGTTTTTAGTTTTTCATTTGTTTTATATCCGTCTCGTCATCAGTTGTAATCCTCTTCCGTTTTTCGCAATTTCGTTTCGTTTTTCGGCGTTCATTTCTGTTTTTGTTTTGTTTCTATCGTATTTTACAATTTGTTTTTACTTTCTACGATTTTTTTTTTTAATTTCCGGAAAATTGTCGTTTTTCGTTTAGCTCGGTGTTGTCGATCTTTTTTTTTTCTTGTTCGCTTCATTATTTATTAAATATTAGTATTTTGTTGCTGTTTCTTTTATTTCTGAATTTTTTTCAGCTTTCACTTGTTTTTTTAATTTGTTCTGATTTTTGACACAGGCGATTTTTTATTTGTTTTTATTTTATTTTTTGTTTGTTCTTCCTATGTCTTTGTTTTTTGCTTGAAATTTCTTTTGTTCCTTCCTGCTATGTTTCTATGCCAACGAACAGAAAGTGAATTAAGACAAACAAATTTTTTTTTTAACAAATTAACATTTTATGCGGATTTTAGAAAAAAAGTGGCGCCTTTTGACCTCATTTAAATAACTTAAATATACCTATTTACTGTTTTTTTTTTGTTGTGATAGAAACCACAGATTCAAAAGAAGCTTACAGACACAAATATTTTTTTTTATTAATCGTACGATGTACATATATTATTGTTATTTATTTTTATTTGTTTTGAAACTGCATTTTATAAATGTATAAATATATTTCTGTCATTCGGTTAACATACAAAGTTAAAGCTATATTAAGTTAGGCTATCGTTATTAAATTAATACAAATCAATACAAATACAACAATACAAAAAGTCGCAGAACAAACAAGTGTACACACGTTCACTCTTCAAAAAAAAATTAAATACTGTCTAATTTTGAAATTTAAAAATATTTATTTGGAAACATTCAATTGTCACCCTCCATTAAAAGTATCACGTCTGTGTAATAAAATGTAATGACACTTGTAACGTAAAAAAAAGTTACATAAGGCCCGATTTCTTCACCTACGGATAAATTTATCCGCCAGGTAGTATCCAGGGAAACTATAATCGATACAGTTACGGTTTTCGGATACCAAGGTTAAATCCTGGCAGATAAATTTATCAGGAGGTGAAGAAATCGGGCATAAGAGATTTTGTAATTTCCGAATACCGAATATAGTACAGTTTGTGAATCTTTTTTTGCGTTTCCTTTTAGCCCAAACAATTTTAACTGAAAAAATAAACCACATGAAACATTTTCATTTTTGAGAATTCATTTAAGGAAATGTTCAAAATTTACAAAGTGAGTTACAATGTGGGTGCTTGTTCGTTCTGCAAAACATTTTTTTTTGTTCACTGGTAATATTAATTATGGTAGAAAATATCGGTTACTTATGGTTAAAAACAGGGGTTTTATTTATAGTTTATTTAATATCCGTAAGACGGGCAATAAGACGTAGATACCAATTTTCTCCACATGGTATTTATTGGTTTGAAATAATACAGAAAAGTTCAAGGTACCTAAAGCTCATAGACGTGCGTTAAAAAATCACAATCACAATCAAAGAAAATATGCTTATTTAGTAAACGTTACATCTACGATGGATTTCAGACAAGGAATTATACAGTTTGTCAATGGATTTCTGTAACCTTACAGTTAACAGTTTGACAATGAGAGAAACAAGAAGAAAACATTTTATGTCTTCTTCTTGTCTTATGAATTTACTAAGTTCAATCATCCTTTATAAAAAAACGGTTACGTCACATAAATCTCTTTACACATGGTATGTTAATTACGTGGTGCCTTCTATGTTCATTCGACGACCGAGAACACAATCCAGTTAAATATTTTTATATTGCACTTTAAACTTTAAATTAGTGAACACGGTGACATCATCAAAATTAGACTGATTGCTATTTTCTAGAGGAAACAATAACATATACTATGAGCACCAATGAATTACTGATTGATTGCACATGCCGCTTTATTTTATTGTCCTATCTCCTATCATTAAAAAAAAAATACTTTCTTATTTTGAGAGAGATGAAACAAGAACCTTTTTTGTTAAAAAAAAAAATGCACGGGTTGTTTGTTGAACTTTCAAATTATTGTGCTTTGCTTATTTTGACTCGAATATTGAATACCTATTATCGTGTGTCATGACGAAGAAAAAAAAACGTACCAAGTCATTAAAAAAAAAAGAAAAAAAAAAACAAAAGAATTCACGGCGCAGACGCCAAACAAATAAGAAATGAAACAAAAGAAGAACTGAAACGCGACGTCCAAATACGAAGTAAACGGTGAACAGAAAACAAAAGAAGAAGCTGCATGAAGTGTTGTAATGAAACGCAAAAGAAAAAAACAAATGACGGCTTGATCCGTGCATTTGATTTAAAAAAAGGTTGGAACTTGCCCGATTATTTTTTTTGCTTACAAAATGAAATCAAGACATATATTTAAAAAAAAATTATAATAATAACAATAACGAAACGTAAATGAAACAAATGAATGCCTGGGGCCCTATTCTGAAATCGAGCGACGATGGTCGCATGCGAAAATGACGTCAAAATGACGTAGACTTTTACACAAATCTTTCGAGAATTGCGTCATTTTGACGTCATGCGACTCTTGTCACTCGATTCGAGAATACGGCCCCTGATTTGAAAGATTTCTCGCCGGAAGTCGTCGAAGGTTCAAAAGGATTAAAAAGAAAATGATAAAACAAAACAAATGAACGTTTGAATTGCGTTGAAAATCGTCGATTTTTTTTTACTTTTTTTGCCCATCGCTCGATTCAAGAATACGGCCCCTGATTTGAAAGATTTCTCGCCGGAAATCGTCTAAGGTGCAAAAGAAATAAAAACAAAATGATAAAACAAAACAAATGAACGTTTGAATTGCTTTGAAAATCGTCGATTTTTTTTTGCCTCATATCTCAATCTCAGTTGTTCATATATGAATAAAAATTGACGATTGTCTTTTGTTTTTTGTTCATCCTCCTACGCATTTTATTGTTGTCTGAGTTCCTTTTATTTTCTTCTTACCTAATTATTAACTTTTGCATTTTATTTTATTGGCGTCTCACTTTGCATGCATTATTCTTTTGTTAATTTTCAAATTTTCCGACTGTCCGTCATTTCGCCTAAATTGTGAAACTCTTATTTCTAAGGTGTTTTTCTTTAAGAAGTGACGCCATCTGTCGTCTGTAACGGAAACTACTTTCACTTATCACAAAGCAGGGCCGTCTAGACCTAGATTAATAAAACACTGGTGCTTTATCCGGTCGATTGCGTTTGAAAAAAGTCATTGGGCGCGTTCAGCGAATGCGTTGCTTACTCAGCAGTCGTTTGTGATTGGCTATTACCTTCATGTGAGCCAATCACAATCGATTGCTGAGTAAGCAACTCAGCCGCTGAACGCGCCCATTGGTTCTACGAAAGTTATCGTTAATGTGGCTCCCTCGGCATAACTTTGCAACGAACTCGTACGGTTGCCATAGTTACCATGCTAAATGTATACATATACAGTGTGTGCTCAAATTTACTTAACACACGGAACGGTTCCATAAATTAAATGAATCTTAGCACACACTCTATACATTTGAATTCTAACATTTTATGTCAGTTATAAAAATAAATGATACGCTCTGTCTTGCTACATTTTTTTTTTTCATTTTTCTTCATAATAAAATACCCATAAAACAGGAATGCAACACAAACGTCCATTTATAAAAATCTTTCTGCAGTTAAATGTTAAAACAAATGAAAAAAAAATAACAAAAAAAATAATGGTTTAAACTTACAGTATTAAAATTGGAAAGTGCACTCGACGTTTCACTATCGATTGATAGTTTCGTGAAACGTTGAGTGTTCTCTTTCGAGTTTTAATACTGTCCGCTTAAAGTTTAAAAGCCATTTATTTACTGTTTTCATCGGACAAGAGTTGATTTCAATTCTTGAAAAAAAAAAAATATTAAAACAGCCTAATCTGACACTTTAATGCGTTTCCCAACAATCAGAAGCAGTGTTGCCAACCTATCGAATATCGAAATTCGTACCTTTTTTAGAGAAAAACTCGTATTTTGACGTTAAAAGTCGTATTATTCCGAGAAGGCGCTTAATAATAATAATAATAATAATAATAATAATAATAATAATAATAAGAAAAATAAGAAGAAGAAAAACTGAAATAAAAAATTATTATTGAATAGATTTGTTAGATTTTTCAAAATTTGTTTGCAATTTTGCTTTTCGAATACGACGTGATCGTTATTGTTCTAAGTTTGTTTGTTTTTTAACTTTTTTTCTTGTGATCGTCATTAGTTTCCATTTGAAATAAAAAAAAAGGAAACTACGCTTTTCTTAGTGGTTTAAATCGTGCAATTTACGATCGTCATTTGTTTTGTTTTTTTTTGCTCAAAATAATTGATGAAAAATTACGATAATTTGTTTTTTTTTCTATTCTCAAAATCAAAAATTACGATCGTCATTTGTTTTTCTTGTTCTTGTCTCGGGAATTTTTGTTTCTGTTTTCATTCGTTTCTCGACGTTTCTCTTTTTTTTTAAGTGCTTACAATTTTTTACCAATCGAATAATTATGATTATTTCTTTCGGTTTTTTTTTTTTTTTTGTTTCTAATTGTTTGCCCTTTTTCTGTTTTATTCTCTCAGTGTAGCGATTATCTCTTTCGTTCCAATTTGAAATTAATAAAAAAAAAAACTACGCTTACGTGCAATTTACGATCGTCATTTGTTTTTTTCCGTTCTCAAAATAACTGATCAAAAATTACGATCGTCATTTGTTTTTCTTGTTTTTTTGTCTCGGGAATTTTTGTTTCTTTTTTCGTTCGCTTATCGACGTTTTTCGCTTTTCTTAACTGCTTTAGAATTTTTTTAGAAATCGAATAATTATAATTATTTCTTTCGATTTTGTTTTTTTTTTTTGTTTCTAATTGTTTGCCCTTTTCCTGTTTTATTCTCTCAGTGTAGCGATTATCTCTTTCGTTCCAATTTGAAATTAAAAAAAAAAAAAAAACTACGCTTACGTGCAATTTACGATCGTCATTTGTTTTTTTCCGTTCTCAAAATAACTGATCAAAAATTACGATCGTCATTTGTTTTTCTTGTTTTTTTGTCTCGGGAATTTTTGTTTCTTTTTTCGTTCGCTTATCGACGTTTTTCGCTTTTCTTAACTGCTTTAGAATTTTTTTAGAAATCGAATAATTATAATTATTTCTTTCGATTTTGTTTTTTTTTTTGTTTCTAATTGTTTACCCTTTTCCTGTTTTATTCTCGCAGAGTGGCGATTATCTCTTTCGTTCCCCTCTTTTCCTTTTCTTAATTCGTGAATTTCGCCTTGAACGTTTATCGATTACTTTATTTGAGAAACCTTAAACCTGGCCATTTCTTTCTTTTTTTTTAATTTTCATTATAAATTTATTTTCGTTCGAAATCCAAAATATGTTTATGAAAAAAATATTGATATTTATGCATGTGATTTTGAAACGGAAATTATACGTCGTACCAACCGTTAAATAATTGTACGCATACGACTATAATCTATAATAATAATAATATAATCTTAGGGTTGGCATCGCTGATCAGAAACAAAAGAAACGGTTCGGCTTGACTTAAGAAATGGAAAGTCTAAAACAAAAAGAAATATTTATGGCCAGTTGCACCAAACAATTTAATCAAACAATAATTAAAAAACAAAATAACGTCGAATCAATTCAAACAAAAGAGAAAACAAAAAATAAACTGATAGTTGAAACATAAAAACAGAGCAAATAAAATCGATTAAAAGAAAAGAAACAAAGGTCGATTAATTGATTAGTATATCGAAAAGTGCAATGAATAAAGTCAAATCATGAATTTCAAAGACAACACGAAACACAAAACAAAAGACGATCGGTGATGAAAGTAAGACGAATGAAAACGAGACGACGAAAATAAAAATTCTATAAAACTAAATCAAACGAATCGAGAACACTAACGAAAGTTCGGATAAAAAGAGAAGAAAAGTGATGATTCAAATATAGAATAAGAGAATCGGCGCGAGCGATTGGTTTATAATAAAAAAAAAATCAAATCAAAATAAATAGGTAGCAAATTGTTAAAATTTAAGAAAATTTAAATTTAACGTTATTAATAGATATATCTGCGCCTATTGTTTTAGAAATATTAATTAAATTCGCAAGGGGGTAGATGAAAATGTTTATTTCCTTGAAAGAGGTCGATGTTTAAAAAAAAAAAGTTGTGAACCCCTGTCCAACAATAGACTAGGAAAGTAAAGGTAACAGAAGGCGGAGCTGAGTCATTAACTGTCTTTGTCTAATAAATCAGATGTGTGTCGTCAATTACTGTCGCTGTAACGCCGGAGTTGACCTGAACATAACCTAACATTTAAGAATGTCATGACAACGAGATTAAACAAGTTATTACAGTTTTATAAGTTGGTATCTTGTACATTGTATTAGAAAATTGTTGACAAGCTCATGGCAGGTTTTCCGAGAGACATTTTTTTTATTGTGTTGTGTTAGGTTATGTTTATTAATGGTTTGTTGACCTGCAGCTGAACTAAGCTCAGACAAGCATTTTGTACATTTTTTTAATAACAAAAAAATTAACTAATTACGTACAATAAGCGCAACTAAAATAATTTTATTGAAGAAGCCTTTCAACCGAAGTTTTAATGATAAACAAAAGTTTACACAACAGCTCTCTGTAAAGCGGGTATTTTTAGTTTGTTTGGCGTAACCCACGCATTTTTACATCCCAATAGACTCCGTTTCAAATATCGCGCTAGCCCACTTTACTAATCTATTGCTGGACACCCGGTATTTAATAATTTTTCAATGTGCGGGAAAAAAACGGGAATTTTCATTAGAATTTGCGGCATTTCAGAGGACTTAATACGATTGGCAGCACTGGTTAAGGTTCAGTTTACACAGTCATAGTTTAAGCTTTAGGTGATTGCTCACTCAACCCTTAACCGCGATTTAAGTAATTTTCATTCAAGTTTTGCCTCGAAATTAAATTGGAATTGTACGACTGGAATAAATTAATTAATTAATTAAATAACGAGAATAATGTTGGAAGTGTCGGGATATTTGAGGTTATGCAGAATGTATCGGAGCGCCATCTTTTAGCCAACACCACTTTGTAATTTTTTTAATCGCAATCCTCTCTGCTCTGTGCTTTGCTTTCAGTAAGTAATGTAATTAAGAATATGAGCTGAACTTTAGCTATTTAATTTAATTTTAATTTTGAATAGGCAATTTGATGTACGTGGAAGCTTCGAAGAACCGTCGCATGATGTCACCACGCCCACGTTTTTTTTTTTTTTTTTTGCTTAAACGATTAGGTAGTAACGATTACTTAAAATGTTATTATCACTCTCTGAATTACCGACAACATTGACATTTCCGAAATTAATATCTGCCGTTGCGATCGGAATATTTCCCCGATAGTTTACTGACGGAGTACCTGTCGCTGTATCGGTCGTCGGCGTACTTTTCTTCCGTCTTGTAATGTATTTCCGGCGACCCTATATTCTTCTGCCAGTGGTGGGTCCAGTAGAGGTCTTCGGGGTGCACGTCTTTCGGATGCTTAAAGTCTCTGCACACGATTACACAGTAAATTAAACTACCGATGAGCGTTAAGAAGCCGAATATTAAGAAGACGATGCCCAAAATCCTGCAAAATTTAAAAAAAAATCAAGTTGGGGCGTGACAAGTGCGCCCGTTGTCTTGGAAATAAACACTTATTTAACTGCTCGAAATGCACCTTGAGAAGCAAAATAAATCGGAATCAAAAAATTATGAGCGAGAGAGATACAATTACACGCCGCGCCGGAAAACCACTCAAAAGGTATACTACCCTGTTAAGCATACAAGTCATATGACTGTATGTTTGACATATGACGTGTTAATGTTAAATTCAATTTTTAATAAAACTCCTATCCACATTTGGTGGCATAATCAATTTTTTCTAAACACGAAGCCATCCATGATTTTATCAGATATGACTAAACTATGCTTTACAGGGCAGTGCAGCTTAAAAAGAATGCTTACCAAACGTAGATGGGGTCGTAGAATTGAATGACTATCACAAATCCCAGAGTGACGAGGATGATTCCTAGATTAAGTAGCAACATGAGACAGCACATGCCTTTTATGTTCGGACAGAACGGGTTAGGGGCCGCCATGGTTTCGACGGTTACGCCACCTTTCCTGGACGTTCGCGTCTTCGCGGTGCTGGCCACTGACGGTGCGGCACCGCTCCTGTAGGAATAGTGACTCGGGGCACCCCCTGCACGAGAACCACGACTGACAAACAAAAACGAACCGTTAAAATTAGAAACCCTTCCTCGACCGTGGTGGAAATCACATTTCCCCCCTCGCTTATTTTGAATTTCCACCGCGGCGCTGAATAGATTTTAAATTCACGCTCACCTTATTTGCTTCCTCGACCGTGGTGGAAATCACATTTCCCCCTCGCTTATTTTGAATTTCCACCGCGGTGCTGAATAGATTTTAAATTCACGCTCACGTTATTTCCTTCCTCGACCGAGGTGGAAATCACATTTCCCCCCTCGGTTTTTTTGAATTTCCACCGCGGCGCTGAATAGATTTTAAATTCACGCTCACCTTATTTGCTTCCTCGACCGTGGTGGAAATCACATTTCCCCCTCGCTTATTTTGAATTTCCACCGCGGTGCTGAATAGATTTTAAATTCACGCTCACGTTATTTCCTTCCTCGACCGAGGTGGAAATCACATTTCCCCCCTCGGTTTTTTTGAATTTCCACCGCGGTGCTGAATAGATTTTAAATTCACGCTCACCTTATTTCCTTCCTCGACCGAGGTGGAAATCACATTTCCCCCCTCGCTTATTTTGAATTTCCACCGCAGTGCTGAATAGATTTTAAATTCACGCTCACGTTATTTCCTTCCTCGACCGAGGTGGAAATCACATTTCCCCCCTCGGTTTTTTTGAATTTCCACCGCGGTGCTGAATAGATTTTAAATTCTCGCTCACCTTATTTCCTTCCTCGACCGAGGTGGAAATCACATTTCTCCCCTCGGTTATTTTGAATTTCCACCACGGCGCCGAATAGATTTTAAATTCACGCTCACGTTATTTCCTTCCTCGACCGAGGTGGAAATCACATTTCCCCCCTCGGTTTTTTTGAATTTCCACCGCGGCGCTGAATAGATTTTAAATTCACGTTCACCTTATTTCCTTCCCAGACCGTGGTGGAAATCACATTTCCCCCCTCGGTTTTTTTGAATTTCCACCGCGGCGCTGAATAGATTTTAAATTCACGTTCACCTTATTTCCTTCCCAGACCGTGGTGGAAATCACATTTCCCCCCTCGGTTAATTTGAATTTCCACCACGGCGCTGAATAGATTTTAAATTCACGTTAACCTTATTTCCTTCCTCGACCGTGGTGGAAATCACATTTCTCCCCTCGGTTATTTTGAATTTCCACCACGGCGCCGAATAGATTTTAAATTCACGCTCACCTTATTTCGGATGGGGCCTTGTAGGCCCCGCTCGTTACGTATATGTCAGAGCCGTTGTCGTAACCACTGCCCCTGCTCATCGCTGAAGGTGCGCGCGGGGAACTCCTGGATTGGTACCTTCGCCCATCTCGTTCGTGTACTACTGTGTATGGCTTTAAAAAAAACAATTTTTTTTGGGCAACTTTTTCGAAAACGTTTTTCCAAACTCACCACTGTGAATTCAGATAGTGTTCTTTCCGAGGGCGCCCTCTGGCTCTCTTCCCCATCCGAGTAGGCGTTCCTGGGTACGTGAACGGGGATTGGAGATCCCGTCTGCCGATTGGCCACGTAGTGGTTCTTGTGTATTCGTTTCGCCATTGTTTCTTCTCGAAATTTACATCTGCAAAAACATAACCTTGAAATGCACACTACCCCGTTCCCTTAGGTGTTCAAAAGGTAAAAATTTTATTCTTTTGGTTTGGTTAGCAAAGTTTTCAGCTCACGCACGTCATTATATTAAGTTGGCCAAAAGATGGCAGGCACGTAATACTAAGTAAAATAAATTATAAAAAATCATGATATTTCGTGGAAATTAAATTGAGTGTTTATTCTAAACGTCGACATTTTTTTAGACGAAACAGTCCGGTTGAAAAAAAGTTTTTGTCATCATTTTCGTCGCAGGATTTTTATGACACAAATTGCGTCCCCTACTTCGATCTCTAATCTAATTTTGTGGTGCAAGTCGCAGACTGTTTTCTTTTTTTGTTTTTGTACACCGCCGAACACTCCGGCAGTAATTAATCATTTTACGATTTCGTTGTGTCGACATTATAATTGCCTCAAGTTAAACTTTTGATTGCGCAATCTTTCGCAAACGTCCGCAGCTGCATTTCATCATATTCCGTGGGAATTAAATTGAATGTTTATTCTAACCATTAACTCAAAACAAAAATGGCGCATTAAAAAATTTTTCCTACCTGTTTAAAAATTTTTGAGGGTAATTTAATAATTAATCATGCTTTACGTCGATTCTATTTTAAGTATATAAGGCCGCTTTCACACTAGCCGTCGAAACACAAGGCCGTCCGTGCACAAAGACCAGTTTTCGATGGTCGTGCGTTTTCGATTTTCGCTTTCGTAAGCGTCCGCAGCTGAACTTCATCATATTTCGTGGGAATTAAATTGAATGTTTATTCTAAACATTAATTTAAAACAAAAAAGGCCGGTTAAAAAAAATTTCCTACCTGTTTAAAAATTTTTGTAGCTAATTTAATAATTAATTACACCTTAAAGCGATTCTGTTTTACATACTTAAGGCTGCTTTCACACTAGCCGTCGAAACTCAAGGCCGTCCGTGCACACAGACCAGTTTTCGATGGTGGTGAGTTTTCGATTTTCGCTTTCGCAAGCGTCCGCAGCTGCACTTCATCATATTTCGTGGGAATTAGATTAAATGTTTATTGTAAATATTAATTTAAAACAAGAAAGGACGGTTAAAAATTTTTCCTACCTGTTTAAACATTTTTGAAGGTAATTTAATAATTAATTTTACGTCGATTGTATTTTACGTACTTAAGGCCGCTTTCACACTAGCCGTCGAAACTCAAGGCCGTCCGTGCACACAGACCAGTTTTCGGTAGTCGTGCGTTTTCGATTTTCGCTTTCGCAAGTGTCCGCAGCTGCACTTTATCATATCTCGTGGGAATTAAATTGAATGTTTATTCTAAACATTAATTTAAAGCAAAAAAGGCCGGTTAAAAAATGTTTCCTGCCTGTTTAAAATTTTTTTAAGATAATTTAATAATTAATCACGCTTTACGTCGATTCTATTTTATGTACTTAAGGCTGCTTTCACACTAGCCGTCAAAACGCAAGGCCGTTTGTGCACAGAGGCGAGTTTTCGACGATCGTGTGTTTCGCTTTTCGCTTTTGCAAGCGTCCGCAACTGTACTTCATCATATTTCTTGGGAATTAAATTGAATGTTTATTCTAAAAGCTGAATTTTCTTTTTTTTTAAACTAGAAAAATTACTCCTATTTTCTATTTTACGTACTTAAGGCCGCTTTCACACTAGCCGTCGAAACTCAAGGCCGTCCGTGTACACAGATCAGTTTTCGATGGTCGTGCGTTTTCGCTTTTCGCTTTCGCAACCGTCCGCAGCTGCACTTCACCACATTTCGTGGGAATTAAACTGAATGCTTATTCTAAAGGTCGATTTTTTTTTAACAAAACAGACCGGTTAAAAAATTACTTGTTTAGAAATTTTTGGAGGTAATTTAATAAATAGTCACGGTCGTACATCTGTTTATTTGTTTTCGTTGAAATCAGAAAGAAACAGGAAATTATTCAATTGTTTTATTATAATTTACAGATTAAATTTATCAATTATTATGAAACGAGAATAATAAAAATTATAATTTGTGAGGGGAGCAATAGTTACAGTTACAGTTCTGATTAAACGGGGAAACCCCTGTCGATTCTATTTTACGTACTTAAGGCTGCTTTCACACTAGCCGTCACAAGGCACTATCATCCGTACACAGAAATGAGTTTTCGCTTTCGCAAGCGTCCACATCTGCATTTCATCACATTTCGTGGGAATTAAATTGAATGTTTATTCTAAACGTTGACATTTTTTTTTAATGAGTCACTCCATGCAAGGCGGCCATGTCAAAACATAATGAATTTTAAATTTTTTTGTTGCAAATCGTTTTTATTATTAAGTTAAACTTTTATCGACCCGAAATTTTGTATTTTTGGGGTCGATCGCACAATCTTTCGCAAGCGTCCGGAACCGCATTTCTATAATTTTTCGTGGGAATTAAAATGATTGTTTATACAAATGTACAACAGACGTGAAATGACAATAATGAAAATTATAAATTGTGATGGGAGCAACAATTACAGTTACACTTCTGATTAAACGGGGAAACCCATGTCGATTCTATTTTACATACTTAAGGCCCGGTTTTACCATCACAGTTTAACTTCAAACTCAGTTTTATTCCTATGGAAACAATTATCCTTGCAATTGTTACCATGGGAATAAAGCGAAGTTTAAAGTTAAACTGTGATGGTGAAACCGGGCCACAACGCACTACCGTCCGTGCAAAGATATGAATTTTCTCATTCGCTTTCCCAAGCGTCCTCATCTGCATTTCATCACATTTCGTGGGAATTAAATTGTATGTTTGTTCTAAACGTTGACATTTTTTTAAGTAAGTCACTCCATGCAAGGCGGCCATGTCAAAGCATAATGAATTTTAAAAAATTTTGTTTCAAAACGTTTTTATTATTAAGTTAAACTTTTATCGGCCCGAAATTTTGTATTTTTTGGGATCGATCGCGCAATCTTTCGCGAGCGTCCGCAACCGCATTTCATAATTTTTCGTGGGAATTAAATTGTTTGTTTATACAAATGTACAACAGACCTGAAATGACAATAATGAAAATTATAAATTGTGATGGGAGCAATAATTACAGTTGCACTTCTGATTAAACGGGGAAACCCCTGTCGATTCTATTTTACGTACTCAAGGCTACTTTCACACTAGCCGTCAAAAGGCACCACCGTCCGTGCGCAGAAACGAGTTTTCGTGGGAATTAAATTGAATGTTTATTCTAAACGTTGGAATTTTTTTTAAACAAAACAGGCCGGTTAAAAAAATATACTCTTGCTTGTTTAATAATTTTTGAAGGTAATTTAATAATTAATCACGTCTGTTTATTTGTTTTCTGAAATCGGAAAGAAACGGAAAATTATTTAATTCTTTTATTATAATTTACAGATTTATTTCATCAATTATTATGACCAGCAATTGCAGTTACACTTCCGATTAAACGGGGAAACCCCTGTCGATTCTATTATACATACTTAAGGCTGAATATCCAGTGTGAGAGCACCCTTACTCTCTATTTGAATTTACATGGCTTGCTGTAAGTACAAGAAAGCAAATAATTTCGGAGACACCTTGAATTTTACAAAACGAAACGTTTTCAATGACCTTCGCTTAAATTGCAACCAATTTCAAAAATGCAGTTTGAAACTTTGCTTGCGGCCTTTAGTTTTTAATTCAGGCAGTTTCTCCTTTCGAAAAAAAATCGAGAAAGTTCATAACTACTCCCAAGGTTTCAATGTTTACCCATTTTTATCATTTTACTTTAAACCATAATGACTTAGACTTTCACTGAACTATTATTTATTGCTCGATGCAGTAAACAAAACTTTTTTTAAAAAAAATGTAAGAAAAAGAGCTCAGTTTTGATTTTCTACGATTACAAATTACTTTTTTGCTCCTCCACGGTTCATTTTTTTTTAATATACACTCGTGTTAAAAAAATTCTGACCAGCCAGTTTATTTTCAATTTTTCGATGATTCAATAACAAATTTTTTGATATACACTCGTGTTCAAAAAATTCTGAACGCCAATAACAATCTTTTTGATATACACTCGTGTCCAAAAAATTCTGAACGTCCATTTTTTTTTTTTTTTCATTCGACTAAATCAAATCAAGTATGCGCGGAATGTTTTGAACTACAAAAAGTATGTTTTAATCTTAAATTTAAGACCTAAAAAAAAAAGACCTGGTGCGTGTTATTTACGATTAAAGATCAATGGAAAGTTGGTTGTTATTTCAGATCGGTCATTAAACCGATTGTTACGGCTTTAATAAAACCGGCTCTTAAAAGAAAGATAATTTGTGTGTGTGAGAAACCAAACAAGGGGAAAAAAAAACGCAAAACGGCGGTATTGCATTGCATAACGCGAAACTTTCTCCGGCCAACCGACAAGAGTGTTTGTTGTTAATTAATGCGTGTTTGCGCGTGCATTAGCGCCTTTTCTCATGCAAAATCCGATTGTTTGTTTCATTTCCCTTGCACCACAATTGCAAAAAGTTTTCTCTTCAAGACTAATTTAATTACCACACCAGATGTGCATTATGAGAGCAATTTAAATGCCTGGAATAACAGCGAATTATTTTTATTTTTTGCGTGTATGCGTATACACTCTTGCAAAAAAGTTTCTGGCCAGTTCATCACACTCTCCACACCCACACGCACACACACTTATCGAATCGATTAAAAAGAGGTGGAAAGGCTGAATTAGACTTAAACATTTTTAATAAGTAAACGTTTGTCTCAATTTTACCCCCCCCCCTCCCCCGTTTTTCGATGATCGCCGCTCTCTGCAAAACATCTGGAGCTTGCATTTTTCTAACTCGCGGATAATCCAACGGTACCAAGACAATTTCGCCTTTAACCGTTTACGATTGGACGAGATAAGAACGTGACAGAAGGTTATTATTAACGATTAATTCAGCTCTCGAACTAAGCCGTTATGTGTGTATACATGCATTTAATTATTGCTTGCGCGATTGGTTTTCAGGTGACTGTTACTTTTGCAAAGTGTCGTTGACTGGGCATAATTCTTTGGTTCTTTTTGGTTTCTGGGCGACTTTCAAATCTGATTAGGTATTGCGCGTGATTTACTTTTACAATTATCGATTAATCTGGTACATATTCTCAGCAGCAACATAAATAGATTTTTATCTGCATTTTGATTTTGACATTTCGCTCCTTCGGAAATAAACGAGTTTAAAAAAAAAACAGTATACGCGGTAACGCCCGAAAAATCTTGTTTAATGACTCTTCTGGTTGGCTTTTTCCTTGATTTGCTGCATTTTTTGTCCTCTGTTTAAAAATTCCACATCCTACATCTCCGTTCGATTGAAAGCGAAAAGGCGGTAACTAACGGTTTACGCTCTACGCAGCGTTAAAGCAGCGTAGTTTGGAGGGAGGCGTAGAGTGGAAGAAAACACTATTTTTCTCCAATTTTAACCATCTCATATCTCTGTCTTCACTGTATTTACTTGTTGGGTCGTTATATTATAGAAATAAAGGCCACAAATTGGCTTGAACAAAATGTGTAATTTCACCTCTACTAATACTCTGACAAAACTAGTTTATTTCCTACCTGTTTAAAAAAATTTGTAGGTAATTTAACAATTAGTCATTCTATTTTACGAACTTAAGGCTGATTTCACACTAGCCGTCGAAACTCAAGGCCGTCCGTGCACACAGACCAGTTTTCGACGGCCGTGCGTTTTCGATTTTCGCTTTCGCAAGCGTCCGCAGCTGCACTTCACCACATTTCGTGGGAATTAAACTGAATGCTTATTCTAAACGTCGAATACTCTGACAAAACTTGTTTATTCCCAAAGCCTACTTTTCTATTCCCCTATTCGGCAATGAAACAATAATCATGTCTTTTTTTGATGTAATCTCCTTTTTCTTTCGACATACACTTTAGTCTTCAATTTGGCGCATTATTACCATGTACAGTCGCGATCAAGCCAATCGACACCGATTGACGGATTGACAGTTCTGTAACCTTCACTACAAACGTCAATAAGAGCGCAGTTAGCATACAGCGGTCTCGATTAGGTTGATCGCGACTGTACCATTCTTTGTGATACTTACTTTTATTAATAATAACAATAAGTAATAATAAAAAGGCATAACTCCAGGTTTTGCCCTAAATTTCTTTTAAAGTCGAAAACTTAAGATCGAATCGAAAAGCAAAAGATGTGAAAAATTGTGCATAATTACAGTTTCCAACTTAAGATTGAATCGAAAAGCAAAACAAACAAAAAAAAATTGTGGACAATTACAGTTTCCTGTAAAACTTTCAACTTTTTTTTAAGTGCCATCTGTCAAGTCATATTTAAACAGCGCCATTTTGGAGAAAGGAAAATTACAGGAAACTGTAATTGTCCAGCAGGAAACTATAATTGTATACAGATACGACTGTCAACTGTTTTTTTTTCTTATGGCCGCTGCCTTAGAAATTCACAGCTCGTGATGCAAAAATAAAATCTGAATGTGTCGTAAGGGCGCGGTCAGCTTACAGCGGTCTCGATTAGGTTGATCGTGACTGTACCATTCTTTGTGACACTTACTTTTATTAATAATAACAATAAGTAATAATAAAAAGACGTGACTGCAGGTTTTGCCCTAAATTTCTTTTAAAGTCGAAAACTTAAGATTGAATCGAAAAACAAAAAAAGAAAAAATAGTAGACAATTACAGTTTCCTGTAAAACTTTCAACTTTTTTAAGTGCCACCTGTCAAGTTATATTTAAACAGTGCCATTTTGGAGAAAGAAAAATTACAGGAAACTGTAATTGTCCAACAGGAAAATATAATTGTCCGGTATTTATTTACTTTCGTCTATAGCCTATATATACTATACAGGGTTACAACTAATTAAAGGGCCACCATGGGGATCTCGTAAACTATAAGAGATACAAAGACGGTTAAATTACAAAAAAAAAGTTGCGCTATTTTGAACTCTATAAAAATATTCAGAAAATCTTTTCTGTCTTCATTCGTTTCTAAAAGAATTTCAAAAAATTAAAAATTCTCATTTCTGAAAATCTCGAATATCTTCTTTATTTCTTGAGATAAAATCATAAAATTGTTTTATTTTTATTTTTTGAAATTAAACACGTTGGACTACCTAATGCAGTTCGAAGAAATAGGTTAGGTTTGACAGTTTCGCAGATACGACTGTCAACTGTTTTTTTTTTTTTTTTCTTATGGCCGCTACTTTAGAAATTCACAGCACGTGATGCAGCAAAAATAAAATCTGAATGTGTCGTAAGGCCGCAGTCAGCTTAAGGCGGTTTCGATTAGGATACTAATACTTACTTTTTATTAATAATAACAGTAAGTAATAATAAAAAGACAAGACTCCAGGTTTTGCCCTAAATTTCTTTTAAAGTCGAAAACTTTAGATTGAAACGAAAAGCAAAAGAAACAAATAATTGTGGACAATTACAGTTTCCTGTAAAACTTTCAACTTTTCTTTTTAAGTGCCACCTGTCAAGTCATTTTTAGACAGCGCCATTTTGGAGAAAGAAAAATTACAGGAGACTGTAACTATCCAACAGGAAACTATAATTGTCCAGTGTTTATTTACTTTCGTCTATTCGCGAAAATCAGCAACCAACAGGTGGCGCTTCTAATAAGGAAAACAAACAGCTGTCATTAATGACATTTAACATAACTTGGTATATTGCTTTTTGTTAGTTTTTTTTTTATTATATGTACGTTATGCTGAAAGAACGGAAGTGTCACAAAACTCACAAGAAAAAAAAAACATTTCAATTTAATATCTTTATAGGTTAAGTAAATATTTTCCTTATTATAGGGACTTTCATAAAAATCTCACTAGATGTCAGCCACTTCGTGATTTTCTCGAATAACCTATACTATACGTTGATTTTCTTATTTTTCTTCTTTCTCAACTTTAATTAAATAGACTTCATTGCTTGCTGTTCGAGCAGTGGCGGCGTTAGGGTTTAAATTAATTGTCTTGAAAATATCGAATTTATCCGCCACTTAGTTTCCACGCTGTGTAATTAATTAATAATTGATCGACCTTTGCTCTTTCTTTTATTCGATTTCACTTGATTTAGTTTCAGTTTTTAACTATCTGATATCTTATCTTTCGATTTTATGTTTTAATTATCAAATTGATCGTCTTTTGTTTTTGTTTTTTTTTTCCTTAAGTTACTCGATTTCAGTTTATTTTACATTTTAATCCTTTCAATCGATCGCCGCTTTTGTTTTTCTTTTATAATGTATTTGATTTGAGTTTATTTTATGTTTTAATCCCTTTCGATCGATCGCCATTATTGTTTTCCCATCTATGTGATTTGATTTTATTTATTGGTTATCATTGATCGTCTTTTGTTTTTGTTTGTTTTTCTTTTTTTTTAATTTACTCTATTCGAGTTTATTCTACATTTTAATTCCTTCGATCGATCGCCATTTTCGTTTTCTCTTTTATGCGATTTGATTTTATTTATTGATTATTAATCGATCGTCTTTTGTTTTTTTGTTTTTGCTTTATTCACTAGATTTGAGTTTTTTTTTACATTCTAATCCCTTGGATCGATGGCCATTTTCGTTTTCTCTTTTATGCGATTTGATTGTATTTTTTAATTATATTTTTTTTAACATTTAACATTTTCATTTTTTCTATCGTCTTTTGTTTTTTGTTTTATCTTTCGTTTGACTTTATTTGACACGGGTTTTTTTATTTTTGATTTTTTTTTAATTTTCTTTTTGATTAAATTTTTGATTGTCAATATTCATACTGATTTGACTTATTCTTAGTTTTATTTTCGTCCTATTTTTTTTTTTTGACGATTTGATTTGACGATATATTGTTTTTATTTTGAACATTAATCGTCTTCTTCATTTTTAATACATATATTTTTGTTTTATAGTTATTTTTTCTCTTTCTAAGTCACATTTTTATTTCATAGTTTTACTTCTTTTTTTCCGTAGTACAATTTTGACTTCAAATCACGACATATTTTAAACATCGAAACTTTTAAATTTATTTCTGCTTTTTATAGTGCAAAAAAAGACAAACTCTTTTCCCTTACCCCAAGGGCCCCGCAAAAATTTCTCGCCCGGGGACTCTACTCAACTACTAAGGCCGCCTCTGTGTTCGAGATTTTAAACAAATGACTGAACAATTCGGTTTATTTCCGAATTCTGACTCTCAAGTGCTAATCAAAAACCAGCTCACCTCAATTACTATACTAAATAATGTGTGGGCTACTAAACAGATTATTATTTAGAGCGTTAAACTAATTGCTTATCTAAATAAGCAAACCGGTGACCTTTTTAAAAGCCATAAATAAGAAACCAGCTTAATGAAGTGCAACAAAGTTAAACTCCCGTTACTTCTCTCCTTAGATGTAGACACGTTTGTATTTCAATTTTTTTTTTTTTTTGTATTTGACATCGTTTGGAGCTTTAATTTCATTTCAGAGCTAAATACGTAAAGTTCCACATCATGTCAGCATGAAATTAACATAGCCAACTGGATCGAATGCTTATAAGATGACATCATCAGAGTACCTTACAGTACAATGAGTGCAAAGATCTACTTATTCAAATAAGTGGACGTGCGCAATTAATGCACGATTAAATAGAAATCTGGCGCAAAGTGAAATACCCCTCCCCCCTCACCGCCCCCGAAAAAAAATGCTAATTAACGTTCCTCGTCCTTGAAAATTTTGTGTAGGTTTTCTCACTCTCCCACAAGCAAAGAAGAACGTGATTTGAAATTAAATTGACTTGCATGCAAGTCAGTGGGATTCGGTCAGTTGATTGTTTATTTCTTGTATTTATTTGCATGAAGAATGCAGATTTGCATTTTTTTAGTCGGTTTTTGAAATTTTAGAAAGTAAATTGTACGTACGAAGAAGAATTTTCGCAGGAAATGCTTTATTAAATGGATTCGTGTCTTATCTGATGAAAGAATGCGAAATCTATTTCAATGTCAAACAATGAAACCATGACGAAATAAACTGTAAATATTATTTAAAATTAAAAGAAAAATTTAATTCGATTTATTTAAATTACAAGCTATCGAAAAGAGTCTTGATTTATTTGAATTACAAGCTATCGAAAAGAATCTTAATTTTTTGCTGCTTGCAATAACTTTCTGTTAATACATTCGAAACGAATTCTATTGAAGCGAAGGATTTAAGTAGAAGTATCTCAAGATCAAAAGAGCTTTGGGGAAAACAGAAAGTCCAAAAGAAGACAAAACCGAAAATAAATAACTTGTCGTTGGTTAGTCCAACTTTTTGCTAATTTGAGTTTACACTGGTTTTTTTTTTTTTTATTTTTAATACTTTCTTGTGCGTTGAAAATTATATTTCTTTTAATTCAGGAATGTTTTGCAGGCGAAGAAATATTATCCACACGATCATGTTTTGTTTAAAAATTTGTTTAAAGAAAGTTGCAAAACAGAAATTTTGCAAAAACAAAATTAACAAAATGTCAAAGACTTTCGTTCAGTTTTTGTTTTTCATTAATAAATAAATTAAAACGAAAACTGTCGTCGGCCTTTCTGGTCGTTTGTTTTAGTTTCTTTTTTCGTCATTTTCGGAAAAAAAGAAATCGAAGTTCAACGTAAAATCGATCGCCCATTGTTTCTTCTCTTCTCTTTCTATAAAATCGTCGATCGCCTTTCGTTTTGCAGGGTTTTGTTATATTTGTCGAAGTTCGTTGTGAAGTCGATCTTTTTTGTTTTTCGCGCCGTTTTCCGCAGCAAGTCGTTTTGCTTTTGTTTTTTGTTTGTATAAAATATTGAAATTGCCGTGAAATCGATCGTCTTCTGTTTTTCGGTGAAAAAGAATTTCAATTCTGAAATCGATTTTTTCGTTTTTGTTTTCGTCATCTTCCGAAGTAAGTCGTCTTATTTTTGTTTTTCTTATAAAAAAAAAGTTGAAGTTGCCGTGAAATCGACGACCGTCTTCCGCTTCGTTTTATTCTTTGCGTGAAAAAAGAATTTATAAATCGATTGCTTTTCGTTTTTTTTTTTTTTTTTTTTTTCATCTTATGAAGAAAATCGTGTTGTTTTGAAACGATCATCTTCTGTTTTTTTATTGACATTCTCTTTGCGAAGCAACCAATCGAAATTGTGGATCGTCTTTTTTTTTTTCTTATCTTTGCGAATGAACTGATGAATTATACATATTGGGTTGGCTTTTGTTTTTACCGTTTACCGTTTTCGTTTTTCATCAACTTCTGAAGAACAATTGAAACTGCGGTTTTGTTTTTCGTTTTCCTTTACTCTGCTAAAAAAAAATATATATATATATATAAATTGTCGTGAAATCGATCGTCTTTTGTTTTAGTTTTTCGCCATCTTATGAAAAAAAGTTAAAATTGTCGCGATGTCAGCCATTCTGTTATCCGTTTTTATTTTTTTTCCGTGGAAAATATTTGTGAAAGTGTGAAATCGATCGTCTTTTGTTTTTGTTTGTGATCTTATTATCAAGAAAATCGTCTCGTTTTTGTTTTTTTTTTTATTTTAGTTTTGCTATGAAAATAAGTGGTTAAAATTGGTCTTCAAACGATCGTCTTTGTTTTTACAAAAGAACCAATCGAAATTATTCTTGATCGGCCACTTTGTTTGCTCGTTTTTCCGGATCCGAACTGGTGATGAGAAGTGTTTATCAGTTACATAACCGATCGCCTTTTGTTTTCATTTCGTTCTTCGTTGTTGAAGTCGATCGCCCTTCGTTCTTGTTTCTGGCCGTCTTACGAAGCAAATTGTTGTTGTTCTTTGTCTAAAAGAAATTTGAAATTTCGCCGGAAACGATCGCCTTATGTTTTACATTTATAAACTGATAAGCGTTTACCAGACATAATCGATCATCTTTTGTTTGTTTTCATTTCATTCTTTGTTGTGAAGTCGACCGTCCTCTGTTTTCCCGTCTTTTTCTGCCAAACTGACATAATACGTTGACAGATATAATACAAAAAAAATCGGTCGTCTTTTGTTTTTATTTCATTGCTTGTCGTGAGGTCGACCGTCTTTTGTTTTCCTGCCTCTCCGATAAGCTGATGAGAGAGCAAATCGAAATTCACTTGGAATTCGAAGGTGACGCCGAAATCGTCGACCGCGTTCTTTTTTGTTTCTTGCAATTGTTAATAAACAAGCGATCGTCTTTTGTTTACGTTGTCGAGGAAAACCATCAACTCCAGTTTTTTTTTTCTTGTGAATTTTAAACAACAGTCTTATAATTCAAGGTCAATGTCGCCAAACGCTTATGATAAGTAGAATTTTGAAATATTCGACAAAGTAGATTAGATTAGAGCCGATTTCATAATCGAATGAAAGGGACTTTAAAATAAAAGTCACATTCTGATGCGTAAATAACTACGTTTTCCCGTCTTTCTGGACGTATGACTGTGACTTTTGTTTTAAAGTCCCCTTTAGTTGGATTATGAAATCGGGCCTTACAAATACAGTTTAATTTTTGGCATCTAGTAAAACTTTTAGTGACGTTTAAAAAACGAAAACGCGCTTATGCTCTAGCTAAGGTACGTTTCAAGATTCGCATGCCGTGGCCCAGGTACGTTTCAAGATGCGCATGTTCGGACATAATCGGGTTTCGGATAGGATTGCCAACTTCTGAGGTTTCGTAAATCGTCGTCCGTGAAAAATCGGGACACGTCCAAAAAGATTGATGGCCAATTGCACCAAACACTTAAGTCGAGCTTACTTTTAAGCACCGCTTAGAATGTGATTTACTGAATGTTGTGTAACCTCAAACGTCACATTATAAGCACTACTTAAATTTAAGCTCAACTTAAGTGTTTGGTGCAACTGAGCATGAGACTTTTTAAATTCTCCATTGAAATAATTTTTTTTAAAGTTAGATTTGCAACGCACGCGATAACGTACTTACCAACCGAAAAAATGAACATTGTAAATGCCGACTGTGGACCGTACTCATGGAGTCTACGGCCCGTATTCACTTTATTCACCACCTCGTTTTTAATTTAGCAGTGGCGTGATTAAATTAAATTCTCTCTCGCTCTCTTACTCATTGAATTCGCATAAAGCTACATATATCGTTTTTGTTTATTTTAATCACAGTTTTAATTAGAGACGACTCTAATCATGAGATGAGAATACGGCTCCGCTATGAATATTCAAGCAATAAATTTAATTTAATACTTCGTGTTGCTTCAGAAAACTGCGTCTAATTGTTGTATAATTAGTTTTTACAATTCGAAAAGCGACGTTGCCTTTCACTGGTTGCCTGCAGGCATCACATTATGTCTCTAGAAATATTGACGCATTACTCCGTCTGCTGTCGCTGAGGTGCGTTTCAAGATTCTAATGTCGCGGCCAAGGTAGATTTCAAGATTCGCGTTTTTAGATATGAAGAAGACTTGAGATGCTTCGGGTAGGGTTGCCAAACTTCTAAGTATCGCAAACCGGGCCGTTGCATGAGGAAAATCGGGACAAGTCCAAAAAAATCCAGACTTTTGAAACGTTATTAATTAGATTTCTATTTTCTTTGATTGAGCGGGGTCGTGGGCTGCAGCCACATGCCTAAATCCGCCCCTGACTAAAAAGAAGATATGTTAACAAAGCGTTTTAAGATCTTGTATGAATAGGATTTGTCACTTCTGCGAAATATTAGTTTTGACAACCTACAGTTTTAACCCAGGACACTTTTTCTTCATTTTTTTTTTCTGTGTTTTGGTTTTAACCGCACCTACAAGAAAAAGGAAGAAGCAAGCTCCTTATTTGGTCGTAAATTTTATTTAATGAACGCGTGTGTGTGTGTGTATAAAAACTACCGTTTCTTAATTATTATTGACGTAACCAAAAACGCGTGGTCACTTTCATTGAATCTCATTTCCATTAATCCAAACTTGGCGCTTTTGATTCGTCTGCGCGAAACAACGGTCCACATATTATAAACAATTTTTTTTTTTTGTTTATATTATAAGCCAAACCCGTTCACGTATACACTCGGTAAGCGAGAATACAATTGAATTCTTTAAAGAAAAAAAAACAAGCGAACGTTGGATGATGTCATCTCATACGCTTACGGAATTGTTGCTAAATGAGAAAGAAAGAAGGAAAGAAAGAAAAGGGGAATCGCATGGTACTATTAACCTAGTACATAGAGCGCCATAACCAGCGAAGAGAAAAACGCCTTACCATTTAATCACGAGAAGAAGAAGAGGAGCGCCGCCCGAATGGTGATGGCAAAGCAAAGAAGTGGGCTATCTTCTTGTATCCATGGTCGATCGGACACTGCACTCTCACTTTTAAAACTGACCCAGAATCAAAATCCTAAAATGCGCATAGGTACACCAACAATGATTATACGTGTCACCCAACAAAGTGGTCTTGAAATACCTTGGTGGACCGCGGAGCAGAGGAGGTTTTTACCTGGTACGATGTTGGCTGCGTGGGGAAAGCGCTGTTACGTCACCTCACGAAGGCTGCCTAGTGAATCTTAGTATTACGTTGCTTCCTTCGTTGTTCCGAAAATGTAGATAAGAATAGAATAAAATAAACCACAGGAAAAACGGTCACGTGATTATAATTTTGCAATCGCAAGCACATATTTCTTGAGGTCAAGCATCACATCTTTTATGTAAGCATTACGGCCTTATTAGTCACGTAAATAACACACGTTGCTTACATACATATGCAGATGCAGACGTATTTAGTGTTAATTCCTCCTCTATACGTGTAAACATGCTTTTGGATTTGTTTGTGAGTTCATCATGTGCGTTAAATATTTCGATACGTAGAATAATGCTACGTGAAGCTTTAGAGGTACAGTAATGTTCGCTTACTACGAACCCGTTTATAGCGAACTTCTGGATATAACGAACCAGACAGAAAAGCACGAACTGCAATTCGGTAAGACTCTGTGTTATTTATTTCGCAGATAACGAACCCGCTTATAACGAACTTTCGGATAAAACGAACCATATTTTTCATATAATTTTTCAAAAGTTGTCGGTTATAACGAACTAGACAGAGGCGAAAAATAGTGAAACGTCACAAAACACCTCCCACCATCGACGTCACACGACGTCACAGCGTTTGCCGATGGTTTGCCGGCTCTCCGCCACTTCCTTATGGTGAAGTAGTGGGAGGTAAGTGGGAGGTAATACTAACTATTTTCCGCCTCTGTCTATAACGAACTTAAGACCACGGCTCGAAGGGTGGGGATGGTAGTATTTTTGATGTGTTCAAATAAATAAGCAACAGATGGAGCAAGCATAGTAATGTTACCAATTTTAGTTGTAAGGGTGTTAAAACAACTTTTCCAGGGGCTTGACGAAATTGCCAGACCAAATTGATGGTTTTATTATATGCAAACAGAGGGTGTCGCAACTGCGCATTTTAGCCCACGTAACACGTGCTAGCAACCGTGCCTGAGCATTGTTTCGACTATTTTTGTTTATTGTGTTGGACTCTGTGTTTAGCTGTTTGTTTTTTTTTTCCAATAATTTTGGTGGTGTGTTGTATTATTGTGCTTTTACAATGGGCAGAACGTACGCAAAACGGCCGAAAAAAAATAAAAAAGCAAAATCAATGAAAGACATTTGGAGAACAAGAAAATGTTCTGTGCATTTAACGAGAGTGAGCCAAGATAAGATTCTCAAATTACCTAGTATTTTCTACACTATTTTGTTTTTATAAAAATGTTTTCTAATTAAACTTGTCACTGTTACAGCACCTCAAATGCCAATGCTCCTCAAATATTTTATGATGCGGACATGGAACGTTTTGAGGATGTAATAATAACTGAAATTACAAGTCAGTATTATAAATGTACAGGTTTTTTTTTATATTTTGCATCCTACCTAGAGACTTTATTTTAGGAGCTAGAGATAAACTTTAAATGCAAAAGTTGTAGGGCTTCATGTCTATTATCTTTTAGAGTTATAACAAGAAACAAATGCGCAGCGCAAAGTGGAGAAAAAATACCAACTTTAATTGTTTGAAATGGAACACCCTATATTTTGTTTCATAAGATGAAAGAGCACTTTCGTTTCTAGTGATAACTCTACAAGATAAGAGGTATAAAAACGTATAACTTTTGTATTTAAAGTTTTTCTGTGGTTCCTAAAATAAAGCTTCTAGATAGGGCGCAAAATATAAAAAAATATCCTGTACATTGGGAGTAGGACTGTACAAGAATACCAATATTCAAATTTATTATAAAATACTGATAGGAAAAATAAAAACTATTGATATTGAATAAATAATCGACATTATCGATGTCTGAAAACTATCATTTGAGTAAAATTTGTTATCGCACAGCCTTAATTATGTATTATGCATAATAGCTTAATATGCATAGATAGGGACTTTAAAAAGCAGTTACAAGAGCGCCCTCATTTGGAGAAGGACTGAACTATTCTGGAGAAAATTGTTTTAGTGCCTCTTCGAACCACCACAATCGACATTTAAAATCTATTTAATGTCGTAATTACACGAGATAACTTCCTCATATTGCAGATAATGGTTTCAAATGCATTTATTGACGTCGTGTGATAATTTGTTTTTCGAATTTTGTTGAAAAAAAAGTTACATATTGACAATTTAATTATTGAATTAATCACATTAAATATCAATCAAATTTTATACTATTTTCAGAAAACCTTTATAGATTTATGAAGAAACATAACACTTTTAAAAATTGGGAAAAAAATTATTCCTTCTTGAGATTTATATCCACAAATATTGTAGAATGCTTTCACAAGTACTGCCATCTAGGTAGAACACCCGCTGACGCCCTGGTCTTAAGTCCAGAAAACACAGAAAGCTAGGGACTTCCCCGAGTAGACTATTTAAAACGCAATTGTCACGTTACTCATAGTGCCGATCAGTTTTACGTCCGATCAGTTCATTATCCAGTTCTCAAAATAAGTAACAACGAACATGAGTGATACAGTTTCAAAAAAAAAAACGGTTGCAACGGGGCGCAAAACAAAGTGAAATTTGTACTGAAATGGGACTAAGTAAGTCAACCATTGGGACAATTTGGAAGAAAAAGCAAGAAATCTTAGAGAATTTTGAAAAATTAAATTCAAATGTGAAAAAAATTAAAAAAACCCACCCAATATCGGAGTGGATCAGAGTCTGTTGAAATGGTTTTCGCAGCAACGGGCAAAAAATGTGATAATTAGCGGGGCTGTATTGCAATCAAAAGCTGAAGATTTTGGTAATAAATTGTCGCAAAATGCTGAAAGTAAATTTAGTAGAAGCTGGATCGAACGATTTAAAAAAAGGCATAATATCAGTAAAGGAAAAATTGTTGGAGAAGCAGCCTCAGTCAACATGGATGTTGTTCAGGACTGGCTTCAAAATAAGTGGCCAAAAATTAGAGAAAACTATAGCGACGAGAACATCTTTAAACAGGCTTATTTTATAAGCTTTTACCTGGCAACACATTAAGATTCAAAGGGGAAACTTGTGCAGGTGGAAAGTTATCCAAAGACAGAATTAGCGTTTTGGTGGTAGCAAATTTACTGGGGACAGAAAAAAGAAAATTATTAGTTATTGGGAAGCCCAAAAATCCAAGATGTTTTAAACATGTGCGGCAGCTGCCAGTAAATTACAAATGCAACGGAAAAGCCTGGATGACTTCCGAAATTTTTACTGAAGAATTACGGGAATGGGATGATGAATTGCATCCTAAGAAACGAAAAGTCTTATTATTGGTGGACAATTGTCCTGCTCATCCCGATGTAAAAGATTTGGCCAACATTAAATTGGTATTCATGCCGCCGAATACAAGTTCCAAATTACAGCCTATGGATCAGGGTATCATTCACAGTTTAAAAAGTCAATACCGCCGGCTTCTTCTCTCCAAAAAGATCAATTCTATCGATAAAGGTGAAGAAAATTTTACTGTAAATCTGTTAGATGCAATCAATTTCCTTCATATGGCATGGCAGAGGGTCACGAAACAAAAAATTGTCAACTGTTTTCGGCATGGTGGATTCCTAACGCGTGCGGATGATTTTGATTCCGATGATGACTTACCGTTAATCGAATGGTTGGTAAAAAATCAAGACAAAAATAATGACAATGAAGTTCAGGCTGAAGTTATTCTTGATGAACATGATTTTAATGAATACGTTCACATCGATGACAACGTTGTAAATGTAGAATTTTTGGATGATGATGCAATTGCATCTTCTTTGTCGTTAGAACGTAACCAAATTGATAAGGAGCTTGAAGAAGAAGATAAAGACGAAGAAATCGAGATTAACGAATTGACACCATCAGTTCCGTCTACATCTGATGCTGTTCGAAATATTGAGGCAGTTCGTTGCTTTCTTCAATCACGGATTACTCCGCAGAGTGTTCTCAATAAATTAGCCGAAGTGGAATTGTATATCATTGAGATCAACCTTACCCAAAAAAGACAAGCAACAATTTATGATTTTTTTCATTAATATGTACATACATACATAAATGTATGCATCTTCATAGTTTTTCTTTTATCGTTTTTATTGTTACTAAAAGTTCTATTATATATTTTCGTTTGTTGTTATTTAAATCTGCAATATTTCGTTGTTTAAAATAAAATCAAAATTATCAAACACTGATTTTTTATGCATCGCGTATAACGAACATCGGTTATAGCGAACCGTTTTAGTCGGTCCCTTGTGGTTCGTTATAAGCGAACATTACTGTATTTAAGGGACATCCTGTATAATGCTTGGTTTATACACTCACAAAAACTAAAAATTAGCTAAAGTTTCCGTTTATGCAAGCAAAAATGCAAAAACGCAGTAATACCAATCCGAGAAGAAAAAGTAAAATGAACGACCTGTAAACAACGCAAGAAACAACGCTACTGACATAACCTCAACTTACCGGGCGTCAAGTACGTTAGGATCCTCGGCATGTTTTATTTCAATTATTTCACTTCCTAAGAAATAATAACCAATCAGCTGTTTACTTCTTCTTGGAAATATGTAGTGGCTAACCTGACACGTTCACTACAGAGCAGACGCATTGACAATTTCAACTAGTAATGTAAAAGTTGTAGGATTTTATGGCTATTATCTTTTAGAGTTGTCACAAGAAACAAAAACGCATCGCAAAATGGAGGGAGAAAAAAAATACAATTTTTGTTTTTCTTTTTTTTTAAATGTTTTATATTGTTTGCTAAGATGAAAGATCATATTTTCCTGATTTCAAAAATATTTTAGTAAGTTGACCTTTGGAGGAGGAGCCGTTCGTGATGTAATTCAGTTTAAAATATCAGCATAACGACGTTCGAAAAATCAAGACGGCCTGGAAAGATGCAAGAAACAATAGAAAATCGAATACTGGATATCATACAAAATGGATTGATAATAAAAAAAAATTCCAGGCCGCCTTAACATTTTAAACATTAATTTACTGACATTCTAACCTCAAATATTTCACAAACGGGCTCTTCCAAATATCAACACGTTGTATATTTTTAAAATCACGAAAATATGCATCTTTCATCTTAGGAAACAATATACAGGGTGTTCCATTAAAATAAAAAATTAATTATATTTTTTTCTCCAAATTGCGATGCGCTTTTGTTTCTTATGATAACTCTAAAAGATAATAGGAACAAAACCCTATAACTTTTGCATTCAAAATTTTTCTCTAGCTCGTAAAATAAACCCTCTGGATAGGGTGCAAAATATTAAAATAAAAAAAAAACCCTGTACAGTTTCTTGTCGGCAGAAATTATTTTCTGCATTTTGAACTGACAGGAAATTGAAGAATGAAGTGTCAAATTAATGATGTTTGATTGACGAGGCAACTATTTTTTTGAAAGAAACGTCATATGATTGACAGGATCATAGGACAGGACCTGACCATATCTCAGTGTTGCCAACTTAGGAAAAAAAGTCGTTAAAAAAATAATTTCAAACAAAAGAGAAAAAAGGAAAAAATTGTATGAAGTCATTAAAATCTGGGGAATTTTGTCATTTTTACGGAATGGAAAAGAAATAATTTCGGGAGATAAATAAATAATAATAAAAAACATCATCAAATGATGATCGCAATTTCATTTCATTTCCATCCAATAACCTTATTTTTGCTGAATGCGTTCACTAAAGAAGGCGTTTGAGGTTATGTAACACTAAAGAAGGTGTTTGAGGTTATGTAAACTTACTTACTAAAAAAAAGTGACGTTTAAATCAATTTCACAAAGTGACCATGGAAATAAAATTATAGATATGATTTAATCTGAAGAAGAATTTCAAAAAGGGACGGAAATGTTTGACGAAGAATTTTTAAAAACAATCCACGTTCAAGTGAGCATCGCGTAAAGACAAAACTACAAAATTTAATGTCAAGATTCGATTTTTTTTTCTCTCAAACTTGGAAATTTGATGACTTGTGGCAACACTGCTTCTGATTGCTGCAAAGTACTCCGAAGCGTAAGGTTAGGTTGTTTTAATATCTTTTTTCGTTTGTTTTAGCAGTTAATTGCAGAAAAATTTTGTAAATTTATCTTAAGATATTTTTTATTGTTCGTGTTTTTCATTTTAACGTTCTATTTAAATTTCCTTGAATAATTTACTTTAATTTAATTGAAATACTGTACAGCGAAAAAGGAATTTTTGGTGGAGTTGATTGGCAACACTGCCGTACCTTGTAAATCGTACTTCATTTTTAGGTTATGTTGGTTTTCATTTTGTGTCACTTTCTGCACGTTTTTCCAAATATTATTTTTTTTCAATGCATTGTAAATATACGGTTCTTTACTTATTTGTTAATAGATTTACGAAAATTACATTCTGCAATAACTGTGACAAACAGTAACTTGATTGACGATACTGTCGGAAGCAAAACAAAAAGTAGACAAATTACAGTTCCCTGTAATGATTCTTTTCTGAGAATGGTAGTGATTAAGGACGACTTCACAGATAACATTTAAAAAAAAATTAAAAGCTTTCAAAGTTAACAAGTTTAAAACTTTGGTAAAATCCTCGAATTCGTCTTTAATCTATGGCATTTTGAGAAAGAATAATTATAGAAAACGGTAATTAGTCTACTTTTTTTTTGCTTTCAACTGTACTTTGAATGCAATACCAATCGCTTTAAGGTATTCTTCGCGACTATCCGGTTACGTGTGGTTAGGCGAAATAAATAACCACTGCATTTTTGTGAGCTACCGGTAACTGTTTTTGTGACGTCACCACTGTGTTTGTGACGTCACCACTGTTTTTGTGACGTCACCACTGGTTTTATGACGTCACCACTATTATTTTCCTAACCAGTTGAGAGAGTTGTGGAACATTGCTGCCTCTCTCTTATTCAATGAGCTCCGCCCTGTGTAATCCGTGCAGATCCGTGGTTCCACGTGCTAACCTCAACTTGATTTAATCCAACTGGGTGAAACCATGACGTATTCTCGTAACTGTGACGTCATGCTATTCGTAACCGGTTAGTCGCGGTCTGGTTGTAAAATAATACAAGAACAAAAAAAATTACGGTGAACTTACTCATTACAAAAGTGAATTGATTTTAGGTAGAAACCTTTCTACAAGAGAGAATGCCAACCGTTTATTAATTTGTTCAAAAATTAAAAAAAAAAACACTGTGCTTTGAGAAAAATACAACTGACAACACTGACCTAGTTCGAAATGTGGTAACGAAAGTGACAACTGACGTGAAATAATCGGCAAAGTTACGAGTTCTGATTTTTTTAACTATCATGACAATTTCAATTCAATTTTCAATTGTTCAAAAATAATTTTGTAAATTAAATAAGTCTGTTTTCGACAACAAACAAGTCACTCATTGTCTTTTTCTTAACGGCAAAATGCATATTTCGTAAATAAAATCAGTCTTTTGTTTTAGTCATTTTCTTTTTGATGACGTCAAAATACGTGCTTCCGATTCCTAGCGATGATTGACGACGCGAACGCTCGGAGGGTTACCTTCCTAATCGCTCGTTGAAATCTCCACGGAACGCATCGTCGTAATTTGTAATTTGTAAACGGCGGCGTTCGGTCACGAAGACGAAATCAAATTCTCATCAGAGGAGCGATTTTTTTCGGGTGGTGTCCCGTTTTCGAAGCACGCGTGCAGGTTCTCCCGCATATCTACATACGAAATTATATATACACAGGTGTTTCGCATTCCGTTCGCGCGCTCGCATGCCAACAAAAGTAAACAAAGTGTTTATTATAAATGCTTTTATAATAGCCGTGCGTTATTTACACTTGCGTAACGCTCGCGGTGACACCAACGGACTAATTAGAAATGCCTCTGCGCACGTACGGACATGATTGTCGATTTGCTCGAAGAATCAAAATATAGAGAGTGATCAAAAAATGTTGACTACTGTCTCTGTCAGGTGTAAATGACATCGTCGCACTTTGTATGGTTGTTACTAAGGTCTATAGATTTGATTGACATTTAATATGTCGGAGGGGGTTCGGAAACACAACATCGTTTTCGTTAGTAATGTCGTTTTTATAGTTGGCTGACCTAACTTGACATGATTGTTCCTTGGATCAGAAAGAATAAAACAAAGTATTGCTATTTCGTAAACGATACGGAGCTCGAAAAATGGCGGATCTGACATTGGGCGCGTTCAGCGGATGCGTTGCTTACTCAGCAATCGATTGTGATTGGCTCACATGAAGGTAATAGCCAATCACAAACGACTGCTGAGTAAGCAACGCATCCGCTGAACGCGCCCATTGTGTTTCCGACAGGTTAAATGTCAATGAGATCTAGGGACCCTAGTTGTTACCTTAACCCTCGGGTTAAGCTCCCATCTACCATAAATGCAAATTGACTGCCGTTTGATAGGATTTCGGAAAAAAATGGTAATTTTTGTTAGTCATTCCAGATTTTTCTGTTGGCTGACCTAATTTGACATTAGTTTTTGACACATGGAATAGATTTTAAATTTAAGATTTTAATAAATCTGCTTGTAAAATAACAAACTTGACCGTATGCGATCAATTGAATTTATAATTAGAGCAGGCTGTGGTATTTAATGTAAGTTGACAACACTGGCAACACTGGCCTGCTGTTTGAAATACTACAAGCTTAAACCTCTACGTTCAGTTGTGTTCAAGTTGTGGTTTAGAAGATTATTTAATTAGATTATATCTCAGAGGGGGAGGAAAGTTTCCCCGGGAAAATAAAAATCTTCGATTTTTGAGCAAAGAAACAAAAAGAAAAGAAAAAAAAAACAATGTTTAAAATCTTTCCAAAAATACAAATGAACACGCACAAAGTAGCAAACTTACAGGTTTCTGTAATTTTGCTAAGTGTCAATTTTACAGAAACCTGTAAAAATAGTGGAAGGATGGCGCATGCTGATTCAATTCTAATGTCTTTTTTTTAAATTGAGAGAAATTGAAACACGAAACTATAAAAATCAGTTTATTACTTCTTAATGTAATTATGACCGTGGATACATTCAGAGACGTTCAGCAGCTGATTGGCTTAGTCAGGCAATCGTATGTGATTGGCTAGCATTAAGATAATAGCCAATCACGAACTATTGCTGAGTAAGCCTCTCAGCCGCTAAGCGTCATTGAATGCACCCCATTCTTCAAACGCTTAAAAAATAACCAGTTTTAGGTTAATATTGGGCGCGTTCAGGGACTCTCAGCGGCTGAGTTGCTGACTCAGCAATAGTTCGTGATTGGCTCACATTAAGATGATAATCAATCACAAACGACTGCTGAGTACGCAACTCAGCCGCTGAGCGCACCTGAACCCACCCATTTACAAAGGATTGCTGAGTAAACACGTCCCTGAACGCGCCCAATATTAACCTAAAACTACTTATTTTTAAGCGTAATTTGTGATTGGTTATCATCTTAATGTGAGCCAATCACAAACGATTTCTAAGTAAGCGACTCAGCCGCTGAGCGTCCCTGAACGCGGCCAATATTAATCTAAAACCGCTTATTTTTTAAACGTTTGAAGAATGGGGTGCACTCAAGGACGCTCAGCGGCTTACTTAGCTTTCGTTCGTGATTGGCTCACATTAAGATGATAACCAATAACAAACGACTGCTGAGTAAGCAACTCAGCCGCTGAGCGCCCCTGAACGCGTCCAATATTAATCTAAAACCGCTTATTTTTTAAACGTTTGAAGAATGGGGTGCATTCAAGGACGCTCAGCGGCTTACTCAGCAATCGTTCGTGATTGGCTCACATTAAGATGATAACCAATCACAAACGACCGCTGAGTAAGCAACTCAGCCGATGAGCGCCCCTGAACGCGTCCAATATTAACCTAAAACTGGTTATTTTTTAAACGGTTGAAGAATGGGGTGCATTCAAGGACGCTCAGCGGCTTACTTAGCTTTCGTTCGTGATTGGCTCACATTAAGATGATAACCAATAACAAACGACTGCTCAGTAAGCAACTCAGCCGCTGAGCGCCCCTGAACGCGCCCATTTATAAAGGATTGCTGAGTAAACAACTCAGCCTCTGAGCGTCCCTGAACGCGCCCGACATTAACCTAGAACTGATTATTTTTTAAGCGTCATTTGTGATTGGTTATCATCTTAATGTGAGCCAATCACAAACGACTGCTGAGTAAGCAAGTCAGCCGCTGAGCAACCGCTGAACGCGCCCATTGACTCATGTTAAGGTAACGGCCAATCACAAACGACTGCTGAGTAAGCAACGCATCCGCTGAACGCGCCCATTCTTTGATAGATATTGTGAGGGGGGGAGGAAGTTCCCTGAGGAAGATATATTGGGCGTGTTTTTTAATTACTCGAACAGCTGTTGGAGCGTTCGAGCAGACGAAAAAACCTTTTTTAATTATGTTCGAGCAATTAAAGTAGCGTTCGAAAAGTCCACGAATTGTTCGAGCTAAGCGTTCAAGCTCCGCTAGCATGCACCAAGTACAGAAGTAATGCAGCAAAGTAGAACAATGAACATAACCTAACAACGTCAACAAAAGCAGCATCGTGGGTGCGTTTTTAAAGTATGCGAACGCATGTTTGAGCACACAGACGGCTATATAAGTGTAGATTCACTAATAAACGCCTGTGTAACACACACTAATAAAAATAAACAGCCTTGCTTCAATATTATAGGTTATGTACACGTACAGCAAACAGTTGATCGTTTTCTTAAGCGTTTTTAATTATAGAATCGAACTATCTGAGCGCTTGTTCGAACATGTTTGCCTCGAGGAATTAATGCATTGAAAAACGCGCCCATTAACGCAGGCAAGTGCAAATGACACCACAAATAATAAATTAATCACATTAATTTTCAGTCAAAACTATTTATTAATATTCAATATTTTATTCTGTCAACCCGGCTGCTCGTGACTGCTTGCAATCGATCACAGAATAACGAACAGATAAAATAGCGACATCTTACTATCGCTTTTTGACCTAACATTGCAGTAGGATAGACAAATTGAAGCGGGATTTGCTCCTAATGAGTCCCCCATGCAAGGCGGCCATGCTTGCTGTCAAAGCATAATGAAAGTTTTTAGAAAAATCAAAAACGATTTGCACAAAACTTTTCTAGATCACAGAATAGTTGCCGAAATTTCTTTTGTCTGACAACACTGTTCACCACAATCCCAATGTTTACTCATAGTGTTTACTTGTTGGCAACACTGCTGATAGTTCCATATGTACGATGTCAAAACGATAATTACTCTCAAGATATTACACGTATTTAAGGCGAAATGACTACAAAAACCAAATTAATAGAGAAAAATGGAGTTTCTAAACTAGCAGAGAACTGTTCGGTTTGGGCGAGAGCGTTCACGTCGAACGCCGAGTGGCCGGATAAGGTTAGTTAACCTAAAAATAATTGAAACAATTACCTTGATATTTTTTTTTCGCTCGACGTTCGCAATCCCAACTCTTGACTTCGTCGTTTTCAGGAAGAATTCCTCGATGTCGTGTACTGGATGAGGCAGGCCATCGGTATCCTCATCGGCGTCTTATGGGGGTTAATTCCGTTGAAGGGGTTCTTAGGACTTGCACTGTTTATGCTAGTGAACGCCGCTACAATGTACTTTTATTGTACGAGCTTCCAGAACGTGAACGAGGACGAGTACGGAGGTACCTGGGAATTGACCAAGGAAGGTTTTATGACTTCCTTCGCCGGGTTTCTAGTGACGTGGATTATAATTTACTCGGGTCTATACTACGAGTGATTATTGTTATTTTAAATTTATACTGTTGTTAGGAATTTGAATTATTTTTTATTTTACATTTTACTTAATACTTCCTATGTACAAACCATGCGTCATTAATCTATCTCATTCCCAAAGACATTTCGTGTTTTATTTTCATCAACAAAAGAAATGAAATTGCGTCGTGCAACTTATTCCAAACGAATACATAACATGTATTTTATTATTAAACTACTTAATAAGTAGTGATTTTTATTTGAATATAAAAAGATAATACACAAATGGAAGCGGTACATATATAAAAAATATGATTACATATGTTCAAATACAATAAAAATATTAACAAAATGAGAATTTTTTTTTTTTTTTGTATGTATTACTAGGATCTGATTTACATATCACTGAACGAATACAATTTCAGTTGATTTTGTATGAATGAACATAATTTAGTGGTTCGTAATCCCACGAGCATGAAAATTATTGTACTTAATATAACAGAAGTGAACGATTTCATTGAACGTTAGGGAAATTCACACGTTAATGACTGGAAGAAAGAGGTTTTGAATGCTGTGCGTTTCAATTAATTATGTACAAATACAGTCAGTCATTAAACAATTATTTCTAATACAGTAATCGATGAGATCTAAATCAAATCTACAAATTTCTAGCAGCAGAGGATTTGGCAGAATACACACACTCTTCGTCTTCTCCTGATACAACTTGACTAGAAACCGCTTTATAAAATAAAAGTGACAAAGATTTACGACGATAAAAAGAGAGTACCAAATCCGTATTTCTGAATAAAATTTCATTCAAATAGCAGCTTGATTGAACGTGTTAATATTTTTATTACGACTACACTTTAACGCTATGTATGTTTTCACCTAATATAATATTATGTACTGGCTTCGTTTATTTCATGTTTTTCTTTTTAAGTTGAACCGATATCACATAAATGCAAGAAATATTGTACACTGCGAAATAATGTCTTGTGCTCAGCGCAGCCTAAATCGAATGAATTTATTAAAATAAATGCACATTAAAATATATTTTGTAGTAGACGTTCCTTCTACTTTTAATTTCCTTTTTTTTTTCTTCGATTTCTGGTTTAGGACTAATAAAAGGAAAAGAAATTGATGGGAGGGGCAAGTGAGTTTTTTTTTTCTTTTAATTATTATCTGCTTATGTGGGCGTCCTCCGTCTCCTTGCAGTTATAATTGTTATCTCGTCTCCTATTGATGTTGTTTGAAGACAGTAAATGAACCGGACGCTCACCCGTTATCACCTGCACAATTTTTTATAATATTAAACAAGCCCTTTTGTCACAACCGCATCTAAATTGCAAGCCTCGTGTTGTTTTTCAAACTTGCATTTTAGCTTCTGTACACAATCGAGAAAGCAATCCTCAACCGATGAAGTATGACGTCTTATTTACAGCGTTTTAATTTCGCAACTCATTATTACTACAGAAATAAGGATAATACGCAAAGAAAAGAAAAAATAAAAATAAAATAATAAGTACCTTGCTTCGTGATAATAACTTGATATCACCACGGTCAGGAAAGTAGCTCTGCAATAAGCCTTATACAGAAAAAAAATAAATAAAAACAAAAATCATCCATCGAATAAATAAATTAAAGTAACGCCAAAGCCAAATGAAAAACTCATGATTGTAGAGCTCCCAAAATTCTGAATCCTTTTTCTTTTTTTTTTTTTTTTCTTTTTGAGGCGTTAGGAGAATGAAAAAAGAAAAAAAAAATGCTCGATGATGATAATGAGGAACCCAAAAGCAAGAGCGAACTAAACACACAAACTTATAAACCAAGCAGACGAGAGCGTGAAACCAAGCTTTAGTAATTAATTATGTACACGTAAGTTTACTCATAGATACCTGTCTTCTTGGCCTTTAAATCTTTGGTAATACGTTTATCAATGGAAGACGACTCAGAACTATCGAGAGCATCACCAGAATCAGGAGTGTTTCCTGTGGAAGTTACCGGCGAAGAACCATCGCTTAATAAAGATAAATCACCTGATTTGTGCTCGGAACTGACCATGGACCAAGGCCTTGGCTTCGCCGATGGTGTGGGGGTCGATTTTAGCTTCAGATGTTTTAAAGAATCTGTCTCATCTGGAAACCGCCCCCCCAAAGTAACCAATTTAATCAACGCAAGTTCTCAACGACTTACCAGCTTTAGAACCGTCAGTCGAAAACCCTTTAGCAATGGAACTCGAGGAGGAGGAATGTTCCATGGGAATGTTAGTTTCCGTTGCTATACTACCATCACTACTTCCCTGCGACAGCAAACTCTCACCGGTTAGTCTTCGAGTGAGCGGAGATGCATCGGAAATATTTCTACGACCGATTGTGGGCGAGTACTTTTCCAAGTTATCGCTCGATCTTGACCTCGGAGTTGGATTTAAAACACCTGTTGATGCAGTACACAGATTAATACTTACAAAAGAAAAAAATAATCAACACTCTTGTGAAATTGAATATTAAAAATACGTAAGTAAATGTGTTGTTTTATTTATTAAAAAAAAAAAAAAAGAAAATGCATGTGCCTACCGTACCTCTAAACAACGGGGAGTTTTTACTGAGTTTAGGAGTCTTTCTGTCCTCGCTTAAAACAGGAGAAGCATAATCGTGATTGGGGCTGCCTTCGGCTTGAAAGGAATTACAATCATCTGAAGTAGGCGTAACAGAGCCAGGCCTAAAGAATGTCTCCAGGCCTTCCCCCAAATCTTGACTCGTTACATCCGTTGCGTCGACTGTTTTCAACAGAGGTCTAGTCGGAGCTCTTGTTTTAGCCCGTCGTGGTCGACCTAAAAGCCAAACATTTTCTAGTGACTGTCTGCGAAGTCTGCATTAATAAATTATTTAAAAAAAAAAATACCTTTGACAAGATGTTGCAATTGATGCGTTGCATTCGGCAGCTCCGTAACAGAGTCCTCCTCCTCCGAGTTACGTGGAAGCGTAGGCATCAAGCTTGGAATATCATCAGCGGATAATCCTTCCACGCTATCCACAACGGATTTCGGCCTGAGCTTCCTGCCGTGTAAACTTTTCCTTTTAATAGATAAATGAGGTGTCGCCTAAAAAATTAAAAAAAAAAAAAGGCAAAAATAGCAGGGTTTTCTATTTCTAAGTATAGTGTGCACGGTTCACAATGAAATAAAATACTCACGAGATTTAAATATTCCAACTTCTGCGTGTACGAAAGAACAACAACAATTATTACTTTTGGGGGGGCGAAACTTTTTTTAACAAAATAAAAAAAAGATAAGTTTTAATTGCGTACCAGTGGCGAATGGTCTGACTGATGGCTACTGTCGGTTATCGAAATATCACTCGTACCGTGCCTGGAACTATCCGAACTGCTCAATCTCGATCTGCGAATGGGGGAGTCAATTCGCATGCCGCTCGAGTCCCCCAGCAAAATTTTGTAGCTCCTCATGAGGGCCTCGTAGACTTCGTCGGTCACCTGCTCGGATATGTACGAGGCAATAATCAGATTTAATTCTCTGCAACAAAAAAAAAAACAATAATTATTATTAATAAAATTGGTGATGATTCGATGGGCCGATGACTTAAACACTTGCCCCAATTTATTCATGATGTCGGTTCCGGCTTGATGCTTGACGCAGTTAACAACGAATTCTAGGGGAATTTGCTTTTTGTTTTTACAGTCTTTCTTTATGTCTTGTATGGCATGATTGTCGTTTAGGACGTACGGGCAGAGGTCCTTGCTTGATTTTAACATTTTATCCGTTGTGGTCTGCAAAAGAAAAAATATTTAAAGTAGGCTTACACTATAGAATAAAGTACAGACAAGTTCAAACAACTTTAAATCAATCTATTCAGAATAAAACAACATAAAACGGTACCTACCAATTTAAAAAAAAAAAAATCGGATTAGAAGTGTGATGATAAAAAAACAAAGACGACTCGTTTATTAATTGTACAAACGTTATTAACTTCACGCTTGTCAAAGCTGAACGATTCTTTTGTTTTTGCTAAAAAAATGGGAGCGGAAAGGAACGAAATAAATTTAAAAAAAAGTTTAAAGGAAAAAAATTAACCTGCAAAAAATCAGAAACAAAAGAGAAATGAAAGAAACGGCAACGAAATACATACACAAGGCATGAAGCGAAGAAAAACAGAAAACAAAAGAAGATCGGTCACACCAAGGCGAACGAAAAATCCGGACGAATCCAAAAGTTCGTAGAAAATATTTAAAAAAAAAAGACAACGTGGAAATACAGTGCATAAAACAAACGAAGATCACAACTGTGATGGACACGAAACAATGGGCGCGTTCAGCGGCCGAGTTGCTTATTGCTCAGTAATCGATTGTGATTGGCTCATATGAAGGTAATAGCCAATCACAAACGACTGCTCTGAGTAAGCAACCCATCCGCGCCCAATGAAAAGCGATGAACGTTAAGCGCCAATAAAATACGAGAAATCTGACAAAAAAAAAAAAACAAAAGAGTGTGGATTTCTCTTTTGTTTTTTTTTGTCAGATTTCTCGCATTTTATTGGCGCTTAACGTTCATCGCTTTTCATTGGGCGCGTTCAGCGGATGCGTTGCTTATGCAAACATCAAGAATAGAAAACAATAACAAAAAAAAATATGATGATTAAAATAAACAAAAAACAAACGAATCTCTGGACGAAAAATTAAAAAAAAAACTGGTAGAAAACAAAAGACTGTAAACCAAGAAAAAAAAACGTCGGTCAACAAAATGTGAAGAAACAATTTGATAAAAATAAACAAAAGACTAACACGAGAGCATAAATGAATTAAAAAAAAAACAAAACAAAACATGAACAGAAGTACCATGATGTTAAAAAAAAATTGAAAATCGTCGAATTTTTTTGCAAATGGAAACATACTCGTAAGAAACAAAAGAGAACTGTCAAAAAGAAGAAAAAAACAATAGAAGAATGGATGGAGAAAAAAAATAAATGAAACTGCTTTTTGATTGTCATTTGTTTTTTGTCATTTGCTTTTCTTTTGTTGCGTTCGAATTTTTTTTGTTTTTTTTAATTGTTTTTTTATGTTTATAATTATTTTGTGATTATTTTAATACTAATTAATTATTTGAAAAGCAACTTAACTTATTCCTTTTCATTTTGAAGATATGAAAAAAAAAAAACGAAAATTTTCATTTTTGTTTTTCAATTGTTTTTTTAGAAGCGTGTTCGTTTTCTTTAATTTTTTTTAACTACACTCGTTCAATTGCGATTTGTTTTTTAATGTATTCGAGTTTTTATTCTTTTTTCCAATTTTTTTATTAATCTT
Source organism: Prosopocoilus inquinatus (assembly GCA_036172665.1). Taxonomy (NCBI): domain Eukaryota; kingdom Metazoa; phylum Arthropoda; class Insecta; order Coleoptera; family Lucanidae; genus Prosopocoilus; species Prosopocoilus inquinatus. The sequence continues at coordinate 3,705,755 of CM069873.1, forward strand.
TTATTTTTATGATTTTTTTCACTTCATTAAATATTTTTGTTTTTCTCTATTGCCCTTATTTTTTGATTATTTTATTTTAATTACTTCGATTTTTAAGGTTGCCATTTGTTTTTTTTTAATGCATTCGGTTTTCTTTTCTTTTTTCCAATTGTTTTTGGTTTCTGACTAATTTTTACGTTTTTTTTAACTATTTTTTGTTTTTAACCTACTTTGCTTTTTGATTGTCGATTGTCATTTGTTTTTTTCTTTTTCGTTGTGTTCGATTTTTTTTGTTGCTAGAGAATTTTCGTTTTTTTTTTAATTTTTTTTGTATGTTTATAATTATTTTCGCTTCGTAATAATTTTTTTTGTATTGCTTTAAATTTCTGATTTTTTTTCTTTTTTTAACTGCATTCGTTTTTGTTCGCTTTGTTTAAAAGCCAATTAGGATTTTTTTATTTTTCTGTGATTTATCTTTTTTTTTGTTAAATTGTATTTTTCTTTCTTTTGCCGTTAATTTTCGATATTTTTGATATTGCATTCGTTTTTGACCCTCTAGTTTAAAAGATTTTTAATACTATTATTTTTTCAATACCCTTCTTTTTTATAATTCTTTCATGTCAATTGTTTTTTTTCTTTATTATTTTTTCATGTCAATTGTTTTTTTCTTGTTTTTTTGTTTTAAAGTTTTCGATTGAAAAAAGTGAATTGGCAGTTCTGCATTTTTTATCTTAAATTACTATTGGCGACGTTATGACGTCAGTGCGTCAACCGATGACGACTTCAAGCGTGTCGCCAGTCATTTGTTTTAATTTCTAAACTGGCAGTCTGGATCGTAACATTCATGCTGAGATGGAAAACATAACTTCTTGAAAGCGATTAGAAAAAAACAAAATACGTTTTAAGCCACAATTGAAAAAAAAATCGAATGCGTAATTTCTGAACGCGCCCCATTAATTTTAGTTGCCAGTAGTTTAAGAAGTAGATGTCACTTCAGCTTAATGGTAGAGCTTCAATAATTACAGTAATAGATGGCGCTGTGATAATTACAGAAAGAAGAAATCTGTAAACATTACCATTTGTAAAAAAATTTAAAAAGTATGCAGAATGCATTAGTTATCGAAGAAGAAATCACAATTTGTGCAAAATATAAGCCCCTCACAGCTGAAATTGACTTATCTAACAATGTCAATAAATAAATAAATAAATAAATACAATCCTCTTACCTGTAGGTACTCATTAATAGTATTGTGTATGTCGATTGAAGATTGTTGCAATTTAACTTTAACAGGATGGACCTCGTCCTTCTGCTGTGCGACTTCCTGCAACCTCGCCAATAGCTGCTTGGAATTTTCAGCGTCCTGAATGACGCCCGTAGCATGATTTATATCGTTGTTGGACGCAATGGATTCAGCTGCCAAATTTTTAATAATATCCTGAGTTTGCAGCACCAATCGATCGACCGAGTGCTGTTTTGAGCTTAACAAAAACCCCGGCTGCAAAGATAAATGCCTTTGGATGTCGTGCTTCCTCGGCGACACGTTCCTGTTGAGCAAATCCTGAATCTTCCTCATCACCACATCCGCTTTCTCAGCCGACGCCTTCATGCAAGGAGTTATGTCGAAGATGGGGAAAGGCATGTATTGCACGGTGTGGTTGCTTTCTAAGGCGTAAGCCAAATCGCTGTAACCCTGCAGCGAGATGTTATTCCTATCGTAGATTATGGTTTTGAGCTTGGTGTTAATCTGCAGGGCTTTCGCTAGAAGGCGAGCACCGGAATCCCCTATTATGTTTCCGCTGATGTCTATGGTTTCCAGACATTTGTTATCACCTAGCGCGTTTAAAAAATTGTGTATGTCCGACTTGAGCTTGCAATCCGGAAGAAGCAGGGTTTTTAATAGACAGTCCTCGTCCTGTATCACCTGCACCACTGAGTCCATCACGGTTGCGATGTGCTTGACCTTCATGTTCGTCATGTTGCGCCCCATACTCAAATGTTTCAGAGACTTATTTTTACTTATTGCTATCACTACCGAACCTAGGTCTACGTCCATATCTGCAAAGTGAATTCCAAAGTGTTTATGGTTTGTTGCAAACGCTGCATATTACTTACTATTATCTGATATATCTAGACTAGAAATACAGCGTACTCCATGAACACATGATTCCAGAACATGAGCTCCGTGATTACCCAAGGAATTGCTACTAATATCTAAGGTGATTTCCTTGGTGAATTCGTTACACGCTAAACCAAGTAATAAATTCCTGCAATACAAAAAAATGCGATGTGATTTTTGTACGAAAATAAAAAAATGATACTCACTTGAGTGGCTCTTGTGGCAGTTTACACTGCGACATGTTGAGATATTTCAAATTCATTGTCGTACTAAAAAACTGCTTAAACGGTAAAGGAGCCTCCTTGTTTTTCTTACTACTAAACGGGTTTCTCGATATATTTAAATGAACTAGATTAGTTGTACAACCCTTAACTAAAGCACCAAATAGCTATAAAAAAAAGAAATCGACAAACACTCCAACCACTAAATAAATAAATAAATAAATAAATAAGTGAAACTCACGTTTTCTAAAATAATATCCGTTGAGGATATATCAAGATGACTAACGGCATTAGGATGTGCCAGGAAAGAATGTAAATGCTAGAAAGGTGAATGCACGTTACACATTTTCGAAATAAAACCTGCGATGCAATACTCACACTGATGTCATCTTTCAAACTATTGCCACTAAGATTAAGGTATGTGAGCGTTGTGTACAGGCTACTTTTATTTATGAACGAGTGAGCCAACTGGTTGACGCCTTTCGATGTGATACCACAGTGCGATACATTCAAATGTACCAAACCCTTGTTTAACTTACTTATACAACCCGTTAAATTATTAGCACCTAGAAAAAAAATAAAACTGCACGGTTACATAAAACTCTCTCTCTCACACACACACAATACCTTTATCTTCTATTGCATTATTTGAAAGATCTATAGTATGCAGAGGTATGATGGCATTAGATTTAATAGCGTTCGTTAACTTGTTAACGAAGTCGGCCTTCAAAACTAAACTATCCAGGCAGACTTCCTCGAGGCTCAAAGACTTGCGTATCACCTGCAAGACCTTTTCGATGTTGTCATGGTTCAAACGCACGTGATTCGCTTTCAGTTTCGTAAACCACGTGTTATATTCTAAAGCGCTAATAATTGGCACCAAATCTCTAAAAGCCACACGGCGTTTAGATAGAAGTTCACCGCTGGAAAATTCACCTTTGCAAGACTTACTTCTGATCTAAATAATCGAAATCCCTAAGGCAGAGCTCTCTAGTGTTTAGAGACGAATATATGTTATCCACATCCCACGCAACTTCCTCTCTATAAGGCATATTATGGTAATTGCACATGCACTCGTACTGATTAGAAAAGCCACCGCAAGGCCCCACGCCTCTTATGTTACTACCGACCGCTTCGATGTCCCTCAACACTTGAAGGCGTGAGCTCGGAATTACTTCGATCTACAAACACGATCGCCTTTAACTATTTACTTAAAACTTAAACTTGTTCTCACTTTTCTTATGATATACTGAAGGGGCACGGTTGGAAAAATATTCCTGATTGCCGTGGCTAAAGCCGAAATCATGTCGTCCACTTCCGCACTGCATGTCGAGTCTTCGCTGGTTAAAAACGAGTATATCTTATCGTTGAAAGTCAGGCTCAGCTGATTTCCCCTTTTGCTTTCCAGGGCTTGGATTTCCAAATAATGAAAGTGACAGTCAACCTGCAATTTTTTTTTTTACAAATAGAGCAACACGATTAAAGGTGGCATAATAGTGAACGTACTCTTGTGGGAACTTTTGCAGTAAGAAGCAGTATGCGATACGGTGAAAACACCTAGAAGAAAAAAAAATACTCGGATTAGAATTAATTATTACACGCCGAGAAAGATTTAAAATTTTCTGCAAAGTAGAAGCCTATAAGAGAATTTTGCTTAATTCAAACAATCCGATAGATTCACCAGATCTAACAATAGTAGCCAACACATTACATAAAAATAAAACATCAGAAAATTCAAGCTTACCTCAGAACAATTTATTCAATTCCACCCACACATTTACATTATATTTTTTGTAAATGATAATAATTTATTAAAAGATTTTATATAAAAATAAAACAAAATAAAACTAACATGTATATCAACAACATTCGACATTTAATTATCATTTGAAATTAATACACGTGAACACATAAATAAATTTAATCTTCATTTAATTTACTAATGTCCTCGTAATCAACGTGCTTCACTTTACGTCCTTGCAGAACTCCGGATGCGATTTCTATATCGACGCAATAGTTCTTTTCATCTAACGCCAACAAGCTAGCGGTCTGCCCCCTATAAGCACCGTTCACAACTTTCACCAATCGACCAACCGCTGGTATTACAGTCTCCAAGTGCGCCTGATCCAATTTCAATTTCTTCCCCGATTCCAACAACTTAACTATCGCCGCGAATTTATCCTTCACCTCAACAATAACCCCCTTCTGTTTATAAAAATCATCCCCCAGTGATCTCGTGATTACTTTAACGACAATCCCAGGCGTAATCCAATTATCTTTGCGATTCGTTTTTTCTTTAATGCTCTCCTCCTTAGCCATTATTTCATCCAACGCGGATCTCTTCCTGCCCCCCTCAGATTTAAATGACTTTACAGACCTCGTATCCGAAACTGAAGCATCATCGCTTGGCTTCTTCAAAAGCTTAGTTAAAGGTACCGGTATTGGAATCGGTTTCGGCTTCAGTTGCAATTTAATTTCCAGGTTCAATTTTTCTTCCTCCTTTTCCCTCGTCAGTTCAGTGTAAACGGGTTCGTCTTTACTCACCGAATTTTCCAGCCCGAACTTCACTTGCTTTTCAATAAATTCCAATGTCCTTTCTTCGTCATCTTTATCCATCTTCAGCTTTTTATTTCTGCGTTCTTCTTTGGCGATCGTATCAGGATCGCGATCCACGTACGTGATGAACCAACCTTTTTCCGTCTCGTCCACGATGCATTTCCCCGTCCGACCCAGCCACTTGACAAAACCGGTTAGTGTTACCCATCTCGTCGCGTTCATATGCAAGTGGTTTCTGTCTGTGATGTACTCTTGGTAAACTCTGTTTGCTGCGACACGCTTAGTTCCGAACTGTCTTCTTAATATGTCTATGTAACCCTTTGCGAATTCATAAGAAAACTCATCCATGTACTTCTTGGCGTTGTCTGCGAAGAGCAGCAGTTGTCGTTGATGAGATTCAGACATCGTGTGGCACTTGAAACCGTTCTCATCTCTGCACTGCTTCTGACACATCTGGCAGTACCATCTCAGCTTCTGCAGGCCTTTCGCCTTCATTTTATTGGCAATGTACTTCGGAGTACCTACTTCGGCCCTCGGCATTTTGGATGATGGGAGTTACACAGCACTTAATTACAAAAGGTTATTAATCTGCACGTATTTTAATACTTTAAGTAATTATACAAGCCGATAAATGCTTGCGAGGAATCAAATTGTTTGTAGAAGAAAAATCGCTGGTGACAACCACTTTGACAGCGTAAACAACTAGAATGAAGTTAGCGACAACGCCTGTCACGGTCGCCAACATACTTTTGTTTCTTTAATTTTCCATCATTTGCAAAATTTTCTGTTTTGAGTATTTATGACATAATTAGAAAAGCGTTGCTTCTTAACTTCTCCAACAGAAACCATTTATTAGTGTTGATCTACCCGGAACAAAGTTGCAACATTACGGCCTGAACATTTAATTTGACATTTCTGACATATCTTGCTCATTTCATATTTTTTCTTTCTTTTTTTTGTTTCAAGGAATTGACGTTTTGCGTTTCATTCACGGTTCATTTGTTTTATTTTGTTCTTTTCTTTCCTGCCAGTTTCTTGACTTGACTAAAAGTTCTCTGCCTTTTTCTTATATTTTTTGTTTATTCGTTCGTTTTTTTTTTATTATTTATTTTTTTTGTTTATCTTAACATCCTGGTACTTCTGTTTATTTTTTTAAATTTTTAAATTCACTTTAAGCTCTTGTATTTTTGTTTTCTTTATTTTTATCAAATTGATTAAACACATTTTGTTGACTGACGCTTTTTTTAAAGCTGTCTTTTTTCTACCAGTTTTTTTTTTGTTTCATTTGGAGATTCACTTGTTTTTTATTCAACTTAGTCATCAATTTTCTTTTGTTCTTTTTCTGTTTATTACGCTTTCATACTATGAATTTCTATTTTCCTTTCCTTATCAAATTAATTTTTCGCATTTTATTGGCGCTTCTTCGTAATTCATCGTTTTTCATTTGTTTTGTGTCCATTACAATTGTATTTTTTTTTTTAATTCATTTTATGCTATCGTATTTCTCTTTAGCTTTTTTTTATCAAAAAATTGATTTTGCACATTTTGTTGATTAACGCCTTTTTACAGTTATCTTTTGTTTTCTACTAGATTTTCTTTAATCTTAGTCGTCAATCTCCTTTGTTTTTTCTTTTGTTTTCGTATTTTATATCTTTTTTTTATTGAACTGATTTTTCGCATTTGTTTGTAGTCCATCGTTTTTCGTTTATTTTGTGTCTCATTTGTGTTCGTCTTTTGTTTTGCATATTGCATTTAATTTCCTTCTTATTTTTATCTTATTATTGACTTTTCTTCTTTTCCTAACGAATTTTCCACTTTGTATTTTGTTGCTGTTTCTTTCATTTCTCTTTTGCTTCTGATTTTTTTAGCAGGTTTCATTTGCTTTTTTTTATTTGTTCTGATTTTTGATGTACCAAATCGGTGATTTTTGTTCTTTTTTAATTTGTTCCGTTTTTTAATGTACCAACAAATCGGCGATTTTTGTTTTTTTGACTTTAGAAAAAATTGACGCCTTTTGGCTACGTTCTGCCGACAAGTTGGCGACATTGCCTGCAAAAAATCTGGCAACCCTGCGGACATTTGTGCACATAAATGCACCAAATATTTTTAAACATACTGGACGTTTTTTTTTATCAACTTTTGCCGTGGAAATTGGAAGGCACGTCCTAGCTTAACTGAAAAATAAGCCGCCGGCCATCTTGAGATTATTTTACAGCACAAAGGTGTACATGCCGTCCAAATTCCACGGCAAGAGTTGATAAAAATTTTTAAAAATCGCGCGATATACGCAAACCAAGATACTTGGTTGTCCCTAAAAAAGAATAAACAAGTGAAAAAGGCGTGTGTTGCATGCAGTGTTGCCACACTCTAATTTTTTAGTAAAAAGTTTTTTTTTTTTAATCTTGAACCGGACAGAATTACGATGAGAAAACACTCAACGTTTCGCTATTGACTAATAGACAAGAATCAACTTCATTCTAATTTCTAAGGTAAATTATAAATTAATTCATTATACTTATATTTATTTTTGGTTGCTTGTGATCTTATAGGTTCGGTTCAATCGAGAGACAAAAGTTTTATTCGTCTGGCGAACAAGACTTCGCAGATTTTATAAATTTAAACAGAAAGAAAAATTACAGGAAACTGTAATTGCTTCTGTAAGTACTGGGCTGCGTTCAGATTTGCAATCTGGGCGTACAATCGTGTCTTTCTCACTCATGTTTATTGTCATATCTGGCGTCTCGTCAGCGGGCGAACTTTTCATACCCTACTCAAAAAATGGGCTGTGAAAAGTTCACCCGTTGCCATGGAAATGGTGTAAACACAAGAATTCTTGAAACGGTTGAACGAGACGCAAGACATGACAATAATCATGAGTGAGAGAGATACGATTTCACGCCCCTCCCTTATAAATCTGAACGCAACCTTGGTGTTACTACAAGTGTGAGTTTGGTTGCCTAAATTTGGGTTAATAAGTGAGACTCGGAGTTTGGTTGAATGAATATACAGGTGTTTCAATGAAAACGACGCCCATTTCTTTGTTTTAATATCATCAACCAAATTGTAGAAACAACTTAATGCAATAAAAATATTAGAATTGTTTGTTCTACCTTCAAAAGAACCGACTGGAAAGAGTCATACGAGGAAATGGGAAACGATTTTCTTTTTCTCGATTTTACAACCGTTCGTACATATATACAATAAGTCATTATTTGTTAATTGTGTCACCTTTTGTCCTGGTATGGTAAATAGTGTGTAGGTATGTTTGCAAACACGTCACGTATTTGTTCAATCAATATTGAAATCGCTTAAATTAAACGCGAGGAATTTTTCGGCCGCGAAGACCACACACAAGAATTTCTTGTTTATTTTTCTGTTACACAACCATTTACTTACTCGTTTTTTTTTAATTATTAGATAATAAATACCCTAATGAGTACTATTATTATATTAAAATAAATACGTCATAATAGTTCGAAGTTGATCAAAATAATTTTACGGAAACACACCTCATCTCTGTGTGTGTGTGTATGTGTATGGTGTTAAGTTAATAAAGAGAGGAGGCCTGCACAAATTTAGCATGCACATAATTACGCTCATTGAACAAAGAACAAGGTCAATTGATAGGGCGTGCTAAATTGCGCCACTTTTATCTCCTTAAAACAATTTTGAGGCGCTCGTTCTTTTCGTTTCTTTTAATTCTCGATAGGATTTGGCACTGTGGGAAGGCGGCGATTTCTTATCAACATCGGTGATTAAATTGTTTGCACGAACAAACAACAACAAAGTCCGTGTCGAAACTTGACGTAGAAATCGGTTCCCGGTCGTGACTAAGCTTTCTACAAAAATCATTTGCATAACAAATCTAAATTCATGAACGGAAGATGTGCGACATTCGTTGACAATGAACATTCTTTTGTGAAGTCACTCGAAAGTGTGTTAAAAAAAAAATTGCTAGGCTGCGGTTTTCAACGATAAGTAGTAATGAGAAGATACTGGAAAATGCTGCAAATAAATTTATGGGTTGATAAAATACTGATTCGATATCTTAATTATTTATTGATAAGTCAATTAAGTACTTATCAAAGTTGCATCTGCACTTTTTATTTGGTTTTACAGGAAGGTTTCAGTACTTAATACAAGAATTTGCATTTGTTATGTGGGTTCTTAGAAAATGCTGGGAATGTTGTGTGTCTGATACGCTTTTAAATAATTCAAAAGTATAAAAAGTAGAGTGTTAAAAAAAAAATAGCTGACTTTTCAATCAGTGATGCCGGTTGAATAATGAAATTTAAAAAAAAAAAAACAAGAATTCTTCAAGTGTCGACGTTTTGCTGTCGCTTTACAGTTATCTTGAAGTTAAACAGTTAAATGCCGATTTAAAAAAAAAAAAATGCAAAGTATTTAAAAATTTCTTTGTAACAACTTTCAACGGACAAGAAGATACTTTAATTAGAAATATTATCATGTGAGCGTGTTTAAAATTTTAATACATAAAACAGTTGCAGTCTTCAGGGGTAGAAAAAAAAAAAAGAAAAGCAATTGCCTCCTTTTGTTTTTAACAAACTTAGTATTCGTTTGTTCTACGAAAGGTGAAGCTCTATCTTCAAGGATTTAATCTTAACGAACAAAAATTAACGATCAGTCAAACTTCAATTACTTTTCTTGGTATTGATGCACTATCTAAACGTGGATTTTTAATTGCCTTTTCATCTACAGTACAATACGTTAAGTACTCATAAAAAATTAAAGTGTTTTTTTTTGTTATCAAAAACATAAGAACCGAAAAGAGAAAATATGTTTACAGTATACTTATTATTAAAAAAAAGTAGAAACGTTTTGCCTTTATCTTCTGAAGATAAAATAAAAATAACTTCCAGTCTTTATCTACTCGAGTCACTTATTATTATTATAATTATATCATTGACTGCCATGAATAATACATATTACGAAAGACAGAAGAAATCACAACAGATATTATCATGTGGTCAGTGATGCATAATGTTGCACATTATTCCAATGCAGTTTGCAACACACTCATCAAAACTGAACTGTGAGTCATGGGTAAACAACAGAATTCTAAATGAGGTCTCGTTTTGTACTTCCTTGTGTCTCGTTTAAAAATGGCAGGCAAAATATTTTTCGTGAAAAATTAATAAAATAAGTCCACTCACCAGCACCCTGTTGTCGGTCTTGTCACTCTTCGTCTCCAATCGAACCACATTTTTAAAAAGAATTTTCACTTGTTTCCCCAATAACGTCTTGATGCTCTCTGAAAAACCCCAAAAAGAAAAACACGAATTAATTTACAAAAAAAAATATATATATACATTTTGAATAAAAATTAAATACTCGGCGAATTTAAAAAACGGAAGCCCCGTACACCGATTCTTTTTGGCCGCAATCGGAGCGACACTCCCCTTTTCGATGAATTGTAAACATTGGATTTTCCGAAAAAAAAAGTTTTCTGTGCACGACGCCGGTGCCAAGTACTCACCGTTTAAATCTTTCGTCAACTGTGACCTGGTAGACATAATTTAAAAGAACGCCCGCCGCGAACGAGTATTCGAAGTCAATAACGGATCATTTTCGTCGAAATTTGTTTAATTAGTTTAACGTAAAAAAGAAATAATTGTAGTTGTCACTCTTGTCACTGTCATTTTCTTGGTTATTTACGTGCTAGTGACTTTCGAGGCCCGCTTGCCGACCGACGCCTAAGTTGGCAGTACGCTGTTTTAAACGCAAGACGAATTCAGAATAAAGGAATTAACGTTTATTTCAGATACACACATGTTAAAAAAATACACTCCTGTAATACGATAAACTGAGAAAAAATTAAATGTGATAGAAATAAGGGAAATGGAGGTTACAGTTGGCAACGATATACTCACCTCAGATCTTAGATTAGGTAAGAGAGGGGATGCCTAACGACGTATCTGACGCACAAGCGACCGCTGTTACCAGAAAAGATCAAATCAAGGACACTTCGCGTTGCACAAACATGTGAATTTTTACGAATTTGCAACAATATCATCTGTCATCAAAAATATTTAATTTTCTTTTCTTTTCTGAACGTTTTTGCGACTGTCAAGTTCTTTTTTTTTTTTACTATTCAATGTCCACCCAATCCAACTGAACCCGACCTAACTCCATTCAACCCAAGTAAAAAAATTAAGGAAAAAAGATTTAATGAAATTAAAGTAAGAAAATTTTAAAATAAAGCTCCACAAATCTCAAGGTCAACCCAACTCAATTGAACTCTTCCTCTACGTCAATTGAAGCAAAAAAATTAAAATGCAAAAAATTAAAAGAAGATTAAAACGAAGTACGGCCAATGTTAAGGTGAATCAAACTCGACCCAACAACTGGGGGAGTGGGAGGGGGTTCGATTTTATTCAACCCAAGTAAAAAAAAATTAAAAAACAAAAATTCACTAAAAAAAAAATAAATCTAAGCAATCTAATTGCACTCAACCTAATTCCATTCAACCCAAGTTAAAAATTTAAAATTATGTTTAAAAAATATTGAACATAGAGAAAGTATTAAAATTTATACACGGATTAAAATCATATCTCAAGGTCACCTGAACCAACTTGTTGATTTAATAACGTCAAGCTTTCTTTTGTCGTCAACGCGAAAACAAAAAAAGTGAAAAACAAAAATGTCAATTAAAAACACACTGTGTTACCAACCTGGGTGATTTATCGCCACATGGACTGTATACCTTTTGTAACCGTTTGGCTTTTATTTATTTATTTTTTTTTTTCTAAAATGGCAACTGGCGACCAAAATAGGCGAATTCATTTTTTTTTTAATCTTTACTTTTAGTCTTCCAGCAATTTTTAATCGTTTTCTTATGTTAGATGAAGTTCGGGTGATGTCAGTTGGATTAGATTGACCTTGAGATTCGTTTAACTTAACTTTAATCCATGTATAAATTTTTACATTTTTTTAAAGTATTTTTTTTTGCTTGCGCAGAATGTTCAGTTGACCTTGAGATTTGCCAAGGTTCATTTTAATTTGTATCAAGTTTTTTACTTTAATTGGAGTTAGGTTGGATTGACGGCGCATATTTTTTTTCATTTAATTGTTAACATGCATTTTTTTATCGTTGTTTGATTTTAAATTTTCATTGCTTTTATTGGGCTGAATAGAATGGGAATGGAGTTCAGTTGTTGGGTCGAATTTGGTTGACCTTGACATTGGTCGAACCTCGCTTTAATCGTTTTTTAAATTAATTTATTTTTTGGGATTTTAAATATTTTGCTTCAGTTGAATACAATTAGGCTGAATTCAGTTCAATTGAGTCAAAATAAAGTTCAAGATGGCGGCTTTCAAGATATTGATAGCAACTTTCTTATTTTAAATGGACGCCATATTGGATTTATATATACGATTAAATAGCATTTTTTTTTCTCGTTTCAACCATATATAGTATAACAACCCACATTTAAATAAAAAAATATCAAGAAAATTCATATTTTTATTTTAAATCAAGTAAGCCAGGAAAAATAAAAGTTGTTTTTAATTGTGAAACAAAAATAAAACAAAAGAAAGTTATAATAAGTGCTCACAGTACCTGGCCATTAATTCTGAAACACAATTGACATCGGCACACATTTCAAAAACGGACGGAAATTTGTATTTTTCAAATCATGGAAAAACAATTCATAAACAAATGACAATCGTTTTATGTTCGAACTAAACAAAACAAAGAAAAATTTGAAATATCTAACCTTTGCCAGGATGTTACTTTTTTATTATTATTATTACTACTCTATAACTATATTATCATTAAAAACCGTGAAATCGGAGTGATGTTACGGTTTTTAACGACAGAAACATTTTTCTTTCTCTAAAAAAAATGCACACCAGTTTAAATTGAATTTTGGTGAGTTGAGGTTGGCGACACTGACGTATGAAGTGAAAACAGGCGTGAAGTTGCAAATTTTGCAATAAAATGCTGCTGTAATAATTTCCAACCGGTTATTTGTTTAAGTGCAGCGATTGTAATGTCGTCAATAGCTCTCTTTACCGGCCTCCGTTTTAATATAAAACGTAAGTGTTGCGCCCCTTTCTTTTTCCATTGCGTATATGCAGGCATAACCAAAAAACTTTCCTCACCCTTCATCAGTTTAATTAACTCAAGTCATGTGCAAATTGCACCCTTAACTCTTAAAATAATAAATACTAGGCTTTTGATTGAATAACTTGTACGAAAAACGCTAATCATAATGACGGACAGCGTCACATAATTATGCGCAATTTAATTAGCGGGTAATTATAATTTCGTGCGAACTTTCAGAGTGAGAGAATTAACATCGCAATAGTGATGAACAATTATCATTTCCAGCAGTTGGATTGAGAGACTAGTCGAGGTGCAAAGCAGAGACAATGTCGGAAGCTTTCGTAGAAAAACTACAGAATTTATTGCTGGAGCGGAATATACCCTCTCTCATCGAGCTTGTTAATAACGATGAGAACACTCCGAAAATCCAGGAAAACCCCTGGGAAATCATCCCCGCTATCACTAAACAGCTGAACGAAAACGTGAAAAAACAAGACCCCCAATTTTTCGAAACTTGCAAAACTATCCTGGAAAGCGTCACCCTGAAATTACAACCCGACGACGTCCTGCTAATCATTATTAAAGACGTAGAATCCGCAGCGGATGACTTAATGTTTATTACTTTACTCCAGCCTTTGCAGAAGGCTGTCTTGCAGTTGCTCCCCAAAAACCGCGTCAATTATTTAGCTTGGTGTTTCAATTCGATTCAGACGTACATCAACGAATTACCGCCGCCGGAAAATTTAAATTTAGAAGGGCGAGAGAAGCTGCTGATGGACGCTGATGGGGCGGTCGCGAGAATTTCCGCGTTGTTCTGCGAATTCTTGCCGTTTTACAACCCCATAATACAAGAAGTACTGAAATTAGATTCACAGCACGAGCTTAAAATGCTGACGCTCAAATTTTTACTGCAACTCCTAAGCAAACCCCTCGCGTATTTAGATATGGATTGCGAAAACAAACCTAAGAGTAAAGCTAGAAGGGCAGGTGAAGATTTGTCGTCGAAAATTGTAAGCCTGTGTTCAGACGTCTACCGATTTTTGGACGTGGATTTCAATAAAGAAACCGACGACATCAAAGTCAACAACCTGGCGTTCGGCGTCTTCTTTTATTTGCTTTTAAGTGAACAGGTGAATTTAGAAAAGTGTCCGAAGGTCTACGATTCGGTATACGTTTTCCAAAACTGCTTGAAATACGTCGTGGAACTTTTTAACCACGAAAACCAATTCGTCGTAGAAAAAGCCATGCGACTTTCCACCGCTTTGCTAACGATGATAAGCGGAAACAAATTATCCTACCACCTGCTAGACTCCGACGTGCATTGCAAATTTTGCAAGGGTCTGACCAACATAATGATCTACAGCCCTGTGGAAACGTACCGCAAGTCGACGTTGGAAATATTTCACGCCTATCTGTATCAGTTTGATACTCGAGGGCGGTACTTGTTGATTTACAACATAACGAGCGCGTTTAATTACACCGCCCTTACATCGTACTTAATCACTCAGTACAAGGAAATGCTGGTGGAAGAATTCGATAAGAACAAGTTTGTGTCGGAGTATTTCCGCGGGAGGAAATTGTTGGATCTGCTCAACAAGTTCTGCAGATTACCGGAGGGGGCGGAATCTGACTTGATGAAATTGGCCGATCAGATCATCGCCTCCATTAATTTGTTACGTTATTTGGCAATACGGGACAAACAAAATGTGACGAAAATTTGGGGGCACTTCGGTAATCTCGAGAGGAATTACCTGGAGCCTTTGCTGAAAGGACTCATGTTATCCAAGGCTCATTATAATTTGAAAGTGAAGGAGGTTTTGACTGAGAATGCCCACGGGGATAAAGGGGAGAGCAAGTCGAAAGTGTCGGTTACGATTGGTGGGCATAACTTGCCCGAGTTGTCAACGACTGAGAAATTACAGGTGCTTAACTCATCTATTACGGCTTTCGACGTAATGGAGAGTTTGTTGTGCAGATTAAATGAGTGTATACAGAGTGGGTTTAATTTAGTAAGTGTTTAAGTGCGCTTATTTACGAGAGAAAAAAAGTTAAATCCAAATCTTCCACGGGATTTACTGATTTCATTTTCTTGTACTCAACTGAAAATTTGAATGAAATAAATGCTTTTCGTACTAATTTACTGTTTTTCTTTTTTTACTTTTCACACTTCCTGTATTTGCTGACGCCGTTTTAGATTATTTAAAAAAATATAAGCGGAACATGTTCTACTTATTAAAAAAATTATAATAATCTTAAATTTAATAAACTTCTAGATGCAGCGGCATTGTGGATATTACCGAGGCAAAAATTTCCGCGTTTCTCGACAGAATCCAACCCCGAAACTGACAAGTACGAAGAGGAAATAAAAAATAAAATTCTAAAAGCTTCGCTGCCCTTCGTAAGCAAACTAGGATGGTCCAAGGACGCTCTCTCTGCCGGCGCAGAACAAGTCGGCTACCCTGGTATTATACACGGAATGTTTGCGAGGGGGGGTGGAGATCTAGTTAATTATTTTCAGAGAACCTCGAATGAAGATCTAGTCGACTACATGAAGAAAGTTAGTTAAAAAATCCAGGTGATTAGAGATTTTGTTACCTTTAAATTTTTATTACAGCAGACGGAAACCGAAATTAGGAGAGCGCCAGTTGATTTCGTTGAAGACGCAGTGAAAATACGCTTGCAGATGATAATCCCGTACTTATCCAAGTGGCCGCAAGCAATTGCAATTATGGCTTTACCACCTAACATGCCCACTGCTCTTGCTTCGCAGTTGACTTTAGTAGACGATATTTGTTACTACGCCGGAGATCGTTCTGTTGATGTAAGATGCTGAAGCAAAGCATGTTTTCTTTTTTTTTAATCCCAGCTGTCATGTTATAGTTCGGTTGGTACGCTCGCAGAATAGCTTTGGCCGCAATCTATAAGGCCACTGAACTGTACATGTTGCAAGACAAATCACAGAACTTTTCCGATTCGTGGAGCTTTTTAAACAATAGGTTATCCGAGGCCGTGCAACTGCAAGACCTATTAATAACGAGCCCTGAATCATCCGGGAAGAGATCCAACGATGCTCTCGCATCTGCTTTCATCACAGTAAGTTTTATTACGTAACTGCAACGTTCAAAATCCTTTTTTACTGTTTATGTTTTTAGGCGAGAAATATCCTCGGCATGAATCATAGATAACAAAATTGGGTGGTCGTTTAGTTCAATTTTGTTCAGCGGGGAGGGCAGAGGAAACCTTATTTTTTATATTCGAGGACCGGCTGTGTGGGACAAACGTATTATTAGTTTTTAAAACTTATTAAATGTCTGCTTATGTAAAAATGTCGTTACCAAATAAATCATGTCTTGTGTTAGGAATGTGGGTGGCCATAATTAATAAGGCTTGAGTCATTTAAACCTAAAGAACAAGCACACTATGTTTTGATCGAAACATTCTTTGACTTCTCATCAAGAAACTTTCACTATTTTTTAAAATTTCTTTTGATTTCAGAGCAAATAGATGTACAGAAATTTTTTTTTATTATCACGCGTATTATGAAGAGAATTGTTGGATTACTTTAAAAAATATAAGTAATTAATTTCAATAACATGCCTGTCACTTAAAAAATACTCTAAAAAATTTAATGTTTCAGAAAACAAATAGTCTTAGTATAGGCAACCCACATAACACCGTCGTTTGTATGGTTGCCTATATTGAAACCCACAAAAAATTTCTATTTTTTTGTTCGAAACGTAATCAACTTTTTTACAATTCACTTAAATTAAGCAATTCTGCTAATTTTTTAAATATATAAAACGATTTTATAATTTGCCAATTTTAGAAAACAAATTTCAGTTCTTCAATTCATTTCACTGACTTTTCCCGTTAAAACAAGCAAAATTCCCCGACTCTACACTTTTTAATTCCCTGCCTCAGTGAGCGGAGTGGGAAACCCGGTTGGGATTTTAAGCACGCAAACATAGTATAGTTAGTTCGCTCCAAACATTTGTATTTATCACAATATAAATATTTCATATACGTATTACAAACTAACAATCCTATAAAATATGTACAAAAATAATACAACAGAACACTATAAATTATTGCTTGAAATGTAGGACAACAGTTCACAAACCGGCGTTCCTATGAAACCTTGCGCAAAGTAACAAAGCGTTAAAATTTTGTTGCGCTAATTAAAATTTAATTTTTACGTTTATGTTACTCTTCAGCATCCAAAATATTCAATAAATTTTACAAAAAACTAAAAAAAAAGTATGTTTATGGGAGGCAGGGGGTTCGAGAATAGTATAACACTCATGGAAATGAAAACATACCTAAAAATACGAATTTATATTCAATTAATAAATTCTAAGGGCTAAATTTTTTTAACCAAAACCAATTTGAGCTTGATGTACTTATTAGATTAGAATGATTTCATAGTCTGCTTGTATTCAATACAAAGCTGCTATTTTTTTCTATTTTTTTTAATCGTGGAGTTTAACGTAAGATTAAATTTACTAGACAATTAAAATCTAAAACAAAAACATCCAAGTTACTACTACACAGGCCCGTACATGGCAAGTCGACATTTTAACCAAAACACCATCACTTCTAAGGTCCCGGACATTTAACTTATTATTAAATTAAATTAAATGATTCACTATGTTTATTTACATAATTATTCTTACATCGTAATCACGAGCGATACTTTTTTAAAAATGCCAATTGTTTTTGTTAAAATATAATTTGTCCTGTACAGGCCTGTGTGTTACTAAAGTCGTAAGAAAAATACAAAGACGATAACAGCTATAAACCAACAAAATTCAACTTATCACTCAAACAAAACAAAATTAACAATCACAGAGCACATAATTATCACTAAAACGAAATGAAAAAGAAGTTCATCGATCAGAAATATCCGTCTTCTTTTAAATAATCTTTAATCACGACCGGCAAGGGTAACGAATCGATGTTACTGATGTTGACGCATTCTCTAATGACATACCTACATTTGTGCTTCAACGAGTGTAGCTTGGTGAGTCGTGACAGGGGGGAGGTGAGACGGACTGGGTAAACCGGATCAGTCGGGGTTCTCGACCTTGAGTAACAGTACACGGAATTATTAGAACTGTTCATCACCTGCTCGATTAGCTCCACGATTGTTTTATAACCGTCCTGATCGCAAATCGAATAGGTCCCGCCTGTGTATTCGATTCGGGAATGCAGAGTTTTGCCCCAGCTGCGGAATGTAAGGCTGAACAAGTGATTGTCCGAGGACGAATCTCGAATGAGGAAGGTTCCGTCCGGCTGGTTGCTCAGTTTGTCTTCGGCTTCCTGACGAGATATAGGACCCCAGTAGTAACCGTGTCTTTTTAAACTCGAATAATCCGATCCGAAGGTGTTGCTCCTTGAGGGGCACTTTAAATTTTTCGAGGAGGAAGACGGCGAATCCTCAGCCAGTGCATCAGTTCTTTGAGTTTTAAACAAGTCCTATAAGATAGAAACTATTACATGAATTTGTCTCTTTCTTTCTTTTTTTTTGTTAGGCACATTAAATACCCTTGACGTCCCAAATCATAAAAATTAGAGTTAATTAGATTTAAGGTTTACTGAACTGACAATTTTAATATTCCAAATGATTAAGTAGGTATTACTCATCATTCCATGATTTAATCACACATTGCATTTCTAACAAAAAGAATTAAATAAATAAAATTATTCACTTACATTTGAACCATTACATTCTTGTGTGTATGCAATGTTCATCGAATGACTTGGTGTAATGGACGGAACAAAGTCTTCACTTTCTGTAGAATCATTCATAAGATTTGTTTGATGAGATGAAATATCAATACTACATCGCAACTGAGGGGCACACGAATTTCTCGTTAGTGCGGATGATGTCATGACGAAATCGTCATTAATATCATGATTATTCAGTCTGGCTGAAGTACATAAAATTAACGAACTATTGCACTGGTTAGACGATTCTGATACATGCGAGTTGCTCCCATTCGACTCTATCCAAAGTTTTTGCCTGGGAGGCACCGGAGGGTAATAAACCTGTGAATTCACCTCCCCTACAGAAAACACCAATTCCGGAGAGACGAAACCCATTTGGCTGCACTTGTTCTCAGTTGCGGTTACCTTTTGCTTCGACTTGCACAGCACGCTCTTAAACTTTTTCTTGATGCTCCTGTAGATTTTCTGCGGCCTATTGTGATGAGTTATTGAGAAATAATCATCGTCTGACGATAATCTATCGTCTGATTCCTCCTTTGTATCGCCCGACGGCGCGGAATACGTGCTTTTTCCATCGGATTCCTTTCTCAGAGTCTTCCTCAAACTCGAAAAGTTAAACTTAATTTTATTACCGTTCGGCTCCATTCTCTTCTAAGTATTAACTTCAGGGGGGGCGAAATTGTGAATTAAATTTTATTATAAACTGTTATTTACACAGTAACAAACTTGATTATACAAATTTGACAGCTGATGTCAAAACTCAAAATGATGGCAGTTAACCATAGACTTATTTATATAGACACGACACGGCTGACCACGTACTTATTTATATAGACATCCACATCCAGGCACTATAAATTGGTTACCAACTTCTTAGAATCAAATGAACTTTCTTTCTATTTAAAAACGGAAAATATTAACAAACCATTTGGAGACAAAGAAAAAAAAAGGTGAAGACAAATTAAAGCTGCTTTATTGGTTATCATCGATCATGTGATTATTGATAACCTATAAAGCTTTGGAGAATTGGGTATTCGAGAAAATCAACCACCAACAGATAGCGCTTTTAATAAGGAAAACAAAGGCGCTGTCATTCATGTTATTCAATATAACTTGTTTTATTCGATCCATCGATGTTTCTGTTACGTTTATTATTATTACAAACGTACGTAAGAGTATTTATTCGTATGAAAGCATCACATACAAACCATTTAATATAATAGTTTTTATAGGTTAACCAAATGTCACTCCAATGTTTTCCTTATTATAGAGACCTTCGCAAAACTTTCGCTAGGTGTCAGCCACTCCGTGATTTTCTCGAATTTGGGGATTCCTGTCTCATTGGTTTTCGTCGTTCACTTGGCGAAAGTTATTGGTTATCGTTTATTACGTGATCGATGAAAATCAACGGCAGCAATCCCCAAATACCCAAGTTTCGCTAAGTGAGTAACGAAAGCCAACGACAGCAATCCACAAATAACCAAATCAGAAAAATCAGCTTAAGAGAAACAGCTGATTTTGTTAATACCTTCTACGCAGTGTTCCCAACCTTTCACAGTAATATTTCCCACAAAACACTACACAAAAATCCCGACTCAAGAAAACAAATCCCTCACCGCAAGAGTTAGCGAAAAGAAAACTTGTTATGTACAGAAAAGTGCTAATAGATACTATGACGTATCAATTTGCGCGCCAAAATAATAGCATTTTATTAAATATAAAAATGAATACTTAGTTTTTCTGTTTACATTACAGAATTTAGAACGGTCAGATTTTTTTGTAATCAAAATAGTTTGTAACTTCTTGTACAGATGATGCAATGTCGGTATAGTAGATAACAATAACATCGATTACCGTAATGTCAATGGTGGCCGTGTGATGGCGGTACTTAACGAGTTCGCTTAAAGTCCAGTTCGCTGATTTCAAATTTAAATCAATTTTTGTTCAGCATATGCATTTATAGAACAACAAAGAAAATCCCACGAAACCAAGAACGAGTCCCTCGTATGCTTTTTATGGCCAAAAATCCACGAATCGGAATAAATTCCACGATTGCTCGCGCGCCAGTAGGAGAAGTGATCACGTGATTTTCGTAAACCGATGACGCTAATTCCTAAATACCCAAATTTGGAATCTCCAAACAAGAAAAGCACCTTAAAGAGGTGATGGCGGTGGTGCTTGACGCGATAAGGGGTGGATGCATTGAGCTTAAAAGACAGATGTCAAGAGGTTAATAATTAGGAAGTGCGCTTCGCGATTTCATGCGCTTTTAGGCCCGTTTGGTTGCGCAAATTGTGTAACGGGAAAACAGTTATTATTTCGCTGGCAGTGTTTCACAGCAATAAGGAACGTATTGTTAATAAAAAATAGCGAAAAAAATTAAAAAATGACCTTATTTTGAGTAACTACACCTACAGATTGGTATGATTGACGAAAATAATCAATTTTGTAGCGTTTTTGATTCACCTACGCTGGTTGCACTGAGAGTATTTTCATCTCTTTTTACTACATGTGTTTAGAGCAAGAGGCAAATAACCTTAAAGCAAGTGAATCGAAAACGCCATTAATTGATAGGCGTGAAGTTCATGATTTATATAATTAACGTCCATGGCTAATGATTAATTTTTTAAGTAAATAAATCGTGATACGAATAATATTTATCGTAAGAAAAATAATGTTTAATAATTCCGGGAAAGTTTATGTCAACTGTATTATTATGTTGGTATTGATAGAAAGTATTTGACAGCTGAAAATTGTTGTTATAGTGAGAGAAGTGAACTTTACGGCGAATGCTAAATTTCTTATTGGATTTGAATGGTATTTCCTATTTATTAACTGATACAAGACCTAAATCCAATTGGAAAGTAGATTCACGTTGCTGTTAAAATAATGAAGCCGCTGAATATGTAGGAAAATGGAAGCAAAAGCCAATGAGTATTTACGAAAAAAAGAATGGGCAAAAGCGGCGGAACTTTACAGCCACTTACTCTTTAACAAGCAAGTCAGCAAGCAGCAAACTGTAGCTTACTTACTGGGGCGTTCGGAATGTTTCCTGGAACTGGGACAACATGAGGCTGTTGTTGCCGATTGTCGCAGGGTCATAAAATTGTTGGGGGACCGCAGTGAAGATGCCACCGAAGCGAGAGTACGGCGTAGACTAGTGCACGCCCTGCTTTGTCTACAGAGATTCGCAGGTACATTTTTCTAAGAATTTCAGTAAAAAAAAAAGAGAGAGAGAACAAAATATTGGTATGAAATGGCACTCGCAAATTAAACGGTCGTTTTACAAAGTTCGATCATTTTAGAAGCTGAATTAGCAACAAGAGAATGGATAGCTATTAAGAATGGTCCGAACCAAAACATCGAGGCTATCCATTTGTTAGAAAAATTGCATGCTTCTTTGAATGGCTCTAGAAATTACGTAGAGCAATTTAAATACGATCAGAAATTAAACTTACTTAACGTTGATAAACATAATCTAGAGAAAGAGGTACGTTTATAGTCTGATTCATATTTCTAGCTTTGCATACATACCTACTTGCATTCAAACACAAACCGAAATGATGCACTTGAAAAAACATTTCAATGTAAATGTAGGAATTTTGTGAATGCATTAATTTCTAATAGTGTTAGCGCTGTTTGGTTTTAACAATTACTTTTATGCTGATAGGAATTTCAAATGGAAACTTATAGTACGTGCACATATTGTAATTTGAGCTTTAAAGATAAAATGGAGCTGCGAGCACATTGTCAGACTGAATCACATCAAAGAGTTATTATGTCAGATGAAGGACACGATTGGTATTGGAGACCCCCACCTCGTGGATACAATGCTGACACATACTCAATATGCGAGAGTTGGCTGGAATCAGGAACATGCCGCTATGGCATGCAGTGTGTCGAAGCACATGGACCTGAAGAACTCTCCGAGTGGAAGGAAAGGTTTAAATATCGTCTGATGAAGTTACAGAGGGCTTATGAGAAGGAATTGTTTGGTATGTCAGATCATTTTTTTTTTAGTCATGCTCTGATAAAAGGTTTCATAACAACAACAACATGTTTACGCTTAAACTAAACAATTCTCAAACGGAAATTCCATTTATTTGCTGCATTATTTAAATTTCAATTTATTACTACTCTGATGATGTATTAGAAATTGTATTGTTTGTTATTAATATGTTTGGCATGCATGATATGCAATACATACAACATTCATAAGTAGGTAAACTAAGAACCTTCTTAAAATATCAACAAATTAAAGTCATTTTTATTATAGATTTGAAGCTGATGGGCTTTATTAATTGTTATTAAAGGCGAAAGTTTTTTTTTTTATGTTCTACAATCCACATTAATTTTATTTAATAATGGGAAGGCAAATTATTATTTTTTTTAATTTGATGGAGTTACATTCTCCTTAAGTACAAAAATACTGAAATATGTAAAGACCTAATTAATTGCAACTTCTTTCATAATATTTATTAAATCATTTGCAATCTTTCCTATGCAGTAGAGAAGCGAAACTTCTTACATAAATTATCGAAATATTTTATTGTTTCATTTTAGGAAAGTCTTACACTGAAGAGTTATTAGAAAAATGGATTCAATCGACGAATCCCGAACGTATAATGAAAGAATCCCTAGACGGTGTCCAGGATACGTGCTCCAGTGATTTAGTAACCATAGTATCGACAAAAAACAGCACACACGAATGGGATTTCACACTGAAAACCGACAAAATCTTATACGCAGTCGCCTTGCTGCAAGACACCCACCGAAGTCACTTCGAGCTGCGAGATATCCTACTGAAGCGCATCGGCAACAGCGATTACGATCGCCTAGAAATAACAAACACTCAAGAATGGACGATGAAGAGCGACTTGAAACTCGAGCCGACCCACAAGGAATACCGATGTAAGATTATCTTCAAGACGGATATTTTCGGAACTTTCAGGCAGTCGGTTGTGTTCAGTTTCGGTGCGGAGCCGGTGCTCGTGAAACACCTGTGCGTCGATGTGATGCCTGTCACGGACATCGAGAAAATAAACGAGCTGAGGAAGGAGATTGTTTTATCGAACGTGGAACGCTGGAACAACAACAATGCGTTAATAGTTCCTTTCACTTCGCCCCTAACCTGCTTGGTTCCTTCGTACGGCAACACTGAGAGCGACTGGGCCAAAAGCCTGACGCTCTTGTATCCTTGCCCGCAAGCAGAGACGTTCGCGTTATCCCAGACTACGGTCACCGAGAAAAAACTGATGAGGCACAATTACAAAGCCCGCATTCACGAATTGTTGTACATTGAGGAGATGGCCCGCTACGAACAGATCGCCATGTACAATCTAACTGCGAAGCTGCGCATTACGGAGTGTTATTTATTATGTCCGAATGGAATGGCGAGTAGCACGGCGAAGTATTCGAACTCCGGCGAGCTGTTCGCTTTGATACAGTTGGGAAAGAATTTATCCGAGGACACATCGGCTGGTAGATTAATTCTAAATAATTGCACGTCGGTCCTGCTTGCACCGGACTGTGACAATAAAGATGCTAAGCCTAAAGTCTACGAGTCCATAATCGAAGACAAAGGTAAAAATGTGATTTACTTGCGGTTGTCTGCCGAAACCGTGTCTGATTTAAAATTGGTACGCGACACCGAGTTCCAAGCTCACATACAGTTCCAACTGAATAGAATACCGTATTGTGAATGGCACTATGCCGTGGATAAAATATCCGATTTCAAATTGATATATCCGGAAACCTATTTGGAACCGAACATCCCGTGGACTCCGCAGAGGCAGTGGTCGGATATGTTGGATAGCAGACTGAATCTCAAGCAGAAAGAGGCGGTTGTTGCTATCACAACCCCGTTATACGTACCACTTCCACCGGTTCTGATAATAGGGCCATTTGGTACGGGCAAGACATTTACGTTGGCCCAGGCGATTAAGCAGTTGCTTTTACAACCGGAACATCGAATATTAATTTGTACACATTCCAATAGTGCTGCTGACCTCTACATAAAAGATTATTTGCATCCCTATGTGGATGAAGGCCACGAAGAAGCACGGCCTTTAAGAATTTATTATCACAAGAGATGGGTTGCTACAGTAAACCAGACTGTCCAGAAGGTAACTAACACCTTATTTTAAGTATTATTATTACTATAGTCATTTTTTCGCAACAAATATTTCTAAAAATATTCGTGTTTTTGTGTCAAATTTAAAAACGTCATAAAAAAATAATATTACTGAGTTTGAAAATATTTTCCCGGGCATACATATCACGTAAACAGGGTTTCCATTTCCTGGGAAAACCTGGAAAAGTCAGGGAATTGAGAAAATAATATAATATAATATCAGGAAGAAGTTTGTCTGATTTAATTAATTCAAGAGACAGTGAAATTAATTAAAGAACTGGAAATTTGATGTAATATTTTGTTGTGTGTAATATTTTCTTTATTTCTAGTAATAATTGTTTTTCATTCCTTTCTTTTAGGTTAATTATTTTTAATTCTGAAATTAATTTAATAATTTTATGCATTATAATAATTTTCTTTTTAATTGGTAACTTTTGGATACCATCAAAAAGTACAGATTTGTTTCCTGACATTAGGAAAAAAATGAAAAATCGTTTTGAATATTAAGAAAATTAGAGAAATTGCGTTTCTCAGCGATATGTAAAAGTTAATCACAATTTTTAACAAAAAAAAAAAACATTCATAGAGCCTTCGCTGTAGGCAACCACGCAATCGGCCGAGTATATTGGATTGCCTATATTAAGGCGTCTTTTTTTTTTTAAGTTTGATTTATAATTTTTTAATTACTTATTCAGGCAGGTTATTAGGGTTAATCGTTTATAATTTGTAAAGACAATTCAATATTTCTTACCCTTATTAAAAAAGTAAATTAAAAAAGATTGAATGACTAATTTTTTTTGTATGTGCATAACTATTCTAAAATTAGGGAAAAAAATGGAAAATCATTCAAATATGTAACATAATCGCAATGAATTATGAAAGCTTGTCGGTTTTTTGAGGAATAGCCAGGGAAAATCTGGAAAAATTAGGGAATGTTTTAATAATAAATAAAATAAAATGGAAACTTTGACAGACTTCTCTTGATTCATTTTCCATAAACTGTAAGTATACAATCGCTTAATGACATTTGTGAGTGAAAAATGCAGAATTCCCAAACACCGGGAAAAGTCGGAAAATTGAGAGAAAATTTGTAAAGTCAGGGAAAACTCGTCGGAGAATATGTTTGTTTTAATGTTAAAGTCAGTGTTAGTCAAATTTGTTTCCTAAAATTAGAAAAAAAAGGAATTTTTTTTTTTAATATTAAAGAAATTAGGAGAATTGCATAATTTAAGTAAATTGTGAAAAAGTTTATGATGTTTTTAACAAAAAAAAAAAAATGTAATTGGCGTCTTCGATGTAGACAACCATCAAACGGATGTGTACATTGGGTTGCCTATAGTAAGACTTCTTGTTTTTTTTTTTTTAAATGAATTATTTTTTTAACTAACAGCCAATTCAACCATTTTTTCTCCACGATAATAAATGATTGAATGACAGGAAAAAATAAATAAATTAAATTAAATTATTACTGTCCTGAAATCGAGAAAAAATGTTTAAACAATTGTTAAAAAGTTAGTTGGGAGAGATGCATATCTGCAGTCACTAGTGTAAAGTTTCTTGTTTAAAAGTTAGGGAAAAGGAAAAATGTTTCAAAGAAAATTAAATGGTAACCTTGAGTATTCGAATTTTCTTGCATGATGAATTTTTGTCAGTTGTACGAATATTTTTATGAATATCTAAACGAATATTATTCGTCAAGGAAAACTATTTTGCGTAGTAGTTTCTTCTAATATAATTGCACTTATTTTTCTAGTATTGTCTGATAGAATCCAACTCATCAATGCGAAGCTTCCGCGTCCCAACCGCCGAAGACATTACAAAGCACAGAATAGTCGTCGTAACCCTTTCAATATCGATGTACCTATCGACTTTAGGATTACCACGAGGTTTCTTCACGCACATTCTGCTAGACGAAGCGGCGCAGGCCATGGAGTGCGAGGCGATTATGCCCTTGGGCTTGGCGAATGAGAACACGCGAATAGTCCTAGCGGGGGATCACATGCAACTCAGCCCCGAGATATTCTCTCAGTTCGCCAAGGAAAGGAATTTGCACGTGTCACTGCTTGAGAGACTGTACGACCATTACCCGACGACATTCCCTTGCAAAATATTGCTGTCTGAAAACTACCGAGCTCACGAGGCCATCATACAATTCACATCCGAGTCATTTTACGACCAGAAATTAGTTTCGAGTGGAAAGCAGCCGAAGCACGAGATTTATTATCCGTTAACGTTTTTTACGACGAGGGGGGAGGATGTGCAAGACCAGAACTCGACTGCTTTTTATAATAATTCGGAGGTGTATGAGATCGTTGAGAGGGTTATCGAGTTGAAGCGTAGGTGGCCTGTAACGTGGGGTAAATTCGATGAGCATTCCATCGGGATCATGACTCCGTACTCAGATCAGGTCTTCAGAATAAGATCCGAGTTGCGCAAGCGTCGTTTTTACGGAATCTCAGTGGAACGAGTTCTGAACGTGCAAGGCAAGCAATTTCGTGCAATATTTCTATCGACGGTTCGCACACGTCGCACTTGTTCGAGTTCGAAGACCGGTGACGAAGTCGATTATGGTTTCCTCTCGAACTCGAAGTTACTGAACACCGCGATTACAAGAGCGCAGAGTTTAGTTGCGGTGGTCGGTGATCCTGTGGCGTTGTGTTCGATAGGAAGATGCAGTAAAGTCTGGGAACGCTTCATACAAATCTGCAACGAAAATAACAGCTTGTTTGGTATAACCTGGTCGCAATTGAGGAGTCAGTTGGATGGGGTGGAATTCAAGAAGTCTTACGTTTTGAACCCCTTGGCCCCTGAGTTTGTGCCAAAGAAGTTTCAGAGGGAGGCGTACATAAAGAATTCCCAAATTGTACCTCCGATTGTAAACCCCGCATGGGTAAATAATCCACCGCCTTTGCCACCCCAGCATCCGGTGGTTAGGTTTCCTGGGCCTCCTCCCTTCGTTGTCATCTACCAAAACCAAGTTATGCCTCCACCACCTCATCCGATGATGCCGGTTAGGCCTCCGGTTCAACCTTGGCCTATCACTAACGTAGTTGCGCCCCCTCCACCTCCAACCCCAATTCCTAGAACATCGATCTCGAGCATACAAATGACCAGGGAGATAGAAATACCGATGAGTACATTGCACAACGTATCACAAATGTCATTCTCACAAAACTCGCAGATGCTTTATAAACCACCCGTCGTAACAACCGCACCCCCCATATCAGAACCGGTGCATAACTGCACTTTACCTCCTAAGACCACCCCCCAAACTAACGAAGCCTACACTTTATACAACAGACAGAATATATCCAATATGCCTGCGATGAATCCAGCGGAAGAGAAACACGAAGAGAAGGGCTTGATTCAGTTCTTGAATAACGTACACTTCCCCGAAACAAACCAATCTGTACAAAATTCCACTTGCACCTTAAACGATTACATTAATCTCCTACCCCCTAACATGACACTCGCTGATATGATCATGCAACCGTTTAATATACAGGAGCGTTGGTTTCATCACCTCCTGGAAACGAAGGGCATCGAGGCAGCCAAGAAATTCGAATACCTCATACACACTACAACGAAAAAAGAGCCGATACCGAACCAGAAGGTTTTCACCTCGATGCCAAGCGTGTCGAGTCCCTGCAAGTCGTACATGCAACAGCAACTGCCCGACCTAAACTGGTACAATAAGCCAGTAAACCAAATCAATCTAAACCAGCCGGTGTATTTACTTGATCATGTTGTGTATTCGAATCAGAACAACGTGAAGAAATGCACCAATTCGATAACGAACACCGTGGTAGGAGCGCAGTCGTTGCCCCTGTACAAAAGGCAAGGGATGCAGGAAAGGCAAAGCGAACAACAACAACAACAAGTACAACAACACGTCGTCGTCCAAAATGATGAACGCCACACGAACATGATGGAGCAACACAGGAATTTAGTTTTTAATAATGAAAACAGCAAGGATGATTGGCAAAATCAGATAAACGCAGACTTTTCAGACTTGAGCATAGTCGACAGCGAAAGCGTCGACGACATTGTGCACAGATACAACGGAATGACCTACGCAAGCATACTGAGGTCGCAGCAGAAACCACCAGAAACGCCTGTTCAAAACACCCCCTTAAACTTACTGAACAACATCAAGGGAGACTCTGTAAATTTAACTGGTCCTAGATTGTATCAGTATTTTTCATAAGTTTCGTTTTGTACATAGAGACAAGATTTCTTTATCTGAGAGGAGTAAGATTAGTGATTGTAAGTATCCGTTCGTTTACGTACATGTAGTGATTATACATATTTGTTATGTTTTAGCTCGATGCGAGTGTATATCCTTTTTTTTTTTTTTTAATCTTAGTGTTCCCTGTGCAGCAGGATATCTTTCAATTGTAAGTGTAAACTTTAGTAAATTTGGAAATATATAAAACATTTATATGTTAACAAGTGTTTTATGTAAGTTTTATTTATTTTTTTATTTGAATCAAAAACTTCAAAAAAGAAAAAAAAAAAAAACTTTCTACTTTGAGGTCGAAAAGTAAGAAAATAAAAAACTTAAAAAAAAAACAATGAGATCGAAAAGCAAGAAAAAATTCATTATTTTACAGACGTCACAAAACCTGGTAGGTTTTTTTTTTTAAAAAAATTCATATTATATAGGCTGTCCCAAAAAAGAACCGAGTTGAGATCACAACCCAAAGTTTTTTTTTTTTTTAATTTCAACTTCTAATTGATTTTTGTGCATTGCCCCTACACCAAAAATCGTAAAAAAGACATTGACATTTAAAATTGGACAGACAATTTGAGGCAGAAATCACGGAACAAATGCGTTCTGAAATTCTTTGAATGACTGAAAAAACAGCTGATTAAAAACATGCTCAAAAGAAAGCACAAACAAACAAAATAAAGATACTTGCTCTTTCGACTTTAATTTCAATAAAGCGTGTAACGCAGACCTTAGGCTGTTATGTCTGATATAAGAACACTGCAAGGTTTATTATTACATGTTTTGAGTGGCTTATGAATCCTTAAACGCAGGAAAAACATTGCATCATTACACTTAACATTGTGATGCTTCTTCCTAATTGAGCCTAAATTGTTCAACTTTGATACCAACATGTCGTTGATGATATTGTTACGAATTGGGGGCCCGGTGTTACAGCCCTTGATCGGCGACGCCAATAAATCCCACTTCTGACACCAATTTGTTACGAATTTGGGGTCCACAAGTACGTAACAAATTGGTGTCAGAAGTGGGATAACGAATTCGAGATCCACAAATTCGTAACAAATTGGTGTCAGAAGTGGGACTACGAATTCGGGATTCAAAAATTCGTAATACGAAATTGGTGTCAGAAGTGGAATTACGAATTCGGAGTCCACAAGTACGTAAGAAATTGGTGTCAGAAGTGGGATTACGAACTCGGGGTCCACAAATTGGTGTCAGAAGTGGAATTATGAATTCGGGGTCCACAAAGGCTCAATTCTCACACGGCAACGCGCCACGTCGCCTCATTTTGCTGCCTCTAAAAGTTGCCATGGTTTTAAATGAAGCAATCCTCACTCGGCAGCATTTTGTGTCAAAAAATTACAAGTAAAAACATGGCACAGCGCGCTGCCCGTGTGAGAATGGAGCCTAATTCGTAACAAATTGGTGTCAGAAGTGGGATTCATTGGCGTTGTAGATCCACGGCTGTAACAATATGTCAGCGTTCGAGTTTTCGAGATATTTCATTTATTGGTAATCACGGCCTTCCTCTTCCCCCAAAAGTTTCCTCCGATCATCCCTCAGTTTTCTTTGTTATTAAGATGGCGCTGACGTATCAATTGTTTTTTTTTAGATCTTTAGTTTGTTTTGAAAACAAATGCAAGAATTCTTTTGTTTTCTGCCAAGTAAAACTAACTAAATTAACTGGTCTTCCGCTCGGTATTATCAATATTTGAAATTTTACGAAATTTTAAAAGAAATATATAATTGGTTAACCGGGGGAAATAATAATTTTATAATAAATTCGAAATTGTGTCGTTCAAAAGAGTTAATTTCAGTTTTTGCTTTATTAAGACAGCTGTGTACAGGGCTCCCGTTTTATTTTTTGATTGACTTTTCCCTGACTTCTCGTCAAGAAAATTAAATATTTTCAATGAAAAGCCTAGATATAGGCAAACCGATGAAGTCGGCAGTCCGTACAGTTGCCTAAACTAAAGGCGGTGAAAATAATTTTTTTCCATAAATTTTAAACAATCCTTCCCGATTTCAAAAAAGAAATAAGACACAGAAAATAATACTAATTTATTTACTTTATTTTTTTTTAATTTTCACCTGTCTTAATAGAGCAAATTACTGAATTATCTTTAAAATAATTATAAACAATTGTTTACTAATTATAAACAATTGTTTAATAATTATAAACAATTGGTTTTCATAACAAACCTGTTGTTCGTTTAAGGGGAGGTTTTTTCGTCTCTCATTAACTTTAATCGCTGATTTATTCTTATAGTTGCAATTATAGAGACAATTGTTTCTATAGGAATTAATCAACGGTTAAAGTTAATCAGAGATGAAGAGACCGGGTCTAAAAATAATAAATTAACGTTTTCATAACATAAGCCTTAGTATAGGCAACCTAACGAACACCGTCGTGGTTGTTTGGTTGCCTATATTGAAAACGGTACGAATGTATTCTTTTAATGATAATAATCTTCCATTAAACAAAATAAATAGCATTTGAATTTATGAAATTTAAAAATGATAATGACAATAAATTTCGCACTTTTTTTATTTTTTAATTCATCGTGTGTTACACAGACAAACCAAATGCACGAATCTAATAATTAAACAGTGAGGAGGGACTTGGGGATCTAACGTTTTGACTTCCAGCTAAAAAGTGCATCGAGGATCGTTTATATATAAATAATTAGATACATATTATCACACTGAATTTGTGGAAACATTTAACATGAACAATTAGGTAACTTGAAGTGTAACATTATTACATATATCAAGGCAGCAATTATTTCGTGATTAATTAAATATTTGCTGCTTCCTTCAAACGTACGTACACACACTTTAGTTACTTTTTCCTACTATCTTTTACTTGTACCAACATCAACAAAAGTGACTATGAAAAGAGTAAATAGAGTGAATAGAGTTCAATAAACCATTATATTGAAATTAAAAAAAAAATAAAAACCTCTTTGTATAAAAAAAAGGTTTCAGAAACATGCTAAAACATACTATAATTGGACTAGAATATAAAAAAGTAATTATCAAATAGATTGATCATCACATACAGACTTCTACAAAAATTATACGCTCGAAAATAATGTTAGTTGCAGTTTTAAATTCTTATTTAAAAAAGAAATATGTAAATAAATACCCTGTTATCTGGCATAATATGAAACTACCTGTATACTTAAACATATCACAATTAGGAGCCGTTGTAAATCACATTTGGTCACGGCCAGTTTGAGAAAAATTATTTAAAATAAAAACACGGTTACGGCAAAAATCACATTTACACAGTTCAGGAGACTCGGTAATTTTTTCTAATAAATAATAATTTATGACAATAAAACATTCCCGCCTATAACTTCAAAATACTTTTTTAAATTTAAAAATTATATCTTCATCTTATTTATTATAACACAGATTAAAATCAAGGATGCAACTTAATATCACAATGGTTTAAAATTAAAGCAAATTGACTAAAACATTTTTAAATAAATAAATAATGACCCGTTTGGAACAAAACAAAAAAAAAAAAAAAAAAAACATTCACTCACTGAAGATAACACAATCACTTGGCTACTTCATAATAAATAAATAACGACGGGTTTCAAACAAAACAAAACAAAAAAAAAACAGTCACTGAATGAAGATCAACACAGTCACTTGGCCACTTCATACAACTTTGGTAATTCTGCCTCTAAGCGTAGCACTTTGATATTCGAGAAAAGTTTCCAGTGCTCCTTGTTACTCACGAACGTGCTGCTGTAACTGATGAGCTCCTGCAATCCATCGCTGTCGAGATCGCTGATCAACAACGATTTCACCTGATTCATTAAGTCAGGTTGGCACACGTATTCACCTTGAACCGGAAAGCAAAGCTGCGTGATTTCAGTCAGGCTTGCGTTAATGACGTGCACGTTGCTGTTGTTGAAAGTAATCAGGATGATTCTTTCGCTGATTAAATTCGCTTGAGTCGTCGTGTTTGCCGCGTTGACGTTGGGCAGCTTCTTGTTCCTCCTCGGTTTATAATTCATCCACTGCCACATTTTTAAAATGAAGCCGTTTATATGACCTTTAAGCGATGACAGGTTCGAACTGGTAGATTTGAATATGAATGATATCGGGGGCATGGCGTACGAATTCAGGTGCGTGAAGTCCCACAACTGTTTCTCCGATTTCATGTCAAACAGCGTTATGTGAGTATAGCAATCAGGACATCTTCCGGTGTTATTTATAGCAAGTCTGTGATTCCTGAGATCGTAAGTCGTGTTTTCTGTGATGTTAAATGCGATTGGGACTGAGAGTATTTCAAAATTTTGGCTTTTCACGTGATTATCCAAGTTGGTCAGGGTCACTTGAAAATGACGGGAATTCGTGCCGTTTTTGCACAAATAAATAAGGCAGTTGCCCTCGAATTTAACAATGTTTGCCTCCAAGCACTGTTTTAATTCCGATATGCTTAGGATTGAGCCAGTCCTACCGCACACAATAATTAATTTATTGTGGAATGTTTTGCCGTTCATTATTGTGATTAGCTCGCTTATTCCGTCTTGGTTTAAATCAGGAAGAGCGACAGGGAAATCCAAGTTGGTTATGTTAGTGGTGGCATCTGGATTTTGGCTGCGCAAGTGCCAGAAGAATTCTCCGGACACCGGATCTATAGCCTCCAATCCCATTTCTCCCAGTAATAAACAGTCGTTTACTCCGTCTCCGTTCACGTCAATTATATAGCAGTTTAATTCAGATAGGGGTTTTACCTGCGGAATATACCAAGCGACTGCGCCGTTATTCCCCAAAATCGAAATTGCTCCGCCTTTTATATCGGATAGAGCGAAGCTCCTCTTGAATAACAGCGCTAAATTACGACTGTTCTTAAACGCACTGGCCACAACATTAATGCCCCCTATGAATTCGAGGTCTTCATGTCGATTCTCCCAGTTGGTTACCCTGACGGGGCAAGTACCGCTTTCCGAACACGGCAGCACCCACAGGAAAACGATCACCGTTAAACAACACGCCATTATCGAGAACACAAAGCAGCTCTTCCTTATGGTGGACATTCCTGCGAAACCTTTCTTCGGTGCGATCATGTTATTCATGTGGCTGGCTATCATGTAACCGTTGGAAGGGTGATTCTTGTGGAAACTGTGAACGCCGTTCTGTACCTTCCTGTATAAGTACTTGGGGTGATGCAGGCCGTCTATTTGTATTTCTTTTTCCGAGTCTGAATCACTTATTGATTGTGGCAGTGGGGTGTAAATGCCTTGTGCTGCATTGGCCATTTCAAAAGCGGTCGTCGAAACTATTGGACTTTATTTATAAATGTGCGTGTAATCTGTTAATTTGTCGTTTGAATCATGTCTCGAATTAGATCAACTTGGGAATTTAAAAGCAAAAACGCAATAAATAATGACATTTACCACTTACACAGGCAAACCAACACGCGCAACAGAAAAGTCAGAAAACAGAAGCGCCCAGGGTTGCCAGATTTTTTTACAGGCAATGTCGCCAACTTCGTGACAAAATGCAGCTAAAGGCGCCAATTTTTTCACTCAAGTCATAAGCAAAAAATCGCCGTTTTGGGGGTCTATTCTGTATAAAAACCGTTAAATTTAAAAGGGCGTTAAATTTTGTTGCTACGGTAACAACTAGAGATGGGATTCCCCCCGGTGCAATCGTTTGCACCGGTGGAATCACGGAATGCACCCACAATGCACCGGGTACATTGGATGCACTGCCCGGTTGCCTACATTTACATAAGACATAAAAAATGCTTCAAAATGACACCAAATATAATATATTTTGTACGGACTTAAGCTAGACAATTATTTTGTAACATTAATTTCAAAAAGTTACTCATTTTGTTCAGATTTTAAGCTACAAAGCTTCCGGTTAAACTTAAAAGTTTACTATTCACTATTCACCATACACTATGAAACATTAAACCTGTAAACCACCTGCAAACAATTAAATAACATCAAGAAAAAAATATTTCTTGTTCGATTTGCGCGGGAAATTTAAATTTTTGATTGCACCCGGTACATTCATGTATACACCCTGGTGAATGCACCCATTTGGATGCTTTCAATGCACCGGGTTCATTCCTTGGCCAATCTCTAGTAATAACCAATCATGGGACCGTATTTTAAATTTTAAAGGACCTCTAAATTTTAACAGTCCGTTAAGAAGTTACAGAATCCGCTCCTTGGTACGACAAAAATCAGAACAAATTAAAAAAAAACAAATGAAACCTGCTAAAAGGTCAGAAACAAAAGAGAAATTAAAGCAACAGCAACAAAATGCAAGGCGTGAGGTGAAACAAAAAAGAAACAAAGGAATAAGATCGACAGCACCAATTCGTAGAAAATTAAAGCAAACTGTAGAAAATGAAGTAATACGATAAAAGAAAAAAACAAAACGAAAATGAAACGAAATACAGTGCGCAATACGAAAGATCACAAATGAGACTCAAAACAATAAATGAAAAACGACGAATTACAAACAACCGTCAATGAAATGCGAAAAATCAATTGTACAAGAAAAGAAAAAAAAACATGTATAGAATACGAAAGCATTAAAAAAAAACAAAAGCAGATTGACGATTAAGATAGACAAAAAACAAATAAATCTCCGGACGAAAAATTAAAAAAAAAAAAAAATCTAATATGAACCAAAAGACAACTTATTGCAAGAAGGCATCATTCAACAAAGCTTGAAAAATCAATTTGATAAATATGCAGATAAACAAAAGAGAAATACGGAGAGCATAAAATGAATTAAAAAAAAAAGAAAACAGAAGTGCCAGGATTCTACTGAATAAGATGAACAGAAAAATTAAAATCTTCGAAAGTTTTTGCGTGTAAAAAAAGAAACCCGTAGCAAACAAAAGAGAACCGTAAAAACGAGTCAAAAACAAAAGAGATAGATAGGCAGTGCAAAACATAAACATAAACAACAGGAAAAAAACAAAAGAAGATTGACTGCTTACTTACTTAGTTGAACCAAAAACAAATGAATCTCCAGACGAAAAAAAAAACAACCAGTAGAAAACAAATGACAACTGTAAAAAAAGCGTCAATTAACGAAATGTGAAAAATCAATTACACGTATGTAACTGATTTTTGACATTTTGTTGTTGTTTTGGGTTTATCTAAACAGCTGAACGTATTTTGTTTTTCTTTTCTGTTGTTTATTCTTTTGCACTATGTTTTCTCTTTTGTATTTACAGTTCTCTTTTGTTTCCTACGAGTTTCTTCTTATGTACAAAAATTTTCGTCGATTTTTATTTTTTTTTGTCGCTGTTTTTTAAAATTCGTTTTATGCTTAGCACTTCTCTTCTGTTTTTATACAGAAATAAACATATAAACGAAATGAAATAAAAATAAGCAATAAACAAAAGAAAAAAAAAAACAGAAGTGCCTTATTAAGAAGTTAAGACGGACAAAAAGAAATAAAAAAAATCGACGAAAGTTTTTGCAAATAAAAAGAATCTCACGGGAAACAAAAAAAAGAGAACCGTAAAAAGGGGAGTAGTCAAAATCAAAAGAAAAATTCATATAAAGAACAGAAAAAAGAACAAAAGAAGATCGACTGCTTAGATGCACTAAAAACAAACGAATCTCCAGACGAAAAAGAAAACTAGTAGAAAACAAAAGACAACTGTAAAAAAAGCGTCAGCCAACAAAATGTGAAGAATCAATTGGATAAAAATAAACAAAAGGGAAATGCAAAGTACAAAATGAATTAAAGAAAGAAGAAAAACAGAAGTGCCACGATCTTAAAACGAACAAAAAAATAATAAACGACGAAAGTTTTTGCAAATAAATACAAACAGACGGGAAACAAAAGAGAACTGTAAAAACGAGAGGAAGGCCAATTTGATTAAGCGGAAGGTAAATGCGAAAAACAAAAGATTTCTTCTTTTGTTTTTCTTTTCTGTTGTTTAT
The DNA here is from genome assembly GCA_036172665.1 of Prosopocoilus inquinatus. Taxonomy (NCBI): domain Eukaryota; kingdom Metazoa; phylum Arthropoda; class Insecta; order Coleoptera; family Lucanidae; genus Prosopocoilus; species Prosopocoilus inquinatus. Next base: position 3,742,736 of record CM069873.1, read on the forward strand.
TCTTTTGTACTATGTTTTCTCTTTTGTATTTACAGTTCTCTTTTGTTTCCTACGAGTTTCTTCTTATGTACAAAAATTTTCGTCGATTTTTATTTTTTTTTGTCACTGTTTTTTAAAATTCGTTTTATGCTTAGCACTTCTCTTCTGTTTTTATACAGAAATAAACATATAAACGAAATGAAATAAAAATAAGCAATAAACAAAAGAAAAAAAAAACAGAAGTGCCTTATTAAGAAGTTAAGACGGACAAAAAAAATTTAAAAAAATCGACGAAAGTTTTTGCAAATAAAAAGAATCTCACGGGAAACAAAAAAAAAGAACCGTAAAAAGGGGAGTAGTCAAAATCAAAAGAAAAATTCACATAAAGAACAGAAAAAAGAACAAAAGAAGATCGACTGCTTAGATGCACTAAAAACAAACGAATCTCCAGACGAAAAAGAAAACTAGTAGAAAACAAAAGACAACTGTAAAAAAAGCGTCAGCCAACAAAATGTGAAGAATCACTTGGATAAAAATAAACAAAAGGGAAATGCAATGACGAAAGTTTTTGCAAATAAATACAAACAGACGGGAAACAAAAGAGAACTGTAAAAACGTGCGGAAGGCCAATTTGATTAAGCGGAAGGTAAATGCGAAAAACAAAAGAAGAAATAAAAGACGACGACGATTTTCCGGCCGAAAACTTTTGCAAGTCAAGAAAGAAACTGGCGGGAAACAAAAAGACAAACTGAAACAAAAGAACCGCGAATAAGTTGCAAAACATCGACTCCTTAAAACAAAAAAGAAACAACAAATATGAAATGAATAAAAAACAAAAGAAAACGATGCTCAAGTTATTTTCGTCATGTAATACCTACTTAAATTAAAGTAGCGTCATTATTGATCACATGGTATGTATTTTCTTTGTCGTCATGTGAAGACACATAAGTAGCCCAAATTGTGCCCAAATCAGGCGCCAGGCGCCAAATAAAATGTTTAAATGCTAAATACATCTGAAATGGCGGAATTTCGCCCAATCTGGTAAACCTGGAAGTGGTAATTTCAGTGCTGCCAATAGCCAAGAAATTCCGGAATTCAAGAAAAATGCACTCTGTGATTATAGCTCGTAAATAATAATAAGTGGCCCGACCAGATAATTGGATTATGCATTGGTAAATGGAAGACAGGTGTGAATGTAAAAAAAAATATGTGAAAATGCATTTTTCAGTACTGCCAATTTTCAATATGATAAATGACTAAAAAGAAACAAGTCTCCAGTAATGACAAAATATTCTACGTAACAATTATTGAAGAAAATATGATTTTGTGGTTTGTGAATAGTCATTAGGGAAATTTTTCGCATTTTCTATTCATGAAAACGAAAATTTCCCTAAAAAGAGAAGAAACTAATAATTTGGTAATCACAAAGCAACACAAAACCTGTGGCTGTAATCCAAATAAATAGTGAGAAAACCCCTCGACCACATTTAATGGATAAACAAAAGAGAAATACGCAGTCGAGGTTTTTTCTCACTATTTATTTTAATAATTTGGTAACAATGCGTTAGTTCCATGTTTGTTGGTAAACCTAAAACCAAAATAACAATAACAAACAAACATTGCAGAGAGCCAGGAAAAAAGTGCTTAATGTTTAATGCATATTCCACATTCCTAATTAATTCCAACTTTACATTCATCAGAACGAGATGGATAAACTCACGTTAATATCAGGGACGTTGTTCTTAGCAGCCGACGTGTTTGCCATAGTAAGTTTGGCAATGCCAGACTGGATCATCACCGAAGTTGGAGGTATGTATGCATATAATTAATAACGAAAAGTGTTTGGTGATAATCGTTTCATGTACATCAAGTTGCAGGTAATACAAGATTAGGTTTAATGTGGACATGCATGACCTTGTATAATAGATCACAAGTCTGCTTTACGCCGGATCTGCAGCCAGAATGGTTGCTGGCTCTAGTGTGTATATTTGTGGGATGCATTTGCATCACCACCACTATTATTTTATTGGCATCGTCTCACTGGGACAGGAATGTTGTACCGTACGCTCGATGGGTTGGATTCACTGCAAGTAAGCCAAGCTAGAATTCCGATCGCCCAATCGTGTTTAAATCTTATCATTCAAAAAAATGTTCTGTTTTTGTAGTGGTGCTATTCTGTCTGGCCGCGGTTATATTTCCAATGGGCTTTCACGTGGATGAGATAGGGGGGCAACCCTATCAGCTGCCGAACAGTCACCAAGTTGGGATCTCGTATATTTTATTTGTTTTGGCACTCTGGATCACCGTCATCTCGGAACTGTTTGCAGGGAAAGTGTGTCTTCCACATTTTTGATTTGTAAAGTCTGAAAAATCAGACGTTCTCTTTTCTGCAATGAACAGATAAGTGTAACATTTATAACAACAAACAAGGAAAAGGTGTTAGAATAGTTTCCAGCCCCAGATTTTGTTAAGTCGGCCTTTATGAAGTCAAGAATGAACATAATTTCAATATCTTTCAGAATTTTATTTCTAAATTGAACATTGGAACATGTTTTCAGACATTCAGACAACGCAGTCTTTTTACTTCTAATTTCTTATTACCTAATTAAGAAATATTAAGATCTGTCCTCTAATAATTTTTGTTATTTCTGCTGTGATTAGTTTTATGATATTATATAGATTAGGAAGATATTATTATTTTAAAAAGAATTGTTATATACTCTTAATTAATTTTACTTTTTATGAATATTATTTTTGAGGTAAAGGTTTTAATAAATAAGATCTGCAATTACAGAGTGCAATAAGGAAGTTATTAATAGCATATTCTAATCTAATTGCTGTATCAATACACACTCATCTGTTATTATTACTATTATTATTGAATAGATAAAACAGCGACAACCTACGATCGCTTTTTGACCTGACATTGCTGAAGAAGTCCCAAATAGAGCCGAAACAGCTGTACAGAGGCCGCTCGAGGTTTTCACTGCAATCAAAAACGATTTGCAACAATTTTTTTTAATTATTATTAAAGCCGCTTTACACTGATCTGATTGTCCATTTCATTTTGATTTGTCTTCAGAAATATTTGTTCATCTTCACACTGTTTGAATTTTTATTTCAGTTGCGCGGTTTGATTTCTCATGTGACGATGTCGGAATTGGCCATTTAATTTTCTCTAAAGCTTTTATCAAGTGGATAAAGTATAAAGTGTCTATTACACGAGGTTAAAATGAGATGAGAATGCATTGGTGCAGGGATTGGAGCGCTCTTATAAGTCTTTTAACTCAATGACATTGTTTCGATTAATTTTATTGATTACTCAGAATGTATTACGTACTATTTTCCTGTATATTTATCAAGCAGAAGGTTTGTGAAATGTATTATATTTTCTTCTTGATCCAATGTAATAAAGCATTTAATTTCAAACCAATAATAAAATTGCCCATTTCATTATGAATTTTAATAGATGAACAAGTAATATCATAACCGGAGCTTAGGGGAATTTCAGGTGTTGTTTTGGTTACACAGCACCATTAACAAGGGTGGAGAAAACAGTTGAATTATTTACTTAAAAAAAAATAGAGAAATACGCCTTTCCGTTTAATTTTTTTCGGGAAACTGGGAAAAACTATTACTTCTACAAATAGCGCCCTCTAACTACTTTATAACAAAGTAGCCGGAGTCGTTGAATAAAAATTTAAATAAGCTTAAAATTCCCTTTCAAATGAGCCGAAGTTCGTTAATTTCTGATAAAGTGTACAGAAGTTATGATATTTTTTTAAGTAAATACTTCAACTGTTTTGTCCACCCTTAGGGTCATTTTCATAATCAGACTTTAAAGTTACTTTAACCTAAAAAAGTACATTTGTTTCCCTATACTTAAAGTGACTTAAAGCTTTCTTAAAGTCTAATTATGAAAACGGCCGTTATTAATGGTGATTCGATAATAAATCTAAAATAAAAGTTATGCAGAATTTATAGCTTTCTAATGGCGCTATCAAAGCTATACATAAGTAATTTTCTTTTTTTTAATTCAACGTAATAAAGAAATTTAAAGCACAATTTTTAATCTTTTTTGCAACCAAGATGAATAAAATAAACACTTTGGGGAGCGACGTCGCTGGAGACCGATCCAACACGCTTTTCTGAACCAGTGTTGCCAATCAACTCGACCAAAAATTCCTTTTTCGGCATACAGTATATCCCTAGAATTCCCTAAATTTATCTGACAAATTTAAACAGAAGGTTAAGGTCAAAAACGCGATTGCAGAAAAAAAAAAACAATGGGAATTATTTATTTGCGTACCTGCGCAGGCAAATTTATAATTTTTTTTTGGCAGTTAACCATTAAAACGTATCGTTTTTAAGTTTTGAAATTCGTCCTCAAACATTTCCGTCCCTTTTTGAATGTTTACTTGCGATCGTCTTTTGTTTGTTTCCAAATATTTCTATAATTCCGTCACTTTTTGATTTTTTTTTGTGCTGTTGCCCTTGTTGGTTTTAAAAGAAGACCGCGTCGTCGTTATGAATTAATAATTTGTTTTTCTTTCCTTTTTTCTTTTGTTTATCTTCTGAACCTGTTTCGGTTTCTTCCTTCGTATTTCTTTGTTTGGTTTTCCGCGATGAAATTTACGATCGCCTTTTGTTTCTTATTTCTTTTTTCGTTGTGTCAATCAATCAGAAATCTTTTGCACTTCTTTTTCCTTCGTCAATGATTAGTCGTCATTTGTTTTTGTTTTCTTCCTATTTTCATTTCGTAAATAAGTAGATTTGACAGAAATTTGTTTTTGCTTGTTCATTATCGTGAAGTTCGTATTATTATATTATTTATTTATTTTTTAATTACGTTCTTTGCTTCTATATGTTTGATCGTCGTTTGTTTTCTCTTTACTTTTTCATTTGCAGTGGTTCTCGTTTGTCAAAAACGTTTCTCGTCTTTTTTTTTAGTTATTACAATTTTGCAGTAATCGAATAATGATTATAATGTCTTTGGAAGTTTGAATTTGAAAGTTTGAACCGCGCTTTCTTTTGTTTTAGCCACGCTCAATAAATGAAAAACCCTAATAATTTTGCCGCCAAATTTAAAATATTCTCAAATAAAATGCGCTTTCTTTCGTTCACAAAATCGTGATCCAAACGTGCTTTAATTCAAAAACAGACATTCTTTTCTTTGAATCTCTCTATTTTTAAAACTCCTCTGGATTGAATTGTTGTTATTTAATATTTACAAATGAACTGTCAATTAAAAATTCGCAACAAACAGGTCCAAACTATTCGAAACACGATTCAAACTTTTAAGCGAAAGAAAGCACCTAAAATTACGCGCTACGTACTAAAGTTTTCGTACAAATTGGATATTTCATTTTAACTTTATAGAACAACACATTGCAGCGTAACCTGTTATCAAGGACTCGTATTTTGTAGTTGCTCAACGTGCAAATTTACAGGTGAATCCCCTTTCTCTCTCGTTCCAAAGATTACGTTGCCTATACGTCAGCAGCAATTGTATTGGCCGGCAGAATTGTGTGTTGTGCAACAACGTGTAATTCCATAAGCTCAGGTAATTACAAAAATTATTTATAATAGATTAAGATAGCTGATTAATGTTGAAATTGGCATAACATGCAAATCAACATATGTTGATTTGCCATAAAGTAAGTCAAAAATCAGGAAGAGAGCAGCAATTTAACCTCATGCATTTCGACATAGTTGATCGTCGATTTTATTATAATAATGTTCATGTTCGTGAGGGTGCAACAGGCTTGACTTGAATAGAAAATTAAATATAACCTAACCTGTAAACGTAACCAAAAAATTAGTTAATAATAAACTGTTGAACCGGCTGAATTACAGGTAAAAATGACAAAGAAGTGGAAAAGGAGGAAGCAGGAGAAAAAGGCTGCCGCACAAAGTGCCTCTGGAATTCAGAAGGCTTCGCAAAGCAGCGATGAATTTCAAGCTGATGCGGCTAAGCCTGAATCTGAAGCCCTTGCAGAAGGTGCAACTGGCAGTGGCAGTAAATCGAATGAACCGGCTGAGAATTCCATAATAGAAATATCTGATAACGAAGAAGACGAATCGACGGCTTTAAAAGTCGAAAACACCGACGTTCCATATAACAGTCCATCAAAAAAGAGAAGGTCGCAGGGCAGGAAGAACCAGAAATGTGAGAAGTCATCGCAGAGTGACGATGAATTTCAAAATAATCCGGGGGTTAGTCGTGATCACAGCTTGCGAAATACCAAACGTGAACCTCAGCAGCGCTCAAGGAGTACCAGCAAAGATCCCAAGGAATCGGAACTCAAAGAAAATTGTGCCCCCGCCGAAGCTGTTTTGTTAGAAACACCCCGCAATGATGTACCTATAATCGAGAAAGAGAAACTATCATCCATGAAGTACCAAAACACCGGGAAGGTACAGGGCCAATATTTTTCATCCAAAGGCCAGTCGAGAGGGCGAAATGCTAATAATTGGCAGACTGAAAATCGTGAGGATGGGGTGGATGGGAATAGGAGAGGACGTAGGGGAAACTTCAACAAATCAGAAAATTCAAGCTACTATTACAGCAACCAGTCACGTCGCGGTCCTGAACGAAATTATAGTCATTCGCATGCAGAAGCTTCGACTTGTAAAAGTTCAGAAAATGCATCTGGAAGATGGGAAGTGGATGATGCTGAAGGTCTGAGCTCGAGCCCCAGTCGAGGGCGTGCAAAAAATACACAGACTCCTCGAGAAGTGCTAAGTTATTTAAAGGGGCAAGATGCAGACAAGGAAGATTTAAAGGCCAACAAAGGAGAAGACGAAGAATTTAAAAGGTTCGAGAAGAACTGGCAAACAATGTCATTTAACAAAATGATAGAAAAAAATTTTGATTTGTTTTGCATGCCGGAAGACTATTCTTTGGGACACTGCGTCGCTGCAGATTTGGAGATGGGAGCTGGAATAGCGGTGCAATTTAGGTACAAATTTTTTTTTAGAATCTACTAATGTTAAAATTTGTTTTCTGAAATTAAGAAAAAAAACAATGTCTTAAATATTTTTAGAAAAAGTAGGAAAATTGCATAAATTCAAAATTGAAAATTGAATGGGGAAGTTTACCACACTACTTAACAAAAAAAATTCTTCAGTATAGATGACTATGGATAAACGGCTGTAATCATTTGGTTATCTATATTATAGATTTTTTTAAATAATGTTCCATTTTATTAGTTTTTTAAACAAGGAGATTATTCACATTAATTGTTAATTAAATAGTTTTTAAAGGCAATTCAACAATTTTCTCTGTTAATGCAGATGGAAATTAAAAATAACAATAATAGATTAGTAATTCTTGAATAAATCTATTATTTTTGTTTTGAAATAAATCAGGAAGAATTGAAAAATTGCGCACACTTTTAAAAATTCGGAAAGTTGCATAATATCAGTCAATTGTGAAAATTTACGATTTTTTTGTTAAGAAAAAACATCTTTTCCGCCTGCGGTGTAGGCAACCATACAAACCACGGAGTTTCTCGATTTGTCTATACATATTGAGAATTGAGAATGTTTATTGAAAGAATCCAATTTATTTATTTATTTATAGATAAAATGGCATGTCATTAAGATTAACTGTGTATGATTTTTAAAGGTAATTCAATAACGTTTTCCATTAATACAGAAAAGAATTAAAAAAATAAATAAATTAGTAATACTTGTATGTTTATTATTTCTATTCTGAAATCAGGAAGAATTGGAAAATTATTAAAACAAAAATAGGAAAGTTGCAGCATAAATTCAGTAAATTGTGAAAATTTATAAATTTCCCAACAAAAAATAATTAATGTAGGCAACCGCACGAACTGCGGGTTCTTCGGTTTGCCTATACTAACGATTTTCATTAAAACAATCTAATTTATTTATTTTTAGACAAAATTATTAAAATTAATTTTTTATGATCTTTAAATAACTTGAGAAACTGGCACGTAATCAAAGTTGTTTATGATTTTTAAAAGCAATTCCACAACTTTCTCCATTAATACAGATGAAAAAAAATAAAAATAACATAAATTTGTGTTTCCTGTACTTGCCTATTTCTGTTTTGCAATCAGGAAGAATTTAAAAATTGTTTAAATATTTAAAAATTAGGAAAGTCGCATAATTTCAATTAATTGGGAAAGTTCGTGACGAAAAATTATTTTTACCGCCTGTAATGTAGGCAACCGCACGAACTGCGAGTTCTTCGTTTTGCCTATACTTACGATTTTCATTAAAACATTCTAATTTATTTATTTTTAGACAAACCGGCATGTTATTAGAGTTATTATTTTATGTTATTTGAAAGTGGTTCAATAACTTTCTGCAAATGAAGAAAGATTAGCCGGAAAATAAATTATTTATCGGTTTGGCTATGCTAAGGGTTTTTTATGAAAAAGTCTAATTTGTTTATTTTTATAATAAACCGGTACGTAATTAAAATTGTTTATGGTTTTTAAAGACAATGTAACAACTTCCTCCCTTAATACAGATGAAAAATTAAAAAAAATAAATAAATAATTGTTTCCTGTACTTGCCTATTTCTGCTTTGCAATCAGGAAGAGTTGGAAAATGGTTTAAATATTTAAAAATTAGGGAAGTCGCATAATATCAATTAATTGAGAAAGTTCCTGACAAAAATTATTTTTACCGCCTGTAATGTAGGCAACCGCACGAACTGCGGGTTCTTCGATTTGCCTATACTAACGGTTTTCATTAAAACAAACTAATTTATTTATTTTTAGACAACCCGGCATGTTATTAAAATTAATTTTTTATGATATTTGAAAGTGGTTCAATAACTTTCTGCAAATCAAGAAATAGTAGCCAGAAAATAGAATATTTATAGCCAAAAAATAAAAAAAAACTATTTCTGAAAATACCATAACTTACACTAGAGTTTGGATATAGTTTAAAAGCCATAGTGTTTATTTCTAGACGAATATTTAACGGATTTCAAGATTTGGTCTCGCAAAACCAACAACCAGGTGGATTGGCAGTTTTAAAAAGCGGACAAAGATTTGTGTACTACCTAGTTACAAAACACATTTCCAAAAGAAAACCAGCCCGGCCGTTACACCTGTGGAACTCGCTCCAAAAAATGAAACAACACATTATTGCAAACGACGTGAAAAAATTAGCCCTGCCGAGGATAGGCTGCGGCCTGGACGGCATGAATTGGAATTACGTCAAGACCATGTTGGAGTACATTTTTCAAGAAGTTGATGTGGAAATATGTGTGTGTAGAATTGTGCAAGAGCGTGGCAAAAGCCCCACACTAAAACAAAGCAAGTTGGAACACTTTGGTGTCAAAGTAGAATATTCGAGTCAACCTGCTCCAAAAAGTGGGGAAGAAGAACAAGCTGTTCCAAGCAGTTGGGACGAAGAACAGGTTGCTTCAAGCAGTTGTAAGGAACAAGTTGTTGCAAGTGGTTGGAAAGAGGAACAAGCTGCTCCAAACAGTTGGAAAGAAGAACAAGTTGTTCTAAGCAATATGAAAGAACAAGCTGCTGCTTCATACAATTGGGAAGACGAAGAAGATGCTCCAAGCAATTGCGAAGACGATCCTGTGTATGTAGTTGAAACGTCATGTCCGAGCTTCCCCAAAAACGAAAATTATGCCGAAAAGACGAGCTTCGATGATCCTGAAGATCATTGGAATACGAATGAGGGAGGTGAAGTGTTTAACAGTGTAATTGACACCTGTCGTCCAGCAAATTTTTCAAATAAGGTTCCTAAGAAATATAGTGAAAACGTTAGCCCCAATGTTGCTTCACGAAACCTACCTCGGGAATCCTCAAATTCAAAGAGAGCCGAGTCTAGAGAGAGAAAAAGAAGTACTTCAAGGCCAAGACACGATGAACAAAGGGGCAGAGATTCTGAAATGCAGAGAGCGTCGTATCCAAAGAGAAACATTACGTCATTCAACAGTCGCAGGGAGAAAAGTGCATCACGGCAGAGGCATGTTGATGACTTTGATAAATTTGAATCGATCATGAGAAGTGCCTCGGACTTTACGTACACAAAAGTCAAAGAAATCCAAGCTGACCTGTTCTCAATGTCGGAAGAGTACGCTCTCGGTCACTGCGTTGCAGAAGACATGAACATGGGCAGCGGCATCGCAGTGAATTTCAGGTAAATCATGATTAAAATGTGCCTTCGAGTTGTTTTTTAAATTTGTTTCTATTTCAGGCAACAGTTTAAAAGAATCGATGAACTGCTTGACCAGCGGCAAACTCAAGGGGGCCTAGCCGTTCTAGACGTAGAGAACCGTTACATATATTATTTAGTAACAAAGAAGAAATCCAGTGGGAAGCCCACGTACTTAACCTTCTGGAAATCTCTGGAAAAAATGAAGAAACATGTATCCGAGAATAAGGTTAAGAAAATTGCGCTTCCCAGGATCGGTTGCGGATTGGACGGGCTTGAATGGTCTTATGTAAAGAAGATGCTGGAATATGTGTTTATGGATGTTGACGTAGAGATTACCATCTGCAATTTTCAACAGGTTTGTAGTTTAGGAATGTGTACGTTAAAAATGATGTATAGGGTGTCCCAGCAACGCGTTCTCGGGCTATATCTCGACCACTACACAACTGAAGATACAAAAAAGAGTTTCAAGACTTTTTCGTCTTAAATTTTCGAGGTCTACAACGTAAAATTATTTTCAACTCTACAGGTGACTCAAAACAGTGATGTCAGGTGCAACTTTTTTTTTATTTCAAATAGCACATCCTGTATTTAAAGTCAAATTTAGATTTCTCTTAGGTTTCTACACATTTTTTTTTTTTTTTTTTGTATAACAAAATCTATGTCTAAAAGGAAGTAGTTCTGGATATATTTAATATTTTATCTAAAAACTGGCGTTTGCAGACATTAGTTATTTCTTTTTAGCTCTAAAAAAAGATTTTAGGTACAGATGTAGTTGACATTTAAGCTTGTTATAATAAGCCACTTTTTAATAAATATTTTTATCGTCACAGGATGATCATGTTACTAGGCAAAACATCAGAAACTTCAAAATGACGAGAGTCAATTTTCTTATAGCGCTTTCGATTGGCATGTGCTATGTGCACCGAGTGTATCTTCATCTCGTTTTAATCTCATGGAATAAAATGAGATGAAGGTACACTCAATGTACCTGGTGCACCCCAATCGAAAACGCTATTAAATAGCGCGCCCTAAATTTTCTGATCCTAAATTGTTGCTCCGCCGAGAACACACTGTTGGGACATCCTGTATATAAGCAGGGTTCCCACTTAGTTCCTGTATGCCATTAAAACATTCACCACAAAGCTTTTGACTGCGGTCAACCTACTTTTCTAATGTTGACATATTTAAGTAATTTTCTATTTCATCCTGATTTCAGAAAGAAATAAACAAACGCACAAAAATTAATAATGATTAATAAATTACCTTCAAAAGTTAAAAACAATTTTTGTAATCCGTCTGGTTCGCTTAAAAACCCAGACTTTTTTAAAAGAAATAAATAGTATGAGTATAGGCAACCCATTGTTCGCTACCGTTTGTATGTTGCATATACTGAAGGACCAAGAATTTTTTTTCTCTTTAAAAACATACTAAACTTTATTTCGAATACTTAGATAATATAATTTTCCTATTTTTTTTTAATTTTTAAAGCAATAACAATTTTCCACTCACTTTTTCTAATTTCAGAAAACAAATCTAAATTATTTTTTGTTTAAAAAATGTAATTTTCTTTAAAAAAAATAGTCTTGATACATGCAACCCAATATACAGAGTCGTTCGCATTTTGCCTACATTGAAGAATTATCATTTTTTTTTGTGAAATGTGCTAAACATTTTTATTACTCACTCAGATTATGCAGTTTTCCCACTTTTATTGAATATTTAAAACAGGTACAGTTTTGCATTTTTTCCCTAATTCCTTTATTACTAAATTTAATAATTATTAAATTGTAATTTCAAAAATTATAAACAATTTTTATAATCCGCCTGGTTTACTGAAAAACCAGACTTTAAAAAATAAGAAGTCTGAATATAGGCAACCCAATGTACGTCAATTTATTATTTTTCTAATTTCAGAAAAAAAATCTAAATTAAATTATCTGTTTCGGTTAAAAAAAGCTAAGTTTCATCAAAAGAAACAAAAAAGTCTTAATGTAGGCAACTCAATATACACAGCCGTTCGTATTTTGCCTATACTGAAGAATTATCACTTTTTTTTTGTGAAATGTGCCAAACATTTTTATTACTCACTCAGATTATGCAATTCTCCTATTTGTATTGAATATTTCAAACGGTTACAGTTTTGCACTTTTTTTTCAATTTCTTTATTACTAAAATTAGTAATTATTAAATTATAATTTCAAAAATTAAAAACGATTTTTATAACCCGCCTGGTTTACTTAAAAACCAGACATTCAAAAAATAAGAAGTCTGACTATAGGCAACCCAACGTACACAACCGTCTGTATGTTGCCTATACCAAAAACCCAAGAATTTTTTTCTCCTTGTTAAAAAATGTACTAATTACGATTACTTAGATTATGCAATTTTCCTATTCTTTTAATATTTAAAACAGTAAAAACTTTCAATTTATTTTTCTAATTACAGAAAACAAATTTAAATTAAATTATTTGTTTCGTTTAAAAAAAAAACTAGGCTTTCTCAAAAGAAACAAAAAGTCTTAATGTAGGCAACCCAATATACAGAGCCGTTCGTATTTTGCCTATACTGAAGAATTATAATCTTTTTTGTGAAATGTGCTAAACATTTTTATTACTCACTCAGATTATGCAATTTTTTAAGAATTTTATTGAATATTTCCACCGGTTACAGTTTTGCATATTTTTTTTTCAATTTCTTTATTACTAAAATTAATAATTATTAAATTGTAATTTCAAAAATTATAAACAATTTTTATAACCCGCCTGGTTTACTTAAAAAACAAACTTTAAAAAATAAGAAGTCTAAATATAGGCAACCCAATGTACACAACCGTTTGTATGTTGCCTATACTAAAGGCCCAAGATGTTCTTTTCCCCTTGTTAAAAAATGTACTAAATTGTATTACGATTACTTAAGTTATGCAATTTTCCTATTCTTTTAATATTTAAAACAGTAACAGCTTTAAATTTATTTTTCTAATTAGGGGAAACTAGGTTTTCTCAAAAGAAAGTAATATAGGCAACCCAATATACAGAGCCGTTCGTATTTTGCCTAAACTGAAGAATTATAATTTTTTTTTGTGAAAAATGCGCTAAACTTTCTTACTACTTACTCTGATTATGCAATACAACTTGTTTATTAAGCGAACGTGATTTTAAAAAATGTTGAAACTTAATTTCCAGTTCTTCAATTAGATGTTTATAATAAAAAAAAACGGACCGTTTCCTGAATTTTCTCTGATAATTATGAAATTCCCTAAATTTTTCCCGGTGAGTGGGAACCCAGTTACGTGAATGTAAATTATATAAGACAGATATGTATTGTAATTACTTCGTTTGTTTTTGCTGTAATTCTAAAACTCCAGTTTGTTTCAGAATTATGGTAAAACCAAACAGAAGCTTAAGCAATCCACCAAACCTTCGAAAAAGGAAAAGTCGCAGAAAATTTCCAAAAACGCTAAAAGAAAATAAACAATTGATTCACCATTGCCCTATAAATAAATATTTTTTAAAGCATTGAATTTTCATTATCCCAAAGCTGTTTTTTTTTTTTTTTTTAATAAACAAAACTTCACTCTAAAAATTACACATGCATTGTTCTGTTGTTTCAGGAATCTGATTCTGTTTATTCAATGCAACCACCCTCATACAAGAAAGGTAGAGTCGTGAATGACCCCCGAGTAATCACCGAGCTGGAAGAGTGGTCGATCATCATTTACTTGGGGTCTGAAGACGGCTACGTAACAGACGAAATAAGAAGCCTGGATAAAAAATTCCATAACATCGAAAGTGCTTATACAAGAGGAAAACGCACGGTTGGAGAAACCATCCGCACCGATAAGCTTAACTACATCCTGTACGGCTTCATTGTTAGAAAAAAGACGCATGATCCTTTCGGCTACGCCCACTTCCAAAAGTGCCTTAATTTCGTTCGAAAATTAAACGCGAAAGATAAATACTACTACATAGGAATCCAAGCTTTCAACGATAACAATGATCAGCTGATCATGTCGAAGCTGGTTAATCTAATGAGACATACTCTGACGCAGTGCGAAGTTTACGTTTGTTGGCCGCCTGAACTGCATTGGTGTATGCCTAAGATTGCCCAGTAGATTTTGATCACTCTTATTTTCTGTGTCGTTGCCAAAAAAATAAACGTTGATTAAAGAGTAAAAATAGAGTAGAGGAGGATGATTCCCCCTAATAATTTTTTTTAAGTATTCCGTAAATTTGCATTGAAAAATAATTTGCTCTTTATTTCTTTCCTTTTTTTTATAAAACGAATTATTTTACACTTAATAATAAACTGCCGATTGTATTGAAATCAAACAACAATAAACTCAATAACGAATATCTACGAGCAGGGCACTTCTGTTTGCAAGGCTTCCCAACTAAACCCCAGCTCTCCCTCCTTCAACTTGATCACGTTACGAGAATCGATTGCTTTAAATAACTGAGAAAACGGCGAATACTGTCTTATCGTAGACAAGTCCCCTATTAAAATGAGCTTGTACTTCGCTCGTGTTATGGCAACCGTCAGTCTTCTTTTATCCTCCAAAATATCAAACTGCAAGCACACAAGGTATTAGGGGGTGAGAAGTTTGAACACGAGTGAAATTAATTATACTTTGGTGATTGGAATGGCAGTCGAAGGATCTCTTGATTTCGTGCAGGAATAAATAATAATGTCCTTGTCTTGACCTTGGAATTGATCTACGGTACTCACATCGATGTCCTTCAATAAAGATAAAATCAGGGGAACCTGAGCTCGGTATGGTGATATCACACCAATAGATTGTTTAGGAACCTCAGCCTAAAACACACCGCAGGTTTTACTATTATTTAATTTAAAAACAAGTTTAGCAACTTACTTTAATCAACGCATTTACAAGATTGAAAATAATAATAGCCTCAAAAAAATTAGTGCATGAAAACAACTCGTTTCCTTCGATTCCATTCGTAAGCACTTGACTCGATTTCGAATGATTTATTTTTAGATTCCAGACAGGCCCCGTGTCTAACACTCTAACAGCCGAGTCAAGCGAATAATTCAGAGTTTCAATCACCCACTCTTGATCCTTGTATTTCGAAAGATAACTCTGCACCAAATAGGAGTAAAAAAATAGCTTCCTTCACATTATGCTCGAATCAAAAAAATACCTCTAATTTATTAAGTCGTAAAGTTGCATTCTCCACGCTCGAATTCGCCGTTAACAAATCCCCCTTGTAAGTTAAGGCGTTAGCCAATTCCATAATCGTCTTGTTCATTCGGTATTGGTAAGTTAGAGTTACAATAGCCTCTGAATGCTCCTGCAGCCTCTCGAATAAACTCACCGATAGGCCTCTTACTCTGTTGAGGTGATGAAAATGGATAATTGTGATTGAATTGCATAGCCGTGCACTTACATGGCCTCACGGTTTCTAACAACCGGTGGCAATTGATCCGGATCACCGATTAAAATGAATTTCTTCGAAGTCGAAAGCGCCCTAAACAGCGAACACTGCAACACTTGCGTGCTCTCATCTACTATACACACATCTAGGGTCCTCTTGCTTAATACAGGGTGTTTACAACCCAGACAGGTTACGGCTAGCACTTTCTGCAACGCATTTTGTGCGCATTTGGGTCGATGTTTATTCAAAAAAAAAAAAATACTTACGACGTTGCTGTAAACCTTTTCTAATTCCTCGGGGCTTTTGCAGTTTTTCGTCAGCGCAAACTCGGACATGACTTTTAAGCTCGGATGAATTTTCCCCTCGCTTCCAAGCCTCATAAAATTAATGCCGCAATCTTTTAATCGAATGCAAACGTTATCCACAGCCATGTGGGTGTGACTAGTAATTAAAACCGTCTTGTTAAGCTCGAGCAAAAGTTGCACCAAAGCGACTATAGTTGCTGTTTTTCCTTCAAAACAAAAAAAAGAAATGAGGGGGCTTGCTTCGGATTGTGAAGTTTTGTTTACCAGTCCCCGGCATGCCTTTAATTAGGAGGTAGTCATTTGCAGCCAAGGCTTTCAAGACAGCTCGCTGCTGCATCTTATTCAAGGTACGTAAGATCGGTGTCGCCTTGGTGGCTACGACTTTAGGGAATTTAGTTTGAAACGTCGGGGCTTCCCCGTCTATGATAAGGCGCCTCAAACGATCGGCTTCTTTCGTTGGCTCCAACAGCAGCGCTAAGTTTGTGAAGTTAAAAGCGTATGCGTTATTGGAATCGTATGAATCCAAGTGGAATATACAATCGGCATATCTCAAGGTCAAGTCTCTAAAAATAATTTGTATTTTATTTAAATTTTTCTCTCTCCATTTTTTCATTTACCTGTCGAGTGCGATTGTGATTGATTTATGATCCAGGTATGTAACCATACCGGAAGCCACAGCCGGTCTTGTCGCTGTACTTACGACAACGTAACCACTATCACTAATGCCAGACATTAAAAAGCTCGCAGCGCTTATTGAATCGACTTTTTGAAACGTGTGTTTGTAAAAGCCGTCACACTCCACCACACTCTCTGCCACTTTCACAGAAGTAATACACTTGCCAATTTTTTCTCTTTAACCAAAAAAAAATGTGTGCTTCGCATATTGATTATTATGTGTCATTTGGTACCTTTCTTCTGCGGTTTGCGTGTATATTACACTGACTTCCTTGCCCGTCTTCCTGGTGCTCTCCAAATCCAATAAATTACTCCAATGGACAAAATATTGTATGTGAGCGTCATTTAGATGCGTTAGCACCTCATCCTTCACTGACTGTAAGTGTTTGTTATTGGTTAAATCTGCGCTCTCATACCTGAAAGCTTAAATTTAATGAAGCCAAAAAACTTCAAGTGAAGACTTGCCGTAAATAGGTACAACAAATCATGTTATAGGGGCATTTCCCGCAAGCGCTGTGATGATTGATAGGTCCTGGAAATTCCGGTATCTCCAACGCATCATCCCCGAGTCCTTTAACTTTGGCCTTTCTAGTTAAATAATAAGCTAACTCGTTCCTGAGCAGTATCAAGTCTCTTCTTTCTTGCTCGCTGTGTGGTATTTCCCTCAAGACTCCTTCTCTAACAAAATTAAACCACCTTATTTCTCTGTGCGTGGACGTGCAATTAATTAATTTACTTCAAGTACAGCAACAAACCAGACGTCGCTTTGTATCCGAGCTTGTTCATCATCATAATGTACAGCATGACTTGTCCGCGATGTTCTAAGGAGACCGTGGCCCTTCCCGTTTTCAACTCGAGGGGCATTACGTTACTTCCGTGTCGTACACTCACATCTATCTTACCCTTGATTCCCAATTCTCGACACCAAATGTTTTCCTCGATGTCCAACACAGAGTCAATATTGCCTTGCCAATTTGCACTCTGAAATTAATTCGCGTATTACGATGTCTCCGCCTTCACTCGAATATTTACGTTTGACGTTGGGGTTTTGTTGTTCAAAACGTAACAATTCATGAACGAGACGATTCTAGAGACGTATTGCTGCAACTCGGTCTCCAGACATTCCAACGTTAAGGAACTACTGTACATCATACTGATCTGAAAGGCAGCGAAGCTTAAGCAAGAAGTAAAAAACACGGTTGTATTGTAAAAAGCTCACGGTGTCTTTACTTGCTAGAATCTCTTTTAATAATCGCTGGGTTTCGTCGGTTGTTGTAATTCTAGACTTGAGGACGCGCTCCAGCAAAGTGTGCACCAAAACCCCGATGACCATCGCTTTATTTTCCGGTTCGAAGCCGAAGAATCGCTCTTTAAATACGCTGCGTCTTTTACAGAACACGGCACCTAACAATAATCATTTAAGAAAAGTGCACACTTTGATTTTAAATTGGGGGGCCTACCGACTAAAGACGTGGTAGAAATGAGAAAATCCGGTTCGTAGACGAGTAAGCCTTGCTCATTGTTTATTTTCCATTTTGTGTCGGCTAGGACTGCACAGGCATAGACGGTACAACCTGCGGTAAACTTACTGTAGATCCTGCAATGCGTGGTTTAATTTTTAATTGCCAGTACATTATGTATGAAAAGGAAAGACGTCAATACTTCTTAGCTGAGAGTAATTGATGTTTTATACTTGAATTACTTTTTAAAAGTAATTTGTCTCATATTGGACGTAATTAATGTAATTGATACCCGAGTTACTTTTTAGAAGCAAAATATAAGTATTAAAATGACATTTACCAGAATCCTTCCAAAATACACTTCGCCTTTTCTTTTGATTTAATACTCTGCAAGACAATATTTACATGATTTTCATTTCTTGTGACTTCGACGAGAGTGCACAGCTGCATTTCACTCAAATCCAACAGGTAATCTTCCTGTGACTGTAACAATCTCAAATTCGAACACGCTACTTAACTATTTAAACCAAACAGCAACTTACAGAGATTTTAAATTCCACCCAGCTGTCGTTTAATAATGATAACTCATGTAAAAGGTCTCCGTTATTTAAGTTCCCCTCAACTTCATCCATTGAACGACTGCCATTGGCAACGTTTTCAACTGAAAAATTGAGTTTCACTTTAGCTTTGGAAGTGGAAGGCATCACTGCGTTTGGCTCTGGAGATTTTACAGGAGTCCTCTCGTTTTTTTTCTGAGCCTCAACGGATCTACAATAATTAATTGCTTAACACCCTTCTAAATTTGCAATGGTTTTAGAGAGAAAAAAAAACCTTTTATTTGGTGTAATATACTTTAAAATAGAACTCTGCTTCTTCTCCGAACTCTTTGGGCACTCCTTCGCCGGCGTCTTTCTGCTCGATTTGCTAGGGGTAACCTTCACAAAGTTCTCAAGCACTTCAACGTTAAATTCACCCGTCGGGGACTTCTCAAACAATTTCTTTTTGGGGGTGGCCTTATTCGGAGTTTGCCTCGGTTTACTTTGCTCGGATTTACTGGGCGTTTCTTTCTCTTTTAATCGAGGTGAACGACGCGGCGATAATTCCCCTGGCACAAAATGAACGTTGTTTTCATCTAAAATAATAATTGTACTATCGTCAGTTCTGCAGCAGTTTTTCGTACTGCTGGTAGGAACGCCGTTCCGGCAATCATCCCCCGATATTGGGGATATATTTATCACATCCGTAAGTAAACTTCGGTTGCATTTTTTAACTTGAACATTATCGTCGGTGTCGATACAATTCGAATGCTTTCGTTTCTTTAAATCGTGGGTGTCCTTCGCTTTGTGTTTAGGCCTACTAGTTTTTTTAACGGGGCCTACGTAAGGAGTGCAAGGGATTATGTCGTCGTCACTGTCTTCTTCAACCAAGGAAACTGTGCAAGGTTCAGTCTTTGGTACTTCATCAACTATAGGCTCGGACTTAGCAATTAAATTTCCGGGAGGAACAATCGGCGGTTTCAAGAAATATCTGGATATTTTTTGAGACTCTTTAACAGGCTGAAAAGTTTGGTTTAAAGCGCAATTTTACTACTTGCAACGACCGTACCTGCAGTTTCTTGCTTTTCAAATTAATTTTCTTCATATTCACGATTAGATTAACTAGTTTTTAACGAATAAATAATAAGACATTTAATTCCCGCCAAGCATTTAAGATTGAGGTTATGTGCGATGCGAAACAGGTTGTCAAACCCAAAAAAGATTTAAATAACCAAGAGAGAAAAGAACAGAGATATTCACTCATCCTTTTCTATCGTAATCAGAGGATTCGAAAGAAGCTAACTTCAGTCAACTCATAAATCATTTGTTATAATAAATTATTGAACGTATTGCATAAATATTTTAATTTTTATTATTCATTCATAAACTATGAGCTAAATTATTAATCCCAAAAACTTTAGTTCCTTTTTAAAGTACGCATCGCAACTGCAGTTCTCCACCTTACCGACAAAACAAATATTAAAAAAAAATAAACGTCAAATAGTGTCACTCGTAAGGTCCATCGGAGGCGAAGTGTTTATTATTAATTTAATTCTCCTGCGTTTACGTTTCGCACCGTCGCCGTGCAAATCGTCGGGTTTTATGCCTTTTCGCGATTCGTAAGCCGTTACCGTAACATGGCCACGAACATGGACGAAGAACAAGCCCTAAGAGAGTGCGAAGCCTACGTCCAGACCCACAACATTCAACAGATTCTTAAGGATTGTATCGTTCAGCTGTGCGTGAATCGCCCCGCGAATCCCATCTCTTTTCTCAGGGAATATTTCCAGAAGCTCGAGAGGGTGAGTCTGTCGAAATTTAGGTTATATTCTGCAGTGGATCTCTTAATTTCTCAGTTCAGAAAGCAACTCGTTTAATACTATTAGTACTGCACTTAAGATGTACGTATTAATTGCATTAAAACGTTGTCTTTGAATCATTCATTAATAAAAATATTTTGAAAGAGTAGGAAGGTGGGAAACATTTATATTATACTGTGTGGTCAAGGAAAGATGTAACAGATGTAGAGAGAGTATGATTTTGTTTTAAATGTGGCAACACTGGTTACGTTAACTGCGGATTTCTCTTTAATATCCCTAAGAAGTTTTAGTTATCTTTAAAGTCGCATTATAAATCCACGTTTGACAAGTTTTTTCAAAATTATTTTTAAAGTTTAATTAAAGAATGAAGATTTTTGAATTACTAAAATGGGATTTTTAATAATTTTAGGCAAGACGGTCTTTGTAACGGGAGTTATAGGTTACAAAGCCAAAAAATGGGCGCGTTCAGCGGTCGCTCAGCGGCTGAGTTGCTTACTCAGCAATCGTTTGTGATTGGCTTGAGTAACGACTGCTGAGTAAGCAACTCAGCCGCTGAGCGTCCGCTGAACGCACCCATTTTTTGGCATAACTCAAAATCAAAGTCTATGCTAAGCTAAAACCTAAGTAACTGGAGGAGTAACAAGCGAGCAGAAAACGAGCCGACTTTCGGACGTATACTCCCCCTTTCTTGTATGGCAAAAATAAAAGAGCACCAGAGAACACAACATATGTGTGATAAAGTGCGCGATACTCGACACTCCGTCCAGGCGCGGACTGTTTTTAAGTAATACACGTTATATGGCATGGCGTCCTCCATGTACTTAACCTCGATGGCTAAAGGTTAGCACATAAGACGCCATGTTGAAAATGTCATAAGGGTGGTGTAAGATTGGTTGCATATACTTGACTGTGCTATTAAGCAGGAGATTCGTTGTTAATGCTAACTTTTTATCAATAATCAAACTATTCTGAATAAGAGCGTGTAAATTCATGATTAATTGAACATAACTTCTGATTGATACTGTGATAAAGATGAGTTACCTCGCAATGTTCGCGTGACAGATTTAACATCACCTTTTTAGCACCGAACCACAGATTTATTAGAGTACAAAATTGTCAACTAGGTAACAAATCTATCGTAATGCAATTAAGGAACTTTCATCCTCTTTGTCCTGTAACAGAAAATATCACCGTGATCCGCTATGTGCTAACAACTTTGAATAAAAATCATCTAAAATAAAACAAGTTTTTAAATTGCAAGTTCGCGACAGTTTTAACAAAATAATTTGTTGCCCATCAATAAAACCAAAAATTGGAAACATAATTTGATTTAATCTTCAAGATACGTCAAATCTATGTACATATAATAGCAAAAAAAAATATTTATACGGAGATATTCAAAACATCCGTTTACAAACCTTCCAAGTATCAACGATTTAAACACTCTCTATTAATAAACCGCAGCTGCGAGGTTGCGATCAACCTGCAAGGTCTTCTAAATTTTTTTTTCTTCTTGGAAATGGCAGAAGTTAGAAATGCGGAAGGCGTTTTCAAAAAGATAGGATAGGCTTGTAGACATTTGGAAGACCCCGTTCCTTCCAATTTTTATTGTAGAAGACCGCGCATTGTCTTTCCGTCATAAGCAGGGAACGGAATTATATATTTTGTTCGATTAAATGCAAATGAGACGGCAAATGGAAAACGCTGCGGGCGGCGACGCGAGAACGCACGCGTGCTCGTTGCCGCCTCGCTCGAAATAAACCGAACAGAATATAAAATTCCGTTCTGTTGTAATAAGTCATAACAATATGCTTGCACTCTCTGAACGGACCTTTAATAATTTCTTTTTCTTCTCTGTACAACTCTTTGACCTTGCATTTAGCGATGCTTTGTTTTCCCCAAGTTTGAAGAACATTCTCCACAGTAGTCGTTGTTTTCCAATAATTATTCGACGCACCCTTTAAACTGGTTTTGAAAATAGATATTTTCGTGTGTTTTAGTCGAAATTAAAAGTAGATAAAATCTTGAACTGAATCTTTTATCAGTTTTTACAACTGCTGGCATATTAAAAAAAAATTTTCCTAACCATCTTATATATTATTTTCCTCAATTCTTGTACCGCTGCGACTTTTATTAAATTTTTCCTTTTTTTTAATATTTTGTTTCATTTTGCTACTGTTTTTGGAAGAATTTTATTTCTGCCACTTATTCTATCATTACGTCGTATTATTATATAAGTCACCTCAGAAATTAATTAATTTAAGTTTTATTGGTAAACATTTTTAACTTATTGAAGCCCCATCTATTGTGGCAAAGGTAAAATATAAATTCTATGCACGTTAAAGCCCGCTTCACACTATCCGATTTGTATTATTTGATAAAAGCCTTTTTTCGAGAAAATTAGACGGCCAATTCCGTCGTTATAAAAAAAATCACGTGAAAAATCAAACCGCGCAACTCAAATAAAAACTCAAACAGTATGAAGACGAACTTAAATTAAAGATAAATCAAATGGAAAACCAGATAATGCAAAGCGGCTTTAAGAGCCGCTTTCTGTTGTCCAGAAGTTTTTTTTTAATCGAAAAATCCCTATAACATTCTAACTGCGCGTCATATCAAATTGAAAATACAAAATCACTCTGTGACAGGAAAAGACAGGAATCGTTTAAAGCCCCATCTCTCAACCAAAAGGGAAAACGATTTTGATCAAATACTATTTTAATAGTTGACCCCGGACTTTGCAATGATTTTAATTCCAAGATGAAACTTCAAAATATAAAACCAACAGCATGATCGGAATCATTCAAAGCGCCATCTCTAACCAAAAGCGAGCTACTCTTACAGCGTTTCTGTTTCATATCTTCTAACTTCGGAATGATTAGAAGTATGTCAAAATTAAATTGAAAATATAAACGTTGACATTCTAAGCAACTTCCTCTCCCGTCTTTACATTTATATTTTAAGGAAATCGAAAGTTATAACGAAATGGGTCTCTTCCCTCAATTATTTTCGTTTGTCTACAGATTGCTTTAAACATGCTTCATTTGGTCTTAATAGAATATTAGTACTTGTTTTCATTTGTCTAGAAATTGCTTTCAACTTGCTTGATTTCGTCGTAATAGAATATGTTAAGACGAAATTGTTTTAAACTTCGTTTCGCCTTATTAATAGAATATTAAGACGAAATGAAGCAAGTTCTAGACAAATGAAAATAAACGAGCGAAGAGACGGCGCTCTAAATAATTGGCTAATTTTAAAAACTGGTTCAAAGTCAAATAATCACTGTCAAAAGGTGTCAAAAATAGATGGTGGTTTTAGATAAAGTTCGAGTGCCTCAGTTAGAAAATCATTTAGGGCCATCTTTTGACCAAAATGAAAACAAAAAAGGTATTTTAATTGAATTTTCAGTAAGATTTCATCGAGGACATTCACATCGAAAGCTTCGTCTTTGAACTTGATACTTAAAAGAAATGAATTTTTAAAAACGAAAAAACGAAAGGAGTTTTAAAAGAAATATGCCGTAGTACATAAACCTCTGAAATGACCCTCAACGGACCCCCTACATCTCCATTGACCTTTTTAAATTTTCATCGACCTCCTGATCTAACGTATGACGCCCAATTTAGGCAATTCTTCCAGAAGGAAGAAAGTGAGTGGGGTTTTGTTTTAATAAAACTTACAATTTTAAATTGGGCAAATTAAAAAGTGAAATTCATTACTCTTAATAACCCCTATTCATGGTGTGGAGCTGGGAATTTCTTTAAAAGGTACTAAAAAGCAAGACTGCATATTTAAACAAACCAAATTCCAATTCGAAACTTTTTTTTTAAAGAATTGAATTTAATGTAATAGGGGTAAGTGTAAACTGCGTAAAAAAGTAACTTTTACTTTAATAGTGGAGTTGAGATGAAAAGTGCTAGGTTTTAATGGCATATTAAAAAGTAATTTGGATTTATGATGCAATTTGGTGGCCAGATGAAAACTAAACAGTACGAAATTGTAAAAAAAAGGGGGAGGTATTGTATACTTTGCTTCGACTATTTCAATTTCGGCATGGAACGAACTTAATTTTCCCTTTATTTGCTTAAACGGCGGTGTTCATTGCGGCACACCTCGAAATGTACCCTTCGGCTGGGGGGTTGGTGGATTATCCAGGAAATTCCGGTGCAGCGCGAACCGCGAGCTTTTTTATACGCGACACGAACCCCCACGGACTCCCGCACGTCCTTCTGTGCATCGATACGCGAACCTCATCCCCTTCAACAAGGGGTTGCTCGGTGACGTCATCCAAGAGATCCTGACGCCCACAGCGTCGCTAGGCGACCTGCATTCGGGTGCCGTCGGTGCTCCTGACAGTATCTAGTGACCAAGGTCGGTGTTTGCTCCTGCTCAGAAGCCACCTCTGACGATGATGCTTACGTTGTCAGTGGTAAGTGCGATTTCTAAATGCGATATTGCATGATGGGGGGGTAACAACATGTCGAGACTACGCCCTCGCAGCTCGCCCTGCCCGATGATTACCTTGTTAAAGTGGTTGACCTTTAATTTGGTAATTTATTATTCCATGCATGCTGCTTTTTGGAGCGCGGGCTTGCGCGTTATTCCCTAATTTCGAATTATAATTGGGTTATGGCTACTCAAAGGGATGCCATGAAAGCACCGGAAACTACGAAAGTGCATTCGACCTATAGTTTATTGTCTTCGAAAGAAAATTTGGTTGGTGTTTTCTTTTTTTTTGCGGAAATCACGATCGAAAACGGCATCCATGACCGGACCTTTTTCGTTTTAATGATCCCGCAGATTTAATAAAAAAATACTGGGATCCAATGAAGAAGATTGATTAACCCTCGCTAGCTACCCTTCAAGGTTTGTTTTCCTTTAGGTATACGCTTCTCATGTTTGTGTTTCCTGATCAGATCAGATCAGATTAATCCGTTCCCATTCGATATTTCTTTTTTTTTGTGAAGGCCCTTGGGTCCCTAATTCCGAATTATAATTGGGTTATGGCCGCTTAAAGGGATGCCATGAAAGCACCGGAAACTACGAAAGTGCATTCGACCTACAGTTTATTGTCTTCGAAAGAAAATTTGGTTGGTGTTTTCTTTTCTTTTTGCGGAAATCACGATCGAAAATGGCATCCATGACCGGACCTTTTTCGTTTTAATGATCCCGCAGATTTAATAAAAAAATATGGGGATCCAATGAAGAGGGTTGATTAACCCTTGCTAGCTACCCTTCAAGGTTTGTTTTCCTTTAGGTATACGCATCTCATGTTTGTGTTTCCTGATCAGATCAGATCAGATTAATCCGTTCCCATTCGATATTTCTTTTTTTTTGTGAAGGCCCTTGGGTCCCTAATTCCGAATTATAATTGGGTTATGGCCGCTTAAAGGGATGCCATGAAAGCACCGGAAACTACGAAAGTGCATTCGACCTATAGTTTATTGTCTTCGAAAGAAAATTTGGTTGGTGTTTTCTTTTTTTTGCGGAAATCACGATCGAAAATGGCATCCATGACCGGACCTTTTTCGTTTTAATAATTCCGAAGATTTAATTAAAAATACTGGGATTCAATGAAGAAGATTGATTAACCCTTGCTAGCTACCCTTCAGGGTTTCTTTTCCTTTAGGTATACGCATCTTATGTTTGTATTTTCTGATCAGATCAGATTAGTCTATTCGATATTTTTTTTGTAAAGATCCTTGGGGTGGATTTTTTATGAAAATGTGGAACTGACCACTTGTCTTAACAATGCAAACTTATTATCATCTCTGCGAGGTTTTTTAAACATTCGATCATTTTCTAATAGTGGAAACTTTCCAGAGTAATTTCAATGAAAGCAAATGAACCAGAAAGATTCATGAACGGAAATATATCAGTTTTTGTTTCCTTGTTAAAATGTAGGGAGTATAGTAACGTCCAATTTAGGAAGACGTTGGCTGTGTCTTCGTAAAATGCATGATACTATACTTATTTATACAAAAAAAAAAAAAAAAAAACAGTTGCAGAAGTTCAAGAAAGTCCAAGAAACTTTTTCTTACGAGTTCTAGCAGGAGACTACAGTTGAAAGCAAAAAATAATTTTAGACAATTACAGTTTCCTGTAATTTTTCTTTCTTCAAAATGGTACTGTTTAAATACAACTTCCAACACTTAAAAAGTTTTGAAAGCTTTCAGATTTAATTGACGCTCAAAATTTTTGTAAAATCTGCGAAGTCGTAGTCAAACAGTAGCAGCTTCCGTTTTAGAGAAGAAAAAAAAATTACAGGAAACTGTATTTGACTACTCTTTTTTTTTTGCTTCCGACCGTAACTTTGTATGCATATTGTGAACAGAAGCGGAAGTAAACTCCTAAGTCGATAAGACTTCGGAAGTGGCTGACTACTCTTACCGGCCTAATGAATTATTTACGCGCCTAAAATATTAACTTCCCCCGCCGAATGCAGGCTTAAATTTAGTGCGTTCGCATTTATTTCTGACGTGCGTAGGTTATTACATAATTTACGGGTCAAGGGTGTAACGTGCGTGCCTTCCGAAAAGTTTATTTCGGGAGCCGGTAATAATAAAAAGCCTGCAGTAACAGCTTGCACGTTAACTGGAGATCACTTTGAATGGGGTTGTTAATTACGATTTGTTATCCCCCCTTATACAAGGCACTGAAAAGACGCAGTGTGACATCTTTCTTCGTCGTAAACGACGTTGTTAATTAAACATCCTTATTTCGTGGCTCATTAAGACATCGTTTAATAACAACCGTGTTAAGTGTGTCAAGTGTACTGATTGGTCAAAATACGTCACTTAACATTGTTGTTGTTCAATGACGTTTTGAGCTAAGGAATAAGAGGGTGGGTGAGATGTAAAGATTTCAATTAGAACTATTCTTTTGATAGTTTATGTTAAAAGTGTATAAACAGAGAAAATTAAATCATAGCTCAAACGATAAAAAAAAAACTCAAACGATTAAAAAAAAATTCTCAAGTTTCAGGATTTTAAATCAGGCAACATTTGGGACCCTGTTTCCTTAATGACGCATATTTTTTTCCTAAACGTTTGAGACATCGCCCTCAGTTTTTGAAACAGCCCGTATAACATAAATATAGAATTCTTCGTGAAACATATACAGGGTGTAATTTTAATAAGGGACCAAACTTTAGGGACCAGTTCCTCACACCGAAATATGAAAAAAGTTTATATAAACATAGGTCCGCAAAGGCGTAGTTTTCGAGATATAACAAAATCATCGTAGGCAGCCACGATTTCATATTTGAAACCTCGTAACTTTCCCGAACAACTTTCCCAAATAACATTTCCGCGTATCTTGAAAAATAAAGGTACTTTACTCTTACGTCGATTTCAAAAATTTCGATCTCCTCGGTATATGACCATAGATATTCAAATTTTGACAAGTGTATTTTAGGTTTGGGAAGATACGGGAACTTTCATAAAGAATAAATTTTTCTGAGAAATCGATAACAAAAAAGTTTCCCATTTTTTTCCCGGGTTCTGTATCTCAGAAACTACGCGCTTGCCGACGTACGTTTATATGAACTTTTTTTCATAGTTCGACGTGAGGAACCAGCCTCTGACGTTTTTTCCCCCTATAAAACTTACACCCTGTATAGTAATAATAAAATCTTGGGTTTCTTTCAATTAATTTTGAAATAAAACAAAAGTTAAATGTTTGTAAAACATCATAAAATCATTTTAATCGTGTCCGTACTTTTGATTTGAAATTACTATACATTTGGGGTATTTACTTTCCGCGCTGCTGCTACAATCGATTAAACATTCAGCACAAATAAACACAAGCACAGCCATTATTCCTGAAATAATTTTCATTACGCTTTTTATACGGCTTACAGGGCATTTATAGTCAACCGCATAATTAATATTTTTCTGTGTGATTCGAAGTTTTGTTTACCGACTGTACCGTGTCTGGTTTATTTATGAGCGAGACAAAACATGGATGTATAATAAATGGGGCTGGCGTATATTTCTGACGAAATGAATTATTCAGATGGAAGTGGCGTATATTTGAAATTAGATTCTTCTGTTGGATTCAACGAATTCCGGATTTTGTGATTGTCAAAAGAAAAATAAATTTAAAAAAAATAATCGCTATGAAGTGATTAATTGAGAAAATATGTTTTTCACGACTTAATTACTAAACATTCTATTTTTAAGATTTAAAATAGTTTTCAGTACAAAGCAAATTTAAAAGGCCAAGCAGTTTTCTAAATTACAAAGAAAAAATCCATCATCTGTTGTTTAAATTGTTGTAGGTGAATAATTGTAAACGAAATACGCAATAATTGCAAAAATTTTCCATAAATCTGATGGTTATAGAAAGAAAATAATTAAAGTTTTTTTTTTTATTCATTTAAAGTTCAGGGGCGAGGTCGATATCGACTCCTTGGGGGTCCAGGGAGATTGGAAAGGGGTCGATGAACTCGACATCGAGTAAAAAAAAAAAAAACTTATTAACTGATAATTAAAAAATAGGCATTGTCAAATAAAATCAAACAAAGACCGAAAATTGATCAAGTTGATAGTTAAAAAATAAAAACAAATCAAATTTAATCGAATTAAAAAAAAACAAAAAACAAAAGTTAATCAATTGATAGTTAAAAAATGAAAACAAATTAAATCGAGTAAAAAACAAAAGTTGATCAATTGATAGTTAAAAAAATACAAAAATTAAATCGAATAAAGAAAACAAAAGCCGATCGACTGACTTCTATTAAAAATTACAAATGAGGAATAAATAAATAAAATATGATATAAAGTTAGGACGGATATAGAAACAGTATGAAATTAACAATAAGTCAAATTGTTTAAAAAAGAACCATCAATTGGTAATTAAGCGAATAAAATCAAAGCAAATCAAATAAAATACAAAACCGGTGGCGATCAATCGTGGAGACGAAAATGTAAAATAAATTAAATTCAAATCGAGTTGAAGAACGAAAAAAAAACAAATGACAATCAATCGACAATTAACAAAAATAAAATCACGTCAAATAAAATCAAACAAAAGAAAAACCGAAGTATTATAAATTGATAGTCAAAAAAATGACTTTCCTAAACTACAGATAAACTGTTAAAAATAAAATAGATAGTTACAAAATTTAAAAAAAAGAACAAAATAAATGAAATCGAGAAATGAAATTATGAGAAGAAACAAAAAGACGATCGGTGATGAAAATAAGGATGCTGAAAACTAACAAAAAATCAAATTGAACCAGGAAGAATTTTGAAACGAAATTGTGAATAAAAGGAGAGAGAAGAAAACAAGAGAATCGAATTGAAAATTCAAATATAAAATAAAGTGAAGTCGAATCAAGAAAAGAGAAGTAAAATATAAAAATAAATAAATAAAATCAAATAGGATCACAGATCGTCACAATTTAACAAATTTTTTTAATTAAATTTATTAGTTATATGTTGGTTATTAAAAATAATATTAATTAAGTTTGAAGGGGGCCCGACGGAAATTTTTATTTTCTCGTAAGGGCTCGACGCTTAAAACAATTGGGGAACCCCTGATTTAAAGTATATGCACTTTCTTTTTGGTAAATTGATTTTAATAAAAGCAAATTTAAAACACAAGCAGTTTTGAGAATGGTAAAGGAGAGAGCGCTTTACAAAAATTTCTCTCACCACAATGAGTTTATTAGATACGTATTTCGGCAGCTAAGCAGCCGTATTCAGTACACTTACACTCAAAAACACATTAAGCAGTCACAAGCTATAGTTTGTACGCAGTAACGTAACGTAGGTTATAGTTTTAAAGTAGAAACGTATTTCGGCAGCTAAGAAGCCATCTTCAGTACACTTATACTCAAAAACATACTTAAATCTTGCAAATTAAAAGCATTTTATGAAGTCTTTACTAGGTATGAAGCAGATGTTCACCTCACCATCAAATCTAGAGTTCAGATGCGCTCATTGTGGTAACAGGAAATTTTTTATTTAGTTTTTCAAATTAAAAAAAATTCTGTCCATCTGGTTTAAGTATTGAAAAATGTAGCACAATGAAAAACAAAAACTCACCGGTTGTCTGTCGAATGGCATAAATCTGAAACAAAAAAATGCTATGTAATATGAGTAAATAAATTAATAGTAAAATTATGTGCATTAATAATTATGTTTAATTATAATGTAATCATTAGTTTTTCTGTCACACAAAGAAATATAATAGAGTAATTTTTTAAAAGGTAAATTTGATATAAAGAATACATTATTAATTTTTGTAAATTTTGTCAATTTCACATCAATTTTAAAGCACTAAACAAAAAAAAAAACAAAATAAGTGCGAGAGTAATTTTTGGTGATCTCAGCCGCAATTTTGAATGATTTTTTCAACACAGAAACCATCCTAGAAACGTGCACCGTAAATAATCCCTTGTGCACGATAAATATAGTCGTCAGAATATGCTATTTCACTTACTTTAGCGTAATGCGAAACATCCTGTAGGTGCACACACAATAATTCGTTTCAAACTACAACGTCACAGAAACGAAAAAATAATTGCAGGATTAATTAGGCTTAAAAACATTACGTTAATTAAAAACGTTCTTGACGACGGAGGAGGACCTCCCTTTAAATTCGGTGTAAGCGCCCGGAAATTATTTTTTCTTCTTCAGTTTTTTCGGTGATTAAATATTACACAAATTGCCCTCGTAAAAATGTTTAGTTACCTCGGGACGTGCTTAATAAGCAGGAAATTTATTTCGTTTATTACAGCTACTCGAGTTAATTAAGAGGGGGAAGGGGGGAGGAGGTTAGAGGGTATCTTTTTAAATATAAAGACCCGCCATGCAAATTTACGGATACTGCTGACAATGCACATCGAAATTTCTTTGACGATTATTTCCGTTCAGGGTTTCAGAGCGACCGTCTTTCCCGGGTTTACTGAAACTTGCTTTGAATGCAGAATTACGGAAAAACGTTTTCGATACAAATGTAATATATCTTTTTATACTCGTATGCGTTAGTCCTGAAATGAATCATTTGACGTGTTAATTAATTTTTATAAAATTTTATTTGAAAACAATTAATATATTCTCATTAATAAACTATCTGTATAAATATAAATAACAATACATATAGGTATCTGCAATAGGTAAAAATTTATAAATTAATCTAAGTACGGAGAGCAGTGTCTCATATCCCAGCTCTCAGGAATAAGTCCCTATATATTCAGGTTTCCATAGCTGGTTAGAGAAAAAATTATTGACGATTGCAATATCCCTGTCATGATCTGGTGTCGCCGTCACCGGAGCTATCGTAACTCCTTCAGGCACGAATAATCCAAACGGAACCAACGGGTCATCCACTAATCTTCTTAGCGGTTTCATTGGGACAGTTTCCGACGTGGATTTGGAGTCATCACAACGCTGCAGCTCGCACTGCGAAGGTATTGACATCATAAGAGAGTTGAGGGAGTGTTTGTTTTCTGAAATGGATAATGTCTTGGATGCCCGGGAATGGCTGCTGTAACTGTTCAGGCCCATACTGCTGATCAGTTTCTCGCGCTGCAGTCGGACACGTTTGGTTGTTATCACGAAGGCGCTGACGAAGGCTTTTTGGCAGACATCAGCCGTTTGTCCCGTTGAGATCAACGGCACCAGGTACTTGCAAGTTATGCGGCGCGGACTTCGTCCACTGTTGGTACTTTCTGGTATGTTGGTTCTGGCGCGGACGTCCATGTGTTCTCTCAAAAAGGCGTTTTGAAGGTCGGCGTCACCCAAGCCGTAAAAGTGCTTGAAGAGACGCTCTCTTGCTTCTATAGGCACTCGTTCATCACATTTTTGTGGGCATTGACATAATTCATCTGCAAGAAATTATAAAAAATTATTTACAAAAGATAAAATGTATTTTCAGTACATTTATGTGTATGTATCTCATTGTGATATGGGCTTTATTAATACTATGTCAATGGAGATGATTGATCGAGCGCTTTTCACCCGAATTTATTACAGAAATTCCCAGTAAAAAAAAAAAAATTGGGGAAAATATTTATTTAGGAATATTCTGTGCAGTGAAGTTACGTCACTAAAAATCGTTCTTTTTTTTATTAAAATAATTTGTAATAATAAACGTTCTTCGAGTATACACAATCAAGATCTCTTACGCTGAATGTTCTTAAGGATGTGGTTTTGCATGCAGGAGTATCATTTAAATTGAGCATCGTAGTACACAGTGATCAAGAATAATTATTTAAGTTGGGAATGCTAATGGCACAACTGGAGTAACTTCAGATTGTTGACGACTTGATATTGACAGACGTCATGTGACAGAATCATTTCTAATAATGCAAATTAACAGCGTTTTCCACTGGCTGCAGCACTAGTGTGTTTCCATCTCGCTTCAGTTTTACGTAATAAAACGAGAGAGATATATACTGAATGCACACGGGGCAGCCAATGGAAAGCGCCATAAAATGCTAAACATAACCTAGGCGCAGTTGATGTTACGTCAAAAAAACAATAGGTGTCCGGGTGCACTGTTATTATAAGCAGTCGAAAAAAAAAATTCGTTTGATTGTATTGCCAACTCAAACAGTTATACATACTTGATCACTTTGTACAAACTCATTTTCGACCACGATGGTTTTATTTGATTTTCCATAAACATTTCTATCGTTTAGTTACAAAAACCAAGACTGATTGATCAGGGTTACATTTTCTAAAATTTTAATTATTATTAATTTTAATTTTATGCCCTCAATAACTTTTTTTTTATTTTTCATTTCAAGTTATACCTTGTTTTTCTTTTAAATAGAAGACTGCGCATTTTTTTAATTATTTTTTACTATTTGTAATACACATTTCTTTTATGTACCGCGCAAAACTCTCAATAGTTTCTTTTGTTTGTTTTTAATTTTAAAGTTACACCTCGTTTTCCTTTCTAAATAAAGTTACGCATTTTTTAAATTTTTTTTTTTTTTGTTTTATTTACCGTTTGCAATACACATTAATTTTATGCACCACGCAAAACTCAATAGGTTTTCTTTTGTTTTTAATTTAAAGTTAATACCACCTTGTTTTTATTTTTAAATGTGGTTAGGCGCATTTTTAATTACTATTTTTGGTTTTGTTTAATGCAACAATGATTGAATAAAATTTTCGTTTAACGTGATAGCTGGGGGCTAGATAATTACGAGTCCTTGAATTACATCACGATGACAATTTGTGGTATTTTTTGATGATATAAATTTACAACTTGGGATTAATTTCTTATGCTCGTTATACCTTGGTTTGGTAATTTACTGAAAACTAAAAAAAGGTAGTTATTATAATTTTATTTTATTCTTCATCTGTTATGCTTACTCTGTCCTTAGAGATCGTTCTGGTCATTATTATTTTTTTTTTGTTTAAAGGCAATTCGTATATTTAATGTTGATTTATTAAAACATGTTTTTTTTTGGTGTTTTTATCAACACTTTAGCGTCTCGGAAATATTTTTTTTTAACATGTGATAAACACGTAGAATTTCATAACCCACGTCACTGGAGGCTGAAGTTGTTTAGTTTCGGTACTGTAAACATGTAGTAAACAGTGTCAAATTCCGAGGTAGAATTTATTTTCTAAATCTAAATATTTTTCGCACAAACTATAGAAGTGTCCGGTGCAGAAAGTGCCCCTAATTCACATCTGAAGTTTTTAATGTAAAAAAGATGGGGAAAAGTATAATTTGAAAATGAAGACTGCAAACAGTTGATTTAATTTTTTTAAACAGGTCAAAGGATAACCCAAAAAGAAAAAAAAATGCATCAATCCTGTTTCTAGAAAAAAGTGACTTAAGTATTGGTCCCTTCAAATATTAGAATCGTGTAATTTAAAATGTGAAATGGGAAATTTTGTTTTTAATTGAATATAAACAGTTAATTAATTTAATCCCTGTTTTTATACAGTTTCTGAAGCATTTAAATCGCGTTTATTATCAGAGCTCATCAAACTCTTTTTATAAAAAAAAAAGGAAAAATAGTTACCGTTCAAGTTTATTACTGACTTTTGCCCCTTGTTTATAAAAAGAAAACCACTTCTTTTCTTGAGTAATATATGTGTTATTAATTAATGACACCCTGTATAACAGTAGGCCGTAATTCGTAGCTGAAAATTTAAAGTTTCAATAATATTGGGCTGCATAATAAACGTTAATTTGTGAACAAAAAAAATTATGATAATGCTTAAAATAGTTTCCTATTACTGATGCAGTTCTCTTAATTTATTGTAACATTATAATGTCTTCAAATTCAAAAATTTAACAAATAAGTTATCGGAAAACCTAAACGAATAATAAAAAAAAAATTCCCCCCATCTTTTAGCAACAATGTATTCTTACGATTAGCCTAATTAACGGTTACTATTGCATGCGGTTAGGCCGGATGTGACGTAAACTTGCTCGACCTCATGTTCGGTTTTTACGCTAGATTTTCTTCGGAATAAAGCGAGATCTAAAGTGTTTAAATCACCACAATTAAAAAGAACAAAAAAAAACTCATTTATTGCAGACAACGTACTGTAATTAAATCAATTACATATTGCAGTTTTATCGTTTGTACGTCTTCAAAACACTCAAAGCGTTCAATTAATTAATTAAACGATCTTAAAACTCGACAGACGTCATCATTGATAAATTGCGTCATTATTCGAGTTTGTAATTTGCGAAAATTAGAGTTCTTAAAGAGACTAATTAGGTCATATTAAGAATAGTTCGGTTTGGTTTGTTTCGGTTATACAGAGCTCCAAGTTGCAGTTTACAAAAAATAAGGCCATTATTATTTTTTTGCCAAAACGTACGATTGTTTAAAATTTTTAAAATTTACAAATTTTATAATAGTTTAAAATGAATCTTTTAAGGTAAATCCCATACCCTTCCTTTTTTCTTTTAAATTAAATCCCATACCCTTCCATATTAGTATTAGTATGTACAATGTGTTTCAAAACAATATTCATCTAGTTAACTCTGGAATTTATTTTTGTACGTGCCACTCTACTTTTTTTTTTCTTTTTTGAAATAGCAAATCCTGCCAGTATACTTTCAGCTATCATTCAACTGACGCCAGTTAGATTTATTAATTGAAATCAATCCGTTTTAAATAAAAATGTAAGAATTAAAAAGTGAGGTTAGATGTAACCTCTTCATCCATCGAGTTGTCATCGTTGCCTATATTATTAGGCGCAGAGGTGGCAACTCCAAACCGATTTATTAATCCAATCAGAGTAGGTTTAGTAATCTTTCTGTTTCTGTTCAATTTTAAATCTCAATCTGCCTTATCGGCTTTAGAAAACTGGTTACTTTCAAATCGATTCGATCCGACTTTCACCCCATCAGCTGACTGCTTAAGAAACAAATTTAATGGCAAAATAACAATCAAAATAATTTATATGTGCAGCCTAACTTGAAATTAATCAAAAATACAGGGTGTTTAGAAATTGCTGGTACAAAAAAAAATGGTAGTTGGTGATGGTGAATTGAAGTCATCAGCAAAAAAAAATTCTAATAAAAATATCTTAGTTTTCGAGATAAAAATTACTAAAAATGTGGCCAAAACTATTGGTGCGCCACTGAGTTAAGGTAATAAGCTGTCACAACTCGGTACATTATTATTACCGAAATGAATTCCGCTTACACAAATAACCGAGTTGACGGACATGGTGTTATTTTATGGAAAAAAAATGGGTTTCTTGGATTTCTTAGGATTTCCAGATGCTACAGTTTTCTTTTTTATACCAGCAAGCTATCTAAACACTCGGTATACGAATATACACATTTGTGCACGTTTGTCAAATTTAAATCTGCAATAAGTGTGTGGCTTTAAGGTTATGTCCAAGTTTTCGTACCTTCGAAAATCATGAAACAAACGAGCCTTACTTACTCAAAACAATCTCTTAATCAGCTGACATTAATAAGCGTTTACGATAATCGGAGCGGTACGTGGTTCGGGGTAGAAAAGTGAGATAGAACGAATGTGTTTAATGCAAGTAAGAGTGAGAGAGTAGGTATATACCGCTCCAATTATCGTAAGCGCCTAATCTTATTGATTTGGGGTTGGAGCTTTCGCAAACGCCTTTTATCTTCTAACCATTTTCAAAATGATTTTGAGGTTATGTAACGTAACAAGTACCCCGATTTTCGTAAAGTGGCACTTTTTTTTATTTTACATGCAAAAGTCACAGGCACAGGCGACTAGATGAAATGAATGAAACACATTTACTACTTAACACATTTTAATGAACAGATAAAGAACGTGTAAAACAAATAACATTTTTGAAGAAGTTTTAACATTTTTGTAATTGTTTGAAGTTATAATTTAATGCCAGTTATTTAAGTATAACATTTCTACTTATGTTGATGTAAATATTGTAATTACCCGATGCTTAAATTTAAAATCATCTTTTTTTCGATTTTTTTTTGAATTGGAATCTTTGGAAAGACTCGAGTTTAATTAACATAAATAATTTAAATGATTTTCAAAGAACTCGAACTGCGTAGAATTGATATTTATGTATACGTTCCAAGAATAGTGTTTGTTAGTAAAATGTAACCGGTGATCTGTTTATACTCGAAGAACAGAATACAAATTTGCAATGGATTTGCATTTGATCGGAATTAGATTTGCTTGCTTGCCTTCGCGTTCGTTTGGAATTGATTTTTTTTTTGCCTGTCTATGATAATAGTATGAAGAACTTCGTGGAATTTTACTCGGGAGAAGAACATGGTGAATAAACTGTATCTACTTATTAAAATTAGACTTACCACGTTCTTCTCTTTTGTTCTTCAATGAAATTTTCCGGTGTTTCGTAATAGGAAGCGTGTTTTTTAACATGTCTGACAAAAGAAAGAAAAAAATATTTGTATTCCTCATTTTTGAAATACCGCAAGCCTCTCCTTATCATCACAGACTTGCGGGGAAATAATATTTTGTATGTGTGTTTGACCTTCGAGCTAACCGAACGATAGTGACTAACGTACATCCCAATTTTTATATTCGTAATTTCGAGCGTCCGCGCAACAGCTTGGAAACAGTTACAAGCAGAAACTTCCTTCCACGAAGGCTTTAAATGATAAAACAATTTATGACTAATACAGCAGCGGATTTATCTATCGTGACGTAAATTGTAATAACACGTTGGTTATGTTTGTTTTATTTAATTTCTAGGTGCCCCAAGGCGTCGCGGACTTTTTTTTTTCTCTTTATTTAACAAGAAACACAAGGCCGTCATTTTCTTCGACAAAATGCTTTCGAATTTTGACTCGTGGTGAATTTTCACAACCGCCGCCGCCACTGCGACACACAAAATATATATTCACATGTGCAAATCGCTTTTGTTTTGCACTTCCATTAACAAAACACTATTAATCATTAGCGCAATGACGTATTAATAAATGATGAAATGTGTCGTTATGGAACTGTCAAGAACTGACAATGTAAACAGACAGTCGTTTGTTACGTACCTGGTACTCTCTTGGCCGGTATTAATTTTCCAGTTCTTGATATGTACGCCAACCCAGAGCTGCGTAAATGTTTTTGCAATTTTCGTTTCGATCGCGGAATACTGTTCTTTTCAATGCCCTGTAGTAGCGCAGCTGACAACGTCGCCATACTTAGAATACCGTGGCGCTTTACACATGGGCGTGAGTACGATACTAAACTAAAATGCCCCGCTGCAACTTTACTTCGCCGACGGAAGATCGCGCAACTAGCCTTGTAACCTACGTACACTGACAAATACCAATTTTTGAATCATCAAAACATTACAAAGCACTTAACTTACCTTAAATCATTTTTTTGTTATTGAAAAATTATTTTTAAGGTATCACTAGATTTAAAATATTCTTTTTAAATAAAAAAAAAAACATCAATGTTTCAAGCATACATCTCGAAAAATCACAAAAAATAATGTACTATCGAGCCTATAAAAATAAACGACTCCTAAGGGGAATTTTGCGTTATTTTAGTTTCATAAAACAAACTTCACTATATTTTCATGCAATAGTTATTAATATTAATTCGTTTCTTAAGGAACTCACCCTGTAATTTTATACATTAGACGAACCATATTTAGCAAAACAAATGAATTATTAATAATTTTTTGACACCGCAATGCTGTGACCTGTGACATATTGTTCTTGACGTGGCCAAAAAATTACACTGAAACGCTTGCACTGCTCAGGATTGTCAATTTTTTTGCAGGCAATGTCCGCCGCCAACTTGTTGACAAAATGCAGCCCCAAAAAGCCCCAATTTTCAGAAATCGGAACAAATAAAAAACAAATGAGAACTGGAAAAAAATATATACATAAACGAAAGCAACAGAAACAAAAATACAAGACATGAAGTGAACAAAAGAAAAGAAAAAAACAAAAGAAGATCGACAACACCCAACCCAACCTAAACGAAAAACGACAATTTTCCGGACGAATAAAAAATTCGTAGAAAATTAAAGCAAACGTAATAATACGTGCACGATAAAAAATTTAAAAAAAGAAACGAGATGGAGTACGCAAAACAAGAGAAGATTGCAACAAAACAAATGAAAAACGCTGAGCTACAAACAAGCGTTGACAAAACGTGAAAATCAATTCGATAAGAAAGGCAAAACAAAAATCCATAGTACGGAAGCATAAAGAACGGAAGAGAAAAACAAAAGAAGATTGTCGACCAAGGTGAACAAAAACCAAATGAATCTTTAGATGAAAAATTTAAAAAAAAACAAACTAGTAGAAAACAAAAGATAACCGTCGAAAACGTCAATCAACAAAATGTGATTGATAAAAAAGAACCAAAGAGAAACGGGACGGCATAAAATGAATTAAAAAATAAAAAAAGACAATAGAAATAC
This sequence comes from Prosopocoilus inquinatus, assembly GCA_036172665.1. Classification (NCBI taxonomy): domain Eukaryota; kingdom Metazoa; phylum Arthropoda; class Insecta; order Coleoptera; family Lucanidae; genus Prosopocoilus; species Prosopocoilus inquinatus. Next base: position 3,781,925 of record CM069873.1, read on the forward strand.
CAGGATACTAAGATAAACGAAAAAGAAAATAGAAATCGACAAAAATGTTTGCAAACAAAACAAAATCCTAGGAAACAAAAGAGCACTGTAAAAATGACTCGATAAAATGCGGAAACCAATTCGATTAAAAGAAGAAAAATGCGAAAAACTTGGAAGAAAGAATGGATAGATGAAAAATAAATAAATAAATAAAGCAACGGCAATTCTCCCTCGGAAAACTTTTACAAGACGAGAAACTGACAGGAAACAAAATGACTAAATAAAGTAAACAAACCGCAAATAAAATGCAAAACATTAATAATTCTATAAAACAAAAAAGAAAGAAAAAAGAAGACAAGCCCAAATTAGGTACCAGGCGTCAAATAAGATTTTTAAACGCCAAATATGTTTAAAATGTAGCCGAAATGACGAAATTTCGCCGCCTAATCTGCCAACCCTTTCAAAGTCAATTAAAAAAAAAAATTATTAAAAGCTGTCGTCATTTTTGTGTGGACGAAGTTAATAATGTAACTACAACGTCAATTTATTTAACGTAATGCGAGTCTGCTACATGTATGCATTTGGAACATCAAAATTTTGCATAAAAGCAATAAATAAAGTAACTATCAAGTTTGTAATTTTGTTTAGCATAATTAATAGCACTTTCGACTCCAGAGCACTGCAGAGTATCTCCCACTATCTGCTTCTAATCTAATAACAGAGGATGGAGATACATTCAGAATGCATAAAGATACTGTTCGACCGTCCTACATACATCTGTGATAGTTGGATTGCCTATATGCTAGGCGTATCTCTTCAATATATTTTTCAATTACTAAAATGAAAGTTTAAAATCTAATAAAATAAAAATTAAATAAACAACATTCATAGTTAATCGATCACTTTTATTACAGGGAGGTATTAATGTCACAAATACATACAAATTTTAAGTAGTAGATATTTTTAAAACGGAAAAATAAAATATAAGATTGGTATGTGTATAATTATTATAATGAAGTTTATTTTAGTTGTTTAGTTAAAATATGCACGAGATTTTTAACCCCCCAAACATTTCGTGAATCCAAAAATAGAAAATACTTTTTGTATTTACGCGTGGGACAATTTAATTACAAATTGTAATTTAAAATTTGCATAATAAACTAATTACCCATTCGAAATAAGTAACTGTATAATTTTGTGAAAACTTCATTAAAGGAATAATAATTAATCCTGGACGTCCATAAACACGACGACGTTGACATGTTTAGAGAACGTCGTTCGTTCGTTCGTTCGTTAGTTCGTTTAGAAAGAAAACATCTTGGCTTCTTTGGCTTCTTTTTCCACGTCGAAACGGTATTTTATTCATGTTTCACCTTCTACGCATTCGCTGTGCCGCGGAAGCCCTATTAAAAATGTAACAGGTTTTGGTTTCGCGTGCATTTAAATGCAAACATCGCTTTGAAAGCGCCGTGTTGTTTTTAAGTAGCCTGTTTTGTCGCAATGTTACAATACAAATAATAATACATGCACACAGTTTCAATAAGAAGCCTTATAGGACTCTCGGGGAGAAATAAATTGGACGCTTTCCAGAGCAAAACACACTTTATATTATGTAAAATTTTAAATTTTAAATTTCTCCGGCGACCGGATTAACATAATTGTGTAATAAAAAGAGAGTGTATTTTCGACGCCCTTGGTTCGGTAGACGATAGGATATTTATTACAAAATTTCTGGAATTGACTCAATCGTTTTGATTGACAGTGACGACCGAAATTTAATGCTCGCGGCTGTACATGTGACTTGCCGTCATACGAATAGTCATACGGGAAAAGTAATTTCAATTCGCATCGAAAAAGTCAGATAACAACTAATCTTGTAATGGCTTTAATGCATTAATGTCATGTTATTATCTTGTTGAATTTTTTTTTAAGTAATTAACCAATAAAATTAATAATTGTAGACATTTTATTATGTACTTTGAAATATGAATTGGAAACAAATTTCGTAATTACAATGAAACAGTTCAATCAGAAAATATTCAGATTAAAAGGAAAATGTCAAATTTTTAGAAAGAATCATTCGTTAGGAAACTTTTTCATGTCATCATAGCTTTTGGTAGATATTTATTACCGTTTAACCACAAAATCTAAATGACTGCAGAGTTACTTGTTGAAAATGAGTATAATTAAAGTGACCAGATTTTAAGTTGGGTAAGGCGGGACAACCGAATTTAACCGAACCAACAAAATAACTTTGCGTATAAATCAGGGATTCCCAACCTTTTTTTTAAAGCTCTGTCGACCTCCCCACATATTTTATTTTACACTTACTTATTACTATAACCACGTTAGAATAAAAACAAAACTTAATTATGTAAAAAAAAAATCAGTATTCTATTTGCTTATAATCCAGACCAGGTTGTTTAAAGTGCCATCTGTTATCCCAAAGGGAAATTAAACGAATTTAAACGAATATCGAAATTAAGGTTTCGTGCTTATAATTTTTTTATCACAAGAAAAATATGTGAAATATCTGCACGTACAGTCGTTAGCAATAAATTTTGATCATCATTGATTGTCAAAAATTTGTACTTGACCTGTAATTTATTAAATAAAAGGAGATTCACGTATTAATTTTGAGTTCATCTCTCGTCTGAGAATTATTTCACTTGAAAATCTAAAATCAAGTTGTGAAGGGATAGAGGAAGGGAACATGCATAGCGCCATCTCTTGACTAAAAATGAAAACTTTTTCTTTTATTGTAATTTCAAATGGCGTTAACGTTGACACTCTCAGTGATAATAATAAAAATAAATAAAATTTTCTTTTTCAAAATTAAATTAAATATATTTAAAAAAATTAGGAGAATTACAAAATCTCAGCGAATCCTGATCACATTTCAAGCAAAAAAAACCTAGGTCCTTCTGTATAGGCAACCGCACAAACGCCTGTGCTTACCGGGTTTCCTACATCAAGGTTTCTTGCGTTCTCGAAAAACTTTAGTTAAAACGAATGTTCTAAAATTAATTGCTTGTAGTTTTTAAACGTAATTCAATGATTTTCTCCATGAAAATACAGGTGTAAATTGAATTAGTTACTATTTTTTTGTGCGTCTTTTAAGCGTTTTCCTGAAAATCAGTAAGAATTGGAAAATTCAATTCCGAAATTAGTTGCTTAACCACGTTCAACTAAGTTTTTTAGAGAGTTTCTCTGATGATAAGCTAGGAAGAAACTAAAAGTCATTCATACATTAACGAAAATAAACATTTCTACTTTAATGGTGAATTATTTAGAGCGCCATCTGTTCGTTCACTTATCTTTATATTCTAAAAATAAAGATTGCCCTAATCCATAGGTTCTCAAACTTTTTGCGGTCGTCGCCCACTTTGCAAGACAAAAATTGCTTAACTTCAACACCCAATTCCCCGTAAACTCGCTACTGCCCCCCTAGAACGCTTCGATTTCATCTTGATACTCTCGGTAGAACCCCTTTTTTCTCAAAATTAAATTAAAAACAGAATCCAAAGCGCGACAGGAAAGATAGAAATCAGTAAGAGCGCCATCTCTTGACCAAATGAGAAACTATTTTAATATTTCGTCGCTACGTATCTGCTGATCCAACAGCTTTGTCTTGTACCTGCCACTGTCTTAAGAAAAATTGAGTATTTTTTAACAACTAATTGTCTTCAGCGGAAATAAAAAGGTTTTCAAAGAGGGCGCTATCTCTCCATAATATACAAAAAATTAAATACATAGAATAATATAAAACAGATCTTATTATAAATAGACTCACAGTCGACCCAAAAGAATCTTAGTTAATAATTGGTTTATAATCTAATTCTAGAACGTCTACAAGAGGTATATACTTTCAAAAAGCGGGACATTTTTAAAACTCTACGGGACGCGGAGAAAACTGTTAAAAACCGGGACTGTCCCGCGCCAAAATCGGGACGTACGTTCACCTTAGGTAGGTATGTCGTACTCTGCTGCCTTTTAGTTGTATAATTAATTTATTTTCAGGAGGTGTTGTTCATTAAATAAGCTTTTATATGTCTTTGCCAACTTTGCTATCTGTCGGTTTAGTAAATAATAAAGAAAAATCTAAATGCCTTTTTTTTACAAAATGTTTTAATTCAGAATTTTAATTTTTGGCAAACTATACCAGACAAATCAATGTATATTACAGTTTAATCATTAATGACTTTCGCTGAAAATGAATAAATTAATCACGTACAAGGCAGTAAAGTATACTTGTCCTTCCAAAATATAAAGCGCTGAAGTTTTCGATTATAAAATAAAAAAAATTTCTGCAGTTATGACACTCATTTCCCTTCGCTATATTTTAAGCGCAAGAGGAACATCAACAGTATAATTATTTATGATCATCATGAGCGAGTGATGCAAATTAGCTCGCTCAAAATATTCCCCAAAAAACTTGGCAGTTCAGTCTGAAAAAGCAGATTTCAGTTTAGTGTGTGTGCTTGAGGCAGGCGAAGTAGCCACCAGTTCAGTCGTCTTTTTCCTCATTTTCCATCACTAGTAGACCGTGCAGAACGCGCACGAGTAAAGACGGCGAAAAGTGTTTGTTCCGCGTAGACGTTTTGTAAAGCTCCGCGAGTTTGCAGGCAGGACAACCTCGTATCAGTAGCTCGTGAGGAGGAGCGTGAATCGCTTCTTCGACCGTGTTCGACTTCTTATCTCTGTGTCACGACACCATGCCCCAGGTATAAAATACAAGTTTGCTGTAGTGTTTAGTTACGCGCCATTCCGGCAAGAACAATTTTCCACATAGTTTTCAGTTTATTTTATTTTTCATCCATTTTATTTTCGTGCGGTTATTTTTGAATTATTTTAAGTTTCTTTGCCTGGCCACCCTGTAGGTGAATAAAACAAAATGCATAAAAGTACTAAACAGATCTCGGAATTTCTCGTGTTATAAATTTGCAACAGATAAACGCGTAGGTACCAAAAGTCAAGTCAGTCTTTTTTGCGCTTGCTAATAACGAGCATATACATAGTTCGTCCCTGAAGTAATTAAAGTCGCTTTAATTTCCTGTCTTTGCGTTAATGAAGTCGAGCACATTATACACGTGCCTTTGATAAATGCACATACATAGTTAGAAGCGCTTCGGGATGAGTTTTTGACTCACGCTGTATCAAAGCCTTAGTTTACAAGTGCATTTATCCAATCAAGTCCTTTAGTGGTTAGTGATCTCGACTAATCGGCATTTGGAAGTTAATTGAAGGGGTCAAGTGGTGCTGTGTGTTAGAATTTTGCAGAGAGGTGCTTGGGAACTTAAAAATAACGTACAGAATTGTCCAGGCGGTTTATACAGGGTGTGGTGTTGAAAGAACGTCGATAGATTACTATACGCCTTCAAGAACAATTTTTTTTTTTATTTTAACACAGATAATTCATTAATTAAAAGAAAATTATTGTTTGTTTTTCTGTAACAATATCCTCAGGCCATTAAATTATTATCAACAAATTTATAAAATTAACAAACAACTGAAGAAAAGAAATTTTTTTTTTGTTCTCTTTGATTGGATTTTTTTGTCGATTTTTTTATGTGAGGAACGAAATTTATTAATGCGTTAAATACTTTTTTAAAATTATTTCGTTGCAAGCTCCAAATATTCTCTTCAATTTTAAGTGCGTTTTATCGGTGACTGATCGTCAAATACCAATTTACTTAATTGTGACCATTAAGAAGTTAACAAAAGGTGCTTGAGAATGGTAACATGCCAATGCCAGGCATTATAAGTTGATTTTAATTTACATACATTACGATAATGTGTTGTTTATTAAAGCATTCGTAAATACAAGGTGTTTCAAAAGAAACGAGCCGACTATGCGGATCATATTCTTCTAGTAACAGTGATTGAAGTTTCATTACATTATATTATTGTTTATGAGCAGTTCCATTCAGTATTGCCAACTAGTGATAACCATTTTAAACCGGACGCTTTGCGAAATAAACGTTTTTCTTAATTGGAGAAAATTCGGTAGCTGTGGATTTTGCAAATTAAAGATTCCATATTTATAAACAAAACGCTTTAATTAAAAAAAAAATATATTGTACTAATTTATTTTCAGTTGTTAATTTTATTGAATTCAGCTGCAGCAAATAAAATTTAATATGTTCTAAAATGTCATCACAAATTTTTGAACTGTGAAAACAATTTAAAACCACTTTAGAACCGGGATGTTAAATAATGAAGTGAAATCGTTATCGCGAAATTGAGGATTATTCTAATAAGACGTCGATAAAATTAATCCTCTGGTCTCAAGGCAGTTATTTGTGTGATCGGTTTCTAATTAGGCTTATTAATAAATTTTTTAAGGCGAAAGCAATTTCGCGTGGCAGAAATGTTTACATAAAACCCGTTTAAATATAAATTAAATCGGACTGGAAATCCTTGTGGAGGTTTCATTAATCTACCAAATTTACAAATTCTGGCAGGCTTGCTTCTAAGGCTGTGGTTACAGTGGATGACGCCTAAGTGATGGAAAATGCACATGTGTAATCGCAAAAACGTTTTAAATGCATTTAATTAAATTATAATTAAAATAATTAATTGTGTGTAAATATGTGTAAATCTCCGACTGATTACACATCTGTATATTCTGTCACTTAATCGACAGAGTATACATCCGATGTAATCGTAGCCGTAGCCTAATCTCAAATACTCAATCGTCGAAATAATTTCCATCTAGCCAACAAGAAATTTTTAATAAATTCAGTTAGTACTCTACATGAAATGTTTATGAACATTGACACGCTTTAGAAAGTGCTAAAATTTTTGACGATTCTAAAGGCGAACGCAATAAAATTATTTTTTATGTGCCTTCTTTTTGTTGTATCTATAATTTTCTTGCGAAGCACAATTTGTTTAAAAAAAAAAGATCTATAGAAATCTGATTGCACACAAAAATTTCATTTGTTTCTTGAACTGTGGTCTCACAGCTTAATTTTCTCAGAAATGAGCAAAACAAAATGATATCATATTATACATAACGTGCAGTTATTGATTTTTTCACGTTCAAATTATACATTAATTAATTAGTTAATTTATTAATGATAACGTGACATCATCAGTAATCGCCCCTATGTTGTATCATTTACGTTAAACATAACGGGATGTTATCGACCGAGTTCATGTTCAAATTTCTATGTGACATCGACGTTATGTTTAACAGATAAAACAGCGACATCTTACGATCGCTTTTTGACCTGACATTGCAGTAGGATAGACAAATTGAAGCGGATTTGCTTCTAATAAGTCCCCCGTGCAAGGCGGCCATGTTTAACGTAAATGATATAACATAGGGGTGAATGACACGTTATGTTAACATGAAATGATACAGCATAGGAGTGATTCACGTTGTATCGTCTCGTTTTATACCATAACGTGGTGTTATCGACGATTTCCTGCGACGAAATAAATTATTTTAACGTGAAATCACGTTATGTACAACATGATGTGATACAGAATGATACGAGTTCTCTAATCAATTTTTTTTAATATCATTAAGTACTTGGTTTGTGGATTGCAAAAAAAAGATATCGCAATTAAACTTTTACGAGCCATAAGAATCTTTGCCTATAACATCATCTGTTAAAATTCCGGAAAATGAGCAGCACTCGTTGACTTTTAACTCCCAAATAAATCTAATTTTACACTTTTATTGCTCATGTAAAGCATCTGAGATATTCTCGCTGGAAGTAGCAACAATCGTCATAAAATTTTCAACGGTTCTAGAGCTAGGAAATGCAGCAGCGCAGAATTTTATTTTAAACAACGAGGCGAATCAAGTCTTTGCGTATTATAATAACGATTTGGAAAGGTAAACCTACACACCACGTATTCCTTGAATATAACAACGCAAGAAATAGAATTTTATGACGGTAGATTTTGCTATACTACAAACACAATATATTTTCATTGATCTATTCTTTCAAAGAAAAAATAATACAATGTGATTTCGAAGGACAGGACAATAAAAGCAGGCAGAAGTAAAACGTTTTCGTTAAAGTCGTTGTTTATTATCTGCGACTTTGTGCCTGTGCTTACACAATTTCCATGAAAGTTTTATACCGACTGCTAAACAATAACTTCGCTTCAATTATTTACGAAACATTCTTTATAAATTGTGAATGTGAACGACGTAAGTACTTCTTAGTTAGCATTCACGGTGTGTCCGTGAAGTAAATGATTTACAATTTCCTATTGCCCGAAACGAAATCACATTTATTTATCTATTATTTGTTTTATTGCTTCAGCCGAGGTTCCCACCTACTACTTCGTTATTAACGCAGATGGCAGCAGATTTTACACGTTCATAACAAATTTAATTAAATTCCAAAACGTGTTCCTCTTTAAACACGCAGCTAATTACTTGGCCCACTTTATTATTGTTAATAACAAACCTTGATTAAATTTTCTCAATTAAAATATTCAGCTGCATTTCGCCGGCTTTTTTTTCTGATTTCAGCGGCGGCGCGGCGGGAGGGTAATTTAATATATGTTTGCGTGAAGTTTATAATTGGTTTTAGCTGACTTCGGCCCGAGTTTCAATGGATGATAATTCAACTGTGAAGTTTGAAACACGTATGGCGACGTAATTTAGCGCGATTATTTCCGGGGCGGAAATTCCGGGGTAAAGTACGGGTTCCACTGAACACAGGTATCACACAATGGCATGAAATTGCCATAGTTTTATAGCTTTCGAATTTGTAAATTCACGTCTGAAAATATTTTATTACATTCACGTTAAAAAAAAATTAGCTTTTTCTTTACGACATCGCTTACGTAACCTCGCTACAAAAATGCAAAAGTAATTTGTTTTAACAATCATTTACATTTTTTTTTTTTGAAATGGTTTGTGTTTTTCATATTCAGAATCACGCAGAGTAAAAAAAAATCGTCTGCCCGGAATTTTTTGAACCTGAGTTATGCATTTAATTTCAACAAACAATAAAGTTAAAATCATGTCATGGAAAAGAACGAATAATTTTTGTTCTTCTTAAGTCGACTTAAATAACATTGACGACAATTTCAGTATGAAATTTGTAAAATGATGATTCAAACGCAATAAATATATTCATAATGCCTTGAGAATTAGTTCGATCTGTGAAGCAATTAATCGTAACTCACCTTGAACAGGTAATTAATTTAAATTGTGTTCGACCGCTTCGAAAACGCTCTCGTAAGTTTTTGCGTGCAAGAAAATATCATTTTCTTAATACAACTTAATAAAATAATTTATTGTTGTATTGTCCGAATTAATGCTCGCCTCCAAAAAATTGTTCTGACGACTCGAAATGAGACCCCCTCGAAACTGCCTACAATGGTCTTTTGTTGGCACTCGAAAAGACGAAGTAGAAAGCTCCTTTCTTCGTCGATTACGCGTTTCCATTCATTTAGTTGCCTGATCACGGAGGATTCGTTCGTGGAAGGATTTTGTTCTCATTCCGGTTTCTCTGCGCCATCTCGGGCGAAAGTAATTAAAAGCATAGAGGCTGTCTGTAAGATACCGCTTCTAAATTTAACAGATATTTTTATTATCTGATAACAAAGTGAAGTGAAGAAGAAAAACAATAAAAAAAATCAAAGCAAGAAATTTGATCAGCAACTTGAAAGGTTGGCTGGCACTTCGTACCCGGCAATCTTCAAATACATGCGCTATTAGTTCTCATTTATTAAATTTCTATGATTTTAGTTTGATTCAACAGCCTGTATATAAACCTGCAGTAGCATTTTCACTAGAATTGCTTAATCTGAGTGTATTGTGAAAAAGTTTATCACGTTTTTAACAGAAAGGAGTATTCTTGGCGTCTTCAGTATAGGCAACCATGCAAGTGACTGCGTTATTTGGGTTGCCTACACATTCTAAGACTTCTTGTTTTCTGAAAAATCATTGTTTTTCAGAAAGGAGTATTCTTGGCGTCTTCAGTATAGGCAACCATGCAAGTGACTGCGTTATTTGGGTTGCCTACACATTCTAAGACTTCTTGTTTTCTGAAAAATCATTGTTTTTCAGAAAGGAGTATACTTGGCGTCTTCAGTATAGGCAACCGTGCAAGTGACTGCGTTATTTGGGTTGCCTACGCATATTAAGACTTCTTATTTTTTGAAAAATCAATATTTTTTAAACAACTGTGTACAACTGGTGTGTCACAAAAATCGGTTTACATATTGTATGTTACATAATTGAACTGAATCGTTGATAATCGCTTTAGAATCTACGGTTTCACGCTATTTATTTTCTGTTTATTTATGTTGTTGTTGTGCATGATGATTTTAATAGGATGCCCCTGAAGTTTAATGTTACGCAATTAATTTGACCTAGCACTCGCCCGGTATTGGGTATCACTTCTATTTGATATATTATTATTAAATTCAAGTAAATAAATTCATAATTTACAAGACAACCTTGAACTTCTGATTAAAATGCAACAGCAAGTGATAAAGAACATTCCGTTTATATTAGTGTTCACAGTTTTAAAAATGGTTTTTCTTTTTTTAAATCTCGAACGCAAATTCTGTTAAGTATGTTGTACTTTCCTGGAATGAAAAAAAAAAAAAAAACTAAGTAGGTATCGTTTCTTTAAAGTCCCGTTCCAAATAAAATTTATGGTCCCCAAAATTACAACCTTTCAAGTTCAAATTTTTGGCCGAAATCCAAAGCTAACATTAGAGTTGTTTTCAGGTTTCGCAGTTTCAGACTTTTTCCCCGTAATCATCATCATCGTCGGCGCGCGCGTTTACGCCCCATTTAATTTAAAAACCTTTTTGATGATCGACGTCGTAAAAGTCCATTGTAACCTCGCCGTTTATTTTTCTTCCAGCGGGCGAAATCGCTTCCCGGATCTTTTTTTTTTTTTCTGTATCGTCGATTTCAACATAATCGCACCTGTTCTGTTGCGGCGCATTATTCATGGCGAATCCTTCTTCTTCTTCTTCTGGATGAAAGAAAGGCTCAAAGGCGCAACGGCAAATTGGGGCAATTGGAATTCGCAGGAAAAATCATAGAGCTTGCTGCGACATAAATCTTAAAATATCGACGTGAGCTTTTAGGATGGCCGGAGATTGAAGGTCCAGATTAATTTGGTGTGCGGTCAGATCCGCCGGAAGGAATTGCATTGTGGAGAGATATGGCCGGGGTTAAAGCGGTCCGGTTTGGTTGGGGAGTTTGGAAATTGGCCCGCAAATACTCTTAACTATCACCATGCCCGAGGGAAATAGATTAGCAGTCAAACAGTAACGAAAAAGTAGGGTAGAATTAATTTCAAACAACCCTAAACATACTTTTAAAAAAATACTTTAACTTTCCAAACTGCAAAAACAATTGGTTATTTGTAATCAAAACAATAATATGTAATACTAATGACATTGGTTGTTCTAAAGGGCGTTTCCGAATTCATATTCCGTGGGAAACCAAAATAAGAAACGAGTGCATTAAAGAAATCCAGAAATCAGCATACAGGAAAGAGTTTGGCAATCATGGAAATGCCAATTCAGGAGACATCTCTGCAGGATAACAGATTAAATGAAATTCTTGAATCAACAAAGAAGAGTAGAAGAGCAGAATGGTGGCATCTAAGTTTCCAAAAAGATTAAAGGATTAGCAAATAGGAAAACCCGAGAAGAATTCTTGAATGAAGAGAAGTGAAAAAATTTGGAAGAAAACAAAAGGCAAAGCGTTGGAAGACATTCGACTTCTTCTGCCTTTTTGTTAACAATTCTGGTTTTATTCCATCAAAATCTTCACCTTACTCAATATATCTCAAACTTCTTCTTGTACTAAGGTTTGTTCAGTGCAATTTTCTTCTTTTGTTATCCACCTGCAGTTCTCCCTACGTGTGTTTTATCCACTGTATTGTTACACACAATATTCTTCTTGGTGGAGGTGTTTAGCATCATATGTAATCATTTTCTGCCATTATCTTTAATCATCATTTTGCGGGTCTCCAAAATTTCCTTTTTAAAGTTTGGCTTCACCATTCTCTTTCGCTTCTAACAAAGTATAATCTTCCTTCTAGTTGTTTTCTTTCTTTAAATACTTGCTTGCTTAGTTAATCCAAAAGAATCGGTGCGAAGAATAGCTTTTAAGAGACCATTACTTGCTTTCAGTCATCCAGTGATGATTCTCCTAAGTTATCTCTTAATGTGTTGGATTTGATTTCTATGTTTTCCTCCATCTGTTTCAGTCCGCCGCCAGTTCCTCGATGTTTTCCCCAGTCTGCTCCTCGTCTCACACTTCCTTATTCCATGTTTTTCTCTTACTTCCTAAATTTTTCATTTCGCTCTCCCAAGCCCCATATGTCAGTTTGGCTAATCTCTCCTCTTGTTTTTTTTTCTTCAACTTAAAACACTCATTTTTCCTTCTTGGGGTCTCTAAAACCTCCGAGGTTTCTGATTTATTTCTGTTTTCTTTCGCGAAAAAGAAACCTGGTGGACTCAAGCTGGGTACATGGAGTACTCCTGTTTGAACACTTTCTGCCCTTCTTTTCTGAAATTTTTAATCAAAAAATGCACGTTTTGAAACCTTCCAACTAAATTGCTAATTGGAAATTGACTACAATGCGTCACTTTATGTATCACAACTTTGCCAAATATTTGACCTACATCCCGGTGTCGCTATTTATTCCAACGCACACACACACGCGCGCGCTTTCGAAAATACCTCCGCTTTTTCAGTTGCCCGTTCTGTGGAGATCGAACGCATAACAGGAGATCGCACGAGGGCCATTACTTCTAATTGCTGTTGCAGCTGCGATTAATTTTTATCGGCAAATCTTATTTATAGACGCTGCGACAACTACGGCAAGTCCAACTGTACTTAGCTTGCCGTAAATGTGCGGCTTGCAATTGCAAATTGCACCGGCCGCATACATTAACATTTATGGCATAATGAAAGAGCGAAGGAAACGGTCTTTCCTAGAGATTAAGAATTGGATAATGGAATGGCAAAACGACAAATTATATGTTACGTACGGTATTAGTAAATGATTGTTGAACGTTATGTAATAACCGCAATTAAATTATCGAAACAAAGTATGGTAGCAACATTAAGTCGGTTTCAAACCTCCCAATTAAACAGAGTAGCTTCTAGGTCTAATTTTGCCGGTGTTAATAAAGAATTAGGTTTTGAAGCAGTCTAATCTCTTGTTTTCCCAATTAAATAGAATGCTCGTAATTCTGCCGCGCCCTGTATGTATGTCAGAAGTAACACGTAGTGCGTGCCATTATGCGTACAAGAAGGATTAACGGAATATTTCTGCGGCGAACACAGAATTGCTTTTAGTAAACTTTAAGCTGGAATAAAAGTTGTTAACTTGCTCTTACTACTTCCACTTTTCAATGCAGTTGGTATTATTAAGCAATAGTGTTGTTGTTGTTGGTCGAGGTTGCGGAATTTAAAAATGCTCTTTAATTAATTCATGAATTTCTAATTTATTACGTCTCTTGATTTCATAAACTGAATTATCGATTCGTGTAGAATTTTCTTTTTTATCTTCCAGCGTTTCATTTAAATTTATACATTTATCTGCAAAATTTTCTTTATTAATTATTCAATATAATGTATGTAATCTACATGCATTTTAAATTATTCAAAACACCCGATAATTTTGTTACTCATATCCATTAAATGTTTCTCCCTCTAACGTTTGTAATTGTTGTTTGCATAAATTACTTCTTTCGTGTTTTTTTTTAATTGCGACGTTACCTCGTCGTCTTACTTCATTTATTTGAACAATGTCTTATTTGCTAAAAAAGTATTTCGCGTAGTCATAATATTTTTTTAAACAGTGTTTTTCTTCTGCTAGTTTTAATTGCTGCAAGTTAAAAATGTAGCGAGCGGGCTTAGGTCATTCCAGGCGTTGCCATGGTTACACCATACGTGGACCAATGAATACTGTGCATTCATTAGCATCGTCTTGCCCTGAATGTCCTAAGTCTAATGATGAGAATTAAGAAAGAGTGAAAGAGGATTTAATTAACCGTATGAGATCTGAATAAACTAATTACTTAACTGAACTTGGAAATGATTTAATTACAAGATTCAATGTTTAAATATGTATAAGAAAAAACTTAGATTTAAAGAAAGAACATAAAATTAGTAGTAAATAATATTTGCTTGAGAATTGAGAGGAATAAAAAGTCAGAAGACGAAAAATCAAAGGATTATCCATGAGATTAGTGACTATTTGAAATTTTTTGAAAAATTCGTCGAAAAAAGAAGCCTCGAATCACTATAAAATTTTATAGTAACTTGAGGTGTCGAATTTTTCGTTTTTTTTTTTTTGAAATAATCATCGAAAAAGAAGCCTCGAGGCACTATAAAATTTTATAGTTACTCTAGGCTTCTTTTTTCGACAATTTTTTCAATATAAAATTTTATAGTGAAAAAAAAAAGAAAAATTGGATACCTAGAAAGAGAAGAAAACTGTATACATATAAATACGACAGATTATAATAATTTTAGAGAGATACAACACTACCGGGTGTTTTAAAAAATAATTCTGCGTGAAACAATAGAAAAAAGAAAATGAATAAAATCGAAATGATTTAAATGTGAAAGATGCAAAAAAACTGGAATCAAATAAAAAAAAAACTGCACTAGTAATGACATTGTAAGTACAAACAATGAAGAATTAACATAATTATAAGAAGAGCAGAGACCAAAACGCTCAGCCATTAAAAATGATAACACTGACTGCTATGTTGGAAAGTGGAAAAAAAAGAAATTGACAGAATTAATTAAGTATTTGATTTAATAAATAATAAATTCAGGTTAAGTATAACAGTTATAAATAAGTCTTTGATAATATTTGACGATTAAAAAAAGCAGAAGAGTGAGACACGATTTTTTGTAAAAAAAAAAACAACAAAACAACTAAACATTGACACTAAAAGAAATGAGATTTTTTTTAGAAAAATAATAGCAAAAAAATAGAAATCTAAATGCACTTACATAATAAGCTGTTGGCAATTTATAGACGCGATTAAATCCAATTCAATCATTAATTAATTGCAAGCTAAACATAAAATGGCATGATATTATCAATAACCTTTTAACAACATGTATATCGGATATTACAAACACACGAAGCGGAACATTTATATTACGACATGACATAAAACCAGCTTTTTACGAGTTTCGTCAAAATTATTGTAATATCTCGGATATTAGAACCGCCATTTTCTGTTCACCCAAAGTTTACGGAATTAGATGAACGGAGCTCCAAAATTATCGTTAGAACTAAAATAATTGACACCTGAGTCACCTGATTCTCAAAGTAAATATTGATGTAATCTTAAGATGAAGATTACAGTTGGAACGAAATTCTGTGCAAATTGACGGAAGTTTCGCGTGTCGATTTTTTTTTTTCTCTTGTGTTCGAAAAACACATAACACAGCCGTGCTTCGCGTTCTATTTTATCGAATATCTGTGCAATTCGTTTCTAAAAATACCGACGCCGACTTGTGTTTATAAATACGAGGTGGGCTTTTCGGAACTTGTTCTTCCTTCGCCTTTGCGCCGTTATATATAATAAATTCGCGGGCGTCCATGAGGTTTCGCGATTTCCACCGAATTTATTTGCGTCGATTAATCAGCTTGCGCAAACTTTGCGGCGAACTTTGTGATTAATCGTCATTTAAAGCTTGATAATTACGCGGGCGGGTATTTATTTTAGTTCGTTTTCGATTCACGCGCACGCCGAACTTTCACCGCGCGCCCGAATTCGTGAACGAATTCGTTTTTATCCGGGAATAAATAAACAGCTAAACGGCGAAGCTAAGAAATAAACACGAATCAATTAAGGAAGTTTTTGTTATTCTAAGAAAATTGACATAAAAGTTGTTTGTGTTTTTTTTGGATTAGGCTACATACACGTTTATTGGAAAACATGAACGAAGGTATTGTTTCTTAAATCCTTTTGTAAAGCACGTAGATCGATCCCCTTTGAACTTCATCTGAATGGTAGATAAAGAAATGGTTTAACTTCATGTTCTTTCATACCTCCAAAGGCTGGGAGATCCTTTTTTTCCTCAAGCAAACAAAACCCATCTTCATACTGCAAGGTCTTCTTTAAATTTCTTTGAAAACGCACAGGTTAATCTTTTATCATGGTCACTTGGACATTATGGAAGTTGACTCCCTTTTAATCTTCTTCTAAGTCAGTATGAACTCGATGGTATGGTTTACCTTCATGTTCTTTCAAATCTTTTAATGCTGGATTATCCCAACAACAAAAAAAAAACTCATCTTCATATGGTTGCGTCAATATGAACTCGATGGTATGGTTTACCTTCATGTTCTTTCAAGTCTTTAAATGCTGGAAGACTTCTTTATCTCTCAACACAAAAAAAGTCATCTTCATATGACAAGGGCTTTCTTAAAGTTCTTTAAAGAGTCACAGATTAATCTTTTTGGCGGTTACTTGTATTTTATGAGAATAAACCCCCTTTGATCTTCCAAGTCAAAACAGTATGGTTTAACTTCAAGTTCTTTCAAAACTTTCAAAAGTGGAAAGACTCCCTTTTTCTCAACCAAACAAAACCCATCTTCACAAGTAAGAACTTCTTTAAATTTCTTTGAAGAGGGTTTGTATCTTCTGATTTCCCTCACGGAACATGATTAGGTCATTGTGGGAGAAGACCTCCTTTGATTTTCATCTGAATCAGGATGAATTTAATGTTGGAAATCGTTCACCATCTCCAAAGGCTGGAATAAAACATGTCTCCACGTGGTAAGGGCTTTTTCTTTAAAATTCTCTGAAGAGATGATACATATGCCCCATAGTACATGATTTAGGTATTAAGGAATTTAGCAAAATCCCTCTCCCCACGGATTTTGACACTCTCTGACATGCAATAACAAGACCATTTGGTGGGGTAAAAAAAAAGCTTAACCAAGAGCGAATTTGTATTAGTTTCGTGCCCGATCGTCATCATAATAAATTCGTAATGAATATGCGTGCCTAAGTGACTGACCACGTTGTCACGTTTCTGAATATTAACCATAGCCCGCAGAGAAACATTTTTTTTAAACGATATCATCTAGCTACTTGTGAAATTTGGGGCGGACCTCTGAAATAATACATCAGTGCCTTATCACCACGAAATCAATTTTTTTTCTCTCTCTTTCTCTCTGCAGGTCCCCGATATTATTAACAGTCAAATTGTCACTTTTTCTGGGCTCATTAACGTCCAAATTTATGCAAATGAGCCGCATAAATTAAGCTAAATAGAGCACGCGGAATTAATAATTAATTTAAAGTTTGTACGTATGTACGTTTTTTTTTTTTTTTTGGAATGATTTCAGTGAGCAAATAAAACAGAGAGGATGTTTGTGAATGTAAGAGGAGATTACATCAGTAGAACATCGTAACTCCACTTGACGTTCATGTTTTATTAATTCCTGCCATTAACATAAGTAGTTCACGAAAATATTACTTTCCCACGGGGTATATGACGACAAAAGTAAACCGCAAAAGGTAATTTCCTCGGACATATCAATTAGTTCAACCCGACGTATTCCAGGTAATAAATTATGTTTTAATTTACTCTCTCCAGCATGTCGCATGATTGTGTAATACTATACAGGCACGACGACCCACCTCGTTACTTGAACTAATCACCTCGTCTTAGGCACGTCTTGTTTCACGTCGGCCATTATACCTACGAATAATATCATTTATGCAGATCGATACGATTCTACGACGCAATGTTTATTGTGTAACCAAATAACCTACGTTTATTTTTCTGAGTAGCCCATGTACTTACTCGATTATAATCCAAAGCGAGGTGGGTGTTTGAACAGACTCGGGCAATTTTTTTAATGACCAGCCTATATACACTACTCCAAAAATAAAAACAGTCATTGTATTATGTAGGTGTGCAAAGACCGTGATTAACGTTGATTGAAGAGTCGCACTTCCGAAGTGTAGTAATACGCATTTTACGAAGACACAGTTTTAACAAAAAATTCGTAAAATGCGTGTTATTATACAGGGTGTATCTGGATTGCTTGGTCAAACTTTACTAACATGATATACGGAGCAAAAGTGTAACCAAAGTTCCTATAAACATGTGTGCAAAAATGCTTCCTTAAAAAATTATGCGCGAATTTCTATGACGACGTAATGCAGTTAGTACTGTTAAGATCAGGATACCACCAGACCCAGTTGGTCTCTTTATTTTAATTTTGTTTTCTTTGTTTGCAATCCTGTTATTACGCATTATGTACATTTTGAGTGGTACAATCATTTTGTACCTAAAAACCCTTGAGAGATGACATGAAAAATATAAGAAAGTAATAATTGATAAGCCGTCCCACACAAACTTAAAAACAATCAAACCATTTTTTTTTAATTTTAAATTATTATTATCATGCTGACACGTCTTTCTCGACTCGATGTTTAAATTAATTAATAAAACCAGTAATCAATCCAGTTATTTACTACTAACACGTTTGGTATTTGTAAAGGAGCGTGTAATTCTATACAATTTGCAAATGATGGCGAGATAAAACTATGGAAGTGGTGTTTGAGAAGGGTTAGACGCCACTAATTAATTACTCTTTAACGTTAACACAACGCTGCTATTGTGGAGAATGGTTACTAGCGTTTCCGACAGTTTTAATGAAGTTAGACTACAATAGAATGAATACATAATTTAAATTTTAGAACGTATGCTTTCAAATAAAGAAATAATTTGGTTATGTTATAACTATACGTAGGACCTGTTTGATTAGTTGTTCGTTTACGTAGACGGGGAACAATGAATAGTGTGCAGTCATCGTCCACTTATTGTGTAGCCTTGGCAACGTCCGATACATCCATAGTATAGTTATAAAATATCTAAAACATAACTTAAGATTATCTTTTCTTTCCACATAAGCATGGTTTAGACACAAACGAGCTTCTAAGTGGTTATCAAAGGAAACCAAAACAGAATTCGTTTCGATTTCTGCAGACGTGCAATTTTAACAACAAAAAGAATTTAAAAACCAATTAAATTTTCAACTGTTGGAGACATCCGTTGATTACACGTTAACGTTTCACTCGTCGAAATTGTATCATATCAGAGATGATGAATTCGTTGCATGTCCAATTCCAGCAATCTAGCGAGGCACTGGGCTTGCATTTAAAGTAGGCTGCAAAAACCCGGCGTTCAGAACAAATTGTGACAATCTTGCGATAAGCGAGAAATGCGGTCTGGCCTGTACGAAATGCGCGAAACTTTGTTTTCCACTCCATGGCGTGCCCTGCATAATGCTTAATGGTACTACTTCGTAACTGTAACCCCATTTTTAAGTGGCTACATTATTTAGCTCGAAAGATATTTTGTGCAAAATTAGATTTTTTTTTAGACAACCAGGAGGTAGTCCTTATACATAAAAATACTGCTGCATATACAATGTGGAAACCGATTTGTGTGCGTAATGATCAGGACAGAGAAGGAAAAACTATTTTGATTTGCGACTGAAATTAAATTAAAATGTGATTAAAGTCATTAGTACCAAAATTGATTCATATAACCCGTGCAGCAGTCAAGGGGAATAATTTTTGATTAATTATTTCCAGCAAAATAAAATACATAAACTTTTTCTAACATTTTTTCCATTTTCTTTGAAGTCTTTTCCTTCATCAGTGTTTTTTTGCCGGCCTTTTCAAGAATCACCCTGTATCTAGATATTCGGTAGGTATTCAGTACACGCTCATCTTTTTAGAATAAGTTTGAAAGAAGCAGCGATCTTCCACTTTTGCTCTTTTACTTAAAAAAAAATCAATATTTAGTTTCATGTACACCTTCGTTTTAATAAAAAAAAAAGAAAATCTAAGAAAATTTTCCCGAATATAAATATTCATGATCTCGCCATAAACTGCCATAAAAGAGAATGATTAAAAATAGCGTTTGCTATAAATCACAAGTAAAAGAAACGATATAATCAACGGTGGTAATATCAAACGCCTAAACGTCGCGCTATATTTTACGACCTTATTGCACATATTTCGCATAGTATCTCGCCGCCATTATTAAGGTCAAGGATAATTGACACCGTCGAAGGCAAAGCGGAAAATTATATTCGGGCCCAATTTCGTTAATTATTTCATACGACCGGCTCGTTGTGCTCAATTGATCAAAGGGTCGTCGACGATGATTAGACAGTTTTAAACAATGCTGCTAATAACTTTTTTGTTCCACCCTTCCCGAAAACATTTCCTTATAAATAGCTCGTCAGCAGGTGCTATATTTCCAGTATGGAAGTGACTTTGATAATTATTTAAAATTCTAAACCCATTCATTCCGGTTAAAAACCATATCTTTTATCTTTCAAAACACAATTACTCTTCAGATTGATGACTTTCAAGTTAGCCCATAGTAGGTTCATGAAGAGTAACAAAGAGCATGCCAACCATTTCAACGCGACAGAAGAAATTAGTACAGATCCGTCATTTTTAAATTTGGCGCCACAATGGTGGAAGTTCGCGTTACTTTGGTAATCTATGGACTTTAGAAATTATAGAAACTACATGACATTAATTATAACCCCCAAATTTCAAGATCAGTATACACAAGTTAAGTACAATCAAAATCTTTAAATGTCAATGTGATGGATCAGGTTTTTGTCCGTAAATACAATCATTCTGTGTACAATTTATTTATAATTACAAATTTATTTGCAATTATCATCAATTGACATTTGAGAATGTAATAAACTTAAAACCCCGACTATATTTTCCAGCACAAACAATTTCAAAGGTTATAAAAAGGAATGTGTCTGCAAAAACCCATAAAATTTAGCCAAGTTATCAGATTTTATTAAACGCATATCAAATTTGAAATACAAATAAAAGAAATTCTACGCTTGCCCAAACTGCTCCATTTTACCAAACAGAAAAAACGTCTGAAAAGTTCCGTTGACCTTCGAAAAAACGTTCCAGAAAGTCCGGGGAAAATCAATAATACAATATATTCAGACATAAATAAAAAAACTTGCAGATCTCCTGCAATTTATCTTCATTGTATAGTTTCTCCCGCTGTAATTTATTTACATTGTAGTCTGAGACGCTGAAAGGAAATGAGGAAATCTGGAGCCAGCAATATCCGCCCGCCCCATTTCTTTGAAATGGCCCCCGTTGATTTCCAGGGCGGGTTTTATTTATCGCTTCGCGAAACATTACATATTTCCCTCGAGCACACGCGGCCATCTTAAATACTTTCGGTAAACTTTAAAGATACCTATCCAGTTCTATCTAGGATCTCAGAGGGCGACGACGCGACGCTTTGTCATATAGACGTCGCGACCCAATATTTACACGATTTCCTTCTTCCTTGAAGAAAAACTCAATTGAATAAATAAGAGCTTATTCAGCGAGAGCTTGACATACACCTGAATTTAAAATTCGTTTTAGATAGATAATTATTTGTGTTATAAATTAAATTTATAATCAGAGCAGACCGTTGGTCGTTGGTCACACTGTCTATCGCATATTAAATTGTCAAAATTTAACTGATCTTCTTTATAAAGCTGCTTTTCCTGCTATGTATAGAATTGGATATTGTCATTGGCTGCCATCGTTCACTTGACGAAAGTTATTGGTTATCGTTAATCACGTGATCAATGAAAACCAATAACAGCAATCCCCAAATACCCAATCTTCCAAGCTATTTTTCCCGCTTGGAAGATTGCAAATTAAATCTAACCTCAAATTAAGAAGTTGTTTTGATTATTCACTTATACCAACTGCATAATGGATACAAACCACGGCCTGCTCTCCTATTATAAATTTAATTGATACCGCGATATTTGTTTTGATATTTTCGTTTTGTGTTGGTACAAACGTCTGGGAATGTTAACACAATTATTCTGCCAACCTGCCTTAATGCAACGGGAAGTAGACTTTTCCGAAAAGTCAAAAATAACAACTATTCCCTGTGCCAAAACTGGTACTGAACGTAAACATTATTTTAATCTTACTCGAAAGTTATTCATAGTCTGGATTTCATCCAGATTTATAGAGGAGTGACAAATTAACAAAAAAAAACAAGTTTTGTTTTCTTTTCTCTGTTCGCACTTCAAACGCTACAAATAATACACATTGCATACCGGTTATTGAATCAAATAGAAATCATAGAAATAGCGCAGATAATTAATGATAGAATCGCGTTCTCTCTGATATTGCCTACGTTCACATTTTACAACAACGACCGGTATTTTGTTTTCTTTTTTGTTTCGGAAAATGAATGGTCTTAGTTTTTCCGTGTTTCTTAATTTTCCCAGGGTTTTCGGTTCATTGCTATAACTACATCGTTCTTTATCCCTTATTATTACATCTTTTCTAGAACTAGAACAGAACAATATTTTTCCTAGGCCCCCCCTGTACCATCGGCTGCAAATAAAAAGTATTTAAACAACTCCTACAAATGTTTTTGACAATGAAGTCCTTTAAATTAAAATCGTTAAATCTTCTTTGCAGCCGATGGTAAGTACATACAATCGAGGGCCGTTTTGTTAATCCTGTTACTTACAAAATAATTTTAAAAGGACTGACGTCTAAAACAACCCCAAAAAGTAAATAATAGAAAAAAATCTTTGGAATGTTTGACAAAAATTTGATTTTCGTTTCGTTTTTTTTGGCCAAGCCCATTTCGTCATAATAAGCAATGGTCTGCTGCAATACTGTCGCGTTGAATATAAAATATTACGCAATTACGCAACGAGAAACAAGACTTGAATTTATGCAAATAGGTCGGCGAGAATTGTATAATAATGAAATGTGATAAATTATGTTCGCTTAAGCACATTTTTTTTTGTTCTCAAGGGGATTTACGGACCGCAGCGCGCGATTTGCACTTGCGGCCCACGCTGGGTCACGTTCAGAAATTGTGCAGCGAGAGAGCACTTTGGGCGTTTAAAATGAAAAGCAAAATGCACAAAATAATTTACACGAGAGAGAAAGAACTTTACCCGGAGCGCGCTCTCTTTTATTTCTGAACGGGCCCCTGTTTGCGATTTACGACGACCACGCGTGGTAAGGTAACGTTGCCGAAAGTTCTTTTGAAAAAGTGGTTCAAAGATGGTTAAATTGCGTATGCTCTGGATCATTTCCTGAAATTAATAGCGTGCGCTTAATTCTATTAAGTGGAGGGATCTAATATCAAGAACCGCTGACCTAGTTTTCCGGAGACGTTGGCGTTAAAAACAAGATTAATGGCAGGGGCTTTACATCATAGGATAAGAAGTGTCACAGTTTCGCAGCTTGTGGGTAATATATCGGGCCCCATTTATATCGTCGCCGAACCCGAGGCAGCTCGCACTTTTACATTTGCACAAAAAACAACCATTAATTTATAGGCGGCATTAATATTGATATAAAAATCCAAACGCAGGCAGAAAAGTCAAAAGATAAAGGTAAATTAGTCGAGTTTATTATTGTACAGACAATCTTGGCTGAGTTGCGTACAGGATTTAAACCACGATTAAATGTAAACCTAAGTTAAAATATAAAACGCAATATGTACATTAAACATCATAATGTAAGTCGCATTCACATTTACTTCGGTTTAAATTTAATCCTGAATTAAATCTTTTATGCAACGCAGCCTTATGTGCAATAAGTTTTAATTAATTTAGTTAAAAATAACTGCACTAAACATCAAGAATTAAGCTTATTAGAGATATACTTGTCAGACGATTGCATAACTTTTGTCTCTTTAAAGCTTTTCGGTTCATTCAATGTTCTAGAGCAGATATGGCCATAAAAATACGAATATTATAGATTAAGAAACGAATGTGATCTCATAGAAGTTATAAATAGAAGTTTCGTGTCTCATTGGTTGTTGAGATTAAACTGCGAAGAAAGGGGATAAGCCGCTGACTCGCTCGGCCCTATTCTAGAGCACTCTCAAAAGGTTCCCATCTTCTATTATTATTATTATTATTATTATTACAAGAGGTTAAAGAATTAGAGTTCTCTAGACCAATGATTCGAAAACACAGTTTTACCAAACAATACGTTGTAAATAACAAATTGTTTTCAATTAAATTAGGCGCCTTAGATATTCGAAAGAAATTTATAGAAATCAATTAAACTCTAAAGTGATTCGCTTAAAAAGATTTATCGCAGCCTCACAAACATTTCAACGAAATCCTTTTATTCTACGAACTGTAATCAACAGTAATTCAGGATATAATAGCCGTCAAAGTTGCGAAAAGCACGTCACCGTCATCAAACCGGTTAAAGCTGGGAATAAAGCTGCCCGTAAAAAGTTTCCCACTGCTCGCCCAAATCCCCAAAGATTTGTAGAGAAAATGGCAGGCGGTGTTGAAGCCCCGAGATTAAATGATGAATGACGGTGCTTAATGAAACTTTTTTTTTCTTGCAGGAACAGGCTCTTGAAAACAAGAACCAAGCAGCATCGCCCGAAGACAGCGAGGACCTGTCTCCCCTTCCAGCGCACGCACAACAGCCAGTGCGACGCCGAGGAGGCATCTCGGCGGAACCGGTGACGGAGGAAGATGCCACCAGCTATGTCAAGAAGGTGGTGCCCAAAGACTACAAGACCATGGCGGCCCTCTCCAAGGCCATCGCGAGGAATGTCTTGTTTTCGCACCTGGACGAGAACGAACGTTCCGATATTTTCGATGCCATGTTCCCCGTTACCTGTCTGCCAGGAGAGTCGATTATACAACAAGGGGATGAGGGCGATAATTTTTATGTTATCGACCAAGGAGAAGTTGAGGTGAGAAGTGTGATTCTGTTTTCAATCGCCAACTAGAAAAAATTGAAAACTATTTCCTAGAGCAGGGATCTGTATTACCATCTCATCCTGTTTAATTTGGGTGCTTTCTTTCGCTTAAAAGTTTGAATCGTGTTTCGAAAAGTTTGGACCTGAATTTCGTATGTTGCAACAAAACACCTGACTTGAATTTTTGATTGTCAATTCATTTGTAAATAACCATAATCCAATACAAACAAGTTTTAAAAATAGAGAGATTCAAAGAAAAGAATATTAAAGAATCAAAACATGTTTGGATCACGATTTTGTGAGCGAAAGAAAGTACCTAAAATAAAAGTTTTCAAAAATGTTCCAAGTCCTACGTGACCAAGTCTTTCCTAGGAAAATTTGTTTTGCGCAAATTGGTAGCGACTTTGTAAGATTTTTATTTGTCACTAAAAAAAAAAAAAAGTAACCGAGGCTACATACAATGTTGTCAACCCTATCGACTTTTTGGTAGATATACCGATTTTTAACATTTCTTACTGTTCACCGTTTGTCCGAAAACCTGCGAGACTTTCGATTTGTATTTATTGTTTATATTACAGCCACTCGATGGCGCCACCGAGCAGCGAAGAGTCGCTTTTCCATTAAATTAAATTAAATTTCCAGTAAATTTATGGTCGTTTTTATAATGAGACTTTAAGGAAACTTTAATTTAAAGTCACTTTAAGAATAGGGAAACAAATGTATTTTTGTAGGTTAAAGTAACTTTAAATTTAAAGTCCGATTGTGAAATCGCAGAAAAAAAACTTTGTGACGCCACTCGGTGGCGCTACTGCGTGGCTCCTCTGCAACAGCCGTAGGTGTTGATTGGTGAAAATATTTCATCTAAACGATTTTCGTTATTTAACAATGTTGTGAATTAGATACAGAGATTATGGGGCTTAGACCTAATTTTTAAAACTGTACGCAACAGCGAAAAAGCGTTAAATATTAAAATTTTATAACTGCCAAAACTTACCCCTGTAAACACGTCCCCAGATTGCGACGAACACTTGTTCAACATCGACGCGGCGCCGGCGGTTCGCTAACAGATACGAGGACACTTAAAATTCGAGATTCTTCACGTATTTACCTCCGAACGGGCACAATCACTATGATTTTATCAATAATTATTATAAAACCGGCGATCAACAACAACGCGTGCTTTCGAAGACGCCACCGAATTCCGATCACCGATCGTCTTTTGTTTTTTTTTTTATGCAACCGGCAACCTTAAAATTGTCGGCCACTGTTGAATTTGGCGTCTTATTATTACTTACGGTTTTGATTTGCATCATTAACATATCGTTTATTATTAAAAATTAACTCTTTTAATTAAAAATTACTGCAAAATTGCATAAAAATAACTTACGCGAGCGCGAGACGTCAATTCATAGAATACCGCGGAGCGAAACTGTTTTACCGACCGAAACAATGATATATTACTTTTTTGTCAACGGTGAAAATGCGAAAATAATTAATAATTAATTCAATTAGCGACTTTGTAAGATTTTTGTCACTAAAAAAAAAAAAAAAAGTAACCGAGACTACATACAATGTTGTCAACCCTATCGACTTTTTGGTAGATATCCCGATTTTTTTAATTTCTTACTGTTCATCGTTTGTCCGAAAACCTGCGAGACTTTCGATTTGTATTTATTGTTTATATTACAGCCACTCGATGGCGCCACCGAGCGGCGAAGAGTCGCTTTTCCATTAAATTAAATTAAATTTCCATTAAATTTATGGTCGTTTTTATAATGAGACTTTAAGGAAACTTTAATTTAAAGTCCGATTGTGAAATCGCAGAAAAAAAACTTTGTGACGCCACTCGGTGGCGCGACTGCGTGGTCCCTCTGCAACAGCCGTAGGTGTTGATTGTTGAAAATATTTCATCTAAACGATTTTCGTTATTTAACAGTGTTATGAATTAGATACAAAGATTATGTGGGTTAGACCTAATTTTTAAAACTGTACGCAACAGCGAAAAAGCGTTAAATATTAAAATTTTATAATTGCCAAAACTTACCCCTGTAAACACGTCCCCAGATTGCGACGAGCACTTGTTCAACATCGACGCGGCGCCGGCGGTTCGCTAACAGATACGAGGACATTAAAAATTCCAGATTCTTCACGTATTTACCTCCGAACGGACACAATCACTATGATTTTATCAATAATTATTATAAAACCGGCGATCAACAACAACGCGTGCTTTCGAAGACGCCACCGAATTCCGATCACCGATCGTCTTTTGTTTTTTTTTTTTATGCAACCGGCAACCTTAAAATTGTCGGCCACTGTTGAATTTGGCGTCTTATTATTACTTACGGTTTTGATTTGCATCATTAACATATCGTTTATTATTAAAAATTAACTCTTTTAATTGAAAATTACTGCAAAATTGCATAAAAATAACTTACGCGAGCGCGAGACGTCAATTCATAGAATACCGCGGAGCGAAACTGTTTTACCGACCGAAACAATGATATATAAGTTTTTTGTCAACGGTGAAAATGGGAAAATAATTAATAATTAATTCGATTAGCGAGGATGTGAAACCCGCCGTAATTTGTTTGGTGTTCAGCAGAATACGTCCGCAATGATTAAAAGGACGCAGTTAATTGTGAAAATGAGCGTTTGTTACCGTTGATTAATTCATCGATGACAAAAGAAACACGAGCAGTTGCCGCATTTTTTGTAGAAAAGTAAAAAATTATGCTTAATTATCGAATAATTTACTCTTTGATGATTTTTGAACAGGATTTATAACGGATTACGATCATTAAAGCAATATATAAACGACAAAGGTAAATACAATAAGCATCGATTAGTTCATCACTAAGAATAAAAGCAAAGTATCTGAAAATACTAAACAAATAATTTATTATTGTTATTATTCTTTACCTAACATTAATTAATTAAATTAATTTCAGTCATTTTCTTTTCGAAACTAAAACTAAATAAACCTAATCGTCTTACTGGGCATTTTCGAACATTCAAACGAAGCGATCTGATTACTGTATTCTTCTCACTCTTACTTACACTAAAATAAGAGCTCTTCTCTCTCACATTTCTTCCGCGATTATCGAAAACAACTAACTTGTTGGCAGGTAACTTGTACGTGTAAGTTTGGTTGTCTAAACTTGGATGATCATGTGGGGAGTTGGAGATTTTAAAAAACTCTGCTGCCCTTGGGTAGAAATTCAGAAACTTGACGATAATAGACACCATTTACATTATTTTGTTTTAACAACCCAGGCAGTTACAACAAAGTTCGCACATAATTTTGCATACGAAATTACACGTGCGACAACAGACAAACAAATGTTAGTGTTAGGGGAGACATTAATTCGCAAATAAAACCGGGGACTTTCCCAGTTAATTACGTCATGTGACATTATCAAGCTTCGCTTGAAGCTGATATTTAGTTCACGTTCGTTTATGAGTTTTTCCTGCATTTTCGTGCAGCGGGATGGGAGTACACGGAAAAATCAATGGAATTCAATTAACTTAAGTGCAACGCAGATTATGAATTATTGCAATGAATTTGTAAATAAAATACCCCTTTTGTAATCGAGAAACTTTCTAAAAATAAAAAAGTAGACCAACAATGTTCATGATTATTGTGATTATAATCATATTACGATAAATAAATAAAATAGAATGAAGAATTAAGAGATTTTAAAGACATTAAATTCCGCTTTGTTTCAGGTTTTCGTGAATAATGAGCTGGTAACAACCATAAGCGAAGGTGGTAGTTTCGGAGAGTTAGCTTTAATCTATGGGACGCCAAGAGCGGCTACTGTACGTGCAAAAACCGACGTAAAGCTGTGGGGCATCGACAGAGATTCTTACCGTCGAATCCTCATGGGTTCTACAATACGCAAAAGAAAAATGTACGAAGAATTCCTGTCCAGAGTGTCAATATTGGAAAATCTTGATAAATGGGAACGCCTGACAGTTGCTGATGCACTCGAACCTGTCAGTTTCGAAGACAAAGAGACGATTGTCAGGCAAGGCGAGCCTGGAGATGATTTCTATATTATCGTTGAAGGAACGGCTTTGGTAATGCAGAACAGAGCAGAAGGTGAGGAGCCCATGGAAGTTGGAAGATTAGGACCAAGTGATTATTTTGGGGAAATTGCGTTACTGCTGGATCGTCCGCGTGCTGCAACAGTCGTGGCCAATGGGCCACTGAAATGCGTAAAATTAGACAGAGCAAGGTATAGTCACCATTCACTTACACCATCGGATTTTAAGCTATTTTTTGGGTTGCAGGTTTGAGAGAGTATTAGGATTATGTGCGGACATCCTAAAGCGAAACATAACTCAATACAACAGCTTTGTTTCTCTTTCCGTTTAATTCAGCATACAGATAGAGAGGGATAAGTATTTAATTAAAACAAAAAATAATGAAGAACTGATCTTATTCAGCCAAACTGAAGTCTTCATTGGATGTAGAAATTGTATTTAATTAGGAGTACTTTATTTATTACTGAGCTAGTGCTGTTAAAACTGAAATCTCATATTTTTATACTATATAAAACAATTCAGACCTGCGTCACCCTTTACGAGCAACCAGCACTGTTTAATTCTGTTAATGTGTATATTTGAAATTAATTAATAATAATATATAAAAATATATTGTACATAATAATTATTTACTTCCATTGTCCTTGCGACTTGTTTCTTAATTTAAGTTAAATATATGAACAAAAGTAATGAACGTTTGTTTATTCTTTCTTTGATTTATTTCTCCCCAGAGAAAAGTGTATTTGCGATGAAAATACTATTTTCTTAAGGAGTAGGACAAAAGTTTTTAATGACTCTAATTAATGCAGCAACTCTAAACTCGATTGTAAGCATCTTAATGTATTTATGACCTGTCCATTTAAATGTTTTGAAAAATGAAATTTTCCTCCTAAATAATAAAATACATAATTGTTTTGTAATTAATTTATTTCGTAGTCATATTTACATTATGTACATATTATTAAAAAAAAAAACTTATCAGCAAAAAATATATAATTAATTATTTCTAAAAATATCTCTTCCTTCACGA
The DNA here is from genome assembly GCA_036172665.1 of Prosopocoilus inquinatus. Classification (NCBI taxonomy): domain Eukaryota; kingdom Metazoa; phylum Arthropoda; class Insecta; order Coleoptera; family Lucanidae; genus Prosopocoilus; species Prosopocoilus inquinatus. The sequence continues at coordinate 3,811,756 of CM069873.1, forward strand.
CTTTCACCGAGTACGAGAATGAAGTATTAAGTGTCGGAATAAGGTAATCCTTAACTTGTGTTGTAACAGATGACTGTACAACCATAATCTTGACTCCTTAAACAAAATCAGATCCACAAACGAAGATATTATTCAAAACACGAAACCGCCAATATTATTGCTTCCCGTTGAGCAGAATCACAGAACCATGTGATGTGTGCACGTACGATTTCCTATCACACTTGAGAATCAAAGATGAGGTAAGTTCATTGAAACGACCATTTTTTTCCTTGCTTCCTTTGTACATAGAAAAATCTGCGAGAAGATCTAAAGCTCCGATAATCTCAATTAGAAATGCTAGATGCTGGACACAGCGGCCACACTGTTTTTACAATCGATATTGGCCTTGCTGTCATCGACGTAGGCTAACCCAAAAGGTTCGAGAAAAGACAAACAGCCGTCCACGGTTTTGAAAGCCATCTCTTCTGCCACAAATTGCACAGACACGCTTTGTCGGTAACTAAACAGATAAAATCAGCATTAATATACGGAGAATTTAAGTAAATTAAATGTGTATGGTTCGATTATGAAACGATTCAAACGATGCACGACAACTTTAAAAATAAAAGCAAAGCAAATTTAAGTAAATTTCAAAATCTCCGCTTCATAAAAGAGTCATACACAGGTGATATGAATACCCACGTTGATTTTTCTCTGCTGAAAAATAATACATTTCATTTAAAATGTAAAATTTGCAGTTTAGTTAATAAGTGAATAATATAATAAAATAATTAAAGAAGTTCTTTTTCTTTTATCACATTAATTTAAAACTAAAAGGGAGGTATTTCTTGATTTGTTCTGAATAAGATACAGAAGTAAAAAAAAATTGGGTGATGACAAATAACATTAAATCTTCTGCCCATAATGAAGAATTGAATTTTACTGTTAAAAGCATACGCAAATTATATTTTCCTTTCAAATGCCTTCTGTTATGTTTTAAATTAAAGAAATATCACGTCAGATGAATTGAAACCCCTCTTGCTTGATAAAACATTTTTGAATTAAAAAAAAAAAATACAGTCTCTTCATTGCAGAACATAAATCAAAAACACACTGAACAAATTTAATATAAAATAATACCTAAATTGAAAGGCTTAAATCTTCTGAAGTAGAGCAATTTGTTAATTAAATTAAGAAGGAAAAATTGTTACAATGACATTTTTAATTTATAAAAAAAAACAGCAAGAAATTTTTTTGAATAAATAAAATAATGAATGCCTTGAACTAATTTATAAATAAACTCCGTTTTGAAAAAAATCCTTTGAATAAAAAAAAAAACTGTAAACGTTTCAATTAAAAAGAAAACTGTATCGGCTATAAAATACCTTTTAATCATGCACTTGAGGTAAGTTTTCCTCTCGCGATCAACGAACCAGTCGACTAAGTAACCCGCCATCAGAGGTGCAACACTGAAAAGTTTAAAGAACCTATGAAAATTCCCCATAGCCCACGACGACCTAAGTTTCAACGCGAACGCAATGCATGGATCACTTTTCTCTTCAGCTGATAAAATCTTCAGCATTGTCATCATATCTAAAACGAAATTACATAGCACAAGCGCAATCAGAAATTCATTCCATTTCCATACCTAATGTATTTTTTGTAAAAATATAGTACAGTATCCTGTATGCGGTGAATTCATTCCGATGATCACCACCGACTTCGGAATATAACATTTTCAGCTGGGTCTGGCACTGATTAAATTCTTCGTGGTCTCCTTTTTCTAAAGCTATTCTCGCGTGTGTTTCGTATACTTCCACTGTGAAATCATTGCGGACACCCTGTACCTAGGAATCAGATTGTTAAGACCGAAATAAAAGTTGCTAAGAAAATAACTACTTACTGTTAGATCCTGCCTGATGGACTTTAACTGATCGCATGCGTAGAAGTAATCCTGTTTCTCCAACCACTTTGTCTTGACATTCTGCAATGATAACCTGAGAACTTGGACTGAACGTACTTCACAAGCAGCGGGAGCCTTGGTAAGTCGCAAAAAAGACTTTTCTAGGTCCTGGCATGTGCCCACTATGTGAAATTCTGTCCAGTCTAAGTCTCCTGTAGTGTTCTCGCAAAACTTATCTGTATTGAAACTAAACGCTTTCTTTTTTTTATTCGAGACTGCAGGATCCGGGACCGTAGGTTTCAGAGTGTCGCTGAAACGTGCGGCTCTCTGTTGCAACAGTTCCGAATTTTCTTCAACAGAGCCGCACACAGCGCCAAACGAGAATATATTGGATTTCTTTTCTTTCTGTTTTTGTTTCTTTAATTGTTTTGGCGTTAATTTCTGCTTTGATGGACCTAACCTATCTGTTATTTTACCTTTGGGCTTATTTTTCATTAACGGAATGAAACTGTCATTGCTACTCGAAGAACTGAAACAAGGATTTTCATTATAATTATTTTATGCCTTGAAATTAATGAGCTTCTTACCTGGGGGAATGACGTCGAGGGCTTCTGGAATGAGAGCGCGATTTTTTGTAACATGGGGACCTCGACCGAGAACGAGAACGTGAAGAAGACCTACTATGACCACGAAGAGTTGAAGCACGAGCACCTAAACGAGCACCCATTGCAAGAGAAAGCCCTTTTTTGGGGGTATTTTGAAACTGAGACAACTGTCCTGGAACAATCTTAGGCTCTAAATTCATACGCTCGCTATGTATACTAGGCAGCGGTTCTTTACTCCAGTCCCTAACCCATAAATCACCCGTTTTCGAAGCACTAGTCAATTTGCCTTTCAAAACTATTTCAACCTGATCCTTATCGATTTTCGTTTTGCATTTCTCATAGCAACGATTCACATAATCTTTCAACGAGTCGGGCCATTCTTCCGTTGGATTCACCAAGGGATTTGGCAGTGGCTTAGGTTTTGGCACTTCAACTGGCAAAGGTGGCGGTGGCACACTGGTATCTGGTGGGGGTAAAGGTGGCAAAGGTGGCATTGTGTCCGGAGGTGGTGCAGGTTTGGGATCGTTTTGCTCTGGCGGAGGCAAAGGTGGCAAGTTAAAGTTACTCAAATTGAAATTATTCATCTGATTGTGTAGGTTATTCATTTGATTATTCTTGTTCCTCTTCCGCTTTTTCTTTGCAGCACCGCTCGTAAGAGAATTGGTTTGATTTTGTAGGTTGCCCACGGATGGCACTCGCTTATTCAAACTGAATCTGACGCTATTGAATTTTTGCATGGGGTAAAACACGGGCTTCTGTAAAATTGGTGAAGTTTGAGATGAAGGAGGTGGAGGACCTGGCGGAAGGGGAGGGTTACTTTGGCTGTCCTTCTCTTCCTCATCGCTTTTCTTATCTGATGATTCCGCAGGCTTGAAAGTTTGCGCGTAATGCGTGCCGTAATTCATTAACGGACTGTACTGATAATATTGTGAAAATTGTGCGTAGGCTTGCGGAGACATTCCATAATGATATGGCCCGTACAAGGCATAATTATACATCCACTGCTGTTGCTGAGGAGATACGTTCGGCTGTTGAACAGATGGTGTCGTTGCAGTTGATGAAACTGCTGAAACTGGAGATTTTTCTTCCATTGTTTCAGACGAGTACCTTAAAAATAACCTGTATGGAATGATCGATCTCCTTTAGCTATCGCCAGTAATTTTCAACAAAAATAAATCATTGAAAATTCGAATTGTTTAGACAGATTGCAGGCTGACAGATTAATTTTTATTTGTCTCATTGACATATGGAGTTTAAATAATTTTCATTAATTTGTTATTCAAAGAAATTATTATATCTATAATCAATTAACATAAATATCCGGGATATTTAATTGGGATATTATATCCCAATTCACATCAAATATAAAATGGCGTCCATTTCAGCAAGCGCTATAAAAAATGTGCTTCCGTTTTAACTGCATGAAATATTTCCTTTTTATAATATCAAGTGCATAAGCATTTAACTTCCACATAACAACGAAATGATTCTGTGGGAAATGCGCCCGAGTGAATCAGAATACACGAGTAAATTAGCATAAATGACGCGTCATATTTACCTGTAAACGAATAAAAATCACAGCACCACTTCAGAGTTTATAATAACACTACACTAGAAATAAAATTTTATAAATACATCTATCTATAATCTACAGGCATACGTATCAAATAATAAATATTTCTTGCACTCATTAAACGACACAAGATTCTTTGACGAGAATATCACAAAATGGCGGACAGTTTCTCTGAACGCATCCAAACTATAGTGACGTGATCACCAGAGTTCGGGGTTACCAACAAATGGAAACCAAACATAGAAATGCATTTCTAATGAACTCTGACTCTATTAAAACTTCCCGCTGCGAGTTTTGGATTGATAATTATATTGGATTTTCATTTAATTCTGTGTCACAAGTCACATCAGGTGCTTTCTTTTGCCTCACAAAATCGTGATCCAAACGTGTTTTGATTCGAAAACAGACACTCTTTTCTTTGAATCTCTCCTATTTTTAAAACTTGTTTGGATTGAATTATGGTTATTATAAATGAACTGTCAATCAAAAATTCAAGTCAGGAGTCTTGTTGCAACAACTACGAAATTCAAATTCAAACTATTCGAAACACGATTCAAAGTGTTAAGCGAAAGAAAGCACCTTATAACTTGTTCTATTCGAGCCGTCGATGTCTTTGTTAGTTTTATTATTATTATTAAAAATTGACGTAAGAGTAATTGACAAAGTTTGGTCAAATTTCTAGTACTAGTGTGACAGTTCAGTTTGACGAAATAACGAATTTGATAAGTTTTGACGTCATTGATGTAGTTTGTCAGTCCAGTTTAATCAAACTGACTAATGATGTCGATAAAACATGGTCACATGGGATACAATCAATTATGAGGATCTATATCTGCAATTAATTGGTCAAAACAAATAACATTTTCGACTGACTGCATCGGTGTGCGCTCAGGATATCTCCATCTTGTTTTATTACATAAAGCTGAACCGAAATGGAAATGCACTCAGTGCACGCTAGTGCAGGAAGTCGAAAACGCTAAAGGTTTCGCGTCAGTTTAAATGGCTAGCTTTAAGCTGTGTAGGGATCACGACGAATAGAATTCTGTTTTTGTGACGTCACGTTGCCTAGCAACGGCAGACGCTCGCTATAGAATAAGCAGTCGACTGGAGACGATCTGACGTCATAAAAATAGAATTCTATTCGTCGTGATCCCTATACTGGATTCACTGCCAGGCGATTTTTCATCGCCACGTTACAGGATAGCTGTTTGATTGGTTCGTTCAATTAAACAAAACATATACTTTTAAATTGGGCCAATAGAATCACGTAGAATTTTAACTCCATTGCAAAACGCCTAGCAATGAATCCAGCTTTATCCCTGGCTTTATCACAGAATAACCAGACCAGACCATTCGCTGTCGGCACTTTGATCTTTTCAAACGTTGACCGATGACCTTCGGCCATGTTTTCGCTGTTATCCGTACGCGAGAATATTTAAAATAACGTGTGCTAAATGCGGAAACTAGAATGTAGTCAACGAAATCTTTACAATATATTAAAATGAGTAATTACAAAACATTATGTGTAATCACAACATAAAATACGTACAAAAAAACACGGAAATATAGCCGTTACAAACCATATGATCGAACTTCGCCATATTTTCGTTGGGATTTCTGCTCGCTCGTTACTCCTCCAGTCATTTAACCTCCATGATTAATAATCTCTGCGACATTCGAAATTTCTCGATGCCGACATCAATAACAATTGTAATTAAGGCTTTAAGATTGTTAATTAATATTTGAGCAAACAAAACGAATATGCATAAATGATAATAATTTTATACACGCTTTCTTTATGTTTACTGTTTACACTATACGCCGTCATTAGTTCTTAGACTTTAAATATTTACAATTATGTTTAAATATGTATGTAGATACAAAATAATGCCCTAATCAAACTTCAACAAAAATAAACATTGACCATGGCTAACCTTGATCTTACAAGTTGCATTCCAGAAAGGTTTAAGCGTTGGGTTGCTACTGTTGTCATCTTTAGGATATTTCCAGTCTTATTCCTAATAATCTTACCTGTACAAAAATGTAAAGGATAGAATTAATTATGAAATATGACGTGTTTTATTTTTAATCACAATTCCGGACGGTTCCAGAATACTCTCAAGTCTTATAGAACACTCGGGATTTTTCGTTCGTATTCGACGACAGTTGGTATATAAACTCGTCGCGTACCCGCTTGGCGTCAGTTTTGAAAAACAAGCGACTGCAGTGCGTCAACCGCAACAATTTTCAACAGTGCTTTAAACAAACAATACAAAAATGTCTTTATTGCCGTTGATATTCAGAGACATGATGGCCATGTCGAGGCCGCTTCGCATGTTAGAAAACCACATGCGAATGACCGACGAGTTGCTCCAACCGTTCGTGAGTCCGATGTTCCGCATGCAGAGGCGTCCCGGAATCGAGTTTCAAGAGGAGCCCGACAACGTGATCCACGACAAAGACAAGTTCCAGGTCAAGCTCGACGTGCAGAATTTCGCCCCCAACGAAATCACCGTGAAGACCGTGGACGGCAACGCGATTCAGATTGAGGCCAAACACGAAAAGAAGGACGATTCGAGCTTCGTTTCCAGGCACTTCGTTCGGAGATTTGTTATTCCGCAGGGGCACGAAATCAAAGATATAGTTTCGAGCTTGTCGTCTGATGGAATTTTGACAGTCACTGCTCCGAAGACGGGGGATCCAGCCATTCAAGAAAGAGTAATTGAAATTACCCATACGGGGCCTGAACGTGAAGCTGAGGATCAGAAGAAGAAATTATCAGACTCCTCTTAAGCAGCAGTTTAATTTTTGGCTAGAAATACCACAGAGTTAATTTTTTGTGTAGATGTACCATAGAGTTAATGGCTTTGTTAAAATAAAAATGTTTATAGACATTCTTGACTGATCTGATTTGTAACTGTAGTTTAAAGGTTTAAAATAATAATGAATATGTTAAAAAATATGAGTTTGTTTTTCTACTTCTGCATGATTTTCTAATTTAAAGTATTGTGCAATATTATGATTTCCTTTGAATCTTGTGAGTCACAAGTTTTTGCATATTTCTGGACAAATTCCATTTTAAAACTCTTGCATTATGAACTAAACTTGAAAGCAAAACAATTTACTTAAGACCTTTGTGATAATAGAAACTAATTATAAGTCACTTTGAAGATACAAAAACAAACGTATTTTTTTATTTTAATGCAAGAAAAGGATGGTCCTAAATTATTTATTTTAATGCAACTGTAAATTATGTTCTCAACAAAAAATATTTTGTAAGTTGTGGCCAACGAAAGAAATAATGTTTAACCCAAATCACACACTAGTTAAAATGAATGTAAAATTAGAAACCATGAGGTTGAAATATATTTATTAAATTAAGAAAAGAAAAAAACAATATACAATTCGTTTGAATAATTCCTAATCTTTCTGAATGGAAGCTGAAAAGAATTCAAACAAGATCTTCACATCCCTTAAAATATTTTTTACCTTTCATGAAGGCTACCAACAATATCTAACTGTCCCACCAAGTAAGTAAACCTAATCCTGGTTCATTGATGCTACCCTAAAAATGTATAATTTGTTTGACGATTAAACAGGAAAACGCCTAAACTTCCACAATCTAATGATAACCATGATCAATCCAAGGAAGATTAGGCTATTACAACTATTATGGAACTGTAACTTAGATCAAAGTAAAACTTACAGTTAACATATACGGCACTTTATTTTCAGCACCTTCGCTAGCATCTGGTAAACTCGAATTTGGTCCGGTGGGGCCTGTAGGACAAGTTTCTTGAAAAGACTCTCCCGTCACTCTAAATCTAATTGTCTCCCCAGCATCCATAAACAAATCATGTTTACTTCCATCTCCCGTATCGTACTCCCACACCCAAGCCTGCTCGGTCTCATCGAATCGTGCAGGATGTTGCAAAGCAGTCGTCGGAATTAACACATCATCGAAAAAACCTAGCGAAACTGATTTTCTCTGTTTAAGATCATGCTTGAATCAGTTGTTTAAGATCATGCTTGAATCAGTAATCCCAACAACCAGTTTTTCAAACATTACACATTCACAGATCTCATAGAATATTACCATGAACACCTTCCTGACTGCAACTCCGTATCTTCCCCATCAAGATTTCTTCGATGAACGGCCGGAACACGATGTAACGAAAACTCACCCTCGTGTGCGAAGCGCCGTCTCCAGGAAATATAAACGACTCCTGCAAGCTGGTTATATCGTACAATGCTATGCATAGTCCTACGTTAAGCACAACCTGAAGCAGGAATGCAAAGCGTTAGTGCTCGAATTTCCGTGTTGGTTTACGCACTTTGTTAGCCAGTTTCTTGTTGAGCTCGCCGGCGATTGCGTCGTTTAATTTTAAGTGAAAGAGTTCGGGGGGTATGCGAGTTACATTCTTCATTTCTGCCAAGATAAACATTTCGTAATGTTGTCGTAGACATAACCTCAAAATAGACGTAACCTCAAAATTTGCATCTAATGTGGACAGGGTTGCCAGATTTCTTGCAAGCAATGTCGCCAAATTTTTGAAAAGGCGCCAAATGTTAATTCAATTTCACTATAAACTTTGACTACGCACTTAAATGGTTTCTGTGTTTTCGCGGCATCGTTAAAATTTGATGCAAATTGCAAATTGGAAATGTGGCAATTCAAATTTTGACCACACATAAAAATAACAGCGACAACGTAGAGTACCAACCAAGTTTAACCGAAATATATCTGGGGAAGTTTGCTTTGTGGCAACATAATTCAACAGGTGGTGGTTTCTTAATTTTGAAATAGACAGTAATTTGGATTAAATACCTAATTATTTATTCGAAAAGCCAACGTATAAAAGAAATCGAGTTTCAAATTTCAAAAAAGAATTATAAAAGCTGTTCGAATGCCGGAACAGACGAAGCTTGTGCTGCGGCTGAGGTACATTCCAAGATTCGAGAATTGCCGAACCTAGAAAAAGATAGATAAATTGCTTTGTTGAATATAGAAAGAGATAGAGCATGATAATCTCCTTCCCCGTTGCCGCTTTTTTTCTACCTTTGTTATTCTAACCTAGAAATGCGGAGGTAATTATTTTTATTATAAACATGTTTGTTGGAAATAGGTTTGCGGAATTTTTTCATTTAATTTGCCTACCGTTTTTAATTTACAGATCGTTTTGATGCTAACAATGGTTTTCGCAAAACGTGTTAGCGTCCCGGCGTTCGTCAACCCACATTTATTTTGGATATTTGAAGAGGAAAACACCGTGCAAAGGCAACGGTTTCAAGAAAAACTGAACGAGAATTTAAGAAACCCAACGAGAATTAATGCCCAACAAGGAGAGGTACTATTTTTTTTAATTTATTTTAATTTGTTATTATGGATGGGGCCTCCCCTTTGACATCTAGCAATCAGTATTTTTAAACTTGGTCACTATTAGAGAAAGTGAGGGCCCCTCATTATATCAAATCTATGCCACACACAGAACTAAATAAAAATAATTTATTCGCTTAACAGCTGGTCGTCATATTGGATAATAAAATATGGAAGAGAGCGGAAGTAATAGCCGCCTTTCAGGAAAGTTACGACTGTTGGCTTGTTGATTACGGCTCTCTGTGTAAAGTGGCGAGCGTCTATAAATTACCAGTCGAATTCACCATCACTCCGGCAATGGTTCACATGGCTTGCTTAAATAACATTATTGAAGCACCCGCTGTAAGTTACATTTTAACATCATCTGCAGCAACAGACTCACAACATTTTGATTTTGATTTAAGGTTTTAGAAATTGAAACTGGAAACCACGTTCGCCAGGAAGTTGTACAATTCTCGCAGGGTCTCTCCACATTCATAAACACTCTCATATTTGAAGCTGAAACCGTAGTATTCCACACGCAACGTGTCATTGACCATGTTCTATGTGGAAAGATGCAGTTGACTAAGAAAGGCGTTTCATATGATTTAACTGACAAGCTGCTCAGAGAAAAGCGAATTGCTGTTAATGAAGAATTGTTTAGAGAAGGTGTGTTTGATTTATTTCGAATTGGGCACAGCTTAATGGTGCATTTTTTTAGCGTTTGAAGCAAATAATCGAGGCCTCATGCACTTACGTAACTATAAGATTTACGAGGCGCAAAAGAAAGAGAGTCTGCTGGTTGTGGATGGAGATATAGGGATCGGTCGAGGTTACAACAGAAGTAATAGAGTAAGTCAGGATTTTTTCTAAGTCCGGTGATGATTTCTATAATATTCTTAAACGATGAAATTGTGATGCTTTTACGTCTACGTATTTTTATTCCGTTTACTTTTTTTGCATAGAACAAACAACCAGGTCTGAGATCTCCTCAACCACAAAAGAATTACGTGCGAACTTGGGTGGAAGAATCGAACGCTCAACTCGTCTCAGATCGAAAGCTAGGCGATGAAACTGCAAAGTCATGCGGGGCTTCAACATCAAGAGAAACTTACGCTTTTCAAAACCAACTCACTGCCAACAATTTGAAGTCAAAGTTGAATAATTCTGATTACCTGGATCCCGATAGACTTTACGCAGATGCTGATGATACCACTGTTAATACAACGGAGTCATCGAAATGCAAAAGTCGAAGTAGTGTAACCAATTCAAGCTCTTCTTTCGAGGATTTCAAATTGAAGGTGCAAGAAAATATAATAATAAGCAAAAGAGAAAACGATGAAACTCGTTCGACCAGTTCAAGGCCGAAATCGAAACTGAATCGTTCGTTTGATTCAGTGAGCGATGACTACTTCGAGACTATGGAAGATGATGCGAGTGCCCGTTTAAAGCAAGATCATCCGAAGAAGAAACCGCAAAGTAAATTGCAGGATGCAATTGGTGATGATTTTTTCGAGAGTGTTGATGATGGCGAAAGGCTTCCCGAAATAAAAAACGGATTTCTCGAACGGATTGACAATCAGAAGTCGCCTAAAAGTGCTTCGATCAATAATGACAGCGTTCCTTTCAGTGATTCTGACGATGATTCAAGCAAGAGGATTAACAAATCAACGTTAATTAAACGGCCTGTTAACAGTGATCAGCATTCTACTGATTTCGATGGGGATTCGCTGAAGAAAATTGAAAATGGAGAACCTCGTAGTAAATCATCCATGTCATCGAAGCTTCCGGGCTTCAGCATATATCCCGCAGGTATTTCTCTTGCCGATTCAAGAAGCAAGCGGAAAGTAACATCTAGATCACAAGGTACTAGACAAAATAAAAACATCGAACACCGCAATGCAACTGGTAAATCATCTGGAGCTGTGCCTTTAAGTAAAAGCAGTGGTTCAAGTGTAAGCGCTTCGTCAGATTCTGCATTAAAAAATAAAGAGACAGTGCGTCAGCCCGTTGAGGAAACATCGAACACAGTTTCCAGTGATAGTGACTCGGAATGTGCTCCGGAACCGTGCAAGAAGAACCTCTTCCAGATGGGTTGCAAATGTGATACCTGCCGGATGTGGAATGAAGACGACATCGTTGGGGAGAACAACAAGTACAAGGACTCGAGGAATGCAACGAAACGAGAAATGGTAAGACCATCGCTTCTGTTTAAGACTGAAGACGCTGAGGACGCAGTCGAAATCAAAACGAAGAAATTCAAGGGGACGAAAATCGAACGTGATATGGCACCCACACTACTAGTACATGGGTAACTAAAAGTCTCACTTTGGTGAGGACTTTTTTATTTATTACTTTTTTTTTTTCGGGGGGGGGGATACAGTTTCTGCATACCTGCACCCGTGAATAAAATCAACGAGGTTCCTTTCAATGCAAGTGTGCTTCGTGCTTTAACGAAATTAAAATACAGCAGTGCCAAGAGCATTCAAAGTTATGCCTGGCCGGCTTTGATGAGGCACATGAATGTCTGCATGGTACACGGAGCTGATACTGGGAAAACCATGGCGTATTTACCAGCGATTTGTTCTTACGTTCTGGAATTATCTGAGAGGTACTCAGACTTGCCGAAGACAAGCGGACCTGTGGCAATCATCCTGTGCAAGGGCGTAAGGAAAGTTGAGGAGACTTACAGTTTGTTCCGCAATTTCCGGGCGCAGGTTGGAAAGCGTATCAACATTAACTGGGCGGCTTCTCCCTTGGATAACACCAGCTTGGTAAGTTAATACGAATATCATTTATAAATTATGCAGGGTTTCTACTCCCAAGGGAAAACCGGGGGAAGTTTAGAAATCGTGAAAAGGTTCATAATGTCAGGGAAAAGTTAGGGTTTTCGTCTATTTTAATACAAAACTCTGAAATTAATTGAAAAACTGAAAATTTGATTTTTTGTTTTGTGAGGTACAATATTTATATTTTAATTTTTGCATTACTCATTGTATTTATTTTAATATTGTATTATGATTTCTAATTTTAAAGTAATTTAATAATTTAATGCATTGATGTAAACTGTTTAAACACTTGAAAAGTTCTTGATAAAGAAAAAATTATTTCTACCGCCTGTAATGTAGGCAACCGTACAGACTGCTGTGCTCGTAGTTTGCCTATACTAAGGCTTTTCGTTAAAATATGTTTTTTTATTTATTTTTATACGAATTGGCATCTTATTAAGATAATAATAATAATAATTATTTTATAATTTTTAAAGATATATATTATTATTCTTTAAACACATTGGGAAAGTTTCCTAATCGCAGAAAGTGTCGGGAGTTTTTTTTGACCGAAAGTCAGGGAAGGAAAGCCGGCGTTATTCTAAAGAAATTAAAATGGGGGGCCCTGTTATGCGTTAATTTAAAATTCATTACAGAAAAGTATCCAGACTTCCGATATATTAGTAGCAACCCCCACGGTGCTTATCACTTTATTAACCCGACGTGTGATCACACTCAAACGCTTATGCCATTTCGTCGTGGAAGAAGCAGACCAGGTTTTAAGCAAATTCCCCCAGGAATTCGATGATTTAACTGATGTGGTGCAGAGCATGTTGAAGCACCGCACTTGTATCTACAGCGTCCAAATCGTTTTGTGCTCCGAACACTGGACTGTCTCACTCGAAAAGTTCGTCAAGAAACTCTATTCCGTTCCCTTGATTTGCATCGGGGCTTACCTGGAGAGTGCTTTGTATGGCAGGGCGGATATCCAGATGCATTTCGTCCAATCCAAAGTGAAACTCTCCATGCTTTGCGGTTTGTCTCAATAATTTTAACTTTAAGTTTTTGTGTTTTATTTTAAAAGTTTATTTGCGCAGGTATTTTGAAGGAGACGTCGCACGTTCGCAGGACTGTAATCGTCTGCAAGGAAGAGGATGAAATAGACGCTGTCGAAGAACACCTTCGAATTAAAGGAGTTAGTGTAACTTCTGTGAAAAGCACCATGGTGGCCGAGGAGGTGCTTGAAGTCGAACTGATGTGGGCGAACACCATATGTGGAAAGCACGTTGGTACTTTAAAGAAAGCAGCTTCGTGGTTGCTTTGTGAATCTATCGCATTATTTTTTTTTGGTAGCCCTAATTTGCACGGATGCTTTGCTGCACGGTCAACTCAGCATTACCAGCGCTAATGTCTTGGTGCATTATTCCTTACCACCGGATTCTTGGACGCAGTTTTCAAGAAGATTCAAATGTTTGGTTGATAGTTATGAGAGTCCTTTTAATTCGAAGGTATGAAATACTACTATAATATTTAATTCGTTTGTTCTTAGTGAAATAAATAGATTTATTTATTAATTTGAATGTGATTTACAGAGTGTCAACAACAAGTGTCAAGTGCACGTGTTCGTGGACGAGGCATGCAGCAAGCAATTTCCAAGACTTTATAATTTCCTGCAGACAATGGGAGCAAAAATATCAGAAAAATTCTCTGAATTGTGCAAGGTAAATTAATTTAATTAATTAATTAATCGCGGTAAATGAGTTTCCTATTTTTTTTTACAGAAAATTAAAGAGGGTAAAGAACTGGAAAAAATCGAAGAGCAAACCAAATTGTGCCCTGTACTGAAATTGTTCGGCAAGTGCGAGAAAGTAAGCTGCACGAAACGACATTTACTTTCGAAGGAAGACGTCTCCCCAACACTTCCACGAAATGGTTTAATCAAATTCAAATTAATGACGGTGAATGACGTCTCGGTGTACACAGTACGTTTAAAGGAGCACACGAGCATTGATGGAGAAGTGCATGAAAGCCCTGACGACACCGACTTCGGTGCTAAACTCAGCCAGGCCGTGAAAGAAAACCAAATGTACGTGAAGGGCCCCGAGCTGGGGGGTTTGTACGCTTGGTTCGATGCCGAAAACAATGCGTACCATCGCTGTGAGATCATTAGGGTGTTAAGTGAGAACGAAATTACAAAGTTGGCCGATGATGTTCACATTAAACTGATCGATACGGGCAGTGTGAAGAAGACAACGACTGCGCTCTTATTCGAATTGCCCGAGTTTTACAAAAATCTGCCTGCACAAGGTTAGAATTAAATTTAATTATTTATCACCTTCTACTTTTCTTATCATAGTTCTATGATATACTTTTATTTGACTAATTTTTAATACCAAAAAAAATATAGGTATTGAGGTTTACCTTGCAAATGTGCTGCCACCTGACAGAGACACCGAGTGGAGTTTCAACATGCGACACAAGGTTGAAAAAATCCTGGACGCAGCAGAATACCAAAAACCAGAAGCATACTTCACCGGACGTGTAGTGCTTCAGCTCGCAAACACTTTATGGTTGGAAGACGTGATGTTACTCGAAGACTTGTCATTTTCAAACGAAACCGTAAGAAAACTGCTGTTAAAAAAAAGCCTGCTAGACACTCAGCTGGTCTCGCACAAACCTGAACAGCTCCCTCGTTTATACGAACTGTGCAAAACAGTTGGCATAGCCTTGTGCGATTATGATTGTAAAACCACCCCCAGGAAAGTGACTACTCAGCAAGTAAGCCAAGTAAAACCTCAGTGGGCTCACCTCGATGAAGAGAATTTAAACCCGGTGTATTTCTGCTCTGGAATCTCCCCGCACCAATTCTATGTGCGCCTTGAAAAATTCTACGGACTGTAAGCAATAATTTTTATGTTTGGGTCGCTTGGAATAACTTGAAACAATATGTGTAGGTTCCAGAAGTTTCAAAAGGAACTGCAAACTTTGGTTAATCAACCCCATTATCCGGTGGTCAAGGAGATTAAACTCGGTAATTGTTATTTGGTGAGGGACCCCGGGTCTGAGGACCTCTGTCGTGCAATCGTCACCGAAATCCAAGACGAGACGGTCGAATGTTTCTTCGCTGACTTCGGAGATGGGGCCTGCGTGTTCAAGAACGAAATCAAACACCTTCCGGATTGTTACATCACGCAGTTGCCTTTTCAGGTATGTGAGGACTTTCCAGGGTTTCCACCTTCCGGAAAAAATCAGAGAATTAAGAAAAGGGAAAAGTCGAGAGGGAATTTTCATGCAAAATTCCGGCGAAATTAATTGAAAAACTGGAATTTTGAGTGTAACTTTGTTTTCTAGAAAAAAAAATGAAAAATTGTTTCAGATATAAAAAAAATTTATAAGAATTGCATAATCTGAGTGATTCGTGAAAAAGTATTTGTTTTCGACCAAAAGAAAAAAAAAATTCTTAGCGCCTTAACTATAGGCAATGACGCGAACGGCTGTGTACATTGGGTTGCCTAGACTACAAGATTTCTCGTTTATCAAAATAATTAATTTATTAGTTTTTAAACAAACAAACATGTTATTAGAATTATTTGTTTGTTATTTTTAAAAGAAATTTATTAATTTTCACTATTATTATAAGTGAAAATAAAAAAAAAAGAATGAATTTTTTCCCAGTTGTTCGAAAATGTAAAATGCAGAAAGGTGCACAATCGCAGTGAACTGTGAAAGCTTGTCAATTTTTTAACGAAAACGAGGAAAATCTGGACATAACGAGGAATATTTTAACAAAAAATAAAGTGGGAACTGTGTTAAGGGTCTTCAGTGTAGGCAACCATGCAAGCCGATGTGTTCACGGGTTGCCTATACTAAGACCTTGTTTTTTCTTTTTGAAAAATCTTTAACGAACAGGCATGTTATATTAAAATACATTTTTAATTAATTCAGCCATTTTTTCCACTATACACATGATGATAATTTTTTTTATGTACATTTATTAATTATTTCTGTTCTGAAATCAGAAAAACATGAAAAAAATTATGAAAGTTGCATAATCGCAGTCAAAAGCGTAAGTTGTTTGATTAAAAGTCAGAGAAAACCTTGCAAAGTCAATGAAAATTCACCGCAAATATAAGTCACTTGGTTCCAGGCTATCGAATGTAAACTGTTTGGTATTTCTTCACCGATGGAAGTGTGGCCAGACGAAGCGACTGACATTTTATATCAGTATTGTTTCGAGCCGAAGAACGCCGAAGACCGTGATACAAAAAGTGATATATTCCGCACTCTTTACGTCTCGACTCTGAGTGCAATGAAAAGCGGTTCAAACGGTTGCCGGAATTACTCCGTGCTATTGGTTGATTATTTCAATCGAAAGCCGGTGCTAATCAACAAGATTTTAATAGACTGCGGGTTTGCCTTGCCCGAGGAGGACATCAGCTTAGAAAACATTACTTTGCCGGAGTGTCAGGATTACAACGACGAACAAGACGATGATATTTTAAACAGTGAAGCATTTTGAATTAACTTTTATCTCATGTGTAAACTCTGTTTTTTTTTTTTGTAGTTAAAGATGAAAAGGACGTTATTTTGAATGAAGTAAATGGTGGTGAAGAAGTCGTTGAAAAATCCTCAACATCACCCTCCGAGAGCGAAAACGTTTGGGATATAGAAATTGATGACGCCGAAGAATTCTTAAAGGATTTCATGGGGGTTACTGTATGCCACAGCGAAAGTTTATTTGTCTTTGATTTATTAAAGTATGAATTTTAGAGAAAGAGAAAAAGTGATGATAAACCCTTGCGTATCGATGATAAAGCCCTCGCTGAAGCCTATCCTATTAAGGCTCTCCCTCCTGCGAAGCACCACACGCCTGATTTAACATGGTACCAAACAGACAGGCACGTTAAGATCGACATCAAGCTGCCAGACGTCACTAAATATTCCTTGCACGTCCTAAGAAAACAAATATTTACTTTTAGGTATGCATGGTTGCTTCGAGGGTGCAATGGTGTTAATTATTTTTTTTCCTCCTGCTTATCTCAGCACAACTTCCGGGAATAAAGAATACAAACTCAACTTCCAATTGTACGAGGACGTGGAGAAGACATTCCAGCATTCTTCGGGGGGCCTCGTGATACGGGTGACTTTGGAAAAGTGCAACTCGGTTGAGTGGCCTCGCTTAACTAAATCCGAACAGAAGTTCAGATACATTAAGTATGATGTTTCTAAATGCAATTTTCCCGAGGAGAAGAAACGCTTGTTTCTGGAAATCGACAGGAATGAAAAGGACGAAGGGGACACTGGTAATTATTTTGTCATCGGCTCAGACGAGGATTACAGTGAATCCGATATCGAATCTAATTTGTCTGATGATTAAAATTGCAGTCCAAAAACAAACAACGATGATAATAATAATAAATGAATTTGATTCTTGTCCGATGAAAACTTTATGTAACAAATTTGTAATTTAATTAATTCTCGATCAGTGTTGATTACGAATTAAATTACAAATTCATTACATAATATCACAGATTATTTTGTTTTAAGGTTTTTCGGTATGTATACTCAAGTTCTATTTAATGAAAGTGCGATCTATGTACGAGGTGAACCAACCACTTACATTTTAATACTTTGACTCAAGTTTGTGTTTGTTAATAATTATTGCGAATTATTATAAATTTTGATTTTGATGTGGCAAATGTCTTTGAATTACTTGTTATATTAAATTGCACTTTCATTAACAACTGGCTGTTTCAAATTTCTGGTTTGATTGGGATTACCAGATTACACCCCAGTTTAAGTCTTCTTGAGAGTCCCAGTTACTCTAAAAACTGGAGAATTTCGGAGATGGTTACATGAAACAGTAATTGTTCATCACTTGGTATCTATTTTCTTTCAATAATAAAACGATTTCTTTTATTTTCATGAGAACATGTTAGAAACAGCCCTAGCTCTAATTATCCAACATAAAAAAACATTTTTTGTTCATTCTAGAACAAATTAATGTTGTTGGATCCAATCTTTTAGAACAATCTGAAACAGCCAGGTATTTATTTTGTTATGTTAATCTTTTTATTACAGTGTTTTTTTTTTAATATATATATGTATAAGTCGAAGTAAATTATGTTGTTACGAGAAAACATATTTTAAGTTTGAACTGATTCATGTTGCTATTTTATTTAGACTTTTGTTATGATAATAAACATTATATTTCCATATTCTTAACAGTTCTTCTATCAATGAATAAAGAAAGGTAAGTACAAAATACCTATGCTTTATTGGCGAAACACTTAAAGTTACTTACAATAAATATTTACATCACAAAAATTATGTTTTTTTTTTTTTAGTAGTAACTAGCGAGATAAATTTGAAAGGTCACTTTCTTCGTAAGTAATTTTAAAATATACATCTCGACACGACAGCAATTATGATGCAAGTTTTGCCAAAATAAATTTGTTTTTTCCGTTTCGATTATATCGTAAAATCACTTACTCCAAAGCTTCGGCCCTTCGAATTCCCCTAACGAATACAAGACACATAAAACGAAAAGAAACGCGATTTACTATCATACTCGGTTAAAGTGTTGTTTATTGCACGATCTAGTATCAAATATAACGAGTGGACATACAAGATGATTCTCTTCTTACTCTATGACGAGGCAGCGCGGTAGATGTTCTCGCAAGTAATCGAATAATTCTTTTGAAGCTCCTGGACAGTTTGTTAATTCTAGCTCCCGCATGTGGCGCAGCTGTATCAGACTTGATAGACCACTAGAAGTCAATAATGGACAACCTGAAACCAAAAAAACAAAATCTCCATAAGTGTTTTCGTTAATTAGAAATACGAAAAAGTTTTTAAATTTTATTAAAGAAATAATTTAAGTACCAAAGATGTTTGTGCTCACCAGCTAACGATAGAATCTGCAAGTTTCTCATTCCACACAAGTGTTGTAAACCAAAATCTCTGAGCTGAGAACACCATCGTAGGTACAGTGCTGATAACGATAACATGGTGGAGATGTATCCTACACCAATGTCAGTCACGTGCACGCATCTGCAACAAGGATTTTAACAAGCATTAATTCCGGCCCCTTCAACAATTTAGTTTAGTTTTGCACAAGAAAATGCGACGAGGCAAGTTTTGCATTTTAAAATTGGCGCTTGTAAATTGTAGTTGACGAAACGTACGCAGGTGGCGCCAGTACTATTTGAAAAATTTGACGCGTAGTGTTAGCACGGCATGTAAAATGCAAATTTATTTAAGCGCAAGGGCGGTCAATTCATTTCGCGATTTGTAAATACGATCTATTCAACTTGGCGTTTATAAATTACACAAAGTGACCAAGAATGACTATTTGAATCGGTAATGTGATATAATAATAGTTACGTATTATGTGCGGCAACCAAGTGAACCACGATAAAAACAAAAACAAAAAGAAGTTCGTCAAGATTTGTTCGAGCAGCGGAGCAGCGACAGGATGCGTTTCGGACTTAAAGGATATAATTGTTACGCAAGGATTCAAGGTCAGAAACATAATTTTTTTTCTTGAAAAAAACTGCCGCTTGAAGCGCATTGAATTAATTTTTCAATAAAACTATTTGCAAATCGTTTTTGTTTTGACAACAAGCATGGCCGCCTTGTCCGCGATGCGATGTTTATTATTAATGCTTTCTTTCGCTCACAAAATCGTGATCCAAACGTGTTTTGATTCAAAAACAGACGTTTTTTTCTTTGAATCTCTCTATTTTTAAAACTTGTTTGGGTTGAATTATAGTTATTTACAAACGAACTGTACAATCAAAAATTCAAGTCAGGTGTTTTGTTGCAACAACTACAAAATTCAGGTCGGAACTATTCGAAACACGATTCAAACTTTTAAGCGAAAGAAAGCACTTATGTCCATATAGCAAACTGGCTGCTTTAATTTGTCAATTCCACGGTCAATATTAATGAAATGTTAGATCAAAAAGCGATCGTAGGATGTCGCCGTTTAAGCTATTCATTTAAGGTATTGATTTAGTGACCTTACATTCATTAATAAAACTATTCTTTAGTAACAGTGTTTTCCGCTGGCTGCACCGGTGTGCGGTGTGCACTGAATGTATCTCAATCTCGTTTTATTACATAAAGCTGAAGCGAGATGGAAATACACTAGTGCGGCCAGTGGAAAACGCTATAAATTACTTCGAATTCTTTAATCATGCACATAACCCAAATTTTACTTTTTACTTAAAAAAAAATGTATTTCATTGACAGTGCTTGACAGCTGCTCTTGACACCTACAATTCCAGAGTCACAAAATTTTATTTTATTCGAATTCTAAAGAATTACATGACTCTGTTCTGACGCAATGCTGAATTTTATATTTTAATTAAACCACCGGAAGAACTTCCCTTTGTTGACAGCTTGACAATGACAATACGACCCTCATTTGTTTTTGTTTTTTGTTTGTACTTTAGTCAAGAATTTTTTCATTTGTTTCATTTGGTTTCTAGATTGTCAAAAATGTTTTACGTTCTTTTTTAATTGCTTGCAATTTCTCAGAAATCAAATAATCATTATAATTTTTTTGGAAATTTTAATTTTTCCGCTTCGATCGTGTTTCTCTGGATCCTTAAAAAATGCTTTTTTTAAATATTTTTAACTTTTACAAATTAAGAAAGCACTTATTTTTCAATCGTAATTCAACTGTCTATCTATTTATTATTTCGGCAACGACTCGATAAAATCACCATGTTCCAACAAAAATGTAGCGATCGTCTTTTGTTTCCAGGAAGTTGAAAAATTCCCTAGATTTTAAGGAGTTTTTGCAATTTTTCCCTTTTTATTCTTTTGTTTGAAATTATCCCTAGATTTTATCACTCCTGACGCAGCTATCAATCGATAGCGAAACATTGAGTGCTTTTCCATTTATAATTCTGTCCGGTTAAAGATTAAAAACTTTTTACTTGCAATTTTCATCGGACGAGAGTCAACTTCAGTCTTAGATTTAACAACTTTTTCCCTAAATTGGCAACACTGTGTCTCACATAATGGGCGCGTTCAGCGGCTGAGTCGCTTACTCAGCAATCGATTGTGATTGGCTCACATGAAGGTAATAGCCAATCACAAACGACTGCTGAGTAAGCAACGCATCCGCTGAACGCGCCCATTGTATTTTATTCATAGATGACACCAGTGAAATTTTGAGCGCGCCAAATTTAAACTTGACGTTTCATTTGAGTAGAAGGTAGAAGTGAAAATGTGCCGACTGAATTATTTATTCAATTTATTCTATCGATATGCATGCTATCCAACCATCCGATAAATTTATTTAGAAATTTACATAATTGGTACCCGTGGAATTTTGAACGCGCTTTATTTGTATTAATTGTTGAATAGAAATAAATCTGCAGTGAAGAATATTGAATCAACTTGCAATTTAGAAACTGCAACCTAAGTTAAAATTATCTTGATTTGAGCGTTCTCTGTTTCGTTAGAACGCATTTTGTACTTTCATTTTTTAAATGAATCCCAATTTCACATTTCGTCGTCTAACTCGAAGCATTTCGTCTTTCTGGTTCGACATTATTAATTTACGCGCGGGGGAAACACAGACGTCAAGACAACCAGAATACGGTCCTTCGAGCAACGAGCGAGTAAAAATAAAACCCGTGACAGAAATTGAAACGTAGGTTCCTCTTATGCTTCAGTTAATCCGAAGACGTGGGCGGAATGCGAACTCTGCATTGATCTGAAGAGGCAGAAATGTCAAACGTGGTTGCAGCCAGCTTCACTGCCCTCCCAGATTAAAATCAAATCGAATCAAAATTTAAAAGGGCAAAAGTATACGTTTCACAATTTAACGTTGAATTGCATTTCTAAATACCCGCGTACATTAATGGAAGAAATTGAATTTTTTTCCTATAGAATAATCCACGTAAAAATGTTTTTGACGTCCAATATAATCCATTCCCGCATTCCATTTTTAAGACTGCCCTCATTTACGTAACCATATTTATCAGATCGATAGTTCCCATCTCATTTCATATATTTGCTTGCAGTTATTGGTATTCATTCGCAAATATGATTAGAAAAAAAAAAAAAAAAAAGAAAAACATTGAGTTTGAATCTAAGGAGACGACACCGAATCGATGTTTACGTATTATAGGGGATCAGTGGGCGGGGCGTATTCTAACCCCAAAATGGCGCTTTTGACATGTTTGTTATGTATTCAAATCATGGCCTACTAGATTTCACGAGACGTCGTCTCTATACGACCCGGGCAATTTACTAGTTCAAGTGTTTCTCCGTTGGCGCCACTTACCCCCAAAAAAACCGGAAACGGATGTATATCCGCGATGTCATTTTTGACTTACATATGTCAGCTTCAAACTCTTCGAAAAAAATAAAAATAAAGAAAAAGAAAATGCAGCCACTCTCACCTGTCTAAAGTAAGCTCTTCTAGTTGATTCAGATCGCATGCGATATATTCCAAGGCAGCGTCGGTGATCCGGGGGCACCAGGACAAGTCGAGCGAGCGCAGCTTCTGAAGGTTCTCTGCGATCAGCTCCACCCCGTCGTCCGTGATTTTGCTGCACCCCGATAAGCTCAGTACGGTCAAATTCGGCAAGGAATGGACTGAAAAAAGAGGCGCGATTAATTTAAGGGGGGGCCGATCCGAAAGAGGCGTAATCCGTATTATATCCGTTTAATCTTGGATTTAATTGGATTGGGATCCGGGGGCGTTTGAGTGCTTAATTGCCATAAAGAGGGTGGAACAATTTATACTGTACGTTTCACAGTAAAAATACTTAACAAAGTTACGGGGAATTTTTTGCAAAACTAAAGACAGCTTGACAACTATGTTGACAGCCATTTGACAACAGTTTAGGCATGTCATCTTGCGGCCAATTTTTTTGATCTAAAAGTATGTCAGGATGACAGATAGCAATAGAGTTTTGTAACCTAAAACCACATCCGGTGTGAAGCTGGCTTGCAACTAATTTAGAAAAAAAAATACTTTAAAGAAATTTTTTATTAAGAAATTAAATTGTTTAGAACCTTTCACTTAATTAATTAATGGCGGCGGGCGTAACAGGCGACGACCTTCACTTCTATTACCCCTTTGCCTTCATTAGATTAAATTAAAGTCTATCTTAAAAAAAATCATTAAATCAAAATTATTATTATCAAAAGTGTTTGGCATTTGTTTTGTGTACGTAAAAAAATCAAGCATTTAAAGCTTCTACCAACTAAAATTATTTGGCTTTTGTATTGTAAGTATTTTTGTGCAGATTATAGGTGCTTTCTTTCGCTCACAAAATCATGATCCAAACGTGTTTTGATTCAAAAACAGAATTAATTAATTATTGTTATTATAAGCATCGCGAAATTGACAGAATCATTTTAATTGAACATGGTAGTACATGAGAACCTTTTTTTTGAGCTGGCAGTAATTTCTTAATAATGAATTCTTCGTTTTTACTTAATTATAAAAACAAAAACCAATCAGAAGCGTCTTCAGAATGTCAAAAACTTGGAAGTTGCAAAAAAAAACACGAAAAACAAAAGACAACTACTCTATGAATCGAAAATTTTCAAAAGGAAAAACTACATTTTTTATTGTGCTTTTAATTTGCAAATTTATCAAAAACACGAAAAATAAAAGATAATCTTTGAACTGTCATTATATTTATTATGGCCTTTTCAAATGAATTTTTGATAAAAATTTAACATTTGAGAGAAATTTTGGATTTGTTACAAATGACAGATAAAATCTGACAAAAAAAAATTCAAGTGCTTTCAATGTACATGGTTATCCAAATTCTGAAAAACAAAAGACGATCTACAAACTGACTTTTACTAAAGAAATGTCCGAACTGTCAAAAATTACATAACCTGAAAACAAAAAAAATAATTTAATGTGTTAATGCAATAATTTTAATTGATTTTAATTATATGCAATCAATTAGTAATATTAATAATTAATTATATAATTTTAATTTAATTAATTAATATTAATTTTAATAAAAATTAATATTTAAGAGTTTATTTAAAAAAATGAAAAACAAAACACATTCTTCGAACTGTCATTAATTAATAATTAATTAATCTCCCCTTTTTTAATTATCTACTACAAAAATTTTTAAACTGTCAAAAATCAAAGACGGGAATAATGATAATCTGATTCTTAATTTGCATAGTTATCTAAAACATGAAAAACAAAACACGAAATCTGCCAGGTTATTTATCGGAATCTTTCCGAAAACGACAGCCAATTAACAGCAATAATTTTAAACAAAAATTTAAGATGTACAAACATTTTGCAAAAAATGACAATTAATTAATGATTATTATTATTATTATTGATTCGCATAACCAATAACTTTCGTCAAGTGAACGACGACAACCAATGACAGCAATCCCCAAATACTTAATTCTCCAAATCTCCAAAGCAGGAAAAGCAGATTATACAAAATCAACAAGAGCGACCGACTGTTTCAGTTGGCAATGTTGAATTTTATATTTAAATTGTACAATTGGGACCCGTTCAGGAATGAAAAAAAAAAACGCACTCTGAGTAAGATTCTTTCTCTCTCATGTAAGTGTATTCGTGTATTTTGCTTTCCATTTTAAATGCCTAAAGCGCTCTTCTGATAAAGTTTCTGAACGCGCCCATGAAGTAACTGTTTGCAGCCTTGACGATTTGACACTGACATCCTTCACTGTTTCAAATTCAAAGTAAACAAATGCTGGATATAACCTACAATTTACTCGCCGGGTCAAACAACTCTGTCAAATCACTCAACAAAACGTATCCAATTGCAGTGTTGCAAATATTTGAACAAGAAAATGCTCTTAATTGTACCTATTGCCAACTCAAATTCAATACTTGATCGCTTTGTACATATTTTGACGCAGTATATTCTGTATTCTGTTGACTATTTGAAATACTGTGTTATTTCTGCGAGCCATAAAAAAAACTCTTAAAAAACATAATACTTTTATTTTTGCTGGAAGAAACTTCCCAAGGAAATATCGAACCATAAAACTTTTCGATATTGCTTGCCCCGCGCAAAATTAGGTTACAAACTATTAACATAAAACGATAAAAAGGCCAATCGAAAACTCGAGCGATAAATTTCCTCCACGGCATAAAAATTTATGGCGACGTCCACCTACATCACCGGGGGATTATCGAACTACAAGTTCGAAATTTATGGCTCCGGTATGTGGCGGTTGAGCGTGAATAACTACGAGACACTCACACAGCTCACTAGCCGCATTCTCTCTGTTCATATAGGTGATTTGTTCTCTTCCTCGTGGGATTTAATTGAAAATCGGTGGGAACATGCGCTTGATAATTAGGATGGGGGGGGATGTGGGACGACGCTGTTTGTGCAAACCGGGTAACCGCACTAAATTTCCTGCGGCGGGGGAAACCCCGCTTACGATAACGCAAAAGGTCAGAAGAATTTTTCATCTGAAAGGCTTTCAGGAATTTATGGCGTATAATTTACTGTTATTTTTCGAAATACACATAAATATTTTTTTACTGCACTCCTAACAAAGTTTATCGGCGGCGCTTTCGAAACGATTCAAGTTGATAATGGCGTGACCTATTTTCTCTTAATCACTTTTTAATTAATGATCACAGTTGCAGGCGAATCGATTGCAAAGGAACAAAGGAAAGAAGCCCTGTCGTTGCTACTGTAAAATGAATTCTAAATACCGCTCGAATTCAAAGATGTAATAATGTAGAGTCGTGTGCAACTTAAATGCTACAAATTGACATTTTGGTGAGGCTTGTAGAACAAGCACAAGGTCTTAAAAGTTAGGTTAGCGTGCAGGAGGCAGATTTAAAGTGCGTATGACTGTACTGTCCACTTTAAATAATTGGGTAAATCTATAAAATGTCTTGTGGGAAAAAGTTCGAAGTTGAAACTTCAATAAGTTTGTTCGAGTTCTCGCAAAATGACAATCCAGAATCTTCGGGAGCATGCGCACAACAAGAAAACTTTGGAATTTGTGTAATGCGCATGCTCCTGACAGCTCTAGAACCGAATATAAAACCCGAACAAGCCTAATAAAATGAGATTTTTGCATTGTAAAAGGTAATTCTTCTTTTGTTTCATTTATTTCATGCAAAAACTTACCTATGTTAACTACACCATGATTAGTCAGCTCCCAACAGGAATGCAGTCGCAAAATGTTCAGGGTATTGCTCTGTTTCGGTGAAAAATAACCAAGAGCTGTGTCGGTGACGTGGTAGGCCTGCAAGGAGAACTCGTACAAGGCGGGTAGCAACTGTGCAACCGCCCCCACAGCCTCGTCAGCTATATTAATGCAGTCCGTGAGCGTGAGGGATACGATTCGTTGGTTAAGACATGCCCACAAGCCGGCTTCAGTGATCTCGTTACATCCGGCCAGTTCTAATTCGAACAACGCCTGTAAGAAAGAAAGAAACAGCGATTAAATCCAAGTTGTTGAATCAAACCATAATGGTGATAGGTGGCGCCCAACTTGGGGCTAAGCCGAAGTCAAATTTTCACGCCCGTCGTTGAACGGTGATACTTGGCGCCCTTCTTAAAAATATTTCCTCTTACTTTAATCTTAAGCCTTTCTGGGCGTTTTGCGTTGGCGTTAAAATTCTGCCCGATTCTATTAGCGTTTTCGATTGGGGTGCACTATGTGCACTGAGTGCATCTTCATCTCATTTTATTCCATGAAGTTAAAACGAGATGAAGATACACTCAGTGCACAAAGCGCAACCCAATCGAAAACGCTACATTATATGCATTTTTTTATATTTTCCGAGTTCGAGTCGATAGCACAAAAAAACAGTGCACATTTACAGTTTCCTGCAATTTATTTATTTATGGCAATAAAAAAAAAATTCATATATAACACAAAATGGGTTTTCAACAACGTCTAGAGTCCCACGTAATCAAATTAACCGCCTTTCTAGGAAAATTTATAAGTTGTTACGCCGCTGGGGTATTCTATTGTATTACCATAAGTGTAAGTTTGGTTGCCTAATCAGGCGTTCGCTTAGAACTGGAACTTTCTGTCTTGGAATGCAATTTGATTATATAATATATGTATTTTTTTTTAATTCAACACAATCACTTTCGAAATGATTAAACAGCGTTATTTTTATTTTCTTCGGCTACTCTTTATCAGAACATTTTACAATTATATTGTTGCACGCACTGCAAACAATACCTACATACGTGCATTACCTCTGATATGTAAATGAAGCACACATAATGATTTTTATTTTAAGTAGCTTCGAAGTATCGATCTTTCCAATGGCATTTTCGAACGATATTAATTGATTTACGCAAGAAATATTTTACTTCGTACTTTTTTTAACAATCGATTTTTTTAAATGCCTTAAATTTATGATAAAATATACAAAAGTTAACTCAGTTTATTTTTTTTTTTAATTATATTATTATGTTTAATCCAATCAGTTTGTTTGTTTTTGCTGGAGCCTGTTTGTTACTATTTTTAATAAATTTTATCTCGCAGGTGTCGATTTTTAAACATGACCCCTGAAGAACAGGCAACCAATCAAACAAACCGGAAATAACCTCGTGTTTTAACAAACACCAAAAACAAGGAAGTAGAATGGGTTGCCTATATTCAAGTTTTAAGGCGTCACGATGCTAAAATACACTAACAACTTTTCGGCAAACAATTTACCAATAAAATTGAATGTTGGAATTTTATGTATAGTTGTGTAAATAATCATCTGATTTTTATCGTATAAACGATTATTATGATGATTTTAATACGAGTCTCTGTAATTTTAAATTTAATTTATGTTTAATGGTGTACAACTATTTTTTTTCTTTAATTGAAATCTACTCTTGTCCGCTAGAATTTGTAAGAAAATTGTTTTTAACCTCTATTCGGACACTATTAATAATTGTGAGAGTGAAACTTCGAGTGTTCTTTTCAATTTTAATATTGTCCGGTTAAAAACATTTTTTTTTTGTAAATTCTTTAACTTTCTCACTAATATGACTTATTCCACAAGTGTCCCTGATATTTAAAGAACAAACAAGTTATTAATCACTAATAATAATTATTATATTTTGATAATATACTAAATACTCAGAAGTAAAATGGGTTGCCTATCGTCAATTAGCAAAAGGTCATTGTTCAAATCGCAATCGTAACAATCGCAGAAATAAAAATACGGAATTTCATCTGCTATTGATCGTGTAATTAATTAATTGTAACATATACAGGGTGAGTGAGAAGGGACGGGCCGAACTTTAGGAACTTATTGTGCAGGGTTTTTTTCTTTTTAATATTTTGCAGCCTATGTAGAGGGTTTATTTTAGGAAACAGAAAAAAAACTTTAAACGCAAAAGCTTTAGGGTTTTACGCCTGTTATCTTTTAGAATCATCAGAAGAAACAAAAGCGCATCACAAATTAGAAAAAAATACAATTTCGGTTTCTTTCTGTTTCCTTTAAATGGAATGCCCTGTATATTGTTTGCCAAGATGAAAGATCATATTTTCCCGATTTCAAAAATATATAACATGTTGACCTTTGGAGGAGGAACCGTTCGTGATATAATTAAGTTTAAAACGTCAGCCTAATGACGTTTAAAAAATCAAGACCGCCTGGAAAGGTGCTTACAAAAGTTGTTTTAATTAGCTGTTTTAATTAGCAAAAAAATAAACAATAGAAATTCGTTTAATAATAAAAAAAAAAAACAAAATTCCAGGCCGCCTTAATATTTTAAGTGTGAATTCGTTGATATTCTAACCTCAAATATTTGAATTGAAATGTTGTTACGCGATTTTCTTTTGTTTTCAAATTGTAGGGCCACTACTGGGAATTTTCTGATTTGGAAATTGTTGCCGATATTTATTTTTCAACGGGCGTTCTTCATAGAGGCGAAGCAGAAAATAGTTTAGAAGTTAATGACGGCATCTATGAAAACTTGTTACAAGCACGCCACGATTAAAACAATGTTCAGAAGAAAATTTTGTCATGGCGCTATATTTTGAAAACAAAAGAAAATCGCGTAACAACACTTGAGTTTTTCTTTTACTTATTTTTAGGTGTACAATACATTCCTGAAGTTTGGCCCATTCATCCTCCCCGATCACCCTGTATTTATTTTATACTATAAGCTTCTTAATTTTAAATCTGGTTTTAACACTACTTGCTACGCCACTAATAATTTACTACTACATTTTTGGACGATTTTTTTAACTTGTCCTTTTTTTCATTGATTAGTTTTTAATTTGTTGTGTCCATTTTACAACATGGCCCCTGAAGAATAGGCAACCCATCAATCACATGAAATTTATTTGTTATTGTCGTAATATACTACACATATAAATGCACGGAAGTATAATGGGTTGCATATCTCTAATTTTTTTAAGGCGTCTTTATTTAATAAATGTTGTTATGAAAAAAGATTATTTTACCTGAAGTTGATCCAGAAGTGTTTCGAGACCTCGATCGGTAACACTGGAACACCGCAGACTAAGTGAATGCACGTGCTTGCACGCTAGAGGAAACGAGCTAACTAAATCTAAAGCGTCTTCGTCCGAAGCACCCATAAGACATAGACTGTGGAATCCCCGGCGGACCAAAGATGAATAGAAGCGTGCCCTTTCGTTCGCCTGGGAACTCCTGAGTTCTCGACACTGCAAAACGGGAACGAGTCCTGTCCAGTATCTCGGAGATCTGTAGAGTACATCGCGCCAACGCGTGCACACTTGCGCCAAAACGCATCGCTCGCTCGCGTTGAAATAAAAGAAAAAGCGCGCCAGAAAACGCTCGTCCATGATCAGAAGGTCCCAGGTTGTGACGAGCACCTGGGGCAAGCGCGGTTTCCTAGCAACCATCACAATGGGGCTGCTGGTGACCTTGGAACCGCGGCTGGATAATAACCGGGAAGGTTTCTCAGGTGGAGCAACCGTCGTGTTACTGCTGCCGCAGAACACGTTGGTAACGCGCTCCATAACACTGCCCTTGGAGGAGTGGTGTTTACTACCGCGGAGGCCATTGATTCTCTTCGACAACTCGGCGGAGGCGCGCTCCACCACTCCTTGGGCAGATATAGACGACATGGTGCCGTCTAAAACTAGTCACGAAGGCATCACCGACGTTTTGATCGCGACGAGGGCCGGCTTAGCACTGCGGCCAGTCGATAGCACCCTCCCTCGTGCGATCAATACTCACCCCACTGGCAAGCGCAGAGCTTTCATTCAAGTTCAAGCTCAAAATGGTTTCGGCGATTTTTCCAGGTAGGGTACAAAATACTTCAAATCCCGATTTCGAATACCCCACACCCAGAAAGAAGAAAACGGATTTCACCACTTTCACAGGGAAGCAATGAGTTTTTTTTTCCCACCCAGCGCGATATTGATCCCGTGAGATTAAGAAGAGATTTGGCTAGACACCAACAAACATAAAGCAAAAAAAAAGGGAACGGCCAGAAGTCCCAAACAATATTTCTTTTTCTCTGGAGGAGAAAAAAATCGTTACTTGAACTATTAACTCCATTGATCTGGAAGCGTTCCTTCACATCGTTCAAATTCAATCGAACTCACATGTATAATTAACTCATACTCATAATGACGTACAGCAACAATCATAAGGTGATATATTTTGACCGAAGTTACAAACAAATATTTTACTATTAGACACGAA
The DNA here is from genome assembly GCA_036172665.1 of Prosopocoilus inquinatus. Lineage (NCBI taxonomy): Eukaryota > Metazoa > Arthropoda > Insecta > Coleoptera > Lucanidae > Prosopocoilus > Prosopocoilus inquinatus. The sequence goes on from CM069873.1 coordinate 3,842,610, forward strand.
CAAAATAGGAAAATGGAAAAGAAGAAACCCCAATACGTATTTCTGCCCCAAGAAGGAGAATGGCACGTAATTTAACCTCAAAAAGTAACACGCGCAATTTTGTGTTCCGTTTAATTTAGCGCCTCTGTTTCCGCGAAGCCCAAAAAGTCTGAGCAGAAACCACGGATGGAATTTTAATTTAATTTTTGAATTGGGAACTTTCATGACAAGTGTTGGCGTCTGGTGGTGACACCGGGAACTAGAGTGTTCAACTGTGATGAAACAAGTTGATTAGAATTGTTGTATGCGTGAATTAATTATAAAAAGTAGTTTCCGATAAAAAGGATGCTATTGGTCCGTTCCACAATGCAAAAACTTTGCAACGAAAACGCTCGTTGATTACGGTTAATCACGTCTGCGCCGCCATTGTTCTGAAATTTTAACGCCCTCTATCAGCAATGTTATTTGCCAATGATTAAAGAATTTCAAAAACAAAAAATTAAAAATTAACTACAGTATACCTTTCGACTCTCGTTTGTTTCTTTGTTTTGCTGTTAATTATCAATCAATGGGGTCTGATTAAATTAGGCTTTTCAAAAACAAAAGAAGATTCAGTGGCGGCTCGTGATGATTTACAGCGGACGGCCAACGTCTGCAAAAGGGAAAGCGGGCGCATTTTACAAAAGGAAAAAATGTTTTTCGGGGCTGTCCCGACTTGGAACGGGAACGTGCACCTTCAATAGGACTGCCACGACGAGCCGCTGCTGAGAACATTGTCTTTTAATTTTGTTTTAAAATGTTTGCGTTTAATCTGAAATACGTTTGTAATTATTAGGAAACAACCGATTGAAAAATAAAAGATATCGAGGTTATCGCTTTTAAAAAGTCTACCTTGCAAACTGAACAAAAGAAATCGTTTCAATTTTTTTTTTGTTTTTTAATGCCCATCACTTTCTAATTTTTAATTATCAAGTAATCTATTAAAAACAAAAGGCGATCACGGCAGTGCTTTCATAAACAAAAGACAATCACCATCACTTGTTTTTACAATTATCAATCAAAGAACTAGTTTAGTTTATGAGTTGCTTTTAAAAATAAGAAACAAACGAAACTAGCCACTACGTCGTAGATTACTTTTTCGTTTTGTCTACATTGTTTCCTTCAAATGTTTTGTACTGATTAAAGAACGAAATACAATCAAAAGCAAAAGATAATGAACGTCACCGTATTTTGTTTTTCTTTATCCATCAATCAGCGAACTATACGATTGATTACAAAAACAAAACAAAACAAAATACAATCAAAAGTAAAAGGTAATGAACGTCACTGTATTTTGTTTTTGTTTATTCATCAATCGGTCACATACGAATGTCAAAAAACAATCGAAAGCGACATCTTATTTCATTTTTTCATTTTTGTACACTGTTTATTTGAAAAACAAAAGAAAATCACCATCTATATAATGAACGCCACATTACTTTGTTTTTATTTATCCATCAACATCAATCAGTGAATTACGATTAAATTTTTAAAAACCAAAAACAATGGAAACACAATTTTTTAAATTTATTTTATAATTTTTTGTTTATTCTATAAAAAAACCAAAGACAACCAAAGTTAATGTTTTTAAAAACACAAAATTTATCAATATCATATGTCTTTTAATTAATACTAAAACAATGAAAACCGATTGGGTTCTTCAAAAAAAAAAAAAGAAAACAAAAGACAATCAAATATCACATGCGTATCCAGTTTTTCTTATTCTCATTGTTTAATATTCTTTAAATAATATTTAATTTATTTATTTTTATTTAAAAAAAACTGATTAAGAAAACAAACAAATGAAAACTACAATTTTGGAACTGTCAAAAAACAAAACATAGTCAAGAACAATGTCTTCTGTTTACCCATTGCAATTGCTATGCTATTTAAAAGATGTAACAAACTGTTGTTTATTATATCACACCTTAAAAAAAAGTTTAACATATTATTAACATTTTATTATTTATAAAATAATATATATATTTATAATTATAACAAAATATTGCAATTTAAGACTGTAGAATTACTAAATGTGTATTGATTCAAAAATAAAAATTTAGTTGCGACGAGGATGGGATTCGAACCCACGCGGGCAGAGCCCATTGGATTAGCAGTCCAACGCCTTAACCACTCGGCCACCTCGTCATGTCGTAGTGCTTCTCTAATTTCCATTATCACTTTATTACACTATCAAACATTTGCGATTTTAAATGTTTAAATATTTTAAACGAAAATCGAACGCAAAAATATAATTTGAAATTTAAAATTCTTAACTTATAACTTAGTTTTCAACTAAAGCGCGTCATAATTTCACAATTAGTACCTGCCAATGTTGCCAACCTAACCGTTGGCAACATTGACGATATTGTTTTCTTTTTTTTTTTTCTTTTACAAATGTCAAATTCGTATCTACGTGCGAAATGAATCCGCGTCAATGGAGCACGTGTGACATTGTAACTTTGCACAACTTTGCAACAACATTCATGAATTAAAACATCGCACGATGGACGAGTGCAATGCGGTGGTGATAAGAGCGAAACCAGTAAGAAGAGTCGTCCGTGCTGCAAAATTAAATAAAATACCAGATTCCATACTGAAGAACGAACAACTCCAGCAAGCGATTGAAAGGCTGCCGAAGAACTACAACTTCGAAATACCGAAAACCATATGGAGAATACAAGAAGCGAAAGCTCGAATGGTCGCACTTCAAATGCCAGAGGGCCTCCTGATGTTTTCCACGACGATTTGTGATATTATCCGTGAGTTTACCGAAGCAGACGTGGTAATAATGGGGGATGTAACTTACGGAGCCTGTTGTGTCGATGACTTAACTGCGAAAGCTTTAAACGTAGATCTGTTAGTGCATTACGGACATAGTTGTTTGGTGCCGATCGATACCAAAGCTGGTTTAAAAGTGTTGTATGTATTCGTAGATATTAAAATTGACCCGTTGCATTTTATAGAAACTTTAAAACTGAATTTTACTACTGAGAAACGACTGGGGTTAGTGAGCACGATACAGTTTGTAACTACAGTCCAGGCGGCTGCGAATACTCTACAGGCATGCGGGTACACCGTCGTTGTCCCCCAGTTCAAACCATTATCACCTGGTGAAATACTAGGGTGTACAGCACCTCAAGTGCAGGATGTCGACGCGATAGTTTACTTAGGAGACGGCAGATTTCATTTGGAAGCAGCGATGATTGCAAACCCCGGTTTACAAGCGTATCGTTATGATCCGTACACAAAGATATTTAGCGTGGAATATTATAATCATGAAGCGATGCGAGCTGTAAGGCATCAAACAATCACCCAAGCTAAACTCGGCGGTAATTTCGGTGTTATAATGGGAACATTAGGTAGACAAGGTAATCCAAAAGTAGTCGATTACATTAGGAAACGAATCGCATACCATAACTTGAAGTGCGTAATCATTTTACTCTCGGAAATCTTCCCTCAGAAACTCGATTTGTTTAGAGGTGTGGACGCATTCGTTCAAATCGCCTGCCCACGCTTGTCCATAGACTGGGGCAGAGCTTTTAACAAGCCACTTTTAAACTCTTATGAAATGGCTGTAACGTTGGGTGATACTAAGTGGTTTACTGAGAAGCAAAGTTCCAGCTATCCCATGGACTTTTATGCCAACGAGAGTCAAGGTTTTTGGACTCCCAATCACAAACCAAGGAACGATTGTTTAAATACTGACAAATGTTGCGGCAAATGTACTCAATAATGAGTGTAGGGAATTATTGTAATTTTTTTTTATATATATGATGTATTAATTTATTAAATGATAATTTATGTATATTTGTACATAATAAAAATAAATGTGTACTCTGTGAGAGTTTTTTTTTAAATCTTTACTTCAAGATTGCAAAATCTTCTTGAATGAATGCCCCTAACATTTGTTCATTTCTAATTATTTATTAGAAATTTGAAAATCATTTTACTTCAATTATAAAAAAAATTCGTTGAATTATTTGGTCCTTGGTTAAGATACAATCTGATTTAAGACTGACTGGATTAACATTATTGAGTTTTCTTTTTAAATATATTAAGGAGTTTGACTTTGAAAACGGTTTAAAAATGGTTTGTCATTGACGGCCATCATGTGACGGAAGCGGGAAACTTATTGGCTGTATAATCGGGCAGGGTTGCCAGATTTTTCTTGAAAAATGTAGCCAAACGTATTACAAAAAGTAGTCCAATTACGCCCCAAACTTCGAAGTGTAAAAAAATATTAATAGCATAATTTGAAATAAATTAAAAAAATTTAAATTTTCTGTAATAACATAACACCGTCTTAAAATTTTCGAATTAGAAGTGTGGTAATAAGAAACAAAAAACTAAATTAATCAATTAATTAATTAATTATAGCGAAACTCAGTCAGCGTACACTCTATTTTATTTTTTATTTCGGAGGGGTACTTTGAAATTTTGGCGCTAAAAGCGAGCTTTGTCATTGGTCAATTCGTTTTAAGCGACAAAATTTGAAAGTACTTCTCCGAAATAAAAAATAAAATTTAGTGCAGCCAATGCAAAACTATTAAACTTCTGTTTTTTTTTTGTATTTTGTTTGCTACAAATAGGAGCAAAAAGGAACTACAAAGATTCAAGCAAACAATAAGGACATAAATATAATAATTATACAATTATACAAACTAAAGTAAAATGCGAAAACCAAATCGACTAAAAAGAAAAGAATGCGAAAAACAATTCGTAGAATAGAAGAATGGATAGAAAATGAGTATAAAATAAAAGCAAACTATAAAAAAGTCAATAATACGCAAAGCAAAAAAGAATCCATTGTACGAAAGCTTAAACGAAACAAACAAAAGAAAATGATGACTTAAACGAACAAAAAAACAAATGAATTCCCATACAAAAAATTAGAAAAAATACTAGGAATAGTAGAAAACAAAAGACGCTTAGCAATGAATCACTTGAATCTAACTTATTTCAGATTACAACTCAAGTGGCGACATCGCGCGCCGAAGTTACCAATTGCATTTTTAACTAAAAAAGTTATTTTTAATCATTTTCTTTTTTTGATTAGTTTGATTCCGAATACGCATTATATTTTTGGCTTTTGTTAAAAATAATGTTTACAGTATTTAATATTATGCATTTCCACTAAATAAATTCATGTGTAAACGAAAGTCATTTTAGGCTATGAAATATTTATTTTCATTTTTTAATATTTTTCCCAAATAATCAAAAATATTCCTTGATCATTTCTTTCATTGGTTTACTTGAATTTTGCAAGTGTGTCCTCGAAATTACGTTTTTTAAATTTACAACTGACGATTACGGGCGGAAAGTTGGCGACAATTGTTTGCATACAGTTGGCAACGCATCTATTGTTCAACATTTTGACAGTTGCGGAGCCGGGTGTGGTTATGATATCAGTGATTTAACGTCGAATTCAAGCAATTTTTAATGAGTAATATCAATTAAATAATTGCAAACATTTGGAAGTGTTAAATATTTACAACAAATTCGTGTAGACTGACCAGAGTCCACGAATTTTTAATCACCGGATTTTTTCAACCTCCAAGGTAAGCCAAAAATACAAATCACCACAATTTTATTGTTATATTTTTGTAGAACATATTTTCGTTATATTTATTTTAGAGCCAGTCATGTCTGAAATTCACAAATTTGGCAATATCATCGCTCCAATTACTTGCCATGCTTGGAACAAAGATAGAACGCGTAAGTCCCACCAAGTCTCCTTCAATTTATCTTCATTTAAATAACAAAGCCTTTTTTTTTAGAAATTGCACTTTCACCGAACAACCATGAAGTATACATCTACAAACGCAATGGTTCTGATTGGAAACTCTTGGATGTCTTAAACCAACATGACTTGCGTGTCATGGGGATCGACTGGGGGCACAACACCAACCGAATTGTAACATGCGCCGTCGATCGCAACGCGTACGTATGGACCCAGGGGGAAGACGGAAAGTGGAAACCGACTTTAGTACTGCTTCGGATCAACCGTGCTGCGACTTGCGTGAAATGGTCGCCGGACGAAAACAAATTCGCCGTGGGATCCGGGGCTCGATTAATTTCCGTTTGCTATTTCGAATCGGAAAATGACTGGTGGGTTTCGAAGCACATCAAAAAGCCCATACGTTCCACCATTACGACGATTGACTGGCATCCGAATAACGTGCTTTTGGTTGCCGGATCGGCCGATTTTAAAGTGCGCGTGTTTTCCGCTTATATTAAGGACATTGAGAAAACGCCGGAGCCTACACCTTGGGGTACGAAAATGCCGCTAGGCCAGTTAATGGCGGAATTTGCCAACTCTTCGTCAGGGGGTGGATGGGTACATAGCGTGAGTTTTTCACCTGATGGAAGTAAAATATGTTGGGTGGCGCATGATTCCACCATAAACATTGCTGATGCTTTAAAGGGAAACGCAGTCGTCAAGCTAAGAACAGAATTCTTACCTCTGTTGAGTTGCGTTTGGGTCTCGAGCAAGTCAATTGTAGCAGCGGGGCACAGTTGCATACCGATTTTATTTACTATAACCGATGACGGTCAGCTTATGTTCTCTGCGAAGCTGGATACGTCTCAGAAGAAAGAGGCCAGCGGTTTGTCGGCTATGCGTAAATTTCAGTCTTTAGACAAGCAAGCTCGTTCTGAAACGAACGATACAAACCTTGACTCGATTCATCAGAATGCCATCACTTGCGTCGCCGTGTATTCTGGCGAAAAAGGAAACATCAAGAAGTTGTCTACTTCGGGACTTGACGGTCAGCTGGTCATTTGGGATCTCGTGTTGCTTGAGAAGGCGATTCAAGGTCTTAAGATTGCTTAAACGCAACGTTTTCCGTTTTTAATTTTTTATACAGTTTTATTCAATTTGAGTAAAGCATGGAGGATTTACATTATGTTTTCATGGTTTTATTTACTGAACTTTTTTTTTTAGCAACTAAGAAAAAAATCATTTAAAGCTTTTGGTAAACCAGAGAAATTAATTGAAATGCAAGTTTGTTTTGAATGTACCATTTTTCCTTTTCATACTTATTAATTAATTTAATTTCTTTAAGTATATAATTGATTATATTTGTTATAAAGAACAAGTACATGTTAAAAGCATTTGTAAAATCCAAATGTGTGGTATTAAAAACTGACTACTTAAATGAATTCGGATTAATTTTGTGCACATTAAGTTGATGCTTCTTCAATAAGTCCCGACGGGCAAATGTTGAACCGCAATACTGGCACTTTGTTTCACCTAAGTGGAATGGAATGTGCTGCCGCAACAAGTTCATATTGGAGAATTTTTGTGCACAAATGGGACACTCACAATCGGGGTTTGTTTCTTTTGAGAGGTACAATTCATCTGGAAGAAAGAAAAAGCAAACTATGAATAATAATTAATATATTACAATGTTCATAGTTATTGATTCATAGCATTAGCAACAGACTATTAAGGTGTAACTTCCTAAAACTGCATTTTACTATCATCATTTTGAAAAATTAAGGAATTTAAACATTTTAAAGTTCTTGAAATTAAAACATTCCCTGACTTTTCGTCAAAAAGCTTCTGACCATGATTTTGATGCTTTTCTATTTCTTTCCTATATTAGGAAAGAAATAAAACAGATGTACAAAACTGGCTAATTATTGAGTTACCTTCAAAAACTAAAAACTTCATTTTTATAACCCGTCGGTTTTGTACAAAAAATATATTTCAAGAGAAACAAGAAGTCTTAGTATCGGCAACCCAATATACACCGCAGTTTGCATGTTGCCTATAAAGAAAACCTAGGATTTTTTCTTGCTAAAAATGTGCTAAACTTTATTTCGTTTCACACAAATTATGCAAGGCTCGTATATCTTTTTTGTATTTAAAACCGTTTCTACAATTTTCCGTTTTTTCTAACATCAGAAAACAAAATTGAATTACAAATTTGAAAAGAAACGAAGTTTTGATACAGGCAACCCAATATACACAACCGTTCGCGTGTTGCCTATATTGAAGGCCTCAAGAATTATCATTATTTGTCAAAAAAGTTCTAAACTTTTTTACTATTATTTATTTATTTTAATTTACTTTTATTACAATTTTCCATTTTTTTCTTCAAGTTCTTTATTATTGAAACTTTTATTTTTTACAAAGTATATTTAAAAAACAAATCAAATAATTCCAGTAAGGCCCGATTTCTTCACCTACGGATAAATTTACCTGCCAGGTAGTATCCTCGGAAACTATTATTGATACAACGGTTTCCAAGGATAATACCATGCAGATAAATTTATCAGGAGGTGAGGAAAATGGGCATAAGCAGATAATATTTTTAGGAAATTTTATTGAATGAAATGTATTGCCACTAAAAAATAAAAGAAGAGTTACAAACATAATTGACTCTTTAAATTACTGTTTTCAACAAAAAAAAAAAGAAATTGAGTAATTGAGTCTGCTTTTCAAAATGTTTGCAACAAATGGAATTTCTTCGGCATCCAAGAGAATTTAATTTAAAGTTCTTTTAATTAGTTTCACTGATTTTTGTATAAAAACAGATGATTCCCCGACATTATAAACCTTTCCTCAATTCCCTGACTTCCAGGTGAGTGGGAACTCTGGATAAACCAAGGCAATATTTTCTATAACAAACAAGTCCCATATGAGCTTTCAGGGAGGTGTTAGGGAGATAAGTTATTCTTATGTTGTCTGCTGTAGCTGTGACTGACATACTAGACACAATAACAGTAATAAATAAAATAAACTTACCACCTCCTAGTAGCCCCTGCAGAACACTCTGCTTCTGCGTGCCCTCTGTAAATAAGACAAAATGTTGCAATTGTTTACAAATTATTTTATAGTGATTGGTTAACTCAAACAGAATGCAACTGTTTCTTCTGAATTAACCAGTCACTATTTGCAATCCAGCTAACGCCAATACGTTTCACTTGACTGAGAATTCTGCTTTACTCCAACTAAAAAAATAATTGATTGCACTTTTGGACTTGAAATTTCACGTCAAAAACTAATCGAAAATTGAAAATATTTATTTATTTAACGTTGCATCTTACTTACTACTAGATTCTGATGATGCCATGGCTTCAAGAAGATTCAGTTCTTCATCGGTTTCGTTACCCTCAGTTTTTTCACTTTTTAAATCTTGTCTCTCCTTCTTTTTCTTATGCTGCAAGGCCTCCTCGTCGTTGCTTCGTTTCCTACTTTCAGCAATCTTCCTCCGCTCTCTCTCCAATTTCTTCGAAGCAGGTCCCGGCTTAACCCACTCCTTCGTCACCACCTCGCTCACTTTCTCCTCCTCGACAGCAGGGGGAGGAGCACTGGTAACGTCTTTGGCCTGCGAGTCCCCGGTTAGCCCACACACTTCGAGCATCTCCGCGGTTTTCAGGAACGAACCGAAATTCTCAGTCGGCACTTGGACCTCCCCGTTGTACATAAACATGATGATGTTTTTAATGTTGTCGTACTTGAAGTCGCGCAGAATTATGATCGGGTGCGGGCAGGGATTGTCCTGCAGTAAATCGTGAAAGTACGAGCTGCAGGCTGAGAGGACCATTCGGTGGGCTTTGATTTTTTTGCCTTCGCAGCTCAACGTTACGTCGACGAATTCGTCTCGTTGCAAGAGAGTCTGGAAGGCTTTCCTGATGTGGCTGGTGTGATTGCTCCAGTTTAAAGCGTACTCGTCGTTGTTGGACATTTTATTTGATTTGCGATCGAATTTTTCAAAATAAACAAAAACCGATTGTACGTAGGTTATGTGGCGCGTAAGAAAGCAAGAAACAAAGAAGTGTCGCCATCTACGCGCGTTGCCAATTCCATGCAACCAATTGTCGCCAACTTCTCGCGAGAAAGTAAATTCTCAATTTCGTTCAAATTAAATTTATTTAATAGCAGAAAGCGAAACAAAATTAACCTATTGGCTCGGATAAAAGTAAAAATCGATTTAAAAACGAACGACGAAACTTCGACTTCCGATAATGATTATAAAAAAAATAAAAGTTAAAAATTAATTTAAAATGTAGCTTAACTAATCTCAAGGTCAACCCAGCCGAATTCCACCCAACTTATTCAATCGATGTAAAAAATTAAAAATGCAAATAAATAGAAATGTTAAAAATTAAAATTACTGTCAAAGCTTGACTAATTTCAAGGTTAACCCAACGCAATTTTTCTGAAGTCCGCTTAACTTTGTCCACTCGAAGCAAAATATCAGAAATGCAGAACAATAAAAATAGCAAATGAATTAAAAACAATTCTCCTACATTAATAATATAATCTTCCATGTTGTTTGTCATTAATTATTTATGTTATTACGTTATTACTCATGAAAAGTCTTCTGGCAAATTTAAATTTATCAGAAGACTTTTCTTAAATAATAACATAAATTCTCTGACATTTTCAAAACAAGCGTCGCTTGACAACGAACTAAATTTTACCGCCCTCTACTGACTGGAGCATTAACTAAATTTATAAACCGAAAACACACATCGAAGATCACACTCCTGAGGCGCGTTCAGAAACTCTATTGCGAATGCACTTTGGGCGTTTAAAATGGAAAGCAAAACGTGCAAAATAATTTACGTGAGAGAGAAAGAATATTACCCGGTGTGCGCTCTTTCTTATTCCTGAACAGGCCCCGTGCGATTCTTTTTAATGTGGCGCCATCTGTTTAATCTTGAATTATACTTCTGCCAATGCCTTCTCACGATGCTAAATGTCAGCTTGACACTTGATGTGAATTGAATTTTATACGTTTTATACAAGGCTTTATGTCAATTATATAAAAAGTTGACAAAACATTCAGATAAATATTTATTTAAATACGTATATAATAAATAACAGATGTAAAATTTCACTTTTCATATAACAGAAAGTTGTAAACAGAGAACTACAACCCAACCCCGTCACTTTTTTTCTTTTTCTTGTCTTTCGGCCCTTTTTTCGGCGGTGGGGAAGCTTCTGGTTCCGCTACAGGTTCAGGCTCGGGCTCGGGCTCAGGTTCCGGTTCAGGTGCAACTTCCGACTCGATCATTTCTTCTAGCATTTCTTCTTCTATCAAAACAAAACAAGGCAACATTACTGCAAAATCTTCAGGTTTTGGTAATGACGACTTACCAGGAGGAGGCTCTTCACCTTCGGTTTCTTTCTTTATCAAATAGAAAAACTCCCTTTCGGCAGCAACGACATGAGAATCGGCAAATACAACTTCTGCAGGAGGTTTTTCTATGTCTTCGTCAAGTGCAGTTGCACTTCTTGTTTTCTGTTTAAGCCTGAGTTCTCTGTTACGTGCCTCCAGGATTTTTTCTCGCTTACTTTCTCTTTCAAACATCTAAAAAAAAACAACTTAAGAACAACTATGTTTAAGTAAATGGTTTTTAAAACTCTGAATCTATCATGAATCGGTAGTGAAATGTTGAGTGCTTTTTCAGTTATAATTTAACCATTTACTTACAATTTTGATCGGATAAGAGTCGACTTCAACGATTATTTTTGTAAATAAAACAATACTTACAGCAGTGAGCAGAACTTTATCATTTTTATTCGCCATTGCCAGGTTTTCGCTGAACTCCACTAAATACGTCGTTCCTTTTTGGTTTGCCACGGCCACTAAACGACCTGCATCGTGTGTGCGTAAAGTTCTTAAAGCCTCATCGCAAACTTTTACGCCAATGCACGCCTGTTTTTGTTGTTGTAAAACGTCCCAGACGTCGAGGATACCATCGGTTCGCGTAGTGAAAAACACAGAATAACTGCAAGCGTTGAAATTAACATCATGTCAATGGGTGGTAGAAGCGATTGAATATACCGTGCTGGACTCCATGCACCATCCGTAAGCAGTGCTTTGTGGAAACTAGTCCACATAATCGAGCTTTCCTTGCAATCTTCAGACCAAATTCTTGCCGTCCAATCCCCGACTGTCAGGAAGTTTTTCACAAAAGCCGGATTTCTTTGCAAGGCCAGGACTGGTCCGAGATGGGCATTGTATTTCGTAACCATCTTCTCAGCCGGTGTTTTACCCTTTCTATTGCAACCGATTACAACACCGTGCTCGGTTCCTACCATAAATCTCGTGGGAATTGTCGGCTCGTATTCAAGACACGAAGCTCCCATTGCATTCGACAAAGATTGCTCTTCACCTTTGACGGGGTCCAAAATAAGGGTCTCCAAAGGTTCTGACATTTTTCTTATATCCCACCTGAAACAAATCAAACAAAAAAGATTTGTGTTTTGTTTTTTTTTTTTTCGTGAAGAGCGACTACCATTTCACTTGGCCGTCTGTAGATGAGCTAAAGAATTCCGCACCGGATTTCGAATTAATCCAAAGCACGTTATGTACAGGATCGCGGTGGCTTTGTTCTATTACGCTTAACTCAACCGGTTCAGAACCTCGACGTAAATCCCAGACTGCAACTTGACCATTAAATTGCCCGCTTACCAACGAGTTAACATCTTTTTGGTGATATTCGAGGCAGACGGAAGGTGTTTGTGGTTTGAATATAACCAACGGTCTATTAGGATTTTCTGAAATAGAATTAAAGCGGCCTCTTAACAAAAAACCCTAATCTAATAGTAGTTTCGATTTGCTGCTCTAGAACTCCTTCCATCTACTATTATTAAAAGAAGGTGTTCTAGAGTTAAATCAGCTGTAATACGTCTCGAAACTCACCAATTTCCCACACATACGAATGTTTATTTTCTTTGAGATCAGGTGCTTGAAAAACCATATTGCAATGCGACACAGCTAATTTAGTCCCGTTGTCGGGTGACCAAGAAATATGAGTGACCGGTCTCGTAACAGCTTGTTGATCTTGATATACATTCACGGTTCTCGCAGAACTCTTGTCGATCAGCGGTGTCGGCTCGACGTCAGTGTAATACTGCTGGTAAATGTTGATGGCGTTGTTTTGCAAGATGCAATTCTCCATATTCCTGCACAGCTGCATCATCGTGTGGACGAAACCCTCATCTTTCTCGATTTTGCGCCTGTAACGTTTGGTCTGTTCCTCGTCTGCGGTGTTCACATCTTTCGGCCAACCACCTTCCACGTGATTTATCGCGGCATTCGAGTATTCAGCACGGGTTGTGTTTAATTCGTGTTCGGCTTGCTGTACACTGAACTGTACGCCTATATCTACAGGATCTCTGTAACGAAAAGATGTAATCGAATTCTTAAAGGTTATTTTTAATTAACAGAATCATAGAAAAACACGATTATTATTACCGTGTAATAAATCAAGCTTACCGAAGTATATACTCATGAAGTTGTTTTTTATTCGAGGGGTAATTGTCAATCAAATCGGGTCCTTTGTCAGCGAACATGCATTGTCTTCCGAATTCACTCCTCTTCTTTTGATAAACATATTGTATTTCCATTTTATTTAACTCCTATTAAACTAAAATAGAAAAAAAAAACTATAATTATATTTCACTTAAAGAAAAAACCTTTTCTTACATAATTTGTCTTGTCAGTGCATTCAATATTATTCAGTTGCTATAGTAACCGTTGTTTATTGCTCGATCGAGTCTAATAATTTCTGCATGCAGTCCACATGTAAACCGCCCAAAATCTCTCTATTCTAAAAACAAACACGTTTACTCTAACATAATTAAGCGATAATGAAATTGCTGCTGCTAACGTCTTGCTGCAATGTTTCCATGAATTTAATTTTCTCCCTGTCTTTGCACCTAAACTTCTCCATGTTCGATTTAATAATATTGTACTCCCGAATTCTGTTTTTCACCATTTTCTTGAGGCTCGAGCTATCGCCATCGGTCTCAATCTTTCCCTGTTCCAAATTTGAGTGACATCCGATTTTTTTATTTGTTAGAACGTTATCCTTGCTGGAAGTTGATTTTATTGCACTTTTGCTGTCGGTTGCTTTGTGGTGGTCGCGTGCGTTGCTCTGTAAAAGTATGCTTCGGAGCTCCGAATGCTGCCTGCTTTTCATTTTGTATTCTTTCTCTGTGCGGTTTAATTCTTCCAGCAGGTCACGGAAACTGTTCAGAAGAAAGAAAAAACAAGTTCGTACCTACCTACGGCTTAAGCAGAGGAAAAATAAAAACTTTACCTTTCCATTTTAGTATTAAACAGTTTAAAAATTGTAAAAGATTTACTATTTTGTTGTTGACATATTAATTTTACATGAAAGCAGAACATCAACTTTACGCGAATCTTGAAACGTACCTCAGCCACAGCAATGACACTTTTCAACAAAATTCGTTCTCGTTGCATTTTTAAAATTGTGGCAAGAGGAAGTTATGAAAATCATTTGTATGTACAATCCAGATCGAAAGCTACTGTTTATTTATTTATTAAATGAATCAAAAAATCGGTTCCTATAAAAAGTAAAGCTTATGCGTGGCTGAGGTACATACCAAGATACGTAAACTTGTTAACGTTGCGAATCTGTAAAATAGAGAATTTCATTTTTGTAGATGAAAATACCACATGTCTGAAAGTTATTTTTTTTGTAAATAGTGCCTGATCTAAAAATGAGAAATAATTAGGTGCTTTATTTCGGTTAAAAATTTGAATCGTGTTTCGAACAGTTTGGACCTGAATTTCGTAGTTGTTGCAACAAAACACCTGACTTGAATTTTTGATTGACAGTTCATTTGTAAATAACCATAATTCAATGCAAACAAGTTTTGAAAATAAAGACATTCAAAGAAAAGAATATCTGTTTTTGAATCAAAACAAGTTTGGATCACGATTTCGTGAGCGAAAGAAAGCACCTTACAATTCAAATAGTAACGACTTCATTTTCTTCAAAGTACAAACAAGAAGCAGCCCAAAGTTTTAAAACTTCCAAAAGCTTTACGAAATAATAAAAACTCATAAGAAATCTTTATCGATTTTGTACAATTCGAGCGATTCGACTTAACTCAACATAGAATTCAAAATTAGTTTGTCGTTTTGAATAATAGATGGCACTAAATTAATTAGTTATGGCTGTGGTAAGTGAACGGTCGAAGTGGTCAGACTAAATCACGTGATCAGTTTTCTCAATTGCTGATTGGTCAGAGGGTTTAGTCGGATTGTTGACTTGACGATTCTGTGCAATTTGACCGCTCACTTAACTCGGCCTAAATTTCAAAACTTTTGAATTTTTTAAACGTTAAAAATCTGTGAAGGAGTCTTTGATCGACACCATTTTGAGAAAGAATAATTACAGGAAACTGTTTTTGTTTATTATTTTCTTGCTTCAGACAGTAGATTTTAGTATAGTCGCGAGCATTAAGTTTATAACGTCACTGTCAATCAAGATGTCAGTTTTGTGAAAACTGTCATTTTAAATTTACCAGTTATACCAACTTAAAACTTCATACACACAGCGCTACCCTACTTTTTGTTTTCAAAAACACATGGAAAGCCGAAACCAGGGCCGAAACTAATAACAAAGTAAAATTTAACTTTATTATGCCTGATTATTGTAAAATTGTTTCGATGCAATTTAAAATTAGGACCGAAACAGCTGTAAAGAGGACTTGCAATGAATCTTTCGAATTAAAAAAAATCTAACGGCAAATTTGAATACAAAGCGTACTACGTGACTCCCGTACAGCTCACTTTATTACCGACTAACCATTTCTTCTTCTTTCTATTATAATAAAAACGAGAAATTATAAAATGAAACATATTGAAATTTATTTATGCTCTTTCATGTCCATTGAAAATGATCACAAAAACATTAAAATCGTAACAGATTTTAAAAACTGACGTTTCCTCAATGAAGATATTAACACGACTTAAATTGATTTTGTTTGATCAATTTTATTATGAATTTGTGTTCATTTATTCAGCTTACGATTCACATTTCTTAACAGGCAGGTACAATTAATAGTATGTTAACGTAATAAAACAAAAAAAGGAAGATTTGTATTGCAATTCAGTTTATTTTCAATCTTACATGATAAAACTATTTAAAATGTGTTATCATATTAATGAGTATTTAAAATAAGATGAATGTGTTTCTTTTTTTTTTCGAATTGGAATAAATACAGGGACTAGGCGAGGTGATGGATGAAATAATATTTGATGATGTGATATGTTGTGTGTAGACTACCTAGCGGAGAAAATGTTTATTGAGTTTGTGTTCGCTCGCTTCCGGACAAGGCGAGCAGAAATTGAGCTATCTTGTGGTGTCAGGGGTTTCTCGATGACCCTCTCGACGACCTGTATCCAGTGATCGCGGTCCGCCTCTGTGCTTGCCGACAGGTTGAAAACACGGTCAGGTGTGGTCAGAGTAAATGTGAAACCTTGGTCCTTAACACCGGCTTTAACGCCCACTCTAATACTATAACCGTCTAAAGAATGTCCTAGAAATATCTCGCCCTTTGGATGTGCGTCTAAGGGTTCATCGTGGTACATTAGCTTTCGGTTGTCCAAGGTGAACCAGCGCTTCTTGAATCCGTCACTGTTACGGGGCCCTGTCTTAAGCAGCCATCCCTCTTTGGCAAAATCTTCTGTTAAATGTTCGATTAAGTCAGTCTCACTAGCTGATGGATATGCCACTTGTAATCTGTGGAGCTTAACGCATCTTATTGCCATGTACCAATTGGTTATTATTTCCGGGTTATCATGGTAGATGTATATATGTCGAGTCGTGCCATCACGTAAAAAAGTCAGTTGCAAAGCGGTGGGGATTTGAAGCTTCTCGGGGGCGAAAACCACGTTTAACTCGGAGACCCTCAGGATTGCTTTCGGTTCTTTGTTTTCTCTGACGAAATACTTGAGCGTATTATCTGATTCTGAGAGCACGAATTTGCGGGGGTAAAAACGGCTGTCTTCTTTGCCCCTTTTCATCAGGAAGCCTTGCATGTAACCGCTGATGTAACTCAGGCGTTCCGGATGGCAAAACTCTTCTCTTTGGTATTTTGCACGGATCCACTGCTCTATTAAAACCCTAAAATCAATCAATTAATTAATCAAATCAAGTCAAAATGCACTGTGAAAGGTTAATTAAATAAGGCTCACTGTGGATCGTTTTCTTTCGGCCTTCTGTAACAGGAAGGTACTCGCTCTTCGTATTTGAGCTTCGCGTTTACATTGCCGACTTCCTTCATCCTCTCCACTTGTGAATCTTCCCAACGGTCCAACTTCAAGTGTTTGACCTTGCTGATATGAACGCCCATGCTTCTGTGAACCCCCGAACATCTCGTACATATGAAAATACCAATGTTGTATGAAGCCCACTCGGGATCTGTAATAATAAAATAAAATTCGAACTGTTAAGGTCCAGTTTTACAAATGCGGTTCCACTTTGAGCTGAGGCTTAAACCCTTAGCAACGATTATTTCAACAATTGTTGTGAAGGACTTAAGCTTCGGCTCAAAGTTAAACCGTCGTTGTAAAACTGGGCCTTAATGTCGCAGATTAAATTAATTACATGACGGTTTTTCCGTTGATATCTGCCCGCAACCCCGATAATCATCGATTATGATTATTGTTGGCATTTAGTGGGCCAATGATTTATTCAGACAAACAGAAGAAAAAAAAAACAGTTTCGTGTTTGTTTAATTCAAATGGTTTTATTGCACTCGCCTAAAAACGTCGTCGCAGACGTATTAAAAAAAAAAGCGCCGCCGGAATTACACAACGGCTGCAAATAAGTTAATAACACGTTTTAAAAATAGAATGAAATAAATACGTGTACTTTCGGTTTTATTTATTGGCGTAAACCGAAAATAATGGCATTTTATAACGGAGATAAGCAATGGGTTTTAACGCGTTGTGAGAGAGATGTTTATGAAAGAGAGTGACTGACTGAGAGACTGAAAACAATTAAGGGAGATAACGGGAGAGGTAAGAGAGCACGAAAGTGCAAAGTATTTTTCAAGTTATTTAACCGAAACGCTATCACCACGAAAAACGTAAGGTCGTTAAATGAGGTCGCAATCTGTTTATTAGTTTTAGAAAAAAAAAAAAACAAAATTATTTTAGAAATTTCCTAAAAACTTACAGAAAGAAATTTTTGTTTGTGATTGCTATTATAAATTTGAAACTTTTTTTTTTTTTTTAAATAAGCCAATGATCTTAAAAGCTAATTTGTTTATTATTAAAGCGTAATATTATGAACTGAAGGCTTACATAACGCGGAAGAAGGAGTATATACATCCATAGTAACATTTGTTCTTCAAGTTTAGAAAGTTCATGCTTACATCGAGAATTTCTGTTATGTAAACAACAATATCATAATCACATACGTTCGTCTATTACGTTGTCGTTAATTTAACCGTAGACTTGAAAATGATTGGTTTAATTTTTTTGTTTGTTTGTTTGTTTGTTCGCACCGGCGACAACAGTCTGTATTTATTTTTACAGTATCGTCTGTCCTGTACATACAACATTTTGGAGATATCGACAACGCTTTATTAAACCGTCGAAGAATTATTTCGTCACTTCGTACTTTCACTCGCCTGGATTTTTTTTTTCATTTTTTTTTTGCAAATGTAACAGACAATTATTACCACAAGGTGAAATTTATAACTGTTCGCAGATTTTTATCTCCTGTTATTACGTGCACTATAAAACAGATTAAAATTTCTGATTGCAATCTGATTGTGTTTCATTCAAAAACAAAATGACAAATATAAAAATAATTGATGATCTTGTTGAAAGAAGAAAACAAAGAAATTTAAAACGAATCCATCAATCAGTTAAGAGTATTAGTGTGCCTGTTTAATCAGTCACACGTAATAGCAAATTAAGCCAAAATTTATTAACGTAATGTCTGGTTCCTTGTATGTAGGTATGTGTCTCAAACAATGTTACAAAACTAAATGTTACCATTTACGTAATCATTGACGCCATTTCATGCGTAATATTTGTTTTCATTCAGACTTGTTTGTCTCTCTGTATTATTCAGTCAAAAATCACGCAAATATTTTTAACAATTCACAGATAGAAGATATTCGAAAATTAAAGTAACTCTACAAACAAAACTAGTGCAATTTTTTTTTTCAATTCAACAATTTGTTACTCTTTTTTTTTCTTTTACAAATAATTCAGTGTCCTGTAATTTTGATTTTAATCAATGTATTTATCCCAGAGGGATCCCTACATACTTAAAAGAAAGCTAGATTCCATTTCCTTATCTAAAAAAAACATCCTTCGCCGATCGCGTAAATAATAATTATGTACTTAACTCGCAGCACGTGTAAAGTACATACACTATGAGAACCATCAACAATGAGCTTCAAATGTTTTTTTTTTCGCCATTTCTCGGTAAAGCAAGCAGTGATAGAACGAAAACAGGCGCGTGACTCAATATTTTGCGAGATAATGCAGATAATGATTTATTTTTGCAGGCTCGTTACGCACACGAGATGATTGTGCATGAAAAATGGGAAGACAAAAAAAAAACACACACATACATACCGGGTGTTGTTGTGAAATGAGATCATAAGCGATACAACACGAAGGCCCGTCATACATATGCAAGATTTAATATGTACAAAATTTTGCAGCACAAAGTGAGAGAGACAGGCTACCACAGTTAACATTCATGCTTTGGTTGAATCGAAACTTCTTTGTCACATTGTGCAAGAAACTGTAACAAATTTTGATAGATGTAAAACGGCTCTAAAAGACAGCATGAAGTTGTATGTGCATTCAAAAGAGATGAAGCAGGCCTTTGTACTCTTCTAGTCTCTTTCGAAAGTGTGGCGCTCTCCTAACAAACAATTGCAACTCATAAATTTCAATCTCCAATTGTATTCCCGAATTTCTATGGTCTCAGTTTGATTGAACAACCGGTATATCATTTTTACAAAAGAAAAAAAAATCTAGAATTTTATTAACACCAAAGGAAATATGTAATTATTGCGTTTCGTAAAATTTAAAACATTTAACCAGGAAAATAAATTTGAGGGAAATTGTGGAGTTGTATTTGTCATCAAAATGTACTTACAGTTGAAGCAAAAAAAAAAGTAGACAAAAAAACAGTTTCCTGTAATTATTCTTTGTTTAAAATGGGATTGATTAAAGACGTATTCCCAGACTTTATCAAAGTTTTAAACTCGTTAAATTTGAAAGCTTTCAATTGTTTTTTTAACGTCATCAGCGAAGTCATCTTTAATCGATACCATTTTCAGAAAGAATAATTACAGAAACCTGCTTTTTGTCTATTTCTTTTGCTTCCAACAGTAGCTATCTTTTTAATAAACATCATTTAAATCTAACAACTTTTTTTTAAATTTAAATTTTTCATTGTTACAATTGTTGAATTTGCTTCCCTAGTTTTCAGTGTACTTGCTGTCACCTTTAAGTGATAAATCCCTTTCATTTTCAAATAATTGGCCATTAAGGGATTTTCTTTTTTCTAAAAAAAGGGAACTTTTCAGGTTTTAAAATGAGATAGATTTAAATTATTCACTTTGTGTATAAAATGCCCTTTTGTAGTCGTGTACGTAAAAATAGGTGTTATTGTAAGATTTGTAATACATTCAACAGCGCCATCTCTTGATACGTGCCATTAGTCTACTTTACATTTATTTCTACGAGGGCGATTAACTAACTTATCGACGGGTTATAAAGTTTCAACTGACAAGTGTCATTTTCGTAAAATATTGTAATGTACAGTTGAAAGCAAAAAATAATAGGCAAATTACAGTTTCCTGTAATTATTCTTTCTCAAAATGCCATGGATTAAAGACGAATTCACAGATTTTACCAACCAAAGTTTTAAGCTTGTTAATTTTGAAAGCTTCTGCATTTTTTAAATGTTATCTGTGAAAACGTCTTTGTCTTTAATCACTACCATTTTCAGAAACAATAATTACAGGAAACTGTAAGTTGTCTACTTGTTTCCTGCTTCCGACAGTATTTTGTAATGCATTCAACAGCGCCATCTGTTGAAACTTGCTGAAATTTTATTTTTCGTTTACTTTTACGAGGATGATTAATTAAATATTGCTTTATTGTAAAATACTGTAACACACTCAACAGCGCCGTCTGTTGAAACTTGTTGAAACTTTATTTTTTCTTTGGTTGTTTCGCTTGTTATTTTCACACAAAAATGACTTGCTTTATGGAAAGATATTGTAAGACCGTAAACAGCGCCATCTGTTGAAATGTGCTCGCTCGTTATTTCTTGCATTATTGTAAGACGTTATAAGACAACAACAATGCATTCAACAACGCCATCTGTTCAAATAAAAATTTCTTTTTTCGTTTATTTTTACGACTGAACGATTCGTCAAATATTTAGAAACAAAAAGAATTCTTGCGTTATTTTAATATTTTGCAACATGTTCAACAGCGCCATCTGCTGAAACTTGCCGAAAGTTTATTTTTTCGTTTACTTTAACGAGGATGATTCATTAAATATTTCCAAACAAAAAAGAACACTTGCGTTATCGTAATGCGCTGTTAACGCGTTCGACAGCGCCATCTGTTGTAACTTGTCGAATGTTATTTTTTTCGTTTACTTTTACGAGAGTGATTCAAGAAATATTTCCAAGCAAAAAATATTACTGCGTCATTGTAAAATATTGTAACACGTTTAACAGCGCCATCTGTTGAAACTTGCCGAAAGTTTATTTTTTCGTTTACTTTTACGAGGAGGACGTATTAATATTACTTTTACGAGAATAACGCATTAAATATTGCGTTATTGTAAAATATTGTAACGCACTCAACAGCGCCATCTGTTGAAACTTACTGAAACTTTATTTTTGCGTTGGTTGTTTCGCTTGTTATTTACAAACAGTAAAAGACTTGCGTTATGGGAAGACATTGTAAGATTGTAAGACGTTCAACAGCGCCATCTGTTGAAACATGCTGGAAGTGTATTTTTTCGTTGGTTGTTTCGCTTGTTATTTTCACACAAAAATGACTTGCTTTATGGAAAGATATTGTAAGACGTAAACAGCGCCATCTGTTGAAATGTGCTGGAAGTTTATTTTTTCGTTTATTTCTTATCAGGTATTGAATGACGTCATCTATTGCAGGTTTTTTTTTTATAATCTATTAACTTATGAAGTTTTGGAACAAGTGAGAGAGACAGGCTGCCACCTTGAATGTTTATTGGTTGATTTGTCACTTTTACGTCAAATTTTGCATGGTGTCAAACAGACCCAAGGTGAATAATTTTTTTGTCCTGTCACTGTTCATTTCAAATCGTTTCTTTTTTGTTTATTTGCT
Source organism: Prosopocoilus inquinatus (assembly GCA_036172665.1). Lineage (NCBI taxonomy): Eukaryota > Metazoa > Arthropoda > Insecta > Coleoptera > Lucanidae > Prosopocoilus > Prosopocoilus inquinatus. The sequence continues at coordinate 3,864,776 of CM069873.1, forward strand.
CTGAAGATTTTATTACAAAAAAAATTGTTCATTTGTTTTCTTTGTTTTGTCATCGATCTTTTTGGTTTTGTTTTCTATTTTATTAATTGCGCTTCAAGACCATTGTATTTTTATTATGCTATTTTTTTTTTTTTTGAAAAGTTATGTTTAATTTCTTTTTGCTTTCTCATCGTTCTTTTTTAATTTTGCAAAAATATATACACATACGCGACAAACATCATAAATTTGTATAACAACAAATTCTTGTACGGCATTTGTTTTTTTCTTTTTTTTTTTAGCTCTCGGTATTATTTAATTGCTTTCACGATCAAGTCTCGATTTTATTATTTTCTCTTTAAATTTCATTATTAATTTTTATTTTAACCACTTTGTTTTCTATGCAAATTGTTTTTTTTTTTTAATTTTATTATTAATCTGCTGAATTGACCCGTAAAATACACCATCTTTTGTTTCTTTTTCATTTTAATAATTTTTTAACTTTTTTAAAAAAATTATTCCTGTTCCTAGTAACAAATTAAGAAATTTTCTGCGTTGAAAAGGAATCTTTTGACAGATCTGGAGACCTTTTATTCGTTGACAGCATTGCTTATGACGAACATATACTTTTTAAATGTGGCTAAGTGAACAAAGTACCGATTATATATTCAGTGTTAAATTTCAGAGGGCGCTGCCAAACATAATAACACAAATTTCGTACGGCGGCAAATTCAAACTATCCAAATTTCATTCAGTCATTCAAAATCACACTGTACATTTCCACACAACATAAAGATTGAAGATCGGAATCACGTATTTCGAAGTTATTATGTGAGCGTGAGCGGCGACTTCATCCACGTCATTATGACGCACTATGAAGACGTCATCTAAACTAATTTCCAAGTCCGGACGCTTCCCACATTATTCCGAAAAAGATTTCACAAGGAAATCGGATTAAAAATAAGTTTGTCTCTTTTTTCTTAGACAAGCTATTCGTTCGGTCGTTCTCTTATTGATGACGTCACGAAATATGTGTTTCCGATCTCTATTGATGCTAAAACTAGCTTAGATGGCTAGCTGAGAGCAAAACGCTAAATTAAGAAACACGTGTCCTCTGTATTTTTCCGTCAAAACAATTTGATTTGACGGAACGTATCATATTTTCATAAAGACCAGCGGAATGGGCGAAATTCAGTCGGGGAATTCCCCCGAGCTTGCGTTTTTTTTTTTGAAGAATTCCATCATCTTTAGTCGTTGTTTATTTAAATCTAGTACAATTTCTAATCCGTTCCTTTTAACTTTCACCGCTGACATTATTAAACTCGATTGTGTTTTGTTTCTTATTGTCGTGCATTTTTTTTTTATGTTGGCATTGCTAAATTAAAAGGAGACGCTACTGTGTGAAATGGATATCATTAATTAAAATATACCGCCGGAAACCTCGTGTGCACGTGCAGACACGTTTTCTTTTTTTTTTTAATCTGATTTATTTTAAGCCTGCATTTTATATTGTGGTTTTTAATACTGGGAACTTATTATAGTCGGGACGACGGAAAACACCAGCCGGAGATTCTTGTTTATTCACTATACAATACAAATCCGTTGCAACGTCAATAAAATTTATCGGTTTCCAGAAAGTCAATTTAACCGTTTGGCAGCGTCCCGGATAAATAAAGGGGGTACACAAACACAACAATGGGTTGGCTGGTACCTGAGTCTTTTCCTTTTGGAAAATTTACAAGTCGTTTCGCCAGAAAACAAAAAAGCTCCAACAAAACAAGTCGTTTCCGGAGTAAGCAGGATCGCAATAAACTTTTATTACGACGAGTGGAACACGTACGACGTCATGTAATTTCTTGAAAACAACGGTAGCTTATTGCCCTCGTTATAGGAAGTCACACGTGATTAAGTAAATCCTTTATTTCAAACGGTCGCTGCATACAAATTCGCGGCAGAAGGAAATATTTAATGCCGTCGTGTGCTTAACCGAACCAAAATATCAATGTCAAAGAAGGAATTATTTATATTATTACACGAAGCCCTCCCTTATCGCACAAATCCGATATCAGCGTCAATATTTTGAGAACTTTTATATATATACATACGCGACAAACATCATAAATTTGTATAACAACAAATTCTTGTACGGCATTTGTTTTTTTCTTTTTTTTTTTAGCTCTCGGTATTATTTAATTGCTTTCACGATAACGGAATGAGTAAGTAATAGCCGTTGAAGAAGAAGAAAACAACGGTCGGCGTAAACACGCATTTTTTTCAAAGGCATTTTAACGTTCGTGCTTTTATTACGTCGATTTCAATAAGAACGAACGTACACCCTATTGTTGAGCGTTAAAATCATTAAAACACAAAAGTTACTTACTACGGCTTCCGCAATCGGCGCAGTTGTTATTTCCTATGTACTTCAGCAGTTCCAACAGCATCTTTTCATTCCTGTCTGCCATGGCTTAATACTCGAAAAACACTTCGAAATGCGTGCACATTTATTCACACCGACACAAACTCACTCACTGTCGTCCATTTTTAAAACGATGTTAGGTTGTTTTGACATATTTTGATTACATTCTCAGTGGCGCCTCGCTGAGGCGTCATCCATAAACTGCATCGGCCATAAACACCGGCGAAAACCTAAAATAACATGCACCTATTAATAAAATCAAAGATCTGCAACAAGATTAAACGAAATAATTAATTAGCTTTCAGAAAGAAATATAATTTCGTCATAATAAAGTCGGCGTTATGGATTTTGAATTTTATGTGAACTTCCGTAAGTCACACATGCGACATTTTTTTTGACGTTTGGCGTTTGACATCAAATTAAAAGAATCAAAGAAATTTCGCAGTTAATCATCACAAAAAAATGTTCTCCTCGACTACCGGCGGCCTTATCAGGCAAGCTATTACCAAAGCGGTTAAGGTCAATTGCAGATCCATCGGAACAACTTCTTCGTTGAGGGCGACCTTCAAAGTTCAGGATGACAAGGATTTTCTGGAAAAGGTGGAAAACAGCAAGGACCCGGTAATCGTGGATTTCTTCGCCACGTGAGTGCCCCTAATTTCAAAGTTTCAGGCAATTTTATGACCTTGCGCGTCCTTCAGATTGTTTGTGTGAAGATTATTTTTTTGAGTTTCATGCTTGCTTGCATCAGCAACAATTCAAAGTCAATTAATCAAGGTTCACCAATGTTTGTTTACCACCTTGCTTTGTACGTGTAAATGAAAAACACTTCGTGCCAGTAGATTCTTTAATTAGTAATTAAGTAAGTTCTGCAATTTTAAAAGCGCTTTCGTTTCATGTGATCAGTGAATGTTTTAAGCGATTCAATTAGAAGCGTACGTATCCTGTTCTTTAGATTAACGGCGTATATTTTAGATGGTGTGGACCATGCAGGGCTCTGGAACCGCGACTGGAGAATGTCGTGGCCAAACGGAACGGTAAAATAACACTGGCTAAAGTCGATGTAGATTCTTTAGGAGAAGTAGCTGCTAAATACGAAGTGAGTGCTTCCGTCCTATTTTCTACCAATTTTGGAAATTAAAACTCGCGAGTCAAAAATTGATTAATCTAAAAACAAAATTCTAGTCGTAAGATCCACTCGCTCTCTTTTAGGTGGGCACAATTCCTGCTTTGGTCGTCTTTCGTAACGGCAAAGTTGAAGAACGACTGATTGGTTTACAAGATGAGGATAAACTGAGCCTGTGGGTGGACAAAATTCTGGATAAAAAATGATCCCGAGGAATCTCCCAACTGTACATAGTGGAACGATGCCGGTATTAACCATGTGATTGTAATGTAAAGCTATTTGATAATTGTATTTGCATATTCAGGAATACCAACACGTAAACCTTATGTGAGCATGAATTTTTATTTAAAATAAATTCGCATTTAAAAAGAAATTCAAAACAAATATTTCTCTAAGAGATCTTACGAAAGTAAAACTACGGGAAAAAGAAACACTCAAGTATACAAAAAGAAAAGTGTATTTGGTAAATAAATAATTTAAAATCATATTCACTCGTCCTCGAAACATGATTTTGTGTAACAATGCTTGATCACAACTTTACGAAACGAATACTAAATATTCGAGTTCTTTCTTTACAAACGAAGCCGAATATTTGCGAGCAGAAGACAACTTCATGGCATGCCACATTTCTATTGCAATTAATTAATTAGAATGTGGGAATTTCTTTTTTTTAATTCTTCGTAATCAATTTAATTCAATGTACAAATAACACGGAGCATCAAAACAACTCGTTCAAAACATTACTTATAAATAGAATGTTTACAAATTTTTTTGTTTAACTTAATTTATTATTAAAACTATAAAAATATCTGCAATGTTTACATTTAGCTTTTCTTTTTCACTTGGGAATAAGAAGAGATAAAGTGGTCGAGATATCTTGTACTATGACATAATAACGGATGTTGACGAAATAGTATAATCAAACACTCCCCTCCACCCTCTTTTAAAAGATTTTAAAAGCGGAATGAAACTGGAAGTGTATGAATTTTTATAGTTTGATACAAAAGTGTTAATGTACAGGTACATTAAAGTCGTATAACAGGGTTTCCATTCATCAGGAAAAGTCAGGGAATTGAGAAAAGGTTCACAGCGTCAGAGGATTTGCTCGTTTTAATGCAAAAGTTAAGTGAAAGTTATTTAAAATTTGAATACAAATTTGCTTTCTAAATTTGGAGCAAGTTTGTCACGTTCGCTTGAGGTCTGTAGTATAGGCAACCATGCCAACGTATGTGTTACTTGGGTTGCCTACTCTAAGGCTCCATTGTATAAATGATTTAAGCCGGGATTAAATTTAATCCTGCATTAGAATAATGTGTGTCACAATCTAAGCGAGGTTAAATTTAATCCTGGCCTAAATCTTCTATGCAATCTACCCTAAGACTTCTTGTTTTTTGAAATATCTCATTTATTACTTTTTAAAGGAACAGGCAAGTTATGAAAATGAAGTAGTGAAAGTTTTGTGATGAAAAATCAGGAAAAACCTGAAAAAATCTTCAATAAAAATAAAATGGGAACCCTGTGTTAAAATTACCTTACGGTAAAAAGAATACTAAAAAGCTTTAAAAGTGAAAAACTTTTAAATAATCTGGTATATAATATAATGTAGATAGAAAATAATAACTTTAAACAAAGACTTTCATGCAGCACCATTAACCAATGTCATTTCAAATTAGAACATACCATCATGAATTCCAATCGGCACAAGTATGGCCAAAAACAGAATGAAATTTCTCACAACCAACTTCCAATCTGAAGGAACAGCGTACGGTAACAGGACTTTAGTTATGTGATTGACTTCATGCGATGCACAAACGAAAATGAACGACGTAATTATAATATTTAAAACCGGATAGCCTGGAATTAAGACGAGCACTCCGTGCGTGTCTGCGGCTAACCATATGTGGTACTGGCTTATGAATAACTCCAACGAAATGTTGCCGAACCAGGCGAATAAACTGGAATACCTCGTTCTCAGAACGCCGGAAATATTTCTGAGGACTATGTAGCTGACTATCGGAATAAAAACGATGTAGGAGTGGACCTCGGTGCAATCTAATTCGTTGTGGCACAAGAACGTCAGCGTTATGTAACAACCTAAACCTATAATGCTCGCTAAGGTGGCACTTAAAGCAATGCCGCGGGAAAATAAATTACTGTGATTATTGTCGTCGTAAATGCTATACCTCTGAGCTAAATATATTATTAATCCGAAGAGCATTCCGTAAATTGAGGAGTACCGGTCTAGTTTCCAGCGAGACCACCATTCGTGGATGTCGTCATCGGTCGTAACAAATAACGCCTTCCAAGGCCTAGTTACGAAAACCTTCTCGAAGAAAACTTCGGATAAAAACAAGATTGTAATTACACTGAAAAATATCACAAATTTAATTACCAAATAGAAATACTGCACCTTGCTGTTTTCAGAGCTTTGAGCGGTGATATGAGGGGGCAAGGCTAGAACAGCGTACACCATCATATACCAAAACGAAACTAAGGGCACGAAGTGATAAAATTGATAAGGCCTGTTCATGCATAAGCACAAGGTGACGGTCATGAAGTTGAGCTGGAAAAGCATTTTGAAAAAGTGGATGATACCGATGTCTCCGGTTTGCCAGACGTAGCAGAACTCTTGGTAAGCCAGAATAAAAATGTACGCCGATATTAAAACTTTAATGTGCATGTTGATGGGCAGGATTTGGTTGGCTCCGGTCACGTGGTAAACCAGAATGACCAGCTGCATCCAACCCTTCCACTCGTCCATTTGATCTTTGTGCAAGACCTTGGTGAACTTGCTGTCTTCGGTGAAGAACAAACCGAGGGTGAATACGTATCCGATTGGGAGCCAGAAGCTAAATTCCGAGTAGTATTTGTTTTCTTTCATGAAGTAATTTGTGCGATCACAGATTATAAAGTAGCCCATAATGAGTGCCATCTTCGCAAGTGCTTTAAATGGCGTGTACACGTTGTTGGTTTCAAGCGGAGCAACGCATTCTGAGTCGGTCAGTAGAGTGTATTCGAAAAGCTTTCTTCCCCTCCACTTTTGAATCCAGTGATACAGAGTCATTGTTACTGCTATGACTACACTGCAGAATAAGAAATTCAGTTTTAAACTGTTTACATTATAAAGCACAAACAAAAAAACTTACCAAATGCCAAGAATAGAAAAGGTGACTATCTGCAGTGTTGTGTAAGATTCAGCTGAGCTACAGCAGGTCCCGTCATTAAAATTCATGTTGTCATTGCAGTACATATTTAATAAAATTTGAGTGTCGTGTTGCAATGGGCGAGATGCAAGGTGGATTCCATCCGGACTTTCCAAGACCATCCCTTGAGCTACCAATCTTGCACTCCACCATAAATCAGCGGAAGAGTATGAAAGCACCTGAAAATAATAACTTGAATTTGAAGTACCAACTTTCAACTTTGATTAAATCTAGTATTGCTAAAAATATGTTTGTTTTTTTTTTATTTCTAAGAATCATAAAACATCTGTCTATTTACCTCAATAGCGGCCTTATTATACAAGTCAATTTGTTCATTTGTAACCATCTGATAATCAAGCGGCAGCTTCTCAACGAAAACAGGCTCCTGCAACGCCCACAACACACGAGTTTTCTTCGTATGCATCTTATCTATAGGTTGCACTAAACGTGTTAGATTTGCCCCGTATTCTTTAACGATGGCGTCTGAAGCGTTTGACGCTTTAATAGACCACAGTCCGCATCCCGCTATTATAACCGAAGGCGGCGCCTCCGTCTGCTCCCACTTTCTAAAAACAGAAGCAGAGTGCGTCCGGTTTACCATCAGCGTTTGGCATTACCTAAAATTTGCCACCATTTCTTTCGATACATCCGAGCTCCATATGAATTCAACCGTAATCTTCAAGGTTCTGTCGATGTGCATCAAGTGATTCTCCGAGTCATTCGGAGGCTCAGTACTGTCATCGCTGTGTTGTCGCAGATGTTCAACAAACGCGGTGTACAAGTTTCTTATCCTCGAGTCACCAATAAACGCGAAATGCGTATCCTTGCCATAATAAGCCAAATATCTTAAACAACGTCTTGTATCGCTTAAATCGAAAAGCAGACATTAATATGCAAGTTTCAAGCAAGACGTGAGGATTATAACTTACATTTTACTGTAGTGGTGCAGCATACACCCGTACGGTTGCCACTGTTGATCTCCCTTGTATCTACCGTCTGATAACAACCACGTGCATGAATTCGAACCTGCCACAGCGTCGCAGTGATAAGTTTACGTTTGTTATTATAATTTAAATACTGTACCGAATCTGAAATGTAGGAATTCATGGTAGCAGGCGAACACCAGTACTAACAGCACAGCGATTTTCTTCGCATTCGTTGAATTTATTTGCTCGATAACCTTCTCGATTTTAGACTTTTCATTGATCATGCTCAACATGTAACATGTCTCTGCTTTTATTTAAGTATTTTTCTTGTAGATTATCTTCTAATAATTTGCAGGTTACTGCGACATAACCTAAAAAGATTTTGACATTTGACGCACCAAACAGTAGCACTGCGGATGGCAGCACTGACTTTTGTGTGATCATAGAATATCAACATACCAAGATGTAACCAGGAGAAAATTTACATTCAGGCTGCATTTGCTTATTAGAAGTGGAAAACTTTTGCAAAAGTTGTTGTTGCATGTAATAGTAACGAACTTTGGTAACCAGTATTTCCAGAGCGCCACTTGGCTTCAAATTTATAGCGCTTTCTAGTGTGGCTGCATTCAAGACATTTCTATCTCGTTTTATTACATAAAGTTGAACCGAGATGGAAATATATTCAGCGCAGCCAGTCCAAAGCGCTATTAAAGTGATTTGCTGAAACGTCACCTAACGCTACTAAATAACGATTTGATCTTCAAATTAAACATTTTACATTCATTTGTTTAACCATTTATCCGTTACGTTTACTGATGAACTGTTTGAGAAAAAACAAAGAACGCCAAAAAGAATAATTGAATTTTTTTTCTATCTTTCTCACTTAAATATGAATTTGACAATGCAGAATGACTTTAATTTGAACCTTGCTTATTTCTATATACACGAGTCATCAAGAATGACGACAGTTTGGGTTGGCAATAGTGATGCCAGGTTCTCCAATTTGGCGATTTTTCAAACTAGTATCAATATTAATACTAAAGCAATTTTTATAGCGACACTAAGGGTTTATTTTTTTCAAAATGTAGAGGAATTTCAAGCTCTGGCTGGCGGATTATTTTTTGATAATTGGCGGCACTGACGTGAATACGAAAGCAATCGCTCGACATTCATATCATGTGACTGTTTATTCAAGAAAAGAAAAGCCCTTTGATTTTCAACATGTATAGTCCCCGTCACGAAGCAAGCGTAATGCGTCATAGCTAGTAATGACGTCAAAGTAGGCCGATGTTGCCACAAGTAGTGGCGCTAAACAGAAACTGTCATGCAGTAAAAACGACAAAACATTCTTTTATTTAGTTTCTCAATAATTACTTCTCGGATTGCTAGAGTGAAATTTGGAAGTAATTGAACTTACAGTACGTCAAAATAACTACATTGACATATGTATAGGTGAGGCGCTCTATATTCCGTTGCACGTCATTCGTTAACAATGACGTCAGACGCATGCTGTGTTGATAAATACTTAAAATGGAAAGGAATTTTTACATTGTATGTTTAGTTTTATAACAAATCTTAAGGTATGTGTATTGTATTTTAAATAAATAAGTATATTTACAATACAGCAAGAGTCTGACTTCATTATTAACTAATGACGTACTGTTAAACACACATAACAGTGTTAACGAATCATGTTAAAAAGTTATGTGCGAATGTTTGTGTCTATATTTGATAACATGGCTATATATTGCCAACTTAATTCTCATTTGCTTACCGCATTTTATGTGTTTCTCTAGTATTTTAAGATGGCATGAGTTTTCGTCATCAATGACGTATTACTCTTGATTCGAGATTTTGACCATATAAAGTTATCCCGAAATATTGGGCGCGTTCAGCGGCTGAGTTGCTTACTCAGGAATCGATTGTGATTGGCTCACATGAAGGTAATAGCCAATCACAAACGACTGCTGAGTAAACAACGCACCCGCTGAACGCACCCATTGTTGCCTGTTTGAATTTACGGAAAATGCGTATAGTTCATGTTGGCACCCCTGAAATATTTCGAGCAATATGAAGGGGCGGTTCAAAAATATGGAAAGCGAGTGCTGAACAAATCATGGACATTTGTAGAAATTTAATGATTCACTCGGTTCAACTTAATAAAAAGTTACTTATTAGTTTCAATTCAACAAAGAAAGAAAGCGATAATACAAAAATAAAGTTCTTTGAAAGTGAGAGAGGGCAACAAGATCACAAGATCTAATGCGATTGCTAACTTCAAATAGAAAAAAAAATAAAAATACGAATCAGAAGGACCCAGAAGACTCACTACTTATATACAATCTTACAACTTACAGGTATGTAAATCTGTAATGTGGTTGACAAGTAAAAAAAAGATCTTCTAAATTGCCGTTTTGAAAGAATGGGTAAATCGATATTAAAGTAAAGGTTTATTTTATATACTTTCAAAAACTTTATGCAAGTTTTCCAAAAAAAAAATCGAATATGACAAATAAATTCAAAAAATTGCTCATTCAATTTATTATTTTTATTAATCGTATTTCACAGTAAAAGTAAAAAGTGTATTGTTAAGTAAATTAAAAAAAGAAATTAGACGCTGAACTAAACCAGCGTTGTCAAATCATTTAATCCAGGTACTGGCAAAATCGAGTTTGACTCGCACCAAAAATATTGCATTTTACTTACTTACTCTGCAGAGTAATTTTATTTATGTTTATCTTTATTTTTTTATTAGCTACGTACGAAATTGATTGATTAAGCTTTAGAATCTAATTAATTAGCACTGGGTTGTTAGACTTGGCAACGCCGCAGAGAATTGATTAAAACCGTGAGACGAATTTTGATTGGTCGTTTTGAACGTACTGGTCGGATACGAGAAACAAAAATCGCAGGCGAAGGTAAACGACTGGAAAGCGGTTGTCTGCTGCCATTTGTTTTTAAAGAGTTCGAGCGTTTGACATGAGTTTTAATCCGTTCGGAGAGGATGTGTAATTGAACTTTTCGTTGTGGTGCGGTGTTAATTGGACGGTGGCGGAAATGACGGACATAAAGGTACGTGGAGAGTGTTAGAATTCAACGCTGAAACAAGATGGATCTCCAGAATCAGTGTCAATTGATGCAGAGGTTATTTATTGATGGGCAAGCGTCTTTTGCGGCTTTGAATTTTTATAGACGTTTCGAGAAAATCGTAGGATTTCCAGAAAATAATTTGCGTTGAAATTGTCTTCCGAAGGGACTCGTGTAGCGACTCGAGTTCTGCTTTGATTTGAATCAAATCTAGCAAATAAAAAATTAGGATCATAAAAATACTGAGTGATGGTTTCTGCTTTACCTAAAAAAAAGTATAATTAGGGAAATTAAATACCTAATAAGAATGGAAAAGATAAAAATAAACGGGAAAAGAAGTAAAATCTTAAGCTGAAGGCAATTCAGGAAATTTTAGCCGATTTTTTTTCATTTGTTTTTATTTGCAAAGTTAGGTTATGTTTGTTTTTCTTCAAGCAAAATGTGGAGATTCGCATACTTACATACTTATTAACGTATTTAGTATGTAAATAATTAATAATTAATTGAACAGCTCAACTTATATTAATTTGTAACTAATTTGTAACATTTCAGTCAGTATTATTATTATGATTTTAGGCAATGTTTGCGAAGATGACGAATAATACCGGTGGCGGTGATGCTGGTACAACCGAGTTGGCATCGAGAAATGAAACAACACAACCGAAAGGTGGCTCCAAGAAGCAAACCCTCGAGAAAACGTACCAAAAGAAAACCCAGTTGGAACACATACTTCTGCGCCCCGACACTTACATAGGATCAGTCGAACATGTCACAGAAGTAATGTGGATTTACGACACAGATGCTGAAGCGATGACGCAAAAACAAATCGAGTACGTACCTGGTTTGTATAAAATATTCGATGAAATAATCGTAAACGCAGCCGACAACAAGCAGAGGGACAAAAGTATGGATTGCATTAAAGTCGATATTAACGTAGACACCAACACCATATCAGTATGGAACAACGGGCAAGGCATCCCGGTTGCCATGCACAAGGAAGAAAACATGTACGTACCAACCATGATTTTCGGCCATCTTCTAACATCGTCGAATTATAACGACGACGAGGAGAAAGTAACCGGTGGTAGAAACGGTTACGGAGCGAAACTGTGCAATATCTTCAGTACAAAATTCACAGTCGAAACTGCAAGTTCCGAATACAAACACCAGTTCAAGCAGACTTGGGCGAACAATATGACGAAGGCGTCCGATCCGAAGGTGAAAGAAAGTTTCGGGGACGATTACACGAAAATCACTTTTTGCCCCGACTTGACGAAATTCAAAATGGAGAAATTAGACGATGGTATCGTCGGGCTCATGTCGAGGCGGGCTTTCGATATAGCTGCCTCAACTCGCGGTGTTAAAGTATTTTTAAACGGAAAACGTGTACCTGTGAAAAACTTCAAAGACTACATTGATTTGTACATAAAAGACAAGGAGGATGACGCTGGAAATGCGCTCAAAATTATTCACGAATGCGCCGGCGAGAGGTGGGAAGTCGGCTTGACCCTTTCGGACAAGGGATTCCAACAAATGTCCTTTGTGAACAGCATTGCAACCACAAAAGGCGGAAGACATGTGGATTATGTAACGGATATGATCGTGAAGCAACTGTTAGAAGTGTTGAAGAAGAAGAACAAGGGTGGAATCAATATAAAGCCCCACCAAGTAAAAAACCACATGTGGATTTTCATCAATTGCCTCATTGTTAATCCCACTTTTGATTCACAAACTAAAGAAAACATGACTTTGCAAGTTAAAAATTTCGGTTCCAAGTGTGTTCTCTCGGAAAAATTCATAAATTCCGTTGTCAAAAGTGGAGTGGTCGAGGCTGTTTTGTCTTGGGCTAAATTCAAGGCGCAGAACGAATTGAATAAGAAAACGGCTGGGAAAAAGCAAGCGAGATTGAAGGGCATTCCGAAGTTGGAAGACGCTAACGAGGCTGGCACAAGGAACGCCTTAAAATGCACGCTCATCTTGACTGAGGGAGACTCAGCCAAATCATTGGCTGTGTCTGGTCTTGGTGTTATCGGAAGGGATTACTACGGCGTCTTTCCACTCAGAGGTAAGCTCCTTAATGTCCGAGAGGCTACACACAAACAGATTTTGGAGAACGTAGAAATTAACAATCTAGTTAAGATTCTTGGCTTGCAATACAAAAAAAAGTATAACAACGAGGATGACATGAAAACTTTGCGCTACGGGAAAGTAATGATAATGACTGATCAAGATCAAGACGGTTCTCACATTAAAGGTCTCTTAATAAATTTTATACATTTTAATTGGCCGGAGCTCCTGCGCCAAAACTTTTTAGAGGAATTTATAACGCCCATTGTGAAAGCGAAAAAGAAAAACGAAATCTTATCTTTTTATTCGCTTCCCGAGTTCGATGAATGGAAAAGCAATACGCCCAACTCGCACACTTACACCATCAAATACTACAAAGGTCTTGGTACTTCGACTTCCAACGAAGCGAAAGAGTATTTTACTAACATGACTCGACACAGGATTCGGTTTAGATATCAAGGGCAACAAGATGATGATCACATCGTCCTTGCGTTCAGTAAGAAACACGTTGAGCATCGCAAGGAGTGGCTGACGAATTTTATGGTTGAGAGTAAACGACGTAAAGAAATCGGTTTACCAGAAAAGTACCTTTACGCGAAGGATACGAGGTTTGTCTCGTTCACGGATTTTGTTAATTTGGAATTGGTTTTGTTTTCGAATGCCGATAACGTTCGTTCTATACCGTCATTGGTGGATGGGTTTAAACCGGGCCAACGGAAAGTGCTGTTCACTTGTATTAAACGTAATGACAAACGTGAAGTTAAAGTTGCTCAATTAGCCGGATCTGTCGCGGAGCATTCCGCTTATCACCATGGCGAAGTCTCTCTTTGCATGACCATAGTGAATTTGGCGCAGAATTTTGTAGGCAGCAATAATTTAAACGTCTTGGAGCCTCGTGGACAGTTTGGCACTCGATTGTCTGGCGGTAAAGACTCGGCCAGTCCCAGGTATATTTTCACAAAAATGTCACCTCTTACACGGATGCTGTTTCACCCGAATGACGATCCTCTGTTGAAACATGAATACGACGACAATCAAAAAATTGAGCCAGTATGGTACATACCGATCATACCAATGGTTTTGGTTAACGGAGCGGAAGGCATTGGAACTGGATGGATGACCAAGATTCCAAATTATAGTCCGAGGGAATTAGTGCAGAATATAAGAAACATGATAGGAGGAGATGAACCGATTACTATGCTTCCTTGGTATAAAAATTTCAAGGGAAGCATCGAGGATTGCGGTGATGGAAGGTATATTGTAAGCGGAGAAGTTGCCATCATCGGTGAAGAAAAAATCGAAATCACTGAATTGCCCGTCGGAACTTGGACTCAAAATTACAAGGAAAACGTCTTAGAACCATTATTACACGGTGAGTTTATTTTCTTCCCCGAACCATCTCTTAACAATTTAATTAATTTTCATAGGATCAGAAAAAATAAAGGCTGTAATTGCTGATTATAAAGAATATAATACTGACACTACAGTGAAGTTTATCATAACTTGCCTTCCTGGTGAACTTGAAAACCTAGAGAAGGAAGGACTTCACAAAGTTTTTAAATTGCAAACTATGATCAACACTTCTTCGATGTGTGTTTTCGATGAATTAGGATGTTTGAGGAAGTAAGCATTTCCATCTGTCTATTGATGTTCATTTTATGATTGTTTTACTCTTAAGGTTCGACTCTGTTATGGATATTCTTCAAGAATTCTACACGTTACGATTAAAAATGTATCAGAAACGAAAAGACTTCCTGGAAGGAATGCTGGAGGCAGAGGCGGATAAACTCAGCAATCAAGCTCGATTTATAATGGAAAAGTGCAGGGGTGAATTGGTTGTCGAAAACAAGAAGCGAAAGACGATCGTCGATGAACTCATTAAGCTGGGCTATCGCCCTGATCCGGTCAAAGAATGGAAACTACGTGTGCAAGGTGCGGAAGAAGATGAAGAAGCGGCCCCCGAAGAGGAAACCCCAGAGGAAGGACAAGCAGAGAGCAAAAAGAAGACTCCCGCTGATTCAGGTCTGCTTAAAATTGCTTTTCCTTGTAAACGTTTCCACTCACAAATATTTTGTTTACAGAAAAGGCTTTCAAGAATTTAACAGAGGTGAAAAAGTTCGATTATTTACTCGGTATGTCCATGTGGATGTTGACAGAGGAAAGAAAAAATGAATTGCTGAAGCAGAAAGACAATAAACTGGCTGAATTGGAAACACTGCGTCGCAAAACCAGCGCGGATCTGTGGCGTGAAGACCTCGACGTGTTCTCAGACAAATTGGAGGCCGTCGAAGCAAAAGAAAAGATCGAGGATGCGGTTGAAATCAAGAAGGAATCTAAGAAAACTTTACTTGTAAGCGCAGCAACATTTAATAATATAAGAAACTCGGAGCACTTGGTTGGTTTTTATTTGTTTTTTTTTAGGGAAGGAAAAAAATGAATCTGCAAGAAACACTGCCATCACCACAAGGCCGCAGAATAGCTCCGAAAATAGGTGATGATGTTAAGAAGAAAATTCAAGCTGCCATGAAATACAAGGAATCAAAAATGAAAAGGGGCATAAAGAAAGAAAATATTGCCGAAGTAAGGGATCTCTAAAAAATAAATTCTCAATACATGTGTTTCATTTGTAGGAAGAAAAGGACGAGTTCGATCTCATGATCCAGAGTAAAAAAACCTTGAAAGACAAACTCGGTTCAAGTATGGAAGAGATCGACAAGAAAGGCAGAGGCAAGAAACCGAAAGACGGTCTGAAACAGACCAAGTTGAATTTCAAAAAGAAAAGTCCCGAGCAGAAAGGTAATTAAAATTAAATGATGAAGTCCGTTTTGTTATTGAAACGTATCTTGTAATTTTGTGTTTAGTGAATGGCAGTCCAAAGAAACGCAAAAAGAAAGGTTCTGACAGTGAAACTGATATAAGCATAGACAGTAATACTTCAGATGTAGAATTTACGGGAAAGATAAATCCGGTGGTAAAAGAACGTACTCTAAGTAGAAGAGCGGCGACGAAACCAATAAAATACAATTTGGATAGTGATGCATCTTCGAATGAAGCCGAACCTGTATTATTTGACAATGATGCTATCAAGAAAGATGACAATCCTCAGAAACTAGACACAAGTGACAGCGATGCTGATCTCCCCCCTCCGAAAAGATTAGAATCATCAGAAGACATGTTCGATTCACTAATAGGTACATTTATTCAATTGTGCTCAGAGGCTGTTTTAAAATGAAATTTATTTTTAGGAAGGAAACATGAGTCACCTCCCCCACCACCACCACCTGAACCAACGAAACGAGCACCTAAAAGAAAACCAGTGGAGAAATTACAATCAGAATCCGATGATTCCGAGCGGAAGAAAAAAGTAATAAAAAAAGCAAAAACGTTCAGTGATTCCGATTCAGATGATGATTACATCAAAAAGAAAACGACAGCAAAGAACAAGTCGAAATCCTCGAGCGATTCTGACTCGGACGTTGGGAGGAAGAAAATCTCCCCAAAAAAGAAGAAGAATCGCGATTCGGACGAGGAATTCGACTTCAACAGTGAGAAGAATCGCAAGAAAGACGAGAGCGGTTCCGATAGTGATAGGCCGCCCCCCAAAGCGGGGAGAACTGCAAGGACAGTAAAACCCACAAAGTACGTCTTTAGTAATTCTGAAGACTCGGACTAGAAAATATCATGGAATTTTAGACTAGCGTTGTATTTGTAAGTGTATTTATTTAGTTTGTCGTTCGTCGTTTTGTCTTTATTGTAATTAATTTTATACGCAGGTACTGTTTGTAGAGTCGTGATAACATCTAATTCTTCTTTTCGAGAATTAGATGCTGTCAAATTTATTTTCTAATAAAATTCTGTGTATGATTTTTTTTTCTTTTTAAGTCCCTCCAGGTTAAACAAAAAAAATTTAATCCCTTGAATCATTTCTATCTGTAAACAAGCCAGAATAAGTGTCAGAAATTACAAAGTGATCAAAAATGACTGTTTACGTTGGCAATACAATGAACGCTTCTTTTTTCAACTATTTGCAACACTGTAACCAGGTGTCTTGTTGATTTGACAGAATTGACGTAAAGGAATTAAAATTGTAGGTTATGTTATATATACACTGAATACTCTAAGTTTGATCTAAACCTGATAGTAAGATGTCGCTATTTTATATGTTCACTAAACCTGATGCTTAAAATGCCCGTCATTTTGTTTTAAACATGAATTCTCTTCTTATCCGGTCGATTGGCCCAATATGCAAAAGGAAGAAATAAAAGAGAACCAAAACGAACAAGGAAATGCAGAATTGGTGAACGGAAAACAAAACACGTCTATTCTCATTCGATTGGGAGCGATCGAACATTGATGACGTCACACGCTGACGTTATAGTTAGCGTATGACGTCACGAGGGTACTTTTGCGTTCCAAGCGACGAGCAAATCACGATTTTTCTGCGAGTCCTGAAAAATTGAACTTTCTTATTTGAGCCTTTCGGGCGCCGATTTGAAGGTATAATTCGAAAGAGGAATTTCTTATCCGACTGGATTGTTCCACTGTCAAAAATCAACGAACCCTCCGTTACTTACTGCGTAGCCCTTTTATAAATTTTTGGATTTTGAAGATAAAATGGCGATTTTGAGGGTGCGGATCCATTCCATAAGGGCCTCGGAACATCCCTACGAAGGCGCGTCGAATTCTGACCGTAAATAAGGAAGCTATTGGCATTTTTAACTTGATGACGTCACACATGAAGGATGAAGTCACGTGGGATTTTTATGCTGTTTGCCGGAATAAGCAAGGTAAGACAGTTTTGAAAGTTTCAAAAAATAGCGTGTAATAGTGTCTCAGTTGCTTTCCCAGGTTTATTTTTGATAGTTCTACAAAAAATTGTTAATAATTGCATCTGTGTAGTAATTTGTGAACGGGACTTATAAGTGGACGCGGTACCAACCTGAGAAGGCACCAGATTGCGCGCCACTTTTGAAATGTCCGCGAAATTTTCAAGTGTTAACAGGCTTATTATTTTTGCACAACAAATGAAATTTAACTGAGTCTTAACGGAGTGTATGCTATGAATACGAGCGTAAATAACGTCTATCGAGCAGCACATGTAAACAGGACCCGAAAACCGGCTTTACCGACAACCGACGTTTCTATCTTCACCAAATTTTTCTTTACAATGTTATTTCCAACATTGGTATTATTTTTATATTTATATATTCATCTTACTTATCTTGCTTATTATCCAGTTTTATCCATTGATCTGAGGAAAGTTGGGGAAATTTATTACTCTGCGTGAGGGAATTTTCCTAACCTAAAAAATCTTGTTAGGTCAAAAAGCGATCGTAGGATGTCGCTGTTTTATCTATCCATAGTTCCTAACTTCAACACCGTTTGATGATTGGCGCCACTACCACTACATAAAATAATTTATTGTTTTATTCTGGTTTTATTTTAATCACAGTTTTAATTATGAACGTACGCTTGCCGTTAATCGTGATTTTAGGGGCCACAGGCTCTGGGAAAACAAAGTTGTCTTTAGAACTCGCCACGAAATTCGGTGCGGAAATCATTGGCGCCGATTCCATGCAGGTTATTCATTCACACGCACGTGGGGGCAACGAGCATTTGCATTCTCAACGTTTCTTTATTTTTAGCTTTACAAAGGCCTAGACATCATAACAGCCAAGGCAACGAAGGAAGAACAAAAAATAGCCCCCCATCACATGATAGACATCCTCCAACCACACGAGACATGCACCGTCGTTGACTATCGCAACAAAGCTCTGGAAATCGTAAGTTCCAACCCGAGCTCAACTTAAGCACCAATTGCAGAAATAAACTTTCATAGATTGAGAATTTGCTATCGAGGAATAAACTGCCAATTGTAGTCGGTGGAACGAATTATTACATTGAATCGCTGGTGTGGAGGATCTTAGTCGACGAGCCCGGAAGTACGAGTGCGACGCAGCCGGAGACGAGTTTAAAAGATCACGAACTGCCGAGTGAAGAATTGCACAAGCGCTTGGAGACGTTGGACCCTGCGATGGCGAAGCGATTGCATCCCAATAACAAAAGAAAAATTCTAAGGTGGTAGTAGAATATTACTTGAGACGTAATAATCGAAAATTTGCCTGTGAAGGTCTTTAGAAGTACTGCAGCAGAAAGGGAGAAGGCACAGTGATATTTTAAGGGAACAACAGAGCGGGGAAGGGGCTTCTTCAAGTGGAGGCGGTTTACGATTTCCAAATACTTTAATATTTTGGCTGCAATGCGATCAGGTAAGTTTCTAAGTATTTATTTTATTTAGATACGACGTGCTTATAGTTCGTATTGATTTTATAAAAGTTATTGCTTTGCCTTATGTGGTACTTTATGTGAAAATTTATTTAATGGGGAACTTAATTTTATTTACCTTGAACTGAGTCGTGAAATGCATGAAGAAAAATCATCTAATAACAGCAGTTTTTATTTCGAACAGCTGTTTTCTTTCCTTTCCTTTTTTTTTTTTTGAATCACGTTGTGTTCAGAAAATTTTAGACGATCGTTTGAATAAAAGGGTCGACGCGATGATCCGACAAGGCCTCCTCGACGAGCTAAAATCTTTCCATAAATTACACAACGAAGAGCGACTAAAGATATCCGAGTAAGTTCCCGTCTCACGCTCGGCAAGTTTGCGTGGTAAAAAAAAAAAAAAAAATTAGGGTTGCAGATTATACGAAGGGCGTGTTCCAATCGATCGGCTTTAAAGAATTCCACAAGTATTTAATGTTGGATCCTTCGAAACATGACACGGACGAAGGCGAAAGTTTATTGCAGGAGGGTCTCGAAGGGTTGAAGATGGTGACGAGAAGGTACGCACGCAAGCAGTCTCGTTGGATTACGAATAGGTTTCTTTCTCGAATTGATAGACAGGTGGAGCATTGCGTCTGGGATTTGTTGAACGTGACGTGAAGGCGAGTTACTTTGCAGGTACCACCGTTATACGGATTAAGCACCGACGACGTGGAAAAATGGGACGTGAATGTAAAACAGCCTGCGGTGGAAATCATTGAAGGTTTCATGAAAGGCACGACGCTGTTGAAACATCAGCCTTTGCCTCGCGTGGATATCCAGAGCTATCCTAATTCACGTGACGAGACATTTTATTGCGAAATATGCAAGCGAGTTTTCGTCGGGGAGTTCCAGTGGAAGTGCCACAGGAAATCCAATCGGCACAAAAGAATGGTGCGAAAGCAATAATGATTTAAAATGGAACGAAAATAAACTGTCGGAAAGGATGTTGTGGGGGGTGTGTATATGTGTGTTTTAATGGAAACAGCGTTTCAAGCATTAAATTTTTAATATGTTCTCAGGAACTGAAATTATTTAAACTGATAACATTCATTTGTTAAAAAAAGAAAAACATAATGAATAATAAGTACAACATAACAAACTTTATATACATAGAAATGCGGGCTAACATTTTCATTATTTCCCATTACTTTCTTTTTCTCTCTCTCTCTCTCTCTCTTTTATTAGGGATGAGATAATTATATATTTAGATATATTACATACCTTAACACCACTGATGGTCGCTAAGCATAGAGAATTGCCCTGTTATATATGAACAGAATATTTCGCTATTTTATTTATTTATTTATTTTTTATAGTAATTAAGTATTTCGTTTTTTTTTTTTTTTCCTTTTTTGTTATCGACTTATGAAAAACTTGCCTTGTATTTGCTGTTACTAAAACTCAAATTTGCCTACAGTAAAACTATCCATTATTTGGTTAACAGCGAGGTTAAATCACAGGTACATAATTCTGAGAAAAGATCTTTTTCGATTCGCTTCATTTACGTGTGTTTACAATCAGAAAAAAAAAAAAATAAATAATTTCAAAGCGTAATACCCCGGTGCTAACAATTAAAAACCTTTACAGGGTGTGTCACTGAGTTATTACGTCATCAGACTATATTGTGTAATTGTTTTTTTTTTTTTTTTTAAAGTAACACAAGTAAATGCAGCTTATGAATTAAAACACAAAAGAAAAAACAATCAAGGCTTATTATCTTAAAACCGATGGTTCTTCAGTTTCACATACATTCAAAATTATATTTGTATTTTTTGTTTTTGCTGTTTTTATTTATCTTTTTTTTTTTTGTATATTTTCTCGTTTGTATCAAAAGTATAAAATACTGTAAAATATAATATGAACACAACAATTCTCTTTATCTTACGACTAAGAAATTAAACACTACTGAGTACTAGTGTTCGGAAGACGCTATTAACATAAAAGAGAATCTCTTGTACGAATGAAGCTTTACTGCTGCAATAATAGTAGTAATAATAATAATAATAATAGTGATAACAACTGCAGGATCAAGCAACTACCGCTTAATTTAAAAGGGCATGCATTTTTTAGTATTGGCACAAGAGACTTTCCGTATTATATAAATTAAAATTTACATTATATAAAAAGATGCAAAACAGAATCATTGATCAATAAAGCTCACAACTTTCAGCATGTTTGTGTGTGTGTGCTTTACGCGCGGAATTTAATTTTCCTTAAATTCAATTTCATTACAATTATTTTAAACATGCAATGGCTACTAGTGTTTCAACTTACATCTTGTAGTAGTAGTAGTGGTAGTAATGAATGATTTCTGTTGTGAAATTTATGTTTTGCATATTTATAGATAGTTACAAAAAGTAAATATTTAGCCTATTTGAAGAAACAAAAAAAAAAACAAAACTTAACCAGCTATTATCACAAAATCTTGCAAAAGAAAAACGTATTCAAGTTAAAAATTGAAAGAACTATTGCCTTGATCACACAGTTTTTTTTTTTAATATATATAACACTTAGTAGAGCAGATGCAATTTTTACCTCGAGACGATTCGTTTCAGCCTTTTCATCAAACTTACATGTCGACGTAGTTAATAATATGTATAAATGCATGCAAAATGTTATTTTGCACTTTTATGTATTTATAATATGTCTCAAAGGGATGTTGTGTGATTGGACCGTTAAAAAACCTGCAATGCATCATCGTATGAAGGGGGTGAGGGGGTTGGTTGGTTGGTTGGTTATTAGAAGAAACTATTTCGTTTGCATTTTGTATGAAGCATTGCAAGCAGACACCCATCTGAATTATTTATAAACATTAAATATCTATTTGCACTAAAAGTTTATAATAATTAAGATAATTAAATCAAGTAAGACTATATAAGATTAAAGTTATTACATATTTTCTTTTTTTTTTTTTTAATATGCAATTACAAGGTTATAAGAGTTGTTTTTACAACGAACGCTAAATTTAGTTGTCCAAAGTGTTTAGTAATTAAAAAAAAAATGATGTGGTTACAACATGCTGAGAGTATACTGCTGGGCTATGTGTGTGTGTGTGTAGAAAATTGATTGGATTTTTGAAGAAACGCACAGAAAACTAAACTTGGATTTAAACAAACGCGTGGTACTGGAATGTAATTATTAATAAATTTAGTAATTAGTGTGTGCATGTGCAGTCGGGATGTAACCACTCTCAACAAAACAAAAAAAAAGAAAAATTTGTGTAAACTGAAAACCTTCTTCCTCTTTACATGAAACCAAAACAGAAACACAATGAAATACACTTAAGAATTCGACGTCATCAAAAAGAAAAAACAAATTTATCACATCCTATACGCATAATATGCAAACTGACAAATCAACTTACCACAACTAGAAAAAAAATTAAAAAAAACCCAGAATTTCACTTGAAAAATCCGATCAAACAAAAAAAAAAATGTACGAATACAATATAGAAAACAAAAGGACCTACTTATATGTACATACAAAACAAACTAAACAAAATTCTGTTCTAAAAAATCGAACTTCTTTTTCATACAACAAATCACAGTGATTTATATCTATTATTTCTTTATTTATTATTAGTATTATGATTTTTTTAATGAACCCGTTGACTGAAACAATCGCAAAAAAATCATTTCAGACCGTTAATTAAAAATTAAAGCGAGAAAAACAGAACAGCGTTTGATGTCTTACTACCATTTTGTTTGTTTTTGAAAATTTTTAATAAAACCCATTAAGGTGACTGTTAGAAACAAACGTGTGTGTGTGTGCAGGTTCAAACTTATGTATTTTGTATTTATCTATGCTTTGCAGCTAAACTTCTCCGTAATTGAGAGACCCTTGCTCGTAGTCGGTGTTGCTGTCTCCTCAAATCATCGATTTGCTTCTTCATGCTCTCGGATGTGTGACCGAGCTGATCGCAATAGACTGCGGCCTCCCTCAAAATGACTACCTTGGCCGCTCTCTCCTTCTTACTCACCTCCGGAACTAGTGATTTTAAATCCTCGAAGGCATTGCGTAGGTCTATCCGACGTTGTCTTTCCATGTTGTTGTGGAGGCTACGCTTTTCGGATGTTTCTGGTTCACTGTCGCTGCTGTGGTTGTACGCCCCTCGTCTTTTGTGTGGTGAACCCGAAGAAGAAGAAGACCCCATCCTGTACTGATATCTCGAACGTTTCATTCTGCGACTATCTGATAGTTTTCTCTTTGTCGGCGACTGTTCTATCGACGACTTTCTGTTTGGTAATATCGTCTTGATGTGAGTGCTTATCACCTGTTGCTTGTTGGTTATTGCCGTGGCCATCGTCTTCTGTATTTGCTGACGATCTAACGGTGTCGGATTGTTGGGGAGCGTCGAGACCATCCTGTTGTTGGTATTCTGTTTCTCGCTTATGGACACAACATCGATTTCTTCTTCTGAAACGAAATGAAACAATTACAATTGTGCCCTTATATTTACTAATTTTTAATACTAATATGAATAGAAACAAAAAAGATGATCCAACTTTCCCAATTTTTACACGTTTAAATATTTTTTTTTTCGATTTCAGAGTTTCAGAATAGAAATAATGGATGTACAAAACCTAGTAATTTAGTTTATTTTTTTATTACCACGTGTATTGTGAAGAAAAATCGTTCAATTACCTTTTAAAATATTTAATAAAATGCTTATTCGTTTAATAAAAAAATTAATTGGATTTTCAAAAAAAAATAAGGAGCCTTGGTATAGGCAACCGAAGAAACACGGTCGCTTGCTTGGTTGCCTATATTGAAAATTTCAATAATATTTGGCCCGATATTTTTTTTTGTTAATCAACGTGATTTTCTAATTATTTTTAATAGTTAAAACGATTTTCTGTTTCTTTCTTCTACAAATTTCCGATTCTTCAATTAATTTCACAAACTTTTGCACTAAAACAAGCACATTTTTCCTTGATATTATTGTGAAGCTACTTTCAATTTTCTGACTTTTCTGAAAAACGAAGACGAACGGAAAACGTAGTACGTCAAGAAACAAAGAGAGAGAGGAGAGAAAAAAAAGAAATTGTGATTCAACGGAATACGAAAAAAATAAGTTTGACGAAAAAAAAACAAAATAAAAGCGAGACAAACGACGCGGCGATCCAGAAACAAAAGAAGATCGATGATTTTCCAAGACCGTACAAGAAAATTTTTAAAATCGAGAGAAAGCGCAAGAAGAAGCGCGAAATTGAAATCAAGAGAAAATCCGAAAGAAGGACGACGACATTCAAAGACAATCCAAAAAGCCAATCCAAGACAAAAAAAAGATTGACGATTCTATAGAGCGTAAAAAACAATTTTAAAAATTGGCAGAAAGCGAATGGAAAACAAAAACGATGAAAGGCAAAGAATGAAATGCGTGGGTGATACAAAAACAAAAGAAATACGAAAATAAATCGACGAAAAAGAATAAAAGAAGAGCGAAATAAACGATATGGAAAGGCAAGGCGATTGAGAAACAAAAGAAGAAGAGACAAGAAGAAGAAGTGCGAACGTCAAAATAAAATCAAAAGAAAACCCGAAAAAAGGACGACATTTAAAGAACGGAATGAGAAGTTATTGAAAAAAAAAAAGAAAAAGAAAATTTGAAGAAAGTGGATCCGAGACGATTCTTTAAAACGAAAAAACGAAAATTTTGAAAACAGATAGCGACCGTGCTTAACGTTTAAACTTAACCCGAAAAATAATTCGACAAGATAAAACAATGGAAACACGAGGAAGAATAAACGATGAAAGGTAAACCAAAAACAAAAGAAATTCGAGAAAATGATTCGACGAAAGAAGCGCAAAAGAAAACCGAAAAAAACGACACGCAAACTTGAAAGATAAGGTGATCGAAAAACAAAAGACGATTTTCTGAGTATGCAAGAAAATGCAAGAAGCGCAAGGAAAAACCGCGCTACGTTTAACTTAATCCAAAAAATATTCGACAAACTAAAAACAACGGAAACATGAAAAAAAAAACGAGGAAAGGCAAATAATGGAACGTGTGGATGATACAAAAACAAAAGAAATACGAGAAAGTATAAACCGACGAAAAAGAATAAAAGAAAAGCGAATTAAATGACAAGGAAAGACAAGGCGATTGAGAAACAAAAGAAAAACGACGGCAGAAAAAGAAGAAGTGCGAACGTCAAAATAAAATCAAAAGAAAATTCGAAAAAAGGACGACATTCAAAGAACGGAATGAGAAGTTATTGAAAAAAAAAAAAAAAAATTTGAAGAACGTGGATCCGAGACGATTCTATAAAGCGAAAAAATAAAATTTTGCTAAACGGTTAACTTCACCCAACCCGAAAAATAATTCGACAAGATAAAACAAAGGAAATACGAAGAAGAAAGAACGATGAAAGGAAAAACAAAAACAAAAGAAATTCGAGAAAATGATTCGACGAAAGAAACACGAAAGAAAACCGAAACAAACGACACGCAAACTTGAAAGATAAGGTAATCGAAAAACAAAAGACGATCGACATTTTCCAAGTACGCAAAGAAAAATGCAAGAGAAGAAGCGCGAATGTCAAAATGAAGTCAAAAGAAAATGACAACGCAAAAAAAATGCGATGGGTTTTTCGGCGGAACCTCTTAAAAGTAATAATAATAATAATAATAATAAAACTTCCAATTGGAAAATCCATTAAGTTGGTTATGATTTTTGTTTTTTCGATAAAAGAAGACAGAGCGATAAAGGGTTAACCAATAGCATTTTCGACTGATTGCCGATTGAACTCTCAGAGTATCTCCATCTTGTTTTAACCTCTTGTAAAAAAACAGGACGGAGATACTTTCAGAGTGCTTCAAAGTCAAACGTCATTAGTACGTACTAGTAAGTGGTATTGACCTTTGACGGATGACGGTTGTCAAACAGTTGCAGAGTTTTGTTTATTCTAACCTAATAAGTAGTATTGACCTTTGACGGATGACGGTTGTCAAACAGTTGCAGAGTTTTGTTTATTCTAACCTAATGTGACATAATTTAAAGTGACATTTCATGTTGTTCCACATAATTCAAGATTTGTTTCGCAATGTTATCACGAAAAATTCGTAGCCTACTCGATGATCATGAAGGACTTTCCAATCGAACACTTGGGGATTTTTTTTTTAAAACAATTCAAAATCAATTTCCCTGTGGCCAATTCGAAGACGTTTTTCGTCGCGATTCCACTTCGAGTTCGTTTAATTTCGAAGTACCTGGCACATTAACGTATAAAATTACAAGTCGAAATTCCGTTATACGCATCGGAATGTGAAAGGTAGTCGGCGGATCCAGTTTGGAAACAGCATTCTCCGCGATGCGGACGGAGTTCTCTTTTACCAATTAAGTTTATCAGAAATTGCTACGTAATGTACAGAAAACGGTACCGCCGCAAGTGGTTGGTAAGCAAACACCAATTCGAACCAACGAACCGGCCGGCGCGGCGTGGCGCGGCGACCAAAAGCTCAGGTGCGACCGCCGGTAATTGGTTCTTTCTTTCTTGGCAGTTGTCTCTTGTAGTGACGCAAACCCGTTAATAACTCGATTCCTTTTGCGCGTTTTCACTTCTTGCAAGATATCGGTGGTTTTACCAGACCGGCGGTAGCCGGGTCACATCTGCCTGCTTGCTTGCTTTTAAAAACGGAACTTCCAGGTAGTCAGAGTCTTCTCTCTTTGGTGCGTGTACTTGAAAGTTTGGAACTAAAGATAATATACGATTCAGTTCTTGGAACTTAAAGAAGTCGTTTACAAACATAGAATTGAAACTCTCTTTAATATTTATTTCATCAACATGGTATAATTGTATTTAGAATATAAATCAGAAGTGGGATAAGGGCGGTTCATTTTGTATTAAAACAGTCATGGACGGTTAAAAGACAATGCTCATCATAATAGGACAGAAAAGGACGAATTTGATTCCTCTCTTTCAACTGTCCAGGGCTACACAAGCGGATTAAAATAAAAATAGTAACATGCAATGTCAAATTTTATCAGAATCAGAAGTGGTACAAGCGTTAAAATAAATCCCCCCTATTATTCTAATACCTACTACACAATGGCAAACAACATGAAATTATAGAGCTTTTCAAATTAAGGTGTTTTTAAATGTTGTAATCAGGTACAGGAAATGCGTCCTCTAAATTATAATGATTCTCGTAATATAATGGGGTTATATCTGATGGAACCTCATCATCAAACACACAATTATTTTGCGTTAATTGCGTTCATGCAGCAGCACATGCTTTTGTTTGTTCCTCCGTTTTTTTTTTTGTGTCTTTTTTTTTATCGGAAGAGGCATGAACTCGCAGCTGCTTGCGAACGTGAACTGAATTATGAAATTTCCGAGAATTAACAGAAAAAAAAAATAATCCGTAATATCGGTAAAGGTGAAGGAAATGCTGTAAGTCCCGTCCCGTGTTGATCTTGGAAGTAAATGTTTACTTTACGAATCAATTTTTAATATCAGTCTGTATCATCGGTTAACTGAAAAAGATAAAGCGATTAATGTTCTAAGAAAAATAAAATTCTAAACATGTACTAACGGTGCATGACAAAGTGAAAGGTAGTACGGTTGGCATAACTGGCAAGGACAAAGGAACTGTCGACGTCCGTTTCGGTCTTGTTAGACGACCTCATCAGGATACTATAACCGAGGTGTAAGGTGTTGGACATCTTGGAGACAACAAATCACGGCCAGCTAAAATTCATATGTTTTTAAACGGCCAGTCCAATTCGCCTAAAAAATGTGTTCCAGCAAAGCAAGCCATGGAGTCTATCAACTAGCGCCCTCCAACACTCATTAATTGGATGTTACCATGGTTACGATATCGACGCTTATTTTGACAACTTAAATGTCAAGATGAATTGACATTACTCATAACCAAAAATTTCAAAATGACAGTAATTTTTGACACTGAGGTTGTGTTGGGATGTCACCGACGCTTATTTTGACAACTTAAATGTCACGATGAATTGACATTACTCATAACCAAAAATTTCAAGATGACAGTAATTTTGACACTGGTTTGGGTTTGGTTGGGATGTTACCATGGTTACGATACCGACGCTTATTTAGACAACTTAAATGACAAGATAAATTGACATTACTCCTAACCAAAAATTTCAAGATGACAGTAATTTTTGACACTGATTTCGGTTGGGTTGGGATGTCACCGACGCTTATTTTGACAACTTAAATGTCACGATGAATTGACATTACTCATAACCAAAAATTTCAAGATGACAGTAATTTTGACACTGGTTTGGGTTTGGTTGGGATGTTACCATGGTTACGATACCGACGCTTATTTAGACAACTTAAATGACAAGATAAATTGACATTACTCCTAACCAAAAATTTCAAGATGACAGTAATTTTTGACACTGATTTCGGTTGGGTTGGGATGTCACCGACGCTTATTTTGACAACTTAAATGTCAAGATGAATTGACATTACTCATAACCAAAAATTTCAAGATGACAGTAATTTTGACACTGGTTTGGGTTTGGTTGGGATGTTACCATGGCTACGATACTGACGTTTATTTTGACAACTTAAATGACAAGATAAATTGACATTACTCATAACAAAAAATTTCAAAATGACAGTAATTTTGACACTGGTTTGGGTTGGGGTGTCACCATGGTTACGATACCGACGCTTATTTTGACAACTTAAATATATAAGATGAATTGACATTACTCATAACCAAAAATTTCAAGATGACAGTAATTTTTGACACTGATTTCGGTTGGGTTGGGATGTCACCGAGGCTTATTTTGACAACTTAAATGTCAAGATGAATTGACATTACTCATAACCACAAATTTCAAGATGACAGTAATTTTGACACTGGTTTGGGTTTGGTTGGGATGTTACCATGGTTACGATACCGACGCTTATTTAGACAACTCAAATGTCAAGATGAATTGACATTACTCATAACCACAAATTTCAAGATGACAGTAATTTTTGACACTGATTTCGGTTGGGTTGGGATGTCACCGACGCTTATTTTGACAACTTAAATGTCAAGATGAATTGACATTACTCATAACCACAAATTTCTAGATGACAGTAATCTTGACACTGGTTTGGGTTTGGTTGGGATGTTACCATGGTTACGATACCGACGCTTATTTTGACAATTTAAATTCAAGATGAATTGACATTACTCCTAACCAAAAATTTCAAGATGACAGTAATTTTTGACACTGATTTCGGTTGGGTTGGGATGTCACCGACGCTTATTTTGACAACTTAAATGTCAAGATGAATTGACATTACTCATAACCAAAAATTTCAAGATGACAGTAATTTTGACACCGATTTATATAAAGTGCTTTATCAATTTTTATGTAAATCCAATTATAAACTTGTGTGTGATGATTCTTTTTATTTATTATTTTACCAAGTCTTCTTTTTTTGTTTATCGAACAAATGAGAACTCATTTTTTTGTATACCGATTCAAAAATTTGTGCTACATAACCTCAAAATATAACGAACTCTTCTTATTACTTTCCCTGAAAGGCAGTCAGAGGTGAATAAAGTTGTGACTGGTTAAAAGGGCCTTAGTTGCCAGAAACCAATAATTAATTAAAGATAAAGAAGAAGAAGAAGAAGAAGAATAAACTAGTTTTGCCATTGAGGGAGCCACTTGACATCCGTTTTTCATTTTTTACAAAAACATTTTTTTAATACTCTTTGTGCTGGCCATATATGACACAACAATCCAGCTGGCCGTGCAACAAATAATAATTATTGTTATGTATAACTTTGCATATTGGTCTTCACCCAGTGTTGCCAATACAGATTTGGTGAGTTGTTACCAACATTATTCAAACGACTTCTGGTGCATGCATTATAAAATAACGAGTGTTCAATTAAAAAACCGGTCTAGATAGCTATGAATTTATTCTGAACGTCTAGCGTAGGGTTCTTCGTACGACGACCGCGAAGCGTCACTTGCATTTCTAACCTCACTTTAACTCAAAGAAGACAGCAGGAGCAGCTTTCGACTTTTATTAGTTAGGTTAACCGTCAACTTGTCAAAGTTGTCAAATTCAAATGATGTTAATCACGACATGCGTTCCCGATAACAAAAGCCTGCTGCAGCCTACTTGACCGTCTTTTTTATTGAACACTCGTTACAAAGCAATGCATTTATTTGCTTTTAAGA
The DNA here is from genome assembly GCA_036172665.1 of Prosopocoilus inquinatus. Lineage (NCBI taxonomy): Eukaryota > Metazoa > Arthropoda > Insecta > Coleoptera > Lucanidae > Prosopocoilus > Prosopocoilus inquinatus. Next base: position 3,895,077 of record CM069873.1, read on the forward strand.
TCTGGCTTTCGTGAATACTTTGCATGGTTTTGTTTTATCATCGCCAAGTGGAATTCATGCAATTTCGTTTATTTACATATCAATTTTGAAACTAGGAATTCTTTTAAGTGCGTAAAAGACACTTTTTGCGTTCGTTGTAAAACACAACAATAATTGTGAGTTGTATGTAGGCATAATATAAGGGTACAAAAGGCGAGAGAGAACCTTCCGTTTATTTACTTTGCCAGCTCACCATAAACTTTTACCTGAACCGATCTTTTGCTGAATAGCTTTCGGAGAACAAGACCAATCTGCTTGCTTGCTTGCTTGCTGCCATTGAAAGTCTCTTATAACTGTAAAAGCCGTCTGAAAGTGGAGCTTGGCAAAATGCAAGAAGGTTGGCTGGCCTTGAGGATGAAATAATAATGGGTGGAAGAAGAGAGTACACGGCGGCTTCTTGAAATTACATGTTAGGTGCGTCGGGGAGGAAGGAAGAGGAAAAAGGGGTAGAGAGGACGACAGTTGTGTCGTATTTCTCGGAATATCTCCGGCTATCAACTCCGATGTATGTGTGCGTGTATTTTTGTAACTCGAATGGATTTCATATGCGCAGGATAAATTTATTTTGCCAGGCACTAACCTTGATTCTGGATGTCATCGCGTTAAATATCGGGCGCTTTATTTTTAGAAAATTGTCTCAATTGTGGCGTACGTACGATTTCCGAAGTGTTTATTTCCTTCTCGTCATAAATAACAAATAGAAAACATTTTAATTTCTTAAGGCGATATAATTTTTGAAAGTAACGACAATCGAAAACAAAAAAAAACAACAGGGAATTACAGTTTCCTGTAATTTTTCGTTGGTATCGTTTAAACACGACTTCACAAGTGAAAATTAAAAATTCTGAAAGCTTTCACATTTGACATGCTCAGAGCTTTTGTAAAATCTGTGAAGTCGTATTTAAATCGCACCATTTTGGGGAAATAAAAATTACAGGAAACTGTAATTGTCCATTATTTTTTTTTTCTTTTGCTTTCCGCCGTAATCTTATTTACAACTGACAACCACAATCGTTTCAGTATAATATTGAAGCTTATTTTACCACTAGTGACTTAATGTAATGTAGAAAAAATTTCTAAGTACGTTCTCTTGCTTCACTTTTTATTTTTTCCATTCTATGTACACTATGTATACAAAAAAACTGATCCAGCACATAATAGTACCGGGTGATCAATGGAATTCATAATTAGAGGAGGCTGTGATTGCTGCTATTTTATGTTGTGTGGTTGGATACAATGAGAAGTAAATAATAAGTTGACAATTGTCATATATGAGGTTATGTGCTCGTGCTTTGTATGTAACGAGTGTTCAATTAAAAAACGGCCTAGATAGCTATGAATTTATTCTAAACGTCTAGCGTAGGGTTCTTCATACGACGAACGTGAAGAGTCACTTGCATTTCTAACCTCACTTTAACTCAAAGAAGACATTTCAAATAAACGTTTATTACCGAATATTTATATTAAGTATAAATATTAGAAAGAAAAAAAAATGCAGGAGCAGCTTTCGACTTTTATTAGTTAGGTTAACCGTCAACTTGTCAAAGTTGTCAAATTCAAATGATGTTAATCACGACATGCGTTCCCGATAACAAAAGCCTGCTACAGCCTACTTGACCGTCTTTTTTATTGAACACTCGTTACCATCTTTATTTTGTATGGATGTTGATTTAAAAACTCTTTTTCAGAATATTAGGAGGGTTTCCACGCGACAAATCCGTTTATTATCCATCATTAAAAAAAAAAAAAAAAATAACGTCACAATTCTGACAATTAAAATTTTTAATTTCAAACTGTAAGCCTGCGTTGCCAACTTTTCGAAAAATATCACAGCCTGATCTAATTATAAATTCCGTTGGTCGCATGGTTTATACTGGTGTTGAAGTTTGGAGGTTATAATTAGGGTTGCCATGTCTAAAATTCAAAAACCAGGACCGGCTACTTAAAAATCCGGAAGGCAAAGGTATTTTAAAAATCACTAATAAATAAAAAATATATTAATTTTTTTAATACCGGGTGGTCATAAAGTCCTGGACCAAGCTCATATTTTGTTTAGTTAATGTTTGTTTTCCTTGGAAAATCCTGAACACAATTTAGAACAAACGTATTGATCGGCATTTGTTTTTTTTTTCTACGTGACGTCAGTTGTCAGTTAAATGGTGATAAAAAAAATAACTAAATACTTCATCTTTAACTTCTAAGGGCAGGGTTTCCCTTTTTAAATCACTAATATTATTAGTTCAGACACGAAGCCGCTCTTTTCAAAAATGTTGGAAAATGCAGCGTTGTTTGTAACTACAGATCGGCCGATAATCACATATTCTGACGTCATTAAATTAAGAGAAAGGGCAATGAAAAAAATTAAGAAAATGAAACCACATAACGGGTGTCCAATCAATCCAATTGTAATTGTAGCCCTGCGTGACTGTGGCTTTGCGTCAGTATATAAAATACCGATCTCTATTTATAACAAATCTGATTGACAGAGAGACATTCACTGTGCTTAGGATTCTCGAATAAAAAAATATAAAATTGTATTTGATTTCGATGATTTGGGTTTTCGCCATTTCGGAGTAGAATTTTTTTTATATGTTGCACTTGTGTGAATGCAGATGTCTCTGTCTACGACCTCATCATGTGCAGTGTTGCCAACAACCAGCAGGATTTCCCACTAGTTCCAACTTAATTCAAGCCAAAATTTTACCTCTGGTTGCTGGCTGATTTTCTAGCCGGTCTATTAACGCGATTTGATGACATTAACGAAGTTGGAATTAATAAGCAGATGGCAGCGCCACGTGTACTTACGGTCAACAGCAAAAAAAAAAAAAAACTAGCAGATAATTACAGCCTCCTGTAATTTTTCTTTCTTTTCAAAACGGCACCGTTTAAATAATACGACGTTACAGATTTTACAAGAGTTTTGAGCTGCTTGTCAAATCTGAACGCTTTCACAATTTGTAAGTGTCACCAGACGATTACAGTTTCCTGTAATTTTTCGTCGTCCTCCACAATGGTACCGTTTAAACACGACCTCCCTCGTAGGTGAAAATTAAACATTTTGAAAGCTTTCAGATTTGACGTGCTCAAAGCTTTGGTAAAATCTGTGAAGGCATATTTAAACAGGAAACAAAAAGTAAAGAAAACTGTGACTGTTTACTGTTTCTTGTTTTCGACTGTACTTCAAGATTCTTAGACAGCGTTGCCGCCATTTTGGGCTCAACTAGCGATTATTAACCTGTGATCTCAGGTTTTTATATTAAATTAAAAAATTGTTGGCAGTAATTGATTTTTTAACGAAATCTAACATTTTGAACACGCGCGTTGGAGTTTCATGACTTTTTGACAACTTATATGCAACCCTGAGTTTGGATGGAACATCTGCGCCAAAATAAACGTATTTTTTTAAAAACGAATTTTCATTGACATAATTTTTGTATCCACGATTAGGATTTTTTTTTTCAAAGCTGTGTCGAAATTTGTGCAGAATTTATAACTATATCTGGCGGATAAATTTTTTCATAGTTGGCAGCGCTGATCATCATCGTCTGCATTTTTTTTCTTCTAAATTTGTGTAGAATTTTCAGCTCTATATGGCGGATTAACTTTTGGATAGTTGGTAACACTGATCATCTGCAAACTTCACACTCGTGGCGCTACAATACAGTCTCTATTTCATCCAACAGCCAACAATAACATAAATAACTATTATAATAAGAAACAGAAGGACGACGACATTCAAGGAAAGCCGATCCAAGACAAAAAAAAATTGACGATTCTATAGAGCTTAAAAAACAATTTTAAAAACAGGCAGAAAGCGAATGAAAAACCGAGCTACGTTTAATTTAACCCAAAAAATATTCGACAAAATTAAAACAACGGAAACATCGAAAAAAAAGAACGATGAAAGGCAAAGAATGAAATGGGTGGGTGATACAAAAACAAAAGAAATACGAGAAAGTATAAACCTACGAAAAAGAATAAAAGAAAAGCGAAACAAACGACAAGGAAAGACAAGGCGATTGAGAAACAAAAGAAGAACGACGCCAGAAGAAGAAGTGCGAACGTCAAAATAAAATCAAAAGGAAATTCGAAAAAAAAACGACATGCCAAGAATGAATGAAATGAGATTTTTTTTTTTTAAAAAAAGAGAAAATTTGTAGAAAGTGGAAACGAGACGATTCTATAAAGCGAAAAAAAATTTTTGCTGAACGTTTAATTTAACCCAACCCGAAAAATAATTCGACAAAATAAGACAATGGAAATACTAAGATAAAAAAAAGATGAAAGGTAAACAAAATAAAAAAGAAATTCGAGAAAATAATTCGACGAAAGAAGCACGAAAGAAAACCGAAACAAACGACAAGGAAATTTGAAAGATAAGGCGATGGAAAAACAAAAGAAGATAGACATTTTCTGAGTATGCAAGAAAATGACACGAAAGTCAAAATGAAGGCAAAAGAAAAAGACAACGAAAAAAAATGCGATGGGTTTTTTCGGCGGAAGCTTTTGAAAATAATAATAATAATAAAACTTCCAAATGGAAAATCCATTAAGTTGTTTATGATTTTTGTTTTTTCGACAAAAGAAGAAGACAGAGCGATAAAGGGATAACCAATGGCATTTTCGACTGATTGCTGATTGAACTCCCAGAGTATCTCCATCTTTTTTTAACCTCTTGTAAAAAAAAAAACAGGATGGAAATATTCTCAGAGTGCTTCAAAGTGCTCAGTCGAAAACGTCATTAGTACCTACTAATAAATAATCTTGACGTTTGGCTGATGGCGGTTGTCAGAGTTGCAGTGTTTTGTTTATTCTAACCTAATAAGTAGTATTGAGGTTTGACGGATGACGGTTGTCAAATAGTTGCAGTGTTTTGTTTATTATAACCTAATAATAATGACGGATAAATTTTTTCATAGTTGGCAGCGCTGATCATCATCTGCATTTTTCTTCTTCTAAATTTGTGCAGAATTTTCAGCTCTATATGGCGGATTAACTTTTGGATAGTTGGTAACACTGATCATCTGCAAATTTCACACTCGTGGCGCTACAATAAAGTGCTCTATTTCATCCAACAGCCAACAGTAACATAAATAACTATTATTATAGTAAGAAACAGAAACTATTCTAAAATCATAAATTTTTATTTTTGTTTCAGCTGTTGTTTTGCATTCTAGGTTAGGCGCTTGAAACTTTCCTCATTCATTAATGTTTTTCTTTTCTACAATCCCTCTCTTCCCTTTTTCATTTGTACCTCACAGTTTTGGATGTAGTAGATTAACCTTTTTTTTTTCAGAGGAGTTTTCGTGTCCCCCTTCTAAAATGCATCTTCCTTTAATTCTTGTAATACAATGTAAAAAAAAATCTCAAAGCCTCTTGCTTCACTTTTTATTTGCTCTGTTGTACACTTGCGGACAAAAAAATCTGACCCACCACGTAGTGTGAAGTTTGGAAGTTATAATAAATGTCATGTGCATTGGGAGTTATAATAGAGTGTGACACAACATGACATAATTTCTATTCTGACAGATCGAAAATCAGATTTCTATTACATTCGAACATTCGAGGTTGGCTTTGTTTTATTCTTTTTTTCTTCTACTGTCGTTTCAGATGCCTTGTTTGCAGCCTTCCTAGATCCGACCGATTGCACTAGACTTTTCAAAATCGCTTCAAATCTAGATTTATTTCTAACTCATTCTTATCTTATTTCCTTCACTATTTTCTTGTTTCTCTTAAATGAAAGTTTTTGAATAAATTATATTACAGCAGAAAAGATCCAAAATTATTATTATTGAGTTAAAGAAGGTGGTATCCTAATTTTTTACTTCCATAAACTATATTCCTTTCAGTTCTGTGTAGCACTTTTGGTTATTACTATAGCTAGGACTTTAGGACTTAAGCATACATGTCAAGTCCTTGTACTGGGTAACCACAGTAACGCCAGAGAGTAATTGTCCTAAGTCTGCTTATTACTGCTTATATTGTTTTTTTTTTTATGGGCACGTATTTCCTGAAACTCATTTGGCAGTTTACCTAATCAATGTGATCCATACGTAATCAGAGAGATAGCATTTTTCTCGTCCGTTAACTTACAAGGAGCAGCGTTCTATTTTTTTTTTTTTTTTGTGGGGCCTTTCAATTAATGCTGCCTCCCCTCAGGCTGGGCGAACACAAAGCAAAAAAGAAACTCGACGTCCCCCTAGGGTGTAATCTATAGAAAGTGTATCGCAAAATTCAGGTTGCGAATGTAAAAATAAGTCCGCGAAATACTATTAATACGCCGTTACGCAACTCGGAACCGAAACGAACGAGAAAGAAAGTCGTATAACTCGCGGCGGCGATAAATTTTCGAAAACTGGGTTAAAAAAACACGCGCCCGCGCACACGTAAGCGCGGCGGAGCGCGCGTGCGGACGCGGCCCTCGGCGGCGGCGAACGATCAAAATCAAGGTCCTTTATTTTTCCTCCATTATAAAAAACTTAAATAATCGCGATTTATTATTTTATACGCGAATTTGCGCAATTCGTTTTATTTTTAAGCCGTGTCGGAATTATTTTAGTTGTGAACATCACGTTTGCACAATGAAGTTGAAGTCAAAAAATAGAACGGGATATGTTAAGATCATTTGCCAAAAAATTACTACTACTTGTCGTCGACGACAACTAAAATTTATGACGGAGAAAGAATCAAGTTTAAGTTTAAAAGCACGTTGACATTCAGATAATTTTTTTTATAATTATGTATAAGCGGTTGAATTTTTCGTTTTTGATTTAAATACATAATAGATATATGTACATAGAGCAGTACATAACATTCATTCATTATGATCTTCCTTTAATAAGAGAAGTCAGTATTTATTGTTGTAAGAATTACTACTACACATAACAAAATAAATTGCGTCCCCTGATCAACTTTTATATATACAGGCTAACCGCTGAGCTACTCGCCTGTCAATTAGGGGTCTTCAAAATTTTTGGACCATGTAAACGTCATGAGGGTACCCGCTCTATTTTTAATTAAAACATTAGCGGACTTTTCTAGGCTTTCCCTGAGTTTTCGTCCAAAAAAAAAACTTTTTATTTTCTGATTTCACAAAAGAAATAATACACGTATAAAAATTACTAACAATTCAACAAAAACACTTGACTTAGGACCCCGTTGGGCAAACACCACAGAAAAAAAATTGTGACCTTTCTTTCCAAAACTTACTATTTTCCAAAAGCCAGCTTTTCAGAAACTGCAAAAATCTGTCCAGGGGGCTTTAGCGACAGAAATCAATTAGGAGTACGTTTTTTTCTTTTCACTTAAAATTACTGTATACAATTATTATTGTATTGAGTGTACTGACAGCTTTTTGCAGTTCCTTAAAAGTAGGCTTTTGGGAAACCGGGGAAATAGTTTTGGAAAGAAAGCTCAGCTCAAGTTTACAGCTGCTCTACTAATGGGGAAAACTATTGAATTATCTTCAAAACTTGTAAGCAATTAATTTTCAAAACACCTCTCTGCTCACTTAAAACGTAATAAACTCATAAATAAATTGTAAGAGTTTTGCATAAAACAAGAAACCACGGTATAGGCAACCCAATTAACACAGTCGTTTGTATGGTTGCATTTGCTAAACCATCTAAGAACATTCTTTTTAATTAAAAAAAAAAAACTTTTCACGATTCAAAAACTGAAGTTTTTCATAAAACAAGAAACCACGATCTAGGCAACCCAATTAACACAGTCGTTACTCTTTTGAACAGTTGCCTTTACCGAAGGGGATCTAAAAGCATTTAATTAAAAAAAAATGTTTTCCCAAATTTTTAATAAGTTTTTCATAAAAGAAGAAACCACGGTATAGGCAACCCAATCAACACACTCGTTTGTATGGTTGCATTTACTAAACGACCTAAGAACATTCCTTTTAACTAAAAAAAAAAAAAACTTTTCACGATTCAAAAATAAATTGAAGGTAAAATAAAAACATTCTTTTTAATTAAAAAAATCTTTTCACGATTCAAAAGTAAAAGTTTTTCATAAAACAAGAAAGCACGATCTAGACAACCCAATTAACACAGTCGCTACTCTTTTGAACAGTTGCCTTTACCGAAGGGGATCTAAAAGCATTTTTTTTAATTAAAAAAATTCTTTTCCACGATTTTAAAACAAATTTTTAATAAGTTTTTCATAAAACAAGAAACCACGGTATAGGCAACCCAATCAACACACTCGTTTGTATGGTTGCATTTACTAAACGGCCTAATAATATTACTTTTAACTAAAAAAAAAAAAACTTCACGATTCAAAAATAAATTGAAGTCGTTAGTCGTTTGAATAGTTGCCTTTACTAAAGGGATCTAACATCTTTTTTTTTTAATAAAAAAGAAACTTTTCCACGATTTAGAAATAATTTAAAGTTTTTTTATAAAACAAAAAACCACGGTGTAGGCAATCCAATTAACACAGTCGTTTGTATGGTTGCATTTACTAAACGATCTAAAAACATAATTTTTTTCACGATTCAAAAGTTAAAGTTTTTCATAAAACAAGAAAGCACAGTATAGGCAACTCAATTAACACAGGCGTTAGTCTTTGAAATAGTTGCTTTTACCGAAGAGAATCTAAGAGCACTTTTTTTTAATTAAAAAAAATTCTTAAATCCACGATTTAAAAATAAATTGAAGTTTTCCATAAAACAAAAAGAAACACGGTGTAGGCAACCCAATTAACACAGTCGTTTGTATGGTTGTCTGTACTAAGGGATCTAAGAAAAACATTTTTATTTAATTTTTTTTCACAATTCCCAGAGATTAAGCAAATAAAAAATAATTATGAAAAGAAATAAACCTGCTGTGTACCTAACTTCAATAATTTTCAACAAATAAACGCGAATGCCCCCCCCCCCCCCCCCCGTATGTATTTATAATGTTCGACTGGAAATGTGTATTTCCGTATGTATTGTTCGATTTTAACGTGTGCACTCAATTTTTGCAGCTTCGCAAAAAAAAATCGTATACAGTGGAACCTCTTTAATCCGAACAATTAAATGTAAAGGGTCGTTTGTCGAATTGTTCGGATTATTGGGCACACGTAAATTTTTTCAAAATCTCAATTTTGTCCTTCAACTTTAATGTGAAATGACATCTTAATGTGGGTGGGGGGGGGGGGAGAGGAAAATATCCACTAACCGTGTTGTCAACTGACAGGGAAATTCTTTTTTTTTTTTTTTGGAGAATTTTTAAACGAAAAGAGAGGAAAAGGGAATTTACACAATAATTGAGGGAAAAATATTATTTTGAACATTTATTGCTTGATGATGACGGATTTTTAATATTATTTTAAAGAACCTGTGAAAGTTTAAAATTAATTAATTTTTTTTTTCTGTTAGAAAATATAAAATTGTAGATTTTAGGGATTAATTTTTAATTAATTTGATTAATTAATCCCTAAAATTAATCGGTTAATTAAAAAGAGATACCTTTCTGTGTTTTCTTAGTTTCCCGGGATAACTTGTTTTTATTTATTTTTATATTAAAAAAAATATATATTGTTATGATTTTAACAGTTTGCTAAATGTATTAGGAAAATTTATGTGGTCTATTTATTTTCTAATATGTTTTTTGTGATTATGTTTTTTTTTTATAATATATATTTTTTATTTTTATTTGTTTAGCCGATGCACGTACTTAAAATTTTAGGCTGAAAAATTCAGTGATTTTTATAATCATAATTATAATTTATTTGCCTCGTGATTATTTTTAATTCAAAATAGGGAATTAGTATCACTCTTTGCGACGGTTTGCAACACTGGCAATACTATAATCATAATCATAATTTATTTGCCTCGTGATTACACAAAGTACAAGATTGGCTCGTCATAAGAACACACAAAATATTTTTGATTCAAAATAGGGAATTAGTATCACTCTTTGCGACGGTTTGCAACACTGGCAATACTATAATCATAATCATAATTTATTTGCCTCGTGATTACACAAAGTACAACATTGGCTCGTCATACGAACACAAAAAATATTTTTAATTCAAAATAGGGAATTCGTATCACTCTTTGCGATGGTTTGCAACACTGGCAACACTATAATCAAAATCATAATTAATTTGCCTTGTGATTATACAAAGTACATATAACATTGACTCGTCCTAAGAACACAAAAAATATTTTTAATTCAAAATCGGGAATTCGTATCACTCTTTGCGATGGTTTGCAACACTGGCGACAGTACAACCATAATCATAAATAATTTTCCTTGAGCTTATACAAAGTACATATAATATTGGCTCGTTCGTCATAAGAACACAAAAAATATTTTTGATTCAAACTAGGGAATTAGTATCACTCTTTGCGATGGTTTTCAACACTGGCGACACCATAACCATAATCACAATTAATTTGCATTGTGATTATACAAAGTACATATAACATTGGCTCGTCATAAGAACACAAAAAATATTTTTAATTCAAAATAGGGAATTAATACCACTCTTTGCGATGGTTTGCAACACTGGCGACACCATAACCATAATCATAATTAATTTTCCTTGTGCTTATACAAAGTACATATAATATTAACTCGTTCGTCATAAGAACACAAAAAATATTTTTGATTCAAAATAGGGAATTAGTATCACTCTTTGCGACGGTTTGCAACACTGGCGACACCATAACCATATAATAATAATTAATTTGCCTTGTGATTATACAAAGTACATATAACATTGGCTCGTCATAAAAACACAAAAATATTTTGAATTCAAAATAGGGAATTCGTATCACTCTTCGCGATGGTTTGCAACACTGGCGACTAAGTGCTTCTGACGTACCGGGTGATCAATGGAATTTATAATTAGGCCGTGATTGGTACTGTTTTATGCTGTGTGGTTGGATACAATGAGAAATAAATAATAACTTGACATTTGTCATATTTGAGGTTATGCTCGTGCTTTATCACAGAGGGAATAATACTCCATCCACGTGCTTTATACAATCTTTGTTTTGTATGGATGCTGGTTTAAATCCTTTTTTTGAATATTAGGGAGGGTTCCACGAGACAAATCCATTTATTATCAATCATTTAACAAAACAAATGTCACAATTCTGACACTTAAAATTTTTAATTTCAAACTGTAAGCCTGTGTAAGCTGCCGAATTTTTGGAAAATATCACAGCCTTCTCTAATTATAAATTCCGTTAATCGCATGGTACTTTCTAGGAATGTCCGGAATTTTCCGGACCGTGATCATTACATCATTCACGTTTCACGTAACGGCATCATTAAATAACGGCAATGTATTCTGACCAATCAGTGCTTAGATACAACTCATCTCTATGTTCGATTGGTCAAATTATGTCATTTAATTTTAAAGTAAGTTGCATAATTATTTTTTTTTTTAAGTTTTAATCAGTGGCGGATCGTATCGTCACGTCGACATTTCGACTGCGAATTTTCTACGGAATTTTTTTTTTCGGTCGTCCTTGAGATTATAAAAAAAATCCGTCTGTTTCAAGCAGAGAACCTGGCCGTTTCTGAATCACGTAGTACGACTGGTAGTAGTATGTACGTACGAGTATAATAGAGCCCGCGCGGTAGAGATTGTCACATGGTTTTAGATTATGTCAAGGCCGCATACGTCCACTATTCCACGTGTTTTACATTCCGTTCTGCGATTGGTAAAGGAGCCGGTTGGGTGTTCGCGCGAATGATTCTGCTTGCGTGTACGCGGGTTCTAAGGTTACCCACCTAACGAAGTCACGTGATCGACGGCTAGACGCCGGTCGACGCCGCCGCCGCCGCCGCCGTCGACGTCGCGCGCGCCGAGGTCATTTGCCACACCGCTCTGGAACAAATATAGGCGCGTAGCCGGGGAGTGTGAGTTGCGTCGATGTCCTAGATGTGCCTTTTTACACTCCCACGTATTCTTGTGCTAATCGCCTAATCTTTTCCCGGAGGTTCTCGAACAAAAAGCAAAAAAAACTAAAAAGGACGAGGAGAGAGAGAGAGAGAGAGCATTTTCGTGATGAGGCCGCTCGGTCTAAACTTGGAACGAGGTCAAATAATTGTTTTAAACGAGAGCCGCTAATTCGTTAATCAATAAAAGAAGGTTTACGTAAAGGGCCAAAGGTTTCCCCGCAACGTAAAAGACAGGTGACACCTAATTTGCGGCTCTCATTTTATTTTATTAGGATCAGATAGACACGTTTAAATTATTATTAACGGAATCACGACGAGATGTGATTTTATCGTAACGTCGATAGTTGGCCATGAGTCTGCGATAATGAACTTGCTAATACAGCCTTGCGTAAGACCGGGGGATTTAAAACAACAGGGAATTTAAAAATTTTGCAATTAGAAAAGGACAAGTTTGAAATGAGTACAGTACGTGAACGTATCCGGCGAATTTATTAATTGCTTTTGTTTCGCAAAGTAATTCGGACAAAACTATTACCAAAGCTAGGGACATTCCAGACGTGCCACACAATGGGGTCTATTCTGTAACATTGATATGGACTTGATATTGCTATGTTTCATGTGACCTTGCAAAATTGGTATTCTGTAAACAGTTTCGTAACAATCCGTTTCAACTGTGATCTTGAGTTAATCATGTGTATTCTGTAAGCACCAGCCCATTTCAATTGATAATAATTAACAATAATTGCTGATGAACAGAGAAAATAGCGACATCTTACGATCGCTTTTTCACCTGACATGCAATGTCAAAAAGCGATCGTAAGATGTCGCTATTTTCTCTGTTCATCACTCTTACATCGCAATTGCGAATAAATTGGGCAAGTCGTTTTTGTTTGCAGTGGGAATGTCGAGCTACGTCTCTGCTGAAGAAGCCCCAAGCAGGGCTGAAACAGCTGTACAGAGGCTGCTCGAGGTTTTCGCTGCAATCAATAACGATTTGCACAAAATTTTTCTAATAATTGCTGAGAATTAATTGACATGTAACCATAGCAACGACAGCAATCCACCAATGACAGTTCAATATGCCGTAACAATCAGTTGAAGAGAATACGCTTTTTATCAAATTAATGTTACGATTGATATTATAACAAGCATAACAACTGATATGAAATGCTTACAGAATAGACATAATTATGTATCTCTCTTCAATTTGCGGTCGGCAATCGACGTGAAATGTTATGAAATCGTAAGAAGTTCTCTTCAATTATTGAAGATCATAGCAATTTATATGCATATCAGTGTTACAGAATAGCCCTAAATAAATTACATTCTAAGTAGCAACGTATACGCATGCGGGAAATGACAAAGCTCGAAGCAACGTTTAAAACGTGTCTACAAATTCTCTTTTGCTTTCCTGATTCAACAAATGATTTAATTCATTTTCTGTGCATTATTAGCAAAGCTGGTAACATTTCAGACGTGAGCAATATGAGCAATACATGAATTTTGTAAAATCCCTAGTGTTAAATTCAAATCGAATATTCCCACTTGTTTATATTGTATGTACAAATATTTGTATTCGCTTTTTAATTGTTTCAACTAGCATACGTGCAATCAACACTGATGAATTTAGCATTTCAAATTCATTAAATCCATAAATCCACTTAATATAACCCCATGCGATGCTCTTCAAATCAGTTTTGAAGTCGATTGCATTTTTATGTCATTTCCTTTGATTAGAAGCAGCAACTTATTCTGGTTGAACGCTGCACTAATATTCATAAAAGTCGGCAAACATTCGATTGGGGGCCGTACGCGTGCATATATAGGGTGATTCAAAATAAGTGTCCGACCTGTTAACCACAGAGAGTACACGAAAAAAACAAAACAAAACAAAAAATCTCTAGGCAAAAAGGGTTTACTAGTATGCGTTGTTTTAAGATAAAAAGCATAAAAGATTTAGATATAAATTGGTTGATGGGCACTGGTACAGCTGTATTGCGTCACAAAAGCAAAGAACCCCTGCGGAGTAGAAAGAAAAATTAGCATTTAACTTGAAACAGAACTTTAAAACGTTTTTGTTTGTGGCTTTCTGCCAAAAAAAGATGTATTACACGCAATTCATCCTTTCGGACAACGAACTTGTGTATGCATGCATACATAATGAATCATAATTTCCATTTTGGACTCAAATGAGGTTGATTTTTGGCATGCTTCTAATAAATTTATTTCTTGAAATTTCGTACTTGTATGACCTTAGTACGAAATATGCTCCTAACGGGTCGGACACTTATTCTAAATCACTCTTTGATTTAAAACGTGTGCATTCAATTGCCGCATCTTTGCGAAAAAATCATACTTTCCAAGAATGTCCGGAATTTTCCGGACTGTGATTATTGCGTGTCTAAGAGAAAGGCTTCAAACTGGAAAAGGATTTCTAGAATTTTGTTTGTACTTTTTCGAGTATTTTATTAAAATAAAAGTTGGAGGGCGACGTACTCAATTGCTTTAAGCCATCCCTTTTTTGCTCTTTTCCCTTTTACCAAAAAAATAAAAATTTACTTGACGATGAACTTCTGAATTTGAACAACTGCATTTGCCCCTTTATAATATACAAAAAAATAACTACGTAAATGCGACCTATCTAGATCTCGTTTAATCCAGTATCAGTCGGCCATTAATAGTGTTCATCGACCCCCACAACTGACCCCGATACGTTCATCGATCCTTCTTAAATTTTGATCGACCTCGTTTTGGGAACCTCCGTCAAGGTTCCTTCTACTTTAGTTTTCTTAAAACATTCTCCAACTTTTCACAACTGACTGCGATTATGCCAATTTCCCAGGCAGACAGAAATTAGTAGTTTCGTGTTTAGTGTTTTTTTTTCTTTTAAATTCTTACGTGTAATAATGGATTAAACTTCTAATTACTTTCAAAAATCAAGAATAAATCATTTTAATAACACGCTTGTTTCTTTTTTTTTTTTTTAAATAAATATCTTAAATTTTGCAAAAAGCCTTAGCATAGGCAACCCAATGAACAAAGTCATTCGTGCGGTTGCCTACACTGAAAGCCCTAAGATTTCTTTTTTTATTTTAGCAAGTAATTGTACTTTTTACCAATTTAGAAAAGTCACCAATATTAATACAGAAAATTATTCAGCAAGTTTTTTTTTTTTTTTTAATCTTGAACCGAACAAAATTATGATTGCAAATACACTCAACGTTTCGCTATAAATGAAGCTATAAATCTATAGCGAAACGTTGAGTGTATTTCGATTCATAATTTTGTCCGGTTCAATATTAAAAAAAAAAAACTTACTTAATAATTTTCTGCATTAATATTGGTGACTTTTCTAAATTGGTAAAAAGTACAATTATTTACTAAAATAAAAATAAAATAAATAAAATATTTCTCATCGGACAAGAATCAACTTCATTTACAGAAAATTATTATTTACAGAATTAATAATAATTAGGTTAAATCAAAAGTAACTATTAGTACTGGATTTTTTTTAATTAGTTCGTAAAATATCTTTTTATTATTATAAGACGAAATCAAAATAATTACTAATAAATACAATAAATAAAAACAATAAGTAAACGAAAACGTTTTATAAAATAATTATTATTAGAATTTTTTTTTTTAAATAGTTCTCAAGATAATTTCACTGGTTTTTATGTTAAGCCAATTAACATGCCCCCCCCCCCCCCGTAACATTTCTTGAAATTTTTTGCACAAAATATTCGCACCCCCCAAAGCAAACACTCTAATACATACTAAATAAAAGTTTGCACTCCTTCAGGAAAGAAACTCCAGGGGTAGATTTCACTGAAACTTCGAAAAATTCTATTGGTGGGAGACCACGATTAACTCCCCCCTCCCCCTCCCTCCCCCGGAATAGTTTCTGCGATGCAGCGTTTACTTTATGCATCGTTCAAATAGTCAAGAAAAGAAAAATTAAGTGGAAACTTAGTAGCTAGTTCCGCCCCCCTACCCCGTGAATATTTTCGGAATTTTATGTGATTCACCGCTCGGATAGTAAAAAAAATAAAATAAAATAAAAACTTAGCTGAGACTAACTTTTTATTTAATTTTTTTTCTTAGTTATTTGAACGATGCAAAAGTTAAATATTAAGGGGTTCAAAAAAAAAAAAACGAAAAAAAATCGAAATTGTTTGCAGGCGGGGGAGAGGGCTAAAGAAAGTTTTTCTTAATTTATTTTTCTATTATTTTTGAGCGGCGCAAAAGTTACAAATAAAGGGCGCAAGGAAAAAATTCGAAAAATATTCGTAGGAGGCGGGGGCTAAGCTAAGTTTCGGCTTTTTTAAACCTCTTTTTGTGTGTTTGTGTGGTGCAAAAGTTAAAAAAGGTGGCGCAACAGAAAAAAATCAATAACGGGGGGGGGGGGGGTTGAATTTCTTTTTCTGGATTATTTGAGCGTGGCAAGAGTTAAAAATGGTAAGTAGTGCAGAAGGGTGCATTAACGAAAACGTTCACTGGGGGGAGAATTTCATTTTTTTTCTCGACTATTTAAGCGGTGCAAGAGTGCAAAAAATTAAAAAAAAAACTATTTAAGCGGTGCAAGAGTGCAAAAAATTTAAAAAAAAATGATGGTCCATAAGGGTGCAACAAAGAAATTTTTAAATTATTTTTACATTATATTTAATTAATTTTATTATATTTAAATTAAATTTTTACCGAGGGTTGGCTACAGTTGTCCCGCCCTCATGAAATTTGTCTGTAGTTTTTCCTCCCGAAGAGACGCAAACTTTTATGTTGATGGTAGATTGGGGGGTACAAGAAATCATTTGGTGCAAAAAAAAAATTAAAAAAAAAGTTAATTGATCTCTCTCGCTCTCTCTCTTCTTAGGCCAGAAATAATCCGTGACCTTTCTCTGACAATATGATGAAACTTTTCTTAAATCCCTAACTTTTCCCCGGGAGTGCCAACCTTGCGTTTTCATTGGAAGCCATTTTTATTATTAAAAAAAAAAAAAAAAAACTTGGTTTCGGAAATTGTCAAGCCGTAAACTGGAACAATTGCCACCGCGCAACAGTTCAGAATAAGAATAGATTCGGAATTTAAACACGATCGACCAAATTTATATAAAACTGAACCGGAACCGTCGCCGTTTATCGGCCGAATAATTTATTACCACCATGGCGCACAACTATTTAAAATTCATGAAGGTGAAACTGCGAACTATAAACTTAACTCGAGAATGTGACATTTATAATGCAAATCAAAGGATATCAGCGAGACGTTGACACTGGACAAGCTCCAAATTAAACGGACCGATACTTTATAAAACAGGTACACCACCACATTTTTAAACCAGCATAAAAAACTAACTGTCTCGTGTGTAAAAGCCATTATTCTATTTATTGTACGTACTACAAGATTTGGTTGTTCAATTAATTGTTGCATAGGTTCAATTTATCAAGTTGGCTTTGATTTGTTTTAACGAAAGATGCCGGAACAAAATAGGTACATACGGCTTCCACCTTCCTCCTAAAACGTCACGATTGGACGTTTGACGAACAATAGCTTTCAAGTCAAACTTTTGTAGTGTTTTGTTTATAACCAGGGAAAAGAATTCGGGACAGTTGTTCCGCGAATCATACGAAAATTGAATACTCGAACTGTATAACCCCGCCCACAATAATCTCTGCTGCAAATGAGAACGTTCGCATCGCGTACCTTCCCCCACTACTCGATAACAATTCGATGCGTGAGAGCCGCGGAAAGGTGGCGGGAGTAAACAGTACATTCGGCATAAGAAGCGTCTAACATTAATGGCCAGTTGCACCAAACACTTAAGGATAGTTTAACTTTAAGTACTGCTTAGAATGTGACTTAAGGCCGGTTGCACCAAACACTTAAGTCGAACTTAAATTTAAGTACTGCTTATAATGTGACACTTGAGATTACAAACATTCAGTAAATCAACAATTCTAAGCGGTGCTTAAACTTAAGCTGACCTTAAGTGTTTGGTGCAACTGGCCATTACTGAATGTCGTGTCGTGCTCAAATGTCACATTATAAGCAATACTTAAATTTACGCTCGACTTAAGTGTTTGGTGCAACTGGCCATAAGTGGCCTGAATTCTTTTCCCTGTTTATGACCTAACGTGATATAACCTAAACCATAGATTCCTAAACTTTTTGGTATCGCCGCCCACTTTGCAACAAGACAAAAATTGTTTGACGCACCCCCCTCCCCCCTGCCCCGCGCCATTGTAGTAATTAAATAGCAAGTGTGTGTATAAGTGATACGTTAGATGTATGTATAAGTTAAATCATTGAAAAAATACTGATCATGATCATGGGGGTAGTTAAGGTGAGGCAAATGAGGCAGTTATCCACCACCAGTTGACTGACGATAAGATAAGAAACTATTTCGATTTCTATCTGTAGATATTTTTGTAAAATAAAAGAAAGTTGGGTTGGAGTGACCTTCAAACCTTTTCTTACATATTATTTATTCTATTTTTTTTTTCTTAATTTTTTAGTTTAACATTTTACATTTCAATTTTTTAGTTTTTACTAATTTCCCTAAAGCTTTTAATATTTTTAGTTGGTTTTAGTTTAGTCGCTTGGTGGTGGTTTGACCTTGAAACGTTTTTTTAACGTTTCAGTTTTTTTTAATTTTATATTTCAATTTTTTAGTTGTTTCGAATTTCCTTAAAACTTTTAATATTTTTAGTTGGCTTTAGTTTAGTCGGTTTGGTTTGACCTTGAAACGATTTTTTTAACGTTTCAGTTTTTTTTTTATTTTATATTTAAACTTTTTAGTTGTTACGAATTTCCTTAAAATTTTTTAATATTTTTAGTTGGTTTTAGTTTAGTCGGTTTGATTTGACCTTGAAACGTTTTTCTTTAACGTTTCAGTTTTTTTATCTCATATTTAAATTTTTTAGTTGTTATGAATTTCCCTAAAACTTTTAATATTTTTAGTTGGTTTTAGTTTAGTCGGTTTCGTTTGACCTTGAAACGTTCTTTAACGTTTCATTTGGGCTTAGCTCAGTACAGTCGGGTTCGTTTAGTTTTGGTTTAGTTAGGTTAGGTTCACTTTATTTCGATCTAATTCGGTTGACGTTCAAATATTTTTTTTTCATTTTTAAAAATATTTAAATTTTCTATGATTTTAATTTTTTTTTAATTTTTAAGATTATCTACGATTCTTTAAAAAAAATTGTTGTAAATCGTTGCAAATTGCAATGACAGCTGTACAGAGGCTGCACGGGGTTTTCACTGCAATCAAAAACGATTTGCAACAATTTTTTTTTTAAACTTTCATTATGATTTGACAGCAAGCATGGCCGCCTTGCATGGGGTTAACTTATTATGTAGCAAACCCGCTTCAATTTGTCTGTCCTATTGCAATTTCAAGTCAAAAAGCTATCGTAGGATGTCGCTATTCACTATAATTCTTTAATTATTATCTATAATTCTTTTTTTTTGGGTTGGCTTCACTTTGGTTGACTTCAGTCGGTTTGGGTTGACCTTGATTTTTTTTTTTTAATTTTAAAATACTGTGCTTAAATTCTTAACGATTTTTACATTCTTCATTTTTTAAATATTTAATTTTGAACATATTTTCTTTCGATCTTCCACAGTTTGTTCGAATTTCCTTAAAATTTTCTATTTTTATAATTTTTTATTTTGATGTGATTTGATCTAATTTTGCCCTCCCCTAACCAAGATCCTGGCTACGCCCATGATAGTGACCAAGACCATCTTGAAAACAATACAATATACAGGGTGTCCCACTTAAGACGGATTCTTTCATACCTCTCTAGTTATTAATTTTACGAAAAAATGTTTCGAATGAAAGTTTCATCATGTTTTCTTAAGCAAGAAACCTTCTTAAAGATTAATTTGGACATTTTGAATGTCGCGTCATACTTGATAATCTTAGGGAAAGATAAACAAACAATTTGTTTGCTCTGTAACCTTAGCAACTAACATAATGGTCTCAATACTTCAGGTATTTTTAAAAATCGTAAAAAAATTAATACTGATAAAACTATTAACGACAGACATCGACAACCCTATATCATCAAAACGAGAATTAAATAGCGCATCTAACAATGATAAAAGTTATATATTCTCAAGTTTATTAATTTTTTTCAAAGAACTTATGTTGCTAGAATTTTTTCTTTACAGTGTAACTGAAAAAGCGTTTCAAGACGAAACTTTTGCAAAAAACCACAAGTCCCTAACGTCATTTGTTCGGAAGATATTTGCATTTGTTTGAGATACTGCAAGAGCGATAATTTTTTTTTTTTAAAGTTGAATAACGCGGAAGCGGTTTAGATTAGACCTTATGTATGGTAGACAAGGTCACAATAAAATTCAATCCAGAACTCGAACATGTAAAAATATACAGGGTGTTCCATTTATTCCAATCCACTCAGTTCTTTTTTCTTTCTCAATTACTGTTATTTTTTTCCTCCCACGCAACTATGTCTTCCGGCCTTATTCGTCAGTCAATTCACACATACTAAACACTCATTCTTAAAACCATGGTGATCGATAAGAGCGGAACGCACGCACACAAGTCGGCTGGCGGATATCCTAGTGCTCAATAGCTACCGGTCGAACTTCCCTGAAATTTCCGAATTGGCCCTGGCCTTATCGAGCACACAGCTTTTCCTGTGGTTTTGGAGCAGAAAGCGCTTATCTTCGGCCGTTAAAGCGCTCTCTCTGATTGCGAGAGAGCAGAACGCATCAAAATTAAGTGGCGGCTAACGAGGCGAGAAATCTGTGATTTTAATACATCACGTGGGTGGTGGACTCACGCTTCCTCCACCTTGTCTCACATGTGTTACGGATTTCACGAGTGGGCAGAAAAATTTGTGAATCGAAGAACATCTGTTGGATTCAAGTTTCTATTTATTGAGAAAGAGAGAGAGAGAAAGAGAGAAAAATTATATGTACATTCTTTATTGCATGCAAATCTCACCTTTAAGACCCACCGTTTGCTACAAGGCTCAAAGAAATGTCAAATAGTAGCACTTAAGTTGCGCACGACTGTATGTGTGCAGCTGATTAAAAAATCGAGTGTATTTAAGGTGCTTTCTTTCGCTTAAAAGTTTGAATCGTGTTTCGAATAGTTTGCACCTGAATTTCGTAGTTGTCGCAACAAAAGGTGCTTTCTTTCGCTCACAAAATCGTGATCCAAACGTGTTTTGATTCAAAAACAGACATTCGAAAAGAATGTCTGATCCAAACGTGTTTTGATTCAAAAACAGACATTCGAAAAGAATGCTGATCCAAACGTGTTTTGATTCAAAAACAGACATTCGAAAAGAATGAACAGACAAACAAAATGTCACGATTAACTATTGAATTTACTCTAAATTAGAGTAAAGTACGTTGGTTCCATGAAGATTGTAATTTGGTTTAAAACAAATGGACGAAGAAAAATTTTGAATTGATTTTCTTTGAGGTTCTGAAATTTCTATTTCTTAACTTGTTTTAAAAATAAGACCATGAAAGAGACGCGGTTAATTCGTTTAATAAAAAAATAAATAGAAAACGATGTTTGTTTAAAAACAAAAGAAAAAGAACAAAGCTTACAATAACAAAAAAAGAAAAAAAAAACATTAACCTTTATACGAAATTTATCGAAACAAAAGACAATCGACATTAAAACTGTTAGTAGCTAATAAACAATCGATACGCTGAAGTTTTGCTAAAACAAAAGACGGTCGATTTTAATATACAGTTTAATTAAAAAAAAAAATTGTAAAAGAATCTTTAAACGAAATTTATCAAAACAAAAGACAATCGACATTAAAACAGTTTGCAGCTACTAAACGATTGAAGTTACGTTGAAGTTTTGCTGAAACACAAGACAGTCGATTTTAATATAAAGTATAATTTAAAGAAAAAATTGTAAAAGAATCAAGTTTAGGTAAAAATTTAAATATTAATGGGTCAATAAAAAAAAGTTGTAAAAGAGCAAATTTTAAGTGAAAATTTAAAAATTAAATTAATCGTGGCAAGAACAGCAAGTTAATAAATAAATAAATAAATAAATAAAAGATTTAGGTAAATTGTTTTAAGTACAATTCTCCTCAATTACTCAATTTGTTTCATGGTAGAAGATTGCAAAGAAACAGCGAAAAAATATTAAAAAAAAAAAAAACAAAAACAAAAGACAATCGATTGTCAAATGAAAAGAAACGATAGATTTTAAAATTAAAAAATTACAAAAATATAGAAGTTGGTCTAATCAAAAACTATGCGACGTTAAAATGGAAAACAAAAATATCAAAACAAAAAACAATCGATTGAAGTTTTATTAAACTAAAAAACGAAGCTTGCTAGAAAAAGCAATGCTGTTTTTTTAAACAAGAGACAATCGATTTGAAAACAAATACTATGGAATTGAAATCGTTCATCTTTTTTTTAGGCGTTTAACAAATCATCGGTCGTGTTTTGTTTTTTTTAGTTTAATAAAATTTTAATCGATCATTTTTTGTTCTTACAATCGATTTGAAAACAAAAATTATCAAAACAAAAACCGATTGATCCGAGGTTTTATTAAACTAAAAAAAAAAAAAAAAACTGCGTAAAACAAAACACGTCCGATGATTTGTTAAATACCTAAAACAAAAGGTGAACGATTTCAATTCGGCGGTTTATCAAAATAAAAAGTGATCAATAAAAAAATAAAAAAAGAAGAGCGATTTTTTAATAATTATAAGAATTTAAAGAAAAATTTAACGGACATTTTTTTCTGCAATTTATTCTGTTTGCAGGAGATTTAATAAAACAAAAGAAAATCGAAAACTTCATCGATCGATGGTTGCCAAAAGAAATAAAAGACGATCGATTTTCGAACGAAGCGCCGCTACAACAAAAGATGATCGATTTTAAGACGTCAAAAGTTTATTAGAACAGAAGACAGTCGATAGTAAAACAAAAGACGATCGATTCTAAACGAAGTTCACTGTGAAAAAACAAAGTCCCGAGTTTAAACAATAATGTTTCAACATTTATTTATTATTATCAATTGGGATTGAAGAAAAATAATTGTGATATAATTTATGTTCACATTCAAAAGCGTCAACAATTAGAAGTTTTTAATGTTCGACAATTTAACTCCCCCTTCCCAGCCCCTAATATGAATAAAAAGTGAATGATTAATCATTATTTAATTAATTATAAGAATGAAAAATAAATAAATAAACGGTTTTATATTACAAAACAGAAGAAAATTGACAACTTCATCGATCGGTGATCGCCCAAAGAAATAAAAGACGATCGATTTTCAAACGGTCAAAAATTTATTAGAACAAAAGACGGGCGTTACTAAAAACAAAAGGCGATCGAGTTCGAAAACAAAGCGTCAACAATCAGAATTTTTTAATGTTCGACAATTTAATTTTCACGTCAAAATTGAATAATTAAGAAATCGATTGTTTTAAAAATAAACAAAAACAAAACAAAAGACGATCGATTTTAAAACGAAGCCCGCCAGAATGATAGGTGAACGATTTTTAAATAAAGTTTGCTTAAAGCGTTCGATTTTAAAACATTTCATTGAAATAATACTTATTTCGAAGTCAAATTAAAGTAAAGTTAATTGCTTAAAGAAATGTCTGTTATTTACTAAACAATTTGTGTATAATTGATTGTAAAATTGATATAAATGTCATTAAACGTTTCGCTGTTTTTTTTTTGACAACTTCTTTGGCATAAAAAATAAAATGTCAAACGGCAATTTTACGAAGAACTCATTTTTGATTAATTGTAATTACGCATACATTTTGTGATAAGTTTCAACGGACAAGAAGTGTTTCGATTACGCTTAGAAAGAGAAAAAATTAGTTTTCGACATGTTCATTCCCCTCTTCAATAAATTTAGGAAAAAAAAATACTTTTCTTCGATTTCATTATAAAATCTAATTCGTTAAAACTTTTATTTTGCTCATTTTATTTAACTCTGTAGACTATATTGAAATATACAGGTTGTGCCAGTTGTCTCTAGTTAAGGACTACACGAAGAAGCAATAAAGATAGAAGATCGACGTTGAAGACGGTCATTATTAGAATTAGAACGGGATGGATTTAATTCTGAACGCATACGCTTATTGTATGATAAGAAGACATGTGTGTTCTCTCTCACACCTACTGCTACAACCAATAATAGGTAATACAACCTGTATACCTTTTTTTTATTATTATCATTATTTTCAACCGCATATTAAAAATGTTGTACTGTTGCGGATACAGTTCTGATTAAAGTAGCAAAACCCTCTGAGTCACCTACACGGATATAGAGGAATTAATCAAAGAAAAAAAAACTTGACAACTTTAAACATCTTGGAAATCCAATTTCTAAACGCCCACGTTTTGCGTTCCAGATACTCTTTTAACTTGATTTTCTCTTCTCGCAATTTATCTGAGTTTTTTGTTTGTTTATCAAACAAATCCTTATCCCATTCAATGAACGAATTCGGAAGTGAATTTATTTCACCTGTTTTTGCGCCTTAACCGTCATTACCATAAAGCAAAGAAATTTCCCACCGAAGCATAACCAAGCCGCTTTCTACCTTCATGGTTTATACAACCGACCGAACTATTTAGTTCATTTTTTAATGCTGCGACAATGCTGGATGGATATTTAAGTTTTAAAATCCTCACAACATCCTCTTTGAGAAAGAGAAGAGAAGAGAAGAGTGAAGAGACAAGTCCTCGACCTTAATTAACATTTAAATACAGCTCTTCGCCTGGTGTATTATTTCCATTTCCCGTGTGAATTATCTCGGTTATGCAATACTGAAGACGAACGATTTCCTTATTTATGTATTTTTTTGGGAATTCTCCACAAATTCGAATCAAGTGTCTCCCGCAGAGATACGATATCTCGTGTAAACAGCCGGCCATTTGCGGTTTTGTTACGGGATCGCAAAAGTTATGTCGAGAATAAACAGGAATCGGGATGAGACAAGACGACGGTTAAAAATGGCGAAGATGTGATGTCCTGACGATTAACAGAAGTCGCGGTTTATTACGTAATTGCCGATTAAAAAAAAAAAAAAAAAACGAACCTACCACTTCCTGTTTACCGGTTAGAAAAAACTGTACCTAATCAAAATTGTGGCCAAGAAAAAAAAATGCTGTACGAAATCGATTAGTGACGATAAATGACAAATGTCGAAAAAATTTAGATCATTTCTTTCTGTTTCAGTGTACATGATTTCCAACTCGGGAAAATAATTCAAGTATCAAAAAAATTAAAACGCCAATCAAGAGAAGTAAAACTCAATTAAAATTTCAACTCTAATCAAACCCAACCCAACTCAATCCAAATAAAAAATTAAATATATGGAAAAGAAGAAGAAAACGGTTCGTACTAAATCAAACCCAATCCAACTCAGCCTTTACCAACCCAAGCAAAAAACTAATACTCAAAAAAAAAAAAGAAAATCGAAACAAGAAAATCTTTAAATACGTAGTAAATTTCAACAGACTTTTTTTTCCTCTTTCGGCCAAGAGATGGCTATTTATTCGCGACGATGCATTTTTAACTTTCGATTGCCTTAAAATTATTGAAAAAGGCAGAAGGTGGAGTTTATTGCTTCAAAATTTCAGTCAACGTTAGTACGATATCTTGCCGTTTGAAATCGGAATTAACAACCAGCTTTGCTCTTTGGTCAAGAGATGGCGCACCGACTAATTAGCGTCTAAAGTCCCTAAATTATCAAAATACCGCGATATGTAAAGCCAATGGAGCCACAATGTCGTTCGGACAGCTGTCACCTTTTCAAAGTGAAGTGTCACCTTTTCAAAGTGATAGAAAAAAATTTGTACAGTCCCCGTAATTTTAAAATTTGGAGCCACAATGGTGGAAGTTCGTGTTACTTTGGTAATCCAGGGACTTTATTAGCGTCTAATTGGCGTCGTGTCATTTTCAATTTAGTTTGGAAATTAAAATCATTGCGAGTTAGAAGACAGGGTATGGACAGAGCATCAGCGTGAAGTTAAATTCTTTTAGATCAGTTTCATTTTGGTCAAGAGATGGCGCCTCGAACCATTCCTGTGATTCCTGCCATCTTAGGTTGCCTTGAAATGCGTTGGAATTTGTTTCAATCGAATTTTGTCTTCAATTTGTTTTTATTTAATTTTCCAGCTTTCATTGTTACTACATTTAATTTTTTACTCAGACAGAGTTAGGTTGAACTGAGTTTTATTGACCTTGAAATGTGAGTTTTAAATTTTAAACTTTTTTTATTTTCGATCGAGTTGAGTTGAAAGTTGATTCCAATTGACACGAGTCAAACTAAATTTTAATACAGTTTTGACGCTCACGCTTTAATTTCTTTTAATCTTATTCTGTACTTGGGTTGGGTTGAGTTAAATTTGGAGTTGACTTGATCTAATCGGAACCGACTTTTAATTTTTTTAATATTCAGTTTTTATACCGGGTTGAAACGAATTAAATTGACCTTGAAATGAGCTGAACTTATTTTTAATTGAGAATTTTTAAAGATGTGCTTGCTTTAATTTTTCTTGGTTGAATATGTAATTTTTACTCAGGTTCAGAATCAGGAGTTAGGTTAAACTGAATTATTAATTTTTAAAGTCTTTCTTGTGTTAATTTTTTTCTGAGTCTTAGTTTTTTTACCTGGGTTGGCCCAAGCTAAATTGAGTTGGGCTGGGTTGGATTGGATTTACTTCCGACCTATTTCTTCTTCTTTTTTATACATTTCATTTTTCATTTGGATTGAATTGAGTTGGGTTGGATTGGATTTACTTCCTACCTATTTCTTCTTCTTTTTATATATTTAATTTTTTATTTGGATTAAATTGAGTTGCATTGGGTTGGAATGAATTTAGTTCCAACCTATTTCTTCTTTTTTTTATATATTTAATTTTTTATTTGGATTAAATGAGATGTGTTGACCTTGACAAGAGTTGATAATTTAATTGAGCTTTTCTTAATTGGTATTTTAAATTTCTTGAGTCTTATTATTTTCTTGAGTTGGAAATGTTCTACGAAATCGATTAGTGACAAAAATTGGCAAACAAACATTGTTCAAAATCGATTATTTACATATTTAAGGAGTATGATAACACCCAGACGTTAAAAAAAAATAATGTTACCAAGGAACAATGACGAAACAAATCGATTATTAAAAGAGTACGACGATCCAAATGTTAATAAGATTTAAGCCTAACAGTAAGAAATAGAATAAAAAAATATGGCCAAGAAATATTAACCAAAATCAACTGCCGAAGAAGGAGCATGTCGACGCAAATGCTGAAATTTTTTTTTTGCCAAGAAACCATGTTCAAAATCGATTATTGAAGAGGGAGTATGACGACCCAAACATCGAGATTTAAGCTTAACAGTAAAAATTGGAATAAAAAAAATTGTGGCCGAGAAATTGTGTCCAAAATCGATTGTGGAAGAATGTCTTTGATGACCTCCAAATGCTGGGAAAAGTGCAAATGTACAAAATCGATTATTAAAGAAGGAGTATGACGACCCAAACATCGAAAGTTAAGAATAATAGTAAAAATTGGGGTAAAAAAATTGTGGCCAAGAAACTGTGTCCAAAATCGATCGTGGAAGAAGGCGTTTGATGACCCCCCAAACGCTGCGAAAAGTGCAAATGTTCAAAATCGATTATTGCAGAAGGAGTATGACGACCCAAACGTCGAAATTTAAGCGAAACAATAATAACTGGTATAAAAAAAATTGTGGCAAAAAAACTGTGTTCAAAATCGACTGGAAAAGAAGGTGTATAACGACCCCCAAATGCTGAAAAAATGTTGCTGTCAAGAACCAAATGTTCAAAATCGATTATTGAAGGAGTATGACGACCCAAACGTCTCAGATTTAACCATAACAGTAAAAACTGGAATAATAAAAATTGTGGTCGAGAAACTGTGTTCAAAATCGACTCTGGAAACAGGAGTCTGATGACCCAAACGCCGAAGAAAAAAATATTGCCAAGAAATAATTTAATTTTCAAAATCGATTATTGGAGGAGTACAACGATCTAAAAACGTTTTTTTTTAGATTTAAGCAACAGTTAGAACTGGAATAAAAAAAATTGTGGCAAAGAAACTTCATTCAAAATCGATTGTGGAAGAAGGCGTTTGACGGAACACCAAATGTTGAAAAAAGTTGTTGCCGAGAAGCAAATGTTCGAAATTGATTATTGAAGAAGAAGTGTGGCGACCCAAACGTCGAGATTTAAGCATACCAGTAAAAAGTGAGATGTGGCCAAGAAACTATGATCAAAATCGACTGTGGAAGAAAGCGTATGACGACCCCCAAATGCTGGAAAAATGTAGTTGCCAAGAAGCAAATGATTAAAATCGATTCTTCAAGTAGAAGTATGACGACCCAAACGTCTCAGATTTAACCATAACAGCAAAAACTGGAATAATAAAAATTGTGGTGAAGAAACTGTGTTCAAAATCGACTCTGGAAACAGGAGACTGATCACCCAAACGCCGAAGAAAAAAATATTGCCAAGAAATAATGTAATTTTCAAAATCGATTATTGAAGGAGTACAACGCCCCAAAAAATTTTTTTTTTAGATTTAAGCAACTGTTAGAACTGGAATAAAAAAAATTGTGGCCAAGAAATATTGACCAAAATCTATTCTTGAAGAAGGAGTATCATAAATTAATGACGACCCAAATGTCGACGACTGATATTTAAGCAACAGTAAGAACTGGAACGAAGGAAGAGAGAAAAAAAAAACGCCCTCGATGTATTACGTGCAATAAAATAAACTCAAAATCGATTGTGGAAGGCGTTTGACGGAACCCCAAATGTTGAAAAAAGTTGTTGCCGAGAGGCAAATGTTCGAAATCGATTATTGAAGAAGAAGTATGGCGACCCAAACGTCTAGATTTAAGCATACCAGTAAAAAGTGACATGTGGCCAAGAAACTGTGATCAAAATCGACTGTGGAAGAAAGCGTATGACGACCCCCAAATGCTGGAAAAATGTTGTTGCCAAGAAGCAAATGTTTAAAATCGATTATTCAAGTAGAAAGTATGACGACCCAAACGTCTCAGATTTAACCATAACAGTAAAAACTGGAATAATAAAAATTGTGGTGAAGAAACTGTGTTCAAAATCAACTCTGGAAACAGGAGTCTGATGACCCAAACGCCGAAGAAAAAAATATTGCCAAGAAATAATGTAATTTTCAAAATCGATTACTGAAGGAGTACAAAGATCTAAAAACGTTTTTTAGATTTAAGCAACAGTTAGAACTGGAATAAAAAAAATGGTGTCCAAGAAATATTGACCAAAATCTATTCTTGAAGAAGGAGTATCATAAATTAATGACGACCCAAATGTCGACGACTGATATTTAAGCAACAGTAAGAACTGGAACGAAGGAAGAGAGAAAAAAAAACGCCCTCGATGTATTACGTGCAATAAAATAAACTCAAAATCGATTGTGGAAGGCGTTTGACGGAACCCCAAATGTTGAGAAAAGTTGTTGCCAAGAAGCAAGGGTTCGAAATCGATTATTGAAGAAGTGTGGCGACCCAAACGTCGAGATTTAAGTATACCAGTAAAAAGTAAGATGTGGCAAAGAAACTGTGATGAAACTCGACCGTGGAAGAAAGTGTATGACGACCCCCAAATGCTGGAAAAACGTTGTTGCCAAGAAGCAAATGATTGAAATCGATTATTCAAGTAGAAGTATGACGACCCAAACGTCTCAGATTTAACCATAACAGTAAAAACTGGAATAATAAAAATTGTGGTGAAGAAACTGTGTTCAAAATCGACTCTGGAAACAGGAGGCTGATCAGCCAAAACGTCGAAGAAAAAAATATTGCCAGGAAATAATGTAATTTTCAAAATCGATTACTGAAGGAGTACAACGCCCCAAAAACATTTTTTTAGATTTAAGCAACTGTTAGAACTGGAATAAAAAAAATGGTGTCCAAGAAATATTGACCAAAATCTATTCTTGAAGAAGGAGTATCATAAATTAATGACGACCCAAATGTCGACGACTGATATTTAAGCAACAGTAAGAACTGGAACGAAGGAAGAGAGAAAAAAAAACGCCCTCGATGTATTACGTGCAATAAATAATTTATTAACGAGATCGTTCGTTCGTTATCGTTCGATCGCGCGCTGTTATGTTGGCCGGTTATGTAATGAGGCGGCTGTATATTTCGACGATTCTCGATCAAATTTGAGGTGGAAAAAGGCTTGGATTTGACGTTTTACGTTGTTGTTTCCTTGTCACGTTAACATTCCTCGTGCGATGTAATAAAGCCTTTTTCAGGTTTTGTGTAATTTAGAAAGGAAGAATGTTAATCGTCGATTGTAAGTAACTGCGAGACGTGAAATGTACGCTCAATTTTCTGCATATTTCTCGTATTTAATGGGAAATCAATTAATACGTTTCTTTTTCTCTCTTGTAATAACGGTCTGAACGTAAAATTATTTTGAAAATAAAAATATTCGTCAGGAATTGGGGGCTCTTGTTAAGAGTTTTAAAAACCATTTACTTATGATTCTATTTATTTATTTTTTCTGTATGTCGCTGTAGCTGTTGGAATGAGCACGAATACATCGACTTCTTGTATTATAAACGAAAGAAGTTGTTGAGTTACGCTCTTTTTACAATTAGACATAATTAAACCATTAGCTCGTTTTTAATGAGTCTAAGTCTCTAAATATGTTACACGAAGAAGAAGGAAATGTAAATGTTTCTTAAGCCTATTATAACCAAGGAAAAGAATTCAGGCCACTTGTTCCGCGAACGGTACGAAAATTTAGTACTCGGACTGTATCAGCCTCGCCCATAACGCATAGCACTCCTTCCCCTTCCACTCAATAACAATTCCATGCATCGCATAGTATATTCGACGTAAAAAGCGTCCAACACTAAGCGGCCTGAATTCTTTTCCCTGATTATAACTGTTGTGCAAAAGCTTTGAAACTGTTGAAGAGAGAGAGAAAAAAAAAACGAGTTTGAATTTCGTAGTAATCAATTACATGCGTTTAATCTACGTGAGATACTCGAGCTGATATCAGTATTTGTACATGGTAAAAATTGATAACAATATTATGATACTGGCGCCGAATTTTTAAGAACCTGACGATTAAATATTTGGCCACACAGATTTTTAATTTCCCGAAGAACTAAATCGGATGAATCAGAAAGAGTTGTGAATGTAAATGTGAATGTGAATGCTCTCGAGGGTTATCTCGCCCTGCACATGAATAAAAAGTGTTCATATTTAGGATAAATCTAAAGAAAATCATGACGGTATTTACGGAAACGAAAAAGATAACACGCGTACAGATGTTGTGAAGCAATAACTCGACATAATCAGCAATAAAAAAAAAAAATGAAATGAGCTGAGCTGTAAATGCAACAACCTCCTCGGGAGTTATCTCGTCGTCTGTATAATGGAATAAAAAGTGTTCTAATTTAGGAGAAATCTAAAGAAAATCACGATGGTATTTACGGAAGCGAAGAGATATAGCACGTGTACAGATGAAGCAATGAGTTAACACTATTAGACGCGATAAGCTAATAAAATGTTGCAAAATCTGTGTTTAGCATGCCTTTATCTGTGTGTGTGCTTTGGTAAATATTGGCAAGATGAATCTCTCGACTGCGCAGAGTTACAAGGGTGCATCAAAAAATAACGCACTCTTTTAGAATTAAAGATCAGCGAGAGCTGATTATAGTATATCACGAACTTAAACTGAGTTTTACTGAAAAGCAAATGATTTATTACACCATCTGGTAATGCTTATTTTATTCTACATTATTCCTCATCATTACGGATCGGAATTTTATATTTTGTTGGGTTTATTATGAACGAGGCGGAAACGAGCGCGTGTGCGTTTATACGTCGCTGCAGCGTCATACGTTTGCCGCCTCGTTTGTATTTAATCGAACAAAATATATAATTCCGTTCCCTGCTCATCATCTAGCATCCGGTTTGCACTGTATTTTATAAAAATTGCATTTTTGCATCCATTCAGACGTCAATATAAAACAATTAAAAAAAAAAAACGCTCGAAAAAAACTAAATTACTCCAAAGATGCAGGACTAAAAAAAAAAATAAATAACGCGTGTCCAACAATCACTATTGTATCCTGGTTGACTGTTGAATGAAACATTTTTAATCAACTGTTTCAAATTGCAATAAAAACAATCGACAATCGCTCATGTTTGGTTTCACAGGCGCTCAGGATTGTTGGACACTCGTTATATTTTTAACGAGGAGTATGTTACATAAGCAATTAGACCAATTGGTCAAATTCTGATTAATCTTCTCGCGCCCTTTCTTAATTACACGATTTTACAGATTGTTAAACGAAACAACTAAAAGTTTCAAACAAAAAAAAAGTTGTTCAGGTGTTATTTTGAGCTATAATTCTTTTTCCTATGTGAGCTTGTTCAATTTGATTCAATTTTTGTATACTCCGTTTTTTTTCCTTAATGCGGAGAAGTGCTTTGAAATTTCCGCGCTAAAACTGAGCTTTGTGATTGGTAGCTGGCGGGAATTGACCAACGACAAAACGCGCGTCTGACCAATGACAGAGCTCGCTTTTAGCGAGCGCCAAAATTTCAAAGTATTCCTCCGAATTAAAAAGAAACAAAAGAGTGTAGTTCAACAACGAAATTTTGATTTTTAATTTAACTTCCCAAATAACCAAAAATGCTTTATAAAAAATTTATAAGAAATGGTGAGTTGGCTTTTCTTTTAATAATTTCATTTAACTTTGTTTTATTTATTTAATTTACTTGTGATTTAAGTCGCGACACCGCGCGGCCGGAGTTATGACCGCTAACCTCCATAAAAGTGAGAGTCACTTGTTTTTACAAGTCAAGAAAAAAAAAACCTTTTCTGACAATGAGTACGTAGAGTTTAGGTCAATTGTTCATTCAAATTCTGTTTGTTTAGTCTTCTCATTTGTCGTTCTTAATAATTATATGATGTTACAGTTTGTTAAGCAAAACAACTGAAAACAAAGGAGAAAAAAAAAGCCTTATTCAATTGTTATTTTTGGGTATCCATGCTGTGTATGAATTTATTCAATTTGATTCAGTTCAACATCGGAACTTTAAATTGATTCGATTTAACTTGTCTGTAAATTTGATTTGACTTGCTGAGTTGCTTATAATTCCGATTCGTTCATTTCGCTTTAAGTATTACTCTTTGGACATTCTTGATTTTGATTTTAGCTGTAGTTTCAGAGTTCAATTGAATCAATTGATTACCTTTCTCAAGCCACTTTTCAGTTTTTGAGTCTCTGAATTGTTCATTTTTGAAGCTTTGAACTGCGTATTTAATTTTTCTTAATCTTAATCACCATTTTTATTTAGCTGTAGTTTCAGAGTTCAATTGAATCAATTGACTACCTTTCTCAAGCTATTTTCAGTTTTTGAGTCTCTGAATTGTTCATCTTTGAAGCTTTGAACTGCGTATTTATTTATTATTTTTTTTAATCTTATTCACCATTTTCACCATTCTTTTCATGACTGCTTTTTGAATTTTGAGTCCATTTCGCTTTAAGTATTACTATTTGAACATTCTTGATTTTGATTTTAGCTGTAGTTTCAGAGTTCAATTGAATCAATTGTTTACCGTTCTCAAGCTATTTTCAGTTTTTGAGTCTCTGAATCGTTCATTTTTGAAGCTTTGAACTGCGTATTTAATTTTTTTTTAAATCTTAATCACCATTTTTATTTAGCTGTAGTTTCAGAGTTCAATTGAATCAATTGATTCCTGTATTACCTTTCTCAAGTTGTTTTCAGTTTTTGATACTCTGAATTGTTCATCTTTGAAGCTTTGCACTGCGTATTTATTTATTTTTTTTTAAATCTTATT
Organism: Prosopocoilus inquinatus; assembly: GCA_036172665.1. Classification (NCBI taxonomy): domain Eukaryota; kingdom Metazoa; phylum Arthropoda; class Insecta; order Coleoptera; family Lucanidae; genus Prosopocoilus; species Prosopocoilus inquinatus. The sequence goes on from CM069873.1 coordinate 3,928,901, forward strand.
CACCATTTTTGTTTTCTTTTCACGACTGCTTTTTGAATTTTGAGTTCATTTCGCTTTAAGTATTACTATTTGAACATTCTTGATTTTGATTTAGCTATAGTTTCAGAGTTCAATTGAATCAATTGATTCCTGTATTACCTTTCTCAAGCTGTTTCCAGTTTTTGAGTCTCTGAATTGTTCATCTTTGAAGCTTTGAACTGCGTATTTATTTATTTATTTTTTTAAATCTTATTCACCATTTTTGTATTACTATTAGAACATTCTTGATTTTGATTTAGCTGTAGTTTCAGAGTTCAATTGAATCAATTGATTCCTGTATTACCTTTCTCAAGCTGTTTTCAGTTTTTGATTCTTTGAATTGTTCATCTTTGAAGCTTTGAACTGCGTATTTATTTATTTTTATTTTTTAATCTTATTCACCATTTTTGTTTTCTTTTCACGAGTGCTTTTTGAATTTTGAGTTCATTTCGCTTTAAGTATTACTATTTGAACATTCTTGATTTTGATTTAGCTGTAGTTTCAGAGTTCAATTTAATCAATTGATTCCTGTATTACCTTTCTCAAACTATTTTCAGTTTTTGAGTCTCTGAATTGTTCATCTTTGAAGCTTTGAACTGCGTATTTATTTATTTATTTTTAAATCTTAACTCAAAACAAAGGAGAAAAAAAAGCCTTATTCAATTGTTATTTTTGGGTATCCATGCCGTATATGAACTTATTCAATTTGATTCAGTTCTTTATTATAGTTCAACATCGGAACTTTAAATTGATTTGACTTAACTTGTCTGTAAATTTGATTTGACTTGCTGAGTTGCTTATAATTCCGATTCGTTCATTTCGCTTTAAGTATTACTGTTTGGACATTCTTGATTTTGATTTTAGCTGTAGTTTCAGAGTTCAACTGAATCAATTGATTACCTTTCTCAAGCTATTTTCAGTTTTTGAGTCTCTGAATTGTTCATTCTTGAAGCTTTGAACTGCGTATTTATTTATTTATTTTTTTAATCTTAATCACCATTTTTATTTAGCTGTAGTTTCAGAGTTCAATTGAATCATTTGATTCCTGTATTACCTTTCTCAAGCTGTTTTCAGTTTTTGAGTCTCTGAATTGTTCATCTTTGAAGCTTTGAACTGCGTATTTATTTATTTATTTTTTTAAATCTTATTCACCATTTTTGTTTTCTTTTCACGACTGCTTTTTGAATTTTGAGTTCATTTCGTTTAAGTATTACTATTTGAACATTCTTGATTTTGATTTAGCTGTAGTTTCAGTTCAATTGAATCATTTGATTCCTGTATTACCTTTCTCAAGCTGTTTTCAGTTTTTGAGTCTCTGAATTGTTCATCTTTGAAGCTTTGAACTGCGTATTTATTTATTTTTTTTTTAATCTTCATCATTTTTATTTAGCTGTAGTTTCAGAGTTCAATTGAATCAATTGATTCCTGCATTACCTTTCTCAAGCTGTTTTCAGTTTCTGAGTCTCTGAATTGTTCATCTTTGAAGCTTTGAACTGCGTATTTATTTATTTTTATTTTTTAATCTTATTCACCATTTTTGTTTTCTTTTCATGACTGCTTTTTGAATTTTGAGTTCATATCGCTTTAAGTATTACTATTTGAACATTCTTGATTTTGATTTAGCTGTAATTTCAGTTCAATTGAATCAATTGATTCCTGTATTACCTTTCTCAAGCTATTTTCAGTTTTTGAGTCTCTGAATTGTTCAACTTTGAAGCTTTGAACTGCGTATTTATTTATTTATTTTTTTAAATCTTATTCACCATTTTTGTATTACTATTTGAACATTCTTGATTTTGATTTAGCTGTAGTTTCAGTTCAATTGAATCATTTGATTCCTGTATTACCTTTCTCAATCTATTTTCAGTTTCTGATTCTTTGAATTGTTCATCTTTGAAGCTTTGAACTGCGTATTTATTTATTTATTTTTTTAAATCTTATTCACCATTTTTGTTTTCTTTTCACGACTGCTTTTTGAATTTTGAGTTCATTTCGCTTTAAGCATTACTGTTTGAACATATTTATCTTAAAGATAAATTATTATTACAAAAAACTGTTTAGAGAAGAGTAAATAAATACGCACGTACAAAAGCAAATCTGCATTCTCTCGACGTCTTAAACTTGTTTGTTTAACGTGCGTTCGTTCTTATATTTGTCATTCAATTACATCAAACTGTATTTAGCACACCTAGGTCGAGATAAGTACAAGTAAGAATAGAATTCATCAGAAAGGAAGTAGTAAGTAGTTACATTACATTACATGTCAAATATCACTTGGCTAATTGTAATTTAAAAACGGAATGCAGCGCCAGAATTACACAGTCGGTGTTCAAGTAACTAACTCTCTTGTGTAATTGTAATTGCGACGGAAAGCGAAAGAAAAAGCTGCAAATTGCAGCGCTTATTAAGTTCAAGATTATTTTTAATACGCCATTGACTGTCGCATAATTTGAAGCAATTTGCACGCAGAAAGGAAATTGTTAGGTGTTTGTTTCATAGGCCATTGCGTTTTGTTTTGTTTTTTTTTGTTTTTAGAAGATGAAGGTGGCGATATCTACCGAATACAATGGAGAGGAAAATATAAACAAAATGTGCCACCGGAATATTTAAAATGTTATTTTACTACGCATATTTAAAATTTACGCCGGCGCACTGCGTCGGAACGTTTGCTCCTTGAATGACTTATTAGAAAGTGCCTTGCCCTCTGGTGGACGGCTTCCCACCACCATTCCTATTGAACCTAGAGCGTCGTCGTCTGACAAGACCAGACAAGTACCAACCTGCCAAAGTTCATGTCCCCACTTGTCTGCGAGTACTCGGTTTGTAACTATACATACACATTATTATAAACAAAAGCTCATTGGAATTTGAAACGATAACTTGTTGAAAAAATATTGATTCCACAGCCACCCAGGACTATAATGATTGTTGAACACCCGTTATAAAAAGACGTACTACCACTAATCGATTTTATCTAATAATCTTGTTCGTGCTTTCTACGCTTTAAATTGAAGGAACTTTATCGAATTTAACTTTGCCCGATACGAAAATAAATCGATTCGAATCGATTAGTTAATTTGGCGTCCGCCACGAAAACTGATGCCAGGTATGGAAATCCCCGGATGTGCAATTAATTTAATTTTGAAAACGCGCGCTTCATTTGAACCAAACAAATACTACCTAAATAAACAAAAGACGATCGAACGAATGGGATGAAAAAAAAAACAAAAACAAAAATTTTATTAAAAAAAAAATAAATAAATAAAACATCATTTTTCAGGAAAAAAACAAAACGAAACGTGATATGTTGACGAATTAAACGTAAGAAAAATGATTAAAGAAAACATTTTGCGACCGTTTTTGTAAGTAACAAAACGTAAGAAAAAAAAACCATTTTAATCGTCCTTTTTTAATTTAAAAACAAAAAATGAACGTTAAACCAAAAAAAAAAGAAAAACAAAATGGAAAAGATCTTCCGGGGAAAAACAAAAGACTGGGACGGAAAATTTAAAAGAAAAGGAAACCTGGACGCTGAAATAAAAAAAAAAAGCAAAAACATCGAAATTGAAAAGGAACAGAACACGATCAATTGGCAAAATAAACCTAAAAGCAGAAAATTTATATTAATAAAAAAATAAATAAATAAAACAAAACAAAACACAATAGATTCACGAATTAAAAGAAATGAAAGAAATGCAGAAAAATGAAGAAAGAAAACATTAGTGACTTATTTTGAATGTAAAAAATGTACAAAACCTTTTGGAAAAAAACAAAAGACTGCGATGCTGAATTAAAACGAAAAAGACAAAACAAAAACGTTTCAATTGAAAAGAAACAGAAGACGATCGAGTGGCAAAACAAACCTAAAAAGAGACGAGAGAAAATTTGAAAAATTGCAAATTGACAGAGGTGTCCGATTTTAATTGAAACAAGTAGGAATAAATAAACAAATGACAATCGCCAATTTATTGGAATATGAAAGGCAAAGAAATCAAAAATCAATTTAATTTTAAAAAATACAAAAGCTGAAATATTTGGAGAGAAACAAGAGACTGCTGTGAAAAATTTGGAAAAAATAGTTCAAAGAAAATCGAAACTCTGAAGTTGAAAGAAAAAACAAAATCGCAACGAAAAAAAAAAAAAGAAACAGAATAGAAACGAAAAATGGAAAAGTTTCCCGCTTTAAAAACACACATTTTTATTGAAATTATTAAATAAATAAAACGTGATCGCCAAGTGAGTGGAATGTGATGCAAAGCAATCAAAAATCATTTTAATAAAAAAAAAACAGAAAAACAAAAGACGATCGATCGGATAAAATGAAAAAAAAAGACAGAGAGAATTAAAATTTGTAGACAGAAGCAAAAGATTGTGATGAGATATAGAAAAGATTGAATTAAAAGAAAACCGACTGAAACAGTGAAATGAAAAAAGAGAAATCACGATTATAAATAAAATACGATTAAGAATAAAAATGAAGAAAGAAAACATTTTGAATGTAACGTAAAAAAAATCATATTTAATCGTTTCAATTAAAAGAAGAAGAAACAGAACGAAAGACGAACGTTAAAAAAAAAACTTGCTATCAACGACGGCGTAATTTGTTGTTTCGGATTGGGAGTACTTGTCGCAGACACCCACACCGTCGCGACGATTGTCATTTATTGTTGTTGTTTTGTTGTTTACTAAGTCACGGAATTTCATTAAATCAAACATTGCTCCTTGTTTTATTTATTTATTTATTTATTCATTTATTATCAGACGGAGAAAAACAGGCGAATTAGAAAATGCGTAATACTTGATCTGTTTGTCTTACTCATTGCACTTATACCGTGCGATAAAATAAATAAATCTGATAATGGTATAGTAGGCCTTACTTCGAAATGGTCATTTCGTTTACTTATAAATTTCGCACGAAGTGTTATTTTTAGATTACATTTTCGGATTAATCAAAGACATGATAAAGGATTGCGGGGATTACTAAATCTTGTTTTTCATTTGATATGCATATACAGGTTGGATGAAAATCAGTGTGATAAAAGGAAAAAGACAGACGACAATCACACAAAATTGACAGCAAGAAAACATACGCGGAAAAACATGTGATAAACGAATTAAGAAAATCACGTTTCTATAAGTTTTGCAGGCCGGCGAAAATTTTCCAATTTTATGCGCAATTTCAAAGAGATTTTCTTTTATACCGAATTGAAACGCATAAAAGCCGTAAAAAAATGTAAATAACTTTTTGCTGAAATCTGAAGTTAAAATTAAAAAAAAAAATTGATTTTTCGTTAATTCAGACTACTTTTTATTTGCGGATTTTTCTCTCTATTAAAATTAAATTCCAGATATTCCTTACGCCGCTGCGTCGCGTAAAAAGCAACTTTAGTAATGAAAAGGGAATTTTTTTTACTAGTTCATAGGAAACTTGGGACTCAGAAGGTTGGCAACACTGTCACGAAGCATAAAAATCGAGCTCCTCTTTACCCCGATCGCATACGCAAATTTATCAGATTTCTTTTTTACATTTTCCCAAAAAAAGGAAGTCTTGCTGCATTTAAAACAAAATTGCAGAATTTTTTTTGCATTCTAAGAAGAGAGAAAGAGAACAAGTGACAGTCGATTCCTGTTCTTGTTCAACGAAAAAATCACGATTAAGATTGTGTTTTGTGTTTTCTTTTGTTGTCTGTATTATTTAGTTATAATTTTCTTTGCATTTTAAAAAGAAAAGAAAAAAAAAACAAATGGCGATCGATTCCTATTTTTGTTTTCTGGACAATAAAAAAATGACGCTTATTATGATTGTGTTTTGTTATTTCTTTTGCTGCCAGTATTATTTATTTATTTATAATTTTCTTTGCATTTTAAGAAGAAAAAAAAACAAATGGCGATCGATTCCTGTTTTTGTTTTATGGACAATGAAAAAATCACGATTTTTTATGATTGTGTTTTGTTATTTCTTTTATTTCTTTTTTATAATTTTCTTTTTGCATTCTAAAAAGTAAGACAGAAAAAAAACAAAACAAGTGACGATCGATTCCTGTTTCTGTTTCTGTTTCAGTATCTCTTGTTTCTAATTTTATAATTTTCTTTTTGCGTTTTAAGAAGAAAGAAAAAAACAAGTGACGATCGATTTCTGTTTTTGTTTTCTGGCCAATGAAACATCTCGATTATTGTGATTGTGTTTTGTTATTTCTTTTGCTGCCAGTATTATTTATTTATTTATAATTTTCTTTGCATTTTAAGAAGAAAGAGAAAAAAAAAACAAATGGCGATCGATTCGTGTTTTTGTTTTATGGACAATGAAAAAAATCACGATTGTTGTGATTGTGTTTTGTTATTTCTTTTTTATAATTTTCTTTTTGCATTCTAAAAAGTAAGAGAGAAAAAAAAACAAAACAAGTGACGATCGATTCCTGTTTCTTGTTTTCCGGACAATGAAAAAATCACGATTATGATTGTGTTTTGTTATTTCTTTTGTTGCCAGTATTTCTTATTTATGATTTTATAATTTTCTTTTTGCACTTTAAGAAGAAACGGAAAAGAAGAAAACAAGTGACGATCGGTTCCTGTTTTTGTTTTCTGGACAATAAAAAAAAATAACGATTATTATGATTGTGTTTTGTTATTTCTTTTGTTGCCAGTTTTTCTTATTTATAATTTTCTTTTTGCATTCTAAGAAAAAAGAGAAAAAAACAAAACAAGTCACGATCGGTTTCTGTTTCTTGTTTTCTGGACAACGAAAAAATCACGATTATGATTGTGTTTTGTTATTTCCTTTTTTTTTTGGCCAGTATTATTTATTTATAATTTTCTTTGCTTTTTAAGAAGAAAGAAAAAAAAACAATTAACGATCGATTCTTGTTTTTGTTTTCTAGACAATGAAAAAATCACGACTGTTATGATTGTGTTTTGTTATTTCTTTTATTTCTTTTTTATAATTTTCTTTTTGCATTCTAAAAAGTAAGAGAGAGAAAAAAAAACAAAACAAGTGACGATCGATTCCTGTTACTTGTTTTCTGGACAATAAAAAAAATAACGATTATTATGATTGTGTTTTGTTTTATCTTTTGTTGCCAGTACTTCTTATTTATAATTTTATAATTTTTTTTTGCAGGTTAAGAAGAAAGAGAAATAAAAAACAAGTGACGATCGATTCTTGTTTTTATTTTGTTTTCTAGACAATTGTGTTTTGTTATTTCTTATTTTGTTGTCCAGTATTTATTATAAAAGAGAAATAAAAAACAAGTGAGGATCGATTCTTGTTTTTATTTTGTTTTCTAGACAATTGTGTTTTGTTATTTCTTATTTTGTTGTCCAGTATTTATTATAAAAGAGAAATAAAAAACAAGTGACGATCGATTCTTGTTTTCATTTTGTTTTCCAGACAATTGTGTTTTGTTATTTCTTATTTTGTTGTCCAGTATTTATTATAAAAGAGAAATAAAAAACAAGTGACGATCGATTCTTGTTTTCATTTTGTTTTCCAGACAATTGTGTTTTGCTATTTCTTATTTTGTTGTCGAGTATTTATTTATTTTTGAACCACTTCCCTTGACATAATACTGACTAGAATCTCACAGAATAAGTACAGTCGTCAGATTGCAGATTTGTGTGTACACGTAGAAATAATGTAGAGTTCAATTAAAATGTAGATAACAGATCGTTTTATGAATGAAAGAAAATGAGTTATCTGACGGTACTTACATACCGGTCGTTGTTGTAAAGCGTGAACGTAGACAACGCGGCACAGGCACGTAAAAGACGTGGAGCGGGACTTTATACGCTGTGTACGCTTCTTGAGGAGGCGTGGCGTTTCCCTGCTCATAAATAACGTAAAGCTACCTATCCCTCTCGCACTTCATAAATGTCAATATTCAATTACCTGCTGTATTTGTTCTCAATGATTCTTTTTTTTTATTCAACAATCTTTGACCCATAACTACATAACTATCAAGCATGTTTGCTTTTCTATTTTTAATATAATCCGGTGATCAGTAAATACATAAACATTCTCTGCAGATTTATTTACAAATTGCAATTTATCAATGAGACTTTGATCACCTGTACTTGTTACTATTTGGTTTCGTATTTGTACATACATAATATGTTTATGTTAAGCAAAGTTTAATTTTTGATTGAATCCGAAAACCAGTAGGCAGGAATGAGGAAAAAGTAACCTGATGGGTGTGAAATCGAAATCAGTTCGATGTTTACCGTCGAGAAAGTAAACTTGAATCATGTAAGAACCCATGCGAGTATATCTTATCTGAGAATTAAAATATTATGAAATTCGTGACAAATATTATGTCAATGGTTACATGAAATCGATAAATATTATCACACGGAGATTGCGTTATTGCTTAGTGTTAATTCACGCGTCTTCAAGTAGTAGTAATAATAATAATAATATCGACTTGGGACTTGGTTTTTGGAGGAGAAGACTAGACTGGTGAGAGTCGTCGCTGGCTCATTCACAATTGCGTCGTCGTCTGAGCAGAGCCGAGGTTCCCGACACCGACCTTCGCACGCGAGTAACCAAGTGGTCAATGGCCCACCCATAGAAGGACAAGCTCGAAATTTTGGCGACCATAAAAACCGATGACCTTGCTGAAATTCTACTACGTTCGCCGCTGAATCTTTTGCATATTTGATCTTCCGCGCGCTCAAATTTCTTCCCCTCATCCGGCCGGGTTATCACCAATTAACCGATGCCCTTCCGCCGGATAATTCCGCGCATAAATTTCTTCTGGTGGTCGTCGTCGCCGCCGCAACGATCACACACACAATTTTTTTTAATTTTTTTTTTTAATGAATGGCTTCAAGATTGAGGCGAGACGCTACGAGCCAAAGGTCATCTCTACATGCCCGGCTTCAAGTAGATTAACATTTGGGGGGGGGGGGGGATATGTTGAACGTCAATTAGCAAGACTTGAAAGAACCCATGACGTCATTTCGGATATTAATATTTTGTGTAAATGCCGCCGCCGCCGCCGCTCGTTAGTCTCGAATCGTGCTCTATGAATTTTAATTCCGGTTCAGGCAATTATTAATTCAAATGCGAACTCATTTTTAGTTTTCCCAAAAATTTTTTGTAGTTGGAGTACGTTCAGAAATTTTACACTTTGACAGATACAATATTTCGGCGGTGTAAACTGCTCTTAAATCTGAAGTTTTAAACGTCACTCAAATCACTCTGAAGCAGTGTTGCCAAAGGTGGTGATTTATCACCAGAACTGGGGGTTTTTGTTATTCGTTAATTACCTGGTGGTTATTTTTCAAAAACCGGTGCTTTTTCATAAAATATAAACAAGAAGAAATTTGTAACATTTAGGCCCGATTTCATAATCGAACTAAAGGAGACTTTACAATAAAAGTCACAGTCATATGTCAAGAAATTGCGAAAACATGGTTACCTGTTCATCAGATTGTGACTTTTATTTTAAAGTCTCCTTTAGTTCGATCATGAAATCGGGCCTAAAATGAATTGAAATTTCGATGATAAAAATTGAGACGTGTCTTTTTGCGATACCGAATATCGAGCATCCGTCAACAATGTCAACCGTCAGTGTTCTTCCCGCCAATTTGAAAATATTTGATATAGATAAATTTGATAAATATAGATTTTTTTTTATATTTTCCCAAAAAAAAAGGAATTGTTGCATATAAAACAAGATCATAGAATTTTTTGCGTTTTAGAGAAAAAAAAAAAAAAACAAGTGACGATCGATTCCTTGTTTTTGTTTTCTGGACAATGAAAAAATCACGATTATGATTGTGTTTTGTTATTTCTTTTGTTGCCAGTTTTATTTATTTATAATTTTCTCTGCATTTTAAGAAGAAAAGAAAAAAGAAACAAATGGCGATCGATTCTTGTTTTTGTTTTCTGGACAATGAAAAAATCACGATTGTTATGATTGTGTTTTGTTATTTCTTTTATTTCTTTTTTATAATTTTCTTTTTGCATTTTAAAAAGAAAGAGAAAAAAAAACAAAACAAGTGACGATCGATTTCTGTTTCTTGTTTTCCGGACAATGAAAAAATCACGATTATCGAGATAGTGTTTTGTTATTTTTTTTTTGTTACCAGTATTTCTTATTTATAATTTTATAATTTTTTTTTGCAGGTTAAGAAGAAAGAGAAATAAAAAACAAGTGACGATCGATTCTTGTTTTCATTTTGTTTTCTAGACAATTGTGTTTTGTTATTTCTTATTTTGTTGTCCCTATCATGATAGTGTTTTGTTATTTTTTTTTTTGTTACCAGTATTTCTTATGTATGTTGTTATTTCTTTTATTTCTTTTTTACAATTTTATAATTTTCTTTTTGCATTCTAAAAAGAAAGAAAAAAAAACAAAACAAAACAAGTGACGATCGATTCCTGTTTTTGTTTTCTGGACAATAAAAAAAATGACGATTATTATGATTGTGTTTTGTTATTTCTTTTGTTGCCAGTATTTTTTCATTTATAATTTTATGTTTTTTTGCGTTTTAAGAAAGAAAAAAAAAACTTACGGCGATCGGTTCCTGTTTTTGTTTTCTGGACAATGAAAAAAATCACGAGTACGATTGCGTTTTGTTATTTCTTTTATTGCCAGTATCTCTTGTTTCTAATTTTATAATTTTCTTTTTGCATTTTAAGAAGAAAGGAAAAAACAAGTGACGATCGATTTCTGTTCTTGTTTTCTGGACAATGAAACATCTCGATTATTGTGATTGTGTTTTGTTATTTCTTTTGCTGCCGGTATTATTTATTTATTTATAATTTTCTTTGCATTTTAAGTAGAAAGAGAAAAAAAAACAAATGGCGATCGATTCGTGTTTTTGTTTTATGGACAATGAAAAGATCACGATTGTTTTATGATTGTGTTTTGTTATTTCTTTTTTATAATTTTCTTTTTGCATTCTAAAATTTCGATGATAAAAGTTAAGACGTGTCTTTGCGATATCGAATATCGAGCCATCCGTCAACAATGTCAACCGTCGGTGTTCTTCCCGCCAATTTAAAAATATTTGCAAGAAGGCACGTTTTCTTCGTAAATTGTAAACTCCTTTGTACAAATTCATATATTTTCAGTTGTGTTAGAATTAGTAAAAATTTAAACACGACGACATTTTACAATCGAAAGCAAAAAAGTACTCCTAGTAGGCAATTACTGTTTCCTGTAAATCTTTTTAAACTGTAATTTTTTAAACATGATATCACAGGTGACACTTATTAAAAAGATTCTAAGCTTTCAGATTTGACAAGTTCACAACTTTTGTAAAGTCTGTGAAATCAATCGCATTTAAATAATACTATTTCGAGAAAGAAAAATTACAGAAAACTGTAATTGTCTGCTGTCGATTTTTGCTTTCTACCGTACATTCGCCTAAAGCTAATTAGGAAAAGTATTTGAAGCTCATTTTGTACCTTAATTTAATGAAACGATTTTGAAGCTTCACTATAATAATGTCAAAAATTTAACTGAACGACAAATTAGTAGAAAAAAATAAACTGGTGATTTTCCGTTGGTAACTGGTGACTTTTTGTCAGCAAATCTGGTGACTTAAATTTTGATCGTCTGGTAACACTGCTCTGAAGCTGGATTCATTGCTAGGCGATTTTTCATCGCCGCGTTATGGGTTAGCCATTTGATTGGTTCGTTTAATTAAACAAATTATATACTTTTAAATTGAGCCAATAGAATCGAGTAGAATTTTAACGCCTGGCAATGAATCTACCTTAAGGGCCAGTTGTACAGTCGCGATCAACCTAATCGCGACCGCTGTAAGCTACAGTCGGGATCAACCTAATCGCGACCACTGTAACCTATAGTCGGAAGCAAAAAGAAGTAGACAAACTACAGTTTCCTGTAATCATATTCTTTCTGAAAATGGTGGTGATTAAAGACTTCACAGATAACACTTAAAAAAATTTAAAAGCTTTCAAAATTAGCTCATTGGTAAAATCTGTGAATCCGGCATTTGGAGAAAGAATAATTACAGGAAACTGCAGTTTGTCTACTTTTTTTGCTTTCAACTGTAACTGCCCCCTTATGACACCGGTCGTAAAGGTTACAGAACTGTCAAACGGTGTCGATTGGCTTGATCGTGACTGTATAAAGGCGGTTTAAACTCAAGTTCAAGTGAACTAGGTTCAAAATGAACAAAATCGCATCGAATTTTATTTATGAATACATTAATTGCTGTATATCTTTAAGATCCTATGCGATTTGTACAACTGGCCCTAAGTCCTGCTATGGATGTGTCAAATTTGACAAGCTTAAAACTTTTGTAAAACCTGCAAAGTCGTTTTGTGAAAGAACAATTACAGGAAACTGTTTTGTCGACTTTTCATTGCTTTACAATGCGATCTATAATAATGACTGTCCTTGGTCATGTTTTCCGCCTTTTTTATTGACTCCTTTTTACAGTTCTTTTTTGTTTCCTATGAGTTTTGTTTTATTTGCAAAAACTTTTTTGGTCGATTTTCATTCTTTTCGTCCATCTCAGTGTCGCTGTACTTCTGGTTTTTTCTCTTTTTTTCTTAAATTCATTTCACATCTTAGTATTTTTCTTTTGTTTACTTTTATCTAATTGATTTTTCACATTTTGTTGCTTGACGTTTTTTGTTTTACAATTTTCTTTTGTTTTCTACTAGTTTTCTTTTCTTTGAAGATTATTTTTTAGTTTGTTTTGCGTTCATCTAGATCGCCGATCTTCTTTTGTTTTTCTTTTCTGTCCTTTATGCTTCTGCAAATTGTATTTCTCTTTCGTTTTTCTTATCGAATTGCTTGTTGTATTTTATTGGCGCTTTTTTGGTAACTCATTGTTTTTCATTTGTTTTGTGCCCATCTCAGATGTGATCCTTCGTTTTACGCACTGTATTTCGTCGCTCATTTATTTCTTCTTTAATTGTATTTTTGACTTTTGAGTTTGTCGTCATTCTCTGTGTATTTTTTTGATACGTACGGAAAATTGTTGTTTTTCGTTCGGCCTTTTTTTTTATTAACGTTCACTTCATGCCTCGTGTTTTGTTACTGTTTCTTTAATTTCCCTTTTGTTTCTTATTTCTTTTTGCAAGTTTTATTCGGTTTCTTTTTTATTTGCTCTAATTCTTGATGTCCTAAATCGTTGTTTTTTTTTAATTTGTTTTTGTTTTTTTTTTCATCTTATTCTTTGTATATCTTTATTACCAGTCGCGTTTTAACAATACCATTTTAGAGAAAGCAAAATTACAGGAAACTGTAATTTTTACTACTTTATCAACAAGTTGGCAACATTGCTTGCAGAAAATCTGGCTACCCTGTGCTCGTATACATCGTCAGATAATCACATGCAACATCTGCAGGCTGTTCAAGTTAGGTTAGGTGTAGCCGCATCTATTTTGATATTCTATTAGATATTCCATCTATGACATTCTATTGCATAGAGGTGCTGCAAATTTTGGGACAATAATTGAATACCGATGGCGTTTACAACGATCAACAAAGATTTTACAATTGAAAGATTTCATTCTAGATGACAGAATCCTAAAGCAGAGTTTATGTCGTGGCTGAGGTACATCTCAAGATTCGGGTGTTTGAATGTGTATTCAAATAAGAATACTGACATGTATCTGCTTTTTTGTGAATTGAATAATAATACTTGAATAACAATGGGGCATTTACAACAGTAACCGAAGTTTTCATGATAGAAAGAATTCACTCTAGACGACAGAATCCTATAGCAGACCTTATGTCGTGGCCGAGGTACATTTCAAGATTCCTGTGTTTGAATATTTAATCATATAAGAATATTGACGTGTATCTGTTTTCTTTTTTTTTCCGTAAATTGAATAATAAGAATTCGCTGTAGACAAGAGAAACCGAAGACGGAGCCTATGCTGTGGCTGAGGTGCATTTCAAGATACGCGCGTTTGGACATGTATTGTACATTAAAATTTGACTATTGGACGTGTGAAACTGCTTTTCCGTGAATTGAATAATCTCAAATAATTATCACGATTAGCGGACAACTGATTTTTGTACGGTTTACGTCATCAACATCAACATAAATAAAATAGCATTTATTCATCGTTTGCGATAGAAAAAAATTATACTTTAAACAATGGCATTGGAATGAGAAGTGATTTTGCGAACGAATTTTAACCATACCAGAATTCTTAACACCACGACTTCTTTTGTTTCTATTCTGTTATGAGTTATTAGTGATGATCAGTGTTGCCACATTGCGCAATTATATGTTTTATCCTACTTCCAACTTCGAATTATCTTCTTTTACACAAAAATCAGCCTCTCGTAATTTTATTATTAATTTCTTTTAGGCCCGATTTCATAATCGAATTAAAAGAGACTTTAAAATAAAATAAAAATCACAGTCATATGTCCAAAAAGAAGCGAAAACATAGTTATTATACATCAGACTGTGACTTTTATTTGAAAGTCTCCTTTAGTTCGATTATGAAAGCGGCCCTAAATAATTTTTTTAATGTTCCATTAAATTAATTTGACTTTTGGAGCAGATTTTCACATTTTGTTACAAAAATCCCCCGAAAGCGGGTAAAACCGTGACGAATGACGATCACATAAGTGTTGCCAACTCACGTTTTTATTCGATCGTACACTGTACCAACTTTACGAGTAGTATTTGCAAAAACATCCCACTTTTTTCTTCGTTTATTTTAACAGCAAGCACATTATCAAAGTATTTTTTGTTCTTCAAAATTGTTCTGCAATGAAATTGATTAGATGTCTAAGTCTTCGTGTTTTTATTATTTTTTTTTATTCGACCGCACACTGTTATCATCACCTTAATGAGTGGTATTTGTTAAAACGTTCCACTTTTTCCTTTATTACTGCTTTTTTTCTCTCTTCAAAATTGTTTTGCAAATAAATTGATTAGATGTCTAACGATTCCCTACACTATTTATACTTTAATTTACATTTTACAGTTCATGGTCAGAAGTTCTGTGATTAAAACGTTCCATTCTAAACAGATTCTGAAAGTGTCCGAAAAACTTCCAGCTATTTCTCTAAAGGATTGAATTGAAAACCTTTTGCTTTAATTTGTCGGCCTCTTTTTTCAAGCGCCCAAAAATCGAAGTAATCGCGTAGAATCAAGCACGAAAATTAAAATCGAGAACAATTTAGTTTAATCCGTTACCATCACTCGACAATTCCCGGATATTACAGCCTAGCTCTCGAATGCCCCTTCCTCTGGGGCACAGATAGAAAGCTTCACCTCCTGGAAGGAACATCTTGATTCTTGCTTCGATTAATATTTCACAGCGCTTCAATTTTTGCCGGTCGTTTATTGAAAAGTTCACAGGAGATATTAGTTGTTTTGTATTCTATTTGAAGGTGGGTACAGACTAAGCAAACATTAAGGCGGATCTAGACTAGAGCAACGCATGAGTTTGTGTGCAATGTGTATATGACAGTTGCATCGTGACTTCCTTGAAAAACAATGTAAATCAGCAGTTCTCCAACAGTGGTTTGGTCGCTGGTTTATAGGTTTAAATATAAGATTCTTCCATTTTAAATGCTAATAAAAAAAAAGTTGCTGCATATTTAGCGAATACCTAAACAACTGTTGTTTGAGTTTGGATCTAACTTAAACTGTTACAAGTTGATTTGATTGATGTATACGTCCAAAACTTGTTCTAAAAGACTTGGTAGGTAAATGTAAGGGAATTTTTAAGTGATTGATGACACTTATTCATTTGGTTTGTCACGGAATCATGCATCATCATCCGTATTACTCGTACTTTGCTGGAAATCCAATGAAATGATGATGCGTTTGTCCAATCATCTTGTTATACATACAAAATTGTGCTGGTATTTACGTAATCCGAAATTATTTCGAGCACTTGGTTTAAATTGCTGATTTATGGTCATCATTTAAAACTTTCAGCAATCATAGTTTATCTTAAGCGGTTTGCTGTGAATACATCGTGTATTATCTGTAAAATTATTACCAAACGAAATCAAAATATTTATTCTGGTTTATTTGGGGAATTTGCCATTTTTTTACTATGACCCTCGCCCCCTTTCTTACCGATGAGAAGTTAGCAATAAAATTCCAGCAATAAAATTATGAAATTTCAAAACGCTGCCACCGCTAAAATAACGATCACAGATCAATAATATTTAATCTATTACAAAGAGTATAATGTGTAGATTCCCCTCATATGAAGAAACTGAAAAAATATTTGATATTAAGTTACCTATGACTATTTAAACCAGCATAAGTCATTATTCATATATCGCACCAAAACAATTGCTTTCACTGAAAATTTTCACACAGTCATAAAGTAAATATACGTATCTATTTAATAATGCCTTTAGAAAGTTTTAGCCGGTTGATTTGAAGTAATTAGAAATTAATTAAAAGTGACGCTCGGACCAATAAAACAGTACCAACTTCAAATGTTCATAACTTTTCTCACAACACTTGCATAAAAATTCTGTTTGCAGATAATGAAAGCATGGATCGAAATCTATCGTTTAAACCACCGTCTGAGTTTTAGCCGGTTGGTTTGAAGTAATTAGAAATTAATTAAAAGTGACGCTCGGACCAATGAAACAGTACCAATTATTACAAAGTAATAAGTTGTGACATTGGCAAGAGTAAAACAATATTAACTTTACATTGTCCCTTCTGAATTATTTTGTACTTAAAAAATCGAGATTTGTACAAACAGTAAATATTTCATGGCTATTACGAAAAGTATTGATTTTATAAGTACGAATTTAAACGGGTCCAAACCAAAAAGTGGAAGTAATTCTTGCAATTTTCGATCTGCTTATTCTAAATTAGGGTTATGAGAAATGTATTATGAAGAAATCAAAAACAATAACACGATATCTTAAGTAAAAAAGGTCTGGCACAGAAACGTGAAAAATCGTTTCAAATTTTCTTGTGCATGCAACAGGTAAGAACACAAAAGCAAATTTTATTCTATTGAATATTTTTTATAAACATAAATGAATAAGCTAAGCATACGGATGAGTTAACTGACAAATATCCATTAGCTGCTTCAGATCTTTAGCAAAACTGAGAAAACCGGAAATCTTTTTCTTTTCTGAAGTATTAGAAGAATTTTCATAAGATGCATTTTCTGGCCCAGAACATGCATCTTACGAAAATTCCTTTTATTAAAAGATTTTTACAAAACTCAGACAAAAACACCTTTTATAATAAACAAATAAACCAAAATTAATGTTTTCAAATACATACACGGTTTTCAAATGTTTTGTTCTTGAAACACAGCCATCTTAATGAATTTGTAAAAAATCAAAATATCTTCTTTATTTATTAATTTCCGATAAAATGATAAAGAATAATTTTAATTCAGAATTTTATTCTCTATCGATTGGTCAAATAATATACTGGGTGTTCTATTAAAAAAAGTGTTCTTTTCCCTTTATTTCATAAACGCGTTGTTCATTTTTTTGTTTGTATGCAT
Organism: Prosopocoilus inquinatus; assembly: GCA_036172665.1. NCBI lineage: Eukaryota > Metazoa > Arthropoda > Insecta > Coleoptera > Lucanidae > Prosopocoilus > Prosopocoilus inquinatus. The sequence goes on from CM069873.1 coordinate 3,946,371, forward strand.
CGTTGCAATCAGCGCAAAAAATACTACTAGTTTGCTAATTCAACCAGATCTGTAACTTTAATAATAAAAAAGTTAGTAATAGTGCCGAGTTATTTTTTGAACAGTCTTTATACAGTGACAGCTAAAACGTTCGCACCATATGGGAAATTTTTTTATTATTGATTTGTTGTGTGGCTAAAAATAGCACTTATTTAGGGTACGAAAATTACAAAAAAAAATTGTAATTTGGAATTGTTGGGCAAACGAGACAAAATCTTAGTAGGATTCGATAAGTATTTACAAAATGTGTTTCTTGGTTACCAAAGATTATTCTCTTCGGCCTAATACTTTAGAAAAAAAAGAAGATTTCCAGTTTTCTCAGTTTTGCTAAAGATCTGAAGCAGCTAACGGATATTTGTCAGTTAACTCATCCGTATGCTTAGCTTATTCATTTATGTTTATAAAAAATATTCAATAGAATAAAATTTGCTCTTGTGTTCTTACCTGTTGCATGCACAAGAAAATTTGAAACGATTTTTCACGTTTATGTGCCAGACTTTTTTTACTTAAGATATCGTGTTATTGTTTTTGATTTCTTCATAATACATTTCTCATAACCCTAATTTAGAATAAGCAGATCGAAAATTGCAAGAATTACTTCCACTTTTTGGTTTGGACCCGTTTAAATTCGTACTTATAAAATCAATACTTTTCGTAATAGCCATGAAATATTTACTGTTTGTACAAATCTCGATTTTTTAAGTACAAAATAATTCAGAAGGGACAATGTAAAGTTAATATTGTTTTACTCTTGCCAATGTCACAACTTATTACTTTGTAATAATTGGTACTGTTTCATTGGTCCGAGCGTCACTTTTAATTAATTTCTAATTACTTCAAATCAACCGGCTAAAACTTTCTAAAGGCATTATTAAATAGATACGTATGTTTACTTTATGACTGTGTGAAAATTTTCAGTGAAAGCAATTGTTTTGGTGCGATATATGAACAATGACTTATGCTGGTTTAATTAGTCATAGTTAACTTAATATCAAATATTTTTTCAGTTTCTTCATATGAAGGGAATCTACACATTATACTCTTTGTAATAGATTAAATATTATTGATCTGTGATCGTTATTTTAGCGGTGGCAGCGTTTTGAAATTTCATAATTTTATTGCTGGAATTTTATTGCTAACTTCTCATCGGTCCCCCTTTCCTTACTGCAGGCAGACTTGATGCAATTAAAAATGCAACCGCAAGAAACAATATAAAACCTTTAATTGCCATTCAGATTGCATAATACGTACGTTGTTTACCGTCTACTTATTTTGCAAACGTAAAAAGCTAATAATGTTTTCTTTCCCGTCTAATTATGCGCACGTGCCCGCATAATTAATAAAGCAGCAATTTTTTTTTTCAGCGCCTCGCCCGTTAATTACCCACCTCTTCGCGATCGGCGTTCTTCCTTCCTTCTTCCATCCGTGGACCGCCGCCGGATGGTTTAATTCTTTTCTGAAATTTGTGTGTAGCCGAGTGTGCACACACACATCAAACATGGGGGGTGGGGGGGAAGCAAAATCGGTAATTAGGCCTAGGTAGGTGAATTAGAAACACATCGCTGAGCGGGGGCCCCATTAAGCAAGCAAGCGAGCCTTTCGCGCACTTTGCCGAGGCCAACGGCGGATGGACATAAAAATTTGTGTTTCCCGGAATTATCTCCTTCTATTTGTTCCAGTGAACTTTGACTATTGATTTCTCTCCGTGGAACGTATAAAGTTATTTGATTACGTGACGTCACATTGACATAAGTGATTTGGAGTAAATAGGGAACAGCGAGCGGCGGCGGCGGCGTCTTACGCCGGAGATAATTAAATAATTTAATGTCTGGCGGTTTCGAGCTATATGTGCCAATTATAGGGGCGCATCCTGTATAATGGCAGATAATTTACAATATTGCCATCCTATAATTACGTGTGAAGCCTGGCAGAGATAGATAGCAAGGAGACTTGCATCCAAAGCTACGTCGTTGACGTATATGTAATACATAAGTTTATTTACAAATGGATCTAATTTTAGAAAGACAAACATACATAGCGAAGCTAAAAAATATTAAAAATAGAAAATAAGTTTAATAAACGCAGCGAATACCATAAAGAACGAAACTAAAACTAAAAGTATTGGCTGACTGGCTTCTTGTAACGCCAGATACAAGGTAACCGGGCTAACCGCTTGTTGCCGTTGTTGTTTATGGGCAGGTTAGACGTTTTTTCCGAAATGACTTCTCCAATTTGTTTTTAATTAACAATTACGATTGATTTATTTATGTATTTTAATACTTAATTAATTATTTATTTTATGTATTATTTCTAAGTAACTGTTCAACTAGGCGGGGGGACAAATTAACTTTACACATTCAGCAGTCCTCGGACATCACACGTAAATAAGTCAATAAGATTTCAATATGATACTGGACGTCTTAACAAAAAAAAAGCTAAGTAAATACATACCTACAAAGAATTGAAAACGATTTACTTAACGATTTTAGGATAACCTAAAATCTATTTGTACATAACATAAACCTACCAAGTATTAAATGAAGAACTCGATAAAATAAAAACGAAATAATTATGAAGATCGATGCAGCTGCAGCAAAAAGTGAGTCACTTTCATGTTTGACAGTTTTGAGTTAAGTCGACTAAGCGAGCTGCAACAAAAAATTGGTTAGCTCCATTTTTGGCAATTTTGAGTTAAGTCCGCTTACTTGTTAACTCAAAATTGCAGTCCACTTTCTTGTTAAAAAGAAAAACAATCTTTCCTTGGGCGTTGGGTGCAAGAAGAAAACCTCCGCAGTTAGTTCTCACATTGCTCAACAGAGGGAGCTACCAACATTTGAGTTGCATTGGAGCAAGGCTCGTCCTTGAGCCAAAGTCAAGGGCGCATTTTGGGATGGTCCTCCAATTCTTATAGTGGTTTTATGGCGTTGTAATGAAATCATAGCTGCCGTATTTTGATGAGATAAAAAAAATAGTCGAAAAAACCATCTTGCTGTGCAAAATTTGACGTATGTTTTGATTTTTTACCAACAAACTTCGTGCAATAAACGTTTGCAGTTTCGTTACTTTCTTTAGTTCAAAACAAAGTGATTTTAAACAATGAAATTTATTTTTGTTTATGGCAAAAAGGAGTCGGCTTTGAAGTTCAAAAACCTTTCCTGCTGCACAGAATAAATATTTTCGGTTGCTATTGGTCGTGAAGATCCAATGAACCACGAATGAAAAAAAAACAGACTCTCCAGGAAGCTTTAAAATTTAATTTTTTAAACGGTCTTTGTAGTTTCCTAAAACTGCCAAAAAAAAAAAAAAACTGGAGATAGCCCCTTCCTGCTGCCAAGCCCTTTTAATTAAAACGATAAAACCTAGAAGGACTTGGAAGAAAGAGACCCGAGAGAAGACGAGCAAAGTGAATTGTCAAAAGGAAAATCCCCTTCCATTGAACTCCAACTCTGTTCTATATACAGAACGATAAAAAAGCTGTAGGATTAAGAAAATATAAATTAATTTTAATGATGACTGCGATGCGGTATAAGAACAGAGGAAAAAAAAAGACTGGCAAACAATTTCCCCAAACCAGAGAAGAAAGAACAAAGGAGAGAGGAAGATTCAAAAATATTTGGAAGAAAGAGCTATAGACAGCAACTGAAATAACATAATAGAATCAGTAAGAGATGGGAAGAAGTGAGGTGGGGGAAGGGCAGATTGAATAGACACAACTCCAATTCAGTTCTACATCAAAACCGAAAAGAGCTGGAAGATTCAGAAAGATTTGATTTAGAAGAAAGAAATATAGGTGGACAGCAACTGAAAAACGAACATAACAGAATTAGTAAGAGATAGGAAGAGGTGGGGTGGGGGGAAGGGCAGATTGAATGGGCACAACTCCAATTCAGTTCTACATCAAAACCGAAAAGAGCTGGAAGATTCAGAAAGATTTGATTTGGAAGAAAGAAATGTAGGTGGACAGCAACTGAAAAACGAACATAACAGAATTAGTAAGAGAAGGGAAGAGGTGGGGTGGGGGGAAGGGTAGATTGAACAGACACAACTCCAATTCAGTTCTACATCAAAACCGAAAAGAGCTCGAAGATTCAGAAAGATTTGATTTAGAAGAAAGAAATATAGGTGGACAGCAACTGAAAAACGAACATAACAGAATTAGTAAGAGATAGGAAGAGGTGGGGTGGGGGGAAGGGCAGATTGAATGGGCACAACTCCAATTCAGTTCTACACCAAAACCGAAAAGAGCTGGAAGATTCAGAAACATTTGATTTGGAAGCAAGAGATGTAGGTAGACAGAGCAACTGAACAATGAACATAACAGAATTAGTAAGAGATGGGTTGAGGTAGGGAGGGGGGGGGAGATTGAATCGACACAACTCCAATTCAGCTCTACACCAAAACCTAAGAAAGCTGGAAGATTCAGAAATATTTGGAAGAAAGAGATGTAAACAGCAACTGAAAGAAGAATTAGCAAGAGATGGGAAGAGGTGGGGGCAGATTAGAATAGACACAACTCCAATTCAGCTCTACACCAAAAGCTAAAAGAGCTCTTGAATTAATTAAGTGCAAATTTTGTAACAGCAATAAGAAGAAACAAAATTTAATTATGGTTAGGGCGAGTAATGAAAACAGGAAGAAGACGGGAAGACAAAGAAATGTAGACAGCAGTTGAAAGAAAAACGTAAAGCAATTGGTCAGAAGTAGAAAGAGCTGGGAGCATGTACGGAAAAGAGCATGAATAGACTTTAAGGCTCTAAAGAAAAAAAAGAGTTCCAGGAATAAGTTAATGCAAATAATAATGGATTTTATAATGAGAATGGAGAAAGGAAAGCTGGCAAACAAGTTTTCCAAGTAAGAGGCGCAGCAAAAGAAAAGAAGAGAGAAAGAGAGAAGACTTACCAAGGTCTTGACAGAAAAGTTAAAGTTAAGTGAAAGAATATAAAGGAATTAACAGGAGACAGGGAGAGACAAGACCTGCAAGGTTTTGACAGAAAGGAGTTAAGTGGAAGAATATTAAGGAATTAGCAGGAGACAGGGAGAGTTGGCAAACAAATTTTCCAAGTAAGACACGCAGCAGAAAAAAGGAAGAGAAAAAGAGAAAAGACTCAGAAGTTCTTGAAAGAAAAGGAGTGAATTGGAATAAAATAAAATAAAAAATTAACAGGAGATGGGGAGATAGAGTCAACTCCAACTCTCAACATCGAAAGGTAGAAGAGCTCTAGGATTAAGTAATTAAAATTTTTGTAATAATAATAATAACAAACAAATTTTAAAAACGAGAAATCGTTCGAAGGCATAATTATGAATACCCAATAGTAAAGTTGATTGTTTGATTTTTCTTCTTCTTATCGACTATTTTGTCTATGATTGATTGGCTTTAGGTTGGAATTTTTTTGTTTATTTTTATCTTCTGTCATCTGTTTAACTATTTTTTTAAATGTCTCGAACCCTCATTTTTTCAGTTTCTTTTTGAAACTATTCACAATTTGTTTTTATTTTTAATTTTTTTGAAACTATTCACAGTTCTTCTTCTAATTATCGCTTCCGAACAAATCTAGTCCATCGAGTTTCACACAGATGGCGTTACAGGATTTCCATTTTTTTTTTTTTTTTTAATTTTGTTTGAAATACAAATTAGCCGTACATGAAAAAATCGAAAGACGAACGGAAAAAAAAGAATAAGAAAAAAGGAGAAGAACTGTGAACTGTTCAGTAATATTCCCAAGAGGGCAGAGATGGCGCTTTGAAAATAAAAAAAGAATGAAAGGACGAAAAAGATCGACGGGGAGAATAAAAAAGCCGAAAGACAGAGATGAATAGAAAAACCACAAGAAAAAAATTCTGGAAGCAAGACAGCCAAAAAAAAAAAACAAAACAAAAGAACGTCGACGATTCAACTTCGACGAGTTAAAAAATCAAGAATCAAATAAACGAACGAAAAACAAAAAGAGAGAGGAGCGTTCAGAAAAACAATATGATGATAAAAACTTAATCAATTAGTTGTTTCAAATTTCACGCCTGAGTAAATCTAGTCCGTCAATTTTCACACAGATGGCGCTACAGGGTTTCACAGCAAATTATCAATGGAAATTATTCTTTCAAATTTCGCGCCCTACATCCGCCCTAAACTCTATCTACGATCTGTAAGCTTTACACAGGCGGAGCATCCTACTTTCCTTTTGATATTTCATGGCGCCATCTATGTAATTCAGATTGGATAGGATGCACGTAGTTTTGTTCGAGAAATTCAAAATTATTTCAAAATTACAGAATACCAATTTTTTTAATGTCTCGAACCCTCATTTTTTTCAGTCTTTTTGTTTGAAACTATTCACAATTTGTTTTTATTTTTAATTTTTTTGAAACTATTCACAGTTCTTCTTCTAAGGCCTCTGAATCTTCGTTATCAGTTGTTTTTTTTTTTTTGAAATTACACCAATTTGTTCTTGTTTGTTTTTTTTTTTTTTTTTTTGAAACCATTCACAATTCTCTTAAGGCCTCTGAACCCTCTTCTTCAGTTCTCAGTTTTTTTTTTTTTAATTATTTACAATTTATTCTTGTTTGTGTTTTCTTTTTTTGAAACTGTTCACAATTCTTATAAGACCTCTGAACCCTCGATTTCGGTTTTTTTTTTTTTTTTTTTGAAACTATTCACAATTCGTTCTTGTTTGTTTCTGTTTTTGAAAAATATTCACAATCCATTCTGGTCTTTAACGAAAATTGCAGTCTCTTTTATAATTCTATCTGGTTTCGGTTCTCCAAATTCAAAAATGCCCATGTTTCAGTCGCAGGATGTTTGATGTGTTAATATTTAATTAATTATTATGTTGCTCGGTACAGTTCTTGCTAACAACTTTGAATCCTTGAAGTCCGAACGCACGGATGTCATTGCATGTACAAGACATTCTTTGAAATTTTCTGCTATTCCTTAAATAATAATTTCATTTTGCTGCCTGCATCATTTAGTTTTCTTTAACAAGAAACTGTTATCAAGTTCATTTACGTGCATGCACGTAATTCTATTTGATGTCGTGTTTCGCGAACGATTTTTCTTTTGCTTTTGTCGGTTCGCAAACATTTTATGCATTTTAGTTTTTAAATTAATAGTTAATTATTTTGCTGGACGTGTGCGTTCCGCGAAACTCCAACGAAAAAAACACTTCGTGCTAAATGCTCGAATCCTTGAAGTACGAATGCGCGAGAATTATTCATTATGAATGCACGGGATTCCCTCCAGCATTCACACTCAACCTTGATCGGTATGTCCAGAGGTTTTCTCAACTCGATTTAAGCAACATATTTATTTTCATTGTTGATTTACAGTGTGCTTGCAAAAAATTCTTGTTGCTGATCAACCTCTTGCAACACATCATACCAGTTTTTAGTTAGAATTTAATTCGATACTGTTACGCCCACCTCACAAAATGCCAACTGACGTATACTATGCATTTTTCGATCGGTACAACCGGTATTCGCAGCCGCCGCGGTCGATAAAAAAAAATCGCCGTAAAGAAAAAAAAAAGAACTAGTGTGAATGTTGCCGCCTTACGTTTGCGTAATGCAAAACTGAATCATTACGTAAAAATACTTCGGGTCATTTCAGTTTCTATTAATAAAACGTTCGCGTTCGTTCAAACTCTCAAACGTGCTCGGATGCGATGATTTATTTCGTGCATTTTGCAGACTAAATTAATCGTTCAAATTCGGGCATTATGTTAAAACATGCGAAATATGAAATGCAAGGATTGATTGGGTTACTATGCAAAGTGGTTAGGTGGTTTTAGATTGTTTAGAAAGTAGGGCAGGCAAACAATAAATACGTCGAATATTGTTTGGCAATCGATTCATCGAAAAATCTACCTCCTAACCTCTTGGACAGAAATGCATTTGTTTTATTTACCGACCGAGTACATCTGTCAGATTTTTTTTGCAGGCAATGTCGCCAACTTGTAAACGGTAAAATGTAGCCAAAAGGCGCCAATTTTTTCTAAAGTCCATAGAACACTAAAAACTTGGCATTTTTTTTTAAAATTAAAAATAGAACAGAAAGGAACAAAAAAATATCAAACAAAGAAAAGAAGAGAAATGCGAAAAACAGCAACACAATACAAGGCATGAAGTGAACAAAAAAAAAAAACAAAAACAAAAGAAGATTGGTAATACCAAGTCGAATGAAAAATATTTTTCCGGACAAATCAAAAAAAATTCGTAGAAAATGCAGAGCGTAAAACAAAAGAATTGAACAATTGAAATGCAGCAGTAAACAATTAATTTAAAAAAATACATCGAATATTATTGAGCAATCGATTCATCGAGAAATCTACTTAACCTCTGAGACAGAAATGCATTTGTTTTATTTACCGACCGAGTACATCTGTCAGATTTTTTTCAGCAATGTCGCCAACTTGTTGGTAAAATGTAGCCGAAAGGCGCCAGTTTTTTCGAAAGTCGACGGAACACTAAAAACGTGGCATTTTTTAAAATTAAAAATAAAGCAGAAAGAAACAAAAAAAATATCAAGCGAAAAATAGAAGAGAAATGCGAAAAACAGCAACAAGCGAAGGCACGAAGTGAACAAAAAAAACCAAAAGAAGATGGACAGTCTCAAACTGAATGAAACACATTTTCCTTGGGCAAATCAAAAAATTCGTAGGAAATAAAAGCGAAAATAATGCGATAGAAAAAAAAATAAAAACAAAAAAGAACCGGTCGGCGAAATGCAGAGCGTAAAACAAAAGAAGAACACAACTGAAATGCAACAGCAAACAATAAAAAAAACATCGAATATTTAGAATCAATCGAAAAATCTACCTAACCTCGGATGCATTTATTTTATTTACCGACTGAGTATATCTGTCAGATTTTTGCAGACAATGTCGCCAACATGCAAACGGTAAAATGTAGCCATGGAGTCCATAGAACACCAAATACGTGGCATTTTTTAAATTAAAAATAAAGTAGAAAGAAACAAAAAAATGTCAAGTGAAGAATTAGAAAAAAAATGCGAAAAACAGCAATAAAAAAATCAAGTGAAGAATGAGAAGAGAAATGCGAAAAACAGCAACAAAATACAAGGCACGAAGTAAACAAAAAAAGAAAGAACAAAAGAAGATGGCAATACCAAACCGGTTGAAAAACGTTTTTCCGGTCAAATCAAAAAATTCGCGGGGAAATGAAAGCGAAAATAATGCAATAAAAAAAAAACGAAAACAAAAAAGAAACGGTCGACGAAATGCAGAGCGTAAAACAAAAGAAGAACACAACTGAAAACATCGAATATTATTAATCAATCTGCCTAACCTCGGATGCATTTATTTTATTTACCGACCGAGTATATCTGTCAGATTTCTTGCAGACAATGTCGCCAACATGCAAACGGTAAAATGTAGCCAAAAGACGCCAATTTTTTCCTAAAGTCCATGGAACACCAAAAACGTGGCATTTTTTTTAAATTAAAAATAAAGCAGAAAGAAACAAAAAAATATCAAGTGAAGAATTAGAAAAAAAAAAATGCGAAAAACAGCAACAAAAACATATCAAGTGAAGAATGAGAAGAGAAATGCGAAAAACAGCAACAAAATACAAGGCACGAAGTGAACAGAAAAAAGAACAAAAGAAGATGGGCAATACCACAAGCCGGTTGAAAAACGTTTTTCCGATCAAATCAAAAAATTCGCAGGAAATAAAAGCGAAAATAATGCAATAAAAAAAACGAAAATAAAAAAGAAACGGTCGACGAAATGGAGAGCGTGTAAAACAAAAGAAGGTCACGACTGAAACGAACACAAAACAAATGAGAAACGATGAACTACAAAACATGCGTCAATCGAATGCGAAAAATCGGTTCGATAAGAAAAGCAAAAGAAAAATACATAGAAAACAAAAGATTGACGACTAAGATGAACAAAACAAAAAAAAACAAATGAACCTCCGGAGGAGTACTTTCGAAATTTTGCCGCCGCCGCCGCTAAAAACGAGCTTTGTCATTGGTAGCTGCCAGGCGGTAATTGACCAATGACGAAGCTCGTTTTTAGCGCGAAAATTTCAAAATACTCTTCCGAAATTAAAAAAAAACAAAACAGAACAGAGTATACCAGACAACAAAAGACAACCGTTAAAAAGCATCAATCGACAAAATCAATTTGATAAATAAAAATAAAAGAAATAATAAAATAAATAAGAGAAAGAAGTCAGGTAGAGTTTAGTTGGGTTGGAGTGACCTTGAGATTGCTCGAATCTACTTTTAATTGAATTTAATTTTTTCTTTACATTTCTTTTTTCAATTATCAATTTTCTATTTGTGTCAGGTAGATGCAGTTGAGTTGGCTTTGAGATTGGTCGCACTTAATTTTCCATATTCTCATTAAGTTTTCATTTCTTTTCATCATTTTTTTATTTTCTGCCCGGCTTAGATTCGTCTCGGAATTAATTTTCGTTTAGTTTTGCTCTTTAAAAGTTAATTTTTTTTAAGTTGAAAGTTTCAAATTATTTTATGTTTTTTTTTGTTCGCTTGAGTCACATTGAGTTTGGTTAGCTTGGGACGACCTTGATATGGATTCAACTAATTTTAATGAAAAAAAAAAAAAAACGCGAATATCTGGCCGAAAAACTTTCCAAGTCAAGGACACGAAAGTACGATATAAAACAAACGAATCGTGAAGAAAACGCAAAACATCAATTCCTTAAAACAAAAAAAAAGGGAAAGAAAAATATGAATATGAAATTAACAAAAACAAAAAAAAACAAAAGAAAAAGATACTCGAAGTATTCTCGTCTCGTCGTCTATAAATCAAAACAGCGGAGCGGACAGTCATTACTGATCACGTTGTACATATTTTTTTTTTCTTTTGCTTCGATTGTGCAGCTTCTAATTTTTGGAGGGTGATGTACTTTTGTTCCGGGGATTATATTAGACGTTGAATTTTGTTGAGTGCCGTCACGTCGTTATAAGGACAACAAAAAAAGTAGCCCAAATATGATTTTTAAACGTCAAATCTGTCCGAAATGGCGAAATTTCGCCGAATTTGGCAACTCTGTCTGTCACTGTCAAATACTTTTGCAGGTTATGTCATACGTACACGATTAAAATATGATTAAAACTGCTGCCAGGGGAACAGATCACAATTATATCTACTTCTATAACTTAAAAGAAGTTTTGATTTATTTCACGATGCATTTTACGGCCGGTATTAATGGCACACGGCTCAGACATTTAGGTTAAGTATTCGAAGTATGAAATGCAAGCTTGATTGAGTTACTATGCAAAGCAGTTGTTATAGATTGCTAGAAAGTAAAGTAGGGCGAACAATAAAGACCAGGCAATCGATTCGTTGATAAAAAAAAAAAAAACTTCTGCATCACACATAAACAGGGTGGTTATTTTCAACTTATCCCACGTTTCCCCAAGTTTAATGACACTCCGATGATTGGATTGGACTGGACAGAAGCAGATGTCGATTTTTGTTTGAAAATGTATTATGGATGCGGGTATAGCGAATATGAACTTTTTATGTCCCGACGCCCTTATCCAACGCATAACCAAGGGGGTACCTATTATTTATCCGATGGTAATAAGAAGTAAATGCGAAATTACCATCGCCTAGCCTAGACTCGCCGGCATATTTAATTTATGATGGCGCGAAATGGATTATGTATGTGATTTCCATCGCATCGGTTCGGTTGGGCGATGCTCCCTAATTACGTCATTAAAAGCCTTTAATGATTAAAATACAAATTAACAGACGGACGGACGGTGGATATCTGGCATCCGTATCTCTGTGTGTGTGTGTGCGCGCCAGCATCATTATAATTTCATAATATGAATTTTCAAATTAACCTTTCAAAATGTAAATTGCCAATTAAGAGCGGCGAGAAAGAAAAAAAAAGGGGACGTGTTTTACAGAATTCGGTTTCATGGTTTGGTTTTTAAACCAGAAGAATAAAACCACCCTAAGTATTACACAGACCGCGTTGTCGGTGTCGATTTTTTCATCAAGCCCTGTTTACACGTGCTACACGATGGACGTTGTTTGGATCTGTTTAGTAGACAGTTGATTGCATTGCCAACTGTCAATGAATAAAATAGAAAGTACACAACTACAACGAGCATATATAACGAACAAAGGTTGGGGTCATTCAAATTAGTTTACACTAACTATGTATAAAACCGGTGTTGCTAACGCCACGCCTGTTGTCTGGCGGGAGTGGAGTTACTAAACCGGGTTTTACAGGTTTACACGAATTTTTACGCAGATGTTGGTCTTAAACGTTCGTGTAAACGTAGGCGTTGATTCTATATCTTTTCGATCGCCTTCTAAAAAGGTACTTACTCATAAAAATCAGGTCTTCACTTAAACTTTAACACATGAGACCTACGTACAACGTACTCAATCAACTTCCCAAGTAGGTGAAAAATGCATACCATAACAGAAGTACAAAATAGTAGTAGAAATAGTAATCAAGTGAATAAAAAAAAAATAACTTAAAAGTACCTCAAAATAGTTTATACAGCATGTCCCACTGTCGTACCTCTCTTGTTACTAATTTTGCGAAAAAATGTTTCAAATGATAGTTTCACTGTATCATGTGGAGCATATTTTAAAATTAGTTTGACGTATACAGAGTGTTCCGTTTAGCCTGGGCGTTAGGTCACTTCGCTATTTTAATGGAACACCATACATATTTTTACATTTTCGACTTAAGTGGAACACCCTGTGTATTACACATCGAGGAAAAGAAAATTTTCCTCAGATGTAAATAACTTAAAATTCAAAATAAATAAAAAGCAAATCTACATTTTAATTAATTAAATTTTAAATTTAATTAAAATTCGAAAATAATAAAAAGAAAAATCTAAACTCAATTTTAATTAAGTCCAACCCAAGCAAGGTCAGCTCAGCTAAAATCAAGTTAACTGTAACTCAATCCGAGGTAAGAAAATACTAATTAATTAATTGAGATTAAAAAGAAAATAAACCTACAATAATTAAAAATAGTTTCAAAACTGCAAAACACAAAAAGTTTTAACAAAATTGGACTTGTTGTGGTCAACCGAACTCAACTCTATGCAAAAAATCGAGAATTTTAAAACTTTACATTGAAATTCAACAATATAAAATTAAAATTTTATAAAATTGAAACTCAACAAATTAAAACTAAGAAAATTAAAAGCCGAAACTTAGAACCCAAAAAATAAACTTATTAAAATTCAGTCTAACCTAACTCAAGGTTAACCCAAGTCAAACCAACCAGACGTACGAAGTCCAAGCAAAAAATAAATGAAAAAAATTCAAATTAAAAAAAATATTAAAAGCAAAGATCGATCAGAATTAATTCCAACCACAGGCGAAGCCAACCCAACCCAATCCGGAAAACAAGAAAAATACAAAAAAACCTTGAAATTTAAAAACAAACTCGAGAAAAAAAATTAAATTCTTAATTTTAATGCTTGACCTTTTAAACTCCTTATAAATTTATAAACTCAGCTCAAATCCCAGCTCAATCCCAGGCAAAAAAAAAAAAAAATATTAATGAAGACTAGAAAGAAAATAAATCTAGAAAAATTAAAAACGGTTTCAAAAGCTACAAAAACACCAAAAAATTCGAGTTATTGAGGTCAACCGAACTCAACTCCAAGCAAAAAAAAAAAAACTGAGAATATTGAAACTCAGTAACTTAAAACTAAAAAATTGGAAGGCGAAACTCAAAATCCAAAAAATAAACTTAAAAATCCATTTAATAAAATTCAGTCCAACCTAACCTAAGATTAACCCAAACCAACCCAATGTACGTAGTACAAGCAAAAAAGAAATAGTTGAAAAAAGAAAAACTAAAATAAAAAAATATCAAAAGCGGAAATCGAGCAGAATTAAATCCAACGCAAGCAAGACCAACCCAACTCAATGCGGAAAACAAATGAATAAAAAACATAAAACCAAAATTCAGTTACCCTCCAATCTAAGCAAGTCTAATTCTCTAATTAAAAAAAAAATAATTAAGACTAAAAAAAAATTAAGCTAAATTTATAAACTCAGCTCAAATCAAGTTAACTTTAACTCAAGCTCAGGCAAAAAAAATATTAATTAAGACTATAGAAAGAAAATAAACGTGTAAAAATTAAAAATAGTTAAAAAGGTACAAAACAGCAACAAATTTAAACTCAATTGGAGTTACTGAGGTCAACCGAACTCAATTCCAAGCAAAAAAAAAACCAGAATATTGAACTCAAAAACTTAAAGCTGAAAAAATAGAAGCCGAAACTCAAAACCAACACAATAAACTTAAAAATCAAAGCAATTAATAAAATTCGATCCAACCTAACACACAAGGTTAATCCAAACGTACCCAGTGGACGTGGTGCAAGCAAAAAATAATAGAAAAAAATTAAAAAAAAATATATTAAAAGCAGAAATCGGACAGAATTAATTCCAACGTAAGCAAGACCGAGCTAACTCAATCCGGAAAACAAGTAAATAATAAAAAAGTTAAAATCCAATTACCTTCCAATCTAAGCAAGTCTATCTCTGCTCAAAAAAAAAATTAATTAATTAAGACTGAAAAAATAAATAAATAAAATAGCGACATCTTACTATCGCTTTTTGACCTAACATTGCAGTAGGATAGACAAATTGAAGCGGGATTTGCTCCTAATGAGTCCCCCATGCAAGGCGGCCATGCTTGCTGTCAAAGCATAATGAAAGATTTTAGAAAAATTTTGTGCAAATCGTTTTTGATTGCAGTGAGAACCTCGAGCAGCCTCTGGACAGCTGTTTCAGCCCTGCTTGGGGCTTCTTCAGCAGAAACGTAGCTCGACATTCCCACTGCAGACCAAAAACGACTTGCACAATTTATTCGCAAATGCGATGTAAGAATGATGAACATATAAAGTAGCTTTTTGACCTAACAGCTGTCCAGAGGCTGCTCGAGGTTCTCACTGCAATCAAAAACGATTTGCACAAAATTTTTTTGAAAAAATAAACCTATAGAAATTAAAAATAGTTTAACAATAGTCTGACAACACCAAAATTTAAACTCAATTGAAGTTACTAAGGTCAACCGAACTCAACTCCAAGCAAAAAATTGAGAATATTGAAACTCAAAAACTCAAAAAAATAGAAGCCGAAACTTGAAACCCAAAAAATAAACTTAAAAATCAAAGCTATTAATAAAACTCAATCTAACCTAACCCAATGTTAACCCAAACGTACGTAGTACAAGCAAAAAAATAAAAGAAAAAAGAAACTAAAATAAAAAAAAATATATTAAAAGCAGAGATCCAACAGAATTCAGCATAAGCAAAATCAACCAAACTCAATCCGGAAAACAAGTAAATAATAAAAAAAAAAAGTTAAAACCTTCCAATCTAAGCAAGTCTATCAAAAAAAATTAAATAATTAATTAAGACTAAAAAAAAAATGATCCTACAGAAATTAAAAATAGTTTAAAAGCTAGAAGACACCAAAAATTTAAGCTCAATTAAGTTATTGAGGTCAACCGAACCCAATTCCAAGCAAAAAACTGAGAAGATTAAAACTTTGTAAAATTGAAACTCAAGAAGTTAAAAAGAAAAAATTGAAAGTCGAAACTCAAAACTTAAAAATCAAAGCAATTAATAAAATTCAGTCCAACCCAACTCAAAGTTAACCCAAGCCAAACTCAACGCGATTCAGCGCCGCGCACTTAGATCCTAACGGGATACGTAAAGCAATCGTTGATCGCGATACCCCTCTACGCACGTGATGCCAGTGAAAACTGCTTTAAATTTGAGGGACTCCAGTCATAACGCATAGTTTACTTATAGATTAGGTGTTGTACTTTTGTTTTTATAATCGGCGAGTTTTTACGATCTTTAATCTTTAATGATGTCTCTGTATAATTAATAGACGGTTCTTATCAGTTGATACACAGAGACATCATTAAAGATTAAAGATTGTAAAAACTCGCCGATCATAAAATACCTAATCTATAAGTAAACTATGCGTTATGACCAGGGAAAAGAATTCAGGTCACTTAGCATTGGACGCTTTTTACGTCGAATTTTAAAATTAGTTTGACGTATACAGAGTGTTCCGTTTAGCCTGGGCGTTAGGTCACTTCGCTATTTTAATGGAACACCATACATATTTTTACATTTTCGACTTAAGTGGAACACCCTGTGTATTACACATCGAGGAAAAGAAAATTTTCCTCAGACGTAAATAACTTAAAATTCAAAATAAATAAAAAGCAAATCTACATTTTAATTAATTAAATTTTAAATTTAATTAAACTTCGAAAATAATAAAAAGAAAAATCTAAACTCAATTTTAATTAAGTCCAACCCAAGCAAAGTCAGCTCAGCTAAAATCAAGTTAACTGCAACTCAATCCGAGGCAAAAAAATATTAATTAATTAAGGTTAAAAAGAAAATAAACCTACAATAATTAAAAATAGTTTCGAAACTACAAAACTCAAAAAGTTTTAACACAATTGGGCTTGTTGTGGTCAACCGAACTCAACTCTATGCAAAAAATTGAGAATTTTAAAACTTCACATTGAAACTCAACAATATAAAACTAAAATTTTATTTTAATTTAGTAAAAACTCGCCGATTATAAAATACCTAATCTATAAGTAAACTATGCGCTATGACCAGGGAAAAGAATTCAGGCCACTTAGCAGTGGACGCTTTATACGTCGCATTTACTCCTACGCATAGTTTACTTATAGATTAGGTATTTTATGATCGGCGAGTTTTTACAATCTTTAATCTTTAATGATGTCTCTGTATAATTAATAAATGGTTCTTATCAGTTGATACACAGGGACATCATTAGAGATTAAAGATTGTAAAAACTCGCCGATCATAAAATACCTAATCTATAAGTAAACTATGCGTTATGACCAGGGAAAAGAATTCAGGCCACTTAGCATTGGACGCTTTTTACGTCGAATTTACTCCTACGCATAGTTTACTTATAGATTAGGTATTTTATGATCGGCGAGTTTTTACAATATTTAATTTTTAATGATGTCTCTGTATAATTAATAAATGGTTCTTATCAATAGTTGATACACAGGGACACCATTAAAGATTAAAGATTGTAAAAACTCGCCGATCATAAAATACCTAATCTATAAGTAAACTATGCGTTATGACCAGGGAAAAGAATTCAGGCCACTTAGCATTGGACGCTTTTTACGTCGAATTTACTCCTACGCTTAGTTTACTTATAGATTAGGTATTTTATGATCGGCGAGTTTTTACAATATTTAATTTTTAATGATGTCTCTGTATAATTAATAAATGGTTCTTATCAATAGTTGATACACAGGGACACCATTAAAGATTGTAAAAACTCGCCGATCATAAAATACCTAATCTATAAGTAAACTATGCGTTATGACCAGGGAAAAGAATTCAGGCCACTTAGCAGTGGACGCTTTATACGTCGAATTTACTCCTACGCATAGTTTACTTATAGATTAGGTATTTTATGATCGGCGAGTTTTTACAATCTTTAATCTTTAATGATGTCTCTGTATAATTAATAAATGGTTGTTATCAGTTGATACACAGGGACATCATTAAAGATTAAAGATTGTAAAAACTCGCCGATCATAAAATACCTAATCTATAAGTAAACTATGCGTTATGACCAGGGAAAAGAATTCAGGCCACTTAGCGTTGGACGCTTTTTACGTCGAATTTACTCCTACCACCTTTGCGCGGCTCCGATACATCGAATTGTTATTGAGTGGGAGGAGAAGCAAGCGTTCACACTTAGTAGAAATTATTGTCGGCCAGGTTGATACGGTCCGAGAAGTAAATTTTCGTACCGTTCGCGGAACAAGTGGCCGGAATTCTTTTCCCTGGTTATGACCCTAGTCTCTAAAATTTAATCCAGTTTTCATTGGCATGACATGGTTAGAGGGGTATCGCGATAAAACGATTGCTACGTATCCCGTTAATCTCCAATGATGTCTCTGTATAATTGCAATAACAGTTTCTAATCAGTCAATACACCGGGACGTCATTAAAGATTGTAAAAATGCGAAGAAAACATCGACGAATTAATTGATCGAAAAACAGTTCGTTTAAGCTTTCTTAAGGTTCCTGTTCCAGTTGCCGCGGACTTAATTTAAAGAATTTAAGCTTCTTTTTTCTGTTATCTTTCGCGTTCACTTCGTGAGGTAAATAAACCGAATGAAATTCATTGAACTTGTTGTTGAGGTATTATTTTGTGAAAAAACTCGAATTTCTTTACGTCGTCGCCGTCGGAGCGAGCTAATTTGTTTGGAAACTCGGAACATTCCACGGGCGGCGGAGGCGGCGGCGGCGACGTCAATTATCAAGGATTTGTTAATTACCGCGTTAATAATTATTGCGCTTTTCACAATGCTCGTGACTTACTTTCCTCTTTTTTTTTTTTTAATACTAAATAACGCGACCTCCGAAATATGTATTATGGTATCGAGTGCACGCCGCCGCTTACCTCGACATCCCCGACGACGAAGAAAAAGGCCACAATCGCATGATTCTTTTAATTAAAAAAAAAGCTTCTTTGTAGGTCATGCGACGACGTCAAACAGCGCCGACCGCAGCAAGAACAAGAACTATACACGTAGTTTGACACGGATCGATTTAGTTTCTCATCTATTTATTACCGCCGCCGCAGTTTCTTTTACGAATTTCGTGACAAGGCAGAACGATTCGAATGTTGTTAAGTTAACACAAGTTCAGTGAACATTTTATTTGCGGAATGTCCTCTTCACTGCAAACAGGATGTTTTCGAATTAGTTTTGCATTGAAAGGGAAAATGTAGGCGGCGCGCGCGGCGGCGCGCAGAACCTCCAACGAATAGAATCATTATCGACTGGTATTTATAGAAACTGTTGTTTAGAAGTCGCAGTTTCTCATTCTGAATATTGTATGATAATAGAATCGAAACACGTGGAGCTTAGCTTTTCAATAAACTTGAAGACCATCAGAGACGACCGACGCGCGTGTGAGAGACAGAGTCGGACTCGTCGCGAATCGCTTTTCTGAAACCGCGGTGGAAAACCAAAAATTCGTTGAAGGGAACCGTCTTTTCCCCCACAGTTTTAATGCAATTAATTCGTTTGCAATCACTTCCCGATGAATTTTAATTTACAAGGTGCTTTCTTTCGCTCACAAAATCGTGATCCAAACGTGTTTTGATTCTTTTTTTTTTGAATCTCTCCATTTTTAAAACTTGTTTGGATTGAATTAGGGTTATTTACAAATGAACTGTCAATCAAAAAATCAAAAGTCAGGTGTTTTGTTGCAACAAGTACGAAATTCAGATCGAAACTATTCGAAACATGATTCAAACTTTTAAGCGAAAGAAAGCACCCAAACTCGAATCAAGTGAACGAAAACAAAAGACGATCAATCGATAATTAAATAAAAACAAAATGACGTCCAATCAAATCAAATCAAATAGAAACGAAAAAAAAAAAAAAAAGATAATAAACAGATTAAAAACAAAGCAAATAAAATCGATCAAAAGAAAAAAAACAAAGGTCGATCAATTGATTATATTGAAAAGTGAATTAAATAAAGTCAAATTATTTCAAATTTCAAAAACAACACGAAACAAAACAAAAGACGATCGGTGATGAAAATATGACTAAAATGAAAATTCTGTGAAACTAAATGCATCGAATCGAGAACACTGACGACGGTCTGGACAAAAACAAAAACAAAAACAAAAGAGAATAAAAGTGATAATTCAAAATAAAAATGAGAGAAACGGCGAGCGATCGGTTTATAATAAAAAAAAAATCAAATCAAAATAAATAATAAATAAAAAAACAAATTGTCAAAATTCAACAAAATTTGTTGTTGTTGCAACAACTACGAAATTCAGGTCGAAACTGTTCGAAACATGATTCAAACTTTTAAGCGAAAGAAAGCACCCAAACTCGAATCAAGTGAACGAAAACAAAAGGCGATCAATCGATAATTAAATAAAAACAAAATAACGTCCAATCAAATCAAATAGAAACGAAAAGAAAAAAAAGATAATAAACAGATAAAAACAAAGCAAATAAAATCGATCAAAAGAAAAAAAACAAAGGTCGATCAATTGATTATATCGAAAAGTGAATTAAATAAAGTCAAATTATTTCAAATTTCAAAAACAACACGAAA
The DNA here is from genome assembly GCA_036172665.1 of Prosopocoilus inquinatus. Taxonomy (NCBI): domain Eukaryota; kingdom Metazoa; phylum Arthropoda; class Insecta; order Coleoptera; family Lucanidae; genus Prosopocoilus; species Prosopocoilus inquinatus. Next base: position 3,966,565 of record CM069873.1, read on the forward strand.
CAAAACAAAAGACGATCGGTGATGAAAATATGACTAAAATGAAAATTCTGTGAAACTAAATGAATCGAATCGAGAACACTGACGACGGTCTGGACAAAAACAAAAACAAAAACAAAAGAGAATAAAAGTGATAATTCAAAATAAAAATGAGAGAAACGGCGAGCGATCGGTTTATAATAAAAAAAAAATCAAATCAAAATAAATAAATAACAAATTGTCAAAATTCAACAAAATTAAAATTTAACATTATTATACCCTGTTTTTTTTAATTCGGAGGAATACTTTGAACTTTTGGCGCTAAAAACGAGCTTTGTCATTGGTAGCCGGTTGGAATTGACCAATGACAAAGCTTGTTTGACCAATGATAAAGGTCGTTTTTAGCGCCAAAATTTCAAAATACTCCTCCGAATTAAAAAAACACAGTATAGTAGATATCTGCACTTACTGTTTTCGAAATATTAATTAGATTCGAAGGGAGGTCGATGAAAATTTTTATTTCCTTGTAAGGGGTCGATGTTTAAAAAAAAAAAGGTCGGGAAACTCCATCCAACAATTGCTGGACACCCGGTATTTAATAATTTTTCAATGCGCGGGAGAAAACGGGAATTTTCGTTAGAATTGCGGGAATTCAGACTTGATACAATTGGCAGCACTGACCTAAAGATACACTTACGTCAGTGCACCAAACGACTCGCTGCGTAAATTAGAGGTTATGTATAAATATTTTCGCGTTTAGGTCTATCACGTTCAATCCTTTCAATTTAAAGGAAAGGAAGCACCAAAACATGATAAAGTTTTATTGAAAATCACAAAAGTGATTCAGTGTTCACCCCTCGGGCTTCATCAATATGTTCGAAATTAAACATTTTGAAACGTCACTTTGACAATTCAAATTCAAATTAAGCTGTCAGCAATTAGTGTTGCCAATCCAGAGACAACCGACCACTGAGACGTTCAATTCAATAGTAAAATTCTATTCGCTCAAATAAATTGGTCCAGTGTAAAATGAAAGGTGAACGTAGAGGGCGTTTCAAAACTACAAAGCGCGAAAATTTGAAAATTGCATTTTTTTTTCTAATTCGAAATTCACAGCCTACTGCGATTACAAATTTAAATGACAGATGTTTGGTACATACAAAGAAATGTTTGGGTTGCAGATAGACTTATGTACATGTTCTATTTTTTTTCAGGAATTCAATCTACTGCCTAATTTAAATTTTTTTTTTTTGAAGTAACTTCTGATTACACGTGCCAGATAAATTCAGAAAGCTGATAGGACCCACTCACCGCAATAATAATCACGAGTGATCCCTGTAACTACGCGAAAAATCTATTTTTATCTTCCGTGCGGCTACTTAATAAATTTATTTATTTATTTTTTGCGTCACGAAGAGATTAGAAAGACTTATACGTACGACTTTTTTCGACTACCTAAATTTTATAGCCGCCCGCCTTACAAATTGGCGGTCGATAGTAATTTATAGATCGACGGCGGCGGCGGCGTTGGAAGATAACGATGACAGTGATAAGGACCGCGTAGAAAGACTGTGGGCCCGACGTAGGTCGCCCTCGAGATTACATCCTTTTATCTTTATCCGGCGGTTTAATTTAGAAAGTGGGTCAATTCACTGCGAATTTTATTCTAAAATTTGTTACGAGGTCAGGAAAATAATAATAAGGAAAAGCGCTTTGTACTGAAAAAAAAAAAAACTGCCGCACAGGCGAGGCGGCGAGATCTTTGGGGCGGAGCTTAAATGTCTGCTGCTTACGCTGCGTATACGAGACGAGTCACGTGATGTGCTCTTGTCAAGTTGCATGACCCTTACCTACGGTATTTACTCAAAAGTCTCTCTACAAAAAAAAAAACATTTCCTCTTCTTACGTTTATTTAATTTAGAAACTAGGTCAACTTGCCGGGAATTTTATAAAATCTCCTACGGATCGATAAAATAAGGAAAAGCTTTTAAGGATTACTCAAGAAAGCCGCCGATTAAGCGGCGAGACGGGAGAAGAGTCTTTGGGGCGGGGCTTAACTTCTGACGGTGCAAAATATGTAGGACGACGAGTCACGTGACAGGTTCTTCTCAAGTTGCATGACCTTTACCACCTACTTAGAAGTCTACTTAAAAAAAAAATGTTTTTCTCAAGTTGCATGGCATAACCTTTACCACCTACTTAGAAGTCCTATTTAAAAAAAAAAAAATATTTTTCTGGTCTTATATGCTTTGGCTCTGCGCAATCCCCGCTCTTCTCCCTCCCTTTTAGGTTAACCTTTCCAGGCATTTACTAGTTAAAATTAAGCTGGACCAATCAACGGACAGTAAACAAATACATGCAAGGCCCTGGTGGGATTCGAACCCACGCCGAGGTGCGACACCACTTTATAAGCCGGCTAGGCTAACCGCTGAGCTACTCGCCTGACAGATTATTTTTCTTAAGTTTGTTTAGGTCAACTTGCCGGGAATTTTATAAAATCTCTTACGGATCGATAAAATAAGGAAAAGCTTTTAAGGATTACTCAAGAAAGCCGCCGATTAAGCGGCGAGACGGGAGAAGAGTCTTTGGGGCGGGGCTTAACTTCTGACGGTGCAAAATATGTAGGACGACGAGTCACGTGACAGATTCTTCTCAACTTGCATGACCTTTACCACCTGCTTAGAAGTCTACTTAAAAAAAATGTTTTTCTCAAGTTGCATGGCATAACCTTTACCACCTACTTAGAAGTCCTACTTAAAAAAAAAAAATATTTTTCTGGTCTTGTATGCTTTGGCTCTGCGCAATCCCCGCTCTTCTCCCTCCCTTTTAGGTTAACCTTTCCAGGCATTTACTAGTTAAAATTTTAAAATTGAGCTGGACCAATCAACGGACAGTAAACAAATACATGCAAGGCCCTGGTGGGATTCGAACCCACGCCGAGGTGCGACACCACTTTATAAGCCGGCTAGGCTAACCGCTGAGCTACTCGCCTGACAGATTATTTTTCTTAAGTTTGTTTAGGTCAACTTGCCGGGAATTTTATAAAATCTCTTACGGATCGATAAAATAAGGAAAAGCTTTTAAGGATTACTCAAGAAAGCTGCCGATTAAGCGGCGAGACGGGAGAAGAGTCTTTGGGGCGGGGCTTAACTTCTGACGGTGCAAAATATGTAGGACGACGAGTCACGTGACAGATTCTTCTCAAGTTGCATGACCTTTACCACCTGCTTAGAAGTCTACTTAAAAAAAAAATGTTTTTCTCAAGTTGCATGGCATGACCTTTACCACCTACTTAGAAGTCCTACTTAAAAAAAAAAAATATTTTTCTCTTCTTGTATGCTTTGGCTCTGCGCAATCCCCGCTCTTCTCCCTCCTTTTTAGGTTAACCTTTCCAGGCATTTACTAGTTAAAATTTTAAAATTGAGCTGGACCAATCAACGGACAGTAAACAAATACATGCAAGGCCCTGGTGGGATTCGAAGTCACGCCGAGGTGCGACACCACTTTATAAGTCGGCTAGGCTAACCGCTGAGCTACTCGCCTGACAGATGATTATTTTTCTTAAGTTTGTTTAGGTCAATCGCTGTGAATTTTATAAAATCTCTTTTGAAGTCGGGAAAATAAGGAAGAGAGCTTTTGGGGATTACTCGAAACAACTGCCGATTAACCTGCGAGCAGTGTTGCCAACCCTCTTGTGTGTGGTTTTCCCCTCACCGCGGTTCCAAATTCCCCCAACTCAAACAAGAAATCCCCTATTATAAATTCAAATTATAATTATTTAAATAAATGCGGTTATACAGGGTGTACTCTGATGTAACCGACGAACTTACACCATGTGTTCTAGAGGCGATTTTGAACAAAAAACTCCGTATACGCTTTAGGCCAATTCCTTTCCGTTCTCGAAATATCTACAAGAGAAAAATAAATGGGGGATGAGTATTTAATCATGAAATGCCATTTCGTGTGTTCTAGAAGTAATTCCGATCGTAAGAAACTTCATCGTATTTACTTTACATCAATTACTTTCAGTTCCTGAGATGTTGGCAAAAGAAAAAAAAAGTGCATCAGTAATGTATTTAATCAAAAAACTACACATTTTCCTTTTACAAAACATAGAAGACCCACGTGTACAGCTCATAGTGAAATGATTGGTTAAGTGATGTAAGGAAGTAACCCGAATCTGCTGCGCAGAAGTTTCTGTCTTCTTCTGTGGAGCAGATCTGACTTTTTACCGTACATCATTTTTTCTTTCGTCGATATCTCAAGAACGGAAAGGAATTGGCCTAACGTGTATAGGATGTTTTCTGTTCACGATCACCTCTAGAACACATGGTGTAAATTCGTCGATTACTTCAGGAAACACCCTGTATATATACCGGATGGAACATGAAAAACATTCGGTGCTGTAACTTCCTTATTTTTTATTCGATGATAATAAGTACTGCGCCAAAACAAAATCGCTTCAAAAATACTCTAACCTCTGATTGTATTGTAAATTGTAAAACAAAATAAAGATTAACTTGAATGTAAAATGTTAAATATAAGGAAAATAATAAATAGGAAAATGCCTCCCAGAAATTTCTAAGATTTTTCCCCGAGTTTAGTTAGGATAAAATCGGCAAGCTGGTGGCGAGACGAAGAAGTACCTTTTGGGGCGGAGCTTCTCTGCTTACGCTGCATTGCTTATGTAGGACGAGTCACGTGACATGTTCTTCTCAAGTTGCATGACCCTTACCTGGTACTCAAAAATCTTTCAATTGAAAAAAAATGCTCATTTCCCTCTCAAATTCCTTCTAGTTTCATTACCAACAGCTTAAGCGAAATGCATTTTCTCTGATTTGATTATTAAAGACGAATTAAATTATCGCGGAGAACAAAATACGCCTTCCTCTGCAACTTTTTAATGAAACCAATTAGTTTGATAAATTTGATTTCTTTTTTTGTTTTCTTTTTTTTTTGATAGAACCGTGGTGTTTGCGCGCGCGTTGTTTTCCTCTTCTTCTAAATTTGCGACGACTTAAGACTTAAAAAAAAAAAACTCCACTCGAAAACTGAAGAGTCTGCACGAAACGGAACTGCGCTGAAAATACGAACGCGTCGTCAGTGTTATTATTATTATTATTACAGCTCCAAAGTGCAGGGAATAAGTGCGTTTCGCGGACGTCCGCGAATAACCTTGCAACAGATCCGAATTTATGTATTCTATTAAAAACGAACGCACCATACATCACAATGAAGCTTCGGTTCGAAAACTAAAAAAATACAGTTTCCTGTAACTGTTTTGTTTCTCCAAAGTGTCAGCTTGTCAATTCTGAAAGCTTGAAAAATGTTTAATAGCGTTTTCGATTCAGTTCAGTTGCACTGGCTGCAATCACAATCAGAGTACATGTTTGCATCTTGTTTTAACCTCGTGTGATAAAACGAGATGAAGATACTCCGAGTGTGGCCAGTGCAAGTGAATCGAAAACGCTTTGAGTGAGTGTCACCTGTGAAGTCGTATTTAAACTATACAATTTTGGAGAAAGAAAAATTACAGGAATCTGTAATTATTTACTATTTTTTTACCTTACGAATTCCTGAAAAAAATAGAACACGTACATAAGTCTATCTGCAACCCAAACATTTCTTTGTATGTACCAAACATCTGTCATTTAAATTTGTAATTACAGTAGGCTGTGAATTTCGAATTAGAAAAAAAAATGCAGATTTTCAAATTTTCGCGCTTTGTAGTTTTGCAACGCCCTCTACGTTCACCTTTCATTTTACACTGGACCAATTTATTTGAGCGAATAGAATTTTACTATTGGATTGAACGTCTCAGTGGTTGGTTGTCTCTGGATTGGCAACACTAATTGCTGACAGCTTAATTTGAATTTGAATTGTCAAAGTGACGTTTCAAAATGTTTAATTTCGAACATATTGATGAAGCCCGAGTGGTGAACACTGAATCACTTTTGTGATTTTCAATAAAACTTTATCTTGTTTTGGTGCTTCCTTTCCTTTAAATTGAAAGGATTGAACGTGATAAACCTAAACGCGAAAATATTTATACATAACCTCTAATTTACGCAGCGTGTCGTTTGGTGCACTGACGTAAGTGTATCTTTAGGTCAGTGCTGCCAATTGTATCAAGTCTGAAATCCCGCAATTCTAACGAAAATTCCCGTTTTTTCCCGCACATTGAAAAATTATTAAATACCGGGTGTCCAGCAATTGTTGGATGGAGTTTCCCGACCTTTTTTTTTTTAAACATCGACCCCTTACAAGGAAATAAAAATTTTCATCGACCCCCCTTCGAATCTAATTAATATTTCGAAAACAGTAAGTGCAGATATCTACTATACTGTGTTTTTTAATTCGGAGGAGTACTTTGACATTTTGGCGCTAAAAACGACCTTTGTCATTGGTCAAACAAGCTTTGTCATTGGTCAATTCTAGCCGGCTACCAATGACAAAGCTCGTTTTTAGCGCCAAAATTTTAAACTATTCCTCCAAATTACAAAAACAGGGTATAATAATGTTAAATTTAAATTTTGTTGAATTTTGACAATTTGTTTTTTTATTTATTATTTATTTTGATTTGATTTTTTTTTTATTATAAACCGATCGCTCGCCGATTCTCTCATTTTTAGTTTGAATTATCACTTTGATTCTCTTTTGTTTTTCTTTTTGTCCAGACCGTCGTCAGTGTTCTCGATTCGATTCATTTAGTTTCACAGAATTTTCATTTTAGTCATATTTTCATCACCGATCGTCTTTTGTTTTGTTTCGTGTTGTTTTTGAAATTTGAAATAATTTGACTTTATTTAATTCACTTTTCGATATAATCAATTGATCGACCTTTGTTTTTTTTTCTTTTGATCGATTTTATTTGCTTTGTTTTTAATCTGTTTATTATCTTTTTTTTTTCGTTTCAATTTGATTTGATTGGACGTTATTTTGTTTTTATTTAACTATCGATTGATCGCCTTTTGTTTTCGTTCACTTGATTTGAGTTTGGGTGCTTTCTTTCGCTTAAAAGTTTGAATCATGTTCGAATAGTTTCGACCTGAGATTCGTAGTTGTTGCAGCAAAACACCTGACTTGAATTTTTGATTGACAGTTCATTTTTAAATAACCATAATTCAATCCAAACAAGTTTTAAAAATAGAAAGGGATCAAAACGCGTTTGGATCACGATTTTGTGAACGAAAGAAAGCAAGCACCTTTTATCTCGTCTTAACCTCACGGAATAAGATGAGATGAGGATACATTCACTGCACGTAATCCACACCAATCAAAAGCACTATTAAATGTCATATCTCTCAAATATACGTAGGGCTGTCAACAATGTCATTTTGACACGAAGATGAAGACTTCGGGTTTGACGATCATTATTCGGGATTCGGGTTTCAAATAAAAATATTCCGACGCACAAAAAATTATATCTCCTCGTAGGCAAAAATTTAGTGGAATTTCCTTTTAATAAAGTGTTGCTAATTCGAAGAAATTTTCTCTTTTTGGAGAGAATTTTTTTATGTGATGCGGAGGAGTAATTTTTATTTAGTTTATGTTATTTATGTTTGTTTTTATTACCGTGTTGAACGATCTATCTATAAAAAAATTGAAAGTGGGTAAAACTAGCATAACTACTAAACTAATATAAAATAGCAGCGGATAATAAAAGGCGGACAAGAATTTGATATACTCTCAAAATCAGACTTCTATTGAGGTTATGTTACTGTCAAAATATCGCAGCAACTCTTCCTTCCTGTCCAGACTTCATCTATCAAAGTTAATACTTTCATAAACAGACTCTAAGGAAGCTTTAATTTAAAGTCACTTTAAGTATAGAGAAACAAATGATTTTTTTTAGGTTAAAGTAATTTTAAATTTTAAAGTCTGATTATGGAAACGGCCCTTATTCTTTTTAAGCGGAACGTAAATAAGACGTCTTGCCAAAATACAAGAAAAACATGAACTATTAGTAAAAGTTAATTAAACGTCGGAATTACTACTGGCATTTCGTATACGTACCAAACGTCAGAAGTATTAAAATTAAAAAAATTAAAATCACATTTACATTATCTTGAATGACCTGCTCGGATTTTATCGGCCGCTATCGTATTTAAAGAGTTGGTAGCGATTTTAGTTCTATTTGGTGCAGTATAGTTCGAAAGATGATTAAAAATAAAAATACATTTCAAATTTCGCGCTGACAAACTGGTTCGACGAAACGTACACAGATGGCGTTGACGTTACGCAGTACAATTTCAAGCAAATCTTTTAAAAATGAATTAAGCCGCGTGAAATCTGTAAAACAAATACAGTTAAAATATTTTGCTCGTTTTAATAACAATATTTTTTTACTTGCAAATGAAATTGAATGCCGAAAATTCACGAAAGGCGAATTCGAAATTCGAAATTAAAGAAAAAGCCCAAGAAGCTCAACAACGTTTTATTTTTGCTATTTTGATTAGATTTTTGTTCTCAACAGAAACTAAATTTGCGACAAATTAAATATGAACGATGATATGTGATTACGTCGAGGTCAACGTTGCCAGCTCAAACGACTTCTTTCCCAGCCTACTTCGATTAAAATATTCGCTTTTAATGGCGTTTTCCGCACATTAAAATTTAATTTAAATCTCGTGTTAATTTTTAATTCTTTGACTTAAGTGTGCGATTCAATTCTTAGTCGAAAGTGCGCGATACATTAACGTTGGTGTGTAATTAACACTTATGTCGGATTTTGATTGTCACCTCACCTGTCAGTTTTTTGACATTCACATTGACAGATAAATAAAATCTGACGTATTAACGTCAGCTTTTTAAAATAGTATGTATATGTGAAAAATGTTAAAATAAATTAAGATTAAATTCTATTTTTTGTTAATTTCTTTAATTCTATTTTTCTTTCTCCTTTTAAGAAACTAAAGTCGGCGTTGTGTCGAAAATACGAGAAATTAGCATTAAATAATGTTGGTTTGGGGAACATTGCTCTTCTTCAGGGGATTTTATCACTTCTGAAAATGGAGAAATTTGTCAGGACACGCTCATTAAGATGGTGGCAACACTGGCTGTCATGAAGACAACCACCACAGGAAGTATCATCGTGTAAATACAGTCGCTCAACCTATTGCGACAAAACTTTCATGGGATTTACTACATTATGATAGTGTTTAGTTCCTCTGATAGTTGTTTTCGTGATGGTATACATTATTCACAAATTAAAAAACCGCCACCTGTTGCATTATGTTGGTATTAAAACATAAGTCCCCTATAGAACATTATCAAAATACTAAGTTGGCACTACTAAGGTATTTGAAGTTTCATGTCAAAATAATTTGTCATTTCCATTTTACTATTAGTTTATTTACATTTATATTCATTTTCACGAGCTGTTTCAACTAATTACAGTGTGTCTGTTATAAAATTGCTTGCAAACGATAAGGTAAGAACCATGAATCTATCATAATTATTAAATATAGAATCAGGGATTTGTTCCGAACGTATAACCTTATCGTTTGTTTCAAACACTTGTCAATTTTGTTACCAAATTTTTAACTGGGACACTGTTGCCGGTTGTATTTTTCACACAGGCAACACCGCCAGTGGTCTTTCAATTTGCGAACAAATTATAACTGTCATTGTGAAAATAAGGCTTGACTCAACGAATTTTAAATCGTGGGAATTCAGCTTTAGCATAAAATATTTTGAAGGATTTGCATCTGTATTTGTAAGTTGACCCTAGTCGTAAACCCAATTAACACTTGAGATTAGAGAAACCCGGTTAATTCGCAGTGAAAATAAGACGAAGAAAAAAATAAAACAATTAAAACCGAATTCGCAAGGCATTTATGTATAATAATAATAACACTGACATTGAACTCTCTCCTCGGAGTCGATGCACTTATTATTTACTTTTGATATTCAACAAGCCGTATCCGGTCTGGGTATATTGCATCAATAAATTCGCTTACGCGAAAGTGACGACGAAATAACAACAATGCGGAATTTTTGCATGTTCCGGTGCATCCCCCGCGCGCTGGAAATATTAAAAGAAGCGGCGGCGGCGGCGGACGCGCGCGGAATTTATTTATTTACCGAGTTTCGAAGTTCAAGATCGACCGACGCCGGAAGAATACGAATAAGCGAAGATCAAGAACGGAATTTGTTGGTGGAAAAAAAAAAAAAAAACAAGGACGGGAAGTTGAGATGGCGAGCAGAAGGAAAAAAAATGCCGAAGATTTCCGGTGTGTAGAACTGAAATGGATCGCGCTCTCAAAACTAAACTAAAAAGAGCAGATATAACACATGTTTGGGGCGGAGGCAACGGCGAAAAATTCGCACGAAATTATTTAAATCACGAAACGAGATGCACTTTAATAATTAATAATTACCATCGAGTTTATTGCACCTTTAATACAATGGGAAGTGACTTAAAAAAAAACATTCTTCTTCAAGGTTCATAAATTGCAGCGCGATTAAATTAAATTAAAAAAAAAAAAAAAAACGATGATGATACATCTTGACACTTGCCCGGAAACTTTTGTGCGGTAGTGTACGCCGTACATTCCTTACGAAGGCGTTAAATGCTTCAGCTATTCTGGGAATTCCACCAATTACATTCAAAAATAAATCGAGACTATGTATAATAAAGCAAAAAAATTAATTGAAAGGATTACACACTCGAATTCCTCAGAAAAACGCATAAAATAAAACTTTTTTCCGTTCGTGCTATTTGTGACATTTCCTGGTTGATTTGAATCAAAAATTATGTTGTGTTTTTCACTTATTATGAAAGTTCTAAATTTAGATATTCGTTGTTATTTTTTCCGACTTTTTAGTACCTTCAAGTTTCGCTTAAAAGTTTGAATCGTGTTTCGAATAATTTGGACCTGAATTTCGTAGTTGTTGCAACAAAACACCTTACTTTTGAATTTTTGATTAACATTCATTTGTAAATAAACATAATTCAATCCAAACAAGTTTTAAAAATAGAGAAAGATTCAAAGAAAATAATATCTGTTCTTGAATCAAAACACGTTTGGATCTGGATTTTGTGAGCGAAAGAAAACACCTTTTTTATAAACGGTTTAGAGCAGCCGGCGGTTCCCAAACTTTTGCAAGCATCGACCGCTTCGAAAATAAAAAAATTCAGTCGCCCCCTTTTGAAATTCAATTAATATGAATTTCTAAAACAGTGTTTGTAGATATAAATTCTGACTCTATTGGTGTTTATTACACTTTTTTTTAATCATCTTTTGTCTTTCTTTACTCGATTGGACTTTATTTGATATCTGGAATTATCTGCTTTGATTTTTTTTTTGGCTCAAACTTTCCTTTAAAAATTCATCGACGCCCTTGACTGGATTTGACTTAGTTTTATGGAATTTTCGTTTTCAATTCACCTTCATCACCGATCGTCTTTTGTTTTTGTTTTATTTTTCTAATTTCTCATTTGACTAGACGTATTTAATTCAATTTTTAATATTTAATCAATTGCTCGACTTTTGTTTTTTTTTTTTTTTGTTTTATTCGAATTCGTTTGACCCGTTTTTATTTTTAACTATAAATTGATCATCTTCTGCTTTTTCCTTTTCCTTGATTTCATTTAAACTGAGTTCACTCTGTAATTATCGTTTTGATCGTTCCTTTGTTTTCATTTTCCGTTGATTGAACGCCATTTTTGTTTTTTTTCTTTTGTGTCATTTGACTTCATTTTATTTTAAATTATTAATCGATCGTCTTTTTTCTTTAAATGGTTACAGGTTGTAATCCTTGGGTTAGGACAAGATTCATCAATTTTTAAATTACTTTAAAATCAACCTAGTTCTATACATTTTTTAATTTCGTCCTACCACTGCCATAATCTTTTATTTTTTTATTCCTCGTTTGACTTTTTTAATTTTTATTGTAATCAATTGATCGGTTTTTGTTTTCTGTTTTATTCGACTTATTTCATTTCATTTGTTTTTATTTTTGAACTTTTTAACTTATGTTAATTGAACGTCTTTTGTTTTTTGTTTTTTTCTTTTGTTTTATTTTCTTTGGTCTCTCTTTTATTTCATTTGACTTTATTTTGTCTTTTAATTATTAATAGATTGATTAGGACATATGTCAATTTTTAAATTTTAAATTTAAATTTTTTAATTTTTAAATTAACCTGACTCAGTGTTAATTTGATACATTTTTTTATTCTTAGTTTGACTTTATTTTATATTATTTTTATTGTAATCAATTGATCAAACTTAATTTTCTCTTTTATTCGATATTCATTTGATTTGTTTTTATTTCTTTTTGCCTATCAATTGATCATCTTCTGTTTTTGTTTTTTCTCTTGCTTGATTTTCGAAAAACTTTATTTTTTAATTATTTCTCGATCGTCTTTTGCTCGATTTAAGTTTATTTTGCGCATTAATTCCGTCGATTGTTTTCTCTTTTATTCCATTTGATTCTATTTTGTTTTTTTAAATTATTAATCGATCGTCTTTTTTTTCTTCAATATTTACAGCTTCATTCTTGGGTTAGGACACGATTCGTCAATTTTTAAATTCACCTGACTCACCTGACTAATTTTATACATTTTTTAATTTCGTCCTATCACTATCATCATCTTTTATTTTTTTATTCCTCGTTTGACTTTATTTTATTTAATTTTCATTGTAATTAATTGTTTTCTCTTTTATATAATTTATTTCATTTGTTTCTGTTTTTAACTATCAATTGAACTCTTTTGTTTTTTTTCTTCTATTGTTTCATTTCACTTGATTTTATTTTTATTGTAATCATTTAATCAGTTTTTGTTTTCTCTTTTATTATTGGGTTTATTTTATTTGTTTTTATTTTTTGAAGTACAAACTGAACATCAGATTATGTTAAGAAATTCAAACTTAAATCTTTTGTTTTTGATTTTGTTTTCTTTTGTTTTTCCTTTTTTGTTTTTTTTTTCTTTGTTTTTTTCTTGTTTCTTGTTTTTCTTTTGCTTCTTTTCCTTTTACTCGTCGATTGAAACCCATTTTTAATTTATCTTTTATTCGATTTGGCTTTATTTTTATTTTATTTTTTGAGTTATTACGCGAGCGTCTTTTTTTCATTAATATTTCAGATCAAATTTTTTATTTCATTTTTGTTGTAATCAATTGATCGGTTTTTGTTTTCTCCTTTATTCAATTTATTCTATTTGTTATCATTTTTTAAACTACAAAATGAACATCTTTTGGTTTTTTTTAAATTTTTTTCTGTTTGATTTTTTTTTACTTTAATATCATAAGATCGTCTTTTGTTTTGTTTTTCTTCCTTTTACTCGATTTATAATATCCCGTAGATTGAACCCGTTTTTGTCTTATGTTTTATTCGATTCGACTCAATTTTGTTTTTTAAATTTTTTTACCTGTTCGTCCTTTTTTGTTAATATTTCAGATCAAATTTTTGGTTGCGATGCAATTCGAAACGTCGACATACAAATTTATTTAACAAAATTCATTTATTTGTACACAATTCATTTCTAATAATATTTTCATTTGTTACATATTTTTTTTTAATTTGTTCGAATTTAATTATTCCATAAACGCGCTGCTTTAAGCCGGCTAGATTGCAATAGAATTCCTGTGCGCATCCTCTGTGTAACTATTTCGGCCTTAATTAGGACCTCATTAGCGGAAGAGCAGCTCGAGAAACTGCGAATGACAGCAGCATATCTATTATTTGCTAAATTTCGCAACAGCTTAAGTTGAAACCCTAGGCCGCGCGATGGCGCGCCTTGGCTTAAGTTGAAACCCTCAGCCGCGAGATGGCGCGCCTTAGCTTAAGTTAAAACACTCGGCCGCGCGATGGCGCGCCTTAGCTTATATTCAGTCTGTTGATTATTTCATGTTTTTTATTTAACGATTCAAATTCGTCAAAAAAAAAAAACAACGCAACGGTTTAACGTAAATAACTGCACGTAAATAAAAAAAAAGGGGCGAAGTCTACGAGTGTCGGTCAAACTTATTTTCAAACTCGAATCATTGAAGAAGCAGATAATTGAGTGGCACAAGCGAAAAATAAGTGATAAAAAACGAGAAATAACTTCGCAATCACTTCGGCGAGCAACAAACAAAGTTCCGAATAATTATTTAAAAAAAAAAGAAAACAATTTGCAACGCCGACTAATTATAAACAAAGTCGCACGGAAGAAAAAACGGGGGGTTTTTCCACTTTGACTAGTTTCGACCAGACGCTCAAAAGTGCGCCGAAATTTTTGACGCCGTACCAAAAAGCATTTCGCATTTGTCATTTGTTACAAAAGAAACAATGTTGCACGAGGAAATGTTGCTTTTTGAAGTGGACGCGCAAATATTAGACGGAGGAGACGGTTTCAAAATAACTCGAGGACGTTATCATTAAAAAAACTTAAAGGATCCAACTTAAACATGCATCCTCGGTGGTATCAGGAAGCCAACATTGTTGCACCTAAAAATCGCTTGATTCCAACTAGGATAAACAATTTTGACCTTTGATACTTCAGCACTATCAAGAGCGGCGGAAAATTGCATTGCAAACAACTATCTGAACCCCGCGTCGGATAATTTTAATATTTGATAGCGGCAACATTACCACACATAGGACAATAAATAAAAGAAAAACACTTTAATTCGAGCTGGAAAAACAAAAAAAATACTTATTATAATTTTCCGGTTGGAATTAAAGTGTTTTTCTTTTTCATAATCTGTTTATATACAGTTTGTTCAGTGAACTATGAGATTCGATGTTAACGTTTTAATTTTTTAATTTTTAATTTAATTTTTAGAGTGTATATTTTATGTTACTTTTAGTAATCTTGTTTTTCCTAACTTCAAAGTTTCTTTTCTTAATTTTTAGGTTACTGTATTTTGGTTGATAAATAAAAAAAAAAAAAAACTTGAAAGGAAACATAAATCGCTTTATATTATCTGCCTGATTAAATTTGTATGAATTTATAAGATAAAATCGGAGGGACTGTAAAATTAAAAACTTGCTGAAACTTAGATGTTAATTATTTGTCGTAAAGTAAGTCACTCCGAATTTACAACTTAAAATAACAAATGACTCTCGTGGTCAACCGGTTAGTGTCGTATTTGATCGTATTACGTAACTGTCGGGATCAAACCCGGATTTGATTTGATTTATTATTGATCACGTGCTAATTGATAAAAATTAGATGTGACATGTCAGTAGTCAGACAACGACCTTTTAATTAATTAATTTTTTTTAAACTTGATTTTTGTTAAAAACGAATCAAAACATCTCTTTCCTTCTTTTGACGGGTCTTTTGCGTTACAAAAAAAAATTTAAAAAAAGGTTTGCTTCGAATTTAAATCCACGACCTGTCAGTGATAAAAGTCATGGCAATTCCAACGCTAACTACTTGGTCACACGCGCGGTTCAATTTTTTTTTTTATTTCCAAACAAACCGTTAAGCATTCAGCAAGAAAATTAATATAATTAATTTGTGTGTAATTAATAGCTTAAATTTGATAAACTTTAAATGTCAAAATCTGTCCGATTATAACCTACAAATTCTTATGTATTTACTTGGGAAAATAATATAAATCAATTTTTTGTTTCCCTCTGTTAAATCCCTACGTTCCATTATCACATGGACAGACGGTATATCACGAGTAAGAATTATTGTACATGTACAGGGTGTCCCAAACCTCAAGAAAAGTCCGTTTATACAAGTACATTTTATCAAAAAAAAAATGTCTTAAAAGTTGTGCGCGTGTTCATGCTGCAGAATTTAAAATTGTTTTCAGATATACAGGGTTACAACTAATTAAAGACCCACCATTGGGGAAGATCTCGTAAACTGCAAGAAATTCAAAGACAGTTAAGTTACAAAAAAGTTCCGCCATTTTGGGGTTTACAAAAACAAAACGCAAAAAAAATCTCGTCCTCCATTCATTTTTAAAACTTTTTCAAGAAAAAAGAAGAAAATTCTCAGTTTAGTAAATCTCAAATATCTTTTGATTATTTATTGTCATAGATTCATACAATTCGGTATTTTTATATTAAATTCCATGGACAATCTAACACCGGCGAATGACATACATAGGTTAGGACTGACAGTTTCGTAGATACGATTGTCAACTGTTTTCTCTCTTTCTCTCTTACGACCGGTGCCTTACAGCGTTTTCGATACACCTGCACAGGCCGCACTAGCAGTATCTTCATCTCCCTTTATCACATGAGATTAAAACAAGACGCAAATACTCTCGGCCAGAAAAAAATTCAGAAAGTATTTTTTTTAACGTAAATACACAAATAAATACTGAAAATTAATAATTTTGTTTTAAAACAAAAGAAGCATACGTATCACCGTATTCAGATCAAATTCCATGGACAATCTAACACCGGCAAAAGATATAGGTTAGGATTGACAGTTTTGCAGACACGACTGTCAATTGTTTTCTCTCTTATGACCGCTGCCTTACAGCGTTTTCGATTCACTTGCACCGGTCGCACTCTCAGTATCTTCATCTCGTTTTATCACACGAGGTTAAAACAAGATGCGAAGAATACTCTCAGTGCAGCCGAATCGAAAACGCCATTAAATATTCGTACCACGTGACACAAAAATCAAATCTGAATACTATGATACTTATGTTTTACTTTGTTTTAAAACAAGAATATTAAGTTATTAAAAATTCAAAAAATAATTTTCTTTTTATGTAAAATGAAATTCCATGGACAATCTAACACCAAGTATCACATCGGATAGGTGTTAGATTGTCCATGGAATTTGATTTGATTTGGTTAGAACTGACAGTTTTGCAGACACGACTGTCAATTGTTTTCTCTCTTATGACCGCTGCCTTACAGCGTTTTCGATTCACTTGCACCGGTCGCACTCTCAGTATCTTCATCTCGTTTTATCACACGAGGTTAAAACAAGATGCGAAGAATACTCTCAGTGCAGCCGAATCGAAAACGTCATTAAATATTCGTACCACGTGACACAAAAATCAAATCTGAATACTATGATACTTATGTTTTACTTTGTTTTAAAACAAGAATATTAAGTTATTAAAAATTCAAAAAATAATTTTCTTTTATGTAAAATGAAATTCCATGGACAATCTAACACCAAGTGTCATCAGCTAGGTGCTAGATTGTCCATGGAATTTGATTTGATTTGGCCAGAACTGACAGTTTCGCAGATGCACGATTGTCAACTGTTTTTGTTTCTCTTATGGCCGCTGCCTTATAGCGTTTTCGATTCACTTGCACTGGTCGCCCTTACAGTATTTTCAACTCGTTTTATCACATGAGGTTAAAACAAGATGCGAAGAATACTCTCAGTGCAGCCGAATCGAAAACGCTATTAAATATTCATACCACTACGATGATACTTGTTTTACTTTGTTTTAAAACAAAATATTAAAAAGATTTTATTGCAAACATGGCCGCCTTGCATAGGGTAGCTTATTATGTAGCAAACCCGCTTCAATTTGTTATCCTACCGCAACGTCAGGTCAAAAAGCGATCATAAGATGTCGCTGTTTTATCTATTCACACAATATTAAGTTATTAGAAATTCAGAAAATATTTTTTTTTTATGTAGAATGAAATTCCATGGACAATCTAACACCAAGTATCACATCGGATAGGTGTTAGATTGTCCATGGAATTTGATTTGATTTGGTTACAACTGACAGTTTCGCAGATACGATTGTCAACTGTTTTTTTTTTTCCTTTTATGACCGCTGCCTTATAGCGTTTTCGATTCACTTGCACTGGTCGCCCTCATCTCGTTTTATAACGTGAGGTTAAAAAAAATATTAAGTTACTAAAAATTCAGAAAATAATTTTTCTTCTTAAGTAAATACACACAAATGCATACCGTAAAGTTAAAACGTTTTGTTTTGTTTTGAAACAAAAGCATAAACGTGTCATAGTGTCATGTTTAGGTTTTGTTTACTCCCAACCTATTTCTGCCGACGGTAATTAAATTGTTCATCGAACTTAATTTAATAAAAAATAATATACAGTGACCGGCAGAAAGTTGGGGCAGCATACGAGAAAATTCTTTATTTTTGATTTCTCAGAAAAATTTATTCTTTATGAAAGTTCCTGCATCTTCCCGAACTCAAGATGCACGTATCGAAGTTTGAAAACCTCTTGTCGTATACCGAGGGAATCAAAATATTTGAAATCGACGTAAGAGTAAAGTACCTTCATTTTCCCCGGTACGTGAAAATTTTATTTGGAAAAGTTATTCAGAATTATTATCAGATCTCAAATATGAAATCACGACTGTCTACGTTGAAAGAAAAAAAAAAGAATTTCACATGTTTTTCAATTGTTCTCATACCAACTTCAATATCGCAGAGCTTTGAATGTGTAGAACTGGACATTTCTTCAAGTATGACATGAATATACTCTGAGATTTGTTTTTTGCTCAAGTATCAACTAGAAATTATGATTAATAACATTGATACCGTAAAATTACTATTTTTTTTTCCATTTATATAACCTAGAAAATTTACCTTCCATTTACATAACCTAGAAAATTTCCCTTCCATTTACGTAACCTAGAAAATTTCCCTTGAATGGAAAAATTTACTATAAAAGTGAAATTCCACCACAATTACATTACGTACATTACATAAGGCACAATTCCACCAAGGAATTCAAGCATCACGTAAATATTTAAATTAAAAATCTCCGTAAATACTCGTCCTGCCATTTATTAATCATTATATTTAGACTATTACTATCACACCTGTTAACAGATTCACGACCAAGGCCAATAAAATTTCCTCGACGCAAATTTAAATTCGGCTCGCCTTGGATTGTATTCAAATTCGCTTCGAAAACGCGACGAGCGAACTTTTTCAGCGCGAAATACGCAACAGGGAACTTTACCAGTTTTCGTCGCGAACACAGAAACGATCCCCTCGCCCGCATCGTTTAAGGGGGCGGTAAATATCGTAGAACCCTCGCGTTGCAAACATGACTTTTAATAACTGGGTGCGGCCGGAGAATAATATAATAAGGGACAGAAAGCGACGCCGTTAATTTTCAGAAGGGCCCGCATCGTTCGTTTCCTCGACGTCATTCGCAAATCTCATGATACTGCGATAATTATGGCGTAATAACCACAGATCGGGAAATTCCGGACATCCCTAGAAAGTAAACCATTTTTTTTTTGGCACTCGAGTGCACCTGCTGGATTAAATAAACAAAATACATTTTATTCCTGGTCGTATGTTTGTCGAGTCGACTTTTATAAATACTAGTACGACGTACAAACAACTAAAAGAGCGAGCCTGCGGCCTCTAATCAAAGAAAATTGACGAGATTTATTGCCGGGCGAACGTTTTTTCTTTCCAGCCATAAAAACATAAAAATGAAATCAATTTAAAGCAGGGTTGATGAGCGTTGCATGGGTGGGGGTGGGGTGGGGGAAGTATTCAATAGATTTACGTGTTTGATTAATTTTAAATGCTAATCGCATATGTGTATACTAATTAAAAAATTTTAAAAGCACATGCAAAGTGTTTCTGGAGGAAAATTCCATTAGAATTCTACAAAATCCACGCGCTGTAGTAGGACGCCTATGCGCACGTCTGGAATGTCCCCAGCTTTGATAATAACGGACAGAAAATGAACATCATTACGTAACTAAATCATTATACGCTGAATAACGAAATCAAAAGAGAATTTGCGGACATTGCTTCGAGCTTTGTCATTTCCCGCACACATTGTTACTTAGAATGCACTTTTAATGTGTGACACGTGTGGCATATGTGATACGCAAATCCCACGAAAATTTATTAGCTCTCGTAATAATTGCTGTTTTCTGTACATGCGCCTGGGAGCGAATGTTTATTATTTCTTATCATCAGTGTCAACAAGATATGTATGAGCGAGGAGAGATTTGAACGTGTGTAGCTCCTCGCTCGTTCCTGCTTTTTGACTTGTCGAGTGTAATAAGTTAACAGTGTTGCAATGTCAACAAAAAAAAAAAAAAAAAAAACAACTCCCGATCAATTGAATCGATGACGGTGACACTGCGCTTCTACGCGACGGAAATACAAAGTAAAATGCAAATGCAAGGATTCTTGATATGTTATGTAAGAACTGCGCAATTGAATGAAGATATAAAGATGATTTAATCGATCATTTAGAATTTTAGAAAACCGTTCAAGTCAATAGAGAGCTATCTCAATCGATTATAATTTTTGTTTTTTTTTTGTATGTCAAGTGATATGTACAGGGTCCCACCAAACTTCTGGAATAGTGTGAAAATGCCCTTTTATGTATTTTTTTTTTGGGTTTCAAAAAATGTCTTAACGAAAGTTGTGTACGATTACGTTCCGCAGAATTTAAAATTACACCCAATATACAGATTGTTCGTTTAATAAGTTACAAACCTAACTTATCATTTTTTTTAAATGGAACACTATATCATCGGGCAATGATATTAATAACTCACAAGTTTTCAATCTTCAGGCCGTAGAATATGGTATGGTGGAAAGCTTGTGAAAATGACTAATCTCTATATGTCATAATATATAGGGTGTTCCATTTGAAAAAGGTGACTAAATTTACAATACGTGAACTGTCATAATATACAGGGTGTTCCATTTGAAAAAAGTGACTAAGTTTACAATACGTGAACTGTTATAATATACAGGGTGTTCCATTTGAAAAACATGACTAAGTTTACAATACGTGAACTGAACCGCAATGTTGTTGATTATAGTCGGTATATTTTTAAAAATTTTGTAAACGCATAGAGATTTAAAAATATTTTAGTCTAAGGTTGATTGTCCTCTACCTTTAAGATTGACAATTTGACAGCTGGTCAAATTTTACCTATTTTTTGCATAAAATTGAAAACTACTCGATAAATATTAAAAATAAGTTCATCGGCTTTTCAACGCCCGACCAAAACTGCAATAAAAAAAATATAGTGTTCCATTTTGTTAAATGAATAACCTGTATACAGGCTTACAACTAGTTGAAGAGGCCCACCACGGGGGGATCCCGTAAACTATAAGATATACAAAGACAGTGAAATTACATGAGTTGCTCGGTTTTGGGGGCTATAAAAATCTGTAAAATAATGTTGGAGTTGGAAACCCACTTTTCATCCTCTTTAATTCCTAATTCCTTAAACAATGCGTTGGATCTCGATTTTCTTTGTTAGTAACGTTTCTGGTTTTCACTATCTAAAAAGGTTGATCGAATTCATAATTTTCATAACTATCGAAAATGCTTCGCCTTTCTCTCTCTCTCTCTCTCTCTCTCTCTCTGTGTGTGTGTGTTTTTACTCTCCTTGGACTTCAGATAGAAAATTTTACTACCGTGAATATCTCAAATAAAAATGCACAAATTTTTAAATATAACAATGTTTTAAGAAAAAAAAAAACCTAAAATTTAGTTTACAACACAATTTAGAAGTAAAAATGTAAATATGAAATATTTTAACAAAACGTGAATTTTGGTTTACACCACAATTATTACAGGAAAAAAAAAGGAAAGTTATTAATTTTAATATGAGCAATTTTCTTTTAATTAAGACCGTTTAAAATATTAAATAAATAAATTTGCGAACGGTCAAAAAATCAAAAGAATACAAAAATAAATAAATAAATCCCGGTGAAAATACAGCAATAAATAGAAAAGCGAATATTTATTGCAAAACAAAAAAAAAACACTCTGTCAGTAATAGCTTTTTTCTTTACGCGCGAAAATGAATTTTCGTTTCAACTCGCCAACCAACGCGAAGTCGGACTGTTTCTTGAAACGGAATTTAAATCAAATTAATTTAGAAAGAAAAATATTCAGATACGATTAATACGTTTACCAAAAAAAAAAAAAAAATTCACCGTTTAGAGTTGCACCTTCATTCGCGCAATTAAAAAAACAAACTGAAGAAACTGTTAGTAATAACTTTTTTCTTTACGGACAAAAATAAATTTTGGTACCAGCTCGCCAACGCCAAGTTGGTTTCTTTCTTAAAACAGAATTTAAATTAAATTAATTAAAAAAAAGTATATTCGGAGACAATTAATTTGATTACTAAAAAAGAAAAAAGAAAACACAGTGAAGAGTTGTATCTTCATTCGCAAATTTAAAAAAAAAAACAAACTACAGACACTATTTCAATTCAGGGTAACAGATGGCAAAAAAAAATTTCTTCTAAATTGTTTTCTGGACATTCTTTCTGAACGTCCCTAATGTTTTTCGTGTGTAAATAAAGAGTACAACGTTCTGATTCGGGATAACAGATGGCGCTACAAGTACATGCAAATGCTTTCGCTCTAACTATTTAAGTAAAAAAATTTTCTGGACATTGTTTCTGAACGTTCCTAATGTTTTTCGTGTGTAAATAAAGAGTACAACGTTTTAATTCGGGGTAACAGATGGCGCTACAAGTGCCTGCAAATTCTTTCGGTTTAACTACTTAAGTAAGAAAAAAAAATATTTTTTCTAAATTGTTTTCTGGACATTGTTTCTGAACGTTCGTTATTGAACGTTATTCGGTTGTTTCGGAATCTCTTTGCATGCAGGGCAAATTACAAATTTACGCCTGGGATTAACAGATGGCGCTGCAAACGTCGTTCTTTCGAAATTGACGCTTAAAACGTTGTTTCAGTTGTTTTGAAATCGTTTCTTCTAAATCGTTGAAATTGTTTCTTCTAAATTGTTTTCTGGACATTGTTTCTTTTAAATTGTTTTCTGGACATTGTTTCTGAACGTTACTAACGTTTTTCGGTTGTTTCGGAATCTCTTTGCGCGCACGGCAAATTGCAAATTTACGCCTGGGATTAACAGATGGCGCTGCAAACGTCGTTCTTTCGAAATTGACGCTTAAAACGTTGTTTCAGTTGTTTTGAAATCGTTTCTTCTAAATCGTTGAAATTGTTTCTTCTAAATTGTTTTCTGGACATTGTTTCTTTTAAATTGTTTTCTGGACATTGTTTCTGAACGTTACTAACGTTTTTCGGTTGTTTCGGAATCTCTTTGCACGCGCGGCAAATTACAAACTTGCGCCTCGGATTAACAGATGGCGCTGGAAACGTCGTTCTTTCGAAATTGACGCTTAAAACATTGTTTCAGTTGTTTTGAAATTGTTTTCCGGCAACGAAATTTCCAAAAATTAAAATACTTTCAGTTTTTCCTCTTTCTTTTCCGTGCAATACCTTTATCTGCGGCACTGTTAAAGCCAATTAGAATATTTCAAAGTTGGTCATGTGTCGCGCTATGATTGTTCTTTCTTTAATTAAAAAATTGTAAAAAAAAACTGAAACAGTTATTCGCTTGAGAATTTCTTCGTCTTCGATTTTTATTTTTATTTTATATTCTTTGCCATCTAAATAAAGCACGATTACTTAAACTTGACCTTGGCTCATCTTGCAACTTAATAAATTAAAAAGTCGGCGTCAAAATTTCAAGTCTTTCAGACCGGTTGGAAATCGTAATTCATTTAATAGGCCACAATAGGGTACATGACAATAATATAAAATTATTAATTAAAGCTCTCTAATAGAGACTATAGTCAATAACACACGCGAAAACACCAAATTTTTACGCTGTTTCTATTTATTGTTCTCTTAAATTAATAAATAAAATCGAAAATATTCAAATATAAATCACATGGTTTCGAAAGGTTTCCCATTCGTTGTGACGTCAGTGTTCATACATTGTCCTTGACGTTTATGTTGTATGCAGACCCTTGTCAAATAGTTTGAATGTTTACTCTTAATATGTGCTGAAAAATATAGTTTTAATTTAAGCAACAATTACGAAGTGAATATCTTAAATAAATTATTAAATTTTTTTTACTTTGTTGGTGAGAAATTTGTGGTGGAAACAGGAACTTTTCGCCATTGAAAAGTAAGGTTGGTAACACTAAATTTTGTGAAACGCTTATAAATAATTTATTCGGAGTTCTTGCACAGGTATTTTTACATCATAGCACAGCCCAATATTGATAATATGTTTTACTATTTATTGTAATAAGTATTAAGTGTTCGTATTGATATTCACTTATTACGATTTGACAGCATATGAACATTGACGTCACACGGTCAGAATGTGCGTTTTGGCGGGGATTTAATCAATTCAAATTTCTTTAATATTCATTTATCAAAAAAAAAAAAAGAAATATATCTAAATTATCGTATTTTTACCTACTTTCAAACAAAATCTTTAAAAAAATGTTCATGTACATGTACCGTATTACGTGAATTAAATGCAAGGTGTTTTGCAACTTCTTAAATGATACGAAACAGCCTGTATAAGATCGATAGGAAAAGTCACACTCAGAAAACAAAAGGCATTGGATCAACCAAACCATTGCTTTTGACTGTTTTAATATATTAATTATTTGATTAATTTTTGTTAAATTTGGCTTTTTTGGTTGATCCAATGCATTTTCTTTTTCTTGTATCAACCAAACAAGCCTAATTTAACAAATATTTTTCATTAAATACAGTCAATAGCACAACGGTTTGGTTGATCCAATGCATCTTGTTTTCTGTGTGCAGTAATGAAAGAGTATTTTGCTTTTTAACAAAAATTTTAATTCTTGAGTCCGAACGGGCGCCTATTAAGACATTTCGGCGTCGGGTTGCTTTGCAATCCCTGCAACTCCTGCGGCTACGCCACTGATTATTCATTATGCAAAGTCCGCGTTTTTGTTAGAAATGTTATGATATTTTGCATTTTAACTCGGATTCGAGTTACAAATAAATCCGTCACTCACTCAAACATAAGAATATATTTTTTTATTATCTTATTTCTTTAGTTAGTTGATTATTTGCTTACGCCGAGTGTAAATATTTGTGGAAGGAAAAAAAAAAGAGGAACGAACGTCTTCAAATACCGAATGCCTAATCATATACTGTATGAATGAAGCCGGCGAGCTCCTCTTTTTCTCTGTTTAATTAATGGTGAGCAATGTCGCGATGCGTCGCGTCGGTCGTGGCATCGCATCGTCGTGCAACAACTTCAAGTGATTACGCTTGGTGGTGTGGCTGCCATGTGTAATGTGGCCACAATTCTATTGAATGAATTGATCGTTACGAGGTCCTGGCGTAGTAGGTGTAGTAAGTGCGCGCGCATCGGGCGGGAATTTATTAAGCCGGGTGGTTCTCATGACGAGGCGTCGGCCGCCGGAACCTGCCGGCGGCAACAGCAGTGGCGGCGGCGGCGGCGACAGAATGATTCAAACCACTAATCTTTTTTGCATACCGCGCTCCTTCCCAGAACTCAGGTCGTTCGGTTATGTGACTAACGTGACTTGGGAGAGGTCTCGGCTAAAACATTCAAGCCAAGCGCAAGCCATGCACACATGAACTATGCAGAGAGCTGCAACGTCGCCGCCGGACAGTTACTAGCTGGTACTCGAAACCGACTTTCGAACCGGACTGGTTTTTACGAGGGTGATTAACGCTGAAACCACGTCCGATTTATCTCGAATTAGATTCCGCGCGCTGTTTATTTATAGAGAGAGAGAGAGAGAGAGAAGAGAAACTGGCGCGGTTCGGCGGCGTTTTAAATAAATTGGAACAATAAAGGCCGGAGATAATTTGTTTGATGCGCGCGGGCATTGTTTCGAATCGCTCATCGATGATTCATCACGTCATCGAAAACCATTAAACGCTTTCGGCAATAAACAGATGGGCAAATCAGTGGAACACACAACTATTTCGAGAGAACACGCCAAATTTAAAAGTCAGGGTTTTAAGGATCGCACGCTAAATGAGAGAAAACCAAAGGCACAAGTTGGCTTGCACATACAGGGTGTCTCACCTTAAATTCATAAAAACAATCATCAACTACATGGAATACCCCATTTTTTAATGCATTTCTGAAATCTTCATGAAAATTAATTATTTTATATTCTAAAAATATTTTGTGTAACATGTGACACAAGAAAAATTAGCCGTTTTAGAGATATTTCCATTTAAAAAAAAAAAATCAAAGTTGCAGTACCTTGTTTATGATGCTGCCATCTTTGTGTAACAAAAGCCATAATTTCAATTTTTAGCCTGTAGTAGACTGTGCTCGTAGGCTCTCAGGTCATACCTAATTTTACACAAAATCGTTTACGGCCTGGTTGAAAAGTAACTTCCATTCGAATTGAATTCAACTGTCGAAAAGTCATGTTCTTTAAATAGAACACCCAGTATTTTTTTATACCATAAGAATAAGAACTGTATATTATGTTATTTATTAGTAATAACTTTCTACTGTATCTAAGTAATAACGCGTTTTCCTCGATATAACAATTTTTTTCATTAACTTCTTGAACTGTCGATTTTTTTATCATCAAATACATTTAATATGTTTGTGTTTGATTATTCATTTTTTGGTTCTTCGTAGCGATTAAATTGTTTTTTTTTTTTAATTCCTACTAGACGGATGATTTCAAAAATTATAATTTCTCCAGTTTTCACAGCCCACTATTTAAAAATAATACCGAAAAATGAAAAAAAAATACGTGTTAAAAAGAAATCGTCGATAACGAGTGAACTATAGGAGATAAGTATAGGGAATGCTAATACAGGACGAAAGAATATTTAATCCTGAGTCACATGGTACAAAAACATACTGGGCGTTCCATTTAAAAAACATGACTTTTCGACAGTTGAAATTACTTCGAATAGAAATTACTTTTCAACCAGCCTGTAAGCAATCAAGTGCAAAACTGGAGATGATCTGAAAGAATGTTACTGTAGCCTACTACAGGCCAAAAATGGGCATCATGGTTTTTGTTCCACAAAGATGGCAGTATCATAACCAAGGTTCTGCAAGTCTGAGTTATTTTAAAAAAATGAAAATATTTCGAAAACGGTTAATTTTTCTTGTATCACATCTTGCACACAATATTTTTAGAATTTTATGAAGATTTCAAAAACGCATTAAAAATTGGGATATTCCATTTAAAATAAGAAAGTTGACAGCAACTTCCGGTATAAGCGGAAGTGCCCGAAATTTGAAAATATTATATTTTGACAGATCCATATCGTTAACTTATAACTGCAAAATATGAAACAGAAATTCAAACGAGAAGTCCGTAAACTTTTAATGAAAGGGTTGCCTGAATCTCCTTGTATAATATAACTATTTTAGGCAAATTATACAGGGTGTCTCACCTTGGTTGCACAATAATTTACCAGCGTGTTCTTCGGACAAAGTCAAGCAAGAAAGTCCTAACAAACATATATCCGCAAACGCACCGTTTCCAAAATAATCGCAAAATAAATTCTTAAGTGCGCTGTGCTGCTTGTTGGTTGGTCTTGTGATTCAAAATTTATTCGCTCCTGGACTTTCGCATTTCACTACAACATTTTTGGCTCGTTTTGTATCATTTCGTTACGCGGGGAGTCGTTAAAGTGCCCTGGCCCCCAAGGAATAATTTAAAAAGGATTGATGGACCTATAAGGATCGGTTGGAGGTCAATAAATCTCTAAGGAGAGATGGTCTACTTAATTTTTTTATGCTTTAGAGCATAGAGAAAGACAAAAATTGTTTAAGCCCCCCCCCCCATCAGATAGGCAAACCGGAAGATTCGTTTGCTGTGCGGGATCGATTATCAATAATGCAGAACTTAAATGTTCAATAACTTTCTGATTTTAAAATCGTGAAAATTATTAATTTTAAAGTACATATTTATTATTAATTTCGCCACCAATCCCTGGACTTCCTTAACGCGCCCCAATTGCCCACGACCTCGCTACTGCCCCCTTAGAACGCTTCAGCGCCCACTTTGAGAACCTACGCTTTATTTTCTTTATTATATTATAACTATTTATTTTTTATTATATTATAACTATTTATTTTTATTATATTATAACTATTTATTTTTTATTATATTGTAATTATTTATTTTTTATTATATTGTAATTATTTATTTTTTATTATATTATAACTATTTATTTTTTACTATATTATAACTATTTTTTAAGACTTTATAGAGACACAACTCCCCTTACCTTTAAAATCATTTTATTTCCGTTGATAAATGTTTAACAATTAAAAGATGCAAATTTCCTTAAAGGTGAGAACGTCAGTCGTGAAATTTGTTTTCCTGTTTGCTCAAGAGATGGCGCTTTGAATAATTCCTATGACGCTTTTTATTTTGAAACCTAATATCGCAAAATGCGGTACAAAAATAAATCCGACCTCCTCTGCTATCTTAAGTGAGAACAAATTAGCTAGCTTCCGTTTTCGGTGGAGAGATGGCACTCCAAATAATCTCATCATCCTTGATTTTGAATTTATTTATTATTTAATTTAATTTTTGAAATCAGTAAATCAATTCAAAACGATCGATGGATCTGTAGGGGTCGGTTGTTTTGGGGGAGAGGAGGGATCAAAGAATCTCCCTTTGAAGGTCGTCGACTGTGAGCTTAGTTTCCACTTTAGGATAACAGATGGCGGCGCCTCGATAAGTCGTCGACTCTAAGTTTATCAAACAGGATCTATTTTTTATTAAGTTATTTAATTTCTTTTTGTACATTATGGATTGGCCTTTTTTACATCCGCTGAAAACTATTATTAAGCTAAGCTATTAAAAAAAAACGTACTATTTTATTTGTGCGACAAAGTAAGCAGCCAAATCGAAAAATTAGTCCTAAATTATTAATATGAAAATTGTTTTCTAATTTGGTCAAGAGATGGAGCTTTGCCTACTACTCCTGGCGCCTTGATTTTAATTTTTTTCATTTTAACTTCGATATAACTGTTATCATGTCACGGTACAAAAATAAATGTGCACTATCTATCTCCTGCTATTTGAAATTATTGAAATTAGAATAAGACAGCTTTCATTTTTGGTCGCCAGATGGCGTCCTAAACAACCCCGCCGCGTGCTTTGAAAGTTTCAATTTATTTTGGAAATTTCAATCATTGCAAGGTTAGCAGGCAGGGTTTTGCACATACCGTCAGGAGGGAGATGAGAAATACAATGGAGGTCGTTTTCAATTTCGGACAACAGATGGCGCTGAGTGACTCCTACGTGAGTCGATTTTGAGAAACAGAGAGCAACTTGAAGAGATCCGGAAACAGCAAAAAGTTCAAAATAATAATGAATTTCAACAATCAAATGAAAACAAAACACGATCGACCACTCGGCTGGAAAGGAACTTAACCTCAAAATACATCGAGCTCCGCCATTATTGATTTAATTAATCAGGAAAATGAGATCAAGTAAAATAAACAAGAAAGAGCAACCTCGAAGAGATTAAAAAATCAGATTTTAAATTAAAGAAGGAATTCTGTAATTTCATTGTGCATTGTGCAGGCCGAGCTAGTGTTGCCAACATGATGAATTTTACTTCAAATTTGATGTATTTAACAGGCACTTGGTGATAAACATAAAGCATTCATTGCAATCATACTGTGGTGCACAGGTTCTGGAAAAAGAATCTGGTATATTTTTATAAAACGTTTTATAAAGTTTTTTTTTGAGTTGGCAATGCTGAATTTTTATTTTTAAATTATACGACTGCAGTAACTTCCGGTTGTTAAAAACTAAAACTGACAGCCGACTTTACAAACAATTGTCATTTTAGACGTTTCCAATTCACAGCAAACCATGAAACAAAACACGGTAGATCTAACCTACAATTTTGTCGCCGGGTCGAATTCTGTCAAATAAATAAACAAAACATATTCGGTGTTGCAGTGTCGCAAACAGTTGACCAAAAAAAAAATGCACTGATTTATATTGCCAACTTAAACAGAGTTATATTTGATCACTTTGTATTTTAATACTCCCATGTTCTAAATAAGTGATGACGTTTGTTCTAGTTTTGAATTGAAAACGTAAATAAATAGTTTTCTACTCGTATATCACATTTCTGCTTTCAATTTTGACTCTTTGGCCTCGATTTCCTTCATTTATAATCGTTTAGTACAGAGTGGTCAAGAAGAACTGTTTGAGTTGGCAATACAATCAAGAGCATTTT
The DNA here is from genome assembly GCA_036172665.1 of Prosopocoilus inquinatus. Classification (NCBI taxonomy): domain Eukaryota; kingdom Metazoa; phylum Arthropoda; class Insecta; order Coleoptera; family Lucanidae; genus Prosopocoilus; species Prosopocoilus inquinatus. Next base: position 3,996,477 of record CM069873.1, read on the forward strand.
CTTTTTCGACAATTTGCATCACTGCAAGCGGATATTGTTTTTTTTTTTTTGACGTAACATCAACGGCGACAAGATTGTAGGTTATGTCCGGCATTTTAATTTATATTTCAAGTGCTTCTGTCACTTGACGACGGTTGTCAGTATGAAGCTGTCAACAATTCAAATTGTACCATTTAAAAATAAAATTCAAGACTACCAACTCAAACAGTCTATCTTGACGACATTGGATAAAACATTGCTTCAAAAAATTTTTAAATAGGAAAGATTGGTTTCCCCTACATACCCACTTTTGGGTATTTCGTAAAAACTATTAACGGCAAACACCTTGCGTATTTTCCATCATCTGTTTATTTATTAATCTTCGGCATAACAAAAACGAATTTAATCAGCCGTAATAGTTTAATTATTCGCGATTGAATAATTGAAAGAACAAACGATTGGAGTGCCGCTAATGAATGGACATTTGAAGTCGCAACGACCAGACTGTACAGTTAATTCCAATTATCAATTTGCATTTGGGACTGTCCGCTGACGTCATTCGTATTTGCAAGAAGCTCCTTAATAATAACGAAAATACATAACTCCACCAGACTGACTAATGAATGTAATAAGGAGGAATTAACAACAACATGCGACGGAAGCTGCAAGTTAACTAGCACAGAAAAGCAGTTTCGGCGAGCGGTGCAAGGCAAGGTTAATAACTTCTTGGCTCTCTTGGTCGGTCTCTTCGGTGTTGAGGAGGCACTTTTTGGGCCGAGGAATTTGCACCGGAATACTTGCATGAACTGCGCTCGGAGGGGTCAATCACGACGTAAAAAAAAATGTAAATCGTTTTCGTGTTTTCTCCGCGAATTCATTTCACTACTAAATATCGGGTGTTCATTTAATCACGTATCTCACGTGATCTACGATGACGTTTTGTGACCAGAACAATTAGTGACGTAAAAAAGAAAGTTTTTAGAAAAATTTTGTGCAATGTCAGGTCAAAAAGCGATCGTAAGATGTCGCTATTTTATCTGTTTGTAAGAAAGAAAATTCGTAAAAATCGATAAATAATCGTTAGTGATAACCGCATTTAATGATGCTGCAGTTCTGTGTATTGTTGGGAGTCTAACGATCAGGCAAAACTTGGTCACGTGAGATACAATCAATTATGAAGAATCTACAGAGTGTCCCACTTAAGGCGGATTCTTTCATATCTCTCTAGTTATTAATTTTGCGAAAAAATGTTTCGAATGAAAGTTTCACGGGATCAAGTGGAGCATATTTTAAAATTAGTTTGACGTGTACAGAGTGTTCCGTTTAGCCTGGGCGTTAGCTCACTTCGTTATTTTAAACGGAACAGTCTATATATTTTTACATTTTCGGGTTCTGGATTGAATTTTAATGTGATCTTGTCTATCATACGTAGGGTCTAATCTAAAGCGTTTTCGCGTTATTCAACTTTTTAAAAAAATTATCGCTCTTGCAGTACCTCAAACAAATGCAAATATCTTCCGAACGAATGACGTTAGGGACTTGTGGTTTTTTGCAAAAGTTTCGCCTTGAAACGCTTTTTCAATTACACTATAAAGAAAAAATTCTAGCAACATAAGTTCTTAAAAAAAATTAATGAACTTGAGAATATTCAAACTACGTAATAAAAAAATAAAATCAAAATAGATACATATTCTACCTACTTACTTATAATGCATTTTATTTTCCATTTCGGGTTGGTTAAAATATTATCTGACTTGTCATATTGAAGCGTGTCACATCGAATTGTTTAAAACGCCATCTATTATCCCAAAACGAAAACTAATTTAATCGACGGTCAAAAATAATAAAGTTTCATGATTATAATTTTTTTATTGCATCAAAAATATGTGAAATCTGTCCACGTAAGAGTATGTAAGAGTCCTTCATCTGAATGCGAAAATAATTTTAGCCAAATTTCCTATAAATGCATTTCATCTTTGCTCTCCGCAAAATCACTGCCATCTCTTGACCAAAAGGAAAAACAACTGTACTCAAATTTTCCGCAACAGTGTTTCTTTTTTCCGTTCACGTTCTCGCCGCGACTTTAATTTTTCCGTTCACGATTTCAGCAGTATGTTAACTATAATTTCGAAATTAAATTGAAAATCTAAAATTAAGTTGTGAAGGGATCATGCGGAGCGCCGTCTCTTGATCAAAAATGAAAGCTGTCGTTTTTTTTTTGTAATTTCAAATGGTGGTAGGTTACCGCGTTAACGTTGACACTCTCAGTAATAATTGGTTTGCCTTTGCAATATTTCCAGAGTAATTGAAACTTAAAAAACTAAACGCGTCATAGTGAATTATACAGGGTGTCTCACTTAAAGCGTATTTTTTCATACCTCTCTAGTTACTAATTTTACGAAAAAATGTTTCAAATGAAAGTTTCACAGGATCGTGTGGAGCATACTTTAAAATTAGTTTGACGTGTACAGAGTGTTCCGTTTAGCCCGGCCGTTAGGTCACTTCGTTATTTTAAATGGAACACGCTATATATTTTTACATTTTCGGGTTCTGGATCGAATTTTAATGTGACCTTGTCTACCATACAAAGGGTCTAATCTAAACCGTTTTCGCGTTATTCAACTTTTTAAAAAAATTATCGCTCTTGCGGTACAGTCAAACAAATGCAAATATCTTCCGAACAAATGACGTTAGGAATTTGTGGTTTTTTGCAAAAGTTTCGCCTTGAAACGCCTTTTCAGTTACACTGTAAAGAAAAAATTCTAGCTACATAAGTTCTTTAAAAAAAAATAATAAACTTGAGAATATTCAAACTACGATAACTATTTTTTTTTTAATGGAATGCCATGTAACTTTTAATCATTATTAGATGCGCTATTTAATTCTCTTTTCAATGATATAGGGTTGTCGATATCTGTAGTTAAAAGTTTTTTCAGTATTAATTTTTTTTACGATTTTTAAAAATACAGAAAATATCGAGACCTTTAAGTTAGTTGCTATGGTTACAGAGCAAACAAATTGTTTGTTTATTTTTCCCTAAGATTATTAAGTATCACGCGACATTCGAAATGTTCAAATTAATCTTTAAGAAGGTGTCTTGCGTAAGAAAACATGATAGGTACGGATTTTACTCTTGCCATAGATACCCAAGCTAATAAACCCTAAAAAGAAACTTCTATTGCTGTGGATGGATACATCTGGAGACAATTAGACGTATTTCAGCAGTTGGAATATTTTTAAACGAATTCGCTGTTTTATGAAACCCTAAAATGCGGTCAAATGAAGATATTGAGCAGGTCAACTGACTGGTCCTCCTCCACGAAACCACTTATTGGTTAAAAAATGTTCCAACTGCTGAAATACGTCTAATTGTCTCCAGATGTATTCATCCACAGCAATAGAAGTTTCTTCTTAGGGTTTATTAGCTTGGGTATCTATGGCAAGAGTAAAATCCGTACCTATCATGTTTTCTTAAAGATTAATTTTTTTAAATAATTAATTTGAACATTTTGAATGTCCCGCTTTTCAGATATTAGAAACTCCATTTCAGTTTTTTTTTGTTTCTGTTTGTTTACCGTTTTTCAAATGTTAAGAAAGTTCATTTCAGTTTTCTTTCTTTCTTATTGCTCTTTCTTAAATATTTTTCGTTTTATTTTTCTTTCTTAAATAGTTTGATAATCATCTGCCTTCCATTTCTTTTTGTTTCTTTGTTATTCAAACTGTTATTCTAATTGTTATCGTCTAGAGTTTTCTTATTAATTATTTTTTTTTTTATGAAATTTGATATCTACAATCTTGTTTCATTTGTTTCCCTTTCATTATTTGGATTTTTTTTACAGTTCTTTCATTTTAATCAGGCTTCTTGATCGTCAAGGAAGTTCCATCTTACATTATTTGTTTTGTGTTTTTAATTTGTTTACCTTTCTTTTGCAGAGACCAAACAATCGGACTTTTATTTTCAATTCTTTTTCTTTCTAAATTGTGAACTCTAAATTAATAATTTAACGATCGTCATTTGTTTTCTTACTTTCTCAAAAATATCCAGAATTGAAGTCGACTTCTGTCCGTTGAAATTTGTAAGGAATTTAATTAATTTCGATCTTGTTATAACTTTACGTGTCTCCGGACAATTTGGATTTTTATTTCTTAAAAAATCATGTTACCTTTTTTTGATTTCTCTTGACAACTTGTTTATTTATTTCTTTCACTCCTACGCGAAGCTCCTGGCGAAGCTATCAAGCTATCATTGAGCGTTCTTCGTAATTTTAATTGTTTGCGACTTCTGTAAAAATATCTTTACTTTTGTTTGGTTTCATCTTCATTAATGATTTTGTACTTTTCCTTCGCCAATTTCCGGGAAACGAATGTTCCTAATTAATTTGGTTACGTGGGACTTTAACAAATAAAATAAAAAAATAACACACGCATGGTTCCTATTGAGTTATTAAGCAAATTAAGTTCAAGGTACAGAGTTCCTCAGGTTTCGCTCTTGGGCTCCTTTCTGTTTAGAATTGTGGTTCAGAATCTCACAGACGGCGGAATATGAAACCGTTAATCAACGTAGGGTTTCAAATGCTTCTTTATAAAGTTCTCAACAATTTTGTTCGGTACGAATCGGATTATATATAACGTACTTTGACATGTGATCAGAAATAGAAGTCGAAGAAAGATATGTGAGAAAAACTTTTAAAATGAGCATTGCACAAAATTATAAAAAAATACTTCCGGTTGAAATCATAAAACCGGTAGGTATTTCATGTTTTTGTTTCACGTTTTGTTATAGTTAGTAAGATGTCGTGCACATCCATTTTATAATGGTTGAGTAATTACTATTATTTTTTGTTTGTGTTTTTTTTTTTCAAATAAGCTGCTGCTTGTAATCGTTTTGTAAACTTACGTTTTAGTGAGTTGATCAAAATTCTAAGTATATTTTAAATTTTTGTATTTGTAATTAAGTTTTTTATTGATTAGAACCAATCGGAGGTCATTGACAAATAATCTGCAGCAAACAATTTGTTTGCTGCGTAACCATAGCAACTAACATGAAGGTCTTAATATTAGGTGTATTTTTAAAAGTCACAAAAAAAAAATTCATACTGAAAAAACTATTAACGACAGATATCGACAAACTTACATCATTGAAAAGAAAAGAGAATTAAATAGCGCATCTAATAATGATAAAACTTATATGGCATTCCATTTAGAAACAAATAGTTATCGTAGTTTGAATATTCTCAAGCTTATTAATTTTTTTTTTTTTTAAGAACTTATGTTGCTAAAATTTTTTTCTTTACAGTGTAATTGAAAAAGCGTTTCAAGACGAAACTTTTGCAAAAAACCACAAGTCCCTAACGTGATTTGTTCGGAAGATAATTGCATTTGTTTGAGGTACTGCAAGAGCGATAATTTTTTTAAAAACTTGAATAACGCGAAAACGGTTTAGATTAGACCCTATGTATGGTACACAAGGTCACATTAAAATTCAATCCAGAACCCGAAAATGTAATAATACATAGGATGTTCCATTTAAAATAACGAAGTAAGCTAACGTCCAAGCTAAACGGAACACCCTGTACACGTCAAACTAATTTCAAAATATGCTCCACATGATCCTGTGAAACTTTCATTCGAAACATTTTTTTGTAAAATTAATAACTAGAGAGGTATGAAAGAATCCGCCTTAAGTGGGACACCCTGTATAACAATTGATTTTATTTTCAACACAAAACTTTACGCATGTTTCCGAGTCCATCATTCCCCCCGCCCCCTTCGTCGGCGCGTTAAAAACGAAAAATTAATTAGCAGGATTACGTGCACAACAATGACGCGGACTAGAAAAAAAAAAAAAAACGGGGCCCTTTCGCTTCCGCATTGTGATCGTCCCTTAGTAACCCCTATCGCCCTGACCTCGGACTGTGGAGTACCTACGTTTCCCTTTTACGTTTCAGTGCATCACAATCTTCCCTACCGCAGTAACAAGTGAAATTAATGCACGCAGAGGTCGTTTACCCCGAAAAATTTAAAATTAAAAAAAGCCCCCCTAATCAGGCAGGGGCAGAAACGCCGTTTTGTCTAGCCCCCTCGGACCTCGGTTTTGACTATTAAAAACTAGAATAACTAACGCACGCAGTGAAAAGGCTTTTGAATCATTTCCTTGATGATTACGTTGGAAGGAGACGCCGCCGCCCGTTCAAATGAGTAACACATATCGACCTTAAATACGTACAATCAGTAAGAAACCCACAATCAGTGTTATTTCCAGGAATAAATCTCTTGTCAATATTTGTCATCAGAGGATAAAAAAAATCAATAAAATATTTAAAAAAAATAAATAAATTAATGAAATGGTAGGATTACACTGCTGCCCAAAAGTTTAAAGCCCGATTTCACAATCGAACTAAAACAGAGACTTTAAAAATAAAGTCACGGTCACATGTCCAAAAAGATGATGCGAAAACGTGATTTAGACATCAGAATGTGACTTTTGTTTTAAAGTCTCCTAAAGTTTGATTATGAAATCGGGCCTGATGAGAGAGCGCGTTGATGTCATTTAGTTTCGCCAACTAAAACAATTGAACACATTCCGCCAATTCAACGTTTGCCTAATCTTAAAACGTCAGAAATACTTGTTGGTTTAAACACCTTTCGATAATTGGTTTAAACACCTTTTGATAATTAATTGGTATTGAGATCATTTGCAGTTGGGCATGATTCAAAAATGTGCACATGTCGCAAGACAACCTCGTGCTTTTAACGTGCAATATTCGCGTCAGCTGTCGAGTTAGGTTAGGTTTAGCGGCGTTTGTTTTGACATTTAGGTCATCGACATTTTGTTGTATGTACAGAGAGATACTGCGAACTTTGACTGAATAGTTGCATTAAAATGACACTAACGTCAGTCCACATCAAGGTTACACTCACGATGAAACTTATTTTTGAAAAAAAAAAAAAAAACTGACATTTACGTAAGTCCATCAAAGTTTAACGATGAAACTTATTTTTAAAGTAGAAAGAAAGAAAAAAGGAAATTGATTTGATATTTGAACACGAGTGAAGCACTGTTATTAGACACGACGCTTTTTTGTTTTCAGAGCCCACTAAATGTCAAATTCGGTTATCACTCGATAAATATTTTGTTTCCAGATAAATAACGAAGAAAAAAAACACAAAAAACACAGAAATTAAGTGTTTAGTAAATTATGTAAATTATTAAGAATACTGGAAGGTTATGATCTGCTTCAAAAGCTGATCAAAGGTAGCTACTTAATGATCTGCAATAGTAGCGATCAAGAAACCGTTATGATTAAGCAAAAAGACTGATACAGGGTGTTTCACGATCCCACCCTCCGAGTTGTATATGGTGATAAAAGAATTCAAATGAAGTAAAAAAAAGTTCTCTTAGCATTTTCGTATTAGAAAATTACGTTTTCATGCTGGCAAATGTAACAACCCAAACGGTTGAGAACTGCTGACTGCATCTGATGTATTATAAACGAGTACTAAACGCAAGGGGAAAATACCGGATGATCAATGAAATTCATAATTACAGAAGGCTGTGATTGGTGCTATTTTATGCTGTGTGGTTGGATACAATGAGAAATAAATAATAAGTTGACAGTTGTCATATTTGAGGTTATGCTCGTGCTTTATACAATCTTTATTGGTATTTTATTTTGTATGGATGTTGTTTTTTGAACCCTTTTTTTTAGAATATTAGGGAAGGTTCCACAAGACAAATCCGTTTATTATCAAACAACAAAGTTGACAGTTGTCATATTTGAGGTTATGCTCGTGCTTTATACAATCTTTATTGGTATTTTATTTTGTATGGATGTTGTTTTTTGAACCCTTTTTTTTAGAATATTAGGGAAGGTTCCACAAGACAAATCCGTTTATTAACAAACATTAAAAAAGTAAATGTCACAAGTCTGACGCTTAAAATTTTTAATTTAAAACTGAAGGCCTGTGTTGCCAACTTTTTGGAAAATATCACAGCCTGCTCTAATTATAAATTCTTTTGATCGCATGGTACAATTTTGAACGTTTATTGTAACCAGTGTTATTGCTTCTGTTTGCTATGTTTAGTAAATCGCGAACATTACATTTTGGTCGTCACTGGCAAGCGAAACGTCAGTTTTATATCCAGGCATTCAAAAATTTCAGCTAAATATCCAATATTTTCTCAAAAAAGTGCCGAAAATAAATTAAATTTTTAAGAAATCATTTGCAGTATTCAAAATTAAGTCAGAAATCTCCTTGGTTTTAACATAATACTAGCCGGGTATCTTTGACAATCTATGATGACCAAAATTTAATGCTCGCGACTGTACATACATGCTTATAATAGCTGCGACAGATGTCAGCAGTTCTCAACCATTTAAGATACAATTGCCAAGGCGCAAAAAGATAAAAATTCTAGACAATTTTTTTGTTCCCTTTTCATTCCTTTCTCGGCCCCTAAAATTTGTGGAGGGGGGGGGATCGTGGTGAAGCATCCTGTATACGTAACAGCTGGATGATTAAAGATTACAGATTGAAAGAAAGTACTGCAATGATACTATACATAACAAACTTATGTAAATTGTGTTTTGTTTGTTAGCGATCTTAAACTTTTGGCGCGCAGTGTACAAATTTTATGCCACACTTATTAATTAATTACGAAAACTTTGGTTGTTTATTAATAGGTGGCGGTATAGTTCTAATATTAGGATTAAGATTAAAAAAAAAGGAAATTGTGCAAATTTTGGTACTTAAACCTTTTGCGAAAATGATTTTACTATTAAAAAATGAATTAAAACCGATTATTTTCACATTTTGTTGTTTCTATTAACAAATAGATGGCGCTGGCAATTTATTATCAGTTTCAGTTACTATGTAGGTTTTTAACTTCTGTATCAAAATCATTATTGATCAAACAAGGAATCGGGAAATCTTTGACTGGTTATTAATAGATGGCGTTATAGATCCAATGACTCGATTAAGGCTTAAGGAAACAAAAATTGTAGAAATTTTGGAACATAAACCCTTTGTGGAGGCAAACGTATTAGTTAATAATGAATCAAAGCCTATTACTATTATTATTATTTTAGAAAAATTTTGTGCAAATCGTTTTTGATTGCAGCGAGAACCTCGAGCAGCCTCTGGACAGCTGTTTCAGCCCTGCTTGGGACTTCTTCAGCAGAGACGTAGCTCGACATTCCCGCTGCAAACAAAAACGACTTGCCCAATTTATTCGCATTTGCGATGTAAGAGTGATGAACAGATAAAATAGCGACATCTTACTATCGCTTTTTGACCTGACATTGCAGTAGGGTAGACAAATTGAAGCGGGATTTGCTCCTAATAAGTTCCCCATGCAAGGCGGCCATGCTTGCTGTCAAAGCATAATGAAAATTTTAGAAAAATTTTGTGCAAATCGTTTTTGATTGCAGCGAGAACCTCGAGCAGCCTCTGGACAGCTGTTTCAGCCCTGCTTGGGACTTCTTCAGCAGAGACGTAGCTCGACATTCCCGCTGCAAACAAAAACGACTTGCCCAATTTATTCGCATTTGCGATGTAAGAGTGATGAACAGATAAAATAGCGACATCTTACTATCGCTTTTTGACCTGACATTGCAGTAGGGTAGACAAATTGAAGCGGGATTTGCTCCTAATAAGTTCCCCATGCAAGGCGGCCATGCTTGCTGTCAAAGCATAATGAAAATTTTAGAAAAATTTTGTGCAAATCGTTTTTGATTGCAGCGAGAACCTCGAGCAGCCTCTAAAATTTTCATTATGCTTTGACAGCAAGCATGGCCGCCTTGCATGGGGAACTTATTAGGAGCAAATCCCGCTTCAATTTGTCTACCCTACTGCAATGTCAGGTCAAAAAGCGATAGTAAGATGTCGCTATTTTATCTGTTCATCACTCTTACATCGCAAATGCGAATAAATTGGGCAAGTCGTTTTTGTTTGCAGCGGGAATGTCGAGCTACGTCTCTGCTGAAGAAGTCCCAAGCAGGGCTGAAACAGCTGTCCAGAGGCTGCTCGAGGTTCTCGCTGCAATCAAAAACGATTTGCACAAAATTTTTCTAAAATTTTCATTATGCTTTGACAGCAAGCATGGCCGCCTTGCATGGGGAACTTATTAGGAGCAAATCCCGCTTCAATTTGTCTACCCTACTGCAATGTCAGGTCAAAAAGCGATAGTAAGATGTCGCTATTTTATCTGTTCATCACTCTTACATCGCAAATGCGAATAAATTGGGCAAGTCGTTTTTGTTTGCAGCGGGAATGTCGAGCTACGTCTCTGCTGAAGAAGTCCCAAGCAGGGCTGAAACAGCTGTCCAGAGGCTGCTCGAGGTTCTCGCTGCAATCAAAAACGATTTGCACAAAATTTTTCTAAAATTTTCATTATGCTTTGACAGCAAGCATGGCCGCCTTGCATGGGGAACTTATTAGGAGCAAATCCCGCTTCAATTTGTCTACCCTACTGCAATGTCAGGTCAAAAAGCGATAGTAAGATGTCGCTATTTTATCTGTTCATTATTATTATTATTATATCTGTTTGTAAGCAACTGTGAATTACGAAACTTAAGCTGTTTATTGATAGATGGCGCTGTCGACGTATTACCAGTACATCGTCAGTTATCATGTTATTAGCCCCTAGATATATCGTTGTTAAAGCAAAATTTCTATTACTACCCAATAATTAGGCGTTGTCCTTTTGCTATTACAATTAACAGAACAAAAAATGCAATCTCGTTAACTCTTAACACAAAACTTTCATCATTGATCAATAGATGACGCTTTAGATCTGCTGTCTTTTTTAAAAATGACTATAATTTTGGAAATTATTTTTTTTAAGGAGGCGAAAGCTCCTTAAGATTGGAATTACATCCATCCACACCCGCATTCCACATAAATTAAAAAGATTCGTGCAAATATGTCAGAACGGCAAGCAGCAATAATGAACTTCTGCTGTGCCAGCAATCTCGATGGCATCTTCTTTCTTTCGCACACAACGAATAAGAGAACCTCTTATCTACAATTTTCATCGGACAAGAGTCGACTTCAACCACGAATAACATTAGAAAGCGTCTTTAAAAAAAACGAACCAAACAAAAAAAAACAGGATGGTCTGAAAGCAACCAATAGACATCGTGATTCAGAAACGTCTCCTGATATATTCAGGGTGAATACGAGTAGGTCATCAAAAAATCATAATTTGGAACGTTTGTGTTTGTGTGAAATTTTCGGCGTTTCAAGGAAAACGGCAAAATCCATGCGATTCGACTTCTTAGAAGAAAAAAATCAGTAAATCTTGATTGCACGATTTCCGATTAATTCAATTTCACGTTCAAGTGTATTAGTGTAGGTGATTTGATAAGGAACGTTAAATTATTGCTCAATGTTTATCAATTTTCGTAAATTGTAGATTTGTTTGCATCGATGCGTGGCGGTAATAGGCAAGTGCATGTTTGTTTATCTGATTATGTAATAATGTAGCTACTTGATAAACACTAGGATTCATTCATTAGGACCACCTGTAGATTCAACTTCTACATCTAATAATACTGTTATGTATATCGTTTAAAACAATTTGATTTATTTTTGATGTGATACTGCGCGATTTAAATTAGGTATTAAAAAAAAACCAAACGAACCAAACAGAAAAAAACACAGGGCGGTCTAAAAGTAACCATTAGGCGAGTGCGTTTTACATCACCTCTGATTTAATTATTACAAGTAATTACGAACCGCAGTATTAAAGTAAAAGCGCATTAAGACAACTCGCAATTTGTAATTATAATAAAAAAAAAAAACACATACAGGGTCTCCCAAGTTGAGTAGCCTATTAAAAGTTTTCGAGGAAGGAAATATACAAAAAACATGAAACTTAGCAGGCTGCCACGGCGGAAGGTGATCTTTCAGACTAAAATATTTTCACTTTTATATCACTTCCGGTTATACCGGAAGTCGCCGCTAACTTTCTTATTTTAAATGGAATGCTATATTTTTTATTGCAAATTCTGATTCCACGCACTAGTCTAAGTAAAAATTGTTAAGACTTCCCTATACTTAAATGTAACCGATTTTGAGATATCTGGTGATTTATCTAAAAAATTGTTTTGGTCAGCTGTCATTGAAGAGATTGTATTTATGACAATTTCAAATTTAGAAATTCAGGTGGCATGTCGTTTTGAAGTACTATCTTCAGGCTTTCAAATAGTGTCCTAATTATCCCTGAAAAAATCACAGGCTGGTCATAACATAAAACCTCACTATGTTTAACTGCCCAAAACTTAATTTTCGTAAATGGAACATCCTGTATATTTTTACATCATGAGACAGAGAATCAAATTCTACATCGATTAGTACTAGTATTCCCTATACCCATCTGCAGTAGTTTTCTTGCTCTCAGTAATTTTTTTATTATAATGGTATATTTTTCTTGAATTATTGTATTTTTTTAGCAGTAAGTGACGAAAAAACAAAAATATTTATTGAGTTATAACACTAACGCATAAGTAACATAATTTTTTGTAATTTTAGATAAAGTTGGCCATGAAAAGCAAGCAAAAAGAAGACGAAGTGGCGACCTACAACAAGAACAAAAGAAGTTATTGGAAATTCTGTAGTAAATTTTTATGTAGTGTATCTTTCTACGGCCTCCATTTATCTAAAATTTAAAAATTAGCAGTTCAATATCTGTTTCTTTTTCAAAGTTTGCTACGAATAACGGCATTAATTCCATTAATTACCCAAACAAAATAAAGAACTGTTGATAACAAGAAAACTACTACAGATGGGTATAGGGAATACTAATACTAATCGATGTAGAATTTGATTCTCTGTCTTATGATCTAAAAATATACAGGGTGTTCCATTTACGAAAATTGAGTTTTGGGCAGTTAAACATAGTGAGGTTTTATTTTATGACCAGCCTGTGATTTTTTCAGGGATAATTAGGACACTATTTGAAAGCCTGAAGATAGTACTTCAGAACGACATGCCACCTGAATTTCTAAATTTGAAAGTGTCATAAATACAATCTCTTCAATGAAAGCTGACCAAAACAATTTTTTAGATAAATCTCCAGATATCTCAAAATCGGTTACATTTAAGTATAGGGAAGCCTTAACAATTTTTACTTAGACTAATGCGTAGAATCAGAATTTGCAATAAAAAATATAGCATTCCATTTAAAATAAGAAAGTTAGCGGCGACTTCCAGTATAACCGGAAGTGATATAAAAGTGAAAATATTTCAGTCTGAAAGATCACCTTCCGCCATGGCAGCCCGCTAAGTTTCATATTTTTTGTATATTCCCTTCCTCGAAAACTTTTAATAGGTGACTCAACTTGGGAGACCCTGTATACAGGGCGTTTCCCTTTCCTGGGGAAAGCCTCAATGTAGTTAATCACTGAATGCAGCTACTTGATGAACACATTCATTCATTAAGACCACCTGTAGATTCAACTTCTACACCTAATAATATTGTTATGTATATCGTTTAAAACAATTTGATTTATTTGTGATGTGATACTGCGCAGTTTAAATTAGGTATAAAAAAAAAAAACGAACCAAATAGAAAAAAACACAGGGCGGTCTAAAAGTAACCATTAGGCGAGTGTATTTTACATCACCTCTGATTTAATTATTACAAGTAATTATGAAGTGTAGTATTAAAGTAAAAGCGCATTAAGACAACTTAATTATAATAAAAAATAAACACATATACAGGGCGTTTTTTTCACTTTCCTGGGAAAGCCTCAATAATTAAAGTCGAAAGTTTCAAACTATCGCATGACAAATTGCTACCGAACTGACATATCAATAAAGTAGTCAGTGATTAAGATTACTTTCTCAAATCTCAATTATTGCGTTTATCTTACTTTTTTTTAAAAAAAAATTATTTAAATACGTAATCGCGCGGCGTTTAACCTGAAAGCTACGAGCTATATCTGTCCTCGCAAGCTTCTTATCACAGGAAGTCTTGATAATTCCGTCTTCCCACAAATTATCGTGCGCAAGAAATATAGTAGATACGTATTGCATATTAAACACATGCTAGTTCGAAAGTCACTTGTTTGATAGTTATAGTCTTGTTTTTAGAAGTTAGAAGGTACTTCCGTTTGGTCCTCCATTATCATTAGAAAGAGACGTTCGTACATATTTTGTGATTTTATGACAGGCGTGGGCATATACAATGCGACGTATGGGCATCAATGGAAAAGCACGATTAAGAAACGAATGTGATGGTGTTACAAAAAAGTTTCGTGGCTGTGATTGAAATTGAGAAATGGGATGTACCCACTTCATGCCCGCGCCTGTTTCATAATAATAAAAAAAAAACACGTGCTTACCTGAATCAGAAGGAGTATCAATGCCCAAGTATGTAACACGCATCGAAGAATTTTTATCTTTGTGATAACTGTGATCGTTTTCTCTGGCCTGATGTGCCCTAGGTTGGATGGTGGTGTTGGTGTTGGTTTCCTCAACGGATTCCGACAGTAGTTCGTCTTCCTCGAAATACTCGCACAGGTCGCTGTCTTCATCCAGATCGCATTCGGAGATGGCATCGTGAAGAAATTGTAATGTGGTCGTCTTTGCTTTTATTTCTTCGTCATCCGACATAGGCGGTGAATCCGGACTTGTGACAATTGGTGCGGCGGCAATCGGAGGAGGAGGTTGCTGTTGCTTGTTGACGGTTTTGATTAACAAACTCCTGCCCGTGTTGCTGTTATTGTTGGCGGTTTGTTTGATGGTGGCCGGTGTTTTCTCGACGACAGGTGCAAAGGCCCTTCCGAAGGCTCGCGGTTCATCTGCCGGGTGATCCTTGCTACCGCATTGGCCTGCCCACATGCAGTCGTGGTTGCGGATCTTCTGGTGATTTCTGATCTTCTGGTAGAAAAAAGGCGAGCTGGAGTTGGGCGCGTCGCTGCTGCTGAAGACGATGTCATCGAAAAAGTCGTCTCCGATCGGCAGATCCAGTTCGAATTTTTTCCAAACGTCGTCCGATAAGAACGGTGTTGTGTTGAAGATGTCGTTGACGTCTAAGCTTGCCATGTCATCCTCGTTATCGTCCCAGTAAAAGAGTGTGTTTGATTTGACAGGCATTTTCTTTCTTTCTTCTTCTTTTTTTTTATAAAAATCTTAAGCTTAAAACTCTAATGGTACTATCACTAATATCACAAAACGCCCTGGCTGGTTGGCTCCCGCCGAGCGACAGCTGCTGCAAGAAAAACGAGAGTCACGTTAGTTTTGGTGCAGCTGCCTGTTCCTTCACTAATCTACAATTAGTTTTATACATATTTGGATATCCGCGTCCTTCAAATTTAAATCCCCCCCTAATTTATACATGCAGGTCAAAATTAAACGCCAAGATTATCTACATTAATTAATGAACACTCACGATGACAATAAAATTTCTACAAGCAATATTTTAACATTCAAATAAACATTAAATTTATTTGATAATGAGCAGGGTTCGGAAATCTACATGTAAGAAATATTTTCTACAAAAACTAGTCGGTTTAAAAATTATTTGTAATATTACAAATAATTTTTAGGGCAGGTACTTTAATTAACCTTAATTATTGTAGCGATGCGAATAAACTAACGGTTAAAGTTAATCGAGCACTAAACTATTGGTCCCTAATGTAATAAATGTAAAAAAAAATTGTTGCAAATCGTTTTTGATTGCAGTGTAAACCTCGAGCAGCCTCTGTACAGCTGTTTCAGCCCTGCTTGAGGCTTAGTCAGCAGAGACGCAGCTCGACATTCCCACTGCAAACAAAAACGACTAGTCCAATTTATTCGCAATTGCGATGTAAGAGTGATGAACAGATAGATAAAACAGCGACATCTTACGATCGCTTTTTGACCTGACATTGCAGTAGGATAGACAAATTGAAGCGGATTTGCTCCTAATAAATCCCCCATGCAAATCCGCTTCAATTTGTCTATCCTACTGCAATGTCAGGTCAAAAAGCGATCGTAAGATGTCGCTGTTTTATCCGGTAATAAATGTAGTTTATGTAGTAAATTAAAAAAAAAAAACAAAAATCACATAACCTCAATATTTATTATATTTTGTAATAAGTATACATTCTGATATAAGAAACAGGCTTTTTTATAAAAACAAAATCTAGAACAGCAATATCTTGTTATTGTTCTTGGAAACTTCCTGAATCAAGTATTAAACCGTCATCCATTTACAACATATTTGAATTCTAATCGATTCAAATTCATTCTTAAATATCACCGATTGCATATTTCATTTGCAGTTATTCAATTGGCGATAAAGTGATAAAGAAGTGATTGAGTTCCTCCTCCCTCAACCCCTACTGATCAAACTGGTTTTTACAATCAGTATTCAGTTTGATGTAATTTCATTCATATTTTGAGGTTATGTTTATTCAATTTTAAAATATTGTGGCGAGCCAACCTGACTTAGCGCAAGGCGTCAAGAAGTCGGTCCGCTTCGATGTGTCATCGGCCGTCACGCGTTCGGGGCCTACATCGAACAAACTAGAATCTTCCAGCATAGAGACTTCCAGACGCCAGCAAATGATATAAAATCGCCCGAAGTTGACTCACCAGTCAGTCGAATTCGAACAGCGATAGTCGAAGTTAGATTTTAGTGTGAAAATAAATTGTTAGAAATAAATTAGTTTTTAAGCTTTATTAAATTACGGTTAAGTTTTTATCGAGTGTTTTATTCGTTTAAATAAATAAACTCAAACCCTAGAAACGTAACAATATTATTACTTTAGAAGAAGCTTTCTTCGGTTCAAAATCAGGTCAGTTCAAAATCAAATCAAACTTAAAAATCACTGATTACAATTTTCAGTTGGCGATCACCCTTCTGATCAAGCTGGTTTTTACAATCAGTATTCGGTGTGACGTGATTTAAAACATATTTTGAGGTTATGTTTATTCAATTTTAAAATATTATTACTTTAGAAGAAGCTTTCTTCGGTTCAAAATCAGGTCAGTTCAAAATCAAATCAAACTTAAAAATCACTGATTACAATTTTCAGTTGGCGATCACCCTTCTGATCACAAGCTGATTTTTACACTCAGTATTCGGCGTGACGTGATTTAAAACATATTTTGAGGTTATGTTTATTCAACTTTAAAATATTATTCCTTTAAGAAGCTTCCTGTTCGCTTTGAAATTAATTCGGTTCAAAATCAAATCGATTTGATTTTGGATGAACCGAATGATTTAAATGGAGGACGGATATTCATCTAATAATTTCCCTAATTAAAATGTATTTAATGACATTTAATGCCAATTGTAAAAGTACAAGTAACTATGAAGAGTATGAAGTTAGGGTTGTCAGACTTTCCTTGAAAAATATTTATAGTTACGCGTTTTACAAAAAGTAACTCAATTATGCCAAACCCCGAAGTGTAAAAAAAATATTAATTGAATTTATTAAATTTGAAATATTAGCAGGATTTAATTTTAGAAAACAAATAAATTTCCTGCAATAATAAAACAAAGAAAAAACAAAAACGAATAATTAATTAATCACACAAAACATAATTAATTTGACAGATGTCAAGGTGAACTATTGCGTCTTTTTTATCAAATCTAGGGACCCTAAGCAAAGTGAACCAAACTTTAGGAGTACTTAACCTCACTTTCGACTTCAATCCTTCAGTCAAATTCGCACTATTGTTTTTTTTTTCTTGCTGTGGTAGCGGTAAAATCCTACTGTTGAATGGGCAAGTACCTACATTTAAAGTACAAACACTTTAAAGAAAAAAAAAGTTTACTTTGATTTCTGTCAAACAAACCGTCAAAAAGTATCTGCCAACTGAAAGACTAAAGCCGAAATCCCCAAAAGTGAGGTTAATTGTTCCTAAAGTTCGGTTCACATTGCTATGTTGGTGGAATGAACTTTTGTCCGGAACTGTACTAGTAAAAAAAACGGTTTAAAATTTATTCAGTTAATTTAATCCCGGGCTTGAAATTTTGATATTTCTCCAATTTAATTTAAATTCTTAAATGTCACGTTGTTTTTTCTTCGTTTTAAATTTTGATATTTATAAATGTTAGTGTCCAAACACCGATGACATTTTCTGTGGCTTTATTTTCAAAAAAAAAAAATCCCCGGATGGAAGAAATTTTGCGTTCTAAGTTCTCGTGAGCGCTTAAACTTTTCTTTTACATTTGTTTTAAAAAGAAATTGTAAAAATAGAAACTAACCTAAATTTTACGCCGAGGGTCAAATCGATTTTTCTTACAAATTTTCTTTTTTAAAAAAAGAAAACATTCTACGCAAATTTAAAGTAAATTTTAGAAATTAGAATTAGAAATTTTAGAATTAAATTGCTTTTGGATTAACCGATTTTTAAAAAGTGACAAGAGCTGTCAAAATTTTAGGTTAGAAAAGCTTCCGGAAACTAGCGCTAAACGGATTGGCGCTTACATCGTCTCTCAAACGCTTTCTCGAAAAAAAAAAATAATAATTTTCAGCTTATTTGAAACTGTTCTCCGGAAGTGAAAAGGAACAAAATTAATTGCTGCTACAGATTAACAGATGGCGCTGCTTACGTTTGAAATTTATCTCCAACAACGACAAAGTTACAGCTCACGGTAACAGATGACGCTGCAAGTGTTTTCTTTTTTTTTTTTTTTTAATTTAAAGAAGTTGTTTTAATAGCATTGTTCTTAAACGTTCTTCAGTTGTTTTCCCGTAAATGTAGGCAGACTACAACGTTGTGGCTCAGGGTAACAGATGGCGTCACAGGTGCTTTTAAATTCTTTCGCTTTAACGCGTCACAGGTGCTTGTAAAATTCTTTCGCTTTAAGAGTATTTAAGTATAAAATTTTATTTGTTCGACGAGTTCTTTTCAGGACATTGTTTGTAAACGTTCCTGAGGCTTAACTGTTTTGGAATATCTTACAAAATTGCGGGTCGAGCTAACAGGTGGCGCTACAAACGTCGTTCATTCGAAATTGATGCTTGAAAGGCAATTTTCTTAGCGTTTTCGAGTTGTTTTGAAATTGTTTTCCGGTAATCAATCCTCTTAGTTTTTCTTTTTTCTTTCTTTTTTCATTTTCTTCCTTTTTTTACTTATTTCAGAGCCTATTCTGTACGTAAAGGTCAATATTTTTCAGACTGGGTGACTTGGAAATAATAAGCTTTCATCTTTTTAGAGATCATTTTTAGTTTTACTTTCAACGGGCTCTAGAACGAGGACGTACGGCGTCTTGCCTGCAGTCCCCGCACTACGCCACTGGAGCAATTTATCTTGCTTACAGATTTGGCCTTAAACAATCTAATTAAAGTTTAAAATTGACTTAATTCAATTTTAAAAGAGAATCCAGCAAAGAAATTCGCACTGTTGACTAAATCACATAGAAAATATTTTTTTAACGAAGTTTTTCGAAGATTTTAGAGAACGTAAGTAAATGATAAAAGTACGCGCAATTTTTTTTTTCTACTACGTCCGAACCCTGATAATGAGTTATGCAAGAATTCTCGCCTCTTTGTTTTAAATCGGGTATATTTTTTATTGACGTAAATATTTATAATAATTTATTTGCAGGTGTTAAGTAAGAAAGGAAGAGCCTTCACAAATTCAAATAAGAATACTCGGTTCAAGGATTTTGCTTGAACACGAGATACCATTCCTTAAATACGCACAATTTACTCAAAAAAAAAAAAAAAATTTCACAACGGAAATCCGGAACTTATGTTTGTGCGGGATTCTGGTAAATGTCAACCAAAACGGCACTCCTTTTAACTTCACAGAATTGAGTAAAATTCACATTATTACAATTTTTTTTTTTTTAATTAAATAGGTATACATACAGGATGATTCAGAATAAGTATCCGAGTTTTTTTTTTTTTATTAATAATTAAGTATACATACAGGGTGAATCAGAATAAGTATCCGAACCGTTAAGAACGTACGCAAGTACGATATTCCAAGAAATAAAGTTATTAGAGCCATTGCAAAAATAAACCTTCTTTGGACCCAAAATAGAAACCACAATTCATTTCTTACGCGTACACAGGTTCGAAGTTCACATGTTTCCTAGCTTCAGTTTAATTTTTTAAGTGCCTGATAATTATTATTATTTTGAATCTGTTGAGTTAGTTCTATTAGTCTTAGTCGACGAACTCTCAGAAATCAGCACCTAAGCGCTAGTGGTTCGCTTTAATCGGCGAAGGTTCATTGCTCTTAAAAATATGCATTCTCTCAAATAATAATATTAAAACACAAACAAAATGGACCAAATTTAAACAAATAATGCCCGATTTCACCAAGTACGAGTACGAATAACTAGTTATTTAAAGAATAAATTTATTTGACGTTTAATATGACATTTCTCTGTGAACAGCAAAATATACTTGTAGCACATTCTAATTGACAAATAAATTCGTGAACAGTATAATATACCTGTAGCACATTCTAATTGACAAATAAATTTATTCTTCCTATAACAGTTGGTGAAATCTGGCATAAAAGGTATTTCAGGCATCTCTGTGATAAATTAACCAGTAATTAGCAGCGTAGTCTTTTGTTTTTAACTGTTTCAGATCATCATCGTGGCATCAACTTAATTAATTAGTCAATTGTGTCTTGTGGTATTTCCTACCAAGCCCTTAAGAGTTGGGAAAAAAAATTGTTTATTTTTTGCCCTTTATTTTCGTAACCCCTCTTACTGGTTATTTCTCACTTATTTTCTATAGTGTGCTACATCTACATAGATGTCTATAGTAGTACTTTAATATTATTAAAAAAAAACCGCTCGTTAACAAAATTTGAAGTGCTTTTTTGGGTCATTTTCGTGCTGGTAAATCTCATGCACCGGGTAAATCCATCTCAAAGGTATTCCTTCTTCTGCAAAAGTTATGTTATCAGTTACTTTTTATTTTATTTTCAGGAACTACCGCAAGAATGTCATTAGTTAATTTGACGCCTTAGTTTGACATCTTTACCTTCCGTGACTAATTATACTAAAAATACATATTTTGTCGTTGAGTTGCTTAATTTTTGTCCACTGCTGTGTATCATGTGTGAATCATCGATGCATTTTATCTTAAAAACTATACGTATTAGATTCTCCTACGTCTTGTACCATGGGTCGGACACTTATTTTCAATCACCCTATATAATTCCGCTCGAATTAAAATAATGTTATTCGAAGATTGAATAATTTGTCGCCGGCAATTATTAAGATGTTTTTTACATATTCGACAAAAATGTGCCGCGTTTATAATTCCTTTTTCCACACCACTTTCACTGTATTGATGGAATTTGAAAACTTTAGAAAGGAAATTAGTCTAAAAATAACACAATCGTTCACTTGGACTTTGAGGACCGCTTACGATAACAAACAAGACTTTTCGACTTAAAAACCAATATCACTATCAGGATTTTTTTCCCTTTTTGCATTTGATTAGCGTGAAATTTTTATTTAAACTGCTTGAAATTAGTCGCAGATTCGTTTTTTTTTTTTTTTTAATATATCATTATTTATTACTGCAACACAAATACAGGTGTTTTAAACGCTAATAATTTAATCTAGTAAGTAATTCAATTTTATATACAGTTCTTTTTTGTAAAGAAAAGGAAAGGCAAATAGAAACTTTCGCGTATGAATCATCTTAGTCATTGTTGTCAATAATAGTAATAATAATAATAATAAATGTCTGTCAGGGCAAAATCGAAAGAAGAAAAATTACACACACAACAGCTGCAATACCATATTGGAATTGTCTTTTTTGTCCAAAGAAAAGAAGAGATGTAGGTCACTTCGTTAATTGCTCGTTTAGTCCGTCGTCCTTTGTGGGAGAGCATGTAAGAGAGATTTTATTTTTATTTTCATTCTAACTAGAAAAAGAAACTCGAAGAACAGAGTCTTTGTTGTTGTTGTTGTTGGGTTTCGACGTGCCCTACAGTTCGGTTGCGTTTCGTTTTTTTAACGAGGCAAATACGCTCATGTGTCCTTTGGCGTCAACAGTTTTTGCAAAACAAAAGAAAAAAGAAAAAGATGAAAGAATCAGTTTACAAGAAAATGATGCTCCACCTGCCTCCTTAAAAAATAAAGTTTCGCTCGGGTCTAATAAACGTGGTATTGATTTTTCGAAAACGTGCAAAACAAAAGCAAAGAGTGACAAACAATCAAACATTTTAGCTTCTGATCGACAGATGGCGTTGTTCATCTCTTTTTAATGCGGACAATCTGAGGATTTCATTTCAAAAACGTATGGAACATCTGACTTCCGAAATTAACATCCGTTTTAAAAATAAGTCAAAATTCCAAATTAATATTCTCACAAACAATAAAAAGATAAGAAGTTCCATTAAGTTTTGATGCAAAGCTTTGACAATTAGTTAATAGATGGCGTGGTAGATCTCCCGAATATTTAAATATCTAAAAATTATTGAAAGTTTTTATACGGAAAAAAAAATCATTTTAAAAATAAATCGAAATCCAACTGACTTTTTTTGCAAAGCTTTGACAATTAGTTAATAGATGGCGTGGTAGATCTCCCGAATATCTAAATATCTAAAAATTATTGAAAGTTTTTATACGGAAAAAAATCATTTTAAAAATAAATCGAAATCCAACTGACTTTTTTTGCAAAGCTTTGACAATTAGTTAATAGATGGCGTGGTAGATCTCCCGAATATCTAAATATCTAAAAATTATTGAAAGTTTTTATACGGAAAAAAATCATTTTAAAAATAAATCGAAATCCAACTGCCTTTTTTTTGCAAAGCTTTGACAATTAGTTAATAGATGGCGTGGTAGATCTCCCGAATATCTAAATATCTAAAAATTATTGAAAGTTTTTATACGGAAAAAAATCATTTTAAAAATAAATCGAAATCCAACTGCCTTTTTTTTGCAAAGCTTTGACAATTAGTTAATAGATGGCGTGGTAGATCTCCCGAATATCTAAATATCTAAAAATTATTGAAAGTTTTTATACGGAAATAAAATCATTTTAAAAAATAAATCGAAATCCAACTGACTTTCTTTTTGCAAAGGTTTGACAATTAGTTAATAGATGGCGTGGTAGATCTCCCGAATATTTAAATATCTAGAAATTATTGAAAGTTTTTATATGGAAAAAAATCATTTTAAAAATAAATCGAAACCCAACTGCCTTTTTTTTGCAAAGCTTTGACAATTAGTTAATAGATGGCGTGGTAGATCTCTCGAATATCTAAATATCTAAAAATTATTGAAAGTTTTTATACGGAAAAAAAATCATTTTAAAAAATAAATCGAAATCCAACTGACTTTCTTTTTGCAAAGGTTTGACAATTAGTTAATAGATGGCGTGGTAGATCTCCCGAATATTTAAATATCTAGAAATTATTGAAAGTTTTTATATGGAAAAAAATCATTTTAAAAATAAATCGAAATCCAACTGACTTTTTTTGATAAATTCAAAACATTTAGATAATGAATTCTTTGAAATTTCCATAACGTTTGATGTAATCAAATCTTTCGCTATTTACCAACAGATGGCGTACGTGTAGGTATACTATGACAATCAAGGACTGAATAGACTTTTAAAATGTAATTTTGGTGATAGTGAATTGTTCCAAATCTTTTTACAATATCTACAAGTCCGAGAAAAAAAATTAAACCTTCGACTATTTAAGTATTATTTATTTATTTATTAGATATGATTTTACCATTAACACTAGGGAAAACAAAATCTGTATAATTTTGGCTACTTATCAATAGATGGCGCTGTCGATTTAATGTCAGTTCTCAAAGTTATTAAGTTCTACTCGTATAAAATTGTTGATTGCGAAAAAAAAATTCGATCAATAGCGAGCCAATCCGTCATTCTGTCAATCCTGTTCGATCTGCCATCACATTTAATGTAAAAACAAAGGTGACACTCGTTGCTAATATTGCTCAATAGATGACGTTGGCGTTGCGTTTCTGCCTAACAAGTAAAATAAAACAAAAGCAATCGAAATTTTCTAAACATAAATTCTTTTTTATTTTGCGATACTGATAACAGGATAATAACCTCGAATTGTTGTTCGACAGATGGTGCTGCAGATCTGCTCTTGTTGATATTAGTTTTTGGGCCATTGATTAACAGATGGCGTTGTTATCAAAATACTGATTACATGTTAATATTAAATTAACCTCCGCATTATCGTCGTTAACGCATAATTTTCCTGGTCACCAATAGATGGCGCTGTAGATTTGCCTTACTTTTAAGTGAATTAAAAAAATAAATTAAAAAAAAAACAAGAAAAGCAAAAATAATTGATATTTTGGAACCCAAGACATCATGCAGGGAGAAAAGTTTGAAATTATATATAATTATATAAAAAATTACAAAAATATGAATTACGAAAACTTTGGTGAATGATCATCCATAGATGGACAATTTTAATTGTAATTAAAAATCTAATTAATTGTCTGTAAATTAGTACATAATTAAAAAATGAGTTGAAACAGAATATTTCTTCGGGCTATAAAGTGGAACATTAAAAATATGATTAAAAAATAAAAACATTTTAGCTTTTGTTAAAGTTTAAATTAATTCGTTTTCAAAATTTTTGTCGCAATTAAATCGTTCAGTAGGGTTAGAAAACATGTAGAAAAAATTATATTAAAAAAAAAATATTTAGTTTTGCAAGTTCGAAACAACAAATCGCAAAAACTTTGGCTATTGATTAATAGATGGCGCTGTAAGTTCGTTGTTGCCTTATTAAGAAAATTTACACAAAACATAGTTTTAAAAATATGCGTCAAAACTGATATTTTGTGTGTCACGCGTGCGCGAGTTAGTAATAAAATAAAAACGACCTTAAAACATTTAGCACAAATTCGTTTTTAATAACATAAAAAAAAAAAAAATTTAAAGAAATTTATATTCGAACTTTCTAACAGCTTATAAATAGATTAATTTATTAGATTAATTATTATCACATAATCTTCTGTCGATCAAAATAAACTGACACACATTTTTTTTTTTAACGTGCAGTGTACGAGTATAATTTGAGACCAACGCTGATATACATATATTTTAATTTTTAAAAGTGACCCCCGGGAAGGCGATTATTTTTAAAATATGACTGACTGCAATACCATCCAATGAATGCATTTACCTCAATTTTTACAAAAGATTTTGAAGTTTACAAAAATAAATGAAATAACGAGGCTTGGCTGACAGTTTCAATTTTTAAAATTACGATTAATTTAAAGTAAAACGTAAAATCAAATAGTTCAAAACAACAAAATATGCACACCTGCGCAGAAACAAAGGCCAAAAACAATTTTTGGGAACGCGAAATGCAAATACAAACTCCGCCTACTTTTTCTTTTATTTTCCTATTAATTTCTAAACCGGAAAACCTTTGCGCTTTTGTTTTGGGTGGGTCGTAAGTTTCGCATATTGCCCGTAAAATAATAATAAAGCCTTGTCGTTTCAAAAAATCGTAAAACTATGACTAAATTTAATTAAATTAAATATCTGCGTCTTCTTTATAAATAAAGATCAGGTAGGTACACCTTTGCAGAAACAAAAACCAAACGGTAAAAACAATTTTCAAAACAGCGCGAAATAAACAAATTCCGCCTGATTTTTCTTTTGTTCTTATTTTATTTTTTAACCGAAGAAGCGGTTCGTAAATTTTCGTATTGCCGGTAAAATAATAAAATCGTAAAAATCTGATTAAATTAAATTCACGTATTTTCTTTTTACTAAAATAAATCTATGAAATGAAACATCTGCGTCTTCTTTATATATAAACACTGACACAATAGTGCGTAGGTACAGAAACAAAAGATAAAAACAATTTTCATAACAAAATAAACAAACTCCGCCCACCTATTCTTTTGTTTTCATGTTTCTAACCTCGAAAAGCCTTGCGTTTTTTATTTTTTTTTTTATTATTATTTATTTTGCACCGGTAAAATAAGGATAATTTCATTCGTTAAATTAAATTGTGTAAAATTAAACAATTATTTTTTATTAGAAAGATAAAAAACAACGCGAAATAAACAAACTCCGCCTACTTCCTCTTTTGTTTTCATGTTTCTAACCTCGAAAAGCTTTGCATACATACTATTTAAAAATGTTAAATTAAATTTTTAAAGTAACATTTTTTTAATTAAATGTTTTTCTTCATTACCTTACAGATCAACAAACAATGCAAACAAAAAACGTAATATTTAAAAAAAATACAAAATTTTAGAGAATTATACTGGAAAAATGAAATTTAAGGATATTTAGAAAAAACTATAGAAAACTAAATGAAAACGTTAGTGGTTACAAATTAAAAAAAAAACTCGAAAAAATAAAAATTTGCAAAAAAATATTTCAAAAATTTTTAAAAATAATTTTTGAAAAAATTGAGGATTTTTTTTTTAAATTAAACAAGGTTAATTAAAAAAAACGAATCTAAACAAATCAAACCCAAGTGAGCTGAATTCAAGACGTGAAAAAAAAAATAGGTACGTATTTCACAGAAGGTAATTGTAAAAAAACTATAAGAAAACTTTAAGGATTAACATTTTTACAAAAAAAAACAAAAAATTAAAAACTGCAAAAAATTTAAAATAATTAACTAAAATTAAGCAAAACGAAGCTGAAGGTCAACCCAACCCAATCGCGCTAGAATTTACTAAAAAGAAAAAAGAAAACAAACGCCGATCGGAAACGTAATAAATGAAAGCTGTTGTTGTTTTAAACGGAACGCCCGGTATATCTTCTCGAATTAAGAAACAAAAGAATAAAAAAACAATTTTCATAACAAAACGCGACATAAACAAATTCTGTGTCTATCTACTTCCTCTCTCTTTTGTTTTCATATTTCTTTACCCCCCCCCCTCTTCACCCTTCGCCTGACAGAAAAACTGCGTTTTTTGTTTCGAATAGTAAATCCTGCATATTGCCGGTGAAATAAGGAGGTTTACTAATTATTTCAATTCGTTAAATTAAATAAAGTAAAATTAAACAAATATTTTTATATTCGTTAAATTAAATTAAATTAAAATTAAATAACGTAAAATTAAACACATATTTTTACTATCAAAAAAAAAAAAAAATGTAAGTAGGTATGTACACGTTTCGAGAAACAAAAGATAAAAACAACGCCACCGAATAAACAAACTCCGCCTACTTCCTCTTTTGTTTTTTTTTTTTCTTAAATGTTTCTAATCTCGAAAAGCTTTGCGTTTTTTTTTGTTTTGTTTTGAGTAGGTCGTAAATTTTGAAGCATACCATTTCAGAATGTTAAATTAAATATTAACTATTACACTAGTTAAGCATCCACCAAAAAAAATGATGTAAGTACATGTTTCCAAAAGAAAAAGTTAAAAACAACGCCAAATAAAAAAAAACTCCGCCTACTTCCTCATTTGTTTTCATGTTTCTAACCCCGAGAAAAGGTTTGCGTTTCTTTTTCCTTTTTTTTTTTTTTTTGTTTTGAGTAGGTCGCAAAATTTCGGTGAGAAAATGAAGCATACTATTTCAAAATGTTAAATGAAATTAAATTAAATTAATTAAAACAATGAAATTGACTGTCTTCTTTACCTTATAGGTAAACATCAACAAAGAAAAATAGTGTAGGTACGTACAGTTTGCACAAACAAAAGATAAAAAAAAGAAAACAACGCCAAATAAACAAACTCTCCCGCCTTCTTCCACTTTTGTTTTGTTTTCATGTTTCTAACCCCGAAAAGCTTTGCGTTTTTTTTTTTCTTGTGTTGAGTAGGTCGTGAATTTTGCAAACAATCGAATCGGTGAAAAAACGAAGCATACTATTTCAAAATGTTAAATTAAATGAAATTAAATTAATTAAATGAAATTGACTGTCTCCTTTAACTTATAGATAAACATCAACAAAAAAAAAGAGTGTAGGTACGTACAGTTTGCAGAAACAAAAGATAAAAAAAAAGAAAACGACGCCAAATAAACAAACTCTCCCGCCTTCTTCCACTTTTGTTTTGTTTTCATGTTTCTAACCCCGAAAAGGTTTGCGTTTTTTTTTTGTGTTGAGTAGGTCGTAAATTTTTCAAACGGTGAAAAAACGAAGCGTACTATTTCAAAATGTTAAAACCAATTGCGCAAAGTTACTCTTTTTTTTTAATTAAAATGAAAGAATGTCTTCTTTACCTTATAGATAAACATCAAGAAAAATGTAAGTAGGATGTACAGGTTTGCAGAAATCAAAAACAAATGACAAAAACAACGCCGAATAAACAAACTCCGCCTACTTTTTTTTCTTTTATTTTCACGTTTCTAAACCTAGCTGAACCAAACCCGAAAGGCTCCGCCGCTGCGTTTTTGTTTTGGGTAGGTCGTAAATTTTGCATACTATTTTGCCGGGTAGGTAGCGGAGAGAAACTCGTCGTCGGTTGTTGTTGGCGTTTAGCTTTAATTGTGCCGCCGAAAAGTTCTCGGAAATTAGGCACCATGTAATCTTGACACTTCCAAGAAGGGAGGGAAAACCTCGGGGCTTATCTCCGACCGGCCGGCAAAATTATATAATTTCGAAAAGTTTGTAGGTGAGCGTTTGTGTAAGGCGTTTAAAAACGTAACGGCAATGAAAAGGTGTTTGGAAAAAGTTTATTGGGGCGCGCGCTTCATCTAGCTGGCGAGTAGGTACTTACTTAGAAATAAAAAAAAAAAAGACGTACGAACGAACGAGCGAGCGAGCGATTCTGAGTAACAAATGAAACAACGGATGGAAAGTCTTGAGTTTCTATAATTCTAGGAATATTATGGAGTATGTAAATTGTTTTTAGTGAATTCTAGAATGTAAATCAATGTAAAGTAGGTATGTGATGTCACTGTAAATTAATAATTGCAAAAGCGTTAATTAATTCGTACAATATGCAATGGTCGGAGCCACGTAGCCGGTATTTGCCCGCGCCTTGGCGATTATTAAGTACGTGAAAGTTAGGCGCAAAGCGCAACCACTTTTACCATATGCAAGTAATTACGGCTAATTGTATCGATAATGACCGTTCTGATAGCATGACGTTTCTTACCTTATAAAGAAAATAGAGGAGGTATATTAACGGATTAAGACACTAAAGAAAAAAAAAAACAAAAAAAACAAATTTACTGTCTGAGTTTTTTCCTGACACACGGTGTCTGAATAACAAAACAGATCGGTGAAGATATAACAGTCACGTAATTAACAAAACCACTCTTTTCTTGCTTTACATTCAACTTTGTATACATGCTTAAGATATAAGGTCTTATGTAGACGTCTACGTCCAACACCGAAGATAGCCCGGCAGCGACTGCAGGAAAATTGCCATTGCCAAACCAACCACGCCACAAAAGCCGGCTCGATGTGCCGGCACGGCGCGGAGATTGTATGAAAGAAGTGAGAGAGACGCCGCCGTTCCTCTCTCCCCGCGCGCGTCGAATCATCGGGCAATTCAAAATCTTCACCCCCAAATCGACGACTTCCTCGCAATGACAACGACAAAAACCAAACAAACCAACACCCCAGCTTCCATTTTCACAACCAGAAACAAGTGACGAACCGTACTTTTCATTCCAATCAAAACAATTGACCGGTACTACTTTTCGTCTACGCGGAGTAACGTCAGTGACTTCAGGGGTATACAAAGTTTAATTTCACGTTTCAAGGATTTTTATAGACACTATCACGCTCACAACTTTACGAATCGCCCGCTCATAGTTGTTGTATTCAGCCGCCGTTTTTCCTATTTCTCTAAATCGTAACTGCAGCGTTAATAGGTAATTAATTTTTAAAATCGAAGAGGCACGCCGCGCAAGAAAAAAAAAACAGCGTTCATTTGTTCTTTTATAGTATAGCAGTATGAATGTAGGTAGTTACGGTGTAAAAGGCTGCGGCGTTATTCATTTCGCAACCGGCGCATAATTGCGCGCCGTGTAACTTTCATTGCCGGTGCCTCCTACGATCTAATTTATTAGGATAAAGGTAAATGCACTGGAGGCTGACACTTTTATCTTGAAATCTGATTTTAATGCTATTATATTACGTCGGCTCGTTCCATTTAATGACAGTGGCGTCAAGCTGGGGTCAAGAAGAATATCCGTAAGGCGGGTAAGCATAGGACGTCATTTGTGATTTGTTGATACAGGATGGGTGGATGATGGTGACTATTCCTAGAAAAAAAAAAATTCTGTATTATAATAACTTATTAGAAAAATTTTGTGCAAATCGTTTTTGATTGCAGTGAAAACCTCGAGCAGCCTCTGTACAGCTGTTTCAGCCCTGCAATGTCAAAATAGCGACAGTAAGATGTCGCTATTTTATCTGTTTATAAAAACTTAATAAGTAATAATTGAAATTAACCTCCGCCCACAATAATTTTCATATCCGTTGATATGTACTTCGGCAGCTAAGCTGCCATCTTCAGTACGCTACCAACTTAAAAGCACTAAAAAAATGTCTAAAAACAACCTAATAGGTTTCATTAATTTAATTTCAATTATCTCTTAAACCACAGTCTCTCCTTTACTATTTTAGTTTAACTTAATAAGTAATCGTAAACATATTTGAAAATCAGTGGCGTAACTAGAAGTCAAGTCGCCGGGTCGCCTTTAATTTATTACAATGTTTACAAAGTAAAAAATCTCACTTTCTTTGATAACAATGAGTAAATCAAGTTTGCTTAATAACCGTTAGATTGTCTATTTCAAACAAGTGATAAAGGTTGTCAAAATTTTAGGTTAGGCTCACGAAAAGTAGCGCTAAGCTTTGTTATTTGATACAGGGTAGGTGGATAATAGTGACTATTCTTAAAAGTTTTTCTGAATTGTAATAACTTAATCAGTAATCGTATTTTTTTTTTGAAATCAGTGGCGTAACTAGAAGTCAAGTCGCCGGGTCGCCTTTAATTTATTACAATATTTAGAAAGTAAAAGATCTCACTTTTTGTGCTAACAGCGAATAAATCAAGACTGCTTAATAACTATTGGATTGTCCTATTTCAAACAATTGATAAAGGTTGTCAAAATTTTAGGTTAGGCTCCCGAAAAGTAGCGCTAAACAGTGTGCTTTGATACAGGGTGGGTGGATGATAGCGACTATTCTTAAAAGTTTTTTCTGAATTGTAATAACTTAATAAGTAATCGTAATTTTTTTTTTTTTTTAAATCAGTGGTGTAACTAGAAGTCAAGTCGCCGGGTCGCCTTTAATTTATTACAATATTTAAAAAATCCCATTTTCTGTGCTAACAGTGACTAAATCAAAGCTGTTTAATAACGACTGGATTGTCCTGTTTCAAAAAAAAAAAAAAATGATAAAGGTTGTCAAAATTTTAGGTTAGGCTCACGAAAATTAGCGCCAAGCGGATTCCTGCATTTAAATTGTTTCCAAAAAACATATTTTTTAGTTGTTAGAATTTAAAGAGAACGTTATACCAAAGTGGAAACTAAGCTCACAGTCGACGACCTCCAATGGGAGATTCTTTGCCCCCCCCCCCCTTCCCCCGCAATCGACCAGTACAGGTCCGCCGATCCTTTTAAGTTTGCATCGACCTCCAAGTGATTTATTTACTAATTCCAAAAATTAAATTGAAAATCCAAAATCAAGGATGGTGAGATTATTTGGAGCGCCATCTCTCTACCGAAAACGGAAGCTGGGTAATTTGTTCCACGGCCAGCTGAGTTGATATGTCATATACGGTCAGTCCAATTCGCCTCTAAAAATGTGTTCCAGTAAAGCAAGCCATGGAGCGTGTCAACCAGCGCTCTCGAACAGTTATTAATTCGATGTTACCATAGTTACGATACCGACGCTTATTTTGATAACTTAAAAAAAAAAACAAAAGGCGCATAAAAATCAAGGCTGAGAAGATACTGAAAAACAAAGTGGAAACGCGAAGAATACCGCGAACAAAAAACAAAAACAAAAGAAGATCGGCGTTGCTGGAGTGGAAAACGAAGTGCAAACAAAAACAAATGACGGTTTGATTTACGTGATTTTCAAAGACTTCTCATTGAAGATTTTTCTTGCTTACAAAAAAAATAAAATAAATAATAAGAAAATAAAAAATAATGCATACAAAGAAACAAATGAAAGCTTGATTTGATTTTTAAAACATTTTCGTCGGAAGTCGCCATTTTTTGGCTTACGGTAAGATATAAAAAATAATTATGAAAAACAAATGACAGTTTGATTTATGTGATTTTCAAAGACTTTATACTTAACATGTCTTCTAAGATAATAAAAATAAAAAATTAAAATTCTAAAAATAATTTTGAAAAAATTGAGGTTTTCTTTTTTTAATTAAAACAAAATGTTAAATTAAAAAAGGCGAACTCGATTGGACCAAACCCAAATGAACTGAATTCAAGAAGTGAAAGTAAAAAAATAGATATTTAAAAACAGGTATCTAATTGCAGAAAATTGAAAGGAAAAATTTTATTTAAAAAAAACACAAAATTAAAAACTGCAAAAAATTAAAAATAATTACAGTTAAGCAGAGCGAAGCCAAAGGTGAACCCAACCTAATCGCGCTCAATCAAAATACCGAATAAAATTAAAAATTAGAAAAAATGAAAGGAAAATTAAAACAAATTAAAAATTTAAAAGACAATAATTCAATTTAATCACCGGTCACTTCGGTAAATGCTGCGAGACCCCCAAGAATGCGAAGCGCTTTCTTCACACACTCTCAGTAAAAAAAAAAAACTCAAATTTGCAAGAAATTCAAATAGGCAACGGTATTTCTTGATCACCCGGTAGTAGAAAAAAAATTTTAAAAAATTAAAATAGGAGCTTATTAATTATGACAACCTGTATGTTAAGAAGTGTCATCCAGTGTTGCCTACTCTTCCAGGAACTTTGCTCCTCAACGCCTGTTGAAAGTGCCCTAAATTGGCATCGAATTTCCCTAATTTTCTTTTTTTTTTCTTCAAAAGTTACTTTAGATGTGAAACTCAAAACCCACAAATTACTATAATGACAAGACAAAGAAAAATAGTAAATGGTAACAATTTCTTTTTCTGCACGCATGTCACTTTTATTAAAATTATACTGTCGAAAGCAAAAAATAGTAGACAAAAGCAGTTTCCTGTAATTTTTATTTCTCGAAATTGTCTCGACAGATGACATTAAAAAACTTCAAAGCTTTCAAATTTAACAAACTTAAGGCTTTCGTTGTCTTTAATCAATACCATTTTGAGAAATAATAATTACAGGAAACTGTTTTTTTGGTCTAATATTTTTTTCGCTTTTAACTATACATCTTTGTTTTGTTTGGTTATTACATAAGGGGGTAAATCTTGACGAGGTTTTCTCTTAGTATTCGTTTCATGCTCTAATGGACTCAAACAATTTACACAGTGTTGCCAGGTTATTTTTTCTATAACTGTAAAAAAAAAGGAAATAAAACAGTTGATGAGCTAGTCGGCTGTCAAATACTTGATAAGATCGGTAAAACAGGCAACCCACTGCTCGTTTCAAACTGTTGCAAGAAGAATTTTTGAATGCATATGCTTTTATAATATAATCTGCAAATGCAGAGAAGACGTAAGCAATCCATTAACAAATTAAAATGTAGTATTCTGCAGTTCTTAATCAAAATTATAATTTTAATTTGAGATGCCCCTTTCTACCTCGAAATAAAACGGTAAACCAATCCGGCCTTAAGCAGCTTTATGAAAGGGTTTATGTGCAATTGAATGCATTCCAGGAAAGAAATTTGAGTAATGCTGCACATCATCTTGCAGCCCTCCTGCATTTTAATTAGACTTAACAACGTCGGCGGGTTTAACGATTACTTTAAACCATCACAGAATATAAATTCGACGAATTGTTACTATACTTATACACCGTGGATTTACTTAACATTCTTCGGCTGGAAGGTAGAATAAGTATTAGAATACGTCCCTTAGAACGATATTTCAAAAGACGCAACGCGTCCGGACATTTTTTTGGCCGGCCTAAAACATTCGGTCGTTTTCGCAAATGACTTCCGTGTTGTTATTTTCGTGGCATAAACTAATTACGAATGCGGTTAATGGGTTGGTATTTTCTTCTTGTTTCAGACAATAAATTAACACCGAAATATCACGGTCGGAGGCAATAATTACAGTTTCCTGTAATTTTCTTTCTCCAAAATGGTACTGTTTAAACACGGCTTCACAGATTTTACAAAAGTGTTGCGCTTGTCAAATCCACGGTCAGCTGACTTGACTTGTATACGGCCAGTCCAAAAACTCTTTGGAAAAGTTTTTGTAAAAGATTAAAAGTACGTCGAGTGAAGAGGCGCCCTCAAATTCAAAACTAGTGTTAAAATTACTGTGATCGTTTTTAAACAATACCATTCTGGAGAAAGAAAAATTACCGGTAAGCGTAATTGTCTACTATTTTTCTTTCGACCGTAAATACAACGTATGTCTAGAGTTTTGTAAATTTTTTGTTTATTTAAATTATAAATGCGTGTTTATATCATATCGAGCCATCAACAAAAAAATATTACAATTCCACACGACTTATCGCGAATCTTGAAATGTACCTCAGCCAAAACGCGAATCTTGAAACGTACCTCAGCCACAACCCGAATCTTGAAATGTACCTCAGCCACAGCCTTTGGCTTCTTCCTCATGCTTTGACAGTTTTCATCGCGCGATCACTCTTTTCCTGCTTTTTCGGTGCTTTTTAAAAAAAATGTGGCAAGAAGATGTGACTATTAATTTGATTACTTTATTGAAATATTAGCCGTTGATGAAAAAACCCTAAGAAATGGAAATTTTATCTAAATCTAATGAATAAAAAAAATATAAATTCTTGAAATAATAAAACAACATAAAATAATATCTACTATCTTAAAATTATAGGATTAGATTGTGCGGTGATAAAAAAATAAACAAAAGGGAATCATAATCGTACAGCTGTAATTAATTTGACAGTTTACTGTCTTTTTTTTCACTAAAATAAGTGGTAGCAGGGGAACCCTTATTTTGAACAAGCAAATAAATTTATAATGCAATCACGTAAAAGAAAAGAAATCACATAACAAATACTTTACTTGCATCTACTAAAATTAGTGATGACTTTTTGTACAGCGCGAGCAATAACTTTTTTTTCCATTTGACGTATATTTTCGTCAGTTTCTTGATCAGAGCAGGCTATGTTCTCATTTCGTCATGTCGCCGGTAAGAATTTTAATATATGCTAGAATTTAACATGAAAAATATTACAATTCCACACGATTTATCGCGAATCTTGAAATGTACCTCAGCCAAAACGTGAATCTTGAAACGTACCTCAGCCACAACCCGAATCTTGAAATGTACCTCGGCCACAGCATTCGGTTTCTTTCTCTTGCTTTGACAGTTTTCATCGAGCGGTCAATCTTAATCACACAGCTGTAATTAATTTGACAGTTTATTGTCTTTTTTTTCCACTAAAATAAGTGGTAGCAGGGGAACCCCTCTTTTGAATAGGCAAATAAATTTATAATGCAATCACGTAAAAGAAAAAAGAAACAGCGCGAGCAATAACTTTTGGTTGTCACTGTCAATCAGAAATCTCCTTTTCATTTGACGTATATTTTCGTCAGTTTCCCAGATCAGAGCAGGCTATGTTCTCATATCGTTATGTCGCCGGCAAGAATTTTAATGTATGCTAGAATCTAACATGAGAAATATTACAATTCCATACGGCTTATCGCGAATCTTGAAATGTACCTCAGCCAAAACGTGAATCTTGAAACGTACCTCAGCGATAACCCGAATCTTGAAATGTACCTCAGCTACAGCTTTTTCTTGTTTGCCGCGGTCAACTTTTACAACTTTTTGGTTATGTCGGGAAAAAAGTCGATTACGTATTGACACGTGCAAATAAACAGGCGGTTTAAAATTAATCAGTTTTGGAATGTGGATACATATTTTCCCAGTTTAGGTCCTTAAATGTCACAGAAAACAGCACAGTTCATTTATATCTTCTTCTTCGCATTAAATTTTGAAATTTACAAATTTACTGTCAAATGTCAATTTAAAATTAATTAATTAATTAATTAACTTTTATTTAAACAAAAAAGTGCTTAGATGGAAGAAACGTGTGCCCTATAGTTTGCATGGTCTAATAGGAAAACTTTTTTTTACATTTTTTTATATTTTAAAAAGTAATTGTAACACAAAGAGTAGCTCAAACTTTACGCCAATCGCCAAATCGATTTTTCTTACGCGCCAAAAATGTTCCAAATGCGAAATTTCGCTCAACCTGACAACACTGATACGAGCCCTAGTTGTAAATAATGCCGTCTCCAGTGAGGCGTGTGAAGTTGCAGCTTATACGATATGATATTTGATATTACACATTAAATTAACAAAACTGCAACTTCACAGGTATCAATCATTTTGGGTCGCTCTATAGAAATTGTAATGCACTTTCGCCAGTATTCAAATTCAGTGACGTACATATAGAATTTGATACCCACATACTAGACATCTTCCAAAACTTAATTAAGCAATAAAAAAGTTGTTTTGTTTCTGTGGGACGGACGTCCTAAGGTCAAATTTAAATGCCCCGAAATAACTAATGGCTTGTTGTGATTCTTATTCGGCGTGCATACTTTACGTGTGTATGTATGTATAACGTCGTTCCGAGAAGAGCAAATGAGACGAATTTGTCGGGAATGCGTCAGCTCGTGTAATTCGATCGCTTCTTATATTTTTAACGGATTCAGCGAAGGAGAGGAAAAAGGCGGACGGACGGACACGATCGTTAGCAGGCAGCCGGCGAAAAAATATTTCTGGAAAAGAGCGTTGCCGTTATAAGTTTGCTTTTTTCGCTTGAAAATCCGTTCCAAATTAGTTTGGCAGCGCCTGACATTTTTATTTAGAAACAAATTTAGCACATACATCAATGATCACGCTCTATGTATGTTGTACATATGTCTCTCAAACTTCACGTTGGATGTCCTAGGTATGTACGCATTACGGGAGGAACACGTTCAATAAAAACAATAATATTTATCTCCTACTTTCGTTTGTCATCCAATCGCTCATACTTCATAATGTAACGAAATGTTGCACCATATTGTAATATGTTATGTTGTAAGTTACGTCAGGGGTGACCAAGAGCATACACGCGTACATTTTTAATTTCGTTTGTTTATTAAACGTATGTTTACAAACAAGAATTTAAAGTGCTTTAAAGGATGCTTTTGAACGGATTTTTATGTTTTAATTTCGATTGCAGTGGACCTCCTGAACATCCCCTGTACAGCTGTTTCACTTCTATTTGGGACCTCTTCAGCGAGGAAGTAAGCACTGCAATCAAACTGACCGCACGATGACGGGCCTAAACTGTTGTTAAAATTATGTAATTTAAATTAATTTTAGGACAGTTTGGGGAAAACAGGTGTATTTTTAATTATTATTGTGAATATGAAATTAATATAAAGCACAGGGTAGTTCTGTTTATCAGGGACGGCGGAAGGCGATAAGCAAGGCATGAGGGCGCCAAAATATGTCAATTAAAAAAACGATTAAAGGTCAGCTCAAAGTCAATCAAACTCGATTCAACAACTGACCTCCGTTCAATCCAAGTAGAAAGTTAAGATAAGAAATTAAAATTAAAAAAATGTTTAAATCAAGCTCAACAGAATTTCAAGGTCAACCCAACCCAATTCAACTGAACTCAGGCTAACTGTATTCAATTGAAGCATGAAATTAAAAATGTAATAAATTAGAAGGGGAAAATTTAGAAATAAAAAAAATTATTAGGACGAAGTTTTGTTAATGTCAAGGTCAACCAACTCTACTCAATAACCAAACTTGATTAAAACCAACCCAAGCAAAAAAATAAAATAAAAAAAAACAATTAAAAAATTATAGTAAAAACTCAATAACCGAACTCGATTCTATTCAACCCAAGCAAAAAAAGTAAAAGCCCAATAACTGAACTCAACCTATAACTGTATTTAATTGAAGTATGAAATTAAAAATGCAATAAATTAGAAGGGGGGAAATGTAAAAATTAAAAAAAAAACTGTTAAGATGAAGTTTTGTCAAGGTCATGGGCAAGGTTAATCAACTTGACTCAATTACTGAACCCGATTACAATCAACCCATGCAAAATAAAAATAAAAAAAAAACAATTCAAAAATTACAGTAAAAGTTCAATCACCGAACCCAATTCTATTCAACCCAAGCAAAAAAAAAAA
Source organism: Prosopocoilus inquinatus (assembly GCA_036172665.1). Lineage (NCBI taxonomy): Eukaryota > Metazoa > Arthropoda > Insecta > Coleoptera > Lucanidae > Prosopocoilus > Prosopocoilus inquinatus. Next base: position 4,034,587 of record CM069873.1, read on the forward strand.
ACAATTAAAAAAATTAAAGTAAAAACTCAATAACTGAACTCAACAGAACTGTATTTAATTCAAGCACGAAATTAGAAAAGCAAAAAATTAAAAGGAAAAAATGTAAAAATTAAAAACTATTAAGTTTTCTCAAGGTCAAAGTCAAGGTCAACCAACTCGACTCAATAACTGAACTCGATTCTATTCAACCCAAGCATAAAAAATTCAAAAAAAAAGCAATTAAAAATATTACAATAAATACCCAATTACTGAACTCGATTCTATTCAACCCAACCCAAAAATTAAAAAATATAAAAATACTAAAAAAATTAAGTAAGTGAAAAAATAAATGAAAAATTATTTGTAAAGTCAACTCAATTTAACTGCACTCAACCTAATTCCATTCAACCCAAGTTAAAAATATTAAAATTTATACATGGATTAAAAATTAGAATTAATCTCAACAAATCTCAAAAGATTAATTAACTGACCCAACTTATTGATCACATTGCATTCCATTATCTCAATAAGTAAAAAAATAAAATAAAAATACTTAAAACAAATTAAAAGTAAAAAAAATTAAAATAAAATTTATATCAAGTTCAATCCAGCCCAGCCGACGTCCACCTAACTTCATCTAACACAAGGAAGAGATTAAAAAATACAAGAAAAATTAAAAGTAAATTTAAAAGAAAATTAAAAGTCAATTAAAATTCAGCTTCAATTTCACATTGCATTCCATTATCTACATAAATAAAAAATTTAAAGAAAAACTTAAACAAATTAAAAGTGAAAAAATAAAATAAAGTTTATGGATTAAAGTTAAGCTTAACAAATTTGAAGTTTAATCCAACCCAGCTAATGTCAACCTAATTTCAGCTTACACAAGCAAGAGATTAAAAAATACAAGAAAAATTAAAAGTAAATTTTAAAGAAAATCAAAAGTCAATTAAAGCTCAACTAACGTCAAGGTCAATCCAACCCATCTGATCTCAACCTAAATTAAATATTAAAAATCAATTAAAATAAAGTTCGACGAATCTCAACGTCGATATAACTCAACCTAGTTCCATTAAATCCAAACAAAAATTAGAAAAATAAAAAATACAAATAAATAAACTTTAAAAAAATCGTTAAATACCAAACTTAATTTTCCGTAACAATCAAATAAAAATTAATTCACCCATTTTGGTCGCCATTTAAGTTAATTTAAGTTTTTACCAAAAATTCTGGCAAAATAAGGGGTGTATTAAAAATTAAAAAAAAAAAAAATATAGCAACTACTTACAATACTTTTTCTTTTTTGCTTTTTTTTTTGGAGAAGGACGCCAGTCACTGTTTTGTGTAAGGGCACCAACTACCCCTCCTACGGCCGTGCTGTTTGTATTTGAAGACTAAAAAAATATTACTTATTTTTTTTAATAAAAGAAAACTGAGAAAACACTTTTTTTATTAATCTCGTTTAAAGTAAAAAAAATTAATAAATGCTAAATATTTCAATAAGATATCTATCCCTTTGGTAACTGACTGATTGTGAGATAATGCAAAAGTTTAATTAAAAAAATAATAATAACATGCTGTCTGAAATAAGATAATTATCTTTAACTTTCTCATCTAACCAAAAGAACAACCGCCACTGCAGAATGATTTAATTTCAAAATTAAAATGATTATATTAAAAAGCTATCTGAGAAGTAGGTACATAGATATTACTGGAGGCGGTCTTAGGGGGGCACTAAATGTTGAAAATGAGAGACTAAAACCCTTGTCTTTTAACGAATTAATCGATGATACGAAAAATTAAAAGGAAGAAAAAAAAAGAAGTGTTTGACTTTCATGTAACGATTGTCTTCTAATTTTATTTTTATTTAATTTTTTTGGAAAAATCATATGAATGTCGGTAAACAATTTCCTGCGCGAATCTAAACGAAATTCTTAATTAGTTAGAAAAGATGAGTAAACAAAGTAAAATTCCGAATTTATCACATTAGTAAATTTATTGAATTTCACGTATTTAATTGGTCGTCCCTGAAATATAATTCTTCAGGCAATTAAGTGTAATGTGTGTTGAGGTTGACAAGAAATCGAAATTAAAATTTACAAACAAATTATTTAGAAAATTTAGGTAATTTTACCTGCATTAATTTATTACAAACAACACGTGTAACTTTATAATTAAATTAATCTGGTTTATAATGCAAAACAAGTACGTATCTCTAAGGCCAGTATCACACCAAGCAAGCACAAATTGATGAAGAAGTATCGCATCAAACATAAACCTAAGTCTATGTCTCTCTCTCTCTTTGTACAAAATTAGGTTCGTCAGTCACAAGCGAACTCAAAATCAACAGAAGTTGCGGTAAAAATATTTTTTTTTTTTAGAAATTCATGTTGATTAATTATTACTTTTAATTTATATTGACACGAAACAAATTTTAAGCAGATGATCTACTTCTATTAATTAATTAATTAAAATCTCCTAATGACCCAGTGAACTTAGCTTAGTTAAGTATTGATTTACGTTTAATAAAAAAAAAAGAAAAAACTTCATGTTTTATGTGAGCCGGAACACCTGCGATTCATGTTTATGTAAATTGCCCCCCCCCCCTCGTGTGTTTACCGCTTTAGAATTTCAGTTTAAATTAAATTTTACATCGATTAAGTGCACGACGGTGATCTACATCTACATAGCTGACATTCCTATTCGGTTTACTTTTCACTTGACCTTTATTTTCGAAATGCCAGAGCGCGCAAGTTATGAAATTGTTTCTTTTTTTTTTTTTCGAGGCGTTTACTTTCTTTCCTCGCCGAGGTTTCGCCTTATAACATATCTGCAGGCCATAGGTTTTTCGAAATGCTAGCAGAAATTTTCTTAAGGCAGAGAGAGAGAGAGAATTTGAATTTTTAAAAGAGAAAAGAGTCCAATTCATGTATTAAAAAAAAATAACTGTGAATTGGATTAATAAAATCGCCAAGGAAAACCAAAAAACTCAAAAAGAAAGCAGGCATTCAATGTAATTGATTACAGAAAATGCTTCCGAAGTTGCGGTCATTTTATTTTCATAAATCTGAGTTTTTCTTTTTCTTTTGACTGTCATCCTGATTTTCTTTTGTTTCAATTTTAGAATAAAACAATGGAACGGAAGTACAACCGCGAAAAATCAGTAACCAACAGATGGCGCTTTTAAAAAGGAAAACAAAGAGGTGTCATTAATGTTATTGCATAATCTATTTTATTGAATCCATCAACGGTTTTGTTAGCTTTATTATTACGTGTACGTTATTCTAAAGGTATGAAAGCGTCACAAAACACACAAACAAACATGTCAATCCCATATTTTTCACTGGCTTTTTGTAGGTTAACCAAATGTCATTCCAATTGTTTTCCTTGTTATGGGGTTCTTCGCAAAACGTCCGTTAGATGTCAGCCACTCCACTGACTTTCTTTAGGTTTTCTCAAAATAAGTAGAGAACTTTTCTTCTTCGTAATTTGCTTGTGTCAACATTGGTTAGACTCGACGAAATAATTTTTACTTCAGGCGGAAGAGTAGAGAAAGTCAAAAGCGTTGGATTTATTTACATAGTTTCAACGTTTGTTACACTGACCGGGATATTGATTTTTAAAAAAGACTTTTGTTGTCTCCCTTATGTCTTACGTTTGAATTATTTGCAAAAATTCCTTGATGCACTTGTTGATGCGAAAGAGTTTTATTTAAGTTAAAAAAAGTATCAAGTTAGGAATCACCTGCTCATCTGCTAACAAAAATTTTTATTGTTAGGCTTCCAACAGGCGAGGCGCCTTAGGTGCAACTCCCATAGCTACGCCACTGCCTTGAATTTTCCAGGTTTTCCCTGGGGCCCTATTCTCAAGTCACTCGACTATGTGTCGTATGCGAAAATGACGTCAAAATGGCGTAGTCTCTTACACAAAACTACACAGATCGTTCGAGAATTGCGTCATTTTGACGTCATTTTCGCATACGACACATAGTCGAGTGACTTGAGAATAGGGCCCCTGATCTTTCATCTAAAAACTCACAGCATTGATTGCAAATAATTTTTACATGTTTGAACATTTTTTCTTGATTTCAGAACAGAAACGGTAGATATACAAAAATTAATAATTAATTTATTATTATTATTATTATTAAGAGTTTTATAAAAGTTAAAAAGAAGTATCATCTTAGGAGTCGCCTGCTCATCTGCTAACAATTTGTTGACAAAAATGTTTATTTTTAGGCTTCGAGCAGGCCAGCCGCTTTTGGTGCAACTCCCATAGCTACGCCACTGCCTAGAATTTTCCAGGTTTTCCCTGATTTTTCATCTAAAAACTTACCGTATTGATTGCAAATAATTTTTACATGTTTAAACACTTTTTCCTGCTTTCAGAACAGAAATGGAAGATAAACAAAAATTAATAATTAATTTATTATTATTATTTATTATCGTGTGTATTGTGGAGGAAATTGTCATTGCATGCCGTTCGTTAAAAAAAATAAATAAACCAGATTTCTCAAGAAAAAAGGAGAAATCCTAGTATAGGCAATCCAATAAACACAGACGCTTGTATGGTTGCCTACATTGGAGACCCTTAATATAATTTTTTTCTTATTGTTTTTTTTTTTTTAATATTTAAAACAATCTTTCATTTTGTTCCTAATTTTAGAAAACAAATACTATTTAGCTTTCCAGTTTTTCAATTAATTTCACTGACTTTTGAATTAAAGCAAGCAAATTCCCTGACTTTTCCCCGACATGGTGAACCTTTACAATTCCTTGACTTTTCACGGTTTTCCCTGTGAGCGGGAGCTCTGATGGTAACCCCACACACACACACAATTAATAATTCATTAAATAAATAGAGAAGGAGTAGGCAATTAAAAATTAATATTAATTCGTCTGGGCCGCCTAATTTCTTGGATTAATTAAAAGCAAATTAGGAACGTGCGTAAACAGGAAATGCACTGCCAGAATTTTAACACGCAGATTAACATGGAGAGTGACGTTTAAAATGGAGTGGCTATTTTGAATCCAATTTTGTGCTTGCTTTCTGGGAAACTATTATACAAAACCTGAAAGCGTTTCCCCCGGCCCGAAAATGCATTAATTCTGCTTTTATTTATACAACAAGGCACACAAAAATGTGCAGTCGTAAAATTCCCCTTGGACAAGAAAATTGTTTTTTTTTATTTTTTGCTTTAAACGCCAGTTAATTTTAGCTCGGTTGTCAAACAATGTCCTTCCGCATCCTATTAATAAATAGGCATTTATTTTTTTTTTAATAATAACTCTGACGCCCGTGACAATAAACAGGATATAATACTTCACTTATTATTATGAAATATAACATATCAGAATAAATATGATGTAGGTCAAACCATGCATGTTTCAGACTTACAGCAAACTTTTGTGTGAAGTATGTAGGTACATAATTGTGCCTGCTTTATTTTTCACTGTTTCATTTAAACGTACACGCAATGATCGTTCCGGTTTTGGGCGACAAATGCCAGGGTACGATATTTTTAGCTTTCGAAACCTATCGAAAGTATTTGCTTAATGCCGGAATAATTTCGTCCGCGATGTTTTATTGGCACGAATTTCGGTTCGTTGACTCTTCCAGACCAAGGCGCATAAACTATGGCCAAAACTAATTATCGCTCACTGTCTTGTCAACTACTTCCTAGAATTATTTTTGTATTTTTATATTAATAGGTGGACTTAATGGATACGTGCTTGCGTAAATCATCGAGGCGAAAATAAATTTAGAAGTCGGAGCGGATAAATTTTAATAAAACGACGAACATGGCAGGAAATAATTTACGAGAATCTACTTCGCTTGTTTTTATACTATCGTCTTTAGTATCTTTCAATTTCTTAATTGATTAATCTTCACAAAATAAATCTAACAATCACGAATCGCTTAAATTTAAATTGGTTTACCCTTAAAACAAATATTCGTGTATCTACTTCGTAATTTTGAAATTTATGAATGATAATTTATTAAACAATAATTCTTGTTGACTACAGTCAAAGGCACTCAACTGGAATAGGCCATCCCGACGAGTCACCACTGAAAAGAAAAAAAAAACAGAAAACTGTATCTGTCTATTTCTTGCTTTCAAAACAAACAAAAAATGTAGGAAACTGTAACTGTTTATCATTTAATGTGAATCAACGCGAATTAAAAATTAAATCACTCGATAGTAAAACTCAATTACCACTTCAATTATAATTATTATTATGTACAATTCGCTTATATCACAGATAAAAAAATAAAATGTATACGTTTAGTCTCCACCTCATTTCCTGCCCACAGACTTATGTTCCCTTTTATGATGTTTTTCCTTTTTGTGCTTTTTCTTGTGCTTATGCATCTTCTTCCTGTCAACCACCGCATCCTTCTCCACCCACTTATCTTTGGAAGACGTGCTCTTCGGCCAAACGAAAGCCTTCTGCACGGGTTGAATCCTCTCCGGCAACTTCGGCCCGTACAGATTCGAATCCTCCGCCTTTTCCGCAATACTTCCTTGGTCTTCAATATTTTTATCGCCTGCACTTTCTCCAGTTATCTCAACCGAATCCTCAATTTGATTAACTTCTGGCGCATCCGCTTTCTGTTTTCTAAATAACGGATTAAAGGTATGCCCTATGTTCGATAAAATACCCTGCTTGGTTTTAATTTTGGGAATTAATTGATCCGATAGCACGGTGGTTTTAATCAGGTCATTCCTGCTTTGCACCTCCTCCTCTTTTTCCTTCTCGTCTTCCGACTCAGATTCGCTGCTGCTTAAAAACACGGCCTTGAACAGGTCGATGTTTTTGGACACGTCGATTTTTTCAGTCTGATCGATGATAGGCGGTGGTGGAGTTTCTTCTTTTTCGTTCTCGTCTGCGCTTACCGGAACTACCGGAGTTTCCGGTGGTGGTTCCAATTTCTCTCCATCGTTATTTGCTGACGTCTCTTTAATTGCGATTTCTTCCGCCTGGGCTTGTACCTCATCAGGTTTCGTTTTCAGTAAGCCAGGCTTTAAAGTTGCTTCGGCCGCAATGTTTTTCTGGTATTCAAATATTATAGGATTTCTTTTCCTTACATTTTTCTTAGGAAGGTCACTAAAAATGAAGAAAGACAAGTGAATTATTGAAAGTGAATTTGTGAAGAAATTACTTACAATGTAGGTTCAGGCACATTGAATCTCTTGCAAAGTAAACTGCAAGGTTTCCATTCCGTAACAAGCCTCGTAAGCGGTCCAAACATGTTCAGTTTAGCTGCGTCTCTCATTTCTTGCGTCCCGTGCTCTGTCTCGCTGCGCTCCACCATTTCCAATATATCGTGCAGGTTTTCTTTCTGTGAAGCCGAAACAAACTTCCCAAACACCAATCCTGAAGCTATACTGTAAATTTCAGCGTTGCTTTCTGGCTCTGTTTTCACGACGCCTGCGCTAGGCACAACTGGTTCATGCGTAACCTGCGAAGTGCTCGGTGTTTCGGCTATTTCCTCGCCTAAATATTTGGCACGAACTGCAGCGTTGAGTTCCCTCCTAGGTTTAGGTTCTTCGGGGTCAGGGAGAGGCTCAAACCTCGATTTCTTCACATTGTGTTTTCCACTAAAGCTCTGCGGTATAACAGGTAGAGGAAACTTTTCTGCCTGCAGCAATTTTACCTTGGAATGTTGAAAGTTTTCAAATATCGAATCACTATTGTTGGCTTGCGCTTTCTTTTTGCTCTTCGCTTCGGCTGTTAATTCAAAATCATACTTTGCCATATCGTCTTTAGTGTAAATGTCCTCGTCGTCATCCTCGAAAGCCCCAACACCAAACGCCTGCCCGGCTATCGAGAATTTTTTATTCTTGTCATGAACCACCAACTGCGTAGGTTTATACAAGCTCGTGTGACTCTTAGCGAGACCAACATGTCCAAGTCCGAAGGTGTTTATTTTAGGGTCTTTTAAGTATAGTAAATAGACGTCTGGAACGAGACTAACCTCGTCCTCGGTGTTTCTTTTAATTTCATAAGTCTTCGGCATTTCGCACCCGTACGTTTTCGGCCCTTCCTCTTCGACGTGGTGCTTCAAACTCATGTTTTTCATAAGTAAATACCCAACGGTTTCGTTTCCGCTACTAATCAGAGTGTGCAGAACAGGTTCGCCCGGTATGGGCCCATCAGAAAAAACCTAAATTTTAAAATTAATTCGTTTATTTGCCCCTCGCAGTAATGGAAGTATTCATAATAAATTTACCTGTTTTTTTCTTTTCTTTGAGGTCGAATATTCGTTTGTCGCCTTCACTGTCTGCGGGGCTATCCCGAATTCTCCGGTGTCTTCCTCGTCCATGTAATCCTCGGGCTTCCATGTTTTCTTCTCGGCTTTCTCACTGCGCGAACTCTTGAATTCGGACGGCTTCCAACCCTCCAAGGACCCCACCGTGTTGAAGAAGCCGGCGGAGAAGCCCCCGGTGAAGGCGCCGTGAAACCTGCGCCTGCCCTGCTCGTCGGTGGCGATTTGCTCTTCAACGGAAATCGGCTTCTTTTTCGGGATTGACTCTTCGTCGTACTGTTCGAGAGCTTTGCCGTAAAAGCAAAAGTTCTCTTCTTCGGAGTCTGACATTATTTACTTTTACATTTGATTGTTAACCTATTTTATGAACCGTGTTCGGTAATGCGATCTTATTCATCAATCACCGCCGAATCGTTCGGTTTATTCACTCTTACGTACAGTGAAACGCAGTCGTTCTCCCTCACACCTTGATTAGAGAGTAAACTGACCGCGTTGTCGAAGCCAGCTATGACAATCAGCGTTGCATGTTCAAAAAATGAAAATTACTAAAACTGTCCGATTTTCTATTGGCGCATGTGCAGCGCGCGAATTTTTGAATTAGAGTTTCAAACAGAAACGTTGAATTTTTTAAAGTATTTTTTTCTAACAGTTATTTTTTCCCGTTATAAAAATTAATTAATTTTTGACACCCTTCTTTAAAAGGCGATTACAAAATATTTACTATGAATTAGTGAAATTTTTGTTGTTTTACACAAAAATTAGATTTGATTTGCCGTTTTCGCCGTACTGTCAACATTTTTAATAATAATTACAACTATAAAGCAGTTTATTGTATTAATTTTGAACAGGAATTTAAAATTGTAATACTAAGGTGTCAGGTGTAATGAAATAACTACATACAACGTTTCATTAGAATATTAAGTTTATTGTAATATTGCTCGTGCCAGTTTTAAATACAAAAATCTTCCACTTGCGGTCCCTACAATTCATTTTGTCTTGCTATTTTTTTTTGATTAACTTTCATAAAATATTACAATACAAAAAATATTTGTTTTAGACTTTGGTGTGTTAAAAATGCAACGCAGTTTTATTGACTAGTACGTAAATGCCTTTACTCGAAAAACTATTTGTATAAATACTATTTTCTCTTTTACATTATCTACAATAATAAACCTTTATCATCTGTTTTCATAATCGCTTTTACTTTCATTTTTATCGGAATGTGCTACATGTGACGTGTAAACATCATATCCTAAAGAAATCAAGTTATCGTACAGAACTCTGTACTTGTTCGTAAGGAAATAAAAATTTACAAACTGAGCACTCGGCCAAACTATCCATTCGGCCGCGTACAATTTCCAGGCTTTTCTCTTCATGTTATCGACGAATTCCTCATGCGACGTGTTTTCTAAATACGCAAGCGTACCAAAAAACGTAGTTATGCACAGCGGGGAACAGAAAATTTGATCTACGATAATTTTTTTCATGACCATGCGTATAGTGTGACCGGGCAAGCGTCTGTCTAAAAGTTTGTACGAGTAATGACACACTACACCGACTGTAATTCCAGTAATAGACATGTTGAGGGTTCTTGTTTTATCCCATCCTTGCAATTCTTTAGCGTAGACTTCATAACGCTGTTCCAGAACATCCCCAGCCCCCGACAAGCAGCATGACAGGCTTACATTCGTATAGAATAAATACTTCTGACTGAAGGCGACTTTCGCAAATTTTCCGACGTTATTCAACACTTTGTTTTTCAATATTCTAAGAGCCAATGCACCAATGTTCATTATAAATTTTGAAAATACAAGAGCAAATTAGGTTAAGTAAACGAATCACATGGCAAACGGCAAACGTCAACACCCAGTGTTGCCAATAGTTTTAGAAAATTGTTAACAATTATTTACCATCACAAATTTATTTAAATTCAATAACCAATTACTAAAATGGAAACATTCATAACAACTTCTCGAAATACCTAAAAGAATATTTTTCTATGCAAAAATACAATTTCATGACTAGCAATTAACATAAAATAGTAGCATCATTTTCTTATGGCTGTACTCAGTATAATCTCATCTCATTTTAACTCCATTTAATAATGAGACAAAGGTAATACATTGAATGTGTGTTAGCACAGCCATTGGAAAACACTATTTAAATAATACTGTTTAAAGCTGCATCAAAACTTGTTCACATATAGTTCGTGATTTTCTAAACTGGCAACGAGTCCTTCGGCATTTTCAAAGTGCTTAGTGTCACCGTAATCTATTTCCTTGTCCGCTTTTGTTGTCATGTGTCCTCCCAGCGCTTCAAGAATCGCATTGCCAGCACAAATGTCCCACTTTTTTATTGCCGTAACGTGAACGTAAGCATCTGCATTGCCCTTCACGAGCTCCAACACTTTGTAACCTGAAACGACTTGCCTCTTAAAACCGTGAGTTTGTTTTTAGAAAGAGTCTACCTGCACCGCCCGCTTCGATTATGGTGAATTTGCTGAAATGTTTTTCTAATTCGTCGCGAACCTTCCCGGAGTGAGATCGCGAGACGATGAAACGCGTCGCCCCCTAAAAAATATCGCAAATTTAATAAGGGAAGTCTGCGAAATTGGAAATTGTAGTACTTCATTGGACGCAGGCCTTTTTAAGTTTGATGACTTTCCGTTTCCGACCCAGGCCCAGTAGACGTTATTGTCAAATACTTCGTATATGACGCCGATAGTTGGTCTTCCTCTCACGACGATGCACACCATTGTAGTCACATACTGATATAATTTTTCTTAAAAATCACAGGTTTATAGAAACGGAAGCTGCTTGGAGAATTTGCGTACCTGTAAATTCTTGCGTCGCATCTAGGGGGTCGATCCACACTGTGATGTCTCTTGGATCAAAGAACTCGCTGTCAACTTCGGTGATGACCTCGAGTTCATTTGATAAGGATAGAAGGTGTTCGTTTTTGACGGTGCCTTCTTCAGAGATGATGTTTAAGTTGGGGAAACCGTGTTTTATTGTTTCCATCATAATGATGTGGGATTTGTAGTCGGCGTTCGTTACGCTGTCGTTTGCGCCTTCCTTGGTCTTGCCCTTGTTTGAGACGACCACGTCGTCTTTGACTTGCAGGATTTGATCTCCGCCTTTTCTTGCGGCTTCAATCGATAAGCGCAGCAGCATCTTTAGGTCGATCGGTCTGGTCTCGTCCGTCTCAATTACAGGCGTGTCCCGCGGGAACATGTAGATGAATAAAATCAAAGCGCAGGCGATGATTACGCAAACCCCCTTTCGGTTCAAGTGTATTACGCCCCCTAAATTCATGATGGCCATGTGTTTAGTTCGTTGTTATTTCTGCAAGCGCATGTTTTATTTTAAACAAACACAATGGAAGCGCAGTAATTATCTTTTACTTACGTTAAACATTTTTATAAATATAAAAAGAATTTCACGTGTAGGTTATGTTCTCCGATCACATCAAAATGGCGTGAAGTTAGCTGAGTGAGGTCGCGCGCCGTGTAAAACGTCAAATTCAAGGTTGATTTCATTATCTAATTCGATTATGCTGGCTTAAAGAATTGCGTTTATTTTCGTGCTCGTGTTGAAATATAGGCGGGGTAAAGTGAAAAATCGCTGTCTGAGTAAATTCCCAAGGCGTTCCCATAAATTCACAGTGAAAATATGTTACTCCACCCTTGACGTTTGGGCATGACATGAAAACAAAAGAAAAGTCAAAATGGCAGGAATGTCTCCGTCAGAGGTAGGCTTTCCATCTTCTATTTACGTTTCTCCTTGAATTCGTTCGCTTTGTACGCGAAGCCTTACGGCGTGATTAAACGGGCAATTCGGAGTTTTGTTTGATTTATATTTTTGCGTTTGCTCTGCTTCGTTGATTTAATAAAAAAAAAAGAAACAATAGTGTTTGCTAATAAATATGAAAGTACTGCACTAGCACTTCACTTTCAGAAGAGACTGCAGAAGGAACTCATGTCTTTGATGAAGGAGCCACCCCCAGGAGTTACAGTTGATGTTGACCTTGCCGAGCAAAATCTTTTACAGTAAGTCACCCCCCATGAGTCATGCATCATATGCTTGACACACTTACTAAAAATGGCATGTGCACTCTTGTTTTAGATGGATTGTACATATGGAAGGCGTGAGCGGGACTTTATATGAGGGGGAGCAGTTCCAGCTGCAGTTCAAATTCACAAACAAATATCCCTTTGATTCGCCTGAGGTGAGGCATCGTCGTAATTTTCATAACAATCCCCTGGCTCCATAAAATCATTGCAGGTGACGTTCATCGGAAACAACATTCCCGTGCATCCACATGTGTACAGTAACGGTCACATATGTCTTTCAATTTTAACTGATGATTGGTCGCCTGCCTTGTCTGTCCAGTCAGTTTGTTTATCTATTGTATCGATGCTAAGTAGTTGCAAAGAAAAGGTACGAGCTGGTTTTTTTTTTTATTATAAGCAATTTATTTGGATGGCAATGCAATTTGAAATGTCAAGGTGTTGGTTGGTATTTATAAACACCTTGTTTTGATTGGCAGGGTTGACTAAATTTTCTTTTAATAATAAAACTATAGGTAAGTATACAGAGTGATTTGTAACATATGAAAACGAATGACCCTCACATGTGTGAATGTCATTTTATGTTAAAAACGGAATAAAAAAATTATTTCAAAGTTAGCCTTGGAAAAAATTTGTTAAGTACGATCAACTTCTTCAATTTACATTTACAATTTTTTTGTCGAATATACAGGGTGTAAATTTTACGAGAGGACAAATTCAAGGGCTAAGTTCCTCACGCTGAATTATGAAAAAACTTTATATAAATATATGCCGGCAAGCGCATAGCTTCTGAGATACAGGGTCCCGAAAGAAATTGGGAAACTTTTTTGTTATCGATTTCTCAGAAAAATTTATTCTTTATGAAAGTTCCCCCATCTTCCCAAACCTAAAATGCACTTGCCAAAATCTGAGTATCCATCGTCATATACCGAGGAGATCTAAATGTTTGAAATCGAGGTAAGAGTAAAGTACCTTCATTTTTCAAGATACGCGGAAATGTTATTTGGGAAAGTTATTCGGGAAAGTTATGAGATCTCAAATACGAAATCGTGATGGCCTACGATGATTTTGTTATATCTCAGAAACTACGCGTCTGCGGACATATGTTTATATAAACTTTTTTCATATTTCGGTGTGAGGAAAGTGACCCTTACAGTTTGGCCCCTCATTAAAGTTACACTCTGTATACGTCAAGATGAAAGTTGCATTCGTCAAGGTGAGTACATCTAACAATTTTTATACTCCTATCATTTTTTGATGTTTTTTTGATGTTTTTTTGTTTTATCTTTTCATTCCACAGCATATTAACGGCCTTTCCTGGTTACCTAAACTTTAAGTTCGAATATCTTGGAAGCAAAGCAAAATTTGAAAACTTTGTACTCGCCCATTTTAACTTAAAATGGCACTCTGTGTGTGTAGTTTCCTTGATTTTCATCTGATGTGAATCACCCTGTATATTAAAAATCAATAACGGTGAAAGTGCTTGAATGAAATGAACTTTTTTTAAAAAAGAATAATTTTTGCAGTGAATTCGATTTTAAGGGCTAATTTTTGTCCTTGTCGTTCTTGTGAAATAATTAACAAATGCATTTTTGATTAATTAATGTGAGATGTGTTGAATTGTCATTATTTTGAAATGACTTTATGACTTTTTGTGCTGTGCTTCTTCTCAAGGTGATCATTAAAAAGTTTAAATTTTCAGAAAAGGCCACCAGATAATGCTTTTTATGTAAAAACATGCAGTAAAAATCCAAAGAAAACAAAATGGTGGTATCATGGTAAGTAATTTTATCTCACCATAACGAGTGACCGCCCGCCCCCATTTGATTAAATCTTTCTGTTCCAGACGACTCTGTATAAACTTAATTACGAAATGTGATTTATTTATAGATTCCTGATTATAAAATTATTTTATTTAATTATTAAACTTTAGCGATTAAGCTTATATTTAAGTATTTTAAACATTTTTGATTGAGAAAATTGTTGTAGAATTTTTCGAATCGATAATAAATTTCTTTTTAATCATTGTATTTACAAGAAAAGAAAAAGTGGATTTTAAATATTGTGTAGACACTAATTAGGTAATTGTGCGAGGAGTTTTGTAAGAATTGTTATCGAATAAAATTAGTTTGTTCACATCAAGATACACGTATTTGAACAAATCATTACCATCGTTTAAGAGCACTTCATTTTCAGCAACACTTACTTCAATGAATCCACATTACTTGTTTACATAATAGTGATCAGAACTGGAAATTTTGGATTTATTTGAACAAATCATAACCATCGTTTAAGAGCACTTTATTTTCAGCAACACTTACTCGGATGAATCCATATTACTTGTTTACATAATAGTGATTAAAACTGTAAAAATTTTGGATTTATTTAGGAATGAGCCTGAGTGGAAAATTCTATGGAGATAAGTTCATTAATAATTGACAAAAAAGGTTTTTTTATTTTTAAGGCACGAGGCATTGACGAGTTACAATTTAAAATCAGTGTTCTAATAATACTTGTTTTTATAATCTAAATTAAATTTATTTATTTTCAGATTGGGTTTCCTCATTTGTACTGAGACGTTTGTCGTCGTCACTTTCTATAACCTCTTCCTCCTTCTTTTTTAAAGTTTGCATTTCGGTCACGTGTGCATCCCCTTTTGCGGTTCGTGGCGAATTCCAAGGTTGCAGGTCGGAATTCGAAAACAAAATATAAAAAATGCCCGATACAATTAACATAGCAGTCGCGAGCCAAAACACTTTTTGCCACTGTCCGACGGTTTGCTGCAACAAAAAGGAAAAAAAAAAACAAATTAGAAAACGTTGTTTATCTTAATTGCCCTCAAAGTAATGACTTACATTTTCGTAAGTGAAGTAACTCACTACTATTGGTGTGATGTAACCTACCATTGCAACGATAGTATTGCATATGCCCAAGGCAATACCTGAAAGCAAAGTCACTCGCTTAAAGCAGGATGAGTCATATTGCATTAATGCATTAACTTAATGCAAATGAAATTGAAAAATTAAAAAAGAAAATAGTCTTGTCCTTAATGCTCCTATAATTTTTTTTAATTGTAGAGCTTCGATGTGAAAGTATGTTGTGTAACTTACTCGCATAATTTGGGCTAATGTCCACTACGCTTGCTAAGGGGCCTGTAGAAACAGCCCCGTTAACAGTGAGGGCCGCAGTTGAACAAATTATTGCGGATATGTGATTTGTACCGGAATGTGCTAAGCCTAGCATGAACATTCCTTGAACAACGCAACCTGTAACATATTGAGCACAAAATAAAAAAAACGTGCTTTTTTTTAACAGGTTTAGTGAAGGTACTTACACATGAAAACTGCCAATTTTCTAACATTAGTGCGAGACATCTTGCCTGTGGTCAAAAGATAATCTCCTAGCTGGGAGAATCCTAAGGCGAACATTGTTCTGAACACGTGAGGCATTCCAGAAAGTATGCCTAACTATAATAGAAGGAAATATAAACTTTATTTTGCACCTTCATGTTTAGGTACATTTTATTATGCACTAAATATATCTTCTGCAGTTATAAAAATGAAAATAAAGGCAACGAAAAAATGAATACAAATTATTTATGGCCACGTAGAAATCCAGTGTTGCAGTGTTTTCATGTCCTAAATGTATTTTGTTTAAATTTGTTTATACTTACAGCTTTTATATCTAAATTATGTATCACTTTCAAATAAGTCGGCCCGTGCGTCATCAAAGTGAACAAGCCGAAAAGGCCACCCCATTGAGCCAATATATTCATCCAAAGAGGCAGCGAAGTCAACAAATCCTTCCAAGGTACCGCCGTCTGCAAACGTTAAATCTTTAATAATTTTTAGTAAAATTTGGCGATTTGTTGGCGTGCCTTTTCTTTGGCGATGCTTTGACCGATGCTGGAGAGGATGTACTGTTTTTCGAGGGGGGAAATTCGGGGGTGTTCTTCGGGTGAGTCGAAGACGATTAAGTACCACAGCAAATACCAAATGCTGCCTAAGATTCCGCTCACGTAAAATACTAGCTCCCAGTTCCACCAGGCAATGAGCCAGCCGCACATGGGGTTTGTTAGGGCTGCGCCGATAGAACTGCCTAAGAAAAAAAATTAAAAAAAAAAAGATTTAGATTTAGATTATACTGTTTTATAACAAAACTATACTCTGTCTTTTGTTTCGGAGATTATTTTTGTTGTTGCTGTTGTTCACTTAGTTAATACCCCTCGTAGAAGTGAATAAATTCCACTAAACGCTCAGTTTTTTTAATTCGGAGTTTTAGGTCGAAAAATTGGCCGCCTGATGGCGCGACCTCAACTGTTATGATTTTAAAATGTGCTTTCGATTTATTTAAATCACTTTTTGTACCTAAGTAGTATTAGGCCCGATTTCATAATCGAACTAAAGGAGGCTTTCAAATGAAAGTCACAATCTGATGTGTAAGAAACTATGTTTTCGCATTTTGTTTTCATATGACTGTGACTTTTATTTAAAGTCGTTAATTCGATTATGAAATCGACCCTTAACGCAGTAAATCACATATTAATTAAAATTTAATTTTAAATGTATTTTAAGAGATGTAACATTTGTCCAAAAAAAAAGAAACTCTTATCTTCAATTTAAAATTCGTTATTATTTATTTAATTTTTTTTGTAACGTGTGCTAAATTAAACTAATCTGTTTAAACAATTAGAAAAGAACGTTGGCAACTTAAATCACAATTTAATGAAAGAAAAAATAAAGAAATTAATTATTAATTTATTGCGGAAGTGATATGAAAAAGAAAAAACTTCAGAACGAGCTGAAAATATAAATTTTGTTTTACCTTTATCTTGATGTTTCGCAAATGAGATTGTTTGCTTTATCGAAAGTATGAATATCATTTAATGATGTGTACGTAACACTTGTAAAATGTAATTATGTTAAGTGTCTTATAATAGTCTAAACTGTGCACTAACAAACAAACAAACAACAGTTTTCAAATAAAAGTAAAAAAATCATTTAAAGTTAAATAATAAATAAGTAATTTTTTTACTTTATTTACTTTCATTAACTGGCTTAATTTTATAACTATTAAATTTCTCATATTATTTAAGTAACAACTATAAAATGCACATTACCAAAAAGTAAATAAATACATAATTATTGAAGAAGTAAATTAAACACGAGAAATCATTTTATTTTTAAATATTCTATTGATTTTTGTGACATTCGAAATTGCGGTTTGCAATCACAATAAAGCGATCGGTTTAAATCAGGGGTTCCCAACCGGTTTTTCATTTAAATGTCGACCCCCATACAAGAAAATAAAATTTCCTTCCGACCTCTTTTCAGGTTTAATTAATATTTACAAAACGCTCTGTATACGGCGGCGTTAAATTTCAATTTTTGTTAAATTACGATCTGTGATTTTATTCGACTTTATTCCGATTTTAATTCTTAATTTATAAATCGATCGTCTTTTGTCTTTCCTTGATTTGATTTGGCTTTATTTCATATTTCGTATTTGAATTATCAATTTGGCCGCCTTTTTGTTTTTTTTAATCTTTTGTTCGAACTTTCATTTAAAAAATTCGCCATTGCTCTTGCGTCGATTTGACTAATTTCTAGATTTTATTTTGATCTTATCTAAATTTAAATTTAGCCAAATTACAATCAGTGATTTTATTAGATTGTAATTCAATTTTTTTAATTTATCGTCTTTTTTCTAGATTCCATTTCGGTTTATTTCATATTCGGATTAACAATTTGATTCTCTTTTTGTTTTTTATTCTTTTGTTCGGACTTTTAGGTTAAGAAAATCGCCATTGCTATTGATTGATTCGATTTATCGCCATTGCTATTGATTGATTCGATTTGACTAATTGTTACTTTTTTATTTTGGTCTTGTTTTCATCATAGATCGTCTTTTGTTTTTTTTTTTAAATTTCTTATTTAACTTTATTCAGTTCAATTTTTAAGCATAATCAGTTAGTCAACCTTGGTTTTTTCTTTTAATCGGTGTCATTTGATTTGTCTTTTTTTTAAGTGCATCTCAATTCATCACCTTTTGTTTTAATTTTTTTTTTGTTTCATCTTGTTTAACATTATTTTTTTCAGTTGTCAATTGATCGTCTTTTGTTTGTTTTTTTTTTCCTTTTACTCGACCTGAGTTGATTTTACGTTTTAATCCCGTCGATTCATCGCCACTTTTGTTTTCTCTCTTATTAGATTTGATTTTTTATTTTTTTTTATTATTAATCTATCCGTACTTTGAAATTTTGGTGGCTTTGTGATTGGTCAAACGAGCTTTGTCATTGGTCAATTGCGGCCAGTTACCTCGTTTGACCAATGGCAAAGCTTGTTTTTAGCGCCAAAATTTCAAAGTACTCCTCCGAATTAAAAAAAAAAACAATAGCATAGTGGAACTTATTCACCTCTGCGAGGGGTATTAACTAAGTTAACAGCAACAACAAAAATAATTACTAGGAGTGCCATCTTCTAGGTATTATCATTTATCGATTGTTTTATTTGCAAAATACTTTTGGTCTTATTTATTGTGTCAAATACGTTGCAATTAAAAATTATTTTTTCACGATTTGAAGCGTTATTTATTTCTAAATAAATAAATAAGTAAATAATAATGGTGTTATGAGGGTTGATTGATATTTAAGTCTCCAATTCACACGTCTTGAGTTTTCAATCATTTCAAAGAGATTTCTTAATTTTTTTTAAACAGTACGAATAAGCGTTTGGTGAAGGGGCAGTTAGGGTGTGGGGTCGCATGACTCTTGAGGTACGAAGTTGTCATAATGAAAGGGCAATCGCGGATATTATTTGCACTGAAAATTTAATCGCGGATATTATTTGCACTGAAAATTTATTAACTTAAATGTACAGTGATTTTAAAGTTTCGGAACGCGCAATACCGATAGATGAAAAGATCGTCTATTCGCCCATTAGAAACCCTCCAGGGCCGTATTCTCAAATCGAGGGAACAAACTCAAGTCTACAAGTTGGCGATATTGCCCGCAAAAAATCTGGCAACCCTGTGTCCTCAAACTTGCAAGAGAACGTGACGTCAAAATGACGTAATTTCCTTGCGATTTACATAGTCTGGTATGAGAATCTACGTCATTTTGACGTCACGCTCTCTTGCAAATTTTAGGGCACAGAGTTGCCAGATATTTTGCAGGCAATCCAAGTTTTTCTAAAGTCAAAGACAGAAAAACGGAAATCGCCGATTTGGCATATATCATAAATCAAAATAAATAAAACCTGCAAACAAATTGGAAGCAAAAGAGAAATTAAAACAATAGCAACAGCAACAACATATAAGGCGTGAAGCGAAAAAAAAAAAAACATCAGAAGATCGACAACACCAAGCTGACGATGATCGCTAACACGATAGCAATTTTCTAGACGAATTAAAAAATCAAGGCAAACTGTAAAAAAAGTCAATTGTACGATTAAAGAAAAAACAAACAAGAAAGAAACGAAGTGCAGTGCGCAACACAAAAGAAGATTACAAAACAAAAGAAAAGTGATAAACTACAAACAAGCAAAACAAACAAACAACAATTAGGAAAAATCAATTCTATAAGAAAGGCAAAAAGCATGAAGAACAGAAAAAAAAACAAAAGAAGATTGACGACAAGATGAACAAAGACCAAACGGATCTCCCGACGAAAAATTAAAAAATAAAACAAGAGAAAAATGTAAAAAAGCGTCAATCAATAAAATCGATTTGGTAAAAATAAACAAAAGAAAAATATGACAGCAGAATTAAAACAAGGATACTGCGATGAGTAGTAATAAACTCGTATGAAACAAAAAAGAACTCAAGAAAGGAGTCAATAAAGCGTGAAAACGATTGGATTAAAAGAAGAAAAATGCGAAAAATATTAAAAAAACAAAAGAATGGATAGAAAAAAATGATAAAAAAATTACAGTCTTGTATAATTAATTACAAATCGAAAAGCAGCGTTTCTTCTTACGGGTTGCCTGCAGGTGTCACGTCATTTCTCTGAAAATATTGACAGATAACTCCGTTAGCTGTCGCTAAGGTGCGTTTCAATTCGAGAAAATCACGAAGTTGCCGTTGCCGCCGAAAGCTTTGTGAAGATTTCTATGAACCATAACACAGCTCAAAAGGGGGCCGCGAAACTTAAAAGTTTGGGATACGCTGGGTTAAACTTAAAAAAAAAATATTAAATTGAAACGTCTGAGGCGCGTTCAGAAACTGTATCGGGAGTGCACTCTAAGCGTTTAAAATGGAAAGCAAAATGCGCAAAATTATCTGCATGAGAGAGAAAGAATATTACACAGATCACTCTTTTCTATTTCTGAACAGGCCCCTGTTTGTACGTACATAGAATAAAAAATAAAACAAACAAAAAGCATTGATGGATCGAACGTAACAAGTTATACTGAATAACATTAATGACAGCTGGGGCTCGTTCAGTAATTGAAAAGAGCGTGCTCTGCGTAATATTCTTTCTCTCCCGCGGAAGTGATTTTGTATATTTTGCTTTTCGTTTTAAATGTCCAAAGTACCTACTCTTCCATTACAGTTTTTGAACTCAACTCCGTTTGTTTTCCATATTAAAAACGCCATCTGTTGGTTAATGATTTTCGCGAATATTCGTGGAAAGTCGTGGCCGAGGTGCATTTCATTTCCACATACATTAAATTAAATACATTGAAAGCTGTCAGTGTCAAGCGTCAAGAGACAGGAAGTTGCTCCAGTTGTACCATTTCAAAATAAAATTCAGCATTGCCAACTTAAAAACAGTTCTACTTGTCCACTTTGTATTTATTTGTTATCGAAAGTCATAAAATAATCGACGTCCTAAAAGCTATTGCACTCGGTAACGCCTAATAACCAAAATTCTCGTATTTGAAAATATTTAAGAAACTCTTCGCGTTGACTTCGTTATAAACAATAATCTTTTCACGTTTAGTTTAGATATGAAAGCAGAATATGTTTTGTAGACGAAACGCTTCGGTTAATTTTCGCGAGCAATTTAGGTAACTAATAAATCATTTGTTAAAAGGCTTCAGGAATACGAGAACACCGATTGTAAAAGTTGATACTAAAATTATTACGGATTATGCATCGCTCGGAATACTACATTTACGATTTTCAATTAAATTCGAACACACAATAATTGTCAAAATCAAAAACGTAATTCTACAGAGAGCTGTAGATTTATCTTTCAAGAAACTCGCAGAAAATGACGCAAACAATTCATTTTGAATTTTAATTTCTTTCTCGCTTCTGAAACGACTATCTGCGTAGTATTAATATGTATATTTTTTTTTAATTCTATTGTGATCTCACGTGCGTTTCTTCATTGTTACAACGTGAATGGTTTATGATGAGTTAGTTATTCGCGTCGGATTTTACTGAAGAAAAGCAGTTTTACAAGCTTCTTATCAGTGTTGTTTCGAAACTGGAAAAAAAATGTGGAAAGAAAACATGAACAAACATCACTTAGTAAGAAAAACGAGCTATTTCTTGTAGGGGCATTGTTCTGTTGAGAATTTTTATAATTGAAGACCGTAACTTCAAAAGGGTCTAAGTGCTGCCAAAAAATAAAAAATAAATATTTTGATGGCAAATGGGTCTATGGGCAAAGCCCAATGTCATGCAAAAGGGTCTATGTCGGTACCTGTGGCCAAATAATAAGTGTAATAAATGAATCACAGATGGCGATATCTGTATACGTGCGTTTAAGATTAAGTAATACCCGATTTTCTCACCTCTTGATAAATTTATCTGCCAGGTATTATCCTTGGAAACCGTTGTATCAATAATAGTTTCCGACGATACTACCTGGCAGATAAATTTATCTGTAGGTGAAGAAATCGGGCCTTACTGGGATTATTTGATTTATAGGCAACATGCGAACGGTTGTGTATATTGGGTTGCCTATTCCAAGATTTCGTTTCTTTTGAAGTTTGTAATTCAAATTTATTTTCTGAAATTAGGAAAAAACAGAATATTGTAGAAACCGTTCTAAATACAAAAAAATATACGAGCCTTGCATAATTTGTGTGAAACTAAATAAAGTTTAGCACCTTTAGCATCCTTGGAAACCATTGCATCGATGATAGTGTCCGAGGATAAAAAAAAAGATTATACTGAGAGTATCAAGATGAAATCACGTTTTTAAAATTCGATTAGAATAACTTCCTCTTTTAAAAAATGAAGATAAGTGAATAGAGATGGCGCCCTATACAGGCTGTCCCAGCAAAAAAAAAAAAAAACTGTATACAGGATGTCCCACTTAAGGCGGATTCTTAATACCTCTCTAGTTACTAATTTTACGGAAAAATGTTTCAAATGAAAGTTTCACAGGATCATGTGGAGCATATTTTAAAATTAGTTTGACGTGTACAGGGTGTTTCGTTTAGCCTGGGCGTTAGCTCACTTCGTTATTTTAAACGGAACACCCTATATATTTTTACATTTTCGAGTTCTGGATTGAATTTTAATGTGACCTTATGTACCATACATAGGGTCTAATCTAGACAGTTTTCGCGTTATTCAACTTTTTAAAAAAATTATCGCTCTTGCGGTACAGTCAAACAAATGCAAATATCTTCCGAACAAATGACGTTAGGGACTTGTGGTTTTTTTACAAAAGTTTCGTCTTGAAACGCCTTTTTAGTTACACTGTAAAGAAAATTCTAGCCACATAAGTTCTTAAAAAAAATTAATAAACTTGAGAATATTCAAACAACGATAACTATTTTTTTCTAAATGGAATGCCTTATAACTTTTACCATTATTAGATGCGCTATTTAATTCTCTTTTCAATGATATAGGGTTGTCGATATCTGCCGTTAATAAAAAATAAAAATCGTTAAGAATTTAAACACGATATTTTAAAATTAAAAAAAAGTCAAGGTATACCCAAACCGACAGAAGTGAAGCCAACCCAAGAAAAGAATTATAGATAATAATTAAAGAATTATAGTGAGTAGATAAAACAGCGACATCCTAATCACTATGACGCGTTTAGTTTTTTAAGTTTCAATTACCCTGAAAATACCGCAAAGCCAAACAAATTATTACTGAGAGTGTCAACGTTAACGCGGTAACCTACAACCATTTGAAATTACAAAAAAAACGACAGCTTTCATTTTTGGTCAAGAGACGGCGCTCCGCATGATCTCTTCACAACTTGATTTTAGATTTTCAATTTAATTTCGAAATTAAAGTCGCTGCGAGAACGTGAACGGAAAAAAGAAAAACTGTTACGGAAAATTTGAGTGAAGTTGTTTTTCCTTTTGGTCAAGAGATGGCAGTGATTTTGCGGAGAACAAAGATGAAATGCATTTGGCTAAAAGAATTTTCACATCCAGATAACCGATGGAATGACTCTTACATACCCTTACGTGCACAGATTTCACATATTTTTGATGCAATAAAAAAAATTATAATCATGAAACCTTATTATTTTTGATTGTCGATTAAATTAGTTTTCATTTTGGGATAATAGATGGCGTTTTACACAATTCAATGTGCCACGTTTCAATATGACAAGACAGATAATATTTTAACCAAACCGAACTGGAGAATAGAATTCATTATAAGTAAGTAGAATACGTATCTATTTTGATTTTATTTTTTTTATTACGTAATTAATATTATTTTTTATTCTAACGTGGTTGTAGTAATAGTTAAATTTAAAATAAGGGAAGGCGATAGAAACTTTCTTTTCTTTTAAGGGGTCGATGCTCACAAAAAAAAGTTTGGGAATCCCTGATTTATTTTGTTTGTTTGTTTTGGATTTTTTAGTTTGTTGGTTGGTTGATTTGGACTTTTGAAGTTATGGTCTTCAATTATTATTTATTTAAACATTTTAAGGTAAATTTATTTGCCCTAAAAAATCCTGAGAAACGATTGCAATCGATGCAATCCCCACAAACTTTACAGGGTAGATACATTTGGAAGTAGTTGGAAAGACCGGGCTTTAAGTCTTCATTTTTTGAATTAATTAATCGGTTTATTAATTATTATTATTATTTATTATTACATTACCTAAATATGCTGTGACGAATCTGCTCCTTTCGTTGGGTGGAATCCATTTAGCCGCCATGTTATGCATGGCTGGCCAGGTAAACCCCTAAAAGATTTATTTTTAATTACTATTCAAAAAGAAATTTTAAACATTCATTCTCTACAGGGTGTCCCATGCCATAACGCAACAGTCGTAGCTTAAAAAACGTGCCGCTGAGGACATCGTTTTCCGTCGAAAAAATCGTAGGACCTTTTTTTGTAACGCAGAGGTTAACTGCGTATCTACACAAAAAAAAAGAAATAAAAAAAGTGGGTGGACACTTTTAGCATTTTTTAATTTTAATTTTAATAGATGCAATTAATTCTTTCCGTAAATTAAAAAAAAGGAAATTTCCTTCGTTTCTTACTTTTTATTTTACAGTGTTTTCTCCTTTTGTCATTTATGTGTCTCAGTGAGCCAAATCATTTTCCAGTTTCGTAAATACCAAGTCGTATGTGAAACAGGAGAGTCATTTGACAATTTGGGAAACATACCTAATTGATAAAAGGGGAAAACCAAAAGAGCTTAATTACAGCGAAGTTTACAGGGTGTGTTAATTTGACTTAAAACAACCCTTAGGCTACGGTTGTTATATCATGATTATGGGATACCCTGTATTACACAGGGTCAGTCATAATGGGTGGAACAAATCTTGCCAGTTATGTAGGAAACATGAGATGAGATTATGAGTAGCATAAAATCCAGGAAAAAAGCTCCTAAAACTTTTCTATTTTCAGTTACGTCATAAAAATACAAATAAGAAAGTTAGCTATTGTAACGGTTGCCCATGAACATCCTGTATGCAGGCTTATATGAACTTTTTTTAATTTAATTTAAAAATGTCTCTCCTGTATACTGGTAAAATTCGTTCCGCCTATTGTGACTCACCCTGTAGGTAGATTCTAAAAATTTAAAGCTGAAAATTTCGGTATAATGTTTTTAAACATTTTTTCTTAATTTGATTTTTTTTTGGAATTTGATAATAATTGGAATGACTTAATTACCAACACCATCCCTTGAAACGCTCTGATGATGATCAAATATTCACACCCCATATACGCCCCAATTGGTGTGACGAAACAGCACAAGACGCCGATGAAATTCGCCAAGCCGAAAACCAATTTGGTTCCGTACTTTTTCGACAACAACCCTCCGGGTATTTGCGTTATCCAATGGAACCAGAAGAAAGCCCCCAGAACCAACCCTTGATGGTATTCGTTCCAATCAAACGTATTGGAGGAGTCATTGGGATCGATGATTTTTGTTTCTTGGACATTCCAGGTTTCCTTGAAATCAATTGTTAAATAAATTTGGAGCCTCGCATAATTATTCAAAATAAATTCCAAAATAAAATTGAATCGACGAGTGCATAACCGTGTTCAGTTCAAATTCACTGTGTTAAGTAAACAACAAATAACATTCTAGACTTTTATTTTAAGTGAATTATTGACTTAAAACTCTTTTAGAGAAGGATACCTGAAGCCTCCTGAAGCCAATAATTACTTAAAATAAAAATCTAGAGAAAGTTATTTGTAGTTTTCTCAACACAGTGAATTTGGACTGAACACCATTATGCACTCATCGATTCAATTATAAAAATTCACAACAGAACATCTTAAAATTCTTTGAAATAAGGATATCTGAAGCCTCCTGCAGCCAGAAATTACTTAAAATTAAAATCTAGAGAAACTTATTTGTTGTTTTCTCAACGCAATAAATTTGGACTGAACACGATTTCGCACTCGTCGATTCAATTACTTACTTCAATTGTAGCATTCTTTTCTGACGATCGAAGTATTCCATCAGGACTTATCAAGATGCTGTTGGTAAAATTGTTTGCAGAACTTGCGTTGGTATTTAATTTTTTAACCATCGATACGATCGCAATGTTCAGATTTATTCGAATCATGTAATTAACTGCAAACCCAGAGAACACCAAGATCCAAAGTACGTCCCTGGTTTTAAACCATTCCTTAGGCTCTGCAACACGAACGGGGGGGGGGTTAAAAGAATTTGTTTTTTCTTTTTTTTAAATTTTATCAAATTCATTATTTATTTATTTACCTTTGATCGTCTTCGTCATTTTGATGATGTGCGTGCCCCCAAAATTCATAAAATTCCAGCACTGTTCATATCAACCATCGGACTCCCTACTCCACACTACCACAACCATAACATCCAGAGATGGGACGCAACAGTTCACACAAATACAACAAAGGAATTCTCCAGCCGCACTATTTTTACTAGATATTAAAATTTTATCTTGCATTATCTCTTTGTTTGTGCGTGCGCTTTCTTTTAACAAACAACCAGTTTGCTTAAGGTTTAACGTATGTCAGGAGAAGGACTCATTAAGTCACTGTAATGATGATAATCGTTTCGTGATAACGCCGCGCCGGCCGGGGTGATAAGTTTAATAACACGACTCGACTCATTTAAACGAAACGATAAAGTCGGATAGTTTCATGATGTACATATAAACCGTCGCCTCTAAGGGATGATGTAAACGTTTACGAAAATTCTTTCATCATCTACCTTTAAAAATTTATTTACTAATTGCATTTACAATAGGCAATGGCATTATCAAGCAGGTTACAAGAACCTTCATTTGAGTGATTGCCAGGGAAAAGAATTCGGCCCACTTAGTGTTGGACGCTTTTTACGTCGAATGTACTATTCATTCCTAATGAGAGGGAAAAGGATGGGGTTCGCACGTCGCAGAAGTTATTATAGGCAGGACTAATACACACCGAAAACTAAATTTTCGTACTATTCGCGGAACGAGTGGGCCGATTTCTTTTCCCTGGTAATTACCTTTCGTGTACGTTGCTTGATAAAGTCCGTGTAAGACGAAACCGGTTGGTGGCAGCTTTTTACACAATAAATTATTGCAGTACGATTCGGCTTTTCTCTCTCTTCAACAACTCACAGTGTTTAGTTATTAAATTATGCCAATTCTTAGTCTATTGTCCCAAGTGGTTGCAATCTCATATCTTTTAACTATTTTTTCGTATAAAGCTCTGTTTTTCTTGTGTAGCTCTCTTCAAGAGTTACCAATAGAATGATTTTCCTTCAAAACTACTCATTTCGTAGAATACGCGAAGGTCTCATTAACATAGCACAAATTTTTAACCAAAACAAATTACTTTTTGGTGGGAAAATTGTATTTTTCGTTTTTGCACTCTTTACATTCCGCAAATAACAACCGCGTAACAACTTTGTTCAGGGTTGCCAGATTTCTCTTTGGAAAATGTAGGCCGAAAGTATTGCAGAGCGTAGCCCAATTACGCCAAACTCCGAAGTGTAAAAAATAAATATATTAATTAATTGTAATTATTTGAAATATTTTGACATCAAAAATCATTTTGGTTAAGAGTAGTCGTGGATGTTAAAATGATTTTTGGAGCCTTGGTTTTATTTGCTTTGTCTTTTACCAAAAAAATTTGATGTCTCGGTATTAGCAGAAATAAATTTAAAAAAAAAACGTCTGTAATAACGAAACGACTTAAAAAAAATATCATCTTAAAATTTTCGGATTAGAAGTGTGGTAATAAGAAGCAAAAACGAATCATTAATTAATCAAATAACTTTACTGTAATTAATTTGAAAAAAAACTATTCAAACTATTTTCTTTTTGTTCTTGCTGCAAATAAAAGCAGAAAGAATCAAAAAGAAATTAACCTGCAAAAAAATCGGAAACAAAAGAGAAATGAAAGAAACGACAACAAAACAGAAGACGTGAGGCGTAAAGCCGAAAAGGAAACAAAAGAAGATCGACAAGCTGAACGAAAGGCGACGGTTTTCCGGAAGAATCGAATCGAAGTTCGTAGAAAATAAAAGCAGAGCAAAAAAAACTATAAAAAGTGTCAACGAGAAAAAAAAAACAAACGACGAAATAGAATACATAAACAAAATATCTCAACCGTGACGGACACAAAACAAATGAAAAACGACGAATTACGAAGAGGCGACAATAAAACGTGAAAAATTTGTTCGATAAGAAAAGGCAAAGAGAAGCAGAAAGCATAAAGAATAAAAAAAAACAAAAGACTGAAGATGAAGAGAACAAAAAAGAAGTGGAAATCCAGATGAACAAAAAACTAGTTGGAAAAAAAAACAATTGGAAAAAAAACAACTGTAAAAAAAGCGTCAGTCAACAAAATGTGAAAAATTATTCTAATAAAAATAAACAAAAGAGAAACACAAGAGCATAAAATGAATTAAAAAAAAATAAAGAGAACTAAGGTGAACAAAAGAAAAATGAGAATCGTCGAAAGTTTCCGTAAACAAAAACAAACTCGTAGAAACCAATAGAGAACTGTAAAAAGGAGCGAGTAAAATGCGAAAACTAATTCGACTGAACAGAGAAGTGTGCGAAAAACAGGAAAAAAACAATAATAATTTGTAACAATAATAAAATAATAATAGAAGAAGAACGAATATTTACCAAAATATTTTTTGATGTCTCGGTATTAGCAGAAATAAATAGAAAAAAATGTTTATAATAATGAAACAACTTTAAAAAAATATCATCTTAAGAAAAGAAATTAACCTGCAAAAAAATCGGAAACAAAAGAGAAATGAAAGAAACAGCAACAAAACAGAAGACGTGAGGAGTAAAGCGAAAAGGAAACAAAAGAATATCGTCAAGCTGAACGAAGAGCGACAGTTCGTAGAAAATCAAAGCAAAAAAAAAACTATAAAAAGTGTCAACGAGAAAAGAAACAAACGACGAAATACGATACATAAAACAAAAGAGCTCAAGCGTGATGGAAGCAAAACAAATGAAAAGCGACGAATTACGAAGAGGCGACAGTAAAACGTGAAAAATTTATTCGATAAGAAAAGGAAAAGAGAAGCAGAAGGCATAAAGAACAAAAGAAAAATAAAAGACTAAAGATTAAGATGAACAAAAAAGACGTGGAAATCCAGACGAACAAAAAAACTAGTTGAGAAAAAAAGAACAACTTAAAAAAAAGCGTCAGTCAACAAAATGTGAAAAATTATTTATGATAAAACTAAACAAAAGAGAAATACCAGAGCGTAAAATGAATTAAAAAAATAAATAAATAAATAGAACTAAGATGAATAAAAAAAAATAAATCGTCGAAAGTTTCTATAAACAAAAGCAAACTCGTAGAAAACAAAAGAGAACTGTAAAAAGGAGCGAGTAAAATGCGAAAACCAATTGGATTGAATAGAGAAGAGTGCGAAAAACAAGCAAAAAATTAGAAGAATGAATAAACAAAAAAAGAAAATAAATAAATGATGTTGATTCTTGTCCGATGAAAATTTTAGCTAAGTAAAATTTTTTTTTTTTTAATCTTGAACCGGACAAAATTATGAAGGGAAAACACTCAACGTTTCGCAATTGATTAATAGGTCCGTCAGGAGTGAAAAAAAAACTCTTGACGAAGCGAAACGTTGAGTGTTTTTCCCTTCAAAATTTTGTCCCGTTCAAAACTTTTTAATTACAATTTTCAACGGACAAGAATATTTCTTTTTTATCTATTAATTCTTCTATTCTTTTTCCCTTGTTTTTCGCACTCTTCTCTATTCAATCCTTCTCCTTTTCACAGTTCTCTTTTGTTTTCTACGAGTTTGCTTCCGTTTACAGGAAACTTTTTCGACGATTTTCATTTGTTTTTGTTCATCTTAGTTTTGTTTCATTTTTTTAAATTGAAATTTTGTGCTCTCGTATTTCTCGTTTGTTTATTTTTTTGTCAAAATAATTTTGTACGGTTCAAAATTAAAAAAAAAAAAACTTTCTACTTAAAAAAAAATAAAATAATTGAAAGACGACAACTCTCTCCGGACGAAAACATTTGAAAGTCAAGAGACCGGCAGGAAACAAAACAAAGACAAAACAAATCAAACGAACCGTGAATTAAAAAAAAAGAAAAACATCAGTCCCTTGAAACAAAAGAGAAAGAAAAAATATGAAATCAACAAGAAACCAAAGGAAACGGTACTCGAAGTAAGTACAGTTGCGGTCAAGCCAATTGACACCGATTGACAGTTCTGTAACTTTTACTACCAACGTCGATAAGAGCGCAGTTAGCACACGGCGGTTTCGATTGGGGTAAACGCGACTGTACATACTTGCGGTTTCAAGTAATTCGTCGTCGTTAATCGTTATTCGAAGACAAAACAAAAGCTCAAACGAAGCGCCAGGCGCCAAATAACATTCTTAAACGTCCAGTTTGTCTAAAATGTAGCCCAATCTGGCAACCATGACCATGTTCTTTGTTAATTAGATAACAACATAGCTTTAAGAACCCCTGATTGTTGTTTATTGCTAATAAAATGGCTGCGGTAAGTGAACAGTCGAAGTGGTCAAACCAAACCACGTGATCACTTTTCTCAGTTGGCGATTGGTCAGAGGGTTTAGTCAGAGGGTTTAGTCGACCAATGTTTGGTAAAATGAAGAGAAGAGGTTTTTTTCTTCTCTTTCTCAGTTATTGCAAGTGCAGTGTGGAACACAGTGGGGTCGACCAATGTTTGGTAAAATGAAGAGAAGAGGTTTTTTTCTTCTCTTTCTCAGTTATTGCAAGTGCAGTGTGGAACACAGTGCGGAATGTCAAAAAGGAATCATGTTGCTGAGGTAAGTGTTGTTTACCATCACTTGTTTTGCATTCATCAAAATTTTTGTGAGTATGGCTTTTCGACTTGGGTACCAAATTAGCTGTAATCTGAACAATAACGTGAGTAGTTTTCCCCCCAATCATTCTCCAAGCGTGCCAAAAATTAATTCCGCACCAAATCGACACTACTCGGCAGTTTTTTTTAATGAAAAGGTAGATTTTGACAGCGCTTGACATTTCTTGCTTCACATGTCAAGATATTTTAATTTACAATTCTCATCCGGATAATACTTATTTTTGGCCACGTTTTTGCTACAGTTAGGTTTACCTACTCCAGCAGCCATTTTTGACTGGTTCTAATTAAAGTCGATCGTAACACCGCTGGACAAGTGAACCGAACTTGTCAGCTGGAACAAATTTTGGGCATCTTGACACTCGAAGACTTCTATTTTGTTTCTCATCTCATCAGGTCCTAATAAGAAGCGCAAGCGTTGGTGGTTCCCGACGATTTCGATCTCTGTCCCCCAGTTGTTTGTACAGGCAACTGAAGGACAATGTTATTCCAAACGCCAGTTCAACAGCCGCCCTTTCACACCAGCCGTGCCATCCTCGCCTAACTTCCGAAGGCTTCGGAATCTTCCCCACGATCAGAACCTTGCAGAATTACTCCGCGTATCGTCGAAATTTCTCCCGGATCCGGCAAGACGACGAGCAAGAAGCGGCCGAAGAAGTGGTCGTAGCTCAAAACAACCCTTCAGATAAACCCTACTTTAGTATCGTGAAGTACAGAAAGACGCCCGCTACTCCAAAGCTACAACCCAGAAATATTAACCCGGTTGCGACGGTTGACATAAATTTAAACAGCTTCACTCCTTACGAGGATAAGAACCCGCACAGCGAGAAATTCCGCATTTTAAGAAGGGAAGCTGAGACTAAATACTTGAAGGCGGTTAGAAGCTTGAATAAGAAGGACGACCAGGATTTTCCTTATAGGTATAAGTTAGACGCTGCCAATCCGAAGAAAACCCCCAGCGCGAATGTCTTCAGCGCAGCTGATGTTCGTAGAAAATTGGAGCAGGAGGTTCACAATACGATTCCGCAATTGCAACCGAAGAACATCAAACCTTTCGGAAACATCACCAACGTCCAATGGCGAGCGCCCAATGTAGAAAAAGTGAAGCAGAGCTACGTAGTGTACCAAAATAGAAACGAGGGGGGATCAGATTCCAATAATAAGAATTTTGCCGTCAAGCAAGGCGATTTTGACAGGGATGTAAACGAGAATTTGTCGTCAGTGCAACAGAGGGAATACTGCACGGCTCAGAACTCAAACGACACTGAAAAATGCAAAGCAATCAACTCTGACTACATAGAGGACGACCAGTCTTTTTTGCCTCCACCTTCCAATCCAGATACCAAGCAACCCATCGAGCAGCAAAATAATGCACAAACTCAATTAGCCGACGAACCGCTGTTGCAAACGGAAGAATCCAAAACAAGGCAAAACAGTAGATACATGCTGTACATGTCGGGGGGGTCGGTTTACTCCAAGAGAGTTTCCGAAGAACCCAACGCCACAATCTACAAGAATAATTTCAAGCCCCTAAACGAAACCACAATTTTCCACAGGTTGAAGACCAACACCCGACCAATAACAGTGAAGATCGGGCCTAAATGGAAGTTACAGTCAACGGGGGGGCCTGACATAGTCGAAAGCTTGGGGCCTCTAAGTCCGGAGCCCAACGAGAAATTCCTGGTTCCCTGGCCCTCGTACGCAGAACGCGTTAAGACGAGTAAAACGCCACGCCTGCCTAAACCCGTGACCTCGCTCAAAGAGGTGGACGAGGCAAGCAACGTCGTGAAAGACAAGTACGACGTCATGTACAACAAAATTCGATCAGACACGAATGCGCTGTTTTTGAAACCTCAAAGCGCCCCACCCGATTTGGGCAGCCCCAGCAAACAGGGCGCCGGTGTTTTAAGCCGTGATTATTCGACTGGTGGTTTAAGCCGCCGGAACGAAATCGGTAAAGAACAGAGAGGTTTTTTTAAGATGCGGCGAAAATCGATCTCTGATTATTACGAGGTCCTGTCGAAAATATCCGACATTCAAGAGAAGAGATACGCCAGTTATAAGAAGGGCTTGTCGATGAAGCCCCTTGCGAAAAATAAGTCGAGGCCGAGGCTAAAGAATTTGCCGCCCAAAAGTGAGGTGGCTCAGATGAGGATGAAGGCCCCAATCTACGACGTCATGACAAGACCACCAATAATTCATCACGTGAGCAAAGCTATAAAAGCTAAATTCAGTAGAGAAACGTTATTTGAACGTATCAGAAATAAGTTGAAAATCCAGGTGGGGGGGAACCAGCAGGATCGCGACACGCTGATTAAACCACATGGAGGAAACATGTTTTCACGACTCAATTACGTTCCCGGGAAAGCCCCAGCGATGGCGTTCTCGACCCTCACTCGCACACAACCATCGGGCCATCAAGATATTTCATTTAGGAGAAGTGTATACGTTCCGAAAACCTTCTGTTCGTCGAGGGTGGATGAAAATCTTCGCACGCTCAGAAGTTACTTGCGACCTGTTCACTTGCCAGATCACCCTCAGGTATGTGATGAAGGTTTACTATCGCAACTAAAATCGAATACCTTGTCAAAGCAAAATTTAAACTCCACATTTAACCGATCTTTAAGTAACTCGGAAGAGGCGAAAGCAAACCACGCCGGCATTTTCGAATCCATTTGGATTAAAGTCACGGAGTACTTTAGTTTTTTGAACACGTTCAAAGTGCCGCAGGGTTGTTTCGGATTCGCTCCTCCGGAAAGACCTGCCCTGGGCAGCCGAACTACCGCTTTGTATACGGTTCCGTCTCGTAACTATTCGTTGGCGGAGAAGTTCGAAGCAAGGCGGAATCGGAAGCGGGAACCGTGCCCGTGCAAGCTTAAAAAAATGGAAATGACGGAGCCCGCTATGAAGCGATTGCCGAAGCACCCGCCCATGGATAGACCGCCGTATAAATGTGAGCTACCGTGTGTTGATATGGGGGCGCACAGGGCAGATTTCTTGGCGCATCTCGAGATAGAGCGAAAATCTTTGCCAAAATTGATACCCAGCGATTGCCCGTGTCCAGCAAAACCGAAGTCGGACGTGCCACAGCCTAAATTAAAGCGTCTCCCTAAGATTCAATTGCCCGAGCAGAAATGCGTACAAGTAGTCATATGTGAAGACAATACGGCGTTTAGAGCAGATAAGAATCTGAAAATTGAGAAGAAAACCTTGCCGGTTCTCGTACCCGGTAGATTACCGGCTTTGGAGAAGCAACCCCCTAGGGAGCCGTCCGCTGCATTCAAGCGCCTGCCCAAAGCCCCTTTTGTAGATAGACCTCCTTATAAGTGCGAGCTACCGTGCGTGGATCTTAACCTGTTCAGGGCAGATAGAAATCTCATCGTCAAACCAAAGATGTTGCCGAAATTGGATGTTGGCGATTGTCCATGTCCAGAACCTAAGCCATCCGATTATCCCCAGCCTACGCTCAAACGTCTTCCTAAACCGCCCCCCGAAGATCGTGTGTGGGACTGTCGCGATGTCGATGAATGTGCGGAAAACGAAAAGTACAGGGCAGATCGAGGCCTCGATTTCTCCAAAAAGAAACGTCTGCCCACCCTCGTACCCGGTATATGCCCGCCCGAGGAAGACTTCGTTTGCCCCCCGAACACCAAAGGTAAAACAACACCTTCTATTTTTAAAAATTATAACAGGGAATTTAGCACGTTGGCCAACCGCTCTGAGACCGTTCGCCGTTACTCGACGAATTCGCAGAAAAGAAACGAGCCGAGAGAATGCAAGAAACTGGTAGTCAAAACCGATAAAAAACAATGCAAGAAACTGACGTTAGTCAAATGCGAACCTGCTAAAACCATCACCTGTAAGAAGATGATACCGAAGAGATTGCCCTGCACCAAGACCAATTCACCCTATCCGTCATTTTCGGAGTGCAAAGACGAAGATGACGACCCACCTTTGACAGAATGCGATAACAGAAAGAAACATTTACAACCGAGGTGGCCTATATTAAACGAGATAGAAACTTTAAAGCCTCCACCGCCGAAGCACGCCAAAATAGATCCGAGCAAGGAAGAGAGGTGCGTGATGCAAAAATTAAACATGACACGCAGTGGTACGAAATCGTGCGACAACTTCTACGCCCCCGAAAAGAAATTCAACGCGAAGGAAATGTTGGCGGGACACGAAGAAGAAGAAGAGGAAGACGATGATGATTGCCAGGAGTACCCCACGACGCCCGAGCCAACCGATGAAGATGCGATGGAAGATGTTTGTTGTGAGAGAAGAGCTAAACCCGAGCCGGAAGTTAAACCGGCGGAAGTGTGCGGGGCTAGTGAAAAACCAGCCCCCGAACCAGAGAAACCACCGCCCAAACAAGTGTGCTCCTTGCCAAAACAAGAAAAACCATGCCAAGCACCCGCGAAGGCGGTGGAAACTCAACCAAAATTAACCCCTAAAGACATATGTGATTTAACGAGGAAGAAAGTAGGGGGGGAAGCTGCGAAAGGAGGGGCGATCTCCAAGAAGCAAGCCCCTGTGAAAGTGGCCGCCCCTCCGAAAGGTTTCTTCCAAAGACTGCTCGAGTTCTTCTTCGGGAAACCACGTCGATCCAAACCGTTGCTAAACGAGCAATCCAAGAAGCCAGCCGGAGCCGTTCCGAAACTCGGCAAGAAAGGCACAAACGGAAAGACGAAACCGGTTTTCTGTTACAAACCCGCCGGCGGTGCTGCGAAGAAACCCAAAGGGAAGGAGTCATGCAACACAACGAAAGGGAAAGCAAAAGCAAAACCAAAACCAACGAAAGAGTGTAAACCAGTAGTGAAAGAGGCCAAAGAGCAAAGTGCTCCTAAGGAGGCGACGAAACCAATGGCGTGCGCCGAGGAAAAAAGTAAAGAGCAAACGGAAACTAAGAAGAAAGCGCCTCACAAAATAACGGAGGTTACAAAAGCCTCGGCCTGCCCCGACGAACGTAAAGAACCAAAAAAGGAGGCCGAAGTTGAAAAACAGACAAAGAAGCCGCCTCATAATGTAATGGAAATGACGAAAGCCTCGCCGTGCCCAGATGAATCGAAAGAGCCGAAAAAGGAGGCTTCCAAATCGCCCGAAATCAAACCAAAACCCAAACATAAAATAGCGGGAGTAACGCAGGCTTCTTTGTGCCCGGATGAGTGTGACGGAAAAGAGATGGTGGAAGAGGAAGAGGAGGATCAGGGCGAGGATTGTGCAGAGCCAGCTATGCCAGATGATTGTAAAGAGAAGGCTGAGGGAGGCAATGCCAAAAGTACGCAGGGCTCTGGTAAATGTAAGATACTACCACGTTACAAGGATTGCCCGCCGAGGGCAAGGATGAGCTGTAAAAAGTGTTACAAACGCAAAAAATGTAAAGCCAAACCAACACCGTACGCCAGCTTTTCCGAATGCCATAAAGATTTCCCGAGGATCCCCATAAGTGAGTGCACAGAGCAAGAAAGGCGAAAAGAACAACACGATTTGGAGGTTGAGGCCGCCCGTAGTAAAGAACTGAAGCAATAAAAGCATAAAATAATTGACTCAAACAAAACATTAATGTTGTGGAACACCAAAGCTGCTGCTACCCAATAGAGAAAAAGAAACAAAGACGAGAAGAAAACGATGGCAGAAGCAGTAAAGACAGAATGTGCTCTGTGCCAGAATTCCGCACGGAAAGTTGCGAGAGAAAACAGGTGAGCCCCCTCACACCTTTCTTAAAAAAAAAAAATATTCGAACGATAAATTTTGGCATTGCTCAAAATCTCAAGTCTTCCGGAATTACAAAAAAAAAAAAAGTACTGCACGATCATGGTGCAAAAAATATCTCAAAGCAGAAGATTCGAGAGGGACACGGTGGATGACGACAGTGCCTTAATTTAATAGCGGTTTAGGGTTTCGCTGGGAAAAGTTGCCTTGTTTTCGGGAGAAGAAAATCCAAGTGCGAGGAATATAAAGTGGAGTTTAAATTTTCTCGCGGTTTTCAGAGTTGTTCAGCTTACAATTATTATTAGTTTAGCGATCGATGACCGAAGTTTGCCTTTGCTCGTTATTAAATGTCTTCCGTTTCTTTCTTTTGCAGAGAATAAGAGGAACAAAAAATGCTGATGATAGGACCTTAGACAACTTCAGGGCACAGTAAATTCAAGTACTGCTTAGACCTAAGTTGCCATTGTATTTTTTTTTGTATGAAAATGTATTTGAAAAAAAAAACAATACAGTTTTCTTCTCGTGAGTGCACGTGTTATTATTTGTTACTCAATCTGGGGTTGAAGAAGAATTAAGGCATATTATTTTTTTATTATTTGCTCCGGGGGCTTTTGATTTAAAAGATCGTTTAGTTTCCTGTTTCCATTCGCGACTTTTATTCCATGTTTTCGATTTCACGCCGATAAATTAATTTCAAATTTCGCGCCGGCAGATTGCCGTTCAACAAAATGTACATAGATGGCGCTGGCCATAATAATAGTTTCTATTGGCGTTTTCGACTTTACGATTATAGACCGATTGCTCGGGTGCGCTCTCAGAGTATTTCTATCTTGTTCTAACCTCATGTAAAAACAGAGGATGGAGATACTCTCAAATTGTGGTCAGTCGAAAACGTCGCAACAATTTATGACAATTTTAGAATTATTTTTGTTACTCCTTATTTAAAATACATGTTTTTTTTTTTGATGAAAGCTTATAGAAATTGTCTGTCACAAAATAACTTTCTCACAGTGTTGCTAACCTAACAAGTTCGAATTCCTCCATTTTTTTTAGAGAGAGAAAAAATGCATTTCGTTGTTAAAAATCGCGTTATCGATTGACTTTTTCTTTGCGTTCATCATGTACTTAATTATCGCTTGTTTCTGCGTTTGTAATAATTACGAGTACGTCCTCTCGCTTTCTTAGTGAATTTTTTTTGTCAACATTGAGAATTTTGTTGCAAATCGTTTTTGTTTGCAGTTGATCCCTCGAACATCCCCTGTACAGCTGCTTCGGCCCTGTTTGGAGCTTCGTCAGCAGAAGCCATCCCAGGATGTCGCTTTTCGTTACTGTAATTGTGTGAAACAATGTTTCTTATTACAGTAGATTTGAGTCGACTCTTTCTTTGGTCTATTTTAACATACTTAAAGTTTCTCCTTTCGCAACACATTACGATCGTCGTTTGTTTTTTCTTTTAAAAGCCAAGGATTCTAATTTGAGTTAAGATGAGCGCTTCGAGTCACTATTTCGCGATTTCTTTTTCGTTTTTCATCATTTTTCAGTGTGGCTGTTTTTTGACAGCTCTCAAGCATTTTCGTCAGTTTTTTTTTGTCATCGTCTTTTGTTTATCGACTGCGTCTGTTTTTGAGAATCGACCGCCACATATTTTTGGCCGCTTTTAGAAATTTTCCCTTTTTTTTTGTTCTCGCTGCCATTGTTTGAACCAAACTTTGACTTTAATTTTTTTGTTAATTTATTTTTTTTAAATAAGTATTTCTTTCTCACTCACACGTTTCGTTGGCACTGCGATCGTAGTTTGCTTTCTATTTTATTTCATTTGTTTAATTTTAGTTTTCTTTGCGGTCGTTAGTTCTTTTTCTTTCTCTTTTTCTTTTTCAAGTTTTTTTTTTTTGCTTTTTGCATTCTGATGACGTTTTTCTATAGGACGAAAATGTTCTTCTTTTCCATTTTTTTTTGGATCGTTTCCTGAAATCGAATTTCTTTCTTTGGAAATTTTTTCCCACTTGGATTGGATTTCCCTGATTGTCAAAATCGTACTTAACATTTTTCTTTTCGAATTAAATCCTAATTTTCGAAGGGATTTTATTTCATTTTTTCATTTCCGTAGCGTTTGTTTTTTTGACTGTTTTTAACCTTTTCTTTTTTTATCGTTCTTTACATTTTTGTTTACAAATTAAATAATCCTAATTTTTGTTGAAATTTTATTTTATTTTTTTCATTTCCGTAGCGTTTGTTTTTTTACTGTTTTTTAACCTTTTTTTGTCGTTCTTTACTTGTTTATAAATTAAATAATCCTAATTTTTGTTGAAATCGTATTTTATTTTTTCGTTTCCGCAGCGTTTGTTTTTTGTCTGCTCTTAACCGTTTCTTTTTTTTATACTTCATTGTAAATGTCATTTGTTTTGCTTATTTCTATTCTTCTTTTTTCTAAGAAACTCAACGCAAAAACAAAAGAAACGAATTTTGTGCGCGCAATTCGAAAAATTTTGTTTTCCCGCAGAAATTTTTTTTTTCATTTCACAGTGTTTTTTTTTGCTTTCGGGCTATTTTTAAACCTTTTTCTATTTTTATGATCAGTTGTGAATGTCATTTGTTTTGCTTATTCATTTTCTTGTTTTTTTTTAAATTGTTTTTAAGAAACCCACCGCAAAAAAAAGAAGAAGAAATTCGATGAATTACGTGCGCAAAATTCGTCGAGTTTCTTTTGTTTTTGTTGCGAGCTTCTGAAAAAAAAAGAAAAACAAGAAAACGAATAAGCAAAACAAACCACGTTTGTAACTGTAAATTTTCCAAAAATATTACCAAAAAAAGTTTATTAAAATCTAATCGCTGTTATTCAAATGATTCTTTTGTTTTTTGAAAATGAAATCGTTACCTTTTTCCATAAGAGAAAATTTTCTGTTTTGCTTTCTTTCTTGAAATTTAATTTCTTTCTTCTTTTCCCACTTGAATTAATTGGGTTTCCCCGATTGCCAAAATCGTTCTTCACATTTCCGTTTTCAAATTAAATAATCCTAATTTTCGTGGAAATTTTATTTTATTTTTTTCATTTCCGCAGCGTTTGTTTTTCGACTGTTTTTAACCTTTCCTTTTTTTATACTCCATTGCAAATGCCATTTGTTTTGCTCATTTTTTTCTTCTTTTTCCTAAGAAACTCAACGCAAAACAAAAGAAACGAATTTTGTGCGCGTAGTTAGAAAAGTTTTCTTTTCCCGCAGAAATTTTATTCCATTTTCTCATTTGACAGTGTTTCTTTTTTGCTTTCGGGCCATTTTAAAACCTTTTTCTATTTTTATAATCAGTTACGAATGTCATTTGTTTTGCTTGTTCATTTTCTTGTTTTTCTGTTTTAAGAAACTCGCCGCAAAAACAAAAGAAACTCGACGAATTACGTGCGCAAAATTCGTCGAGTTTCTTTTGTTTTCGTGGCGAGCTTCTGAAAAAAAAGAAAAACCAGAAAATGAATAAGCAAAACAAATATAAATTCTCCAAAATTATTATCAAAAAATGTTTATTAAAAAGTAATTGCCGTTATGCAAATGATTTTTTTTTTGAAAATGAAATCGTGACCTTTTTCCATAAAAGAGAATTTTCCGTTTTGTTTTGTTTCTTGAAATTTAATTTCTTTCTTCGGGATTTTTTCCCACTTGAATTAATTGGGTTTCCCCGATTGTCAAAATCGTTCTTCATATTTTCGTTTTCAAATTAAATAATCCTAATTTCCGTAGAAATTTTATTTTATTTTTTTATTTCCATAGTGTTTGTTTTTCGTTTTTTTTTAACTTTTTTTATATTCCGCCATTCATTTCGCTTTGCTGATTCATCTTTTTTTTTCTATTTTAAGAAATTCGATGTGGAAACAAAAGAAAGTTGACGAATTTTGCGGGCGTAATTCGAAAATTTTTCTTTTCGTTCAAAATACAAAACTATACCGAAATGTTTATCGAAAAATAATCGCTGTTATGCAAACTATTTTGAAAATGAAACCGTGTATTACCGTACCGACTGCTATTAATTAATCGTGTGAATGCAATTATAATCGTGCGATTGGCAACATTGCTTTCTGTACCGACAGAAATATTATATTGGCAAGTTTGGCCAAACCTTTGCACTGTCCTCCCAATCAAGGTCGTGCCCGCGTATTTTATTGATCTGTGTGTTTAATTAAATGTGGAATTATGTTCAAGTTGCATTTAATAATAAAAAAAAAAACTTATAAACTCTACTAGAGTAAAACAAGTCGAATCTTGAGTACTCAAGCCCCCGCTTTAGGGGGCTTTAACCTGGACTCGAGTCGAGACTCGATTCTTTTATGAAAGTATTCAAGTCTACTCGATTTCTATAAAGGGCGACTCGTCGCACACTAATCTTTGCTATAAGGGTACGAACATGTCGAAGATGTCTCGCTGTCCACCCTCGATGTTTAGGTCGAGCTCTATACTGCGATTTGATCTCGAAGTAAAACAAACGTATAGTTTTTAATAGAACCGTGCATATAATAATAATAATAATATTTTTTCATATTAAGTACATGAATTACATGAAATAAATAATAAATAATATCATACATGAAATAAATAATAAATAATATCATACATGGAATAAATAATAAATAATATCATACATGAAATAAATAATAAATAATATCGAAGATGAATAGCAGCGTGCGTCCTCGACGTGCACGATTCCATTTAAAACTATACGTTTGTTTTACTTCGAGATCGTATCGCGGTAGAGAGCGCGACCTAAACATCGAGGGTGAACAGCGAGGCATCTTCGCACCCTTATTTTGAAAGACTGCTAGTTGGCGGGTACGCTCTGACTTGTCTTAACTTAACTGAACAAGTTTTGGTCAACCGAAGTGACTTAAGTTGCTTACTTTCCAAGAAAATACCAACGACAACGAAAGCTTATTTAAATCAAGGTTCGAAATTCTTTTGTGCGACGCTACAAACAAGTTTGAAACGAGTATGAAAATGGGGATTAGATTATGTAATCGGTCTTGGTTGTATGTAATTGACTTTTTTATTGCAAGCAATTGTTTGTTATCATAATCAATCGCATTGTTTAAGAAGCCGGCGGTTTATTAAACTTCAGAAAAAATTCAAATCAACTTAACCCCTAAACCGACCGATTCGGACACACGCAACAATTAATGAATTAATATACAGGGCGATATAAATAATTAACTTTTTATTATTTGCTCCGGGGGCTTTTAATTTAAAAGATTGTTTGGTTTCCTGTTTTCTTTCGCGACTTATATTCCACGTTTTCGATTTTCCGCCGACAAATTAATTTCAAATTTCGCGCCGGCAGATTGACGTTCAACAAAATGTACATAGATGGCGTTAGCGTAATAATCGTTTCTAATAGCGTTTTCGACTTTACGATTATAGACCGATTGCTCGGGTGCGCTCTCAGAGTATTTCCATCTTGTTTTAACCTCATGTAAAAACAGAGGATGGAGACACTCTCAAATTGTAGTCAGTCGAAAACGTCGCAACAATTTATGACAATTTTAGAATTATTTTTGTTACTCCTTAATTAAAATACATGATTTTTTTGATGAAATCTTATAGAAATTGTCTGTCACAAAATAACTAATCGTCTTTCTCACAGTATTGCTAACCTAACAAGTTCCAATTCCTCCATTGTTTTTTTAGAGAGAGAAAAAAATGCATTTCGTCGTTAAAAATCGCGTTATCGATTGATTTTTTCTTTGCGTTCATCATGTACTTAATTATCGCTTGTTTCTGCGTTTGAAATAATTACGAGTACGTCCTCTCGCTTTCTTAGTTAATTTTTTTGTCAGCATTGAAAATTTTGTTGCAAATCGTTTTTGATTGCAGTTGACCCCTCGAACATCCTCTGTATAGCTGTTTCAGCCCTGTTCGGGGCTTCATCAGCAGAGGCGATCTCAGGATGTCGCCGTTTAAGATTTTCGTTACTTTTATTGTGTGAAAAAATGTTTCTTATTACAGTAGATTTGAGTCGACTCTTTCTTTGGTCTATTTTAATATACTTTCTGAAGTTTCTCCTTTCGCAACATATTACGATCGTCATTTGTTTTGTTTTTCTTTTAAAACCCAAGGATTATAATTTCAAATTCAAATCAACTTAACCCCTAAACCGACCGATTCGGACACATGCAACAATTAATGAATTAATATACAGGGCGATGTAAATAATATATCTTGCCGTAACTGTGTTTAAAACAGCGCAACTTAATAATATCATTTATTTAAATGTAGAAAAACATAATATACATGAAATATTCATGAAATAGGTAAAATAAATGTAAAGACGCTGAAGTAAAAAGGAAAAAAGAAGTATCTCATTTGTGTACAGGTTGCGGAAATCGTTTAGTTTCATCTTGCCAGCAAGTTGAGCAGGTTTAAGATTAACACCGCAAGGAACACCTCCTTTCTGCTCGCCCGATTTCTCACTGCAACGATTAAAGAAAAGAAAAGAAAAAAAAGGAAAAACAAACAAACAGACAAATAAATAAAAGTTGGAAGGCGCAAGTTAATAACGAAACGTACCGAGAAGAAGGGCTTCCCTCATTTCGGTGATTGGCAAACTTTGTACCACGCTTTCCTTGTCACCTCTCCAAAGCACGGGCGAAACCGAAGCCACGCATTTCACTTTCATGGAGCCTTTCAGGAAGTGATTATTTTTTAATGCTGTCCTCAAACCAAGTGTGCTCGATACGAGTCCTTGGGGGTGTTGCACTGGGGCGTATTGGATTAATTCTTCTAAATTAGTTACCTGAAATGCCAAATTGCCAAATACGTTTTATTATACCGGGTATCCCCCGGCGGTATACAGGGTTACAACTAATTAAAGGGTCTCGTAAACTATAGGAGATGCAAAGATGATTAAATCACAGAAAAGTTGCGCTATTTTCAAAATTATGTTTGAAGTGGAGCTCAATTTCGCCCAAATTTGGTAACCCTGGGCCTGTGACACGCAACAGCCATATTTAGTTACCACTTTGGACAAGATTCTACCATTAATATAATTCCCACCTTTTTATTATTAATTTATTAATCAACATTGGTACACACGTAGCAAAAAAGAATATTACAGCTGGGCGTTAACAAATTTATTGTTCAGACAAGTGGCGCCGT
Organism: Prosopocoilus inquinatus; assembly: GCA_036172665.1. Taxonomy (NCBI): domain Eukaryota; kingdom Metazoa; phylum Arthropoda; class Insecta; order Coleoptera; family Lucanidae; genus Prosopocoilus; species Prosopocoilus inquinatus. The sequence goes on from CM069873.1 coordinate 4,078,454, forward strand.
CTGTTAGTCAACCGACATTTTTCGGAGGTTGATCGAGTGTTGTTACACGTTCTCCGGAAGATACGTCTGTCTGGAATCTTCGAGAAAGTTCGTGTTACTTCCATGGCGTTCGAGGCGTTTCAAAATCTGAATACGACCACGCGACACGCTCATGCTGCTTTTGTTTTAAAACAAAATATCAAGATACTACAAAAGATTTTGAAAAAGAAAAATATCTAGCAGACGGATTCAGAACTAAAATTATTATTAAAATAATAAATGTTACTCAATTGCTGTACTTATTTACATTTTTACATAAAATAATATTTCTTTTTAACAAGAATTCTTATTAACCCAACATTTTGTTTCAAAACAAAAGGCTAAATGTTCGTACGGTCGTATTCAAAAATTATTTCTGCATCACGTGCTGTGAATATCTAAGGTAGCGTTCGTAAGAAAAGAAACAGTTGACGGTCGTATCTACGAAACTGTCAAACCTAACCTATTTCTTCGAACTGCATTATTTCTGCATCACGTGCTCTGAATATCTAAGGTAGCGTCCGTAACAAAAGAAACAGTTGACAGTCGTAACTACGAAAATGTCAAACCTAACCTAATTCTTCGAACTGCATTATTTCTGCATCACGTGCTCTGAATATCTAAGGTAGCGTCCGTAACAAAAGAAACAGTTGACAGTCGTAACTACGAAAATGTCAAACCTAACCTAATTCTTCGAACTGCATTATTTCTGCATCACGTGCTCTGAATATCTAAGGTAGCGTCCGTAACAAAAGAAACAGTTGACAGTCGTAACTACGAAAATGTCAAACCTAACCTATTTCTTCGAACTGCATTATTTCTGCATCACGTGCTCTGAATATCTAAGGTAGCGTCCGTAACAAAAGAAACAGTTGACAGTCGTAACTACGAAAATGTCAAACCTAACCTAATTCTTCGAACTGCATTATTTCTGCATCACGTGCTCTGAATATCTAAGGTAGCGTCCGTAACAAAAGAAACAGTTGATAGTCGTAACTACGAAAATGTCAAACCTAACCTATTTCTTCGAACTGCATTATTTCTGCATCACGTGCTCTGAATATCTAAGTTAGCGCCCATAAGAAAAGAAACAGTTGACGGTCGTATCTACGAAACTGTCAAACCTAACCTATTTCTTCGAACTGCATCAGATTGTCCATCGAATTTAATGTAAAAAACACCGAATTTTATGATTTTCTCTTAAGAAATAAAGAAGATATTCGAGATTTTCGAAAATGAGAATTTTCAGTTTTCTGAAGATATTTCAAAAACGAATGAAAATAGAAAAGATTTTTTTGCATATATTTTTAGACCTCAACATGGCGCAACTTTTCTGTAACTTAACCATCTTTGCATCTCTTATAGTTTACGCGATCCCCATTAATTAGTTGTAACCCTGTATAGAAAATCGTGATATCGTGTGAGCCACAGAATTTGTTTCAGGGTTGGCCTTGAACGAGAGAGAAATTCATAGCAGACAAGGTTGATATTAATCTTTCTTGGTTAGGTTGACAGCAGGTGTACGTACAGTTCGTTTATTCAACTCCGTTCGCTCCATTTAATCTTTTCGTACTGTTGTCTCACTTTTACTTGCATCAAAAGTTTGAAAAGAGTAAATAGAGCGAACGGAGTTGAATAAACGAACGCAGCTTTAAGTGAATGTAGTGAATAGCGAATGAGTGAATATTTATTTAGTCAACGATTATAAAAATAATCATGAGACTTAGTCAACTAATAAGTACAAGAAATAAAAAATAAATAAAAGTAAGTATCAATGACAATTTTAGGTAAACATAATTAAAATCAAAATTAAAATAAAATGAAATGTAACACTAAGATTAAAGTAATTCCAGGACGTTCAAGGTCGCCAACTTCACGTTTGTTTACGTTTCGGACTTAGCGAATTTTTCAACTTGCGTCTCGCCCAGCGTGCATTTAGAAGACCTTATGCACGCGTATGTTTTAACATTTTGTGAAAAATTTTTTTTTTTTTTTTAATTTTTCTGAGTTAACTTTTCTGTAGTGTTCGGCAATAGGATTGATTCTATCGAGCCGTTTTCCGATATCTTTTTTCGTTTAGAAGTTATTCAGTGTCAAAGTTGGAAGTTTTTTTGGTGACGTCAGAAGTGTCACATTTATTTTGGTGCACCCTGTATATTTGAGTAGCGGTAGTGGTTCGTAGCTTTGGTATTTAGTCACGTGGTGGCGCAGTGAGTATCACTCTAAGTAAATGGGCTTTTACTTCTCGGAGGAGGAACCATGAAGATGTAGATCTTCGTCTCTCTTAGGTAAGTATTTTTAATACAGTGGCTTTTATTTTTATAACTGCGACAACTGAGAAAATATTTCTGTTGCTCACACGATACCTACAGCTTCGTTTGGAAAAAAAAATAAAAAAAGGTAAAAAGTATGACCAACGTGACCAAGAGGAATACAAAGAAAATATTTACTGCAACAAGTAAGCAACCCCCCCAGTGTGTTAATTACCTTTTGCCCATTGATGTACCATTGCAAAAGTGAAGCAGGATGGCTTTTTCCGGAAGTACAGTTAAGATTGAGCTCATCCCCAATTTGATAGGGGATACCAACGCCAGTTATTATCGGATCCTCATTAGGGAGAGCTAAAAATTTTCAGAGTTATATTGGAGGCGGCATGAAGCCTGCTCTATCTCTCTTATAAACCCCATATGTACCAGGAAGGGATTCGAACCCACACCTAATCGTTGCCCGACCAAGCATACCAAATAAAAACTACTATTTGATCTAATTAATTTTTTTCTTTTCTTTCAACGTCTTCTGCTACTTACACACGACTTCCATCCTAGCTTCGCTCTGCGCAGAAGAAAACGACGGGGCTTCCGCTGAAACCTCACAGCGAAAAAGTCCACTGGTGTTGAGGTTGACGGGATTCAGGACGACCTTCCTGCTATCCGATAAATTCATCTGAAAACGTACCCCATCTTCTGAAGCGCCCTCAATTATTCAAAGCCGTGCAATTTCATAGAAAACACACTTCAGATGCAACTGACAATGATTATGTAATTAACTCCGACCGCTCAAGCTCGATAAAATATTCATGGCCGGGATGCTTTGAAGAGTGTCCTCCTCGACGCTTGCAAAGGATACTATGAGGGGAGGTCTTTGGTTTTGTAATCGATTACGACTTGCAACTTCCTTTCAATAATTTCTGCATTTGTAATAATATTCAAATCGAATTTGGATTTTTGCGAAAGCACGAAGACATTATTTGTTCTTCTGTTCGGCGCCGTAAAGTCCTCCTTGCAATCGCTAAAATCCGGCCGGCACTTCGGTAAATATCTAATTTCCATTACAAATTGGGAAGTCAAGAAATTCGTTAGTTGGTTGGTGGTATGGGGTGGTAAATGGCACACTATACATGCCGTGGAAATTTTCATGCAAGGGTTGACTATATTTGCCCGGCTTACATCAACAGAGATCCCTTCTATTTTGTAACTGGTGGCTTCTGGTCGCGCTCTTGGGACGAACCTATAGAACTCCTCGTGATCCTTATACCATTTCACCGAATACAAACTGTCATTTCCTAAATCGTAGTCGCACTGCAATTTCGCGATCTCTCCCGGCACATGATACTGCGGGATATTCACCCTTATCCATTTTAAACCCCCGTCCGAAGCTAATGCTGAAATAGATGAGGCGAGAGCCCCGTCGAGGTGAGGTGAAACATTCAGGGGAATTATGCTAATAAAATGGAATTTTACGGGCAATTAGTTCTTTGGAATTTTTTTTTTGCCTCGAGTACAGGGTGTTAAGTTAAAAAATTAACGCAGCTCACGAAGAAAATGATAATGGGCGATTTTTTTTTCGTATTGTGATGATTCATCGATTTTAATTGAAGGAGGCTACACGCGCCTCTTTTCACGACAGAACTTTCTGGGAACCTCCACTGACAGCGCGACGCTGGAATGTTCGCCGCCCGAAAGAAAGAAAGATCGCGAAACCAGCTCGCATATTTAAACGGTCGACCGGAGCAGTACATTTCAGTTCGAAGTAAAGTTATAAGCAGTCAATCGCTCGGCTTTTGTAAAAACAAATTAGTTTTCAATCTGCATTAGATAAATTAGTGTTAATGTTAAAAGTCGTTAATAAATTAGTTTTAGTTTAATCGAGTCGACTCTTTTAAAATAAACCTTAAATCCTTAGCAGTATAGTCCAAGTCCAAACGTTATTATTACAGAGCAGCGGTGTCCAAATTTTATGTCCTTAAAAAGGAAATCTAATCTTAGCGCCTCCACCTCTTACTTTGTTTCACAAAATAAAACCGAATGAGGATATTTTGTTAAATTAATGTTTTTTTTTTGTCATAAAAATTACATCTCTGTTAACTTTTCGTGCTTTCTTTTAACACCTGTCCGGGCTTCCCCCGTTTCTAAATCGCTGTTATAGAGGGCTCTAATTTTATTAAAACATTGCACTTAGGTCCAGTTTTACAAATGGGGTTCAACTTTGAGCTGAGGTTTAAACCCTTAGGCCCAATTTTACAATGACGGTTTAACTTCGAGCCGAAGCTTAAATCCTACACAACAATTGTTGAAATAATCGTTGATAAGGGTTTAAGCCTCGGTTCAAAGTTGAATCGCATTTGTAAAACTGGACCTTAGCAACGATTATTTCAACAATTGTTGTGAAGGATTTGAGCTTCGGCTCAAAATTAAACCGTCATTGTAAAACGGAGCCTTAAACCTCGTGTACAGTCGTGAGCAACAAATTTTGGTCGTCACGGATACTTTGTGTTTTACAACAATGAGTCTCAGGGCCGTTTTCATAATCAGACTTTAAATTTAAAGTTACTTTAACCTAAAATATACATTTGTTTACCTATACTTAAAGTGACTTTAAATTTTAAAGCTCCCTTAAAGTATGATTATGAAAACGGCCGTTAGGCCTGATTTCATAATCGAACTTCAAAATTAAATAAGTCACATTCTGATAAGTAAATAACTACGTTCATGCATTATTTATTTTTTTTTTTTGACGTATGACCGTGACTTTCATTTTAAAGTCTCCTTTAGTTCGAAACTATGAAATCGGGCCTTAAAAATTTGAACACTGAGAATAATTCCTTTAAAATTTAATTTATTTGCGACCTTCCTTCATAAAAGACAGGATATTCGTTTGTAAATTTTTAATTTCTGGAATTAAAACTGACGTTCTGATTTGGCCGTGACGATCAAAAGTTAATGCCCGCGGCTGTACAGGGTGATTGAGCGAGAATTCCCATCCCCCTTTAACTTCTTTGTTTATAAATTTAGAAATTACGAAACTTGTACATGCAGATATGAACTGATCCAAAGTTTTTGCTGATGTTTACAGAAAAAACAAATGAACTTCGCATAAATGACGATCACTAAAAATCGCCTTTCTTTTTTTTTTAAACAAATTTAATTTTTTAACACTTCAAATTCTAATTTCTTTCTGAGAGACGATTTTTTGCATTTTATGCCAGGTACCGACCCTTAGAGGTGAATGGAGACTTGAAAGGGGTCGATGAACCTTTAGGGGTCGACCTGAGGGGGGGGGGCTCGATGAACCTCTAGGGGTCTTTCTGGGGGGTCAAAGTTTGTTTAATGGAGGCATCTTCTTTAAAAAAAAGTAAACGATTTACAAAAAAAATTAAATGAATTTATCAGCTCGAATAAAAGAGAAAGGAAAAAAAGGCGTTCAATTGATCATCAAAATCAAAAATTTTTAGGACGCAGTCAAGTCGAATAAAACGAAAACAAAAGAAGTTAAGTCAAATCGATATAAAAACTATGACTTTTGTCATAACCAAAAATTTAATTTAATTTAATAATTAAAAAATAAAACAAACGAAATGAAGTCAACGCCAGAAATGGGGATCAATTGGCGGGATTAAAATGTAAAATAAAATAATCTTAAATAGCGTAAAAAAAAATAAATGAAAAGTCGTTACAAATAAAACTAAACCTAAGAGAAAACAAGATGATTAGTAGCCAAAAAGCAAAAAAGAAAAAAGAAAACAAATGAAATCGATTAATAGGAAAACCAAAATAAAAATTTTATAAAACTAACAATATTTAAAAATTGACAAACTTTAATAAGTAAAAAATTAAATAAAAATAAAAGTCAAAGCCAAAAATGGCGATCAATCGGCGGGATGTTTTTCATCGAAACTTTCAAGAACTAAATTAAAAAAAAAAAACGTTCATTTCTTTAACTGCTTGCTTTCTGTGCTTAGCAAATTAAAACTACCAGATTATCTTATTTCTATAAAAGTGACAGGAACTGTCAAAATTGTAGGTTAGAAAAACTCCCCTCCGAAACTACCCTTTTCGCGAAATTACGTTTCAATTGTTTCGAAAGCATTCTCTTGAAGAATAAATTTGTTTTCAGCTGTTTTTTTTTCGAAACAGTTTCATGGCAGGTGAAGGGAACAAAACTCACACTGCGACCACAGATTAACAGATGACGCCACTTATGTTTGACATATTCTGGCTACTTCGGTTCAACTTTATTTATACGAAATTATTGTATTCTTTTCGTAACATTGTTTCTTGAATTTTCTACTTTCGTTCTTCAGTTGCTTCGAAATTGCTTCTCCACAAATAAAGTGGACTCAATGTTACAGATGGCGCCACAAACGCTTTGTGTTTCCTCTTAAAAAGTAAGCTTTATTCGCTTATTCATTATAATCGCTGCGAATCCACAAATTGACATAAAATTGACACCAGTGACAGTTTTGGTTACTTCAAAAAAAAATTTATAACCAGCTGGATCTAGATATTTTTAAACCACTCTATATTATAACGTGTATCTAAATCAAGTTCTGGTCAAACATGAGCCATTCTTTTACCATTCACTTTCCGGACACCCTGTACAGTAGGCAATGTATAATAAATTATCTGAAATATTTCTTCGGGTCGTCAGCATCGACTCGATGTTGGCAACCCTAACTGGACCTCATTTTAATTGAATTCGTGTCATCATCACGGGTGCTATGAGTTCGTCTTTGAATTTGCTTGGGTTGGGTTGACCTTGAGATCCGTTGGGACTTCTTTGTAAGTGAATTTGAATTTTTTGTTTAAATTTTCATTTAAATTTATTCTTGCGGTGGTCAAGGTCATATTGAGTTGACCACCAAGTGAAGAATGAGGTGATTTTAATTATAAGAGATACTTAAATTTAAAAATTAATATACAGGGTGAGTTATTAAGAATAAATTATTGTCAATATTGTCTGATAAGGTCATGAGTTTTAGAATTCTTGTATTAAACAAATGAGTGTTCTAAATAATGATTAATAAAAAAAGATTGGTTTTTATTTTGATTAGAAGTAAAAATAAATTAAAAAAAAAACTAAACCTGACCTAATTTAAATTTTTCATCTCGCGCTTATTTTGTCCTTGGTATGTCTGTTTCACTCCGATTAAATTTTATTTTAATTTATTAGGTTTTAATTGAGGAAGTCCTCGGAGTTCTGTTTTTATTTTGCAATCGAAATAGTCGGTTTTTATTAAAAAAAAAAAAAAAAAATTGCAGGTTTATTTTGCTACCATTTATCTTTGCTTCTAGTAAGACTAAATTTATCTTTTTTTTCCTTACATTTAATTTAAATTTATCGATATTGCACTTTTAATGTATCCCGAAGACGAATGTCTGTTTGAATAAATTAATTGTTGACGATCCTATTCATTTTGCCCCGAGATTTCCAATCGAATTTTAATGAAATTGTTGCTGAGATTATTATTATAATTTTTAAAAGTAAATCTTTCAATTTTTAAAAGTAAATCTTAATTTTGCATAAATAAAGAAAATAAGATTCTTTCCGTTTATTGCGAATGACCATTTTTAATTTCCTGTTTTTGAAAATGATTCTGTCTCTTAAAATAAGAAAAAAAAAAATCCTGAGCTGAGCTTATTTCAAAACACCCTGTATGTATACATTTCATATATACGGGGTGTTTCAGAATGCCTGCCTAGTCTTTTTCTCTAAATTTGAAATTGGAAGCGGCGGAAAAAAATGACCAACAAATGCCTAGTATTCATTTAATTAAGAAAAAGAATTTAATGGCGACATAATTGCCTTTCAAGGTCAACAGAAAATGAGTCAAACAGAGACTAACTTTCAATTCAAGTCGGAACACAATTTGGGTGTCATTGAAGAGGATTATTAAAAAGAAACAAATTTTACTCGAACCGATTTTTGTAACTTAAAAAAAGAAAAAGAATTTGGTGACATTATTTATCTTTCTTTGATGACATAAATGATGTTGATTCTTGTCCGATGAGAAATCTAAGTAAAAAGTTTTTTTAATCTTGAATCCTGACGAAGCTATAGATCTGCAGCGAAACGTTGAGTGTATTTCCAATCATAATTCTGTCCGATTCAAGATTAAAAAGAGCTTTTTACTTTGATGACGTAATTAGCTTTCAAGGTCAATAGAAAATGATTGCAACAGAGGCTAACTTTGAAATTGCAAGACGAACACAAGTTGAAGAGGATTTTTAAAAATTAACAATTTTACTCGAGCAGATTTTTGTGGCTCAAGAAATTTTTGGGGTAAGAACTAAAAAAATTAATCCAAAAACACGATACCTTGTTATCTTAAATAAATAACCACACATTTTTCTATTGCTTTACAAATTTAAAACGTGCGATAAGGATTAATGATGAACAGGTTTGTCAATTAATGATTATTAATGATATTTTTAATATTATCAATTTTTTGTGGAACTTTTTGTTAAGTTTTCGAGAAAACAGGTTAGCATGGATGGTCTGAACCACCCGGTATACTTATCTCCAAAGTTTTCCGTACCTAAACTGGTTCAAAATCATACTTACTCACCACTGTTTAGTTTCGTAATCAGCAGGCATAGAAGATGTACGAGGTGGCCTTTCATTGCATGCGTATTGATTTCCTTGCTAACATCAAAATATATGGCATCATTAATGCTAATTTACGACGCTTTTAAACAAACAGTCCCCGGCGCTATCGACGGATGGCGTTTTGGCACTTATAAATGTTGACAAATGCGCAAAAAGTGGTCGGGGCGATGGCGGATCAGATCTGAAAACCGTTAATTTTTATATATCACAGAATATCTGAATGTTTTTGTATTATTCAAAAACTTAAAAGTTATTGGCATTCGCATTCAGTTGCGTTTAAGTCAAAATACAAAAAGAGAAAACATTTTAAAAATAACCCGTTTCATTTCACACTGTACATTTCAAAATTGTTACTTTTTTTAAAGTCTTTGTGGAGCTACGTTTCAGATTGTTGCAAAATGGTGCAACGAATATGGGTTTCCTTTTGAGAAAAATAAGTTGACCTTCGAATGACCTTGACGGCATCTTCCAAAGTATATATAAATAAAGAGGTTTGTTCTCCCCTTTAAGGTCAATTGATTTTTATTTGAAACTTTTTCCCTTGGGGTGCTTCCTTCTCGAGATATTTTGCATTGTCAAGTTAAACGGTCCACCCTGTATACGGACTTACTTTTTCAAAAGGAAATCCAAACTTTTTGGTATCGCCGCCCACTTTGCAACAAGACAAAAACTGTTTGACGCCCCCTCCCTCCCCCCCTCCACGTCATTGCAGAAATTAAATAGCAAGCGTACGTATATGGATACATTACACATAATATAAGTTAAATCATTGAAAATGTAGTGACCGTGGGCGTAGCTAAGGTGGGGCAAATGGGGCTGGGCAGTTACCCACCCCAGCTTGCGGAACGATAAGAAACTATTTCAATTCTCTAACTGTAGATACTTGCTAAATAAAAAGAAAAAAGATGGGGGGTTGTTGAGTAGGAGACGAAAGAAAAGCGAAAACAAATGGATCAAATCGAAGAAAACTTGAGAAAAATGAGGAATGAGGTTATGGTTTAAAAGAGACCGAAAGAAAAATGCAGAAGGTCAAGGGAAAAGAAAAGAAAGACGAGAGGAAAGACAAAACAAGATAAAAAATGAATACAAGGAGAGGAGACGAAAGAAAAGCGGAAACAAATGGATACAATCGAAGAAACGATTAGAAAAATGAATGAGGAATGAGGTGATGGTTTAAAAGAGACGGAAAGAAAAGTGCAAGAGGTCAAGGGAAAAGAAAAAAAAGACGAGAGGAAAGACAAAACAAGATAAAAAATGAATACAAGGAGAGGAGACGAAAGAAAAGCGGAAACAAATGGATACAATCGAAGAAACGATTAGAAAAATGAATGAGGAATGAGGTGATGGTTTAAAAGAGACGGAAAGAAAAATGCAGAAGATCAAGGGAAAAGAAAAGAAAGACGAGAGGAAAGACAAAACAAGATAAAAAATGAATACAAGGAGAGGAGACGAAAGAAAAGCGGAAACAAATGGATACAATCGAAGAAACGATTAGAAAAATGAATGAGGAATGAGGTGATGGTTTAAAAGAGACGGAAAGAAAAGTGCAAGAGGTCAAGGGAAAAGTAAAAAAAAAGACGAGAGGAAAGACAAAACAAGATAAAAAATTAATACAAGGAGAGGAGACGAAAGAAAAGCGGAAACAAATGGATACAATCGAAGAAACGATTAGAAAAATGAATGAGGAATGAGGTGATGGTTTAAAAGAGACGGAAAGAAAAGTGCAAGAGGTCAAGGGAAAAGAAAAAAAAGACGAGAGGAAAGACAAAACAAGATGAAAAATTAATACGAGGAATTGGGAATCGCGACATATCCGAGAGACGCGGGTTCAAATCCCGCAGGCGTTAGAAATTTTCCGTCTTCTTGTAAGTGTTTCTTTCCTTGTATTAATAATTTATTTAATTCAGCGCTACCAAATTCTTTTCTGTAAATTTAAGATAAAAGGAATTCAAAAGAAAAAAAAAACGCAGAAGAAGAAAAATGAAAGCAAGGAAAGATCAAGTTGGAAGATGTTTAAACAAGATACAAAAAATGTTGTTTTAGGGGCAACTTCCTCAAAAAACAAAAATTCCTCAAGAAATTCATACGCCTGTATTCAAACTGGCTATCCCTTTCCTAGAGTTAAATAAGTTATTCTTCTTTTTCTACTGTTTATTTTTTTTTATTTCTTCAAAATTATTAATCTTTTGTTTCGATTGTTAATAATTTCTCATACTTTAATTTTATTTTCTTCGGCCGACTTTAATTTAGTTGGTTTGGGTTAACCACGTAATTTTTTGAATTCTTTTCTTAATTTTTAAGTTTCATTTTCATTTCACATTTCAATTTTTTAATTTCCTTGAATTTCCTAAAAAAAATTAAGGTTTTTATTTCGATTTTTGATCTATCTTAGCTTTTTCTTCATCCTTTGTAAAATTCCTTTTTCGGTTGGATTTACTTAGGTTGAGTTTGGTTGGTTTGGTTTGACCTTGAAACGTCTTTAATGTTTCACATTTTCATGATTAAAAGAAGTTGAGTTCTGTTGGACTTAGTAGTTCGGCAGGGTCGGGCTGGCTTCGTTTCGGTTCAGTTAGGGGTTGGGTTCACTTAATTTCGGTTTATTTCGGCAGACCTTTAAATATTTTTTTTTTTTTAATTTTTAAAGGTATTTAAATTTTCTATGATTTTAATTTTTAAGGTTTCTTGTTTCGGTCTCCTTTAATTTTCGATTTGGATTGGGTTGGGTTGAGTTCGATTGGATTGGGTTGACCTTGATTTTTTCTTTTTAATTTAAAATATTGTGCTTAAATTCTTAACGATTTTTACTGTCTTCATTCTTAAAATATTTAAATTTTCTTAACGATTTTTACTGTGTGTTTGTCATTTTTAAAATTTTTTAATTTTTAACGTATTTTCTTTCGATCTTCTACAGTATTCTTTTTTCAAAAAAAAAATAATTAATAAGATTTCCAGATCTCTTGTAATCAATGTGACAATATTGCAAATATTTTTTTTTGAAAGAAAAATGATTTGACCTTCAAATGACCATAATAGGAGCTTCCAAATAAAGCAGTTTGCTTCCTCGTCTCAGATCAATTAACTTTTATTTAAAAAAAAACTTTCCTCCTCGAGATACTTTGCATTGTCAAATTATTAAATGGTTCACCCGGTATATGGACTTGTTCCTTCAGAAGGGGAACCAATGCTAGCTACTATGTACAACGACGCTCAACTTAAATGATACCCATAATTGAAGTTTGTTCTTCGTCCGATTAAAAAAACTTTTCACTTAAATGATACCATTTGACAATTTCGTAGCCCTTTCGCTGAACGTTCTTAAGAGTGTGGTTCGCAGCATGCAGGAGTATCATTTTAGTTGAGCATCGTAGTACATGAAGCAGTGAAATTAATTAAATTCAAAATAGTTCCTCCGACTGTTAATAATTTTGCAACACACCTCTGTGTTGTTAAACAAAATGAATTCTCATTTGTTTGTTCGCTTCGTTTATGAACTAAAGGTGCGGACAGTTTAATTAAAACTTCCTGGTTTGCTGCTCATGCAGTATTATACTGCTATCGATTTAAATTTAAACGTGCAACTACAAGTGAGACCGGTGACAATTCCGTGGATGCATGCAAGCAGGGCATTAAGCAGCAGCAAAAATGAATTTTATTGCCAAAAGCAAAGCGAGCTATTAGAAATGGTTGTATACCTAATAATAAACTGGCGTTTAAATTTTTCAAGGAAATTAATTCATTTTTGGTGGGTCATTATTGTTAAAAGATATAAAAAAATAATTGAACCACCGAATTTTTTCATTTATGACAACTTTATGTACACTCGCGCTCAAAAAATTCCGGACACTGCGTTGTTTTTTTTATTCGAATACATTCAAAGAAAATCAGCTTTTTTATTGGCGTTTCGATATAAATCATTGCACATAAAATGATAAGAAATAATAGTTTTGTTAAAACGAAACTGTTATAGGCAAGGCGCGCTACATTCCGTTGCACGTCATTAGTTAACGATGACGTCAGACGCATGCAAACAAGGCATCAAGCAGCAGCAAAAATGAATTTTATTGCAAAAGCAAACCGCCAGTCACGTGCGAGCTATTAGAAATGGTTGTATACCTAATAATAAACTGACATTTAAATTTTTCAAAGAAATTAATTCATTTTTAGTGAGTCATTATTGTTAAAAGATATAAAAAAATAATTGAACCACTGAATTCCCATTCTTTTTTTCATTTGTGACAATTTTATGTACACTCGCGCTCAAAAAATTCCCGACACTGCGTTGTTTTTTTTTTCATTCGAATACATTCAAAGAAAATCAGCTTCTTTATTGGCTTTACGATATAAATCATTGCATATAAAATGACAAGAAATAATAGTTTCGTTAAAACGAAGGTGTTACAGGCAAGGCGCGCTACATTCCGTTGCACGTCATTAATTAACGATGACGTCAGATGTATGCTATGTTATAAATACTACTTATTCACTTAAAATACAATGTGCGTAACCTGAGATTTTTTTTTATAAAAATGAACGTACAATAAAATTCCTTTGCATTGTTTATCAACACAGCACGCATCTGACGTCATAATGACGTGCAACGGAAAGTAGCGCGCCTTGCTCATACAAAGGTTTGTTGAAGCAAAGACATCATTAAAATCAATAATTGTATTAGAAAGTGAAAAATGTTGAGGTTTTAAATATTGTTAATTGTTAATGGCGTGGTGCTTTTAACAATTTTCTGAAGTTTGCGCTTTTCGTGTTCTTACACTGGAAGCTGCAACTCGAAACATCTTTTCGTTAGGTAATTGAATCCTCATTTTTTGGTGTTGCAGTCGAATAAAGCAAAACCAAATTTAAGCGTCCCAATTTTTTTCAACACGAGTGTACATTCTGAAATTTCCATGGTATTGAAAGGACTATCAACAAAAAAACAAAACAAAAAAAAAATAAGTCAACTCTTCTATTTTTCTTTTTTTTTTATTACGTCATTCATTCCTTTTTATTGCGCAAATGTATTGTCAGCGCCAGAGTTTTACAGCTTAGGTTGAAAGCCGGCCCTGATTGGTCTCCGTTAAATCAATATCAAAGTTAAACTAAAATCATGAACCATGTCAGACATCAAAGAAACTACTTCTGAATGGAGGAGCGCTCTACTAAGAACCCTCACATACGATTTTTAAAGGTTAAGATGAAAGCTGCTGCTGTACACTGTTAAACACTCCTAAAGACCTAAACACCCTTTAGACCTAAATAATTTATTGGCATGCAAAATGTACTATCACGCTTGATGAAAACGACGAGCATTTTAAATAGTGGGTCGCAGCCATCCCTCTCAATTGCTGAAAAGGCCACGAAATTATGAAGCGGTATAGTTTTAATTGAGCATGGCAGTACATCAGTTCTAATAATCCAATCCATAGTTGCCAGATTTTTTTTTAATTTGAAAATAACCATTATTTTTCCAGAATTTAGGTATGTTAAAAATTTTTGTTTATTTTTATTTTATTTTTTTAATTTTTGCTTGGGTTTAATAGTCTAGAACTAGGTTGAGTTATGTTGGCGTTAACATTGGTTGAGTTTCATTCTAATTAATTTTTAATTTTTAACAATTTTTATACCTTACGCAAATTCGAACTAGTTTTAAAACTCCTCATCTCTATTTACTATGTACAACGATGCTCACCATAAACGATACCATAATTTTTTTGCAATTTTTAATTTTTATTCGTGTTAATGGAGTTAGGTTGATACCAATTAAGAGACTAGTTAAACTTCGTTTTAACTGATTTTTAATTTCTTTTTCAATGTTTATTTTTAATTTTTTATGTAATTTTTTAAAAATTTTTCTTGTAATTTTTAATCTTTTACTTGTGTTTGACGAAGTTGAAGGTCGGTGTCAGTTGGATTGGATTGGCCTTGAGATTTGTTGAGCTTAATTTTAATCCATAAATTTTAACATTTTTTACTTTAAGTTTTTAAAGTATTTTTTAGAAAAAATTTTAATTGTATAAATTTTAATATTAATTTTTTTCTACTTTTAATTTTTTTTTTAATACTGTTTTAAATTTTTAACTTGGGTTGAATGGGATTAGGTTGAGTGGAGTTAGATTGTTCAGATTTTTTTACTATTTTTTGATTTTTAATTTTCTTTTTGCTTTCGTTGAATAAGGTTGACCTTGACATTGGTAAAACTTCACTTTAATCGTTTTATAATTGTTTACGTTTTTCGCTTTTAATTTTTGCATTTTAATTTTTCGCGTCAGTTGAGATTTGTCGAGCTTCATTTTAATATTCTTCTTACTTTTAATTTTTTTAATATACCTTTTTTTAAATTTTACTTGGGTTGAATGTGGTGGTTGAAATTGCTTATTTTTTTACAGCGGCGATTGGCGACCAAAATGTGAGTGACAATTATAAAAAAAATATGGAAAAAATAAATTTAGCATTTGACGAATTTTTTGTTTTAAAAATTTTTTTTTTAATTTTCTTTTTAAATTTTTACTTGGGTTGAACAGAACTAGGTTGAGTTATGTTGACGTTGACATTGGTTGAGGTTGAGTTTCATTTTACTTGACTTTTAATTTTTGCTTCAGTAAATACAGTTAGGTAGAGTTCAGTTGAGTTGGGTTGATCTTGACCTTGACCTTTTTTAATATATCTTTTTCTTAATTTTTTACTTGGATCAAATGGAATTAGGTTGGGTTCAGGATTGGATGGCCGTTGAAATTTTTTAAAATTTTTTTTGGCTACTTAATATTTTTCTTTTTTTTTATTTTTACAATTTTTACTTGGCTTAAATAGAGTTGAGTTCAGTTGTTGGATCGAGTTTGGTTGACCTTGAGATAGTTCGAGGTGTCTTTTGATTTTTTTTAAATTAACATATTAAAATTATATTAAAAAGATATAGAGTAATAAGTAAACTCCACATTTATTATCATATTATCTTTATGTAACGGGTGTTCAAGAATACAGGCGGTAAATTATTAAACTTATTTTAGAGATTAGTGCCGCTTCGGATTTCATTTACATCCGATATTTACAGGGACGATAAACAAAGCAAATGTAGAAGTTTTGATTAGACTGGGAAAAAAATACATCCTGTATTTACACGGACGATGAAAGAAACAAATGAAGAAGACCTGGACAAACAAAAAAAAAGTATCGTTTTAAGTGAGCATAATAGTACCTTGATATTCGAAATATCAATATTTGGGGCAGGGAGTTGCGAAGGAAATACCAATTACTTTAAAAAAAAACTTCAAAGCTCATTCAAAAGTGTCTGACACTTTTATACCTTTCAAAATTAAATTCATTTGAATATGATATGATATAAAATATCGTTTCTCGATTTCTGTTTACAATTTTTTCATCATTTTAATCAGTTTGTTTATTAATTTCGTTTTCCGAATCACCGTCGTTAGTTTCGTTTTTCATTTCAAAAATTTAAATGCGTTTAATATAGAGGGTGATTCAAAATAAGTGTCCGGCCAGTTAATCACAGTTAACAACATAGCGAGACATAGCGGCTCTAATACTGTAGTTTTTAGGATACAGTGCAATGAATATTCAAAAATAAATAAATTGGTTGGTGAGTACTGGTAAAGCTGGATTGCCTTACAGGAGCAATGACCCCTCGCGGAGTACAACGAAGCAATACTAGCACATTACCTTGAACTGAAACTGTAAAATGTTTTTTTTTTTTGGTTTACGGACTAACGCGGAGAAAATTATAAATACGCTTTCAACGGGTCGGACACTTATTCTGAAACACCCTGTACTTTGAATGGAACTGAGTACGCTGAAAAGAATTGCATACGTACGAAATGAATCACGGTTTCGATTTCTGATTCAAAGAAGCTTGATTTTTGAAATTCGTCTGATAAATTTATTTCTTGTACGTCTCCTAGCGGATCGGACACCTATTCTTAATCACCCTGTATTTTGAATGGAACCGAGTACGCTGAAAATGACTTGCATACGTATGAAATGAATCATGGTTTTGATTTCCGATTCAAAGGAGCTTGATTTTTGAAATGCGTCTGATAAATTTATTCCTTATACGTCTCCTAGCGGATCGGATACTTATTCTGAATCACCCTGTACTTTGAAAGGAACTGAGTACGCTGAAAGTAACTTTCATACGTACGAAATAGATCACGGTTTCGATTTCCGATTCAAAGGAGCTTGATTTTTGAAATGCGTCTGATAAATTTATTTTCTGCACGTCTCCTAGAGGATCGGATACTTATTCTGAATCACCCTGTACTTTGAAAGGAACTGAGTACGCTGAAAGTAACTTGCATACGTACGAAATAGATCACGGTTTCGATTTCCGATTCAAAGGAGCTTGATTTTTGAAATGCGTCTGATAAATTTATTTCTTGTACGTCTCCTAGCGGATCGGATACTTATTCTGAATCACCCTGTACTTTGAAAGGAACTGAGTACGCTGAAAGTAACTTGCATGCGTACGAAATAGATCACGGTTTCGATTTCCGATTCAAAGGAGCTTGATTTATGAAATGCGTCTGATAAATTTATTTTTTGCACGTCTCCTAGAGGATCGGATACTTATTCTGAATCACCCTGTACTTTGAAAGGAACTGAGTACGCTGAAAGTAACTTGCATACGTACGAGATAGATCACGGTTTCGATTTCCGATTCAAAGGAGCTTGATTTTTGAAATGCGTCTGATAAATTTATTTCTTGTACGGCTCCTAGCGGATCGGACACTTATTCTGAATCACTCTGCACTTTGAATGGAACTGAGTGCGCTGAAAATAATTTGCATACGTACGAAATGAATCACGGTTTCAATTTCTGATTCAAAGGAGCTTGATTTTTGAAATGCGTCTGATAAATTTATTTCTTGTACGGCTCCTAACGGAACGGACACTTATTCTGAATCACCCTGTACTTTCACTGGAACTGAGTACGCTGAAAATATTGCCGCTCTCAAAGGATAAATAAAGCTTTCTACTAGTTCTCTAAAGAACTAGAACAAAGCATTTATGAATTTATTGCAGGACTTATATTGCCAGACCTCGTATTTAAATTTATTACGGACTCTTGAATCAACCAGCGGCTTTTAAGTTTAAAAATGCTCACAATAACAGCTTCAGATAAATCGTAGTTGGAAGGGTAGAACTGACAGTAGTTTCTTTTTGTGTTATTAAGACCCGGGGCCCTATTCTCAAGTCGAGCGACAAGAGTCGCATGCGAAAATGACGTCAAAATGACGTAGACTCTTATACAAAACTATACAAATCGTTCGAGAATTGCATCATTTTGACGTCATTTTCGCATACGACTCTTGTCGCTCGATTCGAGAATACGGTCCCAGGTCTTTTTTTTTACTTCCCAGGAGACAATTGCATCGATAAAGGCAGATAAATTTACAAAGGAAGTTAGAAGACCGGGCCTGAAACTGTTTATTATTGCTATATATTATTGAAAGTGTTTTTTTTTGTATCTCTAAGCTTTATTGGAGTAGCATTATTAAAAGTTAAAACGTCCAGCAGTAGCAACATAAACAGAAAAAAAAAAGAAAATTTCAAAATAAATTAAAATTAAATTAAAAAGATTAAATTATAAAGAAAGGAACAATTCAATAACTGAATTTTTTAGTTGCTCGCTCACCTGTAAGGGTTCTCCTGTAATTTTTCCGTACTTACTTCTTTTATTTGTTATATTTTCATGTTTTGTTTTCTTTTTTTTTATACAGTGGTTTACGTTGGTAAGATGCAAAATAAGACGAGTTCACACACCGGAAATTAGGAACTTCATTATGTCGTAGACACGCGGAAACTGCGGCGGTGGCGGCGCAAATTTCTAACATTCCGGCTTTAATTTCGGACGCATGCGTCGCGACGCTGCACGCCGCACATACAAATTTGATGAAACACTTCCGTTACCTGTACGCCGCAAATGAATTTCGGATTATACAAGGTGTACACGTTACTTAATGACTGACGAGAAAATCTGCACAGACTTGCTGCAACATCTGAATATATGCATACAAATTAATTCCCTCACCCTCCCACCGAAGCAGCAAGGATTTTATTATCCTTTTAATTGGCCATTGAGCTATCAGCCATCAACATCTCACTCTTATCAGTCAGTCCTTCGTTAAAGTTTGCTTTATAATTTAAAACATCTGTAACTTACTCAGAAAGAGGTTGCTAATAATTACTAATTAATAATATTAATTAATTAATATTATTAATTAATTAATATTATTTATGATAGTAAAAAAAATGCTTTTGTTCTGAGAACCAAGAATTTTATTATCCTGGGGCTTTGGTTGACCTGTTTTGTGAATATTATTTCCGTGGGGTGCGTTCATAAACAACATAGGAGTTAACTCTCCTACCTTTAAATCGTTCATAAACATCGTAGTTAAAAAAGTGAAGCCTGTCTATGCAATATTAAATCTAAATGAAATGCGGAGTTTGAATTGAGAAGTAAAACGTTGGATAAAGCCGTTCGGACTCTCAACAGCAAGGATTTTATGATCCTGAATATGTTAGGAAACGATTAACGTAATAACAAGTAATTAAATGCATTTCAAGTACTTACCCCCTTATTCTATAACTCGTAACGACATCGTTAGATAACGAAAATCGTTAAGTGATATTTTCTGACCAGTAAATGCATAGAAATGCGTTGTATCTAAGATCTGTTTGGTCAAAATACATCACTTAACGATTTTCGTTATCTAACGATGTCGTTACGAGTTATAGAATAGAGGGGTAAGTAAGTGAAATTTGGCAACGTCCAATGTTGCCTTCGTGTAATGTACAGTTGCGGCATTTGAAAACGGGTACACTTTGACAAATAGAATGTTTCGAATCCCAAATCTGAAGTTTCTAAATGTCACTGCTGTTCTGGATTTGTCAAATTTGACACTGACATCAAAACGATAAATTTACATTAGAAAATTACGAATTCTTGACACTGATGTCAATTCTCAGTGTACAAGTTTTCAAGGACCGCAATTGTACCAATCCTCAGACAAAAGAGTGCGAAATTTAGCTTAGAATTTTGTTTATGGTGATGACAGGGAAGGATTGGAGATAGGAATGGTAGAAGTTCTGAAACTTGAAGCGTTTCCAAGAAATTCCCGCAAATTGAGAAACTCGGTGATTTCTTTTCACAAAAAGAAAATCAACTGGTAGAAGAATGTTGCATTTAATAATAATAATAGCAAGTTTAGATAAGATTTCGGCTTACATTTCTCAAAGTTTTGCTAAAATGGAACAGCGACATCTGTTTCTGTTTATTTTATCTAGTTTATGCGGTAAATTTAAACTGTCTTTTTTTTTAATTTGGTGTCCAGGTTGGTGGTCATGCATTTATTGTGAACGGGTCACAATTGTTTACACATCTGTTAGTTGCCCAGATTTTCTTAAGCACGAAAATAATAAATTACACAAATTAGTTCCAATGCAGTGACACATAACGACCTAAATACCATTTAAAAAAGGAAAACTCCTTTGCTTCGAACAATAATAATTATTCCAAAAACAAGTTGCATCAGGGTTGCCAGATTTTTCATGAAAAATATAGCTAATCGTATTGCAGAACGTAGCCCAATTACGTCAAACTTCGAAGCGTAAAGCAAAATATTAATTAATTTTAATTTGTATTACATTATTTGAAATATTAGGAGCAAGAAATAAAAATATGTAAATTTTCTGTAACAATAAAACAATATAAAATAATAACAAATGAACAAAAAATAAATCGCTGATTTAGAATATCAAAACGGAAAGAAAGGAAAGAAATTAACGAGCGCTAAAAATCAAAAACAAAAGAGAAATACAAGGCGTGAAGCAGAAAAAAAAAAACAAAAAAAAAGAAGAGCGACAACACCATGCCGAACGATGAAGGAACAGTTTTCCGGACGAATCAAAAAGTTCCTAGACAAGAGAAGCAAACTGTGAAAAAAAAACGAGCGAGTGCATAAAACAAAAGATCACAACAGCTGCGATGGACACAAAACAAATAAATGAAAAACGTTGAACCACGAAAAAGTTCCGATAAAACGCGAAAAATCAATTCGACGAGAAAAGCAAAAGAGAAATCCGTAGTACGAAAAAGCATAAAGAACAGAAAAAATAAAAGAAAATTGATGACTAAGTAGAACAGAAAACAAATGAATCTCTAGAGGCAAAAATCTAGTAGGAAACAAAACACAACTGTAAAAAAGCGTCAATACGTCAGTTCACAAAATGCGAAAAATCGATTTGATGCAAATAAACAAAAGAGAAAAACGAAAGCACAAAGCGAGACAGAAATACTAAGATGGACAAACACGTTGAAAACAAAAGAGAACTATAAAAAAGAGTCGGTTGATGAAATGCGAAAACCAATCGATTAAAAAGAAGAAAAATGCGAAAATCAGAAAAGAAAAATGCGAAAAACAGAAAAGAAAAACAAAAAATGAACGGATAGACAAAAAATAAATAAAAGGAAAAGCTGCGACTCTGGCCATAAATTTTTGCAACTTTTGCAACAACTTTTGACAAGGCACAAAAGGAGAAAGTAAAACTGACGAATCGTGAATGCAAAAGTCAATTCTTTAAAACAAAGAAAAAAGAGAAAGGGAAAAATATGAAAGGAACAAAAAATATTATTGTAAAAAAAAATTCTCGTCATATAAATAGGTCACGAGTGTCATTATGTGAACAACAATAGTAGTTCAAATCAGGGGCGCCAGGAGCCAAATAAGATATTTAAACGTCAAATATGTCTGAAATCTAGCCCGACGTAGCCC
Organism: Prosopocoilus inquinatus; assembly: GCA_036172665.1. NCBI lineage: Eukaryota > Metazoa > Arthropoda > Insecta > Coleoptera > Lucanidae > Prosopocoilus > Prosopocoilus inquinatus. The sequence continues at coordinate 4,100,137 of CM069873.1, forward strand.
AAACGGCGAAATTTCGCCCAATCTGGCAACCCTGTGTTATATTTGCCCCTGGAATATAGGCAACTAAATATACTATCCAGTGTTCTTTTTTTTAATTTGTTGTCTAAGTTGGCTTGACGCATTCATTGTGAACGCACGCATGAATTTTCGAAACTTTGTTTAGACCTTCGAAATAATTCTTCTCTTTGAATAAAATGTTTTTTTTTATCGCAAGTATAAAAAAATTTCGTCGTAAAGTCAAAGTTGTTTCGAAGAACGAAATTCCGCCAATTCATTGTTAACATCGAACTCGACAGATGGCGCTGTGGTAAGTTCAAATGTCAAATTATCAAATGTCGTTTTGATCATATGGTTTATCACAGCCAATTTCGACTTCGACCAGATTTAAATAAGTACTCTTATATTAATGAAATGAGAGTAATGGAAATTAGGTGGAGATGGAACAGCGCTTTTTTTTAACCTTTTTTTTAAATTTAGTGACCAGGAGCTCGTTCAGAAAGTAAAAAGAGCGCGCCCTGGGCAATATTGTCTCTCCCTCGTGTAAGTGATTTTGCTTTTCCTTTTAAACGGCCAGAGTGCTCTCCCGTTACAGTTTCTGAACGCAACCCAGGTGGCGGTGACGTAATGTACTTATTGTGAACGCTTCACAATTTTTGACACATCTGTCAGTTGTTTAGATTTTTGAAATAAAAATAAAATTACATATTAAATTAACAAGAAAATAATGATAATGAGAGTACTCATGAACATTAGGTGATACTGAGCATTGACATAACGAATACCAAACTTATTTCTAAAATTTGGTGTGTAAGTAGCTCTGGCAACACTGGCTACATCGTTCGGATAGCTATGGTCAAAAGAAAGAAATCAAAAGACCTACAGATAATAATTGGATTTAGCGACCCCTTTCTTTCAGCTTTAAATTTTTCAAATTTTCGCAAAAATAATTCAGCGACATCTCTTTAACTTTACTTCATCTACTCTGCGCGGCAAATTTAAACTGTTTTATTAAAATAGCTCGCATATAAAAGAAAAATATAAAAGAAATGCCAAATTAGCACAAGAGACAACTGTATTTAGAAAGAATGACGTCGTTTTTGACTTTTAATTAATTAATTAATTGAAGGGGAGACTATTTTATTTATTTCTTCATTTTGAAAGAATTTGGATTGTTGCCATTCCTTCTAATTTAACCTCGAGACCTGAATTTCGTTAATAAAAGTAAATACGAAAATAAGTCGCATCGAAAGCTTTCTTACGGACGTGGCTGCGTCGATGCTATTTCATCCTCGCCTTAGTAATTATTGAAGATTCTCTTGGAAAATCAAGAATTTTATTATCCTGAGCTTTCGTTAGCGCGTTTTGCTTTCGTTGATTGTGATTCTTTTAGAATACGGAGTTTGAATTTGGTAGGAAAACGGCGAAGAAAGAAAGTCATTTCACTCTCACAGCAAGGATTTCATAGTCCTGGATTTTTCCAAACGAATTCGCTCGGAAGGAAAGGCAACTGTGATCAAAAGAAAAGTCGATTTTACGATAATTGAAGGCGACTCTTGGCTGATGGAAATACTGCGCGGTTAAAAAAGTTTAAAACCCATTTTTTGTCGATCTTACAGCTTACAGCAAAGACCTACGGTAAATGGTTTTTCTTTTGCATGCAGCGTCCTTTCAAACGATTTTCACCGTGCATTTTTTTTAAATTTTGTATTTTTCAATGAATCATGCTTCGATATGATTTCTAATTCAAATGAATCACAGTTATACGTGATATCTTAATTAAATAAAGTGTACTGAAATGCACAAAAAAAATAATGATCTTCTTCTTGCAAGTTTTTTTGGCCTAATTGCCGAAATGTAATACAGCCATGGCTAAAGAATTAATGATAAGAATCTGGATGGCTCTAGATCACGTGGTTGCTCAAATCATCTGGAACTCCTAAGAACTTAAATCAGAGAGAGCGGAGCTTTCTACCTCGAGTCATTGCTGAATCATTAAACGAGTTTTCTCTGTATAAAAAAAAGCCTTTCGATGCATAATACGTATTGCATGCTTGTTATTAAAGTCGAAATGAATGTAGGATCTAATTTTCTTGGAATTTTAAACCAATGGTAATTGGTTTCTCTTTTGCATATAGCGTCTTTTCAAACGATTTTCACCGTGCATTTTTCAAGTTTTCGGGGAAACGAAACAGCGACATCTATTTATTTTAATTTCATTTACTTGGCGCGGCAAATTTAAACTATTTTGGTAAAATAATCTCAAATACAAACTTAGCACAAAGAAACTCTTATTGTACGAGTAATTTTTAACTTCCAATCAATTAATTAATTAATTAATTGGAAGAGAGAACAATTTATATTGAAAGAATCCGGGTTATTGTCGTTTCTTCCTCTTCCGATTGTTGAAACATCGTGCTCTGAATTTCGTCAATAGGAGTGCCAATATAAGTCGAATTTAAAGTTTCGAGCCCGCCGGAAAATTTACATTGTAACCTTAGGAGCTCGGAGTTATAAAACTTTTTTAAATGTTCCTAAGTTTTCGTCGTTCATAAAGAAATATGGCCGCGAACTTTGCCCATCTATACAGAACGGCTTCCATTTCTGTTTACTGCTCCGTGTCGCTTATATGTCTGATAACTTTCCAGCGGCGGCGCGCTGTTTTCCTTCGGATTAAACTTATTTACCGGCGGCGGTTATTTCTTGCGGCCTTTCTTTTTTTTTTCTTTGAATAATAACGGAACCTTTAGAAGATTATTTGTACGGCTCTTTTTGGGGGAGAAATAAAATTAACCAGGGAGAGGATAAAGTAAACTTGAATAAATTAAAAAAAATTACGGATTTCACCCGTATTGAATTTATTTCCCACGTGAAACACAATGCGATACGTAAATGTTCGGTCTCTCATATAAAACCCATATGCACCAGGAAGGGATTCGAACCCCACCTAATAGTTGCCCGGCCAAGCATCAAACTCGTTGCTGGAGAGTTCAGTCAACTCGGTTATGCAAACTAATGTCTGGTACATTCGTTTTGCAAAAAAAAAAATGGGACTTACTGGGGATACTCTGAGTAATTAAAAAGAAAACCTCAACTTTTGGTGGGTGCGTTAATTGGCTTAGACTTAAAACAATCTCCTAAGCCAACCCCCAATAATAATCAAAACCCGAGAGGTGAGACGACTTTTCCTAATTGGCAATCTAACTTTAGAAAATATTCCTCCTGAATGATTAAAACGCAAGACAAGCCAAGTTCGTTGAAGTTGAAAGTTCTTGTAGTGTACTCTGCCAATCAATAATAATTATTATGCAGGCGTCCCCCATTTCTAAAATGAGGAGGCAGAAAAATCGAAGCCCCCGATTATTTTTGCGGCTGCAGATAGACGTAAGTGTGAGGCCAGCATTTCTTTTGCTTCGCCGAGCACAGATTGACAAGTCTCGCGGGAGTACAAACCAATCACGATGATGTAGCAGGGAAGGCAGGCACGTACCGGGAGCTCCCCGAAGACCTCATATTACCGAGTTTTGCGGTATTTCAAAAACGTATCGACAAGCAGTTTTCAATTTTTCAGTCGTTCAGCTCTATTAGTCATCGTCATCGGAATCGATAACCGATAATAAGGGTCCTTATTGGACGACCGGGATAAGGATAAATTTTAATGCTTCTTTTATTTTCTAAAATTGATCTACTACTGTAGAAACTAAACGGCATTTTTGACGTAATCAGATTAGATAAAACACACTCACAAGTTTCTTAAATTGTCTACAAGAACTTATGTTACTTGAAATTGTAAGTGGAAAAGCATTTCAAGGTGAGACTTACGCAAAAAAACACAAGTCTCTAGCGTCATTTGTTCAGAAAATATTTGCATTTGTTTGAAGTACTGCAACTTTTATAAAAAAAGTTGAATAGCGCTACCATAAGAACACCCTGTATACACCAAACTAATTTTAAAATGTGCTCCACACGATACGAAGTAACTTTCATTTGAAACATTTTTTTGTAAAACGGGTTGCCGCTGCATTATGAAGAAAGTCGCTGTGAGTGGAACACCCTGTAAGTTTAAAAAAAAAAAAAAATTCACAGATAACTTTCGCCATTTTTTTCTCTGTTATCTGTTGTTGGAACATTAACGTTTGTTTCAATGCATAGCAGAGTTTACAAAAGAGTAGAGGAATATAAAGGACGTTGCAAAGGAAAACTGTTTGTTAAGTTTTGAAAAAATATAATTATTAGAATTGTTTCGAGGATACAAAAAAGCGTACAACATTTTCTTACAATATTTTTAATAAAATACAACAATTCCCAAGATTAAACTGTCATTTTAGACCACTGTGAGCTCTCCCTTTGTTGTATTGCCTATGTTCTCGATTTTAAACAACGATCGGTATACTGGTATACTGAAATAATACATCTTCCAGGTGGTTCTAGTCCAGTCACGTCGATTCCCATCTTAATTAGGTACAATGTAATGCAATCCTATGTGCACATGCAATTTTCGTCGCAAATAGATTGCTTATTGGCATAATTAATTATGGAGTGTGTGTTCAGGGCCGGCGCAAGGCCTTAAGCAAGCCAAACGCGCGTCGATGCAAGAGGGGCACCAAAATATCTCAAACTAAAAACGACTCAAGCGCAGCTCGAACAATCTGAAGGTCAACCGCACTCGATCCAAAAACTGAACTCAACTCTATTTAATTCAAGGAAAAAAAATTAAAAATAAAAAAAATTAAACGAAAAGATTTAAAGTAGAAAGAAATTTAAAAGAATGTGCGAACTGAATCCAACCTAACTCCGTTCAATCCAAGTAAAAAATTTTAAGAAAACTGAAATATTAAAAAAATTAAAAAGTAAAAAGATTTGTTAAAATGAAGGTAAATGAAGCTCAAGGTCAGCTCAACTCAATTGAACTCGACCTAACTGTATTCGATTAAACCAAAAATTAAACGTGCAAGAAATTAAAAAAAAAAAAATGAAAACGATTACAGGGAAGTTTTACAAATGTCAAGGTCAGCTACACTCGTCACAACAAGTGAACTCGACTCTATCCAATACAAGCAAAAAAATTAGAAATCAATGAACTTAAAAAAAAATTAAAGTGAGAAACATTAAAGGAAAAGAAAAAAGATTTTCAACGTCAGTCCAATCTAACTGCACTCAACCTAACTCCAAGTTAAAAATTTAAAACAGATAAAATTAAAAAGAACACCAACAAATCTCAAGGTCAACCGAACCTACCAAACATACTGTAACATACTGCATTTCATTCTACACAGAAAAAAAAGACAAAAAGTTAAAAAAATGCTTAAAACACTTAAAAGTAAAAAGATGTTAAAATTTACACATGTATTAAAGTTAAGTTCAAAAAATCAAAAACTTAATTGACAGCTGTCAAAATGACATGAAGATTTTCTCGAAATTCGCACGTAAACATAAATTTATTTTGTTTTGTTTTGTTTTTTTTAATTTTATTGTTTCCATCTTAAGGGTTTTCTGTTTTTGTTTAATTTCTATTTCTGCTTAATTTCTGTTCTCGTTTAATTTCATCTATCAACCAATAAAAAAAGACGATCTGCTTCCTTTCGTAAACATTCTGATTTTCTTTTCTCATTCGCATTTGCCGTTTCCTTCCTTTTTTCTAATTTCATTCGTCCTCTGTCAACGTATTTTGTTTCTGTTTGTTTGTCGGTATTGCAAACGAAAAACAAAAAGCGAACAAGTTAATCAACGACACAAAACAAAAGACAGTCGCTGTCGTCTCATAAATCTTTTGATTTTCGTCTAATTTTATCGACCATTTTCTTTGTCGGTCCTCTCTTGTTTCGTTGTTTATCTCTTATTTCATTCCAACGTTGGCCATTATTTTCCTTATTTGCGTTTGCTACCGTTTTTTTAAAAATAAATCTTTGCTTTTAACTTCGTCGATCGTCTTTTGTTTTATTTTGCTGATTATTTTTAGATTCATCCTACCATTCACTTTTTTTTTCTTCGTTTATTTTGATTTTTATTATCTTTTGTTTTATTTCAACGTTGGCCATTTTTTCCTTATTTGCGTTTGCTGCCGTTTTTTTTTAAATAAATATTCCGTCTTTGCTTTTAACTTCATCGATCGCCTTTTGTTTTATTTTGCTGATTATTTGTAGATTAATCTTACCATTCACTTTTTTTTTCTTCGTTTTTTTATTTTGATTTTTATTATCTTTTGTTTTATTCCAACGTTAGTCATTTTTTTCCTTATTTGCGTTTGCAGCTTTTTTTTTTAAATAAATATTCCGCCTTCGCTTAACTTCATCGATCGTCTTTTGTTTTATTTTGCTGATTATTTTTAGATTCATCCTACCATTCACTTTTTTTTTTCGTTTTTTATTTTGATTTTTATTTAACTCGATCGATTTTATTTTCTTTTTTTTCTGTATTTATTGACTGTTTTTTCTTTTGGTTTTCATTGATGCCTTTTTATTTAGCCAGATCGATTTTCTTTCTTTGTATTTTTATCGGCTGTTTTCTTTTTTTTTGTTTTCATTGATGCCCCGTCGGTAACGCAAACGAGAAACAAAGAGCGAAACAAAGAAATAATCCACCAAATAAAACAGAAGACGATCGGTGTCATTTTTTCTCTTTTATTATTTCAATTTTATCAATTTATAGGTTTTCATTATCTTTGTCTGTTCCAGTTTGTTCATGTACTGCGCGTCTTTTGTTTCATTCCAACGTTCGCCGTAGTCTTCCACATTTCCGTTTTCCGTTTTTTAAAACGCGCATTTTAATTTTGTTTAAATTATTAATCGCCTTTTGTTTTATTTCGTCATTTATTTTTTGTTTCACTCAGTAATTCACTTTTTGTTTTCCGATTCTTTTTATTTTTATTTAACTCGATCGATTTTCTTTTGTCTTTTTGTGTTTATTAACCGTTCCTTTCTTGTTTCGTTGTTCGGCCACTTGTTTTGCTTTATTTTGTTGTTCGTTGTCTTTCGTTTTCGTTTGCATTTATAATTACGCCATTTTCGATTAAGTTGTTTTCGTCTTTCATTTTTAATTTTTCCTTTTTTAAATTTTCGATATTTATTGTTCCTATTTTTATGTATTTATTGATCGTCTTTTGTTTTATTGATTATTTTGCGTTTCATTATCTCTTTCACTTTTAACTTTTTAGTATTTAATTTCCTTGTTTTTTCGTTGACATTTGTTACATTTTATTATTCGCCACCGGCTTTATTTTTTTATACACAGTTCGACTCTTGTCTTTGCTTTGCATTTGTGTTATTATTTTTTCTCCATTCTATCTTATTCTTCTAAACTATTGTAAGACGTGCAGAATCTGTCCTTGTTCTTTTATTGACATTTGTTACATTTTATTATTCGCCACCGGCTTTATTTTATACATAGTTCGACTCTTGTTTCATTTTGTTGCCCGTCTTTGCTTTGCATTTGTGTTATTATTTTTTTTTCATTCTATTTTATTTTTCTAAACTATTGTAAGACGTGCAGGCGGTGTTTGGAACCCATTTTTCAACCCCTTTTATTCTAACCTCTCCCTTACCAGTCGTGGATGCTTCTCAGGTACACTTTATTTAAATTAAATCGGGAAAATTGAATGACGGAATAGATTTTGAATTTTGAAAACTTTACGACGAAGACCTTTTAAGAGGCGTGGAGAATTGACTTGCACCTGGAGCTGCTTCATGCAACGCATAGAGCTTTCCGATGAGTCATTGTTGATTCACGTCGTTCTACAAAGCAGTGCAACGCATTCTCTTTATTTTTTTTCTTAACACAACATGATCTCATTTCTTAATACGATGCAGGCTGACTAATGATTTCGTTATACTACTGTTATTTTTTTTATTATTTACAGTTTATTATTCGCGCGGTCGCTAACATCAGGAGTGGGATTTATTTAAATATACAACATACATTTTGTTTTTCTTTCGCATTGTATAAGCAGCGTGTGTTTGGTTTTTTATTTTTCAATGGATCATACTTCGATATGATTTCTAATTCAAATGGAATTTTGAAAAATTTACTACAACGAGGACTTTTTAAGACGCGTGTAGAATCGGCTTGCATCGGGCGCCGCATCATGCAACGCAGAGATTTTTTCGATGAGTCATCGTTGATTCACGTCGTTCTGCAAAGCAGTGCAACGCATTCTCTTTTTTTTTTCTTAACACAACGTGATCTCATTTCTTAATACGATGCAGGCTGACTAATGATTTCGTTATACTGCTGTTATTTTTTTATTATTTACAGTTTATTATTCGCGCGGTCGCTAACATCAGGAGTGGGATTTATTTAAATACACACACATATTTTTTTTTTCTTTCGCATTGTATAAGCAGCGTGTGTTCAATTTTCTATTTTTCAATGGATCATACTTCGATATGATTTCTAATCCAAATGGAATTTCGAAAACTTTACGACGAGGACTTTTTGAGACGAGTGAAGAATGGGCTTGCATCGGGAGCCGCATCATGCAACGCATAGAGCTTTCCGATGAGTCATCGTTGATTCACGTCGTTCTACAAAGCAGTGCAACGCATTCTCTTTTTTTTTTTCTTAACACAACATGATCTCATTTCTTAATACGATGCAGGCTGACTAATGATTTCGTTATACTACTGTTATTTTTTTTATTATTTACAGTTTATTATTCGCGCGGTCGCTAACATCAGGAGTGGGATTTATTTAAATACACACACATATTTTTTTATTTTTTTTTCTTTCGCATTGTATAAGCAGCGACTGTTCAATTTTTTTATTTTTCAATGAATCACACTTCGATAAGATATCTAATTCAAATGAATCACACTTCTATTTGGTATCTTAATTAAATAAAGTGTACTGAAATGAACAAAAAAAAAATAATGATCTTCTTGCAAGTTTTTTTGGCCTAATTGCCGAAATGCAATGCAGCCATGGCTAAAAAATTAATGATAAGAATCTGGACGGCTTTAGATCACGTGGTTGCTCAAATTATCTGGAACTCCTAAGAACTTAAATCAGAGAGAGCGGAGCTTTCTACCTCGAGTCATTGCTGAATCATTAAATGAGTTTTCTCTGTATAAAAAAAAGCCTTTCGATGCATAATACGTAATGCATGCTTGTTATTAAAGTCGAAAGGAACGCAGGATCTATTTTTTTTTGGAATTTTAAACCAATAGGTTTTCATTACGTGACTTTAATGATCGTCGCGTCGCATATTTGTTTTATTTGGCATTTTGTAATTAATTTAAGTGTACAAAATCTGAATTCTTACAGTACGTATTTTCATTCAAAAATCCTATTGATTTTTTTTTTGTTAATGCGTTTCGGGGAAAGCCAAAGTCTCCAGACGGAATCTGAACAAGAACAAGGAACCGAGGAATTATAATAATAATAATAATAAACATTTCGATATTCATTGCGTATTACAAACTCAAACAAAACTGTTGGGTAACACGTGATAATACCTTCTTGACGTCTTCGTGCGTAGTCATTAGCGGCATTAGAATTTGCGGAGGGCGCTTGGAGAATACCAAATGCGGATTTACCCTCTGATTTTATAAGGGAGTTATTACCGGTTACGCATGGTAATTATTGTTAGCACACAGCTTGCTCGGATGAAAATCTCATTCTCTATTTGATTTGTATTAAACTATGATGAGGTCGGAGAATTCCGGTAATCATCCGCCATAATGAATATTAATAACTTCATTATCTGCACATATTTTGCATGCCTTTGTTTGCATCCCCCCTCCTTTCCCCCCGGTCGAACACGAACGCGTTATTTTCTTTAATCCGTACAGCTTATTCCACAGTAAATTGTGCGCACCCCACAATCACTTGATTATTATTATTAATCATTGCGGAAAGAAGCGGCAATTTTTTTTTTAATATTCACTAAATTAACCAATTTATTATATAAATCACAGTGAAGAATTAATAGGTAGCAGCGCGGGCGTTCGGAACGTGCACGCAACTCTCTCGTGCGTTGATATTTGCATCCCTCTTTCAGCTGTCGCTCTCGCAATTAAATCAATCGATGAGTGCATAATGGTGTTCAGTCCAAATTTACTGTGTCGAGAAAACAACAAATAACTTTCTAGATGTTTATGTTAAGTGACTTATTGGTGTAAAATTCTTTCAGGTAAGCATGTCTGAAGCCTCCTGAAGCCAATAATTACTTAAAATTAAAATCTAGAGAAAATTATTTGTTGTTTTCTTAACACATTAAATTTGGACTGAACACGATTATGCACTCATCGATTCAATTGAACTTTCGTTTTCCTGCACACATCGACACACCACCGACTGCTCTTGTGGCGTCACCTAATATATTATTCACCGTGTTATAAATTAAAGATACTGCCTTAAATGTTGATAGGAAAAAATTCTGCCGCAATAGAGATTCGAACTCGAGTCCTCCGATCACATGGCAAGAGCTTTTTTTACATTTTACAACTAAAAATCAGTTACTTTCCATTTTTTGTTTTTTTGTTTATGTGTCGCCACAAATTATTCAGATTAGAGAGAGAGAGAGAGATTTTAGTAAACTGGCTTTATATTTAGTATCCAAGATGATACTCGTCACGTACAAAGGACGAAGTGGAACGTAGATGAAAGCAGTTTATACAATCACGTAATGGATCTGAGGAGTTAATTCGCTTTCTAAAAATAACCGCCCCATTTAAATAAATAGTCCGCGCTTTCATTGACAAAATAAATCGATTTCGCTTTTCTTTCTTACTTCACTCATTATAAAATTAATATTAAACAAAACGCCGTAATAATTTTCGATAAGGTTAAAGGTTAAGGCTAAAGCCCGATTTTTCGATTGTTTCATCTTTTAGGCGTGTGGGCTTAAATTGTCAGGGTTGCAGTGCGAAGGAAGAAAATTTCAAAGAGGTATATAAGAAAGGAGTTAGGAACAATTGTTAATGTAATACGGGCCTCCGGCGCCCTCTCCCGTCCCTAATGAGCTTTGGCGCGGGCCTTAAAGCACAAAGCTTGTCATTTAAAAACGCCGACGTTGAAAGCCCGACTTCAGGAGCAGACCTGGATGTCGGTCAGACGGTTTTCTGCAAGGAAATTCCTAATTTCGAAAGTGCCGCAAATTATTATTTTTTTTTTTGTCTTGGTGCTGCTTATTTAGGCTGACCGTAATTTATTATTGGAGCAAAAACGGGACGGGGGTAACATTTCAGAATACAAAATTGTATAGTATACAGTACGTCCCCGGATTGATTTTACAAGAGAGAAAAAAAATGTTTATTTTTAGTTTACAAAAAAAAAAATGCCAAAAGACTAAAAATTGCTTTATTTATAACAATGGCCCGTATTCTTACCTCGTCTTTAATTTAGCAACGCCTTGATTAAATTAATAATCTCTCACTCTCTTCCACATGAATTTCCGCATAAAGTTTATGTTTATTTTAATCACGGCTTTAGTTACAGATGACTTTAACCAAGAGATGAGAATACGGCCCGATGTTCTTAAAATCGAGAACAAAAAAAAAAAACAAAAGCAACATTTTAAAAAAGTATTCGATTAACCGATCACCCCTTCCATCACATAATGAAATTCAAGTTTGTATTTATATACCGTGTGTCCATTTGATAATGAAATAAAGGAATTTTACTTAGGGAACCATAATTTATAGGAGTATTATCTTCCTGATTAAATTCGCTCGAATTTGTAGGTCGCAATTGGAATAGTTTTTGTTGATAATTATAAAAACAGTTCGGAATCACATATTATGACGTTAGCAAAAGAGGACGAGTAAAGAAACGAAATTATTTTTAATTCATTTTTATTGCGCAATCCTTTTTCAACTAATTTGATAAGCGCCCTGACTTTTGACAAATTGGTTTACGCGAGTTATTCACAGAGCGTAGAAGGAGCAAGAGTTTACGTGATGACGTCAAAATATGCGATTCCGATTACTACTTGTAACGATAGAATGAATGTGTATCTTGTATCTGGTCCCTAGGTGTTTATTGTAATTTTTTTATTTTACAATAATTAAGCGCATAAAGCGTCGCGTCGTTGCTGTTCTCGTTCGTGCATCGTCCCTTGCGCATGCTCTGCTCGACCCCACCCTTCTCTTCTTCTCCTTACTGTACTCAAGCGTTCGCAAAAAGCAGCGCGAATTTCAAATTCAAATCATAAATCAAATCAACAGTCACAATCAAAATATATAATTTTTTTTGTTGCAGTCTTAACAGCCTATTTAGAAACAAATAATGAATTACGTCCCTGACCAAGTGGGCGTCGAATTTGCTGTAACTTTGATCACTGACAAGTCACGGGTTCAAGTTCGAAGAAAAATTTTTTTTTTTTTTTTAATTTTTTAACGTGATCTCTTTCTAATTAAATAAGACATGTAAACAAAAGAAAACTGGTTCTGATTCATTTTTGGGTTTAGGGTTCTGTGTGTTGTGATAATTTTCTTTAATCGTGACGGATAATAAAATAATAATCATTGATTGATTTCATTAACGCGTTTGTTTTTTTGCAAAAAAAAACATAGTTATAATTGGAGATGACGCTCAACGTTTCACTCTCGATAGTGAAACGTTGAGGGCACGCTTATGCATCAATATGTAATATACTCACTTGATTTGATTTGATTTTTCCAATTATAATTCTATCCGGTTAAAGTTTGAAAGTTTATTTACAATTTTCGTCGAACAAGAGTCGACTTTAATTAAGTAATAAATTAAATTAAAGTGATTTCAAAGTTTAACGTAATCGAAGAAATAAACAGAAAGCAAAACACACACACAAGAAGGAGGAAAACGAACGAAGACAATTGATTTTGAAAATTAAAAAAAAAAAAAATGACTGTTGTGACCAGCCAGTCTTAAATTTTTAAATTGAAATAAAATTAAATTTATAGCAATATATGAAGCACAAAGGAATTTCGAGCTTTAATTTGTAACATAAGCACAGAAAATACAAAGAAGAATGTTTGAGAAGAAAGTAAATTTTGACGAAAAGAAAAAATATAATATCTACAAAAAAAGGGAAAATTAAAATTCAATCCAAATGTCCATATGTACCTAACGAGTTTCATTAAACGCTATTTTCTTGTTTTTTGTTTTGTCTTTTAGTTTTTTTTAGTTTTCTTTAAAGAAAATTCGCTTTTCTTTTAAGAAAATTCGCTTTTCTTATAAGAAAATTCGCTTTTCTTTTGTTTTTATTTTTACATGTATTAAATTGAGAATGTTACTTCTGCGCGATTGTCTGCTTATAACCAATCAAATTTCTTTTAATTGGCAGTCATCTTGTTTTAATCTCAACCGATTGGTCCTTTAATTCTTTTTTGCTTATTTAAGATCTGTCAAAAGTCATTGACTATTTCGACGCTCTTATTATTGTTAGCTGCGTCAATCTATTGATTGCTTTTTTTTTCATTTTGTTAGTAATATTTAAATATCTTTTTTATTTTGACGTTCTTCTTTTTATGTCAATTGCGTTGCTTGTGATTCTTCACCGATTCTCTTTTGTCATTAATCAATTGAATATACTTAATTTCTTTCGGTTTTTAAGTTTTGAGTAACGTTTCGTGTTTTCTTTTTAGTATTGACTTTTGAATTTGAAATTTATTATTTCGATTTACTTATTTATTTTTGTTTCTTAGTAATCAGCAGCGCCTTTGCTTTTGGCAAGTAACCTTTTTAACACACCATTAAAAATTAATGATACACTTTAAATTTAATTGTTTAATTAACACAGTTTAAATTCATTATTAACATACACTAAAAAACTTACAAACATTTTTTTCGAACATCCCACCTTTTCGTACTTTTCTTTTCGAATATCCCACCTGTTCGTATTTATCTTTTCGAACATCCCACCGCCGCCGCCAATTGTAGGACGTGCGGAAGGGGGTTAGAACCCACCTTTCAACCCCCTTTTTGTCCTCAATTCTTTTAAACAAACCGTACAAGTTTGGATCTCGATTTTCGTTGTGAGTAGCGTTTTCTGGTTTAACTAAAAGCCAGAAATCGATTTCCAAAATGTTCTCCACGAACTGTTCGAATGGCGTCCACTTATATTTTTGGAATTGTGGAAAATAGTCCACTCCCTATCTCTTTCTCAACTTACTTAAGAGTAAGTTTTCCTTAAAATAATTCAAATAAAAACCTGAATCTTTAAATAACAAGATATATTCAATTTATAATTTAAGAGAAACTCTTCGTATAATAACAAGAGATTACAAAAAAAAAGAAAACAACAAAGCAATTACAACAAAATAGAATCTAGAATATGAAAGAGATAACGGTATTCGATGCGCTTCCATAAAATTTGTTAGAAACTGAAATTTTAAGCAATAAATAATCTATTTTATCTAAATTCACCTTCATTCTTGGAAATCCTTGGCACTGGAAGCTGCATTTGCTTTGTTTAAATTAAATTAGGGAAATCAACTCACTAATAATTTTAAATTAAGAAAAAAAATAAAAACTTTATAACGAAGAAAAGTAAAACGCGTGTAAAACCGACGACTTCATATGCGGAACTGCCCCCGAACATTCTTCTCTTGTCCTATTTATTACGAGATTGAGGGTGGCGTAGGAGTTAAGAGGAAGTTCTTGGAAATCCCTGGTGCACTGGAAGCTGCATTTTGGTAACGCACGTGGAGCTTTCCAATGAGTCATCGTTGATATATTTCGTTCTGCAAAGCAGTGCAATGCAAGCTTGTTCTTGTTTTTAACATTGTACCCTAGTACGCTCTCATTTCTTCGTATATATATGTATGTACATTGCAAGCTGTCTAATGCTTTCGTTATATAAGCTGCATGTTTTTATTTAATTTTGTATTTTCAGGTGAATCATACTTCGATTTGGTTATTATTTTAGTGAAGTATCTTAATTAAATAAAGTGTACTGAATTGTACAAACAATAATGATAAGAATCTGGATGCTAACACTAACTGGTTCGCACGTGTCAGTGACAGAACGTAAGACCGTCGACGGGCAGAATTGTAACATCTTTTATTGTACGAATGACAAGAAAATAGCTTAACATTTAAGTTTGACATTTGGTAGAGATGCATTGTGAAATGAAAATTCCATCTTTTGACATGACTTTCATTTGTTTTGCTTAGTAGGTACATAGGTGTTTGCCAAACGTCGTTCGTCGTTTCATTCATCATTCCATTTGGTGCAATACTTACGGCCTGCACCCTGTATATGGCAGAACTTACAATAAATCCTACAACTCAAATTTATTATATATTTTAAAATAGATCTTCGAGTGTACTTGTCAAAAAATTATCCTTCAGTGGATCAAATCGTAGATTTTTGTAAACTTTGTTTTTTTTTCTTGCTGGAGTGAACAGGCTTCTCTGTTACTGACTTTTCACATTCAATTTGTTCTTCATATTTCATATGTTTCTCTATTGACCGAGAATGAAACCTTTGTTTTAAATGCGTATGAAAACAAATGAAGTAAAAAGCAACAAACAACAAGAACAGAAAATTTACAGGAAACTGTGTTCCCAAACGGGATATACGAAAAACCCAACCAAAAAAAAACAAAAACAAAACTATTCTTCTCATTGCCGATGCATTCGCTATTCCGGAAACTGATTAGAACGCCTTGTCAATAAGCTCGCCGAGTAGCTTCGCCAGGAAGGAACAAATTAGTACACTTTGTTCGGCTGCACATTAATTAAAACGGACCGAACGTGTTTTGCATACACTCTCCTGACTCAGAGAGAAGGTTGGCCTAAAATAATACCAACTACGTTGTACCTGTCTAAACATAACTTCTGTGAATCCCACACGAAGTTTCCCCAAGTATATTAATTGGAACCGAGACGTCTACGACTGTCCTGTCCGAGTTCCCATTCGGATTCACACAGTATTGGAACTTGGACCATAACTTTTAATAGGTTATCTGCTGAAGACAGACATTGGATGTCTTAAGTTAATTAACAATCTTATATGCATGCGTAATTGCAAAAATTGCAATAGTGTTTTTGGTCACGACCGGGAGAAGAGATGAAAATCGTGACGGAAATAATATATTATCTTCTCCCTGGCGAGTGATAGATAGATAGATAGATATTTATTTTGTAACAATGGACATAGTTACAATCGTCAAAAAAGCAACACGTAAATGCGAGTGGAATGAATATTACAATACTCCATGAGTATATAACAAAGATATACAGATAAAAAAAATTGTATAAATAAAATAATGTGTAAATAAAAATAAGTGTATAAACAAAATAAGTGTAAATAGGTACGTAGAATCACAAATAAGTAATATAAAAAATGTTGTAAAACCAACAGAGTCAATTATGTAAATACAGACGCAAAAAAGACTAATTACTTTAATCGTGATGGACAATAAAATAATAATCATTGAGTGATTTCATTAACGCGTTTTGCTTTTGAAAAAAAAAAAAAACAGAATTATAATTGGAAATAACTAACGATAGTGAAGCGTTGAGGGCACGCTTATGTATAAATATGTATGTAATAGCACCAAATATACTCATTTGATATGATTTGATTTTTCCAATTATTTATAATTCTATCCGATTAAAGTTCAAAAGCAAAACACACCACAAGAAGGAGGAAAACGAATGAAGACAATCGATTTTGAAAATTAGAAAAAAGAGCAATGATTGTTGTGACCAGCCAGTCTTAAATTCTAGTCTTAAAAGTTTTAAATTGAAATAAAATTAAGAAATTCCTTATAGCAAATGAAGCACGAAGGAATTTCGAGCTCTAATTTGTAACATAAATACGGATAACACAAAGAAGAATATTTAAAAGGTTAATTTTGATGAAAAAAAAAAATAATAATAATAATAATATCGATAAAAAGGAAAATTAAAATTGAATCCAAATCTCCAAATGTCTAGATGTACTTAACGAGTTTCGTTAAACGCTTTTTTCTTGTTTTTTGTTTTGTCTTTTAGTTTTCTTCAAAGATAATTCGCTTTTCTTTTGTTTTTATTTTTAAATGTATTAAAATGCGCGCGTTACTTCTGAGCGTTTGTCTGCTTACAACCAATCAAATTTCTTTTACTTGTTAATCATCTTTTTTTAATCTCAACCGATTGGTTCTTTTTTTTTTGGTTATTTAAAATCTGACCAAACTTATGGACTATTTCGACGCTCTTATTGTTGTTGGTCATGTCAATCTATTGATTGCTTTACTTTTGCGTCCATTTTTTTTTTTAAAGAATAGCTAAAACTGCGACATCCTACGTCGCTTTTTTTGACCTAACTTTGCATAAGGATTGACAAATTGAAGCCAGTTTGCTACAATATAAGTCATCCCATGCAAGGCGGTCATGCTTGGTGACAAAGCATAATGAAACTTTTACAAATCGTTTTTGATTGCAGTGAATCCCTGGAGCAGTCTCCGTACAGCTGTTTCAGTCCCTCACGACCGGGAGAAGAGACGAAAATCGTGACGGAAATAATATATTATCTTCTGGAGAGTAATAGATAGGTAGATAGATATTTATTTTGTAACAATGGACATGGTTACAATCGTCAAAAAAGCGACATATTGCAGACAACACGTAAATGCAAGTTTTAAAGCAACTTTGATTAAAATTTTCTTTACTTCTATCTTAAATACAGCCCATAATCTTATAGCCTTCTAGTTTTTTTTTTCTTTTTTGCTAAAACTAATATTTTTGTTGAATATCAACCAATAAACCATTTTTTCTAACTTTTTCATTCAAACGTTATTTTCTCGAAAATTTTGTGATGTAATAGATTAATATTTTTATGTGGTCGTTTAGAGAATTGAACGAACTATTAAATAAAGGAAAGAAATCAGCAGGTTCTCATTTAAGAAAGATCAAGTAGGCGTTGTATCTCAGAAACAAGAGCAGATAAACAATTGAAACAAATTGATTATGTAGGTCTTACTGACTGTAAATCACGCACCAAATTTCAAATAGATACGTCAAAGAGTTTTTAAAGTATTAAACCGGTTCCATACTTTTGCCCTTCCCTGTATATTAAAAATAAAATTGGTCCAAGTGCAGACCCTTGCGGGACTCCTCGTTTAATAAAGCAGAAATCCGAGAATTGCCCATTCCAATACACACATTGTTGTCTGTTTTGCAGATAATTCTCTATCATCTTTAAACTTTCACCTCGAATACCATAATAAAATAATTTGCCAAGAAGTATGTCGTGATCAACACAGTCAAACGCTTTACTTAAGTCACAACTTGATAAACTCAACCTCTTCACCTGCATCAAAAGCGGAAACCATGACTTCAAGGACTTCAGTGATGGCTGTTGTTGTAGACTTTCCCTTTCGGTATCCATGTTGAACATTGCTGAAGATATTTAAATTTTCGAAGTAATCCACAAGCCTGTCCTTTATAACAGATTCAAAGATTTTAGATATTACTGGTAGTATAGATATAGGTCTATAATTTACAACTCTTTCCTGACTTCCACCTTTATGCAAAGGAATAATTTTGGCAGTTCTAAGTTCTCCTGGCAATATACCTGACGTAAGACAGTTGTTTATGATTTCAGCAAGTGGGTGAGCTATATGCGTAACAATTTTTTTTTCAAAACTGTCACAGATAAACCATATATATCTGGAGTGGATTTATTTTTTTAAATTAGTCACAATATTTAGTATTTCATCAGGTTTTGTTGGCTTAAAATAGAATGAATGTAGACTATTTTTTCTATTTTGTCCTAGGAGATGCTGCGCCTTTATAATTGGACCTTCTATGGATTCAACTATTGTATTACTTGCAGTAACGAAGTAATCATTGAACTCCGAAGCTGTAACAGAGTTACCATCACGGTGAGTAGATTTTACATTTCCCCAACTCATTTTTTATCACATCCCAGGCCGCTTTACTTCTATTATCTGACCTTTCTATGTACTCGGTATAAGATTCTTGTTTCGTAACTGATAACTTGAGTTTGAAGTCATTTTTTAATCTTTTATACATGTCTAAGCTCTCCTTCGTTTTTGTCCATTGTGCTGTTATAGAAAATGCCTCCAATATATCCTTCATTTTTTTTTTTAATTCGTCGTTAGTGGATAACCCGAGGGAAGTGGCTAATGAATTTAATTCTTTCTTTAAAGGGGAACCCCTAAGAATAACTTCTGCGTTAAATGTTGCAAGTAACAAGAAAGCAGTAGTAAATAGGATGGCCGAATCAATGTATATAAAAGATTTCACAATACAGGAAGTCCTCGAATTAATATCAATAAAATTCAAAAATAAAAGTTCGTCAGGTCCCGATGATATCCCTATGAAATTATTCAAAAAATGTGCTAAGCATTTTATTGAACCTCTTGTTTATTTAATTAATTTGTCCTTTGCTCAAGGTAAATTTCCTAGTCTACTAAAACTTTGTAAAATCGTGCCCATTCACAAGAAATTAGATAGGCAAAATATCGCCAATTACAGACCTGTTGCTCTAGCCCCTTGTTTCTCGAAAATATTCGAACACTGCATGTTAAAAAGACAATCGCCGAATTTGTAAAACAGGTAACTGCATCGGTTGACGCGGGCGAGTGTCCTGTTGGGTTCTTTTGTGATCTCACCAGGGCCTTTGACTGCGTCGATCACTAGCTTCTTTTGCAAACTATGGAAGGTTACGGTATCCGTGGTGTCGTTTTTAGTTGGTTCGCTTCTTTTCTTCAAGGGAGGACCCAATATGTTGAGCTGCCATATACTTCTGAGAATGTTCGCCATAAATGTTTATCGGATAAACTAGATATTGAAATGGGTGTTCCCCAAGGTACAGTATTAGGCCCCGTGTTGTTTCTTCTTTATATAAATAATCTCCCAACTTATTTGAGTAATCACTTTTCCATAATGTACGCGGACGATACTTCCGTACTTGATAATGTTAATGAGAGTGACAATGTACTGAGTAAATTGCAGGAATGGTCCACTGAAAACAGATTGTATTTAAACGCCACCAAAACTGGGTATATGCATTTTCATCATAAAATAAATAAAAAAGACATGAATTTAGACGTTACAATTAATAGCACTAAGCTAACTAGATTTAATTCTGTTAAATTCCTAGGCGTAACTATTGATCAGAACCTGTCGTGGGAGGTACACAGTAATAATTATTAATAATTAGGTAGCAGGATGTAGCAATGCGTAGTCGAAACTCCAGTAGAAAACACAGAAAGAAACTGAGGAACTTTATATTAAGGAAAAATACATTTCATAAACATGTCAGTTTTTTTTTATTGTTTTATATATAACTAACTCTGTTATCATAGATAACGTGATTACTGTCTAGCAGTTTGTATCGCTACTTAATGTCCGATTAACTTTAACACTTCCCCTCGAGACAAACGCTTGATTTTCAAATTAAAACTTTTGTTAATCCCAGGAGATTGATACATCGTTCATGCTTTGCTTTTGTCAATGCCTTGGTTAATACATCTGCTGGCATATCATCAGATGCTACGTGTTCCAAAAATATTTCACCTGATTCCACAATTTCGCGTACGAAATGGTGTCGAATATCTATGTGTTTTGTTCGCGCATGGTACACAGGATTGGTTCCCAATCTCTGTGCGCTAAAATTATCATTACATAATTTCATCCTTTTGACTCTCACTCCAAATTCTAGTAAGAAACGTTTGAGATGTACAGCTTCTTTTGCAGCCTCGCTTAGAGCCATATATTCGGCTTCCGTTGTCGATAGAGCAACTGTGTGCTGCTTTCTAGAATCCCATGTGATAACACTACCATTCATAAAGAATGCGTATCCAGTGAAAGAACGTCGGTCATCAATGGATCCTGCCCAATCAGCATCCACATGACCTATTATTGGGTTTTTGTCATATTGGTATAATATACCAAAGTCAGCCGTTCCTTTAAGGTAACGCAATACTCTCTTCGCCGCGTTCCAATGCGTTTTATTAAAACAATCATTAAATCTACTCAGCGAACTTGCAGCGTGAGCTATATCTGGACGTGTTGCAATTGACAGGTAAAGCAAACATCCAATCAGTTCACGGTAAGCAGGTTTCTCACCATCAGAACTTGACCATGCATTGCCCTTGATA
Organism: Prosopocoilus inquinatus; assembly: GCA_036172665.1. Taxonomy (NCBI): domain Eukaryota; kingdom Metazoa; phylum Arthropoda; class Insecta; order Coleoptera; family Lucanidae; genus Prosopocoilus; species Prosopocoilus inquinatus. The sequence goes on from CM069873.1 coordinate 4,121,169, forward strand.
AGTTTGGTATTGACTTCGAGAGGTGTGGCCACTGGGTTGCAATTTACCATGCCAAACCTTTGAAGAACGTCTTTGACATAAGTTCCTTGATTGACAAAAATTCCCTTGTCAGTCCTCTTGAAATCCATTCCTAAGCAACGCGTCAGATCACCCAAATCTTTCACTTCGAAGATGTTTTTTAATCTTGCTCCGAATTGTATAATTTCTTCAAACTTGCGACACATTATCAAAATATCGTCAACGTATATGACAATGATCATCATGTCATCACCTTGATTTTTCAGGTATATGCACGGATCCCCTTTCGTTGGTATTGCTCCAAGATTGCGTAATTCATTGTCTAAACATTTATGCCAGGCACGACCAGCCTGTTTTAATCCATATAAGGCCTTTTTCATGTGACAGACCATGTCACCTGTTTCCATTTTTCTAATCATGACTTCAGCTTCGCTAATGGATTGACAGTCACCTCTCCTTTCATCAATGATCTTCCTGAGTACAATTTCCATGTGATCAGGTAGTTCCATAAAGACTTCTTCGCTTAAAACACCATTTAGGTAAGCTGTTGTGACATCGTACTGACGAATATGCATTTTGTTTTGTGCAGCTAACGCGATTGCCAGTCGAATAGAACTCAAACGTGCAACCGGGGCATATGTTTCATAGTAATCTTTTCCAAATTGCTGTGAATAACCTTTTGCTACGATTCTGGCCTTTCGCTTCTCTAAAATTCCATTTGTGCCGTATTTGTTTCGTAATACAAAACGACTACCAATTACGTCGCGCGCTTCTGACCTGTCCACCAGTTCCCAAGTCTTGTTCTTGATGACTGATGTAACTTCATTAGCCATAGCAACCATCCACTCGTCCGATTCTGGGCTTGACAGTGCTCGACCAATAGAAATCTCAGATAAAAATGCGAAATCGGCTTGCTCCTCATTTTTATCTTCTTTGTTTACGGTATTTACGGTTCCGTAAACCTTACGAGGTCTTCCGCGAAGTCCGGTGTATATTTTGCGTGGTCTTCCTCGTCTGACATTAACAGTTGTCTGTTCATCAGAGGGAAATCTTCGAAAATCTTCTTCGCCGGATTCTTCTCTTGTATTGCGCATTTGATCTTCAACAATATCTTCGTACTTTTTACTACAGGTTCGATTTAAATCGACTTCAATAAAAGGTTCTTCTGTCCTCTCATTCTTTGATAAACTTGAAGGTTCTTGGAAATATTCTTCCTCCAGGTAAAATTCTTCATATTTGTCTGACTGAATAGGAGACTTTTCTAAGAATTTCACATCTCGTGATATTTCTATTCTTTGTTCACTTGGCAACCAAATTCTGTAGGCTTTTGATTCTAAACTGTATCCTACAAAAATACCTCTTCTTGAACGTGGTTCAATTTTGCTTTTGTTTGGTGATCTATCCAAGACAAAAACTTCATTACCAAAACGTTTCAAATCAGCCACGTTTGGTGTTTTTCCAATCCAAGCCTCGTATGGTGTCCTTCCCTTGAGTTTACTCGTTGGAGATCGATTATGAATAAAATTTGCTGTATTTACGGCCTCTGCCCAAAAAGATGGTGGCAGTCCTGATTGTATCAAGAGACATCTTGCCGTATTCATAAGCGTTCTGTTACGTCTCTCGGCTACACCATTTTGCTCTGGATTATAGGGAGCTGTCAATCGACGTGAAATGCCATGTTTTTTGAGCAAATCATCAAAATTCTTGTTGACGTATTCCCCTCCGTTGTCGGTCTGAAGCTGTTTGATTTTCTTTCCTTGTTGAGTGCTTACAAAAGCTGTAAAATTTTCAAATTCTCCAAAAATTTGATCCTTCTTTTGTAGGAATTTCACCTCACACCATCCAGAAAAATCGTCTATAAATGTGACGAAATAACGATTTTTCCCATGTGAACTGACACGCATCGGGCCACAGATATCTGAATGTATAAGATCGCCTAAATCTGTTTCTCTTTCAGAAACCTTGGGAAATGGTGTGCGACACATCTTCCCCTGCAGACAGATACCACACTCGAAATCTTCATTCAATCCTTCAACTTCTAACCCTTTGACAGATTCCGTTCTGATAGCTTCACGAAGAGATTGAACATTTAGATGACCTAGGCGTATATGCCAATCCTCCAAAGAGTTTTTCTTCGGCACCTTTGTCTTGACATCTGGCTCGGAAATATTTTTACATTCAACATTGGCGTTGCCTTGGAAATAATACAATCCGTTTTGACGCTTCGCGAGAAGTAACACATTTCCGGATTGATCAAGAACTTCGGCTTTCGTTTTTTCAAAAATCACCTTATGTCCTTTATCGGTTATTTTACTAACGGAAACTAGGTTCGCACGTAAGTCCGGGACATACATTGTGTTTTCAAATTTTAAAACTTTAACACCGCCGTTTATTTTTGCGACAGTTGATACAGTACCTTTGCCTTTAATGTCTGTATACGCATCACTCGCGAGATTTAATTTTCCGTGTCCGTTCCGATCAATTTTTGTGAAAGACTCTATGTCCTTACACATATGCGACGTGCATCCACTATCGATACACCACATATCTTGATCTGTAGACCTCTTCATTTGATGTCTTTCCTTCGTCACTACTCCCGACATCGCGTACAAACATTCGTTTTCGGCACTATTTGCTGACTGTCCTTTTGACTTCTTTGACGTGTGACAATTTTTGGACCTATGTCCAATCGTCCCGCACTTAAAACACTTCATTTTTGAATCCTTGTTTTTAAAATTTTCTTTTTCACATCTTTCAGACTGACTTTTGTCTCTTCGATAATTCTTCTTCCAGAATTTTCCGGCAATCATTGCATTTTGTCCGGTATTTCGACTAGTTTCTCTTCTTGCATCGAATTCCTCTGTGATTTTAATTCGCAGCGTTTCAAGAGACGGCAGTTCATCGCGTGAGGACATCGCACATCGGAAATTTTCAAAATTATCAGGTAAACTCCGCAGAAGCATGACACACAATAAATCTTGATTTATTTCAACATTTAATTCTGACAATTTGTCTACGGTGTCAAAAATAAACTAGTATGCTCACGTGCATCATCATTATCTTGCATTTTCAGAGACATTAACTGATTTAAAAGAGTAGCCTTCCGCGCTGGACCTTTCGACTGATAAATATTTTCCAGCTTCTTCCAAACCGCTTGTGCAGTTTCGCATCCTTTAATCTGCTTTATTTCTGATGGACTCATAGCCAGCACAATGTCGGATTGTGCCTTCAGGTCAGCTTCTTCCCATCGTTTCGCAGATTCAACAGATGCCGCATTTCCTTCTATCACCTCAGGTTTCACATTTGTGCCACTGACGTAACCCCATGCGTCGTTCTTGATGAGAATTGCACGCATCTGGATTTTCCAGGTATCATAATTCTCCTTCTTGAGCACTTCGAATTTCACACCAGTCGCATTCATTCTACGCTGTGATATCGAACTTAACAAACTGACGCTTTTCTCTTGTAAGTCCTATACTAGGCAGGGTCGATTTCTGTTTCTACTATTTTCTCTTACGATAAATCTGGTAGATCTGGGCCCATAACCTATTAATAATTAGGTAGCAGGATGTAGCAATGCGTAGTCGAAACTCCAGTAGAAAACACAGAAAGAAACTGAGGAACTTTATATTAAGGAAAAATACATTTCATAAACATGTCAGTTTTTTTTTATTGTTTTATATATAACTAACTCTGTTATCATAGATAACGTGATTACTGTCTAGCAGTTTGTATCGCTACTTAATGTCCGATTAACTTTAACAATAATCTCATATCAAAAATAAATTCCCTAGCTTATCAACTCAGAATGTTAAAATCAGTTTTGAATACTAATGTTATTTTATCCATAATTGAAGTTTGTTCTTGTCCGATGAAAATAGTAAGTAGAAAGTTTTTTTAATCTCAAACCGGACAGAAAAATGAAGGGAAACACACTCAACGTTTCGCTATAGATTTATAGCTTCGTCAGGAGTGAAACAATACAAAATCAATACAAAATATAAACTTTTTTTTTCACTCCTGACGAAGCTATAAATCTATAGCGAAACGTTGAGTGTGTTTCCCTTCATTTTTCTGTCCGGTTTGAGATTAAAAAAACTTTCTACTTGTTATTTTATCATTTTACTATACACAGATCGAAAGCAGATTAGCATATGGAATTTGTTTTTGGGATTCGTCATCGCAATTTAAAAATGTTTTTATTTCTCAAAAAAGAATTATTAGAATGATCGCTGGTGTAGACAATAGAACATCCTGTAGAACTTATTTTGGGCAGTACAAAATATTAACATTGTACGGATTATATATCTTCAAGCTCTTGGAGTACATTTTTGTAAATCAAAGTAATTTCACTAGAAATAGTGAATTTCACGTTTATAACACAAGAAATAGATCAGATTTTAATATTCCAATTCACAAATCCGCCTGTTTTAACAAAAGCTTAATGGTTTATGGCTTGAAGATGTTTAATTCATTACCTGAAGATGTAAAACGTATAAAATTTGTCAAGCCCTTTAAAAGGCGCATCAAATCAATTCTTATAGATCTGTGTCCGTACAGCTTGGGGGACATTCGTTTCAGTTAATTTTAAAGTGAGTGTTGGTTTATATTTTGTAGTGATTTTGTATTGTTTCTTACTGCTGAATGTTTTTTGACTAAAGTTTACTTGTGTAAGCCTATCTATGTATTTTTGACTAGTCTTATGGCTTTTGTAGCTCTGAAAAGACAATAAAGATTATTATTATTATTATTATTATTATTATTATTATTATGTTATGTTTCCAATTTATTAGCCTCCTTCCCTTAATTTGACTTATTTTTGTGTCTCTTTCAGGTATTATTTGATTAAATAAACTGCGAAGCTTATTTATGAAAACCCGTATGTGACATTTGATGATCTGGAAGTATGAGTGTTTCATCCCAAGTTTCAGTCTTCAAAGCTTCTGCAAAACGGCAAGCATTAAGAACATTGACGTGCCTTTTCTTCTCTATCCTATTTGTTTCAGATAAGGTGTGGTTCAGTCTTAATTTCATTTGCTGTGCCCTGTGATCAGAAAAATGTGGATTGATTGTTTTCACTTCATGGAGATCGTTGGAGATATTAGTGAATATAATATCTATACAAGTGTTTTCGGCTCTCGATGGTGCCCAAAAGGATTGATGTAACCCAAAAGAATTGAAGACATTATTTATTTCTGGGGTATAGTTTCCATGAGGTATATTGATTGATTCTGGGAAAGGCAATAAGTAATTAACAAAAAAAAAAAAAAACAAAATGGCTTTTGTTTTTATTTCGGCGCCAAAAACAAAATCTTCGTTAGACTACTGACGATCGATCCAACCTGTTTCTTCTTATCGAGCTCCCTGTTTCCGGGCACGTTGCTTTTGTAGTCGTAAGCGATCCTCTTATTTACGAAAGTCAAGGTCTGCAGAAAGTCCCTTCCGTAGTTTTCCGGGTCCAACATCTCCTTGCACAGACTCTGAACAAACCAAGAGCCAGTCGCCCCACTTCGAAACGAGTAATGCCCTAAAGAAAAAAAAAAACACATTTTTTCTTTGATTTTCAAAGACTTCACTTTTTTTTTACCATCAAAACTGGAATACATCACAAGTATGTCGGCCATCGAAGGAATTGTGTAAGTGCTTGCTGAATCAGTCCTGATCGCAGCTCCGCCATCAACGTTATCCCCACGACATGCCTAAATTTATTAAAAACAATTTCTTCCTCATTGCTTACTTCAAATTCGATTAGGTACCTACCTGTATAATAAATATTTTTGGTTTTCCCCGAAGACTACTACAGTTGTCCCCTCTGAAAGGAATCCACAGGGTTTCCGGCTTATACCTGGTGTCTTTGGCGTGCAGTCGCCCTTCATCCCCGTGACTCAAAACAGCAACCACCAAACAATCACACTCGGAATGGTCCTCCTCGGCAACTTCAAAAACGTCTTAAATTGCACGCAAATCCAAAATTAATGCAGAAGAGTTGAAGCACTGACCTTTGGAGAGGACCTCGTAGATCCTTCCGTATTTCAAATCCGGGCAAACGGTTACGTCGAAGCCGTAGTGTTCCAGGGTGTTCTGCAGGTTCATGCAGTCCAACGCTGTGCCCTCTCGCTTGCTCATTTTGGGGTCGTCGAATGTGTAGTGGTTGAAGATGATGGCCCTGCCCCTGCGTTTGTAGTTCATGTTGTAGTTTCTGGAGTGTGGGTCGATGATGGGGATTGAACCCGGCGTGTCGACGGTTCTGGCTCGTACAGTGACCGATTGAGGTCTAAAAAGAGTTTTCATAATTCGAAATCGAATCAAATTTATTGCAAAACGTAACTGTGACAAAAATTAAATAACAAAAAAAATAAAATATGAACCAAAGCGAGAAGAAAAGGTAATAGTACGAGAAACAATAATAATAATGAAAAAAATACAATATATACATACATATTTAAAAATGATTCAATTTGAAGTTGTAAGGATTCTTCAAAGTTGATTGTGTCCCACGTGACTACGTTTTACCTGATAGATAGGCAACTAACATTACATTATTATTAAATGTAAGACAGATAGGCAACTAACATTACATTATTATTAAATGTAAGACAGATAGGCAACTAACATTACAATATTATTAAATGTAATAGCTTTGATCAAGGGTTTTATGAAGTTTAGTTGGCCGTTAGGTAATTGTTTTTTTTTATCGTAGATCAGGTGGGATATAATTTATTTTCTTATATCGTCAGGTAGGTTAGGCGGGGTCAAAAATTAAATAGTATAGATTCACTACAAGTGTTGTGCAATGTTTAAAAAAAATTAAAAAAATTTGAAATTTTTTCCCCGTGTAGAATTAAAAAGAAAGTTTGAGTTTTTTCTATTTTTTTTGCTCCTTCCAACATTTCTATTGATTCTTTTTACAATATTTAATTTTTTTTAATTCTTTTCGGAATTTTTCGATTTTTTTCTTAATTTAAAAAAGTTTTCCCGTGTTTAAAAATGTCTTCTATAATTTTTTAACTTTATTTTTAAACTTTATCCTTAATTTATCGTTTTTTTACTTTTACAAATTTTCCCGATTTTTTTTTAAATTTCTTCCCTAATTTTTAAGGGTTCGCTCAGGTCTGCTTCGATTGAGTTTTGGCTTGACCTTGAATAATTTTCCAAAAGAATACTCCTACGTTTTGTTTTGGCTTCGCTTAGGTCGGTTTTAGTTTTAGGGTTGGGTTGACCTTGCCCTTGAAATTTCTTTTTCTCTAAATTTCCGAATTGACCTTGAACTGCTTTTCTCGTTCGAATTTTCGACGTTTTTCTTCAGTCGTGGTGTACTGTAAATTTTAGTATTTTTACAATGTTTAAAAAGTGTTGAAAACATTTTGAAATGTTTTCCCTGTTTAGAATTAAATAAAAAAAATTGAGCATTTTCTATTTTTTTGCTCCTTCTAACATTTTTTTACAATATTTAACTTTTTTAATTTTTTTCCGAATTTTGCGAATTTTTTTAATTTAAAATTTTTTTCCGTCTTTAAAAATGTCTTCTATAATTTTCGAATATTACTTTTAAATCCAAATTTATCGATTTTTTCTTGACTTAAAAATTTTCCCGATTTTTTTAAAATTCCTTCCCTAATCTTTAAGGGTTCGCTCAGGTCTCCTTCGATCTTGAATAATTTTCCAAAAAAATACTCCTACGTTTCATTTTGGCTTCGCTTAAATCGGTTTTAGTTGGGAAAAGGTTGACCTCGCCCTTGAAACTTTTCTCTCTCCAGATTTCCGAATTGACCTTGAACTGTTCTTTTCATTCGAATTTTCGGCGTTTTCCTTCAGTCGTCGTGTATTGTAAGTTTAGTCTTTTTTAATACGTTTAAAAAGTGTTGAAAAAATATTTAATTTTTTTCGCTATGTAGAATTAAATAAAAGATTTGAATATTTTTTATTTTCTTGTTCCATCTAACATTTCTTTTGATTTTTTTACAATATTTATTTTTTTTAATTTCTTCTCCGAATTTTTTTAATTTTCCGTTTAAAGAGTTGAAAAAATTTTGAAATTTTTTCCCTATTTAGAATTTAAAAAAAATTGAGTTTTTCTATTTTCTTTTGGCTCCTGACATTTCTTTTAATTTCTTTTTACAATATTTAATTTTTTTAAATTTTTTCCGAATTTCTCGAATTCTTTTCATTAAAAAAAAAATTTCGTGTCTTCTATAATTTTTGAATAATACTTTATCTCTAATTTATCGAATTTTTTTCACTTTTTTAAATTTTTAAGACTTTAAAAAAAATTTTAAACATTTCTCGTTGGGCTGGGTTCGGTCAGGTCTGTTTCGATTGGGTTGGGTTGACTTTGCCCTTAAAATTTTCTTTTCGTTCGTTTTTGTTCTAATTCTCGACATTTTTAAAATTTTTATGGGATTTTTAGATTTTTTTTTTCTATTTTTCAAATTTCCGTCGGAAATCTCGGTTGGGTTGAGTTGATTTTGAACTGATTTTCCCCAAATTTTTCAGTTTTTCTGATCCTTTAATTTTCTTTTGGGTTCGGTTGACCTTGAACAATTTTCCAAAAAAATATTACTACGTTTTATTTTGGCTTTGCTTGGGTCGGTTGAGTCGGGTTGACCTTTTCCTTGAGAATTTCTTTCTTTCAAATTTCCGACGGAAATATCGGTTGGGTGGGTTTGACCTTGAACTAATTTTTTTTTTCATTCAAATTTTCGACATTTTTAGAATTTCTAAGAGATTTTTATATTTTTCTTGTTCTATTTTTACCCTAATTTTTCAGTTCTGATCCTTTAATTTTCTTTTGGGTTAGGTTGACCTTGTACAATTTTCCAAAAAAATACAGCAACGTTTTATTCCGGGTTCGCTTGGGTCGGTTGAATTGGGTTGACTTTATCCTTGGGAATTTCTTTTTTTCAAATTTCCGACGGAAATTTCGGTTGGGTTGGGTTGACCTTGAACTGATTTTTTCTCATTCGAATTTTCGACACTTCAGGGATTTTTAGATTCTTCTTTTTCTATTTTCCTCCCTAAGTTTTCAGCTTTTTGGATTCTTTTAATTTTTAAAAAAAATTCACTTTCCTTTAATATTATTTTTAAACTGTATGCCTAATTTATTGATTTTTTCACTTTTAAATATTTTCCCGATTTTTAAAAATTCCTTCCCTTAACAATAATAATAACAAGCTTTATTTCAAACATAAGTTAACAAGAACGTAGGTTTGAAAAGCGTCACAAGGATATAAATAAAGCAAAATCCGACTTAAAACTAAAGTGAAACATGAAATTAAACATTAAAAAAAAACATTGTATATTTTCGAGGGTTCGCTCAGGTCTGCTTCGATTGGGTTGGTTTGACCTTGAATAATCTGCATGTGCATAACAGATCGGTCAAAGTAGTTCAATTAATTTTTTCTACGAGGGCTAACAAAAAAGAAAAACGAAGCTCATTTACTAACAAGAGTTCTATCGAAAGAAAACGAGCTCGTGTTATTATTTTTTTTTTAATAATTTAATGTAATTTAATGTACATTTGTCATGTCTATCCATTCACACAGTAAAGTAACTGTCTTTGTTGTAGCCTCTGCGTGATGTGATGTGGAACAAATTAATATGCATCTCCCATTCCACTTAATCCTAAATGATAACGACGGTATAACTTCGAAGGTCTAAACTAATAAATCACGTCTCACGATAAGCCGAGATATTCAATCAGAACCGAGATTTAATTAAAAAGACAAAATAAATAAATAAATGACACCTCTCATTTAAGAGTGGCAGATAATAAAAAAAAATGATGCACAATAAACTAATATTGTTTTCAGTTTTAATTTGAACAATACCTAAGAGTTATCGTGGCGGATGATGATATTTTCTTCTTTATAGAAAATAAATCACTGAGATTCCTTCCTTCTTATCAATCCAAGATTTCATTTTAATAGAACATGTGCCGAACAGGTCTGGAATCGAATTTATTTTCGAATTGGCGTTAGCTACTTACTTATTCGAAAAGAAGCGCGTATCGACCTGATCTGAATTGCTTATTTCATTTGGAACATCAGCTCTCGTATCAACTTCTTCTCGTGGAACTTGCGCCATATTTCTTTTTTTTTTTTTTCTGGTACTTAAACCCCTTTCGCACATAACAATAAACAACGAACTGAATGCTGCGCGAATTAATCGATCAGTTAGGTTTACCACGTGATCGTTCTTATCACTTTTGTTATCGTGAGAGAGATAAATTTGACACAATGAAGTTGGTATGTATATGAGGTACCGAGGTATACCATTACGTTATTGATTTTTTTATGTCGTTGCTTATCGTTTGGGTGCTGATTAATTTGTGAGTAAGTGGGTACAGTGGAACAGTTAAATAATGCGATAACTGACGTGGAAGTTAATAAAAATAATGAACATATAAAATATGTTCATCATTCTTACATCGCATTTGCGAATAAATTGGGCAAGTCGTTTTTGGTCTGCAGTGGGAATGTCGAGCTACGTTTCTGCTGAAGAAGCCCCAAGCAGGGCTGAAACAGCTGTCCAGAGGCTGCTCGAGGTTCTCACTGCAATCAAAAACGATTTACACAAAAATTTTTCTAATAAAAATAATGTTATTAAATTGTTTGATGGAGAGAAACATGAATTGTAAACAATTTTCTTTCTCTTTTTTGGGTGTTGATTATTTTGTGAGTCGGTGGGTATAGTGGAACAGTTAAATAATGCGATAACTGACATGGAATTTAATTAAAAATAAAAGGCGAGTTTCTTGGATTTTCGATGGAGAGAGATATGAATTGTAAAGATTTTTTCTCTTCCTCGAAAAAAATCTTGTCTAATCAATTTTGTTTGACTTTTGATACAGAGATGAGTTTTAAAACATAAAATGTATAATAATCTTTAAGTTTACGTTTCAAGTCTGATTTTGTTTTGTTTTCCCTGACGCTTTTCAAACCTTTGTTTTTAATAATAATAATACGTCTTTATTAGCTCAAGCTATTAATTTACAATTATACATATATGTTTACATTCTAAACTATACTAAAAGTAAAAAGTAAAAAGTAAAAACTAAAAAGTAAATTACAGTTAATATATATTTACAGTATACCCTTTTCATATTTTAAAATTAGTTCTAACAAAATTAATTAACTCCTTTTTAAAATTACTTAAATTATAATTTTTGATTTCGCTTGGTAAATTATTAAATATTCGCAGCCCTTTATAAAACAATGATTTATTTGTTTTACTTTTAGTGCATTTATCAACAAACAAATTACTTGCACTTCTTGTCGGATAACTATGTATATCACTGGCATATATAAGTCGCTCGCATATGTAAAACGGCAATTGTTTGTGCTTCATTTTGTAAATAAAAATCATTGTTTTATAAATAATTCTCTGCTCAACACTCATTAAATTTAGACTCATTAACATCTTATCAACTGGAGTGCATATACTACATTTTAAAATTTGTCGCATCGCTCTATTTTGTATTTTTTGTAACTGCTGTATTTCATTTTTATTTAAGTGGAAAAGTACCGTGGAGCAAAATTCTAAATGAGGAGCAATAAAAGCTTTATATAATAAACTTCTAGTATACATGCTTAATGATTTTCCTACTCTATACATAAAATTTACTTTTTGTGACATTTTTCGCATTACATAATTTGCATGACTTTTAAAATTTAAGTTACAATCGATTATGATACCTAAATATTTAATTTCATTAACTCTTTCAACTCTTATATTGTTTATTAATACATCTTTATCTATTTTCAAGTTATTTAATTTATAATTGTTGCCGATAATCATAAACTTTGTTTTACTCATATTTGCACACAAATTATTATTACATAACCATCTATAAACATGATCCAATTCTATATTCATAGTATCGATCATAGTACCTATATTATCACCTCTTATATATAGCATTGTATCATCAGCAAACAAGCAAATTTCACAATCTTTTACAACTTTTACCATATCATTAATGTACAATATGAAAAGAAGTGGTCCCAAAATTGTTCCCTGCGGAACACCATGCTTAATTTCAAAGTCATTGGAAACGTAATCCTTGAATTTAACTTTTTGCTTCCTGTCACTTAAGTATGAACGAAGCCATTCCCACACCGTATCACTTATTCCATAATGTCTCAGTTTCTCCAACAACAAATTTCTATTAACAGTTTCAAATGCTCTTCTAAAATCTAAGAACACAGCTAGGACAATACTACCATCGTCAATCTTTTTCAACCATTTATCACATACACTTATAATGACTGATTCACAAGAATGTTCTTTACGGAATCCCGATTGTTTTTCGGTTATGATATTATTTTCATCACAATAGTTTATCAATTGCTCTTTCACAAACGTTTCAATTATTTTTTCATAGGGAGGTACTGTATTTATGGGTCTAAAGTTTTCACAACGATTTGAGTTCGTCACTTTTGGAACTGGGGTAACATATGTTATTTTCCATTTGCTGGGAAACACACCATATTCCAATGATGTATTTATCATGTCCAAAATACGATCACCCACAACCTCACATGCATCTTTTAAAACCACTGTAGAAATTCCATCTTCGTGTCCATTAGTATTTTTAAGAACAGTCACAATTGATCTCAAGTCCTTCATTTCCATTTTCTTAAATTTTTTCATTTTAGAAAAACATTCATTAATTTCAGTTGTTATATTGAATTTAGGAATCATATTTATTATATCACTTATACTGTCTAAGAAATATGCATTAAACTTATTTGCAATCATTTCAGATGTATTTATTTCACTACCATCAAATATTACACTATCATTTACAGATATTTTTTTATTTCCCAATACATTTCTTATATTTTTCCACATTTCTTTACTATTATTTTTGTTAGCATCAATTACACTATGTAGATATTCTTCTTTTGCTCGCCTTATCATTGCATTAACTTTATTTCTTTGTAGTTTAAATTCTTCCCACACTCCGGTTACTTTTGTTATCATTGCCTCTTGGTATTTGTAGTCTCGTTCTCTCATTTTTGTTAACTTGTGTTTGAAACAAAGCTTATTATTATTATTTTTATTATTGTTGTACAAGGATAATCAGAATAAAGTAAAGTTTGTCACAAAAAATTAACAATACAGAATTTTTTCAAAACAAAGTATTGTATGTAAATAAATTTAAAAAAAACTGTGGCAAATGAAAGTAGGTGTATGAGAAAAAAAAAACATCCTATCAACAAAAGTCGGGTTTGCTTTCTTTTGTTTGGAAGTTATAGCAATTCAAGCTACGTTTTTAGAAACGAACGAAAAGTGTATTAAATAATAATAATAATAATAATTTTTTGTTTCCATGTTTAAATATTTCTGTCACTTTCGAATTGTTTTGCCGTTGTTGCCGTTATTGTTTGAAACAACATTGTCTCGCAGTAGTATTGAATTAATAAATTTCTTTTCTTTTTTTGTTAATCTCCTAATTTTTTTCCTTTCATAAATATTACGATCTTTATTTGCTTTTCTGTGTGGTTTCTCGTCGTGAAACTTACTGTCGTCATCTGTTTTTCGTTCTGAAATTAACTTATCGAAAAATGCTTGCACTTCTTTATTCTCCTTCGCGAATAATAATTTGTTTTTTTTCCCTGTTTTCTTCAGAACTCTTGACTTTCCAAATAAGTATTATTGCGATGGTGTTTTGTTTTTGATTGTTGGTTTTTGTGAAATTCGAATTATTATATTAGCGTTGAATGGTCGTTATTATTTTTTCTTTTTACACATTAATTCCATTTACAAATCGTTTTGAGTTTTTTTCTTCTAAACGTATTATCATTTATTTTTCTTGTTTTTATCAGGACTTTTGTCAGAACAAAAAATATTTAGTTTCTTTCGAAGAATTTCAACTAAGAAGTTTGAAAAAATTCCTGGATTTTGAGTTTTGTTTGAAATTATCCCTGGCTTTAACAACTTTTTTTCCTAAGTTGGCAACACTGCTTTTCGAACAAAAGTCTGCTTGTTCGATCAAATCCAGGGGTCATATTCTCGAATCGAGAGAACAAGCTCAAAACGTCAAAATGAGAAGAAAAGAAAAACGAAAAGAAACAGAAAAATGGAAAAAGCAGAAAAATTAAAAAAAAAACATTTAATTAGGGAATTTTTTTTTAACATCTTCCTTCATTTTTTAAACATTTTCCTTCATTTTTCAAACATTTTCCTTCATTTTTTAAACATTTTCCTTAATTTTTCAAACATTTACCTTCACTTTTTTTAACCTCCTTTCTTCCTTTCTTCCCTTCTGACTAAGGTTGAGGTCTCTCTGTTCAGACCCCTCTCCAGAATGCAAGAGAGCGAAGCCCGCTTCTTATTAACAGGCATTAGAAAAAAAAAATAAGCAAAATTACAAAAACAAAATCAACTTAAATTTCTAAAAACTTAAAAAGTAAAAGGCAATTTGTTTTTTTATTTTAACCAAACTGTAACAGCTTACATAACTTATTTTTTTACCTAATGAAATTATAAAGTGCATTAATTTTTTTATGAAAAATTTAGCACACGAACAAAACTGTTCTGTTTTAGTCGACGTTTTGCCGTGAAGTTGACGGCTTCATCAAGACAGGACGGTTCATACTTGTGGATAGTTTTTTCGAATAATTTTTACTGGACAAGAAACTGTTTCCCATTAATTTATTTTTGGCGAGAAAAATGACGAAACATGTCCAGTGGCCAATAGGCTAACTTCTGTCCATTGAACATGGCGCCCGTGACCATATGGACACGGGTGTCCTGGCTGTAGCCATTACTTTGACATTTGTGTCGTATTACTTGGCTTTCACCGAGCCTCACATATCTTATAAAGTTTAAATGAATAGGCATTTCTACGACAAATGTGTTGTGTCGTTGTCTACTCCCTACACTGAACGCACGAGTGACTGGAAATCTCCTGGGGGATAAAAAAAAATACCATCGCACGCTGACTTTGAGAATCGTTCCGCAGCGAATCCTTCAGCTGGGTTTACTTCCCTGGCGCCCTAAAACGTTTGACGTTATGCGCATCGGCACTTGCTTTGACTGTATGTACATAATGGACAATGGCACGACATCTACCAGCGGATGCATTTCCTTCACAAGCTATGCGCTGATTAAAGAACTGATTTTCAGTGGACAATTGTTGACATTTTTATGTCATTCGTGTCGTATTATTTGGCCTTCGCCGAACCTCACATATTTTATAAAGTTTAAATGTATAGGTATTTCTACGACAAATGTGTTGTGTCGTTGTCTACTCCCTACACTGAACGCACGAGTGACTGAAAAACTCCTGAGGGATGAAAAGAACACCATCGCACACTGACTTTGAGAATCGTTCCGCAGCGAATCCTTAAGCTGGGTTTACTTCCCTGGCGCCCTAAAAAGTTTGACGTCATGCGCATCGGCACTTGCTTTGACTGTATGTACATAATGGACAATGGCACGACATCTACCAGCGGATGCATTTCCTTCACAAGCTATGCGCTGATTAAAGAACTGATTTTCAGTGGACAATTGTTGACATTTTTATGTCATTCGTGTCGTATTATTTGGCCTTCGCCGAGCCTCACATATTTTATAAAGTTTAAATGAACAGGTATTTCTACGACAAATGTGTTGTGTCGTTGTCTACTCCCTACACTGAACGCACGAGTGACTGAAAAACTCCTGAGGGATGAAAAGAACACCATCGCACACTGACTTTGAGAATCGTTCCGCAGCGAATCCTTAAGCTGGGTTTACTTCCCTGGCGCCCTAAAAAGTTTGACGTCATGCGCATCGGCACTTGCTTTGACTGTATGTACATAATGGACAATGGCACATCTACCAGCGGATGCATTTCGTTCACAAGCTATGCGCTGATTAAAGAACTGATTTTCAGTGGACAATTGTTGACATTTTTATGTCATTCGTGTCGTATTATTTGGCCTTCGCCGAACCTCACATATTTTATAAAGTTTAAATGTATAGGCATTTCTACGACAAATGTGTTGTGTCGTTGTCTACTCCCTACAGTGAACGCACGAGTGACTGAAAATCTCCTGGGGGATGAAAAGAACACCATCGCACGCTGACTTTGAGAATCGTTCCGCAGCGAATCCTTCAGATGGGTTTACTTCCCTGGGGCCCTAAAAAGTTTGACGTTATGCGCATCGGCACTTGCTTTGACTGTATGTACATAATGGACAATGGCACGACATCTACCAGCGGATGCATTTACTTCACAAACTATGCGTTGATTAAAGAACTGATTTTCAGTGGACAATTGTTGACATTTTTATGTCATTCGTGTCGTATTATTTGGCCTTCGCCGAGCCTCACATATTTTATAAAGTTTAAATGAACAGGTATTTCTACGACAAATGTGTTGTGTCGTTGTCTAC
The DNA here is from genome assembly GCA_036172665.1 of Prosopocoilus inquinatus. Taxonomy (NCBI): domain Eukaryota; kingdom Metazoa; phylum Arthropoda; class Insecta; order Coleoptera; family Lucanidae; genus Prosopocoilus; species Prosopocoilus inquinatus. The sequence goes on from CM069873.1 coordinate 4,137,572, forward strand.
TCCCTACACTGAATGCACGAGTGACTGAAAATCTCCTGGGGGATAAAAAAAACACCATCGCACGCTGACTTTGAGAATCGTTCCGCGGTGAATCCTTCAGCTGGGTTTACTTCCCTGGCGCCCTAAAAAGTTTGACGTCATGCGCATCGGCACTTGCTTTGACTGTATGTACATAATGGACAATTGCACGACATCTACCAGCGGATGCATTTTGTTCACAAACTATGCGTTGATTAAAGAACTGATTTTCAGTGGACAATTGTTGACATTTTTATGTCATTCGTGTCGTATTATTTGGCCTTCGCCGAGTCTCACATATTTTATAAAGTTTAAATGAACAGGTATTCCTACGACAAATGTGTTGTGTCGTTGTCTACTCCCTACACTGAACGCACGAGTGACTGAAAATCTCCTGGGGGATAAAAAAAAACACCATCGCACGCTGACTTTGAGAATCGTTTCGCAATGAATCCTTCAGCTGGGTTTATTTCCTTGGCGCCCTAAAAAGTTTGACGTCATTCGCATCGGCAATTACTTTGACTGTATGTACATAATGGACAATTGCACGACATCTACCAGCGGATGCATTTCCTTCACAAACTATGCGCTGATTAAAGAACTAATTTTCAGAGGAAAATTTGTTGATGACATTTTTATTTCTTCTCTTTAGTGGAAAATTCTCATTCTTGCTCTTAGTAAGCAAACGAGCACCACGGACGGCATGCGGCATGTCATGTTACGCAGGGCGGAACTTTGAATTATTTATTTCTTGCCTAAAGTTTTGCAGATTGTATATCTTATATGAACAACAAAGGCATCAACCTGATAATAATAAATGATTACGTGTGCGTGTTCTGAATCACAGCCAGACAAAGTTCAAGTTAGCGAACAAATGAACCCACCTGGTGCTAACAAGTGTGCCGGTATCACGCAAACGATAATCTCATTATTGCTCGTTTGAGAAATACATTTGATTCCCTACAATATACAAACAAACACAAACCTACACAGAAACAGCACACATAATACGAAATTCAAATTTATTAGGATTAGGAGTATTAAAATCATCCACGTACTTGTAAATTAGACACACGACGTTTTTAAATTCTTTTTTTTTTACAATAAATCCTGTTATTTGGTGGTTGTAATTTTTAATACTTATGCCGCAGCCACATCTGTAATGTGTAGAGTTCGGAATCACCTATTTTGACGTCATCAAAGAAAGAGGACGAGCGGTGTCTAACAAAATTGTTTCTTTTTTTATTCGTTTTAATCAGGGTTATACATGCACGTTATAAAAGGTTTTAATTTTAAGGTGATTTCGGTTAGGGGTCTTCTGTCGGTCTTTTAAAAATAACATGGAATGAGAAATTACAATTTGTCTGTACCTCGCTTTTAATTCGGTGTTCGGCAATTACGAACCGCAGCTTCTTGAATTGCACTAGATTTCAATTTAAAAGTACTTGTAATTACTTGCAGTGAAGTTAATTTAAATTGTAAACGTTACGATGGACCAGCCGATCGAAGCGGCGCTGACTTACGTCGTTCCTGCTCAAGATCCAGTAAGACACAGACCCTGACCTACTTCGGCTGCGGGTCGTAATTGAAGAGGCGGCCGCGTTCCACTTTTAGCTATGCCAACAGTTCCCAAACGGTTTAGTGAAAATCTGCCACTGCATTTTCCTCGAAAACTATTACATTTATGTTTAAGAACAAACGTGTTCAATCGTTGCCATTTATGGTTTAAATTTCTGCACACAGTAAAAGAATATAGAGACCCTCTAGATAGACTCTGGCAGGATCAACTACCTTTCAGCAAAAAAAGTCGCATCAAATACCTAAATAAAATAACTATTAATTGGTATAAACAATTGAACGTTACCGAAGAAAGAGACGATTCTTAAGTTTCCTTTCTCGTTCATCAACGACGCGAAAACAAACGAAAAGTGTAAGAAAAAAATCATAAAATATTAATATTCTTAGACTAATAACAATGGAATGAACTCAGCAACGAAAACAAAAGAAATGCGAAAGGCAAAAATTAAAAAAAAAAAAAAACATAAATAAGATAATTGGAAACCGTAGAATGACTTCCACCGGTTCTCAAGTTTTCTTTTGACGTCAACGCGAAAACAAACAGAAAATGAAAAACAAAAATTTCAATTAAAAACAAACATTGTTACCAACCGTAGCGATTTATTTCTTCACCTTTGGTAACCGTTTGGCTTACATTTTTTTTTATTTTTTTTTTGTAAAATGGCAACGCAACTGGCGACCAAAATAAGCGAATTAATTTTTATTTTGTTGTGAGCGACAATTCTAAAGCACTGAAAAATTAAGTTTATGACATTTGACGGATTTTTTTTCAGTTAATTTTATTTTAATTTTTGCTTGGCTTGAACAAAACTAAGTTGAGTTTTGTTGACGTTGAGAGATTAGTCGAGCTTCATTTTAATTGATTTTTAGTTTTCTAGTAATTTTTAATCGTTTACTTATGTTAGATGAAGTTTGGTAGATGTCAGTTGGATTGGATTGACCTTGAGATTTGTTTAACTTAACTTTATTCCACGTACAAATTTTTTAACATTTTTTAAAGTATTTTTAAATTTTTTTACTTGTGTAGAATTTTCAGTTGACCTTGCGATTTGCCGAGATTCATTTTAATTTGTATTAAGTTTTTTACTTTGTTTGGAGTTGGGTTGGATTGATTTTTTATTTCATTGTTAACATCAATTTTTTTTATTGTTGTTTGATTTTAAATTTTTATTACTTGGGCTGAATAAAATGGAGTTCAGTTGTTGGATCGAGTTTGGTCGATCTTGACAATGGTCGAACCTCGCTTCAATCGTTTTATTTTTTTTAATTTTTTTTTACATTCTAAATTTTTTGCTTCAATTGAGTACAGTTAAGTTGAATTCAGCTCAATTGAGTTGGGGATTTGTTGAGCTTCATTTTCATATTTTTTTTTTATTTTTAATTTCTTTTCATATTTCGTTCTCTTAATTTTTTACTTGGGTTGAACGGAGTTAAGTCGGGTTCAGTCGGGTTGGGTGGACATTGAATATTTTTAAAATGTTTTTTTTTTCCAATTCTTGGATCAAATTTGGTTAACCTTGAAATCGTTCGAGTTGCGTTTTAATCGTTTTTAATCGGCGCTCTCATGAAAAATCAAACAACAAACAAACTTAACTTTAACCCACGTATAAATTTTAACATTTTTTAAAGTATTTTGAAAAAAATTTTTTTACTTATGTAGAATGTTCAGTTGACCTTGCGATTTGCTGCGGTTCATTTTAATTTGTATTAAGTTTTTTACTTTGTTTGGAGTTGGGTTGGACTGACGTCGAATTTCTTTTTTTTTTCATTTAATTGTTAACATCAATTTTTTTTATTGTTGTTTGATTTTAAATTTTTATTGCTTGGGCTGAATAGAATGGAGTTCAATTGTTGGGTTGAGTTTGGTCGATCTTGACAAACAATGGTCGAACCTCGCTTTAATCGTTTTCTTTTTTAATTTTTTTTGCGCATTCTAATTGTTTTTTTTTTAAATTTTTTTGCATTCTAATTTTTTTGCTTCAATTGAATACAGTTAGGTTTCATTCAGCTCAAATGAGTTGGGGATTTGTTGAGCTTCATTTTCATATATTTTTTTTATTTTTAATTTCTTTTCATATTTCGTTCTCTTAATTTTTTATTTGGGTTGAACGGAGTTAAGTCGGGTTCGGTTGGATTGGGTGGACGTTGAATATTTTTAAAATGTTTTTTTTTCCAAATTCTTGGATCAAATTTGGTTAACCTTGAAATCGTTCGAGTTGCGTTTTAATCGTTTTTAATCGGCGCTCTCATGAAAAATCAAACAACAAACAAACTTAACTTTAACCCACGTATAAATTTTAACATTTTTTAAAGTATTTTGAAAAAAATTTTTTTACTTATGTAGAATGTTCAGTTGACCTTGCGATTTGCTGCGGTTCATTTTAATTTGTATTAAGTTTTTTACTTTGTTTGGAGTTGGGTTGGACTGACGTCGAATTTCGTTTTTTTTTCATTTAATTGTTAACATCAATTTTTTTTATTGTTGTTTGATTTTAAATTTTTATTGCTTGGGCTGAATAGAATGGAGTTCAATTGTTGGGTCGAGTTTGGTCGATCTTGACAAACAATGGTCGAACCTCGCTTTAATCGTTTTCTTTTTTAATTTTTTTTGCGCATTCTAATTGTTTTTTTTTTAATTTTCTTGCATTCTAATTTTTTTGCTTCAATTGAATACAGTTAGGTTTAATTCAGCTCAAATGAGTTGGGGCTTCATTTTCCCATTTTTTTACTTTTAATTTCTTTTTATATTTCGTTCTCTTAATTTTTTATTTGGTTTGAATGGAGTTAGGTCGGGTTCGGTTGGATTGGGTGGACTTATTACTAATATTTTTTAAATTTGGTGTTGGATCAAATTTGGTTAACCTTGAAATTGTTCGAGTTGCGTTTTAATCGGCGCTCTGATGCCTTGTGCTTACCTTGCCCCGGCCCTGGTATAATGTGGAAAATGGATATTTTGTCTTTTGTTATCGAACGATATCGAAATTAACCGAAAAAGCTTTCGATTTCGATTAGGATTACTTCAGACATATTAATTTCGGTTTGGGTTACGATTAAGGTTCGAGAAAATTTTCTGTTTTTAATGGGTTTTGGGTTTTTTACTGTTACGGTGTACACGTCTGGTTTTAATCGCCCAGTTCTTTCGAAAATAATTTGGGGAGCATCCCTTTTTTCAAGTTGGCTCTTTACAACATAGATGGAGTTCACTTTTTTCAAGTTGGCCTACGCGAATTCTTTACAACATAGATGGAGTACGTCGCTGTCATGATGACGTCGAAATATGCGATTCCGATCTGTGGCAATATGATTCCAAACATGATCTTTGATCTTCAGGCCGCAATTCTAAGCTTGATCGTAAGCATCGTAAGGTTTTATGAGAAATCTACACGCCGTGAATACCTTACGATGCTTACAACTGTACTTAGAATTGCAGCAGCATTTTTTTTTTACTTTAAGCATAAGTGAAGCCACAAGTTAAGGCACTGATTTTATGATGGCGTTTTGAATGGTGTTAGGAAGTGGTTTTCTAATAATAGAGTACTTTCTTGTAACCCTATTTTGAGTCTGAAAACAGTGACTTTAAAGTGGAACTTTGTGTTGTGAAACATAATCGGCTTGTGTCCTTTTGATAAACAATTCGTATCCTCCGAAGGGCAGTGTGACGTAAAATTTTGATGAAAGCACGTTATTAAATTCTGCTGAGCTCTCTACCTATATAATATATTTACAAAGGTCTTCGCCTGCACAAACACGACCTTAATTGCATAAACTAATTAAAATATTCGTGGCAGGTCACGCTTGGAAAGTCTGTGTGTCGCCGGACATGACACACATGACCGGGTACATCCCCCATTTTGATCTTTTCATTCTCCCGCCTGACCAACAATAATTTTTCTGATTTGCGAAAACAGAGATTCTTATTCTTAGGCATACTAACAAACAACAGCCATGGTTTATAAGGGTCGGCGGAGAAAGAATTGCCCCGCGCCCCTAATTTATAGCGCATTTCGAAAATAATTCAAGTATTTCTGCGGGAGGCGGCGGCACGGGCGGCCTCTGCGTCGTCAGCTTCGAGATGATAATAATTCACATCGGCTGCTTTATTGTAATTTAGGACATGCGATGGTAACAAAGCACCACTTTGTAATAATTTAGAGGTTCGGTCTTCTTGGCGAGATAATTTGAAATAATGTTGGGACCTCTAGGCACTTACGCAAACAAGATGCTGCATGTTGCAAGCACGAAACGCTCACATGAGGGTACGAACAACATTAAATTCGAGAGAAACAGATCACTTTTGTTGAAGAAAAATCACCAATTAAAGTCAACTTGTATACAAGGTTGAATCTTATCTCTGAATTATTTTGATGTTATACATAGCCAAAATTGGTTTAAAACAGACATAAACCTAAAATCCCTCGTGTGCTACAATAGATGTATTGAGCACTAACTAAAAAAAAAGTAAACAATTACAAAAAATATACATATACGTAAGTAAAAAAGTTAAAAGAAATTTTGAATAAAAGGAAACACGTTGTGTATGAGATAACAATTACTGTACCTTTCCAGACAGAACGGAGTAACAGAGACTCCGGGATGCCCTGGGTGTCTTCGATTAGATTCCGGGCTTCGAGATTGGCTCTCACCTCCACACACTCACTCATATTACCCTGAAGTCGTTTCTAGCGGGTTAAACTGCTTATGGCAAAAACAATCACATGTTTGGACGGACGGCTGGGTGGACACTTCTTTCAAGCGTTTTCAATTGTTTATATTAAAACTGCCACCGCCCCTCGCGTAACTAACAGGCGTTGCAGAGGTTGCCTAACTCACAGGCAACTTTAACAAGTTTTAAAATTAAACTCACAGGCAACTTTAACAAGTTTTAAAATTAATTTCGCACTGCGGGAAACGAGGACGTATTCGCACGGTTTCTACGAGTATTGCGATCTTAAAGTATTGTTTAGGCTATAACATTTCCTGTCCAGTTCTTAATTTCCACCTCTCCCCGCTTAACTTACAGGCGTTACAAAGGTTGTCTAACTCACAGACAACTTTAACAAGTTTTAAAATTAATTTCGCACGGCGGGAAACGAGGACGTATTCGCACGGTTTCTACGGGTATTGCGATCTTAAAGTATTGTTTACGCTATAACATTTCCTGTCCAGTTCTTAACTTCCACCTCTTCCCGCTTAACTTACAGGCGTTACAAAGGTTGCCTAACTCACAGGCAACTTTAACAAGTTTTAAAATTAATTTCGCACTGCGGGAAACGAGGACGTATTCGCACGGTTTCTACGGGTATTGCGATCTTAAAGTATTGTTTAGGCTATAACATTTCCTGTCCAGTTCTTAACTTCCACCGCTTCCCGCTTAACTTACAGGCGTTACAAAGGTTGCCTAACTCACAGACAACTTTAACAAGTTTTAAAATTCATTTCGAACGGCGGAAAACAGGGACGTATTCGCACGGTTTCTACGGATATTGCGATCTTAAAGTATTGTTTAGGCTATAACATTTCCTGCCCAGTTCTTAACTTCCACCTCTCCCCGCTTAACTTACAGGCGTTACAAAAGTTGCCTAACTCACAGGCAACTTTAACAAGTTTTAAAATTAATTTCGCACGGCGGGAAACGAGGACGTATTCGCACGGTTTCTACGGGTATTGCGATCTTAAAGTATTGTTTAGGCTATAACATTTCCTGTCCAGTTCTTAACTTCCACCTCTCCCCGCTTAACTTACAGACGTTACAAAAGTTGCCTAACTCACAGGCAACTTTAACAAGTTTTAAAATTAATTTCGAACGGCGGGAAACGAGGACGTATTCGCACGGTTTCTACGGGTATTGCGATCTTAAAGTATTGTTTAGGCTATAACATTTCCTGTCCAGTTCTTAACTTCCACCGCTTCCCGCTTAACTTACAGGCGTTACAAAGGTTGCCTAACTCAGAGGCAACTTTAACAAGTTTTAAAATTCATTTCGAACGGCGGAAAACAGGGACGTATTCGCACGGTTTCTACGGGTATTGCGATCTTAAAGTATTGTTTAGGCTATAACATTTCCTGTCCAGTTCTTAACTTCCACCTCTCCCCGCTTAACTTACAGGCGTTACAAAGGTTGCCTAACTCACGGGCAACTTTAACAAGTTTTAAAATTAATTTCGCACGGCGGGAAACGAGGACGTATTCGCACGGTTTCTACGGGTATTGCGATCTTAAAGTATTGTTTAGGCTATAACATTTCCTGTCCAGTTCTTAACTTCCACCGCTTCCCGCTTAACTTACAGGCGTTACAAAGATTGCCTAACTCAGAGGCAACTTTAACAAGTTTTAAAATTAATGTTGCACGGCGGGAAACAGGGACGTATTCGCACGGTTTCTACGGCTAATGCGATCTTAAAGTATTATTTAGGCTATAACATTTCCTGTCCAGTTCTTAACTTCCACCTCTCCCCGCTTAACTTACAGGCGTTACAAAGGTTGCCTAACTCACGGGCAACTTTAACAAGTTTTAAAATTAATTTTGCAAGGCGGAAAACAGGGTCGTATTCACACGGTTTCTACGGGTATTGCGATCTTAAAGTATTGTTTAGGCTATAACATTTCCTGTCCAGTTCTTATCTGTTGGGAAAGTTTATACTGAAATGATTGATTGATTGAAATAGATTAAATTCCGTCCGTGGTAATCTTGAATCAAAAACTAACGCAATTAAAATTCTTTTTAAGTCTTTTAAAAATGCAGGCCGCAAAAACCTTACGAAGCTTACGCGATCGGCCTTAGAATTGCAATGTTACGGTAGCTCTTCTTTTCGACAAATAATCAATAAATATTTTGGCAGGGAACGAAAGTAAGACCTTCTAAAGTGGAATGAAGTTTAAGAAAGACAATTAATTTAAATTAATTCTTATTAAATTTCCCTACGCTTCCTGGAATTGCGTCTTCTTATACTGCAAATTTGAAGTATTCCGAACGGGAAGTTCGATGTTCTTCCATTTCTCGAGGACCTTAAAAATTATTTTACGAAGGAAAAAATGATGTTTGCAACCGTTATAAATATTTATCTAATGCTTTGTTTATAGTTACCATCTACAAAAAAGTTATTTTTATTTTTCAGAAAATGATCGAGAAATACTTATTATTATTATTACAATTTTTACCGTCAATATATTTCTTTTTTTTGCAAAAAAAAGATGGGAAACTTGATTGCTGCAAAAAATCAGAAAGTGACTGCAGGTGTTACTATTATGAACGCACGGAAGTACAATGGGTTGCCTACTTTCAATTCTTAAGGCGTCACCATTTAAAATGGGCCTTCTGTTCGTCATTTAGGATGTAACGGCAATAACATAAGGACGAAACGCAATCAATAATCTAAAAAAATATAATAAAAAAATGAGTCTTAATTTATATTACGCCATTTCCGCAAACATAGGACGTGTCTACAATAGAAATTATAAAAAATTTTAATCGGAGTTGCCGACGATCATTTAATGATGCGAACAGATACTTATTTAGTTTTGTTATTTTATAAGCGTCTGGTGTTAGAGAATTGAAAAGAAATTGTCATTTAAAGCAAACAAAACCAGTTTTGAACTAAAAAAAAACCCGAAGGAAAAATTATTTGTATAAATAATAGATACAGTTCTCTTCAGTCTTCAAGCAATTACTTTCGTGATTTATAATTTGACGTTAGCAACCTGCCCTGACGAAGGATCAACAGCCGAAACCGGTACAGGGTTACCATACCGTCTATTTTCATTGAAACATTCTCAGTCAGACTTTTGTGACTTTCATGTAGGTACCAAAACTGATCATTTAATATTTTTTAATGATCACGTGGATTATGGAGAGAATTGTGGAATTACCTTTAAAAGTAATTAATCTTAATAGATGCTTAAAAAAGAATAAATTAGAATTTTTAGCAGGAAACAAGAAGTTTTAGTATAGGCAACCAAATTAACACGATCGTACGTATGGTTGCCTATGCTCAGAACATACAAGAATTATTTTCTGTGTTCAAAACGTGATTATCTTTTCACAATTCACTTAAGGCAATTATACTAATTATTCCTTTTATACGTCAAACAATTTTCCATTTTTTTAATATTATTATTTTAAGAAACAAATTTCCAAAGTTCTTCAATTCAATATCTCAATTCCCCGACTTTTCCTGGTGCATGGGAACCCTGCTGTGGCTACAAAATCCGTCTAAAGTAAATATTATGAAGTGCTATTTATGCAAATTATTATTGAATTTGATTTGGACACGTCTCAAGATCAAAAAGACAAAAATTGTAATTTTTTAACTCATCACAGTCGCATCGTCCTCATGAAATTAATTCATTTCCCATTTCACGTCAACTATGTTTTGCTCTTGCGTTCCTTTTTTTTTGCCATACTTGCCCTGTGGTTAAATTAGGCGATTTAAAGCGAAACTTGAAAACAAATCAAACCGCTTAAAAATACTTTCTTGCCAACCATTTTATACTCTTCTTTAAGCCTTTCCAATAAAATATTTTCTACATTTTTACGAACAAAATAAACAGAATATTTCATACATTATAATTCAACACTTCACTAATTTGACATATTCTTTTTTTTTTTCTTCAGACTTCAAACTGGTAACAGGAATTTTGCTTTTGAAATAAATACCGGACGATATTTAAATAAACATTTTATTGTAGACAAATATATATTGCATGTCGGAGTAACATCGTATATTTATTCATTTGTAATGCTTCCATAGTCACAGAACAATCCACGAAAGGAATTTTCTTAACTTGAACGGCATGAATATATTAAATGGGAAACCTCCAGTACACAATACAATCACTTTTTCTTTTTTTAAACATAGAACAACATAAATAACACTACATCAGAAATAATCCTAGAACAATAATAGATAGTTATTATTTACAACGCCATATTACGCCCTTCGATTGATATTTCAACGGCTCTCCTCGTTTGCTTCTGCCGTTTCGTATCGATGAAGTTCTTGTAGTGCTTTTCAAACCGGTTCATCTGCTTCTTGGAACTCTGCATGCACGTGAACAATATGCAATTAACCAAATTTTAAAGGAATTAAATACAAACATACTCTACTAATATCAACTTCGGAGGCCCATTTTGGTCGAACGACGTAGTCCTTGTTGGACGGTACAGGCACCCTTGCACGTCCAATCCATCCCTTATCACCAGGTCTCAACGGTCTTAAAATTTTTTCATCATCATTTAAGGTCTCAACGTTTTGAATCTAAAACTTACTTTCCCTCTTCATTAAGCGCCCTCCCGATGTCCTTTTTCTCGGAGAATGACTGCTGGCCGGAAGAACGCTTTTTCTTCGGCATTTGCTCAAGATCTCTCTGTAAACGCTCTTCACGCGTCATAGCTGTAAAAAAATAATGACACTCACGACAATCGATTGATTGATTTTAATACGGTGGCTTACCTTTGAAATCCGCTGATAAATTGAAGATGGGGCGAGCCCATTCGCTGATGAGCTTCCCAGCCTTCTCTTTGTTCTCCTTGGTTTCCTTGGGGTGTTTGTACAAGTACATTACTGCCTTGCCGATGCCGGAATACTTCAGGGTTGCCTGGTCGATGCGGGGAAACTAAAACTGCGCGTTACTTTCTGATCGTTTGAAAAAATGTGCGATTTTACTTCCTGCAATAGTTTTAATATAGCGTCTCTGACTGGAAGAGAAGGCATGGAGCGATCAGGCATGGGGGCCAACCAATCGGTGAGAACGTTCAACACATTATGTTCGATGAAGGCAAGCTGCAAATCGTGCTTTTTAAGTTGGGACATGACTTTGGATAACATTCCAATTTTTTTCGTGGCAGGCTGAGAAGCTTGATTGAGTCTTCGATCGTCCTGAAATATTTTTATAAAATGCGCAGCTTCACTAAGTACAATATTTTTTTACCTCTGCAGCATTCTTCATGTCTGCCAAGAGTTGTGCTATTATGTCGTCGTTGTCGTTAATTATGTCTATGTCTTTTCGCTTGCGCCTGTTGGATTTTTCATCGCGCTTCTTCTGAAGCATTAGCTCAAAGTCTGACAAAGCATCACTGTTTCTACAGAATTACAAAGAGAGAGCAATGTTAATCACGGTTAAAGTACACACTAATAAGATTTTAAATGTGAAAATGAAATACAATCGGCGTTCAGGTTGGACATACTTACTTAAAATGATGCAGTAAACTCCTTTAGAGAAATGCATAAAATGAAACAGATTATAAAGTTTAAAGCACAGAGATTTTTAATAAATGTAAAGCAAGATACTGGTAGATTTTGGAAAAAAAATGAGAATGGTAAGACAGTAATTAGTACTCGTTAATTAGAACACGAAAAATAAATTTAATTACCCTCTATTACTGTCATCTACACCATCATCAGAATCTGAAAGAACTTCTTTTGCAGGTGCAGCGGCACTTTCCTCAGGAGCTTGTGCTTCCGATTGGCTAGCACCCTCATCATCACTATCAATAATCGCTTTCTTTTTCTTGCTCCCTTCTTGCTCGCCTTCCCCTTCAGAATCAGACAGCAATCGGCGTTTTCGTCCAACTTGCACTTAAATTCAATCAAAACTGTGCTCTAATATTTACTCAAGAAATATTAACTTACCTTCACTGGGTGATCTTGAGCGTGACCTTGATCGTGAACGCGATCGTGATCGAGACACTGATTTTGATTTAGCCGAACCCGATCTGGAACGTCTTGAGCCAGAACGCGATCTTGACCTGGAACGTGATCCCGACTTTGAACGAGCTGAACCAGATCGTGAGCGTGATCTAGAACGAGAACGAGACCGAGAACGAGAACGCCTGGACCCTGATCCGGATCTTGACCTCGACCGGGATTTCAACCGCACAGATCCAGATCTTGATTGCCTCGAACCTGAACGTGATCTAGAAATGCGTACTGAGCCTGACCTTGAACGGTTTCTAGACCCTGATTTCGAACGATTTCTAGAGGCCGATCTCGAACGGTTTCTAGAGGCCGATCTCGAACGGTTTCTAGAGCCTGATCTTGACCGTGAAACACTTCTTGACCTGGACCTCGATTTAGAAAGCCTTTTCGAACCACTTCTTGACCTAGACCTGGATTTGGAAAGCCTTTTCGAACCACTTCTTGACCTAGACCTCGATTTGGAAAGCCTTTTCGAACCACTTCTCGACCTTGATCTTGATCTCGGGGAGGCAGACCTTGATTTTATTGAACCAGATCTAGATCTGGAGCGTCTCGAGCCGGATCTAGATCGGATCGATGCGGAACCAGATCTTGATCTCCTTGATTTGGATCTTGAACGTCGTATTTGCGATGGAGACCTTGAACGAACTGACGCTGATCTTGATCTGGCCGAAGCTGATCTTGATCGAGAGCGCGAGACATTTTTTGAACTTGATCGAGATCTAGATTTCTTTCTCGAATGGGCATTTGTTAGTGAGCCAGATCTTGATCTGCGACTGCTTGAGCGCGATCTTCGAACGCTACCGGAACGTGACCTTGATTGTCGAGGACTTCCTGAACGTGATCTTGATCGGCGGGGACTCCCCGAACGTGATTTTGATTGTCGGGGACTTCCAGAACGTGACCTTGAACGACCTGAACGAGATCTCGAGCGCGACTTTGATCGATTAGTACTTGCGGATCGTGATCTTAAAGAAGCCGATCTGTTTGAATTACGTGATTTTGATCTTGATCGAGATCTTGACGCTCGATTACTCGAAGGAGAATCCCTTTTAGCGTTATTTGTTGGGGATTCGTAGCGTTCGAATCGTCGAGGGCTTTTAACCGGTTCGTACGAGGAACTCGAGCCGTTCTGGTCTCCAGATTTTACAGGAGAGACGTCTATGCTCATCGAGCCGGAATCAGACAAGGAGCTTGACCTGGACACTTGTTTATCTTTGGATACATCAGCGGGAGATGCAGACCTAGATTTCGCAGAGCCTGAAGCTTTCGATTCCACGGATCTTGAACGGGATCTGTAGCTATCGGCGGGGGATGATATCTGTTTGGATTTGATCGTATGATCTACCGTATCTGAAAGGGCGTTATGAAAAAAACGAGGGATTTACTGAGTTTATTTATAGGTTAGGAGTTATCGCAGCACTGACGCTTACCTGCGATGACTTCCATTTTGTTAGAGAAACTGTTTTCCTCTACAGTTTATCGTTTATTAATATTATTTTGGTTCTTTTCACGATTATGTTAAAGAATAACATAACAAATAATCATTAAACTGTAACCACATAACAATTCTGCAATTACACCAATGGTACCAACCCACTACCAACCTTGTCACTGTTATTTCTAGTTTTGTGCTTTTACTAAAGAAGTATTTTGGAGTTTGATTGAATATTTACAAACATCACTTAGATTATTTCGACAACAAATTAATTAATATTGGTAACTTTAATAGCCCAGTCTACTTTCTCTTCTTCTTATGATCGTTGAGCCAGACGCTCAAGTTGGTATTAGCTTTTCTTGAATTAATGTGAAGCCTTGCATTTTAATCATTATTTGCCTGCCTTTACTAGTGAATATTTTTAAAATGTATAAACTTTGTAACACATTTCATAAATTAATTATTAAAAAAAAAAAATCAATATTAATTATGGTGATAGATGGCGCTTCGCGGTCCCACGTTGGCAACCCTGTCGAAAAAATCAAATAAATGAAAATATTGACAGATCCGAAAGTGAAATGTGTTTTTCGTAAATAAATCTGAATTTTAACTTAAACCGAGCAATTTAATTCAAACTCTGAAAATCGGTTGCCCCCGTGAAGTGGTGTAAGTGTACAGTTCATCAAAATGTTGAACATTAGACCTTTAAATAGGGAATCATCTTCAGATGAAGATGGCCCCATGATAAGAAGAGAAGCTCAGGTAATACGCATAATTGCTTAGCTAATCCCAAGCCATTTTACCATTAGGTGTATGGCAAGTAAATTCTAGTTTATTGCCATTTCTTTCCATTGTAATTTATCATGCGATAATTGTTTGATTTCTTGCGAAGGAATATGCGCTTCGTCCCTGATTCCTGGCGTTTATTTGTTGTTTTTCCCTGTTATTTGCCATTCGTATACTTTTTCTGTTAAATATTATCTGACTTATTTGTCTCTCACATGAGTGAACTATCTATTATCTCCCTATAGTGTCTTTATCTGTACGTCTTATTTATGGGTTTCATTTCTTATTTTCTTCCTGATAATCCTGCGGTTTAGGAACCTATAAACAAGTGCATTTTAATGATATCTGAACAGTATTAAAGACTTTCCATTACTGTTAGTTTTACTTTTAGTTAACTTCAAGTGTCAGATTTATTTCTGATTGAACCATCCAATTTTGTTTCTTTTATTATTTGGGCTGGTGTTATAAATAAGAATAGTAATGCTGATAAAGCATCCCCTTCTCATACTCCTCTGTTCACCTCAAATTGGGCCGTTCTTTCAATTATATCAACATCATTCTAAACTGGATGTCATCGAATTATGAATCTAACATTTGCTGTCGTGTATTTTTTAGGAAGAAATTACCCTCGATATGTATAACAAAGCCTTGCGATTGCAATCTTGTGGTGAGTTAATGGCAGCCGAAGATATTCTGCAAACCCTGATAGAAGATAATATACCACAGCTGGAATGCCAGGGCGGTCTGCCCAAAACGATGTCTACCATAAAATACTCGTGCTATATTAATTTGGGAAGTGTTGCTTTGAAAAAGAATGATTTAGCTATGGCCCTGGAAAATTACTTAAACGTAAGAGCAAATCTGTATAGGCAATGTTATTATTAGGATTTTATGTTACTACGGCTGGAGCCACATCAAAGTGCAGTGTTTCCACTCACTGGGAAAACTTGGAAAACTAAACGAAGTCAAGGAATTGGAATTTGATTTATTATTTTGTTGTGTGCAATATTTATTTTTTAATATCTCTATTAATAAGTATATTTATCTTATAATTTTACTTATTATTAAATTATTTCTAGTGACTTTTGTATTATACATTTATTGAAAGTACACATATTTATGAAATTAAGAAAAAAAATGAAAAATTGTTTTAAATATAAAAAATTCTCAGTAAATCACATTTTTTTTTAATAAAAGAAGTATAGGCAACCACACATACAACTGTGTTCATCGCATTGCCTATACCAAGGCTTTTTATTTTTTTGAAAAGGTCTAATTTATTATTTCTAAACAAACATGTATGTTATTAAATTTGTTTATTTTTTTAATACTTAAAGGCAATCGTTTTCTTCTTTTCTTAAACGGTTTATTAGAGTTTCCTTCAAATTTTTAATACCTATTTAAATTTCTTTGTTTAATTTTTAGGCATCTGAGTTGGACAAGACTGATGTGACATTATGGTACAAAATAGGAACTCTCGCTTTAAAATTGGATAAGTTTCATCAAGCGCTGTTCGCATTTGTCAAGGTATTTGTAGCATTTGGAACAAAAACTTAAAAAAACATTTCTGTTTTGTTCACACAAACTTAGTGTTGGAAGAAAACACTAACAAATTAAAAGACTTAATAGTTTAGAATTTCTTCGGAAGATACAGGCAGCAAAATTAAACCTAGCTTTCAAGAATTTGAAAAAATTAAGATAAGGGAAAGTGCACAAAGATATATTAACTCTCTTATGTTATTTTATAGGGTTTAGAATGTAGTGAATCTCATTGGCCTTGTTTAGATCAAGTAATATCAGTATCGTTTGCTGTGAAAGACACCATCACGTGTCTGCAGTACATCGGCAAAGCTTTAATCCTCGATCCAGACTATACTAAAGGCCTGGTGCTTCGCAAGAACATTTACGATTGTAACCCGGCAACAAAAGAGTATTACAAGTTGTACAATCCAGACTAGTAAGTCGTGCACTTTATCTTCATTACGATTATCAATACAAATCTTCGCAGTATTTATGAACCGAGTTTCGATATTCCCTTCAACAAAGAAGACGAAACGAAATACCTGGAGGAAGCTCAGAAGTTGTGCGACCGCGTTAACGAGGTGGAGCGAGCTCTAGGGCCCAAACCGCTGCCCTGCATTCCACTGCCGAAACCACTCGAGGACTACACCTGGGTGGCTTTGGGGCACACTTTAACCGAACTGCACAAGTACATATCAGATAATAAAATGGTACTGAGTGCTGGGTGTGAATTTCGGCTTCGGATCTAAAAAAATCTGTTGGTTTGCAGAGTCATTTTTGTACGGTCGATTTAAAAAAATGCATGAGCAACTTGGGAAGTGACAAGGCCCCAGTAGAAAAGACCGCTGGGAACAAACAGTTCGATAGTATTAGCGATGCACTTTCTCGGACGTCGTCGGATAAAAAAGAAGACCAGCAGCATATTGCCCTGGTTGAAAGCGAGATGGTTCAGAAGATAAGCACCGAGGAGATCGTGGAGTGGAGGATAGCGCAGCCAACAGAACAAAGCGTGATAAATAATGGGAATGAAGTTGATAATAACACACCTGTGCAGACGGATTGTGATGAGGTACAAAAAATTGTTGTGTTATTGTTACATGTGCGAGTGGTGAATCTTTTTTTTTAGGTTGAACAAGATGTGGAGGACATTGATGAAAACCTCGATCAAAAAACCGAAAAGAACAAACCGGCAAATCGGGGTAATAAGCGACGCAGGGATCTTCTTTCCGATTTGCAAATCTGGGGGTGGCACAGTAAGAGGAAAGCTGCGAAGAAGGCGAGGATAGAAAGGGATTTTACAATTCAGGACGCACTGACTAGGATTATACCAGCTTACTTAAGGTAATGAGTGCGCTTTAATTGATTAAATTTTGATAATTAACAAAAATCGTTCGTTTTTAGGCCCAATGGTATTAGTTGCAATAAGTACAATCCCTCTGAGGATTCGATGAATACGATGGAACTGTATAATTTGCACGTTGAGAATGATGCAAATTCATTAATGACGCCTCCACTATCACCGAAACATACTGCAAGGTAATAATTGATTATCGAATCCCTAGGATTCCCACTCACTCGAAAATTTGTTTTCTGAATTCACGAAAAATATTTAAATATTAAAAAAAAAAATATGGGGAAGGTTGCATAATCACAGTGAATCGAGAACAAGTTTTACATTTTTAATTTTAAAGAAATTATGCGTTCTTACCCATTTCCTTACCGTCTTCCGTATAGGCAACACACAAACCACCGTGTACATTAGGTTGCCTATACTAACGCTTCTTGCCACTGCTTGTTTTAAAAGTTTTTGTCGAAAAAATGTAATGTTTGTATTTTTAGCCAGACCAGCATGTTATGATAATATTATTTGTTTATAATTTTTAAAGGTTTACTTTCTCCATGAATTTTTAAAAGAAGAAATTAAGTTACTAATTTTTGTACGTGTTCTAAAGTGTGGAAGAATTGAAAAATTGTTTAAATAAATAAAATTATATGCAATCAATTGCGAAAGAGTCAGTTTTCTGACGAATAGTCAGAGGGAAAACCAGGAAAACTCAGTCAAAAATGTTCTAATGAGAACAAAATGGGATTCTCGATCCCTTTTGTTGAACTTGTGAAACTAATATTGTCTTTCTAGTGAAGAATATTTTGGATCACAAGCGGAGAAGGATGGTGTAATTAAATTTTGGACTAGAGAGTGGACTTGCTGCGATGCTGTCAACTTAATTGAAGCGTTTGTGTATGCAATCGCTGCTCTGTGGTCTTACGAGTGGCCCAAAGAATTAATTCACCTCTACATCAAAGCATACAACATGTTTAGGTAAAGCAACCATTGGTTAGAATTTGTTAATTTGTTAAAGTTGGACATTTCCTATATCTGTATTTGATCTTCATGGACGAATAAAGCTTATTATTATTATTATTTTTTTTATGTTTGATTACGAATTTTTAGGGAACAGCTTATTATTATTATTTTTTTATTTGATTATGACTTTTAAGGGAACACATCGAGCACCCGCAGTTTCATGATAAAAGTCGGTCGTTTGAAGAATTCAAAAACGACGCCCTCTCCACTCTTCTGTACGGTGAACTCACCTCTTACAACCGGTAGAATTAATTATTTGAGATTTTTAATTACAACTTGTGATGATAACATTTGTATTTTAAGGGAAATTCGAGAGCAAACCAAAAATGGTATACACAACACGTCGCTGTGCTTCCTGCAATACGTGAGTGCGTGGGACCAAAATTGGGCTGATGAACACCCCCAGTTTTGGTCGCGTGTGCATTGGTTAAGGGCGTACATATTCAGGAAGAACAACGAAAACCTCCTGGCAATAAACGCTTTACACTTGGTGAGCTTAATTACTTAATAATAATATTGTTCTTTGTTGGTCTTTGTTGGCCTAATTTAAATACAACAACTAGATGTAATAAATATATGGTAAATAAATAAAATAAATTAAATAAAAAAAATTACAGATGCAGGACGTCATTTCAGTGGAGGAGCAAAAAAACAGCAAGGAGGTATTCAAGCTGACTCTACCAAATTGTGCCAAATATGGCTTGATTAGTACCCACATCATAAATAAGTTATTAAAAAATTTAGAAACGTAGGTCGCACGTTTACTATTATGAATCTGTATTCTGTTGCGCTTTGATTTGATTGCAGAATTGAATCGTTGGCTCACGTCGAAGAATTATACGATGCGCAGAAGTACAGGGAAGCCGTCGATGTTTTAATTCCGACTTTCAACATGCCACACCCCCCAACTTACGGTAAAATGGGAAGACCGGCACAGTTGGCGATGCTGCTGCACTGTCTGTGGTACACGGATATCGTGGAGTGTTTCGTCTGGGTGGAAATTTGCTTATACGAATCACTGGGGCATTTCATAAAGCCGAAGAAGGACCGTGTTAAATGGGAATTGGTCTTGGATAAATGCCTGAGCATAATCTATGAGATAATCAAGAGAGAAACCGTCACAATACGTAACGTGTTTTCCTTCTTGTCTTCCTTCAAAGTTTCATTGCGCTTTTGCAGTGGATTCCTTGGCTGAAGATAAACGCGTTCGTTTAGTCGAAACTTTAGCTAAGATATGCTGTCGACAAATTAATACGGAGAATGTAACCGAACTGCCGTTGGCAACTGTTAAACCTTGGATTTTATTGCATTATGCTTTACTTCGGTAAGTGAATGATTGAAATCCTCTACAACTCCGACAATCATATTCAGAAATCGAAATAATTTTTATTTTTTATGAAAACTGACTTTTATTACAACAACGATGCATCATATTTGATTAGAAATTGCTTTTTTTTAGTGCATGTATGAGTAAAATATAGACATTCGTGGCCAAATCCGTTTCTATTTCGAGAGTGAGTGTGCAGGTAAAGTTGCCTAACTCGTTACTTAGGCAACCATATTTACAGCCATTTCCATTTCAAGGTGTAAGTGTGGTTGCCTAAATAACAGGTTAGGGAACCTTACCTATACGCTCGAAATGGAGATGAGTTTGGCAGGAGAGAAGAATGAGTGTCCAGAAACTATTATGGCCTTGTATAAAATAAATAGCAGATTATTTTGAACACTGATAGCAGTTTTCAGACGCCACTCGCTCTTTTTTTATGCTCCTTCCTGATAGTTAGTTAGGCAACCATGCTTACACATGTGAAAAGGAGATCCCCTATATAAAATTAAGTGGGGTTTTGGCGCCCCCTGTCTACTTTTATAATTGGGGATTCTACAAACAATTATTCTCTTGAATAAGTGAACAATTGTTTGCCGGATTATATATTATTAAAGCTTAAAGTCTAAAAAAAGTTATTTGCTCAAAGTTACTTATTTTTTTTTTTTTAGTACTGTAAATGCATTTATGCAAACAATTCAATTCTTTTGGCTGAAAGAATTTATTTAATTATTGTCATAGTATTTTATTATTTTCTTCTACTCTGAAAAAGTGATTTAATTTGGAAGATACCGCCTTGAGTGTAGGCAACCGTGTGAGCTGCTGAGTCATTCTTTTGCCTATACTAAAACTATTGCTTTTTTTTATAAAAAAATGAAATTTGTAATCGATTTATTTTTAGATAAACTGGCGTAGTATTAAAATTAATTGCTTTTAATTTTTTTTAAGTGCCAATTTTATTTAACTAACTACTATTATTTCCGTTTTTAAATATGTAAAATTTAGGCAATCACTGTCAGTTTTTGGACGAAGAGTTCTCAGCCAATTGTGAAAATTTAAAATATATTATTTTACTGCCTTGTGTATAGGCAACCGCGTGAACCGCTGAGTTCAATCGTTTGCCTACACTAGGGCGATGGTGACACCACGTGATAGTCTAAGTAGGGTTGCCACTCACCGGGAAAACCTGGAAAAGTCGGGGAAGTGAGAAAAGGTTTGGTAATGTCAGGGAATTCGCTTGTTTTAATGCAAAATTGGGTGAAATTAATTGAAAAACTGGAAAATTGTTTTGAATATTAAACAAAAAAAAAATAAGAGAAATGCACAATCTAAGTGAATTATGAACAAACAATTATTAACAAAAAAGTTGTTACGTTACGATACCGTTGCGATCTTCAATATAGGCAACCATGCAAGCGGATGTGTTTATTAAGTTGCCTATACGAAGACTTCTTGTTTTTATGAAAAATCTAATTTATTATTTTTTTTACCGAAGAGGATTGTTATTAAAATTAATTGTTGATAATTTTTAAAGGGAATTCAGCAATTTTCTCCACAATACACGTGATAATAAAAAGCAAATAATTAACTAATTTTTGTACATCTATTATTTCTGTTCTTGAATTAGGAAAAAAATTAAACATGCAAAAATGGTGATTTTGGGGAAAACGTGGAAAAGTCAGGGAATGTTTCAATGAAAATAAATTGTAAATAAAAAGTTTCTAATCTTAAACCTGACAGAATTATGACTGGAAAAGCACTGAGCGTTTCACTATTGATTGGTTATTTCCTCAAGTTTTTCGAGTAAATTACATTTTTGGAGTAAAAAAGTTTTCTAAAATATTAATCCTATTATAACAGTTATGGTAAGTGACACACTCGGAAGTTTCTGTTTATCTGAAGTAGAATTTGCAATATTTTTAGTTGTTACTTGTTGTTCTGTTTTTAATAAAAAAGAAAATACAAAAAACACGATAATTAATTAGTTTATAACCAAACAGTGAAGAACATAGAAAACAAGCAAAGAAAGTAGTAAAACACGTAAAGAAAGACGAAGAAAAACTTAACAAACCCGATGAGGCTACGCCTGTAGAAGAAACCGTCGAGGAAGACATTCCTCCGTCCATCGCAGTATTATTCTCAGGCCACGAATTTTTAGGTGATTAATTCAACAACTTCCCCAACATTTTATTTAACTCCCCCCCCCCCCCCCTCCTGCCGTTTTAGGTGCTAAAGGCTGGTGTTTGACAGAGCAAGGCGAGCTCTTGCATTTCATACTAGACACCATCATCGACAGGCTGGACACCCCGATCTTTGAGTCGATTCGTGATAAAATCGAAATCCATTTGGAGCAGGCGTTCTTCTGCCTTTATCAGCACCCCAGTAAAAAGAACAAGGTCGGATTAATCGGGGCGGTTATTTCCACGCACGGCTTATTTTAATAATCAGAGTTTTGTAGATTTCACGTCATTTGGCTGACCATAACGTGAACCCCCTGCCTCTCACTTGGGAGAAGGCGCAGCAAGTCTGCGAGTTCTTCTGCCCCGATGCTTTACCCGAGTTCGACTCTTACAAGAACATATCGATTTCAGCGGAGCTCGAGCAGCTGTTGCAACGGATTACTTCGCTTGTGCCCCCCGAGTGCGACGTGCAACCTTTGCTGCAGAGAGTAACTGATTACGTAAATGGAACCACGGATGACTTGCCAGAATCGATCAACTTTCCAATTAAAACCCGAGCCATGTATTACTTGCTCGGGGATTACTATTTCAAGCAGAGCGAAGTCAAGCGCAGCTACAAGTATTTCCTGCTTGACTTATGTATTAACCCCATGCGATTGGATACTTGGGCTTGCCTTGCACTCGGCACTGCGAGCCAGCTCGAATCGAAACTAAACCACTGCGAGAGATTCAAGAACGAGACCGAGTTCTTGGAGAGGGCCAAGAGTGCTCAGGTTTGTTTCAAGCAGGCCTTGAACTTGGCGGCCAATCACATGACTTTATGGATTGAATACGGGTCTTTCGAGTACATGGTGCATTCGTATTGCTCGAGAGTTTTGAAGTACGAATCGGAAACTTTAAGCATGGAAAAGTATGTATACTGCGTATCGTCGCCCAATTTTCATATTTTGATTTGTGAATTCAGGTTTGATATGCTTGAAAATAAAAAGGAAAATTATTTGAATAGCTCGGAGACAAGTTTCTTGAAAGCGTTGGAACTGCACCAGCCAGAACAATGTGAAATCGATGAGCGGTGGCTATACCGTTACATGCTGGGGAAAATTGCAGAGAAGAGACAGAAAGAACCAACCGAGTATTTACAGCATTATTTAACGGTTTGTACATTTCAAGTTCTTGCTCTCGGTTTTAATAACTCTTAATTTGCAGGCCGCTTCATTATTAAACGAAAACAAAGCTACTTACCCCGATAAAATCAGCTACACGAACCCCCAGCACCTAGCCCTAGAAGCTTTAGAAGTGCTGTACAGGATCAATGCATCGATTTTAAAATACTTGGAGCTACACGAGGGTAAACCAATCCCTGATGCCATCGGCAAAATGTTCAAGCAGTGCTTAGAAAGTTGCACTTTTCCCAAGCACGGTTGCGAAAGCAAACCGCAGAGCGAAAACAAAAATGAGAGTGCGACATCAAAGGAAGACGCTGATATTATGATGGAAGTTGGAGCCGTTGGAGAAGTTAAACCCGACCCTCAAGTTCCACTTGAAGCAGCAAACAAACCTGGAAAAGAGAGTTCTACAAACGAAAAGATGAAGACAGGGGAAGATCCACAACACGTACATGTAATTGAGTTCGCTGATCAAAACAGCGGGGTTGTTAATTCGCCTGAAATTCAACTCGATGTTGTCAGGTGTGTGGAAGATTTGATAAAAGCAGTGGTCGAGGGTAGCAAGACATTAGCCGAAAAGACCGAAGATAAAGACTTCGACGTTATTATGATTGATGATTCTGATGATGATACAAGAAAAGGTAGGTTTAAATTTGCCAGACTTTAAATTGATTTTAGGACATAATACAGCGAACTAAAGAAGACTTAAACTTTATAAACGTGTTTAAACAAATCCATTCACCGGGAAAATTGGGAAAAGTAATGGAATTGTGTCCGGGGATTTGATTTTGATTTAATATTTTGTCGTATACAATATTTCTATAAAAATATTTTTATTAGTGGTTAATCTATAAAGTTTTCTTATTCATTATTAGGTTTTCTGCCCAAAATGACTTTTCTTCAATCTTTGTCTTTTGTGTACGCATTGAAAATACAAATTTGTTTTCTGAAATTTAAAAAAATTGTTTTAAAAATTTTGAATG
This sequence comes from Prosopocoilus inquinatus, assembly GCA_036172665.1. Classification (NCBI taxonomy): domain Eukaryota; kingdom Metazoa; phylum Arthropoda; class Insecta; order Coleoptera; family Lucanidae; genus Prosopocoilus; species Prosopocoilus inquinatus. The sequence goes on from CM069873.1 coordinate 4,161,625, forward strand.
ATAAGAAAAAGATAGTTCCACAGCCTTGCGTATAGGCAACCGGTCAAACGACCGTGTTTGCAGAGTTGTCTACACAAAGGCTTGTAAGTGAAAAATTATAAGAGTATCAATTTTTAATTACAAAACGGAACAACTGTTTTTTAAATACGCAAAAAATTGGAAAAAATGCATAATCTCACTAAATCGTGAATAAGTTTATCTTTCCATCACAAAAAAAAATATAATATCTTCATTATAGCTAGTATAGGTAACCGAATGAATGATTATGTTCATTGGGTTGCCTATACTAAGACTTCTTATTAAAAAAAGTTCGATTCCTTGTTATTTAACCAAACATATATGTTTATGAAAATTAATTATTATTGGTCGCAAATGACATTGCTCAATCTGTTGTTAATTTTTAACATTACAAATGAGTGAAAGTCGCATAATCTCAAACATTGTGAAAGTTTAGAAGAAATTACCGCCCTTAGTATAGGCAACCATCCGAACTTCTGAGTCCATTGGTTTGCCTGCAACTAAGGCTTTTTGTTAAGAAAGAAATGGAAATAATTGATTTATTTTTAGACAAATTGGCGTGTTATAAAATTGCTTGTCATTTATTTTAGCACTTAGTGTTTTTTTTATTAGTATGTAATTGTAATTTTTTTAATTAATTGTAATTGTAATTGTAAGTAAATTAAATTTTTAACAAACTATTGGTCGCAGGATGACGTGCTTAAACAAACTGTTGTTAATTTTTAACATTAAAAACGAGAAAAGTTGCGTAATCTTCGCTAAATGCGAAAATTTGGAAGATATTATTTGACCGCCTTGAGTGTAGGCAACCGTGTGAGGTGCTGAGTCATTCTTTTGCCTACACTAGAACTATTGCTTTTTTTTTATAAAAAATGAAATTTTGTAATCGATTTATTTTTAGATAAACTGGCATAGTATTAAAATTAATCGTTTTTAATTTTTTTTAAGTACCAAATTTATTTAATTAACTACTATTATTTCCGTTTTTAAATATGTAAAATTTAGGCAATCACTGTCAGTTTTTGGACGAAGAGTTCTCAGCCAATTGTGAAAATTTAGAAGATATTATTTTACCGCCTTGAGTGTAGGCAACCGCGTGAACTGCTGAGTTCAATCGATTGCCTACATTAAGGGGTTTTTGCCAAAAAAATATATTTGAAATGGATTTATTTTTAGACAAACGGGCATCATGTTATTAAAATTAATTGCTGGTAATTTTTTAAGTACCAAATTAATTTAATTAATTACTGTTATCTCTGCTTTTAAACATGTCAAATTTAGGCAATCACTTTTTGGACGAAAAGTCAGGGAGTGTTATTATTATTGTCTTTCTTTCCTCGTTATGAAAGCAGTCTTGAATTTTATACATATGTACATATTTTTTTACAGAAGCTGATGCTAAACATGTAATCGACATAAGAGTCAGAAACATCCAAGAAATAATGGACGCAATGATGAAAGAAACCATGGATAAACAGGATGACCACCCACCCATGGACACTGACTCGGATATTACCCCCCAAGAAGTATCAATATCACCTGAAGAAACGGAAATCAAACAAGTCAAGCAAGAAGAGAAAGTGCAACCAGATAAGCCAGAGGATTGCTTGAAAATGGATACCAAAGAGGAAGTCGAGTCCATCAGTTCGAAAGATCATAAATCAGAGAAGAGTGACGATGGTGGAAGTGTTAGGGTGAGTTGCCTTGAATTGGTTTAAATTTAAGCGCAAATGCATCTTAAAACGCGTCACGCACAGAAATCGGTTGATGATACTTCAAGTGCATCGAGTTCTTCGTCGGACACCGACAGCTCCGATTCTGACAGCGATGATTCGAGCAGCATTTCATCTTCGTCATCATCCGATAATAATGGCAATCTAACAGAGACGGAAGTGCTTAATATGGTGGAGCGTTGCATTACTGGTATGTTTTAACAAAAATGTTAATTAAATTTTTTCTTTAATCTTTTTTAATTTGCAGGCCTGGAACAGTGCATTCGCCGCCTTCCACAAAATTATAAAGCGCTGTATCGGCTTGCCCATTTGTACTACCACTACAATAAGAAGAAAGACTTAACGAAATGCCGCCAGTTATTTCTGGGGGAATACAAATGTAAAAATAGTGTTTTAGTGTCGGGGCTTTTCGCCGACAGGAAAACCAGTAACTTCTTCAATGTAAGTAACGTATCCACTAAGAGTACAGCTTCGCTTCTTGAAGTCAGAAAAAAAAGAAATGGAAAATTGTTTTAAAATACTATGAATTATTCGCATAATCTCAGTGATGGTGAAAAAGTATGTCGCCTTTTTAATTGAAAGAAGGAAAAAAATTCTTAAAGCCTTCCGTATAGGCAACCATCCGACCGCCGTGTTCACAGAGTTGTCTATACTAACGCTTGTTAAAGCATATTAAAATTAATTGCTTAAATTTTTTATGATAATTCAAATATCTACTCCATTAATTAAAAAATAAATAAATTAATGATTTTTGTACGTGTATAAATTCTTTTCTGAAATTAAGCAGAATTAAAAAATTGTCTAAACATTTAGGAAAATTAGGAAAGTTTCGTAGTCTTAGACAATTGCGAGTTTTTGTGATAAAAAAAAGTAATCTTTGCGCCTGTAGCGTAGGCTACCATACAAACACCTGAGTTCATCGGTTTGCCTATACTAAGGCTTTTTGTTCAAGGAATATTGTTTTTATACAAACTGGCACGTAATTTAAATTAATTCTTTATCATTTTTAAAAGCAATTCAATCATTTTCTCCATTAATGCAAGCAAAAATTTAAAAAATTAATTATTAATTTGTCTACGCCTAAATAAAGAAGAAATTTGTTTAGGCATGTAAAAATTAGGGAAGTTCTAGTCATAGTGAGTTGCACAAATTTCTTAGCTTCTTTTCTGGGACATTTTTAATGAAAATAAATAGTTAAGTGAAGCTTAATTATGTCCAAGTTTGATTTAAGGGTGTTTGGCGTATACCTTCGAGTGAAATAGACAGGCCCGGCTCACTGGCAGCCCACATGGGACGCTGCGTGTCTTTGCTGCTTCAAGTTCTGCACGACACCAACGACCACAAAACCTTGTTGGATCTATGTTTGCAACTGCGCAGGATTCCAGACGCAGATAAGCAAGGGGGTTCAACCCATTTCTTAAGCAACGAGTCTAATATTTGCAATTTTTAGAATCTACATCAGGCACATAGAGCGCGAGCAACTTTCAGAGCAGGCCCTCACCTTGTGCATTCAATGTTTGAGGAAGCAAATCAAGAACGTGGTCAACCTATCAGCAGCGGCTTCGCAGAAGTTTGTCTTGGATGTGTTCAGGATGTATCAGAGAAGTCAGAAGAGTTTGGCATACAAAGAAGGGGTGTTTTCCTCGATGCTCGTCGAAGTATACAAGAATTATATGGGGGACAAGGTAAACCCTGCGCTTTATTTTATTTTTTCGTGTGGTTAAAATGAGTTGGTTTTAGATTCCTGAAAGCGCAAACGTTTTAGACATGGCTGTTAAATACTGTCAGCAAAATAGGGCGGCTGAGAAGTTGAAAAAGCAACAGCAAACTCAGCAAAACCTTTTCCCCCGAGCGGCTACTTTAACACCTGTTGTAAGAAGTTGATTTTTTTTTGCGCAAGCCAAATTGTAATTTAATTTTCAGCCACCCGTACTTCCACCACCGTCAGCCGTGGCGCCTGTTCCATCCCAGCCGCTGAAACGGCCAGGTCTGGGACGCCCAAGGGGTCGTCCACCTGGCCCAAAAATTCCGGGGCAAACCAGAGCACCCCGAGGTCGCAGCCCCATAACCAGCTCTAATCTCCTATGGAATAAATCGACGTATGAGGCGGCCACTTATGATTATTTAAAGCATTACCAGGAGGAATTGCTTCGTCAATACAGCCAGACTTTATCCTTAACGCAGCAGATGAACCAGCTGAGTTCTTTCTTACCTTCCACAGCTCAGAGTAACCTCCTCAGCCCTACGAGCTTGCTCCAAACAATGCAGCAGCTAGGCACGGGGATTAACCCATTAATCGGCAGTCAACTATCCCAGAGTTTGAATCAGTTAAATCCCAGCTTGATGAAAAAATTGAACGACATGTATAAAGTCCCGACGAGCATGCCGAGCACCTCACAGCTCCCCCAGGGGATGGCAGCCGAGCAAATCCGACAGTACACTTCAATGAATCAAACAGCCAGTAACAAAAACTTACTGGCGGCGCAGATGAGCAATTTACTGGCGTCACAACAACAACAACCAAAGATGACTTTGCCGAAATCAACCAGCTTTCCGGTGTTTAGCAGCAGCACAAGCTCGACATTCAAGTACCCCCCGACTGAGTTTACGAAACCCAAAGTCAAGGACTGCACAAAAACTACGAGCAGTTACATTTCTAATAAAGTACGGCGTCGGAGTGACTTTGTTCAAATTGTTAAAACAATCATTTTTTAGGATCACTCTTTAAAGTCGGTGCGAATCAAGTCGAGCCACCAGGAAGCCGAGAAGGCTGCAAGCATCTTGAAAGACAGGCCCAATATTTCGATAACTCCGGTCACGCAGCCGATGGCGAGCACTATAAGTTCTCCGAAGCATCCCCCGCCTTCAAACCAGGCGAAAACCCTGCAAGAAAAATTAGCTGACAAGCAAAAGCAGCACGGTAGTAAAAATCTGGGGGCAAACACGATTGATTTCAGCAATAAAGCCATGGAGAAATCGTATTATGGGACTTTAGCTGCGAGCAAGGCCTTGGATTTTGTGCCGAAAGCGGTTGAGAAACCCTCGTACTCCACCATCAGTAACAGCAACAAACCCTTGGATTTCGGAACTAAAAGCAGCAAGGATAAGGTAGCGTTCTCCGCTGCTAATAAAATCGTAGACTTCGGCATGAAACATCCGGAGAAATCTATTTACTCCGGGGTTTCGAGCAGCTCTACCTTTTCGACGTCAAACCTATCCAATATAAATATTCCTTCGTCGTTGAATGTCATTCCTACGTTTCCAAAGGAAACCGAGGTCGTAATAAATCCGGTAAGACAGCGTTTACTGATTCAGTGTTGATATTTTTTTCTGTTGCAAGCAAATCGCGATCTGATAATCATAAGTTTCCAACCAACGAATTAATTTCTGATAATAAATCGAAAGTTAACACCTGTTTGTACTAAAAAAAAAAAAAAATTACATTCAGTTTATTACAGTCAAGCTATAAAAATAAAGACAATCGGAAATTTAAGAGCATAAAAATTGTCAAAATGAGTTAAAATTATTTTAATTTTTGGGAAAAACCTAGGTTCCCAATGCCAGGGAAAAGTCAGGCAGTTTGCTTGTTTTACTGCAAGTCAGTGAAATTAATTGAAAAACTGGAAAATTGTTTAGAATGTTAAACAAAAAATTAAGAGAATTGCGGAATCTAAGTGAATTGCGGAAAGGTTTCACATTTCTGATAGAAATGTTATTTTGGACTTCAGTATAGGCAACCATGCAAGCGGCTGTGTATATTGAGTTGCCTACGTTAAAGGCACTTCCTGTTTTTTTTTTAAATTTATTATTTTTTTAAACAAACAGGCGTATTATTAAAATTAATTGCTTATAATTTTTAAGGTAATTCAATAAAAATTTTCTCTACAGCAATACATAATAATAAAAATTAAATAATTTACTAATTTTTGTACATCTATTTTTTTCTGTTCTGGAATTAAGGAAAAGATGTTTGTTTAAACACGCAAAAATCAGGAAAGTTGCATAATCACAGGAAATAGTGCGAGTTCTTGGATGAAAAAGTTGGGGAAAACTTGGAAAAGTCAGGAAATGTTTCAGTGAAAATAAAGTGCAAACAATTATTCTTTTACTCAAATGAATAGATAGTTTTAATACAAACTGAAGATTTGGAACACTGTGATTTTCAGGTTGCGAAATGTGTCTTTATGTGTTATTGTTATTAATAATTGTCAAGGCTTTTACACAAGAAATTTTTAGGGCGAATCTAATTTTTTAAAATTTTGACTTTAAGTCAGGAAGGTGAGTTTGTTTAATACTGTGAGAATCTAGAGATTATTAAATGCACTTCTTCAGCTTAATACATACTTGATGTAACAGTTTAGTGGTTTTACTAATTAATTTATAATGTTGTTAATTGATTAACAGATTCATTAAACTGTATTATTTCATTTAACGTAATAATCACTTAATGAAAAGTGTTTTTATGAATTTTAAGTTCAACAAAAAAAGAATTCTTCACGTCAATACTTGTCTTAAATTCATGAAACCATCATCATTATTATTAATACGTCTCATAAAATTCCATTCTGTGATTACTATTACATCCGGTATGTATTAAGCAAAGAAGTGATTAAATATTTCAATTAAATATTTACAAACAATGTAGCTTTGAGTAGGTATACAGTATACACATAGATTTCTTATTGCTCTTATTATTTACTACTAACTGAATTAAATTTGCAGTATTTTTGAAGAGTAGAAGTATTATTGGAATATTTAAACCGATCTTTGTTTGTATCTCTTCGTTGTAGTTTGCACTAACGGTCCGTTTCTCTTAATTTCTGTGACGTATTGTATTTCTGTGTTTTAAGATGGGGGCCGCAAAATCATCCAAGTCCGCCGAGCAATTTTACTCGAGCCACAAAGCAGACGCTAACAAGCCAAAATCATCCATTACCGTGCCGGCAGGATTGGAATTGCCGCCGAACATTCCCACGTCTTTAAGTGTAATAAGGAAGCCGGAAGAGAAGCTCGAAAGAAAGTTGTCTTCCGATGATGATGTCATTATCATAGAATAGGCAGGCATATAGTTAGTACTAGTGAGTTTTGCGTGAATAAAACATTTAATGTGCAATACACTTTTCGAATTATTCCATTATATCAAAAGTTTATTTATTAATAACAGCATTACTGGCATTTTTGGTTTTCCCTGTAGTGTATATTCGAGTGTTTTCTAAGCGAACCCTTATCAGCGAACGGTCGACCACAAATGTAACAGGAAAACGGTTTCTCCCCGCTGTGGGTCCTCAAGTGCACCACGAGATTGCTTGGCGTTGCAAAGTCCTTATCGCATACACTGCAAACATTCTTTTTGAGACCCGTGTGTTTCCTATCGTGCACTCTCAAGACGGAGGAACTCGAAAACGACTTTCCACAGTGTGCGCAGACGTAAGGTTTTTCACCGGTGTGAGTTCTTTGGTGGTGGATTAGCGTTCCTTTCTCAGTAAATCTGCAGCAAATTTTCCCCCTCTGTATTAAATAAATTAATGATATTCTAACCTCCACATACCTTCTGGGGCACTGATCGCAAGCATACGGTCTTTCCCCAGTGTGCGTTCGCACGTGCTTATCTAAACTAGACGACTGCGTAAAACACTTTCCGCATTTCGAACAGATGTACGGCTTTTCCCCCGTATGCACTCTGATGTGTTTCGTTAGGTTTACACTTTGACTAAAAGCCTTGCTGCAAGCGCACTGTTTAATTAAAACATGAATTAATTGATTGTAATTTCAGGAGCTCTTACTTGCAAAGGTGACACTTATACGGTCGTTCCCCCGTGTGCGTCATGTTGTGTGCCTTCAAGGAACGCGGGTCTGCAAACGATTTTCCACACGAAGAGCACATCAGGGGCCTTTCGCCCGTGTGCTTTCGCATGTGCACGTTCAGGTAGAAAGGTTCTGAAAAGCTGAAACGAATTATACTTTCAGGAGAACGTAATCTGGACGGATTCGTACCCTTGTCCGCAAACTGTACACAAATGCTTTTTCTCCCTCGGCTGTCCCGTGTGCCTGCGCATGTGTTTGGTTAGGGCGTGAGATTCTGCAAAGCCTTTCCCACACTGTTGACAAGTATGAGGTTTATGAATCATGTGTGTTTTAATATGTCTTTTTAACATCTGACGTGCTACAAAGACAGACAAGGTGTCTCACGGGTGGACTTGTGCGTAAGCTAATCGGAATGCGTGCGAGTCTTACTTGCGAATTTCTTGGTGCAACGTGCGCAAACATGTTCGCCTGATTTCGTGTGCGTGGATTGATGTAAGTGAAGGTCGGCTTCGGCGTTAAAAGACTGGATGCATTCGGAGCACGGGAATGGCAGCGGCGGTGGTGGATCTTCATCTAGAAAGTCAGTCAAATTTTCCACTATTTCTTTACCGTTTACTTGTGAACTAAAAACGTGTTTCTTTATAACAAACTTTATTAGGAATTAACGTGCTTGGGGGGGGACTAACCAGTTTTTAGAGTCGGATCCAACCTTGCCTTTCCTTTTTATTTTTGCGTCAGGGCTTGCGATGAAATCATTCAATTTAAAATTAGGTTTCAGTATCTGAGAGTCTGAAAATTGAATTAACTTTGCAATATTATGCAAAACCATTGTAATTGGTAAACGAAACCCTACAGGATTACCTTTTGCAATCGTTTTGGTGTGAGTGCTTTGATGTAACAAATAATCCGCTTCGTTACAGTACTTCTCTTCACACTGATCGCAATTGAAACTCGCAGCAATTTTGCTTTCTACATTGTTTGATCCTTTGTGATTATTTTTAATGCGTTGCTCACACTCAACAACGCCTGCAGTTTTACCATCACCAAGACTTACTTGCTCGGTGTGTATTCCCTCGATTTCCAACAAACACGCATTGGTTTTAGCCACCTAAAATTATAATGTGCTCTGCGAAGCCGCTATTTGGATATATCATAACAATAACTTACCAAAGGCTCTTTGGAAATGTAGGAAAATAATGTGGCCTGTGACTTTTCACATTGCTGCTTGAAATTGTAACTTATGATTATCGTCTCCTGACAACGCAGGCAAATATTACTTGGATAACCGTCGTTTGGTGATACCTGTAAACTATGGTTTAACAAATCCGGTTTTCGAGGGCGATTTAAGGGGGCGAATAGTGAATACCTCCCGAACGAAGCGGCAGAAGTTCATCATGTGTGCGACGTTCGTCTCGTATAGGTTAACCAAGTTGATTTCGAATGACAGGCAGGTTCTGCAAATGTGATTGAAATCAATTGCTTCATTATTCATCGTTTCTTCGGCGAAAATAAATCAACAATTATTATAATAAAAATAAAATTCTTCCGTCAAAACAATCACAAAAACAATCTCATGTCAGTCTTCAGTGTGGTCAACCATCGAATAAGCGGCGCTGCCAACCCACTCGACCAAAAATTCCTTCTTCAGCGTACAACAGCTGCGTTCGGCAATGCAATCTTTTTCATCAATCTTCTGAATCATTCAGTAATGACAAGTCGTGAATATTTTGGCGGATCTGAAGCGTTTGACAAAGAGAGTAGATGAAAAACATAACTCGCTAATTGCCTAAATTAATCAGGGAAATTTAAAATATAGGAGGTTAAAATAAAAAGTCATGTTTAAAAGGCTTGGTTAAATTTTTCAAATTTCGTTTGCACTTACGTTTTTCGAATATAATGCGATCGTTATCGTTTTAAATTTGAAATTCCTCTTCAAACATTCCCTTCCCTTTTACTTAATTTTTTTCTTACGATTGTAATTTGTTTCCAATTTCAAATTCATCTGTTTTCCTTGTGGCTTTCCGAAATTGAACGATCGTCATTTGTTTTTTCTTTCCTTCATAAATGAATTAATCAAAAATGTTTTAGACTTTCCTTCTCCTTCGCGAATAATTACATTATTCGTCATTCGTTGCGTCCTACTTTCTTCAGAAATTTTCGTTTCGTAAATATTTAAGTATTGTGATATCTGCTGATTTATTTTTGCATGTTGGTTCTTGCGAAGTTCGAATTATTACTAAATCTTGAACGTTTTTAGAAAAATTTTTGTGCAAATCGTTTTTGATTGCAGTGAGAACCTCGAGCAGCCTCTGGACAGCTGTTTCAGCCCTGCTTGGGGCTTCTTCAGCAGAGACGTAGCTCGACATTCCCACTGCAGACCAAAAACGACTTGCCCAATTTATTCGCAATTGCGATGTAAGAATGATGAACATATAAAATAGCGACATCTTACTATCGCTTTTTGACCTGACATTGCAGTGGGAATGTCGAGCTACGTTTCTGCTGAAGAAGCCCCAAGCAGGGCTGAAACAGCTGTACAGAGGCTGCTCGAGGTTCTCACTGCAATCAAAAACGATTTGCACAAAAATTTTTTTCTAAAATCTTTCATTATGCTTTGACAGCAAGCATGTAACACTGGTTAGAAGTAATTCAAAATTCATTAAAATAAAGAAAGAAAGTAAATGTTTACTTGTTTTGGAGTGTTCATTTCTTAATGTTGGGGATTATGTCAAGCCACACCGTCGAATGTTCAACTTCACACAATCACCAACATTGAGAAATGAACAGTCCAAAACAAAAAACATTTGTTTCTGTTAAAAAATTGAAAAATTTGCTGGATTATTAATGATTCTTTTGCATTTTGTCCCTTTTCCATTTTTTTTTTTTGAAATTATTCCTATATTGAACGACTTTTACCCTATGTTGGCAACGCTATGCGTAGAATTGATCAAACACTCAATCAATCAAACTTTTATGAAACATGAAAATTCTGAGACAATAGGCAATTCTAGCTAAGCGACGCGACCTCTAGCGGAATTATTTGAACTACATAAAAGTGACGCAGTTAGTGGGAAATTCTTGTGTTGCTATAAACTGTATGGTTTCTGTTCAATAATTTGTATTTGCACAATTAATTTCTAACGAAAATATAATAATTAAAATTCCCAGAACCATCACATAATCTCTCAAAAAAAAAAAAGAAATTAACTTTTCTGCTACAAATAACGTTATTAACAACACTTCGAGGAAATAATAATAATCTTGAAAAACTTTAAACCGTAATTGAAAACTCACTTACTACTTACTTCCACTTACTACGTCACAAAACTCTCGTTTCCATGGTTACCGACAGGCCGGAAAAATTAATTTGAATAGCCCATAGAGAAACAAAAGAAATACAAACAAGGGAAAACAAGAGAAATAAAAGAACAGCGACAAAATATAAGGAACGAAGCGAAAAGGAAAAAACAAAAGAAGATCGTCAACACCAATTTCGCAAAAAATTAAAGTAACAAACAAAAACAAACAAAAGAAGATAACAAAATAAGATAAATAAAAAAGAACGATGAACTACGAAAAAGCGTTAATAAAATGCGAAAAATCAATTCGGTATAATTTTCTGACAAAAAATGAAAAAACGAAAGAAAAATTGTAAAATAGCATCAATCAACAAAATATGAAAAATCAATTTGATGAGAATAAACAAAACAGAAAAGAAATACGAAAAGATTAAACGAATTAAAAAAATTCAAGTGTACGGTGCGGTGCGATTTATTAATTAAGTGATTGTTATTACTAAGGGTCGTCGGGCATTCCTAGGATACGTAGTAAAAAACAGTATAAAGATAAACAAAGCAGCGACGTAGATTTCAACGTCGCCGCTGAACGGCTTTTATGCCCGAGGCACTCTCACCCTCACGCTCATTGCATCAGAAGCAACCCTTTGATGTAAATTACATGTGTAACATAATTGCCTTTATAGTTTCTTTCAAATTAATAATTATGAAAACATTATAATTCTTTAATGTAGCTCTTAAAAAGACTGGCCTAATACATTTAATTCATATCAATTATAGCGCCTCCACTGCAAACAGAATGCGAGTTCATTTCGGAATGACTCGATTATGTAAACAAGTTTTTATATCCAGTCGACCAGAACTGTAGTGGTTAATGCGTGCCGCATAGACTTCTCGGGCTTCAACTGGTTTATTGTTTTGTTTTTACAAGGCAGACGCGTTAGAGATTCGAACTTTTTCCGACTACGATCGCTTCAGTATATTAGTAGTTCCTCGTATATTTTAATAATAATAATAATAATAATAAATTTATTGGACCATTTCAAAGAAAAACAAAAAAATTTACAGTAATGAAACAGATGATAGGAATCCAATGGGACTGGCATCAGTTTACTACAACAAATGCAGCAAACTGTTCTACCTGCCAACCCGAACTTAACTAAACTTAACTAAGTCATATCTATAAATATAAGTACTATATATGAAAGTTTGATAACACATGGCAGACCTATAAATGGAAGGACAATCTTAGTTGATCTAACGAAACCTTCCGCCTAAATTGCGCCTAGGCCTGGTTATTACTAATTTTTTCAGTTCGTTTCTTCCTACAGTAACGTCAACTAACGCTGCTCTAAACTCGTACAAAACAGTAAAAAGTTTAGAAATTTTTAATTCCTTTCTTTCGTTAATAAAAAACCACAACATTTACTTTATTGACGACTTAACTTACACGACCTTAATTTTCCGTTTAAGATTATTTGTCAGTTCTGATTTAACATGTGCTACACTTCTTAATTATGATTATGATTACGAGTATTTGTTACCAATTCATTCTGAACCAACTGAAATGAATGTCCTTAATAAGTCTTGTAAGTTGTTCTTGTGCTTATGTGCATTATCGTTCTTGTGCTCATTGGGCAGAACGTAGCCTGACTGTATGGACCACTTGTTTGTGACATATGCTCCGAAACTATTTCGTTATGAACAACTATATTGCACGTTAATGTTGCATGTGTATATACGAGGAAATGCACTTGCTTGGCTAATATTAAGCGAGCATTCCACACAAATGAAAAATGACACTGCAAGTTAACATCAACGTAAACGAATATTGATTCTTTTTGAACTGCTTTGAACTCCTGTTTTATTTACTCTTTAAAAATGAAGTATACCGAGACAAAGCAAAAATTATTTTGGTCAAGGTGGTCATGAAATAAACTCAAGATACTATTAACCCTCAAGTAAAATCAAAAAAACTAAACAAATATTTTTCAGAACAGCTTGACAAATTTTGACAATCAAAAAAATGATTGATACAATGCGCGTACCTAAATAATTTTTAAGTCCCTTGACCAAAATAATTTTCGATGTCAAAGTACAATGAGTAAGCGCCCACCATTTTATTTACGACCATCATAGTACGTAGAGTATTTCATGAGTTGCAAATACTTTGAAATGTTCTGTGTTTTAGAATTAGCGGCAGAGGTCACTTAAAAAGCTATTTGAAGCTCATGCGCGACCATTTTGCTTTTTGCGAAAGGTAATTCGATTCTAAATCTCTGCGCGAAACGAATTTTCGTTGAGCTAAAAACTCAATTTCCACGCGTTTAAATGGGAAAACTAATTAAGTGTCTCCTAGTCTTGACAGCGATCTCCCTTTAACTGAAGGCAAAATCAATTAACATCGGTTTTACAGTGCGGTGTGCATCAGGTTTAATGCACAAAAGGTTCCGATCCGAACTCGTCGCATTTTTTTTTCAATTAAAAAAATGTATATTTGTTTTTATTTCGTTTAGGGGCATTTGCACCACTTTCAGTTAAAATTTAAGCTCCACTTAACTCCATAGAAACAATTGTTGCAACAAACGTTTCTATGGAATTAAGTGGAGCTTAAATTTTAACTGAAAGTGGTGCAAATGGCCCTAAGGCTCCTAAAAAAGTATATTTGTTTTTATTTATGCCGTGGTGGAATATAAGAAAACCTCAGCTGGACAATGTCAATTCCACCAAATTTCAAAATTTAGGACTAGTTAATTAAATTTAAATTTCAATTAATTTGAACTTACTTTCTTAACAAAATTCATTAGATGGTGATAGCAGTTTTGTTTTTGATTTCTTTCTCTCTTTTTTTTCTACAATCTACACACCGTCAGATTCCCTTGTATTGTAAGTGAAATCGAAACAATCCACATTTCATACATTTCCTTATTTATAATGATTTATAAATGAAATGAAACGAATTTCATTGAAATGTAACCGATGTTCCTCTTACGTGTTGCATTTAGTTCTTGCGCTCATCGCGCAGAATGTTGCGGGCGTTGTTCGTGAGTGACATTTGTTCCGAAACTATTTTGTTACGAACAAAAGTACATTGCACATTAATGTTGCATGCGTGCGAGTGCACTTGCTTATAGTTGATATTAAATTGCAAGCAAGCCGGAATTCCACATTGAAAATGTCGTTATAACTTGTTTTTCCACGTTCGTTTTAAAACAAAGCCCGAGTTTTTCAGTTTCGTTTCAACAAGGAAAGAGCGTGCAGATACATTTTCCTTTTCTTCTTCTTCTTCTTCTTCTAATTCACAAATCGTCGCCAGGTTTTAACAACAAAAACGTTTTATTTTAATCGCCGCGCCGGACTTGTGAAATTGCTTTGAGGATTAAGAAATTGTTTGAGAACCGTTGGCCTGGCCAGTGGTTCTCAAACAAACAGTTTCGGAAAAGTGTTCAACTGCGACTTTCTCGAAAACTATTTACGAGCTTCAAGCTTTGCACAACTATCACACTCGCCCTGTATTTGAAATATCCTGCAATTTTCTTCTTACAAGCTGTACGTACATCTACATTATTGTTTGTCATTTAGCTTCTTCTTGACATTCCTTTTGAAAGTAATAAAAACATAGAACCAGATGAGCAAGAATGTACCACGACGCTCACCATAAATGATTTGACCATTTGACAGTTTCGTAGCCCTTACGTTGAATATTCTTAAGGGTATGGTTCGCGTGCAGGAGTATCATTTAAGTTGAGCGTCGTAGTACATAAGCAGGTGCAGAATTAGTAAATGAAGTCAACACAAAACTAAAATTAAAAAAAAAAAAGAAAATAAAAAAAATATACGTGTAAATGAGCGGTAAACAAACGAAAATTTGCCGATTCTTATTTGGAAAAAGAATGATATAAACCCAAATAATGTAAGTATGCACGAAACGTAATTTTAAATTTCGCGCCAAGAAAAATGTAATTCGAGAATAATCACATAGATGGCGCTGGCGCGCTGCAATTTTATTCCTAGTTAAAATTACATTAAAAAGAAAAAGAAACGTACGAAACATCTTTTAATAACGGAATGTAAACCAGAAATCTGAATGATCAATTTTAAGCGTAATTTGAATTTATCAATTTAAAAATTTCACGCCGGTTTTTGATGAAATTCCTTTACCAATTGAATTTATATAGGAATTCTAAAAACTCGGAATTTCGTCCTTGAAATACGAGAAAAACTTTCATCCATTACGCCAGAAAATTTATATTTTTTGATTTAATTTTCTTGGGAACTAAATTTAGAAAATTACTCCTAATTAAATTCGATGAGCACCAAAAGAACATTAAAGAGAGACGAACAGGAATGTGAATATAAGATGAAATAAAAGCAAAAAAATTATTTTACAGAAAATTAAATCCAAAATCCAGTAAATATTTTAAGTACAAAAATGACGTAAATGTGAAAAACGATTTTAAATATTTGCACCCCTGAAAAATTGTAATTTGTCAAAATTTACATAGATGGCGCTGGTGTATTTTGCTTTGATCTTTTTACATTCCTAATTAGGTACGTGGAAATTTAAAAAAAAAACATTTTTGAAAGAAATGTTGAAATTTCAATATTTTTAAAGGGAAACGTTTCAACAGAAAATGCGTATGTAAGCATAAATAATAATAATGCGCTTCAACATTAATAACAATACGTAACACTACATAATACATAAAAACTAATAACCTCAATAAACTGTCAATTAAGGCCCGACGTCTTCGCCTACTTATAAATTTATCTGCCAGGTAGTATCCTCAGAAACTATTATCGATACAATGGTATCCAAGGATAATACCTGGCAGATAAATTTATTAGGAGGTGAAAAAGTCGAGCCTAAATGATCTCAATCTCATGCACTTTTTTATCGCAGTTCTAAGACTAATTCAAATCTTTTCAATTTTCAACAAAATTTTATTTTTTTCTGTTTGATGCATTTTCTTTTATCAATTGCATGATTTTTTTCGCACTTTATGAACTCATTTTTACAGCTTTCTTTTGTTTCCTACGAGTTTGTTTTTATTTGCAAAATTTTCGTCGGTTTTAATTTTTTTCTGTCCATCTTATACTTATATCTATATCTTTCTCTCTCTTTACGCTTCCGTATTTCTTTTTTGTTTATTTTAATTAAATTAATTTTATATCTATATCTTTCTCTCTTTATGCTCTCGTATTTCTTTTTTGTTTATTTTTTTCAAATTAATTTTTCACATTTTGTGTTGACTGACGGACTGATGTTTTTTTTTACAGTTGTGTTTTGTTTTCATATTTTTTTGGTGTAGAGATTCATTTGTTTTTTTCCTTTTCAACTTAATCGTCAATTTTTTTCTTTTTTTTCTGTTCTTTACGCTTTCGTATTACGGATTTCTCTTTTGTTTTACTTAGCGAATTAAATTTTTCGCATTTTATTGGGGCTTTTTCGTAGTTCATGGTTTTTCGTTTGTTTTGTGTCCTTTACAGTCGTGATCCTTTTGTTGCATGCACTTAATTCGGCGTTCGTTTCTTTTTAAGTTTTTTTTTTATAGTTCATTTCTATTTTCTACGAACTTTTTGTTTTGTCCGGAAAACGGTCGCTCTTTTTCGTTTAGATTGTTGTCGCCGATCTTCTTTTGTTTTTTCTTTTCGTCTCATGCCTTGTATTTTGTTGCTGTTTCTTTTATTTCCTTTTTGTTTCTGATTTTTTGCAGGTTAATATGTTTTTTTTTTCTTTTGATTTGTTCTGATTTTTAATATCTAAATCGGCGATTTTATATTTGTTTTTTTTTTTGTTCCGTTGATAATATTTTATGTATTTTAAAGGTAATTCTTTTTTATTAATCGATTAAAAAAAATGATTAATTTCAGGGATTAATTAAAATTAATCCCAGGAGTCTACAGTTTTATATTTTCTAACCATAAAAAAATTAATTAGTTTTAAAGTTTTGAATTTTTGTTAAAAAATCAGTCGCATATTTTTACTTCAATTATGGTGTCAATTTCTTTTTCCCCTTTTTATTTAAAAATTTCCCGAAAAAGGAGAATTTCCCTAACAGTTGGTAGACGTTAAAAATTATTGTAAATCCTGAAGTAAAAATGTAAAAATAAAAAAATATTTATACAAGTTTCTTTGCTAATTCAATACCTTATTCAAGTTTATCCAATAATCCGAACAATTCGAGAAACAGAAAACGTGATTATTTAACAGCAAATTTTGACGTTACATTTGACAGCTTCGGATTTGAAATTAGAAGCGACGTGCGTGCAACGAAGATATTCTCTGTCATAGCCTACTTGGCCAGATTTTTATTTAGACACTCTTTACATCTGTGCCGAAAATCTTTCTTCTAAAGTTAAAAATAAATAAAAAATTAATAAATAAAATAAAGGCTGCAAGTTTTTAGGCAAAATGTTAAATATCTTCAGAACGGGATATAGATTATGGTACATAAAAAAAATGTGTAAAATTTTATGGGCAATCCAAATTTGACATCATGTATAGAGTGTGCCGTTTGAAATTAAAAAAAGTTGCATTCGGTACCGCTGTTTCGATTCACCCTGTACAGATGAAAATAATTTTATGTTGTAGACCTTTAAATTTTAAAACAAAACAAAAACATCTTGAAACTTTTTTTTATATCTGCAGTAGTTATTGAGGTGTAGCCCGAGAACGCACTGTTGGGACATCCTGTATATTTTAGTTCTGGAAAACGTTCATAGGTGGTAGGTTCTGAAAAATAAGTTTTCAAATCGATTGCGTGTAATTTTGCGCGCGTCTAGAGAGAAATTCATTCCTCCTCCTCCTCAAATAATAACACGTAATAATAAAAATGATAAAGTACAGTAGTTCTAAATTATGCCCTCCATCTTAAACAGTTACCGACAAAAACAAAACAAACGACACGAGCGAAAAAAAAAAAAAAAAAGAAACTACGTGTACGAAAACTAGCGGAAAACGCCGACGCTCAACGGTACGGAACTGAAGCGCTTCGCTTATCACGTCTCTGGCAGTATCGCGTTGGCGTCGGCGTCCTAAAGAGGAGCAAGAATACGTCCGTCAAAGCTCGCAAGAGAGCGCGTGCTCGTCCTTAAGACTTTCAGCAGCAGAGCTCTCGCCCCCTCACAGGTGCGCTATTATCATCAACATCCTCCTCCTCGAGACGTCGTCGTAACTCATCGGTTTGAATGGTGTAAAGGTGTTCTGGCTTCTTCGGATAGTTCGCCGTCGCCGCCGCCGCCGCCGCCGCCGCAACTTTTCAAGGCGCACGAAATAAAACTTTTGCGGAACTTTTTGAGGCGGTAACAATATGTATTGTGCGGCTTACGTTTAATGGTGCTTTACATTGGAGGTGTTACGCGAAAGATTAATTAATTAATTAATTAATTAAAGAGCGCTCCTCGCCGGTGCGGAATGGCTTTGTAAATTGGCATTGTGCGGAACTTCTTTTTGGGTCCCGTTTCCGAAATGGCTGCCGGTTGGTGTTCCGCAGTTTTCAGCCTCCTATTCGGCCTGCAGGTTTTGCAAGGTAGGAAAGTTTTTTTTCCTTTGCGTTGAAAAACGCAATCTTTTTTGCTTCTTTGTTTTGCTGCTAAACCTATGAGTCATGCTGATGCGTACGGAGGACGAATTCCTCAACACGGATTCCGATCTCAATTAAATGAAAATCTTCACAATCTTTCAATTATTTATACTAAAGAAAAAAATTAATTAAATGAATTTGCTAAAAAAGTTTTTTGAAAAAATATTTGCAATTTTTCTGTAAGATTTGCGAACAATTTAAATGCGAAATAAAATCTAATCGGAATAATTTTTTATAGTATTAAATTTAATATTATTATTATATTAAATTAAATTAGAATAATAATTTTCTAAAAATATAAAAATAACATGTCAATAAGATTTTGATTGGATTTGACAGATAGAAAAAGAAAGGCAAAACAAATTATAATAATTTTTATTTTGTTAATACCGGGCGTCCCAAAATCATGTTACATCTTATAACTATATATAGGAGAAATATATTTTGCGCGGATCAAATTCTAATGAAGCGGGCAATATAAGATATTAGACCGCAGCGTGTAAACAAACGCGAGGGCTGCGGAGACAATTAACGCCGCTACAGCAATGGTGTTACTCAGTATAACAAAAAACAGAGCAATATTGCCGCAATAAAAAATTACAGTTGTGTAATCAATTCTTCTTGTTTAAATGTGTAAAGATTTTCAGAGTAATTAGTTGACCAGTTGTGCATCGACCGGCGAACTTTATTACGACATTGCGTCATATAGTAAGAACGCCGTAAATTATTTTCACCGTCCCATTACACAATGTGCCTGTTCGATACATTTTTACGGCGCTACTGAAACGATGGCGTGTACTTATCGAAATCCTAAGCTTACTTATAACGTTCTCGATTCGCTGATTCGCTTGCGCTAGTTGCACTCAGAGTCTTTGCATCTTGTTTTAACCTAATCTCATAACAAGGGATGGAGATACTCCCCATTGTACTTGTGGCAGGACTTGTGTGGGGGACTTAAATCACATTTTATTTCAATGTCCGAATAATATCCAAAATTCTAATCAGTTACATATCAAGCTTATAGTAAATTGATTGCACCTTTAAGTGATCCTTAAACTTTATGAAATTTAAACAATTTAGACGGGATTAAACTAATAATTCTTTTTTTTAAACTCAGTCAAAAATTAATTTATGAATTTAAATGTTCCTGTTAGAATTATTAAACTGAAAAGTTTAATATAAAGTGGATGAAAACGAATACCATTAATACCAACTTAAGAGTCTGGCCGATGATTTTATAACCAACTGCCATAATAATAATAACAGTAATAATAATAATAACAATAATAATAATAATAATAAGAAGAGATACTCTGAGTGCAGCCGATGCAAGCGGATCCAAAACGCTATTACTTAAACTGCAAGATTAAAAAAAAAGATTTAAGTTATTTTGCAAATGGCTTAGAGTTGCTTGCTTTTACAAGACGGAACACTTCTTAAAAGTAACCCCCAAACGCCCCCCCGTCCCCCGGAAATACCTACCACACCTATAGTTAGTGTGTCCACCGATACTATGACTATTTTTTTTTATTACTGATTTGTCAGAAAATTTTATCTTTATAATAATTTTTATTATAGATATATTATATTATATATTGTATATTAAAGATAAAACAGCGACACCCTACGATCCCTTTTTGACCTAACATTGCATAACGATTGACAAATTGAAGCGGGTTTGCTATTACATAATAAGTAACCCCGTGCAAGGCAAGTCGTTTTTAGTACGCAGTGGAAATCTCGAGCTGCGTTTCCGCTGAAGAAGCCCCAAACAGGGCCGAAACAGCTGTACAGAGGCCGCTCGAGGGTATCACCGCAATCTAAAACGATTTGCAACAAAATTTTCTCAAACTTTAACTCAACAAAATTTTTGTTGCAAATCGTTTTTGATTGCGGTGAAAACCTCGAGCGTCCTCTGTACAGCTGTTTCAGCCCTGTTTGGGGCTTCGTCAGCAGCATTAGGTAGCAAATCCGCTTCAATTTGTCTGTCCTACTGCAATGTCAGGTCAAAAAGCGATCGTAAGATGTCGCTGTTTTATCTTTTAATTTAACAATTACATTCACAAATCTTGAACATTTTTGGAAGTTTCTGACGTTTTTCTTTTTAATCGGATCAAGTAGACACAAAAGCAGATCTGACGTGTTTGTCATTTCCATTCATTCGAGAACAAGCATGGATTAACTGCGCTAAACGGCGTTGTGTTATATCTAAAAATTCCTGGTGTTTATCACATATCCGTGGACACGCTGTATATATTTTTATTTCTTAATAAAGTAGCCACTAGATTCTGATCACCACAGTATAAGCAAATAACAATTTTCTGCTCTACTAAATTCTAACTGAACAAAGTACAATTTTATTGAGTTGTGACGATCTAATGCGTGATGAATTAGTCTCACGTGATCCGGGGCCTGGCGCGTCAAGTCTCGACGCTTCGAGAACGTCTCTCTGCTTTGCGACGCGGAATTTTCTGCACAAAGAAAATTCTACACACACTCGGTCGCCGCGCGGACTTAAATATTCGTCAGCCGGGATATTTAAGCGATCGGCCGGGAAGTCCAAGGACGATTCGCTCGCATTGAAGTTTGGAATTGATCGTTTGGCCTACGTTTAAATAAATAAATTTATAAGTGTTATTTTCCGGGTTAACACAAATTAGTGTTCATAGTTGCTCTAAATAAATTTAGTCTATTAATTAAATCGGGTTTTTATTTAAAATAGATTTAAAGCGAACCCTAAATTTGTAACGGAGCGATAAAATAGGGTTGCTTTGATCAATTGATCAAAAATAAAATTAAATCGGTAGTTCCCGGCAAACAACTTTTAAATACAACGTGACGTCGTAACATTAAATGTGGAACACAGTCATAAATTCTATTTTATTTATTTTTTTGCAGGAAAATTTAATAGGAAATTACTATTGCTTATACTGTCGTATATAAAACCTAAAATACTTTACAAAAAAAAAAAAAAAACAAAATTGGGATCATGTCATTTAGAAAAGTTTTGTAAACTGTAGCATTAAATTTGGAACATCTGGTATTTAATTTAATTAAATATGAATTTACTATTGCTTATACGGTTTCATTTAGATAATAATTATTAATTATTATTTAAGAAACGTAGCAATACTTCTATACTATAAAATATTTAAAAAAAATTAAATGTTGAGATCACGTCGTTTAGAAAGGTTTTGTAAACTGTAGCACTAAATTTGGTACACCTGTTATATAAAAAAAATTCAAAATTTTAATTTAATAACAAAAATTGATGAATTGGTTGTCAAACTTTAAGAAAAGTTGTTGCATAAAATGATAAAACTTCATTATTATAAATTTTCATTAAACTTCCGCAGGATGTGCGAACGATTTAAATGCGAAATAAAATCGGGCCTAATTTTCCAAGAAAACAAAAACAAAAAACAAATGTGGAATGTCTGTAGTTAAGCAAAAACCCAAACAAAAATAGAAAAAGAAAGAAATTAAAAGGAATCAATGAATAAATAAATGCTGAAGTCAAAGTGGACGAATATTTCAGATAATTGTCGGAAAATAATATAAAAGAAAGAGACGAGAAATTGTTAAAAAAAGAAAAAATGCGGAGGATCTTTGAATAAATTCAAAATTACGTCGATTGCATTTTAAATTATTTTTTTATTATCGTTTATTTTAATCTTTCACAAATTCAGAACGTAAAGGCTTGCCAACATCTGTACTTCAATTTTTATATACCTACAACGACTGCGCCTTTTATCTCTTTGTTAAATACAGGGTGTTTCGATATTCGTGCATATGGAAAGTGGAATGATTACTAGGCAATACTAAAAATGAATAAAAGTTCTCCTCGTTGTTTTCAAAGTACGCAAAAACTTTTTACTATTTAAATATATTTGTCAACAAGGATTTTTTTTAAGTAGGCCTACTTGATCGAATACTATTGGTCGTTTCAAAAAAAAAAAACGTACAGGAACTCTTTTATTCATTTAAAAAAAACATAATATCGAAACATCCTGTATAAACTAGACGACAAAATTTCCAGTAATTTTTACGTGATCTAACAATAACCGCGCAAGTGTTTCATGTGACCGTAAAACAACTATGAATCTCATGATTTCATCTTAATAAATGAATAACTAAAATAAATGAATAAAATAAAAGACTAATTTCTTGTGCAAATTTGATTTGAATCAACAAACCATTATAATAAAATTATGCCCCCCCTAACTTATTCAACTGTGTAAATAGTTTTCTTTTAAATTTTAGTTTGTTTTTAAAAGATAATAAAATAAAATTTTATTCCATTTCATTTACTCACTTTATTTTCGTTTCAATCTCGCGATAAAAAAACTCAAGCGATTTAAAACATTTTCTAAAGGTTTTTTTTTTTGGTAATAAAAAATTTAAGATTTTAATGAATCGAACACTTGATTATTCTCAACGAAACAGAAGTTGCAGTAATATTTTTCAAAAATTAAATTAAGCGAAGTCATCGAAGTGGTTTAGGGCGATCGCAGCAAGTAATTTGTACTCGTAATAAAACGTCATATATAAAAGAGATTACCGCGTACAAAAGCTAAACACATTTGTACAAACGAATCAGGCTCAAGATTTATTGCGGTCTTTAGAAAAGAGCTTTTGTTATTACGCCTTACCGTCCCTTGGAACTTGGAATTTGATCCTCAGCTGAGCTTTCGGACTTTCAAAAAAAAGTGAGCCACTAATTCATTATTGCATTTATTAAACCTGTCAAAAATTTAATAAATGAACTGTAAACCTCGAATTAATTCAGTTTATTTCGGTACGAATAATTTAAAAGCGATTTCCTCTCGTATCGCATCGGATTCAAACACACGCGTGACTAATGCAATTCGTGCCTAAAAATAGATCATAATTGCAAACAAGTAGATACTTGTTTCAATTCATTCGTTTTAAAATATGCTTTCAAAGTAAAAAAAATTTTGAGGCAAAGGAAATTTTTTAAAGTACGATCTCGGGTTCTTTACAGCACGATAAATTAAGTTCTAAATTCATTCTCGTCAAATCACGTAAATATTTAGACGTTCAATATTTCGTTTCAACCGATTTGTAAGCACACGTATTACCGATTACTGTTTATATGTTTTCAGTTTCACAATTACGTCATCTGTTTTGAGTTTGCGTGTACAATACCGGGTAATAAAATCGTTCGTATCTGAACCTTGTCCTTGCGAAATTAAATCTCATGACTGTACGGTGTCTACAGTCGTGCACAGCTAAAAGTGAACAATACCGGGTGTTTGTGAAATAAGTGCAGGAATTTAAACCTGTAGTACATCAACCGTAACTGGGAACGATTGAACTTGCATGTCCTCAACAAAGGTTTTACACATTTCGAGAAAATCGCAGTTGAAAATCGGGCAAGAAATAGGCGTACGACTATGTTTTTGAGGCAGGTCAAGAAAATGAAATTTTATTGGAACAAAAAACAGAAGTGCAGTCGAGCAGTGATCTTTTCCGAGAAAGTCGCGAGGACAATAAAAGCGTTGTTTTTAACGTCGCAATAAGTCGTATTACAGCTGAGCGAAAGAATTTGCTTCACTTTTTTAATGATTATGACACACGATTTATTGCTCCGTGTTCTTTGGGATCAACAGGTTTGTGAAAAGTGATTGAACGAGTTAGAGCTAAACATGATTACTATCTGCATAGTATTGTTACTTATTAAAATGCCGCAATTCACGTACGGCGAGAGGACAGCATTTCAGAGGAGTGTATTCATGAAGCCGACGACAGAATTTCCGCTAATCCCGACGTGCACACGAACACAAGAATCACTTTTTCGCCGAGCTCGTTTGTTTGTCGCTAATGATGGACGTCACAACCTACATGTATATCATATGTAACATCATTTTAATGCGAACGGTTTATCTAAACAATGTTGAATTATTTTTTAAGTTCAAGTTTTTGTTCTTCTTGTTACACGTTCGGTAATAAATTTAAAAATTATTTAGAAGAAAATAAATAATAACCCGATGTATACCGCGCGTTAAATTTTATCGGTTTTGTACATGAGATCGTACCTCGTTTAGCAAAATCAGCCAAGTGCATAAAACACACCGTCGAGTACACACACACAACACAACATTCGTAAATATATTGCGGCGGCGGTTGTAAAAATGTCCGAATCGCAGGTGCCGCATAAATTTAATCTCGTTTTTAACTATGACGGCGAAAATTGTTCAAACCTAAGCTACACGCGAATAAATTCCGAACGCGGCTCGCGGAATATTATTAGCGTGTTTCATGTATCCATCATGTGCGTTTGACAATTTTCATTAATAGAAACGACTTTGCGCGCCCGAATTAAATCTCGCTTGATGAATGTTCCGCTTTTCCAAAGTTGCTATTGCATTCCGGCAGTTAATTTAATATTTTTCAGCGCGCGTTTTATCCGCGAATTTCGCTGCAAGTTTCAATTTATTTGAGGGAAAATAAATTCCGATTGTATCACAGGTTATGAACATTAAATGAGATTTTATACATTCAATAGCGATCGAGAGTGTAGCAGTTATTATTGAAAATATTACTTTTTACTATTACGAATGCTCCCAAATCTTTGCACAGTACACTCTCCCTTCAATCGCCCTCCGAGTTAACCTTAATTAGAATCAAACGGTCTGTGCAACGAACCGAAGCCAACGTGACATCAGCAGGAACCAAGGAGTTTCAATTTGACGTAAGGAAACTCCAATAGCATTAAAGAGCGAGGGTGATACCAATTTATTTATACAACGTGTTAGCATCAACGCAGGGAAGGAGGGTGTATGATATTCCTTCTACCTTCTTGTAATGAAGTGAGTATACTACAAAAAAAATAAAAATAAACAAAAAGATACCTCAGAAAACTGATGATTCCTTTCGAGATTTTCACTTATTTAACGTCGTTCTCTTCACCAAAAGTAAATAACCACCGTCCACATCCAATAGAATATTCATCATCATCGTCAAAAGAAAAAAATCGGAATTAATAATTCAATGGGAGCAACAAAACGACTGGCGCTGAAGCCGTTCGAAGTTTGTTTGCGCAATAAACAAACCGATACGACTCGTAAATTATTTGGAAGACGCGCGATCGATTTTCGCTCTTGCCCGAAATAAAGAAGGAGGAAAAGAAAGAGAGAAACAAAGCGCGAAAAGCGCGCAAAGTAAACGGATAATTTGTGTTCGTGATTGAATGACGAATCGCTTTTAAATTCTGCGGGGAGCGCAAAAAATGAATCTTGTTGAGAGCTTACGCGGGAATCAATTTCTGAAAAATGCTCGGAAGTGATTCGCTTTTATTTAATATTACAATTCGCCGAAAGAAATAAGCAATACAAGGATAAGCAAAAGTTGCAAATATCTTGAAAACAACCCTCTTTACACGTTTACAAAATAAGTACGAGTAATTTTAGGTCTGACACGTGAAAAAAGGGAAATCGCCAAAAAAGCTCTTACTCTGTTACATATTTACCGTATTTGAAGAATTAGTAATAATAGAAACCTCCAAGAGCAGAAACAATCTGCCCCCCTCCACGTTTCTCTCCGACTTTGTCCCAACGCATTGCGACTCGCGAAGGAATCTCATAGTCTGGACCTACCTTAAGAATCATTTGATAGAATTCGCAAATCATTCTTTTGTAATGAATTGAATTCTGAATTTTACCGAAAATTACATTATTTTAACGAATTACACGTTCAATAAATTTAGGCCGTCCGAGTCGATCAAAAAAAACTTCCTGCAAATTAAAAAACTTCACTCCTTCTTCTTAATAAAATACTCACATCTTTGACAATCAATGTCGATCAAAATTTATTGCTCGCTTGGACGAATCAAAACCAACATGACATACGCAAAAGCCAACCGTGGATATAAGATGACTTCAGTGATAACCAACGGCGTCAAATGTCAAGCGTGAGCGTAATTTATAATTCCGTCGAAACATCAAGTGGGCGAGAAACGTAAATCGCAGGAACCAGTCTCGACGACGTCTGCCACAAACATTCAATTTAATTCCCACGAAAAATTATGAAACGCACCTGCAAGAGGCAGAGCAAATAACAAACTGAACAAAAAAATCTTGCATTGTACAAGTGTCCATTGAGTTAGTTTCGTGCCTTCTAAACAATGACTTTTTACCTTCTTAAAAATTAAAGAAAAATGTCAAGAGTTACCAAAAATGTCCCGACCGAACCGCCGTCGTCCCTCCGCAGCACATATTATTCTCACCGGGGGGGTTGGAGGCGCCTTCCTTAATTCATGTTTTTGCAGATTTATTTGTTATTTATATTTCATTTACTTATTTTATTTATTAATTTCTCGTCAGTTTTTAATCTTAATCGTTGTTGACGTCCTTCTCCGGTTTTCTAGTTTTTGTAACAACCTTGTGACGTATAAGTAGAGAACGGATTCTCGTACATGTGTCAGGTGGAAGGGAGCCGTCGGAGGTGAGGATTACGCTCCGTCCGATGCAGAAAACGAACAGATTTTCTCGAAATGTAATAAATTTTGTTACATTGTTTGACGAAAGGCCCCAGAAATATATTCTACACGAGGACGCTTGGCTGTTTGACGAAGTGCAAATGCTAACAAGGCACAAAGTCGCTACATTTCTTATGACGTTAAGGGAAAGACGACTTTATGGACGTACGCGAACGCCCAGGTATAAACTATGATTTCGGTCAAACTGTTACTTTTTGATATCTGATATCAAAACTGTGATTTCACAGTGATACTGATATCACAATATCGCCCATCACTAAGTATGATAAATTGAAGACTGAGCATTCACGTCAAGGCGGAGCGCGAAAGCGCGTAATCGTCAACCCCGACGGCTCCCTTCCACCTGTCACATGTTCTGGAATCCGTTTTCTATACATAAACAAATATTTTCACCGTCAATACCAATTGAAACAAATAAAACTTTTCAAAGCAAATTCATGAAACATCAAATTCGACGTGTTTTTTTTTTTTGATAAGAGAAAATTGCATTAATTTTGGTATTGCAGCTCAAAGTTGATAATTTTTGTATTCAACATTTTGCAAAACGAAGACTCTCTAATTAAAATTTCGTATACAGTCGTTGACGTCGTCGTGTTCGTTTTCGATCAACTCTGATCTGGTAAGACGGGGAAAAAAAAAACAGCGATCGTTATGAAATAAAACCTGAACGCATCATCGAACACGACGACTATATAAATAACAATGCAGGACTGATATAACTCGAAATAAATCATGCCATTTAGACACCCGATCGTAGTTAAATAAATTACGTCGAGGGATCTACTCGAGTTCAACAAATTAACAACCCAATTTAAATATATTAAAGAGAATCAATAATCAGGTTCAAATTTTTCAGCATTTGTTGTAATTGTAATTTGAAACCTTGTCCTAGGGCAGTTTTAGATTATCGTACTTTTTTTATGCATGTATAAGGTTTGGTTGAGTTTCTACAATAAAAATTTAGGATGAAAAAATTTTTAGACTGCAGATACCGCTTGCAGAAAGAACATATTCAGTTTTCGTGCAATTTAAGAGAATAGAAATAGGGCAAGTATTGTAGAACAACTTTTGATTTAATCGCCTTCGTGTGTTTTTGTGTAGACATCAGAGTTCCACCAAACCGGGACATCCTGTAGATTCCGGTTAAGGATAACTTCAAGGATCGATAGCTTCCGTTCGTTTCGTAGTACGCATTTCCACGTGAAAACAGGCGACAACGTCAATGCCGATACCCACGTCAAGAATTAATGTTTAACTCGAAGTGCTAATAATTTAATTTCGGCAGGCACATCCAGGGGCGCAGAGAAACAATTTTGACGTGACAGTTTTCGGGGTCGTCGCAAATGATCGGAGTTGAAACTAACTCCCGGCGACGACGAGGAATTCTCAGGGAAAGTCTATAACGCTCGTTAATAGCGCACAACAATTTTGGGAATTTAAAACGCGTGCCAATATCCGACGCCCCGCGTTTTATATAAACACCCCCCCCCCTCTCTCCCCTCTCCCCAATTGCACTTGCAAGGAATTCTAAATTTAAATTCCCTATTTAAAAAAAAAAAAAATAATCAAGTTGTTAAGCTTCATTAACAGGCAATCGAGAGATTCCTAATCGTGTTTTGTTCTTTTGAAAAACGAAGCAAAATCGAAGGCAAAGTAAATCCCCGGGCGCTATATTAAGTTGCTGTCTTAACAAATCGAGTAAATTAGAGGTCGTTACAAGTGCTGCCTGCAAAGGAAGTAGGCGAGCTCGTTTGAACAAGTGTTTCGCGATTTCTCTCTGAAAGCTCGGGGCTAGCGCTTTTGTTGCGAGATCACGGATATCCGGAAGCTGATTTCGCGATAATCAACGGCGTGAATAGATTATTTGAAAATTTCGAATCGTTTCGGCACACCAATACAGTAGGGCGCTGTTGCGTGCCCCCCCTCCCCCGCCCTTAATTTATGGACTCCGGGCTCGTTCATTTAACCGAATTTACTTACTGCCTGTGCTTCACGTCCGAATCATTTTTAAGCTGCTTTGTTTTCGTAAGCTAAATGAAATAAATGAGAAGGCGCAGTACCAAATTCGACCTTATCTCTTTAGTGTGCGGGGTGTTTGTAAAATAAGTGCAAAATTTTTAAGCACAAACAACACGAAAAAAATACAAAGAAAAATCGTATAAGAAAAAGAAATTCCTTTATCCGTCCCTTATTCGGCGCCCATGAAATAACAGAAAAAAAAACTTACGGAACTTGATTCTCTGATCGTAGACAGTAAACACCGCCGGAATGACTTATACGCAAGACACACTCACTGGATATCATCTGCGTGGAGGATCACATTCAAACAAACCTTTACTATTAGACATTTAGAAATGTTTAAACCAATTGTACGACGTGGCGTGACGTCCATCGTTAGCGACACACAAACGAGCTCGGCGAAAAAGTGATTCTTGTGTTCGTGTGCATGTCGGGATTAGCGGAAATACTGTCATCGGCTTCATGAATACACTCCTCTGAAATGCTGTCCTCTCGCCGTTTGTGAATTGCGGCATTTTAATAAGTAATAATACTATGCAGATAGTAATCATGTTTAGCTCTAACTCGTTCAATCACTTTTCACAAACCTGTTGATCCCAAAGAACACGGAGCAATAAATCGTGTGTCATAATCATTAAAAAAGTGAAGCAAATTCTTTCGCTCAGCTGTAATACGACTTATTGCGACGTTAAAAACAACGCTTTTATTGTCCTCGCGACTTTCTCGGAAAAGATCACTGCTCGACTGCACTTCTGTTTTTTGTTCCAGTAAAATTTCCTTTTCTTGACCTGTCCCGAAGCCATAGACGTACGATTACTTCTTGCCCGATTTTCAACTGCGATTTTCTCGAAATGTGTATAAAACCTTTGTTAAGGACATGTAAGTTGAATCGTTCCCATTTACGGTTGATGTACTACAGGTTTAAATTTCCGCACTTATTTCACAAACACCCGGTATTATTCACTTTTAGCTGTGCACGACTGCAGACACCGTACAGTCATGAGATTTAATTTCGGAAGGACAAGATTCAGATACGAACGATTTTATTACCCGGTATTGTACAAGCAAACTCAAAATAGATGACGTAATTGTGAAACTGAAAAAATATAAACAGTAATCGGTAATACGTGTGGTTACAAATCTGTTGAAACGAAATATTGAACGTCTAAATATTTTACGTGATTTGACGAGAACGAATTTAGAACTTAATTTGTCGTGCTGTAAAGAACCCGAGATCGTACTTCACAAAATTTCCTTTGCCCCCAATTTTTACTTTGAAAGCATATTTTAAAACGAATAAATCGAAACAAGTGTCTACTTGTTTGCAATGCTGATCTATTTTTAGCCATGAATTGCAGTAGTCACGCGTGTGTTTGAATCCGATGCGATACGAGAGGAAATCGGTTTTAAATTATTCTTACCGAAATAAATTGAATTAATTCGAGGTTTAAATTTAATTTATTAAATTATTTGGCAGGTTTTTAATAAATGGAATAATGAATTAGTGTCTCGCTTTTTTGAAAGCCCGAAAGCTCAGCTGAGGATCAACTTTCAAGTTCCAAGGGACAGTAAGGCGTAATAACAAAAGCTCTTTTCTAAAGACCGCAATAAATCTTGAGCCTGATTCGTTTGTACAAATATGTTTAGCTTTTGTACGCGGTAATCTCTTTTACATATGACTTTTTATTACGAGTACACGTTGCGATCGCCGTAAACCACTTCGATAAATTAGTTTTTAATTTTTGAATAATATTACTACAACTAATTTGTCGTGCTGTAAAGAACCTGAGATCGTACTTTACAGAATTTCCTTTGCCTCAAAATTTTTTACTTTGAAAGCATGTTTTGAAACGAATAAATTGAAGCAAGTATCCATTGCCGAAATACAATGTATTAGCAAAAGAAATAATTTAAATACAAGCAGTTACTATTTGAGTTAGTTATAAACGCGTAAAGTAGAAATTCTGCAGGAAATTTACATACAAAATTCAGAGCGATTTGATTTGGCATAATTAAAGACGCTGATTTATGTATTATGTATATGCACATGCCCAAACAAGAATGTTGTTTTAACGAAATTAACAACCAACATCCAACTCGCAACTTGAGGAGCGCAGAATTTAATTAACGCTACTCACGACGAGCTCGCCGAAGTCCAGGTCCGGCAAGGAGGAGGATCTTGACCGTGACAGGAGGAACTGGCACATTTAATTCGGGCATGTTCCGTCATATTCAAACGTTAATTATGTTATTTCGTGTGCAGGAGAGACCGGCTAATTCAGAACGTCGGCCTTCAGAACTTAATTTCACGTATATACGTACGGAGCAAACGGCGGCGCGGCGAGCGTCCCGACGTCGGCGTCGGTCCTAAACCCTGTCTGAATATAATTTGGTTTCTTACATGACGTGTATACATGCCGTTTTGAGTTCAATTAACACTCGGAAGCGGGTTCTCATTAAGTCCCCGGGATATTTTCAGGACCGCTGTTTTCTAACTTCTGATTAATTCGCGTGGGGGTTTCGGAAATTGCGTGCTGATTACGAGACAGAGAGGGAGCGATTGATTATGAAGACACTTTTCTCATAACAAAAATATTATTCACTCGTGTTCAAAACTATCTAGCATCCTTGCACCCTGTATAATATCAAGAAATACGACTCGACTGCTTTAATAATTAATTTAAAGGTGACGCAATGCGATTTATTATTTTAATAAAATTCTTATGAAAGCGAAAGTAAGACTTTACCCACCGAAACATTCAATATAAAAAGCAAACAAAATTTTATTTACGTTTCCTCTCGTACAAATATATGAAATTTTATTCTCGCTGATTGATTGAAAATTTCGAAGATGAAACGCGGAAAACGTTTATTTCGAGGCGCGTGCAACTTCTTTTCCTCCCCACCTCCTCCTCGAATATGATCGAAAATGCGTTCGCGAATATTTTTTTCGGCGGGAAGGGGCGCGCGCGGGGGAAGGCCCTCCTCCTCGAATTTGTTCGGCGAACGTAAATAGAATCTTTGATTTGCCGGCGCGCTTTTTTTCTGTTACCGCGCCCGGTTTGTTAAGGTTCGCGCTCGATGCAATATCCTGTTAATTAAAGGCAACTTTCAGCGCGGAAAATTTGTTATCTGGACGCAGATAAAAATTTGAAATTGAAATTGGGAACGGCGGCGACGCGCCGCGCCGCTCCTCTGAAAACGTCGAAATGTAAATGACGTCGATTTCGGAGCTTTTCCTGTGAAAACGTGTTGTTTGATTTTAATAGTGCGTTTGAAAAATCAAATATTTTATGTAAAGAGTTGTTACAGATGACATACTAGGCGTTGAAATGTTCCGCCTCTTACAGATTGTCACTTTATTAAATTTCCATTATTTTCGTTGTTGTATTCCATCCTGTGTTACCGCTTGTTTTGTGATGGGAGCTTTGAAAACTGATTTTCCTCTAACACACGCAATTTCAGTATGTGAGAAATCAATCAGTTGATGTTCGTGAATATGCTTCTGTTGTATAATCAGAGTTTTCAAATTCCACAGTGGTAATGAAACACATATACAAAAAAAAAAAAAAAAACAATAAGGAAAGAAGATAATCTGACCTCGTACTAGGCACTGTCATACTAGGTTTGCGGCTACGTAAATATTATAATTTAACAGAAAAGTGAAAAACATAATTTTGGAGATTGAAGAGTGTAATGTTAACGCCTCTTCATAACTCAAAAACCAATTATATAAGATTCACGGTAGGATTTATCAAAACAGAATGGAATCTGATTGGCTGCCGTACTTTGAAAGTCTGACATGATTGGTTCTCGAGGTGATGAAACGTTCAAGCTCAAAAACCAATCACATTAATGGTATGGCACATTTATAATCTGATATGCAGTAATAATCTTCACACTCAGAGATCAATCAAATGAAAATATTTGTAGGTAATATAAAAGTAAAGTAAAAAAATCACGTTCTAGGTCTGACGTGATTGGTTCTCAAGGTTGTTGAATTTTTCAAACTCGGGAACCAATCAAATCAACCAACCCTTCGAAAACGGTGTGGCAACCAATACAGTAAGTACCAAGGTTTTTTCGGATTCGACGTTAGCTTCTAATATTAAAAATGAAAGAGACAGAGTGGGCGGGGCTAAATATGTTGCCGCCCATTTTGCTACTCAAGATGCAATCACATTGAAGTTTGGGGCAAGTTTAAAATTGCATTCGTAATTAATTAGCATACACATCCTCTCAATACTCCACTGCCAATCCACATTAGATAATATGCATTATGCAATTATTTTTTAAAGCAGTCAAGAAATGTGGGGAATATCAATTTTTCGAGACAGAGAGTCATCGGAACAGAGCGGGCGTAATTCCGAGTGCACGTACCTGCATGATAAGAGACAGCGTGTGCTCTCTCGCTCCTACTGCTATAATCAATTAATGGTGATACAACCTGTATATTTTTGCAAGATTTTTCCAAACAAAAACCAACCTATTTTTTCTCATCAATGAAAAGAACATCAGCATTCGAGCCAGTATTATTTTAACACGTTTCGTACATGTCAGTTCTCAGAAAGTGTTTCGTCTGTTATCCTTTTATCTTCAGTATACCTGGAAATTAAATTAATTTTCCGAATTCGGAAGATTTAATTCTTCACCTCAATTGGATGAAACTAGATAGTCTGTTAGTTATTTATTTTTATTTTTTGAATTCAAATTGTAAGTTTTCTTCTTAATTTTACCGAAAATGACGGAAGGAGGCAGTCAAAAAGAAACCGAATCCGTGCGGACTAATTCGCGTGAATCGCACGAAGTGTGTGGACCCCTTAAGTAATTACAATACATAAGGGCAGTAGGTATTTTGCGTATTGCGTATTTTGCGTATTTTGCTTCAAATTGTAAGTTTTCTTCTTAATTTTACTGAAAATGACGGAGGGAGTCAGTCAAAAAGAAACCGAATCCGTGCGGACTAATTCGCGCGAATCGAACGAAGTGTGTGGACCCCTTAAGTAATTACAATACATAAGGTCGGTAGGTATTTTGCGTTTGTTTTGTTTCGACGTTGCGAAAACATAAAAATAAAAATAAAAATACGAGTTATGTTTACATGCTCCATTAAAAAAAAGACAAGCTTATTGTTACATGAAAGTATATAGATATTAAAAATTCTCAATTATTTATTTTCTTGTCGTGTCATGGTGGAGGCATTCATTTAATTTATTTGCACGCTTAATGCTACGATTTTTTTTAATGTGCCAACATGGTTTGGATGCTTAAAACTGCTTTCCAATCGACATTTCGTTGTATCTGTATAATTTTTTCCTAGAGAGAATCAAAAATTTTTCCTAGAGAGTACAAAAAGTTGACTAGGAGGTATTATAAAAGCAGACCGCACCATAAAAGCCACTACAAGTACTTAAACGCTTTCTTTACATTCGTTTTAAAATGCTCCGGTCATGAATTAGTGTAAAATTTTCGAGATACAAATTTTTGTTTCGGATACAAGCTTTCGTATTGGCTACAAGTTTTTTTTTATTTTGGGCACCAGTTTCATTTTGATCTAAATCCCTTGTCCTGGTCTGAGTTCGAGCTTTTCGTTTCGGTGACGAGCCACCTTTAGCTACACGTACGATTTGCTTCCTTAGAAGAACGACGCTTTTTGAAAGTTCTACGATTCGGGTTTACGATGAAACCGCTGTGGCTGTCGTGTCGACGTCTTCATACTCCGGCGATGTTTCGATTGCCAGCGTTACGGCCTTATGAGGAATTTTACTGTACGCGCGTTTAACGTTGCTTTGGGCGCTTCACGCCGAATGATAGTAGTAGTAGTAGTAGTAGTTTAATCATTCATAAAATATCAGTGATGTAGAATGATACAAGACATAACAACATCTTAATTACAGAATCATAGAACATATTAAAATATAGAAAGCAAAAAAAAACGTTATATTTAAAGGTTGATACTGATTGAACCGCTGCGATGATGCTAATCTGAGAGGAATTCATTGACTGAATAAAATACATTATTATAGAGATACAATTTCAATTTTTTAATGAATCGTTTACGTATAATTTCGCTAGAAATATCTGGAGGCAATTTACTAAAGATTTTAAAGCTAAAATTTAAGAAACTTTTTTCATAAAGTGCAAATTGTGGTACTGTTAATCTTATTTCGTTTTTGCTGCGTGTTGGATAGCCATGTATCACTGAGTTAACTGAGTTGTTCGAACGGAAATCAAAGACGTACACAGAGCTTTCGTAAATGCACAAGTTAATAACAGTTAGTATATGTAAGCTTTTAAAATGCTCTCTGCATGAGACATGTGGTGGTAGTTGTTTTATAATGCGAAATCACTGTTTCTGCAACTTTAAAACTTTATCTAAGTTAAAGCGATTACCCCAGTATAACGGGCTATTGATTCGAAGTATCTGTGATAAACTGATAATAGTGACCACTGATTACAGATAGGTTTAAGCCGTCTCATAGCAAAAATTGCTTTATTAAGTTTAGTATTAATTTTGTAAAAGTGATCTTTCCAACAGAGTTCGCCGTCGACAACCAAACCCAGAAAGCTACTTGCACAATTCATGAAGATTGAGAAAAGAATATGGCCTAAGACTGAACCCTGTGGCACACCCCTGTCAATATCCAGTGTACTTGAATGAGTAGCTTTCCCATTTTCTTTATTTATGATTTCAGTAAATTGGCGCCTGTTACTTAAATACGATTCAAATAAATCTAACGCGTTCCCTTTAATACCGTAGAAAGATAATTTTTGTAATAGAATGTTATGATCCACAAGATCAAATGCTTTAGAAAGGTCACAGTTCAGGCTGGCTACCAGCATTTTTTCATTAACAAGAGAATATATATTTGACAAGATATTATTTAAAGCCGTGACGGTGGATCTTCCCGAGCGAAAACCATACTGTGTATTATCTATAAGTTTATATTTTTCAAAGAAACCAACAAGACGGTTTTTTATTGCAGTTTCGTATATTTTTGAAAGAGCAGGAAGAATAGCTATTGGCCTATAATTCGTAATATCCGTTTTATTTAATTTTTTGTGTACTGATATTATTTTAGATATTTAGATATAAAGTGCGTAGGATATATACCCGTTTCAAAACAAGAATTAATCATATTTACAAGAACATCAACTATTAGTTCAATTGTATATTTATATACTATTATGGGAATGTCGTCGATCCCAAAAGCCTTCGTATTTCTCAATGATTTAACAATATATTTGATTTCATAGTCATCCACAGGAGACAGAAATAGTGACTTACTGCAACTAGTTTTGAAATTGCGTAATTTTTTAATACAATCATCTGTGTTTAACTTATTATGAGGTATATTATTCTGAGTTGAGACAAAGTAGTTATTAAAATGACTACTGATAGTTTCAGAGGAAGATACGATTTGACCGTCGACCATGAGCTCTGTTGGTGATCCCATGTTATCCGAGTGAGCCAGTTCGTTTTTAATAACGTTCCACGAAGTTTTGATAATGTTGTCAGAATTTTGAATTAGCTTATCATTATGCATCTTTTTGGTCGCTTTTACTACTCGATTAAAAATTCTTGAATATTCTTTATAATACTCTTGAAGAGTGGTATTCGGAAAGAAGCAAAGAGTACGGAAAAGGGTTCTCTTCGTGTTTGATGATATAACAATGCCTTTAGTTAACCAACTTTTCGAAGAAGAAGAAAGAAGTTAAAGGCAGATTTCTTGTTGATTCCACTTGCAATTAGTAGTTTTGCATTATTTGAATTTCTTCTAATATTGGTTTCATGTTGCTTGCGTGTAAATTTTCGTAAACTTTGATTTGATATTTTAAGTACTGCACATACTTGCCGGCGATAAGCCGGCTATATACTTGGCGATGTTTGGCGAGTCCAAGTGGTTGCATAGCTGAGTTGGTTGAGCGTTTGACGCTGGGATGGGCAATTATTAGGCGAGGGTTCGAATCTCTTCTTGACGCATGCAGCTTGTATGTCTAGAAGTAGAAGAACACTGAGGAAACGATGAAAGGACGCTCTGGAAGAAGAAACAAAATCAATTCGTAGAAACTATCCTGGAATATTAGACATTCTCCTAGAACCTTAAAAACTATCCTAGAATGCTAGAAACTATCCTACAACGTTAAAGACGATCCTAAAATATTAGAAACCAGACGTGTTACATATTTGGGCTACATCCATTAGATTTGGGATTTGACTAGAATGTTAAATTGACAATTAGGCAGGCTATATAACCAGGCTAGAAGCAATACTAGAAGACGTTGGTCACTGGAAAATAAATGATGAATTATCATAACGAGCATTAATAATAATAATTAGAGGAGAAAACTGAAGATATCCGAAGTAATAAAATTAATTCTTAATTATGAAGACTGGCAGAATTTCTTACGTGCAATTGTCTGAAGCAAGGGCGTAGCCAGGATCTTGTTTAGGGGAGGGCAAAACGTGATCAAGTTTTATCGAAATGAAAATGATTAAAAATTTTAATGAAATTCGAAAAAGCTGTAGAAATCGCTGAGAGCTTAAACATGATATTTTCAAATTACAAGAAAGTTCAAGGTCAACCCAAACCAACTGAACCGAACCTGAGCGAAGCCAACCCAAGAGAAGAATTTTACAACAGATAATAAGACGTAAGACATTAAAATCAAAAATCGAAAATTAAACTGTTAATAATAATAATAATAATAATAATAATAATATATTTAATCCGTTTGTCACATAGTATACATCAAGTGAATACAAGGACATTAGATTTGTCAAAAAGCAACAAAGGAAAATGATACATATTTGGCACTAAAACTAAAACATTTTAACCTAAGAGGTAAACTAAAAAACTAAAGAAAATGAAATAAATGAAGGAAACGAACAACTAATACAAAAACTCGTTCACAGAATAGTAAGCTGCCGATATTAAGGTTTGTTTCAATTTGTACTTAAATGAATTAAAATTGTTAGGTATATTACCATTCCATGATTTGATTCGGTTTAACAGTAGATAACCCATAAATATAGGTCCGCTCTGCCCTATAGCTAATCTATTAAAGGGTAAACGAATGTTTTCACGATATCTGGTATCGTAATTATGAAAATCGTAATTACGGTCAGCGTTATGTTCAACAGAAAGAGCGTATAAAGTTGTTACAAATATATATAAAGAGGGAACAGTTAAAATATTAAATCGGACAAAAAGATCTCTACAATTAGACCTAGGGTGAACATCAGCCATTAGACGTATGATTTTCTTCTGAATTCTAAAAATATTTATCGCAGAAGCACTGTAACCCCAGAAAGGAATACCGTAAGAAATCCTCGAGTGAAT
Source organism: Prosopocoilus inquinatus (assembly GCA_036172665.1). Classification (NCBI taxonomy): domain Eukaryota; kingdom Metazoa; phylum Arthropoda; class Insecta; order Coleoptera; family Lucanidae; genus Prosopocoilus; species Prosopocoilus inquinatus. The sequence continues at coordinate 4,199,947 of CM069873.1, forward strand.
CAAACCAAAGTACATTGTATTTAGCACTGTACGACTAAGGCCCAGTTTTACAATGACGGTTTAACTTTGAGCCGAAGCTTAAATCCTTCGCAACAATTGTTGAAATAATCGTTGCTAAGGGTTTAAGCCTCGGCTCAAAGTTGAGCCCCATTTGTAAAACTGGACCTAACCGTGTGACGCAACCTATACATTTGAAAAACATGACCACTTAATTTTTCTTCCAAGAACTCGACATGATTCTTCCAGGTTAGTTTCATATCCATAAAGACACCAAGCAACTTAAAAGAGGTGACACATGCAATTGACTTATTGTCGCATTTAATTAAAGGGGAAGAATCCACACTTGCGTTTTTTGTCATTAAAGGCATTACTTGAGTTTTGGTCGAATTTAGCACTAAACCGTTAGAAGAACACCATTGTTTTAGTTCTTGGATGGTATTGTTTGTTTTACGCACGGAATCCTCGATGTCCGTAGCAGAGATTATAAAACTGGTATCATCTGCATAGACAATGGTTTTGGACGATGATGGACAGCAATCAGGCAGATCATTAATGAAAAGAAGAAACAGCAAGGGACCCAGGATGGATCCTTGGGGTACTCCAGTGTTTGAATCCAACTCTGGTGAAGAATGGTTACGGATAGTTACGACTTGTCTTCTTCCAATAAGATAAGACCTTATCGAATCGCCAGCTATTCCTCTTACTCCTAGCATCTCCAATTTATGGCATAATAATTCGTGGTTGACGCTGTCAAAAGCGCGACTCAGATCGCAGAATAACGCATAGAGTTTATTTCTATTATTCAGTTCATCCAAGATATAGTTATAAGCATCCGTTAGAGCAGTGATAGTAGATTTTCCTTCTCTAAAGCCATTTTGTGATTCGGATAATATCTGCCGTTTTTCGATAAAAGACATCAACCGTTGACGAAAAATTTCTTCAAATATCTTGGCGAGCCGACATTGAACTGCAACTGGTCGGTAATTGGTCTCATTTAGTCGACTCCCTTTACTTTTGAAAATGGAAAACCACTTTGGAAATTTTTAATGCTTCAGGATACTGACCGCTTTGAAACGACTCGTTAATTATAATGCTAAGAGGATCCGAGATCAGGTCTGAAACTGCTCGTAAAACATTACCTGGTATATTGTCGAACCCCACACTATTTTTTATACACTTCTTATTAATAATAATTCTAACTTCGTTGGCATCATCATCGTTGGTGATAAAAACATTGACTCGATATATCTTGGTACCAGAGCCGGTAAATTTGAAATGTTATGATTTCCGGGTAAGTTGACACGAAATATTGGTTAAAGATGATAGAAATCTGCTCTTCATCATATATAATCTTATCAGAGGGATCCCTTAAACACAACTTTTGTTCAGATTGGATGGAATTTTCTTTAATGATTCTCCAACATCCGGCAGAAATATTCGACGATTCAGATATTCTGCGTGAATTATAGGTGTGTTTAGCAGAAACTAATTTAAATTTATAGAGTTTCTTAAATTCAAGGAATCGCTGGTGGTACCAATCACTATTTAATTGCTTGTCGAGCACTTGCATGTCCTTTAACATTTTGGACATTTCTTTGATGTCGCGAGTTAACCAGGGAGATTTACATTTCTTCGCGCATTTAGTTCTCGAAATCGGGAAGACAGTATCAAAATGGTAATAAGTGAACACATTCATGAAGGAAGTAAATTTATCGTTGACATTTTTACTATTTCTTGTCTCCGTCCAATCTTCAGTTAATATATTCTCACGAAACTGTTGAATATTTTGCTGAGTGAAATGACGTTTGTATACGTATGAAATTTGATTAGATTGGAGATTGAAACAAGAAATTTCAAAAACTAAAAATAAAAAATAAAATCATGGAAAAGTGAAAAGCAATGCAAACTTCTCGCCTACTTTAAGCGTAAGTATCAAAAGGAGTAATCAATTTTCAAAGATTTTGCGGTAGCAGCTTGCAAGAAAGTTTAAAAACGAATTTCAGCTGTGATTTTCACGAGTCCATTTTCATTGTGTGAAACTCGACGCCGCCTTCAATAAGTTTCGAGGCCGTTTCCGGAAAACGAATTTGTTTTCGACTTTTTCCGCCCGGCGACTTCCGAATGCGTTCTAATTTTATTTAAAACACATAAAAATAAATCCTATTAATTGCGAACGTTTCCGAGTCGGGGGAGCAGAAACGGCCGATTTAGTGGGAGGGGGGGGGGGACCCCGGGAGTTTGACCGTCGCGTCGCGGCGCTCGTCGTCGAAAGCGGACAACAGATACGCAGATCCTCCGCAAACGGAATAGTTTATCGCACCCCTTTTGATGTTTATGCGAAGCGGAGATATTTCCTTTTGTGGACGACACACAAAACCGACGCTGCGAGGGCCAAATAAATACGAACACGTGTTCGGGAGGTTGTGCCCCCCCTTTTTTTTTTTCGTCAAGCACACGTTTTTTCTACATCGGTTTGATTGATGCAACGTTTATGTAAACTTTCCCGTTTTTTAAACGCGCTCCGTTGCCTTCTTCTTTGAGAACGATTTATTTTTCGGGATTAAACGTCTCGCAGATAATCTTGTTGTATACGAACATGCATACATATATGTGTTTAAACGTTTCGTATTTGAATAAGTTGCTGCTGCAGCTTCCGAGGCGCTCGTAAAGCCGTCATACCGCGGCGGGGGAATTTCGCGAAATGATCAAATTTATGTTCATTAGCATGTAAAAATTTTCTCGTTACCTTGTTACGAGAATTTATGTTTTCTTTTCCGCTGCGGCGCATCGCCGCGCCGCCGCTTTGCGTGCCGAGCTTAATTAAAGCCCTTGCGTTCAGACAGAAACTTACGCGTTCGTTTCAGGAAATTACTAAATATTCTAATTTTTTTTTCCTTTCGTATTCCATTAGGTTGGCTTGCTTTCACTTGGAATTGATGAAACTCGCGTGAATTAATTTACGCACGCTTAATGAACACGGCGGCGTTGTGCGGCGGCACTAATTAATTAGAAAACATGCATACGAATTAATTGCGGATATCCTTGCATTAAAACTTTCTTTTAGATTTTTCTATTCTATAGAGAAAAAAATAATCCAAGAGTCCAAGTGTACAGCAAGGAAGAATACTGAGAGAAAAAAGAAATAGAAGGAATAATAAGAGGCATAAAATTGTGACCAAGTATAACAGAAGATGACGAAGTAACATTAAAAATAAACGAAGAGATAGAGGAACGAGGGAAAGAAAATATAAAAATATAACAGGGCAACGTTTATAATGGGCAGGACATAGAAAGAGAATGAAATAGGCAGAAACGACCAGGAAGATAACACAGTGGAATGCCAATGCGGTCTAGAAGTAGAAGCACACCGAGGAAACGATGATAGGACGCTCTGGAAGAAGAAACGAAAGCAATTTGTAGATCTATGATTTCTCTTAAAGTCCGTTTATGATATCCCAGAACGTTAGAAACTATCCTGGAATGTTAGACACTCTCCTAGAACCTTAGAAACTATCTTAGAATGCTAGAAGCTATCCTAGAATGCTAGAAACTATCCTAGAATGCTCGAAACTATCCTAGAACGTTAAATACGATCCTAAAATATTAGAAACCAGACGTGTTACATATTTGGGCTACATCCATTAGATTTGGGATTTGACTAGAATGTTAAATTGACATTAGGCAGGCTATATAGCCAGGTTAGAAGCAATGGTAGAAGACGTTGGTCACTGGAAAGTAAATTATGAATTATTGTAACGAGTGTTGATAATAATTAGAGGAGAAAACTGGAGATACCCGAAGTAATAAAATTAATTCTTAATTATAGAGGCAGGCAGAATTTCTTATGTGCATTGACTGAAGCATGGGCGTAGCCAGGATCTTGTTTAGGGCAGGGCAAAATTGGATCAAATCTTATCGAAATGAAAATGATTAAAAATGTTAAGGAAATTCGAAAAAGCTGTAGAAATCGCTGAGAACTTTCAAATTACAAAGAAGATTCGACCCAAGGTCAACCCAAACCAACTGAACTGAACCTAAGTGATGACCAAGCCAAGAGAAGAATTTTACAACAGATAATAAAAGGTAAGAAATTATTAAAAATCGAAACAAAAATTTTAAGGAAATTCGGAAAAAATGTGGAAATCGTTGAGAATTTAAACACAATATTTTGAAATTAAAAACAACTCAAGGTCAACCCATACCAAATGAACTGAACCTAAGTGGAGGCAAGCTAAGAAAATAATTTTACAATAGAACGTAAGAAATTATCAAAAATCGAAAATTAAACTGTGGGAGATTGAAACAAGAAATGTTAAAAATTAAAAATAAAAAAATAAATAATAAAATTAAACTCGTAGAAAATCTAAACACAATGTATTTAAAAATTAAAAAGGTCAACTGAATTAATCCGAAATTAAAGGAATCAAACCCAACTGAATCGAAACTAAGCCAACCCAACCCTACTGAACTAAACCCAAATTAATCCAACTTTTTTTAAACATAAAATGTGAAACATTAGAAGCGTTTCAAGGTCAAACCTATCTAGCTGAACTGAACATGAGTGAATTCAACCCGAGAAAGGAATTTTACAAAAGATAAAAAAGTAAGAAATTATCAAAAATCGAAACAAAAATTTTAAGGAAATTCCAAAAAAAACTGTGGAAATCGTTGGGAATTTAAACACGATATTTTGAAATTAGAAACAATTCAAGGTCAACCCATACCAAATGAAGTGAACCTAAGTGAAGCCAAGTTAAGAAAATACAATAATATTGCAATAGATAAAATAAAACGTAAGAAATTATTAAAAATCGAAAATTAAACTGTGAGAGATTGAAATAAGAAATGTTAAAAATTAAAAATAGAAAAATAAAAAAAATAAAAAACAAAAATAAAAAAATAAATAATAAAAATAAAAAAATAAATAATAAAAATAAATTAAACTCGCAGAAAATCCAAACACAATGTATTTAAAAATTAATAAAGTCATCTGAACTAAACCGAAACTACACTACATACATCTATTGACATTTTCGCGAATTATAAGATTAAAAAAAAACCAACGAAACTCGTGACCAGTCAAGAACGTGGCTCCATCTGTTGATAACGAATTAAAAAATTTAAGAAAGTGCAATGAAAAAGGAAAACAAAAAGAAAAGAAACGCGTCGTGCACAACAATCTGTCGAAAGTATAGTAAATTATAAAAATTAAAAAAAAAATTCCTCAAGAAATAATAAAAATAAAAAAAAATATTTCAAGGTCAACCGAACTGAAGCGATTTTAAACGAATCCGACACAACAACAAAACACAAAATGTGAAACTTTAGAGGCGTTTCAAGGTCAAACTAAACTGAACCTAAGTGAATTCGACCGAGAAAGGAATTTTGTAAAATTAACAAAAATCAAAATCAAAAATTTTAAGCAAATTCGAGAAAATTGTAAAAGATTGAAACAGGAAATGTTAAATTTAAAAATTTAAAAGAAAACACAAGAAAATGAAACGTAAGAAACGTTTCGAGGTCAACCTAATCCAATTAAATTGAACCCAGCCGAAGAAAAGGTCTTTTTTTTAAAGAAATTAAAGTGTAAGAAATTATTAAAAATCGAAACATAAAATAAAAATTAAAATTTTTAAAGAAATAAAAAATTTTGAAGCAGGACAAAAAATGTTAAAAATTAATTTAAAAAAAGCACAACTAATCTAATAACTTGTTTAACTCTCGGAAAGAGATAGCCAGTTTGAGGATTTCGTTTCTTGTTGCCGCTTATTTGTATCTTTCTCCTACCTTTAAGAATTGTAAGAATTTCAGAACTATTATTACAAGAGCTTTTCTATTGTCTTTGCTTTTGGATCGCACATTTTTTTTCGCTCATCGTCTTCTCTCCGTGATCTTTTCTTTTTAATTTAATTTAATTTGTTTAATCTCAATACTATTAATGTTCTGCTTGGGTTAGACAAAGTTTAATTGGGTTGGGTTGACCTTGGAATGGGTTAGGCTAAAGTCCCATTTTAATTTTTCATAATTTCTTAATTCTTTTAATTAAAACTTTCTTTTCGGCTTAGAAGATATACTTAGTTTTAGTTGAGTTAGGTTGACCTTCAGATGAATAATTGGACACAATTTTTAATAATTTTGCTCAGTTTCAATGATTTTTAATTTTTGCTCCAGATGGATAGTCAGGTTTGAGTTGGCTTTGAGGCCAGCTGGGCCAACTTCCCAGAAGAATCCAAGTTGTGAGCGTATTTAGAAGATTCCCCTGAATCTCAATTAAAAAAAAAGAAAAAAAAAGTTGACCTGGAAACAAGATGGAACCAACGACGACCAACGTTCAAATGCAGCAAATGCACACATTTAATTAATTATGTATTTATTTGGATTAAATGCAATTGAGTTTAAAAATTTTAAGTTCGTTCGTTCCTCTTGAGTTGTTAATTTTTTCTTTTTTTTTATTAGTTCATCTCACTCACAGGTTTTCTTCGATTTGAGTGGACTGAAACCTCCACATTGGAAAAGGCAAACATAAAACAACCTGGATATCTTTAATAGATTAAAAAAATTAAAAATTCGAATCTGTGTTAGAAAATAATCTCAAAAGCAAACTCAAAATCCTAAAAACTAAAAAACTAAAAAAATAAATAAAATACTCGGGACATTCCATAATAATATTGTTACAGCTGCGACCCACGTCGCCAATAAATTCCTTTTTCGTCGCGCAAGTCACGCCATTTATGAATCAGAAAAGTGTTTTCGTACGAGTTGCGCCATCCTTGAGCCACGCGAACGTTCCAGAAGTTTACGCGAAGGATTCGGGACTGCACTGCGCCATTCTAGAAGCGGCTGAATTTACTATACAGTGCTTTTTTTATCTGTGGCCATAGGGATTTACGCGCTAAAAATTTTGTCTCGTGTTAACTTATGTTTTGCCAAAAATTTTAAGCTAATTTCAATTCCATTAATCAGTTACATAATATATTACAAATTACACATTGCCAGAATAACAGATGCATCTTTAAATTAATTATTTTAATATTAAAAGTGGAAATTTTTAATGAATCGAGTAGGTCAACGAGTTAGCACGTAAGTTCCTATGGCTACAGTTAAAAAAAAAACAGCATATAAGCAAAGACAGGCGCGCTGTTTAAATTAATTGAAACATCCATCTTTCTTTTTCTGCGTTTTTAAACCAATTGTATTCGTTTGTTGTTTTGAATTCTTTTTAGCTTGCTTCAGCTCGTTTTTCTTTACTTTCCCTCCTAGACCTTTTGCGTCTCTTTTCCACCATCCCCTCAGTTTTTTCATCTTTTCTTCGATTGTAATCTTCTAGTCAACAAACCAATTTTTCTTATTTGACGACAGACAAAGTACCGGGTGATCAACGGAATTCATAATTAGAGGTGGCTGTGACTGGTGCTATTTTATGCTGCGTGGTTGGATACAATGAGAATTAAATATTGACAGTTAACATATTTGAGGTTACGCTCGTGCTTTGTACAAACTTAATTTTGTTGTATTTTATTTTGTATGGATGCTGGTTTCAATCCTTTTTTTAGATTATTAGGGGAGGACGAATCCGTTTATTAACAAACATCAAAAAAAATAAATAAATAAATGTTACAATTCTGACATTTCAATTTTTTAACTTCAAACTGCAAGCCTGTGGAAAATATCACAGCCTGCTCTAATTATAAATTCCGTTGATCGCGTGGTATTTACAGATAGAGTATTGCGATAGTTATTTACCGCTCTGTGAGCTAGGGGTGGGTGGGTGGGTGGGTAACTGCCCCATTTGCTCCACGTTGGTGGCTACGCCCATGGACTGAAGTAAACAATTGCTTTTAAAACATAAAAAAACGTAATTTTATTCACGAAATCCATAACTTTCCTAAGTTCGATTATGATATCCTAGAATCGTTGTATGTTAGACGCTATCTTAGGACGTTAGAAGATATCTTAGAACGTTACGCGCTATCCTAGAACTACAAGAAATCTGAAGTAATGTAATTAATTCTTATTCATGAAGGCAACATTTCTTTTCTGTACAGGGTGACCCAACGATGCGTATTTCTTCTGTGAGGCTTATGGGAAAAAAATTAGGAAAAGAATCTATAAAGAATTTTATACTAGACAATACGCGACATTTTGTAAAATTATTTTGAACTATACAGAGTGATCAGAAAAATTGTGGTTCGTAGAAACTTATTTTTCTTAAATGGAACACCCTGTATATTTTTAGATATTTGGATGCGCCAGAGTGAGCTGATTACAACGGTATAAAGATATATTGATTTCATTGAATAACTTTCGTAAAATAATTTTTTTTTCTTGAAGAATTTTGCAAAAATTCAGTCAGTTTGAACATGAATTTCTGATTACTGAGGTAACACAGACGAACGAAAATCTAACAGGATATTTTTAGGACTTTGGCCTTTATGAAAATGTGAACAAAATTAAGATATCTTTTTGCATTATACCGAGCGATCGATACTTACGAAACATTCGGTCTCATCTCATTTTTTTTTTAATGGAACGGCCTACTTTTTATTTTAGAAATGGATAGCACTTAAATGTAGCCTTCTGCTGATATAAGGTTATATACCTTTATTTTTAATAATTTCGTCACTAGAAATTTTCTTTTTATAAGTATTTCAATGGTCGGCGTTTTAAACTATACACCCGGTATTGCTACTTTCCTACCTAAATTTAATCATTCCAAGTCATTTTTCGATCATTTGATTCTACTTTCAAAGATCTCTAATTTGGATACCCCCGCGCTGGGATTTATTTTACCAAAAATAATTCAAAATAGACCTTTGAAATACTTGTAAAAAGAAAATGTGTAGTGACGAAATTATTAAAAATAAAGACATATAACCTTATATCGGCAGAAAGCTACATTTAAATGCTAACCATTTCTGAAATAAAAAGTAGACCGTTCCATTAAAAAAAAATAAGATACCGAATGTTTCGTAAGTATCGATCGCTCGGTATAATGCAAAAAGATATCTTAATTTTGTTCACATTTTCATAAATGCCAAAGTCCCAAAAATATCGTGTTAGATTTTTGTTCGCCTGTGTTATCTCATTAATCAGAAATTCAAATTCAAACTGACTGAATTTTTGAAGAATTTTTCAAGAACAAAATTTATTCTACGAAAGTAGTTCAATGAAATCAATATATCTTTATACCGTTGTAATCTGCTCATTGTGGCGCATCCAAATATCTAAAAATATACAGGGTGTTCCATTAAAAAAAAAATTGTTTCCACGAACCACCATTTTTCTGATAATAATAATAATAATAATAATATAGTTTATTGTCACTGATCAATAAGGATGTGGACATTGTCAATTTTACACTGTATTGCATATAAAATTTGTAGATCCTTAAACGGATATTGTCAATACATTTCGTCATATAAAAGTATAAAGAACCAAGAATAAATGTAAAATATAAATAAAACAGATAATCACAGAGTACGATACTAACACAAATAATAAAAAAGAATATCACAATAGTGCACAAATTATCACAAGAGTTTGGGAGGGTATAGGTCAATCAGAGTAGAATTAAGCGTCAATCAATTCATTGATATGATAGAAATTCTTAGTATGAAGGTAGTTTTTTAATAAAATTTTAAATTGTTCGGAGTTGGTATGTTTAATATACGGAGGTAATGCATTAAAAACTTTTATGGCTTTGAAATGAGCACCACTTTGATATAATGAAGATTTGTGGCTCGGAATGCTAAAATCATTAAATTTTCTGGTTAGCATATTGTGATACATGTCAGAGTTTCGAGCATACATATGTTCATGTTGTTTTAAAAATGTCGCGAGTTCGAGAATGTATAAACAGGCTAGGGGTAATATTCTCAATTGTTGGAATAGTGGTCTGCATGGGCCGTTAACTGGTGCTCCACACATAACTCTAATAATTCTTTTTTGTAGCAAAAAAACATTTGTACTGCGAATAGAAGATCCCCAGAAAATTAATCCGTAACGAAGTCTATATTCAACGTATGCGAAATAAAACGTTTTAAGACAAGTTATCTCCACATTATCTTTTAAATTGTTTAAAGCATAAAAAGCAGAACACAATTTATTACTTAAATTATTACAGTGCTGTTCCCAATCAAGCTTAGCTTCAACAGAGAGACCGAGAAAGTTAACTGCATTTGACGTTGGCAAAGATTTATTATTAAATTTGACGTAGACACTGGAATCAGCTGATTGTTTTTTAAATGTAACGATGCCAGTCTTATTCATATTAAGACTGAGACTATTGTTCGAACACCATTCATTCATCTTGTTAATCACATCAGAACCAGTTTTTGACACTCCAGCAATGTTTTTATCGACAACAATTACATTGGTGTCATCTGCATACTGAGATAATTGGCCCGATTTTAAGGATAAAGACAAGTCGTTAACGTAAATTGAAAACAAAGTCGGACCTAAAATTGATCCTTGCGGGACCCCGCGATGTATAGGTGATTCTGAAGATTGATAACTTTTAGTTATGCCGCCGATTTCTGATGAGATTGAAACAATTTGACTTCGATTCTTCAAATATGACCGAAAGATATTCAAAACAACGCCACGTATACCGTAATTCTCCATTTTATTGAAAAGAATATTATGATCTAGAAAGTCAAACGCTTTAGAAAGGTCAAAAAATATACCTAGCACATTTTGTTTATTATCCAAATTTTCGTATATATGAGTTAAAGTGTTGTAAATGGCGTCTTTAGTTGAAACATTACTGAGAAAGCCGAACTGATTTTTATCTAATATTTCAAATTTAGTTAAGTAAGAAACTAGTCTTCTATTTAGAACTTTTTCAAAAATCTTGCTAAAAGCCGATAAAAGAGAAATTGGTCTGTAGTTATTGACATCAGAGCGTTTGCCTTTTTTGTAAACCGGTAAAATTTTCGCACATTTTAATGAATCTGGAAATGTTCCTTCTGAGAAACATTTGTTTATAATATGTACTAGAGGAACAATTATATAACAAGAGACCTTTTTAAGCAAAGAACAAGGCACCTCGTCAATTCCTGCAGAACTCTTGTTAGAAATTATTTCAATTACAGATCTCACTTCTTCTTGATCGGTAGGCCGTAGAAACATGTTATGATAATACACAATCTGAGTTGAGTCATTACTTTTACTTTGCTTATAATCAATGTGGGAAATTATACTACTAAAGTGATCATTGAACAACTCAGTTACAGTGTTCGGATCAGTACTCGAATTTTCGGATAGTGAGGATAAATTAAAACCAGAATTCTTTTTTGTATTTACTAAATTTCTAACAATGCCCCACGTAGTTTTAGATTTATTAGAGGAAGTTAAGATTTTGTTTTCGAAGTACAGCTTTTTGGCTTCTATTAAAGCTGTGGTGTAATTTTTCTTTTTTTTTATTGTAAGTATTTAATAGAAAAGGGTCGTTGTATCTCTTACAAAGACGATTCAATTCTCGTAGGTCACAGGAAAGTCTATGCAAGTCTTTATTAAACCACGGAAAATTAGATTTACTAGCACGAATGAAGCATTTATTTAAGGGAAAGGATGTATTAAAGTGTGTTAGAAAAGTTTGATAAAAATAATTAAATGAATCATTCGCATGACATGTATCATACACTTTATTCCATAATTCACCTTCTAAAGTCAATTTGAAACGGGTAATGTTTGGTTCAGAAAATTTCCTTCTGTAGACTATTTTGCCAGAATTATTGTTAGAGCTAACACCTTGATCACTCTGTATACTTCAAAATAATTTTACAATATGCTGCATATTGTCTAGTATCAAATTCTTCAACGATTTTTTTCCTAATTTTTTTCCTATAGACCTCACAGAAGAAATACGCATAGTTGGACCACCCTGTACATTGACTGAAGTAAACAATCAAAAATCAAATCGTGATTTCGTTCAGGACTGAAATGAGGCAGGCATTTCAGGAGAAGTGAGTTGTTTTATTTTGTGTAATGAATACGCGTGCAAACCGGTTGGAATATGCAGCTGTAAAATTACATATTTATTTGTAATTTTTAAGCAAATATTGCGTTCGCAAATTGGAAAACGGGCAACTCTTCATTACGCGACGTTCAAAGCGCACGTTTCAACTTTATGAAAGATAAACGGAGTACGGTAAATAATAAATTAAAATTGCTTTGTACGCTTGCGGCAATAGCGCAATACAAACACTTAAGAAGAGATACGATAGTTTAATATTTAGAACATAATTCCGACTTTGTACGCGTTATTTTATGTTTTGTTTTGTTTTTTTTTTTGTTGTTTTTTGTATGGGTAGAGTAAAATCTTGGCTTAAGAGCGATCTTCTTCTCCGTTTCAGTATAGGGCAAACCCAATGCATTTTTACGAAACGGGATTGCACGTAGCGCCTTTATTATGAAAGATAATTCGAAAAAAACATAATGTACTTATTTAAGACATTCTGAACTACAAAACGTCTGTTTTAAATAATAGATTTTGTCTCTCAATTAATCGATATTAATTAAGAAAAATCCGCGTTTTGTACCTTATCTTTAACATTTTCTTTCTTCTACTTCTAATTAAAATAATAAAAATGTAAAACAGACGTTTTGTAAAACAGACATTTCTCTATAAATGCTTAAATTATTATATATATTCATAAATAATTGTAGTCGCTACATGAAATCCCGCAAACAATGAAAATTCGTCAAATCTGAAGGAACGGAAAGTCGAGGCAATCACTTCCCGTTTCTCGGAGAGACGAGTACAAACATAGTGTTAAAGTGACACAGAAACAGCAAGAAATAAGGGATCCACTTTACAAGCATGTTATGTTTATATTTATATTTCATAATTATCGATAAACTAAACGAAGCTTAAAACTCTTACTCTTCTACAAATATGTATCTGTTTAGGAAATCTCAATTCAGGTCTGAATGAATTTCAGAGTTTTGTGTTCTGAATAAGAAAGTATTTAGGAATAATTTAATTAGTTTTGATACTAATATAATCAAAGTCATAGCCGTGCGAACTTATTACAGATACGAAGTCAATCAAACTTGCAAAAATGAAATTTTTTTATATTAAAAAGACCGTAGATTTGAAGCTTAAAAACGAATTTGAAAAAAAAAAAAATAGATCTACTGTTAAAACATGAAAATGCAAAAATCGTTTAATTGTGACTATACCGGGTGGAAAGTTTCAAACCCGAACATTGAAAACTTGCATTGAAAACTATTTAGTCCCCTAAAACAATTTTACTTTCAATTCTTTTCATGTAAAATCGGATAATGTAAACTAATATCTATTTATTTACCATCAAGTAGGTCATGATTTTTTTTTATTAGATTGGCTATTAAAGTAAAATTAGACAAATTAATTTCTTGTCAAGAACTCAAAATCAAAATGACTTTCGTTGACAAAGTTTGTTAGTTGCACAAGTACGACTTTTTACCTACACTTTCACAGCATTATTCGACGGTAAATAGATAATATAGAGTTCGTAGATTGTAATAGTGCCCACATACACTTTTTTCTTATAAAATGACATGTCTTACTGAACAGAAAAAATAGAAGTGTGCATGTTTAACTAAAAGCTTACTAGATAGAGAAATTTTAAAATTTCTAGCTTCACTAACGTACTTGGTATAATCAAAATTTCGAATAGATAGATTTCTGGTATGTCAGGGATCAACTAATTCAAATAACAAAGTTATTTTTTAAATGGCAGTATTTATATATGTCTTAAAAATAAATTATGTACACTTTGTTTCTGTGATATCGTTTCCGATCAATCCATCAGATGTTGTACCTAAGAATTGGAGGAAAGCATGTACTATGCCCGCCAAAAAAAATCTGGGACAGATAATATGTCCTAATGTAAATAGAACGAGTTATTTATTGTTGCTGTGATGTATTCGCCCGCTTATTTATTTCTGTGCTTTTTATGTTACCGTAGAAACAAGTTTAAAGTTGCGTGCAAACCAATAAAATTACTCAAAATTGCGTGTAAAGACTTGTCTCAGATTTTTTTGCCGGGCACAGTTCATATTCGATGAACATTAATTTATCCTTCCAATTGTTTCACTGCATTTCTTCATATTCCTTTCCATGGTATCTATCAAGCCGAAATAGTAGTTCTACCAAAGAAAAATGTACTTTTACGTACACAGTAATAAATCCGAAGTCTGCAAGATCTAGTTTTGGGGGTCGAATTTTCGGATTTATTATTTATTTTTTTTATTTACGTTGATATATTACATGATCGTTTTCTATTCTGAACAGCAAAACTCATAACAAGATTTTCAAATACCATCCCAAAATTCAAACAGTTGCCAAACGTCCGGATTTCCCCGGACATGTTCGGGTTCTCCGGCAATCCGGGGACGTCCGGGCGGGTTTTGATAACTGATTCGGATTTTCGTTAGGTCCCAAAGTCAAAAGTTAACTCACAAGGCAGAATCTGCCCAGGCAACGAAACTTACAGCTTTTTCAATTTAGTTTAATAAGAAGGACGACAAAAAATTTAATGAAAAAGTTGCCATTTAAAAAAATTATAAAATGTATAATAAAATTTTTTAGTAAAACACAACATTACCTGTTAATGTCAGTTTACATTTACTAGTAATTTAGTTATTTAATTAAATGTTACGGCATTGGAAACTTTTCCTATAACTTCACAATTGAGATTATCCGGATGCGCCAGTAACGGTAAATACAATGAAAAAATTATTTTAAAAATGGCGGAAACAGGGTCGGTGTTAAACAGAAAGAAAACGAAGGAAATTTATAATGAGGATGATTCAGCTACAGCGTTGGCAATGGCTTCCGTAGCACTGACAATACCGGCTAACATGATTTTACTCAAAACTTTTCGAACATTGCCATATTTTATGAAAATCAGAACAGAATTTTCAGTTTTTCTCAGCTATTAGTCGGTATTTATTATTTCAGATATTGTTTTTGGGGGTTTTAGGACAAGTAAAAACTTTTATACCCACAGTGTATGTACGCTTATAATGAAATGATTATTAAATTTTATTATATTTATTAAATCAACTAATTATCGTTTACTGCGGTAGCCTGTCTCTCTTACTATAACAAATTTTACACAAAAATTAACATCGTGTCATCCAGGTCTAATAATTCAGTATAATGAGACCATATACAAATATTTATGAGTTGATGAATAACATGCTTCAAGTGATAACGAAGGCAAGATGCCTATCCTTGTTAGATTTTACTTCCCCTATTTTAGTTTTGTGGAGGGAGAAAATGTTTTAAGGGGAATACAGAATCGGTCGGTCGTTAGACGGAAAGATCGCTCTTAAAGAAAATTACTAAATGTCCTGCGTGATAGGCACAAACAACCAGGCAGCCTTTAGGAAAGTCGGGTGAATATTTTTAGATGCAGTCAACGTACGGGGTGTTTATAAATAGGCCCGATAAACAGCGGGGGGTCAGGAGAGCGAAAACGCGTCTGCTGCGTTTCCTCCCTCCTTCCCATTGACCTGTCGCGCGTTCTTTTTTTTCGTCTGCGAGGGCACCCCCCCGTTCTTTGTCCGGATTCGTGCCGCGCCCGCTCCCCCGGAAATTCCAGTAGTCTCACTGCTTAATAAGTCGCGCCATTAATTATTCCCTAATTAAGCCGGAGCACCCGAAGTTTTGTAGGTATTTAATTTTCTTATAATTAAGCGTGCGCATGAAATATGCAAATTCGAATTTCTCTTCGCGACCCACTTCCGGAGAAATATCTGCCCGGATTTTTATTTTCGGAAAGTTATAGGTGTATCGAGGTTAATTTTACTTACTTATCATCGTCGCCGGTTTAATTGGCAATTATTTCGAGAATAGGGGGAAAGCAAACGTCTCATCTTCCACCTATGCAACTACTTTTCTTTACATAAGAATTTAGTTTTATATTCCTGTAGAATTTTTTCAATTTTTAATATTTTTTATATACAACAATACAACGACGTTCATTTTTAGGTAAACTGAACAAAAATTTAACAAAAAAATGACAGGGGGTTTGACCAAGGAGAAGTTGAAATAATAAAATCAGTGACCTCAGCGTAGTGTTACGAATTTGGGGGTTCACAAATCACAGTCGTTAAATTTCAGAACATTTTAATTAAAAGCTGTCGTTTTACACAATTGTAATGACCTTGTCTACACGTATCAAATAACACTTTTAACAAAATTTACTTCCTATTTATTCGAGGTACGAACCCTTCGCTCGCTAACTTCATAACTAAACTACTGGCGGATCGAACGGCTTTTATAGCAGAGCCCTTTTTTGCTCGAACTTACTAGAATGACCGCGTAGCTTCGGTAATGTTCTGAGACGCAAGGTGGCGTGTCTGATGTTAAAAATAGATCTGTTTGCGCGTCACGGCAGTAACAGCAGTAAAAAAAATAAATTACGAAAAATAAAAAGAATCCAAACGAAAATAAAACTAATTCAAGGGCCTATGCTAAGCCCGCTACTGTTCATATCAGTGACAGACCAAGCCCCATAAAAGAGCAAAAGTAATTAATACAAAGAAAATGTAGAATAGTGAATATTAAAAGAAAAACACAAAAACAAAGTCGATTCAAGAAATAACGTAAGCAAATAAGGGAATTATAATTAAAATGAATGTAAAACTGAATTCCAAAATAACCGAATTCTAAAATAACTGAATTCCAAAATAAGTGAATTCCAAAATAACTGAATTCCAAAATGATTGAATTCCAAAATAACTGAATTCCGAACCAACTGAATCCAAAATAACTCAACGAACAGGAATTCAACCAACTTAAAAAAAATAAAAAAAAATAATCGCACGGAAAATAATAGCGATACCAAGACACACGAATGCGAATCGTCGACAAAGACAAAACACGAACGAAACAAGCAACACGAAGCCGCGCACAATACAAAAACAAAAGGAAAACGATGATACCAGGTGGACGTGGAAACAAGACGGGAAGTTCTAAAAAGAGTTGGGGTGAAATACAAAAAAAAAGATGAAGCACGAAAGGAAGAGCAATAAACAAAAGATAATCGACAATATAAGGATGATAAGGAAGCACAAAAGAAGCTACTATAGAAATAGCCGATGCAACAATAAAAAATATTAATGCGGCGAAAAAAAAACAGAAATTGTAACATACAACGTAAAAATGTAAAAATGAAAATGAAAAACAATAAACAAATGAAGGTCGACAACGCAAAGATGATAAGGAAGCATACAAACAAACAGCATGAAAATATTAAAACTAAAAACATCAAAAAACAAAAGATACAAGGCTGAGAAGAAAGTAAAAGATTCTTAACCAAAAAAAAAAAAAAATATATATTATACAAAAATGTATTTGCATACACAAAGTGATCAAGTATGACTGTTTGATTGTAGGTTATATGCAGCGTTTAGGTACTTACTGCCAATGATGTCAACTGTCAATGTCAAAGTCAAGCCGTTAACGATCGGCTGCTCCCTCCTTTCACAGCTTGTTCAGGATGAATAATAAGTAATCAAGTTGCCGAGGACGACTAAAAAATATAATTAAAATAACAGCAAATGTAATAGTAAAGTAAGAGAAAAAAAAAACAGAAGACAAGGTTGAGAACAAAGCAAAACAAGAAGCTATTAAAAAAGCCCTTACAAGAAAAAAAAAAGCAATTCGACGAAAAGATTTAGAAAAAATGCGAAACATGAAGACCAAAAAAAAAAATAATACAAAAATAAATGAAAATTAATTAATTAATTTTATAAGAAAAACCAAAAGAAGCAGTTAAATACGAAAAATCAATTCAACGACACCAAAATAAAAAAAAATAAATATGAAGAAGTGATTCAACGAAACAAAATTGAATCAATTCAGAAACAAAAGAAGATCGACGATTCTTTAAGTCTCCGTTGAATTAAATATGTGAAACTGATTAAAAAAAGCAAAATTGAATCAATTCAGAAACAAAAGAAGATCGTCGATTCTCTAAAGGAAATATTTAAAAATATTAATATGAGAAACTAATTAAAAAAATAACAAAATTGAATCAATTCAAAAACAAAAGAAGATCGTCGATTCTCTAAAGGAAATATTTAAAAATATCAATATGAGAAACTAATTAAAAAAATAACAAAATTGAATCAATTCAAAAACAAAAGAAGATCGACGATTTTCTAACGGAAATATTTAAAAAAAATCAACATGAGAAACTAATTAAAACAAAAACAAAATTGAATCAACTCAAAAACAAAAGAAGATCGACGATTCTCTGACTTTTCGTTAAATTAAATGTGAGAAACTAATTAAAAAAAGCAAAATTGAATCAATTCAGAAACAAAAGAAGATCGTCGACGATTCTCTAACGGAAAGTTACGATTCTCTTCGAACTTTCCGTTAGAGAATCGAATTCAGAAACAAAAGAAGACGAACGATTCTCTAACGGAAAGTTCGAAGAGAATCGTAACTTTCCGTTAGAGAATCGTCGGCGATCTTCTTTTGTTTCTGAATCGATTCAATTTTGCTTTTTTGAATCAGTTTCTCACATTGATTTTTTTAAAAAACATTTCTTTATTTTACAGAAAATTAAAATCCAAGAGAAAGTAAAAAAAAAAAAAATAGAACGAAATAATGACATGACGTTCGAAAATTAATGATTTTCTTACTTTTTTTAAAATCATTTTACCGAACTTTATCCAAGCCATAAACAATCCATGTCGCAATTCCTTTGTTTGTAAGTCAGTTTCTCTCTCTCAAGATTAAAATAAAATATGAAGCGTAGAATGAATAAAAGACAAATTTGTATATGAAGTTAAATGGAAATTAAGGAAAATGTTTAAAAAATAATAAATTAGTTTCGATTAAAGTGGACTTCCTGAGTATCGCCTGGCAACGGTTTCAATCCTGTTTGGGACCTCTTCAGCAAAAGGAAAAATGCAAAAAATTTAAGAATAATAATGTACAGAAAAATTCAAAAGTCAAGACAGAAAACGATCGAAATTCAATAATGAAAATACAAATTAGTTCGAGAATAGAAGAAACGACATTCTGATATGAAAAGACTTGGACCACTTCAAACTTTAATTTCGAAGAGAATGACTCGTTTACGACTTTCTTATGTCATGCAGTTATCGAAGCAAAAAATAACACAGATACTCCTACAAAATAAAAATAAAATTGCTCGTTCTATCATGAAACAGAACTTAAAAAACAATACATCAAAAAAATGGAACTTCAACGGTCCAACATTTTTCTGAGATCACATTTTCTTTAAATAAATTAAAAATGACGTAACCTGTAAAATTATTTAAACTGAAAATATTTCCATCCCGCGCTTAGCTTCCGAACGAGCGGCAGAAGTTGTCTTCGGAAGGCGCACGGTTTCAATTTCCATTATTTTTGATAACTTTTGATCTTGCGTCAGAATGATAAGTGGTAACTGATTTGCTAGCCTAAAACGCCATCCTGTACGAAACTGTCAAACTATACCAATGTGGCGAATTTTTAAAAGCAGTAAATTAGTTGCAAGTCAGTTTCGTTTGCAGTGGACTTCCCCAGTAGACAAACAGCTGTTTCGGCCCTGCTTGGGGCTTCCTCAGTAAGTGACTAGCTTGCTAAAGAGATCCCGAACAGGGCCGAAACAGCTATCCAAGGAATGCTCTCGATCCATTGTATTCGAAACTAACTTACAATTTATTCAAATATTAGTTTTATCGAATTTGTTGCAAGTCGTTTTTGATTGCTTCAATTTGTTATCTTACAGCAATGTCAGGTCAAAAAGCGATCGTAAGATGTCGCCATTAGTTTTATCGTTAAGCAAACGCCGGCAAGTGGATGGTCGTTGGGTCAAGACTCTTTTCAAGGTTTGCAGCTGCATGCCATTTCTTTTGAGTTTGAGAATTTTAATTACCTGATAATGACATATTTTGTTCCACGTTCTGAAAGCTCCTTTCACGTTCCGAAAGCGCTCTACTTTTATTGTTGAAACATTTTCTAACTTATCTTCTTATTTTTATTTATTTCTTATTTTTTATTTTTAAATCATAACAACGTCTTTCCTGCGTAGAATTTCTGTTTCTCTCAGATCTTAAACACTCTTCCGGCGAATAGCCGATGTTCATTTATTTTTAATTTCCAGTGTTTGTCTCTTTTTTTTTAAATTGTTTTAATGGGAATTTTTTTTTTAAATCGAAGGAGTATTTTGAAATTTTGGCGCTAAAAACGAGCTTTGTCGTTAGTGGCTGGCCGGAATTGACCAATAACGAAGCTCGTTTGACCAATGACAAGCTCGTTCTTAGCGCCAAAATTTCAAAATACTCCCCCGAATTAAAAAAAAAGAACAGAGTATAGTAATACACTGAAGAAGATTAAATGTTTGCGAATAAATAGTGCGGCTGGGTGTCTTAGACCCAGCGGCGTAGCAATCGGGACTTATGGGGGTCGCTCTAAGAATCTTTTACCCCGTCGGAATGAACAGTCCCTACGCTACTGCCTCTACACCGAAAATAGGAACGTAAAGGAGTTATGGAGGTCGCTCGAAGAATCTTTTACCCCGTCGGAATGAACCGTCCCTACGCTACTGCCTCCACACCGAAAATAGGAAAGTAAAGGAGTTTGAGGAGAACATAGAATCACCATCACGGTTCTTGAAACGTCTCGTAAAATAATAATCCATCATCAGTGAAATTTATTTTCGGAGGGAACGCCGCGCCGCCGCCGCCGCCGCCTTGAGAAGAGTTACTTTCGTTCCACTCGAAGTTCTTCGACTTCGCAAAACACCCTGTTTTAATGCAAGCACGAAAATTTTCCCTTTATTATTCCCGAACGTAAATTATTCACGTTTTATTTATCGCACTTTTAGCGGCGCGTATTTCAGCACAAAAAGCTCGCAACACGTCAGTTTTCACATTTTAATGTATCCGATCTTATCTCCGCCCCACCAGTGGCTTACGCGCCGCCGCATTTATTTTATTCGAGGCGAACGTAAAATTCTTTTTCGCCGCCGCTTTTTTTTTCTTCCTTTTTTTTTTTGAGCGCTCCCGCAAATGCAGAAACGTAATTTCGTCACATTTGTCGTCGGCGCAAATGTATGCACCCCCCGCACCTCGACTGTGTTACTCTTGCCGGGGCTGTTCATAGAGGAAACGGATCTGCATATTAACCGGTCGTTTCTAATTCTGAGGGTTTCCGGTCGCTCGACTGAAACGAACGTCGAAGTGTGAACTCGATGACAAGCGCAAAAATCTTTTGATAATTACTGCGGGACGGAATTCTGTATTTTGTTCGGTTTATTTCGAACGAGGCGGCGAGGAACGAGCGTCGCTGCAGCGTTACATTATACATTTGCCGCCTCGTTCGTTTTTAATCGAACAAAATATTTAATTCAGATTAATATAACTCGACCCAACCTGTACAAAAATATTGTTAGGAATTTGGGGTTCACAAATTATGGTCGTTAAATTTCAGAACACTTTAATTATATAGAAAAAATTTGTGCAAATCGTTCTTGATTGCAGTGAAAACCTCGAGCAGCCTCTGCACAGCTGTTTCAGCCCTGCTTGGGGCTTCTTCAGCAGAGACGTAGCTCGACATTCCCACTGCAGACCAAAAACGACTTGCCCAATTTATTCGCAAAATTTGCAACCTTGGCGGTCAACACCGACCTTCATCGATTCTCTGATTCACCGCCATTTTCTACTTTGATTGTATCATTACAGACGTTTACTTTTAGATTTCTGAATTGTTTCCCATTCATTCAGATTCTTTGACTCCCATTGGAGCCTTTTTGAGGTTATATTGACACATCGGTGGTTAACATCGACCACCACCGAGTCTCTGATCAACATTAACCACCAATTCCTACTTTGTTCGTACCTTTACAAACATTTGCTTTTCCATTTTAGATTATTTTATCATTTGTACGTACAACATGTATAACATCAAGTGCAAATAATTTATTAAAATATAATCAGTGAGTTTGCGTTTAGGAAGATGCTAATATCGCCTGACCAAAAGTGACTTCCGTTGCGGGTTCACTTTTGTCAAATTGACGGTGGAATTTAGGTTTTTGTTTATTGCCAAGACGAAGATACTGGGTGATTCAAAATAAGTGTCCGAACCATTAATCACAGGGTAGTACACGAAAAAAAAGTCACCGTGCATAGGAGGTCTAATATCCACAGTTGCTTTGATGATTCAGATATAAATTGGGTGATTCTAAAACGTTTTTGTTTATGGCATTCTGCGAAAAAAAAAAATGTATAACACGCAATCCATTCTTTCGGACATCGAACTTGTGCATGCATACCTAAGAAATGAATCGTAATTTCCATTTTGGACTCAGTGGTGGTTGATTTTTGAAACGTCTCTGATAAATTTATTTCTTGCAAATTGACACTTGAATGAGCTTAGTAAATATGCTCCTAACAAGTCGGACGCTTCTTCTGAATCACCCGTATAGCCTCGTGGTTATAGGAGAAGAAGAGAAGGCGATGTAAAATAGAAATTATCAGGAATACTATTTCAATTGGCGCTAAATAGCCTCAGTTACAAATCTCAGCGGGTTTAAATTCTTGAATGCTGTCCTGTTGAAAGCGCCATACTGTGAATAGGATAGGCTCCGCCCACCGATCCCGTTTTCTGTAATAGATTTGGCCATTGTGTCCGGCCGTCTTTCTTCATTCAAACTCATTGAATATAATAAACCAGAATAGTTTATGCATTAATGCAAGCGGTAACATCTTTGATCTCCATTATCAAACTCCCATGAAGTTCACTCAAGGGTTTCGCGGTTGTTTTGACCTGCAATTTGAGGGGGGGCGCGGGGGGGGGTTCTGCACCTCGACGGTTTCACCTAATCACGGACATGCAAGCGTGATTTATACAGGGTAATAACTCTGTTTAGTTTGGTTTGATTGTAGCAAATGAATAAAACATAAAAACACAAACTGTTTTGAAAAATTACAACAAATAAATTTCTATCTGTACGCTGTTTTTAATTAGAAGTCAATTTCATGCCGTCGCGGCGCGGCGGTCGTTGGTCGTGTTTACGATATGCAAATCGATGTTTCTGTATTCATCAAGTTGGTCGTGCTGTATGTACGTATATGTATGTATGTATGTATGTATGTATGTATATGTGTCGTACAGTCAAGCGGAATTTTTCTTTTATGTTTTTCGCTCGGAAATTACGATCTCCAACGTTCCGTGCATGTCTGCAATTAAAAAAATATTCATTATAACTGTTAACTGCGAAAGACTCCCGCGGACTGACCTAACTTTACATCGATGATTACATGTTTACATGTACAAAAGTTAATCTTGTAGTAAACAGTGTGATTCTTAATGAATGCCCGAGGACAGTTTGAATTTGGCGCCGTTCGACACGTTTAAACTCGCGCGCGAAATTCAAATCATCCGCAGCCTGCGTTTGAGTATTTTTAATTTTTTTAAACAAAAAGACCGCTGCCAAGGGTTTCTAATTTATAATTCCTGCTTGAGAGTAGGCTGAGTTGACTTGGGTTGATCTTGCTTCGTTGAACTTAATTAAAATTGAGTTTATTTTCTTAATTTTGTGGATTTTTCTTGGCTTGAATTGGGTCAGCCTTCGTTGGGTTAGCCTTAATTCCAATACTTATTTTAGTTCAAGCTCAGATCTTTTCAAGTTTTTAAATTTGAGTTATTCGAGTTCTTTTTGAGTTTTAAGTTTCCTTGGGGCGTCTCTCGAATTAAATTCTATTAAGTCGGTCTGACCTTTTAATTGAGTGCAATTCCAATTGGGTTTCTCATTTTTTTTGAGTGGACTGAACTTAATTTGATTGAGTTTTCAATTTTCAGATCAATAATTTTTCAATTTACTATTGGGCTGGGTAGAGTTAGGTTAGATTTGGATTGGACTGACGTTAAGATGAGTTGGACACAATTTTAATTGAGTTTTATTTTTGTTTTATTTTAATTTTTACACATATTTTTATTTTGGTCATACGTTAGGTCATGCTTAGGTTGGGTTAACTTGGCTAGAACTGAATTCCAATTAGGTTTTAATTATTTTGAGTTTCTTTTAATTTAATTTTTTTGAGTTACAGGTTTTTCTTAGACTGAGTCAAAAGGGGTTTTAATTATTTTGAGTACCTTTTAATTCAATTCAATCAAAGTTCTAAGGTTTTCTTGGACCGGGTCAAATTAGGTTGAGTTGATTTGTGTTGGACATTATTTTAATTCTAATTAGTTGCGGTTGTTTTTGAGGTTTTCATTATTTTGACTTCCTTTTAATTTTTTTTGTGTGCCAATTTTTCTTTTGAACCGATTCAAATTAGATTTTAATTATTTTGAATTGCTTTTAATTCAATTTTTTTGAATTCTAAGTGTACAAAAGTTAATCTTGTAGTAAACAGTGTTATTCTTAATGAACGCTTGAGGACAGTTTGAATTTGGCGCCGTTCGACACGTTTAAACTCGCGCGCGAAATTCAAATTTTCCGTAGCCTGCGTTTGAGTGTTTTTCATTTTTTGAAACAAAAAGACCACTGTCAAGGGTTTCTAATTTACAATTTACAATTTAATTAAGGAGTATTAAAACAAAACTTTCTGCTTGAGAGTAGGTAGTGCTTGTGAGCTTGGGAGGATCCCATAGTTGAGACGTGGCTGAAAATAATCATTTATTAAGGAGCCGTGAAAATGTTAGCGGCATGCGTCTGGCGGAATTTCAAATCGATGAAAATGCTTCAGTACCACAATAAGGCTTGATTTGGCAGAACGCGAGTGCTCCCGACAGGTATTACAAGAGCTGCTAACATCAGCGATTCTATATATGAACTCGAAACGAGGCTAAAGTGAACTTGCTCGTCGGAACCCATCGCTCCTGCTTTTAGGATTAACCGAAACACTTAAGGAGGAAAACGAAGAAAACTCGTGTAAGAAAAAAAATTAAAAAAAAAAAATGATATGAAAACTTGAGGGTTTCATTACCTGAAATTGATACGAATGTATTTGAGGGGGTTCCCCGCCCCCCACACTAATTCCCTTTCATGAATTATCTGGAGATTGAGCCGCCGCTGCCACCGGTCGAATTTAATCCGACGAGCGTCGATAGGTCGTGAGGTCCATCCCGTGTCAATTCGCTCTGATGTTTTAATTCAGTCGGTTGACCCACAATCCGTCTCGTTGATGGCTGTAAGAAGCAGAAATAAGGTTTTTCCGGCGTGCGGAAATTCGGCCTGCTTAATTGAAGAGCGCCCAGATTGTTTCCCATTTCCGGTGATGGTTCACGCCCAGGGAAGTCCCGGAAACGAAAAGGGGCGGCTTCAAATTTTAATCAACCAATCATTCACTGATTTGATTAAATTCTTCTGCTGATCAGGATTAGAAAATTTGCTTCTTCTTGTTTACATATTTCTAATTCGGAAGCACTTGGAATACTTTACGTATTTCAAATAAAATGTTCTAGTTTTATATTGTTACAGCCGTCACACGCAAACAGAACTATTTTTAGCATCAGACACGCCACCTTGCGTTACAGAACATGACTGGAGACTACTCGATCATTCCAGTATGTTGGAGCACTAGAGGGCTCTGCTATATAAGCCGTACGATCCGTCAGGAGTGATAGTTATGTTAAGATAGCCAGCGAAGATTCGTAACTCGAATAAATAGAAAATACGTTTTGTAAAAGTGTTATTTGATGGACAAGCTCATTACAATTAAGTTGTTAATTGTGGTAAGCCGCAGCTTATAATTAAAGTGAACAGATAAAATAGTGACATCTTACGATCGCTTTTTGATCTGACATTGCAGTAAGATAGACAAATTGAAGCGGGATTTGCTCCTAATAAGTCCCCCATGCAAGGCGGCCATGCTTGCTGTCAAAGCATAATGAAAGTTTTTAGAAAATTTTTCAAAAAATCGTAATATTTTTTAAGAAAAAATCGTGTTTTTTTTTGTGTTTTTAAAAAAAATCATGATTTTTATCGACCGTGGCTTAAATTAGCATGTCAGTTTCCGTTTTGAAATGCACGGTTCATATAGGCATACATAGTTGCCGAATTTATTAAAAGAACGCATTCCTCTCTTTTTATTTATTAATTTTTTTTTCTTTGAAACTGCGATATTTATAATTTGTTAATTAATGAATTCACGCGTAGATGACGCCACATACTCCTTTATTTTAGAGCTCTTTATAATAAGAGTACAGACATAATGTGATCGATTTAGAACGAACAGTTGACCAATCAAAAAAAAAACTACATAATTTCGTTACTTTTATAAGCAGGGCAATACGGTTTTAACTCTCACGCCATATTTACACTTTTAATATAAAAGAAGTCTGCTGTCATGAGCCTAGATTTTACATTTTATATTTTATTAGTAAAGAAAATGTTTTTACTAGTATGTAAGTACTAGTATGTAGTATGAAAACGACGAAACCGTATTTCTGACATTCGATTAAATTAGTTTTCGCTTTGGAATAATAGATGGCGCTTCAAATAGTTCAATATAGCGTTTATTAACATTAACCAAGATAGATAAAATTATAAAAAGCAATAATCTTACTAAGGAAACATAAGTTAAATAATTTCTCATTGTGGCTTATAGATGACGTTTAACGATACTCATCAAGTATATATGTATAGTGTTATTGAATCGTTTTATTATTTATTTATTTATGAATTATTGTTAATTTGCATTATTGTTTTGGAATTGGTCACTTGGTACACGAAGGAATCCTTTTTAAGGCTGAAAGCATGCCAATAGAGGGCAAGGACATTTGAAATTAATTTTCTTTAAATCTAAATCGACGAATTTTGTTTGTAACTTACAAACAGAGCAACCCTGTGCCTGATTTGAAAACATCTGAGAAATTTAAATTTAATTCCTTTAATTCCTTTACATAAAATTAATTAAGTTACTGCACTATAAAAATAATGATGCTTGAAATAGAGGTTCAGGGAGAATCGAAGAAAAAAAACTTCTTTTTCTTTTAAGGGGTCGACGATTTCAAAAAAAAAGGTAGGGAATCGCTGGTGTACGTACAAAATGAAATACCTAAAGCCATTAAGTATTATTTAAATCATGTTCACTGTTTTTTGAGCTTCAGAAGTTTGAGAGGCAAACTTTTTTTTTGCGCTTGCCATAAATTAACCGTCGCCTGTAATTATTGCATGACGTGAAATAATGTCTCCATTAAGCTCAAAAACAACAAAAACTCCCGCAAAATATCTTAATAAGTTCCTGCATAAATCTAAGCCGAAGCTGATAGGGATTAATGAACGGTGGCACGGTATACCGCAATTAAAATTGTTATTATTATTATTATTATTTCAGGGAGTCCAAACGAAACGACACTGCATGAAAATTTGCGTGTTTTGCAACGTCGAAATAAACAAAAAAAAAAATTCATGTGAATGCATCCGAGGAGAACTCAAATAAATTATTCTTTTTCGCCGTTCTTTATTCTGCCACAAGTTATCATCAGCGCGGGATGAAAGAAACGAAACTAAGGCGGAAAACAGACCTTTCATTGCCAAGTAAATTATGAAAATGAATTTCGCCGACTTGACCTTTCAAAAGGGATAGGATTACGAACGCTCATCGGTATCAAATATTTTTCAGAAGAAGGGAATTTTAAATTTGTTTTCGTTGCTTTCGTGCCAAATCGCGCGAGTGAATTATTTGATTACAAGCGATAACGAATGTATCTATACAATTTGTTTCAGATTTACACACTACTTCCAAATATTTACATACATATACAGGGTGAATCGGAATAAGTAATCAGAGATAGAACACGAAAATGAAATTCTTCTCTCACTCACGAAGTAAATTCCAGGGATATTCTTAGGTTTAGACTCGACAAGACCTTATGAAATCATAATTTTTTTAAAATTATTTAATAATAATAATAATAATAATAATAAATTTATTGGACCATTTCAAAGAAAAAACAAAACAGAAAGCTTTTCTTATGCATGCTGTCACATGTTCTTTGAAGCGTAATTTTACGTCAATTATTAAACCCAGATTTTTTAAAGAATCACAGTGCTTCAACCTAGAATTGTTAAGGGTAATTGCGATCAGTGGCAAAGCAGAACTACGAGAAACTTCTCTGCCAAACAAAGAATAGTACGATTTATTAGGATTGATCTCTGAACAGTGTTTTGACGAAATATCAACTAACTTAATTAGGTCGGTGTTAATATCATGGACAGCTGTATCAAGATTGGGGAAACTAAATGATCTATACAGTTGTGTATCATCGGCATACATGTGGTGATTAGATTGAATTTTACCAAACGAGAAAAAATTAGAGGTATAGATTGAATAAAGCAAAGGTCCAAGGATAGATCCCTGCGGTACTCCTGATCTAAGTGATGCAATATCTGAATGACGATTATCAAGGACAACTGTTTGTGTTCTTCGGTTAAGATAATTGGAAAATAAAGTAACAGAGGCTGCATCCAGGCCAATATAATGTAAAATAGCTAATAAGAGTTCATGATTTATTCTGTCAAAGGCCTTAGTTTCAATATTTTACAATTTTTTCTAATTTTCTTAAAATTTCTTGTATTTCTGTGTCGATTTTTGATAATTTCTTACTTTCTTATCTTTTTTAAAGTTCGTTTTCTGGGTTGGATACACTCAAGTTCATTTTAGTTGGATTTGTTTGACCTTGAAACGTTTTTAACGCTTGACATTTTGTGTTTAAAAAAGTGGGGGGTTCATTTGGCTTTAAGTTCAGCAGGATTGGGTTCACTTAGCTTCGATTTAGTTGAGTTGGATTCGCTTAAGTTCGGTTGACCTTGAAATATCTTTTAATTTTTAAAGACATCGTGCTGAATTTTCTATGATTTTAATTCTTTGTTAATTTTAATTTTTTTAACATTTCTCGTTTCAGTTACCTGCAGTTTACAATTTCTTACGTTTTTTATCTTCTGTAAAATTCTATTCTTGGGTGGGCTTCACTTAGGTTCACTTCAGTGGCCTAGATTTGATTATTTTAAAAAAAAATTTAAATAGTGCGTCTAAATTCTCAACGATTTTCACTATCTTCATTTTTTAAATATCTAATTTTGAACGAACAGTTTAAACAGCGACATCTTACCTGACATTGCATTATGATTGACAAATTGAAGCCAGTTTGCTACATAATAAGTGATCCCATGCAAGGCGGCCATATTTTTGAATGCATTGAATCCCTCGAGCAACCTCTGTATAGCTGTTTCAGCCCTATTTGGGGTTGCGTCAGCAGAAGCGTAGTTCGAATCGTTTTGGCTTGCAGTGGAACTCTCGAGCTACGCCTCTGCTGACGAAGCCCCAAATAGGGCTGAACAGCCGTACAGAGGCTGCTCGAGGTTTTCACTGCAATCAAAAACGATTTACGACAAAATTTTGCTAATTTTTAACATTTTTTTTTCAATCTTCCGTATTTTTTTCGAATTGCTTTAAAATGTTTCAGTTTTATCATTTTTTTATTTCGACAAGTTTTGATCTAATTTTGCCTTCCCCTAAACAAGACCCTGGCTACGACCATGCATCGTATAAAAGCAAATAACAGAGATTTTGGTCCTTTATGGTTTGACTATAATATGGTAGAAAAAAAGCTACGCCCATGCTAGCTATAAAAGCAAATAAGAGAGATTTGAGTCCCTTACGGCTTGGCAAAAATATGGCAAGGAAAAACTAAGAAAGAGAAAGTTTTTGTATGAAGTTAGGAAATTCTGGGCCCAGACGAATTGGATCTCTTCCTCGCGATTGGTTTCTTCATGTATTAATCAAACACATAACAGGACACACCCCTTACTAGTGGGTGAAGTAATCAAGGAATACGAAAAAGATGACGCGTTCGGCGACACACAATACTTAAAGCGGGCGAGGTAATCAAGAAATACGACAAAGATAATTCGTTTGGTGTTACTTCAGCAAATGAATTAACCACGAGGTGATATCGTGGTATCCATCGCGACCTAAACATCGAGAGTGAACAGCTAGGCATCTTCGGCATGTTGGTATCCTAGGAGTGAAGGTAGCATTGATTAATTAAATTAATACTACCTTCACTCTTAGGGTACGAACATGCCTAAGATGCCTAGCTGTTCACTCTCGATGTTTGGGTCGCGATGGATATTAATCAATACTACTTTGAGGTTATGGAGCATTGATTAATTAAATTAATACTACCTTCACTCTTAGGGTACGAACATGCCTAAGATGTCTAGCAGTCCACTCTCGATGTTTAGGTCGCGATGCTACCTTTACTCTTAGGGTACGACCATGCTGAAGATGCCTAGCTGTTCACTCTCGATGTTTAGGTCGCGATGAATACCATGATATCACCTCGTTGTAAAACAAACGTACAGTTTTAAATAGAACCGTGCGTATATCGAAGATTCCGTTTAAAATTATACGTTTCTTTTATAACGATGTGATATCACGGTATCCATCGCGACCTAAACATCGAGGGTGAACAGCTAGGCATCTTCGGCATGTTCGTGTCCTAGGAGTGAAGTTAGTATTGTATTTTCATCGGTTGCCCTGATAATATCATCAACAATATGAGATAATGTAGCAGTGCAACTATAGCCGGGTCGAAAGCCAGACTGGGTTGTAGGTATCAGGGAACATGATGTCAAATAACTCCCCAACTGGTCAGTCATTATCTTTTCCAAAACCTTTGACAATGTAGCCAAGATGCTGATCGGCCGCAGATCCTTTAACCCCCGACACTCACAGTTTCAATTCGGAATTCAAAATAGATTGATTCCTGAAATGTATTTTTTCTTTGAATTTCGTATTTGCATGATTTTACACTAAACACATACAAATACACTCCTCGTCTTATCTTGAATCACCCCGTATTAATAATTAATAAAAAGTGAAATTAACTGTGTATCTCTTTCACATCGCGATGTTATTTTCTAAACAAAACGAACACCGTTTTTCACGGTCTGTCTATTTTTATTCCATTATTTACTATTCCTGAATGTCATGTAACCAATTTACTCATGTAAATCACGATTCACTTCGAATTTCCGCACCCGGCTAATGAAAACCCGCTGACTCTTCGATAATCAGTGCATCCAATTCCGAAAATTGCGAAGCAAACAGCGTTTTCGAGTTTGTTCAAAATCGGCAAACAGTATCGACGGGGAAAAAACAAACATTAACGTACAATTACGCGATTATATTTGCAGAAGGGCGAAGCCCATGCCCCCCCGGGGGGGGGGCACAGCTTCCTTTCACCCCTCTCTGTGTGACACACGTTCGTTATGTAAATAATTCGAGCCGACTGACTGGCGAACGCGGTTGCGGTTTTAAGAAGAAGCTTCCGAGTATTTATTTGAGCAGCCAGCGCGGTTCAGAACCGTAGAACTTACTGTAGCGAATATCCTTTGCCGGATGATGGCGACCACGCGAACGATATTTACACCTATGTGAGCTATGTTTTAGTTTCAGAATGAGCTAACGGGTTAATTTACGTTGCCACCTAGCTCGCTTTGTTCATTGTTTAAGGCTGCTGATTTTTACAAAGTACGTGCAATACAGAATATATAAAAAAAAAAAAATAACGTCAAAGGGATTACTTCGTTCGGATCGTTTTTAACTATGTACATACAAAGGGCCCATCGGTGCTGTTGACACGTCCATTTCGCAAAAGAAAAAATATTTTAATGAATACTGTTCAAATCAAGAAGAAGCTTTTAACTAATAGCTATTCATTAACGTACAGTGAGAGGCAAGCTATATGTATGGCACAATGACATACAGGTTTTGTTATACATGTATTATTCGTTATAGCAATCAGTGTAAGAGAGAGAATATGTCCGTCTTCCTTCTTCTCATGCAAGAGGTGCGCGCGCATAACCTATTGCTGAGGTATTGTTGCTCTTTCGCATAGTAGCACAACCTGTATACAATACCTTGTGCAATTTATTCACTTCATGCATGAACAAAGTATGTTTCGTTATACTTTTACGGTCGGTTGCACCAATGTTTTAAGCAGAGCTTAAATTTAAGTCGTGTTTAGAACATGACATTTTATGTAAGTTCAACAAAATGTCAGACACATTCTAATATGATACTAAAATGAAGTTTAAGTATCAGTCAGAATGTGATTGACATTATACTCACCATGTATAAATGTCATGTTCTAAACATGACTTAAACTTAAGTTTTACTTAAAATATTGGTGCAACCGGGCGTTAATATTTTAAATTTTTTCTCATGACAGCGTTCACCTCGTTGGATTGATATGTACATAGCCCGATATTTAAAATTTGAAAATTTGTGGAGTACATGAAAGGCACGAGAGAAATCATCGTATTTCCTAGAAGAACCATGATTAATTCAGAAGAACTTGCGGTTCTGATTCCCAACATTCATGCCCATTTGCACCACTTTCACTTAAAATTTAAGTCCTACTTAAGTGGTTAAGTGACACATTCTATTATGGAAAAAGTGTCACTTAACCATTTAAGTGAGACTTAAAGTTTTAAGTGAAAGTGGTGCAAACGGGCATCAGTCAATGACGCTCGATAACGCAGAAGAAATTCTGTTAAAAAAAAAAAAATTAAAAAGACCGTTTCGCACAGTCTTTTGTTTTCCTGTCTGTTTGGTCTTTTAATTCGTTCGGAATATTTGTGCTACAGATTAGAAAACAAGTTCATTAAGATTCGGGATTTGTAGGTATCGTTTTCCAACGAAATAGTAAAAATCTTATCAAAATAGAGAAACACACAAAAACATCACAAATTTAATAGTCAGGGCCGGCGTAAGGCGGTAAGCAAGGTAGGGATAGCATGAGGGCGTCGATGCAAGAGGGGCGCCAAGATATGTATGTTCATTAAAAAAAATGATTAAAGCGCAAGCTCAAGGTCAACCAAAGTCGATCCAATAGCTGAAGTTAAATTAATTTAAACCAAGCAAAAAATTTAAAATAAAAAAATTAAAACCGAAGAATTGCGTAGGCAAATAGGGAGGACCATTCTGGCTGGCGATTTAAAGCAGACAAAAAAAAAATTAAAAATCCAAACACCCAATCCAACTCAAGCCTTTATTAAAAAAAATAAGAAAAGGGAAGGTTAAAAAAATTAAAAATAAATAGATGTGAAAATCACCACAAATTTCAAGGTCAACGCAACTCAACTGAACTGAACTCAACGTAACTGTATTCAATCAAAGCGGTTAAACATTTAAAGTGTAAAAAATTAAGAATTGTTTAGCATTATACTTTGCAGACAGCACTTGCACTTCTGAAGGAATGATACACTTAAAAAAAATATTTTTGAATTTGTGCATAGATGGCACCACTTATTCAAAATTATTTACGTTTTTTCAAATAGCCCTTTTTAGGAACTTAGCGATTCCAGACTCAAATTTCGTTGGATTCTTGCCAAACACATTTTTATTCTTGTTTTTGGAATTCCGGTTCGCTACTTTTATTAACATTTACAATAATAGAGACGTCCTTGAATCATTTTTTACATAAACGGTTTTCGTGTTTAAATGTGGATTGCGACGATTTAAATCAGTTGATTTAAATGGACTGATTTTTCTAATTTAAATAACAGAAACAAAAAATAAAATCAAAATCAAAAAAATCATAATATTTAAGAAAAAATCATGATTTTTATCGACCCTGGTCGAGTAAATAAAAAACAAAAACAAAAGGTAAAAAATTAATTAATAGTTAAAAAGTAAAAACCAATTAAATTAAATCGAATAAAAGAGAAAACAACAAAGGTGGATTGTATCCCGAATTGAATTAAACAAAGTCAAAGAAGGTATTTAAAAAAATAAAACAAGAGACGATCGGTCATAAAGACAAAAGCAAAAATCATATAACACTAATTGTAAGTCAGAAACGAAAAAAAAAAACAGCAAAGTTCAATTACTTGATAATTAAGAAATACAAAATGATCTCAAGTAAAATCGAACAAAAGTTGATCAATTGACAGACGAAGACAAAAATTATATAAAACTAACGGTAAGTCAATTTGATTTAAAGACTGACGAATTTTATCATAAACAAAAATTAATCTAGAAATATTAAAGAAAAAATATAATTAAAAAATAAAATAGTCAAATCGCATAAAAGAGAAAACTAAAATGGCAATCAATCGACGATATTAAAATCGAAAATCAAAAATAAATCGAGTAAATAAAAAACAGAAACAAAAGATGACCGAATTGATAATTAGAAAATAAAATGTTATCAAATAAACGATAAATTGGTAGTTAGAAAACAGAAACAAATTAAATGAAATCGAATGAAAGAAAAAACGGAAAAAAGATCTATTGTGTCCAAAATTGAATAAAAAAATCAAATAAGGTATTTAAAAAAAAAGACGATCGGTCATGAAGTCGAAAGTAAGAATTGTTTAACACTAATTGTAAGTCAAAAACGAAAAAAAAAAACAAAATTCAATCAATCGATAATTAAGAAATACAAAATCGCATCAAATAAAATAAAACAAAAGAAAAACAAGACAAAAGATGATCAACTGGTAGACGAAAACAAAAATTACATAAAACTAATGGTAAGTCAATTTGATTTAAAAAATTGACGAATTTTATCACAATCAAAAATTTAATTTCGAAATATTAAAGAAAAAGTGGCGATCAATCAAAAAGACGGTCAATAACTGATAATTAAAAAATAAAATCATGTCATATAAAAAAGATAAAAGATAAATGATAGTTAAAAAATAAAAACAAATTAAATTAACTCGAATAAAAAGAAACAAAGGTCGCTAAATTGTTTAGAAGATGTTAGTTTCGGTTTTGAAATAAACGGTTCATATAGGCATACATAGTTGCCGAATTTATTAAAAGAACGCAATTCTGTCTTTTTATTTATTAATTTTTTTTTTCTTTGACCGAAGAATTGCGGAAGCAAATAGGGAGGACCATTCTGGCTGCAGATTTAAAGCAGACAAGCAAAATTTTAAAAATCCAAATACCCAATCCAACTCAACCTAACTACATTCACACCAAGTAAAAAAATTAAGAAAAAGGAATATTAAAAAAATAAAAAATAAATAGACGTGAAAATCACCACAAATTTCAAGGTCAACGCAACTCAACTGAACTGAACTCAACCTAACTGTATTCAATTAAAGCAGTTAAACATTTAAAGTGCAAGAAATTAATAATTGTTTAGCATTATACTTTGTAGACAGCACTTGCACTTCTGAAGGGATGATACACTTAATAAAAAAAATATTTTTGAATTTGTGCATAGATGGCACCGCATATTCAAAATTATTTACGTTTTTTCAAATAGCCCTTTTTAGGACCTTAGCGATTCCATACTCAAATTTCGTTGGATTCTTGTCATACACATTTTTATTCTTGTTTTTGGAATTCCGATTCGCTACTTTTATCAACATTTGCGATAACAGAGACGTCTTTGAATCATTTTTTACATAAACCATTTTCGTGTTTAAATGTGGATTGCGACGATTTAAATCAGTTGATTTAAATGGACTGATTTTTCTAATTTAAATAATAGAAACAAGAAAAAATAAAAAACAAAAAAATCATAATATTTAAGAAAAAATCATGACTTTTATCGACCCTGATCGAGTAAATAAAAAACAAAAACAAAAGGTAAAAAATTAATTAATAGTTAAAAAATAAAAACCAATTAAATTAAATCGAATAAAAGAGAACACAACAAATGTGGATTGTATCCCAAATTGAATTAAACGAAGTCAAATAAGGTATTTAAAAAAACAAAACAAGAGACGATCGCTCATAAAGACAAAAGCGATAAATTGGTAGTTAGAAAACAGAAACAAATTAAATGAAATCGAATGAAAGAAAAAACGGAAAAAAGATCTATTGTGTCCAAAATTGAATAAAAAAATCAAATAAGGTATTTAAAAAAAAAGACGATCGGTCATGAAGTCGAAAGTAAGAATTGTTTAACACTAATTGTAAGTCAAAAACGAAAAAAAAAAACAAAATTCAATCAATCGATAATTAAGAAATACAAAATCGCATCAAATAAAATAAAACAAAAGAAAAACAAGACAAAAGATGATCAACTGGCAGACGAAAACAAAAATTACATAAAACTAATGGTAAGTCAATTTGATTTAAAAAATTGACGAATTTTATCACAATCAAAAATTTAATTTCGAAATATCAAAGAAAAAATGGTGATCAATCAAAAAGACGGTCAATAACTGATAATTAAAAAATAAAATCATGTCATATAAAAAAGATAAAAGATAAATGATAGTTAAAAATTGAAAACAAATAAAATTCCAATGATTTTTATTGACCCTGGCTTAAATTGTTTAGAGGATGTTAGTTTCCGTTTTGAAATACATGGTTCATGTAGGCATACATAGTTGCCGAATTTATTAAAAGAACGCATTTCTGTCTTTTTATTTATTAATTTTTTTTTTCTTTGACCGAGTAATTGCGGAGGCAAATAGGGAGGATCATTCCGGCTGGAGACTTAAAGCAGACAAAAAAAATTTTAAAAATCCAAATACTCAATCCAACTCAACCTAACTACATTCACACCAAGTAAAAAATTAAGAAAAAGGAATATTAAAAAAATTAAAAATAAATAAATGTGAAAATCACCACAAATTTCAAGGTCAACGCAACTCAACTGAACTGAACTCAACCTAACTGTATTCAATTAAAGCAGTTAAACATTTAAAGTGCAAGAAATTAATAATTGTTTAGCATTATACTTTGCAGACAGCACTTGCACTTCTGAAGGGATGATACACTTAATAAAAAAAATATTTTTGAATTTGTGCATAGATGGCACCGCATATTCAAAATTATTTACGTTTTTTCAAATAGCCCTTTTTAGGACCTTAGCGATTCCATACTCAAATTTCGTTGGATTCTTGTCATACACATTTTTATTCTTGTTTTTGGAATTCCGATTCGCTACTTTTATCAACATTTGCGATAACAGAGACGTCTTTGAATCATTTTTTACATAAACCATTTTCGTGTTTAAATGTGGATTGCGACGATTTAAATCAGTTGATTTAAATGGACTGATTTTTCTAATTTAAATAATAGAAACAAGAAAAAATAAAAAACAAAAAAATCATAATATTTAAGAAAAAATCATGACTTTTATCGACCCTGATCGAGTAAATAAAAAACAAAAACAAAAGGTAAAAAATTAATTAATAGTTAAAAAATAAAAACCAATTAAATTAAATCGAATAAAAGAGAAAACAACAAAGGTGGATTGTATCCCAAATTGAATTAAACGAAGTCAAATAAGGTATTTAAAAAAACAAAACAAGAGACGATCGCTCATAAAGACAAAAGCAAAAATCATATAACACTAATTGTAAGTCAAAAACGAAAAAAAAAAAACAGAATTCAATCAATCGATAATTAAGAAATACAAAATCGCATCAAATAAAATAAAACAAAAGAAAAACAAGACAAAAGATGATCAACTGGCAGACGAAAACAAAAATTACATAAAACTAATGGTAAGTCAATTTGATTTAAAAAATTGACGAATTTTATCACAATCAAAAATTTAATTTCGAAATATCAAAGAAAAAATGGTGATCAATCAAAAAGACGGTCAATAACTGATAATTAAAAAATAAAATCATGTCATATAAAAAAGATAAAAGATAAATGATAGTTAAAAATTGAAAAAAAATTAAATTCCAATGATTTTTATCGACCCTGGCTTAAATTGTTTAGAGGATGTTAGTTTCCGTTTTGAAATACACGGTTCATGTAGGCATACATAGTTGCCGAATTTATTAAAAGAACGCATTTCTGTCTTTTTATTTATTAATTTTTTTTTTCTTTGACCGAGGAATTGCGGAGGATCATTCCGGCTGGAGACTTAAAGCAGACAAAAAAAATTTTAAAAATCCAAATACTCAATCCAACTCAACCTAACTACATTCACATCAAGTAAAAAATTAAGAAGAAGGAATATTAAAAAAATAAAAAATAAATAAATGTGAAAATCACCACAAATTTCAAGGTCAACGCAACTCAACTGAACTGAACTCAATCTAACTGTATTCAATCAAAGCAGTTTAACATTTAAAGTGCAAAAAATTAAGAATTGTTTAGCATTATACTTTGCAGACAGCACTTGCACTTCTGAAGGGATGATATTTTTATTTTTCCGAAATTGGTTCGCACAAATGAATTCCTCCGAAATTTTTTCCAGAGAAACTTTGCTTCCTCAATTGTAGAATTCGAATTTTAATATAAAAGAAGTCTGCTTTCATGACCCTTACATTTTATATTTTATTAGAAAAGAAAATGTTTTTACTAGTATGTAAGTAGTATGTAGTATGAAAACGACGAAACCGTATTACTGACTACTGACATTCGATTAAATTAGTTTTCGCTTTGGAACAATAGATGGCGCTTCAAATAGTTCAACATAGCGTTTATTTACATTAACCAAGATAGATAAAATTATAAAAAGCAATAACTTTACTAAGGAAACATAAGTTAAATAATTTCTCATAGTGGCTTATAGATGACGTTTAACGATACTCATCAAGTATATATGTATAATGTTATTGAATCTTTTTATTATTTATTTATTTATGAATTATTGTTAATTTGCATTATTGTTTTGTAATTGGTCACTTGGTACACGAAGGAATCCTTTTTAAGGCTGGAAGCATGCCAATAGAGGGCAAGGACATTTGAAATTAATTTTCTTTAAATCTAAATCGACGAATTTTGTTTGTCACAAACAGAGCATGATGAACAACCGTGTGCCTGATTTAAAAACATCTGAGAAATTTAAATTTAACGCCTTTAATTCCTTTACATAAAATTAATTAAGTTACTGCGCTATAACAATAATGATGCTTGAAATAGGGGTTCAGGGAGGTTCAGGTTCTTTGTCCGAAGAATTGCGGAGGCAAATAGGGAGGACCATTCCGGCTGGAGATTTAAAGCAGACAAAAAAAAAAATTTTAAAAATCCGAATACCCAATCCAACTCAACCTAACTACATTCACACCAAGTAAAAAATTAAGAAAAAAGAATATTAAAAAAATAAAAAATAAATAGACGTGAAAATCACCACAAATTTCAAGGTCAACGCAACTCAACTGAACTGAACTCAATCTAACTGTATTCAGTCAAAGCAGTTTGACATTTAAAGTGCACAAAATTAAGAATTGTTTAGCATTATACTTTGCAGACAGCACTTGCACTTCTGAAGGGATGATATTTTTATTTTTCCGAAATTGGTTCGCACAAATGAATTCCTCCGAAATTTATTCCAGCGAAACTTTGCTTCCTCAATTGTACAATTCGCCCCTCCCCATAACTTACTTCCGTTTGTTGTGCTCTGTATTTGTAATATTCGAAATGCAAAACTGAAAAACGCTCGGTCGCCGGAGGGTGCGTATCCGCTCGTTCCAACTATTCCATTCGCGGCCCACCAGAAACTGCAAATATCATCCAGGAGAAACGAAAGGCAATTTATCCAAGCATTGTTCTCGATTTTGCCATTCTATTGCAAAGAATAATAACATGTGGAAACCAAAGAGCAAACAAACAGGCTCGGAGAACTCGGCCGTGCGTTTTCTAAAACGCAGATAATTGGTTTATGAATAAACAAACCCCTTTCTAGGTGAACCGTAAAATAAACCCCCCTGCCGGGACCGGGCGGCGGCGGGCAATGCGATAACAATAGTCGAATCTTGGGCGCGGGCTAATTTGTGTTATTATTATTAATAATAAGAACCCATGACGACGACGACGACAGTGACTTTCGTGCTCGAGTTGCGACGGTTCAAGGGCGTATTTCAAACGCACTTCCGGTGCGTATGTGCACATCTTTAAAGAGCCCCCACATGTGTATTATAATAACAACAACAACATATGCGAGTCTGTTGTCGTGTAAGTATAAAAATAAACTTCAGTTTCAGTCTTCAGCTCGATCTTATATAAAACGTCTTTTATTAATAAATTAGAGTTGGGGGGAAGCGCTCAAATTGTAATTATCAATTTTTTTTTAAATTTAATATCTGCAAAAATTTTAAGCTGAGTTAACTTGGATTGACCTTGAAACGGGTTGAATTTAATTTGAATTGAGCATTAAATTAATTTTTTCTAATACTTCTTTTTTTGATCTTCACTTAAGTTGGGTTAAAAATTTCTTCTGAGGTTTTAATTTTGTTTTGTTTAGTTTTTCTTAGGTTGGATTAAGCTAGTAAGTGAGTTGACTTGGGTTGACCTTGCTTGGTTGAACTTAATTAAAATTGAGTTTCTTTTTTAATTTTGTGTATTTTGGAGTTTCCATTGCTTTTTCTTGGCTTGAGTTGGGTCAGCATTCGTTGGGTTGGATTTAATTCCAAAACTTAAATTAGATTGAAGCTCAGATCTTTTTAAGTTTTTAAATTTGAGTTATTCGAGTTCTTTTTGAGTTTTACGGTTCCTTGGGTCGTCTCTCGAATTAAATTAAATTGAGTTGGTCTGACCTTTTAATTGAACGCAATTCCAATTGGGTTTCTCAATTTTCTGAATGGACTGAACTTAATTTGATTGAGTTTTCAATTTTCAGGTCAGTAATTTTTCAATTTACTGTTGAGTTGGGTAGAGTTAGGTTTGATTTGGATTGGATTGACGTTAAGATGAGTTCTACACAATTTTAATTGAGTTTTATTTTTGAATTATTTTAAGTTTTACACATATTTTTGTTTTAGTCATACGTTAGGTCATGCTTAGGTTGAGTTAAGTTGGCTAGAACTCAATTCCAATTAGGTTTTAATTATTTTGAGTTACTTTTAATTTAATTTTTTTGAGTTGCAAGTTTTTCTTGGACTGAGTCAAATTAGGTTTTAAATATTTTGAGTTCCTTTTAATTCAATTTTTCTGAATTTTCTTGGGCCGCGGCATATTAGGTTACGTTGATTTGTGTTTGGACATTTTAATTCTAATTAGTTGCGGTTATTTTTTTTTTTGAGTTTATTGAGGTTTTCATTATTTTGACTTTCTTTTAATTTTCTTTTTGAGTTTCAAGTTTTTCTTGGACCGATTCAAATTAGGTTTTAAATATTCTGAGTTCCTTTTAATTTCATTTTTTTAAGTTCTAAGTTTTTCTTGGTCCGAGTCAAATTAGATTGAGTAGATTTGGGTTGGCCATTCTAATTTATTCTAATCGAGTCTTGTTGTTTTTTTGAGTTACATTTTTTGAGTCTTGTCTTAGTCTTATTTTTTACATTTCTCTTGCTTGTATTGGTTCGGGAGAAGCTGAGTTAGGTTGAGGTTGAGGTTTCTTTGGGCTGCACTTACCGAAATAGTATTTTTTTAAGTTTTTGAAAAATGAGCTTGTTTTTGAGTTTTAATTTACTTTTGAGGAGTTTCAAATCGTCTTGGATTGGGTCGACTTAAGTTGAGTTGAGCTTAGAGTTTCTCGAATTCGGCTTAATTTCAATTGAAAACCGAACCCTTTAGTTTGAAATTTTTAGAAAATCTTGTAATTTATTTATTTTCATTTCCTTCTTTCTTTTTCCGAGTTGAAAATATCTCGAAAACAGTTATTCTTAGGTGCAGCGTATATTAAAAATGTGTAGAATTTTATTGGCGATCCAGATTTGACCTCATATACAGAGTGTGCCATTTGAAATCTAAAAGTTGCATTCAGCACCACTGTTTTGATTCACCCTGCGCAGGCGAAAATAATTTTATTTTGTAGAGCTCTAAAATTTGAAATGTCTTTAAACTTTTTTTTTTTTTTGTATCTTCGGTTGTTATGGGAGATATTGTCGAGAACGCGCCGTATGTGACAAACTATACCGGGCGATCGAAATTGATTGTCTTGATCCTACACTACTTTCCGCGAGTTTCGCATCAATATTTACGTTTACCAGACGAAGATTGGCGCGGAAAGCAGGGGAGTGCAGGGAACATTCGGAAAACTTACATCCAAATCGAACTTAATTAATGAAAACATCCGGTATACGTAAATATTGATACGAAGCTCACGGAAAGTAGTATAGGATCAGGACAAACAATTTCGATCGCCCTGTATAATATATTATTAGCAGGGGAAAAGAATTCGAGCCATTTGTTTCGGAAACGATACGAAAATTTAGCACTCGGACTGTACCAGCCTTGCCCGTAATAATTTCTGCTCAGTTCGGACGCTCGCATTACACTCCTTCCCCTCCCACTCAATAACAATTCGATGCATAAGAGCCGATGGCAGGAGTAAATAGTACATTCGTAGTAAAAAGCGTCCAACACTAAGTGGGCTGAATTCTTTTCCCCGATTATTAGGTATTGGGCAGCAAATTTCTTGTTATTCGAATTTCCCCCACTTTTTAGGCAAGAATTAGCCACGAGATGTCGCCGCCATTAAAGAAAAACGTTGTTTTTTTAAGGCACTATACTTCGTGGAACGTTTTCGATATCTGTCGAAATTTATATCGGCACATTTCTAAAATATGAAACGAAATAAAGCAAACATTTTCTCTCCACGGCGCGGCGGCGTGATTGATGAAACGAAATTCATCCCCCCCATTTATTTTTATTTGCCGTTTGTTACGACGAGAGAGAGAGAGAGAGAGAGAGAGAGAGAGAGTAAAAAAAAACTTGTTATTGAAACTTCCGGCGTTTACGTAAGAACCAGTTCATTTATAACGCCGCGGATCTTTCCGGCACAAAGTATTCACCGTTTGGGGAGAAATTTTCTATAAAATTGCAGCTTTTATCGGGGTGCCCCTTCCCTCCCCCCTTTCCCTCATTCTGTCATCAATTTACGTGCACCCGAGCACCGCACAAGATGATATGTGTATTCGCAAAGGTTGGCCGCCTCTGTAGCATAGTTCCGGTAATTATTTCAGTCTGCTTCTGCTGAAAGTATCATCACAAAGTAGGTGATTGCGAAGAGCGGCTCAAAGGAGTTTTCGGGGCGCTTTGTGCTCGAAAGATTTTCCAGCGGAAAATATGCTTCAGATACTCGCGATGTGACGTACATATCTGCGCGACAATAAAAGATATTTATGTAAGACTTCAGGAAGGTGAGTGTCTCTTCGATACCTGTCTCGTGTATTTACATCTGAATTACACGGAAATAGATGGAAAAATAAAAGAAAAATAGGAAATCCCTTATAAATGGTGAAAAGGAGAAGGATTTTGTTTTTTTTTTGTTTTTGAAAAAGTTCCACAGTGAGAACATGATTTGGTTATGTGTAGTATCATTCCTTCTCAATTACTAGTATAAGGGTCACTAAATTGTCAAATGGTATCGTTTTACCTGAGCATCATAGTACTCTTGTAAGTACGCCATAATTAAGATACATTTATTTGATTAGTACCATCCCCATCAAATCATCAAGCGTACCAAACAAATAAACTCTTAATTTAGTTTAATATTTCGTTTCAATAGATTACCAATTATTGTCTATATTCTTTCAATTTTCAAACTGCACAGGCAGATTCATCTTGAAAAATAATTACTAGCATAAATAATATGTGTTTCAATAAAGTGTAAAATATTAACGCCATCTACATATTTATTGATCAATAGTTTGATGTACTGAGCACTTGTGAAATATAATTAAACGCAAAAACGAAAGCACCCTTTTCACAAAAACTGTTTTTTTGGTTTTTGCGTTTATTGATCGAAATACAAATAAAAAGTGATCATTCAAACAATAGTCCACCCCTGTTAGAAATGTATGTACTGAAATATTAATAGTCAAAATAAAAACTAGCCTAGCCTAACTGAGACCGGGCGAATTGATTAAAAAAAAAAAACTCGGAAAAATTAACAAAATGTAAATAGAAAAAAAAAGAAACAATGTTTCTAAATAAAATGGAAAAATGAGCGCGGAAAATTCTTTGCGCGAGCGACAAGTAAAGAAGGAATGAAAACAAATTTCAGAAACAAAAGACGATCAAGAAAATCGATCGATAAAAATCAAATACACAGTTGGAAGTACCTTTTAGGAAAATTTGGAGAAAAGAAAAAACAGCAATAAATTTTAGAAACAAAAGCGATCGCTTAAAATAAAGAAAAAAAACCTAACCGATCCCGAAGAGACGAAAGCGAATTGAAAAAAGAAAACGCAAAAATTTTAGAAACAAAATGAAATAGCAAGAACAAAAGACGATCGAACGATCAATCAATAAAAATCGAAGACAGAATTGGAAGGAAGTACCTTGGGAAGGATTCATCATTTTTGACAATTTGAAGAAAGAAGAAACAACAAATTTTAGAAAAAAGAAAAAACAATCGCTTAAACTTAGACAACAAAAGATCGGTCAAAATAAGGGAAAGAATCTAACCCACCCTGAAAGAGACAAAGGCGAATTGAAAAAAGAAAACCCAAAAATTTTAGAAACAAAATAAAATAGCAAGAACAAAAGACGATCGAACGATCAATCAATAAAAATCAAAGACACAATTGGAAGTACCTTGGGAAGGATTCGTTTTTGAAAATTTGAAGAAAGAAGAA
The DNA here is from genome assembly GCA_036172665.1 of Prosopocoilus inquinatus. Lineage (NCBI taxonomy): Eukaryota > Metazoa > Arthropoda > Insecta > Coleoptera > Lucanidae > Prosopocoilus > Prosopocoilus inquinatus. The sequence goes on from CM069873.1 coordinate 4,244,379, forward strand.
ACAACAAATTTTAGAAAAAAAAAACGATCGCTTAAACTTAGACAACAAAAGATCAGTCGAAATAAGGGAAAGAATCTAACCCACCCTGAAAGAGACGAGAGGCGAATTGAAAAAGAAAACAAAAAATTTTTTAGAAATAAAATAAAATAGCAAAAACAAAAGCCGATCGAACGATCAATCAAAATCATTCAATAAAAATCGAAATCGAAAGACACAATTGGAGGTACCTTGGGAAGGATTCTCTCTTGAAAATCTGAAGAAGAAAGAACGACAAATTTTAGAAACAAAAGCGATCGCTTAAACTTAAACAAAAGATTACTCAAAATAAAGAAACAAAAGCGATCGCTTACACAACAAAAGATTACTCAAAATAAAGAAAAAACCTAACCCACTCTGAAGGAGTCAAAGGCGAATTGAGAAAAAAAACGAAAAAATTTTAAAAATAAAATAAAATACCAAGAACAAAAGACGATCGAACAATGAATCAAATTCGATCAATAAAAATCGATCACGCGATTGGAAGTATGTACCTTGGGAAGGAATTTTCTTTTGAAAATTTGAAGAAGAAACAAATTTTTGAAACAAAAGAGTTCGCTTAAACTTAAACGACAACAGATCACTCAAAATAAAACAAAAAAGCTAACCCATCCTGAAAGAGACAAAGGCGAATTCAAAAGAAAAAAAAATTAAAAAATAAAATAAAGCAACAAAAACAAAAGATGATCGAACGATCTTGCTAAAAAAACAACATCAACAATGTTCTTTGTGCAAGCAACAAACAAACAGAAAAAAATTAAGAAATTTCAGAAACAAAAGACGATCGAATTAATTTCAAAAGAATAAATTCCATACCCATTCAAATAAAAAATCTAAGACAGAAATGAAAGTGTTTTAGGCGGGATTCTCTTTTTCGAAAATTTTGAAAAAATAGAAATAAAACAAAATTCAGAAACAAAACGCGATCGCTTAAATTTAAACCAAAAAATTACTTAAAGTATATTGAAAAAAAAAAGAAACGAAAATATTTAAAAAATGCAAATAATACAGCAAAAACGAAAGACAATTGAACAATCTTTCTAAAAAATGAAAAAACAAACACAATATGTTTTTAGGCAAGCAACAAACAAACAAAAGAATTAATCAATTTCAGAAAGAAAAGACGATCGCATTAATTTGAAAAGCAGAAATCCCAAACCCAATCAAATTAAAAATCGAAGACAGAAATGAAAGTGTTTTAGGCGGGATTCTCTTGTTCGAAAATTTGGATAAAATGAAATACATGAAATAAAAAAAATAAAATTTAGAAACAAAACACGATAGTTTAAATTTAAACCAAAAAGATACAAACAAACAAGAAATTAATAAGTTTCAGAAACAAAACACGATCGTATTAATTGAAAAAAAAAAAAAAGGAAATCCCAAACCCAATGAAATTAAAAATCGAAGACAGAAATTAAAATATCTTGAAATATATTGAAGAAAAAAAAAAAGAAAATTATTGAAAAAAGGCGAAAAAATGTTAAAAATAAAATAATATGGCAAAAACAAAAGACAATCGAACGACCTTGCTAAAAAAATGAAGAAGCAAAACAGAATGTTCTTTGCGCAAGCAACGAACAAACAAAAAAATAATAAATTTCAGAAACAAAAGACGATCGCATTAATTTGGAAAGAAGAAATCCCAAAACCGAAAGTATCTTAGGGGGAATTCTCTTCTTCGAAAATTAAAAAAAAATATATAACAAAATTCAGAAACAAAACGCAATCGCTTAAATTTAAACAAAAAAAAATTATTTAAAATAAAAAGAACTAAAACCCAGATTTGGATAAAAAAAAGGCAAATTGAGAACGAATTAGGAAAAAAAAATAACTAAACGTAAATTAAAAACAGAAAAAAGAAACAAAAGACGATCGAACGATATTATTAAAGGAAATGAAAAAATGAGTGAATAAATAAAAACAAAGTTTAGGCGACTGAAAACAGCAATTTATGGCAAACAAAAAACGAACGCTTAAACTCACACCAAAGAAAATCAATCAAAATAAAAAGAAAGCCTAACGCTGGACTTGACGGAGGAAAGTTGAAGAAAGAAAATCGATCGCTTAAAAAAAAAGGAAAAAGAAAAAAAGAATATTCCTTGCGCACGCAGCAAACAAAGGCAACAACAAATCTCACAAACAAAAGACAATCGCTCTAGCTTACATCAATGATACAAGACGTTAATAATAATACAACACTTATGTTTCAACAAATTAAAAAAAAAAGAAAAATGAACGTGTAATATAAAAAAAGGGAGGAAAATTAAATTTTAGGCGTACCGTTTAAAATATGCAGACGAATCAAAAAATAATCAGATTAAAAATGATGTAATTATGAAGTTGAAAAAAACAAATGAATGAATAGGACGTTGAAATTTGGTATATTTCGTTGGCTAGGCAGCCATACCTACACATTTAGAACATTCATGTAAAACTAAGTATAGGGAGTCGTTATTTCATTTATTAAATAAAAATAGTTTCTAAGAAGGAAAACAAGGAAAAAATATTAAACAAAAAATCTGAAATGAAAAAAGTTACGAGCTTAATTTTTTGAATAGAAAAATCGTTTCTTCTCTCCAAAAAAAAAGAAGAAAAAAAATTCCTGTGCTTAGTCAGACGTAATAATTAACGTGCCCGAGGCGGAATGATGAAACGTAAATAATGAAACAACAGAGATGCCTTTGCGGTTGGTTGTTTGCGCAAAGGTGCGCGGAATGATGTTGTTTAATGTACGCCATGCTAAACGATATTTATGTAGGTAATGGAGCACGCAGGCTCGCACAATGTCGGCCCAGATCTGGCAACCACCCCCTATGTCTTTTATGTAATCTGAATAAATTACGGCGGCTGTGCTGGCTGCATGGTGTGATGTTTCAGACTTCCAAACGAAGCCAATTAATGCGTAATTATTACTTCCGTAGTTGGTAATAATAATAATTTAAAGCAACTTGGCGCAAGCCACAGGGTAAAGCTAAAAAAAGGCAACAGTGTCAAAAAAGTGGCAAAAAAAATCTATTTCTTTCGATTCTATTCTATATTTTGTTTTTTTTTTATAATTTTTTTGATGCTTTATTTGTACGTTCCGTAAAGAATTAAAATAGATATTTTTGTAATAACCCAAGATTCGTGTTATTTTTTGCTCTTGTTTCTTTAATTTGCTTTAAATTAATAATGATACAGCTCTTACTCAGTCACAAAAGGGTAGCTGTTTATAAACTACCTACCCTTTGCTCTCTTAACTATACAATTGGTTCAAAAGTTTGTTCTGGATAGTGTCCAGCTCAGTGGAGATGGTCGTGGGCAAAAGTCGAGAGCTAACAAGTAACCAAATCCAAAGGGGGGCTCATTATTTTCGAACATTGCGAAAATTAAGCAGGCACAGGTCTCAAAGGCAACGTAAAAATAAACTACCAAATCGAGGACACGACTTATTTATTTATTCAGAGGTCTTGTAACGTAAAACGTGTCCAAAAATTTAATTTAATAAGCATAAAGCAGCTCCAAGTAAAATTTCTCAATGTTTCGAGACTCAATTTTCAATTTTCTAGAATATATCAGTATCTAAATTATATTTAAAAAATTACAGTTTGAATGATTGACTTTAATTGACTTGAAAAAAAAATAAATAAATCACAAAAAAGCACAAAATAAATAACAAAATGGACGGTGCAAAAAAAAAAATTAAAAAAGATGAAACTGATGCTTAAATCGATTGAGTAAATGAGAAGCGTTCTTTTTCGGAGCTATTCTTCGAAGGATGGGAAAGCTATTTTGAGCTGCTGCTGACATTTAAAGGCCACTATTTTTAGTTTGCAAGCCGACTGGGAATTGCTCGCGAATTATTTAAATAAGAAGAGAACGAATGAAATATGTGAAATATTTAAGCAAGCAAGCCTGCAAACAAATTAAAACCACAACCAAAATGAAGCAAAAAACCTAACCCATCCTGAAAGAGACCAAGGCGAATTCAAAAGAAAAAACGAAAAAATTTAAAAATAAAATAAAGCAACAAAAACCAAAGATGATCGAACGATCTTGCTAACAAATAAAAAAAGACAACATCAACAATGTTCTTCGCGCAAGCAACAAACAAACAAAAAAATTAAGAAATTTCAGAAACAAAAGACGATCGAATTCATTTCAAAAGAAGAAATTCCAAACCCTCAATCAAATTAAAAATCGAAGATAGAAATGAAAGTGTTTTAGGCGGGATTCTCTTTTTCGAAAATTTTGAAAAAATAGAAATAAAACAAAATTCAGAAACAAAACGCGATCGCTTAAATTTAAACCAAAAAATTACTTAAAGTACATTGAAAAAAAAGAAACGAAAATATTTTAAAAATGCAAATAATACGGCAGAAACGAAAGACAATTGAACAATCTTTCTAAAGAATGAAAAAGCAAACACAAAATGTTTTTAGGCAAGCAACAAACAAACAAAAGAATTAAGAAATTTCAGAAAGAAAAGACGATCGCATTAATTTGAAAAGCAGAAATCCCAAACCCAATCAAATTAAAAATCGAAGACAGAAATGAAAGTGTTTTAGGCGGGATTCTCTTGTTCGAAAATTTGGATAAAATAAAATACATGAAATAAAAAAAAATAAAATTTAGAAACAAAACACGATCGCTTAAATTTAAACCAAAAAGATACAAACAAACAAGAAATTAATAAGTTTCAGAAACAAAACACGATCGTATTAATTGAAAAAAAGAAATCCCAAACCCAATGAAATTAAAAATCGAAGACAGAAATTAAAATATCTTGAAATATTTTGAAAAAAAAAGAAATATATTGAAAAAAGGCGAAAAAATGTTAAAAATAAAATAATATGGCAAAAACAATGAAATGAAAGTGTTTTAGGCGGGATTCTCTTCTTCGAAAATTTTGAAAAAAAAAGGAAAATAAAACAAAAAAATAAAATTCAGAAACAAAACGCGATCGCCTAAATTTAAACCAAAAAATTGCTTAAAATATGTTGACAACAAAGACAAAAAATTTTAAAAAGTAAAATAATATCGCAAAAACAAGTAAGCCTGCAAACAAAATAAAACCACAAGCAGACACAAAATATAAGTCACTTACTTTCAGTTACAAAATCAACAATACTTATCCGGAAATTAAAAAAATATAGGTATGCTTAAGATGAAAGTTAAATGATTAATTAATATTTGTCACAGATTGACATTTTTCTATAGTTTTATCTGTGACGTCACATATTTGAACTGTGACGTCACATATCTAGAATGTGACGTCATTAAATATAAGGTGTAATCAGAAACATCGTCGATGACGTCACAGTCCGAGCGTGTGACGTCATCGGTGTTTTTTTTTTTCATTACACCTTACATTTTTCTCTGGCGAAATTTTTAAGACTTTTTTGTAAAAAACTTATTACAATAAAATCTTCACCCATCGATGTTCTTTACTTTTCATTCACACTGTATATTAGATTAAATTATACTAAATTGCAAGCTAATTTTTCTTGAGGTGACTATTTTAAACTTGCACAACTTTCTTTAGGTTCCTTAAAATCACGTTTTTTTTTTTTTTTTAGTTAGAAAGGTTCATGTTTCAATTGTACGCATTTGATTGATCATTGGCGCTTGATATATACAGGGTGTATCTAAGTAAGTTGGAAGGTGTCTGAGTATCACATATCTACACAGTTTCCACAAATCGTTTACTAACGACGTGGGAGGCGTTGAAATGTTCCGCCTTTCTCTGATTCTGAAATTACTGCATTTCCGACAGCTGTCTGTCAATCTGACAGAAATATTCGTTTGGTGCGTTGTATGTCTCGTTGCTGCATATTTTACTCAGAATGTTGAGATTTTACGTTGTTTTAATTTTCCTGAAGTAAAGGCAATTTAAAAAAAAGAAATCAATTAGTTAATGTTCGTGCTATGTAATTAAGTTACTGTAATGGCTGATAATAGAATTAATAAGCGGCAAATGTCCACTTTTTTTTTATTTTTCAGGGGTTACTGGACCATAGAATCATTTATGGAAACTCTGTATGAATGTTAATTTGCGTTTCCAGGAAACCACAAATGTTTTTGAAACCGTTTGATTTTTACGTATGGGGAAACTCTTATTATCAAACTCATTAAAATTCGTTATCAAATATAGGGTATTCAATTTAAAATAAGTAATTGTAAATGCCCATCGCACAGGTAAATTGAGACACCCTGTGTAGTTCGAAACAATTTTAAATTATGCGGAGCTTGAAAAGATTAATAATTTCTTTCTTTCGTATACTCTACAGGAATTGCTTTATTGAAGAAACCCCCTTACATGACGCACCCTGTATATTATTTAAGCTGTTTGGAGTAATATAAAAAAAAAATCGTACACTTTTCCAGAGGAGAATTTTGTTGTAATTTTATAAAAAATAGGTTTGCAAATTTTTTTGTTTAATTAATTAATTGTAATGTGATTGTCATTTTTGAGATTGTTTTGATGAAGCGATCAAATTGACTGCGAAACGTTCGCACACAAATTACCGTAAGGCTGCTGTTTTTTGCAGAAAAGAAAAATCAAAACAAGTAATCTTTTAATTTTTTTTTACAGAATTTGCATTTTTTCTTATGTTTTTTCATACATTCTACAGGGATTGCTGTATTGAATAAACCCCCTTACATGACGCACCCTGTATATTATTTAATTTGTTTGGAGTAATATAAAAAGAAAACCGTACACTTCTCCAGAGGAGAGTTTTGTTGTAATTTTATAAAAAATAGGTTTGCAAAAATTTTTTATTTAATTAATTAAATGTAATGTGATTGTCATTTTTGAGATTGTTTTGATGAAGCGATGAAATTGACTGGCAAACGTTCGCACACAAATCACAGCAAGGCTGCTGTTTTTTTTTTGCAAAAAAAAGAAAATCTTCTGCCAACCATAATCAAAACGACTATTTTTTTTAAACATTTTTTATAGAATTTGCATTTTTTCTTATATTTGTTAAATTATTAAAGTCCAGTTTCTATATTTAATCGTTTCGTTTGCGCTCAAATAAGATAAAGAAGAAACAGAAACAAACAAACGCTAAGAATAATAAAAAGCCGGAAACAAACGAAGATCGGCAAGTGTGAAATAATCGAATCGTTGCGTCGATAAAAAAAAAGAAACAAAAGAAGAATCTTGTCACTCGAAGAAAATTCTCCGATAAAAAAAAGGACTGCACACAAGAACAAAAGGATAAACGAAAAACAATGATTAATTAATATTTGTCACAGATTGACGTTTTTCAATAGTTTTATCTGTGACGTCACGTATTTCGGCTGTGGCGTCACATACTTAGACTGTGACGTCATTAAATATAAGGTGTTATAAAGAAACATCGTCGATGACGTCACAGTCCGAATGTGTGACGTCATCGGTGTTTTTTTTTTAATTACACCTTACATTTTTCTCTGGCGACTTTTTTTTGTAAAAAAACAATAAAATCTTCACCCATCGATGTTCTTTACTTTTCATTCACACACACATAAACGAAAAACAATTGAAGATCGTTATGACTAAGCGAGAGATATCTTCTCTTCAATAGTAAATTGTTTCTAAAACAAAAGAAACTTTGTCGAGATTGTCGAGCGGGCTTTTCGAAAATCTCAAGACTGTTAAGAAAAAAAAAAAAACAAGGAGAGCAACGACGATAACAACTTGTTTGAAGAAAGCAGCGACGTTAAATTAACAGGAATAAGGTGAACAAAAGAAAACAAAAGAGAAATTTTATGTCAAGCGTTAAATTCATTATAACAAACCGAATGAAAAGCGACATGAGCGAAGTTGACCGAAAAGTGCGCAAGAAAATAGAAAACACCATTGGGCGGCATTTTTCAAAATTGTCCAGAACGAAAGCAAGGAAAACGAAGTATAAGAAGACAAAAACAAAAAAGAACGAAAAGAAGTAAGTGAGATCGACGTTTCTATAACGAAGTGTAAGAAAATAAAATCGGCGACAGGACACGAACAAATTGCTGAGGTGAGAAAAAGAAAAGTGAAAAAAGAAACAAACGAAATCTTTAAAGTGCTTATAATAGTATCTAAATTGATTAAAAAATTAGGTTAAATCAAAAAATACTTCTGGAAAAAATATAGCTGAGATTTTTGCATAAGTGATTGTAAAGTTGCGCCTGATGGTTAGGCAACCAACAATACAGGTGATTGACAGAATGCGGCAGCACTAAATTAAATTATTAATTTTTTAACAGCAGCGTCGATCGAATGGGGGGGGGTTATGGATTTGTTTGTTGGACGTATCTGTGCTTGTCACTATTTCGATATTTTTGAATTATAATAAACGTTTCGTGTAATTAAACCTCCCTAAAATGGGCTGGCTATAAAGTTAACTCGCTCATGAAAATGTAACTACGTCATTGTCTATCAATTACTGTCAATTTAATCAAATGATTGGTTAGGTGCGTCCTGGGTCACGTGGGATGCAAGTTAAAATGAAGATTCGGTATTTCCAAACATTAATTATTGCATTTGGGGCTGCGAATAAACAGTTTGAAACATCTTGTACGTTAATAGGGTAAAAAATTTTGTTACAAATCGATTTTGATTGCAGCGAAAACCTCGAGCAGCCTCTGTACAGCTGTTTCAGCCCTGTCTGGGGCTTCATCAGTTTGTTTATCCTACTGCAATGTCAGGTCAAAAAGCGGTCGTAGGATGTCGCTGTTTTATCTGTTCGTTAATAGGCTAGTTTAAAATCGCACTCTCTCTTATTTAAAAAGCGTTTTGTTAAATAATTGAATTGAAGGCTTGAAAGCACATCTTTTACGAAGGCGAAGTAAAAATAGAAGCGTTAACATTAGAACGAATGTAACGTGTGGATCATAAAAGCTAATTTTATCGAACTCCTGCTCGCCATTTGGATAGCTCTTAACCTCCTGAAGTCTTCCACGACAACTTCGACGTTCTTATGGCTGCATACACAACAGATTCAAACAAATGATAGCGCAATTATTCTTATTCAAATATTATTAAATATTCAATCAATTTTTTTTTCTTCCGCCGCCAAATTTCACTTGTGCGTCTTGAAGTCAGTCTTCCACGTTCTTAAGGCTGCATACACAACAGTTTCAATAATTTATAATAATTATTCTTATTCAAATATTATTAAATATTCAATCGATTTTTTTTTCTTCCGCCGAATTTCACTCTCGTGCTTCCGGGCTGTTTGGAAAACCATTTTTTTTCCCTCCGCGAAGTATACACACACAAAATGGAACACCGATCAGGCTCGGTTCGAAGTCAAACAAAACTTCGCTCTTGTTTAAACTCAAACTTAAACTCTGTATTAAATTATCGACATGTATGGGGTGGGGTGAGGAGGGGAGGGGGGATGTTGAATAAAAGACGGGGTTCGAAGTTCTTATGTGAATGGATAAACACACATAGGAATGAAGGGTGGCTTTGTCAAGTCAAGTAAATTTTTGATATTATTATTGACTGTTATACCCAGTGATCAAATAAATTTTGATTGTGTGTAGAAGAAATCAAGTTTAATTTATACAAAATATTTAGAGCAGGAATATTTTTTTTTTGGATTGCATAGGTAATATGATTTGGATTCTATTTTATCAGATAATTTCTGAATCAATCAAAATTTTGCTGCACTTTACTATTTTATTTTCTTTTTTATTTTTATTTGAATGAATCCAAATTTTGCCTGCATAATTGCAAACAAAAAATAGAGTGGGATTTACAAAAAACAAAAAAAAAAAAAATCATTAACGCGGACTATTTGAATTTTATTTTTAGGTTAGACCGGCAGATTAATCAAAGACGTACTTAAGAATTCCAAGGATTACTTGATTTGCGTTTTAATATTTAATATTCTGATTGGTGCAGGCGGTAATAAAATAAAAGTCGGAAATAACTCCCGGGCAATATTGTTTTTATCGAGTTTTAGCACTGTGTTAAGTCTGATTTAATTACGTTTCGCGAGTGTACAGTGAATTAAATTACGCTGTGCAGTAAAAATTTTTGAGCGGCCATAAACGCAGATAAGTGCCGCGAAAGCGTAAAATAGAACGGCGGGCGTCGGTTTTAAATAAATTTTCTCATTTCCATTCCAGGTGGCATAAAACTTTATTGTGCGGCAGTTTCCAGATATAAAAATAAAAGCACACCCGTAAACGACTGCTCGAAGTACAAAACTATAAAACGGAGGCCGAAAATGTTATAATTTCTAGAGAGCGCGCGCGCCCCCGCCCCCCGGACTGCGCAAAAACCGTTGATCTGCAAATCCGTCCGCGCTCCGGAGGGCGGCGGCGGCGGAGGAAAAACTTTCCCGCCGGACCGTGACGTATTTTGAAAACAGTCTCAAGCTGACAGGAAGCTTTAAAGATTTGTTTTTCCAAGGGACGCGGACCACCTGCTGGCCCCCCTTCAACGTCGACCGTGTGCGTTTCTCCGTGCGATAATCTCGTCGTTACTGTCCGTACGTCCCGGATTCTATCGGATTTTGTCACAGGTGGAAATCAGATTATCCGACGGTGTGCAGTTGGCCATTTAAATTTTCCGCCTAAAGCTTCCGGATCACCCGGATTTTATCTTGTACGTACGGAAAATGCGTTTTATGTAAAACTCGCTCGCACACTCGGCTTATTGCTACACGTGTTTGGTCATTAGCTCGAATCTAAATAATTAAATTTTACGAACTTGTAATACACCTACACCAGCAACACTGAGCTAACGCCAATGAATTAATTATACCTACCTACTCTTTGCCATTGCGGAGATTAGTGAAAATAACTTACATTAATACGAAATTGCAAATTGCTCTACATTTCACCACACTATTTGTTTTGAAACGCCATGGTGGATTGAACATCTACTTCAGCTCCTACGGGCATTAAAATTGTAGCAAACGGGTACGTAGAAATGAACGCCGATATTCCAAATAAATAAAGTTGCCAGAACCCGGCTCAAAATGATTGGCATAGCATGTATTCCTCAAAAAAAAAACATAAAACAATTAGAGATTATTCCGTAAATATCTCAATAAATCCATTGATTGAAGCTTGAAACTCAATAAATCCATACATTGAAGCTTGAAACTCGTTCAACAATATTTAGGGTGCGCCCTTCGGGATCTCGCAAGAAGAGTCTTACTAAATTTTATTCACTAAATCAATCAAAGAAAAGATGAAACAACTCAACTGTTGCAAACCTACCTGTTGGAACGTCATGGACGAGGCTGAGACAATTTCGAGAAGTTTCAGTCCACCAGGCACCAAGTCATCTCCAGGCGTGGCCGTATAATTGTAGGAATCTCCCCCGAGGTCTTACCGGAACAGAAATAGCACGTATTGTTCGCCATGGAATATAGGCAGCCAAAGGGCCGCAGCTTCCACACGAAAAACGCACCAGTGCGCCCTTCGGGATCCGCAAGATGAGTCTTACTAAATCTGATTCACTAAATCAATCAAAGAAAAGAGGAGACAACTGTTGCAGACCTATCTGTTGGAACGTCAAGGACGAGGCTGAGACAATTTCGAGAAGTTTCAGTCCACCAGGCACCAAGTCATCTCCAGCCGTGGCCGTGTAATTGCAGGAATCTCCCCCGAGTTCTTGCCGGAACCGAAATAGCATGTATTGTTCGCCATGGAATACAGGCAGCCATAGGGCCGCAGCTCCCACACGAAAAACGCACGAGTGTGCCCTTCGGGATCTCGGAAGATGAGTTTTACTAAATTTTATTCACTAAATCAATGAGGCAAGGTAAATTTTTGTGCTCTTAGCACGTCGCAAACTAATAAACCCAAAATTGGCCGTACCCCCTTTCGAAGAAGGAGGGCGTGCACGAATTGAAAACATCGTGATATCAGCAGGAACCAACTGAGTATAATTTTAGAGTATAATCTCTCCGTCGAAATAGAAACTCGAAAAAAGCTGTAATTTTCATGGTCTGGTCACGCGAAAAAAGAGGCGTCCGTCGTATTTTTTGACTATCTGACTGCGTAAACTAAATAATATGGTCGTTCCCACAGAAAATATGCATCTGCACCTGTAGACGATTGCAAAAGATGAGGCAATTATATTACATATATATATAAATAGAAACTCCAGACGGTATTGTTTATTTAAGATCGAGAATTTTACGAGGGTTTATGGCCGATAAAATTTAAATACGAATGCAAAAAATATCGTCCGAGTTGCATTACGATAATAAAACAGAGCGTGAGACCATTTGCGTTATAAAAATTGAATTAAATCTTGTGACGGAAGCGACGCGACGGTAGATCACCCGGATTTTATCTTGTAGGTACGGAAAATGCGTTTTATGTAAAACTCACTCGCACACTCGGCTTATTGCTACACGTGTTTGGTCATTAGCTCGAATCTAAATAATTAAATTTTACGAACTTATAATACACCCACGCCAGCAACTGAGAGCTAACGCCAATGAATCAATTATACCTACCTACTCTTTGCCATTGCGGAGATTAGTGAAAATAACTTACATTAATACAAAATGTACGTGTGCAAATTGCTCTACATTTCACCAAACTTATTTTGGTTGAAACGCAATGGTGGATTGAACATCTACTTCTGGAAGATTATTTCCGTAAAAGCTTAAAATCCTATGCGAAATTTTGATTGGCTGATTCCGCACGTGGTACCCTCATTCTCGCGCCCGCGACGGCCATTTCGACACCTGGATTGTTGAGGTAACACAGACTTTGGCTCGTCTTGTCCTGATTTTAGAAGTTACTGTCCGTAAGGACATAATTCGAATGCGGTTTTATCCGGTTCTGAAACCACTCCGCGACGCCAGTGCAGTTTTGCCCTAATTAGAAGCCTGTGAATGCTCACACACAGGTAAGTCATGCGAATGTGCGACGCGTTATTTCAGCCATTTTTCACATTTCCGTTCGCTTATTCTCAAAGGTTTTTAGTACCGGAGGAGACATACCTTCTAGTACCAAATATTTCTTTGGATATCGAATGATACTTCTAATATTGTATATATATTTTTTTTACATTTACAAGATGATGCTCTCTGCCCTTAGTAATAAGGTGTATTGGTAACATGCATTTCATCATGACGCAGTTTATGCTGTGATTCAGATGAGAAACTGCGTCTTGCTAAAGTGCACGTTGCTATACTTCCTTTCTTGGTCTCGGACACCGCAAAATAATAGCGGGGAGGTTCCGGTGCGTGTCTGTCCGCCGCCGTGCGTGCATCAAGTAGAAATTTGCTAATGTTGAAATGCGGTTGCCCATTGTGTCTCCTTGTCACGTAGTTTAAATGGATATCGCTTGTACCGCTGTGTAACGCGCAGTGATCATAATAAATCAAGTTAGCCCGCGCATTAAATTACTGTTGTTGCCGCTCATTGTTTATTAAATTCTTGTATTTGGGCGGCCGGGGGGGGGGGGGGGGGGGCACGGCAAACGTTGCGGAGGAAAAAGGGCCCAGCAACAGGCGTGAGCCATGGCTCGACTTTAACGAGTTTACTACACGGGGCTGAACATAAAATTCAATTTTGCAGCAATCATTTTCGTAATTAATATTCAACTAGCCCTAGAGGTTGCAAGCGCCACTCTTTAGAATAAATGGATAAGATTTCGTTAAAATAATTCCTGGTTTGGATGACCTAAGTTCGTCCGCTCCCTGATCATTAATTAATTAATGGTCGATTAATGCACTGAACGATTATTAGGCTTCTTTTATGCTGTTAATATTTTTGTTAGCTGCGCTTTTATTATACTACTCTGTTGTACATTTCTGGTTTATTATTATTTACTTAATATTATAACAAGCGTCCGTGATACCCAAAGCGAGGATTAAATAGTACCGCCGCAGCGACGGACGTCTGTAAGGGTTGATACTTACTCGAGCAGTCGATGCGTTTAAACGATCTGTTACGCTTACTGTTACCACCGTTTCCTCTGCTCTTAAATATCGTAAATGACGCGAGCCGCGGTGGAAAATTGAGAATTGGGAAGTTGGAAAAGTGCCTTGGCATCCTCGCTTTAGTGACACCTTAATAAAAATTTCCCTGTGCTATATGATACATCGCTAACATTAAATGATGAGTACAAAGTTTTTTTTTTAATATTGAACCGGACAGAAATATGATGGCAACACACTCAATGTTTCGCTATAGATTTATAGCTTTTCCTTTTCTTATTAAATGATTGATTAAAATCGAATGAAGTTCGGAGAGTTTTGGCGGAATCGCCGTCAATAAAACGCCCGGAACGGTAAGGCTCGTTCGTATCCTGGTGAAGCTCCCGGAAAGCTCTGTTATCCACAGTCTAAAAATACTGTAGTGCACACGAGCTACGCTCGTCTCCGGAAATCATACACGACCCAAACGCCGATGAAAGCATTGAGTTCAGTCTAGTCCAGCCTAAGTCAGTCCATACAGTGTATTAATCATTAACAAATCAGCAGTGCTCTTTGTTTCTACCTCTACAAGGCCATGTAATCGTCAATCGTTTGTTTTGTTTATTTATTAATGTAATAAATCTCCGTTTGTTCTGAGTACGACCCTTATTACGACTATCATTAAAGTATAACCGTGACAATTTCACATTCATTTTATTTATTCCTATTAACATTGGGTGCGTACGAAGAGAAGATCAAAGAACTACATTAATTAGCTCTTTGACGTTGCACCTTTTAAACATTAAAATTAATTGCTTTAGGTTTTGTAGTAACTTTTTCTGTTCAGCTTGTTTTGCTGTGAGCCTCAATTTATGCGCTGGCAATGTTGTTTCATTCAACTTCCTAACGAGTACATTTAATAATAGTAATTAGCACTAATTGATGTAAGTATTTCATTAAAAACTTCTAGTAATAAGCAGGGATAAGAAATCGGCCCACTTGCTCCGCCGAGGAGTACGAATGTTTTGTATTCGGACTGTATCAGTTTTAGCCCGGAGCAACTTCTGCGAAATCCGAATGCAACCCTTTCCCTCCCACTCAATAGAAATTTAAATGCATCGGAGGCGCGGAAGGAGTAAGTGTTACATTCGCTGTAAAAAGTGTCCAACACTAAGTGGGCCGAATTCTTTTCCCTGGTGTTAAGACACGAAACAAACCACAAATGTTTTTCAAACGGTTGGATTTTTACGTATGGGGAAACTCTTATTATCAAACTCATTAAAATTCGTTATCAAATATAGGGTGTTCAATTTAAAATAAGTAATTGTAAATGCCCATCGCACAGGTAAATTGAGACACCCTGTGTAGTTCGAAACAATTTTAAATTATGCGGAGCTTGAAAAGATGAATAATTTCTTTCTTTCGTATACTCTACAGGAATTGCTTTATTGAAGAAACCCCCTTACATGACGCACCCTGTATATTATTTAAGTTGTTTGGACTAACACAAAAAAAAACCTTCACTTCTCCAGAGGTGAATTTTGTTGTATTTTATAAAAAATAGGTTTGCAATTTTTTTTAATTTAATTAATTAAATGTAACGTGATTCTCATTTTTGAGATTGTTTTGATGAAGCGATAAAATTGACTGCGAAACGTTCGCACGTAAATCAGAGAAATGCTGCGCTGCTGTTTTTTTTTTGCAAAAAAAGAAAATCTGCCAACCAAAATCAAAACGACTGTTTTTTTTTAAAATTTTTATAGAATTTGCATTTTTCTTATGTTTGTTAAATTATTAAAGTCCAGCTTCTATACTTAATCGTTTCGTTTGCGCTCAAATAAGAAAAAGAAGAAGAACAGAAACAAACAAACGCTAAGAATAGTAAAAACCGGAGACGAAGGAAGATCGGAAAGTGTGAAATAATCGAATCGTTGCGCCTATAAAAAAAAGGAAACAAAAGGAGAATCTTGTCACTCGAAGGAAATTCTTCAATAAAAAAAGAACTTTTTCTGTTCAGGTTGTTTTGTTGTATGCCTCAATTTATGCGCTGGCAATGTTTCATTCAACTTCCTAACGAGTACATTTAATAATAGTAATTAGCACTAATTGAAGTAAGTATTTCATTAAAAACTTCTAGTAATAAGCAGGGATAAGAAATCGGCCCACTTGCTCCGCCCAGGAGTACGAATGTTTTGTATTCGGACTGTATCAGTTTTAGCCCGGAGCAACTTCTGCGAAGTGCTGTAACCCTTTCCCTCCCACTCAATAAAAATTAAAATGCATCGGAGCCGCGGAAGGAGTAAGTAGTACATTCGGTGTACAACACTAAGGGCCAGTTTTTCAATTGGGGTTTAACTTTAAGCTCCGTTTTATTCCTGTGGAAACAATTGTCCTTACAATTGTTACCATGGGAATGAAACGAAGCTTAAAGTTAAACTATGATGGAAAAACCGGGCTTAAGTGGGCCGAATTCTTTTCCCTGGTAATAAGATACGAAACAAAAATCGAATGTATGGAAGTGCTTTTGGGGTGGATGGACCAAACAAGAAATACTTTTTCCACTGCCTTTTTTTGCCAAAACGTTTGATGAGTAGCATCGTGTTTTCCGAGCAGAACGAATAAAGAAGCCAAATACATTTAGTTAAGGGGCAGAAGAACTCCGGGCAAAATGTTACTTAACTTTCACGAGAATAATGTAATTGTTCGCAGCGGCGGCAGGGCGAGCAACCTAATTCCGGGCGTTCGCACAGCGCCAGTCATTTATCAAATAATTTCGGTGCGTAACATATGACAGCCTCAATAATGTACGAACGCAGCCGGAGCGTAACCGGAGCCCGGAACCGTGACAAGCGGAGGTCGGCGCGCTCCGCGTTTTGTGCGCGACTCTGCTCCGAGTTTAACAATCGCAATAAAATTATTATTTAAAACAAAGTTGCGCGCGTTGTTCGGGGTGGGTCGCGTTCTCGTCGTAATGAATTTCATAAAGTTGCTGCGTTTAATGAGTAGGTAATTTCGTAAACAAAGCGCAGACTAAAGCTTTAGTTAATGAGAAGATTTAATTAATTATAAAACGTTACCTTCAACCTTTGCAGCGTCAAAGCTGCCGCAATGTTACTGCTCCTAGCTCGTTCCATTGCTGTACCATGTACATAGTTAAGAGCTTAAATAGATTTAAGGATTTGAGATTTATCAGAGAAATTGATTGAATTTAGATTATTTATTGCCAACAGGTAAAATAAAATAATTAACTTCAATAAATGTTCCCTGCTAAATCCCTGCTTTAGACGATCATACTTGAATGCAATACCGAATTGATTTTCTGATGCAAGGCTTTTGTTTGAATATTACCTTCGAAAATTGAACAAGCCTAGAGTTGATAAGGGTTGCCGATGAAGCGGAGTGGTGAATGGTCCAAAAACTCATTAATTCGTTAATTGGCAACAACTACCAACTGGGAGAGACACCGTTAATAGTGATAGTGATTTATTTTGTAGAATACAACAGTATTTTACAATCGTCAACATAAATATATATATATATGAAAAATATAATGTCATTTGTAAAAAATATGAACACAAGATGAACTACATCGTTTAGGGTAAACGGAATTTGCCTACATAACCTGAGTTTAAGTACCGAAAGAAAAAGAAAAACTGATTTACCAAACCATCGGCACAAAATACGCCAGCAAGAACGGAAATTGTATTTGTTGATCGGCCCAAAATAAAATTGGAGTATGTACAGTCGGAAGCAAAAAAGTAAACAAACTACACTTTCCTGTAATCATTCTTTCAGAAAATGGTAGTGATTAAAGACGACTTCACAGATGACATTTAAAAAAAATTAAAAGCTTTCAAAATTAACAAGCTTAAAACCTTAGTAAAATCTGTTTTTAATCTAGGGCATTTTGAGAAAGAATAATTACAGGAAACTGTAGTTTTTGTTTTGCTTTCAACTGTAGTTCGGAAGTAAACAAAACACCTTCTTTAATCAGGTTTGTGTCAATAGAAATAGAGCTGCGAAGGTATCAACCAGAGCAGACGAATGCCACATTCCCAAACAACAGCCAAATGCATATTACTAAAGTGACAGGCAGTGTTGCCAACTATTAAATTAAATGTCTTTTTAGACCAGACGCTTTCGAAAAACAAAACTGGAATTTCACCCAATCTTCTTTCGGCCCGTACTACAATTAAATTAATTAATTAAACAATGTACGGTTTGAATTACTTAGTGTTCGGAGTTGTTGCCAATATAATAATAACTTGGTTTGGCGATAAATTCAAATTATTCTGTCATTAAAAATCGTGCTGTATACAGGATGTTTCATAACAGGTGGCGAAAAATGAACTCTCATGTACATAATCTTATTTTAAGTTCAAATCAAAGAATAAAGAAATATCAAATTTTGCTTAGCTTCGGAGTTATCGAAACTTAAACTCAGATAACCAGAAAAAGTATTTAATAGGCCTTAGAATGAATACATTAAACAAAGACATTAAAATATAACAAATTAAATGAATTTATAAAAGTTGTTTAAAGTGTCCGCCTTGACGTATGCAGCTTTCACATCGGATTATTAAAGAGTTGTAGACTTGCTGGAAAATCTGTTTGCTTGTTCTTGAACAGCATTAAAAATTAAAAAAAAAAAAATTTACGTTACTTTGATTTGTGGGTAATTTGTTTTCCAAGGCCAACCTTATTAGAACTGGATAAATCATTTCAGTTTCCATTTTCAAGTTCAGATAACTCCGAAATCAAACAAAATTCGATTTTTTTTGCTATTTTTTTGATTTTAACTTAAAATAAGATTCTGCACAGGAGAATTCATTTTTTTTCACCTGTTATGAAACACCCGGTATAAACTTCATATATTTTTTTAGAATTTCGTAATGATTACTTATTTTGAGTAAAGGACAGAAACGTCATTCTTTGATTATAAATTACGTTGCTGTTATTATAACTTTACGTAACCACAAATGATGCGTTTAAATTTTTTTATTATGGCAGTCGTCATTTGTTTTTCTTACTTTTTCTAGGAAATTTGAATTTCTTTTTTGAAATTTTAATTCTGATAGCCAAAAAGTTTTTTTTTCCTTGTTTTTGATTGTTTTCGTTTTTCTTTCCGTGTTTCGTTTTTCCGTAAATTTTGCGTTTGTCATTTTTTTGCTTTCCTTTCTCCTTTTTCTTCGTTTATTGTTAATCACTTACTTTATGAGAAATTTTAAATCGTCGACCGTTTTCATTAAAGAACGAAAACGTACAGCGAATAAATTTACCAGAAAAAAGAAAATTGAACGCGGGTTTCTTCATTCGGGACAAGGAACGATAAAAAGCAGAAGAAAATAAAAATACGGTCGAAATTTTTTTCCTTTTTTTTGGAAAATTCTAGAACTTACAACGAATGTCATATATATGCGTCAGAATTTACATTAAACATCCTAAGCGATATTTTTATCAAAAAGTGCTTCTTAAATAAGAAGTGTTTTTTTTAAGTCTGGCGACCAGTGGGCTGTGACTAGCGCATGGTCCATTAAAAACGCATTCACAGCACTCTGGACATCAAATTATATAAAAAAAAAAAAACATTCGTTACGCTAAATCCAGCGTAAAATGCATCGAATTGGCAACACTGTTGACAGTAGGTTGCGCACAAACTAAACTCGCCTCATGAAGGGCAACCTACGGGCATTAAAATTGTAGCAAACGGGTACGTGGAAATGAACGCCGATATTCTAAATAAATAAAGTTGCCAGAACCAGGCTCAAAATGATTGGCACAGCATGTATTCCTCCAAAAAAAAAAAAAAAAATACATAAAACAATTAAAGATTATTCCGTAAATATCTCAATAAATCCATTGATTGAAGCTTGAAACTCGCTCAACAATATTTAGGGTGCGCCCTTCGGGATCTAGCAAGAAGAGTCTTACTAAATTTTATTCACTAAATCAATCAAAGAGAAGAGGAAACAACTGTTGCAACATACCTGTTGGAACGTCAAGGACGAGGCTGAGACAATTTCGAGAAGTTTCAGTCCACCAGGCACCAAGTCATCTCCAGGCGTGGCCGTATAATTGCAGGAATCTCCCTCGAGGTCTTGCCGGAACCGAAATAGCATGTATTGTTCGCCATGGAAAACAGGAAGCCATAGGGCCGCAGCGCCCACATGAAAAACGCATCAGTGTGCCCTTCGGGATCTCAGAAGACGAGTCTTACTAAATTTTATTCACTAAATCAATCAAAGAAAAGATGAAACAACTCAACTGTTGCAAACCTACCTGTTGAAACGTCAAGGACGAGGCTGAGACAATTTCGAGAAGTTTCAGTCCACCAGGCACCAAGTCATCGCCAGCCGTGGCCGTATAATTGCAGGAATCTCCCCCGAGGTCTTGCCGGAACCGAAATAGTATGTATTGTTCGCCATGGAATACAGGCAGCCATAGGGCCGCAGCTTCCACACGAAAAACACACCAGTGTGCCCTTCCGAATTTCGGAAGACGAGTCTTACTAAATTTTATTCACTAAATCAATCAGGCAAAGGTAAATTTTTATGCTCTTAGCACGTCGTAAACTAATAAACCCAAAATTGGCCGTACCCCCTTTCGAAGAAGGAGGGCGTGCCCGAATTGAAAACATCGTGACATCAGCAGGAACCAACTGGGTATAATTTTAGAGTATAATCGCTCCGTCGAAATAGAAACTCGCAAAAAACTGTAATCTTCATGATCTGGTCACGCGAAAAAAGAGGCGTCCGTCGTATTTTTTGACTATCTGACTGCGTAAACTAAATAATATGGTCGTTCCCACAGAAAATATGAACTGCACCTGTAGACGATTGCAAAAGATGAGGCAATTATATTATATATATAAATAGAAACTCCAGACGGTATTGTTTATTTAAGATCGAGAATTTTAAGAGAGTTTATGGCCGATATAATTTAAATACGAATGCAAAAAATATCGTCCGAGTTGCATTACGATAATAAAACAGAGCGTGAGACCATTTGCGTTATAAAAATTGAATTATATCTTGTAACGGAAGCGACGCACAGTGGTCCGGATTGCAGTTTTAGCGCGAAATAATTATGAATTCTACTTAAATAGTTCTTTTTCGTAATGAAACGAATTTTCAAGAAATGTAAAGCATACAGTGATAATAAACGAATAACTTTATACTCTAAGACAGTGTTTCCCAACTTCTTTTAGCACTCAGACATTTTAAAACCACTGGTTTCGCCATAATATATTATTTCTGTGTTTATCTGATATTGTCCAGGTGTTGGCAGGTTATTGCTACAGTAAATACTATAAATACATATAGATCAGGTATTTATTAGGATGTTTTTGTCCCCATCACTTCAAATATTTTTGTTCTTAACATCCATGAAGCAGGTCTATGTAAATGTAGTTATAATATTGGTTATGTGCGTTCCTAAAAAAAAATAAAATAAGTTGGAAAGTCGCATATAGACGCATTTACTTTCTTAAATATTGTATTCTGAATATTCATTAATCATAAAAAGGGATTTCAAAATCTGCAGAGACTTTTTGTGAGTCTATTTAATTTTTAAAATCATAGATTTAAAATAATTTAATAGGGGAAACCCTAGTTTTACATGCAGAGCGGGGGTTCCGAGGCATGTAATAGGGAACTGTCAGTGAAGATTTTTAGTTCATTTAATAATATATTTGTTTCAGTTAAGAAAAGAGTTCAGATCTCTCCCCATATTTTTTTTTCATAGCAAGTCCGTGTGGTTATCAGTTGTAGTGCACCTCAAAAAAAAAAATTAAAAATAAGAAAGTTGCATACAGTTGCACTTTGTTTCTTTTAATAATGAATTTTGAATGTACATTGATCTTAAAAAAGTACATTTCCAGATCTGCAAACATCTGCCTTTTTTTGTGGGTCCATTTAATTTCTGAAATTATTTTTGTTTAACGCACAAGTAATTTGGCAAGCCGCCAAATATTTACATTAAAGACAGAATAGTAACGAATGTATTACACATTCAGTATATGATTATCATTGCAAAAAATATAACGCAACATAGAAATAAATATAGATAATTTTAAAAAGCGAGATCTTTCAAAGACGACTGATGACAACACGAATGACGATTTAATAAATTAATGTTTAACAATCGCTTATTCAGAATTAAAACAGTATTTATGCAAACCTATATCTTTTTCATATTCTTTGTGATGTTTATTATCAGAATTATTTTCATTTACGTGATATATGAAGACTTAATTTCCCGAATTATTTCGCGGTAAATATTCATTCTAGACCACTGTGGCGACGGTAGAAAAGCGATTTTTAACGCACTAAAAGCAGATGAAATAGGTGCGACATGAAGCGTTTCCCACACACAATTACATATTTAAATTGTACAATCAAGAATAAATGTAATTTAAAACACGATATACAGGATCTTTCTTTTAATGATCTCGTAACGTAAGATATGCTAATGCTGTTATCGATACTGTTTCCTCTGCTTTTGTTCTGAACTGCGTTCCCTGCTGTATACTAGATTTATATGTATATATGTATAAACTTAAACATGCTAACATCGCAGTTTCCCAAATTAGTATCTTCGAAAACAGAGTTCCAGCATATTCAAGATACCACCCACCGAAACTTGCATTTCGCAGTTGGTCCAACTTAAATGAGCGCCAAGAAAACGCAACGCATAAAATCTGTCGCGTCTTCAATATCCAATACGAGAACGAGTTAAACGACGAGGATCGGAATTTTATTAACCCCGCTGTGAAATTTCTGAAGTTTCGACCCGAAACTTCAGACATTATCATCGCACGTCGATTCCCGGAAAAGACACTTCATAAAGCGCATTTACGGCGCGCCAAATTCCAAGTCGCGAAATTACGACTCGCAGGATAATCTGCTTTTCCAAAAACACGCAATAAAAGCGAATGCCTTTTACATATCGCGTCGGGAAATGTGGTCCTTAAAATATGGAGGCGTCCGAGTTTTAAAATGCATCATGCATGGTACAATCACGTACAATCCTCGGAAAAATTTTTGCGAATCGTGTAGTTTTACGTCCTGACATAACTCTCTCTCTCCCTCTCCCTCTTCTCTGAATACAGTTCTCGTTTTTTGTTTCTTTTTGTTTTGATTTTAAAACAATGCCGATGTATTCGGATGGGACGTTGGAAAGTTTGACCGTTTTGTTTTTTATCGAGTTTACGTTTGTTCAAAACGCGGTTCAATCTGCTTGCACATTTTACAAATTGTGTGCGGAATTAATAGAGTGTAACCAAAACAATAACATCGGTTAGTAATAATTCAAAAAAAAAAATTTTTGAATGCAAATGCAATATTCTTATGTAATTTTGAGTCAGATTTAGCCACAGTAAAGAATCAGTAGGTAGTAGCGCGGGCGTTCGGAACGTGCACGGAACCGCGAGTATATGGTTTTGTTGAACTTTCTGGTAATAACCTTGTGTTTCGCGAGGCTGGGAGGATTGTAAGTTTTAATAAAGATTTGAGTTTATATTTTAAGATTTCAGTTCAGGTTGGGTAGCTTTGAATTGAAGTTTGGTGGGAGAAGTTATTTTTATCTGTCATGCTGAAGGATGGAACACCGTTCTCTCTCGTCTCTCTCAATCGATCTCGTGCTTTCATGCACATATCGGCACACGGTCAAGTGGTCTTGTGGCCTCACCTAATACATCGTTCACCGTGGATCTAGCACATACAATAGCTGCTTAAAAGTTTAAACCGTGATTCGTATAGTTTGTTGTTGCAACTGAACACCTCAGATTTGAATCATTGATTGACAGTTCACAAGTAAATAACTGCAATTCAATCCAAGCGAATCTTAAAAATAGAAAGATTCAAGAAAGGGGAAAGGGGATTACCGATCGTGACTGAAATTTTACTAAGAGAGGGGATTAATCCGTTTGTCTTTGAATCTAAAAGTCGAATGTTGTGTTTGGATCACGATTTTGTGAGCGAAAGCAAGCACTTAATAAAATACATTTATTGGAAATACATACATTGAGAATTTCCATGACAAAAGAAAAGGAGCGACGATCGTCGACGTGGTGAGGACGAAAATAAAAAATTGTACAAAACTAACAGTAAGTCAAATCGATGTAAAAAAATGACGAACGCAGTCGAAAATTTAATCGGCAAAATTTTAAAAGAAAAGAGACAAATCGAATGACAAAGAAAGAAAACAAAATTGGCGATCAATCGACGGAATTGAAATGCAAAATAAAATGAACTCCAAACTAGCAAGATTAAATGAACTCCGATCTAGTAAAAGAAAATAAAACAAGACAAAAGACTGACAGTTAAAAAAATTGTGTAAAATCGCGTTAACTGAAATTAAACAAAAGAAAAAACGAGAACAAAAGATGACAAATAAAGAAATATAAAAAAATCGAAAATAAAATAAGACAAAAGACGATCAAATGAGAATAAAAAAAAAATAAAATCTCTTTAACTAAAATTAAACAAAAGAAAGAACGAGAACAAAAGATGACAAATAAAGAATTATAAAAAAACGAAAATAAAATAAGACTAAAGATGATCGACTCAGAGTAAAAAAAAAAAAATAAAATCGCGTTAACCAAAATTAAACAAAAAAAAATGAGAACAAAAGATGACAAATAAAGAATTAAAAAAAAAACGAAAATAAAATAAGACCAAAGATGATCGACTCAGAGTAAAAAAAATAAAATCTCGTTAACCAAAATTAAACAAAAGAAAGAACGAGAACAAAAGATGACAAATAAAGAAATATAAAAAAAATCGAAAATAAAATAAGACCAGAGACGATCGACTCAGAGTAAAAAAAATAATAAAATCGCGTTAACCAAAATTAAACAAAAGAAAAAATGAGAACAAAAGATGACAAATAAAGAATTAAAAAAAACGAAAATAAAATAAGACCAAAGATGATCGACTCAGTGTAAAAAAAAATAAAATCTCGTTAACCAAAATTAAACAAAAGAAAGAACGAGAACAAAAGATGACAAATAAAGAAATAAAAAAAAATCAAAATAAAATAAGACAAAAGACGATCAATTGAGAATAAAAAAAAATAAAATCGCGTTAACTAAAATTAAACAAAAGAGAAAACGAGAACAAAAGATGACAAATAAAGAAATATAAAAAAATCGAAAATAAAATAAGACCAAAGACAATCGACTCAGAGTAAAAAATAAAAAATAAAATCGCGTTAACCAAAATTAAACAA
This sequence comes from Prosopocoilus inquinatus, assembly GCA_036172665.1. Taxonomy (NCBI): domain Eukaryota; kingdom Metazoa; phylum Arthropoda; class Insecta; order Coleoptera; family Lucanidae; genus Prosopocoilus; species Prosopocoilus inquinatus. The sequence continues at coordinate 4,269,500 of CM069873.1, forward strand.
AAGAAAAAAATGAGAACAAAAGATGACAAATAAAGAATTAAAAAAAACGAAAATAAAATAAGACCAAAGATGATCGACTCAGAGTAAAAAAAATAAAATCTCGTTAACCAAAATTAAACAAAAGAAAGAACGAGAACAAAAGATGACAAATAAAGAAATATAAAAAAATCGAAAATAAAATAAGACCAGAGACGATCGACTCAGAGTAAAAAAAATAATAAAATCGCGTTAACCAAAATTAAACAAAAGAAAAAATGAGAACAAAAGATGACAAATAAAGAATTAAAAAAAAAACGAAAATAAAATAAGACCAAAGATGATCGACTCAGAGTAAAAAAAATAAAATCTCGTTAACCAAAATTAAGGAAAAGAGAGAACGAGAACAAAAGATGACAAATAGAGAAATAAAAAAAAATCAAAATAAAATAAGACAAAAGACGATTAATTGAGAATAAAAAAAAATAAAATCGCGTTAACTAAAATTAAACAAAAGAAAACGAGAACAAAAGATGACAAAGAAATATAAAAAAATCGAAAATAAAATAAGACCAAAGACAATCGACTCAGAGTAAAAAATAAAAAATAAAATCGCGTTAACCAAAATTAAACAAAAGAAAAAATGAGAACAAAAGATGACAAATAAACAAGTAAAAAAATCGAATCAAAGAGAAAAAAACAAATTGGTATAAGCAAACAAAACAAAACAAAAGACGAGAAGAAGAAGAGCGAACGAGAAGATGATGGCAAAACAGCAAATCAAATGAAGTCGAAACAAAGAAAAGAAAAACAAAGGTCTGTCAATTGATTGAGATATTCGGATGGGTTTATAATTTTAAAAAAAAAGAACAACACGAAATAAGGTCAAATGAAATCACATATTGCAATTCAACGAAATTTCGGCGGTTTGATATTTCAAAAATATTATTAATTAATTACATCTGAAAGAGGGTCGATGGAAATTTTTATTGTCTTGTAAGGAATCGATGCTTAAAAAAAAAACAGGTTGGGAACCCCTGATTTAAAGAGTTAGTTTGGGCTAGAATGTCAGGCAGCAGAGTTGTTTAATGATCTTCTTATTGTAGTTTGATTCTACAGTTTATTTTTGTTCAAAATTAACAATTCATTTATCATTTTTTTTTTCTTTTCAATTGCAATAAAGACATGAAGTAAATGCAAGGAATAAACGATGTGCACTGGACATATTCAATCATTAAGGATACAAATGTAAAATCCAATGAGTTTGAACTTGAAATATATTATACTGGGTGATTCAAGATAAGTGTTCAACCCGTCATCCACAGAAAAAGAAAATGGATGGGGGGGATCTAATATCCATAGTTTTTGAGATAAAATACATTGAAGATTCAGATATAAATTGGTTGGTGGACAGTAGTACAGCTGTAATGCGTCACAAGAGCAATGAACTCGCGTGGAATAGAACGAAACACTAGCGTTCACCTTGAATTGAAACTGTAAAACGTTTTTATTTGTGGCTTCCTCCAAAAAAGTGTATAACGCGCAATTAATTCATCCGAATTTCAGACTCGTGTATGTATACGTAAGAAATGTATCATGATTTCTATTTTGGATTCAAAGGAAATGCCTCTAATTTCTTGCAATTTCGCATTTTTGAATGACCTTAGTGAATCCGCTCCTAACTGGTGTGACTCTTATTCTGAAACACCCTGTATTCGGTATTTTCTCAGTATTCCAGAAGTTTCAGGACACCCTGTATAAGTCAGTCCTTAGAAATCACAATCGGAATCAATAAAAGCCAATCGCACTTGATGCTTAGGGGACGTTTACCGGAGAATTTATCGGTACACGATCATTAGTGTAAGGGGGGTCGTAAAACCCACCCGTGTAAGGAAACTGAATACAAAGCGGATCAAATATTAATGTATAACAGGAGCACGTGTGCGTTAATTGCTGGAAATCCGATCAATTTTTTCTTTTTCGTATGTAGGAGGCCATTAGGAGCCCATCCACTTGCCTTCGCAGAAGACGTGCGCGCCGACGCCGACGCCGCCGTCGAAAACAAATTCACCGAAAAGCCGGGGCGTAATAATGAAAAAGGTCGCGCGAAACAAAGGGTGGCCTAATAAATTCACGAGAAAAAGTCGGACAAAAACTAGAGATTTACAAATCTCTACGGCTGCTCTTTCCTTATACTCTCTCTCAGGCTCGCAACTTCTAATCCTCTAAACCGAACGTTGTTTATGTATGTACTTATATATTTACTTTAAATCTCGTCGGAATTTCAAATTGCTCTCCGAAGATATTTCCCGGCATAAATTTCCGGAGGTTTCCCGCTGCAAAAACTCGACTTGTGCTTCTTAAATCTGGGGCTATTATGCGGCCAGCCGTGTGCGCTTCAGAGGCGGACTCGTTTTTTTATTTTGGCCTGCCTGCCTCACAGGTAAAGGGGAATTAGCATATTTTACATAGTTTTAACAAGCGCCTCCTCTCCAAAATGCAGACATTCGCAAAGCAAGTTAGCTCAAGCTAAGTCGATGCCTAATCTTTTAACTTTTCATCTACGAAGCTTTCACTGTTCATATTATGTCCCAAAGCATGTAAAATTAACACATTTTACATTTGCATGAAACGCATTAAATGTGTAGAATCGCAAACCAGATATTCAAGAGATAAATATTTTGCGTGGCGGTTTAAGGACTCCACAGACCGAAACGACCGCGGTGGCGGCCACGACCACGACCCGGTGGTATTCAATCTCATCTACTTAAAGCGAGCGAAAATAAAATAAAACAAACTTTCATTAAAAAAATAAATAAATGAAAAAAAAGATCGAAGACCAATCGAACAAGAAATTATAAACTCAGTGGTGCGGTTTCCAAAAAGAAAAAAAAACCTCTAAAAGAAAAAGGATGAAACAACACAAAAATGAACAAATGAATGAATGAAAAAAAGGAAAGAAAATACGGCACGTGTGATTTTTCAATTCCAAAAAGAAAACAAAGAAGTAGAGGAAACGGGCCTTTCGGAAGTACGTCGTATAGGATGGAATTTGACACCTGAAGAAATAAGACAGAAAAAGGAGCCATCATTGTCAAGGTAAATAACGTCAAAGTAAATGTTAACAAACGGTAAAAGACAAAAAAAAAGAACAAGTGACGATCAGTCAGCACAAAGAAAAGAAAAAAGAACAAACGACGAAATGAAACAAAAATGAAAAGCAACTACAACTTGAGGCTTCATTGAAATGCAGAAGTAGAAAACTCAACGGTTTCAAAAGCGAAAGTGATTGGACAACAGAATAACAATTAATAAATTAAATAATTAAGAAAAATTGTTGTAATCAACAAAGAATTAAGAAAGATACAAAAAGCCAAATTGAAACAAAGATTGAAACAAATGAAATAAAAACTTGATTTAACATAACCTGTTTCTTTGCAAAATATTTGAAGCCCCGAGTGTCTCCAAAAAAAAAAAAATTAAAAATAAAAATAAAAAATTTAATTTGCGACCAAGTGCGAAAATTATTAAATACAGAAGAAACACAAAGCTGTTAAATGAACAGCAAAAAACAAGTGACGATCTGTTCACAAAAAAAAGAAAGTAAACAAATTAAAAACGGCAACGGCGAGGCGAAAACGTGAGCTCCTTAAAAACAATTGAAAAAATAATTTAGTCGAGTGTGAATGTAAAGAGAAAAAAAGAAATGGAGAAACGCAGTCAAAATGAGCAATGAAATGGAAATGTTAAATAATCAGCGGTATAGGAAAAAACGATCACGATCAATTAACAAAAAAAAAAGAATGAAAGCAAGCGGGAAAAAATGAAAGAAATTATCAAGTATTTCAAATAGTTAATAATTAAAAGAAATTATAAATAGATAAAACAGCGACATCTACGATCGCTGCGTCTCTACTGAAGAAGCCCCAAATAGGGCTGAAACAAAGGCTGCTCGAGATTTTCACTGCAATTTTTGCAACAAGATTTAAAAAAAAAAGATTAAAACAGTCAAAAAGTATAAAAGATGAAATTTGATTGGTGAACGGTGTTTGAAACAAATGAAACAAATTTGACGTCCCGGATTTAGTCAGTGTATTTTCCTAAATTATTTACAAAACATTTTGAGGCCTCAAAAAAAATTGAAACATAATTTAACCGCAGACGTTTGAAAATTAAGAGAAACAAAAATAAAGAAAGGAACATAACGAAAATGTACAACATAAAAGAAATTGTCAAATCATCGACAAAGAAAAACAAACGACAAACGGAGAGATAGAGAAAAAAAATAACAAACGACGAACGGCAGTGACGAAGCGAAAAAAAAGCGGGAACAGAATTAACAAATACTTCTAATAATTAAAGAAAAATAATAATTACAATCAAAGAAGAATGAAAAAATATAAAAAAGTGAAAGTATACAACATGGAAGGAAATGTTAAATAAAAAAAAACGACGATCAATCAACAGAGAGAAGAAAGATAACGAACAACAAACGGCAGTGACGAAGCAGAAAAAAGGAAGGAGTAGAATTATCATATGCTTCAAATAATTAAAAAAAAATAACAAATACAATCAAATAATTATAAAATATAAAAAAGTGAAAATGTATAACATCTCAATTCCCAAAACATGAAATGTTTTCTTTGCATTCGTTTTAAAATATGCCGGCCATAAAATAGTGTAAAATTCTCGATGTACAGACACTCCTTTGTGGTTTTAAATAAATTCTTTTTAGATAGGATTGCATCATCTTTTGTAAACGTTTGCAAGCGCCGCATTTCATCTGTTTCGTGAGAGTGCTGATCGAAATTATTATTGCACGCGGTCAGACAGTCATAAAATTTCCGCCAATGTCTATAATTTTAGGGTCTAGGACAATTCGCCATCGCCGATTTGTCGTCGCCAATTCACCGTCGCCGATTCGTCGTAGGTACAATTCACCGCCGGAAAACTCGCCGTCGGTAAATTCGCCGTCAGCGATTAAAGTTTTAAGTCCAGGTACATATCCAAATCATAATACACCGATAATTATATGTAAATAAAACAAAGAAGTTAACATAATTTATAGAAAATAAAATAATTTGTTATTAATTAAATGTAATACATAGATAAAGAAACAGATAAAAAAATTTGGTCTTCCAGGAAGTATTTCTTATTCTTCAGGGTGTTCGTAAAATCCCTCCAATTCTTCTTTTTTATATTTTCAGATTCAGCTCAAAATCATATTGATTTTCATATCAATCAAAATCATTACACATCAAAAGTCGACTGCTTTCAAAATATTGATTCATGAAAGTTCGTCATTTAAAATTATAAATTGAAAAAGGGGTTCCATAAAAAAAAATAGAATTATGATTATGTGTACGTACAGCACCAATTTGTTCGTAATTTTGTGTCTTACGGCGGCCGCACTGTAATTAGGAATTTATTTTAACTTGAAATAGAAAAACAATAGTAAAGTCCATTTTAATTTACTTGAAACGTACTGAAGTTGTAGTTATTTTCTTCAATTCGTAGGTATAACTTGGATATTATCTAAAATGGTCAGAAAGTGTTTTAAAGCTTATCAAGCTAAATAAAGCAGTAACATGGGACGGCGAATTGGGCGGACGGTAAATTGGATCGACGACGAATTGGTTCTACGACGAATTGGCGACGGTGAATCGGCGACGGCGAGTTGGCGACGGCGAATCGTCCCATCCCCATAATTTTATTGAACTAGTCTGTGTGAATTGCAGTTTTTCGCAAGTTAATGTTTCGACTGAAAAATTAATTTGGTTTCACTCTTGACCTTTAACGCTGTTGTTTTTTTTTACGTCATGTTGTTGTTGTTAATTTGAGACAGACACGTTTTTAGACGATTGTATACAAAATCTACTTGCTACTATTTGCTGTCTTATGAGATATGTATAAATATTTCTGTACGCCATCATTAAAAATACAACGTGCTGTATAAGAAAAAAAACTGAAGAAAGCAGTCTCTTGAAACAATTAAAAATCGAGGCCTTCGATGTAATTGGAAAAAGAGAGGAGCATGTTGGTTTTATTTTAGTGATTTCTTTTTTTTTGGGAATGTGTTCCAGCCAATTAATCACCGACTATAACAATCCGGGCGGGAAAGAATTCGGAGATCACTTTCATTTCGAAAAGAAAAATACCCACTATCTATAAGGCATCATCTGCAGAAAGTGAAATGCTCTTTCTTAATAAACGGAAAAATATTTTTTTCTTCCCGCATCTCCCTTATTGATGATACCGTCCGTATTCGAGGGCAACGCATTAAAGGCGATCAGTTAACGTGCACGCTATTAATTACGCCTTAAAATTTCCTTTCTTTCTTTTTTTTTTCCTCGTTTCCTGAAAGGACGGGCTGCTCATTCTTTATTTAAGCAGTAGCGTCGAGGCACGTAGGAAGATTGCCCGCCCGCCCGCCCGCCCCGTGAAATTTTACACAGATAAGTTTTGTTTATTTTAGCCTGTGCGATGCATTTACCGAATTAATTTCAAAAATCCAATTTCATAACACAAACAGCTACTCATAACATCTGTTGTACATGGCGTGATAAATTTTAAATTATCTCCGCGCGCTTATAATTTTCATGAGATTAAATTGTGAGATGGTCTATAATAATTAAACAAAAAAAAGAAAAACGTTATTTTAGGGGATCGATTTGAAGCACTTACTCACTCGCTTCGTTTGATGTATTTATCTACCTTCCATCTAGCTTTGTGATGATGATAAGTTAAAAAGGGGGAAATGGTGGAGGCGCCGGCAATTTTAAAATGTGTTTCCTTTTCTCGTTGCCCGACGCAGCTCGGAAAAACAATAAAAAAAGGACCTTCATTTTTTTTTTTTTTTTAGCATCATCCGCCTGTCACAGCTTTTTGATGTGGTCGTAAGCTCGAACTTCAAAGCCGGTTTGCGCGATTTTTGCGTCGAAGCGTAACGTATGGCGTTTTCATGCGAGTTCTCGCGGGAGTTGTAAAATGCAGCAGATGCGCAAACTTTAGCCATAATGTTGGCAAGTAAATTACGACGGGCGTAAATCATCGAATTCGCGGATTCACAGTAAACACGAGCATGTTTGTACATGTACGATATACATGTACGAGTAATCGTTTCGTAACTGCGAAACTTTCGCCGTATTTTCGCTTTTTGTCGTCGCGTCGCGTCGCCTCTCGTCTTGGTCCAAGGGAAAGTTTCCGCAAAAGCAGAAAAAAAAGTGAATTAATTCGGGTTAGGTACCGCCTTGTAACAAGAAAAAGGCCACGCGATTGAATTTTCGTTCGGGAGGCAAACGCACAATGGTGGCTGCCATAAATCAGGTTTTATTGCGGCGCGTTACTTAACGTAATTTGGAGGCTCCCGGATCGCCAGAGAAAGACTCCAAAGTGCTACCCCATGGAGAGCAGTTTGTTATCTTAATTGTCAAATAAATAAGACGTCCTCTTGTTAATTACCGTCCGAGGGTACGAGTATATCACATAAGAATTGACCACGACCATCCCCCCTGAAACGTAGTCGTCAGAGTAGATAATACATTTACAGGAACTTGCATTACTATGGGAATATTACACAAATAAAAGAGCCCTCTGCAAGGACAATTAGGTACGTTCTTCTTCTTCTTCTTCTTCTTACATTACTAAGGGTATCTTACACAAATGAAATAGCCTTCTACAGTTCAATTCAGGAAAGAATACACGCACGCCATATCTCTTTCAAATAATTGCACTACGTTAATCAACACTCTGCGAATTTTTACGCATCGTCATATCTGTTTCAAATAATTGCACTACGTTAATCAACACTCTGCGAATTTCTATGCATCGGAAATACATCATTAAATCAAGTTCAAATAAGAAATTAATAACTGAGTTGATTAACGTAGTGCAATTAACAACTGAAACAGACGAGGAATGTATATGACGTGCATGAATTCTTTCCTGAATTGAACACAGTGGCGTAACTGGAAGTCAAGTCGCCGGCTTCCAAATTTTTTATTTGATAATCATTACAGCATTGATTGTTATGAGAAAGTAGAACTAAAAACAAAAAAAAAATTATTTAGCTTCATCGGAGTTCACTACCATGAGTTCCGGGAATTGACACTACAAGGGGCGTATTCTGTACCTTATTAACAGGCCGTTAAAATTTAGAGGTCCTTTAAAATTTAAAATACAGTTCTAGGATTGGTTGTTACCGTAGCAATAAAATTTAACAGCCCTTTAAAATCAACGCTTCTGATACAGAATAGGCGCCCAATGACGCTTAAAACTTAGTGCAATAGTGCATTCGTAACACTTGGAAGAAGTTACTATTAAAAAAAGTGTAGTATAAAAGGCCAGTTTGCATAAAGCTTTAAGGCGGAATTAAATTTAAGCCTAACTTATAGAATGTAAAACACAATAAGCAGTACGTCATTAACCCCCAGTTTCACAAATATTATAATCACTTATTAATTTTTACGGCGTGATTAAAGCTTGTGATTGGTTGGGTGAAACAATACAATCGGTTGTTACAAATCTATTGTTAACTGAAGAGTTTCTTTTTTTTGAAACCCACCGTAAATCCATCATATTCCAACTTAAGTTTAAATTTAATCCTGGTTTATTTAGCCCAAGCAAAAAATAAAAAATAAAAAGACAATGGAAAAATTAAAATAAAATTTCAATGTAGACAAAAAAAATTGAAAAAACGATTAGAAAGCAGCTCGAACAATCTCAAGGTCAACCAAACTGGATCCAACAACTGAATTCAACTTTAAAGTTTTAAAATAGACAAAAGAAATTAAAAAAAAACGATTACAAATCAGCTCGAACAATCTCAGGGTCAACCAAACTGGATCCAACAACTGAAATGAACTTTATTTAGCCTAAGCAAAAAATTAAAAATAAAGAAAACAGAAAAATTAAAATAAAAAGTTTTAAAGTAGACAAAAAAATTAAAAGAAAGCGATTAAAAAGCCGCTCGAACTATCTCAAGGTCAACCAAACTAGATCCAACAACTGAATTCAACTTTATTTGGCCTAAGAAAAAATTAAAAATAAAAAAAACAACAAAAATTAAAATAAAAAGCTTTAAAGTAGACAAAAAAATTAAAAAGAAGCGATTAAAAAGCAACTAGAACAATCTCAAGGTCAACCAAACTAGATCCAACAACTGAATTCAACTTTATTTGGCCTAAGAAAAAATTAAAAATAAAAAAAACAACAAAAATTAAAATAAAAAGGTTTAAGTAGACAATAAAATTAAAAAAGACGATTAAAAAGCAACTCGAACTATCTAAAGGTCAACCAAACTAGATCCAACAACTGAACCCAATTTTATTTAGCCTAGGAAAAAATTAAAAATAAAAAGTAGACAAAAATAACGATTAAAAGTCAAGGTCAACCAAACTGAATCCAACAACTGAACTCATTTTTATTTAACCTAAGCAAAAACTTAAAAAGAAAAAACAGAAAAATTCGAATACAAAGTTTTAAACTAGATAAGAAAATAAAAAAAAAATTATATTTAACCAATCCAACTCAATCTAACTTCATTCTATTCAAGTTAAAAATTAAGAAAAAGAAACATTAAAAAAATTAGAAGTAAAAAAAAGTAAAAAAAATAAAAAAATCCCAACCTAACTCAACTAAACTGAATTCAGCTGCATTAAATTGGAGGAAAGCATTTAAAATGAAAAAATTAAAAGTAAGAAACGTAAAAAATAAAAAAAAAAACATTAAAGCGAAGCAAGCTTGACCGAACAACTGAACTCGATATTATTTAACCCAGGCAACAAATTAAAAATAAAAAAATGAAGTAAGAAATGAAATTAAAAAGAAAATTTCGATGTCAACCCAATCCAATTCACACAACTTAACTCTATTCAACTGTGGTAATAAAAAATTAAAGCAAATTAAATGATCATCAACAAATTTCAAGGTCAACTGAACTAATTCCCTTTTACACAAGTTAAGAATTAAAAAAAAGTGTTAAAATTTATACGTGGATTAAAGCTGAACAAATCTCAAGATTAATCCAACCCAACTGACATCAATTTAACTTCATCTGGCACAAGTAAAAGATTAAAAATTAAAAGTATAGATTAAAGAAAAATAAATTAAATTAAAATTTGAAAATTCAACTATCGTCAAGGTCAGTTCATTCTAATTCTTCTTATTATTTGATTATTTGATACAAATAAAAAATTAGAAATCGTAAGAAAAATTAAAAGTACTATAAAGATTAAAAGAAAAAATAATTAAAAGCTCAACCATTTTTAGTTGTCAACATAACACAACCTAATTAAAAATTAAGATGTAAGTAATTATGTTTGATTATTAGGCCACCGAGTATATTATACTTTACGCCTAATTTGTAAGAATAAATAAATAAATAAATAAATAAATAATCTAGTTTTCTATTCAACCTGAGCGAAAATTAAATAAAATAACTAAACCAAAACTAAACTTAATTTTCCTGTACTTTAGAATTGTCAGTGACAAAGTTAATTCGCCCGTTTCGGCCACCGGTTGCCATTCTAGAAAAAAGTAAGCCAAAAGCAGCCACGGTTGGCAGCACTGTCTGACTCTAAAAGCACATACATAAAATTTTCCTTTGGCGGTTATTTTTAAAGTTACGAGTTAGTTTCTGTAGCAATCATTTAAACTGGTACAAAGTTAAGCAATTCACAATTAATTTTTTAACACAAGTTTTGAAAAATTGTAAAATAATGTAAAGTATTCGATTAAAAAAAAAAAAATGGCAAGTATGGAATTACTTACAATACATTTTTTTTGAGACAACTATAAATTCAAGTGATTCTTTTTTTTTGGAAGGAGGGCGCCAATTACTGCTTTACGCAAGGGCGCCGACTACCCTTCCTAATCTGGTCCTGTCTGAAGCAACCGCTAAGAAGTTTTTTTTTATAATAAACAATCGCTGATTAAAACTAAACGCCGCGCCGTCAGATTTTATTTAATATTTTTTGCTTTAATATTGTAAGGTTAAATCAAGTTAATTCGCATTAAATATTTATAACTTCGTGGTATTAATGTGTAAATTAATAAATAATCTGACAATCGATGTGCATGAGCTCGTCTGTTGAAACCAGTCAGCTGTCTATGTAGTTCGAGGTCAAGGACGGCTGCCCTCTACGCAGACGAGGTCCAGGTATATCAAACTTGTAAGTTGTGTTGAAAAATAAAAGTTTAGTTAAATCAGAACATGTACGAGGTTAATATTAATTTAGGTCGTATGCAAATAACTGTACAAAACATGTTCTTGTTTGTTTTCTGTTCACGTTTTGAAGCTTGCGGTTTCATGAAATACGTCAGAATGACTGAGCAGAGTCTGTTAAAAGGTGTACATTGTGTTAATGCCGTATGAAGTGATGCAATTATATTCCTTCGGGGACCGTTCCGGAGCATCAAGTGCGCTGAAACTGTAATTAACGGAGGCGCACAACAGGTGGCGACCCGGCGGATTTTTCAATAATTAATTTTAAGTGCAGCCCTCCACGTTTTCAGTTCCGGCCTCTGTTTTCTCCTCTGCGCCGGGCCGAAACAAAAAGCCTCGCTAAATATAATTACCACGAAAAAAAAAACAAACTAAATGGAAAAAAGCCGAATTTAACGACGAGTTAAATAAAAACCCGAGGAGGAAGCCTCACCGCCCGCCCATCCGCCCGTCCGCCGAGATTTCGCGGTTTTCCTTTTCCCCCCTAGTGGATACAGAGTTTTCGAATAAAAAAAAAAATAAAATAAAATAAAATTACCCGTCCTGTTAAATAAATTCGTACGGGTTTCAAATAGAGATACTTTTCGGCCAATCTTAAATTCCGCAGGGCACCTTGATTATAATAATAATAATAATAATAATATTAATAACAATCGTTATTTCGTTAACTGTTACATACAGGAAAAGAGTATTATGATAACTTTTAGGGTTTACAAACTTTTCAAAAAAGTTTCTGTGTTTGAAAAGAAAGAACAAACATTCTTGTATGTAAACTGCATAAATCGTGAGGATCTTGTGTTTTCTAAAATTTGTTCTGCAAGACTTTCTTGCTTTTAACTTTAGTATAATTCTGAGGGCACGTTTTTGACAGACAAAGAGTAGGTTTATGTCTGTGGCCCCATAAAAAATTATGCCATACCTGAATTTTGCTTCGAAGGTGGCATGATAAATCATCTTTAAGCCGTTGATACTTAAATATTTAGAAAGTATTCTAAAAGCATACGACGTGAGATTTTTGTTAAGTTGTATAATCTGATCTTTCCGTGTTAAATTGCTATCAACGTACAAACCCAAAAATTTTATGACGTTTTTTAATTCAAGCTTTTCCTGATTTATTTTAACTAATTTTGGACATTGGATGCCTGTTCTTTGATTTGAAAAAAGAACCGCACTCGTTTTGTTAATGTCAACGAACATTCTGTTAATGTTAAACCAATTTTGAACTTTTCCAAAAAAAAAAGATTACACTTATTTAAAAGTTCGGGGAACAAGTTTGAAAATACAAGTAGATTTGTGTCATCTGCATAATTCGTCAATTTCATATCAGAATCACTAATAGTGTCAGAGGGATCGTTTAAATAAATCAGGAAGAATAATGGGCCTGCTATGCTGCCCTGAGGTACACCAGTTTTAATTAAACGTATTTCAGAATTATACGTAAAGCCTTCACAGGTAATAGAGACCATTTGCTTTCTATCAGTTAAATAAGACTTAGTCCAATTTAGGGCAGGGCCCCTTATTCCATACCTCTCCACCTTTTGAAAAAAGATATCATGGTTTAAACAATCATAAGCTTTGGATAAATCAAGGAAGAGACCAAGGGCCAACTTTCCATCTTCCAAGGCTGTTATTATTTCATTAACAAATTGAAATATGGCTGTATGAGTAGAGAAACCTTTAAGATAACCATGTTGGTTTTTATTAATATCTTCATTCATTAAAAAATTTGAAATTCTATTACACATTACTAGCTCAAAGATTTTTGAAACTGACGATGATATGCTGATGGGACGATAGTTTTCTAAATTATTCTTGAAAATTGGTTTTACAAGTGCAATTTTTGGGGGTTCAGCAAAAATTCCATATTTTAGAGAATTATTAATTATGTAACGAAGAGGCTGATTTATACCAATTTTAAGAATGACAACTGGCAAACCATCTGCTCCACTGGAGTACTTGTTTCTCAAACCTTTGGTTATATCTAGAATTTCTTGTTTATGTACCGGTTTTACAAATAGCGACTTGTTGTTTTCAAAATGAAAAACATTACCATTATTCAGAAGTTTCTTAGCCTGTCAACAGCATCAATGAAAAGGTCATTAAAATGTTTTACAAGATCTTGAGGATTATTATCCGTGTTAATTTCATAAATATTTTTAGTTGCATTTTTGATATTATTTACTGTGTTCCACAGAGCTTTGTTTTTATTATCAGATGTTGTTAGTTTGCCTTCATAGTAACTGGCTTTGCATTCTGCCAACAACTTGTCATAATTTTTCTTGGCATCAACATATTGCACTTTATAGCTTTCATCAACTCTAGATAGGATAAGTAAATTATCTAGGAGATTCTTTTGCTGTTTGACTTCATCATTGACACGTATTGATAGTTTGTGCTTTTTTGAGGTTCTTTTCAGAGGAAAACATGTACTGAAAATATCCATCAGAATGTGAGAAAAAAAATGATATTGATTATTTATGTCCTTGCAGTCAACATTGTACACTGATTCCCAAGAGGCGGTTTTCAACATTTCCACAAACTGTACAGTGTTTTTTTTCTGAAAGGCTTCTCTTAAGTATCATAACCTTTTTCTTAGATATACTTGTACTAAAATTAACTTTTAGGCCCATATGGTGTGAAATGTGAGATTCAATACGTTCAGATGAATAATTGGTGATATTACTGAAAATATTGTCAAGTTGAGACTTGGAAGTATTAGTTACCCGAGTATATTCATTCACCGTTGAATACAGAAGAGAGTGAAGAATCTAATTTTATCTTCATTAACATTATGCATGTATATATTATAACCAGACCTAGGCGCATTTTAGGCGGAAGGTTTCGTTAAATGTACGAGGAACTACTAATATGCAGAAGCGATCATAGTCGGAAAAATCTTTAACGTGTCTGCCCTGTAAAAACAAAACAACAATTTTTGTCATTTTATGTGATTTTGAATGTTTATTATTAATTACGCTTACCTTTTCTGAGAAATTTTGAATATGATTCTTTTTAATTTATTATTTTTTTCATTATTTAAAAAATAATCATTTTATTTTATGCACGATTTTGAAGCTGAAAGCGTAGTCGTATAAACTGCTAAATAATCGTACGAATTCGATGATAATCGTACGGTTGGCAGCATTGATCAGGAGCAACGTGAATCCCTATGCGATTTTTCATCATCGCGATACGAGTTAGATTCTTGATTGGTTGGTTTAATTAAACGAAATATATATTTTTAAATTGAACCAATAGAATTGTGTAAAACTTTAACGCAAAACGCCTAGCAATGAATATGGCTCGTCATAATCGCCAACATTAAGAAATGAAAACTCTACAGCAACAAAATATGCGCCATTGGCAAATCTTGCGCCATTGGTGGTTGACGCATAAACCTTGGTTGACGCACAGTAGACATTTTTGTCAACAAATGGGTATATTTTTCAAATAAATTTGTTTTTCGGGGCTTGTATTTTTTTAACTAAATTTAAGCGTGAGATTTACTGAACTTTTTCTCAACTTTCCAACGCCTTTTTTACCAAAAAGACAATCGACGAACGCGTTCTTGAGTTACAATCAAAATTCAATTTTTTATTTGCTCAATTAACTGAACGTCTCTTCCTCCCTTCGCGATCGCGCTTGTATTTTTTGAAGTAAATTTAAGCGAGGGATTTACAGAGCTTTTTCTCAGCTTTCGAACGCTTTTTACCAAAAAAAACAATCGACGAACGCGTTCTTGAGTTACAATCAAAATTCAATTTTTTATTTGCTCAATTAACTGAACGTCTCTTCCTCCCTTCGCGATCGCGCTTGTATTTTTTGAAGTAAATTTAAGCGAGGGATTTACAGAGCTTTTTCTCAACTTTCGAACGCTTTTTACCAAAAAAAAACAATCGACGAACGCGTTCTTGAGTTACAATCAAAATTCAATTTTTTATTTGCTCAATTAACTGAACGTCTCTTCCTCCCTTCGCGATCGCGCTTGTATTTTTCGAATTAAATTTAAGCGGGGGATTTATAGAGCTTTTTCTCAGCTTTCGAATGCCTTTTACCAAAAGAAAAAAACAATCGACGAACGCTTTCTCGAAATACAATCAAAATTCAAAAGCAACGCGTATTTGCTCAATTAACTGAACGTCTCTCCCTGGCCTCTCGCTTGCGCTTGTAATTTTCGAATTCAATTTAAGCACGGAGTTTACTGAGATTTTTCTCAGCTTTCCAACGTCTTTTACCAAAAAACAATCGCCGAACGCATTCTTGGGTTACAATCAAAATTCAAAAGCGACGCAGTTTTTATTTGCTCAGTTAAATAAACGTCTCTCCTTCTCCTTGCGATCGCGCTTGTAGTTTTGAATTAAATTTAAGCGAGGGATTTACAGAGAGCTTTTTTTCAGCTTACCAACGCCGGTTACCAAAAAAAAACAATCGGCGAACGCGTTCTTGAGTTACAATCAAGATTCAAAAGCAACGCGTTTCTTATTTGTTCAATTAACTGAACGTCTCTCCCTCCCTTCCCGATCGCACTTGTAATTTTTGAATTCAATTTAAGCGGGGGATTTACAGAGCTTTTTCTCAGCTTCTCAACGCCTTTCACCAAAAAACAATCGACAAATCGACAACAACTGCAATAAGGAAAGTGGGTGGTGCATTATCCAAACAAATTTGTTTTTCGGGGTTGCCAGAACCTGTAATTTCGTAGGACTGGGCAGGCACGATTTTGAAGCTGAAAGTGTAGTCGTATAAACTGCTAAATAATCGTACGAATTCGATGATAATCGTACGGTTGGCAGCGTTGATCAGGAGCAACATGAATCCCTATGCGATTTTTCATCATCGCGATACGAGTTAGATTCTTGATTGGTTGGTTTAATTAAACGAAATATATATTTTTAAATTGAACCAATAGAATTGTGTAAAATTTGAACGCAAAACGCCTAGCAATGAATATGGCTCGTCATAATCGCCAACATTAAGAAATGAAAACTCTACAGCAAAAAAATATGCGCCATTGGCAAATCTTGCGCCATTGGTGGTTGACGCATAAACCTTGGTTGACGCATTTTTGTCAATGGGTGCGTTCAGTTGGCGCTTGGTGTACGCTCCGAGTTGCGTTCAGGAAGTTTACTTTGAGTAGATTTGTTTGAAAAAGTGTGCAGTAAAAAGTAACACAATTGTAGTAAAATAGGAACCAGATATATAAAAATAGTAAATATTCGAACAATTGTAGGACTATAGGTTCATGATTTCGCCAAGGTTTTCTAAAATTTTAATCAGATTACCTGTTTACATTTACATGCGTCTGATCGAACAATAAAACAACATTTTCTTGCACTTGATCGCCAACTTGCGACATAAATTCTAGTACTTATATTTGTGGCCTTCCTTCTTCTTCTTCTTGGGATCCCTTCTTTCTCTTACAAGGGAGTGTACTGGCGGCAGTCTTTCTTCATTAAAAGCTGCGATGTTCTTTGTTTGGTCGCTTCGAAAACTCTCACAACTTATAAATATCGTCAGGCACGATATTAACAGTATTAATACAAGCTGAAAAGAAATATACCTGCTTATATTATACTTATTAATTTTACCAGTAACTTTTAGCGTTTTCGATTCACCTGCACTGGTAGCACTCAGAGTGCAGAGTATTCTCATCTTTCTTTAACATCACGTAACAATAACAGATAAAGATACTCTGTCCATTCAATCGAAAACGCTATTAAAAACTTGCATAATTGATTATTTATATGTAGGTACAGTTTATTGAGTTCATAAACGTGCTTTTATTTTATTCTGCAATATATACCTATGTTGCATTTTAAAATAATTATGTCAAAGCATTGTAAATCTAGGCAACCGACATAACAGTCATGGTTGTTTACTCCAGGTTTATTCTCAATATTATTTTAAAACCACAATGCCATTAAAAAATAATAATAATACAAGGTAAAAATTGTGTTAAATTCAATTTGAAAGGTCATTACTAAAGTCCGGATTTATATGTGCTAAAAAAGTGGAAAATAAGTTTTTTTTATGCGATTAAAATGGATCAAAATATGGATATTATATGCGATAAAAATTTTATTTTACTTATACATACTTTAGAATAATAAAAACATAAATTGTTTCATATAAGTAATTTTAACACTTAACACTTAAGTAGTAGGATTACAAAATATAATCAACAGTTGATTTAAATTATTTGGGGTAAAATTTTGTCGTCTGTCTGTCAAAATATTTTTATAAGAGGAAAACGAACGCTCGACATCGCATGAAGTAATGGGCGCAAATTTCATGGATGCTACATCTTTGGGGTCCATGTCCAAATCCTCTTCACTTTGACCTTTTAAAACTAAACAGATTTTCCTCATTTTATTGTAGTCAGGATTACGTAATAGAACCTTGTCTAATTTTGCCATTAACTTCTCTCCTATCTCCCCTGGAATTGATTTTACACTTTCAATTGCATCATCGACCACTTCAAAAGAATCTAATAGAGCCGTCTGGGATGATTCCAACTTTTTAATGGTGGATATTAAAACCGAAAAATGAGTTTTAATGAATGCTAATTGATTCCCGATGTTTGTGTTCGACATGCATTCCTTACAAATTCTTAAAGCCGCTGAATTGGAATCATCCAATTCTAAGAAAATTTCCTTTAATTGTTTAAAGTTATCTGCGTAAAAATTTGCTGCTTCAAGCCACGTACCCCATCTCGTAATTATTGGTTCTGGTGGTAATGGCAGGTCAGCAGCTAATTCTTTATAGTGTTGTATACGCAGTGGGGCTTTAAGAAACGCCTTTTTTCCGTTATTGATCAACTTATTTACTGTTGGGTATTCTAGTCGCACCAATTCAGCGAGCCTATTCATTGCGTGAGCCATACAAGTGAAGTGCATCAGATTTGGGTAAAACACCTGTAAAGCCTGTCCTGCTTTTATCATGTAGGCTGCTGCATCAGACATCATTAGTAATATATTTTCCGATTTAACTTGATTAGGTGCTTATAAAAGTGTCAAGCTGTCGTTAATAAAACGTGCGATCGTTGAATGATTTGTTTTTTCCAAAACTGCACTATTTACCAAATAAGATATTGGTGCAACTGTGTTGCTTAATACTCCTGCTAACATATTTGCTACATAACGACCGCAGGCATCTGTCGTTTCATCAACTACTATATAAATATTGTTGTCGCTAAGCTTCTCTCTTATTTTCTTCATCCGTTGCTGGTAGCATATACTTAGATAGTTTTTCCGCAAAGTCGATTCATTTGGAATATGACGATTGCAATATTTTTCCAAAAAAGTTCGAAAACTTGCTTGTTCAAGTTTATGCCAAGGAATGTTTGACTCTGCCATAGCACTGCACAAGTCTAAAAAGAATTCATTTCCTGTGTCACTGCCCTGTGAGTTACTGGCTGTTGAAGAAATAAAAGACTGCTTAAAGTTAGACACACATCTTTTCTCCGACTCCTTATGGAGGTTTGTAGCCAAATGTTGATCAATCTGGTACTTTTGGTCTGACGACACCTTAAAATATTGTCAAAATGAAAATGTGATTTTTAAGAGAATTTGTAAGGTATCTACCTGTTTTGAGCATGCGTTGCAAAAAATAACTTTTCCATCTGTAGTTAGATGTTTAAATGCTTTAATCCATTTTTTCAATAGCTCGGATCGAGAGGATGCTACTTTCGGCATTTTGAAAAGATAAGCACTGAATTTATTTCGTCTTTAAATTAAATAAGAAAATAACAACTAATTCGCGTTGATAAATACACTAGTCACTAGTCACACACATTCACGGAGTTCTTATCTCAAACTGAAATGCAAAACATAAGTGCAAAATGCAAGTGCAAGTCGCTACAGATTCCCAGAAAATCACATTCCGGGAAATCGCAAAATAAAGTGGCCAGACGTTGAGAAGAATAAATTACTTCTTGGAAAAGCTGCAGACTTGAATATTGACCGTATATGGAATTATAATGTTATTTATATCAATATATGGATAAATAAATAAATATGCGCTAAAAGTCTAAAATATTAAGTTATATGCGAAATAAAACTACCATTTTTGGGCTTCTCTAATCGACAAACATATAAATACAAAACGCCAAGTTTAGGTATGTTAGCGTAAAAAACTTGTAAAAACTTATAAATCCGGTCTCTAGTCATTACGTATAACGAACGGTAAATAACACAAATATCTCGAATGGCGTCAATACGATTTCGAACCATCGACGATGATAACATCTTTCCTGCATTGTGGACATTTTTCAAACACATGGCAGCAAATTCAGACTTAATATTATATGCAATGATTACGAGCGGCTTTACGTGAACCTCGGATTATCGTCGTCGTCATCATCATGTTTGATAGAATCTTACAAATGCAAGCGATTTATTTAAAATTTTACATTTATGGCGGCGCTCGTTACCGTAATGGGCGACGCTTGTTTAGATCGAATTTAAAATAATAGGAACAGATGATATATTGCGTTCGTACTTTTAGAAAATAATAGAACGTTCCAGCTGAAGTCAGAAGGTAGTATAAGCTCGACTTGAATTGCTGACAATGCAATGTCTCCCTTTTATAGGCAGAGAAGCCAACAAAAACATGCTCAAAAACTCAAAAATCAAATTCTTAAAATTCTGAAAATTCTAACATAAAAGTGACTAATTAAAAAAAAAAATATATAGATAAATTTTCATTCATTTTTAGAAGGCCACAAAATTAAATGAATAATAAATAAAAATGTTCTTTAATTAATAATTTTCAGGTTTTGACGTTTCGAAGTGATAACAAAAGTGCGTAAACCCCAAATTACTGATTAAACAGTAAGTATACCAAAAATTATTAAATAACACACACGGCAATATGGATTTTGTATAACGAAGATTTCTGCTCGGAATTTTGGGAAATCCGATTATAACATGTTAGGGCCGCAAACAGTGGCGGCTCGTGATGATTTCCTGCGGGTGGGCAACAACTGCAAAAGGGAAAGACGGGTGCATTTTTCAAATAAATTTGTTTTTCGGGGCTTGTATTTTTTTTAACTAAATTTAAGCGTGAGATTTCCTGAGCTTTTTCTCAACTTTCCAACGTCTTTTTTACCAAAAAGACAATCGACGAACGCGTTCTTGAGTTACAATCAAAATTCAATTTTTTATTTGCTCAATTAACTGAACGTCTCTTCCTCCCTTCGCGATCGCGCTTGTATTTTTTGAATTAAAGTTAAGCGGGGGATTTACAGAGCTTTTTCTCAGCTTTCCAACGCCGTTTACCAAAAAACAATCGACGAACGCGTTCTCGAAATACCATCAAAAATCAAAAGCAACGCGTATTTGCTCAATTAACCGAACGTCTCTCCCTGGCCCCGCGATTGCGCTGCTTGTTTTTTCGATTTCAATTTAAACACGGAATTTGCTGAGATTTTTCTCAGCTTTCCGACGTCTTTTACCAGAAAACAATCGGCGAATGCATTCTTGGGTTACAATCAAAATTCAAAAGCGACGCAAATTTTATTTGCTCAGTTAAGTAAACGTCTCTCCTTCTCCTTGCGATCGCGCTTGTATTTTTTGAATTAAATTTAAGCGGGGGATTTACAGAGTTTCTTCTCAGCTTTCCAACGCCGTTTACCAAAAAAACAATCGACGAACGCGTTCTCGAAATACAATCAAAATTCAAAAGCAACGCGTATTTGCTCAATTAACTGAACGTCTCTTCCTGGCCTCGCGCTTGCGCTTGTAATTTTCGAATTCAATTTAAGCACGGAATTTACTGAGATTTTTCTCAGCTTTCCAACGGCTTTTACCAGAAAACAATCGGCGAACGCATTCTTGGATTACAATCAAAATTCAAAAGCCACGCAGTTTTTATTTGCTCAGTTAAATAAACGTCTCTCCTTCTCCTTGCGATCGCGCTTGTATTTTTGAATTAAATTTAAGCGGGGGATTTACAGAGCTTTTTCTCAGCTTTCGAATGCTTTTTACTAAAAAAACAATCGACGAACGCGTTCTCGAAATACAATCAAAATTCAAAAGCAACGCGTATTTGCTCAATTAACCGAACGTCTCTCCCTGTCCTCGCGATTGCGCCTGTAATTTTCGAATTCAATTCAAATTCAAAATTCAAATCGTAGGCGAACCTACACGAGTTACAGCATACAGTAGCACTCTGATTGATGTTATTGTTGTCAGTAATCCTGATCTCGTG
Source organism: Prosopocoilus inquinatus (assembly GCA_036172665.1). Lineage (NCBI taxonomy): Eukaryota > Metazoa > Arthropoda > Insecta > Coleoptera > Lucanidae > Prosopocoilus > Prosopocoilus inquinatus. Next base: position 4,290,909 of record CM069873.1, read on the forward strand.
ATCAGTTCAGGTGTAATGGATGTACATTTTTCTGACCACAGACTAGTTCACTGTACACTAAATTTTTCTAAACCTGTTTCACCCGCTCGATTGCTTACATATCGTGACTTACGAAACTTAGATTCTCAAAAATTTTATGATGGTTTAAGATCTATACCTTGGAATAATATATACGACTGCGTAGATTTAAATGATAAAGTTAGTTTTTTAGAAGACAATATTTTAACCCTATTTAATACTTTTGCTCCTGTAAAAACCGTAAGATTAACGAAAGCACCTGCACCGTGGTTAACCGATACTATTCGAAATATGATAAAGCTTCGTAACAATGTACTCAATAAATTTAAACATTCGAAATGTGTGGCAGATTGGGATTACTACAAACGTCTTCGTAATATTGTTAACATTGCTGTAAAGCTTGAAAAAAAAGCATATCTGAATTTCATCTGCAAAAAAAAGACCAGAAATCAACTTGGCAAGCACTCAAATGCTTGAATGTTGTTAATTCTCATTCTCAAGAACCTTTGCCTGATGCTTTCAGTGATCCTCATGAAATTAATCTGTATTTCTTAAATTCTGTAAGGGCAATGAATAATAACATTGATTTGGATACTTTACATTTTTATTCCAATAACCGCTACAATGATAATCATGAATTGTTTGCATTTCATACAATTACTGAAAGTTCAGTGGAGAAAGTAATCTATAGCATTAAGACTAATGCTCGTGGGTGCGATGGAATTTCCAGTGAAATGGTAAAATTATGCTTGCCTTTTCTAAGTAAATACATCACCCACATTATAAATGAATGTTTGATCCGTGGCGAATTTCCTAAAGACTGGAAGCGTGCTATGGTAGTACCGATTGCTAAAGTAAAGCAAGTTAATTCTTTTGGCGATCTGCGACCTATATTATTGCTGCCAGTCTTGTCCAAAATTCTTGAAAAGCTTGTTGTGAATCAGATCAGGACATACGTAAATCTATATAAATTACTTCCACCTACGCAGTCAGGGTTTAGACTGGGGTATAGCACTAATACAGCTTTGTTAAAGGTTACGGACGATATTTTCAAAGCTTGCGATAATGGCAATTTAACTGTACTTGTCTTAATTGATTTTACCAAAGCCTTTGATACTATCAATCACAAACTAACGTGTGCTAAACTTCATTATTTTGGCTTCAGTGATAATGTAATCAAATTTATTTCCTCTTATTTAAATAACAGGATGCAAGCAGTTACGGTAAATGGTATTCTTTCTTCTTTTCAAAGTATTGAATCAGGAGCTCCTCAGGGGTCAATATTTGGACCTCTTCTATATTCTTTATATACTGCAGATTTCTACACTAAAATAAAATTTTGTAATATGCATTATTATGCTGATGATACGCAGTTGTATTATAGTTTCAAGGTTTCTGATTTAGAAATAGCTTCCAAACTAATTAATGAGGATATATCAGAATTAAATTTGATATCTGCCTCTCATTCATTGTGTATTAACCCTCGAAAATCATCGGTCATTGTATTCGGCAGCGTTAAAGACTGGCAAAGGGCCATAGACGGTATGAGCATATTTGTTAATAATATCAAAATTCCATTTAGTGTAACAGTAAAAAATTTAGGTGTACTTTTCGATAATGACTTACGGTTCTCGTCTCATGTACGGAAATTAATTCAAAAATCTTATTCTTCACTAAAGTGCCTGTACATGCACAGACACTTCCTTTCTATAAAATTAAAAATACAAGTGTGTGAGTCACTTGTCCTTTCTCATTTCAATTACTGTGATACTGTCTATGGCCCGTGCCTAGATTATATATCTTCAGCGAGAATACAAAAAACTCAAAACTCCTGTCTCCGCTTAATCTACGGTTTGAATAGAAGAGACCATATATCATGTAAGTTAATAGAGGCTAAATGGTTAAATATGACTAATAGAAGAGAGCTTCATATGGTCTGCCTTGTCCATAAAGTATATATTACTTCTTGTCCATCTTACCTTAGTGACTTACTTGTTCCTAGATATATGTTACATGACAGAATATTACGACGGACTAGTGCACTTCATACACCATTGCATAAAACTGCCCTCTTCGAAAGGTCCTTTTCTTATAACTCGTCTTATATTTACAACGAAATGTCTCGTGAGTTACGTCTATCGTCGTTCCGCTCTTTTAAAAAAAAATATCGAAATCAACTTTTCCTTATGCAACAGCGACTGTAAGTACAATTGTAATTTTTTGTGTTTCTAACTTTTTTTTTCTTTTTTCTCTCCTTTGTTATTTACAATAGAGTTATTTTTCTATTTAATGATTTTTTTATATTTTAATGATTCTTCTTATATTTAATGATAAGGTAATATTATCATCGTTGGTTGGGTGGCAGAGCAGCTTAGGCTGAACCCCGCCAACAAAAATAAAGACATTTATTATTATTATTATTATTATTATTATTTAAGCACGGAATTTACTGAGATTTTTCTCAGCTTTCCGACGTCTCTTACCAGAAAACAGTCGGCGAACGCATTCTTGGGTTACAATCAAAATTCAAAAGCGACGCAGTTTTTATTTGCTCAGTTAAATAAACGTCTCTCCCTTCCCTCGCGATCGCGCTTGTATTTTTTGAATTAAATTTAAGCGGGGGATTTACAGAGCTTTTTTTCAGCTTTCCAACGCCGTTTACCAAAAAAAAAGAAAACAACCGGCGAACGCGTTCTTGAGTTACAATCAAGATTCAAAAGCAACGAGATTCTTATTTTCAATTAACTGAACGTCTTTCCCTCCCCTCGCGATCGCACTTGTAATTTTCGAATTCAATTTAAGTGGGGGATTTACAGAGCTTTTTCTCAGCTTCTCAACGCCTTTCACCAAAAAACCATCGACGAATCGACAACAACTGCAAAAATGAAAGTGGGTGGTGCATTTTCCAAACAAATTTGTTTTTCGGGGTTGCCAGAACCTGTAACTTCGTAGGATTGGGCAGGCACTACCCTGACGAGCCCCCACTGGCCGCGACGCAACCTGAAACATTTTCAGTTTTCTATCGAGCGAACATAAAAAAACGAGACAGGTTTGTGGATATTTTTGAATTCACAGACAAGAAATTAACACCGATCAATCACTCAATTCAATCAGTCTCTGTAGGTTTGCTTTTTTTCTTCTTCCTTTTGGTGTTTTTTCATGTTTACGCTTTTTTACGTACTCCGTTTGAGGTCGTACCACGGACGAAATCATTTGCAAGTCCCGCTGGCATTAATCAAGTTAGGTTTTCGCCCCCCTGTGTTTTTGGGGAAAACGTAACCGGCCGAACCTCCACGGATATTTACGACTCATCAACTGGGAACTCTTGGTCCTCATCATAGATCATCATAGATGTTTCGAATGTTTATTACATATTTCATATAATTTACCTTTTATGTCTTGGTCTGCACGAACACCAGAACAAAAATTACAGAAAGCAGAGCAAAAGAAGAAAATTCAATCCGATATGAAAACTCGACTTGGGCTAATTGTCGATGTGGTTAAACAAGGCACAGGAACAACAAATGATGGCAATACTGCCAGAACATTTTTTGCACATCCAGAAATATCTGCGAACATAACTGGTATTGATCAAGAACTTATTTACCGTTTTGCAAACATTTTACAAGTGATAGCTTCCGGACAACCAATTAATGTAGAGAAATTTCGAGCCTACACTTTACAAACCACAGAAAGATATTTAGCACTGTATAGTTGGTACTATGTGCCCGCTTCAGTTCACAAACTTTTAATACAGGGTGCTGATATTATTGAAAATGCTATAGTACCAATAAGGACAATTAAGTGAAGATGCTTTAGAAGCAAATCATAAATTTTTCCGCAAATATCGCGAAAATAATACTAGAAAAATGTGTAGAGTTTATAATAATGAGGACATTTTGCATTCGTTACTATTAGCATCTGATCCAGTAATTTCCACAGTGTGTGATTTACATCAAAAATCCAAAATTTCAGAAATGTTTGAAGATGCAAAAGCACTCATAGAAATTGAAGAAACAGCTCGACCGTCATAAAATCCATTTTTTTTAAATATTACTGAATTTTGTTTCTAAATTTTTTTTTAGAACTTGAAAGTAATTTTTTTTATTGTTTTATATTAATTGTTGACGTGATTATTTTTTAATTGTTTTATATTAATTGTTGACGTGATTATTTTTTAATTAAATAAAAGTTATTAGTATTATTGTTAACTAATTTTTTTTTTTTTTCAATAAATTGTCAAATATAGGTTTTCTTACATTTTCTTTACATCTTACAACACATTTAACATATATCACTCTATAAATGTCATTACAATTTGCAAATTATTAGTGTTACTACACGATGTCCGGGTCGCTCCATAAGGCCGTTCCAGTGTGCGGCGTAGAGGGCGATCACCTTAGACCTCGACCCATTTGGGCAGCTGATTTTCACTACATCCACAGGCAGACCGGAATATTCGGGCGAGTCAGATGATTGTTTAAATTGTTAATTAATTTATCGCCCGCGCCGACGAATTAATAAAGTGTAAAGTGCGAATTGGTGAGATATAGCGACTTGCTAAAATGCACGACACTATACTTGGTGATTCCTTACGAATTTTTCAGAACTACTGCACGACGCAAAAAAAAACCGTCCCTGATAAATAGGTTCCTGCAGGACTGCAGTATTTTTTTTTCTGCCTCCACTTCGCGCTACTAAATCGGGAACTTCGCTGCTGCAAATATTTTCCGGAGGAAATCGAGTGGCATGTCCATTTGCAGCAGATAATGGCAGACAATAACTCGACGCCGATTTCGACGCTCGCGCTCCTTGCTTGCATGTGCACTCCGCGACGCAAAAAGCGGTCTCGATTTACAGCCCTAATGCGAACGGTTTTATCACCGGTTCGACGGGAATAAACAGGAGCAAATAGCTGCTGGAATTCTGTGGGGGATGTACGTATGTAGAATGCGACGTGGGGACAACCCCGGATATAAAGCGGACGGAATTTGGGCAATATAATAAATAAGACATATGAGACGTATGCTTATTGTGTGTTTGCATACTGAACGCACGCTGCCACTGCTTTAATATAAATTGTTGGTTTTCAATTGCCGTCCTTAATATCCTGTCTACCTGAGTATAATATACAGTATTGGCCAGTTGTCTCTTAGACATAGGCGCTTCTTTGATTCGCGACGTAAGCGTTCATGCATCCGCCGGTCAGTTTCCAACACGCGCACGGGAGTGGAATGGGTTGCCTAATTTCAATTTTTAAGGCGATTCATTGTTAAAACGATTTAAAATGACGACAGGTAGGGTACAAGTTTGAGGTTTCCTGGAGTTGAGTTTTTACTTATAGTTATTTAATTATTTAAAGTAGTAATTTAATTGAAAAGCGGAGCGGCCTCCACGTTTGTCCTTGCAGGTTCATAATCCTGTAAAGTACTGGTTTTGCTGCTTATTTTGTTTTTTAATTATTTCTTGCTGGATTCATTTTTATACCTCCAGCAGTGACCTTGAATTATTAGATTGACTTGTTGCCAGTGCCCAATCTATTCTAAGAATGAAATTTCCAATTGTTTTCCCAAGACAACAGAAGGACGCAGTTTTCCGAAAACGGATTAAGTAAATTTCGAGCCCAAAATTGGATTACCGTGGTTGATCCAAGGCTTACTTACAGGTAGCCAAAATCAGCCGTGAATTAATTAAAAATGTATTTAACAACTCGTTAACTTAACTGAACTGAACTGTTTTGTGGTGCGTGCAACAAGGCAGAAATGGTTTTGCAAAACAAAACAAAAAATTCGGAAGGAAGATGTTAAAGGAAATGTGTACGTCCTGTCCAAAGTCCAGAAAAAAATCACTGCTTCTCAGGAATCTCAAGACGGAAACACATTATTATCACATCACGTAAATTCACGTGATATCATGCCGCCTCATAGTTATAACGCTAGAATCACGTTGTCATCACGTCATGTGATTTCTCCTGATTTCATTACTTATCAAAATTATTATTACCTACGCAATTATTAGAAATGAGTTAAAAACGTGTGTTAAAAACGTGAATGAAAATAAATATACAATAACAAGAATAGTTCATCCTTCTTTTCGGAGTTCGAGGAAGACACCCGGATTTTGCTTTAAATCAGCGGTGCTGTGGGGAAGAGGGCGCCCCCGCTCTCGATTATTCCGGGGAAACGAGAATTCATTCACAGAAAAGCGCGCGGAAAATAAATACACACTTAGTAAATACGGTCGCAATTGAAAGTATCGACGCAATGTCCCTAGCAAGATCACATAAATATCCATCTACCTAACATCTACATGCTGATACTTTCTGCCGTTGCAATCCCGTAAAAATTCCTCTATCTGATCATCACCACCACTTCGACTTGAATGTAACGCAACCAAAAGAAGGAATAATTACTCAGTTGAATTTGTCGTTGCATAAATCCACTCTTGTGTCATTATAGCGTCATCAGCCTGCCACTTGTCACCAAATCCTGTGGTTATTGGTACGCAACAGCGCCTTCACGTCTGCACCAACCTGTAGCGAAAGCGAAAGCGTTGATAGCTTTCAAACAAAAGAATAAAATGCGCTGATGTAGCGCTGGTTAGGTTTAATGACACGGATTCCCTTTTATTACGCATTCGTTTGCGTAAGTTCGTTAACCTAGGAGACTAGATTTGTAACTTGACCAGACGCCGTGGGTCAATCCCCGCCGAACCCGTGTCAGTAACCGCACCTGCGTGTTGTTGAGTTTTGTGTAAAAAAAATCCGAAAAGTAAAACAAATTTAACAAATTTTCAAACGTGACAGTATTATCAAATATTGATAGCGATTTTCGAAGTTCTGCTGTGCTTACGATTCGGTTACGGTTTTTTTTTCTCCTTTTCCCTTAAACAATTTACTTTTGAAAACCAATGAGGATCGTAAGCACCTGATTTTGGAGATGTTTTTAGTTTTGTTTTCTCTCTTTTTCATCCATACGTGACGCGTACCTCGAGGATACATTCCTGGCGGTGAATTCTCAAGGCACGACTACGAGACGACCTCCACCAAATGGCACCCTTGTTATTTTTCTTTTTCTTGTGAATCAGCGGAGATGGTGGTGGGGGAATACTCTCTGCACAGGTAGCATTTTTTTTTTGTAGATCCCACGACCATCTCCGCTGACTCGGGACATTAGTCATAGCATCTCCGCTAATCTATACTAAACTAGACCAGGCCATTACTTTCGATGGGAAATAAAATTGTTTACAGATGTTTCTCTTGTTTTGAATAAGAGTAGCCTTAACAATTAACAAAAATGATTTCGCTGGAGAAATGCTTAGTTAAATTTGTCTTTGCATAAATCCACTCTTGTGTCATTATAGCGTCATCAGCCTGCCACTTTTCACCAAATCCTGTGGTTTTTGGTACGCAACAGCGCCTTCACGTCTGCACCAACCTGTACATGTGAACGTAGCTTTAAATTATAGTGTTTTCTCATCTTCTGTCCTGGCACATCACAAGCTCACTAACTGAAATAAACAGTTTCAGGACTTCATCCGATATTCGACGAAAGTAAAACTCTTTCTTTCTCTTCACTGATCAATTTTGTTGTTCTGTTATTTATTTCTATCTTTATATTATTCTCTTCTGTTATTTTCTGCATTATTTTAGTTTAAACAGACGTCAAAAATATATTTTTGATAAACCCACGCAACACATCAAGTAGGAATAGAATGTGTCTAGAACACGTTTTGAATTTAATCTAAAGCCTCGGTTTCCTAGGACAGCGGTACCGTAAAATAGCGGGCGCAAGATGGCGGTTAATGACGTCACATAAAACGTCCACATTTGGTTTTGCTAAAAAACGGTAAACGTCATTGTCATCTAAAAATACGCAAAAAGTTTATTAAACGATTGGAATCCACTTTTGGTGCCTTTTCATTTTCTAAATATGTTAGTAACGTCAAAACGAGATGGACCATTATTAAACACATAAAATAAATACACGTACTCGTTTTTTCTTGGTTAACGTACGTCATTTATCAACGCTACGTGACGTCGTTCACCGTCATATGACGGCCGCTATATTGCGGTACCGTTATGCTAGGCAACCACGGCTTAGGCGACAATCTGGAAAACGTTTACGTTACGACGTTCGTGGAGCCATCTGTTAACACGCGCCTTAAAATTCTAAAATGCGGAAAAACAATGTCCAAAAACAACTGGACGACGCGACGCTAAAGGAACTCAAGGAGTACGTTTCAAACGTTAATATCAAATGTGGTGCCATCTGTTAACACACGCCTTAAAATTGTAATTTGCCAGGAAACGATTTCAAAAAAAAAAAAGTAAAACGTTAGGTTAATAACGATCAAAACCAAACAACTTCGAATAAATAAATAAATACACTGTGGTCGTAAATGATTGAGCGTCCTTGAGAAAGTAAATACCCAAAGGTGATCAAAACTACTTTCCGCCTAGGGAATTTTCGCGTTTTTGAATGCTCCAGATCAGCTGGCAAGCAGTAGCGTTCGTGTATGGTTTGTTTATGTTTGAATTTTCTACAATTTGCAGTTTAAATCATTCGAAATCAGTAAATAAGTATTTTTGAATACTATTATTCAGTTGACTTTGTTTTTACAAGTAAGTAACGTTCTTTGCGTCTCGATTTATGATTAATGTTACACAATTTTTAGGTTAAAATTACATCCGCACGCCTTTAAATTGGGTACATGATTTCTAGTAACTGGACCAAGAAATTTTTGTTTGAAGCGGCACGTTCACCATTTACGATCGCAGTTTACATTTCTGAACGCAAAGCGAAAGAATTTGCGAACACTTGTGGCGCCATCTGTTACTCTGAGTATCTGTAACTTTGACTTCTTTGTTTGTTGGGAACCAATTTCGAAACAACTGAAAAGCGTTAAGAAAGAGAACTCGTTCAGAAGAGATTTTAAAAAAAAATTGTTGCAAATCGTTTTTGATTGCAGTGAAAACCTCTGTACAGCTGTTTCAGCCCTGCTTGGGACTTCGTCAGCAGAGACGTAGCTCGACATTCCCACTGCAAACAAAAACGACTTGTCCAAATTATTCGCAATTGCAATGTAAGAATGATGAACAGATAACACAGCGACATCTTACGATCGCTTTTTGACCTGATATTGGAATATATGGAAGTTTGTTTTTAACACATGAGCGTAACAAGTCATATTTCTTCTTTATTTTATAGTACCTTCTTTGTCGCATGCGTCAGTTAGATTTTTGCCAATTCTGTATAGATCCTCTGATTTAAACTGGGAATCTGTTTTACCTATTCAATGCTTCTGCTCCATTATAACTAAGCCGTTTTCAGCGTTATTATTATTATTATTATTTTATCTTCCTCGCTAGAATAACGAATAACCATCTCGTCGGATGTTGTTATAATTTCGCACCGCGAGCTCCTAGGAGCACTTACATGTAAATCTCGGGGGCTAAGTTATGCGAGACTTCGTCGGCTAATTTAAAATTCTAGTCAAGCGAATGTGTCTGTTAATCTTGAATTTGTTGTGGATTTCATCTTTGCCGAGCTTCATATTTCACGACGCCCCGGATTTAATTAAAATTTTACGTGTGAACTTCGCCCGTGGTTTGGCGTGTTTTGCTCTGTTTGCGTTGCGAAGCTGTTTGCGTTTTTGCTTGCCCCCGACGCCGGGAGGAACAAAACAAAAATGGCGGACCGACTTCTGCATAAGCAGGAGAAGGGAGAACTTGTGCTGATCGTGATGGCACAATGTTAAACATAATTATATTGATGTAGTTAAGAGCAGCACTGTTTACTTATTGTTAGTTACATGGCAACGCAGTATTTAATAAACACAAATAAATTCTTTGGTTGATGTAAATAGAATTGATTAATTTGTGTGAATGAAGTGCGTTGTTGAATGCCACCGGTGTAGGAAGAAGGAGTACCTATCAGTAATAAGATACCGTTCAGGCGGGTCGTTTAGTGCTTTGGCTCTCGTCCTCGAGGGGTGTTTTGCGGGCGAGCAAATAGAAATAGGGGTGGAGGTGTTACGCTAACCGGAAAAGCAGTCGTACAGGAGCCGGGGAAATTGGAATGTTCTCGCAAACTTTGACGCTTAACACATCTTGATACCTTCCTAAATTATTGACCGTCACGTGCAAGGCACGCAATCCGAGACTTACGGCCCGCGAGATTAATATACACCGGGTGTCCGATTTTATCTGCGGAATGAAAAGTGTGCACAATGTAATCTCTTTGTGCACCGCGTGAACAATAATATATCGCAGTTAACATGGTTATTTAGCGGTCGGGCGTCGTGTGGAGACCGCATAATTCATTGGGTTTTAATCTCGTTCTTAGCGTTCGCTTGTCCCACTTTTTATCATCTCGTTAATAAATGTGCGACCGAAATGCGAAATTGCCTTCTGGTTTTCGCCTCTTTGAATACGTTCGGAAGTTTAAGTCGTTAACTTCAATTTAAGTCATTAACTTAACGAGCGAAAATAATACACTATAAAATTTTTCGTTACAACTTTCCTTCAAATCACGGTGAAAGATACCTAGAGGTGATCCGACGGTGATCCGTTCGGTACAAGCAGATGAACATAATGTATACGAATTTAGCTTTCGATGAATTTGAATGACATTTTAATGAAAATAATAATAAGATTTTTTTTATATGCTATTACGGGACAAGCGTTCCGCGATGTGTATTTTTTTTGTCATATCCGGGCAGATCGTAATCTACGGGAACATTCTTTCTGAAGAAGCGATTTCTACCGGTGGAGGCTGATGCGTATTATCAACCCATCGAACCCGCTTCCTCAACAGCGTACCCCAAGAGGCGATGATGGAACCTCCCTCCTCAAAGATAGACAAACCCAATCTCGTTAAAAATGATACCCCAAAAATGAACGAAATTCCTTACGACTAAAAAGCAGTTTATTCACCCAGGCAATCGCCACAAAAGGTTTAATGAAACAAAACACACACCCAGAAGGGGTAATCGGCCATTTTCTTATTTGAAAAAGTAAATAGAACGTCGCCCAAAACGAAGCAAACGTTGCTTCTGCGAGAGTACTTTGGCATCTGCGCACGGCTTCCAGCTGACCGCTGACGCGTATTATCAACCCATCGAACCCGCTTCCTCAACAGCGTACCCCAAGAGGTGATGATGGAACCTCCCTTTTCAAAGATAGACAAACCCAATATCGTGAAAAATGGTACCCCAAAAATGAACGAAATTCCTTACGGCTAAAAAGCAGTTTATTCACCCTGGCAATCGCCACAGAAGGTTTATGAAACAAAACACACACCCAGAAGGGGTGATCGGCCATTTTCTTATTTGAAAAAGTAAAGAGAACGACGCCCAAAGCGGAGCAAACGTTGCTTCTGCGAGAGTACTTTGGCATCTGCATACGGCTTCCAGCTGACCGCTGACTCGTATTATCAACCCATCGAACCCGCGTCCTCAACAGCGTATCCCAAGAGGTGATGATGGAACCTCCCTCCTCAAAGACAGACAAACCCAATATCGTTAAGAATGATACCCCAAAAATGAACGAAATTCCTTGCGGCTAAAAAGCAGTTTATTCACCCAGGCAATCGCCACAAAAGGTTTATGAAACAAAACACACACCCACAAGTGGTGATCGGCCATTTTCTTATTTGAAAAAGTAAAGAGAACAACGCCCAAAACGGAGCAAACGTTGCTTCTGCGAGAGTACTTTGGCATCTGCGCACGGCTTCCAGCTGACCGCTGACGCGTATTATCAACCCATCGAACCCGCTTCCTCAACAGCGTACCCCAAGAGGTGATGATGGAACCTCCCTTCTCAAAGATAGACAAACCCAATATCGTTAAAAATGATACCCCAAAAATGAACGAAATTCCTTACGGCTAACAAGCAGTTTATTCACCCAGGCAATCGCCATAAAAGGCTTATAAAAGAAAACACACACCCAGAAGTGGTGATCGGCCATTTTCTTATTTGAAAAAGTAAACAGAACAACGCCCAAAACGGAGCAAACGTTGCTTCTGCGAGAGTACTTTGGCATCTTCGCACGGCTTCCAGCTGACCGCTGACGCGTATTATCAACCAATCGAACCCGCTTCCTCCACAGCGTATCCCAAGAGGTGATGATGGAACCTCCCTTCTCAAAGATAGACAAACCCAATATCGTTAAAAATGATACCCCAAAAATGAACGAAATTCCTTACGGCTAAAAAACAGTTTATTCACCCAGGCAATCGCCATAAAAGGTTTATGAAACAAAACACACATCCAGAAGGGGTAATCGGCCAATTTCTTATTTGAAAAAGTAAATAGAACGACGCCCAAAACGGAGCAAACGTTGCTTCTGCGAGAGTACTTTGGCATCTGCGCACGGCTTCCAGCTGACCGCTGACGCGTATTATCAACCCATCAAACCCGCGTCCTCAACAGGGTATCCCAAGAGGTGATGATGGAACCTCTCTCCTCAAAGATAGGCAAACCCAATATCGTTAAAAATGATATCCCAAAAATGAACGAAATTCCTTACGGCTAAAAAGCAGTTTATTCACCCTGGCAATCGCCACAGAAGGTTTATGAAACAAAACACACACCCAGAAGGGGTGATCGGCCATTTTCTTATTTGAAAAAGTAAAGAGAACGACGCCCAAAGCGGAGCAAACGTTGCTTCTGCGAGAGTACTTTGGCATCTGCATACGGCTTCCAGCTGACCGCTGACTCGTATTATCAACCCATCGAACCCGCGTCCTCAACAGCGTATCCCAAGAGGTGATGATGGAACCTCCCTCCTCAAAGACAGACAAACCCAATATCGTTAAGAATGATACCCCAAAAATGAACGAAATTCCTTGCGGCTAAAAAGCAGTTTATTCACCCAGGCAATCGCCACAAAAGGTTTATGAAACAAAACACACACCCACAAGTGGTGATCGGCCATTTTCTTATTTGAAAAAGTAAAGAGAACAACGCCCAAAACGGAGCAAACGTTGCTTCTGCGAGAGTACTTTGGCATCTGCGCACGGCTTCCAGCTGACCGCTGACGCGTATTATCAACCCATCGAACCCGCTTCCTCAACAGCGTACCCCAAGAGGTGATGATGGAACCTCCCTTCTCAAAGATAGACAAACCCAATATCGTTAAAAATGATACCCCAAAAATGAACGAAATTCCTTACGGCTAACAAGCAGTTTATTCACCCAGGCAATCGCCATAAAAGGCTTATAAAAGAAAACACACACCCAGAAGTGGTGATCGGCCATTTTCTTATTTGAAAAAGTAAACAGAACAACGCCCAAAACGGAGCAAACGTTGCTTCTGCGAGAGTACTTTGGCATCTTCGCACGGCTTCCAGCTGACCGCTGACGCGTATTATCAACCAATCGAACCCGCTTCCTCCACAGCGTATCCCAAGAGGTGATGATGGAACCTCCCTTCTCAAAGATAGACAAACCCAATATCGTTAAAAATGATACCCCAAAAATGAACGAAATTCCTTACGGCTAAAAAACAGTTTATTCACCCAGGCAATCGCCATAAAAGGTTTATGAAACAAAACACACATCCAGAAGGGGTAATCGGCCAATTTCTTATTTGAAAAAGTAAATAGAACGACGCCCAAAACGGAGCAAACGTTGCTTCTGCGAGAGTACTTTGGCATCTGCGCACGGCTTCCAGCTGACCGCTGACGCGTATTATCAACCCATCAAACCCGCGTCCTCAACAGGGTATCCCAAGAGGTGATGATGGAACCTCTCTCCTCAAAGATAGGCAAACCCAATATCGTTAAAAATGATATCCCAAAAATGAACGAAATTCCTTACGGCTAAAAAGCAGTTTATTCACCCTGGCAATCGCCACAGAAGGTTTATGAAACAAAACACACACCCAGAAGGGGTGATCGGCCATTTTCTTATTTGAAAAAGTAAAGAGAACGACGCCCAAAGCGGAGCAAACGTTGCTTCTGCGAGAGTACTTTGGCATCTGCATACGGCTTCCAGCTGACCGCTGACTCGTATTATCAACCCATCGAACCCGCGTCCTCAACAGCGTATCCCAAGAGGTGATGATGGAACCTCCCTCCTCAAAGACAGACAAACCCAATATCGTTAAGAATGATACCCCAAAAATGAACGAAATTCCTTGCGGCTAAAAAGCAGTTTATTCACCCAGGCAATCGCCATAAAAGGTTTATGAAACAAAACACACACTCAGAGGGGTGATCGGCCATTTGTTTATTTGAAAAAGTAAATAGAACGACGCCCAAAACGGAGCCAACGTTGCTTCTGCGAGAGTACTCTGGCATCTGCGCACAATGGCATAACATTTATTAACCTGAATGAAATTTTTAACGTCCGGAAAAGCGCTAAATAAACAGAATTATGCGTAACGCGTGAAGCGCGAAAACACGAAAAACATTCAAAAATTATTTACAAATAAAACGATTGTTCTGAACGAGCCACAAAACTTCTACTCTGAAGGAGCCACAAATTACAACGAGAAATCTGCCGACAAACAAAGTAAACAATCAGGTGTGAAAGGGACTTCAAAAAATATATGTAATAACACGGAAAACCTCAAAAATTTGAGCAAGCGGGGGGAGGGCAAAATCAAAGTGAGGTCGCCTTCGCAAAAATTCAAAAATTCAAAAACGGCGCTGTTCGGTGGGAAGGCACATGACAACCACGTGACAACGCGACGTTCCATACAACGCCACAGCCGGCAATTGAAAGAAGAGAGAGAAGAAAAGAAAGTATTGGAACAATCTTACGTGGTGGAAAAACTCCATTCGCCCCAGCGTATACCGCCTGCGATGGTTTCAGGACGGCAGATAACGAGTCTTCCCCTCTCGGGCGTTGGATTATTCTGGAAGCGTCAACAACACGAAAAAAATGGAGGGAGAATGCGGCGTGGGTTTTACAAGCTTGTTTAAATGCGGCTTCCTCACTGATTGTGAAGGGTAGGAAAATAGGTCCCGTACAAATTGCCAATCCATGCCAAACCCGTGTCAATAACCGCACCTGTGAACTGCAACTAAACGATAAAAGACGTGTGTTGAGTTTTATGTAAAAAAGAATCCGAAAAGTAAAACTAATTTAACAAATTTTCAAACGTGACAATAGGGTGGAAAAACTCCATTCGCCCAGCGTATACCGCCTGCGATGGTTTCAGGAAGGCAGATAACGAGCTTCTCCTCTCGGGCGTTGGTTTATTCTGGAAGTGTCAACAACACGAAAAAAAATGGAGAGAGAATGTGGCGTCGGATTCACAAGCTTGTTTAAATGCGGCTTCTTCACTGATTGTGAAGGGTAGGAAAATAGGCCTCGTACAAATTCTTTTTTTAGAAAAGGGAAACAACACCAAATTAATAAAACGCAGCGAAAAAAAAAACGAAAACGTGGTCAACAAATGGCGCACATACTGCAGAGACGGGAAAGGACAAAAAACTTCTCAACTTGTTAGTAAACTAACGAGCTCCAAGGAATCACACGTCGACAGATCCGCAACAGCGGCAAAGCAAATGCAAAACTGCGATTTTTTTAAAAAGAACTTTGTTCTTACAATTTTCATCGGACAAGAACCAACTTCAACTAACGGCAAGAATCTTAAGTCGCAATGAAGATTGCAATCACACTCCAAGTGCAAAAAACAAAACGTAACAGTTAAACTCGACTAGATTTTGTTCTAGCCGGCACCGGAAACAAAAATAAAATAAAAACATTAAAGAGCCCGATTTTTATTTATACATAACTGCCGAGAAAAATGCTGAAAATAGCGAAAAAATATGCAGGTATGTATGAGTCGTCATAGCTCAAAAGTAGAACGACTGGGCACGAAACCAGATGTTACGGGTTCGAGTCTCGTTAACGGCAATTTCTTTCTCCCCTATTTCGTTAGCGTTTCTTCTTTTATTGCATTATTAAAAATAATTGCACGCTTATAGTCCGCGCGGTAACCACTTTGGAGGGCCGTGGATATTTGTATCAGTCATTTAATTAACCCAGCTCTATTTAACATGAATAATTGCCTAATTATAAGGGCGTTGACCTGCGCAAAGGTAAAACTAGAAGAAGAGGATCTTACACCCGTGCATACGGAGCTCAGCCTTGTTCGTCGATACACCTGTCTATCTTACACCGTGTTCCAAACGCCAATTATTTCAAATTTTTTGCAAGAACTGACGATATGGCTTTATTTTATAGGTCGTTGTTATCAAATCATGAAACACGCCACGTCAAATTACACGGTGTGTCAAAAAGGTATTATTTGCAATAAATGATAAAATCACAAACACCATAAAAATAGTTTGCGTTAGGAAAATGAAACAAAAATAAAATAAAAACGTAAAGAAAGCGAATTTTATTTGCACGTAACAACCAACGAGCCATTCGCGTTATTATTTTAAAGTGCAAATAAAACACTGAAGTTGAGGTATACGTTTTCAAAAAGTCAAAAAGATCAAAATCTTCAAGTCATGATCGGGTGTAAAACCAATATAAAAATCGACGTTTCGCTGTACGATGGACAGTGCTTCGAATCAAACAATTATTTAATTCTGCTGATGATTTTCATTTTCATGATACATACATTCATGTATAGGCGCGAGCCAAAAATGTTGGCCATAATGTCATTCTCAGATACTGGAACAAGTATTCACTTGAGGAGGAAATGGAAGAAAAAGTAAATCTAAAATACAGAGGGTAAGAATACTCTCGATTTTTGTATTTTTATCATGATTTACTTGACTTAACAACAATCATTCTGCGTCTTTCACGGGCATTTCTATCGTCACGTTTGGAAATGGTTTTCTAAATTAGTTTCACTTTTCGTATTTTTTTACACCAAACCCAACACGCGTGTTTTATCGTTTAGTTGCAGCTCACAGGTGCGGTTATTGACGGGGGTTTAGCATGAATTGTGCGACGCGTCGCCTGCACACGTTGCAAATCTAGTCTCCTAGATCAACGAACGTGTAACTAAAGGGAATTCCGTAAGGGGAATCCGTGTCATTAAACCTAACTAGCGCCACATCGGCGGTTTTTAACTGTTAAAAAGCGAAAGCGTCGATAGCTTTCAAACAAAAGAATAAAATGCGCTGATGTAGCGCTAGTTAGGTTTAATGACACGGATTCCCTTTTATTATATATATTTATATATACCTAGGAGACTAGATTTGTAACGTGAGCAGACGCCGTGGGTCAATCCCTGCCAAATCCGTGTCAGTAACCGCACCTGCGTGTTGAGTTCTGTGTAAAAAAAAATCCGAAAAGTAAAACTAATTTAACAAATTTTCAAACGTGACAGTATTATCAAATACTGATAGCGATTTTCGAAGTTCTGCTGTGCTTACGATTCGGTTACGGTTTTTTTTCTCCTTTTCCCTTAAACAATTTACTTTGGAAAACCAATGAGGATCGTAAGCGCCTGATTTTGGAGATGTTTTTAGTTTTGTTTTCTCTCGTTTTCATCCATACGTGACGCGTACCTCAAGGATACATTCCTGGCGGTGAATTCTCAAGGCACGACTACGAGACGACCTCCACCAAATGGCACCCTTGCTATTTTTCTTTTTCTTGTGAATCAGCGGAGATGGTGGTGGGGGAATACTCTATGCACAGGTAGCAGTTTTTTTTTGTAGATCCCACGACCATCTCCGCTGACTCGGGACATTAGTCATAGCATCTCCGCTAAACTATACTAAACTATGTTTCTTTTGTTTTGAATAAGAGTAAGAGCCTAAAACGGTCTTGTCTTAACTATTAACAAAAATGATTTCGCTGGAGAAATGCTTAGGTTGCAATTTTACGCCCTAATTCTTCGCATCTCTTGATTCCACACATAAAATTGGGGTTGTAGCTGCACACATAAACACGATAAAGTGAAACCCACGGCACTATAGCGGAACGCATACCCAAACTACCGCCACCTCTCAAGAAGTTGATTACTAAAAACTCCTCCGGGCAGTGCGGATCTAATGGATATTGAGTTTTTCTGGATGGCGCAAACTTTAATTAAAGGAACCTTTAACAGCACACGCTCACACACTCGTTAAGGATCAGGGCGAGGAGGACGAGGAGAATAAGGAAGAGGCGGCGCTGTTTGCTCCTCGCCTTTTAAAAACACGGCGGCGGCGGCGGCGCGGCCCGTCGGATTTATTTAAAATGAATTATCTGCAGGCGTTCCCACGCTTGCAATCAAGAAATGCCAGTTCGTTTTATCAGGGCACGTCGGAGGGAAGTTGTACTGGCAGTATTTTTTGAGTAATTAGGTTTTACCAGACCAGCTTGTACTTTTGCAGTAATAGAAGACCAATAAGGATCATATGAAATCAGTTAAAAATGGCATGGATTGATACCAACAGACGATCTGTTAAGGTTAAGGAATTTCGAATTCATAATCGAAATGAAAGAGACTTTGAAATCAAAGTCACGGTCATGTGTCCAAAAAGATGGGAAAACGTAGTTACTTATGCATAAGATTATGATTTTTATTTTAAAGTGTCTTTCATTTCGATTATGAAATCAGGTCTAAAAGCGTTAATGCCTTTCGCATTAAATGTGTAGAATCGCAAACCAGATATTCAAGAGATAAATATTTTGCGTAGCGATTTAAGGACTCTACAGACCGAAACGACCGCGGTGGCGGCAACGACCACGATCCGGTGGTATTCAATCTCATCTACTTAAAGCGAGCGAAAATAAAATAAAACAAACTTTCATTAAAAAAAAATAAATAAATGAAAAAAAAAGATCGAAGACCAATCGAACAAGAAATTATAAACTCAGTGGTGCGGTTTCCAAAAAGAAAAAAAAACCTCGAAAAAAAAAAGGATGAAGCAACTCGAAAATGAACAAATGAATGAATAAAAAAAAGAAAGAAAATACGGCACGTGTGATTTTTTCAATTCCAAAAAGAAAACAAAGAAGTAGAGGAAACGGGCCTCTCGGAAGTACGTCGTAAAAAGTATATAAGATGGAATTTGACACCTGAGGGAATAAGACAGGAAAAGGAGCCGTCATAGTCAAGATAAACAACGTCAGAGTAAATGTTAACAAACACTAATAGACAAAAAAAAACAAGTGACGATCAATCAGCACAAAGAAAAGAAAAAAGAACAAACGACAAAATGAAACAAAAATGAAAACCAGATAAATGTTCTACGTACAACTTGAGGCTTCATTGAAATGCAGAACTAGAAAACTCAACGGTTTCAAAAGCAAAAGCGAATGGAGAACAGAATAACAATTAATAAATTAAATAATTAAGAAAAACTGTTGTAATCAACAAAGAATTAAGGTAGATACAAATAGCCAACTATGAAATTCTGTATTGGTCTGCAACGATTTAAACAAATGAAATAAAAACTTGATTTAACATAACATGTTTCTTTGCAAAATATTTGAAGCCCGCAGTGTCTCCAAAAAATAAATAAATAAATAAATAAGAATAAAAAATTTAATTTGCGACCAAGTGCGAAAATTATTAAATACAGAAGAAACACAAAGCTGTTAAGTAAACAGCAAAAAACAAGTGACGATCAGTTCACAAAAAAAAAGAAAGAAAACAAATTAAAAACGGCAATGGCGAGGCGAAAACGTGAGCTCCTTAAAAACAATTGAAAAAATAATTTAGTCGAGTGTGAATGTAAAGAGAAAAAAAGAAATGGAGAAACGCAGTCAAAATGAGCAATGAAATGAAAATGTTAAATAATCAGCAGTATAGGAAAAAACGATCACGATCAATTAACAAAAAAAAAAAAAGAATGAAAGCAAGCGGGAAAAATGAAAGAAATTATCAAGTATTTCAAATAGTTAATAATTAAAAGAAATTATAAATAGATAAAACAGCGACATCCTACGATCGCTGCGTCTCTACTGAAGAAGCCCCAAATGGGGCTGAAACAAAGGCTGCTCGAGATTTTCACTGCAATTTTTGCAACAATATTTTTAAAAAAAATTTAAAACAGTCAAAAAGTATAAAAGATGAAATTTGGTTGGTGAACGGTGTTTGAAACAAATGAAGTAAATTTGACGTCCCGGATTTAGTCAGTGTATTTTCCTAAATTAAAAACAAAAAACATTTTGAGGCCTCCCGTACCTCTAAAAAAAATTGAAACATAATTTAACCGCAGGCGTTTGAAAATTAAGAGAAACAAAAATAAAGAAAGAAACATATTGAAAATGTACAACATAAAAGAAATTGTCAGATGATCGACAAAGAAAAACAAACGACAAACAGAGAGAGAGAGAGAGAGAGAAAATAACAAACGACGAACGGCAGTGACGAAGCGGAAAAAAAGCGGGAACAGAATTAACAAATACTTCTAATAATTAAAGAAAAATAACAATTACAATCAAAGAAGAATGAGAAAATATAAAAAAGTGAAAATGTATGACATGCAAGGAAATGTTATATGATCGACAGAGACAAAAAAACGACGATCAATCAACAGAGAGAAGAAAGGTAACGAATGACAAACGGCAGTGACGAAGTAGAAAAAAGGAGAAGTAGAATTATCATATGCTTCAAATAATTAAAAAAAAATAACAAATACAATCAAATTATTATAAAATATAAAAAAGTGAAAATGTATGACATTTCAATTCCCAAAACATGAAATGTTTTCTTTGCATTCGTTTTAAAATATTCCGGCCATAAAATAGTCTAAGATTCAATTTGCAAAACATGAAATGTTTTCTTTGCATTCGTTTTAAAATACTTCGGCCATAAAATAGTGTAAAATTCTCGATGTACAGACACTCCTTTGTGGTTTTAAATAAATTCTTTTTAGATAGGATTGCATCATCTTTTGTAAACGTTTGCAAGCGCCGCATTTCATCTGTTTCGTGAGAGTGCTGATCGAAATTATTATTGCACGCGGTCAGACAGTCATAAAATTTCCGCCAATATCTATAATTTTAGGGTCTAGGACAATTCGCCATCGCCGATTTGTCGTCGCCAATTCACCGTCGCCGATTCGTCGTAGGTACAATTCACCGCCGGAAAACTCGCCGTCGGTAAATTCGCCGTCAGCGATTAAAGTTTTAAGTCCAGGTACATATCCAAATCATAATATATCGATAATTATATGTAAATAAAATAAGAAGTTAACATAATTAATGGAAAATAAAATAATTTGTTATTAATTAAATGTGATACATAGATAAAGAAATAGATAAAAAAATTTGATCTTCCAGGAAGTATTTCTTATTCTTCAGGGTGTTCGTAAAATCCCTCCAATTCTTCTTTTTTATATTTTCAGATTCTGCTCAAAATCATATTGATTTTCATATCAATCAAAATCATTACACATCAAAAGTCGACTGCTTTCAAAATATTGATTCATGAAAGTTCGTCATTTAAAATTATAAATTGAAAAAGGGGTTCCATTAAAAAACAAAATAGAATTATGATTATGTGTACGTACAGCACCAATTTGTTCGTAATTTTGTGTCTTACGGTGGTCGCACTGTAATTAGGAATTTATTTTAACTTGAAATAGAAAAATAATAGTAAAGTCCATTTTAATTTACTTGAAACGTACTGAAGTTGTAGTTATTTTCTTCAATTCGTAGGTATAACTTGGATATTATCTAAAATGGTCAGAAAGTGTTTCATCAAGCTAAATAAAGCAGTAACATGGGACGGCGAATTGAGCGGACTGTAAATTGGATCGACGACGAATTGGTTCTACGACGAATTGGCGACGGTGAATCGGCGACTGCGAATCGTCCCATCCCCGGAATTACAATAGGAAACAATATTAACAATTTGAAAAAAAAAATGTTTGCCTTTGTCTTTATTATACGAAATGCATATTTACTATAAGCCAAAGTTCCCAGTGTTTTAAGGCTACGTACTTACACAACTAAAAAGTCACAAACAACGCGGTACGTTTGCATAAGCCCCTCCTAATTTAAAATGAGGGAAGAGAATACATAATGCTGGAAGTCTTAATTCGGAGCTGAAAAGTTTCCGCGTCTTTACGAGCACAACTTAAAGCTAAAAACGTGAGAATTGCACCTTATGCAGATTCTCGGCGTAAACTTTAATTATTTTAAAATTGCTCCTCGCTAGCAACTCGCATACCATACGTTTCCTTCATCATTCTTTCCAGCGGGAAAAAAGGATGGATCAGTAAGCTGCTGCACACGTACCCAAAATTAGCGATTTTTTTTTGTTATAATTAAGGGTCGGACATTCTTAGGATATCCAGTATAAACCAGTATAAAGATAAACAAAGGAGCGGCGTAGATTTCAACGTCGCCGCTGAACGCTTACATGCCCGAGGCACTCTCACCCTCGC
Organism: Prosopocoilus inquinatus; assembly: GCA_036172665.1. Lineage (NCBI taxonomy): Eukaryota > Metazoa > Arthropoda > Insecta > Coleoptera > Lucanidae > Prosopocoilus > Prosopocoilus inquinatus. The sequence continues at coordinate 4,313,232 of CM069873.1, forward strand.
ACTCATTACATCAGAAGCGATCGTTTGATGTAAATTAACGTTGTAACACAATTGCCTTTATAGTTTCTTTCAAATTAATAATTATGAAAACATTATAATTATTTAAGGTAGCTTTTAAAAAGACTGGCATAATACATTTATTTAATTCATGTCAATTATAGCGCCGTCACTGCAAAAAGAATGCGAGTTCACTTGGGAATGATTCGGTTATGTAAACAAGTTTTTATATCCAGTCGACCAGAACTGCGGTGGTTACTGCGTGCCGCATGGACTCCTCGCGCTACGACTGTATAAAAAAAAAATTCGTTTCGTTGAATTGTGAATGGAAAAAAAGCTACGATTTGTTTCAATACAGGGTGATTCAAAGTAAGTACGGTCTCACATATGAGTTGGTTGGTGGCCACTGGAATAACTGCGTGTACTACGTGAAGAGAGCAATAAACTTTCGCAAAATAAAACGAAACATGAGCGTTCGCTTTGGACTAAAATAGTAAAACACTTTTATTTACGGCCTTCTGCGGTTTGAAGTTTGAATCCCCTGTCATATACTGGATTCAATGTAATACAATTTTCCACTTAGATTACAATAATTGTTAAATCGAACTGGACATTACAGAACAAGCGTTTTAAGTTTCACATTTAGAGAAAAATGTTTGGACGACACGCAAGTGTAAAACGAACGCGTCGACGAAGGAAGCAAATACCATAATTTCCTCCTCCGCAATCGCTTGTTTGCATCGGCGTTAATTTGCCATGCAAAGAGAGAGAAAAAAAGAAGGTCCCCCTCGTGTGATAATGTTGCATTCGTAATTTCCTTGAAATTAATAGGAGCGCGTTAAAAATTCTTTAATGTAGCTTTTAAAAAGACTAGCATAATACATTTAATTCATATCAATTATAACGCCGTCACTGCAAAAAGAATGCGAGTTCACTTGGGAATGATTCGGTTATGTAAACAAGTTTTTATATCCAGTCGACCAGAACTGCGGTGGTTACTGCGTGCCGCATGGACTCCTCGCGCTTCGACTGTATAAAAAAAATTCGTTTCGTTGAATTGTGAACGGAAAAAAAGCTACGATTTGTTACAGGGTGATTCAAAGTAAGTACGGTCTCACATATGAGTTGGTTGGTGGCCACTGGAATAACTGCGTGTACTACGTGAAGAGAGCAATAAACTTTCGCAAAATAAAACGAAACATGAGCTTTCGCTTTGGACTAAAATAGTAAAACACTTTTATTTACGGCCTTCTACGGTTTGAAGTTTGAATCCCCTGTCATATACCGGATTCAATGTAATACAATTTTCCACTTAGATTACAATAATTGTTAAATCAAACTGGACATTACAGAACAAGCGTTTTAAGTTTCACATTTAGAGAAAAATGTTTGGACGACACGCAAGTGTAAAACGAACGCGTCGACGAAGGAAGCAAATACCATAATTTCCTCCTCCGCAATCGCTTGTTTGCATCGGCGTTAATTTGCCATGCAAAGAGAGAGAAAAAAAGAAGGTCCCCCTCGTGTGATAATGTTGCATTCGTAATTTCCTTGAAATTAATAGGAGCGCGTTAAAAATTCTTTAATGTAGCTTTTAAAAAGACTAGCATAATACATTTAACTCATATCAATTATAGCGCCGTCACTGCAAGAAGAATGTGAGTTCACTTGGGAATGATTCGGTTATGTAAACAAGTTTTTATATCCAGTCGACCAGAACTGCGGTGGTTACTGCGTGCCGCATGGACTCCTCGCGCTTCGACTGTATAAAAAAAAAATTCGTTTCGTTGAATTGTGAATGGAAAAAAAGCTACGATTTGTTTCAATACAGGGTGATTCAAAGTAAGTACGGTCTCATATATGAGTTGGTTGGTGGCCACTGGAATAACTGCGTGTACTACGTGAAGAGAGCAATAAACTTTCGCAAAATAAAACGAAACATGAGCTTTCGCTTTGGACTAAAATAGTAAAACACTTTTATTTACGGCCTTCTACGGTTTGAAGTTTGTTGCATTCGTAATTTCCTCCTTGAAATTAATAGGAGCGCGTTAAAAATTTAAAGCGCCCCTGGGATGATCGTCTCCGATCGAAAAAAAAGTATCTCTCGTAATCGGCTCTGTAAAGTAATTGCGAAATATATTTAACTTTTCAATTCGTTGGTGAATTCACATCCATATATGCATGTACACACATAAATAAAAGTTTTTTCCCCCTTGAAGATTAATGAAAAGCGGAATTTACGTGAGCCAATCACGTTACTTGGAATGTAAGGGGGTAATCCATGTGCTGTTGTTACTCAAGTTAATGTCGAAGAGAAATAATTCCGGTAGTAAATTGCCACTTGCAATTAGAACGGTTGAACGAAACCGCAACAGATCGCATGTACTATACAACTGGATTTGTATTGCGTAAATCGGGAGGGTGAGGAGGAGGAGGTCGGATCGGAGGGGTGTATAAGTTCATTTCGGAATTGCCATCGAAATCAGGGACATTTTATTCATTAATCGCCTTCTATGTAGTACATAGGTAACTTAGTAGGAGTTTCCGTTCAATCCCCGGGCCCTTTTATACGCATGCTATTAGTTTGCAGGAGTTGGTAAATTTGGTTAATCGATTCCTCGCAATACGAGAAATATCCTCTCAGTTGGTGTTTGTCTTCGTTCACCTAGTGCGTTACCGACAAATCCCTTTCACCGAACTCTGAATAATACAAAGCGGAATGGGATTAAACATTGGGAAGCTCGCGCGTGTTCATTTTTCCTTCTGCAGTTCCGTTTTCGAGTGACTGCGCCAAACAGCTCCAGATCGTCTTAAATATGCACAGAAAGAGCGAGAGTGGCTTTTGTTCGTTCAGGATAAAAAAATCGCACGTTCGAATAAGCCGGATTGCGCTGAAACGGAGCAAAATTTTTACATCGTCTTGAGAGACAAAGTGCAAAAGACTAGAGCGTTCTGGAGGGGATGCGTATGGTGTTGAAATAACCATTCAAGGAGCACATCTGATCCGACCAAGGGCCATTCCGTTAAGAACTGCTCTGGCATGGCGTAGCTCTGGAGCGAAACAGACTGACCTAATTCAAAAACACCATAAGTAAGTACTTATTGCGCTCCTAGAAGCCAAAATTGACATGAAATTCGCTCTGACTTAACCTCCACACGAGAAAACCGCAGAGGTGTGAAATGAAAATGAGAAACAATCGATTGATGATGATGACAGATAAAAATTATTTAATTATTTGAAGTTGTCTTCAGTTTGTAGCTTCTACTTAACTTTCAAAATCTTCTTCGTTAGTACAGAAACAATTGTAGCAAGAAAAATGTCGTTAAAACATTTGAAAAACAAACGAACCTTTAAAAAAAATCTAATTTAATTTGAAAAAAGAGAGCAGATAATTTTTTCAGTTTGTAGCGTCTACGTGTTTAATTTTAAAAATCATCATCATCGTCAGTACAAAACCAGCGAAACAATTGTAGCAAAAGTAAAAACATCTGAAGAAAGAACGAAGCTGTTATAAAAAAAATTTAACTGAAAGAGTGAAGGTGGCAGAAAAATGCACTTAAGTTAAATTAAGCAATTCGGTTGAAAAAAAAAACTACAAAAACAAGTGAGAAACGAATGCGATTGAAAAATCATTACGTTAGAAAACAATTGACAAGTGAAGGCGCTTGAAAAACCGCTGAAGTATTTAAAAAAAACGTCATCGAAAATTTGATAATGGTTTTAAAAACATGTGAAAAACGAAAACGAGGAAAAAAATGAAGGCGATTGAGAAAAAACTGAGGCGATTAAAAGAGCGATTGAAAGATACTGGCGATTAAAACACTTGAAAAAGCAACGCAAAAATATTTGAGAAACGAATGCCATTGAAAAACAAAGACGTCAGAAAACAATTGACAAGTGAAGACGTTTGAAAAATCCGCTGATGCAATTAAAAAACGTCATCGAAAATTAAATAACGGCGTTAAAAACATGTGAAAAACGAAAGAGGTTACGAGGAAAAAATGGAAGGCGATTGAAAAACAATTGAGGCGATTAACTGTGCGATTGAATGATACTGGCGATTAAAACAATTGAAAAAGCAAAGCAAAAATATTTGAGAAACGAATTCCATTTAAAAACGAAGGCGTCAGAAAACAATTGACAAGTGAAGACGTTTGAAAAATCCGCTGAAGTAATTAAAAAACATTTTTGAAAATTAAATAATGGGGCTAAAAACATGTGAAAAACGAAAGAGGTTATGAGGAAAAAAATGCTCGCGGTTGAAAAACAATTGAGGCAATTAACTGTGCGATTGAATGATACTGGCGATTAAAACAATTGAAAAAGCAAAGCAAAAATATTTGAGAAACGAATTCCATTGAAAAACAAAGGCGTCAGAAAACAATTGACAAGTGAAGACGTTTGAAAAATCCGCTGATGCAATTAAAAGACGTCATCGAAAATTAAATAATGGCGTTAAGAACATGTGAAAAGCGAAAGAGGTTATGAGGAAAAAAATTGAAGGCGATTGAAAAACAATCGAGACGATTAAAAGCGCGATTGAAAGATTTATGCGATTGGAAAAGAATTGAGAAACGGACGCGAGAACAATTGAGAAACGAATGTCATCGAAAAATGAAGACGTTAGAAAACAATCTGCAAACGAAAACAATTAAAAATCGAATGCTGTTAAAAAAATTAAAAATTGAATTATAGGCGAGTAGAAAACAGCTGAAAAACGAAAGCGAAAATACTTAAGAAACTAATGCGATAGAGAAATGAAGACGTTAGAAGACGATTGAAAATTGGAGGCGCTTGAAAAGTCGCTGGATTAATTAGAAAACGTTAATGAAAATGAAACAATGGTATTAAAAACATTTGAAAAACGAAAGACAATATGAGGAAAAAATGAAGGCGCTTGAGAAACAACTGAGGCAAATATTGTACTTCTTGAAAAAGAAACTTGAACAGAAGAGGAAAAAGAGAAAACATTTTAAAATACTAGAGATGATTAACAGATGAAGTAAAGAGTAGTTTTTTTTTTATGAAGAAAAATAATATAATAACAAATTAAATTAGCAAAAAAGTTAGGGATTCAAAAATAAAACAATATATAAAACAAAATAATTTTTGAAATGCAATCAACAAGAAAATTAAAATGGCAGAATAGAAAGTCTTAGAAGAAACAAAAGCCAAACGACAACATGACAAAAATAAGATGTTTTTTATAAGGAAAAATAAAACGAAAATATTTGAAAAGAAGAAAGAAAAACATTTGCAGTTCTTTGACTCTTTTTTCAAGAGCTGCAGAACATTGGATTTTTGGTGCAAAATATCGAAATTTTTGGATCTTTTAAATTTAAAATACATGTTTAAAAACACCATTGCTTTTTTTCACACGTTTTATAAGAAGTAATACTTACTAAAGTATTCTTTTTTGCAATGAAAATATTTGTAAAATTGAAAGGAACCTAATGCATAACATAACATAATGCGGTTGTTTTCAAATGAGATGTCAAAGCTCAAACACATTTGGCTGTTTCACTCTCCGCTAAACAAAACTGTTGCATCAACATGAGTCAAACTTGACATGATGTGAATTATCCTCATTCCACGCAGAGAATGGTTGTTGTTAATCTGCAGCTGAATGCACTGCGCTGATGAACAGCGTATGACACACTTTATCAAACAGCATTCAGGAGCTTTGCATAAATTTAACTTCAACCATATTTTTTTTTAATCCTCCTCCGTGAGTAAGACAAAAAAAGTTATTCGTCAACAATTTTTTTCCCCATGACATCCTTTAATTTCACCCACGACGGATGCATGCATGCAGCTCCCCTCCAACCTACCCCATTTAATCCATCCGACGTTCGTGGGATTTTGTGATACTGCATTCAGATCAGACGGGAAATTTATATTGTCGCCAGCGCTATTTGCAACACTTCAGTTTTCCTTCTGATTGCTAAATAGATAAGCCGATGCTATCGCACATCATCCATTCTCAAGAATTAATGGAATTCGAAAATAACTTGGGGGGGCGGGGGTAGCAGGAGGAAATAAAAGCATGTCACAGGTTCAATTACCTCCAGATCTGGGTGACTTTCCCTTTGATTGGACCGACGAATTAAAATTGTTAATTGAAACTGCAGCAAGACGAGATCAAGTGTGCTCCGAAACTAATCAACGGCAATTGATTTCTAGCTCGCGATTTAATACATCCGGCCCTGTATAAATAATTCAAGCCCCGAAATTGAAACCTGAAAGGGATACATAAGTACAATGCGATCGATCAAACACGAATACAAAAATCCCGAATTTAATCAAGCTAATTGAACCCCGGCCAGCAAGTCTTTCCTGTCAAAGAGCATATTCAAAATGTTCTCTTCTGTAAATATGCAATGCAAGAACTTGTCGTATTGGATGTGAAAGGGGGGGTGGAACGAGGAATGAGGAACGTGGAGAGAGAGAGTGGGTCGTGAGTTCCATTACATTCCATATTCCGAAATCCTCCCCTCGGACTACTTAATTTCTGCTCGCGATGGAGCTCGTTACTTTAATGTAATTGTCGGCAAAAAAAAAGAAAAAAAACTCATAAAAGCCATTCAACGAGTGTACGTGCACGTCGCGATTGTTAACACCAAAAGAGATTCTGGTCGATGATAATACCCCCCCGCTTTTAACACGTATCCCGTTTTTTGCTCTGGTTCTGTTTTTTTTTTTTTGCGCCCCCGGAAAAGCAGGCTATTATTTATCATTACCTGCCAATTTTCGAGTTTCAATAAACCTCGAAAAGTTTTTGTCGTGTCTGTAAATGGAAAGAAGTCAAATCAAGTCTGCTTTTGTAACAAAAAAAAACAGATTTTGGAAATGATTTTTGTGGAAAAGCTTCAGAGGGATTCATGGTCGCATTTTATGGATCATTTTTTTTTAATTTAGTGTAAGGTTTATAATTTTTGAAGGACGCCCTTTAAACGTTGGATGCTTATGGGGCGTATTCTGTATCTTTTTAACGGGCTGTTAAAATTTAGAGGTCCTTTAAAATTTAAAATACCGTCCCATGTTTGGTTGTTACCATAGCAACAAGGTTTAACACCCCTTTAAATTTAACGGTTTTGATACAGAATAGACCCCTATGTCAGTTTAAAATTCTATTTGTGAAGTTTTGCTTTGTTTTTGGGAACTAGAAAACCGCAAACGAGACGGCCAGAATTCTAGTAAATCAGTATGACCAGAAAGATCTTGTCTAATGTAGTCGCCACCATAACGAAAAAGACCTTGTTTCATGTGACTATAAAGGCTTCATACTATTAGGCTTGTTTTGGTTCTTGAAGGGACAGTTCTAGAACCGTCCTAGAACCATCCAGAGTCTGCGCACAACGAAAAGGGCTTCGATTTTCTTATTATGCGCATGCTCCTGGCGGTTCTAGAGCTGTTCGCATGAGAATCAAAACAAACCTACTATAATACCGTATGATTTTTTTAAATTTTAGATAAAGCGAGGCTCTGGAAAGCAAAAGCTATAGTGCGAAATACCTCTATAGATAAAAATTTACTGTAGAATTTCCAATAACTCCTTTAGTACTGATTGTAGGTTTGCCAGTTCCCCTTTTCTTGTCCATACTATTATCGTTTATGACTAAATTTAAATGTACTTTTGCTTTTCATGGCGAACCTTTATCTAAAATTAAAAAAAAAAAATCATATGGTATAATCCACTGAACACCATAACTATGAGAACTCTTTAAGTAAATTCATAGTTTTTTTTATAAAAATATTGTAGTCGACATTACCTGAAAAAAAAAGGGAAAGCAAATTTTTCAAGATAAGGACCAGAAGACTAATGAAGAAGAAATTGACAAGATTGAAGACGTAACGCAATTAAAAATATTTAAACTTTTTGCACCTTTGAAGGAGAAGAAGAAGAAGAAGAAGACACTATGATGAGGAAATACAGAAATGCAAGCTAGACAGGAAAATACATGAGTGTTCTGGTACACAAGAAATTGAGAAATTCACGAATTCTGAAGAATGCGAATATTAAATAGAAATCGAAATCGAAAAAGTAGTATTTGAAGAACAGAAGAGGACCAAAAAACCAAAAAGTATTACAGACAACGAACAACTGAGACACCTTTTCACTGCACTTCAATTCTTTCCAAAATTTCTCTTTAAAAGATCTGCACATGTCAACCCCATCCTCCTAATGTTTTCATCTCGTGTACCACCTTCTCTTCCTTCTGTATTCGAAATAGGGCAAGCAGTTTCGCTCGTAGAGCGCATAACTGTTATATTTAAGTGGAGGAAACCCTTCGTTTGCTCTTTCTCTGAAAAAGTCTACTTTAAATTACCTTCGGCAAGTAGTACACTAAAAACTTCGAAGTTCCTTGGCATATCTAATATAATAATAATTTTCTAATTATGGCTTGATTCGAATAGTCTCATCCTAAGATAAATCAGTTTAAATAATAATAATCATACTTACAATTTGTGAGACGAAAGTCATCGAGGATGACACTTTCGAATTTTCTCCTTTGGGCTAAGTTAATACATGCGGTTATTTATTTTTTGTTGAAAGTTTCTTATGGATTGTTATATTTAGTTCAGAATAATTTTTCATTTTAGTTTTTAAATTGCTACATATACTGACAAACATGGCGCCGAATTCGAAGTAACATTTAAAAATCAAACTGTTTAAAGCGGTGCAGGCCTTGAAGGCTTTTAGTTTAGTTTCAATGTTCTTGATTACTTGCCTCCACTTCTTCTGGCCCTTTGCTCTTTCTCTTTAATCATGTATGTACTTCTATTTCCTGCATGTTTTTTTTTTCCTCTTGAAACTTGCAGCCACATTTTCTTTCGGCGTCCTCTTTTCTGTCCACTTTCACCATGTTTTATTTTGCTTCTAATTTTATTTCATTTTCATTAATCTTTACACATAGGTTTGCTTTTGTTATTTTTGATAATGACGTGACGACCCTAATCCTATTTCCTTTTAAAGTCCTTTTACTGGTTTTATTTGCTTTTTGATTTTTGTTTGTTACTTTTGCCCCTGAAACTATATTCCTTCTGACGAAATTCCCGATGTGCTTGGTTTCTCTCACTTCTGCTGACATTTCCATTTTATTTGATTTTCTCTTAATTGATCAGCAATCCATATTTCCTTTTTTAAAGTCTTCTACACACTTCAAATGTTTTTCAATTTCCTTTTCTGACCTCGTTAGAACGACGACGTTAATCTTTTGGTAATTTTTGATCTTGAACAATTCCTATTTATCTTGAAATGTATGGCATCCAAATAAAAAATTTTCTGTTTAATTTGATTTTATAATCATTTTCAAAACTCCGCTATTCTTTTCCTCCATTTTCTTTGCTGGTGTTGTTAGGATGCTCTTGATTCTTCTTACTTCTGATTTGCTTTTGTTTCTTTCTTCCAAGTTTTTATTTCCGTAACTGTTTCTAATTCACGAAACTAAAGTTTTCTTTTTCTTTCGTCTTCGTTTTCACATATTATGACGATCACGCATTTTGTAAGTGAATCATTACGTATATTTTTTTGTTTGTAAAGACGTGCAGATGAGGGTTTAAAAATGAGGGTAGTTACCTCGACCAAGTCAGAAACGAAACAATCCACTGGTCTGTCATCCCTTTCTGTCCCCAACTTTTTCGGTAGTCCGGCAGAAGATGAACTCGATTTTCTTTGTTAGTAGCGTTCTGGTTTTGCAAAAGAAAAGCCAGGAATCGATTTCGTTCCAAATTCGTTTTTCACCCTCGCTCAAATAGCGCTTACTTGTATTGCCAGAATTGTCTCCTTTGATTTGGATTAATTAGGAGAATATTTCAAATAAAAATGCCACATTTCTTTTAATGTCATACATATTTATAAAAAAGTGAAATTCAGTTTACAATAGAAAACGAAAACAAGAAAAAAATGCGCATTGCAATAATTATAAACAGAAAAGTTCTTAATTTTAATGTAATCAAGTCAGTTTTAATTAGGAAAGATTGAAGCATTATATATAAAATGTATTAAACAAAAGAATCAAGGTTACAAAAAAATAACAGCAGTAAAAACAAAATGGTTCGAAGAGAAATGGGTGAAGTACTCAACAGGAAAATCCCTTGTGAGATAATACCTTCTCCTTTATGCGCAAAACTGAATTTCGTTTTAGGTTTTTAATTAAATTAATAAAATTTGCTTACGATTTAATTGCCTAACCGAAACTAAGCAAGAAAAATTAAACCGAGAAAAGTTAAAATAAATAATTATAAAATGAGGAAGATGATTAAAAAAAATTTAAAACAAAAGATCTTAAAAAAAGAATAACACCTTTATTACGCTGAAGCAAGTCTGCTCAGATTGCAGTGGGGCCCTTAAGCATCCTCTGTACAGCGCTATTTCGGCCCTAATTGGGGGGCCTCAGCAGGCAGAAGAGTAACTGCAGAAACTCCACCGCAAATCGAACGACTTGTCAAGATTTTTTGACCGGTAAGCCCGGTAAGCTCGGTAATAGCGAACAACAGCTTAAGATTTGCTTCTGCGTAAAATTGAGATGACACGCGAATGTGTCCGCATCGGCCGCTTTGTGCATTATAACTTACCAGGCAGCACCATAGTTGCCATTTGCTATAATTTTCCGCATGGTATAAGGACAAACCCCTGGCCGCCCCAGGGCGCGACTTACGAACGCCTTTTTTAACAGACAAGAGAGGTCAGGAATTTGAAACCTCTCTGGAAGATGAGATCTCTTTTCAAGTGTTGCAGTCCCTTTTTAAAGGCTTTCCCCCCTTGATTTTTTCCGATCGTGGTGGACATCATTCGATTGTATGGAAAATCTCCAAGCGATTGCGTAATTCACTGTAAAATCGTCGACCATATTCATATAACGACACCAACTGTAAAAATATGGTAACTTCCGCCGTAAGACGACGACCTTTTAGAACTCATCTTCATTATGCTTGGAACTTCTCGTTCGCTGGGAATAGCAAAGTGTTTCGGAATCATTTAGCTTGCTGCTCTGACGTATACTATGCGTCAAATAAGTTCCCGTTTTCTTTAGGGGAATTCCCCAGAGGCTTAATAATAAATATGAAAAGCGAGTCTCGAGCCGTGCTCTCTCGTCTTAATTAACAATAATTAATATGGAGTTGACCCAGACGGAGGAAAAGTAATTACAATCCGCACCCCGCGACTTAGCAACCCCTTTAATCTCAACTTTCCCGACCGACTCCTCGAGCATCCTGCGTGTTCTGAATCTGACGCAGGTTTTTGACCCCCCCTGACATCCTTTGAAGTGCGCTGCCAGTTTCTTGGATTCACAAACAGGGCTGCGCCCATTGTCTGACGGTTCTGGCCCTCGCCTAAAACCGAGCGAGTAAATTATTCAGAAATAAAATCCCTAACAGCTTTCAAATGATGTGGTGTTCTGCTGCTGCTAATGCACGCCGTAAGCGATTTGCGGCACACCTAATTTGTAATGCCGCAGTTATCCTGAAGCGAGCCCGAGTTTGCTGCATAATTGTTAGATGAACACTCGACACAATACAGGACACCATGCGCTCATCCTTTGTTATGCAATCCTGCGGTCGGTATCCATTGAAAGCCGAATCCTTGTTCTCGCCCGTGCAATTGTTTTATGTACATACACCATTGCGGCAGTTATGTATATGTATTTATCCTTATTGTTGTTATTGTTACGGCAAATTTAGTTAAACGTTCGCATAATACCGAAAGAAGATCACTTGCGAACGCTACTATAGCTTGTTGTGGTTTAATGATTAACAAATCAGTTTATATTAACGCTTAAGCATGCTTGGAAAAAATCAGAAATCGTTTGATGCCCTTGCTAATCATAATTTTTGAAATTCCCCCTTTTGTATAGTTTATGTAGGCACTAAAACTCCAGAACTATTTACATGTATAGCAGGTGGGATGCTTCGTGTGAGCTTGAGTCCCTTGAGCCAGCTCAGTGGAGGAGGACAGGGATTTCAAAAAGTAAAGCATTCCGTGTCGTATGTTTTTGTATAATTTTCCTCTGTGGCTGATAATGTAAAATCTGTGTCGTGATAATTAATGCGTTCCCATTAGAACGCTGGAGTGGAAGCGCATAAAAATCCTTTTAATCTAACACGCCGGGTTTATATCTAATAATAAAAGTCGGAACTTTCTACAGGACGAATCAGTTCAATATATCAAGCGAGAACGTGCAAAAAGTCGTTTAAACCCTCCCCAAATTATGAAGGTTATAAGAATATAGATGAATGAAAACCGCTGATCCCTTCATCCCATAACAGGATAAAAACAAGCGAACAAAGCATTCCCACAAAAAGCTCCGAGCTCCACGACGTACGTAAGCAACTTTTGCATAATTTATATTCAATCGGAATTTATGCCATCAAGATGACGGCGCGCCGCCGTTCCGTTTTCTGTCGCGCGGATATAAATTATCGGGAGAAGAAGGAAGAAGGGACGCGTTTTAAAAGTGCGCCGCCCTCATAATCTATTTATTTTACTCGAGACAAACGAATTACTTGCAACGTCTTCCGCCGAACGAAACTTCTTTCTTTTTTTCCCTCCTCTCTTCTCCCATTTTTTTTTGGCTTCGAATATTTCGATCGAGAATAAAGTTGGCGGGGACGCGAAAGTTTCAAATTAAATCTTTCCGGGGGGAAGTTTTTGAAATATGTTCGTGCGACAGGCCACACTCACGGATTCAGACGGCACACAATTATAACAGAATCAAAGATTCTTTTATTTCAGAGTCAGGTCAGGTGTCAAAGTCAAGATTGTTCGACACAGAGAGAGAGAAAAAAAAACAAGCTTGCATTATGCAATGCTTTGCGGAACGTAAAATATCGTTGGAACGTCGCATCGGTGAGTCATAGTGTAACAGAAAAAAAAATAATTATGCAAAGACTCCTGATTCCTACAAGCAAACCTTGGCCTACATTCGCACATCGGTTGTTACCTAATAACTGCTGCCAGTAAAATAGAATGAGTTTTCAGGAATTTTTTAAAGCGAACGCCTAATGCAAAGCCCACGCAGACTGTAAAGTAGGTCAATCGTTTCATATAAATAGGTCTCAGTGCACGAACTCCTGTCATCTAATAAAGTGCCTCTTCAATTCCGAATGTGATGTGATTGAAGCCTAGTTCTGACTAGTCAATTTTATTGATTAATAAGATTTTGTACCATAGAAAGCAAACTGATTAATGAGAACGTCATTTCAACGAAATTGATCCATAAGTTTTCGTTTCAATTTCGTTGAAATGATGATGATCTCATTAATCAGTTTCATTTCCATGGTATAAAATCAGTATTATTGATCAATGAAATTGACTAATGAGAACCAGGCTTTAGTGTGTTTGATACATGTCTCAGTCTTACACGTCGTGAAGTTTTCAGAATTCTAAATTTTTCAAGCAGTCAATATTCCTAATTCACTTTAATATAAATAAAGTGTACCTGAGAAGCATCCACCATCGGTGAGGGTGAGTTTAAATACATTGTAAGTTGTTGCTTAAAAATCTAAAAATCATCTAACAAAGGTTTTTAGAAGTAAACTGATTTCTCTTCATCTTCCCTACTCTCTTTCATATTCTAGTTTCACTGTTACGTTAATTGTTAAAACTTTAAGTAATTAATTTGATTAAATTCACATATTATTTGGGTTCTAATCTCTCTGTTATTGTAAGAAATCTTCTATGGGACCGATCACAATCTTTTTCGAAGCGTACAACGATCAAAGCGCCCCTACTTTACAGTAATTTGATCGTATTTTATAACCTAAAGCTTCCGGTTTTTGTTTTTTTTTTTGTTTATTTTTACTATAAGAAAGGGCTATTAAGTGAGCAATCCGATTTGGAAATCGATTTTTGGGTTTCCGTTCGAGAACCAGGACGTTACGAACAAAGAAAATCGAAATCCAAATATTGTACGGATGGTCAAAAGAAATGAGGACGAAAGGGGATGAAAAGTGGGTTTTCAACTCTGTCCGCACGTCTTACAAAAAATAGCTTTTAACACATATAAGCAACATGATCCTTTTGCTTATTCTTTTCGCTTCTTATTCCGATCTTCGAAGAATGCATTTTAGATTAGAAACGCGCTTCTACAATTTATATAGAAACGCAAGCATCACGCCATCGTGACCCCGTGACATTCAATCCTCATCGGAAGGAACTGATGTCACGTTCTGTCGGATTGGTTTGGCTCTCTTCGGTCCTTTTTTTCCTCCCTCCGTCTTTTTCAACCCGTTACCCCGAATCGAGTTTACAACGAATTATTCTAGAACTAGATACCAGGACCTGACTGAATCGAGCTATTTTTAGCGTGTCGGAAGAAAGCGTCTCGCAGTGGGCGAGCCAGCGGAATGTGTTTTATGACCACTCGAGCCTAGAAATAAAGTGGGCGAGCCAGCGGAATGTGTTTTACGACCACTCGAGCCTGGAAATAAAGTTAATTAAACGATGAATCCCCGGATCGCTTATTCTTTTCGCTTTTTATTCAGATCTTCGAAGAATGCATTTTAGATTAGAAACGCGTTTCTCCAATTTATTTAGAATCGCAACCATCACGCCATCGTGACCCCTGGCATTCAATCCTCATCCTCTGATGTCACGTTCTGTCGGATTAGTTTGGCTCTCTTCGGTCATTTTTTTTTCTCCGTTCTGACTTTTTCAACCCGTTACCCCGAATCGAGTTTACAACGAATTATTCTAGAATTAGTGTTGTGTGAGTGTTTTGCGACCTCAGATCCGAACATATACATCGGAAGGTCGTGGTGAATTTCGCGATTACTCGAAATTTTAGTATAGAACTATTTTTTTGCGGCCGGGTGTCGTTTATTTGATTTGTTGGTGTTTAATTTTTGTTGATTCCCACTCACCTCCAGGTGTTTTGATAGTTATAGTATGTTTTAGCTTAGCGAAGCTTTTCTTGCCTGATTTTCGAATCTAAAATTTGTCGAACCGACGACGGTTAATTTTCTTAAATCTGATTTGGAGTTTTGTAGTATGTGCTGCACTTGTTAAAAAGAAGTAACAGTTTTCTTGATTTTCCCGCGGTACTAGTATTAAAAAATAATAAGTGGCGCCCTTTGAGGTTTGATAACTTCCACCCCGTCCCGTTGCAGCTGGCCGGCGACACCGAAGCCATTCATCACGGTGCTATCACCTGAACAGGTACGTAGCAGCACATCTAATCCGATCAAGAGCAATTTTGTTATAAACTGATGCGGCTTGGTGCAGCTCTGGAGCGGATTAGACTGCTCTCATTCGAAAATGCCATTAGAGAGCTGACTTATACAACATTTATAAGAGGACCGAAGTAATTGAATAAGTTACATGATTAATTTTAATTATCGATTAAGTGAATAGTTGGATAAGCACTTGAAGCGAAGTTACCAATCTTTATTGCAAATTTAACTTAAGAGTTATCCTTACGATATTAAAGCAATGATGTAAAATTTGATTTGCAGTTAGTTTTATCTAAAGTTTTTTGTTTATATAGTGGAATTTCATAGCTTTCACGATTAGTTAATTTATGCTGACATGTCGTGAGACCCAGCTGGGTCCCAGTTCACCCTGGCGCCTTCAATAATGTTATTGGAAGTTTTGAATCAGGGGCATAGTCAGACTTAAGTACAATAAAAATACATTTATACACTAGGAGAGGTCTTTATTTAGGAGTTTCATCACTAACAACTGAGCTTGTGCAATGTGTGTTTAAGTCTTTATGTGTATTATGACGTGTAGCATCTTATCTTAATCTGATTCGTTAGGATCAAGCCCTTTTCCCACCATCATCTAATCTTTGCACACGGCACGGAACTTCGCGGTTCTGCAGGTATCTGTTCAGGGTCATATCGCATTACTGATTTTATTTGCAAGTAAATCTCGGAATATAATTTTCACTCGTTATACTTTTTTATCGCTACAATAACACATTTTTCAAGGGGAGTTACAGCTGATGCGATTTATTCCAACTACTGATGTTTCGATTAAAAATTTTGCATCTTCTTGACATTGCCATTACTGTATTGTTCTTGAAGTCCATTCATCTGAGTGCAGACAACTAAATTTAGTTGCTGGTCATTTCGAAATTAACCTCTGTCTTCATCTCTCTTGTTCTTGCGATCTAATTTAGATCTTCATAAATTAATGCACATTAGAATTTACATGGTAAAATAAGGGAAAACTTCGCCCGGACGACAGAGTAGGGTCAGATCCATTTTCGCGAGGGCGACGATAGGAAAGTTTCTAATTTAAACGGGTCAAGCCGGCTCTGAAAATTACGGTCCGACGACTTAATTACGGGCCAGAAAGGGATGATTTTTCTGTCCGCGCGCCATTATATTAATATGCAGGTTACGAATTTTGTCGGCCCTTAATAAATGGGGGGGACTTCGTCGTCCTCTCGCCATTAATTATGAAAAGACTTATCGATTGTTGTTGGGGGTGGGGAAGGCAGCAGGCAGTAGCAGGCAGCGCTTTCCGAAATTCATTTCGCTTAAAATATTGGAAAAATCACCGAAGTTTTTTTTTTTTTTTGAAAGACGTGTGTGCATTGTGTTTGGTTTGAATACTATTAGAGTTGACGCACATAATATTGGATTTGTAAGTTCATGTTGCAAGCAAATCGAAATTGTATAATACGGTGAAGCTTTGCACTTGCTGGGGACGACGTTTTACATTAAGTACTGTCAGAAGCGATTTGCGTTATTATTGAATCATATCGCTGTGCTGCACAAACTAATCTGCCCCAGTGAAAACTTGGTGGTTGGTTATGTAGTATTATTTAATGGGGTCGCGAATGCCGTTTATACAATAAGCAAGCAGCAACTCTTTCCTTTTGGAACTTATTCTGATGGAAAACGGTCCGGCGGTTTTCCGAAGCAAATTGGTTTCCCAATGCAAAAAAATTCACATCATAAACTTTATATAAAAGTCCTATAACCGAAGTGAAACGAAGTTCCGAAGAAGACGTTGTTTTCGACGGACATAAGTAAAGTTTCCACTCGGGGTTGTTTTTTTTTTTCGGGGGGAAGAAGCGGAAATCGGCGGCGGGCGGACGCAACAGACCGGTAAATGCTCCGGACTAATTACCGGATAAAAAAGGTCAGTTTCTGGCGCGCGCAAAAACGGAAAATTCATTTAAGCATGAAGCTCGCCTTATTGAAAACTAGCTGAAGTTTCGGCAGTTTCAGGCTACCTTCTTATTTTATAATTCTCCGCCGCCTCCGCGGTTTTTCCTCTTTATTTTCGCACAGTTAACGTTGTCTGATGAAATACTTTGCTTCCGAGTTTCGAAGGAACTAAAATTAATTTAGAATTTACTTCGAAAAATAATATTTTGATTTAAAAATCAATTAACCGGGAACCTTCTTTTTCTCTGGAAGTAATTTTATCTTTACCGAATAATGGTGGAGGCGCCGGCCGCAGACGCGACGGTTGAAACGATTTGATAAATCGCTCCTCTATTATTCTCGTTACTGAAATACCTCCTCGATTTACTTCTGGGTTAATTAACGCCATTACTTTCTGAAAGTTAAACGCCGCGAATGCTTGTACTTACAATAAATAATACAAATGAGATTTGTTTCGAAGCAGTTTGTTAACACCGGCATTGTCCGCGTTGCACAATAGGATTGACAGATCCTTGCTGGAAAACAAGAAACGCCATAAACATCTGACAATAGATGGCATTGTGTTGCACGACTGCAGCGCCGCGAATTACACCAGAAATAAATCCGCTCGCTTCGCACGTACTTACACAAGGAACACATCAAAGAGGGGGCCGATGCAGTCGCAAATAGACTTAAAAAAAAGTCTCCCGAATCAAAAATAAGAAAGAGAGAGAGAGAGTTGGTGAAGAAATCGTAATATAAAACGTCCTTTGGTTTTTCCCCGGCGCGGCGATATTAAATTTTTTTTCCGAGGGGCGGGAGGGAGAAGGTTTGTTTCATTTCGCTTTCGTTGTCCTAATCTTCGAAAGCTTTTAGTCAGTAAGTAATTGAGACTGACGTTCTTTCTTTTAATTTTAAATCGACAAAAGGCATTAAGCGATTTATTTTATTTTATTTTTTCAATGTGCGTTACTTATATACATCATCATTTAATTAGAGACATTTTTAAGTAAACTTGAAAACTGGAAAGAACAAAAATATATTTATTGCAGTTGAAAACTTTTCTTATCATCAGGGAAAAGAATTCGGGCCATTTACTCCCGCCACCTTTCCACGGCCTCCTATGTGACGCATCGAATTGTTATTGAGTGGGAGGGGAAGGAATGCAATCGTGCAATGCGAGCGTTCGCACGTTGTCAGCGAGGTTGATACAGTCAGAGTACTAAATTTTCGTACCGTTCGAGGAACGAGTGGCCTGAACTCCTTCCCCTGCTTATCATGTATTAATTGAACTTGAAATAATTAAAGTCTGGTTTGATCTCTTAAACAAGCTTATACTTTTAATTTTTTTTACTTTTTACTATCTCCCTTTTGTGCAGTAACCAGGTTTTATTTTATTTTTTTGTGGTCGAATTAACGATTTACTCCTGCGCTTTAGGTTGGCCTAATCATCTAAGGATGATTCTGCAAGAGAGAATTAATTCGTAGATTCAACTAATGTCAAGGTCACTCCAACCCAACTAAATTCTACCCGACTTTACCCTTTTATTTATTTTCTTCTCTTCTGTTTTTTTTTAAAAAATCAAAAAAATAAAAAATTAAAAGAAATGAAGCTTGAAGATACGAAAAAAAAATTAAAACTCGATTAAAATTAAGTTGCAACCAATTTCAAGGCCAAATATATCTACTTGACACAAATACTGTAAAATTGATAATTAATTACCCTAATTTTTTTAAATCAAATTGAGCAAGAAAATTAAAAAATGAAAAGAAATGAAGCTTGAAGATATGAAAAAAAATTAAAATTCGATTAAAATTAAATGCAATGCCAAATATATCTACTTAACACAAATACCGTAAAACTGATCATTGGAAAAAAAAATTAAACGTAAAAAAATTAAAATTCGATTAATTCGTAGATTCAACTAATATCAAGGTCATTTCAACCCAACTAAATTCTACCCGACTCTACCCGACTTTCTCTTTCATTAATTTTCTTCTCTTTTGTTTTTTTTTTAAATTAAATTGATTTTTTACATTTTGAGCAAAAAAAATTAAAAATTAAAAGGAATTGAAGATATAAAAAAAATTAAAATTCGATTAAAATTAAGTGCAACCAATTTCAAGGTCAAATCTATCTACTTAACACAAATACTGTAAAACTTATAATTGAAAAAAAAAATTGAACGTAAAAATTAAAATTCGATCAATTCGTAGATTCAACTAATATCAAGGTCATTTGAACCCAACTAAATTCTACCCGACTTTACCCGACGTTCTCTTTAGTTTATTTTCTTCTCTTTTGTTTTTTATCAAATTGATTTTTTGCATTTTGAGCAAACAAAATTAAAAATTAAAAGAAATGAAGCTTGAAGATATAAAAAAAAATAAAACTCAATTAAAATTAAGTGCAACCAATTTCAAGGCCAATTGTATCTACTTAACATAAATATTGATAATTGAAGAAAAATTAATGTAAAAAAATGAAAATTCGATTAAAATTAGATTCAAATCGATTTTTTACCTTTTGAGTAAAAAGAAAATTAAAATTAAAAGAAATGAAGCTTGGAAATATTAAAAAATTAAAACTCGTTTAAAATTAAGTGCAACCAACTATATTTACTTAACACAAACATGAAATTGATAATTGAAAAAAGAAATTAAATGTAAGAAAAATTAAAATTCTACCCGACTTTCTCCTTTATTTATTTTCTTCTCTTTTGTTTTTTCTTTTTAATCAAAGTGAATTTTTAAATTTTGAGCAAAAGAAAAATTAAAATTAAAAAAAATTAAGCTTGAAAATATTAAAAAAAATAAAACTCAATTTTAATTAAGTTCTACCAAGAGATCAAAATTCGATTAAAAGTAGATTCAACAAATATCAAGGTTTTATTTTTTCTTCTTTTCTTTTGTTTTAT
This sequence comes from Prosopocoilus inquinatus, assembly GCA_036172665.1. NCBI lineage: Eukaryota > Metazoa > Arthropoda > Insecta > Coleoptera > Lucanidae > Prosopocoilus > Prosopocoilus inquinatus. Next base: position 4,333,251 of record CM069873.1, read on the forward strand.
CAAATCAAATAAAATCGAATCGATTTTTTACATTTTATCGATTGGCGCTTTTTTCACAGTTGTCTTTTGTGTCCTAATAGTTTTTTTTGTTTTGGTTTTCTTCTCTTTTTCTGTTCTTTATGTTTTCCTTATCAAACCAATTTTTCGAATTTTGTTGACGCCTTTTTGCAACATAGAGTTTTCTGTGTTGTTCCATTCTGTTTGTTTCTCTTTTTGCCTTCTTCTCCAAATAGAGTTAGAGACATTTCATTCTTTATTAAGAGTTCGGGTAAACCACTTGTTGTTTTGTGCGTACTATTTTGGTTTACGTGTAATATTTCCCCGGGAGGTGAAATATACTGCACGGCCGATGGCCGGCTTCTACGGTTTACCCAGAATTAAACCGCACATTCGCGCATTTTTGTCAGCTTGGTGCTTAACACCACCCTCCAGGTGAGTTTGATTTGTCGTCGGCTAACTTGATCCGTGTTTTGCGTTTTATTTTCGCTCGGCGTGGCGTCTTTCGGTCTGTATTTCTTGCGACAGTTGCAATTGTTTTTTTTATGAGCCTTCTCGCTCGAAGCTCGGACGTGCCCTTAACCTTCGACCTATCTTCTCGTTGGTTTTTAATTATGTCACGTTTTCGTTTGGTTTGACTGATTATTTCCGAACCTTTTCTTTCTGTTTGTTTCTCTTTTTGCCTTCTCCTCCAAATAGAGTTAGGTATACTTCATTTTTTATTAAGAGCGGGTAAACCACTTGTTGTTTCGTGCGTACTATTTTGGTGTACGTGTAATATTTCCTTGGGAGGTGAAATATACTGCACGGCCGATGGCCGGCTTCGACGGTTAACCCCGAATTAAACCGCGTATTCGCGCGTTTTTGTCAGCTTGGTGCTTAACACCCAAATATTAAAATGAGTTTCTAATAAAATCGATATTATTACTAAGAATTAAGCGTATGAATATAATTGTTTGTTGGTGACAGGTTTTCAACTGTGATAGTCGCCGTCGGTCGGGTGTTTTAAATTTAATTTAGAGCGATAATTTGGTCGTCGAAAAAGACATCATTATCGACGAGCACAATAAAATTAAATCCAGCGCGATTTTCCGCTAGATTAGCCAATAAATCCCGGCAATGATTCAAACAAAACTCATCGAATCACATAACATTAATATTTGCGTGAGCGGGCGTGCACGCAGCCCGGCGCAATCCGCTGATTTAATTGTGTACACGTCAATGAATCCGATATTAAATCGGTTAACAAAAGTTCAAAAACGTCGGTGCGGATTTCAATTACGAAACTAATTCAATCGGACTCGAAATCAATTTGTTTTAATAATATCATATTCCCAGAGCTGTGATTTATTGTGCGTCGCGCCGCTGATGTATGAAGTATTGATTAATCCATCTGCTGCATGATCCTCGCATCAAAGTCAATATCATGTATTAACTTCGAGTGCTTTGTTCGCTGAACATTTTTTTTTCATACAAAAAGATACATCGATCGATACTCGTCGTGTATGCACTTTGTACTATTTTCTGATGTACTGTTGCCCAGGCAAAAAGTAATTTCAATTTGCATTTCATTACGTGTACATATACAGGCGTGATATTATAGTTAAAACATCTTATCAAAATTTTTACTCGACTCTTTTAATTAGGTTCTAGGTTGCGTTTCGTTTTGTCTACGGTCTGAATAATCACAAAACTGCTGGACTCTTATTGATTCAGTTATTAGTTGATTTCTTTTCGATTTCTTTTATAGTAGCGTTTCCCAAACTGTGGGGCGCGTCCCCTTGGGGGGGGGGGGGGCAGGTGCCTAAGTCTTTAAAGGTAGGCGCAGCGGAATAAATATAAAAAAATTGAACGCAAATTGCAACTAATTTATCAACTCACTTCCCAACCCCTTTAACTTCTTTATTTTTTACTTTAGAAAGAAGTTTTTAGAAAAATTATAAAACTTACATGGACTAATCCAAAGTTTTTGCTGATATTTACAGAAAAACAAATGAACTTCGCATAACTGAGATATAAACTGAAATTTTAATTTTTTAAACGGAAAACTTGGTATTTTCTTAATTATTTGGCATCTGCAATAATAATCGCCTTTCTTTTTCTTAAGCAAATAAAATCTTTTAAAACTTTGTTCAATTTAAACGTAACATTGTGTCTAAGAGACGATTATTCATATTCTATAGCAAGGGCATATCGACCCTTTGGAGGTCGATGAAGACTTGAAAGGGGTCGATGAACCTTTATTAAGGGCCCGCTAGGGGTCTTTCAGGCTGTCGGAGATGTTAAGTTTTGTGTAATGGCATCATTTTAAGTGAGCGTCACAGTACAATAGCAATCACAATCAGAGAACAAATGTGTCCTGTTAAAGAAAGTAAAAAAACAATACATATAATATTAAAAGAATTTGAATTAGCTCGTATAAAGGAGAGAAAAGAAAGACGTTCAATTGATTATCAAAATCAAAACACTCCTAAAATACGAATAAAATCGAATGAAATAAAAACAAAAAAAGACAATCGAGTCAAACTCATTTCATAAGAACCAAAAATTTAATTCAATTAATGAATTAAAAAATAAAATAAATTCGCCGAAAATAGCGATCGTTCGGCGGAATTAAAATGTAAAATAAAATAATCTTAAATCGTGTAAAAAAAGAAACAAAAGACGTTCAATTGATAATTAAAAAAGATCAAAAGTCATATCAAATAAAATCAAACCGAAGAGAAAACAAGTAACAAGATGATTAGTTGTTAATTCAAAAATAAAAAACAAAACGAATGAAATCGATTAAAAGAAAGAACAGGTCCATCAATTGATTAAATTAAAAGTTAAGAATAAAATAAAGTCAAATGAGGATTACTGTATAAAAACAAAGGGTGATGATAACTTAGGATCAAAATAAAAATTAATAAATAAGTCAAATTGGTTTAAAAATTGACAAATTTTTTCATGATCCAAAGAATGATCTGTAAATTTTAACAAAACCGGGCGATCAGTGAATAATTTAAAAACAAAATAAAGTCAAATCAAATAATAAGGAGAAAATAAAATGGCAATCAATCGACCGGATTAATGTGTAAAATAAATTCACACTCAATAAATGAAAATCAAATCAGGGAAAAAATAATGGTAAATAGTAGTTAAAAAATAAAAACAAAATGAATTAAAAGAGTTTAATTTTAATTTTTGTTTACTGCCATTTTACAATGTATTTATTTGTATTTACATTCAACCTAAAGGTTTTAGAGGAAGAGCAGCATATCCTTTTGGGACTGCTGCTCTAGAACAGTTTGGTTACTTTTTTTTTGAACCAATAAACATCATTATTATTATTATTATTATTTATTATTATTATTATTATTATAAAAGAAAGGCAAAGGGGGGCGTGAATCATAACACAGCTCAAAAGGGGGTCGCGAAACCTAAAAGTTTGGGAAACCCTGTTTTATAGGATTTAGCTTCCCTTTCGTTCTGTCTACGGTCTGACTAATTACAAAACTGCTGGACCCTTACTGGTTCAGTTATTAGTCGATTCCTTTTCGACCTCGGTCCGTGTGTTAAGCAAAACTCAATCACTGGCTTTAAAACTGAACCAATCGCTTCATTTATTTAGACCGCGGTTCCAGCAGTGATAAAACGATTCAATTGGTTTACGTTAAGAGAACCACTTTTTATCAAGAAGTTAAACATTGCATTCTATTTTGATTCTATTACAACTAGAATTAACAGCACCCGATAAATTGCGATAACCAAACGAAATAACGAAGTCAAATGTACCGGAAACGCATTCGATATCACCAACTGCACTTTATTATTTTATTTTATATTTTATTAAATAATGCGTTTAATTTCCCATGGCGCGGCGGCGGGCGTCCGCCTCCACCACCTACCCAATTTGAGTTGCAATTTATCGCGTTACTCGAAGAATGAAATTAGCGAAGCAATCACGACAAGAGAGAGATAGCGAGGTCCGTGATGCTGCACAGGTAATAATAAACCAATTGCATATATTAAGGCGAGTTGTTTGTTTATTTTCTGAACGCCGCCGCCGCCGCCGCCGCCGTGGTGGTTTCCCGGGGGGGATTCATGCGCTCCGCCGTGCGGGCAAATCGATAACTAATTACATTATTGGCTCAAATGATCGGCAAACATAGATTATAATATTCAAATATTGGCGCGGAATTTTAATTACTCCGAATCGAATGCGACGCCCGCCCGCCCTCCCGAGATCGTGTTTGCTCTTCGTAATTTATTCGCCCGGTTAAACGCTTGTTTATGTCTAAATGTGTCTGTGGAACAGTGAAATTAAATGCGATAAGTTTCGATTTACTGTGCCCAGGACGTTTATGTAAATCGCATGAAATTAATTTGATTTCGGTTTTAATCAGAGAATAAAATAAAGCGCAAAAACATCAATATAATTCGACTCATCAATAAATCTGCATGTTTACTAATAATATAAACTCTATAATAGCAGGAGTATTTTAATCAAACGAAGACGAGAAAGCCGATTTGTATATAAAAGTTCCAACCAGGCGCCTCCACCATTCCTGTTCGTTATTATTTTAGTCGACCTTCTTCGATGTTTATGGTATTAAGATTTAACGGTTCACAACAACTTAACAAAAGCAATTACAAATAAAACTAGTTTATGTTTATCATCCTCCTCCTCATCCTCCCCCTTCTCCCACTCCCTCTTCTATTTGTTTAACTCTAAGCAGAAATTATTGCCGTCCCGAGAGTAATATAGCAGCGAAACGCATGAAAGGAGCAAAGTCCGGCTTCGTGTTAAACATATCATCCGGATCGCCCCCGCCCCCTCCCTCTCCCCCGTACTTAGCGAACATTGCGATTTATCAGGGACGTTAAATAATAATCAGGATCGATCCTCGGACGAGGTAGTAGTAGTAGGAGGACGTACCCCACAGGAGCAGGACTTGAAATGGTACGTGCGGCGTGTTCGAAATACGTTCGCCCCGATAACTTTCATTAACGATACTTCTGTTGATCACTACGGTTACGACGCGGAAATTTATTATTATTATGGTTGTACAGTTTTAATGTTGCTTCGGCACGAACTGCGAATTTTAAAGCGGGGCTTTGTTCCGATTCCGGTGCTGCAGCGGGCCCCGGAAGGTGTCATTAAATCTATTTCTGTTGTTGGGAGTACGAACGAACGAACGAATCGAATCGTCCTCGTGAAGAAATATTAAAGGCGAATTCGTTCTGTCTTATGTATGTATACGTTCACCTCATGCGTACGAAATTGTCCTACTCTACTAACTACTAATCAAAGGCTAATTAACATAGCTGGTTATTATCTGGAAAACATTCCCATTCATTATGCTCCAGTTTACGCGTTAATACCATGACTTTAGTTTTGCGGTGTAATAACATGCTTGCGGACGTTTTTACGAAGCAGTAAACGGATGTCAATTCTCACCTTTAAAGCATGTTGAAGTTCAAATAGATCTTAATTAGAATTGGATAGAAAAAGGTAGGATTATTTTTTTTCCAATCATTTGTGGCAAATATTTATTGTCCTTAAAAGTCGATCCGAACCCGTTACGGACAATAGGGCGCGACCAGTAGGCCACGGCCGATAGGGCGCAACTCATAGGACGCGCGACACTAAGGCGTGAAAACACTAGGGCGCAACGACACTAGGGCGCTGAAATCGAATGAAAATTAAATTATAATGATGCGTACCTATGATAATTTTTTTAATTTAATTAACATAACAGGTCATTTTTTTAAATTTTTAATTGTAGTAAGCCCAGACTTTTATAAACCAACAGTTAAAGTTTTTAATGAATGAACGAGGCCTTAATTAATTCAGTTTGAATTATCTGACAGACTGACGACTTAAAACAAAATTTCAGTGGTCTTATCAGAATTGCCAACAACCTTTAACAAAATCGTGACTAAGGACAGTGTGAAAACACTAGGGGGCGACGCCTCCAGGGCGCCGAAATCAAATGAAAATGAAATCATAATTTTTTTAAAATTTAATTAACATAATTAAGGTCATTTGTTAAACTTGTAATTGGAGTAAGCCAAGACTTTTATAAACCAACAGTTAAAGTAAGCTTTTAATGAATGAACGAGGCCTTAATTAATTCAATTTGAATTATCTGACAGTCTGACGGTTTAAATCAAAATTTCAGTGGTCTTCTCAGAATTGCCAACGACCTTTAACAAAATCGTGACTAAGGGCAGTGTGAAAACACTAGGGGGCGACGCCTCTAGGGCACCGAAATCTAATGCATATGAAATCATAATAATGTGTACCTATGACATTTTTTTTAAATTTAATTAACATAACAGGTCATTTTTTTTTAATTTTTAATTGGAGTATGCCAAAACTTTTATAAACCAATAGTTAAAGTAAGCTTTTAATGAATGAACGAGGCCTTAATTAATTCAATTTGAATTATCTGACAGTCTGACGGTTTAAATCAAAATTTCAGTGGTCTTCTCAGAATTGCCAACGACCTTTAACAAAATCGTGACTAAGGGCAGTGTGAAAGCACTAGGGCGCGATGTCTCTAGGGCGCCGAAATCAAGTGAAAATGAAATCATAATAATGTGCACCTATGACATTTTTTTAGAATTTAATTATCATAACAGGTCATTTTTTTAAAATTTTTAATTGGAGTATGCCAAAACTTTTATAAACCAACAGTTAAAGTCAGCTTTTAATGAATGAACGAGGCCTTAATTAATTCAACTTGAATTATCTGACAGTCTGACGGTTTAAATCAAAATTTCAGTGGTCTTCTCAGAATTGCCGACAACCTTTAACAAAATCGTGACTAAGGGCAGTGTGAAAGCACTAGGGCGCGACGCCTCTAGGGCGCCGAAATCAAATGAAAATGACATCATAATAATGTGTGCCTATGACATTTTTTTAAATTTAATCAACGTAACAGGTCGTTTTTTTTTTAATTTTTAATTGGAGTGAGCCCAGACTTTTATAAACCAACAGTTAACGTAAGCTTTTAATGAATGAACGAGGCCTTAATTAATTCAATTTGAATTATCTGACAGTCTGACGGTTTAAATCAAAATTTCAGCGGTCTTCTCAGAATTGCCAATAACCTTTATCAAAATCATGACTAAGGGCCGGCTTGAAAATCGAACTGAAGGAGACTTTAAAATTAAAATCACAGTCAGATGTCAAAACTAATGCGAAAAAACATATTTACGTACACATCAGAATGTGACTTTTATTTTAAAGTCTTGCTTACTTCGATTATGAAACCAGCCGTTACTCCAATTATTTTTTTTTTAAATGACCAGCCGTATGGTACAACATATATACACTGTGTTGAATGATTGTGGATTTCTTTAACAATCATACCATCTGATGAATGAATTCGACGTTTACAACCAGTGTTTCTTCGTTCACATCGCTCAAAATTACTTTTCACAAAGAAGTACTCAAAACACAACAACAGTGAGAGCAAACGTGTGCAGAAACGACAGAAATTTGACAGGTATGACATAACATTGAGAAAAAGTCATTTTGTCTTCAGATATTTTAACTACAGCAGAAAAGTAAGATATTTGAATGGAAATAATGGAATTTAACAGACAAAGGAAAACAAGCAGAAACCTTTGGCTTTCTCAGAAAGCACGCGATTTGACATTTTAAACATTTAGAATTTAAAATTTCAAATCTGCCATTCAAAATGCTTTAAAATTTGAAATTTGCTATCGGAAATGATTAAATAGTTTTGACAGGTCATTGAAATCTTATTTACAACGAAAAATTGAATCGTGCGAAATTTTAAATAAACTCACGCCGTAGCGTCTTCGTGCCGTAGGGGATTTGCGCCGTAGCGTCGTCGCGTCCTACTAGCGGCGCCCATTTGATCGCGTCCTGGATGCCGCACCCAAACGTATAGAGAAAGATAGGCCGGCCAAATCGATTCAACTTTCGAATCGTGGATCCGCACGATTCGATTTGGCCGGCCTATCTTTATCAGTTATGATTAATTTGCCCGTGGTTCATGGTTCCGTCTCTTCTAATACTGATGGAGATCATTTTCTATGTTTGTTGAATAAGACATTATGGTGGGAACTATCGCAGTGAAGAACATTCGTAATTTTTGGTACACTTCTGGTTTCAGTGCGAAATGGTAAGTTGCCATTTTCTAGAATTCGTCTTCGTACCCATCCTTTGGCCATTTCCAGATTTGGTATCTTATCCCTTCACCCCATCGTTCTTAGACAAAGATAATGAAAAACAGAAAATACTTTCAGTATTTGATACTTAAGCTAAGTGAAATTGCTTCCAAGTGACGCAAATTAATTAGAACAAAGTTTGGCTATTGGTACTCTTTTTCCTCAATACTTCTCTTTCGTTGTCTTCGTAATGGGAAGCGTCCAGTACTTTTTTCGCCAATTGAACTTTACTTGCTCAAAAAATTAGAATAATTGTTGTGAACCACGAATTCGGAATGAAAAAGCGGATAGTGAAAGATGTGATAGATGGCCAGAAGGATTTTCCTTGAACCTTGCAATCCAAGCAATAATACCATCAGTTCCTCACAAGCCTTTCTTGCAATCCAAGCAATAATACCATCGGTTCCTCACAAGGCCTCGGATTTCAGAATAAAGAGCAACTTCAGTTTTAGGAGGTCCTCAGCATTTAGAAATCTAAACTTCCATTTCAAGCCAGCTAAATGGTACCACGGGTGCGTGCCCATAGTCCATAATTGTGCCTTCTGAATCTTACGTGGTGAGTAAATTAAGGTTGCCTTGCCTGACAGAAGAGTTGGAGAAAGTACCTTACATCTTCGAACCCTGCATGAGCCACGGAGTAAAATCCAGCCATAACGATTCTCATAGAGCTTAGGTTCTTGAACAGCGAAAAAAAAATTGAGCAAAACATTCCTCACAAGTCTCAGAATATAAATTAAGAAGCAAATATGTTTTCAAAGACGATTCTCGGTATTTGGGTAGGTACCTGCTCATGTAAACAATCCCCTGTCTGGGCCAGCGGTGGTAGTTTATAGTCAAAGTGGGCACTCTTTCGGAGTCAACAGTTTATAAATTAATCCCCTTTTCTTCATTGAATTGCTGCAGCTCTTTTTCTCGTTACAAAAAGTTGTTGCAGGATCATCGCTGATTAAGATTTTGTCTTGCCTGGAACACTGCCTAATTGGTGGTGTTTGTGTGTCGCTCAGGATTTGCTCCGCTCCCCTGGATGGGGGTAGTTGGCTTAAACCAGCATCATTCGCTCTTTGTTTGCTGTAGCTCTTTTTCACGTTACAAAAAGTTGTTGCAGGATCATCGCTGATTAGAATTTTGTCTTGCCTGGAACACTGCCTAATTGGTAGTGTTTGTGTGTCGCTCAGGATTTGCTCCGCTCCCCTGGATGGGAGTTGTTGGCTTAAACCAGCATCATTCGCTCTTTGTTTGCTGTAGCTCGTTTTCACGTTACAAAAAGTTGTTGCAGGATCATCGCTGATTAGAATTTTGTCTTGCCTGGAACACTGCCTAATTGGTAGTGTTTGTGTGTCGCTCAGGATTTGCTCCGCTCCCCTGGATGGGAGTTGTTGGCTCAAACCAGCATCGTTCGCTCTTTGTTTGCTGTAGCTCTTTTTCACGTTACAAAAAGTTGTTGCAGGATCATCGCTGAATAGAATTTTGTCTTGCCTGGAACACTGCCTAATTGGTAGTGTTTGTGTGTCGCTCAGGATTTGCTCCGCTCCCCTGGATGGGAGTTGTTGGCTCAAACCAGCATCGTTCGCTCTTTGTTTGCTCTTACCGCCCTTTAACTTTTGTCGCTGAAAATCCAGAAAGCCAATTTTTGCATTTTCATTTCTTTTCCGAGGAGATCTCACTCATAACTTCTTCTGAAAGATTTTATTTTGACCCCCCCCCCCCATTAGTAGTTTATACCATTCAGGCCAAATGAGAAGCTGGGGGTTTGATGGTCCTTGGGCTTTGATCTATAGAGGCCTCTTTGCAAAGGAGGTATTCAGCATGTATCCTGCCATGGATCCTTTAAATTCCATCACTAAACCAGCTCTTGGCTTTTCAGTTTTTTCCCCGGAGAAATCTCTCTCATAACTTCTTCCGATAGATTTTATTTTGACTCCGTCATTAGTAGTTCACACCATTCAGGCCAAATGAGAAGCTGTGGGATTGATGGTCCTAAAGAGGCCTTTTTAGAAACAAGGTATTCAGTCAGTATCCTGCCATAAATCATTTAACTTCTGTCGCTGAGACCGAAGAGCCGGTTCTTGGCTTTTTTAATTTTTTGTTTTCCTTCCTGAGGAGGTCTTTTTCGTAACACCTTCCACTAGATTTTTTTTTTTACTTTGTTATTAATAGTTTCCAGCATAGATTCTTTAACTCCGGTCGTTGAGACCGAAGAGCTAGTTCTTGGCGTTTGAAAATTTTTATTTTCCTTCGCGGCGAGATCTCTCCCGTAACACCTTCTAGTAGATTTTCCTTGACTTAATAGTTTCTACCATTTAGGTGTCCAAATGAGAAACTAACAGAATCATGGGCCTTTTGAATGTAATATTTTGATTTTGAAGAGGCCTCCTTGGAAAGAAGGTACTTTTAACTTTTGTTGCTGAGAACCAAAGAGTTAGTTTTTGAGGTTACCCTCTCCCGAAAACGACGTCTCCTTTTTAACTCCTTCTAAAATATTGTTTGAAATCATTAGCAGTCTCCGTTCAGGTCATACGAGATGCTGGGTAAGTGTTGGTCTTTGTTTTCGTTTAAGAGGTCTCCTTGGAAGAGTACCCATCCTGCATCTTGCTGGTCAATCAACCTTTAGAATTGAGAAAGTCTTTTGTCTCTTCTCAGTTAGTTCTTTTTGAGTCAAACAGCTAAATTCAGATACCCATCTTCTTCCAGTGAGCAGACTGTACAAAGACGTCATCATAACACCTTCTAACAGATTTTCCTTGACTTAATAGTTTCCACCATTTAGGCGGCCAAATGAGAAACTAGCAGAATCATGGGCCTCTTGAATGTAATATTTTGACGTAAAGAGGCCTCCCTGGAAAGAAGGTACTGCTAACTTCTGTTGCTGAGAACCAAAGAGCTAGTTTTTGAGGTTGCCCTCTCCCGAAGACGACGTGTCCTATTTAACTCCTTCTAAAATATTGTTTGGAATCATCAGCAGTCTCCGTTCAGGTCATACGAGATGCTGGGTAAGTGTTGGTCTTTGTTTTCGTTTAAGAGGTCTCCTTGGAAGGGTACCCAGCCTGCATCTTACTAGTCAATCAACTTTAGAATTGGGAAAGTCTTCTGTCTCTTCTCAGTTAGTTCTTTTTGATTCAAACAGCTAAATTCAGATACCCATCTTCTTCCAGTGAGCAGACTGTACAAAGACGTCATCATAACACCTTCTAACAGATTTTCCTTGACTTAATAGTTTCCACCATTTAGGCGGCCAAATGAGAAACTAGCAGAATCATGGGCCTCTTGAATGTAATATTTTGACGTAAAGAGGCCTCCCTGGAAAGAAGGTACTGCTAACTTCTGTTGCTGAGAACCAAAGAGCTAGTTTTTGAGGTTGCCCTCTCCCGAAGACGACGTGTCCTATTTAACTCCTTCTAAAATATTGTTTGGAATCATCAGCAGTCTCCGTTCAGGTCATACGAGATGCTGGGTAAGTGTTGGTCTTTGTTTTCGTTTAAGAGGTCTCCTTGGAAGGGTACCCAGCCTGCATCTTACTAGTCAATCAACTTTAGAATTGGGAAAGTCTTCTGTTTCTTTTCAGTTAGTTCTATTTGATTCAAGCAGCTAAATTCAGATACCCATCTTCTTCCAGTGAGCAGACTGTACAAAGACGTCTTCATAACACCTTCTAACAGATTTTCCTTGACTTAATAGTTTCCACCATTTAGGCGCCCAAATGAGAAACTAGCAGAATCATGAGCCTTTTGAATGTAATATTTTGATTTTGAAGAGGCCTCCTTGGAGAGAAGGTACTTTTAACTTCTGCTGCTGAGAACCAAAGAGCTAGTTTTTGAGGTTGCCCTCTCCCGAAGACGACGTCTCCTATTTAACTCCTTCTAAAACATTGTTTGGAATCATCAGCAGTCTCCGTTCAGGTCATACGAGATGCTGGGTAAGTGTTGGTCTTTGTTATCGTTTAAGAGGTCTCCTTGGAAGGGTAGCCAGCCTGCATCTTGTTGATCAATCAACCTTAGAATTGAGAAAGTCTTCTGTCTCTTCTCAGTTAGTTCGTTTTGATGCAAACAGTTAAATTCAGAGACCCATCTTCTTCCAGTAAGGAATGGAATTTGGCAGAGTGTACATTATTATAAGTACACATTAAGCCAGATTGGACGTAACTAAAATCATTTAAATAAAACATCGTGTTTTAATTTTAAGGAAAAATCATTGAGGAGCGTCCATGCAAATTAAAAAAAAAAAGTTTAGTTTTTAGTGTTAATTGAATACATTTTTGCCAATATCATCATTACGATGATTAACAAGCTGTATTTTTGAATTCTGCTGTGTTTTGGCTATACACCCTGTACAAAGAGAATCCATAAACTGGCGGGGTATTTTCTTCCTAAAACGTTTCTCGACAGACAAGTAACATAAAGTATTTTTTTTCTTTTAATGAAAATGCAGAAAGGGTTAGTTGGAGAAGTTAGAATTTAGAAATTCTAGCAGAAGATGGAAAATAAAATGGAACAAATTTATTGGTAGAATTCCATAATAAAGTTTCATTAAATTTGCACAGATAGAACACGTTTTAACTATGGTAGAGGATGAGCTTAAATTAAAACATAAAATTTGACAGCACCATATGTAACTAACTCTGCACATTAATGTAAGCGTAACTTCGTCGTCAGGCAGGGCAGGACGTGCCTTATCTAATACTTCGTTGACATAGCTTGGGGGTGTAAAAATTTCACGAGCAATATATTTAAGAGGCCGTTTTAAATGTATCGCAGGAAAGTCCTTTAAGCTTGCGCCGGCCGTAAAATGATCGTTGCGCCCTTTATCTTTGCATCCACTTATTCTAATTTTATTCATCCGTCTCACGGAGATCCTTTCACGTTTTCACTCAACTATCATCATCGACGAGGAGCTCCGCGCTCGCCTCTAATTCTGATTTATGAAGGGCGGCCCGCCTTTGTTTGCTTTTTGAGGGGAAACTTTTTCATTTCGCCTGTTAATTAATTTTAATGGAGAGCGAGAGAGCCGTAATGAGGAATTTCGTTTGTTGCGGCGGGCAGCCTCAAAGCTGGAAACAATACGGAAAAATATGAGAGCGCGCACGAACGATAAACCTCCAAATGAGGTCGTTTACGGCGAACGCCAGGAATTTTTCTAACATAATGGACGTTAAATTTTGCACATAAATTATACTTATTAGACTTTAATCTGTGCCTTATTTTCGGTCGCCCCTCGTTAAATTGTGCGTGGAATTAACAGAAACTCGCGAAACTCGGTCTTGGTCTTGGAGTTTTAAATTCTCAGAAATTTGTCTTCTGATTTAATAACTTCTTAATTTTCTGTGCTACAAGAAAAAAAAAATAAAGCTACAAAGCTCTAATACCGCAACTATTACTTCAAATTGAAAAGTTACCGAGGGGGGGGTTAGTTAACAAGCGAAATTTGTTTTTTTCTTTTACAGAATCGACTGTACCTCAAGAACGGTTGATTTTCGAACCAATGTTTAATAAGACTTTTGTATTCGTATTAGTGGGATCTACAACTATCTGAAATATTGGAACATATTTCTTAAAGGCCCTGTATAACACGCCGTATCACAATAATGATATTTTTTTTTAATGGATTCACGCTTAAAGCATTGGGAATCTTCTAGTGTCGGGCGATACTTTATAAAGTATCGACACTGTGAATCAATGAGGCAAAGTATCGGTACAAAATATCGGGTATCGGTATCTAAAATACTTGTATCGAGTATTGACATTGCAAAATATTAGAGTACGCATCACCAGATCACTTCGAAATTAATTTGCTTTTCGATTCGAAACAATTATTCTAAATTTGCGTTTTGTTTCAGGTAAGCTTGAACGATGGAGCGCAACTACAAAGGGAGGACGTGTGAAAACAAGACGGCGAAACAAGCCGGCGCTAATATGCGTAATTGAAGCACGTTAGGACCGGCTTTGTAATAAATTTCCGTCAGATTTAATAAAGACCGCGCTTTCCCGTCCGTTGTTCTTTAGTAATTAACGAAAACAGACTCTTCGGACAAGACTAATTGCCCGAACATTCTAAAGTATCAGTTTTCCGGTGGCAGCGGCGGCGGGGGCGGGGACTTGAAAATCGAACCGATTTAGAACGGTCCATCTTCAGTTTTTGGTAAGTCAGCGATTGACCCTTTTCGTTATAGTATTCAATAAAATTAATAAATGATTGATTTTGATACTTTTATTAATAAGTCTTGAGCTTTCATTCATGAGGGTGGTCGTGATTGGCTACCTTACACGAAATTGCAATTTCCATCCTCCACTCAACACCCTCTCGTCAGGTAATGCCGCATTCGTTACTTTCATGCAATGATCACATTTATGAAAATAGAAACGGAAAGTAAATTGAACAGATAATAGAAAGAATCAAACAGGTTTAATTATAATACTCCCGTTCTTGCTAACGAACTCGGTGAAGATACGGCGTGGTCGAAAAGGTGTGCATCAAGAAATTTTGTTGCAAATAGTTTTTGATTGCAGTCAAACCCTCGAGCAGCCTCTGTACAGCTGTTTCAGCCCTATTAGGGGCTTCTTCGGCAGCTCGGGAGTTCCACTGCAAACCAATTTGTCTTATTATCTTAATGCAATGTTAGGTCAAAAAGCGATCGCAGGATGTCGCTGTTTAAAGTAATTTTCTGAATACGCCCTGAACTCGCTTTAATTCTCTTAGGGTGGCTTGCATAAAAGATTTGAGCCAGGATTAAAGTTAATCCTAAGTGAGGATGTGACAGATGAATGATGCACAGTATATTGTTTGCCACATTCTAAGTTTAAAGCTTAAATTTAAGCCAGGTTTAAAACTCTTACGCAACCCACCCTTAGAATGATCAGGGGATTTAACAGAATTCACCATCGAGCGCTAAGGGGCTAGGGCGTTAACAGACTTGCGCCCCACCTGTCAAAAGGTCAAAAAGCGATCGCAGGATGTCGCTGTTTAAAGTAATTTTCTGAATACGCCCTGAACTCGCTTTAATTCTCTTAGGGTGGCTTGCATAAAAGATTTAAGCCAGGATTAAGGTTAACCCTAAGTGAGGATGGGACAGATGAATGATTCACAGTATATTGTTTGTCACATTCTAAGTTTAAGGCTTACATTTAAGCCAGGTTTAAAACTCTTACGCAACCCACCCTTAGAATGATCAGGGGATTTAACAGAATTCACCATCGAGCGCTAAGGGGCTAGGGCGTTAACAAACTTGCGCCCCAGCGGTCAAAAGGTCAAAAAGCGATCGCAGGATGTCGCTGTTTAAAGTAATTTTCTGAATACGCCCTGAACTCGCTTTAATTCTCTTAGGGTGGCTTGCATAAAAGATTTAAGCCAGGATTAAAGTTAATCCTAAGTGAGGATGTGACAGATGAATGATTCACAGTATATTGTTTGTCACATTCCAAGTTTAAGGCTTAAATTTAAGCCAGGTTTAAAACTCTTATGCAACCCGCCCTTAGAATGATCAGGGGATTTATCAGAATTCACCATCGAGCACTAAGGGGCTAGGGCGTTAACAAACTTGCGCCCCAGCGGTTAAAAGGTCAAAAAGCGGTCGCAGGATGTCGCTGCTTAAAGTAATATTCTGAATATGCCCTGAACTCGTTTTAATTCTCTTAGGGTGGCTTGCATAAAAGATTTAAGCCAGGATTAAAGTTAATCCTAAGTGAGGATGGGACAGATGAATGATGCACAGTATATTGTTTGTCACAATCTAAGTTTAAGGCTTACATTTAAGACAGGTTTAAAACTCATACGCAACCCACCCTTAGAATGATCAGGGGATTTAACAGAATTCACCATCGAGCGCTAAGGGGCTAGGACGTTAACAAACTTGCGCCCCGGCGGTCAAAATGTCAAAAAGCGATCGCAGGATGTCGCTTTTTAAAGTAATTTTCTGAATACGCCCTGAACTAGTTTTAATTCTTTTAGGGTGGCTTGCATAAAAGGTTTAAGCCAGGATTAAAGTTAATCCTTAGTGAGGATCTGACAGATGAATGATGCACAGTATATTGTTTGTCACAATCTAAGTTTAAGGCTTAAATTTAAGCCAGGTTTAAAACTCTTACGCAACCCACCCTTAGAATGATCAGGGGATTTAACAGAATTCACCATCGAGCGCTAAGGGGCTAGGGCGTTAACAAACTTGCGCCCCAGCGGTCAAAAGGTCAAAAAGCGATCGCAGGATGTCGCTGTTTAAAGTAACATTCTAAATTCGCCCTGAACTCGCTTTAATTCTCTTAGGGTGGCTTGCATAAAAGATTTAAGCCAGGATTAAGGTTAACCCTAAGTGAGGATGGGACAGATGAATGATGTACAGTATATTGTTTGTCACATTCTAAGTTTAAGGCTTAGATTTAAGCCAGGTTTAAAACTCTTACGCAACCCACCCTTAGAATGATCAGGGGATTAATCAGAATTCAACATCGAGCGCTAAGGGGCTAGGGCGTTAACAAACTTGCACCCCAGCGGAACGGTCCGTCGCTACGCCACTGATTAGACAACCACCAAACATGTCGGACCTAACTTTTAAATGTGTATCGTTTATTTTCGCGCCCCTTTTGACTTTCGACTTCAGTAGAATCATGTTGCTTGCCGAGCGACGATTGTTTTTCGTTATAGAAAGTTTTTCAGGGGCGTGGTTACTTTCCTCCGCGTTCGCTATTCGCCAGTGACTACGACCGAGTCTCAACGACCAATTAGGCGTTTACCTCTGTAAGTATAAGCGAGTTCTTATTGGGCGGAGATGTGGGACTGATGTGTCCTTGATACTCAACAACCAATTAGATGCCACCTCTATCACCATAAACGAGTTCTTGGCGGATAGAGGGTTGTTGAAGTCGTTCTTGGCGACTTGCGAACGTGGAGGAAAACCGGGCTTCTTGAGCAAAGGCAGTCAATAAGAAGTACTTCCAACCATACAGAGATGGGGGTGGTAGTTAACTGCGATTTATTTCACCGCCCTCTCCTAATTCTCATATTTTACACGAAAAAGATGAAATTTCATCGCGATAGTTAATTTAACAGCGGTCATAATAACAAAGAGGTTATTCCCGAATGCTCTCGCGTACCCAGTCAGCAGATTACATAAAACACTTCCGCGTAACGAAGACTTCGTCTTTTCCTCCTCCTCTTCCTCCTCCCCAGACGAGGATTCCATTCGGTGCGATATCGCCAAAACCCCCGAGGTCGCCACGTCATTGTTTAAACTTTAACAGATGCGCTCCATTTCTGGCCCATTTTATCTTACTCGAGGTGTATCCTTTTAGCGCCGGCGAGTTTTTAACGGGCGCGCAAAGTTAAGGACGTATCGTATATCAGCGTTCGTCTTAACGTTTCCGGATGATTAATCGCCAATAAAGCGCCTCGCCCCGGAATATAACTGAATACAAATAAAATCTAGGCTTTGCGCGCATCGTAAAGTCCGCGTTGTTATTTATTTTTCTATGAAGTACTTTTTTGTTTGTCGTAAAATTGGATGGATACGAAAGGAAGAAAAAAAAAAATTATGGCATTTGTTACTTCTTTTATTTTATAACAGGGCTACCCTACCGACTCGCTGGTGGAAAAAATAGTAATTACTACACGTGAGGAGATCATCTATTATTGTTAATAGTGAATAAGGCTCAGGTTGGACTCTCATGAGATGTATGGCACTCTTGCATGAAGTATCTCATAAATATAACTGGAGCTTTAGATTTTTAAGTTCACATAAATTATAATATTAACATAAGAGATAGTTTCTGGATCATGTGGTCGGTATATACATATAAATGGATGAGTACGGTAATAAATATTAATAAACTAATATCAATTATTAATTTTTATGACATAAATTCCATGGTGATTTAGTTGACTGAAAACGCTGACGAACCTGCGGTCCAACTATAACGCGGGGGATTAACGAGAGCGTATTTGCACAAGTGCTTATTTCACATGTGAAACGCACAGGCCACAGTAATCATTAACGTGTAAACAGTATCGCAAATAAACAAATATTTCAGCCAACGCAAACATCGAATTCAATAAAAGCAATTAATGCTCGCAATAAACGCGATGCAACAAAGTTCCGATACGCGGACGCGCGTCCATAAATTCGATTTATTGGCGAAGATTTCGCGTAATCGCACGTTAATCGGCGGCCGCCATAAAAAAAATTAAATAAAAGGGTTTATTATTATTGTTTTTTTGTTTTGTTTTTGTTTTTGGGTTTGTCGACAGCGAGCGGAATAGGTGATTTACGCGCGCGCGAAATTAAAGTGAAATTGTCCGTTGCCGCCGTCGGATTTATTAAATCGCGAAATTAATATTAAATTTTATTCGTGTGATAACAATGAAAATAATTGATTGTCACATTCATACCATAAACTGCACGAAACCTCGGCGAAAAAACGATTTAAAAAATAATAAATTTGCAATTCGAGTACAGGCTGATACAAAGTAAGTCTCCGACTCGTTAATTAAAGGTAAAAACGAAAAAATAAAGCAAACAAAAACTATTGTGTCTCTGGCGTGTACACAGAAAAAAATTAGTAGTAAAAAGTAACATAATTGTAGTAAACATGAAGACAGAGCAAATATTAGAACAATTGTAGTAAATCCTACGATAAGAATAGCGTCTTGTCCGACAATTGTACGAACATTTCTTACAATTTGTTTCTGTCTACATTTTTACTAATTTTTACTACTTTTTTGCGTCTGTCTAGAGTAAGGGACCTGTGACATTACCCTGTGCAACTCCCGATTTATTATGAAAGTACTTTTATTGGCTCACAGTCCTAAACTCTCTATCACTGAGAAGATGAAAATAAGTTAGAAGAACGTAATGCAATGTAGGAAGATCAAATCTCTTCGATTTGAATTCATATTTACGAAAAGCTAAATCGATATAAATATAAAAAAAATAAAGACACGAACAAATCTTAAGGAAATCGATAAGTTTTAAAAGCAACTTTGCAAACAAAAATTTGTTACGAAGATAAGAAATACTTTTCAGTCTTTTTTAAGTAATGATAAAAATATCTTCAATTGCAGGTCAAAGTGTAATAGTTTTATTCTTAAGTTTGGAGTTCCACTGAAAACATCTTATCAATTCTCCATTTCCGTAGACGTAAAGATATATAACAGCCTAATATAATAAGCCTAATAATATAAACTTTCAAGATTATAACGAATTAATTTTGTTGAAGCTCTTGTTTAATTATGTGATCAAAATCTTTCGAATTTTTATTCATTCATAATTTTTTATATTTATTCATTCTGTAATTGTGATTCTCGTGCAAAGATTTCAAGGTTTTAACAAATTAACAAATCCCTTGTGGTTTTTGTCCGGCTAAATAATTTAAAATAGTTTGGAACGCGACATCGCGCGGCCAATTTTTGCTCTCAAATTGTCTCAGAATGATAAATGGCAATTAATGTGCCTAAAATATCATCTAAATGTGACGACGTTGAAAACTTAATTGCAATCATTTATTGCAGTGAATTTTCCTGGACAGCTACTCAGGTACTCCTCTACTGAGCAGGCTTCAAATAAGGTCGCAATCACTTGGGAAATTCGTTGCAATTAAAATTAACAATTTTTCTCTCCAGTTTTAAATAATGTAGTCCTTTGGTTTTCTGAAAGGGTGAAGTCAAAAAAATATTTATTTTCGGCGCCAAACACGTCCGTTTATGGGATCGTCAGTCTACGGTCGTTCTAATGGCAACAATTGTCGGTGGTCCGCGATGTACACCCTCTTGAAAAAATTCAGAAATCAACGACAATAAGATGGCCTAAATCAGCTGTAAAGTATTGTTTATGGTCTGCGTTCTAATGGCAGCAATTGTCGGTGGTCCGCGATGTACTCCTTCTTGAAAAAATTCAGAAATCAACGACAATAAGATGGCCTAAATCAGCTGTAAAGTATTGTTTATGGTCTGCGTTCTAATGACAGCAATTGTCGGTGGTCCGCGATGTACATCCTCTTGAAAAAAATTCGAAAATCAACGACAATAAGATGGCATAAATCAGCTGTAAAGTATTATTTATGGTCTGCGATGTATGTCTTCCTGAAGAAATTTATAAATCATACGTCGCTCTGAATATCTGAGACAGAATTCGATGGAACGTGTCTGTCCTAGCAGAGCATGAGGATGTCGTACTTGGAGCGCCGTTAAATTCTCAAAATAGCTAATGAAATTCAACCCGAAAGTAGATGTTTTATCCAAAGAAGAAGGTGCTTGAACAGCAACAATAATAAGGGTCCTTCGAATTTGTTGGACGAAATAGAGTTTGATTCTTTTATTTGCACGTAACTCTCGTAGGCCGTAATTAATCTTCTCCTTCTGTTATGTCTTTCGACAGAAAAAAATACTGTTACATTCAAGATGAATATTTATTTAATTATTTAATTGTGTTATGAAAAATAAATCATTAATTATTGATTAAAAAAAAAAACAAAAAAAAGTTGCTAATTATTCAATCGACTTGGTGTCATTTGTCAGCATGGAATTCCTTTGTTAAATGTTTAAATTTTGTACATGTTTCATATGTCGAAAAGGAATTCGATCTGCAAACTAAGCAGAAGCAGGTAAATCATGCTAGACAATTTCTTATCCAATTTCGTTTATTACCACCATAAAAAGAAGTTGGATTGATAAGCTTGGTATAAAATCGAAAGATAAAATTATTCCCTGTGAATAATTAATTGGTTTATTTATTTTGAGCCTACTTTCTTATTTTACGTAAAAGAGACTATTTTTCTCACTCTTTTAACGAATTCTTTTCAGCCAAACAAGTTGCAAGAGCCGGGTTGCAATTCCCAAGCGTTTTCGGTTTCCGGATTGAACACTAAATACGTAATCTTTGCTTACGTCATTTTTATTTTTACTGCAGTAGCAGAGATTTAATTTAATGCGTGCTTAAAAATGTGTTCCAGGAAAGCAAACCACTTTATTATAATTACGTTAACTCCTGGCCACATATTGATACCTGGTGGTGGCAAGTCGCGCCGAGAAGTCAACGGTTGTCCTGAAGCTAGTCTCTGAAGGAGGTGGGCTGGGTTAATAAAACAATAAGGGCTCCAGGGAGCAACACCACTATGAAATCAACTCCTAAGGTTCCACAGCATGCGCTGCTAACCGAAAACTTCCAAGAGAATTACTATCCCTTGCTCGCCCAGGATAGCTTTCGAAACGCAGCAAAAGACCAAAACGTACTTAACGATAAATTTGTACATTTAGGCGCATAATTAAGTTGCCTTGAAGGCTCAAAATAACCTAAATACTTCAAAACCGAATGGTGTTCGATAATTCGTTGCAATAATTAACTTAAACAACGATAGATTTCAAATAGGTTCAGTACTATACGTCTTGACAGAGTCGTAAATCGTTAAGTCAAATTTCTGAAATTAGGCTTGATTTAAAGCCGTTAAAGCAATATACAAAAATGTGCCGGAAATATTTGAGTAAAAATAAAACGCGTTAATTAAGAAACAGGTGTTAGGTTCCACGTGATTGCCATGAGCTGTCTGATGCTAGCAATCGAAGGTCAACGGTGATGCGCCGTCACTCGTGAAAACGTCAAACTTCTGTCCATTCGATCGTGCCAACTATCGTACATGAACGGCCTTCGGGTAGGTACGTCGTTGAATTAGTGGTGACCTCGAAGAAATGGAATTTCTACAGAGTGCACAGACGTATACAGTCGTGCCCCCCTGGTACCCCCCACCAGCAAATTCATTTTATGTTCCCACATTTCTCTTTTGTTTGTTTTTATCAAATTGATTTTTCACATTTAGTTAATTGGCGCATTTTTTTAGTTTTCTACTAGTTTTGTTTTTTTTTTATTTTTGTCTGGTGATTGTTTTCGTATTTTTTTTTCTTTATATTAGTCGTCAATCTTTTGCTGTTTTTTTTTTGGCTTAATGCTTCCATACTCTTTTGCTTGCCTTATCAAATATTGATTGTTCGCATTTTGTCGACACGTTTTGTTGTTCATCGCTTTTCATTTGTTTTGTCTCCATCACAGTTATGACCTTCTTTTGTATTACGCAGCGTAATTCGTCGTTCATTTATTTTTTGTTTGCTTTTATCGCACTATTGACTTTTTTTTACAGTTTCTTTTATTTTCCACGTTTTCTTTTTGCTCGTCAGGAAAATTGTTTTTTCGTTTGGTTTGGTGTTGTCAATTTTCTTTTTTCTGTTCGCTTCATGTCTTTTATTTTCAGTTTCTTTAATTTCTCTCTGTTTTTGCAGGTTATGTTTCGGCGTTTTTTTTTATTTGTTCTGGATTTGTGACATCCCAAATTTTTTGATTTGTTTTTTTTTTCTTTTGTCTAATTTATTCTTCGCATGTCGTTGTTCTCTGCTTGAAATTTCTTTTGTTCCTTCAGAAAAGAAAAGACAAAAAAAATTTGCGCCAAAAAATCCGGCAATCCTCCAAGTCCACGTCCATATAAATAATGTTTTCTAAGGTCTAACGGAAAACCGATTTGTTTTCTGCCCACAATTATCAGTAACGATAGATTTAAGTAAATCATAATGTTCCATTTAAAAAAGTTGAAAGTACATAATTGAAAATCTTCGAAAATCTGATAGTCATTTGTTTTTTCGATGATGAAAGGTCCTGTACCTGTCATAATTTAAGTTACTTTATAAAAATTCAAACAAGAAAGTTTCCTGTTTTAGCAACCTGAACAGCTTGTATACTACTTGGACCAATTCAGATTTTATTGGTGTTGGTTTTAATACTTCATAATCATATTATATCTTGTAGGTATGTTCACAAGAAAAATTTATACTGTTTTACTTTTTTTTCCTTCGTTTTATTTTGTTTTAATGAAATTTTAGCCATACAGGGTGTTCCAGAGCTGCGTAAACTTCCATAACTTTTTTGCTATTCCAGCTATCAACTCGAATCATTTTTTTTAATATAATAGGAGCGCTTCAGACTTTTTAAAAAAATATTTTCGTGTATATACGGGGTGTAAGCATTATAAAAATATTAGTTACGTTTTTTTTTTTTTTTAAATTGAAACACCCCGTTTTGACTGCAATTTTGAATTCTACATTAAATTCTGTGTTCAATTTATTATTTAATAAATTATCATTTTTACGTATCGATCATACTTTTTGATGCGAGTCATTTTTTTTCTTGAAAATTTCCAGATGCAAGGTTTCATTAAAAAATTTGCAATTTCTGAACCACTAAAGATAACGCAACCGATTTTTTTTTCAGTGAACGCCCTAGGCTGTGGCCAGTCTTTCGAGATATTGCCGAGTCGTGAAGGGATGTTCCAAGGCTTCCTACGATTTTTTTAAAAATAACATATAACTACAAATAACATATACAGGATGTTCTGTTTGAAAAAATGGAATTTTTGTTACTTGTAGTTATTTGTATTCAAAAAATCGTAGCAAGCCTTGGAACATCTCTTTGAAAAAAAAAAGAGAAAATCGGTTACGATCTTTAGTGGTTTAGAAGTTACGAGTTTTTGGAATGGAATGGAACCTTGCGTCTGGAAATTTTAAATACTCATAACTCATAACCAAAAAATACAGTAATTTTGACACTAGTTTTGAATTTGAATTACCACGTGACGTACACAGGAAGTAAACCTCTCCGTGGCAATTTGTTGTCCACCCACTGATATCCCCATCATTTCAAGTCATGGCCAATTCCAAACGTGAAAGCTTTTGAACGCTCTTTATTAGGCTGTAAGACCTCTTCTTTTTCTTTTACGTGCAATCACGCGCACCTTGATTGACATTTCTATGGATATGTAAGTAATAAATAAAAGCATTCCTTATTTCATGCTATCTCAAGTCATCGTTAACTCAAACGTGGAATTTTTTGAACGCTTTTTATTAGGCTGTAAGGCCTTTTCCTTTTCTTGTACTTCGTACTTCGTACTTGAAGTTCGTAAATAAAGTAAGAGAAATCGTCGACCGTACAATTAAAACGTAGTCAAAATAAGTTTGTCGTTGCTTAATGAAGGACAATACGAATTCCATTTTGCTTCGGCAACAAGCAACCCTCGTCTAAAAATTCCAAACAAAAACCGCACTCCTCCACTCGGTTCGCGCTTTTCCATCATCGAAATTTGCGTTTTATAATGAAGCAAGAGAGCACAATGCAAAAGCGCGCGCACAAAGCAATAGTAGATAATGAAAATAGCTGCGTTCATTATCTAGAAGTTCCATTAAATAATTAAAAAAGACCGCCCGCGGTGGTGGCGGTGAGCAGCTGATTGGTATCGAACAAATTGAAAATGCAGCAGCAGCAGCAGCAGCAGCAGCAGCAACGGCAAAGTTTCCGATAACATAAATACACCACCACCGCCGCCGCCGTCACCGTCGGGAAAATATTTACTGCACCTCATAAGAACTGAATGGGGGTGAATTATCGTGAAGCAGGTGGATATAAACGGTCAATAGGACCTTTATTATCCGCTATATCAGCGCGCAGGGCAAACCTCAAAAAACTAAAACGAAGTTTCGGTACTGAAACGACTTCATTTTTCTTCAGGGCTAATTTATGTGAGCAATTTTGAAATCGAATAAAAAAAAGCGACACCGATGATGCTTATTGAATCCGAAACTAAAAAGAATCTGCTCAGTTAGAACATTAGTTTTTAGCAGAGTTAAGGCATAAGAAAAAAAAATACGCCGACCAACTTTTCGGTATTAATTCAAGTTGAGTAATGACTCGTGAAATCCTTCAGCCGAATCTTCGCCGGAATTTATTCCCGAAAAAATGATTACTTTCAGTCTAACGCCACCTCCGCTGCCGCCGCCGCCGCCGCCGCGCCTCCCGTCGACGACGACGTTTAAAGTTAGTTTTTAAACAAGGAACGCCTGAATTAGGACCGGCTTTTTTCTCCTATATAATCCATCACATGTTTTCGGAAAGTTTTCCGGTTTAAAAAGTTCGGCCCCGAGTTTATTTCCGAATGATTTGCTTACTACCATTTAATGTTACGCTGGGGAGGAAACCTGCGCCCTCCCCCCCAAACTTTTACATCTGTAACGTTTTCTCTGAAACGGATTTCCCAAACTGAAAATAAAAACCTCACATGCGAGAAACGACAAACGAACTTCATCGCTTAACTAATTTATAAAGTAGAAAAGAAAAATGGAATAATGACATTTGAAATAATTTGCTATCTACCAGTAATTAAAGTCCACAATAAAAAAAAAGTATTTAAGGAAGAACGAAACAGGTATTACGGACCAATTTGCGCGCAGAAATCGTTGGCCATAATTACCTGATTAATGGAATTGTCAGGCTTTGAAAGGCATGGATACGTAGAGACCCTTTTTCAGAACACGGAGGAAATTTCTTCACTAAAGCATCTCAGCCTGAGTGACCAAACAAAGAGAGTACGAATTGCAAGGTACGAAGGGAAATTACAAGTTTACCAATCACAAAATCCCTGTGGAAATATCGATAGAATCGAGCAAGGCAATGACGTCGCCTAACTAATACTACTAAAACTACAATAATTTCTACAATTAGAAAAAAAAAAGGAAACGGAGTTCCCAAACTGAAAATAAAAACCTCACACGACGGAAACGATAAACGAACTTCATCGCTTAACTAATTTCTAAAGTAGAAAAGAAAAATGGAATAATAACGTTTGAAATAATTTGCTATCTACCAGTAATTAAAGTCCACAATAAAAAAAAAGTACTCAAGGAAGAACGAAACTGGCATTACGGACCAATTTGCGCGCAGAAATCGTTGGCCATATATACCTGATTAATGGAATTGTCAGGCTTTGAAAGGCATAGATGCGTAGAGTGGCTTTTTTAGAACACGGAGGAGATTTCTTCACTAAAGCATCTCAGCCTGAGTGACCAAACAAAATAGAGTCCGAATTGCAAGGTACGAAGGGAAGTCACAAGTTTACCGATCACAAAATCCCCGTGGAAATATCGATAGAATCGAGCAAGGCAATGACGTCGCCTAACTAATACTAAAACTGTAATAATTTCTACAATTAGAAAAAAAAAAGAAACGGAGTTTAGAAAAGAAAAATGGAATAATAACATTTGAAATTATTTGCTACCTACAAGTAATAAAAGTCCACAATAAAAAAGAGGTACTCAAGGAAGAACGAAACAGGCATTTCGGACCAATTTGCACGCAGAAATCGTTGGCCATATATACCTGATTAATGGAATTGTCAGGCTTTGAAAGGCATAGATGGATAGAGACCCTTTTTCAGAACAAGGAGGAGCTTTCTTCACTAAAGCATCTCAGTTTAATAGTGCTTAAATTTTTAATTTCCGTTGAAAGGAATTAGCTTGAGTGCAGTTAGAGTGCGTTGACTTTGAAATCTTTCGTCATTTAATTTTTTTTAGTTATTTTTTTAAACTTTTTAATTTTTAATGTTTTTCTTTGCTTGGGTTGAATAGAATCGAGTTTAGTTGTTCGATCGAATTTCGTTGACCTTGACATTGGTCGAACTTTAATCGCCTACATTTTTTACTTTTAATCATTCTTGCTTTTTTAATTTTTTGCTTCAACTGAATACACTTTATTATTATTATTTTAAATTAGGCGTACTACTGTACTGTACTATATTTAATACAGCGAATCAATAATAAAACAAACATCGGGCAATTAAAGAACTAAAGAAACTTAGTTTCAATTAGGTTATGTTGAGTTTGGATTGACCTTGAAATTCGTTAGGCTTGATTTTTTTTACTTTTTACATTTTTTTTACTTTTAATTTTTTTTTTAGTTTCTGTTTCTTAATTTTTTACTTGGATCGTTAGGTTGAGGATTCAGTTGGATTTGGAAGACGTTGAAAATTTTGTTCTTTATTTTTTTTGTCACTAAAATATAGAAAAATTAAGTTTGGCATTCAACGGATTTTTGTAATTTTTTTTAATTTTTTTAATATTTTTGCTTGGGTTGAATAGAACTAATTTGGATTATGTTCACGTTGAGATTGGTTGAGCTTCACTTTAACTGATTTTTAATTTTAATCAGTTTTTATACTTTTAATTTTTTAACTTTTATTTGTATTAAATGGAGTTAAGTTGAGATCTGTTGGGTTGGTTTGACCTTGACGTTAATTGAACTTCGTTTCAATTGTTCTTTTCCAATTGACTTTTAATTTTCAATCTTTTACTTGTGTTGGGTGAAGTTAGGTTAATGTTAGTTGGGTTGGATTGATTTTGACATTTGTTCAGGTTAACTTTAATCCAAGTATAAATTTTAACTTTTAATTTTTTAAGTATTTTTTAAAATTCTTTTACTATTGTGCAAGTTAGATGATCTTGTGATTTGTTGATGTTTATTTTAATTTAATCCAACTATAAATTTTAATATTTTCTCACTTTAAATTTGTTCAAATGTTTGTATTAAATTTTTAACTTGGCTTGAATGGAGTTAGGTTGACTGCAGTTAGATTGAGTTGATTGATTGAGAATACTTTTATTGTTTTTTTATTTTTGATTTTTTTTTGCTTGAGTTGAGTAGAATCGAGTTCAGTTGTTGGGACGAGTTTGGTCGACCTTGACACTGGTCGTACTTGGCTGTAACCGTTTCTTTAATTCTAACAGTTTCCATTATCTGTATTTTTAACTTTTTGCTTTCATTGAATACAGTTAGGTTGAATTGGGTTGACCTTTGTTATGCTTCATTTTAACATTTTCAGTAGGATGGTGGACATAAAAATTTTATAAACATTTTTTGTCTACTTTTTAATTTTTTTCTTTTGGCTCTGGTTAAGTAGAGTTAAGTTCAGTTGTTGAATCGACTTTGGTTGACCTTGAGATTGTTTTAGCTGCACTTTAATTGTGGGTGACCAAACAAAATAGAGTCCGAATTGCAAGGTACGAAGGGAAGTCACAAGTTTACCAATCACAAAATCCCCGAGGAAATATCGATAGAATCGAGCAAGGCAATGACGTCGCCTAATTAATACTACTAAAACTATAATAATTTCTACAATTAGAAAAAAAAAAAGGAAACGGAGTTCTCAAACTGAAAATAAAAACCTCACACGACAGAAACGATAAACGAACTTCATCGCTTAACTAATTTCTAAAGTAGAAAAGAAAAATGGAATAATGACGTTTGAAATAATTTGCTATCTACCAGTAATTAAAGTCCACAATAAAAAAAAAGTACTCAAGGAAGAACGAAACTGGCATTACGGGCCAATTTGCGCGCAGAAATCGTTGGCCATATATACCTGATTAACGGAATTGTCAGGCTTTGAAAGGCATAGATGCGTAGAGACCCTTTTTCAGAACATGGAGGAGATTTCTTCACAAAAGTATCTCAGTCTGAGTGACAAAACAAAATAGAGTCCGAATTGCAAGGTACGAAGGGAAGTCACAAGTTTACCAATCACAAAATCCCCGTGGAAATATCGATAATATCGAGCAAGGCAACGACGTCGCCTAACTAATACTAAAACTGTAATAATTTCTACAATTAGAAAAAAAAAGAAGTAGATTGCCAACCAACAAAAACAAAAAAGCTCATTTTACAATAAGTTTCAAATAATAGTATAAGTGCAAGTGCAAGTGCAACTTTTCCTTACAACACCCAAATCGATAATCCAACGAAATTCACCCTCTAACACACTTTTATCTCTTTGCGTCTTCCTTTTAATGTAGCACAGATGTTTTAGAGTGCAGTTTTAGCTGCAGCAATGTAAATTACGTCTACCCAGCACGAGTCTGCACTACCGTTCGAAAAGAACAAGAAGAAGAAGAAGGAGGAAAAAAAGAAAATTCCGAATAAAAAAAAGAGACGTATTCAGTACACACTACGATAACCTAAGTCGCAAGCTATAAGGAAGGAGGTCTCTCTTGAATAATTTACTAAACTCCCGGTTTCGAATGTATATGCGCATGCATTTACATCCAATCTGTGTTTCAACCAGCGCAGCGCTTGTTTCCGGTTGAATAAGTCGAATCTACTTGTAAGGGGATTATTGCGATATCGGCTCTTTAATTGGGTTTACCATCCCTTCATCATTTTGCGTAATTTATTTTTGGGAGCATTCATGTAGGTACGCGGGGTTTTTCCTACGAAGACAAAGCAGTTAATAACACATTAGCAAGTCAGCGTTTTGTCAAAGCCTACTTCATCATCAAGAGAGGAAATCGCACACGAACGGGATTATTATGATTAATAAACGAGAGAACCGCCAGTTAGTTAATCCCAGCCATTAGAGAAGAGATACTGATGAAGTGTGTAGGTGTAATCTTCCATTAACTTTCAATTCTCTGTCTGGTCCACCGGCGAAAGAGACAGATAGTTTCACCTGTGTTGTCAAAGAGGGTGGTTCCATTAATAATCCACGTGGAACGCTTCAAAAAAACAGAAATATTTTCTTCTTCAAAAGAAATCCTTTTCATAAGCCGAAATCTCGTATACCAACAGCTGAACCCTTGCAGCGAGCAACACATCACTCTACGTGTACGAAAATAACAGCTATAGGTTTCAATCATTGTCAAATGGGGTATAAATAATGTAAGATGTAGTATTATACGTCACTCATAAATATTGATTTAGCATTCTGTTTACACGACGTATACACGATAAAGAAATATCGCGCCGCCCGCGAGTGGCGCTCCCTTTGTGTCCCTCAAAAGAAAAAAGAAAAAAAAATGTCACGTCGCGACGCCCCCCTCGTGAACGATGCTTGTTATTCCCATGTTTATTAATAGCGCCAGATTAACTTGCGCGGTGAATTTTTCGGTTTTTTTTTTGGGGGGGGTGGTCTTGTAGATTTCTTTCCTCCTCTCGGGGAAAGACAAGCGACCTAATCAGCTTAACGGGATTAGCTCGTTTGTCCGAGGCGAGCGCGCCGCGCCGTCCGTCGTTTCCGGTGTTCATAGGAGCGGAAGTAAATTATTCGAATCAATTAATTCGGCCGACCCAAATATTTAGGTCCTCCGATAAGTGCGTCGTTATTTTTTATTCGCGCCCCGCCGCCACGCCATCCAGGGCAAAAAGCAACGACCCCCACTTGGAACTTTCGTACGAGATAGCCCCCTCTTCGGAACTAATGTGAATAAAATTAAAACTTTCCGGGCGCATCCACCATTTTGAATTGATCTGATCTTAAAACAGTGTTACTAACTACTTTGGTGAAGGAAGGAACTGATTACCGGCTTGCATCAAACTTCAGAGAAGTGCAAAATGTAAGGCGACGCAAAATGGAAATGTTCAAGTGTTCAAAAGTCTTATTTAAGAAAAATCTAAAATATGAAGAGAAAGGCAAGGCAATGTATCACAGCCTCCGAAGCTAAACGGTTCAGTAAAAAACCAGTGGACCAGAATAACAAATTCAAAAAAAAAAGTAGAAGACAAAGCACTCTACCATGTGAAGCCCCGGAACCAAATCGTACCCCCTGTGGAACTGGCAGTAATAATACAATAACAAAACAGAAAGACTTAATGATGCAAAGTGATGCAGACGCTTGAAGAAACATGAACCGAAAATGGTACCTACCTACTCTTTCAAAGAGAAACAGAAGAAACCAATCATCCAGAGAAAGCTACATGAACCGGAGGAATGATGAGATGATCAAAATTTGAAGAAAGCGGTTTCTGGGACGTATGGACAAAACATGGTTGGTACCTTAATAATGAAGACACCAAGAAGTTTATGACGTAGAGGAAATACTACGCAAAATGAACTCTCACCCTTAGCAACAAAAAAAAAAAAAAGAAAAGTGTCCTTCGAAGTGCAAAGCACCAACATCCAAACACTCACCGATTCCATTAACTCTGCCGACGTAAAGACTAAACTTAATTCGACTCCTCTAAACTGTAAAGTAAAAGGACTGAGGAAGGATCATATTGGAAATTAGTATAGAGGATTGCAATGAATGTACTGCGAGTGGGAAGACCTAAATTAATTTCAATTGCAAGGTCAATAGGGACGAGGTTAGACGATTTTAAGGACCACCGTTTAATAAAAGTGAAATACCACGTACGAGATATAATTTTTTTTTTTGGATACACTACCAACCAGCGGGCAACATAAAATTGGAATTTACACCACGAATGAAAAGTAAAACAATTGGTACATAATTTGGGAGAAGGAAAGAGAAAAGCTAGAAAAAGAAAGACTGTTGAAAAAATTGAAATAAGGACGAAATTGGACGATTTTAATGACCACCGTTTGGTAAAAGGAAAACAATTGGTACATAATTTGGATGAAGGAAAGGGAAAAGTTATAAGAAGAAGAACGATTGAAAAAAAATTAGTTCATCTCTTGAAATCAATTCTGTCCGTCAATCGAGTGTGCTGCTTAATCTTTGATTGAAAAACACATCTCACACTCTAATCTCGATTGAAACGTTTGAAGAAAATCAACAGGGAATAAGTCATAAGGAGGTTAAATAAACTAATGAAACGACCTATTCAGATGGTAAAAAGATCTGGGCAAGTGTTAATGTTTGCTTTACATTTATAAAATATTTTCCACCTTAATCAAGCGCTCATAGGTGTGGGTTGGACAAACGGATCAAATAAAAGAAAACGTTAATCCAAATATACTGGAAATTTGTCTTATGTACAGGGGAAGTACCTAAGAAAGACATCACAAAACTAACCCATGTCTGGCCTTCAATTCTTTCCTTACAGTCACCTCTCTTCATCAATCCTTGAGCCAAAGCAGATACAAGACAACAAGAAGAAGAAAAAACGAATAATCACTGAGTGACGCAGGCTAAATTATCTTCAACCTTTAAAATAAAACAAGAAGAAGAAGAAGAACAGTTTGCGAAAACCAAAACTTGATAGTCTGGGGTAAAACCAAGAAATTATGGATCGCAGTTTCAATATTTTTGGATGAGAAAGTTGGTCCCTCAATAAAAATATACCGGGTGTCCCCTTTGATCGGTCATTATAAGAATTTCAATGCAATTTCTTTAAATTGTAAATTCTTGTTTCCCGTGAAATGAACTATATCTTAATGACCATCCGACGAGAGAAAATCAAAGAAAACAGACGTGGTTTGTTAGCGATAGTATGTTGTTGTTAAGGGACAGTGCACCTGCGTATAAATCGCAAATCACCATGACTTCACCATCAATTCGTGATCTAACAGGGTTCTCAATTGATTGCTCTAAAGCACTTCCAATTCAATCCTGCTCTAACCTCACATAACAGCAGGGGGGAATGGAGATACTCTCAGATTTCATTCATTCACTCTGTAAACATAAAAACCAAACTAAACGACTCTAAACTAAGGGAGTCATGATTACATTGGAACGTAGTAAAAAGGATTATAATGAATTTATACTGATCATGACTAAGTAAATTATTACGACTCGAAAGACACGCAGCAATACGAGTCGGAAGACCTAAACTCGTTCAATTGCAAGGTCAATAAGGGCGAGTTTTATGGCCACCGTTTGGTAAAAGTGAAATACCACGTAGAACAAGAACTAATTTTTTTTTGGATACACCACCAATCAGCTCGCAACATAAGATTTGAATTTACATCACGAATGGAAAGGAAAACATTGGTATGTACATAATTTGGGACAAGGAAAGAGAAAAGTTAGGAGAAGAATGGCAAAAATCTTAAACGGTTGAAAAGAAATGTCATCTCTCTCTTAAAATCGATTCTGTCTATCAAACAAGTGTGCAGCTTGACATGCGATTGAAAAACACATCTTCATACTCTAAACTAGGTTTAAATGCTAAAGAATTTAATTGAAAACAATAGTGAAAAAGTCATAAGGAGCCCAATTAAACGGCCTGTTCACATGCTAGAAAGAGTTCAAGAATCTGGACGAGAGTTAGAAAACATGTTTGCCTTACATTTAGAAAGCACTTTCCACCTTAATTAAAGAGCTTATAGGTATTGGTTGGTCAAATGGATCGAACAAAAGAGATTGAAAAATGTTTACTTACACCTAAAGAAATAGCAAAAGAAATAAATGACAACCTTAAAGACATCACAAAACTAACCCATGTCTGGCCTTCTATTCTTTCCTTACAGTCACCAATCCTCACTAATCTTTGAGCCAAAGCAGAAAAATAGAAAAAACGATAAAAAATAATCACTAAGTGACTGGGGCCTTCAAAATAAAACAAGAAGAAGAACAGCTTGCGAAAACGCCTTTTAAAGGAAGTTAATAGTCTGGTAAAACCAAGAAATTATGGATCGCAGTTTCAATATTTTTGGCTAAATAAATTGGTCCTTCAATAAAAATATACCGGGTGTCCACTTTGATCGGTCATTATAAGAATTTCAATGCAAATGAAATGAACTATATCTTAATGACCATCCGGAGAGAGAAAATCAAGGAAAACAGACGTGGTTTGTTAGCGATAGTATGTTGTTGTTAAGGGACAGTGCACCTGCGTATAAATCGCAAATCACCATGAATTCACCATCAATTCGGGATCTAACAGGGTTCTCAATTGATTGCTCTAAAGCACTTCCAATTCAATCCTGCTTTAACCTCACATAAAAGCAAGGGGGGAGGGAATGGAGATACTCTCAGATTTTTCTGGAGCAATGAACTAAAAACGCTGAAAAGTTCTTCGAATTACTGGAACGCACACCCTATTTACCTCCCTTGGACTGTTTTCTCCCCCCTCAATTGAAAATTAGTCTAAAAGGAGATACCATGTGCAAAGAAGATAAAATGCAGACTGTAAGGGGGAGGGCAGGTTTGTAGAGTTTGCAGAGCTAGAAGAAATATTCTTTAAAGTGATTAAAGGCGTTTCAAGGTCATGGCAATAACTGTACATATTAATTTAAGAAGAGACCACGTCGAATAGTAAAATGTATGGATTTTTAAATCGCAGCTGCATCACTGGTAGGAGAAGAAAACGTGTTCAATTTGGATAGTATTCCTTTTTTATTTTTTTGGTTTTGCTGCCTATAATTAGGGTTGCCAGACGTCGTCTATTTTAAAGGACGTACCCACTTTCAGACCCAAAAATGGCTGTTGTCCCCTACTTTGAAATTGAGAATAGAGGAGAATAGAGGATAATACTTTTACTTACTTACTTACTTACTTATGTATTTTTAACGAACAAAAGTAAAAAATACATAAGTAAGTAAGACTTATGTATTTTTTACTTTTGTTCGTTATTAAATAATGAAGTACTTACTATTGATGTAAAACGTCGCGTCGCTTAAAATAATCACCTGGCAACCCTACCTATAATATCTATCTTGGAGAGGACTTGAGATAAACTAAAATAGTAAAGGAGACTGTGGTTTAAGAGATAATTGATGATTAATAGTACTTGAGATGACATATGAAATGAAATGACTGCTTCCGGGGCGTAAGGTTAGATTTGTAATAAACGAAGTACACGTCATAACAGGCGTAACAAAAGAATGTTTCAGAGATCATAATAAACAAAAGTAGTTGAGCCTTCCTCAAGCATGTGACAAAGGCCAACATGAAGGACCAATAATAAAGTTAAAAAGATGTTTAACTTGTTCAAAGTGTACACCAGCTTTTAGTATCGCACATAACATAGTGTACGTTCGCAATCAAACGAGACTCTTAGAAACTTAAAATAATCAATGCAGGGGTACCACAAGGAAGTGTATTTGGGCCAATTTTATGCTTGTTAATACGTCAGCGATACGTCAGTACCAGAAAACTGAAATTAGCCACCTTTGATGATGACTAAAGCGAGGATGAAATAGTACCGTTGCGATTTCGATCGCAGTCTCAATACACGCTCGACCAGTTGATGTGTTTACATCGAAATCTTGGGGTTATTGTTATTTGCGTTTCCTTAGGTATTAGTACTCTAAAAATCATGGGTCGAAAAGTGGGAAATCTGGAAGAAAATTGCCTGATAAACTGAGGCAGGGACTTTTTAATCCTCCCCCAAATGATGACACAAAACAGACAATAAGACTCCTTGTAAAGATCCCTAATTAGGATTCAAGTTAACATGGAATTAACACCAGGAGATTACAAACTGAAATGTAAAAGTATGTTTTGGGTATTAGAAAAAAAAACTTCAGACCTGGAAACAAAGTCAAGTTTTTAAACCAATATGGATCTAGAGTCTTCAGCTGTGACCCTATGCCAAAGACACCAAGAATTTGGACACTGGGCTGAAGAAAGTTAATTTCTATTCTACTTAAGTAAAACAAAATTTTGAGTCGGACAGCATTGCTCAACAAAATCCAAATCCAGATGCAGGAAAGCTAATGAAAAGTGATGATCGATCTGGGTACTTCAGATAAAACAGTCAAAGGAGAGAATTGATGAAAATTTGGACAACGACAATTTGAGGAAATGTCAGCAAGAGCTTGGCCAATTCGAATGAAGAGGGAAAGAAATTAGGTTTGTCTACTTCGAAAGAAGAGCTTTTCTTCGAAAATTTCCAAACCGAGGAACAAAGAAAATTGAGCAGCGTTGCCATATTCGGAATGAAGGTAAAACGGTCAAAGGAGTGAGTTACCAGGAGATTTGGGGAGAGATTCCAACAAATATTTTTATGTTGAAGTACTCACATCTTTCAGACCAGGCCTTGGAATGGTAGGGGAGCCATCCCCTTTCTTCGCAATAGTAGCTGCGCGCCAATCACAACAACCAATGCGACACGAACATTTTTTGTGACTTCCATGAGATCACACTTGTTTGTTAATGGATTCATTCAGACCGTCGAAGAGAAGGGATATTATTAGCTGGCTCTTTGCGGATGTATAAGCACACGTTTGTTTTAGACTATAGCAAGAAACGCCAATTTGAGGTGAGGGTGGATAAACGAGAAAATTCAGACAGAAGGTACAGTCATCCAAATGATGCTTAACCTTAATAGGATTAGGTAGGTGAAATGCGAAAGAATTCAAGGTATCTCTTTTTTTTCCTGCAAATTAACACACAATACAATCAAGCAAATAATTTGAAGGAATTCATTGCTCCGTGATTAAGTCATCCCTTAGCCTTTTATACGGCTTGATAATTTATGTGCATCGACGTTATAAAAGTGGTAGAAGCTACTTCGTCTAAACAAATTAAATCCAGAGATAAAATTGCCCATAAAAATTTTTATTCCCTACAACAATAAATTCCCTGGAAATATGTGAAAAATGATAATAGAAAATACGAGGCCATAAAGTTGTTTATATTTTTCAGTCGGGTGGCCGGTCGCGGGCAATATCGTGCGATATATTGCAATAAAATACAATTTAGAAACTTAACGCCGGCGTATAATATAAAATTCCTGTATATCAATCGCAATCGCAATCGGTTGGTGATATTGCTTTTTGTTTTTGGACGATGCGATGGCGCTGCGCGGCGAGGCGGGCGTCGCGACGCGCACTCGAAAAAAAAAAGGTATTGCAGTTTTTGGCTTGCTTTAGATAACGGCGAATTGATGGTCGGATGGATAGATCGATGGAAATGAAATTCGTGAATTGCGTTTGTTATACGCTCGGCTAATTGTTATTTGAGTGCAACTGTTAAACTGCATTGCGTGTTGCAGTCGGACGTAAGCAGAGAACGAATAAATTTGCAGCTGCAGTTTCGAAATAAATACTAATCAATCTGGTTGTATTAATAATGAATATTATCACGAAAATGAGATTGAACTTTATCGGTTTATCCAAATCATGCACTTTACCTTACCATTCCTTGCAAATAATTCTATTCATCGATCATCAAATTACACATGCAAGAAGCCGATCCTGTTCTTAATATCTCCTTCGAGATTTATTTCCGGACTTTTCCGGTTTAAATAAAACTCGAAAAATTAAAACGATATTGCATCCTATAAGATTTTATCCCGCCTGACATATTATTTTTCAGGGGGGAAAAATGTGTCTCAATATGTTATAGCTGCGCTCTTTATCTTTTTTCCCCTCGATTTTATCTCCCATCCCCAAACCGCAGTTCCCGCAGTTCGAAAATAATTTTAAATGAAAATACCTCACCGCGAAATTTAAAAGCACAAAGCTCCTGCATTAACGCACGCCACGCCGCATGCCGTATACAGCAAAACGGAATCTCGTAAATCGAACGCGGTAAATTGTTAATGAAATTTCGCTCAGTAACTGACAGCTAATAGCTGGCGTTTGATTACCTATATAGATATGGATTTTGTACAATCACCTCCTCTTGTGCATTAATTAGCCGTGTAGTGAGTAAGCTCTGCGTTAAGTGAATAGATCAAGATGTCAGATAGGGCCGATCTCCGGCACGTCTTCGTCGTCGGCACGCCATTTTAACTCCTTCGCCTGTTCGCATGCCGCCCGCCGTCATGTAAATTGCAAGTATTGACGTGTTCACCGCCTCATATCGTATGCCCCTGATGTGGGGCAGTGATTGCTTTTTAAATCGAACCTAAATAAAAGCCCTTGTCTATTTCCATAGGTTTAATTAAAAAGAAAAGTAAAGCGGTCTATAACAATCTATCATCATCGCAAGAAGACAGTTATATATTAAAAAAAAAAAAACATTACTCGTTAGATACCAATTCAAAAAGTTAATACGCAGAAGAGGAAGAATATTTTATAACTAATTAAAGGAGTTTTGCGTCTCTTAGGTCCAGTTTTACAATTGCAGCTCAATTTTGAGCTGAGGTTTAAACCCATGGCGATGATTATTTCAACAATTGTTGTGAAGGATTTAAGCTTCGGCTCAAAGTTAAACCGTCATTGTAAAACTGGGCCTTACGGATTGTTTAAAAAAATTGTACTCCTAATAATTATGATCGGTTGAGCAGATTGTAGAAACAACCTAAAAGTCAACGTTTCGGCATGGCTTGATAGTTTCATTAGGACAATCAACGTTTCGCTACAATCTGACAGCTCCTAAAACGCTAGCGAAACGTCGCGGGATTTGTCATGTGGCAAGAATCCACGTACACACGTCGCGCGCTCTCTATTGTAGTCGGTACACGAGAGCTCAGCGCTCTATTATTGTAGTCAGACCAACCGCCGAAAGTCATAATATAAGGAAGTTCGAAAAGTGGCGTTGTCGTTGCTGTTTTGGGAACATCTCTTTACTGTCTGGTATTCGGTAGTAAATAATAATAATAATAATGATTTTTATTGGTCCTACAAATATTGACCAAAAGGTCGACGGTTCAGCAGTATCTGCTGTTCTTACGCTCGGATAAGATTTATTGTTTTTCCTTCAAGTTCTTGAGAAAAATCTTTAGGATCATCGCCCCGCTGGATTTATAAGTTGCTTCATCGATCCATTACTTAATATGCCCATCGTTTTATGGCTCCCTTCATCAATTTATCAATCCGTCGTTTCTTCGATCCATCGCTTCATCAATCCATTGTTTCATTAATAGCTGCATCGTCTCATTAATCCATGATTGCGTCGATCAATCGATCTATCACTTCATCGACTCGTCGCCTCATCGATTCATCGCATCATCGTTCTGTCAATCCATAGCTTCATCATCCCATTGCATCGGGGATGCATCGTTTCATCAATTTATGCACAAATTCGCCTAATTTCGTCAAACTAATTCAGTGACCACGCTTGGCTCTTTTTAATATTTTTCAGAGCTTGGCCACGGAAGCTCATTTTTTTCATTTATCGAGAAAGTAACGTCTTTCGTTTTAGAAGTCATCTCACTCACTCTAAATTTCTACAAAATGAACTCACATTCAGTACGGATCAACGTTTTAAAGAACGATGAAGAGCAAACAGAGCATTTCTTATACAACATGAAACCAAGGGATTTCGCCGTTTGCGCAGTGAGTGCGTGAGTCACTTCGTTGTTCGGATTACTGGAGCCTCGAATTAGAGCATGTTCAGATTAAAGAAGCCATACAGTACTTGTAAGCATTTTTTTTTTTTTTTAGAAAACGTGAAACCAAGGGAATTCCCGATTTGCGTAGTGGGGATCACTTTGTCGTTTGGATTACTGGAGATTCAGATTAGGGCTAATGTTCGGATTAAAGAGGTCCTAGGACAGTTGTAGTTGTAGTGGTTCCAGGTTGAGCAGAATTTCGTATCTTTTTTTCCTTAAATTGATTTTGAATCGTTTGAGTTGTTCTTGTTCTTTTTTTCATTTGCCGTTTCGCTACAATCTGACAGCTCCTAAAACGCTAGCGAAACGTTGCGGGATTTGTCAGGTGGCAAGAGTCCACATACACACGTCGCGCGCTCTCTATTGTAGTCCGAACACGAGAGCTCGACGCTCTATTATTGTAGTCAGACCAACCGCCGAAGGTCATAATATAAGGAAGTTCGAAAAGTCGCGTTGTCATTGCTGTTTTGGGAACATCACTTTACTGTCTGGTATTCGGTAGTAGATAATAATAATAATAATAATGATGATTTTTATTAGTCCTACAAATATTGACCAAAAGGTCGATGGTTCAGCAGTTTACGCTCGGATAAGATTTATTGTTTCTCCTTCAAGTCCTTGAGAAGAATCTTTAGGATCATCGCCCTGCTGGATTTATATGTTGCTTCATCGATCCATTACTTAATGTGCCCATCGTTTTATGGCTCCGTTCATCAATTTATCAATCCGTCGTTTCTTCGATCCATCGCTTCATCAATCCAATGTTTCATTAATAACTCCATCGTCTCATTAATCCATGATTGCGTCGATCAATCGATCTATCACTTCATCGACCCGTCACCTCATCGATTCATCGCATCATCGTTCTGTCGATCCATAGCTTCATCATCCCATTGCATCGGCGATGCATCGTTTCATCAATTTATGCACAAATTCGCCTAATTTCGTCAAACTAATTCAGTGACCACGCTTGGCTCTTTTTAATATTTTTCAGAGCTTGGCCAAGCTCATTTTTTTTCATTTATCGAGAAAGTAACGTCTTTCGTTTTAGAAGTCATCTCACTCACTCTAAATTTCTACAAAATGAACTCACATTCAGTACGGATCAACGTTTTAAAGAACGATGAAGAGCAAACAGAGCGTTTCTTATAAAACATGAAACCAAGGGATTTCCCCATTTGCGTAGTGAGTGAGTCACTTCGTTGTTCGGATTACTGGAGGCTCGAATTAGCGCATGTTCGGATTAAAGAAGCCATACAGTAGTTGTAAGCATTTTTTTTTTTTTTTAGGAAACGTGAAACCAAGGGAATTCCCGATTTGCGTAGTGAGGATCACTTTGTTGTTTGGATTACTGGAAATTCTAATTAGGGCTAATGTTCGGATTAAAGAGGAACAGTTGTAGTTGTGGTGGTTCCAGGTTGAGCAGAATTTCGTGTCTTTTTTTCCTTAAATTGATTTTGAATCGTTTGAGTTGTTCTTGTTCTTTTTTTCATTTGCCGTTTCGCTACAATCTGACAGCTCCTAAAACGCTAGCGAAACGTCGCGGGATTTGTCAGGTGGCAAGAATCCACATACACACGTCGGGCGCTCTCCATTGTAGTCGGAACACGAGAGCTCGACGCTCTATTATTGTAGTCAGACCAACCGCCGAAGGTCATAATATAAGTAAGTTCGAAAAGTGGCGTTGTCATTGCTGTTTTGGGAACATCACTTTACTGTCTGGTATTCGGTAGTAGATCACTTTGTTGTTTGGATTACTGGAGATTCAGATTAGGGCTAATGTTCGGATTAAAAAGGTCTTAGTTGTAGTTGTAGTGGTTCTAGGTTGAGCAGAAATTCGTGTCTTTTTTTCTTTAATTTGATTTTGAATTGTTTGAGTTGTTCTTGTTTTTTTTTTCATTTGGCTTTGGTTTCCTCGTTTCATTTCTCCTTCTCTTCTGCCTTTTCGTTTGTTTCTTCTAATTTTTTTGCAATTTATTAAGAAAAATTTCGTTTTGAATGATTTGTCACGAGCTGCTTACCTGTTTTGGGTTCAGTAAGTATCATCCTGCACTTCGAAAATATTTTTCCAAATTAACTTGAATGTATTTTTCTTCTTTTATTATCTTTCTTTTTCAGTCCGTGGTTTATACTTTTCAAATAAATTTAAATAATTAAATTACGAATTAAAATAAATAAATTTTCGTCCACTTCTATTTTATTTTCTCATATTTTTTCTGTTCTCTTCTAATTTTCCCTTCACCATGCTTACCTATATTATTGTTTTATCTTTTCATCGTTTTCCTTCTGTAGTTTCTCTTAATAAGACTGACATTTCCTCCGCCCTTTTTGTTTCTCCATATTTTCTTCCTCTCAGTTCAGTTGTCTTGCCACCATATTTTCCTTTTTCTTTTTGTTGTTTCCATCTTCAATAATTTTTGCTTTGCCTCTTCTGTTTGCTTTCCTGTTTTTCTCTTCATTGTTTTTTTACGATTTCCGAATTGATTCGGTTTTTCAATTTTGTTTCGAATTACCTTCGAGAGGGTGTAACTAACTGCTTGCCAGGACGCGGGAAATTCGATTTATTTGACGAAACAAAAAATTAGTCGAGGGTTGGATAGGTAACTAATGCCAATGAATAGAGAGAAAGTGAATTAAGGCAAAGTATAACTAAATTCCCCTAGATGTGAATTCTCCAAGTCCTAACTTTACGTCATAAAAATCCCTAAGTATTGTAATAACCTTCTTGGAAATTGGCCTTTTTTTTCAGGCAGTCTTTATCGATCGCACTGTATTTTATGCCTATTATTACTTTTTTTAATGTGGAGGAGTGTGAAACAGTATTATTTCCATTTATCGCAATTAAGCAAATCGTTTGCTATTAAAATACAAAATTGTATTGCAGGAGAATCACGATATGATCTGTAATAACCGAAGCTAATTTCAGATGGAATATGAAGCAATTAAAGAGCATTTTACGAGTTTTTTTTTCATTTTTTGCAAACATGCTACGCACATTAAACTGTAGATACGACATGATGTTTTTTAAATACCGTACGAAGTTTGGTTCCGAAGGTTTTTTAGAAACGATTTTCTTCTTTGGTTTTGTTGAAGTACTTGAAGTACGTTTTTTTTTAATACGCTTTCTAAATCTGAGTCATGTTGCTTGCTCAAGTTTAGATTGAAAAAAGTTTATGAAATTATTTAACTTTCAGCAAATCGTTAATATACAACGAAACGTTGATTACAGTCGTTCCAACGCCTATAGTCAAAAGTATTTTAACTAAAAAGTAGCTAATGCAAAGAGTGATCAAAAGCAGGCTGATCAATAAAAATAATTTAATTTGACCGAAGATAGAATTATGTGGCGTTCTTACTCAGGGAATATTTCGCCTCAAAGGGGGTGGGTGGGAGGGGTTAACATGTGATACAGGAAGTGTTTTAGTATTTCACCTTTCTCGTCTTGTACCTAACATACCTTAATTCAGCGACGTCCAACACGACCAACCCCATTTCTCTCGATTTACCCCCGTCCGACCAGATTCGGCGTATTTTTACATTTGCCTGATGTGACGAACGTACATAAATCTCACAAATTAAACTTGACGGCGACGTTTCGAACCCGCCGATTCCATTATTTAGGATGCAAGGACGCGCATTTTTTTTTTTTTTTTGCAAAACGGAGATGTGTTAGGGCAGTTTTGGAGTAGCGTCGTCAAAATTCAATCGTCGTCGGCATAATTTTTCGCAGGGCTCCGTGTATTTCCCACGAACACTCGATTAGTACCACCCTTCCCCCCCATCCCACCGCTAGGCTATCGGCGGCTCATTCTGAACTGAATACTGAGCGTGTTTTAATGCAAAAAATGAGGTGGCCGGAATTTGTAACCGCAAACGAAAAAAAAAATGTAAATTTACGCGGAAGGAATTTTGCCACCAAACTCCGGTGGCGTCCCCCCCCCTCTCCCAGCCCATGAAAAATTTATGCATCGTCACACGTTTAATCCCGCCCGGAAAAACGAGCCGTCCTTCAACCGGAGGAATGACGGCGACGACGACGACGACGACGACGACGACGCCGACGTATGAAATTCTAGTCCGCTTTGTTCAGGGAGCTTAACAAGCCCGAATACATAGATAATGAGCAGAAAACAACAAAGTTAAATATGGCGGGCTATATTTTGGAAATTGGTTGAACGAACATGCGTCTTCTTTTTTTTGGAAAAAATATTGTGAATTC
The DNA here is from genome assembly GCA_036172665.1 of Prosopocoilus inquinatus. Classification (NCBI taxonomy): domain Eukaryota; kingdom Metazoa; phylum Arthropoda; class Insecta; order Coleoptera; family Lucanidae; genus Prosopocoilus; species Prosopocoilus inquinatus. Next base: position 4,376,393 of record CM069873.1, read on the forward strand.
GTTTAAATTTCAATCAAGAAAAAAAGAACAACAGTGCTTTTTGTGTTCGTTAAAACTTGACCATGACGTTTTAATTTCATCAAACGCAAACTAATTAATACTAAAGCTAATTAAATCATTAACTACTTTCGATAAAGCAAATAATTATATTTGCGAAACGTCGAATAAGTCAATAAATCACTCTTTTAGCTCGTTTTTAAAAAGCTTTTCTATTTGTTTCATATTTTCTAATTAACTTCATTAGCAACTTTTCGATTTCGGTTTAAATTCCCAAACACCAGAGAGCAAGTCGCTTGCGATGCTTCGCATCCGCTAGCTCAGTGAAGAAGGGCTTCGCATCCGCTAGCTCAGTGAAGAAGGGTGGGTTCCAAAAAAAAAAAAAAACGCCAGGGTGAATGTATACTCCGCTGAACAAACAGTTCCACTCCTAAAATATTTTAGACCGTCAGAAGGTTGATTTTTCAGAAGGTTGAAATACCAAACAAGAGTTCAAAGTGGTGGTAGATAAACGCAGGCGCACATTTAAAGTAAACAATATACTACGCTAAACGCACATTCAATAATCACAGTACAATAAATAGAAAATACTAATCCATTATAAAAAGATTTTATCTGTTAAACTATTACAAGAGTTTAACTTGAAGGCTTCCTCCGCGGTCGTCGTCCGTGATTGAATTCTCGTCTTCCGGTTGGAAACGAGTCACGAGGTTTCAATGGGAAACCAAGAATTCAATCAACGAATACAAGTATTTATGACTAGACAGTAAGTAAAGTAAAGAGCAACTTTCTCTATCTAAGACGATAGTAATTTCAATTTCAATAAATAAAGATAAAGAAACCCAGATCTGACCCTAACCCTCACGTGCAATAAAATACTTATTGTCGTCAGGTTTGAAAAAATCATATTCTAAATTAGTTTTACTTTCGGCTTATTAAACAAAATTGAACTCGCGTATTTTATTGTTTAATTGCAGTTCGCAGGTGCGTTTACTGACACGGGTTTGTCGCGCCGACGCGACGCGGCTCAAACTACGAAAGGCCAAGGAACGTCCGCGGACGAACGCGTGATAAGCAAGTTCCTAGCGGAGTATCCGAAGTTATTAAACCGTACTTGCACTGCATCAACGAATTTTATGTTTACTAAAAAGCAATTGACGCACTCGTTTTTTCACTCTACTGTGTTTTCGTCGTTGCCCGTTGACTCAAACTTTTAGTTAGAAAACGCATTTTGTGTCATCCTTGTGCAAAACACTTCACTGACTTATTAATGACCAAGGCGCGCTTTCAAATATTTTTCTTTTACTAAAGAAGCTTGGAAATTGGTAGAAAAGATTCTCGCACTAGCTTCATTTCTTCTTCCAATTTATTAATTTTAATCGTTTAAAACATGCTGGTGGTTCCCCATCTTACCATACTCTACCCTGCTATTATTTTTTTTTCATCGCCTTCATTACTGCGAGGATAGTAATTTCAATTTCAATAAACAAAGATAAAGAAAACCAGATCTGACCCTGACCCTCACATGCAATAAAATATTTATTGTTTCGTTTGAAGAAATCATTTTCTAAATCAATTTTACTTTCGTTTTTTTACAGAAAATTCAACTCGCGTATTTTATTGTTTAATTGCAGTTCGCAGGTGCGTTTATTGACACGGGTCTGTCGCACCGACGCGACGTGGCTCAAACTACTAAAGGCCAAGGAACGTCCGCGGACGAACGCGTGATAAGCAAACTCCTAGCGGAGTATCCGAAGTTATTAAACCATACTTGCGCTGCATCAACGAATTTCATGTTTACTAAAAAGCAATTGACGCACTCGCTTTTTCACCGTACGGTGTTTTCGTCGACGCCCGTTGACCCAAACTTTTAGTTAGAAAACGCATTTTGTGTCATGCTTGCGCAAAACACTTCACTGACTTATTAATGACCAAAGGCGTGCTTTCAAATATATTTTTTTTTAATAAAGAAGCTTGGAAATTGGTAAAAAAGATTCTCGCACTAGCTTCGTTTCTTCTTCCAGTTTATTAATTTTAATCGTTTAAAACATGCAGGTGGTTCCCCATCTTACCACACACTCCCCTGCTATTATTTTTTTTATTATCGCCTTCATTACTGCTAATTGATAAAAAAAATGAAATGGTTATTAATTCATTGAAGTCTTTGCATCTATCTGAGAGCAGCAACACGGTAGAAATATATAATTTCTGAGCAAACTTGTCTGCACTAAGAATATTTACAGACGAGAAGCATGTAGTGCGGTCGCGTTTAATGTAACTTTCCCGTTCCGAAACGTTTACTTTACCTTCCCTCACAGGGGAAATACGGGGTTAATAAAATAGAAGAAATTACTCATTTATTTCCAATTACGTAAAAGTTTCTTCGGCTCTCGCCCTTGGAGTTCGAGCGCCGGGGATAATATTTTTCTCGTGGCTAAAAACTCCGCAAACTCTGCGAGTAAATATATTACTTTTTAAAAGATTTCAAGCGGGATTTTATAATAGACGCAGCATTTTATGGACTGTTATTGATATGTCTCTATTAGCTACGCAAAAGAAAAATCTCGACGAGGAAAAATGAACGCGTTAATAGTCAGCCAAATCAGAAACTCTCGAACTTCTTCGTTTTTAGATTTTTTTAAGGGAAATTGTTCTTCCCAATCGTTTTCTATGATAGTGGGGAACATTATGCGATTGCACCGTAAACTCATGGGAAGTTTTCCAGCGATGGCAAAATCACTGCAAGATAATTGTCTTACAGGATTTTTTTAGGTAAATGGTTCTTCCCAATCGTTTTCTATGATAGTGAGGAAGATTATGCGATTGCACCGTAAACTCGCGGGAAGTTTTCCAGCGATGGCAAAATCACTGCAAAATAATTGTCTTACAGGATTTTTTAGGTAAATGGTTCTTCCCAATCGTTTTCTATGATAGTGAGGAACATTATGCGATTGCACCGTAAACTCATCGGAAGTTTTCCAGCGATGGCAAAATCACTGCAAAATAATTGTCTTACAGGTGCGAACTCGCTCCGTTTTTCATGAGGCATATGCGTAGTTAAGTTCCGAAAATTTTACAACGAAGTGCTAATCTTCACGGCTGACCTTGCATGTGTTCTGTTTACGCGTTGTGATATTACAACATATCGCGGTTTAATTTCGAATTTATTTTATTTATGAGTACTCAGACACTTGAATCCTCCAGTTTAAAGCATTTTTCGCGAGCTGCATGCGCAACGATTAATAGTCGTTGAACTTGCACGCGTAAACATTTGTTACTCCCATTATTCCCTAGCCATCCTGAGCTACTCAACCTCGAGCCTGGACCACGCCGGCTCGTGAAAATATTTTTATTTTTACTTAATTTTAGATTGGCAAACGGAGATGAGGTTTCGCAAAAATAAGTTATTTTTCCGCCCATTAACGCCGATTTTTTCGAGACATCTTCATGAAGCAACGTTTATTAAAACTTTAATGAAAAAGATGAGCAGAAAAGATTGCGCCCAGAAGTTTAATTACTTCTGTTTCCTCTTGTCATATCTTTTTTTTTCTTTTGGACATTCATCATTTTCATTCGTGCGCGCGAATTTCGAACGATCGGAAACGTTTTAAACACAGGAACCCATTCCCACAAACTTAATTATTCTCTGGTTTCGGCGGTATTTTATATCTAATTGCCGCGTATAAAAGTCGTCCGTAGTAGTTTATCGCCCGCTGACAGACAGTTAATTTGCTAATTGTTACAAGATGCAGGGACTTAAGTTAACGGTCGCCCGTAAAATTCTTCGCGCGAACGTTTTGCGCCGCCCCTTTATTACGAGGAGTTTAATTGCAAGTTTGCACAGGCGGCAGTTTATGCCGGCGTTAATGACGGAATTAGGGGAATCACTGTAACTTTGACACTTGTACCGAGAGTTTCGCGAGCCCACGCAGGAACAACCCCCGCAACACGCCTGGTGGTGTTGTAACGAATTAACGAGCCGACCACGCACGCCGGGAACCCTTACAACGTACACACTTTCACGGGTAGCTAAAGACCAAAAACATGTGTGGGACTTTGGTCCGTTTTTTATTTTTTCTTCTTCTTTAAATTATCTGGCTTAGAACTTGAGCTGTTGTATTCTGTCACATTATTTCTTTTCACGTGATGTAAATTAGTATTATACAGTCGAATTTTATTGACGGGTTTGTTACGGTTTAAATCCCTGGTTCTTTTTTAACATTATTGTGTGGTTCGATATAGTGGTTGTCAGTTGGCCACACTGCTGTTTCCGTTTGGGCGCTTTGATATCACAGCTTCTATTAGATTCTAGAGGTCAAGTGACTCATTACTGAATTCTAATAGGCTAGCCATCTTGACTCACTTCCGGCGTCTACTGTACGCTTTACTTTGCATTTCGCCGTTAGACCAGTACAAGTTAAAGAATCGTTGCTATTTTTTTGCAAGGTTCTAATTAACTATAGGGTTTAGTGGAATTCTTTGTGCCTTGTGAATTGCTTCAAACAACTTATGCCAAGCGGATGACTCGTTTTTTTTCCCAATAAAATATAAGGAACTTTGAGATTCCCTTTTGGCTATCCATATTTTATACGATTTCCTTGTTCCAACAGAGAAATCAGCTTATCGTTTCCGCTTTCTCGTTTTGGGCTTTTCTTCTGGCTCTGTTATATTTTTCGCCGATACCTCTTCGTCGCTTATCGTATCCAGGAGGCGAAGCAAGTGCAATGAAGGTCGAATACGTGAGGGCATCGCTAAGGTCACGGACATCCGGCAGTTGGCAGGCATCGACACACACGAAACTCGACTTGCCGACGTGAGGTGGCGACACTACGTGACAGCTGAGTAAGGTTTGGCATCTACATACGAGCAACCCTTATAAGCTCCTCCAAACGTAACGCATTATTTAAATTATGTTATATACTTAATGCATGTTTGTATATAACGCAGATCTACCGGCACTAAGTTTAATGCGCTCTCGAATAATAAATTAAGCTGCGTTACATTTAAACCTGATTCACATTTTGTGAAAATTAATATTCACTGTTATTGATATTTACTTAAAAAATTAGGTCACATATCAACGCGCCCTACGTGCGTGTGATTTGTTAAAATTTTGTGCCATTGCTTTTTGTACCGTCGCGTCGTATTGTTTATCTTTTGTTTTAATCTATATTTTAAATACGATCTGGGGTTTTGTTGCGTCGAAAAATTGCAAGAGTGGATTGAGCTCCTGAAATTTTTCGAAATTTTCACGCGCGCTGCGATCCTTGGAGGACGGTTCCGCAATGGCGTAGAAATTAGCCGGGGTCGCTCCTTCTGGCGCCCTTGATCTTTGACCTCGCGAGTCTACTTTTTGAGAAACACATCTTTTATTCGTTTTATTATATTAATTCATTTACTAACTATACCAGACAACAAATTTGGTTCAAGTCCTGGCCACCCTTTCGACGATAGGTTTCTTTTCTTATGGAATTTCTTTGAGGTGTAAGGATCCAGATTCTTAGGATAATTATTTTTATAATTCAGTACGCTTATTTAATTCGGATGTTTCATTAAATTAAAATTCGTATCACGACTCGCGAAAGTTAAAAAAAAAACACGTGCAGCGTCGTTATGCAAATAAAAAGCATTCGTTAAGCCTGCGATGGGTGTTCCGAGGTATTAGATCAAGGGCATTAATATCGCTGGAACATCGGCGATGAAATAAATAATTATGTAAGGAGGATGAATCGTGCAAAAGAGCCTTGATCGAACCTTGATACTCCTGACGAAGCTAAAAATCTATAGCGAAACGTTGAGTGGTTTCCCTTCATATTTCAGTCCGGTTCGAGATTAAAAGAACTTTGTACTTAGAAAAAATAGAATTAATCATCAAGGTAACCATCTCCTAATGCAAAGCCGACGTAGACTAAAGTAGGTCATCGGATCCTAATAAATAGGTGGCTTTTCAGATCAGAGGGGAGTTCGTCAAGACAGTTGCCCGAGGCACGAACTCCTGTCTAGAAAAGTGCTTCTTCGATTCCGAATGTAATTTAGTTTGTGTATCACGAGTCGTAAAGTTTTCAAAATTCTAAATTCCTTTTTTTAATCGGTCAATTTTTTAGTTTTGAGCTGCCGCCCATAAGAAAAGAGCCAAAAATATTTCCCCAATAATTTAATTTAAAATAAAATTAGAAAGAGGAGTGAGTTTATTATTGCTGCTTCTGGAAATCATTTTTATTTTAATAATCATGTCATATCTGCGCGATAGAATTTTATGAACGTTCGATGATATTCTGCGATGCCTCCTACATCTAAGTTCGTCTTCGGTTGTATTTCTCGCGGGAGAAATTTCGTTTTACGCCGACTTGTTTCACTAACAGGACAAGTCAACACACGTGAAAATGAAATTTAAAATTGAGCGCGGAAATTCCTGAACGTGTCTCGTCCGGTCCCCGACGATTATTATCCTTTACTGGAGGTTCCAAAGAAAAATCCATCGCATTTATTGATTACTACAAAAAGAAAAAAAGAAAACATATCCAAAGATGGTTCAGTTTGCTGGAAGCACCGCCGAGTTTTCCAATTTTATTAAAACGAAAATTAAAACAAAATTGCGTTACTAAACTTTTCGACTCTGCCTAATACCCAACAACGCATGATGGATTGTTAAAAGTTGATTATATAATAACAGAATTCCCCATTTTATACCGGCCGTTAATTATTATTCGCGATTTTGATTAAGCCCTTTTTTGCGCCATTTCGAATTATGAGGTGAATATTAAATAAATCCGCCGTTATTACGTTTCCATTAGGTTTTTACGGTTGAAACGTTTTAATATTTGCGTTCGTTTTGTACAGTTGCGTTCGATGTTCCTGGCGTTTCGTTTAATTTTTTTTTTTTTTAGAATCGCGTTAGAAAATCATTTAGTGTAATTCAGTCGGCTGGCTTAACCTACCCCCCCTAAACGATGTTTAATGTTGCACTGTTAGATAATAATGATGGCGTAGGCATGCTAAATCCATTAAATATTAGAAACCCAACAGAATTCGAGCGTGTTTAGTAACAAATTGTGTTGATTTTATCCGACCTCTGTGACCTGTTTTGTGGAATATTGATTTTAATGGGCTACCACCCATTAAGAAACCTTGTGTATCTTATGCTGGGGCTACATTTGTGACGCCCAACATCATCTTCATTCATATTTATCACTGACCGTTTCTTTACATTCATTCATCTTGTTTCGCGACTTTTGTTTGAGTTTCAATTTAATTACGGACGCTGCATCTGAGTGACAAACATTTCTCCAGTCATACCCTGTGGTCATTCTACTCTAATTTTGGGAGAAATTAATCTTTAAATGTCGTCAGCGGTCAAACAAATCAATATATTCATCGATTCCTTCTGTTGACGTAACGGAAATGACGTAGGATTTTTCGTGACGTATTTCCTTACTTTTGAGAGTTCATCTCACGACATTATCAGCTCGGTGCCTGCAGTTTGCAGACGCGTTGTTTGCGAGTGCTTTTCTGTTGGGTCGGGGGGCTTCGTAAATCCACCAAAGTTGAACCGTCATTCGTCGTATGTTTCACTGCGACGTTCCGCCAAGATTATTTCCCCGCCGCAAGCATTTACACTAGAGCACGTGTTCGGCTACATTCTACTTCAGAAAAACTAGCAAAAGACTGTAAGAGCCTGCCTTGTATTTTAATTTGGTTTTAATTAGGAAAATATTTTCTAAGATTCTTTTATTATTTACGTAGATTTTTTTACTACCGGATGTTTTCTACTACTGCACGTTTTCTACTACCGGACGTTTTCTACTACCGGATGTTTTCTACTACCGCACGTTTTCTACTACCGGACGTTTTCTACTACCGGATGTTTTCTACTACCGGATGCTGTGTTACTCCTGGGGCAGTAACTTTTTCCACTATCTGAAGCTTTCTTACCGGATTCTCTCACGTTGTTGGGTGCCGCTGCATTTTCTAACCTCGTTTGAAGAAATGGAGCTGTGAAAATTTTGCGTTGTCTCGCTTAAATATTGGAGCCGAGAATATTTTTTGCGTCGTCTCGTTTGAAGTAATTTTGCGTCTGTCGTTTGAAGTTCTGCATATTGGGGACGTGAAGTCTATGCGTGAGGAGCTGAGCTTCCTCATGTCAAGTATCGGATCAGCAAAGCTTTTATTCTCGCCAAGTCGGGAAATCCCGGTTGCTATTTCCCGGGATCCGGAAAACAGCGAATTTCTCGGAAACACCCGGGACAGAAACCCTAGTGAAAACTAACTGCAAGTAAATTTCAGAAAGAAAAATTGTTTTGTTTAAATTTAATAAACGCAGGGTGTGGCGGGCGGGGGGACTTGCTAACAATAACAACAACCTGAAATTTGTATGCGAAGAACAAACGAATATTTAGTAATTTAGTCAGCACGTGGAATTATAACGTGACGTTTTCTGATAAGTTAATCCTCCACGTTTTAAATATTCCGTCCGCGGGCGGAATAAACTCTCGTTTTAATCACGGGGGCGGCTTAGAGCCGCGCGTCAGCGAAATAAAAAAAAATAATAAAACATAATATTTTTACAAATTTCAAGAAAAAAAAAAATGCGCACGTTTCATTTTTGTTAATGCGTCGTCACTTGGTGATAAATATGTACGTAGGGTAATGAAAGTTTGCGCGATTTTCCTTGCCGGCTCTAGGTAGACGTTTATCAAAAGCGTGACGTTCATAGAGCCCGAAACATAGTAAAGCACTTTTACTGCAAGAAAACGCATTATTTACTCGCGGGCATTGTAAAATTCCTTGACGTTAAGCTGGAAAGTTCCGGCAATAAAGCCATTATGTCTATGCAGCTTGGGAACTTTTTTCTCACCACCTGCATTAATCGAGTTTGGGATAAACAGGCTAAACTTGGATGTTAAGCAAATGCATTAGCCATAATTTCAAAGTAACTTCATCATTATAATAACTAAACACACCTCTGAAATAATTACTAGAAAAATTTGCAATACGATCTCCTTTTTTTTTGTCCACGACCACCTCGCCGAAATTTTGAGCTGCCGCTGGTATTACGCAGTGTCCAATTGTGACGACGACAATTCAACAAATGAGAATTCAGTGTACGCAAGTAAGATCTGCCGCTTTATATGTATACAGGGTGCAGCGATTTGAAACGCAACAGAAAATGACGTGTTAATTTAAAATTGCTCGAATATTGGCTTCCCTAATTATTTTACAGCAAAATTTCATTTGGATTTCTTAAAATACTCTTCAGGATGAAGCTGTCTGTGAAGTTTGTGAATTTTTCATACGCTGAGTTTCAAGATATTTAAAAAAGATTCTGTAGCTAAAATCGCGTGTTTAAAATTTAAATGTGTTCGAATATTGGCTTCCCTAATTACTTTAGGGCAAAATTCTATTAAGGTTTTTTAAAGTGCCGTTCAAGATGAACCTGTCTGTGAAGTTTGAGAATTTTCCATTCACTGAGTTTCAAGATATCTTTAAAAAAGGTCAGTAACGAAATTCGATTTATACCAAATTATCAGCACGACCTTAATCAGTGAATGTTAAAATAAATTATTGGAGAAGCTTTTTTCTATCAAAAACGAATTAGATGTATTAATTATCTGTTCAGTTTTCACTATGATTGATCAAGCTGTTCTGATGGTTTGGTATAGCTACAGAATCTTTTTTAAATATCTTGAAACTCAGCGTATGAAAAATGTTCAAACTTCACAGACAGATTCATCGTGAAGAGTACTTTAAGAAACCTAAATGGAATTTTGCCGTAAAATAATTAGGAAAGCCTATACTCGAGCAATTTTAAATTAACATGGGATTTTTTATGTTGCGTTTCAAATCGCAGCACCCATACATATAAAAGGGCAGATCTTACATCTTACTTGCGTACAATGAACTCCCATTTGTTGAATTGTCGTCGTCACAGGTGGACAGTGCGTAATACCAGCGACAGCTCAAAATTTCGGAGAGGGGGTCGTGGACAAAAAATAAGGAAATCGTAACGTTTTGAAACACCTCGTATAAGATCAGCACGTAGCACATACGATTTGGTTAGGCTGTTTTAGTTGGCATAAGTCATATTTTAATTTTTTTCAATTCCAGTTTTATTGTCAACTGTAAACAATTTTCTTTTATTTATTTAACAACGTGAACGGTCGGTTATTTTCGGATGACCTTTCGCACCGTACATCTTGTAATATGTGCTGTTACGTCCACGTTGTAATTTCCTGCCGAAAATGAAATTGTGTGTGTGTTTGTGTATATGTATATTTACATGGCGGGGCGTACGTGAAATCCGGTGTTCTTTGGCCGCCGTTTTTAATAAAATCCCCGGCAAGCAAACAATACATTTCCCAGTGAAATTTCAGCGTGGCTATTTGCTCAATGTTCGCATCGTTTACACGTTCTTTGTACTGTTGACCGACGCTTAGTATCAATTCGCGCGTCGCCCTCCCTTTTCCGCGACCGCGCCGAAATTTTCCGGGCTTGATTGCCTCCGGAGCCCGCACAAAAATGAACCAATTCATCGCGCGCCCTCTCGTAATCTCGGCCTGAGATGTATGACCGGCATTATTGTTCATCTGCTGCCAGATGTTAAAGTAAATCCACACGTAAACAAATCCGGGGGGGTCCGACTCGGCGTCAGCCGGAAAAATGCGCCGGATTAGGTGGGGCTTAGCGAGCGGAATTAGATTACAGGTGAGTTATTTATTTAGTATTTACGTGCCCGGCCTATCCGCTTATGTCAAGAGCTCTCGTCTTCATTATACTCCGGCGAAGTAAATCTCTTTATCTTGTTCGTTTTCCAAAAGGATTAGGACCGTTTTATATGGGATAAACTAATTTAAAAATTAATACCCCCGGACTGCTTTTTAATTAGAAATTTTGGCAGGGAAAGTGAAATTAAATAATAAATCGCTTAACCGACTAACTTGTTTTATAACAAACGGGGCTGACGCCATTAAAATTTAAAAGAAAAAGAAAAAAAAACAAGTAGGCAACCCACTCTACTTCCCGGCATTCTGCATACTGCACGAAAACTTCTAATTTGATTAATGAGTTGCCTATTCTGAAATCATCTCAGGGGACTTTAATTCAAATGAATTAAAACAAATTAATCCACGATGACATTCACTATTATTTTACCTTACAAATAACACGAGGCAATTAATGTTTATATTTTTAAATAACAAATCGCTTAACCGACTAACTTGTTTTATAACAAAGGGGGGCGTCGCCATTAAAATTGTAAAAAAAGGAAAAAAAAGCAAGTAGGCAACCCACTCTACTTCCCGGCATTCTGCATACTGCACGAAAACTTCTAATTTTATTAATGAGTTGCCTATTCTGAAATCATCTCAGGGGACTTTAATTCAAGTGAATTAAAACAAATTAATCCACGATGACATTCACCATTATTTTACCTTACAATTAACACGAGGCAATTAATGTTTATAATTTTAAATAATAAATCGCTTAACCGACTAACTTGTTTTATAACAAAGGGGGGCGTCGCCATTGAAATTGTAAAAAAAAGAAAAAAAAACAAGTAGGCAACCCACTCTACTTCCCGGCATTCTGCATACTACACGAAAACTTCTAATTTGATTAATGAGTTGCCTATTCTGAAATCATCTCAGGGGACTTTAATTCAAATGAATTAAAACAAATTAATCCACGATGACATTCACTATTATTTCACCTTACAACTAACACGAGGCAATTAATGTTTATAATTTTAAATAACAAATCGCTTAACCGACTGACTTGTTTTATAACAAAGGGGGGCGTTGTCATTAAAATTGTAAAAAAAAGAAAGAAACAAGTAGGCAACCCACTCTACTTCCCGGCATTCTGCATACTGCACGAAAACTTCAAATTTGATTAATGAGTTGCCTATACTGAAATCATCTCAGGGGACTTTAATTCAAATGAATTAAAACAAATTAATCCACGATGACATTCACCATTATTTCACCTTACAACTAACACGAGGCAATTAATGTTTATAATTTTAAATAATAAATCGCTTAACCGACTAACTTGTTTTATAACAAAGGGGGGCGTCGCCATTAAAATTGTAAAAAAAAAAGAAACAAGTAGGCAACCCACTATACTTCCCGGCATTCTGCATACTGCACGAAAACTTCTAATTTGATTAATGAGTTGCCTATTCTGAAATCATCTCAGGGGACTTTAATTCAAATGAATTAAAACAAATTAATCCACGATGACATTCACTATTATTTTACCTTACAAATAACACGAGGCAATTAATGTTTATAATTTTAAATAATAAATCGCTTAACCGACTAACTTGTTTTATAACAAAGGGGGGCGTCGCCATTAAAATTGTAAAAAAATGAAAAAAAAAAACAAGTAGGTAACCCACTCTACTTCCCGGCATTCTGCATACTGCACGAAAACTTCTGATTTGTTTAATGAGTTGCCTATTCTGAAATCATCTCAGGGGACTTTAATTCAAGTGAATTAAAACAAATTAATCCAAGATGACATTCACCATTATTTCACCTTACAACTAACACGAGGCAATTAATGTTTATAATTTTAAATAACAAATCGCTTAACCGACTAACTTGTTTTATAACAAAGGGGGGTGACGCCATTGAAATTGTAAAAAAAAGAAAAAAAACAAGTAGGCAACCCACTCTACTTCCCGGCATTCTGCATACTGCACGAAAACTTCAAATTTGATTAATGAGTTGCCTATTCTGAAATCATCTCAGGGGACTTTAATTCAAGTGAATTAAAACAAATTAATCCAAGATGACATTCACTATTATTTTACCTTACAACTAACACGAGGCAATTAATGTTTATAATTTTAAATAACAAATCGCTTAACCGACTAACTTGTTTTATAACAAAGGGGGGGCGTCGCCAATGAAATTTAAAAGAAAAAGAAAAAAACAAGTAGGCAACTCACTCTACTTCCCGGCATTCTGCATACTGCACGAAAACTTCTAATTTGTTTAATGAGTTGCCTATTCTGAAATCATCTCAGGGGACTTTAATTCAAGTGAATTAAAACAAATTAATCTACGATGACATTCACCATTATTTTACCTTACAACTAACATGAGGCAATTAATGTTTATAATTCTAAATAACAAATCGCTTAACCGACTAACTTGTTTTATAACAAAGGGGGGTGACGCCATTAAAATTGTAAAAAAAAAGAAAGAAACAAGTAGGCAACCCACTCTACTTCCCGGCATTCTGCATACTGCACGAAAACTTCTCATTTGATTAATGAGTTGCCTATTCTGAAATCAATTCAGGGGACTTTAATTCAAGTGAATTAAAACAAATTAATCCAAGATGACATTCACCATTATTTTACCTTACAACTAACACGAGGCAATTAATGTTTATTATTTTAAATAACAAATCACTTAACCGACTAACTTGTTTTATAACAAAGGGGGGCGTCGCCATTAAAATTGTAAAAAAAGGAAAAAAAAGCAAGTAGGCAACCCACTCTACTTCCCGGCATTCTGCATACTGCACGAAAACTTCTAATTTTATTAATGAGTTGCCTATTCTGAAATCATCTCAGGGGACTTTAATTCAAATGAATTAAAACAAATTAATCCACGATGACATTCACTATTATTTTACCTTACAACTAACACGAGGCAATTAATGTTTATTATTTTAAATAACAAATCACTTAACCGACTAACTTGTTTTATAACAAAGGGGGGCGTCGCCATTAAAATTGTAAAAAAAAAGAAACAAGTAGGCAACCCACTATACTTCCCGGCATTCTGCATACTGCACGAAAACTTCTAATTTGATTAATGAGTTGCCTATTCTGAAATCATCTCAGGGGACTTTAATTCAAGTGAATTAAAACAAATTAATCCACGTTGACATTCACTATTATTTTACCTTACAACTAACACGAGGCAATTAATGTTTATAATTTTAAATAACAAATCGCTTAACCGACTGACTTGTTTTATAACAAAGGGGGGTGACGCCATTAAAATTGTAAAAAAAAGAAAGAAACAAGTAGGCAACCCACTATACTTCCCGGCATTCTGCATACTGCACGAAAACTTCTAATTTGATTAATGAGTTGCCTATTCTGAAATCATCTCAGGGGACTTTAATTCAAATGAATTAAAACAAATTAATCCACGATGACATTCACTATTATTTCACCTTACAACTAACACGAGGCAATTAATGTTTATAATTTTAAATAACAAATCGCTTAACCGACTGACTTGTTATATAACAAAGGGGGGGCGTCGCCATTAAAATTGTAAAAGAAAGAAAGAAACAAGTAGGCAACCCACTCTACTTCCCGGCATTCTGCATACTGCACGAAAACTTCAAATTTGATTAATGAGTTGCCTATTCTGAAATCATCTCAGGGGACTTTAATTCAAATGAATTAAAACAAATTAATCCACGATGACATTCACTATTATTTCACCTTACAACTAACACGAGGCAATTAATGTTTATAATTTTAAATAACAAATCGCTTAACGGACTAACTTGTTTTATAACAAAGGGGAGCGTCGCCATTGAAATTGTAAAAAAAAGAAAAAAACAAGTAGGCAACACACTCTACTTCCCGGCATTCTGCATACTGCACGAAAACTTATGATTTGTTTAATGAGTTGCCTATTCTGAAATCATCTCAGGGGACTTTAATTCAAGTGAATTAAAACAAATTAATCCAAGATGACATTCACTATTATTTCAACTTGCAACTAACACGAGGCAATTAATGTTTATAATTGAAGTAAACCAAGATTGAATTCTCTATATATATACAGATACCATTCCTTGGTGTTCACTGGGTAATTACCTTCTGCGTATTCCGACTTTCGTAGACGTGTTCGGCAAAACGCTTATTTAGAACATGGAAGGCGCCGCACAGGAACTCCTGTAACTGCATTATCTCAACCGCACTAACCATCAACGTTTAGTTATTAAATGAAGTTTGTTACCTTGACGATGTCGTAAATAAGTTTTGGTGTTTGAAATTCAATTTCGGCGTCACATTGTTTTAAGGGCTTCATTTTCCCGACGGCGGCCGTGCCATCGAAAACTTGGGCCTTCGAGCTCGTTACATCGAAATACCAACCAACCATCGCATCAAGAGAAAATTTACATAATTGGGAAATCCTCCGGACTTTTTGTGTTTAAATAAATAATCCCCCTCTCCCCCACCACCACATACACGTGGACTAACGAATGTGCGAATGTGAATACATTCTTTTCTTTCTTTCGTTTTTTTTTTCTTTTTTTTTTTTTGGTTTAAATTTAATATCGAGCTCGCCTGAATGTGAGCGGCAGCTTCTATGCAATTTTCTTGAAAGCACGTAACATCCCGTGTCAGATACAAAGTGCAGCGCAGCTACTACTGCAGACATAAAACTTCAAATACGTTTCATAGCCTCTAAACGTGTAAGTACAACAACGAGCACTTTCTCGTTTAGTCTACTATCTCAAAACGAAATGCCATTTATTTATGTAAATTCCAATTGCCATGGAATTATTTCGCATTTGGATTAGGGGCTCGCGCAACTTTCCGCTCGTTATTAACAAGCCGGATAACTCGTAATAAGTTTTCCTGCAAGGACAAGGCAACCAAGTTATAACAAGAAGAATTTTTCTGTTTTTTTTTTAACAACAAGCTCGGATGGGATAACTGATTAAGTTTGCTTACAATACAAAGATTGCAAACTTGTACTTATCTTGTTTGCTATTTCCCATGAATAAATTGCAGCTGCTCAACTTTTATTAATTATCTTCACATTTTCTACCAATGAACATAACAGCGTCACGACTAAACAAAAATTAATTGATGATTTAGTTCTGTCCCGGGAAGAAGAAAATTTAAAATGCTATTATATTCGAGCTTTTTCTTTTCGAATTTCGGTTTTTTTAAATATTTTTCCGAGCGACGTGAATTTTCTTTTAGTTAGAACATTTTCCTACAACGTATTACTTAGTTTTTAATGCTAATTGAAAAACAATATTATTTTTGTTACCTAAAAGTAAGATGCTGGGGAAATTAACTTCAGCACAAAGCCAGCAGCTCAGTAGTGATGGGCGTGAGAATTGATTAATTGCGAAAAATTGAGCGCCACTTAATTTTTCGAGAAATTAGGAAAGCATAATCGGTTTAAGCGACGGAGTTTTATTTCGGGCCCACAGTGTATAATCAGTATCAAAAGAAAACACATTAAATGTGTAAAAGCGTCTTGCTTTATGACTGGGTATTGTCGCACTAACTTCTCATCAGAGAAGCCATCTATTTATATTGTTACGGTTAATTTTGAGGGTTAGCCGTATTAATTAAAAAAAAAATTAAAATTAATTGTTAATTTAGTTCTGCCTCGGGAATAAGAAAATTTAAAATCCTATTATATTCGACCATTTTCTTTTCAAATTTCGGTTTTTTTAAATATTTTTCCGAGTCACGTGAATTTTATCTTTTAGTTAGAACGATTTTTTACGACGTATTACTTAGTTTTTATTGCTAATTGAAAAACAATATTTTTTTGTTACCTACAAGTAAGATGCTGGGGAAATTAACTTCAGCACGAAGCCAGCAGTTCAGTAGTGAGGGGCGTGAGAATTGATTAAATACGAAAAATTGAGCGCCACTTAATTTTTCTAGAAATTAGGAAAGCATAATTGACAGAGTTTTATTCTTTGCCCACAATGTATAATCAGTATCAAAAGAAAACACATTAAGTGTGTAAAGGCGTCTTGCTTTATAAACTGGGTATTGTCGAACTAACTTCTCATCAGAAAAGCCATCTATTTGTATTGTTACGGTTAATTTTGAGGGTTAGCCGTATTAATTAAAAAAAATTAAAATTAATTGTTAATTTAGTTCTGTCTCGGGAATAAGAAAATCTAAAATCCTATTATATTCGACCTTTTTCTTTTCGAATTTCGATTTTATTTAATATTTTTCCTAGCCACGTGAATTTTCTTTCAGTTAGAACATTTTCCTACAACGTATTACTTAGTTTTTAATGCTAATTGAAAAACAATATTATTTTTGTTACCTACAAGTAAGATGCTGGGGAAATTAACTTCAGCACAAAGCCAGCAGTTCAGTAGTGAGGGGCGTGAGAATTGATTAAATACGAAAAATTGAGCGCCACTTAATTTTTCTAGAAATTAGGAAAGCATAATTGACAGAGTTTTATTCTTTGCCCACAATGTATAATCAGTATCAAAAGAAAACACATTAAGTGTGTAAAGGCGTCTTGCTTTATAAACTGGGTATTGTCGAACTAACTTCTCATCAGAAAAGCCATCTATTTGTATTGTTACGGTTAATTTTGAGGGTTAGCCGTATTAATTAAAAAAAATTAAAATTAATTGTTAATTTAGTTCTGTCTCGGGAATAAGAAAATCTAAAATCCTATTATATTCGACCTTTTTCTTTTCGACTTTCGGTTTTTTTAAATATTTTTCCGAGCCACGTGAATTTTCTTTTAGTTAGATCATTTTCCTACAACGTATTACTTAGTTTTTAATGCTAATTGAAAAACAATATTATTTTTGTTTCCTACAAGTAAGATGCTGGGGAAATTAACTTCAGCACAAAGCCAGCAGCTCAGTAGTGATGGGCGTGAGAATTGATTAATTGCGAAAAAATTGAGCGCCACTTAATTTTTCGAGAAATTAGGAAAGCATAATCGACAGAGTTTTATTCTTTGCCCACAATGTATAATCAGTATCAAAAGAAAACACATTAAGTGTGTAAAGGCGTCTTACTTTATAACTGGGTATTGTTGAACTAGTTTCTCATCAGAAAAACCATCTACTTATATTGTTACGGTTAATTTTGAGGGTTAGCCATAATAAGGGGCGAAGTCAAAATAGAAAAAAACCCGTTTACATCGTTCGGTGTCGTTCTATAGAACCCTAGAGCCATATGTGGCGATCTATTTTTAGATTGCTTATGTCAGGTTTATATCAGAACTTTCTCCCGGATTTTGTAGAGAGTTTTTACAACTCGGGGATGAGACCGGCTGCAATTCCGCAAAAGCTCTCTGCGGCGTTCGCTACCAGGATTCATTCTGTAAACTCGACGCGTAAGGCGACGAATCACATGGGATTTTTTCATGTCTCATTACAACATGAAAATGGTTGACTTAATTATTTCCAATTTACGTAAGCTTTGGATGAGGCGTTGGTCTTGAAAAATCCCGATGACTGATTTTACTTTACCGGCAGCTGTTATTATCTAACCAATGTGACCGATGCGCGAATGTAGGGACCAAGGTTTGCTTGCAATATATGGAAGAGTCAGGAGCCGATCTTACATAATTATTTCTTCTGTTGCGCCTTAAATTATGAATATGTACGCTCCTTACATTATATATTTTTTTATTTTGTGTTTATTGCAACTCCTGTTATATTTAAAAACAAGACATGTCAAAACGCATTGTGTATGTGTAGTTGGTTGCCTACAGATTGCACTAAAACAATGCTTTGACAAATTTTTTTTTATAAAAATATACACACTTATGTACACAAATTGAAAAGAAAAAAAAAGCGCGTGGTATATCCACGCCCAAAAACCAACATGAAAGACGTTCAACCAATCATTGCGCCTAGCAACGTAAATCCCGTACTTCTGGTACACCGCATATCGCTTGACAAGTGCAAAACGTAGTGCAGTCTGCCGGGTTTCCTTTGATGTCTCGCCGCCAAAAAAGCCGACTTTAAACGGAAATCAGAAACCTATTAAATTTTAAAAATAGGCATTCCCAGAGGACATTGGCGTCTTTGAAAAGAGCGCAAGATTGTATCGAATTGCGTGATATCGTTAGATAATGATAGTCTTCTTCAATAGAAATACATTAAAGCGGTTCTTAGAGCTTAAGCCGCCAGATATGATATAATAAAAGAGAATGCGACCTAGACGCGATTTTTTTTTAAAGTGATAGGTTATTTGAAGGACTCTTTCAAGCAGCACGCTAAATATGACTTGTTTGCACCAAAGTAAACCGCCCTTTCTCGGAAAACCCGAAATGTACACTAACACACCTAACGAACGGCCGGAATTTGACAGCGCAACATGTTTATCAGTAGAAAAGTTGTGAGGGGGTTCAGGGCCAAGTTCCTATTTTATTTTGCATAGGGGTCTAAATACGTTTCAAATGTATAAGTATGGTTGCCTAACTGACACACCTAATGAACGGAATTTAACACTGTAACACGTTTAATGGAAAAGTTGTGACGAGGGGCTCTGTGCCAATTTCTTATTTTATTTTACGTAGGGTTGTACGTTTCATATGTGTAAGTATGGTTGCCTAACTCATCGGAGGACCAATTTTATGAATTCACGAGTAATTGCGGTTGTCTATATATTAGTTGGTGTCATGAAAATTTGACTTTCGTTCTAGGCAACCACACCTACATATTTGAAGCGCAGATCCCTATAAGCAAAATTAAATGGGGAATTGTTTGCTTCGAGTCCCCATAACTTATCTATTTTGTTTCACTTTATCTTTTCCGGAGTTAAACACCGTATTTAAGGGCCGGGTGGTGATGTTGAGGGGGTGGCAGAGAGCTTCAATTCAACCTTCAACAGCGAATTTTCTCAGAAAACTAAAGGCAACCCCCGTTCAGCGCGACGCATCCGATTAAATAAATATCATGGCATTTTCCGCGTTTATTTTCCTAACGAGTCACTTTGTTTCGAAGAAACGCGACGAGTTTGCAGTTAATTAACTTCTGAGAAGACCATAAGGACAACGGAATTATTTATAGGTAACCTAGTTTCAACCCCATCGTTACACTCGTACAATTACACGGCCGGAGCACCGCGGAAATCCACGTAACGAGGAAGGGGTAGTGAAATGCTCACGACTTCATTTACACCGAATTTATTAATCAACATCGTGAGCATTCGATTAAATAAATAATGCCCTCGGACGTGAGAAACTGACGGACCTAGGCGATTAATAAGTGCATCCCGGAGTTGGGAAAACCTCTCCGATCTGCGAATTTTCCCGGAGGTTTTACATGAAATAATGCGCATTTAAATCTTCAGGGGAGGCGGCGGTTGGAGCTTTGAAAACTACGCAAACGTTATCAAGGTTTTCTGGGGTACCTAATCATAATCTCCGGTATTAATCACGCACGTCAAAGTTTAAACTGCGTCATCTAGTGCATATTAATTAACTAAGCTGCATTAAAACATAATTAAGGGCTGCAAGGGGAATGCACCTTTGATTATTACGTCTATTGTTAAAAATCTTTAATTTCATAAAGCTACCTATTTCTTAAATTTTATTCCGTCACGTAAACGAAGGATGTGTAGTGAAGTGCCTATAGTAAAACTTCGCGCCGGATTAAGTTGGGAAATGTGTAAATTTTTTTGTGCACGGGCGTTAAATTTTTAACGTCGTCGGTACGTGATGAATACGTAAACGGAATTTATGAATTCGTGCATGTGTGTGTTTCATTCATATTTAATTCGGATAGAGAATTTTATGCCGGAGCCGTTTCGACATTTTTATGTTATTCAGTGGATTAACTATGCAAATTGAGATGCCCAAAAAAAACCGTATTTGTATTAAAAGGGATAGAATTACAAACGATCTTTAAAAAAGTAACAATAATAACGAAGTGAATAAGAAAGAATAACTTAAAAGAGTAAACTCAAAATAGATAAGTGTTCGAAAGGAGAGTTTGCACGAATCAAAACCAACGTGACATAAGCAGGAACCAATCGATATCACTCTGACGTAAGGGAACGCCAATAACGTCAGAGGCCAATTAAGCTAACCGACGAAATGTTAGCTCGCAAAAACCTGTAGTACACGTAAACTGACCTAACAAAAAAAAAAAACAGACGGCGACGGAAACTTCATGAGTGTCTGAGAACGCATGGATTAGAAATTTCGCCTCAAATCTCACGAGCCAGAAAAAAAGGATGTGTTTGCAACCATTTCAACAGATGATACAATCCTATCAAAAGAAAATAGAATCTCCGAACGATAGTGCTTGCAATTGTTTCATCAGATGATGATGATGCAGTCCTATCAAAAGAAAATAGAATCTCCAAACGAAATTGTTTATTTAAAACCACGAAGAGGTGGCGAGGCTCTGAGAATCTTGCACTAATTCATGGCCGGAGTATTTCGAAGCGAAAGCCCAAATAAACGTTTAAAATAAAACGCAAAGCGTGAGATTGTTTGCAGTCCGCCTAATTAATTAATTAATCATTCCAGCGACGACGAAAGCGATCGTAAAAACTGCCTGTCATCGCAATAAAGTTTCGAGGGCTGGGTGGGGCTAAGGAAGTGTTTTTAAACACAGAGAAAATAATTTCTTAATAGTGCGAAATCGAAAATAAATGCGAGTCGATCGAAATTTACAGGCCGTTCTCTGAAAGCGGTTTTCGCACCGTAACACAAAACAACTCAAGAATAAAAATCCAGCAAAAATAAAAAAAAATTAATTAATTATCTTATTTTAGAGCCGAGTAGACAGTAACTCTATCCAAACCAAGCAAAAAATTAAAACTCAAGAAATAAATTGTCAAAAATTAAAATCGAAACTTTTAATGTCGTAAAATACAGAAAAATTTAAACTCCAATTGGAATTAAAATAGTAAAGGAGTGGTTTAAGAGATAATTGAAATAAACCTCCGCCCACAATAATTTTTATATCCGTAGATACGTATTTCGACAGCCAAGCTGCCATCATCAGTACGCTAGCAAGTTAACTTACATTTAGATATATGTATATATCTTTTAGGATGATTAGATTCTTGTTAGGTTTAACATTTTTATGATTTTGTCAGTGTGATTAGGTTGTTCTTAGACATTTTTTAGTGCTTTTAAGTTGGTAGCGTACTGAAGATGGCAGTTCGGCTGCCGAAATACGTATCTACGGATATAAAAATTATTGTGGGCGGAGGTTAATTTCAATTATCCAAATGGAATGAAGGCCAACCCAACTCAACTGAGCTTAACTCAACCCAAACCAAGAGACTCAGAAAATATTAAAATTTTATGAAATTGAAACCCAAAAAAATTGAAACTTTTAAAAATCTAAATTCAGTCCGTTCTAAGTCAAGGTCAACTCGACTCAATTCATACTAACTCTTTTCAACCCAAACAACAAATTAGAAATAAAATAATGAAACAAAAACCTAAAAATGAGTTGAAATTAAGTATAATATAAGCAAGGTCAAGCCAACTCAGAAAAACAAGAAAAAGAAATGAAAAATAAAAGTTTAAGAAATGTCAAAGCAATTAATAAATTGGCAGATCGCTATCATTAAACGAATGAAAATTAACCAAGCCCAAGAGACTCAAAAATATTAAAATTTCATGAAATTGAAACCCAAAAAATCTAAATTCAGTCCGATCTAACTCAAGGTCAACTCGACTCAATTCATCCTAACTCTTCTCAACCCAAAGCAACAAATTAGAAATAAAATAATGAAACAAAAACTTAAAAATGAGTTGAAATTAAGTATAATATAAGCAAGGTCAAGCCAACTCACAAAAACAAGAAAAAGAAATGAAAAATAAAAGTTTAAGAAAATGTCAAAGTAATTAATAAATTGGCCGATCGCTATCACAAAACGAATGAGAATTAACTCAAACAAATTATTTTATTAGAACTATTACTATGCGAAAAAGATTTGGTTAAAATAATTTTCAAATAAAATCGCTAGATTTTGTCACTAAACTGGCCATGAAGTCACTAAACTTTCGACATGACTAAAAATCACCAGAACTATGATAGCTCTATTGAAAACCCATGAAAGATAGATAGGGACGAATACAGGGTGATTCAGAATAAGTGTCCGACCCGTTAGGAGCGTACTTACTAAGGTCATTTAAGTACGAATTCGCAAGAAATAAATTTATCAGAGACATTCAAAAAATCATTTGGGTGCAAAATGGAAATTATGATTCTCTTCTTTTATATGCATGCACAAGTTCAATGTCCGAAAGAATGAATTGAGTATTACACATTTTTTCCACCGAAAACCATAAACAAAACCGTTTTAGAGTTTCGTTTCAAGGTAAACGATAGTGTTTCCGCGAAGGTTCATTGCTCTTGTGACGCAATAGAGCTGCACCAATGCCTATTAGCCAGTTTATATTTGAATGTTCAGTGCATTCTATCTTGAAAACTATGCGTACTAGACCCTTTATGAATAGAGACTTTTAGTTTTGTTTTTTCGTGTACTACCTGTGGTTGGCGGGTCGGACACTTATTTTGAATCACCCTGTATAGCCATAGCCCAAACTTCATGCTAAAGTTGAAACACGCTGCAGTTACAAAATCATTAAATTGGCGACAGCTCTGGAAATAACGAACAAGAATTAAATATGTTGCAAAACATAAAAGAAAAGTAAAAACAAAAGAGAGCGAATGCAACGAAATGCAGTCGTCACCAGAGGGCGACGCAAATTCTTTATTGGCACGCTGTTACTTTTTAAAAATTTTAGGCTAAACAAGTGGCAGCTCTGATTAATTTCATCCAGCGTGTACAGTATGTCCAGTATTTCAATGCTTTATAAGGAAATGTTGCATTTCGTACGTTCTTTCCCGCCATATTGAATCAGTGGCGAATAACAACTCGACTTGAGAAGAAAGATATTTGGTTCGCCGAAAACTTTGCTGGAATTTTCAACTTTCTCTTTTTCTTGATATTTATTCTTTAACCGCATTATACAGTGTGTTCAAGGAACGATTTGGTACGATTTAGAGTAATGTATGATTTACTGCAAACGTGTACAAGTCGTTATTTACCAACTTCTTGAAAGCATGATTACTTTTATAATCATCTGGCAAATTGTCGTGACCATTTAAAAGTTTTAGAAGCACAAGCCCTAGCTGTGGGGTGTTTGTTCACCCAGGCACTTTTCTGCCTGGAAATTTGCCATTGACTTTTTTTTATTCAGTACCTGTCAGCGATTATCTTCTTTGGAGACGTCACCATATTTTAATTAAATATTTTAATCCAAATTTCATCGTGACAATTTAAAGGTTTTGGGATCACAAGCCCTAGCTGTGGGGTGTATGTTCACCCTGGCACTTTTCTGCCTGGAAATTTGCCAATGACTTTTTTTTATTCACTACCTATCAGAGATTATCTTCTTTGGAAAACGTCACCATATTTTAATTAAATATTTTAATCCAGATTTGATCGTGACAATTTAAAGGTTTTGGGATCACAAGCCCTAGCAGTGGGGTGTTTGTTCACCCTGGCACTTTTCCGCCTTGAAATTTGCCTTTGACTTTTTTTTATTCAGTACCTATCAGAGATTATCTTCTTTGGAAACGTCACCATATTTTAATTAAATATTTTAATCCAGATTTGATCGTGACAATTTAAAGGTTTTGGAATCACAAGCCCTAGCAGTGGGGTGTTTGTTCACCCTGGCACTTTTCTGCCTGGAAATTTGCCAATGACTTTTCTTTATTTAGTACCTATCAGAGATTATCTTCTTTGGAAAACGTCCCCATATTT
This sequence comes from Prosopocoilus inquinatus, assembly GCA_036172665.1. Lineage (NCBI taxonomy): Eukaryota > Metazoa > Arthropoda > Insecta > Coleoptera > Lucanidae > Prosopocoilus > Prosopocoilus inquinatus. The sequence continues at coordinate 4,400,913 of CM069873.1, forward strand.
TAATTAAATATTTTAATCCAGATTTGATCGTGACAATTTAAAGGTTTTGGGATCACAAGCCCTAGCAGTGGGGTGTGTATGTTCACCCTTGGACTTTTCCGCCTGGAAATTTGCCATTGACTTTTCTTTTATCCAGTACCTATCAGAGATTATCTTCTTTGGAAAACGTCCCCATATTTTAATTAAATATTTTAATCCAGATTTGATCGTGACCATTTAAAAGTTTTGGGAACACAAGCCCTAGCAGTGGGGTGTGTATGTTCACCCTGGCACTTTTCCGCCTGGAAATTTGCCACTGACTTTTTTTTTATTCAGTACCTATCAGAGATTATCTTCTTTGGAGAACGTCCCCATATTTTAATTAAATATTTTAATCCAGATTTGATTGATGGCTTCGGATCTAAAAACGCCAATTCCAAATCTCCCTCATTTTGAGCTATTAATGCCATCAATTTTCGTTCGGGCGGTTCGTAACGTCATCGTACACTCGCATTTGCAAACTGCGGTAATGCCCCGGCTATCAGATTCAAACAGTTTAACGAAACGCTAACAGAACTCGCCGCCGATTGAAATCCGAACCTCCGACCCGCGATAAATTCCGCCCGATTACCGCTCGTTTGTACTAACAAATCACCGCCGCCTGTAAGAATTATCCGGCGAATTACGACTTGTCGACGACCTGCACCTAATTAGAAATGAGCGAGGGCCTGAAGTGGCCACACACGCCAATTCGTGATTTACGACCTGCGGAGGACCTGAGAGCTTTTGCTCGCAAAGTTGCGCGAACTTATTTGACCCAGTTCCGCTAATTGTCTAAATTAGAATCAAATTTCGCCCCGGCTATTAGGAAACTTTGGGCAATTTTAACGCCGCCGCCGCTGTTCGCAGACTGGCCCGTCTGAGTTAATTCACGTTCATTATTTGGGGGCTGCCCCCGGGGCGATCGATGTCCGCAGGAAATTTTTATGTTAAAGGTGATTAGAGGGTTAGGGTTTATTGACATGAACACGAACGCTGTTATGCTATTATTCGATTTAAACTTTTGGCTTACAATTAGTAATTATTAAACTTTGTTTTCGTGTGTTTACGCTAATGTCATAATTGCTTTTGAACGGAAGAGAAAAAAATTATTTTGTCCTGTACCCTACACACCAATGTATTCGATTGTACAGAGTGTTCCAAAATTCTCGAAAAGTGCGACAGTGCCCCTTTAAAGTCGTTTTATCAAGAAAATGTCTAAACTAGAAAGTTGTGTAGGTTTTCGTTCCGCGTAATTTAAAACTATTTTCAAATATACAGATTGTTCATTTAATAAGTTACATTATTTTTTTTTAATGGAAAACATCAGCACCGTCGTAGCGCCTGGTAAGAGGGGCCTATATTCAATGAGAATGGAAGATTGTATTCAATCAGAAATTTTATTTTTCTTGCCAGTCACGTGGCTTTTATGACTTGTTTCGAAGCAAAAACTAACCAACCAACCAACCCATTCGCTAGCGTTCGTTCACAGTTATCGGCAAACTCCGAGCAGATTTGTCCGCGTGTGTTCGTTAGTCTGGACGGGCCTTTAAAGAGTATTTGATACTTGCACTAAAAACTGAAACTCCCTGTACACATTAAAATGAACAATGGTAGACGTTGGATGATTTTTCAAAACAATTTTGAAACTACTGAGGCCTGCTTTTATACAGTGCGTTCCCGAATTGAGGTCTCGATACGTATGATGCACCAAAAATTTTTTAATTCAGATTTCATGCTTTGCAGTTCAGAGGTGTGCTTGGCTTGGCGCGATGTGTGCCAAATTTGACCTCGAAAGTCTTCAAGGTGGCGGAATTAACACAAGAAGAAATAAAATCTTTGTGGGTAAAGTGGTCTTCCTTTTGAATTTAGAAGAAAATATTACTGAGATAAAATGTTTACCATTTGAAATTAGGAAGATACACCAAACTCCAACATCCAGGAAGAGAAAAGTTGAATTACGAAAAATTACTGAGTTTTGATAATATTTTAGTCAAGTTGTAAAATGTTAGCGCCATCTACATATTTGTTGGCCAAACTACAAATAAAGGATGATTGTTCAAATAATATTCCTCCCCTATGAGTACCTGATGGCGTTAACGTCTTAGAACTCTACTGATATATTATTATTAATTTTCAAAAATTTATTTTTATTTTTCTAGGATGTTGGAATTTGGTATATCTCCCTTACCCTTCCTCAAAAGGAGGACCCCTTTACGATTTTATTCCTTCTTGTGTTAAATCCGCCACCTTGAAGACAGAAGAGAGAGAGAAAAGAAAGAAAACTTGGTACAAACAAATTTCGCAACGAGCAGACCTGAACTGCAAAACATAAAACTCTAAAATTTTTGGTCCATTATGCGTATTGCGAAGTCAAATCAGGGACACACTGTATACATAGTAAATTGTGACGATGATACTTTTCTGATATTGTATTTAAGACTCAGATCCAATCGATTGAGTTTCCTTGGGATTCTTAAAAAGTTTTAAAAACTGCAAGCTGCCCCATATACATTCTCTCGAATTATATTTTTAATTCAGATCTAGTCTATTCGATGCCCTTGAGAATTTTCTTAAAGAGTATTTGGTACTTACGCACTAAAAACTGCAACAACCCGTATATATTACACTCGGATTGCATTTTTAACTCGGATCTAATAGATTCAATTTCTTTGGGACTCTTCCCGAAGACTGTGTGATAATGATTTTGAAAATTTGAAATGAATTTGAAATGACTTTTCTTAAAGAGTGAGATTTGATACTTATGCACTAAAAACTGCAACAACCCGTATACATTACACTCTGATTACATTTTTAACTCGGATCTAATAGATTCAATTTCTTTGGGACTCTTCCCGAAGACTGTGTGATAATGACTTTGAAAATTTGAAATGAATTTGAAATGACTTTTCTTAAAGAGTGAGATTTGATACTTATGCACTAAAAACTGCAACAACCCGTATACATTACACTACGATTACATTTTTAACTCGGATCTAATAGATTCAATTTCTTTGGGACTCTTCCCGAAGACTGTGTGATAATGACTTTGAAAATTTGAAATGAATTTGAAATGACTTTTCTTAAAGAGTGAGATTTGATACTAATGCACTAAAAACTGCAACAACCCGTATACATTACACTCGGATTACATTTTTAACTCGGATCTAATCGGTATTTTTGTTTGTTGGTTCGAAATTGACGCCCTCAATACATCCGGATTTGGCTACCTGTTAAGTCGTCTCTCGCTCACGACCATCTCCACTGAACTGGGCATAATTGGAAGAGCCATTTTAATAACTGCTGGTAGGGATTCAGTTTTTTGGATTAAAGAATGTACTTCAGATAAGAGAACCTGTTCTTCTCTTCATTAAATTATTTTAAATAAATAAAATTTGGCAAATTAAGTTTTTTCTTAAAGATTTCTTTTTGCGTTAGTAAATGCGTTAGGAACTCAGTATTTTCTGTTTATCTATTGCATTTGTAAGGTTTAACCGCAACTGTTTCCTTTTGCAATTCTTGTTGTGTTATGCTATTCGCTGGTCGTGTTTGTTTAGTCTGGGGGGATCGTACGCATAAACCTACCCCCGTATGAACACGGTAAATCTAAACGCTCTGCGGTTGTTCATGCTACCTGTGCATAAATATGCCAGGTGGAATTACGGCATACTTTTACCGTCTCCTGCAATATTTACGAGGCTTAGCGAGTGCGAGAGAATTATCATCTCCGCCAAATATTTGCTTTCTTGTTGGGTGAGTAATACTTCAAGCCACAAAAAGGTTTAAAAGCAATTATCGGATTAGTCTGTCGATGGAAACATTTAACATTTAAATTTCTTAAGTTTACGCGTGATGCGCTTGTTTGCATTAATTAATTATTTTCCACCAAGGTCTCGATAAAAATAGGGAAAATTCTAAGTCGTGCAGTTACGGTTTACAATCTCATCAAAATTTAATTAATTGCGCCTTATCCATCCATATCACGTTGAACTTCGTGCACGAGAGTAACGTTATAGTGATTAAAGTAGTAACGTGATGCGAAATTTGTAGTAGTAAATTGGCCTAATTGAAAATACAATTAAAGTTGGGAGCGCGGGGGTGCTTGCAACGTGCGCCCCAGAATCACCCCCCCAGACACACACGTATGCGCTCCACAACACTTCGACAATTCAATCTGAAACTAATTACCAAGTGTGTACGTTTGTTGCAGCTCTTAAACCCCTCAACCACGTTTGAGTTAATCTTCGTGTTACGTTTCGCATTAATATCTACGAGCCACCCCCCCTCCCCCGACCGGCGCTGCCGCCAAAAAAAAAACACAACTTAGAAATTAAAACGAATTTCCTCTTCACATGTTGTTGTTGTTTTTTTTTTTTTGGGAGGGGGCGGTCGAACTCCTCCTAATCACCGAAACGAAAGAAAGGGCGCCCAAAAAAAGCAAAAAATTGATTTTTGTTTGCAAGTTTTATATCACAGTTTCTTTTACAATTGGCTCCGCGCGAAGAAAATGGGCCGCAGGAGGATTCCCACCTTCCCGTAACCGGAGAAAGAAGCGAACCCTCCGGAGCATAAAACGAATAAAGTTTTGGGTTTTTTCATCGCGCATTGATAGACAAGTTTCGCGGAGCTCTTAAACTTCCATCTGGAAAAAAAAGAGGGAAAAATTCGCGTAAAGAGATAACGTTCGTGGGGAGAAGGTCGCGCAGATTTTCCTTTTGCCGAATGTATGTGCTGTTTCTGGGGGGGTTGGATGTTTTACAAACGCTTACATCTGATAAAGTAGCTCCGGAAAGAGTTTTATGACGACGTGAAAATTTCGAATTCTTTTAGAAGCCCTCCTCAAAAAGATTCCATTAATTTTATATGCGGAAAATTGAATTAACATGATCTTTTATCTTAATGGAATTTTAAAAATGTATTAGAATTTATAAATTTATAAATCAAGTTGATCGTTTATTATCTTTTTTCCATTCGCTAACACACACTGGGTGACTATTTTCAATCCATGACATTTTAAATTAAAATCACATTAAAAATATCAAAAAATTCATTAACAAGAGCAATCATGCTAACCTCCTATGTTCCGGATTGAAAATGATCACCCGGTATATATAAAAAACAACTATTGTTACGAATTTGGGGGTTTATAAATTATAGTCGTTGAATTTCAGAACACTTTAATTACAAACTGTCACTTTACGCAATTAAAAGCACAACAGTAATGAGCTGCAACACCAAGTCTATCAAATAACACTTCTATAGCATGTACTTTCTACTATTCGAGGTATGAACACTTCGCTCGCTAACTTATAACTGCTCCACTGGCGGGCCGGTACGGCTTTTATAGTAGATTTCTGTATTCTCGAAGTTACTAGAATCGTCGTGAACCACCGAGAAATTGCAATAACATTCTGTGACGTAAGATGGGGTGACTCGTAGTGAAAAATAGATCTATTTGCGCGTAACTGCTGTGACACTAACACTAACACCTCCTTTCTTTTCCTCTAGTATTCATTCAAAAATCTTTTCCTTATTAACAAAAGCAAACCGTTCTTCCTTGTTTCCAAACGAATTCTTTTTTTTTCTTTATGAATTTATCGTCTTTTATCCTTGTCATTCTATTGTTTATTCATATTGTTCAGTGTTTTACTTTTTCGTTTTGTCGCTTTTTCCTCACCGTATTCTTTTCGCGCAAAGAAATAAAGCGATCGTCTTTTATCCCCGCGTCCCCTTCGCTTGCCTTTCGTCACGGCATCCTTTTTTAATTCAAAAAAAAAAAAGGATCTATCTCATCTTTTGTTATTATAGTTTTCGTTCTTGCTGTTTAATTACTTGTGGATGGTATGAATTTTCCGGTTTTAATTTTTCTTGATGAAAAAAAAATAAATAATAATAAATCTAATAAATCTATCGTCTTTTGTTCCGCCCCCTCCCCACTCTTTTCTTTTGTGACCCAGTTTTATTCTTTTTTTGTGATGATAAGAAACCGAGTATGATTATTTTTTGGAACAAAATTGTTCAATTTTACAAAAAAGAAAAAAACTACAAGTCAGGATAAATAAAATTTCTAAACTTCCCTTTGATTTTTTTTGTTAATACTGCCGAATTTTCTTTTTTTTTCAATAACCATAGCCGCCCTTTGAACAGCGAAAGAAAAAATACAACGAAAAAAATGCTAAGAAAACTCTTTTGCGTTGTAAAGGTGGGGAAGGGGGTAAGCTCCCGTTAGCTTTTCCTCGGGCAAAAGAAGATATTAAATTAAAACTTTTCTTTTCGAATGTTCTTTGAATTTAAGTGTAGTTTTTTTTTAAATTCTTTACGAATTTTTGAAACTTGTTTTTCTTGTCTGATTTGAGTAGCGCGGCATTGAGTTTCTTTGTATTGGACTTACTTATTATTGTGTTTGGAGCGTTTTGAATTTCGAACTCATTATTTTTTAAATTTGAACTTTTCCGAGTGATAAGTTTGTTGTTTATTTTCATTTTTCTCTAACCTTAATTTTTCGATTGGGTTGCCTCTAAGTCGAGTTCAACAAAAGAAGCCAGATGGAGACTGAAAATTTAACAGCAAACAAAAATAAAGCCACACATGAAACAGAGATGAAAGGAAGCAAAATCAAACAACAACAAAGTATGGATTTACTAAAAAAAACTCGACGATTTCTGCTACAAAATTATTTTTACTTAGTGACTGTAGGGCTGTAAGGGATGATCCCACAACTTACCTGTTCTAGTCGATACGGTTTACTAAGAATCCAGACGATTTTTGCTGTCAAATAATTTTTAATTAGAGAGTTATGAGAGATAGTCCCACAACTTACCTGTTCTAGTTGATAATCAAGTACAGCAGGAAACTGCTACTCTTGCTGGATTATCCAGTCGGTAAAGAAGAGTGGATGAAAATAGAACTAAAACAAAGGCAACAAATTACAGAAAGCAAATTGGTACTGGTTTCATCCATCGAGCGATAGATGAATGAAAATAGGACAAACTATCAGTAATATCAAATGATTCGTTACAAAAAAAATTGAAACAAGCAACGTTGAAATACTGAGAATAGAACGCGGGAAAAATAAATGACTGGAAACTGTGTACTTCGGGGGAGTGTCAAAACAACAACAACAAAATGTAGACTTACTTTAAAACTTGGTGATTTCTGTTAACAAAAAAATTAATTAGTAGGGCTACAGGATGCTAAATTAGACTGTTTTAAAACAGTTTATGGTAAATATTAAGAAACAACTTCTTTTTAAAACACTTAGAACAGTGACGTTTCGCTACACATTCACAACTTTCTCGAGGATTGGCGATTGTCCTTGAGATTTTAATAGTGTGCCAAAAAGCGCACTTTGCAGTTTCTCTAGCTCTTGATAATCAATTTTTTTCTTAATGTTGGTTGGTGATTATGTCAAGTCAAATCGCCAAGTGTTGGCAAAGTCAACGCTGGTTCGTTCCGTTGCGTGTAATAACTAATTCGGTCCTTAAATCTAAAACCAATAAGAATTGTGAGAGTAAGTTATAACAAAAAAAGAAAGAAATAATCCCAATTCATTAATTCTATTTTACTTTCATTAAATCTAATACACGTACATAGTTTCTTGTGTTAGAAAGTGGACTCTTCTTTATGATATAGCAACGAGCGTCCGTGATGTATGAAAATTCCCGTCATATCCGATTCAGCGAGCAAGTTTAGAAGATGACGCATGTAACCGAGCGCAGCGCGCAGAGCTTTCGCGGAGTCGCCGCCGACAACGCGCCGGGAACGGTAAAGCATGTTTCGAATCCTGAAAGCTCTGGAAAACTCTGGTGTCTAGAGTCTAAAAATACTCCGGCACTCCCGAGCTCCGCAGGGGCTCCGGAGTTTGTATACAAAACCAAACCGACAGCAAAGCAAGCAGGTCGTAACAACTATTTATTCATTTATTTAATAAATGTATTCTTTACTTTGATTACGTCCCTTGTTACGACTGCCTCAAAAAGATAACCGTAACATTCAAAGCAAAGCAAGCAGGTCGTAACAACTATTTATTCATTTATTTAATAAATGTATTCCTTATTTTGATTGCGTCCCTTATTACGACTGCCTCAAAAAGATAACCGTAACATTCAAAGCAAAGCAAGCAGGTCGTAACAACTATTTTTTTTTTTAATTTAATAAATGTAGTCCTTACTTTGATTACGTGTCTTATTACGACTACCTCAAAAAGATAACCGTAACATTCAAAGCAAAGCAAGCAGGTCGTAACAACTATTTTTTTTTAAATTTAATAAATGTAGTCCTTACTTTGATTACGTGCCTTATTACGACTACCTCAAAAAGATAACCGTAACATTCAAAGCAAAGCAAGCAGGTCGTAACAACTATTTTTTTTTTAATTTAATAAATGTATTCCTTACTTTGATTACGTCCCTTATTATGGCTACCTCAAAAAGATAACCGTAACATTCGGTGAAGCACCGTGGCTAATTTTTTTATTTTTTTATTTAAACATGAATTTTTTTATTTAAACATGAATTGCCTGCATTTTGGACTGACTTCTGACGTATTGACGTATTGATGCGTACATTTGTATTTTTGAAACTTCAAATTTAATTTTTTGCGCTTCAACTTATAAAATATTGTCAGGATTGTCGCTTCCATCAAATCGCGACAGGATCTCTAACATGTTACTCTGAAAAACTCCGGTGTCTATGGTAACCAAACCGACAGCAAAGCAAGCAGGTCGTAACAACTATTTATTCATTTATTTAATAAATGTATTTCTTACTTTCATTACGCCCCTTATTACGACTACCTCAAAAAGATAATTTAATAAATGTAGTCCTTACTTTGATTAAGCGCCTTATTATGACTACCTCAAAAAGATAACCGTAACATTCAAAGCAAAGCAAGCAGGTCGTAACAACTATTTTTTTTTAAATGTAATAAATATAGTCCTTACTTTGATTACGTGCCTTATTACGACTACCTCAAAAAGATAACCGTAACATTCAAAGCAAAGCAAGCAGGTCGTAACAACAATTTTTTTTTAATTTAATAAATGTATTCCTTACTTTGATTACGTCCCTTATTATGGCTACCTCAAAAAGATAACCGTAACATTCGGTGAAGCGCCGTGGCTAATTTTTTTATTTAAACATGAATTGCCTGCATTTTGGACTGACTTCTTTATTGATGCGTACATTTGTATTTTTGAAACTTCAAATTTAATTTTTTGCGCTTCAACTTATAAAATATTGTCAGGATTGTCGCTTCCATCAAATCGCGAGAGGATATCTAACATGTTACGACCGCAGTTGTTGCAAATCGCAGGAAGATGCAAGCAATTCTGTTAAGGGGGCGAGCTTCTAGACGTAGAGCGCAGGAAAACGAAGGCTATAAATATTATCCTAAGTTATTGGTCATCATTTGTCGTCAGCACTGATATAGTCATGCATGACATCTCAGCCAATTTTACAGTCTAATTTTGTCGATGCATTTCTTTCAAAGAGAGACATTTATTATTGTCAGCACCTCGTTTTTCCTGTGAAAAGGAAATCTACATGTTTCTTTTTAAAATTAAAAATGGAATTTAATTAATGAAAAGCACTGAAAATCTTCTTTACGAAAACAATGTGTTAATCAGCTAATGAATCAATACTGACATCCGGACTGGGCTTTGCGATGTGTACATTGAAATTAATTTAGAATTCTTGCACTCTGAAATGATTCTTATTTTACTGAAAGAAAAATATTAATTTTGAAAAAAAACCCCTCCACCAAGCAGAACTTATTTTTTTCCGCTTTTATGCTGGGGGAAAATACATTTTCGGGCAGAAATTGGAAACGAAATTATACACTCGGAGTCCCTGGAAGTTAAAGGAAAGTGAAATCGACGAGATCGATATAAGAGAGTGACGTGCTGTGTGAAACCCGAGAATTCGAAAATGACGACAAACGGAGAATGTAATTTTCGGCATCCTCGGGAAGTCTAATAATATCGAAGCCAAATAAACGTCAGGATCTGCGAAATTAAATCAGAAGAAGAAACTTTAACTAACATCAAAGTCCGGGGACTTTTAATCCGGGAATGAATTGTTACGGCGCGGCGACGAATTGTTTATTTTCCTGTGCACGAAATATTTAATAACGGCAAGGGGGGGATTTTTTTTTAAATCCCCCTCACGTATTTAAGTCGTCGTGCGAGGGACACGCTTGCAATATTTAGGAATCGCAATTCAGTGCGCTGTAATTTCAGGAATCCAGGTAATTAACTGTCGTGTTAATAAGAAACTCACCTGAAGAATGCTTAAAATTCTCGAAAAAGAAGAACGAACGAACCCTCGCAAGTTTCAATCACCGGGGGAGTGCTAATCGTCTGCCTGACGAGAGGTATGTGCAGAATTCCGAAACGTGGAGTGCGGCTGTAAAATGTCGGACACGAGAGCTTTGGACTACCGCAAGACCAACAGTGATGCATTACAGAGGCTCCACAAGCGTAATTAAAGCTCGCCTAAGATTTTATACAAAATTGCATAGAAAAATGCATTGCATTTGCACGAATTTTCATCGCATAACTCACGTGAACACAGTGAAAAATTTAAGGGTTCACAAGTTATAGTCGTTAAATTTCAGAACACTTTAATTGTGTAAGCTGTCGATTTACACAATTAACAACACAGTAGTAATGAGCTTGTCTATCAAATAACACTTTTACAAAATGTACTTTCTATTTATTCGAGGTACGAACCCTTCGCAGGCTATCTTAATAACTAATTACTCCTGGCGGATCGTACGGCTTATATAGCAGAGCCCTGTGTTGCTCGAACATACTAGAATGATCGAGTAGTCTTCGGTCATGTTCTGTGACGCAAGGTAATCTTCCTGCAATCAATAGTATCAATGTAGTCTCCCATTTATCTGATCACTTTGCACAAATATTCGCTACTGAAATACCTCTACTGCGGTCAAATTTACCCCACAAGGTTAATCTTACTCGAAGAGAATTCAGCTTAACCAATCGTTTGACTTTTGTGTGCAATATTCTTCAAGATGATTGGTTTACTTCTTCTCCTATTCACTTTGATTTTGAAAATTTGATGAGCATTTTTACAAAACATTTCAATTCATCATTCCCATTATCCTGCAAAAGTATTTCCAACAAATCTAAAAACAAATCTGACTGGGTAATTGATGAAATCATTCAAAAAGGTAATTTACTTGGAGATCTATGTCATATGTGCAATATCTCAGCTGACTATACTTTAACTTAAAATTGTATCGTGCTAAAAAGCGAGAATATCAACAACTTGTAAAAGATGCAAAAATATCGTTTAATAATAATAAAGTTCTTAACGCTACGGCATGTGGCAAAAGTAAAATTATTTGGGGCATCATCAAGGACTCTCTTCTGAGACTCTCTCGAACATCGAATTAATGGTTAATGATGTATTTATACTGATCCTTATATCATAGCGAACCTTTTTAATGAACACTTTATTCCAGATTATAATTCGATTCAATCAAACAAAGTTGAAACTATTGTAAGTTCACACCAGCAGTCAAATTTCTTTCTTTCTCCCGCTGACTAAAGAGAAGTTAAAAATATTTTAATAAACTTCTCTTCAAAAAAAAAAAGCGTCAGGATATGATGGAATTCCAGGTACTATTCTTGCAGATGTTACTGACCTAATATGCACAAAACTGGCAGAAGCTATTAATGATTCTTTTGTTACGGGAACTTTTCCTGATTCTCTCAAGCTAGCCAAGGTCTTACCAGTTTTCAAAAATAAAAGTTCTAAACTTGACATAACCAACTATCGCCCTACAACGCTGCTTTCTATCTTCCCTAAGGTATATGAAAAACTTATCTATGATAGATTGTATTCATACCTGATACATTTTAATATTCTATCTAATGTCAGCATGGTTTTATTAAAGGTCGATCTACTGAGTCTGCAATCTTTGAATGTCTACACGAAATAACTTCTTGTCTGGATGACGGTGGAGCTCCCATTGGTACTCATTTTGAACTGTCTAATCTAAAGCATTCGATACTTTAGATCATCAAATTTTATTATCGAAACTATATGTTATTGGTATCAATGGAGTTGCTTTGAATTTGTTTCGATCCTATCTCTCTGGTAGATCTCAACAAGCGTGTATCAGACACATGAAGAATGGTGTAATTGAGGAAATTTTGTCTGACCTTACAGTAATAAGTAAAGGCGTACCACAAGGCTCAATTCTAGACCCATTATTGTTTATACTCTACGTTCATGATTTGAAACTACAATTTCCATCTGTGACATTGTGTCAATATGCTGACGATACCTCGTGTATAGCGACTGGTAAACCTCATGCCTTATCATCAAAAATTGCCTCACTCTCTATTTTACAAATGTTTAAATGGTGTGAGAGCAATAATCTTCAGTTAAACCATAATAAAACTGTGGTTTTGCAATTTACAAATAGACCATTGCTGTCTAGCATACTTATTAAGCGTCATGGAAAATCAGTTCCAGCCACAGATAGTGTAAATGATTCCGCACTAAAGTTTAACATTCATATTGAATCTGTGTGCTCAAAATTGTCTCGTTTCTGCTACGTTGTAAGGAATCTAAAGCCGCGTACAGACCTTCGAGCCGAGCGGCTCATGAACCGATCAGCTCACAGATGTGGACGAGGGTTCTTTTAATAATCGTGTACGAACTTGCGTACAGACTCGCGAGCTGAGAGGCTCATGAGCCCCTCGGCTCACAAGTCTGCACCTGGCTTTAGTAATTGTGTTTCTGTGGATATATTAAAAATATATTATACGTCTTTTATTCAGTCTACACTATCTTATGGTTTAATTTTTTGGGGAGGGTCATCTAACTCTCGGCAAGTTTTCATCTTACAAAAATCAATTTTAAGAATAATATTATGCAAAAAGCCCACTGATTCGTGTAAACCCCTATTTAAATTACTTGAAATCTTGCCATTACTTTGTCTCTATACTTACAATCTTGCTGTTTTTGTTAAAACTAACCTAAACTTATTCCCGAAAAATAAAGACAATTATGGATCCGATTTACTTCCGAAAACTAGGTATTGTAGTAATCTAATAATCCCTAAACATTGCACTGCTCTTTTTGAAGGCGGTGTCTATTATAAGGCACTAAAAGTGTTTAATCAGTTGCCTGCTCCATTAAGATTGTTGGAATCTACAATTAAGTTTAAAAGAGAGTTAAGAATGTTTTTATTGAGTCACTGCTTTTACGACTTTAAGGAGTTTGTATAACCATTTGACAAGTTTTATTCTTTGTCTTTTCTTGACGAGGCTTATATCTCTTTGAGATCCATGGCAGATATGTATAATAATAATAATAATAATAATAAGGTGGCGTACTGATGCTAAAATTAGATCTGTTTGCGCGTGACGGCTGTAACAATACAGTAAACAGAAAGAAGTTTTCAATTGATTAACATAAAGTGCATACTAAAAGAACGAAAAAAAAAAATAGTATAATAATAAATTCGTTTGTAATTAATGATGACAAACCACAGACATGTCAATTAAAATTACATTCCCACTCTCCCCATTCCAATTAAACGTTCTGTTAATGTATTAATTATTCACCGAAGTGGAAACTTGCCTGCACCAACTACCATTGTTAAAATTAATTAATTCGTAGTAATCGATGGATATTTACGCAATATTTGCCTGGCGCAACATCAAGATAGGCACACGATGATGATAAATTCGATAATTTCCAACGCATTAAATTGGGGCGAACAAATTTTATTGTGCGCGTCGTAAAATAGTCCGCAGATTTTAATAATAGATGGAGCGCGGTACTCGCTCTTTTTATTCATCCGCCCCCCAGATAAGTACCTGGCCTCCGTTTTCTCAATTATTACCACCGCCGCCGCCGTTTATTGAATAATATATCTCGCGGGGAAGTTTCCCTTTACGACCGAGATTCTCTCTCTCTAGACGTCTTAGTTATCATCGTCTTTATGAAGCTGTAACGGTCGGCTTGAAAGCCCCCAAATCAAGTCACTTACAGATACTTGAATTGAAAATATTCGATTCCTAAAAGAAATGAGCGTTAAATTCGTTTACTGAACGTCTTAATCATCATCATTTTTATGAAGCTAACCTGAATGCCTCAAAGCAAGTCACTTACAAATACTTGAATTGAAAATGTTTGATTTCTAGAAGAAATGAACGTTAAATTCGTTTACTGGACGTCTTAATCATCATCATTTTTATGAAGCTAGCCTGAATGCCTCAAATCAAGTGACTTACAAATAGTGAATTGAAAATATTTGATTTTTAAAAATTCGTTAATTGGAAATCTTAATCATATCATCATCTTTATAAAGCCTAGGTTGAAAGCCTCAAATCAAGCGACCTAAGCGACCTAATTGAAAATATTTGATTTCTAAAAGACACAAACGTTAAAATTAGGTTATCGTGTTATTTGAATATCTGCATTTTTTTCAAATTAAACGAAGAGCAATTTGCTTTTCCACGTGTATAATAGAATCTGATAGCAGTTTAATAAAAACTGTTATCGGTTTAATGGAATCTACTGTCTATTTAATAGACTCTGTTATCCATCTGATGAGAACTATTATCTGTGTAATTGAATCTGTGTTTGTTTAATCTAACCTAATCTCTGAAAAATTGAGAAACTCAACAATCGACAATCCATGTCGGTTACTTAGGCAACCATATCTACACATTTGTAACGTAGAGTCTGTATATTGAGTTAAACGGGAAATTGGCCAAGGTTCGTCATAAGTATTTCATTTCACAATACATGCCGCTTACTTAGGCAACCATATCTACACATTTGTAACGTAGACTCTGTACATTGAGTTAAATGGGAAATTGGCCCAGGTTCGGCTTAAGTTTTCAATTTTTTCCAAGCTCCTACAAGGTTTTGTGTTGAGGACTTTGTTGTTTATCATGCTTCATTCCTTCCACTTCAGTGCTTCTTTTTTTTTGTAAATAAATTAATTACCCTGTGCATTTTGTTTTCTGTTTAATAAGTAATGATATAATTACTTAATTAAAAAAAAAATCGTGTTGTTTATCCTTTACATTTCAGTGTTTTTTTTTTGTAAATAATTTAATTTTCCAAAATAATAATTAATTACCTCATTTAAAAAAAAAGAATCGTTTTCATTTCCAACTTGAAATTCTATTCTATTAGTGGCGAGACATTAAAAAATTAATAACTTATGACCGCAATGATATTTTTTAAACGGTTCTTCATTATTCAGAATAAAGTTTCGTGCGCACTTAAGCAAACTGCTGTTTAAATCGTATAAAATATGATCGTAACATTTCGTAATGACGTTAAACGGGCTTCGTTATTAAACGTCCCGGACGTTTCGGAGTTTCCTTTTATTCGGTACCCGACTGTTATTTTGTGGTGGCTTGGTCGAGTTTCGTGCGCCCATTTCTTTTCGTGTTAAATCAACTTTAATCTAAGAAATCAAAAGTTCAATTTAATTTTCTCTTACTTAAAAAAATAATTTCCAGTGGAAACTTTTTCTGTACGTTTAGAGTTTATTTTAGTTTAAGATGCGCCTTATCGAGTTGATGGCGGTACGTATCCAAAAATACAGGGTGTTTGGCTTCGCCTGCATAAATTAAAATTGTTGATTCATGATGTCTAACGAGAAAGTAAAAGCAAATCTGTAAGTATTTGTATATTCTGACCATTGTTTTTTTTTTTTATCTCAAAATGAGAGATTACTGAATGGCGTTTTCTTTTTAGAAAATGGAAGCCGTAGCACCCTCGAATATCAACCCTTTCTTACTCCATAGAATATTCCCAATAGGAAGTTGTGTTTTCAAACAATTCATAATTTTATTAGAAACTGTAGGGCTTTAAAGCATGACCCCCAAACCTACCCGTCGTAGTCGATAACAAAGTACAGCAGTTAACTCCTACGCCTGTGAGCTCAGTGAAGAAGAGGGTTGTCTTCTAAAAGTTAGAATAAAGCGCCACGCTACAGAACAATTTTTACAATATAGTAAAACTCATGATAATTAAAACAGTCGCGAGTTTTGAAAAAAAAAAATCAAATCTGCCTTTATAAACATTCAACAATAATCGTGAAACTATGACTAAATTTCTCAAGGACAAATTTCTCAACTCATGGCTTATGATTACAGGTTATGTCTTATGTCAGCGAATCTGCACTTCGGAATCGTACTGCAGATGGCGTTCGTGATGTCGTTTTTCATATGGGTGGCGAAAACCTCCGAATGGCTGCGAGCACTGCGCAGACGCCAAACGTTGGTGTGGCGGTTATTTTAATTTTCGAAACAAAAGAACATCGACAATTCTTTGGTGAAGCGCGTGATGTTCAAATTGCCAATAGAGAAAGATAAGCGATAAAAAATAATTTGTACGAAATGTTGATAAAATTAAATAAATCAAAGAATGAGAAATTAATTCGATTATAAGAAATAAAAGAAAATTCTAATAGTGAAGAACGAGTTATGAAGGGAAAAAGACGGACAATGAACAAAAGACGAAAATCAAGGCTCACAAGAAAAAAGAAGAAATTGAAAAACTACGACAAAATATAAAGAAAATTGTGAATAAAAAAATATAAAAGAAGATTGTCGTTTCCGGATCGAAGTTGATCAAATCGCCAATAAAAAACAAAAGAAGGACACAACTTGAAGTGGTACTGCAATTCGAAAAGTTAATGTGACAATGAAAACAAAAAAAAATAGAAAGAAATTAAAACTTGATTTTTTGTCATATTTTGTGCTTACAAAAAAAAAAAGAATAGTGAAGTGTAAAGAAACAAATGAAAACTTGTTTCACACTACATTTAAAGACTTCTTCTCGTTGAAAATCACCGATTTTTTTTGCTTATAAAAAGAAACAAGTAACAATAATAACAAATTTTGTTGCAAATCGTTTTTGATTGTAGTGAATCGCTCGAACAGCCTCTGTACACCTGTTTCAGCCCTATTTGGAGCTTCATCAGCAGAAACGTAGTACGTCCGCCTTCCATAGGATGACCTATTATGTAGCAAACTGGCTTCAATTTGTCAATCCTAATGCAATGCTAGATCGAAAAGCGATCATAGGATGTCGCTGTTTAAGCTATTCAATAACAATAAAGGCAAATAATGATAAAACGCCAAGAAACAAATGAAAGCTTGGTTTATGTAATTTTCATTGGAAATCATCGATTTTATAAAAAAAAAAAACAATACTCATAACGTTAAAAACGAAATTTATAAAAACGAAAAACAAATGAACACCCGATTTGATTTTTTTTCATCGGGATTCTCTATTTTTTACTTCCGCAAATGACGTAATCAAATAAAAATTTGTTTTTCAAAATCTTCGCATCCGAAATCGTCGATTTTTCATTTGTTCCCAGCTTGTTTCTCGCTTGTTTTAGTCGCTCCCAGGCGAATGAGAATCAAAGACAGTCTTTTGTTTTTTGTTCACCCAATTTTGTCATTACTTGTTTTTGTTTCTTACTACTTGTTTCACCTTTTTTTTGTTTCTTACTTAATTATCGTATTGTATTGCATCGGTGTCTCTATCTATGCAATATATGCATTATTTTTTTTTATTTTTCAATTTTATGCCGAACTTTTAAAAAGATCTTAAAATTTTCATTTGGTTTTTGATTTCTAATTTGTTTTATAGGTGAACACTAAAGTCCCCTGCTGCATTTCCATAAATTTTATTGTTTTAAAAATAAACCGTAAACACTGAAATTGAAACTCGCGCCTGCGCATCGTTCGCGGCCGTCTGAAGGTTTTAGCCACAATCGGTCACAGATGTCGCCCCAAAATGATGCGAAAACAGTGGCGGCGATCGGATGCATGCCAAAACTAGGGCGGCAAGCATTTGGCATTATAGAGGGGGTGGATTGAAAATAAAAAATGCACTGTCACGAGCAACAAACTTCATCTTCGTCAACTTCGTCATTTATTCTCAAAGATTCGTACCTGACTTACTGTCGCCGCCAAAAAAAAAACTATAGTAATAGTAAAATATACTGTCACCGACCGCAAAAAAAATGGACACTTCTTTGACGTAAATTTAACAAAACTGAAACTTTCGCAGGGTAACTGTAATTATGAACATTATGAACAGACACTTACGGATGACAGACAATAATTAATGAAGTTTAGTCATTATATCACTTTGAAAAATATTGGCTCATGTTAGCCGTACAGCTAAAGCAAAAACGGAAAATGAATTTATCTTTAAAAAACCTAATTTCTGTGACATTGGTAGATGACAGTTCATATTACAGTCACCCAGTAAAAGTTTTAGTATCGTTAAATTTACGTCAAGAAAAGTGTCCACGTGTTTTTTTTTTGGCGGCCGGCGACAGTATATTTTACTACTAAAAATAAGAAGATTGAGGTCTTTGTTTTGAACACTGAAAGATAGGGGAAGGGCAATTACCCTTCCATGCCTTTGCGAATCGCCGCCGCTGTGCGGAAACGTCCGCAAAGTAATTCAAGTACAACAGAAATCCACAGAATATTCCAATACATGAAAGAAAAAGAAATTACGACGTAGAAAAGAAGATTTGGAAATTATTTCTCCAAACGTGAATTCCGTTTAAGGAATTTTAATTCCGGTAGAGCCATATAAACATAAATAATTTTTTCATAATTTGTTGTTCGTAATTCTGCGTTGAGACTTAACAGTAATAGTGTACTTTACCAAGGGCTTGATCGATAAAAAAAAATGGGGCTAAGCCCAAGGCAATAGACGCGCGGATATCTCAGTGGAATTAGAAGTGACGTGTAATCGAGGTGGGGTGGTAGCGGATAATAAACGAATTATGTGGGAGTATGACTGAAACAAGACTGTTGCTTGTCGGTCGTAAGGTGTTGCTTTTATTTGGGTGTGGGGCGATTTTACGTCACATCCGGAAACTGTTGGACACAAAAAGAAAACTTTAATTTATTTCCATTTCCATTTCTTTACGTCACATCCGGAAACTCTTGGACACAACAAGAAAACTTTAGTTTATTTCCATTTCTTTACGTCACATCCGGAAACTGTTGGACACAAAAAGAAAACTTTAGTTTATTTCCATTTCCATTTCTTTACGTCACATCCGGAAACTGTTGGACACAACAAGAAAACTTTATTTCCATTTCCATTTCTTTACGTCACATCCGGAAACTCTTGGACACAACAAGAAAACTTTAGTTTATTTCCATTTCTTTCTAGACTTATACACGATGAATTATGATAACCAAAGGGAGGACCTAAAAAAGTGAACTGCTTGAAACCAGTGTGAGACAGCGGCAGTCCGACTCGACGCGGGGCCCGGGGGTCTAAATCGAAGCGTTAAATGTTCCATCCTCTTATACGTGATTTTTAATCAATCAGTCTAATATCGCCACGGTAATAACGCGAATA
Source organism: Prosopocoilus inquinatus (assembly GCA_036172665.1). Taxonomy (NCBI): domain Eukaryota; kingdom Metazoa; phylum Arthropoda; class Insecta; order Coleoptera; family Lucanidae; genus Prosopocoilus; species Prosopocoilus inquinatus. The sequence goes on from CM069873.1 coordinate 4,420,337, forward strand.
TAATTCCAGAAGCTAATAACAGCTCTTTCTTGAATTTAGAAACAACAATTTAGTTGATTTGAATTAAATAGAAACACGACACGTCTCTGCAGCACACTCTGTCGTGCGCATCGTGTCCGAGCATCGCAGTCAACCGCAACATTATTTTGAATCATGCCGTCCTAACGAATGCATTATTACTTTGGCTTACCGATTGTTCACTATCAGCTAGACGCGCTGCGCCGGCAACTTTGTTGAAGCCTATACACAATCTATTTATAACATTGCACCGCTTCGTTGCAATAGTAAAGTTTTACACTTTTTTCTGTCCGCCATGTGATGATAACATACGAGGACCGAGTTTTCAAACCGTAACAGCCTTTTGCGAGGAGTAAATTCATTTTAACATTTATTATTGTCCAATTCGATAATCTTTTACGTTGTAGTTTTCTAAACGTGCCGTTTATTGTTCGGGTTTCGCGGAAGAGCGCCCAATATTTTAAAAATGCATTTCGTTTTCAACAATATGCAGACGAGTTTTTAAAAATGCAAACGCAAAATTAAATTCGCCTCTCACAATGGAACGTTTAAATTGAATTTCCCTCTCAAAAAAAAAAAAGTAATAATAATAAAAAAAATCTGTATTTTTCGAAATTAACTATCACGGAAAATGAGGACATTTAAGTATTTTAAATAAACGCCGCCTACAAAGTGAATATTCCGGCGGGCGGGCGGTCGGTCCATCAGATTACGGAACGCAAACGCGAAAAAAAAGCTCACACGGCCACAGCCGCCGCCGCCGCCGCCACACCGGAGCGCACGGACGAGCATGATAACTAAAAAGTTAATTATTTTCGTTCAGTATCACGTAAATTGCGAAACTTTTTCTCCGCCATATTAACTCGGCGCTCGTCTCTTATATAAGCTGGCGCAATTTCAAGCCGTTAGATTAAATTCCCCCGGCGGGCGTATAATTATTCACACGTAATTTAATAAATATATTTCAAGTTTTAAGGCGGCCGCTTTATATTCTTTTCATGTGCGGCGGCGGCGGCGGTGGTGGTGACGAAACCGGGCGCTGTAAATTCCCGTCTTCCGCCCAAAAGCTTTCCATATTAGAATCCTGCCCGAGCTTCCGAATTACATCCACACGTGATATTTATGTCTCTATCTGACGCGTACCCCGGAATGTAGTTCGTCACAGATGAGGGTGCTTGCTGGATGGGGACAGGTACGCCCGACAGATCCATCACCGTGACGTATATTGCACCTGTATTAGAGTGCTATCTCTGTTTTGGTTGGAGATAATGCGTCATCCAGGCTCATTCTTCTAGAAACATTTGTCTTGCTTTTGAGTGACTGGTACACTCCTCGTAGAAAGCCTCCCTTTCTTACTTTAACGTCGGGAACTTTCGCCTACAGATTCTAATCCTTAAATATATTAATGTTCTTTAGATGTGGGCGTGGATGGTTATATACTTCTAGACCCTCTTCAGAATCGCTTTAACGATCTCAGAATTACTATAAATTATTCACAGAACTCTTATTGGAATCTGTAAGAAACCGAAAGTCTGCACAAAAAAAATTATTGGCAAGATTAAAAATTTAAGAAGCATCAAGTAAGCTTTCCTGCCATTAAGTTAACATTTAGGTAAGTTACTTTAATTACAAAGAAAATTAGTTTTTAAATTCAGCTTGCCATCATGGCGATATAAATTAGAATCACTGAACTCCTGTAAAATTTAAAATATGACAGAGTGCATTTCACTGCCACTTTAATAATAACTAAATAATTCAAAAGATTATGAAGATTTTGAGCGCTGAAACTGTCCAAGCAAATTAAATTCCCGTAGATTGTACAAATAAATTATTTGAATCGCGTTTTACAATTTGATTTTGTCATCAAGTTTGATTTCGATTCAGATGCATTCCCCACTCTGCTATCATTGCTGAGGCCCCAGATTGTCATCTGAATCAGGCCATCCACCAGAATTTTAACTTTTTCGAAACCTTCGTTTTCCAAGTACTTAGGTCAGTTTCAGTATAATCCATTGTCCCTACTCAATGAGCTCCAAACTTTAAAACGAGATATTCGCCAAAGCATTTATGTTAATAATATATTATGAAGTAGCCATTGTTAGTTGTCACTGTTGCCAATACGTTTCGATATTTTGGCACTGGTCGATTTTAGATACCCTTTTCCAGTGAATTTTACGCTAGAAGTGGAACTCCCCTATTGACCTGCGTCCCGCTCTTCTAATTGCTTTTTACGCTTAGCCAAATTTACGGAAGGACTTTATTAGGTTAGCGAATTTTCATTTTTTCGAGAGCTATTACTTAAGTTATTGTCAAGGCCAGTTAAAAAATAGTGAAATGTAAAGAAACAAATGAAAAGCTTGATTTATACGACATTCAAAGATTTCTCGTTGAAAGTCACAGATTCTTCTTGCTTTCAAAAGAAACAAATAATAATAGTAACGAAAAGTAATGATGAAATGCAAAGAAACAAATGAAGCTCGATTTATTTAATTTTCAAAGGATTGTCGTCCAAAACCATCGATTTTATAAAAAAAAAAAAACAAATAATATTCCTAACGTTAAAAACGAAATATATATTAAAAAAAAACACAAATGAACACATGATTTGATTTCTAGAGGTTTGTCACCGGGAGTGTGTATTTTTTACTTCCAAAAAGGCGCAAGCAAATAAAAGCTCGTTTTTCAAAAAGTTTCTGTAAATAATTTATTATGTAGTAGCCATTGTTGGTTGTCATTGTTGCCAATATGATTCGATATTTTGACACTGGTCGATTTTAGATACCCTTTTCCAGTGAATTTTATGCTAGAAATGGAAGTTTTTCACCGGGAGTGTGTATTTTTTACTTCCAAAAAGTCGCAAGCAAATAAAAGCTTGTTTTTCAAAAACTTTCTGTAAATAATTTATTACGTAGTAGCCATTGTTGGTTGTCATGTTGCCAATATGATTCGATATTTTGACACTGGTGGATTTTAGATACCATTTTCTAGTGAATTTTATGCTAGCAGTGGAACTCCCCTATTGACCTCTTCACGTTGCTTGGCCAAATTTATGGTAGCCCGTCATTACTTTAGCGAATTTTCATTCTTTCGAATGCCATTACTTAAGTTATTGTCAAGGCCAGTACCAGGCGTGCTCTTCTGCGCAATCCTCCTAACGTAGAAAACATTACTCCGAGTTCAAACCTTTTTTTTTATCAATTCAAGACAATTTAATCATTTTTTGCTTTCTTTTGGTTTAATTAATAATTTTAAAGTTGATTTTCACAAATTTTGAACTACCAATTAAAAAAAAATCGAAATTTATAGTTAAATAATCGACTTATAGCATCGCACCTCCACTCACCGCCATCTCATTCAAGGATACAATAACGAATACAGTTGTCATCACAAGGATTATTTGAGAAATAAATTCATTATTATTGTCTCTATGGTTTGGTGATTCGTCTTCGGAACATCCTGTATATGTAATTTGTTGCTACGGGAGAAGGCGACCTTCAGGTCTGGCTCAAAGTAAGACTCGAACGGGGCCCAAGGGATTCTTTTAATGACTTTCATTTAAATAAATTCATTATTATTGTCTCTATAGTTTGGTGATTCGTCTTCGGAACATCCTGTATATGTAATTTGTTGCTACGGGAGAAGGCGATCTTCAGGTCTGGCTCAAGGTAAGACTCGAACGGGGCCCAAGGGATTCTTTTAATGACTTTAATTTAAATAAATTCATTATTATTGTCTCTATAGTTTGGTGATTCGTCTTCGGAACATCCTGTATATGTAATTTGTTGCTACGGGAGAAGGCGACCTTCAGGTCTGGCTCAAGGTGAGACTCGAACGGGCCCAAGGGATTCTTTTAATGACTTTAATCGTTTTGCGGTTAAGTTTAACCGCGTTCAACGAAGCGAGCGCGACTCAGCCAAGCAAATACGTTGAACGCCACAGCGAAACAACTTTTCTTTGCTGGTAACGAAACACAAGTTACTTCCCTAACATAACCTAACTAGTTCCATCGCTAATTTTGTGTATCAGATAACTGCCAAGCTATTTCAAGATGATGCGTTCTGCGTTCAACAATCTCCACACTAACGAGCGAAACTACGAAAATGCTTCCGTCTGCGCTTTCGAGAACGATTTGAATTTTGCGTCGCGCAGTTCACGAAAGTGCGAATATTTCAAGAACTATGAGGCGCAGGAGGGTGGATCACCGGCATTTTCCCCACAACAGACCCTATTAAACGAACGCCGTCAGTTTCTTTTAAATACTTGGACCCTGCAGTAGTTCATTTGAAAAAAAAAAAAAATTCTCAAAGCTTTAAATTTTGCTCTGAGACAGAGGAAATTTCCGAAGTGCGTTCCGATTTATGTTCTTGTAATATTAACTGATATCAAACTTTGACAATTGAATTGCTGTCTTGGATATGTCCACCTTTTTAAAACTGAATTCATTTACGATTGGATGTAATCGTTACGATCTCCTTATTTTTTTGTCCACGACCCTCTCTCCGAAATTTTGAGTTGCCGCTAGTATTACGCAGTGTCCACCTGCGACAACGACAAATTTATCAACTGGGAATTCAGTGTAATTTAGGTAAGATCTGCCCCTTTATATATATACAGTGTGTAAAGTGATAAGGTTCCCTACAGGGAAAACATTTTTTAATATGAGTTTTAGGAGAAAAAATTATTCTTTATAAAAAAAATTGCTTGTATCGAAACCTCTTATAGTTAAAGAAAAATCCGGTAATCACTTAAGAATTATAATTATAAGAATTATAAATTATTTCATTATGTTTTCAAACATACTGGGTCCTTCGCTTCCCTATTCATACTATAATTGTTTCATTTGTTTTTATTGAATTTCTACCGTGTGTCCCAGGCTATGTGTTCGCCCTTCTAGAATTTTTTTTTTTTGTAGATTTGTTTAAAATTTAGAAACTATATATTAAACAAAAAATTAATTTGAATTTTCCGACATATACCTGCTGGACGGTTTCGGCGGAAGTGATACTAACTTTCTTATTTTAAATGGAACGAGTCGTGTATTTTCGTCCTAATGCGATCAAGTAATTTGAAAAAATCACTTCTTTGGATTGTACTTGTATTTTTTGTACTTGTTTTTCTCAGTACGGTGATACCAAATATTTCATCAACCGTAAATAAAACATGCTCTGCCTTAAATGATTTAAATGATTATCAAAGTACATACATTATTTTTAAAAGGGTTCATAATATAACATTACAAACTTTTCACATGGGAAATTTCCGAAATGCGTAGCGATTTATGTTTTTGTAATATTTAAAAATGTTTTTGAATTTTGAGTATAACTGATATCAAATTTTGATTATTGAAATGCTGTCTTGGACACATCCCATCATTTTTAACACTGAATTTATTTATGATTGCATGTAATCAATATGATCTCCTTATTTTTTATCCACGACCCTCTCTCCGAAATGTTGAGCTGCTAGATACACTATCACCAACGTGGTTTTAAACGTTACAAAGTTGATTGAAAATAATCTTTTTTCTTCTTCTTCTTCATCATCTTTCACGAAATAAAAAAAAAATCAAAAACAGTACACAGAAAAGTAAGTGTGAACTTCGTAAACTTGCAATCCTGCAGATGATCGATGAACTAACTATTTAGTTGATAATTAAGTTAATGAATTCCGTATGGCGTTGATGTAATAAAATCACGACTAACTTTTGGAAGACTTACATTAAGCCTCGGTGTCAGGTTAATTAATTGCCGCCTTCAGAATGTTATTAGGTCAGGCGTTCATTAATTTCCTTGCATTTTGCTGTCGGATTTGCGCTCCGGCCGTAGGGAAAAACGCGCAAGAGTTTTCTTGAAGATTGAAAATTTGTTGCATAATGATGACGATGAGTTATCTTGTGGCATCCATTGCCAACGTAACCGCACACGTTCAGCCGAGTATAATAAATCAAATTTTAATGAGCCACGGGCAATACTATTTAATGCGGTGTTCGAGTTCATAACTCAAACGTGTAACAAGGTATCATCATTAAACATGTAGGTGTATGCATGTGCAGCAACATACACACAAATAAACCCCGGCGATTCATAAACTGCATTTCGCCGTGTTTGGAAACTGCGATGATTTTTGAGTTAGATAATTGGGTCACGAGATGGCTGGATTTATTTGGAGGATGCTTTATTTGCTTGGGGGACACAAAAGCCATTCGAGTTATTAACTTAAAGGATTTAATTTCGTTAAAACGCTCAGGTTTTCGGGGAATTGCTTTACTACGAAAGGCGAAATTCCTCGACAGATATAAGAGGAAATCAATCCATATTCGACGCTAAGCGAATCGCAGATTAATATTGGACGAATTATTTTTGAAGCACGTCCTAAGATGAAGAGTCGTCCTTTTAAATTACCATCGAGGTATTTTGAGTATTTAAATATAAAATATAAATAAAAGGACGCTTGAATTTATTTTATTCCAATTATATTTGGTGCTTATTAGTCTTACACCATTTTGAACAACATCATGTTTAGGTGTCAGCGAGTTAACACCGTTGACGGACGTTTCGGTATCGCCGACCAGCTTCAATGGGACGGGTTGGGAACTTTCAAACCTTACGCGAAAGGAAAGCCAAGGCGCCACTTATTTATTTATTTTTTTTGGCAAGAGGTCCGCGGGGAAAATTAAGAAAACGCGACCTATCCAAAATATTTTCAAAATAAACATCCTTTATTTAATTAAACAAATATAAGTCGTAGTAGCAACTAATAACTCAATCAGCAATAATTGCCTTCACACAAATGTCAAAAAGAAAAAGAGGACAATAACATTGCGCAAGATTCGAATTGTTTCGTCAAGGTCACACCACCGTCGCTGAGGTGTCCCGAAGGTAGTGGGGTGCGACGAATAGCACCGTGGCGGCGACGTGCGACAGGAGGGAGTAGATAAGTTAAACGTGCAGCAATAACAAAAGGAAAAAAGCCCATAAGAAAAAGAAACAAGCAAATATGACACCCGGATTAAACTAACTCCCCCTAAACGCTTACCGCACCTGTTCACAGGATTTCAAATGTCGAACGGTCATGGAAAAATATCGGGCGACACTTATAAACGAAGTGACCATGGATTAAGCCGGACCAAAGTCGAAGCAGTAAATTCTCCTCGTACTGGAGCACTACCATCAACACCAACGGGTTAACACCCACACCAATACGGTCACTTCGGAGAGAGCAGCGAGTGTTTTAACTTCGTTCGGAGTGTCGCGTAGAAGACGAGGGATGAAAGAAATGAAAGAGATCACAGCGTCGAAACCAATCACTGTAAAATATTAGGTAAGCATCAGCCACTGAGACCAAAATGTCAGGGGTAGTCTGCCTCTGCCAGGCTCGAACCGATTATTGACACGAATTACGCTACACTTTGCAATAACGAACGCTTCAACGCAGCAAGAAAAAGAACGCCGCCCCATTCCAAATGCCGAAGACAATTAATTCTAACAATCTCCCAATCTTTCCTTCATAAATCAAATTAAAGCAATTTCCCCTTAACAAACTTACCAGGGAAATCCGCCACAGAGGGAGAGAAACAATCGGACGAACGATGCGTGGATATACAAATTCAACGCAGCTAAAAAATAACTCGATCGGCCTGGCTCGCGTGTGATGCAACTCGACCACCTGAGCTATAAATAGATCAAAACGAGACAGCCACGTGCCTCCACAAACGATTTCGCTAATAGAGGTTGTCTCAAAATTAAATGAAATTTAACCGGTAGCAATTTCTAATTTGTTGCTAATACAAAGTCTTCAGCGAAAAAAATAAATGTTTTAGACGAAGAAGGACGGATACTTCAAAGTTGCTTCCAAAAAACCAACCGGACCAAAGTCGAAGCAGCAACTTCTCCTCGAACTGGAACAAGCTTACACTACCATCAACACCAACGGATTAACACCCACACCAAATAACATATGGTCACTTCGGAGAGACCAGCGAGTGTTTTAACTTCGTTCGGAGTGTCGCGTAGATGAAGAAGGACGAAAGAAAAGAAAGCGATCACAGCATCGAAACCAATCACTGTAAAATATTAGGTAAGCATCAGCCAATGAGTCCAAAATGTCAGGAGTCGTCTGCCTTTGCCAGGCTCGAACCGATTATTCACACGAATTACGCCACACTTTGCAATAAAGAACGCTTCGCAGCGAAAAGAAAGAACGTCTCCCCATTCCAAATAAATATATAAAGAAAATCAAATCACAACCATTAAATCAAATTAAAGCAATTTCCCCATAACAAACTTTCCAGCAAATAAGGGCCGGTAAGGAAAAGAAACACGCAAATATGACAGCCGAAATAAACAAACTCCCCTAAACGCTTAACGCACCTGTTCACAGGATTTCAAATGTCGAACAGGCATGGAAAAATGTCGGGCGACATTTATAAACAAAGTGACCGTGGATTAAGTCGGACCAAAGTCGAAGCAGCAACTTCTCCTCGAACTGGAGAGAGCTTACACTACCACCAACACCAACGGGTTAACACCCACACCAATACGGTCACTTCGGAGAGAGCAGCGAGTGTTTTAACCTCGTTCGGAGTGTCACGTAGATGAAGAAGGACGAAAGAAAAGAAAGCGATCACAGGGTCGAAACCAATCACTGTAAAATATTAGGTAAGCACCGGCCAATGAGACCAAAATGTCAGGGGTCGTCTGCCTCTGCCAGGCTCGAACGGATTTTTGACACGAATTACGCCACACTTTGCAATAACGAACGCTTCGCAGCAAAAAAAGAATGTCGCCCCATTCCAAATAAATATACAAAAAAAAAATCAAATCATAACCATTAAATCAAATTAAAGCAATTTCCCCATAACAAACTTTCCAGGGAAATTAGGGCCGGTAAGGAAAAGAAACACGCAAATATGACAGCCGAAATAAACAAACTCCCCTAAACGCTTAACGCACCTGTTGACAGGATTTCAAATGTCGAACAGGCATGGAAAAATGTCGGGCGACATTTATAAACGAAGGGACCGTGGATTAAGCCGGACCAAAGTCGAAGCAGCAACTTCTCCTCGAACTGGAGCGAGCTTAGACTACCACCAACACCAACGGGTTAACATCCACACCAAATAACATACGGTCACTTCGGAGAGAGCAGCGAGTGTTTTAACTTCGTTCGGAGTGTCGCGTAGACGAAGAGGGACAAAAGAAATGAAAGAGATCACAGCGTCGAAACCAATCACTGTAAAATATTAGCTAAGCATCAGCCAATGAGACCAAAATGTCAGGAGTAGTCTGCCTCTGCCAAGCTCGAATGGATTATTGACACGAATTACGCAACACTTTGCAATGACTAACGCTTCGCAGCAAAAAGAAAGAACGTCGCCCCATTCCAAATAAATACATAAAAAAATCAAATCATAACCATTAAATCAAATTAAAGCAATTTTCCCACCCGCACCAAATAACGAACGGTCACATCGGAGAGAGCAGCGAGTGTTTTAACTTCGTTCGGAGTGTCGCGTAGATGAAGATAGATGAAAGAAAAGAAAGAGATCACAGCCAATGAGACCAAAATGTCAGGAGTCGTCTGCCTCTGCCAGGCTCGAACCGATTATTGACACGAATTACGCCACACTTTGCAATGACGAATGCTTCGCAGCAAAAAAAAGAACGTCGCCCCATTCCAAATAAATATACAAAAAAATCAAATCATAACCATAAATCAAATTAAAGCAATTTCCCCATAACAAACTTTCCAGGGAAATTAGGGCCGGTAAGGAAAAGAAACACGCAAATATGACACCCGAAATAAACTAACTCCCCTAAACGCTTAACGCACCTGTTCACAGGATTTTAAATGTCGAACAGGCATGGAAAAATGTCGGGCGACATTTATAAACGAAGTAACCGTGGATTAAGCCGGACCAAAGGCGAAGCAGCAACTTCTACTCGAACTGGAGCGAGCTTACACTGCCATCAACACCAACGGGTTAATACCCACACCAATACGGTCACTTCGGAGAGAGCAGCGAGTGTTTTATCTTCGTTCGGAGTGTCGCGTAGAAGAAGAGGGATGAAAGAAATGAAAGAGATTACAGCGTCGAAACCAATCACTGTAAAATATTAGGTAAGCATCAGCCAATGAGAGCAAAATGTCAGGAGTCGTCTGCGTCTGCCAGACTCGAACTGATTATTGACACGAATTACGCCACACTTTGCAATGACGAATGCTTCGCAGCGAAAAAAAAGAACGTCGCCCCATTCCAAATGCCGAAGAAAATTAATTCTAACAATCTCTCAATCTTTCCGCCACAGAGGGAAAGAAACAATCGGGCGAACGATGCGTGGATATACAAATTTCAACGCAGTTAAAAAATAACTCGCTCGGGCTGGCTCGCGTGTAATGCGACTCGACCACCTGAGCTATAAATAGATCAAAACGAGACAGCGGCGTGCCTCCACAAAGAATTTCGCTAAAACGGGGTGTCTCGAAATTAAATGAAATTTAACCGTTAACAATTTCTAATTTGTTGCTAATGCAAAGTCTCCAGCGAAAAAAATAATTGTATTAGACGAAGAAGGATAGATATTTCAAAGTTGTTTCCAAAAACACTGGCAAAAAGAAGATGTAGTGTTGCATACATTTAAAAAAGAATGCGGAAATCCTTTTGATGTCGATGAAATTCGCTTGCACTTCAAAGAGCCCCAGCGCACTTAACTTAACGACAGTGCCGTACAAAACAGAACTTTTACACAGTGTATAATCACATCAATTAAATCTTGGATGAATATTGGACGAGTCATCCGGGGTATTTTATAGTTTACATTGCAGAAGGATAGGGTACTTCAAAGGCGCATCTAAAAAAAAACTGATAAAAAGAAGACCCAGGGATAGTGTTGCATACATCTAGAAAAGAATGTGGAAAATCTTGTGATGTGGATGAAATTCGGTCGTCAATTTGCTGCCTCCCTCGTTATTTTCTCGTCCGGAATATGCTGATTCAAAATCTTAATATAAGGGTCAGAGATGCTATTAAAGCAACTCCTTATTTACAAAAGAATAAATTGGATTTTTCGCCAGCGGAAACGTGTTACCTGCGAGAGAGGTCCCTTTGAAAGGAATCGTTTCCGCGCTAAGTGCAGGCGGATTATACCCGCGCGGGCGGAATTTTTAATTTAAAACGACCCAACTTTTTCCAGATGCATATCAGAAATTCTTGCGATTATAATTTTTTCGGGACTTCTCGCTTAAAAGTTTCCTCATTACGGGGGGGCGCTACCGCCCTCTTTACGGCCGCTAACAGCGATAATTACAATAGTGTCTTTAATACATTTTAATAACTATCAACCAGAGACTTGTTTTTTTCTTTTTTTTTTGTTTTTCGTTCCACCCAAGACTTTAATAATATAACTTGCAGCGTTTACAAAATCGAACGCAGAGATTGCATCGTTAGTCGAAAACTTGGGCAATTAGTCTAACTTTTCCCTTGAAAGTAATCTGTAGTACGCTACTGCGCTACTGAATTCAAAATATTCAATATTAAACTTGCTCTCTACCTATTTTTTTTTAATCATCGATCAAACAACCCCCCTGCATTGCATTTATAATCTTGCAAAAGTTGCAGACATAAACATCTTGACTTCCACGTTGAGTCAAACCGTGCCAAGCAAGCTGAATCACAATGATCATTAGAATCATAATTTCAATCCATCATTTTAAAGCAGATAATAATCTATAAATTGCGATAATTTATTTTTACTGCCTGGAAATTTTTGCGCAAGTAATTAATTAACAATTTCTTGTATAATTCATAATCCAATACTGCAAGATCATTTATTTATTTGTAATTGCATTTTTTTTTTTAAATTCTATTATTTATTTGTCTCAGATTTGCCACAAAATTTTACTATCAATGTTCTCAACTTAAAATTGCTGACTTCAGTCCCTAAGCTCTAACATAATTTCTTGAAGAAAGAAAAATTGTTGAAGACAAAAACAACATACTAAACGAAACGCTATTTTTCATCGATTAATGACTTTAACTTTGATGGCCGTTTGCACCATGTCTAGTTAAAAATTAAACCAGGTTTAACAGTAAACCCAGTTTGCACTGCGGCTTAAACCGTAGTTAAAAACTCGCTAAACCAACTCAACGTTAAGCCATCACGGAAGGCGGATTAAATTGAGTTGGTTTAGCGAGTTTTTAACTACGGTTTAAGCCGCGGTGCAAACTAGGTTTACTGTTAAACCTGGTTTAATTTTTAACTAGACATGGTGCAAACGGCTATGAATGAAATATGTGTTTGGCAAAAAAACGTTTAATTCACAGAAATGTATGTATGTACAGTCGCGATCAAGCTAATCGAGACCGATTGACAGTTCTGTAACCCTTATTACCAGCGCTAATAAGGGCGCAGTTAACTTACAACGGTCTCGATTAGGATAATCGCGATTGTACAACTGATAAGAGAGAGAGAGAGAGAGAGAGAGAGAAAAAAAGAGAGAGAGAGAGACTGCATTTAATTTTCTCTTTCTCTCATCGTGTCTTAGAGAATGTTGACTGAGCGTCTTAAAATTGTTCGTCGTTAAAATAAAAAAATAATAATTATTTGTAAGTAGACAGGAATTTTGGATATCAAACTTATTCAAATAGAGACAGACAGAATCGAGTGGCGTCGACTACCTTTTGTTTTCTATTTTCCTTGCCTTTGGATCGATTTTCTTTTGTTCTGTTTTCTTCAATCGTCAGATTTTCACTGTTTTCTTTTTGATGTCAAGGTCGATTCACCAATGATTTTTGAATTTCGGTATAATTTTGCATTGGCGTAAAACATGAAAAACTATTTTGTAAAATTGAAATTGATTCTTAAAACAAAATTTTACCATGACTATTAATCGATTTTGATAACAACAAAAAAGAAACAAAACAAAAGACGATGACGTTTTAATTTGGAATGAAAAAGGAAAGACGAGTTGTAAATTTTAACAAAAAAAAATTTTTTTTTGATTAAGATTTTAACGAATGACAGTTAAGAAGAAAACAAGCGCTCTCTTTGGCTTTTACTGAAAAAATAATAATAAAATAAACTTGTAAGCACGTTCGATCGTCTCGTTTTTGTTACTTTTGGAAAAAAAAATTGAAAATTTAAAGTGGTTCCGTTTTTGTTATTATTATTATTTTTAATGAATATCATCGATCGTTTCATTCCACCTTTTTTTGTTTCTCCCCTTTTCTTGAATTAAAACTTGATTTTTCTACGTCTTTTGCTTCTTCTTTTGTTTTAATCGTTTTCTTTTGACGGGGAATAATCGAATAGCGTCGATTGCCTTTAGTTTTCTATTTTCCTTGCCCTTGGATCGATTTTCTTTTGTTGTTTTTAGCCGTCAGATTTTCAGTGTTGTTTTCTTTTGATGTCAAGGCCCATTGACCAATGATTTTTGAATTTCAGTATAATTTTGTACTTGCATGAAACACGAAAAACTATTTTAAAATTAATTCTTAGAACAAAATTTTCACGCGTAAATATCAATCGATATTGACAACAAAACAAAATAAAAAAAAAAACAAAAACAAAAGACGATCACGTTTCAGTCTTGAACGAAATAACACATGCGGTTTTATAGCTACTCTTTAATCGAAATTTTGACGATCGACTGTAAGAAAAAAACAAAAGACGATCACGTTTTGATTTTGCATGAAATAGGAAAGACGAGTTGTAAATTTTAACCAGAAATATTTTTTTTAAATCAAGATTTCAACAATTGACAATTAAAAGGAAAACAAGCGCCCTCTTTGGCTTTTACTGAAAAAAAGAAAAAAAAATCTAAACTCGTTGGCTCGTTCGTTCGATCGTCTTGTTTTTATTACTTTTGGAAAAAAAAATTAATTTAAAGACGTTTCATTTTTGTTATTATTATTTTTTTTTTGAATACCATCGATGGCTTCATTCCGTGTTTTTTGTTTCTTCCCGTTTTTGAATTAAAAACTTAATTTTTCTACGTCTTTTGCTTCTTCTTTTGTTTTAATTTTTTTTTTATTTCGACGGGAAACAATAGAATAGCGTCGATAGCGTTTTGTTTTCTATTTTCCTCGCCTTTGGATCGATTTTCTTTTGTTCTTGTTTTCTTTTGATGTCAAGGCCGATTCACCAATGATTTTTGAATTTCAGCATAATTTTGCATTTGCACAGAACATAAATAAACTATTTCGAAAATTAATATTAATTCTTAAGACAAAATTTCGACATGATTATCAATCGATTTTGACAACAAAACAAGAAAAAAGTCGTTCGCGTTTCAATCTACCACGGAATAAGGCACGCGGTTTTATGACTACTTTTGAATCGAAATTTTGACGACCGACGCTAAGAAAAAACAAAAAATAAAAACAAAAGACGATCGCTTATTAATTTGGCATGCAAAAGGAAAGGCGTTAAGGAGTTGTAAATTTTGAACAAAAAATATTTTTGTAAATCAGGATTTCAACAATTGACGGTCAAGAAGAAGACAAGCGCCCTCTTTGGCCTTTACTGAAAAAAAAAAAAAATCTAAACTTGTAGATACGTTCGTTCGATCGTTTTGCTTTTGTTATTTTGGAGGAAAAAAATTGAAAATGAAAGAGGGTTCATTTTGTTTTTATTTTTTTATCAAATACCATCGATCGTTTCATTGCATGCTTTTTGTTTGTCGCCGTTTTGAATTAAAAAACTTATTTTTTCTACATTTTTTGCTTCTTCTTTTGTTTTAATTTTTTTATTTTGACGGGGAAAAAATAGAATAGCGTCGATTGCCTTTCGTTTTGTTTTCTGTTTTCTTCGCCTTTTGAACAATTGTTTTTTGTTACCTACTTACCAGATTTTCAATTGTTTTGTTCGAATATCAAGGCCGATCACCTCTCATTCGACTATCTACAATTGTTTGTTTGATTGCCTTTTGTTTTGCTTTGTTGTCTTGATTGATGTACTTAAGCCAAACAGCCGACGTTTAAGTTGAGATTTTTTGATTCCCGCTGCTGATTTTGGTGGCGCCCTCCACCGGCGAAAACAACAATAATTTTAACAAATGAAGCCGCTGCCTTTTTGCGGATGAGAAAATTACTGTCAGTTAAGCAACGAACGGGGCGAATCAAAAAAAAAACAAAAACAAAAAGAAGTAACTAGGGTCTCGCTCAACTATTTCAAGAAGTCTTATGTTAACATTATTTCCATGACAACGGACGAACTTTTCATTTCCCACTACTAAGTTGTGTTTAGGGTGTGAAAAGTTCGCTCGTTGTCATGGAAATGATGGAAACTGTCGCTGGGGTAGTCTTTGGTTTCGCTTTTACTTTCTTCTTTAGATGAAAAATTGAAAAAATAAATAAATAAATAAATAATAGTAATAAATCCATTATGAAGAAGTTCTAATACCTGCTTGTTTTTTTTTTGCGTGTATTGGTATGATATTGATCGTCTTTTGTTTGATTGCAAGAAATGAACGATTTTCTTCTTCTTACTCAGACGTCTGTTGTTTTTCTCTCTCTCTTTTTTTCCTATTATTGGAAAAAAATCGAAAACTTTCAATCGTCCTTCATTTCTGTGACTATCATTGAAATGATATAAACGGTCGCTGCGGTCGTATTTGGTTTCGCTGTTACTCTCTGATCTGGATGAAAAATTGAAAAAAAATAAAAAAAATAAATTAATAAATAATAATAATAATAAATCCGTTATAAAAAAGTTCTAATAACTGCTTGTTTTTTGCGTTTATTGGTATGTTATTGATCGTCTTTTGTTTGATTGCAAGAAACGATCGATTTTCTTCTTCTTACTCAGACGTCTTTTGTTTTTCTCTCTCTATTTCTTCTTTTTATTGGAAAAAAAAACCGAATTTTTCAATCGCTTTTATTTCTGTGACTGTTGAAAAAGGTAATTTGAATGCAAAAGAAGATCAGCTTTCATTGGACCTTTTTTTATTATTAACGCCATGACCTTATCGTAATTTCTGTAGTCGTTTGTTTCTTCTCTCTCTTTTTTTCTCGGTTTTTAGCAAAAATCTCGAAACAGTTGGAGATTATTTACAAAAAGTGCTGAAAATTACCCATCTCCATTTTTTCCATATTGATTTAGGAGTGGGTAGGTCGATGAAACGAAAAAGCAAATCATAATTTGTGCACCCTGTATATTAAAAAGCATTCTAGGATATATAATGTCTTACAAAAATTGTAGTACAAATGGAATATTTCTTTATTATCGATTTTTGTGTTACTAAAAATTTTATTGACGCAGAACGTTTCAACAGTCCTTCGAATCAAATCGGAAATGTGAAATGAAATTTATCTTTTTTACATTATACAGTGTGCGTTATTAAACATTATACAGTGTGTGTTATTAAACACCCCATAGTACTCTATTTTTTATTTTGGCAAGTAACCCTAATGTTTTTCATTTTTGATTTTTCAGCTCAAAAGGAAATATATTAATAAATTTCATGGTTGACGACCTTGGTGTAGTTTTCGCGCGGCGCGGCGGTTCTCCCACTCTCGTTAATCAAGTGAAAAAAAGAAAGAACGAATTATTTAAAAACTTTATGTAACAACACACGGGAATAATTAGAGGTCCTTTTATCGCACGAAATAAAATCCAGTTCATTTCATCGACGAGCTTGTACAAGTAATTAACACAGCGCGACATTAAAACACACCTGTGCGGCCGTTAATTCCAACTGGGAAAAAAACTGCGCTAGAAAAACGACACTTGGACCACCACCAAAATATATATGTACATACATACATATGTGCATGAACGTAGTAAAGCCCGCCCTCATTGGCTGCTCGGTACTGCGCGCCAAAAATAAAAGAATAATTTTTTTCCTTGATTTTTTTTTTATTTTAATGGAGTAGAGGCGACTCTCTTTTTTCGAAACGTGAGTGCCGTTTCTACCTTCCGGCGAACAGCACGTATAGCAGATTGCCGCTAATTTAGACTGATTGATGTGTTACGTTTTGTTGCCCTGCGGGAATTGCAACGGACGTATGATGTATCAAATCACCATTGTAACTCGACTGGTCCAGCGATGGATGATCGTATCATAGAGGACACTTAAGCCACGTTGAAATATGACGTCTGCTTGCGCCAATTATTATCATTGCAGAATCCACTTGACTAATAACTGGATTCCAACGAACTACATTCCGTTTTCATGTATTCATTCATTCATTCGTTCTACTAGTAACTATTTTATTAAAAAAATTGAAAACTTCTTGGCTTGCAGTTTCTTAAGTGGTCGTTGCCTGGGCAATGGCTGGAATTGCTTCGTTCGATGGATGCCCCCCTAAGTCCTGAGAAGCTTCGAGTAATTGTCCGGGGCTAGCTTAACGTTCTTGGAGGAAAAGAACAAGTGCAATGTGAACACCAAGAGTATTTGATTTTTACAAATAATAAAGAAATTGGGAACGACGTGTCGGAGTGTCGCCCCTGAAGTCACAATCCCTTGAGCCATAAGGGAGTAAAAATATTCATCTCTGGGGCGATCCTAGGGTTTTCTGTGCATCGTTGAATAGCGCTTTTCACGAGCTTTAATTTGATACCCCACTTGGCGGAATTTACCGGGCGAAAACGCGTTAAATCGCGCCGGAAGCGCAGAAGTACTTCCGGCGCCGTAACAATTCTCCTAGCCGTGCAATTGGAATTAAATTTAGTAGAATCATCCAGGACACTCAGCTGAAGGTCCTTGCAAAATTTGAAGACGATCAAACCGCTACAACAAAAGATGGTCGAGTTTAAACAATCGCGGGCGGTGGCTGGTTTCAAAAGAATTACTTCTTAAACAAAATTTTGGCATGAATATCGATTTTGACAACAAAAATAAACAAGAGACGATCGCGTTTCAATCTTGCACGAAATAAGATACGCGGTTTTATTACGGTTACTCTTTAATCGAAATTTCGACGACCGACGCTAAGAAAAAACAAAAGATGATCACGTTTTAATTTTACGTGAAAAAGGAAAGGCGTTAAGGAGTTGTTTGAATCTTGGACGGACAAAAAAGTATTTTTCCTGGCCGTGCAATTGAAATAAAATTTAGTAAAATTTTCCAGGACACTCTGCTGAAGGTCCTTTCAAAATTTGAAGACGATCAGACCGCTAAAACAAATGATGGTCGAGTTTAAACAATCGTGGGCGGTGGTTGGTTTAAAAAGAATTACTTCTGAGACAAAGTTTTGGTATGATATCGATTTTGACAACAACAAAAAGACGATCTCGTTTCAATCTTGTACGAAATAAGACACACGGTTTTATAGCTACTCTTTAATCGAAATTTCGACGACCGACACTAAGAAAAAACAAAAGATGATCACGTTTTAATTTTACGTGAAAAAGGAAAGGCTTTAAGGAGTTGTTTGAATCTTGGACGGACCAAAAAAATATTTTTCCTGGCCGTGCAATTGAAATGAAATTTAGTAAGATTTTCCAGGACACTCTGCTGAAGACCCTTACAAAATTCGAAGACGATCAGACCGCTAAAACAAAAGATGGTCGAGCTTAATCAATCTTGGACGGTGGTCGGGTTCAAAAGAATTACTTCTTAAACAAGAATTTGACATAATTATCGATTTTAAAAAATCTCGTTAAATCGCGTTGGAAGCGCCGAAGTACTTACGACGCCGTAACAATTCTCCTAGCCATGCAATTGGGACGAAATGTAGCAGAATCGTCCAGGACACTTTTCTGAACGTCTTTACAAAATTTGAAGACGAGCAGACCGCTAAAACAAAAGATGGTCGACCTTAATCAATCTCAGGCGGTGGTTGGTTCAAACGTATTACTTCTTGAACAAAATTTTGGCATAATTATTGACTTAAAAATATCGCGTTAAAAAAACGCGTCAAATCGCGTCGAAACTGCCGAAGTATTTCTGACGCCGTAACAACTCTCCTAGCCGTACAATTGGAATAAAATTTAGTAGGATCGTCCAGGACACTTTCCTGAATGTCTTTACAAAATTTGAAGACGATCAGACCGCTAAAACAAAAGATGGTCGAGCTTAATTCATCTCGGGCGGTGGTTGGGTTCAAAATAATTACTTCTCAAACATAATTTTGGCATAATTATCGATTTTAAAAATATCGCGCTAAAAAACGCGTCAAATCGCATTGGAAGCGCCGAAGTACTTCCGACGCCGCGCCGTAACAAATTTCTAGCCGTGCAAAGTGAATAGAATTTAGTAGGATCGTCCAGGACACTCTACCCAAGGTCCTTGCAAAATTTGAAGACGATCAGACCGCTGAAACAAAAGTTAGTCAAGCTTAATCAATCGCGGGCGGTGGTTGGTTCCAAAAGAAAATAACATTGATAATGTAATACCGTGCTGGTACGGTTACGGTCCCACGAATTATAAAACTGGATTCCTTATTGGTTCAATTATAGATTGATTTCGTTTCGACCTCAGTCCGTGTTTTGAACAAAACTCATCATTGGCTTTTAAAACTGTGCGGCTTCAAACCGATCTACTTAAACCTCGGTTCGTGCAAAGGTGAAACGATTTCATTGGCTGGCGACTGCAGTACTGCAGTTTGGAGATCACCATATTAGAGAAATTTTTGTTATTAAGTCTTTTATTAACGACTCCCGCGGAGTGAATGGGTTACTTTCGATTTAAGCGTTGAACAAAAAATTTTGAAATAGATGCCGACATCATCACTTTCCCATTCGGGACCATACTATTCGTTGTATCCCCCTTTTCGAGCTACTAAAATAACATTCGTAGCGTTTTTATAATCGCTACTTTGCATTAAACGACCCCCGTCTAAATTTATTCGGTCTTGAAAGCGGGGCGAAGAAGTGTGTCACCGGATAATGGGAAGTGACACGCAACAATTCAGCGTCGCGACGCGACGTAAATCATGACGACGCTGCGACTGTTTTGCTCGTCAATTGCCGGTTTAATATAAATCGTTCGGGACCGGTGAGACGCTTTTTCCCTTTCCCGCCGTTAAGACCATAATTTCTCAATCGCCCCGAATTTAGGTGGATGCGGAGGAACGGCCAGGAGGAGGATCACGTCGACACCCTCGTTAAGGACCGCTTCCTAGCGCGAATTGCTACGCTCCGGCACGTTATTGTGCGCCGTAAATATGCGTAAATTTCAATCGGATGCTTACCTTCGTGTACGAATATTACCGAGCATAACTTCTTGTACAATACGTCAAGTGTAAATTACGTACACGCACACGGAGGGTAAAAGACCTCCGAAATTCCTAAACACACAAACAATACAGTTGTGTAAGTAAGTTAACAATGTAAAACAGTTTTGCTTGTTTCTATGTGCATAAGTGATTCACAGGCGTTGAAATGTTCCGCCTTTCTCAAGTTACCAGAGATTTTCGCTTGTATATCCCGTGCTTTGCTGATATTTGTTTTGCGATAAAATTTTTGAAAACTAATTTTCTTGATGTTGCGGCCAGAATTCTGGTATGTGAGAAATCAATCAATTGATGTTCGTGACCAGCGGCTTTCTTACTTTTAGGTTATTTTGATGACTAGGCAGCAATATTTTTTTTTTATCTTTCAAAAGACTTAGGACCAATGAGTCATTTGTAACAACTGTATATTTTTCAGCGCACTGTAGTTTTGTATAAAACAAGAAGAGCAAAATCGCTTTTTAATAAAAATTTTAAAAATTGACACCTGAAAAAACAAGCAAAAGACGAACGCGTTTTAATATTGCGCTTCCTTAAAACCCAAAAAGTTATTTAAACGATTAACGATTTAACGATTTTCGACAGCAAGAAGATACAAAATTGTTTTTTTAATAGAAATCTTAATAATTGACACTCATAAAAAATAAAACAAATGACGATCGCCTTTTGCGCTTCCTTAAAATACGAAAATTTTTTTAAACGATAAACGACTTAACGATTTTCAACGGCAAGAAGAAACAAAAGACGATCGCGTTTGAATTTTGCATAAAATAACCAAATTTCTGTTAATTAAAAAAAAAAATAAAACAAAAGACGAACGGCCTTGAAATTTTCCACTTCCATAAAAGAAGAAAAAAAAATTAAAGTTTTAAACAAAATTATTTTCACTACCATTGTTTTGATAGCAAAAAAAGAAAACAAAGGACGATCGCAAATTGGATTATTAATCGAATAAAAATAAAGGACGATCGCCATTTTTTTTTAACTAAAAGAGAAACATAATTTTTTTTTCATTATATTTGCTACTTCTTTTGTTTTATTTTTTATTTTGACAGGAAGAAAATGAAACAAATGTTGTCGCTTGCACTTGTCTTCTGTTTCTTTGTCTTCTTAACCAATTTTCATTTGTTTTGTTTATTCATCACCAGGTTATATCAATTGTTTTTTTTTTGTTTGTTTATTTTTGTTTTCTGTTTCTTTGTTTTCTTAACCAATTTTCATTTGTTTTGTTCTTCAACCACCAGGTTATATCAATTGTTTTTGTTCGGTGTGAAGGCCGACCGCCTATTGTTTTTGTTTTGTTTCATTGTAGATCAAATCGTCGGTTGCGTTTGTTTCCTGTTCCTTTGTCTTTTTAACCGATTTTTATTTGTTTTTGTTTTTTAACCACCAGGTAATATTCAATTGTTTTTGTTCGACGTGAAGGCCGACCGCCCATTGTTTTTGTTTTGTTTCATTGTAAATCAAATTTGTGATTGCATGATTGTCTTTTGTTTTGTTTCGTCGCCTTGAGTGATGAAGCGCAACAGTTGACATCCAAGGTGATTTTTTTTTGTCTTACGCTGATTTTGGTGGCGCCCTCCATCGGAGAAAATAATAATAATTTTAACAAATGCGCTTTTTTGCAGTTGAGAAAATTGCTGTCAACGAAGCAACAACACAAATGAAAGCAAAAGGCGCTCGGATTAAACGAAAAAAAAAAGAAAAAGAAAAAAAGAAACAGAAAAAAAAGAAAAAGAAAAAAAAAAGAAAAAGAAAAAAAAAAGAAAAACAAAACGAAAAGGAAATTAGTTATCTAGTCGATTATTGTTTATTTTACTTTTACCCTTTCTGTGTTTGTATATGTATAACAAAATCTTGCTTATGTTTTTACAATTCATTTTCTTTTGTGCATTTTTTTTTGTTTGTGAAAGACGGTTGACTTTGTTTTGTCCAGACGTGGTCTATCGATTGTCTTATGTTTGCTTTTGTTTGTCTTTTTTTATGTGGTCGAGGCACTCGTCTTTTCGACACTCTTCTGTTTTCTCCCTATTTTTTGAAGAAAAAACAAAAAAGACTGAAATTAGTTTTACAATCGAGTCGACTTTGTTTTCTGCAGACACGGCCTATCGACTGTCTTATGTTTTCTTTTGTTTGTTTCTTTTTTTAATGTGATCGGGACACTTGTCTTTTCGACACTCTTCCGTTTTTTCTCTTTTGTTTTTGAAAAAAAGAGAAAGAAAAATATTGAAATTAGTTATCCAGTCGATCGTCGTTTATTAACAATTAACAATTTCTCTGACTTTCATACTTGTTCACTGTTTTATTATTTGTCGATCGTCTTCTGTTCATTTCATTGTTTTTTTTTTCATGTCAGCAGGGCACTCGCATTTTCGATTTCGTCTTTTTGGTTTTCTCTCTTTTTTTTTAAAACCAACCTAATTGTATTCGATGTATTCAATTGAAGCAAGAAATTAAAGCCAGTTTCGATCAATGCCAAGGTCAATCCACAACTAAACTCGATTCTATTCAACAAAATCAAAAAGCGATAAAAAGAATAAAGTAAAAGAAATATAAAAAAATTGAAGTTTGTTCTTGTCCGATGAAAATTGTAAGTTTTTTTAATCTCGAACCGGACAGAAATATGAAGGGAAGACACTCAACGTTTCGCTACAGATTTATAGCTTCGTCAGGAGTGAAAAATAAATCTATAGCGAAACATTGAGTGTCTTCCCTTCATATTTCTGTCCGGTTCGAGATTAAAAAACTTTGTACTTATAAAAAAATTGTTGCAAATCAATCATGCAGTGAAAACCTCGAGCAGCCTCTGTATAGCTGTTTCTGCCTTATTTGGGGCTTCTTCAGCAGAAACGTAGTTCAAAATTCTCACTGCAATGCCAGGTCAAAAAGCGATCGTTGGATGTCACTGCTTTATCTAAAAAAAATATGTAAAATGCCAGATCAAAAAGCAATCGTCCCTGTTTTATCTAAAAAGAAAGATATGTAAATAAAGAGTTTCAAAATCAACCTAATCTAACTGAAATACTTTTAACAAATGTTAAAATTTATGGATTAAATTTAAGGTCAATAAATCTCAAGGTCAATTCAACTTAACTGACCTTAATCTTTATCTAACGTAAGTAAAAGTTAAAAAGCTTATAATAAGAAGTAAAAATTAAGGTCAGGTAACGTCAAGGTCAATTCAACGCAACTAATCTCAACCTAACTCCGTTTAACACAAATACAAATTAAAAATTGTAAAGAAATGTATAAAGAAAATTGTAAAAAATTACAAATCAATTAAAATAGATCTCCGCCAATTTTAACGTCAACATAAGTGATCGGGACACTTGTCTTTTCGACACTCTTCCGTTTCTTCTCTTTTGTTTTTGAAAAAAAGAGAAAGAAAAATATTGAAATTAGTTATCCTGTCGATCGTCGTTTATTTCACTTTTACGATTTCTCTGTATATGTACTTTCATACTTGTTCACTGTTTTATTATTTGTCGGTCGTCTTCTGTTTATTTCGTTGTTTTTTTTTTTTCATGTAAGCAGGGCACTCGCATATTCGATTTCGTCTTTTTGGTTTTCTCTCTTTTTTTTTTGAAAACGAAAGAAAAAAATTGAAAACGAAATTGAAATGATCGTGTTTTGTTTTACTTCCCTTACACTTTCTCCTTACAAGATTAACAAAATTATTCCATGTGGGTATATTAAGTTAATTAATTACATTAATTTCGTTTGACCTTCTACTGTTTATTATTTTATTCGTATTATTTATCCCTTGTCATTTGTTTTTTAGTTTTTTTTTTAATATAATCAGTCTCTCAGTTGTTTGTTTATACTTAGTAATCTGTTACAGTTTATTTTATCCTCTCTCTTAGGTTTTTTTTTCTTATATATTTTTTTCTCTTGTGTTATTTATAGGAATAATAAAATCATAATATATTTCTATAATTGATCGTCTTTTGTTTATTTTTCTCTGCAAAATACGGTCGATTTTGTTTTGTAGAGATTACCCCCATGTCGATGTTACAGTGAGTTTTATAAACTGTTAATATTGTCAAGTTCTTTTTATTTATTTCAACGTAGCGTTTAGCTTTCAAAGCTTTATGTCTGATTTGGGGCGGAGATAACCCGGCGCACATTTTTGAGGCGAAACTCTGCCCCCAAAAGCGGAATTTTACGGCCTTGGACGGTGTCCAACTGCAACCAGATTACAGTACAAGATAAATTGCTTAAGTGCCGGACTGGCCGGTTTCAGCCAAGAAGATTTGATTTACGCTTATTTAAACCGCGCTCAATGCAGGTGGAAGGGAAAAAGCAAAAATCCTATTCTAAGTTATGACCTCCCCCCCTCCTCCGCCCCCCAAGTTCGCTTCTTTGTGTTGTTTGTGTATAGGTATCTACAGTTGGTGCGGTTGTTAGACTTGGCCATTGCAAAGGAGAACTGTCACGGCACAATGGAGGCGATATTAAATGGTAACTCTCGCATTTGACACAAGAACAGATGGCGACACCAGTAATTAATGAGCATTCTGCCTAGGCACTATCGTGTCACACGAGCCTATGAATTGATTAATCTGGAGGCGCACGGCCTGAGGGACAGCTTAGACGTGCAGCTCCTTCCATTAGTCTAAATTCTCATGTTTCACTGTAATTGTTTGGCAAACTTCAGTAAGTAGTGCTTCCCACCAAAACAAAACGAACTAAAACTGCATGCATTTTCCTATTTTGCGACGCGACGCGACGCGAACTTTCAGATTTTGTCGACTAATAACATAACCGCGGTGGAAATTAAGAAGTTATAAACGAAACCGTTTCGTTTCCTCCACTGTTTGCAAATGCAATTTTGATTTTTTTTTTTTTTAAGAAATAAAGTAAATCTTTTCTGATTATTAGGTAGCGTTAAGCAAAGTATTCGGCGAGTTCACTTTCACGCAAATTAACGCATATACTGTATAAATATTTATTACACGTACCGCAAACATTTGCATTCGGAAGTCCACCACGCCCGAAGACTAATTACCAAAATTGTGCTAATATTACATGAGCCCGGATGCTAATTGCGTTATCCCTTTTCTCATATACGCGGGGATGACGTAAGTAATTAGGGGCCCACAACAACAATAAAATTTAATTACGCACATGATTATAGAAACTGACTGGGCATAATTAATTCAAGGTTTCATCAAGTTCGCTCCGACTTCAATGCGCGGCGGTGATTCCGGGGGAAAAACCGCTCCCAAGGTCGACCTAATTTTCCATTTTGCCTGCGCTATGTCAGATCCAGACAAGTGATGCACACGTGATTAATAACTCCATTCCCATTCACATTCACATTCACATTCACATTCACAGTCACATTCCCGAAGAGAGCAAGTCACGTTCGTTACCGCCACCGAACTCAAATTATTGCCCCCCCGCCCCCCGGATTGCATTTAAAACTGAAACTTCATCTTGTTCAGCGTGTGACGATTTTCTTTTAATTTGTGTTCACCCAACTGGTTGATTTACGAGGAGCAGCGAGCGTTGTGTTGTTCCTTCATTTGCTCTGCGTTCTTAATTAATTTAAAGCGTTGCCTTGCATGATGTATTGTGCAGGTAGTTTATCACGTCCTGCAAAAATTCTGCAGTTTTATTGTAACAGTTGGCGAGAGGGGCAATAAATTACCGCTCCGGAGGTTTATTGGAAAAACAGGCCTCGCCGGTAACACGGAGAACTAATATAATGAATACGGGAGCTTAACAGCTTCAAATTGGTTTCATGTTTTCCATACATATGAAAAAAAGGTTCGTTCCACAAGTTCTAGAGGTCATAGAAAAAGAACAAATTGCTATGTTACTTCGATTTTGCTTGCATATTTTGGACGGAGATTTGAATCATGTGTATAAAAAGCCAATGTAAATCAAATGGGACTATCGTTATTAAATGATTTATGTTGACATTGTTGGCAACGACACGAAGCGACAACAAACACAAGATAAAATATTTTATGAGACACGGGTGTGAAAGGTTTCTATGCACTCCTTGCGCAATTCGTCCATAAAAGCCTTACTTCACACTTACTTGTATCATAAATAACTATTTTGTCACAGCAAGGGAGGGCGGGGGTGTAAATAGGGCTCCGCGTCATCGTATTTTTACGAATAATTAAAGATGCAATGAACGAAGTTTGCCCGAAAGTAAAAATATCAACCAAGAATCACCAGAGTACGTTATGGCTAAATAATGATCTAAAACAAAAATTGAAAATCAAACGACAATTATTTGAAGGAGTAGTTCAAGGTCGAATTCCTAGAGATTATTATACTCAATACTGTCAGTTCACAAAAAAATGCATCAATGAAACAAAAAAGTCTTTCAATTCGAACTTTATTAAAAACTCTAATAATAAAGTTAGAGATACTTGGAAGTTAGTAAAGAGTATTGCAGGGAAGCAAAATAATTCAACTTTCGACATAAATAATATAAAGCAAAATGAATCTCAAAACATCCAGCAAACATTAGAAGATATAAGTGAATTTTTCTCAGAAATAGGCAACGATAATGATACAAGAGAGCAACATGACTTCAACAGTGTACCCAGTCATAGCAAGAGTATATTTTTAAATGCTACAAATATCACAGAAGTTCGTAATGTAATAATTAACTTAAAAGATACAAGTTCAGTCGGATTGGATGAAATACCTACTAAATTGTTGAAGAATTGTGTAGACATACTCCGCTTTCCACTATGTCATCTGATAAACCAATGTTTTACAACGGGAATTTTTCCGGATTTACTTAAAGTAACAGTTATAAAACCAGTACATAAAAAAGGAAACAAAAGTGAGATTTCTAACTACAGGCCAATTGCTTTAATTTCTGTTGTCGCTGAAGTAATTGAAAAAATACTCGCAATCCGCATAATGGACTACATAAGAAAATACAATATAATATCAGATGTACAAAATGCATATATCAAAGGTAGATCAACTGTGAGAGCTGTATATGTGGCTATTTGTAGAATTTTGGAAGCACTTTCAGAGAAAGAAAAAGTTGCAGGGATCTTTATGGACGTCACTAAGGCCTTCGACTGTGTGAATTATAGTAAATTATTACACAAACTTGATAAATTAAGATGCAGAGGTGTGGCAAACGATTTAATTAAATCTTATCTTACGAATAGAGAGCAGTGTGTACAAATTACAGATATAAATGGCTTCGAAATTAGATCCAAGCTTAGAAAGAAAAATCAAGGCATACCGCAAGGATCAGTTTTAGGACCCCTATTGTTTCTAATATACACAAATGACTTGCCTAATATCGTGAATGATCTCATTGTGATGTTTGCAGATGACACGTCACTAATAGTAAAAGCTAACAATGACATTGTATTAACAGAAAAAATTACGGAAGATCTTGCTACTCTGGAAAAATGGTTCGATAACAATAAATTGAAGCTTAACGTTGATAAAACTAAAATGGTAAAGTTTACCCTTAAAGAAGAACCTGATTTCAATCTTTTATATAATAATAATATACTTACCTCTGTAAATCATACATCATACCTGGGAATTGAAATCGATCAAACTCTGAAGTGGAATTTTCATATACAGAAAATTGCTGGAAAAATAAGCAAGTTTACCTACGCGTTAAGAAATATAGTTCAGTCTGTTAGTTTGGAAGCTGCTTTAAGTGCATACTACGCCTTTGTAAATTCGCGAATAACGTACGGGATTATCTTCTGGGGCAACGCTTCTGAATCGATTCGGATCTTCAAGCTGCAGAAATCCTGTGTAAGAAGCATCTTCAACCTAAAAAGAAGAGAATCGTGTAGAGATATTTTTAAGAAGAACTCTATACTTACCGTGCCCTGTTTATACATTTTGGAGTGTGCGTGTTTCGTTAAAAGCAATTATAATGACTTTATGCACCGCTATGAACTCCAACATGATCACAATACCCGTGGACACAAGAACTTAAAGTTACGCGTCCCACAAACATCTTTCTCGAAGATACAGAGGGGTGCAATCACGCAAACGATAAACATTTACAATCACTTACCACTTGGACTGAGATCACTCCCGATCAGAAATTTTAAAACGAAACTGAAGTGCTTCTTAACTAGACACGCCTTCTATTCTACTACAGAGTTTTTTGAGCACAACTTTGACAGTGTCGTCTAATGTCATAATTATTAATGTTATTTTATTTATATTATTAATGTTATTTTATTTGACGTGTTCCATGCTATTTGGCATTAGGGAATAAATGTGATATTATTATTATTATTATTATCAATCATTGAAAGTTCCAATAAAATTACGAGCAAATCCGCATCGCATCGCCAGTTATTAGAAACTCCTAATAAAATTACGAGCACATCCACAACTCGTCGTCAGTGGTGACGTAAAATTTCATGAAATTTATAAATAATGAAATATTTCATGAAACTTTTCATGAAATTCTTCCTTTTTTCAAAATTTAATGAAATTTTCGAAACTTTCAGCAATTCTGGACGCTTTCATAAATATCAACGAAACTTTCATAAAATGTTTTCAAGGTTTCAAATTTAGCACTCATTTGAACTTGATGATAAATGTTCTCTGAAATATTAAAAATATTAAAAAAAATTGTTGTATTCTAATATTTATTAATAATAAATGAATAAATAATACATCTAGCCTACGAAAACTAAAATTCACAAATTCATCTTCAATTTCTTTGTTGGGCCTTCATCGGTATCATCTTCGTCATAATCACCGGAACTGCTGCTATTTTCCACCTAAAAGTATAATAAAATTTAGCAAGTAATTGTAAGGATTATATTATTTTATTAAGTAAATTATACTTCAACCTCGTCATTTGAATTTACACTTTCCAGTTCTGATATAGGAGCATTTGGTTGTTCAGTAAGTTGAATTTTATCACCAATAATCTTTTTAATATGGCTTATAAAATTTAATTTTGTAGCTCTATTCGTGATTAGCCTAGTTCTTCTTTTACAATGAATGTGTACTGAAAGATCTTTCTACAGAGGCCGATGTAGCAGGCATACATAAGATTCGTTGTGCTACCATTGCAAGAGGAGTTTCTTTATGTAACCCTTTCCAAAATAGCAAAGCATTTATATTTTCTGATACCTCCCAAATATAATTAGCCTGAAAAACTCCTTCTTTTGCGCAAAAATTCCAAGTTTCTACACATATATCATTTGGATTTAAATTTAAATTTGCAGCTACTGTTTTTTATAAAATTCACTGCCATATCTTTCTCAGGTATCTTAATGTAAGTACCTGCTGATTTAGGATTCAATAAATCGGCAGCAAAATGTATAGGCTGCAACGCTTCGGATTTTCTTTCAGTGTATTTATCTGTAAATATTTTCAACTCTTGCTTAGGCAACCAGTCTCCTGCAGTTAAATCAATTTTTGCCTCTACTTCACTGAATGCTTGGCAAGAAAGGATAATTGTCGGTTCATCTGATTCCAACTACGTAATCCAAAGAGAAATAGGTTCCAAAATAATTGTTAAATTTGAAATCAAGACTATTGATTCGAGTTGGTCGTAAGGTTGCAAATTTTTATGTTCTTCAGCTGTTTCCATCTCTTTCTATCTTGTAAAAGAATTAATTCGAAGTATTAAATCAGTTTAAATGATTACAGGAGGAATTTAATCTATTTAATTTCAACAAAACGTTCCCAGTAGATAAGCGCTGGACAGGGAACGCTGTAGTGTAAACAATAATTTCAGATCGCATTACCCGTAGAAGCCGTGCGAATACGTCCCGCTCCCCGCCGTGCTAAATTAATTCAAAAGCTTGTTAAACTTGCCCCTGATTTAGGCAATCTTTGTAATGCCTGTTATAAGCGAAAGAAAGGGGGGGGGCGTTCTTAGATTAAACGTTTAGATACCGCGCCTGAAGAGAATGTAAAAATTAATAGTTATTCACTGAGACGTTCAACCATACGGTTGTTTTTGCCACCATAGCAGTTTGACCCGTTCAGGACAACATGAGCGAGTGACGCGGAGAAAACCAGCTTGGATGCCCAAAATCCAATCAAAACCCCCCGGGGCATCTCAGCGCCTCTGTCACCTCTTTCCGCCTCTGGTAATGTATTGTACATTTTCTTTTCAAAATTTCTTTAAACTGAATTTAACATTTATATATTTTTTTGTACTTGTTTATTTTCTTTGTGTCAATTTAAAATAGTGCGCAATAAATCAATTGTAGCACATGAGGGATTTTATTTATTTGTACAGTTCGGAGCTCAGGAGCCACCTTCGGAGCCTTCAGAAAATTTTGAAGAAGTTCTTTCGTTAGTGAATTAAATAGGTTGGTGGCAGCAAAATAGTATTATTCAAAATTGCCTTTTGGAGCACACTACCTGCTTGAATAAACTGAATGCTAGAATAAAATAAATTATTAACTAAATAAAGGCCTCACTTATGTTTCTCCATTGCGAAATTGTAATATCGTCAAGGTTGACGGAGCAATGACGAAACAAAGTATGGAAGAAAATAAACAGGATTATAGAGAAATTGAGCAGGAAATTACTCATTCCAGAGGAAATAAATTTTATTGGAAAATATTAAAAAGGCAGCGAAAGATAAATCCTATTTTAAAACAGAACAAATCAGATTCACTTTAAAATTTCTTCTTTTTCTTTCCTTCTTCAACTTTTGTCAGATTGCTTTTACATTTTTTCCTTCCGTTTAACTCCTTTCTGATTTGATTTATTGAAAACATCTTTTCCTTCTTCCTTCTTCTCTATTCCTAGTACATTATTTGGTCTACGAATATTTTGTTTGGTTTGTTTGGTTTATCTCCTTTCCATCTACATGTTCTGAATGTTTTCCTGATAAATATTAGATAGATTTTATTTTTTTTGATCGAGCCACCAGAGATCGAACAATTATATCAAAAAAAGGGGATGATCCTATCTATGAGTAGACTCAAAGTTTTTAAGTCGGGGTTGGTTTTTAATTTTTGATAGAAAACCAAAAAAAAAGGGATGACTTAACCAGACGACTTTTAATGGATAACAGTTATCAAACAGTTGTTGATAAACACAACGGCCTCATTTTTAGAGTTCTCTTTTCTTCGTCTAGGCAATCATTTTTTTTTCTTTTTGAAGAACTTCAATAGTCTCTTTCCTAAAACGTTGGTTCTTTTTTCTGGCCTTGCCAGTAGGCTTATCTTCAAAACGTTGTCTCTTCTTTTGCTCAAGCTTGAAGATTTTTTTTTACTTTAACCGCAGACCGAACTTCTATAGCGCGTTCCACTCTTAGAATGTAGTAACAAAGTTCATAGAGATTTTGGAAGAAGAAAGACATGAAAAACAGAAAGGGAGGCATACATTCCACACTGCGTACTATGGTTGGAACATGCTATAATAGAACTTTCTTTTCACTTATTGCAACCTTGCAAACCAATATAAGAAGATAATATATCAAAAGCCTTTTTCTAGTAAGGGAGTTGGAGTTGAAACTTTCTGAGATAGAGAAGAACTTTTTCAATAAATCGAGAACAGCTTTGACTGTGTACACAAAAAAAACTTGCAAATGTCTTTTGTTCTAATACAAATTTAAATTTATTTTATTACTACATTACAACTATTTATTTTTTTTAATGATTAACATTTCTGAATTTTGTTAATTTCATGTCTTGTTCAATTTTTTCATTAGAGCGATCGTCGATAACAACTCTTTTTAAAATAAGTTTTGTTTCGGTCATACTCTTCAGTGACTGATAGTGAGAACTCTATCTCGTTTTTACAGGAAGATGCAATGATTTATTAATTTTTAGTTCTCTTTTTGTTTCATTAGATAGTGCTACCAAAATTTGTGATTTTTGTATTGTTTTTATAATTTTTTGCATTTGATCAGTTACGTCTTTTACTGTAGGAATTTTTAATGAGATGAACAAACTTTAAGTACGTACATTCCTTTTCTTGCTTGTAGTTTTTTTTTTTTTTTTAATTAATTACTTCATAATTCTTTCTTAGTTTGCAATGGAAAATAGTGGTAAAACCAAAATTTTCGACTTTTTATACTCCTTCTTTCCCTGTACGCTTCATATGTAAAATACTGAGGAGAGTAGAATACTTGAAATAAGTCTAACAGTAAAAAAATATCTATCATAAAAAAATATTTATAATTTTACTACACCTAATCTTAATACAAGAAAATTGAGGAATTTGTTTTCTTTTTTTTACCACAAATAGCCATTATTTCATATTTTTCCATATGTGTCCTAAAATTCGACTTTTGTAATTAAAATAATTAATGCTTAACGGAAAAATCTTTAATCTTACCTGTACTATTGTTGTAAAAGCTATGATATATTATTAGCACAACACAAAAGAGTAAAAGTAAAAACTAATTCAGTGTAGTACGAATAATGCTACTTTCGGCGAGTTCGAATTCAGTACATACCCGAAACTCGTATGAATACAACTGCAGGATTCGACACGAAACACTTACGCGTCAATAAAAAATGCGGGAAATTTGAAATATTTGTGAAAGTTTCAGAAATTTTTGGAACATTTCGAAAGTTTCATAAATTTCAAAATTTTTTGAAATTTACCACAAGGTTTTTGAAATGTCAAAACTTTCAGTATCATTTTGAAAGTTTCAAAATGAAACTTTCAACACTCACATCACTAGTCGTCAGTCATTTCATTCTTAAATTTTATTTGTTCTATTAAGGCCCGGTCTTTTCATCTCTGATTAACTTTAACCGTTGATTAACACCTATAGAAACAATTGTCCCTATAATTGTAACTACGGGAGTAAATCAACGATTAATCAATTAATTAAGTTAAGGAGAGATGAATTTGGCCCTAATTAGTATAAATAAAGTTTTAAAAAAGACTTGACTTGTTTTATTTTGTTACTTTATTTTAAAATTAAAAAAACAAAGATGAGTCCAAACCATGACCGTACAAAATTACTTCAAAAACTGAACGAATTTTATCTTTTATTTCTTACAGGATAAACTCTTGTCGGATGGTATTAAGGAGTTTGTTCCTTTTACTTGACGGTACATTAGCAAGAGAGTGAAGCTGAAAGCGGGGAAAAATCTGACATGAAACTAATAAATTTAATCAAAATTCTAACGAGGACATCCTTCGGGTTCCAACGTGGCCTCCGCCTCACCTCGACGAAGCAGCAGCGGGAAAAAACTTAAATGAGAGTGTCACTACTTAAATTAGAATACTTTCCGGTAGACACTACTGTAATTGACTGCTCGGCTAATAAAATATTCCGGGCCCGTTCCGGAGCGGTGCTCGTTATTGAGCATTACACGGTCTTGAGATGTTCGGCATTTAGAATGAGCCGGGGAGCTTTTACCGATTTTAGTTTCGGGGCTCATCTCTAATGCAATATTAAAATTCCTTATTGGGGAATTAAGGATTAATTTGACGCTGGGAAGCGGCGAATAACGGCGGATTACATGGGAGAGACTTCCTTTTTTTTTTAAAAAAAAATGGAGCTTTATTGGTTTGCTTGCTTTTATAGTCCACGTCACATCTCCTCGTCTAAAGGATGTTTAAACTAAATCATTTTAAAATATGTGCAAGAAATTCTATTCCAGATAACAGAATTATTTATTATATTCGATTCGATATTTCAGTAGATTAAAACTAATTCAAAAGCAGAAAATTTATTTCAAACTATCTTTATTGTTTTCGTTATGTTATGTTGTTCCAAATTTCCAATCGAAAGTTCTGTTTTTGTTTTGACTTATTTCCAAATCTTGAATCAATATTTTCTTTCAGGTCTGAACGGTCCAAATTTCCAATCAGAGTTTTGCTTCTGTTTATTTCCAAATTTTTAATCAAAATTTTTTTAAAGCTTGAACGGTCCAAGTGGTAAGGGACCAATATTTTGTTTCAAACCTGAACGATCCAAATGGTAAGGGACCAATATTTTGTTTCAAACCTGAACGATCCAAATGGTAAGGGACCGGCCTTGTAATCATAAGATCGTGGGTTCGCACCACGCTCGAGGTATTTCTCGGGGGTGGTCGGTATTCACTTCAGGTACCTTTCAGTGTTGGGCAGAAAATTCGACACTGCTTCCCCTTTCAACGACGAGGAGGTTTGGAAGTAACAAAGCCGTGGAACATTTTACATATACATAATACACTTCCGGTTCTGAGGTCCTGACAAGTCTATGATTAGGGCAACCACCACAGATAAAAAATAGGGAGATGCGATAAAAGGTGGAGGGGCAGTTTCTTGGCGAAAAATTGAAGGTTTGTTAAGGGACCGTTTTATTGAACTGCGTGCGTTGGTAGTATTGGCGAAATCTGTTATCAATCACTTCGTCGAAGGACAGTGTCCTTTTTCAAATAGTTTTATTTCCGTTGAAAATAATTAAATAGTTAAAAACGCACAGTCTAAGAAGACAACGAAATATGATTGTAAAATAGTTTTCTTTTTTCGCCAAAAGATGGCACTGTGAATGAGTCGTGTCGCGCTTTCAGTCTCTACAATTTCGATTTAATTTTACTTTGAAAAATTCTTAACAAAATAGTTGCAAGGGCGGGGGTTGTTGCTATTACGACACTTTGCCCCTTGAAATTAGGACAAAATAGCTTTCAGTTTTGGTCAAGATGGTGCTCTGACTAAGTCTTAATTTTGAGATTATTTTCGATTTATTTTTGAAATTAATATTTTTGAAAAATTGGAGCGCTGAGTTGAGCCGAGAACTACACTAAAAAGATAAAAAATGCTGTTATGAGAGACAAACTGTTTTTCGTTTTGGTCAAAAGAGGGCGCTTTGAGAAATTCCTACCTCTGTTCCGATGTAGAGGCTCTCTGGCGGAATCAGCCGTCTTTCGAAGGAAGTTTAAAGACGTACAGAAAATTTCAACGCTGACTCAATCCAACTAAACCCAACCTGACTCCATTGAACGCAAGTAAAAAATTAAGAAAAAGAAATATTAAAAAAATTCAAAGTAAAAATATCAAGCTCAACAAATCTCAAGGTCAACCCAATTCACCATAACGCAACCAACCTAATTGTATTCGCTGTATTCAATTGAAGCAAGAAATCAAAGCCAGTCTCGACTAATGCCAAGGTCAACCTACAACTATACTCGATTCTATTTAACAAAATCAAAAAACGATAAAAAGATTAAACAGATAAAACAGTGACATCCCACGATCGCTTTTTGACCTGACAATCAAAAACGATTTGCAACAAATTCTTTTAAAAAGATTAAAGTAAAAGAAATATAAAAAAAATTGTTGCAAATCGTTTTTGAATGCAGTGAAAACCTCGAGCAGCTTCTGTACAGCTGTTTCAGCCCGACTTGGGACTTCTTCAGCAGAAACGTAGCTCAAAATTCCCACTGCAATGCCAGGTCAAAAGGCGATCGTAGGATGTCGCTGTTTTATCTAAAAAAAAATATGTAAACAAAGAGTATCAAAATCAACCCAATCTAACTGAAATACTTTTAAAAAATGTAAAAAAATGTTAAAGTTTGCGGATTAAATTTAAGGTCAATAAATCTCAAGGTCAATCCAACCTAACTGACGTCAACCTGGCTTCATCTAATATAAGCAAAAGATAAAAACTTAAGCTTATAATAAGAAGTAAAAATTAAGGTCAGATAACGTCAATTTTTTTTATCTAAAAAAAATATGTAAACAAAGAGTTTCAAAATCAACCCAATCTAACTGAAATACTTTTAAAAAATGTAAAAAAATGTTAAAGTTTGCGGATTAAATTTAAGGTCAATAAATCTCAAGGTCAATCCAACCTAACTGACGTCAACCTGGCTTCATCTAATATAAGCAAAAGATAAAAACTTAAGCTTATAATAAGAAGTAAAAATTAAGGTCAGATAACGTCAAGGTCAATTCAACCCAACCGATCTCAACCTAACTCCGTTTAACACAAATACAAATGAAAAATTGTTAAGAGATGTGTAATAAAAATTGTAAAAAATTACAAATCAATTAAAGTAAAGCTCCACCAATTTCAAGGTCAACCTAGTTTTTTTCAACCCAAGCAAAAAATTAAGAGAAAAATCCGTTAAATGCTAAACTTAATTTCTTCGTATTTTAGATTTGTCACGTTCACAGTTAAATAAAAATTAATTCGCCCATTTCGGCGGTCGCTAGTTGCCATTGGGGAAAAAGTAAGCCAATGGTTTATCGCCCATTTGGTGATAAATCGCCACGCCACGGTTGGCAACACTGTATCTCGACTCGACTCGAAAATCACATACGAAATTTTCCTGTGATTACTTTTAAGTTACGAGTTAATTTCGGCAGCAATCGTTTCAAAGTTAAGAGAGAAATTCTCAAAATTAACTTTCTAACATAAATTCTGGAAAAATAGTGGATGTATTCAAATTAAAAAAACAAAAAAAAATTGGCAACTGTGGAATTACTTGTAATCTACTTATTCTGCAATCGATTGCATATTCTATAAGAACGAATAATATCAGCTTATAAAGGGTGATGAATACTATTTTTTTATTAAACAAATGCAGAAATTCACGTGAGCGTGTTTCTTTTTTTTCTTTTGGGGGCGGGGGGAAGGGGGAAGAGCGCCAGTATTGTTTTACATAAGTGAGCCGACTGCCCTTCCTTCCTCCGGCCTCGCATCTTAAAATCAAAAACACAAGATTGTAAACACCCTGTATAGGTAGACACTTATTATAATTGCTTGTTTTGTCTTGTTTTCTTTCCATATCGTTTTGAGGATCTTTCATATAAAAGGGATCTTGATCATTTCCAGCTTCATTAAACGCGGCATTAACGAAGTACACGAACCAGAACATAATAAGAAAATTAGAGCGACATCCGCCGCGACGCGACGCGACGCGACGGACGGACGGACGGAGAAGAAGCGCGCATCCATAAAAAGCAACCATGACAAAAGAAGCGTTCCCATGACGACCAAAACAATTGAATCACTCCCGACATCTGATATATAAAAAAACAAAAACAAAAGCTTATCTGATATTTTGACATATCAAAAATGAGTTTCCCGGCGAGAAAATCGTCGGAAAACATCAAAGAAATACATTAGGGGCGGCTAAGGCTCCGGCGGAACATTTTTCATCGGATCTAAATGAGAGAGAATGGAAAATTCGCATTGTTTGGTTTCGTTTCGCGTCCGAAAGTCTATTTGCTATGTTTACAGTGAAATTTATTTGAAATGTGGTCGCCGCTTCTTTATACACATAAATTCAATTAGACCTCACAAAGGCAAGCTGTTTCTTTTTGCCGTGCGCGCCCCCCGGTATTTATTAGCTCGGGACGTCTCTCTTTTTTTTTTTTTTTTTTGGATGGGGCGACGGGGGCCGGGGGGGGGGTGGAAAGTATTTTCTAATTAATGAACGCGCGCCGTAAAAACTTATCTCAATTTTAAGGCGGCCGACCGACATTATCGAATTAATAATTCGCCTTCCCCTTTTTACGGAAAACTAATTTAATCTAATATATTCCGGCACTGTTTTAATGAAACTTCGATTTTACTTTTTAATAAACGTGCATGCGGATATACACGGCGGGTCGGGGCGGCGCCCCCCCCCCCTCCCCCGCACACGACGCCTTCCTTTACGTCGGCTAATTTACGTTTCGGTTTACGGAAGGAAGACGGCGCGGCGTCAAGGATAACGTGAGCCGTGCTGAGTTATGGCCGGCTCATGACGTGGAACGTGTAATATGTTAATCGGGTTGTATTAAAATATCTGGCTGGCTGTGTGCGTTTCCTTCGAGATTAAAATTTCAGGTTGCACTTCAATTACGAGCGCTCATATAAAATCCTTCAGGAGAACGAAAGGCGGACTCCGTTGAATAATTTATCGAAGGCGGTCTGTTTACTTCGGCGAACTCTACACTGCGTTACTGGAAATCATTCTATATAAACAACAGAGCAAAAACGAACGAAATTATACGGGATGTTCCACTTAAGAACGATACTTACTCATTTCTTATTTACGGTTCAAATTAAACATTACATTATTTTATGATTTTAAACAG
Source organism: Prosopocoilus inquinatus (assembly GCA_036172665.1). Classification (NCBI taxonomy): domain Eukaryota; kingdom Metazoa; phylum Arthropoda; class Insecta; order Coleoptera; family Lucanidae; genus Prosopocoilus; species Prosopocoilus inquinatus. Next base: position 4,458,504 of record CM069873.1, read on the forward strand.
AAACTACTTTTGGTTTACTTGAGCTTTAATCCGAAATTATACGACGTTATACTTACACGCAACATATAATTTCTAGTTAAATTTCGGCAACCACGTGTGGTATGTGCTTGATTTAGCAAGGTGGTAAAATTACGTTCCGGAAGTGACAAGGCTATTATTGGTCTTGGGCAATCACGTTCATCGCCTCCCGAGTTCGGATTGGCTTGCCGTTTTGCTTGTAGACCTCTCGCTTCGACGAATATTTTACAGTTTGGCACGCCAAGGTGAACACACGTTCTGTTTCAATCGTGAATTCATGCATATTTGAGTTGCAAAATTCTATGATACAGCGTATCTGGAATTATATCAGTCCTACGTGTCCTTTGAGTTGCTTTCGAGCAAATCTTCCGAGCGGATAAACCGAATCTGCATTTAAATCTGAGGTACTTAGGTTGCGATGTTAGCGTGGGCCAGATTTGGAATTGATTTCTTTATTTTGACAGGCGAATCCGCTTTCTATTTTCGCTTCTACGTTTGCTAAAGTTCTTTTCATACCAGAAGGTGCAACGACTGTATACTGTGAAAGTGCGACGATTGTATACTGTGAAGGTCCCACTTTCTTCGAGGTCGCCTTTACGACGTCTAATAGTACCATCAAATGTCACTACTTTGATTACCTTATACTTTCGCTTCTACGTTTACTACTCTCCTCTCCTATACCAGGAGGTGTAACGACTGTATAGTGTGGAGGTTCCACTTTCTTCGAGGTCGCCTTTACGACGGTTGTCAAATCAATAGTACCATCACATGTCACTACTTTGACTACCTTCTATTTTCGCTTCTAAGTTTGCTACTCTCCTCTCCTATACCAGGAGGTGTAACGACTGTATAGCGTGGAGGTCCCACTTTCTTCGAGGTCGCCTTTACGACGACTGTCGAATCAATAGTACTATCAAATGTCACTACTTTGACTAGCTACTGAAGTATTTCTTCCTGCTTTCCTTTTATTTACCCTGAAAAGACTAACTAATGTAAAAACATATTTGTTTACATGTCAGCACGTGATTATTATTTCAAAGTTTCATTTAGTTCGATTAAGAAACCGGCCTTTAGAGTTAGAATCTTATAAAAAATCTGCCAATTGTTAAAATTTTAGCAACTGAACGTTTTCCATTGTGCGACTGCTTCAAGTTGTTATTATAAGAGAGGGTGGATGAGCGTTGAAGCAAAATAAACCCCACTTTCTTCGAGGTCGCCTTTACGACGACTGTCAAATCAATAGTACCATCAAATGTCGCTACTTTGACTACCTTCTATTTTCGCTTCTACGTTTGCTACTGTTCTCTCCTATACCAGGAGGTGTAATGACTGCATGGTGTGAAGGTCCCACTTTCTTCGAGGTCGCCTTTACGACGACTACCATAAAATGTCACTACTTTGACTACCTTGTATTTTCGCTTCTACATTTGATACTCTTCTCTCCTGTACCAGGAGGTGTAACGACTATATAGTGTGAAGGCCCCACTTTCTTCGAGGTCGCCTTTACGACGACTACCATCAAATTTCACTACTTTGACTATCTACTGAAGTATTCCCTCCTGCTTTCCTTTTATTTTCCCTGAAAACACTAACTAATGTAAAAACATATGTATTTGTTTACATATCAGAATGTGACTTTTATTTTAAAGTCTCATTTACTTCGATTACGAAACCGGCCCTTAGAGTTAGAGTCCTATAAGAAATTTGTCAATCGTTCAAAGTATTTGTCGTCAAAAAGTATTGGAATTTTAGGAGCTGAATGAACGTTTTCCATTTTGCGATTGCTTCAAGTTGTTATTGTAAGAGAGGGCGGATGAGCGTTGAAGCAAAATCAACCCCATCTATTATATTAACACCGTATAAGCGGTCGTGAATTGTAATGGATGTCCGGGCCGGATCGCGTCCGAACCCCCCGGAGCGATGTCAAACATGTTCCCGATCTGCGAGGGATGAAAACCCTTGTAACTCATTCACTTTCAACTCTGCTTACACTTCTGCCATAAATTATTGATTGGCCCGCATTAACAGTTAATTTAGCCTCCTCGTCCGACGCAGCGTCCGCCTAATTCGCGAACGTTTCGTGATGTGTGGCCGACGCCAACGAGCGACGCGACGCCGACGCTTTGATGAGGGTTTTTCGCAATATGCAGGAGGAAATTTGTTCGGCGGGCGTGCGTCGGAACGCTACGCCCCGTAATAAATGCGTGTCGAAAGCGGCGTTAAATCAAGTTTGAAAACACGTAAATTAAGTTTACCGTGGAATATCTAATTTTACATCTGGCGGGTGGGTTTAGTGAATGCGCCGCCGCTGTGTGCTTAGGAAGGCCAGGGGATCATGTGTTTTCATTTCGGACGATAAATTATGTACGCCGGAGTGCCGAAATATCCCGTTTAAGTTCCTAATATATTTTACCTCGTATTAACGCCGTAAATGAAGTTTCAACACGGAAAACTATCAATAGGAACTAAACATGATTAGTCTCGGCAGTCAATGGATTGTCGGAAAACAACAGATTTCAGAATAATAAATTTTCAAATATAACTAATTAAACGAGAACATATAAAATTAAATTAAACTTCATTTGGAATTTTATTTTGATAGTCTGCAGGAGTTTTCCACCCCCTTGTGTCAGACAGATTTTTCGCAGGCGCGTGGTGTAATCTTATCCCGTAGTTTAAAAAATAGTGTGGCAGCTCCCCCTAGCGGCGAGGAACGAAACGAAACTCCGTCTGTATAGAATTTTCGTCTCTCGCGTTGTCTTGCTTCGTCGGCTTTAGCTTATTGGAAAGCTCACGTTTTATCTCGTCGGTCAGTGAATTTATCTTATTTTCTGTTTAATTTTATTCAGTCAGTTAATTTTCTTCGAGTTATTCGTGAAGAGAGGCGATCCGCTTTTCACAGTGTGCCGTGATAATTAATAATAATTATAAATAATTATTAATAATAATACCACGACGTTTCCGTCGTCATCGATTGGCGCCCGTCGAATTCGATTGGCGCCCGACTTGGATATTAACGACGAGAAATGGGCGTCAAATATTTTCTTTTTTTAAATTTGACCCCTTTGAACGGAGCGACTTATTAAGCAGGAATCTAGGCTGCTACAGGTTTACCTTGGTCAAAAAATAACCGCGTGAGGTCGACTTGTTACCCTCATTTGTGCTCCTCTGCTGACGAGGCTCCAAATATAGCTGAAATAGTCGCACAAGGAATGTTCCGAAAGTCCATTGCTAAATCGACTTCCAACGAATTTTTAAACTATTATAATTCTCTTGTTTCTAGGAACTTAAATCGTTTTTCGTCGTAAAAAAAAAACATTTACTTAAATTTTTTCTTGTTATTTGTCTGGTCAACTGTTTCATAGAAAAGCTGAGAGCTCAGTTCGAGGATGGAAGTTCAAAGACGGAAGTGACGAAGGAGACTGACTGAAAATTTAAACTTTTCCGTAGTGTAGCGCCATCTCTTATCCTTTATTTAATTTTTCTTTTAAATAAATAATTCCTTTCGTTTAAGTAAATAATTAATTAAAGACGTTACCGCAATCCGAACAAGGCCTAGACCGGAATCGAAGTTTTATCAAGAACGTAGGTCTTTGCGTTTCAATTTAGTGGCTCCAGTACGCTTTACGATTCAGCGCCATCTATTGAACACCTACGCAATTAATTATTAATTGAGTACTGGAAGACTATCGATACCGATTAATTACTAGGTCCGGCCTCGAAATATCCCAACGAAAAACGGGAGTTTCTTTTTTTTTAAATTATTTTAACCAAAGCATACATCGTGCACTACAAAGAAAAAGAAAAAAGGAGAAGGAAAACCTTTGATACCATAGCTAGAACAACCTAAAAAGAACCTAAACAATATACTAAAACCAAGCAAAACAAAGGAAAGAAGTTTCTTTCTCACCCTAAAAGCCTAGTTAAGATGAATAAAGCAAACATTACAGACAAGTATGCGCACGGAAATCGCTGGTCATGAATGCCTGAATACGAAAATTGTCAGGCTTGGAAAAGCATAAAAGCTTCAATTTGTCTAGAGTGTCTTGTCCTGCGCGACGTCCAAATTGAAAGTCACATGACTCGAACTGACCGAAGAAATCCTCCTCGAAAAATTTATAAGCGCAGTGACGATCGTTTCGGGAACTTATTGTATGTTTAACGGAATTTCGGACCGTAACAGTATGTCAAAAATTTTAATTCATTCTACTTTTGGACATCTGCATTGAATAATTCGATCGAAAGACCGCATGGCTAAAAAATATTAAGAAACGTTATTTTGTTTTATTTTATTTTGCATGACAATAATCGGGACATGCTTGTCAGAAGGGAGCCAAGCGATGTTTGTATCATTTCTGAGAAAACTTGTAGGGCTGCAGGAACTCACCTACTTACCTTTGGTAGACAATCCCATTTTCAACCCTTAAATAGGCGTTTTGAATTTGCTTCCGTTTAAAGAAATAATCGTAGAGTATTTAATATTCCTGTGCGCTGGATGCATAAAATAAACTAGAATGATCTAGGTGAAAATTGAAATAACAATTTTTTCTATTTCGGGGTATTTATAACGTACAAGTTGGTGATGTCAGTGTCAGTCGAGCGAAGAGAAGTTTCTCTGTATTTTCTTTGAAACCATAAAGTGAGTTGTTAATTGAATAAATTTTTACAAGGACACTAACAAAGTCGCAATCAATAGTAACGACTTCCCAATAAAACTTTTAATTCGCGCTCTAAGATGTCGAATTTTATTTCGTGTCTTTATCTTTGCAAACGATTGCAAAAGATTCTTCGAAATGTGTAAGTATATTGAACAGGAATATATGAGTGCTTTCAGGAATGTCCATAACTTCTACAATTAAAAGACGCCCCTGACGATCACAACAATGGGGTAATAAGGTTGTGCACCATTGCCAACCGAACAACGGACACAATGGACCATAAAAAATATCGTTACGTTATCATTTCAAAGAGGAGGAAGTAAATAAATTGATGCATCGCAGACGTACGTGTTCATTGTAAGTAATGGACGTATCCAAGATGAAGCTGATTTTGTTCTTCCTCTTTTTGGCCGTTAGCCTTACCCGTAAGTATTTTTTTTTTAATTCTGTTTTATTTTTATACATAATTAGCACGACTTAGACGTAGACTTTTCTTGATTTTGCAAGCAGTAAGTTTAACACGGCATTTCTTTACAGTACTTGCTTTTCAACTAATTTTTCTTCTAATTAATAAATTTAAATCGGATATAAATTAACGCCTGATCAGTCCAAGTAGTGATATGGGACTGGTTATCTAGGGTCGTGGGTTCGCACCCCGCTCGAGATATTTCTCGGGGGGTAGTCGTAGTTGCGCACTTCAGGTACCCTTCATGTTGGGGATACAATACGACACTGCTTCGCCTTCAGTGGTGAGGAGGTTTGGAAGTAACAAACGATGGAATACTTTACACACACAAAAATAAATTCCCGCTCCTGAGGTCCTGACAAATCACAAAGACTTAGGACAAACACCACAGATAAAAAAAGGGTTTCTTAAACGTAAGTTTGCGACGCCAAATAATGAACCTCAACGACTATTAATCTCCAAAATTAATTTTATTGTTGGGATTTTTTTGGTTCCTGGAAGTCTGGACTCTTCTGATTCACCTAATCCTGATCGTGAATAAAATAGTATGTATACCTCACAAGTGCAATTGTAGCCCTCGGATTCCATGGTTGCGCTTTTGAAATAGCCCTCGAAATATAATCTACTCTTAAGCGAATATCAAATAAATATTTTGTTTTGTTTTTTTCAAATTTAGATGCTGAGGAGAAGAAGGATTTGGAGCCAGTAATTGAGACAATCAAGGAAATATCGCATCCAAAAATTGCTCCCATTCTCGAACAAGCATTCAAGGGCTTCATTTTCCCAATCTTAAGTCCGGCTGTTCGAGAAATCTTTTCCCAGATAGCCAGCCTCATCATGAAAGTCTTGACCGCCGTACGAGCTGAAAGTCCATTGACGAACGCTCTGCGCTAGCTACTATGGTCCACACACACACACACACACATTAGTTGAAGATATTTAGAAAACAGGAATAATAAAACGTGTTTAACCTGAGCCATTTTATTTCGATCGATTTCCCAACTTTTTTTTTTCTCCTTCGCTTTTCAGCCCTGAAAACAATAAATCAGGGCGCTCGTCGTGATTCCCACCCGTCTGAAGGCTAAATAACTGTGAATTACCGTCGCGGTGTATGTATATGCGGTGTGGTGGAGAAATGCAAGGGGGCGGGGGGAGGGATGAGGCCTATATTTTTGTGGTGCCCTTCCCCTGCGTCATCGTCGAGGTGAAATATTAAACTTCGGCGTCATTTTAATAAATCGTCGGAAGAATTACAATGTGCCGCGCGGGGAATTTCGGATGTCAAAAAAATTTGCGCCTTTTGGGGTGGGTTTATGAACGAACACCCCGCGAAATTAATGCACCTACTTTCTAATAGACCTCGTGTGGATTCGAGTTACGTGACGATAAATTTAATGCGTAACGAACAACGGCTTGGCGCTATTACTAGGGAGCGGATGGTTTTAGGCGAAACCCAACACCCTTTTAAGTTTTGTTTTAATTATTTTTTTTCGATAAGTATAAATAATTTTGATTCAGTAGTTGATTGTAGTTGCATAAATTTTTCGGGGCTATTCCCCTAAGCTTGGTGGCACTGAAGTCTGAAGTTTCCTCCGAAAGGGTAGTCAGGTTGGTATAGATTCTTTGATGAAAGAAGGAATCGATTGGCGTTAAATGCTTCAAAAGTTTTAGTGTCTTGCTCTTCGTTTTGATTAAAAAAATATTTTGACATAATCTAAAATTTAGGCCTATCATGAAAAATCAAATTGTACTTTTTGAGGAATTTGGAAATTGAAGACCTGATGCTTCTCCTTACGCCCCTAATTACTTGACTGAAGCCTTAACAAAAAGAAAAGTAGAAAAAAGTGAAGATTTGAAGACGAAAGTTGGAAATCTCATTAATAATGCGTTGTTTTTTTTTATGTCGTACGTAAGACCTCAAACCCGTACAGTAATATCGATCGAACTGTGGAAATAGCTGGAAGAATTTCAGCAATAAAGTTAATATTCCGGAATCGTGCAGCACGTAAGTAACGTCGTGCACATCCCGAAGTGCCGCGAAGGTATCCATTTATTAGGCGTTCATATTTTGATGTAACGCCCGTTATTTACTGTGCAAAATAAAATATCGCTGGCTCGCACGCCGCCGCTCCCGCAATTTCGCCCGCCCCGCTCGAATACGTAATAAACTTAGATTTCGTCCCGTCCGCCGCTGCCTATTACTCCGGGTCTCGGTGTTTCACAGCGGGAATAGAGGGACGTGCCCGGAATTCCGGCGACACGCGCTAAAAAATCTCGAACGTAGTCGGCGCCGGAACCGTTTGTCACGCTCGTCGTACCGTACGACCATACTCGATATACCTTCACGTTTCTTTATGTGCTTTTCTGCTTTTGGAAAGTCGTCTGCAAGATTTTTTCGAAGAAAAAATATCTTAGAGTAAACCATGCGCATCGACAAAATTAGGCTGAACCTGAAGCCGTAACCCATGTCAACCATGGGTAGGGTACAAAACGATTGTAACTTTCATTATGGGGCAAGGAAGTGTACAACTTTTCGTCGATTTGGTTACCTGTTAGCTCGGCTTTCGGCCACGACCATCTCCACTGAGCTGGGCACATCCGAACAACTTTTGATCAGCGCAGGTAAGTCTTCAAAGCTCACAATCACCTGCTTCACTGAAGATCAAAGAGTAGTTAGCACATGCTGGATGTACAATCGTGATTGCTATGTATGTCATAAACTCGGCTGACATATTGTATACCCCATGCAATCCTTCTACACAAAGTCTCCATGAAGCACCCGATCTGTGTCTTCCACTTTTTCGCCATGCTTTAACTTCTGCGTCAACCTGATAAGTCTTTTGGTCACTGTCGAGTCTATTTCTTAAAACCTGCTTAAACCATCGCAGTCGATTACGTTCTACGATAGCTTAGGATTCTTTTACTCCTACTTATTTATCTGCGATTTTTTGTGTTTGAATTCATTTCAAAACTGCTATTTTTTTTTACAAAAGTGGCATTCCTCTTAGTTGCTTCTAAGTTATCGTTTATTTCGGCGTTGGAGGCTTGAAGCCCTTGAAGGCGTACTTTGCGTGTTCACAGTTGTGAGTCTACTCTGCCATAATCAGGGCCTGGTTTCGAATATTTTTTTTTATTAAAGAAGCATAAATTGGACGCAGCGCTTCGGCCGATTGTGTAGCAGACTAAAACACTAAACCGATGAGGACGAATTCAATGTTTTTTTTTTTTTTAATAAACACGAAACCATAGGTGCGCGCCCGTTAATTTTATCTGACATAAAAAGGAATTTATGTAGTTACAAGTTTACTGCGCCACTCTACTTGTTTTCTATGAGACGCAAATACTACAAGCCGCATGTGGATAACAGCAAAGCACGGCTTTAAAATATGTCTACCCGGGAGTTGATCATAACTTAGTTCCCTATCATATTTTTTTTTTACTCTTCGTTGTTACAAGGAGATCGACAATCATCCGCATCATATATAAATTTATTTTGTTTTGTTATAAAAGGTTTTAATTACTTCGTTTTTCACCGGGACTGACTAGATGACTATGACTAACCTGACCTGTTTACGGTTGTCGCGTCTTCTAACAGCTTCTGGAGGGTTTTCGAAGATTTCGTCGTGCTCGCTCTCTAGAAGCACCGCTTTTAGAAAACTCTTCGATATAGACTCGTCTATAAAATCAAAACTGAGTGTGAAATAATCATAGGGAAATAGATTTATATTGTCACCGCCACACGTTAATAAATTTATTATTCAGATAAGTGCGTCAAGTGCTGTTAGCCAACCGACACTTTTTTGGGATTGGTGGAGTGCTTCGCATTCTCCGAAAGGCAGGCCACCTGCTGTCTGGAGTGTTCGAGGAGTTCGTCTTAGTTCCATGGCCTTCTAGGTGTTTCCAGTAACAGCCGTATGGCAATAAAAAGGGATTTAAAAAACAGTGTTACATTGAGCGAGCGATAGTGCGAGCATCCTGGGCGACATAAACGAAATGAAATATTGAAGTGCTATTTATTTAGATAAGTGTTGAACATTATTGAGCGTGTAATTTGAACTTTGTTTTACTAGTGTTTAATTAAAATTTTTGAAATCAAGGGATGATTATTATTTGCGAACCCCGAAGTCGTAACAAATATTGAAAGGTCACTTTAGCTCGTTTGTTGTATATTTTAATGTGTTGCCTTCAGTCTATTCGCTGTGAAATCGGATAATGTTTCTTATTTAATTGAATTGGTTTCCGGTTGGAACGGCGGCGGCGTGTCTGGGATTTCTTTTACTGCCGAAGTTTCGTTTTTCATTGCACAAGAATTTCCTCAAGGCTGCTGCTGCTGCTACTGGCATAAACGAAAGCGCGTGGTTCGAATTCAGGGCCCCTGCGAGGCCAATCCATATTTTGGCGCCCTCTGACAAACGAGTTGGAACATGCAAAAGCGGTCAATTATCAAAATTATCAGAAAATTAAAAGAAATGAAAATAATGTAAAAACGCAGAAAAAAAATAACACTAGGGAAAGTTTTCTTTTTTTTTTAATCTTTCAACTATTTTTTAAACATTTTCCTTCACTTTTCCTGGCTGCTGCGGGCCCCACATGAATTGGGTCAATTGTCAAATTTATCAAAAAATGTAAAACAAACAAAAAATGGAAAAAACCAACAAAATGTTTAGAAATGCTAAACGTTTATCATCTCTGTGGGGGTCACCGAGTGCAATGAGAGCGGAGACAGGTTCGCAGGGCCAGAACCTGCTGGAAAGGCCTCTGATCAGACCTCCCCCCCTCCTCCCCCCAAGAATGCAAGTGGGCGAAGCCTGTTTGTTATTAATACTAAAAAAAAAAGAAACAAAATCACAAAAGCAGAAGGAACCTAAATTTCTACAAAATTAAAAAGTAAAATGTAGTTTGTTTTTTTAACCAAACCGTAACAGCTTACATAATTTATAGTTTTTCAAACCGTAACAGCTTACATAATTTATATTTTGACCTAATAAAATTATTAAGTACATTAATTTCGGTGAATAGATAAAACAGCGACATCCTACGATCGCTTTTTGACCTGACATGGCATTAGGATTGACAAATTGAAGCGGATTTGCTACATAATAAGCTATCCTATGCAAGGCGGCCATGTTTGCTGTCAAAGCACAATGAAAGTTACATCTCTGCTGACGAAGCCCCAAGCAGAGCTGAAACAGCTGTACAGGGGCTTTTCAGAGGTTTTCACTGCAATTAAAAACGATTTGCAACAATTTTTTTTTACATTGGTTTCGTTATGAAAAATTTAATACGTGAAAATTGCAAAAACTGAACTTTTCTACTTTTAAGTACCGCAGTTAACCGTTCTATTTTAGTTAACGTTTTGCCGTGACGTTGACGGCTCTATCAAGACGCTTCAGTCTTGCGGATAGCTTTCTCGAATAATTTTTAGCGTGCACACATGGTTATAAGGGCCCTGCTCGAATTTCTTTTGCTGACGTTTCGTTCTTCGTTGCAGGCAAACGAAACGTCGACAGTAGAAGAAATTCGGACCTCGGGGTTCCAACCGGAAGCCAATTCAATTACGGACGACACGATGGCCCTTGAAACCTTTAAGTCAAACTATTGTTTCTTTCTGTTTTCTTTGTAGCCCTTAATTACCAACATTAATTAATTGCCGAACTCGCTGGAAATCGATTGATAAAAATGGTTGTGTAACATTTTCTCATATCCGAGAACTCTTCTTTAATTTGTGTTCACGTTCAAGGTCATTTGAAGAGTTCTGATTTGAATAAGGAAAAAAAAACATTCAGATATCAGTGACATCTACAACTTCGATGTGCAGTTTAGAAAATAAAGTAGAAATTAAGGAGAAGCAAGTAATAAAGTAAGATGAGCGGTTCCATCTTTTTTTTTTTTTAATGGAATAAAAGAAACGAAAACCATTTGGAAAATGAAGTCACCCACAAATACGATGTAAGAAACATGTAAAAAAACAACGAAATTGAAATCTACTGAAGCATATTTTTTTATGTGTCACCAGGCAATGAAAAAAAAAATAAATTAATTAATTTAGGGCCTAGATTTTTTATCTCCTTTTAAATGTATGTACCCCATAAACTTGCTCGAAACGATTGTATCGACAATGGTTTCTAAGGTTATGACGGCGAAGCGCGGCGAGGACGATTTCTTTTGCTGCGTTCTTATAAGAGTGCGCACACTTAGGCGAAGCTACCTAAAGCACAGTTAAAAAAAGTCGCTGTGTTGTAGTGTGCCACCACCTTTACAAGACAGATACATTCACAAGGAAGTTAAAAGGCCGAACCCAATTTTCTTCTCCTCCTCCTCCTTTCTTCCTCCTTGATCGCCTACAAAATACATATTATGAAATCGTTAAAAATTATTTTCATTTTTAAATCAATGACTGCACAGTCAATATTTCGGTCACGCATTTTGCTATTAAAACGCCCCTCGACATCAACAACAATGAACGGCAAAATTATGCGACATTGGCAACGACCGCGCAGGCATGCAACGAATCAAACGCAAAAAAAAAATGCCGATTGCATATAAGGTCACCTTCACACGTGCCTAATTGCATTGCGCAATGCTCGAAGGACCATATTTTTTGAACCACGCGCAAAAAGCGCTGAAATTCATTCACTCGACGTACAAGCAAATTACACAATCACGATCTGCTTTACCCTTTGATCAAACATGTAGGTACTCTCAAAAAATAAAAAAAAAACATGCTTTTGTCCAAAGAATTTTATGCATAAATTTGAAACTCCAAAAGGAAATGAAAATATATTACGTAGTCATTTTTTTATTGTAATTAGAAATAAAATTTCGTTATGCGATATGATTTTTTTTAAATTTTATCAAAAACTCTGTGTTATTTAATTACCAGGGTAAAGAATTCGGGTCACTTGTTCCCCGAACAACACGAAAATGAAGTACTCAGATTGTAATAACCCCGCTCACGAAAATCTCTGCCAAATGAGAACGCTTGCATTATATCCCTTCCCCTCCCATTCAATAACAATTTGATTCATCGGAGCCGTACATTCGGCATAACAAGCGTTCAACATTAAGTGGCTTGAATTCTTTTCCCTGTTAATTATAAGTTTTCCAGTTGGTGCACTTGCAATTCCGGAAATCGAACTTCCCAGATTATCTAAAATCAGTTTTAGAACTAGTTCACAATCGGTGCAACGAGGCAGGAAGAATCGGATTACAACAGTTATTTATGCATTAAGGGTATAATTAGGAGATTATAGCATTGTACGTCGTTTTATTTTATTTTAGCTTTGAACTGGCAAAAATTTTATTTCGCATGCGAACGATGTGCACGTTGTTGAATTTTTCTTTTTATAAAATAATTATCTAGACTGTTGTTTGCGTCACCATGGATTTGCTTGTATTGTTTGCAAGCGAGGGTCGAGAAAAACAAGTGACGTATAAGCGAGGTGGGCGGGGTTGTTGGCGTGTGGTAAACGGATTATGCGAGAGTATGACTGAAATAGAACTATAGTAGGTACAGGCCATAAGCTACTGTTTTGTTTAGGTGTGACGCGCTACATCATGCCATGTCATAAACCCTTTGAAAACAAAAAAAAAAACTTGACGTATTTTTATTTCCAGTGATACACAGGGCGAATTATAATAATGAGATGAAATGATATTTCTTTATTAACTCTTTATATGAGACCTCGTCTAATGGAAACTTTAATAATTGTATTTCTAACTTCCTTGCAGAGATTTATTATTGCAACGCTGAGTTCGTCCTCGTCCTCATCCTCGTCCTTTGTTGCATTATATCTGTTTGTCAAGCGTTTTAACAACTGCAACAGACTCGTGTTTCTTTTTGCGTGGAACCGAACCAGCTAGTTCGTTAAACCCCAACGTATTTACCACAACAAAGGAAACGCCTGAATAACATTAAAAGCATTTTTTTTTTTCATAAAAAAAAAATAGGGGGAAAATGCAGTTTTCCTTTGTAGCAGATAAAATCGCCGTAAACATGAAAATAAAATATTTCTCGCTCAATATCGGAAAATCGACGCACACAAAGCGTTTATTATCCCATTTTCATCCGCTGTCGGCTTTGTTTACACGCACTGCTTAATTTTACACGCGCGATTCCGTCCGATTCGCTGAATCGAACCCGTTGCTCGCCTCAAACGTCGTCGTTTTAGTATGCAGGGCGGTCGTATGCGAACCAAATTATTTAACGAAATTTGCGAAGCGCACGTGTCCATTAAAACAGCGGGCCGTCGACGTTGAAAAATTGCGCCGCCGAAAATTACATTAGGACGTTCGAAAAACGCGCGCGTTACTTTGATGAATGCATTCGAATTTGTCACGTTTGCGCACCAAAATTATTAATTTGCGGAAAAGTTATTAAATAAAATGCACGTGCTGAACAAGAATAAAATTTTGCGACATTGTTGCCTTTCGGTTAATCAAAACGTAACTGTGCCCACTCAATGGAGGCGGCGTGGGAAAATTCAAAAGATGTTACCGGAAAGGGCGCCACCCAGCACTGGTTACGTAACTCACGAGTGAAGGGGATACACGGCCGGGAGGGTGTATCCTGTTCCGCCCGCAGAGATTCTAACACCCTAGGACTCGTATTCGAACGCGAAATCCCACCCCGTAAGGATGTAAAGCCCCCCGCAACAAAGTTCCCCTGACAATAGCCTACAGAACACAACAAAAAGTCACCTCGGTCGTAAATCGGAACATTAATTAATATAGTTTCTATAGCACGTTCGTACAAATCGTACAAATCAAAATTATGTATAACTACGCCCGGATGCCATGTCTTAAATAAATTCATATGCAAAGTCCAACTCGTAGACAGAAAAAGCGCCTTTGCGAGAGTACTCACGCGTCGGCTTACACCAAAGCATACAAAAATAATTCATTTCAAACTCCTTTCCAAAATACACAAAAAAGAAGAACATAGAAATCATGTCCAACACCATAACAAGTTACGACAAAGTCTAGCGCTCTGCAGGAGCCTTTCAAACGTAATAGCAAAATTTAAATTTAAAGCAATGACCAAAAAGGGAAAGTTACAACAATGTTTAACGCCTTTTCAACTTCATAGCAAAAGTTAAATTCGTCCCCAAACAAAGGAAAAAAAACAAAATACAAGGGCCAGAAGGGCTGACGACGTACCAAAGTACTAAAGTATGCGCAGGGCGCCGACTAAGGCTCCGGGGGGTGGGGGTATTTTTCACACAACGGCGACGTAAAACGATGACGTCACCCCGCAAGAGTAGTGACGAGAAAAGCAGAAAGAACAAAAAACAAAACAAGATAAAACGACCTTAAAATGCCTCCGCCGCGGCGTCGACGACTCAGCGACGGTCCTGCCTAGGACGTTCGCGCGATATCGGTCGGTTTTCGACGGGATAAAAGATGGCGGCTGTCGGACTCGTCTCGCTGAAGCAAGTCGAACGTCCGATGAACGGTCGATGTTACAAAGGTTTCGTCACTGCCAAACCAAGTGTGTAGCGGCCCCTTTGCCTAGGGCTAGCACCTACATTAATCGTAGGTGCAGAAACGATACCAAAAATCGCTGCCAAATCCGCAAAAAATAACAAAATAACGACGGGCGAAAAGAAATCCACAAAAGTGTGGGCCAAAGCACAGAGAAAATTCGTAACAAAAGGTTTCGAAACAGCCACATCCAAGTCGTTAGCGATATTGAACTCGCCCTCTCGACGCGTGTCCACCTGCGCTTTCTCCCACCAAGACCGCAACGCGAACTCATAATCGCTACAAGATGAAACAACAACAGGCGTCGGAGACTCAAAAGCGCGGAGGAAGGAAAGGTAACCAACATCAAACTTGATCACAGAAAACTCACCGTAACAGGGAGACCTTACTTTTAGAGTTCTTAGGAGCATCTGAGTTTATATGCTCCAAACTAATAGGTCGCCTTTAATGAGTCATGTAAGTCAATTCATATAAGCTTGAGTTTATATGCCCTAAAACTAAGGCCTCCTCTAATAAATCATCTGAGCCAACGGATCATTCCAAGTGACGGTTTTACTTATCAGTTCAATCCGGCCAGGCTCTTAGTGCCTTAGTGCTTTAATTAAATGCATTTAGAACCGAGATTTCAAATCCAGTTAAAAAATGAATTAAAGTCCGGTTTTCCTCCACGTTCGCTAGTCGCCGACGATTACAACCGAGTATCAAAAGTGCTGATTAATGTGATTAGTACAGGACGGAATTATATATTTTGTTGGATTTATTTATGTACGAAGCGGCAACGAAAGCGTTTACATTCACATGTCGCTGCAACGTTATACGTTTGCCGCCTCGTTTGTATTTAATCGAACAAAATATACAATTCCGTTCCCTAGTGATTAGCAAACGTGGAGGAGAGTTTGCAGTAAGAGAGTGACACAGAACTGCTTGTTATGTATAAAATACAACTGAAAATTCTGCGCAACTTTTTTCTTTACATGTACAAATTCAAAAGCTGCAAAAATCATTTCAAACTGCAATTATTACTTTCAATGGTACACATAACTACCTTCCACTGCTTCAAAGAAGAACGCTAAAATAAACCTGGCTGCATTTCAACCAGAAATAACGAACCCAAACCATCACGAATGAATGCACTTATTCCAATTCCCGAGCCAATTAAACGCAGAGCCGGTTGGAAGATGACGGTGGGCAAACAAAGAGAGTGCCAATTTATAGTGCCATTTTAAATTTAAATGAAGGCCTAATATTAATTACCTAATCTGCATAATCTACCCCGCAGCACGCCCAGCCCCAATCGTCCCCGCTAATCTCCTCGGCGGCTAATTTCAGGCATACCCCTAATGAGCTCCTGCGTGAAAGGAACTAATTTTTCAAAATTGGAACTTCATTTTTATAGTTATTGTTATTCTTCCGGACGGGGAGGGGGTTCACGTTGGTTTTTAATTAATTCGACGGTGGCGGCGGCGGCGGCGGCGGCGGCGCCTACTTCAAGAAAGAAGGAAAATAATCCAGCGACGACGCGACGGCGTGAAATTATCTTTAAAGGGATTTCCTTCATTTTTAATTTAATTTAACACGTTCGAGGTTCTTCATTGCTTTTAACGCATGTCTTCATAAATATACAGTCTTTTTTGTTTTGGTTTTCACCTTTTGTTAATTGTATTGCCTGATTTATTTATTGATGAAATGTCAAGTTGTAGGTGTGTGAGTCATTTGACAAATTGGGAAACATAATTGATAAAAGAATGAGTTTTAACGCAAAGACATTGTTATGACTTCGGTGTTCACCAATACTACTCGTTAATTAATTACAAACATTATATTAAAGCACAATAGTTTACGCCCCCCGATATTTGCTTTTATAGTTAAGGGGCTCGCTCGAGGTACACGTCGAAAAGTCCGGAAGTCTTCGAGGTCGCACTAGGTTAATCTACGGCTGTCTCGAAGGTACCTGCGGTATCGCGAGAGGCTTAGACACTTAGTTTTATATTTTACTGTAAGCTGCTGGTATGTATCGCTTGCTCAAATAAAATCCGTTCAGGCTCCGCCCCCCGATATTCGCTTTTATAGTTAAGGGGCTCGCTCGAGGTACACGTCTAAAAGTCCGGAAGTCTTCGAGGTCGCACTAGGTTAATCTACGGCTTTCTCGAAGGTACCTTCGGTATCGCGAGAGGCTTAGACACTTGGTTTTATATTTTACTGTAAGCTGCTGGTATGTATCGCTTGCACAAATAAAATCTGTTCAGGCACCGCCCCCCCCCCCTCGATATTCGCTTTTATGGTTAAGGGGCTCGCTCGGTGTACACGTCGAAAAGTCCGGAAATTTTCGAGGTCGCACTAGGTTAATCTACGGCTTTCTCGAAGGTACCTGCGGTATCGCGAGCGTCCCAAGCAACCCTTGTCAAAAAAAGGCCGGCGAGGTACCTGGGCACCCCGTGCCTACAATCGTAACAATATTTTACGCTGTAAAATCCACGAATTTCTGGAACAGCAGCCGAACACGAGCACGAAAAACTTGAACCATAACAACAAAGCATACTTGATGTTATAAATGTATTAATTTGAGAAGAGAATAAGAGCGTCAAATTTTAATTGCTTCGATGTCAGGCAAATTCCCGATTTCATAATCGAACTAAAGGACATTTTAAATTAAAAGTCGCAGTCATATGGCAAAGAAATGCGAAAGCGTAGTTATTTACACATCAGAATGTGACTTTTATTTTAAAGTCTCCTTTAGTTTGATTATGAAATCGGGCCTAAAAATGTTTCAGTGCCGTACCTCAACGCATAGCAAATGTTCGGCTGTAAAACTCGTACAGACGAAGATGGAAAACCATTTTTCATCCCCTTTTTGTCCCCCAATTCTTTTAAACAATCCGTACAAAGCTGGAATTCCGTTTATCTTTGTCAGTAGTGTTTGCGGTTTAGATGAGAAAAAAGTCAGAAATCGATTTTTCAATTTGTTTTCCGCGGTGGCTCGAATGACATTTTATCTGTACAGTAGGGCCTCAAGCGAATATACCCTAATCCGAACCTCCGGTTATCCGAACCACGAGATTCCAAGCCATAATCCGAACAACGCCTCCTTAATCTCTTAGTTTCAAGTTTTCTAAGATATGCCCTGTTTATTTGTACTGTTTATTGTTTATTAGAATTTTGACCGCTAGCCTCGGATTCGTAGGATAGCGGTAGCACAAGGTAACGGCCGTAGATTGGCGGTAAATGACGTCACAAAAAGATTAAATGATCCAAATAAAAAAATTTGAAATCGTAATTATTTAAAATAGAGTTACTTAATCAATTTGGAAATTAGGGAGAGAGAGAGAGAGAGATGCGTCCAAGCTTGAAGAGCTTAAGACGAATGCTGTTTTTTTGTAGTTCGAACTGCTTTATTAAAAAAAAGTGCATTCGTCTGAAGCTCTTCAAGCTTGGACGCACCTCTCTCTCTCTCTCTCCAACTGCACGGGGTTCAAAAAATATGTAGCCAAATATCCATTTCATACACAAAGAATCTAATCACATTAAGCACATGTGATTTGCTAGAAATGTCACAGTCACGTAAGGAAACGTACATTTTAAACGTTTGGAATCTTTTTTGTTTAGTGAATCTTAATCTTCACAAATATGTATGTTAATCATGTCAAATTAATGCTGCAATTCTAAGTTCCATCGTAAGCATCGTAAGGTACTTACGACCTGTGCTTTAAATAACATAATAATACCTTGCGATGCTTACGATCGAGACATCGACTATTATGGAATATGTAAAATAAGTACAGATCATTGATTTTCTTCTTTTTAGTTAGTTACGTCAATGCGGGTCATTTTTTACGCCATTTCTCAACGCTACGTGACGTCATTCGCTGTGATATGACAGCCGCTACATTACGGTGCCGCTGTCTTAGGAAGCCAGAGCTTTATTGATTGTGAGTTCAGTTTGCATTGAAATTTATATTTTCTGTCTTTGGTTCGATAATCCGGACATTTCGAAAATCCGAATCAACCATTGAAATTATTAGTTCGGATTAATGAGGTTACACTGTATCTTCAGGATTGTCAAAAATGCTTCGCTCTTTTCTGTGTCTCTCTCTTTCTAGTTTTACTCTCCTTGGACTTGAGATAGAATGAAAATTTTACTTACGAGGCTATCTCAAATAAAAATGCCCAAATTTTTAAATATAACAATATATTAAAAAAAAAAAACGTAAATAGTTTGCAAAACTAAAATTTAAAATACAATATACAAAAATATAAAAAATTAATAAAAAAAATATAAACAAAATCATGAAATTTAGTTCCAATTCAATTACGTAAATAATTAAATAACTGAAATACCAATGAATTTATAGCGTTAAATTAAACAAAAAAAAAATAATCGTTCGGGAGAGAGAAGGCGAATACTCGGTATAAAAATAAGTTAATTTAATAATTTAAGTTAATAATGGAAAAAATTCGGTTACGATCAGGATTACGTAGGATTGCTGAATGGGAGGGATTTACAAATGAACGAAACTAAAATAATTTTTATCTACGGAATAAAATATACATAATAAGAGCTTTAATTCGGAAATATTGCGATTTTTCATATGAATAAAGTAATAATACTCGGTTGATTTGGGGGGTGTTTTAACCCCAATAAGCCCTTACTGCGTATACTGCGTACACCACTGGTTACGATTAAATTGATTTCCAAAAAAAAAAAAAGAAAAACACCCGTGAAGTATAATAACTTCTTGACGAAATTATTTCAAACTCAAAAAATTGACTATGAAAAAAAATTAATTTCAACAAGGAACGGATCGCGCACGTCAAGAACGAGCTGCACTAGAATTCACTAATTTCAACCTCTGCAAACCACTTTTATGCATGATCCTCTCACTTAAGTGGGACTATTCCGTAACATTGATGTACTCATCAATTGATATGGCCTTCCATAATTGAAGAGAACTTGATACGATTTCATAACAATTCAAGTCGATTGTCGACCGAAGCTGTTACGAAACTGTTTACAGCATACCGATTTTGCAGGTCACTGCACTGTTACATATCAAGGCCATATCGATTGTTCAGAATAAACCCCATTAGGTGTGGTCTTTGTTAAGGTTAAACAAAAAACATCCTCAATAAAAGGGTCTAGGACAATTCGCCGAGGCCGATTGGCCGTCGCCAATTCGTCGTCGCTGACTCGCCGTAAGTACGATTCGCCGTCGGTAAATTCGGCGTTGGCAAATTCGCCGTCCGTAAATTGGCCGTGAGAACTTTTACTGTCAGCAAATGAAATTGTAAATGTCCTTATCCACATAATAATAAGTATATAAACAAAATACAAAACAAACTAACATATTTAATGACTACAAAATTATTTGTCGTTAATTATAATGATACATACACTGTTTTTTGTAACTGTGGCCATAGGAATTTACAAATTTCAGTTTCTAATAATAATAATAATAATAATAATAATAATAAGTTACCAATTCATTACCAAATACCTATTACTATATATAACGTGTCCGTTATTAATTTAATATTTAAAGTTGAAATTATTAATGAGCGAATATAAATCGAATAGGTCCCAGTTGTTCTGTTTTAAATTAAATTAAAAAATTTAATTGTTAGTTCTATTTTCATTTATTTCTATTTGAAACATTTTTATTCGTTTCCTAGATAAAACCTGGATATCTAAATAATTCAAAAGAGTTTTAGAAGTTATCAACAAGCTGAATAAAACTAACTGGCGACGGCGTGTTGGACCGCCGGCGAGTTGGGCCCAAGACGAATTATTCGACGGCGAATTGGCGATGGCCAATCGGCGACGGCGAATTGTCCCATTCCTTCAATAAAATGCATTAATTAGGTTTCATATTGCACTAGATCTCATTTCTCCAGCAGATGAGCGCTGCATCGTGCGCAAAATTCCACGAAACGCTGCTTGGCTGCTCTCCGAACTTACAAGTTATGAATCATTGTAATTTAACCGTAAATCTTTGCTTCTCTACATACCGAATCTTTACATAGCATCGTTGGATTGGGTTGGGTTGGGTTAGCCAATAATAAACCTTTTTAAGCATAACGAATCCTTAATCGGATTGAAAATGGGAAATTAAGAGAATCTCGTGTTTCACGGAGACGCAGACATCATTGAAAATAAAATACAAGGAACGAAGTGAGGGTTATATATTGAAAGTCGTCGACAGTTTTGTTTCGTACTTCCAACTTATTTCAATTTCGCCGAGAGTAATGAGCAATATTTTGAGTT
This sequence comes from Prosopocoilus inquinatus, assembly GCA_036172665.1. Lineage (NCBI taxonomy): Eukaryota > Metazoa > Arthropoda > Insecta > Coleoptera > Lucanidae > Prosopocoilus > Prosopocoilus inquinatus. The sequence continues at coordinate 4,479,388 of CM069873.1, forward strand.
TCGATGCAAATTTATTCATGAATTCGCTTCGTTTTTCATCAACCCCGAATCAGGCGTAATCGCAACAAATTGTATAATTTTCAATTCGGCCGCCGCCGGTTAAGGTTGCGGGGAATTACCGAAAATTCAAGACGTACAATTTACAGTTACCATCGCGGTCTAATCTGCACGCAAATATTTGTCCGGATTTTCGCGTGGGCGTCGAGAAACACGAGAGGAGGAGAGGAGAGGAGAGGAAAAGGCAAGCAGACAGACAGACAGAGTGAACCGTGATTTATACATAATGCAAATAAATTATGGATGTTAGCAAAATGTACAAGAAGCACGCGAGATCCTGAAAGGCACTTTGTTATTCCCTTTTATAAGTCTGTGTTCTGTGTGAGCCCTCTCAAAGGTCGCGCCATTAATTTTTAACGCGCGCTCTTGTTAATAAAACAATTAAATTTTACTACATACAGAACATAAAAAAAAGAAAAAAAAATACATCTCCCTGGGCCTCGCCGCGCCGAGCCGCGCCGCGCTGCGCCTTTTTTGTTGCTGCAACTTTTAATTAACTGTGTCTTTGAAGTGATCGTATTCTTGTTCATTATCTCAAAGAAAGTTAATAAAATTTGTATTTCATAAAGACGCAATTAAGACGGCTAATTGCATATTAGCCGACGTCGTGTTCGTAATTTGATTTTATGTTGGCCAGACTCGCGCCTTGTAATAACCCGTAATATCTGTTAATTTTTATTGCGTCGCATGGAGAACTCTGCCAGGATAGTTGAGTTTAACCAGCCGGGGGCCGGGGGGGTGGGGTGCGATAGTGGAGTAGAATTTTACTATCTCCGAGTTAGCCCCGATACGTTCGGGGCGTTGCGAATCCCCGAGAGAGAACCAACCGACCCTCAGATAAAGCTCGGACAAATTGTTGTGGAACGTCTGATAACGGCTGTTATTAATGAAACACAATAACTGCTGCAGATCGCAGATAAGTTCGTCTGAATTAGCTGCCGCCAGTTAATTTTACTGAAAAGATCATCAATTATCCCCGCTCGGATGTTGAGCAAAAACGTTCCTCGCGAAGAGAAATTTTCTTCCTCCGCGCGCGTCCAGGCAAGAAATACCAACGTCGGCCTGCCTCAGCCGAGCCGAGCCGAGCCGAGCCCGCGGGGGGTGTACATGACTCGGTTTTTTAATTTTCTCAACCTCAACCCCACTAATGAAACTTTAATGTATGGCGAGCGTTACTTGTAATTCAATTTTTAACTAGTTGCTAACTGGAGCGGAGCTTGCGCTCCTGTAATTAAAGCTGCGCTACTTGCATAATTAATTGAAAGCACAAATGCACCGCCCGCTGCGATTATTGACATAATACCTGCACAAAGTATACACTTACGCAGTATACTAGTGACGGACGGGCCATTTAATTCCAGACAAAAATTTTTCAATGTGCAAACATGATGCCCAGGAGTTTCCAGTTCCAGTAATGAAGACGAAACCCGACGGTAATGAGGTCTTTAGAGATCATCGAGTATAAATCATGCCTTAAAAAAAAACTAGTTGCTCCAAGGTTAAATTTTATGTCAGCTTCTAACGATGCTAAAAGTAAGTACAAATTCTTTTAGTTTCATGTTCGAGATAAAAAAAAATCGTACTTACAATTTTCATCGGACAAGAATCAACTTCAATCATCGCTAAAAGTATTATTTAAAGAATTGAGTTTACTTCAAATTCTTGAACAATTTAAACCATGTAGTAAATTGCATCAGAAATTAAACTGAAGCAAACATATCTGCGAAATAGAACGTTTCCTACATACTTATTACAAATTTACGGTTCGACTAGTTTTTTTTTTTTTATAAAAGTAACGGTAGATTATTCATAACCTAATTTGTTGTAAAGGATCGGATATTCAGTACGTAGAGATGCATGGTATTTCTAAAAAAAGTTAAGTTGCGATTTAATTTATCTCATAATGAATCATAAAGTTGCGATTTAATTTATCTCATAATGAATCATAACGTGTACAAGGTCAGAACGAAATGAATCTGTCGCATTTCCTGGAACTGAGATGGGCGTGGCACAACTCCAAGCGTGAAATAGGAGATCGAGCTTACGGTAGCTACGATATTACCTATAATCTATGCACTCAATTAAGTATTTTTTTGCATACAAATACAACATCCAATACTCCTCCCTTACGCAGCAATCTGGAAGGGAAAAGCGCTTCTGTGAAAAAATCAATCTTCCGGGTCCCTCGACTGAGTCCTTCCAGACCTAACTACGAGCTACGTTCCTCGTTGAAGTTTATTTTTTAGTTTAATCTTTTTTTTAAACATTCAGTCATTTTTAATAGCCAAAATCTGTAATGTGTTTTTAAGTTTTGTTAATCTTGAACTATCTAATTTTACTTAGAGTCATAAAATAGATTTAAACAATCTTAGGTTAGTAAAAGCAACGTCAAGCAACAGGGAATTAGACGGGTTTGAAACCATTTTCATATATAAAAATAAGAAGAGAGATTTAATGCACACCGATCTTGGGCCTTTGGCAGGTTCCGTGTTGCTTGACTTGGTTGATGCAATCCAGTGAGACGCTCACTTTAGAGAGCGCGCTTCATTGGAGCGGAACGAATTAGTATACCGGCTGTTTCAAATTGGGTGTGCACTGAAGGGATCTCCTAAACCGTAAGAGATACAAATTCGGTTAAATGGAAGAAAAGTTGCACAAATCAATGCCTAAACCGTATCCATTGAGAGAATGATTTTTTTCTTATTTCTTCTTGAGATATTAATGAAAATGTGAAAAAAATCGATTTTCTTTTTCTATCTGTATCTCTTTTATTATACATAATTTTGAAATTCGGAGATACAGAGAGAAAAAGAAAATCGATTTTTTCACATTTTTATTAATAACTCAAGAAGAAATGAGAAAAAAATCATTCTCTCAATGGATACGAATTAGGCATTGATTCATGCAACTTTTCTTCCATTTAACCGAATTTGTATCTCTTACGGTTTAGGAGATCCCTTCAGTGCACATCCAATTTGAAACAGCCGGTATAAGGTATCGATAAGCATGACACAGTTACTTCTCTTGTGATCAAGAAGAAGGCATCTACTGAAGATGTCAGCTTAGCTGCCGAAATTCGTATATAGTTTTTAAACAATCTTTTTATGGTTAGGAGGATAAATCCGATTTCTTTGTACACTGATAAAAATCTGGAGTTAATTCTAACACTTTTTTGGTGTTCCCTTGCGTCCATCCATTTCTGGAGTTAAAACAAACGGAGTTAGCATGTTCACCATGTAAAAGTAGGAGTAGAGTTTACCGTTGTTGGAGTAAACACTCACTTTTAGATACAATTTAGTCGGAAAAATAATAACGCCAAATTAGATAAGAATTTTTTACTTTACTTTACCAATACATTTTAATATTAATTTCCTCAGTTTGGAATTAATTTCGCGAATTAAGCTACTACACTTCACGCACGTTTTCTTTTCGTAATCAATTTAATCGTAACCGATTTCTGTAGGTAATTAATTTAATTAAACTTTTGTGTTTCAAGAAAGTCGGCATTGGCGAGTTGAAATAAAAATCTATTCTGCCTAAAAAGAAAAGCTATTTTCGAACACAGGGGCTCCTTTTCGTGCTTGATATTCGCCTTTCTCTCCAGACAATTTTTGTTTGTTTTATTTAACGCCGTAATTTCGCTGATATTTATTTATTTTGTTATTGTGAATTATTTTTGATCGATTGTAAAATGTTTAGCTAATATTTCAAAATTTCATTCGGTCGTAATTACATGTATTGTGAGCTTAACGTCACATTTTTTAATACATTTCTAAATTCAAATTTTTCGAAACTGTAAACTGAATTTCACGTTTTTGCTCAATATATTTTTGTATTTTAAATTTTCCTGTAAATCGTATTGTAAACAGAATTTGACGAACTTTTAACACCTATTGTTATGATATGAAAAAATTTGGGCGTTTTTATTTGAGATATTCGCGCAAGTAAGGTTTTCGTTGTGTTTTGAAGTCAGAGAAGGGTAAAAAACAAAGATGGAAGGAAAAAGGCGAGGCATTTTCGACAATTCTGAAAATACAGGTAAACGCTATTCAAGCAATCGGGGAAAACTAGTTGGGAAATCGATTTCTGGTTTTTACCAAACCAGGAACGCTACTCACGAAGAAATCGAGATCCAACTTTGTACGGATTGTTTTAAAGATTTGGGGACAAAAAGGAAATAACCCCCCCCCCCCCCTTACACTATTTATAGCATTTAATAAACAACTTAAAACTAGTTTTTTTTTACAATATTACAAATTCGGATTCGGATTAAAGGCAATGCTGCAATCAGTACAATAATTACAATTCAATGATACTACAAAATGATTAAGAATGACTGTTTCAATTGGTAATACAATTAAGGGTATTTTTTTTTATTTTGCTATTTTGAACATTGCAAACGGGTATGTTTTGTTGATTTGACAGAGGTTTGACGTAACATCAACAACGACAAGATTGTTGTCTAAATCAGTGGTTTCCAATCTGGAAGGTGTAGACAGATGCAAAGGGTGGCGCGAAAAGTTAACAGAAATATAATTTTCATAACAAAACATAAATTAATTACAAAATATGAGGCGGAGGCGCCAAGAATACTTTTTTTTAAGGGAGGCGTAGTAATATAAAGTTTGGAAACCGCTGATTTAAATAAATAATAATAATGCATTAAATTAAATAAATCCCGTTTCGAAATATGTATTATGTTGTACTAAAAAAAAATTTTGATTAAATTTATTAGTAATATCCACCGTTTTAATTTGAATTTAAAGTTCGGTATTGCCTCAAGTCAAAGAGACGTGTAGGCTTGGCTTCGTACTTTCATTCATTTTGGTACGTTTTCATAATGGTAAAAATTAATGAAATTTCCAGTATATCCAATTTTTTTATTTGAAACTATCATCAGTGTACTTTATTTAAAATTTTATATTGAGTCAGATTAGATTTACATTATTATCTATCCTTCAGTTTTGCAAAAAGAGCCTTCTTAGTGAAAGTTTTGACTGTTAATTCAAATTCTAGTTTTAGAACCACTGGCGACTTGGTTAGCAGTTCTAATTAATTTAGCAGGTCGTGATCATAAAAATTAGGAATGTGATATAAAGTCGATAATTATAATAATAAAATTATTATTATTATTATAGAAAAACTAAGTTACGGGAAAGTATGTTTGAGAACGAAAATTTAATTTCTTGGATTCAAATCGCAGGCGATTGTTGCTACGCCACTGAGCAATCAGTGCAAAGCTTAAATCTCAAATTTCCTAATTTTATCCTGGTTCTCGAAAATATAGCCGGAAATCGATTTCTACTTTGTTTCCCACGTTTGCAGAACGGTGTCTACTCCGATTTTGTATAATTGTCGACAAAGGTTAACTCCTTCTCTCCTTCCCCGTTTAATTAATCACCCTTCGTTATTATGATAGTTGGAATAAAATAATCACAATCTTTCAATGAGATAATATACTGAGATATAGAATAATTTTATTTACAACAAGGTGAATTATTAAATAAATTAAGTAACCCGACAATAGTTATCAATCGATAGTGAAACGTTGAGTGCTTTTCCAATTATAATTCTGTCCGGTTAGAGTTTGAAAACCATTTACTTACAGTTTACATCGGGCAAGAGTCTACTTCAGTGCTGAATTATTATTGTAATTAAAGGAAAGTCTACAATTTCATTCAAAAAAAAAGAGAGAAACATTTTCCCAAGCCTCAATAATAGTTATAAAATAAAAAAACAAGTAACCACTTTTTACCCCTTTTGTCTCCAATTCTTTTAGCAGTACCAGTGGCGTAGCTAGAAACAGAGCTGCCGGGTTGCAAAATTTCTAATATTATGAGTAAATTCACTATTGCTACGCCACTGGGCAGTCCGTACAAAGCTTGAAACTCGAATTTTCTTATTTTAGCCTGGTTCTCGAAAATATAGCCGGAAATCGATTTCTACTTTGTTTCCCACGGTTTGCAAGACGACGGGCGGCGTCTACTTAGATTTTGCATAATTATCGACATAGGTTAACTCCTTCTCTCTTCCATGTTTAGGTAATCATCCTTTCTTATTAGGATATTTAAGAAAAAAAGGAATCACAATCTTTTAATGGGGAAATATATTCAGGTACACGAGAGTATTATTTACAGCAACGAATAAGTTTGAACTGCCGAATTATTAAGTAAATGGTTTTTAAACTCTAACCGGACGATCGATTGAAGCTATCAATCGATAGGCAAACGTTGAGTGCTTTTCCAATTATAATTCTGTCCGGTTAGAGTTTGAAAACCATTTACTTACAGTTTTCATCGGACAAGAGTCTACTTCAATGCTGAATTATTATTGTAATTAAACGAAAGTCTATAATTTCATTACAGACAGGTTCGGGACAGAAAAATAAATAAAATTATTAAAACTTTAACAATTAAAAACAAATGAAACAGACTGTGATAAGAAGAGAAAAAGGAGACGAAGAAAACTGTACACTTTTTAAAGCACTGTTGACTCCTAAATTTTTTAACTGCAGCAATTTTATTTTATATAGCTCGTTAAGTCTCGCTTGTGTCTTGGGTATTTAAATTAAAACAACGCAAGAAAATTGACTGATAGAAAATTTTAGAACTTTGAAAAATTTATCAACGATAAAATTTATAAGGCGATCTCGAGTCACGTTCAGAGCTGGCTATCTTTTGCTTCTTCCAGTATTTAAAAGTATCACGTGATGTAGCTGAAGGTTTCGTGTAAATCACTGACTCACTAAACGCATTACTGCAAAGGCTTTCTAATGTTTTTAAACTCGATATGAAAGTACAAAGTAATTTCTGGGAGAGGACAAAAAAAAGCGTGAGTAAATGAGATAAACGCAAACAAATTTAAACCGCAGATTCCACTGAATCCGAATATTTCTGAATCCGCACTAAATTAATAAAACCGTTAAACACAGACGCAAATATTTCGCGTCCACAAACGCGCAATTGTTTTTTTTCTTTTTGCGTGCACGTACGTTTCGCTTTGATTCGACAACGCTTACCGCAATTAAGCAAAAATAATACCCGGCTGGAAATTCATTTACCTGAAGCGAGCCGGCCCGATTTGCATGAATTTCAATAAATCCATCGATCGGGGTGGTTTAATTAAAAAAAGAGATCGCGCGAAAAGGAATTAAAAAATAAATATTATTCGAGCTCAGAGCCTCAGAGCGTTGTGACAGTCGGTTATGTAATTAGGTCGTTAGGTCGGAAAGTTGAACGTGGAAGACACGGTGAATGATATATTAGGTGACGCCACGAGAGCACTCGGCCATGTGTAGGATCAAAGCGCGAGATCAATTGCGAGAGCGACAGCTGAAATGGGGGTTCAAATATCAATGCGTGAGGGAGAACGACGGTTAATCCTGCAGCATGAGGTGACATTAAAGTATTTCTCGCAGTTGCGTGCACTTCCTAACGCCCGCACTGCTACCTTAACTGATTCTTTACTGTGGTCGACACGGTGAATGATATATTAGGTGACGCCACGAGAGTACTCGGCCATGTGCAGGATCAAAGCGCGAGATCAATTGCGAGAGCGAAAGCTGAAATGGGGGTTCAAATGTCAATGCGTGAGGGAGAACGACGTTTAATCCTGCAGCATGAGGTGACATTAAAGTATTTCTCGCAGTTGCATGCACTCTCTAACGCCCCCGCTGCTACCATAACTGATTCTTTACTGTGGTCGAGGTGAATGGGTTAAGTACTGAAATACATTCATAACCTGCGTTTATATCAACACAAGCAGCAAAGAATGTAATATTGACAATTTAAAGTGCACTTGCATCAAACGACCCGACGTTTCCCATGCACTCTCGTCCTGACAAGTTTTGCCTTTGATAAACGCCTGCATATATTCACGAAAATGTTTCTTACGAATTCTTTTCAAACATGTTCTGTGCGTGTTGTCTTTTCAAAGCTTTCCTTTCGTATCTCCTTTTATTTGTTTGACTTTGTTTGTGTCTCAAGTTTCGCATTACTCATTATTAAATCCGAAAAGGTAAACTGCAACGTTTTGACTGTGTTTGATTGATTGATTTAAAAAAAAAATGAAAGGGGGTCATCGAGCTGTTACACATCGACCACGTAGAGGTTAAATGTTAAATGTAAATAAAATCAATCAATTATTGTGTTCACGTGCATTTTGTTTTCTTTACGCAAATTCGAACTAGTTTTAAAACTCCTCATCTCTATTTACTATGTACAATCATGCTCAACGTAAATGATACCATTTGACAGTTTCGTAGCCCTTACGCTGAATGTTCTTAAGCGTGTGGTTCGCAGCGTGCAGGAGTATCATTTAAGTTGAGCATAATAGTACCTTTAATGTGTGATTTAAAAACTTGTATTTTATTTAAGTTTCAAACATTCAGTCAAATTAATCCTGCTTCATGGACGATGATGATAAAACCTCAATGTACCGGTGTCCTCTTTGCAAGGAGAAATTCGGACGGTAACGTTCTTGTTCTGTACATTATGGGACAGTGCACGTCCCATAAAGTTTGAACGAACTGCCGCGACGCCCGCCCGTAAAATCATAAAAATCGAATCCGCCCGGCTATCGCGCGCCGGATTACGAGAACGCGCCCTGAATTAGGGGTGAACTTTAAAATGTAAACTGCGTGCCCGGTACAGAATATATTAGCATTAAACGCGGAAGTAGTAACAGCTCTGTAACATATGATAACACCTTCCGGTCTGAGCGAAAAATTACGGCGAGGACGAGACGCAAATTTTCCATTTTCGACGAAACTCCTCCGCTCGAGATTCGATTTCGATTCAATTCAGGTTTGGATACTTAAGAAATTAGGAGCATAATGAGACTTAAAATAAATCCGTTTCTTTTTTTGTCTTCTATAAAAAGAAATCACTTCCTACTTTTTCTTAATAAGAAACTAGGAAAGAGTTTAAAATTATTATCCCTCAAAGGTCTATTGGTTTCGTGTACATTCCCTTGCCGATTAACTTTCTTCTTCTAAGATTCTTGCTGGCGTTCTTTGGTTGCCGAATTTGTTTTTCTTCTTCTTGTGGACGACCTTTGAATTCTTCAGGTGTTTCACCTTTCAATGTTGGATTTATTGTTCCTTATAATTTCATTCTAAGCTTCTTTGCTTCTTTTTTAGATTTCCTGTTTTTTTAATTTCTTATTGAGATGATCTCTTCAGGGACATCCATCATAAATTTTCCATAGAAACCTTATTTCAGATTTAATCGAGAAAAAATAACAAATGTGTACGCATTTAGATTGCCAGAGCATAAAAGTCCAAATTTGGACTTGAATTTGGGCAAGTATTCATAAAGGAGGGCTTAACTCGAAATCCCCGAGTACTTTTGTATAAAAAAAAAAACTTTTCAAGGCCAAATTTAGTTGCACAACTCTTTTTGAGACACAGTCCAGTGAAAGTTCGGATTTGGACTTGCCCTTGTGAAAGGATGTAAAATTACTGAGCAAGAACGCTTAACTTGAAATCCCTGAGTATTTTTAAATAAAAAAAAGACTTCGCAAGGCCAAATTTAGTTGCACAACTATAGTTTGAGAGACAGTTCAGTAAAAGTTCGAGCTTGGACTTGGGCACGTGAAAGGACCTAACATTTCTGAGCAAAAATTCTTAACTTGAAGTCCCTGAGTACTTCTAAATAAAAAAAAGCACTTTATAAGGCGGCAAATATAGTTGCACAACTCTAATTTGGGACACAGTTCAGTAAAAGTTCGAGTTTGGACTTGCTCTCGTGAAAGGACCTAAAATTTCTGAGCAAAAACGCTTAACTTGAAATCCCTGTGTACTTTTAAATTAAAAGAAAACTTTGTAAGGCCAAATTTAATTGCACAACTCTAGTTTGAGAGACAGTCCAGTAAAAGTTCGAGTTTGGACTTGGGCACGTGAAAGGACCTAACATTTCTGAGCAAAAATTCTTAACTTGAAGTCCCTGAGTACTTCTAAATAAAAAAAAACACTTTATAAGGCGGCAAATATAGTTGCACAACTCTAATTTGGGACACAGTTCAGTAAAAGTTCGAGTTTGGACTTGCTCTCGTGAAAGGACCTAAAATTTCTGAGCAAAAACGCTTAACTTGAAATCCCTGTGTACTTTTAAATTAAAAGAAAACTTTGTAAGGCCAAATTTAATTGCACAACTCTAGTTTGAGAGACAGTCCAGTAAAAGTTCGAGTTTGGACTTGGGCACGTGAAAGGACCTAACATTTCTGAGCAAAAATTCTTAACTTGAAGTCCCTGAGTCCTTCTAAATAAAAAAAACACTTTATAAGGCGGCAAATATAGTTGCACAACTCTAATTTGGGACACAGTTCAGTAAAAGTTCGAGTTTGGACTTGCTCTTGTGAAAGGACCTAAAATTTCTGAGCAAAAACGCTTAACTTGAAATTACTGAGTACTTTTAAATTAAAATAGAAGACTTTATAGGGCTAAATTTAGTTGCACAACTCTAGTTTGAGATGCAGTCCAGTTAAAGTTCAGGTTTGGACTTGCCCTTGTGATAGGATGTAAAATTTCTGAGCAAGAACTCTTAACTCTTTTTAAATAAAAAAAAGTCTTTGTAAGACCAAATTTAGTTGCACAACTCTAGTTTGAGACACAATTCAGTAAATGTTGGAGCTTGGACTTGCGCTTGTGAAAAGAACTAAAACTTCTGAGCAAAAACGCTTAACTTAAAATCCCTGTGTAGTTTAAGATTAAAAGAAAACTTTATAAGGGCAAATTCAATTGCACAACTCTAGTTCGAGACACAGTCCAGTAAAAGTTCGGCTTTGGACTTTCGCTTGTGAAAGGCTTAAACATTTCTGAGCAAAAGCCCAGTTAAAGGGATGGTCGTGCTCTAAGCTAAAAGGCTTTTCGTTTGTTCCTTGAGGCACTGGAAACGTAACAATGCAGATCAAAACAAGAAAAAATACTTCGTAAGTCCAAAATGTCAAGACAAGTCAACCACTGAGGCCTGACTTCTTCACCTCCTCATAAATTTATCAGCCAGGTACCCAACGGAAACCATTGTACCGATAATGATTTCCCAGTATATTATCTGGCAGATAATTTTATCAGGAGGTGAAAAAATCGAACCTAAAAACGATAATAAAAAGAATAACTAAGAAGAGTTGGGAATTAAGTTCAAATGCATGAGAGTCCAAGTTTAGACTGTGTGAAGGAGGACGAGAAAATCGGTTTGCAGACATTTTCTTAAAAAAAAAGAAAAGAATTTCACAAGAAGTCCAAATAAAGTTCAAATGTGGACTTGGATTTAGACGGAGTTTATGAAAAAAATTAATAATAAATCTCTGCGCAATCGATTCGTAAATGTAAAGCGCAAGAAAACTTGTTTAAACTAGGACGCACGCGTAGAATGAGAAAAAAAAACGGCGTAAGTCCGAAATTGGACGTAAAATCATTGGAATTAGACGCAAATTAAATTTTTCGACATGTCGGATTAAAAAGAAAACAAAACGTAATTGAGAATTGGCATTTAAAATTCCATTTTCAAACAAATCAGTCCACTTAGAACGATAATAAAAAAAAAACAACGAAAGAGAATCGAGGATTCAGTCCAAATGCATTTTAGACTTTGCGAAGGCGAAAATTCATTTGACCAGACATTTTCTTAAATCAAAAAAAGCAAACTTCCAAGGCAAGTCTAAGTTCATCTTAATACAACCGTAATTCACAAGAAGTTCAAGTAAAGTCGTGGACTTAGGCAGGCGCTTACAAAACCAAATTTTAAGTCTTTTTATTTTGGTTAGTATGGGATGCAAGCGTAGAATAAGAGCAAATTTCGCAAGTCCAAAATTCGACGTAGAGTCGCTAGAATTAGTTGCAGATTATAATTTCCGAAAAATCAGATTAAAACAGCGATTCTGAATTTGCTGAAAACATGTGGCATGTACGCAAAAATTCAAATTTGGACTTCGGTATTCTCCAAAGCAAAACATTTTCAACAGATACAATCAAATAAATTTCTTCAGACAAAACTGAAACAAACCAACAGATGAAATGTGCGTAAGTCCAAAGTCTCGTGCTAAGTCGAAAACAAATCGAGCTACGCAGTCAATCAGTCTAAATCTTCAAAGTGTATAAAACAAATGACTGTCTAAGATTGATGCGTCCCTCCAACGAAGCACGCGCTTTCATTTGCTTATTCATGTTCGTAAGGATTAATTTTTGTAATGAAATTATCGAGCCGAGTCTTCATAAGTCCAAACTCAGACAAGAGACAGTCGAAACTCGCGTGAAACAAGTTTAATATGCGAATATACCTAGAAAACGTAAGTCCAAATTCAAGCGTTGGTTTAATTTGTCAGAATTTACGTAGAAAACATTAGTCCTAATTCAAGTGTTAGTTTAATTTGTCAGAATTTGGACTTGCATATACGTAGAAAACATAAGTCCAAATTCAAGTGTTGGTTTAATTTGTTAGAATTTGGACTTGGTTAATCATAGAAAAGTTTGAATTTTTACATATGTTTTCTGTTGTTGGTATTAGTCCAAATTCGGATTTATTAAACTTACTCACTAAATAAAAAAATCAATAAAAATCTGTTTATAAAAAAGCAGTTACTGAATTAAATTAAGATTTCCGTGTACCTACTCCTTTTTTCGTCTGCTTTAGACTTTTTTTTCGAAGACTTAGGCGTTGTTTCTTTTTCCCGTGCTGACCTCTGATCCTTCAGTCTTTAAAGCAATTGTTTCATATCCTTTGATTCGTTGCGGCTTAATTGATGGAAGGTTTTATTTCCTCTTTAATCCTGTTCATTAATATTTCACTTCTTCATTTCCTGTGTTGTTCGGACCTTGTTCTAAAATATTTCGTTTCATTCTAACTATGTTTATTTAATTCCTATTTTCTTTGCCTTTTTTTTCTGATTCCCTTATGCAGGACGTGCGGATGGGGAGGGGGGGGGGGGGGGGGGGGGCTGGAACCCACTTTTGAACCCCTTTTTATACCCGATTCTTTTGACAATCCGTACAAGGTTGAATTTCGATTTCTTTGTTAACAGCGCCCTGGTTTTAGCATGGAAAGCCAGAAATCGGTTTCCAAATCCCCTTATCTCCTTTAGCTTTCACCTTACCTAACAGCCCTTCCTTATAGTAATTCAAATAGAAATCTGAATCATTATTAATTAATATGCAAATTTAATTTAATTAATCAATTAATTAAATTTTAACAATTAGCATAAAGTTGAAGCCAGAATATGAAAGAGAGTTTACTTTTAAAAATTTTGTTAACAATGATACTTTATTCAAACTCACCCTTACCGGTCGTGTATGCTTCTTAGTTACACTTTATTTAAATTAAATCAGGAAAATTGATTGATGGGATAAATTTTGCATTTTGAAAACTTTACGACGAGGAAATTTTTAGACGCCTGCCACACTCGGACTGCCTGATATTCGTAACTGCCCCGTCTCGTCCTGTTTATTACAAATTCTACCGGTTGACGTGGATATCTGAAACCACCCTCGAACTCGTAGAATTAGCTTGCATCGGCAGCTTTCTAATGAGTCACGTTCTGCAAAGCAGTGTAGTGCAAGCCTGTTCTTGTTTTTAACGTAACACCTCTTAGTATGACTGTCACCGACTAATGCTTTCGTTACATAAGCTTCACGTTTTTCATTTTGTATTTTTCATGAGTCATAGGTACGTACCTCTACACGAATTCTAATTCAAATTAATTATACTTCGACCTGATTTCTAATTTAGTAAAGTATCTTAAATTAAATAAAGTGTACTGAATTGCACCAAAATAATAATGATAAGAAGAATCTGGATTCTTACTCGTTCAATTCATTTCAGGTTTGAATGTTTAAGAAATTAGAACCAAGGGGCGGATTTCTCTGATCTGTGCTTAACGAAGACTGTCCTTTTTTCTTTCTGTAAAAGTATAGTTAGTGAATTTTCCTCCCTCAAACAATTGTTACAGTGAAGCAGATTTGCATCGCATCGCTCCAATACGAAGAGCAATCCTTTGAAGAAGCTTCTTGCATTAGCTCGTTAGGGGGATGACGAACTGATCCGCCCGCCCGGGCGATCGCCCGACTGCAAAACGCGCGTTTTTGTTTCGAAACTCCCCCGCCTCCTTCACAACCCCCGCGTTGTATTTTTTCCTTTCCGGGGGCAAAATACTCCGGCAATCGGCCGGCAGCGGATGTGAATGGCGATTAATAATTTGCGCGAGTCAATCGGAACATGATAGAATCGCTTACGCGCCCTTAAACAAACGCCGCCCGGGTTAATTCGATTTGAATTATTTAGTATTTTGCAGCGGAGAATGGACTGGAATAACTGGAATTCTCGGAAGGGTTGTTGCTGTTGTTTTTATCAGGGACTTCGAATACGTATGTAGGTAAACACGACTATCACATAATATTTTGAATAACAGTTTATAACGCGACATAGCGCGGCCAATTTTTGATCTAAACCGAAACAGGTGTCCAGGGGATGCTCGCAGGCCAATTTTTGACCTAAACCGAAACAGCTGTCCAGGGGATGCCCGGCGATGTCCACTGCAATCGAAACTGACTTGCAACAAAATGTACACTCCTAATATTTTTAATAGAAGGAAAAAAAAAAACACTTTCGTCAACAACTTTTTACGAAGACTACCAACACTTGTTATAAATTGATGATAAATAATAGTAATTTCGTCATCATCGAGTAAATTACGTGTTTGTTAATCGAGTTCTAATTTTAGAAGGCGATGAGCAAATTACAAGCCAGGTTTCCGACACACACACACAGAGTAACTTCCACTTCTATTTATAATATTCGTAAAAAGGGGGCAAGGGTGCGATCATCAATCACATTAAAACGTCTCTCGGATGTGTGATACACGAGGGGTGGTACTCTCTCGCCCCCGAAGCGCAATCAATAATTTTATGCCTGCCGCCGTAGAGTAGGTACGTAAGACCTTGCACTCGGGGAAGTCCCGGTTAATGACGTGGAATTGCCGCAACTTATAATTGACTTTTACGCCAAAGCGAAAATTTTATCTGACAAGGGGAAAAAACGTGATTAATGCGCGCCCCGGCTCGGCTCGGACAGACGAAAATATTATTAAAAATGCAAAAATCGGCGCGATTACTCTCAGACTGGGCGGAGATAAATCAATGGGGGGGCGGTGGTGTTCGCTATCCGAGCTCACAATTTCATTAAATCATTTTTCGATTTGATCCTCGACCGGGGATGCGATTTTCAAACCGGACGGGTACACTAACGCGAACTAATTTCAACTAGCACGCGTCACTCGTTTTATTGTCGATCGATTTTCGAACACGAAAAAGTAATTCTGGTGCAAAACACTAATCACCCCTGTCTTTAGAAATTAACACAAAATCGGTCCTCCATGTGGTCCAGTAACTTCCACTCGGGTCTTTTCTTTTCTTTGCTCCTCCTGAAGCTAAACAAATAAGAATTCTTCTTACGTAATTTGTAACAAATCCGTCGTAAGACTTCTTCTTCTTCTTCTTCTTGCTTTGCACAGCAATCTGCACGATATTGTCTTACGGCACCATCATTCCAGACAATTTGTTACAGTTTTAAAACCTTGTGGTATTTTGCGATGCCCTGTACAGTAAAATGTACCGGAGTCGAGTTATTTTATCGCGCCGGAACGGGGTGTGCCGCTGCGCTCTAGCCGAGCAAAACGTGATTTTTTCGTCGCCTCGGGCTGGGAACGCTGCCAATTAAAATCTGAATAGCCCGGAACTTTATTCCTTCAGTTGTTTCTTTATATGTTTTCTACAGGTGTATTTCGAGTTAGAAATACGCTTGTTTGATTCTCGGAATTTTATTATAAACGGGTTTATTCCGGGTGACGCCAGATTGACGTGCTGTCTTTTTTGCTTTCCGTTCATAGTGAGTTTCTACATATTTCGCATGTTTCGTGGATGCTTCCGTGGCCCTGGAAGCTCATTCGATAAGGTTTATGTCACATTTCGCCTGATTGGCTTACCTTTCTCGATCCCTTTTTTTTCCTGGACGCTCCCGTGACCCTCGATATTTGAAGCTCATTCGATAAGGTTTATGTCACATTTCGCCGGATTGGCTTACTCTTCTCGATCTCCCTTTTTTTCCTGCTGGTTCTCTTCTCTTCGCTCTCCGAGCCGCGCTTGCAATAGATTCACTTTTAATTTAGAATTCGAGTGAAACACTTGTGTTCGTGTTGGGTGAATCGTTTTAGTGTTCGCGCCGGGTTTGAAGGTTTGCGTTTGCTATGAATTACGTGGTGCCTGTAATTTTTTGGGCATGTGCGACCTGTTTGGTCGGATTTGTTTTAAATAAGTCTCTTCAGGACTCCCCGCCCATTATTCGGCGATAATTTTGCTTACTTTTCCTGTTGTTTAAGTGTAAAATTGTCCTTCGGATCCGAACAGATATTTTATTAGTTTAATTTGAGGCCTCCCGCCTCCCCCCTTTATGTTTAGCTTGTAAATCAACGCGATTGGAATTGGAATTTTGCGGGTTTTGAAGGCCAACCCGCCTGCCCATAGACTTACACACTTTTCGATTAATTTAACTTTTTCGAAAAATTATTTTGGATGATTCCAGTGACATTTTCTATATATATATATATATTTATCAGCAGGACGCCTGTGGTAATAGTTTCTTAGAATTTCGTTTTCACTAGATATTATTATCAGTCCTTTAGAATTCCAGAACAATTAAATCGAGATATTTCAGAAATCTTGCTACCTTTCCGAGCCGTGCTTTAAAACGATGCCGAGGCCCGATTTCATAATCGAATGAAAGGAGACTTTAAAATAAAAGTCACATTCCGATGTGTAATAAATAACTATGTTTTAGCATTTGTTTTGACATCGGACTCTGATTTTAATTCTAAAATCTCGTTTAATTCGATTATGAAACCGGCCCTGAGGAAATTAACTTACAGCACAGCCAGCAGCTCAGTCGTGACGGGCGTTGACGTTCGCTTAAGCGCGAAAATAATTGCGCTCGGCAAGAATGACGTCAAGTCAGTGTTGCCAATAAATTCCTTTTTCGGCATACGGTATTTCCTTAAAATTCCCTAAGTTAATCAGCGAATAAAATCATATCGAATGAGCGTAAATAGGAAGTTAAAGTTAAAAAAGCACGATTACAATAAAACAATAAAACAAAAATTTTTGTGCAAATCGTTTTTGATTGCAGTGAACACCTCGAGCAGCCTCTGTACAGCTGTTTCAGCTTCTACAGCAATGTCAGGTCAAAAAGCGATCGTAAGATGTCGCTATTTTATCTGTTTATATTTGTTAACGTACGTAAATAAGTAAGTTTATAAAAGAATTCTGCAATTAACTGTAATTAACAAACCAAAGAAAAATCCAACCTAAACTTGCATTTTGATGCACTTTGCAGCAATCAGAGGCAGAATTGCCAACTCATCGAATTTTGAAGGTTCGAACCTTTTTTTTTGGAGAAAAATTTGTATTTTGCGCTTAATAATAACAACAATAATAGTAATAAGTAAAATAAGAAAAAAAAAACTGAAATAAAAGTTTATTTGCAGTTCTGCTTTTCGAATGTAACGCGATCGTCACTTGTTTATGGATTATTATTTTTAAGTTTGAAATTCGTCCTCAAATATTTCCGTCCCTCTTTGGTTTTTCTTGCGATCGTCACTTGTTTCCATTTTCAAGTCTTTCTATCACTTTCCGATTTATTTTAATTTTCGTTATTTGTTTTTCTTTCCTTTTCTTCGTTTGTCTCCTCAAACTATTTCTTTTCCTTTCGTAACGTAAAGATTACGACCGTCGTTTGCTTTTCTTTGTGAAACTGACGATCGTCATTTCCCGCTTCCCTTTCGTTCTGAAATTAATTAATCAAATTTCTTTGCACTTCTTTCTCCTTCGCGAATAATTACGGTCAACTTTTGTTTTTTTTTCCCCTGCTTACTTCAGAAATTTTTCATTTCCTAAATCAGAGATCAGTTATGATAGTGATTTCGAGTGAAGTTCGAATTATTGTTAGCCCAGAAAGTTCGTGGTTTGTTGTAAATTTTATTTTCAATCCTGCAATTCGTTTTCAGATCTTTTCTTCTAATTGTATGATCGTCATTTGTTTTTTTTTTTTTATTTTTGTCAGGAATTTTAGTTACTTTTTTCATTTGCAGTGGTTTTCTCGGTTGTCAAAAACGTTTTTTTCGTTTTTCTTTTTTGAAATTGCTTACAATTGTTCAGAAATCAATTATTATTATTTCTTTGGAAATTTTAGTTTTTCCATTTCGATCGTTTGTTTCTTGGTCCTTTACTCTCGCAAAATGCAGCGATTATCTTTTGTTTCCCCATTTCCTTTTCTTAATTTGTGTATGTCATTCTGAACGTTAAAACAATTAGGAGTACTTTTTTTTGAGTAAGTTTAAACTTGACTTTGTGATTTCGTTTAAAATCATTTTCGTTCAAAACATTTATGATTTTGAAGCTAAAATTGTACGTCGCGTCGTACCAACGGCTAAATAATCGTATTAAAACGGTCGTACGGTTGGCAACAGTGATCAAAAGCAACGGAAAGAACCAGCGTGGACTTTTCCACCATAAAAACAAAAAAAATTTAGTTTCTTCTAGAAAATTTTAAATAATCTTGAATCGAAGTGCCAGAAGGTCACAAAAAACAGCGTCGATAGTTTAAATATTATTTTATGTACATTTATAAAACGTCTTCTGGCATTTCGGCTCAAGATTATTTTTATTTTACCAGTCACAAACACCATGGATAACCCGTTAGTATTTTGAAAAAGTTTTCATTGAAAAATCCCTAAATTTTAATGCGTTGTGTTTTGTGCAATTGTTTGCCCTTTTTTCCCATTTATTTGAAATTATCCCTAGATTTAACGACTTTTTACCTGTGTTGGCAATACTGCATCAAGCTTGTTGAGAAGGGGGGAGGGGAGAGGTGACATATAAACGAGGCGGGGTGCTAAGACGCTCTGTTCACTGTCCAAGACAGCGATGCCCTCTGGCGCTCCGAAAGCGCTATCCCCACTCTTGTTTGTTTTGGGAAAAGGAGAATTCATTCATTCATAGAGAAGCGCGCGGCAAATAAATACTTAATAAATACAGCGATCGCATTTGTAACGCCTAGCGCGGTGGGGGGTACGTTTCCCCGCTGGCGGTCATCCCTGGTCCAAGATAGTATTGCTTTTGATTTTGATGGTACATATTGGATGAAATGGTGATTTTTGAAGGTCAATACGCAAGACTGTTTAAATCAAACTAGTTTTTAAAACGGTGAAGAAACCAAACCCAAATCTCGCTGGTATTTGATTGAGGACGTTAAGTCCTTTCCAGACACAGCATAAATTTCCATTATCTTTATTATACGTTACGTATAAATCGGGGCTCCTGCTTCAGGAGCATATTTTGCTTACGTACGTCTCCAGAAAGTTGTTCTTTGTGACGCTGGAAATATTCAGCAGATACGAGACGCGTCCCATTCAGGCGAAATAGTCTGCACAGTTTCTTTCTTCGGTCTCGTATCTTCGCCAGGTTTATCGCCTTCGTACATCTTTATACATTTGCATCTCTATTCAGTCGGTCGTCGCCGTGCGCTCGCGCTCGTGAATAAATTGCGAATCACGGCGATAGAATTTAACCTTGTGATCTGGTTTTATTAACGCGGAATTTAATTTAAAAATTGAATGCGACGAGAGGACCGGACGGACGAGTGGTGCGAAAATGGATGTTATTGCGTTTGCGGCTGAAGTGCAAAAAGCAGGGGCATGGTCCGATAGGTAACGCCAATGGAATTAGTGAAAATCCCGTGCTCTTTTATTATTATTATTGGTCGTACGCCATCGAGTGTCACAAATTCAAAATTCCTATTTTAACTACTGCGTTTCCGATTACACAACAAAGCCACACCACTCATCTCCTCTGTTAATTAAAATCAAACCATTTATACATTTTAATACTATTGTTAATTAGTTAATTACCAAATAGAATAATTTAAATTACGTAATCCATAGAACAATATAAATTTTGCTTGTAAATTGTGCAATATTATTACTAAAATAAAAAGCAAAAACATGCAGAGATACTTGCCCTCTTATTGATACGCCACTGTGTAGTATGCAAGTATAATGGTCCATAAATGCCTGCCTTCGTTACTTTTGTAAATACGTACATACATAGTTCCAAATTATGTCGGAGCAAAAATAACTTTGTTGCAAAACTTGCAAAATGCTCCCCCGTACATAAACATACGTCTTAACGGTAATATGAGAGCTATAACATCGCGTTGAGCTAACTGCGTCATCAGGCGTTATAAATTCCCATTCGCCGCTTCAAATCCAGGTTTCATTAAGCTTTATGCGACAAAAGAGAAAAGGACAACAGTGAGTGAGCACTTCGAACGGATGAGCGTCCCGGTATTTTTATTGCCCTTAATATCGGGAAACCTATCCTGGTAGGATAATGACGTAATTTGCATCGGAAATAAGCTGCGAGCAAAGTGAAGCGCGAAAGGTGGCGGGGAATTTCGGGGAGCGCAATTTGGTAACGCTTGCGACGAGGGGGCGTGTAAGGTGGGGGTTCGCAGAGGAACAGTGGAGATTGTTATTGGTATTGGCTGATTTCGACGAGTTTTCTTGTGAGTTAATTACATTAACTGAGAAAACGTCAATACTATACAGGATGTTCCGCGGATCTAAGTACCAGCAACATCTCCCTTTTGCCGCAAAGAACAAAAGTATTCCACCGCCTTTCTCCTCTCTTCTTTTGGCAAATACAATTCAAATGGCCGATTGGGGCGTGGCTTCTTCTGAAAATGCACGTGTGATTCTGCGTATTTGCAAGATCAAAAGCTACCGCAATGTCTGTAAACATCCGGCTTTATTTCATTAGCCTGGACGCTCTTTTCCCCCTAAGCACCGGTTTGTCAATCACAAGTTAACTTTAACCTTCAGTTTATTGCCGTGGAAACTATTTCCTTCGCACTCGTTACCATGGAAATAAAGCGAGAGTTAGGGTTAACCTGTGATTGAAAAATCGGGCGTAAGTGAACACCTGCAAGGCTTCAAAGGAAACTGCCGCGCGCCGTCTCGTCTGTTGATCGGTTTGTTTACAACATTTCTAACTTTATTGCTCTATCTGGTTCTGAGAATTACAGTTTTTGCACACGATGGAGAGTTCATATCATTCATATCATTGGTCTTCCTCGCATTTACTTTGATTCTATTGGGTTTATATACTGTTAAGATGTTTTCGATTCGTGAAACCCTTCCTACCTCGAAAGGTGGATCCGGCCAGTTTTGGCTTTATTAATCTGCGTCCGCCTTGAGCGAGTCAGTCGACTTGCATTGCCCCCAGCATCTGATGTGTCTGGAGGGCATTTGGCTTCATGTAGGAAACGATTCGATTTTGGTTTTCGGAAGGAACCTCGGGGAGGTTTCCTTTGTATACGACGTTTCATCGGTTTTGACATGATGCTGATTGTCTGAAACTTCTCGGAGTAATCTCAACCTCGTCCTTGACATTCAGGACGTGTATATTTGCTCTGTTGCATTCTCTTTTCATGCAGATTACTATAGTTCTACCTTGCTTTTCCTTCCAAGCTTTTAGTTTCGGATTTTAGTTATATCTCGTATGACTGACGACTTCCGGTTGGTTTTGATTCGTGAAACCCTTCCTACCTCGAAAGGTGGGTACGGCCAGCTTTGACTTTATTAACCTGCAACGCGCCTGGAGCGAGCCAGTCACCGTCCGTTGTCCCCAACACGATTCCACGCTGGTGGACTGAAACTTCTCGGAGTTGTCTCAACCTCGTCCTTGACGTTCAGGACATGTATATTTGCTCTGTTGAATTCTCTTCTCATGCAGATTACTATTGTTCTACCTTGCTTTCCCTTCCAAGCTTTTAGTTTCGGATTTTAGTTATATTTCGTATGACTGACGACTTCCGGTTGGTTTTGATTCGTGAAACCCTTCCTACCTCGAAAAGAGGGGACGGCCAGCTTTGACTTTATTAATCTGCGACGCGCCTGGAGCGAGTTAGTCACCTTCCGTTGTCCCCAACACCTGGTTGGTGGCTGGAGGACCTTTGGATCAGTCCGGGGGACACTTCAATTTTGGTTTTCGGAAGGAACCTCGGGGAGGTTTCCTCTGTATACGACGTTTCATCGGTTTTGACATGATGCTGGTGGACTGAAACTTCTCGGAGTTGTCTCAACCTCGTCTTTGACGTTTAGGACATGTATGTTTGCTCTGTTGAATTCTATTTTCATGCAGATTACTATTTTCCGACCTTGTTTTCCCTTCCAAGCTTTTCGTTTCGGATTTTAATTATATTTCGTATGACTGACGACTTCCGGTTGGTTTTGATTAAAGCGTCACGCTTTTTCGACGTACTGCTAGCATCTGTGACGATCCGTTTGGGGGAGCAATGCGAATTCTTCGTACCCGCGTCGTGGTGGCAACCTCGATTTGGAATTATTGGTGTTGGCATCTCCACACGTCAAGGGTTAGGAAGATTAAACCCGAGGATCCGGGCAATTCCGTGGTTGATAAATCCGGTGTATTTATACCGACTTTGACACCTAATAGTTGCTTTGGACGCTTCACGCCAACTGAAATAATTATTTTTTTTATTTTTGACCGTACGTAGTAAATGACTTGTTACTTTGTTTTTTCTGTGGTCTCTGAGGCAAGTGATGGATCCGCCATGCGTTGACTTTCTTTGATCGTGTTAACTTTTTTGACAATATCCAATGAATTTGCAGTGCTTTTTGAATTTTAAGGATGCGCACACACTAGGATTGATGTTAACGCATTCGCACACTATGACGTTGTGGACATAATTTATTATTATTAAAGCCGTTGCATAAATTGAGTCTTTTTAATTAGCCACGATGAAATGGTCTGCAGACAGTCTTCCTTGGTGCGATAGATTCGGCTGCATAAACCGTAGAATTCCGTCAAACATTTCAGGCGACGGTTGTGATCAAAATCACAGAGAACACACTGATTGCATTAAGGTGTCGAAATATATCGGGGGGTTATCGGGGGTTATCGGGGTTACATGGAGTTAAACAGAGGGCCACCCGAAGCTACGATTCTCAATCCGAAAGACAAATATTCAATCGGAAGCGCAATAAATTGCGTGTGCCGGATATAGTAATAAAACTTTGAGTGCAAAGAAATCGATTAACATAGTTTTGCAGATTTTCATTTAAGCGGAACAAGAGAGAGCGTGTGGGCTAATGTAAACAACGGCGGAGTGATTGATTTTATAACACAGCGGTATTCTTTGATCTTGCAAATACGCAGAATCGCACGCCAAAATAAGAATAGGCGGCAAGTGTATCACAAAGGCGGAATGCGTTTGTTCGTGTAATGCCGGAGCATTTAGCTAAATACAACTTTATTACCTGTTTGGATGTGGTTCGCTTAATTGCGATCTTGCTGTCTCGGAAAGCTTTTCGTGGAAAACACCCACCGCATTCGAACACCATAAATCGCGCCTCCTTAATCGCTCATTATACTAAACTTATTAGCGCCATTCAAGCATATTCATTCATTACGTGTATATAGCCGGTCTAAAATACGGACGTCGCTGGCAAGAAAATATCTCCGGCAATATTTCTTATCGAAAGTAACGTTATTACTGTAAATTTGAAGACGCCCTTTAAATCTAAAACTCCCGGCGCAGTCAGATTAAACTACATTTTGCAGCGGTCCCATTTACGTATGTATTCCTGGCCGTCTCTCCTTCTCTCTCCCTTTCCAGACGTATTCTCCTCAACATTAGCATAGCATTTTATACAAAGTGCTTCGTGGTTTGAATATTAATATATACACGGCGTGCAAGCGGTGTATATCATCCGAAGATGTATGCCCACGCTGGTGTTTACACTACTAGTCTAGTCGCTGCAACAGGGGAAAAATAATTCCCTAATGGCAACAACAAGTCATCCTCGGGGAGATAGGTGCACGTCGAGGGATGAAAGAGTGCTGCGGGTTTTATTTTTAGAGTCGTTCGTCAAATTAATTGTTTAAAAGCGAGCAATGGCTATTTTCTTGCGCTCGTGGTCGCCTGATTACCATAAAACTCTCGTTTGTTTCAGGAGCACTCGCCGTCCAGAGGTTCGAGCAGCAGCCTTCCTACACGGAAGTCAATCCTGGCGAAGAAACACGTCTAGTGTGTAAAGTGTTCAACAAACGAGGGACTTGCTCCTGGCAAAAGGATAACAAGGTATGTAAGCACGCCCTCTTCAGCTCGAGTATTGGTTTAGGTAACGGGATTTTGTGCTGCAAAAAATACGAGGTTTCAACTGGCTTGCAGGAAACTGCAGAATGCATTTTAGGAAAACAATTCCTTTGTATACACTTTCTTTTCTATTGAAATGAAACTGACTCTTAGTGGTATTTGAAAATTTTTGCAATTTTAAGAAATTAAAAAAAAATAATTTACATGAATCCAAAAAATTGTAGACAAAAGATGAATTCAAACTGTTAAAACACGTCAGTTACTAAAGCAAATTTTTATTTACAGAAACCACTTTGCAAAATAAATAAATTTATACGATACTGAACACGGGAAAGTAATGAATTTTTGACGTTTTTTTTTTTTTGAAGAGCACTGCACTAGGACGTGGCGGAAATTTGAATTGTTTGAAGTCGAAACGACAAGTATTTATACGAGATTAATCTTGAAGGTAGCGAACTGCTTCAAACATTTGTTTCTCTTGACTTCATGAGACTCCTTTACATATCGCTGACATTTCTGCGTAATTAACTTTGCCATCGCGATCAGAAAAATCGACTACGCTCGAAATAGTTCTTGATTTAAACCTTTTTCAGAATGAATTTTCGCCAGGTCCGTTTTTCATCGTGCCACGTTTGAAAAAATCATTTCTTTAAATTAGTTTGACTTTCGGCTTTTACACGAAATTCAACTCGCGCATTTTATTGTTTAATTGCAGTTCGCAGGTGCGTCTATTGGCACGGGTTCGACGCATCGACGCGGCGCGGCTCAAATTGGTAAAGGACAAGTAACGTTCGGGGACTACACTCGAAATAGTTGTTGATTTAAACGTTCTTCAGAATGAATTTTTGTCAGGTCCGTTTTTCATCGTGCCACGTTTGAAAAAATCATTTCATTAAATTAGTTTTACTTTCGTCTTTTACACGAAATTCAACTCGCGCATTTTATTGTTTAATTGCAGTTCGCAGGTGCGTCTATTGACACGGGTTCGTCGCACCGACGCGGCGCGGCTCAAATTAGTAAAGGACAAGGAACGTTCGCGGATGAACGCGCGATAAGCAAATTACCAGAGAAGGAGTACATGCGCTGCATCAACGAATTTTATGTTTACTGAAAAGTAATTAACGTATTCCTCGCTTTTTCACTGTGTTTTCGCGAGTTTTGACGTTCGTCCCTTGACCCACACTTTTAGAAAATGCACCTTGCGGCATCCGGTACGAGTGGCATAGAAAGGAAAGTTGGTAAACGCAAGTCAGTCATTCATTAATCAAGTGAGTCATTAATCGAGAGGACTCGTTAATTAATAGTTCAGAAGTCAGTGTTTCGTAAAAATGTGTACGGCAATGAATTAGTCAAATCGTGATGTGGTTTTCGGATGGAAGAGATAGAGTACATAATCGGTAATTTATTTTTACGTTAAGCAAGCGAGTGACTATCTCTTAAATGTCGATTATGCAAGTGTTCCACCAAAATGTAAATCAAGTACTCGATTAATTACGAAAAGACAATTAATATTTACGCTTAACATTTAAAATTTAATTTTAATTCTACGCGCCAATGAAACGAATGAGATTTGAGCTTAACAACTAGGTAACAAACACTGTCAAAGATGATATTATACGTCTAAAATTAAAAAAAAAAAAAATAATAATAATATGTCTGTTTCACTTCGCTGTAGTCACCTTTAACGATTACGATGGTACATTTTGTGAGTCAATCTGCACTTGGCGAGGTCGGTCTGGTGTATACATTTCTGTATAGGCAGCCGATCATGGTAAGTACATGTCGTGAGTCATTTTCCGCTTGGCGAGGTCGATCTTGCAGTGCAATCGGAATACTGTAATATTTGTTTACGCTAGCCGGAAGGTATTTAAATACCTAAAATAAAAAATCCCTTAAACTAATTCAGATAATTATTATTTGCGAACTTAAAATAAAGAGAGCTGAATTGGCTTAAAAGATAAGATAAAAAATGAGATCACAGTATCGCATCAAGTTAAAAGGAAGATAAAGTTTTGCATTGGGCACTGACTGTAATACAGTACATTGTAATCACTGTAAAGTCTTCCACTGCAATTATTTATTTTCGTTTTTCTAACTAACCAACGAACGTCTTAATACTAAAAAAGCACAAAATTTATCAAGTAGTAAATTTAATAATACCCACAAAATGCTTTAAGAAGTGCGCGCATTTCTTCCTCCTTTTCTCTCTCTCTTTACCTCAATGTGTTTAATTTATTTTTAATTGTTAAAATTTTTGTAATTTTTCAAATTGTCACATTTTTCTGGTCAAAAATTGTCTGTAACGAAATTATAACCTCGCTTTAATAATAGTAATAATTCAGCCGTTCGAATCTATTTCAAATCGTAAGAAATTTTCCTCTTATACCAGAATAAATTTTGTTATCTAAAGATTTAGTATTTTTTATTTGAACTGTTATAATAAGGAAGGATTCACTATACAGGGAAAGAGAGGGGGGGGCCGCCCTTTGCGTTTCCGTAACACAGCTAACAGCTCGAGCGAATTCTAAGAATTCCGTAAAATAACCGCGTGACATAAAACCATAGTTTTAAATATTGGAAGGGGTAAAAGATTTTTAATTAATGATAACAATTAAAAGCTATTAGTTGCTGTAAAAGAATTGTCTATTTCTGTAGAGAAAGAGAGATGGAGTAAACCGATTTTGACAATTCTGAAAATGTAAGTAGGCGCTGTCCAGCAAACCGTGGGATAAAGTAGAGATCGATTTCCGGCTTCATTTTCGAAAACCAGGTTACAAACAGAAGGAAACTCGAGGTTCAAGCTTTGCAAAGACCGCTAAGAGGTTTAGAGACAGAAGGGGTGGAAAGCGATTATTTGATTTTTTAACTATTTTCGAGGCATGAGGAAAGATTCCTTTTTTTTCTTTCAATCCATCACCTTTTCAACCCCCATCTGCACGTTTACGGAATGTTAAAAAATTAATAAATAAATTGAGTGATTACAAATCGTTTTTCAGGACATAACAAAGTCCTACTCGTTGAGCGCAGCTGTTTTAAAGCGCCCTCTTTTGATTAACGATGAAACAAAGTTGACTTTCAAAACGACAGTAGAAAAATAAAATTGCTTAAAGATTTCGTTGAGGTTACAACATTTTGAGATTGAGTTTTGTGTTATTATCGAATAAATAAATATTTCACCTATTTCACCTTCAAGGTCGGGGAGTTTTGGAAGTAACAAAGCCATGGAACACTTTACACACACAAAATACACTTACGCTTCTGAGGTCCTGGCAAGTCTATGACTTACGACCCCTTTGGGCAACCACCACAGACAAAAGTCCAACGTTTGCAAAGCAGACAGGATAAGAGGCTAGCTATAATTTGTAGAGACTTTCAAGAAAACAAAATAAGTCAAACATAAGCTCTAAACAAAGACGAGTACACTGACTTTTAGCTAATTTGTTTGGCGCCCCGGACTGCTTCTTTTCTTAATCCGGCACTGTCTAGACGCTAAGTTTCTGTGTGTTTTGCGAAGAGTACAAATTTAATCATAATTTAGACAATTTTTTTTTCTTTTTTCATACTATTTATTATTACTATTTTATGTTGTGTTTCAAAAAAATAAAAATAAACAAAACAACCATCGATAATGTTCCAATCTCGTGAAACGTGGTTGCTTGAATGTCGACGCGGAAAAGATTTGTGGCCCCCTGAATATTTGTCAAGCTTATTTATAGTGACAATACAAAAATGTTTTCCGCTCCTTAAAAAACTCTCCTAATGATATGCGGACTGCGTTGCATAATATACGGGGGCCACTTTAAACACATGATTTTTTATTTACGTCTGCCAACATAAATCCCGACTGTTATTTATCGGCGACGTTTTCCTCGATATTTTAGCGCACGTACGATGTTGCTCGCTTGGATTTCCTTTCATTTCATGAATCCGGAATTTAAGACGTCCTCGATGGTATATATGCAAAGCTCGGTCGAACTACTCGAGCTGATTTTTTTTCCCTTTCGCCCCCGGAGTTAACGAGTTCACCGGCTTATTTTCCTCGCGCTTTCATAATTACGTATTCCAAATCCGGGGGAATTTGCTTCGTTTGTGAAATTTTCCATTAAAATTCACAAAGTTTTCATTTTTTTTTATTTTTCTGATACTTCTAAGTTACCGACCGACTGACTGACAATTGTGGTGGGGGAGGGGGGGATGTGAATACTTTCAATTTGGGAAATTTCTAGGTACGTAGCGCTGGGGAGGCTTACGCCGATTTTACAGCCCCTTTCACAGCCCGCAAGTAGTTTGCCGTAAACGCCCGCCTCGCTTTCAAATAAATTAAAGAAGGCGTTGTTTCGGGGTTGAAAAATGAGGGTTTGTTTTTTTGTTGGGCAATTTCGTGCATGGCGGAGGTATTTATGACCGGACCAATACGTCGGAAATGCAGATCTTAAAATCAGATTTTTGTTTCCGTTTTTATTTTCCATAACACTCAATATTATTAAGAAAAATAAATTTTCAATTCATTTATAGAAGTTATCAGCTCGTGATTACCAGAGAGTCTATATTTTATGCAACTTATTAACGCCTGCTAATCAGTCAAATGGGGAGAGCGCATGTTTACACGATTGCAACTGTGGAATCAGTAACGCAGCGTACGACTGCTTAGCAACTAAGCAACGCTTGCGTTCACGGAAATAAATAAAATACAGATGCTCTGGTTATCATACTTATAAAAAAAAACAAATGTAAATACTTGTGGTGGGAGGTATCACGATGAATTTCTTTCGAAATTTTCTTTTTTTTAATTCAACGGGGCCGGTTGTCTTGATTGTACCAGGAGTTTTAATTAATATTTTAGAAAAGTCGGGAAGACCTTACTTTCTTTGCCCATAAAATTTTAACCGCAAATGAACCGCCAAATTTACAACCCAAGTAAATTGAATCGACCTAAGTGAATTGCTTATTGCGGCGGTAAGAAATGAAATTGTAAAGGACGGGGGTTAAAAGGGTTAAAAGTGAATTAGCAACCGCCGCCCCCCAACACTTCCGAGAGTTTATCGTGGGGCTCGTCCCGTCGGTGAGACTTTGATTCGAAACTGTACGGAAATTTTACACG
This sequence comes from Prosopocoilus inquinatus, assembly GCA_036172665.1. Lineage (NCBI taxonomy): Eukaryota > Metazoa > Arthropoda > Insecta > Coleoptera > Lucanidae > Prosopocoilus > Prosopocoilus inquinatus. The sequence goes on from CM069873.1 coordinate 4,508,764, forward strand.
GAATATACAAATTACTCACCGTTTTACACCAAGTTGTGGTCAGACCAAATCACATTTCTTAGGTTTCCGATTTGAGTCTTAGATAAGCAGGACCGTTCTCAGCGTCCTTTTCTTATGAAATGAAATTAGCCCTTAGATATAGAGCAAACACGTACTTTGTTCATTTCATTGTGAGAACTTGTGTTAGAAGATTCATCTAAGCAGTTTTGATTGGAATGAATTAAGATCTACGTGTCTTTTGAGGTGTCTTTCAAGCATCTTTTGCCGACAGGTTAAAAGATTCGTACGATCATTATGTGATCATTATGCGCGAGCACGAACTTACATTTTCTTTAATTCTCTGCTTGGAACAGGTCCGTTTCAGTGCGGGCGACCAGTTCCGGGAATGCACACTCTTCTTTCCGACACGACAAAATAGGCACATATTGCGTTGATTGTCAAAATTCATGTGCACTCTGCTTCGTGACAGGACAGGCACGCATTTCATTGATTGTCAGAATTTGTGTAATGAATTTGTGCTACAAGATTCATCTAAGCAGTTTTGACTGGAATGAATTAAGGTCTACGCGTCTTTTGAGGTGTTTTTCAAGCATCTTTTGCCAACGAGTTGAAAGATTCGTATAATCTGTAGGTACGTGATACGATCATTAAGCGTGAGCACGAGGTTACATTTTTTTTATTTCTCTGCTTGGAACAGGTCCGTATCAGTGCGGGCGACCATTTCCGGGCACGCACACTCTTCTTCCCGACACGACAAAACAGGCACGTATTTCGTTGAGTGTCAGAATTTGTGTAAATTTGTGCTACAAGATTCTTCTAAGCAGATTTGATTGGAATGAAACAAGCTCTACTTGTGTTTTGAGGTGTTCTTCAAGCATCGTTTGCTAACGGGTTGAAAAATTCGTGTAATCTGAAGTTACGTGATACGATCATTAAGCGTGAACACGAGGTTACATTTTCTTTATTTCTCTGCTTGGAACAGGTCCGTATCAGTGCGGGCGACCATTTCCGGGCATGCACACTCTTCCTCCCGACACGACAAAACAGGCACGTATTTCGTTCATTGTCAGAGTTTGTGCAAATTTGTGCTACAAGATTCATCTAAGCAGTTTTGATTGGAATGAATTAAGCTCTACGTGTCTTTTGAGGTGTTTTTCAAGCATAGTTTGCGAATGGGTTGAAAGATTCGTGTAATCTGAAGGCGTATGTGCTACGATTATTATCATGCATGAGCATGAGATTAAATTTTCTTTATTTCTCTGATTGTAACAGTTTTAATGCGGCGGCGGGGAGGGGGGTATATTTCCAAATATTTTGGAAACCGACGAAAGTCGTCAATTAACACCGCCATTTTCACGAACGACGGCTGAGCAGAAATTCAACGCCTGTCCAAGTGTGGCACCGACGCAATACTTTGCCAACCGGCAACGTGCAAACGACAACAGACAGCTGATTGCGTAATGTACCAAGCATGTTACTTTTTTGTTTCATTTCTATTAAAACGCGAAAATTTCCGAAGCAACATATTAAATTATTACCGCGACTTTTCAAATCAAATTCGCAAATTACAAATTTAAATTGATTAAATATTTTTACATAATGCGCCCTCGAGTGAATTTGTGCGTGAATTGATGAAGCATTAAGATTTTGTAACTTCGAGTCAATTTGTGCGATCAGCTCGTGTTGTTTTAATTGAGTTGAGTTACGAAATACTTTTATTTATTTCTTTCTTTTAAGCCAGGAGGGCTGATCGCTATTATTATAAGCATTTTAAGTGTGCCAATGCAGTTATTTATATTTGGGTTACGGTATTTTGCTTCGTCTCTACCGCTCCCTTGAACGTACGGGTGGCAATAAAACTCCTGAAAATTTTTATGCACCAGCGCATGCTGCGGGACCTTGGGAAGCGGTTCAATAGTGCGGGGGTTGTTCCCTGGCGCCGGGGTTGTTCCCTGGCGCCCTTAGTTTACAATCTCACTCACCTCGGTCTCCATCTGAGTATAGTTTCTGGATAGGTAGCAGCTGTTCAAATCACAGTGCGACTCGCCATCATATACCGTAATTATCTAGGAGGGTAATGTAACAGTAGTAAAGTGGTGGCATCCCTTGAACGGAAACGCGAATGAATGAAGTTGGACACCGACAGCTTGGAGTTAATTAATTATTTTGAACATATTATTTTGTTATTATTATATCTTTATTTTGGACGGCACGTAGTCGCAGTTAAAGTTAAAAGATTTATCGAGTGTTGACTATTTTGTAAACGAATTACGGGCCCCGTTTTTCGATTTAAACGTTTCGTAAGCAAATTACAGGCCCCGTTTTTCGTTTTACAATTGAATTAGGTATTTAAGGTATGACTAACGATTTCTGTGCGCGAATTCGCTTCGCCGCTCCTCACCTATTTCCTCTCTTCTCTCATAATCTTGCGACTTACAGGTAGGTAGCAGCTTACTAAGAAAGCTGTCGCCAATTCTGCAAGAGAACTGCATTTTGATTTGCTCAACTACCTGCAAACTTGTTTTAATAAGGACTTGATGACATAAATTTATTTGAAGAGTATTTCATTTCGAGGTTAGAAGATTTAGACGATGCAAAAATGAGTTTGAACAATAACGTTAGTTCAAATCTCCCTTGTACTGTTATTTTAGAGATCTGACTGTATTTGACAGGGTGTTTTTCGGTTGTCGCTGATGAAAACGTTTCGCTATTGATTTTGCCATCACGGCACGTCTCCGTACTCACTTCTTGTTAGATTACCATTCCATCGCTTACTGCAAACTATGTTCCTGATTGTCCTGATTGCCTGACTGGAATTTTATTTTAAGGTCGCCTCTTCGTCCCTTCGCTCCTCGCTCCATTTACGTCTGACACAGGAAGTTATTCTTCTATTTGGCTTGTGCAACACTTCGCCCAGGCGCGACGCGTTCGAATATTCGAAAAAAGTAGTACAAGTTTGTCTTTCGTGTTTCGCGTCACACGTCAGGTAGATAGTTTCGATATTCATTTCTCGATATTCATTTCTCGATAAATTCTATTCGCCTTCTGCTGCAGCGAATTCCCGAGGGGCGGTTAATAATAAAACTTTTACGTTTCGATTAGTGCTCTTAAAGTGCGGTCACGTAACGTCAACCGCTCGTTTTATGTTTTCGTTTACTCGGCCGATAATCCGCGGGTGGAAGGTTTTTTTTTTTTGTTTTTTTAATTTGCCTCCCCTTAAATTATAGCAGGGCGCCCTTTAATTTCCGACGTAATTTATTGACGTGTGTGGTTGTTGGCCGACACGAAATGCTACACTGTTAATTTAATTCGTTTGAACGACGCGGATTTCACGAGAAAGTATACAGGATTGGCAAAAGTTTAACTCAACGTATCGTGAATAGTGCTTGCGACAGGGAACGAATGCACTATAAAAATAAAGAAGAAGAAGAAATGTGATTAGTCACACTCAGGGATGCGCGCTCGCCGAACACGAACGATTAAAACACGAATCGAAGAAGCGCCTATGTTTAAAAGGCGGCTGGTCAAGCCTGTATATCAGTATAATGATGTTGATTGATATTTAAGAGTTCTGTAACTTATTAATAACTAAGTACCTGTTAAAATTTAGAGGTCCTTTAAATTTAAAACACGGTTTCATGATTGGTTGTTATCGTAGCAACAAAATTTAACGGTTTTGATACATGTGAGTCAACCAAAATGGCGTCTGCTGTAGTCACAGGATAAAGATAATTTTGCGAACGGGCGGGAAGATAAATAAATTTAAAAAAATAAAAAAGCGACGAGTCCCGTGCATTATAGGATTCGGTTTCTGCGGTGACCAAACATTAATGCGATTGTTAACGTATTTTCGGCAACCTGCATGGCTGGCCTGAATTATGTTGACAATTAAGTTTAATTGTGCTCCTGGAACTATATGCTAATTTATGTAATTATGAAGCTTAATTCCAATTTACGAGTTGTTTCCTAAACAGTGTTTAGCAGATATGCAAAGCAGTTTTGCGTATACATCTGCCTTTTCACTTACGGTTTGTGGATAAATTTACATAGAATAATACGATTAGAATGTGGTTATCCGGAATGGATGGAGTTATGCGAATTTACATCTATTTTCTATTAGTTCGGAATTTATTTGAGGAACGCCGATACAGAGTGAGCATGCGCTAATTAAAGCCACGTGACCTGCTCGTATAGGCAACACAATTTACGTAGTAGCAAGAAAGAACTGATAAATAACAAACACGTTTGTGTGGAATACAAGAAATAAGCAAATACTTAAATCCACGTGGAAAATAATTCGTAATAAAATTTTGTTGCAGAACATGGCGCCCTGCGTGGGGCTTCTTTAAAAAAAAATAAACAATACAAAAGTGGCGCCCAACGTGGGGTCGTTGCTAGTAAGTTATTAGCAGCTGTATTAATTAAAGATTAAATTAGTTTATTTTCGCGTTCAGAAAAGAAAACTAGAAAACAGAGAAGTCTTCCCTAATTAACATTGCGTTTTCTCTCTCGCAGTAGTTTTATTGCATTCGACCGAACCGGCGACGTTTATCTGCCTTTGCGGGCGCACAATTTAATGCACGCGCAGGTATTTATTTATGTAGCTGCCGTCTGTAAATTAAGTTTTTGTCCGGGGGCTTAGCGCGAATGGAAACTAAAACCTTGGCGGTTTATTCCCGACGCCGGAACGAATTTGCATTTCAGGTGAATGGGTGTTTTACTAAGCGATGGCTGCCGCGCGAAATAATAAAGCTCGAAGCTCTTTTGAAATTTGCCCCCGCGGAAAATCATACACGAAATTAAAAATCGCAATCTCAATTTTTTCGAAATCGTCACTCATCTAACACGTTCTTGTATAATATATGGAAAAGTGATGTCTAAATTTTAGCTGCCTGCCTCTGTGGATTTTGTTGAATGACAACAGAGTGCATTTGATGGTTGACGGAAGGATAAAACGCCGGTCCTGAATTGAAACGTTCTCTAAAGATATGTCAACGTTCGTCAGTCAACATGGGACTGGCTTCTTATTTAAATACCGTTCGCTTTTCCAAAAAGAGCACGCAACTTTAGAGTTCTGTTTATCTTTGGCAGGAAATATTTCAGTGGGAGAAATGACGGCCCGATAAAACTATCGGGAATTATAAAGCGTTGTTCAGGTAAATGCGATGGTTTCAACGTGAAAAGCATATCTTCATTAATATCATAAAAGTTTTAATTTAATTACGCAGAGGAAACTGACTGCATTGTCTTCTTAATCTGAACTTAATTACATAGTATTAAGATTAAGGGTAATTCAAATTAGCTGAAATGTAGCGAAGCTAAAGCTCTTACGCGAAATGTTAATAAAAACAAAATATTTAAGAAGAACAGGTCAAAATCTCGAAAATGGTTGACTTTTAACATGCGGTGACTTTATGAAAAAATATGTGATATTTTGAGTATAATTTTAAATTATAACAAAAATATTGGAGGTTTCATTAAAAAAAATATATATCTCGTGATGCGATGATAAAAAATACGTTCCATTCAAAAAAGAATTAAAAACAATAATTGAAAAAAATCTTGGAAACTTGACAGTCATTTGTTTTTCCGTTGTTGTCACGAAATCGAGCAAGAAAGGCAGGTACTAAAACTTTTCTAACTTTAGTTCCCTCGTAAAAATCTAAATATAATAATAATAATAATAATAAATGTCTTTATTTTTGTTGGCGGGGTTCAGCCTAAGCTGCTCTGCTCCACCCAACCAACGATGATAATATTACCTTATCATTAAATATAAGAAGAATCATTAAAATATAAAAAAATCATTAAATAGAAAAATAACTCAATTGTAAATAACAAAGGAGAGAAAAAAAAGAAAAAAAAGTTAGAAACACAAAAAATTACAATTGTACTTACAGTCGCTGTTGCATAAGGAAAAGTTGATTTCGATATTTTTTTTTTAAAAGAGCGGAACGACGATAGACGTAACTCACGAGACATTTCGTTGTAAATATAAAACGAGTTATAAGAAAAGGACCTTTCGAAGAGGGCAGTTTTATGCAGTGGTGTATGAAGTGCACTAGTCCGTCGTAATATTCTGTCATGTAACATATATCTAGGAACAAGTAAGTCACTAAGGTAAGATGGACAAAAAGTAATATATACTTTATGGACAAGGCAGGCCATATGAAGCTCTCTTCTATTAGTCATATTTAACCAATTAGCCTCTATTAACTTACATGATATATGGTCTCTTCTATTCAAACCGTAGATTAAGCGGAGACAGGAGTTTTGAGTTTTTTGTATTCTCGCTGAAGATATAAAATCTAGGCACGGGCCATAGACAGTATCACAGTAATTGAAATGAGAAAGGACAAGTGACTCACACAGTTGTATTTTTAATTTTATAGAAAGGAAGTGTCTGTGCATGTACAGGCACTTTAGTGAAGAATAAGATTTTTGAATTAATTTCCGTACATGAGACGAGAACCGTAAGTCATTATCGAAAAGTACACCTAAATTTTTTACTGTTACACTAAATGGAATTTTGATATTATTAACAAATATACTCATACCGTCTATGGCCCTTTGCCGATCTTTAACGCTGCCGAATACAATGACCGATGATTTTCGAGGGTTAATACACAATGAATGAGAGGCAGATATCAAACTTAATTCTGATATATCCTCATTAATTAGTTTGGAAGCTATTTCTAAATCAGAAACCTTGAAACTATAATACAACTGCGTATCATCAGCATAATAATGCATATTACAAAATTTTATTTTAGTGTAGAAATCTGCAGTATATAAAGAATATAGAAGAGGTCCAAATATTGACCCCTGAGGAGCTCCTGATTCAATACTTTGAGAAAAGAAGAAAGAATACCATTTACCGTAACTGCTTGCATCCTGTTATTTAAATAAGAGGAAATAAATTTGATTACATTATCACTGAAGCCAAAATAATGAAGTTTAGCACACATTAGTTTGTGATTGATAGTATCAAAGGCTTTGGAAAAATCAATTAAGACAAGTACAGTTAAATTGCCATTATCGCAAGCTTTGAAAATATCGTCCGTAACCTTTAACAAAGCTGTATTAGTGCTATACCCCAGTCTAAACCCTGACTGCGTAGGTGGAAGTAATTTATATAGATTTACGTATGTCCTGATCTGATTCACAACAAGCTTTTCAAGAATTTTGGACAAGACTGGCAGCAATGATATAGGTCGCAGATCGCCAAAAGAATTAACTTGCTTTACTTTAGCAATCGGTACTACCATAGCACGCTTCCAGTCTTTAGGAAATTCGCCACGGATCAAACATTCATTTATAATGTGGGTGATGTATTTACTTAGAAAAGGCAAGCATAATTTTACCATTTCAGTGGAAATTCCATCGCACCCACGAGCATTAGAATTAATGCTATAGATTACTTTCTCCACTGAACTTTCAGTAATTGTATGAAATGCAAACAATTCATGATTATCATTGTAGCGGTTATTGGAATAAAAATGTAAAGTATCCAAATCAATGTTATATTATTCATTGCCCTTACAGAATTTAAGAAATACTGATTAATTTCATGAGGATCACTGAAAGCATCAGGCAAAGGTTCTTGAGAATGAGAATTAACAACATTCAAGCATTTGAGTGCTTGCCAAGTTGATTTCCGGTCATTTTCTTGCAGATGAAATTCAGATATGCTTTTTTTTTCACGTTTTACAGCAATGTTAACAATATTACGAAGACGTTTGTAGTATCCCCAATCTGCCACACATTTCGAATGTTTAAATTTATTGAGTACATTGTTACGAAGCTTTATCATATTTCGAATAGTATCGGTTAACCACGGTGCAGGTGCTTTCGTTAATCTTACGGTTTTTACAGGAGCAAAAGTATTAAATAGGGTTAAAATATTGTCTTCTAAAAAGCTAACTTTATCATTTAAATCTACGCAGTTATATATATTATTCCAAGGTATGGATCTTAAACCATCAGAAAATTTTTGAGAATCTAAGTTTCGTAAGTCACGATATGTAAACAATCGAGCGGGTGAAACAGGTTTAGAAAAATTTAGTGTACAGTGAACTAGTATGTGGTCAGAAAAATGTACATCCATTACACCTGAACTGATCACAAGATCAGGATTACTGACAACAGAGTGCTACTGTATGCTATAACTCGTGTAGGTTCGCCTACGATTTGAGTAAGAGAGTAAGATTCAATCATTGATAAGAAGCTATTAACACTACTGTTATTTAAATTATAAAGATTAATATTGACATCACCTAGACATACTACCTCATCCACCATTGGTAAAATTAACGTAAGAGATGTTTCAAGATCTTGTAAAAAGGAGTTAATAATAACATTAGGTGGTCTATAAACTACTCCAAATGCAATAGTTTTGCCAGAAATTTTAACACTTATCCATAACTGCTCAATAAACGGACTAATTTCAGTGGTAATTGATTTACATTGAAGTTGATTTCTAATATAAAATCCGACACCCCCTCCTCGACCAACCCTATCTGCACGTAATAATTTATAATCAAAAATTTTATACACATCCGATTCAACACCATCGTGCAGCCATGTCTCCGTCACCGCTATTACGTCAAAGGAGTTAGTTAAAATAGTATCAACAAATTCTTGAAATCCTGTGCCCAGCGACTGTACATTTAAAGCAGCTAACTTAAGAAAATGCATATAGTAACATCCATATTGTAACATCCAGCTCGACTAAAGCACTAAACAAAATATTCCTCTGAATTAAAACTGAAAATTTATAGCAAAAGTTAAGCATGCATGACTGAGCTTACTAAAAAAAAAAAAAATCAAAATCAAAAACAAAATTAAACATGCATGACTTCAGGAATCAAAAATGAATAGAAATATGAAAGTTAATTATCCCAGCGGCTCCACGTGAACATCCTGTGTACATATTTATGTGAACATTTTTTTAATTTTGATCTGTAGAATACGTCTCTACAGTAGCGGACTATATTTTTGTTACATCCTGTATAGAAAGGTTGGTGCCACATGTCCTTTAATAATGCAATTTGTTCAGTACAAGGCCACGTGTTTCTTGGCGTTGGGCGCGAAGTAGATATTGAGGCCTGTGAACGTTTCTCTTTTTTTGGGTATAACCCGCTTAAGTTAAAAATATTTGTCGCATTCATTAGATCAGCAATTTACTTCACAATGTTTTCGTGAGACTCTTACATTTTTTTTATTTAAAATTATTCAGCCGAGACAGGATTGCAAATCATTCAGACGACCACCCTAGTTTAGCTTGGTTTGGTTCTCAGGCCGTTTGATATTTTTCGTGAGCGCCGTTATTCCGAGGGAGTTTTCAAATTCCCACACACCTGACCTCTATGGAGGTTGACTCGACTTTACGACAGTTTAAATCGGATTGGATACAGCTTGTGTCAACCAGGGTTTTTGATTATTTGAACTCCTTCCTTAGTGGTTTTGGGGCGAAGTCAAGCGGTGGCTTTATTAACTTGAACGCGAGCTCTTTGCGACAGTGTCGCCTCGACTTGCCCAAGGCGCGCGCTTTGGTGCTTTAAGAGGGCTCGGCTCCATATGTCTAGTAAAAATCTAAATATGAAAGTTAATTATCCCAGCGGCTCCACGTGAACATCCTGTATACATATTTATATGAACATTTTTTTTATTTTGATCTGTAGAATACGTCTCTACAGTAGCGGACTATATTTTTGTTACATCCTGTATAGAAAGGTTGGTGCCACATGTCCTTTAATAATGCAATTTGTACAGTACAAGGCCACGTGTTTCTTGGCGTTGGGCGCCAAGTAGATATTGACGCCTGTGAACGTTTCCTCAGGTTCTCTTTTTTTTGGGTATAACCCGCTTAAGTTAAAAATATTTGTCGCATTTATTAGATCAGCAATTTACTTCACAGTGTTTTCGTGAGACTCTTACAATTTTTTTATTTCAAGTTATTCAGCCGAGACAGGATTGCAAATCGTTCAGACGACCACCCTAGTTTAGCTTGGTTTGGTTCTCAGGCCGTTTGATATTTTTCGTGAGCGCCGTTATTCCGACGGAGTTTTCAAATTCCCACACATCTGACCTCTATGGAGGTTGACTCGACTTTACGACAGTTTAAATCGGATTGGATACAGATTATGTCAACCAGGGTTTTTGATTATTTGAACTCCTTCCTTAGTGGTTTTGGGGCGAAGTCAAGCGGTGGCTTTATTAACTTAAACGCGAGCTCTTTGCGACAGTGTCGCCTCGACTTGCCCAAGGCGCGCGCTTTGGTGCTTTAAGAGGGCTCGGCTCCATATGTATAGTAAAAATCTAAATATGAAAGTTAATTATCCCAGCGGCTCCACGTGAACATCCTGTATACATATTTATGTGAACATTTTTTTTATTTTGATCTGTAGAATACATCTCTACAGTAGCGGACTATATTTTTGTTACACCCTGTATAGAAAGGTTGGTGCCACATGTCCTTTAATAATGCAATTTGTTCAGTACAAGGCCACGTGTTTCTTGGCGTTGGGCGCGAAGTAGATATTGAGGCCTGTGAACGTTTCTCTTTTTTTGGGTATAACCCGCTTAAGTTAAAAATATTTGTCGCATTCATTAGATCAGCAATTTACTTCACAATGTTTTCGTGAGACTCTTACATTTTTTTTATTTAAAATTATTCAGCCGAGACAGGATTGCAAATCATTCAGACGACCACCCTAGTTTAGCTTGGTTTGGTTCTCAGGCCGTTTGATATTTTTCGTGAGCGCCGTTATTCCGACGGAGTTTTCAAATTCCCACACATCTGACCTCTATGGAGGTTGACTCGACTTTACGACAGTTTAAATCGGATTGGATACAGCTTGTGTCAACCAGGGTTTTTGATTATTTGAACTCCTTCCTTAGTGGTTTTGGGGCGAAGTCAAGCGGTGGCTTTATTAACTTGAACGCGAGCTCTTTGCGACAGTGTCGCCTCGACTTGCCCAAGGCACGCGCTTTGGTGCTTTAAGAGGGCTCGGCTCCATATGTCTAGTAAAAATCTAAATATAAAAGTTAATTATCACAGCGGCTCCACGTGAACGCCCTGTATACATATTTATATGAACATTTTTTTTATTTTGATCTGTAGAATACGTCTCTACAGTAGCGGACTATATTTTTGTTACACCCTGTATAGAAAGGTTGGTGCCACATGTCCTTTAATAATGCAATTTGTACAGTACAAGGCCACGTGTTTCTTGGCGTTGGGCGCCAAGTAGATATTGACGCCTGTGAACGTTTCCTCAGGTTCTCTTTTTTTGGGTATAACCCGCTTAAGTTAAAAATATTTGTCGCATTTATTAGATCAGCAATTTACTTCACAATGTTTTCGTGAGACTCTTACAATTTTTTTATTTCAAGTTATTCAGCCGAGACAGGATTGCAAATCATTCAGACGATCATCCTAGTTTAGCTTGGTTTGGTTCTCAGGCTGTTTGATATTTTTCGTGAGCGCCGTTATTAATAATAATAATAATAATATTTATTAATCCAAGAAGATCTGACAGAGATATGGGACACGTCACAAGTGAATTAATGTAAAGAGCATAGAGGAAAAATATAAATATAAGTGTATATATAATTTTCATATCACAGCAGTATCCATTAAATATTCCTTTACGGAGTAATAATTTTTTGACAATAAAAGCCGTTTCAGTTCACGTTTAAATTGCAGCATACCAATATTCTTAAGTCTTAGGGGAAGCTTATTATATAATCTAATTCCTTTATATTTAGGACTGTTTTCATATATTGTAAGATTATGCAGTGGAAACTCGAGTAGACCCTGATACCTAGTGCTGTAGGAATGATTCGATCCAAGGGATTTGTAGTCATTAATATGATCTACAGTATAGACTAAAGATTCATAGATGTACAAGCAAGGAACAGTTAGAATTTGTAACTCTCTGAAATATTCTTTGCAACTTTTTCCGACAGAGTTTTCAAATTCCCACACATCTGACCTCTATGGAGGTTGACTCGACTTTACGACAGTTTAAATCGGATTGGATACAGCTTGTGTCAACCAGGGTTTTTGATTATTTGAACTCCTTCCTTAGTGGTTTTGGGGCGAAGTCAAGCGGTGGCTTTATTAACTTGAACGCGAGCTCTTTTCGGCAGTGTCGCGTCGACTTGCCCAAGGCACGCGCTTTGGTGCTTTAAGGGGGCTCGGCTCCATATGTCTAAGGTGGATGATAATTGTCGGAACGACGGCAAAGACTTCAGGGAAGTTCCTTGCATCTTCACGACTACGGCTGGTTGTTTGTTTTGATTGGTGAATCAGAAGCTCACTTTAGCTAATGCCAGCCTGTTACTCGTAGGTGTTGGACAGGCTTCTCGTGCCGGCTCTTCGTACCAGGTTTACCAACAGAAGTGTAAACTCCTTATAAACTGTACCCGTGACGCATTTTTAAGTAAATAATGCTTATTGATATCACCTTTCAATTTATGTAATTTTATTTGCGGGTACGCTCTGGGAAAGCTTGTTTTACGAAAACGTGTAGATATCATTTACGGATAGTAAATAGTTACTCTGAGAGTCCTTTGAAGTTCTGCAGCGATTAGAAAGGTTCGAGAGCGAGCGCGGAAAGCAAAACGCTCGTGAACCGCTGACTTCAGCAATTTGCATCGACGTTGTGTACCTAATGAGTCGTAAATTGTGAACGAAATTTACTTAAAACTGAAACAGCGTCTGCATAAACGGCGGCATTGTGAGCGCCGGTTATTCTGTTCCGCACACAACAGGGAAAGGATTCGGTCGACACAATTGCGCGCAATTGGCAAAGCACAATTGGAAAACGTACGTAAAGTTTAATTAGTTTCGCAGCACCTAGCAGGAATTTCTTTAATGAAAGGAATTTCCAGAGTGGCAGCGGGAAAATACGATTTTCATACCAATATTCCCCCTCCCTCAAGTTTAATTATTGCATATTTCGCTTGCCATGCGTTTTATTTTTATTCGTTGGGGGCACTCTTGTTTTTACGAGCTATTTAATTTCAATTTGCTCCCCCCACGTAAGAGGAACTGACTCAAAAGTCAAATCAACGTTTACGTCGCGTAAAGAAAAAAAAAGCTTATTGCACACGACGGCGACGCCGACGGTCGTCTCCCTCTGAAAAACATCGGTGTTTTTTTTTGCTTAATACGGCTTTTCCCTTTCATCTTTGTAATAGAGGGGGATACCCCCCCGACTGAAAACTATAACTCCCAAAGGTTCGGCGACGCACGCGGCGATCAAGATTTTACGAGCGGGTTTCCTTAGACTATCAGTGAAATTGACAGGAAAATGTACACTCGTCAAAAAACTTCCACCAAATATATTACACGCGAGCAAACACGCATCCCACCGTTGACCGGCCGTCTTTATCGCGCACGTGCGCTCATCTTCAGGATCATTTCGCGCGGAGAACGAGCGAGAGAAAAACGGGGGCGCCGGCCGAGATGGATTGGTTTTGAGGAAGAAAATATAATTTCGTTTCGAGATTAAATCGGAAGTTTAAATTTTAGTTTCGGAAAGAATGCGATGTGATGTGTTTGATTATGTCACCGTGTTTGCCACTGCGAGTTTCTTATCTGGACGAAGTTCCTAGGCGAGTTTGACCCATATTTTCCACCCCAAACACAGACGTACTTGTACTCGAGATAAATATTTCCGGCAAAACGTCTTAATTTTACATAATATAAAGCAAACTAGCAACTACATTCTAGGAACGCTCTAAGTTACGATATTTATCAAGCGAATAACTTGCGCATAGTTCCTTTTTACTTCTGTTTTCCAAATGCGCAAGTTACACTTCCGCAATCCAACTAAAATTATTTTGGAGCTTGAGATAAGGCAATTTTTAATTAAGTAAATCAAGCATCAACAATTTCTAGGATTAACCCTGTATATCGATTTTCCATCTTTTAGTAATCTGGTGCTATCGAAAGCCTATGTTTTAAAGGCATTTGTATAACGACCCCATGAATATATGTTTAGTGTGAATTATTTACTGAAATATCGCCTTATTTATTTGCTTGCAACTTTTATGCTGCAACCCCGAGCTCGATGGTAAGCTGCGTAAAATATTCTGGAATGGGAAAATTCGCCGTAGAACTAATTCGCCGTCGATCCAATTCGCCGTCGCATGTTACTGTTTTATTCAGCTCGATGAGCTAAATAAAACTCTTACGGATTATTTAAAATATCTAGGCATTGGGATAATAAGAAATAAATAGGAGTATAAAATTAATTCGTTTCAAGTAAACTGTACTATTATTTTTCTATTTCAAACTAAAATAGTTTCTTAATTACAGTACGACCAACGCAAGACACAAAATTACGAGCAACTTGGAGCTTTTAGCACCTACATATATATATATATTTTAATGAAACCTCCAATATTTTATTATAATTTTAAATTATACACGAGATCAGGACGTCAAATTAATTACGTCTCTGAGATATTGTGCCCCAAAGCCTGCTATTTTTTTTTAAATAATTTAATAAATAAATCTCAGAGCCAATGGAATCCACCATGTCTAAATTTTTTATTTTATGGAATTTTAAAAGATAATTTAAATTAGGCGAGCTTCAGGACCTTTTCCCACTGATTTTGAGGCAAAATCGGAAAAAAGCGATGGTTTTCGAGGTTTCTCATTAGTTTTATACTTTTTTTTTAAATAAAACATGTGTTTCCTTATTCTGGATATCAAATTAGTTATGTCTTTACAACAGGGGTGGACACCAGCGGGGAAATGTACTCACACCATGTAACTGCGACGATTGTGTTTATTTGCTGGGCGCGTCTCTGTGATTAAACTCTTGTTTCCCCCCAAACAATCGAGAGTGGGGGACCTATGCTCTTTCGAAGCACCCAAGAGCGTCCTTGCTTTACAATATTACCTCTCAAGGCCAAGCATTTTTTGAGAGATAATTTTATGAAAAATATAAACTGTTTCCGTTGCCACGCACACACTTTATGCGCAGATAAACTTTTGAGAAAGGTTTTTAGAAGTGATAGTGAGTTTATCTCTACGTAAAGTTATCCAGAGTTTCAGAAACCTGGCATGATTGCGTACATTTTTTTTTTTTTTTGATAACATTATGTTGATAGAATGCCCATAAACGTTACATCTGGCTAATCGTTACATATATTTTCTGGAATGTTATTGTATTTTATAACAACTGTATACAAGGTGAATAAAAAGATTGATCATTAATAGTATACGCTTTATGGCCGTTTTCATAACCAGACTTTAAGGAAGCTTTAATTTAAAGTCATTTTAAGAATGGGGAAACAAATGTATTTTTTTCGGGTTAAAGAAACTTTAAGTTTAAAGTCCTTTTATGAAATCGGCCCTTAAAATAATAAGTTCAGATTAAAATCAAAAGCCCAAAACACTTTTTAGGGCTAAATTATTTCGAAACGTGAACGAAAACTGCTACCAAAAAGGACCAAATCAAGGGGACACTTAGACGTAGGAAAACGCCAAAGCGAACACCATTTTTCCAGTGCCGTACGCAACTTGTTCAAGCATTTCTCATCCAACTACAGTCAACAGCCGAATTCGTTACACTTTACACAAACACATACAGGATGATACATTTAGAATCGCAACACAGGAAATCCCATGTTAATTTCAATTGCTTTGCACCCTTTCCTTTCCTTCCCAAATGTGCCTGGCTTTACGTCATCCCCTCGGTTATCTAATTTAAGGTTGTGGCAGTGACGTTACAGCGACATCTTTTGGCCAGCACCGAGAAACTACTTAATGCATTGTTGGGAAACCCATTTTAACCAATTTTAAGAGAGAAAAAAAAATGATAACATAACAAATATTTGTTAATCTGTGGGCATTATTAGTATTATTGATTCGACTGTGAAAATTTAGAGCACCATCTGTAGATTAAGAGTAGAAGATTCTCTGCTACAAATTTATTTACAATATATGAGTGTCATTTTTCATTTTAATTTTTTTCTTTGTGGTAATAACCAGGGAAAAGATTTCAGACCAAAAGTGTCTAGCTCGTTCACAATCCACACAATTCGAACATCGATCGCCCTGGTGGGATTCGAACCCACGTCGACGAGTGACACGACTTTCACAGTCGGCTAGGCTAACCGCTGAGCTATTTCGTTTGTAAAAATTGTCGTTATACTGAGCGTTCGAAATGTCGGCCTTTGATTGAAAACTAGACGTCTAAGACATGTTTTGGTGAGCGTCATTTTTTCAGAAGAAACGAAAACAAGTTAGAATGAGATTGGTCAGTGAATAATTTTGAGATGAGATTTTTTGTTATTTGGAGTTTTTATTTCAATCAAGTTTCCTGTAAAATGAGATTTACTATTTTGCTATTAAAGGAAGTTAAAAGCTAGCTAGAAAAATGCAACGTACTTTTTAGCAGCTTCTTTGTCCCTCGCAAACGAACAATGTAATATCAGCAATTAAATAGATTAACCGGCGCAAGAAAGTCCTCGTTCGTGCAGAAGTTGGGGGATATTATTTCTGGAATATGAAGTGTCGCTTAATCCATTAAGCGAGCTTAATAAAAATTAAACGAACTCCGGATTAAAGGCCGCTTGTCAGAGGCACGATTCGTCTCAAAGCCAGACCATTTGTCCCTTTCTTTTCGCCTCTCGATCCGCGCCATTGTCCGCCTTCGTCTCTGTCTTTTCGCTGCGCCTCCTTCGATCCCTTAAGCTGCTCCTCTATCCCTCATAATCCGGCACACACCCGCAAATCTTTCATTTCTGTTTATTTCTTTCGGAGACGCTAATGGCTATTTGAAGAAGTTCTTGAGGTCCCCCCTTTTTCTTCGTTTTGGGGCCGCAAACTGCTGGTTTCTATTTTAATCCAATTATTTGAAATGGGGGAGGGGGGGGCGATGGCATTTTAAAGCTTGAAGTAAACAACTGGTGTTTTAGTCTAATAAGTGGATTCGTTTATCTGTGAAGAAGAAACTTTTTAGATCTATGAAGCAATGTTCGCTGTTCTGAATTTGTGATGGTAAGAAGAAGAAGGAGGTGGTAGACACATAAGTTTATGCTGATTTTATGAAAACATAAAATATATGGTGCAATTTCGCATTCGTG
Source organism: Prosopocoilus inquinatus (assembly GCA_036172665.1). Taxonomy (NCBI): domain Eukaryota; kingdom Metazoa; phylum Arthropoda; class Insecta; order Coleoptera; family Lucanidae; genus Prosopocoilus; species Prosopocoilus inquinatus. The sequence continues at coordinate 4,525,876 of CM069873.1, forward strand.
CAGCAGCAGAAGAGGATCCATCAATTTTTGGAAAATCACCGCGCTGCAAAGTCCCTCACAACAGAAAGCCATCTGTATTCATCCCTTCGGCCGACATTTATCGAAATAAAAGTAATAGAATCTATTCGTTTGGATGTGCCATTCATTTCTATCAATCATCGGAGATTTGCGCCGCGGCTGAAATACGGGCCTCCTCCATGTTTGACTAATTTATCGCCTTGTTTTCCTCATCTCGTCCGGGTGCTTTTTACGTACGTACGAGAAAACGCAAGTGGGTGTGACTCTCGCCGTTTCCACTGAATTTGTAGTCTATTTGTTTTTATAGTTTCCCGTGTTTTATACTGTATTTAGCTTTTATTTCTTTTGTATTCGGTTAAGGCAAAGGCGGATGGGGGCGTTATGTTCACGACGAAACGGCAACTCTCAACCTCAACCATCCTAACTTTCCATTACCTCACAAACCTTTTATTTATTATAAATTCTCATCCCGATGATTCTTTCCATCCACATCGCGAATCCTCAGCCTTGACTTGATTATATTATGGATTTGAAAACGGGCACATCCAAAAATAGACGATAAAAATTATGATGGAGAACAGTGCACGAATATTATCATGTCTGCGGATAAATAAATTGCGGCATTAAAATAAAATATAACTCAAAATATAGAGGAGTACCTATCAATCACAGGCCAATTTATTTTAAACCAAATAAACCTATCGCGACCCATAAATCACGTAAAGGTATGACGTAATAAATATTCCGCCGCAGAAAACTCAACAACAACAAAATCCCGGTTATTTTTCACGGGGAAATTCCGAACGTGTGAAGCGGGGCGCGCGCTTTCGGCCCGAATTTTCCGTCACGTCGGAGATTTGCATGGTATGAGGAGTGCGGGTAGTAAAACGAAACATTCCGAGGAAATAATGCTTCGGCTGTCGATCCCGATTCTTTTTTTTTTTTGACCGAGATTTATTCCGCCACGTGTCCTTACGCCATCTGCTTGATATATTGGAAGCCCTCACGAAGCCTTTCAGGGGTGCGAGTGTATTTTACTCTTCACCTTGGACTCTGAAAGGTCTCAAATTTTTCCATCTGGCACATAAAGCCGGGCTTTTAGGGACTGATTTATGTAAAAACAAAAAAGAATGCAAATTTTTTAATTTTAAATCTTAAACTCTATTTTCACTGTTAGAAAAGCATCGAAAATAGTTTAGAACACTTAAAAATAATGTTTAATCGAATTCCAGTTATGAAATCACAAAGTCAGCAAAGACTTCGCACTCATTAGGTAAAGCGTCAGAGATCCCTTGCAAGAGAGCAGCAGTATTGCATAATCGTGGTTTTCATTTCAAAACTACAATAAGACCCATTACATCGACAAATTTTTGTATATGTATGCAATATAATGTACACTCAAATGGTAGAAATAACTAGGGCCGAATTTTAGAAGCCAATTGGTAAAACGATTCACTGCAAGAAGCCGTCGCCATCCCCCATCAAACGACGGACATCTTTACGTCTCCACCCCTAGACTACAAGATCTCACGCCGTCGCCCATCATCGTTAAAAACAATGGAAAAATTGTATGTGGAAAATATTTCGATCTGCAAATAAAATTAAACAGTCGAAGGACGGACGTTCGAATAAAACTCTATTTAGGGTGTTTTAGTAATTAACATAAAATTGGGAAGAGGGGCAGTAATGAATATAAAATTGGAGGAGGGGGGAGGCGTAGAGAGAAACAAAAATTTCCGATGAAAAAAAAACTCAAGACAAATTATTAAAAAAAATAAATAAAAACAAATGAAAAGGCGAAGGCATCGTAATCAGAACAAACAGAAAAAAAAACAGAATACGATTGACCGACCGACGTACTAAACGTAAAACTGGAGGTGAAAGTAAATTTATAGAGAAAAACAAAAGACTGCAGCAGTTTTTTTTTTATAAAAGACGCATTTTTTACTGAAATAAGTGAACAAAGAACGAAATACGAAAAGCAGAAAAAAAAAGAAAAAAAAATAATAGTAGGAGATGAAATAAATGAGGACTGTTTCAACTGAAAAATCAGAAAAGTTCCGAAGAAAAGAAGGTTAGGATAAAATATTAAAAAAAAAAACTCAAATTGTAAAGCAAAACAAAACAAACGATACCGCAATTAAAAAAAATTTAAAAATTAAAAAAAAAAATTAAGAAAAACAGAATATCATCGACCGAAAAACAAACGAAGAAGAAAGCTGTGGAAACAAAAGACGATCGGAAACTGCGAGTGATTGAGTGCTGATTTTAATTCGTTTTAACAAAAAAAATTAATAAATCTTAAATAAAGTGTCGTTTTTAAGAAAAAAAAAAACAAAAAAACAAAAACAAAAACAAGACATAATGGACCGACGAATTAAACGTAAAAAAATCGAAACAAATGAAATTTATAGATAAAAGGCAACAGAGAATTGATGCCACCGATTTCGAATGTAACAAAGCAATTTCAAAGTTCAAAACAGGTTAGAATAAATTAAAAAAAAAAAAACTCAAACTGAATAAAACAGAAGACATCGCAATTAAAAAGAAAAGATTAAAAAAAAATTAAGAAAAACAAGACACCATCGACCGTTAAACAAACGAGAAAACCGAAGAAAAGAATAAAAGAATGAAGTACATTTCTGCTGCAAGTAACGAAACAAAAGACGATCGGAAATTGCGAGTGAGTGTTCATTTTTCAAAAAAAAAAAAAAGAAAAGAAAAAACTGGATCGACGAATTAATCGTAAGAAATGGAAGCAAACGAAATTTATAGACAAAAGACAATAAAGAATTGAACGTAACAAAACAATTTGAATTCTAGAACACACAAAACAAAAGTCGAGCATTAAGAAAAGTCTCTAAAAAAAAACGTGTGAAAGGTTCTGGAAAATGATTGCAACAGAAAATTAAAAAAAAATAATAATTAAAACACTAAAATGAAGAAGCAAAGACACAGCAATAAAATTAAAAAATAAACATCAGAGGACGATCGACTGGAAATGACGAAACAAGAGAAAAGTCGTGAATCGAGAACAAAAGATTAAAAAAGGTCTCCGATTAAAAAAGAAACACATTTAATTTGAAATGAATAAATAAATAAACAAAAGACGATCGCCAGCTGAATGAAATCTAAAATAACAAAGTACTCAAAAATCATTTCATTTATTTTTATTGTTAATTATTTTTATTACAACGAAAACTTAATTGATTTTCAAACTCATAAATTCTTTGATGAATTTTTGGTTAAATTCGGATTTTGGTTTTAATTTTTAAAGTAATAATTTTTTTCGTGTGTTAATGCCTTCTGAGTAGAGGCAGACTTGCTTATATTGAAGGCCATTTGAGTTTTGATTTTTAAGTTTCACGTTTTTTTGTTCTTAATTGGTTTTAATTTTTTTTTCCTCGTGTTTGGGATTGAGTGGAATTGATTGTGTTCCACTTAATTTGATTGAGTTTCGTTTAGAGTAACTTTTAATTTTTAATTGAATTTTTTTAATTACTTAACCTTAAGCCGGGTTTGCCTCAATCTTAAAAATTCTTTCAAATTTTTTTTAAATGTTGAATTTTTGAAATGTTTTGAATTTAGTTCCTGAGTTTTTGAGGTTTAATTTTTAATTATTTATTTTTAACTCGTCGAGTTTCAATTAAGTTTCAATTTTTGGCTTTGGTTCAGTTACATTATATCGAGTTGATTTCAGTTGGCGTTAATTCCAATTGAATTAAAATTTTTTGGTGTTTTGAAGATTTGAAATTTTTTTAAGTTTTACAATTTTATTTTTGAAGTTTTAATTTTTTTTGTGGTCATAATTTTTCTTCTTCGATTGATCTAAGTTAAGTTGATTTACTTTTTTGGCTGAATCTTAATTAAAATTGCGTTCTGATTTTTTGAGTGTTTAAGTTTTAACTTTCTTTTCTGTTTCGAGCTTTAATTATTCAGTTTTAATTTATTTTTTGAGTTTTAATTCTCTCGGTCTTTTCAAAGTGATACTTGCGTGTTTGCCAGATCAGTTGGTATCATAATACGAACAATTCTAAGGCACTCAAAATTAATTTTTAATTTCACAATCGAACTGAAGGATACTTTATAAAATAAAAGCCACATTCCGATGTGCAAATAATTATGTTTTCGCTTTCGTTTCAACATGTGACTTTAATTTTAAAGTTTATGTAATCGGCCCTAAAATTTCTTTGTTTTTTTGTTACAAACTAATTATAAAATAATTTATTAATTCCATGCTTTCTTCAAATTTTATTCCACGGTGAACAATTATGATTTAAATGCAGAAGGTGCATTTGTTTCAAAATTTTTAGTACACTTACAGCTGTCCCATAAAAAACTGACCGTCAAAGAAGTTTCATGTTGAAATTAGAAGGCTATTTATCTAGCAACGTTGTTTTCTATTCAAGCATTTTCACTTAATTACGCAAATTAATTTAATAAATTATAATACCGGGGCGGGGGGGTTTGGGAGTAGGTAGGCACGTCATGTTTTATAGAAATTTAATAATATCCCGCAGGAATTACGCAACGCGCGTTTAGCAATGTCTATTACGATAATTAAAGTTTCAAGTTACGCCGGCGTAAACTTTAAACCATCAAGTCTCACACAAACTGTATTAAAGTTTATAATCGGTTTGAAACGTAATTAACCGCTAAATTTTATTTTCAGAAATAAACTGACAAGTAGTTAGGGCCTCTAATGTTATTAGCCCGAGCGAAATTAATTGATGCCGATAAATTGGCGAAGTGCGACGTAAATTTCAGTTACCATAATAAATAATGAAAGGCGAGCGCCCCCGCCGACAGAAGACGTATGTGGAGGAGAGAAGAGGCGGAATTGAGAGAGGAGGAAAATGAAAAAAAAAAAAAAAGGTTACAAATGAGGGAGTGATATACGCCGGGGTATTTATCAACAACAAAACTATTTCAACACCTTTTTTTTTAGGGTGTGATGTACAGAGCATCAGGTTTTTTGTATATTGTTTTAAATTTATTGTACTTGGTTTAAAAATGTTTACGTCTGTGTTGTCTGTTTAGTTTGTAAAATCAAATCAAAAATCATCGCATAACAATTTTAATAATTAAAGCTGCGTTCGCTGCTATTCATTGCGTCATCGTGTCGATTGAACACACGCATGTGTTATTGGGAACACCTGCATGTCGACGCCTTTGTCGGTGCAGTTTCAAATAATGACGCCTGGATGTTTCCGATTGGCCAGTCAGATCATTATGATTCGTTAAGTGCGATGCTGTTTTGATACGTAGCTTCTGTTACTTACTTTGTACATTTTAAATTTAACCTTTTTATTTCCTTTCTGTTTACTTCGCGAAATCAAATTAAAAATTCCTGGCGTGACAATTTTAATAATCAAAGCTGCGCTCGCTGCTGCAAAGCTTGTTTGTTTTACTTCGTTCCTGTTTTTTTTTTGTCATCGATTTTTCCCCGTGTAATCTACTAATCCGGACAGGCTCTCCGTTATAAAAAAAAAGCGCCGTACACGTCCCGCGCGATCCGGGAGGAAAATTGGAACGGCGAAAACATCATTTCTCGGTTTCAATCAACATTATTACTTGTTCTACAAAGGTCCCGGCGATTTGCTTTGTTACTGCTAATGAAAAGTTACAAAGAAGGGAACTTATTTAAGATGTTCTTTGCGAAACGATAATGTATTTCCCCGGGAAGAAAAAACGAGACGAAACGACGAAAAAAGAACAAAAAAAAATAACGAGGCCGCCCGGAGCTTACTTTTCAATTCATAATGAGATTTGGGAGGAAAAAGAGGACGGTTTTGACTATACCGATAGAAGACTTTCATTTGAATATCCAACGGAAGATAAGGCATACGGAAAGCCTCAGAGATTCAATGAAAACACTGTAGACCACGGTGAACGATATATTAGGTGAGAGGTTAGAGCACTCGGCCGTGTGTCGGTATATGCTGACAGAAGGGTTCAAATATCAAAGCGCGAGAGAGAACTGCATTTAATCCTTCAGTATGAGATAACATTAAAATATTTCTTGTAGTTGCGTGCACGTTCCGAACGCCCGCGCTACCACCTATTGATTCTTTACCGTGCTGTAGACTAAATTAAAAATCTTCTATCGGTATGTATGTACATATGCACGTACGACATGTTAGCTTCGGTGAAGGCAAGTAAGTGATTTCATTTCAGCACGTGTCTCGGTGAAACTTGGTGAATTGAATTAATCCTAATAAGCGGCGGTACGAAGTACTTTTCGAATTAAGCCCCGTCGCCGTTAGTGTGACAGTAATGGTGGAGGCGCCGTGGAGGCTGAGAACGCGAAAACATCGTTGAGGAATCATCAGGAGGTCGGCTTCCCGCGAGGATTCATTCGTTCACGGGTCCTGTCAGGGAATACTAATGCGTGCTGAGCGATGGAGCGGTTCGCCCTTCAGCATACTCAATTCCGTAAACAATCACGGGCCTACTCTTCGCCGGACCCTTCTCCTCCCGGGGACAATCACATTAAAAGCTCTATCACAGAATCGAGCAGGAATTTTTACTTTTAACCGATGAGATAACTAACAAAAATCAAGAATAATAAGAGAGAGAGAGAAAAAGAGAGGAAAGGTTTCAGGTTTCAATCAGAAAAGGTTTTGTCGCCGGAGCTTTTTTCGATACCAAACAGATTAAACCAGAAGATTTCGCTGTTCGGAAATTATAATTCAGTATTTGAAGAACTTTGTAAAAAATTAATTAATCGTAAACACCTGCATGACGGTGCATCTGTCGGTGCAATTTCAAAGATTTTCGCCTTTATTATTCGCCGCCTGTCAATCAGTGGCGTAACTGAAAGTCTAACCGCCGGGTTACAAAATTTTGACCATTATTAATAACATAAACCTGAATGAAACCTATTTAACTGAAACTGTAAAGAATAAAAAAAAGTTTCCAGTTCTGCAGCTGCTTATTTTCTGCGGTGAGCATCAAACAGAAACTAACACCTATGACGTCACGTTAAGATACGTTTCCAAACAAATATCAGTCGTAAAAATGTCATAATTAGGGAAAGTAATTTGTGCACCTTCTATCAAAATTCATAGCCGGTAAGTGCTCCATTGCTTACCACTGGGTGCTAGAGTAAGATACGAAAATGATTAAAATCTGTGGAAATCATTGGAAAATCCAGTTTTGAGGTTAGAAAGTATGTTTTGCCTGGAAACGAACTACTCACCTACTGCAACGTGACATCAAGGTGACTAATGGGTTATCCCATTTCCAAAAAAGTGGCAAGAATTATGAAAATTTTAGTACAAAGTTTTTTTAATCTCAAACCGGACAGAAAAATGAAGGGAAACACACTCAACGTTTCGCTATAGATTTATAGCTTCGTCAGGAGTGAAAAAAAGTAAATAAAAATGAGTGTGTTTCCCTTCATTTTTCTGTCCGGTTTGAGATTGAAAAAACTTTGTACTTACAATTTTCATCGGACAAGAACAAACTTCAATTATGAAAATTTTAGGTTAGAAAAACTTTCGAAAACCAGCGCTTCGCAGAATACGCTTAAATTGATTTGCTCGAAGAAATTTGTTTTGCAAACGGGCATTGTCCTCAAAATGAAAGGGAACAAAATTAATTGCGGCTACAGATTAACAGATGGCGCTACTTATATTTGAAATTCATAGATAGATAACAGATTTCTGTTTTAACTTTATTTACTCGAATGGTTTTTCACTTGTTTTCAAATTATTTCTCCACGAATACAGAAGGTTACGGCTCATGATAACAGATGTCGTCACAAATGCTTAGTATTCAAAGTTATTTTCAGTTCTTAGAGTTTTCCGGTGTTAAATAAAGAGTACAAAGTTATGTCGCAGTGTAACAGATGGCGACACAAAGTTTATAAATTCTTTCGCTTTTTAAACCATTTGAGTTTAAAATTGTATTTATTCGCTGTTTTCAGAGCATTGTTTTTGAACGCTCCCAGTTTTGCAGTTTTCCGGACAAATTACAAATTTACGGGTCGGATTAATAGATGGCGCCATAATTGTCGTTCATTCGAAATTGACGCTTAAAACATGTTTCGAAAGTTTTCTTGGCATTTTCCGGTTGTTTTAAAATTGTTTTCCGATAGTATTATCTCCAAAAATTAATGACCTCGGTTTTTAATTCAAAGACAATTAATTCACTAAGTGCCCTGCGTCTGAAGGAGGGGCAACAAAAAATTATTTTTTTAATTGTTTTAGACGTACAGTCGTGACCAACCTGAACCAGACCGCTGGAAGTTAACCGCGCTGGTAGCAAGAGTTACACAACTGTCAATCGGTTTCGATTCATTTGATCGCGACTGTACATACATATGTTCAGTATTTAAAAATATATATCCGAAATATTTTAGAGAATATGAAACAAATAAAAAAGCTTTTTAAAACGAAAATATTTTATAAAACGAAATTTGTTTTAAATAACTTTTTTATTTGTTTGATATTCTCTGTAATTCTCACGAGCAAGAACTACCCAAAAATTAGAAATATTTTAAACATGACTCATAGAGCATGGAAAAATGAAGAAAGAAAGTTAAATATGACAAGAAACTGATTTGCAAGGAAAAAAAAAACTGGTAAGAAAATAAGAGGGCGGTGGAAATTAAACACTTAAGATAAATCGAAGGCAGAACAATGACGGCCAAAATCAGTAAGGAAACTTTCAACAACAATTAAGTCAAGAGCGTGCTACCACCAAAATGCGATTACGTTACGTTCCGTTTAATTAACTAAAACGGTGGCAAGTTAGCGCTGAGAGAGACTAAACAAAGTCACGGAGCAGCGTCTTCACTCGTGGATACGTCAAACTTCAGTTTCGTCATCACTTCTTGTTGCCAACTGTCTTGCACCGATGAATTTTGGAAGGGCACGCTGTTACTAAGCGATGACCATGTATGAAACATCGCTGCGTACGTCCCCGATAAGGGAAATACTCGCTGAAGAAGACGGCGAAGCGATACAGCGGGAAAGAAAAAAGTAGCAGAAAAAACGGACTCCTCTGTTAAAAAAAAGAAATCAATTGTTGACTTGGCCCAACCTTTCAGTTGGAAGCAAAACGGGTTATCCGCTCGGAAAATTTTGCGCACGCAAATCAAACGTCACTCCAGCCTCCAAGGATTCCAGTAACACTGTATTTTTTTCAGAATTATTCAGCGTCGAAGTTACGCCCCAATTCTTGAGAACACGCACACGAGTGCTCCTTGTAATGACGAAACTCAAAGTGACACTTTCCATTCGGTTGGCCGACGCGAGCAACAAACTGTCAAAAATGGCGACCAACACGGAAATCGAATCTATACCAACTGTGGTGGGCGAAAGTAATCAAGAATTTACATTTATACGTAAAAAGCGGTCGCAGAATAAAATAGGGTAGAAGAACGAAATAGTGGAGAGGGAAAAAAAACAGAAAAATATACGAAGAAGAAAATGGCAAGAAAAAATCGAAGTATCGAAAAAAAAATGAATGAAAGCAAAGCGCAGAAATGGTGATTCTTAGTCTTAGAATTTACATTTATACGTAAAAAGCAGTCGCAGAATAAAATAGGGTAGAAGAACGAAATAGTGGAGAGGGAAAAAAACAGAAAAATATACAAAGAAGAAAATGGCAAGAAAAAATCGAAGTAACGAAAAAAAATGAATGAAAGCAAAGCTCAGAAATGGTGATTCTTAGTCTTAGAATTTACATTTATACGTAAAAAGCAGTCGCAGAATAAAATAGGGTAGAAGAACGAAATAGTGGAGAGGAAAAAAAACAGAAAAATATACGAAGAAGAAAATGGCAAGAAAAAACCGAAGTATCGAAAAAAAATGAATGAAAGCAAAGCGCAGAAATGGAGATTCTTAGTCTTAGAATTTACATTTATACGTTAAAAGCAGTCGCAGAATAAAATAGGGTAGAAGAACGGAATAGTGGAGAGGGAAAAAAACAGAAAAATATACGAAGAAGAAAATGGCAAGAAAAAATCGAAGTATCGAAAAAAAAATGAATGAAAGCAAAGCGCAGAAATGGTGATTCTTAGTCTTATCCGTACAACAAATTAAGTTTATTTGATGGGCCAACTTTGCTTACTCTTAGAAGAGATGACTCGGAAGGTAAAATGGTGGCGGCATTAGAAAATAGGAAATGACAACGTATTTGAAAATAAAAATAAGTTCTGTTTGCCTCTTTTTTTTTCTTGTCAACAATTCAAAATATGCAGTTGGCACTCGTTCCAAAAATGAACTCCTCAGTTCAACGTTTCATTTTCTCTCTAAAAACGTCGCTTGCGTTGTAAGCAGCGTCGGTGAGGTATGAAAATTCCCATATGTAATTCATTGCTTTCCACACCGGGTTTAGAGGATGACTCATATACACGAGCGCAGCTCGGAGAGCTTTCGCAGATTCGCAGCCAGAAGCACGCCTGGAGTCTTGAAAACTCCCCTAAAACTCCGGGAGAAAATGCAGAACTCCTAACGTAAACAATTTAAGAAATATAAAATACATCGCCACATATGAGTCCGGGTTTACCATACGTAAAACGAGACCGAACGAAGCAAATAACATTCAATTAAGGATTTATTTATTTAATAAGTGCATTACCTATTTTGAATACGCCCCTAATTACGACCAACCCGCAAAATTACCATCACAACAATTGTTTTTCGTTTCCTCTTCTTAAAGCCATTCTTTTGTGTGTGTGTATTCGAAATCTGGAGCAAATACTTTCAAGTGCTATGGCCGTAATTATTTAAATTGCAATAATTTTACCTCGAGCACAACATTCAGGACATGCTGGTGATATAACTATCGAGTTATTTGTGGGGGAATTACCTGAAATTATGCACTATTACATTTGCTTATTGCAACCCAGTTAGTTTCACTCTAATAGATCGCGTATGCTATGTATATCATCGAGTGTTCTATTTTCTTAATTCTTGCTCTTTGAACTGCAACTCGCGGGCATGCGTATGCGTATTCTGTCTTTGCAATAACGTGCAATTATGCGATTCGAGAATGAGATGTTGTTTAGTTTCGTGTTTAAAGCAAACGTCTTGGTTTCCTGTTTGTATGATTGTGTACCGCTGTTTCTTTTTGGAAGTAACAGTGACATAATTCAATTGTCCTGTTTTAAAACCACTCTACGAAGCCAGCGCAATTTTGCACTAATTATGAACCTGTGAACTGCACAGGTAAGTTATGCGAATGTTCGTCGTATCCGATCTAGCCATTGACATTTTCCGCTGCGTCTTTCTTATAGGCTCTTGTGACGGACGTATCTCTTAGTATCTTGGACGCGTATCTTTTCGTGTTGGACGTATTGTTTGATTTCTTATTGTTAACGAATGCTCTGCTAGCATCACAACGCCGCCCGCGTTGATGTCAACGAGAGCATCGCCTTCTCCTGAGCCTCCCCTAATCCTGAGCGATCGTCATACTGCGGTATTCAGAAGAGTCGTCCAGGAGTAAGTGAGGCAAGAGGGTCGTCCATGCGTAAGTGTTAAATGCCAAACTATGAGAGGTCATTCTCAAAAAAACAAAAAATACTTGAAGAATTGACCGATACATAAAGACGTTTTATTTTTTATTTTTATATGTTCCAAAGAATATAAGAGGAGGCTTTATTTTTTCATCGTCATTCTTTATTTCTCTAGCAAAGCGAATGTTCGTCGTATCCGATCTAGCCATTGACATTTTCCGCTGCGTTTTTCTTATAGGCTCTTGTGACGGACGTATCTCTTAGTATCTTGGACGCGTATCTTTTCGTGTTGGACGTATGTTTGATTTCTTATTGTTAACGAATGCTCTGCTAGCATCACAACGCCGCCCGCGTTGATGTCAACGAGAGCATCGCCTTCTCCTGAGCCTCCCCTAATCCTGAGCGATCGTCATACTGCGGTATTCAGAAGAGTCGTCCAGGAGTAAGTGAGGCAAGAGGGTCGTCCATGCGTAAGTGTTAAATGCCAAACTATGAGAGGTCATTCTCAAAAAAACAAAAAATACTTGAAGAATTGACCGATACATAAAGACGTTTTATTTTTTATTTTTATATGTTCCAAAGAATATAAGAGGAGGCTTTATTTTTTCATCGTCATTCTTTATTTCTCTAGCAAAGCGAATGTTCGTCGTATCCGATCTAGCCATTGACATTTTCCGCTGCGTCTTTCTTATAGGCTCTTGTGACGGACGTATCTCTTAGTATCTTGGACGCGTATCTTTTCGTGTTGGACGTATTGTTTGATTTCTTATTGTTAACGAATGCTCTGCTAGCATCACAACGCCGCCCGCGTTGATGTCAACGAGAGCATCGCCTTCTCCTGAGCCTCCCCTTATCGTGAGCGATCATCGTACTGCGGTATTCAGAAGAGTCGTCCAGGAGTAAGTGAGGCAAGAGGGTCGTCCATGCGTAAGTGTTAAATGCCAAACTATGAGAGGTCATTCTCAAAAAAACAAAAAATACTTGAAGAATTGACCGATACATAAAGACGTTTTATTTTTTATTTTTATATGTTCCAAAGAATATAAGAGGAGGCTTTATTTTTTCATCGTCATTCTTTATTTCTCTAGCAAAGCGAATGTTCGTCGTATCCGATCTAGCCATTGACATTTTCCGCTGCGTCTTTCTTATAGGCTCTTGTGACGGACGTATCTCTTAGTATCTTGGACGCGTATCTTTTCGTGTTGGACGTATTGTTTGATTTCTTATTGTTAACGAATGCTCTGCTAGCATCACAACGCCGTCCGCGTTGATGTCAACGAGAGCATCGCCTTCTCCTGAGCCTCCCCTAATCCCGAGCGATCGTCGTACTGCGGTATTCAGAAGAGTCGTCCAGGAGTAAGTGAGGCAAGAAGGTCGTCCATGCGTAAGTGTTAAATGCCAAACTATGAGAGGTCATTCTCAGAAAAACAAAAAATACTTGAATTGACCGATACATAAAGACGTTTTACTTTTTATTTTTATATGTTCCAAAGAATATAAGAGGAGGCTTTATTTTTTCATCGTCATTCTTTATTTCTCTAGCAAAGCGAATGTTCGTCGTATCCGATCTAGCCATTGACATTTTCCGCTGCGTCTTTCTTATAGGCTCTTGTGACGGACGTATCTCTTAGTATCTTCGACGCGTATCTTTTCGTGTTGGACGTATTGTTTGATTTCTTATTGTTAACGAATGCTCTGCTAGCATCACAACGCCGCCCGCGTTGATGTCAACGAGAGCATCACCTGCTCCTGAGCCTCCCCTAATCCTGAGCTATCGCCGTACTGCGGTATTCAGAAGAATCGTCCGGGAGTAAGTGAGGCAAGAGGGTCGTCCATGCGTAAGTGTTAAATGCCAAACTATGAGAGGTCATTCTCAAAAAAAAAAATAAATACTTGAAGAATTGACCGATACACAATGACGTTTTATTTTTTATTTTTATATGTTCCAAAGAATATAAGAGGAGGCTTTATTTTTTCATCGTCATTCCTTATTTCTCTAGCAAAGCGAATGTTCGTCGTATCCGATCTAGCCATTGACATTTTCCGCTGCGTCTTTCTTATAGGCTCTTGTGACGGACGTATCTCTTAGTATCTTGGACGCGTATCTTTTCGTGTTGGACGTATTGTTTGATTTCTTATTGTTAACGAATGCTCTGCTAGCATCACAACGCCGCCCGCGTTGATGTCAACGAGAGCATCGCCTTCTCCTGAGCCTCCCCTTATCGTGAGCGATCATCGTACTGCGGTATTCAGAAGAGTCGTCCAGGAGTAAGTGAGGCAAGAGGGTCGTCCATGCGTAAGTGTTAAATGCCAAACTATGAGAGGTCATTCTCAAAAAAAAAAATAAATACTTGAAGAATTGACCGATACACAATGACGTTTTATTTTTTATTTTTATATGTTCCAAAGTATATAAGAGGAGGCTTTATTTTTTCATCGTCATTCTTTATTCCTCTAGCAAACTAATATTTTTGCCACGAGCACTCCGCCGCTTATCTATATTTCGCTTCGACGTTATTGTTTTTCGCCAGAATAAGTATTTTGAAGAATTCGGCAATAAATTCGCTTTATCTGCGTGTTTATGATAACTGGATGAGGGCGAATGGTCGTGCGCGGGACAGTGTGAGATACGGACCATATATACACGGCCGGATATATTATTACTCGGCCCCCCCCCCCTCCTCGAAATCGCTTATGTACGCAAGGGCCTTGTTTATGTATTGCGTCCCGTTTTAGCATATCGGAGAAATATCGACTGTTTATATTGATATACTGCCGCAGTAACTGGTCGGAAACGTACGACGTTTTTCATTTTTATCCGGGCGTATTGGATGCCGCCACGCAAAAATATCCGGAGAGAAGAGGAAGGGCGCGATAACGAAAACGCCGAAAACATTTTTTTTTTTTTTTAATTCCGACGACGCACGGTGGGGCCGAGATGGAAAAGAACCCGTTTTACAAGTTGGTTAATTTGTAGATCTAACTGACTTTTCTTATATTATTTTAGCCGTAGAATCTGGCTATGATAATGGTTCTGTGGTAAAAATTTGTTTTCATCTAATATAAGGGCTTAAATTCCATTCATTGAGTTATTAACCTTAAACAGAGTAATGTTCTGTAATTCCGCCAGCTTCATGAATCATTTTTAAAAATTACTCCATTATATATTTGGTTAGTACAGACTAACAGCTTTATCTAAAAAAAATAATTACTCTTTAAAGAAGCTTAGACGTAACAATTAAGCTGAAATTAGATTTCTGGGCGTAATACGAATTTTCAGTAAGCGTACAAAAAAAGCTTCACTTTCCTACGGTTTGTAATATTTTTTTTTCTGAAAGCTATAATATTGGACTAACTACCCTAAAAAATTCATAGCCGCAATCAACCGCATGCGATATATATTAATTGAATACGAAGTTGAGTAGAGATGCGGAAAACAGCGTCAGCAGTCCGTATAAACATGATTTGTTGAATCAAGGAGGCTAACAGAGCTCCTTATTGTCAGTTTGTAATAAATAGAAACGCACATGAGAGATGACCCAGAAGGAATAAAATAAAAAGTGAAGAAAACAGTCGCTAGAAGGGGAATCAAACAGGAAAGAGTAAGTTAAGGAACCTGATTTCAGGTAAAAGAAGGACCTTAATGGGAAGACCTAGAATTTTCACATTAAAAAATTCAAAAGCGACGAAAATAACAGCCGGAAGGGAAGCAAAACACCAAAGAGTGGTTCCAAACCTGGTTCCAGATTGAAAAATTAAAATAGATGCAGATAGAAGGACCTCAAGCGGAAGGCCTAAAATCTTCACATTAAAAATTCGATAGCGAAGAAAACCTCCTGATAGAAGAAGGACCCCAATAGAAAGGCCTAGAATTTTCACGTTAAAAAATTCGATAGTGACGAAATCAATAGCCAGAACGGAAGCAAAACACCAAAGACTAAGGAACCGGAATTTTAATAGGAAGACCTAGAATTTCCACCTTAAAAAAATTTGAATAGTTCTAGTTGAATTTTTACACACAGAAGAAGGAACTCAAGAAATATTCGAAAGCGACGAAACCATTAACCGGAAGGGAAGCAAATCAGCGAGGAATGAGGAACTTGGTTCCAGTTAGAAGAAGGACAGTAATAGTCAGACCTAGAATGCCCACTTTAAAAAATTAGAATAGTTCTGGTGGAAATATTGTAGATAAAAGGACCTGAAGAGGAAGGCCTATAATTTTCACCCAAGAAAATTCGAAAGCGAAGAAAACATTAGCTGGAAGGAAAGCAAGTCAGCAAAAAGTAAGAAACTTGGTTCCAAATAAAAGAAGGGTCTTAATAGGAAGACCTAGAATGTCCACCTTAAAAAATTACAATAGTTCTGGTGGATTTATTACTGACCTGAAGAAAAGGCCTAATATTTTCCCCTAAAAGAATCCAAAAGTAAAGCGAACAACCGTCGGAAGGGGAATAAAACAGGAAGTAGAAATGAACTTGGTATCAGAAAAACCTAGATTTTTTTCATTAAAATTTCGAATAGTTCTGGTTGAATTATTTTGACGATTATACCTTAAATGATGATTATACCTTATCGTGAGTTGTGTGAGTTCATTTTTTGAGGTGAAATTACGTTGGAAAATTATTTGCAGGAGAAGTATTCAGAACTAAATGACGATGAAATCGGCCGTACCTGTGCGGAAATAAGTAAATGGTTCCTACCCAACTTTAATAAGAGATTGAAGGCGGTGTGTCACAATAAAACTAATTTTAAGAAGAAATACAAAGAATGGTTGGACGGCGAATTTACTATTACTCTTGACTCACAATCAGCGCAAGCGAATTATTTGCAGAGAAGTGGCAGACCCCTCGAGAATTTTGAAGACTGTGGTTCTAAAGCAAAAAAATATAAAGTAAATGACTTTAGAGCTTCACACTCTCAGGTTCTTATTGATGCTGCTGCTTCATCGTCATTTGAAAATTAAAAACAATTGTCTTTCGCACCCGATGCTGCTTTGGGATTAATTGTTTTTATTCTTCGTGGAGAGTAACCTTAAAATGCCAGAATTTCACTAAATTTCTGTGAATTGATACGTAGTAGACACAATCAAGATTCCACTGACAACATTATTATTGTATCCCTACTTAGATCATAAAAAAATCAATTTCATTGTTTGCATTATGCAAATAAGTCGTTTTACGGTTTCAATTCAAGGTTAAATGTTCGTGTTTTGTGTTTTTCCTTCGAAAGTCTATTGCTGTTGTTTAAATTGTTGTTTAACAAGTTTAAATGTGTATTTTTAATCCATTTTATTTCAAAAACTACACAGGTTAGACCCCCTATATCTACAGTTATTTGATTTGTTTTTTGAAGGGCTATCTGTGTTTAACGGGTCGGACACTTACTCTTAATCACCCTGTATAAATTCATGTACGTAGTCACTTTCATAATTAACATACCTTAAAGTATAAATAACTTTCCATGCTATTTTCATTACTTTTTTACATATTCTTCCAGAATTAAAAGAAAGTTGGCAAAATGTAAAAGCATTGTCGTTTCCAGCGCAGCGTTAAATTCCCTTAAGAATAAATGATCCCTTTAAAAAATCGATGAGTAAATTTTCAAAAATTTCGTCCAAATTTTGGTAGTTCGATAAATTTTTTGAAACTTTGAGAAAGTCAAAAATTGTTATTTAGTACCTTCTTAAAGTTTCCCGAGTTTCAGTTCGATTGGACAAAAATTCTGGAAATAAAAGGTTTTTTTTTTCCATAAATCCGGCATTTGGCCCCACTGTGCGACGGACGCACGAGACAAAATCATATTCCCCAAATATTCTGCCTCAATTCAATTGAAATTCGACTTTCTCGGTGGTGGAGGAGGGGGGAGGGAGGGTTGAAGGGGGCGGCGGGGGGAAGAAAGCGTCGTCCTCGACGCTGAATGCTCCAAATTGCCTTTTAACAGCAGTCTAGATGACAGTTATTCGGGGAATTAACGTCGTCCAACTATGTTCTGCCTGAAGGTATTAAAACTTCAGGAATGGGAAAGTGAAAATATTGAAATTCTTAGTTTAATTGCCGCCTAATTAGAATTTAATTGGCGGGAGCAAATAATATTGAAATAACCCGAAGACACGAAGCAGTTCGACTTCCCCACAAAAACTTTTTTTTATCTTTGTTCGTTCGTTTGAGAATAACGCGCAAAGTTTCAAGACGAAAAAAAATTCAATCCATTTCTGCTCTATGTTCTAATTACTAAGTATTTGTCTCGTCAAAATACAGTATACGTATTTAATTATTAATGAATCGGCCCTGCTGCACTTTGCAAGTGTAAGTTTATTTAGTGAAGCTCTTGGAAACTAAACGTTTCGGTTCCGAAACCCAAAGCGGTAAATATTCCCGCGCTTTGCTTTGAACTTATGTTTGCGCTGAAACGGAACAAAAAGAGTAAATAAAATTAAACGGCTTCGCGAAGCACGGACAGGAATAATGCGTGGTAAGCTGGCCGTAAAATAAATTAATATTACCGTACGTTAGTACATAAAAGCCGCGGGGGCGGGGAGGTAAAGAAAGAAGAGCGAACGCGCTTAATAAAATATATGCAGTGACGGCGGCGGCTTTGTTTTGTTGTTTGTGCAAACAAACAAATGCACATCTTGATTCTATGTTACCATGTGTCTTGTAATCAGTAAACGTAAGTGCCACGAAACAGAGCTTTCGCGTAAGAGCTTTCCCTAATTTGTTGTGTTGATTGTTTATTTTGAAAAAAAAACCCCGAGATAAAATCGAGTGTTGCAATCAACCAACCGATAAAACAAAACTTTTTGCAAAATTCTTAGCGTTGATTTATGGGGGGGTGCAATTACTTTGACGTTACGAACAAAAATTCGCTTCTTATCGTCGTCACGCCCCCTCATATTTTGCATATACGTCAGTCAAAATGTAAAGCATTATGTTATCGTTAATTATGCAAATTTTGCACGGAATTTTTAACCGACAAGAACCCACCCACCCCTGCGATTACGTACTTTTTCTATTGGTGTTCACATGTGATTGTCTTTTGATAACGTAACGTCCACTGAAACCCTCAAGTTTGTTGCAGTAATTACACTGGCACCACGAAGGCTAGTAGTACAATTTAAGTTGTTATTTTGAATCGAATTAATTTAAATCACAGTGAGATATGTTATTTTGTTCAGGTTCTGCAATTTTCTTTTAAAGGTGGATAACATTGTGCTGCGAATATGATTTGAAGAATACAATTGTTTATGAAACCACAAAGTCAGCAAAGACTTCGCACGGATTAGGTAATGAGGTTAGGATTTTTTTTTTAGCAACGACTCAGCGTTCTTGGATAGACACTGATTTCATTTCAAAAGTATAAGAGGGCCCTATTTAAACGAGCGTTATGATCCCCTTTTCGTAGGATAACCTTGAGAAAAAAAAAGCTGCGTAATTGTGCCCACTCAGTGGAGATAGTATTGTGGATGATTCAAAAGGTGTTATAGTTAAGGGCGCCACGGGGAGAGGATGACACACGACTGGGAAAGTGTATCCCTGTATGGCGTTAGAAGGTACCGCTCCCTAGGATCCGCTTCGCCAATAGTATACTACAGGTGAAAAGGCAAAAAAATGATCTTTGGTTTCCTCCCCACAAGCGTAAATACCTTGGGGTGGAAAATGTTCAGACTCGGCAAACATCGTCTGTTTATTTATATCAAACAAGATGGTACGTGATAACAAGCAACTCCATTTTGGACTGTCAATGAAAGTACATAATATAAAAATATTATACTTTACTCGGCCTAATAAAAAAGAGCATTGGCGTGAGTACTCTCGCGTAGCTTACACTCTCTTAATATCTACAAAAAAAAAACTATGGCGTGAAGCGCGCAAGACCAAAATAATGATGAAATGCAAAAAAAAAACATAATGGAGAGACACTCGAATATTACGACAATTCGCTCTTTGAATTTGCGCCAACTAGATTGACAGTTACAAAAAAAAAAAAAAACTAGAAAAAGTAAATAGATGAAACAGCCACGATCGCTTTTTGATCTACATAGGCTGCTCGAGGTTTTCACTGCAATCAAAAACGATTTGCAACAAATTTTTTTAGAAAAAGTAAGTATATGGGACAACAACGGTGTAAATAGACTCTATTTAAACAAAAGAAGAAACTAAAATTTACTAAAATAGAAATCAAGTCGAAGCATCCATTTGAAAACGGACACCCTCGCAAAGAGAATCGAAATCCAAACTTGTACGGTTTGTTTAAAAGAATTGTCGACAAAAAGGAGTTGTAAGGTGAGTTTCAACCCCAGTCCGCACGTCTTACATTTCAAAGTACGCCCACATTGCCAGTTCGCTGCAAGACATACCCCGAAAAATCACATTCCGAGGTGTGACGTCACGTCACGCGTTGCCAGGAAGAAAAAAAAGATGGACAAATCTTACGCTTCCTCCCAGAAGTTCGTTGGCAGAAAAGGGATCCGGAAATTGCAACTGTTTCCAAGCGCCCAAGGAAGAAAATGGTTCCCGCGACGCTTCGCACGACGCTAGCCGAGCGATTGGACAGCGTTTTCGGTACCAAACGAAGCGATAACAAGGTCTACTCGAACTCAGTGACCCCATGACTGGTTGCCTACATGTAGGACCGGCAAGCCAAAAACAGCATGACAGGAAAACCAATCCCTTAAACATGGGGAGGGCAACAGTGATGCGGACAACGATTCTTCCGAAACGGTTTAATGGTTTCATTTTTCATAAACAAAACTCCAAGAGGCGCTAAAAGCACACGGCGCGATAAGAGATGTGACTGCAGCTAACGTGCTCACTGGTCAAAAGCGGAAAGGGGTCGAAGTAACCCGGTTCAGATGTTGCGTGCGGCACTGCAGAAGAACTACCGCAACGTGCTCGACGCGCATGCAAAAAGAATAGCCTACCCGACCGGGCCGGTTAAAAGAAAAATTGACTGTAACAATATCAAAAACAGCGTGACAGGAAAACCAGTCCCTTAAACATGGGGAGGGCAACAGTGATGCGGACAACGATTCTTCCGAAACGGTTTAATGGTTTCATTTTTCATAAACAAAACTCCAAGAGGCGCTAAAAGCACACGGCGCGATAAGAGATGTGACTGCAGCTAACGTGCTCACTGGACAAAAGCGGAAAGGGGACGAAGTAACCCGGTTCAGGTGTTGCGTGCGGCACTGCAGAAGAACTACCGCAACGTACTCGACGCGCATGCAAAAAGAATAGCCTACCCGACCGGGCCGGTTAAAAGAAAAATTGACTGTAACAATATCAAATTGAGGGAGAGAGATTATAAAATTATTGAAATATTAAAAAAGAAAGAAAAAATATAGCGCCACCAATTTTTTTTGTACCCCTTAACTTTCGGATTTTTTTAAATTTTTAATAAAAAAAATTTATAGCAAACTTGTGACATAAAAAAATATACGACCTGGAGGATTCGTCCTGTACCACCCGAAATCATTTTCAACACGATTCGATGCACAATTTTCTATCTAAATTAAAAGTAAATGATTCTTGTACCAGAAAAAAAACATAACATATGAAATACACTTTTCGAAGCCTAATCTTCATAAATTTTCCTTTTTTCCTAAAACTGTACATCAATGGAATAATTTAAATGAAAAAGATTTGATTAAATTATTAGAAAATTGTGTAAACAAAATTAAAAATTAAGGTGTAAGTAATTATGTTTGATTATTAGGCCACCAAGTATATTATAACGAGTGTTCAATTAAAAAAAGCGGCCTAGATAGCCTTGAATTTAGTCTGAACGTCTAGCATAGGGTTCCTCATACGACTAGCGTGCAGCGTCACTTACATTTCTAACCTCACTTTAACTCAACGAAGGCATTTCAAAAAGAAACTTTTATTATCGAATGTTTATATTAAGTATAAATATTAGAAAAAGAATTTGCAGAAGCAGCTTTCGAGTTTTGTTGGTTAGGTTTAACCGTCAACTTGTCAAAGTTGAAATTCAAATGAAGTTAATCGCGACATGCGTTCCCGACAACAAAAGCCTGCTACAGCCTACTTGACCGTTTTTTTTTTATTGAACACTCGTTACTATACGTCTAATTTGTATCAATAAATAAATATCGAACTCCTAGCCCACCCATGGAATGGGTCGACAAGCGGAGAGCTTTTTACGCCTTGCTGCTGCTCAAGGATTCATTAATGAGTCAAAAAAGAAGTAACATTCTACATAGAGAATAATATCAAGAAGAGTTCGCAAACACAAAAAAGCATAAAAGCCACCACCGGAGTTTCCTACGTTATCATCCAAATCAAAGAATTAATTTATGCTTTTCAAAGCCTGACAACTATAGTTTTCAGGCATTTATGACCAGCGATTTCTGTGTGCAAATGAGTCCGTATTGCTTGTTTTATTCGTCTTGCAGGTGCCTCCACCATGTTACGCAGGAAACTCCAGCAAACACGTTGCGGTGATGGCTTTTACGCTTTTGTGTTTTGGAGCGTCGGCGGGGATTTTAGGGGGGCGCAGTTAAAGCTTGAAACAAACTAATACAAAATATACCCCTTTATTATTCGGAATTAATTCAGTCATTCATTCGGGGTTCGGGGTTTGTCAGTCTGGGGGGTTTCTTAATTCTTATTGTCATGCAATTGACTGTATATTTTTTTATTGTTGATTAAATTGAATCAAGTGATAGGGGAAGGGTGGTGTAAAATGGTCTTAAGTGAAATGTAGTAAAATTTATTTGAATTGAAATGTTCTACTCTGGATGAAAAAGAATGTTTGATGAGAGGCGAAAATATAAATTTAATGGTCCGCAATAACTTAGTCGTCGTGGGATGTTTCGATCCCACATTATTCAATAGAAATATATCGAGAAGTCGGCTCTATATCGAGCTTTAGTAAACAGCTTGATTGTAATAATGCGATTTGGGTTGTTCCGGGCCGAATCCGGGAATCGAAGCGGAACATGTCCGAGGAGTGTATCGGATTAATCTGCTCCCTTGCGAAGCTTTTAACCTAATGCATCTTCAGAACAAGAAACTTTACGACTGCGTCGTTCCGCTTCTCCCTGCTATTCTTTTCCTTTTTTTTTTCTTTCTGTTTTTAATCGGATATTTATATACACAGCACATTTATTACCGAAATCGTGCTCCTGCAAAACTGGGAAAATTGGGAAGATTGTTTTGGCTTTATACCGAACGATGCTTAAACTTTTACGAGCCGACGATCTCCGGCAAACAATAAAACGATATTTCTACGTCTTCGTCATCGTTTCCCGGATCACATCACGACAAATATATGCTCGACGCGCAATAAATTCCGGGGCGGTGGTCCCCCCGAAGGCGAAAGTCGCCTCGCCCCGGCTGTTTTAAAACAGGCCCACGGAAAGTCGACGATTGAGACACAACGAAGAAGGGACGTTTTGCATTTTCCAATCGTTAAATCAATCGTAAAAGTGAAATTCGCCGTTAGGGCGTCGTTGCAAGTAATACTCTGCCGATTCGGTCGGTCACGTTCGCGAGTTACGATTTTCCGATTCGCTCATTAGCTGAACACGTTCCTGATTTAGCGATTTAGACTTATGCTTTGTTTGGATGCGATAAAATTTAACTAACAAATGACGATCACGTTTACAATACCACTTTTGCAGTCGCAGGCAAATTTAAAGTCACTCTAATTTTATGGCCGAAATATTTCATGTGCTTTAGGAGAGGAAGTTTCGGGATAAATAACTTCCAGGACTTTGCGTCACATTCTCCCTCTACTTATTCCAATCAGGTTCTTTTAGTTACCTTCCTTCTTTCTACTCGATATCCAATTTGTAATGTGATATATCTTCGTTACAAGAGTTTAAAAAATCCAAAGACTTTAAGTCTTCCGACGACCACCGTCCATTTTTCAATTGGCAAAAAGCCTTTGGACCTTCTTGATTTAGGTTAGGTTCCGGTTGGAACCGCGTCATTCGAATTTCCTTTAGTAGAAGGCAGTGGAAGAAATACGGTTCTAGCGCCAGCAGGCGAAAAAATCCGGATCTACTGCCAGCAGTAGAAGAAATCCCAGCGACGCGGTTCCAACCGAAAACCAATTCAAGAAGGCCCAAAGACTTTTTGGAATTTTTGCTTTGCACGGGACCATCAGATTAAACTGGTTTTGATCCACTTGGCATTAACTTTTTGCCTTTTTCAATCTTTTCACAAAGTCCCTACCACATTGGACTTTTTTCACTTTTCGTTTTTGGTTTTTTTCCCTTTTCTTTAGCCTTATGAACAAATCGTCCTCTGTGATTCTATCGATAAGTCTCTTCCTTTAATCTTTGGAGATCTGTTTTTCCTCTTCTCTTTAACTATTTTCTCCAGATTTTCTCTGATGGGCCTAAGGCGCATTTAGGTCCAAGTTATTCGGTTCTATTGTTGCCCTTGATTTTTCAGATTCTTACTTAACCCTGTTCTTTCTAAATTCAATTATGGCTCTCTTGGCTTGTTCTTTTTTTTTCAGGTAGTTTTAGCCATTTTGCAAGAGGCTATGATCTTTAATTCCTTCTTTCCGCCGTCTTCTCGAATAAACCCAGTCACTGCAAACTTCTTCGCTTTTCTTTACTTGCTCATTATAGATCTCATACATTTCTGTATTTGCCGCTTTTTTTCATATTTATTCTTCCTAACTGTCTTGTTCGTATTGTTTTCTAATAACTAAGCAAATGTTAATCGCTTAAGAAATTTAGGGAAGCGCGAACTTGTTGGAAAAATATTTTTTTTGTACTTCTGGTTGCTGCTTACCTATAATCGCAAGATTATAAGTACCGGCTATTCGGTGGTGCGGGTTAATTATAATTGACCGACGAATAAGTTATTGCATTTGTCTTTATTTATTTATTACACACACGTTAAACATCCTGGAGTATCTTCAAGCTCACGTATGTTCTACAAATAATCAAAAGTGACTCAACAAATGAAAACAACGACAAATGAAAATGTGAACCAAATAACGGGGTCCGTATTTCGTTCACGAAACGCTTTGATACACATCCGACAAACCGTCTAACTTAAATGCAACTTCGTGTCGTCGAATTAAAAATTAGAAATAATTAACAACGTGTTAATAATAAATCAAAATGGAGAGAGTCCAATCTGGCGATGTCCAAGCTGCGTCCAGGTACCGCTTCTGTTGATGGGGGAGTCCTCCACGTCGCTTAGGTCAGGTTTGTCAGTCCGCTTCCCGGAATACCTCAGTGTCTAAGCTACAGGAAGGTACGTATAGGACACCATTTAATGCGTCGGGTTTGGCTTCGAAGTAATCCAAATAGGAAGAACCGACAATAAAAGGAAGCCCATCATAAAAAGGCCCACCAATAAAGAGCCTAATTAAGACGAATAAAATATTTGCACACAGAAATCGCTGGTCATAAATACCTGAAAATTGTAGTTGTCAGGCTTTGAAGAGCATAAATGAATGCTTTGATTTGCATAGAGTGTAGGATAAGGTAAAGCGATCCAACCAAGATGGCTGTAGCTAACAAAATAATGAATTCACGTGACCCAAGCCGATTAATCACAAAATCCTTTTCGAAAACTCTGTAAAGTCCAGCAAGACGGCGCAGAGGCTCGCCGTAATGACAGCCATCTTGGGAATAATATGCGTTTTAACACAATTTGTTCCAGTTTCATTCTTTTTCCGCATCTCCGGTTTTCTTCACTTTCTGCGCTAATCTCTGTGATTCCCTTTAATTTGTACGATCTTATTCCTTCTTCTTGATTTTCACCAGCTTTCATTTATTTTTCTAAATTAACTTTAACCTTTGGCAGTCTATTTCTCCTCCTCTTCTTGTTAATTTTGATCAAGTGCTTAGCTTCCCAGAGGTTGAGTGGCTTTCATCTCTCTTTTAATTTTATTGTCAAAGGCCGTGCTTCCAGGTGAAAGAAACAAAAATTCAAAAGAAAATCTTTGTTATTGTTTTGGGTCGTGATAAAATGAGAAAAACTGTGGAAAAAGGAGAAAATAATAAGAACGTTACGCCCATACAAAGGACTAGAATGAAGAGTGTCCAGTTTTAAAAGCGTGCAATAAACTTCTTACAGTGTTACGCAGAGAATCGAAGTCGTAAAGTTGTAAAACTTGACCGTGAAGTAAAAGCTTGTTGTTAGTGATGAAATGGCAACGTGCAACGCCCACTATTTACAGGCCTGATTCATTAGTTGGGAGAATACTCCGACTTGAAAATTGATTCATCTGAAATGCGGTTCAGCACAAAAATTCACCATTTTAAGTTATTTTTCGTCCTTATTATAAGTGGCTTAACAGCGAAACGCTTACCTCGCATTCCCCAGAAACTGGATATTACTCTGAGGTCTGATATTTCTACGCGATGACTTAGGCCTGTTATTGTAGACGGTGTTGCAGCGTGTCATTGTATGTACGGGTATAAATGTATTGACTGTCATGAGATTTAGTAATCAAATTCAATTGAACCGATGAGTGCATGATCATGTTCAATCCAAATTTACTGTGTCAAGAAAACAACAAATAACTTTCTCTAGATTTTTATTTTAAGTAATTATTGGCTTCAGGAGGCTTCAGATACTCTTACCTGAAAGAATTTTAAGCCAATAATTCACTTAAAATAAAAATCTAGAAAGTTATTTGTTGTTTTTTCAACACAGTAAATTTGAACTGAACACGGTTATGCACTCATCGATTCCAATTATGTTTTTAAAGCTAATGTTTAGAGTGAAACGAGCAATGTTGAAGGTGACCGCTTCTCGTTTTAGATTGTCTTTCGCTAATGATATGAAAAGAAAACGAGCCGCAAATAAAGTTGCCATAAAGAAAACTCGAAACACATTTCCCTCTGTATAATACGCATAAAAGTGCTTAAACGGGAAGTTTTCTGCGAAGTTTCGGTCTGTTTGCGCTGGAAAATATGACCGAATTAAATGCGGTTCCTAAACACAATTTCATTACGAGCTGAAATTTCCGCGCGGAACGCGACCGCAAAACCTCCGCGCCGCACCAAAGCGAAAGATACGGGAAAACAAATCCCGCAGCCGAACAGTAAACAAAAACACACTAACAATGTTGACTTTCTGCATTTATAATGCCGTTAAAAGTTTCGCCGGCGATCCCCCTTTCGGGGAAGGAATATGTTCATAAATAGTCCTGTGTACACGATCCGGTAATTAGCATCGTTTTACAGCTCGTTTTATTTTTGATGCTTCTTTTATAATTAGGTCAGGACTTTTAATGTCGTGTACATTCCACGTATTGTAAACTTGTAAAAAGATTATATTCAATTTATTTCAGTTTAAATCAAATTTAATCTCTAGTTTCTGCTTAGTTTCGAAAATTTTGTTAAGCTTTCTAAAGTTTTCGAACTGTTAAAGATCACTGCGAGACAAAAGGGAAAATTGGTTTTAAATGTACTTCCTCTGTGTAATTCCCTTTTTTTTCCACGACCCCCTCTCCCAAACCCTTGAGCTTGCCCCGGTGGTAATCACGTCGTGTCCAACTGTGACGGCAATAATTCATCAAGGCATCCAGTATACGCGAGTAAGAACTTCCCTGTTATAAAATGTGGATGTGAGACTTGGAATTATTAAAAAGAAAAATACGTTGTTGAAAAGAAAGAAAGAAAGAAACTTCATTCACTGTATTTACAAGCGCAGAAAATTACCGAAATCATTCTGTTCAAAGTTCAAAAAGCATAGTTTTAACTTTCCTTTCCCTCAATATACGATAGTTTCAGAGAGCTTATGTCAACAATAAGCCACTTCTCTTACACTTTTATTTACTTTAGTTGATAACTCAGCCGGCGAAGCTTTGTGCTTTCGGAACTTTCGTCCCGGAGCTCGGTCGGGCACAAATTTAAAACTCCAAAGAGCTGCCGTAAAATCTGTTAAACATGCAGATTTGTTTATTTTTCTCTCGTTACTTTTCACGTCGGAACGCGAACGCAAACGGAATTGATAATAACGCGACGTTGGCTTTTAAGCCGCGCTAATGAAAAAGCTCTGCAGTGTAATTATATCATATTAATATCATTATAAGTGTACGACAGTAATCCGTATTTTCCGAACGTGCAAAGCTTCGAATTAACTAATTGAGGTTAGGTTTGCGAATGAAGGCTGGAGTAGTCCGCAGCTTTTCCCAAACAAACTGCGGTTTTAGTCGCGAGCGCCCCGGCAACCCTTGCCAAAAAAAAAGGCCAGCGAAGTACCTGGACGCCCCGTGCCCACAATTGTAGGATTATTCTAGAGCTAGACCCTTCACAGAAAGCCAGTAAAATGTAAAAAAAAATCCAAAAACAACTTCGCGAATGTACTACTTTTAACCAATTTTTGTAAGTTTCATTTTTTTTACTTTAACTTCATTTAAATTTTCAAATAAAAATTTCTCAGCATTTTTCTGGTACTTTGTCAAGTACTTGGAATAAGACTTTCCAACTGAGTCGGTGAAGACTTGAAAGATCTCGATGAACTTCTAGGGGGTCCTTTAGAGGGCCTTAGTTATGAATCTTTTTGCTTATCTGAATAGTTTATTTAAAAAAAAAGTAGTTGTAGTTGCACAGTGACGATCGTATAAAAGGGACACTACTTTTTCCTTAATAGTATGCAGCTTTAATCGGTGGTTTTGCGTTGTATTAATCAATCTTCTAACATAAATAAAATACAGTAAAAATCGAAGAAAATAAACGAGGATCGTCGATAAAAATAGGACGAAAATAAAAATTGCGTGCAACTGAGTCAAATTTACAAAAAAAAAAAAAAAAAACTGGCGAATTTAAAAAAAAATCAAAAATGTAATCTGAAACGTCAAAGAAAAAGACGATAAGTTAATAAATAAAAATTAAAATGAAGTCCAATCGAATAAAAGAGAAAACAGAAATGGCGATCAGTTGAGGGGATTTTAAAACGTAAAATAAATTAGTCTTATCAATTAAAAAAATCAAAAAAACAAAAGACCACCAATTGATAATTATTATATCAAGTAAAAATGAAACAAAAGACGAGCAATTGATGATTATTAAAAAAAAAATCAAGCAAACAAAATGAAAACAAAATAAAAATTGACAGTTACAAAACAGATGAAATGGAACAAGAGTAAAAAGCAAAGACAAGATCAACTGATTATATTAAAAATTGAATTAAATATGTACAGTCAAATGAGGAATTTAAAAAAAAACAAAAGACGATCAGGACGAACCACCTGTGATGAAACGACTGTAATAAAGTCAAATCGAATAAAAGAAAAAAAAAATGGCGATCAATCGACGGGGTTTTAAAGTGTAAAATAAATTAAACTCGAATCAATAAAAGAAAACAAAAGACGATCAGTTGATAATTAATAAAAAAAAAATCAAGTCGAACTAAACAAAAACAAAACACAAAAATTGATAGTTACAAAACAAATGAAAAGGAATAAAAGAATAAACCAAGATAAGATTATATTAAAAATTAATTTAAATATGTATAGTCAAATAAGGAATTAAAAAAAAAGAAACAAAAGACGATCGGGACAAACCACCTGTGATGAATCGACTGTAATGAAGTCAAATCGAATAAAAAATGGCGATCAATCGACGGGCTTTTAAAGTGTAAAATAATTTAAACTCGAATCAATAAAAAAAAAAAACAAAAGACGATCAGTTGATAATTAATAAAAAAAATTAAGTCGAACTAAACAAAAAAAAAAAACAAAAAAAGGTACAAAACAAATGAAAAGGAATAAAAGATAAGATTATATTAAAAATTAAATTAAATATGTATGGTCAAGTAAGGAATATAAAAGAAAAAACAAAAGACGATCAGACGATTGGAACGAACCAACTACGACAAATCGACCTACAATAAAGTCAAGTCGACTAAAAAAAAAAAAACAAAAACAATGGCCATCAATCAACGTGCTTTTAAAGTGTAAAAGAAATTAAATTCAAATCAAGTAAAAAAACAAAAACAAAGAAACATCAATGGACAATTAAAAAAAAGAATTAAGTCAAACGAAACAAAAACTAAATCAAAATTGATAATTACAAAACAAATGAAATGGAACAAAAGAATAAAAAAAAACAAGACAAGATCAGTTGATTATATTAAAAATTGAATTAAGTATGTACAGTCAAATAAGGAATTTAGGGAAAAAAACAAAAGACGATCGGGGCGAACCGAATCAAGAGCGTTCGCAATTTTTTCACTAAAAGTTTGAACAAAAGGAGGAAAGAGGTTATGTTCTTCTGCATGCGGTGTGCAGTTGCTGTGGATTTTATTTAAAGAAGACATCAATCATTCGTTTTCTTTAAAAGAAAAAGAAAAGGAAATCGAACTGATAGTTCAAATATAAAATAAAGACAAAATCGAATCAAAAAAAGACAAAAGACGTTGCATAATTAAAAAATAAATAAAATAAAATAAAGACAAATAGAATCACGCACGTTTGAAAGAGGATCGATGGAAATTTTTTAATTTTTAGTAAGGGGTCGATGATTCGAAAACCTTGGAACCACCTGATTTAGCATCTAGAATAAAGGTACCTACTGGAGAACTTATTCGCAATTTTGGAATCACCCTGTACATCCGGAGAAGTTACAACAATCTTTCCTTGAAATTGACAGGAACTAGAACTTTGATCTTTCAAGGTCAAAAGTACCCGAGGAAAAAGGACTGTAGCCAATTTAAACTGGAAATGTCATTCATTTTTTCAATTTTCTATTTTCCAAGCATCTAGCTGAATAAGAAATAATAAAGTAAAATAAAATAAAGTAAAATAAAAATAAAGTAAAATAAAATAAAACTAAATAAAATAAAGCAAAATAAAATAAAGTAAAAAGTTATTGCCTGTAATGACTTCCTGATGCCGCCACGCTCTTAAAAATTCCATTCTTGGATTTAAGTAATGATCGAAATTGAATATACATAATTGTTTAATGACCTCGTGGGCATCTTTTTCTTTTCGTTCTTTTTTTTAAGTTGCTTAATTTGCATTCGTTATAATTTAAGAACGATTGGCATAATTTTAATTTCTTGAATCACGTATTGCACGCAAATAATAATAATAATAATAATAATATTGTTTATTTAACCCAGCAATATAATATAGTAATGTAATAACAAATAAAACAAAATTTTTTTTGGGTTAATGGCTCAGGTCTCAAGAAGCCATCTGTTCTTGAATACCAAAGCCCCGCAGGAAAAGCATAAAACAATATTAGGCAAACTAAAGTAACTTAAAATCTGCTTACTTCTAAGAAAAATATATTTCAGAGAGGAAAGAAAAATAAAAATTTGCCAAACAGATAAGTGATAAATAAAATAAAGATAGATTAGATTAACTCATTCATTCATTCTGTTTAATAAACTTGTTACGTTTTGAGGAATGCAATAAAGACGATTATTATTATTATTATTAAAAGAAATAAAATAATA
This sequence comes from Prosopocoilus inquinatus, assembly GCA_036172665.1. NCBI lineage: Eukaryota > Metazoa > Arthropoda > Insecta > Coleoptera > Lucanidae > Prosopocoilus > Prosopocoilus inquinatus. The sequence goes on from CM069873.1 coordinate 4,556,764, forward strand.
AAGAATGATTTTTCAAACGATCGCTTCAAAAATTCACAAAGGAAAGAATAATTATATTCAAAAAAGAAAGGAATAAAAATTAAAGATATTTTTTTTAATTATTGATAATTTCAGCTACTGACCGCAGAGGGCAGCACTGTACTGTTGGATCCTTAACCTCTCATTGATGCTTACGACCATTATGTGCGTAAAGTCACATGGCAAGGATACGTTCGTTAGCTTTGCGCAGTGGCGATATCGTAACCGATGAGGTTCATCCGAGGTGCGATTATTGCTAGTTGAAAACTTTAACCAATACCCCGCTAAGTGGACGTGAAATACCGTCCGCTACGGCAATTTTTGGGAGCCTCTACGGGGGCTAAAAACTTTAACAAAAACATAAACCTTATGATTTCAAGATAAAATAGCGACATCTTACTATTGCTTTTTGACCTGACATTGCAGTAGGATAGACAAATTGAAGCAGGATTCGCTCCTAATAAGTCCCCCATGCAGTCAAAAACGATTTGCACAAAATTTTTCTTATGATTTCAGTTACAAAATAGAATTACGAAGACTTTCCTTCGCCACCAGCAGTTCAAAACTGTCTCTTAGAGGAATACAACCCTTATGTATGCAGGTATTTTTCAATTACAAAATATAATTACCAAAACTTATCTTCGCCACCAGCAGTTCGAAACTGCCTCTTAGGGGATGCATGCAGGTTTGGAGTTCGTTGCTGCAATTTTTGTTGCGCCACTTGATTTTCGTTCTCATTCATGCAACCTTAACCACAGGGACACTTAGGAAAATTGAGAATTACGTCGACGTCTCGCCTTATGTGTGTAGCTTTTTCGGGAAAATTATAATCTACAATCGCAATTATATGTTTTATAATATTTTTTACCAAATACAAAAGTAAGGTTTTTATTATCGCTGAAAATAATTAATTTTAGAAAAATTTTTGTCTATCCTACTGCAATGTTAGGTCAAAAAGCGATAGTAAGATGTCGCTATTTTATATGTTGAAAATAATTAAATCGAAAATATGAAATAATCTCACGCTTTGCGTCTTATTTGAAATGGCTTTCGTTTCAAAATTCTCCGGCCATGAATTAGTGCGATATTCTCGGGACCCCTGCACTCCTCTGTGATCATGAACGAACAATATCAGACGCATTTCTTTTTCTGGTTCGTGAGAATTATGGCAGAATTATTATTTCACGCGTTCAGACGGCCGTAAAACTTCTGTCTCGTCTGTTTTTCTATTAGATCAGTTCATGTGAACTTCAGGTTTTTGCGAGCTAACATCTCACCGTATCGTTTAATTGGCTTTTGACGTGATTGGCTTTTGCTTACGTTAGACTGATAACTGCTGGGCCCTGCTGATGTCACTTTGGTTTTGATTCGGGCGTACAAACCTTCATTTTGAACAGTTGGGGGCAGCATGTTTGGTCTCGTTTTTTAATCTGCGACGCGTCTTAGACCGTCAATCGCGAAGCCGTAATTCGAGAAGAACAAAGTCGAATCTTAAGAGTCTGAATCCAAATCCGGGACCCCTGCACTTCTCTGTGATTATGAACGAACAATATCAGGCGTATTTCTTTTTCTGGTTCGTGAAAATTATGGCAGAATTATTATTTCACGCGTTCAGACGGCCGTAAAACTTCTGTCTCGTCTGTTTTTCTATTAGATCAGTTCATGTGAACTTCAGGTTTTTGCGAGCTAACATCTCACCGTATCGTTTAATTGGCTTTTGACGTGATTGGCTTTTGCTTACGTTAGACTGTTACGTGTTGGGCCCTGCTGGTGTCACTTTGGTTTTGATTCGGGCGTGCAAACCTTCATTTCGAACAGTTGGGGGCAGCATGTTTGGTCTCGTTTTTTAATCTGCGACGCGTCTTAGAGCGTCAGTCGCGAAGCCGTAATTCGAGAAGAACAAAGTCGAATCTTAAGAGTCTGAATCCAAATCCGGGACCCCTGCACTTCTCTGTGATTATGAACGAACAATATCAGGCGCATTTCTTTTTCTGGTTCGTGAGAATTATGGCAGAATTATTATTTCACGCGTTCAGACGGCCGTAAAACTTCCGTCTCGTCTGTTTTTCTATTAGATCAGTTCATGTGAAGTTCAGGTTTTCGCGAGCTAACATCTCACCGGATCGTTTAATTGGCTTTTGACGTGATTGGCTTTTGCTTACGTTAGACTGATACCTGTTGGATCCTGCTGATGTCACTTTAGTTTTGATTAGGGCGTGCAAACCTTAATTTTGAACAGTTGGGGGCAGCATGTTTGGTCTCGTTTTTTAATCTGCGACGCGTCTTAGAGCGTCAATCGCGAAGCCGTAATTCGAGAAGAACAAAGTCGAATCTTAAGAGTCTGAATCCAAATCCGGGACCCCTGCACTTCTCTGTGATTATGACCGAACAATATCAGGCGCATTTCTTTTTCTGGTTCGTGAGAATTATGGCAGAATTATTATTTCACGCGTTCAGACGGCCGTAAAACTTCCGTCTCGTCTGTTTTTCTATTAGATCAGTTCATGTGAAGTTCAGGTTTTCGCGAGCTAACATCTCACCGGATCATTTAATTGGCTTTTGACGTGATTGGCTTTTGCTTACGTTAGACTGATACCTGTTGGATCCTGCTGATGTCACTTTAGTTTTGATTAGGGCGTGCAAACCTTAATTTTGAACAGTTGGGGGCAGCATGTTTGATCTCGTTTTTTAATCTGCGACGCGTCTTAGAGCGTCAATCGCGAAGCCGTAATTCGAGAAGAACAAAGTCGAATCTTAAGAGTCTGAACCCAAATCCGAGGAGAAATCTTTTGGAGAACAACGGAAAATTTTAGGATTCTCTACTCTAGCTAATGCCGAACCGAATTATTTAGCATTTACACTTTCACGACGATTTCATGTAACGCTGCGAATCTGCGATTTGAAAATTCGTCCGGAATTGACTTAATCTTCTGCTCGCTGTTAATTTGCGAAGCGTATTCACTCCAACTTCCCCGGATCGGTGGTAACAGTTTTGTATTTGTACAATGCCGTCTTATGACTCTAATTCGTTCCCATTCTCGTGTTAATTAAAACGGTCTCGCTCCTGCACGGGCCGATGCAGGATCGCCTCGTCCTCGTCCAACGAAACGTTAATAGGCTTCGCCGGAAATCCTAATTCTGGCTTTAATTGAAACGCAAATACTTTTAAAAAGTAATTACGCCTAGCGAGATTTAGCGTTACATAGTTGCGGAACGTTACCTCCCCCCCCTTCCCCCTCCCCCCTCCGCGTGTCTTCGGGATGAACTTGTACAATTCCAAACGAGAACCAGTAGGTATTTCCTCTGGAAAGAAAATTGTTTTGGAAATTTTTTAATTTATTTTGACGACGCTTTTTCTCGCTGTTATTGTGTTTTGGGTAAAATATTGGGGGGGCGGGGGGCATTTTTCTTTTCACCCTCGTCGAGTTGATCACAGATGAAAACTTTCTATCATTTCGAACGCACATTTTCATAAGCTCTATATTAAATTTTCCGCATGAGGCAAATAAATGGGTGAAATGTAGCAGGAAAATGCATCTGACCTTAAAATAACGGATCCGCACGAATCCAATCTCTTATCTGAGATTTTTCCCCCGAACACATCCTCCTATCACGACCGCTATTAGTTTCGTCCCGAGTGAAGCCAGTCACAAACAGACCTTCTCTTCGCGCAGACTACATTTTTGAAATCATTCATCTGTCACTGAGTTTTCTAAACACAAAGACTCCCCCCCCCTCCCGTACACCGAGACGGTCGTTAAAAGAAAAGGAAAGAAAATTCGCGCTGTAAAGTTTCTCTTTATGAAGTTCAATCATCTCAATTTTCTTTTCGTTTAGTCTTCATAAGTCACAATATTAAAGAACTGTTTCCTTCTTGCGTAATTCTTAATGTTATCAAAACAATAATTTCTTCATATATAAAAGTTTTGTTTCCCCGAAATCCTAGCACTGTTAAGCAGTTTTCCATTCTCGAACCTCCAGATCATTTTCATTCACTCGTGCGTTCAGCGTAGGGTTAGACAAATAATACAATACGGTAAAAGTAAAAAATACAGATTAGATTAATTTGTTTTCAGATTTGCTTTAACTCTTCCAACTAAAGTGAAGAGAATATGTTAAATATGTATACAATAATTAACAAACAGTATTAAAGCTTACATTATGGCGTTGAGGAAATTTCGCTCTAATCCAACTTACGGTCTGAATAATCGAGTTTATCGTCAAGTGCGACTTTGTTATGAAACTGTGACGAGGATATAATCATCGTTAATATTCCCATCCGTGAACAATGCGTAATTTGATAGAGTATTGAACATTTATCACGTACGGTTATCTAACCCCAACACACTTATAACATATTGAGCCCGCCTGTCTGAAAGCCGGTCATATATCCTCTCAGTATCACGCCAGGCACCTTTTCATTTTAAAACTTTCTTGTCTGCAGATACCACAGAAATACATTGCGCAAGAAAGCCGTGATGAATAGTTAGCCTGGGGCGTTATTTTGGCGGTAATTCCGGGAATATATTTCGCAGCTTTTTGGACAGGATGTGCGCGTCGTATTTACCTCCTGGGGGGGCTTAATTCCTACGAATTAGCGGGTGTAATACCTCAGAATGCACTTCGGCTGTATGCACGTTTCCGGCTAATTAGAGCATTTCCGTAATGACTAATGATTAATTAATGACGCGCGCATAATTTCGCCTAGAACGGAAATTACAGGCTTAGGGCTTTTTGGTCGGGCGTTGACAGGTATCTAAATCGAATGAACGAACGCCACTGCAATTAACTGCCAAGGCCTAAAGCTCAAATATTAATCAAACAGAAAAAATGGGTTCTATAAAATAATAATATTTTCGAAAAAGTATTTTTTTACAAAAAGAACTCTCTCTCTCTCTCGCTCCATTCGAAGTGTTTCAATGTAACCGGTGCGTAATATCTGCTCCCCCAAACGCATCGTCACAGAAAGCATGTAGTACATCGGAGAAAGCGTCGTGAAATAAAGTCTGCAAGGGAAGAAAACCACGACAATAATAATTTTTGCGAAAAGGAGCAAACGTACTTGTCCATAGCAACGGGGACAGGCTGAGACAATTTGGAAGAGTTTCCATCCGCCAGGGCACCCGGTAAAAGCCGACGAATGTCGCTCAATACAGGAGTTCTCCTCCGAGGTTCCTCGTCAACACCAAATTATGCGCGCCGCGAAAATAGGACCGAGTCCCTTCAAAGTCAACGCCACCACCGAGCCCTGTGGACATCACAACGTCATCGGCCTATTACAAGTACGCCACAAATTAATAAAGCCGACCTTGGTCTTACTCCTAACGAAAAAAGGAAGGACGAATCGAAATCATCGTGACGTAAGCAAACACCAGCCGTGGATAGCTGATGTCAACAACAACCAATGGCATTAAAGGTCAAATGTGAACATAATTTATCTTTCCGTCGAAATTACGAGTGGATCCAAAAAAAGTAAATCACAGAAACCACTTAACACAAAAACTGAGACGTCGCCGTATTTTATGGCCGGTCTCCCACGAAAAACTCGGGCAACGCAGCTGCAGACGCTCCCAAAAGATTGGCTTAGCAGTCAGTCCTAAAAACAGAAACTCAGGGCCGACAAATGTTTACTTAAGGCAATTAAAATGGCGAAGCGGCGAAAATCGTAAAGTGTTTTATTGCCGAAGCGTTCTGAGATGTACAAAAAAAAAACAGTCTGCGAATTGCACCACAAAACTAAATCGAAATCATCGTGACGTAAGCAAAAACCAAGCGTGGATACCTGAAGTCAAGAACAACCAATGGCATCAAAGGTCAAGTGTGAACATAATTTATCTTATCGTCGAAATAACAAGTGGACCCAAAAAAAGTAAATCGCAGGAACCACTTAACACAAAAACTGAGACGTCGCATTATTTTATGGCCGGTCTCGACCTTCAGAATGAACATTCAATTTGATTCCCACGAAAAACTCGGGCAACGTAGCTGCAGACGCTCGCAAAAGCCTGTGCAGTCAGTTCTAAAAACAGAAACTCAGGGCCGATAAATGTTTTCTTAAGGCAATTAAAATGACGAGTCAGCGAAAATCGTAAAATGATTTATTGCCGAGGCGTGCTGAGATGTACAAAAAAAAAACAGTCTGCGAATTGCACCACAAAACTAAATCGACATCATCGTGACGTAAGCAAAAACCAAGCGTGGATACCTGAAGTCAAGAACAACCAATGGAATCAAAGGTCAAGTGTGAACATAATTTATCTTATCGTCGAAATAACAAGTGGACCCAAAAAAAGTAAATCGCAGGAACCACTTAACACAAAAACTGAGACGTCGCATTATTTTATGGCCGGTCTCGACCTTCAGAATGAACATTCAATTTGATTCCCACGAAAAACTCGGGCAACGTAGCTGCAGACGCTCGCAAAAGCCTGTGCAGTCAGTTCTAAAAACAGAAAATCAGGGCCGATAAATGTTTTCTTAAGGCAATTAAAATGACGAGTCAGCGAAAATCGTAAAATGATTTATTGCCGAGGCGTGCTGAGATGTACAAAAAAAAACAGTCTGCGAATTGCACCACAAAACTAAATTACAGAGAAGCTCAGGTAATAAAATAAATCAGCAAAATGGAAGGGAAGGAACTGGAAGCAACAACACACTGAAAATAGAAAAAGTACAAGGACTCACTTGCTTAGGTACGTGGCTTAAGTATTACTCTTGAAGACATCTTGGTCCACTTTTAAGATTAAAATATATTTCAAAATATTCAAAGATTCAAATAAATAAAAGAGTGTCGAGGTCGCACGAACAACAAGAAAAGGGGATTTATGAATTTTTGAAAGAAAGAAACTGTTAATCTCGGGTTAATCTCTAATTACATTTCGGCAACCATGTGTTGCATGTGCGTTGTATATAATTTTCTTGCCGGAAGTGACATTTTTGCGTCGTTTTAGAAATCAACGCCTTTCGTTGGTCGTTCATGGCCTGTGTTCCGACTGATTCGCCATGTTGACTCGAAAAGTTGGTTTCGGCAACCATCTTCGCCACTTCTTTCATTCTATCATCCGCAACGTCAGGGAAAACTCGCATTTTTATGTAAAATTGATCACATTGTTTGTGAGAATTTATGTAAAATTGGGTTACAAAATTCTGTAAAGCAGTTCGACTGGAATTAAATGAGCTCTACGTGTCTTTTGAGGTGCTTTTAAACAAGCCTTTCCTAACGGATTAGCCAGATTTGTGTGAAAATCTATGATAGTGTGACGATTGTTAGGCGTGGGGGTTGTTTATGTTTCTTCGTTTATTGTAATAGAATGCGTTTCGCCGCGGGATATGAGATGATGAGTATTCTGTGGATTCGTTGCGAGTGAGGCAGATTTCGTTCTTGTGATTGTCTCAATCCTTCCGAGGACGCTGCCAAATCGTACAGCGTACCTGCATTGAAGGTCACCGACGCCGACGCTTGGCATTTTTGGCACATATTTGTGTACTACTTTCGAGTATTTATAAGCCAAGCTACAGATTTATTCCTGCATTAGCATTAGTCAAAAGACTCATCACCAGATGACGCCCTAAAAATCTCATTGTAACTGAAACGTTCCTCGGTCGATTTCCTTAAATAGAAAAACAAATTCATTTGATTGAAAATCTCAGATGTCCCCTTATCGTTCGTTAGTGAATTCCGTTCGTATTCATCGCGTGACAGTGAAGGATAATCCGGGGGTTTGTCGAAATTGTAGCGATCCGGTGGCGGGCAAAAGAAAGCGAGAAGAACTTGATAATTTCGGCAGATAATCGCAACCTTAGTATAAATGATGGCTTTATCTCGGGTCACCTCAATCAAGGCAAAGATAGAATAAATGGTGATTTGAGAACGGCGGCGACGAGCGACGTCGAGAGAAACAAAAGGTTTCGGTTTCCTTAACGTATGTTCACGTGAATGAATGAATTTTTTTGGAAGAATTCTCTTTTCATATCGCTTGGCTGTTCGAAATTAATTCTGCAATTTATTTAAACGGTTTTGCTTTCTCAAATATTCTATTTTTACCCAAGCCCTAAATGCGTATTGACGTTATTGGTGGTTTCATTGTATGCATCGGCAAATATTTATTGCTGGTTTTCATAAATTATGATTAATTTAATCTCTAACCGAATGTTTATGATGCCGGGTCGCTTTATAACGAAATGCAACGTCATTTCTGCGTATTAATTAAACGCGTTACGCGGATGACCGCGTTTCGGAATATGAACTGCAAAATGCGCATAAACGCTTTTTATAGTAATTAGTTATGCTGATTTAAATATTATTCGCTTCGCCATTATTCACTATTTTTAAATAATTTAATATGGAATGCTATGTACATTGCATTGCGCAATTGAGTGAGCTTTTGAAAATCAAAACAAACGAATTTACCTACACGATCGGACAATCCTACAGTAACTGCAAAAATAATTGATTAGGTTTTGCTCACATATTTTAGATTTTCAGGGGAGGAAATAGGATTAAAGAAACCACAAAGTCTGCAAAAATTTCGCTCGGATTAAGAAATGTATTATTGCACAGTCATTGCTTTCATTTCAAAACTATAACAGGACCTAATTAAGCGAGCACACATCGGCAAATTTTTGTGTAAGTGTGCAATATGATGCAAAGACAATTCAGAGGCCTACGTTGAACGACCAACATCGTTACGTCGCCACCGCTGGACTACAAGATCTTACACCGCTGGACATTAAACAAAGACTGCTGCAACCCGAACTACAATATTTTTCTATCCATTATTTCGACATCTATTAAAAACAAACTCAGTCACTTGTATTTTGCCTAACAATTTTTAACTCAATTTCACCAGTAATTTGTAATTTCAACTTATGAGCTGGTGCTAGAGGCTAAACGATGTTTGACACACAAATTTAATTAAACCTAACGATGATGAACGAGCAGGCAGGCATCATATAAACTTCTTCAACTCACTAATTCCGCACCGTTACATAAAAATGTAATCTCTTTAGGGCCGTCCGGCGGGCAGCATATTAGCGGCGCGAAGAACGTCAGCTTAGGGTCGATGCGGCGGCGGTGGTGGAGGCGCCGCGACGACAGCGGCGCGAACTCGTAAAAGGGCCGAGATTTATGAGCTGCCGATAAATTTTACGTAAAAATGTCGCGGGCGAAAGTTTCGGTAATTGAATTCGCAACTTTTGTTTGTAGTTTGTTAGTGAAATTTTCGGGAGGACGGCGATTTATATTAGAAAAAAGTTTCGGGGATCTGAACGCCGCTGTATTCGTCTTCTTCTTCTTCTTCTTCTTCTACTCCTTGTCTGAGACGTCAGGACTTTCCCGGCGGACGAAAATCGCTAACGCAGTTTTTGCTGTCTCAGAAAGAAAGTTAGTTTGCTTGCATGCAAATCATACACCGAGGTTAATAGGTACGTCGTAAAATTATGTAAAGCATAGCTCCATAATGACTGGAGAATTAATAATATTTTTTAAAGTAATCGGGCGGTTTGAGAAGCGTATAATATGCGGTTCTTCAAACTTCTTACTCGCATGCTAATGACTTGGGAACGGAATTATATATTTTGTTCGATTAAATACAAACGAAGCGGCAAACGTATAACGCTGCAGCGACGCATCAATTCACATACACACGTTGCCGCCTCGTTCGAAATAAATCGAACAAAATATATAATTCCGTCCTGTACTAATGACTAATTTTTACGACGCGCGGTGACTAACTTAATACATTGCATTTCGCTATTCGATATCCTTAAAAAAATAATATAAATTCTCAGCTGTGTAGTTCATAAAATGAAGAAAAGAGAAAAATATAATTTGACTATTTTAGTAAATAAATTTAAAAAAATAGAACGATTTTCGAATCTAGTTAATTACTTAAGTATCTCTCGTCGTCAGATGAAATAAACAGCAAGGGATTGTAAATTCCCGTCGACATAAGAATTTCGGTAAATACGATAAACACGGGTCGACGGAAACAAAGCAAAACAAACAAGGCGCACACGCGCGAATAAACCCGGACGACATCGACGGAGAGAAAGCAATTCGACGACGGCCAAACGGAGAACAAGCTTCCAATTCCGACGCCTTCTTTGTTCTAGCGCTTTCTATCTATCACGCGACTAGATTTCCTGCCATGTCAGGATGTCTCCGGATGTTTCACGCTAAAAGTAACAGATGCTGTCCATTTATAGCCCATTCTCAGATTCCGAACTGCTCATCGACCTGCACGATATTTGTTCTTGAGAGCGAATCAAAGTAAAAGCCCCCCCGGAAAACTTATATATATCTCCGATTTTTTTATTGCGACGTGCGAAGGGCAAAGTTTTATTAACGCTCCGGTCCGAAGGACCATCCACTCTTTGGATACTTAATTGCAATAGTTTAGTTACACATCGTTCAAAAGCAGAACAAAAAATCACTTTCAGAGGGCATCTCCATCTCCTACTAACGTACGACATTGAAACAATATTAAAAAGGGAAGAGCGTTCAAAAACTCTCACGGGAGTCGGTTCCACAGTGCGCTCATCAGCTGGGGTTGCTCCCTGGCGCCCTTATTGTTTTATTTAACCCGCCACCATCTCCTTCACAGCTTAGTTTCGGGACAGCCGTTGACTTCTCAGCCACGTAGATGTCGTAAGTGGTCAGGAGGATAACGTAACTTTAGAAAAATGAAAATCTTTTTGTAAAATTTATTGCTTTGTAATACTATCATAACTTTTTATGCTAATTTCAATCAAAGACACTACAACGATAGGATTCCTTCAACCCTAAAACGGCAATTTATTATATCAGCTGGTTATGATGAGATTACGGCACCGATATGCAGGGTTGCCAGGTTGGACGAAATTCCGCCGCCATTTGGAATACATTTTAGACATATTTGGCGTTTGGCGCCTGATTTGGGTTGGGCCCTTTTCTTTTTCGTTCTCTTCGCATAACGACACTCAACAAAATTCTACATCTAATATAATCCACGGGACAAAAATGTTCCGCCCACCAAAAATTTGAAACCGTAGAGTCGACCTAAAGAAAAAAATATACAGTGCGATCAATAACGACTATTTTGTCCATGCCGAAAAACTTTCTTAATTTTTTAATTTAAAGTTGTGATATGACGAGAATACTTCCAGTTATCGATTTCTTTTGTTTCTTGTTCATTTCATTTTTTTAACTTTCTAATTTGTTTTCTTGTTTTGCATTTTTTGTTTTATATTGTCCTTTTGTTATCTGCCACTTTATCGATTTGCAATTTTTTTTGTCTAACCACTTTTGTTTTTCTTTTCTGTTTTTCGTATTTTTCTTTTGATTTCTTGCTTTAAGGAATTGATGTTTTGCACACTTTATTCACGGTTCGTTTGTTTTATTTTGTCCTTTTGCTTCCCGCCACTTTCTCGACTTGCAAAGTGTTTTCGATTAATTTTTTTGTCTAACCATTTTTTGCTTGGTTTGTCTTGCTGTTTTTCTTATTTTTCTTCTTCTCTCGACTTGCAAAAGTTTTCGGCCGTTTTGCATTTGTTTATTTTTATCTAGCCATTCTTCTATTGTTTTCTTTTATGTTTTCGCATTTTCCTTTTTTTTTAATGCAATCAGTTTTTGAATTTTAACACTACTTACGCTTTTGAGTTTAGGTTCATTTGCATTTTTTCTTTTAAATCATTTTATGCTTTCTTTTTTGTTTTTTTTTCCTCGAATCAAATTGATTTATCACATTTTGTTGATTGACGCTTTCTTACAGTTGTCTCTTTTTTGCTTCCTTTTTTTTTGTCTGCAGATTTCATTTTATTTTCAAAAACTTTCGACGATTTTCACTTTTATCATTTTTAGCATCCTGATGATTCTGCTTTCTTTTCTTTAATTATTTGATGCCTTCCTATTTCTCTTTTGTTTGTATGTATCAAATAGATTTTTCACATTTTGATTGACACTTTCTTACAGTTATCTTTTGTTTTCTGCTATTCTTTTTTTTATTTGTCGTCTGGAGATTTTAGTTTCATTTGCAAAAACTTCGTCGACTTTCATTTTTTTTTATTCTTAGCGTGGTGGTAGTTCTGCTTTCTTTCTTTTTTTGAATCATTTTGTGCTTTCGGATTTCTCTTTTATTTATTTTTGTCAAATTTATTTTTCACATTTTGTTGATTGACGCTTTCTTACAGTTATCTTTTGTTTTCTGCTATTTTTTTTTTTTTAATTTTTCGTCTCAAGATTTTGCTTTTATTTGCAATAACTTCATCGATTTTCATTTTTCTTCTTCATTCTTAATATCGCAGCAGTCCGCTTTCTCTCTTTAAATCACTTTATGCTTTCGTATTTTTGTTTTATTTATTTTTATCAAATAATTTCTCACATTTTTTGTTTTCTACATTTTCTTTATTTCTCATCTGGAGATTCATTTGTTTTTTGTTCATCTTAGTCATCAATCTTCTTTTGTTTTTTTCTGTTTCTCATTTCTTTATTTATGCTTTCGTACTGTGTAATTCTCTTTTGTTTTTATTTTCTTATTTAATTGATTTGTCGCATTTTGTTGTTTTTTTTTGTGGTTCATTTGTGTTGTGATCTTCTTTTGTTTTACGCACTGTATTTCGCCGTGCATTTCCTCCTTTGTTTTTTTCTTATCGTATTATTGACTTTTTGTTTACAGTTTTCTTTTATTTTCTACGATTTTTTTGATTCGTCCGGAAACTTGTCGTTTTTCGTACAGCTTGCTTGGATTTGTCAAACTTCTTTTGTTCTTTATTTTTTTTTATTCACTTCATGCTTTGTATTCCGCTGTTCATCTTTTCATTTCTTATTTCTGATTTTTTCGCAGGTTTAATTTGTTTATTTTTATTTGTTCTGATTTTTGATATCCCAAGTTGGCGATTTTGCATTTGTTTTTTGTTTCCTTTTTCTCTATCTTAAAACTGTAATTGTTTACTACCTTTTTGTTTTCGACAGTAATATGTTACGTGGACATTAGAAAAAATTGATACCTTTCGGCCGCATTTTATTTAGCAATAAGTTGGCGACATTGCCTGGTTTTTTAGTGAAAAGTATTTTAGTCAGATCAAATATCAAAATGAGTAAATAAATTAGTATGTTCGAATTCTATGATTAACTTGAAGTCAATCTGCGCTGAAACCTAACCTAGCTTTCGTTCTGTCATTACTCACACCGGTATCACTGCCATTAACTCGTATTCTTGGACTTCTCGAAACATTTTATATGTATTCGATCGCACCGTCTTCTTTCCTTACCAAAACCAAGAATTCAGATTTTTCTTTTCCTTTTTTTTTCACTCTTTTTTTTATAAATTAAAGATAATAAAAATACAAGCGTACGAGCTTCGACTTGAACACCTGTTGTATTACTTTAGGAAGACAGTTTCCTTTAATCGGCTCTTTTAAAGTAAGGGGGAAGGGATGTAAAAAATCTGATTTCAGTGCGCGCGCATAAATTAAATAAATTAGACGCAGTGTGATGCAATGTAATACAGGAATGTGGCAAGGTGACATGGGTTAAGAAAGGTTACAAATACTTGCGGGATACGAAGAAACCACGATTTTGCTAATTAATAGAACCTCTTCTTTTCTTAATCGAAAAATTTTCCAAAGTTTTTCTAGTTTGTATTTCGCAGAGAAAGAAAGGAAGTCAATTTGTTTGACTGATTTGAAAATTTAATACCTTGCGAATTGTTGACAACTTAAATTCCACGTTCTAACCAAAGATTCAGGACCGGCATTGGTGAGCTTTAGCAACTAATAAAAGCTTTAAAAGGGTGCAGATTGCTCCGTCCCTTTTCTTCTTCTAGAGAGTCTAGCTCTAGAGCAACTTAATTTTAAACTTTATTTTGATTATTAAAATCGTAATTAATCTTAATATACACGGAATTATTTATATTTGCCCTGCAATTAATAAGAAAATTATAAATTTTCTGTTGGTACGGTAATCTCATTTTGTCTGACGGGTATAATTCTTCTTATTTGAATACGTTTTGTTATTTATTATTATTTTAAAAACTGTTAAAAAGAAAGGAAGATTAAGCGAAGAGAGAGAAAGTGCGAACCAGCTTCGACAATTCTGAAAATACAAGTAGGCACCCTCGAGCAACCCGTAGGAAATGAAGTAGACACCGATTTCTGGCGTTATTTTCAGTAACCAGACTGCAATCGCATTGTGGCTTATCCTAACCATTCTTCTGTCATTATGGGTATTCGTATTGCATCATTTTACGGTTTTCTTTCCTTCTCTTAATACACATTTCTTAACTTAATTGCCAATTACATATTTGCATGCTTTTCTTCAGTGGAGAGCGATGGACATTTACATTTACATTGTACCTGTAATGAGTTTCACTTTATGATAAAAGAAGTTTTAGATTTCGCTTCCCACCCTTGCGTGATCTAAACGAAAGAGAGTCCCTCGGAAATTTTCCGCAACATTAAACCAGAGAAAGAAATTATTTCGTTTGGAGGGTCGGCCTCAAAAGTGAGCCAAATTACAACTGAAGTTTGCAATTTTCGAGCAGGAAGTATTTACGAGTTACGACGGCGGCATATTTTAGGCCATAGAAAATAAGACACGTTAAATTCGGAAAGGTTTTAATTTGGCAGCGCGCGCGCGGGAGGGAAAAAGAGGAGCGGCAAACAAAAGAAGCCCGGGACATCATTAACAGAAGTAGAAGATTCTGAATTATTGCTTAATCTCCGGCTCTATAAAAGTCGAAGGAATAATTCAAATTTCCTCTAATTAAATTCAAAATTCGCCGGAGATTATTCAGATGAATCCTAAAATCCATTTGCTTAATTATCTTGCGTATTTTCGCGGGACGGGACTCGTTCACCTAGAGCGGGGAGTTTATTCTGGAGAAAATTTCTGCGTTCGTTCGTTCTGCACTCATTTGAATATATATTGCATGAATCAAAAAGTAAACATTGTTTCAGCCACCACACACATTTTACGACTAATTCAACAATTACGTAGTTAGAGAATAATTTCATTATGTTTGTTAACATCGAAAACTCTATTTATTTTCCTACTGCTGACGAATGCAAATATTAAAATCGATAATAAAACAATGTGTTATTGTGGTTTTTATAATTACTTTGCCCCCTCAATTCTCATCAAGATCTAATCTTATTATTATTAATTTGAAAGCTCAATTCTGCATCGATACCATAACGCCATGTACAGTTTAGGGCTATAATCCTAAACTCAAGCTCTTTAACTAAATTCAGTCTGCGCGTCTCAGTGAGGGAAGGGTATTTTCCCACGAATCTTTATTATGTCTATTTAGCCTCAAAGCTGACGTCAGTTTAAATCGGGAAACAATTTAAAATAAGAACGAAAATCGAAAAATATAAACTTAAAACAAACGCAACGCTCTTGCCTCAGGGATTGTAGGGGTTTAGGGATTCATCGAGTTTGTCTCATTATGCGTTTCGGTATTGCATCTTATTACATTAAAAATTCTAATTTATTTCATGTGTGAGCTCTGAAAACAGAATTCTTACATCCCTCCCTCCTTACTTTAAAAGAGGCAACGCTTTTCCAAAAGCAATATACGACTGTGTCCAAGTCGAAGCTCATGCGTTGTGTTACAGTTTGGAAAACCAATCTCAAAAATCACCCTGTATATTACCTAGTTTTACTTATTGTCGATAATGTGATAATCAGATGGCGACATATTCAGATATTGTGCGAACTTCTAACTGCGCAAAGCGCTTTATACGTCCTCGCTTTAATTTTGTGGTGTAATTCGCAAGCAGTTTTTCTGATACATCCCGGAATACTCCGACAATAACTTACGATTTCGTTGTTTCGGCGTGATAATTGCCTTATGTCGAATTTCTATCGCCCTGGAGTTTTTTTGGATTGATTTTACAGCTACTCGTAACCGTCTAGGATTGCGGTTTCCCGAGACTCTTGGCAGAATTAAATTGAATGTTTATTCTAAACGTCGAATCTAGGTTATTAAACCCAACGTCGTGTCACTTTCTTTTTATACCATTGTATTTCCTGTAAAATATGCTTTTGTCAACTGGTTATTTCGGCGAACTTATAAATTGCTTTCACACATGACATTTAACGCCATTGGATACTATTGACATCATCAGTTATTCGGTTGTCTTTGATTTATGTCACGTCGGTTTTCATTCGTTTGACATCCTTCTTTTGCATTTTAGCCGGAAACCAAGTTTGGCGTTATTAATTTGTTGCGAGCATGTAGCAGTCAGTCGCCGTCTTGTTTGTCTCTTTTGTTTTTTGCTTTGATTTCATAGGTATTCGTAATTGTCTACAATCGCGTTTCCCGAGATTTTCGTGAGAATTAAATAGAACGTTTATTCTAAACGTCGAACCTGGTTATTAAACCCGACTTCGCGTCAGTCTTTTTGTACCATCTTATTCCCTGCGAATTACACTTTTGGCAACTGGTTATTTCGGCGAACTTAGAAATTGCTTTCACACTTGGCATTTAACGCCATTGGATCCTATTGATATCATCTTTTTACTCGGTTGGCTTTGATTTATGTCACGTCGGTTTTCATTCCTTCGACCTCCTTCTTTCGCATTTTAGCGCGAAGCCAAGCTTGGCGTCATTAATTTGTTGCGAGCATGTAGCAGTCAGTTGTTCGCGTCGATATCCCCAAGGCGTGATGGTGTCTTTGAGGGGGCTCGGCCCCATTCTTTGCGATCATTGTGGCTGGGAATTTCGGGGAGGTTTCCTGCATCTGTACGATTTCGACCGGTTGTAAACTAGTGCCCTGGTGGATTAGAAGCTCGTTGGAGTTTGTCCCAGTTTATCCCATTTATGATTTCGGCCGTTTGTAATCTATTTCCCTGGTGGATTAAAAGGTCGCTGGAGTTTGTCCCAACTTATCTCATTTAATGTGAACAGGTTCGGGGCTCGGCCCCATTCTTTGCCATCATTGTATGGCAAGGAATTTCGGGGAGGCTTCCTGCATCTGTACGATTTCAGCCGTTTGTAAACTAGTGCCCTGGTGGATTAGAAGCTCGTTGGAGTTTGTCCCAGTTTATCCCATTTATGATTTCGGCCGTTTGTAATCTAGTGCCCTGGTGGATTAGAAGCTCGTTGGAGTGTGTCCCAGCTTATCCCATTTACGATTTCGCCGTTCGTAATCTAGTGCCCTGGTGAATTAAAAGGTCGTTGGAGTTTGTCCCAACTTATCTCATTTAATGTGAACAGGCTCGGGGCTCGGCCCCATTCTTTACCATCATTGTGTGACGAGGAATTTCGGGGAGGCTTCCTGCGTCTGTACGATTTCGGCCGTTTGTAATCTAGTGCCCTGGTGGATTAGAAGCTCGTTGGAGTTTGTCCCAGCTTATCCCTTGTAATGTGAACAGCTATTGTAAGAGGCGCTGCTGCCAACAATAAATTTCAAAAAGTTTGTTGCCTTTAACTGTAAAGACACGGCTTTCTAGGCCTTGGTTTGAATTTGGAAAAGTAGGAAGTCCCAAAGCTGTAGCTCGTACTTGTAAGCGTGGTCTTCTAGGCAAAGAACCCGATTCAAATTACGTGAGGGTTTTTCTCGTAAAATTTAGACAATTAGGGAGAACTTCCCTTGATTACGCGAGTTGCCACGGACATCATTTAAGCCATTTAAGAAACACAAAAATTCGTTTAGAGCTATTCGAATGTAATTACTCAGTTTCTTTAGCTCAGAAACTGTACAACAAATAAAATTTCTCGTGTGCAACAATGGATTTATTGAATACTAATTAAAAAAAATTAATAAACAATTACAAAATAAAAAGTTAAAATAAATTTTGAACAAAAGTGAACGTGTTTTTTATAATAAGATAACAATTACTATAGCTTTTCAGGCAGAACGTAGTAACAGAGACTGTGGGATGGGGATGGAGGACTTCGATTAGATTATGAATATCAAGGTTGGCTTTGTCTGCGTGTACACATGTACTCACTTTTGTTACCCTGAAGGGGTCTCTGGGGGGTTGAACTGCTATGGTAAAAAAAATGGCATCGCATGGTTGGACGGCTGTATGAACACCCCTTAATTTCGCATTCTCTCAAATTGCGATGTTTATATTAATACAAAAATTTTTTTTTTAATCTCGAACCGGACAGAAATATGAACGGAAAACACTCAACGTTTCGCTAATTTTCATCGGACAAGAACAAACTTCAATAAGACTAAAACGTTCACCTCTTCTCTCTTAGCTTTCAGGCGTTACAAAGGTTGCCTAAATCAGGAGGAAACCTTAACAAGCTTTTAAATTAATTTAGTACGGTGGGGATCAGGACGTATTCGCATTCGCATTCGCAGCGTTTTGCGGGTGAATTGTTTAGAACTGCAGTACTTCCTGTCCAATTCTTATCTACTGGGAAAGTTTATGTTGAACTGAAATAGATTAATTAAATTCTACCCATAGTAATCTTGATTTAAATCATCAATTTTTCGGGCGTTTGCAGTATGTTTAAAGGTCGTTGCTCTTTTCTTTCAAGTTAATATTGTCGTATTTCTATAAGCCCTCACGCCCATCACGACTGAGACGCTGACTGTGCTGAAAGTGTGCAAAAAAGCAATTGTTGTTATTATTATCTTTAATAATAATTTATAAAAAAAGAGAAAACAAATAATAAGAAAATATTTGTTTTGTTATTAAACCATTTTTGTATGCGTTTAGTTTGGAGGACAAGTTTTAAAGCGCATAAATAATTCAAACGGCGCCGCAGATTACAGATTCGGGCGAGTTGTCCCGGAATAAAGGGAAAAATTTAAGTGACTCCGGGCCGGCTGAATTATGGCTGCATTAAAGGAAATTTCAATATGTACCGGAGAAATATTGCTTTTCATGCCGGGTCGCGTTTACACTGTATAAAATATTGGGGGGAAATAAATTACGTAACGGAATCGGATAACTTAAACTGCCGATAAATAATAGCTTTTTAAAAAATTACACCGCCGAAATTCATCGGCGTGAATTATTTATAGGGACGTCGGATCTCTCCGGCTCCTTCCACCGGAGCGCACCGGATTAAAGGTTGAGTCATACCGAAGTGTTATGAAATTCAATTCGTACGCTCGCTCTGATGATAAGTGAAAAGGGTTGACGGTACGTCAGAGGTTTTGGATTAGAACAAAAATATTAACGTCATTCATCGTGATTAATGAAGAAGTTATTTCTAGAATTAAGTTACACTATTTTTTAAATCTAAAAATAACTATCTGCGAATAAAAGAGCGTGAAATACATGCGCTTGATAAATTAAAACTATCTGAAGACGACGTAATTCCGGTGTAAACACCGGAATTACGTCGTCGTCGTCGATATTTTCCCCGATTGCGAGAGCGAAGGCCCCGCAAATTTATCCCCTAATAATATCCCTAAAAGAATACGTTGAACGTGAGCGAAATATGAATTCGCTACTCAAACAATTCAAAACTTTTAATGGCGCGCACATCCGGTTATTGCCGGCGTGTTTCCGCGCGGAAGGATTTCCGCTCACAATTAAACGATACGGAATTTAAAGCGTTTGTTATCTAGCAAAGAAAAAAAAAATGGAAATTGTTTGAAAAAACAAACGTTTCGAACACGCATAAAAAAGTTGCGTCCCGTCGCTGACCTAATTTTTATTGGCCTTTTTAAAATTTCCATCGAATAAAACAAAAAATATTTCTGTTTTACAAATACAGAATAAACAAAAAACGCTCCTTTCATCATAATCAAAAAACAGAAAGGGGATGAAAGTATTGTTGTAAACAAATTGCGTTAATCTTCGGTCAAGTTACTTAAAATTAACTTAATCTCTTTAAATAAATATTCTTATTTAAAAGAATCCTTCCACTAAAAAAAAAAAAAACAAGAAAACGTAAATGTAACCCTAAAATAAATTCAAATCAACGCGCTCTGTGCTTCCTTACGTTTTAAGTTACTGAGAAAACGCCCGATAAGAAAAATTTTCCCCCCTAGCATATTTGTTTTTCCGAGGGAATAAATCATCGCGAGGAAAAACCATCTAATAATTTAAAGCAAATTTTCTTATATAAATATAAGTTGTTTTGAAAGCAGCGCCCGCCCGGAACGCAATTTGCGCGGATAAGGAAGCGAGACAGACACTTCCCGGAGCCCCTAACGAAGACGGACAAATTCAGCAAAGCCAGATAAACATTCAATTGGGGCGGGCGGGCGGGCGGCGGCGGCGGCATCAAAACGAGCGGGGGAAGAAAGTATTTAAAGTTTTCAGGAAATCTTGTCACGTGTTGCGCTCGTTTGTTTTATTAAATTGCCGGGAATTTTAAGGTGAAATTTTCAATGAAACTCTTCCATTGCGGTTTAATTGAAGGTTGGATTATGTTTTGCTGGCGTGCGTTGATTTGCTTTAAATTGCGGGGTGGGGGTGGGAAAATAAAACACGCGACGTTCAACAAAGGGGTAAAGATTATTCTACAAGCTTTATTTTTAATACCCGATGAAGACATGCAGAGTTTTCAACAGTAAGCTTGAATCCCACGTGATGACATAAATTAGGCAACCAAACTTACACTAATGGTAATAAAATAAAAAAAAAACACTCCAACTACAATAATAGGACGTGGCGCAACAAAATTCATTTTTAAAAATTGAAGAATGAACCTTCTCCAATCAAAATTGTATAAAAAATAATTTTTAATTTTTTAATTACTCTTTTAATTACTCCTGACGTCAGTAGTCGAGTCGAGTGAAACGTTGAGAGATTTTCTGTTTAAATATAAAAAAAAGAATGTTTATAGAAAAATAGAACATAACCTTAAATAATTTTATGAACCTACGTCCAAATCTTTACAACTTTTATAAAAACAACAAATAAATTTACAAACATACGAACCAAGCCGTCTCAGTTACTTCTTCTTATTGACAAAAGTATCTTACACTGTTGCCAGAGCGAGTAATAAATTTTCTATAAAGGTCGTTTGGTTGTGTCACGTGAGATTTAAACATTGTTGAAGATCCCCCACCCCCGCTTTAATAATTTATAGCTTAAACAGCGACATCCTACGATCGCTTTCTGACGACTTAACATTGCATTAGGATTGACAAATTGAAGCCAGTTTGCTACATAATAAGTTATCCCATGCAAGGCGGCTGTTTGCAGTGGAACTTTCGAGCCACGTTTTCTACTGATGAAGCCCCAAATAGGGCCGAAACAGCTGTACAGAGGTTGCTTGAGGGATTCACTGCAATCAAAAAACGATTTGCAACAATTTTTTTTATAATAATTCGTCGTCTGTAAAAGGAGCAAAATGACGTCATCCGTAACATTCAATTTTAAAAATATCTTTATCCCGCACATAGCTTCCGAATGGGCAGAAATGACCGACAGATGGCGCGCGGTAGCTCGTTCCAATAGAGTTCTCTTATTAATAGAGTACCGTAATTGATTGCGCTGCGTCGCTATTTCGGAGTCAAGATGGCGTAATTGTAACAGCTGACGAAGAAATATTTGACGTTTTGGATTGCTCAATTAAATTGTTTTCTTTCGACCAAATATCTCAGCTTCATCCGTGAAAGCTAAGAGGAAACGATTTGAAAAGCCATTCATGAACTATCATGTTCAGCTAAAACGGTACCGATACTGCAATTTCGTAACCCTTACAGCAATTGACATGATCATAAGAGCGCGATTTGCGTGCATTTTTTATTGAGCATTGTAGTACATCAGTGTTGCCGATAGGCGTTCGCAAAAAGTTCGAAGATTTTAGCTTAAATAATCGTTAGAAAGTCATCAGAACCAGAAAATGATTCAATAAAAAAAATACATAAATGCGGAAAAAATCAAAGTGTTTTCACTTTTCCTAAAACATATAAACATGCTATCCTTCAGAGAATTAGAACTGGCAACACTGGCTTACACAAACAAAAGACAAAAAAGACGATCGATTGTCTCATTTAATAAATGCCAGAAACAATTTAGATCTTTAAAAAATGTTGCGTTTTGACTTTTGCGTTAGAAAATAAATGAAGAGCGATGACGAAAGACGTTTGAATTAAAATCGAACTTCGATTTTTTTTTGGAAACAATAATAATCAGACGTTTTCTCTTTTTCTTATCATCGAAGATCGACAACACCAAGCTGAACGAAGAGCTGTTTTCCAGACGAATCAAAAAAAAATCGTAGAAAATAAAAGAAAACTGTAAAAAAGTCAATAGTATGATAAAAGAGAACTGAGAAATAAATGAACGACGAAATGCGTTGCGTAAAACAAAAGAAAATCATAAGATGAGTTGGACATGAAGCAAATGAAAAGCGATGAACAACAAAAAGTGTCAACAAAATGCGAACAATCAATTTGATAAGCAAAAAGCAAAAGAATAAGAAAGCATAAAGCTAAAGAAAAAAAACTAAAAATTGAGGACTAACATGAACAAAAACCAAATTAATTACCAGACAAAAATAAAAGAAAAACTGCTAGAAAACAAAAGAGTCGTCAATTAACAAAATATGAAAAATCAATTGGATAAAAATAAACAAAAGAGAAATATGAAAGCATAAAATGAATTTAAAAAAAACAGAAGTACCACGATAATAAAATGGACAAAAAAGTGAAAATCGATGACTTTTTGCAAATAAAAACAAACTCGTAAGAACACAGAGAACTGTAAAAAGGAGCCGAAAGCCAAGAGGTCAAGTGAAGAATGGATAGACAAAAAAAAACAAATGACAAACGATGATTCGCCGGCCGAAAACATTTGCAAGTCAAGAAAGATGAGGAAATGGAAGGACAAAATAAAACAAACGAACCGTAAATAAAATGCAAGACGTCAATTCCTCAAAATGAAAAAAGATAAACAAAAAGGAAGAAAATATATGAAATGAATAAAAAGCAAAAAAGATCCATATACAGTGTCTTGCAAAAAGTGTGCTAAAAGTGGGAATTTTTTTAATTGTCGATTTTTATAAAAATTTATTGATGCGGGACGCTTCTGCATCTCTTAAAATCAAATTGGCAAACGTCAGATGAAATTTTTCTTGAATGGTATACATCGTGGGCACCGAGGAATGAAGACCGCTTAAGAGTAGAGTGCCCTTATTTTATAAGATACAGAAAAATGTTATAACTGAATGAAAAATTATTTAAATAGAAATCGATAATAAAAAAGTCTCCATTTGTAATACACTTTTTGAACGACACTGTATGTACTACGATGCTCAACTTAATTGACACCATCTGACAATTTCGTAGTCCTTACGCTGAATGTTCTTAAGGGTGCGGTTCGCATGCAGGGGTATCATTTTAGTTGAGCATCGTAGTGCATGTGTCTAAAATGTAGTATGTAGCCTAAATGGCGGAATTTCGCCCAATCTGGCAAATCTGTGCAGAGTCTATCTTCGGCGTCGGTGAACCCCTGCTTATGCCGGGCCCTTGGTTTACCCAACCCCTACGAATACCGGTAGTTACGGCACTGGCGTTTTCTACATCTTCTTTTTTATTCCGATGCCAAAATTGGTCTAAATTCATTGCGCATTATCACATGTTTTATTTTAACTTTAACAAAAAATCAATTTCTTATTAGTGACTAATTAAAATTTATCGACGAGTGGGCGACATTGCGTCCAAGAAATCTGGCAATCCTGACTCCACGTCCACATAATTCATGTTCTGTAAGCTATTTTATTCAAAAGCTATTTGATTCGAAGCTATTTTATTCAAAAAAGAAGCAATTCAATTTCTTTGATTACTCTGTTTCATACTTATACGCAGTGGCGGCTCGTGATGAATTACTGCGGGTGGGCAACAACTGCAAAAGGGAAAGTGGGCGCATTTTTCGAATAAATTTGTTTTTCGGGGCTTGTAATTTTTTAACTAAATTTAAGCGGGAGATCTACTGAGCTTTTTCTCAACTTTCCAACGCCTTTTACCAAAAAGAAAATCGACGAACGCGTTTTTGATTTACAGTCAAAATTCAATTTTCTATTTGCTCAATTAACTAAACGTCTCTCCCTCCCTTCGCGGTCGCGCTTGTATTTTTTGAATTAAATTTAAGCGGGGGATTTACAGAGCTTTTTCTCAGCTTTCCAATGCCTTTTACCAAAAAATAATCGACGAACGCATTCTTGGGTTACAATCGAAATTCAAAAGCGACGCATTTTTCATTTGCTCAGTTAACTAAACGTCTCTCCTTCCCCTTGCGATCGCGCTTGTATTGTTTGAGTTAAATTTAAGCGGGGGATTTACAGAGCTTTTTCTCAGCTTTCCAACGCCTTTTACCAAAAAACAAACGACGAACGCGTTCTCGAGATACAATCAAAATTCAAAAGCAACACGTGTTTGCTCAATTAACTGAACGTCTCTCCCTGGCCTCGCGATTGGGCTAGTGATTTTCGAATTCAATTTAAGCACGAAATTTACTGAGCTTTTCCTCAGCTTTCCAACGTCTTTTACGAAAAAACAATCGGCGAACGCATTCTTGGGTTACAAACGAAATTCAAAAGCGACGCATTTTTCATTTGCTCAGTTAACTAAACGTCTCTCCTTCCCCTTGCGATCGCGCTTGTATTTTTTGAGTTAAATTTAAGCGGGGGATTTACAGAGCTTTTTCTCAGCTTTCCAACGCCTTTTACCAAAAAACAAACGACGAACGCGTTCTCGAGATACAATCAAAATTCAAAAGCAACACGTGTTTGCTCAATTAACTGAACGTCTCTCCCTGGCCTCGCGATTGGGCTAGTGATTTTCGAATTCAATTTAAGCACGAAATTTACTGAGCTTTTCCTCAGCTTTCCAACGTCTTTTACGAAAAAACAATCGGCGAACGCATTCTTGGGTTACAAACGAAATTCAAAAGCGACGCATTTTTCATTTGCTCAGTTAACTAAACGTCTCTCCTTCCCCTTGCGATCGCGCTTGTATTTTTTGAGTTAAATTTAAGCGGGGGATTTACAGAGCTTTTTCTCAGCTTTCCAACGCCTTTTACCAAAAAACAAACGACGAACGCGTTCTCGAGATACAATCAAAATTCAAAAGCAACACGTATTTGCTCAATTAACTGAACGTCTCTCCCTGGCCTCGCGATTGGGCTAGTGATTTTCTAATTCAATTTAAGCACGAAATTTACTGAGCTTTTCCTCAGCTTTCCAACGTCTTTTACGAAAAAAACAATCGGCGAACGCATTCTTGGGTTACAATCAAAATTCAAAAGCGACGCACTTTTTATGTGCTCAGTTAAATGAACGTCTCTCCCTTCCCTTGCGATCGCGCTTGTAATTTTTGAATTCAATTTAAGCGGGGGATTTACAGAGCTTTTTCTCAGCTTTCCAATGCCGTTTACCAAAAAACAATCGGCGAACGCATTCTTGAGTTACAGTCAAGATTCAAAAGCAACGCGTTTCTTATTTGTTCAATTAACTGAGCGTCTCTCCCTCCCTTCGCGATCGCGCTTGTATTTTTTGAATTAAATTTAAGCGGGGGATTTACAGAGCTTTTTCGCAGCTTTCCAACGCCTTTTACCAAAAAAGAATCGGCGAACCGACAACAACTGCAAAAGGGAAAGTGGGTGGTGCATTTTCCAAACAAATTTATTTTTGCCACTGCCCACCTTGCCCAGCCCGACGAGCAGCCACTGCTTATACGTATATATTAATTTTCTAATTTTTGTTGGTACAGAATTCCGGTTTCTTACACAGAATTTACACAGAGCAACATCTCTTGAATGATTTAGTGCATGACGAAACTGAGATTAAATTTATTGAGTTTACCTTCAATAAGTAATTAATTTCTCGTTCCTTTTTTTTGCAGCCTGTGGGAATGTACGTCAACAAATACGAATGGTCCGGATCGCAGGAGAGCGGCGATTGTTCGATTCGAATTAAATCGGCAACTCTGGAGTTCGACGACGGCATTTGGGAATGCCAGGTCACCGCGAGCGATTTCCACGCTCAGGACGCCCTAACGAGCCTCCCCGTCAATTTGGTGGTGAGAGGTAAGCAGTATGTGCGCCCCCCTTCGCTCCTCTCTTTGCTCTTTGCAAATGCAAAGGCACGCCGCGATATTAAAATATAAAGAGGAAAGTTCGGTGTGTAACGAAGAAACAAGCCCGCCGGAAGTGACGGATGATGCCCCGGGGTGGCGCTGATTCATGATGGTGGGTACCCTTCACCCCGCAGGCACTCATTCGATCACCCCGCAAATCTGTGCGGTAGACATGCACGACATCACAGCGGCAAAGTAGTCCCCTCCGGGCTTATGCGATTTTAATGCTGATACTTTCTGGCATATCTTTGTTGTATCCGTTCTTCGATGGGGATGGGAATGGGAATGGGAATGGGAATGGGAACAGGAACGGGAATACATTTACATAAGTTTTAAAGTACCGACAAAGACTTAGTTTGGGTGCAAGATGTTACCACCCGCGCTTTTATCATTATTTCTTTTTCATTTTAATACCAGACTACTTTTTTTTGCAAGACATACATAATACATACAAGCTCTCAATTGATTCCAGAAATATCAGTTTGGTAATTAATAGTTAAAACAATTGTAATAGAGAGAGAATGTGGATGGCTCGCGCGTCGCATATTCCCACAGTCGACTGTGCCTTTACCGCGTTCACTCCAATTCTTCGTCCGATAAATCTGTTTACGTACAGCAGGAAGAATCCAAGTCTTGTTTTCTTTTCTTCCTCGTCTCACATTAATTACCTCCTCTCACACCAAGTTAATTTCCCTTTAAAATTTCAGCGCAGTCGTAAATTATTTATCCTCCGCGTTGCTGATTCACTACGAAATTACAAAAGCTTTTCGCCATAAATATTTCCCTTAATAAGCGGATCGTGCATGCTCTAGCGTTTCGTATCAGGCGCTCCCTGAAAGTCGGTCGTATACATCATATATTCGCATTAATAAGCACTTGTCCGAAAGGTCTTCCTTCCCCTTTATAACATCGCACACGTGTATCCGGGGATGGAATGGCAGTGCAATTGATTCTTGAGAGGGAAGTTTGTTAACGCACCGGGCTTGGAAATTAAAAGTCTTTGCATGTTAGATTAAGAAGAAAAAATAATAATTAAAAAAGAGTCTGACGAAATCATTTTCCTAGGGGTGAGTTTGAATAAAATAAAAATGTAGCGGCAGCTTAAAAAGTTACGAGCTAACAAGAGCTCTGAAAAGTGTGCAGTTTTCTTCGTCCCTCTTCTCTCTGTCGCATTCTGTTTCATTTACTTTTATTTGTTAAATTTTTTATAAATTCAAAACGGTTTTGGTTTGAATTAATAAGTTTCTCCGAGGCTCCGAAAAAATTACTTTAATTACTTTCTTCGCAAGAAATTCATAGTAATTACTGTTTTTATCGACGGGTTACTTTCATTTACTTTTAATTTCTTAATAAACAAGAAAAATCAACGATCAACCAACGGGAATTAAGTGCTACACGAGCAAGGCCAACCCAATTCAACTCTCAACTCAGATGAACAAAGAATAAATTAACAAAATTAAGAAAATTATTAATTAAATATTAATTAAAAAAGCAATCGCATGTCAACATTTTACATTATCTGATACTTCTTATAATACCAGAAAATGAATCAAAATCAAACAGAACTGATTCATTTCGTTGTAGTACACTCGACAGGGCTATTAAAATTGATCATTATTTCGGTAGGGGAACTAATTCTGACAGTTCGGAACTATTCAAAAATTGGTGCAAGAACAAACCTACGTATTAGTTTCATTTTTAATCTTTTGTTTGGGTTGAGTAGAGTTGGAGTTCGGTCGGAGTTAATTTTAATCGGGTTTTGATTTTACTACTTTCTTATCCGGCCCTATTCTATCTTTCAGTGTACAGGGCTTGGAGCCTTTTGATTTTTTGAGTTTTCTCTTTTAATTTTCTTATTGATTTCTGTATTGAGTTGAGTTGGGTTGGTCTCGTTTATGTCAGATTCAATTCCGAATAAGTTAGGTATTGGGCAGTTCTTTTTTTAATTTTAATAACTTCATTTTTAATTTTAATTTTAACTTTGAGTTGAGTTGGACGATTTTTAAATATTTTGTGATTTCTAGATTCATTTCTTGTTTTGAGGTTTTTCAGTGCGTGCGTTTTGACTTTTAATTCCCTAATTCCCTAATTTTTTTAATTTTTTTAATTTTGTAAAATTTTAATATTTTTATGCCTCAGTGCTGCGTGGCGAACTAATTTTGACAGTTCAGAACTATTCAGAATTTGCTGCAGGCACAAACCTACGTATTATTTAAATTTTTAATTTTTTGTTTGGGTTGAGCAGAGTTGGACTTCGGTTGGAGTTAATTTCAATCGGGTTTGAATTTTTACTACATACTTAACCAGCCCTCTTTCCTACCTTTCAGTGTAGACGGCTTGGAGTTAAGTTCCCCTTTCTTAATCTCAAACTCCCATCATTTCTCCTAATTTATCAATGGTTTAAGTTTATTTAGTTTCAATTTTTATTTCTTAAAAATTAAGTTTTTAAAAGACGTGGGAAGATCAATCCTTGGAGTTTAAATTTTTCTTTTTTTTTGTGTTAATTTCTTTTTTGAGTGCAAGCTCATTGGCTTGGATTTGAGACCAATTGAGTTTTGTTTTTTTGAGTTTTTTTTTAATTTTGATATTTTTGTGCTTCAGTGTTGTTACTTACTTATCCGATCCTCTTCTACCTTTCAGTGTAGAGGGCTTGGAGTTAAGTATCTTAACTTTAACCTTAACCTCCAATCATTTCTTTTTATTTTTAAATGATTTTTAAAATTTTGAGTTTCAATTTTAATTTCTTGCGTATTGAGTTTTTAAGAAACGTGGAAAGATCAGGCCTTAGAGTTTTAACTTTCCTTTTTCTTTTTCGAGTGTCCATTTCTCTTGAGCGGAGGTAGACTCGCTAAGATTGGAGACCAATTGCGTTTTGCTTTTTCTTAAGTGTTAAGTTTTTTCTTGTTTTCTGTGTTGAGTTGAGTTGGGTTGGTCTCGCTTCTGTCGGATTTAATTCCCATTAAGTTTTGACTTAAGCAATATTTTAAATTCAATGACATTCATTTTAAATTTTTTGCTTGAGGTGGATAGGCTGAGGTTGAGTCGAGTTGAATCAACCGTGAGTTGGGTTGGACTGAATTTTAAATGTCTTGTGATTTTTTAATTTTTTGTTTTGAGATTTTTGCGTTTCAAATCCTTAGTTTTTTGAAATTTAAACTTGTATAAAATTTTAATTTTTTTGTACCTCGATTTTGCTTGGGTTAAAGCGAGTTGAGATGTGTTGAGTTCGATTGCCCAACTAATTCTAGTTGTGATTTTGTTTTTGTTTTTGTTT
This sequence comes from Prosopocoilus inquinatus, assembly GCA_036172665.1. Taxonomy (NCBI): domain Eukaryota; kingdom Metazoa; phylum Arthropoda; class Insecta; order Coleoptera; family Lucanidae; genus Prosopocoilus; species Prosopocoilus inquinatus. The sequence goes on from CM069873.1 coordinate 4,586,039, forward strand.
TTGTTTCGAGGTTCTTGACTTTTAATTCATTAGTTTTTTGATTTTTAAACTTTTATATAAAATTTCAATATTTTTGTAACTCAATTGTGCATGGGTTGAATCGAGTTTAGATGAGTTGAGTTTGGTTGTCCAACTAATTCCAATCGGTCTTAATTTTTTAAATTTTTAATGAATAACTTAAAAATCGATCTTACTATTGCTTTTTGATCTAACATTGCAAAAAACTTTTTTTATTTTAAAGTTTTGTTTTTATTTATTTTTATAATTATTTTAATTTTTGTTTGGATTGAGTCAAGTTTGGTTGATTTAAATTGTGAACCTTGTGATTGGATTTGGATGGTTAATTAGAGTTGAGTTTAGATTCTTTTCAATTTAGAATTTTAATTGCTTAATTTCAATTTATTTTGAGCTTTAATTTTTCCAATTCCTTTTTGATCAGGCTTCCCTAGTTTTATTTATTTTTTTTAATTAATTTTGTAATTACGTCTTCCTTCACACCTCAAGGATCAAGGTGCATTCCTCTCCCTTCTTACGTAAAATACTATTTTCAGTTACCTTTCAGTTACTTTTTTTATTCATTTGGCACTGATGTATTTTAAAATTATTGTCGGAGTCTTGATTTTACTTGCTAGTCGCTTTCCATTTCATAGCAAAATAGTTTTTGATGTCTCGGTATTTGTACTTTTTAAAGTCTACTTGCAATCCTAACCACGTTATTCAATTTTTTTAATCGAAATCTTTTAATTAATATGAATTATGTGATATTTTAAATAATTTTATAAAAGTTATTCAGACGTATTGAAACAAGTTGCACTTCTAATCAAAAGATGACGCAGTTTCTTCCGATGATATAACTTCCCTTTCTTTGTTTTCCGTTTCTTTTTTTTTCTATTAAAATATAGAGGACACTTTCGCCTTGCCTGGACTTTTCGTCTAATCAAATGCTTTTCTTTACAGGATTCTCGATTTTACTTTAATGTAGAAATAAGCTCGCTTTATTTTCGTTGGGTTAAACAAGTGGAAATGCGTTTAATTTTACTCCGGTTATCGCCGTTCGGTCTGTATACGTTGATTTGTGCCGCCTATTTACGTCTTCTGTTAAACTCGGTCGTGGCTGGATGCTCTTTCTCACAACCCTTGCCCTTTCTAATCATTCGCTAGCGTTCAGGTCACGATTTCGTCTGATTGGCTTTTCGATTTTCGAAGTTTCGGTTGTGCTTATCGTTTCGTGTGGACTCAAATTATTTCCCCTGAGGGTGGTTGATGTCCTCCAGGTGAGTTTTTCCATCCGAAACTAAAGCCATGGCATCACGCTCGTTTTGTACAGCCTGATAGGTGTCCTCCAGGTGAGTTTGTTTTTGTCGTCGGCTAATTTTATCCGTGTTCTACGACTCTGTTTCTTCCGATCATATAAATTCCTTTTCTTTGTTTTTCGTTATGTGGAGGGCACTTTCGCATTTCATAAGCAGCAGTGATGGATGGTTTTTAGGTTTCGTTTCTCATTTCCTTTTAGTTTCGGTCCTACCTCCTTTAGTTTCGATTCTTGATACTTTTGCTTTTGTTCTAATAATAATTCTTGATTAACTAGTTTCCGGTTTTTGATTTATCATTTTTTTTTTGATAAAAATTTTAATTATACAACACTTGTAACTATGAGCTTTTTGCCCAAACTATTTAGTTTCCAGTATCAGGAACCGGAAGTGGAATTGTATGTTGTACATCGATTTGAACGCGACGCGAGTGAAATAAGAAGTACAAAATAAACTGATCCGGGTCAGTCGGGGGCTCACACTCGCAAATATATTTGGTGGTCGACGTGTACTGCAGACATTACCGGCAGAGTCTACCCCATCGTGAAAGAAGTACGGATGGCGGAGGAACGCGAAATGCATTGAACCGCAGACGAATAAATCGTTTGGTTGTTTTGGCGGCGATCTCTTGGCGATTTGGCGCGCTCCGTTTTTGCATTATTTCAGCGTCGGCCGCAGGAAGCCGCCGTGACGTCATATATTCCGGGGCACAATAAATCACAACTTCCGGATCCCACCGGCGGCCGTCAAACCTGCACTCCATTGTTGCTGCTTGTTGCAAATTTGTTTTGTATCGGCTTATCTGGCTGCAGATTTATAGTCGTTTTCATATTTATTAGCGCCCCAGGGATTATCGATACGTGCACATATTTAATAATGAAGAAGAATTAATCATTCGTCCGCGGGATTACAACTTGCCCGCGCACGTTTCTATAAATAAATCGGTACTACAAGTATCAAATTATATAATGTAATTTATTGCGGCGCGGTCATAAACTATCGTAAATGGAGATTTATTGCCAAGAATTGTTTTGTAATTTGTCCGGTCTTCGTTGCGACAGTGATTTAATTTCTAGTATAACATTCAAGCAAGAGTCTATTACTTCATCTCTTACAATTTTACAGTAAACATCTTTACCACGCTTGACGTAATTTTCTCTTACCAAAACCCCTTGGTTATTTAATAATTGTTACACCGTACTTATTTTTACTTGCCTTTTTGAAGCACAGGGAGCTCACCGACACTTACTAATTAAAGGACGAGGGAGACAAACATAACGGACCAATTTGCTTACAGAAATCGCTGGTCATAAATACCTGATTGATTAAATTGAAGTTGTCAGGCTTCGAAAAGCGTAAATGAAAGCTTGTACTTGGTCTTGCGTGGAGTCCAAATTGCAAGGCACGAAGGGAAGTCGCATGATCGAAGTTAACCAATCCTTTACGAAAAATCCATAAAATCGAGGAAGGAGATGAACGGAGACATGAAGGAGATCCGTCGGCGCCGTAAAGGGAACATTTTGTATCATAATGAAATTTTAAACCGTAACATCCTTTCGTAGTGAATCAATCAATTGTGGTCACAATTTTCGTCTCCAGTGTGCGTAGCGAAGTGGAGATATCCACAGCCACACGTGTGCGACGTTGCTGAGAGTGTAACTCGGTCGTAAAATAAAATGTATTTATAAAACTATTGAGATCATTTTACAGCATTAAATTTCACCGTTTATTTCCCGTAAATATGTTAAAGATAGAGACGAAGACGCAGGAGGCAACATTATAATAAATAAAACAGTATCTGCATCTGACCGGCTCGGCACTGAAGTGACGATAAAACTATTCCAGCGTTGAGAATTTTATAGCCCGGAAAATATTTCGCCCCAGCGAAAGGCGACGGAAACTATTTATCTTTACGGCCACCCTCTATATGACAAAGCGGGCACGCTTAAATTAAGTCTTAGTTTCGACCGTATTAAAGTGCCGCCGCCATCGATTGTGCGCGTTTCTCGCGAATTTTATGGAAATTACGGACCCCCACGTCCCCGACCACCTCCCTCGCAACCTTCTTATCACTTACCTAGTTTCGAACGCTGTGTTTACCATAAATCTTCCGTTTTCGCTGAACTCTGCTCTGGAGATAAAATGTTATAGTTTCTGGTGTAAACCATCTCTCATCGACGATGTATCCCGGAATTGTATATGCCATTAGGTACTAAATGTGTTAGAACTTTAACACTTGTGGCAAAACGAAGACTAATAAAGTGAACAAATTCATCTAATAGTAATTATCGGAAAACCAGGGTGACTGAATCAATAATTAGGGATGTGTATAATGAAGTTGTTACAGTTTATTTTTTCCTTGTTGATTTGGGACAGGCTGTATAATACGTGTTCCGGAGTCATTTTTATTTTTAGAATCATCGACTCGAATTCTCGAGCGGGCGGACTGCGCCGCGTTTCCTTTCACACGTCGCGTTTTTGTAGGCATGGAGACGAACTCGGTAGTTTTTTTTTTTATTGAATGCCCAGACTTTTCGTTTAATTAATTTTTTCTTCTTCATAGGATCCTCGATTTTATTTTTGATACTGATGAGAAATAAGCGCGCTTTATTTTCGTTGGGTTAAACAAGTTGAAACGCGTTCAATTTTACTCCGGTTATCGCCGTTCTGTCTGCGTCGTCTCTTTACGTCTTTTGTAAAGCACGATCAGGGCTCGATGCTCTTTCTCATAACCCTTGCCCTTTCTAATCATTCGCTAGCGTTTATGTCACAATTAATTAATGGTTTGTATTCTGTTTTTCTTTAAATTGTTTTCACTTTTCAAAAGGGTATTAAAATTCTGCTTGAATTTTTATTTTAATAGGTCAAAGTGCGTTGTAAATTAATGAATTCAGTTATAATTGAAATATAAAACCGCCGCGTTTTCCGAGCATAAAACGTTCGTTCTCCTTGAATAAAACATTTCCTTCGAAGTAATAATTTCGACGTCGACCGAAGCCTCATCAATTCATTAGCCGCATCCGGATATAAAATCAATGAAAATTGCGTCGTGAAATATTTTAGGAGCACCCATTATCTCGGCTTATAAACTGCAGCCGGCGGAAATGTTTATCGAACATTCGACGCTGGTGATTCGTCGGTGATCGATGGCTTCGTGTGATAAAATGGTAAACAGAAGAAACACCTTTCCGTGCGAGGGGCGAAAAGAACGCGGGTAATTGCCGGTTACACATTTAATAAATAATTGAATGGCACGCCAGCAGCAGCGCCTCGCCCTTCCGAATTCGGACGGCCAAATGGAAATCGTAATGAACCCGGTTTACATTTATTGTTAATTTCGCCGGTAATGCCGCTAAAGGTTGTAGCACTCTGCAAATTTATAGTGGCGGAGTAAATTATAGCGCCACATCAGTAATGAACTTTATTGCCGGGTTATTATTCCGAACGAGACAATTAAACACCGTGTAGCCGCGTGTCCATTAGAATGGATGGACGGAGAACGTATGGATCGTGTCCCACGTCTATAAAACAAGTGTCGCATCAAGGTTGCTATACAATTTCCGGTCGTATTCGTCGGCTACCGGAACAATTAAATTTGTCGCCCTGTCTCTGTCGCTCGGACGCTTTCCATAATCTGCGGAATTCCGACAATTAAATTTGTGGTTATCCTTCGTCAAGGCTTGCGCGATGAATGAGGAACGTTTCGAAGGGCCCAGTTTCCTTTTTATTAAATCATAAACTTAACGACGATGAACCATTAACCTGAACGACGGATGATAACACTTACTACACAATCAGTTATTTACGAGGAGCACATTTAATGTCTTTGATTTATAAAATAATAGCAAATTAAACAAGAAGTAAGATGATCGGGGAGTTCTCCATCGAGATCATGCGGGATGTCGGCAGGGAGATGACTCGTACGTAGATTGTGCGTGGATTTCGCCGGATATCGACTTTGGGGGGAATGGTGGCCCGTCTCAAGGAGCTAGATTTTTGAACCAAAGAAGCGTAAGCAAAATGAAGAGAATTAGAATGTTTCGACTTTGGGGGAATGGTGGCCCGTCACAAGCAGCTAAATTTTTGAACCAAAGAAGTGTCAGCAAAATGAAGAGAATTAGAAAGTTTCGACTTTGGGGGGAATGGTGGCCCGTCACAAGGAGTTAGATTTTTGAACCAAAGAAGCGTAAGCAAAATGAAGAGAATTAGAATGTTTCGACTTTGGGGGGAATGGTGGCCCGTCACAAGGAGCTAAATTTTTGAACCAAAGAAGCGTAAGCAAAATGAAGAGAATTAGAATGTTTCGACTTTGGGGGGAATGGTGGCCCGTCACAAGGAGCTAGATTTTTGAACCGAAGAAGCGTAAGCACAATGAAGAGAATTAGAAAGTTTCCGTCAGGAACACTATGTATATGTATACATACAAGCATTGACGAGGCAAAGAAACAGTAGACAACAAGAAATAAGAAGTTTGCTAAACTTATTAGACACACCCTTCCCCTTTCCCCGGGACTTACGAGCACAGACAACTTGCAATCCATCTACAAGCTGCCTCGGGAAGAGGCACGAAAAGAAAGTATCGAGGAAAATATGAAGAAAGATCAAGATTGTAGCCTGGTTTTCGAAATAAAGCCGAAAGTTGTTCCTAAACTTTGTTTTCAAAGTCCACGGATTGCCGGACTAGTCTAGGCTTCTGAATTTCATTTTTTTTTCTTAATTATACTGAATAATATCCTCGATGTTCCTCTCAGTGTGATTTTTCTCTTTCAAGCGTAATTTAATATTTTATTAACAATACTCTTTTATAATATCTCATGTTGCATGCGTTGCATGTTATAACGTTAATTCTGAAACCTGTCCAGCGTAGTAGGGATAGCCACAGGCGAAGAAAATTCCATCTCAAATTCAGTGTACTGAACGCGAGTCATCTACTAACGCAGATAAATCCGATGGAAGCTAATATTGGAGAGCCCCGGGCCGTTTAAAATAACATTTACCGGAAAATTCGCCGTTGCATTTCTGACATCTTATTGCATTTTAAAGGTAGATACGTGCATCGTGTTTACTTAAATCGAATTTAGAGAGAATGGAAAAAGAATCCTCTGGAAACAGCTAATTATGTATTCGTGAGATGAAAATGGGAAATTCGTTCCTAAATATTATGTACATGATCTCCGTGGACTTAATTAGCGTCGAGAAGAGAGGAAAAACTCGAAAACAATCTCAAGCACGCAAGAACTCAATAATTAATGTGCATCATCCACCTACGAGCAAGCAGCTCCGGGGGCGAGTTCGAGATTATATTACAACATTACCCGTGTAATTAAATACAGCGCCAGCCGCCGAACCAATCCAAACCAAATTACAAATTACCGCGCCCCTTGCACTTCCGCACTTTCGGGGCGGCGCGGCGCGTCGACGTTGAGACGCGCAAATTAGAATTTATCACTCGCCTCTAATAAATCCTCGTTGTGAATAACGGCAAGAATGGGATCATCAGAAATCCATCAAGTCGAGAGATGCAGACGTGAATTTCCATACACGTGATCGATAAGGAAGCGATCTGCAGCTTCCTCGGAGCACCGATTAAAGTGTTTTTTCGGTTTATTTGACTTTGTCGGTGGGAGGTGGAGGCAAATCAAGATTAATTGATCCATCACATTTTATAATTTCAATTACACAATTCAATTTAATTCTTTTTTAAAGTAGATCGTGAGAAATATAGCGCGCGGAGCGCCATAGCTCAGATGGAGATGGGGAGGTGGGTCGAATTTCGATGGTAATATGTTTCAGGGCGCCAGAGTTACTTCTCCATGAAAAATTTTATTAATTCAAAACGCTTATCGCTTTAGAGTTACAGAGTGGTTTCAGAACCGGAAATATAAAAAAAGCTTTTAGGAAAAAAAGAAGCTGAGTATTTCAAATGTGTTGTAGTAAATATCTGTGCTGATGTTCGTGTATATTGCGTTTCAAGAGTGAAACGTGTTTAACATCTCTTCACCCGACGCATCATCATGTTTAGGTTATCGACGTCGCAGTCGATGAAATCGCTCCTCGACAATATTAAATATCCTCTCGGCAGGCCTGTTTCTCGTCGATTGTAAACGCGTGTAAGGGATGCGAAACACGCCGTCAAATCAATTTCCCTCATATTTTCGCGAGCGTTTCGGGCGGCAAATTCCCAAATCTAACTCCCATAAGGAGGTCAATAAAAAAAAAAGAGGAACTTACACACGCATGCAAATATCGGCCGGCATTTCCATAATGTTGCGCCCGGCTGGCGCGCCCGCCAACGTTCCGAAGAGGCGGCGAGGATGAGGTGAACATGTGTTTCGTTACTACGTCTTGCATGGAAATACCACCGCCGCCACCGCCGATACTTTGTTATTTGTTTTACGATTCCTGCGCTTTGTCTCGCGAAATTGCGCTCGGATGGTTGTTGTATTTGTTTACGGCAAGAAATGCCGTTCCGCTCGCTGCGCTGATAAATATTTATGTGGAGCGGTGACGGAAGTGCCGAAGTACCATCATCGAAGCGAACATTAAATTTCTATCAGCGCAGGATATCACTTTACCGCACTCGCTCTGACGCAAATGTACGATTTAATTGAAATATACGTATTACATCCCGACCACCTACACAAATCCATACACATTAATAATTTCATGACATATCATCCAACCAACGGCAACATTGTAATCACCAACCCACTCGTTGCACAAAAAGTTTTGTTCCAAAAAAAAAAATCTTGTTCATAAATTTTATTTAAATTTGCATTAATACCATCGGCGGAAATCTTTTGAGCCTTCACCATATCACGACAAGATTTTCGGATTGTAGGGGCATAGGTAGAGAGAGCTCTTAAAACAATTCGGTTACGAAGGTATACCTTTTTATTTGATTTAGATTACAGTTAAATTAACCTCTGGGGGTTGGTGGTTTTCTCTGCCAGTCCGGGTTTCTGATGTAGAGGTAGCGTCCGAGGGCGGCGACGACAGTACAGACCAGGGGAAATGACAGCGGCGTCCGTCAGTGGGATGGATATGGCACGTCACTTGAGGTGACTCAAACCAACGATTTAGTTAACGACTAAAATTCCGAATTCGACTGGACACACGGGCTTGACGGTGACGCCCTCGACGCAAGGGGTGACATCCCCTCTACACTCGCGTCGGATGGTGTCCCGGATATTCCTTCAAATTTCCGAGCTGTGATTTTTTTCGCGCAGGCTACCCCTTCCGAGCGAAATTCGGACTCTTCGGAGCCGGTCCTGTACGATCGGAAGGAACGACGCCGACGTCGGACGACCCCTCTCTCCCGCCGCAAGAGCGCGTCCGCCTACCCCCAATAGAGGCGTCCAGAGCCTATTTATATTTTGTTTACAAAACAAAAATCTACGTGCTTACTTATACAACTCGGTCACGAACTAGCACTTGAGTTTGCAAAAAGTTTGCGAATAAGCGCTCCAGTTTCACAATCAGCGCCGAGTTCGGCGTTACGTAACTCGAATGCGATTACGCACTGATTACACATTTAAGTGTGTTAATCATTTCCATAAATTTTAAATGGCTTTACAGAAAATCTAATTATGACAAAATGACAAAACGTAAAGATAAATCAAACACGCAATAAAAAATAGTGTTACGGTCTAAAACTATCGGACCGGGTTTGCAGACGAGGCAACGTCGCCCCATGTTCCGGAAGAGCTCTCAGATCACCGTTTGAAATGTTGACTTTTTATTCGTACTTTAATATTAATATAAGCAATAATAATATTATAAATATTCTAACGTCACGTTTTTGCGATTGGCTGGGCCACCTTGGCTCGGCTAAGTAATGAAAAAAAAAAAAAACAGAAAATGCTCCGTTACGAGCTCATCTTCGTGCTTTTATCGATGCCGACACTGTACGAGGAAGGTTGTGTGTTATATGTGTCTCGTGAATCTGTGCTGAAGAATTACTTCTTCTTTCGCGTAAAAGGCACTAAAGAAAAGTTAATTGTGCAATTGAGAAATTGCAACGTGAATTAAGATCTTTAATTAAATGAGAAACTGCCGAAAGAATTGAACTCGGAAGAAAGAAATCTTTTAATCCGAATCTATTCTTCGGGAGATGTCGCATTCTTCTCGATTTTGCATGTTTATTATCAACTATGCGACGCTGGGCGAGCGGTGAAACGGAAAAGAACAAAAAGCGATCGATTGTCGAGGATAAATTAAAGCGAAAGGATAAATGAAGAAAAAAACTGAAGAAATTTCGATTTGCTTTGCCTTAATCAGAAGAAAGAAATGAAAAAGGGAACTACTCGATGACGCAAGATAAAAATTTGAAAACAAAAAGTAAATAAATATATATATGTATATAAATAATAAAATAGAAAACAGAAATTGTTGCAAAACAAAAAAGACGATCGTCTTTTAATGATACGACAGTTACTCGTCGCGCAGGATTTAAAATGAAGGGTTAAATCAACAACAAAAAAAAACGCTCCAAAATGATGAAGTAGAAGGAAATTTAATTAAAAAATTTAAATTAAAGGACCTATAAAAATGTAAATTAAAAACGAAAATTGATAAGAAAAAGTGATTTCAAATTAAAAAAAGAAAAAACAGAAAAATAGATTTTTAAAAAATAATCGTCTTTTAAGGGTAGAACGGCTAGGAGAAGGATGAAGCAAGGAAGAAATAAAAACTGAATCGAATTCTATAATTCAGAAACAATCAATAAATAAATTTTAAAAAACTATTCCAACTCTAAATTGGAATTTGGAATTTAAAATAAATGATTTCAACTGAAAAAAAAGAAACAGAATTAAAAAGATAATCTTCTTTTATTGAAGATAAAACGACTATGAGAAAAATGAAGCAGAATGAAATAACAACAACTGAATCTGTGTTATAAAAAACAATCAATGAGTTGCTAATTAAAAATAAATTAAGAAAAAAAACACATGGAGGACACGAAACACAAATGTAGAAGAGGCTTTTGTTTTAAAAAATAGTAATAACTAGCCGGTTTCCGCGCGAAGCTTTTTAATCCAGATCTATTCTCCGGTAGATGTCGTACTTATTTTCATTCTGCTTGATTATTACTTGATGGTCGTGCGAACGGCGGAATCGTTGAAGAACAAAAGACGGTCGAGTTTCAAGGATAAATTAAAACAAAATGAATAAGTAAAGAAATAAGTCGAAGAAATTTCGATTGCTGCGCTTTACTATAATTCGAAAAATTTCTAAAGAGAACACCACTCGGTGACATAAAGCAAAGCACTTTGAAAGCGGAAATAATTAAAATTCTATCGTTTTAATGTTAAGTTTAAACTACATACATAAATGTAAGTAAATAACAGTAATTACTAGAAAACAAAGAAGACCATCGCCTGTTAGGTGTATGACAGTTACTCGTCGGAAAAATTAAATTTCGCTTTCTTACAAATTAGTTTAACACAGGGGTTTCCAACGGGGTCGATATTGACGCCTAAAGGATCGATGAACACCCTAGAGGATCGATGAACACTTAAAAGGAGTTTTTTTCTTTGGTAGTCGATGAACTATTACTATGGTCAACTGGAAGTCGATTAAATTAGATCATTTTCTGTTGCTCTATTTAATTTTTTTATACATCATGTAGAAACACACTGCCTCCTTATTTCTGATGAAAACTCAATATTTTTTTAAGACAAACTTTGATGGAAACGTGGTCAGCGTTTCTCTTATTCACGTCATCTGGCACAAATTCCAGGTTCGTTGAATTTCCCTGGCTTTCCTCTAGTAGCAATTTACGATGATGAACAATCAGTTCACTTTGACTGAATACTGACTTAACACTGAATCAATATTGGATCAGTATTGACTGTCCTGGAAACTCTGAGAGTTTGTACTTATACCATTCGTCCTTTCACCCGTGGGCGTCACTCCCACGACTAGAGGTTCAGTTTGGCTTGTTATGCATTATGTTTCTCCAAGAAAATTCTTAGATTTTAATTACTGGGTCAGCTTGTTTATGATTCATCTGATGCTTGTATGGTCTTTCTTATATAACACCGGCTTCGTCGTATTTTAATCTTGTTTATAATAGTTCGAGTACTCTTATGCTTTGCATAGAAGTTGCCGCTACTTCGTCGGGGGTTATCAAACACAAATTTTTATAATATATTTCAGTATATACTGGCAAATATTTAAATTATATATTTTCTTTACTTGCAAATGAAATTCACGTTCAGCAATGTGAGAAGTGAATGGCATTTTTGTAGAAAATTTTCGCAGAATTTCAATATATGAAAATATGTTGGTGGTGATCGACATTTTACCAGACGCTCAGAGCAGACGCTCGTAGTGCTCATATTTTAGAAGTCTTTCAAAGTGCTTGTTGAATCACTACGAAAAGCTAATTTCGTTCAATGTAGACGCTTATTCTCGCAAGTTATTGGTTGGGGGGGTTTACATACCTACACGGCTGCAACTATTTTGCTTTTCCTGTGCAAGTATGAAGATTCCTTACAATTTGTTTGCTTATTTATTTATTCTTTTAAATGAGGAAGTTCATGCGAGCGGGCAAATTCATTAGTCAACATTTGTACACTAATAAAAATTTAAGTAGTCTGACTTGTTACGACAGTAAAACTGAATCATTTAATATTTCAACCGCCAGAGCCGACCAGTTTTTCATTTGTTCCCAGGAAATATCAAAATGTCGCAAACTAGTTAACGGTCTTAAATCGAAACTAAAATTACAAAAACGGAACCTAGGTGCCCTTTTCGCAGAATTTCGTTCAATGTAGACGCGTATTCTCGCAAGTTATTTGGGGGGGTTTACATACCTACACAGCTGCAACTGTTTTGCTTTTCCTGTGCAAGTATGAAAATTCTTTACAATTTGTTTGCTTATTTATTTATTCTTTTAAATGAGGAAGTTTATGCGAGCGGGCAAATTCGTAAGTCAACATTTGTACACTAATAAAAATTTAAGTAGCCTGACTTGTTACGACAGTAAAACTGAGTCATTTAATATTTCAACCGCCAGAGCCGACGAGTTTTTCATTAGTTCGCAGGAAATATCAAAATGTCGCAAACTAGTTAACGGTCATAAATCGAAACTAAAATTACAAAAACGAAACCTAGGTGCCCTTTTCGCAGAATTTCGTTCAATGTAGACGCGTATTCTCGCAAGTTATTTGGGGGGGTTTACATACCTACACAGCTGCAACTGTTTTGCTTTTCCTGTGCAAGTATGAAAATTCTTTACAATTTGTTTGCTTATTTATTTATTCTTTTAAATGAGGAAGTTTATGCGAGCGGGCAAATTCGTCAGTCAAAATTTGTACACTAATAAACATTTATACCGAGGAACCGAAACTCATAAATCATGCATACAGTGCAGTAAATCCAATCGAGGGCGTCCTCAAAAGCACCGGCAACCGGTCGGATTCGGTTTTCTTATTTAGGATATTTCCACTCCACTTGTTAGCGGATTGAGAATTTCCCGACTTATCCTTTCCGGAAGCCAAAAATATGCTGCGCCCCTCTTACAAAGAAACAACGGACCTTTTGTCATCTTCGCGCCCGCCGCGCCCCCTACCTCACCCTCGCTCGTGGCGAAAATAAACAACTCGGGGAATTTTTCGTCCTATCGACTCTCGGATCCACTGCGCGGCAATGGAATGTTTTATTGCGCCTTTTTTTTTTTGTTTCGCCGCCGTAAAACATGTAATAAACCGCCAGGATAAATTGTTATGCAAATATGGTCTCAACTGAGATATTCCAGTTTTTATTTACTAAAGGAGCACAGCGTCGCATAAAAATAAAATGAAAGACGCCAGGCGTCCTCCTTACAAGTTCCTTTTCTGTTTGGGATCCACTGCGATTTAAAATCCACAATAACGCAGAAGAATATAATTTATTATGCGTTCCCCTGTTCAGAGTTAATACAATAATAAAAGAAAAACAGCAATTTTCTTTTTGGTAATTTGAAATTTCTTATTACAACTTCATGATTTAATGGCTGAACGTCTTTGCTGCTTTTGTGTTCCTTAATTTTAAAATAAATTCATAAATAACATCGCGTAAAGGCCTCCATTAATTTCCTGAAGGCAAACAAACGCCGGCGGTTAATTAAAAACATAACGAACTCAGACACATCTTATCGGAAAGGATTCGCAAATAAATCGCCCGCCGCCCACCCCAGTCTTTTCAGTATTCAGATCGCCCGCGCCGGATTTACATTTCATTAGGTCGAGATTTTTCGCTCGGACAATTAAGTTAGCGAACTAATGAACGAATTAACGGAATAGATTATTCGCCAGAGTTAGCCTAATTGAATAAAGAAGGTGAAGTGAATTGGCGAACATCAGTTTGTACAGGTAAATTAACCAACCCCCATTTTCCATCAATGTTTGATACACAGTCCTCGACTTTTAATGAAAATAATAATAAATACGCCGTCGATAATCAAGATAAGCCTTTTGGCGGTATACTTGGAATGCCGCAAAGAATCTTGTAATTTTTAAACCTAACTAGCCGACAGCGATGTCTCCTGGATTTTAGTTTATTGAAAAGCTCGTGTTTTATCTCGTCGCTGAGTTAATTTTCCCTGGAATTAATCTTATTTGCTGATTAATTTTATTCACTTAATTTTCCGCAAGTTTGGTTCTTGGTAACTGGTAGTAATTGTTAATTCTGCTTCGTGTCAGCTGTTCGCCTTGATCGCCTGTCGAAAAGTAACGTCCTGACCTCCGTGAAATTTAAGCAGACGTACCGGTGCCGATCGTTCAGTTTCAAGCCATAATTACACATGGAAAAATCTTCGAGATCCCCGAAATTAGTCAAATGTTTCGTACATACCCCATCAAATTTAAGTTGTAAGGTTTTACACACTTTTTACGAACTTTGCCATTATACTGCATGCAAGCTTGTCAGTAATCGATTTAGAACAAGGGGTGAGAATTAATTTCTGGGCATGTGCAGAGGTACGTAAAGGTAATGTAAAATCTGTAAGTAACATTATTGTACCTGTGTTTTGAATTTAGGTCGCAAACATGTAGGGGCACAACTGACCCGACACCACGTACGGTAGTTTCACAAAACTACCTTCTACATAGTAATAAGTAATAACCTTGTTACAATGTCTCACCTGCATCGGTAATATTAAATATTCAAATTTAACTTGCGATCCTTACAAGTTAGTAAGTGACCGCCCGTTCTGTTTGCACTTTCTGTTCCAACTTTTTCCCCAGCGTATATTTTGCATAGGTGACGCCTTTACTTTACAACCCTTCCGAAACCGCCGGCCTGAATATTTAAGCAATATTTTCACCTCCTGACATTCCATTAAACATTAAGCTCTTAAAAAGGATGTCGCCTCCACCTACGACGTGACGTAAAACTGCTCACTCCCGTGAATAAAAAATAAAAGGGGAAAACGGGCCGCGGCGAAAATAAAAATGATGCGGCACGTCTTCCCAATTACTTACGCGCCGCACAAGCTTTCTTTTTTTTTCAGGGAAATGCAGAAGACCCTCGCGGGCCTTTCCCCGAACCAAACGAGACCCTATCTCCACCACCTTTTCGCCCTCCGCGCTAAATAGTTTAGGCGTAACAAAGTGATAGCGCAAGGTTTTTATTGTGTTTGTGGTGGGTCGCTCTTTTTCTTTGTGTCCTAAACGCGGTTTATTTTTGGATGAGGCCTAGAAATCGTCTTGAGAATAAGTTTCGAAGGGTTTACGCAGTACGTAAATAACGTTCAATGTCTCTTGGGATGGGTTGCAGAAAAATTTTCAGACCCTCGGTGTTCGGCGACCTTTTTTCCTAAAAAATTTACACGATTCGATCATTTGTCGTTTAAGTTTTGAATTACTCTTAGGCCTGGTTTTTCCATCACAGTTTAAGTTTAAGCTTCGTTTTCTTCCTATTGTAACGATTGTAAGGACAATTGTTTCCAATTGAAAAACTGGCCCTTAGTGTTTATTAAAATGATCTTAAATTGATTTGTTTAGAAAAACCGTTTCGCAGGTCAGTAGGTCACTAAAAATTTATTGGACTTATTTTTGCTTCCATGTCAAAAACGATTTGGGCGAATTTTTACAATCACGCCGCCGTGCAGCTGCCGATAAAAGTAAATAGATGGAATTTATTTCCTCGCGTGTGGTGTTTTATCTCCGCATATGTACATATGTACACGTCCGTTTCATGTGCGAGCAACACAAATACCCGATTATTTCCCGAAGGAGACGGTGGAAACAAACAAAAATGGACGCCGCCGTCTCCTCGAAACTAGGAGGCAAGCTCATATCCATTTATTGATTACGTGTGCATCTCTCACGGATGCTTTTTCTCGGTTTCCCGGGAATGGAAATAAACTACTGATGGCCCCCCATCGAACAACATATCGAACGTTTATGGAGGAAACAATGTTTACAATTTTTTCTTGCTTCGAGCGACGGTAATGGGGCGTGTAAGGGGTGATAAAATATTTTATTTTTATTGATCGTGTGGTAATGTGCGATAAGTAGAACCGGGACGCAATATAAATTTGCTGAAAGCTATTAGGGAAGGATTGATTTATCGACGTTCGTTATTTCTGTGTGTGATGCGTTAGTTCGGACATAAAAGTAATGGAACCACTCAAACTTATGGATTTGATTTTTACGTAAGTTCTCTTTGCAAAATGAATGTTTTACGGGGGGAAAAAACAAAAAGAAAACGGCTTCATTTCGTTTAAGTTTATCATAAGCAGCCATTTGGAAATTTGGATTTTCAGTTATGGATTGAATCTTGATTTTATAAGAAAAAACACAAACTGAATCATGAAGGAGTTTGACTTGTTATGGCAGTAAAACTGAGTCATTTAATATTCCAACCGCCAGAGCCGACCAGTTTTTCAGTAGTTCTCAGGAAATATCAAAATGTCGCAAACTAGATAGTCGTCTTAAAACGAAACTAAAATTACAAAAACGGAACCTAGGTGCCCTTTTCATTAGTTCTCAGGAAATATCAAAATGTCGCAAACTAGATAATCGTCTTAAAACGAAACTAAAATTACAAAAACGGAACCTAGGTGCCTTTTTCATTAGTTCTCAGGAAATATCAAAATGTCGCAAACTAGATAATCGTCTTAAAACGAAACTAGAATTACAAAATCGGAACCTAGGTGCCCTTTTCATTAGTTCTCAGGAAATATCAAAATGTTGCAAACTAGATAATCGTCTTAAAACGAAACTAAAATTGCAAAAACTGAACCTAGGTGCCCTTTTCATTAGTTCTCAGGAAATATCAAAATGTTGCAAACTAGATAATCGTCTTAAAACGAAACTAAAATTGCAAAAACGGAACCTAGGTGCCCTTTTCATTAGTTCTCAGGAAATATCAAAATGTCGCAAACTAGATAATCGTCTTAAAACGAAACTAAAATTGCAAAAACGGAACCTAGGTGCCCTTTTCATTAGTTCTCAGGAAATATCAAAATGTCGCAAACTAGATAATCGTCTTAAAACGAAACTAAAATTGCAAAAACGGAACCTAGGTGCCCTTTTCATTAGTTCTCAGGAAATATCAAAATGTCGCAAACTAGATAATCGTCTTAAAACGAAACTAAAATTACAAAAACCTAGGTGCCCTTTTCATTGACAAGGAAACTGTATGTGTGTCTCAACCAGTATATACGATTTATGTTTCTTTTTTCAAGAAACATTTACGGTACTTTACGAGGGAGGTTCGGTTTCGTAGTTGTTATTGTAAGAAAAGTTCATCTTCCCGTTGGATTTACTGTATCGTCTGTTTGGCAAACACGACAAATACGAAAAGGTGGTTCATCTAGTGATGTAGAAGAGAAGGACTTGATCTATTTTTCAAAATCGTACCTACCGCAAAGAGTCAAAGCCGTTGATTTGGATTTCACATGGTCCACACTACCAGAGTATTACAAAAAGGACAAATTTTTATAAAATAATTGAATTTGTCAGGAACATTAGAAATTATTCTATCCTGCTGCAAATCTAAAATAAAAATGAAATAGCTTCAGACTGATCTATTTAGACCTCACCTCGAGTTGAGGGAATCTAGGTGTGCTGTATGTGAATTATATTGCTGACTCACCTAACACACCTCAGTTTTGAATTGTGATAAAACGATTTCAAACTTGAGCAGATAAACGGATTAAACTGATCTATTCAAATTGATGGAAATAGCACAAGAGAGTTATCCTCACTTGAAACCCGATTATAAAAACATTCTATTCAACATCTTCTCATTTGGATTTTGTCGTATTTAACTCGGTTCTGTTTTCGAACGTAGGTGTACATTCGAAGGCATTCTCATTCCACCTGGCGTTCCACAAGTAGAGCTTTAGTGTGCATTAATTTAATAACACGTTAAAGAGATAATTTTCCCAATTTCCTGCTCGAGTTATCCGCAAGGGTCGGTGAATTCGTTTGGACGAGGAGGCGACGACGGCGCCCTCGCGTGCCGCGTATAATGGGCCGAATCCAATTGCATTTTCCGCATTGTATGTTTTATTTCGGGCCGAGCACACTATATCATCGCTGCTCATATTATTTTGCCCGGCGCATGATGTATAAGCACGAAATCGGCGAACTATGTGCGCCCCGTTTTGTTTATACGCTTTATTAAAAACGCCCGCCGTCGTCGGTGCGCGTCACGCGAACGCCCGTCTCTTCAGTTTAAATTTGAATTTCTGAGAGGTGACGTCGGCATTGTTGATACTCAAGAAATTTGTTTTGTATTTTTTCCACGCCCTCAAGAACGAGAAAAAGAAAATTTCTTCTCTTAGCAATCTCATCAAATACTTGGTTTACTAATGCAAGTCATGCCAGAAGAGGCAACAACTTGATGGTCCACATGTTTGCATGTTTACTCATAATAAAATCTCAACCCAGCAATCGGTTTTGTGGCCCAAAATATAGAAACATGACTTTTTCTTGAATTCTTGAATAAAAAGTAAAGCATACACCTGTACAAGGTCAGAATATTATAGCGTCGGCCAATTTTCAAGAACTGAGGGTGTTGCACACGACGTTAGCAGTAGAGCGAGATCAAGCCTGCGGAAGTTGCGGTATTGCACCTAATTATGCACTCGATTAGTGATTTTTTATGCATAGAAAATACATACACTTGCATAAGAATTCAAGAAGGACAAAATCCGATAAGATCTCCGGCAGTAGACGAAAAACATTCGCGTGTTTAAAAAGAAAAAAAAAACAAATCACTAGGAAGCTGCGGAATTTTCGTTGAAAATAAACTGCAAGAAATTTTTATTATTTTTTTTTTAATAGTTGACGCAAATAAATTTCTTATACGTAAAAAACAAAATCCAAACTTTATTTAATGGCGGGTAGCAATACGTCCGCGAACATTTCGATATTTGT
Source organism: Prosopocoilus inquinatus (assembly GCA_036172665.1). NCBI lineage: Eukaryota > Metazoa > Arthropoda > Insecta > Coleoptera > Lucanidae > Prosopocoilus > Prosopocoilus inquinatus. Next base: position 4,604,727 of record CM069873.1, read on the forward strand.
AAAACATTACATTTCGCATTCCTCACAATCGAACTGCATTGCCGTTGTATCGCAATGGCGAAATGGGTCGCATTCCGGACTCTGTGTTATCGCAAAAACCCCCCCGGCGTTATAATGTAAAGAACTGCATTGAATTCGATACGGCTGCACTGTATAGCCTTAAGTGCCTATTGCAGAAATTTAACGCGAGTTTTGATGCTCGCGTTTCCGAGAGCATCTGAAATTTGTTCACTTTTGTCTCGCGGATTGTTGATTTAATTTGGTACGATCGAGCGCGGATTATATTAAATGAATGGGAAGTTCGTAATCACTTCAGTTCAACATTGTCGGCGTTGAAGCGATAATTTGCCTGCGGATTTGTAAAATGCATGCTTAACTAGGTAACGTGAAAAGCTCCGCAGTAAACTGCCAATGTTTTCGGTAGATTTAATAAAATTTATTGATCACGGTCACCAAGCAAGTCAATAAATTTATACTGATTGAAGATTTTTAATTTAGCCAACAGTGATTGTTTCGTAGCAAGCAAGCATAATATGCTGGTGAAGTGAAAGTTTTCAATCGGAATAAAAAAAAAAAATTAAAATAACTGAATGCTATACCTAGATAACCTCATGCTTTGTGGAATTAAGTACAAAGGCACGTGTAAATAGATTTACCGGATATTTTCGGATTGGCACAAAAGCCTAAACTCATTATGATCAGCTCCGCGCCGATCGCTGATTAATGGAAAGTTTCACATCAGCAGTGCAGAGGACGCTCGGGCATAATTAAATGACTTGCATTCAGCGTCGAATGCAATATCAACCGCCCAACTCCCGAGAATTAACCGATATTTGCGCGGATGTAAATTTAATCAGGTTGTTATTCGTCAAAAGTCCCAAAACTCCAATTTGGCTCGTATATTGCACCTGTGTTTGCCGAGTTAATTATATTTGTGCAAGTGCATTTTCGATGACGTTATCGTTAACAACCCGCACCGAGTTCGGGTAAACAACGCAGCTTAATATAAGGTGAATCGATATTGAAAGACGGAATGAGAACAGGCTTAGAGAAGCAGCATCGGATTATACTTACAACTCTCCCACCATCTGAATGAATTTACTTCAGCAATCAATAATTGAGGGGAACTTTATCAAGCTAGGCGCTGAGAAAGACAATTCAGCAGTTCCGAGGCAGTACTCAGTTTGAAGAAAAGGCGGGGTCAAAAAGATCCAGGGCGCCAGGAGAAGAAGCCCCCGGCTGATGTTATGCACTGCGGAACTCGTCCTCCAAGGATCGCAGCGTGCGTTAAAATTTCGAAAACTTTCAGGAGGATGTAACATTCCTGCACGCTATGGAATTGGTTCGTTGCCACAAAAACAACAATATTAAGCAATACGCTACAGTGTTTTGATCGGAAAGTTGGTTATAACGTAAACCTGTCGGTTTCGTTCAAGTGTCAGACGTCGTAGCGACCTCTCGTGGCGGTTTGCTGAGCGAGCGTTGCGTCGAGCGGAACGTATTTACAAAAAGGAGAAGATTCCAGGAAGGAACTAAATAAGCGGGTTTCTCTGTGAAAACAAAACAAAGAAATCTAATATGAGCGCGGGTCCGGTGGTCTGGCGTCACATAAATACCTGACTGTTTAACGCAAAAATGGAAAATCCACTTGGAATAAGCCGTTTATAACAACTTCACGAGTTCACGAAGCACAAATATTATTGGAGCAATCACACTTCAACTTGCTGGAATGTTTAGAATCCGTCATAGACAAAAGAGCGGCGAGGAATAAATGAAAGTAGGGGACATACTTTAAGGCCTACGTGATGATGATAATAATAATAATAATTATTATTAAGATTAGAAAAGATCCAGGGCGCCAGAAGAATAAACCCCCGGCTGATGCTATGCACTGCGGAACTCGTCCTCCAAGGATCGCAGCGTGCGTTAAAAAATCGAAAACTGGATGTAACACTCCTGCATGCAATATAATTGGTTCGTTGCCACAAAAACAACAATATTAAACAATACGCTACAGTGTTTTGATCGGAAAGTTGGTTCTAATGTATCCTGTTGTCAAAGACCTGTCGGTTTCGTTGAAGTGTCGGACGTCGTAGCGACGTCTGGTGGCGGTTTGCTGAGCTAGCGTTGCGTCGAGCGGAACGTATTATCAAAAAGGAGAAGATTCGGAGAACGATATCAGGAAGGAACTAAATAAGCGGATTTCTCTGTGGGAACAAAGAAATCTAATATGAGCGCGGGTCGTTAGACTGGCGTCACATAAATGCCTGACTGTTTAACGCAAAAATGGAATAAGCCGTTTATAACAACTTCACGAAGTACAAATATCCTTGTAGCTATCACACTTCAACTTGCTGGAATGTTTAGATTCCGTCACAGACAAAAGAGCGGCAAGGAATAAAAGAAAGTAGGGGACATACTTTAAGGCCTACGTGATGATAATAATAATAATAATAATTGTTATTAATTATCTGTATTTCGTTTCATTTACTGCGGCCGTCTAATTTCCGCGCCCCTTCTCCTCGAACGCCGCGATTAAACGCAACACGTTTAATTAGTTTAATAAATTCATCTGCATTATTGTCCGTTGCGTTCCGCGTTATCATAACAACAAATGAATTCAAATTTATGCCCCCCGGCCGTAACATCACTTCCGCACTAATTGGAGCCTCCGCGGGGAACTTGGCGTTTTTCGGTAATTGAATTATGAAAATAATGCGCGCACTCGCCTTAAATCCATTAAACACGTCGTCCCGGAAAACCCCCTGTTTTCGTTTAATTTGCGCTGATGGATTTGACCGTTTCCTCCTCGGCGCGCAGGGAGAGGAAAAAAAAATTCGTTTGTTGGGGAAAGCGTGTTCGCTTAAAATTCTTTCCGCCACCTCCAAGGGAAAGCAATTTACTTTCACACCGAGAAAAAAATTCAAATGCGCAATAAGAAATAAAGTCGAACGTGATTGTAATAATTCGTTAATAAGTTGTTTTTTTTTGTTTGCCAAATACGGAACAACCGAACGGTCCAGTGGTACGAGGTGGTTTTGAGTTCGAATTACACTCGAGCTAATTCTCGGTATTCACTTCAGGTACCCTTCAGTGTTTAGGAGAGAAAGATCGATCCTTTTCCTTCAATAGCGAAGACACGTACATGTGGTCTGGACAAGTCTACGACTTAAGACCCTGTTCGGCGTCACCACATATCAAAAAAGAAAAACTTACTAATCTACTTGGGCACTAAAAACTCACGTGAAAGTGAAATTGCGTTCGCTCTAAATCGAACGGTCAATACTTCTTCTCAATCCAATAAAATAAGCAGCATATCGAACGATGGATGGATATTCAGCACAGAAGCTAGTGTATAGTGACGAGAGATTTCAGTGGAAGCAGCGAACCGCAAGTTTTTATTAAATCACGTGTAAAATGGTGTATAAATCGCTGAAGCTTTTCAGAAAGCGTCACGGCAATGTACTCGGAGAGATTTATGCATCTGCATGTAACGCTAATAAAGTGCTTGAATTTTCCGACCGACACATCAAACGTACGCTTTCAAAGCAGCTGCTTGTATTATTAATGGCTTACTTGTACTTGAAAACATCATCCGAGTCGCGCTTCCGTACTCCCCTTGCTCGAAAAAGGACGAGGAATGTGACGGTGGAGCGGTTGTTTTTAACACGTCCTGTCGATCACGTCGATAAAAATGTGACGCTTTTATTGACCCTTTGATTACATGTAACTTGTTTCACGGTATTTTATTATTGCTGACGAGACTCCTATTATAAACAAGTATAATACTCGTAAAAATAATATATCTGGACACTCTAATTAATCTTTTAAATATTTCAGTAATGCCACGATGGAAATATTTGTAGAAAAGTAAATTAAATCATTGCAAAATTAAAAGTCAGCACAGATTAGAATTATTCAAAATCAGGATCAATTAAGTGCATACTTCAAACCCCTTACGTAGCGAAAGGCGTCAGTGGGTCACCAGAACGACAAGCCTTGCGCTTGCGCGGTTATTTTCGCCGCAACGCGACGAATTATGGGCGAGCAATGTTTACAATCTTCAATTATGAAATTACGATTGAAGCAATTAGCGTTTAAAAGATGTCGCATAAATGAGATTTGATTTGAAATTGATACCGACGAAGTTCATTAGGTGGGGTAGTCGTTAGGATAAATAGGTGATAAGTATTAAAGTAATTGCAATTAGTGTAAAAGCTAAAGGTTACGCGTAAGACATTAGGCAAAGTAAATAAATTGATCAAGCTAAAACTAAAACCCCTTGAATTATTAATAAATTGGTGGGCGACACAATTTCGGTCGTGACACTAAATTAAATAAGTATTGGAATCTGAAATCGGTTATGACACTTCATTATTAGTTTCACTTAAAGTATTCGAATTCAATAAATTATTTAATAACGCGGTGGTTTTAACCAATGAGAAGTACCGTTTACTAATTGTCACATTCCTGCGAGGTAATTGGCCCGCAAAAAATAGAAAAAGATGGCCATTTAGGTTCCGTGTACATTCTAGTGATTAGGTTATTATATTTATTAACGAGCCGTGAAAACAAGTGAGAGTGCGCCTTGAAAGATGGGTGTCAACTGTCAAACGCTACCTTGAAATTACATACCCTGCCCTTTTAGGCAAACGAACTCATAATCACGTTCTCAATTGCCTATCTCGTTCACATAATCTCTCATAATCTGTAGAGCAGTAAACACTTTTGTATCTCTGATTATTGTTTCTGTAAAAAACAACATTACTTTCTGTGCTTTAATTACTGCTCTCTGATTCATGATTGAATGTTCTTGCCGACGCATTTCCGCGGTTTGCCGTCAATAAACTTTACTTTTGCTCTACCGTTGAGTTTGAAATGAACCCGTGCGTACCGTCGACCAAACGCGCAAAGACTTTAATCGGAAACCTGAATCGTTGTGGCTCGTTTTGGCTGCGGTCCGATTAGTTACCAACTTGGAAACTTAGCGGTCAGTTCCGGTTAATGTTACACTCACCGATCCTCCGAATGACCTGTGACGTCACGAATCACACTCCTGGCTTCCTTATTTCGCTCATAACAATTTTTCCCGTAACGCCCTACATCTTAAACTTCATAATTACAATCTCCATTTACATCTTCACTCTTCCACCGAATTTCAAGCGATTCCAACGGCTGGAAACAATTTTGGCTAATCTAGAACTGTACTTACACCTTTCTTATACACTTGCATATTTTTTTTCTATACTTCCTGGCGTTCGATTGAGATTAAACGCATTGTATCTTATTCCTCGCGTATTTCTGCACATCTGTGACGAATTTGGTGTAAATCGAACGCCTACAACAATTTTTACTACGCCACCACCCGGAAGCAAACCAGGGTTTTTCCGAACAGTTCAACTTCCATGGCATTTTCCGCGGGAAACTGCACGGAATTCTGTTCAGGATGTTTTTACACACATTAGTACCAAGTTGCAAACAAATCCGACGTCTAGAATAATTTCTAGAGCGCCGGAAGCGTTCCACACTTCTCGGACGTTTTTCTCCCTTAATTATTAAATGTTCCCGGAAGAATTACATATCATTTTATTCAGCATAACATTCTCTTTCTAATGGCCCGATCAAAAATAAAATCCTACCGCTAAAATGTGCGGAAACCCCGATCTCACCCCTAATAACGCCACACCACTTAAGTGTGACGTAAGAAGCGGCCTTCTGGCTTTAAATTCTTATTACAATCCTCATTAGGGGCAAATATAAGCCTGGGCTTTACCGTTTACCATCAGAGAGGTCCAGACCTTCCTCAAGCATAGAGTAGGCAGATCGAGGCCATGTTCAACGTTTAATCAAAGCTCGAAAGAAGCAGATTAGGGCCCTCGAATGCGAGAAACCGAAGCCGTGCGATGTTGATAACATTAATTTCTTTTCAACTTCGTTCCGTGTGTTGAGCAAAGCTCATTAGATAATTGGTTTTTAAATTTAAAAGGTGAGTTGGGGGATCGTTGGGGAAAGCCTCAATCCACCTACTCTTTCTCTGAATTCGGTTCAGAACTGCCGAAGCAAGAAATCCATCCAGCTTAAATACTACGAATTTCCTTACGAGAGTTCCGAGTTTCTCTCTGTAGGTACTTCCCCCTTCTGACGTCACAATCACGATGGACCTTCCCCTTCGAATTCGCATGTATTCCGCCTCGACTTTACAGGGATTCCACCTAGTCGCGCCAGGGGCTCCGCTTCTGACCTCGTAGGTACGCCGGGGTTGCGAAACCGAACTCGCGTCGCTCTGCGAAGAGATGTGGCCTCGAACAGGTGGAGTCGATTTGATTTGAAAGTGTACCCAGGTTGGCGTGTAACTCAGCCGAGTCGATAGAGGAGGAGGAGAGGATTCGAATGGTATAAGAATCCGCGGTATATGATCGTTGGTAATCGGAGTGAAAGTGTGAAACACTTTCCATGGAATAACAAAATTCCCAGGTGCAGGATTTTCCTGAAATTTCGTAGAAAGGTGGGTTGGGGGATCGTTGAGGAAAGCCTCAATCCACCTACTCCCTGAGTTCAGTTCAGAACAGCCGAAGGAAGAAATTCATCCAGCTTAAATGCTACGAATTTCCTTGCCTCTCTGTAGCAGGTACTTCCCTTCTGACGTCACAATCACGATGGACCTTCCCCTTCGAATTCGCATGTATTCCGCCTCGACTTTACAGGGATTCCACCTAGTCGCGTCAGGGGCTCCGCTTCTGATCTCGCAGGCACGCCGCGGTTGCGAAGCCGAACTCGCATCGCTCTGCGAAGAAATGTGGCCTCGAACAGGTGGAGTCGATTTGATTTGAAAGTGTTCCCAGGTTGGCGTGTAACTCAGCCGAATCGATAGAGGAGGAGGTGAGGATTCGAATGGTATAAGAATCGGCGGTATATGATCGTTGAAAATCGGAGTGAAAGTGTCAAACACTTTCTATGGAATAACAGTATTCCCAGGTGCAGGATTTTCCTGAAATTTCCTATGGAAATGTATTCCTGAAGCGCTTTCAGAGTGTTGGCACACCTGAGTAATTAGCGTTTGTATTCTCGACATTGTCTAGCTGCGCCATGCCAGCTTTCTATTGTCGCGTACAATGCTTGCGATTCCTGCAACTTTCTAATTCTCAGAAATGTTAGGAGCGTAGTTTAAGCGTTAAATTCTTGCAAAAGAATTGTAAGTTAATAAGAAATTAAAAAATAAAAATACGTGGCGGTAACAACTGATCCGTTTAGACTTCGGCTCGAGTAATGCTAAGATGATTTGATTTACGTTTGAAGGTACGTGTTTTTCAAAGAGCCACCCACCCCATCGCGCCGGAGTAACATATTTTTAGCAACTTTTTGCCAAGTCGCTTATTAAATACTCACACAGTTAGAGAGTAAAATGTAGGTTAGTTAGTCTTTGCTTTGCTAGATGTTATTTTTGCAGAATATAAATTTGATGTGGATATTCCTTTTGTAACAAGAGTCGGTAAAAATTTCCATCTCCGCCTAATTAATTTCCTCGCTGGATCTTTCTCTCGCCCCCTGATGTTATTAGTTACCCTGCGAAACGTTTGAAAACAATCGATTCATCACTCGGGCAAACTGGGCCACTTTTTTCCACACCCGTGTATAACTTTAATGAATCGTTGTCGAAACGATGAAATAATGACGCGTAATTCTTCCGTTGCGAGGTCCGCGAAAAAACCTTACATAAAACAACCCCTAATTGCCCCGGCGCTAGGAAGCTCTCCATTATTTATGGAACAAAACAATTTTTTGCGGCGCTTTTAATGACCAATTTCGTCCGTTTCTTGGCGCGCGCGCAAAAACCATCCGAAAAACAATTACTAGGTCAAAAGCAGGGCTACTTGATCCATTCAAAGAAGTCCGTTGTTTTTTTTTTCTTTTTTGGATGGTATTAATAACGCGGCGCAAATTGAATCAATCTACTTACTTAGATACATAATATTATAATATTCGCATAACAAGTACGAAGTAAGTAGGTGCTTTAAACGTGAATTAGCGTGTCCCATTTCCTTCGGAGTAACCGTGTAACTCGGTGCTAAGATTACCGAGATTAATTCAAGCACAATACAACGCGAACACACACACGCCGCGGCGGCGGCGGCGGCGAACAACTTCTCCCCTGAATAAGGGAGCGTAGCTCAAGTTACTTCATTTCCTCATTTCCAGCGCTAACAACTCAAGTGCATACTGATATAAAGTATTTCAAGTTGGAACTTGCCGCTGCTCCTCGATATAACTTCGAAACAGCGAAGTGCATCTGACGCTCGCCAACTTTGTCGCGGGTATGTACCTGTTAAGGTTTGTATTTATTTTAAGACGAGGAGAGCTTTCATCGAATTCACTCGTTACAAACGTCGGATTATCGAGCGCCAACTTGTCTTAACTCGAAAGTTTATTTACGCCTTTTTAGATATCACTCCCGCTGCGTTTTCAGGAAACATTAAAAGTTTCCGGCTTGAAGAATGTATGTATAAATAATAGATCGGCGTGGAGTGCATTAAAGAGCTAATTTCAGTTCAATCGGCTTCCAATTTGTCAATGGTCGTCTGAAAAGATCGAAATTCCAATAAACAGTTGAAAGTTTCACCTGCGACGCATATGTATACAAATTACCCTTACAAAAGACTAAATAGGGCTCTTCGTGAAGTGATGAAGAGTTCCTAAAAAAATTTCTAGATGAGTATCTTAAAGGTTTTGGATTAAGTTTTATGGGAGGAATTGAAAATTTTTAAAATGCATTGTATAAATATGCCCACTCAGTGGAGACAGCCTTGAGGGAAAATAGTACGTTGCACAGGTAGACGTTATTTTTTTACGAATCGAGGTCATTCGGCTACCAATTTGTCAGAGGTCGCCTGAAAAGATCGGAATTTCATTAAACAGTTGAAAGTTTCACGTACAATGCAGATGAGTATCAATCATCCTTAAAAAAGTTTAAATAAGGCGCTTTTCGTGAAGTGAGGAAAAGTTCCTAAAAGATTTCCTGGATGACTATCTTAAAAGTTTAAACTTGTAGTTGCTTTCTGAATTAAGTTTTATTGGAGGAATTGAAAATAAAAAAATACATTGTGTAATAATGCCCACTCAGTGGAGACAGCGTTGGGGGAAAATAGTGCGTTGCACAGGTAGACGTTAACTTTTTTTTTTTACGAATGACAAAGAACTGGCCAGAAACTCATCCTAATCGAAATCAGACACTGCCTGGATGTAATCAGGCCTCCTAAGATGCGCAGATCAGGGTCGGATATAGGGTTTTCGGCGCCACGGGCTAAACAACTTTCAGCGTCTTTTTTATATAATGACGCATATTATCAAATTCAAGTCGGTATTAGTTTAGTTTAAAGTATTTATTGTTTATTTATTTATTTATTATTGCTAATTTTGTTTATGGAAGCTACAAATTTACAAACAAATAGAAGCAAACAGTATTTTTCACGATGATTGCAACGACACTGTCTGAGAAGAAAAAAAAAGAACAACTGAATATCGCGTTTACGAGACAAGTACAAAAAGACATGGAGCACCCTGTATATTATTTTACCATTTTACCAAACGATAGAGAATAAAATTCCTAATTAAAATTATCCTCTGTTGTTTTACCGTAAATCAGAAGCAATTCAGGAGGCATTTTGGTTCTTTACAAAAAAAAAAAAATCGTCAAGAGGCTGGGAAACAATCAAAAACAATAGAAGAAATAATTTTTGGCTAACTAGATTGGAATTGCGAGAAGAAAATAAAAGAAAGCTCCTAAAGGAAATAAGAAAAACAAGTGACGACTACCGAAGATAAAAATTCAAACGTATTTGTGTAAAGTTAGAAAAAGACAGGTTTACATCTTCAAAAAATTTGTTAATTTCTCGCGCTAGCTTGTTTATCTTCTTTTGTTTTCTTTTTACATTTTGCCAGAAAATTGTCGATCATCTTTTGTTCTTTTTTTTTGTTCTTTTTAGTTTCACTTTTTCTCTTGGCATTAAAAAAAAAAATAATTTTCAAGCAGTTCGCTTGTAGTAGTAATACTAGAGGGATCCTGGGACAGTTCGATGGCATGTCCATCCGCAGTGACCACCGTTGAAGGTCGTCCCCATGTATAGGGGTAGTCTTTAGTGCTGAAGAAGTAATTGAGGGGTGGTTTTTTATGCAGACTTTGGTTCTTGTAGCTGAAGACTTGGCGACAATGACGTAATTTTACCGGAAGAGGTTCCTGAGTATTTCCTTCTGCTGAGGTGAAAGAGACCGTCAACAATGACCAGAGGTGGTCGCAAAAGAATTTTTTTCTGGTTCTTGCGAAGAAGCCCTCGTCAATGACCAGAGGACGTCGCAAGAGATTTTTTTTTTGCTGACGCCAGTTCTTTGCGTTGACACGTAATTTTGCAAGAAGTGTGCGCTAAAGAGGGGTGGAAAATTTTTTTCTCAGGTGAAGCGGTGTGCGGGCATCCCCTAGGCTACCCTTGGCCGAAGTAAAAAAAAATTGCTTACCTGTTTAAACGGGTGAATTGAAGTGCGGAGGGTAACAGGGCAGCAGAAAGTATTTTTGATCATTTTTCTTTCGTACGACACTGTATCTTTTTTAAGTGTATTCGTTCTTCTTGCAGTTTTTCTTAATTTTTCGTGAGTTTTTTTTTTAAATTCGTGAGAATCGTTGATTATATTTTCTCATTCGCCTTATCCTCGTTTCTCCTTCATTTTGTTTCTTACGCTACTTGCAATTTAATTTCTCGTCAATTTTTTTTATTATAACTGTTAGCACAGCGTCCCACGTAATCGTTTTGTTTTTGTTTTTTCGCGTCCACCTTTTTCGTTGTCGTGTTTTCTCCTTCATTTGTTTTTGGTGCAAGTTTTCTTCAATTTTCGTCAGTGTTTTTATTTATTTTTTTATATATAATCGTTTATCGTTCCCATATTCTAGCTTGTTTCCATGTTGTTCGTATTCTTTTGTTTTTCTTTTTCCGACGTATTGCATTAGCGCCGTATACAGGGTGTCCCGCGACGTAAAACGATCTATAAATACACAGTAACACTGCTGATAGACATTTTTTGAATAATCACCAGAAAATGCAGCGCATTCTTGAAAAACTGTTTTCTGTATTATTTTTTTTATCTAAATTGATTATTAGGTAAACGGAGAAATGATTAGGTGAACTTTAAAGTTATAAAAAATAAAAAATCGAACATTAAAAACACCCAGTATTTCTGAAACGGATTTTTAAGGGAAACACCATGTCAAATCATTATTTGTCGCTTATTAAATTAATCAAATAATTAATTAATTAATTTATCGGCTTTTCAAGACCTTAAGAGCGAGAGTATGTATTGTGTGTTCCATTGTTTTGTTGCTTCCAAATCTTCTCGCTGTTGAAGAGGAAGCAGTGTCGAACTGTATCCCCAACACTGAAGTAAATACCGACCACCCCAAAGAATATCTCGAGTGCAGTTCGTACCCACGACCTTGTGATTGCAAGGTTGGTCTACTTGGGCGTTAAGTCTTTTTGAATTAGCTGAACATGTCATTAAGTACTTCTACCTGAATTGTTCAAATCAATGAATAAATACATAAATGACCGTAAAGTTTTTGAAAAAATTATGAAAAAATTTGCGAAACAAGATCATGTACATGACGTGTATAAACAATAAACCACACCGAAAGAAATAACTTTAGATTTAAACAGGGCGACTTTTCAGTAAACTTAGGTAACAAAACGTCGACTTGGCGAACTTCCGCGAGCAACATTCAAAAATAACTTTCCAGACAGCGAAATTTATTCTCTTGTGTGCATGCGAGCGACATCTTTTTAATATGCCCGAATGTATTCGTGAAATATGCGGAATTGGAAATTTCTGCGCCGCCCGGCGAAATTATGTTTCATAATCTCGACGACATTGTTGTCAAAGTTTCACATGATAATTTCGTTTCTACATTTCAGATATAACATGTAGGTCACAAAGGTCGGTCCGGATATGTAGATGTTATAAAATGAAACTCGGCGTCCTTTCGGTTTCATATCGTTTTTTTTTTTGTTTTTCGCGACCAGCGCTTCCAGATTTCTCCAACTTACATGTTTGTCTGCATTTACCTTATTTTAAATATTCGATTGTTATATCAAATAGAAGGAATTGAATTATATTAATAAGTTGGCTTACATCATTTGCACATTGTGGTACCTTGGGCAAGTCATTAAAAAAAAAACAAAGAGGACCCAGGTTAGTCTCCTGGGGCACACCTGCAATTTTCTTTTATACAAACTCAAAAACTCAAACAAACCGCAAGGGTGAGTTAAAATCGGCTTAAATATAATTTGGCGTAGCATTCGTTTCAGTTCTAGGGCACGAAGTAAGTAACATACTTTTAATAGGTGACAAGTTATCCCCTCATGTAGCATAAAATATTTATACGGCGAAGTCCTCGCCGTAATAGCCCACCACGTAATAAAGGCGGCAGGTAAGTACTAACTCGGCCGCAAGTGTACACTTCTTTACTTCCGCCATCACGCGTCACTTCCGTCTTGAGATTAAACTCGAGCTGTAACGAGCAGCGCCTCGGGGCGACTTCTCAGCTTTCCGGGAAAATAAACCGCGCTATAAAATTTCCGGTTAGCGTCTCCGGCGAAGCGCCACTTCACAGAAATAGAAACGCACTAATTCATCTCTTACATTCGGAAAAATCTACGCGGATCCCTTGTAATCGGGAGCTGCTTCGAGCTTTCGCAACAGCAAAGGGATCAAGTTCTCATCGTGTTTGCAAGTAACTTCGCCTGAAGTTCGTTACTTTAAGTACATTAACGGGGAGGGAGAGTATCTGTCTACTTAGAGAGTTGAGAATGAGAACGTTTGTTTTGTTGTATACCTAAAAGTAAGAAACGTCGATTCCGAAACTATTAGGAGCAAATTACAATGGCTTCTTTGTTAGGTTTTAATGAGGGCTTCGGTTATATTCTTTCCGGCTTCTATTATACAATTACGGAGTCTGTGCAGGGCGGTAGCCAGACTAAATATAAAATAAATAAAACAAAAGGTACGCTTTGCTCGCAAATAAAAGCAAAACTTGCTAATTTCAACTTCAACAATAAAACAGCGTTTATTTTCTTCGACACACAGAATTCGTGTAAAAGAAAACCGGGTTGCCATGTTACATGTTTGTAATAGTCTACAAAGTCCGGGGTAACAAGTGTCGGCGCGTAAGCGGGAGTACTCATGCATGGCTTACATCCGGAACGGGTACTAGCTAGGAAGAGTACTCTCACCACCCAGTGGACAGTTGTGTTTATTTGCCGGGCATCTCTCTAGGAATGAAATTACGATTCTCTCAAGAAACCGAGAGTGTAAAGAGCGCGATGGTGTTTTATTAAAGTGTACCCCGAAGTCGTAAGAGTATGTAACATTTCATGTCAGGTTGGACCGTTGCGGCTTAAAACTTTTCAGGGCAGGTTCAGCCGCCCTTGGCGCCCCCCTCTAGCTACGGCCATGAGTCTGTGTGGTAAGGTTTTCGAATTAATTATACCTAAGACCTTAATGAAATCCATTTCGGTCCAAAATGCACTTCTCAATCTTGTGAAAGCAGGTCTAGACACTAATGAATACAAAGTGCAACACATCATTTAAAACGTTAGCGCAAGCATAAGCGTCAAAACTTAGAACTAATTCGAGTTAACAGCATTAAGTTTATGATCTGGCACTGGTTTACATTATTGAAATGCACTCACTGCTCGTGGCTGTTGCGCGACTACCTTTGTTACCCCCTCAAATGAAATTCGCTAACTTTATAACAACTCTCGGAGATAAGTTGGCCAGACGTAATGCCGGCATAAACACTGACAAATTACGCCGCCCCCGTCCCCCCGCGCCGTTTTCGAACAACCCCGCCGCACACCACCGCGTCGTCGTAGGTAGGTTTACGTCAGATGCACCGCGCGCCCCCCCCGTGAACGTAATGCGAAGTGACAAGTGCACGGTGAGCGCAATTTTCTGCGACTTAAGGTGGAAAACCGCTGCGTTGCATTCTAGGGAAATTTTTTGAAATGGAATATTGAAATTGTTCTGAAAGCATTTCGCTTCACATTCTTAGTGTTCAGCTTCTTTTTCTTGGCGTTGCATTGCAAATATTACTCATAATAAAACAGCCAGCTCCAAAAAGTATTGCAGGGTTTTCAACAAGTTGCGGAACTCTTAACCAAACATATTTTTCAATGGTGGTAGAATCTGCAAAGATATCGCAGCGAGTGGAAATTCTATTACAAAAATTGTAAATAAATAAATAAAATAATGCGAGATGACCTCGAATAAACCCCTGCATTTACGAAGTACGAACGAAAACATACAGAGTAACGCGTCCAAAACCAAACATTAAGACGCTGCTTGTTGATTTATAATCGGACGCGAATGCGTCAAATGCTTGGCCTTGACAAACCCGTTGCACATTCCGAGAGGTGATCTGAGTTTGCAACATCCTACTCCCATTAATTGCGCGCTCGCGATGCCTAGAAATAATTGAACCTCCACATTTTACACAGAGTTGTTATCATTTAATTTTGTACTCTTGAACGCATTTTGAGGTTATGTGACGTAACAGGTATCACCATTTTGTAAAGTGATTTTCTTTTAAATTTTACACATCGTATATGCCTTGACACATACAAGGAGCGATCGATAAGTAAAGCACCAGATTACCAATAAGACTGGAAATGCGAAAGTAAAGTTTAATAACAAAAATGTGGCTGTTGTGAAACTCCCCATCTTACAAAACTATAAAATTTAGGTTAAAAAATTCAAAAAAATAGATTATGAAGGTCATAGACCTAGGTAAGAAACATTTAGGTTAAGTACAAGTTTCTAGTATCTGTATCTCGCTTTTAGAAATTAAAAAAGAAGAAACACGAACGCTGCGTTTTTCGGCTGAAAGTAGGAAAGGTTTTCTGCAAGACAAAATAATACACTTATGCATTGTAACTACTTGGCAATAAATTTAAATACGACGAAACGTTGCAAGAAAAAAGAAAGGCGCAGGAGTTTATCCAATAATTTGGAATCAATTTTTCGAAAAACCCACATTGGTTCCATTAGACTGATGACATAAGGTATAATATGCAAGTAAAGAATAAAATACTGATAAAAGCTTCATTTAAATTACGATTACTATTACGAACGACTTAGAACAAATTCAAAACCATTTTCGGAGAAAGAAACGTGGAACAGTGCACCACGAACAAAATAGCAAATTAACAAATGCTGTTCATCAAAATCATAGTACTGATGCTGGATGAAATTACATTATCTTCTGTTAAAGTTATGAAAAGGGTTGCAAGTCAGCGCTGAAGAAGACAATCAGCTGCCCCGAACTGAAACTCAGATTGAGATGGGCGGGGTCAGGCTTCAAGGGCGTCAGGGAGAAACCCCCAACCGATGTTATGTGACTGCGGAACCGCCTCCCAAAGTTCAGAGCATACGCCAAAATTCCAGAAAATTCCCACGAGAATAATCCACTCTTTCACTTAATTAATTGTTCGTCGGAGCAAAACTACAGATCGTAGTTAAAACATTCTCGACAAACCAAAATACAACGATTCACAGCCTGATTTAATTAAGCGGCACGTACGTACGAGGCGTGAAAACAACTACGATGCAACATTTAACTTCACAAAATGTGAAACGGCATTCCGTTGTTTTCAACTAAAACGTAACTCCAATTACTCAAAGCGATACTTAAATCTGATACAAACACAAGTGCCGAGAAGTCTGCGTAATTATGCGAACAAGCATTAGATAATAAAAACAGTTTGTTACGCTTGTTGTACGGAAATTTATTTTGCCCTACACCTGTCGATTGTGTCCAAACATCAAACGTAGTAGTGACACCTCGTGGTGATTCGTCGAACTGTCGGTGCGTCGTGTGTGTCGGTGATTTTCCGGAAGGACGCGGTGTTGCAGCGGCTTCCGTTGAATTTTCGGAAACATAGTTGCCGCCGCCAAAACAGATGGACACCAAACGGGACAGAAATATAGGGAGAAACAGAAGGCGAAACTAAGAAGTGAAAGAAGAAGCGGATTCCTCTGTTGAACAAAGAAATCGAATATAAGCATGGGTCACTCTAATGGCGTCACTTTTCAATAACAAGTCAAATGATTTACAAAGCAGAAATAAACACTGCGGTTAATTTGAATTTTGGTCTAAATACCGACTGTTTACACGTCTGTACCTCGCATGAGGAAATGCAAAGTAACGCCAAAGCAGGTCACCGGGCGCCCGGAGACTCTGAGACGCTCTGGGGAACCAGATTTCGGCTAATCAAAATGCGGTGTTAGATCACGTGACTTCTGGCATCCAATACATAATCAACTTTTTGATATATGACATAAATAGTAACCAATAGGAAAAAAAATATTTTATTTGCCCCATCATGACAAAATTGGCAACGAAGGGTTGCCGTCTGCTTAATACACATTCACAGAACGCGAAATAATCACTAGGGTTGTCACTTTTCAGGAACAGGAAATTTGAAGCGTAACATTGGAGGCAAATAAATTTTCAGAATACCTTAATAAATATTTCTTGCTTTCGCTTTCGTGCGAAGTACTTTGAATTATCCGGCAATGTCGAATATTATAAACGAGCAATCTTTTAAGATGTCTGCGTTATCCGCACAATTAATCTTGCCCTCGCCTCAAAACGTCTTTCAACTTTAATTAATTTTCCCGGGGGTCCGACAAACCCATTTCGCGAACTCCGCGAAAATAAACACAATTAAACATTAATATCAATTAATGTAATTCGGCTCGTTGCCCTCTCTCTCTCTCTCTTTTGCGAAGCGAACTCGGCTCGTGCTTTTGCGGCGTCCCAGAAAAGAAAGAAAAAAAAAAAGAAAACGACCTCCGCCGCCCCGTGTTTAACAGGGAACGCGACGCCGTGATACGACGACGTCCAATTAAATTCGCCGGGGCGCGCCGGGGAGACGTTTTAATAAAGTCCCTTAACAGTCACGACTCGTTGATGCTTTACGACCGCGTGTTTAGGTGCGAAGCTATTTCTTTTTTTTTTTTTTTCTTTTTTTCGTTGGCGTCTTGCGAAAAAGCAGGAGCTCGTTCGTTACGGTTTGAGTACTTTGCTAATGTAACAACCTGGCGGGCTGAGGGGGTGATTATTTTCAAAAGTTATGTTCGGGAAATTCTGGAAATTTTCATCATTTTACCTGACGACCATATAAATTTAAGGATAATAGGAAATTTTCAGGAAGAATATTATAAAGTAAATGGAACTTTTTCTAATTCAGTTTTCATTGAGTTCAACTTGAAAGCAGAGTTACAAATTATTTTTGAATTTAATACTGCAGTTTAACGCTTGATCGTAAGCCTCGTAAAGTATTTACGGCCTAAACTGTAAAAAATTAGAGCATTAATCGGTGGGAAAAATCGTCGGCTTGGAATCTTTCTTGGAACACTGAATTTAATTTAATTTAATAAAATTCGGTTACGATTAAATTGATTGCCAAAACGAAGAAAAAAAAATCACACCGTGAAGAGTTGTTTCTTCATTCGCGAAAATAATAATTACAAACTGAGGAAAATTAGCGATAAAAAAATAAAATAAATTAAAAATCTCAACGAGGAAAAAAAAAAGGAACGCGTAAACAATCAGTCGGGTCGGGAATTCGGACCTCTGGGACGTCTTTTTCTTCTTCTTCTTTGGAAGATCATCCTTGTTGGTATGCTGCAGTCAGTCCTTTTAAAGGCTTGTTTCTTACTTGATTTTTTATGTAAGTAAGTAATCATCCGATTGCACGAAAAATCCCCAAGCGAGTGCATAATAATTCACCGTAATATCGTTAGTCATCTCTAGGCGTCTTTGCTCCGCTAAAGAAAGAAGGAAGAAGAATAAACAGAAGGCGAAACTGAGAAGTGAAAGAAAAAGCGGTTTCCTTTGATGAACAAAGAAGTCGAATATAAGCATGGGTCACTCTCCGCTAAAGAAAGAAAGGAAGAAATAGAAGGCGAAACTGAGAAGTGAAAGAAAAAGCGGTTTCCTCTGTTGAACAAAGAAATCGCATATAAGCAATGGGTCACTCTAATGGCGTCGCTTAACTAGTTTTTCAATAACAAGTCAAATGATTCACAAGGTACAAATAATTCCAGTAACACTGCAGTTAATTTGAATTTTTGTTTCCGCTCCGCGCTGAAAGCGTTCAATTCAAAAATCAGAAAACATAGTTACGAGTTACGAGCTGCAACACAAAGCGTCCGCTTTCGTTATTCGTTAATAAAAGAAGCAGCAAAAATTCGGCATCTTTGCAATTAGCCGGCGCAAATCGAATGAAGCCGTACCGAGATAATTGAAAAGAGAAAACTCTCTCCAAGTTATGCTAATATTAAACGAATTTTTTTTTCCTAACGGATTAACTAAGCGGAATACAAGCGTCCGAATTTTTATTTTATTTATTTATTTATTTATTTTTTTGGCAATCCTCGGGTTCGCTTCAGCGCGAGCCGATTTTTTCGCGCGCAAGCAATTCAGACGGAGGGGGTGTTCGGGGGGAGGGGGGCAGGGAAAGCGGGAAGGAAATCTGGCGGAGATTTACGTCGGCAGCTTTTCTTAATAATCCCTTAATTACGATCCATCATTCCTACTAATTAACGCTATACTATTAAATCATTGCTTTAATTATTAAGGACGCCCTGATTAATTGATTTCGTTAAATTAATAATGCATCAGTGGTGCAGGAAAATTACGCGGATAATTAAAGCGATTTAATGAATATTAAATATCCGTTTTGGTGAACGTAAATTAGCCCGAAGATTTCGAGAAGCCGCGGGAAAGTCCCGGGGAATTGAGAAATTGCGTTTTCCCTACGTATTCGGAAGGCCTTACTTAAAGGTAATCAGACACTTTCGGGGAAACAAGAAGAGAAACAATTTTAAAATTAAGTCAATATTTTTGGGGGGGCAAAACGTCGAATAATTTACAATAATAAATTGACGCTGACAAGTAAATTAACGGCCAGATGGGCTGCACAAAATAGACCTATTAATCGAGGGTGTGTTCGGCGTTCGGGGTTGTTAAATCAGCGATCGGGGCCACCAGCTAACATTTGAAGCAGGCGTTTTACTTTTATATTCGCTGTAATCGGATATAATGGATCGACTTACAGAATTGATTTTTCAATCAAGACGTTTTAATCCCGACCCTTCCTCCCAGACGGCGTTAATTAAAACTTTCTATGGTGTAACTAAGTAAACACTATCCCGCCGCCGTTTATCGATCGCCGCCCCCATTATAAAAATAAAGAATGCCGCAACAATTTCATTTAGGGGCAAATTTTGATGGGTACAATTTTTCTTCTTCTTTCAGTGGCCCCTCAGAGACCCAGGATAGAGTACAACCAATCGCAGGTTTTGCCCGGGCACAATCTGACCGCCCTGCATGGAGAAGTGGCGACCATAAAATGCGTTTCGCATTACGGGAATCCCCCACCGGTACTTAAATGGTTTTTGGGTAAGTTGCAGAGTAGATCAGACCAATTTAAAACATTTTTTTCTGTAACTCTTTCGTGAAGTTCAGTTTCAAAAAATGCAAGAGCAAAATATTAATTTGGATTTTTGAAATGATTATGAACGTGACTAATTGTAAGTTCAGTTATTAAATGTAACTATAAATCCACAACCAATAAAGGTGAAAGTTACGTCGAAGTTAACAAAGCAGGAAGTCCTAGAGGACTGTATTCGAACCTCCTTCTTTCGACGGAAAACTAGCTAAAGACTATTGACGAAATAATACCTTCAGGGGGGTAAATTACCTGAGGCTGATTGGGGCCTACGTGCAGTATCGGGCCTGCGAATTGTGCAGGCTCTGCGCAATCAAACGACGGGAGAACAAAATAAACGCCGTTCCAGGTAAATGGAACTTGCCTACAAATGATTGCACAATTTTTTCCGACCAGAACAAGGCGGACGTAACCGTCTAGTGCAAAAGCTAAATTTATACTGACACGACGAGAAAAATGATGTATAATACTACAGGCAGGCACGTTACGAGCGTGAAAATGGCCACACAAACGGGTATGTATAGCCGAACCCCAAAATACGAAGTTAAGGTGTCGGCACTAAAACTAAAGGTATCGGCACTAAAACTAAAGGTGTCGGCACTAAAACTAAAGGTGTCGGCAGTAAAACTAAAGATGGCAGGGCAGATCTGATCAATGACAAAAATATAAACGAATCCAGCAAGCGATTCATCCACTACAAATAATGGAACGTACAGATTCAAGTACTTAGCGTCAGTTTTTCAATTGTTTTTTAACTTTAAGCTCCGTTTTATTCCTATGGAAACAATTGTCCTTACAATCGTTACCATGGGAATAAAGTGACGCTTAAAATTAAACTGTGTTGGAAAAACCGGACCTTCGAAAGAGAAAGGTTCAGAAAAATTGAAATTTTTAGTAAGACGACGGAACAGAGACGGATTCAGGACCAGTCCGAGGTTTGTAAAAGTAAATAAATTCCACCACCAACGAAATGCGAAATGTTGCTAATTCGAAATGAGCCCTGGCAAAAATTTACATCTCCTCTGAAACTTCTTTGTTTTATTGCGGAGAATGTGCTGGTAATACATTAATGTTTAATGAAATATATTTCCATTCACTCAAACTCAGATCAAGATGAATATCCAATCCAAGGAGATGATACATTGTGGTGAATTTAAAACCTGTTTCTCCGAAGCTGTTCCATATAAAATTTAAGCTCGGATAAAGCGGCCGCGCGGCCTCGAAAGTCATTCATAATGCATATTTAAATTTTAAATCCCCTTGACATTTCATTCTACACGTTTAAATTCGAATTGCCTTTCGTCGGTTTCGTTCTCGTCCGCCTGTCTTATATTTTTTTTCCTCTGCTCTCCCCCCGACTTGCAGATCAAAATGAAATAACGCCGACGAGGAAGCAGACGAATTCCACCGAAATAGACAATCCGAGGACGTGGCTGGCGATCTCCATTTTGGAACTGACTATCTCCAAGGAGAATCATGGAAGGACGCTGAGCTGCGTCGCGGTGCACGAGTCCTACTCTACCAAATCGAGCAGCATCGACGTTAGGCTGGATGTTATGTGTAAGTCTTTAGATTTATGCATAATGCATGCAAATTTATTCCCTCCGCTTGTGTACATATATGTATGTGGGGATTACTTGGCCTCCTCCCCTCCGCGTTAAGTTGTAACAGTGATGGTTTAATGTCTGCTAATTTATGGTTAAGCGATTTGAATTAATATCGCATTACGAAGAAGAACTTCGTCAGCGTCGAGAGATATTAATTGGGACGTTTAATTAAAGACTGCGCTGCAGTTCTAACGTCAATTGTTTCAACTTCTAATACCTCTTCGAGGGAAACTTTACGACGGGAGTGCTCGAACTGATGCTCTTTGAAATTCGTATTCAATAAATCTTTGGAACTTCTTCGGGTGGGTGTAAGTAGAAATTTCTGGGATGTGATGATCCACTCATCCTATTTATCTGTGGGAGTTCAGTTAAACTTCGTACTTACTTCACTTACTATGTATTAGAAGTATTGGAATTCGGAGTAGTGTAGTATATACAAACGCCCGGAAAATATGTCGTACATTCAATTCGTAATTTCAATTTAATTTGATTACAAAATTACTGCGGGTGTGGAATTTTAACTATTTCAGTTCAGTATGAACCTCCCCATTTGATAAGAGCTGGACAGGAAACTGTGTAGTCTAAACAAGATAAGGGCGTATCACCCATTTGACGAATACGTGCGAATACGTCCCCAGAGGTGTACACCGTAACCGTAAAAAACCCAAAACCCATTAAAACCCGAAAATTCTCTCGAACCTTAATCGTAACCCAAACCGAAATTAATATACCTGAAGTAACCCTAACCGAAATCAAAACCTTTATTAATTTCTCGGTCAATTTCGATTTTTATACTAACATCGTCGGCCTTAATAGTTGCGGGGCCCTCGGAGGCGAGACCGGCCCTTTGAGTTGGGTTGATTGACAAATCCCCCCCGCTCCCCCTTGCGATAAGGATGTGTATTCTTTGTATTATAAAGAGCAGAAAAATATTCCTACTAAATAAATTTAAAAATAATGAAACACGAATGATATTTTTTTTTATAACATCCGTAATTAATATTTGGCACGTTTCAATTTCTAAAAGGCAGCAGGACCTCTCCGAATCCGAACTAATAATTGCACTAATTGATCCGGATTTGCGAAATGTTAGGATTATCTAACGAAAGACAAAATATCAATTTCCCTCATTACCAGGGCCGGAGCAAGGTATGCAAGGCATGAGAGCGCCGATTAAAAACGATTAAAACGCAACTCGAACAATTTCAACAAGGTCAACCAAACTCGATCCTACAACTGAATCCTTTTTTTTAATATTCAATGTCTACCCAATCTAATCAAACCCGACCCAATTCCATTCAACTCCAGCAAAAAATTAAGAAAAAAAATGTTAGAGAAATTAAAAGTAAAAAAAAGTGTGAAAATGAAGCTCAACAAATCCGAAGGTCAACCCTACTCAACTGACCTGAATTCAACCTAACTGTATTAAATTGAAGCAAAAAATTTAAAGTAAAAAATTTAAAAAAATGATTAAAGCGAGATTCGACCATTGTCAAGGTCAACCTAACTCGACCCAGCAACTGAATTCCATTCTATTCGAGCCGAGCAAAAAAAAACTTAAAACCAAAAAACAATAAAAAAATGTTAACAATAAATAAATGAAAAAAATTTCGACGCCAACCTAACCTCACACCAATCAAAGTAAAAAATTTAATACAAATTAAAATCAACCTCAGCAAGTATCAAGGTCAGCTGAACTCTCCCACCTTATTATATCATATAGCACTCCACTCTACACAAGTAAAATAAAATTAAAAAATACTTCAAAAAAAGTTAAAATTTATACATGGTTTAAAGTTACGTTAAACAAATCTCAAGGTCACTCCAATCCGACTGACATCGACCGAGCTTCATCTAACATAAGTAAAAGATTAAAAATTACTAGAAAAACTAATAAGTATAAAGATTAAAAAAAATTAAAAATCAATTAAAACGAAATTTAACCGATTTCAACCTCAATATAACCAAACCTAGTTTTGTTCAGGCCAGGCAAAAATTAAAATAAAAATGAATAAAGTAAAAAAATCCGTTAAATGCCATAAACTTAATTTTTCCATGCTTTAGAATTGTCATTCTCAACAAAATAAAAAGTAATTCGCCTATTTTGGTCACCACTAGCTGCTTTATAAAAAAATATAACCCATTATACGGTTACCACGGTGTATCGTCCATTTGGTGATAAATCGCCACGGTTGGCAACACTGTCTGGCTCTGAACACATACGCAATTTTTGGAAGCCAAGCAAACTTAACTTTTGGCGCCAAGAAAACTTAAATTTTGCAGAAAGGCAAAAAAATTATTGCAGGCCATAAAATATCTAGTCCTCATAGAACAGATGTTATTCTTGAATAATAGGAGGTCTGATGTATTTGTTTGAAACGATATTTCAGAGACCTGATTTCTTTTTGACTGACTAAGCTTCTAAGATGTCCATATTTTACAGATACGCAAATATTTCCGGTTTTATATGATTTTGTGCAAATTTTCGATAATCTGAATTTTGTCAGACAGTCAGCTTACACAATAAGCGAGGTTCAATCAGGTCCAGTACAGGCCTGCACAAAATGTAAAGTGTTAATACACTTTACCTTAAATCAATCGAAACTTAAATTGCACTAGACCAGGTTAATTAACCTATTACATGAGCATGTGCCGGAAATTTTACATCATATGATACCAGTCGCTAAATAAGAAACAATTGGATGTGTTGCGATTTCGGAGTCTAAATGAGCAGTTGCTATTCAGTTGTCAGTCACAAACAAACGTCACGGGGCAACGCCGCTACTCGTGGAAACGTCGAACTTCAGTTACATCGTTTATACCAACTGTCCACACCGCTGACCTGCGGGCAGTGCACGTCGCCCTTTACTGCGCGTTGGTCACGTGCAAATGAAGCTCCTATTGCACAATCATTTGCCGGAATATTTAGGACATGTGATAATATACGCAAAATAAGAAACAATCGAGTTCGTTACGGTTTCGGAGTTTGAGTGGACAGTTGTCATCCAGCTGCCAGTCACAAGCAAAAGTCACGGGGCAACGCCGCTACTCGTGGGAACGTCGAACTTCAGTTACGTCGCTTGTACCGGCTGTCGCAAACCGATGAGCTCCAGGAGGGCTCGTCGTCGTTTACTGCGCGTTGGTCACGTACAAATGAAACTCCAATGCACAGGATAGTCGCAAAAAAAGTGGAGAAACGATAAAGCGGAAATAAGAAGCGAATTCCTCTGCCGAAACAAGGAAATCAATTATAGGTATGGCTCTCGCTAACGTCGTCATCTAATTACCTCTGTGCAATGCAGAAACGGGTTATGCGCTCGGAGGAATTTGCTTGCAACAAATCAGACGTCGCTCAAGGCTCAAAGGATTTCAGAAACACTGTGTTTTTAGAATTTTTCATCACAATTATGCACCAATTCTCGAGAGACCATACACAGGTATGTACGTACCTTGATTTGTCGAAACGAACAGTGATGCCATGGCGTAGAACTTGAGGATGCCGGAAGCGAATATCAACCAGTCCAAAATGGCGGCCAATCAGAA
This sequence comes from Prosopocoilus inquinatus, assembly GCA_036172665.1. Lineage (NCBI taxonomy): Eukaryota > Metazoa > Arthropoda > Insecta > Coleoptera > Lucanidae > Prosopocoilus > Prosopocoilus inquinatus. The sequence goes on from CM069873.1 coordinate 4,629,430, forward strand.
CACCGAACGCAGATGGCGTGACCATCCAAAATAATGAATGGCGTCGGGACCAGGGACGCAAAATTTTAATTTGCATCTGTGACACCTAAATTTTTGTTACCCAGTAAGAGTAGGATTATTATTACAGAGGTATTTAACCACTTAACGTAACGTTAACGACGTCATAAATACAATAATTAGGTCTGACTAATAAAACACGCTGCAAGTAATAAACTTAATGCATTGAAACGCAGCAGGAGCCGCGAACATGAAATAATTGCGCCTAATGGAGAAAGCACCTCGTAAATCTCTAACGAACTGCGAAAATTTATAATAATCCTCGGCGGCGCAAAGTTGCGTCGCCTTGAAGTGGTACCGACGGCCGAGGCAATTAAAGTCGTCCCTGGTTAGATTCGATAAAAGAGTTAAGGAAAGTTTCGCGATTTTATTACCTTACAATTGCGTCCGCGCAAACTTTTCTAATTACGCGGACATGATATATTAATATGGCGGGAACAATGCAGCAACTGTTGACAAAGGCCCTATCGGAGGTCTATTACGACAAACTTCATTAATAAATGAGCTCAGACGCTCGTGAATTTTTGAGCACGCCTTCAAAGTTTCCCATTGTCTCTGCGAATTTTCTCAAGTACCTGCCGCTGAATCAACCCTTTAATTATTGTTGAGCCGGTGAAGGAATTTAACGCCAAAACTAATTAACGACTCTCTGCGAATGTGTTTTCTTTTACTTACAAACAAGAATTCCATGCAATTCACCGACAAGAACTCTAGAAAGTTAGTTCTATTTCGATTCTATTCTAGGTGCGCTGTTTTTAAATGAAGTTTATAAATCCCACCGCTGCCACCATTTATGTATATGTAAGTCATTGTGAAAACCAGGATTTTTTTTCGTTCATTATTGAATCCCATCGCTGCCCCACCTTTTATACAGGCAAGGTCTGTTTTTTTTTTTTTTTTTAATTATTATTTATTATCACCTATCAGACGAAAATGTAAAATGAAATTACAAGATTCTCTGCGAATTTAATTTGACGTCTGACATACTTGGAGGAGCTTTTTAATTTTCAAATTTATTGAAAATTCAAAAGCTCCTCTCACACAGAATTTATCTCACCTGAGGCAGCTAAGAATGAATGGATGTTCAAAGCAGCACAAAATTCTCTTCTCTTCGTAAATTCCGTAAACTCTAACTCTAAATAATAGGCTTCGTGGATTCGAATTTAATTAAGCTCGCGATGAGTGTGTTCGGTGATCGCCAGACAATAAACACCCTCGTACAACAATGTCTGTTTTGTTAGAATGATTATAAAATAATACACGCTGGTAAACATCTACATAGATATCTCTGGCATTGCGATGATAAACAATCTAAATTTTGAGTCCATTACACTAAAGCTTAATTAAAAGCGTCATTCATAATTACGGCATCAAAATAGTTTCCGCACGCCGCGCCGCGCCGCGCCGGCCGAGCCGAGCCAAGCCAAGCGCAAATTACTCCGCCCCCCCCCCCCCCCCCCAAAAAAAAGTACAGCGTACAATCCATTAAAACGTGTGTGTGTAATTGAGTAGGATAATTCGCGCTGCTAAATTAACTAAATTAAGTTATTATCTCGGCGAGAAGATGGATGCGAACAAAAAGAACGGGGAGCAACGAAGTCAATAACGGTTTGGAGCCGAACACAATGGGGCTCGGTATCATACGCGAGCTTTGCAACCCTCAAACATTCGGGGAAATGTTTTTACACTCGTGTCGGTGATGGAAACTACGGCCGATAATAGACGTTGCCGGGAGATTGAACGAGTGTGTCTTTTTGTCGGGGGGGTGAACTTCAAAGGAAGGGACTATTGTTGGCAACTATTTGATTTTATTTGTGTCAATTTGGGGCGAGTAAACATTTTCAGCTTTTCTTCTGCCAATTTTCACCACATCACCTACACAGAACACATTTAATCACACTTATTTGCCTAGTTAATTTAAATCTGCCAGGAATTCAGAATTCAAAGTGAAAGGTTACGATAAACAAACAGAAATAATTTTGAGTATATTCCATTCTGAAATTGGTTGTTATGCAGTGGCGTAGCTACAAGGGTTGCAGGGATTGCAAAGCGATCCGGCGCTAAAACGCTACAAGCGCCTCGAACGTTCGAAGCTAAGTAAAAAAAAAATGCGTTGATCTCTAAAAATATTCACAGGGAAAAAATTCACGGCAAAATGAAAGCTTATTTGTAAATCACTTTTCAACGATGTCTGAGATAATATATGTACATTCAAATATAGAATACACTCTGAAATATGTAAAGAAAGAAAGAAAATGAAAGAAGAAAAGAGAAAAAGGTATTGATTTTTAGCGATATTGTCGGAGAACGATTTCAAAACAACCCGAAAACGCTAAGAAAACTACGTTTTAAGCGTCACGTTCGGATGAACGACGTTTGTAGCGCCATCTGTTAATCCTAGTCGTAAGTTTGTAACTTGCCGGACAAGAGATTCCAAAACAACTGAAAAACGTTAAATAAGCGAAAGAATTTACAAGCGCATGTGGCGCCTTCGCTTACCCTTAGCCATAACGTTGTACTTTTTATTTAGCAGAAAACAACTGAAATACATAAGGACGTTCAAGAACGATGTTCTTAAAGCAAATTGTAATTTAAAAAAATAACGGTTGTGGTGCCATCTGTTAGCATGAGCCGTAACTTTGTCCTCAATATTTGAATGGAAGCTATTTTCGTTAATAAGCAAATTCAAGAATAATCTTTCAAGAACAAATTTCGAATAAATAAAATCGACCCAGAAATGGTTAGAGAAAAGTTTTTAAAGAATGTCAAATACAAGCAGCGCCAACTGTTAATCTGTAGCCGCAATTAATCTAGTTCCCTTTAAATTCTCTTTAGAAGACCGTTCCAAAACAGCTGAAAGCAAATTTCTTTAAGAAAGTGTTTCAGAAACAATTTAACCGTACTCCGCTTAGCGCTAGTTTTCGAAAGCTTTTCTAACCTAAAATTTTGACAGCTCTTGTTATTACGATCGCAATTTTTTACAGTCGCGTCAGCTCAAAAATTGTCCTTGAAATTAACCGCGAAAATTCGAAAGAGAGAAACAATTTTTTAGGCCAAGTGCACTGATCAGTAAAAAAATAAATAAATAAAATAGTCGCTTACGCTCATAATTCCGCTTAATTTACGCGTTTTTAAAACAAATGTTGACCGAGCTAGCCTAGCTAGCAAAAACGAAATTATTGAGTAAACCGTAGGTTCTTGAGCACAGAGGGCGATAACAGGAAAATATATTATTATTTAAAACTAAAGCTAAATAAGTATATTTAAAAGATGATGTAATATTTCTCAAAAGTAAGCATTAAAAAGAAACTCCAAAACTGAACCCTAACTCTAAACTTCACTAAAGAAATCTCTAGGAACTTTCTTTTCCAAAAAATATTTTCAAACTGTGACAGTTTCATTTTGAAATTGTTTGTTTCTATAACACTACTGATTTTTAATTTTAAAACAACTGTGACGAAATATTCCAAATTCAATTTAACTTAATTCTTGAAAACATTCGATTTGTAACATTGTTACATTTTAGAAGGAGAATATATAACCTAAAAGCAATTAAGCACTCTTGGTTTACTTGACATTGAAAGTAAGCAATTGAACGTAAAGTTTTTTTTTTAATTTTGTTTTTCAAAAAAGTTTAATAAAATAGTTAAAATATTGATTTTCTTTCAATTTTACTTTCTTCATAATAAATATTGCACTATTAAAAAAATAATGGTAAAAGTTTTGCAACACGGAGACTTGACTTCTAGTTACGCCACTGTTGTTGTGTGATTACCGAAAATATTAAGAAACTTGACTAAGTGCTGAAGGCTCAATTAGAAATCTTTTAATTAGCCTCAGACGGGTAGTCACTCAGGTAAAGTATTCCTAGACCAAAAAAAAAAAAAAAACAATTTAGAAACGGAATACAGTCATGATGAAGCCTCCACCATGTCACGTAGAATGCTGGATCAATCATCAGGGCAAGGCTTTTAGGGGCGTAGGTAGAGCTTCGGGGCAATCTGATACAAAAATCTACCTCTTTATTGTTCGGAATCAATTTAATCACTAATTAAGAGTCCAGACCGGAGGTTTTTTTTGGGTCTCGTAGCAAACAGGGTTGGGGGTGGATTTGTTGAACGGATAAGCATCGACATCGTTGTGGATCTTCAGTGGTTCAGGACTGGACGTCTCGGAATTGCAGAGATATCTTGGTGACGTCCAGCGTGGCACCAGCGAGATTCGCGGCGACGGCGTAAAATATTGTAGGCCAGGGGTGGCAACATAATGAGGTCCGTCGGGTCGCTGGATGAAGGACGGCGATGGTCTTTGAAGTGATTTTCGAGATTCGCCTCAGGTTATTTATACCAGTTGTGTTTACATCATATTGCACATATACACAAAAATTTGCCGATGTATGCGCGCTTAACTAGGTCATGTTATAGTTTTAAAATGAAAATAATGACTGTTCAATAAAGCTGTTCAATAAAGCTTCATTTCTTAACCTGTGCGAAGTCATCGCAGACTTTGTTGTGGTTTCGTAAGACGAATGCGATTATACAAATCTAATTTTTAAGTGTTTTAAATTATTTCCGAATAGAATACGTGTTTTTAAATAGTTCTATTTCCCCCCGAAAATCTAGCATGACAAAATTATACTAAATCGTGAAATAATGAAATGATTTAATTAGTGCAATTAGGACTTAATTAGTGTGTATTTGTGTTGCTGATGTAATTTCAGCGAGAATCTTCCGCAATTGAGTTTTCTCGTCCCGTCTGTTTTGTATATACATAGAATTCAACATGTTGGGAAGTTTGATCCACGCGTCGTAAACAAAGAGAAAGTTTCGGGGTGTTCGAGTCGAATAAGCATCTTTTACGCAAATCTCGTTTTAAAGGTAAAACATTTGTTCGGCCTTTTGTTGCGGCACGAAATTGAATCGAAAGCTCATCTTTATTTCCACGGCGATTTACCGCCTACTTACGAATGTAAGAACCATTGTGAGAAACTTCATGGTTTTCGCGCGGTGAATTTCCAAAAAATTCACGCCCTCTCCGTCGCGTCGCCCTCTATTAGCGCCATTAATCAACTAGCTTTTTTCGCGGTGAGGCTGGGGAGGGGGTGTGTGGGGGGGGGGGGCGGGGGGCATTTTGGGGTTTTTGACGCTCGGAAAATTTCCCGAGCGGGAAATGTTACCGAATTTATTATGAACGCGGAATTTTTAGCTTGTGCGACGGCCGTCCGCATAAATTCCGGCGCTTTCAAGTTCGTCCGGGGATTATTTCCTTTTCCAATAATCAAAGTGCAGTTGCATTCGAGTGGGTGTTTGAAACGTTTGTGCTGACGACGGCACTTGTGCCTTGCATGCAGGTAATACTGCGATTTTTAACAAGTCAAAGCACTGGTGGAACGCGTCTGAATTCCCATTATGTTTCTGCTTCACTTGCCATTTTTGCCATGCCCTCCCTGTAGGTAATATTTGCTGCAATACGTCTACACGGAGAATTTCCAATTTTGAATCTCACAAGTCAACGTGACTAGCCACTTAGTATTTATATATTTACCTTCTTTTCAGAAACAAAATTTCTTTTCCTTATTGCGTTTAACGATTTGAAGGTATAAGGAGATATTAAAAGCGAACTGTAGGTATTTACAATGAAGACAAAGTTAAATAAAAAAAGGTGGCAACAATATAGGTATCCTGGATGTTGCGGGGCAAAGGGAAACCCTTATGGTCTTCCGTAGAATTCAAGCCTCCTTTGAGATGATCAGGGAGTCGTCCAGCGAGCACAATAAAAGATCATGAGGAACGGGTGACTCATACGTAGATGGTCAAATGTAGCAAAACCCAGAATACAAAATGGGAGGAACGGTGTCCCACCACAAGGAGCTAAATTTTCAAGTTATTCAAAAACGCGACGTAAGCAAAACTAAAGGGATTTAGAAACTTTCTTTCTTATCTTGAGCCGACAGTGCGAAGTAATTACGTAAAAAAAAGAACGTAACACTAAACTGAAATAACAAATTCATTGCTGTTTTAGGGGCTTAACCCTAAATGAAGCATTGGCTATGATAGAGGATGAAGATTTTCCTCATGCGCGGGCAGATATTGTTATGCTTCCTCCAGAGAATGCATGTGCTGACTTTACTGATGAGGATTCTGGAGACGAAGGAAATTTTCATCCTAATAATTTACCGGCTAGTCAGCTAAGAGCAACTGCTGAAGTAATCGTTAGTGGTAAATGTCAGTCAGGAAATCATCTTGATCCACACTTCGATGAGGAAGATGAGATTCCACTCGCTCAATTATCAAGATATAGTAATAAAAGGAGAACAATTCAGACAACATGTAAATGGATAAATAAAGATCTGACTGAGCGATCCGTTGAAGAATCTCCTGCTGATATCTACAATGTGTCAATAGAAAAGTTGACACCATTGGAACTGTTTGAAATATTCTTAGACGAAAATATTATTGACGTGATGGTTGAAGAAACAAATCGATATGCTTCTCAAAAGAACAAACCTAGTAACATATCCAAAAGTGAAATGAAGTGCTTCTTGGGAGTTCTTATACTTAGTGGGTATATGCAACTCCCAAGACGCCGTATGTTTTGGGAAAGAGAGAAAGACGCGGACAACGAACTTGCCTCCACAGCAGCATCACGAGATCGATTCGAATTTAGAATGGAAAGTTTTCTATCTGCTAACAAAATATTAACTTGTCAACAAAGTGGTTATCAGAAGGGCCGTTCAACTGCAACAACAATGTGTCAAATCATTTCTCAAATACTGGAGGCTATCAATGAAGGAGATCTTGTAGTAGGAATGTTCATGGATCTATCCAAAGCATTCGATAGTGTTGATTACCAGATACTACTGTTGAAACTAGAAAGAATGGGATTTCGGGGAACAATTTTAGAACTTTTAAAATCATACTTACAAAAAAGAAGACAGTGCGTCGCAGTAAGCAGTGAAGGCCAACAACTACACTCGTCGTGGGGATACATAAACAAAGGTGTTCCACAAGGTTCTGTACTGGGTCCGTTACTTTTCCTGGTGTATATAAATGATTTACCAGAAATTCAAAGCAATTACACTGCTCTCTTTGCAGATGATACTTCTGTAGTAATAAAATCCTCCAATACAACATCGTTACAACAAAACATAAGTAATTCACTCGGTGCAATGGAAAACTGGTTTACCACTAATAACCTGAAATTAAATATAGAAAAAACAAACATCATACAGTTTTCAACAACAAGCATTAAAAGCATTGCAATCTTATATAAAAACGAAATACTTACCACACCTGACGAAGTTCTATTCCTTGGGTTGAAGTTGGACTCGAACTTGAATTGGAAACCACATGTAGACTATTTAGCTTCAAAAATAAGTTCATTAAATTATGCATTGCGTATGTTAGCAACATCTGTGAATGAATCGGCTGCTCTCTGTGCTTATCATGCGTACGTTAACTCCAGGTTAAAATATGGAATAATATTCTGGGGGAACACAACAGAAAAGGAGAGAATTTTTATATTACAAAAACGATGTGTTAGGAGTATTTTTAAATTAAGTGCAAGACAATCTTGTTGTGATACTTTCAAAACTAGAAAAATACATACGTTACACGGACTCTACATTCTCGAATGTTCTCTTTTTGCAAAGACATATTATGAACAATTTCTGGAAAAATATAAATTGGATCACTGCCATAATACTCGCGGCGTAGCAAATACTTACCTTAATCCACCCCAAACCCATCTTGCCAAAATACAAAGAAATGTTGTATTTCAGTTAATAAAAATATATAACTTTATTCCTCGGGAAATTAGAGATTTACCTTACAATCAATTTAGAAAAATAATTGAACGACATCTATATCGACATGCGTTTTATTCTCTGAATGACTTTTTCAAAACCGCCATTGTTTTGTGATGCTTTTTTTTTGTAATTGTAATTGTCATACTTTGTTTCTTAAATGTTATATATTATTTATACATTTGACATGTTCTACACTTTTATGTATTACAGAACGAAAATATATTATTATTATTATTATTATTATTATGAGTCACTTTCACCTCATAGACAATAATACTCTTGATCGCAACGATAAATTTGCAAAAATAAGACCCTTATTTGTTCATTTGAATCAAGTGTGTTTAAAATTTGCACCACTTCAGAAATCACATTGCGTTGACGAAGCTATGATACCCTACTATGGGCGCCATGGATGTAAGCAATACATCCATGGAAAGCCTATGCGATATGGTTTCAAATTCTGAATGGGATGTACACGTTTAGGGTACGTCAACTGGTTCGAATCATATCAAGGAGCAACTACCCATCTAGGGACAAAATATAAAGATTTAGGAGTAGGGGCAGGCGTTGTTCTTACGTATGCAGATTGTTTGAAATCTAGATGGCCAGATGTGCAGTTCCATTGATCATTTTTTCACTTCCATTCCGCTTCTAAATAAATTAACTGAAAAGAAACTGAAAGGCAGTGGAACAATTAGAACAAATCGAGTGCCAAACAATCCTTTATCGCCCAAGCGCATGAAGAAAGAAGTTCGTGGATATTATGAATATAAACTGTGTGAGTCCCCGAGAATAATGGCAATACAGTGGAATGACAATAGCATAGTCACCATGTGCTCAAATGCTGCGGGTGTACAACCCGTTCAAAAGATTTTCTCAACACGAAAAAAGAAATGTGTATATTGATCAACCACTTATGTTTAGTTTATACAATGCGAATATGGGAGGCGTTGATCGTTGCGATGAAAATGTAAGTCTATATAGAACGTCGATTAGGGGCAAAAAAGATGGTATTTTCCTTTGATTTCACAATGCATTGATCTTGCTGTCCATAACGCATGGCAGCTGCATAAGCTACACAAGGTGAAATGGACCATCTGGCATTTAAAAGACAGATAGCCTTGGGTTTACTCCAGCAAAATAAAAAAAAACTACCGGAGGTTTTGCGAGAGGACGACCCGGTCAAGCTGAAAATCTTTCAATTCGATATGATCGAATTGATCACTATGTAGTACCACAGGATAAACAAACTAAATGTCGTCACTGCCACATGAAGACCACCACCAGATGCAAAAAATGCGATGTTGGCCTTCATGTTAAATGTTTTCTAGCATACCACACCTTATAATAACTGTCGTTAAATTTGAAAAATCATTTCGTAAAATATAGCAGTGATTGTTTCTAACGTCCTATATTTAGGCCTAGCCCTAAAGGGCACGCAGGTATTTGCTGTGAATTTCTAACAATATTTTTGACTTTCTTTATCACAAAAGTGATAATTGCAGCAAAAAAATATTTTTATTTCCCTTAAAATTTTTCAGGCATATCTGGGTTAAGCAAAACTAAAGGGATTTAGAAACTTTCATTCTTACCTTGAGCCGGCAGTGCGAAGTAATTACGTAAAAAAAAGAACGTAACACTTACATGTTTCTTTTAAATTTTGTTTCACTTAAAGCTAACCAGATTTGATTGAAATGAGGGCGGTATTTAATCTACGTGAAGTTTTGAATATTCGTGTTGCTTTGAAATCCGTGTAGGGTAGGCGAATTGAAATGCCCTGCAAACTCCGTCGCCAACGTCTGTCCGGACAAACTTGAAAGAACTTCGACGCCGCTTTAATTTATATGTCACTTAAAGGAAGAAGAGAATTCATAGTTACGTTGTTGGTGCGTCACGGGCAGCAGGTGTTGCAGCGGCCTTAAATTTACTTACTTCGTAACAGGCGGCGTAATTTATCGCTTTCAATTGCCAATCCTACGTATCCGCCGCGCTGTCTTCCAAAGTCCGCAGATCCGGAAATTTATAACGAAATAGTTTCACGAATACGTAAACGGTTCGCCGAGAGCCAGACGTTTAGTTTCATTTCCTGTACTCGAAGCAAGCCAGCAATTCGAATTTAAAATAATTCTTTGGTTTCAACCGAACGTGGGCGTTTAAATCCGGAAGGAGCGGGCTCGTAGTGTTCCTGAGAATGAATCCGTTGAGACGGGCATCACACTAAGCGCACCCGGGCGGATATCAACGGTGGATCAAGATTTCATTACAAGAATATGTAAAACCAGTTAAATATAGAGCTGAGCGGTTGTATCTGGTCAGTTATGCTTAAAAAGTATTAAAACCTTACATCTTTTACACAATCTTGTAATGAAATCTTGATCGACCGTTGATGCTCGTCAGGGTGCGCTTAGTGTGTTGCCCGTCTCACAAATAAGTTACAAGTTAAAAGTTTGTGATTAGCCTGCAACTAATAGCGTTTTAGATTCATTTGCACTGATTGCACTCAGAGTACCTTCATCTCGTTTTATTACATGAGGTTAAAACAAGATGCAAGTTCTCTCTAAGTGCAGCCACTCAAATGATTCGAAAACGCAGTAATATTGCGAAGGAAGGGGATGTACCTCATCGTCATGTTCCCCTACCATGCCCACGCCTGGTTTAAAACAACTGATTGGTATATTTATTTTATTTTTTTTTTTTAATTAGAATCGGGTTTTTATTTTACTAATAAATAAGTTTTCTAGATAGAAGCTGTTTAAATTTATGAAGGTATGCTTAACACCCAGTAAACTATCCAGTTAAGTACAGCCCCGGCAATAAGGCAATAAACTTTTTGTTTATGGGATAAATGCGAGAATAATAAACACTGCTCCACTTCATCTCGACGTCCTCCTCCGTCCCAAATTAAACTTTCGTATGTGTGAAGTTTTAGTGCGGCCATGGCAAAACAAGTTCGCAAAACGCCCTAATATACACTCGGGGTATAATTAAACGAATAATTTGCAGGCTACCACCCCCCGCCGGAGAAGAGACCACTCCTGTCTACGCCGAAGAGGGAGCATCTGCGACATACTGACATATTAATCGCATTTATTTCGCTCGCACACGTCTTCCGCGTCCATTATCCTCCGGGTTAAACCCCGGAGCTATCGAGCGTCTCTTCCTCGTCGTCGACACGTAACAATGACCGGCACAGCGCATCAACCTGACATCTGCTGGAGATGTTTGGGATTGTATGCCTGTCTCGGCTCGTCTGTTCCGGATTGTAGCACGCCTCGCACCACGGAATTATATCAGATTTCCCGGAGTTGTTTACAGATATCTGATTTTATTGTGCGCACTCGTTTGTTCCTTAAAACGTTTAGATCCGTGCACTTAGCCACGATTTGAAAGGTTGAAATGGCGAATGGAAGAAGCAGTTAATGGATTTCGGTTTTTATTGTTTTTGTTTTCTGTTTTCGGTTGCACGTAGAATGTAAAATAATTCATTTCATTTGTAGGTACTAATTTTATTTTAAAAGTGGCTCGCTCGCAGGTTTAGATATGGTCTAACGTCTGGCTGGTTACAAAACCGAACGCTTATTGGTTCGGTCATGAATTGATTCCTTTTCGACCGCGGCTCGTGTATTAAGCAAAACTCATTCATTGGCTTTTAAAATTATGGAGCTACAAACTGATCTATTTAGAGCTCAGTTCAAGTAATCGTAGAACGATTTCATTGGATTGAGGGTAAATAAAGTAAGTTTTCCAAATCAGTTTCTATTTATTGGTTCAGTCATGGATTGATTCCTTTTCGACCGCGGTTCGTGTATTGAGCAAAACTCATTAATTGGCGTTTCAAAATTGTGGAGCTGCAAACTGATCTATTTGGAGCTCAGTTCGAGTAATCGTAGAACGATTTCATTGGATTGTAGGGTAAATAAAGTGAATTTTCCAAATTAGTTTTTACTTAATGAATGCTTTTCGACCGCGGTTCGTGTATTGAGCAAAACTCATTCATTGGCTTTTAAAATTGTGGAGCTACAAACTGATCTATTTAGAGCTCAGTTCGAGTAATCGTCGAACGGTTTCAGATTAGTTTTTACTCATTGGTTCAGTCATGGATTGATTCCTTTTCGACCGCGGTTCGTGTACTGAACTAAACTCATTCATTGCCTTTTAAAATTGTAGAGCTTCAAACTGTTCTATTTAGAGCTCAGTTCGAGTAATCGTACAACGATTTCAAATTAGTTTTTACTTATTGGTTCAGTCATGGCTTGATTCCTTTTCGACTGCGGTTCGTGTACTGAACTAAACTCATTCATTGGCTTTTAAAATTGTAGAGCTTCAAACTGTTCTATTTAGAGCTCAGTTCGAGTAATCGTAGAACGATTTCATTGGATTGTAGGGTAAATAAAGTGAATTTTCCAAATTAGTTTTTACTTAATGAATGCTTTTCGACCGCGGTTCGTGTATTGAGCAAAACTTACGTAATGGCTTTTAAACCTGTGGAGCTTCAAACTGATCTATTTAGAGCTCACTTTGAGTAATCCTAGAACGATGTCATTGGGTTATAGTAGTTAATTAGTTTTTTTTTTTGTTTACTTTTTAATAGTGAACATTTTATGTTATCTATTCTTAAAGTGTATCTGCAGCAGAAAAGATTTATCGAACGCAAAGGGAAAAGGAAAGGCCCAAAGCTCTCTCACATCGAAAATTCGCTTTGTTTTCCGTAATTGTTTATGAGCTCGCATGCCGCATGTCATTATTATTCGTTTTCATTTCCCGCAGGCGCCTTTCCACCGTTGTCAGGAGTACGCTAAAATTTTAAACGCTGTAATTGTACCACCGGAGGGACCATAGATCAGTCGAGCCTTTCTTTCTCTGCCGTGCGGTTTTCGCGTCATTAATTATCTTGAACTCCCCCGACGCCGCCGCCGCCGCCACGTGTATCGAATTTGCATAAATTCGGAAGGAACTTGTCAGGGAAATGGTTGGCATTCGCGGGCTCGTTTGCTTCAGTTTTAGTAAACAGCGTAATTTATTCAATCCGGGAGGAATCCGGATTTCAAATGTTCTCATTTCTTACAGACGCCTTCCAGAATAAGTTCTCCACAAAGAAACCACCTCTCGAATGCATCTTATACCGCCACACATACGCGAGTACCTCTTTTATATTTTTAATTATCGAAGAAGAAGAAAAAAAAAATAACACAAATACAAAATTGAACTGTTTGTTTTCGATTTGCACAAAAGACATTTTCCAAAGCTCGCTTTACTTTGTTGTGTTCTGTTTAAAAGGACAATGGAATAATATTGTTCCGCATTTACAAAGAAAACATATTCGTTGTTCTGGCGCAGGTAAACATCATTCTTTCGACGCAGGCGGGGGGAGGTTTTTGTTTCGTTTTATACTCCGGGTATGGGTTTTTTGTGTTCGCGGCACGCATGAAAGCGTACAGTTATAAATTTCATTATTCTCGCCGATTCGAAAGCGGAATTAGCGCACAAAACATTTCGACGGGCGAACAGGTCGCGCGTAAAAAATCGCCGGATCAAATGGTTTATTCCCCCGGATCGCGGGGCCCTCTCCGGTGGAACGCTTCGCGTTTCAATATTTTCAAACCAAACATTCGCCCTGGGCCATAGAAATAGAGGCGAGGGGGGACCAACACGTGTCAATATGGTTTATCGTATTTGCATTGATATTATAGAAATGATAGATGCGTTGAATTAAGCGTGATGTATTACGTTACGCTGAAATGGCAACAATTACGACGGAAAGTCGTAATTATTTCCGATTGACGGCGACATGTGGGACGTGATTTTAGTAAAAGTGTATGCAATTTTTTTTGCCTAAAATAACGACGGAAATTCGACTAATACCGATAATTCGAATACATAGTTAGTGATGGGGGTGGGGGGTGATTTAATGTTTATTACAGCCATAAAAATACTGGCATGTCATCGATAATAATCGATTATATACAGAAACTACCCCTAAGGTATTATTTACTTAAACACATGTTTTGTTTACACAGGCAGAGTTATGCATGGTACCTATAATTTAAAAAAAAAAAAAAACAATATGCATCAGTTTTATGTCAATGAACCTAACAGAAATTCCACACAACATGATTTTTATGTGAGTGCAAATAAAAAAAAAACCTCAGTATAAGTGCACGGAATTATTACCTTCTGCGGGTATTTTTTGGTGGCCACCATATCATAGCCAGAAAATGTCGGAGGTACCACTTGTCTGGAACTATTGAAATGTGCGACAAAAAAATATTTAGTAAGGTCAATGACGTCTTCCTCTCGGTATGAACACGCCCACTAATACCGATCGTTTATTAATTATTTTATTTAAAATTTTAATTCATTCAGCGAAGTAATATTACATTTATTTGTTTTACGATATCAACTATCGATGAATAAATCCGAAAATTTACGCACCAATTAGCCGAGCGCGTTAAAAATGTTTTTGCTTCTCCTTTTTACGTAAATCAACTTTTGCTAATCTCGCTGTTAGCTATGAAAGTATTACTACTTGTAAAATTTTGATAAGTCTATTAAAAATATGTACTATTACGGCCTTGAAATTCCCCAGATTCAGTTCGGTTTTTAGTGACTTGTCAAAAATTTCGAATGGCAGCTTCCAAATCGTAAAATTGAAATGTTTAAAATGCCAAATCTCTTGCTTTTTGAAGTAGAAAAAGATATTGCTTACATTTAATTTACTTTTCTGTTAAATTCTATAACTTCGTTATCTTACTTTTCTGCTGCAGTTGAAATATGACCGACAATCTGAGAACCGAATGACTTTTCAGTGTCAAATGTCATTAATGTCAAATTTAAAGAGAAAGCCTGGTTGACAAAATTAAAATTTCGATAAAAACAGGCTACTTGACAAAAAAATCGTGCGAAATTTTAAGGCCGCAATAGAACATATGGAATAAGAAACTACACTTTGTTTGTACCTTGCTTTTAACTTGTCCGGCAACTACGAACCACATTTGAAAAATTTAAATTAATTTGAAAATACTTAAACTTGTAATTACTTGGAGTAAAGTTACACATATTTATTTTAACAAATCCAGGCGCATTGTAAACGCGTTTAAAACGCCCGGACGACTGATGTACACGGTTCGTGCACAAGGTCAAGTGAAATACTGACCTATCTTCAGGTCGTAATTCAATAGACGGCCGCGAGAGTTCTAACAGTTATCTTACTTTTCTGCTGCAGTTGAAATATGACGAATAATCTGAGAGCCGAATGACTTTTCAGTGTCAAATGTCGTTAGTGTCAAATTTAAAGAGAAAACCTGGTCGACAAAACTAAAATTTCGATAAAAACAGGCTACTTGACAAAAAATCGTGCGAAATTTAAGGCCGCAATAGAACATATATAATGAGAAACTGCAATTTGTTGGTACCTCGCTTTTAACTTGTTACAGCAACTACGAACCAGATGCGACATACGCAGCTTGCACTAGTTTTTAATCTGAAAATACTTAAACCTGTATTCACTTGGAGTGAAGTTACATTTATTTATTTTAACAAATCCAGGCACATTGTAAACGGGGTTAAAATGCCCGGGCGACTGATTTACACGGTTCGTGCACAAGGTCAAGTGAAATACGACCTATCTTCGGGTCGTGGCCGCGAGAGTTCTACTTATCAGCGATGCCAGCAGTTCTCAAACGGTTGAAAAATGAAAATCTGCCACTGCGTTTTTCTCGAAAACTATTAAATTTTTGTTGAGAACGTGTTCAAGAAGAGTTCAATAATTGCCATTTATGGTGATATATTACAGGTTTGCAAATACTCTTGAGTGCAATTAGTGCAGGCGAATCGAAAATACTATTCGACTTGGTTCAATTTCTTATACAGCCCAAATTTTACTGCATTACGTCCTAAACTGTACTAAAAATTAGAACTAATCGAGAATTGTCTTAAAAAAATAGAACCTATTCTATATTTCCAAGCAACCAAAAAAAAACGCATTTAAATAAATTTTGATAGTTTTTGTCACTTTTAGAAATAGAAGCAATTAGCTCCATCTAGTAAAAAGAAGTAAGAGTTGATTGTTTCATTTTTTAATGAAATTTATAAGGCCATTTTCTCAATAAACGTCGACGTGAAAAGTGGATTCCACAAATGTATGTCCGATAATCTGAATATCTCCAGGCAGACAAATTAAATTATTGAACCATTAAAATATCGAGCGCCATCTCTTGCAGGAAAACGAAAGCTGTCCCATTGTTAATTTTGATTACAATCTGGAATTAATTTTTCATTTGTTTTTTTTTTTTAGAATGAAGCATCGCGTCAGTTTGAAAATTTTTTTTTATTGGTTTATTTGAGTAATTTACATTTTGTATTGTCATTCATTTAACTAATTGAAATTATTTACTTAAATTTAAGTAAAAGGAAAGCCGGACTTGTTAATTCAGGCACTATTTTGCCACGCGCTCTCTAAATCCTCAAATAAAGGCCGGAAGCTGAAAAGACATAGGAAAAAAAAAATGTTATCGTCTATTAGAGCATTGACGCTCGTTTGGTTAACTTCCACTTCGTTGCCCCCAATCTTTATCCGTGCGTGGCTCATCTCTCCCGACCGTCGGAAAATTAATTTCACGAAAGCTCCGTGCTTGGCACACCAACGCACTGTCCCGCTCTCGTCGATCCACGCAATCAAGGCAAATCAAAAGTTAATTAAGTGGGCCATGTTTTTGCAAGGAATATTTAGTTGCCTCCCCCCCATTAACAAGGGCGGCACGTTCCCCGGAGAACTGTGAAAAGAAAATAATCAGTTCGGGGGTAAAACGCCACGTTTCCTTCGACGTGACTTGCAAATTTCGTTAACAAAGGGAGAAAAAAACAAGAAACTTCAGTTATTCCATCTATCTTTGTTCTAAGTGAAAAATGGTTTCAAGTAATATTTTTTTTTAAGCGAATACTAGATTTTGGGGATGCAGCACCATTAACTGGTGGCAGCGGTGGGATACAAAGAGACGATGGATGATGAGATTTGTACAGAAATTAAAGCAAAGTATTGGGCTTTAGGCTTTTTTGATAAGTCAAATTCGAAATGATTGAGTATGAGTGTTAAGTTTAATTCAGGACCGTACTTATCTTCTCTCCTCTCGGATGTCTTGTAACTATTTTCGAAAATATGTAAACTTCCCTCGATAACATAGATTTGCGTAAATAACTTCCATCGATTTGGAATCAATTTGCGTGATTACTTCCTGCGCATTATATGATACGTGATCCTAATCCCACAGTTATCTGGAAAGAGCTACGTTCGCCTGCCTCTGTCAAATGACCGCAACCAAAACATATCATCAAAGAGGAGATGAAAGCCGTTGCGATCCTAATCGTGTAAAATTTACGCAACCGTTTCGACCGCGACCTACATTCAAGCGCTCGCCAACTGCATTAAAGTTTGATTCGTGTTCAAATGTGGTTTAGTAATTTGTATCGCCCCACCGCAATTAGACGTTTCAGCAAAATATGATCCTCTCGTTTGTACGGCATCGATTGGCAGATACGTTTTCTGTTATATAATACTTTCAACAAACTTCCACCAAAGCGCACCTTTATGCTTGTATAAATTCATAATGAGGAGGTTTTCCCCAAGGACTTTTTACTTGAAGCCGTCTTTGACGCAGAAAGAAACATGAAATTCATAAAATTATATCAAATTTCAAAAAGAAATAAATGTGTAAATTCTACGTTTTGTAATTGATCATGAAGGCAATTCAAAGATGATTTTATTTTTTTTGACGTGACGTCCTAATTGCTCTCAAGCTTCAAACTTCAACAAGTCGGAAAGACTGTACAAATTTTTTTATACCTATATTTTGATGTATCTAATCATGGACCTGCAATTTCATTTTTCCTTGTCTTATTACTTTTGGAGGAGGAAACATATCTACTCTGGGAATTTAAAAGGATTAAAGATTTTAGTTGATGGTGAGACTGAAAAGGTGTGTTCCGAATTCGGGAAGATTGTTGTACGTTGCTCGGTCGGTAGGGATTCCTGCTTCTCCCTCTAATTCCCTTGGCAAAACAAAATTTAATTAAATCCTGTTTTCAGTTGTTCCAGAGACACGCCTGGTTGGAATCCCAACCACGGACATCGAAGAACTCAAAGACTCGGTGGCGATCCGGTGCGTGGTCAGCGCTAATCCGAGGGCGGCGGTGGTGTGGAAAAGAGAGGGCCAAAGCCAGCCTGCGAGTTTGCAGGAACTGCTGCAGTTCAGTCCTGCGGTTAGGCAACACGCCGGACTCTACACTTGCCACGCCAGGAACAAGGCGGGCGAGTCTCAACCGGTTCGCGTCCATCTGGACGTCAAGTGTAAGTACCGCACTACGCCGTTTAGCAAACATCGCCACCGTCGACTTCTCCTTACGTAATTACGCGAGACTCTCGTTGTATTTGGGGGAGGTTTCGTGTTAACTAATTGTTTTCAACTTATTGTCGCAGCAGCAGAGCTTCCTGCCATTCAGAATTTTAATTACGCGATTTCGTAACGTTGACATTTCAAAATTGACAAAAGAAAACCCATATTACCAGCTGTAAAAACTTACAAATTCATTTGCAAAGAAAAAACTTAGTAAGAAATTCAGCGGAACGGGGTGGGTTAAACAAAACACCAAACAATTTACAAGAAATTGTTTTGTTTAACCCACCCCGTTCCACTGAACTAGGTACTAAGTTTTTTCTTTGCAAATGAATTTGTAAGTTTTTACAAATGGTAATATAGGTTTTCTTTTGTCAATTTTGAAATAAAGAAAAGAAATACGCTTGTATTTATAATTTGACCGAACGCGAGCCTCAAACTTCAAAATTATGGTCTAACCAACTTAACTTCACTCGACTCAATCCGAGCAAGAAAGACGCACAGCGCGCAAAAATATTAAAACTCGAAATTAAAAAGCTAGAAACACCTCAAGACTGGGAACAGACGAGATCCAATTTTAATTTTTTAATTAAGTGTAACCTAAAATAATCAAATTCAAACTTAAAAAATAATTTCAAACTAGATATGTTGTGATCGGAAAGAAGTTAAAAATCAAGTCAAACACTAAGGAAATCAAAACTCAACTTTAATTAAGTCAAATCCAGCAAGGTCAATTCAACTTAAATCAACCTAACTTAAAAAAAATTAAAACTGTTAAAAATTAGAAAGATAGTCTCTAACTTCAGAAGAGAAAAAAATTTAAGCTCGACTGAAATTACGGTCAATCTAACTCAAAGACTAAAAAAATCAAAACTCATCTTTAATTAAGTCAAATCCAGCAAGGTCAATTCAACTTAAATCAACCTAACTTAAAAAAATTAAAACTGTTAAAAATTAGAAAGAAAGTCTCTAACTTCAGAACAAAAAAAATTTAAGCTCGACTGAAATTACGGTCAACCTAACTCATAGACTAAAAAAAACTCTATTTTAATTAAGGCAAATCCAGCAAGGTCAACTCCAAAACTCAAAAACTAAAAAAAAAAACGTCAAAACTAGGAACATACAAGGCCCAATTTTAATTAATTCCAATTTAATATGTTAAACGTCCATTTACGTATGGGATCAAATTAATGAATCACAGTCAAATCTCAACGACTTAAATAAAAACAAGAACTGAATAACGGGCCCGTATTTCGTTAAAAGAAAACGTTAGCAAATAACACCAGATAATTCACTGAATATTTCAGAAACGATTAATCACTCGCTGGTACTCGAATACCGCCGATACCAATTAATTACTCAGGTTCGGCCTTGAAATATTCCAAGAAGGAACGCCCACAGTAAACGTAAGACCCACCATTAAAAGCCTGATTGTGAGTTTTTTTTCCAAAACTCACTATTTCCCAAAAGCCAACTTTTCAGTAAAACGCAGGGCTGTAGCCAATCACATATTTTCACTTAAATTTAATGTATGTAATAAATTCAATGCATACAATTATTGTATACGGTAAATTTAAGTGAGAAAAATGAAACTGGAATGAAAGTCCTCGACAGTGTTGCAGTTTCTAAAGAGTTGGTTCTTGGAAAAGATTGAGTTTTGGAAAGAAAGCTCACAATTGAATTAATAAACAACCCTACGAACTACTAACTATGCGCACAGAAATCGCTGGTCATAAAAACCTGACTACAGTAGTTGTCAGGCTTTGAAAAGCATAAACGAATGATTGAAGTTTGTTCTTGTCCGATGAAAATAGTAAGTAGAAAGTTTTTTTAATCTCAAACCGGACAGAAAAATGAAGGGAAACACACTCAACGTTTCGCTATAGATTTATAGCTTCGTCAGGAGTGTGTTTCCCTTCATTTTTCTGTCCGGTTTGAGATTAAAAAAACTTTCTACTTACCATAAACGAATGCTTTGATTTGCGTAGAGTACGCAATGAATCTCTTCCGTTCAGGGGCCATATTCTCGAATCGAGGGAACAAACTCGCAACAGAACGTGACGTCAAAATGACGTAATTCTCGTGCGATTTGCATAGTTTTGTATGAGAGTCTACGTCATTGTGACGTCACATTATCTCGATTTTAGAATAAAACCCCTGACGCCATTAAACATTCCAATCAATGTGAATAAAAACAACATAAAAAGGTACTATGAACTGACTCGATTGTAACTTGGTACTGCGCGGCGCCCAAATTAAGAAAGCGCCGAGCCAAATGACCTTGTAACGACCGCTGGTTATTAATTTAGCTAGTTAGGGGAGGTCAGCCTGTACACTCACCTTAAAGCTCTTTATGTTTCGACTATCAACGGAACTAACCCCGGCTTACCGATAAGCCAATCTACTCTTTTTAATCGACGAGCCACCCATGGAAGACGATTTTCTTGTTTGGAAGATTTATAGCCAAAAATGCGTTCGCCCGAAAACCAGAACAGAGCCTAAAGACTGTCATGTCAGTTTTTGTTTCAAGTTTTATTAATACGCGTACCGACAGGGTTCTTCATAATAAATAGGAAGAGTTTAACGCCAGGGAAATTCTTATCTTCCACCCCGTCACTTCCCACATCATAATTGGTGGCAGCGGTGGGATTTAATAATAAACAAAAAGAAAAATTAATAAAATCCTCATTCGAGAATAGGCCAGAATGAATCCAAGCGAATCCACGAATCTGTATTCATTGACTGCAGACAGTTAACAGGTAAATTATTTTCTGTATAAACGCAAATTATCCTTGAGAATTGCAAAAGATGATGCGATTTATCTCTCGTGCATTTGTGGTCTACGTTTTCGTTTTACGTCTGAACCGACGCTCTCGACATCAAACGCAATTATTTTATTGTTTTCCGGCAATATAACATCAAAGAAAGTGTCAGAAATAGCAATTTGACGTGTGGGGGTGTGATTTAAGAGCTTCAATCGAAACACCTGCCGGGACTTTGCACAACAAACAAATGCCGCCCGCTTTGAGATTACACTCGCCGCCGTTTGTTGTTCTGCCGAAGTGTATTCAAATGGCCGAAGGGGGCGTGGCTTCTTCTTAAAGTGCGCGTGTGTTTCTGCGTTTCCGCAAGATCAAAGGATACCGCACGGCTTTGTTTACGATAGTATCGGCGGTCTGAACGTCTTTAAATAAACACCTGCCAAAATTTCAAACGATGAAATCTGTAAGTGTCAAGCAAACAAATGTGTTTCGCTTCGCCGCACTGGAAATTTTAAACCGCAACACAATTTAAAAAAATCGAAAGAGATGGTAAAACTAAAATAGAAAATATTTTCATAACCAGACAAGTGGCAAATGATAGCAAGAGGAAAGACAGTAATTAGAAAATACCAAAATTAATTCGAACCTTTTGTTAGACGAAATGAATGACGGTCCCGACAAGCGCTGACGTTTTTGTGTAACAGAAGATTTACTGTGGCATTCTCAGCTGTGTGTATATAATCCAGCTGAGAAACCAGTGTAACGCGACCGAAACTTATTGTGTATAATTATTAAATCTTCACCCGGCCGCAAGTATTCCTGCCAGATGTCACCTGCTCTGTAATCCGAGAACTTTCGCGTCTAATGCGGCGAACTAATTACTTTAATACATGTTTGTGTAACTACCAGTGCATTCCGGTTAAGTTTTGCACTTCACATTAGATGCTCCCGGAACTGGAAACGTGACACACTTATTCCCGCCTCCGTACTTCATAATTAAGTGCGCGAACTTAATAACAATTGACGAAATGAAATTTATTTTGATTTGTGATTGATTGTGTTTGTAAATGTGCAGATGGGCGTTACAAATTGGGTGACAGTTTAATACGAGAAAGGAAAATCTTTTCCGTGCTTCAATAATAACTGGAAAATCAAATAACCACTTTCATGCCCTTTTTATCTCCACTCCGTACAAAGCTGAACTTCGATTTTCTTTGTTAGTAGCGCCTGGTTTTCGAAATGCTTTCTCTCGGTATGTTTATTGCATGGTCCAGGGTGATAAGCTCGCCCGGATTTCCCGGAATTCGCTCGTGCTGGAAACTCGGCTAGCGCAACGCATCGAACTTTCTTATAACTCACCGCTGATTTAACGATATTTTGCTCTGCAAATGCAACGTATTTTATTACATTGCGCAATGCAAGCTTGCCTTTTTCTTAACTTGAAACAAATAGTATGATTTCCTTTCTGACTATACTTTAAGCTTTCGTTATATGTATGTATAAGTTCCCAGTTACATTTTGTATAAATTTTACTTAAATTAAGTATACCAAAACATACAAAATAATAATAATAATAATAATCTGAATTCTTACATGTTGACAGGGACTTTATTATCGTGGCGCTGGAAAGTCGGAAATTGTGTCAGTGCGGCCGTCCCATCCTTTTTCCTTGGAAATCCTTCCGTCATAAAAGATTAAATTTAACGAACACTTAAGCGAGTACGGACTATTAAGTTTGTTGTAATGGGGAATTAAAAATGCATGGAACTTGATTTAAAAGACAGGATTCGCAATCCTATTACGTCGTATAGGGCCCGGGGGAAAGCCATGAATTAACTAGCAGGGGCTCAGCCCGCCCTCTGCACATGCATTTTTAATTTCGACAAAAGTTCTGAGGTATAAACACTTAATGCGGGCAATAACTAACCGCCGCGCGCCGCCGCCGGGGGGATTCCCGGTTAAACGCCATGGCATAGGTGCGCATAATGAAGTAATAGTTCGCGCGGATATGAAGAACATGCCGTTAAAACAGTTTCCAGACCGTGCAGATATGCAAATCGAAACGAGCTAGTTTTAAGTGAGAGGCGATAAATTTACCGGACTTTTATGTAGATAGTCCGCAATAACGTGTTTTGCGTGCTCGATTTACAAGGGGGGCGAATTAAATGCTAATTTAAATGCGGTGTAAAATTTTCCGAGATTCTTACACGCCAACACTAGAAAATTTATCTCCAGAGAATATTTAAATAGGCAAAGTGAAAACTATAACTCAAAGCAAACGATCGTAACAAACAAACAAAATCATGACTATGTTTATATCGAGACAAATAAGCCTTTAGTCGAATTAAAATATGTCAATACAAACATAAGTTAATTTGATATTGTCACGATTACGGAAAATTTGAAAATAGTTTTTAATTAATTTAAAATGTATTTTTTCCAATGCAATACGTGTTATTTGCTGATAAGCGGTTTGCTGGTGCAACGCCTCAGGCAATGAACTTGTAGCGTGAATCCGCAAACTTGCAAATATGCAAATAACTAGAGCATTGATTGAGTTAAAACACTTATACAATGCTCTAGTTATTTGCATATTTGCAAGTTTGCGGATTCACGCTACAAGTTCATTGCCTAAGTCGTTGCACCAGCAAACCGCTTATCAGCAAATAACTCGTATTGCATTGGAAAAAATACATTTTAAATTAATTAAGTATTATTTTCAAATTTTCCGTAATCGTGACATAGCCTTCCCTTCTAAGTCGGCTCGACCCTGAGCCGAAGATTTCCGATAAAAAATGAAATGGTTACGATGTCAGTACATCTGCAAACAAAAGTACAAAATAATATTATCAGCATAAAAAAATGAACATACGTAAGCATAAAAATGTAAACATACATAAGCAATAAAGAAGTACAAGTTCTCATAATAATATTACTGATCTAAAAATAGTGTATATCCCTCATTGATTAACGTAACTTCTATGAACTGAAATTATTCCCTAATTAAAAAATCAAAATATTTTATGAACTGAAATTACACCCAAATTGAATTTTTTAGATCAGTAATATTATTATGATAACTTGCAAATATTTCACTCCTTTAATGCTTTATGTGTTTACATTTTTATGCTTATGTATGTTTACTTTTTTATGCTGATAATATTATTTTGTAATTTAAAATGTATTTTTTCCAATCCAATACGAGTTATTTGCTGATAAGCGATTGGCTGGTGCAACGACTCAGGCAATGAACTTGTAGCGTGAATCCGCAAACTTGCAAATATGCAAATAACTAGAGCATTGTATAAGTGTTTTAACACAATGAATGCTGCAAATAACTAGAACACAATCAATGCTCTAGTTATTTGCATATTTGCAAGTTTGCGGATTCACGCTACAAGTTCATTGCCTGAGGCGCCGCACCAGCAAACCGCTTATCAGCAAATAACAAGAATTGCATTGGAAAAAATACTTTTTAAATTAATTAAATACTATTTTCAAATTTTCCATAATCATGACAATATATCGCTTTAAATAAGAAAATCTAATTTGATGATATAAACGCTCGGAATTGTTTATGGGCGGAGCAATTATTATGCTATAGTTAACTTCATGTCGTTTTTTAAATAATGAAATTAGGCACAGTTATCCAATGTATGTAAAAGATAATGACACTATTTTTTTAAGTCTTTGCTCCTTTGCTAGTTTA
The DNA here is from genome assembly GCA_036172665.1 of Prosopocoilus inquinatus. Taxonomy (NCBI): domain Eukaryota; kingdom Metazoa; phylum Arthropoda; class Insecta; order Coleoptera; family Lucanidae; genus Prosopocoilus; species Prosopocoilus inquinatus. Next base: position 4,654,153 of record CM069873.1, read on the forward strand.
ATCTCATTTTTAAATTGGGTTCGTTAAAATTTTGATTGATATAAACGTCGCGGATTATCTTATTATTAAATAATATTATTATTTTACTAATCAAAATCACTTGTATAATAAACAAAATCCTGAAATCATCAAATTTGATAATTAAAAAGATTTTCCCATTTCTCCAAGTGACTTTTAGCGCCTTCCTAAACTTTCCTAAAAACTTTCACTCCGTAAGCTTCTGCTAATCCTAATTAGGCACGCTCTAGATGAGATTTGCATTTCATTATTACAAACGGAATAAAGTTGGGACAAGTGAGATTACACGGTTGCTCAAGTGTTATCTAAAAATGGATTTCCTTGAACGGAAAAATTCCGATCTAAGCGTTCATAAAATTCGCGAACAAAACGGAACGGATTAGCTTAATTGCTCGTGCATGATTGATAACCTCCGGAATATGTACCACTTCAATTATTCGTGTCGAGCCCTGGGATGCATGCAAATTCACAATTCATTAAATTACGCGTTAGTGATTCGGGTTTTTATTCAGGAAGCCGACCGACGCGGATGAGGAGGAGGTGGAGGAGGAGGAAGAGGAGCAGGACGCGTCCATCAAGGATCGATCCCGATGAGCGTCGCTAAACAAACGTTTAATATTTACCCTGTCCAAATGTAAATCAAAGGTTCCGTAGCGTTAACACATGTTATCGTAGCATTGTTTACCCCGTTCGTCAGTATTACATCGATGTTTATTGATTTCGATCGGCATTGTTTTTGCGAGCAAAAGACCAGTAAGGGTTGATTTCAACTGGAGCGGTGAAAACTTGTTGACCCAATTTCGATTCCTAACATTAGTCGAGTACCTAAACGACCGCGTAATAGCGTCGCAGGGCGACGGATCGAACTCCATAAAATTCTAGCAGGATCTAAAGTATTTAGAACACTTGAATTCCACGAACCCACAACGTTAATTTTGCCACACCGACTTTTCTACAAAAAGAAACAAAAAGTCTATTTAGTTAATGCATTTAGTAACATCACAGGAAACGAGCGTTTCTACTCAAACAACTCATGTAGGACATTAGAAAAGTCATTCAATAATTTGCTAACTACGATCGTAACAAGAAATTAACTTTCAGCATAGCCAGCAGCTTAGTCGTGACGGGCGTGACAGTTTGCTTAAACGCGAAAAATAAGTCGAGCGCCACCTAATCTTAACCCAAGATCAGGAAAAAATTGCAATAGTTTCATGTCGACGCACAGTAAAATAAAACCCTCAAAGAATAGCCTTGAAAACACCAGGAGCGTGTACGCGACCTTAAAAGTAAACATGCATATGCGGCTATTAATCTATTCACGTGACTGTCTCAAAACCTGACACGGAATCTTAAATCAAAATTAATAACGCATCTGCAACCTCGAACAGCTGACGCATTTGCACCCTGATACGAGGAGAGCTTCGTAGCAGCCGGTAGGAAAAATACTTCGCAGAAACGGTACGGAAGGTGTCGGTACGAAAAGGGGCGCCACGTAAGCTGTTACGGAAAGGATCGGTACGTAAGATCCCCCCGCCGAAGAGCTCGTCACAAAAAAATTGATACGTACGCCTGTACGGGAAGAAAACCGTGACAATAATAACTTAAACGAAAATAGCCAATGTTTGTTGGCATAAGCTACGTGAGCTTTTAGTTCTTCAGGGCACCAAATTACAGTTGGCCGAGGCCGTAAAGATGCAGGTAACCTCCCTGAGGCTCCTCGCCAACACTACAAAAATTATGGTCGCGAAATGAGGTCGAGCTCCCTCATGATCAGCAAGCCCCGGGGATATCGAAACGTCACTGAGCGGATCTTTCCGCAGGCGTCAAGTTAATAAAGCCGCCACTTGGCTTCGCCCCGAAAGTGCTAAAGGAAACGAATCAAAAGCTCGTTGACATAAGCCAAAACCAACCGAATAAAATCTCATACCAGAGCCAATCCCTGTAAAAGTCAAATGAGATTGCGTTTTGAAACTCCGTCGAATAACGAAACTGACATGAAGCTTATTTCGTTTGAGCAAGACAGCAAAAGACGCAGCGTCAAATTTTATGGACTCGTTTTATGTTTCTCACCGCACCAACACAACGAAAATTATGCGCCCTCCTCCAGATGGACGCACCGCGAAATGAGGCCGAGCCCTCTCATCACCACTCCCTCCCGAGGATATCGAGATGATACTGAGTGGAAAGAGCATGCTTCAAGATAATAAAGTCATCACTTGGCTTCGCCCCGAAAGTGCTTAAGAAGGAAACAAACAAATCGAAAGCTCGGCGACATAAGCCAAAACCGACAGAGTAAAATCCGGTGTCAGAACCAATCCCTGTAAAGGTCAAGTATGAATACATTTTGAAACTCCGTCGAATAACTTAGCTTGAACAAGGCAGCAAGAGAAAACAGACGCAACGTCAAGTTTTACCGACTCGACTTGACTTTGGATAAATAAAAGTCTTTAATTCCCACGAAATGCTGTGAAATGCAAATGCAGATGATCGCAGATAATTGCAAAACCATACAAAATGCACTGACTTCGATGAGATGTTTACATTATTGCAATTATAACACTGAAGTAATGACTTCATGAAATTTATTGCAAGAGCATCCCTGAAATGTATGGAACGATTTGCGAGCAAAATAGATCGAGGCGCGTATGAAAATAATAAAGCGATAATAAAGTCCAGCCTTGCACTGCGGTGGAATTGCATCACACAGGGTGACTCTGAACAACGGTACTTGACACCGTAACAAATTATATATTGCATTGATTATCATGGTACGAGAAATAAATGCAAACGTCTGCTACGTTTAAGTTCTTGTACAATTACGTTTTTTTTTTTTTAGTCGCATAATTTTAAATACTGTTTTTTTTTTTAAACGGTCGTCAGCCCCTACGAATATGAAATCACGAATCGATCGCAAATCATCGAAGCTCTTGCGCTTGTCTTAACGTTCGTGAGGATCGCTACTTTACGGGATGTGATGAGAAAAAAAGCTCTGCTCTTAATTTCCAATGGCAGATACAATTTCGATCCACCGGTTTTCGGGAGTATCCGTACCGCAGGATCGCTTCTTATGTTGTTTTTTTTTTCTTTTGCCTTGAGCAAGAATAACTTTGCCGTCGCACAAAAAGCGCTGCGCCGTAGGCACACATAATAGTCATTAATCCAAATTATGTGGGAACATAATAATTCAACATCAGCCGACTAATCTTATTTGTACAGTCGAGCGCTGGTGTAATTGCTGTTTCCCGTTCGTTATTAGTTCGAAGGCAGGGTACAAATAACTTTCCGTAACTCGTATATTTCCATATTAATATCAGGGCCGTATAACAGATTACGGTCGGCGGATTTTTTCCTGCGAGCCGGGCGCAGGTGTCGCATCCATTGCGATGATGTGTCGGCCACCGGAGGTTACGGCAAAATTCTGATGAATGCGCCCCCTGCTGCCCCCTCCCGCGTTCTGATTAAACGCGTGCATATTTCAATCAATCGCCCCGTATTATATACGCGTCCGAACTTCCAAATCGCCCAAATTACTTTTGTAAACTGCGAACGCTAATGACGACCATTTACAATTCGTAATGTGCATGACAATGTACGAAACGATTGTTGTTTGAGTTTCAGGGGGGGACACACGTCGGAAAACGCGATCGATGATGAGAACGAAAAGGGGAAAGTTCTATGTATATATGTATTTAGTACAAGGATTCATCAATCATTTTCATTATTACATGTTACAAGTGCGTAAATAATCGAAATATTTTGTAGTTTATTAAAATTTAATGTATACAATAAGAGGACGTTGAATTTTATTTTTATGCATTGGAATGAGCGATTCATCAAGTTGCTTTATTTGTTTCCACTTTTGAACGAATTAATCAAATCGCAATCAATTTTCCTCGCCGTCTAATTTCGATGCAGAGAAATCAATCGGCGTTGATTTATGAAGTCCTAGATAAATCGCTTTAAAATTTTATTTAAAAAAAAAAACGTAATTTCAGGATAAAGGACATTAGGGAAAAACCAAATCCGGTGGAATCCCTTAAATCCTCCGACGTTGTATAAAACGTTTTAAGGATCCTTGTTTACTTTATCGAGAGGAGCGTAATTTCCCCGGCGCTGGGATCGATATTTCAGGTATTTATGGCGTCCCGGCTTCCAGGTAATTTAACTCGGAAAGTGGCTATAATTTGACACATCCGCGCCGCCTTATTATTCGGTATTTGCATGCAAATGCAGGCGCCTGCAATTGTCATTCCGACCGTGAGGGAAACACGGCAGGTAGCTCCGTTGATTACGCAAGATATACGGATTAAGCATGACAGATGTCTGAAAATCTCCGCCGTTTCTGTTAATTCGATTTGTCAATCTGAACGCGAAAATATTGCGCCCGGGACCAGATTTGAGCGATGTTGATTGAATTTAGAACGATGCGGCGGTCTCCACGTTTTACGTGTTTTTACCGAGGAGGAGAGATAAATTATCCAACAGCTCTGCCAAATGGAATTCATTCTTATTTTTAGAACTGTCTCAATGAATTCAATTATATGACTATCGTTTCACTTTCTTAAAGCTTCAGCAAGAAGGTAGTTCTTGACAAAAACGTGCTTTCAAACCTGTAGCGACTTTTTTCCTAATTGCTGACACGGAATTTATAAAGTAAATAACGAATTATTATTAACTACTATTGTACTATCATACACCGTAACATGTCTACAAATCAATAAATAATGAAGTAAATCAGAGTTATACATCACAGGTTAGGTTAGCTGGCGTTGCGTCATGCAGGGTCAACGTTTGGCGAACAGATGTCGCTCTATGTATCCGGCCATTTCACGGATTCGGTGTGCTCCCACATCGGCCGCACTTCGTTAGTAACCAGCAAGGTTTCGATAATAATCCCACAGGAATGACCAGCCAGAACTAGTCACCGCTAGTAGATAAAATAAATAATCCAGCGGAAAAGTCCGGAAAAAATCCCACTCGAAAAAAATCGATTCTAAATGAGAGAGAAAGAGGCCGAAATAACGTTAAATAGCACCGTAAATAACTGAGTCTTACTTAATTAAACAAATCGTACACGACGAGACGATCAAATTCCAGTCAAATTGTATAAAATGAATCATGCTGTCAATAATTCAGCACAAACGGTATGCAAACAATGTTACTCGTACGATGTCGACAATGGTAATGGCGAGAATGTAGTCCCGTACAAGCGTTGTAATAATCCGGATTCTTATCATTATTTTTTCTTTGTGAAATTCAGTGCACTTTAATTAAGATACTTTACCAAGGACCCATTTCATAATCGAACTGAAAGAGGACAGTCTGATGTATAAATAACTACGTTTTCATGTCTTTTTGGACATATGAGTGTGAGTTTCATTTGACAGTCTCCTTTAGTTCGATTATGAAATCGGGCCTAAGTTAGAAATCACGTCGAAGTATGATTCATTTGAAAATTAAACACCTGCAACTTATATAACGAAAGCATTAGTCAGCTTGCAATATACCAAAAAATGAGATCATACTAAGGTAATCGCAGTGTTAAAAAAAAGAACAAGTTTGCATTGCACTGCTTTGCAGAACGAAAAACATAGGCGGTCAATCATGGAAAAGCTCCAGGCGTTGCACTTATGCAGTTCTCGGTGCAAACCAATTCCTAGAAAAACCAGGGACTAGCTCTAGCTCTCCACGTCGTCAGATCGTAAGAAATATGATCAGAAAAGTAAGCTTGAGAGCAGTTCCGCATATGACGCTTGGTTTGACATACGTCTTAATTTTCTTCGTTATAAAATTTTTAAAATTATTTTCTGTCGGTTAACTTCCCTAATTTAATTTAAATAAAGTGTGCCTAAGAAGCATCCACGATCAGCGAGCGCGAGTTTAGATAAAATAGATTCATTATTGCTTAAAATTTCAGTCTCTGACAAATTTTATAAGGCCTGTTCGAACAGCAGCCTGTGATTGGTTTGAAATTGTCAGAAGCACGCGTTTGTCTGAGTTGTACGCTCGATGGAACTGTTAAAATCGATGGGCAACTGGTTTTGACGGTTTCAAATCAGTCAGAAATGCTGTACGAACGGACCTATAGAAGTGCATTGATTTTTCTTGATCTTTCCTTCTCCCTTTCATACTCTAGATTCAGTATTGCGGTAATTTTTTAATTTTAAACAATTAATTTAATTGAATACATTGCTTCTTTGTAATCTTTTGTTATTGTATATGAAACTTTCTCTTAAATTTGAAAGTATCTTTATATTTAAAGATTAAGGTTTTTATTTGAATGACTATAAGGAAGAACTGTTAAATAAGCTGAGAAAGAGCTAAGGAGCGGATCGATTTCGACAATTCTAAAAATATAAGTAGGTACCATTCGAGCTGTCGGTGGAAAACGGTTTGGAAATCGATTTTTGGTTTTCAGCTAAACCAGAAAACGCTACTCTCTAAGAGAATGGAGATCAAAACTTGTACGGTTTGTTTAAAAGAATTGGGGACAGAAAGGGGTTGAAAAGTGGATTTTAACCCCCGTGCGCGCTTTTTACAGCGTGTTTCTGGCCATACCTCATTATTTACACGGGTTAAGTTGGCCCAACGAATGGGAAAAATAGTGACGTAAAAAAATTCAAAGTGAAGGGCGAATAAAAAGTCAGCATTTCAAAACGGTGGTCTGAAACAATTTCCGGTTAACTGTGCAACGTTGCCATGTCTACATACTGACCTCCGAAAGCGTCTAAAAAGGCGTCGTTGCCGAAACCGGTTCGATAAATTTAGACTGTAACAGGAGTTAGGAGTCATAGTTTACGAGGTATAAGTATCGAGTGAGCAAAGATGTGCTTAAATGATTAAGTGGAAGCTATTAGCTCTCTAAACACGAGTAAGGACCTCTATGTTTCTTAATTCAGTTTCTGATTCAAAGATGGCGGTATTTAATTGGTTGTTAAAGCAAATTTATAATATTTTATAATCTATTGTCGCCTGAATAAGTTTGTGCTTTACAATGTATTATCCAGGTTTAATCGAAGCAGTGAACCCTTATAATAATCGGTATATCAATGTTTATCTAAGCCAGTGGAGATCACGGAGATGGGGCCCCCCTTAATAACTCCGAGTGCACACAAACATCATACGTACACACGCCGAACGGGGAGGGGGGCCCGTAATCTTATATAAATTACGCAACAATCCCGCAAACTTCGTAGATTAGTAAATCTCCAGTTCGGATGTAATTCGTTCCTTAATTAGCGCGGCTAATTTGATAACTGGACGCGCCATGTTGGTTTAGGACGGGCCCGGGCTCTCTCTACCAACTTATAATCGGGCCCAGTCTTCTAACACTCGCACAGTTTACAGGGGGAATAACCGACGGAATTTACGCCGATGTGCGTCGGGTGATCCCTTAATGGGGCAAACACACTTTGGATAAAGTCAAATACGCACACGCTTTCGTATAAAATATTCAGGGGAGATCGAATTGTTTGTTGGCTGCTAGGGATTCCAAACGTTTCACAATACAAAAACAAAACTTTTTCTAATTTTATTTCAAAATAAAGTAAATTATTGGCAAAATTATAATAATCATGTTGAGTATCACTTCGGAAATAAATTCGCAATATGTCGAAGGGTAGGTTTAGCTGTTAAGAGGCTTTCACGTATACGAGATGAGGTCCTTTGTTATCGAATGCAAAATGATGTTCTTCCGCCGCAGTTTTTCGCAGTTCTCTTTTGTAGACGGGCGGAGTTTTCCGACGATATCGGTGATGCATTGACTCATAAATTCGCTTTGTATTCTTTGAGTTTATTCCTCCAATCCCGCGCACGCCTCGGCGACATAAAAGTACATTATCGCGCGCGGCGAAACGCGAAACTTAAAAACAGTCCAACCGGGGAGCGTTTTCAAAAACGGCGAGAGAAAAGAAGTTTACATTTTCCTCCTCCTCCTCCTCCGCCTTTTGAAATATGTTTTTTTTTTCACGAGGAGTCGAATTCTTTTAGAATTAGCGGGCATAATGCGGGGGCTCTTTCAAATGTCGCATTTTCAATTCGACTCGCGTACGTATCTTGCGGGGCATCACCACAACATTATAATAGGGGGGGTAGATAGGGCGACGAGATTTTCAAAGCACGCTCTCCGACAGGAGAAGTTCCTTGCACAGCTTTTCTTAAAACCCGCCCGCCCTTTTAGAGAGCTTTCACTTATCTTCGACAATATTGCAGGTTAACCGAGTTTCGATAGCGTCAGTGGTAACCAACGATCAGTAAATAATACGCAGTTAAATTTTATGTTTTGCATCCGTTTTGCGACATGAAAAGAGCAACTTTTTTTCAATAAACGTCACACACCTCGTATATAAAAAAAAATTCTTTAAATCTGCTTACATGCAAATTATCTCTGAAAATGCAAAAGCTGCGACGATTCATCTCCCGTGCATTCTTAATCTATTTTCCTTTTCGCAATTAAACCGACGCTGTCGATATTCTATGTAATCATCTTATTGTGTGTCGGCGGTTAAATAAACACAAAAAAGTGTGAGAAGAAAATCAAGCTCATTTCTATGAGCATTATTTACCACTTCAAACAATCAAACAATGTGATCTATTTGCTGGCCCCTTGTTGCTGTTACTAAAGGGGCGTGACTTTGCTTTAAATGCACGTGTGGTTTTTGCGTGTTTGCAAGATCAAATGTTAGTGCCGAAGTCGTGAATGTCAATTACGTCGGCTTTGTTTACATAGTCTGGACAACTGGTTTCTATAAAATTCATGTTACTACGCCTCTCTTTAAAATAATGTAATTTTGCCCCCTCCCCCTTTCCCTTTGTGTCAAAAAATTACGCAGATGTTTATCTTTCTTCTTTATGTGTTATGTAAGGTATGCAAATTTCATTTTTATTCAATTTTCACGCTCAGTCCGCGCCTCCCAACGTGGAAATCGCTTGTCTAAATGCTTATTTTCCTTTTAAGTGACCACCAGCAGTTTATTTACGTTCTTCACTGTATTACTGCATTTTTTTTTGTACGGCGGAGCGTGCGTTTACGTTTGCCCTTTAATATCATTGGTCTTTCCTACCTCTACTTTTATTCGCTTGGCTCTGGATGCTGTCACGATGACTTCGACTCGTGCAAACCCTTCTCCGCTTCACTTCGAAATGGGACACGGCAAGTTTTGGCTTTATTAATTTGCGACGTGTCCGGACCACGCAGAGTCGTCTTGCGTGATCCCCAGGGTACATTGGTGTGTTTTCGCGTGGGGGCTGCGGCCCCATGGCTGCCTATATTCCGTGGTAAATAAGGCATGCTCTTCTGGTACCGGCAGGACCTCGCAGAAGTTTTCTGCAAAAATTGTACGACTACGGTCGGAGATAATTTGGCGTCCTGGTGGACGCCTCATCCGGGTTTGTCTCAGCCTCGTCCGTGAAGTTCAGCATAGGCTATGTTTGCGAGTGTTGCTTTCTCTTTTCATTCTTTCCTTCTCTTACATGCTTTTAGTACCACGTTTGATTCAAGTTTCATTTCTCTCTTTTCATTCATTATTCAGGTTTCACGGGCATAGGTTGGTTTTCCAATTTTTTTTTTAGGTCTTAGTTTTTTAAGCCTCCTATGTTTTATTCGGTCTACTAAAAGACGTTTAAACTCTCTGCGGCTTTGCTTCTTTTTGATAACCGTTTTCAATTGATTTGTCTCCATCTTCTTGACCTGTAAACGTTGCATCTAGCTATTCGATTTGTTCCACACCTTCTATTACTCATTCTTGTGCAATTTATGACTAGCTCTTAGCTCTATTTCGGTATCATATTTATTGTAAGTATTTTAAGTATCCCAATCATTGTTGTACACGCCATTTAAAAAAAAAAATATATAACGGAGGTGTTTGAGCCACGAAAAGAAAAACGCTCCGCTTGTTTTGCCTGCCTCTGTTTGGTATTTCATTGCGGAGGGTTCGCTTCCCTCGGACGCGAAATTTTGCAATTTTTCGGCGAGATTTACGCGCTGAAAATCGCGAAACCGCAGAAAGGCGGTTGTAAACAGGTGGTGCGGTTTTTTCGTGCGTGCAAGTTTGCGTTTCGCCGTTGGATTACGGGCTTTTCAGGAGGCGACCGACGCCGACGTTTCACTTCGCGGCTCCTTTTTTTAAGCGAACATTTTACAACACGACGTAATATTTTGCGGCTTTACAATTTTGCGGGAAAGGACGAGCCGATCAACAATTTTATCCTTGAATAATGAAAGTGTTTGTTTTTTTTTTTTTTTTGTAGCGAGTCTGGCGGGGTAGAGGAGTTTTTGAATTCCAGTAAGTCATTTAAAATTACCTTCGATTTTTTTTCAGATTCTCCAAAAATTTTGAGTGTCGGTCCAGACCGTCTGACGACGTCTCCTCTCTTCACGTCCGCAACATTCGAATGCGTCGCCGAAGGCAATCCCCAGCCGACGTACCAGTGGCTTCAAAGACTTCCGACGCCTTCCACAGAAATAAAAGAAAGGGGTCGTGAGGCGAAGCTGCACATCCCCAACGTCACCTACGACTACCAGGGTGAATATGTATGCAAGGTGACTAATATCATCGGAGGCACCGAGCGTACCGTCCAGAGTGAAGCCATTGCATTACAAGTAGTCGGTGAGTGTACCTATAATACAGGAGATCGATCAAGGAAAACGTGGCGTAAATAATTTATGATTAATTGCAGTTATTTGTGGTTTGTTGAGCCTTCAGTGTTTAACAAACCCACCTTTATAATTGAAGAAGTAATTGCAGTTCTTTTACCCTCTTCGCTTTTTTTTCTTTCTTTCGCTCCGTGATTTCTTTTATTCTTTCGAAAATACTAAAGATGATTTACTGTGCTATTCAGAATATAACAGAAGCAAAACACACGAACGGACATCGTGCAACAATTTCAATGGACTTCTTTTATTTTTACGCTGCATTTGAAAGCAAATTTCCTCCTGCTGGCTCTGGGATCTTGGTTACGTCATGCATGACAAATGGTCAGCCTTTGATGCTATGAACTTAAAAGTTATTAATCTTTTGTGCGGAAGCTTTATTTGCGTGCTTGTTTTTCAACACACGGTCTCAGACTTCGAGCCAGTGATTCCTCCCCCCAACCCCCTAGACTCAAACGCCCTCATAAGCTCTTAATACCGAGGCATTTTTAAACCTCGAACGTTATCTAGGAGATTAATTTCTATACGAACTGAAGTTTTACGTCTCCCTGGAGAATATTGACGAGTTTCTAATGTGCAATTTTTACCTGGTGAAATTTTTGAAAATAAAACTTCTGCCCCTTTGTTTTTATACAGGGTGATTTATTAGCTTTACCGTATGAAATCTCAAGTAATTAAATTGTGAGTGTTTTTTTTTTTAATTTATTCTCGAGCTATAGTAATAGGTGGGCTAAAGTATTTCTCAGTTAGTTTCCGGAATTCAAAGGTCCGTATGATTAAAAATCATCTCTAACTGAAGATGTGATTAAAATAAACAGAAAACGGTACAGCTTTGTATCACTTTCATGAGTAAGAGAGTGACGAATGAACATTGCCATGGGAAATAAACGTGTCACTCTCTTACACATTAAATTGACATAAAATTATACCGTTTCTTGTTTAGTTTAATTTCAACTTTAATCATAAGATGAGAATGAATGATGAAGATCAGTGAAATCGCGTGTTCAGAAACTTTATTGTCATACCCCGTATATAAATGAGTTGTGAAAAGGAATATTTTGTAAATGCAGAATGTAATTCGGGCCGGAATTTCGACGCTAAGAGAGACAATCTTGTTAAAATCGATTCGCCCGGATCTAAAATAGCCGCCGCCGCGCTCTGCCTTTACAATTTACCCCCGGAATTACTTTATCAATTGATGCCTAGGGTAACGGCGGTGGTGTTTTGTAATTATGGCGAATTTCTTTCCGGCCTTCTCGCACGCAGGGCGGCCTTCTTCGTCCTGCACGCGGACGGGCCCGGAGTTTTCGGGCGCACGTGAAGACCGGAAAACGGTTTTCGTTAAGCCCCTTTATCTATGCCGGATTGTGGATGCGGCGGAGCGCGGGCATAACGGTTAATTGGAACTGAATGTGTAAAATGTTCCGATTAGGTTTCTGTCTCGTTTGTTATGAGCGTCGCTGAAAAAGCCCCCTCGCCCCAAAATCCAGATAAACATCTAGCGCCGGCATTTTCCGGCAAATAACTTTGATAATGTGTGGTGTGTGCAGGAACACAGAAACTGCCAATAAGTTTGTTTCTGTAATAACGTGCAGATTCAGTTGATAAAACAAAATAATTAAGATTTTTGTGTTTGCGCGCCTTGCCTATAGTAATCTAATCGCATATTTTTATAATAAAAAAAGATCTCGCAGTATGTATATTGCATTTTAAATAAATAAGTACTTTTATCACACAGCAAGCGTCTGACGTCATCATTAACTGAATGACCTGCAACGGAATGTAGCGCGCCTTGCCTATAGCAATCTAATCGCATGGGTAATAAAGTGTCCGTGTACGTACAGTGACGCTATTTGGGTCGTAAGAAGATTGTGCTGAGCAGATTAACTTACAGCACAGCCAGCGGCTCAGATGTGACAGGAGTGAAGGCTGATTAAACGCGAAAAGTTGAGTGGACCACTTAATCCTAACCAGAGATTAAGAAAGGATTCAAGAGTCTCAAATTATGTAACAGTTTATTGTCGGCAAATAACAAAATAAAATAACAATGGTAACCACACCAGAAGGGTGTGTACACACTTTAAAATCTGCGTGGGTAGTCACCACCTTATCACATGCGTGAGTACGCGCCTTGAAATAGCAAACGATAAATTGTCGTTAAATACAAATTACCATGGAAATGGTTTAAAACCACAGCAACTTCAAATGGATTTGTCATTAGTTTTACAACAAAAAGATTTACATGACGAAGTATGGCGTTATATGAAGTTATATGCTGATGATATGATGAATTTTAAAACTCCGCCAGAATAACAACTGTCACAAAAAAATACCAAACGCTGAGAACCAAAACAAAAACTAGTCTAAGCGTCTGAACGTTTTACAATCCTGTCTCGACTTGATAACTTTAAGTAAACAGATTCTCTCGAAATATTATGAAATAAAATGCTGATACGAAAAGCCGATACGAAGAACTTGTACGTGAAGCCTGTAAGGGAAGAAAGTTCTTCTTAGTAACGGGCTGACGCAAGCTGCAAGAGTTTCTTATTTTTCAGTGCATCGCATTAATAGCCGGCCACGGCCGTACAGATGCAAGAAACTTCTCTGCAGTTACGATACGAAAATACGAAATTCGAAAATTATGCCCTGTCCGCAACGGACAAAGGCATCGAAATGGGGCCACGGCCCTTAAAGCCCCGTGCCCTGAAGAAGCTTAAACGACACTGACTGAAAGCGCACGTGTTCAAAATATTAAAACCACAACTTGGCTTCGCCTCGAAACCTCTAAGGAAGAAGTTCAAACAATGAAAAACTAGCTGACTTAAACTGTAACCAACCCAAAGTAGTTTGACGTAAAGTTGAGCCAATTCCTGCAAAGGTCAAACGTGTGCGAATTTTAAAATTACGCCGGAATAACAAGGGCCACCAAAAAAAAATATAGCAAACGCTGAGAACCAAAACAAAAAGTAACCTGGACGTCCGAACTTTTCACAATCCTGTCTCGACTTCGTGACTTTAAATAAATTGCAAGATTCTCACGAATTATAAAATAACACGCAGACGACCTAATAAAAGTCGAGACGAACAAAAAAAAACTGCAGGCTTACAGGTGTTTGTTTGGTAATGCCGTGATGGCAAAATAATAAAACGCCGCTGCGGAGACGTCCTTAAAGCGATAAAATCGTCTGATAAAAATTACTGGGCCGCGTGTAAAATGAAAGCCTCGTACTGCGGCGAAAATATATTCTACAGGGTGACTCTAAAGTGGAGAGTTGAAGCCGTAACAACAGATATCTATTGCGACTTTTTTCGTATCGAATCGAAATTTGTGACAGAAATGTCTCTAAATCAAAGTATTCAATCTTTATTGTTTATTTTTAAGTACAGTCAGAAGTATTTCGCAAAGAAGGCGGAACGTATCAGCTGTTTAACATTCTGCTTTAAATTTGAATAAGAAAATCGAGCATAATTATGGTAGATTAATTTGAACACTTTACGATTTAATTTAAGTTACAAGTTAGGGGCAATTAGTATCATCATCTCGAATCTAATAGGCATATTAACGCCGGAACAAGAACGATCACAGAAAGAAATGCCAAACGCTGAGAACCAAAACAAAAAATAAGTTGGACGGCCGAACTTTTTACAATCCTGTCTCGACTTCGTGACTTTAAATAAACAAACTGCAAGATTCTCACGAATTATGAACTAACATGCAGACGATCTAATAAAAGTCGAAATGAGCAAAAAAAATTTTGTGTTTGAGGAAAGAAGATTCTCAAATTTGAAAAGAAAATCATCCTCGGAATAAATAACGGATTCTATTCGTACTTGACGAAGGTTTTACGAAAAGTTGCGATGATGTCTCTTTTATTTGCGCAGAAAAAAAATAAGAATAATTCTATTACTTGGCCCTCCTCTTGTTTTTTAAAATGTCATTTTAAAGCGTTTAAAGAGGGAGTTGAAAACAAGAAATTAAGGCATTAAAATGTAAAAGACTTTTCTCAGATATCTTTAAACTGGGCTTTTTTTAAATTAATTGTGACGTTTTAATTCTTTTTTTTTTCTTTTTCTTTTTCATTGGAAAACAATTTGTCTTCGTGGGAGTGTATTCCGCCGGAGGAGTTTATCGCTTTGTGATATTCGAGCGAAATAAAAATTAATTAAAAATATGAGTGTCTGCAGAAAAAAAAGAAAAGAGGGGGAGAAAAACAGGGAAAGCGATGAATTTTAATTAAACGCCTTTCTTTCCGGCACAAAGCGCGCGGGGCACGAAACAATTCAATTATTTCGAGCGGTTATCTTTTATGCTGGCCTCTTATTTTTTAGGAGCACCGCAAGTACTGCGACACACATCAACTCCGGAAATAGTGGTCGAGAAAGGTCAAAACGCCGAAATAAGTTTGGTCGTTTGCGCGGATCCGCGCCCCCGGGTGGTCGCCTGGGAGTGGGGCTCCCTACGACTCGAGGCCGGTTCCGAAATGGGTAAGCAATAAATAATGAAGCGAATCCGTTTTTACGTGTAAATATTGTAGGCAAATATTAAATTTGCAGTTTTAAAAAGCAGCGCGCCCCTAATTGACACCAGCGGGGGGGGCGAACGTCCGATTTGTTTTAATTATGCGGCGTTGCTCCGACGCCCACGGGACGCGGTTTTTCGTTTTACAAAGTTTTGATGTCATTTTTATTCATTACATTAGACGCCTACGCAAATCTTCTCACCTAATTGGTTTCAGGATTATCCTAATTCAATAAAGAAAAAGTGAAATTATTTAAAAACAAAAAAAATTCTGTCCAGCAAACCTTGGAAACAAAGTAGAGATCGATTCCTGGCTCTATTTTGAAAAACCAGGCTACAAATAAGGAATTTCGAGGTGCAAGCTTTGAAAGGATTGGTGGAAAAAGGGGTGATTAATTTTTTGCTATTGTTGAGACTACCACCTCCTTCTGAACAAAGTTATTTCATGGCAACCATAAACTTCGTTTCGGTTTTTAAAACTTTCAGATAAATCTATCAGAACTTAATTCTAACAACTACATACGCAGTTTCAGCGATCGGTTTCCGATGAAATCGCGTAGGAACGTCGGGGGAGGATTACGTAACTTTCATTTCCGTCGGCTTTTTTTTGCTCACCCCTTATCGCGGAAAATATTATGAGCGTAAGAGAACGCTCCGAATAACATATGTAACTTTCCCCATAAATCTGCAACCACTTCAATCGAAGATAATACCGTCGTGCTTTAAAGTTCGCGATAAGGTCGAGATTGAATATAAATTTTTCATGGCTCTTCAGTCTGAAGTAGTAGTTCGCCGTAAGTTTCAGTTGCGCAGAGATTATTATCGCGCCTGTTCCACCCCGCGCTTCGAGTCCTCCGGATTTCATAATTCAGGACGAGACAGAAAAATCAGAAAAAATTAAACGCCCGCGGTGATATATTCCGGGGGCCTGTAAGGACTGTTTTAAGCTCCCGGATATCTTCCAAAAAAAAAGGGCGATAAATTTCTTTACGCGAAATTTCGCGCTGCTTTTTTACATACTAAAATATGAAATATGAATTAGATTGCATAAAATATCACAGTTCGTTAACTTTAATGGCACACTCAGACGTATAATTTTGATCCGGGGGCGTTTTCACTGTTTGCGGAAAAGTACTTAACGTAAAAGTGTTGGTTGCCTCGATGATGTATATTTTTATGGTCAGCTGAAAATAACATACAGATTTTATTGCTTAAAGGAAAAGCAAAAGCCAACTGGAATACTAAATACCTAGTTAAATAAATCTCCTGGGAAGGAAATTATCAAAATTGAAAACCTTTGAAGTAGGTTTCACTTACACAAAACGAAGATATACCAAATGTATTCTTTAACAAATTGATGATTACCTAATTATTTCCGAGCAAAATTATATTTCGCAGGTAAATACAAAGCGCACAAAGTAACGCCCGAAGAAAAACACCGCCCCCCTTGAAATTTCTAATGAAATATTTAATCTCCAAGCCAAGCATCTGGATGTAATGGACGGCAAAAACATTAGTTAAGCGCCAATGCAATATTAATAAGGGGGAATTTTCAAAGGGGCTTTTAATAAACAACGGGCGGATCGAAAGTCGACTTATTAAGCCCGGAGTTTACGCGCGGCCCCCGCCGTAAAGACACCCTCCGACATGCGAGTTTTTATTTTTCTTTTTACTGTCTTACCGCATCCAATCTCTGAACTTTATCTGGCCGAACAATTCGGGGTTAATGCAGGTCGTAAAGTTCACGTAAATTTCTTTTTAATACAGACAGGGGGCATCGGATGCTTCCCCGTTCCGGGGACGTTTAATTTTATCGCAAAGTGAATTATTTTGATTGCTTTAAGAGGATTTCTGGAGCTTTTCATTCATTCCAGAAGACAAAAATTAAATAATCGATTAACTAACATCGACAGAGAATCAGAAATGAGTCATTGCGTTGCGTTTCCGCAACACAGCCTACAGCTCGAGCGAATTCTAAGAATTCCAGGCTAGCTTAAATTAACGACGTTACATAAACCGATAGTTTTAAATATGAGAAGAGGCAAAAGACGCCTTAATTTACCTCGTCGATGAATTTTCCAAATTCTAAATTATTAATCAATCAATTTTTTTTTAATGTAAATATAGTGTACCTAAGAAATGTAATCTAGGACCTACGAGGGTGAGTGATAAAAATTAAATTAAAAAATATTGCGGCTTACATTTTTTGAATTTTTTCATTTATTTTGGAAGCCAAAAATTAATTTAATTAACTAACATCATCAGGATGTAAAAGCAGAAATAGGCGCCCCCTTTGAATATAGAGCTAATTACGCGCGTACACATGTGAATACGCAACCCCTAATTTAAAACGAAGTTCATTATCATCCCTTATGACTACACGGACGGGGGCGGCGTGCTCTCAGTTTGACTGCGACAATTTGTTTAATTTAGGTCGATACCGGGTTGATGAAGTTATTCAGGAGGCGAGGGAGGACTGTTATTTAGCGACGCTGAGGATTAAAGACGCCGATGCGACGGATTCCAGGGCGTATTATTTGGCAGTCGAAAATGACAGAGGGACGGATAGACACGCCGTACAACTCTACGTTAACGGTGAGTATCAAAACATTGTGATCGTTATGTAAGTCGAAACTGTTGATTAAATTCGCCCGCTCGCTTCAACCAACCGTAAAAATGTAATTTGGCAGATGATTACTTTGTCTAAAAACTGGGAGAAGTATCCAGGGTGATTGTTAATTAACCCCTGCACAAAATGAAATGAACGAAAGAAAAAAAACCCTATTTGCTTTGTTTTCAAGACAAATACTTCCCTAGTTAAGAAAGAGCAGCAGATGAATGAAATAAATAGTTTTAGGTTGTGGTATTTGTTAACCCAAACCAAATATCGTTAGTCACCCTGTATATGTATAGAATTCGATTTGGAATTTATTCGTTTCGATCACTTTCCATCTCATTGAAAAACAATCATCGAGTCCTTCCTCATTAATCTTACATTTATTCGGAGCACGAAAACTGAGCGAGGCTCCTTTTACCTTTTCAGTTTTTAGACGCTGACAAATCCTATTAACCGCCCCTCGGCCTTCCATCTACTTCATCAATCTTTCATAAAGCCAGTACGTAATTAAAGATACACTTGCTGACCCGAAACAAATTTACATCTTAATAGTGCACTCCGGGAAGGCGGAGATGCAAATCCGGAATATAAAAAAGATCTTCCTTCGGCTCCTAATGAATTTACCGCAGAGCCCTCGCCCCCCCTCTTTTTTTTCCTCCTTCTTCTTCTTTCGCCATCCGCGTTTCGATTCAATTTTACTTTCTCGCCCGCCGATAATAATTAATTCGCATTTTCAAAAATTCTGTTCCAATCGAATCGAAATACCTGCAAGAACTTTTCTCCCAAGTTCTCAAACAAATTCCCAACCCTTTTTTCGCCGCCGCACCAATAAATAATTCATGGAGTCATCAACATAATGCCGCCGCATAAAAATCAGTCGGTTTTAATGGCGGGCGAAAGAAACCGAATTAAAATTTGGAAAACTGCAGCACTGTTTCATATTTTACATGCCTAATGATTCGAGGCGGGTTCGCTAATTTGCAAACTCGCGTCAATTATTCGGGCGACGGCGGATTCTTTGCGAGCACAGGCAATATTAAACGAGCGCGATGTCTGGAGAGCTTAATTAAAATTATTTCGGAATAGTTTTTAATTAAGTTATGCAAACTTGATGCGCGACGGAGCGCGGAAAAATACACCACCCAACTTTCGCCGATTAATTATATAATATTCGGTCCATTGAGATCCCCCTCATTGTACCTATGTATTTCCTAATAAAATACAGCAGAGTTCCTCAATCTCTCTTGCTTTTTGGAAATCCTAAAAATTTTCTAGCAAAATGAAACAAGAATTAAATCCATAATTCTCTAAATTCCAATTTGCGTTCTTGATGCCCCCGCCAAGTTGTTTATGATTTTCTCTTTTTGTATTTTCCTCCACAGAACCCCTACAGATGAGCACCCTGGTAAGCCTGGCAGGGGTAGGCTTAGCGGTGTTCCTGCTGGTAATATGCGTCTGCGTATATGCGATTCGCTCGGAGAAATGCTGCTTTGCACGTAAGTCCTCATTTTCCTTTCACCCGACAAATTTATCGCACGGCAAAAATATCTCCTGACCGAAGATGGAAACCAATAATAACCCGGACAGATAAGGCCCGTCACAGAGCGCGGATTTTTATGCTCCGGCTTTATCTTCCGTATACCGAGAGGAACGGGTGTTTTTACAGCGTTATCGATCCCATAAAAAAATGAAACAATAAAGATTTATGGCCAAAGTTTACTTTTTCTTCGGTTGTAATGTGAGTTTTTCTAA
This sequence comes from Prosopocoilus inquinatus, assembly GCA_036172665.1. Taxonomy (NCBI): domain Eukaryota; kingdom Metazoa; phylum Arthropoda; class Insecta; order Coleoptera; family Lucanidae; genus Prosopocoilus; species Prosopocoilus inquinatus. The sequence goes on from CM069873.1 coordinate 4,673,710, forward strand.
TGCTTTTTTTTTATACGCGAGGAGTAACTTGCCACTTTTCTTAATCGGTTTTATGATGTAAAAGCGTTTCAGAAACGTCGCGTTAGCTAAAGGTTAATTGCCACGTTACTTGCAAGATAAAAATTAACGATGAGAAAAAGACACATGTTTGGAATTACAAGTAACATAGTATACCGGATACGCCACTGCAAGTAAACACACATATATGCAAGGTGCGCTACATTCCGCTGCACGTCATTAATAATCAATGACGACGGCAGACGCATGCTGCGTTCATATGTATCGGGACATCAGAAATGATTACAACCCACGTGACTCCCCTGTGAACGCACGAAACCCACCAGGACAAACAAATCAATATCAAATACAATACAATAACAAATGCACGCTGATTTGAAACAACAACAACTTTTTTCTCAGCATTACCACTTCTGAGAAGACAAAACCTAATTCAATTTGGTCACGTGGGTCTGATGCCATTGTACTTAAAATACAAAGAAATTTTATAAAGAAAAAGATCTCGCAGCATGTATATTGCATTTTAAATAAATTAGTACATTTATCACACAGTAGGCGTCTGACGTCATCAAAAACGGAATGAACTGCAACGGAATGTAGCGCGCCTTGCCTATAGCAATCTAATTGCATGGGTAATAAAATGTCAGTTTACGTACAGTGACCTTATTTGGATCGTAAGAAGATTGTGTTGAACAGATTAACTTACAACACAGCCAGCGACTCAGATGTGACGGGAGTTAAGGTTGATTAAACGCGAAAAGTTGAGTGGACCACTTAAACTTAACCAGAGATTAAGAAAGGATTAAAAAGTCGCAATTTACGCAACAGTTTATTGTCGACAAATAACAAAATAAAACAACAATGGTAACCACACCAGAAGGGTGTGTAAACACTTTAAAATCTGCGTGGGTACGCACCACCTTATCACATGCGTGAGTATGCGCCTTGAAATAGCAAACGATAAATTGTCATTAAACACAAATTACATGGAAATGGTTTAAAACCGCAGCAACTTCAAACGGATTAGTCATTAGTTTTACAACAAAAAGAATTACATGATGAAATATGGCGTTAAATGAAGTTATATGCTGATGATATCGGCCAGATGGGTGTGAATATTAAAACCCCGTCAGAATAACAATAACGATCACAAAATAAAAAAATACCAAACGTTGAAAACCAAAACAAAAACTAGGCTAGACGTCTGAACGTTTTACAATCCTGTCTCAACTTGATAACTTTAAGTAAACAGTTTCTCTCGAAATATTGTGAAATAATAATTGTGAAAATCCGACACGAAGAGCTTGTACGTGAAGGGAAGAAAGTGCTTCTTAGTAACAGGCTGACGCAAGCTGCAAGAGTTTCTTATTTTTCAGGATATCGCATTAATAGCCGGCCACGGCCGTACAGATGCAAGGAACTTCTCTGCAGTTACGATACGAAAATACGAAATACGAAAATTATGCCCTGTCCGCAACGGACAAAGGCATCGAAATGGGGCCGGGCCCCTTAAAGCCCCGTGCCCTGGAGAAGCTTAAACGACACTGACTGAAAGAACACGCGTTCAAAATATTAAAGCCACAACTTGGCTTCGCCCCGAAATCTCTAAGGAAGAAGTTCAAAGAATGAAAAACTAGCTGACATAAATTGTAACCAACCCAAAGTAGTTTGACGTAAAGTTGAGCCAATCCCTGCAAAGATCAAACGTGTGCGAATTTTAAAACTACGCTGGAATTACAATGGCCACCAAAAAAAAAAAATATAGCAAACGCTGAGAACCAAAACAAAAAGTAACCTGGACGTCCGAACTTTTCACAATCCTGTCTCGACTTCGTGACTTTAAATAAATAAATTGCAAAATTCTCACGAATTATGAAATAACACGCAGCCGACCTAATAAAATTCGAGACGAACAAAAAAGAACTGCAGGCTTACAGGTGTTTGTTTGGTAATGCCGTGATGGCAAAATAATAAAACGCCGCTGCGGAGACGTCCTTGAAGCGATAAAATCGTCTGACAAAAAATACTGGGCCGCGTGTAAAATGAAAGCCTCGTACTGCGGCGAAAATATATTCTACAGGGTTACTCTAAAGTGGAGAATCCAAACCGTAACAACAGATATCTATCGCGACTTTTTTCGTATCGAATCGAAAACTATGACAGGAATGTCTCTAAATCAAAATATTCAACCTTTATTATTTATTCTTAAGTATGGTCAGAAGTATTTCGCAAAGAAACCTCGTACTTCGGCGAAAATATATACTACAGGGTGATTCTAATGTGGAGATTTTAAACCGTAACAACAGATACCTATCGCGACTTTTTTCGTGTCGAATCGAAAACTATAACAGTAATGTCTCTAAATCAAAATATTCAACCTTTATTGTTTATTCTTAACTATGGTCAGAAGTATTTCGCAAAGAAGGCGGAACGTATCAGCTGTTTAACATTCTATTTTAAATTTGAATAAGAAAATTATAGCAGATTAATTCGAACATATTAAAAATAATTCACTAATTTCGATTCAATTTAAGTGACAAGTTATGGGCAGTTAGTATCATCATCTCGAATCTAAAAGGCATGATTAATTGTGATAGTGAAGTGTACAATTGAAATGGTCCTGCCGAAATATTCCAGTACAGATCGTGTGGCTACTTGGAGTGGCAGACCCGGTATATACCAACAGAATTTTTTCAGCTTTTTGAAATTAGTGTCGATGAATTTAGATTTATTTAGAAAAATCGAAAAATAACGAAGAAAACTTAGCTCTGCCTGTCTTTTCTGTCATGATTTCATACCTACATGTCGATCATTTCTGATAATTACTAAATTCAAAACTGACCGTGTATCACATCACGTCTTGGCTCTATTTTTTAATTTTTCACCTGAATCTTGAATTTTTTGCCTTATCTGTTCGTTTTGCTGCGCTCTATTTTCGAAAACGGCAACACATTTTGCTGTTATTAAAATTCAGATTCACATTAAAGACTGTAATGGTGAATTATAGCTGATTACATCGGTGAACATAATTTTAAAATATTTCAAACAGTCACATAAATAAACCGGTAAAAGCCATTTCGCGTTCAACACATTACTATAAATTCAGAATTTTATCGTTTCGACAGGGCATAACGCAACTAAAATTTCATTAAATGTTATTCGGACATTATAATTATACGGGGTGAATACAGGACGTCGAACCTTTTGCAATATATCCCTGTTTATCGTGCAAGTTTGGGGCGACAGTTAAGAAACGATCGGCCGATTTACGTAACAAAATGCATTTATGAAATTTTGTTATTGGAGTTAATAATTTTTGTTGATCTGTTTTCAGGCAAGGGCGATTTCAAACCCACCGATTTGAACAGGTAAGTTGGTCGATTCACGCTGGGTTTCCCCCAAAATTACAGGGTTTATCTTTGCGGGGCGAGCTGAATCGATATGTGGTCGACCATAATTAGTGTTACCGATACGGCGATGATTTACTAATTATTTCCTCAATTCCAGAAAATTTATCGCTTCCTTTCGCAACCAACGGTCGATGTCAAAGTGAACTTCCTCTTGTTTACATTTCAAAGGCAAATTAGTTCTTGTAAACAAATGCGAGACACGAATATGCTTAGTTGGTTGCCCAACATAACAAGCAAAAAGATTTCTTGAATATTAAAAAGAAGAAAAAAACTATTAATTAATGCTAATTTTTTAATTAATTAGAAAAAGCGAAGTGTCCTCAAGAAATCCCCCTTTTAATCTCCGGGATCCCCCGCCTGTAAATTTAAGTTGGCGTTGAATTTCAATGCCTCGGTCAATCGGAAGAAATAAGGCGGCACACTCTGCGGAATTAGCTTTTTCTTATTTAGGTTTTAAACCACTTTAATCCGGCCGCGCATACTGATTTGTGTTCGCAACCAAGCAAAGAAAAAAACTAGCGTCCCGTTTAATTCGACGGAAGTATAAATTAGACGTAAAAAAAGGGGGGTTGCGTTTTAACAAATTGCCTCCTCGCCCGATAAATAGCTTTCCGATTTTCTTCCCCCCCGCCGCCGCGCCGCCGCAAATTTCTGAACTGTCCTATGCGACGTTTCGAGTTTTGTTTGCTTGCGTTATTTTTCTTTCCGCCTCATCGCAGATAAAAGAAATAACGAAGGATTCTCTCCGAGATAATATTTATTATCCGAGGGGAAAATTAGAGTAAACCGAAAGTAATTTGGACTTGAAAAAAAAAAGAAAAAAAAAAGCTCCGAGGGTTCAGTATAAATCTGCCACGGCCCAAAGGTATTATATATAAAAATAATTTCTCGGTAATTTTCAGAGGAACAACGACTTATGGGGGGGCGTAAGCATAAGAATGAGCTCGTTCATTTTCAGGAAACAACGCCTCAAAATCACACTTTATTTTTACATTATCTCGGCCGAGAATGCTTAAAAAAGAACCTTGCCTGCTTTTGTAGTCCGGGGAAAATCCGGGGCGACCCTATGCCCTCGGATATAAAGTCGAACGCCGCCGCCGTCGTGCAAATTTGATTCTCTTAGAGAGGGCAGGGAACACTTTCTTATCAAAACAGCGATGATAAGGGAGCTTTGTCAATATAAACATGCCGCGGGGGGGTGTTGGAGGAGGGGGTGTTCCACTCGTAAATATGTGACATCATCTCGGGAGCGAATAATATGGGCCGCCGCACGAGACGGATTTCGACGGCAAAAAAGGGGACGTCTAGCGACGGCTTTGCGTCGGAGACGCCTGAAATAAAAGATTCATGCGGCGAAGTAAAAAAAAAAATTGGTGTCACGCTGGATGTATCTCACGCGCTTGTTAACAAAAACTATAGCGAAACTGACGTATGAATGTTTTATTTCCGAAAAAGTCACACTTTTGTTCTATATTGGTTCTTTTTAAATTTATATCAACGTTCGTTTTCTTTCAAAGGAAAAAAAGTGCTACAGATCGAAATTAAAAACAAAAAAGTGCTCAGAGAAAAGAATTTTGCTTTCTCCTCTTGTCAATTATTATAATAATCATTACCTGGGTACTAGCAAGATATTGTGCTGTAGAAATTAACTTCAGCACAGAGCCGGAAACTCAGACGTGACGGGCGTGAGAATTAGTTACGCGCAAAACCATTGGACGCCACTTAATTTTAACCAGAGATTAAGTTTATACACACCAGCTTTATTTAATACACAAGAAATTACAAAAGCCTAATTCACAAAACAGAATTAAAGAGGGAAAACATGTAACTTATTTCAAAATGCCAAATTTAAATTTAAAATATAACAGAAAATAAAAGACAGATCTGCATTGGTCTAGCAATACTTAATAAATGAACCCTAATTTCTTAATGCCAACACTAATTTGTTATGGTAACTAATTTGATAAGGCCATCCGATTCGGCCAAAAATTCGTATTACGAAATACTCTGTAAATCTCCCATCTGTCTGTGGCATTGCAATCTTGAGCATTCTTGACTCCAAGCCAGTTTAGTCCCGTTGAATTGACCTTCTTTGAGGTGAAGTGAATTCCAATAGAATTTTTTAGTTTTTAAATTTCACAAGTTTTGACATGGCCACTAAATTTTTGACACTTTTTTCTCCCATCTCCATGGACAAATTTCTAGTTTTCTCATATCGATTTAATTAAAACCTTTTCCCTTCTCATTTTAACAACGGTCTACTCCCTTTCATTTCAGGCTAAATAATTTGGAAAGAAGTTTTCTCTTTTCCCTTCTCTCTCTCTGTGCCCAAGCTTTAGGTCTTCTCATCTCAATTTCGTTAAAATGTTTACCTTTTACTTTCTCTTTGCAGCCTTACCCTTCCACTGTGGATGACATTTTTTGAAGATGTTTTCTTTCTTCCCTTTCCATTGTGCCTGTGCTCTTAGTCTTCTCAATTCCATTTCGTTAAAACATTTGCTCTTCTCATTCCGCCAGGTCTTCTCCTTTTTCTTTTTTGAAAAGGTTCTCATTGCAATCTAGCTTTTGGACTTCCCAATACCACTTAAAGCCTGCCTTATTTCATTAACGATTCTCCTCTTCAAGTGCACTTTGTGAGGATCAATTTTGACCCTGATTTTTTGTCACCCTTCCCTTCTTTCGCTGTCTCTGTCTTCCTCGTAGAGATATCATTTAATCTATCATGATCTTGTCATTAAAGGTGTGTATGTGGGAATTTTTGAATGTTCCAAATGAATCTGCAAGCCAAAAATTACGTTTTTGTGAGTTTCAAACATTCTGAAATGTTCTTACCTACAGTAATGGAGAACAAGACATATTTACCTTCTTTTTCTTCGGGCTGGTGGATTAAAGAAAAAACAAACTTTCTATTTTTTTTTTTTTCATTCAAAGGAAACAGGAGAGGGCTTGAAAAGCAAACAAGAAATATTCCACAATTTAGACAATTTAACGATTCCGGTCACGAAGCTCTTTTCCGTTGTCGGGAGAGCGCGCGCATTCAATAAACTTCACCGAACAATAAACAATTTATGTGTTTTAAGTTTTTGTCCCGGCCTCGTTAAAGCGCATAAAAAAGACCTCCGCGAGTTTTCCAGATTATCATCGTCCCCCTGGACGTCCGACGTATTCCGGACACGTCCCGCTGTTTAGGTCGGCGCAAAGTCGGGCGCTGCGTTTTTGCCGTCCGCCGCCGACGTCCCTTTTAAAATTTTTACTCGCCCCGACGTTTTATTATCGGCCGAAAATAATTCGGCCGTCCCGGCCAGCGCGCGCGGACGTGATTTACAAGTTTTGTTTATCGTGAAAAAACGGGGACCGTACTGTACGTAAGCGGCGGTAATAAGAAGAAAAAAAAAATAGCCCGGACGGGTCTGTTATGGCATGGCGTGGTTTCATGCATTTTAATCGCAGCAGGGAAGTAAATTATGAAGACTGAACAAAAATAAAATGTGCGAACCGTAAATTATAATACCTAGCTGAATATAAAGTCTTATTCAAAGGATTATCCATGAGATTAGTGACAGGCAAAATTTTCAACGAAAGAGAAGCATCAACTCACTACAGGTTTCAGTCCTTCATTGAAAATTCTTCACGATATTTCATATGTAAAGTCTTACTTGGCACAAGAAGTTTCTTCGGTGAATATCGTAAGCTTTCACGATCTGTCGAAAGCTGGAAGGAGATTTTGTATCTCTTCTACGAATTAGGGGCCTATGCAATAAACATTTATTAATTATTTATTATCAAATGAAGTTCAAATCATGGACTAGTGTTTGTGGGGCAATTCCATTCAACTTATTTATCATAACTGACATAAAGAGAGCAAGAAAAGTATACACCGTCTAGAGTAAACGGAATTTGCCTACATATGAACGACAGCTTGCATAAAATCAAACATCAGGTTGTTTGATTTTATGCAAGCTGACCATTCAGGTAACCTAATCTAAACTCAAACTTAAATTTTAATTTGAAATACGACACCGTATGTAACTACTTGGAAGAACTTTTCGAATTCGTTTTGGCATTCTTAATTTTGGGTAACTGAAATGTGGCACCGCGGAATTAATTGAGTTTCTTTTCTTCTCCTCCTGTGCTATTACGTTTTGTAAATTTTTGTTTTTTTGGGATGAAAATAAAAGAATCCAATTTCCAATTCTATTATTTTTCTGTAACCCTTTGAGGATCCACGTCAAAGAGGCATATTTTATTCTGCGATTTTTTTTTGTGTGTGCAGCGAGAAGCCGGACATCGAGAAGAACGCAACAGGTCCCGGCGGAATTCCGGCCGACGCTATCTACACAACCACCCCCAGGGGAGGTCGAGGACACGGCAGCCCCGAGGCCATGAAGGTACGTCTGGCCGCCATGGTGCTCCAGCCACCAACTAGAGTGTAGCACTGCACCTCGGGACCGAGGCGAGGCCGGCCCGCCACGGTCATAGAGTATAAGTGTTAGCTGTTTTGAAAACTAGGTTCTTTTCCTTTGAAGCCGTTTTCCACTTCGAGAAACCGGAAACTGAATTCCTCATAATTTGGCGCGAAAAAAAAGTGTTTTCCAAAAAAAGTTTTCAGAACAGAGAAACACTGACTCACTGCCAAAAAGTAAATAAAAAAAAAATACAAATACATGGAGAATACGTCATGAATTTGCACTGAAAAAACTTTATCTGTGACTGAAGTTTTTTTTTTCTCCTTAGCATAGATACGATTCTCTTCATCAATCGATGTTAACGATATCTTGTGTGTGTGTGTGTGTTTGGTGCACTAAGTACATTCTTCAGTTCTATGACTTGTTTGAGTCGAAAGAATTTATTTAGACAATAAGGATTAACGTTTTCGATTTTTATTTTTCTAACCGCACTGAAGAAGTAGCACTAAAAAATAAAATCTTAATAGAAGAATAGAGATCTATAAATACATAATATAGGATTCAAATTATTTTGTATATATAAAGTTAATTGGTGAACGAAGCCCAGTATACAGGGCTCTCTCTCTCTCTCTCTCTCTCTCTTTATGTAAGAAGTCAAAACGGATATTGTATAAAAAAAAAGAAAAGAAAACAGCAGAAAGAATTCCTTGCTTGTATTCTGTGTGTTGTTAATTATTATTATTATTATCATCAGCAGTTGTAAATATTTAAATTGTATATACAACTTGCATGACGCTTGTTACAGGATTACATCAAATCTCTATTGTTTCTATTATTAATTAACGTTTGTTTAGAGGAACACATATTTTTTGAGCTACTAACACACGATTAGGGAGTGATCCTTCACCGCACTTAACGCACTTTGTAAATATTTGCACTCAGCACGATACGACACTTGCTTGAATTAGATTAGAATGAGGAGAGTATCAGTCTAACATGCAATCTTAAGAAATAAACCAAATCGCATCTAAATTGTTAATTTTTTTTGTTTTGTAAGAACGATGTCGATGATAATAATCTCTCCGAGGACTTTATTAAACGTGTAATTTATTTAACTTGTAAAAACGTCCGACATACACGAAATTTCTGAAATACCTCCCCCGAAAAGAATCCGACTTAATAACGTCTCCGAGCTTCCTCCGACTACCTCTCTGAAATCTTTGCAGCGACTTTATTAAACATTCCTTTAATTAGGGCGCGCAATTTCCATAATCAAAGTCGGAGGCGTTCAATTATTCCTTTTTTCGCCGGCGCGCCCCTTTAATTAAGGATTTCTTAAGAGTGCATGATCGTACTTTTACGGCACCGACACCGACATCTGTATATGTTGTTAAATAATTGAGACATAAATACGAATATAGCAGTGGATAATTTGCTTGGCGGGGGGGAGGGGCGGAAATGGAAACTCGAGCAGCAATTTTCCCTGCGAGCTGATTTTGAATTTCGCCGTGTAATAAAATTATTTCGTGTTAATTGCTGCTTATCCGCGTATTAAACTGGAATTGCTCTCTGTGGTGTAATGCAATTTCGTACAAGACATTGATGAACTGCTTTTTCGAATTAACGTTCTAATTTCATTTTACCTACGCAACAAACGAACTTTCAACAATTCAACGAAGACAGTTAAATGTTACGAGCTTTGAATAATTCCCATATTTTAACATAATTTGCTTTCTTTCGGTTTATACAGGCCGTTTGAGAACTGCTGGCATAGTTAATGAGTTTTGGTGGCCTGACTCTCGCGTACGCGACCGTCTGTTTGAATGACGACGCGAAGATAGGTCAATGTTTAATATTGACTGTGTACACGAAGGATGTCATAAACGAACTTACGTTTGATTCGTATGACGCACATTAACAGATCACAATGGCATTTGAAAACAGGTAAAAATTATGACCACTTTAATTCGAACATGCCCTAATCCGTACAGCGGAAATTCGAAGTCTTAATCTGAACAGTGACTCCTTAATCCAAACAGCGAAGCAACTTCTTAAAAAACATGAAACCCAGAGAGTTTGGGGAACTCTTTTGGCTTCATGTTTTCTAAGAAGTACTCTGTTTGCGCTGTTCATCGTCCATTAGCAGTGTTGTCAGAAGTGATATTTTGCTATTATTTTGATACTTCTAGAAATTTGTAGTACCAAGATACTTTCGCGTCCATTTGGCTTCTTTTAAAATTCATGCTCAGTATCACTTAAGTTCATTATTCTCGTTATTATTATTATTTAGTTCATATAAGTAGTATGGCAAATACTTCCTGTGTACTTAGTTGCCTATATTCTAGGGGTAAGTATAGCAATCTTTTTGGAATATTTCTTCAAGGTAAAGAACTCAACTCAATGTTGAATGTTTTTTTAAATATAAATGCCACTGTAATGGTGATGTTAAAAATGTACATTTTGCTTTCGTTTTGTGTAAAAAATCGCCAAGTTTTTGCTGGAATTTCTCCGAAATGCTTGGTACGGGTAAAATTGCAGAGTTTTAACTTCTCTGATGAATCATTAGCAAAATTGGTTGGTATCTTCTGGGGGGTTGAAAACGGCACTCTTTTCACTAAAGGTTGGCACAATGCATTTCTGGCAACACCGCACATTAGAACGTTGATGCTGGATTTCCACACCTCCAACATACGGCATCCGGCATTCAGAATCCTCTTCGGGATTGGTTGATTTTTGGACGTTGAACATTCAGAAATTTGAATTCAACCAATCACGAAGAGGATTCCGAATGCCGGATGCTATGCCAGAGGTGTGGAAACCCAGGATTACAGAATTCAGTTTTCATTACAATTTAGAGCAGAGCTAGTTCTAAAACGAAACACGTTACTTCATCGATAAATGAAAAAATGAGCTTATTAAGAGTTTAGAGGTGGGTTAATTCTTGATTTGAAATTAAAAGAAATTGTTGTGAAAATGTTGAAATTCGTAGATAGCTGGAAAGATGAATATTTCTGTCTTTTGTTTGATAATTCGAATATTTGGAAAACCCGGATCAACCAGCGCAATTATTAGTTCGGATTAAAGAGGTCCTACTGTGTTTATTTGATGATGCCAAGGTCGATAATATGCTTAACAGAAAATTAAAAAAAAAAAAATAAGTTTACACTTCTGCAGAGTAATGAATGAAACAATTTTTTTACCTAATTTTCTGTTGCTCTACAAGACAAAATAATAGTTAAATAATGTTGTGAAAAACCTGAGACAAGATTTAAAAAATACGCAAAAATCGAAAATTTTATAGATACATTTATTTATTTTTTTAATTTAATGATGAAATGACGATTAATTTAATAAAGCAAACAATAACAGAACAACCATCAGTTTATTTGTTATGTACAGGACGTCCATTCTTAATCATGACTGCTGAGGATTTTGAAATAGGCAACTTATCAATCAAGTCTGAAGTAATATGTTGTTGAATGTGTTGCCTACTTTTTAATTTTAAGCCGTCACTTTTTAAGACGGATGCCCTTTACTGATCTGTTTTCTCTTTTTACTCAAATCTAATAGATACTTCTCGAAAATTATACTGCAGACCCATTCTAATATTATTATTACTATATAATTTGTAATTTGGTAGTCTTATCCACTGCTGTATTTGATTTATTACACTGTACATAATACACTCACACTGATTTTCTACACAGACTCCAGTATTGAGCACATTCTCAAACCACCTCACTTGATTCTAATTCTGAACGCTGGTAGGTGTGGCGCTTCCGTCGTCGAAGATCATCGCACATAATTAGTCTTTAAATTAGGTTTTTCATATGAAAATGCACGACTTGAAAAAAAGCAAAAAAGAAAAATGAAATGAAACGTCGAGCATTTTCATATACCAAAAACAAACTAACACAATCTAACATATGCTGTAAATATAGCAAACAACACTCACATTCAATGGTAGAAGTAGTTTAGAAGACCAAAGAAACGAGATTAAAGAAAACATCTATACGGGGCTTGATTCAAACGTTCTGCGCTTAAAAGCTAGGGCGCTGCCGCCGAATTTCCACGATTTCGATGATGTTGATGATGATGATGTTAACGAAGAAGGCGGTAGCGACCCCAAAATCGATGAGAACGATGAAAGAAAATATCGTAGCTTTAACAAATACAGTAGGCAGTACGAGAACACGTCGAACTTTTACAATACCATGGCCGCAACTTCGCAGAGATGCTCTCTGCCGACTGACAAATACACGAGGAGATCTCTGCAGAACAAAAAATCGAAAAGGCCAAAACCACTTCAGGCCAACGACGAAAAGTATTACGATCAGATCTTTCCCAAGCAATCGAGATATGCGAGCAAAACCTCATCGTCATCGTCACAAAACCACGTTTACTATCAACCCGACAGTTTAGATCATGCCGAATTGTAAATATTTCTCACTAAGTACCCCCTAAGTAAATTATTGTAAAAATTTATTATTGTTAAGAGAAAGTGTAAATAATATATGTACTTATAACTAAATAAAGAAGAAAAAAATCATCTCTATGTGAACGAAAATTGATAAATGGAAAGTTTCAACGTTTATCAATCAATAGTGTGTCCTACTGTTACTGTCATATGCAGAAAACCTACCCCAGTCTCCAAAAAATTTTGGGCAGATCCTCATTATTTTAGTTTCGAAATGCTTCGTTTCTTTACAACATACTAACCCCACTAACTTATTAATGATAGAAAGTTCCTTTCCGCTAAATTTATGTAAGTACCTACGACATTAGATTTTGTAAAAAAAAATTACTTATTAGACTGTGTACTTTAAGCGATTTTTTACCACTAAACACTTGGAATCATTAGCGACTGTAGTAGCAAAACATAAATGTGATGTTACAATAATAATCATACTTAAAGATCAAATCGTTGTTGAGTTGAATGGCGAAATTCGGGCTTTAATTGTGCTGCGACTGCGAGCGACAAGTTCGTGTTTATTACGTTTCTGAAAATTTTAGCGTACATATAATTATAATGAAATATGTTAAAACTCTCATATATTTATGTGTCATAGTTAAATGCGTTTGTTACTGAAGCATAGTGAATGTGAACCTCGTCGGATGAATTTTTTACATGCGATTATTCCTCCGCAGAGGTGTGAATATGGTGCGTTCTAGGATTCATTATTTTGTATGTAAAGAAAAAAAAAGGAAACTGAATAGATCTATCTGTTTAAAGTAATAATAAAAATAAAAATGCTGAAAATGACTTGCGTTTTATTTTACCCGAAGCAAATAATGTAGGTAGTCCAACTTAAATTCAAAAACAAAAAATGTGGATGACTCAGTTACATTTTTCTTTTTGTAAGGCACGGTAATAATGTTTGTACAAATAAAATTTGTTACAAACTGAGAGAGAAGTATTGAATCAATCAATAAATACTCACTATGGTAGACCATCTCTCTCATTACGACAAATTTCGCATATACAGTGTCTTTCAAAAAGTGAGCTACAAATGAGGAATTTTTTTTATCAATTTTTATAAAAATTTATTAAGGCAGAACGCTTCTGCATCCCTTAAAATCAAATTGGGAAATGCGAGATGGAATTTATCTTGAACGGTATACAGCGTGGACGCTGTGAAATGAACACCGCTTAAGAGTAAAGTGCCCTTATTTCACAAGATACAGAAAAATGTCGCAAGAAATAAAACTTTCAGAATGAAAAGTTATAGCCAGATATGAAATTCTAGCCTCTTACCTCAAAAATAAAAAAAAAATCACAATTTATTGTGAGTACTACATTCTTATAACTCATGATAAGCATATATTTTGACCAATCAGTATCTTAGATCCAACGCATTTCTATGTATTGATTGGTCAAAACTTATCACTTAACGATTTCCGTTATTTAACGATGTCGTTATGATTTAAGAATAAGGGGGTTAGAGGTCGATAAACTTAAGTGCCATTAGATTAATAAAATGCAAATGTTATGTACCCAAAGGAAAGTAAAAATTTACTGGCAGAATAAAATTAAAAGGTACGAGCTTATAATGAATTTTAATTACATGAGAGATAGGTATCGGAAAAATAATTAAAATTTCACGCGGAATAGATTGTAAAATTAATTAATGACGTTATTTTGAATAAAAATGTCAGTTTATACGTAGATTACGTGTGGTATCGGTTAGACCAATAATAAAATTAAGAATAACCTAGAAATTACGATTACGAAATCAATATTTTCCTTATTTAGTTTGCTTCCCCTGTTTGTAGTTTTTTAATCTGAATTTTTTTTAATAAATTCCACCACAAACTTTTCTCTGGCAATCGTAAGAAACTGCAAACGATTTTTCTTACGTTTAATCAGATCTTGAAAAAATAATTATTTAAAAAAATTACATATGTTAAATTCAATTGATTTTTATATGTACATCAGAATGCACTGACTAAATGAAGGCTGACTGTTTCAATTTCAAAATCATTTTACAAAGGAAAGTGCATTTGTAATTCTTGCACTTTTCTTTTTTCCTCTTCCTAAATTAACTTTCTTTTCTTTAAATAAAATGTAAAAAAATATAGAGGAAACAGAAACAGCTTAAAAATTTAACGAAATACAAAAACAAAAAAACAGAATAAGAAAATAAACCGGATTATGGGTTGCGATTATACAGGGTGTGTTAGAACGTCCGGCAAATGCCAACACCACGCGATTCAATGTTAAAAACTATACAGAAAGTTACAATAACACTGTCATTTTAACTCCATGACTGCCAAGTTATTGAAAGTTGAAAATATTTTATGTGTAATAAGGTGTAATGTAATAAATACCACCCAAAAAGTTCAACAGATCAGTTAAATAAATGTTTTCATATTTATAATTTATACTTTATTTTAAAGAAATGTATAATTTGCTGTGTTTCAAACTCCTTAAATATGTATGTATTCAAGTAATTAACAATTGTGACATCTATCATTAGCGTCAAATGATAAATTCTACGGTCTAGATTATGAAGAAGAAATTAAAAATAAATGAAAAGCAAGAAGCAACTCGACAAACCGACAAAAAAATATTTATCATTTAATTACACTCTACGATTAATATTACTACTCTCTCTTTCAAAATAAGAGGTGTAAATATTATTCAAAATAAAAGTGAGGTAATTAAAGATTGGTTCACATTAATGGGGATGTTAGCTGCTTTCTTTCGCCAGATCCAAACGCAATATTATGCGTTTAGATTCAAAGACAGACGTTCTTTTGCAAATGGATTTCCCTTTTGAATCCATCCATTTTGAACACTAATTTGGGTTGAAATGCAACGATTTACAGGTGAACTGTCAATTAATAACATCAATCTGGGGCGTTCTTCTCGAAACGAAGGAACAAACTCGCAAGAGAGCGTGACGTCAAAATGACGTAGGCTCTCGTTGAAAACTACGATGTCCCAAACTTCTTGTCCGCAACTGTACATTGAATAAAAAGAAATATTACAGATCCTTGAAGAAAACATCGCAATATGTCGAGAGCAAAAGAGTATTTTGACAGAATTCTCCGGATTTGTACCGAAAATCAGGTGCACAGCAAAAAATTCAATACGACAGCTCCACGTACCTATTATTTAAATTAAGTTGTTTTTACAGTGTTGCCAAATAAAAAAAATAATCTGCCGTATTTTGGAAACGAAAGGATTAAAAAAAATTGATCTCAATCATTTTTTTTTGAATTGCTGTTTGTAATCGAGTATCATTCAAAATCCTTCTACGAATGACCAAATATGCTTATGGCGTTTTCTATTCATGGCTGCACTAGTGCGCCCTGAGTGCATGTATTTCCATCTCGGTTCAGCTTTATGTAATAAAACGAGACAGAGATATCTTGAGCGCATTCCGGTCCAGCCAGTGGAAAACGCTGTAAATTAGAAAGCATTAAAAAACAGGACGGCGCTTAGAGCAGAAATATTCAGTAGTGCAAAACATGAATTTGGACGTAAAGTATACATTAATAAATACCTACCCAAAAACCAAAACTTTATCGTAGGGGCCTATTATGCCTCTGCAATCAAGCCATTCACTTGCAACGCCATTGGCACTAACGCTTCGTCTTAATTTTTTTAACAAAAATTATCGGTCGAGGATTTAATTGATTTCAAGCATTTGCTGCTCACATTGATTATGGAAAAATAAATATTACACGTACCCACTCATTAGTTCACTAATTAATCAATTAATTAAATTAAATAATTCCGATGAATGAAACCAATCACCACAAAAATTAAACCTGATGACTACAGCGCCATCTGATGAGACAATAAATTCCTATCCTGTAATCCCTGTAATTTAATTTCTTTATTAGTCTGCAAATTGTTAGTGTTAAATAAATCACAATCGTAACTGGTAATAAATAAATAAGTATATTTTACATTAACAATAACTTTAATAAGTAAAAAGGAACTTATTTTTATAAGTGCGGTTGGTAATGCAGTTATTGTTGATAACTCCGGTGCCCTCTTCAGGTCAGCTGCTTGAGTTAAGAAATTCTAACCTTAAAAAATTATAATGGGGTTATATTTAGGTTAGAAAACTTTCGGATCCTGTAGAAATCCTTACGAAATCGCCCGGAGTTGATTTCAGCAACCACTTGAAAGGTATGTCGCTGTCGCAGTTTTCATGTTGTCGCAATTTAATCGCGAAATAAAAACGCAAAGTAGTGGAACGTAATTTCGTCAGAATGTCGTGGTTTTGAGTGAATTCCGCCAACCTAGGTACGTTGGGGGGCAGTCGCGCCCCGAAAATTCAGCTTTGTCTGGGCCCGTGCGATGCAGACGGTAACTTCTGACCCTTGTGTCAAGTGAATCATTGACAAGGTTAATTTGTTATTAATGTCAGAGCTTTTTATTTACGTGATGCAAATCACCAAGTCGTGTGCTCGGAAGTCGTTTATCGCAGTGTCCCAGCTTTAAATGTTAAACTCGTGATTATTATAGAACACGGTTCGTCACCGCTCACTACTTCCTCCTCCAGATAAATAAATGCGCCTCGCTTACTAACACTGACGACTTTGGGGAAATACTAAATATTTATCAGTTTATCTCCAAAAGCGAAACGTCCGCAGCTTATTTGTACTATAAGTAAGCCAGTCGTAAATAAACAATTAACACGACTGTACTCTTTCATGCCCCCTGAAGACGTAGTGTAATTATGGGATCTGTTTGGAAGAGGCTGCAGCGAGTAAACAAGAAGGCCGCAAAGTTTCAGTTCACGGTTTCCTACCACCAGTTATCTATAGAATTCACACCGAAATGGTAAACTCGCATTCCGAATGATTAAACCATCAGAAATTAATTTAATGTTTTCGTCTGTGCGAAGGGAGCCTCACAAACTCTCTATGGTATGGTCACGCAGATCTCGCCGAGTAATATCCACCCCGATGCAATGGGAACCGACGTTGCAGAACCCATTCATGGGCTTAGTCGTGTGGTCCTTGCCCGAAAACCAGCATGTGGATGTGACACTGTTTAGGGACCCACGGACGAAAACTCTCGAAGACAAAGACTGGAGTTTTATTATCGAAGATGTAAGTAATTGTTTGTTATTCGTAAAGTGCACATGGTTGTTAAAAATATTCACTTACTTACATTCCATATTTGGCCTAACAGGAAATGCATTAAACTGTTCTTAGAATTAATGTTTTACTTGTAGAGTTGTGTTTGATATGGAAGTGAAGGAATCATTTACTGTTGATTTAATAAGTAAGAGGAGTTTTTTTTTTTTATTCAAATACAAATAAGTATGTGCCTGGTTATGTTTATTTATTGCTGACTTACTAAAACTATTCCAGTTTTGTGCTTGTAGAATTTGTTACGTAAAAACCTAACGAATTGGATATTACGTAAATAGCAATGAGGTATCATCACTAAAAAAAAAAATTTGCAATAACTCATGTGTTAACGTCATTGATGGTGGCAAATTTGGAAAGACTTGAAACTATAAATTTTTTTAAACTTGAATAATCAGCAATTCGGTTTGAGGAATTTTTTAGTAGGGAAGCATAATTTGTTTATTTAATTAATTGCTTCATTTGGAATGACGATGTTTACTATCGAATTTTAATTTTGCTGACCTAAACATCATAAATCAGTGAACGTCGAAACTGCATATTTCAAATACTAAGGACCTGATGGTTTTTTTTTTATTTTAAAATTTTGATTCAAAATAATTTCATTTTGTAAATATAACTATCAAAGATAATAAGTATAGATGGTGCACATCAATAAGTGAATTAATTTATTATTAATTTATTTAGGCAACCCATCTCACATTCCTGCTTGTTAGGTTGCTTCTTAAACACATTGTAAAAATAAAACTTAAATAAAAAAGTACTTTTAAGCGTTTACGTTAGATTGATAAAACAGATGCAATTTAAAAATGTTAAGGGCCATTTGCACCACTTTCAGTTAAAATTTAAGCTCCACTTAACTCCATAGAAATAATTATTGTAACAAACGTTTCTATGGAGTTAAGTGGACCTTAAATTTTAACTGAAAGTGGTGCAAATGGCCCTAAGAGTTGCAGTACCCATTCAACCCAATTAACATTTCTGCTTGGTGGGTTGCTGTTTACTATAATTTTTTTAAATTTGAAATTTAGGTAATCCCCTTCCAAAAAAAGAGAAAAAAAAGAAAGAAAGTCAAAAACGAATACAAGGAAGTTGAAAATTAAAGTAAACTAAAAGTACTAGAGCAAGTAATAGTTTAAAATCGAATTTATATGCATTATACAAAGATTTTCGTATCAAATGTCAATGTTTATTTATATTGAACAGCCATCTGAAGTAATTCCAATTCTTTTGATAACTGCTTATTAACTGCAATTCAAATGGTTTACATAAAATTGTTGAACGAAGTTGATTTTCCAATAACTTGCATTTTCTTGCGAAAGGAAAAAAAAATGCCGATGATGACATATTATTCTGATTTTCGTTGATGTATCATCAATATTTTCTTTTCCTACTCATACAGTTTAAGTCTGAGGCAGTCCTTTGGCGCTAATTAAATCTTTTATTTGGCCAAGACAATATTGTCTTAACCATAAGCAGAGGAGTACTTAATGTGAAATGAATCACCAAAACTAAGTCACGCCAAAAGTATTTTTATTGTAAAACAGAGAAATGCGAAACTTCACCTGCATGCTACAATAATGGGCGTTTAAAAAATAAATGCATCGTGTAAAAAGTGTTAATTATGCTAATAGAGTTCCATTATACTCATACTTATTGTTGTCACGATATGTTAGCATCATTATTTCAATTAATGGACGTTTTTAATGAACAAGCAATAAATAAAAAAAAAGAAAACTGACAAATAAATATTTAGATTTGAAAAGATCGCGTTAATTAGATTCATTTAAAAATCTCAATCTGTTTTGTTCCATCGCGTTTAAGTTGTAATCCACTTAAATTCTTGTTAATTTACTTGATGGATGATAAGGTGTCGTGAATCTGCATATCAGAGACACTTTACGTAACCACTTCACGTAGTTACACGAGTGAATTCATTTCTATTTAATGGAGGAGCTATTTGCGGAAAAGGAGATTGCACTTTAATAACGAAAGCGTCTTGGAAGAGGAGGAATATGGGGGGGTGTGGGATGTGGGATGTGCATTCCAAAATGCGAAATAAGGGCGCCATTTCGAAGTTATTTAAGCAGAAGGATTCCCCGGGATTATTATGAAGAACAATACACTGAAATTGTTTCGTCGTCTCTTTAAGAGTTATTATCGAAATAAAAGACGTTTTTTCTTCTTGATGAAAAAGAGAACGTATTTCTTTGTGGGGCCAAATTTTATTTTTATTTCGTTTTTATTTTTGGATTTGTCTTGTGAGTTGAGAGCAAATTTCGATTCATCGGAAGTAATTTATTTAAAAATAGTGCGCCGTACTTATGCTGTCTCAAGGTTCTGTAAATGTTTTGCAATGTGTACAGCGCCTTCCACATGCGTAATTATTTATTTATGTAAAGTCAAGCACAAAAGTTCTGTCTGGCTGCACAGCATCACCATCACCATCACCATCACCGATCTGCGGAAGCCGCGGAATTATTTATTTTTCAAAACCGATTTGTTTGAAAATTCTCGATTTTTTTAAAGGGTACAATACGTGAGCATAACTCGAATAGTTTTGCATGCGACCCACGCAGAATAAATAAACTTGATTTTCCTTCGTTTATTTTGGTTTTCAACCGAATTTGTTTAGGAGGTTTTTTTTTCCTGCATGCATATTTTGATGATCTATCAAATCTAAAATTACGTAGCGTTCGATGAAGAACTCGGTATATTTAAATATAGCGGGTGATGCAACTTGTAATGTATTCAGTACGAAATACATATTTGTTTTATGGCAGGCGATTACTCGCCAATACATTAAAAACTGAAAGGTTCAAATCGATTCACATTGATTATTGAATTTAGTACCTATTGCATTTTCTTTAGGTACTCGTTTAAGTCTGACTTAATGTTATAATTATATGTATGCAGTAAAAACTCGATTGAATTTAATTAAAATAATTGCTATTTGGATGTTTTATTCATTCATTACACTAGTTTGCATGTTATTTGCATTCGCTGCAGAGTTTCCACTCACCGGGGAAACACGGAAACGGAGGAATGATTTACGGGGAAACTGATCAGTCAAATTTATTGAAAAACCGGAAATTGAATTTAATATTTTGTTGTGTGCAGCATTTAACAAAATGACTTCCGAATGTTGGCTGCTGATTCGGTTAAAAAAGTGCAATGTCTTTGTTGGTCTTTATTAAACTGCAACTATCAATTCTCTTTTTCCTTTTCGTGCATAAAGCATTGACGAATATTAATTAAAACGTAAAGCATTTGAAATACCGAGCCTATACCGACTAATCGGATTAAGTACTTTGTTATAGGCCACCGCGCACACACCCGTGTTGGTTGGGTTGCCTATACTAAAACTTCTTGATTTTCTGAAGAAATTTAATGTGCAATTCTTTAAACAAACAGTCGTGTTCTTCAATTTAATTGTTTAAACTATCAAGAGGCAAAATTAAAATAAAAATTGTTTTTTTCTTAAATGAGGAAGAACTGAAAAATTATTTCAGACAATCAAAAGTTTTACTGAAGGTTTTATAATTTTAATTTTCATTCAAAGGTGACACTTTAATATAAAATAATTTTCTTAATAAAAAACGATTCTTAACGCCTTTACCGTAGGCAACCATATAAACTGCTGAGCTATCATACTGGCCTATCTAAAGTTTTCCTTGAATTAAATCTAATTTATTATGGCATCAATGATATTAAAAATATATTGCTTATAATTTTTAAAAGTGAAACAATAATTTTTTTCCATTAACACACCAAAAAATAAAAAAAATAAATTTCAGAAAGGAATGGCAAAAGGCTAGATAAATTTATAATAATTAGGAAAGTTGCAGTTGTGAAACGCCTAAACGAAATTATCCCTATCTGTTACTATCGCTATCATTCATTTTATTTATTTTTGGCAGCTTATAATGTGCAGGCTGGTTTTTCCTGTGGGAATGATAGCCACTCTTAGGAGTGCTTCGATTCATTCATTTGCTGTGGAGTTGTTGCATGTTTTGTCTTTGTTACTATCACTTATTTTGTTCATCCAATCTTTTATTATATTACGCAATCCATCCAACTAATTGGTCAAATTCTTCGGCTTGGCCTTTCTAATTCTGACTTCCCACCCACTTACTTTTTCCTTTATAAAAGACAATCATTAATCATATAAAGTGTATTATCTGAGGGTTCCCCTACTCACCGGGAAAAGTCAGGGAATTTATCTGTTTTAATACAAAAAAGTAGAACTGAAATTTGATGTAATATTTTGTTGTATGCAATATTTAAAAAAAAAATTTTCATTACTTAATTGTTTTATAAAATTCGATTATTCATTTTATTTATGAATAATTGTTTTTAATTTTGAAAGTTATTTAATAATTTTCTAAAACGAATTTCAGAAAAAACCGAGATCATTTCAAATATTAAAAAAATTAGGGAAGTTACATAATCTCAAAGAATCGTCAACTAGTTTATAAGATTTTTTTTTAGCAAAAATAAAGTCTTAGGGTCTTCAAACGCAGGCAACCGTACAAACGAGTGCGTACAGTGGGTTGCCTACATTAAAGCTTCTTGCTTCTGCTTTAAAAGTCTGATTTATTACCTTTTAAACAATCTAAACAATATGTTATTAACATTTGTTGCTTATATTTTTTAAAAGTAATTCGATGATTTTCTTCAGGGCCCCCGCGAGGCCAAGAACCGCCCGCGTGCCACTCCATACCTTAGCCCCCTCTGACGGATGAGTAGGGGCATACAAAAGCGGTGAATTATCAAAATTATTTTAAAAAATTAAAAGAAACTTAAAAAAACGGAAAGGACAGAAAAATTAGGGAAAATTTTTTTAAAGCTTTTCAGCTTTTTTTAAATGTTTTTCTTCACTACTTAAACATTTTCCTTCACTTTTTTCAAGTTCTTAACAGCCGCGAGCTCCCAAAGACGAGCAGTCCAAACAGCGCGAAGCGCTACTTATCTGTCTAAGGAAGCCTCTGTTCAGACCCCCCCCCCCCCTCCCAGAATGCAATTGGGCGAAGCCCGCTTGTTATTGAATATTAGAATAAAAGAAACTAAATAACAAGAGCAAAAGCAACTTAAAATTCTAAAAACTTAAAAGGTTCAAATGTAAGCAAACCGTAACACGTAACAGCCTACATAATTTGTTTTTTTTAACCAAACCGTGACAGCTTACATAATTTGTTTTTTTTAACCAAACGGTAACAGCTTACACAATTAATTTTTTTACCTAATAAAATTATTAAGAGCACATTAAATTTTTTATGAAAAACATGACAAAACATGTCCAGTGGCCGAGAGGCTAATTGCCGCCCCTTAAACATGGCACCCGCGTGCACCGCACGCTTTGCACGCATGGTTACGGAGGCTCTGATTTTCTCCCTTAATAGAGGTGAAAAAAACAAAAATATTTCAGTAATTTTTGGTACGTTATTTCTTTTCTGAAATCGAGACGAATTTGGAAATTGTTTTAAACATTTAAAAATTAGAAAAATTGAATAACCTCATAGTTATATGGTCATTTGTCAACATAAATTACCGCCTTTAGATCAAGCAACCGTACACACTGCAGAGTTCTTTGGGTTGCCTATACACTAAGGCTTCATGTTAAAAAAAGAAATCTTTATTTTTAGACAAACCCGAACGTTAGTAAAACTAAATTTATTGTTTATCACTTTTAAAGGTAATAATAATCTTTATTTCAAAAAGCAGTTAATTACATACGCTCTGAAAACATTGAATACAAACAAGAATTAAACTAAAACAAAATGAAACAACAAGAGAATAAAATAATAATAAAAATTAATTAAATTAATAAATAAATAAATAACACGCCTAATGCATTAATACACTTGAAAATTAAAATAAATTAAGTCATTGAAAGTTTGTCGGTTTTTCGACGGAATGTCGTGGGGAAAACCGGGAAAACTCAGGGAATATTATAATGAAGATAAAAAGGAAAAACCCTATATTATCTAGAAATAAACGTCCCGTTTTTTATGCTCACGACTGTACGTTGTTCGATTAACTTTTGGCGACAGTTTTAGTTGTGTACTGTTTTTTTTTTTAATTTCGGAGGAGTACTTTGAAATTTGGCGCTTAAAATGAGCTTTGTCAATGGTCAAATGACGTCATTGGTTAATTCCGTCCAGCTACCAATGACAGAACTCGTTTTTAGCGCCAAAATTTCAAAGTACTGCTCCGAATTAAAAAAAAATGAACAGATAAAACAGCGACATCTTACGATCGCTTTTTGAGCTTGTATTGCTAATACATCACAATTGCGAATAAATTGATCAAGTCCTTTTCGGTTTGCAGTGGAAATTTCGTGCTACGTTTCTGCTGACGAAGCCCCAAACAGGGTTGAAACTGGTCGAGGTTTTCACCGCAATCAAAAGCGATTTGCAATAGAATTAAAAAAAATAAATAAAATAAAAGACAATACAGTGACAAACCAGTTTAGTTTTAAACATATCTGTCCTTTTATCCAAATTGCAAATATCCTATAAAACATCGAGTAATCAAATATAATCGTCTTCAGAAGGCCAAAGCATTATTAAAAAGTAGTAATGAACAAAAAAGAGAATGAATTTCCTGACGAAGGGAAAAAAAACAAATGGAAAACAAAAGACAATCGTAAAGCCGCGTACAGACCTGCGAGCTGAGCGGTTCATGAGCCGCTCTGCTCGCAAGTCTGGACGCGGGTCTCACATATAAAACCGCGTACAGACTTGCGAGCAGAGCGGCTCATGAGCCGCTCGGCTCGCAGATGTGTACCCGGCTTAAGAAAGCGTCAATCAACAAAATGAAACCAAAATAAAAACAGAAATAAACAAAACAGAAATACGAAAAGATAAAAAACGAATCGTTTCAACTATTTTTTTTTTTTTTTTTGCAAAGACGATTCGGTTTTAAAATTGAAATATTAATTGAATCGATGAGTGCATAATCGTGTTCAGTCCAAATTTACTGCGTTAAGAAAATAACAAATAACTCTCTAGATTTTTATTTTAAGTGAATAATTGGCTTAAAATTTTTCAGGTAACGATATCTGAAGCCTCCTGAAGCCAATAATTACTTAAAATAAAAATCTGGAGAGTGTTATTTGTTATTTTCGGAGCACAGTAAATTTGGACTGAATACGTTTATGCACTCAACGATTCAATTAGATCGAGAACTTGATATTTTGAGAGGCATTGTACTAATAACGTTTTCGGTTCACTGCTCTAGAAAACTCTCATAGTATTTTCATCTCGTTTTAACTTCATGTAATAGTACAGGATAAAGGGTGTTCTGGTATATAAGATACCTGTCAACTTTAACCTCTTTTCTTTTACGATTTGTCTCGATCTTCCTTAATTATTTACATACGTACTACGATGCTCAACTTAAATGATACTCTTGCATGCGAACCACACCCTTAAGAGCATTCTGTCAAATGGTATCATTTATGGTGAGCATCGTTGTACATTTTGTTTTTTGCATTTTTTTTCTACGCCTTCTTACCTACCAAATTTCCATTTTTTTTTTAAATACGTCATCCAATTTTCCTTCAAGCGATTTTGGCTTTTGTTTTGGAGACAAACCCGTTGATTTCTCAGGTTACATCAACCGGAAAAAGGCGACAGCTGGCCGTTTCCCACCTAAACATGGGCACGTACGCCAGTGGTGAACCAAAACAGCACGAGCTACAAATACAGTTCAAACCAACGACGAAAAAAATCGTAACGGCAAAGCTGGACATAACTTTATCCTGCGTGCTACTCAAAGAAGGCAAAGCAACGTAAGTTTCGATTTTGATTTTGATTTGTTTTTTGTTTTTTTTTTTTTTTTTGATGGTTCGAGTGAGAAAGCATTTTGGTTTAGGGACGAAGATATGTTGTCGATAGCCTCTTTGATGTCGGTGAACAACAACAGCGACATAGCCCCGTTGGAAGACTTCGAAGACGACGACCTCTCTCCGAGCGATAACTCTTTGAAGAACAGCATAAACGAAGTCGTCCAACGGATGAACCTCATGACGAACAGCTTATCCGGTTCGGATTTTGCAAGCACTCCTATCAGCGGTAATTCTGGATGTTTACCGATTTTTAATAAAGTTAATCGCCGCGGGATGTTTGCTTTTAATTTTGATAGGCGATTGACCTTCTCTTTGATAGTAGTAAATAAAAGAGGATGTCGTTATCAAAAAAAAAAAAAATCACTCCACGGTTGTTATCATTCGTTAAAAAACAAACATTACCCTTCGTGGGTTTGTTTGCTTAAATTATTTAGTCATCAGAGAGGAGTATTATTATATTATTTATTATAGAGAGAAGAAAATGCAATAAATAATTTGTGCGCTCTGTATAGTACTTGCGCTGCTCGTAAAGACAACACGAGGAATTAATTAAAACGTCGGGGGCCTTTTACTGAATTAACTGCGTTTTAAAACCTTATTCGTTATTCAAATTAATCTGCGGCAATTGGAAATTACATGGTAAGAAGTTTGCCTGCTGGTTAATTGAAGGAGAGAAACGACGTCAGTGTGCGGTTAACATACCTCGGTGGCAGACTTTTTCTTTTTCTTTTCTTTTATTTTTTTTTTTTTTTGGTTAAGACTTAATTGCAGATTTGTTTGCAATGATGATGAAATACTCTCGCAAGTTACCTGCTGGTGTGTTTTGCATGCATGCAAATTCTTGATCTTGTTTCGTGCATGCAAATTCGAGGAACGTTTCAAAGTGTAACCATAATCAGCCAAAAGCTCTTCTTTGATTGGAAATTAATTGCGCGGGTTTGATTTGTTTAAGCCAATAAGATTCGTTGTTTCCCTTTTACTTCTTTCTAATTCGTTTGATCCGATGGTATTGAGACGTCAAGCGACGCCCGAAAATTCGGTAATGTTTTAATTTAAACTGAACTTTGTAAGCTTTACGTAAACCAAACGCGCCGTCGTTGTTTATCAGTTTTTCAAGTGGGCCACAGCTGTACTAAGTCTTGTATTTATTTAAAGACGTCGGGGGGGCGGAGGATAATCGTTTATTGTTGGACGACGGAAACTAAATTAAATAATGGCAGACGCACTCGCGTTCTCTTTTTTTTTTCTTTGATTAAACTTTGAAAGTAAGTAATTGATGAATTTCAGTAACGAGCATTCAGTCGTTCTCGCGCGACGATAAGACCCCCACCGCCGAAACCTTTTCGCCCCTAACAGAAAAACCAAAGATCTCCTCCATCAACATACCGGCTCCCAAGAGGAGCGACTTCCAAGAACCGGAAACCGACCCCTACTCGGAAATTTGCAGCGAAAGGCTCGACAACTTAGAGAAACTCGTCGAGGACAACGACAATTCCTCCTTCAGTATTCCCTCGCGCCCCAAAAGCGTCAACCTCAACTTGCAACCCCTAGATCTTAAAGAAAGCGAACCAAAATCGCAGAAGCTAACAACACCAGGTACACATTGAGCACCCAAGTAACCACACCACAAATCCTTAACTTTAAACTCTTGTAGTAAATATTTATGAAGCATTTCTGGTTACTTGGGTAACGTTTGTAACATGGAAAAGGAAAAGACAAGAATTGCCTTTTCTGTTTTAGGTCAAGATTTGCTTGAATGGTGTAAGGAAATGACGAAATCTTACGCTGGTGTGAAGGTAACCAATTTGACAACCAGCTGGAGAAACGGTATGGCATTTTGTGCTCTAATACATCACTTTAAGCCAGAATTAATGTAAGACAACCTAACAAGCAGCGGCGATTTATAAGATGACAGGTCGTTTTGTCTTTCAGCGATTTTGATTCCCTTTCGCCCCACGACGTGAAAGGGAACTGCAAGAAGGCTTTCGATGCAGGCGATGCAATAGGAATACCTCGGGTTATAGAACCGTCAGATATGGATATGTTGGCAGGTAAAACAATCACCGTGTCACCTTGCAACAAATTTATTACCCGGGGTGATTTTAGTTCCTGATAAATTAGCGGTGATGACTTATTTATATCAGTTGCGTGCTCACTTCACCGGACATGAACTAGAGATCCAGCAGATTGGGAAGACGGCAGACGAAAGCAACTACGTGATTGGTAGATTCAGCACCGACAAAGACACCGACGTCACCATGCAGTTATTCGGGCAGGAAATCATTAACTTGAGGAAAGCAAAGCAAAACCAACAGGTAAACTCAAAACCAAGTTGCAAGACTCGCTTCGTTTTTCTATTTTTGTCTCTTGCAGTTAACCAAAGCGGTCGATGCGGAAAAAGAAAAAGAAACCAACGTCAGCAAAGAGAATCAAAACACGAACGCGAACCACCACGATTTACCACCGGCCCCAAAATTACGCCTGCCCCTAACAATCACCAATAACACAAACGACTCGACTGCATTCAAAGACCCCAAGGAAAAGAGTCCGTCTGCGGTTAAAGACGTGAAGGAAATCATCTTGGCCAGCTCGAAGAACATTATCGGGAAAGTGCTGTCACCCTCGAAGGATAAATTGCTGCAGAATACGAACCCGAAGAAGACCGAGCAGAAAGTCGAGGTGCAGAAACCGATTTTAATGACGAGGCGGGAGCTCTGCGATCCTTTCGGTTCGGACGAGGAAGACGAGAACGTCGATAAACCACCTGCAAACGTAGATAATAAAGTTATAAATAGTAAAGTACCTGAAGTCAATGGTGATGTTAACTGGAACAAGAATGACGTCAGCGCAGAGCTTCCAAAACCTAATCCTGTAAGTTACTTATCAATCGGTTACTCTAGAGCACTCTTAGAGTCCTCTAGAACACTCTCAGAGTCCTCTACAGCACTCTCAGAGTTCTCTAGAACACTCTCAGAGTCCTCTACAGTACTCTCAGAGTTCTCTAGAACACTCTCAGAGTCCTCTAGAGTACTCTGAGAGTCTCAGAGTCCTCTACAGTACTCTCAGAATTCTCTAGAACACTCTCAGAGTCCTCTAGAGTACTCTGAGAGTGTCAGAGTCCTCTACAGCACTCTTAGAGTCCTCTAGAACATCTCAGAGTCCTCTAGAACACTCTCTAGAGTGCTCTGAGAGTCTCAGAGTCCTCTAGAATACTCTCGGAGTCCTCTAGAACACTCTAGAGTACTCTGAGAGTCTCAGAGTCCTCTACAGCACTCTCAGAGTCCTCTAGAACACTCTCTAGAGTACTCTGAGATTCTCAGAGTCCTCTACAGCACTCTCAAAGTCCTCTACAGCACTCTCAGAGTCCTCTACAGCACTCTCAGAGTCCTCTAGAAGACTCTCTAGAGTACTCTGAGAGTCTCAGAGTCCTCTAGAACACTCTCGGAGTCCTCTAGAGTACTCTGAGAATCCTCTAAAACAAAAATTGAAAATTGTGATAGGCTTGATTGATTTGATTGCGAACTTAACCTTAGGGTCCTCTAGAACATCTCAGAGTCCTCTAGAACACTCTCTAGAGTGCTCTGAGAGTCTCAGAGTCCTCTAGAACACTCTAGAGTACTCTGAGAGTCTCAGAGTCCTCTACAGCACTCTCAGAGTCCTCTAGAAGACTCTCTATAGTACTCTGAGAGTCTCAGAGTCCTCTAGAACACTCTCGGAGTCCTCTAGAGTACTCTGAGAATCCTCTAAAACAAAAATTGAAAATTGTGATAGGCTTGATTGATTTGATTGCGAACTTAACCAAATTTTGTTGTTGTGTGTTGTGTACAGCAATTACTAACGAGACATTCTGAACAAAGAGAAAGGGCCAGGCAGCTTTTAGAACAGGTTAAAAGAGAAAGATCCATGACTACATCTCCTACAAAGGTAAACTGCAAGGTTTTCTTTGTAACCTCCTCCCCCCGAGCTTTCTTACTCGAATTAATTAACGTGACGTCTCTTGCATTATAGCAGCAACTTGACGAAGAACGTCAAGCTCAGTTGTTGGAAAGAGCGAGACGCTTGATAGCTGAAACTAGAAAAAGCACTCCGACCACTGAGATTATCCGGGCGACGTCGGAGCCCTTGAACATGTCGGACGCTGAAGAAAAGCTTCAGAGAATGTCCGAGGAAGTTTCGGTGCTCGAGAAACAAAGTAAGGAGGACATGAAGAACGGAGATGCGTCGCTGAACTCACCTAGTCACCAAAACTCGCAGGATGTGTCTGATAATAATTCTAGTCTAATTAGAGATAAGGTTACCCCCGATAAGTTACCGGATGCATTAGGTTTAACGGAGGTCTGTTTCGATCCAACGATTTGGTTTTTAGTAAACATGCAAGTTTATTTTAGATGGGCATAGATGTACACAATTACATCGAGCAGGAGTTGGAAGACCTGGAGCGAGAGCAAAGTGCCATCGATTCTCAAGCCGCCAAGCTTGAGAAACAGCTGCGTTCCGTAATGGAATCGCCCGATAGTATGGTCGAGGAGGCTTTAATGGCGAAGTGGTTCACGCTAGTTAATAAAAAGAACGCCTTGCTAAGGCGGCAGATGCAATTAAACATTCTGTAAGTGTCGGATTGAAGTTGAAAACGACGAGTGTGTTGATTCGGGATTTGCAGGGAACAAGAAGGTGACTTGGAGAGGCGGTACAAATTGCTGAACGAAGAACTTCAACACAGCTTGTCGATAGAAGATTGGCGAAAGACAGACGAGCAAAGAGCACGGGAAAAAATGCTACTAGACGAATTACTTCAAATTGTAAATAAACGTGACGAGCTAGTGCATCACCTTGACAATCAAGAGAAGGCGTAAGTTCACTCAGTTGCCTGCCGTCGCGTATTTTAACGTAACTTAACTTTTTTTTTTTAAATAAATTTACAGCATAGAAGAAGATGATTTAATAGAACAGGACCTGTCGCACATGGATCTGCAACCGAAAGACAAATGCGTAATACAGTAACTTTTCAGTTAACTATCGAAGCGAGGTTGAGTTTAAATTATTTGTAGATGTTTTCGAATATTTTTCTTTAATTTCTTATTTAACTTTAAACAAAAGACATAGCTTTAACATACTCATAGTTTATTATTATTTAGTATATTTATTACTGTGGAGAGTAGTATTTATGTGTTCCTCGTGTTGATTTTATTTAATTTAAATTTCAGTTTTCAGGAGTTCACTGTATTTCAGTTTTCGATCTGATCTTGAAATCAGCTTTGATTTGTTCTTGTTTTCTGTATTTAGAATAATTCTAAGTTATTCGCAATAGTAGTCATATTCAGGATGTTTTTTTATTTATTTGTGTACGTGTAGAAGAGTGAAAATATTTTTTTTTACTCCATTCTGAATTGTCTATTTATTGTAATAGACTGAAATATACTGCGCTTCAGAAACACACAAAGCATAATAGGTTCATTTAAGCGTTCTTTAACTCGTTGGTGATAATAATTACGTTTGCCAATTTGTTTCCGAGTATTTTTGATACTGACGAAAACGTCTGTCTCGGTACCGGTAGTGTGAATTAAGTCTGGTGCAATATTTCGTTGTTACTGTAATTTCATGTAACTTCTTGTGATGAACTATCATTAGATCTTTAGCGAAAGAAATTTATTTCGAGCTGTGAATTTGATGAGCTCAAATTCTTCTGCTCTTAAGATTAGTTCGAGTTTAAATGTCACACATCGAGGTTGTAGGTTGATGAGGAGGAAAGCCCCCCTGGCAACGCTTATTATGTTTCGTTCGAAATAATTGTTGTATGTGAAAAAGCTTCAAGTAGCAGCAGCGTACAGTGTTATTAGATTACAGATGTTAGTTTCTCGTTGTAGCCGTGTACCTTTCAGTGAACTAGCCCTTGACGATATCCTTGGTTGTAATATAGACTATTTTCCATGTGTATATTTTTTAATTCTAACTACTAATTAACTATAGGTTGTCTATAATGTTAAGCTCATGTAAATAATCCATGCATTAGAACGTACTCCAAATAAAAAAAAAAAATTCACGTCCATTTTATTTCTGCATTTCATTTTTCCCTTTCAATTTAGGTATATGCAATTTTTTACTGAGAAATTATGCACTATTATTTTAGTCAGTTGATTTGTGCCATAAATTTCTGTAATAGATTTTATTTCGAATGAAAAACTCATTTTCAAAGGACCAAATTACTTAGAAGTGCGTATTTGAAGTCTGTTATATTTTAAAATAGAATTTATGTAAAAGATTCTAATTAACTCATTGTCTTTACCAATTGCGTTACTTTGTTTGATCTAAACGAATCTAGGGACTTTAGCTCCGCATATACAACGTTGGCTTTGACATCTAGCTTAGACAAGGAAGGAAATAGACTGCTGACTCTTGCACATAAAAGTGGTGGCAAGTTTTTGCGCCATCTGTACTTGTCTGACCCTAATTACATTAATCATTATAATGCAGAACTCGACAACTAAAAAAAATTAAAAATAAATGTGAGGGCGACGACGTCTTTTAGATTTTTTTAAATAAATAAATGAATTATTCAATCTTAGGTAATTAGTGCTTTTCTTCTTATTAAAAGTTTTTTTTTTTTTCTGAAATGGAAAATGCATTTTGCATTCCCGTTAGATCACCTCAACCAAACAATCAATCTTCAAGATTAAAAACGTTATTTCTTAGTTGCTAATTACATTTTGATGGAAGTTTATTTTGTTGCTTATAAATAACTTTCATCCTCGTTTTATTTACTTATCATTACGTATAATTTATGTAACTGTGTATTTTTAATAACTGTCTGTTGCAAAAGTTCTAAGTTTTATTTTTTTTCTGTTTTATTTCGGTTTTATGACTGAATCGTCCTCTCCATACCTATCACAAGTAACTGTCACCTATTTTTTTTTTTAAATTGTATAATGACATAACTCTTTGTTGTTTATTTTCCGTTCGTGCCATCTCTTCTGGACACACCACTGCACTGTCTAAAGTTAACTAAACTACGGGGCCCTCATAGCCATGTGTGCAAAGTGTGCGGTGCACGCGGGCGCCATTTTCAAGGGGCGGCAATTAGCCTCTTAGCCACTGGACACATGTTATGTGATTTTTTCGGCAAAAAAATTAATGGGAAATAGTTTCTTGTCTGGTAAAAATTCGAAAAAAAATATCCACAAGACTGAACTGTCTTGATGAAGGTAAAAAAAAAATATATTACGCTATTAATTTACGGTTTGGTTTAAAAAAAAAGAAAACAAATCACATTTTACTTTTTAAGTTTTCAGAAATTTAAGTTCCTTTTGCTTTTGTAATTTAATTTCTTTTTTTTTCTTCTAATATTAATAACAAGCGGGCTTCGCCCAGTTGCATACTGGGGAGGTTGCACAGAGGCCTCCTTAGTCAGATGAGAAGAAAGCGCTTCGCGCTGTTTAGGCTGCTCGTCTCTGGGGGCTCGCGGCAGCTAGGAACTTGAAAAAAGTGAAGGAAAATGTTTAGACAGTGAAAGAGAATGTTTAGAAAATGAAGGAGAATGTTTAGAAAGTGAAGGAAAATGTTTAGAAAGTCCAGGAGAATATTTAGAAAGTGAAGGAAAATGTTTGGAAAGTGAAGGAAAATGTTTGGAAAGTGAAGGAAAATGTTTGGAAAGTGAAGGAAAATGTTTGGGAAAGTGAAAGAGAATGTTTAGAAAATGAAGGAGAATGTTTAGAAAGTGAAGGAAAATGTTTGGAAAGTGAAGGAAAATGTTTAGAAAGTCCAGGAGAATATTTAGAAAGTGAAGGAAAATGTTTGGAAAGTGAAGGAAAATGTTTGGAAAGGAAAGGAAAATGTTTGGAAAGTGAAGGAAAATGTTTGGAAAGTGAAGGAAAATGTTTGGAAAGTGAAGGAAAATGTTTGGAAAGGAAAGGAAAATGTTTGGAAAGTGAAGGAAAATGTTTGGAAAGTGAAGGAAAATGTTTGGAAAGTGAAGGAAAATGTTTGGGAAAGTGAAAGAGAATGTTTAGAAAATGAAGGAGAATGTTTAGAAAGTGAAGGAAAATGTTTGGAAAGTGAAGGAAAATGTTTAGAAAGTCCAGGAGAATATTTAGAAAGTGAAGGAAAATGTTTGGAAAGTGAAGGAAAATGTTTGGAAAGGAAAGGAAAATGTTTGGAAAGTGAAGGAAAATGTTTGGAAAGTGAAGGAAAATGTTTGGAAAGTGAAGGAAAATGTTTGGAAAGGAAAGGAAAATGTTTGGAAAGTGAAGGAAAATGTTTGGGAAAGTGAAAGAGAATGTTTAGAAAATGAAGGAGAATGTTTAGAAAGTGAAGGAAAATGTTTGGAAAGTGAAGGAAAATGTTTGGAAAGTGAAGGAAAATGTTTGGAAAGTGAAGGAAAATGTTTAGAAAGTCCAGGAGAATATTTAGAAAGTGAAGGAAAATGTTTGGAAAGTGAACGAAAATGTTTAGAAAGTCCAGGAGAATATTTAGAAAGTGAAGGAAAATGTTTGGAAAGTGAAGGAAAATGTTTGGAAAGAGAAGGAAAATGTTTGGAAAGTGAAGGAAAATGTTTGGAAAGGAAAGGAAAATGTTTGGAAAATGAAGGAAAATGTTTGGAAAGTGAAGGAAATTGTTTGGAAAGTGAAAGAAAATGAAAGAAATGTATAAAAAGTGAAGGAAAACGTTTCAAAAAGTTAAAAAGTTGAAAAATTTTGTTTCAAATTTTTTAAAATTTTTGTTTTTTCCATTTTTTGTTTTTTTTAATTTTTTTTTTAACAATCATGATAATTGACTGTTTTTGTATGTCCCAACTCATATGTCAGAGGGCGCAAAAGTGTAGGGTGGCACACGGGCGTGTTTTCGCCTCGCGCAGGTCCTGCTAAACTAAAAGTTAAATTTAAAAATAAAAAAAATCTATGTCACATGCAAGATTTATTTAGTCATATATATATAAAAAAAAGCTTTTTTACACGCTTCTATTATAATAATAATTACAATTCTTATAAATAAATATGGCCTTAGTATTCCAATGAAGTAAACGCGTTACTGACCTGCTCGTTATTCGCCGATGAAATTAAATTATTAGAAATATTTACATGGAAAACGCACGCAGAAATGAGCCTAGTATTGGTATCCACCGTTTGAGATTCCTCCACCGTTCGAGATACCTCCGCCATTTCCGTTGGAATGTACTCCGTTGGAGATTCCACCGTTGGAATATGCACTGCTGGAAATTCCAACGCCGTTCGAGTAACCACCGCCATTGGAATAACCGCCGCCATTGGAGTAACTACCGCCGTTGGAGTAACCACCGCCGTTGGAGTAACCACCGCCGTTGGAGTAACCACCGCCATTGGAGTAACCACCGCCATTGGAGTATCCACCCCTGGAGTATCCATATCCATTGTTGGTTTGCTCGTAGCTGATCTTTGGCTTGTAACCTTCAACATCGGCAGTGTATTCTACGGTTTGACGTCTGCCGTCAGGAAGAAGAACGGAGTATTTGCCTTGGGCTTCATCTTCATGACGAGCTTCCGCATGCCCGAAATCATTTCCTTCGCCATCTTGAACATCGTACTGGAAGTTGTAGTTGGCCGGTTCCTAAATTAAATGAATCATTTTGCTCAAGTGCTCTTTTGTTTAGGTAACCGATTTGACTTACAGATTGATCATCGTAGGCAGCCCTGGCGTATCCGCCGTTGGGGGCGCCATACACGGGACTAATTTGCGGAACATCGTATTGAGGGCTGAGCCTTGGGGCGCCGTATTGAGGACT
Organism: Prosopocoilus inquinatus; assembly: GCA_036172665.1. NCBI lineage: Eukaryota > Metazoa > Arthropoda > Insecta > Coleoptera > Lucanidae > Prosopocoilus > Prosopocoilus inquinatus. The sequence goes on from CM069873.1 coordinate 4,708,762, forward strand.
GATCCTCGGGGCACCGTATTGAGGGCTAATCCTTGGGGCTCCGTATTGCATGTTTGGGGTTATTATGGCTTCGGTTTGGCCAAGGATTGGAGTTCCGTAGCTGGTTGAAGGGCTTGGGGCGCCATAGTTTATGGAAAGAGCAGAGGGGGCGCCGTATCTGCTTGAGGGGGATGGGAAACTGCTGGGGAGGTAACGATTGCTTGGCACCGGTGGCTCAGCAACAGCCAAAACCACTGAGGCTAACAAAAGGACTGTAGTCTAGAAGAAAAAGAGAAAATCTTTATTTATTCATTAACATTAATTAAACTAATTAAATCTTCAAAGAGAATAAAATACCTAAGTAGTCTCGAAATAAAGAAATTAAAAATCAAAAAAGGTACTGCCAAGTTACAACAAAAAGCAAAGCAAAGCAAAAAATAAAGATTTTGGATGTTCGGATTCATGTAAAACAAAATAAACAATAATAAAATGTAAGAAATATTAAAACAAAAGGTAACAATGTGTTTGAAGTTGGTTGTAAATTGAAAAGAACGAGAGGCAATTATGGAAGTGAAAGAAAAGAAAACAAAAACCAAAAGTGTTGCACAAGAAAAAAAAAACACAAAAATACAGATTTCGGGCACTCGGATTCACTTAAAAAATGAAGCACAAATAAACAATATTAAAAGAAATGTCAAGCCAAAAGGTAACATTGTCTTTCAAATCGAAATTTTTAATTGAAAGGAACAAGAAGCAATTACGGAAGTGAAAAAAGTGAGAACAAATTAAAACAAAATATTAAGATTATAAAATTGAAACCAGTTAAGGATTTTGAAGTGCCAGGGGAAGAGCAAAGATATTTGAGAAACTTGAAGGGCTACTTACTAAAACAAAAACAGTAAAGTAAAAATCATTTTCCACAAAGTTAAATAAATCATAAACAGTAAGGGTCCTAAGGGTTTACATTTGCTAAATTGTAACGCATTAATTTGTGATGATGTAAATCATCGAGGTCCTTCAAAATAATAAGATTTCATCATACCTTAAACATTTTGGCAGTACCAATCGTTTCGTAACACGCACACACACCACTGCTCGTATTAAGCGTTAATCAAAATCACTTTTTGAGATGATGTGACTGCGAACATCTCCGGCGATGTTTATATACCTGAAAAAAAGCGCTATAGTGGGTGCAAATTTGCGTACTTTCATCGTGACCTTGCTACAGTTCCATCTTCGCGCGTCCCCCCGAAATTGGGGGCCAGCCCTACCCCGTCACTCTCGCTCCTTATGCAGGTGGAGGTGTGTTTAGTGGTCTAATATTATGGGCGGTGGGCTCTCGCAGTCACACCTAATCGCATCAGTTCTCCGGCAGTTATCTAGTTCACTTCTTCACATGAAGACGATGCGAATTTTAAATTAATAATTTTTCAGAAATGTAAAAGTAAACGTGTGCAAAAAAATTGGCTAAAGAAGTGTAAGGTAGTTCAAATTTTGAGTATCTTTTTTTTGATGTGCCATCAAAATTGTTTAGATTAGGGGTTCCCATATTTTCTTTTAGGCAATGAGCCCTTTCCAGAAAATGAAAAACTTCCATTGACCCCTTTTCAGATTTATTTAATTAATTAATTAATTTCTACAGCAGTATGTACAGATCTACTAATAGTGTTAAATTTAATTCTTTGTTATTTGTTAAATTACAATACTCAATTCGATTTGACCTTGTTTTATTTTCGAATTAACAGTTTGATTATTTTTTGTTTTTTTTTATTTTGTCCAAAGTTTTGGTCAAAATTGTTAAAAAATTGCCCGTGTTCTTGATTTCACTTAATTTTCGTTTGGTTTTATAGAATTTTCATATTCGTCTTAACTTACCTTCATCCCGATTGTTTTTTTTCTGTTTTTCTTGTTATTCCTTCTTTGATTATTTTTTTTTATGTTCAAACTTTTGATTAAAAATTGTCAAAAAAATTGTCCTTGCTCTTGACTTAAGTCTAGTTAGTTTTATAGAATTTTCATATTCGTCTTACCTTCATCATCGACGGTATTTTTCTGTTTTTCTTTTTGTTCCTTTGTTAAGAAAGTCAGTCGAAAATAAAAATCCTCATCCTCACCACGTACGTTTCGGACAAGTTTGAGCCCTTTTTTAAATGAGAATTTTTTTTATATTTTCTTAATATGTTTTATCTCATGCAAAACTTAGATTATGTTGATTTATCGGACGATACAACACTCAAAAAAATTAAAAAAAATTTATGTTTACGTTTTATTATTTTATTTTATTTTTTCAAAGTGTTCTATCGTCTGATTTTTATAAATTTTACATCGGATAAAATGTATTAAGAAAATAAATACGTCCAACTTGAAAAGGGACACAAACCTGTCCCAAACATGTCCGGTGGAATATAGATTTTTTTTATTTTCGACCGCCTTCCTCAATCAAGAAGAAAGAATTACGCATTTGCGGTTCAACGAAAAAAAAAAAAATAATTATTCGACTTCATTTAATTTAATTGATTTTTTTACTATAATCAAATAATCTACTTTTGTTTTTTTTCTTCTTCTTTTATTAAACTTATTTCTATTTTTAGCTGACGATGTATTTAAAAAATTGTGTTCGCCGCCGCCGCAGCATAGCTGTTACTCACTGTTTTTCGCACAGTTTTATATTAAACCTTTAACCTTTAAACAATTTATCATCTTTTGCTTTTGTCTGATTTTATTTGACATGATTTTATTTTTTAATTATTAATTGATCGTCTGGTTTCTTTAATATTTTCAGATTAAATTTTTTGTTGTGATAAAATCTGTCGGTTTTTAAATCGTTTTGACTTATTGCGGCCAATTTTATACAATTTCTATTTTTGCTTCTTATTTTTCTCTTTTTCATTTGATTGTTTATATTTTTTAAACATCGACTGAACGCCTTTTCTGATCTGTTTCTTCTTTTTTTTTGGTTTGATTTTGTTTGACATGATTTTCTTTCAGCTATCATTTTTTTAAAATGATCAATCGATTTTGTTTTTTTTTCTTTTATTGGATTTGACTTTTCATTTTATTTCACATTTTAATCCCATCCTCTGTACGTCGACATTTTTGTTTTATCTTCCGTACGATTTGACTTTATTTTAATTTTTAATTATCAACTGTCGACACTTAAAAAATAAACTCAAGTCGAATAAAAGAGAAAACAGTTTTTAATTGCCAACAGTTAATAATTAAAAATCAAAGCGAATGAAAGAAAAAAAAATAAAATTTTGTTTAACGATCGTGTTTTGTTTTTTGTTACATTTGATTTCACACTGTTTAATTTATTTTTGTCTTGATAATCACTTGATCGTCTTTTTTTTTTTTTTTATTTGAGTTGACCTCGTGTTTGATTATTATTAAGGTAGCCGTACGTCCCGATTTTAGCGGGACAATCCAGATTTTTAACAATTTGTCCCGGATTTTAAAAATGTCCCACTTTTTTTTGGAGAGAATATACTTTTTGCTAATTGTAAAATTTCTGTTGTAGATTAAATTATAAAATATAAAAAAAAGTTAATTAATTATTCTGCTAGTAACACCCAATAAATTAATTTCTGTATTTATTTATATGTAGTTCTAGTTAGTTATTTTTTTAATTTTTTTTAGTTAATTATACCAAGATGTAATGGTCTTATAGTGTGCTTTTGAATTTGAAATTTATTATTTCAGTATATTTTGCAACGTTTTAATGTTTAACAGCTACTACTTTATTCTAATTTCTGTACAAAAATCACGTGCCCCTCTCTCTCTCTCTCTCTCTCTCTCCGAAGTTTGTTTTTTGGCACGTCAATAGTGAATACTTTTTAAAAGCAAAGTTATTTTGTTGGTTGGGTTGGTTTGGGTTGACCCGCCTTGCCGAAATAAAAATCTGCTCAGCTTAACCAAAGGCTTGTTTGTTTTAAATGAGACGGGCTATAATTAAATCAAACTGAAAAAATAACAACTAATACTTTGCTCGATTTCTGTACAAACTTATCGTCCCACTCTCTCTCTTCAAAAAGTTGTTTGTTTTCTGACATTTTCATTTGTCTTTAAAACCTAACTATTTTGTTATTTGAATTGGATTGGGTTGGCTTGTCCCGCCTTATAAAAATTAAAAGTTGATCACCTTAATTATTATAACTAGGGAACGGAATTGTACATTTTGTTCGGTTAAATACAAACGAGGCGGCAAACGTATGATGTGATACGCACGGCGTGAATGCACACTCTCGTTGCCGCCTCGTTCGAAATAAACCGAACAAAATATATAATTCCGTCCTGTAATTATAACATTATAACCTAAAAGCACAACTGCCAATTAAAGCTGGATAGTGTCTGGTGTACCGTTTTCTGTGTTCGTCACTGTACAATATTTAATTCCAATTTATTTAAAATGTTTAGTTTCTTTTTTAGAAACGGTTAAGATTGTCGGTTGTCAACCAGACAAGAATTCATAACTCCCTGAAAAGATCCCTAGAGGTGCATAGGCCCCAGCCGATTCCTATTGGCCGCCGTGTTGGGAACCCCCGGTTTATATTTTCAGTTCGAACTTGAAAGTTAAATAATCATCTATTGTTTCGGTGCAGTACTTCATTTGGAATACATTTTAGAAACAAGTTCCTTTAAATTTACTTCCTCAATTTCATGCTTTTTCAGGTATTTAAACGTGTCTTTACATTTTATAATTTCAGAGTTCGAATATTTAGTTTTTTTTTTTTTTCATTCGTACTACATTTGTTTTTTTCGAAACGCATTTAAACTTATTGCTCTCTACTCTCTTTTTTCTTTTTATTTTATTTTTCTTGCTTATAAAAACCCCTAACGTAAAAGTAATTATTTTTTCGTCGACGTGTTTACGCTCTTTCGAAGTTCAAACTTTCTTTAAAAAAAAAAAATTTCGAATTTTTCTCGGGAGCGCAGGGCCGTACCGGCTCTCCGGGCCCTCCGATCGACTCGCGGTCGGAAGCGTCGCGTTCCCCGTCATTTTCTACCGTACGATGACGCGCGGCTGGAGGCGACCCGACCCCTCCCGCACCCTCGAAAAAATTCGTGAAAAGTAGTTCCCAAAAGGGGTCCTCTTTGAAAAATCGTGGCTCCGCTCCCGGAAGATCCACGGACCCGGGGCCGGCGGTGTTCGACGCGGGAAGGACGGAGGAAGGTTCCGAGGGAGTTTAAAGAAATTCTAAGATCACGTTTCGGAGAAATTTCGGAAAAGGCGCGAAGAAAACGGGCGAAAATCGCCGATTTAAATTTTTTCGGGCCCCTTCCGGGACCGGAATCGAGACGAATTTCCGGGAGCGAGGACCCCCCCCCCCCCGCGTGCGGCACCTGCGATCCGAAGCTCGTTCGGATCAGCCGAAAATGCGGGCCCTGGAATTTTTTTAAAATCGAAAAACGGCCGTTTTCGGAAGAGGTGGTAAATTTTTTTTTGTCGTGTTTACCGCTTTTTGAAAGTTGAAACTTTTGCACATTTTGACACCACTTAGTCAATCTTTTAAGCATCTTTTTTTTTGTAACGTGACGACAACGTCCTTCAATAGATTTTTTTTATAACGTTTGTTAATTGTTAATTTGTTTAACGCATTATACGCAGAATTGTTTTCTGGATTCCCGAATTATACTTGTAGTTGGGCCTCCCGAATAAGTTAGTTCTAAATTGGCAACGAATTGAAGTGTTTAAGCAAACGGGTTTTGTTTGATTCAATGCCCCCCGGTTCCCTCATCTCATGCCTGTAGTTCCCCTTCCAACTAAATCAGGCTTGCAATGTGATTTTTGTTTTAATTCCTTATTACCATAAGGCCCAGTTCCTCCATCTCAGTTTAACTTTAAGCTCCGTCTTATTCCCATGGTAACAATTGTTTCCATAGGAATAAAACGGAGTTTAAAGTTAAACCCCAATTGAAAAACTGGCCCTAAGAGTCAGAATGACTTAAACCTCATATCACCCTGTATATTCGATCTTGCAGGATTATCCCCTCACTTACTCGCCTTAAAATATTTGAAAACAGCGATCTTCAACAAATCCATTTATTTAAAATAACAAAACCAAGGTATGTATGTACACATAATGACGTCTTCACTCCGGAGAAGATAAATAATTTTCATCTCAATTGCACAACCAATCAGATGAAACCATTCATCATTCTTTTTTTTTTTTTAATTCGGGGTTTAACGAGAATATCCTCCGTGTTTAACGTTTCCCTGTTGGTACCCATCATCTGCGTAGCCATTGCCAACCTGTTCGTACGAAATCGTGGGCTTGTATCCTCCAGCATCCGCCGTGTATTCGACGGTTTGGCGTTTTCCATCCGGAAGAAGCACGTGGTACCTTCCGTTAGCGACATCCCCATGGCGATCTTCTTCATGCCCGAAATCATTACCTTCAGCATCTTGAACGTAGTATTTGAAGCCGTAGTTAGCCGGTTCCTAAATCATAAAATAAATCAAAGCGAAAGATTTTTTTTTAATGACGCACTCACATCATTAGCCTCGTATTTATCCAGGTAGTTACCTTCTGAGGTGGAGGCTAGGTATGTATTGTGAATATTATCGTAATGGGGTTTTGATTTAGTTGAGGTTGAATAAACATTGCTGCTTGGTGTCTTGGTGGAAATGGAATATTTCGATTTGGAATTTTGATTGCTGGTGGAAGGAGTGAAGTAGTTTTTGGAAGTTTGAGGTACACCACTTGATCCTGTGCTGGTGGTGAGATAGTTTTCAGAAACCGCGTTGTTGGGAAAGGGTACACCATATTGAGAATTGGGTAGATAATTGTACTGTTGGTTTGGGGGGGTCGTCCCATATTGTTCCGTCGGCACAAGTGTTATGGTGTAGTCGTTCGGTACACCGTATTGACTTGATGGTGTGCCATACTGATGTGGTGATGGGGTCAGAAGATATTGCGTCACCGGAACGGAAGCCTCCCCCAATACAATCACCAAGCAAATAACAAAAACTGATAAAACCTGAAACAATGTTGTTTAAAAAAATACAAGCATGTTTTCTTTGGAGTACCTAATGTTACCTTCATGTTATGTACGAATTGTGCGAGTTCAAAGTAAAAAAAAAAACGATCTGATTGTTCTGGAATTCGAAGATGTTTATATACGTGAAACCGTACTTATCAGAGTGTGGGGGGGTTCTTTTTAAAATATGCGAATTTCGAACTTTCATTCTGGCTTCGGTACATTTACCACGGCGTAAAAATTTATTTGGCTTATTATTTAGTAATTTAAACGAGGCAATTAAGGTGCCTGGTTAATTATACCGGGCGTTTTGCGTGAAGACGTGCGCAAAAATTAACACGTTCATTGCTCTATTATACATGCAAAGTCGGATAATAAAATAAGTTTGTTTGTTCTTTGCTTAATTGGAAAAAATGTTACCATTGCAAAAATGCAAAAATAAAAAAAAAATGCAAACTACACTTCTCTTGTGATTAAGAAGCAAAGTAGTCATCTACTGAAGATCTTTTGCGTTTGTCTGATTTTATTAAACATTATAAAAAAATTTATGTTTATGTTTTATTATTTTATTAATTTTTTTCCACCGACCCCTTTTCAGATTTAATTAATTAATTAATTTATACAACAGTATGTGCAGATCTACTAATAGCGTTGAATTAAATTTTTTGTTAATTGTTAAATTTCAATACTTAATTCGATTTGACTTTGTTTTATTTTTGAATTAACAGTTTGATTATTTTTTGTTTTTTTTTTTATTTTGTCCAAAGTTTTGGTTAAAATTGTTAAAAATTTGATTTCACTTAATTTTAGTAAGTTTTACAGAATTTTTTATATTCGTCTTAACTTCATTCCGACTGTTTTTTTTTCTGTTTTTCCTTTTATTCCTTCTTTGATTAATTTTTTTTGTGTTCAAACTTTGATCTCTTGTTTATTAAGAAAGACAATCGAAAATAAAAATCCTTATCCTTACTACGTACGTTTCGGACAAGTTTGAGCCCTTTTTTAAATGGGAAATCTTTTTTATATTTTCTTAATACATTTTATCTGATGCAAAACTTAGATTACGTTTTGATTTATCGGACGATACAACACTAAAAAAAAATAATAAAATTATGTTTATGTTTTATTATTTTATTTTATTTTTTCAAAGTGTTGTATCGTCTAATAATCTAAATTTTACATCGGATATAAAATGTATTAAAAAAATAAATACGTCCAACTTGAAAAGGGACACAAACCTGTTCGAAGCATGGCTAGTGGAATATAGATTTTTTTTAATTTCGACCGCCTTCCTCAATCAAGAAGAAAGAATTACGCATTTGCGGTTCAACAAAAAAAAAATAATTATTTGACTTTATTTAATTTAATTTATTTTTTACTATAATCGAATAATCTACTTTTGTTTTTTTCTTCTTCTTTTATTCAACTTGCTTCTATTTTTAGCTGACGATGTATTTAAAAAATTGTGTTCGCCGCCGCCGCAGCATAGCTGTTACTCACTGTTTTTCGCACAGTTTAAGATTAAACCTTTAACCTTTAAAGAGTTTATCATCTTTTGCTTTTGTCTGATTTTATTTGACATGATTTTATTTTTTAATTATTAATTGATCGTCTTGTTTCTTTGATATTTTCGCATTAAATTTTTGGTTGTGATAAAATCTGTCGGTTTTTAAATCGATTTGACTTATTGCCGCCAATTTTATACAATTTTTAGTTTTGCTTCTTATTTTTCTCTTTCACATTTGATCGTTTATATTTTTTAAACATCGACCGAACGCCTTTTCCGATCTGTTTCTTCTTTTTTTTGGTTTGATTTTGTTAGACATGATTTTCTTTCAGCTATCATTTTTTTTAATGATCAATCGATTTTGTCTTTTTTTTCTTTTATTGGATTTGACTTTTCATTTTATTTCACATTTTAATCCCGTCCTCTGTACGTCGACATTTTTATTTTATCTTCCGTTCGATTTGACTTTATTTTAATTTTTAATCGTCAAGTATCGATACTTGAAATAAACTCAAGTCGAATAAAAGAGAAAACAGTTTTTAATCGCCAACAGTTAATAATTAAAAATCAAAGCGAATGAAAGAGAAAATTAAAATTTTGTTTAACGAGCGTGTTTTGTTTTTTGTTACATTTGATTTGACTCTGTTTGATTTATTTTTGTCTTGATAATCACTTGATCGTCTTTTGTTTCCTTTTATTTGAGTTGACCTCGTGTTTGATTATTATTAAGGTAGCCGTACGTCCCGATTTTAGCGGGACAATCCAGATTTTTAACAATTTGTCCCGGATTTTAAAAATGTCCCACTTTTTTTTGGAGAGAATATACTTTTTGCTAGTTGTAAACTTTCTGTTGTAGATTAAATTATCTACTGAATATGACAGCATAGTTGCCGAAATACGTATATTTATAGTATCAAGAAAGCACATTGTGAAACTTGTCGAAACTTGATTAGCTAATTATATTAGGTGCAATTATTTTGTGTAATCAGAGCAACTTATTAATTAAACTTAATTTAAGGCAGCTCATTTTAAAATTATTCGGTTAAAAGATTTAATTAAACACACGTATTTACAAGCAACTTTCACGTAACAACACACACATGTACGTGTAAGTCAAGATCAAGAGCGCTGAATTAATTAATTAATTACTTCTGAAATCAATCGTACTCCTTCGTTTTTTAAATTAAAAATTAATATTCGAAATGCATGCCCCGACTACATAAATATTTGGTTGTTTAAAGTAACTAATTGTCTGCAATCAATAAAATTGCATGGAAATAAATGTTTTTGCGAAATAATTAATTAATTAATTTTTCTCGTTCATTATTATCATTGTTTGTTGTTTGTTGTTTCTTTTCAGAAGAGTCGTTAAAAATGTCAGGAGTATAATTATTGCCGCAATATAAAATTAACGTTTTTTTTTCTTTTTCTAAATAATACAGCACTAAAAGTGTTAAAGTGGTAACCACACGCCCGTATCAGCTCGCGATCGCCCCTGTAAAAGTGCTTGCATTTGTTTTGTGAATGCAAAACGAAATACAAAGAAATATGCAACGGCAATTGTTTATTCTTCATTTGAAAAATTAATGATTAACTTATTAAAAATCACGTAAATAAATATTTCGTCACGTAATTGCTTGAAACTGATGATTTTTGGGGCACAATTGAAGTTCATTACTGTTCTTGCTTTACAAAAGAGATGTTAAAACGTTATAATAATTGCTCAATATAAAATTAACGTTTTTTTTTTTTCTAAATGATAAAAGAGGCATCCACGCGTCTGTACAAGTTCGCGATCATCTACGCACAGATGTTTGTTTATTATTTTTTTGAACTCAACACAAATTGTTTATTGTTTACGAAGCATCATTTAAATTACTCAAATAATCAAACGCTTAAAATTGTTTCTAATTATGAAAATAATAACATTGCCATCGGAAAATCTCAAGAATACGTAATAAGTTTTCGAATTCTATTCGATTTTTAAAAATTAACGTTTTTCATTATCATTTGTGACACTACAACAGAAGACTTGTTCTTTTATTAATCAATCAACGTACGTGCTAAGCGCACTACCATAACACATCACTGTGTTAATCGAGGAGCAAAAGGTCCCTAAACATCCCCCCCCTGATAACAAATCAATTTGACATCTAGTCTAGAATCTCGTTGGTGATACGACAATTCTTCTACCTCACATTTTTGGCTAAATCGAAATTCTGATACCATTTTGAGGGGTTAAGTAAAATATCTTAATAAACATTGCTTAAATTTTACTAACAGTTGTAAAAACAATGTGTAAATATTGTTTGCGATGAATGTATACATGTATACTTGTTCTTTTTGCGTTCAAGTTTCGATCTATCATGCACTTCTTTTTGACCATAAATGTCATATCGTATCATGTAAACAGATTGTGCATCGTGGAGTTTTTTTTTTCTCTCCTGTAAAATCTAACTCCATGCATCACCAACCGACGATATGTACAACGATGCGCAAGTTAAATGACGCCGCTTGACAGTTTCGTAGCCTTTACGCTGAATGTTCTTAAGGGTGTGGTTCGCATGCAGGAGTATCATTTAAGTTGAGCGTCGCAGTACATCTTCGATGTGAATCTGTGAGGGAACTTTGTGCCTCTTTTAGCTCCTTCAGGGCTTTGAAAAAGCATCTACTTTGCGTTGTACTACCGTGATTAGGCAATCATCTACCTAGATTCAACATAATTTACGACCACTTCTGTGAAAATCGATTCGATTTTTAAGATATCATCATCTCTCCACGCCTTTGTTAATGAATACGTGTTTAAAACGTCAATTATTTATTCAAGAAATTAGAACAAGAAAAATTTATGGTTTGTATAAGTCGGCGGTCTTATATTTGCGAGGACTTCATTCATAAACTGCAAATTGATATAAAAACTTCGTTCTTAGGAGTTTGTTTCATAAATATGTCAGTTTAAAAAAGGCACCATTTCATAGTAAATGCATACATACTTTCCTGTGACCTTGTACTGCCGTGTGGATGTCTCTTTAAGAACTTGGGTGCTATACATAGGATACCAAACTTTAAATTCAAGAATTTTTTTAGCAAAATTTACAAACAATTACTGTTAATGGTTAATTATAATATCATAAATAATTTCATTGTAAGATATCATTTATAATATCCGAATTGATATAAAAAAAACTTCGTTCTCAGGGACTGGTTTCATAAACATTGATCAAAGATTAACTTGCTTTATCAAATCTAAGATCGGATTGATTCGACTTCAATATAAAAGAAACAGCATTTCAGAGTAAATGCCTACATACGTTCCTGCGACCTTGTACTGGCGTGTGGATGTCCCTTTAAGAACTTGTATGCTACACACAGGATACCAAACTTTAAATTCAAGAATTTTTTAGCAAGATTTACTAACAGCTACTGTTAATGGTTAATTATAATATTATACATCATTTCATTGTGAGATATCATTTATAATCTCCGGATTGATATAAAAACTTCGTTCTTCGGGGTTGGTTTTATAAATATTGGTCGAAGCTTAACTTGCTTTATCAAATCTAAGATCGCATTGATTCGGTTTCAGTATAAAAAAGACACTGTTTCATAGTAAATGCAGACATACATTCCTGCGACCTTGTACTGGCGTGTGGATGTCCCTTTAAGTACTTTTATGGTGTACACAGGGCAACAGATTTTAAATTTACGAATTTACTTTACTAACAGTTACTGTTAATTATTAATTATAATTTCTTTTCATGTATTAAATTAATACTTTGACATCAAAAATTATTTTGGGGTCTAGGGTAGTCGTGGATTTTAAAATTATTTAGGTTCATACATGGTATCATTAATTTTTTGATTGTTAAAATTTGTTGAACAGTTTTGAAGAAGTGCACTTGCTGTGATTTCTTTGGTTTCTTGGTTTTACTTGCTGTTAATAGTTTCTTGAGTTTATTTCATGCCCGCCCTTGACCATAATAATTTTTGCTGTCTCCGTACAATCAGGAGGAAGTATTATTATCAACGTTCATTCAAAAAACATGTACTATGATATTATGTCAAACACAAAAGACCTAATTTTTTTTTTTAATAATAATAATAATAATAATAATAATAAAATGTGCGATTTCCTTACCGTTTCCCTTTTCTATTTTCTATTCCTCTTAATTAATAATCCAATTTATTTTTGACGTTCCTGTATTTATTTTACTTTCGAAATTAAAAACAAATATTTAGTGCTCATCTTTATTTACAAAAAAATACATACATATAAGTAAATATACAATTACGTCTTCTTTAGTCACTTATCAAGTATGGCATAAATAATTATTACAACATTCAATACGTTACGTCCTCAAAAACCTTTAAACATGCAAAACGGATGAATCGATAATACTTTTCACGCCAGCATACGCCGTTATTATTATTCTCATTTTGTTTTGTATTAAAGCTATCAATGCAGTTCGTTAAACGAACCCCTCTTCTAATAATAATAATGATAATAATAATAGTATGTACACTTGCGTAAATTAGTAAGATGTGATCAATCAGGTGATGTGTGAGGTCGATAAATAATTAATACAAAAATTAGCTCGTCGAAATAATCGGTGTCATCCTTTAGTATCCATCAGCTCCGCCCGGACCTCCGCTGGGGTATCCCCCGAATCCACCGCCGCCGCCGCTACCTCCTCTGGGGTATCCACCGGCTCCTCCGCCGAAACCGCCTGCCCCAATTCCCGGACCTTCCTGCGTGTATGAGACTTCGGGGTGGTATCCACTTTGATCCGCGGTGTAAGTCACGGTTTGCTTTCTACCATCGGGGAGGAGAACGTAGTATTTTCCACGAGCGTTGTCACCCTGACGACCTTCTTCGTGACCGAAATCGACGCCGTATTCTGGAGCTTGGACGTCGTACTTGAAATTGTAATTTGCCGGTTCCTAGAAAAATTCGGATAATTTAATTTGCATTTCTTGTGAAGTGTTAAATCTAAAACAAACTCTTTTATTCGTTAGTTATTATGCAATCGTAACTTAAATGATTTCGTTTTCCGGAAATATCCGACTGAATAATTTACCTGTTACATAAATATCATTAAAGTAAAGGCGACTTAAGTTGGAGGCATATTATTTAAGGGCTCGTGGTGACGAGTTGAGCAAAACATGTTTTTTATCGACAATAGTTCTTTCTTTTGGAGACAGTTTTATGAATGGCCGAACATTATTTCGAAAGCCATTGCTTCAACAGAAGTCGCAGACTTCCAAAAGCAAATTTTATTAACCTAAAAAAATATACAGAAGTGGCCAAAGTCCGACTGAACATTCCGAATAATGCATGCGACAGGCAGCGCAGTATAAAAATAAAATAAGGAAGAATTCTGACATGCCCCGCCCACGTACGTCGGAGATTGGTCACGAACGCTTACGATTCGAATCGACGAACTCACTAAACTGACGACCAAAGATGTATAAAATTAATACTCTTCTTTACACATGCCAAAACATTAAGAAAACTTTTCGTAAAACATACATTTTTCCCCATAAATAGTTATTGATTGACTGAAAAAGAAATTTAATAAATAATATAAGGACAGACATAATAGGTTAAAACGTCGCGAAAAAATGTTTAATAAGTTGCCATTTATTTAAAACAAGATAGGCAATGCGGACAACTTAAATTGTAAAAGTGAAGAGTCTCTAAAAGTTGCCAATCTATCATGGAAAAATTACCGTGGATAGCCAATGGCGCACGTCAATTGAAATTATTACAAATTATATAAAAGTTATACGAGAAAATTTTAACAGATAGACGATAATAAACTTAACAGACGAGCGGCGAGTTTTTCGTCGATTTTAATTAATTATACCTCTGTGGTAGATAAATCAAGTAAACGAAATAATTTTGTTTTTACTGCATCCGTGCTGCGCCCCTCTAAAAGGGTAATGATATTGTAATTCGTATCAAAAGGAGTTACGTCAATGACCAATTTGCCCAAAGTTTTTTTCCATAACTATGAGAAGTATTTTTGTTGGAAGAAAAAATGGTTCTTTTATCTTTCTGAAATTACGTTTGCCGTGATTGGGGACAAACAGTTTGATCAAACGATCTAAAATGAAGAGCTGCTAGAAGCTATCAATTTTTCATCAGTTGACAACGAATTGCGATTGCGAAGGTTATTTCCCCAAGTCTGGAAAGCATTTTTCTTTTACCTTCCTGCGTGTAAACAAAGGAAATGATCGTTTTCTGTCAAAAACTCCTTATAAGTAAAACTGGATTTTCCTCGTCGTCATTGATCAGGTCATTTAGGTCCTATGATCAAACAAACAGTTTGATCATAGGACCTAAAATCAAGAGCTGGAAGCCATCAATTTGCCATCAGTTGGCCATCAGTTGGCAACAAACTGCGTTTAAGGTTATTCCCCCGACTCTGGAAAGTTTTTTTTTTGTAAGAAGAATCAGGCCTTTTAATTTCCTGCGTACAAACCAAGAAAATGAGCATTCAAACCCATAGTTTGCTGCCCAAAATTCTTTGCAAGCAAAACTGGATTTCGTTGACGTGATTGCGAGCAAACAGTTTCATCAAAGGGTCTAAAACCAACACCTGAAAGCCATCAATTTGCCATCAGTTGGCAACGAACTGCGATTAAGGTTATTCCCCCGACTCTGGAAAGTTTTTTTGTAAGAAGAATTGGGTCTTTTATCTTCTTGCGTGCAAACCAAGAAAATGAACATTCACTCCCATAGTTTGTTGCCCAAAATTCTTTGCAAGCAAAACTGGATTTTCGATGACGTGATTGCGAGCAAACAGTTTGATCAAAGGGTCTAAAACCAAAACCTGGAAGCCATTAATTTGCCATCAGTTGGCAACGAACTGCGATTAAGGTTATTCCCCCGACTCTGGAAAGTTTTTTTTTTGTAAGAAGAATCAGGCCTTTTAACTTCCTGCGTGCAAACCAAGAAAATGAGCATTCAAACCCATAGTTTATTGCCCAAAATTCTTTGCAAGCAAAACTGGATTTTCGTTAATGTGATTGCGAGCAAACAGTTTGATCAAAGGGTCTAAAACCAAGACCTGGAGGCCATCAATTTGCCATCACTTGGCAACGAACTGCGATTACCCCACCTGTGGAAAGTATTTTGTAAGAAGAATCGGGCCTTTTACCTTCCTGCATGCAAACCAAGAAAATGAACATTCACTCCCATAGTTTGTTGCCCAAAATTCTTTGCAAGCAAAACTGGATTTTCGTTGACGTGATTGCGAGCAAACAGTTTGATCAACGGGTCTAAAACCAAGACCTGGAAGCCATCAATTCGTCATCAGTTGGCAACGAACTGCGAACCCGACTCCGAAAAGATTTTTGTAAGAAGAATCGGGCTTTTTACCTTCTTGCGTGCGAACCAAGAAAATGAACATTCACACCCACAGGTTGTTGCCCAAAATTCTTTGCAAGCAAAACTGGATTTTCGTTGTCGTGATTGGAAGCAAACAGTTTGATCAAAAGACCTAAAACTAAAGCTGCTTTTGAGATTTGGAGGATTGGCTATTCGTAGACCGCTGCCATTGGCTTTGGTCGTTCACTTGGCGAAACTTATTGGTTATCGTTAATCACGTGATCGATGATAACCAATAGCAGCAATCCCCAAGTACCCAATCTTCCAAGCAGGGAAAGTACCTTATGAGCTGGAAGCCATCAGTTTGCCGTCGACTTTAAAATTACTGCCGGAGCTTTGGCTTTTTTTTAATAGACGGTCGCTTTCCATTTCAGAACGGCCCTTGGCCAAAATAATTTTTGATGTCTCGCTAGAATTATTGCAGAATGTTTTCGCAGATGTTGACAGATGAAAAATGAACAAAACGAACTGCAAGAAAAATCATAGCGATAGGCAGAATATGTAAATGATAAATTTAGATAAACCCAAGGGAAAATGATGAGAAAAATTAATTTGATCGTTCAGGAAGATGACGCGAATACAATTTTTTTGGCAAAGAAAATCTCCAATGATTCAAGAGGATGACGCCAATACAATTTTTTTGGCAAAAACAATCTCCAGAGATTCATCACTATTTAATACTCTCGTAAAACGTTTTGGAAACTCATGTAATAATTTAAAAGTAAAGATAGGGTCTGGATAATGTCTCGATCCTAGTAAATGCAGAATGAAGTTTTTCCCAACCTGGCAGAGAAACGATGTTCTTTTATACGCGAGTAGTAAGGTTGCGACCGGTTTGACCAATGTAAACAGAGTTACAATTGGAGTATGTGATGGAATAAACTCATTCTCATCTCATCTTTCGAAATCTTTATAAATGAAGATTAGGGGGTTATAAACTGTTTTGAAAAAGTTTTTTGTGCACCATCCAATGTGTTCGGAATTTTTCCGAAACCATACCATAAGTAGGGCAAAGATGTTGTGTGTTTACGGAAAACTGCCGATCCGTTTCGTTTCTTGTGAATAGAAATTAGAGCTTTTCTTTTAACTTGCAAGTCTAAAATTTGAAATGAAGACCTGATTCATGAATTAGGTTTTTCTTTTTTTAATTTCGTCAAGTACAAATTTCCTCGAGCATTATCTACGAAATGAAATGCATTTTCTTTCTTCCAAGAATGCAAATAATTTTTTTTTATTATGTTTAAATTGTTTCGATTGGTTTGAGATTCACACGAATCAATCAAGTCTTTCGTAAAATTTTTTGAACCAAGTGTGAGATATCTAATTTTTTGATACTATACTCACAGAGGGGCCATCGTAATCTCCTCCTCTTCCGGAATATCTACCGGCACCGGGGACTCCGTATTGTTGACTGGGGCCGGATCCCCCAGGAAAACCGCCAGCTCCTCCAGGGAATCCACCAGCACCTCCGAATCCAGGTGCTCCATATTGTGAGCTAGGTCTACCTACACCAGAACCACCGAAACCGCCAGCTCCACCACCGAAACCGCCAGCTCCACCACCGAAACCACCAGCTCCACTCCCGAATCCTCTTCCGAATTCACCTGCAGAAGGAGCTCCATATTGAGAACTGGGCGAAGACCCTCCGGCTCCACCACCAAAACCTGCTGGAAGATACTGGTTACTGGGTGGTGGTTCTGATAAAGCAAGGGAAACGCAGACGAACAACAGCAATGGCACCTAAAGGACAAAAAAGAATAGTTTTATTAACTAAATAAAATAAATGCAAATTAGAACAGGTGTTATTTGTGTTGAATTAAAAATACTACCTTCATGTTTGAGCACTAGTTTTGAGAACCTGTGACCGTTTCTTTTTCTTTCTCACTTAAAAGCAACTGTTCTTGCGGTTCGTTGGCAATAATGTGTGATGCGACTCATCTTCGCCGATTCTTATATACTCGAAAAACTGCACTAGTGGGTGTTGTATTCCCTACGAATTCCAGTACTTTCATCTCCGGCCGAACCTTGCGACAGTACCATCACTCCAAAGATGCTCCTGAAAAACCATCCGTCCCCTTCTATAGCAAAACAAAGCGCGCCTCAACAACAAAGGCGGTCGCGAAAGGTAAATCATATTTCTTGGGCAATCCTTGCGGACGACGCAGGATGAGCAAATTTGATTTGAATTTTTCCTGCGGCGGCGTACGTTTGCGCAAAGCCAATCACACGCTGTAATTTTTGCCGCACCAAATCGTGAGATAAGACCACCACCGAATTTGTTATCAAGCGACGTGTGGTTGCCACATCCGAGCAAATAAGAAGTTTATGTCTAAATTAATTAAACACGTTGATATAACGCAGAGAAAGTTTTCAAGATAATTATGTTTGCAAAAACACAATCTATGCATATAATTAAAACAAAACAGAAGGAATTCTTTAATTGAACTTTTTACTACAGGCAGATACACTACTCTAGAAGATAATTCAAATTGTTTTTTTTATTTAGTACACTTTCGTAAATGACCACAGGATCTCTTCATATTTAAATCTGAAATAACAATCGTTCGATTTTCATTCTCATTCTCGCCGTTACGTTACGTGTAAAAAATGCATCTAATTATTGCTCGCCTTATACGAGCAAGTGTGATTAAACTTAATTATCGTATTGTAAGATGATTCGTTGTAAATTCGTTATTGTAACACAGTGTTCAGCTTGGTTGGATCTAGAATGCATCACCTTGTTACGTCCGTCGATTCTTTCACGCTTCGGAAAGATGATGGCTTTGTCCTTGCTGGAATTTTTTTGATAAATTAGTTCGTTACACCAATTTGGTAATCAAGGGGGCGTTGATTGTTTTGTGTTAGGAACCATTTGGTAAAAGGTGGTTTCAACATTTCAGTGTACAACAGAAATTGCTATGCAAATGGAATTCTACTTTAATTCCTCCAAAAGGAGGAAAGTAGGAGAAGTGATTGATTAAATTAAAGGAAACTGTCCTCTCCAAAAATCTTCAGTACGTTTAGAATTTTTGAAAAATCATTTGTTTTTGCTCAAAAATATATCTGAACCAAAGGCTTTTGACTTAGGTCCAGTTTTATAAATGAGGCTCAACTTTGAACTGAGGCTTAAACCCTTAGGAACGATTGTTTCAAAAATTGTTGTAAAGGATTTAAGCCTCGGCCCAAAATTAAACCGTCACTGTAAAACCGGGCCTTAGTGTTTGAAGCCAAGTTGGACGTACAATTCCGCTTTAATTTCAAGCCAACAACTTAAAGACTTAAGCTCGAACCCTTAACAACGATTATTTCAGCAATTTAATCTGGCTTGTACAATTGGGGCCGAATAAATAAAATTAATTAAATAAATCTCGACGTACAATGTACATACGTACGTACATACAATTTTTTTTCTCTAGAAAAAGGTATAAACTTCGCAATTTGATGAGCTGGCAACACTGTTTCTGATTGCTGCGAAGAGCATCAAATGCAAGATTAGGTTCTCTTAATATATTTGCTTCGTTTGTTTTAACAGTTAACTGCAGAACATTTTTATAAATTCACCTATGTTAATAAATGTTTTCTTTTTATTGTAATTGTGTTTTTAACTTTAACCTCCGTTTAAATTTTTGAAAAATCATTTATTTTTGATCAAAAATATATCTGAACCAAAGGCTTTTGACTTAGGTCCAGTTTCATAAGTGAGGCTCAACTTTCAGCTGAGGCTTAAACCCTTAGGAACGATTGTTTCAAAAATTGTTGTAAAGGATTTAAGCTTCGGCTCAAAGTTAAACCGTCATCGTAAAACTGGGCCTTAGTGTTTGAAGCCAAGTTGTATGTACAATTCCGCTTTAATTTCAAGCCAACAACTTAAGGACTTAAGCTCGAACCCTTAACAACCATTATTTCAGCAATTTAATCTGGCTTGTACAATTGGGGCCGAATAAATAAAATTAATTAAATAAATCTCGACGTACAATTTTTATACGTACGTACATACAATTTTTTCTCTAGAAAAAGGTATAAACTTCGCAATTTGATGAGCTAGCAACACTGTTTCTGATTGCTGCAAAGAGCATCAAATGCAAGATTAGGTTTTCTTAATATATTTGCTTCGTTTGTTTTAACAGTTAACTGCAGAACATTTTTATAAATTCACCTATGTTAATAAATGTTTTCTTTTTATTGTAATTGTGTTTTTAACTTTAACCTCCGTTTAAATTTTTGAAAAATCATTTATTTTTGATTAAAAATATATCTGAACCAAAGGCTTTTGACTTAGGTCCAGTTTTATAAGTGAGGCTCAACTTTCAGCTGAGGCTTAAACCCTTAGGAACGATTGTTTCAAAAATTGTTGTAAAGGATTTAAGCTTCGGCTCAAAGTTAAACCGTCATCGTAAAACTGGGCCTTAGTGTTTGAAGCCAAGTTGGACGTACAATTCCGCTTTAATTTCAAGCCAACAACTTAAAAACTTAAGCTCGAACCCTTAACAACGATTATTTCAGCAATTAAAATCTGGCTTGTACAATTGGGGCCGAATAAATAAAATTAATTAAATAAATCTCGACGTACAATTTACATACGTACGTACATACAATTTTTTTTCTCTAGAAAAAGGTATAAACTTCGCAATTTGATGAGCTGGCAACACTGTTTCTGATTGCTGCGAAGAGCATCAAATGCAAGATTAGGTTCTCTTAATATATTTGCTTCGTTTGTTTTAACAGTTAACTGCAGAACATTTTTATAAATTCACCTATGTTAATAAATGTTTCCTTTTTATTGTAATTGTGTTTTTAACTTTAACCTCCGTTTAAATTTCCTTGATATAGGGAATCCTTAGGAAACACTATATGTTGAAAAGGAATTTTTGATTGATCGTGTTGATTGGCAACACTGACTCGAACATTTTATTTTCATTATTCGATGTGGTTTCAACTATGATTCGTTTCCGAAATTAGTTGCGACTAGAAAGTTTTTCTGTTCGTCAATAGATGGCACTAGGTAAAGATCAGTGGTTATCACTGAAGTAGGGCAGGATTCAAACAAATGTGACGCCACCGTTAATTAATTAATACAATTAACAGATTAACGAAATCAAAAAATCGCCAACAACGAAACGTAGATCATGTCTAGACAAAAGAACGTGGCGCCATCTGTGAAAAGTTTAACGAATTAATAGAAATTAACAAAATCATCATCTGATTCAGATTTTTATTTTTGTGTCCTTTATCAGTACATTATGTGAGTGCAGTAGCGAGCAATAAATTTTGATCGTCGTTGTCGATCATCTTGGTCGTCGTTGTCGATTGTCAAAAATTGGTGTTTGACTCGTATTTCATTAAAAATAAAGCCATTGCCTTAATTTTGACTTCCAAGAATAATTCCATAAAAATCTGATTCATTTTCAATAATTTTTTTGGCAAAAAATAGATGTTTGTACAAAAATTTTCAATTTCTAGAATTCTAATTGACGTCCTGATTGACACTGACGACCAAGATTTAACGCTCGCGACAGTACATGTAATAAATTAAACAAAATCACAACGAAATTTGACAAGAAAGAAATGATGAATTATGTTCAAGCAAGAACGTGATATCGTCTATTGACATTTTAACAAATGTACAAAATAAAAAAAAAAAATTAATTAATACGATGTGAAAAAGGAAACAATTTAGAATGTATAAGGGGTAGTATAAGATCGAACCTCTGGCCGCCTGAGGGCGCGCTTTAAATTTTAGAATGAGCTAAAAATATAATATATATTTATCTTACTTTGACTTTACGCAAAATAGATTGTTTGTTTTTCCAAAAGCGACGTGTTTGCTTCTTCAAAAGTAAAAAAGCAAACAAACTATTTTTCATATTTTTATTTGCAATATCACGAGCAAGAATTGTACCAAAAAAAAATAATTTAATCATTTCTCGACAAAAAAAAAAAAATGACGCCATCTGTCAATAGTTGAATGAAGTAGTTGTGATACAGGAAAAAATATGGCGCTCTGTAATGTTTAGTTCAGCTCCTTTCATCCGAAGTAAGTAACCTGTACGCATCGGAAATCATGAAATTTTGATTAAAATTTCGTATGAAATCCTGCGCGGGGATTCCCCCGTATCTTTTTTAGTTCTACAGTAAATGCCGAAGAACCGCGCCCGTTGTCTTGTGAATCGTTAAGTTAACATTTTGCGTTTGTGTTTATTTAGTTGTAACTTGAATGAGTTCTTCGGTGAACGCTTTGAGAACTCATTAAATAAACAATTTATTACGTAAGCGCCGTTACAGGCGTAAAATCAAGTGTGCATGTGCATGTGTAAATAATGTAAATAAAGCGAGACGTGGATGTAGGATTTTTTTTTTAATGAAAACCCTTTCTACTTTGAGTGTTCGCAGGATTCTTAAAACAATTGGACAAACTGTATTCTGAATCTTTGAAAAATATATAAAACTTATAAGTACATATATATAAAAATAACTAAATTGTAAAGTATACCGGATTAATCGCCTCTATATAAAATCGTAATTAAAAAAAAAATAAAATAAAAATGAAAACATCCGTAAACGCTGCATTAAAAAAATACGCTCTCAATAAGCCGATGCTAAAATTAGGTTTACGAAGTGAGGTGCTCGTAAAACGTGAATTTTATTACCTGATTATTTATTATTATTATTATTAAATAATGCATAGTTTAAGACATAAGCATAAAATACTGGCACTTTCCGCCTCATGAAATGGGGTTTCTCATTTCAGTGTGAACCAATATATTACAGCAATTTCCGACGAAATCTCCACTCCTCTTGAGCTAGCAACTGGAATGCCGCAGGGTTGTATACTCTGGCCATCGTTTTATGCAATTTATACCGCAGGCTTTGCTTCTGAAGTCAAGAATAGCGCTGTGTAATTGTAATCATAATCTTTATTGATCTTTAACATCAGTCATTGATATAAATAAGGTAGGTCGAGTACACTTTAGAATAAAATAAAATAATGTATGCAGAGGATACGAAACTCATCATTAAAGGTCGCATGTTTGGACTGTAAAAAAAAGCGAAACATGCATATACTAATCGGTTGTCATTAAAACGAGACGTTGAACTTTCCTCTTTCAAAGAAGGTTGCAAATTAGCCCTTAATCTAATTCACCCGTAAGGTTACGACAGAAGAGAATTATTAAATTAATCATAATTGCATGGTGTCATTAAAACGACACGTTGAACTTTCCTCTCTCGAAAAACAGAAAATTGGTGAACTAAATGAAGAACTGGAGATTCGAAGCTCCTAAGGTACCTAACCCACTAATTAAGTATGAAAATACAAGACATTTTATTGAATAAATCTGGAAAACCTGAAAGTGTAAAATAAATGAAATTGTTTCCATTAAAATATAATTCGTACATATTAAACCAATTTCGTACAAAAATCTTCCAAAAAAGGGTTGCACGTAGTTTTTGTAACCCTCGTCGAAACAACATTAGTAATATTTTTATTACTACCAGATATCAGAGTGGTTACGTCATTTCTGTATATTAAAAAAGAGTATGGGACCCAAAACTGAACCCTGAAGTACACCAACGCTTGTATTTTATACTTTAGCAAAGATTTTAGCCACTGCTAATGCATTGTTACCAGGGATGAAGGTACACGTATGTTGCAAAAGGTTAGGGTTAAGGTTAAGGATAAGGCAAAAGGTTAGGGTTAAGGTTTCGATTTTATTTTTTAAGCTGATTTCGGTTATGATTTTGTGTCGCTTAGGTTAGGTTTCCTTTTTATATTTTCCTTTAAAAAAACAGGAATAGAACTAAATGTATACGTTATAATGAAATAAAAATTACATTTCTTAAAAACAAACTGAGCTTCATTTTAATTGATTTTTACTTCTTTCTATTTCAATTTTTAATTTAATTTTTTAAAAAAGGGAGAGAGCGCGTCCGAAAATCGGCTCGTCTGCTGCTCGCTCTTTATTTCTCCAGAGGTAAACCTCCTCCACGCTTACAATTAGGGTACGAACACGCCGAAGCTGCCTCACTGTTCACCCTCGATGTTTAGGTCGTGCTGGATAGGTCGATGTAAAACAAATTTTCGGAACACTTTAATTACAAACTGTCGCTTTACGCGATTAAAAACACAATAGTGATGAGTTGCAACACTGGTCTATCAAATAACACTTCTACAGTATGTACTTTCTACCATTCGAAATATAAACGCTCCGCTTGCTAACTTATAACTGATCTAACTGGCGCGCCCATACGGGTTTCTATAGTGGATCGCTGTGATCTCGAATGTACTGGAATGAATGCGAAACTGCGATAATGCCTTGTGACGCAAGATGGGGTGCTCGTACTAAAAACAGATCCATCTGCGCGTCACAGCCGTAACAATACTTTATTACCGTGATATCCGAGTTGAAAAAAAATTGTTGAAAATAAAGAGAGAGAAGAGAAAAGTCAAAACAAAGTATTCAATAAAGAAGAAGCGGAGATGAAGATCTGTATTCTAGACGAGGATGTCTAGGGCAGTGTTACCAATTGTCAATCGCTCAACCAGACTTTTATTACCTGATTATTTATTTTTATTATTATTATTATTAAATAATGCATAGTTTAAGACATAACCATAAAATACTGGCAGTTTCCGTCTCATGAAATGGGGTTTTTCAGATCAGCGTGAATCAATATATTACAGCAATTTCCCACGAAACCTCCACTCCTCTTGAGCTAGCAACTGGAATGCCGCAGGGTTGTACACTCTGGCCATCGTTTCATGCAATTTATACCGCAGGCTTTGCTTCTGAAGTCAAGAATAGCGCTGTGTAATTGTAATCATAATCTTTATTGATCTTTAACATCAGTCATTGATATAAATAAGGTAGGTCGAGTACACTTTAAAATAAAATAAAATAATGTATGCAGAGGATACGAAACTCATCATTAAAGGTCGCATGTTTGGACTGTAAAAAAGCGAAACATACATATACTTGATTTTGATGACTTAATTATGATACCAGGTGTTTATTTTTTCTTAAAAAGGTCAAATAAAGTCATTACCTTAAATTTTGTGCAAAACGATGACTATGACTTTAGTTTTATTGTTTAATTTAATTTTATTGGACCTTTTGAAGAACATAAAATAATTAACCTAACGTAATTAAGTCATCCAAATCAAGTACACGCATTTCTTGACTTTTTTTCGGTCTAAACCTCCGACCTTTACTCATCACTATTTCCATGCTGATAATGATGAGGAATTAAGATCTCCAAGCTTTAGTATAGTCTGCAAGTACATAGTCACTTTCTACGAGTGAATGCAGCTGAATTTTTCGTTTTAGTGTCAGCCATAAAGCAACTACAGATAACGTTTTTCTTTTTAAATCCAAAATCAAAATTATTGTTGATGAAAAACAAGTCAAGTCAAACCTCCAGCCGCACGATGTCGTGACTTAAGTAACTTAGAGTAGTTTAAAATTCACGTTACGATCCTCCCGGCCTGCTCATAGTAATTTTAAAACGAACTTGAGCTCTGGATCTTATGATTTGAATGGAAATGCCTACGAAAATACTTTTACGTGTCTTTGCTTCTTGTTTTAATTATCGTTCAAAGATCCAAGCACTTCAAAATTGTTGTCAGAACTGATGCTTGCAATGCCGACATTCATTTCAAAAGTGAACTTACTCCCCTGGTGCACACAAAAGGTTTCTCAAATGCTCATTTGCTTACAAGATAGGTTGTTTTAAATTCTGTTTGTTTGTTTTGTTTTTGAATCTTGCCAATAATTCCTGGAACTTCGTTTTTATGCTTCTTATGTTTTAGTTTTTTTTTCTAGATTCCTAGCCAGATGTTTATAAATTCCATACGTAGCAAGTATGATAAAAAAAAATTGATTAACTATTTTATTAGTGCCATTTACACGTACATTTTATTTATTATTTGTTCTAAATAAATATTAAAAAACCATTTTCTCAAGTGGAGTTCTCAGAGATTAAAAGATTCGATTATATTACATTTTTGATAAAGTTGAGCATGCAACTATTGTGAAGTGTAAAAATGTTATTAGCAGGGAAAAGAATTCGGCCCACTTAGTGTTGGACACTTTTTACTTCGAATGTATTACTCTTTCCACGGCTTCGATGTATCAAAATTGCTATTGATTGGGAGGGGAAGGGGTGGAGTGCGAGTGCAACAATTAAAAATTTTTAAATGCAATTCGAAATGTTTTTAAAAATCAAAAAATATTTGAAACTCAACTCAACCAAACCGAACTTAAGCGAACTCAACCCAACTGGAACGAGGCTAAGCGAACCCAACCCTACTAAACTAAACCCAAATGAACGAAACTCCTTTTAAAATAAAGTTTGAGGCGTTAAAAACGTTTTAAGGGCGAACCAATCCAACTAAACTGAACCCAAGTGAATCCAACCCAAGAAAGGAATTTCACAAAAGATGGAAAAGTAAGAAATTATCAAAAATCGTAACGAGAATGCTAAAAATCAAAAATTTTAAGGAAATTCGAGAAAAACTAGAAAATTGAAACAATTAATGTTAAATTAAAATGAAACCAAATTAAACCAACCCGATTAAACTAACAAAAGATTTTTATTTATAGAATAATTAAAATTTAAGAAAATATTAAATATCGAAACAAGAAATACTAATCATTAAAGATTTTAAAGAAATAAAATAATAAAAACCAGAAAATTGAACCAAAAAATATTAAATTTTCATTAAAAGGAAGCCCAACTCATCTAACAACTTGCTTAACTATAGGAATTTGAATACAGTCGGAGGATGTTCTAGAATTTCATTTCTTCAAGAAGATTCATCGACATTTGTGTCTTGTTCAAACCTCTTCCAACTTTAAGAATTGTTTTCAGAATGTTAATTATTAAAAAAAATATATTGCAAATCGTTTTTGATTGCGGCGAATCCCTTGAGCAGTCTCTGCGTAGCTGTTTCAAAAAGCGATCGTAGGATGTCGCTAAACTATTCATCACTATGTTAATTATTAAATACAAAAGCATTTCTATTGTCTTTTGCTTTGGGATCGCACAATCGTTTTCTCTCCTTGATCTTTTCTTGTTTGGTCTTTTCCCATCTTTTTTTTGTGTTTTTAATCTTTCTGTGTTTTTAATCTTTTGCGTTTAGATCCCACAATTTTCTTTCATCGTCGTTTTCTCTCCTCGATCTTTTCTTGTTTGGTCTTTCCCATCTTTTTCTTTGTGTTTTTAATCTTTCTGTCTTTTAATCTTTTGCTATTAGATCGCACAATTTTCTTTCATCGTCGTTTTCTCTCCTCGAACTTTTCTTGTTTGGTCTTTTCCCATCTTTTTTTGTGTTTTTAATCTTTCTGTGTTTTTAATCTTTTGCTTTTAGATCGCACAATTTTCTTTCAGCGTCGTTTTCTCTCCTTGATCTTTTCTTGTTTGGTCTTTCCCCATCTTTTTTTTCTGTGTTTTTAAAAAAGTACGTCTTTCTCTTTTGAATCATCCTTGTTTTGTCTTTTATTTTCTTTTCATTTTCCTCTTATTCACTTGCTTTCTTCATTTCTTCTCACCTCGTCCTCCCTGACCTTCTGCACTTTACATTTTATTTACAGAGAGGATTGAAATAGTTTTTTTTTATTTGCCCCATGAGCCAGGGATGGGCAAGTATCCCATTTGCCCCGCCATGTCAAAGGCCCAAACTCTTTAAGGGCCGATTTCTCAATCACAGATTAACTTTAACCTTTCTTCAGTTAACTGCCGTTATTACTATGGAAATAAACCGAAGGTTAAATAAAGTTAACTTGTGATTAAGAAACCGTACTTTTTTCGATTCGATAACTCAGGTTCAGATTTATTTATTTTTTTTTCATTTTTACCTATTTTATACATAGATATAAACTACATTGAGATGAAATTCATTCTTGGTTCAGTTTTCTTCGATTTATTTGATTATTTTTTTCTGTTACTTGAATACTAAGGACAAATCTAATTTTATTAATTTTACAGCTTAGTTGTTTGTAACCTTTAAAACAAACAGCGTACTAATTACAAAAGTTTATTAAGTTATTTATTCCACTCAAGTTAAAATTGAAATTACTTCATTTAAAATACTACTCTTTCACTTGCGATGGTGATCGCTTTGGAAATATGCGGTAAATAAATTGTTCCGAGAAAAAGTGAAAGATATACCTTGAAGGTATTGCTTATTAGCAAACTGCGATAAAATTTTCAGCTTTCCTTTTCTCCAAAATCAACTTGGAAGAATTGCATTCGGTTTAATATAAAAAGAAGCGATGAATTGCGAAAGCTTTCTTTCTGCCTCTTGACGTAGCATTAAACTCTCCGACGAAAACGGTCTCTGCGCGTCGGTCGTAAATTTTTGAGCTAATAACTTCTTGAACTTCGGGATCGCAGATCGTCGATTATTATTCAGTAGTCTTCCCTTACGCAATCCGCCACATTGTTACCTGCACTCTGTAATTTTCTCCGAACATACCGAACATGTCGGCTTCGTTCTTTATTCAATGTAAATTACGACTCTCGAGCTTTGATCTTAAAGATATGTTAGCGATTTGTTTAACACGGGCTGCGATCACGTCGCAGACTAATTTCACAATTTGTGAGGCGTTCGGTTACGTAACGTTATCGATTCTTCGATCGATCGATCGGTCGATAGGACTGTTATATTTTAATTCTATGTTATTATTGAATTATTTTCGAGACGAACGCGAAATTATGCGTGATGTTTTAACTTAATGTTAATTATAGCGAATTTGTTTTAATGCACACGACAAATAACAGGCAACTCGTTTAATGCACTTTCAAATATACAGAATTGGCAAAAGCCTGACTGAACGTACCGATTGATGCATGCGAGAGGGAAAGCACTGTAAAAAAAAATTGAAGAAATATGATTAGTCACTACCACGCGTGTTGGAGAGAGAGAGAGAGAGAGAGACTCCGGCCAGGTGCGAATACTTACGATACGAATCGAAGAAGCGCGTGTGTGTGTTTAAAAGCCAATTGGCCAATGCTGTATAAAGACGTGAAGAAAACAAACCGTACGTAAATTATTGATTGATAAGAGCGAAATGCTGTTGGAACAAGTGGGTCGAATTCCTTTCCCTGGTAATTAATAATAAAGATACAAAAAGACTCAGTTAAAGTTAACTAGCTCTTTTTGTTGAATTTGAAATTTTCTATTATAAAACGCTATTCATAGATAAAAAAAAACGTCAGAAATTATTGACAATAAAATTTTTTTAAATCAATGAAAAAATGGGGGATTGAAACAAGAAATCTTAAGAATTAGAAAAAATAAAAATCTTAGAAAATTTAAATGCTATATTTTTAA
Organism: Prosopocoilus inquinatus; assembly: GCA_036172665.1. NCBI lineage: Eukaryota > Metazoa > Arthropoda > Insecta > Coleoptera > Lucanidae > Prosopocoilus > Prosopocoilus inquinatus. The sequence goes on from CM069873.1 coordinate 4,737,949, forward strand.
AAATTAAAAAATATTTCAGTGTGCCCAACCAAACCGAACTTAAGCGAATCCAACCCAATTAAAGCGAAACTTAGCGAATCCAACCCTACTAAACTAAGTCAAATCCAAATTAACCCAACTGATTTTAAAACAAAATCTGAGATGTTAAAAACGTTTCAAGGGCAAACCAATCCAACTAAATTGATCCCAAGTGAATCCAACCAAAGAAACAAATTTTACAAAAGATAAAAAATTAAGAAATGATCAAAAATCAAAACAAAAATGTTAACAATTAAAAATTTAAAGGAAATTCGAAAAAAAACTGTAGAAGATCGAAACAAGAAACGTTAAACTTCAAATTCAAAAAATCAGCTTGCTTAAGAGAAGATTTAAAAAAAAATTAAAATGTAAGAAATTATTAAAAATCGAAAAACAAAAAATGCCAATTGCTAAAGATTTTAAAGTAATAAAAAAATAGAAACCAGAAAATTGAACCAAAAAATATTAAATTTTAATTAAAAGGAAGCCCAACTCATCTAACAACTTGCTTAACTCTAGGAATTTGAATACAGTCGGAGAAAATTCTAGAATTTCATTTCTTCAAGAAGATTCATCGATATTCAAACCTCCTCCAACTTTAAGAATTGTTTTCAGAATGTTAATTATTAAACAAAAATTGTTGCAAATCGTTTTTGATTGCAGCGAATCCCTTGAGCAGTCTCTGTGCAGCTGTTTCAAAAAGCGATCGTAGGATGTCGCTGTCTAAACTATTCATCACTATGTTAATTATTAAATACAAAAGCGTTTCTATTGTCTTTTGCTTTGGGATCGCACATTCGTTTTCTCTCCTTGATCTTTTCTTGTTTGGTCTTTTCCCATCTTCTTTTGTGTGTTTTTAATCTTTCTGTGTTTTTAATCTTTCTGTGTTTTTAATCTTTTGCTTTTAGATCGCACAATTTTCTTTCATCGTCGTTCTCTTTCCTTGGCCTTTTCTTGTTTGGTCTTTTCCTAAGCGAATTTGTTTTAATGCACACGACAAATAACAGGCAACTCGTCTAATGCACTTTCAAATATACAGAATTGGCAAAAGCCTGACTGAACATACCGAATGGTGCATGCGAGAGGGAAAGCACTATAAAAAAAAATTGAAGAAATATGATTAGTCACTACCACGTGTGTTGGAGAGAGAGAGATAGAGAGACTCCGGCCAGGTGCGAATACTTACGATACGAATCGAAGAAGTGCATGTGTGTGTTTAAAAGCCAACTGGCCAATGTTGTATAAAGACGTGAAGAAAACAAACCGTACGTTAATTATTGATTGATAAGAGTGAAATGCTTTCGGAACAAGTGGGTCGAATTCCTTTCCCTGGTAATTAATAATAAAGATAAAAAAAGACTCAGTTAAAGTTAACTAGCTCTTTTTGTTGAATTTGAAATTTTCTATTATAAAACGCTATTCATAGATAAAAAAAAACGTCAGAAATTATTGACAATAAAATTTTTTTAAATCAATGAAAAAATGGGGGATTGAAACAAGAAATCTTAAGAATTAGAAAAAATAAAAATCTTAGAAAATTTAAATGCTATATTTTTAAAAATTAAAAAATATTTCAGTGTGCCCAACCAAACCGAACTTAAGCGAATCCAACCCAATTAAAGCGAAACTTAGCGAATCCAACCCTACTAAACTAAGTCAAATCCAAATTAACCCAACTGATTTTAAAACAAAATCTGAGATGTTAAAAACGTTTCAAGGGCAAACCAATCCAACTAAATTGATCCCAAGTGAATCCAACCAAAGAAACAAATTTTACAAAAGATAAAAAATTAAGAAATGATCAAAAATCAAAACAAAAATGTTAACAATTAAAAATTTAAAGGAAATTCGAAAAAAACTGTAGAAGATCGAAACAAGAAACGTTAAACTTCAAATTCAAAAAATCAGCCTGCTTAAGAAAAGATTTAAAAAAAAATTAAAATGTAAGAAATTATTAAAAATCGAAAAACAAAAAATGCCAATTGCTAAAGATTTTAAAGTAATAAAAAAATAGAAACCAGAAAATTGAACCAAAAAATATTAAATTTTAATTAAAAGGAAGCCCAACTCATCTAACAACTTGCTTAACTCTAGGAATTTGAATACACTCGGAGGAAATTCTAGAATTTCATTTCTTCAAGAATCATCATCATCATCATTATTTGTGTCTTGTTCAAACCTCCTCCAACTTTAAGAATTGTTTTCAGAATGTCAATTATTAAAAAAAAAATTGTTGCAAATCGTTTTTGATTGCAGCGAATCCCTTGAGCAGTCTCTGTGCAGCTGTTTCAAAAAGCGATCGTAGGATGTCGCTATCTAAACTATTCATCACTATGTTAATTATTAAATACAAAAGCGTTTCTATTATCTTTTGATTTTAGATCGCACGACTTTCTTTCATCATCGTTTTCTCTCTTTGATCTTTTTTTGTTTGGTCTTTTCCCATCTTTTCTTGTGTTTTTAATCTTTCTATGCTTTTAATCTTTTGTTTTTAGATCGCATAATTTTCTCTCATCGTCGTTTTCTCTCCTTGATCTTTTCTTGTTTAATTTTTTGCTTTTAGATCGCACAATTTTCTTTCATCGTCGTTTTCTCTCCATGATCTTTTCTTGTTTGGTCTTTTTCCATCTTTTTCTTTTCTGTGCTTTTAAAAAATTACGTCAGTCTTTCTCTTTTGAATCCTTGTTTTGTCTTTTATTTTCTTTACATTTTCCTCTTATTTATTTGCTTTCTTCATTTCCTCTCACCTCGCCCTCCCTGGCCTTCTGCACTTTTCATTTAATTTATCCTTTTCTTTCTTCTAGTCACCAATAATTTTCTTTTTTTTAATTTAAGAAACTATTTACAGAGAGGATTGAAATAGTTTTTTTTTTTAATTGCCCCATGAGCCAGGGATGGGCAAGTACCCCATTTGTCCCGGCTTGGCTACGCCCATGTCAAAGGCCCAAACTCTTTAAGGGCCGAAAATAATAAAAACCAGAAAATTGAACCAGAAAATATTAAATTTTAATTAAAAAGAAGCCCAGCTCATCTAACAACTTGCTTAACTCTAGAAATTTGAGTACACTCGGAAGAAATTCTAGAATTTCATTTCTTCAAGAAGATTCATCGACATTCACACCTCCTCCACCTTTAAGAATTGTTTTCAGAATGTTAGTTATTAAAAAAAAATTGTTGCAAATCGTTTTTGGTTGCAGCGAATCCCTTGAGCAGTCTCTGTGCAGCTGTTTCAAAAAGCGATCGTAAGATGTCGCTGTCTAAACTATTCTCTCCTTGATCTTTTCTTGTTTGATCTTTTCCCATCTTCTTTTGTGTGTTTTTAATCTTTCTGTGTTTTTATTCTTTTGCTTTTAGATCGCACAATTTTCTTTCATCGTCGTTCTCTTTGCTTTTGGCCTTTTCTTGTTTGGTCTTTTCCCAAGCGAATTTGTTTTAATGCACACGACAAATAATAGGCAAATCGTATAATGCACTTTCAAATATACAGAATTGGCAAAAGCCTGACTGAACATACCGAATGATGCATGCGAGAGGGAAAGCACTATAAAAAAAAAATGGAAGAAATATGATTAGTCACTCCCACGCGTGTTGGAGAGAGAGAGAGACTCCGGCCAGGTGCGAATACTTACGATACGAATCGAAGAAGCGCCTGTGTTTAAAAACCAACTGGCCAATGCTGTATACACACATGAAAAAAACAAACCGTACGTGAATTATTGATTGATAAGAGTGAAATGCAATAAACAATTAAAATATTTTAGAAAGTTTTAAAGAAGACTTAACAGAAAATAATAAATAGTTAAAAAAATATATGAGCCTGAGAGTTTCTTCCTGAGGACTGGACGCAGAAGGAAAATTTTCTGATAATCACCCCAAGGACTAATTCTAATTACAATCGCACGAACAACAATTGAAAGTACTCGCATCAATTAGACCTAGATTTGCCTCGAAATCGAAGCAACCAGCAATTAGGCCCCCATTGATGTCCGATCGATCTGTAAAAGGCCTGCCTGGTGGAAGAAGTTGGTTTGGCTCGTGCTTTCAGCGGAGCTCGTCAATTAAACGGACACCTAAATATCAAGGTGACAGTCGGCCGTTAAATCATGCGTTCATTTATAACAACATAAGCGAATTGGAATAATCGAGCGTGAGCAAGGCCGTCGGCGTGAAGAGGAAGAACAGATCGACGATTGATGACAGGAGCAGTTATTGGATCACGTAATACAATGTAGTAAACAAGCTCGTAAAAGTACCGATTGCTGGAGTAAAACCGACGGGACGTGGGAGTTTATCGAAAAATAAAGTTGGTTTTTTATTGTTTGGGTGACCATTATGATGTTAATTCAGAGATTCATAGAGTTTAATGAAGAGGAGGGAGGACGTTTTACTTTTACATTCATGCTACGTTACGTAATACACTGACGTGTTAAGCAAAACTCTTGTAAAGGTTGAGGCAAATTAGCCCTTAATCTAATTCACCCACAAGGTTATGAAAGAAGAAAATTATTTACTAAACTAATCGTAATCGTTGCTTGGTTGTCATTAAAACGAAACGTTGAACTTTCCTCTTTCAAAGAAGCTTGCAAATTAGCCCTTAATCTAATTCATCCGTAAGGTTATGACAGAAGAGAATTATTAAACTAATCATAATCGCATGGTCTCATTAAAACGACACGTTGAACTTTCCTCTCTAGAAAAACAAAAAAAATTGATGAACTAATTGAAGAAACTGGAGATTCGAAGCTCAGGTACCCAACCCACTAATTAAATATGAAAATACAAGGCATTTTATTGAATAAATCTGGAAAATCTGAAAGTGTAAAACAAATGAAATTGTTTCTATTAAAATATAAATCGTACATATTAAAACTATTTCGTACAAAAAGCTTCGAAAAAAGAGATACACGTAGTTTTCGTAACCCTCGTCGAAACAACAATTGCAATATTTTTTATTACTACCAAATAACAGAGTGGTTACGTCATTTCTGTATATTAAAAAAGAGTATGGGACCCAAAACTGAACCCTGAAGTACACCGACGATTGTAATTTTTACTTTAGCAGAGATTTTAGCCACTGCTAATGCATTGTTACCAGGGATGAAGGTACACGTATGTTGCAAAAGGTTAGGGTTAAGGTTAATGATGAGGCAAAAGGTTAGGGTTAAGGTTTCGATTTTATTTTTTAAGCTGATTTCGGTTAGGATTGTGTGTCGCTTAGGTTAGGTGTTTTTTAATATTTTCCTTTAAAAAACAGGAAGTAAATGTATACGTTATAACGAAATAAAAATTACATTTTTTAAAAACAAACTGAGCTTCATTTTAATTGTTTTTACTTCTTTCTATTTCAATTTTTAATTTAATTTTTTAAGAGAGGGAGAGAGCGCGTCCGAAAATCGGCTCGTTTTCTGCTCGCTCTTTACTTCTCCACAGGCAAACCTCCTCCACGCTTACAATTAGGGTACGAACACGCCGAAGCTGCCTCACTGTTCACCCTCGATGTTTAGGTCGTGCTGGATAGGTCGATGTAAAACAAATTTTCGGAACACTTTAATTACAAACTGTCGAATTACAAAATAGTGATGAGTTGCAACACTTGTCTATCAAATAACACTTCTACAGTATGTACTTTCTACCATTCGAAGTACACTGCGATCGTAAATGGTTGAACGTGCCGCTTCGTACAAAAATTTCTTGGTCCAGTTACTAGAAATCATGTACCCAATTTAAAGGCGTGCGGATGTAATTTTAACCTAAAAATTGTGTAACATTAATCAGAAATCGAGACGCAAAGAACGTTACTTACTTGTAAAAACAAAGTCAACTGAATAATAGTATTCAAAAATACTTATTTACTGATTTCGAATGATTTAAACTGCAAATTGTAGAAAACTCAAACATAAACAAACCATACACGAACGCTACTGCTTGCCAGCTGATCTGGAGCATTCAAAAACGCGAAAATTCCCTAGGCGGTAAGTAGTTTTGATCACCTTTGGGTATTTACTTTCTCAAGGACGCTCAATCATTTACGACCACAGTGTATAAACGCTTCGCTTGCTAACTTATAACTGATCTAACTGGCGCGCTCATATGGGTTTCTATAGTGGATCGCTGTAATCTCGAATGTACTGGAATGAACGCGAAACTGCGATAATGCCTTGTGACGCAAGATGGGGTGACTCGCACTAAAAATAGATCCATCTGCGCGTCACAGCCGTAACAATACTTATTACCGTGATATCCGAGTTGAAAAAAATTGTTGAAAATAAAGTTAGAAAAGAAAAGACAAAACAAAGTATTCAATAAAGAAGAAGCGGAGATGAAGATCTGTATTCCAGACGCGGATATTCCAGGGCAGTGTTACCAATTGTCAATCGCTCAACCAGACTTGCCAGATTGGGCGAAATTCTGCTAATTGGGCTACATTTTAGACGTACATTTATTTTTTGTTTTACTTTTTGTTTTTAGGAGTTGATCGTTTGTTTGTTTTGTTTTTCCTTTTGTTTTCTGTCAGTTACTTGGAAAACTCATCGGCCGTTTTTTCATTTATTTCTTCGCCTATTCAAGTTCTATTGTTCTATTGTTTTCCTTTCCCGGTTTCCCAGAATTTTCGTCGATTTTTACTTTTTTGTCCATCTTAGTACATCTGCTTTTTTTTCATTCATTTCATCCTCTCGTATTTCTCTTTTTGTTTATTTTAATCAAATTGATTGCTCACATTTTGTTGTCTGACGCTTTTTTACAATCGGTGTTTTGTTTTCTGCTGTTTTTTTTTCTCGTTTTTTTTTGTCGGCTTAGCAATCAATTGTTTTTGTTTTTTTTTCTGTTCTTTAGCTTTCGTACCCTGGTTTTCTATTTTATTTATCTTATCATCGAATTGATTTTTTACACTTTATTGCCGCTTTCTCATAGTTCATCGTTTTTTTTTTTTAGTTTTGTGTTCATCACAGTTCATCACAATCTTTTGTTTTATGTACTGAATGTCCTCTTTCGTTTTCTTTTTTATTGGATTATTATGTTTCGTATAGTTAATACTAATAATAATAATAATAATTTCTTGGCGGGGTTCAGCCTAAGCTGCTCTGTCACCCATCCACGAATTTTTCGACTCGTTCGGAAAACTTTCGCTTTTTCATTCAAATTGGTGTTATCGATCTTCTTTTGTTATTTTTTCACTTTTCGTGCCTTGTATTTTCTTGTTTTTTCTTTCATTTCTCTTTAACTTTTCATGTTTTTTTTGTAGGTTAATTTGTTTCCTTTTTTTAAATTTCTTTCCTTTTTTTTAAATTTGTTTCCTTTTTTTTAAATTTGTTTCCTTTTTTTAAATTTGTTCATAAGATTTTTGATACGTATTCCAAATCGACGACTTTTTATTCGTTTCGTTTTCTTTTGTTTCTTTCTGCTCTTATTTTTTTTTTATACGAGAAAAAACAAAAAAACAAAAAACGATAGTTCGCATCGACAACTTTTATCAATTCAGATCCCGTTCAGTTGAAGAGGTTAGGTTTGTCTTCTTTTGTTTTATTTAAAAAGTCGAGTTTCATTTGTAGGTTAGGTTAAATTAAATTCGAAAAAATAATTTTTATGTTCGAAAACGATAAACAATTAATGTCACCATTTAACATGCGATTTTGTCTAAAGTAAATAAATTAAAATTTTCAACGAAAAACCGTACGATGGGCAAACCAATGAACACGATGAGAATAACTTTTCGGAGATTTTACAATTACCTGAGATTATGCAATTTTTTAAATCATTTTGAAATGTTCAAACAACTTTCCAATTCTTTTCGAATTCAGAAACGAAATAACACATGTCAAAAAAATATTAATTTATTCATTTTTTTTTTTGTTTTAAATTAATTTAAATTAAATCGTGCATGTCGAAGATGCGCGCCACTATTCATTTTCGATATGCACGGTTCTATTTAAAACTGTACATATCGCGGTGTCGAACGCGACCTAAAAACATCGAGGGTGAACAGCGAGACATCTTCGGCATGTTCGTACCCTCAATCTCCTTTTTTGTTAACTGGCAGGCGATCGATTATACATTTTGTTTAGGTATTCAAATCAAGCGATCTTATATTTTTTTATTTGGCTAGTTTACTCTTCTCACATTCACTTTATTTATTTTTTATTTTCCTAGTTTATTCTTCTCACGTCCACTTTATTTTATTTTTTCTTAATTTTCTAATCTCACCACGTTCTTATAATGACTGTAGAGTCATACTTTAATTTTTTACTTTATTAACTCATAATTAACAAGATTGCTTTTCGAAACAAGATTTATCAGAGTTTTTAACGAACGAACTCGACGATTTTAGATGGAATTGAAAAAAAAAACTTTGAAATTAGCAGCAATTCCTGCGGGCGCATTCATTGTACACTAATCGTAACACGTAGTTTTTAATTACTCGGCCACCAACGTTTACATAATTTCCATTATTTTATTATACAATACAACATAACAAACTGTGTAACAGAATGTGCAGGTAATTGACGACGGAAGAGTCCATTACGTAAAGCCTGAGCTGTTTCGATAAATCTCGAATTTTTCGTAATCACGTTGTTCATTCATTTCTGGCTAAAATATTTAGAAAGCCACTGAGTTTTCGGTTATTTATTTTAGAAGCTTTCGGTCAATTCGCTCCTTATTATTATAAACGAAATTTTGTACACGTTAATTGCTTGACGATGAGATAATGTTCGGGTGACTTTTTGTTCGTGAGCTTTTGTGATATTGAGTAAACTGCGAGTTTAAGCGTTGAAAATAGTATACAGGGTGCGCCATCGTAAGTAGATACACACGATTGTTTAATCGTATAATGCAGTTTCAGTGTATTTCTGAATTAGTAACCTTAAGAAGCTATGAATCGATGCAGCAAAACTTGAAAAATGAGAGTCTTGTTTTACAAGTATATTAAATTTCGTTCATCGAACAGGATTACAACGTCGTGGTGCTGAAGTAACTCAGTTGGCATTAAAAAAAAAGAGAAAAAAATGGTGCACCCGATGACATTAAGAGCAAGTTAAAAGCGTGTAATTAGCGCATACTTTTACGAACCCCGCCGTTCATCTCAATGTTAAAGCAATAAAAATTAATTAATATCTGATGATGCGGTACGACGGACAAATACGGTGTAATATCGCACGTCACGGAGATGTTATGAGATATTACTTAATCGGCTTTTATTTCGCTGTAATTGAGCAGCTTTCATGGAACACGTGCGGAATTAATTCCGTTCGAGCAGCGATCACGGTTTCAAAATGGTGTTTTTTTTTTTTTTTCATTAGTTTCGATTTGATACCGACTAATGATTACTGCAGGAATAAAAAAGTCGAAACGAATACGTAATTACCTTGTTTAATTCCTTATTTAAACGAAAAACTCTTGGTTTTTTAAATTATACCTATTGCCATTCTCATGTCATCTTTTAAGTGTACATACAAGATTTAATTTGTATCATCAGTATTTGAATTATCTAGAAAATAGAACAAGTTCTATTTCTAATATGCATCTGTAACACAAATATTAGAAAATAGAACATGTTCTATTTCCAAACTGTATCAGTATTTGAATTATCTAGAAAATAGAACATGTTCTATTTCTAAAATGTATCTGTAACACAAATATTAGAAAATAGAACATGTTCTATTTCCAAACTGTATCTGCAACTTAAATATTTTTATTGTACAATCGAATCAAGTCTTGTATGTACAAGAAACAGAATGGTTTAGAATGGAGTTTGAAACCCCCAAATTAACCAGGACTAAAGATACCCAACGATATTCTCAAGTAATTTGACATTCTTATATATTTTTTTTGTACACACAGTATAAACAAGGTGAAGAAAACAAATTCCACTCTTTTTTTTTGGTACCACGCAACGCTCGAAGACATAAAATGCCAACATCTTTTCGGAACTCATCCGTCATTATTTATCGAACACGAGATCCTCATTTCTCAAACCCGCTCGTAATGCCCCAAAGCGAACCGTTTCGTTTATCATAATCACGCACGACGCACAGCCTTCTTTCTTAAGTTTTTATTGTCCGTGTAACGCCAGCCTTTAATTGCGGCGGGCAGTCCCCAATTCGACACGCTTAACACCAACCACGAAAGTCAATACCTAGGTACACTTCAAAACAAAAAACAAAAAAAAAAAAAGAAAAGAATATTTTTTCTTTTTTTCTTTCCCAATCATCTATCTCAACCTGTAATTTGTCCGCGCGCATAATAGAGACATCAGCTCAGGTGCTCTTGCGCAATCGCGCAGAGAAAAAAGAGAATCGTTCGCGAATCGGATCAAGGAATCGCTCGTTGCGGTGGACGGGCGCAATTAAAAAAGTGGAACGCGCATATCAGTGGGCTTTTGCATAATAGCTTTGGTGAAAAATGTGCTGAACGAAAGGCACGACGAATGAAACGGCGCATCACGAGCGAAATCTACGAAAAAAATTTGCCACCCACGACAGCAAGGCTCTCCGAGCGAACCGTTCGCGCTGTTCGTGCTGTGGTAGTCCTGATTTATGGCAACCGGTAAGCTCGATGCGTGACGTATAAATAAAACGTGTTCATTAAACACCGTACGGCTACCTCGAACAAAAAAAATAAATTAATTCAAAAAATTAATTTAGAACAATCAAGAATTGATTAATTCATTAAAGATGTAAGTCAGCAAATACTTTGATTATCCTTGACTGTAATAAAAAAAAAATTGATGATGCAGTACGACGAACAAGCGCAAGTTCATCGCCTTCTAGACTCACTAAAGTATACAGGGTGTTCCATGACGAGTGTGTCAGAGGACGAACAGTACTAGGGGGAGGTCACCTTGAGCAAGAAAATCCATACCATCAACATCTGTCCTGTCCTACGCGTCTTTAAAGTTTTATATCGCGGTTTGTCTTTTCCGCAAGCCACTAGCATGGACATAAACGTTTAAATTAGGCACTATTCAATTAATAATACTGCAGCCCTTGTAATTTTCCTTACTACCTTTTGCTGTATCTCTCAAAATAAGGCAGCTATTTAAAGTCAAATCCATGATTCATCCTGTATATCGTCCATGTTAGAATTTTTTTTTGATATTTTGTTAATTTTCTTAAAATTATTTAATTATCTAAAATATTTCGTGACCTGCTGAGAGAATTCTAGTGTTTTTATATGAGTTTATTACTTGGAAAACGTGAATACGAATAAAATAGAAGTCAAAATAACACTTAACTCGTTCGCAGGAAAAAAATAAAATGCAGATAGAACAATATAATTCTCAGGTGACGATTTGTTAAGTCTTTTTTGTTTCTCCATTTCATGGTCGTAGTTAACGCATGCAATACACGGCGATAAAAAAAAAGCGTGGAACCTGCAGCGGTGAAAACTGGTTTATTTCATCGATTTGTTTATGTTCACATTTATAGTTTAGAGAGTAAACAGCTGGTAATACGGTGATAATGATGATCAGGGAAGAGAATTCAGGCCCTTGGTGTTAGACGCTTTTTATGCGCGAATGTTTTCCTGCTACCTTTCCGCAACTTCGACGCAACGAATTCTTCGAATTGTTATTGAGTGGGAGGGGGGACGAATGCAATGCGAGCGTTCGCACTTCGCAGAAATTATTGTGGACGAGGCTGGCACACTCCCAGTTCTAAATTTTCGTAACAAGCGAAACAAGTGGCCCGAATTCTTTTCCCTGACGATGATACACCCCCCGCAGAAATTGTAAAGCAAAGATATTTCACATGATAAAACAGACACGGGAATAATACAGAACGAAACAACGAAAAAGATGTAAGTAAAAAAGTGGATGTTGTTGCTGAAAGGACTTAAAAACGAAAAAATTATTATTCTACGAAATAATTAAAGCGAGGATGAAAAAGTACCGTCGCGGCGTACATGATCGCATCGAGAAACACTGCAGGCAGGGACCTTGTAATCCTCGCTTTGGAAAAATAAAAGGGCAAACAGATATTGCGTCCCTATGGTAAAAGCAATTTGAAAAATTCCAGACCACGGCTTTAAGGATGACCGAATGCCCTTTTTTAAATTTTCACATCCCTTTCCTAAATTTTAATATCACGAAGAATTTTTGAATCTGCAGCTGTACAAGGAGTTTAAATTTATTCGTAGACATTTTGAACGGTCTATCATACACACAAAAAAAGAATTCATCCCCAATAAAATTTCCGAAAAATTGAAAAACAAGAAAGAAAATAACTGCGAGGTTATTAATTGAAAACTTAAGACTTTCAAGAAACCCGCCCCCATTGAAATATATCAGTCATAAAAAAATTCAACGGCCACCCTTCAACGGGGAAAAACATTTTGCCCAAATTTTCACACTACAAGTGGTCCATGGTGTCCCAAAAACCTCATTGATAGTCTTGGCAAACGACATACGACATCATCGAGGTGTTTTGCTGATAATACAATACGAGTTTTCCATTAAGAGCCCTCTTCTATTTGGAAAACAAACATTTTTCTGAAAAAATAATAATATTTTTATATCAACATAAAGTCCAAACCCTACTAAGTATTAAATCTTGCTTGCAAAATCTCTAATAAATGGCTCCCTTGACTTCCCTTGCAAATGGTCATTTCTTTTGAGGAAGTTTTCCAACATTTTTTCGCAAATGTGGGGGCTTCCAGCTATTTTAGCTGTTCAATTGTTGCTTTTGACTTTATTCTCAATTTACCCCCCAAAGACAAAAGTCCAATGGATTAAAATCACATGATCTCGACGGCCAATTGATGTCCGCATTACGCGAAATTACTTTTCCACGAAATTTTCCGAGCAATTGCATTCGTGTGGTTGCGGCACCGTTCTTCTGAAAATAAATAAACTTCGTCCATGCCCGCAGCAAGCTTCCACCTTAGGCCAAAAAAAAACAGGTTAACGTTGTTTGGTATTGCAAATCATTCACTGGAACGGTTGCACCAGCATCATTAAAAAGAAAAACGGTCCAATGACGCAACCAGCCCAAAAACCGCACCGCAAACAGTCACCCATCTTGGACAGAGAGGTTTTTCGACAATTATTCTTGAGCTTTTAGGTCTAACCACTACCAAACAAACAATGGAAGAATGAAAAGAAATAACGAACCTGATGGAAAGAAAGGAACACTAGCTGGTAAATACTTGATCAAGAGAAAGTGATGGAAATGTGACACTTTTAGTTATTAACATGGCCAGCGAGGTGAAAATGGACGTCGTCGCTCAGATGATTTTCTTGAAATAATATTGGGGTCACTCAGTACCCAATAATCAACGAACATACGTTTGTGTAACCCTATAAATCAATATATTTATGCAAAATAAGGTGTAAACCGTGAAGAATTTGAATAAAAAGCTGTTGATGAATGGAAAGAAAAAGGTATTCATTGCCTGTCATTTATGGACGGTGTCTTGGGTATGGGCAAAAAATTGGAAAATTTTCGAAGAAGAAAGGGAAAGAAGGAAGAAAAGCAAACATTTCAATGCGAAGCAGTGAACCTCTAGTTGCTTTCCTTGTTCTGTGATATGTCCATCTAAAGAGTATCTCTCTTCTTTATGGAAGAATTTGAAGACCAGTGTGCGGATAAATGGAAAGACGATCTCATTCACTGCCTATAATCTATAACTCACAAAATTTATGTTTCTCCTAAATTCGAGATATCCAACACTAACTTCAGATCGAGAATAAAGAAAGCAAAGCAATGAATCTCTATTTGCCTTACTTGGTCTGTGGTACATCCAAAGAGATCTCACGTGACCAAGACAACATTCTAGTGAGATACCGGTGCGCCCCAACAAGTCTTACCACTCCCTTGCAGTGCCAGATTATAAAAAAATATATGTCCCTAGGCGTCTATAAAAGAGAAAGAACCGACAGTGGTGTTCCCTATATGCATAATTAGGATTGTATGTCAACTCGGACTGAGACAGTCTCCAAGTCTCCAAAAATAGAGAAGGCTACGTATCAGGCTTGCCCAAAATTTGATTGACTCCTTCAATTTTGGAAACTAAAAATGATGACAAGACTCGCTTGATACGGGATCATACAACATGATACTCCATATCAAAAATAGAGAAGGCTGTGTATCAAGGTTGCCCAAAATGTGATTGACTCCTTCAGTATTGGAAACTAAAAATGATGACAAGACTCGCTTGATACAGGAATCGAGGGAAATTGGTACTTACCAACCTAACCGTAACAAGAAGGAAGATAGTATCACTCTATCGCTCTAATATTTTGAACAACACTTCACGCAAGAGAAGGAAGAGAGAAGACGAAGATAACACCACGTGTAACCTTGGAGTAGCATTTGAGTAATCTTTGATCTTCTGCAACTTCCGCAGAACCCTGTCAATTCAACTTCTGCCGCCCAGTTTGCCCTCGGTCTTCTTACGAGGTAGTAACCGAAGGTCATTTATACTTAAAAAAAAAGATGAAAATAGTTTTAAGGAAGTGAATTTCACAGGATTTTAACAAAATTTATTAGAGTACCTTTTACCCTCCAATACGAATCCAAAAATAGGATCCAAAATGTGATGATTTGAAAGTAGAATGGCAAGTAACAAAATTGATTAAAGTACCTTTTACCCCCCAATGCGAATCCAAAAATAGGATCCAAAATGTGATGATTTGAAAGCAGAATGGCAAGTAACAAAATCTTTTTGACTATTTGCAAGTTTAAGAACCAAGCTGAAGTGAGATAAACTAAATAAGAACTAAAGGCTACCTTCAGTCTTGTGTTTTGAAGCAGAAAGAGAGTCCCAAAGAGAAAAAAATTGACCAAACTTGAAGTTCAGCGTTTAGGTGTGGTCCAAAACTAAATAGGAACTGAAGACTACCTTGGTCCAAAACCAAATAAGAACTGAAGCGGACCAGATTTATGTCCTGAAACACAAAGAGAATTCCAAAGAGAAAAATTTGACCTAATTTGAAGTTCGGTGTTTAGATGTGGTCCAAAACTAAATAGGAACTGAAGACTACCTTGATCCAAAACCAAATAAGAACTGAATCGTACCAGATTTATGTCCTGAAATACAAAGAGAAATTCCAAAGAGAAAAATTTGACCTAATTTAAAGGTCGGTGTGCAGATGTAGTCCAAAACCAAATAAGAACTGAAGGCTACCTTCATTTTTATGTTCTGCAACAAAAAGATAATTCCAAATAGAGAAAAATTTGACCTAATCTGAAGTTCTGTGTTTAGAGGTGGTCCAAAACCAAACAAGAACTGAAGGTTACCAGATTTATGTCCTGAAACACAAAGAAAATCCCAAAGAGAAAAATTTGACCTAACTTCATTCAGTGTTCAGACGTAGTTCAAACCCTAAAAATGATGAAGACTAAAAAGAGAAAAAAATGGTGCAATGGTGCTTCTTAATTCCGTTCACTTTTAAAAGAAGGTAGTTGAGGAATTCAGTGATTTCAGATGTGGTCCAAAACTAAATAAGAACTGAACGAATCTACCTTCAGTCTTATGTTCCGCCAAAAAAAAAAGAGAATTCCAAGAAGAAAAATTTGACCTAATCTGAAGTTCTGTGTTTAGAAGTGGTCCAAAACCAAATAAAAACTGAAGGCTACCAGATTTATGTCCTGAAACACAAAGAGAATTCCAAAGAGAAAAATTTGACCTAACTTCATTCAGTGTTTAGACGTAGTCCAAACCCTAAAAATGATGAAGACTAAAAAGAGAAAAAAATGGTGCTTCTTAATTCCGTTCACTTTTAAAAGAAGGTAGTTGAGGAATTCACTGACTTCAGATGTGGTCCAAAACTAAATAAGAACTGAACGCTACCTTCAGTCTTATGTTCCGCAAAAGAAAGAGAATTCCCAGAAGAAAAATTTGACCTACTCTGAAGTTCTGTGTTTAGAGGTGGTCCAAAACCAAATAAGAACTGAAGGTTACCAGATTTATGTCCTGAAACACAAAGAGAATCCCAAAGAGAAAAATTTGACCTAACTTCATTCAGTGTTTAGACGTATTCCAAACCCTAAAAATGATGAAGACTAAAAAGAGAAAAAAATGGTGCAATGGTGCTTCTTAATTCCGTTCACTTTTAAAAGAAGGTAGTTGAGGAATTCAGTGATTTCAGATGTGGTCCAAAACTAAATAAGAAGTGAACGCTACCTTCAGTCTTATGTTCCGCAAAAAAAAGAGAATTCCAAGAAGAAAAATTTGACCTAATCTGAAGTTCTGTGTTTAGATGTGGTCCAAAACCAAATAAGAACTGAAGGTTACCAAATTTATGTCCTGAAACACAAAGAGAATCCCAAAGAGAAAAATTTGACGTAACTTGATTCAGTGTTTAGACGTAGTCCAAACCCTCAGAATGATGAAGAGTAAAAAGAGGGTAGTTGAGGACTTGAGGTGATTTCAGAGATGTCTTTTTAACAACTTCTGGTTTCAGTACAAAACTTCTGCTGCAACAATCTTCTCCTGCGGTTTCCGTCCAAACCACGATTCCTCCTCGGTCGCAGTTGCAACTTTCAGTTTTTCCGTTCCTATCCATTATTCACCGCGATGTTCAACGTCATCAGAACGCTCGCGTTTGATTTATGCCCTGCAATAAGACGAAACGACTGAAATAAACGGCGTTCGATAATATCGAAATTATCTGCGAGAACAGCACTTTCACTGAACAAACTGATGATGATACACATTACCATGCAATTGTGCATGCCTGTGTATGTGTAACAACGAGGTCACCGTGTTAGAACTGCTCTGATGCAACAAGGTACGAGATGTATGTATGTGTGCTGGCTCTTCTTCTTCTTCTTGCATTCCGACAAGTGCTGCAAACGAATAATATTGATTGCAAAGTGACTCACGTAGATTAATTATTTTATAAAAGAAGAGTAGGTAACAAACTTTTAATTTGGTATTAGCAAGTAGCAGTGGAAGGAGTCAACTTCCTTCATATTGAATATTTTTTTTTATAATAGAAAAAAAGGTGTTTGCAAAACAATACCAAAGCAAGTTGCTGAGAAATTGCAAGTGCAACTTTAATTGCGTCGTGAAAACGTTGCGTTATCTTACCGATAAGAAACGGTTTTTACGATGGCGAAATAAACTTCTTCGTACTCATCGAGCAATCGATGATTTTCAAAGAAGGATCTGAAGAATTTAGAACAGGAAACTAAAACGCATCTTTTAATTTCACTTGCGACTTCTCTTTTTGTTCATCCCCTTCATCAACACAATTTCTTTTATGTTTTCTTCTTTTTTAGCTTGACGTAAGCCACTCGTTTAATCTTCATTAAAGAATGTGCGGGGGGGCTTCACGCTCTTCGAAACTTCTTCTTCAAGAGAGCGATGTTGTTTTGTTTTGTTCAAGGTAAACACATGCGCGCTTTTTTGAACGAGGCAGGTCGTAATAATTGTCTTGTGCAATTGTTGGATAACCATCCGAGTTTTAGTAGTTTCTTACGCTTCTTACGCCCACGACCTACTCGCCTTTAATTAAGACAATTAGATCAGAGTTTTGCGCAAACTTTATTATTATTATTTGTTGTACAGAATGTCTTGTTAGGAGAACAAATTGTTCTGGGGCTGAATTACTTGAGACCCATTAGATTTCTTACTCACGGAAGTCGTCTTGTATTGTTTACGACTTTCTCCCACAGAATTACAACAATCTTAAAAATAAATAAATTCGATTCGTATTTAAATAAATAAAATAAATTCGTTGCCCCCTCTCCTTTCCCATTAATGTTCTGCTTTACTTCTTCTCCTTGTTTGTTTTTTCTTTTTTGCGATCAGAAGTATTGAAATAGAATCTTTGGGTTTCTTTAAAAGAGGAATCTTGATCTTCATTAAGTCAATCAATTTACTCAAAAGTTTGATTATATTTTAATAATCATGTTTATTATTTTATTCGATTTCATTCGATTTCTTTTTATTTTATTTTCTCTATCAATTGATCATCTTACGTTTTTCTGTTTATTTTTTTTCTGTTTGTCTTTTGTTTTTTTTTTCTCTCTTCGCTCCATTTGAGTTTATTTTGTTTTACAATCCCGTCGTTTGATGACCACCATTTTTGGTTTCTGTTTTTTACTCGATTTGACTTTATTTTATAAATTCGATATGTGTATAAATAAATATTAATAAATTCGTTGCCCCCTCTCCCTCCCCATCAATGTTTTCCTTTACTTCTTCTCCTTGTTTCTTTTTTTTTCTTTTTTGCGATCAGAAGTATTGAAACAGAATCCTTGGGTTTCTTTAAAAGAGGAATCTTGATCTTCATTGAGTCAATCAATTTAACGAAAAAGTTCAAATGAAATCGCCCCAGCGATTTTACGATCATTAAAGCTCATGCATGCAGTTATTAACAAGTTTTATTTCGCCGACTGTGTGAATCAAGGATCGCAGACATCCATGCATGAAGTCCACTTGTTTTTCTTCTCGCAATAAGACACACTCTGCTGATCTTAACAGCCAATAAAGTCCCGAGAAAAACGTTCTTCTCACATGAAAGGGATGATGCGATTGGCAACGTAATTCGCAACAAGGTAAAAAGCGTCTTGCGAAATCCCCGACTCCCGGCATTTATCGGCACATCAATCGGATTTGAAACGAAATCAAAAATTGCACGCGATTTAGGTTTCTGTTCTTTCGTTGCAACATTCGTTTAGTTTTTAACTCATTAAAGATATATATTTTTTAATGGTTTGATCGCTTAATCCCACAAAGAAACCAGAGTACTTAATAATCTTGAATTTGCTTCGTAAATTAAACGTTCTGTATATTATATCTTAAAAAGATTCGAATTTTTTTCATTACTACCCTTATATACAATGAGTCAGTTTGGAGCAGTAACGTATACACGTATACGAGCACCCTCCACCTGCCTACCTAGTGGCTTGACTCACTCCGTATATGTATACGAGACTTGGTTAAATTTGGAATAAGAAATATTTGGGCTTTGTTCATAGATTAGAGATCGTTTAGAATAAAACAAAATCCTTTTCTCGTTCTGCCTTGAAAATAAATACGTAAGTAGATCATTCCAGGAAGAATTCATTCATTTAGGACGTCCTTTTAATTTAACTTCTTCTCTCTTAGGTACACTAACACACGTAAATTAAGTACTTGCCGGTGCTCAGTTTACTTTAAAATGTTGCCGTTTGAGTACACAGGAAAACATTGACCCTAATTGATGCGGACATTCTAAAGCGAGGGCAATAAAATGACGTCTGAGGAAGAACCGACTACTACCTACTGCCTACTTATTGCACTGGATTGCATTTCTGTGATTTATTGCGAAAAAGCAAGTTGCGCAATCGTTTCATGCTTCATTGTTGTTCTGCGAGTTGATGACACTTCATTTAGCAATAATTTTAATTAACGTTTAACAATTATTTTCTTGAGACGTTGTTCGATTAGTTTCGGTTTTTTCGTCGCGTTTCTTTTCCTGCCTTACTTAAAATCACTTGCTCAATCTGCAAGGATTTTTTTTTTTTTAAATAAATTCTCTCATCCTCTCTCATCTTCTTGTGCCATCGAATAATTGAAAGTTTTTCTCGTCCTATTGTTTAATTCGGTTTCGTTTAAAATAAAATAAATACGATGATAATTTGTGTTTGTTATTGCTAGAGAGAGGACATTTCGATGCGTTGCCATGGCTACGTGTACTGTACTGTTCATTTGTCCGCGTACTGCGTCAGGTTATTACCATTTTACTTACTTTTCTCAACAACTTCTCAAATTATTAAATCAGTAAAATATTTTTAGCATATTAAAATTAATTTATGACCGATTTTTATTATTCTTATTTTGCTGAATGTTATCTTTCTGTTAGTAATACTCTGTTGTTTATTTTTTCAAAACTTTGCCATTTTATATTCTGTTCAATTTATGGTTCTTTAAATGATCGCTCTACTTCACAGATTTCTATATTTTTTTAAACATGGAGATACCTCACAAGAAAATAAAATTTTCCATCGACCCCCTTTCAAATGTCATTTAGCCGCGCGATGGCGATCGTTTGTTATCATTTGTTTTTTTTTCTTTTGTTTAATTTTATTTGACATGATTTTTTTAATCGTCTTTTGTTTTTCTTTTTGCTCGATTTCAGTTTATTTTATTTTACAATCCTGTCGATTAATCGCCACCATTTCTTTTTCTCTTTTAATCGATTTGACTATTTTTATTTTTATTTTTTCTTTAATATTTACAGATTAATCTTTTTGTTGTGATAAAATTCGACAATTTTCATGTTTTCGGTTTGACTTCTTGTTAGTGCTACGCGCAATTTTTATTGTCTTTTTTCTTCTATTCGATTGCATTCAATTTGTTCTCATTTTATTTTTTTGTATAAATTAATCAAATTATGTTTTTTTGATTTTTTTTCGATCGTCTTTTGTTTTTTTTCTTTGGTCGATTTGAGTTTATTTCATTTTTCAATCCCCTCGCTCGATGACCACTATTTTGGAATTGTGGTATAATTCGTTAATTTTGATATCGAACGATCAGCGACCGTTCTTTTGTTTTTGTTTTATTTGTGTTATTTTGTTTTCGTTTTATTCGAGTTCTTTTGTTTTTGTTTTATTCGAGTTCACTTCATTTAATTTATGCAATTTGATTATAATTTTATTTATTTTATTTTTTCCATCAGTTGATAATCTTATGTTTTCCATTTCTTTTTTTCTGATCGTCTTTTGTTTTTTTTTTCTTTTTCTGGGATTCTGAGTTTATTTTGTTTTCCAATCCCGCCGGTTGATGACCACCATTTTTGTTTTTTTTTCGACTTGACATTATTTTATTAATTTTTTTCTTAAATTTTTTAACTGATAAAATTCGTTAATTTTGATGTCGAACTTCATCGACAATCGTTCTTTTGTTTTTGTTTTATTTGAGTTGACTTAAATTTGATTACCTTCTAATAATAATATTATTTTATTCGATTTCATTCGATTTACTTTTATTTTATTTTCTCGATCAACTGATCATCTTACGTTTTTCTGTTTATTTTTTCCCGATCGTCTTTGGTTCTTTCTTATCTTCTCCCGATTTGAGTTAATTTTATTTTACAATCACGTCGATTGATGACCACCATTTTTAAAATTTTTTTATTCGATTTGTCTTTATTTTATTAATTTTTTTCTTACATTTTTCAATAATTGCGGTAAGTTCTGTCAATTTTGATATCGGTTTTCGCTGGTGATCGTTCTTTTGTTTTTGTATTATTCGAGTGAACATCATTTAATTATACAATTTTATTATATTTTAATAATATATTCGATTTCATTCGATTTCTTTTCATTTTATTTTTTTCTATTATCAACTGATCACCTTATCTTTTTCTGTTTCTTTTTTTCTGATCGTCTTTTGTTTATTATCGTCGCTCGATTTGAGTTTATTTTGTTTTACAAACCCGTCGTTTGATGACCACCATTTCTGTTTTCTCTTTTTTATTCGATTTAACTTTATTTTACTGTTATTTTTTCTTAAATTTTTATTTTAATAATCATGTTTATTTTTTACACTTTTATTGAAGTTATTTTTATTTTTATTTAATTTTTTTTTGTCATATACTGTATGTGAGTTAAAGACAAAATTCTGCTTAATATTCCTAGCGAAAGCATTTGTTTTTTTTTTTTCAAGAATGGAATAAAAGCGTGTCAGGAACGTTTAGAGTAGTGTCATCTCTTGACCGAAGAGAAAATTGTGTTAAACGAATTAAGAAAAAAAAAAAAAAAATCGTCGCCGCCGTTCTTATTTCATTTTTTCTACTTCTGGCTTGAAAAAATTTCTTTCATAACTAATTATTTTGAAGGAAGAAACGTAA
Source organism: Prosopocoilus inquinatus (assembly GCA_036172665.1). Classification (NCBI taxonomy): domain Eukaryota; kingdom Metazoa; phylum Arthropoda; class Insecta; order Coleoptera; family Lucanidae; genus Prosopocoilus; species Prosopocoilus inquinatus. Next base: position 4,759,745 of record CM069873.1, read on the forward strand.
AAAGATTTAAAAGAGGCATCGTCATCATTTAGAGCGCCATCTCTTAACCAAAAGGCAAACCTATTTTAATCGAATTTTAAAAAATAATTTCATCGTCAAAAAATTATTTTTTTAATATGTTTTAAATTTCGTTCTTTTTTTACTTTGAACTTATACGTTTATGTGCTTTCACTCTCATATTATACCGTTGCTGCAATTAATTTTAATAGCGGACGTTGTTCTAAAATCAGTACAGAAGCAATAAAATAATGAGAAAGCTGCATAGGCAAAGAAATTGTACGCCTTAACCTCTTGTGTAACCCCCCACCCCCCTCCTAGTCGTCGAAATCTCTTCTCACATCATCAATTTCAATCTACAATTATCTTCATTATTTATTCTTATCGAACTTCTATGATCTCAGTTTGATTCAACAACCCGTATATTACTTCCTAATAAAAATAGGAAATATATTTTTTTATGTAATTTTATTACATTATTTTTTACTTTTCGTTATACTGAATAATTTTTCTTTATTTACTAACCATCAATAATAAGTTACAAATGAGTATACGGGGTGTTTCAATAAGGGGGGCGACCGGCGATATATAGAAAACCGTAACACCTACAGCTTCGGGAGAAAAAATTTTCTAATCAAAGTGCCCAAGAGAAATTCGAAGAAAATATTTTTAAGTATCTGAGATTACCGCAAGGGGGCGCAAGCAACAGCCACTATAATAAAAATTAGTTTTACTAACAAAAGTTTGAGAATAAGCTACTGCTTTGATAGCGCCATTGGAAAGTTGAGTCAATTCTGCACAATTTTGATTCTAGACTCATTTTTGTATCGCCATTAATAAGGGTGGGGGAAACAGTTGAATTATTTACTTTAAAAAATAACATAACTTCTGTGTTCTTCATCGGAAATGAATGAGTTTCGGCTCGTTTGAAAAGGAATTTTAAGCAGCTGATTTAAAGCTCCGCCTACTTTGTTATCAGGCAGTTAGAGGGCGCTGTTTGCAAAAGTAGTAGTTTTTCTTGGTTTTTCCGTGTAGGTATTCCCACTCTCATTGGTACACCCGGTATTTACTAGTTTTAATTGAGTTCAAATTTCGTATTTGGAGAGTTATGCAAAACACACAGAAATTTACACCCATCGACATGAAGTAATCGTTCAAATGAAGAATTACAACGGAGTAGAAATGCTGGTTATTAGCTACAATGATATAATTTATACCATGATGAACAGCATACTAATTACTTGCCATCAATCTAATTCCGTGTTAATTACTCGTGCATTTGCCTGCTTGATAAAGACTAATTGACGTTACCATAAAAACAGGAACAGGACAACCACGTGAACTCGAACCTTTCGACGATCGTTAACATAAACAGAATATGTACATCCGGGACAAATAACATAATATAAATAATTCGTCTTACAATTATTAGGATAACTGTGAGTGTTATTTTCGAATACGGTCAGATTCCTGGAGGTGTAGTTATAACAATTAATTATAATTAAAGTAGTAAGTTTCTTGTCCTTTTAGTTCAAGAACGCGCAGTGGGGAGCTCATATACATATGTAAGTATGTATATGTAAGTAAGTGTTACGTCAGTGCATGTAACCGGAGATTTAGAGCAATGATGATGATGATGATATTCATTCTACTTTCGTTCGTTTCAGATGATGTCCGCGCTTTAAGAAAATGAGCGCTCGAGGCTTGCACAACAGTTTCCAGGCGAAATTACGCGCATCCTTAATCGATAATTACGCTCGAGATAAAAACACGCTTAATTGAAATATGCATGACGCAATTAAAAAGTGTATCGTTTTTCGTACGGATTTTTTTTTCTCTCTCGAACGGTCGTTAATTATAAACCTAATCTACACGCGGAAAAAATCGATCGCGCCTTTGCTTTAGTGCCGTCGAGAGGCGCATTAAGAAGCGCTGGTTATGTAATTGAACGTGTTTGATGGATACTTCGAATGAAAGTATTTGGGGGGGGGGGGGGGCAAAAAAAATTAAGCGAGTTGCTAATTTTTATTTCGCTAATTCACGCAACGTTGATATATAAAATAATTCGATTTTTCTTATGTGTGTGTTTTTTTTTTTTTTTTTTTTTTAATTTCGGTCGGCTTCTTTTTGTGCTGTAATTAATTGGATTATTCAAGACATTTTATGTACTTACTTAATTCGAAATTAAATTACTGTTATTATTTAGTTCGACTTTAGAAAAGGTGCTCGAGGATGCAATTAATTGAAATTGTTTGCGATGACTGAAGTATTAATAGAAGTATAGTAAGCGTATTGTTCAATGAGTGATGAAAGTCACATTTTGTTTTTTCTTTAAGAGAAAATTATTTCGACGAGTTATACACTTTTTCTACGACACGATTTACTATTTCTAGTGGAGTAATGGGAAGATCTAAATCACTTTCTGAATAAAAAATCATGATAAAACTACGACAAATAGGATTGACGTTTAATAATGACGCTATACAGCGATGGCAGGCAACTAGACGGACGTGAAAATTAACAACATTCGTTTCTAGTGACGAAAGTTAACGTCATGAGATTTTTTCCTCACTAGTGACAGAAATAAAATATTCTCTGGAGTAATCAATCGGTGACGAAAAAAGTCTTTTTGTAAAGGCTCGTAGAAAGAAGTCGTATATGTGATTCAAAATCAGTTGCTCGTAATTTAGGGTCCTTTTTATAATTTTTGTCATTTTTATTAATCTTAGAAGTGATAATATAATTATTCATTATTTGTGATGTCAAAAAAAAGGAATCAATATCCTTAAAAGCAACAAATGTGTGTCAGTTAAAATAGAATCCATAATTCAGGAACGAACTGAAAGACTTTTTAAAAAAATGCAAAATGCAAAATGTAAAAAAGAGATTGAAATTACTTCTAATTTTTTTGTGGAAAATAAATAAATATGGGTTTTGAAAACGTTCATTTTTCCTTTTGTCCTATTTTTTATTTTCCAAAATGCATCTACTAACTGTTGATCCTTTTGGAAGGGCCCGAATCGCATTGTTTCCATTTTATGATTATTTTGATAGCCTTCGAATGCAGACTTTCGTTATTTGCACAAAAACAAAAAAAAGAAAGATGGCAGACTATTTGGTAACTCGTCGTAACCATTTTTCCGTCGAAAAGTATTAAATATTTATTTTGATTGTAAACGGTTCTGAACATTCATTTGTTCATTTTCACGCAAGAGTAGTTTCCAGCTCGTTTTAATTTTTATTATGTATTATTATTATCCTTTTTTGTTTTTTTTTTTTAGAAAAGTAGCGTTTAATTTTTACTCTGCCCATCTGAAATGTGTATGGTTATTGTGCGTCATCAATCACCTTTGGATTGTAGCGATCCAACGTTCCAGAGTTACCAGTTTGCTATCATCTTCAGGAGACTTGTTTTGAAAATGATTTTTTTTTCGGCATTCTGATCTAATTTTTAAATCGTTTTCTGTAGGAATTAAACCAAGAATCAGCTTCCAAAACACATCTTTTTCTCATGAAGAAGAAGAAAAAAAAAGAAAAAGAAGAAGAAGAAGAAGAAGAAGAAAACGTTGCACTTTCAAGTTCTTGCTTATCGAGGCACATACACTATGTCCACGAATTGGTTTTTGCACAATAGAAAAAAACTTCTTTATTTTTGAGTTTTCGAAGAAATGTTATTCTTTATGAAAGTTTTTGCTTGTCCTAAGAGCCCCAAAAATATAATCGAAAATGGAAAGAGTCGATTGACAGCTGAGAAAAATTGAAAATTTTGTTTCGATTCTCATACAAATTTAATAAAATCATGTTAGCCAGTATTAGGGGCAATTCTGCATCGAGTACGTTATTTTAAAGGACTGTTGCTATGGTAGCAACCACTTATAGCCAAGCTTTATCAGTCGGTGTTTAAGAAATTCAGGAAACGTAATGGTGACATTTATCGAAATCTTAGTATTTTTGGTATTGTGAAAAGAAACATTCTAATTCATGATACAAGCAATGTGAGTTGATGTGGTTGTACTAAGAGAAGATCACGTTTTGCTAACGTCAAAAGAGAATTTTTAATTCTTTTCAGTTATTAACCGGAACTTAACACGTTCTAAGACATTTTTGGGAGATTTTCCGACCATCAAAAACTTTTATAAAGAATGATAATAAAGTTTTTCCTGTTGTGAACCCAATCCGTGGACACACTGTATAGGCCTGTCTATGTTTCAGATTTTTGATTAAATGAGGAGGGCATGTAATCAGAGCTAGAGATCTCTTATATTGAGAATAACGTATATGTCACATGATCTGCCCTATAGACATGTAGGTAAGCTCCGCCCACAGGTTCTTCTTGCGATATGAGTTCTCTACCAGAAAGAAAATGAAGAATCGTCAACAGAAGAAATGAAAAACTGTAGATAAGGTTATTAGATACTACTGTTATATTTCTTCTTCACAAGAAAATTTGTTTGACAGCGCATGGCCGCTACGTGTGGAATGACTTATAATCAGAGAAAAGAATTCGGGACATTTGTTCGGCGAACGGTATGAAAATTTAGTACCAGCCTCGCCTACAATAATTTCTACGAAGTGCGATGCCTCCTACTCAATAACAATTCGATGCATCAGGGTCGCGGAAAGGCGGTAGGAGTAAATAGTACATTCCACGTAAACGCTAAGTGGTCTGAATTCTTTTCCCTGCTTATAATGTAGCAAGCTGGCTTCAATTTGTCGTCAATCTTAACGCAATGCCAGGTCAAAAAGCGATCGCAGGATGTCAACACTTAAATATCTTCATTTGTTTTCATTTCTTTTTTACACCGACCTTCTTTCTGATCGTGAGGTAAATTCAGAAGACTTTCGATTCATGGTAACAGCAACTCGTCCTACATGGATATAAGTATATTTAAAGATTCTGTCCTCCATTTGCACCACAAAAAAAAAGAAAAGACAGTGAAACGCTCAAGACAAAATGCAACTACTTTTTTTGCTGGATAACGAAATTTTTTAACAAACATAGCAAGATCTAATAATCTTAGAAACCTGTCCTTTTGGGGGAATAATTGAAAGCGGATTTGCTCCTAATAAGTCCCTCATGCAAGGCGGCCATTTTTGCTGTCAAAGTATAATGAAAGACTTTGAAAAATTTTGTTGCAAATCGTTTTTGATTGCAGTGAAAACCTCGAGCAGCCTCTGTACAGCTGTTTCAGCTTCTACTGCAATGTCAGGTCAAAAAGCGATCGTAAGATGTCGCTATTTTATCTGTTTATATTTATTAACGTACGTAAATAAGTAAATTTATAAAAAAATTCTGCAATTAACTGTAATTAACAGACCAAAGAAAAATCCAACCTAAACTTGCATTTTGATGCACTTTGCAGCAATCAGAGGCAGAATTGCCAACTCACCGAATTTCGAAGGTTCGAACCTTTTTTTTTTTTTGGAGAAAAATTTGTATTTCTCGCTTAATAATAATAATAATAATAGTAAAAAGTAAAATAAGAAAAAAAAAACTGAAATAAAAGTTTGTTTGCAGTTCTACTTCTTCGAATGTAACGCGATCGTCACTTGTTTAGGGATTATTGTTTTTAAGTTTGAAATTCGGCCTCAAATATTTCCGTCCCTCTTTGGTTTTTCTTGCTTTCGTCACTTGTTTCCATTTTCAAATCTTTCTATCACTTTCTGATTTATTTTAATTGTCGTTATTTGTTTTTCTTTCCTCTTCTTTGTTTACCTCCTCAAACTATTTCTTTCCCTTACGTTACGCAAAGATTACGACCGTCGTTTGCTTTTCTTTGTGAAATTCACTATCGTCATTTCCTGCTTCCCTTTCGTTCTGAAATTGCTGTTTCAGCCCTGCTTGGGGCTTCGTCAGCAGGGCAGAAACAGCTGTACAGAGGCTGCTCGAGGTTTTCACTGCAATCAAAAACGATTTGCAACAATTTTTTTTTAATAATAATACTGCTTGCAGTTGGTAAAACTTCTTTATAAATTTTTTTAAATATTATTCATAATGTTAACAGAGGCTTTCATCTTTTTTTTTTTTTAATAATCGCAGACAAGATTGGGGATTTAAAATGATCACTTTTACTTTTGGGCACTTTTAATTGATACAAAAATATCTGACTGTACAGGTCGCGACATCGCGTGACCTATTTTTTAATTGATTAGCAACTAATTTCTCATTTCGCATTTCAAAAAAGAAATATATTTTTCCCTCATTGAATTGTTAGGTTTTCAGAATCAAAAATCAACACCTTATTGTCATTGTTCTCTTTAAGTCATCGAATACGTTTAAATATTTTAGAACCGACATTGGTTATGCAAAATATTAAATAAAATTTTATTCAATTTTTGTTTTTTTTTATTTATTTAGAAAATATTACCTATCCGTTTTTGCGATTTATAAAATCGTTGAACGTCAATGGCAAATTAACGGTAATCGAGCCACCGAAATGCAAGACTGAAATGTAATCAGCACGCCATCTCTTATATAAGGTATCAATTACTCGAGCAACATAAAAAGGGAACACCGCAGCTCGTTTTTCTTTGCTCGTTATTGACCTACACCAATCACTGATAGATCGATCGTCTTTTCAATTATAATCGTTAACACAAAACGAAACCTGTAATGTTGTTACCACCAAGACAGAGTTTATTTTGCGCTACCGAACGAAAAAGTTTTTTTTTTGAGTTCATCAAAGTGCTTCGTGAAAGGAGGATTTACAAAAAAAAACATTTTCTATATAAGGCAAACCAGTTCACTTTTTTTAACTCATATTTCCCTCCACAAACCAAAAAATTTCAAAACTCCTCATTTTTCATGCAAATACTTCAAGGAAATCCTTTAAGGTTGCGAATTTTTTCATCAACATCCTCCTCCTCTCAATCAAAAACGTTTCCTTCCTTCGAAATTGTTGAGACGTCGATTCGCAAGGACGAACAAAATTAAACCAACACATCCATCATAAAATCTTATTAAAAAATTAGAAAGTGAACCAACTGAACGATCTCGCCATTCCGGGAGGGGGCAATTTATTTGTTCGAAGCCGTACCATATCGCTCATCCCGAATGAAGAAACAGTTTCGGAAACAATTGGTTCGTTACATCGTTACGAAATGTTGTAATTTGCCGGTCGTAAAAGCTCAGGTCACAAGAAGAACCCCCGCTCATTATTGCGTCGGAATTAATTAGGTATCCGAAACTAACTAAACTGATTTGATTACACGTGTGTACACACCCATCCCAGTAATTATCCTGAATTAAGGAGCACGTTTTAGGTGCCTTGTAATTAGGGATTTACGCGGTGGTAAAGCAAATATTAAATTAAGTGGAGTTTGATTTAATGAGATAGGAGCTTAATGAAATTAATTAGGAGTATACATATGTATATAATTTTTAAAGCATGCAGATTTCAGGTATTCAGAAAAATATAACTTGGTCGTATTGAACCGTTTGTTTTCACTTCAAATATTAAGAAAGAGATTGTTGTAAATCGTTTTTGATTGCAGTGAATCCCTCGAGGAGCTTCTGTACAGGGTGGATTAATTTCGATGTCTCTTATGGGCATCTCCGTAACTATAAGAGATAGAAAAAAACTAGTGGCCAAGTCTCGATCTCTTTTTTGGAGATTAAGTCAAAAGCGTAAACAAAAATTGGCTATCTTCTTTTGTTTTCAAGTTATGGCCAAAAATTGACATTTTCGACTTTTCGTTTTTCGGTCATATCTCGTTTATTTCTAGAGATATTAAAAAACTGTTTGAACATTATTAGGACACTTTTTGGAATACAATTCAGTGGCGTAGTTAATTTTTTAACATTTACTTAAATTTTCGAGTTATAACATAAACTTATGTTTTTTTAAATAGAAATTATAGTTGGTAATGCCCTCATTGATTATATACTTTATTGGGTTTATTTTTTACAATTAATGAGATAAATCGCTTTTTATTATTATTGCGTGTATTCTATTCTTAGTAGGCTGGCTTCAAAAGAGGGCCGCCAATTTTTTTAATTTTTATTAAAAGTCAACCAATTGTTCAAATATTTTCGCTATTGTGACAGCCTCATTTCAGTTTCATACTTTCTTTTGTAGTTTCCCAAAATGTCATTTGAAAATGTTGAGAAATTTAATATGCCGGAATGTTACATCCAAGCGAATTAAAGTTCCCGTGTAGCAGCTGAATTATATTATACTAAATATCCAGAGAGGAGCCAGCCAAATGAAAAAATATTTATGAGATTAGAAAATAGTCTCATTAACCCTTCAAATCCGGAGTTTTTATTTTTTTCCAAATATTGAATCAGATATTAAAACATCTTTAAATAACACGTTATTTATATGAAAAATATAGTTTTTCTGTAGAATGTCATACTGAAAAGAAAAAAATGCCTGTTACCATATGGTAACGCCAGTACTTGCTTCCAAATTACAAAAATAAAATATGTAAACAAAATTTAATTTAATTTAGGTGTAATACTATAAATAAAATTTTATTTATAATAACATTTTATTTAGTGTGGAATATAGCATTATATTCGATGCATAAACCCACATCGCATTTGTTGCACATGGTCCGTCCACTCGATGTACAACCCTCGCCAGCACAACGGCGTCGTTTTTTATTTAGGGTGTTAACTAACAAGTGATTCATCCCATCGTATCTTACATCATCGCTTATTCTATTGCAGGAAACACTAGTTTTAGAGGTTGATGGACGTCCACCGACCTTTGGTAATAGTCCATACCGCCGTAAATAAGTTCTGGCTAATTCTCTTCGGAATGATAGCTGATCGGTGTGTTTCTCTGTAGCATTTCTTCGTAAAATCCAAGTATTGTTTACCGCCACATCCACAAGCCAAGTGAATATACACCACCACCATTTCTTACCACGGATTGAAATTCTATACCGTCCTAAATTTCCATCCATTTGATCTGTCCCTCCCATATAGTTGTTATATTGGCCAATTAGATCAGGTCTTGGTACTTGAATGACCTTTTTTTTCTGATTGGGAATAGCGCTTTACATTAGATATTGGTTGTATACCATATGAAGTCGAGGCTACCGTAACAACACTATTATCCACCCATTTCACGAAAATAATCCCAACATCCTTAGCTATACAGGAATCCACAGTTCCTCTTGGTTGCTTTTTCATTTGTGCACTCGATTTCATTGGGCATTCTTTTGGAATTTTATTCTCCCGTATAGTTCCTGTAGCCGAATATCCATTTTGCCGCAAAAAATTGTAAAGCTGAATACCAGAGAATAGATTGTCAAGATAAAATTTATAGGGCAAGTTTTTATTAGGTAAAGTTTGCAACATACCACCTAAAGGTGCCGCCGCCTTACCAAAAAGTCGCTCATGATTTTCATTTCCAATAAATCGCTTTCCTTGATAAATTTCAAAATTTATTAGCTAGCCGTTTTTGGTATTCATGCTCCAAACTTTATAGCCAAACCTTACCGGTTTCCCGCGGATGAACTGTTTGCACCCATGATGACCGTAATATTTGATCATGGATTCATCATGATCAATGTGCTGTTCAGGCACGAAATTTTTAATACAGTTCTGCTGCATTTTTTCAATCATAGGCCGTAATTTCTTCAGTTTATCAATTGTATTGATTTTAGTATTGTCGGCGCAATGAAGGAATCTCATTATTTGAAAAAATCGATCGCGTCGCATTGCATTGCTCACTGCCAAATTTCTCATATCGTCTTCTGTATCCCAATAATATCTTTTACCTGGTAGTTCATTGTACCCGCTCACAATAAGTATACCTATACCAATGAAACATTTTAGTTCTCCCAAAGTCAATTTTGGATTCGGATGGTTCAAGAACAACGCATAACGTTCTATTTCTTCTAACAATAAAGAGTACACGGAATCGTCGAAGAAAGACTCAAATAAATTTATTGGAGACTTTTCTTTATATAATGAATAATCACCACATGGAAAATTATTATCATTCTGGACGAAATCTCCGTGAATCCACTCAATGTTATGAACATTAGTAGTTTCATACAAAAAATTGTCGTTCACTTCATCAGTTCCTTCACGGTTCTCAGGTTTAGTTTTAGGGGGAATTATAACTTTAAATTATTGGGGGATAAGAGGGGCTTGATTGATTTGGTTCTACAGGGTCATCATAATTTTCTATTTCTTGAGGATCTCCTCTAGTGCTTGAAGCATTTTTCATTCTAATTTCGTCCTCAGAACGTAATTGTCTACCCGTGAAGTGGTCCGGAATTAGTTCAGTCTCATCACCGGAATCCTCATCTGTGAGAACATGAGCTTCAGGTGGTGTAATAAAAATGTCGGTAACATCATTTTCATCAGAGTAGGCTAAATGCAAAGCTTCTTCAAGAGTAAGACCCTCCCTATATAAAAACAAACCACACTTAGAAGAAAATCCTGGCGTTACCATAAGGTAACACATATATACGTAGCCATGTTACTCTAAACAAAAACATATCAGAACTTATTCACAATCAAAAATATGTTTCTCAATCTGTTATAAATTGATTTGAGTAAACATGTAAAAAAATATCGGTAAATAAGACATTTATGCCAACTTACGTGAAGTGGATGTCCATGCTTTTTGCAACTGAATAAACACGAGTTTTTATCACCTAATTGTCACTAACACAATCACCGATCGGCAATTTAATTGAAACATGTGGTTAGTTTGTAATACAGAAAGAACTCCTCAGATGCTACATCTACAGGTAGTTTCCATAAAAACGAATTTGCGAACCTATAGAAAACTACAATTATTGTTACCATATGGTTACGCGAGGACTTGAAGGGTTAACTTCGGACAGTTTAAAAAACCTCGGCCAAAGGAATACAATAAACAAGGTCAAGAAGATGCTGTTTTAAGCGTTGTTGGTGTTGCTACTGCAAATCCTAACATATCCAGTCGCCAAATTGAACAAGAAGTTGGTGTATCACATTTTCGTTCTCTAAAAATTTTAAAGAAAAACAAATTCAAGCCATACAAAATTAGAAAAGTTCAACATTTACATGAAGGTGATTCGCAAAAACGAATAGAATTTTGCAGATGGTTTCTAGAGAAACTACGGGAAGATGATTTTTTTTCCGAAAGAATAATTTGGACCGATGAAGCTCACATCAGCAGTGCTGGAATTTTTAATCGTAACAATGAACATTGGTGGGCTGATACAAACCCGCATCGGGTTCTTGATAATGGAATTCTTCAAGGTAGATATGGTTTTAATGTTTGGTGTGCACTGATGGGAAATAGTGTTGTAGCCTATCATATTTTTCGAGAAAATTTAAATTGCAGTGCAGTATTTAGGAATTTTAGAAACATACATTGAAGAATTCTTTGATAGCATGCCATTAAACCAGAGACGAAATTTGTTTTTTCAACATGACGGATGTCCGGCTCATAAAGCTAGAAACGTTACAGACTTTTTAAATAGAAATTTTGGCAATAACTGGCTCGGAGTGAATGGACCAAAGAAATGGCCGCCTAGATCGCCCGACTTAACGCCCCTAGATTTTCCTTTGTGGGGGCACGTTAAAAATAAATTGTATACAATGGAAAACATAATAATATTGATGATTTAATACAAAATTTTGAAATATGTCTGCACTCTGTATCAAATATTCATATTTACAACGCTGTGATAGGGGTTAGAAAACGAAGTAAATTATGTTTAGAAAACAATGGACGGCAATTCGAAAATTTAGTTTAAACGTTTAGTATTATTTATATTTAACAACTTTTGTTTATTTATATATATTATTTATAAAATATAATTCAGCTGCGAGAAAAAATTATTTACTTAAATATATTTCATCATATCATATCTCATGTCTTAAACGATCTGGAATATTTCAACTGCCGGCTGACAATTAATAAAAACAAAAAAAGTGCAGAACTGTATCGAAACTAACCTACTAAGAATAGAATACACCCAATAATAATAAAAAAGCGATTTATCTCATTAATTGTAAAAAATAAACCCAAAATAAAGTATATATTTTTGAAAACAGAAAAAAAATCTCTATTTAATGAGGGTATTAAAATTTCTCAACATTTTCAAATGACATTTTGGGAAACTACAAAAGGAAGTATGAAACTGTTTAGGCTGTCACAATAGCGAAAATATTTGAACAATTGGTTGACAATTAATAAAAATAAAAAAAAATTGGCGGCCCTCTTTTGAAGCCAGCCTACTAAGAACAGAATACACGCAATAATAATAAAAAGCGATTTATCTCATTAATTATAAAAAATAAACCCAATAAAGTATATAATCAATGAGGGCATTACCAACCATAATTTCTATTTATTTAAGTTTATGTTATAACTCGAAAATTTAAGTAAATGTTAAAAAATTAACTACGCCACTGAATTGTATTCCAAAAAGTGTCCCAATAATGTTCAAACAGTTTTTTAATATCTCTAGAAATAAACGAGATATGACCGAAAAACGAAAAGTCGAAAACAGCAATTTTTGCCTATAACTTGAAAACAAAAGAACAATTTTTGTTTACGCTTTTGACTTAATCTCCAAAAAGAGATCGAGACTTGGCCACTAGTTTTTTTCTATCTCTTATAGTTACGGAGATGCCCATAAGAGACATCGAAATTAATCCACCCTGTACAGAAGCTCCTCGAGGGATTCACTGCAATCAAAAACGATTTACAACAATCTTTTTCTTAATATTTGAAGTGAAAACAAACGGTTCAATACGACCAAGTTATATTTTTCTGAATACCTGAAATCTGCATGCTTTAAGAATTATATACATATGTATGCTCCTAATTAATTTCATTAACCTCCTCCGCTGTTTCAGCCCTGTTTGGGGCTTCGTCAGCAGAAACGTAGCACGAAATTTCCACTGCAAACCAAAAACGACTTGACTGCAATGTTTGGTCATCAAATCTATTCATCAAATATTAAAAGAGAAAATACAAATAATCCTGTGGAAGAGGAAAATTCTATTCAAAGCTTTTCCACTCGAAAATTTGAAATTTCTTTTTCTGCTTTATTTTAAATTTAATTGCACAACATCATACCGGTTCGTATTTGGCTCTGATTTTTTTCTAGTTTAAGGCCCACCAGTTTCGCTTGCATAATGCGATACAAGGTTGGGGCAATAGAATTTTCCTTAAACCGCGCATTGCTTGCGTTCATGGCGGAATTTAGAAAAACTAGTTCAAGACGCAGCAGACAGATAAGTTTTCGCGCTCCTCTGGATTGATTGATTGATTGATGCAACAGACAAGAACCAGTTGGACATTGAACACATTCCAATCAAGAATCGCATCGACTTTAAATTATACAAAAAAAAAAACCTACTATAATTAAAACGATTTTTTTTTTTGGTTGATGGTTGATGGTTGATGAGATGAGTTTTATTTCCTTGCGATTTTCATTAAATAGAATAAACTATATTTATTCTTTATTACTTTAATTCAAATATGTTGAGTTATTTTGTCGATCCTTGGGTTCATGATTTGATGATGAAATAAAAGATGTTGTTATTATATGTACAAATATATTATCATAAATATAATATACAGATACTTCTCTACAATAATACGAGTATACAAATTCATATAAAAATAAATTACCACGAAATTATTATTTATGTGGAAATAAATAATGAACATAGCGTAATCCGTTTAGCCATTGCCGGTCGTCGTCATTGATTCAATTACATAAAAATACCTAAGCATATCATCTACATACATTGGTCGTCCTATTTTTTTTTTTTTTACACACTACTAGGTCCTATCTTTAATTTACTGTAAATAGTATATACATTTAAACTTATTTGAGCTTAGCTAAATTTGTTTGCGATGGTGCGATGAGACTACGAGGGGGTGCTGCAGCCTATTTTAAAAGCGTAATGGTTTTCACGGTGGAAGGAAGAGCTTGAGTCTGCTGAAGTGATCGGGCGAAGAAATGAAAGGATGAACACGATGAGGTCCCTGATGCACGACGTCAAGATCTCCTTCCCAGGTGAAGAAGAAGAAGGATCTTGCTGTTCTGCTCGATCAGCGATTACAAAGCGCAGAAGACTTTGTAATCGATCAAGGAGAGAATTGTGTTGCTAAATAAGTTGAAGTTTAGACACTTAGTAGGGTCCTCGAGGGTAGCCGTTGCCGTTGCCGTTGCCGTTTCCATTTGGATAACCATTTCCGGTTTCTATTTTTAAAAAAGAAAATTAGAAGTCCATCTAAATGTAGGAGGAGAATTAAGCAAGTGGTCCTATCGGAAGATCAAAAAATGTTAACCTTAATCCATTAAATCAAACCAAGCATTTAGTCTAATCAGACTCCTTTGAGTTGTTTTCTGTCTCAAGAGAAACTTGTTGGGTGGCGTCTTAAGATATTTTATGACCTTTTTTTCGTCCAAAATCACCTTTGCAGACCCGTTTTTAGTGTGTTGTGTGAGGCATTATCCCAAGCAGCCCAAAATTTAACAACTCTAAAAACTACCTTCGTAATTAATCTCTGGCTTGTATCCTTCAGTGTCTGCCTGATACGTAACAATTTGTTTCCTGCCATCGGGGAGAAGGACATTGTACTCGCCTGTTGCAACGTCACCGTCTCTTTCCTCCTTGTGGCCGAAGTCCAAACCGGCCTCGTCGTCGGTGACTTGGTATTCGAACTGGTATTGCGCTACCTGCAACGGAAAAGACAAGAATTATTAGTTTCGCTTGCGTCAATGCGTCTCTCATTTGGACTTACTCCATTGCCGTTTTCACCGTTGGGTACTCCGTAAACAGGTGGTGGGACTCCGTTACCATTTCCGTTTCCATTTGGTGGTCCGTATGTGTTGGAGGGATATCCGTTTCCGTTACCGTTGCCATTACCATTACCATTGCCGTTACCGTTAACACCGTTGCCGTTGTGTCCGTTGCCGTTACCGTTGTGTCCATTTCCGTTGCCGTTGTGTCCGTTTCCGTTACCGTTAGGTGGGCCGTACCTTCCGTTGGGTGGCAAATACGTCCTACCATTTCCGTTTCCATTTCCGTTACCATTGCCGTTGCCGTTGCCATTGCCGTTGCCATTACCTGTGATTCATAGCATGTTTACTTCATTACCTATCATCAAAATGTAAGTTGCTTTTTTTTTTAAGTGAAAAGTGAATTAATCTGTGCAAAAAGTAAAATAGTTGCGGTGTTGATTTATTCTCTGAGAAGTGCATCGTCAGAATTAGTTGAATCTGGAAGCAGTGATTCCAGAAATCCAGGAGGAAAAAGTGCCACACAGAACAGACTGGTTAGGAACGAAGGGGAAGAGATAACTTACAGCAGTTGGCTTCCGTAGGGCTATCGCCTGTCAATCTATTTGGGGATGAAAGTACAATGAAAAATTAAACTTCGCCTCGTCGCGTCGTCGCTCGTCGTTACTACTAAGAATACTGAAAATGATTTTACCGTTCGGCCTTCTGCCATTGCCGTTATGTCCGTTAATTCCGTTGGTGGGTGCACCGTAAGTCGTGCTTGGTGGTAGGCCGTTTCCGTTGCTGTGTCCGTTTCCGTTACCTGGTACGCCGTAAGTGGTGCTTGGTGGGCCGTAGACGGGACTTGGGTAACCGTTTCCGTTGCCGTTTCCGTTAACGTGACCATTTCCGTTGCCGTTTCCGTTAACGTGACCGTTTCCGTTGACGTGGCCGTTTCCGTTGCCGTTCACAAGACCGTTGCCGTTAACATGACCATTTCCGTTGAGGCCGTTTCCGTTGAGGCCATTTCCGTTGAGGCCATTTCCATTGTGACCGTTTCCGTTTAAGCCATTTCCATTACCGTTGAGCCCATTTCCGTTACCATTAACGTGATTGCCGTTTCCGTTTGGTGCGCCGTATACAGGACTTGGTGGTCCATACAGGCCATTTCCATTAGAGGGTGTGCCGTATACTGGGCTTGGTGGACCGTACACACCATTTAAATGTCCGTTGCCGTTCGTGGGTGCGCCATAAACTGGGCTTGGGGCATATCCGCCGTTTCCGTTTCTGTGACCGTTTCGTCGGCCGTTGCCGTTTTTCAGTCCATTCCCATTTCCGTTTCCATTCCCATTTCCGTTCCCATTGCCATTCCCATTCCCATTTCTATGATTACCATTACCGTTATGAGGTGCACCGTAGACTGGACGTGGTTCTGGATATCCATTCTGGTCACCGTTACCTTGAACAGGTGGACCATAGCTGGAACTTGGTTTACCGTTAAGGCCACCGTTGCCTCCACCAGGTGCAGCACCGTTACCCCCATTCCCGCCACCTAGTCCTAAGGGTGTACCCGGTTGGAAACCCGGAGGACCGTATGATGTGCTAGGGCCATCTGAGAGTTAATTAGTGTAAAGATTAGTTGGAAACTGTTGAGTGCCGGCGGGGGAGGTTTGTTTTTAGTGCGCCTGGATTAGTGGGGGATTACCTGACTTACCGTTCGGGGGCGGCGAGTACACCGGGGGTTCACATTTGACGAGCGTCACGACGACCAAGACGGCTAATACAAAACACTAGAAACGAAACGAAACAGGGCATGATAAGTGTGGTGTGCTGATTTAATTTAATTTTAAGGAGCTCTACAAAGTGTATTCTCATCATATATGGTAATTATTTATTGCACTAACATCGATGTCGGTAACACCTCCTGTCATCGACATAATTATTTTATAAGTGCGCGCAAAGCCGTTTGGAATTCAAGTATGCTGTTTAGTACATATAAGGAAAATACAAACATATTGTAGTCGGCGCTTTTGCGTCTTCCATAATAAATATTCATACGAGTTTTATTGAGAAATGTGACATTAACATTAAGCGGAGATTGAAAGTCGATAAATTAATTTTAATTTTAAATGATTGAATGCCTAAGTTGCATTTAATTTGCACAGAAAACTTGTTGGTAAGCTTAATATTAAAACAAAAACAAAAATATTACAGGATTTAATTTAAGTAAAAAATATTTTAGGGTTTGAGATTTCTTTTTAATTCGAATTTTGTCGCTTTTCATTAATTTTGTTCAAATCATTTGTGGTTTTAAATTTTGCCAAAATTTTACCAAAGGGTAAAATTTGGGATGCTGCTTATAATTGTGACTTTAACAACAGACACAGAGATTACAACAAAGCTTACAGTTTTATGAAAAAAAAGAAAGAATTTAATAAATAAATGTTAAAGCGAAAATTTTAATTTTAATTTTAATTTGTAGACGTTCGTAAGATTATTTGTAAAAAAAAGACAAGTAATAATTTAGTTCTTTAAGTTGATTAAACAAAACAAAGCAAATTATGAAAATTTTGAATTTTAGAAAAAATGAAAAGTCGTTATAGTAATGATATATTTAATAATGACTTTTGAATGCCCCATATTTTTATTTAAAAAAAAAGTTGCAATGTTATATGGAATATTATCAACAAAGGGAGGGTTGTTTTTTTTTTTTGAACGTAACTTTTAAATTTAAAATTCGCCCTTAAAAGAAATAATTTTTAAAAAATCGTGTAATATATGAAACTTACCTTCATGATGTTATCAAGTGAGACTGGTAATCAAAAGTCGAGAACAAACCCTTAACTACTAGAACTAATGTGAACCTCTTTGGAGGTAGTTGAAGTATTGAATGAATTTGCTCTGCGAATCGAATCCTTATATATGTATTGAATCGTGATTCAGTAAGATGTATTTAGTACAGCCCCGCAAATGCTCATTTTTACCCATTTTTTATCGTCCGCGGCGTTAGAGTTGCGCGGAACAAACTCTTGCAAGCCGAAGAAGATGGGATGCCGGCCTGAGGCGGCCCCTCTCCCGCTCGAAACTTCGTTCCGGCGATGTGCAAGCGCTTTATTTATTTACTCGTTTTTAAAAGTGTATCTTCTTTCAGCCGACGAGTTGCAGTATATGGCATACGTGTGTACGTGTAAGTATTGTACATTATCATCTATCTGTCAAGGGGACGCTGAAATGTTGCCGTGGGACGACATAAGAAGAAGAAGAAGAAGAAGAAGGCGTTCGTGCATTCAGAACAATTGAGAAACGAACGCGCTTTGCGAAAATCAGGGAATCGTAGAATCCAGAGCAAGGTTGATGATGTTGCCTTTTTTTAGTCATCGTCGCATAATCGTTTATGATGCTTACGAAAAGCTATTTACAGGCACGATTTACGCATTCGGGTGGACGTGAGGTATTCGAGTTTCTTGTTAGATTGACGTGATGTCGATGAAAATAACTGATTTGCCTCTCATTAAGGCGATATACTTTTCAAAATGGAGCAAAATTTTCGAAATCTTTAGAGTACTGTTTCGGACGAATGTGTTCTGATCCATCGTTGAAATCTCCGAAAGGATTTTAAACAATTCAAGCACAGAAGGGTTCGCATTTTTATGGACACCTAAATTTGACTTCTTGTACTAATTTCTACATTATTTAATCATATTGTCTTTCTCTTTTTTTTAAATACTCCTTTAATTACTACAGACTGCCATGCCCTGCACTGCCAAATTTTCTTTTCTTTTCTTTAAATACTCCTTTAATTATTACCGACTGCCCTTTAGAGAACCGTCTCGGATGAATGTGTTCTGATCCATCGTTGAAATCTCCTAAAGGATTTTGAACAATTCAAGCACAGAAGGGTTCGCATATTTATGGGCACCCAAATTTGACTTCTTGTAGTAGTTTCTACATTATTTATTCATATTGTCTTTCTTTAACTTTAAATACTCCTTTAATTACCACCGACTTCCATGCCCTGCATTGCCAAATTTTCTACCCTTTTCTTTAAATACTCCTTCAATTACTATCGACTGTCATGTCCTGCACTTCTGCCAAAAGGCATTTAATTTTCTTTCCTTTCTTTTATGACAGTTTTCAGATGCGTTAGTTTTGAAACAAGCAGCTTTAAACTCGTGAAGCTTTTCTACGTTTCGCTCGCTTTCCATTGACAGCTGTAAACGCAGAGATATTTGCGAGTTACCAAAAATTCCCAACCAATCGTGTAACATAGCACAATTCACAGGTTTAAAGCTATCTGTTATAGCTATCAGCTCGATTATATTTTCTTTCTTAGATATCATACAGAGAAAAATAGGTAGTAAAAAGTAACACAATTGTAGTCAGAATGCAGACAGGAACAAATTGTAGCAAATATTCGCACAATTGTAGAACAACACGCTATTCTTATAATAAGGTAATATTTATTACAATTGTGCTGCAATTTGTTCCTGTCTGCATTCTGACTACAATTGCGTTACTTTTTACTATTCACTTTTCTCTGTGCACTTAGCTTAAATTAAATTAAACTAATGTTGTAGTCCCATTTTAAAATGGTTTTAATATATACCTTGTTATAAATCTTTTGTTACCTACCCTCTGGCGATTGTAACTGTAATTAGCTTCAATAAATAGCCCCCGACTACAAAAACCAATTTAAAATGGGACTACTATAAGTTTCGATTTTTTTTTTTTGGCTACACGTGCGTTATGTTTGATATTTTCAGACTTTTTAATGCCCGACTAATTAAGGATCACAAGGAGACGTAATACTTAATCGATTGGTTTCAATTTTTCAAAGCGCAATAGCTTCGATAATACCCAAGGTTTCTCTTCCGTGTATTAATCGCAAGTCTCGTAAAAGATTTTTTATTTTCGAATTTATTGTGCGTGCTTTATTAACACGTAACTTTTATTGCATCGAGTATTTAATTAAGTTTATCGTTACCTGTTACCTGAGAAATAATTGTACCTAATTTTTTCAGCGAACGTGCTGTGAAATAAATATTTAATTTAGAGAGGCCATTAAAAAAATAAAATAAAATAAAAAAATAATTTAGCTTCCTAGTGAGACTAAGAAGGACATGTTTAATTTTTTAATCAATTAAGAATTCTTGTTTTTTATGATTTTAGTATTTTTTTAGTAGTGCATTTCATTCTTTTTTTTATTAGGAATTTTGTAAGTGTTTCATGAAAACTATTCACTGTTAGCAAATTCTAATGAATGGTGCTCAAAATCATGTTGTGATAATTAAAAATAATTGTTTACTCTTACTTTCCTATAGGTTATTTAAAAATGGGACGATTTCTTTAGATTAAGGTTGACTGAACAATTCAGTTGAACAGCCTCCGATTTCAATTATTTTTTTTCTTTCTTCATCCTAAATGAAAGTCCGTCCACCTACTCATTAGACCATAATTCACCTTGATTTTAATAACATTTTACCGGTACTGTCCGAAACGGTTAATTGCGCCGAACATTTTGCAACATTAATTAGTTTACTCTGAAAATTTATTAACATAATTTAGACTGGTTGGACCTGATGTAATAACAACATATTTAACAACGTAACTCGTGTGTATGTGTGTGTGTGTGTGTGTGTACTCATCGTTACCGTGTCTAATCTAAGAAGTAATCGATAAATTGTATAATTAAAATTATCATCAAGCGAACGCGCGCGATACGTTCGGGCAATCATGTGTGTCTCCGGGTACACTCATTCAAAGTCGTTTGTGGATCTTAACTTTTACTTTTATCGCTTTGGTCGCGCGAAAATGCGCGATTTGTATGCCTTGATCGCGTTCCTGCAAAACCAAAAGTACTAAATAAAGCTCAGGCCTGATGGCGAAAGGCGCGAGCAGCGCTTCTTCTCTTGCGATTACGTACTTTATTGGGAGATTGCCTGCGATCTCTCGCCAATAAATACGAATTCAATGGTGATTTTTAAGATATTTTTCAGAAAAAAAAGAAACACAGTTTAAATTTTTGAGCAATCAGGCAAATTAAATTTAATTGAAACGTTACAGTTATGAACAGTCTTAGGACGCCCTTGGGCATCCTCTTGGTTACGCTCTACGAGCACCAGTAATAGGTGTGCATGGTCGACATGAACCATTGAATAGCGAACATTCGCCAGCTGTGTATTGCGTAACCATGGAGACGCCCGAAACGTCCGGAGTATAGTTATGAAGGTGTGTCTTTGGTGCAATTGATGTCATACGTCTGCATGTATGGATTATGCAATGGCCCAAAAAAAACTCACTGATCAAAAGCTGGAGAAAAAATTGAATTGGCCCACTGATCAAAAATTGGAGAGAAAATTTGAACTGGTATTCAAGAGAACAAGAGAAATATTTACTCGTAAAAACTTTGATATCCATGCACATAAATGAAAAGCTTTCCAGGTCAAAGAAGTTTGGTCGTACGAGTAGGCGTTTGGAAAAACACAAAATCACAAAATGAATGTTTAAGAGGAACCTGAAGGATAAAAGTAAAAGAAAATATAAACCAAGTATCGAAGAGATAGGTAATGATCAAAAAAAGATTCTATTAAGTGATTGTAATTAGAAGACTGATTGATTGATTTTAATTAAAAGACTGCTGTTAGGGAAACACCAATGTCCAAAAACACGACGAAAGACTCTATTAAGGGCTAATGTATATTGATTGGAATTAGAAGTATGCTGTTAGGGAAACGCAAAAGTAAGGTATGGCGAAAAAAGGAGGATTCACGCATTATTTGGAGTTAACGAAGAAACGGCTTAAAATTGATCGACAAAAGCGAAACCAGAAAAACCTTTTGCAAGAGAAACAAACCCTGGGTTTTTGAAAATTCCAAAGAAACTTTGATCCAGCTTCTTCAAGAACAACTAACCGTGACCTCCATCACCAACAACATGATTAAATGAGCGGCGTTATCATATTTGTTAATTTATTACGTTCTAAGCAAGGCTGGTTCACAACCAACAACTCACAGCCAACCACGAGGAGAAATTTAAAAAAAAAAAGGCGTGTTACAATGCAAGTCCAATCGACCTGGACTGTATAACGGAGTCTTTCAAATAGTTTAGTTATCAAAACCTGCTTTTGCCGATTTCTTCACCTCCTGATAAATTTATCTGCAAGGTATTATCCTTGGAAATCATTGTATCGATAATAGTTTCCGATGATACTACCTGGCGAATAAATTTATCTATAGGTGAAGAAATCGGGCCTTTAACATCAACATTGCCCGACAGTCTTACCAACTGCCACATATGCTACCAACTTGTGAAAGTTTGTGCCGCAAGATGTCCACAAGGGTTGCCAATTCTATGTATTTCGCCAGCAATGAAGAAGACCTGCCTGAAAACGAAAAAACCTTCTGCAACAGAAACAAACCTTGGATTTTTGAAAATTCTAAAGAAACTTTGATTCGGCTTCTTCAAGAACAACTAACCGTGGCCTCCATCACCAACAACATGATTAAATGGGCGGCGTTATCATATTTGCTAATTTATTACGTTTTAAGCAAGGCTGGTTCACAACCAACAATTCACAGCCAACCACGAGGAGAAATTTTAAAAAAAGGCGTGTTCCAATGCAAGTCCAATCGACCTGGACTGTATAATGGAGTCTTTTAAATAGTTTAGTTATCAAAACTTGCTTTTGCCCGATTTCTTCACCTCCTGATAAATTTATCTGCCAGGTATTATCCTTGGAAATCATTGTATCGAGGATACTACCTGGCGAATAAATTTATCCATAGGAGAAGAAATCGGGCCTTTAATATCAACCTTGCCCGACAGTCTTACCAACTGCCACATGTGCTACCAACTTGTGAAAGTTTGTGCCGCAAGGGTTGCCAATTCTAAGTATTTCGCCAGCAATGAAGAAGACCAGCCTGCAAGAATGGGTTTTGTTAAAGATGTTAGAAGTAGTAGTAGTAGGAAATGCATGGCTTTGTAATTTGGCTGCAAACTTTTCTGTTTTTTGTTTCTTCTTCCAATTGTTTATGTTTTTCTTTTCTAAATCTGATTGAACTGCCCCCTTCCGTCTTCCTCCGTGGTCTTCCTCTTTTTTTCTTCCTTCTGGTGCTTTCCAATCTATTTCTTTTGCCGTTTTGTCCTCAGCCACTCTTTCGAGGTGCCCAGGCAATCTGCAACCTTCTTGCTTTTATTACCATGATTATTTTTGGCGCGTTGCATACATCATAAATCTCCTGGTTTGTTCTTCTTTCATATCCATATTCAGTTTTCTTTCCTCAAACTATCCTCCTGATCATTTTACTCTCCCACCTCAACAACATTTCCTGCGTCTTCTTATTTAGCACCCAAGTCTGACGACCATACAGTATTAATATTGTTTTGTACTTTCTGATTTTCGTACTTGCCTACAGTTCTTTCGTATTTGCAGAATGCAATTACTAATAACCTGTCGGCTATCCAATAGCCCAAACTGATGCTCTGTACAGTCGGTGACCTAATAATTCGAACGACGATTTTCCTATGTGGTTATGCTTTTCATCGGTGCCAGTAGTGTGATTATTGTTTGTTGTCTTAGTTTGGTCAAGGTCAAAATGCAAATACCTATCGCATGCTCTCAGAAATAGAAAAGGCTATCACCATTGCAAAATTGGACGAGAGATGGATGGTCTTCGCCAGAACAGTTGATTTATATAAAGTGCACTAGAATATGTGAGGGGGAATTCATTTTCCCTTCTTGCCAAGGCAAAAGAAGAAAGCAAACTTTTCCGCTTGCATTCATACTGCTGCAAGAAAGCGAGAAGAAGTGGTTCTCTGCGAAACAAGGAGGGCAGATTTTACTAATCAATATATTGATAGAGAAAATGACTTTGACTGAGTTAGAGTAACTCTAGCTGATTTAGAGTAATCCAACCTAGAAGTCAACGTTTTGAAGAAAAACATTTGCACCATTGGATATTTTTTAGTACAAGCTTTCCAGAGAAGGTCTGAATTCTTCTTTTTATAGAAAATCAGTGAGCTAACCAGAGATACTTTGAACGGTTTGAAAATGTTGTAATTTCATCAGTTAAGGAAGAATTTCCCGATAATGTCTTTGTGTTTTGCAGCACGTTTCACAAATTTCGGATAATTGAAAAATCTCCTGTTCAAATTGCTATGTATGTGTAAAGAGATGCAGAAATTCTTCATTGGCCTTCAAGAGGTGGTCTCAAAATTGAAATCCAGGTGATTCAACAGGCTTGGGATACCCACCCAAAATTTAATGAAATCGATGAAACAAAAATTTAGATGTTACAGGAAAATTCAAGGTGCAGGTAAAGTATTAAAATGTTTTAGCACAATTATTGCATTTTCATTCCCTTATCAAAAAGGTACAACGATGATTAATGGCTTTGTAATCAAATTTGAAATATTCTGACATTGACATTTCTTCAGAACGCCATGAGAGTATCTCCGTCCTTCGTATTTATGGAAAGTTAAAGCAAGATGGGAAGACGTTGAAACTGTCTTGACAAAGCAAGTCTCGTGAAAGCTTTTGTTCTTGCTCTTCAATTAACTGATGTAAGTGATAATTGATAATAAAACCTAGTCTGAATGATGAATCAAATTGATTCGACGAGAGCAAATAATACGAAAAGGATAGAGTTACACTCTGTATAACTACGATGATCAATGGCGCAAGTCTCACCTTTCTTTTTGTTAAAAGAACATTTCCTATTTCTATTTGGGTACGTCATATTTACGGTGGTAATAAGAAATCAGATAGATATGGGTTATCATAACATTCGATCCTTTTGTATCTTACTTGATTAAAGAAGCATATTTAAAAGAGGTTGGGTTAGATCTTTCTTTGGGATTGAACCCCAACAATTTCTCTGAATATCTTATACTTTGCTAACTTTTCCAGTTACCAAAATATAAACATCTTGAGAGTTGCACAGAAATGAAGACCGTCATGCCTTTGAGAGGTGTGCTTATCTAAAAAAAAAAAACTTTACGAATGCAATTTTCAATTTGGAATCATAGACTTTTTTTAATATCTTGAATTTGGGTGATTTTTACCAGAACTTGGTATTACTACGTGCAATTAAAATTGAATTTGTGATTTGTACGTGCGTTACAATAAATTTTGCAAAGTTGCAAAGCGTTGAGCAATTTTCAGCGTTTCGATCTCCTGAAAAAAGCATAAATTAATTTTGCGTGCCCGTTACAACCGTTTAAGCCGCACGTTAGTTAAGTCAATAAATTATTAGCACTTCTCCGGTTAAATGTTACAAATACGCGACGCGGATTTCATTAATTAAGTTATTAGCGATGGTTTATCGCTTCTAATGACGGCGACTTCGCAGCCTTGGCAGCGTAAAAAACGCGTCGCCTCCGCTTATTTTTCTCCTTTTTAGAGAAATTTTTTCCCATCTGCCTTTCATTATCCTTTCTCAGGCTCGCCGCAAAATTTATTAGTCCTTTGACGTCCTATTTTTGGTCGCGCGCGCTCGCTCTCTACTCCAAGACGTCTCTTCGAGATGCTTTACGTTTATAAATGTTTCATTTGATTACGAGATTGATGCGAATATTATTATTACAACAGAAGCTACTTTATTAATATCATCGTCGTTCGTTCGTTCGTTCAAAGATGAAGGAGGCTTTGTGTTATTAATATTCATCAAGGTTTGAATTATTTATGTTTTCGATTTGGATTTGTTCATTTTTGCAATACTCGTTTGAAATTTACTTTAGTAACTACGTTTATACGAGGTTGCGGATAGTTTTAAGCGATTTAGCATAATCAATCCGAATTCGCGAGCGTTTACTGTATATCCAACTTGGATTCATCCAATCGACTTAGTTATGGATTGAATTTTCTCATTTAAGCCGATCTATTTAAATTCACTTGTGTTTCTTACTTGCTTCGATTTAAACATAGTATCTGTATCATTGGTGACACATTTTTAATGATGATCTAAATCGACAAGCCCTAGAAAGTGTACAAGATGGAAAATTTATGCAATAATTCGATGAATCCGAAAACAAGGTAATCCGTTTGTGTTCTTCTGCCCAGATGGATATCAATCCGCAAATGCTCAGACAAATCGTGCACGAGAGCGAGAGTGTACTCGATAAGAGATCTATATTTCGCTCACTTTTAAACCCAGATTTGCCGCATGGCAAGCCAAGAACATCTTCGTTGTCATGTTGCGCAAGGCGGCCAATTAATATCGCCATAGCAAGATCATGTTGGCGCGATTACTTTATTACTGTTTAAGGTCCTGAAAACGGACTAATTGCAGTCGCGCACTTTACAGAATATAGGAAGGAATGCTATTAAGCTCAGGCCAAGATGGCCTCGTCGCTCGTAAAATCTTGGAAAATTATCATAAATTTCGTTGCGAAGCGGCGCAATTTCGTCTCGTCCAATTCGATGTGTATCACCGGAGGAATTAAAATTCTTTCTGTTTATATTGACACTTTTTATAAGGATAATAAGACCAGTGGAACTCATCTACGCTGCGTCGGTTAGCATTCCTATATAATTACTTTTTTAATACGGGATCAAATACGTGCTTTGAAATTTTCAAAGTCTCACGAGGATCACACTTAAAACGATTTCACTTCATCACTTTTACATACAATCCCATACAATAAAAAATTAAAACTTCATTGGGCCCGTATGACATGATGATATTTCTTGTACCAAATTTATAAAAAAAAAAAAAAAAAACTGATAGAGAAGTAATAAATTAATTAATATAAGGCTCATAAGAACAAAATAATTTGTAACTCAACATCATCGTAATACTTCCTGAATCCATAAACCTTATTTGCCTAACCCCATTAGTAGTGTGTTTATGGCTTTTGTAAAACGTGCAAAGGTACGTTCTATATTGCGTGCGAATTTAAATCAACCAGGTGATTATAACAAAGGTTGCGTTCTTACGCATCATTGCAGTCTCCTTATATAGGGACGGTGCAATTGTTGATGGTAATTGCCACAGCGAAATTGCGTAAAAGGATGAGAAGCAGGATCTAAGACGAAGATGAGGCCGAGCTCGGACAGAACGGGATCCAATTTCTGAACGACCTTGCTCTGAAAAAAATGCAATTCATCTTTGATAATTTGGAATAATTTGAATGGAAAGAGAAGCGAAGCTTTTACTTTCGAGGAGCCTCAGCATAATAAACAAAATACTTGTGATAATCGAATACATTCTTAATAAATAAATCCAAAATTTTTTGGTTAATTTTGAATCATTTTTGATTTCGAAATTGAAGCATTCCCCACCATACAGAAAGAAATTTTGCTGCTTTCGTTCTGTGGCATTTGCCTTAATTAAGTGATTGCTAACCAATCTCCTTTATCCTGTCCTTAAATGAAAAATAATCCAACGACTTTCAACTGTCGATTTGAACAATTTATTTCGCGTTAAACTTGGAAGTCATTATAATACCTCCGAGGCGAGTCATCTTTAGCCACCTTCGAACAATAGTAACCAACAACATGAGCCCATTGTATCAGACATGTTTGCTTTGTGCACTAATTGCGTTCGCGTGCACACGTATACAGATACATTCGAGGAATCGAGTTTACGCCAGAGTCGATTTATAAGATACTAGATCAAGGCCTGCGTCCGTCATTCTAAACGTTTTCAAACATATGATTAACGAGGTATGTTAATACTTATGTGGGAAGCCGACGCGATGATGTGCTTTAATCTGTTCATTTGATTTATGTGGCATGTAAAAGAGCATCTCGTTGTATAGGGTGATCAAGAAAAGTGGCATGGTACCATGAAATATATGATTTTCCTTTTCAGATCATCTTCATTTTACAACTTCGGTAATTAGCCATTCATATTAGATCTTTAATTTTTGGATTCTGACTTGCCTTTCTTTCCCACCTCCTCAATTTTCTGCATACTAGTTTGCTTTGCTGTGGTCAGAACAACTTTTCTAAGATTACTAAATCTGCTCTTGTCGTAAAGCCCGTGGCCTTTTGTTCTCGTTCGCATCAAACCAATCTAAACGTTTTCAAAGATGTGATTAATGAGGTATACTTATGTGATATGCCGAAGCGATGAAGTGTTTTAATTTGTTAATTTGTTTCATGTGGCTCGTTACATGGAGCGATCAAAAAATGTGGAACGGTTCCACCAATGGCAGTCGTTTTCTTTTCACGATCACCCTTTTTCATCTTACGTCCTATCATATCCGAATCATCTTCGCTTTACAACTTTGTTAATCAGCCATTCGTATTAGATCTTTAATTTTTGGATTCTGGCTCGCCTTTCTTTCCCACCTCCTCAATTTTCTGCGTACTAATTTGCTTTGCTGCTCTCGTCAGAATAACTTTCCTAAGATTATTAAATCTGCTCTTGTCGTAATGCCCGTGGCCTTTTCTTCTCGTTCGCATCAAACCAATCTAAACGTTTTCAAAGATGTGATTAATGAGGTATACTTATGTGATAAGCCGAAGCGATGAAGTGTTTTAATTTGTTAATTTGTTTCATGTGGCTCGTTACATGGAGTGATCAAAAAATGTGGAACGGTTCCACCAATGACATTCGTTTTCTTTTCACGATCACCCTTTTCCATCTTACATCCTATCATATCCGAATCATCTTCATTTTACAACTTTGTTAATCAGCCATTCATATTAGATCTTTAATTTTTGGATTCTGGCTCGCCTTTCTTTCCCACCTCCTCAATTTTCTGCGTACTAATTTGCTTTGCTGCTCTCGTCAGAATAACTTCTCTAAGATTACTAAATCTGCTCTTGTCGTAAAGCCCGTAGCCTTCTCTTCTCGTTCGCATCAAACCAATCTAAACGTTTTCAAAGATGTGATTAATGAGGTATACTTATGTGATAAGCCGAAGCGATGAAGCGTTTTAATTTGTTAATTTGTTTCATGTGGCTCGTTACATGGAGTGATCAAAAAATGTGGAACGGTTCCACTAATGACATTCGTTTTCTTTTCACGATCACCCTTTTTCATCTTACGTCCTATTATATCCGAATCATCTTCGTTCTACAACTTTGTTAATCAGCCATTCATATTAGATCTTTAATTTTTGTATTCTGGCTCGCCTTTCTTTCCCACCTCCTCAATTTTCTGCGTACTAGTTTGCTTTGCTGCTCTCGTCAGAATAACTTTCCTAAGATTACTAAATCTGCTCTTGTCGTAATGCCCGTGGCCTTTTCTTCTCGTTCGCATCAAACCAATCTAAACGTTTTCAAAGATGTGATTAATGAGGTATACTTATGTGATAGGCCGAAGCGATGAAGCGTTTTAATTTGTTAATTTGTTTCATGTGGCTCGTTACATGGAGCGATCAAAAAATGTGGAACTGTTCCACCAATGACATTCGTTTTCTTTACACGATCACCCTTTTTCATCTTAAGTCCTATCATATCCGAATCATCTTCGTTTTACAACTTTGTTAATCAGCCATTCATATTAGATCTTTAATTTTTGGTTTCTGGCTTGCCCTGCTTTGCCACCTCCTCAATTTTCTGCGTACTAATTTGCCTTGCTACTCTCGTCAGAATAACTTCTCTAAGATATTACCAAATCTGCTCCTGTCGTAAAGTCCGTGGCCCTTTTTTCTCTTACTCATTCGTACCAAATGAATATACAGAAAGAATTTTAATGAACGACGTCGTTATCCTCGTCGTTTCAAATAATCGCACAATTAAAGTTCAATTACAGATCACAATCGTCGGACGCGGCGGCGTTAATGCCTAATTAAGTCGGTGAGAAAAACCTCCGGCAGACCAAAAACGCCGATATTGGCGATTCTTTCGTCGGAATAATGGCAATTAAGAGGCAGAGGGCCCGGCGATGTTGCGCAAGCCGCTCTTTTTTTCTTTCTTATTTTAACGCACGCACCAGATTGCGTTTGTAGGAGGATCGGATTTCTCAACGCGTCGTCCATATGGGGCGAGCATCGTTTCTAATCTTCTGCTTAAGTAACTTATTCATTAATAGGCAGACGTTCACTTAGCCTACTGAGGAGGATCTTCTTTATAATGGACCGGCGGAGAGTCGCGTCGATCAGTGGTTTGCTGTTTGATCTGCGATAGGTGTAATTATATTCGCATGCACTTTGGCCTTTTGCATCTTTACCAGGTCAAATATTTTCAATGACTGCCAAAAGAAATTCAAGAAAAAAATAATAAAACAAACGTATGCTTTCTGTAATGTGTGCTGAGAAATTTTTTCATAACATAGAAACCTAGAAAAGGAAAGATAAAATAAAAAAGAAAGATCACTGAAAACAAACCAACTTGTCAAAGTTAATCTTATTTGAATAACTAATTATAATTCCATGCATGATTTAATATCAGCGTTTATAACAGTATCTAATATCGTTATTTCATGAAAGAAAATAAAGGTATAGAAAAATATATGAAAGAAGCAACAATATTACATTGCAGTGTTCGATTAAAAAAAAATAATTTGGTTGTTTCTATCTTGATCAAAGGGATATTTCTATTACTTCAAGTGGATAAATTTGTTTTATCTTTCAGGAAGGACGAAAGGATTTCATTAATTTAATAAAAAAAATGTTTCAAATTAAAATTAAAACAAAAGACATAAGCGTACAAACTCTTGAGTACGTTGCTTTTATTTATTGTTCTTTTCTGTCTTGGTTTGCGTTGACTTTCATTTTAACTACTATTATTTATATCTTTACAGTTTTGTCTTCCCCTTGCTTTCTCGTTCACTTAATTAAATGAAGTTCGATTCAAAATTTGTTTTATCAATTTCATTTATAATTTAAGGTGTCGTGATTTTTGCTATTTCTGTTTGTTTGAGATATTTTAAAAGATCTCTCATTTTTTTATCCATTCAACTAATTTCAAACGATTGTTTTATCTCTAAATAAAGTGATCCAACCATATTTACTTTGTGTTCTCGCCAGTAATAATTTTCTTATTCGTCCTGGAATTTTTAGAAACTGTTTCGAATACTACTTTGCGCAGCGGTCCCCAAACTTTTTGTTGCACCCTAGAGTAAATTGTAAAATATCTTTCATTTCAGTCATATTATTACATTTCTCTAACTGTATGTACAGTAGGGTGCGTTTAAAATTGTGAACTGAAGTTGATTCTTGTCCGTTGAAAATTGCAAGTAAAAAGTTTTTTTTTTAACTTGATACGACAAAATTATGACGGAAAAACACTCAACGTTTCGCTATTGACGAAGCTATTAATCAATAGCGAAACGTTGAGTGTTTTCCCGTAAAAAATTTGGTCCGTTTGAAGTTAAACAAAACTTTTTACTTAAAACTTTTAGAAAAACAGAGTCAAAATATTTTAGGAACTTTCAAGAATGTAATTTACATAATTTTCTTTGTTGTGGTCGAACAAAAATTGGCCAGCGGACATTGGGCATAGGAGCATTGAGGTCCTTATTCTGTGAAGTTACTTTTAGTTGAATTGATTAAAAAAAAATCTTTGCTGATTAGTTTTCTTCCGTTACAAGCAAACGAGTTAGTAACGACCTTCACAAAGAAATAAATCATCAGAGAGACGAAGAAGAAAGCTCTTCGCGCTGCCCTTTTAATTTAAAAACATAATAATTTTTTTATCTTTATTGATTTTCATGTTTTTATTATTTTCCTTGGGTCGTCCTTACTTGTTTTGGGGTTTACTTCGCTTGAACGAAAGTTTTTAATTCTGCGATTATTTCTAACATTTTAATTGTTTGCTTGAGTTGGGGAAAGTTTATTTAAGTTTAGTTGGGTTGGGTAGACTTTGATTTATACTTCACTTTAATTGCTCTTTTTAATTTAAATTTGCTCGCTCGAATTGGACTAAGCTGACTTGTACTGACTTCGCTTGAGAAGGCCTTAATTACAATTTGGGTAGACCTTCACTTACACTTCATTTTAAATGAGTTTTAATTTTTTAATTTAAATTTTCTTGCTTGGGTTTGGATTTGGATTAAGTTGACTTGTGTTGACCTCGCTTCAGAAGGCCTTAATTGCAATTTCGGCAGGCCTTAACTTACACTTCATTTTGATTGAATTTTAATTTTTTTTTATTTAAATTTATCGGTCAGAGTTGGACTGAGTTGGCTTGTGTTGACCTCGCTTGGCAAAACCTTAAGGCCCAATTTGGGTAGACTTTCACTTACACTTCATTTTAATTGGATTTTAATTTTTTAATTTAAATTTTCTTGTTTGGGTTGTTCAGAGTTGGGCTGACCTGACTTGTATCGACCTTGCTTTGTTTTAATTTTCAAGGCCTTCAGCCCTCCACTCTCTTCTCAACTGAATAATGACCAATAGGAGAGAAAGATTACTTTTTTTTAATTTTCACATTTCATTGCATTTCAGGGCTGGGTTGGGTTGACCTTACTCGTATTGGATTTACTAAGTTTTCAATTTTATTTCTGAATAAGTAAGTAATGAGATTAATCTTTTGAGACAAGCAGAGTTTGGTTGAGTTGGGTAGAATTTGACTGAGTTGGTTTGATCTTGACTGGACTTTTTTTTTAATTGAATTTATTTTTTTTTTAATTTTAAGCTTCTTTTAAATTCATTGCTCGAGTTGGTTAGAGTTGAGTTAACTTGTGTCGGTCTTGCTTTAGAAGGCCTTAATTACAGTTGAGTGTTGTTTTAATTGTTGGACTACGTCGGTTACAAAATTTTGTTTTGTTTTCGTAAAAGAAACGACCATAATCTTTGCTAATATCTCAAAAAAAAATAAAATAAGAAGGTTCATTCGACCCTCCACTTCTTTACCTCTCTTTATTGCTATACTGGGTTTAGTTGGATTGACTTTATCCCACTGTTCTATTTATTGAGTTTTGAAGAATTTCAAGGAATCAAATTATACAGTTTAGTTTATTTTAATTGCTTGTTTGGTTGAGTAGAGTTTGATTAAACTGGGTTGGGTTGAATTAGCCTCTAGATCCGTTGGACTTCATTTTAATTGAATTTAGTTTTCTTTAATTACTTGCTTGGGTTGATCAGAGTTGAATTACGTTATGCAACTAGTTCTTGATTACTCAATAACTTACTTATCTGGCAAAGATGCTTAGCCAAGCTTCGTTTAAACTGAAGAATTGGGGCGCAGCCAATTATAAAAATCTATAGATTGGGAACATTGCTGCAAAATTATAAAAGTATAAGAAAAGAATTTTTTGAAGCTTCGCACAGTATAAGATCAAACCCCTGGTCTTGGTCTTGATGGTGCGCCTTAAGCTGAAGAACCTTTTGGTCAACTCAACTCAACTCTTCAAGCAAATAAAATTCAATTTAATTAGACTGTTAGACATGATTATATTTTTTTTAATCAATAATAAAACAATCATGTCTAACAGTCTAATTAAATTGAATTTTATTTGCTTGAAGAGTTGAGTTGAGTTGACCAAAAGATTCTTCAGCTTAAGGCGCGCCATTAAGACCATCAACACAATAATAAAACAAACTTAAGTGGGCAAGTGTACCCTACAGTTAAGTTTAATTTTTGATTTACTTTCTTTAGCTGATTGTAACGAACACAGCAGTCACTGAAGCTTCTGTTTTTTTCGTCCTTCAAGTATCAATCTTGAAAAATCGAGGGCAAAAGGACACGCTACACACGAGCTCATCGCCTTATTCAGATCACCATCTCTTCTGCAAACAGCATGATTGAATAAATCTGTTCGGATTCATTGAAACTACTTTCATCGAAGTCTAACAAATTGCAGTGAAGTGTAAATCGGACGTTCTAAATGAATTCATTTTGAATTAAATAAATAAATAAATAAATTCAACAAATTCAACAAATTCACTCTGGGGTCAAAACAGTTTTCAGTAAATCTTGTGGCCAATGATGAATGGCTACATTGACGAGCTTCTAGTCACGACCATTTACGAATGAATGTCGCAGTGACAGGAGAGTAATTATAATTTTTTTTCAAATACAATCTTGAATTTCGTTTATAACTTTTCTTGTAGTATTTTTTCATGCTTGAAGTTCGGAAATTCGATTTTCTTGTTCTTGCTTCAAGGTCACGATAAATTCAGCATATTTTGAAATTGGGATTAGCAATACTTTTGGTAATAAAAGCTTCCTACCAACTTCCAACAGCTTCACTGTTGAAGAAATATATTTTCAATTAAAAATGGTTTCTTTTTTATCTTAATTCAACATATAGCTTTACTTCTGTAATGTCTGAAGAATTGTTAAGTATTATTTAAGGCGCCTACTCACTTATTAAAAGTTACGTTATTATAAAATGTAATAAGTTTCACAGCTGTTAAAACGAATTTAATTTTATTACATCGATCAAACTGCACGATAATAACAAGTTATTAATAACTATAATAAATAATAACAAAAGAAACTAAGACTGCACAACAACGGCAACAGAGTGCAGCCACGCATAAATCCTTGGAATTAAAATTCGCTAGGCGCTAAAACAATCAGTATTGATTCTCAAGCAAGGACAAGGATTCCAATAACATTTAAATAAATTAATAAAATGTGTACATTCGACATTACTAGCACGCACGCATAACTAAAATTAAACAATGAAAAGCACTAGTGTATAACGGATTTTATCCATGGCACGTAATCGGATATCCTCGTGTAGAGTCCGGGCAGGTGAGGCCTGGCGCAGCCGATTCCGGTGGAGACGACGCCCACCACCACCATGCGATCACCGGATTTTACCATAAGCGGACCACCACTATCAGCCTGGGTAAAATAAACACACGGATTTAATTGCGTGGTCACAAGAAAAAAAAAACCTACACATAAATCTTCATTAACCGGTACCAACGCGGGTCGCGGAGATGTTAATTAATCCGCATCGGCGGTGATGCAAGAAGCAAGGCCTGAAAGGAGTCGAACATCCTTATTTACGGCGTTCGTTATTCAGTGCCGGTTATATAACCCCATGTACGTGCTTATGGCAGGATAAAAAGAGCCCGTCTTCCTATAGGAAAACTCGCTCGTAAATCCAATTAGTTCGTGCCTTCACCCAAAATGGGTAATTAGTGAGAGCATCTCTGGTTTATGGTTGTACACATGAGTGCAACTAATTTCTTCAGACAGATAATTAGTTTTTTTTGGTCTCAATGTCTTGAAGGTGTGGATCCTCGGGGAGGGGAGGTTAAAATTGAGGAGACATTTGAGAAATGAAGAGGAAGAGAAACGAGGCGAGGCCTTCTATTAGAATTCTTTTTGATCTCAATGTCTTGATGGTACGGGGAAATTAAAATCGAGGAGAAATGAAGAGACGAGAAGAATTCTTTTTGATCTCGATATCTTGAAGGTATGGGGGGAGTTAAAATCGAGGAGAAATTTGAGAAATGAAGAGGAAGAGAAACGAGGCGAGGGCTTCTATTAGAATTCTTTTTGATCTCAATGTCTTGATGGTACGGGGAAATTAAAATCGAGGAGAAATGAAGAGACAAGAAGAATTCTTTTTGATCTCGATATCTTGAAGGTATGGGGGAGTTAAAATCGAGGAGAAATTTGAGAAATGAAGAGGTGGGGGCCTTCTATTAGATTTCTTTTGTCATATTATAAAATAGAATTATGAATCGAGTATGGATTGTGAGGTCTTGGGGTTTCCCAATGAGTATGTTCAAAGTTGCCCGCCCAAATGGACTTTGCACTCTTTGTTGTGTGCTTTAGGTGAAGTAATGAGAAGGAGAGCTTACCCAACAAGAGTCAACACCTCCTTGTTCAAACCCAGCACACAACTGGGAGTCTTGGATTTTAGTTTTCTTGCCTTGGGATTTGTACCACGTCCTGCAGGTTTCGTTTTCTAAGATGTTGACCTTGGCTTTCCTAAGGGCGGTAGCTCTTTGACCTAAAAGAAAAAATGCAACCATTTAATTTCTTTTCAGTAATCAATTAGAATCAAATCAAGTTGCATATGGAATTCAACAGAAAAAGAAGACCAAAGCTAATTTCCTTGCTTTGGAGATTTGGATGAATTGGCTATTTTTGAATTGCTGCCTTTGGCTTTTATCGTTCACTTGGCGAAAGTTATTGGTAAATCAATCATGTAATCAATAAGGTAAGTAATCAATAATTTGAATGTCATCATCAAATCAAGTTGCATATGGAATTCAACAGAAAAAGAAGACCAAACCTACTTTCCCTGCTTTGGAGATTTGGATTAATTGGCTATATTTGAATTGCTGCCATTGGCTTTTATCGTTCACTTGGCGAAAGTTATTGGTTAGCACTGATCACGTGACCGATGATAACGAATAGCAGTAATCCCCAAGTACCCAATCTTCCAAGCAGCTTTAAGGTGAAAGCGTCTATTGCATAATTATGCATCACATCACATAACGTCGCGTCGGTTGTTTACATAAGGAATGAAAATAAAATGAAATAGCAAGAATGAAATTTACGATATCGCGTGAGAGAGTGAATAATCTCGCTCTCCTCCGTTCTCATTAGCAAATATGAAGCA
Source organism: Prosopocoilus inquinatus (assembly GCA_036172665.1). Classification (NCBI taxonomy): domain Eukaryota; kingdom Metazoa; phylum Arthropoda; class Insecta; order Coleoptera; family Lucanidae; genus Prosopocoilus; species Prosopocoilus inquinatus. The sequence continues at coordinate 4,795,870 of CM069873.1, forward strand.
ACAATAACTAGATTAAATAAATTTGATTCCGATCTTCTGCAAATTCCAGCTCGGGGGCATTACACAACACCACCTTACCTACGGCGTTGTTTTCGCTTGTCCATCCCCATCCAGCCACCGTGGCCAAGATGTTATCAAATCTCGTGTAATCGCTTTCTCCGCTGGCGGTTGGCAGGCATGCGGGCAGCACGAAGTCGGACCAGCGCAGCTTCGACGCCAGCACCACGACGGCAACGTCGTTTCTCGCTTTCCTGCACGAATACTCCGGGTGTACGGTTACGCTCTTAACGGCCATTTCGTAAGAGTCTGCAGACGTTGAAGACAAGTCATGCTGAGCTATTGTTACTTTGAAACTTCCCGGTTGCAAGATTTCATCACCAGCTCCACTAAACAAAACAATAAATTCCATTAAACAAAATCTCTTTGACTTGAAAAATAAATAGCAAGGGTATGAACATGTCTCGCTGTTCACCCTCGATGTTTAGGTCGATACTACGATATTACCACGATGTAAAAGCGCGACCTAAACATCGAGGGTGAACGGCGAGGCATCTCCGACATGTTCGCACCCTCAGCCTAAGCGGGATGTGAGTGTGTTTGAGTTTTGAGATGAGTTTTTGATGATGTATCGTGTATATATAAATTTTTGATGGTTTTCTTACGTGCAGAGACAATGTCCTGCTGTGAGGACATGCTGGTTTGTAATGAGGGAGCCGCCGCAAAAATGGCCACCTCTTCTGGTTATCGAAACGAGCCAGGGGAATTCGTGGGGGCTGGCTTCTGTGCCACCTACGATCCTGCTGCTGGGTTGTGCGCTCCTTTTTCCGCAAGAAATGTCGGCAACTAAACACATTCACATCCAAATATGAAAAAATATTCAATACCTAATTTATTTATTTTTTTCTTCACAAGACTATTGCGTTGGAAGGATTATAAGTGCCCTCTTATACACGTTTACATAACGTAAATGAGGCAATAAAATTTCGTATTTGCGTTTCACGAATCATAAATAAAAAGAAACATAAGAAATGGTGTTATATTATAAATAAAAGTTTTCAAACTTTAACCGGACGGTATTCAAATTGGAAAGAGCGTTGTTCAACGTTTCACTACCGATTGATAGCTTCTTCAGGAATGCAAAAAATTAAAAAAGAACAAGTTTGTCAAGAGAAACAAGAGGGTAACATGATTTTATGAGTCGACCTCAATTATGGCGTTGTATTACTTGATTTAACCTTAATAAAGAAACTTAAATAAAGAAATGGTAAGACACAATAAAACATGAAGCGAAATTAAATGGAAAGCAAAAGACAGAGAGGAATGGAAACATACAGTGGACGCACTAACCAGCAAGGACGTGGATTAAAAAACGAATACACAAAGTAAAGAGAAGAAGAAACAGAGGAAAGCGTGCTGACTCCAAGTGCAGAAAATTGGCTGATTTGTCACCAAATTAAAAAAAAATACATTTTAGTTTCGAAACGCTTATTTGCCCCCCCTTGCTCGATAGTGGAGGTACGAAAAGAAGAATTTAATTCTTAATGAACGACTGCAAAATTATTAGGACACACTTGACGATTTTTTCTTTAGGTTTTAATCTTGATCGTTACCAACTTGGAATTATAATTTTGAAAGTATACCTTACGTTTACTTTTTACTCGAAATTTCTTCGATTTTTCGCACAAATAGAGAAACGAGACAGGCGTGATGACTTAGGTGGCAAAGGAATACTTGTATGTTTCATAATAAAACCATTTTTATAACTTGGCTCCACCCTTTTTCAAGTTTCAGCGAAACAATCGGTACGTAGCACAAAAATAAAGAAAATCGTCTGATTCGTAATAAATTCCTTTAGGTTTGTTGAGAAGAAAAACATCGAATTTCTGGCACAGAAAGGGAAACGAGACAAGCGTAACTTAGGGGGCAAAGGAACACCTGTATGTTTTATAATAAAGCCATTTTTATAATTTGGCTCCGCCCTTTTTCTAGTTACAGCGAAACAATCGGTACGTAACACAGCAATAGAAAAATCGCTTGATTCATAATAAATTCCTGTAGGTTTGTTGAGAAGAAAAGTATCGAATTAAATGCCTCCCTAAGTTTCCAAATTTTAATTTTTAATTTTGGGACTAGAAAACTGAACTGAAAACTAAAAATATTTAAAAAAATTTAATACCATCGTTACAGAAAATTTCGTAAAAGATTTCACATTACAAAAATTCCTTTGACGTTTACCATAATTTTAGACATGCAGGAAAAATACTAATAAAAAAGATTAAAGTGCAATTTTATTAATGAAAATGAGTGAAAGTAATTCTAGTAAAAATTGAATTGAAAATTGAATTTTCTTAATTTTATGAAGAGACCACGGGGGGTTGCAAAATAGAACAGAACTGACTTAAGGAATCGACGACGCTGAGTTTCAATCAGGCAATTTTATTCATAACGGGTCAAGAAACGTGCAAGGAATTAGTGAAAGTAATTCTAGAAGAAGGGCAGGTGAATGGGGAGATTCTGTAATTAAGGGATGCTTTAGAATGAAAATAAAATAAAATATAGGTTTTTGTTAATGCAGCACGAGATTCAACAGCCCTTTTACACTTTTGATACAGAATGGGCCACAATATATTTTTAGTAGAAGAACAAGCAAAGAAAAAAAAAACGTCCAAAGTCCAAAGAGTGAAAGAGAAGACAAAAAAATTGGCTCCCAGAAATCTTTTGAATTTTCTTGATTTTATAATAGGAAATAAAGAGAACGTGGGGTAGCAAAATAAAACAGAACTAACTTAGGGAATCGAAGACGCTGAGTTCAAATCAGGCAACTTTATTCACAACGGTGTTTTAAAATTAGAATAAAATAAAATGCGGCGTTCTGTTACCACAGCACAAAATTTAACAGCCCTTTTACGCTTTTGATACAGAATAGGCCATAATGTATTTTTATTAGAAGAACAAGCAAAAAAAAAAACGAAGTCCAAAAAGTGAAAGAGAAGACAAAAAAAGTTGGCTCCCAGAAATCTTTTGAATTTTCTTAATTTTGTAATAGGTATAAAGAGGGCGTGGAGTAGCAAAACAAAACAGAAGAAACTTAGGGAATCGCGGACGCTGAGTTCAAATCAACAACTTATTTCTGCCCAACAAACTTATTTTTCTTGTCGAAGGGTGCAACAATTGTTGGAGTGCGTTCGGCTTCCTTCCTCATTACTTCTTTTTTTTCCTTTGCCCTCCCTTATCTTTTTAAAATTAAACAGCGACCTTCAAAATAAATTATAAGCATAATTTAATTCTTGAAATATTTTGTTTTTGTTTTATACGGTGCACTACTGTGTTTGTGTTAAATTTTTGTCGGCTTACCACCAAGAAGGAGGATCATGGTTTGGCCGTAGCGGCGCCGGCCATAAATTATATACCGAGTGTTTGAATTGAATTGCCAGTACAAAAAAAAATTGGTAGTTGGTAACGGTCATCGAAGAAAAAATTCTGCTCCCAATAAAGATCCTTTAGTTCTCGAGATAAAAATTACTAAAAATTTAATTACTGTAATTAATTAATTTTAATTTAATTCAACACAGCTCGGTACATTGTTGCTGCCGAAATGAATGCCGCGTACACAAATAATGAGTTGACAAACATGGTGTTATTTTATGGAAAAAAAATTTTAAAATATAAAAAAAAAAATAAAAAAATGGGGTTCTTGGATTCCTTAGGACTTCCAGATGCCATAGTTTTGTTTTCTTGTACTTGTAGCAATTTTCAAATACCCTGTATCGTGATCACGTCAAAAATTTTATTAATTTAATTAATTAATTTTAATTTAATTAAACACAGCTCGGTACACTGTTGTTGCCGAAATGAATGTCGCGTACACAAATAATGAGTTGACGAACATGGTGTTATTTTATAGAAAAAAATTAAAAATATAATAAAAAAAATTAAAAAAGGGGTTTCTTGGATTTCTTAGGCCCTTCCAGATGCCACGGTTTTGATTTTCTTGTACTTGTAGCAATTTTCAAACACCCTGTATTGTGATCACGTCAACCCGGTATGCTCGTTTGTAATAAAAAAAATAAATAAATAATCGAAAAAGGCAAAGAGATGGACAACGCTTCAAAAATGCGTCCTTTATAAATAAAAAGTCATTATGCAGAAACTGATTCTCAGCAATTCCGTAAGATGGCACTCTTTTGTTCTATTGCCCCCACCCACCTGGACTATTTGTACATACAAAAAGAAGAAAACATACAAAAATATTTTTGTGTAACATTCCTCGTACTTTTAAATAATTTATTTGCAAGGAAAGAATCTCGTGAAACGCAGGAAAATTATACTCAAAAGTATCTCCGAGTACAGTCAGAATTAAAAGTAATGTCTTCGACTTTTCGATCATTTTTGACCGCAATAATGTGTAGTTTTGTCGACTATTCGCTTAAGTGATCTGATTGAGACATTAATGGTGATTCTGACTGTACTCCTTAATTTACAAAAAGTCGTCTGGCTGATAGTTTTGAAATTAAATTATTTTAATAGCCAAAAATTTTAGATTTCTAGATTTTATAAGGTATAATTAATATTAAAAATATATATATATATGTATACTTACAATTATTCATTCCATCTGAGCAAGACAGACATACCATAAATACTGCTGCGGTGTATCTTAAGTTAAACATTATGAATTAATTAACAAATTATTAGTTATCACAATTTTTTTTTTATTATATCACAAGTTACTTTATATGTTTTTTTTTTTTAATTTTTTTGGGTGAATTAATTTTCGGGCCCTATTTCCACCTGATGAGGTAAAACCAGACGAAAATAAGGCTGCCGAGTTGACGTCGTTGACGCCGCAATACGTTTTTATACAGGCACAACATCCACTAATTAAAGTAGGGATGTTCCCCTACTACCACGTGGGCGATTCATTTTCAAGGGTAGAATCCTAACATTATTATTCAATTTATATTCATTAGCGATATTTGTAACCTTGCGTGGCCGCAAAGGCCACCTCGCCGTTATTACATTGTGGGTAGGGTACCGCTCGAGATAAGGCTAATGTAAATATTGGTAAATTTTAATTACACGCATTATTAACAAGGTTTCCTGTAAGGTATTATCTAACACGGCGATTGTTCTTTTTTTTATGAATCGAATTAATTTATTGCCGTGGCATTCATTAGGCTTTAACCTTTGCGCTGGATAAATATTGTCACGCACACATGGAACACCTCCTTCGCGAATTGCAAGGATCCAATGACTTTTTTTTATGGGTCAAAGTGATATTCATTATCGCGTTCTCATTGCTACCCTTATAACTACGCAATCGTGTCTCCTTCTTGCCTCAGGGGCAAGAAGATTTAAAAATTACGTTATTGACGTTCCGTGCGGCTTCAAGGAACGTGTGATGTTGTTATAATTTGGGTAAATTCCAATCTAACTCACTGTGTTATTACGTTAATAGGAATTCTAATCTTTTTAAAAATAATAAGCGTAATTTATTAAAAAGAGGTTGTGTATGCAAGTTCGGCGTTAATTATTTTGGAAATTTTGAAACTCGTCATTTTATGGCTCGAATCAACTAATTAACTCTCACCGTGATTGTCGCTCTCACCTTGTATAAGATTTTATATCAAATCTTGCACAAGTGTCAAACGTGATACAAAAGTGCATCAAAACAAAAAAAGAAAAGAAATTAAAAGTAGAAATTACAAGGAAACTTTTACAAGGTACGGATGGATTAACCATCGAAAAACGTCGAAGTATGTGGACTGCATGTAATGAATATATGAACTAAAACCATAAAACAAAAATAAGGACTAATAATAATAACATAAACATATTGGAATAAAAGAAATTTCGCGTGACCAGCTCCGGATATAAAAGCGACCGGCCGGTGGATACAAAGACAGAACACGATAGATGGTATTATAAACCTGAACGCTCGGCTTATGTTGAAATAAATTAGTCTGAGCGTTTTGTATTATAACAGTTTCAAAAAATTTTGTTGCAAATCGTTTTTAGTTGCAGTGAAAACCTAGAGCAGCCTCTGTGCAGCTGTTTCAGCCCTGTTTGGGGCTTCATCAGCAGAGACGTGTAACAGTTTCATATATTACAAGGCTGAATGGTACATCCCGCTCTAAATAAATCAGTTTATTAAGTATATCGTGTTTTGTTTTAAAATAAAATATACCGAACCCTAAAATCGTAACAATATAACCGTCTTACGCAACTACAAAAGTTCCAAAAATCCATCATCCAAGCAGTAACATATATTTTGATGAAAATGATGTTCGATGGATTTGAAAATGAAGGCAGTAACATATATTTTGATGAAAATGAAGTTCAATGAAGTTCCAAAATAGGAAGAAGTCTCTAAAAAGAAAGAAAGTAAATGTAGGAGATTGGAATTGAATGCAAAAAAATGTTTTTTTCTTGAGTACTCGAAAAAAGACGAAAGGAAAGAAACAACAATAAATCAAAAAGTAGATTGAAAGGGTACATGATGATAACAATTAATCAAAACTGAACAAGCAGTGATTGAAATAAATCAAATACTTTGACGAAAATGTGAGTTAGCCTCGAACTGTTTTCAATATAGTTATGGGGCAGAAGAAAATTGTGGAAAGAAGGCAAGATATCTTTGATTTTGAAAATGGTTAAGATAGTAGATACCAATTTCTAAGCAAGAACACACGAAAGTTATAATTGTGTTACATTAAGCAGAATGTTATAGGGAGACAGTCGGTATTTTAACCCTAATTTATTTTCCTCAAATATTAAGGGCCGATTTCGTGACCAAAATGAAGTCGACTTTAACATAAAAGTCTGTGTGGACATATGACTGTGTGACTTTAAATTTAAAGTCTCCTTTAATTTGATTATGAAATCGGGCCTAAATGATCTTGCGAATCCCTTTTTCAAGTCGCTTAAAAAATTCAAGTTGCGATTTTGATATACTTTTATTAACCGTCGAATGAGCGCGAAGACATAACATCCTTTGAGAAGTTTTTTTTTGTTGATTTCCTGTGAATTTTGCCGTTGAAAAAAGTATTATCCCTAAATTGAGGTTTGAAAAGAACAGTTTTAGATGGTAGCTGTTCCTGGGTTAATTTTTGACGTAATTTGAGATAAAATTGCGCCTTTCCATCCCCCAGATGAACGAAAATCGAAATTAACGTTCGTTCAGCGCTCGTCAAACACAGACGATTTCCTTTCCTAATACCCCACTTATTTAAGTCCCTCAGAGTTCAGAAGTTGGAGAAAAGAATTTGTAAAGTGCCCAAATAAAGTTTTGACAAATATGGTGTTATTTTATGGAAAAAACATTTAAAAATATAATAATAAAAAAATTAAAAAATGGGGTTCTTGGATTCCTTAGGACTTCCAGATACCACAGTTTTGTTTTCTTGAACTTGTAGCAATTTTCAAACACCCTGTATCGTGATCACGTCAAAAACTTAATTAATTAATTTTAATTTAATTAAACACAGCTCGGTACATTGTTGTTGCCGAAATGAATGTCGCGTTCACAAATAATGAGTTGACGAACATGGTATTATTTTATGGAAAAAAAAATTAAAATAATGGGTTTCTTGGATTTCTTAGGCCCTTCCAGATACCACAGTTTTGTTTTCTTGTACTTGTAGCAATTTTCAAACACCCTGGATTGTGATCACGTCAACCCGGTATGCTCGTTTGTAATAAAAAAAAAAAAATAAATAATCGAAAAAGGCAAAGAGATGGAACACGCTTCAAAATGCGGTTTGAAAACAACAGTTTCAGATGGTAGCTGTTCCTGGGTTAATTTTTGACGTAATTTGAGATAAAATTGCGCCTTTCCATCCCTCAGATAAACGAAAATCGAAATTAACGTTCGTTCAGCGCTCGTCAAACACAGACAATTTCTTTTCCTAATACCCCATTTAAGTCCCTTAGAGTTCAGAACTTGGAGAAAAGAATTTGTAAAGTGCCCAAATCAAGTTTTCTTTGGGAAAAAAAATGTCATTCATCAACAGCAGCAACTCCTGCTAAACCCCGACCAGACCAAGTTGCCCGGTTACCTTTTTCTTTGCATTTGAGTCGGGGAAAGATGTTTTAAGCCCTATTATGAAAGACCGTTTACTATAATTTGCTTTTGCCAAACAGAAAGAAGTATTTCCAACAATTTATAACTATTACAGATTTATCGAATTTGGAATTTACTTTCTTGAAAATTCATTGCCAGGTATAAAAAAGAACATTTACATTTATGTTTCACCTAAAAACCTCTAAAGGCCTGCGTGTTTTGTTCTATTCGAAGTTTGGTCTCCAACAGCACACTCCAATTCTCTTAACTAACTCCATCCCCTTTTTAGGACATCCCCTTCTTTTCTCCTACTTTGCAGGCGTTGCTTTAGACTCTCTATTTTCTTTCTGGTTTAACTATGTCTATGTACATTTACCCAGACAACCTCTTTTCTTCCTTACTTCTTCCGTCATGTCCCTTGCAGACAGTGCTTTAGGACTTGACCCTTCTCCATCCCTTGCCCTAAGCAATTATTTGATTGGTTGCTTTATTACATTTTTCATTCACTCTTCTCTTCTATGTACATTTACCTGACGTAAGGATTTGAATATCGTACCTTTACCTACGACGTAAGGATTTGAATGTCCATACCTTTACCTGACGTAAAGATTTGAATGTCCTATCGGTACGAGGAAAAAGACATTTAATTTTCATTCGACCTTTCGGTCGATGACAAAGTTGGCTTAATAACACTCGCGAAGGAAAGCAATTGCTTTTCCGTGTTCTTCTTAAATCGATCTGAAAAATATTCATTCATTCAGTCTTTACTTCTATGTTTCGAGGGCGACGCACAATTTTCGTGTAGGCGAGGAACCTCGTTGGAGCTTTCGTGCACTGAACGACATTTATTTTGTACGTTTCTTTTACTTGGTGCCCTGGTGGACGGAAACTCTTCCGACTTGTTCCGGTTTGTCCCCGGCCTGTTAAGGACAGGTATGTTTGCGATTGATGCTTTTTTTTTCGCGCAAATCATTATTGTCGAAATTTTCTTCCCTTACAGGCTTTTACGTATGGCTTATTTTATTTTAGTATTATAAGTATTTTAAGTACATTGTTGGTTTTGGCGTACTTATATGCTTTTTGGCGTCTTCAAACGTCATTATCTGCGACGATCTTTCAAGGGGAGCAGACATTACGCTCTGGCTTTCTTCGAAACGAAGTATTTTAATGTTCACATCTCGATACGTCTGATTGTGATGAACTGATTGTCCAAGCCGTGATGTTCCGGTTAAGATTAGGTGGCGCTCGTTTATTTTCGAGTTTAAGCGAGCACCCACGCCCGTCACGACTCAAACTGCTGGCTATGCTGTAAGTCAATTTCCTTTTTTGTTTCCAGTCGGAGTGGCTAACAATCCCTAACACTAAAAAATAAAAGATTCTGCTGTGTTTTGTGTTTAAAAATTGTATTTGCAAAAGGATTTAGAAATAACATGAATCAACAGCGAAATTTGTTCATATGTATATATGTATATAAGTTCAAATATTTATTGATTTTTCTAAATCGAAAATCTGTGAAATTTATTACCACAGGACTTTCAAAACATGACCTGCAGTCATTCAATTACCATGGAAATATCAATAAAAGATTTAATTCTGCTTTACTTGATGCGCTTCTTAAAGTTCGTACTTTTGTTAGATTTGATCTAAAATATAAAAAAAGAATAAAGAAATCCATTTTCTCTTTTAAAACTGCATTTTCCAAGCATGTTTATTGGTTCTTGATGAGTTCAGTTCGAAACGTAAAATTCTAAACGAAGCAATCAGTAGTATTAAAAAAGAAAAAAATTACACGTCGCGTCGCAATGTCCAATCAGAAACCACCGTTAATCTAATAGCACTTAATTAAGAAAACCTCTTTCTTTACTAAAATTACTAAATAGAAGCTGAAATAGAAATACGGAACGTAGAAGAAAAAATTAAACAAAAAAAATCCCAGGTAATCGAGAATTTGTAGAGAATAGGCAACGTCGCGTGTGTAGATCCAGAAACAGACCCAAAATGAAGTCGAGGGTTTCAGAAAATGTACACAGGTGGCGCTAGCACATTTTGTCTGCCAATAATTAAAAAAAAATACAAACTCAGGAAATTCTTGAAGACTTGATAACGTCACGCAAAAATGAGCGAGAAAAGGACAAAAAATAGCTGAGGTTTAAAAAATTCACACACCGATTGTTTATTTTTTTTTTTGTAGAATTCGCAATGTTGTTGCGTGTTTAAAGCTAAGAAGGGACAAAAAATTTAGCGAGGATTTCAGAAAATGCCCTGACAATTGTTTATAATACAAATGGCTTAAGATAAATTATTGAGGAAATGTCAGAAAATATAGCATTGGTATCAGAAAATTCGCACAGATGGCGGTGGTATTTTTTTTTTGTATCCGATACCATTGTAACTAACGAAAACAAGTAAAGTTTCAGAGAATTCGGAAATTGTGGAAAACTGGCAGCGTCACAAAAATTATCTGCCCACTTAGAGTAGAAAAACAAAACAAAAAGTGCACAGGAAGTTTTTCAGAAAGTTCATATAGATGGCGCTGTTCATTTTCTATGTATAGGTACTATAACGTCGACAAAAAACGTCTAATTCACGCAGTGATGGTCGTTTTTTTTATCAAGTAAATGAAACAAAAGACGTAAAAAATTAGAATAATAAAATAAATGAAAATGTAATGGGAGTTTAACAAAACTCAGGAAGATGGCACCGGCAATCAATTTTCTTTGATTATGATTATGTGGAACAGTTCGTTTGATAAAATAACATATTTTAAAGGAAACGAAACAAATGATAGAAGAAGTGAAGTGGCCAAGCAACTGTCTTCGCCCTTTTACGTTACGTCTCAATTTTCCATTTTCCGTACCGTCTCTTTTTTGTCTTCATGAACCAACCAAGTGTAAATAATTTAAATAATTTTTGTTTTATTTTTCCTTCATGTCAGTTGATTGTAATCACTGAAAACAAAAGGCTCATCGATTTTCTTTTGTTTTGTTTCCACGTTGCTCTCTATTTTCGTTTCTTTATCTCTTGCCAATTGTTGTCAATCAAACAAGAAATCTAAGTATCTTTGAAATGACTGGTTTTGGTTCCTTGAAGGCATCAAGTAAACGAAAGGTGTGATAAATTTTATTGTTTCTAACCTAGAACCTAGTTTCGGGTAAGTATTGGTAATTCCCCTAAAACTTTCACGGTTAAATCCAAAATACGCACCGCCGATACTTGAAATTTCGTTCAAGACCGACTTCGGTTACATTTCGAGGAACACCTGTAAGGTTAGCGTAGGTTATTTCAGCGACATTAATTTAGTGGTGCGAAGGTCATTGACAATCCCAAGTTTAACGCATAGATTAGAATAAATTAACTAATACCATTCGATGCAAATTGTTTACGCTGAGCATTATTTATGAGTCCTTATCATTTGTAGACCTAATTTTAATTTTTTTTCTTTGAATTTTGATCTTTTCATCATACTTTCAGTCGTAAATCTACTTATTATTGGTTCGGAGACGCTGTTAACAACAAGCACAATGGGTTTAAAAAACACGCCCGCCGCAACCCACATAATGTGTGTCATTAAGTCAGTGTCACTTTTAATTGTTGCATATTGAATTTGCATTAATAACGGCATGACTTGACAGCCAGACGATATTTTATCGGAAGGGAGATTTCAATTCCGCAGGACAGATGTTGCTGTCAATCTTGCGGTAGATAATTTGCGGCGGCGGAAAGCCATGATGCGCTTTTAATAAAATAGGTCACAGCGTTGCATTATGCATGCATGTTCTACCAATAGTGATCTCGTTTTAATTTCTTTTTTTTTGTTGTTGCTTGCATTTCCAAGGTGATCGTCGTAAAACAAATCTAACGCAAAGTAATCAATCGCAAATCACAATGTTAAGAGTATCAAGTAGGTCAGTGTCAAGCAGCGGACGGTATTTTTTGATCGCGCGGTAGATATAACATGGAGAAAAAAAATAAAATAAATAAATTTGTTATTGTGAGCATTTAATATTCATAAATTTTAACAATATACATTATGAGATGAACAGACGTACATGGTATTAATATTGACTGGACAATTTAACAGTTTCATTTTGTTTATTACAATGAGCATCCATACTTATCATCATCATCATCATCATCGTTAACCGTAACAATAAGAGATCGGCAAATACTTTTCGCACAGTTTCAAAACCGACTTTATTTATTCGTTATTTATTTTTATTTAATATTTATTTAAAATCGTCTAACATATATTTACACACGTACACGTTACTTCACATCCAATCCGATGGGACTGTACAAGAATTAACACGCTTTATTGATTTATCGCCGATTTGCACTGATCATGATTTGTTTTGCTTCTTTTGACGTGACGGTCTGTCTCCGGTTCGGTTCGGCTTTGGGGTTTGAAAATTGTTTAGAAAGTATTGCCTTGATTATATACAGGTAGTTTTCGAAAAAACAAAACCGATGCAACTGATTTTACATCATCGTTAATTTTCTTTCTCTCTTTAATTTGATTGATTTCAATTCACATCTGCGTACGCAGATTAAAAAAGTCATTAAAACTTCGAATTAATTTATGACAGATTGAAAATTACAAAATGTAAACCGTCAGTTACATCGCAAGCAAAACTTTACACAATAAAACATAGATACTATTCAATAATATAATACAATAATGGCAGATTGTATGTGTTTTATTTTTTCTTCTCTCCCTAATAAATTTTATTAAATTCGAAAGGCACTTCGACACACTTACAATTATTACATCATTTGGCAAAATGGAAGGTATGAGTTTCACGTCGTATTTTACACTATTTACAAGATGCGCGCGTATATATATGTACGTACGAAATGCGGTGGTGGTAAACCATTGGAATCTCTTCTCGATTAAGCTCGCTAAAATACGCGGGTTGTCCTAGTAAAAAATGATTGTTCCGATCTAACCGAAAGAACTACCTACGTTTTTTGGATTTTTCGATGTTGCCCTTCCGGCCAGCCTTTTTTTTGCGTCGTCGGATTTTGCCTGTACCCTATTTGTCCGAAAAGAAAGGAAATTAAATGAAAGGAAAACTGTACCGTCGTAAACAGCTTCAGTATTTACATGGAAACAAAAAACCTCTGCAATGTACTTATTAATTAATACTACAGAAAATAAACAACTAAAGAAACTAATTCCATTCATCAGAGAAATTCGTGTTTCACTTTGCTTTTTGCGATCTAAAATTTCCACAGTCTAAAACGAAATTCAAAAGACCAAACAATGATAAGTTCGTACCATCTGCGATTGCAGAATCGTGCGTCTTGCCCTTCAATAAATTAAATTAAAATTTTCTTTACTTTTTTTTCTTAATTTTATTTTCAGTTCGTGTTTGTTTTGTTGCGTACTTTAACATGTGCTCAATGAAATTGGCGTAAGGCAGTTTTATTTGTTTGGAAAAGTTTTTGAAGCTCGTTATATCCCTCGTCATGCCCTTCACTAAATTAAATTTAAATTTTCTTTCCTTTTTTCCATAATTCTATTTATCACTTCGTATTTGTTTTGTTGCGTACACTAACTATTATGTGCTCAATAAAATTGGTATAAGGCAGTTTTATTTGTTTGGAAAAGTTTTTGAAGTTGATGAAGGTCGTCATATCCCCGAAATTGCAACGAAAGAGTTCCGTTCAAAGTTCCTTATTACTTAAAAAGCATCCCCTATGTGTCGGCGAAATTTAATTATTTAAAAGAATGAAGAGCAAACGAACTCCTGCCCCCTTATAAATTAGTGCTGCAACTTGATATGGTTTGCAGGGATAATACCTGGCGGATAAATTTCTCAGTGGGTGAAGAAAAAGTTGGGAATTAGTCAAGCCACAATAAGTCAATCTCAAGGACTCCATGTTTATCATTTTTTTACTGTTGACCAAACTGTTCAAAAAAGTTCATGGCTTTTCATTAGTTTGCAGGGATAATACCTGGCGGATAAATTTCTCAGTGGGTGAAGAAAAAATTGGGAATTAGGAAAGTCATAATAAGTCAATCTCAAGGGCTCCGTGTTTATCATTTTTTTTATTGTTGACCAAACTGTTCAAAAAAGTTCATGGCTTTTCATTAGTTTGCAGGGATAATACCTGGCGGATAAATTTCTCAGTAGGTGAAGAAAAAATTGGGAATTAGGAAAGTCATAATAAGTCAATCTCAAGGGCTCCATGTTTATCATTTTTTTTACTGTTGACCAAACTGTTCAAAAAAGTTCATGGCTTTTCATTAGTTTGCAGGAATAATACCTGGCGGATAAATTTCTCAGTGGGTGAAAAAAAAAATTGGGAATTAGCCAAGCCATAATAAGTCAATCTCAAGGGCTCCATGTTTATCATTTTTTTACTGTTGACCAAACTGTTCAAAAAAGTTCATGGGTTTTCATTAGTTTGCAGGGATAATATCTGGCGGATAAATTTCTCAGTGGGTGAAGAAAAAATTGGGAATTAGGAAAGTCATAATAAGTCAATCTCAAGGGCTCCATGTTTATCATTTTTTTTACGGTTGACCAAACTGTTCAAAAAAGTTCATGGCTTTTCATTAGTTTGCAGGGATAATACCTGGCGGATAAATTTCTCAGTGGGTGACGAAAAAATTGGGAATTAGCCAAGCCATAATAAGTCAATCTCAAGGGCTCCATTTTTATCATTTTTTTAATGTTGACCAAACTGTTCATAGAAGCTCATGGCTTTTCATTAGTGAACACGGAGTTTATTGAAGGGTGAAGAGATACTAGAGTTTAACTTTCAGCAAAAGAAAAGAAATTTGAAACAAAAACATTTTGAAAAAAAGTAAAGAAAGTTTTCTTGTCTTTCTGCTAAATAACGTTCAGTGTACATCTATTATAATAATGACTGCTACAATTTGCAATGATAAGAATTACGAATGGAACTGATGAGATGGCTCCGAGTGGAGGTTTGCGGGCCTGTTAATCAAATTTAAGTTAATAAAGTAGGTTGTTTATGGTTAAGTATTTTATTTATAAAGTGTTTCGGCATTCACTCAATCGATCGTTTTTTCAATGATGGTTGAACAAACATTCCTTTCAAATTCTGGACAATTCAACAGAAAGTTAGGTCTGTGATCACCATTATAACGATGTATGTGTATTTACTTGTAATATTTAATTAAAGTATATGTAAAGAGTATATAAGTAGGATCTAACCAAAACAAATCAAAATGAACATTTCCGTATCATCATATTTCAAGCAGTAAAGAAGTTGTTTTACGAATAATGATCCATTAGTTGTAGCTAAACCATTTGAAATAAATATATAACGAATTTAATTGTTAAGTTGTTTGTATTATAGATTTTATACAAAAAAAAGTGATAAATTGACAAATTCAGTTCATAAGTTATTTTAAAGTTCTGGATTCCTTTTGCCTGATTTTCGGAAAAAATAAAATAAAAGTGAAGTTGATGGTGCTTTGCCTTTGCTAAGTTGATTTGATTATTAATAAATATAATTTTTTCTGACTTTGTAGCTAATACTACTTTTTAAACAAAAACCAAATCATGAAGTTCATTGTAACAGAGGTGATTGATTTGTTTGGTTTCTTTGTTCGACCTGTTTACGACGATTACAAAAGTAAAGTAAACCAAATAATACATAAAATATTTATTAATGTACGAAATAAAATACAAATAAAAATATATGTACAAAAACCAAAAAATAAAAAATAAAAATAAATTCACGTGACGCAAAATGAGAAACGTGTGCGAAACCAAACGCAGAGCAACGAAATTCCGTTTCACTTGTTTTGATTCAGCCTCTTAAATGTACACGGAAAATAATAATAAAAAAAAAACTCGAAACAGAACAAGAAAGTACTTGCAGCGAGAAATTAACTTTGGTTCCTCAATTGGACTAGTAAAGAAATATTTTTTTAAATTAAATAAAAAAAAATACAATCGTAATAATAATAATAACTTAAGAAATAACTCACGTAAGTTATCTTATCATCGGCAAGGGAAATAATCCGCCGCCGATATTTTTTAAACTACTTTTAGTTTCCAGCTGAAAATAAGAGTGTTGTGTTACACGTACAAACTAACTTAAATATTATTATCTTCAGTATTTACACGATCACAAACTCGTTTTTCTTTTCTTATTTTTTTTTTACAAAAATATTTATTAATATAATAGAGTCACCGCCGTTAATGCGAGAGAAAGAAATAAAATGTTATTCTGCGCGGGGTTAAAATATTGTTAAATCAAGCGCTTTCTTATTATTTATTTTTTTCTTTTTACACATTTGGCTGGGTTAATCATAATTTAACAATAAATTAACAGACAACAATTCCAGTCAATGTTACCAACGATTACGAGTATTTATTTGTTTATTTATTTAATTAGGTGACCTCGAATTGTTTGAGTCTCGTCGTATTGCGATGAATGAAACACTTGCTTCTTAAAAAATCACATTGAGATTAGAGTTATTAAAATTCACACATTCCAACAACACGTATAACTTAAAGTCTGCGACGACGTCTCGTCTCTTAAGAGTCACAGCACACCTCAGTATCATCATCAGATCTGATTCTAAATTAAAAGTTTCACTTTCTCCTCTTTTTTACAAGATGTACAAAATGTCCCCCTGGTCTCAGACAAGGTGTCCTTCCTGCTCGTTCACACCATTGTAACCGTTACCAAAACTGCTCAGTTCGCGCTTCTGGTTTAAGGTTTGGGCCTGAAGAATTTGCTGGGTGTTTTGGCTGGTGTTGTGCAAAACGTCGGGGGGGACCGCAGTTCTCTGGTGGCGGAGGAGGGAACCATTAGCAGGTAACGGTGGCGTCGCCGGCGACATGGTGTGGGTGAGATGAGGGTGCGCCGGAACCGGCGGTGGATTTTGAAAATCCAAAGGGGGTGGGTACGATAAGTAGCGATCGGACATGTTGTAGTAGGAACCGTCTGCTGGTGGTGCTGGTGAAGGTGCGCTTACGTAAGAAGATTTTGCTACAAAAAAAAAAAAAAACAAACAAGAATTTAGAATGTGATATACGCTGTAGTTACGGGCAGAATTAAATAAGCATCAGTCTGTACGAATGGGAATGGATTGGAAGAAAAGAAAAGATAACTCACAAATTTGGATCGAAAAGGAAGAGCATATACTACATAAACAGGAAACAGAAATAGAAAGGGGGAAGATTTGGATTGGAGACAGGATTTCTTGCAGGAAATTTTCTGTGCGGTTAGAAAGCTCACTCATTCTAAGGCCTTGTTAGTCAAAAAACATTTTACCTGACATACTTCCGTGATATCCGAGTGTTTGGTCATCTCTGGCTCGGTTCCTGTCATGCTGGTGCTGATGGTGATGGTGCGGATGGGGAAGCGTATGGGTCTTATGGGCCATGTGCGGTTGAATTTGCATTTCATATCCGGGACACACCGGGTAGGAACCCGGATAGTCCTGCTGGTCCATCAGGTACGTACTGGCTGCTTGCTTCCTGCCTTCATCCTTTAAATTGGGAAGAGAGTTATCATTACTGGGGAAGAAGAAGGAGTTAGAAAAGAAAAAGAACGAACAGAATGCAGAATTAAAATTAACAAAAAAAAAACAATCATAAAGAGAATTCGGAGAGTGAAATATAAGGAGTAAAGTTGGGTTAAGTGTTACGTATGAGAAACGAGTTATAAAGACAGGATGTGAAGAACAAGTAAAATTAGAAAGACCTAAACGCTAAAGAACAAAAAAAAAAGTAAAATAAAACATCCAAATGCATAGTATGTATAAGGATACTCACCACATAATCATTATTACTGCCCTCATTGCTGTACGTTTCGCTTTTCTCGCTGACGGATGACAAGGTTTCTCCGGTTACCGTATCGTTGTAGCTGCTTGGAGCGTACATTTCAATAGTTGCAGACTTACTGCTTTGATTGTTTTGCTCTGCAAATCAACAAACGGCAATTACGACCCTGGATAATGACGCAATCCAATACAGGTCGCGATTTAATAAGGACGAACGGGAGCGTAATGCAAATGCATTCCGGGGGAATAAATAAATCAATCCTCGGATAACGAGGGGAGTAGGATGCAAAATAAAAAAAACAAACCTCTCATTCTCTTGGCCCGTTTCTTAAACATACACCCGACTACTAAACCGATATTAATGAGGAGCAAGAGCACGCCGATCACGGACACGCTGATTATAACGATCCTGGGGAGATCCTGCTTTTCAAGCAAGTCTTCGGGTATCAGTTTTTCGATTTGGTCACTAAACACTAGAGGGAGAGAGAAAAAAAGAACAATTGGTTTACCTGTTAGACGTTTCTTAGATCTTCTATGTAAGCAACAGCCGATTAGTAGCACGTTCATTAGGATTAGTGCGGTTCCCACCACCGTACCGATTATGATTAGCACACCCGGGAAATCCTTAAAGTTCTTCTCGTCAGAGCTCGGTGCATGATAGGATGGAGGTACTTTATCTGTTAGTGTTAGTAGATTAGCATGAAGATGAAAAAAAAAAAAAAACTGAATGGATTTGATAATATTTTGCGCAATTGCGTCACCAAACCAAACACCATGTTATTATTTTAAAATACAGCCCCTTACTTACTTGATGTTTTTGCGGTAACTAAGTCGGGCATAAACTTGCTGTTTCCTAATTTATTCATGGCCATTATTGAGAAGACGTAGCCGGTGTTCACCTCCAACCCCCTGACGGTAAATTGCGTCAGATTACTGGGGGGAATGTCTTCGTACTTGTAACTGTCGGCGTGTATCTCCCGGTACCTTATGCGGTAGCTGGCTTTCATACCCCCGTCGAATCCAGGAATCCAACTCAACGCCACCGAATCGTGGGTGACGTTAATTACAGAAAGCAAAGTGGGCGTATCCGGGGCTGAGGTGACCTCAAGCCTGGGTGAGCTCGTCGCAAAACCGAGCTCGTTCCTGGCCACACACTCGTAATTTCCGTAATCAGCAGAGGTGATGTGGGTTATGATGAGGGTTGATTCGGAAATTAACGAGTCCACCTGAATTAACGGCAATTTTTATTCCCGTACCCCATTCACATTTTCCTCTTACGAAACCTACCTGTTTATAGGTGGTGAAATATTTTCCAGTGCTATTCGCCGAAATAGGCGAACCGTTCCTCGACCAGGAATATCGCGCCAACGGCGAAGCCTGGCTCCTGCAAATTATCCTTCCGGTATCCCCGGCATCGCTGGCGAATTTCAAGTAAGCCGGAGTTTGATCCACTTCGGGCTTGTGTTTAACGATAAGCATAACTTTCCTGCTGGAGGGGTTCCCCACGTCGTTGTTTGCGGTGCACTTGAAATGCCCCAGATCATCCCTGGTGACGCTGGTTATCCTCAAATACGAAGTTCCGTTTTTGTCGTACATGACGGAAGTTCTGGCGTCGAAATCGGGGAAATCCGTGCGCTCCCAAGTGATGGTATCGTCACTTATGGGGTTGCCTTCGGCGGTGCAGGAGAGCGTCGCATCCTCCTGGGGGTTGACGATCACGTTTTCACTTATTGCAACAATCGAAGCGGGGACTAAAATAAAGCAAAGGTTAAAACCGAACCCATCAAGGAACGTGAAGGTTATTGATTACATTTCACGGTGATATTAATTTGGGCAAGCGAGCTTCCCTGCGAATTCAAAGCTTCGCACGTGTAGGTTCCGGCGTCATGACGCGTCAGCTTCGTGATGTTCAAAATTGATCCATCCGATACGATTCGTTCCATGCCAGAACTTGAAGGCCCTTGCATAATCGGTAGGCCATCTTTAGTCCAGGTGTACGCGATATTTTCGGGGTTACCATCGGCCTTCAGGGAAAGTATGAGGGGTTCGTTCTCTATCCCCGTCACGGCCTTTTCGTTATCAGCATCAAACACAGGTTTATCTGCAATATAGCCTCGTAACCATACAATCATAAATTTTATTTTATTTTTTAATTGTACGTACATAAAACTTGCAAGGTAATGGCGTCATGCACCGATCTTTGGAGCGCCTCGTTCGTAGCTTGGCACGTGTAGACAATCCCATTCATTTGCTCGGTGATGTTCAGCTTCAACTCGATGGTCGAAACTTTCCCCCCGTGAAGCCCTGGTTTCGTCGTGTTCACCAACCCTTGCACGGGGATCCCTTCCCTCCACCACGATAGTTTAGCGGCGGGGTTGCTCGAGCTCGAATCGCATGTGAGCGTCGCCTCTTCATTCGGTTTCAACTCAGCCGGTTCTCTGCGAATCTTAACGTGTTCTGGCGCAACTGCAATAGACACCACTCATTCAAGAGAATCGACTGCCATTTCAGGACTACTCACACAAAACACTCATGGTGATGGTTTCAAACAGCGGGATTTCCGTAGCCGAATTCGCCGCCTCACATCGATATCTCGCCTCATTGTCGGTCACGTTTGTTAAGATCGTAACCTCGGCGGTCACTGATTTATCGGTTGTTTTCATCGTCGAGTGTATCTGAAAGGAAATTATCATCGTAAGACTACTTCGTAAGATGCTACGCGGGCGAAAACGGACCTTCTTGTCGTTTTTGTACCAGGTTAGTGATGCCAAGGGGTTTCCCCCGCTTGACGTGCAAGAAATCTTCTGGACCGTCCCTGCAGCGATCGTCTGTCCTTCAGTGTAGCCGTGGATGAAAGGTTGACTCGGAGGATCTACACAAATCACCAGACGCTAGTAGTGATTTAAGGCTTCAAAACAGCTGTCATACTTACAGAGGACGTTTATGGTGTGTGTTGAGACGACGTTCTCTGTCAGTTGCATGTTTAGGCCGTGGCAGATGACGACTAGGCTTCTCCGATTCGGTTCCACGATGGCGGTGATGTTGGATGTGGTGATCCAACCGCCCTCGGGTGAAACGACCGTTCGTGAAGTGGCGTTTCTTATTTGACGACCGGCCACCATCCATTTGATTTCGGCGGGGGGGTTACTATTGGCCGTGGTGCAGGTCAGAGGGACAGGGTCGCCGACCCTGGCCTCGGTTGGCCCGGAAATTGTCACGTGGGCCGGAGAAACTGAAATCAAACATTACTTTTTGCAGAACCGACTGTTTCCATCGACATCCTCAACAATGAAAATTAACTGGCCTCTAAAAGCAGCAAAAAACAAGCCTAGGTGGTCTCACGCCTACACACAAACTACCCGTTAGCGTGTCGTTCGCAGTTTACGTTGGCCAAGGTGTATTACCGTCGCCATTATCCATTTTATTAAGAGACGGGTGAGTAGTTGGTTAATTAGCGGTCGTGAGTTGGGGTAGTTGGTCTCTGGGGGTCGCCCCAAACGTACGCGACGTTTTCATTTTCGGCTTTTCTATTATTGTTATTGCCCACTGCGATGTATACAAACGCCAGGAGGTAATAACCATAATAACGATGGAAGTATACCCTCGTCGAAAGTGATAAAGTCTTTCATCACCATCGTCACACGTTAAACTGGAGGTTAAGTTTGGGAAAGTATTATGATGTACTTACACAAGACACTCATGTCTATTTCGGCTTTAAGTGGAGCTTTCGACATGACGTTGCTTGCTTCGCATTTGTACCTCGCCTTGTTGTCGCTGGCGTCTGCGGTAAACGTATAAACGTTTTCGGAGACACGTCCGGCTGTCCTGTAGGCCATCCTGATTTGTTCGCCATTTTTGTACCATATTAGCTGCGCTGGGGGGTTTCCCCCTCTACTCCTGCAGATCAATTCGACTGTTTGACCTCGACGTATGGTCTCACCTTCCGTGTACCCTTCGATGTACGGTAGGCCTGGTGGATCTGTACAGAATAAAAACTATTATTGGGGATGCAATTCCAGGTTTTGCAAGCGTCTTACAGAAAACGCTCAGTTGTACGGTAGCTCTCATTGGTAGGTCGACTTGGAGTGCTTCATGTCTGGCTTCGCACGTGTAATCCTCGTAATCATCTTCTGCCGTAGGTTTAAGTGTTATCCTCGAATGAGTATCGTATCTTTTTATGTTCTTCCCGCCACTTTTATCGGGCACTTCCACGATTTGGTCTTCGCGATTCGCTATAATAAAGTTCGCCGTAAAGACAAGGAAGCTTTTACAAAAGTATTTCTTTTAACTTACGTATGTTGAGTTCCACCTTCCCCCGGTACCAGACGATCTTGGCGGCGGGCTTCGCGTTCTTCACCCTGCACTCGAGGTGGAACTCCTCGTTCTCCCGGATTTCTATCTTCGAGTTGGTCGGATGATCCAATATCTCAACGGAGCTCGGCGGAGCTGGAACGAACGTTAATTGCGTGAAATAAAAAAAAAAATCTCGACCGTCGGCGGCGAAATCAAGACCCCGGGACGGGAGGTTTTTTTACGGTTATTATTAGCCGCACAGAAAGAGATTGCTCACTATATCATGGGGCTACGAGGAAAACAAACGTCAAACAAAGGAAGGAAGAGGGGAATTAATGCCGGGCCGTGAAGGAGGAGCGAGTCAGCGGGAGACGTTTAATTTATGGACGAATTAGTTTAACAACTTCGTTGTACATAAATGAGTTACGATTTTCTTATGAAGAAAAATTGGGCGCGGACGGGAAAGTTTCTAAGGTGGCGTCGCGTCGCGCGTCGTCAGCGTGGGAAAGTTGATGTCTTTTATTAGGGATCAATACCATTATAGTGTTGCTACGACGTACTACGTAGCGAGGGTGTGCATATAACGAGCAGGATTACCTGTTTACACCCCGAATGCTCCGTAGAGGATTTTTGTCATGACCAATCGAGACAGCCGCGGCGTGATACCTAGGGTAACCAGGTGGAGTCAGGGGTGGGTCATAAGAAGCATGTTAAAATCCAAAGATAAGTTGGTAGAATCGGAAGAATCATGAACTAGACAAAGATTATTTCGTAAAAATCTCCAAGAATCCGTTGAAATGAGACTTGATGCGTTTTCAACGAAATATAGAGCCTAAGCGGAATCCAACGCAAGTACTTACAGAGATGGGTTCGGAAAAATGTAAAATATCGTGAGACGGTGGTAAAAAAGGCGAATTCTGCAGAAATAAATTTCCGTGGGTAGGCGATGTAATGTTTTAAATTGAAATGAGCCTTAACAGGGTATGTCGCAAACATTAAAGCCGTGACTAGAGTCTGTGAATATACACAAACACATTTTGCGTTCGCTCCGACTTTGTTTGCAGCCCCGACAAAGAGATCCTGGAAGGTCCTGTCGAATAAAAACGCAGACGTGCAGATTGTTTATCGCGTTTTTTTTTCCCTAAGAGGTGAATTGTGCGCGAAGATAATTCATTTAAAATTCCATTATATCTCGGTATTGTTCGGCGAACGAATGGAATATTAAATAAATGAGCGCTCGTTTTGTACTTTTGCGCGCCCCCGGAGGACGTTTGGACGAGTTTCCTTCTTTCTTTCGTTCGTTCATTCATTCATTCGAACGGATTACCGACGCGGTTTACATAATAAACAAACGCAAAGAGACGTGGCGGAAGCGACTCCTCGGAAATCGAATTGCGAACGAGCTTTGACGCGAATGAGAAAATACTCCGGGAGTTTGGAAGATTTTTCTTACTTAAATAAGTAAGTCGCTCCGGTTTACAACAGTTAGGAAAGAAGAAAAAATGTTTGTTGTAATAACTTTGGTACTAACTGGCGAAGTCTTGCGATTGGAAGGAGCGCTGAGCTCTGGGAGATTTCCGGTGGTAATGGCGCAAGGAGCAATTGAACCGGTCGGATTGTTTAAGGTAATTTCAGGACAATGGCACAAAACCGGGCTCAGAGGAACAACACCTGGTTATAATTCCCAATCACCGCTGGGAATCTGAACTAGGAAAGTACATGTGTCCGGATTTGGATTCAGTGTAGAACAGGGTCTCCGTATTGTAAATTGGACTTCCTCGTACAATGAAGCTCAGGGCTTTGTCCCGGAATAATGTGATTCATACCACATTACGCAGTGGAATATTGACCGACAGATATTGTGCAGCAAGCCCTACGACGAACCCGTCATCCCATCTCTAATTATCGGTGTGTTTGCCTGCCTGCTCCGGACTTGCACGGCTTTTATTTTCTTAGGCTCAAATTAATTCACATTGAATTAGGTGAAGGCATCGTTTGCTTAACGCGCTGAAATTGTGTTATTAGTTAAATTGGTGTGATTATTCAGCAGAGTGTGTCAGAAGTACCGCTCCATTAATTTAAATTGACTCAATGAGCGGAGAACGTCGACAAATTTTCGTATTATTTTCGCAACCGTTATCTTAATTACACAATTCGACGACGTCTTACATAAAATCTTACCGCATGAACACCAGAAGCAAATTTAAAGGGCCGTTACCATAATGAAGTGTAGACAGGTGGAAGGTCTTTTCGTTCGTTCGCTTTTAGCAGTCTACCGCCCATTTTGCCTTTTGGTGTTAACCATTCCAGGCATTCATCAAATTTAAAAGTAGCTGGGTTAAATAACGAACCGTCTAAACATCCATGGCCCTGGTGGGATTCGAATCCACATTGCAATGTGCCCGACCTCCAAAGTCGACTGGGCTAACCGCTCGGCGACGTTACAGCCCAAGAGAAACTTACCAACTCATGCAATAAATGAGATAGAATCAGAGAGATAGTAAAGTAAGTTTAAAGGTTCATTCCGTAATGAAGAGGTGTTTATCATAGAAGACCCTTGAAATGAGATAGAATCAGATTAGCAATATGTCGGTGTCATGGTCTACTCTAATCTTCTTTTATCAAACGAACAATACGCGTACGATAAACTGAGATTAACAATCAATCGATGACTCTCTTTCCCCTTCACATGGGGAGGATAAATGGAGCCCTTTCAAAGGAAGTTTTTCGCGGTGGCAAGGAACACGGACGTAAAGTGCTATTGGCTTGACCTATGAAATATATTTGTTGTTCTCGGCTGCACTGTTAGGGTTTCTTGCCATCAATATTGATTTGCTCGAGTTTATGAGGAATAACGATAATGGAGATACCGCTTTCGTCTGTTCCGGTGTGTTTATTGTCTTGCTCGTATTTCTCCTTCTTCGATAAAATCGGCAAACAGGATCGAGTTTGGACTAGTTTTCGGCGTACGGTCGGTCTTTTAATGCTTTCGGATCGTCATCCTTCAAGTTTAGAAACAATTTGTCACCGAGTATTTTGGCCCAATTTCAAAAAAAAAAAAGAAAGAAAAAAATCTAACAAAGATTAAGCGTGAAAGTTATGATATAACAATAATAATATGGCGTGGCGAACCTAATTAAAATTTATCGCCATTTTCATTTATTTACCGCGGGGCGTTGCATTTTCCGCCGCCTCTGGAAAAATATTTTCCGGGGGGGTTAACGCCGAAATAATATATTTACTTTCGCAGCGGCACGAACGTCGCCGTAAAAAATGGCGACCGTGAGCCGGAGGGTTAAGTATAATTAATATAACTTACTTGAAAAATTCTTCCTTCAAGATAATATTAAGGGGGAGCTTTCGCTCTGTTTACCGTTAAACCCCACTACATTATTGGCCGTATATCTCACTTTTCCCGACGACGAAATTACGCCCCTTGTTTCCACGACCTAAAACAGCGCGTTTTTATTTGTTTTTTTTTTTTTTTGTTCGGAGCGAAATTAGGGCCACTTCTGTTTATTTTAATCTTAATTTCACTCTCACGTTAAGCCACTTTAAAACAGACGTCTCACGTGTGATACGCAAATTGGTCTTCAAAGGCACCAGAAGCTCTTCAGATTAACGAGGTGAATCATCCAGCTGCACTCCATAAACGCCGATATCAGCAAAAGCTTTGTGCGCCCCCAGGTCTTCAACCTCATATTTTCTATTTATCTATTTCGAACGAAATCCGCGATGAATTATAAGAACCTATTCGGCGGGTTCATCGGCCGATCGCCGGCCATTGTGGCCGAAGCCCTTCGAATTTTACGATCTTATTTTTCAATGAGCTCGGCACGCCATCATCGTCGGTCTAAATTTATCGCGCGGTTTGTTTTCATTGTGGAAAACGAACAATGTTCGCTTTCGCTTCGATTTCAGGCTACACAATCGTTCGCCCGAGAATTTATTAATTATGGAAGAATACTCTTTCAATTCCGAAAAGAAACGGTTTCAAAATTTCCAGCATGCTTTATTTTTATTGTAAACGACGGATTTAACAAATTCTTATGCAACATTAAATCGAAAAATGAAATTGGGACATCTATCGGTGTATAGATTTTATAACTCCAAGACGAAATTATCCCTTGGGACATTCGCAACAAGGCGTTATCTATCACTAAACACCATGTTGGGAAGGTCCCAAGGGATAATTTTGTCTCTAGCACACCACGAGCTTGTAACATTTTTGATAAATCATTGTTAGAGTTTTTAATCTGAACCAAAGTTCTGTTCTTTCACGTTTCTATCGCGGTTATGATGGTTTTATGTGTACCGACATTAACGACGTACTTCCCAAATATTTTACATGTTCGTCACGCTGCTTTAATAAAGTTTTTATTTCGGGGTATAAACAGAAGGAACATGCCGAAGGAAAGGGATCGTAAGTGAGCGTGGTCCTTTTATAAATTTGGAATTAATTTATCGCAGGACCGGAATGAATTTTAAAACGCTACCCTCCGTAACATAATTCGTATCTTACGACGGCTATCGCCGGGGTAATAGCCAACATCTGAGCTGCATTTAGTCCCGAACGATCTCGTTATGGCTAATAAAGAGAAGGCCGTGTCATCGCAGATGACCGAGGACGTGTCGAAGCCCTTGGCCCGGAGCCAAGCACCCTCTCTCTTCGTTCGGAACGTCCTACCCGTAAAATGAACTTCCGCCATAATTTCGTCCGGAAAATTTCGGCTCGGAAAGCAAGCGAGGGTGGGGAAGGGGGACAAACAGAGAGGACGTGATCTATGATCGGTGTGGGACGGTCGGAATTGTTATTTATGCATTTACCGCCGGCTAGATTTGATCGGCGGAGCTTTTACGGTCCGCATTTGCGGAGATTGAAACAATGTCGATAAAACCGGACGGGCGATACGTAAAATGTTTCGCCGATTTGCGCAAAACGCCGCCGCGCTCTCCGTTTTACGAGCAGTTGGCAGCAGCGGCACGGAAAACGACGCAAAAAAGTCGAAAATTCGACACAAAGTTTACACTCTGATTCACGGACTGCAGTTTCGCTTTAAATAAAACAAACACGTCGTTTACAACTTTCGGATTTCAAATTGTCACGGTTTGTTCGCGTTCTGTCCGAAGATCAAAAAAGCAGAAGCTTTTCTCTTATAATAAAAAAGGAATTTTTAATGCTTCATAACTTGCATACCTTTAAACGAGGAATCTCAATAAAGAAAAACATTTTTGTAGGCAGAATTTACATAATTATTTTAGAATTCTGTTCTGCTTAAAAAAAAATCCTTTCCCACTTGGTAATATTACAGCACAGGGGAAAGAAAGAAATCATTTACATTGCTGCGTGTTACGTTTAAATGTTTACACGCTGGGTGCCAACTTGCTACGGAAAATTCCAACGGACGACGGTCCGTTGTCGACTGTCCGAAAATAAATGACGAGGTATCAGAAATAAAACCACCATATAAGGCGATTTCAACGGCCTAAAAATGAACGAACAAACGCCTAACTTTGCGTGCCAAGAAAAGGTGAAAACTGACTTACCAAACAATCCGTACAATGATACGACGGAATCGGATCGAAAATAAAACTTGGAGTAAATATGTACATAGTCTTGAAGTAAATAAAATACTCCTAAATACCTCGACTAGGTTCACGTTTTTTAAAAAAAGTTAACCAGCTGTTAGGAAGGCGTACATTCATAGAGCCAACGAACGTCACCTTCCCAGTCAATGGCGAGAAACATACTGCAACAACAAAATGGGTGGCGCCCGACGCAGAAATATCTTCAGAAAGGTAACCTTCCAGCGTTAAAAATCAAAACAAGGGTTACTCATGAAGACATGTTAAAATCCGAAGTTAAGTTGTTGATAGTATCGGAAGAATCACGAGCGGCTTAAGCAGATGACCTTAAAAAAAAGCCAAAGAAAGTTTATTTTGTAAAAAACTCAAAAAATTTGGTAAAACGAAAACGTTCAACGAAATATAGAGCCTTAGCGGAATAGAAAGTATTTAAAAAGAGATCGGTTCGGAAAAATTGAAAATCTCGTCAGAAAAACGACGCGGATGAGCTTGACCTGTGTAAATAAACATTGTTACGGTTTTCTTTTTGTGTTGAAGGAGTATCTCCAATTTTCGTTGCGAGGTCGGTCCTTGGCCGTGAGATCGCGGAGCACGTTCGGCTTTGAGGCGGAGTTTCCTGGTACTTTTGGCTACGCACGACGGACTCTCGCTCAGGTCACTTGATTTTCGCACGTCGACTTATGGTGTAAGTCAATTTTGTTGTTGCGAAAAATTAAAGATTTCGTCAGAAAAATGACGGGCAGAGACGGACTGAAAGTCAAAGCTGGACCTGTAGAAATAAACCTTGTTACGGTTTTCTTTTTGTGTTGAAGGAGTGTGTCTACTATTTTTGCTACGAGGTCGGTCTTTGGCCGTGAGATCGCGGAGCACGTTCGGCTTTGAGGCGGAGTTTCCTAGTGCTTTTCGCTGCGCACGACGAACTCTCGCTCAGGTCACTTGATTTTCGCATGTCGACTTATGGTTTAGGTCAATTTTGTTGTTGCGAAAAATTAAAGATTTCGTCAGAAAAACGACGGGCAGAGACGGACTGAAGGCCAAACCTGGACCTGTAGAAATAAACCTTGTTACGGTTTTCTTTTTGTGTTGAAGGAGTGTGTCTCCAATTTTTGCTACGAGGTCGGTCTTTGGTCGTGAGATCGCGGAGCACGTTTGGCTTTGAGGCGGAGTTGCTTAATGCTTTTGGTTGAACACGACGGACACTCGCTCAGGTCACTTGATTTTCGCACGTCAACTTTTGGTGTTGGTCAATTTTGATCTTGAGAAAAATCGAAGATTTCGTCAGAAAAACGACGGGCAGAGACGGACTGGAGGCCAAAGCCGGACATGTAGAAATAAACCTTGTTACGGTTTTCTTTTTGTGTTGAAGGAGTGCGTCTCTAATTTTTGCTGCGAAGTCGGTCTTTGGTCGTGAGATCGCGGAGCATATTTTCGCACGTAGACTTATAGTGGTGGTCAATTTTGTTGTTGCGTTAGCAGTTTAAGTGGACCCCGTTTTTTTGGGCTTGCCAAACGAGAGGGAGGTGACAACTTCCGTGGAAGAACAATCTAATATTTTAAATTCAAATCAGCCCGTAACAACACGCAAGTGTTGTTTCAATTAAGTTTTGAAATAGTACTACATTTTTCAGAAATTCTAAATGTAACAATCTACTGGGTGTTGCCTTTAATAGACGAAGTTTTTGTTATAGAAATGCAATGAATATTCTCGATGGTCAACCTATCAAATTAATTTATTGCAGCGTCGCGTCGTAATTTGAATTGCTAATGTCTCTATATCACTATTAAACCCTTGCTAAGTATTAGCGCTTTAATAAACTTTGTTCTTGAAATCAGTACTTGACATGCCCCAAGATGCTTTAATAACAATAAGAGGTAACGAACGACGCAATAACGGCGTAACGATGTCATAGCCCGCTATAATAAGCAGTTTGCAGGCGCATAACCTCGAATAATCATGGCGAAGAGCGAACGAACGGCGACACCACCGTCGCATTTGCACTAACAGACGACCCATACCAGCCAACCCCCCGTCATCCCCCGTAACTACAAACTGAAAATTCCTTCCCGCCACGATATACGTTTATTAGAGCCGAACGAAACGACGCGACGCGACGGACGTCAGAGTCAGGTGCGTCCGTCCGGACGTGACGGAAGGAACAATCGCCGAGCAAACCGCCCCGCCGTTAATTATGGAAATTTATATTTTACACCTTCTTTAGCGTTCAAGATGTTAATTTTCCCCGCATTAATCAAGGGAGCGCCACTTGAATTTATTGCGCGGCTTTTACGTCTTATTTCGTTCCGAGCGCCCCCGGGGGCCGGCGTGGCGCTGCAGCGCCAGAATGAGAATGGGAACGGGAACGGGAACGGGAAATTGCACGGATCGATTTTTCAAAGGATGCCTTGCTGTATTAAATTAACTCGCTTAACTTTAATGAATGGCTGATTTATTGCCGAGCGTACGGCGAACTCTTCGCCCGACAAAGATGCGCAATCCATCAACTATTTCTGAGTGAGAACGGCGTAAACAAATAAGCCGCCCACGCTAATAGCAACGCCAAATTATTTGCGCAAATAGGAATGAGACTTCTTAAACACTGACACATAATAAATTGATGATCTCCATGACTTTCGACTATAAATGGAGGGGAAATCATTAATCTAACAACTGAATTAGGATCCCCAATCAACATCCAATTCACGATTAAGTAATTTATAATTACTCATTTATTTTTTGCAATTTACAATTACAAATACAATGACCTTGAGCGTCGT
Source organism: Prosopocoilus inquinatus (assembly GCA_036172665.1). Taxonomy (NCBI): domain Eukaryota; kingdom Metazoa; phylum Arthropoda; class Insecta; order Coleoptera; family Lucanidae; genus Prosopocoilus; species Prosopocoilus inquinatus. The sequence continues at coordinate 4,826,361 of CM069873.1, forward strand.
TGGCTTGATATCCTTGAGCTCAGGGGGACGGGGTGGGTTATAATGTGGTTGCAGGTTGCAAAAGGTCACAGTTCATTTAATAGCGCAAGTTATTCCAAGCAGGGGAGTGAAATCACGTGGCATCGCTACATTAACTACTCTCGAACACCCTGTATCGTAAATAATAAAGAGAGACGGGGTGGCACGGTTCGTTTACCAAACGACAAAACTGTGCGCGGTAGTAAATGAAAAATATTGCCACGTAAACGCAACAATACGACAACAGTGAACGCAATGGTCCACGCAAACAATTAGGTCTTAAAAGGTGCTTACGTACTTCAACAATAACGTTTTATAAGCCGTCGAGGATATATCCTTTTCCGTTCACAAAGAAAACAATACAATAATCACAATCTGTTTTCAAAAAGAAAAAGAAATTTACTCGCGTTCAAAATGTTTAACAGTTGCAACTTGAAACACAGTTCTGAAGATGTCTTTAAGAATTATCGTTGAGGGGCAGAGACGTAGGGATACGAAACAGGTAACCAAATTCGGCGTGTAAATACAAGAAAGACACTAAGTGCTTATTTTCGCAAGAAGGTTGTTGAGTTGAATGGTTGTTTAAATGGATGAACTTTTCTGCCCTGTCATACTAGCCCGTGGGGGATGTTAACGAGTCGACAAAACGCACGAAGGTCTTCCGTTAGGTGCGTAGAACGTTACTTCCAGATCTTTCTCGGGACGAAATAGATCCCTTTGCAATCGAAGGGGGTCACTTCGACACACAAAATCACTCCAAAAAGGCACCAAAACTGACCCACGCTGACAAGGTTGTTTTCAGGAATGCTTCAAGACGGTTGACCGAAGTCAAATGGCCAAGAAACGTCATATTTCTTTAAAGCAAGGGGACGGCACCATTTTAGACGATGTAGCCAACATAATATACAAATGTGTTGCTCTACATCCCAAGACGATGTCACCCCACTTCAACCTGAAGCCCTTACAATCCAAAATTCTGAGATGGATTAGTCCTCAAGAAACCTCAGTTACGTGTTGGTCGTTTGGATTTTCATTTTGTCCACTATTTTTTCCATTCATTTCTATTTTCTGTCCCTTGTTTTCCGTTAGTTATTCATACATTTCTGATATCCTCTTCCAACTCATCTTTCCATCTGTTTTTCGGTTTCCGTCTTTTTCTTTTACGTACATGTTGCCATTGCATAACATCTCTTATGGTGCTTTCAGGACCGGATTTCCAGCCATTTTATTCTAATCGGCTTAATACATCTTACTATATCTTCACCTTCCGATTTTTCCATCTATTTCATGGTTTGTAGTCAACATAAGATTAAAAAAAAAAACTGTCGGCTTCAGCCATTTAAGCTCTTAATTACTGATTGGAAAACGGACCGTATTATTTGCACGTGAACAGTTAATATATTTTTTTTCCTTCTTGTCTTCCTTTTCTTTTTTCTTTCATCTTATCTTCCTTTTCTACTTTCTTCTTTCTTTCAACTTTATTTTATTTCTTTTTAGTATAAGTATTTGCCCCATGTATTTATTTATTTTTTCTTTCCATTTAACCCTTTACATATACATATATTACATATTGTATACCTCCTTATAGTTTTCTTAGTGGGTTAATAAACGTCTATTATTATTATAATTATTATTATTAAATCGAAGGTTGAACAATGAAGTAAGAGGAAAGAAAGGAACGAAACTTTAAATGAAATTTATGTATCTATTTATTTATTTTACAGAAACAAACAGGAAATCCTAATAGGTGTATTAAAGTTTTAGAAGAATTATATAAATGAATGGTTTCAAAAGCAAATAATTTTTTTTATTTTATGTAGAGCTGTACCAAAATCAAGACAACCAAAGTTTCTCCGGAAACGGTGTAGGTGATTCTGAAACGTAAGCGATTCGAGATCACCTTCATTTGACCTCTAGGTGGATGGATGCCAACATCAGCAGCGAAAGTTTCAAGGAGGGGGGGAGAGTTCAGAAATTATTTGGAACATTTACACGTCACGTTCTTGTAAGGATTTGAATTTCTTATCGGTACGAAGATCAAAAAAAAAATAATAAATGAAATTGGCGTCCTGTTTATTAAATTTTGAAAAACGTGGTAGTTGATCGGGTTTTTAGGACAAAAAAAGATGATTCTAAATCATTCAGCTGACCAGTTTCGGCTTTATTTTAAAACCTTCCTCAGAGCCTCTGATTAACACAAAACGATAAACTACAAATCATCGTACGATTTGGGGTGAAATTTACGCATAAAAGCCGGGTTTCATTAAAACATGTTTAAAGCAAAGTTTATCAATATGGGATGTTTTTTAAACGATTAACAATAAATGATTATAGATAAAACAGAATTAAAAGTAACGTTAGGAAACGCCAAAAAGAAATCGTACGATGATTTGTAGTTTATCGTTTTGTGTTAATCAGAGGCTCTGAGGAAGGGTTTATAATAAAGCCGAAACTGGTCAGATGAATGATTTAGAATCATTTTTTTTGTCCTAAAAACTGGATCAACTACCACGTTTTCCAAAAATTAAAAAAAGTATTTATTTCATTTAATTTCTCGGTTTCGGCGAAAAATTTTCGGTCACAATCGCAACGCCAGTATATTTCTGCAAACATAAACAACCCGTCATGATACGTCACTTGTGAGATGTCATGTACTTATGAATTAGGAGCCGCAATACATGTCATTGTGTCTCAATTTGTTCTGCACGGCACTAGAGATGCTGAAGCTGCTTATATTAGCAGTTAAAACTGGAAAGTTCCATTGGTCATACCTCGAAGTTGGGAAAACAGTGCAAATATGAATTCCCGCGCCTCTAGCGGGGAAGAGTGCGAAGAATAGACCGGAGTCCACATAAATTTCTGACATTTGAAATGTTCTTGAGCTTAAAGCTCAAGTAAGCCCACGTCTTGCCCGGATACCGGCTCTATTTTTCTTGAAGTCTTAATTTCTATTTAATTAAACCACAAAGTAATTTTTCTTAAGTTTGATACTCGCGGAGGAAAGCAACTGCTTCTCACGGTGTGCAGTGTTTTTATTTAAATCGATCTGGAAAATGTATATATTTTTTTTATTTCAGTTACGTTTATAAAATCATTAAAAATAGGATATGAAAAGTACTGTCGATAAGTGAAACACCTTAAAAATCTAACAAAAGCAAGTGTAATTTGTACGTAAGGAATTTCATGCCTGTCTTCCATTTTATGTTCTTATTTTGTTATGTTAAAGTTCCTGCAATTGTAGTTATAATTATAATAACTATCAGAGTTGTTCTCTTTTGTCAGGGTATTGTTAAAATTAGCGCCCTCTTTCTTTTATTTTATTAATTTTATGTGCTTTCAATAGCTTCAATAAGTTAGTCAACGAAATTCTCATAAGGAGAGAGAGAAACAGAGAGATGATGACGAGGGAGAAGAATTTGACAATTTTTAGGCGACTACGATACTATTCTGACGTTCGTGCGGAAACCTCTGGGAGCGAATTTTTGGCTTTAAAACTCAAAGTAGGCACCGAAGAAGAAAATCGTCTTTCATTCATTGTTGATTAAAAAGAATTGTTCGGGTTATCAGCAGGGAAAAGAATTCAGGCCACTTACTATAGGATGCTTTTTACGTCGAGTGTACGAATATACTATTTACTTCTGCATCGAAGTGTTATTGGGAGTGGAAGTAGTGCAATACAAGCGTTTGCACTTCGTAGAAATTATTGTGGGCGAAGCTGATACAGTCCGAGTACTAAATTTTAGTACCGTTCGCAGGTGTAAGTGGACCGAATTCTTTTGCCTGGTTATCAGTAAATCGAGGGTAGTTCCGTTGTCCAATAGAGCAAGGGTGAGTATTTAAGCTGACCACCCCTTAATTTATTAACGATTATTCACGATGTGAAGTTAGTTTAAGAGTTAGTTTAAAAATCTATGTTTCAAATAAAAGAGAGACATTTACGTTTTATGAAAAATATAATTAAGTTCATTAAGTCTCCATTTTAAAGATTAAATTAGAATGAAGATTAAGATTAAATTACATTTAAATTATAATTAGTAAAACTAATTGTCTTTGTAACTAAATTACTCGAGCACATTGGTCGGTCATTTTAAACCAAACAATTTTTTTTTTTTGCTTCCCTCGAAAATAATTGGTTTCGTTAAATTTATTGATCGGAAGCTATTGATTATTTTTAAAAATCATTTATTTACGAAAGAGATAAAGACTTGTGTACTATATGAACATTACAATAAGAATGCCTCTTAAATTAGATTACGTTATGCATCTCTTATCTAATACGTGACATTCTCGCGTTTAGCGTGCGATCGCGGTCCATGTTACTCGTTTTATATTTTGTCATAGTGTGCTCGTTCGTTGGGCATCATAGCATTACCTCACATAAAATAATTAAAATTTCTTACATCACTGTCAATGTCTTCTGGCGCTTCATCCGAGGCCAAACAATCATGATTGTACTAACTCATTGCCGCACCCGTTTTTACAAAATACTGACCACTGCGCTATCAACTAATGATTAAATGAGTAAAGCCTGGCTTCTGGAAGCGAATAATAGGTCGATTAGTTTAAGTAACAGTTAGGATGTGACGTACTTTATGACGTTACAGCACAGTGGGTCACAATCTAATCATTAGTTAAACTAATCAGTTCATTAATTACTTCCAGAAACCGAGTCTAACTGACTGATTGACTGACATGCAGTAACAGATTTCCCTTTTTATGCCACTCGTGCCACCAAGTGCGTTTTCAAACAGTTTGGGTTAACGGACGAATGTCAAAAAGTCACCGTGAAAAAGCGAGCGCGTTAATCACTTTCTGAGAAAAATAAAATCCGCGTGTGCAACGCAAGTTTGATGACATGGATGCCCCTTATGGAATTCCCTTGCGTTTCTTAACCTGGGCCACTAGATTTGCAACGTAAGCAGACGTCGCGTCGCGTCGGTCAATCCATGCCTTGCTAAACCCGTGTCAAGTTTAATGACATGGATTCCCCTTATGGAATTCCCTTGCGTTTCTTAACCTGGGCCACTAGATTTGCAACGTAAGCAGACGTCGCGTCGCGTCGGTCAATTCATGCATTGCTAAACCCGTGTCAATAACCGCACCTGCAAACTGCAACTAAACAATGCCGACTAGTTTTATGCAACTCGACTCCAGGGAATGTGATGATGAGTACCAGTACCAAGCCAACGGAATTATCGTCGAGTTTGAAAAAAAAATGTTATTCCTCTAATACCAGAAAATAATTTACCGAAATCTATTCCTGGACAGAGCTCGATCGTAATGTATAGAATATAATTTTATTTAATTTAAGGTTTTACATACTGGTTGATTACGATTGTAAATGGTCGTTTGCCGAGTGTTTGGGGTAGAATAAATTTTGTTTTGATAATATCTGCGTTCACTTCGGGGGAATCAAAGCAAAAACAGTAAACACAGGCACGTATTAGAAGGCACTCCAATTTGCACCCCGAACATTCCGCGACCGCAATCTGCAAAGCCGCCATCACATGCACCGCACATGTAATTCCCCGGCATCATCTTGCAAGCAAAAGTTATCATCATCATCGAACGGAGCGAGCTCGTCTCGTCCCACTTTGTTTCGTCGTGTTTATATTACAGCAGCACAGCGTTTCAGGAATTCTCTTTATGCATTCTGATGTATCGTTCAGAGCCACTTGCCTTGGGAATATCAAACCGTTTTGCGGGGGTGAGGAGGGGGAGGAAAGCAACAGCAGCGCAGCGTACCAAATTTTTGCACTCACTAATGAACAGAGCGGAATTATTGCGACGGCGGCGAATTAAAATGCATGAGTTTGCTGCCGCCGTCCTTCACAAATCCGATTATATTAAATCTGTGATTTTACATAAATAAGTACTTCGCCCAACAGATTTAGGACGGGCACGTAATACATTTCGTTGCGTTCGAATTTTAAAAACTCCTCAAAAATAATTGTTAGCTACGGCCACGCCCGCCACCTCAGCGTTTTGTTATTTGGCGACGTTTCAACGTCATTCTTATGTAAACGGTCGCTGAAGACTCCTGTAATGACCGTGGACGTGTCTTTCGCGACTTTCAGTACTTGTTAGTTTCAAATTGAAAATTATTCAGACGTATTTTTGCGAATAACGCGCTGCTGTTGAGTTGCAAGAAAAATGCTGCAGCGTCAGTAGCTGAAGATCAAACGGAAGTTGAAAAAGAAAAGTCTCGAAAGCGTGTCAGCGTCGCAAATTCGGTTTGTTCTGTAACTTTCAACGAGCTTTCGCGTGCAGTCTTGCAATGTAAGGCGATTACAATCGGTGAAATAACGACGTATATCTTGAGAGTTTGTATACTATAGCAGAAGCAACTAAACAAACCAGGACATATTACGCCAAGTTGTAAATCTGCCAGCAATCCGGGGGATTGCCGTCTAGGCGCACTTCAACGAGATATAATTTACTGAATCGGAAGAAATATCGCTATTTATACTGCTGCACTGCGATTACATCTAATTTTTACGACTGCGCCCCCAATAAATCCCTTCCCGGGGACGGAAAGAAAAATTTGTTAACTTCTTCCGTCCGTCCGGCAATACACACACACACACAAAAAAAAACGCTTTATCTCGCTTAATTAAGCTGTTGTGTATAAGTCTCGTCGAAAACGGTTTAACGCTTGATTAATCTCGACCGTTTTATGGCGGGACATAACCGGAATTCTGTAATATACGCCGCAAATTTTACGGCCTCACTCCGAGAGACCGGAGCGATTTTCATATAAATAATGGAACGCTGGATAGGTTAATTAATTTCATTGCGTCGTTTTAATTAACTCCGAGTCGCGGTTAAGTATTAGCTTCCCTGGGAATTAGTGCCGCCGGCAAGTATGCTTTCGGAAATTACAGAAAGACACTCTTGAGCTTTCTTGAATGCCAAAACACGATGGAATTCTGAATTCTTCAAAATGTTCAAATCACAAACTTTACAACGGTACGTAAGTAATTCTCGGCCAGCTTCATATTATACATACATTTATTACTACATTTTTTTGGATTTGACTGCTAATCTCCCTATGATTGTAACGGCGGTAAATGTTACGACCGGGTGGAATTGAAAAGAAAATGAAAATGAATTCGGGACGAAATTGAAAAGAATTCCCAAAAAAAGTAAATAAATAAATCTACCAAAAGTGAAGATACGGAAATTTCTAACGCGGCAGTTTCCACGAAATAAAGTAATTGTACTGGAGTAAAGACAATCAACACGAAGATGGTTGAGAGAGAACGCTTCCTCCTCTTCGGTTAGTTAACGCGAAGCTACTCGCTTTAACTCTATGTTTTTCAACACGTGTAATACCCAATGGGCTCGTTCACTAAACTTTAAAAATGATTTTAATCATTTAAAATACAATATTGTCACGCGTCGATCGTCTCCAGCAGGTTACGAGCTGTCGGCGTACAGACACGGGGGGTGCGCAGCTTGGTGGTGAAAAGGGAAACTGCAAACTAACTCATTAAAACAACAAGGATTACATTTATTGTTTAAAGGTCAGAAATACAGATAACTGTATCCCACGACGGCGATCAGATTAACTGATATGTTTTACAAATTACGCAATGTACGTGACGTCATGACCAAATTCCGCAAAACTTTAATTGAACCCGTACTTTGCTCGGTTGCTGAAAAGGTGATGTCAGGATTTTCACGTTGTTTCCAATCGTCATTTCTATTAAATCGTGAATTAATTGATTGTGTTGAAACACTTATACAATGCTCCAGTTACTTGCGTATTTGCAACTTTGCGGGTTCACGCTACAAGTTCATCGCCTCATCGAGTCGTTGCACCAGCAAACCGCTTATCTGCAAATAACTCATATTGCATTGGAAAAAATAAATTTTAAATTAATTAAATACGATTTTCAAATTTTCCGTAATCGTGACAATGTAACAGATAAAAAGCTAAATTCTGTAAAAAAAAATTGTTACGAGCTATTCGAGTTTAAATTTAAAAACCGCTTGAAATGTTCAGATTGGAGCATCTGTGACGTCATTGTATCCACAGCACTGAAGACTATAGGAGGCTGCGCCGTGTAACGTAACATGTATTCTTGCATGTTCGTGCATTACTGAACAAAAACCGACTCGATTTATACAACATTTCTCTATTTTTAAATATGCTTAATTAGTTTTTAAACGTGTAGATAAATTAAAACAATTACATGTATCTAATATTGTAAACGTGTAGCGAAATATGAATTCAATCACTTAGGCCCGATTTCTTCGCCTACGGATAAATTTATCTGCCAGGTAGTCTCCTCGGAAACTATCATCGAAACAATGGTTTCCAAGGATGGTAGATAACTTTGTCAGGAGGTGAAGAAATGGGGCATTAATGCGTTTAACGTACAACAGATACAATGACGTCACAACACGGTTGCATTGTCACTGTAATATATTAATGATAATTAATTATTGTAACTATATGATGGCAGATAACTTTATCAGGAGGTGAAGAAATGGGGCATTAATGCGTTTAACGTACAACAGATACAATGACGTCACAACACGGTCGCATTGTCACTGTAATATATTAATAATAATTAATTATTGTAACTATATAATACATATTTTTGATACTGAAAATGCCCAAAAAAATTCTTTTTTCTTGAAAATTAGCTAATATTTTGTATTTACTCCAATATCCAAGTATGGCCCAGAAAATGGATGAAATTGTTTCAAATAATTTAAAATGGGACACACTACTGCGACCTACTCGATTAATATTTGCTCGTTAATAATTTCAACTTTAAATATATGAAAATAATGAAATTTGTAATAAATTTTGTAATTGATTATTATTACAAACTGAAATTCGGTTAAAATTTTCAGCAGAAATTACAGCAACATTTTGATCATGTAAATTCCTACGGCCACAGTTAGTATTGTATGTTTCATTTTGAATTGATGCCAGCTGATAGTTTTGTTCAGTTTATTTTATTCATCATGTGGATAGGATATTTAAAATTTTATTTAGCGACGGCGAAACGTATCTACGGCAAATCGGCGACGGCGAATTGGCGACGGGCAATCAGTGACGGCGAATTGTGCTAGGCTCGATAAATGAGACAACAGTAAATGAATGAAAGAGATGGGTGGATATATCGATGAATAAATGGATAGACCAGAGAGAAAGATAAACGAGATATATGAATATACACAGGGACAAATAAATAAAGAGTCACACTGGCACGTTATGTGCATCATCAAGTGACATAACGTATCATATTCAGTCAGATTTTTAATATTTTATTTTATTTTACTTTAATTTAAAGTTCTCTTTTAATACTCGAATATATTCCAACATTTAGATTTGATCAAAAAAAAATATTTTTTGGTACATTTTGACTAACGCAGTCAGTATACTTTCCAGATTAGCAATTTTACCAGGGCCGGTCAGGACAAACTTTTTGGTTGCAATGCCGCGCTGAGGGTGACAAAGAGTTTCAAAATCGCTCATTTTAATTACGAAACTGACTGCACACAGTGAATAAACCATTTTCTTTTCCTCTTCTCATTTTTTTTAGAAAATTTTAAAATTCCTTTGCTCGCTTTCTCTGTTTATTACAAAGGATAAATCGACTTACATGATTTCTAGCGTAATGCGCGTTCCAGCATTTAAAGACATTATGACGTGTTTCTTTTGAGGGGGAAGAATATTTCTGTCTTAATCTGATTCGTTAAGATCAAGGCTTTTTCCTTTGCGCACGACACGAATTTCTGCGGATTCTGCGATCATCTGTTCGGGATCGTCTCGTATGAGTTATTTTATTTACAAGTAGGTCTCGGACTGGTTACATTTTACTTCTTTTTTTTTAAACAATTATGACAAACAAATAGAAAACTTCTTTGTTATAAATATTAAAGTACATATCCGTGTTACATTTTACTTTTTTTTTAAACAATTATGATAAACAAATAGAAAACTTCTTTATTATAAATATTATTGAACATATAAAATAGCGACATCTTACTATCGCTTTTTGACCTAACATTGTAAGATGTCGCTATTTTATATGTTCATCATTCTTACATCGCATTTGCGAATAAATTGGGCAAGTCGTTTTTGGTCTGCAGTGGGAATGTCGAGCTACGTTTCTGCTGAAGAAGCCCCAAGCAGGGCTGAAACAGCTGTCCAGAAGCTGTTCGAGGTTCTCACTGCAATCATAAACGATTTGCACAAAATTTTTCTAATATAAATATTGAAGTGCATATCCGTAGCATTATAAACTTAAACAAAAAAGAAAGGAATATAAGAAGAGAAAACAAACTATCGGCTACAATAAAAATATTTACAGTAAATTATTTGTTCGTTCAAAATACCTTCCACATACGAATACGTGAGGATATTTTGAATTTTCCTGAACTTTACAAACGCCGATCGCATCAGACGAAAGATTCCAACGAAATTACAAAACTAAAAATCGCACCGCTCGGAAAATTCGCCCGCGCGCCGAGCGCCGCCGCCGTAAACGTAAAAGTTCCGGGGCAGCCGGAAAATAAATTTTCGCGTTTATTAAAGCGGGCCGCGATCCTATCGCAACTTGCGCGAACTAACTTAATAAAAGCGCCATCGAAATAGTTCGGAAAGCTTTTAAAAAAGCGATACAAAGCGGCGTATCACTGCAAGTTTTGCAATTAAAAGCCGAACTCTGGAAAATTAATTGTTTCGCTAATGGAATGCCGGGCCGGACTCGATCCGGAACTTGTTTAATTTTTACTGCTTCAATTTCGGATGGAATCTCCCACCAAAAAAAAAAACAGAAAAGAAACTATACCTAATTGCCTTTTTCTTTTTCTTTTATTCACGTATTGTGTGGTTGTACGAAGGAGCTTTGTTTAACTTTTGCTGGTATTCGGGCTTTTGGATTTTTCTATTTCTGTGCTTGTACCATGTGCGATTTGACTTACTCGAAGTGAAGTAGAATATCGGTGTGTGCGTCACGTGTCGTGCCAAATATAAAATTGCGAGCTTCTGTAAATTTATGTCGGCCGGAAATAATTGAAATTTCCGAAGCTTCGCGCATTATTTATATCACGTGTGCACGTTGCGGAATGCCAAAATCGTCGCCGCCCGCCGCCCCAGTTTAACGTGTCACGCTGCGTAAATTTATGGGCCATATAAATTATGAAAATTAAATATTTATCGCGCTCCCCCCCGATTTTATAATCCCGGCTACACGTTATTAGTAAATAATACTCACAGCAGCCACTTCAGTATATTAGAATTTACTACAGCGGCCCGAATCAATAATTGGTGGAGGCGCCGCGAGTGATAATAAAATGAACGAGAGTCGAGAGCGTGATTCCTAATTCCAAATCACCAGTCAATATGCAGAAGAGATTAAAATATGAAGCAGAGATGGGGGAGGGATTTTGTTTCGCCGAAAGCTCATGACTGAGTTATCACTATGAATTCTAATTGCATTCGATGGTGATAACCGCAGGGCAAGGCCGTTGTGGTTACATATTTGCATAGTCCACCGCGTTTCCAGTTTCGAAATACATTCAGATGCAAATGCTTCGATTTGCGATGATAAATATGGCTACGTAAATTCTGCGGCCTCTACGTTTCAATCCAATTTTCATAACCGTATTGTTTTTGCCTCTGAAATACGTGCGATCCTCCAAAAATATTATTTTGTTTCTCCCGTACACATTGCGGCGAATATTGTGTATGTGTACAGATCGCACCACATTAAGTAGGCACACCCAAAGAATAACAAGAGAAATATTGCAATAGCTTCGCAGCGCATGTAACATCCTACACGTTAGCATACAAGCATATCCACCGCATGCAAGACTGATACTGATCTTCCCACAGATTTACTGATGTATGCCGATTTAAATTCTGTGCCTATTTGAAATGGTTTTGTCTGTATATTACTTCTTGAATACGGAGCATAGTTTTGGAAACAAATATTAAAACAGATTTCGTATTAAATCCTTCTTTGTTGTCATTTGGGGCTGACGTAATTGGTCTAAATACTCTGTGTCTGGTGTTACGTTATACAGTCCAAGCTTCTGTCTAAATTTAATAAGCTCTTTATCACGATCCGGTGCGGTGGTTCCGTCCGTCCGTTGTTGGAACAAGTCCGGGCAAAGACTGTGGGACCCAAATTGCGTGGGTCTCTTTAGTCCATCGCCACAACTAATAACAAAATCCGCTTGATATAAAGCTCACGTCCGTCGGACGTCTCACTTAACCGTATTAGTTTCGAGAAAACAGGCGAGGTGGGGACACCGTTCGGCAACGTGTAAACTAATAAAGTGGACGATTTGAGATTTGGCGCACGTTCGTCCTCGCCGAGGCTCATGCCGGCCGAGCTATATCGACAAAAGCGGGCAAGATAAATATTAGCTCAAAACAGAGGGCGACGCCGGACTCGAAATTAACACACGTAAACGTCCTGCGTCCTGCCAGGACCTCCACCCTTTCCGTCCTTATCTCCTCTTCGGGTAGGCATGCTTTGCCCGGATGACTCGCATATTTCGAGTTTTAAAGTAATTTTTTTTTGTTACTTTACGCGTTTTCCCTTGCTCCCCAAAAGCTATTTTTAAGAGTTAACATTGCGGGTATGTTAGGTTCAGCATGTTTCACGAGGTTTGCTTATAAAGGGAGGAGAATTAAAAATTCCTTGCATTCTGGAACTCGTTTGAAAATTGTCATCGCGGTAATTAAAGTAACCAGCCCTTTCGTATTTTGAGTTCTGCTTCACTTGATTTTACTGTTAGTATTTGGGGGGGTGGGAGGGCGATGGGCTCGTATTATTTAATAAAACAAATTTGCAAGTATAATATTTTTTGCTCGTTTTCCAACTTTTGCCTCCTCCTCCTCCTCCTTCATAGCAATCGACAAGAAGAAGAGTAAGTTTCGGTGGGCGAAAGAAACTTTTGTAATTTCACACCTCCTTATCTCATTTCACATTAATTAGGTTCTGCTAACAGTGGCTCAGAAGCTGGAGCTTCTTTGGCGTCTGCCGCCGCGCGGCCCCCCGGATGTAACGCGAGCCTAATTACAAATTTAAATTCGTAGAGAGAGAGTTAAGTGCAACTTTTCCGAAGAAAACAAAGTTAAGGGCATGGTGGTACCACCATTCGAGTCGTGTCGTCGACGACGACTCCCTCATAAAATTTAATACGCCGTAATTTATACGTCACTTTCTTTCTTTCCTGCGACAACAATGAGACAGGGTCTTTCTTTTATTTTCGATTTGTTTTTTTTTTCTTTCCTTATTAACCCTAACCCCAACCCCATCCTTCTCATCTACCAACACAATTTTTTGTGACTAAAGTTATTTTCAATAAACTTTTGGGCCATCGGTTTTTATCTTAAAATACAATTTTCAAGAGTCGAAAAAGAATTCAAACGTACGACAAATGTATTAAAAAATGAGCACATATTTCAAGTGGCGCGTACTCCTTGCAGACTCGTTCTTCAATTTATCGAAAGCGTTCGCGTTCAAAGGAGGGCGAACGTTTCCGGAAGATAATACCATAAATATTTCAAACGCTGCAGGCAGCAAAGATGAGAATACTCACAGATGACGCTCAGTCTTGCATTAGCCCTGATGGCCTTGTGCATCCGTGCAGGTCCCACTTGGCATTGGTACTCGGCGTCATCCTCGAGGGACGCGTTGCTCACCCGGAGATTGTAGACTCCGTGCCGTCGGTCTCCGATCACGGAGTACCTCGGAAATCCGGGGATCACAGACGAAAAACCTGGCGGACATAAATTATGTTCGTTAGTGGATGCAAATATTCGGCTCTAAACGGCACGGGGCGGGCGGGGTTATTTGTGATACTGGGTCGCCAATGTTGATTGAAATCGAAAAAGCAGGGACGAAAAATATTCGATTTGCATTCGCAAATTAAATCACTTAAAACTCGATTCGATTAAAAATAAAAATCGATTTCGCAGCAAAAATAAAACCACGTTTGCTTCAAAGTCTCAGTGAGTGGCGTTTTGTTTATGAATTTAAAAACCTAGTCTAAGTTGAGGAAGACAAAGGCGGTAGCTTATAGTATTTGGAGTATGAAGGATGTTTATCCTTTCAAATTCCATAATAATTTTACTGCATACAAGAAGAGAAGAGTTTGGGCAGCGGTTAGCCTAGCTGTTTACAATGTGACTGTCTGGAATGGTTGTTACCGATAAGGCAAAAATGGCGAGTACTGCGCATAACTTAAGATGAAGAAGAAGAAGGAAAGAAGAAGTCAATTTTTCGGGCTTTCCAACATTAATATAAGAGCAAGCATTTGAATGATAACTCTTACTAAAATGGTGCTTGTATCATTCAAAGGAAGGCATATAACTGAATTGTTCAGACCATCAATCAGTATTATTTGTGGATGAGAAGGAAAATTTTGATTGGATGTGATAATCTATTCATTAGGGCAAAGGTTTGGGTAAACCCTTATCGTCCTCTACAGATTCTGGAATAAACATGAAGTGAATGGTCTCATTTTTTGGCTTATCTTACCTTCAGTAAATGAGAAGGTAAGTTTGATTGGATGTGAGCCAAAAAGTGAAACAGTTATTAGATCTATTGCAAAATCTGTTTGATAGGGGTTGCCCTAATCTATGTTATGTTCATTAGGACAAACCCTTATCGTCTTCTACAGATTTTGCAATAGACATAAATTGTCTGGTCTCAATTTTACGTTCAGTAAATGAAAACGAAAAGTTTGATTGGATGTGATAAGCCTAAAAGTTAGACAGTCATTAGATCTGTCGCAAAACCTGATTGATGTGATGGGGGTGGCCCTAATTTATGTTATGTTCATCAGGGCAAAGATTTGGGCAAACCCTTCTCGTCTTATATAGATTTTGAACTGACATTACCAACTCTAATGTCCTAGACCTTCCATCACTTAAGAGTTCACTCTCCACCACGAAGTGGCTCAATCAGTTTTTGATTAAATGAAGACTGACTGATATTTTAATACACTTAAAGCGGTTATGATCGATGCCTTATACGTCTTATGTCTTGGTCCAGACGCATGGAAGTGATCTATAACTGGCCTAAAACAGACTGACTCATACTAATTTACTTAAAAATTACATGACTTAATGAAAGAAGGGCTATAGAATTCAACTGAAACCATCTTCCTAAATTCTCCTCCATTTTCTATTTTCTAGGAAGAGGAGCTTATGAGTAAGACTACTTCGTAAAAGTAAATCAAATAATACGTGATGGTCTGGATTTGATAAATAACAACGCCCCAGTCAATTAGGTGAGTATATCAAGCAGAATACTAGTTTACTCCGGTACAAATCAGTTTCTGACTACATAGGAAAGTCTCTAAAGTTGGTTCTTGACATATCTGGAGTTGTAGCTGAAAGTTTTATTGAAAACTACGTTATTCTTAGAAATCTTAACCATAAATTAAACGATTAAATCATTGTTGGAGTTGATTAGAAAAGGTCTACCTATGCAATTAAGGATAAGTAATACAAATAATACAAGCAAATCAAATCTGATTAAATAATTAGGTTTGACTTGCTTGTATTACATTGGATTTGGTAAAGGGCATCGAGGATCAACTATGTTTTAAAGATGACGAAATTGATGAATTCGCATAGTATGAAGGAGGTCGAATCAAGTTCTTAATATTAGCCAAAGTACAGGAAGATCTCTTCCCTTGTAAGAGGTCTTCGTGTTTCTTTTTTGTTGTTGGAAAAAATAAAGCCGTACCATAAATAAAAGATTTTTGGGAGTGTTTTAAGTTTTTCAAAGTAAAAGACGTGTGATGAAGGTCCACCTGAATTGAGTTCAAACCTATATTGGAAAATGCTCTTAAAATTTTCAGTGGGAGGAGTGGCAGACAAACCCAACCCAACTCGATCACTGGAAATTTTGTAACTTTATAATGGGTCTTCGTTTTTTTTTTGGGAAAAAAAATGATTCCGGTTCTGGAAGGCGAACTATACTTGCCTGAAGTCAAGAGATGAAGGTCCATCTGAACTGACTTTAAACCAATATTGAAAAATGCCCTTACAGTTCTCAGTGAAGGGAGTGGCAGACAAACCCAATCAAACTCATTCAATGGAAATTTTGTAACTTTATAATGAGTCTTCGTTTTCTGGGGAAAAAAATGATTCTGATTCTGGAAGGCGAACCATACTTGTCTGAAGTCAAGAGAGCCAAGATACAGGAGGATCTTTTACCTCGTAAGAGGTCTTCGTTTTTTTTCTTGTCGTTGTTGGAAAAAATGAAGCTGAACTATAAATAAAAGACTTTTTGGGTATTTTAAGTTTTTCAAAGTAAAAGACATGTGATGAAGGTCCACCTGGACTGACTTCAAACCAATATTG
This sequence comes from Prosopocoilus inquinatus, assembly GCA_036172665.1. Taxonomy (NCBI): domain Eukaryota; kingdom Metazoa; phylum Arthropoda; class Insecta; order Coleoptera; family Lucanidae; genus Prosopocoilus; species Prosopocoilus inquinatus. Next base: position 4,842,733 of record CM069873.1, read on the forward strand.
AAAAATGTCCTTAAAGTTCACAGTGAGTGGAGTGACAGACAACAAACCCAACCCAACTCAACCACTGGAAGGCTTGTAACCTTGTAATGGGGCCTCGTTTCCTTGTGAAAAAATGATTCTGGAAGGCGGACTATACTATAACTAAAAAATCCTTGGGGTCTTTTAAGTTTTCATATAAAAAAAAATCATTTTCCAAACTCAAACAAGTTTGCTGTTTAATCTTTGCGTGCTCTTTGGTGAAGTCAAGAAATGAAAGTTCACCTGAACTGGAGTTTAAACAAATAATGAAGAAGTTCCTTAGGGCCAGTTGTACATACAAAGGCGGTTTAAACTCAAGTTTAACCGAACCAGGTTCAAAGAAAACAAATTCGCATATAACCTTAAGAACTCAAGGCAATTAATGCATAATTATAGACAAAATTTGATGCGATTTTGTTCATGGTTCAGTCGAACGTCAGTGCTTTGTACAACTGGCCCTTAAAGTTTTCCAAGGGAAAGTGACAGATAAACCATTTATTTTTACATGTACACATGAAGGAAACACGCGGTATAAAAGCTTCTTTTTTTTCTCAAGCACATTTTACTTAATATTAGATTTTGATTTTTCAAAAATGTACTTCTAAACATCCATTAAAAATTTCTTTGTTGCATGACCCGATAATGTTAAATCGTTTTAAAACCGATTTAATTTTTTTTCCTATGTCGAAAGTATCAACCAAAACTTGATTAATCAAAACAAAATTAAAAAAAAAATGCTGAAAATCTCTGGTCTCCTAACGTCACTGGCGAAGGCCAACTGAAAGTCTAATTATAGGACGAAACTGATTGGCAGCAAGGGGTAAGTTTACTATTTTATTTTTAGGGAGTGCTTGGCATCAAGGGTGGTGGAATGTTAAAAGACATCTGCTAAAACTAAGACAGTCTAAAATTGAAACACATCATTGGTTAATTCAATAAATCGACGAAGGTACAATAACTTTATTTCAGTTACATGAATATAATGCCTTATCTTTTCTACAAACGACTTTTTTCATTTCAATTATTATCATTAGTTTCGTCGTCTTTAGATATTTTCAATTGTAACATATAAGAATCAATAAATAGGTATAATCAATCCCAGGTAAAATTAAATACAGTAAACTTCGACTATGGCAACACATTTTGGTACATTTTTTTTCTTGTTCATTATTCCTAGACTTTACTGTACCTACATACTCTTATAACATTACAAATGCATTACAGCCTAGGACTATGGGGTAAGGTTAAGCTATGTCACGGAATTTAGCAACATCCTGTATGTTATGACGTCTTTATAAACTGTAAACAAAGAAATTACTGAAATTCACTACAAATTCACATCGAAACAATGACCCTGAGAAATAAAAACTTGTTCCATGTATAAAATTTTATATGCAAAATTTATTAAATAGTTTTTTATTTGTATACACGAATCAATTATGTTTTGTTGTAAAAAAATACAAGAAAATTATATAAAATTTATGATTGTTTATTACGACATTCGGACACTACTTTCTGTCGTTGTAAAAAGTATTGAATACGCCCCCTCCAATCGCTGTATGCGTGGACGCTAACGCACACGTAAACCGTCTAATTCCTAAACGCGGAGGGTGATTGGAGGGAGAGTGTCAACGACGTGAACGACAATGAAAAAAGCTTATAATCAAAGTGTCTATTAAATATGCACTTTCTGAAAAAGCAAACAAAGACACAGTCAAGCACTGCGCTAGTGATTCCACAAACTGTATTAAATGTAGACTCTCTGCTTATGGTGTTTCAAAACCTCCTGACTTAATACGATAATTAAAAAAATGACGGTAGATTGTTTAATTTATTTTCGATTAAACTTAAACAGCTGTAAACTTTGCCTGCTCGAAATAAATTTTAAATTGTTATCAGTGCGAGCCGAAATATGCACGAAACGTCGGAAATAGCGACTTTATTAATCTTTGTCCCGGTGGTTCTTGATTCTCGCTGACGCTATCGCCTCGCGACCTCCCTCGTTAAACCACCCAAATCCGCAGTGTCAAGCGGGCGAACTTCCCTATTTAGTGCAAACACGAACGAACGCAGCGAGCGGGGTTTCAGCGATACCGAAAACAGAAGAGCAAAACCCTCCATCCTCTGCTGCAAATAAAATCTAACGAGGCCCAGGCAAAGAAGGATATTTATTTCCTCGGAAGCGGAATTAACGAAGGAATAAATATTTAGAAGCAGCAAGCACAAAGAGAGAATTCCCCGGCCGGTAGTTGCCATCGATTAGTCACACTTCCCGCAGAAGTTTATCGCTTCGATTATGTACCTAGTATAACGGAACGACGGCGGCGGCGGCCTGGTCTTTTTTCAAGAGGTAATTGACATTAATGCGAACGAACCGATACAAATTAGGTGTTCGACGATGGCTAATAACTGTGATACTGGAAGCTAGGTGTATTTATTATGCCCTGGACAGCTTAAATTATGACACCAGATGCTACGGTTTACGGTTACCTTCGAGACACAATTAGTTTCCGTAATAAAAATTCATTGGCAGGTGATTTCATCAATCTTACAGTCGATGAACCCAATAGGAACTGTAAAGGTCTCCACACACTTAAGCGGTCACGTTGGGGGGTCACGGCCGTGGTGAGGTAGTGTTGAGATCGAACGCCACCACGCAGAGACCGCTCCAGTGTGCGGAGCCCTTAATACAAGAGCTACAGCTTTTTATACCCAAGAGAGCATGCATAGCAATCAAACCAACAAGACATATATTTTTCCTTGTTCCTTAGGTCATCACCATTTCCTGTGGGTTACAAATTAAGAAACCTGCATGCTTTTACTGAATTAAATAAAACAAAATATACCAATAGTTTCATTGGAATTGAAAAAAGGCGGAGACATGATAGAAATGGATATGTTATACTCTAAAAAGGGTATGTACACAAGGGAATCGTGCAATTGGAGGATGTAACACAAAAGAAACGAACAATATATGCTGCGGTTCATGTTTAAAATCCATTTGCTATGAAGATGCTGCAGATTCCTCTCAACTTCTCAGCACCTATTTACCCGTGACTTGTTAGAGAAACCCCCGCGCCGAAGTTATTTATCTAAGAGGTGTCAAGTTCGGGGACGTTAAGGCCATCGCACACATGCATCGGTTTACTTTACCCTCGACTCGCGTCTAAGCAAACAAACACGCATTGACAGGTGAATGTCTAACGTAATACCAAACAAATTACTTAGTTATTAATGGAACATAAACACCGGGCATTAAACGAATGCGACGCACAGGGGGGGGGGGGGGGCGACTGCCTTAATTCGGAGGGAGCAAGATAAACAAACACGAGAAAAAGGAAAAAAAAACGATTGTTTAATCAACCCCCGACGACTTAATAAAATCGTCTTCTGTTTTTAATCACATCTGCTTGTAAATTTATCTACTTCATAAAATCCTTGGATGCAAATCTAAGGATGCATTACGAAGGTGGCCTTAATGACTTAATTCTTAATGTAATGTATAAGAAGTTTAGAAAAAAATTAATGTATAAGAAGTTTAGTAGAAAAATCGGTTAGGTTTCGAACGCAAGTAATTCTATAATTAGGCGTCTTGTTCTTCTTATTTCGAAAGTAAATCAAATTCTTAAGCTCTGGGTATATAATTATGTTACTTAAGTGAAAGTTCTGAACGTAACGAAATCAGTGGGCCTGTCATTAGGCGATAAGAAGACAATTCGCTGGTGTTTGTTCAATCAATCACCGAGTTTTGACAAGTATATGCCCAGTATACACCGATGTTTGCCTTAATCACAGTCGGTGATTTATCTACCCTCAATGCTGTGGTGGTGTCAATAATCTCATTTCGAAAATGCGGGCGTCTCCTCCCGAGCTTCCAGATCACGTGAAAACGCGTTTTCAGAAGTAAATTGCTCCTGGCTCTAATAAAATGGAATTTATAAAACAATCTTCACATTAGGTTTTACTGAAACGAAAGAGTTATGATGATTGATTATGATGATATACATATATACCGGGTGACCCTTGATAATATTTTAAATTAAAATCATATTAAAAACATCTACAAAAAAAATAATAAGGTTGAAGGATTGTAAAATTAATGATCACCCCGTATAATATGGTATTGCTTGGATATTGAATTTTGGGGGATGAAATTATATTTATTTTTTGGATTTTAGGCTCGTATTTATAATATTGATCACACCGCACATAAACGGTGCAATTTTTAAAGATAGAGGGACGGTTTGAATTTGGCGCCTTACTTTTCAGTATACTTATATACATACTAAAATGTGTAATAAAACCGACGTAACAACAATTTAATATGACGATTAAAATCTTGAAAAGTCACTCTCTGTATACATATCTTTTTATACAAATACCGTTGGCAGTACCGACCAAACGACACTCTCAATGATTATCATACATGTTACGAACTGTCAAGAGAAGAAGTGAAGAGCCTCCCTCAAAAAAGTCATTATACACCGTGAGCCAAAAAGTTTGTCGCTTGTTTAAATTTGGTACGCGGTGGATTTGGATTTTTTGTTAATGAATGTTAGCTGGTAACTGCAGACCTTGCCACTCGTGCCTTTCTTTTACACTCACGTCGTGTTATCGTGTTAATAACATCAAGTCAAATCGGTTCCGAACAAGTATTTAAAGTTTGTGTAAAATTCAGCATTTGGTTCAACACTACATTAATAATAATAGTAATAATATTTATTTGCCACAATCCTAAAAAAAAAAAATACACAAAACCGCATAAGTGGAGAGTAACGTGTCAAGAATAGCAATCATTAAATTTTCATTTTGGATCACCCTGTGCACAAGAGGCGACCGACGGACTAATTCATGGAATTTGCGGGAAATTCAAACAGATGTCAGTGTTTCTGGCTCACAGGGTAACACTGAAGTGTGTCCTTTTCTAAATTTTATAACGACTGTACAACTGTTCTGTCACTTGTCTATTTAACTAACATTTTGTGAAAAAAGTTCTGGAAGAAAAAAGAAGAAAAAGAAATATTGATGTCTACTATGTATAGTTGCCTCGTGGTATTTAAACACGATCGCCTCGGCGCAGTGACTTTTTATGACACCGCCTAAGTACATAGGCAACCATAGTATCATGGGTGCATTGTAATCGGTCGACGTTTTTTTTTTATAAAATCAAATAAGGCTCTTGTTCTACAGTTAATCAAGTTTAAGAAATTTGGAACATGTGAATACGTAATGTCTACATAGTTATGATTGATAATTAACTTTTTAACTCCTTTGTAAATTTAAAATAAACATTACATTCAAAGGCAGATAATTCTCGTAGTTTTACGGTGGGTTTCACAAAAAAAATTGTTAAGCAGCGACTAATTTAATTCTCTGATTAAGGAACGTCATTGGACGAGCTTAACAATAGATTTGAAACAACCAATTATATTATTTGGCCCCAACCAATCACAGGCTTTAATCATGCTGTTAAATTAATCGGTGATTAAATAATTTTTGTGAAACCGGGGATTAATGTCATATAATAGGCCGTTTTCTTTTTAACTTACAAGACAGCTAAATTTACAGATAACTTAAAGTTCAGTTAAATGTCTAGGATAGACTCCTAAGATCGATGACAAAAATGAAAAATATGTAATTGAAAAAAAAACGATTTAATTAAATTCAATATAACAGTAACACTCATTTGAAATGAAATGAAACAATTTTATTTTTTTTTCTTTTAATAAATTCATGTTCAACATTGTAATAATAATAATAATTTTCTTTTACGCAAGTCCACAAACTTTTCAACGTTGATAATATTGTGTACTTAATTTTAAGGTTTAACTGGAAAAGTAATCGGTAAGTCTAAAATTAAATTTACATTTAAATTAAAAACTAAATTTAGAACTGAACGATCAGAAGGGAAGGAATATTTTACAATTTTTTTTTCTAGCAGTTAACTTTAAAACTGTTTTTTGAATGAAAGTTTTATGGAAACTTGAGCAAGGCTCGTATAATATTTGGGTTCAATTTTTCACAAATTAAGAGAGAGACAGACTAGCACAAGTACCATATTGAAGGATGATTAGATTGTTGTTAGTTTTCACATTTTTATGATTTAGGATGATTAGTTGATTTTAGATCTTTTTAAGTGCTTTTAAGTTGGTAGCGTAACTGAAGATGGCAAAATACGTACCTACGGATATAAAATTATTGTGGGCGGAGATTAATTTCAATTATTTCGTAAACCACAGTCTCCTTTACTATTTTAGTTTCTTTTAGACCATATTAAATGCTTATTGGTTGATTCGGTACTTCCCTCTCACTTTTGAACAAATAGTTATAACAGGGTCATCAAGGCCTAGTAATACACTTACGGATAAATTAAATCAATTTCTCAAAATTAAGAATCTATACTCTTTTTATTCGAAGGAGTACTTTGAAATTTTGGCGCTAAAAACGAGCTTTGTGATTGGTCAACTCCGGCCAGCTACCAATGACAAAGCTCATTTTTAGCGCCAAAATTTCAAGTTCTCCTACGAATTAAAGAAAAAAAAAACAGATTACAGTATTAAACACGTTTCGTAAGTAAATTCTGCAGAATTTACAATTTGTACGTTTGTTCTCTTTGAACTCTGTACAAACTTTTTTTAAAATTATAGTATAATCTGCCATAAATTTTGTAAATGAATGTAACGAATCCAGAAATTAGGGATTAGCCAATCCAATAAATTTGAAGGTTACCCTACCGATTATATTCATGGGCATTTCTGGTTGCCTAACTATTAGGCGGTGCCACGAATACTGCTAAGCCGACACGTTCGTTTTTAAATAAACTTTCCATATTTGTTCTTACTCTCTGTTTAAAATAGAGTTTATAAAAAAATATATATGAAACGAAACGGATTAATTATTTTATTAAACAATTAATAAATGCGCTTTTTTTGAAAGCGGAAAAAAATCAGTTACAAAAATTAATTGAGGGTTCCTAATCATGAATGAACAATTTACAAAAATTTTTAAATTATCTTAAATATTCAGAATAAGTTTTGTCAACGAACACTAACGAATCCACTAATTAGCGAAGCCAATAAGTTTAAAGGTTATGCAAGCGGTTATGTTCATGGGTATTTCTGGTTGCCTACCTGTTAGGCGGTTCCACGAAGCCAAGACGTTCGTTTATAAATAAATTTTCCATATTTGTTTTTACTCTAGGTTTAAAATAGATTTAAATATAAAACGAAACGTATTAATTACTTATTTAAAGAAATTAATTATTGCAATTTGATAACGGGCAAAAATCAGTTTAAAAAAAAATTAATTGAGAGTTTCTAGTTATAAATGAATAATTCAATGAAAAAAAAAATTAATTGAATCAGATCTTGACCAAGTATAAACTTACAATATTTTAATTTTGTTTTGTTTTTATCAAGTAAATTCACTATCGATTGATAGCTTCGTCGGGAAGCTAAATTCACTACCGATTAATAGCTTCCTGACGAATTTATCAATCGATTGTGAAACGTTGAGTGCTTTACCAATTTTAAGTCTGTCCGGTTAGAGTTTAAAAATCATTTAGGTATTTTACATATTTGACATTTAGGTACTTTACATATTCATCGGAAAAGAGTCGATTTCATTTTGATTATATCGTAACAGACCTTGTAACGCATTAATTATAGTAAGTGGGCATTCTAAGAATCAGAATAGATGGTAGAGATGGTGGTGCCTCCTTAATTTATGCTTAATATAGCTTCAAGGACCCTGTTTCATCGATTCATTTTGGGGATTCCCAGAAGGTTAACCTCAAAAAGTATCCAACAAAAAAAAAAAAAAAACTGAACAAAAGAAATTCAGTAGAAAAATGATTGGGATGGATTTTCAAGTGATTTTTAAATAATATAAAAATGAATTGAATTTTTATAATTTTTTGTATTGCACCTCTACTTTCTTGATTTTAACTTTTTTCTTACAAAGATGCACTAGTAGAAGTAAATTATAATAAAATTATTTTAATTAATTTAGACTTATTTTCTTTGAAGTATTTAATAAAGCGTGATCTGTATATGTGTATCTCTGTCTGAATAAACTATTTTTGATTGTTATTATGGTTGTTCTGTTGGTACCAAAATCCAACGACACACTCGTTTACCTTGGCAAAAGAAAGAGAGACGAGTAATGGGAACAATTTATAATTCAAACGAGGCAGTACAGGGGTGTGCGTGCGTGTGTGTGTGTGAAGAACGTATTTGTATTATTCCTCGTCTGTTGATTATTTATTTCGCTTTCACGTCGTAATTACTATCGCTCTGCGAACGTCGCGCGCCAGCATTTTTCTTCCGAATTGTAATTACTTTCAATTTGTAAGCACGCAGATCAAACAAGCCTTTGAATGCAAAGAATATCAAAGCGAACGCGAGGAGCAAAATAGGAAGGGAGAAAACCAGGGACGTCAGAAATTTGGATTGCCTGTCTCGTTCCGCCAGGAATTCTGCAAACAGAACCAAAGACGATTTCGTCAGAGTCCAATTATTACAAGTAAAGTTTGTGTTAACCAAATAATTCGTTATCGTAAAGAGGAGAATTCGTTCGTTTAACGAGGTTAGTATTTGTAACAATTAAAGGGATTTAGTAGTATGTACTTCACGTGCATGCAGCAGAAAACTGGGTCATCGAGATTTCCTTACCCCTTAAAAGGAATTAAATGGTTGCGCCACTGATAAGGCGGAGGAATTAAGCTCGGGTTGGAAAAGTGCAAAATATTATTTTAAGCTCGCCTTATCTGACGGCCTGATTATTTTTGGGGAACGCTCTGTAAAACCGCACCGCGGAAAAACTCCGTCTTTCCGGCCCCCCCATCCTCCCCTTTAGGGTTTAATGCGGGGATATTAATTAGATGGCGTAATTAAGTTATCGTGTGGCGCGGGCGAGATCGAAGGACGAAGAAGGAGATCGCAAATCATTTTTACGCTTCGTTTGTTTAAGGCTGAACGAACGTTCAAAGGAAAGGCTTGCAAGGTGACTTCAAATGCGATTATGAATTTATTGAAACCGTGGGTTTAAATGAGTTTTGAATTCTTTCGTAATTAATACAGAATCAAAAGGTTAAGAAGTACGAATAATGAATTGAAGTATCAGTAAAATGTACTACGATGCTCAACTTAAATGATGCTCCTGCATGCTGCGAGCCACACCCTTCAAAACGTTCAGTGTAAGGGCTAGGAAACTGGAAACATCATTTATGGTGAACATCGTTGTACATCATAATAAAAAAAAACCTGTTTTGGACCACCTTATATATTGTAGGAGACTCGGTCCAATTTCTACAATAAAACTTTAGGAATGACTGGATACGTTTTCGAGATAGATTTTACCAGATAGTTCTAATTCAATTTAAATTTAAGACCCTGGTTTTCAATTTATTTTTATAACTCAATCATTGAAAATATACAGTAATGGTTAGTTGGTTTCTAAACATACGCGCTTCTTCGATTCGTGTCGTAAGCGTTCGTGCCTCGTCAGCGCTCCGGGCGGCATCCTCCGGCCAATCTCTAACACTCCTGGGCGTGGCAAGTCTTATTACTTCTTTATTTGTATAGTGCGTTCCCTGCCTCATGCAATATTCAAGATGTTTAGTTAAACTATTGCCAACTCTGTATATACTATTTTATATAATTAGATATACTGTAGTCACGTTTCAGTTTCGATTCTAAATTAGTGGCGCTTTTGTATTTTTCAATAAAGCCATAAACTATAGAACGAACATCCTCCTCGCTAAAGTTGGCAGCAATGTCATTATTAAATTACCAAACACTGTCTGTATCCTAACTAGCTAACATTGTTTCGAAGATAAATCCGCGCTCTCGTGAAACACTGTCGAATACATTCCGCAAATTAAACCGAAACGCACAAATCTAATTTCGAAAACTTCGTCCGCCGCGCCGGAAAAAAAAAAGGGCGGCCGTAATAACGTCCTTACGCTGACCTTTTGTCGAAATCGAATTCGAACGGGCCGGAGGAACACAAATCCAATGGAGTCGGTGACCCGAATGATCGCGGGGGCGGCGGCCGTCGAAATAAAAACAGTCGCCGTCCGTGTTCATCGTCTTTTAACGTAAATATTACCTTAAGTTTTACGGCCCACTTAAGTTTACGTTTCTTTTTTTTTTTCGAGCGTTACCTTTCCCGAACGCCGACATGTGGTTTTATGGTTTATTATTCGGCCGTTAGTAGCGCAGCTATCACCGTATAAATAAGGAGCCAACGATGGATATATCGTGATAAACCACACAAATTAAGCCGTTTTGGTCGAGTTAATGAAGCTGAACTTCGTTCATTTTGGTATAGGACGTCAGGGTTTCATATTATTATTATTATTATTATTATTACTAAATCATCCCCCGTATAACCGCACTTATTATAAAGTAAGCGGAACAGGCTTTGTACGCTCTAGTCTCTCTTAAAACGTAATACTATCCTACTCACAATTCATAAACAGAACGGAACAGGCTTTGTACGCTCTGATCTCTTAAAACGTAATCATATCCTGTTCACAATTCATAAATTATATCTGCGCTTTGTTCCCCCCGATTGAATTTCTATGCTCGCAGTTTGATTCAACGACCTGTATATACATAGAAGCCGGAATAATGTTGAAAGCTGTCCCCTTCAGGACGCGATGAATACATGGGAACAACGTCACGTGTCCTGGGAAAGCAGCAAATAAAACGTAGAGCTTTCGCTTCGCCGTTGATGCCGGAGAGCATGCTCAATTTTTCCTGAGTTATTTATGGATTGTAATTTTCGCTTTAAATTGGATAAACCGCGTTCATCAACAATACACGGTCTTATATTAATCATCGAAGCAATTTTCCGTCCGTTGAAAATTACCGCGAAATTGTTATTATTATTAATGGATGATGGAAGCGGTTGTTAAATCAACGCAGAAGTCGATGTTTCGTCTGTATTTAGACCAAGTTCTTTAATATTCCATTTTTTCAATTGTTTTACATTCACTCCTCGAAGAGTTGGAGAAAATTTTATAAAAATTTTGTTGCAAATCGTTTTTGTTTGCGCCGGATCCTTTGAGCATCCTCTGTACAGCTATTTCAGTCCTATTTGGGGCTTCGTCAGGTCAAAAGCGATCGCAGGATGTCGCTTCTTAAACATTACCTTTTGAGAACATTTTTAATCAAATTTTTCGTTCTAAAAATTATCACTGGTTTAAAAATAAGTCACGTTTTAATTGTATTCAAAATGTCCCCTTTTTTTTCAAGCAATAAAATTTTCTTTTTTTTTTGTTAAATTAAATTAAAAAATAAACTTAATCGTGTAAGATAGAAATTATTATTATTACGCGTTGTCATATAAAATAGAGTGTAATTTTAAGAAAATAATTGATAGGTATTATTATTATTATTTTTTTTTAATATTTAAAGCAAAATAATTCAAAGACGGAATTAAAAATGTATATATTTTTTTGTGTTATTAACAAACTTAGGACATTTATATGAATATTCAAGATAACTTCGTCTTCTGAATGCAACGCGCATGATCGCTGCCAGTTCATGAGCGCCGGGCTGTTAACATTATGAATAACGCAAAGTACGCGATCGGGACACCGCCTACCTAACGTGCCGCTTATGAGAATGACATTGAGTTCCATACTTTCGTCCGATATCTGGTTATTACCATTTTGTTTACTTTGTTTGTATGTAAATTGCTGATTTATCAGAAGAAGAAAGTTATTCCATAGACAAACAAATCCAAAGTTCACTGTAATTTACAAAGAAACGAAATTGTTAAGTGGCTACTATTAAATTACTTTTCTATACTGTCCCGTTAACAGCATTTTATTTTCATTAAAAGATTTCCTGACTTTTACAGGTATGTTATAGCTGTGGGCTCAACGCCTTTAGGTATTTTGTGGCCAGACGGCCCAGCACCGGTTTTTTTTTGACAAGGGTTGCCAGGGGGATGCTCGCGATTTCGATTAATACCTCCCAGGTATGTTCAGAAAAGCTGCGGAATATTCCAGCACGACCTCAAAAATTTCTGGACATTTCCAGGCGTATCCAGAGCGAGCCCATTAACTATAAATGCGAACATCGGGCGCTGCCGAGTCAGCTTTATTTAGCGAGCGATTAGCGTGAGCATTTTAGGCTAATAAACGGCGATATATAAAAGTGCTGTTTGTTAAAATAAGTGTCGCAGAATAATATTTTAGTGTATTCTGTTGCGTAAACGATTGTGTTTTCCCATAAAGTGTAATATCATTGACGAAAAATTGAGAACATCGAATCCAATCATTATGAATAATTGTTTGCTGTTAAACCGTAAGCCTAAATTAAAAAAAATATATATATACTTTGCATTTAAATTGATTTCAGCTTTTTAATGTAGCGAATGTATGCAGTATTTTTTCTTCACTCTTAAACATTTAAGTTTACATGTCCAGTTAGATAAGCATTCATAAAAAATAATCATCCGTTCAAAGGCAATCGAGTTATTGATAAAATAATATGATTTGAGTGATTAATCGGCCGATTAGATTAACTAATGATTAGAATGTGACATGTTAGGCTGTACGTCATAGTGTCTGTCGCATTCTAACTCTCAGTTAAACTAATTGACACATTAATCGCTTCCAGAAACTGAGACAACAGACCTCAGAGACGTTCATTAGCCTTACTCAGCTCTTAAAATTTAATGTTATTGTAAAGTAGAGCAATATTTATTTTAACGGATGATTAAAGTTTAATGAACGTTTATAAATGGCTAGACAGTAAAAATCGTACAATTTTTATACATTAATAAATATTTTATACAGTTTGGTATTAATGTGTCACATTGTCGCAGAAAAGTATTATACAACATTTTATACGCCGGTGTTTTATATAGTTTTATACCCTTGTATTATACTATTTTAGATATCCATGCGCCTTTAAAAATTATAAGCAATTAATTTTAATAAAAAGCCGTTTATGTAAAAATAAACAAATTAGTTTTTCTTCAACAAAAAGCCTTAGTAGGTATAAGCAAACCAACGAACTCGGCAGTATGTATGGTTGCCTACACTAAAGGTGGTATAGAAGAAATTCTATCAGTAAATTTTGAAATATTTCAACAATTTTCCATATTTGTTCCTGATTTCACAAAAAAACAGGCATACAGTTAATTAAAAAAAAATCAAGTATAGTAGTTAATTTTTTTCGGATTTAATCCATACATGTCAGTATGACTTTTAATGTCATCGTAAGGGATCGTTTAAGGCCCGATATTTCCCACCTCCTAATATGTTTAATGGGAACTTTATTAGCAAGTGAAAATATCGGCCCTTATTGGGCCCTAGTCTCAAGTTTTTGAGAATAGAGCCCCCGGTCTTAATTGGGAACACAGCCCAGAATTCGAAAAAGACAGGTTTACATTGTCAAAAAAAATTGGAAAATTTCAAACTCTTGCTATTTTCTGATTTGATTTTTCTGCAATCAACTGACAACTCAAAAGAAAGCAAATTACTGAACAAAACAATTTTTAATAAAATTCAACAGAGAAAATTATTGAATTACCTTTAAATATGTTTAAAAATTAATAAACAGATATTTTCAAAAAAATACCGAGAAGTCTTAGTGTAGGCAACTCAGTGAACGCGCAGTCGTTTATGTGGTTGCCTATATTGAAGATGTTCGAAAACGCAGTTTAGTATTTAATTTATTAAAAATATGGTAAATTTGTTCATGATTCGCGTAAATCACGCAATTTTTCTATTTTTTTTTTTTTTGAACAGTCAATACTATTTACGATTACTTTCCTGATTGCAAGAAAATAATTTAATAACAAAAATCGCTCATTAAACATTAATGAGTAAATAAAGCGGCGGTGAAAACATCATAATAAACGTAATGGATTAATCTAATGCGTACTAATTAGGGGAAGGGAAAAAATATTTAGAAAAATGCAAAAAAATACGACGGCGAACACAAGTATCCTAAAAGGATGCACATTCTGTATACATAGCTTATTTAATTTGATTTAATTTAATAGTTATTCGGAAACGATCTGTACAGTTAGTGCGATATTGAATACCCCCATTAATGTAATTTAAAACGGCATTTAAACTAGGTATTTGAATTATTAAAAATAAACTGCCCAAATTAATGGATTACGTTCAAATAAATTTCGATTGTGTACGTGCGTGATAACCGTAATTTAACTGAACAGTCATTTTAAATTTGTGAACCTAAATATATATTTTGGGGCATTCCACAATAACGAACATGAAGTTCTTAAAAAAAAAACCATTTCAAATCGTTGGTCGATCGTTAATGTTTTGCTGCGTCAAGATGTATTTATTATAAAAGAAATGTGATTGGCGACCAAGATAAATTATTTTATAAATGAAAAGAAATCAAACTTTATTATTAAGACAAACAAAACAATGAAAGCCTAAGTCAAGTAATTAACATGAAACTCATAGAGAAGATTTTGCAACCATTTCAAATTCGTTAATTAATCGATGTTTTGCTGCATCAAGATGTATTTGTTGTAAAAGGAATGTCATGTATGTCATTAGTGACTGCAGGAAGAGCAATATAGAGTATTCATGAACGGAAAATAACGAATCCCTATTATTAAAATAAACAAAACAATGAAAGCTCAAGTTAAGTAATTAACATGAAACTCATAGAAAAGATTCTGCAACACTTTCAAATTCGTTAATTAATCGATGTTTTGCTGCATCAAGATGTATTTATTATAACAGAAATGTCATGTATGTCATTAGTGATTGCAGGAAGAGCAATTATAAATTATTTATAAATGTAAAAGGAACGAATCCCTATTATTAAAACAAGCAAAACAATGAAAGCTCAAGTGAAACTTGAAAATAAACCTAATTTATGGCTCAATTCCTGCAAGTCTCTCTCGCAACAGGAAGGAATGAAACTGTTAATCCGTTTCAGCAAACGGCATTAAGATTTACGAGCAATATAAATAAACGATTACTCACTGCTATAACTGTTAATCGCGAAGTATAATTACAAAAAGAAGAAAAAAAAAAAAGAAGGATACCTCATGCTGTCGTATATTATACAAAAGAGCAAGAGGTTCTCACAAGCGGAGCAACTTGAAACGACCGATTAAAAAATTATTTAGAACGTTATTTACCTTGAAGTGATCGGATTCAAAAATTTAAAGTGATCGTAAGTTTCAGGAATAGCTAAACACGAGTCGGAAGAATAGATTCTGAAAATAATTCAGAGGAGGCCAGATGTCCCTTATCAATGCCAATGTCGAAATAGCTCGTCGGATGTTTAAATGGGATCGTAGATCAATAGTTAATTGGTCGGGGGGTTTTCACAAGAACCGGATGGAAGGAAAATAATGGAGTAAAGAAAAAAAATTATATTCGTTGGGTATTCCGGAAAAAAGCTTTCAACTGTTCGTGTTACGTAACGGATTAAATAACTCGGCCCGCAGCATTTTCCATTTTTACAACAAGCTCTAGGCTTTACTACGATCGTGTATAGTAATTAAATGTGAGTGCATTTTACATACGTATTCCGAACGCGTTTCTTTCTCCTTTATCTACCTCTGCATTTACAGAATGGTCTGAAATAACGCGTAATTACAAGCTTGCTCTTTGTCGCGCGTTTGAGTGTTCGCCTCTCTGTCGTGTTTGCTGGAATGCGGTTTTGTCTCACAGCACGACGAAGAAAGAAGGAAATAATGCCCGACATCATTGCTATTGCTGCCGGCCCTGTTTCTCTTTGTACTGTTTAAATGGGAAACGGCTGTCTTGCGACCGCGTTTCGGAACGCGTTATTAAAGTGCGTGGACTGTACCTGTACACGAACAGGTAGAAAGGAAGTCTCCGGTTCGCCCGGTTAAAAAACGAACAAGCCATTTCCTTCACGAGACGGCAGGTGTTTTGCCAGGTTACGTCGAGCACGATTAAAAAGAAAAAAAAAAGAAAAAACTCGACCAGTGGCGTAGTCGCTCCCAAAACGACTTTCAATACAGCTACTATGTAGGTACATACGTCGCTCGCACTAATTAAGTTCGAATCCGGTTGAATTTCAGGATTAAATCCTCCGTTGTAAATGTTCTCAAAGACGGATCTCGGCGGGCGTTGCACGTAAGTGAACGTACATTTCGAAACAGGATACAGGTGCAGCAACTGACTGTACGCATTTCGATTGGCACTAAGTAATTGGAAATTGCAATCGTGAACATTATTACGGACAAGCGCCGTGCCGCGCTTTGGAAATCGAGCAATAAATTCGCAGTTTGGGGGCTTCTCGATTAGTCTGATTTTAATTTACTTCCGATTGCTGAGTTTTTCAATGAAATGAAAATGGTTCGAGGGTGGACGAATCGAATACATTTAGAAACGTGAAAAGTTCAAAAGTTCAAATCCTGATTTGATCACAAACTTGTTTGCATCAGAAGTGGGACATTTATTTTTTCATATTCAGAAGTAGGATCACTTTTTCTCTTAATCCCCTAAACTGAAGGTGTTTAATCACAGTTTTCAAATTCAATTGAGGAAGTAAGAAGTAAGCCTACGATAGTCAAATCTAGACTACTACTTTAAATCCTGATCATACTTTTCCTTAAAATTCTTTCACGCATCTGGATTTGGTCACAAAAGTGATTGGATCAGAATTTGGAACAGTTTTATGACATTCAGAAGTAGGAAGTAGAAGTAGGATCAATTTTTCCCGTCAATGCCCTAAACAGAAGGCCTTTACCCACAGTTTTCAAATTAGGGTGAAGTTTGAAGAAAATCCACAATTTCATGCATCTGGATTTGATCACAAAATTGACTGGATCAAAACTGGAACAGTTTTATGATTTGCACGAGTAGGATCAATTTTTCTGTGAAACCCCTAAACTGAAAAAGGTCTTTACTTACAGTTTTCAAATTCAAGTGACGTTTTCAGTTTTCAAATCACATGAGGTTTGATGAAGCAAATCTGCAATAGTCAAATCTAAACTACTAGTTTAAATCCTGATGAGATACTTTTCCATAAAATTATTTCACGCATCTGGATTTGGTCACAAAAGTGATTGGATCAGAATTTGGAACAGTTTTATGACATTCAGAAGTAGGAAGTAGAAGTAGGATCAATTTTTCCCGTGAATCCCCTAAACAGAAGGCCTTTACCCACAGTTTTCAAATTAGGGTGAAGTTTGAAGAAAATCCACAATTTTATGCATCTGGATTTGATCACAAAATTGACTGGATCAAAACTGGAACAGTTTTATGATTTGCACGAGTAGGATCAATTTTTCTGTGAAACCCCTAAACTGAAAAAGGTCTTTACTTACAGTTTTCAAAGTCAACTGACGTTTTCAGTTTTCAAATCACATGAGGTTTGATGAAGCACATCTGCAATAGTCAAATCTAAACTACTAGTTTAAATCCTGATGAGATACTTTTCCATAAAATTATTTCACGCATCTGGATTTGGTCACAAAAGTGATTGGATCAGAATTTGGAACAGTTTTATGACATTCAGAAGTAGGAAGTAGAAGTAGGATCAATTTTTCCCGTCAATCCCCTAAACAGAAGGCCTTTACCCACAGTTTTCAAATTAGGGTGAAGTTTGAAGAAAATCCACAATTTCATGCATCTGGATTTTTTCACAAAATTGACTGGATCAAAACTGGAACAGTTTTATGACTTGCACGAGTAGGATCAATTTTTCTGTGAATCCCCTAAACTAAAGGCCTTTACTCACAGTTTTAAAATTAGGGTGAAGTTGGAAGAAAATTCACAATTTCTGGATTTGATCACAAAATTGATTGGATCAAAATTGGAACAGTTTTATGATATTCAGAAGTATGATCAATTTTTCTGTGAAACCCCTAAACTGAAAAAGGTCTTTGCTTCGATGAAGAAAATCTAGACTCCTAAAATTCAAATCCTGATGAGATGACTTTCCATAAAATTATTTCACGCATCTGGATTTGATCACAAAAGTAATTGGATCAGAATTTGGAACAGTTTTATGGCATTCAGAACCCAAAGGTTTTCATCTACACTTTTCAAATTAGGGTGAGGTTTGAAATAAATTTATCAATTTCATGCATTTGGATTTGATCATAAAAGTGACTGGATCAGAATTGGAACATTTATTTTTTTGATATTCAGAAGTAGGACCATTTTTCTGTCAATCACTTAAACTGAAAAAGGTCTTTACTTAAAGTTTTCAAGTTCAAGTGAAGTTCCAAGCAAATCTACAATAGCCAAATCTAGCCAAATCTAAACTACTTTAAACGTCCTGCACATATCAAGAGTAATTGTGTCGTTTCCAGGAATGAAAGAATTGAAGACCTATATTCAAATCAATCGCTTTTAAAATGCTCCATTTCAAAATTAAAAAAAAAATAATCAAATTTTACATCGAGGCATTTAATTAAACAGTACGTGCCGGACTATAATTATAATTGGACGTAGTTATGCAAAAAGGAATCAGATTGTGATTGTATTTGATTCCTTTTTGTATAACCACGTCCGATTATGGAGCAAGAAAACCCTTAGATATTTCCTTTGGCTTCTTTTTTTTTCTATTTTCCTTTTCATATTCTCAACCAGTTTTGGGCTTTCGCCGCCATTTTCAAGAGGTGACTATTTCTCTTCTCGATTAATTTCGAAGAGTTCATCAGAATAAACGAAAGGAAAGACCAAAGTGAACTTCGTCAAGACGAAACAAGAAGCAAATGACGCGCAAGTCAATTTAATTACTGAAATTTTATACAGGGTGGTCCGTGAAAAATCAATCCGCTACATCGTCTCTACAACTCATTGCTGTGCAGAAAGAAAATCAAAGTGAATCATTGTATTTTGTTGTTAGAAGTTGGAAATGGCCTTCTTTCTATTGCACCAATCAATTTTTCTGCCGGAGGCACTTTTATTTATTACGTACAAGAGGTTCACCCTGTATTTAAGATTTCATTGGCCAGTCAGGAGTCCAGTAATTAAGGGTTCGGTGAGAATCCTAAAGTTCGGTACCTCCTTTTATATTAAATTCGATGAACAATCGAAAACAGTTCGAAGATATAGGTTAGGATAGACAGTTTCGCAGATACGACTGTCAATTGTTTTTACTTTCTTTCTTTTTTATGGATATTCTCGTACATATTCATACCACGTGACGCAGAAATAAAATCTGTAAGCACAACCATATGGAACACTTGTGCTTTTGTTTTAAAACAAAATATTAGGTTACTCAGAATTTTTTTACGTTGCGTTAAAATCGGTCGTTTGTCCAGTGTTGCCGCATTTCGTTGAAAATGGCCTTCTTTAGTAGAGGTGGCGTGGCTATGGTCGTATTCAGATTTTATCTTTGCGTCACGTGGTATGAAGATATCGTCTATAAGAAAAAAAACAAAAGATCTGACAGTTGTGTCTGCGAAACTGACCTATGTTTTCGGACTATATCAGATTTTCCATGGAATTTAAGATAATAAAAGCACCGGAAATTTGTGATTCTATAATTCTATAATATAATTCTGTAATTTAATAAACAAAGAAGATGTTCGTTCGAGATTTTCGAAACTGAGAACTTTCAGTTTCTTGAAGATTTTTCAGAGACGAGTGTAGTTGGAAAAGATTTGTTTGCTTATTTTGATAGGCCTGAAAATCGCGCTACTTTTTTTGTAATTTAACCGTCTTTGTATTTCTTATAGTTTACGACAGTGACGGGCGCTAGCGGGGAAATGTACGATTGCGACGATTTTGTTTATATATATATATGTATGTCGGGTGTGTCTTTGTGAATGAATCCCCGAAACAATCGAGAGTGGGGTTAGCTCTTTCGAAGCGCCCAAGAGCAATGCTGATTTACGAGATCCTCATTCTAGCCCTTTAATTAGTTGTAACCCTGTAAATATTTATTTCATTTATTTGTGTGCAACGAGAAAGAAGAATTAAGCAAAAGAAAATGATTAAAAAAATGGCATTAGCGCCCATAATGTTTCTTGTCAAAATAGAAAAAAAAAAAACTGGAGATTAGAGAATTTAATTAAGATTAAATTAAAACTGCTGCGGAAAATAAAGGAAAACTTGAAAACTAAAAGTAAATAAACTAGACACGTTTTTTCTTTCAATGAAAAAAAAAAAAAATTCGGTAAATAAATAATGAAATAAAATAAAAACATTTGTCTCAAATCAGAAACCCATTTTCCTAAAAGCTGTTTAGAAAATTAAAAATAAAAAATAAAAAATATTGAATAAAAAAAATTAGCTAGCTCGATCAAATCCTAAGTTAAAAAATAAAAAAAATTTAAACCATTGTATTAACCAAAAATCAATGAAAAACAAAAATGATGTAAACAAAACTGTAATTGCAGTTTTTATTAAAATTGTGGAAAACAAAGGAAAACTTGAAAATGAATGAAGATTTTTCAGTAACAGGAAAATTCGGTAAATAAATAAATAAATAAATAAATAAAAAAATAAATATAAATAAATAAATAAATAAAATAAAAAAGCGAAAACGTTTTTTCTCAATCAGAAACCAAACTTTAAATAAGAGAAATTAACTCGCTCGAACAGGCTCTAGATTTAAAAATAACAAAAGTATAAGAAAGAAAAATTAATCGAACGTTGTAAACAAAACAAAATTTTGAATTCGTTGTAAAGTTCCGTGTAGATTCCTCGTTCCCGATAAGTTCTTTAAAATTCAAAATAATACAGCAAAAAACAGAAACGAGAGGCACAAATAAACGTGCTCAAAATAATTCTCCTGTTGTTTACGATGCAGTGGAACGTGATTCTAATGCGACATTCCGCCGCATTTTAGTTTTTTCAATACTCACGGATTTCTGGGTGAAAGCGAATTAAAAAAAAAAAAGATGTGTGCCCTGCAAACCCAGTATCACAATTCGCGAGGCAAACAAAAGTAACATTTGCTGCCCTCCGCCGCCACTGCACATTTTTGAACTTGACACTGTGGATGTCACTCGCGAAACACACCTAACGCATATCCATCCTTAGTCCACTGTACTTGTCCAGCCAAATTGGCGACTTCGCATTCGAGGGTGACTTCACCCCCTTCGTGTACCTTGACATCGCGAGGCTGTACCCTGAAGTATTGTTGTTGGGCAGAAACTGCACCGAAGATGAATAGTAACGCCAACACTGAAAAGAAAAGAAAAAAAAAGATTGATTAAGGTTGTAAAGTAGCAAGCGGCTTTAAGGCGATAAAGTGTTCCGGAAAATTGAACTAAAATACAATTATTACCGCCGCCGCTTTTAATCTGAAATGGTATTGTAGTAAATTTAAAGCTAATAACATAAAACTGCGGTGGTATTAGCGGTAAAAACCCTGGCGAGCAGAAGCAAAAGGCAATAATACGTACTGGATAGACTTTAGTTTAGAACTAATCCCCATCGGTTACGAATATAAATCTTAGCAGTTTCGCCACCGCAGACAACTAAACAGTTCCACGCCGCACATTTCGATAGAGAGAATTAACTACAGCTGGCCACTGGTGTTCATTTAATTATAATTTACACCCAGGCTATATACACTGATAACGATTCCAGCCCGAACTATAACTCGCTCTGTATCAGAGAAAGTACGGACGATTTATTGCGCGATACGCACACACATGCACGCCACTGGATTTTTTTTTCCTCCTCCCTTATCGCGCCCGGCACACCGCGAAATATTGGTCAGCAACCCTTGCTTCGTATTACGACAAAACGAGGTCCTCTCCGTGGTGCTCCTTCCTCTCCTTTCCACGCTCCAACGCGACCGTTACTCTTGCGAGTAGCAGGACTACTAAATCATCAATGAAGAAAATGTTAAGTTACAAGAGTGGGGAAGCAAGAACACGTTCTTCGGGTGGCCCCGTGTGGGGGATATATAGCTTAATATAGCCAGGCGTTTGTCAGAAGCTGTAAACATTTTTTTTTCTGTTTGGCTAGGAGCATATCCTTAGCAAGCGCTTCAATAAAAGAAGACGACTTACCTAGACAGAAATGATGAATAATGCTACCTACCCGAGTTACACAGGTACAGAGGGAGGTCATAATGGTCATAATGGTCATAACACATACTCCTATGTATAATTTATTTGAAACTTATAAGGCCAAGGATATGGATTTGTTACAATTAGAACCTTTGCCTTTCCAGTTGCCTACATGAACATACGATGCGTTCTGCAAACTTGTTTTGAACAGAAGTAACATTGACTTTTCATTTTCATTTTTTTTTCCTTCAGAACTGCCCCAGTGAGTAATCCACAGAAAGCCTGGAAAGTATTTTTACGAGGCAAATCAAAAACTGACGTACATTTTGACGAAAACAGACGAATTTTGCAGTTCTTTCCAAATTTCGCAAAATTCAAGTTTATTGGTACTATTGTATTGGCTAACAAAGAAGAGTTGGTACGAATGGAAGAAAGCAATTCCTTCAAATTTGCTGAGGAGTCAAAACTGTATATAATCTAGGAATCGATTGGAAGACACAACGGTTCAAATGAACTTGGATCAAATCCCATGTGGATCCTTCCAAAACTGGAGGGTCCTAAAACCGCTGAAGTGAAGTCAAAAGGCTAGAAGAACAAAGAAAATTGACAGAGCAACCAAATAAGAGAATAGCGATTCACATGAAATTGGATCAAATCTCATGTGGATCCTTCGGAAACTGGAGTGTCCTAAAACCGCTGAAGTAAAGTCAAAAGGCCAGGAGAACAAAGAAAATTGACCGAGCAACCTAATAAGGAAATAGCGATTCAAATGAAATTGGATCAAATCCTATATGGATCCTTCCAAAACTGGAGTGTCCTAAAACTGCTAAAGTAAAGTCAAAAGGCCAGGTGAACAAAAAAAAATCACAAATCACAGAGCAACTAAATAACAGAAAAGCAGTTCAAATGAATTTGGATCAAATCCTATGCGGATCCTTCCAAAACTAGAGTGTCCTAAAACTGCTAAAGTAAAGTCAAAAGGCCAGGTGAACAAAAAAAATTGACAGAGCAACCAAATAAGGGAATAGCGATTCAAATGAAGTTGGATCAAATCCTATGTGGATCCTTCCAAAAGTGGAGTGTCCTAAAACCGCTGAAGTAAAGTCGAAAGGCCAGGAGAACAAAAAAAAAAATCTCAGAGCAACTAAATAACAGAAAAGCAGTTCAAATGAATTTGGATCAAATCCTATGCGGATCCTTCCAAAACTAGAGTGTCCTAAAACTGCTAAAGTAAAGTCAAAAGGCCAGGTGAACAAAAAAAAATCACAGAGCAACTAAATAACAGAAAACTAAATAACAGAAAAGCAGTTCAAATGAATTTGGATCAAATCCTTTGTGGTTCCTTCCAAAACTGGAGTGTCCTAAAATCCCTGAAGTAAAGTCAAAAGACCAGGTGAACAAGAAAAAAAATGACAGAGCAACCAAATAAGGTAATAGCGGTTCAAATGAATTTGGATCAAATCCTATGTGGATCCTTCCAAAACTGGAGTGTCCTAAACCTTACGCTGAAGTAAAGTCAAAAGCCCAAGAGAATAAAAAAGATTGACGGAGCAGCCAAATAAGGCTTGAATCATCACAAAATGCAGAAAGAAGCTTCTGGCTGAGTTTGTTAGAAACGTCAATGTTGTATGTATCCAACATGTAGCCGATATTATAAAAGAAGCGAATATTGGAAGTCAAAAAGATATTCGATTAAGAAAAAGAGTTGCGTTCGTAAATTGCACTCTAAAGTCAGTTTTGGCTGGTATTCTAGTCTCTCTTGCATAAATGATTTTGTCTCACATCTTGGCAAAGCTTGTCGGTGAGCTAATAAATCAGGAAAGAAAGGGCGAGCGGATATTTAAGAAACGACATTTAAAAATGAAAACAAACATAGAAAAAAAATGAGGAAATGAAAAAGAAAATCAAGGCATTGTGTCAATTAAGAAATCCAAAAGAAAGTAAATAGAACATCACAAACCAACAAAATTAGTTCAAGGGCAGGTTTCCAAACTTTTTTGGCTCGTTGTCCTCTCCGCCGTCGTAATCTCTTCGGCGTCAATTTTAGTATGCTGCTTTCTAAACCTAAGGAATCTTTTGAGTAAAAGAGCCAATTGCAAATTTTCTTTGAAGATACTATGAAAGGTATGGTGAGTATATGGTGTGAATTATTTAGAGACTATCTTCGTCTGACAACAAAATATGAGGTTGGATGAACCCTTCAGAATGAATCTTTGCCAGATTAAGAGCTTGTGAATCCAAGTTCTACTTCGAGAAAATTGAAGTCATCATTCCCTAACGATTCCGAATCAGATGCAATTGCTTTCCCCTCGATTGCCAACAAAACAGGAGATTGGAGACATGATTTAGACTAAAGATTTGCTAAATTAATGCATTTCAAATCCATAGGGTCTAGTTTCAGTAACTTCAAATCGTCATTCCCTAATGATCCCGAATCAGGTGTCTACAATCGCTTTGGGCTTAAGGAGAAGAGAGAGGTGGGAGGACAGGAGAGGAGGAGGAGGACGAGGACGTTGGAGAAAGTTCAAGTCATCATTCCCTGTTGATCCCGAATTAGATACCTACAATCGCTTTCTGCTTCATAAGGAGAAAAGAGAGGTTGGAGGACAGGAGAGGAGGAAGAGGTTGGAGAAAGTTGAAGTCGTCATTCCCTAATGATCCCGAATCACATACCTATAATACCTTTCTGCTAAAGGAGGAGAGAGGAATTGGAAGACAGGAGAGGAGGAGGAGGTACTTATAATCGCTTTCTGCTTCTTAAGGAGATGAGAGAGGTTGGAGGACAGGAGAAGAGGAGGTGGTTGAAGGAAGTTCAAGCCGTCATTCCCTAACGATCCAGAATCAGATACAATTATTTTCTCCTCCATTGCCAACTCGACTAAACGGAAGGTTGGATGAAGTATTCAGGCTAAAGATTGTCCAAATTAAGAGTCCCTCAGATCCGTGTTTCAGTTTTTAGAGAAGGTGGAAGTTGTCATTCCCTAAAGATTCCGAATTAGATAAAATAATTTCTACTAATTAAGTCTTCTTAACGTGTGAATACGAAAAGGTCCGTTCATCTTCTTTCTTTCAGGCGGTATTTGTGATTTAATCATCAGTTATTATCGATGTGTAAATCAAGAAAAGAAGAGATACTAAGGTTGTATTCTTTTTAAAGGAGGCTAGACATACCTACCCATAATTTTGGATGCCCAGATGAAATCTCTTATTAATTAAGCCACCACCAGAAATATTTATTATTTTCTGAAGAAACTCTGTTCGTCTTCTTCTGCTCTCTGCGGCATTTATCGATTTTTCACGAATCGTCTCGAACTTGTCATTTTAAATTTGGCTAATTATGAACGATATGGACAAGAACTGATGCCACTGGTTTCTTCTTTGAATCTTCTTTGAATTTTTGCAGCGTGAGAGTTAACCACTCACTTCTACATCTGATTTCTTGATTTTGGCGGTTTTAATTCTCTTCTAAGAGGATTCTTCATTATCTGACTGTTCCTATTGTGGAAATCGAGTTGAAGACGACTCTCCAGCGGATAGGCTTCTATGGGCTTTTGGTATTCTAAGCTTTCTCATCCAGACTTCGTGGAGGATAGATAATTCCAAATGCTCATGACGATATCCTCTCAAGTACTATAAAATCACACCAAGGGAAGGAAAACGAACGACGAAATTAGAGAAAGAGCAAAACAGAACGCAGAGCTAAATAGTATCAAACACATTTTGCCAGGAAGAAAAAAAAAACAGAAATATCGAAAGAAGTAAAAGTAAAAATGTGGAAAAGGAAACAGTAAACCCGAGGCTAATATATGCTTTAGGAACTTTAGGATTTTAACGGGAAAGCACAAAAAGAAATTAGAAGCCTTTGAGATGTGATTCTTAAGAAAAGTTGAAAATGAAACCGGAATGGACAACATAAAAAATATAACACACGTGGCAAAGTTAAACGAAAACTCAATAAACAGATAAAACAGCGACATCTTACGATCGCTTTTTGACCTGACATTGCAACAATTTTTTTTGAAAACTCAATAGTTAATAAAATAGAGGAGCGAATACCAAATATGTTATGGACATGTAAAACAGATGGAAAAAATAAAATTAGTGAAAATGTGTCTGTTCGAAGTAAGAAGTACCGGAAAGAAAAAATGGGGCAGACCAAGGGAAAGGTGGCAAGAGAGAGAGTCAACCAAGCTTTGGACGTAAGAAGTATGAAACGGGAAAAGATGAAAAATATGGCACAAGATGAAAGACAGTGGGAAAAGATTAACAAGACGTTGTATGTTCGAAGCAAGAAGTGACGAAAAGAAGAAGAAAAGGGGAAAACCAAGGAAAAGGTGGCAAGAGCAAGTCAAACAAGCTTTGCACATAAGAGGAATTAAAACGGAAAAGGTGAGAAATACGGTAGAAGATGGAAAACAATGGGCAAAGATATATGGAAGGTACCTATGAGAGAAAACTCAACTCCACCCCAACGCCTCACCTTCTTAAGGGTGGATAGGCGAAGGGATTAAGTAAGTAAGTAAAGGATTTTGCTTAGAAAGGATTTGGTAGTCGGATTTTGCAGTATTCCACTTTGCATGGCTGATGGAAGACAATGGAGAAAGACACGCAAGGAACCTACGAGAGAAAACTCAGCTCCACCCACCGCCTTACCCCCCATGAGGATGTGCAAACATAGGGGTTAAGTAAGTAAATAAGTAAGTAAAGGATTTAGCTTTGGTACGGGACGATTTGATAGTTGGATATTGCAGTATTCTAGCTTGCACGTCTGATTTTATTTGTGTACAGATTATTCTTTTTTATTTCTGAAATTTGGTTTGCCTTTTCGATTGATGGAGGAGGTGGAAGTGATGGAAGTTTCCCAGGGCTTGTCTTCTTTTGGCGGGTTTGAGGTTTTTTTGACCGGGGAGGTGGAAGTTTCCCAAAGGCTTCTCTTATTTTGACAGGTTTGGGGTTTTGTTGACCTTAGGCGACGCTCTTTCGCAGTCGTCACTCTGATTTAAGCAATCTTTTGTTTCCAGTTGATTGGGTTATTATTCAAACCTAGCTTTTCGGCGGGTTGCCATTTGGTTTTGGAAATGAGGTAGTCCTTTGAGAGCTTGTTTTGGATTGATTGTCTTGGATGCTATGGTCAGTTTGCCTGCTAAGCAAAGATGTCTGATAGTGCGCGAGGAGTATGATACGAAAGTGTCGGAGATTAAGAAAGGGTGAAGCTTGTAGCATGATTGGTCTGATGGTTGAGGGTCTTATTTTCTTTGGAAGGATCTTTTTGTAGAAAGCAGCACGAATTTATAGGGATATTGGGTTTCTGCTTTTTTAGCATACCTTACCCTGTCCAACCCTTTGAAGGTTGTCTTGAGGAGTGTCGTTTTCAGAAGCCAAAGTGTTCCATTATGATGTAAGAGAGTTTGTTGCATTCTTTTAGTCTTCTGAGGATTATTTGACCAAGAATCGAAGAATTGATACATATACAACTATTTCCATGTTTTCCTTTTTTAGGTATGTGAATGACGTTGTCTTTATTTTCTGCTGTTTGATGATATGCGATGGATGCTCGTTACAGAAGCACTCCACAATAAACATTAAACATGTACAAAGTATTTACTCGTGTTCGAAGTTAGAATTAACCCCAGGGCATTATTACGATGGCAAGTACGGCGTGGAACGTTGGAGAGTGGAAAATTTTACTGCCAACAAATCCCATTTCGCAAAACTGCAGCAGCTTTAGTTTAAATTCACGCCGGCAATATACACTGGAGCGTATATCAATTTTAATGGAGCGCCGCGCCGCCACGTTCGCCGGCGCGGCGCTGCATTTAATGTTGTTACTTTTAATGTTGCGCAAGTTGTAAACAAAACCCGAAACTACCGGCGAAATTCCGACGCATCGTAACGGCCAAAGTTTCTTTTTATTAAATTCTACGTGCATGTGTTTAGTGTTCCAGTCGAAAAGAAGATGCAGTTCTTGAAATTAATCTTTTCTTCGAGCAGATGCTGCGAAACTGCATTGTCGTGTTCGGTTTGGGTTGAGTTGGGTTGGCTTCTCAGTATGGTACGTGGATGCGTTTCATTAAAATAGAATGAGTGTGCGGAACTTCAATGTACATGCATTTTTTTTTTTTTGCTCACATGTGAACACAGTTTTAATTATTTGTGGGAGTTTAAACTGCATGTTTTCCGCCGCAACTGTAACGGAGCTCGGTAGATAATTTATTGCGAAAACACGTAACAGAATCTGATTTTCTGCGTTCATGAACGAAATGGTATTTAAGTTTTTCACATCCGCTGTCCTCTATTAATAATGAAGTCAATTAGCGTTCCAGTAATCAATTTATAACTGCGCTTTACAAAAAACAAAATAAAATAAAATAGACCGTGGTTATAACATATTTAGGTTTTAACTATGGATTTTTATATTGATCAAGGAAAGCTAGTGTCTTCCATTTCAACCAACTTTGTTAAAAAATGAAACTTTACGGGTGGCTTTGGAAGGTAATTGAAAAGAATAAACAAATTTTTAGCAATAAATTCTCTCAATTAAATCTAGACTTAGTCTAGTCGTATAATTGCGTACGGAAGACACTTGCTGCTTTTATTATTTAACAAGTTCAATTACCATTAATTAAATTTAAACACCGGTTGCTCTTGGGCTTTCGTTTTTAATTGCCGAGTCGCATCTGCCAGATACTTCCACTATTTTCCATCTGCCGCTCAAGAAAAAAAAAATAAATAAAAATAATCACTTCATTTGGCGCATTAGAAAGAAGCAAGCGTATAACAACTATCCAGCAGCAAGCAAAAACAAATAATCGTAAGCCGTAAATAATGCCGAGATAGTCTTGCGTTGGTAATGCTTAATTTAATTGTTTTCGGCGAGAGGGGGCGCGCAAAAGAAGCGACGCGGAACAGCGTGTGTGGGGCGGGTAAAAGTCCGGGGCAAAAACGTCCCGCTTGTCATAAAACATTTGTAAAGCAACCGCGAGAGAAAACGTTCCTTTTTCTCTGCGACTCGCCGCCGCTTCCTGAAAATTTATTTTTTCTCGTTCTTTCTTTTTTTTTTCTTCGCCGCCGCTTGCCGAAAAACTTTCTCGTTCGCGTATCTGTTTACGAGGCGGAATTGTAAAGTTTCTCGTTAAATCAATTGATTTAACAATGAGATTATTCCGGACCGGTTTTCTAACTTTCAGACCTTCCGAAGTTTCCTCCCTCTTCCTCTCCTCCGGAGGAATATAATAATACTTGAAGTAATTCGAAAACCTTCATCCTTTAAATTTTGTTAACTTTATTTTCATGTTGCAAGAAAAGTCAAGGTATTAGGTAGATAAATCCAGCCATTTTATTTGGTCTACCTTACCTTGCGTAGCTTTGTGTTGTACTTACGTAAACCAGAAGGGAATGTATCAAAGTTTGTAACAGAAATGAAGAAGTAAGAAGAAGAAATTTAATGTGTCCACGAAGACCCAGATACACACTTTTACGGAACACTAATTTTCCCAATTCTGCTTCATGGATCCAAAACACGAACTTCTCTGCAGTCAATTCCAGTTTGCTTCATGGATCCAGAACACCAACTTTATTGTAGTCAAATCTGAATGAATTCGTATTTACGCCAAATATTGAAGCCTCCAGGAAGACCATAATTGCAGAAAGCAATCTGGAAGAACTGAACACCAAGCGGTAATAGAAGAATGGGTCCAATAACGATTTGCATAGAGAGAATTAATTAGGTGTTCTCATGGGGATAGGTCTAGAACCATCAGGAGCATGTGCATTACAGGAGAAAAAAATCCTGATGGCTTTGGATTGTCCTCCAACGAATCTTTTGATAGTATGCACGTCAGTTAGTACCTACCCAGAGTTCTCCGTAAAGACAATCAAGTCGAGGAAAATTGAAGAAGACGTCAAAGGAAACGATCAACGCGAATGAAGGAAAACGTGGTTGAAAATTCCGAGGAAGATGCCAAGAATGGAAACATCGTTTTGGTAAATCGTGGAAACCATTGAGACATCAGGAGTAAAACTAATGTTCCTGTACTTGGAAGATTGGGTTTTCGGGGATTGTTGCTATTGGTTTATTTTGATCATGTGTTCGACGATTATTAATAACTTTCGTCAAGTGAACGACAACGGCCAGTCTCCAAATACCCAGTTCTCCAAACCTCCGAAGAGCTACAAAAATTCAATTAATTACAAAGGAAGCGTCAGAGTTCAATTTGACAAGAGAAGTGCTGCGAAACATCAGAATTCAAAATATTCAACGCCATTCTAAAAATTGGAACCTCCCAAGTCAGTCGCAGGTTTCTGTACTCATCGCTACTTCGTAACCAGCGAATCCAATCTCCATCGACTTATCAACTGCTTCCAATTCTTCCGGAAACTTCTTGGAAAACCCCTAATAAATAAATCCAATCCATTCTAGAAGGCGAAAAACTCGTACCAAACCATCACTTCGGATTTTTTCCACAAACCTAAGCATTCGATCGAAAAAAAAATATCGCAGGGCCGCATTCCTACACGCCGCCAATCAGAAATTTGATGAGGTCTGGCGCAAAAAATTAAAACTACGAACATATTCCCTGATAATTTCCTGAAACTGACAGAACACATTATGTATAGTGGCTTGCCTCAGGGCAACATCATGTGACCACTACCGTTTCTGATTTATACACTGCTGATCAATCTTGAAACTGTAAATGTGACGGTTATCTTTTGATCTATGCAAAATACAATCATGGTTAAAGAAGCCGCTTGTTAAAACAAAATCTATCAAGATGAAATTTTGAGTTTAAAGCGTGCCCCCCAGACGGTCAAGAGCTTGACCTTTAAGAAACAGATAAAATTTCGTTCGTCCTC
This sequence comes from Prosopocoilus inquinatus, assembly GCA_036172665.1. NCBI lineage: Eukaryota > Metazoa > Arthropoda > Insecta > Coleoptera > Lucanidae > Prosopocoilus > Prosopocoilus inquinatus. The sequence continues at coordinate 4,873,573 of CM069873.1, forward strand.
AACATAATGTTTTTAGTGGCAGCCAGTGTTTCTTTTTAGATTGACAATGCTAATTAAACGTCGGCCACAAGAGGCGTCGCCGCCGCCGGCGAGACGCTTATCTGCCCGCTGAATTGAATTTGGGTTTTCGCGACGAGACGGTCGGTCGTTAAAGTGCGTGTGTATGTATGTATGTTTTTGTTGGGACGATTTCAAGCACACCAGCAACATGTGCGCGATGTAATTTAATACGTGTGTACCTCCCGCTTCGAGCGTTAATAATATGGTGTCTGCCCCCCCGTATGGGATGCTCTATTTTTAATGCTTGCCAGAGACAGAAATTAGAAAAGTATAACTCGTTCGATGAGTAAGTGTGTGATGATGAGTCGGGGGTAATTCGATTGGGCGGAAATGCTTGCACATTCATGCATACCTCTCAGTATAATTTTGGATTCTAAGAAGAAGCCACAACGCATAAAATTTCCATTAAAAAATTAACACTCTAAAAAGAAAGACCTCTAAGGTTTTAATATCATCCAAGTTTTCCCGCAGTAATTTCTTTACCCTTGGACGAGGATGGGTGTTGCTGAGGACCTCTCAAACTCCAGGCAACCAGCTTTAGTAAACGGTTTACCAGCGTCAGCCTATTGGGGTTCATTCTTTTAGAAACAGAAAGCAAAAAATAACATTCGAACCAAAGCAGGGTATGGACGGAAATACTGAAATGAAAAGAACATGCCAGAAACTTTAACTTGCATCACAAACACCATAAGAACGAAAAAAACAAACTGGCATGGTTTGGATATACCTGTAATCAGAGCAGAGCCAAGTGATATGATTAATTAATTATCTCCTATTGCAAAGCTCCTCAAAGACAAAAATGAAGCGTAGAAGGAAATAAATTGAAGACCATCAAAGCACTGAGTATGTTTATTTTGATCAACTAAGCCAACTAAATAACACAATGGAAGTCGAAGAAGAAGAAGAAGAGGAAGAGGTAGAAACAAAAGGGACAGACATCGAAATGTCTGAGACGATAAAGTCTTTATTCCAAAATCTATTCTGTTTATATCATTGTGTTGTAGTTCACATTGAAATGACGAAAAAAGCAAAACAAGAAATGTACTACGTCGCACTGGCGATGACACTCTTTTTTTGTTCTCTGACATAAACCTTACACAAAGGACGACCATATGTTCTCTGCAACGCCCGTCATTTGATATTAACGCGTATTTCTGTTCCCATTTATTTTATTCATCGAGTGACATTTCGCATTACGCAACGGATATTCACAATGTCGATGGTATCAGCCAGACTGGTTGGCTGTTTATAATAATATTAAGTCGGTGCGAACGTGAGCACCCAACAATGAACGGCGCACGTTTATAATTGTATCTGATTAATTCTTTCTCTTCCGGACCAGCCTCTAAGTGCTTCCTCCTTGTTGTTTTAAGATTTTTCTCATCTGGCCGGAAGAATTAGCATATTATCTCTTCTTTCACAACCAACCAAGTTCAACGCGTTAGGGTCAGGGATCAACGATTGATTATGATTAGTTTAAGTAGCTGTAAGTATCGTTTTTTATTTCATTGTAAGACATGCAAGCACGTGACGTGATTGAATGTCAACGCTTTAAATCGACTGCTTTCTGTGAAACACATGAAGCAAAAAGTAATTAGCACATTCCGCAATCATAGTTTGCGACTCATGTCGATAATTAAAGGCGACTGTAATTGTACTGAAATTTTAAATACCTTGAGGAATTGCAGTTAGAGATGCCGAAGAATAAATGGTAAGTATAATTGTAGGGAAAGATAAAATTTGCTCTCTCTTTACAGTGTATTTAGTCTTTTAATAAACGCTGTATCTGAAGAAAAAAAATCCGAAGTTGATTTTATTTCGTGTAATTACCAAGGCCCGGGAGGTTTGTGGGGTTCAAAATCCAAACGCCTAGTCAGATGCGGCAAGCTCTCGATTATACACAATAGTCTTCATAATCATAAATGTAGATATTATTTTATAGCAAGGTGCTTGCTAATTTTCAGTTTTCCCGGCTGAAACTTCTTTTAGTATCTGTCAAGAAATTAGTTTACAGATTTTATTTATCTTAGAACATTTTGCATATCTGATAATAACGAAAACATATTACCTGCCAATCGAATCATTTGATTTTCAAGCTACACTCTGTAGAAGCAGAAAGAATAAAATGGTATAAAAGATGTCGCAGAAATGATGAGATAAAAAGTAAGTAAAGTATCTTTTGCGAAACGAAGGACAGTATCAAAGTTATTTGAACCGGGAATTACTTTCACATGCAAAAAAAGGAATTTAATCCAGACGATAAAATGGTGTTTAAATGAAGATAAAGCCTTTCCTGTATCATTACGTAAAGTGACGCGTGTTTTTGAGTCCACGTTAAAAATGTCGCTTCCAATTTCGTATAAATTAATATCCCCCTGATCGATGTCGTTCCTGAAATAACTTTCCATTAAATACTATAATCGGCGGTTACACAACAGCTTGTATTTAAATTAATACGCCCGATGTCTGCGCGGAGAAACCGAAACCACGCTCCGCACGTTGTTTTTCAAGAAGACGACGAAGAAGAAGAAGAAGAAAGCTGGTGGCAAGGGGCAGGTGAGGCCGCGCACCTGCCGGGACAAGCTGATGTGGAGGATGGACAATTTGGGGCCGAGCCGGCTAAGTTGGCGTAAATTTGTTAATAAATGGCGGTCGTTATTCATCGTTATTAACTAACTTGTAAATTACGAAACGTGTCCGATCGGTTTGGTTTCGAAAAATTGCTTACGCAAGTAAATAGGTTAAAAGAAGTGAACTCTTTTAGCTGAAGCACCTGTTGAAACTTTCGGTCAAGAAAAAACAGATGAGTAAGATCAAATCAAGTCAGATCCGGGGTCTATGCATCATATATAAGATCCAGGAAGCTTTTTGTGTAGATGACGACATAATTAGTGCGTAAAAATCGCACATAAACAACAGTCAGTTGTGGATCAAATCAATGATGGATCTCATAAAGCGATGAAGCACGATTGGGTCAAACGGTCAAATAAACCCGATTGTGTAAAGATTGCACGCACAAATACGTTCTACAGAAAAGGCAAATGTGAATAAATAAATACCGCAGCGGGTATTTGTAAACAACTATCAACTGTTCGCAATAATGCGTATTTAATCTGACGGCTTTGGTAACAAAATATCTCTTAAGGCGATATCGAAATATTATATCATCCGACTAGGCGTTCGAACTTTGAATCCCACAAACTTCCCGTGCCTTAATAATCTATCTACAGTCTTCAAACAAAGAAAAAGAAACCGTTGTTGGATAATTAACTGTTGTTGCTGTACATTAAGATTGTATAATCATGTTCTGGTAGGAATGCACTTCTTTCTTCCTTCGTGATCTATCTCGAATGATATGAGTAACTGAATCGCGATCAATTCCGGCGATAAGGTGTTGATAAATTCGAAAACGCTTTCAATTTCCTTTCAATCTCTCCTCTGTACGTCTGCCTGTGATTGAAACTGTGAGAACAGTCGATAATGGTTAGTTCCTCGTGCACGTAATAATTCGTGTGAGTTCGATCTCATCTTGAAATCAATTTCGAACGGAATGATATTTATGTAAGCGGTGTGTCAATTCCCCTTGCAGGAAGTTATTGCTAATGACTATCTATCCGTCTTGTCTTGAAGACATGACTTAATTAAATACGACCGCGTAGGTTGCATCTTCTAAATTATTTACTACTTACTTCAAGAGAAAATAAAAATTTGAAGGTGATACCTACTGATTTATTTTCTCCTAAAATAATTCCGTCAGGCAGGGTTTAACCCCTGTATAGGGTAATCCGTAGATGGTTCGGAGGGGTGAAATAATGGTTGACGTGTGCCACAATCTGTCGGACTCGGTGTCGTTTTCAAGGGCGCATCTGCCGTAGCAGGTGCTCCTCTTTCCTGTCGTTCGTGCCCCACATCGACGTCACGTAAGGGTAGTGGAGACGGATTTCCTACCGGAATCCGCCGAAGCGTACTGTCACATCGTAATTATTTATTTATGCGCTCGTATCCTTGTGTGCGTCGTCTTTTGATTCGCCCCGGCTCAGAGAGAATAGTAATGGCGTAATTTAGGAGACGTATCTATCTGTGTGATTGAATTGCATATTTTAGCGCTCGTTTTTAATCAACGCCGTGGATGACGGCTTGGGGGATGGCATTTGAAAATAGTGATTCGGGAAATTTGAATATCGGCTCATCCCTGTTCGAGATGAAGCACTTGCCCTATATCCTCTTGTCAATGACAAAAAAGTGACTTCTTAACTACTTACTTGAATGTCTTATCTTTTTGTAACATGTTTGTCAACTTGATACTGCAGCAAAAATGGAAAATAATTAATAAAAGTGCACCGCAGTGATAAAAAACAACGTCATCAACAGAAACCATGAGGAAGTCTCCCTGCAGGAAAAGAGGAACCTTCCTTAGAACCTGTTAGATAGGTCTGGAAGCTAGAAGAAGATAGAAAGCAAATGTATAAACAAGAAGTCTACAATTTTAACAGAAAAGAAAAAGTCGAAAACAAAGCTGGTCGACAAAGAAGAAAACAATATTCTGAAATTAGCCAAAAAGCAAAGAGATGCGTTAAAAACGATCAAGTTAAGCTGCTTTGGAGATTTGGAGAATTGGGTATTTGAGGATTGCTGTTTGAGGATTAGCTTTCGTCGTTCACTTGACGAAAGTTATTGGTTACCGTTGATCACGTGATCAATGAAAACCAATAGTAGCAATTCCCAAACACCCAATTTTCCAAGCAAGAAAATCAGCTTTAATGAACATTCTTCCTTCTGTCAACCGCTCTCTTGTTTTTCCATTGCTGTCTGTTCTGTGTATCATTATACCAGTTCATCTATCTCTTTTTAAGTCATCGTGGCGAGTGGTCGCCCAACACTTAATTCCTTTCACCTCGAGTCCTCCACCTGTCTTCTATTTTCGCGTCGTCAAGAATCCCAGGCTTCAGTTTTCGATCTTTAAGTTTTATCACTCACATTTTACCCAACATCTTTCTTGGGAAACTTTGCTCCACAGGCAAACGCAAGAAGGCTCAATGTTGAGTTTTCATTTTCGTAGGGTGGTTCAGCCATCACTGATTTTACTTCTCTGTAGACAGTCCATTTAAATCTCTAGGTTTTCTTAATCGATGGGTATCGTCTGCCTTATACCCTTCTTCCTATATATATATATAGGAACTCTTTATACTTTCTGAGAATCAGCGAGGAAGGTAAATAGAAACCCAGATCGAAAGAGAAACGCTTCTTGATAAAACCACGATTCTTAGATCTTTTCTTACCATTTGAGAATGGAAATAAAAAGGCGGTGACTTCTCGAGTCTGATTCGAACCGAGTAAGATGATTACCAAATCCAAGACGTTCTTCCTGAAACAAATTGCTAAGACCTAGGTCGCTTAGATCTTTTTCCAATTTTGACGATGATCCGAAGGCGAGTGGTTCTTGCAGTCATATATATGTCCCTGTACAAGTTTTTTGAAAATCATTAGTGGTAGACCGTTTTAGAAATGGTTTGGTCAGGTCAAAAAAAGTTCCTTTCGATATTTAAAGATGGTTTGACTGCGAGCTCTCGAAACACCTTTGCCTATGGGTAAGTTCTATCCTCCTGGAAAGGTTTGGTAAGATTGTAGGTAGCTTCATGGGTGTTTCCTCAATTTTTGATGAAATATTCATCCCAAATTTTGGTCGCCCAACCAAAACCCCATAGTAAGCCATTAATCTTAATTAACTGGAAATGAGACTTTGGCTCCTTGAACCGTGAATAACCTGAATAAGATAATTGACTTATAAACCCAAAATGCAATGTATTCTCTGAAGAGATTTAATAAGACCAAGGTCGTTTAGATCTTGAGGTGAGGAATGCTTGAAGCGATTTATGACCTTGTCAGAAATAAGCTATGAAAATGAAAAAGAAAAATTATAAATATTAATAGACTTTCTTTTGGAAAAAAGGGCGAGTCCTCCAAACGGTTTGAAACGACTTTGCCCAGGTTAAGTCCTTGAAGATTTGATAAGGCCGAGGATACCGCATCCTCATAATTGACGCTGATCTGCGGAAAAGAGTCCTTGAAGTGATTTGATATACTTAATCAGGTCTTGAGTAAGATTTGATGATAACGCCAAGGTTTTTGGCTCTGAAGCCTTATATCTACAGTTAAAAAGGGGTGAGTCATTTGCAGGGAGTATCATTTTGTCCGAGTAAAGTCCCTTGGGTAACCCCAAAATGCATTTCCTAAGGAGAATTGAACGCGTTTTCCTCGCCTTTTTCTCAGTATTATTTAAGACTCGGCTTTTTCTTCTTCCTCTGATGATTGCTATACCCAAACAGCATGTCTCCAGTAAAGATGCGATCCAGAGGTAAGTCATTAGTAATTAAAAATTGAAGAAGTTCTTTTATTTTTCTTGCAAACGTTTTATAGGGTCTGGAGGGTCTACTAAATTTTCCAATTTTGTTTTCTGGATAGGATCTCCGAAAACGTAGAAGATAAAAGCTGGTCACCTTTTAGGCTTTGAGATGGTATCGATGACGTCGATGGATAGGGACGTGGCCTTGAACAATTTAAGGCCTACGCTCCATGCTTTTATCTACATTCCTAGATTCTATCGAGCTTAGTCTAAAGTAAGTTCCTCGAGATGATTGGTAATCCCAAAACGCTTTTTCTGAGAAGACCTGGTAAGCTAGAAGTTTTCTGGACTTTTTCTTCTTCTAATATTTGATGACCTACAAGTGTGGAGGTGAGTTCCTGAAGTAGTTTCATATTTTCAAAACGCAAAGCAAGTCTTGGCGTTTTCTTTTTTCTTCTGCCCTTTCTTTTTTCCTCAGTGCTTCCTCTTGCAATTGTGATCTTTATTATTCCTCTGGTTATTGTTCCTCATGGTCATAATTAACCTGCCTGTTGCCTTTTCCTGTTGCATGATTTGGTTTTAATTACTTCTTCTTTTGTTATTTCTCCTATTCCTTCTACACTTACCATTTTTTTGTCTTAGTCTTAGGTGTGCCCCAATAACCCAAGTTCGCATCAAGTGGTAATTTTTACGACACAGAGATCTAAATTCTCATCATTTCTGTATTACATCGAATTGCTTTCATTGTGAACTTTTGGGAGCCTGAATTTACAAATCACAAAGCTCCATCATTTCCTTTCAAGATATTATTAGCGTTATGTCGTGAAGAGGACGCAGTTGCAAGATGGTAAGAAATTAACACTGAGAAGTCGAGATTCTAAAATTAATCTCGGCTTCTCAGGTATGATGTCGTAACGTGACCGGATGTTATACTTTCATTCAAGTCGAAGAACAGGTTTCCGAATACGCCGAGGAGGCACTAGTCGATGGCCTCTCGATTTTTACACCTCGAGCCACTACCTTCCAAGTCGTAAGACCGAACGATCGCAAAGCAGGAAAGTTCAAATCGGAAACGCAGAGGAGCCAATTATACTCAAAGGAAGCTCGACCTATAGCTCTTACTCCAAGCTATCATATGTATACACATGCATAAATTGATATTACAAGCAAAATGTAAATTGATTGGAGTTGTTTCTCTGGAAACGCCGCTTTGAAATATTACGCGTTGCTACCGAGTTATGATGGCCATTTACGAGGAGAGGTTTCATTCATTTAATAATTCATCGCGATCAACCCCACCAGATGGAGCTTTCGATTTTTTACTTCGACCGGCTGGTTCGATTTTTGTAACGCGCCGGATCTAGTTTTACCAGTGCGCAAAGAAACGAAATATTTCATCCAAACAATGAGATGTTGGGAATTGAAAGCTCGACAAACCTGTTTTCACGCACTAATAAACTCGATCGGAGATATGTATGTACTTACATGATATCCAAGCAAGCACCATATGGATCGATAAAAAAAGAAGAATTTGCACAAAACTGAAGAGTAACAGCCATTGTATTGTGTATTGCAGAAATAGATATATCAATAATAACAAAGTGGGTAGTGGGTAGTTATCTAAACGCGAAGTCTTCGTATTTTTAATGTTAATAATATGGTAGGCTTACTCGCCTGTCGGATAACTATTAAGCTGAAATTGTTTTCCCGGCGATAAATTACGGCCGTATACACAGTAGTAATACATATAATAGTAATTACTTAAGATGCTGATAGTAAATAATAACAATCCACATGGAGAAATATGTGCTTTGGCCAAAGAAGCTGCGTATCTCCGCAGGAGATCGATGTAATTATTGCAATTATCATCAGCGCTAAAACTTGGCGTGTATTCTATTAGGATCGGGTTCGTTTCGAAAAATGTGGAACGGAAGTTCGCGTGAGTTTATACGTGTGATTAGTTTATTTTTGACAGGGCTTAATGTTCGCACCCAAAGGCATGAGATTCGATGCAGTTTTCGCAACAGAATAAGTTGTATTATGTACTACAAGCCTATCATATCATATTAGTATACTTTTTCCATCACGAACAAAAAGTGTCTGAAGTTAGAGTCCTGAGGAACACCACAAGTTGCCTGATACCAGCGTGCAGCAGAGAAGGCGACCACCCTGAGCGTATGAAGTAGATTATTATTAAGAGACGTTGCGGAATGGGTTTGAATGCAGGACTCCTTTTATGATCGGTGCGGTGTGGGTGGGCGTGTTCCACAGATTACAAAGGAAGACGTCATTGACCTTGCTTTCTCGCTCATTTCAGCAGTTCTAAACAAGTGGTACCTCCGAAATTTTTTGGCTATGCAACCACCCGAAAATATGCGCAGAAGATAGTATTTCATCTACTTCTACTGAGATTTTTTGACTTGCATACGGTTAAATAACACCCTGTATATTCACAGTAACCAAGACGATTTTCCAAGAAATGGAGGATGGATTTTTAATGCCTTTACACCGTATAAAAAGCAGACAGCAGGGCCATGAACACCGGGGTACTAAGCTCTATAACAAATTACTAACGAAAATAAGAAATAAATCGCCAAGAGGTTTCGAAAAGGCAGTTAAGACAAAATTGATTAGCCATAGTTGTCACACAATGCAAGAATTTTTGACAAAACAAAATTTCACAACTCGGTTAAAACATTATAATTAATATTTCTTAGTTTCTTCCACTTTTCATTTTTATTTTCTTCTCTTGAAGCTGTTTCTTAATAACTAGCATCCATTTGGCGTTCATGTAATTTTTATTGATCAATAAATATGCTATTATTACCTTCGACACGATCAATTTCGATTATTGCACCGCCAGCTTGGATTGAAAAATCGAACCGACACGATTTTCGACCTCCACTCGTCGAGACCTTTCATCTCGTCATTCTGGCTACTTCTAAGATCCTGAAGAATGCTGGCAATATTGATGTTGGTATAATTACTACTACAATCAACGAGGTTGTTTACTGAAGTAACTTTTATTATTTTAAATGCACCTTCTGATAAACACAGATCTATAATTATTAAAGTTAGAGGTGTTGTTTTGGATTTCCAAATTTTTCCGATAAACCGCATGTCAGATGAAAGGTTTCGACGAGTGGCAGTCGAAAATCGTGGCGAAGGCGTACGCATTTTTTTGAAATCCGAATTCGCGCGAGTTCGTATCCAGAGTTCGATGTAATCGTCGGATTCCTTGAACTTTTTTACTCATAAGGGAGCGCCAGTTTCGTATTCTGACACCGTTGAGAGGTCGAAAAAAAAATGCGCGTTTGCTTCGAATCGGTCAGGGTGCTTATTCTCGAATGAAGGGGGGCGGAACAGATTCACAAGAGAACGTGACGTCAAAATGGCGCAGTTCCCCTACGATTTACGTAGGCTTGCATGAGAGTGTACGTCATTTTGACGTCACGTTCTCTTGCGAATCCGTTTCCCCGATTCGAGAATAAGACTACCGTACGTTTCGTTGCAAATCAGATGATACGTCTCGATGAGTGGAGCTCGAATGTCGTGTCGGTTCGATTTTTAGATCCTAGATGGCGCTATAAGGTCGGTAGATAATTTAAAGGACCGAAAACGTACTTTTTTTTTAATTCGGATTAACGCGCATTCGCATCCAGAATTCGCTTTCTGTTTATTTCTTTAAATCCGAATCCGCGCGCGTTCTTATCAAGAATTCGGTGCAACTATCGGACCCCTTGGATTTTCTGACTCATAAGAGAATGGCAGTTTCGCGTTCTGAGGTGGTTTAGCGGTCGAAAAAATTCGCGACTTTGCTTCCAATCGGTCAATCCGTTTCGTCGCGTACCAGGTGATACGGCTCGACGTATGGAGGTCGAAAATCTGTATTTCTAGATTCTAGATGGCGGTATAAGGTCGGTGAATTATTTAAAGTACGAAAACGTACCTACTTTTTTTAATCCGGACTCAAGCGCGTTCGCATCCAGATTTCACTTTTTGTTTTTGTTTTTAAATCCGAATCCGCGCGCGTTCGTATCCAGAATTCAGTGCATCTATCAGATTGCTTGGGTTTTCTTACTCATAAGAGAATGGCAGTTTTGCATTCTAAGGTCGTTTAGCGGTGGAAAAAAATTCGCGAGTTTGCTTCCAATCGGTCAGTCTGCTTCCTCGCATATCAAATGATTCGTCGCATATCCAATGATTCGTCGGATATCAAATGATTCGTCGCATATCCAATGATTCGTCGCATATCAAATGATTCGTCGCATATCAAATGAATCGTCACATATCAAATGAAACGTCGCATGTCAAACGATTCGCCTCAACGTGTGGAGCTCGAAAATCTAGATTTCTAGATCCTAGATGGCGGTATACAGCCTGTGAATTATTTAATCGCTGAAGATATTCTATTTTTTTAATCCGGACTTGCGCGCTTTTGCTTACAGAATTGGTTTTCTTGCTTTCTTTTTTGAGGGAGAGGGCGCAAATTAAATATTTGGCCCCAGGCGCAAGATTATCAGCTTGATACTCAAACCGTTTAATATTGTTATTGTTTCTCGAATGATTATGATTTCCTTCCAGATAAATTTGTGAAAGAAAATTGAGCAATATTGGCCAGAAGGCTCAAGCGTCAAAGAATAACAGACAGCAGTCGGTTTGGAACTTGAAAAATAAGTCGCCTTCTGATAAACCCGGGGATCGCATGTAAGACATAAAATTACATCCAGCTTTGGTCTACCGAAGAAGCAAGCCAGGCAACACGGCTCTAATTGAAGAGGACCAATAATTAAGCCGCGGCCTCAAAAGTTCATTCACGGAGCGGCCGGCGTTCCCACAGCGTTCTCATCATCTATTATGGAAATGTTTATCTTCTCTTTCGAGGCGACCAGTTTTTAATGTCTTGTACGAGTGTAAACTAGACTTCCGGTTGTCTCTAACTAATTTCACATTTATTGCGTCAGGGCTAATCAGGTGCGTTTACGACATGAAATATCGTCGGATGTTTCGAATTCGGATTAGGAATTTTTTGTTTTTGTTTCTTTTTTTTTTCTACTCGGGCTTAATTTACCAACCGACAAAGCGTAAAAAAATTCGATGTGTAAAGAAAGATACTGTGATATGTAGTGGTTGGCCTTGGATGGAAACGAGACGGAAAAATCAGTGCAAGTTCACTCTTACCAGTTGCCAATAATTCTTTTACGTACATAAGTATGTAGTTAACAGGTTTTAATAAAATTGATCACAAATTAGTCAGGGGCTTTTATTTATTGGAAACTTACTTATATGAGGCAGAAGTTTCTAAGGCCAAGTCAGCTTACTTATGTACTCGTATGTAAGATCAATAAAAACAGAGGTATACTTAGGTGGTTCGCTTTTATACCTGTGGTTATCTTTTAGTATTTCATCGAAGATCTCAATAACACAGCATTCCATGTAAAAAGAGTGCTAAATGTAGCCTGTATAACACATCACATCACCATACGTAATAACACACACCTCTTCTCTGTTTCTTCATCAACACGTGAGTGCCTTATTACACCATCAAGTATCACTTACGTGAAAAACTCTTTCGCACATTAACACTTAACAAATAAGCAGCATCTCACGGTCTTAATTTCAAGCTAGAATTCCCTAACGAAGGAACTTGGTAATGAACTAGACAATCATAATACACAGGGAGCGGTTATCGTCGTGAGTCGGAGAGGAGGGCAATTTCGATTCCTCTATTTGCTCTAATTTGCGTTAAGCAGAGAAGAGCAAATATGCGCCGTAAATGATACGGCAATTGTCGACCTCATCCGTTCTGCATACGGGAATTATTATTAATTGAAAGAAGAAAATTCAACTTCATCTCTGACGACGAGGTAATAGATACGTTTGCTGGGAATTTATGTTGCACTTAAATGGTTTCAGCTTGAGTGCACGCGGTGAAAACTAAAATTATGCATAAATAATGCGATGATTTCCGAGGATCAGGTGTTGTTTCCTGGAACCAATTCGAAATCGAGCTGGTATCAGCTTTTGCACGATGGCTTCGAACAAAAAAAAAAAAAGAAAAAACGAAAACAAATACATCTCACTGCTTCTCTTGTTTTCCCCGTCGTTTGCACTCGAATGAGGGGAAACAGTGCCAAACTATCACCGGAGCGGTTGCCAAGAGAGCTGCTGCATTTTAAACTACAACCAAGTCGATCTGCAATATAAAATGCAGTTGCCCGACGTTGCATTTTTGTTAATCTTGAAGTGCCAAGCCAAAGAACAAAACTTTTTCCAGCAATAGATAAGAAGTTGATGACTTCCTTCCTCGCAAAGGTATGATGGAATTACTTTCTCAAATGACATTCTAGAATTAAGGTGCGGTACTTAAAGCAGATATAAAATTGAAATCGAAGCAAATTCCAGAAATAATTCCACATGTCTCAATAGATTTAGAAACCTTAATTTCACAGTCACTTCCTGTGTTATGTCACCCAGCATTTGCTAGGTATTAGAATTAAACTGCTTTTAATAGATTAGGAATGAAAGCAAGCGATATTATCAAATTTTAAACAGGCTACACGTTTATTTTAATGTGGTCAGTTCTTGATTAATTATTATTTATTGAATGACTTAGTGAGACGTTAATTTAATAAATTATTTTTGTGCATCAAGAAACAAATAATCCAATCTAATCTAATCGACGACTTGGTTGAGTTGCGATTCTTGCAGTCTTAGATACCGGTCGTTGTTGCAAAGAGAGAACATAGACAATACGACAGACAGAAAGTTGATTCACGTAAAATCTCTTGCATTTTCCTATTCGTAACATAATGCTGTCCTAATCACATCACACTAACTTCATAAGTCTTCAATTATCTCTCACTGACTTTCTATGACATCAGTTTGATTCACAGAAACTGGTATTATTCTTCTCTTTTTTGTAAAAATTCTTCGATACTGTTGTTCCACGTTTTCATCGATCTTTCTCTGAACTCTTGCCTCCCATATTAGCTTGACAGTTCATAGTATGACGAACGGAGGAGGACGTTAACGATCAGCAAATAATGAGGTCGTACATTTACGTCTGTTTATGTTAGAACTAAGTATACATTAAATTATAATTAGAATTAAAATTAAAGTTCTGATTAAAATTAGTATGGATTAATTTGTGTTCATTCGAGGCCAGCACGTCATAACTTTACTAATTCATTGCGACGTACTCATTTCTGCAAATCACTGATGGGTTCTGGTTCAAAGGTCGATGTATCAAAACTGTTAGTGTCTTGTCGAAACACATTTAATGAGCGGACGGGTTAATTGTTTTGAATGAAATATGACTCGCTGGTGCAGCATTGTAAGTAAGTTCAAGCGACTTGGATTTTTTTATTTCTCATGGAATTCCCTCCAGGAAAACGTTCATTTTGCGTACGTTCGATTAACTGAAAAGAACTTTAATCTGTCAGCCAAGCAGACGTCGGTAATTCCTGCTAGACAGTATCCTGAGGAATCGATTGCTAACTAAACAATTTTAACTATTATACCTAAAAATAGGCGTGTTAAATTTTGTGTAAATCCAAAAGTGAAAGACGATTATAGAATGTAATTTTTTAAACGTGACAATAGCCTTAAATGTTCTAATCAGCTTTGTGACTTTACTCTATCTTCTAATATTGATTCAACCCATTTCTGATTCTGTCTATTCGTGGCATTCCTAAAACCTTCATTACGTACTTATTTTTAAAGTGTATCGTTTCCTTATCAGTATCCAACTGACACTACAAAATCGGTTTAAAAATGCACTCATTTTTGTTTTACTTGATGCTCGATGATGATCCTCTTTCAAAAAGAGGCGAACCAAACAGTTATGAAACGTTTTGAAGTACTTCTGCTTTTCGATGTCCATTTATACTTCCAGTTATATTTATACCTCCAGTTTCTTGCGTGTTTCCACTTGTTCCCATTACTTTAGCACTTTCCCATTTATTTCTACGCTTTCTATTCCCGCTGCCATAACTTTCGTTTTCTCTCTTCAATCATTTTTCCTTTGTAAATAAATGAGTTGGGGTGTATTGTTTAAATAAATTCCATTTCGTGTGAAAATCATCAATCAGATCGTCGCGTCGGCAGACTCCCATTTTTCAAACCCCACTGACATTAGGTTTACGTGCTTACCAATAATTTTTTTAACTTCTTGAATAATGCTGTGCTTAATAAGTATTTATTTTCAGCGCGCTTCTCTGTGAACGAATTTTCGCTTCCCTGATACGATCAAGGATGGAATTGAGAGCGGGGTTACCTCGTTCGAAACACCCGAGCACATCGCTAATTTATGACAAGATTGAACGACTGAGCCTAAACTTCTTCGTTACTGAATTTTTTTAGCTAAGAACCCTCATGGCTTCGTTATTTCAAGCAGTTTTTTTTTATTTTATTTTTTCTCAAAGGGTTTCCAAATGCCTTTTCCCGAACTGCAAAGCCATAAAAAATTGTTCACGCTTTGCGGCACATTACTATTCTTTGATCTTTTTACAGAGCTTTCTTCTAACTTATATTATAATTATAATTTATAACTTCTTCTTTTATGTATATAAATATAGCTCCAATGAATTAACAAATAATAAATAATCTAATAATTCATTATTATCAACTTGTAATTTTGACTTTTCTTTTCCAAAGTCGCTGTCTTATAGAGCTTTATTTTTCTTTTATTCGCTAAATCGACGTCTGCTTTCAGGGAAAAAGGTTTGAACCTTGAACGTCATAACATAAAGAACCAAACGAGCATGTGTTTCTCGAACTGAGCAAAATGTTAACGAAAAAGGAATGGATTAGATGATGAAGGTTCTCCTTGGTTTGAGGAGATTTGCAATGTATAACTGACTATGACTTTCCCTCGTTTCCTCCCTTTCCTTATTTTCCTTCCCTTCCTTTCCTTTCTTTTTCTCTAATTTTCCTAATCTTTTATCGGCGTCGAATTTTATTTTAACCTCTTGTATACATTGTTTCCAGGTTACTCTATTCTTATTCAGCATATTGTTATTGCAGGCTCATTTTGATTTAAGATTCATTCCCCAGCCTGCTGCTAAATTCATTTCTGACGCCTCGGACTGTCATCTGAATCCGGCCATGCCCATTAGGTTTTACAACCTACACGAGAATTTTTACTTTTTCGAAACCATTCGCTTTCTAAGTAATTAGTTCAGTTTCTGTAAAATCCATTGGCCATACTAGCCGTTCCGTCGAGATTTTCGCCAAGTTTCAATCCAATTTCAAGTCAAATTCAAACCGTGTTTGTTACAATTTTATTTATTAACTCCGTTTTACGAATGCTCAAACAATTTAAGAAGATTTAATTCGATTTAAACACTGTTTTTCTTGCTTACTTCTGAGTTAATTGATATTTTTAAAACTAATTTTCACAATTTTTGAACTGCGAGACAGAGGAAATTTCCTAAGTACGTCCCAATCTTTGTTTTTCGAATATTTCCGAATTTTGAGTACCACCGATATCAATCTTTGAATTTATCGTTTTTGATATCGGACACGTCCACCTTTTTAAGACTGAAGTTATTTATGGTTGGACCTAATCGATACCTTCGGTGTATGTACTTCAGTTAACATGCCTATCCACGTTTATCCTGCTGTGGCATTCCGCTTGAGTCGACTTTGTTCAACTCCAAAGAAGTTAAATTGTCTTCTGCCTAACTTTTTTCGGCTGAATTTTATTTAGTGGTCAGTTCTTTTCCTTCTAGTATGGTATTGTTCAAGACATAAATAAGATTGGTTCGTTTACTTCCATGTTCGTCTTCCCATCACTTTTCTCATATGTATAACTTTGGGGGTATTCGAATGAAGACAAGACATTATTATACAATATTTTTTTTTTTAAATTATTATTACGATTTCATTCTCTGCGTACATTAACAAGTTCATTTTGCTCGCATTTGATTTATATGTTCAAGTTAAAAGCGGTTATGTTAAAATGTGCAATTTATTCGTTTTGTGTTAGCAATATCGTTAACTAAGTACTTCTATCGGAGAGGAGAAATGAAGCGAATTAATTTAAAACAAACCCGATCGCATTCATCCATCCATAAGAGGAATTAAAAAAAAACCAAGGAAATCAATTACTCCTAACCAAAAAAAAGGCGTGCAGGAAATTACAAAAACCTAATTACAATATTCTCATTTCTTCGTTGTAACAATTTGTTACGAACACTTTTTATTCTTCCACCGCGTCCATTCATAAAGCGACCTCCTCCTCGTCTATTTGCTCGCTCGGAGGACGCACGCCACTGCCGCCGTCGCCTATAAAATCGCCTTCTCATCTCAACCGGATTCGACGACGACTCCGTTTCGAAATTCTCCTAATCGGCCGCCGGATCATAACGGAATGTGCCCCGCGGCCGCGAAATCCACGCTTAATTGACGCCTTCCGTCGAAGACGTCTTCTTTTCCGCCGCTTTCATTCAGGACTCCTGAAATTACGGACCGAGCTAATACAAGTTTGATGGCGGGTCGTAACTACACGTTAATGATTTACTGCCGGAGCAAAAATCTCCGTAACGTAAAATATATGGCAATGGCAATCTATGACCGCCTGCCTTCGGGCCAGGCAAGTAAGTAAGCTTGACGTCACTCATTCATTTCTAAGGTTCCCACTCGAATAATATGTTCCCACGTTGGAATATAAAAATCGTAAACACATATATAAGCTCTTGGATTGAGGTAAATTATATACGTAGTTGGTTTGCGTAATACGCATACAACAGTATATGTAATTATATAGGTGTCCACTGAAGGCGTGTCAACTTCCAACACAACCCGAGCATCGATTATTTGAGAATCTTTGAAAAGAATCATTTTGTGTATTTGGAACCAATTAGCTTGCTGAATAATATTTACGACAGCCTCCGGATTTTTTCCCCCGGAATCGAAAATTTATTCGAAAAGGAAACCGTCGATTTGTAATATTAATAAATCTGTAATGCATTGCCACAGGATGCTGAGAAGGTTATTTATACCACCCTACTTCTCCGAGATCAAGTCGTAATAATGAATTAATGGAGTTACCCGACCAGTTGTTCGCCGTAAAAATCAATTTGTCCGGAGCAGGCTCTCCGGCTGGCTGAAGGTCGGGTTTCTGCAGAAGCTGATCTAGGCTCGAACAACATGATAATGTCGCGTGTATCTGCCCCGCTTTTATATCGACTAGAATTTACTCGCTTGATTGTTGTAATAACGTCCTGTTTATTTACGGCTGGTAAATAAAATAAATCCAATTTGTTTACGGAGCCGGCGGGCATAAAAATTTTAAACCGTTGCTTCTGCTCGATAATAAATAATTCTTAAGTACAGTTTCAAGCCGAAATTAAACTCGTTTTTGCATTTATATAACAACCAATAAATTCCCGACTAACCTAAGCCAACAACAAAACATAAAGCAATATTAGAATAAATATTGCGGAGAGAGGAAAGCTCATTTCTCATTTCTGAACATGACTCGAGACGGCGATGTAAATTTCCTCTTGAATAAATTTTTCAAAAAAGCTTTCTATCAGTCAATTTTCTTGCTTCGTTTTAATTTAATTGTAGTGTACCCAAGAAACATCCACGAGCAGCGATCAGGGCGAGTTTGAATAAAATAAAAACGTTTGTTTTGCTTAAAAATTTAGAATCTAGCAAAAGTTTTTAAAACCGTACAGATTTCCTCCACCCTCTTCTCTCCTTACTGCGTTCTATTCTAATAACTATTCGGTTGTTTAAATCTTATTAGGTGTAATTACCCCCTGGTTTCTTTATACCACCCCCACTCGAGACGGCGATGTAAATTTCCTCGTGGGTAAATTTTTCAAAAAAGCTTTCTATCAGTCAATTTTCTTGCTTCGTTTTAATTTAATTGTAGTGTACCCAAGAAACATCCACGAGCAGCGATCAGGGCGAGTTTGAATAAAATAAAAACGTTTGTTTTGCTTAAAAATTTAGAATCTAGCAAAAGTTTTTAAAACCGTACAGATTTCCTCCACCCTCTTCTCTCCTTACTGCGTTCTATTCTAATAACTATTCGGTTGTTTAAATCTTATTAGGTGTAATTACCCCCTGGTTTCTTTATACCACCCCCACTCGAGACGGCGATGTAAATTTCCTCGTGGGTAAATTTTTCAAAAAAGCTTTCTATCAGTCAATTTTCTTGCTTCGTTTTAATTTAATTGTAGTGTACCCAAGAAACATCCACGAGCAGCGATCAGGGCGAGTTTGAATAAAATAAAAACGTTTGTTTTGCTTAAAAATTTAGAATCTAGCAAAAGTTTTTAAAACCGTACAGATTTCCTCCACCCTCTTCTCTCCTTACTGCGTTCTATTCTAATAACTATTCGGTTGTTTAAATCTTATTAGGTGTAATTACCCCCTGGTTTCTTTATACCACCCCCACTCGAGACGGCGATGTAAATTTCCTCGTGGGTAAATTTTTCAAAAAAGCTTTCTATCAGTCAATTTTCTTGCTTCGTTTTAATTTAATTGTAGTGTACCCAAGAAACATCCACGAGCAGCGATCAGGGCGAGTTTGAATAAAATAAAAACGTTTGTTTTGCTTAAAAATTTAGAATCTAGCAAAAGTTTTTAAAACCGTACAGATTTCCTCCACCCTCTTCTCTCCTTACTGCGTTCTATTCTAATAACTATTCGGTTGTTTAAATCTTATTAGGTGTAATTACCCCCTGGTTTCTTTATACCACCCCCACTCGAGACGGCGATGTAAATTTCCTCGTGGGTAAATTTTTCAAAAAAGCTTTCTATCAGTCAATTTTCTTGCTTCGTTTTAATTTAATTGTAGTGTACCCAAGAAACATCCACGAGCAGCGATCAGGGCGAGTTTGAATAAAATAAAAACGTTTGTTTTGCTTAAAAATTTAGAATCTAGCAAAAGTTTTTAAAACCGTACAGATTTCCTCCACCCTCTTCTCTCCTTACTGCGTTCTATTCTAATAACTATTCGGTTGTTTAAATCTTATTAGGTGTAATTACCCCCTGGTTTCTTTATACCACCCCCACTCGAGACGGCGATGTAAATTTCCTCGTGGGTAAATTTTTCAAAAAAGCTTTCTATCAGTCAATTTTCTTGCTTCGTTTTAATTTAATTGTAGTGTACCCAAGAAACATCCACGAGCAGCGATCAGGGCGAGTTTGAATAAAATAAAAACGTTTGTTTTGCTTAAAAATTTAGAATCTAGCAAAAGTTTTTAAAACCGTACAGATTTCCTCCACCCTCTTCTCTCCTTACTGCGTTCTATTCTAATAACTATTCGGTTGTTTAAATCTTATTAGGTGTAATTACCCCCTGGTTTCTTTATACCACCCCCACTCGAGACGGCGATGTAAATTTCCTCGTGGGTAAATTTTTCAAAAAAGCTTTCTATCAGTCAATTTTCTTGCTTCGTTTTAATTTAATTGTAGTGTACCCAAGAAACATCCACGAGCAGCGATCAGGGCGAGTTTGAATAAAATAAAAACGTTTGTTTTGCTTAAAAATTTAGAATCTAGCAAAACTTTTTAAAACCGTACAGATTTCCTCCACCCTCTTCTCTCCTTATTGCGTTCTATTCTAATAACTATTCGGTTGTTTAAATCTTATTAGGTGTAATTACCCCCTGGTTTCTTTATACCACCCCCACTCGAGACGGCGATGTAAATTTCCTCGTGTATAAATTTTTCAAAAAAGCTTTCTATCAGTCAATTTTCTTGCTTCGTTTTAATTTAATTGTAGTGTACCCAAGAAACATCCACGAGCAGCGATCAGGGCGAGTTTGAATAAAATAAAAATGTTTGTTTTGCTTAAAAATTTAGAATCTAGCAAAAGTTTTAAAAACTGTACAGATTTCCTCACCCTCTTCTCTCTTTATTGCATTCTATTCTAATAACTATTCGGTTGTTTAAATCTTATTAGGTGTAATTACCCCCTGGTTTCCTTATACCACCCCCATCCGCATGCTTACCTAATCAAACATTTAAAATTACGAAATACGTACCTACTTCTGAAAATTAAGTATGTAGGTCCGTCGTTTAACAAAAACCGAATGAACCAGCTAATTTTTCCCCAATTTTCAACCCCCTCGACAGTAAAGAATCGTAATGGAAACCTTGATCCGAACGAATTAATTTCCTGTCTCGTCCAAGTTAAAATTTAATTAACGAATTTTATTGTAAACTAACAGCCTTGGTTCATTCGATCGAAACGCCGTCGCCGTCGCCGCCGCCGCCGCGAACATTTCGATTAAACTAATTAAACGAAATCAAATATGTATTTTGCCACACTGCCCCTGAACAAAAACAACGACCCTCGGAGCTTTCGCCCCGACTCCACCGCTTTTTTGTCCACCGCTTTCAAATATTAACGAACTAATAATGAAGCCCTTTGTACCCGGTAAATATTGACGCAGTAAAGTGGTGGTGGCGGCGGCGGCGGCGAATTCGACCGTTCGTTCGTTCGTTGTTCCGTGTTTATTTGTTCGGAGACTCCGTTTGCTCCGGTGATTCCGGTCGGAGAATCGAATGCAAACACATTTTTGTCGGAGTAATAAATTTACGGTTAATCATATCCACCGTCCATTAAAAGCTGCGGCTTTTGTGCGCGTTTGAATTATTTGTTTGCGGAACGGGGGCGCGGAGCGACGGGGGGTGGATGGAGGTGAATGTTTGCGAAAACTGTAGCATCGCTAATTAAAATTATATCGTAAACATTTATGATAAATTCAATCGGCGTTCGCATGAATACGTGTTATGCTGTCGGAACGTGCCTAGCCGGACTTTAATTAACCTATTTCCAATACCATCCGAACGGCTTTGCACAATAAATTACGGATTTATTGCAGAAAATTCATCAAACACCTTGCTATCCAAATACTACTTGGAAACACAAATAAAAACGTCTCCATTAGTGGATTCTAAGCAAGTACTTAAAAGCGTCCAAGTATAACAAGAAAGACACTTAGTAAGAGAGCTTAAAAGTCTCGTATCGATCGTTCGACACTTCCACAAAACTTCTCAACAGTGCTCGCTAATTAGTACAAAAACGAATAAATTAGTACAACATAGATCTTATTAATTGAAACACAAAAATTGAAAATAATAAAGAATATAAAAAAAAATTCTGTTAGTAATTGTTCTTCTGCTGTAGCTGAGGTGCGTTTCAAGATTCCTTCAATGTCGTGGCCGAGGTACAGATTCGCGAGTGTTTAGATATAATCAGACTTGTAATGCTTCGGCTAGGCTTGCCAACTTCTAAGTTTCGTAAATCGGGATGTTGCCTTTGAAAAATCGGCATATGTCCAAAAAAAGAAAAAAATATTGAGACTTTTTGAAACGTCTTTAACTAAGATAATTTAGATTTCTATTTTTTGACGACGAAGGGGCCCTTTGATTGAAAGGAGCCCTGGACCGTAGCCCATAAATAAAATGTCTAAATCTGCCCCTGCCCTCGGTGTTTAAGAATGAAGCTGGATTCATTGCCAGGCGATTTTTCATCGCCGCGTTGTGGGATAGCCATTTGATTGGTTCGTTTAATTAAACAAATTATATACTTTTAAATTGAGCCAATAGAATCCCGTAGAATTTTAACGCCAACGCAAAACGCCTAGCAATTAACCTAGTTTCAGACGGTATAACGTCAACGTGGAAAACGTTTCGACGAGTGGCGCCGTTAATAGATGGCGCCATTCGTGTCGATTAACCAATAGGTCAACTGACTAATTCTGGGTTGACGCAAACGACTGTTATTGGTGTTCTCGAGAACACAACGCCGCCTGTCCGGAATGTTCCAGAGAGTTCTTGAAAGTTCGATTGCATTCCATACGTTTCCAGCAACTGCCATATTGAAATATAAGGGAGGACGGCGCGCGATTTAAATATACGATACTTCTAACAACGTTATAAAGGACTGTAGTTGTGTCTAAAGTTATGTTAAAAAAAGTGCACCACATATCATCGGCAGACGAAAGACCTAACATACTAAAATTTTATTTTTCAAATAATTTTTTGATATACCCACAATTTTTTATGATTCTCAATTATTTAAGATTGATTAAGGGTCAGTTTTTCAGTCAAGGTTTAAATTTTAACTTGGTTTTGTTTCCACAATTGTAAGAACAATTGTTTCCACAAGAATAAAACGGACTTTAAAATTAAATAAAATTGAAATCTTGAGATGCCTTAAGTCACTAAAAACGCTGTCAACTTAAAGTAGTTTATTAATAAAAGTCGAAGTCGTTATGATGACATGTTTCGATCAAAAGACCATTTTCAAATCTTGGTAAAAGTCGATTAAACGTGTTATAGGTCGAATAAACGTGTTACTGAAAGGAGGACATGTTGTTTGCACAACTCCTCATTTTCGTAACACGTTTATTCGACCTATAACACGTTTAATAGACTTTTACCAAGATTTGAAAATGGTCTTTTGATCGAAACATGTCATCATAAAGACTTCGACTTTTATTAAGAAACTACTTTAAGTTGACAGCGTTTTTAGTGACTTAAGGCACCTCAAGATTTCAATTTAATTAATTACAGTCACTAATATCATGGATAATCCACTACATTTAAAATTAAACCCCAATTGAAAAAAACTGGCCCTAAGTGCTATTTTTCCTAGAATTTTTACGTAAATTTAGAAAAGTTCAAAATGAAAGCTGTGTTGTTCAAAACGAAAAGAGGCTTTCAAAATTTCACCATTCCAGTTAAATGATTGTGACAGCGACATCTATTGGTAAACGCGAAAATCTGTTACCATCGTGATGAGCCCATCTACTGCTAAAGTCATGTTT
This sequence comes from Prosopocoilus inquinatus, assembly GCA_036172665.1. Classification (NCBI taxonomy): domain Eukaryota; kingdom Metazoa; phylum Arthropoda; class Insecta; order Coleoptera; family Lucanidae; genus Prosopocoilus; species Prosopocoilus inquinatus. Next base: position 4,896,778 of record CM069873.1, read on the forward strand.
TTTCTGACCATACTATAATTTGGCCGAAAAGAAAAAATGACGCTCTTCCGAAATACACTACAAAAATATCATTGAGGGTTCACAATCTTCACAAACATCATATACTAAAAGTCGTGTTATTTTATTTTATCAAATATTATTTTTATAAAATCAACCCCCGACTACTTCCAAGTTCTCATCGATCCTCCTTAAAGCAAGAAACGTCTTTTACGGTTTATTTATCTTCTGAAATTTCCTCTGAAATTTACAGAGAAAAATGCACAAGATTGGCGCTTTTCAACTCGACAAAATCATCAAACGCGAATAACATTGGAGATGGAAGATTATCCACTTCAAACAATTCAACCAACCCTCGCGAGAACTTTCAAGTTTTCATGAATCCCCCTTAATGAAAGGAACGTCTTTTAGGATCTATTTATCTTCTGAAATTTGAGAGAAAACTGGACAAAATTATCAAGTGCCAATAAAGATGAAGATGGCAGATTCATCTACCCCTAATTCAACCTAATCAATCCTCGACCCCTTTCAAGTTTTCATCGATCCCACCGAGAGGAAGAAAATGTCTTTTAGGATTTATTATTCTTCTGAAATTTGCTCTGAAATGGACAGACAAAAATGCCTTTCAACTCGACAAAATGATCAAGTGCGAATAACGATGGGGAAGGAAGACTCAGCCACTACAAATCCAATTCAACCAACCCTCTACTGCTTTCACATTTTCATCGATCTCTCTGAAAGGAAGGAACGCCTTTAGGGTTTAGTTTTCTTCTGAAATTTGTTGTGAAATGGACAGAAAAAAATACATTTCAACTCGATATAATTATCAAATGTAAATAGTGATGGACGACGGAGGATTCATCCACTCCAAGATCAATCCAACCAACCGTCGACTCCCTTCGAATTTTCATTAATCCCCTTTAAAGGAGGAAGCGCCTTTTAAGCATCAATTTTTCCTGCGAAATTTTCTATGAAACGGACAAAGAAAAATGCAGAAGATTGACGCTTTTCAACTCGATAAAAGTATTAAATGTGAATAGCTATGTACGATGGAAGACTCAACCACTTCAAACCCAATCCAATCAACCTTCGACTCCTTTCAAATCTTCATCATCGATCCTCATTAAAGGAAGAAACGTCTATTAGGATTTATTTTCCGTGTGAAAATTGCTCTGAAAGGGATACAGAAACATGCACAAGATTGACGCCTTTCAACTCGACAAAATTATCAAATACGAATAACGATGGAGATAGAAGATTCAACCACTCCAAATCCAATCCAACCAACGCCGGACTGGTTTCAATATTTCATCGATCCCCCTCGAGGGAGAAATGTCTTTTAGGATTCATTTTTCTTCTGGAATTTGCTCTGAAATGGACAGAGAAAAATGCACAAGAAACGTCTTCTCGACTTCTTTCCATCGACCCCATCTACAGGAACGATTTATTTCCTTTTTTTGTGAAATTTACTCTGAAATGGACAGAGAAAATTGACGTTTTTCAACTCGATAAAATTATCAAACGTGAATAATGATGGTCGATGGAAGATTCATCAACTCCAAACCCAATCCAACCAATCCTCGACTTCTTTCAAGTTTCCATCGATCTCCCTGAAGGAGAAAGTGTCTTTTAGGATTTATTTCTCTTCTGAAATTTGCTCTTAATTGAACAACATATTACGCTTGAACGTTTTCAGCCTCGTTTAAAATATTAAAAGTGAATAACCGCGGAAAGAATAACATATTTTAAATGGTTGAAATTTGCTCTTTCAATAAAAAATAATGTGTGGAATCGACCTCTGTAATTTTCACATGATCATGAACTTCAATACGCTAAGATGTTCGTGGGAAAAAAGGAAAGAAAAATGATATGGGAACATGCTCAAACGAAACCGAATTAACATAGTAATCTCTGCTTATTAAAACAGGCATAAAATTCTGCATAGAAACAGCAATTCATTCAGCACACCTACCGCTACGATAAGCATTATTTTTTCCTCGACGCCGCCGTTTTAATTTCACTGTTTAAAGAAAATTGCGCTGGGAAACTCCGGCGGATTAACAACTGGGCCCCCCCATTAAAAAGTAAAACAATGGGCCCGGCCGTTCGCACAATGCCTTTCTTTCATTACCGAACAACAATTACAAGTTTCTCGTTATCTGCATGCATCGACGTCGCTCGTCGGATTCTAAGATTTATTTATTGTTGTTGTTGTTGGTGGTGGTGGTGCTGCTGCTTTCTGTGGCGTATTGTTCGTTCGGTCGCCTTCGAAATTGTGATGGGGCTTTGTGTGGCACGCCGGAAAAATCGGGCCATTTTGCACAAGTGCAAGATTCCCACGTATATTATTCAAGTCGTATTTATAACTGATTGTGAGCCATTCGGCTTGTTTCATTCCCCTTATTGTACACACCGAGCTATTCAACCAGGCGGTAAAGAAATGGAAATAGCTTCTGGTTTTGATTGTACATGGTAATGAACTGCACCGAATTTTCAATTATACATGGAATTTTCTCATTGAATTGCTTCCATTATTTTTTAATATTCGATAATTTTACATCATGTCTTTCAAGAGAACAAAAATGAACAAATGCTCTTTGGGTCAAACTTCTAGTTCGATTCGTTAAGATGACCCAAATTGGATTTTCTACGTTAAGGTGATTTCTTGAATCAATCGTATAAATCACTTTCATCATCACCAATCAGATAATACGCTTCTTCCTCTTTACTAAAAGCTGCATCAATAAATACAGAAACGACCAAAACAGTTATCGTAATTAGCCTCGAACACAATCTGTTCTTCGACATCTATTTTAAGACACAAACAGGAAATCGTACTGGTATTATTACCATTGCATGGGCAACTTCCTATTCCCATGTTAATTCCAGTATTATCAATCTTCCATTGAGCATGCCACGCAGAGGTAATTGTGTTATTAATTAGGATCACAGCGTGCTGTTCCGCTGCGACAGGCAGTCAGGCAAATGTTTATCAACAAACAGAACGACAAAATCAGAAACGAGAAGTTCTTAGCTTCTCTTGCAAAGGATCGATGGAATTTACCATGATCATGAAAGTGCATCTCTTATTAAACTAAATACCACATGAATGAAGGAACGTACGCACATTAGAACGCGTATGTAATTACTACGACGACAGTCAAGGAGTTAATCCGATTTGCATTCATTAAAGAACCCGTTCGAGGTAACGCTGAAGTCACTGACTTGTTTATCGCTCGAATTTAGCCATTAAAATCTTGTTCTGAAGCAGGATTTGCTGGCGTTTAATTTTTTGTGAAACCGCAAAGTCTCGTCAAGTTTCGTTTGAAAGGCGCGCGTCCGCACCCTTTAAATTTGATTCAATTCGATTTTTATTGAGTGGCGAGCGATAAAAAAGAAATCGAGTGATTCGTATTGACACCTTTTGGTTTCCTGTTTACGTTTTCGGCTTCTTCTTGCGACCATTCTTTCCGTTTGTCAGAGGTTATAAAATTAGATCGGTTATAAATGCAAATGTTCTATCTAAACTGTGATAAAATCAGCCAATTCTTCGGTGCCTTATCTGAAGGTTAATTTGGAACGTTCCATATATACATACGTACGTAATAGATAAATTTAATTTTAAATCTTACAAAAATTTAGAAGATAACAAAAGCTTTAAAAAGTGTATAGATTTCTTCGTCCCTCTTCTCTCTTTATCGCATTCCATTTCATTTATTTTTAACTGTTTTCTTTTTCTTTTTATTTGAACTGTTGTAACAGAGAAAGACGATTAAGTAAGGAGAGAAAGATAAAATGACAATTCTAATAATATACAGAGGGTTTCCAGAACCATGCTGCAAACAAGGAAATTCAAGGTTCAAGTTTTGCCGGATTGGAGACAAAAGAGGCGAAAAGTGGTTATTTGGTTTCCTAGCTTTGTTGAGGCAAGGGTGTTCGTAAAATATAAAAACAAAATATATAAAAAAATTAAATATATAAAAATAGATCAGTTACGTAATACGTTTTTCCATGCTCGCGTTTATAAACGCAGAAAGCAAAATCTTGTTCCATTTAAACTATAAGAAAATTAGTCAATTCATAGGTCATTTCTTTAGCCGCTTTATCTGAAGGTTAAATATATTTGTCAGTTGGAACGTTCCATAGAGTATGTACACGTAACAGATAAATTTAACTTAAATCTTAAAAAAAATTAGAAGGTAACAAAAGGTTTAAAAAGTGTATAGATTTCTTCGTCCCTCTTCTCTCTTTATCGCATTCCATTTCATTTATTTTTAATTGTTTTCTTTTTCTTTTTATTTGAACTGTTGTAACAAAAAAGGACGATTAAGTAAGGAGAGAAAGATAAAATGAGTGATCAATTTCGACAATTCTAATAATATACAGAGGGTTTCCAGAACCATGCTACAAACAAGGAAATTCAAGGTTCAAGTTTTGCAGGATTGGAGACAAAAGGGGCGGAATGTGGTTATTTGGTTTCCTTGCTTTGTTGAGGCAGGGGTGTTCGTAAAATATAAAAATAAAATATATAAAAAAATTAAATATATAAAAATAGATCAATTACGTAATACGTTTTTCCAAGCTCGCGTTTATAAACGCAGAAAGGAAAATCTTGTTCCATCTAAACTATAACAAAATTAGTCAATTCAGAGGTCATTTCTTTAGCCGCTTTATCTGAAGGTTAAATATATTTGTCAGTTGATACGTTCCACACAGTATGTACACGTAACAGATAAATTTCACTGTAAATCTTAAAAAAAATTAGAAGGTAACAAAAGCTTTAAAAAGTGTATAGAATTCTTCGTCCCTCTTCTCTCTTTATCGCATTCAATTTCATTTCTTTTTAACTATTTTATTTTTCTTTTTATTTGAACTGTTGTAACAAAAAAGGACGATTAAGTAAGGAGAGAAAGATAAAATGAGTGATCAATTTCGACAATTCTAATAATATACAGAGGGTTTCCAGAACCATGCTACAAACAAGGAAATTCAAGGTTCAAGTTTTGCAGGATTGGAGACAAAAGGGGCGGAATGTGGTTATTTGGTTTCCTTGCTTTGTTGAGGCAGGGGTGTTCGTAAAATATAAAAATAAAATATATAAAAAAATTAAATATATAAAAATAGATCAATTACGTAATACGTTTTTCCAAGCTCGCGTTTATAAACGCAAAAAGGAAAATCTTGTTCCATTTAAACTATAACAAAATTAGTCAATTCAGAGGTCATTTCTTTAGCCGCTTTATCTGAAGGTTAAATATATTTGTCAGTTGATACGTTCCACACAGTATGTACACGTAACAGATAAATTTCACTGTAAATCTTAAAAAAAATTAGAAGGTAACAAAAGCTTTAAAAAGTGTATAGAATTCTTCGTCCCTCTTCTCTCTTTATCGCATTCAATTTCATTTCTTTTTAACTATTTTATTTTTCTTTTTATTTGAACTGTTGTAACAAAAAAGGACGATTAAGTAAGGAGAGAAAGATAAAATGAGTGATCAATTTCGACAATTCTAATAATATACAGAGGGTTTCCAGAACCATGCTACAAACAAGGAAATTCAAGGTTCAAGTTTTGCAGGATTGGAGACAAAAGGGGCGGAATGTGGTTATTTGGTTTCCTTGCTTTGTTGAGGCAGGGGTGTTCGTAAAATATAAAAATAAAATATATAAAAAAATTAAATATATAAAAATAGATCAATTACGTAATACGTTTTTCTATGCTCGCGTTTATAAATGCAGAAAGCAAAATCTTGTTCCATCTAAACTATAATAAAATCAGTCAATTCAGAGGTCATTTCTTTGGCCACCTTATTTGAAGGTTAGATTTATCTCTTAGTTGGATTGTACCGTGTAGTTGTCTGCACACGTCTGATGTGTCACCGTCTGACTGACAAATAAATTAAACTTTCTGACAAGATGGTGAAGAAATCAGCTCATCTATAAGTTTTCACTTTAGATTTTATGCTTTTACTTACAAACCTCGTTGCATGAAGTATATAAAATTTGCGATAAAATTTATGGAATTTTAGCAGCTGCAAATATGTAAGCTATAAAAATCCAATCACGATGTTATTTGGAATTCGTTTATTTGTCAGATTTTTACAGCGAAAACCATGACTCGCACTACTTCACATTATGATTTTATGTCCGGGAGTTTCTTTTAAAATTTGTTTCCCGTGCAATGATCAACGGTCTCGTGAAATGATCTTGTTTTATTTGTTCAGTTGTTCCGTGACTTTTTATCAAAGTAAAAAACGAAATGTGAATGAAATGAATGAAAAAAAAGGAAAACAAACTACTTTTTATCAAAAGAAAACAAACGAATGTCTATCAAAGGAAAACAAAATATATTCCTTTGATAAAAACCATAAAATAAGATAACTAAGTAATATATTGATACAGAGAAATTGCTAGCAGTTTCTATTGGCTCTATTGGGATGTCATTCCTGTAGGTTCACATTTAGGAAAGAAAAAAATTATTAATTTTTCTGCGCTTGTACAACATGTATAATTTGTAGATATAGATGAATTTCTTGGATTTATTACCATTGTAAAACTTTGAAAAAAAAAAGTGAGGTTAGGTTCACGCTTGTGGCAACGTTGTTAACAGTGTTACTCAATATTGCCAACTAGTAAGAGTCGTTTTCCCCTCTTATTGAGGCCAAAATTCCTTTTTGGACTTGTGTAACTTTTCCCTTCAAAAGCTTCCTTCTTCAAAAGAAAAAACTCTTTCTGCTGTTTTTTCTTTTGCTTCAATTGTTAGATTAAAAAATACATCAACAATTTGATAATCAGTTTAAGATTTCATAGGTCTTTGCATCTAAAAAATGGGAAATCTTGCCAGCTTAAGACATCGTCGTTACTTTACGGTGTATAAAAAAAAGACATAATTGAACTAATATCAAAAACGACGTGCAACTACTATATTGGATTGCCAAGGACGTATGAATCACACTGTGCCATTGGTTTCGGACAAAATGGAGGGAAAAAATGCACATTTCTTCCAGAAATTAAAACACGATCTCTGTGGATCCTTACCGAAGAAATCAAAAGACCAGAATAGCAAAAGCAAAGAATATAAGAAACGAAATGGAAAAGTGTAAGAAAGGAGGAAAATTCCAGTCGTTTTAGAAATTAAAACTCAATCTTTGAGAGAAGGGTTACTGCCGCCCCTTCCATCTTCCATCTTCCACTCACAAAAGAAAGAGGACTTTTCGCGATCCGAATCACTTGCACACTTCTTTTTAGTCACAGTTGGCATCTGCCCTAAGAAAGTCCTATTAGCGCAGTCTATGATACAGCGTGATCAACAATGATTTACGATTGCAAGTTTTCGTCTGGATTATTCACATACAGGGTGTTCCTCGAGATACCCAACAATCTTAGGTCATGGTTCTAGAGCCGATTCCTAACAGAAAACTTCATATACACTTCAAGCCAAGTCCTTTCCGATCTTGAGAAATCGACAAAAGAAGAAAATTTGCATCAGTAATGCATTTAATCATGAAATGACATTTCGCTGTTGTACATTTTTTTCGATATTTCAAGAACGGAAAGGAATTGACCTATAAAGTGCATATGAAGGTCTTTATTTTGTTCAGAGTCACCTCTGGAACACATGGTGTAAGCTTGTCGGTTACCTCAGTTAACACCCTGTGTAGATGGATTCAAACAGTAAGAATGTTATTGTTTAATTCTTATAGTACACATCCCTTGCAGAGTAAGAAATTCATAATATAAGGTTTGTTCCACCAGCAATTTCTGATTTTAATAATAATAATAATAATAATTTTTTTTTTTTTTTTTTATTATTTCCTGAAGAGCAATTTCTTCAATATTTTCAGTACAAACTTCAATTCAATATTTTCGTTATTTTTTTCTTCTACGCCAGTAATTTCGACGTTGTTACGAAGATTATGCTGCTCAAGATCCATACATACATTCAGAATTTAAAGTAATGTCTAATATAATATAATCTATTAAGCAATTGGTAGGCGAATAATCAGACATAAACGCATCGAGTTCTTCTCGATATTTCCTTAATCACCCGATTGTTATAGTGATCAGAATTGATAAAATAAAGTATTTTTAATATTATTGCGGAAACATTACTATAAATTCTGACTATGTGACCGTGCTAGTGAAGCACGGTGTCTGTATGTCAATACATTTTTATTCGTTTCAACATAATTATCCATAGTATTTGTTAATAACAGTACAAAATCAACTCTATTTTTAAATAACATAATTTGGGTACTTATGTTAATTAAGAACTTTTTGTTTCTTTTAATGAGCCCTATAGGTTGATAAAATCTCCAAATTCGTTTTAAACACCCTGTATTATTATCACAAAAGAAAAAAATAAATATAATAAAAATAATAATAATAATAATAATAATAATAATAATAATAATAATAATAATAAAAATAATAATAATAATAATAATAATAATAATAATAATAATAATAAAAATAATAATAATAATAATTTTTTTTTTTTTTTCAAATTTTATTTTTAATACCCAAAAATAAACAAAGTATTGTATATAAAAGGTGAACTTAAGCATAAATTTACAACATGGGTTATATAAAACATAAATTTACCACATGAGTTGTATATAAACGTGACTTACAACATGAGTTGTGTATAAACGTGAACTTAAGCATAAAGTATATAATTATGGGGAACAAGTAAGAGCTACAAAGTCAGAGACTTGTCTGTAGCAAGTGTAGAATCAGCCGTAAATCAAAGTACAAATAAAAAACAAAAAGCAAAAACATATGCAAAATTAGTCTTAAATCATGTCAAAGACAAACAAAAGCAAGTCAAGAACATAATCAGAACCGAAAACGAAAGCAAAAACAAAATACAAAACCAAATGAAAGGTATTAAACCTAAATAAACCTAAAGTAAATCTTAAAAAAAGACCTAAAATTAATGATGCCTTCAGACAGAAATAGAACCAGAAAATAATAATAATAATAATGTTTTATTGTCACTTATCACAAGGACATGGACAGTGTCAAAAAAAAAATAAGTAATACAGGTAAATATATCACAGATAGACATAAGAAAAACTAATTAAAAGACAAAATACGAATAAAACTATTTAGCAGTACTAACTATGCATTATGATTATAATACATAATGTGCGTCAAATTGGGCGATTTTGTTTAGCCGAGCACAGATCGCAGAAAAAAAAATATTACATTTATATCGTTATATTATATATATATAAAAAAAAATTATTACATTTATATTGTTATATATTCCTTCATGTGATAGAAGTTTTTGGACTGTAAATAGGCTTTAAGCAAAGGTTTAAATTGTTTTAAGTTAGCATTTTTAATGGAGGAGGGCAACGCATTAAATACTTTAATTGCTTTATAATGCGCACCACGTTCGTAGAATGTGGATCTACGCTTCGGAATACTAAAGTTATTAAAATGTCTAGTGTTCATATTGTCATATAAGTCAGAATTTCGGATGTACATGCGCTCATTCTGCTTTATGAAAGTAGCTAATTCAAAAATGTACAAGCAGGCTAACGGCAATATTTCTAATTTTTTGAATAGCGGTTTACATGGAGAATTCGATGGAGCATCACACATGATTCTAATGATTCTTTTTTGCAGCAAAAACAAGTTAGTAAATCTACTGCATGATCCCCAGAATATTAAGCCGTATCTCAATCTCGATTCAAAGTACGAAAAATAAAACGACTTTAATGACAATATCCCCACGTGATGTCTTAACTGGTTCAAGGCGTAATAAGCAGAGCATAATTTTTTACTTATATCACAACAGTGGAGTTCCCAATCAAGTTTTGAATCGACATGAAGACCGAGAAAATCAATTGCTTTTGAAGTTGACAAAGACTTGTCGTTATGTTTTATGTAGATGCTGTAGTCTGTAGAATGTGCTTTAAAATTTATTATATTTGTTTTACTCATATTAAGGCACAAGTTATTGCTAATGCACCATTCATTCATCTGCCTTGTAATTAGACTACATGCTGCAGAATTATCAGCAATGGAATCCCCGGAGATTATTATACTAGTGTCATCTGCATATTGGGACAGACGACCTGCTTTTAGTGACAATGTAGGTCTTAAAATGGATCCTTGTGGAATCCCACGGTGGGTAGGTGATTCTGAAGATAAGTGAGTTTTTACTTCACCGTTAAAGTCAGCTGTCAGTGAAATTACTTGACTGCGATTACTTTAATATGATTGGAACACATTCAAAGCTAAGCCACGGATTCCATAGGCTTTCATTTTCATTAATAAAATATCGTGATCCATGAGATCGAATGCCTTGGAAAGATCGAAAAATTTGATTCTTGTTTCGATTTAGTTAAAAACTGCTGCTACGTTTCAAGTATATCGAACACGGATTCTCCATTCACTGTTGATCACTAAACCGCGGCGATTCTTAGGATATCTGGTAAAAACCAGTGTAGCGAAAAAGAAAGCATCAACTTCTCTGCTATACGATTTGTGTGGGGGCGAGGCTCTCTCCGTCCTCGCGCTCATTTGTTTCTTCCCAGATATCCTAAGAATCGCCACGCTTTATTGATCACGGTGAAGGAAGTCGGCTCGGTTTATTTAATAAACACCAGAAAACTTTTGACCTTTGTTTAAATGTTTTTTGAAAATATTTTTTTTTTATAATTTTGCATCCGAGAAAATCGGCTTAGGCGATTTAATTCTTTTTACTTTCTTGTAAATTTATTTGCCTTGTAAACTATTAACTTGGAGACCTAGCGATAGTATGAAGATTTCCCCAAAATTGTTATCAAAAAGAAATTGCTTTCGTTTTTATTTTATTTTTCTTTTCGGTAGGATTAAATTTTAAATGCAAATTTGAAAAAACTCACGAGTTGTTGCGTTCATATTATACATTTTAAAAATCAAAATTCCTGAACATTCGGAGTGAAAAACAAGTAATACAAAACAATTATCCTTGTAGCATTGCCATTGTTCGAAAACAGAAAGTTGTCACTCCCCTCCGTCCCTCCGTAAGTATATTTTTTGATTACGCCCCTGATATTCATTGCAATACAGAAGAGCTGTAACCTTCCCCCCGACGAGTGCGTACTATTTACCGCCCACCATTCCGCGGTATCGTTGCATCGAATTTTTATTGAGTGGGAGGGGAAGGAGTGCAATGCGAGCGTCCTCATTTCGCAGAGATTATTTGGGGCGGGTTTAATACAGTCCGAGCACTAAATTTTCGTACTGTCCACGGAACAAGTAGCTCGAATTCTTTTCCGTGCTTATGATTCTCGCATGCACAAGAAATAACTGTAATGTTTACTGATCAATTATTCCTTTCTTTCAAATTTCTGGGGCAGCTTCTTCACCCACAGTCAGGGTTTTTGTATGCGTATTTCTTCTTCCGCCATGAAAAAAAAAAAACAAAATTAGATAAATTCCAGTTACCACTGCCAATAGGGAGTACTTATTTTAATCTTCTGCCTCATTGCTTAAGCAAACAAAACATCCTGATTTTCTATTCATCAAGCTTTTCCCCGTCGCATATAAAATATATGTGTCAAATCACTTTTGCCGCTCCGTTGGAAACTTCCCCCAAAAGAAAACCCATGCATTTTTTATCGCATTATTGAAGCGTTCCCCTGCACGTGAATGCAGGAGCTTCCGCTACATGTGCTGGAAACTTTCGTTCCGCAGCTTCTGTCAGCAAAATCTTTCTGCTGGCTGCTGGCGGCATGATACCGCACTTTCATCTCCTTCTTTCTCTCCGTCTTTCCGCTTCCAGAAGCCGCATTTTATCTAAATACATCAATCATCTCCGGGGATTATTTGAGGACACATCTTACTTTTATGATCCAATAAAAGACGTTTTATGCGCGAGTTTCATTCAATATTTAAGTCAACACTTTCATTTTACAGTCAATCGAGGGCTACTCATATATTTATTACACCTATGATATCGCTTTTGAAATCAGCATGTGGAGTTTTTTCGATGGGGCGCGGGGGGAGGAAATTCATTTGTGTCTGGCTGGGGAGTTATTTTCTTGCGCGATTTAGGACATCCAGGAAAGAAAGCATCCCTCACAAAGGCAAGCGTTTTCGGAACAAAGGAAAGTTTCACCGGCTAAATTGCGGAAGTTTTCTTTTGGGCGCACGAAAAGTATTCGTTAATTTGCTTTCGCCGTTAGCGGGGGCCCTTGTTCGTAGCTTCAGCACAAACAATGTTGTTTGTCGGTCGTTATTGAGAGCATGTACGAAAGAAGTGCTTTACCATCTTAAGATGATATTCATTTCGGAGGTATGAGTGTTTATATGTAGGTATACATACATGGATGGATGGATGGATGGATGGATGGATGGATGGATGGATGGATGGATGGATGGATGGATGGATGGATGGATGGATGGATGGATGGATGGATGGATGGATGGATGGATGGATGGATAGCAGAACAAACATTTCCACAATGAGCGTTTTTGGTTGGTAGATCAAAGGGATTTTTCTGTCGAATAAAATATTTGTGTCCACTCGGTCCACTCGCAAAATGTTGTAGTAATTTAGTCCTGGTATGCATACTCATTTATTCTTGATGGACCTATAAACGTCAGCTTCACTTTAATTAATTGGAATTAACTCCAACACATGCAAGCGCATTTCCACACTTCCATTTCAGCCCCCCGATTTTCCCAATTCAATCTGCAAACACAATGGCCATTGACGGATATAGGTTAGCGGATATTAACCGGTTATCCATCGACCAATTTTTTTTTTATCTCCACGTTCGGCAGACGATTCGTGCGCCCATCGATTTAATTTATTCAATTAAATCGCCCGCTTCTTCTGTATTATTTATTATACGTATGTACATACAAAAAAAGGCAGCGAACCGATAACAAGAAGAAGCATCGATGAAAAATCGAAGGGGGATTACGTCATTTCCGTTGCCGGTCTAGAGTGCCATGACACTGTTACTACTTCTTCAGGACAGGTACACTGATCTCTTTCTTGCCCCCCTTCCTCTCGCCGACAATCTCAGTTGCTTCTGCGTTTTTCTCTCATTTGGATCCGGATCAGTGGCGGCGAGGAGTCGTATACGCAAGCACGAAAATCACTATTACCATGTAACCGTATACCTTTGAGAGAATATTCAAACGCTTGAAACTCTCCTTCTGTAATCAATACTAAACCGAACGCATGCAAATAAATTCAAAAAAAAAAAATAAAAATCCATGTGGGAATAATCCTTCCTCGGCGGTAAGTTGATCCACTTCACGATGCAAATGCGTGTGTGAAGTTGGCACTTCTTTTAAATCGTTAAATCGCTTTACGAGCACAGCCATCATCTCTCCGTCTCTCTCTAATTTGAACAAATTTACGCTCCGTGCGTAACTTGATTTATCAACGCCGGAACATTAAATTCCGGTTAATTGGTTTTGATGTGCGGCGCTGCAGTCGTTCGTGTGTAGAATTTGAAACTGAGTGTGCGGAAGCTCGCGAAGAGTCCGGGAGCCGGGCTGATTTTATTTTGGTGTTTGCACTCGTCGAATTCCGGGCCTAAATAATTCAGTTTTGGGGTGGGGGTTGGGAGTTATGGGTTTTTTTCCTTTCATCACCGACAGACATCTTCCAAGCCTCAGCCTAAAACAAACACGAGGCAAAATACTTTCAATGCCTATGTCATATCAGTTGAAAACATTTTTTAACTGGCACTGCAAGAAAAACTATAATTGCGAACACTTATCACATGGTACAGTCAGAATTAAAAGTACTGTTCCCCCAATAAAATATAAATACGTGATCTTATCCATTCTGATCGCAAAAATAAGTGGGCATTCAAGTAGACTTCGATAGGAATGAGACGCATGCCCATCCGTTTGTCCGCCTACTCGTTATAGTGGTCAAAAGTGATTTGTGACTTTCTATTGGGGAGATACTACCGTTTATTCTGACTGTACATCAGACGATGGCTCTGCACATAACATATTTGGGTAGGCGACCGTTGTGCGTCGTGCATTGTTTGTTCCCTGTTCATGTGTGTTAGACAGAGCAAGCGCTCCGTGAGTATGTCCGCCGCCTACCCAAATATGTTATGCACGAGCCGGCGCTACTGTACATTACTATAAATAAATTTAGACAATTATAAACACGAGCAGGTAACAATGTTCGTTTCAAAAGTTCATCAAGATGGTTTTGGTTCTTGAGGAAATGAGGTGGATTAAAAAGGCATGACTCCCTAAACGTCAACGATTGACAGCTGTCAAACAAATGTAGTGTTTTGCTCATAACCTAACATGATATAACCTAAAATGACGTTTCGAAACAATTGAAACTAAGACCTGCTTTACAATGTTATTATTATTATTATTATTATTATTATTTAGGCGTCTAGTATAATGTATTTAAGAGCCTAATAATCAAACATACATTGGACAATTAAAAACTAAGGTTTACAGCTAAAGAAATTACATCTTAACGTTTAATTTGTTAGGAAAAATTCAAAACATACTTTGATCCATTTTTCAATTGAACACTTGGTATTGTAACAGAAGCTCTTGACTTCTCCATACATTACAAGTGAACCTTGGCCTTGATTTGTACTTCGGTCACGTTGATTACGTAATAACAACTATCGGTAAAGTAAAATGACTCATCGGGATTTTCCAAGACCAACGCCTAACCCAAAGCTTACGCAAACTGGACGTTATGCCAATTATTTTCGTATAAATAGGTAGTTTTTCTGATCAGAAGTTAGTTTGACAAAACCCTTGCCACAGTCGGCGAACTCATCTGGTCTAGTAAAGCGCCTCTTCAAATTATCACGTAAGTTATATTTTGCATTTTGCAATAAATGTACCTTATAAGTATTTTATGTTGTGTTAGATCTAACTACGTCCCCGCAACCCCTTATATTTTGGTAAAAACTTGCTTACCAATAAGTAAGCGGTACATTTGGCGAAGTCCTGTAATAATACGTTTACAAAACAAGCGTGATTTGGAGACCTATTTTTTAATACGGTTCCAATCGAATAGTATATATGCAAATTGCAGGGCAAATAAAATGAGCCAGGACATGTTCGGACTTCAGAGAAACAAAGAACAAAATAGTACTCTCTAATCTGAGTAAGTATCAGTTCTTGAACCCACTGATCGCAAAAAAGAAAAAAAAGAACGTTTTCAAGCCATCGTGTCATCAGGAATTCACTGTCTCTTTTTTTAATAATAAAACTGAATTAAACACTATAATTCTAACGATAACTGCACTGTGGAACAAAATGATTCTCATCTATTTTTCATTTGGATGGAATTTTTTATTATATAATATTTTTTATTATATCATATCCCTAATAATCACATTATGAATTTTGATGTACATTTATTATTAAAGGTAAGTACCGCGTTTCTTAGTTTTCCAGAGTGGCACTTCGTATTTTTATATGGGCAATGCAGTGGTAACTAGATGAGAATCATTTTGTTCCACGCTGTATGTAAAGGAATATTAAGTTTCGACTATCAAAAGGAAGGATAAAAACGACATCAATTTGCAATATTTAATTTGAAATACGAAGAAAAATAATGGAAGTCTAGATACATCAATTTTGCAAGCTCATTGCTATGAGTTTATATTCATTTCATGTACTCTCTTCATTCTTCCTTTCAATTGATTCTATTTTCTGCAGCCATATTTCGCCTGTTCTTTTTTTCTGTTATACATTCTTGTTCCTCGCACTTTTTTGCTTGTATACTTCGATTCATCTTTGTACTTGCCCAACACTTATCTTCTCTCGACTTTCCCAATCGTCCCATTACGCCCACGTTCTGTTTTCCTGCACATTTCTTCTTTGATTGTCTTGGTTGTTTCATCTTGCAGTTTCTTTACTATTCTATTTATTAGGCTCATGGGCTGATGAAGGTTTAATGTCATTTTTTTTTTATTTGTATGTTTTTATGTTTTCATCTGCAGTTTCTTCAGTGTTCTGTTTATTGGGCTCATGGGTCGAAGGTTCGAAGAAAAACAGAAAATTTTCTTTCATGTGTCTTAATTTATTACACTCCTAATTTTTAGTAGAGAAAATTTGAGAGCGGTTGATTTAGAAGCTCTTTCTTTTGCCAAAAAAAAAATAGACATGTGATGTTACGGTTAATTTTCAGGGTTAGCCGTAATAAGGGGGCCAAGTCAATATAGACAACACATTTATCAAGTTAATAAATAAATAATTACGTTTGCATCGTTTAGTGTGGTTTTATAGGAACTCCGGAGCCATACGTGGCGATCTATTTTTAGATTGCTTATGTCAGGTTTACTCCTGGACTGGTGAAAGCTTTCCGGTGATGAATCCGGGCACGACGTTGGCTGCGATCCCGTGAAAGCTCTTTGTACAGCATTCGCTGCGATGATTCATTCCCTAAACTCGGCGCGTAAAGCGATGAATCATATGAGAATTTTTCATGTCTCACTGACGCTCGTTACACTTTTCCCTCTTCAAGAAAAAAAAAAAAAAAATTCTGATACACTGGGTGTACGGGTCGATGGGGCGTTAGAGGGTGCAAACTGGATCCACGAAGCTGTTGAATTGTGGTGGCTGGTGAAAAAAATTTCGGCAAGGAAGTCAGTCGATCCAGAAAGTCGTCGACTGGTTTGGTGATTATTTTTGGTGAGGAATAGAGTTGACTTATCGTAGGTTGATGAATATGTCGGCTAGATCCGACGAATTTGGCGAACACTTCAGGCATTTGAAAAATTTGCAAGTAAAAGCTAAAAAAAATTTTTTTTCGATAAAATTCGTTATTGAATTCGGGATTTGAAGCGCACTCCACCAAATGTTATGGTTAATTTTGAATGTCACAAACATTATTAAACATTATTAAACAAGTGGTAATCATTTTTAACATTATTAAACAAGTGGCAATAATTTTTAATATTACATTTAAACCCATAATCTTGTTCAATTTAAAATTAATACAAACAAAGAATTCCTTAAATCAGAAACGACCGTAAGCATTCAATAGCATTCGGTCTCCAATTCATAGATTCATTCCAAAAAGTTAATGCCAGGTTTGAGGAAGGGAAGAAGTTTAAACCAAAGCTTTCAAGGACAGACAGTTTTGAACGCTCCGGCTTTAATTATTATAATTGAAATATATTTTTTTATTTAGAGTTGGATGGGTAAGTATTTTTTTCATTCAGCTTGTTGTCAGATTCAGTTTTTGTACGCCCAATATGACGACCGAATTTGTTAGTAAACTGGGCATAAAAGAAACTGAATCTGATGACAAACTGAATGAAGAAACTGGAGGGATAAAAATTCAGTTCCAGGATAAACTTGAAATCTTAATTTGGCATCAGAGATCAACAGCTGTAACAATAGTAATAATACGCTAAAATATAAAGAAAGAACATACGACAATCAAGAACAATATTTAGGGGAATGACACAACATTGCATAAGGAATGGGAAAGAACAGAATAGTGAAAGCAACAAAGAACAATAAGTCGATGGGAAAAAGACGTGCGGGAAGATCAAGGACTTGAGGGGAAGACCTTCGAAGAAAGAAGAAAAATGACATATTCAGAACGTCCATTTTGAAACATGGCTTCCAAATATTTAATATAATGGGCAACCCATCAAAATCAAAATCAAAACTAATTTTGTATTTTCTAATTAAATGGAAAATCAAAATCAACTGGGAAAAATCCAAACAACACTCACACGAAAAGGAAAATCCTCATCGCAAGACTATTCTCTTAAAAAAAATCTCAGGAAGCTAAATCCTCAAACCCACAATAACCATACCTTCAAAATTCTGGGCCACAATCGCCGAAATTAAACTCAACAAGCACCTTCCCAATCTGCACGCTACTTTTAATGTCAGAACCACAAGGATAAGACCAATAAAAAAACAACAGAACAGAAATTGAAGGCATCGACTTCTTCCTCGGGGAAAAAAGCCAAAATTAAATTTAAGAAAGTCGAGACGCAAGAAATATCTCTCACAACAGACACTGATTAATAGATACACAGTCACTGCTATACAACAAGAGACAAACAATCGAGTAGATAATCCGAATACAAACAAAGCCAATAAGAAGGAATTTGGTAGAAGTTATTATTTTAACGTTCCTGAAACAGAGACGCTTATTAATTAAAACCGTCTCCCAAAATAATCATCTTTACACTGATCGATAATTAAATTGAATTGAAAGAGTACATAATTTAAATCAAGAGTACATAATTTAAATCAAGAGTAGACAATTTAAATCAAGAGTACAGTGAGGTTATTTTTTTATGGAAAATATCCGAATTATTTGTTTGGAACAGAGATAATATAAAATAATTTTCCAGCACAACACCCCCCTCCGAAATACAAACGCTCCGCTGTTAATTTTCCGCGAAATAAATCACACCGCATTTAAATGTGTACCTTTTATAATTCATTCGATTAAATCCTCGTCGGTGTTTTTCTAATCTCGTTATCCTTTCCGGCGTTCCGGATCGAAGCAGTTCCCCAGTTCCGTAATTGCCCGCAATAAATCAATACTTTCTGGCACAGCAGATTAGTTACCAATTCAAATCCCTCAATAATCTGCGGGATAACAGCATTATCGGAAAGTTTTCTTGCATTGCCTGAGAGCGAAACTTAACCCAACTCCTTCTTGACGATCTCATCGAATGAAAGCATCTTCGTCTTCGAAATTATGAAATTTTTGCTGTTTTATGTGTGTTTTATTGTGTTTAGTGCAGAATGTTGTTGTATGTGTCTACGTATGTAGTTGAAAGTGGCGTGGTAACCCACGCACGCCACTGACTACTGAAGTCTTCGTACTTACAAACCAGTTCACTTCAGACTCTACACCTGTTCCCTGGCGACTAGTTTTTTGTTTCCGATGATGGGAAAGTTCATTCAATCTTCAGATCTATTCATACAGAAACGCTAACAATCTGCTCTTCGGCTTTATCTCCTTCTATGATACCAGCGGAAACGGACGAGTTTCTCGTCTTATTTTAATAACCCACAGAAAACAGAGGCAGCGCGCGGAAAAATTCTCGTGATTGACTCGTTTCATTCATCACAGCGTCAGTTTTATGGCCCGTCTTCTACTCTTCCTATTCATAATGGCGTTTTTTTTTCTTCTTCTTCCTCCTCCGCTCCTATCTTGACAGTGTTAACTGTTATTTCTTTTTCTATCTGCTGTTCAGTAAATTTCACGTCGCCGTCTACATTATTTAGATAATATAATTGATATGATAAGTTTGGTTATGTGTGGGGGCTTCCGTTATTACACTATTATAAAAGCCATCATCAGAATGAATATTCCAAAAAAATAAAAATAAAAAATAAACCAGGGAAGAAAATGTTCCGTGGAATTTGTTTTAATCTGTACGAGGTGTGGTTTTTCCTGTAAACCAAGCAACTCATGCGGAGCGTAATTTCTGTACATAATAAATCAGGTTGCATGCTTTTAATAACGCAACTAAAACTCAGTTTCGCTTGATAGATGTCGTGCTGGATTTATTTATGGCATTGAGACTATTTTTATTTGCAGCTTAATTAATTACAATTCTCTTCTGCCAACAAATGTGGAATGATTTCATTTTTTTTTTTTGGAGGGTGAGCTTGTTTACTTCAATATATGTAGAGCTTGACGTGAAAATAATTTTTTTTTAGTAGGAAAAGGAATTGAGATTTAAAATAATTAGAAGCGTTTCAAGTCGAAAGTAAAAGAAAACACGAATGAAACAATACAAGGCAATAAGCAAATACTGCGAAGCTCACACAAGGAAGAAAAAAAAAGAAAAATTTAAATAGGAGCTAAAACAAATAAAACTTGAAAACGTTCATTTAAATTAATTTAGCCACTAACAACTGAGATAATCACTTTGATTTGATAGAACAATGAGGTAAAGAAAGTAAAATAGCTAGGCGCAAGAGTTTAATAAACTGTACAAAATTGAAAAGAAATGAAATGGTGAACAGTGAAATTTATTTCAATAATATTAAAAAAAAAAAAACGTTTGAAATGAGAGCAATGGACCAACCTAAATCAGCTGCCCTCACTACATTTGTGTGAACACTTTCATAATTTATTATTATTTTTTTTAAATTTAATCGTGAAGGATCGAATATTCAGTACGCAGAGATGCAAAGTTTGTATAGAAAATTATATGTTACAATTAAATTACTCCTATATTAGAACGTATTTAAGAGATTAGTATAAGAAGCGAGTATGGATCGTGCAGGGCCGGCCGAAATTTCCTGGAAATGAGATGCACGTGGCACGCAGCAAGCGACCGAGAGATACGGAAGCCGTAATATTACCCCTAATTATGCTCAGGATTAAGGATTTTTTATGCATAGCAAATGCAACATCCGATGTCACCCCCTGTATACAAATGAGGGAGGACAAAAATGCATAAAGCCATGTGCAAACCACCAAACCAGTCGTGGTACGGCCATAAGAAGAACTTGCGAATCCGCCACTGCGAGCGTTTCTGCTCTGGTTTGTGCCTCGCCTGAATGCTCTAGTAGTGGACGAGAAGTCGATCTTCCCAGTTCTTCGAATCGAAGCCTCTTGACCTAATAAATTAACCGTCGTGTTCCTCGCTCAAAGATTGTTTTTTTTTTAATTTTATTTCTTTTTTCAATCAGTCAGCTTCCTCAGTTTTAAATTAATATCCCAATGAAGTTACCAAATGTTTTCTTTTTTTATTAATTTAATTTAAATTCGGTATTTCAGGAAAGTCAGCGCTGGTGAATTGAAAGAATTTTACGCATAGAAGGAAGCTATTTCCTAACACAGCCTTTTTCCTTTCTCTCGAAACCATTCTTCTTTGCTTCAATTTAACGATATAATTGCAATAGTACTTATTTTTTATTGGAATCTTGAATTTTTTATTATTTGTAAAATTTTTGGTTATTTCAAAATTTCATTCGGTCTTAATTGATTGGCTTGACACTTCTGGCAGTTTTGTATATACCGGTCGTTGATGTATAATGAGATTATAGTTAATACAACAGAGAGAAGGTACAGGCAAAAAAAATCGTTTTGGTCTGCTCCAGTTTCTTGCGAGGGTGAGGGTGGCGCTTCCCTAGCCATAAGGCAACGGCCAATCCCATAAGTTAAAATTCAATCTCTTCATTTATCCGCGCTAGTTATCCTCGTTATATGATCTTAATTGGATTCATCAACCGTATTGAGTTTACAAGATTTTTATTTTACAAAAAAATTTTCTCTTTTGTAAAATTAAATAAAACTTTTTTTTGCCTCTTGTATACTCAATCCTGGGACATACTGTATATTACAACCATCTCTGTCTTACACTGTAAAACACGAAAACGTCCTAGAAAACAAAGAGATTCCGAAAAAGTAGAAGAAGGATATGAAACAAATAAAACATTTCATGTTTCATCATATCACCTTCTGTAATTCTCACGAGCAAGAACGGTGCGAAAATAATAAAAAAACAGAACTTTACAGTCCAATTTCATTGAGATGCCTTGTTAAAAAAAATGATACTTAATAACAAAAAATGAGCCGAAGAAAATCGCGACTGGAAATAAGAAGAATAAATCAAAGCAATGAAGTCGTTACTTGGAAATAGGTTGAATTCAATTGCGTCAAATTTTTATAACTGTACTTATAACAGGATGATAATAATAATAATTGCTGTGCGAAACAATCTGATATTTAATTACAAACGGTAAAACATTGTATAGATACTTACTCAGTAGAAAACGTAAATAGTTTGACTCTGTGATAGGATGCAAATTATTACAGACAATTAAAAAAAAAAAAACTGGTACAAGTCGGTTTTGATTGCCCTCTCTGCAGATCTGTCTTGGGGCCTCCTCAGCAGAAGAGCAGCTCGAAAATTTCACTGCAATCTCACCGACCTCTCACAGTTAACTCGAAATCAACATACACTGCAATTAAAAAAATCGACTTACAACAAATTTCGCTGTAAATCTCACTGTTTTACGCAGCAGACTAATTATACAGTGTGTTTCAGATAACATTTTCAACACGAGTATCTCGCTTATTATAAGAAACGCGAATTTGATTAAATTAGATGAATTATTCTTGAGCGTTTCAGGAGTTGGGAACTGTCTTGAAGTTCCGAAAGTAAAAGCAAGGTAATAGTAACAAAAGATGTTAGAAGAATTGACCGTTACGTTTTCTAAACATAATCCTGCCCTACGTATTACTGACTCAACTGTACACCGTAAATTCTGATGTGCAAAATGTGAGGAAAGCCCGAAAAACAGATTTTTTTTATACAGCTCATTCGGATTATGTTTTGGAAAATAGGCTTCTTTTAAAAATATTCTTACTTATTTCTAAAAATAAATATCATATAGGTTAGTATGTTATGCTACCTATCTGCGGTAGAAACAGGATTTGTGCTGAAAAGCTTAACGTGCAGTACAGCCAGCAGCTTTAGTCGTGACGGGTGTGACGACGCAAAAATGTGGCGAGTTTAACGACATCAAGTGTCTATTGTACTTAACAAGAGAACTATAATCAACAAAATTAAAGTAAAAATGAGAGGTTATATATGTTTGGCGTGATGAGCTCAAAGCAACAACATAGCAGTTATATGTTATATATATTATAACCAGAACACCTGAACCATAACCGATAATAGGGAGGAGTCACACCTCAACGAAAGGAAATTGGTTGTGCAAAAGTGGAAACTCAAAAATAAGCCGGGGGTAAAAAGCCTGTAAGGGGAGGAGGAAAGTTTGACAATAATAACCCGTACGAAAGGCACAGCAAGAGTCATAAACCCCAAGGACGATGCTTCAGACCAACTTCGAACGAGCTTCTTGTTCCATCAGTGCCAAATCACGAAAACATCGTACGGTGAGGAAACCTTCCGGATCACAACGCGAAAATGAGTGCTGCGCCACCTACAAACAACGCCACCAGCCGCTGGGGATATCGCTATACGATTCACCGGCTCCCGGCACATTACGTGTTAATAAAGCAAAAACAGCCGTTCCCCCCCAAATGTACAAAGGAAGGGTTTGCACGAATCGAAAATTCCGTGACCTCAGTAGGAACTAACGCGTACGAGAACATGACGTAAAGAAAAACCAATGGCATTAAAGATCGAGAGTGAAACCAATTTAATCCGTCCGTCGAAATATTAAACCGCAAAAAACTGTAATCACATAGACTAGTCCAGTAAAAAAAAATAGACGGTGACGGAAACTTTATCTTATATCCAACAGCGCGGAATAAATTTCCAACGGTTTTCACGAAACAGATAAAATGTGCTTGATTCAAAAGATGAGGCAATTCTATCTAGGAATGCGACATTATTTAATTAAGACCTCAAAAGAAGTGCCGATGCTTCGAGAATTTTACGCCATTTTATAGTGGGAGTATTTTAACACGAATGCACAGAAGAGTCTGAGTTGAAACACAAAGCGTGAGATCATTTGATGTTTCACGAATCTGATTGAAGACCATAACTTCAAACGGGTCTAAACATGTCATTAAAAAACAACTGATTTACTAAATCTTAAATGCATATACAGGTATCGCCATCTGTGATTCATTTATTACACTTTTTATTTAGCCAGAGGTACGTAACAGACCCTTTTGCATGACATTGGGCTTTGCCTCAGTAGGAACCAACGCGTATCAACATGACGTAAAGAAAAACCAATGGCAATAAAGGTTGAGAGTGAAACCAATTTATCCGTCCGTCGAAATATTAAACCGCAAGAAACTGTAATTCACATAGACTAGTCCAGTAAAAAAAAAATAGACGGTGACGGAAACTTTATCTTATATCCAACAGCCCGGAATAAATTTCGAACGATTTTCACGAAACAGATGAAATGCGCTTGATTCAAAAGATGATGCAATTCTATCTAGGAATGCGACATTATTTAATTAAGACCACAAAAGAAGTGCTGATTCTTCGAGAATTTTACGCCATTTTATGGTCGGAGTATTTTAAAACGAATGCACAGAAGAGTCCGAGGTGAAACACAAAGCGTGAGATCATTTGATGTTTCACGAATCTGATTGAAGACCATAACTTCAAAAGGGTCTAAACATGTCATTAAGAAACAACTGCTTTACTAAATCTTAAGTGCACATACATATATCGCCATCTCTGATTCATTTATTACACTCTTTATTTAGCCACAGGTACGTAACAGACTCTTTTGCATGACATTGGGCTTTGCCCGTAGACCCATTTGCTGTCAAAATATCATTTTTTTAATTTTTTTGGCACTTTTGAAGTCACGGTCTTCGATTATTCGAGGGACGAAGGCGATGGTAAAAAAACTGCTGTTAAATGCAGTAAAATCCGACGAAATAGGTGCGGCATGAGGCGCTTTCTCACGCACGCGGTTTTCTATTACTGCGCAATCCAGAACAAATGCGGGTCCAGCTTAATATACAGGTTGTTTCTTGAGAAGCAAACAACACACGGTAACAAAAATTGAACTTAGAGGTGGAAATTGAAAAACGGAAAGGTAAAAATAAAATAGGGAAACTTTTGGTCTTTTTTGCTGTAACTTCCGAACCCCTTGGAATTTCGGTAATTTCAAAGCGGTTCAAAGCTCCTCAAATGCTCGGGAATAATTTAACCGAATTCGTATCTCCTGTAATAAACGAGATCCTCAAGCTGGAAATTTTATCCGCCCTTGGACACACTGTGGTATACTATGTGTTGTGATTCCTCCCACGATTTTGGGACAAAAAATAACCACGCCATATTTCATCTGTTGTTAACATATTACACATAAGTTAATTTAAATACTAATTAAATGCGCCTAAAATTTTTTGGTCGGTTATAACAGAAGTGAAAAACCATAAAATAAATTTATTGAAAACTACTTGCCTGATGGTGGGAAAAATAAAAATGGGTTTCGTACTTTAATTAAGGAAGCGAAAATGAAATTTGATGAAGAGAAGTTTTTAAATTATCTGCGAATCAATTTTTTTTTTTTTTTTAGTCGGGGATGTACCGTCGTCGGCGGAAGCCCCCAGTCATCCGTCTTGTTCTGAAGCAATTTTCACACTCCGGCGCTTCCCCGAACGGATACGCATCCGAAGGCTATTTTGACAGATAATAGAATAGAAATTGGCTATTTTGTCTTGACAGCAATGCATTATAACTCCTAATTTATCTCCCGCCATATGGCGGAGCTTAACGCGGTCGATTGTTTTTCCTCTCCTTGAAGGGGCCGATTTTTCCTCTCTCCCCTAAAGAAAGGTGCAAATCACGCGCGCGTTCCTTGCAAGTGACGGCTCGAAGCGATTCAAAGAAGCAGCTTTTGTGCTTTACCACACCCGGATTCCGGATTCCGAATTATTCGCTTTTGGTACGTCAACGCGCACGCAAATTTTTTTTTTTTCGTCGTCGTCGTCGTGCTAATGCTAATTTTGTACCGGGTGACAGGCGGTTTTTTGTTGTGCGGCGAATTTATTGCCGGGCGAATAAAAATTTGTATGAGTTGTTAGATTAATAAATCATGTTTAACCCCCCTTCGTCGAAAATAATGTTTTTAGCCTCGGATCAACTTGACGCGGAAATGCGGAGCGCATTATATTCGTGTATTCGCTGAAAGTACCCACCTACATTCGGATATCGGAATTAAAATATTGAATGCTTTTTAAAAATTTATTTCAGGGGGTAAAACTCTTTTTTTTTAAATTTATTTAGGGGCGAGTTTGAATGTTTTGGAATTAATTCTCTGAAAGTAAAAGATAATTAAATTTAACATTCATACCTCCTTGCATATCGTCCTAAAACATGTTTTAAAGAAACCGGCGATATTTTGTCTTCGTCACGATTTGCAAATTTTAAAATTAATTTTTTTTTGTGGACTTACATTGGTGTATGATGTTGCGATTTATAAGAGGAAGTGCCTCGCTAACATAATCTGTTTATGAAGAAGAGGAACTGCCACACCTCTTTTAATATTAAAGTGGATTACAATTTTCAATTAATTACAGAAGTAATTTGCTAAGTAAACAAAGTTTACTTAACTGAATTAATTAACTTTTTTTACAAAATAAAACTATATTAAAAACACTGACAGAAAGTTATTTTGATATTCAAGTTCACTATTGAAACTATCAAACTATTAATATTTTTTTCCGAGAGTTATAATCAAAGCTAGCAACATTCCAGACAGACATAGGCATCCCACAATACACGAATTTTGTAAAATCTGTAGTGTTCACTTCTATTAAATTCTATTTATTATTCTATTTCTTTTGTAAGTAACACTGATTAATTTAGCGCAAACTTTATTAAATGCATTATATTGATCCGAATGTGGTCGTCGTCAATTTAGATTAAAAAAAAACGATTTAAAAAAGGCCTTTGTACTTCAATTTACATTACAAATTTGTTCCCTCTCCCTCTGATATTTAAAATATACAGCTTCGCTGAAACTAAAAATAAAAATAAAAAAAATCCTGTCGGTGTAACTTACAATTCTCATTTACAAAGCATCACATTGTAATAATTGCTTCGTACCACGTGTGTCGTATTTTACATTTTAATTTATTCTACTCCTGATTATTAACAGACGCATTATTATCCTTCGCGTACCTTCGTTACCAAGCCATACGTATTTAATTTGTTATCCTCGCATATCTATTGGAGTTTATAAATCGTGACTCTGTTTAGAAAATTCATTACGGAACGACTTCAGGAAGCCATCAATTTGTGTATTGGCAACGCGATCTGCGAATAATGGCGAGGCAGCAACAGGAAACCTAAAATATTTGCGAAACTCACAGGAGGCACTTATAACCCATTTAATTTGCAGTGATTCTATTCTTGATCTTCGACGAGCGACGGGCAGGCACATCTTGAAGCTAGGCGAACAGGACAAGTCTGAAACAGGTTCCAGCATCCGGTTAATATTCTCTCTCCTCATTTTATTTTACCTTATTACACCACGATAGTCGCTGATTACGTTCAGGTTTTTCAAGTAAACCTGGATCTGAATTATTATTAACTGACTTAAGAGCTAATTATGTTTCGCAGGCGATTTACATCTACATAGCTCCAAATATGACGAAGCGTTTCTCTTTCACAAACTGCTCAATAAGGAGGAATATTAATATAGAATCGAGCGCTGAAAATAAATAACCCCCGCGCTACTATTATTAGCACCATGGCGGCGGCGGCGTGGCGTGGTGGCGTTCTTTGCGTAGTTCATCGAGAAAACGTATAATACCACTTTTTACTCCGGGAATTAACCGGAGCGTAATTTATGCACTCTCACGAAATACCTTAGCGCCGTGTAAAATGATTTAATAACCCGAAAATTGCGAGGCCCGTAATTAAATTCCGCGGGTGTTTAAAAAGAAGATCGGAAGCAGACGGAGATAAATTCAGTTTTTCAGGACCTCATCAAAATCGGTCATCATGCTTTAGATCTTAAAATTATAATATTTAATGTACGACGTACAATAATCTTTCGAAATGATATTTAATGTATGAAGCAACGCGACGGTAAAATAATGTTTTGAAGTGATATTTAATGTACTACGGAACGCGACCCGCCGGTACAAAAATGTTCTGAAATTACATTTAATGTACCTACTACGCAACGCGACGGTACAATAATGTTCTGAAATGATATTTAATGTACGACGCAACGCGACGGTAAAATAATGTTTTGAAATGATATTTAGTGTACTACGCAACGCAACGAGACGGTGCAATAATGTTTTGAAATGATATTTAATGTACGACGCAATGCAAGAATATTCCGAAATGATATTTAATATATAATAGTTAATGTACTACGCAACGCGACGTGGTATTATAAAAATTATAAAAAGAAATTCCCCGTGTTTAAAGATATCTTAATTCTTTGGACTTTTTTTAAACGATCTTTTATTTTCGTTATTGAACAAGCAATTTCTTCTTTTTGCCTTTAATTTCGTTCTATCTGCGTCTATTTAAATTTAAATTTGTTTCTCTTCCTTTTCTAAGTTTTTTCAATCATTGGCAAAACCTGGAAAAGTAATGGAATTAAAAAAGAAGGGTCACAAAAGTCAGGGAAATCTAAAAAGAAGGTTCACAAAAGTCAGGAAATTTGCTTGTCTCGATGCAATTAATTAATTAGTTTTTTAAAATTAGAAGAAAAAAAAATGGAGAATTGTCTTAAAAAGTTGTTTCGGGGGTCTTCAATTTAGACAACCATAATCGTGATCAAAGGGTTGCCTGTACGAAGATTTTTTGTTTTGTTTTTTTTTAAATAATTTTTTAATTATAATTTTTTTAATTTTAAAAAATAAATAAATAAATTAGGTACAATTTCTTTGTAATGTAAGTGAAGTGTGAAAAAATTCACACGATCTTGACAAAAAAAATTATTAACGTCTTCAGCATAGGCAACCATACAAGCAGCCGTGTTCATTCGGTTGCCTATATTAAGACATCTCGTGTCTTTTTCTCTTGAGAAATGGATAACATTTTTTTTTCCAATGTACTGATTCAAAATTTAAAATCTAAACCAAAGAATAACCGTTGATTAAACACGAAAAAATAATTCCACAGAAAAAGAGGCAAGACAGAACAGAAGTAAGCAACTGTCGAAAAATAAAAAAGAAGCGGATGAAAAAATCGATGATAAAAAAACAAAACAAACAATTGTCAAATCAACAAGAGAAAAATAATAAAAATTCAAACAGAAGAGAAAATTCGACGACGTTTAACTTTTGAAATTTGTTCAAGAAAATAATAATAATGAAAAAAAAAAACAAAAAAAAAGATGAACAAAACAAGAGATACATTTGCAATTCTTATTATTAAATTTAATGCAATTTTTCAGCGTCGAGCAAACAGTTGAAAAGAAAAAAACAAAATGTGTACTAAACAGTGGAAAACAGAAAAGGCGCTCTCAAATCAAAAATAAACAAAAACAGAAGACGAAAGATGAATGCAAAAACCAACTCTCTCTAAAAGACCTTCGGAAGTTGACGAGACGGGCAGAAAAAACAATAAAAAAAACAATTGATAATCGATCAACAAGATAAAGCGGAAAACCAAGACAGACGACGAAACGCAAAAATTAGAAACATTAGCGACTCTAAAAGACTTCAGGAAGTCGACGTGATGGCGACTGGAAGAAAAAGCAAAAAAAAAACAATCGACAGCCGATTAAGAAAAAAGGCATGCGCAGAAAAACAGAAGACGGTCGTCAAAGATTAACAAAAAAAAAGAAAAACAGTTGAATCAACAAATCAATAAAAACAGAAGACAAGCGGCAAAATACAAAAATACAAAAAAGAGAAACGTCACCAACTCTCTAAGAGTCGATGCGACGGAGGCAGAAAAAGCGTAAAAGTAAACTACGGACAGTCGATCAACAAAAAAAAAAGCATTCGAAAAAAACAGAAGACGTTCGCCAAAGATTAACAAAAAAAAGCAGTCGATCCAACAAATTAACAAAAACAGAAAACGAACGACGAAATGCAGAAACGGGAAACGTCGAAAGTCGACGTGACGGGCAGAAAAAAACAAAAAAAAAACAATTGACAGTCGATCAACAAGAAAAGGCATCGATGACGAGCGTCAAAAAAATAATGGAGTCAAAAAATCAATAAAAACAGAAGCGACGGGCAGAAAAGCCAAAACAAAACAATTGACACTGAATTAGGAAACAAAAAAAAAGGTAAGTATTCGCAGAAAAACAGAAGACGATCGCCAAAGATTAACAAAAAAAACAGTCAATTTAACAAATCTATAAAAACAGAAAACGGGCGCAAAATACAAAACAAAAATAAAAGTTGACAGCCGATCAACAAAAAAAAACATTTGCAGAAAAACAGATGGCCGTCAAAGATCATCAAAAAAAAAACAATCGATAGCCAACTAAAAAAAAAGATTATCAAAAAAAAATCTATTAGATTATAAAAAAAATCAACAAATCAATCGATTCAACAAATCAATAAAAACAGAAGACGAACGACAAAATACAAAAATGAGAAACGTGAACAACTTTCCAAGAGTCGATGCGACAGGCAGAAAAAGCAAAAAAAAAAAACTGTCTCTCAGTCGATCTACGACAAAAGGCATTCGCAAAAAACAGAAGACGTTCGCCAAAGAAAAAAAAGCAGTCGATCCAACAAATTAACAAAAACAGAACACGAACGACGAAATGCAGAAACGGGAAACGTCGAAAGTCGACGTGACGAGCAGAAAGAAACAATTGACAGCCGATCAACAAGAAAAGGCATCGATGACGCGTATCAAAAAAATGATGGAGTCAAAAAATCAATAAAAACAGAAGCGACGGTCAAAAAAACCAAAAAAAAAAAACAATTGACACTCAATTAACAAACAAAAAAAAAGGTAAGAATTCGCAGAAAAACAGAAGACGATCATTGGCCAAAGATTGACCAAAAAAAAAAAAATAGTCAGTTTAACAAATCAACAAAAACAGAAAACGAACGACGAAACGCAAAAAATGAGAAACATCAGCAACTGGCTAAGAGATCATGGGAAATCGACGCGACGCGAAAAAGCAAAAAAGAAAACAATCGACGGCCGATCAACAAAAAAAGATATTTGATTATAAAAAAAAACTGTCAAATCAACAAACCAATAAAAATAGAAGACCAACGACGAAATACAAAATTGAGAAACGTTAGTAACTCTTTAAAAGACCACCGGAAGTAGACGCGAAGGGCAGAAAAAGCAAAAATAAAAAAAAACAATCGACAGTCGATTAACCAAAAAAGGCATTAATATACTGCGCAACGAAACGATACGATAATGTTTTAAAATGATATTTAATGTACGACGCAACCCGATGGTAAAATAATTTCTTGAAGCGATATTTAATAATGTGCGCGACGGTACAATGTTTTAAAATGATACTTAATTTAATGTACTACGCAACGCGACGGTACAATAATGTTCTGACATGATATTTAATGTACTACGCAATGCGATGGCATAATAATTTCTTGAAATGACATTTGGTGTGCTACAATAATGTTTACTGACATTCAGTTATTATTTTATTTAAAGAAAAATACAGGGTGTTTCGTAACAGGTGAAAAGAAAATAAAATGTCATGTACATAATCTCCTTTTAAATTAAAATGAAAGAATAGAAAAAATTCAAATTTTGCTTAGTTTGGGAGTTACCTTAACTTAACGTTAGATAACAAAAAAAAAAGTATTTATTATGCTTCCAATGAATGCATTGCCGTTACAGAAACCATGTACAAAAAAGATATCAGCATATTCTTCATTTGTAAACTGGGACATGTTCATTTACTTTAATTTATTTAAATAGTAAACTGAGGCTTTTAAAATTGACATTACTTTGATTTGTTGGTTGCATTTTTTTTCCAAGTCTAACTTTTCAGTTTCTATTTTCAAACTCAGATAACTCCGAAACAAAGCAAAATTTGATTTTTTTTATTCTTTCATTTAACTTAAACTAAGATTCTGTATATAAGAATTCATTTTTTTTTGACCTATTATGACGAAACACCCGGTATACTTAGAAAGTCTTCTTAGTTGCTGTTGTGTTCAATATATTTGGTTTTTGTGATTAACGAAAGTCACGTTAGGTTTCGACTTAATTTAGCACAATTACAATTACCTTCGTTGATTGTAATGATGTAGCACACGTCTGGAAACTAATTAAATCCAAGTTCAAAATGTAGCTGAATCGCTGTGAGAGTGACTCACTCACCGAGTTATTATTAAAATAATAACTCACTTAATTGACAGCGAGAGCTCGCTCGCTCTTCTCACGACGAGTCTCACAGTCACCAAAGCAAGAAGTCCAATAAAATAACGGAAATGACTGGTGTATACCCAACAATAAAATCCACACCTGTTTCGTGTCTGCTTTTTCGACTTCCGTATACCAACCGACGTCAATTAGAGACGCCGAGCAGCGCGCGGCGATGACGTGCGGCAAAGCGCGGCGAAACAGCGGCGGCGGCGGCGGCGGCTCGGTGACTCATCTAATTAAACATTTATCCCCGGCGAATATCGTCCGTTACACTCGATTGGAAGGAATAACAGCCGAACACAATAAGAAGAGGTCTTAAACTCGGCTGTCACGTGCTCCCGAGTGCTTTGCTTTGTCCGGCCGATGTAACTGCAGAAGTCCATCAGCTGTATCTTTTTATTGTTGCGGTCTTAACAGATCATTTACTCAAGGCTTTGTAAATAAAATAACGCGCTTTACAATGTACGGGAGAGAAATA
Organism: Prosopocoilus inquinatus; assembly: GCA_036172665.1. NCBI lineage: Eukaryota > Metazoa > Arthropoda > Insecta > Coleoptera > Lucanidae > Prosopocoilus > Prosopocoilus inquinatus. The sequence goes on from CM069873.1 coordinate 4,928,998, forward strand.
TTACCTCTTGGTACGTATACATCAAGGTCCGTCGTTTAAGTAACTGCAGATTACAAAGTTCCAAAGTGCAACAACTAATGATATTTATGCTGTTGCTTCCATTACTAAATATGTTCTGCAAGAAAAAACAATTTTACGCGATGCAAAATATTAAAAGCGCCATCTTCTTTAATAGAGTTGAATGCAAAACGTTAAGGGTGGTCTTGCGCCTAAAAATTATATGTACTATTCGTTTTGTGAGTTAATCTTGCGAATTAATAATCAGAATGTATTCACAATTTGTATGCACGCGCTAAATACCTTAGATATTAAAATAAGAAAGTTTTGTTATCGTATGATATACAGTTTCATTGTTATAAATTTTTATTTCCCTAACTACATAAACGTGTTACTTTTTGATGTCCATAACTCGGTTAATATACATTTAGAGAGGATGATCTGACTTTAATAGCAAGACAATGTGCCAAAGTATTATTAACAATTAAAATAACTTCCATAAATTATATATTTTTGAAATTAAACCCCCAAAACTATTCTTTGTATTTAAATACATATAAACTGCAGTAAACCGGAAGATTCATAGATGTCGCTAGAATTTCGGTTCGTTCTAGGTTCGTTTAAAGTTCATTATCAGATATGTTAAAACTGGGGGAGGTCTGCTTGGGATCTATCTTTTTTCACACTACTAATGGGTAATTATCTGTTCTTTACGCATTTCAGTTCCTTACGGTCGTGTTAGTGGTAGACAAGTACTACGAAAGAAGTTAACATTTGTGCGGTTTAGAAATGAAAATTAAAACAGAAAGAGGAATCATAAATAAATCAGAGACCTAAATGATCACGCCGCTCTGTTCTGGCTAGAAAAGAAAAAGGAAGTGTTTAGAAAAACTCAGGGAAAAACATACGTAGATGATGGTCCTTCCTTCCAATGTGTATGTGCCACATGTGCCATTTATAAAATTTAGGACTGATTTCATCATAATAGGACATTAAATTTAAACAGATAAAACAGCGACATCCTATGACCGCTTTTTGACCTGACATTGCAGTAGGATAGACAAATTGAAGCGGGATTTGCTCCTAATGAGTCCCCCATGCAAGGCGGCCATGCTTGACGAAGCCCCAAGCAGGGCTGAAACAGCTGCACAGAGGCTGCAACAATTTTTTTTCATTAAATTTAAAGTTACTTTAACCTAAAAAAAAAACATTTGTTTCCCTATTTTTAAAGTGACTTTAAATTAAAGCTTCCTTAAAGTCTGATTATGAAAACGGCCTTTACAAAATTTAAAAAAATATCACTAACTTTTAAGTCTTTGACTGTGAGCTACGAAAAAAGAAAAAAGAAGGTTCGACCCATCGATATTCCTTACTTTTTAGTCTTTAGGTACTCGGAAACATGGACGGATTCAGCGTCCTCAATTCCTTAAGATAGCCATTCTGGACCACTCGCCGCCAGTGGTTAAAACTCCCCAAACGGGGCACTGCGCATGCGTTACATGCGGCGCGGCGGTCATTTCAATTTCAGAAACAAAAGAATATCGACAATTCTTTGGGGGCCGATTTCATAATACGACTGCAAGGTCAAAAAGCGACCGTAGGATGTTGCTGATTTATCTGTTTTAAATTTAAAGTTACATTAGCCTAAAAAACTTATGGCCATTTTCATAATCAGACATAATCGAACTAAAGGAGACTTTAAAATTAAAGTCACAGTCATAAGTCAAACAAATGCGAAAACGTAGTTATTTACACATAGGATTGTGACCGTTATTTTAAAGTCGCGTTTAATTCGATTATGAAACCGGGTGGGCCTTAGGGTCGTTTTCATAATCAGACTTTAAATTTAAAGTTACTTTAACATAAAAAAAAATAAATAAAAATACATTTGTTTCCCTATTTTTAAAGTGACTTTAAATTAAAGCTTCCTTAAAGTCTGATTATGAAAACGGCCTTTACAAAATTTAAAAAAATATCACTAACTTTTAAGTCTTTGACTGTGAGCTACGAAAAAAGAAAAAAAAAGGTTCGACCCATCGATATTCCTTACTTTTTATTCACACTGTATAGGCTGTAATTATATTAAATATTCCTTTATAAAAAAATATTCTTTAAATTATTTAAGAAAAATTGTGCCACAATATTTTTAAAACATAATTTTTAAAATTTGTACTGTACGTAAGTACACATAATGTGTATTTGTCTTATTTTTGAAATCATATTTACTAAATTTTATTGAATATAACGACAAAATATTCTTGGTTTATGTGACACCTAAGTGCGTAATATAATCCAGATGCCGAATCCCGTACCCAAACCACCACGCTAAAAATTGTATTCCCTAAAGCCACTGCCCATCAGGTAAACCAACTGAATACAAAAACTAAGCGGCTGCTATGTAAATATAAATTACGTGCCGCCTCTTCGATACTGCAAGCATACACTCGCTGCGCCATCTCTTGTTTGTGAATTAAAAAGAAAATCGCAAGACACCCCTTAAGAGCGCCATCTTCTTTAATAGAGTTGAAAGACTCAGAAAGAGATACATTTAACAAATACAAGCGCGGTAAAGATCAAAGAAGTGCGACGACAAATGTTGGCAATATGCTGACGAGCTTTCAGCATCCCGTCCGTCAAATCACAATTTTGAACGCCGCTGTTCAAGGCTGAAATTATTATTATGTACTATTTTTTTTTTTTAATATGAAATCATTTGTAATGTACAGGATGCTAAAAATTATAATCGGTTCTTCAGTTGCACTTGTACAAATTAATTAAAACTATCGTATTACAAGACAGCTGCGACATATAACATTTTCTGTAACTTGATACAACGAATCACAAGAAAAGAATATAAAAAAAAAACTAGTCGTTCACGCTCACATTCGTATTTACATTCACATTCACATTCACATTCACATTCACATTCACATCTACAAGAGCAGAACACATGCACATATGCGACTAAAATGTGTACTTTAAAGCAACTCTTTTTATGAAACAATAATCCGACGCCCTTTTATTTTCAGGGCAATTACTTCAGGCGATACAAAACTATCTCGTCTTCCTCTAATGAGTCATCCATAAACATAATCTTAATTCTTATTCATGGCAGCAGTCGGTGGCACACAATCGTGGGACCTCTCGAGTTTTTCACACCAAACCCAGGGAAGTGTAACGGTCGTCCCCCATGAACTGCGGCCCCAGGGCGAGGATCCTCTTGTCTTAAGGTAGCAGGGGTCGGGCGGAAGGCCTAGTATGAGAACGGAAGGCCCTCCACAATGGCGAGACAGGTGAACGTTTATGGATTGTTAGATATGGTCTTTTATGCTTTGAATCTTATAATGAGGTCGCGGCATTCGAAGCGCGCCCCATTTACGATCTAAGAACACTTCCACCCTGTATTATTATAATTTTATCGTCATAGCTTCTACCTATACGAAATTTTAATTACCTGGAACATTTTTATGCAAATCGAACGTTAGAATTATCGTTGTTTAAGTCAGAAGCTACATTTTATGTTTGTTTACTGTAAGCAAACAAGCGTTAGGAAGTCGATTCAAAAAAAGCAAGCTAACAAACACGTCTGACGTTAATGAAATTATTATTTCAATCCCACGTCTTGAGTTTCCTCTAAAATAATGATCGTACGCAATTACACGACGATTAAAGTCTTTGTTACAATGAAATAGAGACGAGAGTTCCGGTACAATATCGTGTTCTCACGACCCGACAAAGTTATTAAAAGTGAAGCGACGATTTTCTTTCTATTTTTTAATTTCAGCTTTCGCACTTTCGAAAATCGCCGGAACCAAGTTTAGAAGTCAAGAGGATTAATTGTTTTGAGTATTCGCCCTTAAAAGGCGAGACGCGAAAGAAAAAAAACCTGGAGATTTCAACGCAAGATCAAGCTACATAACAAAGTATCTCGTAGAGTTTGGCAATACTGTAAGCACAGCGGTTCCCAAACTTTTTTAGCCGCGGGCCTTTTTAAAAGCAAAAGTATCTCGTGTCTCTTTCTCTTTACTCATACATTTACATTTGGCTTAATGTCCGGGGGAAGGCGCGCGCTTAGCTCTTTGTCTTGATAAAGATGATCTCTCTTCTTAAGGGGCGTAAGCAATTATTTTTTTTTTTCGTACGTGTTAAACGCGTTACGGCTGAAATTTCGTCTCGCCTCCAAAGAAATACGTTTTAAAGACAGCGTTATTCTTTTGCGGTACGTTTCGCGTAAGCGTCCTCTTGCGTATTCGGAAGATCAAAGGATACCGACGGTCATAAACGGCTCGAAATTTACAAGAAATTCTCAAATCTTACGCATACAAAACATATTATATACAGGGTTCTCATCTTTACAACTGCTGCAGATGGAACCAACTTGCGTAAGTAAATGAGAAGACTCTGGTATTGGTTGCTTTCCACACACCTGGGAATGTAGTGGGCGTTGTGATCAAATAAATAAACTCGTCGGTAGCTTACTTTTACATAACAGTGATCGGCAGTTGAGTATATAAAAACTACTTCCTTCCTTCTTGCATTTTTTTTAGTTATCAAAATTCATCTTATAATGAATTATGTGTTCAAAAATTCCCACGCTTGGTGTTGGCGTTGAATTGGAAAACGTATGTCGGCATTCTAGTCAAAAATAGTTGCAGCTGACTTTACTAATTTTGACGTCCTTTCATTTGTTTCGTATTGCCCTTTAGCAAAATTTCGACGACTACGTTTTTTCAATTGTCTCTTCAACCTGTCATTTTTCATTTGTTCTATTTTTTCTTTTCATTTGTTTTCGTTTTATTTTCCCAAATTTCGAAGACGTTTTTCAATCGTCTCATAAAACGGAAATGTTTACTTTGTTTTTCATTTCTTTTATGGCACCAAACTTCACATCGCTTTATTACTTCATTCAAATGCCCGTCGTTTTTCAATTGTTTTTGTTTTATTTTCCTCAATTTCGATGGCGTTTTTCAGTTGTCTCATGCAACAGAGAAATTCGCTTCCTTCAACCTGTCATATTTTATTGCACCAGATTTCACGTCGCTTTACTTCTTCAACTGCCCGTTATTTTTCATTTGTTTTCTTTTACGTCCCTCAATTTGTTTCGCGTTTTTCAATTGTCCCATCCAACGAAGATGTTTACTTCTTCAAAATGTCACTTTTCATACGTTTTGGTTTTGTTTTTCACGACATTCATTTTGTTTTTCACGACATTCATTTTGTTTTTCACGACATTCATTTTGTTTTTACTTTTTCCCGAATTTCTTTTTTCTACTTGACTCTCGACTACACGAACTTTCGGGTCTTTCTTTGTCTCTGTTTGTCTCGCTCTTGCTCAACCCGTCATTTTTCATTTGATTCATTCTTTAATTTTTAAGTATCACTAAACGAGCTTCGTTTATCATGATTTTTCGCTTTCACTAATTCTCAAGCTTTCAGCAGTTTTTCATTTTGTTTCGTGGTGCCTTCTCGTTTGTCCCAGTCTCATTCTTACTCAACTCTCTTTGGCTCGACGTCTTTGTTCATTTGTTTTGGTGCAGCATTTTCATGGAAACCGCTGCTTCTTCATCCCTTATTATCATCGCATGTGGTTACAATGAGATGAGTATTTCGCATCAGGTGCAGCCTGAACCCGGACCTACAACTTCTAAATTTCTCAAGTGTTTCACATTGAACAATTCTAATTTAATTCGATTCGTTGGTATTTAAAATTCCAAATCGCCAATTAATATTCATAAAATAACACGAGTCGCTTGGCTTGTGTTTATTAAACGCTATCCTTGAACGAGCCACCGACTCAGCAAGCAAGCGAACCTCCTCATCCACTTACTTACTTACTTAATAACAACGGTCTTAAGATACATACGATAGATTATCTGGCCGCTTAATTTACTACAAACTTCCAGTTTTTTCGAAAGCAAGGAAGTTCGATCGCTGCTGCTGCTGCCGCCATCATCATCATCAATTCAGGGCCCACGCAGATTATTTCTTGACTTAATTATGTGAACTTGAATACGAGGACTACTGGTCGAACACGTCGGTGCTACAAGCTCTCTGGAAGGAACTTATCAATTAGGTCGCGTTACGCGCAAGCGACGCGGCGCGGCGGTGCGTTCGTGGGAGCTTTTTTTCTTTGCGTTGACGTTTACATGCACCTCTTATCGTTAATCATTCATTCGCCGAGGAATTCTCCGTCTTTTGCGGCTCGGTCGGATTAAACCTGAATTTATGTTTTGGTAAGATGGTACAAATGAGAGAGCTCTTCGATACACATCTGGATGATGTTTAACTAAACTTACATGAACATTGAACAAGTATACTGAGTTAAAATACATTTTCAGAAAATTTTAATTTTCCATCGTCATTCTGTGTAAGTAGTTTTTTTTTTAAATATTTAGTTTTTAAATAATATCTAAAATATTTTTTTGCTTTCGCCCCCTCCGCTCAAGAACCTACAGATTACTCTATTAATAATCAAATAATTATTAATTATGATTCAATTTTGTGTTAAAATACAATTTCAATCCATATTAGTTTTTCACCAGCATTCTGCGTAGGTGGTTTTTAAGTTCTTTTTAAATATATTTATTGTTTTTGAATAACATGTAACACGTTTACCTGTCCTCGCCCTCTGTGCTCAAGAACCTAGGTACTACTCTAGGTAATAATTCCGTTTTTGCAAGGTTTGTTCGACCGTGACATACGTGCTAAAAACACGTACATTAAGCGGAATTATTTAAGCACTGTGCGTAAGCAAAACATTCTATTTGTTTACTAATCAGTGCACTAGACCTAGACAAAACTGTTTATTTATTCCGTATTTTCGCGGTTAATTTCAAAGACAATCTCGAATTGGTTGCGGTTGTAAAAATCTGCGATTGTAACAACTAGAAACGGCGGTGGCGCGGTGAGTTAGGCCAACGGCGAATCAGGACGACTGCGAATTAGTTCTATTGCGACGGCGAATCGGTGAGGGCGAACCGACCCAATCCCGGATTGTGCTGTTATCTTTACAAATTAAAACGCACATATTCCCCTACATATTATTTAAACAAACTGCACGTTTTATTTGATAGAAATAAAGGAAAGTTAGTAAGCAATTGCTTTTTGTTTTTCTTTGTTTTGCAATTATAAAATCTTTTGGTTTCTATGAAAAAAAGGATACGGAAAGACGTGGGGGGAGCAAATAGTTCATCTTCTAGAGTTTCCAAATTTTCCAAATATAGCCAAACGTATTACAAAAATTAGAGCTCGATTACGCCAAACTTCGAAATGTAAAAATAACATTACTCCTAATTAATCGAAATATTGCCAGGAATAAATAAAAAAAAAATCCGTAATAATGAAACAACACAAAATACGTTGGTGTTGAAAAACAAAAACGAATCATTAATCATACAAATGTAATTAATTTGATAATTGACAGCTGTCAAGGTGAACTATTCTCTTTTTTCTGAAAATAGCAGTAGTAGAAAGAAACAAAAGAAAATTGTGAACAAAGATAATACGAATAATAAGATACACAAAAAAACAAAAACAAAATTAAGAAAAATAAATAGACAAAAAAAAACAAAAACAGATAAAAAAATAAGATAGACAATAATGCAATAACAAATAAAAAATCGCCGATTTATGTATCAGAAAATCAGAACAAATAAAAAACCAAATAAAAAAATGGAAAAAAATGAGAAACAAAAGAGAAATGCAAGAAAAATAGTAGTAAAATACAAGGTATGAAGCGAAAAAAAAAGATCAACAAGTTCATAGAAAATAAAGGCGAACGTAAATAATTCGATAAAAACAAAACGAAGAAAGAAGTGAAGGACGAAATGCACTCCGTAAAACAAAAGTTCACATCTGTGATGGACACAAAACAGATTAATGAAAAACGCTGATCTATGAATAAAAAGCGAAGAATGAGAAATTAAACAAAGTACAAGGCATGAAGCGAAAAGAAGAAAACAAAAGAAGATCGTAGAAAAATAAAGGCAAACTTTAAAAAAGTAAGTAATACGATAAAAGCAAAACAAAGAAAAAAGTGAACGCCGAAATGCAACGCGTAAAACAAAAGAAGATCACAACTGGGATGGACACCGGACACAAAGCCAATGAAAAACGATCAACAACGAAAAAGCGTTAATAAAAAGCGAAAAATCGATTGCATAAGAAAAAAGCAATAGAGTATGAAAGCATAAAGAACAGAAGAAAGAAACAAAACAAAAGAAAATTGGTAACTAAGATGAGAAAGAAATAAATAGATCTCCAGACGAAAAATTACAAAAGAGAAAACTAGTCGAAAACAAAAGCCTAAACTATAAAAACGCGTCAGTCAACGGAATTTGATAGAAATAATCAAAATAAAATGCGAAAGCAGATAATTTAAAAACGGAAGTGAAATGAAAGTCGATGAAATAGTTTTCACAAATAAAAATAAACTCATAGGAAACAAAAGAGAACTGTAAAAAGGAGCGAATCAATAAAATGCGACGACCAATTCCATCAAAAAGGGAAGAAAGCGAAAAACAGAAGAAGAAAAATCAATAAACGAATGTATATACAAAAAAGGTAAATGAAAAACGGCGATTTGAAAACTTGCAAGTTGAGAAGCCGTCAACAAACAAAAGGACAAAACGAATCCAAGGAAGCGTGAATAAAATGAATTCCTTAAAATAAAAAATAAAAAAAAAACGAAAGAGAAAGAAAAAAATTGAAATTAATAAGAAAAAAAAAAGAAAACGAACAAAAATAGATCAAATCAGGCGCCAGGCGTCAAATAAGATTTTTAAACGCCAAATATATCCAAAATGTAGCGAAATTTCGCCCAATCCTGCAATTCTAGTTACTTCTGTAATTTGATCTCTACGCTTTAGTATCGCTATCTAACTATTCTTGAATTAATAAGTTTGTTCCTTTGTGTATGACGCGTTATAATCGTATTCAGTTTTAGGGGGGGTGGACTACTACTGTCGGTGAACTTATTAATAAAGCTTGAAAACTAACTAAAAGCTGGCGTAATTTGTATAAAAAGGATAATTCGTCCTCTCGATTCTACTATTTTCTTTGTGTTAAAGTTTTTACTATCGTAGAGTTGTATTTCATAAAATTACTACAAGAGTTATTCTCTTTAGTTTTCCTTTTAACAGTATACTTGTTAAAATTACCACATTTTTTTTATTTCACTAATTTAAATAATTTACATCATTTATAATCATTAGTTTCAATAAATTAATCGAGGAAATCCTCATAAGGAGAGAGACAATGAGGAATAAGAACTTGATAACCTTTAGGCCAAATAACGGCTCTATTCTGGCTTTCGTGCGAAAACTTCCGGGAACATATTTTCGGCTATAAATCTCAAATCATCTACCGAATAAGAAAATCGTCTTCCAGGGGCGGCTCGTTGCTAAAAAAGAGTAGATTGGGTTATCAATAAGCCGGGGGGTGATTTCGTTGTCAGTCAGAGCAAAAAACTTTTCGTTTCAGGGTGAGTGTATACGCTGACCACCCCCACCCCCAAAAACTACCTAAATAAATAATCCGCGGTCGTTAAACATACAAAAACGAACTTGTCCTTGTAGTTTCATTTGACTTATTAGGAAATAATAACGCGGTAACGACATGAGCACAATGAGGGCGCGCGGCATAACTGTTGCAAGGAAGTCAATATCGAACTTGATTAAATTTGAGTCTAATCAACTGCTCACAGCAAACTCCGACCTGTTTGTTCACCGGAGTTTGATATTAAATAACTTCGACAGTTTGTTAAGCGAATTGCAAGGCCCCTCGATTATTATCAATACCGTGCAAAATTCTGAAATTCTGTTTTGTTAAGGGCGCAGAAAAACGACTTGCACAGCACAGACCAATTTAATTTTCAGGAAGGTCGTAGGTAGGTATAGGTACAATGCCCTGTCACGGAGTTTGAGGAGCTTTGTTTAAGTGAACGCAGGCAGGCAGAATGCATTTATTAACGACGAGGACGACGAGGTGATGAATGCCCGAATTAAAGCTGACAGTGACGTACCTAGCTGGTTTATTGAATCTCGACAAGTAATGACAATGACCTACGGACATGTTATTTGCACAGATCGATGCACGAGCTGGTAATTACCGATTGCGTACCACACAAAATTAGTGAGGCTTCGAAATTATCTGATTCAACCTTGCAATTCGGGGAATGTCAAAAACATTTTTGTTATTGAAAGAAATATTTAAATATAATCTCTCTTACCACAATGACTTTTTACGTAGACCCGTGTGTGTAATAGGTATGAAAAGCACGAGTATATTACATATAGAGATACATATTACATATTACATTACATATAAGTGACGGCTAAGTGCACACAAATCATCAAAAAATCTGGGCGACGCTGTAGCTTCAACTCAATCATGATCATGATTCGCCCTGTATATGTGTGAAAACGAAAATACTCAAAGTTTTTTTTTAAATGTCAACAATTATAGCTTTCCAGTACTAACTCCATTTCAGTCAGACACTCGCATAATTCCTGTACCATTCGCCAACAACCCCGCCTCGTTTATACGTCACCTCTTTTCCCCTCCACATGATTTACACGCATGTTGTCTGAACACTGTTGCCAGCTTAATGATTTTATCATTCGATTTCTGCCCTGAAAGTCATGAAAGCCGGTATTTATAATACGAGCGGTGACGTTTTTTATTGTGAACGCAACACAATTTTCGAAACATTTGATATCTGTGACCCATTTGTTTGGAAAAGTTGTTTTTTTTTTCTTTCAAATAAAATGGTGTTTTCGCAAGAACAGAACATTTTCGTGGTGGAGCAAAAGTCATCTGAATAAGTCTGTTAACAACTTCACTTATCAATGGATGCGTTCAGAGACATGTTTGTAAACTATCAAACATAAAAATGTACTAATGTAGGGATCTTCTTGTTGCCAACCCCGGACGCTTGAGATTGACCACTTTGTACTTGACTTGACAGGTTTCCGTTTTAAAGTCTTCACACTTCTAATAATCACATTGAAAATACTCAGCAATCGTTTGTGATTGGCTCAGATTAAGGTAATAGGAAACCACACACGACTGCTGAGTAAGTAATTGAAACGCTGAGCGTCCGCCCGTTGTTAAACGCCCGAACTCGAAAGTAGGGTTAGGTTTACCGTAAAAGTAAGTTCACAATAAAATGTTCTTATTAAAGTCAACTTCAACATCAGATTTGAAAAAAAAACAAATTCTTTCCAACGCTATGATATACACGGGAAAGTCTGGTGAAAAAAAAGATCCAATCTAAAAACGTCTTGCTCTTGTATTTTCAATGTGATTATTAGAACTGTGAAGACTTTAAAACCGAAACCTATCAGGTCAAGTACAAAGTCGTCAATTTCAAGTATCCGGGATTGGCAACAAAAAGATCCCTACATTACAATACAATTTTATGTTTGATAGTTTACAAACATGATTCAGTAATTTATTATTTCCGTCGAACTGTCAGACGGTGTGCTGTCACTCGTCACAACAAAAAAAAATTGAACTCCCAAGGTCAAGGAAGAGTATAAATCGAATCGACAAACTCATTCCCAAAAAATAATAATAATAATAAATTATGGTAATAAATATGATCTGGGATCTGAGGGGTCGTGTCCAGTTATACATGTAAGTGCCGGTAGATTAATAAAAATTAGGGGAAGGACTGGGGTGCAAAGACGTAATTGCCAAATAAAGAAAAATGAACAAACTTACTGTAAAGGTAAAATCGTCCTTCCTCCTTTTTCTTCTTTTTTTATTTGTTTTCGAATTTTTAAGTTGTTTTTAATCATTACTCTCAGATCTTTGTTGATTTATACTAATCTTTGTTTGTTTTTTCGAAATTTCCAGTTTTTGATAATTTTTGTTTTAGTTGAATTTGTTTTCTCGGGTTTATTAAATCGTCTTCAATTGTTTTTTTTTATTATTATTCACGGAATCTTTTTTTAAATCGTTATTCTCAAAACTGATTGATTGATTTATGCTAACCCGATCGCCTTTTGTTTTGTTTTTTCGAAATTTCTAGTTTTTGATTATTTTTGTTTTTTTTTGAATTTTTTTCGGGTTTATTAAATCGTTTTCAATTGTTTTTTTTTTTAATATTATTCTCAGAATCTTTTCTTTATTCGTTATTCTCAGAAATGATTGATTTATACTAACCTGATCGTCCTTTATTTTTTCGAAATTTCTAGTTTTTTGATATTTTTGTTTTTAATTGAATTTCTTTTCGGGTTTATTAAATCGTTTTCAATTGATTTTTTAAATCATTATTATCAGAATCTTTTTTTTTTAATCATTATTCTCGGAACTGATTGATTGATTTATACTAATCTGATCACCTTTTGTTTTGATTTTTCGAAATTTCCAGGTTTTGATTATTTATCTTTGTTTTTGTTGAATTTCTATTCCGGATTTATTAAATTGTTTTCAATTGCTTTTTTTTAAATTATTCTCAGAATCTCTTTTTAACCATTATTCTCAGAATAAATTGATTTATACTGACCTGATCGTCTTTTGTTTTGCTTTTTCGAAATTTTCAGTTTTTGATAATTTTTGTTTTAGTTGAATTTGTTTTCTCGTGTTTATTAAATCGTTTTCAATTGATTTTTTAATTATTATTATCAGAATCTTTTTTTTTAATCATTATTCTCGGAACTGATTGATTGATTTATACTAACCTGATCATCTTTTTATCTTTTTTATCTTTGTTTTTGTTGAATTTCTATTCCGGATTTATTAAATTGTTTTCAGTTACTTTTTTTTAATTATTCTCAGAATCTCTTTTTAACCATTATTCTGAGAATAAATTGATTTATACTAACCTGATCGTCTTTTGTTTTGTTTTTTCGAAATTTCTAATTTTTGATTATTTTTGTTTTTGTGTAATTGTTTTCGGGTTTATTAAGTCGCTTTCAGTTGTTTCTTTTAAATATTATCATCAGAATCTTATTGATTTATGATGTACTATTTTAAACTGATCGTCTTTTTTTGAAAATTTCTAATTTCCAATTTTTTGTGCTTGTATTGAGTCGTTTTCAATTGAATTTTGAATTGTAGAGTTATTTCAGAATTATTTTGTTTTTCTTTTAGGAGCTACAGTTTTCTTGTTTGATTTCTGAATTTCTGGAAACCTTCTTTTGTTTCTTTTAGAAGCCGCAGTTTTCTTTTTTGATTACTGGATTCCACTGGAGATTTCGCTTCAATATGCGAGCGAGTGCTTTTCATTACAGGTTAAGGTATTTGTGGATGCTTTTAACTAGTGGTTAAGATGTTGTTAGTGCTTTTAACTAATCGTTAAGACGTTGTGAATGCTTCTAACTAGTGGTTAAGCTGCCGAAATACGTGTCCACAAAAAAGTCATCGTGATGAGAGAATTATTTTTTTACTTCAAGCATAATCTGAAATAAAGCTAAATTGAAAATTGCTCTAAATTGAATTGAAACCTCCTTATACGTATGGTCTGATAAGTTCGTGCAGTTTGTAATTTTCAGGTCGAACACCCAGCAGGCCGCAGAAGACTCGGAGAGCTCTCGCAATTAAAACTACATTCATTAACGCGAGTTGTACAAATAAACGTCGTCTTTGCTCTGGGAAAATTAATACGAAATGGTAACGTGATCGCTTCTTGCAAGTTGCAAGACCGTAGAAGGCCGCAATCCCTGCGACCAGAAGTAATCGATCTCAATGCTTCAGCGCAACAAATTGCCCATATATTTTCAGGTGTCGTTCAGTGGACCTAATGGCATCGAATGCTTTTGTTGTTTTGTTATGGTGGGCGTTGTAAAGAGGTAACCATTAGGTGTTATTACGATATGGGAGTTGATGGGAACAAGAATGGGAATGGGAAAGTGGGTCTCGACGACGACTCGCGACTTCGTCTGAGAGCATGACTCATGAACTCGTTCTTTAGGTATGTGCTCATCACTTGCTGTTCAAATTCAATTCAATTTTAAATCAAAGAGCAAAATTTTTAATTTCTACCAAAAAAATCAACGTCCAGACGAAAGGTTGAGGTTACCGACAATCTCGTTTGCTCATTAAGGCATTTTTAGCGAACAGCAGCAGGAGTTCTCTCCAAACATTAATTAACAACAGCAACAACAACAACATTGATACATACACGGACACATACGCAGGCCGGTTGTAAATTTAAATTAATTACCTTTGCGGCGGAGAAAAACAAAACTAGGCAATTTTATTACCGCTAATTATAATTTGACGGGTTTTAATTACGCTCGTCCGAGCCACGGCGGCTGAAATTTCGTTTCCACAATGCGCTTTGTTTCGGGGGGGCCCGGCATGGACGTGTGGGCGCAAAAACTGATGCTCTTGTTACGGGAATTAATGTAAAATTTGATAAATATTTGCCGTGAAATGTTCGGGCTAAATGTTTAGTTGGTTCTAGGGAATGTGAATTTTTTATTAAACGTGTGTACCATGGAAATAAAAATTTTTTGGAATTTACTCTGATAAATTTTCGCGAACCACAAGAAAAATACTGTTACGTTTACAACCGAGACCTGCGACGCAAGTAAATCCTGTTTTCGGACGACAACTTACGACATCTATTCATCAACTCACTCTTCCGCAGATTGCTGGAAATGTTCGCGGTTGTTCTATGTTTGGTGTTGCTGTTACCTGAATGAATTTACTTTAGCTGCTGAATAATTAACGAGATCGGCTGCAAGTTAGCGCTGAGAAAGACAATTCAGCTGGTCCAGAGCGCTAGGAGAACAACCCCCCAGCTGATGCTATGCACTGCGGAACCCGTCCTCCAAGGGTCGCAGCGTACGCTAAAATTTCCAAAATTTTCAGGGAGGATCTAACATCGACACTCGAGACTAACTTAAAAAGGCCAAACGTACGTCCGAGGCGTTGACCATACGCAACTTAGACTGTTAACTGTTATTAAGTACAAAAATAATATAAATCTTCACAACTTGTAACTTGTTATTTACAAACAAAACGTAACTGCAGATTGCTCAGTACGATAAATGACTCGCATGCACTCACAATTGCCGAAATAACTCGGACTGTATTAACCAAATAACAATATTAAACGATACGTTACAGTTTTGTGGTCCGAAAGTTGGTTACCGAATACCGGTCGGTTTCGTTCAAGTGTCAGACCTCGCAGCGACCTCTCGTGATGGTTCGCTGAGCTACCTTTGCGTTGCATCTTCTACGACGCTATGTTGTACGGCGTTGGTCCCTCAAATGACGTCCAAACAGGTGGGCAACAAACGGAAAAGTATCGTCGAAAGACAGATGATTCGTAGAAATGAGACCAGGGAGGAAATAAACGGATTTCTTTGTGGGAACAAAGAAATCTAATATGAGCTTGGGTCGTTGAAACGGCGTCACATAAATACCTGACTGTTTAATGCAAAAACGGAATAAGCTGTTTGTAACAACTCTCCCAAGTGCACGAGGCACAAATAGTACCACTTATCACTACAGTTGAATCGAATTTTACATAATAAATTGCAATAATTCACGGAAGTATGCACACGTGTCAGTACCTCGTGCTGGCGTAATGCCGAAAGGCGATAGAGCAAGAATAAATTGTGACTTCCAGACCCAATGAGAGCGTAATATCAACGCGCCTTAAACCGAAAACGAACAATGTGGCCAACGGTTAACAACTAAAATGAAAAGAACCAGGAAACTAAACTGTGTTTTCGTAGGACTCACGCCACCTATTCGTCTATGAAATGTTCCAGAGAATGCGATGGTTTCATATCCGTCTGACAATGGGTGAATTTACTATATAAACGAAAAAGGGCGCGCTATTTGAACAGTTAAAATTTAGCAAGCGATACGTATTAATATCTCCTCTAGTAAAAAGTGCTTTTATCAAATTATTATTATTATTGCTACTACTATACTGCAGTGTAATTCGTAATAATGTTTAAGGAGAACTTCAAATTGTTGTTAGGAAGTTAAGCATTTGTCAACTCTTTCGCACCCAAGCATGCATACACGTGTGTTTGTGTGTGAAAAACCGAAAGGACGAACGTCATAATATTTTCAGGACACGAAGCTACATAAATCAGTCGCCGGAGACTATCTCGCGACTCGAACGTTTTCAATTTTCCCGAGCGCAAAAAAAAATGAAAATAGATCAATAGCGGCGTCACGTATACATATTCCGTACTCCGTAAAATGTAGGTCAGTTTTGCGCCACAATAAAAACCGAACGCCCCAGATACGGACCTGCTGCTTATAATTTTATGTGTTTCCGATCAAAATCCAATCCCATAACGTATAACTTACGCTCATGTGAATCTATCAGGAGCGTGTTTACTTGCATAATACGTACTCGACGGCGCGGGGTATTACTGAAAAATCGGGGACGACGACGGCGAATTCCATCCGAGAGCCGAGTTTATATATCGTAATAAAAATGGCGAACGTAAAATTATTATTATGATGATGAAGTTTTAGGACTCAAATAGATCATTGCATGAAATTACATCGTTTTATGAATAGTGAAAAATTTTGTTATTGGTTTCAGCGGATTCCGGAAGCTTTCTATGGCCAACCGTTTATATCGACGCAATTAAGACGATTAAAAGGCATTACTCCAGTTAAAATATGTCAACGTGAAGATTAAATAGATTAATTCAAATGAGGCAATTCAGTTCTGAAAAGTAGACGGATTGGGCTTGGATTTAACCAAGTTGATTCAACGTAGATATAAACGCTCGGAATTGTTTAAGTATGAGCGCCGCAATAATTACAATATAGCTTGTTTTGTTTCGTGGTTTTCTTTTGGAGAATATTGTTAATCTTAAAAAAAATCAATTAAGATAAATAAGGAAAAACCTGAGAAAGAATTTTTCCTTTTATACATTGCTATGAGCGGGTTTTCTAAACGCTCTCGCAGAGAACAAATCAAAACTGATACGAAATTAGGGGGATGGGACGATTCGCCGTCGCCAACTCGCCGTCGCCGATTCGCCGTCGCCAATTCGTCGTAGAACCAATTCGTCGTCGATCCAATTTACCGTCCGCCCAATTCGCCGTCACATGTTACTGCTTTATGTAGCTTGATAAGCTTTAAAACAGTTTCTGACCATTTTAGATAATATCCAAGTTATACCTACGAATTGAAGAAAATAACTATAATTTCAGTACGTTTCAAGTAAATTAAAATGGACTTTACTATTGTTTTTCTATTTCAAGTTAAAATAAATTCCTAATTACAGTGCGACCACCGTAAGACACAAAATTACGAAAAAATTGGTGCTGTACGTACACATAATCATAATTCTATTTTTTTTTTAATGGAACCCCTTTTTCAATTTATAATTTTAAATGACGAGCTTTCATGAATCAATATTTTGAAAGCAGTCGACTTTTGATGTGTAGTGGTTTTGATTGATATGAAAATCAATATGATTTTGAGCAGAATCTGAAAATATAAAAAAGAAGAATTGGAGGGATTTTACGAACACCCTGAAGAATAAGAAATACTTCATGGAAGACCAAATTTTTTTATCTGTTTCTTTATCTATGTATCACATTTAATTAATAACAAATTATTTTATTTTCCATTAATTATGTTAACTTCTTTATTTTATTTATATATAATTATCGGTATATTATTATTTGGATATGTACCTGGACTTAAAACTTTAATCGCTGACGGCGAATTTACCGACGGCGAGTTTTCCAGCGGTGAATTGTACCTACGACGAATCGGCGACGGTGAATTGGCGACGACAAATCGGCGATGGCGAATTGTTCTAGACCCCGAAAATAGGCGTGAAGATTCGGATATTCAGTACGTCAAGATTTAGAGTTTCATAAAAATTAAGTTGTGATTAAATAATACTATAACGTGTTTAAAACGCGGCCCAGATCAGAATGAAATGAGTCACGTAGCGGAATTTCCTGGAACTCAGGTGCACACCACCCGGCGATAGCAGAGCGGAGCGAAGTCGAGCCTCAGAAGTAGTATTACCCCTAATCATGCACTCGATTAAGGATATTTTTTGCATAGCAAATGCAATATCCGATATTCCCCACTTACGTAACACAATCGGGAAGGTAAAGTGCATAAGTAGAGCGGGACCGTACAAGAAATGGAGCTTCCAGGTTCTTGGAGCCGAAGACTCTTGACCTAATGATGCGTAGTGTTCATTGAAAGATTACTTTTTTTTTCCAATCAGTCATGTTTGAAATTAATGTCGTGAATGAAGATACAGCACTTCACATTAATTAATTTAATCGTAACCGATTAATCTATTTTTTATTAATTTAATTTAAATTCTGCGTCACAAGAAAGTCAGCGTTGGTGAGTTGAAACAAAACGCCATTTTGCGTATAAAGAAAAGCACAGGTTTTTTTTTTTGTTATCTATTGAATTATGTACTGAATTGAATAGTCATGTAAATTTTCAGAATAAAATGCACGCAAAATACACACACGTAAATCACGTCTAGCGTGCGTGCGTTACACACGTACCGAATCCATCCAGTTTTATTGATTGCGCGTGATATCAAAAAAAAAATGCTTTAAGCGCTAAAAGCACGAATTTAATCGGGCCCGTATTTACATAATGTAAACAAATGGGAACGTGAGGCCGTAATATTTAAAACTCGCGCCAGTTTTAAAAGCGAACCCCAAATCTGTTCGTTCCGGAACATTCAAAAAATGAAATTGTTCTTACCTTTTTCCCTGTGAGCAAAAGTCATGCTGTTTCTTGTGTCCGCGTGTGTGTCTGAGGGACGATCCTTTCTCTAAGCGCTAAGTTTCTTCAGTGGCCTGCAATAAAAACGGAAATTTATGTTTCAAATTTGGCGGCGGAAAATTTGTGCCGCTTTCAGTTTAAATTGAAAGCGTTGCAGGATGAGTTCCGGTCTGTCGGAAAAATGCGAAAGTTCACGTCAGACGCTGAGAGGAGCACTTAGCATCATTTTCGTTGATCGTCTTGTTTGTTTCGCTCTTTTTTTTTGTTATACAAAACGAAACAAACACTCCGCCGTTATTGACTGCGTTCCAGTAGTTCGGGGGGCAGCAAATTTTATGAGCCCCCAATAAAAGCGGCGGATCATCTGCATAAACCCGAAAATAAATAAATTCCCTTCGCTTTTCGGAACCCTTTTTCTTCTTCTCTCTTCTCTCGGTTAAAGTTACTTAAGCCTTTTGTGTTGCAGCTACAATGGACGACGACGAAAACTTTGCGCGAAAAGAATCCCAGACGGTTGGTTAATTCATGCACAATAAACAAGAGATAAATTAATTAGTTCTCTAAGTAAAGCAATTAATTAAAACAAAATGCTCTCGACTCGGACGAGTGTGAGATAAAGTACGAGGGGGTGGGGTGGGAGGATGGGGGCTTATTGATCGGAGCGTCGCCCCGCGGCGGAACGCGGAACGCCGAACGCGGAGGAGGAAAAGCTCCCGGAAATCAAAAAGTGCACCGTAAAACGTCGCATCCGTTTACTAAAACACAACGTAAACAAAACGACTAACTCGGGGAAAAACTTGCTGAAACTGTGTCTTTCGAACGAGCAGCACCGGCAGCTTCAAACAAATCTTCTCTTTCTCCCTCTAGGGGGGTAAAAACAGAACATTTTTAATTATCTTACGTAAAACGAATTTACGTCACTCCTGGGGTGTGTTTCGTCGTTTATCTGCGCTGCGTATCGGTTTAATTTCGTATAAAGAATAAGGACGGATTTATTTACTGCTGCAACACTATGTTGTCTGATAATGAGTTTTCTCTCTCCCCGCTCGAAATTCTCATAGTATAAATAACGTTAATAACTCTAAATAGAATGTATCTCGACGAGGGATCTCGTTCTCAGGGAAAGTTCACGAGGACTTTATCTCGGCTAATTATTGTACTATTTTATAATGCAGCCTTTAATTACGTTCGCGTTCGCTACAAATTGCGCGCGCGCTCTGCAAGACAAACAATACAATTGTTTGCCGTATCGGCCGGCTTCGGTTTCAAATTTAAACAACGTATGACTTTGCCGTATTAATTTAACTTCGCCGGGCTGCAACTGATACATGATATTAAACTAACAGATAATAGAACAGCTTCGCTTTGACTAAAACCGCCGGAGGGTGCAGACCAGTGCAAAACGAACATAAAATTACACCGGCTTTAATTAATTGAAGCACACAAACACACACGGCGAAGAGTTCGTGAATTATTATTAGGCTAACTTTGCTCTTTGTGATACAACAAAAAAAGGAATCGCCCGCTTCACATAGGCCCGATTCATTAGGTGGGAGAATACTCCGACTTCAAAATCGATTCATCTGAAATCCAGCCCAGCACATAAATTCACCGTTTTATGTTACCTTTCCGTCCTTATTAAGGTAAGTTCACAACGAAGCTGTGATGATAGATGACAGCGCTGGTACAAAGAAACACGTATCCAAATGCTTGTGTTCATATCCGAGCTTCGAGTATAAGTGCTCGAATAGGCGACTGTAGCAATGAGGCTATTCTTCTGCGATCAAAAAAAAGTCATCTATCATCTATCATCACAGCTTCATTACGCCTTACCCTTAGTAAGCAAAGTACATAGATTTTGACGGCTCAACGGCGAAACGCTTGCATCGCAATCCCCAGATACTTGATAATACTCTGAGGTCTGATATTCCTACGCGATGACTCAGGCCTGTTTTTGAAGTCGGTGTTGCCTAAAGACACCAGTCAATATTATTGTTATTATTAAATAGTATAAGCAAATGATGGAAGCAGACGAGAAGTATTCGCACTTTAATTAAGAATCCTTTACGGTTTGTTGATTATGTCTGTTCAAAAATCGGCGCAAAATGGGGGACGGGATTCGAGTCATCAAGCAGAAGACGCTATTACGCGACGCCCAAGATCTCTCTGCTAGTTATGGCGATGCTTAATTAAGTCCTTCGTCAAGACCGGTGACACTCACAATCAGCCGTTGAAACTGGAGGATTAAATTGGACCTGTCACGATAAAAATATCCGGAATCATTTAATAAATGAAATGAAATACTTAAACAGCAAATAAGTTCCATTCCGAATTAAAAACGAGCGTTTAGAGTGAATAAAATGGAATGCATTCAAGAACACACAGCGAAACGAAAGTGGTTACTATAACCTCAAAAATAGCAAAGTGGTTACTATGAGCATGAAAATGCCATCCAATCCAACGCTGAAGGTGAAAGAAACATTTGACGCCTCTTGATTTCCGAAGTGATCTTCTTTCCTCTACCAAACGAGATTCAAAACCAGAAGATACTTCTTGGAAAAACCTTGAGTAAAATCCGTCAATTCAAAATGTTTATCTACTTCCTTGCTTCCGGGCTGGCGCATCGAATTGACCTCCTTTCTTCTTCTTCTTCCACAAAAAGGGAAGAATAACGCAGCACGAGTTCGAAAGGCACAAGGTTTTTTCCAAATTACTCGATTAAAGCCATCCAATCCGATGTTGAAGATGAAAATAACATTTGACTTCTCTTTGCTTCCGAAGTGGTCTTCTTCGAGGTTCAAAACCAGAAGATACTTTGATCTTTCTTCTTGCAACAAACCTTGACTAGAATCCTTCAAGTTCATAATGTTTTGCTAATTCTTTGCTTTTAGGTTGGTGCATCGAATTGATCTCTTTTCTTCTTCTTCCACAAAAAAGGAAGAATAACGCAGTACGCGTTCGAAAGCCACAAGGTTTTTCCAAATTGCCTACTGGATTAAAGCCATCCAATCCAATGTTGAAGATGAAGGAAATATTTGACACCTCTTGGATTCCGAAGTGATCTCCATTCTTCTATCAGACGAAGTTCAAAACCAGAAGATACTTTGATTTTTCTTTTTGTAAACACCTTGATTAGAATACTTCAGTTCAAAACGTTTTGCTACTTCTTTGCTTCCACGCTGGCGCATCGAAGTGATTTTCTGTCTTCTTCTTCTTTTTCCACAAAAAAAGAAAATTAAGGTAAGGCACAAGCTACTGGACTACTGAAACCGTTCAGCAAAATATCGAAGACAAAGAACTTGAAGACTTGCCTTCCAAAACTGAAGTTAGG
Source organism: Prosopocoilus inquinatus (assembly GCA_036172665.1). Classification (NCBI taxonomy): domain Eukaryota; kingdom Metazoa; phylum Arthropoda; class Insecta; order Coleoptera; family Lucanidae; genus Prosopocoilus; species Prosopocoilus inquinatus. The sequence goes on from CM069873.1 coordinate 4,951,032, forward strand.
TTTGATCTTCTCTCTTCTGATCTTTTGATCTTCTCTTCTTTTCCAGGAAAAGAAAGAAGACTTACGTAGTTCGAAATCGGAAGGCATCCAGATCGTTTTCTCACTTCCTTGCTTCCAGGCTGGCATCGAATTGATTTTCTTTCTTCTTCCTCCACAAAAAAAAGGAAGATCAACGCAGTACGAGTTCAAAGGCACAAGGCTTTTCCAAATTACTCGATTCAAGCCGTCCAATCCAACGTGTTGAAGATGAAATAAACGTTTGACATCTGTAAGGCTTCCGAAGTGATCTTCTTTCTTCCACCAGACGATGTTTCAAACCAAATAAACTTCGATGTTTCTTCTTGCAAAAAAGACCCTGATTAGAATCCTTCAGTTCAAAATATTTTGCTACTTCTTTGCTTCCAGGCTGGCGCATCGAATTGATTTTCTTTCTTCTTCTTCTTCCACAAAAAAAGAAAATTAAGGCAAGGCTCAAGCTACCCGACTACTGAAACCGTTCAATAAAATATCGAAGACAAAGAACTTGAAGACTTGTCTTCCAAGGCTGAAGTTAGGTTTGATCTTCTTTCTTCTGACCTTTTGATCTTCTCTTCTTTTTCAGGAAAAGAAAGAAGACTTACGTAGTTCGAAATCGGAAGGCATCCAGATCGTTTTCTCACTTTCTTGCTTCCAGGCTGGCATCGAATTGATTTTCTTTCTTCTTCCTCCACAAAAAAAAGGAAGATCAACGCAGTACGAGTTCAAAGGCACAAGGCTTTTCCAAATTACTCGATTCAAGCCGTCCAATCCAACGTGTTGAAGATGAAATAAACGTTTGACATCTCTAAGGCTTCCGAAGTGATCTTTCTTCCACCAGACGATGTTTCAAACCAAATAAACTTCGATGTTTCTTCTTGCAAAAAAGACCCCGATTAGAATCCTTCAGTTCAAAATATTTTGCTACTTCTTTGCTTCCAGGCTGGCGCATCGAATTGATTTTCTTTCTTCTTCTTCTTCCACAAAAAAAGAAAATTAAGGCAAGGCACAAGCTACCCGACTACTGAAACCGTTCAACAAAATATCGAAGACGAAGAACTTGAAGACTTGCCTTCCAAGGCTGAAGTTAGGTTTGAACTTCTCTCTTCTGATCTTTTGATCTTCTCTTCTTTTCCAGGAAAAGAAAGAAGACTTACGTAGTTCGAAATCGGAAGGCATCCAGATCGTTTTCTCACTTCCTTGCTTCCAGGCTGGCATCGAATTGATTTTCTTTCTTCTTCCTCCACAAAAAAAAGGAAGATCAACGCAGTACGAGTTCAAAGGCACAAGGCTTTTCCAAATTACTCGATTCAAGCCGTCCAATCCAAAGTGTTGAAGATGAAAGAAACGTTTGACATCTCTAGGCTTCCGAAGTGATCTTCTTTCTTCCACCAGACGAGGTTTCAAACCAAAAGAACTTCGATCTTTCTTCTTGCAAAAAAGACCTTGATTAGAATGCTTCAGTTCAAAACGTCTTCCTGCTTCTTTGCTTTCAGGCTGGCGCATCGAATTGATTTTCTTCCTTCTTCCTCCGCGAAAAAAGGAAGATTAAGACAGGGCACAAGATACTGGACTACTGAAACCGTTCAACAAAATATCGAAGAAGACGAAGAACTTGAAGACTTGCCTTCCAAGGCTGAAGTTAGGTTTGATCTTCTTTCTTCTTCCAGACTTAGTTCGAAATTGAAAGGCACCTAGATGGTGTTCCTTCGAGAAAAGACTAACGTGGTTCAAATCCGAAGGATATTTCTAGGAAACCGAAGCTTTAGTTGGCCCCTCCCTTTTCCAAAGAACTAGAATCGGGGAAGCTGTTGAATAAAGGACGCGAGCTTGCCACCAGGTAAATTTTGTGTATGCAGAAGTATTAAGAAGCAGAAGCTTCAAGTGGTAAGCATGCCCTTTTTTCCCGAAAGCTTCAACGAAACGCCCCGTTTCTGTAATTGCGCGTTTCTCATGTCTTCGTTAAGTAATAGCAGTAATTCATTTTGTGCACAAACGTTACATCGCCAGATGGTATTGCATGTTATACCTCGAGCTACCAATCACACCGTCAGGTGTTCGTGTCAAGACAGAAGTCGTAGTGGGGCCAACAGAAATTCAAGAGAAATATAATATTTAAAGAAAAATGTTTGGGTTTCTGATGTAAGTTGAGGTCGTCGCCGTCGTCATCGTCGCCGTCCTCGTTGTTGATGAACTTACTTAACTTTTCAGGCCGTAAATGCGAGGCAACTCCATTGAAACTCGAGCCGAACTTCTGGGATCTTGTTCCGCGAAGCCGTTGATATAAATCGCTAAAGCCGAGTTACAGATTTGTCTTTCAATAGCAGGAGCGCCGAGCCCCTCGATAATTTCAGGGGGGAGGTTTTATCTCGGACTATTTACATAATCTTCGGGAAAACTCCGCCCTCGGAAAATGACGCGGAGATAATTCTGTGTATTTTAATTACGAAAAAAAAATAAAATAAAATAATCGCGTCGCTCGCTAGGGTTCGGCTTCGATAAATTATGGAGAGTCTTTTGTGCCGGCGGCGTACACGGGAATTCCCTTGTCTCTCCGAACGTTAAACACTTTCCATTCAATTTATGGTACAAGTTGGATCCATTTTGCTCCGATTTCAAACGTTTCCAGAGGCAATTATCAAATTCGCCGAAGTTACGTCAGCCGGAGCGCAGAGGTCGATAATTACGACGCTTGTATGAAATTATTGAATGTGAACCCAGAGTCAACAGAGCGACGGAATTGCTATTTCATTGCGCGGACAAAACATTCCAAAAGCAATCGTTTAAACGCAAAAATTATAGCAATTGATGTACTTAAATTTAATCAATGATCAACTTTCATAATTCTTCCAGAACTGAAATTAACTTTATGCTGCAATTCTGCTGCAGTTCGATCGTAAGCATCGTAAGGTGCCATTTAAATGTACAGGTCATAAGTACCTTACGATGTTTACGATCGAACTGCAGCAGAATTGCAGCATTAGTTGAACAGCCCAACAAACTAGAACTTTCTGTTCTTAAATTATTCAAGCTTTTTTCAAAAGAAACGTGATCTTCAGTATCAAACTTTAGAATTCGTACAACAGCTGGGGACAAGATGTAAATTTAAAACGTCAAAGTGAGGCTTATTTAATTCCAGCTACATAAATTCCATACATAATTTCTCAGGCAAAAACAAGTAGCGACACAAGTATAGGTTCGTCCCTGTGAAAATCTCATTAATTTTTTAAGGCACGAAACTGGTAACTGCCAGAACTTAGTCCCCAAGGTGGCGACACGAAAATTCGACAATTAAATTTTAATGGATCCACCCGAACTCGTCGAACTCCGCGGGCGAAAATTTGTTCTACCCTCTTTAAAATAGGCCTCGGCAAAAACTACCATAACAAAGCCTATTAAAATTAACCACCGTAGTTCAGTTTTCCTCGCCCCTACGACAAGGCGCAATAATGCGTTTCCCGTGTAATTAGGCACAAAAAGTTCGATTCTTTCACGCGATGTTACTTAAACGGTTACACACTACAATGTGCAAAAAAATACTTTCTTGCCTTGCACTTAACGACTAGGTTTTCGATGTAACCATAACGGAAGGACTTTGCTTGCAAATTGTTGTCTGTGAAGTAAGCGTCAGGTGGCAAGCGCAACAACAACAGCAACTTCCCTCGATGTGTGTCTTTAATAAAAAAAGAAGAAAAGCATTTTAATGCAGAAGCAACATAACACGAAAAGAATTCGCTGAAAACGAATGTACTCGTAATATTAATAATTAAACGGGAATTTTAAACTGTTGAATCAAGCTTGAGAAAAGTCTGAATACCTCTACTAAGATAAAATGGAATTTGTTTAATGATATAAAATGGAAAATATTGACAGTTGCTTTTCTGCGAAGTTTAATTTTGCTTCTCAATCTCTTTCTGTATGTAGCAAGTTTATTTTTTAATTACTCTGTGTTAGGTTTAAGACAACAATAAATTTACTATTCCTCGAGTTCTTAGACGACCTATTTCCTATATTCAGCATCTCATCTTCTCATTTGTTCCACATTGATCTCTCTTTCTGAATTATTCAATGAGGTTAGTTTATTATGGTGTATTATTTACATCCAATACAGTTATTGTAATATTTCCTGTTGGGACGATGTGTTGTTGAAGATTGGAAGTCGATTGGCAAATGGAATAAAGCGATGCTCATGTCCAGGACTCCATGCATTTTTGATCCACGACTAACTTAGTAAAAGTTATTTTTTAAGGAACTTATGTTTGTATATTAACGAACGTGAGGATGCTACACAGCTTCCCTCTCTTTTTCAAAAGTTGAACGACTGGAGAAGGCGACTCTGACTCTGGCACACCTCAAGACAAAGATCAATTAGTCTTTGGATAAAAGGCAAATTGCATAGATTCGCTGTGCGAGGAAACTTCTTTAAACTGCACAGAATCCAAGAAATTAACAAACCCATCAATTCCAGGTTCAAAAACATACTTTATCGTCGTATGAATTTTCATCCCCTTGCCCAGTAATACGGCCACCTCTACGGAAGATCAGAAATTAATTAGAAATAGAGCGACTATTTATTTATTTATCGGCGAGATAGATTTCAAGTGCCGCCGTCGTCTACTTTTTTACATGTGAAGTTTTTTGGCGAGTTGTTATTTCGACGGAGAGATTAAATTGCGTTCACGCTCGACCTTTAACACTATTGGGCTTTCTTTAGGTCATCTGAAACTCGGTTGGTTCCGGTTGATGTCACGATGTTTCCAATTCGTGCAAACCCTTCTTTCCAACATTAGGACGGCGCAAGGCTGGTTTTGCTTTATTAACTTGTAGTGCGCCTGTAGTCAGTCAGTCGATTAGCGATATCCCCAGGGCCTAGTTAGTGTTGGTAGGAGCTTTACCCCGCATTTCGCGTCGTAGCCGTCCTGAAGTTCATTCACATTTCTGGTTGAGTTAAGGAAACCCAGTTGAAAGATTACGACGTTTCGTCGGTTTTTACGTAGCCCTGGAGGATTGAAAGCTCGTCAGGGCTTATGCCAGCCTCGTCCTTGGAGTTCAAGACAGAAATGTTTGTGACTATTACTATCCGTTTTCACAACAAGTTATTATTGTTGATCTTCCTTTCCCTAGTGACGGCCTATTTTAGTATTAAGTGCGATTGACGACTTTCGAAGTGTATCGATTGACGAACGGCGTCTTTTCGACGTTCTACGATTCCGCTTTAGGATAAGATCTTCATTAGCTGTTGTGTCGACATGGAAGGAAGATAAAATCAGGTGGTAGGATTCCGATTATAGGGTTGAAACGCACATAGAGACGTGATCGTGTTGATAAATCTACGCAGTTTCATCTTGCATTATCAATTTACATTAATTGTGCTAATTTTTGTATTTATTTGATCATTTCGGTACTTTTCTTCAGTTTTCCTGTTGACTCTGTTATGATGCTTGACTTTTGAGCGACATTTTTCCTGGTTGTTACAGTTTCCTTTTTTTTGCGTTAAGGGAAGGGAAGGTGTCTCTAGCTCTTTATTGCGAGTCCGGTCGTCGTCTGTTAGATCGCGGAACACGTCCGGTTTGAGTGGAAATTGTGCGTGCTTTTGAGTGGCGCGCGCGCTGGCTTCACTTAAGTTACGCACGTCACTTGCAGTGGTGGTCGCCTCGGTGTTGCTTTGGAAGTCTAATTTCGACCCTCATTTTTCTTCGGGCTTTTGCACTGCTTTTCCAAGTTCTCCCCGTTGCTGTTGGAGCCGCTTTAATTGCGGATTTGATTAAAGACGAGCGATGCTGCTCATGAACTTCGCATGAGGTGAGTCTTTTTTTCTTCTTTCCATCTCAGTACGATCGCCATTTTGTTGATCACGTTTTCGTTGTTTGTGGCGTTTTATTAATTTGCTGTCGTTTCCCCCTTTCTGTGTGGGGCCTTTAACTGTTCTCACCCGTTCGTGTGGAAGCTGATCGACTCCAAGTGAGAAATCCGACGCCGTAGCATGGCTCGCCGTTTCTGCTGTTGACATCGATACTATCAAGCCTAGGGAAGAAAAACTGGACCATCCGAGAACCGACGCATGTGGGATCCGTTTGGACCACGTAAGCGACAACCCTTTTAGACTTTCTTTCCTCTCATCGACTAAGCCCCGACTTCGGCGTTACGCGGGGAATGGCGTCAACTCGTACGGCACGGATGTGAGCTTACGGATTTATTTTTTTTTGCGTCGGCAACCTCACTGAGTGGACCTTTAACGTTTGGCCTAATTACTTCGTTTGTAGTTCTCCGAGTAGTTCTTTTTCATCGTTGTTGAAGTCCCGTTTACACTTTGATATTTATTTTTGTATTGTCTGTCACTTGTTAAAATTTTGAGGCTCCTCTTCAGAGCGGACTCATATTTATTGTCACTTTTGTTATTCGTTGTCTTTTGTTTGTTGAATTTTTGCGTTGCCGCCCTTCACGCATCACGTTTTGCTTTTTATTTTGTCCTGCTTTTCAACAAACGTTTTTGAGGTTGTCACAACTAAAAATTCTGTTACCGTCTGTTATATGATACGCTGTTGTGCGTAGACGTCAGACTACTCTTGTAGAAGCAAAGGTTACCCTTTCTTGGGTTTTGTATTTCTATTTGCCACTATCTTGTTAATTAAAATTCGGCCGAGCACCCCTTCAATTCAATATCCTTGAGTTGCTGTACCTTTGGGCAAGGAGGTCCCTTCACCACCTTCAGGGGTACACCATCGAGGGAGCGGGAGCCCTTGACGAGAATTTCTAAGAACACACATCTCCGGCCGTGTGTTTTTCACACTTTTGGGTTGCGTAACCACCGCCGGGTGGCGCCCTTTCCCGTAATACTTTTAGAGATTTCTTTAATCTAGTATTTCTTCCATTTTTATCTTACCTTCAGCAGTTTTGGATCGAAGTTATTGCATTGTACTAACTTCTGAAGAGATCCTTTTCAGTTCAAGCGAAGAAATCCTAAAGTGTAAAGATCGAAATTTAATATTTGTTGAATAAACAACATTCAACAACTAAGAAGCACTTCGCTCGGGATTCATTGTTTTCTGCAAATATAAACTTGCAAATAAGGATAATTTGTTGTCGGTTTCGTTCTAACTCCTCTTGAATGTAAATTTGTTGGTATTATCATTTATTTGGGGGTATTTAACCTTGTACGTCTTATCTTTAACGCGTGCCACATAATGCCGAAAATATGATATGGGGTTGTTCTTGCTTCCCCCTTTAGAAGGCATCAGCCGGCAACTCTGGCATAATAGCGAAAGAGTGATGACGATGTTTAAATTTAATTACCCCGCGACACGTTATTTATGTCAAGGGTTATCCACCAGGAGGGTTAGATTACATACTTCTCGCTCGCGCGCCCCGGGCCTCGCCCTCCCCGAAAACCGTGAGCCGGAGGAACGTATTACTCAGGTTTATCTTTCAGCAGTTGTATATCACGGGTCGTAATTGATAGCGGGATGGGGGCATCCTTCAAGGTAATGTACCCCAACGCGTGGACCCGAGTGACAAGATAAACCTGTGCTGTAACAATGGCCATAAAGTGCGGCGGATTAACGCGGAGGACCGGCTCGTTCTGCGAAGAAGAATTGCTCCCCGGAGTCGACGATGCAATTTTTCAAGATCGCTTTGTACCTTGTTACATCTTGAATAAGGACCATCCACCCCGGTGATCCCCGCTTCTTTCGAATTAGGGCCAGGACTTTAATACTACGTACATTCGTCCATCTCTTTAGTAAAGGAATTTAAAGGGATTTAATTAATTGTGTGAGGAAATCGCTCTACGCGATTTCGAAAATTGAAATAACACACTTCCGCTTTTGCTCTTCGTTTTCGTCGCAAGCTCAATTTAATAAGGGTGTGCAAATGACGTCGCGCCATCCACTTCTCGGAGAGCTTTTATGAAATTTCAGGTCAGAGAGCCGGGCGCACAATTGGCCACTGTTCAATTAATGCGTCGTCCAATTCTACTTCGTGAATTATTTAGGGCTGCATGAATCACGTTCCTTTTTATTGTATTTTTACGAACAATTAATTTGCACAAAAGGGGGATATTACGCCGCCACCGTGTATTTGCGAGAATTGTTAATGAGTAATACGATTGGCCGGAATTTAACGGGATAAAATCGATAATCACTTAATGCGATTGTTGAATTAAAAATAATTTTCGCCGATGTGTTTGATCCAGTTGAATACAAACCGAAAGTGGCAGGCAACTCTAAAGAGCAAAATAGATTACATAACAATCACTATTGTGGTACTGAAACCATAGGTAATAAAATTTTGTGGTGGTAATTCAAATCAATAATAAAATTTTATTTTAAAATCACGGACGAGCTTGCAATTAATTTAAATTTAAATTCTGTTTAATAATTTTAATCATACAAATCGATGATATGCCTATTTTTAATGACATTCATTCAATTTAGAACCTTCTATGTATGTATAAAAAGAAATTATGTGTCAGTTGAAATTAAAATGCTTATAAAGAAGAAGACAGTTGTTCAAAGAACAGGTGCAAGTATAGTCAGTTGGTTCGACCGGTTGTTTAAACCCTTCGCTGTCGGGGGGAGGCTTTACTTCGACTTACCTTCGTTGTACGTTCCTCGTCTAATCAGCTTCGAAAGGTATTATGCGTTTCGATGATGCCTTTCATCCTGTAATTATTCATATTGATTAATTAATACTTTCTCGCGCGTAATCCCCTAATTTATCGAAGCATTGTTTGTCCTGGTAATAATTCATTAATTTTGATTAGCTAAGGCAAACCTGAAGGCTTGAGGCTTGAAATAATTATTGCGCCAGAAATTGTGGGTGGGTGCGTAAAGTAAATTCGTTAAAAAAGTTCATAAATTTTTTTGCTCGTTGTCCCTTCATAGTTTAGTTAGGGTGGTAATACACCAGCTGCGATCGGCCCACTCACTGCAATTTCCCAAAACTCAATTATGCAAATGACTTCGGCTGCAAACTGTAAGAAACTCCGGGTAAATATCCGGCATTATCCTATTAATATCGATCCCTTTTTTATCCCCTTGTTCGCTTGGAACTCGGTCATTCTAGGCCATACGCTTTTAAGCTGGGCGACCACTAGGGCGGTCGGTCGGAGCGGCGTGGCGCGGCGCCAAAATGAAATGCATGTTAATGATTGGCACTATTCCGCGCCGCGCTACCGCCCTAACGGACGCACATCGATTGATTTACATGCATTTTGTTTGTAAGCAGCGCCGCTCCAACCGACCAACAGCCTTAGTGGACGCTCAGCTTTATTCAAACCAGCAGCAGCAACAGCACGCACACCGTTAGGCTCTTAATTGAGGAAATAAACTCGCGAACCACATACAACTCAAGCGATGAATAATAAATAATACCTTGCATACAAGAGCTTGTATGTGTTTGTTTGTTTGTTATCTGAAGCAGCAAGGGCGAGCGTGTCACAGGACGAACGACATATTGATGTGGGAGATGGAAGAGGAGATAAACAGAGTTGACATTATTTGTGCCGGTGTGCCTGTGCGGCGAGGGGGAGAGCTAAATGCGTCGCTAGCGCCCTGCGGCCGAAATATAAGATTATTTGATTCGTATCGGGCATCCGCTTGTTAAATTCCAGTTATTACGATATGTAACTGAGGATAAGAAAATTACACGGCTCGCGTTTCTCCCTTTCCGCATGGGGGTAATTTATATGTAGCGCGAGAAGCAACAAGAATCAAAATAAAAAATAATGCAGGTTGCGATAACCAACCATCTCTCTCTCTTTGTCGTTCGCGTAGATACGACGAAGACTTTGAATAATTTAGGCAAGCTTGAGTTTTTTTAAAAAAAAAAAAAAAACACCTTCTGAAATTGCAGTGAATAAGAAATGGGGGGGGGGGGTTCACCTAGTTGACGTTTTAAATCGCGACTTATTGGATGGACGTGTGTTGACTGAATTCATAATTTTCTTTCGAGATTGGAATAAAAAATTATTTTTCTTGAAACTTATATGTTTGGATATGAGAAACATCCTGTAATTTCATTGGTTCTCGCATTTAGAGATGGGAATCGCATATTTTGACGTCATCATACAAGCCCTGCTCACTCTTTCTCGCCGATGTAATGCACTGTGCTGACTGATTTCACGTGAACCAATTTGGAAGATCGGGCGTTCCCCGGATTTATAATGGAACGAATTGCGCAATGAATAAATTTGCTTTGCCTTTCATTAAAAAAAAATCGCTCGTTCTCTTGTGGATGACGTCGGAATACGCAATTCCAAACTCTATTCATACCCAAAAACATCAACTCGGAAATTATTAAAAAAAAAGACACTCTGCAAAGAAATTCTTTTGCAAGGAGCCTGAATTTTAGGATTTCAGAAAAAAAAAACAAAGAAGCACGCAGTAAAGAAGACTAGAAAAAAAGACAACAGATTTCTCTTTCTTATTTGACATACTGCTTCATTCTTGTAAGCAAACAAATTTCACAAAAAGAAGAAGATTTTAACGATAACTAAGTCAGAAGTCACTCGTTCGTTCTCTTCCTGATGACCTCAAAATATGTGATTCCGATCTCTAATAATCACTCATTATTGAAACCCAACTGACAACAACAACTGTTGTAAAAATTAAGCAGGAAAAAATATTGAGTGATTCTGGTGACTTAAAATCTTAGCGCAGGGGACGAACAGAACCAAGGAGAACCAGTGCTACCAACAGGCGTTCATAAAAAAAAAACATTAGGCTTACACAATCACTAAAATGTCACTGAAAACAAAATAATTCGCCAATAGTTTTACTAGAGACAAGTGCCTAAAAAATTCAAATAGTTTTTTATTAGAGTTTTTTTTTTATTATGGTTGGCAACGCTGGTCTCGGCATAAAATTGCAAACAAAATAAACAAGAATTGATGGTTGTCGTTTTGAAAACATAAACATAAACAAAAGACGATCGATTGTTGAATACGTAAATGCAGAAAAACTAAAAAAAACAAAAGTAACTGAAAATAATTAGAATCGCGTTTTCTTCTCCAAAAGACACAAAACAAAAATAACTAAAAAAGTGGACCTGATTGAATAAAACAAATTTACTATTTTGATGACGCACATCCTCAAACCCTTAACAGATGGCGCTGCCGATTCATTCTTCACGTTACATCTCCGATAAATTGAATTCTTTTAAGTTCAGCTGCGACTGTCGTTTATTGAAACGGAAAAGAAAAAATCCCCTTGAATAAAAGGAGTTAATTATTTTGATTATCATTTTTACCAGATGGCGCTGCCGATATATTCCTTATTAATTCCCTTTTATTTAAATTATGATTGAACTTCTTATTGATTTATGGCCAGTTGCACCGAACACTTAAGCCGAGCTTAAGTTTAAGTATTGTTTATAAATTGACATTTGGGATTATATAACATTAATGTCACTCACATTCTAAGCGGCGCTTAAAGTTAAGGTCGGCTTAAGTGTTTGGTGTAACTGGCCCTTAGTATCTTAGAAATCTCATTCCAATTATTGGACAGAAAAATTGCGATTATTTTAAAATTACTAAAATGTTAACAATTAAAAATAAGTAAGACAGATTGCGATGAGAGAATGAGGGACGAAGAAATCTGTACACTCTTTAATAAAGCATTGGTTAGCTTCCACATTTTGAAGCTGCAACGATTCTATTTTATTCACTCTTCGGTACACACTCACCCTCGTCGTATTTCTTGGATAGGCACACTATATTTAAATTATTTATTAAATATTTCATATAATTTAGAATTTGGAAACATTATCGACGAGGAAAATTAAGACGCGATGTCAAGCAAACAAAGTCGCATTCAGAACTGGCTATCTTCTGCCTCTTCTAATATTTTAAACTATTGCATTAGATTATCTGGTTAGCCCAGAATTTTTAGAATTCACTCGAACTATAAGCTTGCGACTTTATTTTTAAATTATAATTATCTTAACTATCTTAATTATAACAACAAAAAAAAATGGATTCTAGAATTATTCTCATGTTTGCAGATCCGAATATGACTTATCTGTTTAACACGCGTTTTAAACTTCCTCGCCGTAAAGTTTTCAAAATTCAATCAATTTTCCTGGTTTAGTTCAAATAAAGTGTAATTAAGAAGCATCCGCGACCGACGAGGATGAGTTTGAATAAAGCAGAATTGTTGGCGGAGGTTTTTAGAAGTAAACTGATTTCTTGTTGATCTTCCCTTCTCCCTTTCTGGTTTCAATTTTGTGGTAAGGAGCGGACTGATTTCGACAATTCGAAAAACATAAGTAGACAGACACCATTCGAGCAATTTGTGGAGAACGATTTGGACATCGATTTCTGGCTTTCCATACGAAAACCAGAGCGCTACTAACAAAGAAAGTGAAGGTTCAGCTACGTGTGGACTGCTAAAAGAATCAAAGGCAGACAAAAATGGGTTAATTGGCTCGTTATTTTTCTGGTTATTGTAACACGGGAAAACAGTTCTTGTACTTTTTTAACCTGTGACCTTTTTCCACCCCCGGTCTACCCGTCTTACAGTGCATATAAAAATGAGTGTCTGAAATTTAAGTAATTTTGAAAACTGTAATACTTTTCCACCCCCGTTACGAAATTCTTTCTAAACTTAGGATGATGACGTGTAATTGTTGTATAACTGTGGTTATACCATCACGATCCAGTATCGGAAGCCATGCGAAATTTAACTTTGGATTTCGTGCGTAAACGTGCTAGAAACTTCCCTCAGATAGACAGCATTAATTTGGCAATTGGGGTCGAACAGCTCCGAGGATTATCTTGCACGGAACTTAAGCCGCCCTTAACGGGTGTACTCAGCACACATCCCCCGGATCGTAATTTGTCAATATTATGGTATTTAGTTCACTTGTAGCGCGCATCAGCGAGCGCGCCATCGATTTATCTAAGTGCCACCATCAGTTAAAGAAGTGTCACACGTGCTGCCAAAAACGTGGAAGTAAATGCTTGAGGTTCGCCTTGAAATCTCTTCTCTCTCGTAAGGGGGTCGGGAAATCGATACGAGGGGGGTGAGATATTTGTCTTCTCGTTGCGTTGTGTACTTTAGCGCCAGTGGCGCGGAGCAATAAGGAGGCTGGAATTTCCCAACTTACTAAAACAGGCAGTTTATTATTAGTCGTCGATTTAATTCATTCGTTTTATTTTACGACTGGCACCAGACACGTAAAAACCGCATAAAGTACGGGGCATTAAACATTTAGAATTTAATTTCGTGGCTGATGAAAAGTTTGCCTGCCTTCATCGATGAGACGACAGCTCGGTTGGACGGAATTAAAAATTTTAAAGATTGAATGCGGGGGTGGTCGGTTTACGATGCAGCACGCCGCATCGGTTGGCAGACGACATTGTCCTAAAATGCTTGTTCATTGTTGTCCTTTATGATGAAGGACGTTATATTAAATTAATTACGTCGTGTCGCGTTCGCTGAATGGGGAGGCACAATGTTGCAAACCACATATTTATTTTATTGGAAAATATTTTCTACTACCTTCCTTTGTACAGAAATAAGGGCAGTCTGAAGGCGTGCCCTGTGTTTTTTATTTCGAGATTTGATTGAATTTCTTGAAGTATTTTGAAGCGGCGTAATAGTCGACAATAAACAGCGTGCCCCAGAAACCCGCTAATTACTTGCTAATGACATTCTTGGATTGATCGTGTTTTATTTCCAAAATACCTTTCAATACAGCGCAAAACAGTTTTTTTCCCTTTATCTAAAGATCATGCATTCGATGGTATCTAAAAAAAGGTTCAGAAACGGACCTAAAGCAATATAATAAAAATTGCAAAAAGAAACTTCTCCGAACGCAATCGAATTACTTCCTTGGCACGTAACGAGATGGCGTTATTCCGCACTAAAAAAGCCGAATTTCGCGTCTTTCGCGTATAACGTTGTTTTACGGAGGGCCGAATAAACCCCCCCGAGTGTGTTTTATAATGCGGCATCTCCGTAAAAAGCCGACATTAAGCATGTTGTATGGTACTTGCTCAGACACATAAAACCTGAATATATACGCGCGCGCCCTTCTTTAAAATTCCGTAGACGCAACCGGCCGCCTCCCTCGAATTTACTGCTGCTTACGTACGTGCGCGGGCCCTTAGGAAAAATTCATGGCCCCTATCAGATCATGTGTATTAGATTTTATGCGATTGAAGGTCGAGGAGGGCCTCCACATGCGCGCAAATTAACTCCAAGTGATGGTGCATCGAAGTAAAAGAGAAGAAGCTGCCAGAATTGGTATTCCCGGGGGAGTTTTTGTTCGGGGGAGGCTCTTTTTAACTTCGCAGGCTCTCCTTTCCTTTTCACCATCATTAAACGCACTCTTAAGCAACTCACGCGTCCTCGCCGTTCGGGTTAAGGATCGTCTTCAAAAGACTTTGTTTTTCCATTTGCCCTGTAGATTCTGCGCCCTGATAGTAAATTGAATTGATCCAATCTACGCGTCGAGACGAACCCGAACGAACGACGTGTGAATTACTGAAACGTTCCATTATTTACGGGGGCAGTCCAAGAAAGGGCCCTTTGTATATACTAAATTTCTTCTTTTTTTTAAAAAAAAGTTTATGGCGCGCGCCCCCTATTGAATTGCATCAAATCAATTCCATCTCGCTCATCAAAAGCATGCGTTAAATTAATCTGTAAGGGTGCAGAGTAAAGCAAATGATTAGTCTCTCAGGGTAATGAGTTCCCGCGGTTGCCCCTCGTATGTGTTTACCAGTCTCTCGAGTCGACTACATAATGCAAGGGCAAGTGTACGTGTTACTGCTACCCCCCAGATAGACACCCAACCACACAGGGGCCGTACTTAGAGCAAGAATTAGGAAACTGTGTTGAACTTTACTGCTTCATTCGAAAATCATGGCCAAAAAGTTGTATGTGGAGTTTTCAAAAAAAAAAGAAAAGAAAAAATTAATGAACGTAATTGAAGCAAAACATGAGCTTAATCGATCCTTGCATTTCCATAAAATAGGAGATACGAGCACTTCTAATTACACTACCCTTCGGTCGTTAGTATTGAATGGGATCGTTAGGAAATGACGACGTTTCACGTTTTTAATAGTTATTGAATCTATTCAAATCTGTTAATGCAGTTTCAGCAATTATACGTGTTTTTATTGCCTTCTGTAAAATTTGGAGTTACGACGCTTTATAATTAGGTAAAAGGATTTGAATTTCCTAACCGTACTAAAAATAAAAATAAAAACATTTATTTAATTTAATCTCTCGGTCTGAGACGAGCTTTCAGTTAGAATCGCGACGCTAGCATATTTCTGCAGACATAAACCACACGTCATCATAACGTGACTGGTGAGATGTCATGTACTGGTGAAATAGGAGTCGCAATGCATGTCACTGCTTGTTGCACACGGCACTTTACTTTGAGTTGCTAAGGCTGCTGATTTCAACAGTTCGAACTGGAAAGTTTTATTGCTCATCCGCCGCCGGTGTTGGAAAAACAACATCGCGCGAAACTTCTATCCATCACGGCGAAATAAAGGCTTAATTTTGTTCTACTTAAGCAAAAGAATTAAAAATCAAGAAAAAAACAATAGTAAAAAATTAAAATCGACAACAAATTTTCAATGTCCACCCAATCCAGCTGAACCCAACCTAACTTCATTCAACCAAGAAAATTAAGAAAAATAAATACTTTTTTAATTTTAATTTTTAAATATTTCTTTTACTTTCTTTATTTTCTTTAACTTACTTTTTTAATTTTAATTTTTTTAATAAGTTGAAATCAAGCTAAAAAAATCTCAAGGACAACCCAACTCAACTCAACTGAACGCAACTTAATTGTATTCAGTTTTGTTTCATTTAGCAAAAAACTAAAAGTAAAAAATGTAAAAAAAAAACATAAAAACGATTTAAGCGATGTTCGACTAATATCAGGGACAACTAAACTCCATTCAACAACTGAACTCAATTCTATTTAACCTAAGCAAACAAATTAAATATCAAAAAATAAAAAAATTAAAGTCAACAACAAATTTACTAAGTCCACCCAATCCAACTGAACTCAACCTAACTTCATTCAACACAAAAAATTAAGAAAAAGAAATTAAAAGTAAAAAAATATATAAAAATCAAGCTCAAAAAATTTCAAGGTCAACCCAACTTAAAATTAAAAGCAAAAAAATATAAAAATTAAAGGTAAAAAATATTAAAATTATTTAATTAAAAATTAAAAGTAAAAAGTATAAAAATTAAAAGTAAAAAATGTTAAAAGTCAAGCTCAAAAAATCTCAAGGTCAACCCAATTCAACTGAACTCAACCTAATTGTGTTCAATTAAAGCAAAAAATTAAAAGGAAAATATATAAAAAATTAAGAAACGATTAAAGCGAAGTTCGATCAATCTCAAGGTCAACCAAACTCAGTTCTGTTCTACCCAAAGAAAAAAATTCAAAATCAAAAAACAATTAAAAAAAAATAGAGGAAAATAATAATTTCAAAGTCAATCCCATTTAACTGCACTCAACCTAATTCCATTCAATGCAAGTTAAAATTTTGAAACAAATATTAAAAAAAAAAATAAATAAAATAAAATGGAAAAAACTATTAAAAATTTATACATGGATTAAAATGAACCCTAACAGAGTTCAAGGTCGATTGAGCTCACCCAACTTATTATATCGTACTGCACTCCATTCCACCTAAGCAAAAATTAAAAAAAAATAAAATAAAAGGTAAAAAATATACATGAATTAAAGTTAAGCCCAAAAAATCTCAAGATAAATCCATATACCCCTAATTTGTAACAATAAACCCAACTGACATCAATATAATTTCATCTAATAACACAAGTAAAAGTTTAAAAATGACAAGAGAAGTGAAAACCGAAGATTTAATTAAATTAGTGGAAGTTCAATTAAGTCAAGGTCAATCTAACCCAACTGGCATTAACCTATCTACATCCAACAAAAGTGAAAGATAAAAAATTATAAGAAAAATGAAAAGTAAAGATTAAAAAAAATTAAAATGAAGTTCAATGAACGTCAAGGTCAATCCAATCCAATTGGAGTCAACTTAACTTCATCAAACAAAAATTAAAGGATAAAAACTTACAAGAAAAATGTAAAGATTGAAAAAAATAAAAATCAGTTCAGGTAACGTCGTGGTCAACCCAACCCAACAGATCTCGACGTAACTTCACACAAGCAAAAAATTAATTAAAAATTACAAGAAAAATTAATAGTTTGAAGATTGTTAAAAATTGAAAATCAATTAAAATGAAACTCGAGCAATCTCAATGTTAATATAACCCAACTTAGTCCTAATCAACCCAAGCAAAAATTCGAAAATAAAATGACATAATTAAACTAAAAAGCATCGTTGCCAAAATTAATTTCTTTCGTATTTTAGGATTGTGTGTTACTCTCAAGTAAGCCAAATTATAACCACGGTTTATCGCTCATTTGATGATAAATCCAGTGTTGTGCTAACGAACCCCGCACAGAAGCTCAATAACAAAAGAAAATTATTTTCGTTAGACCATGAGTTATTCTTAAATTCATTTTTCAATTTTTTTCTTTCGTATTTTAGGATTGTGACTCACTCGAATAAGCCAAACTGCAAGTTGCACTTCGTAATTTTATCCAAGGAGGAAAGCCGTCGCTTTTCAAGGCATGAAGTGTTTCTATTTAAATCGATCCGAAAACATTGCATCTTTACTTTTAGTTACATTCATAAAATCATCGTGTTTCATTGATAACAGCATACGCAAGACTAATTAAACTACTGTCGGTAAGACAACCAATACCGCTTGAAATCTAGTTACTGCAGACGGTAAGAAAATCCTTGCCCCTCTCCATTTGTATTATTATTTTTCTTATGTTAAAGCACTGCAGAGTTACATTTTGTAAAATAATTATCAGTGTCCTTCTCCTTTCAATACATTGTTTTAAAACTAATTACTTGCTTTTGTTTCAGTAAGTTTAAGCGTTATCAATATTTTCAATAAGTCAGAGAAGGAAATTCTCACAAGAAGAGAGACGACGAGGAAGAATTTGATAATCTTCAGACAACAAAGTGCTCTGGCGGTCGTGCGAAAACCGTTGGGAGCGTACATTTGGCTTTAAATTCTCAAACCGAGCAAGAAAATCGTGTTCCAGTGGTGGCTCGTTGGTTTGAAAGAGTAGGTTGGGTTATAAAATAAACAAAAGAAAAAAAAAGTTTTAGGATGAGTATTAAAGTTGACTCCGACACTCCTAAGCTTACGTATGTAACGGTATTAATGTTAATACAGAATTGGTTACAAATTGTGTACAAGTTCTTATTCATACGGTCCTACCGGAATTAAGTTCCCCGGAGCTCTTTACAGTGAATTCCATTTTTTCCAGCAAAGACCGGAAAATTTTTCAAGCCAAAGTTTTACTAACTAGCTTGACACTCTTCTGGATATCTTGGATTTTTGCGTGAATTTCTTTTGCATTGGAAATCGTTTGTTAGCGACGTTTACGTTTACATGTGGTTGAGCTGTTTCAGTTTTTGCCGTCGTGAACTTGGCTTTAGGCGATTTCATCGATCAACTGATCGATCGCAAATAACTTCGGGAATTCACACCTCTTCTTTACCTACTGAGGATAAGTCAGGCAAGTATAGTAGTTTTCTGCTGCACTTGATTATCGACTCGAACAGGTAAGTTATGGGACAACATCTTAAAGTCCTTCAGTCACCAATTAAATTCTTTGGTAGCAAATCTCATTAAGTCTTTGAATAAATCTGTATTCATTTATTGTTTCTTCTTTTAATACTCCTTCGGAAAACACGGTTTATGTACATTTTCTTTGTTTTTAGTCCGATCTATTCTCCCTGCTTGTTTCAATTTTTTGATTTTTTGTATCGAATTATTTGATACTTGTGATGGTTTGTCTTAATTTCATTCGTCTTTCGCTCGATGAAACCACTGCTCAGTTGTTTTCTGTAATTTGTTGCCTTTGTTTGGTTCTGTTTTGCTTCCTTTCATCTGTGTTTCACGTGTGGCTTCATTTTTGTTCCCCCGTAGCTTGTCGATTTTCAGTCACCGCCTGCCTTCTGTGTCGTGTATTTATTAACAAAAGAGACATTTTATTTTCAAACTTTAGGAGAGGGATGGGTAGTAATGGGGAAGTACACCCCCACTATGCTAAACGCTGTGTTTGAAAGCAGGGGAAAGCAGCTGGGATCGCTGCATTTATATGCTGGACGCCTCTCTGTCTGAATTAAGTTTGGATTCTCCGAGAAAATCGAGGGTGGTTACAAGGAGTCAGAGTTACCTGATCTCATAACGAATGCTTAATGTTTTATCCAATTTTGGGAAACTGTTTTTTTTTTCTTTTTTTTTAATATTATTTGGGGAAGTCTGATTAATGACTTAATGACTTAATGACAAAGGAAAATATTAGTCCTGCGTTGATGTTTTTTTTTTCTTCTTCTATAAAAATGCTTCGAGAACAATTCTTTATGTTTTTGTTTAATGAAGGGAGCAAAGCAAGTTCAAACCAGAAAGGGGGACAAGATAGCAATCGCAGCTGCAACGGAAAACGAATAGCAGCAGGCAGCCAGCAAGCAAGATAAGGTCGTTCCTAGAGAATAAACAAGACATTCATCACCAGATTTTCTTCCCCGTCTTTTCACTCGCGCTCGCTACAATTCACCTACGTTTCGGCTCGCCGGTGATAAGCAAACTTCAACAATAGTTTAGCGAACTCGGCCAACTTCTCCACCGGAATAATAGATTTATGAAGTGCGCGCTTCAGAAGATCCCTTATTTACCGAGCGAGGTCCAGAATTAGCGGAGATGTATTTTTTTTACGGTCTTCGCCTTGATTTACTGCCACTGTCCGGGAGAGCTTTGCGCCGGATAAAAATAGTGACTATAAGTTTCCAGGACGTTAGCTTCGTGCACGTTTTAGGCGAAATGTTTTTATTATTATTATTATTGTTAACCAAACAAGCGCTCGGAGCAATTACTTTTGTTATATGTACGTACTTAAGCTCGTGCAGAGTTCGTTTAGAAGGCGGAAGGAAGGTAAGTTTGGAACAAAGTTGCAAACTTTTTAGTTTCTAGTCGGAGCTTTTCGTTTGAGCTCACTTTCCTTGAAACGAAAATATTAATCAGAAATAACCAAAGAAGGGCCTTAAAAGTAACTACTTGATGGCTCGCTCCATTAAACAATCTCGACATTAGAAATCCTCAGATAATAAAGTCGTCAATATTTTAGCCATTAGTAAATCGGGACGGGCGGTGGGGGAAGAGGAACATTAAGTAGAATGTCAGTAATACTTTCGAGGCGAATGTAATTCGGTTGTGTGCACGAAGACGTACCGCCGATAACAAGTTTCGAGAGGAGGATTAATGCGCGTCATCTTGACGTGGCGGCGGCGTCGGCGTCGGCGTCTCTCCGGCAAAAGTTTCGACGTCTTAAGCGAAAAGTTCATTCGATCCCCTGATTTAAAATTAATCTGGGCGCCGCCGCTGCGTTTCTATCTCGAACTTGTTAAGGCGATACAAACTCGCACTGCAGCGCGAATATAAAGCGAAACGCGTAAATCAACGCAGGAAAAGCTGTCGATGGGGAATTTTAATGATACGCCGAGGTTTTGGGTGGGGAAAGTTTCGTGTGAAATGGGATACTTTTAAAAGAAAATGATTTTTGCGCCTGCACGAAATGATTTTTGAGCTGGATTGGATTGGGTTGGTTATATAACTCATCGACATTTTGCTGCTATCATTATTCAACAGCTTGTTCAAGATTAGAAAAAATTACCTCAATTTTAAAATTAAATGCAATAATATTAAAACTTGGTTGCAATATTGAACTGAACTGTCCAAATTTTTGAGCAGTCTCTTACCAATAACTACACAATTCTTACTTTTGAGAAAAGAGACTGGAATGGTTAATGTAAATAAGTTAAGAATGGGACACCATAATGCTTTTAGACGGTTCAATCTGTGCCCACTCCATTTTAAACCATTCTTCTTAACAGAAAGACCTCACAACAAGATTGAAAGACAATTAAGAAGACATGAAGACACATCTAGAGTCTTTTAAAGACGAGAATACGACTGCAAAATGTCGTCAAAAATTGAAATCTGCTTTGGTGAAGCACTTCGCGCTGGATGAGAATTTGTAGATGGTAATTCGAGGCAGAAGAAGACCATTCAAGACTGGGAGTTTGTTTTGGGCTACATAATTTACAGAAGAGTTTGAAATGTGGAATCTGAAGCTGAGTTTCAATAAGACGCAGTAGCAGTTGAAAAGACACAAATCCTACAAGCAGTCTACAGTAGGAGAAAAAGAAAGTATAAAAATCCGATCTGTGGAAAGTCTTTGTTTCTGCAACGTTTAGGTCTCATTGAATCATCACCAGTGCACACGAATCAAGAATTTGAAGAAGAAGTTCCAAAAACTGGAAGAACACTAACCATCGGTTGCCTGCTTTTGCCTTCCCTTTTTGGTTAGCAAGCATGAAGCTCCTCTTTAAGGGATAAGGAGGAGGTGGAAGAGGTGTCTTGGATAATCAGATAAAAAAGGAAAAGCGAACGTCACCTTCCACAAGTGAAAAATAGGTTGAAAGCTAAATTGAAAAAACCTTATTTCTTGAAAGTATTTAATTGCCAATCCCAAAGGAAGGACAAGAAGTGAAGACCAAGAGGTGCATGGTTCAACTATGGCCAAAAGAAATTAGACAGAGACCTAGAAGCTGCTAACAGATGATTTAAAATGTTTAAATTTTGGAAGAAGTGCGAATTATTAAGAAAATAAATTAACAAGAATTGATGAATAGTTAAAATTAAAACTGAGAATTGATGAACGGTTAAAATTAAAACTGAGAATGTTTTTTTTTTTAATGGATTTCGAAACGTCAGACGAAATCTTTCTTTTTTGAGGCCTGCCTCGTTTTCCAGAACGCAATAATAATCAGAGAAAAACCATTTCCGTTCTCATTTTCATTATTTCCGACGTCCAATCTCGGCGGCTGCAGTTTCATTCATCCAAAGCGTCCTTCATTCATCAGGAACGCGATTGAAAACCGACGAGCTCTCGTCGATGATGATGACGATGCCGATGACGATGCCTCAGCAGTTTCGGTAATAACTCTAAGCAAAACACTTTTTCATCAATCACCAAGTTGTCGTCCTCATACACAGCAATGCACTCCCAGAATAAAACGCGGGTTCCTTTTTTTTTCTTTTTTGGAAAGCCGCCGTCTATTAAAAAAGAAAATCCCCCGTCATCGATTCGCATACCATACCCGAAAAGTGCACCGGAGCGTCCGGAAATCACCGGAACGGAAACCCACGCGGCGAATAGCTTTCATTATTTACGAATTAAAAACGCATAAGAGATCACACAAAGCGGAGAGCGTTTCGCCGTTCGTGTGATCAAG
Organism: Prosopocoilus inquinatus; assembly: GCA_036172665.1. Taxonomy (NCBI): domain Eukaryota; kingdom Metazoa; phylum Arthropoda; class Insecta; order Coleoptera; family Lucanidae; genus Prosopocoilus; species Prosopocoilus inquinatus. The sequence goes on from CM069873.1 coordinate 4,973,431, forward strand.
TTTTGCAATTTCCCTCCGGCGAAACTTTTCTCCCTTCTCCATCATCATTATTTATACGTTATTCATTTGTGAAAGCTCCCGGAGTTTTCCTAACTATGTGCTAGTTTCCAGATAGAAATTTCTAAATTGCATCGGAGTTTCCTTTTTTTTCTCACTCTCTCTGTCTCTCTCGTGGAAGCGAAAAGTTGTTCTGCTTCGAATGAAACGTTACTTAATGACGTCAGAGTTAGGGCAACAAAGAAAAACATTTACTTTTGCATGGAATACGAAAACTTCTTTGATGTTTCCTGGCGGAGATTTTCGCTTAATTTCTCCTTAACATCATTAAGTGCTTTTATGGTTAGGCCTTCGGTCATGTAATCTGCTCATTTGAAACTCATTTGGACGTCTTCGTATTATTCCCTTCTTAATCGCTACGTTAAAGGGAAGTTAGAAATAAAGTCCGTTTTATTTTGTGAATTTATTAATTCTAATGGAATTTAATCTAACCTAATATGTATATCATGAGTTAGCTAATAATGCATACGGCTTCATTCTTAAAACCAAGAAATATATACCTATTAAAGCAAGGACCTCGTAGACTTTAGTGAAATAGTCCGAAGCAGTGATAATTGCCTCGCTCTTCTAAAAGAAGGAAGACATGATCAAAAAATTTGATATTCTCAGTTTCTGGCAGTTTAGCAATCTGTTCATTGGTGGTCTTTTTCGTTCTGTCAGAAGTTCTTCAAACTACAATGGTGGTTCTTCTTTCGCAAGAAGAAAACTATCAAATTTTTCCGGAGGAAACAAAGCTAAGACCTCAGACAACCACAAATCTCAAATTAAAGTGATTCTATTTTAAAAGCCACAGCCTCACCTTCTGTATTTCTTTTTCTTAATTTTAGCCAAGTGTTGGTCAGAAGAAAGAAGGTGAAGATACCGTCCAGACTCCAATCGGATTATTTTGATTAAAGAAAGAAGATTCAAGGACACCATTTCACCCTGACAATCCAAGCGAAGGATGTTTGATTTCCTTTATCTTCGAAATTTGATCTTTGAGGGTCAAGTTTTTGCCTGAGGGAAGAAGATCTGGGTACCCTACAAACCTGGGCCGCAATAGCATTTTTTTTTTTTTGGAAGAAGAAAGTAGATCTAAATTGATCTTCCTCGTCTTCTATATTTGGCTGATAATTAGATATTGCTCGAGTGTTCGTCAGAGGGATGGAGGTGAAGACACATTTCAGACTCAGACTGATTTTTTTCGACTGAAAAAAGAAGATTCGACGACGTGAAAATCCAAACATTGGATATTTTCAAACTATTCGATTTCCTTCGTCTTCGAATTTTGGCCCTAAAGGGCTTCGACAGTCAGTCAAGTTTTTGCCCGGGGGGAAGAAGATCTGGATCAAACTCGAACCGCGATAGTGTTTCTTTTTCTGTTGGAAGAAGACAGAAGATATAAATTAATTTTCCTCGCCTTTTACATTTGGCTGGAACAAGTATTTGCCAGACTCGAATTTAATTTTTTCAACTGAGCAAAAAACGTCATTTCTACCTGACAACCAACGCCCTGAGGATCAAGTTTTTGTCGAAAGGTAAGAGATCTGGATGCCTTAGGAGCTCGAGCCGCGATAGTCTTCTTTCTTTTGGAAGAAGAAAAAAGACGTCAGTTTTCAACGCTACCTACATGACGTCATTCATCGTCATATTACGGCCGCTACATCACAGTGCCGTTATCCTAGAAAACCGAGGCTTAAAGGCGTCAGGGAAATTAACTCAGGCCAACCGTGGCGATTTTCATACTCTCGTGCGTTCAGCGCAGGGAGTAGACAATAATACAACACAAATCGTCGTAGAAACGTCCATTAACTTAAACGTTACAGAGTAAATGTGGCTTGGCGAAGGCCAAATAAATAGTTCGATACAAATGTCAAAGTATATCAAGCAAAACTTAAGTGGCCATAAAACAAGGCATCGCGAAGGGATCAGATCTGATCGAACAAGTGGACTTTTGTCTAAAAGGCGGTGCGGAATTTATGTGCTATTTAAACTAATTAAATAACGTAGTTATCTCTTATTAATCGTCTTCTAATTACGGCCCGCGTTGTGCCGACATTGCTCACAAATTGCAGCTGCTGTTCTGTCACCCGGTGTCAAGATTTTGTTGCCCAATGTCCGCGTAGATCTCGGAATTCAACGCGTACTCGCAGATTTGCTTTTAACCTCGGAGGCGGCAAACAACTGGCCCTGTACGAATGATTTAGCCAATACGACAGAGTCGAAAGAATAATTAATCCCACAGAATAGGATTCAATAAAATTCCAATAAGAAAGTACATCCAATGAAATGAAAAGAATGAGAAATGGTTGGGGGGGGGGGGGGTTCAATGAAGACTGCAATAAAATCTAAACTATAAGTAGCTCCAATTAAAAACTATTCTTTTCTAAATTAAACAGATCGTTGGTTAAAATGTTATTAGAATTTTACAAGACACGACGAATCGATCTAATTCCAGATAAACTATTAATCGGATTTCGCAATAAATTCAGCAAAAATCCACTAGGAAATATACACACACAAGCTGCTTCGAACGTGTCGGTATCGATAATGGCGAGAATATTGCCCGTAAAAGCGCATTTCCGCCTTTTTCCGTTGCTGAAGCCAAGCTGGCCCGACAAATCGAAACAAAGGTGACGTCAGAATATTTGAAATAAACGTCAAACACGTAAATAACTTCCGGTGACTAGCGACGTTGCCACATCTACATACAAACCAACGCGGCGACCGCGGAGGCGCAGTTGCCGAAACCGGTCCGCCAGATTTTGACCGTTGAAAGGTAACAACTTGAGACCACTGAGTGAAAAATTTATTTCAAATCTTTTGTCTGAGTGTTATCTTTTTGTTGTCAAATCAATAAATTTGGTTTTGTTCTCTTTTCATCTGTAAGAAAGGTCTTTTTAAGATAGTAAATGCATAAATTTCCAGATAATAACAAAATGACGACGTTATAAAAATAATCATTTCGGAGAATGAAATGAAACTGCGATGGCGTCTCCGGCTATTGAGGTAGATATTATTGTTCAAAGTATGATAAGGCCAATAAAAATGAATGTGTCTTCGGTAAAAGCAAGAAATTAACAGAAATTATCTCGGCAATTGTGAAAATAAAGGGGGGGGGGACTCGCGCGCGAGATATCAAGAACGACGCAAACACCGCCATCACCATCACCATCGCGCAGCGCCCCCTCGCAAAATAAAACTATTAAAATTAGACTCGCGGCACCGCCGCCCCAATCGGCCATTACGGCGGACGAGAAGGCGGCAAACGCGAATCCGAGCATCAAATTTGCGGACGTCGCAATAAAAACTTTCTTTGTTTGCCGGCAGTTAAGACTTACGGCCGCCATACATCTTCATTTGGTATCGCGCTTTGCGTACTCTTAATGACCGAGACTTTCGAACTAACGAATATAAAAGTACGCTATCATTCAACGCCGAAATGTACGGCCGTCCGGGGAGTTTCGCATAAAAACTGGATTAGTGGGGATTTCTACTCCCCCCCCCCCCTGACAGGAACACGGAAGATACTTCGACGATTTATTGTCTTTACCGGGACATTGAATCTTTGATTCAATTAATTATTTAATTTACTTCCTTTTAAATTAAATTTAGAAGAGAAAAATTTCGCCACAAATCCGGAAATCCGGAGAGTCTAGTCCGGTTGAAGTTCCAGCTATGGGAAGTTTGCTAATAGTATGTTATTACTGTGTAAATTTCAAACTCAGTCAATTATGTAATTATGTAAACGAAATACGGGCACCGTTATTTCGTGAATTGGTTTCGAGTCATTCGAGTACTCGGCGTTTACATTCTAACTTTGAATACTAAGTGCCGGTTTTTCAATCACAAGTTAACATTAACCTTCAGTTTATTGCTATGTGGAAACAATTGTCTTTGTACATGTTACCATGAAAATAAAGTGAGAGTTAACCCTTAACCACCGCAGTGAAAAAATCCTGGCTCTCTCACTGTAACGCGGTCTTCATGACCGCAGCTATTTTCTTCAAACCAGTATACAAAATAAATTAGATGCTGTTTTTTAATAAGAGGAACTTATTTTAGCTCCTTTTTAAAAGCAGCAACATTAAACCAAATACTGTTTGTGTCAAAAATAAGTTAAGTTTTGCTAATCTCAATATTTTATTAAATCAAATACAAGGGAAAGTTTTTTATACAAGTAATAAGTAAATAGACAAATAAATTGTTGTTAGCAGAAATTGAGTAAGTAAAAAATACAATGAATTAAAAAAATTCCAAAGAAAACTATGATTTGGTAAAAATTGCAGGCTATAAACTTTCATAAATTATATTTGCAGTTTTGACATAATTTTGTGGAACGCTCTACACAAATTGTTTTTTTTTTTACATAAGAAACATAAATGAAAAGTTTTTCTCTTGATTCGTGATGGGCATGTGAAGCAAGTTTTTCGCTTTTCCAACTTTTCCTCGATAGTGGCAGAAGTAGTTTCAGTTTTTTTTCAAAATTCTGCAAATTGTGTCACATAGGTCTCTTTTCAATCGCATATCTTCCGCTCTCCTTTCCAACTCTCATCGGACCAATTGATCTGCTAATTGTTTTATAAATTCTGTTTTTTCGAACTTGGCATTATTTCTAAATGACTGGTGTAAAATATGTGCATTTACAGCACTTATGTCTAATAGCCGGAAGAGTAGAACCATTGGCCATCTCTGTGTCCTTCTACTTGTTGAATGTTTTGCACATTTTTCATCCAGTGCATCTTCACCACCTTTCGTCATATTGTAAAATTCAATTATTTCTGGTTTGGGGCTGTTTTCCGCAAATGATTGAACATGATGCATAGACGAAAGTAGCAACACAGCCTTGTTTTTTCGTAGTACAAAGGAAACTAGGGTCTTATCTTGAGTGAAGCTAAAAAGAGTTGAATCAACTTTTCTAGTTTTATTAGTTAAAAAAAATTGGGGAATTTCTTTTTTATTTTTTTTTTTATTGTGCCGACGTAAGTTAGCCCTCTCCGTTTCAGTTCGTCCACTAATTCCATACTGGTAAACCAGTTGTCCGCTGTTATATTGCGATTAGTATTTTGAAGAGGTTTGGTCAATCTTACCACTGCTTGAGAAGGTTGTGACAATCTTTTTTTTTCCTCAGACAATCCATATCCATTTGAATCTTTCCCAGTATAAACATAACCATTATAAAAAAAAGTAATTTCTTGCATCGTTGATACACATGACTTTCAATCCATACTTACATGGTTTATTTGGCATATACATTTTGAAACGGCATCTGTCACGAAATGAAACTAAGATTTCATCCACACACATGTATGCTCCGGGTGAATACATTGTCCGAGAATTTTCTACAAATTTATAAAAAATTTGTGAGATTTGGGGCTATCGGATCTTGTTTTCTTCTCCCTATCCTATCAGCAGGATTGTCAAATCTCAAGGCAATGAGCAAAACTGCGAATCTGTTTTTACTCATCACACACCGAAAAATTTCGCGACCTGTTCCGTCTGTGGCAAAAATGCGTTCAATTTTTTCATGGTTTGACTTAAAAACCGGTGTGTAAAATAGTAAACCCACAAAGGCCTTCACTCATCTGTAAGTATTTTAGCTCTGATCCATTCTGATCTCTATACTTTGCCCTAATAGGTTCAATTTTTAAATTGGTCCACTGAAGAAATACATTTAGTATTTCATTAGAAAATAACAGACTCCAAACAGTAACAGGATCACTTGTTTCTCCCAGTTTAGCTGAAGGACGTAAACCTGGCAACTGTACAATTGTATTATGTTTTTGTGTTCTGGACCGACTTTGAAAGCTTTGTGAAGACCATTTGTATCTGTTTTTGCCGTAGTAGCTTTTTTTGCAAATTACTACAAGCTTGTCCTCCTTCCTCTTCTTTTTCACTTATTCCATCGCAATCTTCAATTTCATCAGCGCCTTCTTCTATTTCATCTTCAGAATTAGAATCGTGTACACTTTCCTCGTACTGATCTTCTGCACTTTGATTGTTTTCTTTATCACTTGTATCACTACTCTCGTTCATCCACTGCGTAAGTACACTTTCAAAGTATGGATCACCGTAGCGGACCCTTTTTGAAGGTCCAGGTTGATCAGCCATTTGGAAAATTGGTATCGGTATGAAATACAACAAAGCTCCAATACAAATACCGTGGTGTGGTAACTGTGACCGCTAGCGCAAGAAAATTACAAAATAGGTTAAGAATTGTTCACTGACAAACCATCACAGTCCAAGACTCGAAAGATCAGTGAGTCGCATGAAGGTATTGAGATGCACGATAAGCTAGATGGAAGTAGGGGTAAATAATACGCAAATCAAATTTTGGATCGGTCATGGTGACCGCACTACGGTGGTTAAGGGTTAAGGTTAACTTGTGATTGAAAAACCGGGCCTTAGAGACGATGTCGTAACTGTAACAATGTAATAAAAGGTTTTTAATTAAAAAAGAATTTGCTCCTCTGTTCAATTAGGATGGTATCGTCAATCCAATGTCCTAAACAGAAGACCACGTTCCATTAATTTACAAAATTCTCTGTCCAATTAGTCTTTTGTAACCCACAACAAAGTGCTGCGCCGTCCCTGAAGACTTTGTAGACATTACGTTTATGTATGCGAAATAATTTAAAATCCGCCGTTACGAGCAGAGACAATGCACACGGTTCATTCCGTCGGAATGTCGAGCTAAAATGACCGGAAAGTCCGGAATTTAGCTCGCTAGCTTCGCCACATTGTTCGTCGATCCGCGGAACATTTTAGTTCGCTGCTCGCCGCCGTTAAAATTACGTCACGAGTCAAAAATTTTTTGATTTTTCAGATGAAAGTTCCGTGGGAATACCCGGCCACTATTAAATACCATTAAATTTCGACTAATTTAATAATATCAGGCAGGAAAATAAAACAAGTCGCCTCGATTTGCATAATCCGCGCGTTACATTTTAATTTCTAATTCGAAGCGCGTTTACGGCACCGCCTATCTGGGTTACGCGTAATTACTTTCTTGGCAATTCCCGAAGAACATATTCCTTGGCCGACGCGACGTGCTGCCGCAGCTTCTTGGGCGTGGCGTCGGCGAAACAATAAAAATCGGGGGAAACAATACAGACGACCGACGGCGACAACTCTCTTGCGACGCTTTTTTTTTTTTTTTTGAATTCCCGGGACATCAATTTCCACTCTTCCGCCGCAATAAAATGCAAATGCACTCTCCGAGGCGAGGCGAACGAAGACGATGCATGCCAGGCAATAAGCCTAACATTGTGCACATTTCTTAAATCACGACGCTAACATCCTTGTTAGGGTTTCCCGACGCAAGACTGCTTCATTTTTCAAGCAGACAATCAAAGCAAATGGAGAAATATGTCAGTTTTATTGCACTCTTGTATCTTTCCCGGACGTAAAAGAGAGGTAGCGTCGATATTTCCTTCTGCACCTGCTTGAAATTGCGACTCGGCAATCATTTTGTTGCTGTACGAAGAAAACATGATGCATTCAAGAAAATAGCATTAACTGACAAACAAACATTATTACAAAGTAGTTTACCTTTCAAATGATAAAGTAGAAAAACGCACGATGCCATCCAGAAGAGATTTGTACATACGTGTGAAGAATAGAATAGTTTCCCGCCATTACACGCAAGAGGTGAGGTTAAAAAAAAAGAAAAGGATAGCTCGAAACACGTGATGCATATTTCATTGGGTTGATTAGCTTTCGTCCTCCTCTCATCCATTGAATAACGAAGCTGAAGTTTTCAGTTGGCGTTCGTCGCGAACCGAACCGAACCGAAAAAAGGGACGGTAACACTTCGCGCCAAAAATTAACTTTCCGCCCAACATAAAACTGCGCTGACGACAGAAACATTACTCTAGAGCCCGAGCATTTGCATACAAATTGAGTTCGGTGGGAGGAAATCGCGAACTAGTTCTTCGTTCTGCTAATTCTGGTGAATAACGGCGAAGCATTGACTTCCAATAACGTTACTAAAAGAACAATGCGTTGGGAAATTTTAATTTGCTGCTCCAACTTGAGGTGGGACAGAGAGAAAAATTGAATTCAATTTCGAAGGTTAAAAAAAAAGCCTTCATCTTGAATACATTTATAATTGGTTTTCGTTGTTAACCACCATTTGGCTGAATCCCTTTTCGGTTTGGGGGAAGATCGCGACGGATTTTCGTGAACGTGTGGCTTCTAAAAGCTACTTTAGAAGTCGAAGATGGTGGGCTTCGTCCTAAGTACATTTGTATATGGTTTTCATAATTAACCACCATTTGGCTGAATCCCTTTTCGGTTTGGGGGAAGATCGCGATGGATTTTCGTGGACGTGTGGCTTCTAAAAGCTACTTTAGAAGTCGAAGATGGTGGGCTTCGTCCTAAGTACATTTGTAGATGGTTTTCGCAGTTATTCACCATTTGGCTGAATTCCCTTTCGGTTTGGGTAAAGAACGCGATGTATTTTCGTGGACGCATGGTTTCTAAAAGCTACTTTAGAAGTCGAAGCTTGTGGGCTTCGTCCTAAATACATTTGTAGTTGGTTTTTGCAGTTATTCACCATTTGGCTGAATTCCCTTTCGGTTTGGGTAAAGAACGCGATGTATTTTCGTGGACGCATGGTTTCTAAAAGCTACTTTAGAAGTCGAAGCTTGTGGGCTTCGTCCTAAATACATTTGTAGTTGGTTTTTGCAGTTATCCACCATTTGGCTGAATTCGCTTTCGGTGTGGGTGAAGATCGCGATAGATTTTCGTGAACGTGTGGCTTCTAAAAGCTACTTTAGAAGTCGAAGATGGTTGGCTTCGTCCTAAGTACATTTGTAGATGGTTTTCATAATTAGCCACCATTTGGCTGAATCCCTTTTCGGTTTGGGTGAAGATCGCGACGGATTTTCATGGACGTGTGCTTCTAAAAGGTACTTTAAAAGTCGAAGATGGTGGGCTTCGTCCTAAGTACATTTGTAGATGGTTTTCGTAATTAACCACCATTTGGCTGAATCCCTTTTCGGTTTGGGGGAGGATCGCGATGGATTTTCGTGGACGTGTGGCTTCTAAAAACTACTATAGAAGTCGAAGATGGTGGGCTTCGTCCTAAGTACATTTGTAGATGGTTTTCGCAGTTATCCACCATTTGGCTGAATTCCCTTTCGGTGTGGGCGAAGATCGCGGTGGATCTTCGTGGACATGTGGTTTCTAACAGCTACTTTAGAAGTCGAAGATGGTAGCCTTCGTCATAAGTACATTTGTAGATGGCTTTGGTAATTAACCACCATTTGGCTGAATCCCTTTTCGGTGTGGGTGAAGATCGCGATGGATCTTCGTGGACATGTGGTTTCTAACAGCTACTTTAGAAGTCGAAGATGGTAGCCTTCGTCATAAGTACATTTGTAGATGGTTTTCGTAATTAACCACCATTTGGCTGAATCCCCTTTCGGTGTGGGTGAAGATCGCGATTGATTTTCGTGGACGTGTGGCTTCTAAAAGCTACTTTAGAAGTCGAAGCTGGTGGGCTTCGTCCTAAGTACATTTGTATATGGTTTTCGTAGTTAGCCACCATTTGGCTGAATCCCCTTTCGATGTGGGTGAAGGTCGCGATGGGTTTCCGTAGATTTTGTGGCATCTTCAGGAATCATCAAAAAAATAAATTGTCTTCAATACCAAAATCTGTAATAGCCCAACGTCCTGTAGGGCGTAGTTGAAGCTGTCCGCCCCTTGTACATGCAGCCGCATAAAAAATGAACTATGTTGTATTGATTAGTTCAAAAGTGTTTGCAGGAACAGTCTCAAGGACGTCCTTCCAACAAGCCATGCGCGTTCGTAAGTTTTTAGGGCAACATGCTCTTTCTTGAGGCGATTGATCTGTCAGTCCAAAGGAAGCATTGTTATGGGCTGGGGCTTTAGTAGCAGAGGACCTTATTGCTTGAATTGAACGATCTTCTTAAGCCAAACCGGGTACTGAAATGTCCCGATTCAAAACAAAACCTTCTGTACACCATGTTTTTGACAGAGAACGAAGTGGATGAAAATTTTTCATTTTTCAAAATGAACTACATCAAAAAATCATCCAAAAAGCTCCCAAACATTGACAAATTAACCCAAATCCGGCAATTTGGAGTCCCAGGAGGAGGAGTTTATGATTGCAGAAGCCGAATGCAGATTATTCCAACGACCAATTGATCTTTGACTGACTTATTTAAAAAGCAAAAAAAAAGTTTGTCTTCCTGCTCACTTCTGCAATGAACGCGGGCGGAACTGATTCAAAAAATCTTTCTAGATATAGTTGAAGACAGGGGGAGGAATTTATGATTGAAAAAGTAGTCGAATGATACGTGAATGAGTCATTTAAAAGAAAAAGTTTGTCTTCCTGTCCCCTTCTGGAATGAATACGGAATTCGTTCAAAAAATAATCTTTTTAAATCTAGTTGAAGGAATTTATGATTGAAGAAGAAGAAAAAGGAATCGAATATGTATTAAGTATTCCAATGGTCTAATTGATATGTGAATGAGTTACTGAAAAGACAAAGTTTGTTTACTTTGCGATGAATACGATATGAATTCATTCAAAAATCCAGATGAAGACAGGTTTCGTAACAAAAGTCCTAAATCAATGTTCTTTGTTCCTCCTCGAGTTTCGGATCGTCTTAAATCACCGAGATTAATCACAATGTCATCAAGTAAACCAAAACTTCTCAGACAAGAACGAAATAGATTTTTGATTTAATACAGCGCGGGTACGTCTGGAACAAATTTGCGAACTAACTTCGCAAGTAATTAGCCTGGAACTGTTCCTCCGCTTCGGACTATTTAATACGTTCCGAATATTTACGGCATCAATTAAGGTGAAACAAAGCGGCCGACTTGATTGTAAGTAAAACGGGCCCTTTTCATCCGCCAGATATCGCGGTGGTTGCTTTCTGCTTCGAGCAAGTTTTGACAGAACAGAGCAGACGAGATTGTATTGTGGAGAGTCGGGTGGTGGCTCGACTCTATCATCCCCTAGATAAAGTTGTACGTTTCCATGGCTATCGATGATACACGGCTCTTAATCAAACCATCTACAGACTCTCCTCCTCTATGACCAACCAGATAGATGATAAACGATAGCAAAACAACCCGAGCATTATATCACCACCGCAGTTTCTATAAATATTAAAGTTCCTCCACGGGCGAGCGAGGAGGCGATTATTCAGGGACCTAAACAACTGTTTGTTTTACTAATTGAGTTCTGATCCCGTAATAAGTTATAATGGTGTTTAATTATTACGTAGTCGGGGCATCGTAATGAAGTTACTCCGATACTTAGGACTCGATATAATAATAATAACAATAACAACACTTAAGTTAAATTAAGTTCCATCTCGTTAAAAATATCGCACTGATAAATATTTGCGTAACAACAGACATTATTTTTATGCGCGGGATTTACGACGCTACTTTATGCTTTGTATCAGACGAATATAAAGTTTCATTGCGGCCCTTTCTACGACGACGACGGTTCATTAAGGGGGCAACGATACAGGGGTAGATAGCAAAATATTTACTCTGCCAAGTTGATTCAGGCAGATGCGAGATAAACAAATAGCACAAGCTCTGAGCGTGTACTCCGGAATTATTATTAAGGTTAAGAATTTTGCGCATTTTTGCATAATTTGATCATTTACATTTTTTTTGAGACCTTGATAATAAGAAATATCGAAAACTCTCTTACGATCAAGGCATAAAAAAGCAGCAATTTCACGTGGCTTCAGTTGAAAGTTTCAAGTAAACTACGTTTCGCCACAATGAGAATGACGTCAGAAATAGTCGCATCAAAAAGTTCAAAAAGTGTGAAAGAATGGACGTCAGAAACAACGAGCACGTAAAGCTAATTTATTAGATGAAAAGAAAGTTTTTCTTTTTTGTATTAAGTTCTATAAGTGTAAGAACCTGAGATCGTACTTTACAAATTTTCTGTAGCTCCAAAATTTTTGCTTTGAAAGCATGTTTTAAAACGAACAAGTTGCAACGAGTATCTGCATTTGTTGATGGCGGTGACCTATTTCTGGGTATAATTGCATTAATCACGCATACATTAATAATCTGATGCAAAACAAGTGCATCGGTTTTCTGAGCATTTAAAAGGGCGACGGAATCGGAGATAATTAACAACAACATCAACACATCACAATCATCACGTCACTTGATACGCAGCGTTAAGCTAAGTCGATTCAATGTCGGTCCTTGTATTTCCCTGAATCCAGTTTCATGATTTTGGTAAGCAATAACACTATGCTATGTAAAAGGCATAAGAAAAGTTTCAATTTTCAGATAGAAAAGGGCAAAGAAAATTTCGCTCGTCACTCGATAACTACATAATTAAAATGTTTTAATAAGCGTGAGCTTGTAAGTAAATTTGCGACTCATTCCAAACGTTTTTCAAACGGCACAAGATATTTTTCTTTTATTCTGGGACATTTCCTATTTACACAAAGCCTCCTTTTCTTTCCTGCCTGCCCATTAAAGCGTCCTCAAAACGCGTAAACTTCTTTCGTATTGTGCGCGCACGTTTTTCCATTTTTCTTTGCGCGACGGCCGGCAATAAAAATAACTTACGTCTTATAACGGCCCTGAATTATTTCTCGCACAGGTTCTTCCCCGACGCGACGCGGTCGAAAGTCGAAAACACGTGTTAAACAAGCGCTATTTGCTTACTACGTAGGCTTAAGTTTTTAGAGCTTCTGAACTGGACAATCCCAATTCCAATTCCAATCCCAAATCCTGCGTGGGCGTGCGATAAAAAATATTTACTGAGGAAATAACGGTTCACAGAAACAAATAAAATCCATAAAAGAACGTCGTCATTATTATTATTATTATTATTCCCGTTTCCATTCATTTACGTGTGTGTGTGTGTGTGTGTGTGTGTGTTGTGTGAGCGCCCACTGACACTTTTTAACAAATTTAGAAAGCAGTTTTATGCTAATGCGTTGAATCGTATATAATATTATTTTACGACTTCCACTCAATTAATAGTCCATTTCGAATTACATATCGCTTTTTTTATTATAACACAATATACACATTTAGGCGTCGGTATAAAATCCTCGAAGTTATTACCACAGTTCACGAGAATGTACTCAAGATTTTCTTTTCCTTTTCTCTTCTGTTAGCAAGCATGTATTAAGGTGTATAGTTTGCAAGATTACTAAAACGTTTTGGCTAAGACTTTCCTCCAATTTTTAAACAAACAAATGAAAATATTTAAAAATCCACAAGAATTTCCTATCTCTTTTTTTTATTAGCATGTATGAAGGTGTATAGATTGCAAAAGATTACTAAAGTGTTCTTTGTTAAGACTTTCCTTCCCCCATTTTCTAAAACGAATGAAAATATTGAAAAATTGAATTTTCTATTTAGACAGTAAATAGACTTTAGCATACTACTCCCTCGGGCAAAGGTCACGTCGGAGAGAGAGAGAGAGGGAGAGAAAAAAAAATGGCACGATAAATGCTCCACGAGATAAATATTTGGCCTGGTGAATCAGTCTGGGGAAAAAGTGTTTTCTTTTAATTTCGAGCGTAAGGTTTTTTTTTTATTCCGGGGGCATGATAATTGTTTCATCCCCCCATTCCGAGGTCGTTCACAGTCAGAGAACGGGAAACAATATGTACGGCATCCTTTATTCTCAAGTTTCATATATTTTGTCTGTCAACAGCACATAAAAACCCCGGAGACACAAACGGCGTATACTATATACTATACCAACGGTTTTACAAGAGATGCTGCTCGCAAATAGCTCTCGCTCCCTCGCTGTGCAAATATTTTCCTAGAGCGAACCAACCCTTGCTTGCAGCGGCCGGGAGGCAGCGATGATGATCTTCGAGAAATCGAAAAAGCTTCCGCATTAAATATAAATAAATTAATAAAAGTTTCTTAATTGAGTCGCATCGGGTAAGTGCGAATGTTTTCGATTAATTAAAACTTACGTGGAAGGCTAATTTAAATTAAAAGCGACGGGGATGCTGAAATATTTTACACGGTGAGGTTTCTTCCCCCGGGCCACTGCCGAAGTTCGGGGCGAATGGGTGGGCAGGCCGATTAAAATTTCATCGAAACAATTTTACGATGGAAAGTTCAAATTAATAAAAGTTTCCTAATGAAAATCAGGTATACGAGATACTTATTCGAGTGGCTCGCTAGAAGCTTATACCCCCTACTTCATCACATTTGAATTATATACTCGTATTATATTACCCTTTGTAAGTACATACGAGATTAAGATAATAGCACCTTGAAGTTGAGTTAGCATAATTTACATTGCCTTTGAATTTTCATCTTCATAAACTCTGAAAACATGGCCAAAAAAAAAAGACTTCAGATGAAACATACAACATATAAATTATGTATTGACTCCATTTGCCCTTTGTTAATTCTATGAATTGAAATCCACAGAAAGAAATGTAGATGGAGAACGATGAACTTTCTAGAGTTTGGTGAAATTGTTAAACGTACGTAAACTGTAAGCTTTCCCCAGCAAACTTGTTCTGAGCTGGGGAGTAGAAATAAGAAAATAAGGAGTAGCGGTGCTGTTGTTTCACAAAACATCTTGCATTTATTATTTATTTAACCGAATGCAACGTTCCAAGATGTATTTTACGTAACCATCAGTTCCCGTTCCGCTAGAGCTATCTGTGCAGAAAATTGATTGCACCGTTGCATATAATATACCTCCGCACAACCTGAATATGCATAATTCTCACAGCCTGGCCGTTATTTGTCTTTCGCACTGCAGTCGTATTTCATTTGTTATCACGTCCCGACACATTGCACCGCTACCTAAATAAAAATCCAGCCGGGAAGCGTTACTCGCTCCAAAGGAAAGAAGCTGCGCACGACAAAGGACCCAGGCGGGTTCCCTTAAAATTCCCGGGGAGGATTCGAGAAGTTTTCTTCTCCTCGACGCAATTCAATTACGCTCTAAAGTTTAACGTCGTCGTTCTTTCGCCGAACGAACCCTTTACCAGCTTAAATATGGCGTGCACGCAAACGAACTTAAGCAATTAGGGCGGCGAAGTGAGACACAAATAATCAAAACGTAATTAATAAATCTCTCTCTCGCTGAAATAACACACTCATCTTTTCTTCTTCTTCTTCGCTCTCGGAAATAAACTTCGAACGCCCAGGAATGCAGAAAACTCTAATCAACTCAGAAGTACTAGTTCTATTTTTGTACTATTTTTTTTCCTTCCTCTTTCCTTCACTTATTGTCTTGTACTTGTTTATTTTACGCACAGTATTTCAAAAGGTAAAGTTAAACATTTTTCTGAAATCAAATTTGTGGAATATACACATTTACAGAAACATCTAGGATCTTCACCACCCACTTGTAGTCCAGGGGTGGCGACGCGAACGTAACGACGTCCGTCGCGTCCTTGGATAGAGGATGGTTTCTTGAAGTGAATTCTTTCACCGAATGATTTCTTCCGAAATACACGTACATACACAAACATTTGTCGATGTAAAGCCGCCCTAACTAGGTCTTGTTATAGTCTTAAAATAAAAATAATGACTGCGCAATAATGTTGCGTTGTTGCAAAAAATACTCCGACCCCATTACCCAATCAGTGCGTAGTCTTTGCCGGCTTTATGATTTCGTAAGCGGATTCTTGAGGGGTTTGAATTATTTCCGATGTTTTTTTAAAATGTTCTTTAACCCCCCAATGATTTAATTCGTTTTCAAACGTGACAGTATTAAAAAAAAAACGCAAAATCATACGAATAAGATTAAAGACAGGTTGATCGTAAGTCAGATCTGATTTTCGCGTAGTCTGGCGCTCACGGATTAACCTAAAATATGCGCGCTATCGTCCACGGTACACAGATGGAGCTCGCGACGTTTCTTCGACGCATGCGCCCTAGGAAAACCCTAATCGATTCCTAATAAGTCTCACAAATGACGAAGAAAGTCGTTCACAGATGGTATCTTGTGAAATCCATTTCTCTGCAAAAAAAAAGACCTAAGGAGCGCGAAAGGGGTGCGTTAATTACACTAATTGTAAGTCACAAACAAAGAATTACAAAATGACAATTATTTTCTTGGTCTTTTCAGTAGAAATAAATTTCACTTCTACGCAAAATTCCGGCTATGTCCGTAAAAACAAGAACTTTCGTACAAATTAGCAACAAATTACATTCACGGATTAAACATAGAACTAATAAAATAAACGAAATGATGCTTAGGTTCAGCGGAAATCCGCGACGATGCACTTGAGGGGAGACCGTCATAAGTGAGGGTGTGTTTAAAGGGTGACAGTAGAATTGTGCAGGAGTACGAATGAAATAGAGCGGATCTCTTTGACTTTAGTTATTGTCTTGTTCTTGTTCGGCAATACCTGAAAATAGCTTGAAAAAAAAAGGAAAAGGGCTTCACACTTTAATTTCCAAACAGGAAACAGTACAGGTTAAATCAAAATTTTATTGGAAATAATTATACTATGACTTTTTAGAGCGTATATGATGTGATCTAGATTAACTCAAGGGGCAGTCATCTGCTATCCTTGGATTTTATTCATGGTGAGCTGAAAGGTAGGTTCGGCCTCATATTTTTGGGTCGAGGAGGCAAGGAGCGGCTGTGTTGGCATTAGGAATGAGATTCTTTTGCGGGTGTGAGGGAGAACGACCGTTTGCCATGCTCCTCACAACATTTGCGGGGGTGGAGACCACTGCAATATACATCCATCCGGAATGGGAATGGTTTTTGACCTTAGTGGGCGAGTTACTTCTGAGCCATACCGGCTTGACAATCGGAGGGCTCCAGAACGACGTAAACCTACGGCAATTTCCATCTGGAAAACTTTCCTGAAGCCCAAAAAATTTGGGCAACTGCATTTCGGACAACCCACATTACTGGCGTAAGCATTCGAAGTTTTCTTGTGCTAGAGAGATGCATGAGGCGACCAATAATAGGTCGAGGAAAAAAAAATTAACTGTTCCACCTGATATTTGGTAATAATTGAAAGCCTAGCCTACGATCACATACCTAAAGACAAAACAACCAATTCACCACCATCTTCTACCACCTTCTTCGAAAATTACCAAAGGCTTGATAATTTGGATTGGCCTACACTTGGAAATGAGTTTTCAACAGTTCGGTATTTACATAATTCTTCCGGTGTGCTTGAGTTGGAATATGTCAACAATGTCGGTAATCAGACCATCACCAAGTCGAGTCTTTTCTCATTCTTGGTTTTAGGATGGAAGACCGTTTCTTCATGAAGTCAACCGAAGGTCTTTCATGATTTTTCTTTTCTAATTGTGATAGCCTCTCGGCTTTTCTGCTTGTGATTGATTCTCGAAAGGAAACTGATCGCTTGCTGTTGGCTAAATACGTATGCCCGGCGATTCTTTTCTCATTCTTGGCTTCAGGATGGAAGACCTTTCCTTGACGAAGTCAACCGAAGGTCTTTCCTGTTTCGCCTTTTCTGCTTGTGATAGCTTCTTGAAAGGAAACTGTTCGCCTGCTGGTAGCCAAATACGAATGCCCGGCGAGTCTTTTCTCAATCTTGGCTTCAGGATGGAAGACTTTTCCTTCATCAAGTCAACCGAAAGTCTTCTATGATTTACCATTTCTACTTGTGATAGATTCTCTGGTGTTAGTTAAATACGTACGCCAAGAAAAGTAGTTTTGGTTTTTGTCTGTCCAGTTGGAGAACAAAATCAGACCAAATTTTTTTAGTCTTAAGACGATCGGCGGGTTTTTATTGGTCGCAGACCAATTGTTGCAGCTTCTTCAAAAGCCGAAACCCAATTCAATTGGAGAGAACTTTCAGAGAAAGCCTCGGTCTGAAGGTGGGGTCTGGGTTAGGCTTGGAAAGGCTGATCATCAAAGTCCCATTGAGAAGCAAATCAATTTGTACTCTTTTTCTTCTTTATAACCTTGCAATGTATGTTTCTTTTTACTGTTTTCGTTTGGTGCAGCAGAGTCATCTGCGTTTGAGGAAAATCTAGGGTGTAGGGTGTTTCTAACCTGAAGCTATACGAAGAGACCAGAAAGTTAAATTCTTGATTCATTTTACTCTAATGGCTTCTTTAATTTTGCATATTTATTGACGTTATTGTCTCTTCTTATTTTGAAAAAGCTCTTGAACTCCGTAATCTTGCAGAAGCTTTTGAAGACTATTGGGCAAGTCACTTTTGCATGTCGCCAGCTTAGTGAAGAGCAAATACGCACACACGAAGGTGGAGGTGGGGAGGGTGGGGCAGTGTTAAAGTGTTCTGGCTCGAAGAATGATTGAATTGATTTTCTGAAATAAATTTGTACTGAAAGGTAAGTTTATTTAAGAAATATACTCGAACACACCCATTATAAACGAATTTAAGACTGAAAATGAACGAATTTCGACGAAACATACCGCATATGTCATTCCCTAAGCACGAGTGAATGAAATATCGAAAAGAAATCGTGGCACGTGAAATATGTGCTAACGTAAACTGGACTACAGGAAGAACGCCAGAATTTATTGTTGTCATAAATACACACACGTGGGGAAATGGTGGTTATTGATTTGCTGCTTTCGAGAAACATTTTTAGTACTGCCGAAATTTCAAAACTTACACGTACATAATTAATAATAAATCGACAGCGTGTATGTATGTTATCGGACTGTAGTAGGAGTTTTCAACACAGAGCTTTCAGACCACACAATCGAATATTTCACATAAAATATGGCCGGTAACGCACGATCTGCATATTAAAATTGTTTATGAACGGCCGAATTTAAATAAGAAAAACGATCGACGTGACTCACACGCACTCGAATTTGGCGGGGGCCGCGGCCGCCCTAATCCGAATATTTCGTTTGCATGCGGAAATTGAATTTTTTCGCGAGCGGAAACGTAATTATATTACGCGGTGGCGTTTCCGTTTTTGCCCTCACGTGCTTTTATGTGCGATTAAAATTTATGCACTTAGGCAAATTAAACGGGCACGGCCCGAAAAACCCGGGGCAAAATCCGGGCCCCGGACGGACCCTAGTGTTTTGTTAAGGACCTTTGCGCGCCCGCTAGATTTCTACGTTTTAATTACTCTGAAAGCCTAGCCAAATAGAGTGTTAATGTACTATGGATTAGGAAATGGAAATCATAATCCGATTGGAGCAAATAATCCTTGTGTTTATTTTAAACTGGACAAAGAGTCTCGTCCCGGGAGGTAATAAATTCCTAAATGTTTAGACAGCTTTTCCAGCTAGGACTAAAGGGTTGGTCAGATTTCCTTTCATGGTAAGCTCGATCGAGATTAGGTATATTTGTGTTGCATGAAAATTGAGATCGGAAAACCTTCTTCAAAATCAAATGGAAATTATGAAATAAATCAAGGATTGCTTAGCTTATCGAACCATCCCCAAAAAAAACCCAATCCTCGAACTTTACCAAATTTCGTTTATTCTTTAATATATGTGTTTGCCGAAATTCCAATTAGATCTCGTGGTCGTTAGGAGTTCAACCCAACATTCTGGAACTCATTCCAAAGGCTTTCTCATCATTTTTGGAACTTACCGAACTGTCCTCGATTTTTCATTTTCTATCTCAGTTCTTTAATACATTTGCTTATTGAGCTCACGGTGTCTAGGTTTTCAACCCAACTTTCTGTTTCTGACTCCTTTGCCTCTCCAATCCAAGTTTAATCGCATTGGGCAAAATTTTGGTGGTTCCTAAGATGGATTAGAGAAACAATCGATTGTGAGGTTTCCTTTTGCCAGCAGCATCACAATCCTTCAGACCATTATCAATTTCAATAATAACTGTCAATAAGGAAATATAAAAATGTTAACAGACGTCTTTTGAAAGAAGCAGTCTTACGTATGTAAGGCCCCCAAACGCCTCGGTCTTCAGAATTACACACATCTGTCGTCTTTGTGTGGGTTGCAGATGACATAAAAACAGTTGGCTAGCAATGTTACGCATGGCGATCCTTGCTTGGAAGTTGCGTCTCGCGTTACCGGATTTACATAATACAGGCTAAGCAGCAATAAAATCTCTTCTACAAGAACGGTAAAACGTTGTCGTCGTTTGTTGTTGAGGCCTTTCGGTGATTTATCTGCGCGCTTTTACAGCGAGAGAAAGGTGAATGGCACGCGAACAACGCGACGACGTTTAGAAGTGTAGAAGCGCGATGGCTTTTATTTGACTTTTTTTTTTTCATACAGAGAAGGTTGGTTTGGCCAGTTTTATAATCGAACTAAGGAGGCTTTGAAATTAAAGTCACGGAGACGTAACATGTGAAAGTGATTTAAAATTTTCAAGTCTTCTTGAGCTCGATTAGGAAACCAGCCTAAGAAGGAATTGGTTTAAACCAAAATCAAACGTGCAGTTAAAATAGAGCATTTCATCCATTTTCATCGAGTTGTTTAAGGTGAAAAACAAATCCCCTTCGGATTGAATGTAAGTAGGAGGTAATATTTCATCGTTGACTTAAGTCACGTAAACTGGTTCTGGCGATAAGTTAATGCATTAAATCGTGTCCATAAGTAACAGAATAATGGGAAATAGAATCCATCGCGGGCGACATAAATTACGAAATCGAACCATGAGACCTGTTTCCACAATAATTATTATTACCTATTAAGGTCGCGTTAAGTACTCGCGTTCGGGAACACAAAAAGCCTTTTAGAGACAACGATGACAAATGTCGGCTAATGGTTTCTTCACTCACACACGCGCGCGCTCGCGCGCCATCAGTTTACATAAATTTCCACCTGATGACACCTCGCGCCGTCGACCCCGTGTCGAAAAGGCGCAAAAGGGTGCACGGGGAGGAAAAATAATATCGCCCTTATTTTGCGCGGCGCGATCGAAGCAAGAGCCTGAAGAGTACAGCGCAGCAAATTATTAAAGCAAGCAAGCAGCAAGCAAGGAACAGGAGGCCGTTATCGAAACGAATATTTCAGTCGAGGACGCTTGAAAGCCATTCGACGAATTACGTCCCGCCGTTATTGTTCCTGAAATTGCCCGACAGAAAAGGGAACGGGAGCACAACGCACCGTGTGAGATAATTGATAATCTGGTTGAGAGCAAGTTTGAGGGCCTTGAATGGAGGCTCGAGTTCGATCTTAGTAAATTTTTAATTCGATCTTTAATGAGGCAGACTCACCAATTTGCACAGTTATACTCAAAATTTAAGTACACGTTTAAAATAAGTTTGCCGTAAAACTAACTAAAAGGGCGACAGACATCTTATAAATAAGCTTACACCAGCAATATACTTAAACGTTTAATATTTCGTTTCAACAGATAAGTGACCACGTGGATTACCGGTTAATGTTTATATCGAGTAGTATAATATATCATATATGTATATTAGGAGTGTCATTTTAGGGCGAAGTCTTAATCTAAACAAAATTGAATTTATTTTTTTGGATAATAATATATATTTATTTCAATAAAGTACAGAGTACAAAAATGTACATTGTACAAGAAATACGTCGCAAACAAGGTTGAAAATTAAGATATCTTTTTACAATAATTAGTAAATTCAGATACAGAATAACAACTTAATGTTAATAGAATGTCTCTTATTTGTTCTTTATATCTATTAAAATTACATTTATTTTTAAAACGCCGTGGAAGGCAATTAAAGAGCTTACAGCCTTTAAAGAAGAAGGAAGACCTTTTTGAAATAAGGACGATCTATGCGGGGGAGGTAACAAGTAATTATAATTACGAGTATTATAATCATGATTTTGAAGAACTCCAAAATTCTCTTTATATTTAAATACAAAAAGCAACACTTCTAATATATATATATATATGTCATAAAAAGCCAAAAAATATTTATCTTTGAAAGTGTTCTTACAAGAATCTCTGTTTGCCAAATCACATATTATTCGTATAACTCTTTTTTGAACAATGAAAATTCGATGAGCTTCAGAACTCATTCCCCAATGTATTACACCATATCTCAACTTGGAATAAAAGTTAGAATAATAAAAAGTTTTCAAAGTATTTATAGTGCAAGATTTCTTAAGTTGGTATAAGGCAAAACAA
This sequence comes from Prosopocoilus inquinatus, assembly GCA_036172665.1. Lineage (NCBI taxonomy): Eukaryota > Metazoa > Arthropoda > Insecta > Coleoptera > Lucanidae > Prosopocoilus > Prosopocoilus inquinatus. Next base: position 4,995,484 of record CM069873.1, read on the forward strand.
ACCCTAGATAACGAATTACAAAGATAATTTACATGTAAAATCCAATTCAAATCCTCATCGATGATCACGCCAAGTAACCTACATAGAGAAGTAATATCTTCGGAAAGTTTGAAATTAGATATTTTATATTTGCAGTTGTTTTTAAAGATTATACACTTAGTTTTTTCATCATTTACAACCAACTTATTCGCAATCATCCAACGTAAAATATGTGTATAAACAGATTTCGCTCTTGCCATCAACTCATTAGCATTGCTACCACTCACTGTAAAATTGATATCATCAGCATAAAGTGCAATATTTGAAGTTTTGGTGCCTAGAAAGTTAATAAAATCATTGATGAATATTAAAAAGAGAGTGGGTCCCAAGATAGATCCTTGAGGTACACCGATATTCGACAGTAGACAGTTGGGTATTGATTTGAACTAATTGCGTACGATTCGAAAGATATGATTCAAACCAAAGATAAGCTATACCATTAATCCCATAACGTTTTAAATTATGGAGTAATATATTATGACTAACACAATCAAAAGCCTTAGACAGGTCTATGAAAATACTTACCACTGTCTAAATCATTATAGATGTGCTTCAAAAATTCATATAAGGCAGTATCAGTTGATTTATTTTGTGTAAAACCATGTTGATTAGATGAAAGCAACGAAAATTGTTTAAAATAAAGAATGACTTTTTTATTCATAATACTCTAATAAATTTTACTAAAAGTTACTTATCGGAGGGTAATTTTCAAAAAGATTTCTATTACCCCCTTTATGTAAAGGTTTGATAATGGCTACCTTTAGTTTCGAAGGAAAAACACCTTGCTAGAAAGACAAATTAATAAGATAGGACAATACTTCGCCCATAAAAGGTGAGGATTTTTGTTTAATAAAAGCTGTTTCAGAAGTATTTAGGTAGGAAATAGTTCGAATAATATCGTAACTAGTAACAGGTGTGTTAAAAAAATGACGTTGGGTTTTGAGTTAAATGTTGGTCAGTGAAATTATAATTTAAGTTTGTATTATACTTAGAAACCAAATTATAAAGTAAAGACAAAAAATATTTATTAAAAGCGTTACTCAGATGCTCATTATTTTCAAAATGAACAGGTAAAGTATTTATCTTAGAATAATTAGATCTTTTACTTTTAATTACGTTCCACATAGCACGAGTTTTGTTTTCTGAGTTTAAGATAAAGTTGTCGCAAGCTTCTTTTTGTTTAAGAGCAACAGTTTCCTTATAAAATTTCTCGTAAAGCAAAAAGTCTTCCTTAAATGCTGGATATTGTCTACTTAAGTCTTTTAGAAACAGTAGATTATTCTTAAGTTGAACTATATCAGATATACATGTTATGTTTAATATTCCATCTAATAATGAAATTCTCATTCTCGTTTTATGTTAAGATCGCCTTGCCTTTAACATTCCGCATATACTTCAACAATCACTCGGCTAATATGATTCCTCTTGATGGCGCCCGAGTTTGTGCATTTTTGGTGGACAAATCGGGATCTGCCATACTCTTCGCTAAATTATTAACGTCTGAGAATCCACCGCTTCTCTACTGAATAGTTTTAACATACTATCATGGGGTCCCTTTATTCACTGTGGTGGTAACATCTGAATTAATTTTTGTAGAAGAAACACAAACATGTTGAGGTTCACTGGTTTCACTATAAAAAGCGAATGACACGCGATTACCGTGATTGGAATCGACAATATCTATGACATATGAACCTGTATCTTCTTTCGAATTAATTTACAACAGCTGTCTCTCCTCTGAATTGGTGAGGACACGTAGGTCGGGCCTTTACCAATGACCTGCGTGAGTCGTCGCGTCGCCGTCGGTCGTTTGTGTGTGTGTGCGCGCGCGTGGGATCCACCGCGCAGTGCGTTCAGCGCGCCTCAGCCGAACCTCAGCCTACTATTACAACAAGCGCACGTCAAATAAGTCACTTTAATAACGCTACTGTGACGTGTTAACACGATACCGCACTTATCCGATTTACAATTTAAATGGGAAACACGAAGTTTCGCGGGCGAACTAATCGCGAGGGGCTTTTTTGTCGGCCTTATAATTTCTGATATGCATATCAAAGGGGGAAATCCGCAAGGGTTTTCAAACCTGTTGTGTGCGACAGAAAAAAAGCAAATTTAATTTTTTTTTTTTTTGATGTATGTTTTAATGCGATGATAAATTTGGTGAATCCCCGAGGCCACCGCAGTACAAACGCGGCATTCAGGCAAAACACCCACCCCGCCATCATCATAATCCGTTCGTTTTCAACGCCTGTTTCTTATTTTCTGTTTTCGTGTCACTCAAACGTAATTCTGCAGTTTGTTCGGAGCGAAATGGAGGGGTCGAGAGAGAGAGAGAGAGACTAACTACTACGTAGTCAGCCGAATTAAAACAAGCAGGGCTTAATTAAAATTTCAGACGCACTTTAATATTCTAGACCGCGTTCAACTCGAATTCACTCACGGCGGAATAATAAAGTTGCGATATTCATAACAACTTTACATAGTAACAAACACGATGAGTGAGAGAGAGAGAAGGCGAGAGCCGGGGGCAACGCAAGCCAACTCACCTGAAAACGAAATAAACCAGCGAAACATCGGCAAACATCGCATCGGGCCAACTTAACCAGAAGGGTTAATTAAATTCACCGGCCTTTGCTGCAGCATTACATTTTGCGCAGATTTGCGCGAAAAGGAAGGATTGTTTGTGCAAGAAAAAAGTCGTTCGTCGCCCACCTCTTCGCCAAAAAAAAAAAATGGCTTGTAAATTTTATTGCACGATCCTCGATGGGCGAGGGATAAAATAAACGTGTATTAACAGAAATAATAAAATTTTATGGCTGATTTACGTCGTCACATCGTATATCATTCTGTTGAGCGAAGGCGTATTATGACCACTTTTATCGCAGCTTTACAATTGCAGTAATAAATGCGTGATGGCTCGGAAAATCATTCGTAAATGCAGAAATTTGTAAAATATGTCAACATGTGCACCAAGACCTATTGAAGGCAAACCAGCAGCAACTCAATCTCAGAATCGAGAACCCCCTCCTTAAACTGCTGGCCTGTCTTTTCAGTAGGCGTTGGTAGGTCTTTGGGTTGTACTTTGCATCTACTTTTTCTTTCTTTTTTTTGAAACCGAACACCATTGTAGTATGCTGGATGGATTGCTGTAAACAAAACCAAAAAAACTTCTGTTCGTAGAATATACTGCTGCAACAAACACGGTAGTCACGAATGAATATAAATTTTCATATATCCAAAGAGGCTGTAACGAAACATTAATTACCTTGATAAACCCAAGCACTACAAAGCTAAAACATCCTCCTATCCCGTACGGTTACAGTTCTCGGCGATGTTCAATAGCGCAGACTCAATTTATAACAACAGACGCCGAACGTCGGTAAACATTATTAATTCTGGTAACTACGTGTTAAACTTTAGCGCAGGTTGGTAATACAATGTACGCTGCATTTAGCAAGTTTGCGCCCTGAAAATCCCCGCCACCCCCCTTCCCGATGATCGAATCGAACACACACACACACACATACACAGACAGACAGATTCCGGAGGAGCCCAAAATTGCATTCTGGTCGGCAGGTAGGTATGTAATCCTGAAGTTGTACCAGCGACGACGAAACGAAGCAGCGGGTACATCGTTTGCAGATTGCAAGTTCTCAGATGGAATCCTTAATGATCTGGTTGGTAATTAGCGCCGGTCTAATTGCACTGCGAGTCGGATCTGCCTCTGTCAGATATTTGCATATTCCTTCCGTCTGATTATTTACTTATCGCAATTATTATTCTTCCTGTTTCTTTTACTTCAACTCCGGTAGTTATAACTCACGGACTGGAATCCTATTTGCATATCGCTTACTTCAAATTAACCGCTCGCCGTTGATGGATGCATTCTGTATTAGTTCTAATTTGGGGGCTTCGATTCCCCGACGTCTACTTACGCTGCAGATCAAAGTCTTTTCGATGAAGGAACGTACACAAAATTAACTTTAACTGTAATTCCAAGTCGAATCTGTATTGAGAATCTGAAAACTTCAATGAGTATATTGGAAAAGTGTTCTATTTCATTTTAGTTTCTAGCTGTTGCATAAAAAAAGTGTACCCGACGTGTAACTGACACGCTCGTCTCAAATTACGCGCATTCGATGTGACATGATATTGTGAAAAACCTTTACGTATCATCGTCTGTTAAATTGTGAGATCTTGACGCGACGTTTCTCAGAATCCTGTTTGAAGGCGCGCGATGCTTGAGAAAAACAACGCCAAACTATATCATCACGCCATCTACAGAGCAAAGAAGCAAGTTGGGAAAGCGTCTCGAGGGAAGGCGGGGAGATGCGGCTTGAATGTTATTAGAAACATTTGAATAATTGAATTAAGAGTAGTTAATTCGCCGACGTCGATTCTGAATTGAACAGATTTAATTTTCTTTTTTAAATTCTGTAATTTTCTCTAAGTCTGAAATTCGCGAGAACGGAAGGCAAAAGCTTTCCCCGCGAAATGATTTTTCTTCCGTATTTAAAACCGTTCCGAACAAAGTGTCATTTGATTTATTCCTATATAAAATCAGCGTGTCTTCAACAATTTATTGTAATGTTTACAAACAATCAAGCTTTTATTGAAATTTATGCAAAGTAATTAAATTGTACTGTTCGGCGGTTTTTATATTGCGTTATCAATTTTTTTTCTTCTACTTAATCCTACCCACTCTTGTTTTTATTTTATTTAAGTGAGTGAATTACATACATTATTTTCTTATATTGATTATATATTTATATTTCTTCCTTTTTTACAACACGTTTTGTTTTTTTTGTGGAAGATTGAGTAATTGATGAATAAACAATAGTTATTGTAAATGAGAAAGTACATCGTATTCTCTTCGATTTAATGAAATCATAATTAACAAATTAAAATCCAAAGACCAAACGTTGAAAATATAATCAAAATCCAGAATATTTTTTGATTAAATGAATCAAAAGATTAAATCCAAATTGATTGGTGCGATTTAGAACTGTGGAACAAAATTATGAAGATAAAAAAAATACAGAAATTCTTAGAAAAAAAACTAGTTTCGATTCAAATTAATTTGCCGATAATTAACAATTTTTTTTCTTAATCCTTTAGATACAGTGTGATAAATTTTTTTTAGAAATATTGTCGTAAAAGAAAAAAAAGGAAATTCTGAATCAGGACATTGGACATTGATATGTAATTAAAAATTCACAGTTGGTATCACTGAATGAATGTAATACAGCATTATTTGCAGTCAAAAGCAAAATATACTCGACTAAATCATAATTCAGGAGCTAATTCAAGTATTATCAAGTATTTACAAAATGCGATGCAACAATTAAAGTTCCTGCTAAGTGATCCTGTAACATAACCTAGTTAATCGTACTGCCAACTCTTCTAAACGTTAGTTGGGAATTCCCTAATTTACATACCATACACTATTTTAGAAATCAAACTAAAAAAAATTTAAAGTAGACGAAACAGCTTTAATGTCCATCCAATCACAATCGACTGAGCTCAACCTAACTCCATTCAACCAAATAAAAAATTTAAAAAAAGAAATATTCAAGAAATGAAAAGTAAAAAAAAATTGTTAAAATTAAGTCCAATAAATCTCAAGGTCAACCTAGCTCCACTGAATTCAAGCAAAAAATGAAAGGCGCAAAAACTTAAACAGGTATTAAAAAAATATTAAAGGTAAAAAAAATGTTAAAACTTATATTTGGATTAAAGTTAAGTAAAAGATTAAAAATTACAAGAAAAATTTAAAGCAAATATTTTTAAAAAGTTTTAAATCAGTTCAGCTAATGTCAAGGTCAATCCAACTCAGCCTAACTTCATTTAACACAAATAAAAATAAAAATTGCAAAAAAAATTAAAAGCGTAAAAATTGTTAAAAATTAAAAACCAATTAAATTAAAGCTCAACCAATTTCAATGTCAAAATAACCCAACCTAGTTCTATTCAGCAAAACAAAAATTTAAAAAAATAAAAATAAATTTTAGAACCCGTTAAATGTCATAGTTAATTTTTTTGTATTTTGAAACAAACTGTCAGTCAGGGCCAAATAAAAATTAGTTCGCCTATTTTGGTCATCAGTCGCCAAGATTAGAAATTACAAGAAAAATTAAAAGCAAATATTTTTAAAAAGTTTAAAATCAGTTCAGCTAATGTCAAGGTCAATCCAACTCAGCCTAACTTCATTTAACACAAAAAAATAATAAAAATTGCAAGAAAAATTAAAAACGTAAAAATTGTTAAAAATTAGAAACCAATTAAAATAAAGCTCAACCGATTTCAATGTCAACATAACCCAACCTAGTTCCATTCAGCAAAGCAAAAATTAAAAAAAAAAGATAAATAACATTTTAAAAACCTGTTAAATGTCAAACTTAATTTTTTTCGTATTTTTAAATTGTCAGTCAGAACCAAATAAAAATTAATTCGTCTATTTTGGTCACCAATCGCCATTGTAGAAGCCAATGAAGCCAAACGGTTACCACGGTTTATCGTCCGTTTGGCGAAAAATCGCCATGAATTCGATTCAGATTGGTTAAGTCGGTTCAATTCCGCTTAAAGAACTCATCAATGCAAAAGATCCAAAAGCCGTGTCCCTCTCTCACTCTCTCATATTATTATATTTTGCAAAATTTCATTTCTCTTTATTCTTTACTTTCAGCAGATTTGTTAAAACTACCATTCGCTTTTACTAATTGTAAGTTCACTCACTATCTTCATCAAGAATTCTGGAAAAGGGCTTCCTCGTAAGGAGAGAGACGGAGAATATTTTACAATCTTCAGGCAACTATAATAGCACTGTTTCGACTTTTCGAGGAAAACATCGGCGCGAGAGCATTTTTGGCTTTATTTACTCAAACCAGCAACCGAACAGAAAAAATTGTTTTCCAACGGTGGCTCGTGTGTCAAAAGAGCAGGTTGAGTCACTTGCAAAACGGGGTTGATTTTCGTTGTTGTTCAGAGGTTGACCACCCCTAAATGTGGTAGAAAAATAAAAATTTAATAGAAAAATAACCCGCGCGTCCGTTACAAATCCGAGTCGCTTAATCTTACTTGCAGTGCTGCACCAGCGGATCTTATTTCATCGAAAGCAATTAACGAGCTCGCTCTTTAATTGTGTTTTCGGCGAGAACGCACTTTGTAGCATCCGGCACGGGTGGTATAAAAGGGGATCTTTGTTAATCAATGGGGCAGTTAGTTAGTAATTCATTATTGGGACGTTCAGTACTCTTATGGCCAGTTGCACCAAGGACTTAAGTCGAGCTTAAATTCAAGTATTGCTTAAAATGTGACATTTGAGCATGACATGACATTCAGAAAATCGCATTCTAAGCAGTGCTTAAAATTAAGCTATCCTTAAGTGTTTGGTGCAACTGGCCATTATAGCTCTTGTACTGGAACTGTTGCTTTGCTTGGTCATCAATTCTCAGGGCCATTTATAGTTAACCTCGATTATTCTGTGCTGAAGTAAATCTGATTGAAGTAGTGGTCTGCTTCTTCGAAGCTTGTACTCATAATTTCCGTTGGGCCAATCGATTCGATTTCCATCTTTGCTTGTAGATTTTGTTCGGATTGTTTAGTAAGTTAGTTTTTCTCTATTTTTTTTTTGGATACGCAAATTCAAAATTCGGTAAACGCAGGGAAGGTCTGCTCGCTAACTGTACACCCCTAGGTATGTCAGTCGTTGGGTTAACTTTATGGTATTTTGCAATTTACCCCAATTGGTGAATAACAATTGGCCTCAACGTGTTTAATAAGTAGTTTCGTACGTAGCATAGGATTTATGAAAACTTTGTACTTGTCTACTGCATGTAGAGCAGTAGGTTTGTAAGCATGAAAACCAGTAACCGGTAAATCGTAACGATTATTTTAGGATAGGGACCACGGAATTTCCTAATTCGTTTAATTGGGCCTATTATTAATCCGCGGCCGTAGCATCCCCGCTTCCCCCGGGGAGGGAATAACCATTACTGGCGCCTTAATAAATCAGTTGTAAATTTAAAATTTAATATTCCGAAGTGGCTGGCGCGTAATCTAAGTTATTACCGCATCTCGAAAGGAAATGAATAGAGAGCCGAAGACTTAATCCGAAAGGGGCGAAAGAGACTCAGCCGGCCGATTCGGGGAGATGCCGGAGCGGATCCCATTAATCTGAGGAGCGGCGGGTTAACTGACAGTCGTCAGGATAGCGGCACGTATTCTCGTGGAACTGCTGAAGACGGATCCCAGTGGCCTAGTCCGGACGAATACGTGCCGTCTCTTCGATCCCCGATTAATGAGCTAGATATACCGAAGGGATGACCTTACGTTCCCCCCAAGCGTCTTGTACCTAATTACGTTACCAACCTGCCAAGGAGAGGAGAGCCCCCTTTGTATAAGGCCAACCATTACTTCCAACGATTTGATCTAGTTCCTGAGGTATTATGTACATCCTGTATGTGATAATTAACCAAAATCCAAGAAGTATTCATCCAATTCAAAGAGTTCAAAAATCATATTTTATGGGTTTCCCTCATGATGTCAAATGACTTGGCATACCTGCTTAGGATTTAATATTTCGGAAATTGGAAAATGTTTATTTGGCAAATAGGGGCAAGCCGCTCGATTTTTTTGCAGCAAAAACTAGAAATTCTAGGAGGAGAAGCAACGACAGGAATCTCCGTGATGCAAAATAGCGCAGCGTCGTCCGCTATTTGTCTGACCCAAGGCAGCGTCGCCGGGCGTCGCTCGGCGTCGTCGGCGGCACCAGCACATTACGTGTTTTGTTGCTCGCGTCACAACTTTCAGATTGTTCCCCAGGGCCGGCTGCATTGTCATTCCGGATCCGGCTATCACCCGGAACATCCGGACTACCTGCAACGCGGTTTTCAGATTTAAAAGCTGCGCCACCTGAATTACCGCGTTACGGGCTTTAATTCGTTCATTGTAATTCCGCGCTCGTTCTTGAAAGTGTCGATTTTAATTAATTTCCAGCTGGGACGCTGCTGCGACGTGGCTGAGAATGTGAAACCAGCTTTACATAAAGAATTATTGATGAAATCCATCTGCTCGAAGACTCTAATTCTCGTTCTTCCAACTTTGAATTTCTATTCAGTTCTACCATTTCGTTAAATACGAAATATGTAATAGTAAGTAAGTCCAGAATGCATTTAGAAGTCATTCCAGGCCATCTTGTAAACGATTTGGATCAACTTCTGTAATAACAAACTAAATATGTTTGGGCTGAAGATGTGGTTTGGAGTTAGAAAGAACATGTTCTAATTTACCAGATACTTTTTGATTGAATCGAAACATCGATGGAACTAACTGCACAAATTAAATTCTATAAGAAATGGAACCAAACCTTGTACAGGAAGCTCCACCTGTTATCATCTCTAGAATTGAAAGCCCTATTTTTGTACAAGATTGGGTCCAAACAGTGTGCGACCGCAAACGAACGTTACGTAAGCTGTGACGTTTCAAAATTTTCGATTATACAGTTGGCAAGCCTGATTATTTTTATCCAGTATTTGCTACTTATACGACCCCTCTTTAATTATTTATAAGAAAGTGTATCTGAATTTGAGACCTGATTTCTTCAGCGTTCGTTTTCGTTCTGTAATTACCAAGGCGATGACATTTTGAGGTGTGAGGCAAATAGACAGGTAAATACCTTCAGCGGGATTCATTAATACTATGTGTGCGGTCCACACTACCGCATAGAATGCACCAGCGGACAATAAAAGGAATTTCGAGTTTGGTATTCAGCAAGTAACCGGCCCTACTAACTCTGCACGCGCTTGTAGATGGCGTTGCCTTACTTTGTCCTCTCATCAGTAATAACTCAGTTATGAATAACGACTTACGACTTGTCTTGTTCTGACTTATCGAAAGCTTCGTCGGAATTTACCGGAAAATATTAATATTAATTTTCACTTCTGCTGATATATTTTACACTTCTACGAGAGGCCTGTAATAGTTATTTACGTGTAAGTCTTTGTAAATTAATCTTTACGGGCGAGCTGGAAGTTTGTGAGCGTGGTAAAGGTTAATAGCAAAGCCTGCCGCATACAAACTTTTGTTTTCTCTTTCACACGATTTTTAATTAATTTACTTTATTTTTATTTTTTATAAAAACGTTTTTTTTTTATTGAAGGAGTTATTTCTAACTATACGTAGACATGGTGAAGTAAACAGACAATCTGCTTTTCTACAAACTTGTAAACAGGTCTTTTCTACAAGCCAGTAAACTATTACAGGCCCGTTCCCGAAATTTATCGTTTACTTGGTTACCATAAACAATAAAATTAATCTGTAAAATGTCATTTACTAAGAAGCTAGAAATAAAGGTTTATTCTGGTGACTGAGCTATTTCGTGACTGATCTTTGGGCTTACGAACACTATTTTTGTCTTTAAGCCCCATTTCTCCAAATTACTACATTCCCTTTATTTTGCCTTTATTGTGCTTTATTTTGTCTTCTAATAAAGACAATAAAGTAAAGACTCTCACCCCCTCACGAGGTCGAAACTGACTCAAATTGCAAGAATACAATTATGACAGACTTTTAAAAGATTTTTAAAATTCAAATTGATGATGTCAATGATATGAAACTGATTATTGAATAACCAATAAAATTCAGAGTTTTTGGCGGGAGAATTTAAAATACTCTGCCTAGTTATAAAATAAAGTATAATTTAGCAAGACAATCGCAGGTATCTAACCTTTGATTTCTTTTAGTGTTGGTAAATATTGCCTTGTACCATTGTCAGTATTACGAAGGTTGTCAAATTATTAACATGCAAGCCATCCATCGGTGGCGAACCCAAAGTGAGTTTACCTTTACTATTCCGCAAGAGTCATCATTTTTCAAAATTTAAAAAACAACACGAGATTTCGATTTTTTCTAGTTTTACAGAAGTGGTGATCTTGGATAAGTACGAAATGCTGTCAGTTGACAGTTTAATCACAATTTGAATTAAAAACATTAAAAATTCGTGTTTGAATTTTTCCTGAACTTTGAGAAAATCCGCTATGACATTCGCCGGAATTTCCTCTTTTCTAAATATAGTCCTCGACTTAGATGGCGTGATTAAATCGACTTGAGGATGAATACGTGCATATATACGTTGCGTGATCAATAAGTTACGCTTATTTGATGTCATCCTAAATTATTTGATGTCATCCTAAATTATCGTGAATTATGCCATAATTTAATTTCGAATCTAACATACAATGTGTAAAATTAAAATGTTTCCAAATTCTATTAACAAACGTACGGACTTTGAAAATTTAAATGACATATTTTGTGGTTTACTGGATTCTTTAAACAGGATATAGATCTGTCAATTAATTTAATAAAAAAAAATTAGCTTTAATTCAACTCGTATTTTAGTTTAAAAATCATGTTACCTTTTCGTTTCTCTTGACGACTTGTTTCTCTTGACAACTTGTTTATTTATTTTTTTTTCACTCCTGACGAAGCTATAAATCTACAGCGAAGCGTTGAGTGTTTTCTCTTTATATTTCTGTCCGGTTCGAGATTAAAAAAACTTTGTACTTACAATTTTCATAGGACAAGAACAAACTTCAATTATAAAATACAACGTAAAGAATTTACTATGAATTTCGCTTTGTACAAATATTTAGAACCATTTTCATTTCGTGCAAAAGCCAGATCTGGTGTTTTGTTTAATTTCATTTTATTGTAATTTAACAATTATTTTCGTCACCAATAAAGTATGCAAGCTTTTATTTTGTTGTACAGACCTTTATAATAAAAAAAGACGGATTCATGGCGGAAAAAAACAGTTGACCAGTCAAAGAAATTCCTTTATGAATAGAATAATTGACTTGACTGGTCAACTGGTATTGCATTTTGAAAGGTGTAAAACATTGTTTATTTCAAACCTGGTCTCAGGTTTTTTGGGAACGACACCTTATGTAAAGATTTGAATTTTTTATCGGTACACAAAAAAATAAATAAATTTATTTAATATCCTGGTCTCAAACAAAGCCTTTATTTAAATTGAGAAGTTAAGTCAGCTTATTCACCATAACATAATAATTTCTTCGTTAAGATGTCACGTGCCTATGAAATATGAATGGAGTTACATGTCACATTGATTGCTGTGTACTACACTTTATCTCGAGAAAGTAAAACTGCTGTTTAAACTAAAAATTTTATATTGCAATATGCGCGTTGGAGTTCAGAAAAGTGTTTTAAAAAGGCGCTCAGTTGCAAGGCAGAAATTGACATGTGACCATTGACACTTAAAGAGCTCATCATAAAGTAATTCAAAATTAGATTGAATTACAAATTGTTTGAAAAAGTAGTGTCAAAAATTACTTGCTTGTAGAAGTGGCACACAAATATAATACACACATAAATCGGTGCTAAAACCTGCAATCCATGAATTCTGAATACCTACATAACTGCCTCTAAAGCAATGACTCATTCCCTGGCAATTATATAAACTGTAATTGAGCTTCATATGCGGCTGCATTTAATAATGCATGGACAAAGGTTACGCAGTTATGCGTGGGCGCCTCTAATTTAGGGCAGACCGACCGAGCTGCGGGTTGGTCAAATACGAGGGGCAAAGTTGAAAATGAATTATTAAGTTCAATAATGTGCGCGCATGATTTATAAGATTACAGTTGGTTTCGAATTCCAATAGAATTATTATCATTATTAACCGTGGCCAGGTTAACATTCGGACCTTTGGTTTATTTAATGGCCTACTTGGAAAATAGATTTTACCATGACGACGCGACCGACGCTTTGACAATCACACAAACGTCAAACGACACTTGCGAAAATTATTATCATCCGTAAATTCTCCGCGTCGCACACAAACCATGAAATACAGAAGACACTTTCGCAGGAACCTCCGAAGGACTTGCTTTTTCCTGTTCGTTTTGTCCTTCGTTATATTCCTCATCCCCGGCGGCACCAAAATGAAATGCCTAGAGTACTTCCTGGGAAAAGATTGGGCGCGTTGCGAAATACCAAACACCCCTCGATTCGACGTAAAATCCTTTACCATCCAACCCTCGGATTTTCGTCCGGAAAACTGCGCCCAAGGATTCTCCCGCATCGTCCGAAAAACAGGCAAATATCTCGGAAAGGTTTACGACGACCATTTCGACATGAACAAGGTCAGGTGTTTCTACACCCCTCTATTCCGAGAACACCCAAGCGAAGCAGCGAAACTACCCTACACGGAAAAATTTCGCCTGGGCGTTTCAACTGAATTTCACAACCGGAAGGAGATGGTCGACGAGTTTGCTTTCGTGAACTGCACTTACACGGGCGTAACGATTTTTGAAAATTATTTCTCGTCCTTTCCCAGCAAGCGCTACATAAGACGCAAGTCCAGAAACGACTACGGCGTTTTGATGGTGGGCATCAAGGGAGTTTCAAGGATGAATCTGTACCGGACGATGCCCGAAACCGTCGAGTACCTCAAGCAGAAATTAGGGGCGATCGATTTCCTTAAATACCATAAAATAGGAGGCCGTACTATGGAAAATATGGCGCCGTTGTTAATGGGGTTGAACTTTCGTGAATTCAGGCGTTCGTATCGCTGGAAGAAAGTCCTCAGTCCTTTGATTACGTACAAATACATGGATGCTGGATTTACGACGGCCTTTGCTGAAGACTGTTCGGCGAATGGGATTTTTAAAGAGGACTATATATTTCAGGCGAGACCTGCTCATCATTACTGGGCGCCATGTAATATGGCACTTGGCGCCCTTGGGGGTAATGCAAAGAGGGGAAATTGCTCGATGTGTCTGAAAAACAAAATGGCTTACGAAGCCCTGCTGGATTATGCTAGAAGTTTCGCGCAGGAGATGCATGATAACTTGTCGTCATATTTTGGATTCTTTTGGGCCAATTCTCTGACCAGCACTGAGGATCCTTCGGATGGTCTGTTTTTACCACGCCTTGCAGATCAGGGGTTCAAAAATTTTTTCAAACAGCTCTACGAGAAGCGATTCACATCTGACGCCATCCTGGTCTTCTTCAGCGAAAGCGGCTACGCAAGTCCAAAGCTGCCCAAGATCAAACAACTTACCCAAGAGGAGAATCTACCTTTCTTATTTGTGGTGCTGCCAAAAATTTTCAAATTTCGTTACCCCACGTACGCCTCCAATATCCGAAACAACAGCAACCATCTAGTGACCCCTTTCGACGTTTATAAAACTCTGTTGGATTTGTTGAATTTAGACCAATTAGATCTACGAGGCCGAGCGAAATCCCACAAACTAAGAGGGTACAATCTCTTTCAAGGATTGCCTTCCGCGAGAAACTGCAGGTGGGCTGGAATTGACCCGAAACACTGTTCGTGTGTAAAGTCGTTTGGTAGTGCAATCTTTGACTTGTTTTAACCTGTTAAATTATCGTTGTCTCCTTTGTGAATCCAAATACACGTTATTTATATAATTTTATTCGGCCGGGGATCTCGAAGCCCATGTTGGAATCACATCACGCTTAAATGGAAACTTGCTCTTCTCGACTCCAGACTCTCTAACACAATAAACATATCAGATTTCAATATTGCGCGCGCTTACGGAGTTCTAAATTTGCGACGATCTCGCATTCGTTTCGACGGCTTCGATTCAATTTTCCGGGGGCGGAGGCGCGCGGGATGATTTTTCAAAATAAAATAGTACATAATCTGCGCCGCGCGCGAACACGAGCCGGTAAATTATATTCCTAGTTTCCCAATCTATTTTCGAACGCATCGCACTCATCGCCTTCATTCTGTGCGATAAAATATGATATTGAAATTCGCTACTTACGTGAATCCAATGTGACACGTGACGACTGAAGGGTGCAATTCTATTGAAGGGAAACAGACGGATGAGGCGCAAGGGTTTCGATTTGTAAAGGGCGACTTCTTTAAAGTATTATTTTGTTGGGGATCGCTTTAGTGATAATTGATTTTTTCTTTGCCTTTGGGTTTCATGCTATCCTCCCTCATCAGATTTTCATCTTTCTTTCTCTTCTTCCCTCTTTTCCTGTGTCTAATATTTTTTTTATCTACCTATCAGGATCCACCCTTAATATCTGACCGAACAAGTTTAATTGCCTATCCTCTAATAATTATGGTATTACAGATTTTTCTCTAGTTTATTGTACCGTAGCTTGGGTTTTTTTGTGAATCTCTTGGTTTTCAGTTCTGCATCCAAACTTTAGTCATTTTAGTTTAGTTTAATCCCCAAATACTCAGAGTTAGTTACTATTTCTATTAGTATCTCTTGCTTTGCTTCAATTTCATTTTCCGTCATGCCAATCTTCATTACTTTGATTTCTTGTTTCTTGGTGTTAACTTCCATTTCTTTCTAATCCTGGAGATTACTATAATGTCGTCTGTGGCTTTCGTATTCATGGGATCCAATTAGGTTTTCTTTTTTGTTTTTGCTTTCTTTACTATCAAACTGCCCATTCCAATTAGGAATAATAATGGGCTAAGATCCCTCAATCAGACCATCATTTCCTTTACTTTTTCTTTCAATTCAGTTCTTCGGCCATCCAGCTTCTATATTTTGGTTACTCCAATAATTTCATTACGGATTTCCAATTGTTTCAGAATTTGCTAAATTTCGATTATGTCATAAGACGCTGTTAAGTCTATGAAGGCCAGACATATTTTTTTTCCTTCGTTCCTTCCTTAGTGGTAAACGACGCGATGTCTCTTCCATATTTATTAATTATTTGGTTCCTTCTCTACGATCCTTCTTTATACTTTAAACTCCGCCGAAGACTTTCGTATGATTGGGTAGTTACTGTTGAAAAATTGAAAGGATGGCATTCTTTTCCCAATTCCTAAACAAATGTCCTGATTCAGTGCTTGTTGGCATGCATATCTTAAGCATCCGTCTTCTTCCTTCCTCTCTCATCCACTTTAGCATTTCATGTTCGATTAGGTCTTCTGTGAGGACGATGTTTTTTTTTTTCAGTGCTTAAGTAGTGCTTCCTCATTCCTCTTCGCTTGTTGGCATGTTTTAAGTATCATTCGTTTTTCTGTCCCCCATCCATTTTGGAATTTCCGATTCGATAGCGTCTTCTCATCCTGCTCTTCACATTTTTATGTTTCACAAGGCCTCTTCTAATTCTTGTCCGTTTATTACTTCCATCGTTCCATCCTCCTTTTTCCATCTTCTTCAATCCTCTCCCATCCACTTTAGGATTTGGTGCTCGATTAGGTCTTCTCGGAGGGCGACATTCTTTTCTCGATTCTTAATTAGTGCTTCCTCATCCCCCTTCGTTTTTTGGCATGTTTCCTGCTTTTTCCATCTTCTTCAATCCTCCCCCATCCACTTTAGGATTTGGGGCTCGATTAGGTCTTTTCGGAGGACGACATTCTTTTCTCAGTTCTTAAGTAGTCCTTCCTCATCCCCCTTCGTTTTTGGTATGTTGTAAGCATCATTCATTTTCCTGTCCTCAATCCATTTTGGAATTTCCAGTTCGATAGTGTCCTCTCATCCTGCTTTTCACATTTTTATGTTTTATAACGCCTCTTCTAATTCTTGTCCGTTTATTACTTCCATCGTTTCATCCTCCTTTTTCCATCTTCTTCCTTCCTCCCCCATCCACTTTACGATTTCATGTTCGATTACTTCTTCTGGGAGAACGACTTCCTTTTCTCAGTTTTTAAGTAGTCCTTCCTCATCCCCCTTCGGTTTTTGGCATGTATTAAGTATCATTCATTTTCCTGTCCTCAATCCATTTTGGAATTTCTGGTTCGATAGCGTCCTCCCGTCCTGACATTTTTAATTTCATAATCCTTGTCTGTTTATAACTTCCATCGTTTCCTTTTTGCTTATTTCTCCTCTAGCTCTCCATCGAATTTATCTTCAGGGCGTGTTCTTCAATATTTACAGTTATTTGGCCACTATACTTTCTCATTTCTTTTACTTCCTTGCTTCCTATTTTATTTTTTATTCTTTCCCAAAACTTCGTTGAATTATTTCTGATTTTTTTCCAACTACCCCTCCATTGCCTTTTTCACTTCTAATTTAATCTGTTTTATTTTTGTGTCGCAATCATTTTCTTACCTTGGGCATCTTTGGTCTTGTTGCATTTCTTCTGCGCCTTTTTCCTCCAACAATTCAACTGACCAGCAATTTGTTTAATCTTCCCATTGTCTTCCATACTCTACCAGAGTTTCTCTGAGTGTGTCTCTCTCTTTCCCATCTTTATTTGTTCAGCTTCGCAATGTGTCTCTTGTGTTGCTAATTTCAATTCTTTTCACCTACATTCCAGAACTCGTTCTTTAATTTTGTCATCCATTTCGTTTTATGTTTCACGAAAACAACTCCCAAGTTTGTTTTCTATTGACAATAAAAGGTGCAGTGACGCCTCAGATCTTCGAACGATAAATCAAACCGGCAAATTCTTGAAGCGATTTGCATGAACTACCATCGACGTCGAACTTGTTACTACCCTGACGGACGCAGCCGTTCAAGACTTTGATTTCTTAACAAATCTCCCCCGAGTCGAGTTTTATTTACGACCGCCAATTTTTTACCGCTCCGCCCGGATCTTATTCAGATACATGGAAAACCATTTCCGGTCCGCACGTTTCGGAAGCACTCCCGGCCAGAATTAATTAATACATCCTCCGGAATCGATAGTAGACGTCTTAGGAACGCAAGTTGCGCACAACTTACTGGTTTCGGGGTTAACCAGGAGCTGGTCAGCGGTTTTACAGACGCAGGTTTGTAATTGGATATTTGGTTTTAAACTGTTTAGCTAACAAACGAGCGTTCGAACGTCTTAACTGGAAACTTCGGGGCGAACGGATAACCGCACTTCACGAAAACAGATTTAATTAGAACTTGCTCGCGCTTGAACGACCTCGGAAAACGTTGAATCTGCTTCAAAGAAACATCTTCGGATTAACAATGCGAGAAAAATTCGGTCCGTTGTGGAACATGGTGTGTGGAATAATCACCGGCCTGATTAAAATTACAAATTTTGTTGTGCGAGTTGAGTATTAGCGTAAATTAATCGAAGGTTTACCTGCCGTGATTAATTTCCGCCGGATTATATATGTATGTATGTATACGTTTGTGCAAACCTAGTTGGACATGACAGTTTCAAATTCGAACAGCTAGAATTTAATTACGCAAAGTTGTCATGTTTATTTGTACGCGCTTTCAACGCATAACGTCGACGGTTTATTATAATAATGTAATTTAGAAAACTGATATAAACCAGCATTGATGTTCAATAAAAGCCATAATACATGTTACATAGTTTAATTACTAATTAAATTGAACTACTGAAGAAGGATTACCACGAAATAATGATACCCCAACTTACTGCTGTTTTATGGATAAGATGTGGGTGGCTTCTCTTATTATGAGCAGGTTTACGAAATGAATTCCATATTTTCAGATTGACATATGTAAGTCGATAGTTCATTAAAAAACACAGACCAACAAGTTAACGAATTATTAGAAGAAGCCCGGTTCCATTCAATGTAAGTCGAATTTCATTCATCTCAATTCAATTCGAATTTCGTACAGTTTTCGTAAAATCGACTCAATTAAATTCAGTTGTAGATTTATTGAATTCCGAAGTTCACAACTCAATTCAGCCCAATTCAAATGAATCTAGCACTAGATTTGGTGTTCAATTTAATTCAGCCGACGCTCTACATGAAAACTAATCTTCAATTCAACTCATTGTACAATCGTCATAAACCTAAACCATTTTCCAGCAGTGTTTAGCGAAAAATGCCATTCAATTCGATTAGTCAGCTCAAACCCTCAAACTCAGCTGCTTACAATTCATTTCAGTTGTATTCAACCGAATTGAATTGAAAACAGCACGATTAAGGTCAGTCAATCATTTAATATCAATTTATGTTTGGTATAATTTACGGAAATTCGCTTCAGTTTACTGAATTCTTACATTCAACTCAATTCAGCTCAGCTCAACTTAATTTAGCTACGCTTACCCCTCAATTTAATTCAACTGGTTCTAAACGTAAAACTAAATTCAATCCAACTCTCATTTTTAATCGTCCGTGAGGAATTCAGCTCGAATAACTTAAGTCCGACTGAACTTAGCATAGAATTCACTACAGTTGTAAACGAATTCAAGCCAATTTTATTAAATTGATAATATAATTTAAGTCAAATCTTTTTCTAGAACAATAAATTCATCTCAATTCTATTCATGCTTTATACAATTTGAGCAAATGACTCATGACTCAATTTAACTTAGCTCTAAATATATGTAATTCACCTCAATTCAATTCATGTTTTATACAATTTACTCAAATATGAGTGACTCAATTTAACTGAGCTCCAAATATGTATATTGAACTCCTAGGTTCAACTCATTTCAGCTCAACCCAACTGAATTCAGCTAGATGTGCACCTAATTAATACCCACTTGTCATTGAAAATATTCAATTCAACCGGTTCTAAACATGAAACTCAATTCAATTCAACTCATTTTGTAGTCGTTCATGAAGAATTCAGCTCAAGTAGCTCAAGTCCAACTTAACCTAGCATAGAATTCACTACAGTTGTAAAGGAATTCGAGCCAATTTGTTGATTTGATAAAACAATTTAAGCCAAATCATTTTTTAGAACTATAAATTCATCTCAATTCAATTAATATTTTAGACAATTTGTAAAAATATGACTGACTAAATTTAATTCAGTTTTAAATATGTTGAACTACTTCTTTCAAATCAATTCCGTTCAACACAACTGAATTGAGCCACATGTACTCGTAATTAATACCACACCCACTTGGTATTCAATTTAATTCACCCGGTCCTGAACATAAAACCCAATTCAATTCAACTCACTTTGTAATCATCCGTGATTTTGAAGAATCCATCTGAAGTAGCTCAAGTTCAACTGAACATAGCATGGAATTCACTTCGGTTGTAAACGAATTCAAGCCAATTCTATTGATTTGATAAAATAGTTTAAGTTAAATCTTTTTAAATTCATCGCAATTCAATTCACGTTTTGTGGAATTTGTGCAACTATGACTGACTCAGTTTAATTAACTTCTAGATATATCCAACTCCTAAATTGAAGTCAATTCAGTTCAACCCAACTTCATGTACACGTAATTAATACCCACTTGGTATTCAATTCAATTCAACCGGTTTTAAATATGAAACCCAATTAAATTCAATTCAATTGTAATCGTGTCTGAAAAATTCAACTGAATTCATTTGGCGTAAATCAAACTCAGGTGAGTTGAATTCATTTCAGTTGTAAGCGTATCGAAGTCAATTTAATTGAAGATAATACAGTTTAAGTCAATTATTTTTCAGATTAACTGATTTAAATTCAATTCAGGTTTTGTACAACTTGTGTGAATTTGATTCAATTTAATTCTGTAGTAAATATAATTGTCGAATTTCAACTTTCAGCTCAATTCAGCCCGGCTCAGCCCAACTGAATTTAACTGTACCCAATTCAATTCAATTCATCGCACTTGCGAACAGCATTCGACAGGATTTAGTTCATTTATATCCATTTCAACTCAATTCAGCTCACCTGAACTGAGTTTAACTGTACCCAATTCAATTCAACTCATTTGCTAAGAGTATTCGACTTACATTTGGTTCATTTATTTCTATTTCAGCTCAATCAGCTCAGCTCAGCTCAGCTCAACTGAATTTAACTATACCCAATTCAACTCAACTCATTAACGAACAGCATTCGACTTACATTTAGTTCATTTATTTCTGTTTAGAAATATTATTAGATTATATTAGGTTCACTAATTCAGTGATTTTGCAAAACTAAATTCACCTTCTAATTGCAAATTGCAAAAATTAAATTGAGTGGTCGATAAGAAATTTTCGCCATACAGAGCTGCCAAACCTATCAGAGTTGATTCATCAGTCAGATACAGATGAGAAATGGAGTTGGAAGTGAAAAGCAAAACTGGTTGAAGTAGACATAGAAATGGAAGGGAGCCAATTAAAAAAAATGAGAAATTGAAGTTTCATAACACGTAAGATAGATGTCAGCACCTTCCTTAACGTTTGTGAATCCCCTTTCCTTGCGTGTAACATTGCTTTAATTTTTTTATACCACCATAATTTATTTACCAACTTGATATTTATATTTTTAATTATTTTATGAAGCAAGAGGCGAGTCTTCTTTAAATCCTGATTGTACAACGTGTTAATCTCGTTCGCCGCTCGCCGAAAAAAAAAATGAAATTCCCTCCAGATGAGGCGGGCGAACCTGCCTTTGTTCGGGGGGGAGCAAAAACGTCCGGAGCACAGCGGGCGTGTCTCCCCAAAAGCTCCCGAAAAGCTTTATTATTTCATCAAGTAACCGCACGTGTTGACGGTCTGCCGTCTACGCGCGTTTCAAAATAAAGCCCCCAAGAAAAACAAACGAATTATTTTTCTCCGAAAGACGAGAGGATGAGGACGTAGCCGACGGCGTTTTATTTAAGAACGATATCAGGAAGAGGGAAGTTGAGGGCCATGGAGGGTTTAACTTAAAAACGCGCAAGGATTAATTAATTAAATAAATAAATAAATAAACTGGAGGAGCGAATTTTATTTTTGTAGATTTACGAAGAAATTTGTCGGTTAAAAAGCGAGGAATTTTCTCTTGTTTAAAAAAAAATGTGGGTGTTGTCATGAATTAATCTTCGTCTGTTTGAGAAATTATATTTAGTGTTGACGTGTATGCCACACATGTTTCTTGTTTCAAATTTCGGCAATTGAAAAAACGATGGCCGCTCGTCGGCGCGGCGTAAATTAAACAAAAGTCGGAAAAAATGTGGTAAACAAAGGGGCCGCCCGCCCCGCCCCCCCGCCCACCATATCGCAGTGATAATACATATGTATTATTCATGAAGACACATTCGCGCTAATATATTAAGCGAATGGAAAAGCAAAAGGGGGCGCAGGTGCGCCCCCCCAAAAATACTCGCCCATAACTGCGTAATCCAGCTCGAAATTTGATTTAGACCGAGTTTGCGAACTCGATCACTCATTGTGTTTAAGCTCGATCGGTGGTCGATGTTAAGCTCATCGCATTATTCATGTTTAAGCCCTGCAAATTCCGCCCTTTATTTCACCTACTAATTGACATTATGAGACCGAACGATGTTTCTTTTTTTTTTTTTTTGTTTTTTTCGTGCCGACGTCCCCGGAGTATCGGGTTTATCGTCCGCGTTAGCACTGTTTTGTCACTTCGCTCGTTCGCATGCAAGTCCAATCGATAAATGTGTGATTCGTCGTCGTGAAGAGCTTTACGAGATTTGAATTGGAAAAGAATTCGGGAAGTGCACTCGAGAAGTGAATGCGCACTGTACAACATCAAAACTTATTGCACCAAAGCTGCATATCAAAAACAGTGAAAATAGTGTAAGCGGGGTGAGTCTCTCTGAGTAAAAAAGCTTCTTTTAGATTTCAGCAATTAGGGCAAAACTCAATTAGTAATCGTGAACTGATAAGCTGCCACCAACGTTGGGTTATTTTTATTGATAAAAAGGGGCAATGAATTCAACTCTTTTACCTTACAGTTAAATTTAGTACAGGGTGGCTCTTGAGCTCATGACTGTACGAGTAATTTATTGGTTAATAAAGAGTGTCAACGAGTTGCTCACAATTAAGGAAAGTTTAATTACATTTCAAATCGAAACAGCCTAGCCATGTTGTACAATTTTTTTTTAAACAATTATCAAAAGCAGTTACGCAGTTTGTTTAGTATCTACCTGTGAATCATCATTTCATTGAAAAAGTTGTTAAATAATAGTGATTAATAACTATTATTCTCACAATGCCTGAACTAAGAATTTAAAAAAAGGAATTCCATGCAGACAAATGCGAAATCCAAGTCGGGATGACTTTGCATTTACACTCGAATCGCTTGGAACGTAGGTACAGTGCAACGCAGTCGCTCTCCCTTACACTTCTGATCAAGAGTAATCCGAGGGCATTGCCAAACTCAGATCGTATTTAATTCAAAACAATTAACGCGTTGGCTCATTAAATGTGTCTTGTTTGCGACGAGACGCTGACTATTTTGAGCCTCCTTTCTTCAATTTCAGTTCAATTATTAATAAATTGTGACATTTTTTTATTTCTGAGATAGAAAGCTGTAATTATTTTACCCTATTTAGTTATTACTTTTAATTCTGAGCGATTTATGACTTGTAAATTGATGGCACTGTACTCTTAAGTGGCTTTCATTTCTCGGTGTCACACTGTATATAGTTCACGAGATGCGGCTTCTGCGGCTACAGATTAATAACAAAAAAAATCCCATTTGTAGCATACTTTTTAAAAGACCCTATATTACCCTATATTATTGAAAAATTGAAAACTATATCTTTAGGAACAATTTTGCTAGTTTCTTGATGACAAGGTTTTAAATCGAAATCTTGTACTCATATTTTTGTTTTAGATTTTAGAATATTCTTTTTAATCCATATGCAGGGTTTGTATATAAGTTAAAGTACACAAATCTTGTATGTCAGTTAAAAACAAAACACTGATTAGGATAAAAAATAATAGTATTCTCGTGTCATTGTAGCATTTCTTTGAAAGACCTCGATGCGATTATTTACTGTTTATCCAAATGTATTCCTTGGCCTACCATTAACAAAACCCCTCTTACTTACCTGTCTCTTAAAAAATTAAGAAGAATCCTTTCTTTCGCGAGTTGAGCGTTTCTAGAATAATAATGAAAATTAATAATAATTACTCAGCAGAAAAAGTAAAAATCATTCTGATTAAACGTCATCTATGATCCAATTAAGAGATTAAATTAAATTGTAAATTATGATTTTATATTCAGTTATAATTTTATCATCACTGTTTTCAGTCCACGTTGATTTGAAAATCAGTCAAAAAAGAAAGTTAGTGACTTTTAAGAAATAGGTTCATCGTATTGAACTGTTGGCAGCGCCATCTATTGTCTCAAAGTATATATTAATGTAATGGGAATGTCAATAAAGCATTTCGTCTTTAAATTCCATGTGAAAACGTTTTTAATTAAATAAATCTAAAATGTAAAATCTATGCGAATAACACTGCCAGCTGTTGGCCCATCTAAAAGAGAAAAGACGAATTTTCTATATTGGATGCATTCAAAGCGCCATCGCTTGAACAAAATGGAAAACAATTTTATTTTAATTGAATTTCCTCTAACAGCATTTCATCTCTGCACTGATATTCTTCAACATAACTGTGCTTTCTAACTTCGCAATGATTTTAGTTTCAAAATTAAATTTGAAAATAGAAAATCAGTGACGGGAGCCCCATCTCTTGACCAAATGCGAAAAAATTTTGATCGAATTTCCTTCAATAACATTTTATCCTCACGCTGACATCATGTTATGTCTTCGGCGAAAGAAACCTTACCTTCTACCTTCAAAATGATTTAATTTTCAAAATTGAATTCATAGGCGTGATGGGAATTATTATTACATTTGGGAGCTCCATCTCTTGATCATAAATGAAACCTATTCTATTCTAATTTCTAATAGCAGAATACGGTATTTTCAGCAATAACTTCGCCTTCTACCTTTGTAATAATTAAAGAGTAACGAACATTGAAAGCAAATAAGTCCGTTTGCTAAATAGAACTTCAAAACGCTGTTTTGTTTCAATATTCTTAGTAAAAGGTTTTTTTTTTTTTGAAAATTGAATCGGAAACAGAAACAAAGTACGACAGGAAATGCCGTTTGTTGGCCAAAATTGAAAACCTTAAACCAAATCTTAACTGAATTTTAAATAATAATATTTCTGATGTTTAAAAGAATTTAGGGCTTTTTTTGATTAACAAATTATTTTCAACAAAAATAAAAGGGTTTTTAAAGTAAAAAATAGATCATATTTTCTTTTTTTTATGAAAAATTGTGCAAATCGTTCTTGATTGCAGTGAAAACCTCTGTACAGCTGTTTCAGCCCTGCTTGGGGCTTCTTCAGCAGAGATGTAGCTCGACATTCCCACGGCAATGTCAGGTCAAAAAGCGATCGTAAGATGTCGCTATTTTATCTGTTCATCTTTTTTTTATGATAAAGTTATCACTATTTCTCCTGTATGTAGTATGTAACTAGTATAAGATCTTATTTATACTTCTGTAGGTAAAGGATATTAGTTTGTTGTTGGTAAAACAAATCCACTACTTCTTCCAGTTCCATTAATCTTGAAATAATTAAGGAAATAATCATGAGTAAATTGGATCTTATCGCTGGAAATTATTTATGAAGACTTGTTAATTTGTCTAATGGTAACCGAAGCAATTCATTTATAAACAATCTTTCCGATTCTATCGGTAAAGACAAGTTTGTGAAATTTGTAAGTTATGATTAATTAAAGATGTGCTATTTAGTTTCATGTTTTTCTAATCTTAATGCAAATTTAGAGTAACATCCAAATGAAAATTGATACTGTATTTTATCATTAATATTAATAGTAGCATTTAGCTAAGGGTACAATTAAATGAAGAAGAAAATAAAATAAATAAAGTAGTCTTTCAATGACACAAAAAATGAAAAAAAAAAAAAACTGTGGTTACTACAGAAAGCCTTTCAAAACTTATGAAAATAGATTATTAAAAATATTTATCAGAAAAATTCGATCTCTGGAACCGAACTTTTAGAAATGGACTTTGTCACATCCCACGCGGATACTATAAAAAGGCAACTCAATGCCATTCATTATTAATTCATTAATGGAATCATCAGGAGTAAATGATTACATTCATTATTCATTCGGACACCTAGCCAGTGATTTAGTTTTAGATAGTTTAGTATCTACTTGTTCATTTCATTGAAAAAGTTGTTAAATAACAATAATTAATAACTATTATTTTCACAATGCATGAACTAAGAATCAAAAAAAGGAATTCCATGCAGACAAATGCGAAATCCAAGTCGAGATGACTTTGCACTTACACTCGAATCGCTTGGAACGTACAGTGCAACGCAGTCGCTCTCCCTCACACTTTTGATCAAAGAGTAATCCGAGTGCATTACCGAACTCAGCTTCTTTTGAACTTACCTACAATGCTGCATCAGCAGATCGTATTTAATTCAAAGCAATTAACGCGTTAGCTGATTAAATGTGTCTTGTTTGCGACGAGACGCTGACTATTTTGAAACATCGATCTCTGAACTCGAACTTTTAGAAATGCACGGTTGGTATAAAAAGGGGAAATTTGTAAATCAATGCGTTCATTATTAACTTATTAATGGAGTCATTAGGAGTAAGTGATTCATTCGGACACTTAGCCAGTGATTGGTAGAAATAAGTACGTCGCAGTGAGTTAGTGAATCGGTGACGTTTTGGCCTCGGATGAAGAGCCCAAAGTACTTCGACGGTAATATGAAAACATTTTCCATTATTTTTATGTTCGGTTTTGCGAATTGCTCTACGAATAAAAACAATTATATTTTCGAAGAAGACACGACTATTTCACTTTAAACAGTTAGCTGAAGCAATGTGCTCGAGAGATTTATGAAAGACTTACTAATTTTAAACTGAAGTTTAATTCTATTTCAATTTAATTCGTGCTTAAAGGCAATTTAGCGTAAGTCAGTAAAACTAAAACGAATCGGAATCGAATACAAACAATCGTTAACATTCACCTTCTTTTTTCGTTCGTGACTATACGGGGTGTTCTTTTACTGTGTGCAAATAAAAGAAAAACCTCAGCACAAGTACGCGGAATGCTACTGTCTGCGGGTATTTCTGTTGGCAACCGTATCATAGCCAAAAAATTTCGGATGGACCACTGGTTTGGAACTGTTGAAATGTGCGAGGAAGATAGGAAGGTCAACTTCGCCTTCCTCTCGGCAAGAACACGCCCACCGATACCGCACCCGATGTTCAACGCAGAGTTTCGTAATAATAATCACTGAACTATCGTTTATTAATTATTTTATTTAAAATTTTAATTCACTAAGCGAAGTAAAATGTTTTACGATATCAACTATCGACGAATAAATCCGAAAATTTATGCACCAATTGGGCAAGCGCGTTAAAAATGTTTTTCCTTCACCCTTTTACGTAAATAAACTTTTGCTGCAATCTCGCTGCTAGCTATGAAAGTACTACCACTTACGGTCCTTGGAAACAAGGTAATAATAATAATAAATTCCTTTATTGTACGTAGCCATTTACAAGAATGGATGCACACGTAATAAATATATCAATAAAGAATGACAAGAAACAGAAACAGGACGAAAACATAAAGAAAAAAAATCAACTTAGAAATAATGTAGTGGAGTTAGCTTAATTTGTCCGCTAGAAATTCAGCGACTGAGTAAATAAGTAAATATAAAAGTCTTTTAATAATAATTTAATAAAAATAATATGGAATGAGAAATTACAATTTGTTTGTACCTCGCTTATAATTTGTGCGGCAGTTGCGAACCGCAGCTTCTTGAGTTGCACTAGATTTTAATTTAAAATACTTAAACTTGTAATTACTTGCAGTAAACGTTTTGACGGAGCAGCTGATCGCAGCGGCGCTGAGTTACGTCGTTCCTGCTCGAGTTCCAGTAAGGCACAGACCCTGGCCTACTTCGGCTGCGGGTCGTAATTGAAGAGGCGCCCTCGTTCCACTTTTAGCTGCGCCAGCAGTTCTCAAACGGTTTTGTGAAATCTGCCACTGCATTTGTGCTCGAAAACTATTACATTTATGTTAAGAATCGTTGCCATTCATGGTGATATACTGCAGGTTTAAATATTTGCACACAGTAATGCAATAAACTGAGGATTAAAATAACTTGCCTTCATAATACAGGGGCTTAAAAAGGAAAAACATCCCTTTCGTTGTCCTGAAGTTTTTGTCTTTCCGGTAAAATATGGAGCGTTTCAGTAACCAGCGCGGTTTTCTCTGGTGGAAAACAAATATCCACCAACAATTTGCTCAGCTGTTCGCCGGTTAACTTTAATAACATTATTATCAAAGCCGAGAAGTATAAATTTTACAGTCGCTTGGCACATAAATCACCCGTCCAGGCAAATCAAAGCAAGGTAAATGCGCGCTCTTAAAATTTTATCGCGCGTTAAACATACGTGCATTTATTTGCTTCGCTAAGCGTGACCATCTAATTCCTAATTATTCGCCGTGGACATAAAACACGGCCCCCGCGGCGCGATTATCGCACGCAAGAAAAATTTTACGACGTCATATTCAACCGGCTTAATTTCGAGCGTTAAATTTCACCGAAAATTCGCACACTCAGAGGTGAAATATTAAACTTGATGTTACTGTCTATAGTAATAGGGGGATTTCCCCTCCCCGAAAGGATATTTTTTTACCTTGAAATAAAATAATGTTTATTTTTACCAGACTCATGCAGGGCGGGCTATTCCTCATCCACCTTATTCCAAACAACATATCAAAATAAAATTATGTAAACGCGCATCTGTTTCACATTCTTCGGGCTAAACGAAACAAAACCTCGTTTCACGCTTTGCATTTATCCTATATTTTACATTTAACGTGGCCGTTTTTGTTTTGACGTTTATTCAGCGTATTTCCTTTCCAGATATTTTATCCCAGGGAAATTCGTTATTCAGAGGGCGCGCGGGCGCGCTCGCATCGTAAAAAAAGAGACTTTTCCGACGGGAAAACGCACAAATTCGATCGCACGGTGCGGCGTTCGCAGGCGTTGCGGAATTTGTCAGCGTCCTATTAGTCCCCGCCGTCCGGTCGGTCTAATGTAATTTGGATCAAATTGGCTGCAGGAGCCCTGTAAATTGACCAGTTCCATTAGGCCATTATCCGAAATTTAAACTTTGCCACGGGTTACCCCGAAATTTATTCATTATTAATTCAAGTCGGGCCGCGCCCGGGGACTTCGGATTGTTATTATACGTATGTTGCCTAATATCGCGTGATGCCAACCTATAATTAAATTTCTCGTCGTCTTTATTATCGATGTTACGAGATAATTGGATTAAAAGTTACGCACGGCCCCGCAATATTCGGCCCCTGCAAATTTATGCAAAATACTAAAAGGCTTTTAAAATAATCGCGCTCCGATGATTTAATGCGTTGAAAGCACCCAAAGGAACAAAACGAAAGCAGCGGTTTGCTCCAGATAAAACCAAAGACCCAATAAATTATAACAAGAGATTAAACGGCTCTGACAAATCAAGCTTTTCTTCAAGACACGATTCAAAGAAGTCGAACCTCGAAGAGTTGATATTAGCAACCAAAATTATAATTATTCATAAAGTATGTCAAGTAACTAAAGAAAAATAAATTCATTGCACAACCATTGACCCCATAATAACCCATAATCATGGTATATCAATAAAATTTATTATTATTATTATTATTATTATTATTATATAGTTTTATTATTTTCGATTCTCGGCCTTGCTTGCTACGTTTCTGGCGAAGAAGCCCCAAATAGGGCTGAAACAGCTATTACAGAGGATGCTCTAGAGTTTCACTGCATTGAAAAACGATTTGCAACAATTTTGTTTTTTTTTAACTTTCATTTTGAAAGCAAGCATGGCAGTCTCGCACGGGGTGACTTGTTATGTAGCTAACCCGCTTCAATTTGTCGATCCTTTTACAAAGTTAGGTCAAAAAGCGATCGTAGGGTGTCGCTTTTTATCTATTCATTATTATTACATCGCAGTTGCCAATAAGTTTGGTTTGCAGTGGAAATCTCGAGTCACGTTTCTGCTGAAGAAGCCCCAACTAGGATTGAAACTGCTGTACGGAGGCTGCTCGAGGGTTTCACAGCAATTAAAAACGATTTGCAACAAAATTTTTCAAAAGTTGGAATTAAATAATCAAAAGTAACAAAAAAAAATGGTTAAACTGTATGGGGTGACTTCAATAGTTGCGTTGTTTCTGGACGAAGAATGAAAGGGCATCAATAATTTACTTTGAAATCAGTGCGTAACGAGGAGATTAATAACCAGTTAATGCCCGATTTCTTCACCTCTTGATAAACTTATCTGCCAGGTAATATCCTCGGAAACTATTATTGATACAATTAGTGATGTAAGTTCCTTAAATGACACCGGTCATGACAGTGGTCACAATAAAAATGACGGTCACGTCACAATGGTCATTTTAAAAATGGGGCAAAACCATGATTTTAATAAACGGCTGTCATTTTTAATAGATGACCGTCATTTATATTAATAAATGACTGTCACAGATACGTGCAAATGGGCGTGTGTGCGTGTAAAATTGAATTGTATTGAAAAAATACTTCACGTAAAATAAAAATATAAGGTCCTTCAGTGTTTATGACTATATCCTCACAAAAAAAAAGAAACTATTTAACTATAAAACGTGAAGAAGTCTAGCCAACAAGTTCAGGTACAGATACTGATGAAGAAATGAGCAAATAGAGACTGATATTGGGGTATTAAGTCATCAACTTGGTATCGAATTGTATCCATAACACTGAAGGAGGACTTGAAGTGAATCCCGACCTCCCCGAGAATTAATTCGAGCGTCTTTCGAACCCACGACCTTGCGATTGCAAGGCCGGCCCTCTTACCATTTGGACCGTTCTGACTTCGATAAATTTTAATGACTTTGTTAAGATAAAAAATTTTAATTTCTGTTGCGAGTATGCTGTATGTTGTATACCTTATCTGTAAGCTGTAAGAATTTATGAAACTCTTCAGGAAGCAGTTTTTTAATTGGAGTTTAACTTTAAGTTCCGTTTTAGTCCTACGGAAACAATTTTTTGTCCTCGTGCCTAAGGGCATTTACCTTCGCTGTTTTGATTTAAATTTTGTTTAGTAAAAAATTGTATTTATTTCATTTAATATGCAATTGATGATGGCGACAAAATGACCGTCATTTACACTTAATTACATTAATATACTTAATAACATTAATTAATGACCGAAATGACCGTCATTTTACATCACTAGATACAATAGTTTCCAAGGATAATACCTCGCAGTTAAATTTATCAGGAGGTGAAGAAACCGGGCATAAGTCACCCTTAGTATTTACCCTTCATTTTATTAATTTTTCATTTTGATTTTATTTTTTAGTGAATTAACAATCGATCTAAAACATTCTTTAAGTTAACCCGACGGTTTGGGTTGGTTGATAGTTAATTCCAAGCGATTTTTTTCAGTTTTAAATTTTTGAAAGTTCGAATCATTTTCCTCTAGCTATAAGTTTTCTTAGGTGGACTGAAACTGGGCTGGTTGGACTTGGAATTTTATAATAATCTACTGGGTTGTGAACTGAGCCCCACAACTTACCTGTCGAATCGATAATAAAGTGCACCAGAAATAAACTCCTGGACCTGCCAGCTCGCTCGGTTCTAGCTGTTACATTAAAACGCCGGGGCGATTTTTTTTTAAAACGTAAGAAAAACCTTCAAGGCGATAATCTCGCGTCACGTGACTCGCCTTGATTCGTTTGAATTACGAAAACTATTTTTACCGAATCATATGACAGGGTTATGCTCAGCTCAGATAAATACCGGCTTTTGTGACTCCCCAAAGTTATTCTTCATGCGTTTGGAAATATTGCCAGTGAAACGGTCTTTTCCTCTTAATCGAAAGGGCAAACGTTTTCGTGAAAATACCTCGCTCAGATGGAGATGTGGGCCGTGGATCGAACTTCGACGATAATTAGTTTATGGGCGCCAGAGGTAATCCTCGTCCATTCAAAACTCTTATCTCCATGAACGAATCGCGCTAAACGCGAACGCAAAGTTAAGTCCGACTACAACCGAAGTCTGATACCGGAATATACGTCCGATATTAAAAGTTTGTGAGAGAAAAAGAACGAGAAAGTGTTTAGGAATGTCTGAAACAACACAACGCACATTTGCACAACTTACCTGTGTAAAGTCACTGAGGCTTCTAATTAGTGCGAAAATGCACTAGCGCGTCGCAGAGTGGTTTCAAAACGGGAGAAACCCGCACTCGAATTATATCCCTTGAAATAATAACCCCGCCCCCCACCAAAAAAAAAGAACACACAGAATGAAACACATTCTTGCGGTTGCATCAACAATGCCAGGGGTCGAGATCGCCGCCGTAAACGCGAAAGTGAACACGTACCACGTGCGAAATCAGCCATTCGTAAACTAGGATAATATTCCGGGGATGAAATTCACATGTTTAAAATTTGGAAGGGATCGATTAATGCAATTAAGATGTAACAGATGATGTTGGCTTTAAGAAATCGAATAGGAGACCTCTTTAAGATGCAAATATAAAAAATAAAATAATAGGAGGCAGTCACATCAAGTCAAAATTTGTTAAATCTGACTTATATGTAAACAAATGCTATATATATTTCTTTTTTAGTTTTTCCATGAAAAATTCAACGAAAGAGAAGCGTCAAGTCACTATTTTATAGTGAATTTGCTATACTATAATTTTTTGTGCTCGCAGAATCATTTCATTGTATAGACGACTCAATGCAATTGTTGATTAGTTGAAAACTATTAGCAAAATCAAGTTGTCGGTTGGGATTTCTACTAAAAGTTGGCTGATGCTGTTACGGTTTAGAAAACCACTTTTCGGGAAAGAACCTGTATATTGAGTTTGTATCGCATTTATCTTCGATTGCGTAATATTTAGAAGGAAGGCGAAATAGGCACGGCATAAAACGTTTCACACAACTTCTAAACAGAAAGTATTTAGAAATGGTGTGAAACGTTTTATACCGTGCAATTTCTAAACAGGAAGTATTTAGAAAATGTGCGAAACGTTTTATGCCGCGCCTATTTTGTCGTTTTTTATTGCTTCAAAAATAGTTCTTTCTGCATTATCTCCGTCGCTGAAATATTTGGATTCGTGAAACACAAATGGTCTCACGCCTTGCTTTATGATCGTAAGAACAAGTCCGACAATTTTTTGCATTGGTTTCAAAATACCCCGGCCCTAAAATATCCTAAAATTCTAGATGTATCGGACTTCTTCATGGTTTTAAGTAAACAATATCGTCCGGAGGTTTCATTTCCAATCATATATTTACATCAGCTTTTGCAAGCTCATATTTTCTGTGGGAATTGATCAAATTATTTAGTCTACGCGATGAGATAATCACAAAAATTCCGCCGCCGCGCCGTTTACCTTTTCTTACATGACTAGAGCATGAGAATTGCAGTTTTTTGCGGGTTGTTATTTCAACGGAGAGATTAAATTGCATTCACCCTCGACTTTTAACGCTATTGAGTTTTCTTTACGTCATCTGATACTCGTTGGTTCCTGCTGAGGTCTCGATGTTTCGATTCTTGCAAACCATTCCCTCGAACGTTAGTGGGCACGGCTTGTTTGCCTTTGTTTTGGAGCACGAAAATTGCAATATTTTGCGGGTTGTTACTACAACGGAGAGATTAAATTGCATTCACCCTCAACCTTTAACCCTATTGGTATTTCATTACGTCATCTGATACTCGTTGGTTACTGCTGAGGTCTCGATGTTTCCAATTCGTGCAAACCCTTCCTTCGAACATTAACGGGCACGGCTTGTTTGGCTTTATTAACTTGTAACGTGTCGGGAGCGATTAAATAAATTATTTCTTTTTTAAATACGGGTAGTCTTACATAAAAAAGTTCTACAGGTCACGTATGCATTAAAGATTTAAAATCCAGTTTAATGAAACCATTCACGGCGAAATCGAAACACAAGTTAATGAAATAGTAAAAGACAAACGCGGGACATGAAAACGAAATAGCCCCGCTTCGAATCACGTACGAATAACTCCCTAATCCTGGGGCCGTTTCGTCCACCGAATTACGTATTTACGAAAGGACGTAATCGTAAGACCGCCGTCGTCCGTCGTGCGTCGCGGCGCGGCGCGGCGTTGGGTGTTTTACGCCCCCCCGATGTGTTTCGGCACGCCGCGCGGTTTGTTTTCGTTTTTGTTGCGAAAAGGGCATTAGCGCGCTCGCCGTTTAGCCCGATACGCCCGTATTTATGCTTAGCAATATTAAATTATGTGCGCCGGACTGCGGCGTTTAATGTTTCGAAATGGCGGCAAAAAGCGACGCGAATACGGATCTGCTTGCAAACCGATAAAATAAACGTTTATGCAGTCGTTACTGTTTACGGCCACTCTGTTGTTATATTGCACATCTGTTAAATACTAAAAAGTGTAATAATTAAGGGGGAAAAAATACGGAACAAATGAAATTACACGTGATATATTATACACATAAAATGAAAAGCTGAAAATAGAAGACGTAATTCATACTGCAAGAGCACGGACAATAATTGGGAATCCGTGTAATCACATATCTGTTGAAACGAAATATTAAACCTCTTTATTATTAGGATTTGTGCAGCTAGCTTAAAAGTTTTTATTTTTTTTTTCTTTCTGCTTTAACTAGAGTTTAGATTTTGGTATAACTATGCACTTCTCCTGTTTCTTTTCTTTTTGTTGTTGTCAGTAATGAAACTTGATTCTGTACGACCTAAAATAAAAAGAATGCTCAAAGAAAGAAGCACTGTGAGTAATAATGCTCCTGAGATATTATGATTCGGAATACATTTCGATGTTCATTTTAAGGGATGAAAAAGATACAACCCCCCCACTATTTCACATTCAAGCGGAGCGAAATTTCGCCCGATCTAATTACATTTTAATGGCGCATAAGCCCTAGATATATTCCCTTCCCGAGCAAAAGCCTCAGCTCCTCCACCAAAAGACGCGCAGTATTTACACACTCGCTCTTCGGGGGTGGAATAAATTAACAGCACATTCGCTCGGGTGGCGCGCGAAGGGCAGCACAAACACAAACACACACACAAACACAAACGTACTCAACACGTAGAGCAAGGCACGTGTGAAGAGCCATTAGAGAGGCACGGGTCATTGCCGCTAAACATGGGGTAATGGGGCAGAGGCGACGGCTCGATCACCGCCTCCTCCACCATAAATCTATCCGATAATGGCCCAAATACTTCTGCTTTTATTTAGCATCGCACGACATTGTTGCCGCCGCTCCTGCGTTGTTATCATCGCGTCGGGATGAGAACTTCCCCTGTGAATTATGTCTCCCTGTATGAATATTTCGGGTGAGCAACTCGGATATTAAGCTTATAACTTACAGGAGACTCCTGAAAATGAAACTGTAAATAAACAGGATTTTTGCACGTTCTCAGAAACAATTTCGAAAATTTATATTTTACGTTTCAGCTTCAGTTGCTATTAACACGTAAACTTTCCCTGTTGTGTTATAATATAAAGGTGGTAGATTGGAATCACGTAATCCGGGGGCGGCGGGCAAAGTTCCGGATATCCGCGAAACTTCGTCAGCAGGTGAACATCGCATCGCATCGGCCGAATTGAATCAGACCGTTCGCCCTTAAAGTAGAACGGCACGCTTCGCTTGGCTCCCCGCAAATTTTTTTTTTGTCGTCGCCAAACTCCCCCAGGTAAGTAAGACCGTTGTCGGAACTTTCGAAAGCTGCAGTTTCCAACAATCCTTTTAGGGCAATCCGGACGGAGTTTTACTTTTCTTGTTCCGGACTCGCGCCGCCCGCCAGCCCGCTCGGTGCGAGTGGTCTTTGTAGTGTGGCTTGGTTTCCTCTATTTGCAGCTTTCTTGCTTCTTGCTGGGATTTAGAAAAGCGAAAACCGAAGTAAAAACGTTCGAATGAAGAGTGGCTGGTGTTACTTTATCAGATAAATAGACGGCGATGAAAGTAACAACGTCTTATACTGGGTCATTCGAAATAAGTGTCCGACCCGTCAACTACAGGTAGTACACAAAAAAAAGAAAACGAAAAGTCTATATGCATAGGGGATCTAATCTCCTAAGTTTTTGAGATAAAATGCATTGAAGATTCTGATATAAATTAGTTGATGGGTTGTATTGCGTCACAAGAATAATGAACTCGTGTGGAATAGAGCGAAACACAAGCGTTTACCTTGAAATGAGACTCTAAAACGTTTTGATTTATGGCTTTTTGCGGGAAAAAAACGTAAAACACGCAATTTATTCATTCGAATTTCGGACTGAATCACGATTTCCATTCTGGATTCAATGGAGATCGCAATTGCATGACCGTAGTGAATAAGCTCACTTATTCTGAATCACCCTGTACAGTCTTCTCATTTTAAATTCGGATATTCCCGAAAGACGATGCGTGTGACTCGTCCAAAGTAGGAGTAAAAATTTAATCGCTAATCTCGTTTCTTGTCTAGAAAGTAATTAATTATTAAGTGGGAGTTTAAAAAAACGTTATGTTTGGGTCGTAAAGCTCAGCCCAACAAAACAAACAACCTAAACTAAAATGTTTTCTCACCATCTGCTCGTATTTTAAAAGAACTTGCGCCTTAGGTTTCGATTAGTTTTCTGTTTTTTTTTTTTTTTAATTTAAACAATTTCTTGTAGAATCCAATGTCTGCAGCACTATAAATGTAACTTTGAAAGCGGCAAGCAACATTACCAGACAGATAAATCCCGGGGACAGTAATGAATTTCGCCACCGCTGAAAGTGTGTTCATAAGCTTTTGTTGGGGGTTGTGAAAATTTCTCCCAAAGTTCCACGAGCTGCTTTTAAAGTTGCGCGTCGCGTAAATTAATCTTGCTTTAAAGTTTTCTAAGCCTCGTGCTTCTCATTCGCTCTAAAACAAAACGAAAAGAAAAAAAAAACGTAAATTTTGAATCAGAAAAAAACCTAGTAAGCTGCTGTTCGGTAAAAACAAATTTGATCATTTAGCTCTCAATCTCCTAATAATTATGTTAATTATTATTATTTTTTCGAGCAGCTTGAGTTATTCGACTAACCCTGAAACACCCTATACATCAAGCTTTGTAATTAATAAATAAATAATAATTCCCTCTTTCAACTTTCATTACATACGTAAGTGCCCTTTTGATAGTTGAACAAAAACGGATTTATTTTTTTCCGGTGGAAAATCTCCGTTCTTTCAACTTCTCAGATTGAATGCGATACGTCTGAAACGATTACGGCGGCGGCTTTAATTCATCGCGGAAGAAAAAGCTCGCGGAACTTCCATCCTCGCAGATGAATTTTCCAGACTGTTCCCGCAGATTCAGCGGTTTTATTTGCCCAGCCCTCTACAAATAAGGATACATGCTTCACATGCACTTGACATGCCAGTTCTGAAATGAAATAGCATTTTACTTCTGCCTGTAACATACGCGAGCTTAATATTTACCACGGGGATTTAAGCTCTCCTCAAATATTTGATCGCCGAGGTAAGCCTATCGAGATTGTAGCTCGACGGATGTAGCGAAAGGAAAATATCAGAAACATGAAAATTAATGAATTTCACAAAACAAAAAAAAAAAAATAAGTTCGTATCGCCTTTATGTATTGTAATTATTAGTATTTATAAAGACTTTTGTCCTTTACAAGACAATTTTTGAACAGAAAATCATGATAATTTTGTAATTTTAAAAATGATTACCATAAAGAGAGAAAAAGGGACGGAGAAATTTGTACACTTCTTAAAGCCTCATTTATAATTTACATTATTACACACTATAATTAATTATAATAATAAAAATTAACTAAATAAAGAGTATTTCAAGCTAAATACGTACTGGAAATGGGTATGAAAGCTCATTAATTAAAGAAAAATGTTTGTTGGTACACATAAATATTATTTCTTTGAATGTCTCCCGAGATGAAATGGAAGTGACGATTTCTCTGAGGGTTCCGTCCGACGACGGTATTTTATTTTCTCGTTTCGAGAGAAGACCATTTTCAAAGGTCACGCTTCTTACATCTGCCGAATTAAGTACGGCCCGCTGGTTTCCGAGCCGAAGGTTAACAAATCGCCGAAAGAAAGTGAAACAGAACGTAAATAGAAGTAAATTATCGCCTCCCCTCCTGCCCGCAATATCACGGCCGAGGTCGTGCGACAATCTCGCGCATTTGCATGAAGTGATAAATTCCCTGTCAATTTTCCTCGCCGATTTTGTTTCGGTAACGTATCGGGTCCATTATCGTACGGAATCGTTTCTGACAGGTCATCGATACACCGTGCTTTAGAGCTTCCCCGCTTTATTAAATTAGTTAGCGTCAGCGAAAATTGAAGAATCGATGGAAAATATTGCGGGGAGAGATTTTCCGCAGACGAAAAATAAGATTAAGCTAAGTTAAGTTAAAGCACCGGAAACGAATGGGTTTTTGCCCGGATCAATCCGGAGGAGCTTTCGCTTGCATATGTTTTTGCGACGTTGCAATTGCATCCGCGATACCACAAAGCTCGCTTTAACTGAGAGAACACTTACGTGCATGGCTAAGAAGTATTTAGTTTGAAGCGCAGGATTAAGTTCCTCGGCTTAAGCGGCTAAGTAGGAGCTTATGTTGTTTGCCTTGATTTACAAATAGAACTTGTGCAGTGCACAAGTGCAGCTCGCTGCTATGTTTTGGGGGGATACACAGGGAATTCTTGATAAATCCGGAAAACCCCTTACTTCGGTTTTAAAAATCGCCCTTGATGGAAAGCTCTCTTAGAGATACATAATCCAAAATACTCTAAATTTCTTGTTATCTTCACAAATACTACCAAGAGCTTTAACGCAAACAGACGTTGTTTCTTTTTATAGTAAATTATAATCTATTTTTTTTTTTCTTTAAGACGAACTTCAAAACCAGTTTTCTTGAAAGTTCGCACTATAATAGGCTAATCAATCATACTTTCCACATCACAATTGCCCATTGAAAAACGTAGAGTGTTTTTTTTACACTCGATTGCTGTTGCTTTTAATCAACAAATTAAAAATGCAAGGGTAAACAACGGTTACTGCACCGCTCATTTTGTACGTTATTCTTCAGCAAGCGCTAAATAAAAAAGCGTTTGTTCGAAATTCCCAGCAAATTTAATTTAGTTCGAACAAAATTAAGCTCATTTTTAATTATAGAGCCCCTTTTACCGTCCACGTACCTCCCAACGAACGAAAAAGCTCCCCCCTCCCCGAGTTCGGCCGTGCTTTAATCAGTCAAATTATAGTTGCGAGAATGCAGTAATAAAAACGCTAATTTCAGGCGGATTCCGTTTAATTGAGCGGAATAACGATTTTTCCAGCGGACGTGATTTCCGCTTTTCGAAAGAAGAAGTCCCGAAGCTCGCTTTTGCCTTTTACGTGCGATTTATTTAATATCTTGCGCGCCCGGTCTTTGTTATTATTATATTTTTTTTTCGCGCCCCGCTTTTTCTTCCCGGCAATTTAATTTATTTCATGTAAAGTAAATATTGACGCGGACTTTTTTTTAATTATTACAGCAGTGGAGGCGGAGGAGGAGAAGGGGAGGAGGAAGCGCCCCAGCTTCGCTTCGATAAATAAGGATAAATATTTGATTTAATTCGGAACGCTTCCGTGTACTCAGCGACGCCAATTAATTTCCTGATTTTCTGATTTTCACCGATCAAATCCCTCCGGACTTACACACACACACACATACACACAAACTCACATACATATATTGTTGGAAACGTGATAATAAATTCCAGAAGCGCAATTCGCGGAAATTACTCTCGTTCAGCTCAACGTTATGCAAACTGCACTTGCGCATCATCTCCTCCATGATATTTTACAGGAGGGCCGGAATAGAAAGTTTTGCCCCCGTTCAATTATTAGTCCGTGAGATTGCAGCGCCGAAACTTCCCCGGCCATAATCGACGGCGATATTTCAGATGCACTCCCCGGACAAACAAACGGCCGACACTTAGATATAAC
Organism: Prosopocoilus inquinatus; assembly: GCA_036172665.1. Lineage (NCBI taxonomy): Eukaryota > Metazoa > Arthropoda > Insecta > Coleoptera > Lucanidae > Prosopocoilus > Prosopocoilus inquinatus. The sequence continues at coordinate 5,035,181 of CM069873.1, forward strand.
AAAGATAGCGGAAATATCTCCCCGGGGCGTCATTTTGACGCTCGTCCACCGCTTCAAATTTCATCGGGGGCCCGAGACTGCATTTGTTTCGGGATTCCCCGACGCCAGCGGATTATGTTCACCTCCCTCGTTTTACATAACTCCTAAGTTAGTAAAATATTACCCTGGAATGTCGTTCGTGTTTTCCCCGGGGGCGGCTTCACCGGTCGTTTGCGCAGCTTTTTTATAACACCTCGCGACAGGATTTCTAATCCTCGAGCAAAAAAACATAATTTCCTGTTAATTTAATCTTCAAGAAGCATCCGGTCGAACATGTAACGGTTCAGTTAACTGGATTATTAAAAAAATACTAAATTTTTGTTGTCGTCCGGGAGGCAAGGCACAAAATTTGGTGCCGTTGATTATAATAATTGGTTCTGCGTTGTTGTACGTTTGTCTGTCTACCCTGCGTTTATTGTCTGACGTTCTTCAGTTTCTCACCAACGACAAACACATCGGTCTTGGTGGTCGTCCTTAATCACCAACAAAAGGATAAGTCTCAGAATTTGCGTGACATCCAAGAGGTTTCGTCTGATCATCGAAGACAAGTAAACACAAGCAACTGTTTCTTTTCTGTGTGACTTTTAGAAACGGCGAAATTCAGAACTGACCGAGAACACAAACAAGCATATTCTTAAAATTGTAAACGCCCGGAAAAATCGATCTTTTACTTTATTCAAAATTTTAATTTAATTTGATTACTGCGAGTGGAATTTAATCGGTTTTATTTTAAATTAAATTTTCTCAGCCAATAATGATTTGCACAGGAAATACTGTAGTCATAACAATAATAATTAAGATTGCGTTACTCGCAGAAACCGTGAGACTCTATTCCCTCTTTCCCCGCCGTGCCAAATTATTGTTGAAAGCTTGTTAAAGTTGCCCCCTGAATTAGGGAATCTTTGTAACGCCTGTAAGATAAGCGAAAGAGGTGGACATTCTTAAGATAAGCATCCAGGCTCCGCGGCAGGAGGGAGTGAAAAATAAAATCAGTCTCCACCGAGAGGATCCATCGCAAGGCTCCAAAATGTTATCCTCCTACCCGTTCAATCATGCGGTTGTTTTTACCATAGCAGTTTAACCCCCTAGAAACCCCTTCAGGGAAATATGAGTGAATGTGTGTGTTTGTACACGCGGAGAACACCAGCCTTGGGGCCCAGATTTCAATCGAGGAACCCTCAGGCATCCCAAAAGCCTCTGTTACTGCGTTTCGCCTCTGATAAGGTATTGTATTTGTTATTTTATACGTCATGTCATTTTCTTTTCAAAATTCCTATATATTTATATTTTTTTTGTACTTATTTTCTTTGTTTGTATCAATTTAAGTCAGTGCTCAATAAATCCATTGTATCACATGAGGGATTTTATTTATTTGTACAGTTTCTGAGCCAAGAGCCCTTGAAAGCCTTCGAAAGAGTTATTAATTAATCAGGTAAACGGGTTCGGTAATTTCCTAAAAAAAATTACCTGGTGGCAGCAAAATTTTATTATTCAAAATTGTCTTTAATTCATTTAAAGCACGCTACCTGCTTGAATAGTAAAGTACAGATAAGGGGTGGAATTTTCTTATTTTTTCTATTTCCCAAAGAAAAACTGACTTATAGTAATAGAAAGTTCCTGTTTACAAAATCCTGCTACGAGATTTCGTCTTTCTTGCATCCATGTCCCCAAAAATGAAAAAGAAAACACTGATTCCTCCTGAGTCCAAAATCCCAAAGATTGCGCTGTCGCAAATACTTAAAAAATTCATTAAAACCTATAGTTTCTACGTGTCTGCCAAACACTTAAACCTCTCGCAGGTGAAAGTGTCAGCTTTCTTTTCAATTCATAGAAATTTCAAAAGCATTATACCCCCAGGAATCTAGAATTCCAAAGTTTACAGCCTCCCAAATATTCTGTTTATGACTTATAGTTAGTGCCATCAATTTGCCTTTTTAATTATCTAGACAAACCTTCAAGCCTCTCGCAGGCAAAAGTTATCCTCAATGTAAGAATTTAGTGTAAGAATTTGAAATTCCAATACGAGAAAAATCAATTTAATTTCATTTAATCTCTAGTTGATAAGCTACGCCGTGAGAAATGAAACGACGGTTCTTACACGGGAAAATAATACGTTTTCTTTAATTTCGCGTATTGGATGAAATACGATACTCGGTGAGATCTTTATGTTTCACCTTGTGATGATTAAGTGAAAAGCTCGCGATGCAATACTCAAGCGAATGGGAAACTTAAAAAAAAAACAGCACCATGCTACCTAACGGACGGAGATGTTTGTGGTCAAAGCGTCTCGAAGGAAGGCGGGGATATGAGGTTGTGAAAAGCTGGCCATGAAATTCCCAATTTTCAAGCGAATGGAATACTTTAAAAAAACATCCCCAAGCATCATCATCATGCTACCTACCGGACGGAGATGTTGGCGATGAAAGCGTCTCGAAGGAAGGCGGGGAGATGCGGCTGGAACGTTAATAAAAACCTTTAACATTTGAATTAAGAGTTTAATTGTTGCGTGATCCTCGAATCAACTTAAAGAAAAAGCTTGCGTCTTCTATCGTTTCGGCCGATTCTAAATTGAACTCCAGATTTAATCTTCTTTTATTCAGATTCGGTAATTTCCCCAAGTTTGATAATCGGGAAGGGAAGCAAAAGCTTTCCGACGCAGAGCGTTTTTCTTTGAGTATTTAAAGCATCCAAACAAAATTCTTATTTATTTATTTTTCTTGTTTTTAAAATAACGGGTACGAGAAGATTAATTTACATTCCGATTGGTAAGTGGGTTCAATACCGCTTGAAAAACTAATCACTGCGAATGATAGATCAATCCTTCTCTCTCTCTCTCTCTCTCCCTCTTTTTTATCATAATATTTTGTAAAAATTTGTTTTCTTTTTTTAGCGTTTTTGCAAGTATAAAAGATTTAGGTTTCCCCGAGTTCTTTTTTGTGTATTTAAACAGAATAATCATTTGTTTTAATAAAATTATTATACCCCTTAAATAACGGATACCAGAAGATTAATTTAGATTCTGATTGGTAAGTCGGTTCAAAACCGCCTGAAAAACTAATCACTGCGACTGATAGATCGGTCCTTGTCTCTCCCCCTCTCGTTCATATTTTTGTACAATTTTGTTTTCTTACGTATAACGTTTTAGTAATTGTAAAAGATTTATTTCGTAAACTATTTACACGTCATTGGTTATTATTTTGTTGTTTTCTTTACTTCAATATAGGAGTATTTGTTAAAATCACCATTCTCTTGTATTTCAATTCAATTTTAGGTTCATTCAATACCTCCAACAATTTATTCAGGAGGGAAAATCTTCACAAGAAGAGAAGCAACGATCCAGTGGAAAATTTGGCAATCTTCAGGCGAATAACGGCACTGTTCCGGCGTCTCGAGGAAAACATCGGTGCGAACGAATTTTTGGCTACATTTACACAAACTATTTTTTTGTTTCGTTGATTGTCAAAAGGTAAAAGAATTTCAGGCTAACCACCCCTAATTACTAGAGAAATAACTCACGTCCGTTACATCACAGCATTTCTATCATGAGATCCACAATGTATCTCAGAAAGTTTCGGTTCACTATGGAAAATGTCGATAATCTTCAGGAGAATAACGGCACTGGTCCGTCGTCTCGAGGAAAACATCGGTGGGAACGAATTTTTGGCTTGGCTACATTTACACAAACTATTTTTTTATTTCGTTGATTATCAAAAGGCAAAAGAGTTTCAGGCTAACCACCCCTAATTACTAGAGAAATAACCCACGTCCGTTACATCACAGCATTTCTATCATGAGATCCAATCCAATGTAACCCAGAAAGTTTCGAATCCTCTTTCACTATCTCTCTCTCATGTTCTGTCTAATATTTATTGGTGTTTTTTTTTTTTTTAATGAATCTGTTTAGACTTCAGTTTGAGTATTGAAAAGACGATTTAATTAGTTTACGACTGCGGTTTTTAAGAGAACTGCGCAGTTAAAAAGTAAATTATTAACAACCTTTTTTCAGTCGTTCTTTTCTTTTGAATTCTAAACGCCTGTTTGAATTTAGATGAGGTAATCCTAGGACTCTGCATTACAGAAGCGCTTCTCTTCACGGTATTCTTCACGTTAACGCGGTTGCTTGTTTTCAATTACACGCTCACACGCTCGCGCTTTATGAATATTTGAATGTCTTCGGCGAGCTGAAGAGATGAGATCCAATCGCCTCTTCGCAAATCTGGGAATTAATCGCCCGTACTTCGTCAGACTCCTCGCGGAAGAATGCAGGATTAATTCCGGCGAGGAGGCGATAAGTTCCGGGTGCAATCTAGATCTTGGGAAGCGACGAGGTGTTCAAAGCCGTCTTTGCAGCGTAAACTCCGCTGTCTCCGGTTAAATTAAATGTACACAAGGCAGGGCTTAATACAAACACGTCCTCCTCCTCCTCCTATTCGGCAGGCAGTCGAAACTTGCATAAAAATCGATTAGTTTCGAGCGTTTTCGAGTTTTTCGAATTAAGCGGGAACGAATTTATCTAGGTCGCGTGTAATCCCGGCAATTTCGGTAACAAGTTTCGAATTAAGTTCCTGTAAATATGAATGAACTGGGACAGGCAAAGCTCGGGCATTATGTGCTTAGCCCCTGTAATGCAGCCAGACATGCGATGCAAAAACCGAGCGCGGGGAATTAATGCATTTTGACGTCGGTCGGTCGGTTCTCTTCTCGGCTATATAACATCACTCACTTGAAAACTTCCGTTTTCATTAAATAATCAATTTCTAATTTAAACGGCGAATGTTGTTTATTGTTTCGTGGAAACGCAAGGCGGGAGCTTGAATTTTAAAGAGGTTCTCTGTCTACGGTGAAAATGCCGGAGCAAACGGCCAACGAAAATATAAAACGCCTTTCATATGCAGATCCGAGATGGTCTGGCCAGGTCTTGGATAACGTCGCGTTCACATCGTCTCGTCCGAGGGAAAGAATATTTTTAAAATAGCGTCTGAGCTAAGTTTATGGTGCTGAGCGTTATCAAAACGAAAAACACTCGCGTTGAATTGTGGATTTAAAATTCATAAGGCGACCCAAAAGAGCAAGCGACACAAGAAATTTACACTCGAGATATTATTGTTCACGTCGAGAGGAGGATTACTTTTATTTTAAAGCCATCACACTTGGTATTCGTAATTCAGGATGATTCTCGAGAGTTATTTGCTGTTGTGACGCAGTGCAGTTATTCCTGTAAACACCAACCAATTTATACAATGCGTTTTATACTAAAAACGCAGTGCAGCTATTCCAGTGCGCGCCAACCAATTTATATCCTAAAAGCTATACACACATATAAGACTCCATACCTTACAGTTTTTTGCTTTGTTTTTTTTTCGAGTACTCTCCAGACACAAAAAACAAATTTTATTTAGTTAATAAAAATTATAAGACTGAGACGCTAAGATCCTCGGGAAACCATCTTCCTTGCAACCTAGAAAATCAGACATTTCATGAATGAATTCTCTCTACACGTACACCCAGCAGGAATATTTTTTTTATCACAACTGTTTAGGGAAATCGCTGTTATTATTTCGCCCGCTGTTTAATGTTGTTTATAAAGCGTCAGAAATTACTGCGTGCTAAACGTTTATTTTGACAGTAAATTCAGAAACAATCGAAATCCATTCCGGTCAATGACTCAGAATTACACATCGTTAAACAAACAATGGGGCCCCCCCTCCGCAATCTTAACCATAATAAACCCATATCTCATAATGCGTCAAACAAAGCCTGCGACGACGGAGGCTCAATCTAAACATAGCGCACATATTCGCGCGTCTAATTCCGTCTGGTGATGCGCTCCTGCGTCAAAGAGGATACGTTCTGTGAAGGCGTCGCGACGCAACGTCGAGGAAAATTTTGTACTTCACAGAGAAGAAAAGTTACGGTGCAAAAATAAACTAAACTAAACTAAACTAAAGAGCAAGGGCGAAATTCCGGGAAGCATCCCGGAATTAAAGGACGAATACGCATGGTCTGTTTCGAAAGCTCACCGCTGGCGATGCTGTGGCAGCACTGCAGCTCTGGACCGATCAATATTGTACACTCCCTTAAATACGCCTCGTGCGAAACAATGCAGTGGCTCGGAGTTTTCGGAGGAAATTCCGGGAAGCAAAAAAGGCGGCTCGCGTTTCCGAATCTTACCGGACCGAAACTAATTTCAATTTGAGATTTAATTGTCGCCGCCGCCGCCGCCGCCGCTCCTGATGCCGCTGCTGCTGCTGCTGCGAGCTTAGTTTAACGCGTGACATAAAATTTAGATGCAAATGAGGACCGGAAATTACTGCAAGCAGAATTGGATTATTATAGTCGTAAAAGGCATAATCATGTTTGGGATAATGGCGAACAACTGTAGCTCTGAAATATTATTCGGGCGAGTTTTCGAGCCGGAAGTGCGTAGACGAAAGCGGTTTGAATTATGGTTTCAGATAATTTTCACTTCTAATCTCTGTGTGAACGTTCAGAAACTCTTTTGGTTGGAAAGTTTTTTTTTTTTTTGTAAAACAACAAATTCCTAAATCTGATTAGGATTAAGATTCTAATCATCATTTTTAAGATCACAATAAATCCGAAAGGTTATTGAGAAAGATCTAAAATGACACCCTCGATCTGAGAGTGGTTTAATGGATATTTAATTTCAGGCGCAAATGTCCCCTTACAGTTGTTTCGGAATTCCCAACTCATAACTTCTTCTTCTGAAAAAGAGTAAGTTAAATACATTAGCATTTGAAAATTGTGCTTGCGAAATCAGGATCAATTAAACGTTTCAGTAGATCACAAAGCACTTTATACATACTGGTCTTGCGCAATGCGTAAAAACGTAACACAACGGAATACAAGCGTGTCACGTTTACACGTTTCAATTTAAGAATGAGGCAGTTAGAATGATTTTTTGCAAAAAAATAATTTGGCACGGTTTAATCAATACAGATCGTCTTGGTATTTGAAGGTTTTGAATTCAAGAATGAGGCAGTTAGCTTGATTTTTTGCAAGAAAATAATTTGGCAGGGTTTAATCAATACAGATCGTCTTGCTATTCGAAGGTTTGGACCAGACCCCCTTGTGGCCAGGGCGTAAGCCGAATGTGACGTAAAATTTCAGTAGGTAGCATAAATAACGTGGAAGTGATTCACTAAGTAGAGATAATAATCAATAAGTCAGTGAAATAGTAGTAGAATTTAAGTTCTAATAATTTATTTAATTTGATAAACAACTCTAAACAAAAATCTTGCTGCTTTCCCTTCATTTCTTTTTGGAAAATTTCTGAAATCAAATAATTTCATCACCAAACATAATTAAGTGGACGTCCTCCAACCCTCCTCCAAAGACGTCCAAAAATATCATTGGCACCACAACTCAGATCACGTAGGCTTTTAGCACGGGGCGCTTTAATTGATTGCGGCGAGGTTTCGGACCCTTTTAAAATCAAACCGAAGCACATTAAATCTAGTGTAGTTTAACAGAAAGGGCTCCTTTGTGAGCCGCACAAAAGAGTAGTTATCTCCAAAAGAACTCCCACGAAACCTAATTAATTAGCAATTTGGTTAATTTGAGGGCGATTCTCAAGTAAAATAATCTCAATCGATGGTATCATAAATAAGTCGTATTCGTACAATAGGGGAACATTAAGTATGAAATGATATAATCATTTAGAGTTTTGCACAAACTATTTTGAATAAAACAAATTACATCTCGAGACGCTCGTCGAGCAGCCCGAAAGACGCAATCTTCAAAACGTCCATCATTCCAGCCTGTTTACTCTAATAATATGCATTACATGTTATAAACTTTATCCGGCAAGATGCTCATGTTTCCGCATTAGACCTCTCCCGTTTCTATTCCCATTCGCATACATCGAGCACCATCCGAAACATCATCGCTCAACGAAGACGCCAAGTCACCGAAAACCACCACCATGAATAAATTTGGACGCCGCGGGTAATCTTTTACGTCTTCGTGCGGCGCGATACACGCAGATAAAAAGCTCACGTCGGTTTAATATCGGCCGATTTTATGCGTCGCGACGCGGGACCGGCCGTCCTTTTTAATACGCAACGGTGAGCCCGGGCCTGCTTTTACGAACGTATAAATTTACGCCGCATGCGTTCATCTGACCCACAATTCATTGCAGAAGCCGGGCGGTGGTGGAAATCCGCGCCCTTAACTGCCTCCCGAAACAGAAATATTGCGTGGGGAATTGCCGCAGTTTTTCGGCGAAATAAAAAATTGTGCGCGCGGAAAGTTTTTCTCGGATTTTTCTTTAAACTTGACTCGTTCTACTCAATAAAGTGTACGTTAAAGAAGTAATGACAGTTAGTCTTTAAAAACATGTTTAATTTAAATCTTAAACTTGCTACCCACCTGAACAGAAGCAAGATTTGTGATGAGGAAACTAACTTGCAGCACAGCCAGCCGCTTCAATCGTGACGACTGTGGGTGTTAATTAAACGCGACAATAAATGAGCGCATGAGCACCACCTAATCTTAACCCGAGATGAAGAGAGGATGAAAGGAAAAGCAAATGACGCAACTTATGCAACAATATTTAATGTTAACAGTCAAGAAATGACATCAAGAGTGTGTGACGGGCTTCACGCCGCCAAACGTATGCGGGTCTTAAGCCATCAAACAAACTTTGGAATTGTGACGCGACTTTATGTAAATTTGACTAATAGCTGACGTAATAATAATATGAAAAATAGAACCTTCAAATATTGCAAACCAACCATTGACGGATGATCCGTCACCAGGTTTACAATAATCAAAACGTAAAGCTAAATGTAAATGGCGTGAAGCGCCCAGAGCAACGTTTAAAGGAAATACAGTGAAAGTCGGCTGAACGCGAAAGCGCGTGATCGCCAAGTCCCACGGCCCCCTTCCACCTATCTCCTGCACGAATTTCCGTTCTCTATGTATCAGCCAAGGAGGTTATCGGATCTCCTGGTCAACTCTTCATACCCTTTCAGGTGTGGAGATGCCAGCGACAATAATTTCGACTCGAGGCTGCTACTGCGAAGCCGGTCCGAAGAACCCAATCTGCTCCGCCAACTTGATCGTAGCAGATGTATACCGTATGTCGAGAAAGCGTCATACAAAGTAAGTAATCATCAAAGCGTAAGTCAAAACAAAAGCCTGGGAAAGAAGGAAAATTTTCTAGGACGGAGCTAACACAATTCGGAAGAGTTTTGTTCCGCCAGGGCCTAATCAAAACCGATGATACCTCGCACCACAAGGAAACATCCCTCGAGGGTTCTCATCATCAAACAAAGTTATGTGTCGCAATTCCGGAGGTTACCCCGCAAAAATGGGCAGCACCCCCTTCAAACAACACCATCAGGCGCTGGGGATATCGCAAGTAATGAACGATTTGCTTGCTCCAAACACGTTGCTGCAAGTGAATAAAATAAAACCAGCTTAATTTAATGCCCGCTAACGTCCGAGGGAAAAATTTGCACGAATTGGAAACATCGTGACATAAGCAGGAACCAACCGTATTTCAGATGACGTCAAGAAAACTCAAAATCGCGCTGCAGGTCAAGAGATAACGTAATTTTAATCTCTCTGTTGAAATAACAACGCACAGAAAATTGTGATTCTCTGGTCCGATAAAAAGTAGATGGCGACGAAACGTGTCCAATCACGTGGAATACGAAGTAAAAAATAGATTGCGACGGAAACGTTCTGACTCGTATTTCACCGCGTGGAATGCGAATTTCGAACTGTTCTCACGAAACAGATGAAATGTGCTTGCAAATAGTTAACAAGATGAGGCAATTCTCTCTAAAAAAAAATAGAAACTTCGAAAGATACTATTTAAATAAAACCGCAAAATAAAAGTGCCGAGAATTTTACACCACCGCGTAGCCGGATTATTTTAAAACGTCTGCGTCAGTGTAAAATACAAAGTGTGATATCGTTTGAAATTTTACGAATTTAAATATTTCAGCGAAGAAGAAGACGACGGTAAAAAAAACTGTAACTAAACGCAATAAAATCCGACGAAACAGGCGCGGCATGAAGCGGTTTCATAAGAATCAAGAATAAAAGCGAGTCAAACTTCATATACAGGTTGTTTCCTGAGAGGCGGTTTCCCCGCCATACCACTTTAATACTTACTCTAACCCTTGTCCGGCAGTAGATTAGTTGACAAAAAAGTACCTAATCAGAACTGATGAAAAAAAAAACTATAAACAATTCATTCAGTTTCGTTGTTAGAGTAGGCGAGTAGGGTAACATTTACTATCACAATGAAACAAATTTTTATAAAATTTAATCATGATTATGATTTCAGGACACTGATAGAGTCACTGTTGCCAGCTCGACTGCAGTAGTAGGTTCATATTTGGCAACATAGTCAGATCAGAGGTGTGGATTTGTCGTAATATTATTGATCGATTGATATTATTATTGATTGCGTCAATCAAAATCCATGTCAGCAACTGAAATGAAACGCAAACACGGCCGCCTCTGACGAGAAAACCGTGTGAACGAATTTTAGTACCATAAGTGGCGGGAAAATTTGAATTTTTAGAGCAAAACATTATTTATAATTGAGATTGCTTAGTTTTCCTCGATATATTTGTAGAGAATAAACGTATTGTGCTTTGTAAAGAATAATAATTTGTAAAGCCCGCAACTTCACTTTGTCACTGATTAACTGACATAATCGGTTTACGCCTTGGGTGTGGGGGGTCCGGTCCAAAACTCAAAGTTCGAAGACGGTCAGCATCGATTAAGCCTTGCCAAAATCGTTTTATTTAAAAACACTGTAATTGCCTCATTCTTAAGTGCAACATTTAAACAAGACACGCTTATATTCCGTTGCCCTGAATTTTCATGCAATGCGGAATACAAGCGTGTATAACGCGCTTCGTGACCTACTGAATCACTTAAATGACCTTGATTTTGCCCAATTTTAAAACGCTAATTTCGAAATGACTTTGATTTACTTTTTCCAAATTATTCCATCGCGACAATAAGCTAAATGTTCCAGGTGAGAGAGTTAGGAAGAATTGGGGGTTTCCCCGCCATATTTTTGCACTTTGTAAATCGAAAAATAGCAGCACGTTTTGATTAAAATAAAAAATATAAATAAGAAAATTATTGTAAACGTTAACCAAACAAAATTTGGATTTTCCGAAAGAATTATGAAGTATCCAGGTACACGAACCAATATTTCTTTAACAATTTCCCGAGCAAACAGAATTGTAAATAGAATTCGGAGGTAGGTAAAAAGAAAAACACCGAAAACAGTCATCCGCCGAAAAACAAATAAACGAAGATGAAACGAGGAAATTTCCGCTGTCAAAACCTAACTGCCTTCAACGTTTTGCTTATCCCGGATTCGGATACGTGTAGTTTACGTGAGAATTTATACGTACGCGTGCGTTACCCGGATCGCTAAAACACGTGCATATATCAAATTATATTGCCTATTTTAAATCAGGCCCTCCGTTGCGCCCTGCCCCTAATACGTTTCTGGTGAAATTTCGCCTCATTTCACTTGATGTATGCGCCTCTCCGTTACTTACAGTTCTGAATTACAAACGCCCGCGCGCGCGTATTTTTCTTTTCTTTTTTTTTGAGTGTGTGTGCGAGACTGGAAAGGGATGTCGGATGTCGTATAAATCGTAGAAATGTGTACGAACGTAAGTTTGTAAAGGAACAGGATACCTATATTTATTTAAACCCAAAACGAAAGGAATTCATTGTTATCGTTTATTAGGAAAACCAATTTGTTGCTGGGCTAATTAGAAAAAGAAAAAAGACAATGAGGTTAAGAAGACCATTTTAGGCCACCCAATTTCTTGTACAAGCTTTAGGTTGAATTCTTACAATATTTACAATTTGGAATAACGAGTTTGTCTTAAGGCTCTATTACTTATAATACAAGGTTTGTTTATGTTCGCGGAAATATGTTGGCGTCGCAAATCTGAATGAAAACTTTGTCATCGACCGAGAGATTGAATGAAGAAAAAATAACACGTTCTATTTTCCCAAATAGTTTTTAATTCAATTTTATTTACAGTATAAGTTACTGAATAATTTAAATCAAATCTTGTACAGGGTGTAAAACAGCCTTTAGTTATAATAATAATAATAATAATAAAATGTTGTTGTTTCGAAAGATATTTCGAATGTCTTGAGACTCGAACTCATATTTATTTTATAAACTAATATCTTACTTCTGCCATACGTCTACATTAGTGAAGGGGAATAAAAGAAGAAGTGACACGATGAATGCCATACCTGGGAACGGAATGTCAAAATATCTATATATAATACGAAAAATAAGCCCGCTGTGGATTCTCATAATACACGCTGTGTTAGATAAATCATCTTGAAAGAAACCTGTCAATTATCCGCGTTCGATATTTTCCACCTTTTCGAACCGGAGCTTTGTCGTCGAAGGGGATGGGGATGGGATGTTCCAGAAACACGTTGTAACAGACAAGTTTCAACGTGCACGGCCTTGGCCCAACACACATATTTAGCGCTTCTTTTTTTTTTTTCTTTAATCACAGTAATCTGTTGCAGATGTTAACAAGAAAATTCGATTCAAAACTTTGGGTTTCGCCTCCAAATATTTTAATGAAAATCGTCCGCCGGGGATTTCCATTTCAAAGTTCAAAACGTAACAACCGCAGCTTACGAAATTATTTTATTACAAAGCGAACCCGTTGTATTTCAATATAAGGCATTCCTCTGCGAGCGAAATAAAATTAATTTCGCCGTCGACGTCGACGTCGCCCGTGCAGCGCCGTCATCGCCGTCGCGGGCGTCGGCACAAGACGCGCGCCGCCCGGTCCTAAATTGGCGGAAAGTTTTCCGAACAGGCTTTAATTACCGCCCGGGCCCCGTATTCTTTTCATACGCAAATCGTTTAATTAAAATCCGGGGTATTAATTAACCTAGTTTGTCTGCGTTAGCGTAAATTTCATTAGCGTATGGTCGCATTGCTTACGCATAACTTTAGGTCGATCCAATCATGACGGATTTGCATACGTAATTTGTGCGGTCGTGTGTACGCTCAGGGATTAATTCGGAACTTATTGAGCAAAAATTGAAGCAAATGTCGAAAGTTACGGCTTAATCCATTATTTGGTGAATATACATACATTTTGACAACATTAATTAAATTTCTTTCATAAAGTATAATTTGAAAAAAAAATATGCAAATATTTTAGGACAAGATCAAACAAAAGCAAAAGTCAAAATAATCAATCAACAAAATTCAACAAATAACTATGTATAATCAAAAAGATCATTTTGTTGCAGACAACTCTCAAGTTAGCCTCTAAGACAAATCAACATTCTGGATAATACTTTTGTATTCAACATCTTGCTTACGATTTGTTTAGAAAAACAAAGTATTTAAATCAACTACACTCAACCTAATTTGTCACATAATAAAAAAATAAAACACTCATTTTAACCTTGACCTTAACAACGTAATGTTTGTACCTTATGTCTCTTGTGCTTCTAAAGATTTAACTTCTTGCACATTCTTCCTCATTTCCTCCTCTACTTCTGAAGACTTATTCTCTCGTTTTTTGTTTCGACTATTCCGACTATTTTGCGTTTATCACATTTTTTTTCTTCCTAATTGCTCTTCCTAATGGCTTCCGACTATTCCGACTATTTTGCTTTATTGGCTTTTTCATATCGTCCTCTAATCTGGATGGTCATCATCGAACCATTTTGTATCATGTCTCTTGTACTCCTAAACATTTAACTTCTTGTACATTCTCCCTTCTTTCCTCCTCTACTTCTGAAGACTTAACTTGTTCTTTTGTACTCTCGTTTTCTCTTCCGACCTTTTTGCTTTTTTTCACATTTCTTTTTTCTTCCTACTGTTTTTTTTTTCTTCATATCGTCCTATCATCTGGATGGTCATCATTTAACCGTTCTTTTTTCGTCGCCTTCTTCGTTCTGATTCATCTTTTTCCTGGTCAGCCATCTTCTACAAATTTAATTGCGTCACATGGGTTGTGGTGATTATTTTCTTCCTGCTTCTGTCTCAATACAACGCAAGTCACGTGATAAATATTTCTTTTACCACCACTGCAACGAAAACTGTTTCCAATTTTTAACAAAAATCATGTTTTCTAATGAAGTCCACTTTTACTTGAGTGGAATCGTCTACAAACACAGTTGCCTTTCTTGGAACGAATGCAATCCGAAAATGGCGCTTGCTATCAGTAGATGATAAGCAATTTTTTATGGTCACAATTGGAGCCATACTTCTGGGGATAATGGCCATCAACTTGTCAGAAAAATTTACAATTGCAATTTCACGCAATGGAACCTCGCTTCAGAAAGAGATCATCTTTTCTGACGAGGCCCACTTCTGGTTGAGTGGCTTGCACCAATAAACCAAATTACCTTTTTTGGAACGAATTTGACCCAAACAGGATTGAAGAAACAACTTTGTATCTGCAAAAGCTGACTGTATGGCAAAGAGGCATCATTGGATCAATTTTTGGAACGAATTTAATTAAAAAATGATTGAAGAAACAACTTTGTATCTGCAAAAGCTGACTGTACGGCAAAGAAGCATCATTGGATCAATTTTTGGAACGAATTTAATTCAAAAAGGATTGAAGAAACGACTTCACATCTGCAAAAGCTGATCGTGCGGTAAGGTTTATACCAGAAAAGCATCATTGGCCAATTTTTGGAACGAATTTAATCCAAAAAGGATTGAAGAAACAACTTTGTATCTGCAAAAGTTGACTGTGTGGCAAAGAGGCATCATTGGATCAATTTTTGGAACGAATTTAATTCAAAAATGATTGAAGAAACGACTTCACATCTGCAAGGGCTGATCCTGTGGTAAGGTTTATACCGGAGAGGCATCATTGGCCCATTTTTGGAACGAATTTGACACAAAATGATTGAATAAACAACTTTACATCTGCAAAAGCTGACTGTGCGATGCGGTTTATGGCAGATAGGCATCATTGGAGGCTATATTTTAAGATGAAGGAGAAAATATCGTTTCTGTTAAAGGGTCGATGATAACAAATTTTCTATGGTCACAATTAGGTAACATCATTGACAGAAAAATTTATCGAATTAAAATGGACCTGTGAGCTGGCCCCCAGATACAACACCCTTGGAGTTATTCTAAAGCGCGAGTTTACTGGAAGAAACCACAACCGCTCGATGGTCTAGAAAGAGAACGCGAACACACCATTTTTGGGATAGGGTCGAATCCAGGGGAAAATTGGATTCACCAAAGGTACCACTGCGATCGTAACTATGGCCATTTGCTTGATGTTGCACGTTGTTCGAAACATGATGTACTTCGAGATGAAGCTTTTAAAGTTTGTCTAAAAGACTCTTCATTCGTTTTGGAAAAATGGTTATTCTTTAAGATTGAAGACCTCCATCAAATTTGGATGGAATTTGCAATACTTTACCTTTTAAATGCTGGTCTGGTATTCTTGGCTTATGTTTAAATGAAGATTGCAATTTCATTCACTTTTATTGGAAAATCAGGTCACACTATGAGAAGGGAGACCTGTCATCAAATTTGAATTAAATCTGTAATAGACGGTGGTCTTCTTGGTTCGGTTTATGTCTAAATAACGATTACAGCTTCAAAGAGGAAAGTTAAAAGTAAAATCGATGTTACCCTAAAACCCAGATTTGTCCCTCCGTGAACCAAACCATCAGTAGCAACAGAAGCAGGCGCAGGGTCATTAATTTTTCCTCGGCAACACTGCGGTGTATCTCGTTCGGCCATCATTAGTCAAAATGTAAAAGTTTCACGCCGCCGTAATTTCGAACCTGCTGTACATAAATCCCAGAGGCTTTATCCGCACGGGAGTAATAATACGTCGAGAACGGGATAGCATCGCTACTTGTGAAATACATTGGGGGCCGTTGTAGAGACAACGCTTACGTGATAACACGCAATACGGAATGCCCGGAAAACGTATCGTTATATAAATACGTGAGCATTATGCCCCCCCGTCCCTCCCCCCGTTCGCGTTCGAAGCAAACGCACGAGGTGCATGTAAATATTTGATAAGGCGCGTTTTGCCTTTGACGTTCTTCCAGGTCGCTCTCTTGAAAGGGAAAGTCCCTTGGTAATGTTATCCACAGACATCTAAGACAGTAAAATGTAATTTTTATATTGCTTGTTCTAATAGCGACGGTTTCGCATTGGGGGATTTGAGAGAGAGAAAAAAAAAATAATTCCAAAAAACAAAATTCTGGGGTACACTGGAGAAGGGGCAGCTACAACGGACAGCACAAAATCGGTGTAAGTTTGCTAGCGATCTTCTTTCATATTACATTTATTCTTCAAGCGTTTGTGAAAAGCAGATGAATAAAGCATGACCCTGTACTTCCAAAATTGACTGTGACTTGTTTTCAAGTTCAAGCCCACACTTCTAATTTGGGGAGGTACGTTTGATAGATAAATTGGATTTACATGTTCTGTATCAAAGCCCATTTTATATTGCTTTGTTTTTTCTCTGCCAGGCTGAAACTGACATTTAAAAACACGTAGCTACTCCCCAAGCCGAGGCAAAAGGAAATCGCAATCAGCGACCACAAAGTAAGCGCAGGAGCATCGAAATCGCTCCGCAAACTGCACGGTAACTGTTATCGATAGGTGTTCGCGTTTTCAAAGGAGTAATTAATTCGATCGCGTTTAATTAAAACATAATTAAAACACTCTTTGCCTTCGTGATTAATTTTACCTGGCCCTTTGATGAACACGTGCTCAGCCAATGTCTCTCTTTGGTGACGACGACGACGACGGTAAACTCTGAAGCTGCTACTACATGTAGACTCGTTGCAAGTGCACATCTGAAGCTTTGGCGAAATTACTTAACGCTTTAATTAAAACTTGTTTTATGAAGCTCAACGTGTAGTAAAACGGTGATTTATGTAACGAAACTGCGATGTAAGCAAGTCATGGGGGGAAACTTACGTTCGATACTTGGAATGTAACTTGGTTGGTTTAATTCTGACGAAACTACCTCTCTCTACTTCTGATACTGTCGCAAAAGTTAACATTATACGTGCAGGTTAGTTATACTTACCTAACGTCTGTTTAAATAGCTCGTCTTCAAGCTATATTAATAATCAGGGACAAGAATTCGGGCCACTTTAATACTCGGAATGTATTAGCCCCTCCCACAATAATCTGAAATGTGAAATGAGAAGTCTCTCACTTAATAAGAATTCGATGCATCGGAGCCGCGGATCGGTGGCGGGAGCAAATAGTAAATCCGACGTAAAAAGCGTCCAACACTAAGTGGCCTGAATTCTTTTCCCTGTTAATAATCACAATTCAGGTACAAAAGGGATAAAGCAAAATACGGATCTGTATATAAATAGAAAGGGTCAAAGGTGAGTGAGGCTTTTATACATTTCGTGTGCGTTGGGGTGGTTGGCCGAAACCCTAAATTGGAATTTTTTTTTTTTTTCGATATCGCCGTGCACTTTTTGTTTCGAGTCCTGCTAATGGACGCCGAAATGATGTTGACAGTGAAGCGATAAGTGCGACGCGAGGTGTTATCAATATTCATAACCAATCAAGCGGGGTTTACCCGTGATACTGCCTGTTAGCGGCGAATAAATTAATCATATCTGGCTCAAGTCCTGCACGTCATGTTTACCGCGGGGGTGGAAAACATGTGCCCTGAAAAACCTGCGTGCACGCCAGCTGATTTCCAAAGAGGGGGAAAACGACGGACATTACTATGGCGAAAGGTCAAAGGGGGAGCATTATTTATTCCTAACTTCTTTTCCATGGGGGAAACATGCTCGAATAACGGTCTCGTAAAATCTAAAATAATTTCGCCTTCCTTGTAATTAATTTGGATTTTATCTTCAACCGAGGTCATAGAGTTCGCCGGAATATCCTTTCCCTTTAGAATCTCGATCTTGTAATCAATACCATAATTTGAGTGAAAGTTATGATTTGGTGGTACTTACAATAGTAAATTATACTTTGGGTTTTGAGATCTGACTTTTTCTAAAAAAATAACTTGCCTTGAATAATTGGATAGATGAAGGTCTCCTTATCTTAATCACCTGTTAACGCTAACTAATTTTACTACCGGCTTTAACTTCACAAACTGTTTGCTTTGTAAAGGATCGGATATTCAGTACGCAGAGATGCATTGTTTATATAAAAAATTGCGATTAAATATTATGATGAATCGTAACGCGTACAAGGTCAAAGCGAGTAGTGAAGGTTGAGAATTGCGGCGCGCGTACGCAGAAAAATGAAACCAAAATTACGGAAGTGCAATATTCAACCTAATTTTTGCACTCAATTAAAGGTATTTTTTGCATTAGCAAATGCAACATTTAATGTCTCACTTACGCAAGGATCTAAACATGAGAAAATGCACAAAAATTCGAACGGGAGACGGAATGTGATCATTCTGGTGCAGTGGTTCTTCTATTTTTTTTTTTTTTAATTATTTTTTTAAACAGTCAGTTTCCTGCAGTTATAATTAATTTCGCACGGTGCGTTTGCTTCCGTTAGTAATCAAATTAAATTGTAATCAAATATATTTTCTTCATTAATTTGCATAATTCAAATTTCGTTTTCAAGAAAGATTCCAGCTCTGCGTTAGTGAGTTGAAAACTATTTTGCGCTTTTATAACCATTTTCTTTTTATTTAACGCTGTAATTTCATTGATATTTATTTTCTTTCTTTATCATGAATTATGTTTGGCTGACTGTAAAATGTATTTACTTAATATTTCAAAATTTCATTCGGTCTTGATTAACAGAAAATTGTTCAATATTATAATTATTTTTTTATGAAATTGTATTGTAAGCTAAATTTCAGATTTTTGTTAATATACATATATATATAAACTTTTTTTAAATTGTAGACTGAATTTCACTTTGTCATTTAATATATTTTTGTATTTAAATTTTTCCAAATTATATTGTAGTCACGTTTTTCTTTAATACGTCGATATATTTAAAAAAAATTGAGCATTTTATGTGAGATAATCTAGAATTGAAGTTTTGATTCTATTTGAAATCCAAGGAGAGAGGAAAGGGCAAAATATTTTCAACAATTCTGAAAATACTGGTAAAACGCCTTTGCAATAAATTGGATTTTGGGCTTTCATCTAAACCAGAAGACGCTACTCACAAAGAAAATTGAGAGCTAAGTTTGCACGGCTTGTTTAAAAGAAATTTTACATCTTTACTATATCATTTGTAAAAGCTTTCAACGAAGTGATATCGAAAAGATTTAAAATGATGACGAAAATCAAACAAAATGTGAAATAAAATGTCAAAAACCATAGAAAAAGATAAAATAAGAAATGCAAGAATAAGAGAAACAACTAAAACAAGAAGGCAAGAGAAGACGCGGAAAGAAGTCTGATGATGGAAACATAATTGGACAGAATAGACGACTTACAGGGGAAGAGGGGGAGGGGGGGCACTCTTTGTAAATAAAAACAAGGCATTGGAAAGAGAGAAACTGATTAGCGAATACAAAATTCTGATTAGCAAATACAAAATTGAATATGGAACGAAAACAAAAAGGAAAAGGGACCATACAAGGAAGGAAAGATTATATGATTGAAATTTTTGGCATGAGGGATGGATGCACTTTGTCCTAAATCAAGGAACCGAAAAATTTTAATAAAAATCAGCCAGAAAGAAGACAAAAAAGAACACCAAGTGAATACAGCAAATGTTCAAAATTCGAGTAATTATCCTCAAATAGTGCAAATTTTTTGGTAATTTTAGATCGAAAAGATTTAAACTGACGACGATAAACAGATGAAAGGTGCACTAAAATGACAAAAACTAAAAAAAAAATGTAGCAACATCAGAAACTCTCGAGATACTCTTCACGAAAAGTAAGGATTGATTAATATCGAGAAAGAAATAAGAACATTTTTCCAATTAATACAATCTAAGTAAAATTGGAAGTGATAAAGGACTTAAAATTCTGCAAACAGGTGAAATAAGATCAACGCAAACAGAAACTAAATAGAAATAGTAGAGTACATGAGAAAAAGCAAGAAATGTAAAAATAAGAGAAACAACAGAAAAAGAGAAAAATGTTTCGTCGAGGCGGGAGAAGACGAGGAAGAAGTTTATGAAACCGTCATTAGTCAAAATAGAAGATGAAGGGGGAAGAAGCTACTCTGTAAATAGCAAGAAGCGTTGAAGATAGAAGAACTGATTAGCAATTACAAAATAAGATCGATGCCGCAATTAAGATAAAGATTATAAAAGAAGAAGAACGGGAAGAAAATGATTCTCTTAATCTTGTACCACTCCATTCCGAATTCAAGAATTGACTTCTTAGAAGAAGTTATGAAGAGCTACGTTCAGCCATTGCATTTTAATTTTTTTTCATCTCTGGCAGTTGCCCAACGAGGTCTTAAGTCAGGTCATGTACTTTGGATGTGTGTATGAAGTGTTCCATGACTTTGTTACTTGCGAACCTCTTCGTCGTTGAAGGGGAAGCAGTGTCGAATTTTAGCCCCATCTCATCTTAACTGTACAATGAAGGGTGCCTGAAGTGGAGATACCAATTACCCCCGAAAAAAATCTCGAGCGCGGATCGGACCCACGATTGGCCCCTTGCCACATGGATCGTTCAAGCGTTCAACAATTTTCAGCTTAAAGCGGTTAGAGGGTGGATTTTTTTGATGCCTAAATTAATTTACGTAAACACACGATCTACTTTCATTTAAAATAGCGATGCTCAGGGCGCCTTCGAAGGTGCTAGCCCCACTCACGACTGTTTTAGGGAAACGAAAATTCATTCACAGAGATACTTAATAAATATAACCCTCGTAGCTGGAACGTTTAACATGGTGGGGGTAAACCTCCCCGGTAGTGAACATCGCTGATTTAAAATCAAATCACTTATTAATGTGAGACTCCTTTTAGAGGTGGAAATGTGAAAATGAGGACAAAAAACAAAAAGGAAAGGTTATACGAGATACGCCTTGTCCTAAATCATGGAGAGGGAGGAATTAAAAAAAAACAGCCAAAGAAGTCAGTAATGAAGGTTTCTTTGAAGATTGAGGTGTGCAAATTTTGAGCACAGTTCGTATAAATGTGACAAACAGAGCGGATTTTAAGCATAATTCGCATAAATGTGTCAAACAGAGCGAATTCTGAAAAATTTAGTATTTTTTTCTTTAAATTTGAATTCTATTAGTTTCCACATTTTAATACTCGCTAGTAGAAAAAGAGATTTAAAAAAAAAAACGAGAAATAAAATTGCAGATTTTTAAAACTCATTACAATGATGAATAAATTGTCAAGTCGAAGCATAAAGCACAGAATCAAAGATATTGATGGATTTCAAAAGTTAAAAGGAAGTTTGAAGCCGATAAAATCTCGAGTACTCTTGAATAATAAAATGTTATGGTAGAGCCATGATTTCTAAGTACAGAAGGATGAAGGATAAACACAAGCTGCTTCCACAATCAAAAATGAATATCGTCAGGCAAAGTAAAGAAAAAAAAAATTAATCTGGAAGTACCTTCCTAATTCCTTGAAAGCTTTCGGCAATCATTGCTTGCCATCTTGTTTTTCTAATTATTCCGACTTATAATATAATATCCAGTTCAGAGCTCGTGTTCGTCATGAAATTAAAATTCCTTTTTAATTTTTTCTTTGGAATAAAAATTTAAAAAGAGTGAGAGATACGGATAACAGGAAAGTTAAACATTTCCACAGGTGAACTCGCTCGTAAATAAACGCAACGTCCTCTGCAGGAATCATTTTCGTTGGCTATAAGAAATAATTATCTCGGCTTAGATATTCGTTCGTGGGAGGAAATAAAGCAGGCAGAGAATTATTTCGTCCACGCAGCCCTAAATGATATATGACACGTAAAAAATTCATATAAAATTCCTGCCGGCAATGTGTTTCGCTTCCTTCCGGGCGCGTTCGTTTTTTTGCGACCCAGTCGCATCGGCCCAAAAAATAAATTACGCATGAATAAAACATAAATAGGCAAAGGAAGGCTCCAAATTTGAAAAGAATAAGTAAAGAACCGACTGTTACGTTTCTGGGCGCATTGTTCGGGGGCGAAATCATTTGCGAGCGCAGGCGACATTAATTTTTTTTTTTTTTTTTGGCTTCTGAACAAAGCGCAGAGATAGATAAAAGTGACATGAACTCGGAGATATATAGGACGCAAAAAAAAATTAGTCTTTTTTTTTCATCTCTTGCGAAGTCGATCAGTTGATGCATAAATCTTTTTGATGTAGACACGAAATATATATGAGTAAGAAGTATTAACAGCCTGTAATTTAGTTTTTTTTTTTTTTAATATGAAGGATAATTTTCCAAGAGGGGAAAAAACATGACGGAATTTTCTTTCACGAAGTTAAATACTAAGGGCGTGTCAGCAACAAAGGGGCATAATAAAGGCGTGCTTTTTTCCTTTAGGTTCTTTTGTGCCTTTAACATAATCTTTACAGGGGGGGCTAAAAGTGTATTACAATTTCGCTCCGAAAAAGCTTCACACTTTCGACGGTCGCTTTTTTTTGCGCCGTTGAAATTTGCAATTACATTATCGCAAATTGTTTCGTAATTCGGCGATTCGAGTTTATTAACGTTTGATGTACGAACAGGGCAAAACATACGAATCGAATTTAATAACCCGCCGAAGTGGAATTTCACGTTTCGAGTAGGCTGCCATGCACAAGGGTCGTATCGATCGGATGAAAAGTTTAAATATCATTGTCGAAACGAGAAAGACAACGGTCTGACGTAAAATTCACAAAAAGTTACCCCGGAGTTCTCCCGTCGACTGCTATGTTATTACATGCCGTATTTATACTTTTAAATTGATATTTGCAAGTTTGCAGAAACTCGCTGCGAGTGCAAAAGTAACTTCAAGTTAGTTGTACGGGCTCTGAAAGAGTTACGGATAATACGTGTTATTTATTTTTGTCACCAACTCACTTCCAATTTAAATCCTACCAGTCCGTAAAAATACCCTATATACAGGGTGAGTCAGCAAGAAACGAAGTCAACCACTAAAAAAAAAGCTTAATATCAAATTCACACTGCCATTGTTAACTCATGTAATTCTAATGAAGTTTCAAACATTGTACTGTACACACAAGATTATCAACAACCTCGAGTAAGCGAGCCGCCGGAAAAGCTCTAAATAAAACATCCGAATATCAATTCTTCTCGTGCGCGTTTCCTTCGCGCGGCTGCGGCAGCTCGCCGGAAGCCGGAAAGTTATTTATACACCCGCGCAATCTAAAATATTAAGATAACTCGGAGCGTACAAACGATTCCGCAAGGATCAATGTATCACTTCGGATCTCCTCATTTTAAATTAACTTTCGGTTCAGCGCCGCCACCCCCCCCCCCCTCCCCTCTCCCCTCGCTCATAAAGTCGGAAATCAGATTCGGGCTTTCACCGTAAAAACCGCCCCGAAATCTGCTCGGCGGGCCGGAATCTTCCTGCTTGTATTCGCCGGATTATGAGCAATTCGCGGAATTTACCCTCGCTTTATAAAATGGAAATCTTAAATGGAACGATTTCATAATTCGGAAACCATAAAGCGGAAACCATAGAAATAATCTAATTTGTTGGTAATTTTTGAGAAATTCTTTCTTTCTTTAAACGAGCGAGATATCCTCATCATCATTAAGCTTTCACAAACCCCCTAGATTACGGCTAAGTTTAAATTTTTTTTTAAGTACCTTTTTTTGGAGATGATTTCATCCTCTTCCTCTTCAATTTCTTTAACGTTTGTCTATTTGTCTTCCACTTTCTCCTATCTCTGCATTTTAAACACCAATTTCTTACTCGCGTTGCTTTTATGTCTTCTTCCAGACCGTTCCTTCTTCGTTTCGTTGGTCTTCCTCTACTTCTAAGCCATATTACGATCTATTATCTGGATATGTCTGTTGGTTTCCTCTTCATTATACGTCCTTCCCATTGTGCTTTTATCTTCCAATATTTCCCGCCCCTAGTTCCTTCTCTATCTCTTCATTTCTCTTCATTCTTACATATGGTAATGGTCTGCTTAATCCACATCATTTTGGCTTCTATTATTTTTCTTGTTCTTCTTCTTCTTCTTTTTTATTCAATGTTATGGTTTCCAACGTATAGGTCTTATGATGGTCTTAAAAATTGGGCAAGGTATGGAATCACATTCCCAACGCTACTAGAACATAAGTGACCTGGAGGAATTTGATCCTCAATGTGGTGTGATTGTTGAAAACACTGACACGGCGCTTAGGGTTTTACTCTGCGCATTCCAAAAAGAATGTAAGCTGCTAGTTTTTCTTCCACAATTCAAGAATGGCCATCTAAATAAGAAACCCGCCGCAATTCTGGTCTCTACTTCTTTATTTCTCTTCATTTTTACATATCTGCCGTGCACTGCTTAGTCCATGTTGAGGACTGCCTAATCCTCAACATTTTGGCTACTATTAGTTTTCTTCTTTTTCCTCCTTGTCATTAATTGTTATGGTTTCCAACGTATAGGTCTTATGATGGTCTTAAAAATTGGGCAAGATATGGAAGCACATTCCCAACGCCACTAGCATATAAGTGACCCTGGAGAAATTTGATCCTCAATGTGGTGTAATTGTTGAAAACACTGACACGGCGCTTAGGGTTTTACTCTGCGCATTCCAAGAAGAATGCGTGCTTCTAGTTTTTCATCCACAATTCAAAATTGGCCATCTAAATAAAGAAAAAACGCCATTCTGGTCCAAAACCAAACATGCAAACCCAGGTGGCCTCTCCTCTCTTCTCTATTAAAAAAAAAAGAAACACATAAGTTCAGGCAGTTTTAGGGAAAACCTCAAATTTATTCGAATGTGAGTGAATAGGGATCACCGAGTTCTGTAAAATGTGAAAGAACTAGGATTAGAATGAGTTGATTCTATGGAATTCTCCGTTCTAGTAGGCCTATTATCCAAGTGACTGCCTTCATCTTATCTTTTAGTAGATGAAAGAGGTTCTTGTTCAACCTCACCTTCGACCTCCAGTTATTTCGATCTGAGCTTCTTCCTCCTCTTTTTTGATGGCCGTAGTACACGCGGAGTACCATACTATTTCTCAGCGAGCTATTATAATCCCACACTTTCTCTTTATCTAAAGTGGAAATGCCAGCAGACTCTTTCTGTTTATCGAAAGTCGAAACAGAATAGCAAAATGCCAGAGGAGAAAGTTTCTCTTCTTTTTCATCCTTCTCTTCTGCCTCCAGTTATCTCGATCTGAGCTTCTTCTTCCTCTTTTTTGACGATGGTATACCCGACGTACCACACCAAACCTCACCTAGCGAATCTCACTCTTCCTCTTTATTCAAAGTCGAAATGGAATAACGAAATGCTAGCAGAAGAAGTTTAGGACTGTTATTTTCGTGAGTTAGGGATCAGTGTTAGTGGGTACCGGTTGCCTTCACCAGCTAATAAGAAGCTAGTCATGGAAAACTCGTTGGTACTCCTCCAGTCTAATGGAACTAACCACCATCCACATTTGTAGAGTCATTTCAGTACGTAGTGCAACTACTGATTGCCAATTTCACCCTCTCGCTGTTTTATCACCGCCTTTGCCGGTAGGTACGTTCTAATTTGGAACGTGGCAGAATTCCACCACTTAAATTTTCTTTAGCCTTTAACCTGGAAATCGTTCTGATGGCCCCCATACAAACATAGCTGCACGCCTACCTGTAACGAAAACAACCCAATTGCAAGTAGTAATTATTGGTCAGCAGCAAGCTGAGTGAGGAAGGTGCCGGAGTTACTGTAGATGGCCAGTTTGGGGTTGCTACCCAATCTCAAACACACGTTCTCCTCCAAGTTAACCTTTTCCTAGTTACCACATCTTTTTGTCCTACCAAGTCAACCCTTTACGACTTCACCAGTTGTGGCCTTCGAATCACATTCGCGCGTCCTGTAACGAAAACAACCCAATTGCAAGTAGTAATTATTGGTCAGCAGCAAGCTGAGTGAGGAAGGTGCCGGAGTTACTCTAGATGGCCAGTTTGGGGTTGCTACCCAATCTCAAACACACGTTCTCCTCCAAGTTAACCTTTTCCTAGTTACCACATCTTTTTGTCCTACCAAGTCAACCCTTTACGACTTCACCAGTTGTGGCCTTCGAATCACATTCGCGCATCCCCATTTTTCCCAGAGATCCTAATCCTTTTACAATTTACATTTACGAAAACAACTGAATTGCAAACGACTACTGGACAACAGCAAGCGGGGCGGCGAGGAAGATGTCGGAGCTACTGTTGATGACCAGGTTGGGATTGCAACCCGAATCTCAAGCGCAAGTTCTCTCTTCTTAACCTCCTTCTGGTTATCACATCTTTTTGTCTTCCCAATTACATCTTCTTTATGATACTCTTACCAGATGTTCTGGTAACTTCGCCAATTGGTCGATTTCACCAATTGTGGTCTTCCAATCCCCACTCTTTCCAGATTTCTTAATCTTCTTACGATTTCATCGTGGCCTCCTGACCACGATTGAACTCCTCTTTCTTTCTGACATTCTTTTCAGATGCACTTTTACGCCCTCGGTAACAGTGGTTTTCTTGGTTATCTGGAATCTCCTCTACCCCATCCTGCGTTGCTGTTTTTTCACGAATCCAATCGAGCCCTGTCATTGCTCATTCCATTTGGTCTTCTTCGCCATTTCTTACCTCCTAAATGAGCCTTATCATTGCACATTGCATGTTTTGTGTGGTTTTCTTCACCATTTCTGACCTTCTAAATGGCTTTCCCTCGTTCTCATAGTCGAACCATCCTAGTCGCTGCCTTCTTATCTTGTCAAACTTCTTCGTTACTTTTTCTACCCCAAACTGCTAATCCCTACTTCCCTAAATCCGCAAACTTATCTTCTTAACACTCTTCGCCCATTTGCTCCGTTGGTACCTAGTTAAAAGCATCATCCAAAGTATCTAAAAAAAAGGAAAAGCGAGAATGGGATGTAAGATCTGCAAAGAGAAGTGCACCGAAGCATACAAAGTAATACCAACAGGTTTAAAACAAAAAGACAAAGACTTGAAACAAGAAGATTAGCATTAAATTAGATAAGATGTTATAAATTATCTTTAATTAGTTCCTAATAAGTTTTATGTCTATTTCAGGTACGTCTTTCCCATGGATGCTGCTGCACTGCTGCGTACGTGTAGTAAGGGGCAGCTTGAAAATAGCTACAGAACATGAATTACCTCGTTTACGACAGACAAGAACAACATCCGGCGTTATCCTTAAAAGTTAACGTTAATTAATTCTGCAACCGCTCAGCCATGGACTGGAGTAGAGCAGAGTGAGCAGGCCAGGCGCTCGACGCAAATACATAAACGGTGATGCGAAATGCAATGTTGCAAACTGTAAGTAACAACATCCGCTAAAACGAGTTAAACTCAATTAATTATCGCGAAGCCGAGCCGAGCCGTCTTGAAATATCGCCTCGTCCGCATTGTTACGGTCCATATACGATGGAGATGGACGCTTGGATTTCTGCTTGTTCGGTCGGTCTCATCGATGATCATGCTTCGAACACGGACCTGGATTTTCTCACACGTTGCAGATTTCCATTGCCTCCGGCGATTCATAATGCAAAATAGGAATCTAATTTTAACTTTGTGAATATATTTTATGTCTGCTTTGATTTTTCGAAGCAGATCAAAACAAAACCAAACCAAAGTGTATCCTGCAATTTCAACTTCCACATAAATTAAGCGGTACTGTCGGAAGCAAAAAATAGTACGCAGATATAGTTTCCTGTTGTTCCTTTCTAAAAATACTTTGTATGTTTATAATAGGTGTGTTCTTTTTATCGCAAAACTCAGGGTTACCTGGGAAATTTCTATGTTTTTTTTACACACTCGCTGTTGAGATTTTGTGAGCTTCCCCTCGAACAATCAAATAGAGATCTAGGTTAGAATTCATGTGTATGTAACGGCCGAATGTCTAATTTGACATTTACGCGATGTCAGTGGATGTAACTTGCTTTTCTAGGAACGTTTTAACTCAGCAAAACTCACCTCACTTATGATATTTACTGATCTGAGTCGAATGTAAAACGAACATACCTAATACATGGCTACAAAATTTAAAATCCTTAAATGTCAACTGTGAAGTACAGTTGAAAGCAAAAGAAAAAAATTGTAGGCAGTTACAGTTTCCTGTAATGTTTCTTCCTCCAAAGCGGTGCTGTTTAAATACGACTTCACAGATTTTGCAAAAGTTTTGAGACCAGAGAGCTTTCACCTGTGAAGTCGTATTTAAACTGCGCAGATTTTTGTGCTGGTCAGACCAGAAAGCTTTCATCTGTGAAGTCGTATTTAAACCGTAACATTTTGGAAAAAGTGAAATTGCAGTAAACTGTAATTGTCTACTATTTTTTGCTTTCGATTAAAAAATGTATTGCAAGGAGAGACTTGAAATTTGAATTCAAACTTTGCAGCTAATTAATGGGCATACAATCAACTGTGTGTCATAAAATATATGACAATTAAAATACAAAGTGATGATTGCATAGAGTTAGCAAATGGTAACCGATGTTACTGTCCCACTACTACTACATTACGGTCATGTATTTGTCACTTAACACCGTGGTGTAGTTGAAGAGACCATCGCAATGTAACGCTCATGACATGTCGCTGTCATGTTACGGTTACGACTCTCTTTCGCAGGCATTTGCGTTCGCAACATCGCGGCCATTATTCTCCTCGTCCACTTATCCTTCCCCGAACTCGAACCCAACCATTTTCACATTACGCCGACGATAAATTGCGAATCGGCGCATGCAAGTTCGGGTATTCCCTTTTCCCGATGACGGCGGTGGCGCTCGGCCAATATCGCGCCATAAATAATAGAATTCCGGAGGGTCGTCGTCGTCGGTTCCTTTTCGGAGGGTCGCTTTTTACACGCACTTAAATTATTGAAGGAATTAGCGATTTTAACTGAAATTTGCGCACCCTCGCGCGCGCGCCCGCCCACCCTCCCGCCCCCCGCCGAACGGGCTAATTCGATTTCGCGCGTTACGGGCACGAGTTCGGGAGTATCGCGTGTAAAATTTGATTACGAAATATTATTGTCAACCCTCCTGATCCGGTATTTGCAAATTGGGTAAGTTCGTTTGAGACAGGTCTCGGAAATAAAACGATTAAGACACGATTGTTTTATCCACGTATACAAGTTTATTTCAGAAAATAACTTCGAAAATTAAACAAATGTTTTCTGAAACTATTCACAGATGTCTCTTCTACATATACTAAAGCCAGTAGTTCATCAAAATACATGTACATTACGTTTAAAGCACGGTGAACGACGTATTAGGTGACACCACAAGAGCACACGTCAATGTATTTTATGGCTTTGAAGATAACCAAAATTTTACTAGAAACAAACGCCTAAAATATCAAACTGTGTCATCATCACTATCGTATATAAATATAATGATTATTATTAAATACATAAATATCCTACTTAAGGTTTTAGTGATCGATTGGGTTGTCTGTTGAGACGGGGCTGAATGGCGTCGGCGTTGTGGTCCAGGGCGACGGGGACGAACTTTGTGGGGACGAGGGCGCCTCTTGGTATGTGATTGACTGGGTTATCTCGGATTTTGATTGGCAACACTGGTCTCAGATTAAAGACCGTTAAATTCAATTTTTCGACTGTACGTTTCCGTTTCAATTTCATATTAGTCAGTCTATTTCGTTATCCTTTAATACTCCTTTAACGTGTAACGTTGCATAACGCTCTTGTTAGTTGTACCGCCCTAATTCTTTTCCCTTTTTTAACTTTCCTCATTCTCATCCAATTTAATAAGTTACTTTACTCGTTGAAGGTTTTCGCAGCCTTTATCGTTATCGTTATTTCCTTGTCGCAGATATTTCATCCTTCATTACAGAAAAAATTCTTCAGTAACTCCGCTGCAACAGTCCTGAAGAAGTTCAACAAATTTCCTTAATTTCTTCGTTGTTTGCAATCACATCCACCAAAATACATTTGCTTTATGATTTTTTTTTTCTTTTACTTTACTTTTGTTTTGCTCGTCTTTACGTTTGTGTTCTAATATGACTGTATTAAGCGTGTCGTACGTCATAGTTTTATTTTCTTAATATATTAATGACCCTTCTCCAGTGCTACATTCTGTATTTCTTTCAAACCTTCCTGTTTACCTTCGTTTTCTCTTTAGTTTTTTTTTTGTGTTTTTCGGTTTCGGTTTTCTTCTGAAGACAGCAGCAGAATTATCAGCAAAACCATCAAGAAGTGCGTATTTAATATCTAACACCTAATACAACATTATCTAGAAGGAGTATTCTTAGTAATTAGTTAAACCCTTCAATCAAAAGTTTAATGTTGTTTGTTCCTCTCGACTTGACTGTACTTGCACCCACAAATCATAGAAGTTTCCCTTGACAGGAATTACCCCAAAGTTTGCGAATCGCTAGTTTAATTATTTCAATTCGGTTTTATACAGGGTGATTCATAGTAAGTGCCCAATTCGTTAGGGGCATGCAAATACAAAATTACAAGAAATCAATATCAATTTATCAGCGGCATTTCGAAAACCAACTTTTCTTGAATACCAAATGGAAAGCATTTTGAATGGCATTCATGTATGTGACCCGCAATGTGTTTTTCTTATTTTCTTTTAATCGAGTTGACTAACTGTTTATGTTTTAGAAACTGTGTGGCTGAAATACCGACCCTATGTGATGTAACTTAGGTTTTTATAACACATGACATTCTTGTTACGCGTCTTAGTCGCATGATTAATGAATGACTCACGTATGCCAGGCAATGAAAGCATTTTGAATGGCATTCATGAATATTGGTATGTGACCCGCAATGTGTTTTTCTTATTTTCTTTTAATCGAGTTGACTAACTGTTTATGTTTTAGAAACTGTGTGGCTGAAATACCGACCCTATGTGATGTAACTTAGGTTTTTATAACACATGACATTCTTGTTACGCGCCTTAGTTGCATGATTAATGAATGACTCACGTATGCCGGGCAATGATTTGCAATATTTTGATTTTTCTTATGCAGTAAAAACGCAATTATTTTAATTAGTTCCTCAAACGTGTTAATGGAGTCTTGATAAACTAAATTTTTCAGGTGTAATACTTGATTAATCATGGGACTTTCTACACTTTTATTTGATTAATTAACTTTAATCATTGATGGTGCTACTGTGCAAGTAAAACGCATTAATTTCACTACATTTCCTTGAACTGGTACACATACATTGATCCGGACACCAACACGAATAAGCTTGCACTGACAAAATGATAATTGTATCCTTGTGATTGTATGTGAATCATTTATTGTAAGTATGTGAATCATTTTTTTTCATACATATACACAAGTTATATGCAATATATTTATACAATGTGCGCGTTATCCAATCTTTGATCAGAGAGCCGTAAATAAAAATGTTTTACAGTTTTACTTCAAGGTAAATGCTCCTGTTTTGTTTTGATTTTCTTCTATTGTGACGCAGTACAGCTACACCAGTGACCACCAACCAAATTACATCTGAATTTTCAATGTATTTTATACTGAAAACTGTATATATTGAACCTACAGTTTTTTGCTTTATTTTTTTTCGAGTACTATCTATGATTAATAGGTCTGACACTTATTTTGAATCAACCTGTATTTAGATTAAAAAAAATTAAAAATATCTTCTTTCCAGAATGCCAAATATAAAAATAGGAAAATAAGAAGTCGACAATCTTGAAGTTTCGAGCACTTTAGGTACCTGCCCGAACAGATTGAGGACCTCTGTTCTCTGTTTTTGTTCATCGATAAAAAATAAACCTCTTCGACTGTGGGGCGAATTAAGATTTTATCGCAAGTTCATTTTAAAATGTTGTTCCATGACTTCATCGGGTCAAAAAAATAAAATAAACTGAAATTCCGATTCTTTTGGGGAGTACGTAATCAAATTATTTTTAGAATTTACAAGTCGAGATATATTTTTTTTGCACCTGCGGACAATTACTTTCCGTCCAACGGGGCCTCATTTCCTCTCTCCCAAATTGACATGAGACAAAAGGAATTCGTACGTGGTGATTCACGCATAATTGTCTTTGTCTCGATTTTTTTTTTTTGTTTCAGGTGAGAGGCGGTGATGCAATGAGTAATTTTTATAAGAGAGCGTGGTCTCTCTCTCTTTCTCGTATCTTATAACAACGGCGACGACGACGACGACAACGAGGTGATGCTGTTAAAGCGTCGCTTGCCGATCGATAATATAACCATTTTATATCTGGAACTCCCATTTGGTTTTTACGACTGGCTGATAAGGCTTTAAGTAGCACTTAAAGACAGAGAGACATTTTGTAATTTTCAGTCACTTTTAACGATCGCTTCTGAAGCCGTTGTTATTTGGGGGAACATACTGGAGTTTAATGTGTCGTCGACATATGTGGTCCGGAGTAATTTCGTCTTCTTATGTTCATTATCATAATGTTTGGATTAGATTTAAGCGAATTGCGGCAAAATAGAAAGAAAAAAAAAACTAAAATTAATATTGCCTTGGCTGTCAAAATAATAGCGTAGCAACTTTTTTATGATCGCTCTGTATTTTTGTCATTTGTTCTGACCTTTTCTTGTAGGAAACTGCGATGATATCACTTAATGATTAACTCGTTAGGGATGGGATTTTTGTTGTAATTAATCTTGCGAAAGGACGATTCGGCTGGCCGGCCTAAAAGGAGAGTGAGTGATAAGTGAATGCGGAGGAGAGAGAGTGTGAGTGTATTTTGGGCGTTAAGATGAGCTCGGAAAATCATCGCCGGTGAATTATGGCCCGGTGCCGGCGAATGTTTTCACGCCAATAGAAAAATTGGCCGCCATAAATTCGTGCACGGTACATAAATTTTCATTTCGGATTGGCTGCGCTCTCTCGATAAAAAAAAGGGACATTCGTACTAATTATACGACGATATTTTATATAATATTTCGGCCGGATGGCGCACATGAACGCCCGCGATTTATGAATATTGGGAAAAACTCGATGGCCGGATTTTCCGGGCGACATTTGTTTTGCTCGTCTTTTGAATGCCTGCGATCGCCGATTTTCACTGCGCTTGCACCATGTGTTCCGGGGGCGATGAATATTTTATGGACTACGAAGTTAAAACTGGTCGCAAATTTGCGAATGCCTTTGTTTATTTTACTTGGAAAATATTCCTTTTCGAAAATAAAACAACATAAATATATTAATTAATTCGTTATTTGATTTACTGCTAGTTTCTGCTGGAATATTAAATATAATAAAAAAATTAATCAAAGTAATATAATTTTTAATTTGAAAAGTTGCGAAACATATGTATATTGTAAGCCAAACAAGTTGACGACACAATATCATAACCGGAAGTTACTAAGAGAAGCATAACGTACCCAAATGACCGTTGAAATAAAGGGCAATTGATTCATACCTCCTGGGTGACGATGGCTATACAGGATATATTCTAGAACATTCTTCAGAGCTGGGTACAGAAAATTACCAAAAGAAGAGGACTTTGATTTATGAAGGTAATTAACCCAAGTGAATGTTGAAATGTGTCAAAACAGTCAAAACCATAAGCATTTTTTTACTGTTGAGTTAAGTCACACCTTCTGGATGATGTTTGGTGTGCAAGACACATTCCAGAACATTCTCTAGCACTTATTGTTAGTGTAAATATGTTTTGCAAACAGTTCTGCAACGAATTTGTTATTGAAGCGGTACATCAAAGGGCACATTTTCAAACAATGCAAAAGATCTTTTGAACCCTGAATGAGTGAATCCCCCAATTTGAAAGCTATGGGGGAATGCTATAGAAAAAAAAGTCATTAATTAATTAATTGATTAATTTAATGCTTTCCCCATCTTTAAGGTCAATATTGCAGCAATTTTCGCAACCATGTGTCCGCACTGCAAACTGCGCTTGTTTCCGATTTTGGAATTGCACGCCACGAAGCCCCCCGCCCCCTTTTTATTACGCTAATTGTATCGAAAGCGTGCGATATTAATTACCGACGGTGGAACGTGCGCTTGCAAACAAATGCGTCGGCACAGAATAAAATGCGCTTTCATTTCGGTCGAACGTTCGTTCCGGTGATATGCGGCGATCATGTTTATTGTAAAAGCGGTTGAAACGTAAATTTTACGCCTGCTGCGCTGATTTGTTAAAATATTAATTGGTGGAAACGGTGGAAATGCGGATAAAATTTCACCGGAACGTTCTGTAATATTCACGCAACGTTTCAGTGAGGAGTTGATTAGTACACAGAATAGTTACAATCAGATGTGGTTACTAGAAGAGTTCAGGAAGCTCCAGAGCTTTTCCTGACAGGGATTGAGGGTTAAATTAATTAACTACTATTAGCCATACACCTTAACGTCCCGATATCGTACACGAGTAAATAAATAAAGAGGTAAATCAAAAGTATACTTCACATCTTAGGTTATTCTAGTGATCCATGTTAAGTTTTGGCGAACAGAAGTCGCACTATGCTTGCGACGTATCCGGGATAGGATCAAATTCGAAAATTAGGCCACTCCTTATTAATGAGCAGAGCTTCGATAACAAACTCACACGAATGACCAGCCAGAACGAGAAAGACAATAAATAAATAACGCAGCGGAAAAATCCAGCCGAAAGGAAAATCCAGCAATAAAACGTTTCTAAATAAGAGAGGAAGAAATAATTGCAAATAGCGTCGTAAATAACCATACATATTTAATTAGGAAAAATCGTTCAACTAAAATACTAATTGCATTTTCCGTCCATTTTTTTTCAAATGCTAATTGCATTCTCCAGGACACGACGAGTTGATTAAATCCCAGTCAAATTGTATTAATTGATTCTTGCTATCAATAATTTAGCAGACACTAACGGAACGGTAAACTTACAATGTCACTCGTACGATGTCTGCAGCGGTAATGCATAGCATACATTCACGGAATTGTTCAACCAATGTTACCCGTACGTTGTCTACAGCGACCTCGTATATGCGGGCTTCCGCCTACGCGTCGTTTGTTAGACGGTTAACATGGCGTAACCAATCAGAAAAAAAGTGACGTAAAAATATTTAAAGTAAAGGGACGAATAAGAAGTCTGCATTTCAAAACGGTGATCTGAAACCATTTCCGGTGTGCGTTGCCGTGTCTACATCCTTCACCTCCGGAGGCGTTTCGACTTAAGTTTAACGAAAATATTATTCAGTCGCCTGAAATAATAATTGTCTGAAAGAAGTTTCCGTTTTAAATTAAAAGGGGGTTGTTGTTGGAGTGTATTTCGAGCTCTCTTCTGGTTTACATTATGCAATGTTGCTTTGAGGCAAAGCGAACGCGCAGGTATTTTATTGAACACGGACATTAACAAAAGCTCGGGGCGTGTGTTGACCACGTTTAATATTTAAAACTAAAAGCAAAGCGGAGTGCAGCCTCGCACAAATAAGGTCGGGCAAATATTTAATTGAAGCCCGAGAGTTCTGTGGAGTTTAACGCGGCCGTCTCGTTTGTAACACGGGAGTGCTACATTAATTTT
Source organism: Prosopocoilus inquinatus (assembly GCA_036172665.1). NCBI lineage: Eukaryota > Metazoa > Arthropoda > Insecta > Coleoptera > Lucanidae > Prosopocoilus > Prosopocoilus inquinatus. The sequence goes on from CM069873.1 coordinate 5,070,772, forward strand.
GGAGATGCTCGCAGAATGTAAATTATATTTCCATAACCCTGAGCTAAGAATTCCCTAATAAATTCGCATATAATCTCACAGTTGCTGACCACAAAAGCTACGCAATATAATCTAAAGCTGTACAAGGGCTTTTGATGTCGAGAATTGTGTAATAGCATTAGCGTCGAGATCTGCGCCGTGCCGCTTTGAGCGTAACATATTCACATATTGCAGAATACGCCGCCTCCTGCGATCCGAACTGAGCGAATACGTATTACGCGAGGCAGCGTCCGGAAAATCCGAAATAAATATGCGATAATATTTTGTGCAGATTCGACTTTTTATCTGCGTCAAATATGACGTAGGTAAATCGGTAAGCTCCTCGCCCGATGTGAAATGTTGCGTGCAATATTCAAATCCTGAGCGGTCAAGTAACCCTTGCACGCCAGTCAAGGCGGTCTCGCCCTGTCACCGCTTCATTTGAATAGGGTTATGATTGATGTCGGGTCAATGAAATAGCCCTACTCACTTCAAGGTTGGAAAACGAGGCTGGCAGCGATTTATAAAAGGGCCAAGAAAAGATTTGTACCGAATGGAAATAGAACGAGGAGGCGAAGGGGGGTGAGGGGGCGGGGGAGAACGCGGGGCACCGCCAAATTATGTCACAACTGCTGCTTTTATTCGTGCCTGTTATTCTGTTACGAATCGCTTTTTTGTCGCGCGAATAATAGAGGAATCGCTACGGTAAATTGCCGGAGATAAGTTTGGAGCAAACGTGTGTGTAAGAATTCAGATGCATTCTGGACACTTAATTTAATCACAAAATAAATCACAATATGATGCAACAATGAAACAATGCACCATAGAGAGCCTGTTACCCCTTGTGATACAAATTGTTACATCAAGTAAATAAACGATCTTAACATAGAGCGTACACGGGATTCCCAGTAGTTGTCACCCAGCGTGATACCAGCGGCAGCTTTTTATGGTCGGAGAGGGCGTGGAATAAAAGATGAAATCCACAATAAACAGTATATTTAAAAAAATAATTAACCGGGAGCGCCAACAGGAGAATACAAACCACGGTATCGACTATAATTCCAACCCAAAACTAACTCCACTTTTTAAAATAGCTGAATGTGTCCAAGACAACAATTCGATGACGGAATAAAAAATTTACAGTAAAAAAGCAACAAATAAAACGTTAACGTTAAATAGTTTAAACGGCGACATCCTACGATCGCTTTTAATGAAAGTGCAATAGGTTTCGAAAAAGCGAAATTTCTGGTCGAATGTAGCACAAGAAACTAGGAGAGAAATGGACGGGTTTAGGTGACATAGCGCGACCAGCGTCATGCAGCTGAAGCAACCTGGGCCCTTTGCAGTGAAAACGTACTTAGTGAGTCAGAAGTAAGGAACTTACAATGCCTAGCGAAACGAGTCAAGCTGACATAATCCATCACGTGACGTCCAGCGATAGTTTTAAATACTAAAAGAGGCCTTGATACTTCGCGCCTTAATTTTTCTCGTCCAAAAGTTTTCCACATTCAATCGATCAATTCTGAGGCCTTGTTTTAATTTAAATATGGTCTACCCGTTAACGTTCGACGAGGGTGAGTTTGAATAAAACAGATGATTCAATGTTGCTCAAAGTCTACCATCTAACAGATCGTTTAATAAGTGTGCAGAGTTCTTCATTCTTCCCTTCTCTCTTTGACATTCCAGTTTCAATTTGAACTTACTGGCTGACCAATATACCGAATACAACTGAACTACTTTGAACTGAACATGTCTTCCTCTTGAGCGAAAGTTAACTTGCTTTTTGCTTGAATAAGCATCCATGAGTCCTCCTCCTCCTCCTCGGCATTTAAACATTATTCGCAGCCGGGCTTTGTCGCGAAAACGGAACTTCCTGTTTGGTCGGTCATCATCAACTAACAAGCCATTAGCGTCTGGCACCTGGCACCCATTGTCGGGACGATGGGCCGGCAAAGAGCGCCCATTGTGCCCGCCAACAAAGAACAGAGGGAGCTGCGTGTAAGGAACGGCGACGCCGTATTTAGCTGGGCCGGAGGACGCTTTGTCTGCGACCCGCCTTAGGATTCGCCTTGGATAGCTTCCAATTAATTACGGAACCAGGGGGGTACCTGCGCGGTGCGGGGACCCCGTGCACTTCATTCATAAAAGATGAAACTACTTGAAAGACTTCGCTCGTTTCCTTAACAAACAGGGGCGTTTGTTTTAGTCCCCGAGTGGAATTTACGTGCCAGGGTTTCGCTTCGAGGAAGACTTCACAGCGTTAAGGTTCATTTATGTACTTGGATTAATTGAGTCTTACCCACGCCAGACACTATATTACAAAAACCATAACGGAGCTTGCTGTATCTAAACATAATTCACTTCTTCAGTGTAATGAGGATATGCACTTAAATGGCTACATAGCTTAGAACCACATTTATAATTATACTTGTTAATTATGTACCATATTCTTGGAACTAATGTTAATGTATCTTGGCAGACTCACAAGGTGTTATAAATTCTTCTGATATTATAGAACAAACGTAGGCAAATAAATCCGAAAAGAGCGAGTTCTTAGTATCCTTACTATTCGACGGTAAGAATTAATCCGTTAGCATATCTCATAGAAGTTACTTGTGTCATTGGCTGTTGTGAGCAGCACGCAACTAATATTGCGAAAAAGCGGGATGTGCGCCATCGTGCTCTCCTACCATGCCCGTGCCTGTTAATAATCAACGTAATCTGTTTCTTTTTTTTTATGTACTGAGTGTTATGAAAAATTCGAGCGTGCTTGACATTTAAGATTTGAAAGGGCGTGGATTTTTATAACAATCAACATTGACGAAGTCAAATGAGTCGTTTAACGTTGGTTCTTCAAGTTTGAAACGCGAAAGTGGAACAATCACGAAGTTACACCCGCCTGCATAAAGTCGATAATAGTCTTCAGCGACAAAGACGAGCTTTCCGCTCTTTATCAACGCACTTACTTCATTCAGGTGGATATTCCGGGAGCTCGGGCATTTTCCCGGCGTAACAATTAATTAATTGCACCTCGACGTTTGAATCATTGTTTATTTTAAGGGCGAAGCGCGCCCGGAATTCCATTGTCGAACTCGCTTAAAATTCTATTGTCTTCCCCGCTAATTGCATTCAGCTCGCTAATTACGGTCGCTTTTTTTTTATTTAAAAACTCGGCGCGTTATTATCCCCACAGGTGCCCCTGGAACGCGCGGCAATTTTTTTTTTCGGGCGCACGGATTTTCCAACTTTCTTGATTACGACGCGAAGTATCATTGTTTTAAAAAGTTTTGTCCGCGGGCCCCATTTGTTAGGTATTCTGCGAAGAAACAAACGGAATATTTCACCACCGGCGGAACTTCTCTGATGACGGCCACTTACGTTAACGAATTACCGGCGAGTTTCTCTTCTCGTCACTTTTATTGCGATACATCCGAAGTGAAATCTGCAAAGTTTTGACAAGCGCTTCCGCCCAAATAGCAACATTAATACACTCCGGATGGGGAATTTTCGCTAGCTCGGGAATTTATGTGCGAAAGTTCTGTGTGGCAATTCGGTTTAATACGGTGTCATAAATTCATCATCCAATTACAAAAAAAAGGATATCATAAGGAAAAAAGTAAAAGTATACTAATTAATTAACTTAATTAGGCGTGAAACTTGTCAGAATTCCTTAAGTAAAAATAAACCGAAAGCACTTGCCGAACCAAACGTTACAAAAAAACGGTTCCGTTACGTCAAATCTACTCTCTATGCGGGGTACGTCTCTTACCAACCCAACTACAATCTCCGTCCGTTCGACCCTTAGCGGGACTAGTTTACTGTCCCGGCGAGATTTCTCTTGCAGCTATTTCTAATGCAACTACCACGACGGTGTTGATTCGGCGCTCATTCATTAATACGATGTAAGAAGCGGTCAGTGAAATTTATAGCAAGTATCGAAAAACCTAAGAAAGTTTGATTTTTTCCAACGCTTCAAAAGTCTTGCAGAAGAGTGCGAAACAAAATCCAACTGGATTTTGCTAAATTTTCAGCGGAAACCTCCGTACTTTTAAAAACAACGTGCACCATGGAAGCTTCACACACACTGCCGGACGACCAGACTTGTTGATCATATCATAAGTTTCGGCGTGCCCCATTTAAACCAACCAACGGGCTGCTACCACAAGAATTTACTTCAGATCATGAATAATTAACGAGAAGGGTGTAAAGCTAGCGCCGAGAAGGTCAATTCAGCTGTTCCGTACCCAGTTGAAGAAATGGCGGGATCAAAAAAGGTCCAGGGCGCCAAGAGAACCAACCCCCCAGCTGATACCATGCACTGCGCATCCCGTCCTCCAAGGGTCGTAGCATCGCTCTAAAATTTCGAAAACTTCCACGAAGATAAAACACTCCTGCGTACAAAATGTTTGATTCGCCGCTACAAAAACAGCAGAACGTACATAAATCGCATATTAATGTTCACCAATTGTATTTACAATGACATTCAAGTGAGACTTGATGATGGTCGAACGTACGTACGAGGCGTGAATTATACGCAACTTAACTTGTTAATCGATATTAACTGTCAACTAATACGGTACGTGAAACGGTAACTTGTTACTTAAAAATAACTACAGTTTACTCAATTTTGGTGCACTCACATATGCTAACTGAGCGGCATCCATCAATAAATAACAAAGTTATTAACACCTGTCTGTCTCGTGCAAACGACAAACGTCGTAGCGATCTCTAGTGGTGGTTTGCTGAGTTGAATTTGCGTTGATTAAATGACCTTGTGGTAGAACGCGGAGTTACAGAGCGTAGCTCTCCAATCGCCGAGACAGATGAAAAGGACATGGAAACGATTTGTCCAAAGGCAGACGATATGAAGGAGGAACTAAATAAGCGAATTTCTCTGTGGGAACAAAGAAATCTAATGTGAGCTTGGGTCGTTGGAATGACGTCACATAAATATCTGAGTATTTAATGCAACAAGGGAGAACCTGCTTGGAATAAGTTGTTTATAACATCTCCACAGGTTCACGAAGCGCATATAATACAAGTTATCACAGTAGCTGATTCGAATTTTTCACAAGAAATTACAACAATTCACGGAAGTACGTACACATCTTACAGGGCGTTGCCTTTCAGTCGGCGAAACAAGTGAACAGCACACAGAAACGAATTGTCGAAAGACAGACGATATCAGGGAGGAACGAAATAAGCGGATTGGTCTGCGGGAACAAAGAAATCTAATATGAGCGTGGGTCGTTGGAGTGACGTCGCATAAATATGTGACTGTTTAACGCAACGACTGAAAATTCGCTTAGAATATGTTGTATATAACAACTTCACAGGTTCGCGAAGCACAAATAATACCGATTATCACTGTAGCTGACTCGAATTTTGCCTAACGGCGATAGAACAAGAGGCAGGAAATAAAATTTATCTCGAAAACAATTTCGGCCAGTCAGATTACAATTAGAGATAACGTGACTTCCAGACCCAATGAGTGCGTAATATCAACGAGTTTAAACCGGAAACGTACAGTGTGGCCAACGGTCAACAACTGAAACGTACGTACAGATGAAAATTAAAAAAAAAAAAACTGTAACAGGGCTTAAACAAAGGGCTTAATGCCCAAGTAAGGAAAACGAAAGGATGATTCAGACGTAAAACGCAACTCGTTCACTGGGAATATTAATAAAATGATTTGAAACTGTAATCAGTTGCAAGCTGAAAGCAGAAGTAAGTTCGTCATATTTTCAGGAGGCAACAAACACTCATTCACACACACGCAAAATTTCAAACTATTTTTTCTTTTAATACAGCCCCAGGAATTTTCGCGCGTCGCAACAAATGAAAATAAATTGAGGGTCATTTTGTCGAGGAGCATTTCGTTCCGTGTCAGGTAATTGTGTAACTACAACCGCATCCTGTTTGTTTGTTGCAAGGATACCTAAGCGTTAGCTGACAGTCGCTGATTAATGTACTAGAGTGTTGTAACTGTCACCAGGAAAGACACACTCGACTTCTACTGGCCACCGCTGCTCTAACCAGGATGTATGTGTGTTAAGTTCGTTAAGCGGTATTGTGTCAGAAATTGCAAAATGTTTTAATCAAATTGGTCTTAACAATAACACTTATAGAAAGTATAAATTCTTCGCAATGTGAAACCATTCAATGAAAGTTCTGTTTTCAGAATATTGAAACTCCAGCTAAGACCAGATGATTTTTGAAATATAGTTAGCTCTTGTGTGTACATTTTGAGTTTGACGATTTTTTTAATAGACAATCAATTGATAGATTAAAATAAAAATAAATGAACTGATGTATTGGTTAAATAAAAACTTCGTATGGTGCTTGTTTTGCTGAGGTATTGGGGATGAACTTAGAGAGTGGCAATATCAATTTTTTTTGCTATTAGTTATTCACCAACGTAGCTTATGTTAGCATTGTGTTTAAATGAAGTGTGGAAGGAAGCTTTACCCCACCCGACTCCCCTCGCCAGAAGATATTAATCACCATATACCACGATCCATCAAAAATAACAATCGTATTCGTGCGTCGTCGGCCGGCACAAGAAACTGTGGGAATTACAGCACGAGCGGCAGAAACAATAAAACTACATCAGACGTCCCTTCTGGTGATTAATCTGTTTTATCGGCGAAAAAGAGCCGACACTTATAGGAGCTTTTCCCCGTTTTCCCGCGCTAAGTGCAGGGAAAACAAAACCTCTCCAATTCATATCCGAGCGCGGACTTATAAGGCGACATTTGCATTGAGCCAGTCTGCCTGCTTAAAAGAAGTGTTTTTATATTCTGTACAGCGTTGGCTTGTAATTGTTTTCCTGAAATCTGGGGTAATTGCTTATCGGGAAATGTCGTCCGGAGCTTACTTGCAATCGACAATTACCGCCGGCACCTCTTAGCCGGATGTCATTCAGAAAGTGAGGCAGGGCAATGTTGCTGTTATCGTATTAACAGTACTTTGTCTGGAAATCGCTTTAAGCAGGACTTACTTTGCATACTAATGGACCAGATGCTCTTTCGGTATCAGATGTTTCACATACGTTCGGGTAACGCTGTCAGAAAGGAGTTGTAAATTGTTCAATCAGATTACGGTTGACCTTTATAATGTTTCTGCATTAATTTTTGAAATGTTAGAGAGAGCTTTCATCAATAACTATTCTCTGTTTCTATATACTTTTGTATTTATTTGCTACGAACAAAACAATTTATTATACACGTTTGGCCAATTGTCACTCACGCCTACTCTCAAGCGGGGTAAATTGTTAAATGACAAAAAGTTAACACTAAACAATTGACATAGCTAGAGATGTTAGCTCTGATTGAAATGGATGGAGACAGGGCGGGTCATAAGGAACATTCCCCCAAAAAAAAAGCGAGAGACCACGTCACAGATGATACAGTGTATATTAAAAAACTGCTACCAATAATAGGTTGCTAACTGAAGTAATTATCCAAGATATAAATACATTCAAACATTAATAACTTCAGTTTTATATTGTGGACGTCTCCAAACAAGTTCCAAAAAGGTTTAATAATAATTATTGAAAACGTAACTGGCAATAATGTTATGCAATTCACACTTTAATTATTAATCCAGATTGTAATTAAAATGCATATCTCAGACATAGTCAGAATTATGGCTTTTAATGAAATAAGATCCGCTGGTGCAGCACTGCAAGTAAAGTAAAAGGACTCGGTTTCAAAACATGGAATTCCCTCTATTATGCAATTAATTGCTTACGCTCCTTGACCAAAGAGACTTTGATCTGCGACGTAAGCAGACGCGTGGATCGGTCATTCATGCCAAACTCGTGCCAAAGTGCAAGGAGTCGATTTGTTTATAAATACGTAAAGTAAAATTGTAAACTACTATTAAATATGACAGACATGTCTCGTGGACGTGTTCCATTTCAATAAACAAGGTAACCGCCAACTTGTAACGAAGTTCCGCAGTAAAATTTAGATGCTACCTTCCGTCAGCGGGTTATGCGGATCATACAGTACCTAGGGTTGAGAAGGTAAGCTCACTTTGATTTAGTAATGTAAGGCCGATATGGGGTTGTTTCCTTGAGAAGAACCCGTCAAGAGCAATCCAGGGCTGCGGAGCGGAGTAAGGAAGTGGTCGAACCTCATTACAAAGTTGATTGGCAGTAATCAACAGCCAACCGTCGCGTCGGTCCTCTGTCCACTGTCCGTAAGTAAAGAACGAAAGTAAAAAAAAAATAACGCACCGTTTAAGGTAAACAGAACTACCTAAAAAGGAACGTGAAAACACCTGAGTTTCCGTACCAAGAAAATGACTTACCAAACAATCCGCACATACAAGTAAAGTCGGAAATCAAATAGATTAACCCAAAACATGGAAACAGATTCTTTAACCAGGTTCGCATTCTCAGAAAAATTTGAGGTTAAACAAACGCCCTGGAGGCATCCACTAAAGCAGAAGAACGTGACCTTTCAAGGCAAGAGCGAAAATGATACTGAAGTAACGAGACAGGGGCGTGCGAGCAAGAACTAAGGATGGGGGTTTCTATACATTTTTGTATTCGAATATTCGTTTCAGCTTTCATTCGAATATTCATTCAAATAATTCGAATGTTCGATTAATTCGAATTATTTGCATATTCGATTAATAGGGAATGATTCGAAAATTCGAATAATTCGAATATTGGAGTGATTCGATTTGAAATTATTATGGAACCACCCGAATATTTGAGTGTTCAGTTAATAGTTTCATATTTCTGCATGCCTAATTTGGATAATCATTAATTATTAGTATTTATTATGTGCAATAAGGTACGCTTTACAGGACAGGAACATTTTCGTTATTCAAAAGGGAAAAACGTCTTGTAAGGTAAACTCATAATCCTATAAAATTAAAATAAGATTTATGTAAAACAGAAAACACTAAATACCATAACGTTATCACAGAGAAAATTATAATAATATTAACAAGCAAGAAAATCTCCATTAATCCTTTCTTTGAATACTCGAATGTTCTAATACTCGATTCGCTGAATTTTCGAAGATTTGATTATAATTACAACATTAAAAAGTAAAAAAAATTATATGTTTCACAATTAATCCATTATTTGAATACTCGAATATCCAAATACTCGATTACATACAAATATTGCAATATTTGATTATTTGAATATTCTAATATTCGATTAATGGCCGTTTTCATAATCAGACTTTAAGGAAGCTTTAATTTAAAACCATTTTAAGAATAGGGAAACAATTTTTTTTTTTGTTTTTGGTTAACTTTATATTTAAATACGAAGTTTTTTTAATCTCAAACCGGACAGAAAAATGAAGGGAAAACACTCAATGTTTCGCTATAGATTTATAGCTTCGTCAAGAGTGAAAAAACTTTCTTTTTCGCTCCTGGCGAAGCTATAAATCTATAGCGAAACATTGATGTTTTCCTTTCATTTTTCTGTCCGGTTTGAGATTAAAAATCTATGTACTTACAATTTTCATCGGACCAGAGCCAACTTCAATTATTTACATTTAGAGTTCAATTATGAAAACGGCCTTAAGTATTTTAATATTCATCCTATTACTCAAATAATTTATTTTCAAACTTCCAAGCATTTCAATATTCGATTATTCGAATTATTCGAATACGATTCCCAACCCAACCTTAGCAAGAGCTGCCTCCTGGAAGGTAAATTTCTGGCGTTAAAAATGTAAGGAATGGTTACTTGTAAAGGCCGTTGAAATCCGAAAATAAGTTGGCGGTATTGAAAGAATTATGGCCGGCTGACTCTCAAAAAAAATCAAACGAGTATTATTTCGTAAATATCTCAAACAACTCGTTGAAATGCGACTACATAAAATAAAGTGCATTAAAAGAATCTGATTCAAGTACTTGAAAAGAAATCGATTCGGAAAAATTGATAATTTCATCAGAAATGAAGATGGGCTGAGAAATAAAATAAATTTCCGAAAGATACGATGTCTTAAATTGAAATGAGAGCCCGTAACATCTTTCCGCGGGAGTAAAATTTTACAAAAATTGATAAATTTTCCCTTTTTCTTTGCGACGTAGGCCCTACACAAAGGACTCTTCAATTGCCGTCAAGTTGTCCTCCCGAGTTCACGCAATCATCAACTTAACCGACAAAAGCGGCGCGTTTTCGGACGTCCTCGACGCAAGATTTGCGCCAGACAAAAGCAAAGCGAATTAAAATTTCCCCGGACGTCCACGTAGAAAAAAGGGGGCGCGCTCTCGCGACGCCACCGGAGCGAAGAAGGAAAGGAACGTGGAATGCCAATAACAAAAGCGCGCGGCCCGAACAACTTCCCTCTTCTTGCTCCTGTTCCCCCCGTCGCCTCTTCACATCCTGTCAGTCCTCCAGTGAGTAGTCCTGACAGTCTCTAGCTACCGTTCTACCTTGAGAGAGCGACGGCTCTTTGATTGAAAACGGACTTCTTTTATTTCAAGGCACTCACTTGTTTTATACGACGCCAAGATGGCGGATAAGGGGGAACACATACATACACATTGCTTTTACGATGAGGATAGGTATGGTGTGAGGGAGGGTGGAGTGATAAAAACGTAAAAGTCACTGACACTTTTTATAAAAGAAGATTGTAGTGGACTGGTGATCGTTTTCATTAACTACACAAGGAACGATGTTGCAAATTCAAGAGCCCTTGTGGTTTCCAGTTGAACCACTCAACTGCAAAGTCCGAGTTTAATTTGTATGCGCGAAATATGTCACGGCATTCCCACCGCAAACACGAGGGCATTTATATCTTCTTCTCGGTCGAGTGAAGTTGCACGTAGCAGTCTCGACGAACTTGTTCCCTATCGCCATGGGCTGACACGTTTAAGTTACTACCACTACTACCGATTGTCGTGTCTTTTTTGCATCCGGCGAAGGTATTGCACCAGAACTAAATCAATCGTCCCAGTTTCTGGAGCGAAGTGGAGCATGAAATCCGTCGCACACATGCACACGGTATTGGGGATCCGGCTTGGAAGTCGTCGTGTTGGCCCTTAACAATACAACGGCTGAAGGCAACAATCCGGGAGAGGATCTCGAAACTCCGATCGTCTTTATATCCTCGTCCTCAGACGAAATAAACATAAGGTCTTGTCGTTCGAGCGACTTGTTTGTCCTGCAGCTTAGCTTCGACCTCAATGCTGCGAAATATGGAAAAGTTAAAATGCAAGGTCTAACACGATCCTTATTAAAGAGGAATTTTCAATCCGGTGATTCTCAATTAAATTTCTAATTGGGATAGGCCGCGATTTGGTTATTGCTGCAGTGTCGGTAACATTGAGATTATGCCGATTTGTGAATTGCAAATGTGTTGAGCCAAGTGGAATTCACCCAGTTCGCCGCTTTCAGTCAAAAATAGTTTTATGGTTGCATTAATCAATCCTTCAATGGGCTGTAACGTGGCTGAGCGGTTAGCCCAGCCGACTTTGGAGGTTAGGAGAAGTTAAAATGGAAATTTACAATGTCTAACACAATCCTTATTAAAGAGGAATTTTCAATCCGGTGATTCTCAATTAAATTTCAAATTGGGATAGGCCGCGATTTGGTTATTGCTGCAGTGTCGGTAACATTGAGATTATGCCGATTTGTGAATTGCAAATATGTTGAGCCAAGTGGAATTCATCCAGTTCGCCGCTTTCATTCAAAAATAGTTTTATGGTTGCATTAATCAATCCTTCAATGGACTGTAGCGTGGCTGAGCGGTTAGCCCAGCCGACTTTGGAGGTTAGGAGAAGTAAAAATGGAAACTTAGAATGTCTAACACAATCCTTATTAAAGAGGAAGTTTCAATCCGGTGATTCTCAATTAAATTTCTAATTGGGATAGGCCGCGATTTGGTTATTGCTGCAGTGTCGGTAACATTGAGATTATGCCGATTTGTGAATTGCAAATGTGTTGAGCCAAGTGGAATTCACCCAGTTCGCCGCTTTCAGTTAAAAATAGTTTTATGGTTGCATTAATCAATCTTTCAATGGGCTGTAGTGTGGCTGAGCGGTTAGCCCAGCCGACTTTGGAGGTTAGGAGAAGTTAAAATGGAAATTTACAATGTCTAACACAATCCTTATTAAAGAGGAAGTTTCAATCCGGTGATTCTCAATTAAATTTAAAATTGAGATAGGCCGCGATTTGGTTATTGCTGCAGTGTTGGTAACATTAAGATTATGCCGATTTGTGAATTGCAAATGTGTTGAGCCAAGTGGAATTCACGCAGTTCGCCGCTTCCAGTTAAAAATAGTTTTATGGTTGCATTAATCAATCTTTCAATGGACTGTAGCGTGGCTGAGCGGTTAGCCCAGCCGACTTTGGAGGTTAGGAGAAGTTAAAATGGAAACTTACAATGTCTAACACAATCCTTATTAAAGAGGAATTTTCATTCCGGTGATTCTCAATTAAATTTCTAATTGGGATAGGCCGCGATTTGGTTATTTGCTGCAGTGTCGGTAACATTAAGATTATGCCGATTTGTGAATTGCAAATGTGTTGAGCCAAGTGGAATTCGCCCAGTTCGCCGCTTTCAGTCAAAAATAGTTTTATGGTTGCATTAATCAATCTTTCAATGGGCTGTAGTGTGGCTGAGCGGTTAGCCCAGCCGACTTTGGAGGTTAGGAGAAGTTAAAATGGAAATTTACAATGTCTAACACAATCCTTATTAAAGAGGAATTTTCAATCCGGTGATTCTCAATTAAATTTCAAATTGGGATAGGCCGCGATTTGGTTATTGTTGCAGTGTTGGTAACATTAAGATTATGCCGATTTGTGAATTGCAAATGTGTTGAGCCAAGTGGAATTCATCCAGTTCGCCGCTTTCATTCAAAAATAGTTTTATGGTTGCATTAATCAATCTTTCAATGGGCTGTAGTGTGGCTGAGCGGTTAGCCCAGCCGACTTTGGAGGTTAGGAGAAGTAAAAATGGAAACTTACAATGTCTAACACAATCCTTATTAAAGAGGAATTTTCAATCCGGTGATTCTCAATTAAATTTCTAATTGGGATAGGCCGCGATTTGGTTATTGCTGCAGTGTCGGTAACATTGAGATTATGCCGATTTGTGAATTGCAAATGTGTTGAGCCAAGTGGAATTCGCCCAGTTCGCCGCTTTCAGTTAAAAATAGTTTTATGGTTGCATTAATCAATCCTTCAATGGGCTGTAGCGTGGCTGAGCGGTTAGCCCATCCGACTTTGGAGGTCGTATCACGTTGCAGCATGGATTCGAATCCCCCCAGGGTCATCGAAGTGTTTGTCTCCTCCTTTGATTGATTTAATATTGCCACATACGCTGCATTACCTACCGTTTTTTATTGTTTATTAGTTGGTAATGTTTAGAGTAGTAGTAGGGGGGTAGGAAAGACATAATGGAGCGCGGACAAAGAAGACGGTTAGTAGTGGGTACGGTTAACGAGTGCGTAAAAGAGAACTTCCCCGGCATTGTACGTAGGCTAGGGACTGAATAAATTGGGTTTATGGGAAGCTACTGATTGTTTTAATAAGGCCACCTACCTCCAGCCTGCTAATTTAGCGAGGTAAGTACCCTTTCTTTTATTCAAGGTACCCTCCATGATGCCTAAAGCGGGTGCTCCCTCTGAGTTTACTCCCTAGCGGTGCCTTGCTCCCGCGAGGCCCGTGACAATATTTGTAAATGCCTGGAATGGTTAATACCAAAAGGCAAAAATGAGCGGGTGGACTACGCAAAGCAAAAAAGGCAAGCAAGCAAGCAAACCTTCAACGACTGGAACAGAATAAATTGGTGGTACCAAAACGTTTATAAGGCTTCGAGTTTCTCAGTACTCGTAAATAAAATAAATTAGAAATCGTACTGCAATATGATACAACAAAAAACAAAACACGTGCAAGGTTAGGCTTGAACAGATAACATCTCGTTCTTGGAAATAAACGCATTGTTTGCCCAGCTTAGCTTCGACTTTAATGCGAAATATGGAAAAGTGAAAGTCAAATTTCCAATCCACATTGAAGAGGAACTTTCTTTCCAGTAATTTTGATGAAATTTTTAAAGAAGGAGCTCACGCACGTTTCTTTTTTTCGTTTTACTTTCCATCTCGGTCGTTTACCGTTAAACCAACAACACGTATCCCGTTCACTAGTTTGTTAAGGCGATAAATAACTACAGTCCGCTGGATTACGATTTATCCCTGGCAATAAACCGTTTATTTTGGACAGAGACTCAACGAAGTGATATTGAGTCTTAATAAATCAAATTTCTGCGAGCAGCTGGTGCACAGTTCCCGATCGATTTGGGCAAAAAGTAACGTTATCCTGTTTATCAGAGATGGAAATCCGATGTATCGCATTGCTAGCTGTCTCAGGACGAGCGTAAAATAAATGCGCATGAACGGATGTACGTACATTCTCTTCTGAAATATCGTCGTTGCATGTAACCCTTTGAGTAAACACTGGAGTCAGATAGGTATGAGATATCCACGTCATCCCTTCTTTTTGTGTGACACACATAATAGCTACCTACCATGGAAGAAGCATTTTTTTATATTGTTACAAATAAGTTTCGTAAATTCTGTTCACCCCCTATCAACCAGCAACATAGAAACTTATGTTGCTTGAGTAGGGTGATTCCCCCTCCGCATCAAATGCTAAATTATTTAACTAGCTGACGTTGCAGTAGTCCTTGTGATGCATGCAGGAGGGTGTTTTGAGGGGCCGCTCTATGACATTCGCAAAGCACCCCGGGGTAGAATTCCAGGCAATTTATTCCGAAAGAAGAGCGTCCTTGTTTCCACTTTCGATACCATTATGGCGTCCCCTCCCTTATCACCATATGCAATACTTTACGGCATGCATGAATCATTTCCACATTGATTCGGCCGAGGGCGCATCTTCGTCTTCTTCTTCTTCTTCCGCACCGGGATTAGAATCTTGTATACTTTGTGACGAGATACGACCGCCGCCGCCGCCCCCTCCCCGCCCGCCCCGTTTGTGTTTAATGTAGCTTCGCAAATACGTAATGAATTTTCTTTGTGAGATTATTCCGTCGTTTAATATCGCAGGACTCGTGAAATTACTTTTCTTGTCTTCTTCTTGGAAACGGGCGGGCGGGCGGGTGTCTTATCTCGTAATGCATTTTTACATCGCCTCGGCTTCATTGAATTCCTCGTCGGCGCTAAATGTGTTACACTTGTTGGGGCGTTTGTTGCAACTCCGCTAAATGTCTTCCGTTAATTCGTTATCTCGTCTTGGAATGCTTGGAACCTGATTTTCATAAATAAGCACAGCGGAAATCTCATCGAATTAATCAAATAAACTGAATTCACATGTTTATTACATACACGATGTTGAAATTCCGTGCAAATCAAGGAAACTGCACAGCATGCAATAATATCAATTCTCAAATGAATTTCTAATTGAATTGCTAACGTTGAGAGTACGTCAGTTTGAAGCATTTTAGATCAAATAGATCACTTTCGGTTAAATAAATGTTTTCTGGTTACCATCCTTGTCAACGTTATTTGAAACAGAACAGAATAAATTGGCATCAAAACATCTGTGAGGATTCGAGTATTTCAGTACTCGCAGTATATGTATAAAGCGAAAACAGAACACGCCCAAGGTTAGCTTGAAGAATAGCATCCTGTTCCTGGAACTTTTTTTCATGCATTGTGCACCCCCATCTCATGATATGCCTCACCATCATGGAAATCAGGTGGAAAAAACCCATTAAAAAGTGCTGCGAGCATCTACAAAAGGAGCTTTTTCGAGAGTTCCTGTTTTGGCCTACTCTTAACGTGTTTCTTTTTATTCCTTGAGACTTTTTTTCAATTATTTTACATTTAATTTTTATATTTTTTAATATTAACAAATCAGATATTTTCCTCACTTTGCAATTATTTCCGCGCATGAAGAGACAATTCTTTACGGTGTGATTTCTAGTTTATGGTAAATATTTTTTTAATTCGATTTACACACAGTGCTTCAAGAAAGATTCCAGCCCGACGTTGGCGAGTTAAAATCAAAGAAAAAGAAAATCACGACACACGAGAAAAACAGAGTTTTCTAGAGTGCCTGATTTTGCTGACTGTTAACCTGTTCCTTCTTCCTCATCGAGGTTTCTTTTTATTATTTAATATTTTTATCGGTCATTTTCCTAAGTTTGTAATTATTTTCGCCAATGAAGATGTGACTCCTAGTGTATGGTAAACAATGTTTGCTCACTCAATTTAACTTCAACATTCCAAGGAAGATCCGGCCTGACGTTGGTGAGTTAAAATCAAAATCGCCACGCACGACAAAAGCAGATTTGGCTGACTATTAACACGTTCCTTTTCCTCGTCGAGGTTCTTTTTTTATTAGAAAATTTTATCGGCCATTTCTCTCAGTTTGTAAATATTTTCGCGAGTAAAGAAACAACCCTTCATGGTGTATTTTTTAGTGTATGGTAAACGATTTTTGTTAATTCAATTTAAATTCAGTGTTTCGAGAAAGATTCCAGCCCAGACGTTGTTGAATTAAAATTTAAAAAAAATCGGGGCACACGAGAAACACAGAACAGAGTAGTTCTGGAGATCCTGATTTGGCTGACTGATAACGCGTTCCTTTCTCTTTCATTTTCCTCGATTTGTAATTTTAGCGAATGAAGAAACAACTCTTCACGGTGTGATGTGTCCTTAGAAAGATTCCATCCCCGACGTTGGCGAGTTAAAATAAAAAATATTATTGCGAGTATACAGAAAAGGCTAGCTTTTAAGAAAAGCTGATTTATTCGACCTCTCTCACCGAATTATATTCTAGCAAGTTATATTTAATTTGTTAAACTTTGAGCGATTGATCTTGATGTTTTTTCACTTTGTCACAGAAAGTTGATTGATGGTTACATTACAATTGTAAACTTCTGTTTGTAATCGTAAGGTGCAGTTTTCTTTTGGTAAAAAAATTCATGTTCTTATCTGAATTTATTTTGTATTTAAAGATTTCCTATCTGTTCTTATTTAAAATATTTTTAAAGCAATTATCTGAAGACAAGAAAAGACTGAAACCAAAGAGAGAAAGGGCTAATCAATCTTAAAAATTCTAAAAATATAAGTAGACGCCTTTAGAGCAAACCGTGGAAAACGAAGTGGAAATCGATTTCTGACTGATTTCCCTCCGAAAACCAGAAAGCTACTAACAAAGAAAATCGAGTTTTAATGGGTTGCAATGACTGCTAAAATAATTGGGGAGAAAAGGGGATGAAGAGTGACTTGTCCTGACTGACTTGAAGTAACTACCCTTGTTTACTTTTATTCTGTCACCTTTTCAACCCTCAACCACACGTTTTACACAACAATTTAGGTTTGGGAGCCATCATATGGTGGTATCGCGTGAAGATTAGAATTGAATAATAAAAAAAAAGTTTGGGTATTCGCCATCATAATTAATCAGAAAGTGCCTGGTGTCAAGTAGGGTGAAATAAAAAAAAATGTCGACTTAATGAAAACTTAAAAAGAATTATGCAAAGAAAGTAAAAAATAGAGTTTGTAACTTGACTTAGCTAACAACAAAGTCCGTAACTTATCTTACCTGAAGGGTGGATTAAAGTTGGAAACGTAATTCGTTTTGGTTGGATCCGTGTTAATCCCCGAATTCAAGTCAGGAAAAACCGTTTTGTTCCGCGGTGCAAAAATATTTACCCCCAAGAATTGGGGGGTGTAATTACAACAGGTAGCGTAATTATTTCGGCATTAAGCCCTCCCTCGCTGATGTTTTACTCGAAGCATGTGCGCGAAATTTATTGCCGGAAGGATATGCGAGGGCGAAATAAATTAATTTTCTTGCCGCGTCGTTTTTTCCCGTTGTTTTGCCCGGAAAGTTTAAAATAATAGACACGGCGCGGCGGCGGCGGCGGCGGTCGGTTTAAAATTTAAATGAGCGTTTTCCCCGGCAAGGACGAGGAACTCCGGATCCCGTTTGTCCTTCCCCGACTATAAATAAAACATCGGCTCGAACATTTCAATTTAAAAGCAGGGCGGCGTTCGTTTTATACGGACGGGGGACGGCGACGGAACGTAGCCGCCGCCGCGTTCCGAAGAGATTTTTACGTGCTTTCATTACGGATCGCATCAACTATTCAATATCTCTTCGGATTTTTTTTTTCTCTCCCGGACCGCACTTTGATGTAAACACATCAAACGTCAAAGCGTAAATTTCTCGTTTGCCGGTGCTAGACGCAAAATAAATACGCTTACTTCCGGGGGTTGTTTCCCTTTGCGCTCGTTCTAAATCTCAAACACCTCGGGTCATTTAATTAATTAGAGCCTCCAATGTTCACTCGAATAAATATAAATTATTTAATTAATCGAAATTATGTGGCGCGGGTAACGGGTCTTCAAAAGGGGAACCTCTGGGAATATAAATGAAAATTAATCTGGACGGGGGGGGGGGGGGGGTATTTCGTCTCTTTTGGGAAATCAGTTTCGGTAGGAAATCAAATAGAATCCTTTAAGCAAGAGAAATAAAAGTATTTTGTATTTGATGTTTCACAACATTCGTCAAATCTAATAACATACCGTGCAATCAATTAAAAAAAATCACACACTCGGTACAATATCCTAATTGCAACAATACAGCGTGATTAATATTAGAAGCAAGAGCTTGATGTCGAAATATACATTCAATTTAAGACCGACAATTTTTTTAATTCAATATAAATTTAGTGTTTCGAGAAAGATTCCAGCCCAACATTGGTTGGGGTTAAAAAGTTAAAATGAAAATCTCGGGAAAAGCAGAGGAGAAGTTCTAGAGTTCTTGATTTGGCTGACGCATTTTCCTCAGTTTGTAATTATTTTTGCGAACGAAGAAACAACTCTTCATGGTGCGATTTCTAGTTTATGTGTTCTAAGAAAGATTCCAGCCCGACGTTGGTTGAGTTAAAATAAAAAAGGCTAGCATTTAACGAAGATATTTCGTTTTCTTTCATCCTTAATTACATTCTAGTATCAGTAATAACAACTCCGACATAATAAATACTTTAACTCTTTTTTTCTATTTGATCACACTATATAATTTGAATATGAAAATGTGCTAGTATACCTTTACCAATAAGCAGCGCCGCACTATAAGGGTGGGGCGGAGGGGGCGATGGCGTAGACCTCGAGCGAAAGGGCGCCAGTTTTTGTCGCGATTGATCCGTCTTATTTTTATACTTATTTTAAAGTTTATTGAATAAATGTCTTGCAAGGATGATGAGATGAAAGATCTCGACGAGTGGAGGTCGAAAATCCTGTCGGTTCGATTTTTAGACGCAAGATGGCGATGCGATAGCTAATCGAAATTGATCATATCAAAGATAAACCCGCTTTGTCGCATGTCAGATGAAAGGTCTCGACTAGCGGCGATCCAGGACGGATTATTTAAAGGGCCGAAGACTACCATCCGGATCTGCACGCATTTGTATCCAGAATTTGATGCAACCGTCGGATTCCTTGGAGTTTTTTATTCACAAGTGAGTGGCAGTTTCGAGTTCGGACGCCGCTTAGGGGTCGAAAAGAAAATCGCGCGAGTTTGCTTCCAATCGATCAGTACGTTTAGTTGCATATCAGATGAAACGCCTCGATGAGCGGAGGTCTAAAACCGTATCTAATTCAACTTTCGTTCCTAGATGGCGGTATAAACCCAGTGGATTATTTAAAGGTCCACAGACATACTTTCTTTCAATCCGGACCTGCGCGCGTTCGTTGCATATTTGGCTCCTGCCAACTTTATTTATTCGAATTTTTTCCGCAACATTATTGCTTGAATTTCCTTTGCGTTTTTCACTTGTTTTCATATTATTTCCCTACAAGTAAAGAGGCTTGTGGTAACAGATGGCACCACAAATGAAGTTGTATTGATTACATCGTCCTTAAACGTTCTTAACAAATTTTAATTTCAACTTTAAGCTTCGAACACGCTTCTGTGGCGGGGTTGCTTTGCAATCCCTGCAACCCCTACAGCTACGCCACTGCAAGTAAGTAGAATGGGTTGTCTGGTTTCTAATTTTTCAGGCGTTACGATTTGAAATCTGCTTCAAACGACTCAAACCAACAAACGAATCCTGATAGCAAGTGCAACAATGTTAATGAAATATGAAGGAACAAAGTAGTCAAGCACCCACCTTACCCAATAAAGCCCAGGTCAATTTGATCATTATCAAATGAACCTGCATAAAGAACGTTAAAATGTGTTCCTGCTCGATCCACCGATAAAAATTAACTCCCTAATGATTTTCTCTCGTCCTTTTGTTCGGGCACGAAGTCTGAAACAGTACGAGAAAGCCGGCGTTCAATTACACAAAGAGAGAGAGAGAGAGAGAGAGAGAGAAATTTCAAGTGGCGCATTTAATTTTCAATTACCGAGGAGGAGAACACGTTAGTGTCGAACACGCTCACGAACGTAGCGAGCAGTGCAGGATATAAATTATAAGAAGTGGATGCCTTGCCTGAAATTACATTATCCGGGAGTGTATTAAAAGGAGAGAGGATCCGGGAACGGATGGTCGCGTATTTTGAATAACGCCGGCCTCATAATGAAGCGCGATAAGATTCTCAATTTCCCCGGATAATTAGAAAACTGTGTTACGGTCTCGTTTGATAGCATTAGTCTCTTTACAAGTGTATTGAGTTATACAGTAGTTTCCGAGTGCCCGGATGCGCTCCGGTCACGTAATCATCCGGGGGGAGATTTTCGATTAATTAATTTTTGCATATTAAAACCGACAATTCGCAAGATTAAAACTTTTCGAATCTTCATACTCCAAACATTAAATTCAATGACCACAAAATCATCGTCTCCTGAAAATAGCTGACTGCACACCATAACGTACTCAACTCACACAATCAGTTCATAATGACTTACCTAAATCCTCCATTAAAGTTTTCTTATCATACTTGGCATTATACAGGAACTGCACCGCTGCTATTATACTTTCTAAGGTTCTCAAGTAAGGAGAGAAAGGTTGTAGTACAACAGTGAAGATCATTAAAGAGAAACCATACATGTGCAAGTTGATAAATGAAAGTAAATTTCTCGTGTGAATTGCTCAAATGCATTTTTCAGCATTCAATAAACGAACTGGATTCGGAGATTGCTTAATAAATCAGCTTTCCTCTCTCTCTTATTGGATAGAAACGAAAGCATCTGCGATTCTCGACAGGGAAATGAAGATATATTTAGAAAAAAATGCGTGGGAAAGTTTAGTTTATGAAATACAAACATTTTGATCGTTATCCATGCGTGTGAAAAAGTTTAGTTTAAGAAATACAGACATTTTGGTCGTTGTCCATTAATGCTTCTTGATGCTGTACAGCTGGAAACTCAAATGGCGAAAACTGTTCAAAAAATGAACCACTTTGTAAGAGCGAAAGCGAACTTTTAACATCTCCAAAGTAGTATGTAAAATGATAACAAAAAGCACGCGAAAAATCAATGTACAGAGTATACCTCGTATACAGGGTGTCAAGGACTCGAGTAAGTTAATTTCACACAAAGGTAGCTTGAGTAAAAACAATCAGAAACTTCTAAACATTTGGTTTCCCAATTGTAACCGTTTTTGAGAAAATATTTTCGGAAAAGGTCTCGCCCGTTAAAGTAGCGCCACTGATCTTTCATAATATTTATACGTTAGGTAGACGTCGATGTTACATGAAGGGGGGGGGGGTTGGATTAGCGATTTAACAAGAATACCTTAACAAATAAAACAAAAAAAAATTGTTTTTTAAAGTTCTTATCACATAAAAATAATTCGATTCAATTTCTTGAAGTGGAGTTGCCTTTCTCTTTTCAATTTAAAGATTCTTTTCAATTTAAAGATTCCATTGAAAGCAGTAGGCGGAGTTTTTTTGGTTCCTTCTATTTTTTTGGATTTTTTATATTTTATTTTCTTTAATTTTTCCCGAATTTTTCGTGTCTTTTTAATTTTTAAAGATTTTTCAGAAGCTTTAAAATTTTTAGTCGAGTTCGCTTCGTCGCCACGTTTCGTTTGGTACCCTGCAACCCCGCACGACGCGTTTATTTTCACTCGAACGCATACCCCTATCGTAGCACCGCCATCTTGGATTTCAAGATGGCGTCGAGATGAAGACCGAATTACCCTCGCCCGGACGTTTAATATGACACCCCGCACGATGGGTTTACATCGACGCGGACGCCTTTCTTCATTTCTTCTCTTGATGGCCCCAAAAGAGAAGATAAGAAGAAAACGCTTCGGGCCGCCTGCCTTAGGGGTTCGCGACAGCTAAGAAATTGAAAAAAAGACAGGAAAATATTTTAGAAAAGTTGAAAGTTTTTTCCCTAATATTTAGAATGACATTTTTTTTTTGTTTTTAGTATTTTTTTATAACCTTTAATTTTTTTAATTTTAATTTTCCCTAGCTTCTCGTATCTTTTTATCTTGTAAAAATTTTCCAGACACTTTAAAGTTTTTAACCGAATTCGCTTCGTCGTTACGTTTCGTTTGATACCCCACACGACGCGTTTATCTTCACTCGAAGGCATCCCCCTAGTCGTAGCGCCGCCATCTTGGATTCCAAGATGGCGACAAGGTGAATACTGAATTACTCCCGCCCGGACGTTTAATTTGACACCCCAGACGACAGGTTTACATCGACGCGGATGCTATTCTTCCTGTCTTCATATCTTCCCTCGGTAGTCCCAACAAAGAAGATAAGAAGTAAGCACATAGCGCTCCTTGAGCCGCCCACGTTAAGGGTTTCCGGTAGGTAAGAAATTGAAAAAAAGAACAGGGAAATATTTTAAAAAAATTGAAAATTTCTTAAAATTTAATTCTAATATTTAGAATTTCTTAAATTTTTTTTAGTTATTACTATTTTTTGTAACCTTTAATTTTTCGTATCTTTTTAATTAAAAAAAATTTTTAAAAATTTAAAAATTGTTGGTCCCCACAGAGGGCGCCTTGGGCCTCCCGCCTTAGGAGTTCCCAGCATCAAAGAAATTGAAAAAAGGTCAGGAAAATATTTAAAAAAAATTGAAAAATTCAAATTTTTCCTAATATTTAGAATTTAATTTTTTTTAGTTTTTACTATTTTTTTTGTTCCCTTTAATGGTTCTTCATCATTTTTTTGGATTTTTCCCTATCTTTTCGTATCTTTTTAATTTTTAAAACTTTTCCCAATAATTTAAAATTTTTCCCGAATTTTTAAGATTTCTCGTTGGGATGGGTTTGCTTAGGACGGTTTCAGCAGGGTTGGTTTGACCTCTTCTTCATTTCTTCTCTCAGTAACCCCCACAGAGAAGATAAGAAGCCCTCTTAAGGGTTTCCAGCAGCCAAGATATTGAAAAAAGGGCAGGAAAATATTAAAAAAATAGACATTTTTTCAGTTTCAGTTGGCTTGGGTTGACCTTGAACAGCTTTTCGAAAAAATATGTTTATTATTGCTTAAATTTTCAAGTATTTTCGGCAATCTTCGTTAATTTTAAGTTTTCGTTTTTTCTCCATTTTTGTTTTGCTTTAAATTCATTTGATTATTTCTTTTTCTTTAGTTTTCGTTACTCCCCCACTCGTCAATTCACCTACACACTAACTTGCTCGTTAACTCGCCGCTCTCTACTCGCCAACTCGCCAACTTGCCACTCGCCCAATCGGCAATTTGCCAACACGTCCACTCACCCAACCTTCAAGTCGCTCGCCCAATCAGCAATTCGCCCACTTGACACTCTTCCGCCCAATCGCTGACTCTCTCACCCACCGATTCGCCAACTAAACCGTTCGCCAATTCGCCACTTTTCCTATCTCCCACGTTCCACTCGCCCTCTTGGCGTATCCCCAATCGTCATACGCCCATTCGCAAATTCGGACAAACGTCAGTTCGCCAATTCTCCTCTCGCCAACCCCTGTCACTTCGCCCATTCGCTACTCGACAACTCGCCGCTCGCCATCTCACCCAATCGCCACTTGCCATATCGCAAACTTTCCATTCGCCATTATTCCACTTTAAAATTATTTTTCTTACCAACTACATTAATAGCAACATGGCGTTGTCACTGATCGAATGTTTTATGCAACTGTAAAGCTTCCGAGATTAAAATGGAGAGTGTGCTTCCTAAAACCGCACGCAACTAAACATTAAACAGACGAAATCATACCTGTACACCGCACACCTCACCCCACAATTTTCAATTGCGTTTATTAATCAACTGTTTCGATGGCCCTGCACCAAAACTGATTACGAAATGTTTACGAGCGAACATAAAACACAAGTTTTTTTTTTATGACGGTAATGTTGACCCCAAACCTGACGAGCTGCATGCGTGCGGAAATTTACTGCGAGGAAGGCAAAAAAAAAAAATATTTTTGTCAAACGCTTTGAATCTTTTTGATCCAAGATAACCACCCCGTGGGATTTATTGCGCTCGAGGCCCTGACCCCATCGATGTATATAAACTAGTTTAAACAGAAATTTATTAAGAAATAATTTGATTTAGGTTTTTTTTCAGCACAACTATTGGCAGACGTAACTTGACGTCAATGTTCCTCCTGTGTTATTTTAACAACCACTGCAGTATTGCATAAAGCAACAAATTCAACATTAAAATAGCACAGCGACGTTGTCACTGATTTAAAGCTTTATGAAATTGAAAATCTTACGAAATTAAAATGGAGCGGGAGTTTCATAAAACCGCCCGTAACTAAACATTAAACAAATTAAATCACCTGTACACACGATCCCATAAATTTCAGACATAAACTGTGATTAGTAATTAACTGCTCCGATGGCACTCTACCAAACTGATTACGAAATGTTTACGAGAGAATATAAAACACATTTTTATGACGGTAATGGTAATATTGACCCTAACCCTGACGAACTGCATGCATGGAAATTTACTGCAACGAAGGCAAAAAAAAAAACTTTCGGCGTGTGCGGATTTTGGTGCAGAGTTGCCCTTTGGCCAACGAAGAAGATAAGTTTTCGACCTATTCTGATGAGTTTCAGGCTAGGGCCGAAAGAGCTTTTACACGGAACATACGTGCCAATTGCAGCAAACTTTAATTAGAAGCTTTTGTGGAAAGTAAAGAAACCAAATTATTTAGGTAATAACGAAATAAAGAAATAGTGCAGTAGAAAAATATCTCCAACTATGATCTCAAAGCTTTCGAGATACGCATTTCAAAATCTAAGTTTTCAGAAAGTGTTTGAGCTGAACCGCTGTTTACTTTGCTCCTATAACTTCGAAGAAAAGATTTAATAAGAAAGTCGTTGGAAAAAGGAAATCCAATTCCCAAATTAAGATAATTTAAGAAGACTGAAGGGTTAATAGAAGACGCGGTGCCCCCCACTAACCATGACTCAGAAGGGTTAGGAGGAAGCACGATTTCCAAATAATAAAATAATCAAATGCAGCGTGAAAGGGTTTAGAGGAGACACAATTTCTAAATCCTGATGATGGCTGGAACTTGTGAAGGGTTGAAAGGAGGCACGATGGTTCAGAAGGACTTCAGGATTAAAAGAAGACTTGACCAAGACTTAGACGAACGTAAAATGCATTGAAGGGTAAAAGCATATCCGATTCCCAAATCAAGATTATTTAAGAAGGTTGAAAGGTGAAGGATTAATAGGAGACAGGATGCCCTCCAATAACCATGACTTAGAAATTAAGTTCAGAAGGATTTAAGGATTAAAAGAAGCCTTGACCAAGACTTAGACGAGCATAAAATGCATTGAAGGTTTAAAGCATGTCCGATTCCCAAATCAAGATCATTTAAGAAGGTTGAAGGATGAAGGATTAATAGAAGACAGGATGCCCTCCAATAACCATGACTTAGAAATTAAGTTCAGAAGGATTTAAGGATTAAAAGAAGACTTGACCAAGACCTTGAGTCGTAGGCGAGAGTAAGGTGCATTGAAGGGTTAAAAGGAAGTCCGATTCCCAAATCAAGATAATTTAAGAAGGTTGAAAGATGAAGGATTAACAGAAGACAGGATGCCCTCCATAACCATGACTTAGAAGTTAAGTTCAGAAGGATTTAAGGATTAAAAGAAGCCTTGACCAAGTCGTAGACGAACGTAAGATGCATTGAATGGTTAAAAGGAAGTCCGATTCCCAAATCAAGATAATTTAGGTAGATTGAAGGGTGAAGAGTTAATAGAAGACATGGTGTCCCACGGTAACCATGACTTAGAAATGAAGTTCAGAAGGATTTAAGGATTAAAAGAAGACTTGACCAAGACCTTGACTCATAGACGAGAGTAAGATGCATTGAAGGGTTAAAAGGAAGTCCGATTCCCAAATCAAGATCATTTAAGAAGGTTGAAGGATGAAGGATTAATAGGAGACAGGATGCCCTCCAATAACCATGACTTAGAAATTAAGTTCAGAAGGATTTAAGGATTAAAAGAAGCCTTGACCAAGACGTAGACGAGAGTAAGATGCATTGAAGGGTTGAAAGGAAGTCCGATTCCCAAATCAAGATCATTTAGGTGGATTGAAGGGTGAAGAGTTAATAGAAGACATGGTGCCCCACGGTAACCATGACTTAGAAATGAAGTTCAGAAGGATTTAAGGATTAAAAGAAGACTTGACCAAAACCTTGAGTCGTAGGCGAGAGTAAAATGCATTGAAGGGTTAAAGCATGTCCAATTCCCAAATCAAGATCATTTAAGAAGCTTGAAGGGTGAAGGATTAATTGAAGACAGGATGCCCTCCAATAATCATGACTTAGAAATTAAGTTCAGAAGGATTTAAGGATTAAAAGAGACCTTGACCAAGAAGTAGACGAGCGTAAAATGCATTGAAGGGTTAAAGCATGTCCGATTCCCAAATCAAGATCATTTAAGAAGGTTGAATGATGGAGGATTAATAGGAAACAGGATGCCCTCCAATAACCATGACTTATAAATTAAGTTCAGAAGGATTTAAGGATTGAAAGAAGACTTGACCAAGACTTAGACGAGAGTAAGATGCAGTGAAGGGTTAAAAGGAAGTCCGATTCCCAAATCAAGATAATTTAGGTGGATTGAAGGGTGAAGAGTTAATAGGAGACATGGTGCCCCACGGTAACCATGACTTAGAAATGAAGTTCAGAAGGATTTAAGGATTAAAAGAAGACTTGACCAAAACCTTGAGTCGTAGGCGAGAGTAAAATGCATTGAAGGGTTAAAGCATGTCCAATTCCCAAATCAAGATCATTTAAGAAGCTTGAAGGGTGAAGGATTAATTGAAGACAGGATGCCCTCCAATAATCATGACTTAGAAATTAAGTTCAGAAGGATTTAAGGATTAAAAGAGGCCTTGACCAAGAAGTAGACGAGCGTAAAATGCATTGAAGGGTTAAAGCATGTCCGATTCCCAAATCAAGATCATTTAAGAAGGTTGAATGATGGAGGATTAATAGGAAACAGGATGCCCTCCAATAACCATGACTTATAAATTAAGTTCAGAAGGATTTAAGGATTGAAAGAAGACTTGACCAAGACTTAGACGAGAGTAAGATGCAGTGAAGGGTTAAAAGGAAGTCCGATTCCCAAATCAAGATAATTTAGGTGGATTGAAGGGTGAAGAGTTAATAGGAGACATGGTGCCCCACAGTAACCATGACTTAGAAGAGTTGGGAGTCCCGATTTCCAAATTGCAATGATTAACCCCTAAGGTTTAGAGATATGGATGTGTGGTAAGGATGAACACGATAACAAAACGCACCGTGGAAGGGTTTAGAAGAGCCATAACTTCTGATTTCCGACGAGGACACAACTATTGAAGTATTGAAAGGAAACCTGATAGGTCAGAAGGATTTAAGGATTAGAAGGAAACGTGACCAAGGCTTAGAGGGTTAGAGCTATTAAGTCGAATGGAATGGAATGCATTACGGAAATCTTTCAAGGTGCCACAAATTCTAAATCATGATGAAGGTACAACCATTGAAAGACGAAGATGAACCCCATGAATTAGAAGGATTTGAGGATTAAAAGAAGACGTGACCAAGACTTGCAGGGATAGATCTACTAAAGGGTTTAAAGAAAACCTGATTGAAGCGTCAATAGGAGACATCTTTCCAAACAAATGATTAGAAGAAAATCTAATTCCCAAAATGGCGACGTTCTTGAGAGGTAAGATGCTCCAATTTCTCAAGACTTAGAGGTGTGGATGTGTTTAAAGGCTAAAGGAAGACGCTAAACTGCTTTCCTATTCTAATTCTAAGGTAAGACAGATCTGACTTTAGCTCTAATAAGTTACTGTAAGTAAAGTTGGAATACTCATGTAACTACATATTTTTTCTAGTAATTTCGGTAACATATTTCCAGCAGCAACCAAGAAGCAAACAATGCAGGCAAGTTTGCTTGTAAATTGAATGCGACATTAGACGTTGCCGTTGCAGTTTACGTCTTGAATGCGGCGCTTAAAGTCTGAGCCAACTTCAAGCTCGTAACTTAATTGTGCGCCGTCAAATGAATCGCGTCGCAGCCAAAAAGTTAGCGTCCTATCTACAATGCATGCAGACACGTAGTCATCCTTAATAATTTACACGGAATAATTATAATTAATCTCAAGTTGAGCCGTCCTGTTCAGCGCGAGCGAGGGGCGAAATTTAATTTATTTGGCGGAGAGTGCAGCGCCGAAACCACGTGGCTGAACCGTGGCGGAATTGTTGTGTGCTTAATTAATGCTCGCTTGATGTGTAATATCTAGCGGAGAAGAGTTACTTTGTGATAAGTTTCCGACTCCGTGGAGCTTTAACTGAATTTGTACCGAGACACTGGTATTAAATTTGCCGCCCCGCTTGCAGCATTCTCTTTGGCGAACGCTGAAGATAACGAATGTGTGTCATCTGCATGGATGCACTCTGAAAAATACATATACATATTTCCATTGTATTTATTTAACTCGGCTAGTTTTAATTTAAAACGAAATAAATTCAGAAATGCTCTGCGACTGACGCTATCGCAGACTTGTTTGATTCGTACTCGGTATATTGTTTCAACTACGTACATCCGGTTGGAAAATCATTTTCTCCTACCCACTAAAAAGTATTCATCACATTTGAAGATATTCCTTCATTATCTAAACAAAAAAAAAACACTTAATTATCTATTTATACGTCCATGATTACTCCTAGTACATAGGTTACCCGCAAACCAAAGATGATGAATGGCGCATTTTGTTAGTTATTATTACACTACACTAAACTTCACGAGTATTGTCGTAGATTCTCGACAGCTCAAGAAATTATAAAAATCAAAGTGAGCGCGACAGAGCCCCCTCAAACACCCCCACCAGCCCTGGAAACACCACAGAGACGACTGCGTACTCCAGGCACGTTACAAATTAATACAGCCAAACCTGGTCTTACCACAAACGAAGGAAGGAAGTGTCTGAACGAATCTAAATCATCATGACATCAACAAAAGCCAACCGGTTATAAGATGACGTAAAGAGAACCAATGGCATGAAATGTCAAACGCGAACGCAATCTAATCTTTCCATCGGAATAAAAAGCGTACAAAAAATTGCGAGTCGCAGAACCGCCGCATAACACGAAAACTAAGACGTCACCGGATTTTAAGAACGTCTCGCTATTTAGAATAAACTGATTCTCACTCTCAAAACTCGAAAACGCAACCAAAGGATTGAGAAATCAACGCTAAAAAAGCAAACTCCGGGCCGATAAAGTTCACTGAAGGCAATTAAAAATGACGAAACTGCAATATCGTAGGATGATGTATTGTCGGGGTATTTTGCGATATACTCAAAAAACGGTCTGCGTGCGAATTGCACCACAAAATTAAATGGAGGAGTGGTACGATTATTCTTCGACGAAGACGATGGTAAAAATTTGTTATTTACAGCGTAATAGAAACAGACGCGAGACTTTTACACACCAACCATCCCATGTCTGCAATCAATAAATAAATATAAAATGGCACACAAAACTCGATATATAGGTTAGCTTCTGGAAAGCAGTTTTTCAAACCGTAACAAGTTGTTTAAAAAAAAATGCTCTGAGGTTTATCTAACCCACCGTGTCAGTTACGTTAGATTATATTTATAACGGTTTTGGAACATACGTTATTTATTTTACAGTTATTTCCAGTGGCGTGGCCACAGGGGTTGCAAAGCAATCCGACGAGGAAGTGTCATGGGCGCCTGTTCAGATTCAAAAATTAAAATTTTTGTTACAAAGCGAAACCTGTTCGTTTCTATGAAATAAAAATAAGAAATAAAATACTCTCGCATAACTGATTTCTTCTGTCGATCTTATACAGAGTGTTTCGTATTTATTTCACAATAATTTTAAATAAATTACGATTTCTAACCGGGAGTAAAGAAACACTTGAAATTTTAACGGCTCTTTAATTTTTCAAATTGCAAGATAAGCGAGTCAAGGTCAAGTTTAAGTAATCGTGCTTTATCTAGATGGCAAGGAACATAACTTCAATAAACATCGAGGTCGAAAAAAATTTTAATTCTGACGTGAGCAAATTTTAATTTTCTTTTTAAAAATTTTATTCAAGGAAGAACAAACGTAACGTCACATTACCAACTTTGAAATATATATTTTAATCGGCTTTACCAGTGCTGTTGCACTAATTTTCGGAGATATTATTGCCGGAAAACAATTTCAAAACAAGTGAAACACGGTAAGAAAACTATGTTTCAAGCGACAATTTCGAAAGAACGACATTTGCAGCGCCATCTGTTAATCCGAGCTACGTTTTAAGCGTCAATTTCGATTGAACAACGTTTACGGCGCCATCTGTTAATCCGAGCAACGTTTTAAGCGTCAATTTCGAAAGAACGACGTTTGCGACGCCATCTGTTAATCCGAGCTACGTTTTAAGCGTCAATTAGGAAAGAACGACGTTTGTAGCGCCATCTGTTAATCCGATCTGTAAATTTGTAATTTGCCATGCGAAGAGATTCCGAAACAACTGAAGGGAACGTTCAGAAACAATGTCCCGAAAATAATTTAGAACAAATAAAATTTTATACTTAAAATATAAATAGTTAGCACTTATAGCGCCATCAGTGGCCCTGAACGCTGAACCATAACGTTATACTCTTTATTTACACACGGAAAACAAAAGAAAAAGTTCAAGAACAGTGTTTTGATAACAACTTTGAATAAAAGAAAAACATTTGTAGTGCCATCTATTACCACGAGTCATGACTGTCCTCTATATTTATGGGGAATGGGGAATTTCAAGGCAATTGAAAAAAAGTTGATCAGAAATGGTTAGAAAGATGTCTCAAACAGAAGCAACGCCACCTGTTATTTGCAGCCGCAATTAATTTTATTAGCTTTAAATGCCGGAAGGCAGTTTTAAAACAGTTGTAAACAAATTTCTACTTCAAGAAAATCTTGGAGAAACTGTTGAAGTGTAGCGCTACATTTTGAAAGCTTTTCTGACCTAACTCTTGGTTCTTTTAAAATAGAAGCAGTTTTGATTTACTTAGCGTAGACAGTAAGAAGGTAAAAATTTTGCGAACCCGGCGATTTTATTTCTAATTATGCCACTGATTATTTCATTGTTCGGTTTGTTGAATTTCGATCAGTCTAAATAAATTCCGGTAGGAATGCTTTAAAGCTCACCATGAATATTCTGGCATTACGGTCTGTTATTTATAGAACAGATTGTTCATTCCGGAACTATAAATTTAGAACAAATTAGCATTGATTTGAATCCGGAATTTTATTGCTTGTTTTGGAAGTTGTATGTTATTGTTATTGTTGTGTTAACGTAACGTAATCGCGTGCATAAACAACTCACTCGGTTATTACCGGAACTGTTATGAGGCAAAATAAACTTTTTCCGTTTTCTGTTTTCTGTCTTCTTCCGCTTTCCATATTGAAATTTTAGTGGAAATAAAAAAGTAAATTGACACCAACATGAGAAGCGAAGAGTTCGCTCGTAATTTTCTGTTTGTTGGATGTTCGACAACTGCCTCTTTTGTTAAGAAAACGTACCGTACTCGAACTTCACCAAAACAATAATAAACTTTTATTCGACTTTCGAACCTCTCGTTCGTAAAACACGGCCGCGGCCCTCTCGATCCGCCCGGATCTTATAACAGCAAAGGGTTCCTAAATGTTTTCATAGGCCATAGGTTCAATGGAATATCGCATCAAGCCCGCCCGAATAATGCAGTGAACGGCTCAAGACGATACTTGGGAGAGGATCGAAGGCTATTAGAGAAGTTATGTTACTACTTACAATCCAAATTCTCGATTCGGCTTTGAAGGCAAATCCCAACGAGAGAGGGCGGTGGTTCAGGTTTCGTTTTTGGAAGGGGGGCGAGGGCGTTGTTAATTTTTAGAGCCGTGAATTACACCGTAGAA
The DNA here is from genome assembly GCA_036172665.1 of Prosopocoilus inquinatus. NCBI lineage: Eukaryota > Metazoa > Arthropoda > Insecta > Coleoptera > Lucanidae > Prosopocoilus > Prosopocoilus inquinatus. The sequence goes on from CM069873.1 coordinate 5,103,087, forward strand.
ATTGTGTTTTCCGGGCCGGAGCCGCTCGCGTGTTTTGCAATGTCCTCCGGGAACAATAGAAGCGCTGGAGACAGGTAGATGTAATAATCCTCGGCTTCCTTAGTAGATTACCGAAGAGGTCCTCGAGGAATAATACGTGGAATAGTTCGCTGTACATTCAAGTTATCTAGCAAGGCACAAAGTTACAGGGGAGGGTCAATAAAAAAAACACCGTAACAGATGTAATTTTTATTGAAGCAAATTTATATTTAAATTTCCAGACCTGGCTTCGAATCATTTATTTAGGTCCTTTAATAAAGTTGCTATTCAGCTTGCTTGCAAAGTTCGTGTACGCTTGGAGAGTTGGAGTTGAAGTTTTTCCACACACGCACCAACTCCGAAATCTCTCTCTCTCTCTCGTGTGTGTGTGTGTGTGTACGCGCGTCGCGTGTAAAATCAAAACTTTCCGAGTTTTAAATTTGGCCCGACGCCGCCCGCCGACGCCACGCGACGTTATAGATATATCTCGCGAGGCGAAAGGGTGGAGAGAGGAGAAGTTTCAGATTCAATTTTATAAAAGCCCGAACGCGTTTTCCCATTCGAGACGCCGTTGTCGTTGATATATTTGTATTTTTGGGGATTGCGAAATCTTCGGCGAGTTTCCGACGAACAACGGGATAACTTGTTTGTTTCTCGCTTTTCGGTTTCTTTCATGCGATTCCGAAGGAAAAAATTCAAAGGAGAAAAAAATCATTACCATCCAATACATACCATTTCCCCACAAGTACAGTGCTTTAAACTATTCTCGAGTCCCACGAGATTAGGTGTTTCCCAAACTGTGGGGCGCGCCCCCTTGAAGGGGGGATGCGTAAGTCTTCAAAGGGGGGCGCAGCAGAATAAATATAAAAAAATTGAACTCAAATTGCAACCGATTTATCATTTTATTTTTTTACAAGAAATTGCTTATACAGGGTGATTACGCGAGAATTCCCACTCCCTTTAACTTCTTTATTTTTAACTTTAGAAAGAACTCTTTATATAAAACTTATATAGACTGATTCAAAAATTTGAAATCTGAAATAATAATGGCCTTCCTTTTTCTTCAGCAAATTTTATTTTTTAAAACTTTGTTTAATTAAAACCTAACATTTTGTCTAAGAGAAGATTATTCACATTTTATACCATGGGATTCCAACGGGATGTGTATCGACCCCTTGGCGGTCGACGAAGAAAGGGGTCGAGAATCTTTATTAGGGGTCTTTCAGGTGATCGGAGTTGTTAAGTCTTGTGTAATGAAGGTCTTGCTGGATAGGATAGTTTATAAAAAAGAAGTAAAAGACTTACAGATTATATTAAATGAATGTGAATTAGCTTGAATAAAAGAGAAAAAAATAATGAAAATTGTGTGAAACTCATTAGGTCAAATCGACACAAACTGACTTTCATCAGAACCAAAACTTTCATTCAATTTAATAATTAAAAAATACTTAAAAAATAAAATAAATTCGCCAAAAATGTCGATCAATCGGCGGAATTAAAATATAAAATAAAATAATCTTAAATCGTGTAAAAAAAAGAAGCAAAATAGGTTAAATTGAAGAGAAAACAAAAAAAAAACAAGATGATTAGTTATTAATTTCAAAGTAAAAAACAAAACGAACGAAATCGATTAAAAGAAAAAACAAAGGTCCATCAATTGATTATATTAAAAGTTAAATAAAATAGAGTCAAGTGAGGACTGTATAAAAATAAAGGGTGGTGATAAGTGATAAAGTTAGGATCAAAATAAAAATTAAATAAAACTAGCAAAAAGTCAAATTGATTTAAAAATTGACAAATTTGGTCACAATCCAAAGAATAATCTGTAAATTTTAACGAAACAGTTCGATCAGTGAATAATTTAACATTATTTTTTCGTTGATTTGTTTTAATTTTCGTTTATTGAGTGTGATTTATTTTACACTTTAATCCCGTCGATTGATTTCCATTTTATTTTCTCTTTTATTCGATTTGCCTTAATTTTATTTTTTTTTAATGGTTGTTAAAAAATACGAAATACAAAAAGAATAAAATATATTAAAAGAAAAAACAAAACTCGATCAATTGATGATATTGAAAATTAAGTGAAATAAAGTCGAATAACAAATTAAATAAAAGATGATCATAGATGAAGATGAGACTAAAAGAAAAATTCTATAAAATTAACTTAAAATGAAATCGAACCAAGACATTGGCGAATTCTTAATAACTGAGTTTGATTCAAAGAGAATCAAACTGAAATCGAATCAAGAAAAGAAAAAAGACCATCGAGGTATTATTAAAAAATAAATTAAAATAAAGACAAATAGAATAATAAATTGTTACGATTTAACGAAATGTTACGTCTGCATAAAACATTATTAATATATCTACACTTGCTGTTCTTTTTTTATTAATGTTATTTAAATCTGAATACAGTCACAAGCAATAAATTGTGACAGTGATGACCAAAATTTAATACACGCGACTGTGCATAGTTCTTTTCTTTTTTTAATTTGAACATACAATGGAAATATTCCCGTGTTCAGGTTTATAAAAAAAACGTGTCAGGATGTGCAAATAAGCTTCAATAAAGCAAATGTGCTAAAAATACTATGAAATCATTTGATAGACATGTAGTAGCATCAGTGTTCAAGTTCGAGATTCAACGGGAAAGGGGGGCGTGAATCATAACACAGCTCAAAATGGGGTCGCGAAACCTAAAAGTTTGGGAAACGCTGAGGTACCTAAATTAGGCATGCAACCAAAGTCACACATATTGATTCAATCGGTATAATATTTAAGTAACCTAGGAGTAGCTAGAATGTCTTCGGAGTCTTACGTGATTACCTAGATTAGGCAATCAAACTCGCACGTATTGATTCCATCGGTATAATATTTAAGTAACCTAAGAGCAGATAAAGTAAACTTTCAGTTTTAAGACTTTAAAGAAGCTTTCATTTAAAGTCACTTTAAAAATTGGAAAACACATGTATTTTTTAGGTTAAAGTAACTTTAAATTTAAAGTCTGATTATGAAAACGGCCCTTAAATTATTATCTGAATTAGGCAACCAAACTCACATGTATTCACTCAATCGGACTAATATTCAAGTAACCTAAACGTATAGTACCTTCAAAATACTCGAGGTTATTTAAATTAGGCAATCAAACTCTCAGTATAATATTTAAGTGACCTGAGTGGTTTGGAATAGGAATTTAATTATAAAAGAAAACCTGAGCTTATTGAGATCAGAAAAACGTTCTTAAAATGACTGTTCCTCAAACATTTTAATAAACAAATTTAAAAGTGTTTTTAATTTCATCTTTTCGCATTCGCGTTAAAATTGACTCCCTTAAGCCCCCCCCCCTCCAAATCCTCCTTCGCCTCGGGCGATTCCAACAAGACGAAAAAATTAATTTGGAATCATCTTGTGTCAAAAGGCGACGAGGAGCCGAGCTCAAATATTATCGCAGAAAACTCATTAACGGCCTCTCAAATAATCCGCGCGCCGTAATGAACCGTGAAAAGCGAGGAGCAAGTCTGCAAGACGGTAAACGAACGGGGAATTGAAAAGAAAAAAAAAAAAAAAAGAAAAAAAGAAAAACACTCGCAGCCTACCCAAAACTGGAGAGCAAAAACTATCCCGGCGAGTTCGTTTTCGCGAGATTTGCACGGCCAATTTAATATTCTCGTCGGGAGTGTTTGAGTTCGGATTGAAACTTCGCAAATTCGACGAGAACTTTCCGAACGGAGCGGGGCGGCTAGTTCCGATGCAAAATTTAGTTTTATTAGATCAAAGTTGTCTGTGTTCCCGGAGATGAGATTTTTTTTTGGCGTGCTGGAGGAGCTGTTAATAATTTACGAAAGGTGGAGGTTTCTATGTCGGCTTAACGTCGTCGGAAATAGAACGAATGGAAATTTACGTTCCTGCTTTTAAAATTTAAGAATTCCAATTTGATTCTAAAAATACCTACAAACACAAACTAGTACTGTTGTTAGTTTTCCAAAAAAAAAAAAAACAAAACCAACATCCCAAGACTCCTCACCCCTAAGTGATTCACATGCACTTCATGTATTATTAATTTCTCAATTTAGTTAAATGAAATTTGAATATTAAAAAATAATAAATGAAGCGAATATAAGAAATTTCTCGTAACTAATCCCCATGACTTTTAAAAACCGTTCGGGTGTATTAAGTGGCACTCAATCCCGCTGAGCTCTAACCGATTTACCATTCGAGGATTTTTATTTGTTTACAGCTGCCGGGACCTTTTCGCTCAATTAAACAACAACGTCGACTTGTTCGGATATCTTGGGTACCCAAGTACGTATACAGCGGTGCGCCATATTGTGGGAAACACCGCAGCCGTTAAGTGCTCTTAAGACGTCGACGTCCCGGAGTCGACGAGAGCGTCGAGCACAATGCCGGCCGTGTTCGATTTTCGTTATTAAGCGGCTTAATGCATGTGAACGCCGCCGCGCCAGAAGAATCATCATCATCGACTTAATAACCCTTTAAAATAAAATATCTCACGAAAGAAAAATGAATATTATCCTCTACAGAAACACCTGAAAACAGCAACAATCAATCGAATCAAACACCTTCAACAAACGACTAACTAAAAGGAACTCGACGAAGAGCATCAAGAAGATCAGTTGGTATAATTTTCATTAAATAAGTTAGACAAGGGCTTTACCTAAACAAAATTGAAAATTGATTGCGACGATGCAGATCCAAGGCAACGCCGCCGCTTTCAAACTTAATTACTTAAAACAAATTAAGTTAAGCCCGCAACAAAAATGCGCTTTGATCTCGCCTTTATCAGCGATTCACGAAATCTAACGCTAATTAACCGCAGGGATGTTGTATTAATGGAAGAATTCGATCGATTGGCCAGCAAAATATTCAGTTTCACGGTTTCATTCGAGTTAAATTTAAGTTTAAAGTTTAATTCATTCGGCACATAAATAATAAAATCAATTATTAAATACTGTTACAGTCAAAAATCCATCGGACCGGTTCCGGCAAAAGCGCCTCCGTGGTCGCCACTTTGGTTTGCATGTAGACGTAATAGTAACGTTGCTTTATTCACCGAGAATGATCAGACCGGTTCCGGCAGAAGCGCCTCCGTGGTCGCCACTTTGGTTTATATGTAAACGTAATAGTAACATTGCTTTATTCACCGAAAATGATCGGACCGGTTCCGGCAGAAGCGCCTCCGTGGTCGCCACTTTGGTTTGTATGTAAACGTAATAGTAACGTTGCTTTATTCACCGAAAATGATCGGACCGGGTCCGGCAGAAGCGGCTCCGTGGTTGCTTTATTCACCGAAAATGATCGGACCGGTTCCGGCAGAAGCGCCTCCGTGGTCGCCACTTTGGTTTGTATGTAAACGTAATAGTAACGTTGCTTTATTCACCGAAAATGATCGGACCGGTTCCGGCAAAAGCGCCTCCGTGGTCGCCACTTTGGTTTGCGTGTAGACATAATAGTAACGTTGCTTTATTCATCGAAAATGATCTTAGACACCGTTTTATGAACTGATTTCTTATTTGTCCTTTCTTTCAAATACTTTCACCTTTTTCCGATTGTTTGGACCATATTGGCAACGGGAAAGACGGAAATGTACTTTTGCGTACCATCTTCTACCCATTACCGATACCGATATATTCGAAGCGGGTTGTGTGCGTTGTATTAATGGCACAATTTAACCAACGATCTGCTTATTTACAACAGGTATGTTCTATTTCAGTCATTAAAACCGTTGTTTGAAGTCATTTCTTCCTCTCTTTCATCTAAAATCGTTTTTAATTGGATTTTAATGGAAGCTACTTTCAGTTGGAATTTAATTGATCTTTGTATTGGACTTTCTTATTTTCTTATTGGAGTTTTTTTGGATCATTTTCTGCCGGATTAGTTATTCTTTCGGTTCTCTCGTTCTGGCTCAATCATCCACGCGGGACCAATTACGTGCAGGGGAGGCTAAAAGCAAGCTGTGTGTACACGATACTGAGCGACTCCTATACGACGAAACCTTGACAAAACATCAACTGCACCTAAGCTGTCAAGTATACCCTTTGCTTTGCAAGTTTATTTATTTGTGAAGAATGTCGGCACGACGCGGTGCACAATTAGAAGAAAGCAAGTTCCGAGTACACGGCATTGAGCGATTCCTGTACGACGAAACCTTGACAGAACATCAGCTGCACCTGACCTATGAAGGATATCCTTTGCTTTATAAGTTTTTTTTTGTTTGTGAACAATATCGGCACAACGCAGTGCATATTTAGAAGAAAGCAAGCTAAGGGTACACGACATTGAGCGACTCCTGTACGACGAAACCTTGATAGAACATCAGTTGCACGTAATTTGTCAAATACTCCCTTTGCTTTACAAGTTTATTTAATTGTGAACAGCATCGGCACGACGCGGTGCATAATTAGAAGAAAGCAAGATCGGAATACACAACATTGAGCGACTCCTACACGACGAAACCTTGAGAGAACATCAGCTGTACCTAACCTGTTGAGTGTACCTTTTGCTTTACTAGCTTATTTATTTGAGAACAATATCGGCGCGACGCGATGCATAATTAGAAGATTATTAACAAGAGTGAGTTACGTTATTTATTTTAAGCAATTCATAAATTCTGTACCGCGTTTTGGAACAAAAGTCCACCGGCTCAATCAGATCTGATCCCTTCGCGTTACCTTGTTTTGTGACTACTTAAGTTTTGTTTGATTTTACAACAGATAAGAATATCTATTTGAATTTAATGTTTGAAACTATGCAGGTTCGACACCGGAAACGGGGTATTCAAGCGTAATCGCAAGGAAATTAATAGTGAGGGCAAATATTAGATGCCGCGAGGAAAAAAACCTTGATCTGGACAAATTAGGCTATTCCGTCTATTAAACGCTTATCTCATAATGTCTATTTAACATTTTTCGCTAGCTATCTCACTTTAAGAAATAATCGACCGTTTCCATACATAAAAGTGACCCTGTATAAACATAAGCACGCATTACAGACGATGAGTTGTTAATGATAAAGTCCCCTCTCCCGTAGTGTAAGTGCCGGAAACATGTAAGTTATTTATTATTTATAATAAATGTACTTTGCACTACCTATCTTTAGGTCCCGTCCTAAAATTACCGTAACAATATACTTTGGCATTTGTGTCATACTATTTTATCATATGTTTTGTGTCGTTACTATTTGCGCCGTACTGTTTCTACAACAATTGTGTTGTATTATTGTCTACTACCTACGCTGAACGCACGAGTGTTTGAAAACCTCCCGGGGATTCAAGAATCCTATCTTCGGATTTGGGAATCGCTCCACAGTGAATCCTTTAGCTGGGTTAATTTCCCTAGCGCCCTTAGTTTACATCGTTTAATGACCCATCCCTTCTCCATTGAGCTGGAATCCGGAAAATTGTTGAATAAACAACGCGAGCTTGCCACTAGACAAATTTTGTGTACCGAGGAGTGTTAAGGACCTTTAAGTGAACCATGTACCATAAGAGAAAGAGGTAGGATCTAAGAAAAGGGATGGATAGAGAAAAAGCAAAAATAATGAAGACTATGCTCAAAAACGAAAACAAAACTTAATACAAATTCTACCCCCTAAAACAGCGGAAGACGAAGGCTGAATGCAAATGAAGTTGCAATTCAAAATATTTATTTGTCTTACTTTCTATGTATTAGACAAAGAAAAAAAAACCGCTTTTTACTGTTGACACAAAAGTCAACTAACGTACACCTTTGTTCGGCTCTAAACGAGCCGTGCCCGAAACTTTTTGTTTTCTTTCGGCGTAAACACAAAACACAGTAACTTTGTAAGCGCTTTATAATTTCCCCTGAAAGCTCGGACGAATTAAAAACAAACCCGGCCGTCGTTAAAAGCTCGTCGCGACCCCTTTGTCACGCCGACGAACTAATTCCGGCCGGCAAGCAAGCAAAATTCTGATTATGCACGCGTCGGGCAAAACTAATTCCGGCCGCGTAATCCGAACGGGGGCGGGCCCTTCCCTCCGAAACTTTCGCAGATGAAAACCCCCGCGATTGTTTCCCGTAATTATGACGCGGGCAAGAACTCGCCGCGGAAGTTGTTAAAAAGTTATCTGGGCCGAAATTAAATCTATTCGCGGTTTTCTCTCGGATTATCGTGCGCTCGTTCCGGGCGCTCCCCGGCTTCCTTTGAGTCAAGTTTTCTTTAATCCGTTTTGTTTTACGACCGCGCTCGATAAAGGACCGCGAAAAAGAACATTTGTTCAAGTTTGATTAGAATCTGCAAAATCCAAGAAATTTTGTCGCAATTATAAGCGAGAAACAATTCACGGAGATTTTCAACCGAATCGACGAAATCTAATTTTTAAGAAACCCCAAATTACAAGCAACCTCCACCTCATAAATTGTTGGAGCAGTTCATAGTCAGGGTTTAAAAGCAAAAAAAAATAAAATTCTCTTCAACACCAGTAAGAAAGATCGTTAGAAGATTAAGAAAAAGATTAAACAATAAGAATGCCTCTATGAGAAAACCTTGAGAAATAAGCATTATACTTTTAAAATTTTGAAACAATGAAAAGAAAGAAATTTTCTTGTGAGCAACTCTTACATAACTTATTCAAAGCAGGAAAGAAACAATTCAAGGATCATTTTTCCATAGAGAACATTTTCGTTATGAAGCTTATACAGGGTTGTTATAAATGAAACACAGGGGCCTTGAAATGTCCCGCCTTTTCCTAACGAAATCAAATTAGTTAATGTCGGTGAGTTTCCCGAGAATTCCAGAGGCGTACGCTGTGCTTTTTTGCTTCTTATTTGGCGTGAAAGTTTTAAAAATTAATTTTCCTACAGGGGACACAATTTCTGCATGTAAGAAATCAATCTGCCGATATTTGCGGCAGATTGATTTGATATAGCTTTCTCTAGATTTTCATTTTAAATAATTAATGGTTTCAGAAGGCTTCAGATATCCTTATCTGAAAGAATTTTAAGCCAATAATTCAGTTAAAAAAATCTATAAAGTTATTTATTGCTCCCAACACAGTAAATTTGGACTGAACACGATTATGCTTTCACCGATTCAATTGTTGTGGTCAAAAAAAAAAAATTCAAATAAAATATGTTTTTCAGCAACTGAAAAGTATCTTGAAAACCTTTGGCATGCGTAGGGAATTTATGAGAAACAAAAGACGATCGATTTTCAGCGTAACCAATCGAGGAACGTCATCGAAACTTGATGTAAGAGGCGGAAAACAAATTTAAATAAATTTACTCATTGGTGGCGATGGTAAAAGTAGAAAAGCTATTAAATATCTTACGTGAAACAAAAGACGGTTAATTTTGTGCCCGAATGAATCCACTGATATGAAAAAACTTAGCACAGAAAAACAAAAGAAAATAAAAACTAAACGAAGTGAGCGAAAAGCAATTTTTCCGGCAGGAGAAAACAGAAGAAGAAATTCAATCTGAAAACTCAAACAAAATTGATCCATTCAAGGTAAAAGCAAAATAAAAAAAAAAATCAATCGTCATAAAATGAGTGACACTTTATATAAAACAAAAGACGATCGATTTTTTGAGCGGAACCAATCAACGGATGCCAAGGAAATTTACAAACAAAAGTAAAAGAAAAGGATGAGATAAAATGAACGATTAAAACAGATAATTAATTTCGAGCAAAATACGAAAATAAAAAACAGAACGATTAAATGAAGGGAATTCAATCTCGAAGTTCAACGTAATTTATTCTTTACAGGCGACAATCAATTTAAAAAAGTCAGAAATTGAAAAAACAAACATTAAAGAAGAGAAAAAAGAAAAAGAAAAACGACTATCAATTTTAGCAAAACATAATAAACGATGAAATAAAAGAAAATATTAGCAGATGAAACAAATATCGTAAAAGACAACGAAGGACGTGTGCGATAGTGAAACAAAAGTCGATCGATTTTGAGCGAAGGCGTGTAATTCGACGCCCACGTGGAAAAACAAAACAAAACAAAAATTAAACGACGGAAAAACTGACGGTCTTTGATCATTTTATTGAAGTTTGTTCGCTTGAGTTTTCCTTATTTTTACATCAGCTTTTGCCTAAAAATCGGTCATCTTTTGTTTCTCAGATACGACATAGCGAATTATTTCTGTAAAACATTTTGAGGGAAGTTGTACATAGAATGTTCTGACAAAGTTTTTTTTTAATAATAATCTGTAATTCACAAGTGTAGTTTTGTCTTAAAAAAAAAATAATACCCCGAGGTAATTTTGGACCAAGTAAAACATCGGAACACCCTGTATAGTTAACAAGGGATTGCGCAACTTCGAAAATTATAATGAAGAAAATTGTGTTTCTTGTAAAACAATATTTTACTACAAGAAACAAAATTTTCTTCGTTTTTTCTTTTTTGACAACTTGTTCATTTATTTTTTTCACTCCCGACGAAGACATCAAGCTATAGTGAAACATTGAGTGCTCTTTCTAATTTTAATATTGTCCGTTCAAAAAGTTAAACACTATTTTCTTAAAAATATTTTATAACTTTTGAACGGACAATATTAAAATTAGGAAGAGCACTCAACGTTTCGCTATCGCTTGATAGCTTCGTCGGGAGTGAAAAAAATAAATAAAAAAGTTGTTAAAAAAGAAAAAAAAACGAAAAGGTCAACGCGATTGTTTTAAAACATTCGAAACTTGTTTATTTTCTTTTCACTCCTTACGAAGCTATCAAGCGATAGCGAAACGTTGAACGTTGTTTTCAATTTTAATAGTGTACGGTTAAAGGTTAAAAACTATTTTGCTATAAATTGCATCGGACAAGAGTTGCCTTCAATTAAAAATATTTATAATTTAAGTATATGAAACCAGAGATAAAAGTTTTGGAACATTTTGGATATTTGTACAATAAAAACTAATAATTTCTCAAATTTTCAAAATTAAACCCGAACAAAAAAAATACCAGAGACAAAAGTTGCGGAAAATTTTGAATATTGCAATGAAACCAAAAAATGTAATAATTTCTCAAATTTCCAGAATTAATTCAGAGCAAAAAAAAATGTTACAACTTGTAAGTGTCATCACTGTTCATGTTATTGTCGTTTTACTCAATTCATAGTATATTCTAAACTATTTAATTATTTAGCATAAGCTGAAAGGAATTAACTAATGTATTAAACTGTTTATCAAAATCAGCGCAATTATAGTGCGTTTCAATATAATTGAAAGTCGTAGAATAATCATAAAACAGACTTCTCGCGGACGTTGGGGAACTCCTAATAATCTTAATAACTTTACAATTTCCAAATTACCGTATTTTAAATGTAAATTCCGAGATCCATGAGCGGATGAAGCGCTGTACTTAATTTTCTGAAGCAATATGACTAATAAATTTTTTGAAACCTTAAGAATTTGAGACAATTGCAAAGTTGTTCAAATTATAACCACAAAATCAGATTAACATATAACGACATTCAATTATATTGAAATGCACTATACTACATTTTACGGAAAGTCGAAAGAAAAATCTCATTTCGTTACCTTTAGTCACGTTTGTGTGTGGCATGGAATTTATCTCGTTTACCTGAAACAAAAAAAAGAAGAATACAAAAATAAAGGCGCTCCAAAATGCGAGGAGTCATCGATAAAGAAGAGGCTGGAATCCGAGGGTGCCCATTAATTTGCGAAATATAATTCTTAAACGTTCGCCCGAATCATGCACGGCTAAGCTTTTTACATATGTTTACACGCCGAAAACATGCAAATAGGGTGGGTCCATTAAAATTCAAACAAAACACACGGCCGGCAAAAATCGAAAACCGCGAGCGAACCAACGACGAAGACGAACGCGGGGATCAAGTGCCGATTAGAGAGAGCGTGTGAGAGAGAGAGAGGGAGTGAGAGGGCGCGAGTGCGAAGGGGGAAAAGGCAATGATGTACGGGGTATACGTGTGAAGTCAGCGGCGAGAAGGGATTAGCCCTCACACCAGGGAAATTAGCACGGTTCGTTTGTCGGGAAATGTATGTACTCTGTATCAGTTTTAACGTGGGCGGCGCGGCGGTATTTTTTGAAGTATTAGTTGATTAGGTCATGTAAATTGAAGATTTCGTTGACGTGATTTATGCTGGGCTTCTGCTCGACCGGACCTCCGGACTTTTGTTTACCCGGACCTCCGGAGTTTCAGGTTCAGCCAGAGATTTGCGAGATTTTCCAAACTCGCTTAATGGTAATAATTCATGCTGTACAATGACATTTTGCAATCATTCTTCTTCATAGTTGCAAAATACAAAACACATGTTTATAGACATCTGTACGTATAGCAATACAAAAATATTTATCACTGTCGAATTGATCTTTTGATACAAAGTCAGGGCTATAGTGAACAATACATTAGGTGACGCCACAAGAGCACTAACCCTTCTATCAATATGTCCATGAAATCGCGAGATCAACTGCGAGAGCGACAGCTAAAAGAGGGGTTCAAATATCAATGTGCGAGAGAGAAGGGTATTTAATTCTTCAGCATGAAATAACACTAAAATATTTCTTGCAGTTGCGTGCACGTTCCGATCGCCCGCGCTACTACCTATTGATCCTTTACTGTGGTCCGGGCCAAGTATATTTGTTTATTTTTTGAATTGAAAGACGTTCATAAAAACCGTAACAATTTTGGAAACTACGAAGTGCTTCATTTTATTTAAACAAAAGAAAAATTATTAATTTACTCTTGCAGTTCGATTTGCTTGAAACTTGAATTTCAAGATTTCATAATTCAGGATCTTTAAGAGCAAGTTTCTTAAACTACGGTAGGGTTACAAAAATAAGAAGATTAAACGGATATAAAGCAGAGGAAAAAAAACAATGAAATAAAAATGTTGGATAAAGACAGCTAAACAATTAAAAAAAATAAATTTACTGGGCTTACTAAAAATAAATATACATCTTTGAACTTTGAATGTTTATGTTTTGAAAACAATTTCGTTCGAAAACTTACAAAAATTAAAATATTATACCTTCACTGATGTTAACACCAGCTTTGAAGTGTGAGACGTATTTAGAAAACAAAAACTTTACGTTACTATCCATTTTTCAGAAACAAATCGGTGTACCTGAAGGCTCAATACTTGGACCATTGTAATTCATAATTCATAAACAACTCAAAACCTTAAAAAAAACTGAACAAGAAATAACTGCAGCGTTACGTAATTAAATAAAAAGGTGTAACCTCAAGGCTCAATACTTGGACCACTCTAATTCATAGTTCATAAACAACTCAAACCCTTTGAAAAATGAAAACTGAAGAAATAACTGCAGCGTTATGTAATGAAATAAAATGGTGTACATCAAGGCTCAATACTTGGACCACTGCAATTCATAATTTATAAACTGCTCAAACCGCTTTAAAAAAAAAACAGAAGATATAACTGCAGCGTTACGTAATTAAATAAAATGGTGTACCTCAAGGTTCAATACTTGGACCACTGTACTTCATAATTTATGAACTGCTCAAACCGCTTTAAAAAAAAAACTGAAGAAATAAATGCAGTGTTACGTAATTAAATAAAAATTTATTCAACTTATTAAAAAATGTTATGTAAATTTCTAGTATAAAGCTTAAACGTGATTCAAAAATTAGGTATGTACAGGTTGGATCAATTTCGAAGTCTTTTACGGGCACCTCTGCGACTGTAAGAGATAGAAAGAAAAATTATTGGCCAAGTCTTGATCGTTTTCTTTTTGAGATAAAGTAAGCAGTGTAAACAAAAATTGGCTCCTTGCTTTTGTTTTCAAGTTATAAGCAAAAATTGGCATTCTCGACTTTTCGGCAATCGGTCGCGCTGCTACGGTTTGGAAAACTGCTTCTCAGGAAACAACCTGTATATTACAGAGAAACAACCTGTATATTAAATTAGACTCGCATTTATTCTGATTTGCACAATCTTAAGAAACCACAAGTGGGAAAAAAAACGCTTGATGCCGCACCTATTTCGTTGGATTTTATTGCATTTAGAAATTTACCATCGTCTTCATTCGATGGAATATTTAAATTCGTAAAACTTCAAATGATCTCATGCTTTGTGTTTGACACAAACGCTTTCCTGCATTCGTTTTAAAATACTCCGGCCATGAAATGGTGTGAAATGCTCGATGTATCGGCCCTTTGATTTTATGATTTTAATTAAATAATACAGAGCTTGCGCAAACAGATAGTTACGCTATAAACGCAATCGTGATAAAGAAAAAAAATGCAAGAACCTACATCATATTTAAAAATCGTCTAAATTTATACATACATTTTTCAAATTTTGTGCTTTTCCCTTCCGTTTTAAAATATTAACTCCTTTTCTAATTTATAACGATGGATTTATAATGTACGTGCGCCCTTGAGCAAACTCTATAATATCTTTCGGAGTTTCTATTTTCAGATAGAATTGCCTCATTTTTTGTAAACGTTTGCAATCAAGTGAATTTCATCTGTTTCGTGAAAACCGTTCGAAAGTATTATTCCACGTGGTTAGACGGTCAGGGAAAAGTCCGCCAACGTTTTCTTTTCTTTTTTCACTGGACTAGTCTATGAGAATCACCAATTTTTTCCGAGTTATTATTTCAACGGAGAGATTAAAATTGGCCAGGTCTTTTTTTTAACACGAATGGATTTTCTTGATGTCATCTGAAACGCTGTTGGTTCCTGCTGATGTCACGGTTAATGATAAAGAGTCTCAAGCGACGTTTCCTTGTGACAACAACATTTCGTCGGTTTTGATTTGGCGCTGGTTGTGCAAAAACCCAACCCCTCTTCGGAGTTGTGTTGGAATTCGGAACTGGCCTCTTGTTTTGGGCACAAATTTTTGTTTCGGGCCGAGACATCAGTTTCGGGTTACATTTCGGCGACTTTTCTACTTTATGCGACGAAGATGATAATTTATATTTTTGCTTAAAACAATTGAAACAACTGGTGTTATAAATATTTTAATAACTAGCAGCGCAATTGTTTTTTTTTTTAATCGAAATTTAAAATCGGCATACATTTTAGAGAACCTTTGCTAATTTGACCAAATTTCTATCTTCAAAAATAAAAAAGTTACTACACTACGGTGACTGTTTCAAATTGAATACCCGAAATATACACAGGATGTTCCGTAAATGCCTTTAAAGCTTTAGTTTAGTTTTCCTCTGCTGGCACTGAACCGAAAATATAAAAAAAAAATCATCTTATTCGAGAGTAAGTATTAAAGTTCATACTTTCAATGTTAAATTTTTTGAAAATTTGTAAGAATTCAATATTATTTTTGTGCAATTCTGTACACTTTAATTAAGGTACTTTGCTCTATTAGAAACCAGGCCGAAGTATGAGTAATCTGAATTGGAAATTATATCGAAGTATGACTTATAACGTGCAACTTATGCAACAGAAGCATTCGTCAGCATTAGTCATCTAGGGTGTTATGTTAAAAACACGATCAAGCATGCATTACACTGCACATTACGATGATTCCGCTCGGTGCGTTGCATGAATGCAGCTCCCGGTGATCGCTAATTCTTCGAAAATTCAGGGGCTAGCTTTAACTTCCCACGTCATCAGATTATAATAAATATATAATTAAATTTAAAAAATTATAATAAATAGGACAAGAGAAGAAAGTTCGGGAGCAGATCCATCAAAAAAATCGTCGATCTTACATGGATTTCCTTCGTTGTAGTTTTCTTTCAAAATTCAAAATTATTTTCTGTCAGATAATTTCCCTAAGATAAATAAAGTGTCCTTGGAAGGTCTGCGTTCAGCGAAGGTAAGTTTAGACAAAATAAAACCATTTTTGCTTAAAATTTCAGTTTCTAACAAATATTTTGCGTTGATTTCGTTAAACTTCCCTTCTCTCTTTCATATTCTAGATTCTATTTTGTGATAATCGTTAAATTTTAAATACTTAAATAAATAATTTAATTTAATTCACTTATTATCAATCTCTGGTTATTGTACAACAGACAAAATACTCTTAAATTCCAATGTATCTTGTTATTCGAAAATTCAGGGTATTTATTTGAATTACTAGAAAGAAGTATTCTTAAGTAAGTCGAGAAAGAGATAAGGAGGAAAAACTTTCATTATGCTTTGACAGCAAGCATGGCCGCCTTGCATGGGGGACTTATTAGGAGCAAATCCCGCTTCAATTTGTCTATCCTACTGCAATGTTAGGTCAAAAAGCGATAGTAAGATGTCGCTATTTTATCTGTTCTAAAAATTAAAGTAAACGCCATTCGAGCAAGCCGTGGAAAACGGTTTGGAAGTAGATCTCTGGCTTTTAATTTAGACCGAAATACGTTACTCACGAAGAGATTCGAGAAACAAATTCGTACGGTTTGTTTAAAAGATTTGGGGGCAAAAAGGGGTTGAACGGCGGTTTCCAACCCCCCGTTCGCATGTCTTACAAATGGTTACGAGGCCGAGCACTTTAATAAAAGTCATATTTACTTCAAAATATGTTGAAATTAACGTAAAATATGAATTAGATTAGAAATTAGGACGTACTGCTGAATGAACATCATACCTTCGGTTAAATTATGATTTGATTAAAACGCATGTGCGCTGAGGTACATATTAGGTAATGATCGGATCAGAAACTTGTAAAATAAATGTTGTTCGGTGTCACTTACTTGATTATTGCAATGTTGCCACGTCTCAGGCTTTTAAATTGCTTCGCACGAGGAAATTACGATCGATGAGAACTTCGCGTTAGTGTAGTTGGTATCACAAACATCTGCAGAATAAGGCTGCGTGAAGCTTTACAGGTATTTTAAAGACACCCTGTATATGTTCTGATTTCGACAGCATTGCGTCAGTATGGAAATACTTTTAAATTGCTTCCCACGAGGAAATTACGGCCGTTGAGAACTTCGCGGAAGCATTGTTGGTATCTCAAACATGTGCAGAATAAGACTGCGTGAAGCTTTACAGGTATTTTAAAGACACCCTGTATATGTTCTAATTTCGACAGTATTGAAATACGTTTGAAGAAAAATAGAACTTTATGAACGAGGTGTACGTACATTAACGCACGATATATTAAACCGATGCGACGCGACGCGACGCTTGGCATCGATGCGTAAATTCGCAGGGGGCGTTAGTTATGCGGTCGTCGCGCGTCAATCAAAATAATGCACCCGTTTATAATACCCCAGTGACGTCAACCATGTGTTGATATCTGGCCGGATTGTGCGGATAGGTATCCTGTCGAATTTCGAACGGACGGACGCCACGCACCGACCGGACGTCTCTCTCTCTCTCTCCCGACGCTTTCGACTCCACACCGCGTCGTGAAACACCGTCTCCGTCTAATTAGCTCTGCACGTAAATCAATCGCCGACCTAATTGATTATTAAACGCAATGTCCGGACATTGAATGCGTAATTAGACGTATTAATATTATTTAGATGACGTATAGGTAAGTCGATTAATTATTCGCCGGTGCAATTTCGTGAATAATAGCGTTCCGGATTAATTGGCTCCGGATTGCGTACACACGATGCGTGCCGGATTCGTGCGGCACGGACTTGTGCAGTCTGCAGATTTCGAAATTAATTAATCTCGCGGTTGTGTTAAGTTGAAATCGTGCGATTTCGATGGGCGGTCAATTAGGGCAAACTTAATTTGAGGGGTTAATTTACTACCCATTGAGCAACGGCGGCGGTGCTAACTCAAATTTACTCATTCCTGAACGCGATTCAATACTGGCCTTTAACTGTACACAACACCAGATTCACAGGAGTAGCAGCGTTAACTTAAACGTTAATAGTTAGTTCATTAGTAAGTAATTACAACTTTTGTGGGCGTCTTCTGCACACCCTCAATAATAATAAGTAAAAAGTGATTTTCTTTGTGTAAGAAACCGGAATTATGCCGAAAAATTGCAGTACCTTCAATGTTTTCCAAAAAAATTGAAAGCAAATATAAAACGAACACGTTGAACGAACTATTTGTTTGCACAAGTGGCTAATTAGTCTCGTATTAGGCTTTATTAGCCATGGGCAAGTGTGCAAAATATGATCTCATTAAAAAGTGGGCTAAAAGCGATTCCTGGCTAATTATAAGCTCCAACCCGGAACGTTACAAGCAAGCAAATTTCTTTTTGGGTCATTAATAGTTGATCAAAATTTTCAGAAAAAGTGTGAGACGTTTAATTTTATTAAAAAAAAATCTGCCTTGAGTAAAGACAGATTTTCCTTTGAATTGAAAATTTTTAAATATCTATCTTGAGTAAAGAAAGACAACAACAAAAGGAAAACAAAAACAAAAGACAGTCGTACATACACCGGTTTGCCGAAAAAAGAAAAATACAAAAAAGCAACACAAAACAAAACAAGTTATAAATTCAAAATTTCTTAGAAAATAATGAATAAATACTAAACGTGGAAGACGTAATAATAATTCAAAAATCACAAAAAAAAGTAGATACAAAATCAAGATATTTACGAAATTTCTAAAGAAAACAAATGACGATTGTAATAACCCCCCCCCCCTCCCCCAAACAAAAGGAGTAGTGCGGGAAGTGATTATTTAATTTGAGAAAACATAGATCACTTTTATTTAATTTTCAAGTGATTTAGCATTTTACGTTCACTTTTGTTGTACTATTTTTTCTTAATTTGTTTAAAAATTTTTTTTGGTCGTACTCACTTAGGTTCGGTTAGGTTGAGCTTGGTATTGAAATGTTTTGAGCTTAATTTTAATTGATTTTCAATTTTTAGCATTTTTTTATTCCAATTATTTCTATCTTTTTTTTTTCGGGTTCACTTAGACTCGGTTTAGTTCGGGTTGCGATGACCTTGAAGTTTGTTTTGCGAGAGGTTTATTTTATGTTTGTAGGCGCAAGGACCGCGATCAACTTCATTTTAATTAATAGTTAAATTTTCTGTGCATATTTTTTGCAAGTTTCTCTGTGATTTTTTTGTAATTTTTTCTGTGAATTTTTTTGTAATTGTTTTTGTAATTATTTTTGTAATTTTTTTTGTAATTTTTTTGTAATTTTTTGTAATTTTTTTGTAATTTCGGATTGTCAAAATTTGACAGTTCCGCGTTAAAAATTTGGAGGTTAATCTAACATCAAATTAAGAAGTTCTTTTGTTTTTTTATTTACCAACGCTTTCGATTGGCATGCACTGTGGGCACCGAATGTATCTTCATCTCGTTTTAACCTCATGGAATAAAACGAGATGCACAGTGCACATAATGCATCCCAATCGAAAGCGCTAGTAAAGATGAAAACAAAGCAACTTTTTAACAACATATTAACCTCATGGAATAAAAAGAGATGAAGATTCACTCAGTGCACATAATGCATCCCAATCGAAAGCCCCAGTAAATATGAAAACAAAACAACTTTTTAATTTGAGGTTAAAATCCAAATTTTTAACGCAGAACTGTCAAATTTTGACAATTCAAAATGTGAAAAATCAATTTATTATTTATTTATTACATCAACTACAAAAAGAAAAACAAAAGAAGATCGACGGCTGTTACAAAAAAAAACAAATTATTCTTCAAGCGAAAAATTAAGAAAAAATAGTAGCGAATAAAAGATTCAGAAAACACAAAGGAATGAACAGACAAGAAAAATAAATGAAGAAACGGCTGTTCCCGGGCCGAAAGCTTTTCCAAATCATGAAACGGGCAAGAAATGAATGGAGAAAATAAAACAAACGAATCGTGAATAAAAAAAATGCAAAACATCAATTCCTTAAAATAAAATTGAAAAACAAGAAAAAAAAATCCAAATAACAAAAGGAAACGATACTCGAAGTATTCTCGTCATACTGTGTATTTTAAATCCGGTAGAAAACAAAAAAAAGGTCAATGAACAAAATGTGAAATATCAATTTGATAAAAATAAAAAAAAGAGAGATGCGACAGCGTAAAATGAATTTAAGGAAAAAACAGAAATACATAAATGAACGAAAGAAAATTAAAATCGACGAAAATTTTTGCTAATAAAAACAAACTCATAGGAAACAAATTAAAACTTCTAAAAATGAGTCAATAAAATGCGAAGACCTATTTGATTAAGAAAAGAAAAATGTGAAAAACATGAAAAAAAAACGAAAGAATAGATCGATAAAAACAAATAAATGAAAAATGGCAACTCTGGCAAAAAAGAATTTTGCAGGCCGAGAAACTAGCAGGACACGGAAGGACAAAATAAATGAATCGTGAATAAAATTAAATTCAAAATTCAAACGAAAGAGAAAACAAAAACAAAAAAGAAAGAAAAAAGTGAAATAAACCAAGTAAAACGTATTCTCGTCGTATAATGCTTACAAATTAAATTACAGTGACAGTCATTGTTAATCGCATTGTATATTTTTTCTTTGTCGTTATGTGAAGACAAGAAAAGTAGCCCAAATTAGGCGCCAGGCGACAAATGAGATTTTTAAACACCAAATATATGTAAAACATAGCCTCAATGGCGGCATTTCGTCCAATCTGGCGAACCTGATGGTGTAGCTGAGGTGTGTTTCAAGATTGGAATGTCGTGGCCAAGGTTCATTTCAAGATACGTGTTTAGACGTAGATAATCAGGCACGCCGAAAAAATCGAGACGTTTTGAAACGTTACAAAAATAATTTGAGATTTCTTTTTTGACTGCGAATGGGCTCAGGGCTGCAGCCCTGACAATGCCTAAATCAGCCCTTGTCTAGGACAGTAACAGGAGTCCCACAGTTCTTATTGCACCCGGGCTATTAGAAGGCCGTCTCTGATTGTAATTTGCACAAAAGCAAAAAAAATTACGGATTTCAAAATTCACCTACCTTCAGGTACACCATTGCACCGCAGCTATTCTAATCACTCACGCTGTTTTAATTTACAATTAGGCGAATTTAATAGACAAAGAGATTAAAAATTTATACGGAGCATGTATAATCACGTCTGTTGGATTACTGAATTGTTCGCGTAATAAAAGTGCAGGCATCTCTGAAAATAAAACACGAACGCATAAGCGGCCGGCGCGTTTTTCTTACAGTTTTTTCTTCGTGAGTCGCACTTCGGTTTTAAAACGTTTTTAATACTGCCAGGAAATAAATCGATACGATAATTTTTTTGTGTTTAATTTCAACGACGAATAGCAAAGCAATGAGAACGTCGGTAAACTTAAAATACCTACCTCCAGGGCCGTAGCTAGGGGGGCGCCAAGGGTGGCTGAGCCTGCCCCGGAAAGTTTTAAGCCTGCGAAAGCAGGCGTGAAGTGAATCGACTTGAGAAAAAGGAGCATTTACAAATGAAAAAAAAAGCCAAAAGTAAAAAAGGAACAAATTGGAAAACGTAGCACAAAAGCTAAGCAAGGAATGAAGAAAATGAAAGGAAAATGGAATAATATTGTGGCAAAAACAAATACATAGATAAATAAATAAAAGAAACGAAAAATGATGAAAAAGTGATTTCTCATAACAATGATAAAAATGTCTTTATTGATTCTACTTGCACCAAGTATACATTTTGATTGCAAAAGGTTATTAAAATTAAATCACAACACAACAAAGAACAGCACAATTCAATCCAGAAACAAGGGAGAAAAAAAGTGAAAATAAATTATAAATAAAACTTAAAATTCAATGATTTCCGAAGATATTACAAGGCAGATAAATTTAAGAGGAGGTGGACAGATCGGATCTAAACATTAAAATGTAAAATCTAAAAAAAAAAAAAACCAAAACAAGAAAGAAAGGAAAAAGTGAAATAAACCAAGTAAAACGTATTCTCGTCATATAATGAAACGAAACTTAAAAGTTGAGAGGTTATAATAATAGGGTCCATGCGACAGACAGTGTGACCAACTGTGTATTACAAATCTTTTGTTTAGGTTAGGTCAAGAAACGAATCACCTGAGACACCAAGTCTAGGATCACTTTCAAGGAACCGGTTTTACATCATAATATTCTATGTGATGATGTAATTTCATTTAAATAAGATTTTACAGAAACACCAACTCATCAATTGTTTACATATACATTTCCATCGCATCTCATACCGATTTAAACATTTTGATTGAGACTCTTCCTGTCACATTTCAAAAACGTGCAATCGTTAAAAAATTTTTTCTCATGAAATGATCGAAGCGAATTAATTTTTGTGTGGGTCTTAATATTGTAACCTTCTCTCTCTCTGTATCTCTGCATAATATGTGAAGATCGATTGTTGTTAATGTCGTTGTCAAATTTTTTTAGAGTAAATAATCACACTCGTCTAAGTTCCAGGGATATAGGTTTTAACTCGACGAGCCCTGGTAATGTGATGATTCCATTATCATTTACCCTCCTTGCTCCCCGAAATACCCTTCAATGACGAATATTGATTGATCAATACGATCTGATCCTGAAAACGGACGATGCGGCCGGCGCCTCCATCAAACTTGACAGGCAGTTGTTGGACGACCAATTTATCCGCTACAATAGCTCATTAGGACCCCTCATTTTAAAACCATCGCGTTGGAAGACCCCACCGGTGCGCCCCCATTAGCGTATCTCTTCAAGGCGCGTGATGTACGCCGGCTATAACTCAACTTATCAACTACTTTGCTCGCGCCGAAAGATTTGTTGCCGTTGGTTAATACGTCGGCGAGTTTAATGTGATTTATGGCAGAGAGCAATTTAATGTACTCTCTACTGAGGGGGGGTGTACGCGTATGAGTGTGTGTTACGCGAAATAAGACGTGCCGGAAGATAATATTACACGAGGGTAAAGCTCCGAAATGTTTATGGTTAAAGCTGAAAAGTTGCCTCTAAAATGCACTGAACTAGCATTAAGTCCGACGCACACTACGTCGAGGCGAGCCGCAGCGCATCGCATTGCAAAAATTTGCAAGCAGTCGTTTTCGTGTATTTTATTTGGACTATCCTGTCTCCCATGGTTGTTTTGTTGTCACAATCCGGACTAATAAACATCTATCCATCTAACTATCTATCGTATACCACTTGACGACTTTCGTTCTAGCCAAGAGGCGCTATTAGCACATCTGCAATGGCTAATATAAAATTCTTCAATCGGTATGTTGCCTGTACGTCCTAGAAAAAACTATATGCTTGCAAATCAACTCAATTTCAATACAGCAATGAAATCAAATCAAATTTCACAGTTCGCGGCAAATCGCAGCCGAAATTAGTCATGAGTTGTTCGATTTCGCGCGCGTTACGTGCAGCGAACGGGGAAACCATTTGTTAAAGTGCAATGAAAACGTTGTCGAATCAATCAAACAACCCGGACATTAAATGAACCTGAAAAATTGCGGCCGGAGGTCGTGGAGAGAACAATAGTTCCTTTTTTTTTATTTGTTGAAACTAACTCTGGCAATTTTCTACCTGTAAATAATTTGGTAGACTTGGAACATTATTTTAGAAGTTGGAAGTTAAAAAGTTCTTTTTAAACCTCTTGTAGTGTAGCACAGCTAGCCCAGCCCCACGTTGGGCGCCACTTTTTTGCTATGCCATTATAAATCGGGCGCCAAATTAAACTACGTAAGTGGTTTAACTCAACCGAGCACGGTGTTATTTTTTTTTTTGCACAGTCGTGGTTTCATGAGCGTTTAACGCCGATATATTATGTTATTTCGTTATTGAGTGACACGACTAGTCCTTGGGGGGCGCCAAATTTAATTTTTGCCTCATTTAAGGGTTTCCTTTCCGCCTCACACTTTGTTTCTCTCACTCCCATGAATGTCCTCGTCATTTAATGGATGGAACATCTGAAGAAGCTTGCAGAAGCATTATTGGTTGACAGAGCGGGAAATTATTTACTTCCTACTGATTGGTTGGCTGCTCCCGATCATGCATAAGCACAGGCAACTATGTTTTTATTTTGCTTTGTTGCTCCTCTTGCAACCTCGCTTTTTTTTTATTTTTAGCTCGAAATTCACAGAAACATGCAAAAATTCCGTTCTGGATAACGTACATCAAAGATCTGCCATTTTGTTGTGAGGCGTGAGCTTTCCCCAACCATAAGTGCTTTAATTCAAAGTGTATAATTGACTTTCCTCGAGGTTTTTCAGGTTTTTCTTCACTGAACTTGATCGGCATACCACACTTGGAGTCTGTGATTATTATCTTGCTCCGAGATCTGATCTTATTTGCACAGCATCATCATTCATCCCCTATCTTCTCCCTTCCTATCTTTTTTAACATCCAGGTTTCGTCTTTTCACCTTCTTGTTTTCATGCTTTCGTTCCATCGGCTCCAAGTCTTCGTTTAACTTCCTTCTTTTCCCAATTCCTTTTGCTTTCCATTTCATTCTTCTTCGCTTCTCCTCTCCTTTTTAATTGCCGTCTTGTTTTTCCATCTGGCCATCTATCTCATTTCGCTCCATGTCTTCGTTTAACTTTGTTCTTTTCATTTTCATTCGTCCCTTATCTTCTCACCATTTTTTTACATCCAGGTGCCGTCCTTTTACCTTTTTATTCCAACGTCTCCAGCTCTTCGCTTAACTTTCTTCTTTTCATTTTCATTCATCCCTTATCTTCTCCCTTCCCACCTTTTTTTTTACATCCAGGTCTTTTTTTCATTTTCATTCATCCCTTATCTTCTCCCTTCCCACCTTTTTTTACATCCAGGTCTCGTCTTTTCACCATCTTGTTTTGACCTATTCCTTCCATCGCCTCCAGGTCTTCGTTTAACTTCCTTCTTTTCCCAATTCCTTTTGGTTTCCATTTCATTCTTCTTCGCTTCTCCTCTCCGTTTTAATTGCCGTCTTGTTTTTTTCCATCTGGTCATCTATCTCATTTCCCTTTTTTTACTACCTTGGGTTGTCTAAAAGCAGACTCGACGTGGTTGAGTAAGTCTTCGATTGAAACCGCTCGGCAATAAGAAAATCAGCAAC
The DNA here is from genome assembly GCA_036172665.1 of Prosopocoilus inquinatus. Classification (NCBI taxonomy): domain Eukaryota; kingdom Metazoa; phylum Arthropoda; class Insecta; order Coleoptera; family Lucanidae; genus Prosopocoilus; species Prosopocoilus inquinatus. The sequence goes on from CM069873.1 coordinate 5,127,944, forward strand.
CCTCGAATTTCCCATCTTCGTCAGACAGTCTCAGCAACCGTAGTTTACCAGCAAATGGTCACCATGGTCAGTCAAAAAGGGATCAAGATCGTGATTAAAGTTTTGGAATTTTGACGTTGATAAAATCCTTTCGTTACAACATCCCATTAGATCTGCCACTCGTCAGAAGCCTTACCTTTTACTTATTTTCTGGACAGACTGCGACACCCAAAAGATAAGTATGCTTATTTCTTTTAATTAAAGATTTCGTCGCAGACCATTTTGTTTCCCAGGCCCGGAGAAAGGCGTAGGACCCCCTAAATTCATCTGTCCCTGCACATATCCCAATTCAGAGTGTATCTAACACCTTGGCTTCACTTGTTTATTAAATATGCAGCTGACGGTGTCTGTTTTGATGTTTAGTGTGTTCTTCAGATAAATTCCATCACTCTTAGTGATGCAAGTCTTCACATGGTTGAGCTTCCGCCCCATTTCTGAAGGCTCCTTGCAAGTTAGGGCACGATGGGGCCCTGTCATACATCACCTTAGACGGATGGAGTCCCTGCCAGGGGTGGACAAAGACTAAGCAACTTTGCAGTTGATAGCTTCGTCAATTTTATCAAAAAAAAAATGATCCGCAATAGTGAACCGAGGATTCATCGGTGAAGCTATCTCCTGCATACTTGATTGCTTTCCACCACTTCAATTTGACGCTCTGGAATTAGGTATCCAAGACGCGATGAAGATTGGTAGACACGAACGTAATTTCTTAAATGCCGATCCTCTCAGGGGTGGTAGGTTCTAGGAGCCTCCCTTAATGACATATCTTTAAGCCTCGCCAAATAATCAAACTACTGTAAGAGCCCGAAATTATATTTCAGTGTCTAAACCAGCGATGCTCTCGGGCGAGTTAACCCCGCTCTGAATTGTATTGGGGAAAAGAAAATTCATTCACAGAGAAGCGCGCCACAAATAAATACTTAATAAATACCACGGTCACCCGTAACGTTATAAGCATGGTGAGGGTGTACTTCCCTGATCTAAACCGCCGAATGTGGCCTGATGTTTTCTTACTTATTAAAGTAGGCCGCAGGAATGCGAAAGCTCTAACTAAAATCCATACGGATGCGACGATGACACGACTACGTAAACTACGTTTGCAGATTTTAGTTTAGATAAGGCACAGCTCGCATCGAAGCTGATCAATACTCAAGCCCGATCTGACTTAAACTAAGTTTTTGCGAAAACACGGCGGGCTAGAGACTCCCCTAGCGCGCTCGAACGCAATTTCCGCCGCTTCCGCACCGATTTCGGCGAATATTAAAACGGGGAAGTTGACGTGGGTCACAGAACGTTGCCGTTTCAGCTAAGAAGACGAAGAAGAAGAAGAAGAAATGCTGCTGCTGTTTCAAATTCGAAACGAACTTAATTAGAACGTTCGGCAAGTTTCTGCCATTTAATTAGATAGAGAGAAAAGGCGCGCGATTGCTCCAATTAAACGCAAACAAAATTGGAAAGGGAATTGTTTACTCCTTCGGAGCTCCGGTGGAAGGAACTCGAACTAAAACTCAGATCAACCACCAAAACAAATGATGTAGTTACATTAGAATTTAATTCGACAGGGAGGCTAAGTGGTGGAGGAGGAGGTGGAGGAGACGTGCGGATGGAAGAGAAGCGGAAGCGGAGTAAATAAGCCGACTTTGGATTGTTTTTCCTCGTTATTGATGTTAACTGTGAAGTTAGAATCTAATTAAAATACGTCGGCTGATTCACTGTTCCGCATTTGACCCGCTTTGTATAATTAAACTCTCTCGAATAATATATTTTCGAAAAGTTCGCGTTTTCTTGTTTCTTTAGCGGCGGCGTATTCGCTAAGCTAAGATTAAACTTCAGGGTAGGAGAGGTGGTATCGCAGAGAGAGTGAAAGTTGGGAAAAGCGAAACTTTCGGACGAAGACATGTTCATCTTCATAAAAGGGAAAGATTTATTTCTGAAATTTCTATAGCACTTATTTCTGTTTAAATGTGTAAATCGTATTTTTATGATGATGGTAATTTTCTGCTGCTCAGGCCGTGTGCTTTGAAGCAATCTTCTTGTAAGTTGGTCTTCCGGAAGAGCAGCTGCAAACTTAAATTCGACTTGTAAGTGGCTCCAACCGCATCATAACATTACTGTAACACATCGATTCGAGGAGTTATAAAATTTATCTCCTTGTACTCGGGCACCATAAAGTCGTCAAGAGAATACAAAGAGCGCTTCCGCGCGGGAATATAAAATTCCTCTATACGTTCCCAGTGATTCGGTTATTTTTCTTTAAAGCGAATATTCTCCCCAAATTACTCTCGAAGTAAGTGTATAAAATTCGGGCGAGGAAGTTCCCCGGCGAATCGATGAATATTTTCACTTTTGTGCGATAAAGCATTTCCTTTTGAAAATTCGCCGACGCGCGTTCGCTCGCGAAAGGCGACGGGGGCTGATTACATATTTACGGCACGGGGTACTTTTTACGGAACGCTCTTCTTAATTATTCATAGATAGAAATGCTCGAATTTTAGCGGGCGGGCGATGAATATTTCATCAGCGTCGTTTCTTTATTAATATTCCGGGATACTTTGAAATCCGTCCGGAAAGCTTTTTCATTAGGTGGGCGGTCGGCGGTGCAGCTTGCGGTTAAGTACGGTGATAAATTGCGGTCGCCAAGTACATTCACGCTAAAAACTTAACCGTCGCGTTAAGTTGTCCGTCGATGTCGGCTTTTCGTTTAACTTAAGAACCTAAACGACAAAAACAATTCAACTAACTTCTCTTTAACAAAAAAAAAAACATCTCTCTTTATAAACCATAATTTTTAATAAAACAAAACTGAAACCTTATATGGAAATCATGCTGCGTAGGTCTCACGAACACACTGTACAAGAATTTATTATATTTACAACAATAAATGCGTGAGCTTTAATTTGGCGAATAAAATGATTCTTTTCAGTAAAAAACTTGCAAATTTGACTGCTGTGGTTGAAAGTATTTTGCCTGGCAAAAAACCCAACGGAATTTATTATGCACGTGCACCTGCTTGTTTGCTTAGCAAGTAGGTGAATATTATGACGTGCGTCGGTTCTGATTAATGTGACATTAAAAGATAGTGCGTGGGTAGGAAGCGACCTACGTGAACTTGTAATCGTGAATGAACTACTTTCACGTTTTTAGCATTGCATTAAATTTTTGATCACGTTTGCTTGCTAATCAATATAAATCCGAATGTTGGCGTCCCAGTTTTGATAATTCCAAGGCGCTTATTAAAAATTTGCCATCTTTAAACAACTTGGATCGCAATACGTAATCAATAAAACAATTCTGTTTCGAAACGACGGCGACGGTTAAATATTTACTGCACAATTTCCGCTCGATTTCCTGTCTAACGCCTCATTAAAGTCTCCTGCAAGGCGAAGTCATACATAATAAACGGAGGAGGGCGTTCGGCTATAAATCTGTCGAACTTTCCTTAATCAACAAAACGAGTTGTTAAACTTGTTTTTGTTTAAAAATACTCCTGACTACTTTAAATTATTACGATGTGTTTTGTTTTTCTTCTTTTTAAACATCATCTACGATTATTATACTCTTCACGAAGCAGCAGAGGAAGACTACTCGTAAAATGACAGAGAAACTTCGAGTATCCCGTTTTCATTTAGTGCGTCGCAAAGTTTATCGGAAGTCGAATATTTTCCGCGCAACTAAACATAGACGACCGAATAAAATTTTTATAACGCATCAGACAAGGGCGCACAATACAGAGGAAATCGCGAATCATTCGAATAACTCAATAAATCAACGTATTTATCGCTAGCGCGCGCCGGCAAAAAAAAAAGAAAAAATAGAGAATCCCGGACTGAAAACGGGCGGAGAAAAACGGGGTGAAATGTCGTCGGACACGGAAGCAAAAAAAAAAACTGATTGCACTAATAAATTATGCGGCGTGTTTGTTCTGGAAAGAGCGCTGCTGTTTTCCCTTTGGCTTCGATTTTTACCCGTTTTCTAAACACGATTGGTATACCTTGTTACAGTCAGAATTGACCGAACCGTTTTCGACAACACCGCTTCCGCGTTTATTCGCATGTAAACGTGGCAGCGTTGCTTAACCTCCTAGAAATACCAGCTCCTTATTTGCCTGTCACTTCAAATATTCTGGCGTCACCTTTTCCCGTTTGTTTGAGCCATTTAGATTCGTTTAGGCAACTGAGAAAGACGGAAATGCGCTTTAATATGATATATGACTCCCTTCGGCCATTGCCGCTAGCGACAAGTTCGAAGCAAGTTGTGTTCGATTGTTGTTCCGTGAACCTGTGCAATTAGTGTTTGCAAGATTCAATTAAACGGTTTATCTGAAAGTAGATTAGTTCGATTTGTCTTTTAATGTGCTTCATTGCACGCCAATCCAACGAACTGTTTACTCTTCAAACAAGTATCTTTAACCGGTAATTAACATTAATTAATCTTCGATTTCTTGCACTGTCGTCAGATTCGTTCTTTTGTGCGTGAGGCTGTTAATAATTTGAGTTTGAGTTGCCCTCGATAGGAACACAGTTTCGCTGAGGCGATGATCATTGAGGTTTACTTTTAGATACCTATCCTGTCTAATCAAATCTTCCGATGCCTTGACCATTGTCTGCGAGCCTCGGACGAGTCGAGTTTATCATCGAAGGAGCGTAGCGGGCAGTACGTACGTTGGACTTCGGTAGCGACGATGACGTCAGGAGCTCTAGCGACGTGGGCTGCAATCGCCTTCTATCAACGGACCTTTGAAGCCGGTGTCATCAACAGCTGATCACACATAGTAACGTATTCTTTTCGAAGCTTGTAGCAAGCCAGCTCAGATTGCAGTGGGGCCCTCAAGCGTCCTCTGTATAGCTATTTCGAACAGTCTAAGGTCAAACCCTTGAGGGTACGCGTTAAGTTGTACACCTTTTTCTTTTCGCTCATTTATGCGCAAATATTATCGACAAGACGCAGTACATAAATTAAGAAGAAATATCAACTTAATTATCGTTATTTAACTTAAATAAATCTTAAGTATCATATCGCTTTTTGGAATAAAATTCCAGCTCTTTGATCAGTACCGATCCTCCGCGTTAAATTGTTGGCTCAACATTTAGGTTTTGCTTGTACTTTTCTGATGTTTGTGTCGTTACTGCTGGCCTTCGTTGGGCTATGCATTTACCTTGTAAAAACTTTGAATTCATAGAAATTGCCGTGTTGCATTATTTGTCTAACCCTATGCTGAACGCGTACTTGCCAACAATTATTCCTAGGGTTCTAAATTTTCCTTTTTTCTTCTTTCTTGGCTGATGAAGGTGACTTTTGTGTCCAGGAATATAGCGTAAAGGTTTTTGTCTTTAAGTGATGGCAACCCGCCTGACGTTAATTCGATAAATAAAGCAATGAGTTTCGCGTAACTCCTCAAATTCTATTTCAAATTAGGGCGGGTCAATGAGAATCGCATAATAAAAAGGACATTAAGTCGAAAACTGCGCACCGAAAATTAATTGAATACATCAAAGGATGTTTTCGTTGGCTTTAAATTAGCGCCGGCAATTTCGCTAATGAATTCTAATTTCGGGCGATTTTAAACTCGACTTCTCCCCCCTTCGCCTTAAGCCCGAGGATCTTCTTCGCCGGAGCTTTTGAAAATTTCGTACTCGCTCTCTTCTTGGCATGGTTCTGGAGTCCCCCCCTCCCTTCACATTTATCGAGTCCCCCCCGTTTACATTTAATGTAGATATTTCAAAAGTGACCGCGTAAACACGTGCAAAAACTTTTCGAAATGAGGCTAATAGCTTGTGTTACGTTTCGAGCAAACGTATGCAGATGGGGTGGGTTTTTTGCACCCGTCCTGAACACGACGCGTACATTTGTAACTGCGCCGTGGTCAATTCGGTTGTGAATTACGTCCAGCTCGGACAAAATTTACAAGCCACAAAAAATTCGCTCGCCACATTCGCCTGTGTAGTATATCACTCGCGCACATAGCCAAGTCCGCAAGGAAAAAATGGTCGCAAGTACTCTTAATGTCCGGCTGTGTTTAACGTTTATGTGGACAACGTTTTAGCCGGCCTGTACTAATGCGTGCTTTTTGTGTTTGCGTCAGCAATTAAGAATTGGTATTAAAAGCTGTTGGGCAATGCAGGACTCACTAAAAGTCAAAGACTAATGAATACAAAAATGTATAATGTTAATTGAACACACGCTTTGGTATACATTATGATCGGAAAAAGGAAAGATTGTTAATTGGATTAATTAAAAATTTAAATCAATAAAGTGTACATGCATAGGTGGATGGATGTTAAAGCGGAATGCCTGTTTATAATTAATTCAGCAAGTCAAATAAATGCCCTTTGCGGCGGCTGCTGCAAAGTCGAATGCGAGCCTGCGAGCGAGCGCCCCAAACCGGATGTCCCGGACATTTCCTGTTGGAGCGGCGAAAAGTGGGCGGAAAATCTATGGAAGGACCGAGAGCAATTTAATTTATGTTTTTGCAGGAGATCGCTATATTTCATTCGATCTAATTTTCTATCCTGGAAGTAAATGCGTTCCTGAAAATATGAGGTCCCGGACTTATATCGCGAAGGACAGCAGCAGCAGTATCGGACGAGGGTGGAAGGAAAACGGATTTTTAACTGATGCTTTCCGCAAAGTCGAGATTTCCGATAACCTGAATCGCATGCCAAATTTACTTCTCCTCTTTATCGCTACCTTTACTGCCGTTATGGTCTTTATCTTTTCTCAATTTTAGGTAAAATTGACCTGAAATGGGGACATAAATTGAAGGGAAAAACTGTATATAAAATTTTCAACCGATTAAAATCAGATGTTTTTCGTCGTCAAGACAAATTTTCAAACGGTCACAAAATTAAATGCTAAATCTGATCGTAGCTAAATCATCTCACCGTAAAGGGAACTTCAGGAAGGCGACGAATCGAAATGGAAAGCAGGTTTGAGCTTAGCAAGACACTGTTTCCTTACATAAAACAGAAGAACTACTTTATGCATTCGTTTTTAGAAACTATGGAAAACCCCTGCGCAGAGAAACAAGGTTCCTTCAAAAGTGCAACTTCTACCGTGTCTGTTTATCAAGAAATTCAGATGCCAGGACAACTTAAATAAACTCTCAGGAATCAGATCAGATATGAAACTGGATCCTTCCATAAGAAACCTTTTTTGGTAACGGAAATTTTGCCTAGGTTCGTGCCCAAAAAACCCTTGGTTGGCGAAAAAGTGTGTACCACGAACTGAATAAGCTAATTATACGAAAGAACTGAACCTAATTATACAACAAAACGTGACATAGGGAAATACGTTATGGACGTCCAATAAGCCTATGCCTGATGAAGATTGAAAGGAAAACCAGAAACTTAACGGCATTAAATTGGAGGTGAAGCCCAAATTTCCTCTACGAGTTTACTCTTGACCATCGTGATCAGAAGAAAAGAAGATGGGAATCAACGCAGCGAGGAAAAGACAGAAACGCTGCCCTGCAATTTTCATTTAATTTTTTCTGTGCAGTGCTACGAAAAGTAGTTTATTTAGGAGAAAGAATCTTTGTGAATTCTTTCCCACCACATCCATTGCCCTGTATGACAAGGAACTATGGTGAAGTTGGCGTGGATTCCTTTTCTTCTGAACTCGGCAGACTTGACTCTCAGCAAACAAAATCGTGTGCCTTTATTTAACCACCAGATCGCAGTCTGGAAGTCAAAATCCTTAAATCTTAAATCTTCAGGAGTGGTTGCTTCTGCTTTTTGTCCCCATGATTGTTTTGGGGAATGTCGTTTTCGTCAATTCGGATCGAAACTGATTTTTGAACCACGCCTAGGCGACAACATCTTCAGTACCGAAGTGAAACGTGGAAACGAAAGTTGCAGACACTCTAGGGAGTTAGACCTTCACATCAGCCTCCAAAATTCCCATTGGTTTTCGCCAGAAGTTCCACACTTGTCTTTGTCTGAAGGAATGAATTTGTGCTCCGTTATTAGTTATCACTTTAGCCCCACAACCCTAATTGCGTAGTCGAATTGAAACAGATTATTGGATCCGGCTTGGGCCTTAGCGTCATTTTCAACACCAAACTGAACATTTTGGAAACATGCAAGCCATTCCTGAATGCTGTGTGAGCTCCTTCAAATGATTCTCAATGCCTTGACTAGCGCAAATCGCAAAGAAAGAAGAACTTCATTAGCATTCGTGTCTAAATGCTTGTGGAAATCTGTACAGGGGTGGTTGCTTTTGGTTTCCAACGGAAGTTCGTCTCCGTGATTGGTTGCGAGAAGAAGTTTTCGTCAGCTCTTAGTTATCACTGTGCCCCTCACAGTTCTGATCGTATGGTGGAATCAAAACTGCTTATTGGCCCTTGATTGAACCACAAGGTCATCTTCACCACCGACGGCTGGCTTGCTAACCATTCTGTGGATGTTCTGTTGCTGTTCCAGGCGTTTGGATTTTCAAATCGCCGATGAAGTATTGTTTAACCAGCAAATCGCAATGAAACAGGAAGATCATCAGTGTTCGTGCCTAAATGCTTGTGAAAATCTCTAGGGGTGGTTGGCTCGTGGTTTCCACCAGAATCTCGTTTGAGAGAGAATGAAATTTTCATCAGTTGGCTATACTGTACCAAAATTCGAATTATACGTCCAAATCGAAAATACTTTTGGGCCACACCTGGGCAATAACAACGTCTTCAATGCCGAAGTAAACAGTTTGGAAGCATGCAAACTATTCGGTGGACGTTTTGGAGGTTTGGACATTGCTTCTCCAAAGACTTTTCAATTCGGCGAAGCATTGCTTAACCAAAACAACGCACGTAAGGACAGTACAACCATTTTCACCCAAAAGTTATGGAGTGTGATTGGTTGCTCTTGGGTTTTGACATTATCGTCAATCAGTTGTAACCCTAAACATTTCGACTGGATGTAACAAAAGCAGCAGTCTTGATGAAAGGGAACAGTGAAGAAATGAGCAGAAAACGCCTTTCCCAATTCGTTTGTAATTGATTGGAGGAGGGTACACGCAAACAGGAAATAAAATTGTAGTACGGTCAGGGCAGGGGAGGTTTGGTAGGAGTAAGGTTTTTGGATCTGACGACAAGATTGGGTGTTGTAAGTATGAATCACTAATGGATATCATGGATAATCCATTGCACATTAGAACCCAAAGGAGGGCGGATATGACTGCTAACTCGCATGTGCTCTTCTCAGAAGAGTAATGGTGGGAAAGAATTTAGTGAAAATATAGGAAGACGAGTAGAAGAAGAAAGTGCAGGCCGGAAACGTAAGTTATCTTCCTCGCAGTCATTATACATACAACAGTAGGTAGCTCTTTGGCAGGGAAGGGATAACGGATAGTTGGTTGTTAATAACATTAGCCTCTCAGAAGAATGAATGTTCTCTTGGAAGCGTGTTTTGTAATAGTTCAAAATCACTGGAGACTTCCTAAGATAGTTCATCGTTTAAGATTAAAACACCAGGCTATTTTTAGCAATATCGTGTGAATTTACTTTCGTATTTTCGGGTTAGCCGAATCAAACTAGATAAAATGTGCTCCTTCGGCGATAAACAAAACACCCCAATAAGTCAATCGGGACAGTAATCGTTTGTGAAGCGCATTTTTTTACGGTTAACGGGATCGCGTCGAGACGACCGCCGCGCCGCTTTCCCGAAAACAATTTTGCCCCGCTTTATCGTCCTGAGACGAGCCGGGCGTATCGATTTCCCACCAAATAAAATCTAGTTACCCCGCGTAATACTCCAATTTTGCGTGCTCCCCGGCGACGCGCGGCCTTGAACTCGTCCCCATATTTCACGGGGAACCGGCCCAGTTTTTTGCGAGACCTCCAAAACACAGAAACAATAAAGGTAATCCGATTTGCCCGTAGACTTTGAGAGGATGCGGGGCTGTGCGCGTAAACAGTTTATGATTTTGTCCTTACGACTGTAATGAATAGTGATCCGAGAGGTTCCTTGCTTTTCGTTCCAACGATGGAATAAAAGAAATAAAACGAGAAAGTAAATAAAAAATGAAAAGCTGTTAAATCTAAAAATGTGTAGAGCAAGGGTGGAAATAAACAGGATAAAGAATTCTTCAGAACAAATCACGAAATCGTTAAATCCGATGCAAAGGGATCCATCCAACGTAAGCATCAAAAACCCATCAAAAAAGAAAAATTCTAAAACTAAGGTTCAAACTATGACCTTAAGGCCCGGTTTCTCCATCACAGTTTAACTTTAAGCTTCGTTTTATCCTTATAATTGCTACCATGGGAATAAAGTGGAGATTAAAGTTAAACCCCGACTAAAAAACTGGCCCCTCTTCAAACACTGTTCAAGTCCGAATTTGGTTCAAAAACTATTGCAACACTTGGCTTTACAATGGTTGCCATAGTAACTGAACCAAGTACAGAGCCGAACTATGGTTCAAGTGTTTTAACAAGTGGTACTACAGGTCAGTTGTACCAAAGAGGTTTAAACCAATGTTCAACTAAACCAAGTTCAAAGTGACCAAAATCGCATCAAATTTTATTCATGTCAATAAGATTTGATGCGGATTTGTTTACTTTGAACCTGATTCAGTTGAACGTCAGTTTAAACCTTTTTGGTACAACTGGCCCCTAAATACTTTTTGATTATTTCAATGTTGTCCACCGAAATAATGATCAGTTTTGACAGCTCTCTCAAGTACACAATTTTGATGAATGCAAGACTGAGGCCCGGTTTCTGGAAGCCATTTATGGGCCGATTAATTTAACTAAGGATTAGAATATGACGTACGTTATGTTATACTGCCCACTCTGTCACATTCTAATCATTAGTTAAACTAATCCGCCCATAAATCGCTTCCAGAAACCAGAAAACTAATTACGAATTAGTCAAAAAATGCAACTGGAATAAAATGATTCTAAAGTAAACAAAGATTGAATGCAGATAAAAAAAAATTCAACTGGAATAAAATGATTCTAAAGTAAACAAAGATTGAATGCAGATAAGAAGAGCTAAGAAGTAAAATTGTTGCTTCCTCAAAATACTCTTCAGATTGAGATTCATCAAAGTTAAGAATCACTAGCGTATCTCATGTTGGAAAATGAAAGGGAGTTTCGTTTCTTAGGAGATCGGAAAACAAAAAAAAAAAAACTCTTACACGCAGACAACTTTACTTACTTAAGACCTAAACGAAGAAAGTAAACATGAGAAGACAAAATCTATATTTTATATTTCTGGAAGAAAATATAAGTGCAAAGCACTGAATCAAAAGAGCCAATTAGGACTTATGTAAAAAAAGAAACATCAAAAGATCAGAGATTAAGAAGTTAAACAGAAATGTAATTCAAAATCCTAAGATTGGAGGCTAAGAAAAAATAATAAATCGAATAATTAATCACAGGTAATGGATTAAATTTAGAAATATTTTGTAATTAGAAAAAACAAGAACGAAAAGAATGCAGTATTTTGTAAAGTTGAAAGGTGAAAAATGTTTCTGTTTTAAAACCAAGCTGGATAGCAGACTTTAGAATAAATAATCAGAAGGGCATCAGAAACCAAAACCATTTCAAAAACAAGAAGATTAAAGAGATTTTAAAAAAACGTGGAAAAAGTGGCAAAACCATAAAAAAAGACACCTAAGTATGAATTTATGAATTTAATGAACTTAGAACGTTTCTACCCTCACGGCTTTCATCAATTTTTAGTTTCATTAATTTATCTAAAATAAGTAAAAGCCAATGTTCCACTTCAATAACATAATTCCGTTCCTGTTTGGTTTTTCTCTTTAGTCAATTATGTTTTCCTGTTTGTTACATGATTTTTCCAGTTTTGGAAATGTCAAGAGTCGTTTACCAAGTAGGAAATTCATTTGACTAATTGGGAAACATAATTGACGAAAGAGAAAACCAAAAGAAAGACATTATAATCAATAAAAGGGAACGATTCGCTAAAGTCAAGCATGAAACACTCTGAGGTCTAAAGTGAATAAATGATATCCCAGCCAAACTGATTCATTTCAGAAGTCAAACAGTTTATATGAGTGTACAAAACAGGATTGAAACGAATTTGAATTGAGCATGAAAATCATTCATAACTTATGAATAAGGAAAAAATATAAACAAAAGATTTGACCTAAAATTATATAAGGAATTGCGAATTGCAACAATTATTTTGCCGCCGAATAATTCGAGCCCAAAAGCCTAATCTATGATGTACTCCTCAGATTGTGTTTACAGGCGGTTTTTCAAAAAAAAAAATTCCGAAGGAAAAAGAAGTTTTGCTTGTTTTATAGCGAACATATCTGTACTTAAAATTTTAACATTAACTTAAAATCGAAAACAAAAAAAGTAATAATAAAATCAACATTTTATACTGAGAGATTCCTTCCAGCACATAATTTAAATTTATGTCATAGTTCCTCGTAAATCTTACGGATCTTATGGGATTGTTAAATATGCTGCAGCATCTCTTATCCGATATTCATAGTATTTCCACATTATTAGATAAATGTTCATTATAACAATTTTTTCAAAAGCCCCCGAGAACTGTCACTGCATCGGATGAATGAATTTGTTTCCCATTTCCTGACCTTATAAAAAAAAGAAAGAAAAAAACTAAGACTTTGACCTTATAAAAAAAAAAGAAAAAAAAACTAAGAGCCGATGTCATAATTGAATTAAAAGAGACTTTAAATAAAAGTCACATTCTGAAGTATAAATAGCTACATTTTGCCACATATTTGGACATATGACTGTGACTTTTATTTTAAGGTTTCCTTTAGTTCGATTATGAAATCGAGCCTAAACAGTTTATTATTGCTGAATACGACGAAATTTCAGGTAAAGGCTTACATTTTCGAATTTCTTGAATTTTAATTTTTTAATGTCCTTTCGGCAATTCTTAAAAAACCAGCCTTTACCCGTCTAATAGAATTTATTTCAAAATTTTTTCGCGAATGTTTGGTTTTTAATGAAAAATTAGCCTAGGAAACGGGAAAAACGATTTTGTGACTGAACAAATAGCCTCAATTGCTTTATGTAACATGATCCGCTTATGTGGCATTCCTCAAGCTAGTACAATCGACTTGGTGTCATTTGTCAGCATGGAATTCCCTCTATTAACCGAACCGAACGGAAAGAACTTTGATCTGCGTGCTAAGCAGAAGTCGGTAGATCATGTTAGAATTGGGGCTTCAAACACGGCTTATTGTCAAAAGATGTACAACCTCACGGCTTCCAATTGCGAAACATGTTCTCTCTCAAGGTCAAATATGCTCTCAGCAAGCTCCTACTTTGCCTCCTGGGTTCTCGATCTGGTCGAACGGTGTTTTCAAAACAAAATCGACGGTTTTTAAGGACGAAATCCTCACAATGGAGCATCGCAACACAATCCAAACCCAAAAAGAATCAACCCAAAGGACTCTAAAAACCACGCCATATTCTTACACTTTTTAAAATTAAAATTTTTAATCATTGCAGGTTGTTTTTATTATTGGCAAGAATAATATATGCTGGATGGGGTGGTAGGTTAATCGAATAGTTTAAAATATTGATTTTATTTTCGATTTTAAGAACACACTGTATTAATATTGAAATTTTTACTACGGAAATGTTAGGAATAGATAAAGCAAAACTTTTTTCCTTTGGCATTATTTTGTAAAATTAAAGTTAAGCAAGCATTCTTTTCCCTCTTTTAAACTCAATCCGGGGACATACTGTATATTGGATTTCGAGCGTAAATAAGTCGATGACATGTCGTTAAGTCGATGATATGTCATTAAAGTTATTCTTCTGCTGAAAATGCCCGAATAGGGTCGAAACAGCTGTACAGAGTATACTCGAGGATTCACTCGATGGAATGGAATCAAACACGAGATTTGCATGCAAGAGTATTATTTAAATTTAAAAACAATGGTTGAATTTTGATGTCAAGAAGCAATGTACCATCAAAACTGTAACAAATTTGAATGAGGTAAAGAGAAAAAAAAAACTAGTACCTTGATTAAACAATGAATTTTTCAACAAATTACGAAAATATTATTAAACTTACAAGTCAAAAATGTAATGAAAAACATTAGAATTTCAATTAATTTTGTCTCAATAAACTGAAACCCTAAATCTCTTGCAGCAGGGGCAGACGTCAATAAGCAAAAAAAAATAGAACAAACAGATTTTGCAAATAAATAAATCTAGTAACAAACAACACTTTCAATCGTAGACGGTTATTGGCTACAATGTAATAAAGAAGTCACAATAAATTTCGAAATTAGTCGAAAGGAATAACTTCAAATATCTTCCACCTACTCTTATATTAACTTTTTTAAAATTTTGTTGCAAATCGTTTTTGATTGCAGTGGATCCCTCCAGCAACCTCTGTACAGCTGTTTCAGCCCTACTTGGGGTTTCATCAGCAGAAGCTTAGCCTGAGACTTCCACTGCAAACCAAAACGACTTGACAGGAAGCAATGTTACGTCAAAAAGCGATTGTATGATGTCGCGGTGTAAGCTATTCCTTACATTAACCTTTCGATTCACTTGCACTGATTGCACTAACAGTATGCTTCATCTCGTTTTATCCCATGAGGTTAAAACAAGATGCAAGTACTCTGAGTGCAGCCGGTGCAAGTGAATCGAAAACGCTAATACTTTTTTTTTTAATCTGATCTGTCCTTGTTGATTTATATCTTCCTGAAAGGCAAAGGAAGTAAATATTGAGTGACCGCTTTTCAACTTCATACTGAGATTTCCAATGATCGGATTGGTTGGACTTGTCAACTTGTTTAGGAGCAATCTAAGCGAATTTGATCTATTTTGTTTCCACAAGTTCGCGCAAGTTTTTTTTTTTTTGATTTAAAAAAATGTAAAGCCGAGCTGTAGATCATCTCTACAACCTAATCGAAAAGGATCCCTTGGTCCTTTTTTTTTTCGTCCCCCCGACTATGAAAGCCATAAGCTTTGCTCAAGCAAGGTTACAAGCTCCCATTTGCATTACGCGCACGTATTGTTCTTTAAATGGATGACGGATATTCCGCCACCACAAAGCCATCTCCAAACCAAACGAACCCTGACGGGAAAGCGACTCTGCCAGAGAAAGACGTCACAGCCATTTATCAAGCGAAGAGCGCAAAGCACGTACAGGTTTCCATGGCGAGATCAAAGAAACCGCTACAGAAATACTGAAGCCAACACAAAAAAAAAAACGAGATTAAAAGGTATCTTAACGTACCATACCTTTGAGCTGGTGGGGGCGTAATCGTAATCCGCACATTTGCAACAGTTATTTTTTTGTTCTCTTGTTTTCCGGGGTATCGATCTCAACAAAAAAAGTGGTTAAAGTCAGAAATTATTTCACTGCACTGCGATAGTTTCTCCAGGAACAAAAATTTACACCAAATGCTAAATTATATTATAAATTCAAAAAAAAAGTCTTGGTGGAGTTATTAAAGAATAAATAAAACAACAAAATAAATATTAGGATAATTAATGCACGTTTATTTTTAAAGGCGGCATCCTTCACAAGTCCTTCTCTCTCCTGTAATTGGGGCTTGATAGAAGAGTCAATGTTAGTAGTAGCAGTAGGTATTAGGTAGATAAAGAGTCAGAGGAGAGCACAACGGGGCACGTATGATGAAAACATTATCTTTTAGCTTTGGCACAATTGTTAGTTAGTTAGTTAATTAATCAATTAATTAATTGGTAAGTTAATCGAGTTACTTTCGTTTAAGCGGGGGGGTTGTTTAATATGGTGGGTGTAATAGAGTAGTCGGAGTGACCGATGATCATTCGGGTCTAACTAGCATACACGCAACCCCTGGAAGTTGGCGAGAAACTGGGAGACTCAGAATCCTTCCCCGTCAGGACGCCCAGGGTGGGGATGCAATCATAGAGGGGGGGTATATCATTATTTCTCTGCATCTGATCTACGTTGTCCGTGAACCTACTACTACCTATTATTTCGATGGCGAATAAGAGCGATTTTATCTCTTGATTAATTATTGCGAAATGTTACACCACTAATGTAATGGTGGCGTTGAAAATTTATTTATTTAAAATAAATTATTTCCACATGTTGCTACATGTATGTATACATAATTATTATTATGATTGCCTTACACATTTTAGAAAACAAATCAAGAAACAATTGCAAATAAGAAAAGTCTTTATTTCGAGTGCAATTTATATAATAATAATAAGACGTTAATTGGCTACAATGTAATAAAGAAGTCACAGAGATAGTACCATAAAAAATTTCGAAATTAGTCAAAAGGAATAACTTCCAACAAATATCTTCTACCTACTCTTATATTAACTTTTAACTTTAAAAAATTTGTTGCAAATCGGTTTTGATTGCAGTGGATCCCTCCAGCAGCCTCTGTACAGCTGTTTCAGTCCTATTTGGGGTTTCTTCAGCAGAAAGGTATCCCGAGACTACCACTGCAAACCAAAACGACTTGACAGCAAGCAATTTTACGTCGAAAAGTGATTGTGTGATCGTTTTAAGCTATTCTTTACATTAACCTAACATAACCTAATCCAAACCAACCTAATCTACTAAAAATGACTATATTTGAATGGAAAAGAACTATTTTATTGATTTAACTTTAAAAAAATTGTTGCAAATCGGTTTTGATTGCAGTGGATCCCTCCAGCAGCCTCTGTACAGCTGTTTCAGTCCTATTTGGGGTTTCTTCAGCAGAAAGGTATCCCGAGACTACCACTGCAAACCAAAACGACTTGACAGCAAGCAATTTTACGTCGAAAAGTGATTGTGTGATCGTTTTAAGCTATTCCTTACATTAACCTAACATAACCTAATCCAAACCAACCTAATCTACTAAAAATGACTATATTTGAATGGAAAAGAACTATTTTATTGATTTCAGAAATACATTGGAGATGTTGGAATAATGATGCAGACATAAAAAATTTTCGAACTCGAATAGGTCCCAAATTTGTTGCAAATCGGTTTTGATTGCAGTGGATCCCTCCAGCAGCGTCTGTACGGCTGTTTCAGCCCTATTTGGGGTTTCTTCAGCAGAAAGGTATCCCGAGACTTCCACTGCAAACCAAAACGACTTGACAGCAAGCAATTTTACGTCGAAAAGCGATTGTATGATTGTTTTAAGCTATTCTTTACATTAACCTAACATAACCTAATCCAATCCAACCTAATCTACTAAAAATGACTATATTTGAATGGAAAAGAACTATTTTATTGATTTCAGAAATACATTAGAGATGTTGGAGTAATGATGCAGACATAAAAAAATTTTCAAACTGGAATAGGTCCCAAATTATACAACAAATCATTGCTCCGACCATAAGACAGAATATACTTTGCATCAATTAAAAGAAATAGAATTAAAGCTGAAACAACGAGAGTTTAGATATTTTGCTATGGCATAAAGTAAAGAACGCTCAAAAAAGAAAACAAAAGAAATGAATGATTGAATGAAAAACAAAGGATTATCAGCAATTTTCTCGTGGCGCAAAATGTCATCCAAAACATTAAAAACACTGCACTTATATACAAGAAAATGATTCACCAAAAATAATAATACATAATAATAATAGAATACGCGAAAAACAAAAGTAGTCAGCAAATAATTTGGAAACCAAAGTACTAACAGAAACAAGGTAACTGCAAAAAAAAAAAACATGAACGTCATAATGAATAGATCGATTTATTTCAATTCGAAGTAACGAAAGGGAATTAAAACAGCCATTGATGAAATACCAGAATTACAAGAGCAGAATAAGCGACCAAGATTATTTTTTGCTTAGAGCAATCGAAAGACAGAAAAAAAAATAAAATAGGTACTGTAAAAATACATAAAAATAAAAAAAAACGAAAGACAATAAAGAAAAAGGAGCTTACACAAACGATGGACAATTTCATCCGGCGAAAAAGGAATCAACAAGAATAACTCAGAATAATGAATGTCCATCATTATGGCGCAGGAATATTAAAAGAAAACAAAAAAAAATCGACAGATATTCTGTTTCGTTTAGATTTCTCTATATTTTCATTTCCGTTCCTTTGTTTTGATTTATCTTGCTCATTTTTTTTAATAAAAAATACGTAGGCGTTTTAATTTTAATCAAAAGCAAGCTGTCTCGTACCAGTTTGCATACTCACGTAAACAGGCCACTTTTTACTGGCTAATTTAAGCCCTTAGGAAACGTTTTTAATAAATAAGTAAAATTTAAAATTTGTGTAGAAATGACGACGCTGCCACCAGTTGTTTTTCGAAGAAAACACCAAACAAAATTTGAAAAGAAACTCAAAATAGAACATATTCCATGGCCACACTAATAATAATAAAATATGTGGAAATTCTTTCAAGCTCTGAAACTGTGGACGTGAATGAAACCCTGTTTTAATCTATAATGCCTATGTTGAGGTGGTGAAATTGTATAAATACCTTCAATTTTAGGGTATTAAAGTGAGGAGACAACAGCAGAGAACCTTTTCCAAGTACCCTCTCTTATTTGTACTTCGTCGTGATTAAGGAATGCGAAGTTTTAAATAACTTACCATGAAAAATGAAAAGCAATTATTCAGCTATCTGTTGAATTTATCGCTCCCAAATTTCGTGCAAAAAATAAGAATTCTGTAAGGGTGAAACCACCAATGGTATCGGGACCTGGGTTTATCAAATTTTTTTCTTGTTTCCATCTCTACTTTTACCTGCCAAAGTGTGCACACTGTTTTTTTTTTTTTTATTATTGATTAAAATGAAAATATTTTAAAACATTCTATATTTGCTAACTCACCCTAATAGCAAAACTCCATAAATTATCCCGCTTAGTTAACTATGTACATTTATATTTATTAAATACCTGTTCTTTTTTTACATTATGCTTGTGGTGAAATTAATAATTTATTTAATATTTGAAACCAAGCCATGAATTATTAATGACGTATCGCTTGACAACGCCATTAGTTATTAATTTATGCCGACTTTTACACAAGTAAAACCATATGTTAAGTATCATGTCAATTATATTGCCATGCTAATACGGATTTATTGGCGAATAATCCGGAAAAATTACGTATAATTTTCATTAAATACGCGTTTACGTTGGTACACGGAACAAATTTAACCTTTTGCAATTACAATAATTATAAACAAAATGACAATCATTGTCAAGCAATTCACTAATAGTACTAATGCAAAGGGAAGAAAACTTTAATAAACAACGCAATGCAATTTTATCGTCTTGGTTTCAACTATTAAAAAAATGGTGAGGCCTCAAAAAAAAAATTGCAAACGTAAAAGTAAAACACCAAATTAAAAATAATAAAAAATATTTTTAATAAAAGTATTTTACTGGAAGTCTTTTTCTTTTGCTCTGCTTTCTGTAATTATCAGCAACAGATTGAGCAAGAAAAAATTCATTTAATTTTCAAATATTAGAGTTAGATATCGAGAGACATTCCACTCACTCTATCTGTATTAATTATTATTTAATTTAAAACAAAATGCAATGCAAAATATTATTGTTTAAGATGAGTTTGGTATAGTAACATTTTGAATATTTTCTTTTTTGTAAAAGAAGATTTTAAACTTTCATAAACACATTGCGGTGCATTTGTTCGCGCCCCACGTCGGGCGCCAAGAATTGTTAAATATTCGTTCGCCTCGCGTTGGACGCCTAAATATTCGCTATGTTATTACGAGAGTATTTTGGCTTTTAAAATAATCAAGATCCGAGCCAATCCTATATATTTTGTTTTTAATTTTTTTACATCTTCTGCATTGCAATGATTTATATTAGGTAAGCAAATTATTATACATTATTTAATTTGTCTGTGTTCACCTCTGTTTTCTTTCAATGCAACATAAACTTCTCGCTAATTTATTTTTGAACCGAACCTAAAGACTTTTTATGTCTGTTTTAAGTCGAATAAAAAGTGTCCATTTCCAGTCGAAGAAGAATTGTTCGCAAACGCACATGGCGCCCATTTGTATAGGAGAGAGAAAATTATCATTTCTGCACTTCCTGTGAAGAAGATTCGAGTTTTCTTCTTCTTTATTTAACGTCCGTTTTAAGTCGAATAAAAAAGTGTCCATTTCAAGTCGAACAAGAACTGTCCGCAAATTTTTTTCTCCCATTTTTATTGTAGGAAAAAAAACTAAAAAGTCAATCACTTCTGCAACCTCCTGTGGAGAAGATTCGAGTTTTCTTTATCAATTTTATCTGTTTCATTATCCTTCAGACTTTTTTCTGGCTTCGCTCATTGGTACGTCGCTTTGGCTATACATATGGTTTCTGCTATAACCTCAGGAAGTATCTTGTCTATCAGAATTCCAAGACGTCATTCCAAGTGTAGTAGTTTGGACCGCCTCCACTGGCCTCAGTACACTTTATTTTGACTCTTCTTATCTCTCCCTTCTAATGGGAATTGGTAGAAGAGAAAATCCATTCTGTTGAATTCTTCTGTTTTTTGCAACCATTTTTTCATCACTCTTCTCTGATCTTTCATATTACTAATTCAGTCTAACTTCAGCTTTCGGATCTATTTCGTCACCATCATCATCTAATTTTTTTTCGCTTTTCTCCTAATGAAAAAGATCATCAAAAATGAATTCCAATTTCCTCGATTTCTATCATCAAGTTTTCTACCCTTTTTCTATCCTTTGCTACTTCTCTGTAGGCTCGAATTCGGCGACTTCATCCTCTTATCTCTTAGCACTGAAGGATATTGAATTCTTCTGTAACTTTCTCGAAAACTCTTGTTGAAAATTTTCAAGTTTTATTCAACGAAAATCTGCTGCAAATCGGGGAAATTCTCGAATATCTCCTGAATACCTAATTGGGGCCTCATCAGTAGATGAGTAACCGAAGAACTTAGTCTCACTGAGCAATTTTGTTAAAACTTAGCAGTGTGTAGTATGCAAACTACCGCGACATCACGCGGCCAATTTTTAAGTTAGACTATGTATTACATGCGATCTGATTGTATTCTTTTAAGTATAACGGCTTTCCCAATTCGTCCTTTTAGATTTTCCATGATATTCTAACGTGTGTTGCGTGTTCTTTTATTCCTGTTTCTGTCTACCTTATATTTCTTTTATTATTACAAAGCAACGTCGCGTTGCCAGAATGCAAATTCATTTAGATCATCTTCCTGTTTCCTATTTCTTTTAATTTCCTTCTTTTGCCCTTTTCTCCAATTTTTCAATCTCTATAGTCCTGTTCATTCATGTTTTCCTTAGTCTACCTTGTTTAACTGATCTCGTTTCCATTCATTTCACTTGTAATCTGTTAGGTGTCAGTTCTTTGAAAATGTATTTGTAAGGATGCGAAATTGCTATAGATATGTACAAAGAAAAAGTATTTAATTTCATTTAATCTCTCAAATCGATGATAGAGCTTTAGCGAGAACCGCAACGTCGTCAGTTTATTTCAGCGATCATCAGCAACATGCCAGAAAATATAATACGTGTTTCTTCAGTATCGCGCACTTGATGAAATATAACATTGAGTACAGTCTATATGGTTTATTTTCTGTTGCGCACATGAAAAGCTGACAATGCACTTCTCATGTGGAACGATCCGCTTGCTCTCGCGCAAGCTTGAAAAACAACGGCAAACGAAATTACTGCACTATCTAGCGGGCAAAAGTATGTGCTATACGTCCCGCGAGGCAGCGGAGATGACGTAGCACGGAAGTTTATAAAACAATTAACATTTGGGTTACTTATTGGACTCATAAAACTTAAGAAAGCACGCAACTTATCTTGTTTCGGGATTCTAAATGGAAATCAAGATTTAATTAAATTTAGTAATTTTTGTCCAAGTTCGGAAGGCAAATGCTTTTCCCGTGGTGAAGTGGAAACAATTGAAATAATAGTGAATATCCTGAAACATGTAACAATTGAAAATTAGTGAAGAAAACGCAGGAAGTCTCTAAGACTAAAGATCCCAGGAACACTTTAACAAATTAGAAAGACTTCCAGCTTTTTCAGAAAAGATTGCTAGTGCTGTAACCGCTTGATAATAGTGGCGGGCTTCTCTGAGGTTGCCAACCCAAGACAGAAATTGTAGATATGAAAACCAACACTGAAGAAAAAGAGACTGGGGATAACAACCGTTACAGGAATGAAAAGTTCGTAGGATTCTAAATGGATTCAAAATGTTTGTCCTTATTTAAATTGATTGCAATAAATTGTTGTTCGTTAGCTGTAACACACCGAACACTTAATTGTCTTTAGTAGAAAACAAAAACGAGTGAAAAGTGAAACTTTTCCGATCAATATCTTCGTCCTTCCTCTCCGAAAAATATCCCGGAAGCGTTCTGCTCCGAATCACCCGCCTTCGACGCACGCCAGAACAAAACAAAAATTCCACCCCAGTCCCGAATTAGGGCGGACAAAGCTGCATTTAAAACGCATAAATTGAGTTATCTGGAGCAGATGCATTGTTACAAAATAAACAGAATTTATATAATACCGGGCAAAGCGAATATCGCGTTTGTGTGTGCGATATCGAAACTTTTGCCGTAAAATAATGCAAATGGAGCCATCGCCGCAGTAAATGAATTTATGAAAATGCGCACCAGTCTGTTTGTATGCGCCATATTTTATTTTATTGCATTATGCGGCAAATTTCAAGTGGCAAGTTTTTATTGCTTGATGCTTTCGAATTTGAATGCATGAGGTTTTAGAATAGGGTAAGAAAAGCGACTTACTTCATTTCAGTCAGTTAGTGGTGACTTCTTTTTTAATTCTATAATCCAAAGGAACAAATCCAGATGGTAACAAATTATTGTTCCTTTTCTGATCGCTCGTTTTTTTTTATTTCTTCAGAAGTATGGAGAATTGCAATTTATTTCCTCGAGAAGAAGAAGTTCCCAGCCCATTGATGATACGGGGGAATAACAGCTTGCTTCTCAGAGGAGCTTTACCCGCTGAATCATGTTTCGCTTTAACTGCTGGATTATTTAGATTATCTGCGCGCGTAATTGCGTATTATAATTAACTTAATATATTCTTATCGATGAACCGATTTGCATATTAATGGAACAACACATTAGCGAACT
Organism: Prosopocoilus inquinatus; assembly: GCA_036172665.1. Classification (NCBI taxonomy): domain Eukaryota; kingdom Metazoa; phylum Arthropoda; class Insecta; order Coleoptera; family Lucanidae; genus Prosopocoilus; species Prosopocoilus inquinatus. The sequence continues at coordinate 5,150,995 of CM069873.1, forward strand.
TTACTGAAATGTAAATTCTAATTAGCTGCTCTCAGTTGCCGGCGAGATACGCGCTCCGCGCCACTCCCTTATTTGCGGACATTCCGGGGTAACAAGCAAAGGGTTGACTTCTTAAATAATTGATAAGCGCACTCGTAGTCTCACACATGTGCCTCGCCTACATTAACCCTGGCGAGACTTAGATCGATGAGAATAATTAGCCAAGCTTAAGAGAAATTAATTCAACAATAGTTAATTTCCACTAACACAAAGGAAACAGGAAAATCTGTAAACTTTTAGTGGTTTACCGTGGCTTCATATGGTAATTAATGCAGTCCAATTTACGTTAATTAATTGTTGGTAGATGCAACTTTTGTTTAAAAATTAATAGTCTTTTGAGATATTTAAGAAATGTTATCCTGAAAGTTTCTTGGTCCAATTCACTTCAGCCATTCCCTTCTCATATTTAATTAAATTCTTTTACTGATCTGGTTTTCACAGATTTTTTTAATTTCTTAATTATCATTGTTGTTTAGGGTCAAACCAACCTACACTCTTTTTTAACGACAGAATTCGTTGGGGTCATTTCAATTTAAAACATTGTGTCTTCTTTCATCTGCCGACTTTATAGGCCCGGCATTTCTCTTGAATCCGGTTCTGATCATCGTTTTTGTAAACATTTGGCAGCAAATTTCATTTTCCTTTCGTATCGACCTATTTTTAACTATTTTAATCAGATTCTGTCAGTATTATTGTGATAAACGAATTTCCATCCTCATTTCAACGGATTTCTTGAGATATTTACGAAATAATCTGTGTTTTTATTGCTTAGGATCATATTCTGCGCCGATTTTGACGTGCGATTATTATCAGGGATCGTTTTAACACTTGCAAGGTGTCTGTTTGCGACGCCTTTGTCTTTGGGCTCCATTTTTCTCATCACTTCAGTCCTGATTTGACTTTTGTCCTGGATGACTGTGTCGCTTTGAATAGTTACTTTGCACTATCATAAAGAACACAAGAAAATCTGTAATTTCTGGCTAAAATTCTCATGTTATAAATTCATATCCTGCAAACAATTCTAGATTTTGACGCAATCATCCCCCCAACAAAAACTTTTATATTTCTCGAAGCGCTTTCATCCACGGCTACGTACCGTCGACATTCGTTGAAAATGCGAACAACACGATCGCCGGAAACTTTCCTCGTGAAACGCTAACTAAACGGATTGTTTTTATTGCGTTTCATGCAAACAGCAGTTTCGCGCGCCGCTCAAAGTTCGCATTGCTTACCGAAACTCAAATATTGGAAAATCTCGGCAGGGCCGAGGACAGGATCCATTAATAATAGTAGTTCCCATCCAGGACAAATTAAACGAAAATTGATACGAGCGTATTAGTAATGAAATAATAATACGTTACGACGAGCCAAAACATCAAACACAACCTTGCGGGATCACATCAGATCCTGGCGGGGGATGAAGGACCGACCTTTCGTTTCCATGGTAACTCGCATGATCCGCATCCTATTGTAGACATTTTTAAGTACAAACTTTTTTAATCTCGAACCGGACGGAAATATGAAGGGAAAACACTTAACGTTTCGTCCTGACGAAGCTATAAATCTGTAGCAAAACGTTGAGTGTTTTCCCTTCATATTTCTGTCCGGTTCGAGATTAAAAAAAGTTTGTACTTTGTACAATTTTCATGGGACAAGAACAAACTTCAATTATAGATATTTTTGCATAGAGGTAAGTCCTTTGCTCGTTATTATTATAATCTCTTTGATAAATTCGAAAACTGTTTTAGCTTGCAACACAAAAAGAACTCGCAGCTCGTTGGTCGGTTTTGACAAGGCAAATTGGCACTGAGGTATATTCAAGTCCGTCAATTTTATACTTTGCACGGTTTCAAGGGGCCAATCATAGGCAGACGTAGCTCATTTAATTGGTTGGTAGTTCTGGTTCAGTGCTTTGCTTAATTAATTAATTTTATAGGCGAGCTGCATGCAGTAACTTCGGCGGTTCTTATCCTATTCCATGAAATATGCAACGATAATGAAAACAAAATTATTGAAGCATTAAAGCTGTAACGAGGTTTCGTTTTCTTCCAATTTTCAATACGTTTATTGGTCGAGACGTGATATATCCTCATACACGTAGAATTTTCCACCCCTTCAGTTTGCTGCAAAATTGAAAGCAAATATTTGATTATTTTAAACAGTCCCCAAAGATATGCTACGTATTGAATAACCCCGGCCATTTGCTTCTTCTTTTATTATTTCTGTTTCTCTCTGTGAAGTGGAGGAAGTACTTAGAGGATTGAAAGACGGACTTTATTGACGCAACATTTGCCAGACAAATTTCACGTGAATAATGTAAGAAGACGAGAGGAGGCACTCTCCCATAGATTTTCCGTTCTGTTCGTTGCAAACTAGCTTTGAAGCAGATGAATATTGCGAAAATCTATTACGTACGATTTATTAGACAATGGTCCGTGGAAATTGGAAACGTTCTCAAAATACATCGCATAAAGAAGGGGCAGCCAGCGTCTTCGTAGACAGAGAAGTTAAGGCTCTATGATTCCGATTCCTAAAGCGGATATTCGCCTTTTTATATGACGAATCGGTTACAAAGAGAGCGTCGTCTTTGCTTCCTCCGGAGCTACTGACTCGTGCAGGGGTCACTGTCGTCGTCGTCGTCGTTATTGTTTTGCGCCATCAGACAATCCACTGCAATTCTATTGTTCGGCTTTTTCTCTAGCCGACGTAATTAGTTACGAACGATATTTATGTCAGTCTCGCTGTCTTCATAACGAAATGGAAGAAAACTGCAAGTCATTCTCTGATGATACCCGGCTTCTGATAGATAGATAGATAGAAATGTCCGTTGAATCAGAAAAGAGATAAACGACGTAATTAACTTGCGTCGAGCGTTTACTGGTTAATCGACAAGAAAGAAATTATATTATGATTATAATTAAAGAGAAGGCAGAGCTCCACAATCTCAATATGACTCTGCCCTACCCCCCCTTCTTCCTCCTCGATAACGAAAACTTTCATCACATTTGGATAAACTCTCTCCTCAGACTTTCCACCTTACTAATTGGATTAATTAGCAGTAAACTAGATTTTATGAAAATGTGTGAATGTTGTAAAACTGAATCGCGCTAATACATGATCATGATGATGTATATGTGGGGATCTGGAGTGTTCGTTTTTTAATCGTTACAGTCGACAGATTAATTAAAACTAGCAAAAAGAGAATCCGAACTGATCCAACCTCTATTTTAAAACTAATCAGCAAGCTGTTATAACCTACAACAACTTTTATAACACGCCTGGTAATTTTAAAGCTGCACCTCCCTAGGCAACCTGGACTTCCAGTTCCATCCACCAGGTCAATAATCTCCGTCGGTCGCCTCAATGAATTCATCGCATTCGATCGTTATAAAATCGAATCTGTCTCTCTCTCTCGCCTCGAAGGCTATCGTCGCTGCACCTCATGAATGAACCGCGAGAAAACGTACTTACGTTCGTTGGCTGTTTCGCTATTAGACGACGCCATCAGTGGCTTCGTAAGTGCACCGTAAAAGCCGGGAGTGTGCAGTGCCAGAACCGGTTCCGGTAAAAATAAGCTTAAAAATTGAACCAGTTGCTCGCGAACAGTCAACGAACCGATGTTACCTATTTCATTAAATATGAGAGCTACGAGCCACGGGCTTCGTGATTTACTGAACCAGATTTCTATCGTGACGATTATTTATTGTTGAACTGTTTTTTTAATATCGAGGGATTCTTAATGAGATGAACTGAAACAAAAAATTAAACTTCATACTTATACCATTTATACATATTTGTATATACAGTACCGGCAAAAGACTACCTGAACGTATTGATTAATATATGCGACAGGGAAGACGCTACAAAAATAAAGAAACAATAGGAATAGTCACGCCCACGTATGCTGGCGATTGGTGGACCTGCCAGGCACGAACGTCCACTATACACGTCGAAGTCGAGCCTTTCTTTAAGTACCAACTGCCCAATACTGTCTCTACACTAAGGCGATTTAAAAATATATCGATAATCCTGAACCATCCTTAACCTCTTTGTTAATCTGAAAGAATTTTTCACGTTCTACTTGAGAGAAAGAAATCACTCCTAAATTGTTTATAATCAACTCGTAACCTATCATATATCAAGTTTCAGAAGCCCTCAACTTCTACTACAAAAATTGCAGCATCCTGATGGTAAAGATCATAATGGAATAACACCACCAATGAGTGGGCTATCAGCTATCATTTCTATCTCACACGACAGGCTGCCTCAAATTAAAAATAAAAAAAGTAAAGACGTAGTAAAATGCTTTTGAATTATAAAACTTATTTGGGTGTTGACTTTCTTTGGTACGATCAAATCCTAAAACATCTCCAGCCGAGAGGTTTTAATGATGATAACTGAGATGAGTCAACATTTCTTCTTGAATCATATTCTCTTAGAGTAGAGTGGACTTTGCAAAAGTGAAGTAGAAAGAGCTTTAACATGTTTAAGTCTTTGAGTCAAATCCAAAAGATCTCCAGCTGAGCTTTTAATGATGTTAACTGGGGAAAGTCAACATTATTAATACTATTTCTTTGCTATGATCAAGCAGAAGGAGCAGCAGCCTTCAGTACTTCTCAAGTCAACATTTTTTCCTGAACCATATCCTCTTAGAATAGAATAGACTTTGCAAAACTGAAGCAGAAAAAGCTGAACATGTTCCAGTCCTTAGGTCAAATCCATAACATCTCCAGCTGAGGGGAACAGGGGAAAGTCAACATTTATTCCTGAACCATATCCACTTAGAATAGAATGGACTTTGCTAAATTGAAACAGGAAGAGCTGAACACGTTCCAGTCCTTAGTACTGGGTTGAAATCCAAAACAGCTCCAGCCGAGCTTTTAATGATGATAAATGGGGAAAGTCAACATTTATTCTTCAACCATATCCTCTTAGAATAGAATGGACTTTGCTAAATTGAAACAGGAAGAGCTTGAACACGTTCCAGTCATTAGTACTGGGTTCAAATCCAAAACAGCTCCAGCCGAGCTTTTAACGATGATAACTGGAGAAAGTCGACGTTTGTTCTTGAACCATATCCTCTTAGAATAGAAGAAACTTGCAAAACTGAAGCAGAAAGGGCTTGAAGAGGTTCCAGTCTTTAGTATTTGGTTGGATACGAGTTGAATACTATTGACAGACTGCACCCAAACCATAGAGCTTCGCATGACGTTTGAATTTCGTTTCTGTCAGCTTTGTTTGTCAAGTTCTTGCCGATCTTTTCAACTGATCTAACAAACTTACTGTATACAACTTTAAATTGACAGCAAGAAGATCGTATACTGAACTTGCAGAACTTACAGAACTCAATAACCTTCGCTCCAATCTTATTCTGCAGATCTAGAGGTTTTAAGGGAATTCCGAAGAGCAATCTGCCATGAAATAGTAATCTTTGGGTTGATTAATGATTCTCGGATATTACGACGCCATTTTATTACCACGACGATTAAATCTTCCACCGGTTTCCCAAAAGGCACTAACAATACGATTTGGTTCAAGATCTTACCTAGTACAATACTTCACCGAACACATTTTACAATCATTATTATTTCCTTGCTGTGATCAAGTTTTATCTACAAAAAGGATTGACTCATAATTTAAAAATCTGATCAAACAGACCAGGAAATGTCACCCCAAATAAAAAATCAATCAATTGAATCAAATATATTTATTTGCAAACAATCTGGTACAGGTGGGCATATAAATATAAAACATTATGTTCTTGTATTACAAACAATAATAAAGGGACGCGCAAATTATAAGAGGGTGATTCAAATATTTTTATTTTGCGACTTTCAGTAAATTGGAACATCAAAGAGGCACACAGCCATTAAAGTTTCGAATGGAGTAATGTCTTTGGAATGAATTTAAATTAGCAAGTTCGCGAACGTTCACGTAATTAAATGGTAACTTATGAGTGTCATGCATTGTAAACTTTAACCTAACTTAAATATATTTCAGCGCCGGCGAGAATTTAATGAAAACAAACAATAATTGGAAGGAGAAGAGAATATTTTCGTCCGTCGTCATGTAGAATATAATAGGTAAATATTTTTTTATTGATTCAAATACGTCTGTCTTGTCTTGCGTATGAAGAAAAAATTTTTTTGTTTATTCGTCAACAGAACTTTTGACAGTCCTGGAAATATCTGGACGTCCTCGTGACTTTTCCTTTTGCCTTTCTGGCAAATCTTACCTGAAGGCGGCGGACCCCCAAGTTCCGCATTTTCCGCTGGCCAAGAGAGAGAAAAAAAAAAATGTTTTATGCGCGCATTAAAAAAAAGCGAAAGTTCGTCGCAGTGCGGCGTTCGCCCTCGGTGCGAATCAATATTTGAAAGGAAAAAGTTTCAAGTTTGACAAAGTGAAAGTGTAAAATATTAAATATTTACGAGAAAAGTTCTCTTCCTCCGGTTCTTTGTGCTTCTAATATTTTCGATTACGTGTATCCTTCCTCGCCTGGCCCCTGGCCGTTTAATCACGAAATTTTTTACGATTAATAAAAAAAAAGACGGACTTTCGAAGTTGCAGTTTCAATTTTCATGTAAATGAGATTGTTTTGAATCGACAGAACACAACCCTGTCTTGTATACATGCATTTCTGGTAAATGCATTCACATTCACATTCACATTCACAAAGTCAAACTGCAAGACTACAGCAAACGTTAAATCTCGTCGGAAAGCAGAGGTAGAAATAAACGAGCAGAATTTAACTAGCTAACTTGTGCTTTAGTACAAGAGTAAACTCTTACAGAAGTGCCATAAAGTAGATTTATACGTCGGCGCAGTCTTCCACTACATTGTCGATTTCCTCTTGCACCTACCCCCCCACCCAGCTTAACGTTTTCTTAATTAAGCGATAATTAACGCAATTAGTACGATACCCGTGTCGAAGGACCAAACGAAACGAACTTTTACCACGGGGCTCATGCATGTATGTAAATTAACGATTCCTATTCGAGATAAATGCCTGCAGACGGCGATAGGATATAGTGTTGTGTATTAGGGATAATTAAGCCATTCGATTGTAATTATCTGGCATTAAAAACAGGTGCAACTCGCCCGCTGTAAAAATTATTTCCGAAGTGTATTGCTCACTTATTACACTGACCGATTTAGATGATGCAATGATTGCTATTTATGTCTTCAAATTACGGTTTACTATGGCTCTACATGCTAATGCAATCGAATTTTACTTCTTGACGTTAATTAATTGTGGATAGGTATACTTTTCTAAATAACTCTTATTTAATAATTATATATAAAGAGTCTCTGATTAGAACTGGAATAATTGAGATATTTAAGAAATATTGTCCTGAATACTTTCCTGTTCCAATCCATTTCCACTTTAAATAAATTAACCTTCACTTTTTCTGATCTGGTTTTCATACTCAGATTTTTTTTAATTTCTTACGTTTTCTAGAAGATACACCAACACCTCCTCCACCACCTTCACCACATCCACCACCACCACGACCAGTTGTTTATGGTCAAACCAACCTCGTTGCGTATACTCTCCTATATACTATACTATAACAACAGAATTTGTTACGGGCTTTTAGTTTAGTTTAAAAAAAAATGCGTCTTCCATCCACAAAAATTAATTTTTACAGACCTGGCATTGATTCTATTTACGTACTTGAATCAAATTCCAACTGCGCCCTAAATTCTGTCGTTAAACGAATTTCCAGCCTTTCGTTTCAACGGATTTACTGAGATATTTACGAAATTATTTTTGCTTGCTTTTGTAGTTTTTTTTTTTTGAGGATAAAATATAAAGCGACCGGATTTTAATTTGGGTAAGGCGAGACAACCAAATCCAATCCAACCAACAAAATAAAATTACATTTTCGTCAGGGATTTTACATTTAAATCAGCGATTCCCAACCTTTTTTAAACATAGAAGGAGTCTATGCTTAAGAAAATAATATATTATAAGAAAAGGAAGTTTCTATGGACCTCCTTACCTTCCTTATTTTAAACTTAATTATGTTATGTTATTACTACAACCACGTTAGAACAAAAACTAAACGTAATTGCATAATCAGAAAAGAAATCAATATTCTATTTAATTACTTTATAATGAATCTTAATGTCCAGTCCAGGCTAGTTAAAATATTGGTTTGTCATAGTGAAGCGCGTGATATTGACTAATATTGAATTGTGTGAAGCGCCCGCCATCTATTATCCCAAAGTCAAAACTAATTTAATCGAATGCGAAAAATAAGATTTCCTGTTTATATTTTTTTTTATTACATCAAACTAAGTGAAATCTATGTACATAAGAGTATGTATGTAAGAGTCATTCCATCTGTTGTCTGAAAGTGAAAATTATTTTAATAAAATTTCCAATGAATGCGTTTCACGTCAACGTTCTCCGCATAATCCCTGCCTTTAGATTAGAAATTCAAAATTCACATTCAAAATAAAATTCAAGGTATGAAACCGCCATCTCTTGACGATAAGCGAAAACAACTTTATCCAAATTTCCCGTAACAGTATTTCTTTTTCCCGATGACATTCTCAGCCTATGGGCCGGTTTCATAATCGATTAAACGAGAGTTTAAAGTAATAGTCACATTCTAATATATAAACAAATAAGTTTTTACATTAGTTTTGACATCTGACTGTGACTTTCATTGCAAAGTCTCGTTTAGTTCGATTATGAAACCGGCCCGAAGTCTTTTAACCTCGCAGTGACTTTAATTTCAAAATTAAATTGAAAAGCTAAAATTAAGTTGCGATGATATCTTCCGAAGCGCCATCTCTTGATCAATACAGAAACTATTTTTTGTAATTTCAAATGGTACGTTTTCGCGTTAACGTTGATACTCTCGTGATTCTGCCTCAGCAGTATTTTATTAAGCTAATTGAAACTTAGAACTAAACGCGTCGCAGTTAATTATTTAGCGCACCATCTGTCTATTCGCTTCATCGTCATTCTCTAAAAGTGAAAGTTGCCCTAATCGAACTTCAAAAAAACGCGATTTCGTCTTGATACTCTCAGTAAAATCTTTTTTTATTTAAGTTTATTTCAAAGTGAGTTTTACAATACAAGAGAGGGCTTTCATTTTGGAGTCATATTGTGAGTGGACCAATGCATTTTTCCACGATGTTTGAAAGAATTTCGTGAAGTTTCCCGCATATATTTTTGACTGTAAGCAGTGTTATACGAAATTAAAAACACCCTCTCTTGATCCACAGCATACTCTAATTTGAAATCAATTTGAATCAGGATGTAATGTCCACTGTCCAAATGGATGGACAGAATTCTAATCATACCAATATACAAATCTGTCTATCCATTTGGTCTGATAAGATTTATTATTTTAAAAGAATTGTGTATTTAAAAGGTTATCCTGTTATTTATTTTAAAATATAGCCCTGGCAAAAATGGAGAAATTGATAAATATGAGATTGGCAGAACTGACAAGTCTAGAGTCTACCGATATGGGTGGACGTGGCGGCGAACGTGTAGGTTTGTTCATTTTAGGCAAGTTCCGTTTACCCCCTAAACAGTGTATCACTTTCTGGCTCCCCCGTCGTTCGTTTGCGGACAGAAAATTCTAAAGGAACTGTAAATGGATCCTAGTTTCCCAGTTGATTCTTGACAGTCAGTTACCCTTGCAGTTTGAAAAACAAAAGAAAGCATAATCAGATTGTTTATTTTTCTAAACAGTTTATCTGTCGGATGCTTTGATTGATTTAGGCATTTATTATTTAAAAATTTATTCCTAGGATAGAAAAGTATGTGTAGCGTCCACAATATTGTTTTAACCCCCTGAATTTTCCATATACCATCCATTCCGGCGTAAAAGTCATAAAGTATTTCACGTATCAAGCGCATTTTTTTTTTCATTTAAAAATTCCTAAAGAAAACGCACCGAGGATTTCCAGCCGGAGTTTTCTTCAAAGGCCCCCCGAAGCCGGCGTTCCTTTGAGGTGGTTTTCGGTAAGCGAAGGGTCAAAAGCGAGATTCCGCCGGACCGGCCTCCGCGTCCATTTCCCGAAAACCGCCCCCCCCCCCGGCCTTCCGGGAAACCGCACGCACACACGCACGCACGCACGTACCTTTTTCGCCGACGTCGTCGCGTGTAAAAGCACCAAATTGGTCACTTCGCCGCTGCGTGAAGGCGGATAATTAGTTTACGGCGGGCGTTTTATTTGCGACGGTTCGCAGGCCGTGTAGGGTTGATTAGATTTCGGGGGGTTATGGTGTGGGGGATGACGGCCTCTTAAAACTGATTATTCTTGATTATGACGCGCCGGTGTTGCACGCCGTAAAACGTGTGGGACGTTATTTTGGGGGATTTTACTTTCGGCTCGGTTAATTTTATGCTCTCTACGTGCCGTTACACTTGTAAACTTGGTTTTATTTAATTACACTTTTAGAGGGTGCAAGAAGTTTTTTTTTTTACTAAAAGACTAATTTAATTACATTATGAGTTCGATCATTCTCTCGTATCTTCATAATTATTAAATAGTGATTGATATGTAAGGAACCGGAATTCTGTACAGAAAATTAATTCAATCAATCAATCAATCAGCCTTTAATTGCAATAAAGATTACAATAAACGTCAAATCATCATCTGATCACATATTATTCTTAATTAAAAAAAAATCCCAATCGAATTTCGTATTTGGTAAAAGTCTCATTTTCGAGTTTGGTGGTTATTTGAATTTCTTTCTCAGTCTCGCCGCGGCTTCTAGAGGAAAAAGTTGTTTCGACGAATCATAAACAAACTAAATTAATTGGCTGGAAATTTTTTTTTTACAGTAAAAAATTTGTGGGTTTTTTAATTTTAGAGTTTTCGAGTTCATTTGCGATGATAAACAAAAACCAAACAAGAAGTAGTGAAAGAAATAAATTAATAAAGTGATGACGTAAAGACCAGACAGTTTCGCAAGAGAAACACAAACTAAGTAAAAAAATACTCCATATTTTATTCAAGCAAAGATCCAAAAATAAATTAAAACTGAAACTAGCAAGTTATAAAGCGAAGAAAAAAATAAACACCAATCTTTTCAAACATACAAAAACATTTAATTCAAACTCCTCGAGCCCGAGCACTCAGCAATTTTCTAATTTGTTTACGCAGATACTTCTCGTCTGCCTTTTTCGCCGTTTCGATCGCTCTTTTTTTTAATCTTTGGCGCACGTATTTGCAGAAGAAGAGAAGAGGCGGGGGGGGGGCGACCCATCTTTTCATACTCCGAAGTTTTTTAATGCGATATTGCGCTCGACAATCACGCTCATCAAAAAATCAAACAGTGGAACTCGATAAAACTCGGCGGGAATTCAATTACGGCGACTTTTTTCTCTTCCATCCGGTAAACAAAATAATATCTGGTTCGTTATTGTGAACATTTTAGAGTTTTAAAAACAGCCGGCGGCCGTTTGTTCTTCGTACGTTCAGCTTGTGTGTACGTTTATACGTACGTTCGTACCTATCCCACGTTTTGCTCGTTCTGGAATATTAATCTTGCATCTGAAATTGCCTCGTCGCATTTCGTTACGGGGGAAAATACGTTTTTGCTTTGTTGTTTTGTTTGTGTACGTGTGTGTACGCCTATCAAATATTATCGTTTCATCTTTTCTTTTGTCAAATTTGCTTTTTCCCATTGGACTTGGAAACTTTGTTTTATGACTCTAAGAGAAAATGCTTCGCTTACATGATGACGTAGAAAAATATAATTCCTATATCACTACATGTACAGTACCAAACCATTTTTAAATACTATCGTTTCATCTTGCCTCTTGTAAACTTGCTTTTTTCTTCGAGCATGGAAACTCTGTTTTATGACCTGATGACGTCGAAATATATAATTCCGATCATTGGTGATGAGCAGTTTTTAGTCATCGTAGAAGAATGTTACAGTTCGATTTGACCGAACCATTTTAACAACAGTGCTGTTACAGTCCGATATGACCGAACCATTTCAACAACAGGTTTGTTACAGTGCGATATGACCGAACCATTTTAAACAACAAGACTGTTACAGTCCGATATGACCGAACCATTTTAAACAACAGGACTGTTACAGTCCGATATGACCGAACCATTTTAACAACAGGGCTTGCGCGTTGGTTCGCTCGTAGACTTAGCAACGTTACTCGGAAATGAACTTTCCATCTCGTTTGAAATACCAGCTCTATCGCTTCAAATCTTTTCTCGATTGGCTGGGCCATGATTTATATTCATGATGGACGTCAGTGCGACTCCGTTGCATTTATTGCTGTTTGTGACGTGTCTGAGGTAGTTTACGTTCTTTGTTGTTCCGTGAAACTATGCAGATTGTGCTTACAAAAGCACTTCATCAGGTATTTAACTCGGCGTGTCTTTTAATGTGCTAATTTTGCATCTCATGATTTAAAAGCTCAAGTAACTACATTCTGCGATAGCTCTTGTTGTAATTAAAAACGATTTTAAGCAAAAATTTTATTGGGTAGCAAAAAGTAGTGAAAAATTTTATCAAAATACATTGAAACGATGTTGATATTGAATCGAAGTTGAAAATTTATATAGGATAGATGAAGCAGAAGAACAAGGAACAATTAGCAGGGATGATAAAAAAAAGGAACATTCACGAGATAAGCCTTGAGGGAATATGCTCCGGTGAAATAAACATTTCAGCGATGAAACCGAGGGCTCGAATACACGTTAGCCCGAGAACCGGAAAAACATCCGCAAGGAATAAAGACACCCTCGCCCGTATAAATCAATATGTATTTTTATTCTTACGTCCACAGTAGTAGTAAAACTTAAGCGTGGAAAAATAACATAAATCACTGGCGGACCGGGACTAATTTTTATCTAGCCGGAGAAATCTGTCCGTGTGTGCCCCCCGTTTAATTTAGTCGGATTTATCCCTCCGATATAAAGGCTGCGACTTATATTGCGTCTCGCTTTTTTTTATGGGGGTTTCGCGCACTTAAATTCAAACAGGAAATTCCGTTAGTGTACATAAACTTTCTCCGTTTACAGTCGGCCGTAAAATCCGTCGCCGAGGATAAATAATACATAACGGTTGGAGTTTTGCGAATATGCCTCGTGTAGTTTTCGCGGCGGAACCAACTACTGCACTTAAATTTTTATATACTACGGTGGAATGAAATTGCCGATAACTACGGCCGTAAACAGATGAAGGTTATTTCGAAATAAGTAGTCATTTAATTTCTACCAGTTCGGATTCGGTAGTACACTTCCAACGAAGCCATCAAAGCTATGAACACAGTTTACGTGACTACAATACATTAGTAAGAGTAACTTAGACTTTAAACTTAGATCAAAATTATAAGTAACACATTTATTTTCATTTTCAGATACAAAGCATTTCCGCCCTGTCTCCATCTTTTCTCAAATTTCAATGAAACAATCGGTATAACTTAGTGAGTATTATATTTAACTCGATTTCCAAGTACATCCATTTCTGGCATGTCTCCCCCCATTTTCAAGTTTCAATAAAACAGTATGTATAACTTAGTAAGTATCACATTTATTTTGAAATCCAAATACATCCATTTCTGCCCTGTCTCCACCTTTTTTCAAGTTTCAGTGAAACAATCTGTATAATTTAGCCACAGTATAACCGAAAACTTGAAATTATTTACTTTATCCCATGGTACAGAATTAACAGGTATGAATAATTACAAACACTTCTGTATGCCAAGTTCCGTTCACGAGAACGTAAGATAATGTGAGAGAGAAAGCATATGAAAGATAGACTACCCCAAGGCGGCCAGCCAGGTGGACCAGGGTACCAATTAAAGTATTTCTTACGTAAACTTACACATGTTGAACTTTAATCCTTTGCGTTTCAAATATATTTGCACCAGTGCAGGGGCGTAGCTACAGGGGTTGCAGGGATTGCTGACCAACCCGGTGCTTGTTCGAAGCTTAAAGTAAAAATTAAAATTTTTGTTAGCAAACAAATATACGCAGAAGCGTATTGTTTAAAAACACGTACATTTAAAATGTGTGTTTTCCAATATAAAAATATATACAGTATCTTTCAAAAAGTGTGTTACAAATGAGATTTTTTTATCGATTTTTAAGTGAAGAGGAATAGTATATTCAAAAGTGGTTAGTTTTGTCCTTCATTAAACAGATTCCACATCAAAGGTTTTGTACAAGAGATGATTAAAAAAAAAACATTAAGCACTGGTGATCGTTAATGTGGCGTACTTTTTGTAAGGCACTGTATGTCTGAATTTTTTTTTTAAAGCTTTTGTTGCTCTCTTAGATTCAGGGCACTTACTAAATCTGCTTGGAATTAACACTGGGAAGATTATTTTTTGGAGATGATTTTGCAGGAAAACAACAGTTGAAAACACTTGTGGCGCCCTCTGTTATCCCGAGCCGTAAATTTGTAATTTGCCAGGAAAAACATCTCTAAGCTGAAAAACGTCGGGAATGTTCGAAAAACAATGTTCTGAAAACAACTTCATTTTCTATTACGGAATCTTTTCAGAATAGGTAGAAATCAACATTTAGACAATTTGGCAAACATTGCGTTAATATACAGTCTGGGTGGTCATTGAAGATATCACATCAACGATGTCTTCTTCTGAAGTATTTTACTTTTTACTATCAAGACATGGCCGTAGCCAGGATCTTGTTTAGGAAAGAGGAAAATTCAAATCGAAGAAGTAGCGTTAAAAAAATCATTTTTGTTTCTGTAGCTTGAACAATGGTGGTGAAAGGTAATATCAGGATTGTTTAAACAACCCAAGAAAGTTGATTGCTGTATCTTTTTTGTACCTTTGTCTTTCCTATTTTCTTTCTTTGCTCTTTTTAAACACAGAATTAGAACTGAACATAACTCTATCCAATCCAAAAAAAATTATGTTTTCCTTCATCTCTCTTGTTTCCTTTGTTTACCTTTTTTAAACACAAATAATTCGAATCATTAGAAACGCTTCAAGGGCAACCCAACTAAACTGAAGGTAACTCAACCCAACCGAAAATAAGAATTTTATCTTTTCTTTTATCTCTCCTATTTTCTTTCTTCGCCTTTTTTAAACACAAAATTGAAAACATTAGAAACGTTTCAAGGTCAACCCAACTAAACTGAACGTAACTCGACCCAATCCAAAATAAGAATTTTATCTTTTCTTTTGTCTCTTCTATTTTCTTTCTTTGCCTTTTTTAAATACAAAATTGGAACCATTAGAAACTTTTCAAGGTCAACCAACCCAACTAAAATTATCAGAATTCGAAATAAGAAAACCATAAAAATTGAAAATTTTAAGAAAATTTGCAAAAAAAGACAGTAGAAGGCTGGAAGACAAATATTAAAAATTGAATATTTTCAAAATGAAAAAAGTAAAAAAAAAATTAAATACAATGTTTTAAAATTAAAAAAAAAATTCAATGTCAACCTAAATCAATTGAACTGAACCTAACTGAAGCAAATCCAAGGAAAGGATTTTACAATAAATAAAAAGCATTGATTAAAAATCGAAACAAAAAATGCTGAGCATTAAAAATTTCAAGAAAAATAAATTAAAAACCAGAAAATGGAAACAAAATGTGTTAAATGAAGTTGCTTCTTGTCCGATGAGAAATGTAGGTAAAAAGTTTTTTTTAATTTTAAACCGGACAGAATTATGATTGGAAATACACTCAACATTTCGTTATAGATATATAGTTGTCAAGAGAAACAAAACACTTCGTCAAGAGAAACGAAGAGGTAACATAATTTTAAACTAAAATACGAGTTGTTCGGAATAAAGGTAAAAGTAACTAGAACTAAATTAAAATTATTTTTTTTATAAATCTGTAGCGAAACGTTGAGTGTATTTCCAATTATAATTCTGTCCGGTTGAAGATTAAAAAATTTTCTTTACTTAAAAAGTGTGAAAAAATACAGCTTAAAGCGCGGCCCTCAGATGGCCGACCTTATACAGCGCGAAAATAATTTAATTTAAATTCAAATAAAAAATAAAAATAATTAAAAGGAAGCCCAACTAATCTAATGACTTGTTTAGCTCAAGGAAACAGATGGCCAATTTGAATGTCATAAACCCTTGGAATTGATAGAATTTCGTTTCTTGAAGAATTTGAGACCGTTCAATCATTTATATCTTGTTTAAACCTCTTCTTTAAGAATTGTTTTCGGAACGTTACTTAATAAGAAGACCTTTTTGCTTTTGGATCGCATATTTTCTTTCGCTCGTCGTTTTCCCTCTACGAACTTTTCTTGCTTCGTTTTTTTTCCATTTTTGTTTTCCTGCATTTTTAAAACAATTAAATCCGTTTGTTGTCTTCTTCTTTTGAATTCTATTTGTAATTTGCCAGGAAAAACATCTCTAAGCTGAAAAACGTCGGGAATGTTCGAAAAACAATGTTCTGAAAACAACTTCGAATAAATACCATTTTAAACACAAATAGCTAAAGCAAAAGAAGAGACAAGCATTTGTGGCGCCCTCTGTTATGATGGGCCATAACGTTGTACTCTTTAATTACCGGAAAACAGCCAGAAAAACCCAAGAGCGTTCAAGAACAATTTCCTCCAAGCAATTTTAAATAATACTCATTTGAGACGCCATCTGTTACCATGAAAGTCTTTATTTGTGTGGAAACAATGGGTGCATTCAGGAACGCTCAGCGTCTGAGAGGCTTACTCAGAAATCGTTTGTGATTGGCTGTTACCTTCATGTGAGCCGATCACAAGCGATTGCTGACTAAGCCTTTCTGCCGCTGAGCGTCCCTGAATGCATCCAACTTCAAAACAAGTGAAAAACGCCAAAAATAATTCAATTAATAATGTTGCGCAACAAACATTTGAATAAAGTTGAATGAAAATAGTTTATAATATAATAAAATAATAGAACACAAGAACTTCCAAACAGAAGTAGCGCCATCTGTTATCTGCGGCTCTGAAGTTCTCAAACATAAGTAGAGCCATCTGTTATCTGCAGCCTCAATTAATTTTGTTCTGTTTAAATTGCGGGAAATTGTTTGAAAACTGCTGAAAACAATTTTCTTGGAGAAAGTGAAATAATTTAAGCGTCTTCCGCTTAGCGCTAATTTTCGAGAGCTTTTCTAACCTAAAACTTTCACAACTTTTGTCACTTTTTAGTAATGGCATAAACAAAGAACATTTGAACGGCCTTGATTCATTTACTTGGTACATACAACTGAGGAAATAAACTTGTTAAAGCGAAAGGGATGCGTATAGCAATACTTCATACTCAGGTTGAAAAGTGCTATAGCTATAGCAAACAAAAAATTTATTGGGTTGTTTTCCACTATTTCTTGCATTCTGCCTGAACTTTTTGCTTTGAAATTTTATTTACTTTTGATGAGTGCAACAAAAAAAATTCTGATTGATTCAGATTTCTCAGCAAAACGGTAAATTTTTACTTAAAAATATTTGCGATCTCTTTGATTGGTAGAGTCCAGCGCTTGTGTTTTTGCGTGTTCCGAAGGGGACGAGATGTTATGTCACGCTCAAGTCGTAAACATTGTTAAGCTATCTCTCTCGCACTTTGATCTTACATTCCCGTATCCGTAACGAATGCGCCTTCTCGTCGTATCGCCTATGTTTATTATTAATCGTGCTTTATCCTAAGTGTTCATAAGGCTTGTTTAAGTTCTTGAAAGGACAACCCAGAACAGTTGCAGAACTGCCAGGAGCATGCGCACAATAAAGAAGCTTTGGATTTTATTTTGTAATGCACATGCTCTTCTAGGATGGTTATTGTGAGAACCTGAGGAAGTCCATAGAGAACTCCCCCTCGGCATATTTTTGAATTAAAATGGAATTTAAATAAAAAGAAAGTAAAATTTTGTTGATCGTCCCAACTGGCGCGCGGCAGCAATAGCGAGGAGAGCCGCAAGAAAATCGAAGAAAAAAAAATTAAGAAAATACGGAATCCCATCGAAGACAATCAACATTATCCGGGTAAAAAATGCGGGCTATATTACGCGACGCACACAAATTGAAAATAAACGGGAGAAATACGACCGTCATCCGGGCATAGCTCACAGCTCCAATTTTCGGGGGAATATGTTTCACGGCGGCGTCGATATTGTTCCGTATTAATTCCGACGCTTTTATATGGAAGACGCCGGCGAGAGAGGGAAGGCGACCTTCCCCCTGAAATAATAAAGTCTACTGATGAAAGTGACGGCGGAGTGGCGGCGTTTTTATCAATATCCCGATATTTGATTGGCTCCCGCTGTCACTGTGTTTGCTGAACCGTGGATGAAGAAGCTCATAATTTCAACCTCAGGATCGACGACGAACTCGGATTTTTGACACGACAATTTTCTCGTTTAAAAAGGAAGGACCACCATCAGGATACAAAATAAAGTAAATTAAAAACAAAAAGAAAAAGACGCCACCACCAACCACATCCAAATTCCTTCTTTCTCATCCGTGCACCCCATTACAAAAAATGAAGGAAAAAAAAACCGTAACAATTTATTGAACATGAACAAAATGACGATGATTTTAAAAAGGCGTATCAAGCAGATGCAATTCATAATTTTTTTTTGTTTTAACGAAATCAAAAGTTAATTATACAAAGTGTTTCGGAATCGCGTTTAAAATGAAAAATTGCCCGGTATGCGATTAGTGGTGATTAATGGCGTGGTGAGTTGACGTCAGTACAACGTGATGAAAGGTGTATAATAAACGTAAGACAGCAACAACGATAATCACAGTTGTATGCGCTGGCCTGAAAGCAGCTGATACGATTTAATCAGCAAATAAAACAAGATGAAATCGCATACGTCCATTAATAATAAAAGCAGTAGCCTCGAGAAGAATACCTCAAGATTTTTGCGCTGTGTAATAATTGTTGACGTCTGCAAAATGTTCGAGAGTTTTTTGATTTCAAATTGAGATAGAACTGAACGGGATTGTGTGGTCACCGAATTAAGAAGTTGCGCTAAAATAATTAAATTCAAGTTGTCCTCTACGGTTTATACATCTTTGTATTAATAGATTCATTTTATTGATAAAGTGTTGCCTGTTATTGAAAAACTTTTACTTATTATTGGTATTACATCCCTTCCCCCTTAACTCAGATGTTTGCTTTTATAAATATAAATATCTCATTTGATTATTTCCTTCCAATTTGCAACGACATGAGACTTTTAGTTTTCCCTTTTTGTATTTCCGGCATTTTCCCTCCACATCCTTTAATTTACATTCACGTAAGCACGACGTGTTCACGGCGAAGCAAAAACCCCTCAGTCGCCCGCTACAATATAATGCAATTTACCGGCAATGCAGTCGGAATACTTTAGCGCAGGTTCCGATAAATATCTAAAGCGGAGCGCGCCAATAATGAGCTGCTACATAAGCCATTAAATATGTGTGTGTATGTGTGTGCTTTGATCGAAGTTAATCGAATATTGCCTCCGGCAAGAGCCGTAGTGTGTATAACATTACTCAACTGGAGTTCATGATGATAACCGAAGTTTCTGCAGGGCAAACATCCCGTCGATGCGACGGCGGCGGGCGTCGCAACGCCCGGAACAAAACACGAGATCGTCACCTATCACACTGTGCTAGTAAACCGTGTGCAAACAGCCAATATCACGAAACGCAATCTACGTTATTAAATGGAATATTTAGAATCGAACGTTTGGAAAGCGAACTCCATCTTAGTTTAGTTTCAAATTCAAACAGTACAGTACAAGTTGAGGTGCGTCCAAAATTATTAATACCACTTTTCATAGAGAGAGAATTGGAGAATCAGTTTCAAATAGAGTCAATTTTATTTAAGTTAAATAAAAGCAAATTGTTCAGAACGTTTAGAAAGCGAATTCCATCTTAGTTTCAAACTCAATCAAATTCAATCAGTACAAGTCGAAGTGTGTCCGAAATTATTAATATCTACAGATTTCCAAGACGACAGGAGAGAATTGGAGAAATCAGTTTTAATTAGAATCAAATTTGTTTAATTGAAATGAAAGCAAATTGTTTGCAGTGTCGCATAACCCAAAAGAAAAAGTCATTTACGTCGTTACGACCCAAACGAGTTATTTGAAACTGAACGCCTCCAAACAACGATCCCCACTTGAAACCGGGGATTAACTGAAAATCAGAAAGTCGATCGCACTCACCCCCTTCTCCCCCGCGAACACTTTGATTTCAGCACGTTCATTACGCAAGTTCCACAACCCCAAAAGAACGCATCCGGCTGAGCGAAAAGAAAAAGAAGAAGTAGAAGAAGAAAAAGCGAAAGCCGATCCTGCGTCTGTTGACATGTATTAGCTGCAATCTGCCAAATCGAATTTAAAACGACGCTACATATTGTTGCTTTGCTCGCAGGGGGATATTGATCGGGTGGTCCTCGCCCCCCCCCCCCCGCCGCCGGTTCTTTTCGTTTAAATCGTAATAAAGTTTTACTTCGTTATCATTTTTCGGACGTCTCCCCTGCTTCTCTTTATAACTTTCCGAAAGGACTTATCGAATTGATCTACAATTTTTATTTGATCCTCGAAAGGAGAGAGAGCCAGAAACTTGAAAGGACGACGCGTTTTATTAGGGCGAGCTTTAAAATTAGAGATAAACTTTTTATTTATGGCTTTATGGAGTTTTGTGCGGACGCAAGTTCTCCACCACTCGGATTTCTTTGTATCCCATCTACAACTGCGAAATTAAAGCAAAAATTTAATCAACATAAATTCGTCGGGGGAAAAACAGGACGCTTAACTTGTAGCATGTATAAATATCATCGGACATAAAAGAATCCAAAAAAGAATTCCCGAATATTGAAAGAACTACTTTAGGATTAGGGAGTTTGTCTTTTTAGTATCTAAATTTGGCGGCGATCTTTCAGACTTCCATGGAAGCGGACTCAACTCATTTGGAAGCACTGCGATTTCATTCAAAATTAATTCCTTTACAATTTCGCTTCCCTTCACAAATTCCCATCGCTCACAGCAAAAATTCAGTACATACTGCTTATCTATCTATCTATCTATCTTCAACGCACACCCCTCCGCACTCCTTCTCATGTATACTAAAGGGAACAAATTTTATTTTAGAAATAAATAACAAACCCTAGTACTACCAAAAGAGGACCCAAATCACGCAGTATCCTTTTAGTTCACTAAACTGTTAAAGAGAAAGCAATTCATTCGCTCTTAAGCCTTTATTTGAATAGAGCAAATCCGGGCAAGAGCGTAATTCGCTGCTTATCGGTGCCGGCTTATGTTTCAATTTATTCCCCCCTTTTCTCTCTTCCCCTCTTCGGCCGCGGGTCTATTATTTTTTTTTTCTTCTTCGATTTAATCTGTTTCGCATCCCATGAAATTTGATTTCATCTCGAAGGTAGTCGGAGCCTGAATTCTCAATGAATGATCCCGCGCGTTCGGTTCCACACTTTCGGGGGAGGACCGAAAAAGGAGGGGGGCGGGGGGGAGGGCCGGGCGAAAGGTATAGAAGTCGTGAGCTGCGAGGAAGAATACAAATTCGCAATCTTTTTAACGGTGAATGCTTGCGTCGTTGTGTAAAGTAATTCGGCCTGTGTTAAGGGCGGGCGTGGGGCGGTGAGAGTGTGGGATTTCTCGTTCGGGGGGTGAAACGTTGAGATGTAAATTAAGGACTGCGTAGTTTGATGGCTTAATTTCACTTTATGTGCTCCACTGGATGTTTCGGATGCTTCAGGAAATACCTAAGTTTAACGAAAACACCGTGAAAAGTTATTCCTTTAAAAACTTTGGATTTACAAGTGTAACACAAAAGTAACCACCTCTCTCTCGTTTGGCAACCCAAACCGAGAATTCGGTGCGTTTGACCAGCTCCAGAGAAGTGAGAATACCTGTGCCAACCCGTAACTTACCTCGGCCGGTCGCCCTCCAGAAAACGAGATTGAAACTCGGACTTGCGTAACGGTGCTCACTCAGTGGAGACGGCGTAGGAAAACTCTAGAGATGTTACGAAAAAGGGCGCCACTCCGGTAGTTACGCAACTCAAATGAGATAGGAAAACCCGGCCGAAAAAGTGTGTTCTTAGACGTTCTCGACAAGGACAAACCCTTGTACCCGCTTCCTCAACAGCGTACCCCAAAAGGCGATGAAAGAACCTCCCTCCCCAAGGTTAGGCAGGCCAAAATTGTTAAAACGATACTCCAAAAATGAACAGAATTCCTTACGGCCAAAAATCAGTTTATTCACTCAGGCAATCGCCCAAAAAATTCACGAAACAAAACAAGCACCCAGAAGGGATGCTCGGCCGCTTTCTTAATTGAAAAAATAAAGAGAACAAAGCCCGAAAAACAGGGCAAACGTTGCTTCTGTAAGAGTACTCTGGCGTCTGCGCACTGTAGCATAACATATCCTATAGGGAATTCTGAAATCTGCAAAAGCGCTAAATAACCAAATTCCGCGTGACGCGCGACCATGCAGGAAACGTTCAGAAAATATTTGCAAGAAAACTTCTGCTCTGAAGGAGCCACAAATCAAAATTTCTGAGCAAGGTAATAAACAAAATATAAGCACGTGTATAAGGGACGTTCGAAAAAAAATTAATTGCACGGACTACCCCAAAAATTTGAGCTAACGGGCTGAGCTGCAAAATCAAAGTGAGGTCCTCGCCGCAAGAAAAAAATCAAAAGCCTCGCCTTTCGGTGGGAGGGCCACGTCATCCTCGTGCCGACGCCACATTTTACGCAACGCCAAAGCCGAGAGTCGAACGGAGAGAAAAATGAATTGGAATGGGCTTATGTGGGAAATTTCCACTGGTCGCAGCGTAACTCGCCTGCGAAGTTTTTAGGACGGCAGATGGCGAATCTTCTCCTCTCGGGCGTTGGATTGTGCTCGAAGCGACGAAAACAGAAAAACCGAGATGAAATGCGACTACAAACGACAAACTCAAAAGCTGTTTAAAGCGGCTTCCTCATGTGCTTTAGAAAAGGGGAAACAAGCTCAATTTAATCAAACGCCACAAATAAACGACGACAAGGTCAACAAATGGCGTACGTACAGCAGAAACGGGAAAGAGAAAGAAAAAGAAACAAAAAAGCTGCTTACCTCGTTGGCGAACCAACGAGCCCCAAATCCCTCGAGGTGGCAGAGCCCAAATGCGGGAGTAGACACAGACTTTTAACACAGAAAATAAGATCAACCTGCTCCACCTCGAGTTAACGTGTGCAACCAAGTGACGCCGAACATCGTTCGCCGCACTCGCCCAAACGCGTCGCAAACTCGCCCCAAAACGGATAGTCGCACGCAACCTACCGGCAGAAAGTTTAAGTCACACCGAAGATTGGAATCACGCTCCACCACCAAGAAAAAAAACGTAACAATTATTCAAATAATCATATCTTTTTACAAAGCTTTCAAATTAACTAATCTGGCAACGCGATAGCTAGAAAAGAAAATGCAGAATGAATAGAAAATTCGGCTCGGCCATAAAATAAGAAATTTTACGCAAGCGCACAAGCGGTTGAAATTAATTAATATTTAATTAATAAAAAGGATGGTAACAATACCGATCTCGTGGATGTCATAGCTCCCAATCAAACCAAAAAAAGGCGCTTCCGGACGTCCGAAGAGTCCAAGCGTCCTTAGCGATGATAAGGACCTTCTCCAGCGGGTGTAAAGGACCACGTGAGACATCGTCGGAGAGGTGACCCCCTCGAACGCAGCAAAAACCGTAGCGGTACGTGAAATTGGTCGCATGTAGAAACCAACCTACTTGGAGGGAATGATGGCCCACCACAAGGAGCTAAATTTCCATAAAAAAAAACGCGGTGTAAACAAAACGAAAGAGAATTCATTCTTATTCTAAGCAGATAGCGCGTCAAATGCGAGCGTGGCCGAGATAGAAAGACGATAGAGGATCCTTCGAGCGATTAAAATTCGCAAATGCGAAACGACCACGTTCAACCTAGTGCAACTCGATGTGGAAAAAATTAATTCCAAAACATTTGTGACCACTCGCCCTACTGGTTTACAACTGCCGAGCTCGCGCATTGCAGACTTGCCCTTTCTAGAAAGTTTTAAATCGCTTAAAGAAGCTCAAAGATCCAAGATCCATTACGTGGATCCCAACAGTCATAAGTATGTGCAGAAAAATTGAAAAGTAGACAAATGAAATGCCCAAAACTCCCTTCAAGAGAACAAAGGGAAAGGACACTGTAACATCCAGGGTTGGTAATACTGACAAAGTAACAGCGTCAGCCGATCAAAGCGAAATGTAAAAATCCATTTGGGCCAAGACAAGAAACTGGAGTTGATGTTCTTAGAGAACGAACGGCGTAGAGTTTTAAACGCAAACCTCACTTGTTCTTGTTTGTACTACAAGACTCACAGAAATTTCAATAATTTGTCGACAATTCGTAAAGTCTTTTTCTTTTCTTTGTAAAGATCTTCTAGTTCACAAATTCTGTTTTGCCTTATCTGTTCCTCGTGAGAGTACAAGCGGAAACAAGGAATTTATTCGCCGATGTCTTTATTGTAATGAAAATATACGTTTGCGAGCGGAGGCAGAAAGCAAAAAAAAAAAAACCAGAGTGACAGTAAATATTTGTTAGCAATAGCAAGAAAGCAATAATAGCAACCGGACGACAAGAATATGCCCACAGACGACCGAATCAGAGTCGCTCGGCCATTGTGTCCGCTCGCAGGCACCGAAACGGCATTAGATCTGTGTTATAACGGATTTTATGAGCGCAGCCAGGAAATGGGCTCGACGGTGTAGGGAAGAGAGTAAAATATGCAAGGGAGTTTCCTTTTTAGCGGCGTCCTACGTGATCCTGCTTTATCGCCGCCCGAAGATGGACCTAAATTTGAAATATTAGGCGTTTTTTTTTCTGCCCCCCGCTCGCTTTCCTCGGCGACGATTTGTTACAACGCGAATCACTGCCCGTCAAGTTCAAGCTTGCCTTTTCGGAGGAAATTAAATTAATTTCGCCCCCTGTCACCGGAAAAGTGTCTTTTTATGAACGCTCGAAATTAGTTTGCCACGCGTTTTCTCCTCCTCCTGAGCACGAACAGCAGACGTTTCAAATCATAATTCGTTTTTGAAATATGAGCTGAAACGTACGTGGGTAGGTATACAAGCTGTTATTTTTTAATTCTTTCGGAAGCACCCCTCCCTCCCCTCCACACTCACCTGAATATTATTGTGGTTAATCTAGGTATAGAGGCCTGGGCGAGCATAATTTTATTTGTAGTGAAACTTGATCTTACATTCTACTATAGAACACGTTGGTCCCTTCCTCCTTCTAATATAATTACAAACAAATCTGCTAGTTTAGGGTTGATCCGACCTAACAACTTGCCCGGTAATCGATGCCACAACTTAGTGTGTAGCTGACCAATTTCGCCCAGAGATGCAGAGAGCAACCTGCTGGTCAATTTAATTTGATTAATTGACTGCAATGTTTTATTTCCCAAGGAACCACCAAACTAACGAGTCATCTTCTTCTGATTCTTATCATTGGAGTGATGGGGGTTTTGCGTTTATTGATCGTTACTTTCGCCGTCTCAGACTTTGGATTTAAACTAGTTCGCATGTATTATGTATTGGAGAGCATCGTAGCGTAACGCGAGGGCAGAATTAGGGAGGGAGGGGGACCTTAAAGTTTACTAAATCATGGTAGAAAGCAACAATGTAACCAAGCACGCAGATGATATAACCGTCCCATCAAGTAAATTTAAGCGGCACGCAGCATCTTTAATACATCAGCGCGCTGATGATCAATATTCAGGGCGCAAGGTACGAATATTGTATGACGCCATTACAAAACACCCCCCCCCTCGTATAGCGTTACCAGTACAAGCACACTTACAATAATTTCCCGGCGTCCGGGGAAATTACGGCGTCATCTATCATCGGGCGGCGAACGACGCCGACGACGAGACAGAGCGCGACGCGCAATTATTGCCTTCATCCACCTTCATCCTTCCAACCCCATCCACCCTTCGCTTCGATTATTGTTAAACACCAATTAATATAAACCGAAATAGTATGGCTCGACAATGCGGGAATCGTCATGGAAATGATTGATCGGGGAAGGGTGCGTCAGAACTTTTTCGGCCAATGGGCCATTAGATTCATTATGCGTGGGAGTCATGAGGACTGAAACGCGTTAATAATTTTTCAGACATCTATTGGATTCCAGCTTTAATTTATATGGCCATGCAATGTGAAATGTTCGGTTCTTTTTTTTTTTTTCAAGCTACCATTCCGTTTTTTTTTTTTGAAATGCTTTTGTAAAGACAGTGCTAAATGTTAATTGTAAATCCTTTTTCAGTTCAACTTAGATCTGTCATTACAGTAGAAGAAGGAAAAGATCAAGGAGAAGGAGAAGAAGAAAGAGAAGAAGGAGGAGAAGAGGAAAGAGAAGAAGCAGAAGAAGAAGAAGAAGCAGAAGAAGGAGAAGCAGGAAGAAAAGGAGAAGAAGGAGATATTTTCTTGTGAAAACCATTGTATTATCTTCAGTACTAAACTGAGCTATTTTGCAAACATTACATTTACTTTTAGTCATTCCACTATCATTTTAACAGAATGAAAATAGTAAAATTGTTGGTATTCTTAATATTTACCGCTGCTAAATGAAGTCTTCGATGTAAAACCATCGTTAAAACATTCAAAACGTAGCCATTGGACATATGATCGTCACGAAATGCCGTCCAACCAGGATTATCCGAAACGATAAAACTACTCCGTCGGAACTTATTCGCTGGTCGTAATAAGTAACATAAAAATTACCGGCTGTTAAGAAGTTAAGAACGTCGAAGTTTTAACAGGCGAGGCGCGCCGACCCGATGCGATGATTTCCACCACCCCCAGCCCCCCAAAATCGAGGGGAAACATTTCATCCGGCCGCTTTACGCATGCCATCTTAATGGGAATTTAAACGTCCTTAATCTCTTCATTAAAGCGGCGATTACCGCAAAAACTTATTCCATTTCGCGAACGCCGATTCAATTAAGTGGAGCCATCTCGTCCGGTTTTTACCGGAGGACGGAGGGACGCCGACAAAACCCGGATTAAGTGCGTGTAATAAATTCGTTATACACTTGTCCCGGGTAGTAAATAGAAACAGATTTGCGGATGACGGTGGCCGTAAATCGCGAGACAAAGGAGCTTTTTACTAGAGTGGGTGATTATGATGTGCAATTAGTTATCAAGAAAAATTGCCCCCGGCGGCGTCGGGTCAAGCCATCTTCAGCGGCCCTAATAGATTTCTCGCCTCATAAAAGCTTATATAACCTGTATATATTGAATCGACTTCAGCCGTCGTAAAGAGCATATTCTTTTATGGGAGCTTTAAGCTCCGATGCTTACATTAATATTACATCGTTATGGGTTAGCTCCGATCAACGTACTTACCGCACCTTCGCTTTTATCATCAATTAATGCTTTGAGTTTATACGTAAATATTTATAAACATAAAGCTATTAAGTTGGTATTACGACTTTAGTGAGTTTCATTACAATAATTATACTTAATCAAAATTAAATTTTACGACCGCTGAGATCTTTCAAATTTCAGTTTGATTTTAAAGAATTTGAAATGAATGCAAATACAAGGAGTCTAAAAGAATCTGCATGCGTATTATGATGATTGATCGACACTAATTGACGGAGGCTACAAGTGTCAGAGTCTGACGCATCATAATCCCGAAGCTTCGGCGACGGTCTGTGTATTTCCACGACCGAATTTTCTGGGTAACTCCACAGACAGCTCGAGTGTTCGCCCGATAGAAAAATCGCGAAACCAGCTCGTTTATTTACACGGCCGCCCAAAGCAATAGAATTCAGCTCCAAGTAGAGTTTATAACTAATTAATCGCTCGGCTTTTGCTAAGATTAATAATAGTGCATTAAATAAAATAGTGTTAATGTTTAAGTCGTTCATAAATTACTTATAGTTTCATCGAATATTATTTTAAAATAAATTAAAATCCGCAACAATATCATAAGCTGTAACTTACTTATAGAGTGTAAATTATTATGCTGTAGAGAATTTTTTTTACTTATCAACCAACTCGTATTAAATATGTGCTTTGCATTCGTTTTGCTTTCGATTGCGAATTTAATGAATTCCACTCGAAAATAAACCAAGAAACGTAACCTTTTGCTCCATTTTGGTCAATTAAATCACCGACAAAAAGCTTTTTTCCTCTCAACACACACTTAAAACCTCATCATGACATTCACATTCACATTTGCATGCAGCAGCAGCAGCAGCAGCAGCAAAAATCCCCCCGGACATTAGCACCTTGATAAAACGCCAAGACCAAGAAGAAGAAGAAGAAGGAGAAGCAGTGAACTTAAACTTGGTGTAAAAGGCACGCAAAACGAACAAAACGGATGCTGCTTCCTTTTTAGCTCCGTGGCGCGGAGAAATTCATACGTTAAGCCAACTTACAATTACAGTGGCTGGTTTCAGTCAGGCGGCTCTAATCATGCACCGCAAATTAAATGGGGAATAATGGTTATGCAGATTGTGTTTCGTGAAATGTTATACTTACATGTTTACCTAACATGTCATGAATGTGATAGTAATAGAACAGGATCGGCGTGCAGGTATTTTAGCGAAAGAATTTTAATAGCTTACGTGTATTCTGCAAGTTAATGGCATTATTAGAAGCTTTTTGCTTCTGTACCCAACATTAGAAATCTAATTCAAATCATTCGTTATATCCTCATACAATATCTTGGTGAAATGCAGAAACCGTACTCCCGACGTAGAATCTGCATGTCGTAAGAGGCGACCAAAAGTTTTTCTAAGATTGCTCCCGGTGTAGAATCTGCGTGTCGTAAGAGGCGACGACTCAGACTACTACTTAAAAGCAGAATCCTTGCGATTGTTGTAATCAAACAAACAAGATTTCAGACCAAATCCGACCAAACAGGTCGCGCAAGCCGATGCCAAACTATGCCCAAAATTACGGGCACCACGTATTTAATTTTAAACGCATCAATTTTCAGAGGAAGTCGACCGGTACGGGAAATAACAGGAAAAGAAATAGTCCAAACTTTGGCAGGGTGGGCGTTACGTCTGCGTCGGCGAATTTCCAAGTCCAACGTCGGCCGAGAAGTCGTTACACAAAGCGGCCTTCGCTTTCCCTCTTTTTAATTGCCCAAGTCGAAAGGGACAGGACCTACGCTTCACAACTAATCTCCCTATGGCGGGATAAGATACAATCGGCAGGGCAAAATTTCATAGCGAGAGCGTGGATAATCAGCCTCTCCAATTTAGCCTAAAGGAAGGAGACAAAGAAGAAACGTAGAACACGGATCGTGTTGGCAATAGACAAATCAAACTCACCTGGAGGAAATCGGTTCCGCCAAGTAGACACAAGCGCATAGCCAAGCTGACACAAACGCCTAGGAACACGACTTTAATCGGAGCTAATCCGGTTCTAAGCCGTGAGTTTCATTTCAACCTCTCCAAGGGAAATGCTTTTGAACGCTCAAACGAAACACCAAACACAAGTGGTTCACTCGATTCTCAAATCAAAAGCGAATCAATTGTCCAGCACAGTTCGGAAAGCGAAGAAAAGAGGACCATCAAAACAAGAGAGCTCGAGAAGAGTAAACCAATCCGGTGAAATGTGACATAAGCTTCGTCGAATCAAAATTAAATACCAAAGGACATGAAAGCGATTGCAAAGCGCAACACGCTCGGAGCATAGGGCGAAAAAAAGAAATAATTCCAATCTGAGTGGCACCAACCCGTAATAATTTTTAAAAAGTCATAAACTTCCTTTAGATTACACGAAAATCAAACAAGCGTATTTCTGACTCGAAATATATATACATTAGTCGGAAACCAATACAAAAACTATTCGAATAAAAGATCCGGGCAATTAACAGCGCTCCCAAGCCCGAGGCGAGCACGAGAAACACGTTTCGCTCGGCAAGAGCGCAACGACACACCCTTTTCCGTCGTAATAAAATAGTCCGTTGATAAAAAAAAAGATTCGGCTTCGGTAAATGTTACTACACAAGGCGTCCCAAAATAATAAAAGGATTTGAAACTGCAACAAGACAAAGACGAATTTCTTTTTAGTATTGACAACGCCTCCTGTAGTTAGTTTTTCAAGTTTTATTAATACCGTATGCTTACCGAAAGCAGTTTGTCTAAACTCTTTCCATATCCTAATTTTATTTAAACCCAATGATTTTAAATTCTTCTTCCATCGTATTTTTACGCAAACACAATGATTTCTTACGTAAAATAAAAAAGAAAAAATATGAATAAGTTACAGGACGTGTTTTCAACACTCGACGGAGCTGTAATTCAGATTTGCATTTTTTTTTTTTGGAACTCCGACGCATGTTGCAATGGAAAGTTCCAGTTCGAGCTGCCGGCACCAGCAGTCTTAGCTTCTCAAGGTAAAATGCAGTATGCAGAAGACTGAATGAATCATTGTGACATGAAGCTCAGCTCATCTTTCGTTTGGTACATGACACCTCATGTTACGTTAAGGTATTGTTTATAAGCAGGCGTCGCAAGTCTTAAATGAATTCTTTCTCTCAGACCGAACCTTAAAAAGATTATTATTTTTTAATTAAAATCTTTACAATATCATTGCTTAAAAAATAAATAGGGCCGGTTGCACTACCTTGAAGCACTTGTCCCACTTCATGATTTATTTGAATTTATGACTTGAATTAAATTTGTAGGGGTGTCCAAAAAAGCTTTCGTCTTGTATACCTTCAGTCGTCTTAATGAAGCATACAGAATTCCAGTGACGTTTCCGGCCGTTTTGAATTAAGGCTAAATATAAATTATCGCCAACGAGGAAAATAAACGTGTCTTCGGAAGCACTCCATTTAATATGTTGATAACAAAACTTGCGCTGCAATGCTTTTACGGCTTGAAATGTAATTACATCTTAAAACAACATCAGCGTCGTGTACATACATAATCTGACGTAAAGTCTTTTCCTTCTTATTGCCATCCAACAATGAGCTGCTTCCCCATTCACGACAAAACTGCGTGTAAATGCAATATCAAATGTAATATGCCGGGTTTGAATTCACATCCAATCTAATCTAGATCGTACGCCAGTCAATCATTTTATTGTTGCTTGTATTTGCTGCTACTCTACAATATTGTACTTACAACAAAATCCACCTGCTCTTGTATGTTGGATTGTTTAGTTTTTAAAAGTGAATCGCCGATTTACAGTTTGGAGGGAGGGCAAAAACCAATTAAACTTTCATTGGCGCGCCCCTGTTTCTTTCACTCACCCTGTCAAAATCAAATTACCTAAAGAAATTCGTCATCTGAAAAATAACGCGAAAGTTCAACGACATTCCGGGCGCGGAGTTTCGCAATTTACACACGTCCCACATCCGCCGAAACAAAAGTTGGCAACTCGCAATATCTGTCGGCGACGCGTCAAAGTATTTTACGAGTTTTAATATCACACGGAAGAGCGTGGAACTTGTAATGACATGTGCTGCTTTATATTTAATGACGTGCGCCCAACCGCCCACCCGCCCGCCCTTATTTACCGCACGTATTTTATGAGTTATCCCACTCCTGATGATGCCGATTAAATTTATGTATTCTGTATGTGCTTAATCCCACTTCTGACGCATAAACTTTACGGCGCGAATTAAATTCTATTTTTTTTTTGTTGTGAGTTGGTTTCGGTGATGTACTGTTTCCATTTCGCCTGCAGGAAAAATCTAATATACAATTCCAATCAGAACGCCGATATCGAGCGGAGCTTTATAGCGTTCAATTAATTTTGTGACAGTGTTTTCCTTTTTTCTTTTTTTTTTTTTTCGGGGGCGCGGGTTTTGTGTGGGGCGTTCCGCACATTAACCGGTCGCGGTGCACGCAGTGGAATTTCAAGCCTCGCTCTTTGTCCCTTTGATTCCCAATCTCTGAATGCATGCCATGCATGTAATGTCGCAGTGAAACACATCCAGTTACATTTTATTCCAGTTTGAAGCACGTACTGCAATGAAAAGGTTGCTCTTTGCCAAAGATCGATGACAATTATACTACAAGCACATAATCAAATGGTACTGGTACCAAAAACATTGACACTGACTCTTAACAGAATTATGATTAGATACAATCTGATGGATGCATGTGAATAAGCAAATAGGAAATAATTAATTTAATTTTTTTTCTTTATGGCGTTAACCTAAACTCATCCGCTCTCTGGTTATGATCAAAGAATACTTACCATAAAAATTTCTAAATTGGAATTTCTGTTACCTCAACCTCCCCCATCCCCATAACTAGTTATTAAACTTCGCGTTATTATTATCAAAGATGCGCTTGTACACCTTGTATTTCAAAGGGCACTTTGTTCTCTCCTCGCCTCGGTGTGGCTTTGCGGTCTTCGCTGTCTCTTTGGCTCCAGTACGGCAGGTGTCGACTTTCACGTGAGTATTACGATATAATTATACGCAAGCACGTCATCAAACAAGCACACGCAGATTGATAACCAAAATAAATCCGATCCGGGGGTGTGTATAACACCTCCCTTTCCTCTTAATCAAAACGCTGCCTGTTTCGTTGATCATGGACTTGTTCATTATTTCGTGAAGTTTATTTTCATTCAAGGCATCCCATCATCGCCAAACCAAGGGGATTCCCAGCGTGGAGGCCTTGACCCCCAAGGGATCGACGAAAACGCAAAAAGAGTCGATGGATCTGTAGGGGTCGTTTGGAGGTCGAAGACCTCTAGGGGTGAATGATTCGCTGACGTGGAATCAAAGAAAAATATCTGATTCTTATAATTTCTATTCCATTTCTTCATATTTTAAAATGTCTTTTACTTTTCGGGGACATAATTAATTATTAAATAAATAAAATAAAGTTAAAAGATGAGATTAGAATGTCACCGATGTAGGTTCAGGTTTAAAATTCGACCAAAATACTTTTCCATTTTTGCTAATAGATGGCGCTCTAAAAGGCATAAAACATAGCCACGTGGTTTTTAGCTCCATCTGTAAAACGCAAATCATATTAATAGATTAACATTCTTATTAAGTTATTGTCAAGGTAGAAGCAAACTGAAATACAGTAAACAGCTAAGCGAATTTTGTTGCCATCTGTAAACTACAACGCAAATTATCTGACTACCAACCATATTAAGTACATTTCTGACATAATTTCTTTTAGTTAAGTACAAAAATAAAGTGATAAAAAATTTAAAATCTGTGGAAAAAATGCTCCACAGCTTTCACAGGTTTAGTATCACGGGAATAACTAAAGAAGCCAATTTTTGCCTGCAAGAAAACACAACGACATAATTTCTCAGCGCCCTCTGTGAACCACAACTCAAAAAACAATCGAAGATATCGTTAAAGTTAAACGAATCTTCAAATAAATTCGTTAGTAACGAAGAATTCCTGCAATAAATTAAGTTTTAGTTGAAAAACAGATAAATTATTCGCGGTTTGAGCCCAGGAATGCGGGAAATATATTTTGGCGCCATCTGTAAACAGCAAATCAAAACAACTATCGAAAACGTTCAAGCAGCTTTTCTCGCTTGGAAAATTGGATGTCTGGGGATGTCAAGAGAGCGACGAAAGCCTGAGACAGCAATTCCAATTCTCCCGATCTCTAAAGCAAGTAAAAGCAGCTAGTTTAAGGTTCAGAATAGTCGTTCTGGGTTCCCTCTGTCACCTAACACCTGAAGAAGCGACGACGTCAAGGTGACAAAAAGAAAGATGTCAGAAACGTCAAACAATATCGCGATGGTGACCATTCATCGTCTGTCGGCGATAACAGAGTAAAAGCTGCTTACCTTATTAAGCATAGAAGTCTTATTATCGAATCATCAATTCGTCATCAGATCCAATGAATATAAAAACCGGCGCAGAAGTCCATTTAAATCAGTTTTCACCAGAGCATTACACCTAAAAATTCACTCACACTACGTGCGCGCTCTCTCTTGTAGTCCGACGTAAATATATACAGACAATTTAGTCCAGCGCTCTATATTGTAGTCAGGCTTATCGTGCTCTGCCACTGTAATCAGGCGAATCCTCATACATCTGCACATACACTCCAGCTAACGCTGTCTCATATATCCAATTAACCAGTCAAGTTCGTGTCTACAAAGATTGCAACCTCCAATAACATCCTTCACCTCTCCAAGACACGCAGCCATCTAAGAGGAGTCTCTAAACAACTCCATCTTCATGGATTCCGCCGCTTTCAGAGGAGTTACGACCGAAACAGAGAGACGAGTCGGGGACCACGTTTCTCCAAGTTCCATAACTCATCAACCACTTCGTCAGAGAAGATTTACTCGTGGCCTCTGCCACGTCCGACGAGCCTGTAACAGCTGCGTCCCTTCATTGTTTGTTATGCATTACACGTTATTCTTACGTTTACAAAAAGTTCTTTCTTTATTATTATTGAATAAATTATATGCCCACAGTTTTTTTTTAGGTTAGATTTTCATTTTTGAGTTCCTCCCTTTACTTCGATTTGATCTTCTCTCTTTTTCGTTCGTGGAAATCTGTACACACGCGATTTGTGATGATGATGATGTGATTATTTGTTTGAATCCAAACGAGGAGTGAGATTTTATTTCTGCCCTTGAATAAAAAGTCCCCACTGCATGAAATTAAACAAAAACACTTAATAGTAGGCAGGTTGAGGTCTGGTTCTCTCTTAATAACAGTTTTAAACGATATTATTAAGAGTTTATTCATAACGTAATAGCAATGCTGAAATGAAATGACGAGTAAACCGTAATTAATTGAACAGTAAACGAATTATTGAATCTCATTTCTTGCGACATATGTGAACTGCATTGACAGTGATTTTCGGCATTCCTGAAATAATATGTCAATTAATAATTTATATTACGATGAGCTTATTAAAATGATTTCCATGCTATATGGAACGTTCTATTTTATATCTAGAAATACCATCATTAATTTGTGCACTATTGTTTTGATTATACCTCGTGTAATTATTATTCAATGCAATTATTTTTTGAGGTAATCAAATAATTGTTAAATTTAATTACGATTGGAGATCATTGTTGTGATAGTCCAGTAGGCTTCCGATTAAAAATAATTTTGCCCTGCATAGTTATCTGTTGGTTTTTGTTATTTTTGGTTTTTTTTTAATTAATTTATTGGAAGTTATAAAAAGCAAGGGGATTTATTTTTCATGATTTTGTCCTGATATTTTCTTTCATGGGGTGACGCTTGAGAGCTGCAAGGGACGTGATTCTGTACAACACCATCGATCAGTCACACATAAGTGTTTCTGCTTGTTAAGTCGACTCATCTGTCTGAAACGGGCAGCACTCACTATGGTGAGGTGAAAGCATCCCAAGTTCTAGAGCCCGTATCCTGTCAGGGGTGGATTACCGCGTCGCAGGAAGGGTTCAGGTCCGGCTTACTGGCTCGTCTTTTTGCCGGCGTCCTTTTTGCGCCCTGCAGAACTAGGTAATAAATACAAGCAAATGTTTCTTCCACTGCAGACAGAAAATTAAACTGTCCTTA
This sequence comes from Prosopocoilus inquinatus, assembly GCA_036172665.1. Taxonomy (NCBI): domain Eukaryota; kingdom Metazoa; phylum Arthropoda; class Insecta; order Coleoptera; family Lucanidae; genus Prosopocoilus; species Prosopocoilus inquinatus. The sequence continues at coordinate 5,186,499 of CM069873.1, forward strand.
ACTTCGGTCCCTCTCCCCCCCGGTTTTTCGGGGGAAAAGGGGAAAACATGAAATTTCGAATTCGTAAATAAAGCGCGCGCGTTCGAATAACGATTTAATAAAAAGTTAATAACGCATAAATACACGCCCGCGGCGGCGGCGGCGAAACCGGGCTCTTCGCATCTTCTGCTACGCCTTCTATAAATATTCATGACAGAAATTAAAACACCGGCGTGCGGTAAATCTTTTTTCCGCCGCGGCGCGCTCTTTTTTAATTTGGAGGTGACGCGATAAAAGGGAAAGCCGCGCGTCGCGGCGCCCCCGATTTTTACGCGCGGCGGAAGATAAAATATAAATAAATTGAAAGCGTGGTCGGGGGGTGGAGGGGGGCCTTTGCCTGCCTGACGGCGTATCATTTTAAAGCGATTTATACCCCCCTACTGAAGAAGCTTCCCGTCTGCTGAAATAATAATGGAATTGCCTATTGTAGGCGAAAGTGATGCATGCATTTAAAAGGTTTGCAAAAAAAAAAGATGAGGAACAATACTATTTCAACTGATTTATTTATAGTATACAGGGTGATTTCTATTATAAATGCATACAGCGTGTAGAGTACCTTATTCGGATTAAGCACTCTTTAGTGAGTCACCGAAGTGCTTTAAGGTGCCTAGTCATTACGAAATGCTTTGAACCACTTGTTCTCAGGCGCTCAAGGCAATTTACCCGATGTCTTTAGCAGCAAACAAAGTACATATTAAATATTAAAGCATCTTCTCCCAAGCACAAAAAGTATATGGATTACATCCTAATCGCCTCAGGTGAAGGACTGAAATTTTGTTTTACGCCACAGTCGCCCAATCGAACCCCAACCGACCGAAACGCGATGAGAAATGACGAGTACCGTCTTGTCCGACCCGTCAGATCACTCGGCCAACATTAATGACAGGAACTAAGGGCTTACTGTCCAGGACAAAACAGCATGCCGGGAGTAATGCGGAAACTGTGTTAAGGGAGGCCCTTTTAGCGACGCGGCGTCGTCTTTCGCCGGTCTCGGATCCAGGGCGAGGTGCTTTTTGCCCGGCCGTCTTTAGTAAGTTATTCGGGCCTTGAATATTGAATTAGGGTGGTTTTGTTGACTAATGCCGCAGAACAAGTCGTTAGTTTAATATATGTCGGCGTTCAAATTAATACGGGGGGGTGCAAAAAGTTGTTATCTGGAAATGGAGAGTGGCTGAGGAAAAAAGAGATTGTAACTCTTGGCCATGAGAAATTTTACTTCCCAAATATTAAATTATGTTGCTCATACTTAGGGCCGGTTTTCTCATCTGTCAGTAACTTTAATCGTCGATTTATTCCCATAGTTACAATTATAGAGACAATTGTTTCTATAGGAATTAATCAACGGTTAAAGTTAATCAGAGATGAAAAAATCGGACCTAAGTATTTATAACAAAATGCAATGGTTAAGCAAAATTAGGAAAAGGTATGTGATGTACAATGCTGCGGATTAGTTTCAAAAAGAGCAACATTTATTCAAAGTATTCCGATAACTATTTAATCTAGGTCTTAAAAATTCAACATGGAAACAAACGCATAGTTGAAACCTACGGTAGAAAAGCATTTGAAATGGGGGAAGGGGAAAACTGAAATCAGTACTTGATAGAGTGAGTGAATTAAAGAGAAGTAAAGGAACGACCATGGAAAAAGAAAAGGAAGACCCACTTGTAAAAAGAAAAGGAATGGAAAATGGAACGCCCGTCACGGCTGAACTGCTGGCTAAGCTGAAGTTGGTTTCACCAGCACAACATCTTGCTGATACGTAGGTAGAAACATTTTGGCGTGCCCTGGTTGTACAGTCACGGAAACTTATACATATATTACTATACAGACAGTGCCTTAGATTCTTGATAAGGGTAGTGGCATCATATGGGATCATCAATTCCAGCCTAACTACTTCTGGTTCCGATGTCTTTAAAAGGATTCTACCACAAGCCAATGTTTTTCCATTTAAAAACAAAAAAGGAGACCAAGAATGTATGTGCTAAAACCTAAAAAAAATTTTCCTGAAAATACGATCCCTTTTCCAAGCCATATTTTTTGATCACACGGTGTTTTACAAAACACCCTAACAACCAGTTACACGCATGAGAGTTTCGGTTTACTGACGCTAATGAGGAATAATAAAAATAAACAGATAAAATAGCGACATCTTACTATCGCTTTTTGACCTGACATTGCTCGAGGTTTTCACTGCAATCAAGAACGATTTGCACAAAATTTTTCTAATAAAAATAAAGGATGATGATTAAGGTTAGGACCAGAATATAAATTTAAAAAAAAACTAACAATATGTCAAATTGATTTAAAACTTGACAAATTTTGTCATGACTCAATGAATAATATGTAAATATTAATTAAATCTGAATGGGGCTGATGGAAATTTTTATTTTCTTGTTGTAAGAGTTCGGCGGATATAAAAGTTTGGGAACCCCTGCTTTGTACGCACGTATTAGAACTTATTAAATACAAATATCTTGGAAACTACTCGTTTTATACAAAAATCATTTTGAGAAATTGTTATCAGAATTTAATTTCGGATCCAAAAGTGTACAAATATACCAAGTATTCCATTTAAGAAAAAAGAAAATGTCTTTATACCTCGGCTATTCGATGTGCAAGTGTTATACGGTCAATGTCATTAAAAACCTTGAATTAGTTTGTATACGTTTTGTATCAAACATTGCTTTCTAAGTTCAAAAATAATGGGAATTCTGGCCGAGTCATTCTGTATGTAGAGAATTAATGACTATACCGCGTTCCAACCTTAGTATGACTAAATATATCCCTTCCTATTTTTCATGGCTTTTCAATAGCACTATTTTTTATGTCTCTGAATTCTCCATAAGGCCTGTACTGCATTTCTAAGAGTGGAATGCGCTACAGTTAATAAATTGATACATTATATCGAGTAACTGGTATCGACTAACTGCTCTTAGCGACTTGAGTCTGGCTTATAAATGATTCCCGGAGGCGAGGGAACCTCGTGTGTATCAATGTATTTTTAGACTGCGGAATGCCGGAATAAAATGCACAAGCTTTCAAAGATTCGGGTAATATTCTGGCCAGCGTTCACACCTGCACTCCGTTATGAGTCTCAATAACATCTAATGTTAGCAATGGGAATTTTCACATATGACGAATGCTTATTAAAATGTTCTTTACTTCTTTGATTTCGGGTTAGTTGTATTCTGTTTAAATGCGATTTCTTTATCCTTGGACAACATTTCTTGAGCTGTCAACTTCTTTATCTTTCCAGTCAACTGACTGCCTTAAGTATCCTTTTTTATAAACAGTCAATTTTAATTTGATTAAATCTTTCAGGATTTCAGTATTCTTTTTTTGTTTTGCATTTTCTTAATCAATCCCTTTTATATTTCTTATTGTTTTTTTTTTGTTTTTTTTTTGTTTCGAGTTCCAACCTGAAGAAAAAATGTTAATTGTTAAATAAAATCCCAATTTAAGATTCTCGTTAAGAAAGTTGCCGGACGATTATAGCCCTAATTAATAAAGCCGCATTCCCTCAGCCTGTAAACGCCCGCATAAACGACCACTTTGAGTGATCATCTCATTCCTCCTCCGCCCCAATTGAACCAAAAAATGCATAAAAATGACATTACTTCGCCTCCACTTCTGCCGGGGGCAAACAAAGGCCGCTTTCTTCGCCTTTGTTTTCGGTTCACGAGATCGCTCAATCATTTTCATTTAAGACGTTCCGGCGTCCGCTCGCTTATTGTTGTAGCAAGGGGGGGGCCGAATGCATTTTCGCCGGCTTACTTGATTGGTTACGGTATTAAATTAGAAAGAGTTACTTGTCGGTGCGTCCCCCGCCGCCGACGCCTCCTTCCAGAGTAATTTCCAGATTCTTTGTGCGCCGATGACGCTTTTGTACGGTAAAATGCGGCGTGGTGGGTGTTTTCTTTCATTCACCGAATAAGTAACCTTAAATAAAGATAAAGCGATTTTTTTTTTAAATAAAAGTTCAAATTAAAAGTAAGTCACTCGTTCAAAGAAGTGAAAATTTGTTCGGAATCCTGACGAGCTTTCAGAAATCGAATTATATCAAAGATCGAATTTTGTTCTTTGTTTAATTTTTTTTTTTAATTTTCCTCGTGGAAGGCTTAAATTTCCAGGATATTTAAAAGGAAATTTCATGCACGGTCATTAACTTTATTGTTTCCAATGGCAACATTTCCCTTGGTATAAATTCACAAATTTTAGGACCCCCCGCGAATAACTTCAGAAAAGTAGAGATGTAATGAAAACGTCCAATTTATTCGGATAACTTAGAACTTCATTCAGAATCCTGCAAAGTTTACGAGAATCGAATTGGCAAAGATGAGAGAGACACTTTTAACCCCCCCGCTTTTCACTCACTGTACAGCAGTCGAAAGCTATTGGCTCTAAATTCTGTTCTATTTTGCTTTTTCTCCAGGATAAGTATTTCAGGATGAAACGCACGTTCGAGCATAGTCATAACCTTTATTGTTGAAAACGTAAACCAAGCGAGTAATAAAACGTTTTATTGTCGCATAATTTCTAATTCCAATTACAAATTCTAATTGCCGTGGAGGTTATTGCACGTTTATATTTATATCAGCGGCGTCTCCCACGTATATATACACAAAGCCTGTCCGGTATAAATCCAACCGGTTCCCGCGGAAACCAACCAGTCCTACCAACTTCTTCTCACAGTTTTAATTGAGTACATATCCTGTGTTTGTCTTAACACCGACTGACTATGCTCGAAGGAAATTAATGCAAGATAATGGAAGCAAAGCGCATCCGAGACGCTCACCTTTCTGGAGATAAACCGGAGCTCGTCGATGATCGCAAATTCCTTTTTCTCTCTTCTCCTGGATGTGTCCTGGATGCGTGTGCAGACGACGAATTCGTTTAATTGGATTCCCAGTTCGCAATTAAGCGGCCATTTGTTTGCCGGTTTCAGGACTGCATGTGCACCGAGTACCTGGGGTAATCAAGTTGTAAATTTAGAGTTCGTTAAGCTGATTATGTAAACTTTCTTAACTTCCTACAATTAAGTGTATACGTTTCCGTTTACCTGAAGAGTTAGTTTGCGTTCGCTTTATTAGCTGCATTCACGAGTACGTAACTTCATTGGGTTCTAAAATCGTTCGTTCTGCTTTAAACAAGGAATTAGGATTAGGAATTTCCTTTTTATTCAATACCTACAACTGTAATCGTCAGTCATCAGATTTGATTTAGAATTTTTAATTTAATTTTTCATAATTTAACTTCAGGATACTTTGAGGGACGTAGTTGAACTTAGTATAAATAATAAAATGCATTTATTGAAAATCAACTATAAGAGCAACTTACATGACAAAAAGGCCACACTTAGAGGCTTTAGAGGCGGTTATGAGACAGTTCGAAGTTTTGCATATTTCGATCGACTGCGAGGGGTGCTGATGTTAGGACTCGTCGTACCATCGAACTGCCCTAGAAGTATCATCGAACCAATTAGAAGTCGGCGAAGATCGGTATTTATATGATTCGATGACCTAATTGTCCTAATTGCATCGAGGATAATTATGGAATATCATTCGGCGTTTGGTCCGGCAAAGTCTTCATGACTCATAAGTTGTTGCAGCTGATGTTATATAACTATTTCTTGCGTTTAAGGACAAGATTATATGGCGATATTTCGACTTATAAAGGAAAAACTACTTTTTCTGCTACATTATCAACCGTTCATTGAATAATAAATATAAATAAATGAGGGATGATGTAAGAAAATCTCTTTTATAATGAAAATGGTTTGCGAATAGCTTACAATATTTTTTTATACAAAGAAATAAGTGCTTATTTAAGTAAGATAGTTCCATCACAAAACTGCATCTTGTATCAATTTTATTACAACTTGTATTGTTGAAGTAAAAAAAAAGAAAAATCAATATTTTGCTAAATCGATGACGTCGTTAAGTTTATTCACGAGTATTATCGGCTTGTAAGAACAACTACGGGAGTTATAAATAACTGACATTTTCAGCAAGGAAACGAAATCGAAATTTTTGTCGTAAAATTACATCAGATTCTCTTAGTCATTGGTTAGAGATTCGGAGGACTTTGATTTGCAATTAGTTGTTACAGTTGCTTTCACTCGTGATATTTTCCAAGTTTCCGATTCGCTAGTTTCCGCACGTAGTACTTTCGTTTGCGCGCCCGAATCGTCCGTTACAGAATCCTCCAGTATTTGGGCAAAGAGTCAAAGAGAGCAGTTGTATTTCGTTTCATACTTGGGGAAACAGTCAAAGAGTGCAGTTGTATTTCGTTCCGTATTGATAATTTACAGAGTTTATTTGCCCGTGTGGACATAACTGACACATGGCTTTGCCGACCGCTCTTTTGACGCCAGTGCATTTTGGTATATTATAAAGGAACCTGTGACAGTTGCACATAGGTGAGGGTAATTGCGCAATGTATTGAAATTAAGCCATGACTAATATACTGTTATTTTTACTCTCTTAGGCTTTTCCGACCCCTCAGCGTTTAGTGCCGATCGGCGTTTGTTGGCTATCGCCTTTCAACCCTCGGCATTTTATCGCCCCTGAGCTTGACCTGACCAAGTATATGGTCGGTGCTTTTCTTCGCCGACGAGCAAGTATTGGACTACCAAATTAAGACAGCTTACCGACTTGACCGACCGAACGTCGAACAATACCAACACCGTAAGTGCTTTGCAATTTATTTTAGAGTGATGTGATAGTTGACGACATACAGCGTGTCCCAGTAACCCGCTTACTTGCTAACCAACGTTCGTCAATTTAATTTTTAATGCATTTCCTGTAATTTGAGTCTCTGTTGGTTTAATTAGGGCTTTCAAATAGCTGCTAGTTTTGAGAGCAATCAATTGCCAGTAATTTAGTTTCATTGTTAAGCTTATGCGACCCATCACCCTTTTGGATAATAGTAGGTACGACATGTTAGCGAAGCGATCTGTTCATAGATATATTATCTTCTAATAAAACTTAAGAGTTTTAAAGCTTAGGAAATCTTACCAAATTTGTACACCTATGTGATAAAAAAAAGCTTAATTGTCATTGTTGTCTAAGTTGTGAAATAATTTACTGTTTCAAAATATAACAAAATCAAATCATTGCCTTCGAGATTAATTTTTCTGCTTTACTTACAGATAACTTTGCATTGCCTTTTAAGATAAGGAATCTGAGAAGAAGATAAGAAGACTCTGGACTCTGAGAAGAAGACAAGAAATGTTTAAGAAGAAGAAAAGTGTCAGTCACCCATTTCAAATCCACAATTCTGAAAGTCTAAGAAATTTCTAAGAGATAAGAAAAGCAGAAGATGAAAGCAGATAAAGGTTGAAAAGAAGAAAATATGTTGATAAATATAAAAAAATACTAGTAGAGAGATGCGAGCTGACAAATGAAATTCCTTAGCGTAGCAACTGGACAAACTAGATCGACAAAGAAATGGACGAAAAATGCAGAAGAAAAATAACACAGCATTGGTAAAACGTCTTCTACAGTTTTCTCTTTCTTCTTTGTTTATATTTTCTGCTGAACAAACCTCGTACCTTTTCCTTTCCTTTCTTGAGACTTTCTTGTTTATATTTTCTACTGAACAAATCTCGTACCTTTTCCTTTCCTTTCTTGAGACCGAGTGCAGGTCATTCTTATTAATTTCTTGCCATTTTATCTTTTTTTTTCTTTTTAAATTGCATCCATGCACTTTGGCTCTTCTGAAAGTAAAGTTGAAAGTTCACATTACTTTAAAAATTAAATTAGAAAAAAAGTAGTTCGAAACACTGTGAGGAAGAAACAAGTAAAATATAATACACCGGTTAGTTTACTTTGAAATAAAGTAAATTTTTCACTTTAACTCTAATTAGAGTAAAATGCTCTAATTGTGCATTAAATTAACCTCGGCGGCGAAGCGGGCGTTCATAATGCAAACAAGAAACCGGACGAAGACAATAAGTTCTCGCAAACTCGAGAACAACACAAAACGAAAGACGAAATTAATTTATCGCCCGCTTAAGGCCGGCCCACCGATGGATTGCACACTCGTAACGTTAATTAATTAATTAAAGTTTCAGTGGCGCCCCGTTTCTTTTTTCTTTTTTTTTTTTTCTTTTTTGAATCCGCCGCGCACCTGGCGATCGGTCACCCCCATAATTAACGGACCTTATTAACCGCACCCGCCGCGCCGAGCCGCGCCGCGCCAATTGCTGATTCGCCAATTATTTGTTTTAATTAAAACGCGATATTGAATTTTTAATGCGTCCAGTATTTCGTCCAATCAGCGGCGGGAAAAAATGTTTCATATGCATTCGGATTGCGTTTAATGTATATGAACGTAGATTCGACGCGGGGGCGGTTTGGGGGGTGGAGGAGGCGATGCATTTGCAAATAAGCTCAGCGCAAATTTGTAACAATTTTGCTGTGCTTGTGCGGATTGGAAATTCGCAATACCATATTTCACAAAAATGTCAGCCCTGTTCGTAAAGGGCGTGTAGGAAGGAGGGGGGGGAGGCGAGGGCGGTAAAGAAAAGGTCAAGTAAGGGGAGAACTTACGCTATGAATCGTCTTTCAACCGGCTGTCCATAAAGGGGTGTATGATATCGAAGTCAAGCGACGGCGTCATAAATCACGTTAATCTCGGTTCCTGTCAAACTTGGTTATCAAGTTGCATTCGCTTTGGTCGCCTTTTATAGATTATATGCAAAAATATCAATGTTTACAAAAAGAAAAAGAAAGGATTCTGAAATAATTCTATAATTCACTGTCACTATAATTATTAAAAATCATTTAATAATTTAATAATGATTATGTGGTCACATATCTGTTGAAACGAAATATTAAATGCCGAAATATATTGTTATTGTTACAAGTTGAAAGTAGCAAAAACAAAAGACAATCGAAAAGCAAAAATGAGAAAACAAAAGGCGATGAGAATTTTAACAAATTCAATAGAAAAAACAGAAAGCGAAAACGCAAAAGGATTGTGAAGTTTTTCTTATCCGAAGGGAAAATATTAGGTATACCCCTTCAGCCCCACAAAAAAAGAAAAAGAAAGTAAGGAATAGAAAATCATCGTCGCCGCGCTTGCAGTCGGAGGGGGTGGGGGACTAAAAAGAGACTCATGACACTCGATTTCCCCCACAGACAAGATAAGAAGAAAGCGCTTCACTCTGTTTTGGGCTGCTCGCTTTTGGGAGCTTCCGGAAGCTAGGAACTTGAAAAAGTGAAAGAATATAAATTGGAAAATTTTTAAAATTTATTCTCCGTTTAGAATTAAAAAAAAAATATTTTTGTTTGTTCCCTTTAATGATTCAATTTTTTGTAAATTTTAATTTATTTTTTATTTTTTCCAGAGCCTCTTTAATTTTTAAAAATTTTCTCGGCCTTTTAAAATTTGCTCCCTAATTTTTCAGATTTTCCGTTTCATTTAGGTTGGGTCGACCACGATTTTTCTTTAACAAAAAGTTTTCTTTTTATTTCTTCTAATTTTTTTGGTTTTGTTGATTTTTTCCGACATTCGTAAGTTTTTTTTCTTGTTATTAGATGCAGGAAAACAAAAGACAATCGAAGAAAAAAGCTAAAGAAAAAATAGAAATTTTTAAGATTTTTCGTCGGAATGGGATCACGTAAGTCTGTTTCATTTAGGTAGGCTCACCTCTATTTTTCTTTAACAAAAGTTTTTGTTTTTATTTCTTCTAATTTTCTTGGTTTTGTTGATTTTTTCCCGAAATTCTGATTTCGTAAGTTCTTTTTTTCTCCTTATTAGACGTAGGAAAACAAAAGACCATCGAAAAACAAAAGCAAAAGAAAAAATAGAAATTTTAAAGATTTCTCATCGGAATGGGTTCACATAAGTCTGTTTCATTTAGGTCGGGTAGACCTCGATTTTTCTTTAACAAAAATTTTTGTTTCTATTTCTAATTTTTTTGGTTTTGTTGATTTTCTTCCCGAAATTCTGATTTTCGTAATTTTTCTTTAACTTTTTTATTAGACGCAGGAAAACAAAAGACAATCGAAAAACAAAAGCAAAAGAAAAAACAGAAATTTTTAAGATTTTTCGTCGGAATGTGGTTCAGTTAAGTCTATTTTATTTAGGTTCGGTTGACTTTGATTTTTTTTAACAAAAAGTTTTGTTTTCATTTCTTCTGATTTTCTTGGTTTTATTGATTTTTTCCCGAAATTCTTATTTTCGTACGTTTTTTTTTTTCTTTTTATTAGATGCAAGAAAACAAAAGACAATCGAAAAACAAAAGCAAAAGAAAAAACTGAAACTTTTAAGATTTTTCGTCGGAATGGGTTCGCTTAAGTCTGCTTCATTTAGGTTGGGTTGACCTTGATTTTTTTTAACGAAAGTTTTGAATTCATCTAATTTTTTTTTTGGTTTTCTTATTTTTTCCCGAAATTTCGATTTTCTTATTTTTCCTTTGTTTTCTTAGAAACGAGAAAAAACAAAAGACAATCGAAAAACAGAAACCAAACAAAAAATAGGAACCAAAAGCCGACAGAAAAGTGAAGAACAAAATGAATTTTTTTTTTAATTTGTGCCCTAACGTTTAGAATTAAAAAGAAATATTTTTTTTCTTTTACTTATTTATTTTTTTTGCATTTTATTTTGTTTTATATTTTTTCCGGAATTTCTCGCCTTTTTAATTTTTTGGAATTTTCCCGATTTTTTAAAATTTGTTCTCCCTAATTTTTAAGAGTTTTCGTTCGGATGGGTCTGCTTCAGTTAGATTGGCTTGATCTTGATATTTTTTTAAACAAAGTTTGGTTTTTACTTCTTCTAATTTTTTTGGTTTTGTTGATTTTCTTCCCGAAATTCCGATTTTCGTAAGTTTTTTCTACTTATTTTTATTAGACGCAGGAGAAACAAAAGACAAGCGAAAAACAAAAGCAAAAGTAAAAATAGAAAACGAAAGCCGACGATAATTTTAAGACGAGGCGGATTTAGGACACAAAGTCAATGCGAAAACAAAAGACCATCGTTTGATCGACCGTTTTGTGAGATCACTTCCGCTTTACTTAATTTTTTTTTCTTTTGTGCAAAAAAAAACAAAGCAAAATCGAAAATGTCGATAAACGAAAAGAAATGCAAAAAAGACAAAAAAACAAGCCGATCGTGTGTGAGATAAAATTCGAATTTCATTATTTTCTTGTCTTTTTGTTATTTGAGGAAGAACGAAACAAGCGACTTCCGTTTTTTTTTTTAATCGGAAACAAAAGACGAAAGGCAAGAATGGTGAGAAACAAAAGGCCTACTGTCCTTTCGTGAAATGCGTTTAAATTGAGTTTTTTTTTGTTGCATTTACATGATTTGATGAGAATTAATTTATTTTACTATTTAAATAAATACGATTTAAAAAAAAAGAAAAACGTAGATTTTTATCTAAAAGTCGAAATTAGTTAATACTTCGACAAAAGAACAAATAATTTGAAATTTATAAAGTCGAAACGTTTAACCTTCCAAGCGGCCATCGTCATTCGGGATAATCAATTTTTCATTTCCTCTCTTCCTTCAAAATCGGTTGCATTCTCCGACAGGTCCCCCCCGAAATATTTCCAATCTCGTCCTGCTCAATCCGGCGAAATAAATAAGTCCTACAAAGGACCTCCTCCTGAATTTCGCGCGATCTCAATAAGAGACCCGCACGTATAAATATTACACTCACCCCTGCGAAGCAAGGGTTCGACTTGTGTATTAAATTATGTGCGTATTCCGCACGGCGAATTATAAAAGGGGGGTGGGTGGGGGGAGGGGGTTATTTACGAGTTAAAAAAGCGAAACAAAATTTTGAAATTTCGCCGCCCAGGATAAATTACTCGAGTCCGCGAGGACGAGCTGCTTCCAGCTGACAGAACTGACCAATCAAGTGGCCGGAAGTGCGATGACAGCGCCCCCGGCGTCCGCTACTTAACCCCGCTCCTCATCGGATTATTACATCCCTTTCGAGTGACTTTGGAAGTCGACCCACGACTTACTATATTTGTCAAGTAGATGTGACTAAAAAGCAAATGAAAACTGTACGAACGCGGAGGGGTTTTTCAATTTACAACCCCCATCTATTTTCTTTACTTTTTTTTCTGTCTGTTTGTTTAATGCAATGTTAATGATATCTGGGATTTGCGGGCGGGAAGCAACCACGTCATTAAAGCAGCTAGTAATCTAAGTCTGGAAAGTTAGTTTTTCACGTGAAATTAGTTTCCGATGCCGCTGACGATTTTTAATATCGAATCTCATTTCCGTCTGCGATACAAATATCAAACGGAAAATATGTGGCGACACTCTGGGGGTCGTAATTTTACCACCCCACATGTTGCGGGGAGGAGGGGGTGGCTCAGAAGTATCGACCGTCACCAAAGTATGATCCGGCACCTCCACCATTTCCTATACGATTTCTTTTTTTAATTAAAAAATAAAAGACCTACCTCATGTTTTATTTTATATATAAAAAAAAAGAAACACAATTAGAACGAGCAATTACCGAGTATTTCGAGCTGAATAAATCGACAAACTTCCACTCAACTGACCTCGCTCTCTCATACAGAACAAGGTAAATATATGAAAATTTCGTAAGAGTAAATTAAATCACGTTCAATTAACTCGTCGACATGAAAATTAAGTCCATTGTAGTAGTGAGGCGGTATACACGCGAACAAAGAAAGAGAGAGGAGCACACAAAAAACACACACACACACACTCATCCACACGCACATAAAATTTTATTAATTTACGCTGTTGCTGGGTGTTACACTCAGTCGGATTGAAACGGTCCGTAATGAAAATGTTCCAATTATTTTCAATCCGTATAATGAGTTGAATGGCAGTCGACGCGGCGGACCTCGGTCGTTATTTTCTCTTTCGGAGATCGTTAAACGGCCCTCAATTAGCAAATTGTTTATTTATTCGACGCGCTTCGATTTTGGCCTGGAAATTAAATTAATCGGCTGTTTACTGCGGGTAAATATTTTTTTTTTTTTGGCTTGTTGGAGAGGGCGAAATAAATTATTTGTTGGTTTTTAATGTACACCACAGTAATACCCTTAAATTAAAAAAAAAATCTCTATTGCAAAAAAAGAAATCAAAAAATTACCTATGCTTTTGGGTATGCAACACAATTTACATAAAAAGAAGTTCAGAATTCAAATATGAAACAAACATTAGATGTACAAAATAATCCCCTGCAGTAAAGACAGATGGATTCAAATATTTTCCAGGGGTAAAGAAGAATTGGGAGTAATATTGGAGTGCGGCAAGTGGATGTATTATCACCTCGACTACTCATGACTTCTGTTAGACAGGCTGGTTCAGCTCACCGGGACTGGAGTTGACTGGGGTTGAAGTGGCTGGAGGTTGACTGGCGGTGGTAGAGAAGCGTCCTACGATCAGCGGCAGGTTGCTGATGATCTTGAGAACAGCGTCCTTGGTCTTGGAATGGTTCCGGGCGGCTCCCCTTCTTACAATTGGCACTGACGCCAATCGGAATCGCTCCCAATTCGACTGGTTTCGCTTAGGGTTCGACTGCCTTCCAAATTTTGATCCGCACATTTCATACGCAATTTTTATTGATTCGCACATTGCGTTATTATCTTATATCTGATCTTACGTTACTCTGCACAAACCAATGCACACCAGAATGCTCTGTCGGATCACTTATTATTATTATGCACCATAAAACCACTAAACCAAAGAATGAAAATAGAGACAAATCTTTTGATTTGAAGACCCTGGGGAAAACCAAAGATCCAGAAGTGTAAAATCAATCAAAGAATGAGCCAAGACGCATGATAATAATTTTAAACCAAGAAAGGTGAAATATATAAATAAAAAACATCAAAGCAGACTTTTTTATATTAGCGAGACAGAGCATTGGCGTTTCATAAATTTTATTTTATTCTTTCCCTCCTGTTTTATTATTTCAGAGGATTTTCCAGTTACGTACAACGTACTTTTTGTACGGCGTGAAATTTACCGCAGAACTTTTAACAAAAGCAAAAGCAACTACTATCTTATCCTTCTTTATGTGGCATTCGCGTTTTACAGCGAGAGAAATTTTATGTAAAACTCATGCAATTTTAATCAGCTGAAGGCGTTCGGATTCAATTTCCTGTTGGCGAACAATTAAACAATGCAAGCGAGTAGTAGCATCATGAATATTTATCGAAGATTTCCTTTGTAGCTCGCAATTATCTTTAACTCCGAGATTAATTTATTTAAACCCGCCGTCTTCTTTTTCGCTTCCAGCTTCTGGAACCTGCAGCTGCCGCGCGTCTAGGCGACCTGACCAAAATTTTAATCCCAAGGCAAATGAACAAGTTCCTTCTTTAATTTTCAGACGTCTACTAAGTTAATAGAATTTCTCCAAAAAGCGAGGAATTTTATTGAGGTAAGTAACGATGTTCTAACTCTCAACCATCTATATTTTATGACCAGGTTTTTCCATGCAAGTTTCCTTACAAGTCGGACTGAAGGTGCATTGTTACGATCAGTTGAAAGTAGTTTCTAAATACTTGATGCGACGCAGGATGCAAAATTCGCAGTTATCTTGTCTAATAAATTTCACTGAGAGGAGTAACGTGTGCATCTTAACCTTTGCGCAAGCGGTTTGACTTGACCGTTACACCCAAACGTACAGACAATCACTTTTTCGCTTTATGAAATCCATCGGTGACTTGGTTCACTATTAATTATGAATCTGCGATTTTACAAGCAACTAGGATAGCAAAACACTGGAATTTACGGAGCCGATTAATTAATGTGATGATTATATAACCTAAACTTGCCGCTGTTTGCTTATAATTCATGCAAAAAAAATTCTTCTCGTACTACAAGAATTTATTTTATTACACAATGAAACGTGTGTATGTCCTACGTCATTGACAACGACTTTACTTTTACGCCGATAGGCAAGAGACGGACGGTTCTATTTTCTCACGCTCGCTCGTCCTTGAACGACTGTGCTATCTCTCAAGCTTTCCATTGGTCGATGGCTCGCGACACCGGCACGAAAACAGATATGGAGAAACCAAACCCGACCTGCTTCATTAGAAGGCGACGTGTTTATTTATAGATGCAGGATTACAGACCCGTTTCGAAGGTTTCGTTCGCTTGAATTATACAGTTTAATAGAGGCCTCAAAGCTTTTCAAATCGATACCTCAACATCGGATTATATTTTCCAAATTTGCAGGACGAGAAAGATGAGACGAAACTGTTTC
Organism: Prosopocoilus inquinatus; assembly: GCA_036172665.1. NCBI lineage: Eukaryota > Metazoa > Arthropoda > Insecta > Coleoptera > Lucanidae > Prosopocoilus > Prosopocoilus inquinatus. The sequence continues at coordinate 5,201,752 of CM069873.1, forward strand.
AGAAATGTTACGATTCATGAAGTTCGTATTGTATGATTCTAATTTGGAGCTTTCAGGAAAGACAAATTTGAAAGAAACCGGAGATGGAAAATGGAACCAGAACCGTTCCTCAACTCAGAAATATTTAGAATTTAATGGTATTGAAACGTCACTAATTTTTATTTTATTGAAGGATAATGATAGAATTTTCTTTTGTTGTTAATTTTATTTACAATTACGTTGCGTCGCCATCCTTGGACCAGACACCAACCTAGGTGTCTCTTCATTTATTTACTATATTGGTCATGCGTCTCTTATTCATTGATTTACAAGGTGTGGCTGACTCGTTTTTCCCCGCAGGTAGCTTATATATCCTGATGTCCTTCCGAAGTAATCTTCATCTAGTTCGTTGGCGTGACAAAACAAGGATGTGATGCCCCAACGTCGGATCGGTTCGGCGTTAAATCATTGCGTGATTTTGAATACGGACCTGGACAACTGGAAACCAACTTGTAATGTTTCAATAAAAAAAAAAGAAACGTGCTTTCGCACTGTTACATTTTGTGATTGACTTTTGTGCATAAATCCGTCCGTCCTCATTGTTTTGTCACGAATTTAAATGAAACGCTCACAAAGGGATTAAACTACGCAAATGTAAATTAAAACGTTATAAAACAAATCGGCGCGCAGCTTTTTCGTCCGGCCATTGTTTAGCGGAAATCACGTCATTATTGTTGACAAATTGCAACGCGACAAACCATTTCCCGGCCGTTCGAGGCTCGTTCGATTTCGCGCCGGATTATTCCGGACATCTAACCGGGATTAAACGCCGCACGCGGCTCGTGTTAATTAAAACAACCGAAGCCACCGATATCTGGTCATAATTAGCGGCTTTGAGGAGCGGGTCTTACTAATGGAGGCGGTCGAATGACCTATGGCCTTAATGGCCCCCGGTCGTGGTCTTTCGCTTGATTCATGCCATTGTGACGCCGCCATTGCATTGCTGCTGACTGGACGTTACTCTCTCGGCCTGCATTTCATCGTTAATTGCGAGGCTATGTCAGTATGGCAGGCGATAATAAATCCCGCAATCCATTGACTGCCGACCATTCAATAATTCCACCGCATTATCGGATTGTTAACTCCCGAAACCGGGTCCAACCCGTTCGGCTTGATCAAAAATTTATTGGACCGTTACAACTATAAACCATTAATACTGATACATTAGTACAAATAATTTTATTGATTAATCTTGTACCATACGATACAATTCAACTCAAAACAAGCGCAAAATCAATGGGTTTCCAAGTTTTGTATAACTTATCATCTTTGCAAATAAAGTAATCCCAATGGTCCTTCGAACACAAAACTTACGGAGCGTTCGACATTGTTTAGTCGAACCTTGGTGTATTAATATGAAATGATTCTTCAAAATTGCTTCCTTCAAGTTTGGCTTCCAAGTTTCGTGCAACTTGTCGTCTGTGCAAATAAAATTATCCTAACGGTCTGGTACTTTGGTCCTTCGAATTCTGAACATACGCAGCGTTCCCCCAAAAATTTGTTTAGTCGAATCTTGAAGTAGCAGTGGAATAAAACTAGCTATTTTCTGTATTCCACTTTTTTTTTTGACTGAAATCCTTTTCCGTTAATATCCTTCTTTGAAATAATTAATTTCTAATTTAATGCGGTCGTAATCACGCTGGTATCTCCGTGTAAAAAGGCAAGGAAGATTTACGTTCCCAACAACCCCATTTTATAATCTGCAAAATGCGGTCGAAGCTTTTCCATTTCCTCCGCGCATGCAGAGGCGGGTTTTTTCCCCGTTTTGCATATGCGAATCCGGTATGTGATGCATCACAATGCATAATGCATTAGAAATTAGATGACATTTGTCATATCTGCATACGTACGTACGTCTGTTACTAAAGATATATGACGTGCAAGTTGTAATTTCAGCGTCGCACTTCCGCCGAGGTATTCATCACACCCTTTCCAACCTCCTCCTCGTCCTCCTCCACCTCCTCCTCCTCCGCCGCCACTTACTTGCCGAGTGCAATCCAGAATCGACCTTTAATTGAAAAACTCCCCCGTTCCTCTTAAAACCGCTTTAAATTTATGAAAGGCTTGGGGTGCGGGTGGGGGGAGAGGGTTATTCCTAGCTCTAGCACCTTCTCTATGAGATAGATATTTCAGCGTCTTTTTGTCTTTATTCCGGGCCTTGTTTCCAATTTCCATGTCTATTTCCTAAGAGGAAAGTATTCTCGCCAAGTATTTATTTAGATTTCTCGGCGGGACGCGCAAAAAATAAATAATAAATGCGGGACGTTCTATCCATCCAGGCTCTCTATACAAATATAAAATATTGTGGAGCCGTAAAGGGAAGCCGCTGCATTTTTCATGCTATATTCTCGCGCTCCGGAATAAATTACTACGGTGTCGGGATGCACGTATTTAAAAATAACGGAATTAAAAATCGATTTTTCATATGCGGACTTTTTTTTTGTGCGATTCGAAGAGAAAAGGGGCACAAACGAATGAAATTAGAATTCGATGTTTTAAATAGTGGCATGCGGCAGACGCCGGCTTGTCCCGTCCGGCGAACTGACAGACGATTCCCCCGATCATCCCTGGAGGATAATAGGATACATAAGTTATCCGTCGGGGAAAGAGGAGTCAGTGAATGAATAAGTAACACTCGGGCAATATTATAAATGAATTAAGAAACCCCTTGCTTGGTTGATGTCCAACGAGATTTATGGCGAGGGCGTAAGTTCTTACAGTCCAGGGATGGCGACGTAACAAGGTTCGCCGTTCGATGGAGGACGGCGACGGCCTTTGAAACGAACCTTTTCACCGATGGATTTCCGAGATTCGCCTCGGGTTATTTATACCAATTTCCATCATATCGCACACAAATTTGTCGATGTGTGCTCGCTTAACAAGGTCCTGTTATAGTTTTGAATTCAAAACAATGACATTGTCGCAAAAGGCTCTGACCCCATTTCTAAATCCGTGCGAAATCTTTGCAAACTTTGTGTTTTCATAAGCGAAACGCGATTACACATAATTGTAAAGTGTTCTAAATGATTTGGAACTTTTTTTTTAATTGTTCTGCTTTTCCTAAAAATCCAACGTGACAATATTGTAAGGCATGCAAGGTCTTTCCCAACAGGTTTTGCGTTTGACATCGTAAAACTCTTCTCGTTATTCTTTGCTTTATATCAATTTTTAGAGATATTAGTTGAAATATTTGATGAAATGGTAATGAAGTTTCTGTAATCTCAAATATCCAAACCATCTGTTTTAATTTCTCGAATATCCTCCTCGTTAAAAAAGAAGAAACTTTCTAGTTCTGCATTACACAAACACACACACACACACATGCGCGCGAGCTCAAATAAACACACGTTCACATTAGCTAGCACCGGATCCATTAAATAAATGACGCAGTAGGTGGAAACTTTATCGCAGCTCTCGGAAATTAACTGCATGAAATACGGCAAAACAAATCCCAAGAAATAACTGCCATAATAGACCGCGGGAGCCCGGCGAAATATTTCGGAGATGATTTGGTTTATCTCCAGAGGATGTACTCCGCCAGACGAACAACACGGGAGAACACGTAATTCTCCGTAATTTTGTTTTATATGGAAACAAGTGTGGCGTCTCGTATTTATGGCGACGCCCTCCGTTCCCCCTGCCCACCGTTGAAAGCTGATAAATTAACGAGGAAAGCTCTCTCCCGTTTTTTTTCTTCTTCATCGAGAGAGGGAGATCATTCTGTAAATAACGATTGTAACAGAAAAACATTTTTACTCCCGTCGTATATCAACTTTATTTAAAAGAAAAGACATTTTTCCAATTCGTTCATATTGTTTTTATTTTAGGAGAAAAAACAAAATTATTTTAGGTTAAGTTTAGACCAATTAAAAAGATACAACCACACCGGTACAATTCTGTTAAATTTTACTATTTAATTTGTTATACGCTGGTGCATAGGCAACCCATAAAACAAACTGGAATGGCCTATTAATAGTAGCCGTCCCATTTCAGTTTCGACTTTTCGACGGTTCTCGATAGACTCACGAATGAACGAAACGAACGAAAAGAAAAAGCATACATTGAGGGCGAAGCTGGGATAAACTCTGAAGAGCTTTTGTTCCACCAGGGCACCAAGTTAACTTAACAATTGCGAAATCCTGCCGGTACCAAAATAGCCTGCCTTGTACATCACGGCATGTAGACAGCGATGGGCCCGCAACTCTCACAATAAACACAACACTGCACCCGCTCTAGGGATATCACAACGACGGCTCTGCGAGCTCCTACCACGCCGCAGATTAATAAAGCCAGAACTTGCCGTGTCCCCTTTCGAAGTGAGGAGGACATCATGTGGCAGCATCACGACCCAATCGAGTTAACCGTTCATAAAATCAGTTAATGTCTGGTGAAGTAACTTCCTCTTGTAATTATTTTCTTTTTAATATAACTAACGCTAGTTCTAATTGAACACCAAATTCGATCCTTTTTTTCAACCCAATCGTAATGCAAATTATTCCTGAACAAGTGGCATCATAAAACTTACTATCATCAAAGTCGGAGGTGTGATTAGTAAAACGATTTTAAAAAGGCGGCGAGTACATGCGCCCTTGTCGAACGTAATTCGTTAATTGCCAGATTTGCATGCGAAATGTCCGCATATATATCAAAACGACGCGGAATAATGACGATAGAATAACGAGTCGTCGGTGGAAACGCGTCTGCATATCAATTACGGGGACTCGCGTGTATGCGCCTCCTTAATTGAAATTCGCCGGAGCTCAGTTCGCCTTCTGATTAAAAAGCCTAATTAGCGAATCGACTTATTTAAAGTCGTCCTCGTGGCTCATGCAGCTTGTTAATTGCCGCGTGTTTTGTTGCTTCTCCAGAGCCGCCAATTAATTTATTTTATCGTATCGTCCAAGACGTCGCAAATGCGATCATTTTACAACAAAATTTGCTAACTGAGTGATCAGGTTTTAATTTGATATTTTAGTATTATTTTTTGCATCGCAAACGATTGCCTACAATTATAGAATAAATATTTGCAAGAGAAAGAGAGAGTTCCCCCAATTCTCAGTGTGACTACCGAGCGTTTGTGTTTGAACAAAAGGTGATTAGATTTTGATGCTAGCCTGACCCATGCTTATACTTGATTTCTTTGTTCTAACAGAGCGGAAAACTCGTTTGTGCTTGAACAAAAGGTAACTAGATTTTGATGCTAGCGTGACCCGTGCTTACACTTGATTACTTTGTTCTAACAGAGTGGAAAACTCGTTTGTGCTTGAACAAAAGGTAACTAGATTTTGATGCTAGCGTGACCCATGCTTATACTTGATTTCTTTGTTCTAACAGACCGGAAAACTCGTTTGTGCTTAAACAAAAGATAATTAGATTTTGATGTTAGCGTGACCTATCCTTATAATTGATTTCTTTGTTCTAACAGAGCGGATAACCCGTTTGTGTTTAAACGAGAGGTATTTAGATGTTGACGCTAGCGCGACCCATGCTTATACTTGATTTCTTTGTTTCAACAGCTTTCTCGCTTTCTCTTATTCTACTTTTTCTTTACCCCGGCTTATCGTTATCCTGTTTTCTTTAGTAAAAATCCTACTATCGAGGGCACAAACGGTTTGAATTACGCTTCGGAATTTCATTCCGTATGAACAACGTAAAGGATCGGCATTCTTTTCGAAGGTCAGCATAGCATGTCAGTTGATAATAGTGATGCAACTGAAGTACGACTTTTCCACGAGTAATGCAACTGAAGTACGACTTTTCCACGAGTGATGCAACTGAAGTACGACTTTTCCACGAGTGGCGGTGCTGCTAGGCGACGTCTGTCCACATTTGACAGCCGGGTAACCACAAGGCCGCCCGAATTCCGCACTAAACCGTAACGTACCAGAATCTTTTTTAATTTTATTATTATTATTATTCATTTTATTTAATTATCATATCGCTCATAACATAGATATACTGGCAAATGTCTGTGCATTAAGTTAACGTTTTTATGTATCGTTGAAGTTGAGAATCGGTTAATTTAAGCGGTTCACATTTTGTCTAGACTGGACCTGTTCGAATATTGTGATACTTTATTGCGCTTTGAGTGTAAAGTAACTCCTGAAAATTTTCCGAATTTTGACACACGTTATAAACCTTGTGAGTCGGTTTTACAGTGGCGCAGTAATCATCCGGGATTCTACCTCCCTCGTGCCCTTGAATTCCTCTCTTCTCCATCTGAGTACCAGCTCGGGACAGCCGATAGACTCTTTCAGCGCTAACTTGCCACCGTTTTCGTTAAGTAATCAGGACATAACGTAATTGCATTTTGGAAATGCGAAGCTTTTCCCAAACAACTGAAAGGATTGGACGTGCATTCCTAACTATTATGAGGCATGAGAACTATTTCCTTTTTTCTTTTAATCCATCAGCTTTTCGATTCCACATCTGCACGCTTTATACAATCTCTGTCGAGCTTTAATTTTTTAATATCCTGTAAAACACATTGCATGATTTATTTATGCGTATCGTATACTAACATGTATGAATAATAATTCTAATGTAAACAATCCCGTACAATTCATCATACAAATAACTGCAAACAAGTCTATGTGAAGGATTTATGTTCCACTCCAGTAAAAGCCGATCAATAAATTGCAGTACTATTAATTAAGCGCGCAGTTTAATTAACTGGGAAATACAACAACAAAAAAAAAAAGAAAAGAGTGACTCCAGTCTATCTCTTTCTCTCTCGGTTCGCCTAGAAAATGGAAACAGCGCCCGCTAACGATCCTCTAATTTAATTTTATGCTAAACACACGTATTGTTCTTGTGTGCCCGATTAAAGCGTAGAATTATGAGCGGCGTAGTTGTATAATTTCGCGTTTTATGGCAGCGCGGTATTTTATGGCCCGCGTGTTACATGCGGATCTCGTATAATTAAGCAAATAATCGGATTCAATTACACGTATGCGGAACGTGCCCCTGTGTACCTGTTGTTCACGTAACGACGACGACCTTACTGTAGATGGATAACCAGATGATAACTCAATCGATAATGGTGAACGTAAAATATTAATATTCCATTGCTCTAAAGTCTAAAAGTTTAAGGTCAGTTCAGAAAAGCGATTGCAATTTTTTTTGGTAGTTCGTTTTTTTTTCTTATACAGAGAGCACAATAATTGATTGTATAGTAATCAAATCCAACGGCGCGTGCAGCGATATACAGGGTGCCTCACCACAAAAAGACCATAAAGGCTTAAGATTGTGTTGCTTAGGTCATTTCAAGTTAAAAATGTTTCAGAGCCACACGACGTGATGACAATTTTTGTAAAAAATTTGCAAAGATTTGTTACAAAGTGACAGAGACGAATTACAAGAAATAAAATAAAAAATGAACACTTATTGTTAATTAAAATGATGAATGAATAAAGAGCGAGTCAGTATCGACTAAATATTACAGGAAAGCAAAGATAAAATAATCAAAAAAAAAATAACAGAATGAAAGGGCGCAAAGAATCGGACAAGCGGAAGACCTATGATACAAAGATCAGTCACCAATGGTTGGAAAAGATGGGAATTCTGGAATGGAAACAGTAGAAATAAATGGTAGAAATGGACACAGCCAAGATTATAAATGAGGAAGAAGAAGTTACTAATGCCTGACCTATGTATGTACAATGAACAATGGATCGCCAAACTTCATCTTGTAATTTATTTTTACTTGGATGTTACTATGCTTAGTACAAGAACCAATGAAGCGTACGTTATCTACGCAATACAAGATCCAATGAATAGTGTTCATTCATCGTCCGCGCATATCATGGAGTAGCTATGGCAACGCCTGCAATAGTCAATGTGTGGATATTAGCCAAGTTCTAACATCTGTTTTTAATTTGTTTCTTTTTTGATACGCTAACTTCGAAAATATAAAGACAACTTATATAAGCAATTAGAAATTTTTTATACCTATATACATGCGTAATAAGACTGGAGTCTCTTTATAGTTATGTAATACTACACTTTCGCCACATTTTTTTTAAGGTTTCACTAACTAAAAAAATAATTAAAGTTCTTCCAATATACATACATACATAACTAACGAGATTATTTTGAGCGATGACTCTGTACTGGATTTTGGGGGATGTATAAACGAAATAAAAAGCATCTGCACTTCAGTGCTGACTGACGTTAGAACCATGTTTATTACTTCAGCGTTGCTAATTACTTTAGTAACAAGTAAAGCCTGTAAGCGAATCTTTACATGCAGAATTTATATTTTGCTACCACCTGAATGCATTCACTTTATCTCCTGAATAATAAAATTACGAAAAACGGTAGCAAATTAGTGCTGAAGAAGACAATCACATGTGCCGAGCTAGTTCTCAGAAGGGAGGAGTGGCCCTGGCTGATTTCTACGCGGATGCGGAACCGTCCTCCAAGGATCGCAGCGTGCGCCATAAAATTTCGAAAAATTCCAAGGAGATAAAGCAATTTCATTCAGTTGGTAGCAACTTATTTGGCGCCCAACGTGGGGTAACAATGTGGCCAACTGACAACCACTCTACCATAGCACACATGAATGTTAAAAAAGAACCAGAGAATTAAACTGTAACAATTCATTGGAAAGATATAAATAAGACGGAATTTTATACCAAAAAGCCCTTATTATTTAATTTAATTTATAGTATCCATTCAATTATTGCAACAATTACGCATTTTATATAAAAAAAAACGTTTTCGGTTAGTAACTAACTCACTATATTTGCAGAAGAAGATTAGTTAATGACAATCAAGCACTTCAAATTGCAGGTGGAAATCTTGTCGACCCATACAATTTGGGCATTTTGTTGTACACTCAACAAAACCCCGACGATGCGATTCCCCTGCAGACAGCAAACCTGCTCGATATAAAAATCCCTGCGACGACAAACCACGTGAAAATCGTAATGCACGGTTGGAACGACAACGCCAGATCTTCCTGGGTGACCAAAATGAAGAACGCATACCTCCAACAAGGTCACACGGTCATCTTCATTGACTGGTCCTATTACTCGACGAGTTTAATTTACTGGCCAGTTATAATTTTCGTGCAGGGCGTAGGAAACATCATCGGGCGTTTGGTGGTCAACTTGCTGCACATTTTTGGCATTCAATTGGGCGAAGTGGAATGCATCGGGCACTCGCTTGGGGCTCATGGGTGTGGATTTGCTGGTAAGTCCAAGTTTTTTTTTTGCGAAGTGACACTTAAAAAAGAATTGAATTTAGGGAAGTATACAATCGTGAGCATCGGCCAAAAAATCGGAAACATAACTGGATTGGATCCTGCGGGTGAAGGTTACGAAGGTGTACCGTCGCCGTTGCGTCTTGACGCAGGCGATGCCAATATCGTCAAAATCTTGCACACTAATGCAGGGGCGGATGGTATAGTTCGGGCTATTGGAAAAGTCGATTTTTATCCGAACGGCGGAAGCTTCCAACCGGATTGTTTGGTTACCGACAGTGAGTTAATTAATTAGTTTCCTTGTTGCTGGATTTGAATGTTGCAGCTCGATTCATCAAATTTGCTCACAGCAAATTGCAGTCACTATGCATCTATATCCTATTGGATTAATGGAATAAACAGAAACCAATACGTGGGAACTGAATGCAACAAGTCGTATATGGCGTACCAGCTCGGATTATGTCGTGGTAATCCCATTGCAGTCATGGGGGAAGGTGCAGACGTAAGTGCTTCGGGTGTCTTCTATTTAAACACTTGAAAATGTCTTAAAATCAAATGGTCCTTTAGTCCTGATTAGTGATTAAAATGACCCGTAATAAACAGAACTTGATGATTCAAATATATTTAAATGATACGTGATGAAAACTTCATTTTCCTTTCGATCAAGTATCTCTAAACATTCCTTCTCGACTAGACATGTTTGAGTTGCAACAATCTTTTCAATTCTGATTTGTAAGCAACTCGATTGCATCAATCGGATCGAATCTGAGAAATTTTATTTGAATGAATCACAAATCAAACAATGCCCCGCAATTCACGTAAACGCCGTGCTTAATGAACTGTTGAGAGTGCACGCAACATCCAATTAAAAGTTCCGTTTATAGAAAAGGTCATTATTCCCTCAGCTTACTAATGTTCCGTGCATGGCATCAGCTTGCAAATGCATTTACTTATCCTTTGTTATTAAGGAATACGTCGATCAGGACTTTATCACCCTGTCATATCTCTGCCGTTCCGTTTCAAAGTCGTGACTTCGGAGAGTGAACTTTAAAGTTAACAAGTCTCGTGAGAGTAATGGCGAAATTATTTATGTTTTCTGCTCGGTATAGTCACCGCAAACAATTGCCTACCTATATAATAATCGCTCGTATATACACCATGTTGTCATTATAATGGTCGGTCACGCATGGTCACGTGAAAGATTTTCAGAAGGTCAGCTCAGTTATACTACAAATTGCAGAGCTAAATCATTTTTATCAAAACGGCTAGAGCAACATAATTTATTACACTTTTTGCTTTCTTTTGGTTTTCCGTTGCAACCAAAAACAAACCAAGCAAGATGCTCGTTCGTCTAGATCTAGAAAACATATACGTGGCTACACTTTTAATCTTCATCACCGCATGTAAGTAGTTGCCACAATAAAGTACTTTTTTTATTTATATACAATGTCTGCTTTGTTTTGCTTTTTAGGTAAACCAGATGATTCTATTGACATTCTATTTTACAATCGTGAACACGCAAACCAACCCGTCGACTTGCAAACTGCAAATTGGAACGCGTTGACCGTGGATGTTACAAAGCCACTCAAGATAATTTGTCACGGTTGGTTAATTAATGGCACGGTCACGTGGTATTCCCCAATCATCGAAGCCTACTTAGGCCTGGATTTCAACGTGATTGCGTTGAACTGGTCGAATTTTTCCGCCGTCTTCGATCCGGGGGCGTTCAGAAACGTGCCTTTGGTCACAAAAGTGTTTTCAGACGTTCTTATAAATTTATACAAGCGACTCGGGTTTTCACCACATCTGATACATTTCATAGGGCACTCGGTGGGGGTGCACGTGACGAGTTGCATCGGTGAGTACTACCAACGTGTTGCAATGGAAATTACTAAATCTAGAGTTTCTTTTTTGAACCGACGCAATTAAATCAATTAGAAGAGGATAATTGAAAGACGTAAAATAAAGCGTTCAATTTGCTGCTCACTTATAAGAATGATTAGGGCCTTAAACGTCGGATAAGAGGATACACATAAAATTCTGGCATGTTAGGAGTAAATAAAAAGGTAGCGCATTAAATTGACGGTGAAACTAAACACTATTAGCTAAAAACATGAAAAAACAACATTGAACGACTGACATAAAATTAATTAGAGTAAGACAGGTTTCAGTTTAGATAGTTTCCTCTCTAATTAATTCAATTTTATCTTCCGGTGTACGTAATCCTTCATTCGCATTGGTGCTTACGATAAAACATTCCTTCTCCACTCTGTATATTATGTTACCTCAACGAAAAAGAAGAAAATGTGACTGTTATAAACATTAGCCAATATAATGACAGATGAAAATCAGTAAAATAATAAATAAGATTAAAAGAATAATGTTCGTTAGTTATCTGCAACGCTTTTGCATACCTGTACATGATACCACGGTTATAGTTTTACTTTATGGCAGAATTAGAGAAAAAAAAGTTGAATTACACATCTCGTACCACTTTTTCAAAATTAGTTTATTAATTCTCTAGGATACTTTAATTTATTCTTACTATTAGTTTTTCCCTTGACAAAAATCTTTTGTTCCAGCAAAGAAGTTTCAATCATCTGCAGGTATACTCGTCGGACGTATAACTGGCTTGGATCCCGCCAGCTTTCTACTAAATTTTAATTCATCTTACGTCGCCTTGGAGAAGACAGACGCTAAATTTATCGACGTCATTCATACAAATGCAGGACAGCTCGGCTCAATCCAACAACTCGGAGACATTGATTTCTGGGTGAACGGCGGTAGCATACAATCCACCAGCTGCACAAAAGACGTTACTGCAATAAATACAACTGCGTTGGGTGAGCAACGCAAATAAAATCGATTGTTAAAATTTTCTTGGCCCGCTTTTTCAGCGGTCTGCAGTCACAATATCGCCCCGGATTATTACCTCGCCAGTATAACCTGTAACGGATTCGTCTCTCGGAAATGTTCCAATTATTTCAGCTTCACGTTTGGAAGGTGTGGAAATTCCAAGGCTGTAATGGGTGAAAACGTCGATCAGACTTTGAGAGGCAATTACTTTTTGAATACCAAAGGCGAAGCTCCCTACGCCCAAGAACCTTGTTAACATAAAAGAAACAATTGTTTATCAATTTTACTAGCTCTGCCAAAACTATGTTATTTTAACAACAAAATAAAGAATTGAATCGATTGAATTGAATTGATTTGAAAAAAAAAATTAAAACTTATCACGAACCCTAAGTCGAGAATAACACAATTTGAATAATAAACCTAGAACTTATTAGCCAGCATGAAAAAATATTGTTTAATTCATAATTACCTACTATAAGAAAACATTGCTAATATAATTTTTTGTTTCTTGTCTCGTATTTTTTTTACCGTCTAGTTTAATGTTGGGTATTTACATGCAAACGAGTTACATAGTTTAAAATTGTTGCTTGCAATTAAAATACCAGACTGTATTAACTGTTGGTATGCCTATCCATCAATAAATATAATGAGACATGTCTCACAGTAATTTTTCTTATAAATAGCGAAGAAATATTACGCATCTAAGTTTAACATTTACAAGTAGCTCAACTGTCCTGACTGATTTTAGGTAAGAAACGATTTCATTTTATCTTTTGGTCGCTTAAGACAGCCTAGTCGCTTGGGACACCTTGGTCTGTTGAGACAGCTTAATCTCTTAGGACACCTTGGTTTTTAAGACAACTTAATCTCTTAGGACAGCTTGGCCTCTTAAGATAGCTGAGTCGCTTAGGACAGCTTCGTCTCTTAAGACAGCTGAGTCGCTTAGGACAGCTTGGCCCCATAAGATAGCTTAGTCTTTTATGACAGCTTGGTCTCTGAAGATAGCCTGGTCTCTTAAGACAGCTTATTTCCAATGTAGAACCTCGCATCAGCATGGCGTTCGATCCTACATGATATGTATAATAATTATTTACAATAACAAAAATCAATACTACGTCGAATTAATCCAACGTGAAATGAATCTGCGACTAATTAACCCTAATCGGTTTATGTAGATGAATACCATGATGTATTCCGGATTTAACAAAACTCGGTTTTCGCAATTTAAATATCTCCATTGGGGGAGAGAAGGACGCTAATGCGTGGAATTTTTCGTTACGTGCGTCGGCGGTATCAAAAATAACATTGACTTAATTTTATCTACATCCCAGGATGTAAAAAATAAACTTTCATCCAAAAAGGTGGAGAATACACTAATTTGCTAGTTATCAGAACTAAAAAAAATGTCAGATTTTTGAAAATCCCACTTCCGTCACGGCATCTATTTTTAAAAATCATATGATTTCTGCCTTACAATGTCAAGGATGTCGCGTGCAAAAATCCCCAAAATCTGCGTGCAGAAAATTACATCTGCCCCATTTTTTCATGTCAAAACTCGACGATATATATACCGACCAGAAAACAGTCATCTTTCAGTATACTTCCACCAACGAGCGAGAAGAATACAACCAACCAACCATGTTTATCGCTTTAGCGCTTTTCATTTGCTTCGTATCGAATGCATGTAAGTATATGTTTCATTTACGCGCCAAATACGTACATTTTTTTTCTTTAAAATTGCAGATGGAGGTCTCGTAGATCGATCCAATTTGAATATTCTCTTGTACACCCCACAAAACCGTGATGTGCCAACTCCTCTTCAAACTACTAACCTCAGCGAAATTGCCCTCAATGTAACCAACCAAGTAAAATTCATAATGCACGGTTGGAACGATAATTGCAATTCTACATGGGTAGCCAACATGAAGAACGCCTACATTCAACAAGGTCACATTGTGATCTTTATGGACTGGTCGTATTACTCAACGGATTTGCTTTACTGGCCAGTAGTACCCTTCGTTCAGGACGTAGGAAATGTCATCGGTGGTCTAATAGTGGACCTGTTTAATTTTTTTAATGTTACATCGTCACTCGTGGAATGCATTGGGCATTCCCTTGGTGCTCACGGGTGTGGATATGCCGGTAAGTTCTTTATATTTCTGAAACTTGAGTTGAGCGTATTGGAATTTATTAGGTAAATTCTTCCTAAATCAAATCAATGGCGAAAAGATTGGCAACATCACCGGGCTCGATCCCGCCGGTCCTGGCTACGAAGGTGTACCTGCCCTGTTACGTCTCGACAAAACCGACGCAAACATCGTCAAGGTCATACACACTAATGCAGGAGGAGAAGGTATCTCTCAAACGATTGGGAAAGTCGACTTTTTCCCAAATGGAGGAAGTCTGCAACCGAACTGTTTAGCAGTGGACAGTAAGTCCCTAATTTGCGAATGCCCAATTCCCATGATACATTTCCTTCCTTTTACAGCTAACTGCAGTCACTACGCATCGGTGACCTATTGGATTAATGGTATCAACAGCAATCAGTATGTAGGTAGACAATGCAGCACATATGCAACCTACTTGCTTAATCTTTGCGGTAATAAACCCACGGCGATTATGGGCGAAGGCACTGATGCCAGTGCCTCAGGTGTCTACTACTTATAGATTTAATGACAAATTCTCCAATGGTTCCAATGTGTTTATACAGAATGTCATCAAATATATTATGCAGCAAATTATAAGCTTCTTTTATTTTATTCGAGCCAAAATGGCTCGATATATTTAGACCAAAGATTAATAATGAAAGTGAGACTAAATAGCGAAATGTTAGTTGAGAGAACCTAACCTTTTCAAACGAGGAGACAACTTATGTCAAAACTATGTCTCGGTCTCGTTTTCCAATAGAAATGCGGAAGGCCAAATGGGGGAAGGACAACAATGAAAAAAAATCGAACAATTACAAACACGTACTCAAAAACTAAAACCTTACATCCGGCACGCCATCCATTCCTAAGAATCGTATGTTTTCTGCATTACAATGACCTAACAAGAGTCGTGTGCAAAAAAATTGCCAAAAATTGCGTGCGGAAAATTACGTTTATCCTTTTATTCCAGTATGACCCGACCTCCAAATTCGGTTAGAATAAATTAAAAAGATTTCATATTTAAGTGTGTTCGATAACTGCTTCAGATAACGACGTTCTCAGAATTGTGAAAAGAATGAAAAAAAAAATTATTTACCTGCATTCTTTATGATATGATTTCAAGAAACCGAAAATGTGATGAAACAAAGCAGGCACCCGTAATCTACTACTTAAAAAAAAAGGAAAAACTGGAGGATTCTGGGAAATGTGGAATTATAAAACTTGCGTGGGGCAGAAAACTGATATTTTGATCGGGTGGTGAAGCAGCCAAACTTGAGAGAATTGAAGCCTGACTTGAATACAGCAAAAGAATGGAAACTCATTTCTAAAATGCTTCTGGAATTGCAAACTTATCTACCACATGCCTTTTTCGTCATTCCAAAGAAGTCATCGTACTTGCAAGAGTGAATTGCAATTCGCAGGTACGTTTATCGACACGGGTTAGTCGCACCGACGCGACGCGGCTTAAATTACTTAAGGCCAAGGAACGTCCGCGGATGTACGCGTGATAAGCAAATTCCTGGAGGGGAATCCAAAGTTATTAAACGACGACTAAAATTTTAGTTTAGTCGTGACATGGTGGAGATGCCCTCATATCGTGACTATATTGTAGCGAATTTAGGGTTCTATTAAATTTGATTTTAATACGAAACACGTTATATTTTATAAACTAATTTATTTAAAGCAGAACACAAAACGTTTAAGGCTGATTTATTTCAATATAAGCCGAGTGTTAGCGTTAACAATCTTTTCCTCTCATCATCCCCAGGCTGCCCATTTGTAACGGCTGCTGATCGCGAGAATATTCCTTGTGAAAATTTTGTGTCCTTCGATGCGGATGGGCGTTTCTTGAACTTTCCATGCTGGTGCCTCGGCTCTGACGTATGACACAGCCCGGCATCAGACGCTAAATCATCACGATATTTATATTATCCAAGTACAGTGTCATTTTGTTAGAAGCACGAAATTCACATCGTTTTATTTCCAACAAAAATCTAACTCATTTAATCCAGACAGGAAACTAACAATAATTACAACTCTCAGACGAAAACGAAGCATCATTGGAACCATGTTTTAATTACAGTAATCACCTCGTTTCCCTCATAAATATCTTCACCACTCATAACCGATGATCATTAATTAGAGCTAAACGTGCTGCAAAGGTGTTACGGTGCAAAAAGGCGATCCATCCGTTCTTTTTTTTTATCGCCGTCGTAATTGAAACAGTCCCACACCCTTTCTCCGTCCGATGGAAAGCAAATCGGAAAATTATCTGCGATAATCACGCGAAGTCCGTTTAAGTCCGTCTAATCCGACCACTTACGGCGTTTATCATGCGAAAGTTCGAATTTATTTCTCCCAGTTCTAATTAACAATGGCTCTGCGACTCGGAGCTCTTAACTAACACAGTTAGGTTGAAATTTATTGCGCTTTCCTGCTGGTTTCATTTGTTTCGCTCTGCAAGAAGAAGGAAAGTAGGTACGTAAATTATATTAATGCGATCGTTCTTTTTTTGTGTAATTCAATCAAAAGAAATTAGCCAGTAGCAATGAATGCTGTTTGATATCCAAGGTTCGCCGCGTTATTATTACCATTATCCCCGACGATAAATCAATAATATGTCGTTATCAAAACCGGATGCCGATGTATTTTTTTTGCGATAAGTAATTTAATGAATCCATTTTTGTGCTGTAAACTGACCGTATCGATCTAATTAATCTACGCAAATGCTTCGTGCCACGTATGTTTGCAACCGATAGTAGCAAGCGCAACAATGTTCGCTCGCCTTTTATAAAAATGCCCTCTTGAGTAAATGCTTGGCTTGCAGGTGTTGCTGCCTTTGTGGGACGGTAATTGTCTACGACAACTGTGAGTTACCTAAGCCAATCATAAGGTTTCTGGAAAAAATTTAATTAATACGTATTGGTTGTTGGAAACTGCGCTCTTGAGATTTTTCTCTTTCCTGCTTCGTTTACTTCGCGTTATTAATGTGCTTGAATGTTGTTCCAATAGTTTTCTCCACTTGCATGTTTCCAGATTTGTTTCAAATTGCTGTAACACTTTCGTATCCATTTTTGTTCTTTTGTTCTAATTCATAAGCGAATGTAATTGACTAATTCGATTTATTACACATATTTTCAATGTAAATATTTGTGTTGGTAGTAGCAATGGCTTTAAATTTGGTTTGGTTAAAGGTGAACGTGATTGATGCATCATACATGCGGCACGTTCGGCAGTTCTGTGGAATTATTTCAAGTAAAATCAAGCGATTTTCGGGTTCGTTTACTGTTTACATCAGTCATAATGTAAACGTAAACTAATCAACATCATCGATCATGTAATTGTATTCATGTCGGTGGATAATTTACGAGAATTGAACGCATGGTTGCGCCCGCCATCAACCAATGTAAATCAAAATTGCAAAATGAAAGACAAAAAAGTTTTTTCTAACACACAATGATTTTGCCGCGGAAGAAAAATCGGAAAATTTTATTTCCCTTGTTGATTCGTTCAGCAACGTGCCCCAAACTGCTTGAAATAGTGCGAAAGTGCCGTTTTATATTTTATTTTATCGAGGGCATTGTCATTATACCATTGCGGAAATTTGGGATGCCCTATGCATACAGACATAGTGAGGGAAAACAGAAATATTTCCACCAAAAAATCGCAAATACAAATTTAGTTTTCGATGCCAATTCTCGTTTCAAAAAAAAAAAAATGTTTATAAACAGAGCTGTTTTGTACAACTGACGCAAACTATTCGAACGTTTGCGTGTTTTCGACAATTCGCTTGGACATAAAAAAAAAATTATCTGTTTTATTTGTGGTTGAACCTACCCACTCTCATCATTCAAAGCAAAGCATTCGAAAAGGAAGAGTTTAACAAACAATAAATTAATAATACTGTCTGCCGTTATTATTATATTAAATTAAAGAAAATGTCTTCATGCAAAAAAAAAATCGTTTCATTTCGTTCCGCGCAGAGGGGGACTTCCCCCGATCCGACGAGACCCAATCGCCTGCGTGCAAATAACAAATTGTTTTTCTTTTACACATTGCTGCTATACATGCGAAGAAATGAATTCGGTTTTAAAAAGAACTAAGTACCTGCGCGCCACTGTGCTCTTTTATCTTAAATTACCAGTGGCGTTGTTATAGGGGTCGCAGGGATACACAAAGCAACCCCCGCGGTGCAGATACTAGATCTTTCTCGATAAAAGAATGTGTATTTACATCCAGAGACATACCCGCGTACAGATACGATTAAGAAGTGCGTCTTTAACAACATTAGTAATGCCATACTTTTAAGTTATCGTGGTTTACTGTTTGCCTAAGATTTATTGGGGTAAATAAACAGGGGAAGAGACGGTTCACCGTCGCCAACTCGCCTTCACCGATTCACCGTCGCCAATTCGTCATAGAACCAGTTCGCCGTGGACCCAATTTATCGTCCACCCAATTCGCCGTCGCATGTTAATGCTTTATTTAGCTTGATGAGCTTTAAAACACTTTCTGACTATTTTTAAGTATCCAAGTTATACCAACGAGTTGAAGGAAAATAACTATAATTTCAGTACGTTTCAAGTAAATGAAAACGGACTGCACTATCATGTTTCTGTTTCACACCAAAGTAAATGCTTAATTATAGCACGACCATCGTAAGACATATTGGTGCCATTAGCACATAATCATAATTATAATTTTAATGGAAGCCCCCATTTTTTTAATTTTCATTTTAAATGACGAGCTTTCACGAACCAATATCGTCGTCGTATTCAAAAATTATTTCTGCACCACGTTTTATGAATATCTGTGGTAGCGTCCATAAGAAAAGAAACAGTTGACCGTCGTATCTACGAATTAAAGAAGATATTCGAAATTTTCGAAAAGGAGAATTTTCAGTTTTTTGAAAATATTCCAAAACCGATTTTTTTGCATATTTTTTTAGACCTCAAGATAGCGCAACTTTTCTATAATTTAACCATCTTTGTATCTCTTATAGTTTACGAGAGATCCCCACAGTGGCCCTTTAATTAGTTGTAACCCTGTATACTTTTAGGATTGTTGAATTTGTTCCTCTACTTCTTTCTTTTTTTTTAATCGCCTTCCTTTCAAACAGAAAATAAAACCAACAATAAATCTGCAAACTTTGATCAAACCAAACCAAACAAAGATACCAAACAAATACTAAACAATTCAATATCTCGAAAACAGTCGACTTTTGATGTGCAGTGATTTTGATTTATGTGAAAATGAATATAATTTTGAGCAGAATCTGAAAATATTAAAAAAAATGCAGGGATTTTGCGCAAACACCCTGCGGAATAAGAAAGTACTTCCTGGAAACGTAAAAAAATTTATCTGTTTCTTTATCTGTGTATCATATTTATTTAATGACAAATTATTTTATTTTCCATTAGCTTTTTTTTATTAATATTAATCGTATATTATTATTAGGATATGTACCTGCATTTAAAACTTGTAAAAATCGTTCACGGCGAATTTACCGACGGCGAGTTTGCCGACGACGAATTGTACCTACGGCGATGGTAAATTGACGATGGTAAATCGGCGACGGCGAATTGTCCTAGATCCAAATAAACACGCTGTATTAAACGGTGTACACCTAGGAAATACTTTTTTGCACATAATTGTTGCAATTATTTGATTAAAACTGATGATACTTTCGTACCCTTTCGTGTATACCATCTGTGAGAACAGAAACACGCTTATGTACTGCTTAGAATTTAACTGGACCACTATACCTTTAAAGCATGAGCATGGGGAGATGATGATATCGTGTGTGACGGACGGTAGGGTGGCTCCCCGTTACTCAGCCGCATATTGAATACCCTGTGTTGGGGTTAAATGCTCGTAACATTCATTATGTATGAATGCACCGCTTGTCTGGGTTTTAGACTGATAAATAAAGACACTGTATTAAGTAGTATATTCGTCCTTACAAAGACATGATCATTTCAAAGCTGGAATCTCGATTAAACCTCCCACACTCAACTGTCCGTATATCTACGAGTCCATATTGGATATGATAAAGATTTTATTTTTCTTTTAACTTTTTAAACGTACGACTCCTTTTTTGCCTGGAAACGATCGGGGGCTCTTTCGAAAAAAAAAAAAAAAGATTTACCTATCTTAAGTCCACCCTCGCATGGCATTCCGCAAAGAAAGTAATTTAATAACATCAAGAGAGGAAAGAATGCGAAAGCATATTTTCTGGCGACCGTCCTCAAAAACACATAATACAAACATGACACAGTCTGCTCCTTCACGGATCGTAACTCCGGGGCGCGCGAGGCATCGATACGTCAATCCGGAAAATGGGAACTGTCGTACTCCGGGGTATTTTCACCCCGACATTCGTCTTCTCCGGGCCGCAACCAGACACCCACCCCGTGATTTTTAGCGATGCTAAATCGTCCGCAACCGACGGTACACAATCACGTCGAAACCGAAGCTCTCTCAAGCTCACGGCAGGAGAAAAAAAACCCGCGCGTCGTTAATAACGGCCCCGATTTGCTAATTACTTGCGCCGGCATTAAAGCTCCTCGGGTTTACGGTGAAAGTTCCCCCGGAAACGTCGATAAAATTTTACGGCGATTTTCATAAACATTTTAGTGCCGTTAATTAATGTAATAAAACTTATGAATTCATTTAATTGGGGCGGGGGAGGTTTTAGTATTTAGGGGGAATTCACGGATGGCGGTGCGGTAACTTAACAGGAATGTTCGCATTTATGGCTTGTATGCACGATTGCATTTCAAAAAATAAAACATTTGAATTTCCGTAATAATAATTACTCTGTGCTTTAGCACAGCTAAACGCAAGAATTTTATTGCGAGCGAAACAAATTATTAAAGGGGATCCTACATGTAGATTTGAAATTGCTGTACGTCAGGGACGCCGGAGTTCGACGGCTGGAATCCAGTGTTATGTAGGGCCCCCTTGAAGATGTGTTGAATACAATGTTAGCAGTTTATTGACGTCGTATACACATGCTTGGAGTAGTTCAAAATTTTAAAATTACTTCTCCGTAGGCGTCGGTAATATAAGATATATTTAACGTGGCAAGACAAGATGAGGTAGTATAATAAAGACTGCACTTAGAGAGCGTAGATACTAAAATGAGCGCTCGTTGAGGCCTTGTTTGTTTGTTCATAAAGAGCTTTGATTTGATGCATTTTCAAACAAAAATTCAACAAAATAAATAATAAGTCATTTTGGATATACACAAGTATGTACAATTAATTAAGCCCAAAAATGCAAAATTGTTATTAATTTCTTGTTTTAAAGCGATTAATAGTGCGCCTTGATATTTAATTTAAATTTAATGATGGCGCTGCTCCCGCAAAGTGATTTAATCCTGGGAATTAATTTCCGCATTAAACAGGACAGCAGAGACGAAGCTTCTCAATATCAAGCCAAGCATCCTTGCCGGATGAATTTTCATCGTAATTACCCGCGCTTCCATTTCACTCATTTAAAATCGACAATCAACGACCGGACAACTGAAATTAATTTCATTACCTCAGCAGGTCGACTGAGTGGCGTGAGGTCAGACTTAACAGGGCCTTGCGAAGTGTTCGGAAACGGGAACGAACGAACGACCGCACCTAAAGCCATTTTCTATTTAGAACGGCGGGATTTATTGCTCTCTCAAGAATTCGAACACCTGCGTCAGAATAATGCACTCTATTATCACAGCCTAGAATTAATTGCACCTGGGATTCGCGACGGCAGCAGCGATGTAATTGCCTAAATATTTGCTGCGACTAATTTGTTTAGTTAACGACGCGACGCCCGGCGTCGTGTAATGTAAGCAAATATGCCGAGGATTAACCATTAGACAAAGTACACTCATAAATCCGAAAGCCACAGATTCAAAAAGAATAATTTTTGAATTATTAATACGTAAGCCGCAGCTAATACAATCATCCATCTACCCTACACAAATCCCTCGAATGCGGCGAATCATTTATGGGTCAGAGCTTCCTAATATATTCTGATACCGTCTCTGTCCTGGTGGACAATAGGTCTTCGATTATATTCCGGTGATGCAGGCTGCACCGTGTTTCCAATATCGGCGACGCTTCGCGTCGTGCAAGTATGACGCACGTCGTCTGCTCTGACATGCATCCGTACAATAGTCGGCGTCGAATGGGAATCAAAATGTTGCTGCAAGTCGATGAAAATGCACCCAAATATGGCACAACAAAAGAATTCCCGTGTATTCAGGCGTGAAGTATTTATTTAAAGCGTATTGAATACAGTATGAATAGAATCAAAGTACATATCGCATTCTTATGATGAGCAAATCACTCTTCAAATACTCTTCATTGTGACTGACAATGAGTTGCTAAGAATCTTATTTTAAACGTATCGAATTTTAAATAGACAGCAAAGTCAACGTTTGAATACAGAAAGATATACAAAAGTACTGGCATGTGTTTTCTTTATTTGAATTTGCTTATTGGACCATCAATTTCACACAATCCAATTAATAATATCTCGTTTTTCTTAGCAACAAAAATCGAACAAACAATTTCATCTGCGACTTATTCCGTTCGCAGGTGATTTTATAAAACAAAAGAAAATCGAAAACTTCATCGATCGGCTGGTTGACTGAAGAAATAAAAGACGATCGATTTTCAAACGAAGTGCATTACAACAAAAGATGATCGATTTTGAGACGTCAAAAGATTATTAGAACAAAAGAAGACAGGCCGATGCTAAAACAAAAGACGATCGAGTTCGAAAACGAAGTTCGCCGAAACAGCAAAAGTCGCGAGTTTGAACAAAAATGCTTCAAGCTTTAATGCTTTATTAATTGGGATTGAAAAAAAAATTGTGATACTTGGAATTTACATTCACATTCAAGAACGTCAAACGATATTAGAAGTTTAGTAATGTTCGACAATTTAATACCCCTCCCCCCCTCACCGCTAACATGAATAAAAAGTCAACGATTAATTATTTGCAACAAGAATAGCTCGAAAATAAATGGCCGCAGAAAAAATAATTAAAAAAAAATAATTTTTCTATTTGCAGCTTGCTTCACGTCAAAATTTGAAAAATCAAGCGATCGATTGTCAAACGAAAACAAACAAAAACAAAACAAAAGACGATCGATTTTTAAACGAAGCGAATTACAACAAAAGATGATCGATTTTGAGACGTCAAAAGTTTATTAGAACAAAAGAAGGGCCGATGCTAAAACAAAAGACAGACGATACTATAACAAAAGACGATCGAGTTCGAAAACGAAATTCACCGTAACAGCAAAAGTTCCGAGAAAAAAAACAAAAAACAAAAGAAGATCTACTGCTTAGATGAACCATAAAACAAGTGAATCTTCATCAGACGAAAAAGAAGAAAACTAGTTGAAACAAAAGACGACTACAAAAAAGCGTCAACGAACAAAATACGAACGGATAAAAGCTGATACTAAAACAAAAGACGATCGAGTTCGAAAACGAAATTCACCGAAACAGCAAAAGTTCCGAGAAAAAAAATAAAAGATCTACTGCTTAGATGAACCAAAAACAAGTGAATCTTCATCAGACGAAGGAGAAGAAAACTAGCAGAAAACAAAAGACGACTACAAAAAAAAAGCGTCAACGAACAAAATATGAAAAAACAGATAAAACAACAGCGACATCTTACGATCGCTTTTTGACATGACATTGCAGTAGGATAGACAAATTGAAAAAAAAACAAAATTTTTTAGAACAAAATATGAAAAATAAATTAGATAAAAATAAACAAAATATTTCTTCTCTTTGAGGTATTTCTACAACGGTATAAAACGAATTAAAAAAAAAACGGAAAATACCAAGAGACCAAGAGACCAAGAGACCACAATTTTTTTTTTTTACAAATAAAACAAACTCCCAGGAAACAAAAGATAACTGCAAAATGGAATCAATAAAAAGCTGCGGAAAACCAATAATTCGACTAAAAAAAAGATAAATACGAGAAACAAAAGACCAGCGAATGGAGAGAAAAAAAATTGGTGAAACAATAACGATTCTTCGGCGCCGAAAACTTTCGCAAATCAAAAAACCGTTAGGAAACGAATGGACAAAATAAAACAACCGAATCGTGAATTAAATGCAAAACATTAACTCCTTAAAACAAAAAAAGAAAAAATGAAATGAACATAAAACAAAAGACTCGAATTAAACGAGACTTTAAATTAAAAGTCACATTCTGATGTGTGGACAGATATGGTTTTATATTACATTTGACATCTGACTGTGACTTTCAGTTTAAAGTCTCGTCCTTTTTGTTTTCGATGTTTCTTACGGGAGAGGAAATTAACTTAAGTTACGTTCCAGCACCGGCTGTTCAGTGGGATGGGGTGGTTCAAAAAGAGCGCCAAACAATTTACCAGTAATTGATAAGGAAACGAAACACAGATTACTGCGTTTGTCTTTATTTACGCGAACACGTTAAACATTCAGGAGCACTTTCAAGGCTACTTACTGCTATGACATTTAATAGCATCAATTAATGCAATAAAATACTGAAGCAGCAACGGACTTCAGAATTCCTTTTTCTGGAAGCTGTGATGGTGTTTTTAAGGATTCAGAACTGGGCAGTTCATGGCGAGAACTTTGACTTGATTTGCTGCAGCTAATTAGGGGGTGTTAACAGATATGAGTCGAGGCAGGGAAACAACAAATTGGTATCAGTAGACCATGAGTTAAGAAAAATTCATTTTTAAGAAATTATTTATGCCAAATAACGTAGCAGTATGTTCCACAAATATACAAGCGTAACTCAAAGTCAAATCTCAACAATTTAAATGAAAATGAAAACCGAATAATAGGGCCCAGATTTAGTTGAATATTTTAATTAACCAAACGTAACTTATAAATTAGACGATTAATGCCCGTTTGCACCACTTTCACTTAAAATTTAAGTCCTACTTAAGTGGTTAAGTGACACTTTCTATTATGGAAAAAGTGTCACTTAACCATTTAAGTGGGATTTAAAGTTTTAAGTGAAAGTGGTGCAAACGGGCATAAGTCAATTAATGGTTACTTATAAATTAGGCAATTAAATCAATTAATGGCAATTCTCCATTTCATTTGTTCACTGGGATCACGTCACGGTTCCGTCCAGGGGCAGAGCACAAGCGGTAAAGGAATGTAGGCAAAGCGATGCGTTCGTTTACGTCCTCGTGTGAACTGACCTTATCGCCATGCGATGTATCCATCGGCCACTGATTGCAAGTCAACGAGAAACGTCAATAGTAAAACATGGCCCACCATTAAAAGCCTAATTAAATAAAAAATAAAACAAGCATTACCGACGGTTATAAATACCTGAATACAGCAGTTGTCAGGCTTTGAAAGCATAAATGAATGCTGGAACTAGCTGAGAGCACCGCCGTTCCGATCACAGAGAATATCTGCGGTCTTATTTTCAATGATTCAATTCAATTCGATGCAATTTTTCACGTAACGTGACGTGATGTAACAAGTTACGTACCCAAACCCTCCCCTCTGGACTAAGGCAACTTTCTAATACACAGTCCAGCTCTACCAACCTTGCTATTGTCGACTTGTACTTTTGGTTTAGTAACGTATCGGAAACAAAAACACTTATTTTGGAAGGAAAAAATGAAGTATTCTTCTCTGTATTAGTATTATGGTGTCCAACACGACATTGTGGGATATTTAACCAAGATTTGGAATTTTCAAAAGAAGGAAGTTCAATACTAAACTAAAGACGTCGAAGCTATTTGTAATCAAAACTGATTATCTGGTAATTTGAACATATTTATTATTATCCAATCTCCCGTTGCTAATGCCGGCTAATCGGCTACTTATTTTTAGAGCATTTTAACTTCAACTCTACATTAAATATAACTATTTTTCATACATTTGGCTTATCGATTTTATAAAGAGGTATAAATTGCTGTGCTAACCAGAACTTAACCACTCTTAATTTAATTAATTAATTTAATTTAGTAACTTTCTCTTGATGGCGTTAATAATCAAAATTATAGTTCAAAAAAGGCCGGAAACACGATGTGTAAAAAAAAATTAGTAAATTCGATGAATTTAGTTCTTAAATACATTATTGAAGTTTGTTCTAGTCCGATGAAAATTGTAACTACAAAGTTTTTCACTCCTGACGAAGCTATAAATCTATAGCGAAACGTTGAGTGTTTTCCCTTCATATTTCTGTCCGGTTCGAGTTTTAAAAAAAAAACTTTGTACTTATAAATACATTAGATCAAAAGCAAACGGGAGCGGAATCAACAAGTTGAATCATTTTTAATTAATTATCAAATAGTAAACATGAAATAAATGACAAGGCAAGATAGTGATAACAGTATCTATCAGTATTATCAGCCAAAAATTGAAGAAAAGAAACATCGAAAATAATTTAGAACACTTACGGGGGGTTTCACAAAAGATTTATTAATCAGCGATTAATTTAATTCCCTGGTTAAGGAACGTCATTGGACGAAGTTAACAATAGATTTGAAACAACCAATTATATCGTTTCACCTAACCAATCATAGGCTTTAATTACGCCGTTTAGTTAATCAGTGATTAAATAATTTTTGTGAAACTGAAGGTAAGGAACACAAAACGAAACTAAAGACTTCGCACGAATTAAGCACTGAGGTCTGAATGTTTCTGCAGCAACGTAGCATAATCATT
Organism: Prosopocoilus inquinatus; assembly: GCA_036172665.1. Classification (NCBI taxonomy): domain Eukaryota; kingdom Metazoa; phylum Arthropoda; class Insecta; order Coleoptera; family Lucanidae; genus Prosopocoilus; species Prosopocoilus inquinatus. The sequence goes on from CM069873.1 coordinate 5,228,697, forward strand.
GTTTTTTTTTTTTCAAAACTATAACAGGATCCAATTAAGCGAGCATACATCGACAAATTTGTGTGTGTGTGTGTGTGTACTATGACAATTAGTATAAATAATCAACGATTCATATCAAAGAGGCCGTCGCCGTCTTCCCTCGGACGATGGACGTCCTTACGTCGCCATCCCCGGAATAAATAAATAAATAAGAAAAAAAAACCAGGGCTAAAATTTTTGCATCACGAAAAAACGTAATCCAGATTAAACTTTTTTTTTACCAACTCATTTCCACTTCCCTTTATTACGTGCGAACAAATGACTCAATTAATTTGGGCAAGTGCGAAAAATTTTTGCCGTGAAACTGACGTACCTAGGCAACACATGTCAGTAATTGCCCGGAAAATATCGTAATTAATTATTTCAAGTCGCAACCAGTCCGGGCACGTGCATGAAAAATTAACGCCCGCACACATTAATTAACTAACACAAGTATGTAGTCAAAAGCGATGATAATAATTTTGCCGTCCCCAAAATAAACATCTGGGGATATTGTAGGTGGGTGCATTTAGGTAGGTATAGTTAATTTTGGGCGCAAATCAAATGGTGATCTTTCACTTAAGGCAGGCACATCCTGCACCGGATGCTTCACATCGTGTTCCTGACACCTGTTAACAAGCAAGAAGCCGTGGATAATTGATATACAAACGTTGTTTTCATTATGTAAGACCAATATACAACATTTAGGGACCACAATGAGCAGGATGTCTGCGTAAACCGAATTTAATGCCACAATTAACTAATGCAATGCAAGACAGACAAGTGTTTAATTGCTATGCCCCATTTTACCGCCCGCCACCTTCATCATAATAATCAATGTTTAAGAACAAAAACTAAAGTATTAATTTACTTTAATTACGAGAAACATTCAACATCAAAATAGTAGGGACGTACCTGCAAATAAAAACGTGTGAACATTTCACTACCACTATAATATCAGGTAACTACGTTTTTACGCACTAATTGCAAATATTCCCAACAAACAAAACGCCAAGTATTTATGTGTAACAATACGTGCAGCGATGTAAATTATACTTTGCGCCGGGGATATTAATAGGTATTTAATTTTTTTTAGGGTAATTAGTGGTGTCAGCGCCGTAATTAATTTCGTAATGAAATGCTTCGAGATCAACTCGAACTGCCAGCGATGGCGGTGATTATCTTCTCGTATGAATTCGAAAGAAAAAGAAAAAAACAAAAGGGAGGAAATCGAATTTCAGTTTTATCGACCTGGTAATTATAGGTGACTATTACCGTGTGAACAAATATGCAGTGATTGCAGTAAATAAACTTGAATTTATGTGCAACTATGAACAACACCATCTTGTTGGTTCGCTTCGGCTAGGATGCTTTAGTGACGTGTTCTAGAAAAGGCACTCTACGCAAACCGAAGCATTCACGTATGCTTTTCAAAGCCTGACAATTCCGTTAATCAGGTATTTATGACCAACGAGATCTGTGCGCAAATTAGCCGCCCGTAACGCTTGTTTTATTCTTCTTAATTGGCCTTTTTATGGTGGGCTTCTCTTTTTCTGAGGGCTTTTCCTATTTGGAATACTTCGAAGCCGAACCTGACGAATCCATGAACTTCCTCTCCCATAAGCTTGCGACTTACGGGTAGGCACCAACTTATTGCACAAGTTTGGCGAAAAATAATTTCAAGTACTGTTGGTTGCTTTCCAGAAGTTATGATTTAACTCCGATGGATTACCTTGTCGGGAGCTATTTGAAAACAATGGCTTATGCAAACAAATGACGAACGCTTGATGCATCGAAACTAAAAATCGAAAAGTCCGTGAGAGTCGTCCTGTTTTATCACAAAAAATCATCAGAAAAAAACGTCCAGATCCAAATTTTGTTGTTTTTATTTTATTTCATTTTCTCAGAAGCCTCTCAATACTCTGAGTTGAATAGGAATCAAAGAAACTATTTTTTGAATCGAAAATATTTTGCAACGAGCTTATTCCATTAAATAGTCATTTTTCTTAGTTGTAAAGAAATAAATTTAAATGCCTTTTTTCTTTCTTCTTATGTGGAATATTTTTCTGGACGATCTTATCGAATGCAAAAAGAAGTCTTTCGAACACATATCTACCGTAAAACCAGGAGAAATGAAACTATAAGAAAAATGGCTGAACAACAACAAGAAATAATAAAATAACAGGGAAGAAATAGTATTATGAGCATGGAATAAAATACTTAGTGAATCAAATATTTGAAAGGAAGAATGTAAGAGATCGAGGCTTGCAAGAAGACTCTGAAAAACCTTGCTGGACGAAACTGAGAAGACTGAAAAGAAGAAGAAAGAAACCAAAAGATGGAGAAGATTGAAAAGAAGAAGAAAGAAAAGAAAACATGGAGAAGACCGAAAAGAAGAAGAAGAAAGAAAACAAAAGATGGAGAAGGCCGAAAAGAAGAAGAAGGAAAAGAAAACAAAAGACTGAGAAGATTGAAAAGAAGAAGAAAGAAAACAAAGGGTGGAAAGAAGCTTTCTTAAAATGGAAAGAGTTGGTTGAGAGAAAGATTTTAGGAAGAGATTTCCATTCAGAGTGAATTGATAAAATGAAAAATAAAATAGAATCTGTCACCTAGATGATATCAAGGTGAAAAGAAAACTTCTTTCGCTATATCTGGGTAGGTGGGGATGTACCAAGAAGAAAGTTAGAAAGACTTTATTTAAATGAGAGGTAACATTGAAAACGAAAACGAAACCATGTATTATTTGGGGAGATGTGATTGAATACGATAAGAATTTGAAGATATAAGGGACAAGACTAAAAGAAGAGATAGAAAAGAAGGCTTGAACGTAGAAGAGACATCCCTCATCAAAAGAGACAACATGGTGCAAGTGTCTTGAATATTTTAATTGATTTAAAATTTCTGAAGCCGATCCATTCCAATTTTCTACAGGAATTAGTCATGTTTTACACTTTTCAAAAAAACTTATCAGTTTTCTTTTTCTTCAGTCATGTTTTGGTCACAAAAATATCTTGGGGCTCGTTTTGATTTCAGCTCTCCCTTTACTTGTCAAGCAGATTTTCATTTATTTTTTATTGAGTTATTAATACTGTCACGAAAAGACTCCACCACGTCACGAATGGCCTTGACTATGTCACGAGGAGACTTCCGGTTTGTAGAGGAGTAGGTAGAGCTTTAAAAAACAATTTTGATCACAAGGTTGAATTCTTGGCTTCTTGGTCTTGCTGCTGCTTCTTGTCAGTCGTCACGACAATTGGACAGTTTCGTTCTCAAGGACAATTTGTTTTACATAATGAGTAAAACCTAAAGTTATCGCATTCGCATTTCATTACCACAAACCGGGAAATTCAGGACATTCCTAGGCCCTAAATCGATTTTTTTTGCAAAGATGCGGCAGAACGCAGAAAATACGTGCTTCCGGTCAAATATTTTCCGACTTTTACAAATACACCTGTAGGGTGTACAACAAAAAAAGTAAGACTGTGGTCTCTACTCGAATCAAAGGAAATTTACGAGATTTTTTGCCGTGCGAATGTTTTTTGTTTGCAATCATAAAAACATAAAAGTAAAGTCGACTTCAAAACAGATTTGATGAGCGTCGCATGGGAAATATTAAATAGGTCTGTGAATTCAATAATAAATTGTATGCTAAACTATTTGCATAAATTATTAAAAATTTTAAAAAGCATTGTTACGATTATTTCTCGCCGTGGCTTCCGCGGTCGAGTAGGCTTTCTTTCGTGCACAGTTGTTTTGAGCGCTGTTTCTTTCCCTGACAGTCACGAGATGAGACGGGTGTGCTTTGTCACGTTGCTAACGAAATGTGAAACAAAGTTTTCGTTGGATTTGGTTACCCTAACGTCTGGCGCGGATACACTCGCTCCATTAGATACTTCGCTGTTGAGGGGGACTGCTGTCTCACGGGTTTTGTTGACGTGCAAGTTGTATCCTTTACGGGCTTGCTTCTTGAAGCAAGGTAAGCAACATTTTGATACCTGTCTGTTTTCCACGAGCGTTTATTGTTCGCGTTCGTAATTTTTGCTTTCGTTATGTCGTTGTAAACAAATCCATATAAATAGGTCGAGTCGATTTCGGAACTTGAATCGTTAACTAATAGCTATTTGAACTATATCCAGTTAAAAATTAAACCGAGTCTAACATTAAATCTCAAGGCTTAAATTGTCGTTAGACACTCGCTAAACCACCTCAACGTTAAACCAGCTCGGAAGACGGATTAAATTGAGCTGGTTTAGCGGGTTTCTAACTACGGTTTAAGCCGCGGTGTAAACTACGTTTAAAGTTAAACCAGATTTAATTTTTAACTGGACATGGTGCAAACAGCTTTTAGTTAAGGACTGAAGTTCCAAAGCCGACTCGGGTTTGTTTACAAAAATTTGTTTACTTAACTTGGTCGAGAATTAGCCTTGAGTTTGCAAAAGTATTGCGAATAAGCGCTCCAGTTTCACAATCCGCGCGTTGTTTTTCGGTGAGCTCTCGGTATCGTAATTGGAATGCGATTACACATAACGATTAAGTGTGTTAATTACGTGACAATGCCAATCCTTCTTCTGCACCAAATAAGTTCAATACTTCGATTTTGATGAGGACTAAATTGAACCCGAAAATAAAAAATAATTCAATCAATATTAGAATCAAAAAAATTCCTTAAATATTCAGGATCCTAAGAATAAACAGCAATCAATCGATCAGGCAACAAAAATTACGAGGGTCGCTTTAATAACCGAGAAAAAAAGACGCGCTTACTCGATGATAAGGTTGATTAACAGGAGCAAAAACACCATTTCTCCTTCCACCCCCCCTGAATGAAAGGCGAGGCGGCAATATTGTGCGATAGTGTCGGGGCTGATCGCGAATTGAAAACGCCGTTATGATTAATTAACGAAGATATACCTCGCGTCAGCTGTCACCTGCTGATAAAGTCCGTCTCTTAATGCAGGACGGAGCTTAATTTGATTATCGTTAACAACCGACTGGATGGCTTTCAAACCGGGCCTGATTTTTTAACGAGTGAGTCTTCGACGGATAAAATATTATGAAGGGGGGAAATTTATTTTATGTTAATTGTATCCTCAAGAATGCAAGTTAGTATTAGAAATTGCACTCATACAAAATTCAAGTTACATTTAATTAATTTTGCTTTCGCTTTTTTGGATTAACGTGATTAAAAGATTTGTGAGTGAAAATTTTGTTTGTGACATGCGGATAATGAACGAAGTTAAAACACCACCACCGGCGCAATTTCCTTCTTCGGAAACGATATGGCCTCGGAACATCCCCCAGGACGAGCTCGCCCGGACACGTTGTTAATACAGAAGTAAAAGCAAACGAAGTCCGTAATGTGGCCGTATTGTTGCCGTATGACACGTCCTTTACGCCGGCACAATTCAGCGTTTCACTGAAACACGGATCCATTTCAAGGAAATTGCGTTTACTTTGTTTTCATATGTTGCCATAACGCCCCGGCTAAATTGCCAGACATAACGCGGTAGGCGCTGCTTTATTTCCCGCTCGTTACGTCCTGCAAGGATAAGGGCCAGAATCCTGCGATTCCGGGACCTAGACGGGTCATAACCGGCCCCCGACGTGTTTATAAGTCGATTCTTTGCGTGATGTTTTCGTAACGAGGCAGTTCTACTTGTGTTTTATTATAAAATTTCAAACGCGATAAGTTCTCGCCTTTGCGTTTTATGGTGCGCTGAAATGTACGGTAAATGTCATCGTGATTTTCCACTTAAATAAATAATAAACTCTGTTTCATTCAATGTAGAACAATGTCCTTCAACTTACAAGAATTCAAATCAACAAAAAATCAATCGAATCCCTGACATTATTAAAATTAATTCGTTTGTTTTCTTCATGTTTGCCATAATCAAAAATAGGGTTCTCACTCATCAGGAAAAGTCTGGGAGTTAAAAAAGGAACTCCCAGACTTTTCCCGGTGAGTGGTAACCCTATTATCAGTTACGGCAAATATGAAAAAAGCAAACACATATTTGCCATAACCGATAATGGGGTTCCCACTCACCGGGAAAAGTCTGACAATTCATTTTTCAACTCCCCAGACTTTTTCCGGTGAATGGGAACCCCATTATCGGTTATGGCAAATATGTGTTTGTTTTTTTTCATATTTGCCATAACTGATAATAGGGTTACCACTCACCGGGAAAAGTCTGGGAGTTCCTTTTTTAACTTCCAGACTTTTCCTGGTGAGTGGGAACCCTATTATCGGTTATGGCCGATGATGAAAAAATGAAACACATTAATTAGAATATCGAAGATGTATATGTCAGTTTTCCTTACTCTACACCATCTTGCTGAACCAAGGAAGAAAAGAAAGTTGCAAATTCCCTGGCATTCTGAATAAGTACGATTCGACTAAATGGCACTAAATTGAAGAGAGCCAAATTGAAGATTTAAAAAAAAATAAAAGCCGATAATCAAATGGCGAGGAAATCAAATGAAGAAGTAAGAATACAGTATACAGGTAAAGAGAATTAGATTTCATCCCAGAATGGTGGTGACTAAGAAGCAAAAGGAACACTGGATGTTGGTGATGAAAGAAAATTTAATGGCCTCGGTAGAGAATGAAATAAATTAAGGTCAGGCAAATGTAAAGAGAACGAAAAAAAAAATTGGATAAGAAACAGAGAAAATGAAAGAAAAAGAACGGTGGAATGGAAGACCTAAAACTTAAAGACCTCGGAAGAGAATTGAAGGTCTTAAGGGCAAAACGGAAGATAACGAAACAGGATTGCAAGAGAAAGCAAAAAAAAATAAAAGGTCGAAGGAAGGAAGACTGAAATCGAAAGGATTTGACGAAAAATGGATTATCGATTATAAGAGGGCAAAAGGGAAAATAATGATAAAGGATTGCAAGAAAATGCAAAGAAAATAAAAAGGTCGAAGGAAGCAGGATTGAAATCGAAAGGATCTGACGAAAAATTGATTATCGGTTGTAATTTAGATTGTTAATTTTTTGAAAAAAAATAGAAGAAACCCAAGAAAAGGAAAGGAAGAATGGAGTCCACCAGGAGAGAAAAAATTTAGGATGAAGGAAGGAAAGAGTTTTTTTCTTGAATGAAAAGAGTATTTCAGAAAAAGATTTGAGGAAAGGAAACAGATTTCTCTTTAATTTTGGGAAGCTTTATACACCTTTATACAACGTTGAAAAGACTATTCAAAATGAAACAGTTTTGAAAAACATTAGCAAAGAATATTTGGGAGGATTTGGTTGAATAAGATAAAACTTAGAAAGAAAAAAAGGGAAGTGTTAAAGAAGCTGCCAGAAATAGAACTCAATGGAAAAATTGGTTAGTAAAGAAGACCTAAATCGTTGAAGACGGATCCCAAAAGATAAAGACAACGAAGTATTTTGATTGATTTATTGACTTTACGAACCTGACCCAAACCAACTTAATAGTGAAGTCACTGATGGTCGTTTGCACTTCACAAAATAATTCCCATCCTTTCGCTCACTTTTTTTTTTCATCAATTACGTTTCGATCTTAAAAAATTATCCCTTTCTTCCGCGTGCTTTTGATTTCAAAGTGTCTTCAGCCTCCTTCTACCTACCTCTCATATTGTACTCTCTACTTCACAAGCATTTTTTTTTTAATGTAAAGTTGATTGCACAAAATGTCGATGTAATACAATACCCACGTAAAAACTTCTTAATCTTAAAGAAATTAACCACAGTTGCTTGTCTATACCAAGCACCCAACTATAGGGCTCATTTCTTTGCAAAAAATCTAAATCTAAATTAAAACTGAAGTAAGTCGTCGAGAAATAAATTTTTAAGCGGGTGGAAACGCTTGTTATATAAGAGCTATCTCTATCTTCAGTTAAGTTATTAGTAGGGAAGAGAATTCAAGCCACTTAGTAGTATTTACCCCTGCCACCTTTCTGTGGCCTCCGATGCAATGCATCGAATTGTTATTGAGTGGGAGGGGAAGAAGTGCAATGCGAGCGTTGGCACGCTATGGGTGAGGCTGGTTAAGTCCGAGTACTACTAAATCTTCCTGGCCTGAATTCTTTTCCCTGGTTATTAGAATTCTAAAACTTATATGACACAGTTACAATTTGATCAATCCAATTAAGAACTCAACATCTCTAAATTTAATTCTTGATGAGGATTAGAAGTTATTCTTCTCATTATGAAATGAAATTTAGAAGAATTTTTTATTTCTACAAGCTGGCTCGGCTCTGACACCCCAAACTATTTCATCAAAGGAACTATCTGTACAGGAAATTAGCGATTCGTTCTAATGTCAACAGTATTAGAGTAAGTAAGTATGTAAAGGAAAATTCATCATACCACAATCTCTTCATTATACCACGTATACTCTTTGTGAACGTTCGTTTAATTATGTTCCACAAAGGTTTGCGATGTTCCACCAGAGTGCCAGTTGGAGGAGCCGAGAGTTGCGAAGTAAATTTGCAATATTTATTATTATGATGGTCATGTAATGTACATTATGATAATTCAATTTTTATTTTCAGTTTTGAGTAAATAAGTACCTAATGAAAACGGAAAAATGTGTTTCTGAGTTCCAAAACGAGTACTTGTACTTTGCAGTTGTGCGATCTCCTACGATTTATATTACAAAAAAATAGTTGCAAGTTGGTTTTGATTGCAGTCGACCTCTTCACAGCAGTTTCGGCCTTAAAACTGGCTTATAAAAGAATGCGGGCGATTTTATTTAACCATTTAGATTTTTTTTGGAAAGGAGTTTAAAGTGAATTTTTTATGCTTTCGTGTAAGCTGACGCGTGAGTACTCCCGTAAAGGCGCCTTTTCTGTTCACGAGTTAAACTTTGTCAGACTTTTTTTGGAAAAGAGTTTAAAGTGATTTTTTTATGCTTTGGTGTAAGCTGGCGCGTGAGTACTCCCGTAACGGCGCATTTTCTGTCCACGAGTTAAACTTTGTATATGAATTTATTCAAGGGGTGGTCGCCCCGTATCCGGGCGTAGTTATACATAATTTTGATTTGTAGGATTTGTATGAACGTGTTATCCTTACTACATTAATTAAAGTTCCGATTTATGACTTCTTTTTTTGTTTTCTTTTTGTACGCCATTGTCAGGGGAACTTTGTCGCGAGGGCTCTTACCGCGTGAAAGGCAATGTTTCGATTAGAGTGGCGGAGATAATTCCTGATTAAATTGATCCCGCTAACTAACCCGAAACAAATAAAATTACAATTAACGATCTAGAATCATCGTCGTTCAATATAATTCACGGCGAATCTCGGCAGGAAGTCGCTAATTGCGAGTTTTTAAATCAAATCCAACAATAATTCCGCGCATTAAACGCCAATTTGCATACGTTCGCTGCAAAATCATGCACGTTATTTAATTGTATTAATTGATGCCGTGCAATATGTTGCTGAAAATTACCTTGTCCATTAACATTAATTGGTACCTAATGCATCAGAACAAACAGTGCATGTGTTGTGCGTATTTATTAAAATGTATTGTTTAATTAGCGGCCGGATCGTAATTCGAAATTATCGGCGGAATAAACGGCCGAATGTATCGCTCCGGGAGCGCGAGGAAGATGCCGAGATAAATTAAAAAGATTACGATGCCGGCGGTCGTCTAATTTAAACTTTCGCCGGACGAGGAAGGGAAGCGACGACGTTATTCTTCGCGCAATAAAAGAGAATAAATTGCTCGTTCCGTACGTACAACTTTAGAATGACGCCGCCGCCGCCGCCGCTGATTTGTTAAGGTTTTTAGAGATGAGCGAGTGTGAGTTACAAGAGCGAAATTGCAGCGGCGGCGTTCGGGATTTATTTGAGAATATCTTGACCCCATAGATTTAAGGAGACAGGATACGACGAAAACGAATTTTCGCTCTAAATGGACGTGAAATTATATCCAGCTTTTCAAATTGGAACTCATGTAAACATCCTGGTAAGGTGATGCCAACAATACTGGCTCGTGAGTTACAAAAAGTCACGACTGAACAACTATGTAACTACAACCCTCTGTACAAGAGTCCTTTCTAACCTTGTAAAGCATGGTATTGTACAATAAGTTGCCATTGTGTAAAAAGTTGTATTTATTTGATTAGTTCAATATTTCGTTTCAACAGATGTGTGACCACATGGATTACCGATTTTATTCTCTATATTCATTAGATTTGAATCTATCTTCTATCTTCAATTTTCAACATTGAATAACTCTCTCTGAGTTTTGTTAATTTATGCTATACTTAATATTCTATCTAATAATTAATTTGAGGCGATTAGGTAAACTGGAAATATAAAAATCATCGCCATTTCTTGCATGTAAAAATTAAGAAAATGAATTTCTCTAACGTTGTAAACGCAATTAAAGTAAATTAGCCTGATTTGTTTTGTTCTATGCAAATTTCCCCCCCGAAAAACAATGTTACCGTCTTATAAACGAGGAGCTTTCTGCATGGAAATTAAAAACAAAGCCTAACGCTGTAATTACGCGTTTAATTAGGGACGAAAAGTAAACAGGTGAAAATAATTACAGCAGGTACAGCCATTAATCCACATTTAGAACGGAGCCCACGTGCGCCGCCTCTGAATGTTCAGCCGCAGGACATCGCAGCATCCGGTTCAGCGAGAACCCTCCACCTCACCCCCTAAATGTCCCGCTCACAAAGGAGTTGATTAACCCTACTGCACTTCACAGGTAGAACATACATACATACATACGCATTAGCGGCAGGTTTTTGCTCTGATTCAAATTCCTATTTATACACGTATATACACACACATACACACACAGAGAGCATCGAGGGCATTTGTATAAGCCGTCTCTGATTAGTTTTCATGTTTGATCCTGTTTCAGGCCGGTCGCGCAATGGTCGTCGCCCTAATGACTCATTAGAGTTATTATTTATTGTAGTTGTAATCTCGCGCGGATTTATGTGGAACTGCGAGGTGACTATAGCGACATTTAACGGTTGATTTGCCACGTTTCTCGGATAATTAATTCCATGTGAAACGCATTCGTTTTCCGTCCGATTTGCATATGAAAAATTACCCTCGTGTGACGATAGCGAAAGAAAATTTACGGGACACAAAGCTTATATAAATAATACATCAGCAATAAGTGTGTTTATAATTGAATTAAATGGGAATGGAAACCCAATTGGATTGAATTGGATTGGATTTTTGTCGGTATTCACCTCGGGTACCCTTCAGTGTTCAGGGTAAAGAAATCAACACTGATTTTCCTTCTCCTGAGGTTTCGACAAGTCCACGACTTAATGACTCCTTGGATGATGACCACATAACATAAAATAAAAAAAAAATTAGTACAGTATTCAGAGAGTGTAAGACGTGCGGAGGCATCTTTCAACCCCCTTTACCTTGAGCTTTTAAATAAATAAATCTAAACAAATCATTTCAGATCCAGAGATATTGCTTAATTAATTACTAATTTGAACATGCCAAATAGCAGAGCAATAAAACTTAGAGAAATAATTTAGTACTGTTTTGATCAAGTCCCTAAAATGATATTATGTATGATGTATTGTACATACAAACAGAAAGTAGAAGACATAATTCAGACTGAAAGATTATTTATAGACAATAATCTGTAATCCGTGTGGTTACTTATCAGTTGAAACGAAATATTAAACGTCTGAATATATTGATGTAAGCTAATTAGGTACATTATTTATTAGAAAAATTTTGTGCAAATCGTTTTTGATTGCAGTGAAAACCTCGAGCAGCCTCTGAACAGCTGTTTCAGCCCTGCTTCAGAGGCTGCTCAAGGTTTTCACTGCAATCAAAAACGATTTGCACAAAGTTTTTCTAAAAATTTTCATTATGCTTTGACAGCAAGCATGGTCGCCTTGCATGGGGGACTTATTAGGAGCAAATCCCGCTTCAATTTGTCTATCCTACAATGTCAGGTCAAAAAGCGATAGTAAGATGTCGCTATTTTATCTGTTCATTATTTATTAGGTGTCTAAAATTCGTTGCCCATTACAACAGTTGCAACAAATTTGTAAATCTGTTGTAAAAGCTTCAAGGCTTAATAAGCAGCAAACTGGTTGACTATTTGTCATTCTTCAAACAATTTAAGTCAAAAAATGGTCGCGTGATGTCGCGACCTAGTAGAATTTGGCAAAAATCGCGTTTAAACCAATACGTACCTACACCACAAAACAGACAAGGCAAAATAAATTTCAAATAGTACCTCACTCTAAATTTCGAAAATTAATTAAACCAATAAATAATTTTGGCATTGCATTATTCATTTAGCACGTTGCTGTTCGAGTGCCATGCATTTTGGTTTTAACATTAAAAGTCATGGTAAGTGCAAAATACAAAAAGCTTTTACGCATTTTACAAAACACAAATACAAAAAAAAAACATGCGTTAACATTTTCAATGGAACTATGGAAATATGAAACGAGACGAAACGCTAATCGGATATTTGATAATATTAATTTATTCCGCTGTAAATAAAAGCTGTGATGAAAACAGTGCTGCCCCAAAAAAAAAAAAAACGTACACACTTTATTTTGTTAAACCGAGAGATTTTAAATATTATGGCATTGGTTTTTGTGGAGGTGTAGGAGAAAACTGCTCGTCATTTAATTAAATAAACTTTGACTTTCAGGACGCAATTTTTACTTCGAAAACTCCTTTTTGCATGCTTATTTACTCTTGGTTTTTATTTAACGCAGTGACTCTCTGGAATTAAACTTCTTCGGCGTTCTCGTAAACGCGACGGCGGCGGCGGCGGTGGCGGCGTCCCACACACACACAATTCCCCTAAAAGTTTCCTTCCTTCGATCCGTCCTCGATTTGTGTCTCGTTTCTTTCCGCGAAAATAAAACTCGTTCCGGAGTTCTTATGTAAATTTTTAATGAAGCGGAAAACAGACGACGCGACATCTCGTGCCGCTTGATATTTCTATAATAAACTGTCGATGACTGGGCAGAAAAGCGGGAGGATGTTTCACTTTTTGTCTAGTCTATTATTAATGGCCTTTTGAATTTAATACTCACATCCTGTGTATTTTTCACTTGCCGTCGCCGCCGCCGCCGCCGCCGCCGCCGCTGCTGCTTGAATTTATTAAAATCCCGGCCATTGTACGGTAAACATCCATCATCGCCGATAAATCTGTAAAAAGTCGGGATTTTTTTTCCTTTCGTCGCAAGAACTCGAGTATCTACTTTATCCATTAATTCAGTTTGACACCTTTACTTGATACTATTAATAAGAAACGAATTTCCTTGTCGAAAAGAACTTCGACTTTATTTATGATTTCAAGGTGATGAATTCCAGAATTCTGTGTGACTTTGTTCTTTTTGGACAGCTATATATGAAGGCGATCCTTCTTTACTTATTGTTAGATCTGTCGAATGTAAAATTAGAGGTCTTGCATGACAAATGGCACATGTGTATTTTGAAACAACATTACAGCAAGAATACCGAATCGCTGTTATTTCAGAATACAGGGAGGTAGAGATGGCAAAATCCTTATTCTAACGCTGAAAGTCAACTGAAAACTTAATTATTTCAAACCGTAGGTCAAGCAACGCCTCCACGTTCGGCATCCTCAATTTCGATTCGTCGGGAAGTTTCAATGTAAACCGCCGTATGTTGCCCCGTCTGTTTTTCTTGGCAGTTTTTTGAGGGCTTCTTTGAATTCTACACTTTCTAACGGCGCGGCGCTGCGCTTTAACGATAGGAGTTGGAGTTGGTGACCCTACCTCCTTGACTGCATTCGTCGCTGCTCAGTGACGGCCGCTCGAAACATAAGGGGTTTCAGACCTTTGCTAGGGGATGGATCAGCATCCAAATCCTCTGCAAATAGCTCGATAAACTTCCCTTGGACCCATGTGGAGATTGTTGGAGACTCCAAAGTTAAAAAGTTTGTCTTCTCCAACTCAAGCAAGCTCAATCAAAATCAAATCAAAATTAAACTTTACAAACCTTTTCTAATTCTATTTTTCAGGACTAGGTTTCTAGAAAGAAGTCACGTAAACCCTGACAATGTTTAGCGCTCTGAAGGAGCATCTTCAACTTGATAGCAAAAATTAAATTTAAAACAATGTCCAAAAAGAAAAACTTGTAACAATGTTTAATGTAGGAGCGTCTCCTACTTGGCGTCGAAGACTCAGCGACGGTCCTGCCTAGGACGTTCGGGCGACAGCGGCCCCTTTACGACGGGACAGAAGATGGCGGCTGTCTGGCTCGATTCGCTGAAGCAAGTCGAATGGTCGGCCCACGGCCGATGTTACCAAGGGTTCGTCACTACCAAATCAAGTATGTAGCGGCCCCCTTCCCTAGGAGTAGCACTATAATAACGGGAAACGAGAACAATTGACAAAGGAATGACCACGAACTCGCCAAAAAAGAAAATAACTTACCCTACGTTTCACGTAGGTACAGAAGAGGTACCAAAAATCGCTGCCCAATCCACAGAAAGCGATCGCCGCTTAACTCTTGGGGAAAAATGACGACGGGCGAAAAGAAATCCACATAAATGCGTACCGAAGTCGTTAGCGATAATTGAACTCGTCCTTTCGACGCGCGTCCACCTGCGCTTCTCCCACCAAGACCGCAACGCGTTTCAATAGCCGCTACCAAATGGAAAAGACATCGGACGACATCTAAACGTCGGAGACTCAAAAGCGCGGGAGTAAGAAAGGAAACCAACTTGATTACAGAAAACTTACCGTAACAATTCTTAGGATTAATGGTTTAGTGAGCATTTCGATACGACTTAACCGCCGCGGAATTTGTCTAGTATGATTTACCGACTTCTGCTTAGCTGACAGATGAAAGCTTTTTCGGTAGAAAATAGAGGGAATTTCATGCTGACAAGTAACACCAAGTCAATTGAACTTGCTTCAGGAATGCTACATCAGCGGATCGTATTACATGAAGCAAATAGCGTGCTTAGCTTCATTCAGATCTTTTTCTCGTTCTTATGATTTGCTGTTTTACGACAGTCAAGAGGTTTGAGGTTTGTTTTTATTAGAGGAAATTTTGATATGCTCCCCCATATTGTTGTTATTTAATATCATGAATTAATTAATTTTGAATAAAACTAGATCATCAGCTGAGATTCAATCATCCTTTACTTGCTGCGAATGTAACAACTTTTTAAATTAACTCAAAAGCCCGTCAACATCATAAATTGAGCTATAATCACACGTAGAAAACGGCCGGTCGTTTCGCTCCCACGTCGCACGTTGCACACACTCACACACACATACATAAAGATTTCGCGCGAATTTATTACGCGGACGTAAGAGGATAAGTGCGCAAAGCTCGTAAGATATAGTTCGCATTATGCTTAGCACAATGCCGTAAGTCGTAACGTAGAATTTAGGGCTTTGTTCGTTCGTTAGGTAAACACCGGCTACTCGCCATCCGGCTGAACGCACGCACGTGCAACCGCTACCAGGATACATTCCAGATTTTTTCAATCGTTAGGAAATAAAGGAGCACGTTCGTGAGTGAAAGGTTTGGCAAAGAAAAGCAATCGCTTAAATCAGCATCGAAATAAATCACAATTCCACCCCCACCCCCTCTCAAATAAATGCATCTCTAACAATTTCAAGGAGCAATTAACGTTTAAGAGCGAATCTCGACGACGAACTTGGTGGAATTACAAAGTCGTCGATTCAGAAGTTTGTTGCACCGCTAATGTTTCTGCGATTTGTGTAATCCGCGCCCGGACGTTCTCCAGGTGATGATAAAACCACGCCGAGCGGCGGCGTAAAACAACGATATGAGCGGAGCTTCTGCAGATAAGGGCGATCAAAGCGTTCTCTCATCGCCTTGCAGGATGCTTTTGTTGCATCCCTCCACGGCTTCCGGCGAGATGCACTTTGAGGGCAATCGCTGGCGTTCAAGATAAAGCACGAGATTTTAAACTTGATCGTAGTACTGTTTGAATAGCACGATGTCGTTTAGATCTTGTTTTGTTAAATTGTACCTACCAACATTACGAAAGTAAGTTCTTTTATAGTTCTACTTAATATGCTGTGATTAAAAACATGATGGAAGTGAGGTTATCTCAAACGTCGACAATGTATAAAAGACTATTTAATTTAGGGTAAACGGAACTTGCCTACAAATAAAAAAAAGAAAGAGACTTACTTACCAAAACAATCCGAAAAATATACACAAATACGTGTGGAAATTGGATTGATTAGCCGAAAATAAAATCAGAGTATAAAGTTTCGAATTGAAATCAATACTTTAACCATGTCTGCATCAACGGAAATGTTTGAGTTTTATGACAATTGGTCCTAAACTTCTCGAATAGAAGGCTGGCAGGACTGGATGTCCACTCGTTTTAAAGATGTGCTATCTTTCAAACGCAGGCAGTAATTCGAACCGAAATCTAGGCTCAAAAGCCTGGCCTAGCAAACTAAAAGTCTCAACCGAAGCCAAAAATCTAGGCTTAGTGGCTCAACGTAAACTATAAGTTTCTTTTCTTGAGTGCAGTAATAAAAACCGGCCTTAACCGTACCATGTGATGCCTCCCTGAGACTGTCACCTAAACAAAATTGTGTCCGCGTCGCAGGGGGACGGGGTCAACCCCGAGAAAGATCTAGTCAAGGACATATTCTAAATAAACCTCAAACGCAGATTAAATAGCCATGACTTGGCTACGCCGCAAATTCGCCGTTAGAACTGACGGTCCAGTCAACGCATTTGGTAACATAGAAAGTCACATTACCTCTCACATTGAAATATCAAGAAAAATCTGGGCTCAGTAGCTCAATAGTAATGCCACGTTTCTTTTCTTAAGGGCACTAATAAAAACCGCCTTAACCGTAATACGCGATGCCTCCCTGAGGCTGTCGCCTAAACAAAAATGTGTCCATGTCTCAGGGCGACGGGAGCATCTCCGAAAAAATCTAGTCGATGTATGATGTACAAATACGAATTCAGGTTCAGTACAGGGCCTGTAAAAATAAATCTCACTAATGAAATATGAGATGTTTATTAAACCAAAATGAGCCTGTAATAATTTATAGATGCAATCCATTGAGAAGAAAGTGGTTTTCCTAGTTTCCTACAGAAATATTTGTTACACTTGATTGGATTGCGTTCGAATTGCATTTCCATTTGTATTATTGTGTCCGTGAGAGCATTTCCGTCTGCTCTTAACCCGGGCCGAGCGATTTAATTGAAACTTGTCACTGAAGCAGTTAATTCACTTGTAACTGCCTTGTAGTGCGTCGCATACAAGAGAATCAAACGTTCGAATAAGCCAATCCTGGCAGCTGTGTGATGTACGTGAAACACGATTATGATTATACATAGACAGAATTCGATATCGACGTTGGCGCTTTAGGAGCAAAGCTCTGCGGCATCAAAGCAAGCGGCGACGCATCGGAACGCTTAAAGCTCCGACGCGGCACTTACAGGTAATACATCTGTTCGTATCAAATTAGCAGTCTCTGTTTGTGCTCGTAATTGCCTCTTCGACACGAGACAATTTTATAACAGGCAGATGGAGCTTTACACAACAACCGCCGACTACTTATTATACCTGTGCGCGAAATCGGTGCCTGTGTGGCGGCAGGATGCAATCTGACGTTGGAGCTGAAAGCTTCCCCCGTGCAGGATTTATTATGCGCGGCGTCTACGGCAGATTGAATTACATCCGGTCTTGTTTTACGTGGTAAAACAATGTAACGCCGAGGACAGGTAATCAATACGTCATCGTTTTACGTCACCTGACGTCACCGAATAAAGCCCTTTGTATTCCAGCCAATGGAAGGAAAAGTAAACAGAGTTAATGTTTTTTTCTCTCTTCGAGTGAAACTCACACACACACTGTTTACATTCTTTCTCGTTCAACGCAACATACAAGGAATCCTCAGACAATTATTTATCGAATTTTAGAAGATTTTTCGCAAATGTTAAAATGTGTCATAAAATTATAAATAAAAATATTTCTCGTACGAATCACTCATTCAATTGCTACCTACTTCTTCAGGTCACTAATATAAACGGGTCTCAGCCTTACTATGCAATGCCTCCCTCAGGCCTTCGCCTCTAACGAAAATGTGTCCGTGTCCCAGGGGGACGGGGTCAACCTCGACTAGTCGTTGACTTGTAAATTCGATTTTAAAGCGATAAACCGAACTTCTTAAAGAAGCGCACGAAATGTAATTTGCGCTAAAATAATTCGCCATGTTTCAAAAAAACTTCGGAGTGTAAAGACAAAACCTGAAGTGGCAGATAAGAGAGATGCGAGATAAGTTTAGGTATATATAGTTTTCGAACGCACCCTTCTGTGTATTAACTTTGTAAATTTTCTTCCCTTACAACTTTGTTAAATCAGTTATTTGACGATAACTACGCCTTTAACTAACTGTGGCGTGAAAAATTTTATGGAACCATCGGAGAAAGGAAGATCGGCCACCGATAGACCTAAAATTCAGTCCAGATTGTTATTCCCTATTTCGACGCGTCGCGACGCGATCCTAAGTAAATACGCCCCAAGTGAAATGATAATCGCGACCGTCTTACGGGCTCGAGTGCGCCATCTAGTTAGTATAAAACGGCGTCCCCGTTCATTTATTTTGTTCGTTCGAGCGCGACGTCGTAAAAATGTTTTATCGCGCAACGGCCACCGAACAATGGCGACAAATGGAAGACATAAATCGATGCAGTTTTATCTGGAAAGAGAAATAATTACGCCACGCAGTGAGCGTCGCTATTATCTTCGTCGTGTGGGACAGTTTCGCCCGATTTCGGGATGAATTTAATTAAATTATGTTTCAGAGTGGCATTTCCGGTAGACCGAAATTTCAACCCTTGCTGCTGGGAAGAACCCCGAAAGTTTTTGCTTTTGTACAACTTAAAAACACAGCAGAAACAATTAGGGGAGGAATTCGCAGTTTGGAAAAGTACTTCTGCAAATAGAAATTCCATTCCAGTTTCCACTAGGGTAACAATTTTTTCCTTTCTCCTTTTTGGTATTTATTTATTTATTTTTTTTGATTTCTTTTAATCTTGCGGATCCTGCAGAATGCATAGCATTTGTAATGGTTTTTTTCTTGAACACCTAAAAAATTTGGACTGGCTTTGATTCTGTTGCTATTAGGTTCTTTTTCTTAATGTCGTAACGTTTCTTTGACTTTTTCGCCTTCGATGGTATGGACCAACAAATTCTTCTTCTTTTTATTAATTCCTTCACCAACAATTTTTCTAATGAAACTATAAATTTCGTCCAGGTTTAAATCAAAATTTTACGAAAAAAAAAACCTAGTGAAACCCTATCAATCAAGTAATCAATCTCGCTGAATAATAAATAAAAACCTGAATAATGGAAATCAAACGTTTCCGTGAGGTTAACCGCCAAATAAATAACGAAATATTTATTACTTAAACAATAAATCGCTCGACGTGTATCCGTTGGCTTTCTTATTGAATTTTCAACGTAAAATATATTACAATAAATAATACTTACGCGCGTGAAAAATAACACGAAATTGAAAACGCCGGGATTTATTTCCCGGCGGCGGCGATGGCACCCGCCAATATTGAAAAATTATTCTGTCGATACGGTTTTTGTGCGTCGAAATAAACGAAATTATATCGCTTTATTTCGTAAGGCCAATTTTTACGGCGGAACTGACGTGCCACGAACCTTTATAGGGGGGTTGGTGGGGGCGCCGCGACGGCCCCCCTCCCTCCGAACGTAATCGTAACATTGTTAGTCGAATTTAATCGGCTTTCGTTGCCTGTTCGATTTCAGGAAGTGACAAGCGACTCTCTTTTTTATTTCTAAGTCGCTTTTAATACCTCTTAAGAAACTCCCTATTTGATTTAGTTCATTTTGAAGATGAAACAAAAAAAAAACAATAACAAATATAAAAGGGATTGATTAAGAAAATGCAAAACAAAAAAAGAATACTGAAATCCTGAAAGATTTAATCAAATTAAAATTGACTGTTTATAAAAAAGGATACTTAAGGCAGTCAGTTGACTGGAAAGATAAAGAAGTTGACAGCTCAAGAAATGTTGCCCGAGGATAAAGAAATCGCATTTCAACAGAATACAACTAACCTGAAATCAAAGAAGTGAAGAACATTTTACGATAATAATCATTCGTGATATGTGAAAATTCCCATTGCTAACATTAAATGATAATGAAACTCATAACCGAGTGCACAGATGTGAACGCTGGCCAGAATATTACCCGAATCTCTGAAAGCTTGTGCATTTTATTCCGGCATTCCGCAGTCTAAAAATACATTGATACACACGAGGTTCCTTCGCCTCCGGGAATCATTTATAAGCTCGACTCACGTCGCTAAGAGCAGTTAGTCGATACCAGAGTTACTCGATATAATGTATCAATTTATTAACTATAGCGCATTCCTCTCTTAGAAATGCAGTACAGGCCTTATGGAGAATTCAGAGAGATAAAGAATAGCGCTATTGAAAAGCCATGAAAAATAGGAAGGAATGCATTTAGTCATACTTCATACTAAGGTTGGAATGCACTATACTCAGTTATTCTCCACGTACAGGGTGACTCGGCCAGAATTCCCATTATTTTTGAACTTAGAAAGAAATGTTTGATACAAAACGTATACAAACTAATTCAAGGTTTTTAATGACGTTTACCGTATAACAAATGCACATCGAATAACCGAAGTATAAAGACATTTTCTTTTTTCTTAAATGGAATAGTTGGTATAATTGTACATATTTGGATCCGAAATTAAATTCTGATAATAATTTCTCTAAATGATTTTTATATAAGACAAGGAGTTTCCAAGATATTTGTATTTAATAAGTTCTAATACGTGCGTACAAAGCAGGGGTTCCCAAACTTTTATAACCGCCGAACTCTTACAACAAGAAAATAAAAATTTCCATCAACCCCCTTCAGATTTAATTAATACATATTATTCTTTGGGTCATGTCAAGATTTGTCAATTTTTTTAAATAAATTTGACATATTGTTAGTTTTTTTTTTTAATTTATATTATGGTCCTAACCTTAATCATCATTCTTTATTTTTTTTTATTCCCCATTTGACTTAATTTTATTTAATTTTTAATATAATTGACGGAGGGTTGCTCTTTTCTTTTAATCGATTTCATTCATTTTGTTTTTACTTTTAGATAATCAACTAATCATGTTGCTTTTTGTTTTCCCTTCGGTTAGGTTTTATTTGACATGACTTTTAATTTTTTAATTATCAATTGACCGCCTTTTGTTTTCCTTTCCATGCGATTTACGATTATTTTAATTTACATTTTAATCTTGTCGATTGATCGCCATTTTTGGCTTTGACTTGTTTTTATTTATTTTTTTATTATTAACGGTCGTCTTTTTTTCTTTAATACTATAGATTAAATTTTTATTTTCGTTCCGTCTTATTCGACGATCGTCTTTTGTTTTTGTCTTATTCCACTCGACTGTATTTTTGAAGTACTTTTATTCTGATCAATTGAACGTCTTTTTTTCTCTTTTATTTGAACTGATTTATTTAAATTTTATTGTAAATCTTTTACTTTTTTTTATAAACTATTCTCATGGGTCTTCATTGGACGAGACTTAACAACTCCGACCCCCTAAAAGACCCCTACAGATTCATCGACCCACATCCTGACCCTCGGAAGTTTCATCGACACCTTTCAAGTCTTTCCTTGTCTTATCCAAGAATTAGAAAGGATCTTTGGCAGAATATGGAATGTGAACGTAATGAAAACTTGGATATTTGGAGTAAGAAACTAAGAAGCTTCGAACTTCGAAGTAAACTCTTTTTGCATTTCAACTCTTCTTAATTGTTCCTTGCAAATATCCATGCTAAGTTCACTCTCCGTGTTCTGTTCAAGGTCCTTTTCTGTTCTGGCAAAACATAAAACCACAGTTCTTATGATTTTTTTTGTTGCAACACCCATTTCTAATTTGCTTGCTTTCCCTTTTAATTATTATTTATTGTTGTTAACCAGCATTATTATAAATAGAATTGGGCTTAAACCTTCTTCTTTTCCTAAAAGTTTTCATGTTATAAATTTATCCGAGTAACTGTTTCTCATTTTTAATTCGCTCTAAATTCTGTATTGTCAAAATACTATCTTCACTTATTTCTTGTGTCTTCAGTAACAGTTTTATTTTTTATTTGATAATTTTTTATTTTAGGCCTTCTTGATGAAAAATACCAAATCGACATCGTTCTCTTTTGTAGTTTACTTCTGCATCTTTTCCAGTCGGTAGTTGCGATATTCTTCTCCAATTATTTATTTTTTCTTTTTGTACAAGGTGTAATCAGCATCGATAGATTTTTAAATCGTTGAAATGGTTGGTGCGAAAGGAAAACAAAGATGAGCCGGAACCAAGAATTGGTTGGTATCAAAACAGGCCTGTGTTGTACTCTAAGGACGAGGCTGACACAAGCCCTGACGAGCTGTCGGTCCTCCAAGGCTATTTACGAATCCAATTAATTTTGTAACGACGAAAATGATAATAAAAAACTAGTGACTGTACAATTGAAAAATACATCAAATGAAAGAAGATGGAACGAAAAAGGGATGACTTCAAAACTGATGGAAGTCTGATAGGTGGCGATTGTCAAGATGTAGTATTACCATTTAGTTGCAAGGTGGGTGTAAAGATTAAAGGTTCATTTGTTATAGGAGCAATTTGTTATAAATTCACCGAATTCCACTGTACGTAGCTAAATATTAGCAATGATAAACAAGTAAAATCCACGAGCATTAACTCTCATCCGAACACGGGCGCCTTAATGTTTTCGTTCATCAAGATTCATTGCCCGAAGCACAGTCAACAAACTCCCACAGAGTGCACACCTCATTATAACTTATTAAGGTGGTGTCGCTCCCACTCCGGGGCCCCTTGAAGGCGCCCTAATTAAGCAGAGAACTGTGAGAGGAAGCAACTCCGCGCAAAGGAAACACAAAAGAAGCTGCATTTCCTGGGATGCGACTGCGATCTCAGATCTTTATCTTTATCACTTTCTTGCCGGCGTAGTCTCTTTAAAGGTGAGACGTGTAATTATCGCCATTTTTCACGTGGTTAACACAAGTTTTCAAGGCGTCACTCTTATTATAAACTAATTATATTGAAGCTGAGCTTATACTTACGTAAGTTGGTATTTTTTTTTTTTTTTAACAAAGACGAAAATAATTTTTGCTCTTGGTTACTGTTGTAAAACTAATCAAGACAAGTCAAGAAAAATCTTCATTTGCTGCTGCACCTAATAAATAACGTACGCAATTAGCTTGCAGCAATATATTTAGTCGTTTAATATTTCGTTTCGATAGATATGCGTCCACATGGATTACCGATTATTGCCTATATCCTTTCAGTTTGAATTATGTCTTCTATTTTCAGTTTGTGTGCATAACTTATCGTATGCTTATAATAGAAGTACCACTATAAGGTGAAAATATTAAATATTACTCCTACTTTCCAAACAAACATCGATAGAGGATAGATTTATTCTTGGAACGAATCATAAGAGTAGATTATTGTTCTAGTTTCATTACTTTTAATAAAGTTGGGAAATCGAGTTTGAAATACTTGACTTCTTATACTTAGTTGTTGTTTGAGCTTTCTTGATGTTTCTAAAACAACATCCGGGGAAGAACCGAACCGCGTGATTATTTTATTCGATTTAAACGAAGTCACCATTATGTCACTTGTATGAAGTGAGTTCGCCTTCATTTCACGCCATATCTCGACTTATATCTGCCGCATTATATTGATGGGTAGTCTCGGATGGCATCGAAGATAAATGGCGACGTGTCCCAACAAATTCCATCCGTAGACGTCGATCGTAAATTATAAGGTGCGAACTCGCTCTCCCTCGGATTAGGTTTTCACTTTTGGACGAAATTTGATTTACTTCCCGGCCTCATTTTTTAACGAGCCCGATGATTTACAGCCAGCCGATTGTCGAGGAGTTCTTACTTAAATCCGTGGTGTCCCGTTCGTGGAGAGAACGAATTGAATGTTCAGTTCAAGACAAAAGAGATGTTTACCTTCCTAGATTAATTATTGGCATATATCGGATGAAAGTATGGAACTGAATGTCAATCTCATAAGGGGCACGTTAGGTAGGCGGTATCCCGATCGCGTACTTTGCGTTTATTAACACATACCATTGCATAGTAATCAAATAAAGCCATTATTATTATATTCATCGCATTAATAAAACTGGCGGCGAGCGTGCGCGTTGCAATCAGAAGAATGACCGTGAATATCCATACAAACGTCCTAAGTTTGATTATTAGACGTTTCTTTTGCGTGCATACAACAATTCCGCTGCACAAAGTAATCATTCTCTCAGGCGCAATTTATTACAGACAAGACGTCCTAATTGCGGCTATCTTTATTATTATTACAAGTGCTCCCTGCAAAAGCTCACTTCTCATTAAAAACATAAAATAAAACTGATCGGCGCAATTTAGCTCGGCGCAAAACTCTATTATTGATTATCAAAGCGTGAAATGGAGAACGCTGCTTTGCATAATATATAGATTTATTGTAAATTGCCGAGTTTCTGGCACGGAAAAAATTTAATTGTCGGCGATTAGCCGGCGCAATTAATTTCGATCGGCACTCTGCGGGCTATAAATCGACGTTTCGTCGGCGAAAAAAAAAACTTTTAATTAATTATATCCTGGCCGGTACATAAATCTAACAATTAAGAAACTGTGTGCAGCTTTTGTAAGACGATTATAATGCAAAGCGATTCATTTTATTATCGTGTAGTCGTTGTCAATTATTTTTCAAGGAGGGAAACAAAGTAGAAAGCTCGAATGTTTTCGAAAAATAAACCGAAACAAATCATAATTCTCCATTTCCAGGGGCGGACGAACCGGGGTCTCGCGCTTTCAGGGGCCCCGCCTAGAGAAAGTTTTCAATATTTTAACTCACGAAATTCAGTCACAATGAAGAACATCGAGAAATTAAATTAAAATAATATTATAAATACGGATCTATATGAAACGAACTTTTAGAGAAACACACGCTCTTATTCCTAGAATAACATCTGTTGTATGAGGACTAGATTTTATGGTCTTCAATAATTTTTAATGTCTCATGAATTTGTACCAAATTTGACCTCGAAAGTCTTTAAGGCGACGGAATTAACACGAGAAGAAATTATTAGAATTTAAGCTTGCTTTTAAATAATCGCGTTATGGGAGATTGTAGATAAACTGATTCTCTTTGATTTTATTTCATTTTTTTTTAGTTACAGACCGATCGTATTTTGTCTTTACTTGATTCAGTTTGGCTTTATTTTATATTTAAATTATCAATTTAATTCCCTCTTGCTTTATCTTTAGTGCTCTTAATTCGATTTGACTAAGTATCATAGAATATTTACTTTCGTCTTACCTTTATCACCGATCGTCTTTTATTTTACGTTCTTAATTCCTTATTCTTCTAATTCTTATTTGATTTTATTTAACTGAATTTTTATCACAGCGTGGAAACTAAGCAGCGGATAAATACGATATTTTCAGGACAATCAATTTTTTTAAAGGACGTTCGGAACAGTCAATTTCGTCTAATTTTATGCTCTCTCCAGAAATTATTTTTAATACTACAGGATGTTCGCAAAAACCTGGGAGTGTGTTAATTTTATTTCTTTTAATGGCACTCTCCCAATTAGACAAAATGGACAGATCCGAGCGCACTTCTAAAAAAATTAATCATCTTGAAAACATCGAATTTATCCGCCACTTAGTTTCCAGGCCGTATAATTAATTGATCGTCTTTTGTTTTTTCTTTATTCGATTTCATCATTTAATTTATTTTTACTTTTTAACTATCAGTTTACCTTTAATTAATTGCGATTTCATGTTTTAATTATCAGATGATCGTGTTCTGTTATTGTTTTGCTTTTAATTTACACGATTTCAGTTAATTTTACATTTTAATCTCTTGATTTTCTTATTTTATGCGATTTTATTTTATTTATTGATTATCGCTTGATCGTCTCTTGTTTTTGTTTTTCTTTTAATTTACTCGATTTGCATTTAGGGAAGGAATTAAAAGGTCCCTTCGATCGACAGCCATTTTCGTTTTCTCTTTTATACGATTTGGTTTCATTTATTGATGATTTATTGATCGTCTTTTGTTTTTGTTTTTTTGTTTTATTTACTGGAATTGAGTTTATTTTTAATTTAATTCCTGCGACCGATGGCCATTATCGTTTTCTCTTTTAGGTTTAGGTTTGATTTTATTTTTATTTATATTTCTTTTTATTATCTAATTTTTATTTTTACATTTTAATTCCTTCGATCGATGCCCATTTTTGTTTTCTCTTTTAGGCGATTTGATTTGATTTTTTAATTATATTTTTTTAACATTTCACGATTAATTTGTTTATATAATTTTCATTTTCGTCTATTTTCTTTCATTTGACTTTATTTGACACGATTTTTTTAATTACCAGTCGATTGACTTTTTTTCTTTTACTCAATTTGAGTTTATTTCATTTTAATTTTTAATATTTACAGATTAAATTCTCGGTTGTCAATATTTAAATCGATTTTACTTATTCTTAGGTTTACATGTTTTTATTTTTGTCTTATCTTCATCCACGATCGTCTTTTGTTATTGTCTTATTAGATTTGACGGATATTTTATTTTTTGATTATCAATCAATCGTCTTTTTCTTTTCTTTGCTTCTACGCCTTCATTTTATAGATACCTTTTTATTACATAGTCATATTTTTATTCCACAATTTTACTCCGTACACAGTTCCATTCTTATTTCACACTTTCAAATAACGACATTTTTGAAAAATTGAGACACGTCAAATAACAATCACGTGAAACTATTTCATCTGCCTTTTTAAATTTACTTAGTATTTTCTGGTTTTTATAATGCAAAAAAACAAACTTTTTCCCCTTTCGTACAGGCCCCGTAAAAAATTCTCGCCTGGAGCCTCGCCACCATTAAGGCCGTCTCTTGTGTAACAAGAGTTTAAGGTTTAAACCTCTCCTTATATTCACATCTAATGTCACTAAAATATTTCGGTTCACCCTGTATTATCTGCGGCCCTCAACAACCCAAAGCGCTTTCTCCAAATGCTTACACTGCCCTGTAAAGGATAGAAGTCGTATCTGACAAAATCATTGTGGGGACCGTCTCTATTTTTTGATTGGAAGGAAAATTGAAAATTTGCTCATTGCTCATTCAAGTCTTGTCTTTAGTATTGGCAGAAAGAAATTTTAAATTGAGATCATGAAGAATTTAAACGATTTACAAGATAGTTTCAAAACTCAAACTGCTCAAATAAGACCTCCACACTAACAAATTAATTACTGTGCGCTAAGTAACTTTTAAAGCTAGAGATTTAAAAACTAATTAAAAATTTATAAGTGCATAAACTGCTCGGACCGTGGCAAGCGCAAAAAGAGCAAAACGGGGGGGCGCGGACAGGCCCTAATTGCCGATTATTATTTTCCTAACTTATTAGGGCGAATTTAGTTCTAATTGGCTGCGAGTACGGTGTGCAATTTTCTATGCAAATTAATTGTTGCTAAACGGAGATGGCCGCACGCGATTGCCGGAAATTCTGGCTGCGATAATCAGAAGCGGTCGTTGCAAAATGTGCCGCGCAAACAGACCAAAATGTGCAAAACGGCTCTCGAGAGTGGTCGTTAAGCTAATTAAAAAAGAAATGAACGGGGAGGAAATTGATTTCGAATGAGTGATTCGTTAAAGCGTAAATTATAAGGCAGGGAACGTCTTGAATATAGTTATTAAGTTATTATTTTCTCATAATTTTGACGTCAAGACTTTGTTACTTGTGTAAACAAGCTACGTTTCAAGAATCCTTGTGTGAGAATCCAAATTTTAAGGATCATTATTTTTATAATATGTAATTCAGTACGCTTATTTAATACGGATATTTTATTAAATTAAAATTCATAAGGAATGATGAATCATGCAAAAGAGCCTTGATCGAACCTTGATACTAAAAAAAAATAGAATTAGTCATCAAGGTTACCACCGCCTATTGCAAAGCTGACGTAGACTAAAGTAGGTCATCGAATCCCAATAAATAGGTTGCTTTTCAAATCAGAGAGGAGTTCGTCAAGGCAGTTGCGCGAGGCACGAATTCCTGTCATCTAAGAAAGTGCTTCTTCGATTCCGAATGTAATTTAGTTTGCGTATCACGAGTAGTAAATTTTTCAAAATTCTAAATTCTTTCTTTTAATCAAATTTTAATTTTTCGAATTTATTTTAATTTAAAAGTGTACCTCAGAAACATCCACGATCGGTAATGGTGAGTTTAAATAGAATAGAATCTTTGTTGCTTAAAATTTAGCATCTAACAGAGGTTCTTAGAGATAAGTTTTGTTAATTTTTCCTTCTCTCTTTCATACTCTATTTCAATTTTATATCAATTGTTAAATTTTAATTAGTTAAACAATTTAATTGAATTCATGTAATTATTTGGTTTTTGTGGTAAAATTTCTCTTTTGTTTGAATATATTTTGTAATTTAAAGCTTTGTAATTTTATTTAAACGATAAAAGAAAGGTCTATTAAGGAAACATAGAAAGAAATAAGTTTTCGACAATTCCAAAAAAGATATTAGTAGACACCATTCGAGCTAATCGGGGAAAACGATTTGGAAATCAATTTCTGGCTTTCCATGCTAATACGAGAGTGCTACTAACAAAGAAATCGAATTCAATATCTTACGGATTGCTAAAGGAATTGAGAACAAAAGGGGATGAAAAATGAGTTTCCAACCCCCGTCCGGACGTGCGTTCTGCACTTGCCCATAAAATAATTCAGAGTAAACTTCAAAATTTTCAACCTTTAAATATGTATTTTTTTTATTGTAAAGTAAAATAATTCTTTCACTTCATCAATTCGCATTGAAAGTAAAATCAAGGTTAGCTTATTTTTAACCGTAGTTTTATACTAAACGAACATACTACAAGTCGATTTAAAATTTTTAACTTTATTTTCCTTATATTTGTCACCATTATGGGGCCAGTAAAACTTTCCGAAGTTTCGTCGCAAACTTTTGCGCCGTAATCTTGCTCACCAGTCCGCACTCGGAAAAATTTTATTGCCCCATCGCATCGCTGCGATATCGAGATTTTTATTAGCGAATAAAAGCGAACGTTGTTCTAAAATATGTTGAAAATGTCCACCGTCGGGGGATAGGTGCGAACGTAAGATCGTTTATAGTTAGGACGGTCCTTATTGCTCCGGCCCTGTCCTATACGCTATTGGCAATCGCACGAGGAGATGCAAATTTTTGAGTGTGAACGCGTGCCATCGTCAGCACAAACCGAAAAATGTGCTTGCCGAAAAAGGTATCCTGAAACCTCTTATATTTTAAATTACTGTTTTATCAAAAACCATTACGATTTGATTCTTCAACAAAATGTCTATAACAGTGCATTTCAGATTTTTGTCGTTCACCAAATTGATTTGCGTCTGGAAATTTATAATTCCTTAATTAATAAATGGGAGTAAAAAAAATGATGCGGATTGAACGGCGATGCGACGTCGCATATCGTCACATATCTGTCGAAACGAAATATTATTGAACGTCTTAGTTAGCTAATTATGTACGTCATTTATTAGGTGCCTAAAATCAAATTATGTGCGTTACGCCCAAAAACTATTATTTCTTTAGAAAACTGCTTGTGGTGTCTTGCACTGTATGGGGCGGTAGCACCATTGTGTTGAATGAAAACAGGCTGAAGCTCACCATCAAACTAATAAAAGATTAATCCTTAAAAGAACTGATTTATTAAAGTCGTGAAATGAGGGCAAATAATAATAATAACAATAAGGCGGCAAATAAAAAAGTACATAACAACCGATAATTAGATAAGAGCCGCTACAATAAAAAAAATGGTACTGCGGCAGCTCTGCAAATCACACCTGTATTGTTGGTTGCCTAACTGTCAGGCAGCATGTGATTGTAAGGTGTTGGATACAAACAATGTTGAAGGTCCTGTACTACCATATTATACCAGGTCATCCATTTTCTAAATAAAACACTTAATATTACAAACAGTAGCGTCCAATAAAATAAACAAATATTTTAAATTTGAAAAACCATTGGAAAGTAAATGAGTTCACCTCACAAAAGCCAGAACTTCGCCGCAGAATTTCACTCAATTACATTCAGAAAATTACTTTTTTAATTAATGACCCTCAAGAAGATGAGATTTAGGTTACTTTACAATAACCCAAAAGGAGTTAATCTTCTTCTACTATACATTATAGTTTCATTTGAATACGGTTGCTTAGTTTAATATACTGTCCCGAAGGATAAACCTCTATTCACATTATGATTAGGTACCTACCGTACTCTTCCCGTTTATGTAACTGGAACTGGCCTTGAAACGGAAATAAATTTTAGGAGAAAAGATTTCTAAGTAATTGAATTAAAACGACGTTCTCCAAACATTTTTTTTTTCACCAGAAGACAACTTCGAATTTGGGAATTTTTCAAAATCCTCAAGTATTTTAGGGTGATTTAGATTTAATTTTGATCTAGTGAGGATGAGTCGATATATGTAAATACCTGGAATAAAACAAATTGTCATTTCTATTTGGTATGATTCTTTGATTGAATAAAACAGCGCTCTCCCAATTTCCAATAGGAAATAATCGAGGAAAATATGTCGCTCTTATCTACCAATCAATCCTTAGCTCCTACTCTTCGTAGATCTTCCTCCATTGTTGCCAGTTACTATTTCTGGAGTCCACGAGTACCTTACTACTTTTCCTTCTGCCGCTGTGTACCCTACTCGGCGTTTTTTTTTTTGTGGTCCAATCGATATCGCATGTTCCTGTCTTTTCAGGTTTTCTGTTTCTGTAAGTGAGAAGTACTTGGCCTCTTCCACCTCTTCCCCATTTGTTTTTCTTATTTTATTATCATTTTATTTCTCGGGTCTACAAGTACCTTTCTACTTTTCCTTCTCCTGCTGTGAACCCTATTTGTTTTCTCTAATTGGTATCACATGTTCCAGTCTTTTTAGCTTTCGGGTTTTTGTAAGTGTGGGAAATACTTGGCCTCTTCCATCTCTTCCCCATTCGTTTTTCTTATCATTTTATTTCTCCTTCATAATTTTCCTTTGTCATATCAATCCAGTTTGGGTTCAGCTTGTATGCCTCAGTATTCGTTTATAAATTCAAAATCTTTCTGCTTTGGATTTGAACTATTTTAGGATGTTTCCTTTTACTGTCCTCTCCCTTTTCCTGACAACTATTTATTAGTGTTGCCCTTCGGCATTCAAATCTTTATTATTGTTTGTATTTAATTTCTTCCTCTTTTTGTCATTTGCCAATGTTTGCATACTATTGAACTTTCCAACAACTTTATTATTCAATCCATTGTCCTAGCTTCCGGTAATTCTCCTTTTGCTTCTAGAGAAATATTAGACAAACCATCGATTAAGTGTTTTTCTGTCTCTCTTTTCACTTCAGACCCATCAGTTACTTTTTTTCTCTTTATTATTTTTCCCAGCGTCATTTCATTCCTTATTTTTTGAAGTCGATGAAGTTTTATGCCGACCATTTCGACTCGATCGGACAGGGATGGAAAGGAGCGACAGATTAAACGAAGAAGGGAAAATCTTCTGCCTTAATTCAATATTAACTGCTTTTCAACCCCTTCAGTCTCCCGATTCTTTTAGTGGTCTGTACAAAGCCGAACTACGATTTTCTTTGCTAGAAGCGCCTGGTTTTCAAAGAGAGAGCCAAAAATCGTTTTCTGCTTCGCTCGAATTTCAGAATAGTCGAAATCGGTCCACTCCTTATCTCTTTCTCAATTTGGGGAATCGTTCTTCCATTCCTCCGTTTTACAATAGTTTCAGTAAAAGTCCGAAATTTTTAATAGTAATATAATAAACAAATACAAGAGAAAATTAATAAAATTAAAATAAGCGAACGTTAATACAATCGCAAAGAATATGAAACAAATAAAAAAGTTTTTTAAAACGAGCTAAAGGAGTAATTTATTGATTTACTTGACTTTTCGCAAATATAATTATTTGCTTTATCAAAAGTGATATATATATCTCCCTCTGCGATTCTCACGAGCCAGAACTACCCAAAAAAAGTTAATGCAATTGTTTAGATTACAAAAAAACAACAATTAACGTGAAACTGAAAATAGAATATGAAAGGGAGAAGGGAAGATCATGAAAAAAATATCAGCACACTTCTATAGGCTTTGTTTAGATGGTATACTTTAAGCAACAACGATTCTAATTTATTTAAACTCGCCCTTACCGGTCGAGGATGCTTTTTAGGTACATTCTATTTAAGTTAAACTAGAAACCTTGGCGAAAAATTTGGAATTATCAAAATTTCACGACGGGAAAAATTGAGACGCGGTGTCAAACAGACAAAGTCACGTTCGGAACTGGCGCAAGTTTTCTCTCTCGTTATGATAAGGTCCAGCTTGTATATACTCTTAAACTGGAGTTTATCAGTGCAAAAGAAAAAAAGACAAATGATAGTGGTGAATGGGACACTTATTTGTATTACATAGGGTACGGATCTGCAAAGCACAATTTGGGAAAGGGTGACTTAAGATTGTCGAACAATGTGTGAACAGAACAATTTATGTACATAACAATATTATCATAGAACGTTCTTCATTATAATTTACTTTAACTTAAGTGCATCCGAAAACTTTGTTACAAAGATTACAGAAATGAATGGTGCTTGCATTAACCTTAAGATGTATAAAACGTGCTTTAGAAATTTAACTTAATCTTTCCCGTAAATGAAACAAATTTTGATGAGCACAGATTAAATGTAGATGTCTTCATTAAACAATGTGCAAAATGTGTAGAACCGAATGGCAGTTTTATTGAACAGTAAAACTTCATTCTTTATCAGTACTCCAGATACTAATTCATTTCAGAAATTTACGATTTACGAGCTGCATTTCGGTTCGACGGCTCGTCATAAACCAAGCAAGACGCCATTTTCATTCCGGCAAATGGAATAGATTTACAGACAGCACCGAGCTTTGTTGTATGTATGCAGGAAGGATCGTGTATTTTTTTTGTTTCTTCCTTATTAACATAATTCTTTCGGTACGATTTTAAATGCAGGAGCGTAAACTGATGGGGGCGAAAGCCTATCGATTTCCGACGAAAATTATGCGGCCTCCAAGAAGCAAGCCAGAAATAATGGCATCTATAAAGCGCCGTTATTGCTCTCGCCGATATTTTGAATTCTGTTTCCAGCTATCGATATTGCCCATAAATTTCTATTCATATCGAAAACCATAATTATTGTTTCAATAAATCCGTTTTATGCCGACTATTTCGACTCGATTATACGGCAGTAAAATCTTAATTTATGTTAATATTATTTATAAGTTTCTTGAGGAACGTGAAAACAATACAAAACCAAATGTTACTACTTACTCTTTTTGTTACCTACTTTTTGAAGTTTAACAAAACCTTCTCCCTCTAAAAGTGATTTTATAATCACAGAATCAAAACAGAACGACTATTCTCGAAAAATCCGGACTCTCTTTTTTTTCTTGCATGTACAACTTCCGGTCTATGTTCTCAATTTAAAACAACGAGCTGTATACCGTTGCTTTAACTTGTTTAATATGAATTAATTACACTGTAAGTCCGACACCAATCCACTCCACGTCAAGTATCAACTTATTTTAAACTCTTCTGCAATTATAAAAATGTGAGCTTAAATAAACGCCACCGTCATTTTCTTAAAACGAAACAAAAAAAAATTTGCTCGCCTTGTTTCTTCTCGCCCTCGCGTTTTAAAAACTCCGGGGATTAAAGATCTTTATTGCGATCGCAGCTGGCTTGGTCAGGCAAATCTTTCCCGTACACCTTCGCGTGGAACTTGAGTTTCAACGTCAGGACTCGAGATGGTCTGCCCTGAACTAAACATCTTTTTAATCCTTGTCCCTCGGAGTTGTCCTTATTCGCTGCGAGTTTGCATAATTCCAGGACAACACAAAACTGTTAATAAATTTGCCCGTTTTATGGAGATCGCGACCGGAGATGATTTACAATCCCGTTTAATTTGTAGCGGTTTAATTCCTTTTTATTTGCGATCGGTTCTCTCCATCTCTCTCTCGCTCTCTTTAATTTAATTGGAATGAAGAAAAATAAAGGAACGTAACTGACATGGATTTGCGCTTGCCTCGCGGAAATTTAATTCGCGTTTTTATCGCGCCGGAGGAGCAAACGCAAGACGTTCCTCCCGTCGCCTCTTCCGGAACATAAAGAGATTATGTTGGCGGCGCACACGGCAAACAAACATCCATCTCGAAAACCACCCCCGACAATGGGAGACAATAAAATCATATCATCGTTACAATCTGCCATCTGCCATTGTTTCGTGCCGGGGATAAATATTTTATCCGGATGTTACGCACTAGTTGTCATCGTCATCTTGCGTTTGTCAGATGGATGGATCCGTCTATTAGGGGATGAAACTGTAATAAAAGAGACAGAGAATATCCCTTGTTACATAATCACAAAAAAAAAAACGTAACACTAATTAGTATGTTCAGAATAATTAAATATTTTACGTGACTTACTTACTTATTAATTTGTTACGATTATTTTTTAAGGGGTAGTCGTAATAAAGGACGTAACCAAATAAGGAATGCCTTTGTTAAGTAATTCCACCGGAGTTTGTCCAATAGATTTCAGGATTTGGGCGAAAGCTCTACGGTGTGCACTCGATCATATGCGTCATCATGTACAGTTAGTGATGAATCACATATGGGAATTTTCATATATCGCGGACGCTCACTGCAAAATTCTTGATGGGTTGAGAACTATTTAAAGCAAGGATTTCTGCATTTCTAAACATGTCCGTCCATCTTTTTACTCGTATGACTTATTAAATCATTCAAAAATGACTTCAGCGCGGCGTCATCTTATTTTTTTTTCCGAACCTATTCTGATTAAATCGCGTAAATTTAGTTTCGATCTGATTTGAAACGCGTGAATTTCGGATCCGAACTTATTCGTGGTCACCGGAACGAAATTCGCATCGCGTGTAATATGCAACAAATCGCTTAACGTGAACAATGCGAACAATGAACGCGTCTGACTGAACATTCACCTGAACGGCAACCGGAAATGCGGCCGTACCTGCAACATTGCGCCCGGGCGGCGTTTGATGTATGGACATCACCGGCCGATTAATTTCAGGCGATAAATCCTGAATCGACGACGGTCAATTAAAAGATTTTCACGCGTCATCGTCATCTAACGCATGGCTAATCGATTCGTGCTGACACAGATACTCATTAGAATGAAGAAAATGAATTTACTCTGCTTTGAGCAAGCCTGACTGAATAAAAACAAAAACGTGGTTAAATTTACCCCTTTGTCTTGATCATTGAGGTTAAGTATATGTGCTGTATAAAGCGTGCTACTGAAATCCGATCCTTTCGCGAGCCTTTAGTATGGCAGAACGAACGGAGTACCGCGCATTTTATCAGGCACAGGTTATGTTCTCTGGTGCTCTTTATTTCTGCCATACGAAAGAGTCCGACATTCGGCTCGTTTTCTGCTCGCTTATTACACCTCCTGTTACTTAACCTCCATGTTCACGATTAATATCAAAATGACCAGTAACACAAATTGGTTGCGAAATTGTATACGTGACAATGAAGTATGTAATATACTTGATTTTAAATCTTATATTTATATACTGGGTGCCCCAAAACTAACGCTCAAGTTCGTGGAATTTGGTTCAGGAAGTCAAAGCAATCAGAAATCAAAGAGTGATGAAAAGGAAAGAACAATAAATACTGAAAACAAGAAAAAACCTTTAAACGGGCTAAGGAGAGAAGGCCTGTGGAATATTCCGAAAAACAGAAGGATTGGTAAAGAACAACAGAAACATATTAAAAGTATTTATAAAGATACTGAACTCATCTTGAAGATAAGAAAAGTCGGAGCTTCACATTAAAAGCAGAGCTTAAGCAGGAATGCATCCTGAATCCGTTTTTTTTTTCTCTTCTGATCCTGGACGAAGATGTAAAAATGTTCTAAAAACATTATCGTGTTACGTCATCCCCGTCATCCCCCCTTCCTCCCGCTTATTGTGTACGTAATAACAATAATTTTATTGATTTAAAAATTGTGGTAATTATCGAGTCAAGTTTGTTAATAATTGTTTCACCTCACTATTATTTCTGTTCGTTTATTTTACTCCTTGAAATGATTGTTCATTTTTTTTATTAATGTTTGTTTCTTATTTTTGTTTCTTAAAAATTTCCTGTTATTGATCGCATTAATATAACTGGAACCTCCTAAGCAAGAGCTTAGCTTATCGGAAGCAACGTTAATTTCGGCACCCTTCCTAATTATACTTAGTTATAGTGGGGATCAATAATACAAGACAAAGCATTTCAGAGAGAAGGAAATAACTTGAAAGAAGTAAAATTGAATGAGTATCTGGAAGTTAAGTTAAAAGTACAAACGATGAATTGAATGAGAGAGAAGCAAAAGATGGAAGGCTGTTTAGTTTCCAAAATAATAGCATAACAGGAAAAAAGTAAAGGGAAAAGATGAAATAGTAAAAGAAAAAAACGGTCAAACCGAAAGACAAAAATAATTGAAACGTACCTGCACAAATGATGTTTCAAGAAAAACAAAAGGACAGTCGAAAAATCAGAAAATAAGAAATGAAAGTTTGCAGTTATCGTTAGTGGTGAAATAAAACCAAATAAAATGGCCAGGATGCATCCAAAGGAGGAGGGAAGAACGATTAAGAAGAAGAACGCAAGAAACCAAATAAATCGGAGGAAAACGGAAAGGAAGACGCAAAATAACTTTGAAGAAGGAAAGTAGCGAAAGAGGAATAACGTGGACGAAACTGCCACAACTCCCAAAATATAGAAATCGATGAAAGCACAGAAGGAAAATAATTATACAGGGTTCACCAAAATAGGCTACTCATTTTTTCTGTATAAGGTAACTGAAAAAAATGTTTTCTTTTTAAGGCAATGGACTTTGGGATTTCAGCCAATTATTTTAACCCAAACTCTGCCTGTCACAAGCCAAATTTATTTAATATTTCGCAGGAAAATTTGTTTGATTGCTATAAAAATGAACTGAATAGGATTCTGGAAAATGAAGATAGTAACTATGGCTAGCAGACGACACGATAGTTATAGGGAAAACAGAGAAAGCATTTAGAAAATAACTTAAACGTACCACAAGAACTTAAGAAGAAAAAAACTTGAAAATGAACGTGCAGAAAACAAAAACCTTGGTAATAGAAAAAAAATAATAGAAACATGACGTAAAACTGGACGGGCAATGCCGAGAACAAGTAAGAAGCTATATATATTTGGGAGTAATGATCAGGAAACGAAAGGAAACTTTGAGGGTGAAATAAATGAGAGAGTAACTAAATCGGGAAGATTATTCAACAGTATCAATGGACCATCAAGACCACTTTTCTGGGTAAATAGAAAACCTCACCAAGGAAAAGACAGAGAGGATGGCCTAGAAAACTCTGGAAGAATGAAGCGCATGCAGTTGCAGAAAAAAAGAGGAGTAGAACGAAGGTAGCCGCAGGTAGGAAGAAATGGAGGGAGATATGAAAGAGAACACCTCCCGACGACTCAACTGCAACACACCTTTACACCGAAAGGTCGAAAAGCTGAAGATTACATTAAATAAGAACGATGTTCAATTATAAAGTGAAATTATTTTAGCAGAACTTTGCAACTCCTTCTCCTACCCCCTTCGAGTAACAGTAACCACCAGAAAAAATTTGAAACGGAATAAGGGTTCATGTGGTACTTCAGGATTTTCAATTCTATATTCAGTAGTACATTTTTTTTATAATTGCTGTTTTAAATGCAATAGTCTTGAAGAACTGAAAGACAGAATAAGAAATGCAACCCGAGGAATCAGTCCGGAAACAATCCACAAAGTTTTGCCTAAGTTCGAACTTCTCTTTGGTTATTGTCAAGAGGACATTTTGAGCTGTTACTTTGATACTGGTGTTATTACTTTTGCTTATTGCATTACTTTAATTAAAAAAAAATCTTATAGTGCTGAATAGAAAATTAAAAGGCCTTTCAAA
The DNA here is from genome assembly GCA_036172665.1 of Prosopocoilus inquinatus. Classification (NCBI taxonomy): domain Eukaryota; kingdom Metazoa; phylum Arthropoda; class Insecta; order Coleoptera; family Lucanidae; genus Prosopocoilus; species Prosopocoilus inquinatus. The sequence goes on from CM069873.1 coordinate 5,266,810, forward strand.
TGACGACTCCTCGTTGAATTAAAAAAAAAAATAATTGAAAGAGGAACTGTCGCTCGAAAGGGATAGGAGGGGGAAATACAAAAATTATTTTATAATTAATAATTACCGGACGGAATTATATATTTTGTTCGATTTATTTCGAACGAGGCGGCAACGAGTGTGTGTACATTGATGCATCGCTGCAGCGTTATACGTTTGCCGCTTCGTTTGTATTTAATCGAACAAAATATATAATTCCGTTCCCAATTAATAATTAGAAATCCTCGCGTTTCGTAGAAAATGAATTTATTCTAAATTTTAGGAACGCAGTGTATATAAAACATTTAAAAACATGAAAACCGAAGTTCTTCGTTTTTTTCTCTCTTAATTAGAGAAGTTGTGAAGACAAGTTTTTTTCGATTTAAAAAAAAATCTTCCAGACAAGCCTTTAGAATCGCCGGCTAATTCTGCTCCTCAAGTTTTCCGGCTTACATGATTAAGCCCATGATTGTTCCACCGAATTTGTTTCCTTTGTCCTGTCCGCGCCGCTGCAAATTATTCGGAAAGGGTGAGCGCTTTTTTTTCCCCGCCAGTATCGAAGAAATTCCTCGGCCGAAATTAAGCTCGGCGCTTTTAGGCAGGACGAAACTTTTATATACGTTTTAATTAAAATTAAAACCGGCTCGAGGTGTATCAACCGTGAATCGTTTAATAATAAGTTCGCGGGGGGGCCTTCTCATCCTCGCCATCGTTCTTTTTTTGGCAGGGGGGAACCCCCCACCTTATCGGAGGAGAAAGCTTGCCCGGTTTCCCGTTCGATGGCCGAGCCATCTGCTCTGCTTGTATGTACAGGTGCGCGTGCTTAAATCTCGGGCACGTGCCGATGAAACACGCCGACGAAAAAGAAAAACGACAATGAAATGAATAATTTATAAATAGGCCGAGAGATCGTGGCAGATGTTTACGGAAGACGGAGAACTTCCACCTGCTGGACGACCTTAAGCGTCGCCTCGCGCTTGTTTTATTTCGTTTATGTTTTAAGCGGCGTGTTTATTGCGGCCCCAAACCAAACCGCCACCGATTTAGTAGACGTTTTATTTTGCGTTAGGAGAATCTCTCAGATTTTTCTTTTTTTAAAAAATGCAAAAGCGCAAAACCCGGATTAGGTGCAGGCAAACACGTAAAAGCTTTTTCCAAAAATAAAAAAAAAAACAAACAAACAAGCGGAAGTGAACGCAAAAGTTTTAAGAAATTAAACGTTTCGTAACGGCGCGGCAATCACTCAGGCAGGGTGTCAGTCGTTACAAATGGTCCCGAGTTATAATCATTCAACAGCTTTAAGTTAACGACGCCCGGAAAGAAAGCGGCGCGGCGGGTCAGGGGCGGCGATTCCGGGGGATAATTAGCAATAAAATTTATTGTGGAATCGGCTGGCGGACGATCAATCAAACGAGTTCGCACCGGGAGAGACGTATTTGGCAAAATTGAAACCTGACAGCTCATTTGTTTCCTCCTCCCCGCCCCTCCCCACGCTCGACGAATCGAACTCATCACACTACCACACAGATTTAAGTTTACAAGCTGCTAATTATAATTAAAGTTAATTTAAAAATGAAAATCCGAATGTGCACACAATCGAATCGAAAAGTGAAAATTGACAAAAAAAATACTCCAAGTTCGCAATTAATTCTAATTTCAAAAGTATCAAAAGAAGAAATCAACAACAAAAAAAGAAAGCTCTTGAAATTATCAACGAATATAAAAACTTCAGTAACATCCTGTATAAGAGTAAGTTTTTAAACACATATCATTCACGAAAATCGCAAACAGTACCGAAAAAAGAAACTTCTTTTTATATAATTTTGAGCAAGAGCCAATTGGACGTAGTTACGTTAAAAGGAACCAAACGTCATTTGTTTTTCCTAGTATTTGATTCCTTTCTGCGTAACTACGTCCAATTATATGAATAAAAACATTTTTAAATAAAAGTGTTTTCAAATAAAAACCGTTTGAGGTGCACTGTATACGATTTCAGAGTCCCGTCAACCCTCGTTTAAGAACCATTTAATTTTGAATGAAAAGTTTAAGTAGCGACAACGCGTGATCGCTTTTTCTTGATCGCAGGACGTCACTACTTAAACTTTTCATTACTTTTACGTCGTATATGCGAACATCTTCTGACAAGTCGTTTTGCTTTGCAGTGGAAATCTCGAGTTGTGCTTCTGCTGACGAGTTCTCAAATAGGGCTGAAACAGAGGAAGCTCAAGGGATCCACTGCAATCGAAAACGATTTGCAATTTTTTTTTTATTGAAATTCTTAATTGAAGCGTTTCTTTTTCGATGCAAATTGCTATAAATATGTAATCATTCTCATATACTATTGAATAACAAATTATATATTTTGTAACACTTAAATTTATAATTGGTTTCAAGAGAATTTTTCTTTCCTTTCTATAAATTCCTATAAATATAATGAGAAAACGGGATGAGCTTTTAAGGCTACTATAACAATTTGCTTCGACAAAAAATATTATATTAAAACATTCTATGTACTGCAGCAGAGGTTCTCAACCTTTTTTTAAGCATCAAGAAAATAAAAATCTCCATCGACCCCCTTTCAAATTTAATTAATGTCTTCCAAAGCAGCACTTTTGTCGATGTGCTAATAACGTTAAAATTTAAATTTTGTTAAATAGTTATTTTATTATTCGATTTGACTCTATTTTATATTTGAATTATCATTAGTTTTATCTTCGTCGCCGATCGTCTTTTGTTTTTGTTTTTTTTTGTTTGGCATAATTTAATTCAATTTTTAATACAATCAATAAATCGATCATGTTTTCTTCTTTTAATTTATTTCATATGTTTCGTTATTATTTTTTTTATTTGCCAATTTATCATCTTTTGTTTCTGTTTTTCTTTTGGTTTGATCTTATTTGGCGTGATTTTATTTTTTATCTTCACCGATCGTCACTTTTTTTAATTCCTTTTTTGGCTTTATTTAATTATTATTAGACATTGTTTTCGTTTTTCTTTTTGTTTGATTTTTTTGACATGATTTTATTTTCTATCTTCACCGATCGTCTCTCGTTTTTTTCTAAATTCCTTGTTTGACTTTAATTTAATTCAATTTTTATATAAGTTATCAATTCATCGACTTTTGTTTTTTTCTTTTAATCTATTTCATATGTTTGGTTTTTGTTTATTAACTGCCAGTTTATCATCGTTTGTTTTTGTTTTATCTTTTGTTTGATTTTATTTGACATGATTTTATTATTTTTTATTTTATTTATTTCTCCGCTTACTAAATTTGAGTTTATTTTGGATTTTATTCTCGGCTCCCAAATGTGAGTTTATTTTGGACTTTAATCTCGAGGACTGATCGCCATTTTTGATTTGATATTATTATATTTTATTTTTAATCATTAACTAATCGTCTTTTTTCTTTAATATTTACAAGTTACATCGATTTGATTTATTATTAACTTTACACAATTTTAATTTTTCTCCTATCTTCATCGACGATCTTCCTTTGTTTTTGTTTTTATTCGATTTGGTTGTATTTTAAGAGTATTTTTAATTTGATAATCAATTGATCATAATTTTTTTTCTTTTATTCGAGTTATTTAATATTATTTGTAAATCTTCTACTTTTAATAAATTGTTCAGATAGGTCTCCTCCACTAAACAAGAATTCATAACTCTGATCCCTAAAAGATCCCTAGAGGTTCATCGAACCCTCTCTGACTCCTAACGGTTCATCGACCCCTCTCAAGTCTACATCGACCCCGTTGAGAAACCTTGGTTTTTACAGATATAATTAATTAATCAAGAAATGCACCTAACTTCATGATGGTTAAATTAAAAGACAACAAAAAAATAAATACAGTCGTGAAAGTATTTCGACGTAACCTTGATATTTAAGCAAAATTTGATACTTCGAATAATTTTTTTAATTAATTACAAACTGTTGGATAGATTTTTTCAAACATTTTCTTTAATTTCTGACATCGAAACCTCATCCTCGTTTGCTTAGCGGAATAATTGTCACTTCACTCTACTCACCCTGTATGAGCATTTCAGAACAAGCAAAACCACAAGGGGTAAGTTTAATGTAAGTAGGTATACAGATGGAAAATAAAGAAGAAGAAAAAGAACCGGAGGCAGAGGGAGAGAAAATTACTATGAAGACTACAGAAGACAACCTCATTGCAGAAGTTGAAAAGCATCCAGAACGAACTTAATACAGGGAAGAGTAATGTGTTGAGATAAGACCAGAAGGGGTAAGTTTGATGTAAGTAGGGCATCCAGAACGAACTTGGTAGAAAGAAAAGGAAAGTGTTAAGATAAGACCAGAAGGGGTAAGTTTGGTGTAAGTAGATATACAGATGGAAGATAAAGAAGAAGAAGAAGAAGAAAGGGAACCGGAGATAGAGGGAATAGATAAAAAAGAACTTGGGATAGATTATTTTCTGACTAAACACTGAAAAAACACAACTTAAGAAAGGGTTTAACATGTTAGGAGATTCAAAAAACTTTCTAAACAGGATCAAGATATTTGATAATTATTTTCAAATGCAGGAGTTTATAATAAATCAAAACATACCAAAGATGAGGCCAAGGAGGATTAAAAATTACACGAATTATGCATTGTAAAGGCCCTTTCAAAGATTCCTGGCGAAATTTTGATCGGTTTTAAAGTGTAAAACCATATTTTGAAATGGCGGCCGAGTTTTAGATCCTTGTTTCAAGAACGCCGCTCGAAAAGAAAGCACCGCACCGTTAAACAAGTGGACAACAAAACGAATCGCGAATTAACCGCCGAAGGCGACGTCGTTGTTCCGGAAAAATCAACCGGCACGATAATTTATGTACTAATTAAAGCGAGCAACGAATTTAGTAATGCAACGTAATCGAGCTAATTAATGTCAAACGTTCCTTTCACTATTGTTATTGATCTGAATAAAGTAATAGTTAACATTGCCGCATTCTTTCTGACTAAGAAGTTTTTTTTTGTTTAGTGTGCGTTACTATTGTAATACATGTATTTTTTTTTAGTTATTGTTCATTGAACAATAGGTGAAACCATCAAGGACAATTAGAGAGATTTTTACAGGATAATTCCAAAACGTACCTAGATTTGTATGCATCGCGTAAATATGAAAAAGATTTGCACCGCCCTGTAGATTAATCTTGGAGGCGATTGTAACAATCGTTTGGTTACTAAGGACCGGTTTCACCAGCACAGTTTCGCTTTAAATTTCGCTTTATTCCCATGGTGACAATTGCAAGGATAATTGTTTCCATAGGAATAAAACGGAGCTTAAAGTTATACTGTGATGGAGAAACCGGGCCTAAGGATGTTAGAGTGAAGCTTAATTTAAAAATGTGTTAATTAATCTGTTTTAAATACTTACCAACAGGTGGGGGTAGGCGGCAGTAAGGACCGCACGAATCTGAAACAAGCCGACATTAAATAAAATAGAAAAAATGTATTTATTAATTAAATGAAACGAACGAGGTAAACAAAACTAATGGAAATCTACATTCGCCCAACCAAATAATTAACGCAGTTTTAACAGTTTTTGCTCGCGTAATCAAGGGCGACTCGACTCTATGAATTTCGAAACGAAACGGGCGGCTTTCAAAATGTTCCCTGGAAATTATTAACTCGCAGCGTAATTAAACAAACATGAAATTATTAGTTCCCCGAATTCATTTTATTTGTTTTTTATAAAACGCATCATTTATTTGCATTCGTTAAATAAACTGTAATGGCATTTTTGGTGTTTCCGCGACCATACAGCGCTTTATTATTTTGGATTTTAAATATTACATTTACGTTTTGCACTTGTCCGTACTACATCGCAATCCATTCGTGTTATTATAATAAATTAAAAAGGGAAATATTTTTTTCTTTTTGAGCTTCGTACCCCTAATGAATAAATAATTGATTGGTCAAAATATGTTTGTTTAGGATTCTGGTGGCTATTTAATGAAGTCGTTACACAAGTTATGTGTGTAATAAGGAAGTAAATCTTCTTACGTAGAGTTCATACTTTTGAGAAGGATCCTTGAGGAGGAAGCAGCAGCAGCAGCAGCAACTTCGTCACTGATTACCCCTATTTGCTTTAAACGTCTCGGGCGAGCTTAAAGAGGCTTTACTACATCTCAGACGTATTCATCAAACTAGGGGCTCTTCATATTTCAGGCAGGCGCACACACATACTCTACACACGCAGACATAAACGGGGGCGTCCCTGATAAATCGCGAAGACCTTCCAAGCACGAGGAGCAAATTACCCTTGCTCAGTTCTGCAGTTAATTACGTTAATTATACACATCGTCTTACTCCGAGTTCCTTGCGACTTACGGAGGGATTAGTGAATTAATCGTAAAAGATACTGCTGTTAATGTGAAACTAAAATCAGCTGGTGGAAGAAAAATATATAGCGAGATAGCTTTCAGGTTATCTTAATACTTAGTAACCCCCCGGGCATAGTAAAATAAAAATAACGAATGGAAATCCATCCAATACGAAGAGGTCCTAATTATACAGGGTTTGCATTAAAAAATGTTCAAACTTCAAACAATTTAATGAAATAGAAAATAGAAGTTTGTATAAAAACTCACGCGATGAAACTCGAAGATTAAATAGAATTTAATTGGAACAAAACCACCGACGCGACGCGACGCGTGCAAATACGAACTCCAATTTTGGATGAACGAGACAAAGAGCCGGCTCGTTCGAGTGTGTACTTCGTTAATAATAACTATCATCATAATTACGACCGTAACATTAACTAAACAATTTCGAAGTCAGCAAACTTCATGGAGCGAGCTGCTCTTTCGTTTCGGACCGGAATGAATGCCTGGCGAAAGATGTCACCGAGTTGGAAATTTCGTCGCGAAATTTAAATAATTAAGCGCTCCGTCTCCCGACACAGGTAACTTCTTACTTTGGAACATGGCTGCTGCTTGCCGAGAGTAATTATATTAGAAAAATCGGGCGTGCGAAGTTTCTGGAATACGTGCGAGGGGAGACAAGATAATCACGTCCTTTGAAGGATGAAATCTTATAAAACCTATTATGATACAGGCGTACGTACACGTCTGGAGTTTATTGAAGAGAATGAGGCCTGACTGCCTGAACGAAACAATTTTGTTATTAAACTGTGACACGCTGAAATTTATGTTATTCAAACAATGGAAAGTTTTATTGTCGACTTTGCTTAGTAACAGTAACGTGATTCTCTTCAGCCCGCTGAAAATTCACATTAATTACAAAACATAAATTAATTAGATATAAAGTTTGACAGAGCAGACAAGCAACTTGAATCGACGAATAAAAGAGAAGAGAGGTAAAGATCAACACATTCCAGTAAGCTTCCCGCAACACGTCGGTTCTTTCTCGACTCTCGAACGTTCGGACCGAAGGAAGCCGATTCGAAAACAGCGCGGAGTTTAAACAAATTTTAACATTTTAATTAATAGGCAGGTGTAACAATGAAAGAAAAAGTAATTTCTGGTTAAGTTCGATTCAAACAGAATGATTTTAGAGTTTCGTTATGTTGCGATACCTTAGATTTTGGATAAGAAACAAAAATATCTCGCCCTTTCCCTTTCACTAAGTTCATCTTTTATTTTCCTCTTCCAAACGATCAGCAAAGCAAGAGTCAACCAAACTGGAAGGAAGCAAAAGATAAATCATGAAACAATATGTAACGAAGTCCGATAAAACAGTGTGCGAGCTCACCCGACCGAAATCTTATTTAAAAGTTTGCGATTGGAAAACTCGGCCCGATCAAGATATGACTCGATTTCGTTATTTACATCCGGCGTATTAACGGATTGTTTATTCGCTCCGGCCATATATTACTTCAAATTTTCAAGTGATATACGACGCCTTGCCCGATGCTCGCAAAAACAAGCGAGATTTATGGCATTTTTCTCTTTTCCGGAAAGCCGAGATAAACAGCCGGAGTTTTCATTGGAAAAGACGGCCACGTTCAATTTTGCTTAAATTGTTTACAATAACGTATGCGACTTCCTGCGTCGCACGTTCTGCTTATCATTCACGACCACTGAGCCAACAAATTCGTATTTTCGCCGACAATAGGGACACGTCTGTATATATAGGTACGTATACACATACAAAGGGCGAAGGAAACAAGAACTCATCCTCCACATCAACACACATCCAAACGAAAGTTATATAATTCCAATGGTTCACATTTTAGTATGACATTACGCCTTAAAAAAATTGAAAATAGGTAACCAACACACATACAAAGGGCGAAGGAAAAAAGAACTCATCCCTCGCATCAACATATCCCAACGAGAGTTCACGCAAAATATGTATAATTCCAATAATCTCCATTCCAGTAAGTAATAACGCCTTAAAAATTGAAACTAGGCAACCTGTCCTACTTCCCTGCTCTGCTTTTGGTATCATTGAATCATTCATAATATACGGAACACTCCGTATGTTCTTTTTTCAATTTGTTTTCAAATCACTGCTTGGATCTTCTTCTGTTGTCTTTCTTCCGACTACGTTTTGCAAAAGAGGAATCTTGCGAAACACGAAATTCACGTCGTCGTCGTCGTCTTCGATAATTAACACTAGACGGAAACGACGCGGGCGTGCTTCGCATCGAAACGTGAATGCACGCGTCGCGACGCCAGGACATGCTCGTTAGCCGGAAGCCATATTTTACAAACTAACCGGTAAACATCGCTGCTCCAATTCGACGTCGAAAAAGAACGGCGCTAACGACTTAACAGAATCCATTCTTTCCTCTTTTCCTTTCTCGATATTATAACTTGGATTAATTCACTTTTATTTTTGATTTTGTACCGTCATCGCAGCATTAAGAGACACTAAAAAGAGAGATTGATACCTACCTGAGTATACAAGACCATATGCTGGGGAAGTTAAGCTTCAGCACAGCCAGCAGTTCAGTCGTGACGGGCGTGAGGGTTGGATGAAATGCGAAAAGTTGAGCGTCACTTAATCTAGACCAGAGATTAAGAAAGCATAAACGAAATCCCTCCCGCCCCCCCCAAGAATTTATGTTGTAACAGGCCTTAAGATCTTTGCTACATTTACAATAACGTGAAAACTATGTTTTCTCAAAATCAAACGCAACACGTATGACTCACATCAATAGTACGAAGGACGGGGCCCGTAACTCGTTTGCGTGAAAGTCGCAAAGATTAATTATGGTTGCAAAGTTCGATAAATCGATAATCCGATACGCAAATCGATAAAGTTATCTCTCAACTGGTAAATAAATGTATCTAAAATGGCACCAGTCCGGTACTGCACTCGCGTCTAATCAGTGACGTCCAGGGTTACTCACAGCTTTCGCCTGAAATGGTCCTACGTCCTTTATTTACGAGTGTTGGCGAACGCCACTGATAAGAGCTGCTAATAACAGCCGCTGGAAAAGCCGTTGGTACACGTCTATCATAAAAGTCCTTCGTAAAACCGTCGTTAAAAGCCTTTGGTTCAAAAAAACGCCTGTCATAGAAGCCCTTTGTGAAACCGTCGATAAAAGCCGGTATTAAAAGTCTGTAAGGGCACCCTTAATAATTTAAGCCGAAAACCTGCCTGTCCAAGTACCTCTTATGAGAGGCTGACATCAGCTGCAAGAGTTTCATGAAATTCAGGACACCAAATTAACAGCCGACCTCACCCGTCGAAACAAAAGAACTTCCGTGAAGTTCTTGCCGCAGTTACAACGAAATTGTGCTCTGTTCAACCCGAACGGAAGAACCGATAAGGGGCCAGGTCCACCTTAAAGCACCAACGTGCCTTGAAGCGGTCGAGTCGATACTCTTTTCTAGAAGAGCTCGCGTTCAAGTTAATAAAGCCACTTGGCTTCGCCCCAAAAACCATACAGAAGGAGTTCAAACAATCACAAGACTGATTGACTTCAGCATTGTCCAATACTCGTAAAAGTCAAAAGTGTGTGAATTTTATAGAACTGAGGAAGAGCGACGCTTGCAAAAAATTGCGATATCGCCGGGTACCGGTAGAGAAGACTCTTCTTAGGTCGCCTTTTTTCTTTTTTTCTTTTCTTTTACAATGCAAGTCCTTTTACGTCACTGATCGTCTGATTGTATTAAATCACAGGAGACGTTGATTCTCTTAAAAAGTTGCAGCGGGAGTTAAAACAACGTATTAAGAAAAATCCTTGCAGTTAACCAACATTAGCAGTCTCTGTACTGGTTTACAACCGCAACGGTGGTGTTTACAAACAAAACTACAAGCTACCTCATACGCACCACCAACTATCGGTAAATAAATCTGCGGCTTCGGGAAATGCGACCGCGGCCCGCCAGTAAATTAAACCCGGATTAATGCTCATCGCACTTTATTAAAGTCGTAGATTAATCTTAAAATGCAAACGGCCTTTTCCCATGTCGATTTACTGCGACTTAAACTGAATTTACTTCCAACAAGCGACGCCCGAAGAGTGAGTGAGTATTTATTGCGTTAATCCAAGTCGCCATGCTGCATGTACAGGGTGATTAAAAATAAATGGTTTAAGAGAACCGAAAACCGGACGCAGTCGGTTGGGGGGATTTGAAGAAGTTTCCTTTTGAGGAAAATATAAACGTATAAGAGAATGAAAGAAAGAATGAATTCCTGCCGGCACTTTGTCAGGTTAACGTCGAATCGGAGAGCGTCGCGTAGCGTCTCGCATATTTCAGAATTTCTATTACACATTCATAGTTAAGCGAGATTTATCGCCGTGCGAGGAGGAGTTGCCGAAACTTTCGCGTCTTCCTCCTCCGCCGCCTCTTTCGCATCGGCGACGTAAAATTTAAAAATGTAAAATATGTCTCATATCCTATTCAATATCGCACAATTTCCCGGCGCGAAATGCTCTTCCCGGCAATCTACGCGGCATTATTTATACGAGTGCGTGTCGAGGAAAAATGTTTTGACATCTAAAATTTAAAAGAAGAATGCCCCGACGTCGCCTTCGGAGAGGAAAAAAAACACGCTGTGTTCTCCAAGAAAAAGTTCTTAAAACAACGTATTCATATTTTTTCGACCACGTGGTATATTAATAAAAAAAAATCGAGACTTCATTTTCAATGTGAATCTAAGAAAGCCATAACTCAACGTTGTATACCTTGGTTTATTATAAAATTCGTGATACCATTGAATAACTGACCTTTCAGAGCACCTCTTGTTAAATATTGCTGCCTTCCTCTTTTGCAAAGTCAAATCAAGTCAAATCAAATCACTGTACCAATCTAAGGTTAGAAAGGAATTCGTTAGAGGCATAGATTTAAAATTCCTCAAAGTCCTCAGGTCTTCAAAAAATAGTTTTGGGTAAGGACTTTCAGACATACTTGGAAGGATTCGTCCCAGACCTTCAAGTCCTCCAGGAACGGCCTAAGTGCAGAAGTGTGTCAGGGGCACTGTTTTCATCAAAGACTTTGAAGTCCTCAGGTCTTCCAAAATTTTCAAAGACTTGGATATCCTCAGGTCTTCAAAATTTTCAAAGACTTGGATATCCTCAGGTCTTCAACATTTTCAAAGACTTGAAAGTCCTCAGGTCTTCAAGAAACATAAGTTTTCCATAAGAAATCCGTTGATATACTTGGAAGGATTCATCCTAGACTTTCAAGTCCTCCTGGAACGGCCTCGGGTTAGAAAGGGACATGTCAGAGGCAAAGTTTTCAAAGAATTCGAAGTCCTCGGGTCTCCAAAAAAACGTTAATTTTGGATAAGAAGTTCTCTGATCTACTTAGAAGTACTTGTCCTAGACTTTAAATTTTTTACAGAATGACCTAAAGTTGGAAAGGGATTTGTCAGAGGCATAGATGTCAAAGACCCCTAAATCTTCAAGCTTTCAAATTTTGAAAAAAAATCCTTTACATACTTTTGAAAAGACATAAGAGTCTGATTAGCATTAGGCCACAAGGATTCTTCATTGTCTTCCAAGTCAATCACGAATCCCAAGGTTAGGAAGGGTTTGTCAGAGATACGCTTTTCAAAGACTTCGAAGTCCCCAGATTATCAAAAGTCCTCAGGTATTCAAAATTTTCAACGGTGCGGTAGTCCTCAGGTCTTTAAAATTTTCAAGGACTTGGAAGCCATCAGATCTTTAAAAAAACACGTTTTGTCTAAGAAATTCTTAGATTATTCTTGAAAGGATTCGTCCTAGACCTTCAAGTCTTTCCGGAACGGCCTCAGGACTTATCAGAGACAGTTTTCAAGGACATCGAAGTCTTCAGGTCTTCAAAAAACATAATTTTTAGATAAGAAGTCCTCTGATATACTTAGAAGAATTCGTCCTAGACCATCAAGTCTTTCCAGAACGGCCGAAGGTTGGAAAGGGATTTGCCAGAGGCATAGCTCTCCCTCAGGCATTCAAATAAATTCTAGAAAATATTCTTTTACATACTTTCGGAAGAAAATCTAAGTCTAATTAGTATTAGACTACAAGAATTCGTCCTTGTCTTGCAAGTCTATGCCGAATCCTAAGGTTCGAAAGGGTTTGTTGTTCAAAGACTTTGCAGTTCCTAGGTCTTCAAAAATTTTCAGAGTTGGAAGTCCTCGGGTCTTCAAGAAGACGTAAGTTTCCAAAATTTGCATAAGCAGTTCTTTCATATGCTTGGCAGGATTCGTCCTACACCTTCAAGTGTTCCCAAAATGACTCAAGGTTGGAAAGGGAGTTGACAGAGGCGTAGGTGCCAAAGACCCCCAAATCCTCAACCCATCAAAGAGTACAAGTTTTGGAAAAAATTCTTCCACACACTTTCGGAAGGAAATCAAAGGCAAATTAGCATTAGGTCACAAGGATTCCTCATTGGCTTCTAAGTCATTCATCCTCAAATCCTCAAGTCTTCAAAGAGTTTTAACATACTTGGCAGGTAATCAAGAGTAATAATAATAATAATAATAATAATCAGGTTAGGATAAGGTTTCAAGGATTCGTTTCTCCCCAATTTAGTTTGATGTTATGAAACGAACATCCCCATCGTGTCGGAGAGTTAATTGAAAAGGTTCCTTTGAACTTCGTACTTTCACAGAGAAATTGATTTGCATTTTAAAAAGTGGCAGCACTTCAATCTATGCTAAGACCACTGGTATGACTCCTATAACATAAGTGACCAATGGGTATATCGTTTACAGACAACAGAAACAGTAGTGGGCCCAATACAGGACGTCGAGGAACACCCGTAGGGAATTCATAAGCCTCTGAGGTTTTATTATATATCTAATCTGACTACGTGTTGCTTATTTTCTATCGTGAAAGAAAAATCACAAAACGATTTGCTAGAAGAGGTCCTGACAACTTATTTGTCTAGTTCCAATAATAGAAATTGTGACAGGTCTTGAAGAGGTCGATTTTAAAATCAAATTCAAACCGTTTAATTGATCTTACAGATGTAATAGATTTTAGTCTCTACCTTCTGAAAATCATATGCTTTGTCTCACATCCTTCGATATCGAATTAATTTACCGGTTCGTTTGGCTCTGTCCGTCCACATCCGTTTCCGTTTCGAATCGTCGCGTCCCCTCGGTGAATTTCAGGGAAACTTAAAGCGATATGGCGGCAAGTACAAAAGCATCGAGTTTCTTTGTGTCCGGATTAAAGTGCAATATTGTTCATTTTTGAGAGAGCGCAAGTCGTTGAGGAGAGAGGGTGAGGCGAGAATACCTCGCGCAATTAAGGATAATAGCGGGAGGTTTCCGCGATGGATGTCGTCTTTGAGGTGTAAATTACGAAAGAGGAAAACGGGTTTATAAAATCGTAAGTGGAACGCTCGCTTTTGAAAGTTTTGTTTCATTTTTGTCTGACCTACATCGAGCTACTTTTTTCTGCTTACTGTTACGCCATAAATTTTTATGAAATTAATTAATATGAGTGTGGGGGATTACATTGCGTTCCTTACAACGTATTGTACTCTTCGCATAATAAGAAAGTTTTGCACAGAACGAAAAATTCATATTCGTAGATGCAGAAAGTGTTGCCTATTTGATGATATACAGGGAGTCACGAAATGGAAATCTTTGCTGATGGAAAGCGTTGCAGTGACGTCTGCGTCGATACGTACGTACGTAATTAATGAAAACCGCACCCCAATTCGTTCCAATGAAACATTGTCATGAGGACACGTCCAAAAACCGCATCGTCTGCACCCTTGCATCGATGCTAATTCGGACGTGCCTCACAAATACAAATAGATTCCATGTTGCTGATGATTTCGACATTCACTGAACGAACACCCATCCAGACATACAATAAAATAATTTCAAAAAGCGCAAAACTGACCAATCAGAGCTTTCACAACGAATAGAAACAAATTTAAAGGAAGAACGAAAAAAAAATCAAAAACTGATTTTCCTCGTCGAACTTCATCATAAACATTATCAAATCCTCATCTGAACCATGAACTTTTATTGACCTTTCACTTCTTTTTTTTGGTATTTTATGGTGGCTATGAAATGTGAACGCTGAAAGTCGTTAATCAGCGATGATGATTAAATTTATTTCGCAAACTCTGGGCTTGATGTCATGTTAATTAACCCACGCTGAAACAACGAGCTCTTAAAGACTTTTATGACAAGGAATATTTTACGATTGCCATTAAACGTAATCGTCGGCTTTGAATTGGTGTTTAGGAGAAAAAAAAAAGAAATCTCCGGGAAAATGTTTGTATCGGCATTTAAAAGTCACAATTCAATTTTTATTATTATGTACCCAAGTAGAATAAATTATTGTAATTATAATCGAAGAGACAGGTAAAAAAAAATGGTTAATTATTATGAGTTCCGCATGTTAAGCCGCGTACACACTTAGTGGTACGAAAAACGAAACTCTTGTCCAAATGTAAATGTTTATAAAAACAGTGGGATGTCATAATTTTGCGAAGTACCTTAAAAAGGTGTTCGCTGTAAAATGATTTTATAATTTGTTTAGAAAAACATAACCTCAGAGTATATAATAAACACTCATAACTGCAATTCACACTCATAGATAAGCATAAACGTTTTATCGACAGTAAGTAAATAGTCCAAGGCAAAGGGGTATATAATAAATTTTATAAACATAGATAAAGAAGACGTAGACAGGAATTTATCAAGCTTTAGATATCTCGAAGAAGCGAATCGATTTTTTTTACAAGAGATGCATCGAAAGTATCGAATCGATTCAACTCAGAAGCCCTTAACGTCAAGTCAAAAAAAATAGATAAACGTAAAAATATAATTTATAGAATTTTTATAATTGACTCTAGACTCTAGAATTGGTTGCACAGATTGCATTTTCGATTCACTGTTGGTTTGGTATACTGATTGTATTTTCTTTAAAGCCGCGTACACACTAAGTGTAAGGCCCCGTACGTATGGCTTAGAGGTATTTGAGAAACTTCAGTTAACGCATGTACATCGTGTTTTTGAATTCATTTTAAGTGTCTGTTTCTTAAAATTACCGTTCAGTACAAGTGGAGCTGAACTAACTTTCAGTTTATAATAATTTTGTCTTTTAATACCCGTTTTATATTATTTTTCAATCATTATTCTCTGGATGTTCCTTCAGATGAAACTATAAGATTGTAATCGTGGTCAAACAGTCGTGTAATCTTTGTTTAAAAGTTCTGGATTTTCGAGGGATAATGTCGAACATCTTACAATTGCAGAACTTACTCAAAATCTTTGACATTAATCAACCAATTTACGAATTTATTCATACTTATTAAAAGCGTAGTTGGTTACAGGTCTATTAAAGTTATTATTAGAAATTAGCTTAGTTTATACCCACCTGCATTTTCTCTTGCCTTTTTTTCCCCCTCAGTTTTGCTCCTCAGTTTTTTGCATCGCACCTCATTAACACGTCTCCCAGGGCTTTTAGAAAAATGAACAAGTGCTATAATAGGGTGGTACGTAGCTAAATTATTATTAATAATGTAATGTTACATTCCATGCTGATGTAATAAGGTTGCTGAAGGTGACTGCATGGACTCCGTGGCGCAACGGTAGCGCGTCTGACTCCAGATCAGAAGGTTACGTGTTCAAATCGCGTCGGGGTCAAGTCGATTTGTTTTGTTCTTGCACCAAAAGTGTTTGTGGAGTGTTCATTAAGTTTAAAAGAAGCACTTTTTTGGCTAATTTGCATTGTATACAGGCATACGCCAGCATAATTTGAAACTCTGAAGGCACATAAACTGACTGAGAGAAGTTAAGTACATAAAAGACGCCTGAAAACTTCGATAATTCCAAAATGGCGAACAAGTTCTTCTAATACGCCTTTTTTTGTAAATATCATTTTTATTTAAGTACATAATTGAATTTGTTTTGTGTGGAATAAATATAATAAATGCAATAAACTATATACTATGTAGATGCTTCGTATTATTAATTGTAAGAAGTTGAAGCAAAACTTCTTTTTTTTTAATATTTTTCTCGTACTCTTTTAAGTGTCTAGAATAACGTAGCGGCAAGTTACTCGCCATTTTATAATCACCCTGTATATTTTCTTTCTTATTTTTTTTAAGAACAGAAGCAGACGTTAGGCCTCTTTCATCTCATGTTGAACGAAGAAGGAGATCTGAGGTCAAC
The DNA here is from genome assembly GCA_036172665.1 of Prosopocoilus inquinatus. Taxonomy (NCBI): domain Eukaryota; kingdom Metazoa; phylum Arthropoda; class Insecta; order Coleoptera; family Lucanidae; genus Prosopocoilus; species Prosopocoilus inquinatus. The sequence continues at coordinate 5,283,377 of CM069873.1, forward strand.
ATCTGGGCAAGCTGTTCATGATATAAAGAGGATCAGTATTTAGTAAGTAATTAGTATTCTTAACTAAAGGTGATTTCAGAGTTTTTTTAGTAAGAACTTTGGTTTGGTGTACATCAAAAGCCATTAAAAACCATAGGAAAATTTCTTACGATTACTACGATTTTTTTCATTTCCTGACATTCCTATTTTTCTCACAACTTTTAATGTTAAATGATTATTCATACCCTTCCCATATTTAATTTTTATCTTGTTAACGAAGCTACTTTTCGTGTTTTTTTCTTCTTCGTTGTTCTCGTAAACTCCTCACCAGTTCTGCTAAAGTTCGTTTCATTTCATCGCGAACTTTGTCCGCAATCTCTCAAGCAATCGATTAGCGTACTGGTGGCGAGACTCATAAGAAAATATTGTAACAGAAAATATATAACAGTTGCCAATACTTAAATCTCCGAAAGATTCGGCTGACTGAGGGATGGCGCAACTCGTCCGAAAGCAGAATTTAATAGCATCGCAGATCAACAGCTGTAATAATATTTGCAATTTTATCTTTGTCGAAGACTTGCTTGGTTTGATTTCCTTTTTTTTAATTCTTTACTTAAATACGAGCTTGTAATTTCAGATTTCTTCTAAATTTCCTCAGTTTCCTTCAAAACCCTTTCATTATCTGTTTATGTTTTATGTTTCTATCTCTAATATATCTCGCTTTGTCTTCGCTTCCTATTCTTGTTGTTTCCGCAACTACGCTTCTTATAAACCTCTCTGCTCAGATTTTTTGCACGCGTGAGCGGCGTTACAGGTTTAGAAGTTGATAATAAACAATAAATAAGTGAGTAAAGTCAAAGAGGAATAGAGTTTTTTTTTTAATTAAAGAAGAAATTTAAAAAAAAGATCGCAACAGCATATTGCAGAAATTCAAATTCAGAAATTTTCAACGCCAGAAAAGTTGAACCATTTTGAACCCTTCATCCTCCATTTTGGAAAGTACGTAGTGGCCGAACTTATACATTTTGTTACGACTTCGGGGTTAGTAAATAATACTCGTCGACTAATCTTAAACACTTTATTAAAAACACAATCGTCTACACAATAGAATACACTAGAATTAAACACTTATTTTAGCAAATCGCACTTCCATTATGTCGCCGCTTATAGCTCAGTGATTCTAATAAATAACTAATTCAGCAGCGCACCGATGCCCTTTTATAGTTAACACACCTGTATGGAAACATCCAGAGCATTCGCGGTCCCACTAGACTGTTCTCCAGCTTTCCCGAAAGTACTTGCGATATCGCTTCCAGGTAACCCTTATAAAAAAATTTCTGCTGCAAGCCTTCAGCACGGTTGTGGCAATATATTCCTGAATTTTGTTTTGTTAAAATTTGTTTTTAATTAAAATACATCATTAAAGTACTGACAAAAAAAGGATCGCGTTATACTCTTTTCATTTATTCAGTAGCAGAAGTTGTTTCAGCAAAAAAAAAAAAATATGAAACATTTAATAATTAAAACTAATTAAAAATTGTGACACACCCTTTCTCACCTTCTCGCGGAGCTCGTTCCGCGACATCACCGAAAACGTTCCATTAAGGCCTTATTAAAATAATCATCGAAAGTTTTTAATTGCTTCCTCGTCCGGGGAGTCAGAAGTTGGTTTCGGGCGGAACGGAGTTTTTAAGTTGTCCGCCCCTCCCGCCCCCCCCACCCTTTCTACCTGACAGACTTAATGAAACCGTCTCCGCTCCTCGCCGCAGCATCCGGAAATTAATTTACTACCTACTTCGGCGACTTATTGTTATCTCGCCGAATTAGCCCCGGACTCGATCCGGAGTATTTTTAATTAATCCTTTGTCGGCGTAATGTGATTCGCGAGAAATTTATATACACAGCGCCTGCAATTTTTAATGCTTGTTCTAGCCCGGAAACTTTGTTGCGGCGGCGGGCGGGCTCCGGCTAATCTCGTTATCGGGACTGATTTAATTTCTTTCGAACCTGCCGGAGCGGCTTCAAAGGAAAACGCGCCCGGAGGAAATTCTAATGAGTACGCGTTTCATTCCCGGAATAACAATTAAATAAGCTAAGATTCTTTTTTCTTTCGAATTTACCAACGAATTACAAGCTTAAAAAGTTGTCGATTCCTTTCTTGAAAATTAAATATATCAAACTAATAAACACTAAAGTAATCTAAAGTCAAAGTCATATTCATTTCCGTTTATCACTCAATATATCATTATAACATCATTAACAACCGGTTTGTTTGTTTGTTTGTTTTCTAGAATACTTTTTTTTTGTTTTTTAAATAAAGCGGCGTGTAAACCGGAGCATCTGTTAAACTAAACGTTTAAATGACATATCACACTCAGTCATCGCGTCGATCATGCAAATACATAAATAGTACGGCGGCAATAACTAAATTGCATTTTGATTGCCGATTGAATTGCATACGGAATGAAATCGTCATTTCCTGCGGCCCGGATGCAATTACAACTGTTATCAAAATTTATTTCGTCGTTAATTTTATACGCGGTTTTGCGTGTAGGTAACTTCTAACATTGCAAAACGTTATGTAAGAATTTTTTTCGAAAAGGACCGTACCACTGATGATTCGCTAAAGATATCAGAATATATAGGATGTTTGAAAATTGGTAGTACAAAAAAAAACTGTGGCATCAAAAAATCCAAGAAACCCATTTATTCCAACACCGTGTCTATCCACTCATTATTTGTGTAAAAGGCATTCATTTCGGTAACAAAAATGTACCGAGTTGTGACTGTTGTGACAGCTTGTTACCTTCACTCAGTGGCGTACCAACACATTTGGCAAAATTGTTAGTTATTTTTACCTTGAAAACTAAAAGACGTTTATTGGAATTCTTTTTGCCGATGACTTCAACTTACCATCACTTCAACTAGGTACCAATTTTTTCTTGTACTAGTAATTACCAAACACCCTATATAAGCTGCCAGTAGAACCCACCGAAGTCAGTGAACAAACAACGTTCAGCCAATATTGTATAAATAAATTAGTTTTAATGTGCTCAAGTGTTGTCGATAAATTGTTTTTCTTTTAGTGTATTTTTTCTCTTTCCCATACTTCTTGGAACGAATGATAAGAAAAAAATTGCAATGAATAATGCTCCTTCCTCCCTTCCAATTAAGTCGAAATGAAATTAAACGAGCGTCTTCCTCGCCGGGCAGAGCCCGTTCGTAATAAAGCCCCGGCGTCAAATTCTAAGCCCTTACAACACCGGGGAGCCAGACTAATGCTGCAATCATTTTGATTGAAATTGTTGTAAAACTTTGACGGGTCGGCGGGCCATTCATTTGTTAAATGTGCCGCGCGACGTCTCGCGGGGCTCGTGCCGTTCCGCACCGTTAACACCATGATCTAAAATAGTGGATTTTGCTTGTACGTACGCGGAAAGTTCGGGCACGTGCTTGAGCTTGAGCTTTTTGTGTCTGACACGTAATCGACTACACAGAAGTTCCATTAATACCCTGTAAGGCTCTGCTTTTCGCGATTGGCAAGTTATGCGGCAATTGAATGCGTTATGATTACACTTACGTATCACTAATAAACGGTAAGAAGGCCAGGAAAATAGAAGCCGTAAGAAATTTCCCACGTTATCTTTTCTTTTGCATTTTGGTATTGTAGTTGTTTATTTAGTAAATAAAGCACGAGCATGTTTATGTACATTACTGGTTTGCTAATATGATACGAGAGTGTGTCTGGGCCAGGCGGGCAAGAAAAGAAAAAATTACGACCGTCAGTGTCTTGGAGGTTAGCGCGAAGGGTAAACGTATGCAGGGAGGCATTAAAGAGTCGGGCTCGCGACTATGGTTAAAATACGCAGTGGATATTTGATAAGGGCCGTCCGCTAAATGTTAGCCTGGAGGAGTCCATGTTTTATTGGAGATAACATCGGGCCTGAGATGGCGATATTTGGCAAAGATAGTTTCGCAGTCTTCGATGAATGCGACGTTGATCAAATGGCCTGGTGTTACATCAGGAGGCCGCGGTGTATTGCCAAGTATGAACTAAAGGGTGACCTTAGGTGGTATATTCTGGTAGAAATAGTAGGGCGATACATCCTGCTTATTGGCAATGCGGTATGAGGGTCATGCCGTTCTGAGGAGTTATTGTGGTAGTAGAATATCGTCCTGGTGGTGTTGACCCGGGGTGTTCTTCTGCACTAGCAAACGGTATCGTGGTGCTTGTCGTAGTGACAAGCAGCGCTGATAAAGTGCTTAGTTATTTTTTGTGAATGGGAATTCAAATGTTGGTAGCATTGACCTCTCCAGAACGATCTGACATGGCATGATATCACTGGACCGAAACTTAGTAATGCTTGAACCTCATGCAGTCGGAGACATCAATTGATGATCGTGAGAATGTTTGCTTAGGAGGCAAGGTATGCTCGTGCATCCACGTGTGTAGAGGAGGGGAGGCGGGTGAGTTTTACATCCCCAGGTGAATGTCAGGGTTAATGCATGCAAAGATAAGAAGTCAACGTTCGAGAATGGCTTCTCCAGTAACTATCCAATATCAATGTGAGGGAGCTACAGTTTCTACAGATTAGGCGGGGCCGTAAAACAACCTCGGTAAGTAAAATGTTCCAAATTATTGAATTAATGCTCGCACAGGGTGACTTGTAATTTGCACAGCCCTTATCGAATTGAGTTGAGTTCAGGAGGCTATCACAGTTCGAATAATTTACTCGTGAATTAAAATATCGTTCTTATTTTTGAAGAGGACAACGCATCGACGCTCTTAACATCCACAACCAAGCAGGAGGACTACCCCCAACATCGAAAATCCGGAATGCTCGCTGATGAATCAATATTAAATCAATCTTGAATTGGGGTTTTTCTTTTGCGCAGAGCTAATCTTTATTTTCTCATGTCGTTTTTTTGTTCACGCTGGGGTTGCATTTCTTCCTTATTTCGAGTGTTAAGCCGTGGAGATTATCCATTTTATTGGAGGTGTCGATCGTTTCGGAATGTCCTTTATGGGTTTATTATGAGTTGCTTGCCCTCAATGAGCATATTTCATTTTTCTTTGAGCAATGTATTGTAAGGTTTGCAGTTATTTTCATAGGTGGTCGGCAGAATCTCCTCCTCATATCGGTGGGGCTTACGTCAGGGTTTGGCGGTGGTTTAATGAATAGAAGACCTTGATTGGCCTTGACATCTCCAGTAGCATCTTGCATGTGAGTCTTGAATCACGGAAACTCCAAGGTAGTTTGGCTTCACTTTTCGTGAAACTTCTCTTCTGCTGAATGAAGATCTATCTGCTTCGTTCCATGAAAAGATTATAGTTGTGCCGTTCATGTGAATTTCTGCGTTCATTTGTTGCGCCAGTCCTTTACTTCGTTAAGGACTTATCGCAGGTTAGTTTGGATAATATTAATATTACTAGCTGCTGAAAGAATCTTGTTTTTTTTAGGACGTCTGATAAGTAAATATATGTTGCAGAGGAGAGGATATGAATAAGGGTGACCTTGGAGAAGATCTTTTGCAGATTTTCAAGAATGAGAATATGATTTTGGTGATATATTTGGGAAAGTTTAAATTTATGAACGAGTATATTATAACCCCTGGCTACTGTTTTGGCATTTGCTCTGTATATGGGTCTTGAATCACAGAGGTAATTTGATTTCCCTCTTTGTGGAACGTTCTCTTCTGCTATATGGAGATGTACCTGCTTTCTTCCAAGAGAAGATTATAGCTGTGCTTTGCCTGTGTTGAATTTCAGCCTCCATTTATCACGCCAGTCCTCTACTTGGTTGAGGTCTTCTTGTAAGTCAGTTTGGACACTTTTAACATATTGTCCGCTGAAAGAATCTAGGTTTCTCTTCTTGTTTTTGGAACGTCCTCTTAAGTATATGCTGAAGAGGAGGGGAAGGGGGTAGGGTTAACCCTTGGAGAACGTATTTTGCAAATTTTTAAGTGTGAAAACATGATTTTGATGATATACTGGGGTAATTTTAGATTTATAGCGAGTATATTGTAACCCTTGGGCAAGCACTTAACTCTAAGCTCTAGCCCAACTGGTCAAACGTTGTTTTTATGAAAATCCACGGGCAAAAGTGAGATTGCCAGAAAATTAAGCTTGTGAATTAGAGTGGCATGCAATGACATGACGTCTTGTTATGCTGAATCCAATTCCCAAAGACTCGAACCCAATTCTCTTGAAGAAAATCAAGAAGCGCAATCCAGCAAGCTCTTAAAACACTCGAGCCTGAAAATAGCTTACAAAGATTCTTCTCCACTGTGTGTTCTTAGTCTCATCTAAACATGAATATAGCTTCATCATATTTTATTTTTCCGGTATTTACCTATGTGCGTTGGAAACTCCAAATAATCCCCAAATAATTATAGATTTGCAAAACGGATCCCGCATGAATAAATATGAACTACTGTACTAGTAAGTTAGAGTCGACGACGCGCGCGGAGTTTCGAAATTGCGCGAGAATACATATTCATTATCTCGACGGAACGGGGCGTAGTTTTATTATGGTAGTTCCTGCGCGAGCGAGCGAGAAAACCGCGATTAAATTTATGTATTTGTTATGAATAATTTGCGTAGGAGACGGCGACGACGAAATCGGAAACCTCTTGATTCGACCAGATTAAGAGGAAACGGAGATCCACAGATGCAAAAGTAATTATGATAGTATCCATTGTTGCAAATGAGCAAAATTGGGAGAATATCCTCGGTATATATAATTTTTGAGGCGTAATCCCAATTCCCTTCTCTTGATATTGGGTGGAACCAAAGTAAACAGTTTAATGCTGCTGGTTAATTCGTTAGTGTGGGATGGTGGTGCCTGGGGGATTAACTTTGAAAGGCAGATCCTTGTCGCCATCTATTATCGAGCAACGTTGATTATGCACGACTTCAATTTTGGAACATGGCCAGGAATGGGTTAATTATGTAAGGAAGGACTAGACATGTACCACTATCTTACATATAATACACATGCATGCATAAGTTCAGGTGTCTTCCAGAGTTTAAATCAACACAAAACTACCTTTTGCCTGATTGATTTGCTTCATCTTTTGTTGTTGTTGTTGTTGTTCATCTCCATCTAAATTGAAATGGCCGAACAACCCTTTGTTACTCTACTTCCTATTTCCAACAGCCTAATATATCACGTTATTAAGTTAAGTTAAGCGAGGAAGATTCACTTGTTTATGTGCTAGTTACATGCCAGATTACACATCCCGTTTACGCTTTACATCACCTCCGTCGTTGCCTTAAGAGACATCAACCTGCGTAATTGCAAGCTTTAATTCGATTATTTTTCAAAGAGGATAACGATCCTTGCTGGCTTGCTTGCCTAGATCGATTTTATTTTATTTTATTTTGACATAGTGCTCCTGCTCCTCCGCCAAAATTACTCTTCTTTAATTCGCTGCAAAGTGTTGAGCAAGGATTTTCATGGGGGTTTGGATTCAATACCTGCGATTTAAGACTGGGTTTAATTAGATTTAATCGCGGTGTTTGTTTGTTTTTTTTTTTTTGTTTTTTCGCCAGCAGGTCAGTAAATCAATTGCACTCCCTCGTTTTATGACCGATAAAACACATATCTCATGTGCACAACGACGTGATGCGCTTTTCATTTAAATTTACGAGACCCTTCCAGTCATAATACGTCGAATTCGTCGTCCTCGTCCACAACTAACGTGATGACTCCCCTTCATAATATATATACAAGAATCGTCAATCCTTAAATATTCGGTTTTAATGACGGCCATCATGTTATTTTGAAATTCCTGTCGGTATACAATCAGGGAAAAGAATTCAGACCACTTAGTTTTGAACGCTTTTTTCGGCGGCGAAAGTACTATTTGCTCCCGCCATCTATCCGCAGCTCTGAAACATCGAATACTTGACCGACTCACGCAGTCGGCGACATCAACTGATCATCGTGAAAATGTTTGCTTGGGCGGCAAGGTATGCTCGTGTATTCACATGTGTAGCGGCGGGGAGGGGGGTGAGTTTTATATTCACAGGTGAATGTGGAGATTAATGCATGCAAAGATAATAAGTCAACGTGCGAGGATGGCTTTTCCAGTACCTATCAAGTATCAGTGTGAAGGAGCTACATTTTCTAGATTAGGCGGGGCCGTAAAACAACCTCGGTAAGTAAAATGTTCCAAATTATTGAATAAATGCTCGTACCGGTTGACTTGTAATTTGCACAGCCCTTATCGAATTGTTGAGTTGAGTTCAGGAGGCTATCACAGTTCGAATAATTTACTCGCAAAATAAAATTTCGTTCTTATTTTTGAGGAAGTCGAATTCTTATTGAGTAGGAGGGGAAGGAATGAAAAACGAGAGTTTTAACTTCACGTAGATTGTTGTGGGTGGGGCTCATACATTCCGGGTATTAAATTTTCGTCTGATTTGCGAAACAAGCGGCCCGAATTCTTTCCCCTGCGTATAATAATTACCAGTCGTTTCATGTAGGAATGCTAAACTCTTCAGAATTCAGAATTTACTTCCGTCAAAGCGGCGAACAAGAATTCCAATTAATAGGCGAACACGTAACGTTTGCGATTGTTTCTGTAAATAGTAACAACATCAAAGTAAGTATTTTAAGAATTCTAATTGACGCGTAAATGCCTCGGAATACATTAACAATTAATTATCCGGCTTTCTTTCCTGTGGCTAGGAATTTACGCAATGCATTATTGAGCTGAAGGGTTTAAAAGAAGGCTGGTGGCTCTTCTTTCTGAAAAAAGAAAGAGGAAAGGATCGCCGGAATATGATTGCAACCGGTTTTTCAATGTATGTAGCTCGGATCTATTAAAAACCTAATAAGATTAGCTCTGTTGGAATTCGTTATTTGTGGGGAACGCGAAATGCGAATTGATCATAGGCTTCGATAACGCTCTGAATACACATTAAGATAGATTAGCATTATGTTCGTATTCGCTTTAGGCTAAGTATTTAATGAGGTTCACCGTACATACACATTAACAGTGATTTGCCTCAATATTTTAACATAATTATTATTAACATAAGTTCCATGCCATAAAACAAAACAAAACCAAAGTCTCTTTCAGCAGTTGGATTTGATTGAACCCAAGAAAAATTTTCACCTCTTCTATCTAAGCAAGGCAAATGCTTTTTGGACTTGGCCTGGCTTTGGAACCTCAACACTTCAGGAAAAGATATAAAACCAATCAAAAGTAGGCCTTTCAACTTGTATAGAACCAATTTAATTTATAATTACTTTATCTCTTGACTCAATCTGAAAGAACGGCCATGACGAAACCCAACCAACGTTCACCAACATGATTATTATAACAAACACACGTACCATACTTACGTTATGGTGCAGATATATTTATTTATTTTTTCTTTTTGGACTTAACACGCCGAGCTACTTACTTACTTAGATGAATGCGGCGATAAGAAACGAAAAAGAACCACCCAATCGAAAGGTAATTGCAAAATGCGAACGAGAAGTAGAAATTATTCACAAAAATAAAAATAATATGTCGCATAAAACACAGCCCAGGGATTGGATGTTAATCGATGTTGGGACCTGTTTCTGTTGCACCTGTCGGTTGAGTGTATATGTATACAAGAGATTGCAACGGCCTTCAATGTTCGTGCTTGCTTCGGCATAATGCAACGATTCGAACCAGGAAGGTTGGAATGCTTTCTTTAATTTCCAGAGAGCCGCAGGAGTTTACGCCTGAATTGAACCTGAGGTAAACTGGGCGCGAGTAAACAGGTCAGGCTCTGCGTGATTCCAAAAATAATAATAACGTCGTGAATACAAGAAAAGTCATTCAATTATAACCAAAAAAAAGAAACGTATTTTTTTAAAATTTTCTATTTATAGAAACCTGCAGTTTTCACATTTCACATTTTTTCAAATATGCCTAACATTTACCACAGTTGCTGAATCATGCTGAATCAACAGGTCAGGCTCTGCGTGATTCCGAAAATAATAATAACGTGAATACAAGAAAAGTCATTCAATTATAACCAAGAAAAAGAAACGTTTTTTTTTAATTTCCAATTTATAGAAACCTGCAGTTTTTTTTACACATTTTCTCAAACATGCCTAACATTTACCACAGTTGCTGAATCAAGCATTTGTTGGTGGAAGGTTTTACTAAGCTTTTACTAATTTTATTGTTTCTGAATACTTTCAGAAGGCTTGTAATTTTTAGCTCCTTTTAATTCCATTGAGAAACTCTCATCAGCTTTAGGTTTAATTAAGCACGGGGTTAAGTATTCCTCTATGTCTGCAGATTATACGACTAATCAGGCTAATTAAACCAATTTACGTTTGCATTTCGCAGAAATAATGGTAAATAAAATTTAACAACCTTCTTATGACGTACTGGTACAGTCGTTAAGGCCTGAGCTCGAAATAAACTCAAATAATCGATTCTGAACAATCAGAATATACAACTGTTATCATTTCTTTTAAAATATGAAAGTACTTTGGAATGAAGATGTCCGATAATAAATAATTATTGGATTTCCCTTCACTTCTAATACCGGGAAATCAATAAAAATTGTAGTAAACTATAACACAGAACTACTGAAACTTATTAAAATGATCAAGTATTGAGGTTATTCGATAAAATAGTCAATTGTTTTAGACGATACGATTTTTCGAGTATCGAACAGAATTCGATTGTTTTTAAACCATCTTCCCACTTCAAGAAACTTTTTGTTTTCAATGCCGATTTTCGATTTTTTTTTGCCATGTGAATTCAATTGTTTTAGAACTTAGTTGCACTTCTTTTGTGTTCTTCTTTTTTTAACATCGAAGTGTTGGCAGATTTCATTTGTTTCATAAGAATCGTCCGGCGATGCTTTGTTTTTTTTTTTTCAATTATTTGAAATCAGAAACAACTTAGCATCAGAAGGGGTACGATTTTTCGCATTCGGGGATTTCAATTGTTTCAAAAGCGCCTTCTTGTTTCGAAATTCGCAATTTCTCATTTGTTTTCTGTTTTTTTTTTTCAGACACAATTGTAATTATCATTATTTTTTAAATAATTTTAATCTGCTGCAACCTATCGTCAGTTGTATGTCAATTGTTTCAGAAATCAGCAACTTGTCCTAAGTAGTTGTCAATTGTTTCGGAAGACAAAAGAATTTTTAGGGTATTCGCGGAATTCACTTGCCGTAGAAGTATCTTCCCGTTTCCAATTTAATTTTTCATTTGTTTTTTTGGCTTCAATAATTCTTTTCGACATTTTTAATTGGAAACAGAAGACCCATAAAATTCGAGCATTCGCGGAATTCAATTGTTTTCAAAGCTTCATTTTCGACTGCAGTTATTCAAATGTTTCTCAACTTTTTCACTTGCAAATAATTTAACGTCGTGTAGTAGTCAATTGTTCTAGAAGTCGCAGCATCACAACTTTCTCGGTTTTGTCACGAAAAGCCTTCTGCCTCTTCTTATTTTGGGACCTTAGGCGCCTCCATGTCTTCGTCAAGTCGCGCAGAAGTATCCGGATGGTAGGGGCGTAGTCAGTTGTTTTGAAAGTCGCAGAGTGACATCACAATTTTCCGAATTTTGTTAGCCTTCTGCTTGTGCTTAATTTGGGACTTTAGGCGCCTCCACCACGCCGCGAATTAGACTTCTGCGCCTTCGCCATGTCGCGCAGAAGCGTCAGGGTTGTAGGGGCGTAGGTAGAGCTTTCAAACAATCGAATTACAACAATACAATTCTTTATTTAGAGTTGTTTTAAATTACGCTTTGGAGTAGGGGTCTTTCTGCCGGTCTGAGGTTCCCTTTTGACCTTGGCGTGGACGGTGCAGGAGGAGGTCGTGGGGATTGGTGTACTTCAGCGCTGTTGTAGGGAGCTCGGTGGCCTTGAAGTGTTTCGCAGTGGCTTCTTTGAGGTGTTTGATTAATCGGTGGCAGTAGAGGTTAGAATGAGTCGAGGGCCGATCGTGACGTAATTGAAGGTCCAGAGCTGGCGGTGACATGATCCATGGGCTCACGCTGACAACGTTCATCAAGGGTGGAAGATGGCACTGTTCAGGGTGAATTGTGTCAACGATTAAGATCCAGGAGAAATAACGCCCGCATCCATCAGGGTTGGAAACGGCGACGTCACGTGATGGGTGAATCGTAATAACGACTAAGGTCCAGGGGCAACGGCGACGGCGTCTCCATCAGGGTGGTAAACGGCAACGTCTCTCGATGGGTGAATCGTAATAACAATTAAGGTCCAGGGTAGGAAACGGCAATGTCTCTCTATGGGTGTATCATAATAACGACTAAGGTTCCAAATTCGGCTGGGATTATTAATACGGGTTTTCAGTTTGCAAACACACATAAAAATCTGTTTAAGAAACGAAAGTAGATCCCACTTGAGTGCGAGGAAAACTTGCAATGCTCACGTTCTAGCGTTCTTCTCCGCCCGCGCGAGTCCTCGGCTTTCGTAACTGTAAAATGTGATTACGCACGAATTGCGCAAAAGTTTAAATGTGTTAATCATTTAATTAATTTTTATTAATTATTTTTTTTTTATAAAAAAGATCTAATCCTGACAGTATTACCGGTATTCACTTGTTTAAGAAGCACGTTTTCGTTTCCAATTAAAATTTTTCATTTGTTCTCGGATTTAATTGAAAATAATTTAGTGCCGTTGAGTAGTCAATTGTTTTAAAAGCCGCAGCAAGGCGAGGGTTGTTCGAATATTCGCGAAATTCAGTTCTTTTAGAAGCAGCACTTTTCGTATCCGATTACAATTTTTCATCTGTTTTCGGATTTATTTATTATTCTTTCGGATAATTTTAATTGAAAACAGCTTAGTGTCGGTAGTAGTCAATTGTTTCAGAAGACGCAACAATACTGGATTGTTCGAATTTTTGCTAAAACCAAAAAGAAAGCGTCTTTTTATTTTCAGTTACGGTTATTATTTTATTTTTCAATTTTTTAATTTTAAATCTAAGAATAATTTAGTATCGACTAGCAGTCAATTGTTTTTAAAAGCCGCAGCAAGACAAAGATTGTTCGAGGGATCGCGAAATTCAATTGTTTTAGAAGCACTTCGAGTTTCCGATTTAAAGTTTTCATTTGTTTTCAGATTGTTTTTACTGGGTTTCAGCTTAACGTCAGTCGGTAACAGTCAATTGTTTCGTTTCAGAAAACGCAACAAGACAAGTTTTGTTCGATTGTTGTCCGAATTCAGTTGTTTTAAAAGCATTTTTCATTTAATTTCCGATTTAATAATTGTTTTTACTTTTTTAATTGAATATGGCTTAGCGTTGCTAGTAGTCAGTTGTGACTGACAGACTGAATTGTTTGAGTATTCGCCGAATTCAATTGTTTCTTTTAAGAATTACGTCCTGTCTCCACTTCCAATCTAATTAAATTTTATTGAAATTGAAACGTGCAAAATTTTGGAAATACTGAGCGACGCAAAAATAGCGATTTCCACAGCGACTTGTACAGTCGTGGACAGCTAAAAGAGAATGCTCGGAATGGATTTATCAAATATATGATTTTCTTATATTGTCCCAAACTTTGTTGCAAAAAAAAAGATATTATATGTTATTTTGTGTCTATTTTTTTCTGTTTAATTTATAAAAAAGATGTTGGAACTTGGCTGAAATTAGTATAAAAAAGGAATAGTCCTGCCGCAAAAACGGGGTGGGGGTGGGAACCTTAAAATTTAATAACCAGCCAATTACTTGCTGCCATGCCCATTACGGTATGCCCACGAAATATGACAAGCAACCGAACAAAACTTGATAAATGATTGTACGTTTTCGTGACGCAAGAACCGGTGCACCCCCGGCGGCGCCCGCCCATCATCGGTCAACCGACGCTAACGCATGTACATGTTTACATTTTATGATTAAGGGTCTACAACATTAAGGCTTTGCAAATGACGTCGTCCGCTGATGCATGCCCCGGCCATTTATCATCCGGCGTCTTTTTGCGCGTCGCTTAACCAAATTCGCATAACTTCAAGGACGGCGCTATCCCAAAATTGCGTCGAATTCCCCCCTCGCCCGCGTTTTTTTGCCACCAAAGTTTCACGATAATAAAACGACAGTGCCGCACAACGAAGGAGGGAGAACGTTCGAAACTACCAAAGATTAATAGCCCGGATTTTAAAAATTTCAAATATTTCCTTGTGATAGTTAAAATTAAATTTTGAAGAACGGTTTCAACAAGTTAAACAAAGAGATTTTATAAATAGAAATAAATAAATAATAGTAATTGTTGAATTGAATCTAGAAGAGAATGTCATGGTCATGGTGTCATAAGTCGTGGTGTAATATTGGGTTGTCATGACTAATAATGCCAGGGCCGCAATCAGAACGTTTTCCCGACGAGAAATCCCCCCCCCTCATTGTTTGTTGTATCCGTTTTTATTTGAGCCAATTTAAGGCACGATGTGCCCGCCAGCTTACGACAGGTTCTCCCGACTGCAATTATTATTAACGCTGTAATTCCAAGGCAGATAAAATGTTAATGATGATAAATTGCACAGAAATGATATTAGTACTTAATTCTTTACCTTCTCTTCAAGCTATCCAATTAGGGTAGAATAGAACGCTCGAGTATTATGACGGCATTTATCAAGTCCTGTTGTTAATATATCTTCGAAATGGCAAAGTTATTAATTACAATTATTGTTTTTTTTTTTGTTTGATGAATGGTTTGCAAATAAAGTTATGGTGGAGGCGCCAGTTTCCCAAGTAAATTACCTAAGTATTTTCCAAATTAAATTTTCTTTTGGCTAATATGTTGTAATATATTGTATATTCTTATACAGGCAGCGATATGAAGTTTGGCCTGAGGCGACTGAATGGATTAGGTTGGTACGAACTAATTTAATTCTCACGCAAGAAAAAAACTGATTAATTAGGCTGGCGCGCAGCGTTTAATAGAACGTAATGCTTGAGTCTAATTAACGATAATTAATTTCACAATCACAATATTTACATGCGAGGGTATATCTACGAATCCGGTTTCTGTTCCAGAGCCGATCGGCCGTAATAAATTTCGAGTTGGCAAGCGCGCGCTGACAGATCCGTAACGCGCGTAATTAATCTAATTTGCGTTTCTTCTGGATTTCGCTCTCAATAAAGCCCCCGATTTATCCGGTTATAGCAGACGCTTAATGCAATAAGATTATCGGAGCGGTAACTGTTTACATTCGTAATAATTTCGTGTTTTTTTTTTTTTTAAATTTAAATTCGTCCTTAATTTTTTTCCCCCTTCAATATTTTAGAAACCTTTTGAGCAAAGAACTATAAAGCTGAGCTCCTGTATTGAAAATAATACCAAATTGTGGGACCATAATTTGCTGAAATTTTCAGACAATTATTTTTTAAACTATCACTTTGAAGCGCCATCTTTCGAGCGACAGAAAACTCATTCAATTGTAGCGCTCGTTCTCTTATATTTTTTCTCGTGAAGAATAAGATTAAAACGACCGACTTACAAAAAAGTTTAAAAAGAAAATGTTGGTAGACGTTAAACACAGTTCAAATTCGAACCAAAGCAGCTCTTCAACAGCACCATCTGTTGAGTAGCATCGGAAATACATAACAGGTAGTAGCTTTTAAGAATTGGCAGTGCCTATTTTTTTTATTAAACTGAATATTAATTGTTGCGGCAACCATCTAGAGCCTTTTGTAAGAAAAGTAGAGACATGATGTGACAGTTGGGAAGAATCATGGCGAAAGTAGCAGTCGACCAGTCAAACCTCTTCATAAACAGGGTAATTTAATTGACTGGCCAACTGTTTCGTTTCGCCATGAATTTTCCTAACTGTCACATCTGTGTCCCTACTATTATTATAAAGGACTCTACAACCACCTAGCTGGGAGCGCCATCTTTTGAGTAACCAGAAAAGTTACTTCGTGGCAGCACTTGTTATTGTAACCTCCTTCTCCTGAAGGACTCACTCTTAATCTAGTGTTATGAAGAACTGCGTAGGTTTTTAAGAGATTATTTTTTTTTAATCACTGTAAACTTAGTTCAAATTTGGGCGAAAGAAGCTTGTTAACAGCGCCCCCTATTGGGTTTTTATGAATCTGTAGAGTGTAGAGTTATTACCAATTTTGTTGATATACAGAAAACTTTTAAATTGAAGTCGACTCTTGTCCGATGAAATTTGTGAGAAAATTCTTAGGAGTTACGGAGTCAAAACGCTGATGCGAAACTCCGGGAGCGGAAGCGCGGAATATAGTTTGAAGCGCCATCTGTCGAGTAACAAGAAAAGTTATTTTACTAATATAATTTATTCTCCCGTGTGACTGATTTTTTTTTTTATTAATAAATGCCAACAAAAGGTATACCGACTTTTAATGGAATAAAAGGAACTTAAAATCGCTTACGTGTAGTTAATCGGCGAACGCCATCTCTTGTCCAGAAGATAAAGCTTACAATAATTGTATTTTCAGTAAGTTGTGAAGCCTTGAAATTTTGGTTAGTTAGAGATTAAATCAATCTTACACCAGGAGGGTTTGTTTCGTGTTCCAATGAATGCAGTTCAAAACTTGATGAAAATTAGCTCAACCAGCGCCATCTATTGCCCAGCAGAGTAAGCTTAGAATGATTGCATTTTCAGTAATTTGTGAAACGCTGCAAATATGGCTAGTTAGAGATTATATCAATCTTACCCCAGGAAGATTTTTTGGTTTTGATGATGAACACAGTTGAAAATGGCTCAACCAACGCCATCTGTTGCCTAGCAGAGAAAGCTTAGGATGATTGCAGTTTCAGTAAGTTGCGAAATTTTGCAAATATGGTTAGTTAGAAATTATATCAATCTTAGCCGAGGAAGATTTCTTTTTTGTTTTAACGATGAACGCAGTTGGAAATAGCTCAACCAACGCCATCTGTTGCCTAGCAGGCGAAGCTTAAAATGATTCCATTTTCAGTAAGTTCCGAAATCTTGAAATTCTCTACAACTAATTGGAGATAATATTAATCCTGCCTTATGAAAGTTTTTCTTTTCAGTTATAATGTACCCAGATTATTTTTTTTTTTTAATTCTTTCATTTCAGTTATAATGAACCCGGATCAAAATTTCTAAATTCTTTCTTTAACGGACGCCATCTATTACCTGGCAGAAAAAAGAAACTTTTAATGATTGCCTTTTCGTTAAACTGTGAAGCCTTGAAATTTTAATTCGTTGTGAATTCTATCAATGTCGTCGCTGGAAGGATTTTTTTTTGTTTAGTCATAATGACCGCAGTACAAAATTTGAAAAGTCGCTCACCAACGAGCGCCATCTGTTGCCATTGTTGCCAAGCAGAAAATCGTAGAGTAAAAGCCTTTTCACTAAATTATGAAGCCCTTAAATTTTAATTAGAGATTTTATCGGTCTTGCCCCAGGAGGTTTTTTTTTGTAATTATAGAGGACGCAGTTCAAGATTTGATGAAAATAAATCAACGAACGCCATCTGTTTCCTAGCGGAAAAAGCTGCTTACAATTTTCGATAAGTTATAAAGCCTTGAAATTTTAGTTCGTTGGACATTAAATTAATTTTACCCCCTCCCCCTCAAGATAAGTTATTTTTTTTTGTTACAAAATCGAAATTTGAGAAACTTTTTTCAAGTTTATCTTGAAGGCTTCCGCGGCCGTCGTCCATGGTTGAGTTCGTGACTTCCGGTTTGAACCGCGTTTCTCGGACTTCTTCTACTGCCTTTTCTTCATGTATTTTTTTATTTACTAATGTGTGATTAGTCGCTGGCGTAATTGAAAGATGCTCAGATAAATCTTTTCTAGCACATACGGAAATTTCATTTGCTTGTACAGTTTTCGTACTCAAAGACACACGCCCTCCGAACGTTGCGTTCATGAACACATCTTAAAAACAATTTTCATTTCCTTAAAGATACACGCCCTTGCTTTAATCTTGCCTTCATTGACATACCTTAAAAAGCAATTTTCATTTGTTTGCACAGTTTTCTTGCCCAAGGATGCACCTCTCCGAATCTTGCCTTTGTTTATGTATTTTAGGAACAATGTGATGGCGACGAAATTTTATTAATCCAAGAGATTTTCTTTTTATTTTAACTGAGGCACACCACTCCTTAATTGTTGTAATTAAGAGCAGATAGCTTTTATAGATTGGTAGACAGCAGTAGGATTTCACTTTTATTATTCAAAAAAAGCCATTTACAGCTTCTTTCAATTTATATTTATGTTTCAAAAACGTATTTACATGTAAAATGTTATTAATATATAAATAATTCTCCCGAATAACCCTTACAGGGAAATGTGAAAGGAAAACGTGGAAAAACTCTTCCGGTGGTATTCGCCGAGGGAAAATCGCCGTGTCATCCGCAGAAGAGGAATTTTCTCTACCTTAAACTTCAATTTCGCAAATGTTTTGTGCGGGTTCTTGCGGCGGGGCGCGCATTCAGGGCAAATATTGACGCAGCGTGCATGCAGTCAACCGTCCGGGGCTGGCAGGTCTGCACGGGGTTGCAGTTCATACAATGCAGTTAAATTTACATACATTACGTGCCCCTCCGACAACGTCATATCGCAACAACATGAGATAAGCTGCAAGAGGAAAGCAGACATTTCGCGCGCCAGATGAGATTATAATTTCCAGCATCCTGACCGCAACCCAGGTCCAGGCTTAAGCAAACAGGGCTGGCAAGTTGACGGCTGCATTAGCCCCTTAGAAAGTGGCGTGCATGCAGCCCAAAGAGCAACCTGGCAAATCGAGCTGGAAAGCTGTGTTAATAGCAGAGCTTTCGAATGCACTCATACATATTTTAATGTATACAAACACACTCGACTCGTAAAGTTGGCTTTTACATTTTCAAATTACCATTGCGAAAAAGTTTCACGTTAGTTACTCGAGTAAAATATATAATATTATATTTTATTTACAGAATTCTGTGTTTACACACACTAAATTTAAAACATGTAGGAGTATTTTTTTTTAATTTACAGAATCAAGTGTTTCTTTTTTGCTTTCCTATTTCGCAACTAAATTTAATATAATACGCGGATGATTAATATCATCTTCTTGCACGTGTCGCAGCATAAATTTGCATGAGTCCGGTCCAGTCCGGGCCATTCTCCCGTGAAACGTCGTTATTTACCGAAACTTGTAGGAAACTCCGGCTCCCGCCCGTTCGGGTTGACAAACTGCCGAAATAAAATTTCGATAGAGCCCCGGCCTAACTAGTCCGGACAACTCGGAACTGAATTCGCCCGAATTGTGCCGCGAACTTGTCAAACAAACCGACCGCGCTCAAAGCGTCCGACGCAGGCGGGCAAAGTTCACCGCGAATTTCTGCAGAGGCGTCTGACGGGCGTCGCCCTCTGGGGACGCACTCTCCCCAGAACAAACAACAACTGTAAGTTATCGCCGGTATTTCTTTCCGCTGCCACTGTCGACTGCAATTACTTGAGAAATTTCGGACGCGACTTGTCTTCTCCGAGAGTTTAATGAAGAGAGGAGAAGACAAAAGGAAAACTCAAACGGAAAAAAAATTCGCGTACAAAAATGTCTAATCTTTATATCATCAAGATATTAAAGTCAGAATACATATAAAAAAAATTAACGGGATTAAGGCCCGATTTCATAATCGAACTAAAGGAGACTTTAAAGTAAAAATCACATTCTGATGTGTAAATAACCACATTTTCGCATTTCTTTGACATATGACTGTGACTTTATTTTAAAGTCTCCTTTAGTTCGATTATGAAATCGGGCCTTAGCCATTTTTGTATCAAATTGAATTTATTTTACACTTATTTACTTCGTAATCATCAAGAACCGAAAGGCCGTAACAATTTTGTCTACTTGTCAAGTGTGTCTACGATATAAGAGAGCATTGGTCTCAAAAAACCATCTCGTGGAACCCTACTTCTCTAATTCTTACGGATCTTACGACCATTTTCATAATCAGACTTTAAAGAAGCTTTAATTTAAAGTCACTTTAAGTATAGGGAAACAAATGTATTTTTCTAGGTTAAAGTAACTTTAAATTTAAAGTCTGATTGTGAAAACGGCCCTTACTTTGTTTTTTGTTTGTATTTAAAAATAATTAGTTCAAAGATAAATATGAGAGAGTTTAGTTAGTAAAAACAGATGCTTTAATACACTTTACTGATTGATTGATTTTGAACTGTTGAAATAAAAGAGAACCACCCTAATTTTTGGAAATTTTCTGTAGATTAGAAAAGTTTATGCAGAATTCAGTTCGAAATTTGCATTTCAAAATCGTGCGACGTCAAGATCAATTAAGCGTTTCTGTAGGTCATGAAGCGCATCATACACGCTTGTCTTCCACATGGCGTAAAAACGCAACGTAACGGAATACAAGCGTATCATGTTTACACGTGTAACGGACGGGGACTATTTCTCTAATAATTTAGGATTGGGCAGCCTGAATACTTTTACTTTGATAAACAACCAAACCACTCTGTTTCACAGGTAACCCAACCTGCTTTTTTGACCCACTGCTGGAAAACGATTTCCTTGTTCTTGGTAGTTAGTTTGAGTTGAAAGCCGAAAAATACTCTCAGAATGGTGTTTTCCCTCGACACGTCGAAACTGGGCCATATATCGCCTGAACTTTGTCAAATTCTCCTCTCTCGTTGTCTCTTTTCTTACGACGATTCTCTCTCCAGATTAACTTGTAACTTGAAAGTTTTGATTGAAGTTAAAATCAGTGAAGTAAAAGAGAATGGTGATATTAACAAATATATTAAAAGAAAAGAATAAAACGAAAACGAAATAGCAACCAGTATCTCTTTTATCCTAATAAGCAACGAAACCACCCTGTTTCACAGATCCAATCTTCTTCTTCAACCAACGAGCCGCCGCTGGAAAGCGATTTTCTGATTCATTCGGAGTTGAAAGCCATTTGCTCTCCGTTTCCGAATATTAAACCTAGGGAAAATTACTGAATTTAAATAAAAGAAGATTGAGTCTGAAGTTCAATTTAGAATCGCCCGGGACGAGGTAAGTCGCGTGCTTTTCCTTAAACTGCTGATCCACGTTTCTAAATAACTGACTGCTAATTCAAATGTTAATTGTTTTTATCAACTACTGTGCTACGTTATAACTTGACGGGGGCGCAGTCATATCGTTTTGCATTGTTTTTTTTTCCAAAGCTTCCCACGCATGTCCGGTACACTGCATGAGAATCGCACCGTCAGCCTTCCTTCGCTCAAAAGAAAATGAAACTTAAAGACTTTACTTAATATCTTATTTCATCGAATGCGTGAAATTAAAGAAAAACATATTGTGGAAAGAAACTGTCGTTGCAGTTATCACCCTGTAGCTTATCATTTGGGGATTAAATGGAATTAAATACTTTTCCATTATACATATTGGAATTTTGAATTCTTACACATGTTCCAATTAATAAAGAGACAATTAGAGCGATTTGCTTAAAACGAATTTGGACAATGCTTAATTAAATCTTGGAACTTTCGGTTTTGGACCGGACCCTCCTGCCACCAGGGCGTTAGACCGATTGTGGCGAAAAATTTCAGGATGTATAAATAAGGTAGAGAATGAATAATAAATCAGAAGACAGTAAATCAGTACTTAGGCAGAAAAGAATACAAAACAGTAAATGATTAACTGCAGTTAGTTGCGTCGCGGGCTGGTCTAAGGACTTTGCCATTCATAGTTTAAGCGTACCATATGTTGATAGGGTAAGGTAAGGGTTTAGAATAAGTATGTGACATTGAATTTAAGTTCAAAGTTTAAAATTAAAAAAAAAATTGCAAATCGTTTTTGATTGCAGTGGATCCCTCGAGCATCCTCTGTACAACGGTTTCAGCTCTATTTGGAGTCTCGTCAGCTGAAGCGTGGTTAAACTATCTTTTTTTAAATAAAAGAACTCCTATTTATTGTTTGTGCGAAACATAATTAATCTTAAAAGACTTAATAATCAAAATTAAATTAATCCGGTTTTATTTAATGCTGCACTCTAAAAATAAAAATAAAAAATTACGGTAACTATAATGTACACAAATTATACCGATTAAATACTCAATTGCACGTAACGTTAATTTTGATGGAACGATAAAAAGTAAAACAGCGTGCTATTTCGCTTAAATGCAGGCGCACAAACAATTTTTCGAAATGGCGAACAAATTCCGGAACATTTGAGTTCCACGTTAATGAAAATCAAATCCGAACGGTGCTTGCCGTTACTTCCCGTTACGTTTTCAGCATTTGATTGCATCCCGGAATGCTTCAGACAGAAACTTCCTCCCCCCCACGCCCCCGTTCGCCATTAACTTTGATGCAGGCGCGCAGAACGATAATAAAAACTCACAAAGCCAAGTATAAGTAATTCGAGACGCTCGCAATTTTTCAAGTGAGCTTATTAAATAATAACTTTGCAACAGTCTCCGACAATGCAGCAATGCATAATCGCAGGTAATAGTTTCCGCATGAGCGGCGGACGGGCGCTCGTTCCTTTCAGAATTTTAATAAAATCCAGCGCCGGAAAAGGAAAACGCCGCCGCCCGCGCGCACGAAACAAACACGTAATCGCCGTGAGCCAAAGGAAGAAAAAAAAAGCTCCAAAAGGCGGATATTTTAATATCGAGCAAATATGAATCTTTAAGAGGCAACTTTTCGATTCCGTCTTAATTTTTAATTAATTAGGAAGGTGCCTTGAATTTTAAATTAAAAGTTATTAAAAGTGTTCGGGTGCAGGGCGATCACAAATCAAATCAGTTTCATTATAAGGATCTGAAGAAGGACGAAGAAAGGAAAAAAGAAGAAAAATATTTAATTTTATTTAATCTGTCGGTCTGTGATAAGGCTTTCATTTAGACTTGCGACGCCAGCGTGTTTCTGCGAACAGGTCATCAATTACAGGTCATAGTAACATGAGACACATGAGACACATGAGTATTTAGGCTGACCACCCTTAACCAGTAGCTAAATAAATAACCCCCGCCGGTCGTTACAAATCTTGTATGTCCTGTGATAAATCATTATTTCGATTTGTTTTGGTTTCATTTCGAATCCGACAAGCACGAGTAGTACTTTTTGCGACAGTCTGTACAGGAAAACTAAAATTTTCTGAAATGTGATACTGACCATACTTTTTATCAATTTTCAATCAATCTCACTAATAAAAGAAGCTCTTTGTACTGTATTTCATTGTGTGTTACAAGGAAATAATAAAACACTTGATTTACTATTTGCTATTTCAGCTATGAGAGAATGATAAAAATAAACGGTTGAAGAAATTACAAAGCTCAACGAGACGTTTCATATCCCCGACATGCCGCGAAACAAATTATCGAAGATATATCAATAGCTAGGCTATCAAATACCGAAGTATTCGGTCGAGACCGAAACAGGAGCAAAAAAAAAAATAACCCTGCACGTCGCAAAAAGAATACCAAACGAAACTATCATTTTTCGATTAGAGCCACTGCACCGATTATCTCCAGAACAAAACCATAACTTCTCGAATCAATTTACCGTAGAAGTCGAACTTACATCTGCAGTAATTCCCGCGCATTAATAAATATCTTAACCTGTTCCGATTTCTATTGTATCTAAAGACTGCCGGTGAAATATCATCGGTGGAATCGAGCGGAATTCTTCGTCTCTGTCTACGGGGGATTGGTGGAAGCGAGAGGGAGAGCGACGACCGATTGGCATATCCATAGCGTGTTCCATGTGAAGAGCATCTATGTCTGGCTGCCGTAAAATATGCCTCCATTTTAAACGCGATCACGTCCCAATTGAATACGGAACGAACA
Organism: Prosopocoilus inquinatus; assembly: GCA_036172665.1. NCBI lineage: Eukaryota > Metazoa > Arthropoda > Insecta > Coleoptera > Lucanidae > Prosopocoilus > Prosopocoilus inquinatus. The sequence goes on from CM069873.1 coordinate 5,307,107, forward strand.
TTTCCATAATAAATTTGGGCAAACGTGTCCGGACTCCACCAGCGCCTCCACAGTTTGCCTTCGTTCGGATTTTGCTTTAGTGTCACTAACTTGTTAGTATACGCGAACTGACTATGTTTAGATAATTAATTTGTTCGATTTTAGTTTGGATTTGATTTGGTCAACATTTTTATTACCTAAACCTTCATATTACTAAAGGAACTCCACTCCCAGCTTTCAAAAAAAAAGTGTCAGAATGGTACTATCTATTTTAGCAATGCATATAGACCCCAAAATTATAATGAATATAAAACCAACAGAATTTGAACTGTGGAAATAAAAGACAAACTAATTAGAACAAGAATAACAAGAGATATATTGGTGGATAGGATCGCAGCGCTAGTAACATCCCACACGTTAGCATACAAGCGACTGCCGCATATTCAGCGCATCCTCACTTGATTACATTTGCGGTTGCATGCCGGTTTAAATTCTGTGTCTACTTGGAGTGGTATTATCTGTAGATGCCTGTATGTGGTAAATTTTTAATAATTGTGAAAGTAGGCCAGAGAACTTCACTTCAAAGCTAGAGCACTTTGCAATATCAAAAACTTAATCTAACTTGAGCGTTTTTAATAAAGTTTTACGTACTACGGACAACGCGTACAAACAAGATAAAGGTAATTTAATTCCGAAGAATTCATGCTGTGCAATAAGGGAATTTTTATACGGCCGCAATTCGGTTTCAAATTAAAACCGCGATGAAAGCTCAGTTGCACTCGAGTAATTAAGTTTTCGCGTTAGCGAGCGGGAATCGTTAAAAATTGTTATTCCGAATGCTCATACGCTTATTATCGTTATTGCATGATGGGGAAAGAATAAATTCCGGCTTTAGTGGGGGGCGGCGCGTCGGATTAAAAGATCGAATCCGGAATCCGGCCCGGCTTGGTGTAACTACGTATTTGTTAGTGAATGGGAATTAAAATTCGCTTTTGGCCGCCGCCGCCGCCGGGACGAAATTTAATTTCGCCCCGAAACGTCGAGGAGGACGAGCAGGAAACGGGATTAATAAAATGCGGAAGTTTAGAATTCGAGTGTGTGGCGCGATGAATCTAATAAATTACCGGGACGAGTTCGTAACTGCAGACAATATAAGTAAACTTGCATCGTTATCCAACTTTAAATTGCTATGAATTAATAAAAAAAAAGAAAAAAGAAAAGTTGCCTGCCCATTATTAGATTTGAACTGACGACGATGTTCATACTAAAACTAGTAATCTACTTTCTACACGTTTTCATCCTATTAATATGGAACTTTGCTTCGTAAAAATTTGTTAAAGTTTAATACTTCAAATAACCTACACCTTCTTCAAAGAGTCTGACCTGATCCTGATCATGAAATAAGAAAAAAAAAATCCTCTTTTCGTTTCGATGGCAGATAATAAAACTAAGCACGAAGGTTGATAGTCATCCAGGTCGTAACTTAAAAACAAATCGGGGATGATGTCGAGAGCACTCTCTCGGACGGCACGGGAAGTCGAATTAAGGGATGCGATTAAACTTGAGATGGTGCCAATTTAATCTGAATGACTTGGGTGATTTACGGCCGCTGCAGACCCACAACATCTATGAGCAATGCCGCCAGAAGACATTAAGTTGCAAATGAAGATGCCTCCGAGCTTCTTACGCCCCTATAAATCGACCCCGGGCACAAGAGCTTTCAGCCCAGCAGACTCGGCTCGTGCACTAAAGCCACGTCCTGCATTAAAAATATTACTTAGTATCATCAAATCAAAATTTAATCTAGAAAGGGATCGCTTAAATCGTTTAACAAGGAGTACGCAGAGATATCAATTTCCTATTGGTACACATAAAAAAAAAACTAATCTCATTTAATCTCCTGGTCTGAGACAAAGCCTTCATTTAAACTCATGACGCCAGCTTACATAAACAATGCAGTTACTGACACACTTTAATGACGTTCTCTCTTTTCGTCGAATCGAATCGAATCGGTCTAGAACGTATAAGCTTCTAGACACGTCGAGAATTTGCTAGGTGATATGACAATTATAGAAATAGAACTGCTAGTGACACAATATCCATTTCAAACTACAATTAATTAAAAATTATTAATAAATTATAATTGTAATTAAATTTGAATTAAAATGTATCTACCTATAATTCAAACAAGTATGTCATAAGATGCCTTGCTATATCAGATTTAGTAGATTGTGCCTGCACAGCTGCAAGCCGTCGTCTAGACCTGTTATAGAGACGTAAATTGTCACTTGCACGCGGTGTCGGTACACACCGCAACTTCGCCGTCGGTTTAGACGTCGAGCGCCGCGAAACTGCCGCCCCTCAACCGCATATCACGCTGGCGTCGCGACGCGCCGATAAATCAGTTTCTTTGCGGCGCACTCCCGTACATGCAGATCCGGCGCGCAAATTGTTTTCGCAGTGTACAAAGCAAACACGTCTTCCTCGCCCCGGAATAAATTGCGATTCTAAGTGGCAGATCTGAAAATATGAATACATCCAATCAATATGTACAAGAAATATTGCGCGCTTCGCCGAGAATAGTTTTGTGTCAACACTTATCGAAACGAACCCTGTATATAACGCACGCGCTTGCAAAAATCGTCGCGTCTGTATCATCGTAGAACGTAAACAGTGGAGATAACAGCGGGGATCAAAGCGAACAGGAAAAAGTACTACCAAGAGTGAACCTCCTGTATTGGGTGTGGGGAGTAATCGATTTTGCTTCGCCCGGGCCGGAGAGTACGAACCTGATGTCAGCAGCTAAACCTCGTCAGCCGATCAGCGAGTGTTAGAATGCTCAAAAGCGTAATTCGTTTTTGAGCATTCGCATTTTTATTTTTATTTTCGACTGCACGATTTACAACTCCACACTTTTTAATTCCCACCGAATCCCGGGGTGAAAATAATCAAAATGTAGAACGTGCATTGCCCATTTTTTTTTTTTTTGTTAAAATAACAGTCTTTTCCAAAACGTTGACAGATCGTCTTAAATAGTCTAATTTTTTTAATTTGTTCCAAAATTTCTACTTAAATGATTTTCAATAAAAGATGTACGTAAGAAATGACTTACAACTTACTCCTAAATTAAGTAATTTGACATTAATTATTTATTAACATCGTTTAATGCTATTAATCATAAAAAATTTGGAACAAATGCAACCAACGCTGATGCAGCTTGTAAGGGGAAGAAAGGGTTTTCTCTGAGTTTGCAACCAAACCATTATTGGCCAACGATGAAACCCATCAACTGGAAAAAAAACTAAAAATTGGGAGATGAGAGCTGAACACGAAAATTTGGATTCGTGAGGTGATCCAATCAGACTGTGGAAAATTGTAAAAAGGAACACAGAATAGCTGAAGCCGAAAATACAGCAAATTTAAACTATTTACGGCTATTAAGATGAAGGTAAAGCGGAAGTTAGGCAGAGGAAGGGAAAGAAGAAATTGTGTTCTTCAATTCTAAAGCTTGGATACCGCAAGGCGATTTGAGCGAAAAGTTTCAGACAACTGAAGATGGGTCACTAGAGTGCTAGATTTATCGAGAGAATGTTGATTTGCAACCAAATCATTGGCCAAAGGCCAAACTCATCAACGACGTAAAGAATAACTGATAACGACTGAAGAAGGCGCATCAAGAAGAGTGCTAGAGTTATCGAAAGAATATTTTTTTGCAACCAAATCACTGGCCAAGGCCCAAATCCATCAACGAAATAGAAAAAACTGGCGATTTCCCCAAGAAGCTTCAAACAATTGAAGAAGGGGTACTAAGAAGAGTGCTAGGGTTATCGAGAGAATATTTGTTTGCAACCAAATCACTGGCCAAAGGCCAAATCCATCAACGGAATAGAAAAAACTGAAAGAGGGATGGTGAGAGGTAAAGAAGAAAACTTGGATTTGTGTAGTGGCTGACCTATCTTAGAGCCATCCATTCAGACCAAACCGGAAAATTGTAAGCAAAAAACATAGCATAATAGTAGCTGAAGGTCAAAATACAGAATAATTTGTGGTGGAATAAGGGAATGAAGAAACTGTAAGGATCTGCAAGTCTACAGCATGGATACTGAAAGAGATCCAGCGTAAGAAGCTTCAGGCAGTTGAAGAAGGCGCTTTATTGAGAAGATTTTTCGACAGCAGTTGTTCCTTAACGCTATGGCAATTAAAAAAGAGTGGTATGGATAGACAAATCAGAAAAAGAGTGAAGAAATGAATATCTAATTGTACACCATTGGAAGCGCACAAGAATGGTAGATAAAAAAAAATGGGTGTAAATAATGGAATTAGCAATCAACGATAGGAGGAATCCTCGTTACGACAAACTGGATGCTTAAGACGTCCATCAGCCTCTTGAAAAGATGTTGAAATCATGGCAGGCAAGATGGATATCGACTAAGTACGTCTTGGCAAATTGGTTAGGTGGTTAAGGGCCAGTTGCACCAAACACTTAAGCCGAGCTTAACTTTAAGTGCTGCTTAGAATGTTAATTACATTAATATTACGTAACCTGGATGCCTGAGACGGCCATCAGCCCCTTGAAAAGATGTTGACATCATGGCAGGCAAGATGGAAGTCGACTAAGTACGTCTTGGCAAATTGCTTAGGTAGTTAAGGGCCCGTTGCACCAAACACTTAAGCCGAGCTTAACTTTAAATGCTGCTTAGAATCTCAGTTACATTAATATTACGTAACCTCAAATATTACATTATGAGCAATGCTTAAATTTAAGCTCAGCTTAAATGTTTGGTGCAACTGGCTCTTAATCAGTCTACCGATTAAAAATCTAATTTATGATGATGTAGAGGAAGAAAATTAAATTATTAATCACTGCTACATCGTTGTGTATCTTTTTTGTCGAGTTGGCAATAAAAAATATAAAATCTCGACCTGTAATAATAAGAAGTGTATCCATCAAGTGCCATAGTAATTAAATATGTATTCAAGTGAAACAAACAAAAACCCAAGCAAATATTAACGGAAAATGAATTGCGAGTGATGGGCTGTTTTTCAAAAGGTAACTAAAAAGATTAAAATTAAATATACTCTTAAAAACTGCTTTAATTAATTAAATTCTGCAGCAGAGGCAAGAGGATTTCAGTAATCCAACTATTGATTTCAAGTTCTTGGTAACTTTCAGAGCTCAGCTTTTAGCCGGAAAAGCAGATGATGTATAGTTCTTCGAGCTCGCTTACTTAACGAGAAGGTTCTAATTAATAAAGTCATTCAATTTAAGTTTCAATTACTTACACACGTACATATAAGTAACGGATTCGTCTTTTGAAGAAAAGAAATCTTCAATAAATTTGTACAGCCAGCTAAAAATCCTAGTTGCTTTAAAGAGCGACATAAAAAATTATAAAAGGCTAATCGAATGTCCAAAACGTGAAATTAAATGAAAGGTAAATACTGTTTTTAGTTAATTTATACATCTTTCAGTTTACGTTAATAAAAATTCTGTTCGGGGTTATATTGTGAAAGCGCAAAAAAATCCAAGTACAAAAAACTACCCTTGGAAAATAAACTTGTTGTTTCTCTTGGCTTTGTAGTCAAAAAAGTGAAACATTGAGAAAGTTAAAATATTGCAAACAGTTAAAGTTTGTTCTAAATATATAAATTATTCTCGATTCCTGTGTTACCCCAAACAAATGCATTTTAAAGGCTTCGGCCCTGATAGACCGCTGAGACAGTCCGAAATTAATCTGAAAATTTACAAACTCCATGAGCATCTTTGACTAGAGTTTTCAGGCTCTCTTATAATGCAACCATAACTTCAACATGTTGACTGAAAATCTACATAAATCGAACTTCCAGAATAACTCTTTAAATAACAACAATTATTAAATGGTAGACAACAATGTATTTGGATCTACCGTGAATTATTTAATTGTCTAATGGAATTCTTTTTGTTGTACCAAAACATGTGGGTGTTTTAACCGCATTGTTGCAGATGACAGGGTAAAGATAATTATTCTCCATTTCTGTGTCACCGCAAACAAGTGTATTTTGAAGAATAGATAAAATAGCGACATCTTACTATCGCTTTTTGACCTAACATTGCAGTAGGATAGACAAATTTTGAAGGTTTCTACCCTGATATACCACTAAGCCTACGTCTACATCCGTATCCTGCAGAAGTCGTCCCAACAATGCTTGAATGTGTTATATGTGAATAGATGGCTGGCAAACGTTTATAATCACTTGGAGTTAATGTAAAATCGATAATTATTCTCGAACTCTGCGTTAACTCACACAAAATTCATATTTCTCATCGGAACTGTGTTTTAGAATAAAACAAAATGACTAATCAAACCAGTTAAAGGAAGCAAAGTCCTGTCTGGGTTTGACATGCAAGGAGTCTTCGGCCTTAACAAAAATGGACGTACTCCAGAATAAACAACACATGTTTCATTAGGAATAACGAAGAGTGACGATCTTATTTGCAACCAATTTACGTTTCCGTTTCATATTTTGAAATAATTGTAACAGAAGACGTAATTACATAATAGCGGCTCCTGACTCATTCGTACATTGCAAGAAAACCTTGGCCTACACTCGCATATTGGTTACATAACGCCCGTTGCCAACAAAGTAAAATGAATCACCAGGATTTTCTAAGACCAACGCCTAACACAAAGCCCACGCAGACTGGAAAGTAGGTCAATCAATTCATATAAATAGGTAGCTTCTCTAATCATAAATCAGCTTGACAATATCCATCCTTGTGTTTGATTAAATCTGTCGATGCTCCGCAACCTCTGAAGTGTACGTTTTTGAAGTATACGTTGCTTTTTGTTAGAAATACGATTACCAATAAGCAGCGTAACATTGAGTGGATATAATTGAGGAAATAGAAGAAGACTAGATTTCCTGTCGAAATACACAGTTCGTCCTCCTCGAAACGACACTGGATATTGAACGTGTTTTTTTTTTCTTCTCTTTTTGGTCGTGTAGTATCTTCCTTCCCTGGTGGTGAAACCGAAAAAAAAGAAAGGCGGAAATCCGCACGCATTTTGACAGATTCCTGGTCATTACCGTAATACATATCGAAGCGAACCCTTCGGCCGTAATAACCCTGAAGAGATACGGTCGTAACTCAGCGAAACAGAAAGTCCGGGGCGATAACATTACGTGTCCGTTTGTGCGAACGTTCGCAGCCGGCCACGATGGCACCGATCAATCATCGAAGAAGACGTGTGTGCGATACAAGAGGGCAACTACATCGAAATTGTATCAGCGAAACAAGATCAATAGATCTATGTTATGGTGGTTAGTATCAGTTTAAAAAGTTTTTTTTTTATTTCACATCCTCTGATCAAATGTATCCGGCTTTTTTTTAATAAGCACGTATTCCATGTTATGTTCATTCCACGTATGTTTGTTTTGGATTATGACATAACGTTCGCTCAGCGTAGCGTTATTTCAGAGAGCTTATTACAGCACATTAGGTCGTAACAATTTCCGAACTACAATCGCGCGTATCTAGGAATAGCTCGCTTTTAGGCGAATAAAAAATTCCTCATCTCTGCACAGCAGATTACGCTCGTATTATTTACCTTTACAGCGCATTACGTTCGACGTAAGCTGATTATTTGAAGCGCAACAAAGGCACTTCCGGCCGTTTCCGGCTGATGACGGTCGGAATAATTTCATCGTGTTATTACTATGCTCCGGAGCGAAGCAAGAAGTGCTTATCGACGGAGTTAATCATGGAATTCTGCGGTGGATAATCGACGGAATTTTTATTCTTGTCGTCTGGCCCTTTTTGTTTCGGAGAAACAGACGAGAGAAGATTAATTTACTTCATTATTATAGTATTCTAAACCATAAGTAAACCAACTAAATAATTACCGACTGTACATACTTTTTTTTGATAAATATTCAATTTTTGCTAGGTATGGTCTATACAGGGTGTTCCAGACAAGCTTATAAAGCTTCAAGTATTTCTTTCCTACTTTCGAATTAAACAACAGAAAAACGTGTATAAATTGTATCTGAAGAAAAGAAAACAAGAAAATGCTCGAGTCCTTAACATGCTGTTATTAGTATATGCCAAAGATGCTATGTAAACAAACATCATGTTAGTACGGAAGGCCTCGTTTTTATTTTTCCAATTACAAGAGTTAAAAGACTTAAAGCTTAAACAATACAAAATTATGGTGAGCGCAATCTTATAAGAAGTTGTTTCGAAATAAAATTGAAATAACGAATGTAACAACAAGTAGCGAATAGTTTCACAAACGATTCAAATGTGTTATTTAAGTGAGCGGTTGTGCTATGACGTTTTGTCTCTTACGTTCACTCCTCTGCTTTTCACTCCTCTGTTGAATGTAAATACCCACTCCTGAGACGCGAGGAACTCGTTTCTGCAAATTGTCCGTACGTGTTTTTCCTTGTACGTACGCCTCGGCAAAATTCAGGATTTATGTTTAACATGCATCCCAAAGGATTTAAAACAACGACTCTACCTCTTATTGTTAGGAAGATACCTTCTCAAATAAACGTGCGCTGAAATAACGAATTAAATAAATAAGATTTTGAAGACATCCGAAAGGATTGTATTTCTTGAAAACAAGAGTATTATTGTTTAATGGGACTTACCTGGATACTGCTCGTAGTGGTAGGGTATAAAGTAAACGTTAAGCCGGGAACGATAAATTTTCATTGAGATCTCGAGGAACTATTTCCAAGAGGAGAAAGAAACTCCTAAGTTTGTTTTCGCCCGCCGGAAATCTCAAAAAACTTTCTAATTCCGAGCACTGATCCCGGGGGTAAACTGCAACTGCAGCTGGGGATGGCTGGATGTTTAACTTAGTCCTTAAACCCAACCGGATTAAATAATGAGACGGGGAACACCGGCAATTTAACGGTGAGCGGGCCCATATATACGAATCCGACAATTAAATAAATTGGGGGCGAATTATCGCGGCTCACTCGCAGATATTGTTCTTGTCACCCTCCGCGCGTTTTATTTACTCGCCGCCCGTGTAAATTATGCGAGGGTGCGGAAATTCGAAATTAACTTTCGTCGCTGATGTTCGTTTTCGTAATAAGCAGAGCGGGGGATCGCTTCGCTCATTGATATGTGTGTGATTAATTATGCGGTTTGAATGCGACCCTTAAAGGTTGATGATCCTTATGTAAAGATTTGAATTCCCTACCGGTGCACATAAAAAAAAACTAATCTAATTTAGTCTACCGGTATGAGATAAAGCCTTCAGTTAAACTCGCGACGCCAGCTTACAAAACCAAACAAATGTTAGATGATGTGAAGTACCTAATGAGTATGAGCTGATAACTCTTTTTAAACCGCGAGCGCCACCTCAGGAAGACGACTTTCTTGTTTGGTAGCTGGGTTGAGATTTATAGCCAAAAATACGTTCCCAAAAGTTTTCACACGAAAGCCAGAATAGAGTCGTTGTGTCCTAAAGATTGCCAACTTCTTCTCCCTCGTTGTCAACTACCAAACAACAAACAAGAAAATCGTCTTCCAAGGATGGCTCACGTGTTAAAAAGAGTTGATTAGATTATCTCAGTAAGCGGCGGTGGTTTCGTTGGGGAGTATTTAAACTAGCCACCCTTAAATTGCTAATTGATAGTAAGTAACCCGCGGTCGTTACACTTATTGATACAGGGCTTAACAAAATTGTTTAATTGCTTTTTCATTGCACAAACAGAACCAAATTCTGTGGGTATCAGTAAGTGTGTTCTTTTGGTGTTTATTTTATTTGCGTCTCGCAATCTGACAAGGACAATATAGAAACCAATAAAACGACCTCACCTCTTCGTCGTCTTTTGCCATCGATCCCTTTACCTCAAGGAAACAATATTGACACATGTAGGAAATTGTATTTCGTAATTCGGGCGTAATTTGTTTTGTCTTGGGCGAAAGCTCCCGTTGTAACGTTAGACGTCTTCTCTTATTCGCTTCGATTTCGACGTGCCTGAAGACGTCTGCAGCGCCGTCGCTTTGTTTTATCACCAAATACACACGAGATGACATCGACGACGACGACGTCCAATGAACTGTCCCCGACGTTTATGTGTTTATATTGTCACGCTTTGTTTCGTGGATCGTTTTTCAATCCGACGCGGCGAGTTTTTGTTTTCATAATACTTCTCCGCGCTTCAGATTTCAGCAACTTGTTTTTCAGTTTTGGGGGTGGAATGTGCTTGACAAGATTTTTGCCTCCCTCGTTACGAAACATACTCCGAGACAAGTTAATAAGAACTTCATAACAGTAACAAACAACCAACCCCCAGGCGCTTGTTGTTATATTTCTCGATACAAATTACGCATAAAGAGGTATTCAAACGACGACGAGCCCGCCGCCGCCGCCTCGAGTCTGATCGCAATTACGAAGTACAATGGAAGGTTTGAGCTTTTAAGCTTTGTCGGGGAAAACATTTATATTAACGACGACGGGGTTCAGAAGAGACGTTTTCCCGCAAACGTTCGCCGCTTTTAAAATGTTCGCTGAATTTCAAGTCTGTTTTAATAAATTCATTTTCGTACAAATTCCAAGGCAAACTGTAATATTACAAAGTCCGGTGCTGAATTAGGTGAAATTTGTTTACGTTCTGGTTAATTTAATCGGGGGATTCACCGGCGACCGAACACCTCCCTCGGCACCCGTAAACAAACGGACGGGTTGCAATTTTTATGAACGCAAAGCGACTGGTAGCTCGCGCAAGAGGTGAAGGGGATGACCGGAGTCCTGGAAGTGTCAAACCCGGATGATGTATGGCGTTCGGACTTGAGCCGGTGCGCTAGGATTCCTCCGTGAAGATTTACGGCGACTGGATCTGCACTACGATAAATGGGCAAATGTTTGTTGTTTGTATTCACCTCTGCAGATCATGTCTTGTGCGGACATGGGGGAAGTTAAATTTATTAAGGACCTGCAACTATGAACTACTTAGAGTAAATACAGAGCGAATTGCCAGCCAAATTATTTTGGATTTATTGGATCCTAATTAATCAATCACTTAATAAAATACAAGGCGATTTATTAAATTAGTCAAAAAAAAACTTCTGAAACAGTCTTGAGAAAATATGCGGTGACATTAATGAGTACAGGACGGAATTATATATTTTGTTCGGTTTATTTCGAACGAAGCGGCAAGAAGAGCGCGTGCATTCACAAGTAGCTGCAGCGTTTTGCATTTGCCGCCTCGCTTGTATTTAATCGAACAAAATATATAATTCTGTTCCCTGTTAATTAATTTAAACCATGACGCCTTAAAAACTGAAAAAAAATAGGCAACCCAATCTACTTCTGCGCTTTCAGTACATTGCGGAAACACCACCACGTTATTTCTAATTTGATTGATGAGTTGCCTATTCTAAAATCTTCAGGGGACGGGATTCAAAAATTTCATTTTATTTTTCGTTGAAAATTCTTAATAAAATTTCAAGAGGTAATTCCTTCTAAACAGGATGCAACAAGCATACTTACCTACAATCGAAAACTGCCCTACAAGCGAAAACCCCCGGCAATTGCTACAACTACGGCGCACGTACCCCCGGAACGTGCCCTCTTGTTATTCTCCCCGAGTAGTTTACGTAATCATTGTTTTTTCCCTCCCGACGTGAGCGCCATACTAAGCGGCGTTCATTTTTTTTCCGCCGCGTCTTAAGCAATTACTTCCAGTCTCCTCGGCTTGGCCGCCCCCGAGCACGGCGCTGATAAATTATTCGCTTTTAAGTGATCCCGTTTCGAGATTTACGCAAAACGTTAGCGAGAAGGCAATAATAAATTGCCGAGAGGGTTTTTTTTTGTCTTTACGCAAAGCGGCACGAAGTAGCAGATTTCACCCCGGACATAAAAAGAGCCTAAAACGTCTGATTTTGTAAATAAATAACATGAGATCAAGCTTTGTAATGTTTTCGAAAGGAAGAAAATTATATTCTTTATTTCACTTGGTATTCATTTGCTATATGAAAAAATAGTTATCTTTTAAAACACCTGCAATAATAATAACTTGAAGTGAAAACGAAATTCCCGGCCTGAGACAAATACTTCATTTAAACACGCGACGCCTGCTTGTAAAAATAAAGCCTCACCGTAACGTAATAAATTATTTGTTAAATTCATGCACTAAATGAAATATAAGCTGAGTTACATGTCACGATTTACATTCGGAACTTAATACTTGGTATTCATTCGTAATTTCCTTCTCGCCAAATTAAAAAAAAAGATGTTGCTGTAATAACTTGAAGTGAAAACGAAAGACACGATCAAACAAGCAACATAAACGAGGGGAGAATTTATTTCAGACGCTATCAGTACAATTAAGCGGAACTTACGTCGGTTGTTGGAAAGCAACAAGAATTGGGTATAGCGTCGCGACGCAGACTGAAGTTCTTCGTACAAGAAGACCGCCGGATCCATGCATGCCACGAATACGGAAGCGTACCCTAATGAGTGCATCGTTGTTGCTGGTGCTGAAGCGCTTCCGGTCGGGAACTGAAAAAACCGGGGCGCTGCAGTTTATTCAGCTCGGAATAAATTACCCTGAGTTATACAAAGGAGGACACCCCATTACCGAGATAGTGGTTAATGGAGGGTTAAGTCGGCGCTAGATGCGATTTATTAGTTTGCAGAATGTTCATAAGATGAACAAGGAATTCTACGCGAAGTTCCCTGTTGCGAGGAAAGTTTTAAATAGTATTAGAAATTTTATAGCTTCGACCGGCACAAGAGTAACACAAATTGCGACTTGCGAGAACAAGTTTTAAAGCTGTTTTATAGAAAGTTGCTGAAATATAGTATTCACATAAAAGAGAATATCTTCTTTCGAACCTTAATACATAATATATGGAACTAACTATAAGAACTTCGTCAAAACTTTTTTGACACATTTAAAAAATTTTTTTTTTAATATTCTGAACTGTTTTTGTAGGCATTTTATTTTACACCGATCATAATTACTTTTAGCTGAATAATCTGAAAATGGTTAATCCGAATGTGCACTTACAATTTTTATAAAATTTCTAATAGTTGTTATGTTAGGAAAAATTATGGGAATAATTTAAATGCCCTTTTTTGCGATAATTATTTACAACACAAAGCTGCAATGATTTATAGAAAGTCTGAACACTGGAATGCTACCAAGAGCAACCCAACTTACACTCTGGTAAATAGTTGCATAAAAAGTGAGTTGAGCAGCAGAAATTTCGGTATAAATTAAAAATAATATTAACATTTCTTTAATTATTTTCGTAAATGAGATTCAGATTAATTAAAAATGCAAGAGAAATTTGGACGAAATTATAATTTAAAATTTTTTTCAAGATTTAAATAGCCGTGAAGTTTTGAACACATTTCGATGAATCCTAATCTCGTGAGGATACTTCTTTTTTATTTTTTACTGCTCATTCTTTTTCATCGATTAATTAATTCCATTATAGCTTAAAGCTTGAAATAATTTGAAGAATTTCGTTCACTTTATGTTCTGAGTTAAAATATATTATTATTGTTTTAATTTACTCGTATTTTCATTTTTTCGACTTTCGTTATTTATATTGTTTTTCATTTTTTCGACTTTCGTTATTTATATTGTTACGACTTAGCGTACGCGGAACCAATTCCAAACTCTTATTAAAAACACAATCGTTTACACACAGAATACACTAATATTACACCACAACACTTATTTTTATCACGGTTATATTTACTTTATTCGCTTAAGCTGCTCGCACGTATCGCTTGCTAAAATAAAACTGTTCCAATAGCGCCCGATATTCGTTTTTATAGTGAATGCACTCGCTTCCAAGCATGCGCGGAAAAGTTCAAAGATTTCGCGTACGCACGGGATTGCTCCTCAGCTTTCCCGATACTTCCCGTGATATTAATCTCGAGCGCCCTCCGACAATCCTTTTCACAAAGGCCTGCGAAATACCTGGGCGCCCCAAGTCGAAAGCTGTAAGTTTATTTAATTTGCTGAACTTTCATCTCAATCATAATTGAGTCATAACAAGTTTTCATTTACCTGCAACTACTTTTTAATTTAAATGTTATTCTCATCTTCAATTTCTTCATCTTCTGCTTCTTATATTTTCCAGGCAACCTTAATAATTTATGTTGTACCAAAATTTCTTCTCGTTTTTTTTAATTCGTTTCTTCTCTTACTTCATTTCTTTTAGCAACTTAGAATTCGTTTTCTATTGAATATAATGCTTATTAAAAATTCTGTTTCTGTGATATTTTGTTAGGTTAATTTCCTGGACATCGATTTTGCTGTCGAGTAGGCGTCCCGATGTGATTTTGGGCTCTGCGTGTTGCTGCTCGCGACAGTACGGCCCATGGATTTTTTTGAGCTTTTGACTTCCCTGTACGCCACGCTTGGCAATGGACGGTGTTTGCAAGTTCTTTAATGAAGTGAGTTCTGGGCATTTTTAAAGTGATTTAATTGTTGGAATTGGTGACCCGACCGTCTTCGGCGGATTATCTCGCTTCGTTGATTTTCAGTTTGTAGTGTTTGTTGCTTGATTTTTGGCTCCTTCTGCACCTGAAAGTAAATTTAGATGGTTTTTGGCCTTGCGCTTCACTCATAGTTTTTTTTCCTTATATACTTTTGATAATTGATGTTTACTTTTGTAAGCAAAGACGAGAGTACTCATATCAGTGCACTTTTTGCCCTCGATTTGGGCCTTATAACTTTAAATTTTCCTGATATTAACCCGTTGGATCACCCCACTAAGAAATTTGTACCAGTAACCTTGAGATGGTGCTTAACCTAATAAACGGTTGGTTTATTGGCCGAACTAGAATCTATTTGTTTATTAACCACATTGACTGGGACACATACCCAGAGAATTGAATCATTCGGGAACAAACACGGATAGATTTACCAAGCTGTGTATCACTGAAACCTTTCGAGTTACGTAACCGCCGCTGGTTGGCGCCCTTAATCGTAACGCCTTTTGAACTTTCCCACGCCGTCTCCATAGGGTGGGCATTGTTACGCAGTGCATCTTAGCCTTCGAAGGAACGACCGACCTTGCTATAGAGTTACGATAGGTTACGGTTAGGGCGGGCGTATCCTTCTTCCTCCTTTTGTGGGTCAAAACGCGCTAAGCGCTTCTTTTGTTACACCTCGTGATAATTTGTTTATTAAAACAGGTTTTTTTTTAGAATAAAAATCATTAGTTTGATTAAACTCTTGGCTTCTGGTTGGAACCCTGTATTTCGGATTTCTTCTACTGCCGACGTTTCGTTTTCCATTGCAGAATGGAGAACGACACGCAGAAGAAATCCGAGACACGCGGTTCCAACCGGAAGTCAAGAATTCAATCATGGATGAGGGTCGAGGAAGCCTTCAAGTTAAACTAAATCGTCAGTTTTTTTATAATTATTTAATGTGCCCCACATAGGGCGCCATATTTATAATGTGATTTCTTAACTTTTTTATTACAACTTTTTTTAACTATTTATTTATTTATTTATTTTTAGATGCAACTTTATGAGGATAAGCGACGGTGAATCAAATATTCACCAAGGAACCAAAGCGATACTTAAAAAAAAAATCCAGAATAATCTGCAGTGACTACGTCCAATGAAATTAACAATAAAAAAAAATGTGAGATAGTGTAGTCAGCTTTTTTATCTACTTACAATAGAAATGATGAAGTGAAGTTAAAAAAATCACCAAGATACCAAAGCGACTCTACGATGGTCTACACATTTCTAGAAGTATCGCGAGCTTTCTAGTAGGCACTAGATCGTTCGAGATGAAATGAAACTGCATGAATGCAAGGACTATGTCAAATGCAATTACCATTCAGTAATATTTTAATGTAAGTGTTTAACCAATTATTGTCACTTGCAATAACGAAGTTATTTTAATTTCATTGAAATAAATTATTTTTGAATTAAACGCTGAATTTTGATTTTAAAATTTGAATGATTGACGAATCAATGTAATAAGGAAATTAATTATATCCACACAATCTGAGCTTCGTTATTAATGATTATAGCAGCTGTTAATTGCGATATGTAATGAAGAGAAGAAATTATTTCTGAAGGGTGTGACTCTATTTCGAGTTGAAATAAAAAAAATATATATATCCTTCTGGCCTAAAACCTAAAGGTTTTTCCTTTTCATAGGAGATCACTGGCGCACAAGTCTGCAGGAGGAGATCACGTTCTGTATTAGCCAAGTTTGGGGGTCCTGTTTCGCCGTATAATCTATTTGCAGAACGTGCGACTGAAGCCCTCGTTTCGTTTTCCCGAGAATTGCACCTTTAAACACAAGCCGAAAATTTAAACTTAAACGTATCGTAAATTTCCATCCGGATGAAAAATGAGCGCGGGCGATGTAGAAAATAATCTTCATGACGAATAGAGCTTTCGTATGCAGCGGTAACAAGAAGCGAACCGATTCGGGGCCCGAGAGAGCATGAAATTATTAATATTGAAAAGTCTGGAGCGGGAGGAAATGATTCGGCTTCTTTTTGTCGGGGGAAGTACTCGAAAGCTAAACTTTCGAAGCGCCGCCGCCGCCGCCGCCGCCGCCGCGCCGCTGTCTATTAAGAGTTTTATCGACGGCGGGTTTTTTTTTATGCGCATTCGATGATAAATCTTGATATTTCGAAAACTATTTTAATTCGCTTCGTCAGGATCCGATAAGTTTCGAATCGCGATTTATTACGACAATGAAGATTTTCTGACTTCGATGCCATTGTTCGTTTTCCTACAGGCGGACAAGTTCCCGGAGGAGTGTTATTATTAGAATAGTAATAAAACCTAGTGAAACCGGCGTCTGCACTTTATTAAAAGTTCCTTCTTCCATAACTCGAATATACAATGGCGATGGCGACGCCGAATTAACGACGCGATACACTCTCAGTCCAATCGATTTTCAAATATTTTAAAATCATAGGAAACGACAGATGGCCACCGAAAGACATTTTAATATTTGAGGAAATTAAAAGGAAAAAAAAATGTTTTGCACCTCCCTGTTTTAATAGGAAGAGTCTTCCAGCGAGGGATGATTTACACGACGGCGACGTCACTTTTTTTTACTTGGTTTAGGACAGTTAAAATCAAAGCAAAATTTTCTTTGATTCGTAATTTCCTCCTCCTCCTCCGAAGAAGAAGAAATTGACGATTCAATTCGCCTCTCCTCGTAATATACACAACGTCGCCGCTTTTTTTACGGCGTCCTTAAAGAGCGTCGTCGTGAAATATTCATTACTTAACGAAGGCGTAAAAATGAATTGCTACTAAGAAATTTACGCTAATATAAATTGCAAAGGTGAAACAATTTCCCCGGCCAAATTGAAATTCTTTATTTTATAGCGCGCTTTATTGCTTTGTTAAGCGGGCGGCTCGTTTTGCGTTCGGTTCGACGCTCAACAAAGAATCAAAGGAACGCTTAGCTCATCGGAAGGAAGCGAGCGGCTTAGGAAGGCCCGAGGACAAGAGTTTAAAATTTTCATGCAAAGGCTTCTGAGGAGGGAGTACAAAAAGCGACGTTATAATCACACGAAATTTTCAGCTTAAACAATGCAGGTAGGGTACAAGTAATTTCGTAAAAATTTTCAAAAAAGAAAACCACAAATAAATACCACAATATTTTTTTTATGAATCAGTTCACTTATTAACTCCTTCTTTCTATGAACACAGTTACCCTGTTTATACTTAACCATTTCTTTTTGATTGTCCCTTTGTAATTTATTGCAATGTCAGCAGAACATTCGATTGTGTCAATCCTGTAGTCAGTTGTATAAAAATAAAACACATTAACATTGGGATACCTCAAGGATCCATCTTGAACCCTATTTTATTCGTACAGTGTGTGGCTGAGCTGAATTTAGCGGATGTCCTGTTACAGTTCAAAATTTCGCTTATCAAGAGCGTCCTTGCACACACGTCTAACCTTCCACTACGAAATGCTGGAATATTTTAACGCAAATTGCATGTCGCCCGCTTCTGAAGAAGTTCTTTGTTCGGTACATCGCTTTAAATCGAAATTACGGCGCGTTTTCTCACGACGTTGCATTTGGACGGCGTCTTTGTCGGCAGATTTCAAAGACAGCCCATCCAGCGAATTTCTTTTAGCGCAGCGAGAGGGGCGGGATTTAAAAGCCCCACCGGAAGGATTATTTAATACAATTAAATTGAGGTTTAGTAAGGAAACTTCTGCAATTACATGTTAATTTGATTCACTCATAAAAATCATAAAAAATCGACGTAACCTTAAAACTAAATTACAATCTCATTTTGTGTATTTCTCTTGGATAAATCGCGTAATGTAAATAAACATTGTCTACCAATTTAAACGTCTATTAGTTGCAGATTCGACTTTCTATGTGTAATTTAAATCTTAAAAAAATCTAGAATACACATTAACGTAAAAAAACGTACATTTAAATCCTCACACCGAGAATTTGTGGAAGTGTGGCTGAAAACAGAACCTTTGTATTTACATGTACATGTATACATGTATAAATATGTATGTTTTTGTATTCCAACCCATTTTCGGCGACGACACTGGTGAAAAAGGAAATTTCTTTAAAAAATTGTTAACAACAAAAACAATAATTCTTAGAAAAATTGGTCCTGACGGTTTCGGAAGCAAAAATCCAGAATTAGTAACTTGCACCAAGTAATTTATAGATCTATTTTTTTTTATTTCAATGAAAATAAATCTTATTTGGCCGTAACCCGTCAGCCCTCTCCCTCTCCCCCTTGATGGAAGTACTTAACCCAACCCAAAACCCCTCCCTGAAGAAATTTCTGGCTGCGCCACTGCTTAGGCAAGCTATTAATATTTAACGAAATGGAATGTTTGATTCACATCAAAGAGACGGCTATTGTTTGCGAATGTATGGAATTTCCGTTTTGAATTTTATTGGTTTTTGCGTTTTAATAGCGAACGCCTGTGTCGGTTTCCTTTGTCGGCCAATTACAAACGAGTCACCGGCCGCTTTAGTTTCGTTTTCGTTTCCCTGCACGTCGCGCGATATTCGCCTCACGTGTCAAACACAGTTTTGACTGCTTGATGTTGAATTCGGGGTATAGATAACTTGCGTTCGAGATTTGTGTTGCAAGTAGCCGTCGACAAGACCTTCTTTCTTCGGGGCATGTTTTGTACTATGAAGGGATTGATCCCATTTCGGTGTCCTCTTCCCTTCCACATTTTTGTCTTGACAAGGGCATCGCATAGAACGGTTAAGGCCGGTTATTAATAATAATAATAATAATAATAATAATAATAATAATAATAATAATAATAATAATAATAATAATAATAATAATAATAATAATAATAATAATAATATTTATTGCTTCCATTAGACCATGATACATGGTATTGGATTAGTAAGTAGCATAAATACATGTAAGAAAAGCCTTAAGAAAAAAAAAAATGTATCGAAATTAATAATATAAAATAAGTAAGTATACGTACATCACAGACAAATAATTTAATTAATTTCATTTAAAACGAGTTGTCCTGCATAAATTCATCGAACGAATAATAACACTTATTAATTAATAACTGAGCAATATTTTGTTTAAAATTACTGACACTTAAAGACTTATAGTGATCTGAAATTTTATGATATGACGTGATGGCTAGATACTTCGACGATTTTTTGAAAAATGATAGATTGTGTTTTGGTATCTCTAATACAGATTCATTTCGAGTGTCATAACAATGATGAGAGTTCAACCTAGACCAGTGAGTTGCATTTCTTTTCGCATACAAGAGCAACTGGAAAATGAAAATACTTGACACTGTCATTTATCATTTTTCATATTACTAGTGCACCGAAGAAACGAAAGCCATGTTCTAGTGTTGATTAGTCCTTGCTCGCGGATTTTGATTTACGTTAAGTTTTGATGAGCAGATAAAATAGCGACATCTTACGATCGCTTTTTGACCTGACATTGCAGTAGGTTTTCACTGCAATCAAAAACGATTTGCACAAAATTTTTTGTTAAGTTTTGAGTCTACGAATCAGGTTTTCGGATTCCGACTCAGACTTTACTTTATGTTTACTAGCCCTAACCCGTTTATTACTTACATGTATGACAAATAATTTAATTATTTGATTATTAAGCGTAATGTAAACGAAATCTATTTTATAACAAACATTTCCTTTTTTAATTTCCAGTTAAAATTAAGTGGCGTTTAATGGATTTCAATGCTCACGCCCATCACAATTGAGCTGCCGGCATTGTGCCGAAGTTAGATTCCACAGCACCAACATCTTGCTAGAATAAAGGCAGGTAGCAGTCCACTTGACTCATCCACATCGATCGACCGGTCTTGTCTTGGCTAATTTAAATAAATAACTGACTCATTCGTAAATCGTTACATCTAAATGTGCGAAGTTTTAGAATTCAAATTAATTTTGAAAAAGAAAACTAAATGAAGAAGGATTTTTTTTCCGTTGAATTTAAATTGAATTTGGCTCGAAATTTTTTTGTTTTGTATTGACCCGGGATCTTTTCTCCATTTCAGAATTTCGCGTTATTTGTTTTTATCCAAACACATCCGGTGAATTCCCGCGACGAATAAATAAACATAATCCAACCGCTGTCAAATTGAAAATATACAAAACCGAAACCCTAAGCCCCCCCCCTACGTTCTGAAACTTCACTGGAACGACGTCCCCAAAACCGCCGTCGCCGGCGTCGCTTTCGCAATGAATTTTCCAGGAGTGCCCCTGCAAGTCGATTTTTATTAGCACGCAATGTGGGCATTCCGAGTTATTTACGGCGTCCCCGAAGACCACCAGCGTCCCGGAAAACTATGCAAAACGTCGCGCGAGCAAAACAAGCCGCACGAATTGGAAACGCGAAGGTCGTTCAGAATAATGAGCGCATGAATAACGTAGACGCTTCGAAAATTCTTAAGAGGCGAATTGAACGCGTGCGTCTCAGTCTAGACTATTTTTTTTTTTTTTTGGTCTCTTGCAGACATCACATCACCTTTGAAACAGACAACTCGAGAAGACGCCCCAGACACGAATGCCTCGCTTGCTTTGAAACTTTTCGTATTTAATACGCAGACGGCAAAGTCACGACGACAAACGGAGAAAACTTAAACAAGTAGATTAACCAAGTCAAAAGAATTTTCTTTGAAATACTTCTTCCACAATTGTACACGAAGTAAACGTTTAACAAATTTATGGAAGTTTCAGAGCTTTCAGGAATGTCCAATGTTACATATCGTTTGCAATTTTAACAAAAAAAAACCTTATTTTTTAATATGTTCATCATTCGAGTACTACAAACATCCGGTTGGAAGGACCAAATGATTCGTTAAAAAATTCTCGAAGGACCAAATTTTTTTTTTGTCCCTATGGATTCACAATTAATGGCAACATGATCTAATTATAATTTTTATAATATTATCGCTTTATATCTAACAAGTTCAATTCGCAATTTTCAGAAAATGGTTGAAAACTGTGTTAGGAACAATACGTAACGAATTAATTCTTTTCTTTTTGTTAGAGTTAATTCAATTCTATTTCTTATTTCAAATTTATTAAATTCTGTCTAAACTGTGAATCGTCAGGTCTTTTGTGTATAAAAAAATAAAATAAAACCAATGTTTGGGTACGCAGCCCAACGAGAAATTAAGAAACGCAACGAGGCGACGTCAAGCGGTGAAAATTAATTTCACGGGATCGGGTCGGAGGAGCATTTCCATCGCTTTTCATCGCGACGGCCGCGACGCCGACGTCTGAATTATTTAAATCATAATTCCAGCCTGAAAGGACTTTTACTTTAAGTAGCGCACTGCTTAAAATTCTGCAAATAATTAAGAGGAACGCCGGGCTGAAAGTTAATTTCTTTTTAATTATTGTAGAAATTTCCTGCGACTTGGGCGAAGCGTTTTAAAGATATAAACGGTTTAAGTGAAATTTATATAGGACCCCGGCCTTTCGACGGGGGGGGGGGGGGGGGGGGAGCATTCTGCATAATTCTGTTAAGCGCGCAAAAGGAAAGAAAAAAAACTCAACCGAGTTTTTCAAAACGTTTTGCATAGTTCATGTTCGATTCGATTAGTGAGTGTTTCATGAGAAACTATTGTGAAGTTCCCCGGCTCTGTGGAAAATTAATTATCCCGGTTATTATCTGAGAAAGAATGTTCCAATAAAATTTTCACGTTATTAAAAAATAGTTTCCCGGTAAGTTCGGCGCTTCATAAATCAGAGAGTTTTGAAGAATGACTGAATTTTATTAAAATAAATTACTTAGGCTTGACTTTGTTTCTGAACTATTGAAGATTTATTATTCTATCTCTAACTACTGATTCACTTGTCTTCGACGACGACTTCGATCATTAGCCCGCCAAGCAAGCACATACTTTTCGACGCTTCTGGCACGTGGCTTACTTGGCGCGTATGTTTAGGGAGAAAAAGCTTCGCTCCAAGTACGCGAGCCATTACGTGCATCCGGGCTCGCGAGACAAAATCGTTGTTTTAAAACTACGTTTACGGACAAATCAGATTTTAATAAATTAAATAATAAATGAAGTATGGTCGATGCAAGCGATTGGGCCATTTATCGGCCAGAATACACATTCTTGAAGTTTTTGTTCGAATCTGCCGTCAAGGTATTTCAATTTGGCTTGCTGATCTGTGGGCAACGCGTACCCATCTCGTCGCGGACTTGACCCGCGCGCCAAGCCGGGTGCCTTGGAAAGTACGTGCGTGTGTGGCGGGCTATTGACTTATTGACTGCTCTCCCTTGCCGACCTACTTCAACCTTATTTATAGATCTTGAAATTTTTGTATACAATTGGTGTATGGCCTGGCGGCAGAAGCTCCGGTCTAAAGCTCAAAGTTCCAAGAAGGTCAGCATCAATTAAGTCTCGCCAAATTCGTTTTATCCAAAAAATTCCAATTGCCTCATTCTTAATTGGAACAGGTAAACGTGATACCCTTATATTCCGTTACGTCACATACGCAGTGCGGAAGATAAGCGTGTATAATGCGCTTCGTAACCTACTCAAACGCTTCCTGACTTCGTACTGTTTTGAGATGCTGATTTTAAAATGAATTTAATTTACTTTTTCCAAATAATTCAATCGTGGTAATACGCGGAAGTGAACATCCTCGCGATAGAAAAAGTAAAAAATACGCCTGCGCATTGATTGCTGAACTGGAAGGTAAGCAACTTCAATAACTCGATTGACCGAAAACCAGAATAAATGAGGAGTTAAAACAGAATAATCATTACAAAACTCATTACATTTCATCTTCTTTTTACCGAGAGCAAAACGTGCAACGTAAATTCGCGCGCCAAACGTAACGAATTAAACTCGGCAACTTAAAAAACTCAACGCGTAAAATTCCAGCTCGTTATTGCGCGACAACGGTTCGTAAAACAGAAAAAAAAAAAACCTGAAAAAGCGAGAGAGAAAGAACAAACGGACACCGGTAATTGTGTAGGCGTTGAATCATCATTTTTCCGCAGCGTGGATGGCACTCGGCGCTTGCAGCGGAGAGTGTGATTCGATAAAACATTTTCGAGTGCGCTTAATTCCGGGAGCGCATTGTTTTATGCAGGGGCACGTACCTGCCAGCACGTCCTTGCCTGAAATTTTCAGGAAAATCGTTTATCGATTGGGGTTCTCGACCTACGAGGACGACGACGGACGGACGGAGAACCGGCCACTCAGATCCGATTCCTTCTAAGGCAATTAATCGCTGCAGATGGAATCAATTAGGAACGGTTCGATGCCAAAGAGAAGTTACAGTTTTTATTGTACCAGGGCATTTCTCACTTGAAGTATAAAAAGGAAGAACCGTAAGGAGACAATTCCGAAAAATGTGGGAAGAAGAAGAATTTTAAATGCCAGAACCAACTATTACTCTTCAAGTATTCAATAGGGATTAATTTGTTTTGTTATGCCCTAACTTCTTCCTTGGTTCTATTCTATTCATTACAAAATACGTTATTAGTAAGGTGAGGACATTCTAAGACGTCAGGCAAACGAACAAGTGAAGTGCCGCATAAAATTCACGGGCGCACACTAAAAGAATTATTTAATCGACCATACTGGCGCGCTGCATTGAAAGCGGGCACCCAGCTCGTACTCCTCGCATGCTCATTACAATTTTCTGAGCTTCGGTAGGTATTCTATTTTGGTTCTATTTCAGATTTTTTCTTTTTTATTAATTGAACGTTTGAAATGTCTGTGATCATTACGAAATATGTTGTTACGGTTCTCTCCGAGCCGTAATGAAAAGATCTCCCTTGCCTTCTGCCTCTTTCCAGCAACTCCGTCCGCTGATGTAATTAATGTGTCCCTTTAAAAAAAAAAGTTCGCTCCGCGAAAACGCTTTCAATTAAGTCGACGACGAACGCGGAACTTTTTCGCCATCCAACTAACGCAAGCAAATAAATTAGGGAATCATTGGAGTGTCTTTAATTTTTCGGCATTCACTTGCTAATTACGAAACTTTTTTCATTGCTCTATCACGTCCGACAGGTCGTTCCCGCAGATGAAAGACTTCCCCTGGGACCGTTGCTTTATTAAATCGGAAAACTTGTTTGATTAAAATCCGACTGGGCAGGAGGACGTTATGTGTACGGCGCATTTTGTGAAATAAAAATAAAATTTCGAAGCCGGATGAAATCCGCGCGTGCAAAGTCAGAATATAAAAGGTTATTCTGCTATTTCTCCGGGGAGCTTTGTTTATTTACACGACTCACCGACACCGAGGAAGCAATCACCTGCAGTCTGTCTCTAACGGCATCTGCAAACAACCGGGGGTTTTCAATGATTCCGTAAAACAACGCCGCCGCTGTTATTTTCCACGTTACTGGTTTTATAAATTGTTAACGTGGTACGCAGACAGAAGTGTCGTTTTGCGGTGGAGTGTGACATAAATTTTAGAAAACGTTTTCATTCTCTCATTCTCTTTTTAATCTTGGGACGAATAATTTAAATAGGAATTGCAGAATGAAGCCCTTTGGATATTAAATAACAAGACAATGCGAGAAACTGGGAAATTTCATTTTCTGTTTTCTGTTTAAAATAAACTGGAACAGATGAAGAAAAAAATGATGAATGACTACAGAATTGGATTGTTTAAGGAGTTGTTACAGTTGCCTTTGCAACCTCGTTAATTTCACACATGATAAATCACATACTCCATTCCGTGTAGTGAATACTATCTATTATTTCTTTACTCTAGGGATCGAACGATCCTAGCTCACAGACACGCGTGTTCATTCCAAGAATATTTTCCTAATTTATGATTTGAACTGGTTTTTGCACTTGTTAAACTCGTTTTCGCGTCAGCGTCGTCCATTTCGGCTACCTACATTATTTGGACGAACAGTCAAAGAGTGCGGTTGTGTTTCGTTTCGGCTACCTACATTATTTGGACGAACAGTCAAAGAGTGCGGTTGTGTTTCGTTTCGGCTACCTACATTATTTGGACGAACAGTCAAAGAGTGCGGTTGTGTTTCGTTTCGGCTACCTACATTAATTGGACGAACAGTCAAAGAGTGTGGTTGTGTTTCGTTTCGTCTTAGAGTTATTTGTCCGCGTAAGCATAACTCGGAAAGCTTGCTGCTGCTTCTTGTAAGTCGTTGAGATTACAGTCTACAAGAAGCAGCAGCAACCTTGAGGAACTTCTTCTACAATGGAGAATGAAACGTCGGCAGGAGAAGAAATCCTCGGTTCCAACCGGAAGCCAGGAAACTATTGTCAACACAACGGTTTCTAAGAATATTAACCGGCAGTTAAATTTATCAGGCAATGGTAAGATCGAGCCTTATAAGAATTGTAAACTCCTGTAATGATGAGTTCCATTAACAACTTCCATGGAAACCGAGTTTATTTAAATTTTAAATAAAATCCGCACTCGTACTTAGTTTTTCGTTCATTAGAAAGAACTGATAAAGTTTAACGTGCATTCGTGCATACTTAATATTCCTGAATAATTTACTTACAAAGTAGAATGAAAGTTCACCCTGAAACTTCACATGCGAAGAAACAGCCCCTCCACCCCTGAATAATAACTGAATTTTAATTATTCTCGTGTGAAATTACAAATTTCAAATGTACGCCCTGCTAAGCACTCGCAAAGTTATTTTTCGCTTCTGAAACGCCCCATTACATCAGAATAATTTCCCCGCACAAAACGTCCCTAACGCGATCAACAATTTCTTGCAGCCCTCTTCTTCTGCTCCGCTACAGTCACATCAAATTACCACTTCATATTCTCGTCAGACTTTGCAACGTACAACAACTCCTTTCTAGTTAGCGCGCGGTCTATATGAATTGAATATGAAATTTCCCTTTGAGAAGGAAACAAAGGCAGCCAGCGGCGTTCGTCGCCGAAGACTTCTCTGGAAAAGATGAGACGCGCGCGCGCGCGCCACCGTCGCGTCGCCCCGACGACGACGCGAACTCCCCGCCTGAAATTACATTATCAGCCCTGATTATATAACGTATAATTTGCGCGTTATTTTGTTTCCATGAGTTACCTATTGTTTTAAATTAACGCAAAAAAAAATGACGAGGAGGAGGGAGGTTTCGATAAAATTGGTTTTGATTTTGCACCTGAAACTTAAGGGGGTGTGAGAAGGGAGGCCACGCAAGGAAATTTCTTTGAAATTTGAGCAAAATAAACGAGTCCTAATTATATAACATATATTATTTTGTTTGAGGAGGTTTCGATCAAATTGTTTTTGACTTTACACTTGAAACTGAAGGGGGTGTGGGAGGAGGGGGCCAAATAGGCAAATTTCTTTGAAATTCGAGCGAAATGAACGACGCCGGCAATTAATCAAACGGAGGTCGAGGGGGGTAATATAGTACCGTCAGTGAATGTGCGGGTAAACGGTCGATACAACAGGTTTCTGCACGAACTGCGATTAGTGGACATGTTCTTCGCATATCGGATCCTGTTAATTACTCATGCACAAACAGCGGTTGTTTGGCACTCCATGTCTGATGGCGAGCCATTAAACGCTGGGGCTAAATTGGATTTTCTCTTGGCCTAGAAACAGCGAAAGGGCGAAAATTTGAACCCCTTCATTATATACAGGTTGTATCACGAATAATTGGTTACAGCAATTGGCATGAAAGAGCGCACGCCTGCCTTCTCTTATTCTCTCATTCGCTTCAGCGTCTTTAACCCTCGCTGTTGGTAAAATTAAAATTGTCTTCCTTTCGTACATCCCTTAACCAAAGGTAAATGATTGTGAGTGAGACACAATCTGTAGATAATTCCAGTTCCATTATATCTCTCGATTTCTTTAAAAACTTCCGTTTGCCTATGCAGATAGATCAAACGCTAATAACCCAACTTATAATTAATGCAATTTAATTGCAAATTTCGCCGAAGGGAATAAGAAATCTTCGGGAATGCTGCAGGTGTCGTTCGCTGGATTATGTAAATGCATGCTAGACTTCAATCTCGATTTCGCAATCAATTCCTAAGATATCCGACGCGTTTACCTCTGTACACATATAAAGTCATCTGCGAGTTTTGCTCGAACAGAGCAGAGGCAGAGTTCGAGAAAACAAGGGGGGAACTTTAAGTAAACGAAGGGCAGAATTTATTTGGTTAAATTAAAGGCAAAGGCAGTTGAAACAAATAATACGAGAAATAATTAAAATTGAATTTTTTTTAACGCAGTCGTAGGTAGAATTATAAAGCACATGAGATCAAAAAGAAGAGGAGGAAAAAAGGACCTTTTCGCCGCCCTTTTCTTTCCACCGATTTTCTTATCAAATAGTCATCGGAAAATAAACTTTTCTTTTAGAATTAAAACTGGAATGCAAAGCAATTTGGAATCTACAAGAATGCCGCTTTACACTTTCCTAAGTGGGGGTTTCAAAAGATCCTTTTATCTGATACTTCAAAGGTGTAGAATTCCTCCTAAAATATTTTTTCTTGTAATCGTCTCTAAAAAATTAATAAAAAAGTTCAGCATGATTCGCGCATGTTTGTGCTATTTACAGTTTTGGGTCTAGGACAATTTGCCGTCGCCGATTCGCCGTAGGTACAATTAGTCCTCGGGAAAACTCACGTTGGTGAATTCGCCGTCAGAATATTTGCCATCGATGATTATAGTTTTGAATGCAGGGCTATTTCCAAGTAATAATGTACGATAATTATACGTAAATAAAATGGAAAAACATTTTTAATTAATGAAAAAAGAAAATTGTTATTAATCGACTCCTGAGGGAATTTTGGGTTCTTTTAGTTTTCTAAAACAAGCTTCACCGAAATCGACAATCATGTAACAATTAATCCATTATCCAGCAGTAATAAACAAAGGCCAGAAGTTATTTTATTTTGAAACTGAAAAATAATAGCGCAGTATATTTAAATTTATTTGAAAGGTACTTAAATTATTTATATCTATATATTTTCATTCAATTCAATATCTAAAATAATCAGAAAAAGTTTTGAAGCTCGCCGAGCTAAACATGGCGAGGGTAAATTGAGCCGACGGTTAATTGGCACGACGACGAGTTGATTCTACGGCGAACTGACGACGGCGAATCTTCCCATTTCCTGTGTAAGAATTCGAAAACTTCAATAGGTATAATCCAAAGCATTCAATTTCATTTTAGTTTCAGGCAGACGATAAGCTATTGCAAGAAATGCGATTGTAGTTTCGTGCCCCCGCTTGTTTTAAGTTACGCGCATTCGATGTAATATGATATTGAGAAAAATCTTTGTTTCATTTTCTGGTGAATCGTGAAATGCCGACGCGGCGATTCTCAGGATCCAGTTTGGAAGCGCCCGGAAGCTCGAGATAAACAGCGCCAAGCGATTATCATCGCGCCATCTACCGGGCAAAGGTTTAGTTAGAAAAGCGTCCCGGTGGAAAGGATGCAGTGAGACAGTTAATAAAAACATTAACATTTAAATTAAGAGTTAGTTAATCCGCGGATTTCGATTCAACTTCAGAAAAAAATACGCGTTTTTCTCGTTCCGGGCGCGGGCGATACTAAATTGAACTCCTAGTTCAACATTTTATATAAATTTAGTAATTTTCCACAAGTTTGATAATTGGGAGCGGAAGCAAAAGCTTTCCCTGAGTGTTTCTATTGTGTATTTAAACAAAATCCTCATTTGTTTTTATAAAATTATTGCACCCCTTAAATAATGGATACCAGAAGATTAATTTAGATTTCGATTGGTAAGTCGGTTCAAAACCGCCTGAAAAACTAATCACTGCGACTGATAGATCAGTCCTTATCTCTGTCCCTCCCCTTTATATTTTTGTAAAGTTCTGCCTTCTTATGTAAAACGTTTTTGTAATTATAAAAGATTTATTTCGTGAACTGTTTACAGTCGTTGGTTATTATTTTGTGTATTTCAATATATTTGTTAAAATTACCATTCCTTGTTATTTCATTAAGTTTAAAGTTTATTCAAAACCTTATTCCCGAGAGGAAATCTTCATAAGGAGAGAGACAACGGGAGTGGAAGATTTGACAGTCTTCAGGCGAATAACGGCACTGTTCGGCTCTTCGAGGGAAACACTGTTGCGAGAATATTTTTGGCTTATCACCTCAAATTAGCTACCGGACAAGAATATCGCTTTCCAGCGGCGGTTGCTCGCTGGTCAAAAGAGCAGGTTGGGTTTTCTATAAAACGGGGTGGTTTTTCGTAGTTATTGAGGGTAATAGAGTTTTGGGTGAGTATTCAGGCTGACCACCCGTAAATTTAGTAGAAATATACCTTCAACAAGTTATTCCCGAGAATAAATCTTCATGAGGAGAGAGACAACGAGAGTGGAAGATTTGACAATCTTCAGGCGAATAACGGCACTGTTCGGCTCTTCGAGGGAAACACCGTTGCGAGAGTATTTTTGGCTTATCACCTCAAATTAGCTACCGAACAAGAAAATCGCTTTCCAGTGACGGTTGCTCGTTGGTCAAAAGAGCAGGATGATTTTTCTATAAAACGGGGTGGTTTCTCGTTGTTGTTCAGAGTAATAGAATTTTGGGTGAGTATTCAGGCTGACCACCCATAAATTTAGTAGAAGTATACCTTCAACAAGTTATTCCCGAGAGGAAATCTTCATGAGGAGAGAGACAACGCGAGTGGACGATTTGACAAACTTCAGGCGAACAACGGCACCGTTCGGCTTCTCGAGGAAAACACCGTTGCGAGAGTATTTTTGGCTTATCACCTCAAATTAGCTACCGAACAAGAAAATCGCTTTCCAGCGGCGGTTGCTCGCTGGTCAAAAGAGCAGGTTGGGTTTCCTATAAAACGGGGTGGTTTTTCGTAGTTATTCAGTGTAATAGAGTTTTGGGTGAGTATTCAGGCTGACCACTTGCCTAAATTTAGTCGAGAAATAACCTGCGTCCGTTACACCTGCAGTCCGTGCATGTATTCAACAAAAGTATAGCAGTGGGTAGAGTAAAGGTCCCAAAATGGAGTCTTGCAGTACTTCCCGAATGGTTCTCATGAAATACTAAATTTGTGCGTTTTTTTGTTACATGATATTACTTGATGTATGTACAAATAAAGCGCTTGTTGTAGCAACTTGCAATCAAAATGAGTGATTGTATGTTGTATTTCCAGACCAGGCTTTCGTTCGTAAGGGAATTTTTAATACGTCCCGCATGTTTATTTAATTTAGCCGACAGAGATCTGCTAGTTCATTTTGCGTCGTCGGCGCACCAATCAGAAATTTAAATATGAAATTGAATTTGCATGTTTGTTTCGCGTCGCTTCGTCCTCCGCACAAAAAAAAAAGAAAAAAAAAACGTCGGGGCAAAATTACGTTTTAGAGATTGATTTGGTGCGCGGCTCGAAAAACTGAGGGGGCCCGGAGGAGGTGGGTCGTTGTTATTATTATTAACGCGCGTATAAGTCACATTTAAAGTATTAAAAGGGCACGGTGCATCATCCCTCTCGGAGAGAGATTACGTCCGCTCATAAATAATATATGTGAAAGTGTCTGACGTCTGAGGAGGGAAGACAAAGCTATACATAATGCAATTTCGAATGACAGATCGCGATAATGCGAGCCCCGAGTCAAAGGGAATATCATATCAAAGTGGCCCCTGCCAGCGTCCCAAGATTCGTTAGCGATGAATATGTTTAGTCAGACGCGATATCGGACCCCCCAATATCGAAATTCCGACCGCGCGCTCCCGCAAAAGGGAAGTTTCACGTGAACAAAAAGAATTTTAATATCTTCGCCGGGCTTTTTGAGGCCAACGCAAACGGAAATAAAATCGCTTGCGCTCGCCGAAAAAATATCGCCCTCTCTTCTATGAAGTGTTTGAAATTCTTAAGAGAACGCTCAGGGAATCAGATACTCAACGGAAAAATCGAATCGATTCTATTTTTCTTAAGGCGACCAAAAAAAGAAAAAGAAAAGGTTCGAATACTTACTTACTTACTTACTTACTTATTTACTTACTTAATAAAAGTAACTGACTGACGAAAACGACGAATCAAATCAAACTAATTAATCTGTGACTGTTTAGATTTATCTGGGGTTTCCCTCAAAAGGGTTTTCCTTTATTTTCAAATGTATTAATTCCTAATCTGATTAAAAACAAACCGGAATGCGTTTCCCGTCATTAATTCCACGGCCGGAAACTCAACTAACTCCGTGGGGACCGGTCACCCCGCCGCCGCCGCCACCGCCCGCCCGAAATACAAATACAAACAAGACGAGCCTGAATAGGGGGCGGGCGGGGCGAAATTATCTTCCTCCGCCTCATTTTTCGTCCGCTTATAGTTTTTGTTGCTTTAATTTACAAGAATTTGCAGCATTAGGCAACAAGGAGGAGGAATAATGCGCGCCGGCCGGGACTTAATGGAAGAAAAACACTCTTTCCCGACGCGACGGAGCTTCCGAATGCATAAAATTACCGATGTCTCGCAACTTAATTATTTAAATTGTAAATTCGCCGGGCTGCATTAACACGGCCGACGGGGCTTTATTTTATTCAATAGGCTTCAATTAAATGTATCCCCCGCGCCCGAAAGTCGGAATTCGAAAAGCGTTCGGGCCACTGAATAAAGAGGAATTTGCATTCATTTCATGTGACTTCGCGCATCAATAAATCAAAAAAATAAAAGCGTCCGCCGCTGGTGTACTTTCTGAAAGATAAAAATCCCCCGTGCACTTCTTGAGGAGTACGAAGTGATTAATAAATATTTTGCATTTCTCAACGATAAAACCGTCCTCGCTTGCCCACTAATGGGAAAGTAATTAGCAACTTTTACCGATTCAAAATTATTCTTACCTAACGAACGCAATCCCTGGACGGTAATTACGAGCGGAAACTTTTTGGGACGGATTTATCTCTCATAAAAATTTACGGCCCCGACTGGCTCATCTCTAATTAAACTAATGCTTAGGGGTCTCTCACCTTGAAACATACCCACCTAATTATGTTACACTCACTCAAAAAAAAAAAGTGAAATAAAATCAGGAATGCAGATGCTCATTCGTGATGTAAGAATTCTACAAGGTACAAAGGAAAATATTTAATTTCATTTAATCTCTCAATTCGCAGGTGAGCTTCAGCGACAACTGCAACAGAACAGTTTATTTCCACAACCATAAGCAACACGCGCCGTAGAAAATAATACATCCTTCTTATGTATCGCGAACTTGTGACCTGAAAATCAGTCTTTATGTTTCATTTTCTGTTGCACATATGAAAAGCTGACGATGGGATTCTTCTCACATGGAGCTCCCGGTTGCTCGCGGAAAACTTTGAAAAAAAAATCACTGCACCACCTAGCGGGCAAAAGATTATGTGGTAAAAGCGTCGCACGAGCCAGCGGGAATGATATAGAACGTAATTGATAAAATAATTAACGAAAATAGTTTTTAAACACTATTAAAATTGGATAAGGCACTCGACGTCTATCAGCTATCGATTGATAGCTTCGTCCATCGATTGTGAAACGTTGAACTCTCTATCCAATTTTAATAGTGTGCGTTTAAAGTTTAAAAAACTATGTTCTTTCTACTTTCATCGGACAAGAGTCGACTTCACAAATACTTAACATTTGAATTATGGCCGGTTGCACTAAACACTTAAGTCGAGCTTAATTTTAAGTACTGCTTATAATGTGACATTTGATGTTACACAACATTCAGTAAAACACATTCTAAGCGGTGCTTAAAGTTAAGCTGACCTTAAGTGTTTGGTGCAACTGGCCATTAGTGAAATAGTTTTTTACGTGAACTCGAAAGGCTTAAGAAAGCACGCGATTATCTTCGTTCCGGGCGATACTAAATTGGAACAGAGATTCAATTTCATTTAACTAAATTCAGTATGCGTAATGCAAAAGTTTTTAATTTCATTTATCCTATCTAGATCAGTGGTTTTCAAACTTTAAGATAGCGCTCCCCCCTTGTAAAAAGTCTAATCCTTGCGCCCCCCCTCTCCCAGTTTATTACATAAAATAATAATACAGAAGCTTATTTTTAATCTTGAACCCGACAGAATTATGATTCGTCACTCCTGACGAAGCTATTAATCAATAGCGAAACGTTGAGTGTTTTTTCGTTGATAATTCTGTTCGGTTCAAATTAAAAAAAAAACTTTTTGCTTACAATTTTCATCGGATAAGAATCAACTACGTTCATGTTTTTTTTATTGTTGTCTTTTTATGAAAATCACTTTTTGCGCCTCCCTTCCCCTTGCACCAGTCCGCGTCTCCCCGAGGATGCGCGCCCCCCAGTTTCAAAATCGCTGTTCTAGATATGATAAGCTACAGGGTGAGAATAGCAATGATAGTTTCTTTCCACAAGGAAAATAATACGTTTTCCTTTAGTTTCACGCATTCGATGAAATACGATATTAAGTAAAGACTTTATGTTTCATTTTGTCTTGAACGAAGGAAAGCTGAAGATGCAATTATCATGTAGTGCACCGGACGCGATCTTTGGGAAGAAATCGATACAAAACGACATCACTGCGCCCCTTCTCAGGTTATTGTAAAATTACATCGCAGGGAGACGGGGTGACGTAGCACAGAAGTTGATAAAAACAATTAATGTTTAAATTAGCAGTCAGAATTAGCACAGAAGTTGATAAAACAATTAATTTTTGAATTAGCAATCAGTTATTAGATACGTGGATCGGCAGTTTATAGAAAAGCACGCGACTTATCTCGTCTCGGGCGATTCTAAACTGACTTCCAAATTCAATCTTCTTTTATTTAAATTCAGTATTTTTTTTCCCAAATTTGATACTGGCGACGGAGGGCCAACGTTTTCCCGCGGTGTATGCTTGTGATTATTAAACCACTTCGAAAAATATTCTGTCGGTCTTTTTTTTATAAAATCATTCTGTTCCATAAAAAATTTGATACGAGAAGATTAATTACACTTCGTTTGGTAAGCGAATCAACACAGCTTGAAAACTAATCACTGCAAACGCTCAAGAAATCCTTGCCTCTCTCCATTTATATCATAATATATCGTAAAATTTTATTTTTTTGTGTTTAGTGTTTCTGCAATTGTACAGGACTTATTTTGCAAACTGTCTGAGTTACTGGCAAGTTATTTTTATTATTACAGTATTATCTTTTTATTTTTCTGTTTATTATAGTTGTTAAAATTACCATTCGCTTTTATTTTACTAATTTTAAGTACTTTCAATACCTTCAATAAATTATTCGAAAAAGAAAACTTCCTATGGAAAAAAAAAGAACTTGACAATCTTTAGATAAATAACGGCCCTGTTCTGACGTTCCGAGGGAAACACCTTTGTGAGAGCATTTTCGGCTATAAAACTCAAACTAGCTACCGAATAAGAAAATCGCTTTCGAGGGATGGCTCGTCGATCAAAATGAGTAGGTTAGAGGGTGGTTGCGTCGTTTAGCAAACTAAAAGAGTTTCTGATGAGTACTCAAACCCCTAAATTGTTAGATAAATAATCCGCGGTCGTTACAGTTAATTAAGTAGAACGAAAGCATAAAGCTCGACATTATCAGAATGTTAGTTTACTAATGCAACTCCAGTCATGTTATCCAGTTGAATTTATGAAAGTTTTCAGATCCACGAAGCTGAAAAGCTTAAGCGCCGGAAGTAACGCTGCAAATTACCAGAGCTCAAAAATACCAAGAAACTTGCAAGAGCACGCTTCGATGGAAACCCGATAAACTGACGCTGCAATCTAAACCGAATTATAAACTTATGAAAGCTTTTCGCTTCAGTCTCGATTAAACGGGCGGCAAACAGGCGAAAGATCAAAGTTGTCACCTCACGCAAAACAAGTTGCAGCTTGAAGAAGGAACTAGGTCTTCGTCTAATTAACGCGAAGCACAACGGAATAAATGTCGGCGGGGCTCGTTTTTAATTAAATCGCGAGCCTGTATACGTTCGGGCCGGATTAAAACGTTACAGAAATACGCGAACACGTTTCGAAAACAAGGGGAAAGCCGCCACAAAGCACAGAACGTAAAATAATTAGCGGCCATAAAGTCTGCCGTGTCCATTAGCGAAATTGTTGATGGTCGGATCACTTCATAAAAGATTTCGTTTTCGTATAAATCCAGGTTTCCGCCTGCACATGAAGTCATAATTAGCCTTTGTAATGTTTACGTACATGTACAATGTTATTAAAGTTCTTTTTTGTAAATAAATGAAATGGTGCAGAGGATAAAAAAAAATATCAAAAATGGTGGAGGCGCCTTCAAAGAAATAATATTAAAAACGAAATAGTAACAGTAATTTATAGCAATTTTCTCTTTGTTTTAAAGCACAAGTTCTCAACGGAGTGGACAACAACCCCTTGGAGGTCGATGAAAACTTGAAAGGGGTCGGCTGGGGGTCAGTAAACCTCTAGGGGTCGTTTATTGGGTCGAAGTTATAAGTTCTTGTTTAGTTAAGGCCTATCTGAATAGTTTCTTAAAAAGTAGAAGATTTACAAGTAAAATTAAATAAATTTAATTTGAAAAAAGGAAGAAACATTGTACAGTACAGTGAAACACATTAAAAGCGGGACACAATTTTTTTTCGGCATTTCCTAGTTTATCATCAGTCCTACGTTTAGGTTAACTCGAATATAAGAAAAAGAAGACGATCGATTGATAACGAAAGTAAAAATAAAAACAGTCGAACAAAAACAAATGACGAGCATCATCATCATTAATTTTGTAAAACTATCAGTCATGACCAAGGAACGGAATTATATATTTTGTTCAATTAAATACAAACGAGGCGGCAAACGTATAACGCTCGTTGCCGCCTCGTTCGAAATAAGCTAAAAGAATATACATAATTCCGTCCTGTAATCATGACACAAGTCAAATCAATATAAAAACTGACGAATTTTATCACAGCAAGAAATTTAATTAGTAAATATTAAAAAAAATAGACGAAAGGCACTTTATATTGCAATGCAACTCCCCAGCACTCCCTGTATAGCTGTTTCATCTCCGTTTAAGGCCTCTTCAGCGAAGTAGTAGCTCAAGAACTTTAACTGTAATCGAAACTGACTTGCAACAAATCTTTTGCATTTCGAAATTCGCCGCAATGGCTTGCGAGATTGCGTTTTAAGTAACAAACTGGTTTCCGTCTGTCATCCCAAGGTCATCTGTCAATTTTATGTCAAAAAATTGGCCGCGAGATGGCGTGCAAATATAACATAAAAAAAGCCAAAATGCAAAAGAAAGAGAAAACTGAAATTAATCGACGCGATTAAAATGCAAAAGAAATTAAACTCAAAATTAGTGAAAGGAAAACAAAAACAAAAGACGATCAGTTGATTGTTAGAAAAATAAAATGTTAATGACGTCAAATAAAGTCAAACAAGAGAGAAAATTAAAATTAATCCACGCCATTAAAATGTAGAAGAAAATAAACTCAAATTGAGTGAATTAAAAACGAAAACAAAAGACGATCGTTGACTATTAAAAAAATTAAATCTTAATGACATCAAATAAAATCAAACAATTAAGAAAACTAAAATTAATCGACGCGATTAAAATGTAAAAGAAATTAAACTAAAATTGGGTAAAAGGAAAACGAAAACAAAAGACGATCAATTGACTATTAAAAAAATAAAATCTTAATGACGATGAGAAAATCAAACAGCAGAGAAAACAAAAACGAAGAATGATAAATTGACAGTTAAATCAAATCCGATAAAATCAAAGTGGGGTAAAAGAAAAACAAAAACAAAAGGCGATCAATTGACTATTAAAAAATAAAGTTTTAGTGATGTCAAATAAAATCAAACAAGAGGCAAAATAAAAAGAGAAAATAATAAACTGACAGTTAAAATAAAAAAACAAATCGAATGAAATGAAATGAAGGAAAAAACAAAGGATACCAAATTGATTTTATTAAAAATTGACCAAAATTGAATTAAATAAAGTCAAATAACGAATAAAAGCAACAACAAACGATCGATGATGAAGAGGAAGACGAAAACAAAAGTTCTCTGAAACTGAATCGAATCTAATCGAATCGAATCAAGAGCACTGACGAATTCGTAATCGAAAATTTGAACAAAAAAAGAAAACAAACGAGAATCAAACTAATAATTCAACTATGAAAACAAATCAAGTCAAATCAAGAGCATTGACGAATCTGTAATCGAAAATTTGAACAAAAGAAGAAACAAACTAGACTCAAACTAACAATTCAAAT
Organism: Prosopocoilus inquinatus; assembly: GCA_036172665.1. Taxonomy (NCBI): domain Eukaryota; kingdom Metazoa; phylum Arthropoda; class Insecta; order Coleoptera; family Lucanidae; genus Prosopocoilus; species Prosopocoilus inquinatus. Next base: position 5,344,714 of record CM069873.1, read on the forward strand.
AGAAAATAAAATCAAAGCGAATCAAGAAAAGAGAAAAGACGATCGGTTTATAATTAAAAATAATATATAAATAAGGTCAAATAGAATCGCAGATTGCAACTTAACAAAATTTAAATTGAACGTTATTAATTTAGTACATCTAGAGTGCCTAGAATAAGAGTAGGGCCACACAGCCGCCATGTTTGTGCTAATTCGAGGAGGTAAGTTCAAAATTAGGTAATCGTCAGTCCGTTTATGGTTGTACGCTGTTTTCTGTTTGTGATATGACCTTGAATGCATTTAAATAAGAAAAACTTATCAGGTTTACATTTAAGCATACTTAGTACGTATTTATATAGTTATTAGTTAAGGAATTAATTCTATAACTGGGCCGCAGTCAAAAAAGGAGTTCATAGTAATACTCTTTTAAAGTTCAACCGAGCTTCTGGAAAATTTATTTTCTTCATCAAGGTTTCTACAAAGAAAATTTTAAATTAATAATTAATAATAAGAACAATTTCACATGATAACTTACTTATTATTAATTATTAATTTAAAATTTTCTTTGTAGAAACCTTGATAAAGAAAATAAATTTTCCAGAAGCTCGGTTGAACTTTAAAAGAGTATTACTATGAACCCATTTTTTGACTGCGGCCCAGTTATAGAATTGATTCCTTAACTAATCAGTAGTGATCATACTTCGCGTTGTTAGTTAACATTGTGGTCACGTGGTTATTGCCGTTTAAAAAAAATGACAAAATTAATTTCATTTTCTGTTGCGCATATGAAAAGCTGACGATGCAATGCTCATATGGAATTCTCAGTTGCACGCGGAAAAGCTCGAAACAAAAACAACGATTTCAACAGCACAAGTACTATAAAAAAAAAACTAATCTGAATAATCGAATTAGCAATGTAGAAACCGTTACAATTTAATTTTTAATTTCGAATAAACTCTCGCAGGAACACATTTAGCACAAACAAGGCTACCGACCCTGAGGGTGTAAGGTGGAAAATTAATAAAAAAATCTTCACCTATGACCACACCCTATTTAGGACTTTCTAGTAAGTCTTGTTTTTAGAATGATTAATTAAATTTGAAACGGGTTTGATGGAAATTTCTATTTTCTTGTAAGGGGTCGATGATTAGAAAAGGTTGGTAACCCCTGTTTGAAAGTTTCTCTTTGATAGAACGTTCTTGTTTGTCGTTCATGTAATATTTAATTAATTTTACTTTGAAGTAGCTTGTTTTGGCTGCGGTTCGACTAATTATAAAACTGGATGCTGATTGGTTCAGTTATAGATTGAACTCGGTCGATATATTAAGAAAGGCTCGCTTTTAAAGTCGTGTACCTCCAAGCTAATCTATTTAGACCTCAGTTCGAGTAATGATAGAACGATTTCATTGGTTTACGATTGCACTACGGTTTTTTTTTTTACTCTCATGAAAAATTCATTGATGCAGTACTTGATTTTCCGAACTTATTTGTAAAAATAAATTTGAAAGGGAATATAGCTGCAACTAATAACGAAACTTTAAACAACACAAGACAAGCAAGCAACCTCCACCATAAACATGACGAACTTCGACCTGCAGCCACAATATTTCCGTAAATTGAAATAACAATCTAAAGTTTTCGTCGCATTTGTTATTCATGTGTGCCTGGAACATTGCCCACATCAATTTATATTACTTCGCAATGACGTCGTCCGCTCTCCGTCGCGCAAACGTGCCCCGTCCGGAGGCCCGACTGAGACGACGCTCCTGCAAAAATACACGGAACAGTAACGTATGTTTCGGCGAATTCAATTCACGATCCTGGAACCGAACTGTAATTTCGAAATGCTTAGAATTCGAAATTGGATTCGATGAGGTCGCGCCATAACGTGATGGTGCATCGCGCGCTATGACGTTCGGATGAAACGCGAATTCTAACTTAAACGGAAATAAATGTTTGGAAGCTTCATTACTTTCAGAAGCTTCACAAGAATATAATTCCTTCTTAACACCAAGAACCTTGCATCCCTTTTTTTTTGCTTTCTTTCCACCAAATTTAGGTATGCGAAAGCCATCTGACAAGGTAAGCGAAAGCTCATGCGTATTACGTCCCCTGACGATTTCCTTCGTTGGGGGGTTACCCCGGCGCTTTTTTAATCTGAAAATAATGGAGGAAAGTCGCATGAGTAACGACAAGACATTCCCGGGATGTAATTTCGCCGAGTGTCTGTATAGTATACGGAAAGGAAAGCACTCGCAAATAATATGTGTTTACATCAGGAGAGTGAGGAATCCTTTTAAAACGAAACCAAAAAAAAAAAAATGTCGCAGTGATTTAGCCGTACAAAAATAACATTGTTGCAAATAGAGGAATAAATTGTAATTCTGTAGATCAGAGTATAAATGAATGTGTTTACCGGCAAAATAAAATGCATGATTTGCGTTTCGCTGTATATCCGAGTTTATTTTTGCTTTACTCGTTCGTTTTTTTTTTTTTTTCATAAACAAACTGCAATAACAAATTTATATATTCAGGTTACGCCACGGTCACTCTTTACACCTATTTTGTCAATAAACAAATGCGGGATATTATTTACGTTAAATTTGTATTACAATTTATTTATTTTGTGTTTTTTTTTTTAAATTTTTTCCGTACACAGTAACCGCGCGCTGTTTCAATATGTTTCAATATGATCTTTAATTGTTAACAGTGTATAGTCAATCAAGTCGACCAAAAATTCGTTTTTCGGCGTACAGTATTTCCTTAGAATTTTCTAAATTAATCAGGAGGTTAAAGTTAAAAACACGATTGTACCTACAGAGGCAGATTTATGCAATTAACTATTAAGACAAACGCAAGAAAAATATTAAAACGACCTAATCTTGCACGCTTTGCAGCAATCAGAAACAGTATTGCCAACTCATCAAATTTGGAGATTCGTATCTTTTTTTTAGAGAAAAAATTGATTTAGACATTACAACTATGATCCCAAGGTGGCGCTTAATCATAAAAAAAGGAAAAAAAGAGACTGAAATAAAGTTATTATTGAAGAGGAAAAGGTAGTTAGCGTTTCGGTTAGATTTTTCAAAAAAAAATTTACAGTTTTCTTTTTTTTAATGTAACGCGATCGTCACTTGTTTATGAATTATTGCTTTTCTCAAACATTTCCGTCCCTGTTTGAATTTTTCCTTGCGATCGTCTTTTGTTTCCATCTTCAAAAATTCCTGTCACTTTCTGAATTTCTTTTTTAGTGCCGTTGCGATTATTGTTTAAAAGAAGGCGTCGAATTTTTCCTAGCGATCATCTTTTATTTCCATTCCTGTCACTTTCTGGTTTTTTTTTTGATGCTCTTGCAATTATTGTTTAGAAGGCGTCGAATTTTTCCTTGCGATTGTCTTTTGTCTTTCCATCTTCAAAAATTCTTCATCTTCAAAAATTCCTGTCACTTTCTGAATTTCTTTTTTGGTGCCGTTGCGGTTTCTGTTTAAAAGAAGGCGTCGAATTTTTCCTTGCGATCGTCTTTTGTTTCCATCTTCAAATATTCCTGTCACTTACTGATTTTTTTTTGTGCTGTTGCGATTATTGTTTAAAAGAAGGGGTCGTTTTGTATTAATCATTTGTTTGTCTTTTCTTTTGTTTATCTACTGAAATTATTTAGTTTCCGTTCTTCGTATTTCTTTGCGGTTTTCTGTGGCGAAATTCACGATCGTCATTTTTTTTCCTTTTTCGTTCGGAAATTAATTATTCAAAACTTCTTTATAATAATTAATCGTCAAAATTTTCATTTCGTGAATAAATATCATGATAAAAATTAGTTTTTGTTTGTTGTTTATTGTGAGGTTCGAATTGTTGTTAGTCTTGAGCGTTCCTTAATTTTTTTTGAATTTTTTTGAATCTAAAATTTTTTTTGAATCTACATTTTTCTTGAATTTTGAATATACAATTTATTTTTCCTTTTTACTTTAGTCAGAATTTTTTTCATTTGTAGTGAGTGAGTCTCGATTGTCCAAAACGTTGTCCTTTTTTTTTAATTGCTTACATTTTTTTCTAAATCAAAAACATAATTACTTATAGTTACTTCCTCGGAAATTTTAATTTTTCCACCTCGATCGTGTTTCTGGCTCGTTAAAAATGTTCTTGATTTTTTGTTTCTGATTGTTTCACCTTTCCCTTTTCCTCCCTTATTCTCGCAAAATGTAGCGATTAACTTTTGTTCCCAAGAAGTTGAAGAATTCCCTAGATTTTAACGAGCTTTTGCAATTTTTCCCTTTTTCTCTTTCGTTTGAAATCATTCCTAGATTTAACGACGTTTTCCCTAAGTTTGCAACACTGATTCTTAAAAATTGTTTTGGCATCGCGATTCCCTTAAAAATCCACGTATCGCAACCGTAAACAAATCAAATAGTTTTATCTACACTTGAATCCAGGTCTAAACATCTAAACAGATCAGTTTTAAGCTAAGCACACGATTTTGAAATAACCGAGCCAATAAAAGCCCAGTTTTGTAACTAGTCGGACCGTGGCCAGAACAAGCCATTGTAGTTAAGAATTTTGAATTTTAATCTTGAAGATTGAGGTTATGTTTTCATTTGAGCCTACGATTTGAGCAAGTTTTTGTGAATACATTCTACACTCTCACTCTTTCTTACATCTTCAATAAACGGATTACGAAGCATAACTCTGATCAGTGAGTTAAGAATTTTGAATTTTAATTTTGACAACTGAGGTTATGTTTCCGTTTGAGCCTATGATTTGAGCAAGCTTTTGTACCTGAGATTTTTTGTATTTAAGTGAGGCATAACTAGTGAGGTTTTAGTCTCCATTCTTTCAACATCTAATTGGTAAAAGTGCAAATTTTCAAGATAACTACATATACTCTAATGGTAAAGATCCAGTGATTTGTGCAGAAAGTAGGCTCAGGTTTACAAAATTGTTTTAACTAGATTAATTAGTGAGCGGACTATTTCGGTATTAGGGAAAAAACACCAGTACCTTTGATTGCATTTTAAAAGAATTAATTTCAACTCTTGTTTGTGCTTGTTTGTCAATACTAGCGACATCTAGTGACCGTGCATGTACATGAACCCCGTACAGTATCGGTTGGTGTCGGAGCTTTGTCAAATTAAAACCAGTTTAGGCCCTACATGAACCCCGTAGAGTATCGGTTCGTGCCGGAGCTTTATTAAATTAAAATGAATTTAAGAATATAAAGAATGTCTTGTTTTCTTAAACATTTCCTTCCTGATCATTCGATCATTCTAAAATTACATTTTTCCTGGAAAATCTGTATTTTGCACAGCTAAAAACGATACCTTAAACATGAGGTTCTTAGCAGATGATAAAAGCTTTCAAGGATACGGTCTGAAATATATATTATATTCCCGATGGCAAGGCGTCGAGGAAGTTGCCGCATACAAAGTTAACAATAACCGAAAAGTCCTCGTTGTTTTTCCCGGTTGCATGCGCACGTTCGCGATCACAATTTCCATAACCTCACATGGCCAACAAAGTTGTTGGCAACTTCTTGCATACATTGAATTCGCAACGAAGTTAAACACGCCGACCGCAACATGTTATTTTATTACGGCGATGCTGAGGGCGACGCAGCAAACAGTCCGTGTAATTTCTTACTGTTTGCTGACCGGATTAAAAGCGACAATCGCGTCCTGTCCGGAACGCAAACATGTTTTATTTGTTACCTGGCGGCCATTGTACTATTAATTGCTGAATATCAATAATTTGCTATTAATACCCATAATTAATAATAATTATTATTATTATGAATTATGGACGCGTGCATATGTATATGCCAGGATCATATTAGCTTTTGTTTGACGGGAGATAAATTCAATTAGCGCGAATATGTTGGATGACGATTATTTGTTGGCCATTTTTATGGCGCTGTTATTTTATAATGAGGACATCGACCCACCCAAAAACCGCACCCTATTATAATTTCATGCAAATGATTTTAGCAAAATTTAATGCAAATACTTCTGTTTGGATGTTCTATTATAGTTATTGATCAACAGAAGCCAAACATTTTATTCAAACAACAAGAATGACAAGCAGGCCTAGTGACAGATGGAAAGCAAAGATGAAATACCAAACACAAGAAATAAAGGAAGAAAATGTTACATGTTGACCTTCCACTAAGTACATAAGGTACAAAATAAAATATATTATTACTACATTAGTAAAAAGAAGTTGCAAATAGTTATGGATTAATTCGGAAAGATTCAGTGGTGAAGAATTCAGTGGCGTAGCTATGTGTTACAGTGCAGAAAGGTATTGGAAGACCTAACCAAAATAAAGTAAGAAAAGTAAAATTATGATAAAGTGCAGTATCAGATCGACCTGTATAGGGTAAGTGGAGAAAATATACAGGGTGTCGTGCTTCTAGACATCGATTCAGGAAGCTGAAATAAATTGAAATTAAAGAATGACAAAAGTCTCGATGGGTTTTAATAAACGAGCTATTCCAGAAACTAATTTCTATGTACTTTGACATCAAAACTGGATTTGGCCCTGATGTCTCGCTATAATAAAATGATTATCACAGTAGTACTATTAACGAGGTTCGCGGATGGTCACAAGTAATTAAATATGAAAAAATACACGTCAGCACAAAATGCACGTTCTTATACTACACTACTTCATACATTCGAATTCCCGAAAGGATGTACCCTTCTTTGGTTCACCCGGATACTACAGAGGACAGCACCTGTCGAACACGAATCGCACTGAAGATATTCGATATATTTCAACAAATACCATCCTCTTTCTTACTTGAGTCTTTTCCCTAATAAAACCCAAAAAATTATTGATTCTAAACTAGTGTTGGGCCATTCGTGAATGAGTCGTTCACGAGACCTGACTCTTTCAAATGAATGGTCATTCACTCACTCTTCAAAAATGAATCATGATTGGTATACACAAATGTATCATGAACAATGAACGACTCGTTCACGAGTGTAAGATGAATGACACATTCAATATTCACGAGAACTGATCTGACTATTTTATTCACTCACTCTTAAATAAATAAATATTTAAACATTTAGATACATTGTTTAATAAAAATGAATGCAAGGATTATAACAAATAAATAAAAATCAGATTCTTTTTACAAAGTGTACAAAATACGTGTACATATCTATACATTCTCATGAAGACATGTAATTTGTTGCACTTTTCTTCCCGAAAGACCATGATCATTAAGATCATTCGCGTTCACTAGAGCTGTCTCTCTCCATTGAATGGTCATTCATAACCAAATGCTGTTGTTGCTATCGTAATGGTGAATGATCATTCATCCAAAAGAGCCAGCTCTCGTGAACGATGAATGTTGAGTCGAGTGGGGAATGAGCTCACCGGAGAAGTGAACGATCATTCATGAACGACCATTCATGAATGACTCTTTCCAGTGAATGGTGAATGGTGAATGACCTCAGCAAAACGAATGGTTTCTTCCATCACTATTCTAAACGATTTAAAGGAAGGAGACCCTGGTAAGAAGCCTCCTCTTCCAATACTTCGCATTGGAGGAGCTTCAGGATTCGTCAAGGGCCCCTTTAAACTTTTGAGCCCTAGAAGAGCACTAGAAGAATAATAAATTCTTCTTCATCTTAAGCCTTTCTTACCTTACGTTGTAATACTAATGGGTTGAGTCTACTTTCTTCCGAGTATTTATTACTTCTTGACATTGTATATTCACCTTCTCTGTTGCTTTTTTATTTCCTCAGAAGGTTTATCTTGACCTTCCTCATTTATTTCTTTTCTTGTATCGTCTTTTTAATGCTTAAGATTCTTTATCTTGGGATGTAAGACTTGTAGACTTAAGATTCTCTACCTTGGGATGCAAGACTGTTAGGTTGAATTTTTCTAAGAGCCCCTCTGCTTCCCATCGTGAGGCTGATCTTGATCTTTCTCTACTAATTCTTATCTTATGCCTTCTTTTTAATCCTAAAGGCTTCCTGCCTTGGAGGGGGTAGAGGAGACTAAGATGTTGAGTTCACGTTTTCTATGTATTTACTTCTTTGTACACTTTTTTCTTAAAATTAAAGTTTTTCTACCCTGGGGTGTAGGATTATTTCATTTATGAGGGACGGAGGTTAAATGATACCTGAATGAGAAAATATCACCTACAAGGGCTCGTCATGAGCAACTCTAAATCTATCATTTTCACCCCTTCGTCTCACTCTTTTTCCCAAAATTTTAATCAATCATTAACGACCCGAATGACAATTTCGTTGTTTTAACGTTTCTGGTTTGTGTTAGAAAGTAGCCAGGAATCGCTTTTTTCCGCATTTTTTTTGTAAAATTATTATTATTTATTAATTTGAGCTTTGCCCGTCCTACAGAATACTTTTTTTGAGATAACGAAATAGGAAACATATTTAATAAATTATATATTACAAATGTTAAAAGTAACAATTTAAATTATTTTCAGTGTTAAATTTAGCAAAATGTTATATTTTTATTCACAGATCAATCAAATACTGCAAAATAAGAAAATTTCAACCGGACCTAAAAATATTTCGACTAAATTCCAGATATCTAAAGTTACAGGCAAAAGATTAAATTTTATTATGTTAATTATAATAATAAGTAAAATAAAATCATTTACATGGTGCAGTACAAGTAGAGATAGTAAATAAACTTACATAGAACATTTGGTTGATATTTGATCGGCTAATTGCACTTAGCCATACGCGTCGGGTTATAAATGATTCCCGGAGACGAGGCAACCTCGTGTGCATAGGTATATTTTTGTACCACTGAATACCGGAGTAATGACCGCCAACTTCAGGAATCCGGGCAAAATCACATTTGCGCTCGATTATGAATCATAGTCATGTCACGCAGATGCTTATGGAGGCAAAGCAAGAGCAGCTAATTTACACGTACTATCTAACAAGTAATAAAAATAAATAATGCAGGAAAAGCAACATTTGTTACATAACCATCAAACAGAAGTCAATAGTAACTCTGAGATGTTTTTTTTTTTCTTAAATTTTAATGAAAACGCTTGGTGTATCGATGCTAGGAAGCTACAGAAATTTAAAATTAGACAAAGTGTTACTAGATCTGAGTTTCGAATGTCTTTGGCATTATGTGTTTCTGTTTTGGTAGTATCTTGATAAAGGACGGACATTTAAAACTGGGCAGAAACTCCTAACAATTTTTTTTTAAAGATTTTTCTCTACTCTGTAATGAACAAATTATTTAATAAACTATTGTGTGTGAAGAGCTACATTAAATAAATCGTGCGTAAATGAATGAAATCGCGTGTAAAAAGCCAATGTAAATGTTATTATTGAATGATTTCTGTTGACATTGTTGACAACGACGCAAAGCGATAACAAACACATCAAAATTAGGTCGTAGTTAAAATATGTGTGCGAAAGGCTTTTATGCACTCCTTGCGAACTTCGCAATTCGTTTATAAAAGCCTTACTTCACACTTGTATCATAAATAACTATACAATCAATTCTACAACTGGGCTGCAGTCATGAAAGGTTGAAAAATGAAAAATGAAAAATGATAAACCCAGAAACTTTACCGATTTAAGACCAATAAGTGTTCTGCCAATATTCTCCAAAATCACTGAAAAAATTATTTACAATACTATAACAGAACATGTCATAATAAATAAACTACTTCCTTCTAAGCAGTCAGGTTTCAGACAACATCACAGTACTGCTACTTCCTTGACCGACCGACGTGGTGGACAATTTTCTCTCAGAAATGGATAAATCAAAAGTAACAGCTCTTGTCTTACTTGATTACTCTAAAGCGTTTGACTCCATTAACCATAAAATGTTGTTAGCCAAACTAAAATATTTAGGATTCTCTACTAAAGTCGTTGACTGGTTCTACAGTTATTTAATAAACAGATTTCAAACTGTTAAACTTCACTCCGATGAAAGTTGGAAATTATCAGAACCTGTAATGTTAAAATCTGGTATACCACAAGGATCCATTCTAGGTCCTCTTTTGCATAACCTTTACACATTTAACCTAAGTAATAATCTAAGTTATTGTCAAAGTCATATGTATGCAGACGACTCGCAATTTTATATATCCTTCTCTGCTGGTAATGCTCTGCAACAATTAAATTTACTCAATGAACACCTAAAAATGGTTTGCGATTGGTCTAAAAAAAATTATTTAAATATAAATTCAAATAAATCTAACTACTGCACAATTATCTAAACTGCTTGATTTTCTGAATACTCATATCAAAATAAATAACACAATTTTATCGGTAGTCGCAGAGACCTGTAGTCTTGGTTTTAGTAATAGATTTCAATCTATCATTCAGTGAACATCTAAACAAAATTATTCAATCAGCTTATGGTAGACAAAGATGCATTGATAGATTTAAAACTATTTTGCCAACAGCTGTTAAGTGGAGATTGGTTTATGCACTAATACTCTCTTTATTTGATTATTGTGATGTGATTTATGGTCCTTGTCTTACTGCGTATAATAGCTACAGAATCCAAAAAGTACAGAACTCATTTGCTCGATTTGCTGGTAACATAAAAAGGCGAGATCACGTTTCACAATTTTATTTGTCTAACAATATTCTAAGAATGTCTGACAGAGGGCGCCTACACCTTTGTTGTTTCGTTCATAAAATTTTAACGACTAATGAGCACCTACGCGCGAAGTTAAATCTCCGAAGCGAATTGCTTGTTAGATCAGTAAAAAATGAAATAAATTTGGACATCCCTCATCATACTGTATCATTGTTTGAAAAATCTTTCTCAGATAGTGCTGTAACAGCTTGCAATAGTATTCCTACTGAGTTTAAATGTCTGTCTCTTAATAATTTTAAAAATAAAATAAAATCTGTCCTATTACAAGGTGCTTGCTAATTTGTGTTATTGCTGCCACCAACAACAAACAAAATTTCAGTATCTCTGTATGTATCCAATTTTCTTTTTGTATAGTAAAAGTGTAATATTAGTGGCTGGGTGAAACCAGCTTTATTGCTGTAGCCACGCCTTAATAAAGTTGATTGATTGATAAAAGGTTGATAATAATGCTCATTTAATGTTCAACCGAGCTTTCGAGTATTACTATCAACCTCTTTTTGACTACAGCCCAGTTATAGAATTGATTCCTTAATTGATCGGTCGTGATCATACTTCGCAATAACTATACATATACTTATAGCAATTTTTTTTCATTCATTCATTCAATTCCTATCTGAGTTAATTAAGTGCCTTAAAGAGGGGGGGAGCAGAATCCACCGTCGATTTATCGCAGAACTAATCGGTATTCTTGCTCGCGAGCGTATGAAAAATGCAGCAATTTAAGCAATCGCCAGACAAATGGCGGCTCGCATCCGTTTAAGCGACGGTAAATAACGGGCACTTGCATTCGCATCTGCTCGCGGAAAAATCAATGCGAACAGACAAACTGAGGGCGATAAATTCGGAAAAGAGCGAAACACCGATCCGGTGCTTGTCTCTGCGCGGGCCATTTGTAACCGGCTGGTAGTAGCTGGAACGCCCGGAAACAGATAAACTATTGTTACGAGTGCGATACATAATCCGGCTAAAAAGAGTCCCGGAGTTGTGCATATTAAACAGATTGTTACTCATACCAGAAACAAACGCTAAATCATATTTTAACAGATTCGGATTGGTAACGATTTGTTTGAATTTCTGGTGGAGGAGCCGGATCGTAAGTAAGATTTCCCGCTCTATAGTGAAGTCCCTCATGTAGATTATTATTCAATCAAATCATTTTATCTTTAAATTAAAAAAAAAATGACAGCAACAAAAGTTTCTTGGTATTACGATTAGGTATTATAAGTTGTGTGAGGCCGTGATATGTACATCCCCCGCCGCCCCAACCGAACTAGCCATAAATCGTTATTATTTTTTGATCCATTTAACACACAAACAATTCCCCGTCAAACTCCGTGAAACCTATAAATCGAATACAATTTTCTGCGCGGCGATGAATCGTTGCAGGGCGACATGAATTACGAGCGAAATAAATCAGGGCCGGATTTTTTCCGCACGACAGACAGACGTCACGAGTCCGCCGAAATTTATTTGTTCCAGCGACGGATTGCGCGACGCTAATTAATAAATCATGCGATGCGAAATCGATGGCGATCGACTTCTCTTTCCGACGACGACACCGATAATTAAGTTGTTGCGGGCGTTCGAAACGTTGATGCGGCCGGATTAACGTCGACGCGTTGTTGGTTTTAATCGGGATCGACGTTTTAATACTGGACGGCAGCCAGCGCGGAATTAAATCATGCAACAACTGACGTTGCAATTAGCTGAATTAAATTGATGTTAGCAGACTTACAGTCATCTGGAACGCGGCCAACTTCAAGATGCGCTTCAAGTCTTGAAAGGAACTCGTTCTTATGCGATTCGATAATCCTATTCAAATTGTACCAACTTATACAGGGTCATTCTTGAAACGTCCTACAAAATGTACATCCGGTATACTTCCATGATGTTATGTAGAAAATCGAAGTTGTGACGTCGTAAAATTCGACCGATGTTGAAATAATAACACCACACATTTGCCCAGCTGATGATGAAAAGACAAAAGTACGTCCTGCAAACTTCCATGATGTTATGCAGAAAATCGAAGTCATGAGGTCGTAAACTTCCACCGACCTTGAAATAATAACACACATTTACCCAGCTGATGATGAAAAGACAAAAGTACGTCTTGCAAACTCCCATGATATTATGCAGAAAATCGAAGTTGTGAGGTCCTAAAATTCGACCGATATTGAAATAATAACACCACACATTTGCCCAGCTGATGATGAAAAGACAAAAGTACGTCGGGTAAACTTCCATGATGTTATGCAGAAAATCGAAAACCGTGAGGCCGTAAACTTCCACCGACCTTAAAATAACAGCACACAGTTGCCCAGCTGATGATGAAAGGACAATGCGCCGTAGATACAAATATAATATTAATTACGAAAATAATTAAAATCGATTTCTACGTTTTTAAAAGTCTGCAAACATTGAAGTGTTCGTCTGTTACGGTTTAGAAAACCTCCTTCCAAGGAACACCCTGTGTATCGAGTTTAAAATCACAGTTTTCTTCCTCGCGCAAAATTAAGAAATTCTTTGTGTGTTTAAAACGCCTTTTGCCGCACCTATTTAATCGGATTTTATTGCGATACAAATAGTTTTTTTTTTAATATATAATCATCTTCATCGTCGCAGAATTAATTAGATTCGTAAATCGCAAATCGTCTCACGTTATATTCTGCAACTCAACCATTTCGCGCTTGCGTTTCAAAATATTCCGGCCTTAAAACATCGTAAAATGTCCTAGCATATCTTCGATTGCTTAAATAAAAGAATTTCGTCTGGAGTTTATATTTTTAGAGAGCATGCCTCATCTTTTACAAACGCATGCAGTTGTATAGTAGCCTGCATTTTATAAAGTCGTAGTTTCTCGTTTAAATTGCATTATAAAGCGCGACTTCATAAAATGCCGGCTAGTATACTTCGAGTTTTCCGTGAGACTGGAACGTTTGTTTACATTAAAATGATAAGACGGTCATGAAATTTGCAGCCTCATTTTTTCGGAGTATGAGAACTGCAGTTTTTGCGAGTTGCTATTCCGAAGGATCGTACACTCTCGACCTCTAGCGTGATTGGGTTTCCTTGACGTCATCTCGGACTCGGTTGGTTCCAGCTGATGTCACAATCGTTCTAATTCGTGCGAACCCTTCCTTCAAACACCAGAGGGCACGATTAGTTTACCTCATAAACTTGAAACTTAGAACGTATTTGGAGCAGGTTCAGCGATATCTCCAGGGCCTGGTTAGTGTTGCTAGACGAACTGCCCTGCATTTTGCGTCGTGGCCGTCCTGAAGGTGGGTTCACACTTTTGTTGTTGGGTTGAGGTAATCTTGTTGGAAGCTTCCGCAAATTTAGTTTACGTGGCCTTGGCGGATCAGGAGCTCATCAGAGCTTGTATCAGCCTCGTCCTTGGACTACAGGAAAGGTATGTTTGTAAGTGTAGCTCTCTTTTTCCTGCAGGGTATTATTGTCGGCTTTTCCTTTCCCTTACAGGCTTGTTTTGTTACCGACCAATTTTTGGTTACGGCTCGTGTTACCTTTCGCACGGTTTTATATTTTGTCTAGTTATCTCGAAACCGAGCACAAGACTGACAGGAGGTAAAACTCACGACATCACAACGTAATATTGTTACGGTTTTTTTTTTTTAGGGGAGACCATAATAAGTACTCGATTATGATTAGAATCAATAATTGTCTACGCTTTTAAAAGTCTAAAAAATATTTTGCCCGATATGCAATGTTTTTCACAAACACAAATAATGTTTGGATTCTTTAATTGTCACGTAAAAGCTACCCAACCCAACTTAAAACCAAACCATTAAGAAACTAAAAGGGAACACTCGAAATGAATAATTGGCGAAATTACGGCAGAATTGCGTAGAACGAATTCATCACCTTACTTTAAGTGCGACCCTGTATTATAAAGTCAGTGCTTTATGGCGTTCATGCAAACATTGAGGATAAAAGTCCATATTTAGAAGTATATTTTAATTTTTCAATTTTTTATGTTTAACTTTTATTTAAGTTCATAGTTTAATGAGTTTCTTCTTCATCTTCTTCAGAAATAATTAATAAATACAATAAAGTTTGTGTAGAAGTTCATTATTCAAATCTTTTGTGAATGCTAAGATGTTAAGAAAACTTTGACTTTCAGGTAAAAAAAATTCCACATTTTCGTAATACTCTCTTAAGGGTATTAACGTACTGGTGGAGAGTTATGCGACATATTTTTAATCACCCCGTATAAGTAAGCAGATAAAAGCATTCCGTTAAAAATAAATGCACCTAAAGAATTAGCTAATTAAAAAAAAACAACATGCCATTAAAAAATAATTTAATATTATGAGAGCAATGGTCCCAGGAAGATGTTCTTAGACCGAAACGTCTCTGCTCTTGCGTCCAAACAATTCATGATGATGGACTTTGACTGTCAAAGTAGTGCAAAGGCAAACAAATATTTTCGGTTTGATCTTTTTAATTCTTTTAATCTGCCTAATTGCTTAGTGCTTGGTATGACTCACGAAATGCCAGGATGTTAATTCAAACAGACCAGTTTAGGAACTAAATACGTACCGCGAAAAATTAAATTAATTATAGCTTCTAAGAATCGAAAACAGGCGCCTTTAATTTCCATAAATTGCATAATTGCAGGTGAAGCAGGCAATATCAAACAACCGAACCAAATTAGCATTAATTACACTCTGTATACCCGTATAATATAGAGTCTTGGCATGAAAGAAAAATAATAAACAAAATTCTGTTTTGAATACGTTTGCATAGTAATTAAAAATTAGCATTTAATACCGTGGAGGAAACAATTTAAGACATTTATTCCATACCTGGCTGATATAACTCGCGTAGGAAAAGGACGACGTAATTGTCCTGCGTTTAACTAACAAAAAAAGAGCCGAGCCGAAGGACGAACGAAGTCACTACTAAACTGTTTGTGGTCACGCACGGGGATGAACTTGCTCGTAATCCTTTGGCGACATCGTGAGCGCGTTAAGGGAGGATTGAAGAGTGGAGCGTCCAACTTGCTAATCCTGGTTCACGCTTTGCGGGCAAGGATAATCAGTTCAGACACCGCATACTGTGCAATCCTTACGGAAACTGAATGTATTGTCACTACTTCCCTGACCAGGATAACGTGGCGCAAGCGCTCGCGACTGTTTTAATCCTGCAACTCCAGTTATTCCTGCGAACTGCAAATTAAATAAGATCCTGCAGGATCTCACAAATTCCTAAATATTACTACTAATTCTACAAAATAATACCTAAGAGATAAAATTTAATTATTATCGTTTCGAAAATGAAACACTTTTTTAACCAAGTTTGTTAAACAAGCAATTTGGGATACACATTAAAGTTAATGTGCTTGTGGAAAATTAGTATTAAACAAATAAATTCATAAAGAGCAACGCAGAATAAGTAAATTCATAACGTAAATTTTTTTTTTTAAAAGAAATAAACAGAGTATTTATATCAAAAGCTTAAAAGTATTTTTGTTTAATAGTTTATGCATACGAGGATCAATGAGTAGTATGCAATCATCGTCCGCGTGTTATGTTGCCATGCCATAGCAAACATCCACTTTATAGTAATTATAATTAGGTGCTTCATCTGTTCATTATAAAATCAATTGCTTGACTAGATCATGAAAATTGTACTCCTAATTTTTTGCGGACTGTTATTTCAGCGGAGAGATTAAATTGCGTTCACTCTCGACCTTTAACGCCGACTAGGCTTTCATTACGTCATCTGATACTCGTTGGTTCCTGCTGAGGTCACGACGTGCCAAACCATTCCTTCCAACATTACACAGAAAAAAAATACGTAGTAAAAAAAAACGCAACTGTAACAAAATACGAACCAAATATAAAATGATCTAAAGATCATAAATGGAAAATATGTACTATATTAAATGCCTAATGAAAACGAATTCAAATCAACTCCATCCTGACTGGAAGTTTATGGTTGTAAAAAGCATACTATTTAATTATTAAAAAAAAACTTTTTCGGATTATGCAAAGAAATTTCTCATTTATTCTTTAATGAAACGTTCCCATGTGAATATTGCGATGATTTAAAAACGTTTTTCTTTCTCCATCCAATTCAGGCACATATTAAAAGCTTCCCGTTCACCGACGCGAACTCGATGCCAATTTCCAACACTCCACGGAAGAACAAGGATTAAAAAGTGCATCTTCGCGTTTCAAATCGTTCACGCCGGATTTAATGTAATATTGCGGCCGCCATCGCGTTCGCTAAATTAACTGCGCCCGGAATCGCGCACGTTCTGCGGCCGCTCCTGCGAACAAAGCAAAAATAATTTCCTCCGAGGTGAAGCTCCATTAATAAAAGCTCTCGTCAAATATTTAGCGCTAGTTTTTTTTTTCTCTCTCTCTCTCTCGCTTCTTTTTTTTTTCTTCTCCTTCTTCTTCGTCTGCTCTCTCTTCTAGCTTGTTTACTGCTTTATTAATTAGCGCTCGCACTGAGACGGATCAATCTTCCAGCAGCTTCGAGCAGATTTATCTATTAATTTATCCGGCAATGAGAAACTCCGGAGGTCTAGGAGTTTTGCTCGGAGGAAAAAATGATAATTACGCTTAAACACTCGAAACAAAAGCTATTGTATAATCAAAATAGATTCACCTCGCTTTTTATTCGGCTACTTTACGAGTTCAATTTCGTTTTGGCAAATCTCCTTCATTCTCGGATACAGAGAGATTAAAACACAATGTTAATTATACTGAGTGATTTTTTAATTTCTTTTCAACTCTTGCCGGGAAATTCGAATGCCTTGTGTTAGCCGTATTCATGTTATGCCCAAAATTTCATGACAAGAGTTGATACAAAAAAAAAATAAAAAAATCGCTCGGTATTATCTATTTACGCGCGTACGAAGAGTGTAACTTTGGGGAACTTGAGGAAGAAGATAATTCGAGGTCACCCTTTGAGAAAAATCACATAAAAATTAAGCGTTCGAAACAGAAAAGCGAAATAAACTATCAAAAGAAGGGTAGACCATAAATATAAAAGAGATTTGGTAAGCAAAGCCTGAGAAGGCGCAGTTCAAAATTTGTAGAAAAAAGAATTGGAACGAGTGGAAATTTAAAAACGACAGTTCCAAGTATTTTACAAGACCAACAAAAGCAAAGCTTACGATATAAAAGTAAAGAAAAATGTGCAGACTAGTTTCCGCTTATAGTCGTTCCTCTTCCATCAAAGGACGAATAAAAAAATTAAACGTCAAATCGAAACTAAAATTCAGAAATTATATATTAACATTTTTAAAACAAAAACAAAAGCGAAAATATGAAAGCAAAAGAAAATCGACGACGTAAAACTGTAGGACAAGGCACAGAAAAAAAGAACACAAAAAACAAATAGACCAAAAACTTAAAAGAACTCACAAGAAAATGTAGGAGATAACGAAAATGTAAACGAGCGAAAAGCAACTAACTGCTGCATAATACAGAATGAATGATAAAAAGAACAAGAGAAGATCGACGCCATAAAACTGCGAGTGAGACAACGACGACATCATAGAAAAATAAATAGACAAAGATGTAAATTTGTTGCAAAAAAACGAATGGAAAACTAATAATCGAAATAAGATTTAAGGATCGATTTAAGGATCGACTGTCGCGATTACCCTTGTATAAAAATTGCATAAAAATCAAGCTTTCAAAGTATAAAAGCGAAATAAGCTTTCAAACGAATGTCAGTCAGAAATAAGTAAAAGAAATGTGCTAAGCAAAAAATTTGGAGAAAAAAAAGTGAGAATTTAGTTCTAAATATCTTATAAGAAAAGGAAGGAAGCTTACGTTTCAAAAGAAAACATGAAAATACAGGTTAGCTTCCGCTTTGTTATTCCTCTCCCTTCAAAAGTCGAATAAAAAATTAAATATCAAATCGAAACCGAAATTAAAAAAATTACGTGCGGTTATTCATGAACTTTTTTTAAATAATTAAAAAAAAAATAACACACAAAAAAAGGAATATATGAAAACAAGAGAAGATCGACGTCCGAAACTGTAAGTGAAGGTGGCGAAGGAAAATACATAGAAAAAGATACGAAAAATAAATAAACCAAGACGTCACAAATGAAAATGTAGAAAATAACGAAAATGTAAAAGAATGAAAAAGGAAATAACGGACGAAGATAATGAAATAAAAGGGGACGTAAAAGGAAAGAGAAAGGGGCAAGAGAAACAAATTGGCGAAGTAGTAAAGGAATTCGCAGAAGACGAATGAAAAGTTAAATATTTATCTCAAATTGGAATTCAAAAATTAATTTAACGAAGATTTTTTAAATCTTTAAAAAACCAAATGAAAAAATATAAGATATAAGGATCGACGCAAAAGTTAGAACAGAAACAAATATTTAAAGAATTCATAGAAGAACATTTAGAAGATAAGGAAAATGTAAAGACGAGGAAACAATAGAAGATCTAAGTGAAAGGAGCAATAAAAGTAGACACTAACTACGAAGTGGTTGGAATAGCAACACAAAAGAAAACAATTTAGTAAGAAACTGGTAGAAGCGAAACAACATATCAAAGCCAAAAAAATGATAAAAACCGTAGTTATCTTCTGAAAAGAAATGAAAAATTTGAAGAAGAAACAAAAAGGCGTAGAATAAACGAAGAAAGCAAGAACGGAAAAAAATAAATAAAGGAAATCATAAATTTCATTCAGATATTAATGAAGGTTTTTAAAATCTTTTTAAAAAGCCAAAAGAGAAAAATATAAAAATAAAATGATCGACGTCCTAAAATTCAGTTCTTTCAACCGACGAAGAGAGCACAGAAAATAACACGAAGAACAAATAAATGAAGGATTAGAAGAAAACTTAGAAGATAAGGAAAATGTTGAATCGAAAAAGTACAGATGATGAAACAAAAGAAGATTTGAACGAAAAGAAAGATGCAGTGGAAAGTGGACCATGAAGAGTTGACGAGAAAATCTAGAGAACGAAATGGATGGCATAGTAAGAACACGAAAGTAAACAACTGAGAGAGAAACTTACGTAAATAGCAAGACCCAAAATTGAAGTTGAATTAAAAAAAGATGACCAAGCAAGAGAACTGGATGATGCAAAAACTGTAACTGAAAAAAAAATGTAAAAATTAACGTGAGGGACACAAATTTTAAAAAAAAATTTAATCGAAGAAGTCGAAATTGAAGAAAAAGATTAGATGAAAGGAATGTACACTAAAGAAAATGGTAAAAGCAAAAGTAATTTTAAAAAGAAACCAAAAAAAGAAAATTTCAATAAGAAAACAGCTGCTGAGAAACAAATGTAAGGCATTAAACACAAAAGAAATTGGAAAAGAGGGCCTGGAAGCAAATTTCAATGAAAAAACAAAAAATTAAATGAAAAAGGCTAATGTCACAAAACAATAAATTGGGGAGAAAAGATCAAGCAAGTTTTCTAAAAGCGCAAAGTGAAATGAACGAATTAATTCTTCCAGGATAAAATAATAAATATTTTGTCAATTTATTAACACGAATGTTTACTTCAATACGTAGTTGTACAAGAAGAAGACGAAACTACAGTGAACAACTAAGAGAGAAATGAATAGAAATAAAACAATTTAGCAAATCCAAAAATGGGATGAAGTTGTGAAGTTGAATTAAAAAAAGATGATCGAGTGGCAAGAGAAAAGGATGATGAAAAAGACAGTAACAGAAAAGAGATGTTAAAAACTAAGAAGAGGAAGGAAAACGTTGAAGAAAACTCGAAAAGTCGAATTTGAAGAAAACGGTGAGACAAAAGAAATCCATCCTGAAGAAAATGATAAATGCAAGAGTCATTTTAAAGAGAAAGTAAAAAAAAAAGACTGGTCGACAAGAATACAGCTGCTCAGAAGAAAGTATAAAGCATAAAATGCAGAAAAGAATTGGAAGCAAATTTGAAGGAAGAAACAGGAAAAACGTAGAAAAAACGAAGAAAGAACAAAAAAAATTTAATGAAAACGCGAACGTTATGAAACAACAAATTATTTCTTAGAATGAAAAAGGCAAATTTGCAAAAAAAAAACGATAAGGCGAAAGGTATCAATACTGAAAATGATAAAATGCAAAACTAATTGTGAAAACTGAGTTAAGAAAGGTTGGTCAACAAGAACACAGCTACTCAGAAGAAATTAGAGAATTGGGAAAATGTAGACGCAAATATGAAGAAAGAAGCAAAAAGGCATAGAAAAAAAAGAACAAAAAATGAAAATGAAGTAAACGAATCGCATTTGGCATGGATTTTGGTTAGGAAAAGCTTCGTACTTTCAAGTTTTCAAATAAACAGAAAAGAATGAATGAATTTATTTTTGCAAGGACAAAGCAAAACATATTTTGGAAATCTATAATACCAATGTTTATTTCAATAGGTAGTCATACAGGAAGAAAACAAATTTTGTGTCAATTTACCAGAGACAGAATTTTGAATTCCTTTCGAATAAGTTACAAATAAGCATATTTAGGGGTAACAGTAAATTGTGCGTAGTCTAAAGCGGGGGCGGCAGTGGACGAAACAAATCCGCCGTAATTCCCCGTCCCATACGATCTGAATTTACTATAATAAGGCTTCCGTGTAACCGTAATATAATCAACTTCGTTCTGAGCGATACTTTTGGCTTCATTCTGCAGCGGAGTCGCAGGGGTTGGTAGGGCGTCGGGTTCAAAGTAATAGGAGTATTTCTGCTGATGATAGGGCCGAAGTTTGTTGTCCTGGGAATAGGGCTCGTCGTATGTGACTTGGGCATTGTATCCGTTTTTATCGGCGGTGTACGAAACTATTTGCACCCTGCCATCTGGAAGTTTCACCCTGTATTCACCTTTCGTGGCACGCCCATCCTGAGACTGCCTGTGAGAGTAGTCATCTCCGCTTCGATGGTCCAGCACTTTGTATGAAAATACGTAATTTTTTCCATCCTGTAAACAAGAAGCGATTTGAATTTATATTGCCAAGATATTTTCAGAGTATATATGTGTATAATATACTGAAGGGTATAAGAGGAGAGTCTATTTATTTTATAAGGAACTAGAAGTAAATATTCGATATTAACATATTTAGGCATCTAAAACAATTTGCGTTTTTTTTTTTTAAACAATAAAGCAAGAGAACTCTCGATCGTTCTACAAAGGTAAAAAAAAAAATGAAAATATCCGTTTGATAAATATTGATACACGCAGAGATAGGATGCTGTAAAGGCCCCGGGGGCGAGTACATTGGCTTTGGTAAACAATTTGCATTCGATAAATGAACAGCGTCAAATATTTGTGCGCCTTGGGCGTCCCTTTTGATCTTTAATTAATAATAGTTGATATGTTAAACGTTGCGATCCGTAATTATGGAAATGTCTATCTGTCTGTCTGTCGGTAAGCGTCCGTGAAATTCCCCGATTTAAGTCAACACAGCAAAATCTCGCGCTTGATTTATTCAAGTTAGAAGTATTAGGAAACGCTAAATAAATCAATTATTCATTAGTTAACTCGATAACCAACAACTTCTTGTGGTCTTCCTCTCCGTTGGCGCAGTGCAATTATTAACAGCTTTATTACCGTGTTAATTTTCCTCCAAAGTTATCCACTGGGGTAAATGAATTACGTTGCATACGCTTTATTAACGGGGGGTTCCTCGAGGGTTCTCGTAAACATACGTCGCGTCGCGTCGGCTATTACAGCCCCTAATCCTGAGTATGCAGCACCTGAGAAGAAATTTATTCGGCCCAATTAATTCTCTTTCCTTGTTGCTGCTGATGCTAGTACTCTTCGGTAAACAGCGTGCTAAATCAATACAGAAGAAGAAGAAGAAGAAGAAGACGCGTGAGGCCTTACGCCCGCCGCCGTTCGTAAATTAATTATATCAGCCGCGGTTGATCTAAATTTAAAACACGCCCTCGTGCGAGAGATAAGATTTACAGCTCCCTTAATGCCGGCACCAGGATGTTGGGATGAAAGGAACATCAGAGAACATCAGGAGAGGAGACGCAAGTGTCTATACGTACATTATTGCGCCATCTGCCGACGTAATAAATTTCAGATTTTCCGCACTTTTATGCCGCCGAGCTCCCGGATTTATCGTTGCCTTATGGAGCGCCCGGATTTCAAATTCTAATGCCGATGAAGTTAACACCGTTTTCAAATTTTCGATGAATTATTAATGACCGATCGTGATTATAATAATACATCAAGTTATTTGATTTATTTAATATTACGACAGAATTTAACTCACTCGCTTAGCATGTATGTGAGTGCAAGTGATATTATTTTTATTTATTTCTCATGGTATTCGCCTTACATATAAAAAGCAATAATAACCAACTGTTAATCCTTAACGACGCCAAAACAGAAAATTTACGACGCCATTAACACAAACCGCAGCGTCTCCGGTTTTTCTCCGACGCACCCTGCGATTAAACATTTACGGCTAGTCGGAAAGGTACCTCGTAACGGCGCTTTCTTGCCCCCTTTATGATAATAATGTATGCGCCGCGTCGCGTCGAGACGCTAAACAGAAAACATCCTGCGCCGTTCTAATGCAAGGTAGCTTGCACTGCAGATATTTATGATAGTCTGGCGGCTTTTTACAGGAGAACCGGCAGAGCTCGGCGGCGTCGCTGTGCGCGACGCTGGGCGTCGTGGTCCTTCGGACGACGTCGCTGCCGGTCCTGGATATGTCGCAGTAAGTTATGCTGCAAGTATAAGTAATGTTCCTCGCTGTTTTATTCATCTTATCCCCCATCCCCCCTGTTTTTATGGGAATATTTCGAAGTGTGACACTACATGAATATTTTTCAGAATTTTTGATGTGTGCAAACTTAAAGTCAATAATTTCAAAAGAATCTATTAAATAAACAAATTGAATACAAAATAGAATGATCTGTTACTATAACTAAACAATATTTTGATTGTGCATTTTACTTCATAAATTATTACAGTCGAAATCCACCCCGCGTTGGTTCGCATGCAGACGTGACAACGTCGCTTTGTTACCCGGAAATAGTCTCTGATTTCCGTTTGAAATACTAGTTTCTTATTTATCTTTACTACAAATATTCTGACGTCACCTTTTTCCAATTGGTTGGGCCATGTTTAGCAACGAAGCAAGACGGAAATGTGTCTTCGCATCATCTCGCCATTTTCAACACCGACACCTTCGAAGCAAGTTGTGTATGTGCAATTTTCAGCGATTCTGTGCAATTAGTAATCGCAAGATTCAATGAACACAATTTACTTGGAATTTAAGTGATCCGACGTGTCGTCTAAAGTGCTAACTAGAATTTTAATCTCAAATGAACTGTTCAATGCAGATGGGTACGTTGGCCAAGGCTGTGTGAAGTCAGATTTTCTTTCCTCCATTAGATTCGTTTATGGGTGAGGCTATTTTTAATTTGACTTTATTCCTATTTGGGGCTACCTTTATCGAATTTATTAGACCCATTTCCTGCTGAATTAGTCTTCCTCACGGTGAGTCGAGTTTTCACCGATGAAGCAAAAGCAAGTTGCACGCTCACCGAACTCTGCGAGCAACGAGGACAGAGAATATTATCGGCATAAAGCAACGCATTATTGAGGAGTGGAAGTAACAAAGGGGCTAAGTGCCAATTTTCCAAAAAAATGAGATTTTGGCACAAAAGAGTTTTACATGTCATAACCTGCTTCCTGTGACCCGGGCGAATTGCTCCGATACAAATTTCTAAAAGAAAAGTGAACTCAAACTTTTTGGCAGAAGACCTGTTAAGTCAATTCCTCAACAAAGCGAATATGTTTCTTTAACTTTCTTGTTATTATTACATTTTGAATTTGTTTACGTTGTTTGTGCTGCCACGTAGAAGAATAATTCTTAATAATAATAGTTTTTTTTAATGAATTTAAAGTATTTCTTAATTTTTCGAGTTTAGATTTTTGGCATTTAGCCCCTTTGTTAATTCTACTCTTCAATTTATGAAGAGTTGCAAACTTTAGTTAATTTAAATAGATCCAAAATCTCATATCGCTCTTTTAGGAATATAGTTGGATCAGTACTGATCTCTCGCGTTAAATTGTTTGGTGAATA
The DNA here is from genome assembly GCA_036172665.1 of Prosopocoilus inquinatus. NCBI lineage: Eukaryota > Metazoa > Arthropoda > Insecta > Coleoptera > Lucanidae > Prosopocoilus > Prosopocoilus inquinatus. The sequence continues at coordinate 5,369,348 of CM069873.1, forward strand.
TTTAAGTTTAGTTTATCTGTCATAGTTGTTGGCCTATGCTGAGCCATGCGCTTTCTTTTTAACTCTTAGGTTAATAGATATCTCCCAAGTTTCCTGTGTTGCATTATTTGTATAACCCTACTCTGAACGCACGAGTGTACGAGAAATCTCCTGGGGGTTCAAGAAATTAGGGATGTCGATTTTTTTCTATAAATATCGATATAATATTTTTGGTCGATATTTTGCAGCCCGATATATCGATGTTTGGATATTAAAAATGGGAGTATCGCCATCGATATTTTTAGAGAAGCTCCTTAGTATACATGCAACAGGAAGGTACACGTTCTTCTTTAAAGGAGACTTTAATTTCAGTTGCTTCTGAAAGGATTGCATCTACAATTTTTCTAGTGGTTCTCAATCACAAATGTAGACTCACAGAAAAACATAATAATAATAATAAAAGAAAGAGTTTTCATGGAAATTACTTTAAAAAAATCCTCGTCTAATTAAATAAAACTGATTAATTGAAATGCAGAAAAGATTTTGTTTTATATTTTGTTGTTTAGCTGGTGTTAATTTAAGGGAAACAAACGATATATCGAACTGTCGCGAAGTATGATCACGACTGATCAGTTAAGGAATAAACTGTTTCTAATAACTTCATCTACTACTCATTAAGGAGTAAATAATCACTTGTAATTGTTCTTGTTATAAATATTAATGTAATATTTTTTTGTAGAAACCTTGAAACAGGAAAATAAACTTGATACGTAAACTATTATTATGAAACTGCTTCACAGTGCAACCTTCAGCTGAGGTAATTTCCCTGGCGCCCTTAGTTTTACGTCATCTAGTAATTCACTCCGTCTCCACTCAAGCTAGTATCGAGAACGACGCGAACTTGTCACCAGGCAACTTTGTGTGTCCAGGAGTTTAACGTAGAAGCTTCAAGTGGTAGCAAAATTTAAAGCTACTTACAAATAAATTAAAATATTTACCAAGAATCAACATAATATGAAATAATTGCATACAATCCTATCTAGCTGAAGGATCGCAATGTATTACAACAGAAAAACATCTTTCCAGTGAAAAAAATTCGGAGTAAGTACCTCAAGGTCAATTTGAGGACCTCTCCTCTTTGCTTTTTTTATAAGTGATCTTTCGGTTTAATAATGGATTTTTTCACAAAGATATTCAGTTTTACTCATACATACTCATACAAAATTAAGGTCGGGGAAGTTAAAATTATGAAAAATGCTGTGTTGGAAATTGAAAGATACTTCAAAACCATGAACAACATAAATTGGGTACAGGTTGAAACATTTTATATTAAAGCCACCTTATTTATGAGTTTGAGAAATTGTGGAGCTTAATATAAACTTAATAAAAACGGGTGAGAATTGGTGTTATAAATTTGTTAAGATCGTACTGTCTGATAGAATAATTGTTCACATCTATCGACCACCATCACGATGTGAAATTAATTAAATGCTCATCCTGGAAAACTTCTTGTAAAATTTATATCTGCAATCGTTGTATACAAGCGAGGTCATCAACTTGAGGCAACAAAAATACGTAGTGGCGTCGCCGTCGTACATCATTTTTCAAAATTTAATCGAAAACGACGAAACAAAAACATGAATAATAGCACGAAACTATTCGAAGATTACTTTGTTAAAAACTTGACGCATCAGCGTCGAACAAAGACGCCGTGAGTTATGGCCCGTGATGCTGCGAGTTTCGCTCGGTTTTCCGCCGAAACTATCAAATATTTCCGCATGCTGGACGCGAAATATTCATAAGTTGGACACTTTAATATATAATTCTCGCCTTTTAATTCCCGGAAAGCGTACGTCACACCCGCCCGGACGGACGAAGAAGAATAATTCTGATAGCGCGAGCGCGGTCCGCCCGGAATATAAATAAATACAAGAGAGCAACAAGAGACACAAGACGGAAACGCTTTTCCCCCCCTGTCCCGTGTATTAATGGGGAAGAACTGCGACGCAAAAATCTAAGAATTCCTCGGAGGAGAGGCACGTCGGAGCTTTTATTAAAAATGTGCTCGGAACGAAGAGAACATTTCTCATGTATAAAATATTTACGGGAGACGTTATTTTAAAACGTTTCCTTTGTTTTATTGAAAAGATCCCTACATAATGGAGCCATTATATCTACATACTTTAGTTCCTTTCGCGGACTTACACGTGAAGCTTACAATCCAAGAACTGGGTGAACTCGTTTTATTCGCTTTTAACCAACTACGGCTGGCACTGGATTTTCTTTTAATTTCAACGTGTCGCACATTAAGCAAGAAGACCAGAAACTTTTCCAAAAAAAAAAAAAAAACTTTCCCACTCATTTCATCAAATAGACACATAAGGAATCATATCAGCATCTTCTTAGGAAATCAAACTCTTACAAAATTAAACTCTGAAAGATAGATCACGCGGAATTACAAAGTAATTTTTTCCAAAAAAAAAAAAAAAAGGCTAAACCACTTGTACTACATACGTGCAACACAAAAAAAAGCTCGCGGAAAAAGCTCTTCACCTCCGACACATGTTATTTTCACGGTGATGACTTCATAAAACGAACGTGTGACAAATTAAAGCCGTGCACGGCTGCTACAAACACATCGCGCCGTTTCGACTTTGTTTACGACCTCGCCACTTTTTACGGCTCTGTATCTCCTGCAGGGCATCTTTCGACAGAACACAGCACATCCAGAATCTATGGAAACAATAAAAGCGAGACGAAGCCCTTTGTCGAATGAAGAAAATTAATAGAGCACCACGTACGACGGGCGCACATAATTTTTTTTTATTCTGCCTCATTTATGTCTAAATTCGTATAAACGAACAAGAAGAGAACTGTATTGTAATGTTGTCATGATGGGATTATTTTAGAAAAAGTAAAGCGTGCGAAGTCAAGGTCCAGTACGCTTGTCGTCTGCATTGCGTAAAAATGCAACGCAGCAGAATATAAGCGTGTCAAGTTAACACATTCAAATTAAAAATGAGGCAATGAGGGTGAAACGAATTTGCAAGGCGTTATTGATGCAGACCGTCTTAGTACTTTCAGCTTCAGGACCGGACCCTCCTCCCGGCAGAGCATAAATAAAAACCTGACTTCTTATTTGTCGTTTACTTCAAATATTCTGACGTCAACTTCTTCCGATTTTGGTCCGGCTAAGTAAGGGAAGCAACGGGCTGACGCGAGCCCGTCGTCTGGCCATTATCGACACTGTCACGTTAGAGTCAGGTATAGTGTGTTGTATTTTTCGCGTTAATTTGTGCAATTATTCTCAGCAAGATTCATTACACACAGTTCACCTGGAATTTGATCGACTCATCGAGTCCTCTAAGGTGTTAAAACACATCTTAATCCAAACGAATTGTTTCAATTAAACCGGTATGTTTTAACCCCTCTTGTTACGGATTAATTTCCTGGTTACTTTCAGGTTTTGCTGTTGACTGGTGGTCACGTTGCTTTCCCTGCCTGGCGCCTTTTGATACCACAGATTCTATTGGATCCTGGAGGTCACGTTATCTAATGCCGTATTCTGATTGGCCGCCATTTTATCCATTAGAAGCGTTTACCTCCGGCGTTACTTGACACTTCGTCACCATCAAATGCAGACGTTGTGAATATTTCTCGTGAATCGTTGCTATTTAGAGCAAGATTCTAATTTAATTGCAGTGCTTACTAGAATTATTTGTGTCTCATGAATCATTTGATTAAACTGCAGTGCTTAGTGGAATTCTTTGTGCCTTATGAATCATTTCATTTGTTAGCAAGTTCTACCGAGCGATTAACCCGTTTCTACGCTATTAGAGTGACCCATGCTTACATTTGATTTCTTTGTTTCAATAGAGGAATCCGTTTTTATCTGTTAACTTCAACTTTTCTTCTGGTTCCGTTTTGTTTCCTGCGATACTATTCTAAGTTAAATTAAGTTAAGTTAAGTTCCACGTGTTGATTTAGTTAAGTTAGGGCTGTGAGCCGTTGATGTTTGAATTTATTTGTGTGATTTAATATACGTTTTAAGTAAACTGTGACCCTTGGAGGACGGTTCCGCAGTGGCGTAGCAATCAGCTCGGCCTCCTGGCGCCCTTGAAACTCGACCCAGCCCTTCTCCATCTGAGTTTTAGCTCCGAACAGCTGACAGTCTCCTTTTCAGCGCTAACTTCCAACCATTTTCGAAAATTTATCAGGAGGTGACCTTTGGAAAGTGACGTAATTTCATTTACGTTGCAGCATTCTCTTTCGTTTAGAATCGTTTTTAATTGGAGATATTTTTATTTGTTCTTAGTTTTATTGGACGTACTTTTTTATTGGATTTTCGATTATCGTTATGGAATTTTTATTGGATTCTTTCCTGTCAGATTAATTTTTCCTTCGGCTCTCTTGTATTGGCTGATCATCTCTGCAGGGCAAGTGTCCGTTGCCAATGTAGAAAGCAAACTCTTTCAACCATGGCCGCGCGGGGCAACATGAACTTTGAGCATTGAGCACACACCAAATTTCAAGTACGCCGCAGGCTTAGTGCGACACCTGCTGGGCTACTTTGACTCTACCCGACCCTGCCAACTAACAGCCACACCTAACCCGTAAAGTATACACTCAGCTTTACTATTTTATTTATTCGTGGACAATATCTGCGCGTTGCGGTGCATAACTTGTAGGAGATTAATAAGAGCTAAGTACAATAATTAGTTTAATTAGTTAATAAATTCAGTATGGCCTTTTCAGGACAGTTTAAGTTTTGTTTGATATACTTTGACATTTGTGTCGCATTATTTAGCTTACATAGGAGTGTCTTCTGTTATTAACTTATTAACGGCCTGTTAGAGACCCTTTAAAATTTTAAATACTAATAGTTGATTGGTTGTTACCGTAGCAACAAAATTTAATAGCCCTTTAAATTTAACGCTTTTGATACAGAACAAGCCCCGTATTATGTAAAGTTTGAAACAATAGATATTTCTTCGGCAAGACTGTTGTATTATTGTCTACTGTCTACTCTGAACGCACGAGTGACTGAAAATCTCCTGGGGGTTCGCACGTTGCTAGGAATTTGGTAATCGATCCGCGGTGCTCTTTCAGCTGGGTTTATTTCCCTGGCGCCCTTGGTTTATACAGTTCAAAACCAACCCCCTTCTGCGTAGACCTAGAATCGGGAAAGCCGCTGACCAATAACGCGAGCTTGCCACCAGGTAACTTTTGTGTACTTTTTAAGCTTTAAGTCATAGGAAATCGTTAGAACAAAATCAGAAATCAGTGAATCAGTTGTTAGAAAAAAGTTAGTAAGAGACTGAGAAGACAGAGCAAGCGATAAAGTGCAACTGACCATACCATTCAAAGTTTTACCCCCAGTTTCACAAAAATTATTTAATCACTGATTAATTTAACGGCGTGATTAAAGCCTGTGATTGGTTGGGTGAAACAATACAATTGGTTGTTTCAAACCTATTGTTAACTTCGGCCAATGACGTTTCTTAATCAGAGAATTAAGTTAATCGCTGATTAACAACTTTTTTTGTAAAACCCACCCTTAGTGTACAAAATGTTAGTAAGGCAATTAAGGAATTAGAATAAGTTACGGATATTGAAATTAAATTTAAAGTTAAAGATTAAGATTAAGGCTAGCAAATAAAGTAAGGGTAGGTAAATGTTAAGACTGTGGTGAATTAAGTTAATTCGATTTTCCTTAACCCAACGCTATACTGTTTTCGTATAAGTCTTCTTTCTCTATCACTTCCATAAAGAGAATAACTACCGCGAAAGTTAAACGAATGAAACTGCGATAAAACTTTAGAACGTTGATTGTCCCGCATCCATTGGGGTCTGTGGGACGGGGGCGGGCGGGGATCTTGAAAATTTAACACGTTGCTTCATAATAACTACTTTACATCCCGGGGAAAACAACAAAAAAACAAAAAAATTATTGTTGTTGACGATTTAAGCGACCTTTGAATGCAGGAATCTCGTCCTGGAAATGGAGCAACGCCTGCGGTTGAAATACGTCGCCTAGGATAGGTGTGCAGGAGGCGTGCATGCAGATGCAAGCAGTGAACCGAAACGCAGCACGTTAAGCTGTATTAATTAATATCTCACCGCGGTTAAGTAATTGATAGTTCAAGAGTTGCGTTGACGCCCCCAGGCCGCATTGTAGTGTACGTTTGTGCAACTGCACGTTAAGCTAAACAGCAGCTTTTGTCGCTTTTACAATGGTTATTGTACTTGTACCTGTGCCTGTTTAAATTTGCATAAAGCAAATGAGAAGAAAACATTTGCTCTCTTATTGGACGTTCTCGTTCTCCGGAAAATCGAGCGCACATTCGCGCAGTCATCTCTTTGCACAAGTCATATCGTAATTAAAAACTTTTTTTTAGCGAAGTTTCGGTCTGAAAGAGTAATTGAAACGAGTTCTCTCTTCTACGTGGATTATTATTTATTTATAACTGCGTACACAAAAAAAACTATTTAATTAGGTTAATTTTGTTTTAATTTAAAAGCATGAAACATGAGAACATTTTTCGTCGTCTTCGGTCTAATTTAAATTGAAAATTTAGGAAACAATTTCCACGTCATATACATTCCTCGTCTATTTCAAATAGTTGCACTACGTTAATCAACACTATTATTAATTTCGTATTTGAATTTGATTAAGGTCCGAATTCATAAACTAAATTTACGCTATGCGTTCGTTTACAATTCGTCATAATTCATAAACTGTACGTATTTTCCTTATTTTGGGCGCATAACCAGTGAGAATTAAGGAAGAATTTATGAATTATTTTCCAAAAATGCGGAAAATACGTAGGGTTTCTGAATTAAGGCGAATTGTAAACGAACGTATAGCATAAGTTTTGTTTATAAATACCGGCCTTAATGATGTATTTCCAAATACATAAAAATTCGCATAGTATTGATTAACGTAGTGCAAATATTTTAAACAGACGAGTCCCTTATACGACGTGTATGTATTCTTTCTTGAATTAAACTGTACACTTTAATTTTTACCAAGAGATAAATAGGGGTCTATTCTGTATCAAAACCGCTAAATTTAAAGGGGTGTTGAATTTTATTGCTACGGTAACAACCAATCATGGAACTGTATTTTGAATTTTTAAGGACCTCTAAATTTTAACAGCCCGTTAAGAAGTTATAGAATACGTCCCATAGCCCACAAAAATTAGTAACTTTTTTTGGTCTTTTCCATTGTAAGTTCAAGTCCAATTTTGCAATTCACCACAAAAAAAAAATTGATAACATTTTTGGAACAGTGCAAACGTCAAATAAGTTTTATAAAACATACAAATATTTTTTTTTCTTTGCATAATTTGGCTGATTTTCCTCGAATTTCCTCGTGTCAGAAGCAGTTTTTCTAGAACATGAAACGGACGGTTCGCACGTACTCGCCTTTACTCGGACGTGATTAATGAATTGTGTATTAATATGCAAATTGTGTTCACGGCTCCTGCATTGCTAATATATTCCGACGGGACCGGGGGGGCACGAGCTGCATTGGATGTGGCCGCCCCCCAAAACGGAGCGTATCATAATTCATCTTTAACCGGAGTCGGTCGGCCGTTATTTGAAACGTAATAATTTAAATTGTGTATTTTAACGCGACCGTGCTGCCACGACTGCTAATGTTAAACGTGAAAATCGGAAACCTCGCGCTGAATTCATGATGACAGTCCAATCAAAATCGTAAAAAATTAAAGTCCTGCATAAAAGATGTCTTATCCAGAGCTTCGCTTATTAAATAAACGTCAAGAAAATTTAATTTCCTTCATTGAACTTTAAACATTTGTGGGACAGAAACAATTTTTTAATATTATTTTGTTATTTTTTTTATTTATCATTAACAACGGGGTTTAAATGAAAACGAACTGACTGATTCATTATCAAAAAATAAGTCAAGATGAAAATTTAGTTTGAATTTCACGCTCAAATATTTCTGCGCTTTTTTGATTTCTTTTGCGATCGTCATTTGTTTTATCACCTATTTCCGTTTGAGAGTGTTTTTCATTTGTTTTTGTTTATTCTGTTCACATTTTCTGAAACGATTCATTATCAAAAAATACGCCAAAATGAAAATGTAGTTTGAACTTCGCGCTCAAATATTTCCGCCCTTTTTTGATTTCTTATGCGATCGTCGTTTGTTTCATCGTCTCTTTCCGTTTGAGAGAGTTTTTCGTTCGTTTTTGTTAATTTTATTCATATTTCTTGAAATGATTCATTATCAAAAAAAATACGCCAAAATGAAAATGTAGCTTGAACTTCGCGTTCAAATATTTCCGCCCCTTTTTCATTTCTTTTGCGATCGTCTTTTGTTTTAAATCTTCATAAAAAAATTAGTTTGAGAGGATTTTTCATTGGTTTTTGTGTATTTTGTTCATATTTTCTAAATGAACCCTTTTTATTGGTAAACGTTGGGTTTACGTCATTTCTTCCCCCATTTTTTTTTCTTTTGTAAAGTTTACGATCGTCATTTGCTTTTTTTTTTGTTCTACCGTTTGAGGTCATCGATTTTTTATTTTCCAATCCGATTACATCTTTCCACGAGCCAAGAATGTTGTTTTTTACGGTCGTCTTGCTATCTTTATCTTCTCTCATTTTGATTGGGTCTCTCAATTGTCAACGCCTTCGTTTTTCATTTTTCTTGCACGTTTTTTAATCGGCCGCCGTTTTTCAGAAATTAATTAATCAGAAATATAATTTTTCTTTTCCTCAATTACCAGGTTCCTTTTTCTGAATTCGTTAATGTTGCCATTTTCGTTTAGTTTTTCTTTCTCTTTTTTCTTGTCCCGTTGAAGTTTTTGTTCCCCACAATTCTGTTCTGCTTACGTTCCATTCTCCAAGAAAAGAAAGTCTTCTTCTTTTGTTTTTGTCAGTCTTAATTGTGCTTTTGGAAATTAAATAATCAAATACTTTCTGCACCCTTTCTCTCTTTCTTTTTTTTTTCTTTTTGAATTTTGAAATACTATTACGTTTTGAATGTCTACTATCGAATATCCTTTTTTTTTGAGTTTTTATTTAAGTTTATTACGATCGTCAACTGTTTATCCGATTTCCTTTTATTTTTTTTTGTTTCCTTTTCAATTGTACTTCTGGGTCGTCGAAAATTTTTTCTTCTTTGTTCTATTTTTAATTGTTTCGATTGTTCCTTCTTTATCTCTTTTTTTCCCGTAAATATTGCATCGTTTTCTTTTTTCCTCCTTTCATCTGTTTTTTTTCTACTTTCCTGAATTCTATTTTATTTTTTGTTTCCATGCCAATAGCCAAGATGTTTTTCTTTTTTCTTTCTGTTTTTAGTTGTTTCGAATGGCCTCGTTTTTCGGTTCGTTTACGATTGTCATTTGTTTCTTTTTTCTTCTATTTTATTATTTATTCTTTCATCTGCTTTTCAACTTTTTTCGGGAATTTATTTTTTTATTTTTTGTCTCCGTTTCAATTGCGTTTCTGGATCGTCAAAGACGTTTTTCCTTTTTTTTTTTTCATTTTTAATTGCTTCAATTGCGCTTTGGCTGTCTCTTTTTTGTTTGTAAATATTGCGATGGTCATTTGTTTCCTTTTTTGGTCTTTTACTATTTATTTATTCTTTCATCTGCTTTTCCAACTTTCCTCGGGAATTTTGTTTTATTTTTCGTTTTTATTTCAATTAGACACGTCCTTGGATCGTCGAAGACCTTTTTTCTTTTCCTTTTCTGTTCTGTTTTCTCTTCTTTCCGTAAACATTGCGATTGTCATTTGTTTTTTTCTTTCTTCTTGTATTTTTTACTTATTCATTTCACTGCTTTTTCTATTTTCTGTTCTTTCTCTTTTCAATTCCATTTCTGGATCGTCGAAGACGTTTTTCTTTTTGTTTTCTATTTTTTGTTTCTATTGCTTATTCTTTATCTCTTTAAATATTGCGACTGTCATTTGTTTTATTATTCGCTCTTTTATTTTTTATTTTTTCATTCGTCTGCTTGTTCGACAGTTGCATTCCTGGGCCGCCGATGATGTGTTTTTTTTTTTCGTTTTGGATTGTTTCGATTGTCATGTGTTTTCCTTTTACCTCTTTGATTATTTATTCTATTTTTCTGTTTCCTATTCGATTGCGTCACTGGGTCGTCTGGATGTTCTTAGTTGATTCGATTATTCTTTCTTTGTCTCTTAATTCTTGTAAATATTGCGATTGTCATTTGTTTTCATTTTACCCATTTCTTATTAAATTATTCACTAATCATCTATTTTTTTTATTTTCTTCGGGGATTTTATTTTATTTTTGTGATTATGTTTCTGTAATCTTCTGTTTCTGATTAGTTCCATTTTTCTCTGTTGGTCTCTTGTTTCACGTAATATTTGCGATTGTCTTTTGTTTTCTTCTTTCTGTTTTTTTTTAATTTGTCTATTTACTGTAATTTTAATTCAACATTTTAAAAGTATTTTATACCGAAATGTTTGTTTGTTTCAACTAAATAACCATAAGGATGAGTACGATTTTATTTTAGATCTTTTGTTTCCATTTCGATTGTGTTTCTGGAAAAGTCTTTCTTTTTCTTTTCTGTATTTGATCATAGCCATGGTCTTCTTTCATTGTCTCTTTTACCCATAGTTGTTTATTGCAAGAGCTACAATTTTTAATGGCAGCAAGGGCTGTCATTTTCTGCGACCTAAGTTCCCACGTCAAATGTCAAAATTGACTGTTGCTCAGCATAGATCAAATTACTTGAATAACTTTCTGTTATTAACATTTCCCCCTTTACTTAATTCATATTTCGGAGAGACTAATACGTATAGTTGCGGACAGAAAATTAGAGACAGCACTGTCATCTGACTGACGTGAAAATGAGAAGATTGAAGAAGAATGAAGATTGTCGAAAACCTTTCCAAAAATAGTGAGACAGACAAAAACTACCCGCCCCCGAATCGCGTGCGTTTAAATTCTGCGATTAATCCGAATTTGACTGAGGCCAAAAGTGAGGTTAATTGTTGCCAAAGCCTGGTTTACACTGCTAAGCTGATGGAATGACAGTGAGGCCCAAAATTTTCTATCCGCAACTGTACATATCATTTAATGGACAGTTCAACCTGCAGAAAGTGATTTGTATTTTTTATTTCAAACTTGTGAAATTTGGAGAATGCCTAAATTAAATTTCGCAAGTAAAACAAATTCATTCATTAAAGCGACCGGCTGTAATTTTCGGCATTACCAGCAACGTGGGCACAATAACGAGCATTGCACAATAACCTTCAAGTACATGTTCAATAGCAATAATAAAGTGCACGCCGTTTGTTTGCCGTGTAGGTAACTTGCCCGCCCTATTTGCAAGACAATGGCTTACAAAATTGCCGGGAATTCGTAAACGCCGCCGTCACTGTTCTTATATTACGCCAGGCGAGTTTAGGTAGGTCAAACCGCCAGCGGAGATAAAAATCGCGAAACGATATCGGCGGTGATTAAACGCCCACGACAAGGCGATTTATTGGCGAGTTATCGCGCGGTTTGCTTGTAAGGTGTATCTAAATTAGTTTCGAGGTTTTTATCGTGCCAAAGGAACAGCAATTCCGTCACTCACATTCCATGTTACTATCACTTTACTCAGGACCATAATAATGTAAGGGTTTCACCATGTGGTAACTAATAAATCCTTTGAAACGATTTAAGTATCATACAAAGTCTCTGTGTGGGTCTGACATACAACAACATAACTACCAGCTACCAATAAGATCTCGAATAAACGTTACACTCCGCGTTAATTCCGCTTCACTAACAGTTTTGACGCGTTTTTACAAAGAAAAAGTTGAGGACCTCTTGAATAAACTTTTGGGTACTGCTGTCCTCAGCGAAAACGAAATCTTTTCTTAATTCTCTTTTAACAATTTGCGTCTCTCACGTTTTAAATTTACATTATGCATTAATTCCGCTTCATTAACAGTTTTAATGCCGTTTTAACAAAGAAAAAATTGAGGACCTTTTGAATAAACTAAACTTTTGGGTACTGCTGTCCTCAGCGAAAACGAAATCTTAAATTTACAGCATGCGTTAATTCCGCTTCACTAACAGTTTTGATGACGTTTTAACAAAGAAAAAGTTGGGGACCTCTTGAATAGACTTTTGGGTACTGCTGTCCTCAGCGAAAACGAAACCTTTTCTTAATTCTCCTTTTACAATTTGCGTTTCCCACGTTTTAAATTTACAGCATGCGTTAATTCCGCTTCAGTAATAGTCTTGATGACGTTTTAACAAAGAAAAAGTTGAGGACCTCTCGAATAGACTTTTGGGTACTGCTGACATCAGCGATAACGAAATCTTTCCTTAATTCTCCTTTTACAATTTGCGTTTCCCCCGTTTTAAATTTACAGCTTGCGTTAATTCCGCTTCACTAACAGTTTTGATGATGTTTTAACAAACAAAAAGTTGAGGACCTCTTGAATAGGCTTTTGGGTACTGCTGTCTTCAGCGAAAACGAATCTTTTCTTAATTCTCTTTTTACAATTTGCGTTTCCCACGATTTAAATTTACAGCATGCGTTAATTCCGCTTCACTAACAGTTTTCATGTCGTTTTTACAAAGAAAAAATTAAGAAAATATTTCTTTTCGCTGAGGACAGCAGTACCCAAAAGTCTATTCAAGAGGTCCTCAACTTTTTCTTTCTTAAAATGGCATCAAAACTGTTAGTGAAGCGGAATTAATGCATGCTGTCAATTTAAACTCTTGAATAAACTTTTGGGTACTGCTGTCCTCAGCGAAAACGAATCTTTTCTTAATTCTTCTTTTACAATTTGCGTTTCCCACGTTTTAAATGTACAGCATGTGTTTTGGTGATTCAAAAATGTTTCAAAACTCTCTGCCTGACCTCCAAACGGTTTTAAGCAACTGCTTTTAATTCCATATCCGCGGACTTATCTCACGAAGTGTAATTAAACCGACAAAAGTCAAGTTAAAGAGCGGAAGCTCATTAACATAAAAACATACGCAATTGCGTACGCAAGTTTTATAATCGACTTTTACTCAGAGCATTTTTATTTAGCGCTTGCGCGCGCTAATCGGCGCTTTCTTCTTGTTAATCGGTCGGAAAAATTGGGTTTTTTTAATTGAAAATATGATCGATGGCGTGCGTAAAGAAAGTGTCGAGGAAAATTGTCGGTTTTTAAAGCGAAGAGAAAGACCACTGCTAGTTTTAATAGGTTCTGACTTGATTTCTTACGTTTGCAATCATTTCTTACATTTCAAATCAAATGAAAGGAAAGAAATAAAGTTTCAGTCATTTTCTTGTATCTTCAGCGAAGTTCAGGTGCGTTTTAATTAAGTTTTTGGCAAAATTTTGCTTTTAAATGTTAATTAAGTAACAGCACCGAAAGGCTCGGGTTCAAATCCCGAAAGTGACAGGATTTTGCTGTCATCCTGTTAGTGTTTCCTTCTTTATAATAATTTATTTACTTCTACACTAATATATCCTTCCCTTGATATTTGAGGAATGTGGAATATCTTAATCAATATGTGAAGAAAAAAAATTAAATCAAACGTACAAGGATGACCAAAAAAAATTGTTACGATTCGGTTCTTAGGGCCAGTTCAACTCGAAACTTGCTTCTATTACTAAGGCAGCAATTGTAAAAGCATGTGTGGCGTTAGTATTAAAGTCAAGGTCAAAGTTTGGAGATTTTTGAACTTCCCGGCCTTAGCGGAAGAGATCTAAACCAATTGCAACGACACCAGACGTTCCCATTGGTTCAATAAGGGCAAGATTGGCATGCAGAGATAAGGAAGTTTTGACCACCACTATACATCTGAGTCAACAACCGTTTATACTTTGTCGTCCCTCTTCAACTAAATTTAAAAAAAAAAATACGGAGACAGAACAGAATGACTGTATTTACGAAATAAAGAAGTTTCCGAATAAAATTGAAAAAAAACGCTCAATATGGTTTCCATAAAAGCCAATAGATGGCGTTGAATAATTCTCGCTCAAAAATATATTAAGATTAAGTTGTATTTCAGATTAATAGAGCAAGTAAAAAATTAAGAAAACAATTCGAGTGGCGGTGATAACGCAGGTTAAGCAGGATGACAGAATGACTGTAATAACGAAACAAAAGATTTCCTTAAATTTCGAAATATATTCGAAACTCGCCCGAAATGGTTTCCGTGAAGGCACACAGATGGCATTGAATAATTATCGCTAAAACATGACATTAAGTTTGAGCTATGTAAATAAAATCAACAAAAAAAGAGAAAATAACAATCCGAAGGACGCGACGCGGAACACATTTGACATATTATATTATTAACGTCAAAATTTGATAGATGGCGGTGTGGTGGGGGCCTTTTTTCAATTTTCTATACTTCAACTATCAAGGACACGACAAAATGTAAGAATTAATTCGGCCAATAAAACGAAAAAGAAACACAAAAACAAAAAAGGACAAACAAAAGAAACAAATAACGACGAAGTGTAGAATGGGACGAGCGGAAAACAAAAGACGATCGTCGAATTTCACGAGAACAAATGAAAAATCGACGATTTTTGAAATGAAGCTTTTGAAACTTCATTTGTTTCTTTTTATTTGATTGTTTTAAGTTTAGACATTTTTGGTAATAAAAAATAGACATCTTATGACGCAAAATTGTCCAAAATCAATTTCCGATTAAAAACTGTCTTTGCAAATCAAATAAATTTTATTTTTTATTTTTTGTAGCCAAAAAATAACAAATGGAAAATCAACGAAGCTTTCGAAAATCGGCTGTTTCTTTCTATTTAATTATTTTCGTCTCTTTTCTAAACCAATTGCAACGACAGCAGATGGGGCAAAATTGTAATGTAATTTCTGACCACCACTGTACCTCTGATTCAAGAACCATTCATATTTTGTCATCCCCCTTCAACTATTATAGGTAAACAAATTTGAAAATGAAGAACTCGAAAGAACGAAGACATAAACGAAATAAATAAAATTTTACCACTTTCCTAACTTTCTAGGTTTCACTGCAAACATTTTTCCTTTTCAATTCGTAATTAACTCCGTTTTTTTTTTAAATCTTTTCCTTTCTCATCCCGCTTTCTAATTCAACAGTGGAGCGATTGTGTTGCATTTTTATTTTATTTTATTTTTGTATCTAATATTAAAATTAAGTGCCTCTGGTGATGATGCAAAATGGAAATAAATAAGAATTACTTATTTATCCATGAACAACTATAATAATTGTTCCGGATTATTATTATTAAATCTGGCTCGCCTAGATTCCACAATGTTTACTAACACGCTTCCTGCAATTTCTTATTATTAGAATGCAGAGGGCATTTTTTTACCTCGTTTTGATATCGGTACTTCCTCTTCTTGGCCACGTTCGTGTAAGCGTCGGCGCCCCCGATGGCGTAGGCGTCCAGGCCGACAGAAGGCGTTTCGGGCGGCGTCTCCGGGAACAAGACGGGTCCGGTGTTTCCGGACGTGCGACTCTGCGGATCATATCCGGCGGCGTACGGATGAGGGTTGAAATTGCGCGGTGGCAGGAAGACTTCCGGTTGATCCTCTTCGACGCAATAACACAGGACTATTGTTACGCTGGTGGTTAGCAATAATATATGCCAGCAGTTTGATGTAAACGTCTGGAAGTTAACAGAGCGTTAACGGTTAGCGTTTATTGCATATTTCGATTCGCGAATGATGGCGTAATATATCACGTAACGTTACATAATTTGAAACGTATGTTTTGGATTAAAGCATAAGTCTCATTACAAATAATAATGTGGTTGCTTTTTTGACAGTTCTGAAATAAAACAAAGATTCAAGTAGGGTACCCAACAAGAAAAAATTTTGATAATTTTCTTTTCTTCAGAAGACTTAGTAGTACCTTTAGGTAGTATGTATACTCTTCTACGCATTTTTTTTTTATATGGAATCATGGATTTAGTTTTCGTGACTTGAGTGAAAGTCAGTGGCTGAAACTATGCACGTATTTTCAAATATAAATTTCGATATAGCCAGGCGCAAACGAATGCAATTTCCAGCGAATTATCAAATTTAATATGCAATTCGGAATGCGTGATATTTAATTTTGCGAATTCATTCGATTAGCCGTGGAAACATTGGGTGCGCTCTTTGGGGGTGCACAGATTAAATTCTTGGCGCGCAAAAACCGGGCGGCGGCGGGTAATCCCCGGCGTTGCGTTTACGGCACTGCGAATTTACCTAATGCACGCAACTATTTGCGCGGAAATATTACACCGGCAGAGCATGAATTATTTTGCTGGAAACTATCGATGCCAACATCCTCTCTAATTACGCCGCGCTGAATTAGTTAACCCGAAATTAATAAACAACCCGGGCTGCATTAGTACGCTACGGATTTATGCGATGTTAACATGCGAGGGAAGGAAAATTTTCTGTTTTGCCGGAATTAATTACCTGATTCGATTTTCTGAATTTGCGTCAGAGATGCCAACATCCAAACAAAAGGTTCCGAGGCGGACAAGCTTTGCAAATCAGGTCAGTGCCCGACAACCAAAATCAAATCAAATAAAAAAAAATGAAAATAAAAGAAAGCATAAGGTTTTTATAATATCAGATCTTCATTTCATCTTGTATCCCACGTGACCTACAAGTACAACGACCAATGTTTTAACAGTTGGCCGGAATGACGCGACATAATGGCCTACATAGTTATGTCGTCGTTTGGAAAATACTGCGATGATTCATCAACAGTAATTGACAGTCTGTCTGTTTCCACGACGGAAATTTCTGGGTAACTCCACAGACAGCGAGACACTCGAATGTTCGCCCGACAGAAAAATCGCGAAACCAGCTCGCATATTTAAACGGTCGGCCGGAGCAACAGAGTTCATTTCAAAGAAGAGTTTAGTAGTTAGTCGCCCGACTTTTGTTGAGATAAATAAGCGTCTATTTGCATTAGATAAATTAGTATTCATGTTAAAAGTTGTTAATAAATTAGCTCTGGTTTAATCGAGTATTATTTTAAACCTTAAATCCATAACAGTACGACAATTTTTTCTAAAGTTTACACGTTTAAGAAAAACTCTCGACCGATGCTGCAATGTGAAAAATTGAAAACTAAATTTAGGGCTGTCGCAGTCCTGCCAAACGTTTGTTTGTTATTACTTAAATCTAAGGTACAGTTGAACACGTGGGGTACAATCAATTATGAAAATCCTGTTTTAGTTCACCATGGAATCTAAAAGTGTAACAAATTTTAAGTTACTAAAGACCCGTTTTCATGATCGAACTAAAGGAAACTTTAAAATAAAAGTCACAGTCATATGTCCAAGAAGATCCGAAAATATAGCTATTTATACATCAGAATGTGACTTTTTTACAACCTCCTTTAGTTCGATTATGAAATCGGCTCTAAAAATAACAAACAATTAATTCAAAAAGTGAAACCTTGTCTGGCCTTTTTCGAAATAGAAAATATCTTCGAATAAAGCAGATAATATCTTGTATTCAATTTTTTTTTAATCATTTTGGACACTAAGCAAGATAAGTAAATGCCAATCAATAAAAATGCATACTTTCCCCTACCCTGCAACAACTTTCTTTTTTATTTTTTATAATTTAAGAATATCGGAAAAGTAACAAAAAAAAAATTAGCCTTTTCAAACCAATCCCAACAAGCTAAATTTCGGTACCGAAATAATTTACTTCGCCACCATAAACTTTATTACCACTTTATTATCAACGATACGCTCAATTGTTTCTTCAATGATAACCAGGGAAGAGAATTCAGGCCACTTAGTGCTGAACGCTTTTCACGCCGAATGTGCCGAATTTGCTCCCTCCACCCTTCCGATGCATCGACTTGCTATTGAATCGGAGGAAAAGGAGTGCCATGCGAGCGTTCTCGTTTCCTAGAGATTATTTTGGGCGTGGCTAATACAGTCCGAGTACTAAATTCTCGTATTGTTCGCGGAACGAGTGGCCCGAATTCTTTTCCCTGATGATAACACATTTATAAATGATATTTAAGGTACAGTTGATTACAGAAAAATCGAGCAAATACCAAGAGCGCCAAAGTTTAAAATGTTTTGACGACGTAAATCTATCTCTTTCGAATTCTGAAGTCTTATTTTCCAAATAGGGTTATATTCCGTAATGAAAATCAAGTAAAGATATCTGTCACATTGATACTGTAACGAATTAGTCATACATGCGTCAGAGCCGGCGCGACATGAACTCGAAACCTCTTGTCTACGTCTGTCTGCTTCCGCGATGGAATTTCCTGGACACTTCGATAGACAGAAGGGCGCCAGACGGGATGGAGCTTTCGCGAGGTCGAACAATCTCGCAAACCAGCCCGGCATATTTAAACAGTCGACTGGGGAAATAAAAAAGACAAACATCGACGGTTGCCTTTGAAATAGAACTAACTAATCGTTCGGCTTTTCTAAAAATAAATTAGTTGAGAGTCCGCATGAAATAATTAGTGCTAGTGTAACGTTGTTAATAAACTAGTTATTAAATTTATCGAGTATTTTATTTTAAAATAAATTAAAACGGACCTTAAATTCGTTATGATACCGAAAGTTAAAAATATCTGTAACATTGACATCAAAAGTCACACTGACACGAACGAACGAACGAAATTAACTGTAAGTCTCGATTTCTCTTTAATTAACTGTTCATCTTTGTAAAATATTAGCAACAAAAATTTTCTAACTTAAAAACGCCCAAGAAAGTTCATCGAAAAAAAAAATAACTGTAAGTACTCGATTTATTTTATTTTTTTTATTTTATTCTTTTTTTTTGAAATTAACTGTTCTTTGTAAAATAATTGCAACTAAAATTTTCTAACTTAAGAACGCCTAAGAAAGTTCCTTGAAACTTAAAAGACAAAGATGTGTTATCAACTTTACAAATATGTTATCATAAAATTTAAAATTTGTTTAGAATAACTCTACAATATGTTCAGGAAAGAAATTCGATAAAAAACGTCCATATAACCATCGAGAATGGGTTTTAGAATTTAGCAAAAAAAAAAAACGAAATTGCAGCCAAATTTTTGATAAGAAAAGTAAAAATATTCGAGAAAACTATATAATAATTTTAGAAGAAAAAGAATTATTACGAGCTAAGACGTAAAACTGATAATTATATAAAAAAAATCAGCAAACCACTAAATGCACAAAGACATAAATTTAATAAGGATATTAATAAATTCGTAAAAGCAAGAATTAGAATTTAGGATTTATTACTATTTTGTCAAATGTGTAAAGAAAATTCAAAATCGTGAGAAACAAAATGTAAAGCAGAAGAAAGTAGGGCAGGTTAAGTTAAAGGTAAAAACTGAATAAAGATTTAAAGAAAATTATAGCAAAAGATTTTTTGAAAAGTTAAAAAACAGAAAAGAATTAAAAAATAGTAAATAAAATAAATTGGCGATGTAACATAAGCGTGGCATCATGATAATAAATAAAGTTAACAATTTGAATACAGTAGATTCCCGATTATCCTACTCTCCTCTCGATTATCGCCCACCGCTTTAACCGACCCTACGAATCGGTTCTTCTTGTTAACCGACCCTCAAAAAAAGAAACGCCCCATTGTCCCAATCTAGACAATTCCGAGAAATAAAAATCGTTTTTAGTTGTTTCATTATTTTTTCATTTAAAACTTTAAATTTATTTAACAAAATGGGCCGCATCTCATCTTATGACTAAAGTCACCTTTAACTTAAATTGTGATTCAAATAAACAGGAGACGACTTAAATTTAAACTTCTCTTAATTTTTTTTAAATTTTGTTTTTATTTTTGTTAACGTTCATTTCGCATCTTTTAATGCTAGGAAAAAAAAGCTTAATGACCACGCATTTTTACTTTTAATTTTAATAATTTTTTACTTGTTTTTAAATTAAAATGGCAAAAAATAGAGTTGTTTTCTTTTCAGAAGCTTTCTAAATTCAAAGACAGTTGAGTATAAAACAAAGCAGGTATGTTTCACTCATTTTAATTTTTTTTCTTTTTTGTTAAGCTTTTAGTTAGAAGTGTGTAATTTCAAAAATAAACTTTGTAACCCTTTTTTCCGATTTTTTAAATTTACTTCTGTTTTAATTACGTTTATCAAGATACGATATTTTCTAAGTAAAAGATTTTAAATGCTTCTTAATTTTCTGAAATTACTTGATGCCAAAAATTAGTTGCGAGTCAGTTTCGATTACAGTGGACCTCCTGAGCATCCCCTGAACGGCTGTTTCGGCCCATTTGTGGTCTCTTCAGCAAGGGAGCAGCTTAAGAACGTCAACTGCAATCAAAATGACCTGTCCGCATTATCTCGAAATCGAGTGAAATTCTTTTGGAAAAATGTGAGTATTTCAAGGCAATTGAAAATATTTCTATGCTACTTACCATAATGATTAATTAATTAATTAATTCCACACTAACAATAAATGAAGACACCCGCACTATGAAGAACTACACCACCATTTTGGAAGTGAAAAAAAGCAAAACTTCCCCGCACCAGGCAAACCTTTACCTACAGCTGCGACCACTCGGCTCAACGGTGGTCGAGCAAAGCGCAAACGAAAAAATGCGCTGAAAGATGTCTTCAAATTAAGAAGCGGCTATTGTTATCTTTTAAAATTACCATCGCAGTGGCCCGCAGACAGATATTAACCAACTTATATGGTTCCCACTACCTTCGACGCGCCAGCTCGAGAGAGCTCGAGCAGAAAGAGATTTATCGACTCTTGCGCTAACAAGGGGCTTATATAAATTTAATAAAAGCTGCGAGTGTTTTTCGCTGTTGCCTAACTGACGAAGGTAAATTGTATTATTTACCCGGATAAATTGCTACACAGGTCTAATTTTGGGCGGACATGTGCGCGAGTTACCGTCATAATTAAAAACTCCTATGCCCATGTGAACGCGAGTTTTTTTTTTTTTTTTGGATTTCGCAGCAGTGGATTTGTTTCACTCGTTTGCTTTGACTTGCATAATCTTGTAAACGTAATCATTTTTTCGTACAAATCAACACCAACATCATCCTTCTATGGAATACATTAATTAACAGAGCAACATTTTTATTGTAAACCATCTCATCGTAAGTCAAAGTAAGGTATCCATAATTTTGGCAATTTCTGCTTTTATATTTCAAAATATAACATATTTACAGTTTAAGAATATTGATAAAAGGCTCAGATTCTTTTGAAGGACTCCAAGCAACCAAAAGACAACAAAAAGAGTAAAACGTCCTTTGGTTAGAAACCAAGAACTTCTTGGTCACCTTAGAAAGTAGAAAACAGTTTGAGGAATAAATAGTTGTGAGTGAGATGTGAAGACATGTTACGTCTTACACGAAATTATCTTTGGAGAAAAGAAAACCCACAAGAAACCCAACCCAAACCATCTGAAGCATGGAGGGCTACAACTTTAGTTACAGATTTTCTCACTGATAAAAATGAAGATCTAGCAGAATTTGTTTTGAAATCAGTTCAATTTTCATTGGAACGTGATTGATTTGGAATATATTGAAGTCTTCCCATGACCTTTTCCTTCCTCAGACCCTTGAAGAACTTCATGCAACCAAAATACAACAAAAAAGGAAAACGGTCCTTTCGACAGAAGCCAAGTACTCCTTCTCAATCACCTTAGAAAGTAGAAAACAATTTTAGAATTAAATAAACCGTGAGATGTGAACACACGTGATGCCTTAGATAGAATTACCTTTGGAGAAATGAAAACCCACAAGAAACCCAACCTAAGCCATCTAAACTATGGAGGGCGACAACCTTAGTTGTTATAATCCCATATACTCTGATGGTTACAGATTTTTTCAGTGATAAAAATGAAGATCTAGCAGAAATTTTTTTGAAATCAGTTCAATTTTCATTGGAAGGTGATTGATGTGGAATATATTGAAGTGCTGGCTTAACCTTTTCCATCCTCAGATCCTTGAAGAACTCCATGCAGCCAAAATATAACAAAAAGAGAAAATGGACCTTTTGGTAGAAACCAAGAACTTCTTCTCAATCATCTTAGAAAGTAGAAAACAGTTTTAGAATTAAATAAATATTGAGATGAGAATACTTGTTACGCCTTATATAGAATTATCTTTGGAGAAATGAAAACCCACAAGAAACCCAACCTAAGCCACCTGAACTATGGAGGGCGGCGACCTTAGTGGTTGTAATCCCATATACTCTGATGGTTACAGATTTTCTCACTGTTAAAAATGAAGATCTAGCAGAAATTGCTTTGAAATCAGTTCAATTTTCATTGGAAGGTGATTGATGTGGAATATATTGAAGTGCTGGCTTAACCTTTTCCATCCTCAGATCCTTGAAGAACTCCATGCAGCCAAAATATAACAAAAAGAGAAAATGGACCTTTTGGTAGAAACCAAGAACTTCTTCTCAATCATCTTAGAAAGTAGAAAACAATTTTAGAATTAAATAAATATTGAGATGAGAATACTTGTTACGCCTTATATAGAATTATCTTTGGAGGAATGAAAACCCACAAGAAACCCAACCTAAGCCACCTGAACTATGGAGGGCGGCGACCTTAGTGGTTGTAATCCCATATACTCTGATGGTTACAGATTTTCTCACTGTTAAAAATGAAGATCTAGCAGAAATTGCTTTGAAATCAGTTCAATTTTCATTGGAACGTGATTGATTTGGAATATATTGAAGTCTTCCCTTGACCTTCTCCTTCCTCAGATCCTTGAAGAACGCCATGCATCCAAAATACAGCAAAAAGAGAAAATGGATCTTTTGGTAGAAACCAAGAACTTCTTGTTAATCGCCTTAGAAAGTAGAAAACAGTTTTCGATATAAATAAATATAGAAATGTGAGCACATGTTACGCCTTATACAGAATTATCTTTGGAGAAATGAAAACCCACAAGAAACCCAACCCAAGCCATCTGAACTATGGAGGGCGACTACCTTAGTGGTTGTAATCCCATATACTCTGATGGTTACAGATTTTTTCAGTGATAAAAATGAAGATCTAGCAGAAATTTTTTTTAAATCAGTTCAATTTTCATTGGAAGGTGATTGATGTGGAATATATTGAAGTGCTCGGTTGACCTTTTTCTTCCTCAGATCCTTGAAAAACTCCATGCATCCAAAACACAACAAAAAGAGAAAATGGACCTTTTGGTAGAAACCAAGAACTTCTTCTCAATCATCTTAGAAAATAGAAAACAGTTTTAGAATTAAATAAATGTAAACATGAGATGTGAAACATGTTGCGCTTTATACAGAATTATCTTTGAAGAAATGAAAACCCAGAAGAAACCCAACCCAAGCCACCTGAAATATGGAGGGCTACAACATTAGTGGTTATAATCGCATATATTCTGATGGTTACAGATTTTTTCAATTATAAAAATGAAGATATAGCAGAAATTGTTTTGAAATCCGAATATATTGAAGTATTCGCTTGACCTTTTCCTTCCTCTGAACCAAACCTACCGGGAAAATCCATGATATTCTCGAATTGCAAAAGAAAGAATAAGACCGTACTTCACAATCTAGAAGTGCTTGGATTGGCATTAGGTACCTGCCATTCTGATACGTGTAAATGACACCAATTACATGATGTCATCCCAATGATATGCAGGACATTCTTATAGTTCATGATATTCTGGAATTGCAGGAGGGAATGAAGCTGTACTTTACATTCCAAAAATAGTTGGAGATGGACGTTGGACATCTGCCATTCTGATAACTGACACCAGTTCCATGATGTAATGCAGGATATTATTGCAGTTGTTAATAGACCATATGTTCCTTTAGACCTTCGATTTGGAAAATTGTGAATTGGTGCGCCATACACTGAAGTCTCCGCTTGATCTTCTTCATCCTCCGAGCCAAATCTATGGGAAAATTCATGATATTCTGGATTTGAAGAAGGAAATGAAACTGTACTTTACATCCCAGGAATTACTGGAGATGTACATTGTATAATTACAAATCTTAATCCCTGGCCATCATTACAACACCAATCAACAAATCATTAATTACAGCTCCGGTTTGATCGGTCGGTCACGCCCGCTCCTATTGTTTGTATCTAAACCAAACGCTTGACTTACATAACGGACGCGACATTAAAAAAAAAATAACAAATAAGCACAAGATCGTGTGCGACTTCGTACGTATAAGGACATTGTCTCCGATGGAAGAAATGATAAAGTGAAGTAACGCAGGTTTGAGCGAATGACGAAACACGTCGGGCAATAATAATCCGGGTATCTAGCCATGCGTAACTTCGAGATAGTTATGATTTAAAAGCGTGTGCTTGTTTGCACATGTATAATTTATTTTGAGCAGTACTGTAACCAGATGACCTTTCAACCAAATAAGAAATTACTATTTCCGTGCAACTGCCTGGATTAATTGGTGCAAAGTCGATTTAATTAGAGCACAGCGAGGAAAGAGAGAGAGAAGGTGTGGACTGCAAGATAGGCCCAGTTAATTTTTAATTAGAGATAATTTCTTGTAAAAGGTCATGGGGTATATACAACAAAGGTACATAGGTAGGTATATCAAAGCTTGATACAAAAAGTTCGAAGTCAGGCCGTACAGTTTTCAGAGGAAAAGAAGTCAAATATGAAATTTGGTTTGCGTTTCAATTTAAAATATTGAATATTTTGCTTTAATTTTATTCTTGATAACCTATGGAATCTACGCCGCTGGGTGGTATCAGTAATAATAACTTGTACATACATACATATTACTTATATACTGTTTGAAATTGCTCTTGCTCTATTTGATTGTTGTAGTAGAAACCTGGAAGAGTCGTCCACGCTTGCTATCATTAGGTTTTGGTTTCACTTAATTAATGTTTGCGAAATATGTAATATTCGTTGTTCAGCAAAGCGTGATCTGATCGCTGTGACGTCCGGAAAAAGTAAAATTTTAATTTCAAGCAGGAGAGAGAATGTGGGCGAGCATTGTTCGAAAAAATGTTGCGCGCACACGTACGGCGTTACTTAACCCGCTTGTTTGTTAAAGTAATTAAATTGCTTAAGTGTGCGGAACTAAAATCATCGGGGAAAGTTATGAGTAGTAACAAAAAAAATTCATAAACTGAGCTAAGAAAATTTCAAATAAGTTGTTAAATGTTGTAATTTGATTGGTTCAAGGGAAGAAGTTTCTTGTACAGTACAAGAACTGTATTAGCATGATAGTATAGTAAATTGTATCAAAAACAATCTGATAAAGTAAAATGTTTTTTATTTTGACCACCCAAGAATAAATATTTACCCTATCCAAATATGTATTGTAAAAATCAAACCAAATCTTATACAGGACACAGGGTTTAGTCCATCCTTAAGGGTTGAAACCTAACAAGTCTTAAAAAGAAAAACAGAAATTTGGAAAAGAAACACTATCGAATCCAAGGTTCGAAAATTTAAGTTTTATTATTTTATAATATAACATTATATTTTTCAAAAAAAAATTGTGCAAATCGTTTTTGATTGCAGTGAGAACCTCGAGCAGCCTCTGGACAGCTGTTTCAGCCCTGCTTGGGGCTTCTTCAGCAGAAACGTAGCTCGACATTCCCACTGCAGACCAGAAACGACTTGCCCAATTTATTCGCAAATGCGATGTAAGAATGATGAACATATAAAATAGCGACATCTTACTATCGCTTTTTGACCTAACATTGCAGTAGGATAGACAAATTGAAGCGGGATTTACTCCTAATGAGTCCCCCATGCAAGGCGGCCATGCTTGCTGTCAAAGCATAATGAAAGTTTTTAGAAAAATTTTGTGCAAATCGTTTTTGATTGCAGTGAGAACCTCGAGCAGCCTCTGGACAGCTGTTTCAGCCCTGCTTGGGGCTTCTTCAGCAGAAACGTAGCTCGACATTCCCACTGCAGACCAAAAACGACTTGCCCAATTTATTCGCAAATGCGATGTAAGAATGATGAACATATAAAATAGCGTTAGGTCAAAAAGCGATAGTAAGATGTCGCTATTTTATATGTTCATTATATTTTTCATTATTTTTATTGATTCTCTTTACTTTTTTAGTCCAATAAATTTTGGAAAAACATCGATAAAATCTTTGTGTTCCTTGTCTGTCTCTTATTGATTGATGTATGTATTTGGTTTTTAGTTCTGATGAACGTTCTTGTTTGTTGTGTCTTCACCGATTTCGGCTTTGGTCATTTTCAAGAGACTAAAGTCCCTAAAATTTTATCAAATTACTTGTTGCTATTTCTAGATTCGCTTTATTTTTTTAATTATGTGCATATTTTGATGAAGAGTTAAATACTTTGCATATGCAATAAAAAATAGAAATACTATTTAAACCGCAAAAAAAAACAGTTAAAATACAATAAAAAAAACATGACAGTAAAAAAAACCTATTGGTTGAAAATAACATGTTTATTTGTCGAAATTTTAAAACATTGGCATTTGAATAATAGTTTTAAATACGACGATTTCAAATTCATTTTTAAGTTTTCTCACCGTGGTTTTGGAATTTGTTTTGTTAATCATTAGAATACTTGCTTAATCTTAAAGATGATGTGCACTTCAAATTATTTCTTACTTTAGAAAGTAATTATTAAGAAACTTTGAAAATCCACCTACTATTCCTCAACATTTTTAATTGTTGTCTTCAGTACCTTCTTTGCACGATTTGTTGATTTATTTTTTCATAGTTGTTTCAATTTTTTGTCCTTTCTTGCTCAAGCGTCCGGGAGGCCTTAAGGCTGATAATTCTTTATTGCCTTGTGCGGCTACGATTCGAGACTGCATGGCGACAGAGTGTCTGTCGAATTTTTTTCGACCAGCAAATTCCACCTCGCAAAGCAGAGAGATGTTCTGGAAGCGTCGAGATTTGACGCGACAGACTCTGACGCATATAAGACTTAATTCGTCACGCATTAGATCTTCACAATTTAATAGCATCCTCAAGGGTTAACGAGAATAATTTGGGTGAGATAATCAAAAATACTTTTATAGAAACAACCAAGCAAGCTGAGAAATATTAAACGACGTTCCTTAATTTATTTTAAAAGAAAACGCATTTCATATTTTGGGGGAATAGCACCTAAATTTATTTTAAACTTTACTTAATCAGGGTTCCCACGTTATTTTTGACAGAATTATTCCTCGATTTTTCCAGGTTTTTCTGACTTTTCAACAAAAAAAGAACTTTCACTATTGACTGCAATGATGTAACTTTCATAATTTTTACGTGTTTAAACATTTTTTTTCCAATTCAAAACACATATAATAAATGTACAAAAATTAGTAATTTATTTTTTTATTATCTCGTGTTTTACGTGTTTTTAGTTCATCTTAGTATAGGCAACCTAATGAACACAATCGTTTGTGTGGATGCCTATCCTGAGAATCCTGAAAATATTTTTTTTTAATACGTGATAACTTTTTTACAATTCACTTAGATTGCGCTACTTCCCTAATTTTTTTTTTAATATCCAAAACAATTTTTTTTTGTAACTTTAGAAAACAAATTTGTATCGTATTCAATTTTCTAGTTTAATTAATTTAGCTTCTGCATTAAAACAAGCAAATTTCCTGACTTTTACTGGACATTGTGAACCTTTTCTTGATTCCTATTTCCCATTTTCCTGGTTTTCTTGGTAAATATGAAGTAACTGCTAGAATTCTATTAGCTAGCTACATAGAAAAGCATTCTGCACATCTCTCCCTTTTAATTTTCATTAAAACATTTCAAAAAACAGAAAAACCTTGGTATAGGCAACACAGTGAACTCGTCGTTTGTATTTGTTGCTTACACTGAAGGTCTTTAGTCTACTTATTAAAAAATAATCCTTTTCAAAAATCATTGAGATTATGCAATGTTCCTATTTTTTAATGTATAAAAGAATTTTTCATATTTTTTTTTTAATTTCAGAAAACATATTTGCCCTATTAGTAGACGCACCAAAAATTCTAATTTAAAAGAAGTCACCTCACCTATACATACCCATAAATGCAGAGAATTGCACTTTTTCCAAATTATTGGTTCCGACAGTAACATTCTTTTTTATTAAAAAAAATGTAACCCCTATATTTTTTTCCATTTCTCAGGAAAGAAAATATTTTCATAGCGTTTTCGAATCACTTGCTCTGAGTATTTGCAACTTGTCTTCTCCAAGTAATTCCATCAAAAAAAAATAAAATGTTTATAGCCTTGAGAATGGTAATTTCTTTATAGCCAGATGTTTGTATAAAGAAAGATACTCCAACCATGACGTTTGTTCGATTTCATCAAAATATTATGGAAAAATAAAGTAAAATAAAAAAAAAATTCCGACAAACTTTTTCCCAACATTACGTTTGCATGTATTTCCAGATGTTGACTTCTTAGTTCATATTCTAGAGCGTGCTCTCGTAATAAAACAATATTTTTCTTTGTCCTGGAGCTCCAAACAACAAACCTTTATGCTTTGCTTATTTACAGAAAACAATTCTGCCACAGTAGTTTGCCTCATGCGTCAAAAATGTAAAGCACTCGCGGGGATTTTGCGACACCACTTAATTTTAAAAGAATATATTAGAGTGATGGTAGGGCACGGCAAGAGCTCCTTGAAAGTACGTTCGTCCCAAGGGATGCGTAACACCCACCGTGACGAATTTTTCGACTATATAAGAGCTAATTACGCGCTTCAAGTGACATACGAAATTGTAATTCGTTCGATTGCATACCAACGTGTGTGTTTGTGTGTGTATTTGAAAATACTTGCATCAAGAAAAAATAGGGAGAGGCAATATGAAGGTAAGAATTTTTTTTTACATTTTTTTTTCAGACAAATTTTCTTTGGCACTTTGTATTTTTTGCACAATTAATTTAGAAATAAATTTGAAAATTCTATTTAATTAATGTGTTAACGGAGGATTTTTTAATTAGTTTCGATGTAGAATGTTTGGAAATTGAAGGCCGATAAGAAACCTAGTTACACTATTTTGAATAATCAAAAGAAAATAATGTTTTATTCTTGGTCAAGTGGATTGGTTGGCACTTGGCAATTTTTAATTATTATTTTTAACACCTGTTAAATTAAAACAACTTTAATTTAACTATAGGGGGATACCTCACTGTTGAACATCGAAGTAAATGATTTAGAAATATTTACAAACGGAAATTTTATAACTTAACAATCGTGTTAATAATATTATTTTTTTAATTGCTTCGACCTTTAAAAAAAAATACTTTACATTTATGCGTTTTCTTTTACAGGCATTTTACGTTATTTTAACAGTGACTCTGGTTTATGCTGAACCACCAAGCAATCAATATCTTCCTGCTCTTAAAGCAATTGCATCTCCCACACTTGCTGCTTCGATTACCCCCTTCAGTTACGATACGCCAGTCCTCTACACACCCCCTAGCAGTTATGGTGCACCAACAAATACCTATGGTGTACCAACAAATACCTATGGTGTACCAACGGCACCTGCAGCTACCTACGGACAACAATTTACAAGGCCACTGTTTAATCCAAATATCAATTTAGCATACGGTGGTGCCCCAGCATATACCATCCCAAGATCAAAGTATGGTGCACCAAAATACCTACCTCCGTATGGTGTAGAAGCAAAGGCAAATATTTAATTTTGAAAAAAAAATAATTGGAGTAATGTTTTTTTGGTTTTTAGGAGCCGGCTAACTACAACTTCAAATATGACGTCCTAGCTCCGGAATATGGCACGGAGTTCGGACATGAAGAAGCTCGTCAGGGTGATGTGGCTCAAGGCAGGTATTACACCCTTCTCCCAGACGGCAGGCGACAAATAGTAGAATACATAGCAGATGCAGGGGGATACCGACCTAAAATTACATACGAACAAGTTGGATATCCTCAAGCTGCAGGAGGATATCAATACTGATTTCTTTCTAAGTACAATCATTCAATTCTTGACCCTGGCTAATTTACATTATTCCACATATTTATGTATATAGCTGTAAATATATAATTTTTTAGCATCCAATACATCTTTAATTACTTTATTATCCCAGCGTGATATACAACGAATTAGTTTCAAAGAATTATTGTGAGATTCAACCAATAATTTTATTTTTAAATGGAATAGTTGATCTACAATTTCCAATAACAAATGTTAATATCAGACAATTAGTTATATCTTACAAATAATTAATTATGTTCAATCAAAGTGTTTATTCGATTTATTCTTAATTTTTTAAGTTAATGCCGAGAAAAAAAAAAGGATTTTCTTATTCTAATGAGATTCAAAAAAGTTTCACTGATTCAACCTGGAGTCAAAAAGATTAAAGTGTGTTTTGATTTTTTGAAAATAAAAATAAATAGATTGAAAATCGTTCAAATGTGGAAACATTTAGACAAGACAAACACCCTGTACACGCTGTTTCAAAAGCTAAACCTCCCGATTAATATAAATAACCATTATGTACAAATTCGTAAACTATTATGAACATCAAGATTCACCTTAAAACATGTTAGTACCTATTTGAAATCTTAACCTTTCAATAAATACCATAAATATATATATATACTTATATAAAACATACCATAAATCTATAGTTATATATAATGCCCTTGTTGAGTGTGCAAGTTAGAAGGATGTAATTGTACGAAATGCGAAGGAAGAGCGTGCGCAGTCACTGGTATAACTTGCGATGGGTCGAACATCAAGGTTGGCTGACATAAAAGAATCGGCTCGGAGAGTTCCAAGGGGGCCTCGCTCACCATCACCTGCGTGACTTGATGAAATTGCGGCTGAACCTCCAGCTTGATTCCCTCCATGTTTTGCATGGGCATGAGCTGGTTTAAATGATACGATTGTTCCACGTTTTGTACCTGCACAGGATTAATCGGGTTGGGTTGCTGCAGTTGGTTATTATTCGTGAGCAAGCTCAAATTGTCTTGGACCATTCTCGGGGGCGAAAGCACGTTGGTACTCGGTAAAGGAGCCGGGGGCGGAGGTGGATTCATGACTTTCGGGGTGGAATTTAAACCTTTCTGGACCATTTCTGCCACCAATTTCGGCAGGTTATCGTTGGGGTGTACGTTTGGCTTCGGCGGTTCAGATTGTGGCTCGCATGTGTGCACGAAAGCCGAGTATTTTTGGACTGCGTCTACTTTGTGCAGGTGCGAGAAATTAATCTAAAATCAGAGAAAAATAAAATATTTTTATGATCTACACATTAAGTAGGGTTATGTTAATGACAAACGTGTCAAAGTGAAGTTTGGAAGATAAACAAATGAATTTTGGAGGTTATGTGTCGTAAGCCAAACTATTCAAAAATATTCTAAATTCTTTGAATTATTAAATTGATGTCAGAATTACTAACACTTACTTTAACGACAGCATTCAAACCCATCTTAATGTGTTTATTTTTCTTTCTGGTTTGCGGATTGTCGGTGAGAACTTTCATATCCAGAGTGCCCTTACACCTTCTGGAATCGAAGAGCAATTCCTTCTGTACTGTTTTCCCGCCATGTGTCCAACACTGATACTGTTTTCTAAACCTTATTTTCGGACCGGTGTTTGATATCTTTTTCACCCAGACAGTATTAGTAATCTCGGAGAAAAGGTCCACCCATTCGTCGCAGAGCCCGTTGAAATCTTCGCTGTTTCGGGGTATTTGCGTGCGGAATTTCACTTCGAACAAAGATTCGTCGCTCCATTTTGCGTGGATGATGTCGAATTTGCGATCTGTTGCGTACAGGATCTCTGTGAAGTCTTGCTTTGCCCGTTCGTCACCTGCCATTTTGTTGACGGAGAGGACTCAAATATCGACCAAGGTTCTTGTGCATGCACGAGCGATTGTCGCCCTTAATGTCGGGGGGCATAGGGGCGAGGCACCTGTTACACCACTGTAATCTGAGGCAGTGTTTGAAAACGGAGACTATTGTTGATATCATTCGGGATGTTTGTTTATATTTTTATGCGCCATATTTCAAAAGATAATCTAATCAAATCAAATTTAAGTTCTAAAATAAGCAATCTGCATATTATGGGTGGTGAATACGAGCAACAAGACATGAAAGAAACTGAAAACGCGTAACAGAGACGTCAAATTAAAACCACAGTACATACCTGTACGAATAAATACTGAAATTATTTTTAGTGCAAAATAACTCTGAATAGCAATAATAAGTGATTTATTCCTGAATTTATTAAATTATTGATGGTGTTGTTAAATTACCGGTAACTTATTTTGAATGTTACCTTACCGGTAAGGTTACCATAATATTACCAATTACAGCTCAAGTGGCGACATCTCGCGCCGGGGTTTCCAATTACACTTTTAACTAAAAATGTTATTTTTACTCAATTTTCTGATTAATTCCAATTAATAAAAATAAGGTTTGCAATATTTAATATTATGTATTTCCTCTAAATAAATTCATGTGTAAATGAAAGTCATTTTAGGTTATGAAACATTTATTACCTTTTGTTAGTATTTACGTTTTACCTAAATAATCAAAAGTATTCCTTGACCATTTCTTTCATTGGTTTACTTGAATTTTGCAAGTGTGCAATTCGATATTACGTTACGTTGTCAACTGATGTAACAAGCGGTAACATACGGTAACAAATGAATGTTACCTTACCGGTAACATTGGAAATTTACAGTAAGGTAACGTGGTAATATTACCGACTCACAACAATAATTTTTGAACATAAATAACTTTAAAAAAATCTTCAGCTTTGCCACGCTCTGCGCCATCCAAGGTTGCCAGATTTCTTGTAGGCAATGTCGCTAACTTGTTAACAAAATGTAGCCAAAAGGCGCCATTTTTTTTCATAAAGTCATAAACAAAAAATCGAACTCAAAAATCACAACAATTAAGAAAAAACAAGTGAAACAAAAATCAGAAACAAAAGAGAAATGAAAGCAGTAGCGACACCAAAACCGTGAACCAAAAAAAAAAAAGACAAAAGCAAAGGAAGATAAACACCAATTCGTAGAAAATTAAAGCAAACTCGAGAAAAGTCAACAACACGATTTAAAAAAATAAAACAAAAGGAAATGAAATATTTGAGACTTAAAACGTCAAAGGAAATGAAAGAAGCTGTAAAAACGAGTCAAAAACAAAAGAGAGAAATACATAGTGCGAAAGCATAAACAAAAAAAAAAACAAAAGAAGATCGACTGCTTGGACGAATGAACGAAAAACAAATGAATCTCCATACGAAGAAAAAATTAATAGAAAACGAAAGACAGCTGTAAAAACGCGTCAACCAACAAAACGTGAAAAAATCAATTAGACAAAAATAAACAAAAGAGAAATACAAAGTATAAAATGAATTTTAAATAAAAAGAAAACAAAAATACCACGATGTTAAGATGGACAAAAAAATGAAAATCGACGAAAGTTTTTGCAAATAAATACCATGCGATCAACGGAATTTATAATTAGAGCAGGCTGTGATATTTTCCAAAAGGTTGGCAACACAGGTTTGCAGTTTAAAATTAAAAATTTGAAATGCCAGAACTGTGGCATTTATTTTTTTTAATGATTGATAATTAACGGATTAGTCTTATGGAATTTCCCCTATATTCTAAAAAACCAGCATCCATACAAAATAAACTAACAAAATAAAGACTGTACAAACCACGAGCTTAACCTCAAATATGACAACTGTCAATTTATTATTTATTTCTCAGTGTATCCAACCACACAGCATAAAATAGCACCAATCATAGCCTCCTCTAATTATGGATTCCGTTGATCACCCGGTATAAACTCATGTGAAACAAAAGAAACCTGTAAAAAGGAGTCAATAAAATGCGGGATTTCGATTTGATTACAAAGAAGATAAATGCACGAGAAATAAAAGAAAAGACAAAGAAAATAACGAAGAAACAATGATTCTCCGGCCGAAAACATTTGCAAGTCAAGAAGCTGGCAGAAAACAAAAGGACAAAATAAAACAAGAGAACCGTGAATAAAATAATAATAGATAATAATATTTAGCTATTAATATAATTTGCAGAGTACTTACATACCTCAAATAAAACAAATAAACATCAAACGCTAAAATGCAAAATATGAATTCCTTAAAAAAAAAAGAAAGAACAAATGTGAAATGAATAAAGGACAAAAGAAAACGATGCTCTCTAAGTGTCGTTATATAACGACAAGAAAAATAGCCCAAATCAGGTACAGGGCGCCAAATATGTTCAAAATGTAGCCGAAATGGCGGAATTTCGTCCACTCTGGCAACCTTGGCGCCATATGCTGGCAGCCTGGTAGCAGTGTTGCCAGATTGGGCGAAATCTCGCATACACATCCTGATACATATCCTGATACATATTTGGAGTTTCAAAATCTTATTTATCGTCTGGCGCATGATTTGGGCTACCTTTTTTGTTTTGTTTGTAATTTTGAAATTATTTTCAGGTTCTCTGCCTTTGTTTTTGAGAATTGATGCTTTTAATTAGTTTCTTTCTCGGTCTTCTGTTAAAGACTGTTGGCGACACTGCGTGTCGTACGTGACAAAACGAGAAGTGAGGTTATGTTAGGAATATGAATTTTCATTTCTGTTTCAAACAGTTCCCATGAAACTATCTAACTTCTTGAAAAGTGTAATCGTGGGAGTTCCCATCGGAATAACGTTCTTGGACTGTGTTGGTTACGTGGCCCGCGTCGACGGAATTTCCATGCAACCGGTCTTCAATCCAGAAGACGACAAAACCGACTACGTCTTCCTAAATCGCTGGGCAGTGCGCTCCCTCGACATCGAAAGGGGCGAAGTCATATCCCTAATCTCCCCCAAAGACCCAGACTTGAAAATTATTAAGCGTGTCGTTGGCCTTCAAGGTAACTGAATCACTTATATAATAAATAATAACATCGTAACTATTACAAGAGATGGTTTTAGGTGACATAATTTCTACTGTTGGGTACAAGTATGACGTCGTGAGGGTCCCCCAGGGACACTGTTGGGTCGAGGGTGATCACACCGGTCACTCTATGGACTCTAATAATTTTGGACCCGTGTCGATAGGATTGGTGACAGCGAAGGCTTCTTGTATTGTGTGGCCCCCATCACGCTGGCAATATATTAAATCATACATTCCTAAATCGAGAGTTCCTTTGAATTTAACCTCCTCGGAAGCCTAAAGAATTGATTGAAAGATGCGTGCGATATCTTTGATTAATCATTTAGAATTCGACTTCGCCGGGAGTGTAGTGCGGAAAGGCATCGCGCTTGGTGACGTTGATAACGATGGCAATTTCGAGTTGATAGTAGGAAATGAAAATGGAGAAGTCGCAATATTTAAGGTAAAGTTTGTTCGGTCCAGATTTTAATAAATTTATTATTGCTGTTGTAATCGTAGGGGTTGGATCGGTGGTGTACTTTAATGAATTTGGGGTTTGTTAGTTGTGTGGTTGTTGGGGATATTCTGAATCGGGGTAGGAACTGTCTGGTGATCGTCACAGCTGACGGTTGGTGTTACATCTACGACAATGAAGTGCAGGGCTCATTTGAAGCAGCCGACGGTGAGAACGCTGAAGAGGGAGTTGAGCAGGTGACTTTTCAGATGTGGTTTCCTTGTGGTAGATTATGAGAGGCACTTTTTTAAAGATTGACGTTCATGCTTTCGCTGGTGTTTCAATAGGAACCCCAAAAAGTGATTCGTTTCCGGTTGATCCAAAAAACCAGGAGAAGTTTGGGCGATTAAAGAAAATACACGTTCAGCGAATTCCACCTAATGCTAAGGTTGCCGCTCGACTAATTCGTTTATTATTATAGCTTACGTAAATACTTTATTTAATAGGACATACTTTTGGGTGATATAGATGGTGATGGCCTCATAGAGATGGTGCTTGGCCTGACGGATAGAGTCGTAAGATCTTACAGGTGGGTTGAAAATTCCAAAGACTTAGCTCTCATCGATGACACAAATTTAGAAAGTGCTGACGACGTTTCCCTAGATTCATCATATCCAGGTGAGCTTTTCAATTTCTCTTCGGATTAATTAAAGAGTTGGAAATTTAAAGGTAAATTAGTTGCTTTAAATAAATGGGAATGTGCGAAACAGATCGGATCTATTTCATTGCATCACAGTCTCGATGGTACGCCCATATTATTGGTGGCTCAACCTGGCGGTACCTTCATGAGAATTCGCCATCAAGTTGATGAATCATCAGCGATCCTGCCACAGGAAAATTTGGAGCAAAGTGATTCAAGCAGGTGTTTAATTAATTTAAACTGATAAGTGGCAACACAATTATTCATTGTTGCAGATACAATTTTAATATTATTTGTTGCCAAAATAAATGTTAATTTTAGTTCACCCAGTGAGAATCTAACAGGCTTCTCAGTCGATTACCAATTCCTTGGATTATCGAGGATGAGAAACCAGAATATTTCAACTGAAATTTTAGGTGACCTAAAAACAGTGACCCTTCTGAATACCTCTGTGGATTCTGACGTGGAATTCAAGGGAAGCCCCCGAGAGAAGTGCAGGAAGTTTAATGGCATTCCATATGCTGTTGCAACTTTAGATGGAACCATCATGCTAGTACAGGACGAAGTTATTTTGTGGTACAATTTAAAATTGCGTTGGTTTTAATCAATTTTAAAAAATCGAATTTCCAGGTCGATCGCTGTTGATCATCAAGTTTTTGCTTTAACAAAACTAGATGTGACTGGAAACGGCGTCGATGAAATCGTCGTGTGTTCTTGGGATGGCCACACGTACATTTTAGACCAGAAAAAGAATATCATACGTTTCCAACTGAATGAATCAGTGCAGGCATTTGAGAGTGGCTATTACACATTGTTACATGGGAATGCCCCTCTTACATGTTTTGTATATGTTACCTTCAGGAATAAGGTAAAAAAAAAATTAATGAGATGGCCCTTGTTGCTGAAGAATTCATTTTCAGATCTTGCTGTACTTTGATATCCCTTTGAAAAATATGGTGTGCAAAAAATTTGAACCGGATTTAACTAAATTGCTGGACGTTTTTGATGGGGACAGCATTGAAGAAAGACGTTCTCTTGCTGCAAGCTTGGATGTAACGTCGAGGAAGAAACTCGTTGAATACTTGTTGTATGGTGTGAAGTGTGATGACTAACTAGACAATATTATATTATAGTACAAATTGAGGCACTAAAAAATAAAGGTGTTTTTTTTTTTGTTAGGACTTTGCAAATTGTGTTGCGTTTTTTTTTTGGTTTGGAAGAGGGGGATGACGCCTAAAAACCCACAGTTTTTAAATATAGTACAATTTATTATTGTGTAATTTAAGAATGTATACAAATATCTCTCGGAAGAAAAACACAAAACTCTACGTTTCTCTTTTTGAAAAAGATCATATTTTTTTTTAATAAAATAGGAAAATTCGTTACCGTTAGGCCTAAGTGTACAATAAATTATTAGGAATTTTAACGAACTCCAAAAAAATCCGACAACCATTCGCATTCAATTTTAGTTGTTGTTTATTTGCACTATACATTAAACTAGGATATGTACAGTTTACATTTCGACTTATAAAAAAATTATCCTTTGAGTTAATCCTTCGTGATTAATTCATTTTGTATCTGTTGCAAAACTATCCCTTTTTTGGCACATCGATTCGCTCTTACTTTCTGACTAGCTGTTTCTCTTGTAATTTTAAATTCGTTAATTATTGTGTTCAGTCGTTACAATGTTGATATTTTTCACTGATCATATTATTTATTATAGTAGACTTGAATGTTTAAACACAGACGTATCTTCACAGTCATTTCAACTTAACAAGCCTTCTAAATATATCAAATCACGTCTGTAATAATTAAATGACAAAAACGAACTTCTTACTCTTCAATTACATTATTATAAATGAGAAGGCGCTAAGTGGAGGATCATATTGAAATGGTTACGTAAACAGCGTTCTTTTTCTGCAAAAGTTGTTAAATAATTAATAATATGACCAGCGAAAATGTTCTTAAATTGAGTTGACTGTTCATCAGTATTGAAATTCTACCCCCAAGACGGCCTAATCTAAACTATGGTTAATTAACAGAGTATATACAAAACGCGTGTCGTCTCGTCTAAATAAAGAGTGAAAAGGAAAATTGCTTGGGATTTCTCGTCTTCCCATCTCGTCCCGGTTTTTCTCTTCTATTGCTAATCGATAGATTGCTGCCAACGGTTTTTACCAACGCGTTTAGTCTCACTTTCGTTCCCACGATGCGTTATAAAACCATGATTCGTCCCTGGATTTACTCCAACTTGATTCTAAACTATTGTCCTGCTGGAAAAAATAGAAAATCAATTGAAGTATACAAGAAATTTAAACGAATTACTCAGTTACAAAGAGACCTTGCTCAATTAGAAGTGCCCTAATTTTTTAATTTTAATTTCGATGGTGACTGTCAAGGCAAACGTAAATAATGAAATATTCTTTAATTAATAAAAATTGTGATATACGAGGAGAGTCCGCGAATTCTTGTCCTTAAGATTAAGAAAACCTTTACTGTGGTGTCCGCGTCTGTGTACTTAAAAAAAAAATTATGAAATTGTAATGGCGTAACGCATTTTTGCAAAAAGGCAAAATTGGCGACCATTAACATACCGGGTGTGTCATCCAACGAGGTTTCTTCAATACCCCTGTTCCTGTTAAATATATGAAAAAATGTTTTATACAAAAGTTTAATATTTTCGAGCTCTCCACATAATTTAAAATTATTTTTATATATACGGGGTGTCTGAATTTGTCTGTACGATGTGGAACTTCGTTATTTTAAATGGAACAACCTATATTTTTTAAGGAATTTAAGGTTTATACGGTTATTTTAAAGACAGTTTGATAAGAGTTCCCTGTACCCAAGTTCAATAGTTTTTAAGACGTTAGGGTTTTCGGAAAATGGAGATGTGTCTTTTATCTCATTAACCAAGCAAGTTAGAAAGCAGATATTGCGGTACCTACTTTTACAAGCTAAGTGGATGGGAAGATATCTACAGCAGTAACAAAACTTGCTTTTCGTTAAGCATAAACACTCTATAGTCGGGCCGCCGAAGAAACGGAGTGATCACTCGCTGCTCTTGTGTCACCGACACGGAAAGCCGTATTTACATCAAACACCAGAAATTACCATTTACCACTATTTTATTCAAATATTAAATTAAGTCTTAAGAAAGACTGATTAATAATAACGCCAATTTGTTAAAAATAGGAAAAATACGAACTACTGGAAATATGACCAGGTTGTTACTCTGCAGAGTGACCGATACTGTAGGCTAGTGTAAATCTGTCGGTACTTAGCTCACAGAAACAGCAATCACGTGTATATCACGCAGTTTTATTACTCCGTTTCTTCGGCGGCCCGACTATAGTAAAACTATCTTCGTTCTGACAATTTCGTTTCGTAATTATAATTTTTTTATTGCACAAAATATATGAAATCTGTGCATGTAAGAGTACGTAAGAGTCATTCCATCTGCTGTCTCTAAAAATGAAAATTATTTTAGTCAAATTTCCCCTAAATGTACTTCATCTTCACGCCAATGTTCTCAGCAAAATCCTTGTCTTCTACTTTGCAATAATTGGAATTTCAATAAGTTTAACTTCATCAATAAAAAACATCGGAATTACGGAATTACGGAATTTAGTCAAATTTCCCCTAAATGTACTTCATCTTCACGCCAATGTTCTCAGCAAAATCCTTGTCTTCTACTTTGCAATAATTGGAATTTCAATAAGTTTAACTTCATCAAGAAAAAACATCGTTATTACCGCCATCTCTTGACCAAAAGAGAAAGCAAACTTTATTCAATTTTCCCGCAACAGTATTTTTTCTCAGCAGTATGCAATATGCCCGGTCCTAGTAACTTCGCAGCGATTTTAATTTCAAAATTAAATTGAAAATCCAAAAAGAAGTCGCGAAGGGATCATTCGGAGCGCCGGCTCTTGACAAAAAATGAAAGCAATTTTTTTCTTGTAACTTTAAAGAGTTAACGTTGACACTGTCACTACTTCTTTCTGCCTTTGCAGTATTTTCAGGTAAACGACAACAAAAAATTTAACCCGCGTATATTAAAGATTAAAATGTAAAATTAAATAAACTCAAATTGAGTAATGATAATAATAATAATATTTATTTGCACTGCACAAAAAAAGTAAATAAAAAAAAATAACAAAAGTCAGTCAATTAATAATTATATATTAAAAAGAAATCGTAACAAATAAAATTAAAAAATGGCGATTAGTTGATAATCAAAATAAAAGTAAAATATAGTAGTCGAATCTAAGGGAAAAACAAAAGGCGATCGTGGATGAAGATGGGACGAAAATAAAAATGCGTAAATCCA
This sequence comes from Prosopocoilus inquinatus, assembly GCA_036172665.1. Classification (NCBI taxonomy): domain Eukaryota; kingdom Metazoa; phylum Arthropoda; class Insecta; order Coleoptera; family Lucanidae; genus Prosopocoilus; species Prosopocoilus inquinatus. The sequence goes on from CM069873.1 coordinate 5,409,575, forward strand.
AGAATAAGGTAAATCGATGTGAATATAGACGAGCAAAAATTTAATCAGTGAATATTAAAGATTAAAATGTAAAATTAATTAAACTCAAATCGAGTAAATGAAAAAAAAAACAAAAAAAAACAACAAAAGTCGATTAATTGAAAATTAAAATAAAAATAAAAAAGATCGTACCAAATAAAGTCAAAAGAAAGAAAAAGTAAAATATATAAAAGAAATTAAATATAATTAAAAAATAGAATCAAATCGTATAAAAGAGAACACAAAAGTGGCGATCGATCGAAGTGATTAAAATTTAAAATAATTTGATAATAATGATTGATAATAATTGAAAGATAAACTGATAGTTGCAAAAAAAAAAATAAACGACAGGGAAAAAATAAACTAAAAACAAAACAAAAACTAAAAAAAAAAAAAAGCAGAACGTGATCCACAATTTCTGGGCAAAATGTAGAAAAACAAATGAGGACAAACAAACAGTATCCAAATATGAAGCATACGATGAACAAAAAACAAAAGAAAATCAACGATTTTTCGGTGAAATGTGAAAATAATTTAAAAAAAGACCAGCAACATGTACGTAAGGAGAAACTGCGTGGAGCGTGAAATTTGCAAAATAATTCGACGAAAGAAAACAAATAATAAAAATAAATACAAAAAATATAGCCAGCAGTGAAAAATCTATGAAAATTCAGTAGAAAGAAAATAACATAAACAATTCGGACAAAAACAACAAAATAAAATCGATCAAGAAAAAAAGTGCGAGTGCGTAAAACTTAAATTCATTTTTTTTTTGTACATTTTACCGAAAATATCAAGAATACCAAAGGCGGGAAATTTTACAAATTTTTGGAAAAATGTAAACCGGTTTTTTTCGAAGTCGGAAGTCTTATTTTGATAACTTTACACAAATACGTTTCAATTGTCAACCGCGGTAGTCGTCATTTGTTTTTCGAATTTTTTTAAAGGAATTTTCTTTTATTTTTTCTGCAATTCCAATCTCGTTAGCCAAAAATTATTTCTTTTATCGTTTTCGATTATTTCCAGCCTCTTGACGAATTTGGTAAAAAAAACGAAAATGCCTTCTTGATTTATTAATTTACGGTAATAAAAATGTCAGAGGTCAATTTTAATCAGGAACTTTATTCTCTGTCGCTTATGGTCGTTTTCATAATCGGACTTTAAGGAAGCTTTAATTTAAAGTCGCTTTAAGAATTGGGAAACAAATGTATTCTTTTTTAGGTTATGAAATCGGACTTTAGTAAAATAATACACGGGGTGCTCTATGTTTTTTTTTTTTTTTTTGGTCCTCGTCTCATAAACGCGATTGTTCCGTTGTTGTTTTTTTTTCTGGACTGTATCATTGCAAACATCGTGAAAAATACTGCTTACTTCTACTTGTTTGTTAATTTAACCGAAATTGTAGACTCCATAAACAAAGTTACCAATACTGGCGACTTGAATTTATAATAATAATAATATAATAATAAAAATAATACGATATTTATCAAAAATGACACCGCTGAAAATTGTTTAGTCCGGGAAGCCGAAAACCCTAGATCCTGCTCACCTTGCCCACCCCGACGAGCCGCCACTGAAGATGTGGTACGTGTTTTCATTTTACGATGCCCTTTTTGTAAGCAATTATACAAAAACAGATTCTCTTGTCGATGCATTAGGCGTTTACGAGCATGGATCGGGCTGGAAAAGTAAGATAGAACGAGCGCGTTTAATGCAAATAAGAGTGAGAGAATAGATTAACCGGTACACACCGCTCCAATCATCGAAAACGCCTAATATTATCTTCTGGCGATGTGAAAACGAAACAAAAAAACTACAAGAGTGCGTTTCGCGTTCTTTTGTCTCAGAGATACCTACACTCTTAGTGCAGTGATAAATCGGTAATCGGAGCGATCGTACTCGAACGTATAAGTTTTATTTTGTCTATAATAAATCCGCCTAATTATAAATAAATTAAAACAGTGTGAGTGATTATAATAACTGCATTAGTATCGTGTAATGGTAAGTGAATTTTGAAATCCGTTAAATCTTTTCGTCTTCGAACAGTGCCGTAATTGCCGGTGTTCGCAGGGGTCCCGCGGAAGACGGGCCCCGGCAATGATAAGGGCCCGCCGACCCCGACGACGGACTCCACGTATACATAATTAATGTTCCATATAAACTCGAACGGAAACCCAATTTGTTTTGTATCCGCAGTTTGATGTAATGGTAAATTTAAATAAAATTAAAAAAGTTGAAAATAATTGAAAATCTCGAAAACATGATAGTCATTTGTTTTACCGATGGTACCATAAAATGGGCCGGGAAAGGTGCTGTAACTTTCTTAATTTAATTTACTTTATAAAAATGTCAATAATGGAGAAACTGAACGAAATCGTCAAATCTACGCAGGGCCGTAGCTGGGGGGGGGACGAGCCTGCCCTGGAAAATTTTAAGCCTGCCCTGACCCTCACCTGATATGATTAAATGAAATTATAAATATCTATTCTATTCTACTCTACTAAAGGAGACTTTAGAATAAAAGTCACAGTCACATGTCTAAAGAGATGCGAAAATGTAGTTATTTATACATCAGAATGTAACTTCTTTTTTTTAAGTCTCCTTTAGTTCGATTATGACATGGTCACCTTAGATTAATGTGACCTAAAATGAGTTTTATAGATAATTTTTTTATACACATTTTTCTAAATTTTTACCATTTATTTTTCAGTGACCAGTGCAGTGTTGTGACTGATGTTGCGTCGGTTCCAGGCTAACGGCAAGTAGAACGGCACGCCTCGTTTAAAGGTAGGGTAAGTATTACAAATAAGTTTTCTATTCGGCAATTTCGTTTATTATTTTTTTTTTATCTAATTTTAGTTCCACTTCGAGTTCCTGATTGGGTAGCAGCGCGGTGAGTACATTTTAAATTTGCTTTTGAAGGGACATTGTTTTTATGACATAAAGGGTGGAAAAGTGGGTTTCCAGTGGAAACCCCAAATAGGGTTGAAACAGCTGTACAGAGCCTGATCGAGGGATTCGCTGCAAAAACTAAAGGCGTCATAGTGAATATAGTATAGAATTATTTAAAGCGCCATCTTTTTGTTCAGTTATCTTCATTTTCTGAAAAAGAAAGTTGTCCTAATAGAACTTCAAAAACGCGATTTCGTCTTGATACCCTCAGTAAAACCATTTTTTTTTTCTGAATCACAGTGAAAACAGAATCAATCCAAAGCGCGATCGTAAAGACAGAAGTCAATTAGAGCGCCATCTCTTGGCCAATGCAGAAAAATTATTTTAACCCAATATCATTTCATCGCTACGTACTCATCAACAGCTTCTTCTGTCATTGTCTTAAAAAATTGAGTATTTCTTTAACAACTAATTATTTTCAACGGAAATAAAATGGTTTTCAAATATATACCAAATTGAAAAGAATGACATAAAGTAGATCTTATTGAAATAGACTCACAGTCGATCCAAAAGTCTAATATCCAAAAAGCGGGAGTTTTATAAAACTCTGCGGGACGCGGGACAAAATGCTAAAAAAATCGGGACGTATGGTCACCTTAGACATAAAGCTTCAACACCTCCTTCTTCAGCCGATAAGATTGTGCGACGACAATTTTTGGAGGAATTCTTTTTGTTGACTTTTACCAAGTAGGCACAACATCACGTCAACATTACGGGGATCTTGTATATCGAAAGTTCGCGAAGCAATAAAAGAAAGACGAAGGAAAAGTGGTCCTGAAAAGGCGTTTTGTTTCACCAAGAAAATCCTCTAACTCATAGTAATTGTGAAAGAAGAAGGAAAAGTGGTCCTAAAAAGGCGTTTTGTTTCACCAAGAGCAGCGTTTCCCAAACTGTGGGGCGCGCCTTCCAAGGGGGGCGCATAAGACTTCAAAGGGGGCAGCAGCAAAAAAGTTTTAAAAAAATTGAACGCAAATTGCAACTAATTTATCATATTTTTTTTACAAAAGATTGCCTATACATACAATCGTGAGCAATAAATTATGGTCGTAATTAATTGTGAAATGTTGGTATCGATCGTATATTTTATAATTTGTTTCGTGTCTTAATTTTTGAATGCTGCAGCACGTTCCACTCTTAGAATGTAGTACAAGCCTTATGGCGAATTCGGTGAGAAAAGGATAGCTTTACTGAAAAAACATGAAAGACAGAATGGGACGCATATAGCTGTACTTCATACTAAGGTTGGAACGCTCTGCAGGAATAAATATTTATTTAGGTTTAGATTGACAGTGACGTCACCATCATTTCATTTTACATTTCATTTTACATGTAAAAAAATTGTTTTGAGCATTCTGCCTGACGAAAAAAATTAATAAAATAATGCTATCGTGACGTCATTGTATCCGTCTTCTGATCATCAAATATTAGCGCATCTCTGAACTCGAATAATTTTATTTTATTTTTACTGAAATTCGTTTTCAAATTAAATTTTGGATTTTTTGCTTTTGAGTTTTCCATGACAAATAAAAGAAAATTTGACTTCGCATTTTGAAGAATTTTGCATTATTAAAAAAAAAGTAAGCCAACGATTACGGAAAATACACGAAAATTGCCTCTTTTATTACATTTTTTAAATTTTAAATTTACGAGTAAATTCTAGCCCGAATTGATGGGTCGCACCGTGGGTCCATGTTGATTGGTTACCGAGTTGCATCGTAAAAAAAAACAAATGAAAAAAGTCGGAACCCAAGCAGCAAGCAGTCGTTTTTCTATCACGTCATTATTTGGTCAAAATAGGTCAAGGACGTCGAATGATCAGTTTTAAACGTCATTTTTTCGTAAAAAGTTTGTTTAAAATTTGACGTTTATAAATCACGTGAATAGAACGTCAGTTTAATGACATAAATTTGACACTAATTTTAAAAAAGTTTCGTTTCGATAATAAATTTAGTCTTTAATACGTCATTGACATTGGTCATTCGACGTAAACGATGACCAATTTTTGACGTGGAAAAGACGATACCTTGCTGCTTGGGAAACCGCTCGCGCTAGACCCGTGATGCAATCCATCGATTCATACCAGAATTCGCTCAGGAATTCAAAAATGTCGTTAGCCACGTTAAAAAATGTGACATTGTCGCATTTATTGGTGACGCGATGTTCATTCGTTTTTTTTTAAAATTTATTTATTTTAATATTTATAATGCTGACAGGGAGGGGGGCGTGAATCGCAACACAGTTCAAAAGGGGGTCGCGATACCTAAAAGTTTGGGAAACGCTGCTCTAACTCATAGTAATTGTAAAAGACGAAGGAAAAGTGCTCCTAAAAAGACGTTTTCTTTCACCAAGAGAAACCTCTAACTCATAGGAATTGTGTTTCAAATGGCATCCACAACGCTGGTTTAGCAATTTTTTAATTACCCTCCTATTTTTCAGAATAGCCTTTTTATGCCTTAGACTGAAAGAATAGTAAATTTATTCTGACAGCTACCGGGAATAAATGGCTGGTACTACAAGGCATAATTTTTTCTTTTTCAAATATTAAGGACAATATGAACTCTCCTCGTAACTTTAAAGTCAGCTCAGCTCCGCTTAAAGACCTAGGTTGTTTTTTTTTCTGTTTTTTTTTTGTTTTTGGAAAAAAGAACAGGTCCTTGGTAAACCTACCCCAAATTGCGAGTGCCCCACCGTACTCGTACTAAGGTAATCCATGTTACTATAATACGAGTAATTATTATAACAGTTGGTGCTGGAAGTTGTGGTGCTTAAAACGGAGGCTTGCGACGGCCAAGTGCGGTGTTGGTCCAGGGAAAAACTGTCTATCGAGGCAGGCGACCATATACTCGAGTTGGCAGTATTGGAATACGAAGGTGAAACGATCTAAACAAAAAGAAAAAAAAAGAAAAGAAAAACAATTGTACTGTAGCAGCCTTCAAGGATAGGCGGAGGATTTTCAACATTTTGATGGTCTCTGGAACTTACCGTTGGTGAACTGGTGTTGCCGCTTGTAGTTAAAATCTGAGGCTTGATGTAGTTCGGACTATCACGGATCTGTGGCGTTGTGTGTATCCCAGGGGAACTTGTGGATGAGCTTGAAAGGAAGAGTATCAGTTTTCAATACGAGGGGAACTTTCAAATGTGAATCGATGTAGATAAAATATTCAATACAATCTGTGTATATTTCTTTATATTTTCGGTTCTCTTTAACTAACTGGTAGTATCTACCCGAAAATGTATGTACCTAATAGGAGCAAATACATTTTAGTTTTAAACAAAACAAAACTTTGTATTAACACAATTTCGAAGACCTCCTCAAATTTAATCCCAAAGATTTTTTTTTTTTTTTTGGTAAGTTGTGATGATGTCAATTAAAGTTCTTCCTGGAACCCGATGATAATTTATTATTGTCAAAATTCGAAGACGAAATGAAACAAACGTGACGCACCTTGTGTTGGTATTATTGTTCGAAACCGGCGGAGATGACTTGGTAAGTATGGACGTGGTCTTGTTCTTGATGCGCGTCGTTTTCTCGGCGTTCTGCTGCTGGTTGTGTTGCTTCTGTTGCTGTCTGCATTTCGCCCTTCTATTTTTAAACCAGACCTGTAACACAATAATAAAAAGTTGTCACCGACCGTGCTTTAGCCGCCCAGGACGGCCCCAGGAGGACGTTCTTTAACACTGAATAAATAAATGCATGGGTGGAAGGAATTGCTTAGCCAAGTTTTTAAATATGCAGTAACATGTGTTTCAATTTTTGATACTCATTGTTACAATAGCTTCGTCTTTATGTTTCTTGATTATAAATAAAAGATAACAAATAGGTATAGTATACCGACTTAAAAAAAAAACAATTTTAAATACGCATAGTATACCTACTTCAAAAAAAATTTGTAATTTGTAGTTTTTTTTTTAATTTTTGTAATTCATGATTTATTGTGAATACAATATTATTTATTTATTTGTTTATTTATTTATTTACCCAGAAGCAGATACAATGTATGTACAAAAACTAAAAGAACAAAATTTAACTAGAACCAGTTAACAAAGAAACCAAGAAAAACAAACTAAGGCAAAAGAGTAATCGAGACTATCGTAATACCAAAAAGGAAAGTGACCTTGAAAGGAAGTTGAAATTAAACAAAATCGAGCATCAATTATCTCTAAAACACAAAATTTTAACAAAGAAAAACAGAGTAATAAAAATAATATGAGTATAAATGAACGTTTAATAAAATTTATTATTACGCACCAAGGAAAATTTATTATCTTCATTTTTAAATGTAAGTTTACACTTGGTTATAGTTATACGTCAGGTACTTTATCCAATAATCCAATAATTTTATCAATCAAGCATAACCAATCAGCGTGTAAATTTTCCATTCGTAAAATGACATGTTTTATAAACTCGTTGTATAATATTATTATAAACAAAGGAGAAAAAAATAGATGGACCGGTACAAAAGACGTTGATTTTAAATGTTTTTGAAAAGTTCATTTGTGATGACGACGACTTCATGACTATCGATGAGATAAAGACTACCTATGTACAACGATGCTCATCATAAATGATACCATTTGACAGTTTGGTAGCCCTTACGCTGAATGTTCTTAAGGGTGTGATTCGCATGCCCTATTTAAGTTGAGCGTCGTAGTACATTAAGTGAATTATCAATTTACACCAAATTCAAATCAACCAACGGTAGTGTTGCCACCATTTTGATGCCATTCGTAATTTCACAATCTTCAAAAATCAGTACAAACTTGCTTCAGACGTCATGTCTCGGAGACAAGTAAAAAAAAAATTAAAAAAATAAATGGGTTTTATTTTCATGTTAAAAGTAGGTAGTATGTATTTCGTATTATTTAAGCAAAAATAACAAGAATAAATAAATAAGAAACGAAGAGTAAAATGTTCTTATCACGTATCGGTTTCAGAATTTGTTGGCCCTCAGTTTTGCTTCGCCTTTTCAAAAAATGTTTTTCCAATTTTTTTTGTCCTTGGATTCACATTATTTCGTAAAATTTTTACACGGTGTAGTTCGTCACCAGGGTGGAAAGCTTGCCACGCTTACATATTGTGTTTTGTCAATAAATTTCGAGCTATATTTCTTTGTTTACATTTCAAACTATACAAAAAATGATTGCAGTTTGTGTTATACATCGATGGTAAGAGTGGATATCTTTAATGAAACACAGAAGCTTCCGCTTACAATTCTGCTATATTCGTCATAAATAAAAAAATAATTTTATCGAACTCCTGTTTATTATCAAGTCATAATCATATTGCCGATTTTATGAGGTCTATAAAACACTAGTGGAATTATGAACCCATAATTAAACTGTTATTCAAAATCGGCATTATTATGACTTCATAATAAACAGGTGTTGGAATAAAACTATGTATTACACTCGTGCTTTAACAGCAAATAAGTCACTTGTATAATAAATAGCTATAATATGTCTGAGTTTGAGTATTCCTTATCTTATTTATCCACATGCTGCATTATTGAAGCATTTTTGACTGTTATGTGTAAAGTTGCAGTTTTATTAACTGTGGGAAAAGTTAACCAATTGTAAGCTGCATTCGTCGGCTTTCATCTTCACCCATATCCGTTCACATTTTCACTCAACTGTACTTTATATGTAACTACATACAAAAAAACCTAAGGTCCTCGTAAACGCCCGAAAAGTCGATCTTGTATTTTATTCGAAATTTTAATTTAGCTTTTGATTCAAGATTATTACGGGTGGAATTTAATCCATTTCGTGTAAATATAAACTTTCCCTGTAGATAATTGCTGGACAGAAACGTTATAGTCTAAATAATAACTTAAGATCGAATTACCCGTAGAAACTCTGCGAATACATCTCTGTTCCCCAACGTATTAAATTAATTTTAAGACTTGTTAAAGTTGCCCCTGATTTAGGCAACGTTTGTAACGCCCGTAAGTTAAGCGCGGAGAGGTGAAATCTTTTAATATAGACAATTAGGCACGACGACTTGAGAGATTGCGAAATTAACAAGTGGTTAACCATGCGGTTGTTTTGCCATAGCAGTTTAACCTCCTAGAAACCCTTTCAGGGTGTTTGCTTGTGTGTTTTTGTACAGAAGAATCTGGGCATGGAAGCTGCGGAGTAACAGAGACTCTAGGACGCCCTGGGCCTCTTCGATTATCTAATCGAAGACGCATCCCAAAGTCTCTGTTACTCCGTTCCGCCTAAAAGGTATGGTAATTATTGACTTGTACAGTCTCTGAGCCAAGAACCACACGCTTTTCGAAATTCAAGCCAAGGTAAAGTAACTATGTAGTTACTTATATTTAGAATAGCCTACAAATAGGTATTGCGGCGTCGGGATTTCCTAATTTTGCAAATTAAAACTAACGTCAAGAAAGGCAGTCCTTTACAATTGTTGGCAGCTTTTACAAACTTTGTAATATTTAAATAAATTATGGCTTACGAGCACATTTTTTTTGTTATTTTGTAGTCTCCATCTATGTGTTTCCTTTTCATGAATTCTATTTTGAATTCATTTCGAATCGAAATCTTGAATATACCTGCAATTATTGTTTTCTTTTTTGCGTCAATATAATATTGATGTTATTAAGAAAAACGAGGATAAAATTCACGTGGTAGAGAAAACAGGACGTAAAAAGAGACCTATCCTGTGACGAAAGGGGACGGGTGGCAACCTTAATCAACTATCAAAGTAAACCACGTGATGACTGAAGAAAACAAGTGACCAGTTTCGATGAGCGAGAAACCGGAAAACCATTGGAATCATAATTTTTGGCTTGGTGTCTTCGTGTAAGGTCGGTTAGGTGAAAACCCATCGATTTTGAAAAGATGAAGAAGTAGTATTAATTAGTAAAGTTAGGAGCTTGAAGAATAATATACGTATGTGAAGAAGAGAAAGAATCTAGGTCAACGAAAATAAAGCTGGAAGGAAAAAAAATTCTGAAGTTGAAAGTGGAACAAAACAGTGTCTAGAGACACGTTCAAAACTACGAACTTCTTCTTGGAGAACCAAGATTAACTAGTGACGTCATGTAAGAGAGAAAATATTATAGTAGGCGAGTAGGGAAGCCATCTACAGAGAATGGAGTAAGAGAGAACAGTCGTAGGATGAAGCAACCGGAAAAGGAAGATTCCTAGAAACACTTTTGGAGGATGGTATAGAAGAAAAAACAAAAGTCAAGAAGGCGAGTGAAAGCAAAGGACAAAAGCAGTGGAAAGAAATGATAAATTAATGACAGAGAGAGAAGGTTAAAGATTCTTCTCACCGATTTATGGGTTTAATACATTCGCAGATTATAAACAGTTTGTAGTCGTTAAAAGCTCATACTCATCAAAATCATGTACTTGATGGTGCTGTTATTAATTATTTTGCTGGGCAACTGATTTTCATGGTTCTGAACTTTATAGTTAGTTAGAAACTGCGAATGGAACATTGATTCAAAAGGTGTCCTCAAGATTCTTAATTGAGTTCAATTAATTCATGTAAAATAGCTTGGATAATTGGAAAATAGGCAAAGACACAAAACTTTTAATTTTGTAGTGCAGAGAACATACAACGATTTAGTGAAAATTTTGGAAAGTCGAAGGAGCAAGTAACTGACCTTGAGTTACTGAAATTTTGGACAAACTTTGGACTTGGCATTTCTAGATGTAGAGTTTAGATTCTGTAGTTTTGAGTAGACAAGAATTGGGCTGCATTAAGTGCAACTTAGGTTAGTCCTAATAGACCACGAAGCTATTTGTGAAACCATTTTAAAGAAGACGAGTAGATATCTCGTATTTTGGCAAATTTTTCATGCAAATTTTGTTTGTTATTTAAATATTTCTCAATTTTTTTGCTACACTTTCTTAATTGTGGTTGGTGGTGATTTTGCTCACAAAGAGCTTTCGTTTTAAAGTCTGTGCACTCAAAGAATTTTTGACAAATATAAAATGCTGTGTTTTTTTTGTTTTTAATTAAGTTTATGTTGTCTGCAGGACGTTACATTCAATGTCGCTCTCGTGTCTCGATGGACACTTGTCCGGCTTCTTTTGTAACGGTGTCACGAAGTCCTATTGATTATTTGCTACGGCTACGAATTTGATACTTGATACTTACGCCGAGGAAAATTCTTTTACGTAACGAAACATCTCCTCGAAACAAAAATACAATATATGTATACATCAAATGCCAAACAAATTATTATAAATTCCTTGCATCCTTGTGAAATCTACGCTGGGATCTTTTACTTTTACTTTTGTGTTTCTAAAATCGTTCGACTCGACTAGGGTGATACGGATGTATTCAAAAAGAACATCACCTCGACATGAAAAGACAAAGCACGGAACGTTTAACTTTTGCACCCTGGAAGTCGCAACGACTGAGGGTCGTACGTGACGCTGCATCACTTCAAGGGCCTAACTAACAATTTAACGACCGGCCCACATCGCCATTCATTACTAAATGGATGGCTCTCCGGTGGTGCTCTGGGCTCACCTACCCCCGGTGATTTACGGCGGCTACAATGTGCCACTCCCGGCTATGTTTTATTGTTGGCACACGTTTCAAATTTGCGTCTCGAATTTCGCTTACCTGCACCCTCGATTCCGGAAGATTGATTTTCAGGGCGACTTCTTCGCGCATGAAAATGTCAGGGTATCTGGTCTTGGCGAAGAGCGCCTCCAGGACGTCCAGTTGGGCTCTGGTGAAGGTGGTTCGTTCTCGTCGTTGTTTCCTTTGGTTACCTAAAAAAAATTAACAATTCTCAATTCGTTCTTCTATGTAATTTCTTTGCCAAGGACCAGTTGTACCAAAGAAGGTTAAACTTAAGGACATAAGGCTAGTCCTTAAGATTCTATATTTGTCTATTTTGAACCTGGTTCAGTTGGACGTTAGTTTAAACTTCCTTGGTGTGTACAACTGGTCCTTAATTTATCCTTGCGTTCTCAATTAGGTTGAAATTAAGAAAGAAAATAGAAACGAAAGTCAAAAGGAGGCTATTTTTGATGAAGAACATTTAATTTTTAATTTCCAAAAATATATACCAAGTGTTTCAGACGACCCTTTTTCTCGAAAACATCAAATCGAATGAAGTTGCGAAAAAAACTGAATAGCAAAGGCTATACAACGCAATTGTTGGCTATACAATTATCTTTCAAGGTCACCCAACATATATTCGCACTTAAAATTTCAAAGTTATCATCTGTAGCACCTATTTCCGGTTGACCTTGAAAGATAATCATATCACCACATGTACCCTTTTGTTATTAATTTTTGTAATTGTAATTCATTTTTTCAAAGTTTATTATTTTTTTTATGTTCCTACGACTTTTAATTTTGGAAAAATAGATATGGAACGGGTGGTCTGAAACAGCCGGTATATTTCTTTCATAAAATACATATCTGTGGATGTCGAAAATGTGAATAAAAAGTCAAAATCAAGTTCAAAATTCACTGCTTTCAATGAAGTAGATTTTTTCCCCAAAACTTTCAATTCTTATTTACTTTTAATTTATTTAATAAAATATAAAACTTTAAAATTGCAATTAAGAAAGAATAAATAATAAAGAAAAATAATAATTTATTAAAAAAAAAAGTAGAAAATGAATACAAAAGGTCAAAGGGCGTAAACACATTTCTGTGAAATTTTTGCAAATTTAAATCACAAGAAAATCATTAAATTTTTTTTTGTAATGCAATGCGATTTCATAAAACAACGCCATCTTTGGGTTAAATTAATAAGTGCTAGTCGCCAGTGTAGAGAGAAATTTGTTTCTATTTTCCGTTAAAGTACGAAATATTTATCAAGAAACAGTCTTGATTGCGGTGGACCTCCTGAGCTTCTCCTGTGCAGCTGTTTCCGCCTTTTTTGAGGCCTCTTCAGCGATGGAATTGCTCAAGGACTTCAACTACAATCCAAACTCTAACTGCAAACCATACTGACCTGTCCGGATTATCGATTATTGTGGAAATACTTATATTTTTTTTTATTTATAATTTATTCTAAAGTTGAATAATAACCAATAAAAATATCATAGAATTTAATTTTTTTAACTTCACAAATTTCTATCAAATCATCTGGACTACAGGAAACTTTTTTCGTTATAATTAGAACAGAACAGACCACAGAAACCGATATTTAAAAAATTAGATCAACAAAAAATCAATTGTAAAGTGTATCACAAAATGAGTTTGAATTGGAAGCTCGTCAACTTTAATTATTTCAAGGGAATGTACCAGTTAGAGGGTTGCAAGAAAAAGACTAAAAAATTTATCCTTGTAATAAATACAAAAAAAATAATAAATAAAATAAAAATTACAAAAACGCAAAAAGGAATTTTATGTGATTAAAAATCGAACTCTGCTTGCGTCTATTTTTTTTTTTTAATAAAAATGTTTTCATGATTTTCAACGATTTCTTCTAAAATTCTTTACAGATTATCTAAATCCTAGCAGACTCTCTTTCCATTAGAACGCTTTCGGGCCAACTCAACCCACTTTACAAAGCTCCCTCGAAGTCGTTTGAGCTTCTTGCAAAGTATCAGCTCAGTAAATTTAAGTTTTCTGAAAGCCCCTTGACTTGCCATCTTTATCCATTGGGATGGTTACAATTGATTTTCGAGTTCGATTTACAAACCCACCAAACTCATAAGGGCTTCGCTCAGCGACTCAGTGCTTCAGGAAGGCGACAAAGAACTTCACCGTGCAATCTTTCTCCATTGGCACCATTAAAAATTCACTTTCGCGCCAATTCAGCTCGACTAATAAACCCCCGAGTCGATTCAGTTTGAAAGAAATAATTCACTTGACTTTCTTGATCGTCGATGAGAAACGTCGCGCGTCCTTTACTTGCCCGTTTTCTCCATCGGGACAAATCAAGTTCTACCCTCAAGTCAGTTTAAAATAGTTTGGTTTCCAAAACAGCTCAGTTAATTTTCGGGCGTATCTGGAGGATTCTCCACTCGCCTTTTTTTCCATTAGGACGAACCAAAATTGACTCTCAAGGCTATTTATGCGTTCCCCAAGTCGTTTGGAGATACAGAGAAGTCTCAGGTCTTCTGGGAATACCCAAAGAATGTCGCTGTGTTCATTGCTTTCTCTCTTTTTCCATACCCCAAGTCGTTTAGAGAAACGAAGTAGTCTCAGATTTTCTGAAAATCTCCAAATGTCGCGCTGTGTTTATTGCTTTCTCTCTTTTTCCATTGGGAGGAACAGTATCCGCGATTCTTCTAGTTTTCCTTTTCTCTTCTCCATTGCATCAAATTCAAATCTCAAATTATTTTGAAGCCGACTGAATTTGAACTCAATTTAACCCCAAGCCATGTTATGTCCTGCAATTTGATTGTTTCCGATCTTTTTCCTTCCCATTTCTCCATTGGAGCAAAACAAATAACCGATTCAAGTCGATTTAAGATGCAAATGGAAATCGCTTATTGACATAAAACCCGCGCCTTTTTTTTTTCTAATGAGAAAATTGATCGCTTAACCGAACAGTTACTCGGATCCCATTGGTTGAATCCGTGGTGATGTGATCATGTGGGCGTGGCCTTTTTTATTAAAGTTATAAAATTGAAGTGTAATCGTCAATTAAATTCAATTTTTTTTAATAAAGTAGGTTGTTTTAAGATGGTATTGGAAAGTCATTGGTTTAAGGCCAATAGCGCGAAGGGGGCGTGCCTCTTTTCCATCGCCGATCCCGAATCCCATTGGTTGAATCCGTGGTGATGTGATTGCGTCGGCGTGGCCTTTTTTAAAATTAAAAAAGACTCGTCTATTATTAAATTGAGATATAATCGTGTATTTTTTTTAATGAAGTAGGTTGTTTGAAGACAGTACTGGATAGTCTAAGCTAATAGCGCGGAGGGGGCGTGCCCCTTTTCCGTTGAATCCGTGGTGATGTGAGTGCGTGGGCGTGGCCTTTCTGTTAAAGATCGCTCATCTTATTACTAAATTGAAGTGCAATCGTGTAATTTTTTTTTATTAAAGTTAGTTGTTTTAAGATTGTACTAGTAAGTCATTGGTTTAAGGGTAATAACGCAGAGGGGGCGTTCCCGTTTCCCAACGCAGACCGCTGATTGGTGGAAATGTGAATAATCACACTCTTCTTTAATGCAAAGTTGATTAAGTTTAGAGAGAGACTTCCCTTTTCAGAAACAGTAGATTGCGTCATTGCGCAGTTCGATTGTCATTGGCTCTTCCTGGGTGAAACTCATCTTTTATAAGCATGAAGAGGTGTGGCCACATTTTGAATTGTAACCATTAAAATTCATTTTTTTTTTAAGTAAAGTAGATTGTTTTAAGATGGTAGTGGAAAGTCATCGGTTTAAGGCCAATAGCGCAAAGGGGGCGTGCCCCTTTCCCAACGCCGATCGCTTATTGGTGGAAATTCTTAGAATCTCAAGGACACAATCACATTCTTTCTAATGCAAAGTTGATTAGGTTTGGAAAGGCTTGTCTTTTCGGAAACAGTAGATTACGTCATTGCACAATTCGATTATCATTGGCTCTTTCTAAGTGAATTTCATCTTTAATAAGTGTGAAGAGGCGTGGCCACATTTTGATTTGTCACCAACTTCCCTTCCTCTATTGGCGTAAGCCGTATTTTTTATGTTTTGTTTTTGCCGGAAACAAAGTCGATTATGTCAATGCGAATTTATCGATTCAGTGCAGATATTTATTGTTGAATATTTCGCGCGTTATATTTCTGAATTTTTCCTCGTATTCGAATATGATTTTTCTTTTTCTTGGTGAAATGCACAATAATTTTTTTTTAAACTTCAGACTTTTAAAATTAATTTCATAGAAAAATAGTGACTATTCAAAAATTAAATAGAGACCTGTATCTGCCTTACTAAGTCATTAGGAACGTTCGTAGGGACTTTTATTAAATATTTTAATTATTTTGTATTTTTTTTTTAATACAGACAAAAATGTGGTGGTATTGCACTATAAATTATTTGGAAATCGGAAATTTCTATTAATTAATTCGTTGGCTTGGGGGCTTCGTTTTTCCGCTATTTAATAAATTCATCATATATTTAATGTATTATCGTAAACATGTAATCGCATAAAAGCCGAATTATCCGCGATAATATAAACAAACTGCGAAGCTGGTCGATTTTTACCGCGCGCGGTTTATTCCGATCTGCGATAATTTCGCCGGCAAATATTTTAATATTTTAATGCAATATTTAAACGTGACGCCATAAAATTATAAATCGATGATTAAAACGCCGCAGCCGCCGCCGGAATTTATTGCCGCGAACGATCCGGTGCTCATTTTTAATTAATTGGCCTTCAAATCTGCGTTAATCGAAACGATATAAATTAAAATAATTGACCTAAATATGCGATTAGCGTATGTATAAATAATTTCGGATAAATACGGCTTGACCGCCGAGTTGTGGACTTTATGACTTTCGCGTATGGATAAATACGTAATCGCATTTTCGTCGGATTTGGTGGTTGGTTGACGAGCGTTTCATTCATTCGTTTCTTTAAATAAAAAATATTGTAAAAATCAAGGGATTATCGATGAGATTAGTGACTAATTAAAATTCTTCAACAAAATTCATCGAAAGAGAAGCCTCAAGTCACTATAAAATTTATAGTGACTCCATTCGAGGAATTTTATTTTAAAAAAATAATGTAATTTATACCTCCTGGATATCCCATAGATGAGTGTAGAGAATCGACCGGAAGACCATGAAGACCCAATCCTGGAACAGGATACGGTGCAGATTTTAAGTAGGCCATACCGGAGGAGCTTCCGCCGCAAGTGCCACCGAATCCCGGAAATGACAGTTCGCTCTCCGGATTGCATCTAAAAGCAAAAAAAAAACAAAAACATAACTTGAAATAGTTTTTTTTTTTTTCATCTGTGATATAATTATTTGAGAGTTAGGTGGGTACTTTTGAGAAGCTTTTTCTTTTTTTATATAAATAATGCGACAGTTTTTTTTCCTCTCGTCAGCCGCCCCTCGATTCTCCTGTTGTTTACAGACAGCATGGTGCCCTAAAATTCAGACAAAGGTTTTCGGAATCGACCAGCAAAGTAGAAAATACCGTCGCCATTATGACCGGCTTAGGTCGGCGTGCTACAAACATCATCCTTTCCGATAAGCCGCCGGTCAAAATTTTCACCTTGCGCCTTTCCGCACGATTACCCCAAAAAATTAGTTCCCATTCACATACAGCTTGCGGAGGCATCTCCAAGGAGAAGAGGATGAGAGGACGCCAATTAGTTGCGAATCATTTAAATCCATCAGCAGTGCGGGATCTTGGATCTAAGCCGACCCTCACGGGCTTGTTAAGGGTAAACAGAGGGTGGCAATCGAGTTATCCGTGACATGATGATCGCGCTGATAAAGTTAATGATGCATCGTTAGTCATAAAATGCCCAGGCTTGCTAGATAAAAGAGCACACGTCGCAGATAATGCTGCTAAATGGTAAACTCACGTCATTGTTAGTCAAATGCACAAATTAGTACGTACCATCAATTCAAGTGTATAGATACAGAGATTTCGAACGGATTTCAAATCAAGATAACAAATTTCAATGATATCAAAACAACCCACTTTCCCAGTTACATAATTTAAATGCAGTACCCCGTAATAAAATATGCAACGGGTAATAAATAAGGAAATGATTTACAAAAACTGAAAATATTCATCGACCTGAATTATTATTATTAGATGATTTTAAATTCCTTGGTCCAGGTCAGCGGTACAATCGGGCGCTAACCCCGATTTCAATTGTATCCTTGATCGTGTCGGGGAAACGAAAATTCATTCACAGAGACATACACAGAAAATAAATACTTAATAAATATAACGGTTGCACTTGTAATGGTTAGCACGGTGGGGGTACACTTCCCCTCTATTGCCCATCCCTGGTCTAGGTTGTTCATGCAGTATAGACCTCTTTCCAGCATCCTTCTCTCTTCGATATTTTCAGATTTTGCATAATTCCTTTCAAATTTTCAAGCAATTATTGTTTAGGTCAATTCCCTTCCAACATTCTATCAAAGCATATCTGAGCATATCAACTAAAAAGCAATGAGAAAAATAACTGCATTCAAATCCTGCTGTAAATATTGGCCGTCTAGCAACAAATAATAGAATAATCTCTGTTCCATCACCTAATCAAAAAAAAAAACTAAAAAGGGCAATTTAGGAGGGTTGAAACGAAAAGAAACTGAACAGTGGTTTATTTAAGAGAAAGGAGAGGGGTGGGAAGGATGAAGATAACTCCTTGATTCTCAAATTAGAAATATAAAAGGATTGCTTTTAGAAGAAGAATGCATCTGTTTGACCATTCCGAAAGAATTGAATTCTAAGAGGAAAATTATATCTAAGAAGAAGCAAGAAGAATATCGTCTTCATTTAGTTTAGAAAAAAGATTTTCCCTTCTCCATTTAGCCATTTGTCAGAAATATTGTCAAGAAATACACCGAATGGATCTGTGGTTATTTGACCATTCCTAGAAAATTGAATTCTAAGAGGAAGATAGTATCTAAGAAGAAGCAAGAAGAATGTCTCGTTCATTTAGTTCAGAAGAAAGATTTTCCTATTTCCATTTGGCCATTTGTCAGAAATATTGTCAAAAAATATGCTGAACGCATCTGTGGTCATTTGACTATTCCCAAACAATTGAATTTTAAGAGGAAAATTATATCTAAGAAGAAGCCAGAAGCCAGCCTTCTTCATTTAGTTTAAAAGAAGGATTTTCCTATCTCCATTTGGCCATTTGTCAGAAATCTTGTTAAAAATATACCGAATCTGGTTTAAAAAGACTGAAATTAAACAAAAATATCCTCAGAAGTGGAGATAAGACAAAAATTGAATTCTAAGATAAAAATTATAACCAAGAAGAAGCAAGAAGAATATCTTCTTCTTTTAATTTAGAAGAACAATTTTCCTGTCCATTTGGCCATTCCCTCTTCTATTAAATCACTTTATTTATTGAATTGCTCCTTGTATTTTCTCTTCCCCTAACCGTCGTTATCCCTCCGCAGCACACAAATTCGCCCTCCGCAGCACATAAACAAGTCCTCCGCAGCACAGATTGTTTGAACTTTTCATTTTGTTATTTCTTTCAAATGGTATTTTCTTCAAGCCACTGTTTTGGTCCTTCTGCTTCTTCACGCGCTCGATCTTCTTTAATTTCCCGAGTTTCATGTTTTACATAATCTTATGCGAACGTTTTTAGTTTATTTTTGTTATAATAAGTACTTCTGAAGAGCGTGTCGCTCTCTGTTATCGGTAATGTTGTTTACATTTCTTCTTAATTGTCAATCCAAAACTCACTCCATACCTTAAAAGTTTCATTGTTGTTCTAAACATATTTATGATGATATTTTATAAAATTTTCTTGCAAGTCGTTTTTGATTGCAGCGAATCCGTCGAGCAGCCCCTGTACAGCTGTGTCAGCCGTATTTGGGACTTCCTCAGCAGAAGTGTAACTCGAGAGTTCCACTGCAAATCAAAACGATTCGACCAAGGTTTATAGTAATATTGTTACGTTAAGTTAAGGGGACAAAGTTATACACAAGCAAAAAGTTTTTGACCTTAAACCGGACAACATTACGATTGGAAAAGCACTCAACGTTTCACTATCCATTGATAGCTTTGTCAGTAGCGAAAAGAAAACACTTCTTGCTTACAATTTTCATCGGACAAGAGTCAACTTCAGTTATACACACTCCTGAAGAGCTTGGAATGGGCAACCCATCATTCAAATTGAAAATATCTTCGTGTTTTCTTAATAAGTAGAACGGGTTGCCTATTTTTAAGGCGTCACGATTTAAAAAATAGTGAAATAATTCAAATGAAATAATGAAATGAAATAATTAAATGAATAATTCAAAATATGAAATAATTCAAATAATGTCTAATGGTATCGTTATTAATCTCTTTCTCTTTCTCTCTTTTTATAATGATAAACACTAGATATAATCAAATATGTATAATTTTTGATCGCAAAAAAACAGACTGTTTATACAGGGTCTTTCACGATAGGTAGGACAAGAGGATTGGCAGTCAGAAGTAAATAAATAATTTTGTTTTCTCGGTTTTTGCAAATAGTTACTTAAAAATGATTTGCCCAATTTTTTTTTTAACTTGAAAAGTATAATCGTAAACTTAATTTATGTCATAGAGAGAAAGACATGATATCGAACCGTCGCTTTTGTCATCCCAGGTTTTAAAGATAATTGCGCTCCATCAATCGACTTGGCTTTTCAACTTTCATTCGTTAATGAATCGATTTTAACAAAAGTCGTCTTTGTTAAAACAGCTTTAACAGAAAACTTTGTAGCGAACAATATTACCTTTAAGATTCAAATCTTCCTTCACATTACAAGTGAACTAAAACTGTGAGTGTAATTTCAACAAAAATGAAAATGGGCGACACAACTCTGTCAGATGACAAGAAAATTCCAAACTTGCAATGTAAGGCAACTTAATTCAATCTAAAAAAAAAGGTTTATTTAAAAATTGAAGAAACTTTTAGAACTCCTGTTGAAAAAAAGAAAGAAAACAAACGCAATCAAAGGGAAGAAATCCAAAGAGAAGGGGAGAGGTCCTCCACAGAATAAAGAAAAATGAAATGAAGATTGGCAATAAAAAAAATTGATCCCTAATTCTCCTGGTCCTTCACAGAATTAAAAAAAAAAAAACAAATGAAGATTGGCAATAAAAAAATTGATCCCTAATTCAATGAACCATCCGAAACTATAAGAGAAGCCAAGAAATGGTTTTATTTTTAACGAAGGAAAAACTCTTCAAATTATGTGCCTTTACTAGAAGAAAAAAAAAAAGGAAAACAAAGAAATACTCTAAACGGTGAATTTAAATGATAATTGCAGTGGCGTAGCCATCATAGGGCGGAAAAGTAGTGCAGTGCCGGGGCTCCAAAGCTTAGGGCAATGAAAAAAACCCAAAGCTCCTTCCACGCGAAATGTATTAATTGTTCTTGAAAAGTGGATTGGAGGAAGTGATCTCTTACGAAGGCCTACGCTAAATCCTTTAGAATTATTTTTTTGGGGGGGTTTAATAAGAAACTTGATGCGAATTCCGAGGATGTCACAGCACCTATTTACAGTCCCATGGAATTAATCGACTCATAAAAACTAGACCTTGGTATTTACTATTAAAATTCATTTTGCTACACATGAAAATTAGTTTTCTGGAAAAACTCGTCGTCGACTAAAACTCATCAGGTCTTTCATTATTCGATTTAATTCAGCTTCCTGAGTCGAAATCGAGAAGCACCGACGTTACTTTCGAGACAGCCTGTATACTTCTCCATTTTCCCCATTCAAGTTGATCTGGTAGGTACATTCTACAATAATTTTACTTACGTTAAATTATTTTTACTTACGTTAAATTATTTTGGGTTAGATCTCCCGATTTTTTTTTGCCCTGGGGCCTTTGGCCACACAACTACGCCACTGGGCAATTCACCATGTTTTCCAACACTTTTAAAAATCCATTCGATTCATAATGTGAAGCATTTTCTTTCCTTTCTTGCAGCATTCTTATAAGGAAAAAAAAATTAATGGTGTGTCTACAAGCCAAACTTTTTGTTTCTGCTTTCAGGATTTCAGATCCTCAACATGAGCATTGTGAGAGAAAATTCCAAATGGTATTCTGTGTCCAAGTCCAAATAATAACAAAATGTCATTTTCTCAATGCAGATTGTCATTGTTAACATTTAGGGGAAAAGAAAACTACTTTCGATTATCTTTATCGAACGCAAAACGAAACAACGTCGTTTCACAGGACCTCTGCAAATCCGATTAGATTTTCAGGAGCGACCAGCCAGTCCCGTCTTACATAAATTAATAGAATTTCAGCAAACGACCTCGTCTCCGCATTGTGATTCGCCCCTGCCCGTCCGCAACCCCAATCTTTCACGGTTGTTATCTCTAGTCTCCAGTGGCAATGTACATAACAGGGTCGTTGATGGTCATCGAGGGTTCGAGTGCGGGATGCGATAAGGACCCCCAACTAGACAACTCTATTAGCGCCGCGTGCGCTTCTGTTTATTGTTTTTATTATCGCCCGTGTGTTTGAGGACCTTATCCTCCTCCTCCTCCTCCTCATCCGAAGGTGAAACCCGATCAATTTTGGTCTTCTTCTTGTTTTTTGGATAGGAAAATATTTGCTTTTGCGTGAAACAGATTACTAGAAAGAAAGTGTCGAGGGGGTATGGTATCCGATTTCTCTCTTCTGCCTCTTGTATATGTATAACAAGTACTTACTTGACGTTCCGGTCCTAATTGTGCTTCGCACAAGGATCGAGTTTCGGAGACGAAGTCACACCCTGTCCTGACGAGAGGCGTCGCAGAGGACGTAATCCTCGGGACACAAAGGAAACGTCATACCATGCCAGATTAAAACAGATTAGAATGCATTTTAAACAACTAAAATCTGGGGAGTTTGTTTTTTTTTTTTGTAGCTCTCGTCTCTTCTTTATATCATTGAAGTTCCACCACCATCAACCACCAACCAACGGTCGTCCTTGCAGTCGCATTCTCATCGCATCGATGAGAATGTGTGGAGCGATTAAAAGAATTGCAGCCAAATTTAAAATAGAGATATAACACAGAGTGATCAAAACTAATAATACACCTTTCTATTTAATGATTAATTGCAATCCTCGCCATAGTAACAGCCGCCGCTAATGCGCCCGGCGTGTATTAAATAAGTTTCAATAAAGGGCTCAAACAGAGTCGTGCGCCGCAAGTTTTCCTGCCCCGGGCAATTAGCGATGAATTCGCTGATGAAAATGCATTAGATAAATGCACGTGCGCGTCATTGTAGTTCATTAGTTGATGGGCTGGGTAATGGAGTGATTTAAGCTGCTTATGAATGAATCTGCAGATGTTATAGAGGAGGAGAAGAGTTTGTTTTAGTTCAGCTTCGTAGATTGCAGGTGTATTTCAAGAGGGCTTCCAATGAAATTATTACGTTAAATGAACTAGTTGTAAAGCTGAAGTTGTTAAGGCAACGTCAAGTTGGTTTTAACTTATATGCTCATAAATAAACGTATTTTGCTACCAATTTAGTGAAATGAAAGCTATTCTGAAGAATTAAAAAATATCCCCTTCGATAGAAAAGAAATTAAACCATCCGTTGCATTTACGGCTTCTGTATTCTATTGTTTGGCATTGTCTCTTCTCTCTTTCCAAAACAAGACAAGAAATGCGAAGGCCTGGCTGGCTTCTCTTTTCCTTTCTTCTTGGCTCTTAATTCTTCAACTTTTCATCCCACCGGGCCATACCCATTAGTCTTATTGTCTACAACTCAGTCACCAATAATCCATTTCCGTTGCTTCAACATTTTTCTTTCTTCAGTCGATCCTATTAAGTTAATGCCACTTTGCCTCTCATTCTAGTTTTCTCCTTCCTAATTCTATTTAATCTTCTTACCTGAAACTCAGTCTCCAATAACCCATTTTCCTGCTTCAGCATTTTTCACGCGTCTATCTTCACACTCGTTCATCCTATAAGCTCAGACCATATTACGTCTACTTCAGTTGGTTCTGTCAAATCAATGCCACTTTGTCTCTCATTCAAGTTTTCTCCTTCCTAATTCCATCTAATTTTCTTGCCTAAAACTGACTCACCAATAACCCATTTGCGTTGCTTGAGCATCTTTCTTTAATTTTTCACACGCCTCAATTCACCACGATCATCCTATCAACTCAAACCATTTTACGTCAACTTCAGTTCGTCCTATTAAGTCAAATGTCACTTCTCTTCTCGTTCTAGTTTCATCCTTTCTAATTCTATTTAATCTTTTTACCTATATCTCAGTCCCCAATAACCCATTTCCGTCGCTTCGGCATTTTTTTTTTTTTAATTTTTCACGTGTTTATCTTCACCACGTCCATCCTATGTATTCAGAGCATTTTACGTCAATTTCAGTTGGTCTTTTTTAAGTCAATATCACGCCTCCTCTCATTCTAGCTTTCTCCTTTCTAATTCTATCTAATCTTCTTTCCTAAAACTCCGTCACCAATAATCCATTTCCATTGCTTCAACATTTTTCTTTAATTTTTGGTGCTAACTCCATTTCGTTCGTCCCATTAGCTCAGACCATTTTACGTCAACTTCAGTTGGTCCTATTTTGTCAATACCACTTTGCCTCGTTCTAGTTTTCTCCTTCCTAATTGCACCCAATCTTCTTACCTAAAACTCAATCACCAATAGCCCATTTCCGTTGCTTCGGCATTTTTCTTTAATTTCTCACGCGTCTAACTTCACCATGTTCATCCCATCAGCTCAGACCATTTTACGTCAATTTCATTTCGTCCTATTAAGTCAATGTCACTTCACTTCTCGTTCTAGTTTCATCCTTTCTTATAATATTTAATCTTCTTACCTTCTTACCTTTCATTTCTCACATCTCTGCATCATATTATGTAACAATGTTCTCGATTACTATTTCATCTTCTTACAGGTTTTCTTGTGTTTGTCAATTAACAAAGTTGTCGAAATATTTTCTGCGCACTCTCCCCTCTTTTGAAAAAGATATGATGGTTCCTTCGCTTTTGCCATTTTATACTTGGTTTTATTAAAGGTGATATCTATCTGAATGAGAATTCTGATATCCGTTCTTCATTCATCTTCTGCAAAAATGACTAATTTTAACTTGAGTTAAACGCGAAGGAAGAAAAACCTTATCAATCTTCCAGACTGGTAGATTTCTCTTGATTCCTTTCTTTCAAAATTCATCTTCTTGACCTTTTTCAATTAGGTGTTAATTAGGGGTTAATCGTGCAGAAGTAGTCTTGTTGCTTACTTTGATTGTTTTATTTTCTCTTTGGCAAATTCCCGTATCCAAGCCTTGGATTTTCGAGCTTGGTTTCTGGATTAGTATCCCTAGGGATTCGGCTTCCTTTGTGTACTTGATCATTTCCTTGCTGACTATCTGCTTTAGGTGTCTTTGTCCATGTCATCAAGTTCTTTTGTCCTACGGTCGATAGGTTCCAAATTCGTTGATTGTTTTCTCTTCAAACTCTTCTATAAATGTTGCTTTAGTTAGATGGTAGCGATGAATCTACTGTTGGAAAGATTAATTGTTTTCATGAAAGTGTTTTTTTCAGTACTGCTTCCATATTCTGCAATAAATCTTTCTTTATCGACGTCTGGAGCTATTTTATTCACAAGAGAGTAGATAGATTGATTCTGTTGAAGCGTAACTAAAATTTTTTGATATTTTTGAATGGAAAATCACACTCACAAGCTACGGTTTGCTGAATTACCTTCTCAGACGTAACTTGGAATTCAAAACGTGTGGTCATGCCCCACATGAATTCTTATTAAAAAAAAAAAAAAAACTCTACATGTTAGTAAACACAATTAGTAAAATAGGCTAAATGACTTATCAAAAATATATAAAAAAAAACTAGGAAATGTAGGAGTTGAAGTCTGAAGGCCCTTTACGTTAATTAAAAACAAGTTTTGACAAGTTTACGTTTTTTTTTTTTTAATCAAATTGTATATTAACTTACCCAGCAGTGAGGCTGTTTGGCCACATCTACTGCTCCACCTGGAAAAGAGTTGTTTTTCAGTCACAACGAGAAACTTGAAACTTATAAAATACATACAAAAAAAAAGATATTCATTCAATATTAGTAATAGCACGACAAACTGAATAAAAAGGAATTATGTTTTTTTTTTTTTTTTAATTAATTAAGTCAAACATAAAGCATACGCCTAAAAGATATTAAAATCCAGAAAAATTCTTAAAAATTTCTGAAGACCAGTGGCTTAGCAAAGAACATCGGGACCTTTCGCGAGCATGATCAGAGTCTCCTTCCCCTCCCTACGTTTTTGATAATTAAAAAGAACAGAAAATCACAAAACTAAAAATGTTCAAATCCAGAAATGAATAAATTCTTAAAATTTCCTAATTTCAAGAGGCGCGGTGTAGTAAAAAACATCGGGCCGTTCTGCAAGCATGGTCAGAAAGCCCCTACGTTTTTGATAATAATAGAAAAAAACAAAAATACATTAAATACATTTAATAAGCGAACAACAAAAAATACGCGTTGCACTAACACGTGATGAAAGAAGCAAGTAATTTGTCTAAAAGTTTAAATATGGTGACAGAGGCGGATCTAGGGTTTTCGGCGCCCCGGGCTAAACAATTTTCAGCGCCCTTTTTATACGATAACGTATACTCTCAAATTCGAGTCGATATTATTGCTAACTTTGTTTATAGAAGCTATAAATTCGGTTAAATTGACAAACAAGCAGAAGTAAACGGTAGTTTACAGTAAAGTAACTGAACATCGTGTTTGTGAGACAAGGACAAAGAGACATGGAGCACCCTGTATATTTTTTATCAAACGATAAACAATAAAATTCTTAATTAAAATTGTCCTTTCTCGTAAATTAATAAATAAGAAGATATTTTGGTTCTGTACCAAATTCGTCAAGAGGTTGGAAACAATCAAAATCAATAAACGAAATAATTTTTGGCCCACAAGATTGGAATTGCAAAAAAAAATAAAAATAAAAGAAAACTCCGTTCGTACGCCATTGTATTTTTTTTTAGTGCATTCGTTCTTCTTAGAGTTATTCTTAATTCTTGTATGTGTATGAAATATTTGGGGTTAGAATATCAGAAATTTACTGTTTTATTATCGGTAGAAATAATATTAATTTATAATTTCTGAAAATATTATTCATAGTTCAGCACCCTTCGAAATTGGTGCCCCGGGTAATCGCCCGCCCCTTTATCCGACCCCGTATGGTGAACACAAAATCAAGACAGACAGGTATTTCTGCTTTATTGGTTAAAAATAAATGACGATTAAAAATGGGGTAGTTTGCGCCCGATTTTAAGTTTCTGGGGACAACGGGATACGCAGATAGAAGAAGGAATAGTCCCGTTATAAAGGGGACGTCCGGTCACCTTATTTTATTTGCTTGCGGTGAACTGCTGGTGTGAGAAACAGGGCTGCCACAACGCACATCTTATTAATTTTTGGGTAGTTCTTGCGCGTGATAATTGCAGAGAATATAACCTAACCTCAAAATAGTTATAATAAGATGTGCAGAGAATATGCAACAAATTAAAAAAAAAAGACTTTTTAAAATGAGCTAAAAGGGAAATTGTTTATATTTTCCGTAAAATTGTAAATTGTTTATATTTTCCGTTATTCACTTTTGATAAAGCAAACAATTTTATTTGCGAAACGTCAAGTAAGTTAATGAATTACCCTTTTAGCTCGTTTTAAAAAGTTTTTTTTATTTGTTGCATATTCTCTGCACATCTTATTATAACTTTTTTGAGGTTAGGAAGATAACCTTAATCGATGAATTTTAAGGGAGAAGCATTCGATAGGAAACTTTTTCGTATCCTTGTAACTTTTGATATTTCTTACGGTCTAGCCACAAAATAAGAAAATCTAAAAGTCTATTTTGAGTTCAGGAAGCTGTGGTTAAGCCACGTCGCGTCCACGGAATGTAGAATCACCCCGTATAAGATATTCCCACGAATCACTTATTTGCTTCTGCGAGTATTTTACGTGAAATGTATATGTATTATCATCTATTTAGGCTGTGTCGTTGAAATTAAGTGTTTTTTTTTTCAGTTTCTTTGTCCTTGCTACGTCACTGCTAAAGACTTACTGCTTCTGTGGTAAATATAATGAGTAAATAATTGAAGAATGAATTCGTTCTGTTCGTAAAGCGTTTAATTATGAAATCGTCGTAAAGTTTGCAAAATCATGGCTTCTTTGAAACACAGACGTTCTAACAAAGAGATGAAATAGCTGAAACGCTTTTTGGCTTCCTCGTTTCATTTCTAGCGTTCAGAATGATTAAAAAAAAATTAGAAAATAATTGTCCAGGCAAATTCGCTTTCTGTAGAACACAAAGGAGATTTCCGCCGCCTCATTTAATGTAAATACCCAAGCAGACTCTTCTACATATGTATGTACGAAAATCTTTCCGCGCTAATCTTCGTAAAGCTTGGGTTTTCTTTTTTGTCGTCGCGCGCACCTAATTACGCTTACACACGGCATTTCGACATGGGCGTCTATTATCTATTTATTTATTTATTTGTCGTTTGTGTTTCGGAGATAAGCCTTCCGTAAGCCCGTTGTGCAGCGCGGCGGCGAAAAACAATCGGCCCAAAATCGGCCGAGCTAACGACGAAATAAACGGGCGCGCGGTGAATTGCATTTCATAAGGACATAATGCAGGAAGTCATGCATTTTAAATTAGCGTAAGAATATTCATTATCCTAATTTGTAAGCCGCTTATGAAAGTGTCGGCTCATTGTTGCCTTCGCGTATAAATAATAGAGCGCTGGGCGTATTGACGTTAAGCTCGGGGACAATGCCACACACGTCTTGAATTCGCCTATTACGCAAGGAAAAGAAAAATTTCGCCTACTACATGACCCAAACAAGATGCCCTCAGAAAATAAATTAGTCAGTTTAAAAGCCCTTGTCTTGTTAAATGATCAGATTCTAAACGAATTCGATTTGATTTCAAACCAAAAAACAAATCGGTCAAATAAAAGTAAAAGGTTTTCTAGCATTCCTAGTAACATTTTTGCATACAGTCGATTTACAAATTTTTATAATTTACCTCTCTCTCTGTGTCTCTTTTTGATGGTACACACCACACGAAAAGTTGCCTCTTTATGAAACAGATATTGATAAAGTGACTCTAAAATGTTGACAGAGTTTTCAAGCGATTTCAATATCGCCTCTCGAGAGGACTTCCCCGACTTCGACCCGTGTTTGTTGCCGGCTTTAATAAAGCTCAGCTTACAAAAGCTGCGGTTTTCGAGTGCAGTGCTCACTTCGTGTTTATTAACTTTCCGAAATGAACATGCGTACAAGTGTTCCGATTGTTTGTGGCCGATACTCCTTGCGGATTAGCTTCGCGATATTAGAATTTTCCTTCCGGTTGATTTGAATTTTCCTCGCGGATGGACGCTTCGTTGCACACCCGACAAGCCATACGGCCGAGAGGGTCTTAAAAAAAAATTTATTTAAGACGCTGCTTGCTGCTTCAATCAAAATAAATAAATGTACAGGAGGATCGTTAAACGTTTCCTGATTTTAAATCGCACAAAGGCGATCGATGATCATTCGTAAAAAAGAAAAACTGATCGTCCGTCGTCAGTCAATAGAAAATTTCGCAATTATTGTTGAAATAAGCGCAGGGAACATCCTACTTAACTTTTGTTAGCGGTCGCTTTGAGGGCCTCAACAGGCATAAGGAATCAAGGATCAACGTCCTTACGCTCGAAGAAATCCCCGATATACACAGGTCATTAAAAAGGACAATGGAAGCAAAGTAAACTTTGTAGTCTGATACTTCTTTCCCCAATAACAAATGCCTGCACTAGAATTCATAAAAGCCTCATAAAACCATCTTGTGAAATCAATTGAACGTCGTAATTACTCATGTGATATGACCATGAGTATCAAGTGAGTCGTAAGAATCGAGTGGGCTATTGATTTGTTGGCTGGCGCTGGCGTCAGCTAGCCAAATTCAGGGTGATGTGGCTGTTGAAGTGTAAATGATTCGTCGGCAGATGTGAGTTTAAAAAAAAAATAAGTAATAATGCATCGAATGATCTTAATTTCACAGGCGGCAGTGGTTTGCCTTACTTAATAATAAAACTCAGTCCTCAAAACTGTAGGTAATCGAATGATCGTTTACGTTGCGGAAATTGCAGTCGCCGGCTTAATGGCTTAATGTTACCAGCAAATTATTCAATCTTCTCCTGGCTGAAAGCATGCATGTGTTTGGCAGGAAATGTTTATCTGGAACGAGCGAGCGAACGAGCGAGTTTTTCCCTTTTTCTTTTCCCCATTTGATAAACACCCGGATAAACGCGCGCGTGTTCATTAATCGCAGCGCGGTTTGGTTTTTATGAATTTTTAGTGCTCTTCATTTATAAAGATGTCTTAACGTCTTGCTTAGGGTGCCCCCCGATGAGAGGACTTCCTCCAACTCCGGAAAAGTAAACTTAACCGTTTCAGTAGCTTGCTGCGAAGTGGAAATTTGATTTATTTCAAGTCAACATTGGCGTGGAAACAATTAAGTACGTGTGGAAATAGTTAACAACTTTCTTTTAAATTTTTAATTATCACTCCTTGCATATTGATTATATTTTACGTAAAATTTTTTTGTCGTTAAAACAATCATACTAAATCTTGATTTTGCACTTGATCTTTGACCGTTTTATTTTTTGTATTTACTGGTTAGAGAATAAACCGTAAAGAAATTATACTTTCACTTTAAGAAATCTTTGTAAGGCTAACGGCCATTTTCATAATCAGACTTTAAGGAAGCTTTAATTTAAAGTCACTTTAAGTATAGGGAAAGAAATGCATTTTTTATGGTTAAAGTAACGTTAAGTATAAAGTCCGATTATGAAAATGGCCTTAAGAGATAAAAATTGGCAGAAAGAGTAAATGCAGAAGAGCAACAAATCCCACTTTAACCATAAAAGGATAACTTTGTAAGAATTTCCAAACCGAGACAATGGGGATTAGGAATCTTCATAAAGTAAATTTCAGAATCGAAAAAATGGAACAACCTGTATAGTAAAAGTATAATAGCAAAATAAAGTTAGAACCTGAAACTCTTAAAGCAAGGAAGAAGTACTGCCAGATGAATATGTCCGCATATAAAGCAAAAATCACTAAAAAAAAAAGAAATTAAAAAAGAAGAAAAGGAGAATGCTCAATTGACAAGCCCAAAGAGTGGAAAAAGGAACCAGAAGAATTGAAAAAGAGGATAAAATGAGACATGGGAATGAAAGAAGTTTTGGAAAAAGACACCACCAAAAGAATCAAACTTGCCTTTGAAAGCATAAGTATTTCTTTGGTTTAATTTATAATTAATGAGTTTAAACAATGTTAAGAAATTTCAGTCTGAAAAATAGTTTAAAAACAATCACAGGCCATTTACTATAATTATCGTATTATGCAAAATTCTATTCTGAAGAAATTTATTAAATATACATACTGGCTTTAAACTTTAATTTTGCAAAAGTTACCAAACGTTTTTTGCGAAGACGAATCGAGCAAATTCATTTAAAAGGCCACTTGAATGACAGTTATCTTTTAATACGCAAATGAAGCAAGTTAATTATAACCGGACGGAATATATGCAAATGGAAAAGCACTCAGCGTTTCGCTAACGATTGATAGCTTCATTTTTTTTATGCAGAGCATGAGATTTTTAGCTTATTAAAAGACTTTTACTTTAGCCAATGTCAATAACCTTAAAATTAATGAGTGAAAAGCACGCTTCTTAAACCAGAAGCTCCCAACTGGGTCGATATCGACCTCTTTGGGGGACGATGGATTCTTGAAAGGAGTCGATGCATCTATAGGAGTCGGGCGGGGGTCGATGAACCTGTAGGAGTCGGTTAGGGGTCGATGAATACAGGGATCGATTTAAGGGCCGATGATGATAGTGATCGCCTGCAAGTCGATTATGGAAAAAAAATGTTTTTCTTAATCCGATGAAATACCTGCATATTCCATTTAAAATAACAAAAGTTGGTACTTATTTGTTAGGTTTCTGATCGTCATTTGTTTAATTTCTTAACAAATTCTGTCGGTTCAGGTAAATTTATTTATTTCTTTTGCCAAAAAAGTTGAGAAAATGAAATGAAAATAAAATGAACGTCAAATCTCGAAATTCCTTTAAATTACTATTATTATTAGTAAAATGTAAACGTAACGTAAATTTAAAATAAATGATTTTTTGATAAACATGAATATATTTTTTGAAAATTTGTATTCTTTCGTTTTTTTTTTTTCTAATTGAAAGTAACTTCGTATTTGCTTTTAGAATGATTTCATTTTAAGGAAATGGATTTCTTCTTATAGGAAGAATTCGAAAGATTAGGGATTCGAGGCATTCGAGAAAATTAGGATTCGTCCCACATATTTAAATAAGCATCATCTTTCTTCTATAAATAATTATTGTAATTATTAGCATTTTTTTAAACAAATTCTTAAGTGAAAATATTTCTTTTTAATAGTCAGAAGCTGTGTGTTTTATATTGTTTATTTTTTATGATTGGCATTAGACCAATTAGGTATTATTGCTAAAGCGTCATTCAGAGAACCCATCATTACGAAAACTGAAGAGAAAACATTTTTTTTTCAACTTTTTGTATGTATACTCTGTGGACGAACGATAGTTCGAAGATACAGACAAATTTAGACAGTTCGAGTGTACGTCTGATTTTACCTGAACGTGTTTAGCTGGCGTTACAAACTGTCAGGTTACGTGATCAAAGTCAAAACTACTTCTTTTTCTTCGTTAAATTATTTTAGATTTTAAATCAGTTTTTAAAATAATTTGAATCAAATACCAAATCTTTCCTGTAATAAACTACTAATTAATATGAATTTATAGAATATAAATAACTTATATTTCCTTATACAGGATGTCCCAACAGTAAGTTCTCGGGCTATATCTCGATAACTACCGAAGATACAAAAAAACTTTTCTGATATTTTGCTTAGTACCATGGTCACCCTGTAACAATAAATATATATTTAATAGTGGCTTGGAATAAGCTAAAGTACCAACTACATCTGCACCAAAAATCTTTTTTCTTAAGTTAAAAATAAATAAAATACGAATAAATAAAATAATAGCTGCTAACGACACTTTTTAGACAAAATATTAAATATCTTCCAAACGGTTAGATTTAGGCAGAGATTAGGGTATATAAAAAATGTATAGAATTTCATGGGCTATCCAAAATTGGCATCGAATACAAGGTGTGCCATTTGAAAAAATAAAAAAATTGCGTTCAACCACTGTTTCGATTAACTCTATATTAGGTCAATGTAATTTTGTTATAAACACTAAAAGCAGTATAAAGCAGTAGTCATCGAGATATAGCTCGAGAACGCACTCTTGAGACATCTGTATAATAGAATCCCCACGTCTCATCGTCAAGTGGACCAATCGTTTTAGAGTTTAAAAGAGAACCTGTGTTAAAAGGTACAATTTCTTTCCTTAGGAGCGTCCACTGTGATCTGTATGTACAGGGAAATCAGAAATGATTTCAGCCCACGTGACTCCGCCGTGAACGCATGAAACCCGCCAAGACAATCAAATCAAATCAAAATCAAATACAACAGAACGAAAGTCATCGACAAATATACGTCAATATGAAAGAACAACCTGATTTTTTTGACTGTTGGTACTGCTGAGAAGACAAAACCTAATTCAAATTGGTCAAGTGGATTGAAATCATTTTTGATGTCACTGTATTTGCAGCACTTTTTATTAACTTCTGGCAAAGTTCAACGAAAAACAAGGAACAGATAAAATAGCGACATCTTACTATCGCTTTTTGACCTGTCAAAACTATTTTATCTGTTCATCACTCTTACATCGCAATTGCGAATAAATTGGACAAGTCGTTTTTGTTTGCAGTGGAAATGTCGAGCTACGTCTCTGCTGAAGAAGCCCCAAGCAGGGCTGAAACAGCTGTCCAGAGGCTGCTCGAGGTTTTCACTGCAATCAAAAACGTTTTGCACAAATTTTTTTTGAAAAACAAGGAGACATGGAATTGAAAATTAAGAATTTATTCATTTTTGTGTGTGATTTCTATAGTAAATTGAATCAAAAATATTTGAAGATAAGAAAGAGAACGCCTAAAAATCTCTTGCTTAATTGTTTCTTCTTTTCAAGAAATTGAACCATATCTTATATGTACATACATACAAGAAATATTTGGAGTGATCTTAAGCGAGCTCTACACTGTAAATAATAACAGCGATCGATGCTATTTACGATCTACACCGCATCTTTGTGTTAAAATTAACACATTTTCGTGTGAATATGTAAGGATTTTAACGCTAAACCCGTGTTAATTTTCACACTAAATCTGTGTTAATTTTCACACTGCACCGCAACCGCAAGTCACAGCGTTTTTCAACAGGGTTGGGGCGATATTTGCAGACAGAGGAGGGGTAAAGTGTTCAACCAAAAAAAAAAACATAAAGCCTCAAACAAAAAAAACAAAAACAAAGGAACGTTAAAATTTGACTAAAACAGAAAAGCAAGAGGAAATTGAATCAGTCCTTCAGTACAAGGGGAAATCGATTATTCTAACTGGATTTTGATAATATCTGAAAATAAACCTTAATAATACTTACAAAACGTCCTGCATTATATAATCCTAAATTAAACGTAATATTTCTACGTGAGCCTCGGCAGGATTCAACTTTCGCTAATGAATTCACGTTTTTTGGTCCTCGGGGTCGACGTCATGTCACCCTATAGATTAAATCTAGCATGGAACACAAACCAGCGGCGTCGAAGCACACAACAAACAAGAGCGTCGCGACGCGATAATTATTATTAAGATCGAGATACGACGACGTCGTCGGCTGAATGTGGATGAAAGTGGCGGCGCGTCTCCCGGCGAAGGCGTCGCTAGACTGAATAACCGTGTACCGAAACGGCACTAGTAAATCCAATATAATCATAATATAATGATAATACTCTTTACAGGATCCGTGGATTTAGTGGCGGCAACTAATCGTCTTATATGAATTTTGCCTCTTTTTCTAATCCGGATCAGGTCTTGCGCCGGCTCTGGAACGATACGGCTCGAAAATTTACACGTGCACGCGCAGTTTATGGACGTGCTTAAACTTTCTTTATGCGTTTTTCGAAATTTCTCGAGCTCAAGATCGGATTCCGTTTTAGTGTTTTTTTTTTTTTTTTTTTAAATTCTACCTCGAAAGATCTGGATCTGTCATTGCGAGTTAATATTTTTAATTTTTTTCGTATCTCATACTATGTTATTATTCTCATCAAAACACACGTGTGTTTTGCAAGCAAATCACGACGCCATTACAAGCCCAAAAGAATAAGAACTTTTTTTTGTAATCTTAGCTTGGGCTACATAAAGTAAACGAGCATTTTCGTATTTTTTTTTGCAGATTACCTTTAAATGAAACAAAACGCAACGGAAAACGTAGATTCTGCCGCCTATTTTTTGTTCTGTTTTGTTTCATTGCTTCAGATATTAATAATAATAAAATATAATATCAATAAAACTTCTCGATAGGAGACAGAGAGTTACATGCAAAAAATATAGCTGATATGTACAGTTGCGATCAAATAATAAGGAAGGGGTAAGCCTGCGGCGGTTTCGATTAGGATGATCGCGATTGTACGACTTAACTGCAGATTGATACGTCGTCTTGAAGATTTCTGCCGAAATTGAATCAATTAATTTGACTGAATTTGACTGACTTATAGTTGAAAGCAAAAAATTAGTAGACAAAAACAGTTTCCTGTAATTGTTCTTTCCTCAAAAAATGGTATCTATTAATTAAAGGCAACTTCACAGATTTTACTAA
This sequence comes from Prosopocoilus inquinatus, assembly GCA_036172665.1. Taxonomy (NCBI): domain Eukaryota; kingdom Metazoa; phylum Arthropoda; class Insecta; order Coleoptera; family Lucanidae; genus Prosopocoilus; species Prosopocoilus inquinatus. The sequence continues at coordinate 5,444,941 of CM069873.1, forward strand.
AGTCTTAAGCCTCTTAAATCTTAAACTTTCATAATTTTTAAAAATCATCTGTGAAGTAGTCCTTAATCAATACCAATTTGAGAAAGAAAAAAAGAATTCTAGGTAACCGTTTCTTGTCTACTATTTTTTGCTTTCGACTGTATTTCAAAAAAAAAAAAGAATTTTACTTAAAATTTACGACGAGTGTTTTGCTCTGTGATAAACAAAAGAAAATTAACGAAAGTGTATCTCTTGATTTATTTATACTTAAGAATTAACGAACAGAAGAATGATCGATTAACATAAATGAAAATTTGAAGAAATTAATAAATTAATTAATTATTTCGTGTAAAAAGTATTACGTAATATCTGTTCAAGAAATTTAAGTTACAATCACAATAATACTCTTTGGTATCTTTCTTATTAATTATAATATTATTGAACATATAAAATAGCGACATCTTACTATCGCTTTTTGACCTAACATTGCAGTAGGATAGACAAATTGAAGCGGGATTTGCTCCTAATGAGTCCCCCATGCAAGGCGGCCATGCTTGCTGTCAAAACATAATGAAAGATTTTAGAAAAATTTTGTGCAAATCGTTTTTGATTGCAGTGAGAACCTCGAGCAGCCTCTGGACAGCTGTTTCAGCCCTGCTTGGGGCTTCTTCAGCAGAAACGTAGCTCAACATTCCCACTGCAGACCAAAAACGACTTGCCCAATTTATTCGCAATTTATTTTGCGAATAAATTGGGCAAGTCGTTTTTGGTCTGCAGTGGGAATGTTGAGCTACGTTTCTGCTGAAGAAGCCCCAAGCAGGGCTGAAACAGCTGTCCAGAGGCTGCTCGAGGTTCTCACTGCAATCAAAAACGATTTGCACAAAATTTTTCTATAATATTATTAATTATAATATTATTAATTATTATATTTTGTTTGCAGTGGGAATGTCGAGGTACGTCTCTGCTGAAGAAGCCCCGAGCAGGGCTGAAACAGCTGTACAGAGGCTGCTCGAGGTTTTCACTGCAATGAAGAACGATTTGCACAAAATTTTTTTATAATATAAGACGAAGTTAAAAAATAACATCAAATCGGAAGAGGTAATGACGTCAGGTTGGGTCCTTGGGGAATACCATATTTATGGTTGATTGTGCGGTTAATTAAGACACGTCTGAATTTAATTCAAACGCACAGGTTCTCTGATGTTCCTAAGAAAATGAAAAAGAAATGATTTTAACTATGACATTAAAAAATAATATACAATATGGAAACCGATTTGCGTTACATAACAAGCTGGATCATAGTTAAGATAAAGTAGGACACAAACCCTATGCACATTGTGCATATTATGCGCTCTTTGCTAAAAAAAAAAAATAGAAAATGGCGCCCTTTCTGTAATACACTAATTTAAACCGTACTTATACTTCATACAATTGTTTTTTTTTTTAATTTGAACTCAAGCACTCATTAACAAATTTTATATACTTTATACACTTTATATTATGAGAACACGATTCATAAATTTCTTCTCGAATTGTTTAAAACATTTTTACATAGTTTTAGAGGTAAGTCTAGTAAATAATCTGTATACTGAATAATTTGTTCAAACTTTAACATCGTATTCCACCCTTCACGTTAATGATAAAATTCTTATGAACATTATACGGAAGTGATTATTTAAAAAAGATACAGTCACTTGAAATTCAAGTAATAACGTATAACAAAATTACTTATTAGGAGTAATATTTAATTTAGTTTTAATTTATTATACTTTATTAACTGATTGCCTTGTGCAGAAATAAAATTGGATATCCCGCATTCCTGCATTACTGTACCTTAGAGAAAGATTAAAAAAAAAGTAATTACAAATGAACTGAAGGTAATGGCCTATATTGTCATCGCATGATTAAGATCGCCTCTAACTAAAGCCGTGTTTAATAAAATAAAAATAAACGATGTAGCTTTATGCGGATTTCATGAGTAAGAGAGTGAGAAAGAATTTAATCACTCAATGTAACTTATTGTTCTATCGAATATTCGAGGTACACTGTTATTAAAAAGTAATTAAAAGAAAAACAGCATTTTTGAAGTTCAAATGACCATACATTTTTTAAAGAATCACTTCCGGACGATATTTATAAGAACTTTTCTCATTAATTTGAATGGAGTAGAATAAGATTCTAAAGTTTGCCAAGTTATTCAGTGACATCCTGTATATTATAGGTCGCGAAGACGAGTAATGCAACAAATATGTCGACTATTTCCTATTTATTATGACTGAAAAAAAAAAATTATGTATCATAAATAAGGTTCCACACCGTATATTAAGTCAGACCGAATTATTACCTAACTCCATGTACACAAAAAAAAAATTCTGTCAGCTTGACTGTTTATCAAACTTTACTTTATTTTAGCACTTGTCTGTTGTAACACATAACTATAAAAGTAAACAAAGTAAAAGAAAATACTCAGCTTGGAATACCACAAAGTAAATGCTCACCAAATCAAATTTTTGACCATTTATTCTATTTATGTAGAATGGAATTAAAATACTTACATTAAATTATTTATACTCTTCTCATTTGTTATCAATAATTTGACACAGATTTCTGTGAACTCATATTCTGTGTTAAAATTTTTAAAAAGTCGGTATCTACATTTTAAAGTACTATTTAGTTTTTAATTTCATAATGTTTTAAAGGTGTTCTACTTTTCGAAAATAAATTATTTGATTTGCAATTTACAAACTACTTGATTTTATATTATCAAACAATCATCTTTGTATTTCTCAAAAAAGAAATCTACTCTGTAATGGTGCACATCCTGTATATTTAATTTAATTTAATCTATTGGTTATTTTCAATTTATACATTCATTTTGAACACTATACAGATTGTACTGATAAAGAATGATAAGATTAAACAATTAGGAAATATTGTCTCAAGATCAAAATACTTTTACGAAAGAGTTTACTAAAGTAAATAGTAAAATATGGTCATCAACGTTAACTTGGCGAAATTACCATTCAGTTTTAGTTATGTTTTAATAACAGGTTTAACAAATAAAAATGGTTTTTAATAGTCGTACAAAGCCCAAAATTAAAGACAAAAAAAGAACAACTTGAAAATAAATTTAGTATGAATAGACATAATTATTTTTCTGATCGACTTCTACACTGAACTTTTTATTTGTTCTTTATTTGTGTTGTTAAAAAAAAAACTGTTCTTGTATTCTGTACACGAAGGTTAAGTTATTAAAGAAACTTTAATTAAATAAAGGCGTTTTGTGCAACTCTACATCTTATAACAAGATTTGGCTCGATTTCACTCAAATCACTCAAAACAAAATTTCTTAGGTCACGCAGTTCTATATTTTTTTTTTCTTCTAATTTTGATTCAATTAATTTTTTTTTTTTTAATAAAATTTAGTGCATAATTTAAGTTTCTCGCGAAATTAAACCTATTTTGCGGTAAGAAACAGTGTAAAATCTTAACACGAGGTAATTGAATGAAGTTTTAATCATAAAGTTATAAGAAAATAGTTTTTAAACTTTGGAAAGGACACTGTGAAATCGCAGGTAACACTCTACGTTTCGCTAACGCTTGATAGGTTTGTCAGGATAAGAGTTAACTTCAGCCATAGAATTATACAGTGTGTGTCGAGATTAAAGTTGATGAGACAATAATTATGAAAGTTTTTGTTTTAGTTTCGTTTCCTCGGAGAAATGATTTTGTAAACAAAAGCGAAGAATTGCAAATTATAAGCAACCCAAAACAACAATCAATAATTATAAATATTGAAGTATTTTTACTCTTTTTATAGCAAGAAATCAGAACTATTTTAAGGTAATTAAGCAAGCAAATCGACATGTGCATTCAACAAGGATTACTTTACTATAAAATCCTATTTTTTCCAAAAAAAAAATAAAATAAGTAAAATCTCTTCCGTATGCTAAGTAAATCTGGGCACGCACTGTATAAAGGAAGAATTGATTCAAAATGTTTTCTTTTCTTTCTTAAGCCGGGATATTTATATTTATATAGTTAAAAAAAAAATATTTGATATATTTCAGTTTGGAATTTTTATTAGTTGCATACTTATGGTGGGTTTCACCAAAAAAAAAAATATTAATCAGTGATTAATTTAATTCTCCGAATAAGGAACGTCGTTGGACGAAGTTAACAATGGATTTGAAACGACCAATTATGCTGTTTCGCTCAACCAATCACACGCTGTTAAATTAAAAATTAATCAGGGATTAAATAATTTTTGTGAAACCGCGGGTTAAACGGGTTAACGATAATAGCTTCGAAATACAAACAATTAAATTTAATCGTTTAATGATTAACATAAATCCACGTGTTTAATAAATTCCCTAAATTTAAAATATTATATCTGCTTGTTGTGCTAGATTTCATTAATTTAATTTCGCGAGTAGATTTTCGCGCCGTTTTTAATTATTTATTAATTAATTTATTCGTTTTTGAAATGCCCACCACGAGGAGCGATTTGCATGTGAGTGCAAAAGCATTACATGACAGGGCAGATAAAAACAGTAATCCTCGTTAATTAAGTTAAATAAGCTTAAGTGGTGGTCGATGATTGCCAAAGAGCAGAGAAAGAAAGAAGGAAGGAAAGAAAAAAAAAACGTAAACAAAACGTGACAGCAGCGTTTCGATTCGACTTGACGCACGATTTTCAGCGGCGAAAAGGAAAACAAAATAATAAAGCCAATAAATAAACATGAAAACGAAACAGTATCATTCATTGCGTATCCACAATATAGAAAACTCACCTACACAAAAAAGCTCTAAAGAAATTTGTAAAGTAATGGAAAGTCAATATATATCACTCCATCTATTTGTTCACTTAGTCACACAATGCGAGTTAAGCCCCGGTACTTAGTGTAGATAAAACCCGAGTTTAGCGCAAATCGGTTTACAGTGGATTCCTAACTATATACACGCTCCTAATACGAAAGCTGTATTAAATAAGTAGAATTGATCCTAACTTTTCGTTCCGCGCGGCCACGCCCCGGCGACCGTGTCGGGGAAACTCGTGCGCGCATCGCCCAAATGCACTAGCCAACCTTCTTCCAGAGCTTTCGGACCTAAAGCTTTCGAGCCACTGCACAATGCTAGGAAAGCGGACGCCGATTTTCCCGGCACTTTTCCTTTCGATCTTTGCCGATTCGACTAGACGCCGACAGACCATCGCGTTTATTTTATTTTTTTTTGCACAAACTCAAAATTAAAACAGAGCTTTTATGTTTATGTTAAGTTATAACACAAAAGCTCTGATTTAATTTATTATATAAAAGCTCCATTTTAAGTTATAACAAAAAAAAGGTATGTTTTCCGTTATAAAAGTTCTGTTTTAAGATACAGTGTGTCCCCGGATTGACTCCGCGAGACGTACAATGGGCCAAATTTTTTTTAATTCAGGTTTCTTGTTTTGAAGTTCAGGTCTGCTTAGCGCGAAATAAACGTGTGTCAAATTTGACGTTGAATTTCTTCAAGGAACCGGAATTTTCACACAAGAAGAAATAAAATCTGTGCAGGTAAAGCTGCCTTCCTTTTTAATTTACGGTGATATGCCAAATGTCAACATTCGAGAAAGAAAAATTGAATTACATTATAATTATAATAAAATATTAACGCCACCTACACGTTTATTGATCAAAATACAAATAAAAAGCGATTATTCAAATAATAGTCAAATAATAGCACCTGATCGCGTTAATTTCTTACAACTGTACTAAAATATAAACAGTCACAATAAAACTAAGCCTAACCGAGACGGGCGAATTGATAAAAAAGAAAGGGAAAAATTAACAAAATATAAATATAAAAAAAAAGAGACAAAGGAAAACAATGGTCCGTATTCTCATCTCGGGTTTAATTTAGCAATGCCGTGATTCAATTCTCTATCACTCTCTTACTCATGAAATTAGCATAAAGCTATATCGTTTATGTTTATTTTAATCGCGGCTTTAGTTAGAGACGACTTTAATCAAGTGATGAGAATACGGCCCAATGTTTCTATAAATAAAATGAAAAGAGAACGCAGAAAATTCTTTGCGCGAGCGACGAATAAAGCAGAAACGAAAACAAACTCCAGTCAATCAAGAAAATCAATGAAATAATAAAAATCGAAGAAACAATTGGAAGTACCTCGGTAAGGATTCTCGTTCTCGAAAATTTGGAGAAAAAAGAAAACAAACAACAAATTTTAGAAACAAGAGCGCTTAAATACCAAAAAAAAAATAGTCAAAATGAAGAAAAAACCTAACCCTGAAAGAGACAAAGGTAAAATTGAAGAAAAAAAAAGAACAAAAATTTTTTAAAATTAATTAAAATAGGAAAAACGAATCGAAGGATCTTGCTAAAAAAGAAACGAAAAAACAAACACAGAATGTTCTTTGCGCAAGCAACAATCAAGTAATAAAAATCGAAGACACAGTTGGAGGTACCTTGGTAAGGATTCTCGTTCGAAGATTTGGAGAAAAAAGAAAACAAACAAAAAATTTTAGAAACAAGGGTGCTTAAACAACAAAAAAATTAATCAAAATAAAGAAAAACATAACCCCCTGAAAGGGACAAAAGCAAATTGAAAAGAAAAACCAATTTTTTTTTTTTAATTAATTAAAATAGCGAAAACAAATCGAACGATCTTGCTAAAAAAATGAAAAAAACAAACGCAGAATGTTCCTTGCGCAAGCAACAAACAAACAAACAAGAAATTAATAAATTTCAGAAACAAAAGACGATCGCATCGCATTAATTAAAGAGAAGAAATCCCAAACCCAATCGAATTAAAAATCGAAAAAGATAAAAATGAAAGTATCTTAGGTGGGATTCTCTTCTTCGAAAATTTTGAAAAAATAAAATAAAATAAAATAAAATTCAGAAACAAAACGCGATCGCTTAAATTTAAACCAAAAAATTACTTAAAATAAAAGAAAAAATTATTCCCGATTTGGATTAAAAAAAAGCAAATCAAGAACAAACTAGGAAAAAAAATAACTGAACGTAAATTTTGCAAAAAGGAAAAAATTAAACAAAAAGGAAACAAAAGACGATCGAACGGTATTGTTAAAAGAAATGAAAAATGATTTAATTTAAACTGCACTGTAAAATAAGTTGCAAGTATTTAGTTTAATTCCGGGAATAAGTAAAGATTCCAGAAGTTTACGACTCCAATAAAATCCGGAATCTATTTAACATAATTCGGTGTATTTTTGCGTTTATTTTTTCATTATTTTATGGTAACGGCAACTATATATATAATTTAAGGTATTGCGATCAGTATTAAATTAACACCTTTTCTTCATCTTAATCACCCTTTATAATTAAAATGAAGCTGATTCTGACGAAGCTATTAATCGATAGCGAAAGGTTGAGTTTTTTCCAGTCATATTTCTATCCGGTTTAAGATTAAGAAAACATTTTATTTAAAATTAAAGGTTGTTATCGTTACTCATGTTGCTTTTTTTGTACTCGTATAGCAATGTTCATTTTATTAACGGACGGGACGATTAAAGTTTAGTTTTCTTTTTTACTTTACTCATATAACTTTTAGTTTTGTATGCGGCGATCCATGAAAAACAAATTTCACTATTATCAAGGCAATTATTATTAACACACACTTGAACAATGAACAAGGTTGGGTCTTTCGAGAATGCATTTTGCAGCTTTATTTTCTCAGAGAACGAATCAGATATCGTCTTAACGTAACGATCACTGAATCCCTCTGCTCCTTGAAAACAAACAACTTGTTTACGATATTTTCCTGGAGTACCTAATTGTGGATAAAAGATTTCCTATATAGTCAATACGTGGATTGTGTTAAGGAAGCTTGATCAGAGAAAAACATCCTTTATATTTCTCATCCGGTCATTTCACGTGAAATCTAAGCTAAGCTTTTCCGAAAGCTTCTTTGTTTCACCAATACAAATGAAAGTACGAACGTTATAAAATTCCGCGTATTTGTAGAGATCCACACTATTAAAAATTGTTACAAATTCGATTTGTTTCTCGAGTTTAAACTAGTTTGTAATTTCTCGTCGTGTTCAAAGAGTAGCTATACCTGATTACTTAAGGCTTACAAAAAAAATGTCCGTTGCAAGCTTTAGCATTTATTAAGTGTCCTCGCATTGCTGATATTGTCGTAATTTCACTTTGACGTTTTAATTAATCTACAGACTAAATGGTTTTTAAAATAGAAAACGGCTTGCTGGATACTTTCTGTATTCAAGTCGTATGTAAGTAACAGAAAACTTCTTCCGTGTGTGCTTAAAAAAATACATTTTTAGGAAGTATAACATGCGGAATATTTCGTTTAAAATAACAGTGTTGCCACTAAGAACAAAATGATAATTTTATTTCCGATATTTCCAAAGTGTTTCCTACACTGATAACCTTTATTTAAAAAAAATGACTTCCACATCTCTAGTGAGTAAAAGCTGAGCTAGTTGATTAAAAGCAGTGCAAAAGAAGTGAGGAGCAAATAAATAAAAAGGGACAATACGCAAATCTAAACAGAAGAAAAAGATTCTGAAATTATAGTTACACGAAGAAACGAAGAGGGTTCGCAGAATGAAGACGAAAGCGTGAAAAGAAATTAGGAGCAAATAAATCTAAAGGAGTGAACTCTAAACCTAAGAAAAAGCTTCTGAAGTTATAGTTACATGAAGAAATGAAAGAAAGAGTTTACAGAATGAAGACGAAAGCGTGAAAAGAAGATTTGGAGAAAGGGGGACGATGACTTAGCAATGAAGAATAATTTTTTCATAATTTAAGACATTATTGTTCTGATGAAATAATCAGGTTTATTTAATTTAGAACTATTTCTACCTAATCTAACTAAATGTAAGTGATGTTAACAAGGCAATTTGCTTATTAGGGTAATGATTTATTCAGTGGCAGAGTGGCTCTATAAATTTTTGGTTGCTAGGAGACAAAATGCCCTCTCACAACTGCAACATGCACTATTATATGTATTACGTTGAAAGGGGCTCAAATTCGAAGTTCATCAGAGGCTCACAGGGCTCACTTGCCCTTGAGTGGCTAAAGCTCTGGCCAGTTCCCCACTGGATTTATTGTCGGAAGCTATTGTAGAAGATTTCTCGTTCTAAATGCAAAAGGAAAGCATTTATCTATAAAATAAAATTTAGAAATTGTTTACAGAAGGGGAAGAAGAAGAATCTGTCCTTGGGCGCATCCTTTATCCTTGACTCTTCCAAAGCTAAGACCTTGGTCACCGATTTAAAATCTAATGGAGAGGTTCGTAGGGCTAACTTAAAGGAAAAAACTCAGAAACTGGTAATAGCAGAAAAAAATAACATGACAGTAATAATTAAAGAAACTCAAGATAAAGATTAACCTTGATTTGTTATTTTTTTACAAAAATTTGGTAATATACAGGGTGCCGAAAATTTAGAGGACTTACTCTACGGCACATTCCAGAAAAGTAAACATACTTATAAAAAGTAATTAAAAAAAATCGAGGAACGTTTTATTGGTAACGAAAGTTGTAGTTTTAACACCGTTTTACATTTTTTAGATTTAAAGCGTTGCTTGAAAATAAAATTAGCAAAGCATTTGCTTAGTATCGCTAAATAATAATAATTTTAGAATGATTTTGGCAAAGGTGTATTTTATCATTTTTATTTTATAATTTTGTTATGCTTTAAATTAAAAAAAAAAGAAATCTTGAAATGCGTTTTTTTAACGTATCTTTCACATTCAGTCCCCGAAGGGTGTCCAGTACACAAATTTGGACTTATAAATTAAAAAAAACAGAAACCATTTAACAAATAGTACATTTCGTTTAAAACAATTTAAATGTCTAAATTATTATAGTAATAAAAAATAATAAAAAAAGCTTAATGTTAAGAAGATTAGGCAAACTATGTTTTTTAATTGATCGTGTGCTCAATTAATTAAATGGAATTTTCGTGTTTTTTTTTCTTTCTCTTCCTTCTCTTTCGTGTATCTAATTTGATTTCAGGGCTGCTTGTTTTTTTTTTAATTCTCATCTAAGTTGCATTGCATCTAATTATTTTATTTCTTTATCTTCTCATTTAAGTTATTTAAAAAATTACTGTGCTTCATACATTTTTGGTACAAAGTCCATTTAATTCGAGGCATTCTTTGACCTGTTAATTTACGTACAAATGTAATAAAACTGAGAGAGAAACATCAAATCAAACAATAATAATTCACAGAGGTCTCAGTTTGAAACAAAATATTATTATATTATATTACATTATAATATCAAATTTGACATCTTGTCACGTGGGTCTAAGAATATAAATATATATTTTTTATTTGATTCTACTTTTTGTGTATTTAGTAATTATTTATTCTAGACGGTTGGAGTTCCTAAAGAAGTAATTATTTTTTTATTCTTTTTTTTTTTAATTGTACTTGAAAGTAACAACTTTTTAATCGATGCCATCACGAAGTCAATTATCATCGTTTCGTCGTCTGTTATCTAACCCATTCGAAACTCGGCGGACTACAAAATGAAAACAGTCCGAAAACAACGGAACAAAGCAACAATAACTAAAATTAAATTGCAGTTTAAATTAAATTACACGATGCGCTCGCTCGGTTTTGGCTTCGCTCTTTCCCTCTCCCTTCCGCTTTGCGAGAGACAAGGCGCGAGCGCGCGGGATGAATTAATTCGACGGTGCAGCTGGTCCGCTGCACACGCGAAAATTGAAAATCCCCCCACCTAGCCGCTCTCGTTTTCCCCGGCGCGCGGAAATTCATCACGGCGACCAATGAGAATGCACCTGTTAACGGAAATTGATGCGACAGGCAATGAGCACGGCAGCTTTCGCTGTTCGCGCTTCATTCACAGAAAAATGCAGGCAATTTTTTTTTTGTTTTTCGATGGAGGAAAGCGAAAATTAAGAAAAATCACTTCAAGCAAGTAAATAAACAAGTGAAAGTATGTTAAATATAAAAGTTTATGAAGCAAGTTTCAAAAGAGACGGGCCATTTTTAAAGTTTTTAATTCGAGTAAACCATGACTTATAAACTAGCAGTTAAAGTAAGCTTTTAATAAATGAACCAGGCCTTGGTTAAATCAGTTTGAATTATCTGACAATCTGATGATTTAAGTCAAAATTTCTGTTGTCTTATCAAAATTGCCAACAACCTTTAACAAAGTCATGGGTTACCCCAATTAAGAATTTTTTAATGACCCTTTAATTACCTAGATCAAAGTAGTTGAATTTTTAGAACAAATTTATGACAATAGCAGTGATAACTATGACTGTTAAAAAGCTCCAGAGCTTTTTTTAGTATGTGATACAAATTTCTTTCTATTTTTTTATCTTTAATTATTAGCGTAACAACCAATTTAAATTTAAAAATCTGATTATGTAGCAACAACTTCGTAAAATTCTCCATCTTGGTTTAATTGTTCTGTTCCATCTCTTTGTTATCTTCAAGCAAGGAATGTTCTTGACGTCCTTGACGATCCCAAAAAATTAAAGGTTCTAAATTCTGCAAGAATTTAATTTAATTGAACCTGCCAATTTATTAATTTGTTCATTTTTTCGTTTTGTATTATCTATTTCGTCTTCTTTCGATAAAGAAGATAATCGTTGTATATATTTTTTTTTCGAACGGTATGTCAAAGTCACCTGTCAAATTACAGAATGTTGAAGAATTTATTAAACACTGTGATCTAAATTATACTTCTAATAAATTTCCAATTCTTAATTAAATTTCAATAACCTTCTTCCTATTTATGTCTAAATACAAAAAGTTTATAAAAGTCGATCACAATCAGAAAGACTGAAAGCAGCGTATCACCCTGTAGAATGTAGTACTTCAATGTAGTCACAATTTCATAAGTACCTATATTCTGTTTTTTTTTTTATTTCGGAGGAGTACTTTGAAAGTACTCGTCCGAAATAAAAAAATAGCGTATAATTAAATACACAATCCATTATTATGATTATATATTTTGCTGGAAATAATTTATTGCTGACAGTATCTCATAAAAAAAGACATCAATAGCGGGCTTGATATATTCCAAATTTGAAAGTAATTTATAATACACGAGGTACATTGGATTTAATTTTTTTACCTGTGGTCAATAACAATAAACGACATGTTAAGGGTGTCCTACATATGAACGCCAGAATACTGGGCTCCTCTCTGTATTAGGATTGGAATGTTAGAATGCTAGCGTCTATATGTAGTCTCCTTTAAAGTAATCTTATTTATATATTTATTTATATAAGTATTCAAGTAAGTTTAAATACTTCTGTTTATATAAATCGTAGATGTAATAATAAGGAATATGAGAAGTTCTGTCAAAAATTACTTACAGTTTAGTTTTGAATCTCTCTTTAAGTTGCCTGTATACCTATTATTATTAATCATCCAGATGATAATTATTTAAGAAATTTATTTTTCGGAAATTATGAATGGCTTTAAAAATATTCGTCGATATTATCTGATTTCTGTCTTCGTAAGCAACTACCTACTTTGTTTTGTGGACTCTTGCTTTGTTCTTTCTGAGTTCAAGAGCTTTTAGAAGAAATGATGGAAGAAAAACACATAAATCTGCTCCACAAAAGTAGGTACTTATTTCTGTGGAGCAGATTTGAGTTTATTTCACTTAACCAGTAACTTCACTATGCGCTATGCACATGTGTTAGAAAAAAGTTTTTTTCCCAAATTCTGTTTATATGTCTCCGCTGTCTTTGTAACGCATCCTCTTTGACTATGGAATTTAGTTCTCATTTATTTCTATTTCAGAAATTTCAATTTTCCTCAGGTCCTACCTCTCTTCGTAATAGTTGTGGTACATACCGGGTGTCTCATCTTATAATGCATGGAGAAAATTAAAAGGGTAGCTAAAGGAGATGACAATTTGTATTGCTCTCGCCTTAACTTTTAATTTATTACGAGATAATCTTGTCCAAATTAAATTATAATTACTTTTAACAATGGTGATGCGTTCGTAGAAAAAAAAACCTTTGTGTTTCGATACAGATTGACTTGCAACGGCACTAAATCCTTTGCTAAAAAGACAGATAGATGTTTTATCGCAGATAATTAAACTGTTCTCGCTTATAACACTTTACGATCGCCATTAATTTTCAGTTTACTACTCGTTTCGACAAGTATCCGTCTGTTCATCATCAACGTTCATCCACGTTTGCTTTGGACTTATTTTTTACACGTCGAATCTCCTAGTTAAATAAACATCGAATCTATCCAATTACGAAGTCAGCTTTTTCTTTTCCTCTCCTGGTATTGTCTGTCGTGTCCGCGTGTTACGCGTTTCGACTCGCAAGGATGCTGCAGCCGCGAGGATCGCCTTCAGGACACGCCTCCTTTTGTCTCAACGCCTACTACGCGACGACGCCTGCGCGCTCTCGCGCGCGTCCATCGACCAATACAAGGTGTACTCCGTAAATCAATTCGACGGCGGCCGTCGTCGTCGAGAACAGGTGCGAAAAGGACGCGCGGGCGAGACAGAGACGCTCGCAGGATTGGGTCGCCAGAGGACGCGCGCGGCGTTCCCCAAAGATTTCGAGTCAAGTTCACTTGAGTTCGATTCTCCGGCGCTGCTGTTTAAATATTCGTAATCCTCATTGATTTGTATTTCTCTGTCTTCGTGGGGACTGGAGCAGGTACTTGTCTTTCTTCTTCTTCTTCTTCTCCATTCTCATCCTGTTTCCTGTATAAATTAAAAATATATGAAATGGAAGAAGCATTTTGCAATACAACACAAGGGAAAGGACGATTGCAAGGATTTGGTGCTTTGGTGTTTTGTTTTTTTTTCAATTGCTGGAAACTAACAACCATTAACGGCTAATTGAAAAATCTCCCTCTAAAAAAAAAGAGCGGAGAGAATTATGTAGCCCAAGTTTTCTGTAAATGCAAAGCTCTCACGTAAAGGTTAAAGCTGTAATAGAATTAACAAAATTCAGAAATGTTTAACATAAAAAAAAATAAATAGTTGTAATGTAGTAATAAAATAAATTTAAATTGGTATTAGAACAAAAAACAGTTGCAAGTTTTTTTGTGTACACAGTCAAAACTGAAAACTCGATTTATTGAAAAAGTTCTTCTCTATCGCAGAAAGTTTCAACTCCAACTCCCTTACTAGAAAAAGTCTTTTGATATATTTTCTTCTTATATTGGTTTGCAAGGTTGCAATATGTGAAAAGAAAGTTCTACTATAGCGTGTTCCAGCCATAGTACGCAGTGTGGAATGTATGCCTCCCTTTCTGTTTTTCATGTCTTTCTTCTTCCAAAATCTCCATGAACTTTGTTACTAAATTCTAAGAGTGGAACGCGCCATAGGAGTTCGGTCTGCTGTTGAAGTAAAAAGAAAGCTTCAAACTTGAGCAAAAGAAGGGACAACGTTTTGAAGATAAGCCTACTGCAAGGCCAGAAAAAAGAACCAACGCTTTGGGAAAGAGACTATTGAAGTTCTTCAAAAAGAAAAAAAAAATGGTTGCCTAGACGAAGAAAAGAGAACTCTAAAAATGAGGCCATTGTGTTTGACAACAACTGTTTGACAACTGTTATCCATTAAAAGTCGTCTGGTTAAGTCATCCCTTTTTTTTTGGATTTCTATCAAAAATTAAAAACCAACCCCGACTTAAAAGACTTGTAACTTTGAGTCTACTCATAGATAGGATCATCCCCTTTTTTGGATATAATTGTTCGATCTCTGCTGGCTGGAATGAGAAAAAATAAAATCTATCTAATGTTTATCAGGAAAAGATTCAAAGCATGTAGATGAAAAGGAGATAAACCAAATAATCAAACAAAATATCCGTAGACCAAATAATGTACTAGGAATAGAGAAGTCGAAGATCAAGGAGATGTTTTCAAAAAATCAAATCGGGAAGGAGTTAAACGGAAGGAAAAATGTAAAAGTAAGCTGGTAAAAGTTGAAGAAGGAAAGGAAAAGAAGAAAATGGAAGTTTTGAAGTGAATCTGTTTTAAAATAGGATTTATTTTTCGCTACCTTTTTAATATTTTCCAATAAAATATATTTCCTCTGGAATGAGTAATTTCCTCCTCTGTTTCTTTATAATCTTGTTTATTTTCTTCCATATTTTGTTTCGTTATTACTCCGTCAACCTTCCCGATTTTATAATTTTCCAATGGAGAGATATAAAGGAATATAAACGGGACCTTTATTTAGTTTATAGTTTTTTTTTTTTTTTTAAAAGTAGAATAAATAAGAAAATCCCACCAATTATCTGTAATTTACTATTTTTTTTATTCGAGCATTCAGTTTATTCAAGCAGGTAGCGTGCTTTAAAAGGCAATTTTGAATGATACTATTTTGCTGCCACCAAACCTGTTTAATTCACTAATGAATGAACTTCTTCAAACTTTTTCGAAGGCTTCGACGGCGGTTCCCGAGCTCCGAACTGTACAAATAAATAAAATCCCTCGTGTGCTACAATTGATTTATTTTAAATTGACACAAAGAAAATAAACAAGTGCAAAAAAATATACAAATGCTAAATTTAGTTTAAAGAAATTTTTAAAAGAAAATGTTACAATACATTACCAGAGTCGGAAAGAGGTAGCAGAGGCTCTGAGATGCCCCGGGGGGTTCTTGATTGGATTTTGGGCATGCAAGCTGGTTTTCTCCACGTGTAAAAACGTACACACTCGTTCATGTTGTCCTGAAGCGGTCAAACTGCTATGGTAGCAAAAACAACCGTATGGTTGAACGTTTCAGTGAATAACTGTTAATTTTTACATTCCTTTCAGCCGCGGTATCTGAACGTTTATCTAAGAACACTCCCCCCCTCTCTTTCGCTTACAACAGGCATTACAAAGGTTGCCTAAATCAGGGGGCAAGCTTAACAAGCTTTTAAATTAATTTAGCACGACGGGGAGCAAGACGTATTCGCACGGCTTCTGCGGGTAATGCGATCTGAAATTGTTTAGACTGTAGCGTTCCCTGTCCAGCGCTTATCTACTGGGAACGTTTATATTCTTCCTGTAATAATCCAAACTAAATTAAAACTTCGAATAAAATATAAAATCGACTTTCCGAGCGTTCACAAGATAGAAAGAGATGGAAACAGCTGAAGAACATAAAAATTTGCAACCTTACAACCAACTCGACTCAATAGTCTTACAGCGAAATGTAGACAAGACTTTAGGCTAAATGAAGTAAATGACGTTTATTTCTTCGGGGTTCAATTACGAGTTAATCAAAACTGATTTGTTTTAATAATAATAGTAATGAGGTATTACGATCCAAAACAACCCCTCAAATAGAAACTTAATCACGTACTAACAGATTTTCAAAGAGGGCCCGCGGTCTCCTGAGATTTTCTACCGTACATAAAACCGCATCCAACCGAAGCGCATCCCATCTTGTTTTGACGAACATTTTCGAACAGGACGGATCATCCCCCGAAAGGACACCCCCGCCGCACGCAAACGCATTCATAATTATTACGACTATTACGTTTGCGTGCACCATCTGTCGCATAATTCAATATCTCTCGGAGCGGAAGCTCCGGGGAATTCCTTCTTCATTCTATGCGTCGTGCGTGAAATTGCTCTAACAAATCCACCTCCGGATACCATTAGCCACCACCGTCGGTGGTGGTCGACGGCTTTTTTTTATTATCATTTCGACGTATCGATTGAAACTTAACTCTCTCGCGTAGAGTTGGCCGAAGGAGGGCGATCGATGGGGTTGGATGTAGGGCACAAACTCACTTTGAGTTTCAGACAGAGAAGCGGATTTTATTTTTGCATATCTTCTTTTAAAAGTTACGCTAATTCGAAATTAAGAAATGCAGAATGTTAATTAAAGAATACTCAATGGGAAAAATGAGCTTCAGTCCATGTTTTGAGCTTCACTCCATATTTTGAACCGAATCTTACACTAATTTGTTTGTATTTCTTGCTATTGTCAGAACTTTATAATAAACCAATCATTTCTCTCCAATCTAAGATTTTTTTTTGTATGCCTACACAAAGTCGGGGTAGCACTGAGGTGTCAGTAGTTACTAACGACGTTGTTATGACTGGCAAGTGACTAGTCACGATCAGGCCACACCGTGACCTCTTCTGGTACCGCAAGATGCCCAGCCTCATGCTGCTCTATTATTCAAGTCTGCGTGATGCATGCTTGATCTTTTCCTTCTCCTCGATGATATTCGCATTTTTCTTTTGCGTCCATCCACTTCATGAAAAGTAGACCGAAATAAATCGCGCTCTCTCATACGTGCCCGAATAACGAAGTAATGCACCGAAATGAAATTGGTCCTTGCTATTCAACTCACGTCCTTTCCTAGCCGCACACATTTTCCTGTAACAATGACATTATACTAATCCGGAGGACGTATGCCTTAACAGTGTGTATACGTATATACCACGCACTATGCTTTCACATTGTGGTAAATTGCATGGTTTCGGGGTTATTACAAGATGCAATGATCCATCTGGTTCTAAGTGATTGTATGGAAGAGAAATAGTCACTTTAAATATAAGTGAAAATTTGAAAAGTTGACTCCTGACGAAGCTATCAATTGATAGTGAAACATTGAGTGCTTTTCCAATTATAATTCTGACCAGTTTAAGATTGAAAACTTTTCACTTACAAAGAATTTGATTTGAATGTGAAGCATGGAATTTCAAGTAACGATACATCTTCAAATTGGACCACAATGACCTAAATCATCGTAGCGGGAAGTGACCATTAACATGTCATGTCATTTTTCTTGTATATAATCAAAATGGGTTATCGTTTTCTTCTATATTCTGTTATTGTTACCTTTCCATGGACGTCCCTTATTCTATTGAAAATTGCAAAAATTAATCCAGTTTGGAGCCCCGGAAATAAATGCGTGTGACACACAGTCCATTGTCCGGATGCGAATAAAATATGTGGGAGTTCCTCTGCACGTAACAAAAGCCTCCACCGTCAACAATGACGGGCGAAAAACTGCAAATTCCCGTGAAATCTGCCCCGTACAATGCGAAGAAGCGCGCGTAAAAACGACGTTAAAAATCACCCTGCGACTTTATATCCGGACGGTCCGAGCCGAATTTAAGGTAAATATCCAACGCCTGAATTATGGTTTCCGGTGGGCCATTGTCGGCCGGCGGTTTATATCTCCGCTCGTAAATATCGCACTTTTCGGATTATGATGAAAAATAATTTCGTATTCCAGTAGTCCCGAGTTATGTATAATGACGCTCCGCGTGTGTTTTGGGACTCGGTTTTGGACGAGTGCGCGAATTTAAATTTACGGCTTGTCACAACATCCACCCACTATGGGGTTTTTAAAGGTTTATTTATGACTGAAACAGTTGATTTCTTTTTTCTCCTGTGAAATTAAATCACTCGTTTATGATGATCCCAAAAATTCTGACCACCTATAGTTTCTTCTAATTATTGTTTGCCCATCTGCTGATTTAAAAAGAAGAATGAGTAAACTAATATGAATTCAAATTTGTCACGTATCACAACAAACATTTTCCTTCTCATTTTCATCATCGCTTTTGTACATCATCATGAAATCGTGGTAGAAACAAGATTTGTGCTGAGGAAATTAACGTGCAGCACAGCCAGCTGATTCAAATTCAGTAGTAACGGGAATGGGTGTTACATAAACGCGAAAAATAATTGGGCGACTTATTTATTTAAAATCACAAAGGAGTGTCGATGCACCGAGAATTTTGCACTAATTCACGGCCGGAGTATTTTAAAACGAATGCAAAGAGAGCGTTTAAATTAAAACATTAAGCCTGAGATCATTCGGTATTTTGCAAATGGAATAATTCCAGCAACGACGAAGCCGATAATAAAAAAACTATATTTCATTACAATAAAACGAACTAGGTGAGGCATGAAGTGATTTAAACACACGGAGAATTTCTTAATGTTATAAATTGGAAATAAATGCGAGTCAAACCTAATACTCCCACAAAATATACAGGACTTTTCTTTTATACACTCGCTTTCAAAAAATTCTGGACAATTAGTTTCATTTTTTATTAGAACGTGTAAAACATCACACCTAAGCAACAAGAAATAATGAGTTAGAAAAATAGTAGCTCCTCTGAGGAAAATAAACATGTTACGCAATAATTCCTAGTTACTTACTTTCAGCAAGTTTTTTGTTTAGTTTGTTTGTTTAGTCAGGTGGTAAGATTGCCTTCCGGAGGTAGAGTCGTTTGAAATCAAGGCTTTCATTATTCTTGGGCATCACGTTTCACGTTTATTGCGTCCTGTGCAGGGATTGGCTCGCAATTTTTGGCTGATATAAAACCGTTTCCGGCAAAACTGTACAAGAATGGAATAATTTAAATGAAAAAGATTTGATTAAATTATTAGAAAATTGTGTAAATAAAATTAAAAATTAAGATGTAAGTAATTATGTTTGATTATTAGGCCACCAAGTATATTATACTATACGCCTAATTTGTAACAATAAATAAATAAATAAATTATCGGTGTTACACTTCGGCAGTCATTTCGACACGTTAAGGTGAGCGCATGTCTTATAACGTTTTCCACTGGCTGCACTAGTATGCACTAAGTGTATCTCTATCTCGTTTTATTATATAAAGCTGAACCGAGATGGAGGTACACTCAGTGCGCACTAGTGCACGCTAACAGTATATATGGTGAATTCGTGAATAATTCAGTTGCAAAGTTCTAAAACGCAGTGTACTTGGAATCCTTTAATAAGCCCTAAGTGTCGTCTGATTTGCTTCTCAGCAAATTCTTCCGAGCGGATAAACTGGATCTGGAATAAAAATCTGAGGCAATTAGGTTGCGTTGTAGCGTGAGCCACGTTTGTGATTTCTTTGTTTTCACAGAGGAATCCTCTTCAAACTTTGTTTCAAGCTTCGGTTTTAGCTCCGTGTCTCTATTACCACGTTCTATTCTCCATTTCCGCTTCTATGTACGTATACGTTGAAGGCCCCTTTTTCTTCGATGTCGCCAGTACGACGCTTAACTCGAACGTCATTGCGGTACGATAAGCGTACCCGATCACTGACCGAGATTCGACTTACTCACGGGAAAGGAAGTGCTGACAACTGACTGCGACCGTCTTCGTCGCCTCATCGTTTAACTGAAAGTAGAATAACGTACAGTTCAGTTTTATAACTGACATAATTTAATTGTTTACGTAAATAATTTAATAAAGTAAATAATTTGAAACGCCAGTAACGTTTTCTCATGCTTCTAAACCAAGGATGCGATTCACATTTCTGTGAAGGTCAGTACTGAACCCATTTGATTTGATTTTTATTTCAGTTGAATCATTGATTTCTGTTATTACATTACGATTTAATGCGCCTAAACATATTTATGTTAAGTACATTTGGTTCTTATACTGTTTGTTTTGCTGCGTCGTCAAATTATCTTGAATGTTCGAGTGTTGAGTTTCGAATATAAACGCACGCTGTAGATCCTTGGGAGTCGGTTCTATCGTGCGCATATCAGCTGGGGTAACTCCTTGGCGCTCTTATTGTTATACCTACCCTTCAGAACCTAGCTCGGGACAGCTAATTGACTCTTCAGCGCAACTTACCAGTTACCAAGAGATTTCGGTAAGTGACCAGGAATTAACGTAATCTCGTTAAGGTGGTAGCAAAGCAAACATCATTGTATGGCGGAGAATTTAAAAATCACATTTTACTTAGCAACTCACATTTATTTTTTATTTGTTACCTGATACTACTTGCATAACAACTTCCACTTGTCTCCCTTTTCTTCAATAATGCAATTCGAAGCTTTTCCGAAAGCAAGGGGTCGAAGATTACGATACATTGCCAATAATTAGATAGATAGGTTAGAAGTACTTTGCATAACCCTATTAAACGTAATCATCAGGGTGTCCTCCACGTTTTACTAATTTCGATTTATTGTCGAAAGGGTTCACTCGACTAAAATGAAGCCAAAGATAGGCGTCCTAGTTATAGCCAAACTGGTAATTTCATTTGGCGACTGTCAGGAAGATCAAATTCCAGAAACCCATTTTATAATATCAATTTTACTTCATGGTCATGGACCACCTTTTAAAACTGAAGGGCCGAAGTACCTACCCAAAGAGCCTCAAGTGCAAATTTCATGAAATTAGGGTGAGTCAGAAAAATATTAAAGATTCTAGATCAGAGACATTCTATATTTTGATTAGGATGATACGTTGGCTTATGTAGGAACATGTTACAATAATTTATCAGGTCTTCCGATGAGGTCACCAAGAGCTCAAAAATGCTCAACATTTTTTTTTAGATCTTTAAGTGCAGAACGCTGTAATAATACCTTGTAGACTTTGTATTTACATATTTGTATTTATATTGTTTTGTAACAAAATATAAGAAAATTCTAAAGCACAGTAAAGAATCAATAGGTAGTAGCGCGAGCGTTCGGAACGAGCACGCAACTGCGAAACATATTTTAATATTATTTTAGTGCTATCTCATGCTGAAGTATTAAACACCGTTTTCTCTCTAATATTTTAATATTATTTTAGTGCTATCTCATGCTGAAGTATTAAACACCGTTTTCTCTCGCGCATTGATATTTGAACACTTTGAACCCCTCTTTCAGCTGTCGTTTTCGCAGTTCATCTCGCGCTTTCGTGCACATGTCAACAGACAGCCGAGTGCTCTTGTGGCGTCACCTAATATATCGTTCACCATGTTCTAAAGTAAAATTTATGAGACATGTTAGGAAAACGCTCAAACCGGTACTTATTATAACTTTGATCATCGGATGTGGCATCATCGTTCAGTAGGAAGACATTGCCAACTGTATCAGAAAGACATTACCAACTGTATCAGAAGTGTATCATGTCGTAATAAGGGCTCCAGGAAATAACACCCGCATTACAATCGATAATTGTACGCAGGAGTTAAAAATGTTAAACATTGTTAATTCAGTAGTTTCTCGTTGGGCTTATTTATTTATTACAATGTTTGTGAAATTTGTTTTCATATATTACATGTTCTTACTGGGGAAGTTGCAAGTCACAGCAACTTTCTATCCAATTAAATCTCTCAATCGATTCAAGAAGACAAAGAAAAAATTAATTTTTGTAACGAGTGTAGTTTTTTTTATAAATTAATAATTTTCTGTTTAGTTTCGATAACGTTTTTTATTGCTTGCGTCAGACGGGGGGGTACATTAACATATAAATATGAAGAAAATTTTATTGTAGACGAAGCAGACATTTGAAGCATAAAAAAAATAGTGTTTCCGGTCAACTGTGAAAAGAACCCCCGAACGTATCCCTCGCCGCATTATATAGACGTCACCAAGTCGAAGGCACAAAAGCCGAATTTATTACTTTCGTATTAGCGTGTAACATTTAAAGGGTGCATTTTCAATGTCTGGTCGACTTCCTTTGCTTACGTTTTTCTCGCCGTATACTCCTCACTCACACACACGTACGCACATTTTTAAATGATCCCTCTGTATAGGTAATGAATTATTGCAGACTGCGAAATAAAAAAAAGATATTTAATTTCTTTTCGCAAACCTCGGTAAATTAACCAATCGCACATAAAATACACTTTTTAAATGACCCTGTATAATAAATTGACCCTGTATAATAAATTATTGAAGACAACGAGAACAGAACGAAAAAGAAAAAAGGTGTTTCGGTGTTTGAATCTTTTTTTTTGAGAAGCTCGGTAAATTAAAAAATAAAATAAAATCGGGGTAAATTAATGAAACGAAAGCTCGTCCTCGAGTGCTTTGATTAGCTGAGGCAAGTTCGAAGCCGGGAGCAATTATTAGCCGGTCGCGAACGAGCAGGGTGGCTGTATTTTTCCTGGACGTAATAATTAATCCGGGATAGGTAACCAAGGAGAGAACTAAAATTACGTAAAAGTCTTCCCCCATTTAACGTAAAATAACGAGCGCGAGCAGATTTGTAATTACACAAATAAATTGAATTTTTTTTTCTTCATTTAGTTGCCTTAAAAAAATTGCCTTTTCATTTATTTATTTTTTTGTTATATCATTAAAATAAAGGGAATTAATTATAATATATGTATACTTTCATTTCATAGGTCAAAACTTTATAAACAAATTTCAGAATTGCAGCATGAAAGTAAATCTAAAAATATATGATACGCCTGTGATTTGTTTCCAAAGATTTTTTAATTCAATTAAATTGTTTATAATTTCTGAAAGCGATTAATTATGTCGATTTCTTGTTGCTTCATGAAGACTGAAGTTCAGTCAGTCAATCCCGGATCGAACCAAAAAGAAAGAAAGTGAATCAAAAAGGGCAGCAAATACAGTAATATTTTCACTAGAAACTCGAAATTTAAGATGTCAAGGTTTTCCTTATAGCTTCAAATTAAAAAAAAATGCCTGGCAAATTAAACAGTTTTCTTGACTCGACATGTCGACTTCAAATACCTTCAAATAGATTGGAGCATATTATTTACCAAATCCGTAAAGATTGTTGGACGGGGATTCCCAATGGGAACGATATTGACCCCCAAGGTACCAATGAAAACTCAAAAAGAGTCGATGAACCTGCAGGGGTCGGTTGACAGTCATTTGTCATTTGGGGGCCGTTGAACTACTAGTGGGAATCGAACAAAAAATTCTGTTTCGTATTATTAAATCTTTAGTCTGTGTTAAAAATAATTTAACTTTTTTTAAGTTACAGTTAGAAGATGAACGAAGCGATGAAATATTTTTAAAATTCGACAAAAATAGTTTTTCCTATAGGTCAAGAGATGACGTGCTAAATGATGTTTGCTTCATTAGATTTCCTTGAAAATAATTAGGATGTAATCAAAAATAATATTTTTTTAAAGCTGAAATTAGTAGATTAAAGGAGAACGTAAGCGACATAATATTCTTTTTATTCGATTAATATAATATAATAGATTTCAGTTTTGGCCAATAGAGGGCGCTGTAAATGATGACGACCGACCTACGTCTCAACTATATCTCATTTTGTTCTGCTTGAAATTAATTAGACATAAAAAATAATATTTTTAAAGCCAAAATTAAAAATTGAAACGACAACGCCAACGTTTTTAATTAGTAAATCAGTACAGTGTTTTCTTTTAGCCAAAAGATTGCGCTTTAGACGATTCTTGTACCTAATGTAGTGTTTTTTTTTTTAATTCGATCAGTACAGTGTTTCCTTTTCGCCAATAGATGGCGCTCTGAATTATTACTGTATTTAATGCAGGAACTCTATTTCATGACGCATCTTGAATTTATGTTTTAGATTTAGTTTTAAAAACCATTTTATTTAAATTTAGTTTAAAAAAAAATCTCAAATTCGCGCTTTTGAACGCTCAATGAAGACGACTTTCACTTCGGCCAACTAAAATAAAGATAATAACGGGCGAAGAGATGGCGCTCTAAATAATTCGCTATGACGCATTTTATTTTAATTTCCGAATTCCTCAAGATAAATGGCATAAAATAATAAAATAAAATAAAATGACCGCAGCAGGCGGAGTTGTTGCTTAAAATACGATACCTTGCTTATTGAAAATCAAACTTAAATTATTTTCAGTTTTGGTCATGAGATGGCGCCCCGAATAATTCCCATCGCGCCTTTTCCTTTTCGAGATTTTTAATGTAATTTTGAAATTAAAATAAATAATGGCGAAGTTAGAAGGCAAGGTTCGATTGAGGTAGTCAGCATGAAGATGAAAAGCTGTTCAAGCATCACCAAGAGATGGCGTTTTGAGTTTTAAAGTCTTTAGTTCTTTCTCGATCTGGTACGCCGCGATTTTTATATTCTAAAAATTAATTTTGTAATTAGTTACATTGACTAGTTAAAATGCGGGAATTTGGAGGGGAATGTCAGCCCGATGGTAAATCAGTTAAAATCTTCTTCCCTTTCGAATAAAGATGTCACTCTAAAGGATCGTTTCGTAAAGTCCTCGTTTCGTAACGGTTTCATGCGTCAATTGTTTTTTTTTCTTTTTGAAAATAAAGATGACGGATTTTAAACGGCTTTATTGAAATAAGCAAGGTCATTTCTTAAACAATTTTGATAGAAAAGATTATAATAACTGAGAACGCGTAAGTTAAACTAATTTCTTAACTGGCTCATAGATGACGTTTAATACGATTCATTGCAACTAAGAAGATTGCTTTCGATTTTTTTTTACAGTGTTACTATACCCGACAATTAACCTCAAATTGTGGAAGAAATGGGTCGATGAAAACCTTATTTTCTTTTGATGGGATCGATGCTTAAAAAAAGGTTGAGAATTAGCTATTTTAGGATATAACCTCAGAAATTTTAGTAGTATTAAGTTCAAAAAGAAAAAAATATCTCTTACACATGTTTCGGGTACAGACATAAATATCAATAGAGAGCCTTAAACTGTTGAGGGAACATTTTGAAAAGAATGGAGTCAACACGAAGTTAAAGTTTATCTTTTTCTCTATCACTCTACAATCACATATGCGTTTGAAAATAATGATTTTATTTTGTTTAATCTGTTTCTTCAAATATATTTTAAGTGTTTCTGATGATGCATAGTATGTATGTAAGCGAAACGTATGGTTCAGATAATATGACATGAAAAATTAAAAAAAAATATGTATACATACAGGATGTCCCAATAGTGCGATCTAGGGCAACATTTCGCTAACTGCTGAAGATACAAAAAGAGTTTTAAGATATTTTTGTGTCGAATTTTAGATTAGATTTAGATCTACAACATAACATTATTTTCATCTATACTGGATGTATCAAAATAGTAGTGATGGATGCAAGTTTCTATTTTAAACGAGACACCCAATATATGATGTTAAATTTGCATCGCCCATAAAATTCTTCATGTTTCCTGTATTCTATAATTTTTATCTAAATCTGTTCTGGAGATATTTAACAGTTTATCTCAAATATATCGTTTGCATCTACCTATCACTTTATTTATTCTTATTTCATTTATTTTTAACTCAAAGAAAAAGATTTTTTTGGTACAGACGGAGTTCATACTTATTATGCTTATTATTATTATTAGCCATCATTAAATGTATTTTTATCGTTGTCAATATGGTTTATAACAGTGAGTTGGGTTGGGTTGGGTTATTTTTATCGTTGTCAATATGGTTTATAACAGTGGGTTGAATGGTAAAAGTGCTTTTAGGTTAATGGCGCTGTATCTCAAAAAGTATACCTCATAGAGAAAAACTGTTTCAATTTTTGGAATTAGTACACCAAGTATAGTCAAGTCCAGGTCTAACATTTCAGGCACCAGACAATTTTTTTTTGTAGGGCCGTATAATTGGATCTCAACATAGTTAGGAAATACTTTACATAATTTGGCATTCGTCAAATGAATGAAAAAAACATTTCTTTTTCGTTAATATTCGTTCTACAAAATTTTCGAATAAATATCCGTTCAAACCAATTTACAAAACGTTTTATGAATACATAAAAGCCATTTCCATTACATAACTTCAAACAGAATAATTTAAAACGAGCTTCCTTTATTTTATGCCACATCATTAATCTTTCATGCAATTTCGATTTAATTAATTATTGTCATGCACGCTGACTTTATATTTAATTGCGTGCGACATTATTATGGATGGGATTTATTTAAGTTTCGTTCGTTTTAGCCTCTTTTTTTTGATATCGTGTAATTGAAAATATGATTAGATTCCATTACGCCGAACGAGATTTAAACTTAAAGTGCATTCGTATCGGACGTGAGCAGCCAAAGCCCCAGCATGTCTGGTGTAATGCGGAGGAGCGTCAGTCTTCTGCCAGTCATTCCGTGAACAATCCCAGTGGGGCCTCAACAAGGGCCCTGATTACGGCCTAATCCGGCGCAGCATGCTACTGCCCCTACTAATTGTAATACCTCTGCACTTACAAGACCCGTCTAGCTCGATACAAGGCCTACTAGATTCAGATAATGGACTCTTTGATTGTCACTCGACTTTTGCCTGAATTCGCGCGAAATAACGCGATATATCGCGGCGAAAGGCAAAAAGCAAAGACAAAGCGGATACGCTCTGATCGAAGTGAAATTGAACGAGTAACGAAGTAATTTCGAATGCGAATGCGAATGCGAAGCCGAAAGTCAAAAATCAAACGGCGAAATCCGATTTGGAGCCAGCAGAGTCGCGTAATGCAATCGGGAAATTTAAAATCGGCCGACGCGATCACATGGTTGGTTAGAGAGCGGCGTTTTTGATGTTTCCGTTCGGTGATTAACGGTTAATTAATTAAATGCGAATCGATGGGGTTGCCTGCTTTTATTGCGAGTGAGAGAAAAAATGCGGGGTTCCCCTGAGATTTCCCCGGCGTGTTCTGAACCGACCGCCCTCATGTGCTCAAAACGAATAGTTTCAAGTCATCTCAAGTTGCATTTTTTATTTGTGTCACAACAAATTTCAGGTGTATTCACTGAGAAAAACGTTTGATCTGATAAGAATCATCAATAATCATCTTTTTTTTTAGATATACTTTCTGTATTACAAAGATATATATAATATATATATTTATTTATACCTTGTGGAAAGTTTCAAACCCGAACATAGCAAACTTGCATTGAGAGCTAAGTTTCTGTAAATTACTGCTCGCCATTTAAAGATACAAAAATGGTAATGGTATGAAAGGAAAGAGAAAATTAAGGCCAACATTATCGTGTTAAAATTATTTATATTGCAGTAAAACTTTTGGAATGTAAATTAAATTTTCAAATTTCAAATGAAAAATGTAGTCGCCTTAGTATGTCAGATTTGAAGTTTGCAACTCAATAACCAGAATTTTCTACAATAGGCTTCTGTTTCAAAACAGTTCAAAATAAAAGTTCATACATCCGTAAAACATACTGACGATGAAAAACTTATGATTTATTTATTTGCTCTCATTGCTTCACAAAATACATTCCTACTTTTTCGTTGATTTTGAAAACAAGATAATGATGGCAACTGAAATGGGATTTGCGTAAATATTCTTTACAGTTTTACGTTATACTGTATTCTTGAACAGTGTACGGTCGTGTGAAACTTATTTAATTCTTGTACAATTGAAATTTAAAAATCGAGTTTAAATTGAATGATTGATAGAATCAGAAACAACAATATTGTTGTATGTTAAGACGCAGAATAAAGTTGTTCTAATAAAGAAACTTAAACGATAAGAGTACCTGTTATTTAGCCCGTATAATTATTCATAATTATAATACTTTTTGACTGACGTATAAATTATTTTCCGTTAACTGAAAAGAACTGACAGTTTCAAATCTGACATAGGCGACTAAATTTTTCATTTAAAATTTGAAATTTAAATCTTTAATCTTTAATATTTAGGAATAATTTTAACACGATAATATTGGCCTTAATTTTCTCTTTCCTTTCATACCATTACAACTTTTGTATCTTTAAATGGCGAGCAGTAATCTACAGAAACGTAGTTTTCAATGCAAGTTTGCTATGTTCGGGTTTGAAACTTTCCACCCGGTATATAATAAAATTTAAAAATCACATAAAATAGTAAACTTTACATAATCGTAAAAGCAATTGTTTATAGATCAAAATATTCAGTTAAGGAATAAAAACACAATGAGCCATGATTTTAAGCGGACTTTGAATGTGGACAACGTATTGTTACGTTTCTAGGGTTTAAATTAATTTATTTAATCGAGTAAAACACTCGGTAACATACTTAACCGTAATTTAATAAGGATTACCATCTAATTTATTTGTAACAATTTATTTTATACACTAAATCTAACTTCGACGATCGCTAATTAGAACTCGACTGACTCCTGAGTCAACCCCCGGCCGATTTTATATTCTACGCTGCCTTCTCGTTTGTTCCATCTTCGAAGATGCTGGAGAACTCGAGTTTGTTCGGTATAAACGGCGCGGCGTGTCGATGACGTACAATAACGAACCGACTTCAGTGTGACGTAGTGAGCTGAGTAGCGCGCCACAATATTGATAGATTTCAACTCGGAAGATAGCTGATTAAAAATTCGAGTGCAAATATAGAGAGGGCTTCTTTCAAAAAAAGTTAAAAGAGGAAAATTTAGAGTTTGTGCATTTCAAGTAGTATACCGCTGTTGTATATCTGAATTTCTTTCCTTCAGTGAGCCCGGATTTTTCTTAACACAGACGCAGCATTCGTAGATCATTAACGAGTAAATGGTCAATATCTTAAGGCGTTGAAAAATAGGACTACAGTGACTTAGTGTATTTAGTTTTAACAATGTTCTAAGAATTCTTTTCTGCACTATAAAAACTCTCGATATTTGAGTAGTTACTCCCCAAAACATTACGCAATAATACGAGATTCAATATTTCCATAATAAAAGAGTTTTAGATTTTCTAAATCAACAATTAATCTAAGCTTAAATATTAAAAAGTTTAATGGGCAAAGTTTATTGCATAATTGATTAATGTGAGTAGTCCATTTAAGATAGTCATCAACGTGCAAACCTAAAAACTTGTCAAACAGTCAACTTGATGTAAGGATTTGCCCATAAGGCGAATTAGCAAACTATAGTCATTGTTTTTAAAAGATTTAAAGTAAATACAGTTGATGAACAGATAAAACAGCGATATCTTACGATCGCTTTTTGACCTAACATTGCAGTAGGATGGACAAATTGAAGCTCGAGGTTTTCACTGCAATCAAAAACGATTTGCAATAAAAATTTTTATATAAAGTTGGTTTTATTTTCATTAATAATTATATTGTTTTTAGCACTATATTTAACTATTTCGTTAACACTATTATTTATTTCCTTAGATTGCATTGATTTTGAACTAACAACAATTGATGTATCGTCGGCAAATTGATAAACAGTTCCATTAGAAACGTGAGATGGAAGATCAGCCACGAATATAATGTATAATAAAGGTCCCAATATCGAACCTTGTGGAACACCATTTATTAAAGGACAGACGGAAGATTTAGCAGATTCGACATAAACAATTTGAGACCGACCAGATACGTAGGAGCTATTCCATTTGTAGGCAGGACCACGAATTCCGTAGCCATTTAATTTTTTAAGTAGACTGTTATGGCAAATGGTGTCAAAAGGCAAAGAAAATACCTATTGTAGGTTCTTTCTGATCAAGACTGTTATATACTATGTTAAGAAATTTAAAAATAGCATCCGTAGTTGATGTACCCGGTAAAAATCCAAATTGACTCTTCGGAATAAGATTATGTTTAAGGAAATATTTTAATAATCTATTGAACACACATTTCTCATAAATTTTCGAAAAAGCCGGAAGGATTAGAGGCCTCACTGCTATCACCTTTTTTAAAGACAGGAATCACTCGTGCTGTCTTCAATTTCGAGGGAAAATATCCAGATTTGAAGCTTTCATTTAGGAGATATGTAAGAAGAGGGGTTAATACGTCAGCCACTTCTTTTAATATCGAACAGGGTATTTCGTCTGAGTTTTTGCTTGATATCTCAATAGCTGTATTGTATATTTCGATTTCAGTTACAGGACAAAGAAAGAAAGACCGATTAACAGAAAACTGTTCTTCGGTATTGGTATACTGTTCAGAAGAAATCCAATAGGTATTGTGGCGCGCCACTCAGCTCACTACGTCACACTGAAGGCATCAAGAAATCAGTTCGTTATTGTGCGTCATCGGCCGCCGGGCTGTCTATACCGAACAAACTCGACTTTTCCAGCGTCTTCGAAGATGGAACAAACGAGAAGGCAGCGTAGAATATAAAATCGGCCGGGGTTGACTCGGGAGCCAGTCGAGTTATAATTAGCGATCGTCGAAGTTAGATTTAGTGTATAAAATAAATTGTTGCAAATAAATTAGATGGTAATCATTATTAAATTACGGTTAAGTTTGTTACCGAGTGTTTTATTCGATTAAGGCCCGGTTTCACCATCACAGTTCAACTTTAAGCTACGTTTTATTTCTATGGAAACAATTATCCTTGCAATTGTTACCATGGGAATAAAGCGAAGTTTAAAGTTAAACTGTGATGGTGAAATCGGGCCTAAATAAATTAATTTAAACCCTAGAAACGTAACCGTATGTACTACGATGCTCAACTTAAATGATACTCCTGCATGCTGCGAACCACACCCTTAAGAACATTCAGAGTAAGGGCTACGGAACTGTCAAATGGTATCATTTATTGTGAGCATCGTTGCACATACCTAACCGAAAAGGAACGCGAATCGCTTTTATTTTGCTCAAAATTACAACACGCCAAACCCCGAAATATTTTTAATTAATGATGCCTTATTGCATTCAAAGCTAAACTCTGTCTTAACGTTTTGCTCTTTTAATTTAAATTCTAGGTGGCATATTATAAAAGGCCCCACATTTGTTAAGATTAAACGTGCACTAATCGTTTTACGCGATTACCGTTTTTTTTTTTTTTGGGGCGGAGGGGAGGGATTTTTTTCTGCGAAGCTTTTTGTTCGATCGGTAGGTACGTACGTACGTGCGCCTGCTTTTAAAGTGCATCCGCCGATGATGGAATAAAAATAAAAATAACGCGTTAAGCACCTAGGAACAGTCCATATGTAGTCAGGTTGCATCAGCGGTAATCGAATGTGCCTTGCTCGGCAGGGACAGGACTTTGCTTTTTACACTGACAGTAATCTGATACACCAGAAGCTGATCGATAGAGATAGTGCTTGGGTTTATTACGCCGGGACTTGGTATTGAGGAAACTCGCAGAATGTTCTCTAAAATTACTTTGCCTTATTTAATTGGTTCGATGGATTGACTAGACCAGGTCAGGCCAGGCCAAGCTCGTTCGAAAATGTTTCGCCTGCGAGCGTCACGACGCGACGCTACCATTGAATAGTCTGCGTATTTCAGATAGGGCGCGTATAGTGCTTTGACAGATTATACTGCACTAAATAATAGATTACTCGTTACTAGCGCAGAAAGCTCACAGAGGAATACAGACAGAGAGCTTTTATGTAGCTCGCTAATCGCCCGATGATGACAGATGCGATTCCGAAAACAAATTACGCCCTGATGCTTATTTATGCGGAAAACTTCGGACGTTTTTGTCAGTAAGGAGCGATAAATTTGGAGGACGCTTTTCGGGAGTCGCTTTTTAAAACAGCACGGAGATTCGGCGTGTTAATTTATCGCCGCTTTAGTCGGGTAAGTTATGTTTTATTTACCGAAACGCAGCCAGCGACGAAATCCTGAGCGCCGAATAGTTGGGTAAAAAATGTTCGAATAAATTATTCGCAGCCGTCCTTTCGTGATTTCGTCCGTTCCCTCACGTGGGAAGGCTTTGCGAGAGGCGATAAATAATGAACAAAATTCGCCTGCATTAATCGCTACAGGACTCTCCTCGCTAAATACCAACCCGTGCAAAAACTTAATACCACACAGAGGAGACCAAAACTTAAATACATTTTCAGAACAGAAATAAAGAAATGGATAAGTACTATCATTTCAGGAGAGAGCAGAAAATGAAATTAAAACCCAATGAACCCAATGATCTTCTAATCTTCTTTTAAGTGATTTAAATGGGATCTCCAGAATTTTTGGAACGTAATTAAAAGCTTTAAAACCATTGATCTCTAAGGGTTCATTGCAAAAAACGTTTCAAGACTCTCCATACTGCCATCAAAGATTATTTGCGTGTAATTCTTGCGCGTGAAAATTGCTGAGAGGATTTGAAAACATCTTAAAACGACCTAAAAGTTAATTATTATTTACTTTATCTTGACAATTTGCTGAACAGATTGCTTGCATTTCCAAAAGTTTAAATAACGATGAGAGTTACTGTGGAGTTATATTTAGTAATCAAAATCTAAAATCTTCAACATTCCGAAGGGTACCGACCATGTAAGAAGCAACTCTTTGTCAATCTGCAACGCCTTCTTAAGATCCAAGCAAACGAAAACTTTTCAAGAGTGTAAAATAATCCGGTCTTAAGGCCAAAGCAAACCAAATCTTTTAGAGAGTGCAATTCCATCTTAAAAACCAAGCAAACCAAGACGTCTCTGGAAGAATGTCAACCATGTAAGAAGCAACTTTCTGTCAATCTGCAATGCCATCTTAAGATCCAAGCAAACGAAAGCATTTCGAGAGTGTTAAATAATCCTATCTTAAGACAAAAGCAAACCAAATTTTTTAGAGAGTGCAATTCCATCTTAAAACCCAAGCAAACCAAAACGTCTCTGGAAGAATGTCAACCATGTAAGAAGTCACTTTCTGTCAATCTGCAATGCCATCTTAAGATCCAAACAAACCAAAGCTTTTCGAGAGTGTAAAATAATCCTATCTTAAGACCAAAGCAAACCAAATCTTTTGGAAAGTGCAATTCCATCTTAAGGCCCAAGCAAACCAAAACGTCTCGGGACGAATACCAACCATGTAAGAAGCAACTCTCTTCTCAATCTGCAATGCCATCTTAAGATCCAAACAAACCAAAGCACTACGAGAGTGTAAAATAATCCTATCTTAAGGCCAAAGCAAACCAAATCTTTTAGAGACTGCAATTCCATCTTAAGGCCCAAGCAAACCAAAACGTCTCTGGAAGAATGTCAACCATGTAAGAAGCAACTTTCTGTCAATCTGCAATGCCATCTTAAGATCCAAACAAACCAAAGCATTTCGAGAGTGTAAAATAATCGGGTCTTAAGACCAAACCAAACCAAATCGTTTGGAGAGTGCAAGCAGAGCTGTCTTTACAAATGGATCCGCTGGGCCCTGACCCAGGGCCTCGAGCTACGGAGAGGCTCCGGCTCACAAAGTATACGTTAAGGACAGAATAAAAATTTTGCAACTGTAAATTACTTTCGTACCAAATACAAAAACACATTCACCAAAACAAAAAGAAAAAGAAAACAAGAAAGTCAATTTACTTTTGCAATTTCAATGATGAAATAGTGCAGGGGTGGATGCTCCTTTTCAAACCTGAATGGAATTTAAAATCAGCATGAAATACTATGTTCTGAGAAAGATTAAAAATGAAGTTTTGCTATTGATGAAGAAGAATGAGCAGCATCGTCAAAGAAGTTGACCTTGAAGAAGTAATTGATGATTCAAAAACTCAATAAAAAAGCCACTTGTATCAACGTACATTTTATTCAGTTTTTTGGACCGTCCTTTTCAGTATTAACAGAAGTCTTAACGTGTCTGATTTTGTCTTTCGAAATTCTACAGTTTTGTATGTATGGGTCTTTTTTTTTTTAATTTTCACTCTGCATCCAATAACATTGCCCTTTTCCAGCTCTCTTTTATTATCAGATAATTTTACGTGTCTGTCTGTATACAGTGTGTCCCTGCATCGAGTTACAAGAGAGGAAAGTTTATTTTTAATTTTACAAAAAAAAAAAAAAATCAAAGGGATTTTTTTTTGTTTGACTTATAACGAATGTTTGTCTAATTATTGAAAATCAAACAGTCAACAATATTTTAATTTATTCGATTAAAATACTACATAATTGAAGTTTACATCGCAGCTTTTTTTATATTTCCACATTATTACGTAAGTGTTCCTTGAAAACAATTTGTTTCAAGCGTCCCCAGAAATAAAAATTTGAAATTGTTAAGTCAAAGATGTCTGATGGTCGGACATGGTTTGGGATTGAGTTTACAAGAGGATAAAAAAATATTTTGAATGTCAAAGGCACTTTTCTTTTGGTTGATTTCTGACAACAAACAAATCTGTAATTAAAAATAAATTTTCACCATAAGGGTTGTCCAACGTCATTCTCTTACTGTTCTGACTAAATCGCAGATTTGGAGAGATAATTGGATTGACAAAAATGGTCCGGTTTTATGAATGTCAAAGAACCCTAGTAGTCAGTACTAATTTGTTTTTATTTTCGATTTTATATGAAGATTAAAGTTTCAATTAATGGATGTGTTCATTATAAAATCAAGCAAGTCTCTTTTAGCTTCCCTTCAACATAATCGGTTATAAAAAAGAAATAAAATAAATAGTTTTTTTTCAGTTAAAATTAAAAGATGGAACGAGAACGCCAACGATGACGTATGTTTTAAAATACTGTAATAGTTTTCGCCGTCAGCTAAGAGGTGGCGCATTAAACGTTGCTGATGTGTACTTTAAATTCCTCTTTATTTTTCTTGAAAATGATTAGGCTCTCCCGCAGTAAAAAAAAAACGTTTTTCTTAAAGCGAAAATTAGAAAGTGAGATGGAACATTATCGATGACATTTGATTAATACAGTTTGCCCTTTTGGCCAAGAGATGGCGCTGCAAATGTTAAAGACTTCCTTTAGTTTTCCTTGAATATGTTAACGGTTATTAAAAATAAACAAATAATTCTTTTAAGTTAAAATTAAAAGATGGGATGATGAGAACGCCAGCTGTGAAATGTGCTTTAAATTCAACTGTAATAGTTTTCCCTGTCGGCCAAGAGATGGCGCATTAAACGTTGCTGATTCGTCCTTTAGATTTCCATTTATTTTTCTTGAAAATTATCATTTATTAAGAAAACAAATATTTTCTTGTGAAAAGTTAGCGATGAAATTTGCTTTTCTCCTTCTTGGCTAAGAGATGGCGCTCCAAATGTTTCTGAACATGCTTTCATTCTATATATTTACGACTTAATTTTCAACAAAATTGCGTTTGCCGAAAGTATGAGGACGAAGTCGTGTTCTTGAAGGTCTATTAAAGGCAACGTTATTATTATTATTTTTCTTTTTTTGAAAAATGGCGATAAGCAAGCAAATAAATGGTGCTTTAAGTAATTTAGTGCAACGCATTTTGTTTCACTAAAATTAATAACATAGAATAAATTTCAAAAAAATAAATGCAAAAGGGAAGACGATGTTACTGCTTAAAATAGCTTTAATTTCTGGTTAAGAGATGGCGCTCTGAAATAATTCCAACAGACCTTTTTGATTTTTTTTTTTGCAAAATTTTTCCCTCCTGTAAACTCAGTCCGGGGACATGCTGTACATAGGTATCATAAATATTCAAAAATGATTTGCATATATAATATAAGAACCTTTCTGTAAAGATCTCGGGAGTGTAAAACAAGCGAAAAGCCTCTCGCATTTGTAATTGTTATCCGCGGATCCAAATCTACTGTTGCTGTTGGCAATGCTGAAGAGGACACTTTCTAACTGACGAGGAGACTAGACTTGAGTATACCAATTCCAATGATTAGGATTGCCGGGTAATTAATGTGAGTAGTTTTAATTTCAATTTTTGAAGACTTTTTAGATTATTGTTAGATCCTTAGGTCTTTAAAAACGACGAAAGCTGAATGGGCTACTACCACTACCAGTACGATTGGTAGGCCTTTAACAATCCACATTTTAAACATACCTTGAAAATTCCTCCATGAACTTTCCCATGAAGTCTGTAGCTCGAGTTACCGTTACGATGAACAAAGATTGATTTGAGTCTTGTGGACAATAGATCACTTCCTCAAGGTTTTTGCAAAAACTACCAAAATGCTTTTAATAATTTTGCCATCAACTCCAAAGGATTCCACGTACCGATTACTTAAAAAAAACTGCAAATACAGATTCATGTTTTTATCCGGTTTCTGAATAAGGACTATAGATCAAATATTCATTGTTTCAAACAATATTTCGAATCCAATCCTATTCCTGTTTATAAAATTGTTACCCTGCGTATAAGCAAAGTGACTTTTGCTTCTGAATAGCCATCGATCCATTACGTTACGTCGCCCCTTTTGTACATTATGGATTCGTAATCAACCCACCACACTCATCAAAACCAAATTTCGAAAATTAATAACCGCAAGAATCTCGATAAGTGTTTACATGGGCAAAACGCTTTTCATGTACTCGTCCTTTACGACCAGCGGTAACAAAGAGATCGGACAAAGGGAGAGCACCACTCGTGGGACTGATGAGGAAGCAAACGCGCGGTGTCACGTGACCGCACGTGCTCATTGTTGGCGCAGATTAATTTGGGGCATTTTCAATCAGCGGCGGTTTAAAATTTCGTGCGCACGCAACGGCGCGATAACCGAATCTGAGAATTTAATTTGTTAAAAACAACAAGCGATGGCACCGTCGATGACCTCGTTCTTGGATTATGTGTATTTTTTGATGGAGCACTGATAGACATCATCATGAATTCGGAATGTCATTTGTTTAATGAGTTTTTGGTATACGACTGCGTACGTTTCAGGGTTATCATTTACGTATGTACGTACATCACGATCGAATGATTTTGATTGAACAACATAAGACATAAATGCACGGACAAGAAAGTTTTTTGCTTTTGACAACAAGCAGGAAGTTATTTAATGAGAAAAAAAAAACAAATTATATAGTGATATACAGTGAAAGGAAGTGATCTTCTCTTATTACCGCCATGTTCGTACGAAGTGCATAAAACATAGACACTTTGATGATTACCTCCATAAGTATCGTATCGAAATTAACTAAAACAAATTTCATAGCTGAGGAATGTTTTGCTATCTAATCCATGGTTCCTAAGAAAAACAAAAAATTAAGTTTCAAGAGATTATTACAAAACAAATAACAAAAGTCCTAAAAACTATACGTGTTCCGTTAATTAAATTAATTTTTCAACAAGAGTGAGCAGCAAACGTTTTGTTTCGGTGTAGCTACTTTAAAACCCAATCTCAGTTGTTTCGTTGTCATCCGGAAGCGACTGCATTGTCCTGATATTAGCAAACTTTTAATTAATCGCAGTTTCAGAGCCGGCTTCAAACAGATTTCGCCCTGCGTCACATCGCATCCAATTAACAGGGAAAATGCAACAACGCGAAAACCCTCGGTCGCCTAATAATAATACCTCCGTGCGAAATGGACATTTTTTTTTTTATTCTTTTCGAGTTTTACAGAACTTGTCTACAACAGCTGGAACTTGTTTCTTCCACTCACTGGAAAACATCAAATGGTTAAAGTGCACACGTGACCACCTAATGAAAGAGTCACGTGTACGCTAATCTGCAGACCATGTCGACTCGTCGGTAGACAAACAATTAGGGTATCACTTGATACTAAACAATTCGCTTCTTCTGTTACGAAATACACTAATTTTCAAAATTGCAATTCATTTTCTCCGCCTCCTTATAACCTGCAAAAAATGTGCTTGCATTCAAGGACGAAAAAACACAACAATGAGTTGGTTAATAATTTAGTCAGCACGTTACTCATACAAATAGTTTTGAAAGCAACCAATTACACAGCTTATTTCAGATGGGGCGTAACGGCAACGCCCACTTTAACTTCTCACATTCAAAATTAACCAATAAGGGAATGAGCCACGCCTACGTTTACCGCCTCGAATTAAAGAGCAACCACTGAGAGAACCGACTTCACTATATCTCCGTAATCTGACCTTGCACGTGCATTTGTCTTTTTATTATTCGCAAAAAATTTAAAAAATAATCATAATTCAATAACTCGCGAATTGAAACATATTTCAATTCAAAGACAAAGAAAACTTGAAAAATGGGTTAGTTAATAATTCGGTCGGCATGTTACTAACGCAAATAGTTTGAAAACAACCAATTACAAAACTTATCTAGCACGGGGCGTGATGGCAACGCCCATTTTACTTCTCGAATTCTAAATTAACCAATAAGGGAATGAACAGCAACGCCCACGTCTACCGCCTCGAATTCAAGAGCAACCACTCACAGAGCTGAGTTCACTTTATCTACGCAATCTCGTCTTCTACGTACATTTGTTCTTTTTTTTATTATTCGTAAAAGATTTTGAAAAAATAGTCATAATTCTAAGAAAAAAAAATCAAAGACGAATAACTTAAAAAAATAAAAATAAAAAAATGTGCCATTGTGAGAGTGTTATTTTCAAATAACTTGAATTCACGATCGTTTAATTCCTTAGTCGAGTGATTCACTCACCGTGATTTCTGTTATTACGGTGGGCACTATCCAATCATTAAACAGCGACGTATAGGTGAGTTAAAGCAAACTGTGATGATCAGAACCGAGGGTTCAGCCTGGAAAGTTCGAGGTGCGCCAGACTTTTCTCGGCGAAGAAATTTCGCGTGACCAGCCGCGGATATAAAGCGACCGGTTGGTGGATGAAACTTTTCGCTTTAAAGAAATTGTACTTTATTAAGTATATCGTCTTTCGTATTAAAATAAAAACAAAAAACCGAACTCGCCATTGATTGATTGACTGTTTGCAATGGTTCGCAGTGATGCATAGAAAAGTCGATTCACTCTGTAAACGCAAATCTAAACCAACTATTGATGGAGTATCATTTAAGTATTTCTTTTTTTTTAATTGCAAGTTTGCAATGTTTTGTATTCTTTGGGTAGAACACTTTTTCTGCCTTTATTTCTTTTAGGGTTATTCTTAGTGAGGTATTTTTAAAATATTTATATAAATTGATAGCTTGAAGAATTCAATTAAGTTACGTATGAATATTTATATATATAGTTAATGACTAAGACCAGATTTTTTTTTTAGATTATGTCAGTAACAACGTGGAGTGCGTAACATTATTTTTTTTTTTCGCCGTTGTGCATTTTACGAATAAATCTTTTTATACAGGATGTCCCGAGAGTATTGTTGTAAAGGTTTCGAAAAAAAAACAGTAAATTTGGGAAAGAAATCTTCTTCTTTTCAATTTTTCTCTTCATAGAACTTTGACTTTTTTGGGTTGGATTGACTGGGCCCTCTTATATATAAAGGAGATTTATATATAAAGGAGACATATTTTTTAATCTTTTTTCCTTTTGATTTGCATTGTTTCAAGTTTTTTTTTTTAGTACTTTGCTTATTGTTTTTATACAGTTTTTATGTTATTAAGTTGTTTTTCCAGAATTGAGTTTATTTTCTTTTTTAATTTTGAATATAAAATATATCACAAATTGATTTTTTTTTGCCATATCGGTTTTCGGAGCCACGTCGATGGTTTTTATTCGAATTCCCACCCCTAGTACTTCCCCAAATTTAACTGTAACCCGCAATATGAGTATATATATACACACTGTAGGTAATAATAAATAATACTTTTTTTTTACATAATTGATAACCTATTCGGGAAAAATAAATAGCTTTAGGTGCGTTTACAAACTATGCAGAGCATGGAAATGCTAAAATTTTAAAAATATCAGTGTTTCAGAAAATTTCCGTTTTTTTTTCTAGACATTAAATCTCCCCCCCTCCCCCAAATTACAAATACTCTCCGGGAATAAAGGTCAATACTTCATGGGGGTTAACAGTGGGTTATTATAAATCAAGAAAGATTATATAGAGAGGTAGCTTTTTATTTATTTTTTTTATTTTTTTTTAATATTTTCTTAATCGCAAGATCACAAGGTCGTGGGTTCGTATCGCTTCTCAGGGTGGTCGTTACTCACTTCCACAATTATGTTTAACACCGCTTAACAAAAAAATAGGATCAGAGTTAATGTAGTTCAATACTTAATATTTATTTCAGAATCCTAAATAAAAGACTACCTGTTTATAGAAACTTTTAGAATTATAATAACCCACTCCAGTCCCCCACGAAATATTGAACTTTTCTTCCGAGACTCCCGGTATATTAGAATCATTGTTTCCGTTTATTATATTAAAAAATGTACAAATCGAAACTCTCAATAATGATGATAGCGTCTCAATTTTTGTCTGTTTTACTTTCTGTTATTATTTTTCTTTATTTTACGTTTCTGTTATCTGAATATTAATAATTCTTGTTTCCTCTTGCTTTGAAAACTGTTGCTCTTTTTCATTACTTAATTTATTTTTTTATTTTTTTCATTAGTTAATTTATTCTTCATTCATCATAACGATTGCACGATTTTTAAACAACCTCTTTTGGATTTCATTTTTTTAAGTCTGCAGACAAAATCTTTAATTGAATTCATTGATTAAATTTTTTGTACTGATTTATAATTCAATTGCAATTAGAAATACTTTCCAAAATCTTTATTATACTAATTCTTCTTCTTTCAACTTCAATATGAACTCGGAAAGGTAGGCGATCAGAATTAAGGAATTTTCTTTATAGTCAACCTGTATATCAAAGGCAACAATCAATCAATAAATTATAATATTTGTCAGTAAATAAATAAATGTTTTTATTTTCACTAATTTAAAAATTTTGGACGAATGATTTTGTATTTCTTTTTTAACTTTATTTGTTATTTGCTGAGGATAAAAGGAGGGTGTTAATAAATAAATAAATACGCCGGTCAAGTTCACTGCAGGTATTTATTTACAATGTATGCAATACAAAAAAAAAAAAACAAATGATTACAAATAAAAATTACAATGAATATTATTATAGTCTCGGAGAAATTCCATAGAAACTCGATTCTCGAACACTTCTTCGGCCGCATTCTCATTCGAGAACCGGCCGCGTTAAAATCACAGAAAATTATTAAAATCGTCATCGTCCGGAAACGTTACCTGAGCTGCCCTTCGCAGAAAAAAAAATGAATTCCTTAAGAAATCAACTCATCCTCGTAAGTAACGAGAAGTCAAAAATTTGTCGAAACAAAACGAAAATATGGTAGTTTTTCAAATACAGTAATCAGATGAGCAGTTCACAAAAATTTGTTGTAGTCATTTCGTGCAGGCAGTTTTTAAGAGTTTTGTATTTCAGAGCAAACAGTTGTTAATTTCAGAAATTTAAGGAAAGAAAGACTGTTACAAACTTTTTAATAAGTCAAGTCATTTAAAAGAAAGCTGCGTTAAATTGAAGAAAACAATGGCTTGAAAGAAAAACTTGAAAAAAAAGAAATGTGTGCCCAATCAATTGGTCACAGATAAAATGTTTATTCATTAAACTTTCTTAATTCAATCACTAATGTTAATTAGGATTTTCGAAACGGTAGTATTGCACATGTATGACATGTAGAAAGTTATTTCCACATCTGACTAATTTGATGAAGGTCCCAAATAGAATTCGTGCAAAGTTTTTGTTGAAAAGGGCCCCCGAAATTCTGATGATGATAGATCAGTCCGAAATTTGAGCATTTCGTCATATTGCTTTTGAAATAACTGCTGCCGTGTAGGTATATAAGTTCCAGCCGATCAAACCGCTTTGATCTTGAGCTTATGGTTTTATTGACACCACGCGCCCCTTATTGCTTTTGGAAAAAGAGAGCATTTTTCCGTTATTCAAATTCGTTTATTGCTAACATTCAGAAAACGAAATAATTTTGTGCGTCGCGTTTATTGCTGAATCATTTCACGCCCGTCAATTTTTTTTCAAAAAAATTAAATTAAATAAATAAAATCGTTCGTCTCTAAGTGAAAGCACTCAAGTAAGTTTACTAAAACAATTGACTACATGGACGAAATTATATATATATATATATATGTATAAAAGAAAACAAATGAACTACAATGACATTATTATACATACAAATATTATGTACAGTTTCGTTTTTGTTTTAGATTGGGATTTAGTGCCGTCGTTTAGGCCACACATTTAGTCCGCCATGTATTCTTTTTTTTTCTTTTTCAATATTTACAAACGGAGACGCACTGATATGCACTTACAATAATTTTTTTAGGATTGTCCTTTCACGTTTTGTACTTAAGTTTTAAAACGTTCCACCCCCAAACTAGACCATTTGGTTCATGTAATCGAGACTGCAGTCGGGATGCCGGGGGCTGAAGTTCTGGTGGTGCGTCGCCGCCATGGCCATGCCGGGATACCCGCTCATCTGGTACGTACCTCCCATGTGATTCCCCATTTGCATTTGGTTTTGGCCCCCCTGTTGATTGAAGTATTCCATCTGACTGTAGTAGGCCGGGTTGTAGTTCTGACTGTAGTAATGATGGGGTGAGGAACTGTGCCCGTTCGTGTGCCAGTTGAACGAGTTGTAGGAGTCGTGTTGGTAAGCCAGCGGGGGATTGCTCGAGGGGGTGTTAGGCGGAGAAGGAGTCGTCATTACGCTACTGGTGTTACTCCCCAAAGGGGTTAGGTTACCGTTATTGCGATAACTGGTAATTTGAGGAGATTCTTTTTTAATGTTGACAACCGGAGGAGACACGGACGTAGATGGCGTGGGGATGTTAGTTGGTGGAATTGAGGCGGGCGTCGAGGCAATAGGGGATGGTTTACTTGGTTTTGCTTTCGTCGGCGTCGTCGGTGCCCTATTCGCCGGTTTGTTTTGCTGTTGCTGAAGCTGTTGCCTGCATTTTGCTCGACGATTTTTGAACCACACCTGCAAAGAAGGAAAAGCAAATCTTATATCAAATTTATTTACATTCTTGGCTGTTAAGTAGAAGCAAGTTTTTTGTTCTGTTTGTTAACACTGAATGAGGCTAGTTTTTTTTTCGGTGTGACATTAACATTAGAATCGCATCAAAATTCAAAACATCGCAGGCCTGGTGACTGTTTAATCTAAAACGTACCGCTGTAGCCCGAGGTGCATTTTTCCCTATCAATTTCCATCAGATTTCGTCCCCCTTTTTACAGAAATTGTTACTCTATAATACTTCTTTTATGGCCGTGCTCCGTGTCAGGGTTTATAAAGGCAAGAGGCGGGCTGTTTGCACGGAACAACCCCAAATAATCCGGGAACTAATGGAAAACTACCCCCTCGGTGCATGTACGCGAGCAAGCAACTATTGTACCCTGCCATTCAATAAAATGTATACAGTTATTCGGGCTGCGGTGCGGATTTGATGATGATGTGAGGGGATGAAACCGAAATCACCGCTGAG
This sequence comes from Prosopocoilus inquinatus, assembly GCA_036172665.1. Lineage (NCBI taxonomy): Eukaryota > Metazoa > Arthropoda > Insecta > Coleoptera > Lucanidae > Prosopocoilus > Prosopocoilus inquinatus. Next base: position 5,488,526 of record CM069873.1, read on the forward strand.
ACTCACCGGCCGGCGGATTCATTCGATATTGATAGCAGACTGATGTGATGACAGCGTTCAATAACACCGATGATGGATGTTAGGTGAACGAAATACTGTTTACTTCCAAAAATAAAATGACACAATTCAAAAAAAAAAAAAAATGTAAATTGGAGAGGACGTGTAACGATGCCAAGTTCTAGCCAAACAATTGTGCGCCATAATATAAGGGGGGCGTTCTGTTTGTCCTGCTCCCGGTAATGATTCAATTTGAAAGGTGGTTAGTCTTTTCAGAAGGCACATCTGCTTCTGCAAGCCGCCACAAAATCGATAAAAGGGTTGCGAGTATTCTCAAAAAAATTTATGTGTTCGTACACAACCCTGCCTGTACATACATACAACACAAGAGGTTGCATTTTGTTTAAATACATTTTACTTTATATAAATCCAAAGAAATAAATAAAATATTAATCTGTAAGGTCAATTCAAGAGATCATCGAATAGTGAAAATAAAAATTGATTTTACAACGTGGGTCACCTCTGTTCCTTTAATTTAAATTAATTTTCTTTAAATTTCGTTCAACGTTTCTATTATAATGCGATGCAATTTGCAAGCAGATTTAGTTTTTTGAAAAATACAACCAAATATTCTCACCGTATCTTTAAATAATTTATGCGAACGATTAATTACGTATGGGATTACATAACGTATTTGAAATTTGGAAAATAAAATCATCTCCAGAAAATGAAGTGCATCGATTAATTTTAAACAAAACGTGCATCAACGAGTTCGAGTTTGTACAAAATTAAAAAAAAAATCTGTCGCTTTCTACCTGTGCCAGATTATTTTTTTTTTTAAACATTTTTCACTTATACAAACATGAGTAAAAAAATGTATATGTATGTACAATTCGGCGATGTTTTTTTTTCCCCGTAGGTATTTATTATTTATGTGTAAATTGTTTGGAATTTATTTAAAAAATATTCCATTTTTATGTAAATGCGTGTTGCTGTGTTATGCTCAACGGAAGGATTAATTTCGGATGTGCCGTTCATCATCATTTTTGCGGCGTTGAAAAGATTTTGATGTTGCGTTTCCTTGTTTCTGACTTGCTTTTGAATAATTAATTAATTTAATGTGAAAAAAAGCACGATAAATTAGTAGGTTGTTGATTAATCGCTTGCTTAAATAAATTACGTACAGCAACATTTCGCTGACGACACTGAATAACTCATTTAGTTTTTTTTTTGTTACGACAAATTGAAAGTGAAATTACGTTAGAACGTTGATACGTCGCACATTAATTTGAATAAGAATTTAATTAATTAATTAATGGATAATTTACGAGTTAAAAAAATTAAAACTGGGAGAAAAAAAGAGGTTTCCTTTCTTGCTCATAAAAAAGCCCAAAACATGAAACTTTGATAATAGAGTCCTTTTTTTGAAACTTCTGATTACATCTTGTCATGATTCTTTTTGCCGACGTTTCGCTTTTTGTTACAAAAAAAAAAGTATATCAGTAATAATACTGTTGCACTGATGTTTTCTATTGATTTATTATTTATTATTATTATTTATTATTTCCTTCGTATACCTGCAGACATATTTTATATTTCAAGTTCTTTTAATTTGTACTTGTGTAATCAAAGGAAAAAAATAATAATAATAACAGTTTCAGATAATGCACGGCCTAAATTTATTGGTAATTATACAGGGTGTGGCAAGCATATTCAATTCAGTTGAATTTGATGAATGAAGATGAATTTCATATCGAAAATAGAGGGGACTTATTTAGACCAAATAATTAAAATTATTTTGATTCTTTTTCGCAAGAAAACGAGATTTTTTGAAGAACTATCTTATTACTTTGAGGTCCTAGGCCACCTTATAACTACTACGAAAAGTCTTGCAAGTTCACTGAAACGTTTTCCCTCTAAATTTTTAATTAACTTTTAATTTCCGAAACATACCGATCCAAGTTGTGATGATGAGCGAGTTATTTTAACTTTTGAACTGACAGAGCCCAATTTTTAATTAAAATTTAGTAATTTTTTTTTGCCGTTACATTACATTAATTTCAACCCCAATATTCCTAACCAGTGTCAATAATTAAACTATAAAATAAATCAAACAAATCTTAGAAATTTTAATTGTGTTTCAAATTTCAAATCGATGTATGTACCTATTTAAATATTTTTTTTGTTTAATTTGTTTTAATAGTATTTTTTTTTAATTTATGTAAATTCCTCTAACAGAGGCTGCGAGATTAAAAAACGGTTGTGTTTAATTGATTTGATTTCGTCCTGCAACTATAAACACAATTTATTGTTCTTAATTAGAGATATTGTTACTATTTTTGCTATTCAGTAAATTTAAATGAAAATTTTGTGAGTATCATTATAACTAATTATAATAAATAATGGTCAAGGACTCTCGAACCAGTTATCAAAAAGAGTTCTAAAATATAAGCAATACAAATCTTCTACACTTTTTAAATTTTAATTCTTTATTGTTTTTGTTACTACAAGAAAATAAAAAAGAAAATTAAAGATTTTAAAATTTGAGAATCTGCTGACACCGGCGAGGAAATAGCAGCTTTTATTTTATTTTTTAAATTTCAAAGTGCTTTCAAGTGAATTCCTTTCTTGTGTCAAAAAAGATTCAAAACAATTTTGTTACATTTATATTGCTGCGAATATTTCGCCCCCTTTATTTGTGGAACAACAAAAAATTCATTCAGTTCTTTTTGTTTTGAAAGGTTGTCCTTAACTTGTCCATTTCTTTTGCATTTTAAATTTAAAAATGCCAGAACATTATTGCAGGCTGTAATATGGTGAATCACAAGTTGTTTTGAAGAAAACCTCCAAGAACTTGCCGATTAATGGTTAACATCGAACTCGAAAGCAAGGTTAAGTGTGCCATAGTTCGAATTGGTCAAATTGGCAACTGTTTTTTTGATGATGGTTCACCATTAAACTTTTATAGTCAACGTCGCCGCCAGACTTTTTAAGAAAAAAACGCTTTGCATAATATTCAAATAGAGAAAAATGGATTGAGATAGTAAGATTGCTAAAAATCACAGTGAAGAATCAATAGGTAGTAGCACGGGCGTTCAGAACGTGCACGCAGCTACTCTCATGCTGAAGTCTCTCTCATGCTGAGAGAGTTAATGTTATCTCATGCTGAAGTCTCTCTGGCGCATTGGTATTTGAACCCCTCTTTGATGTGTCGCTCTCGCAATTGAACTCGCGTTTTCATGCACATATCGACACAAGGACGCGGCGTCACCTAATATATCGTTCACTGTGGTGAAAACTAATAGAGTTTTCAATTGATTGCTCTAGAGCACGCCGCCTTGCTTTGAGCTCGTATAAAAATCAGGAGGGATGGTGATATTCTCAGAGTGTTCTGGGGCAATGAATTCAAAACGCTCTCAATTTTGTTAAGGGATAGAAAATTTCGTTTTAAAACTTACTTGCACCCTGGATTCGGGTAAGTTGATTTTCAAGGCGACTTCTTCCCTCATAAAAATATCCGGGTATCTGGTCTTGGCGAAGAGGGCTTCTAGGACGTCGAGTTGTGCCCTGGTGAACGTCGTCCTCTCCCGCCGCTGCTTCCTGGGGTTGACACCTGCAAAATATGAACAAACTGGAAATTATGCCTTAGCAATTACTCTCGGCGGCTTCTTGTAATGCGCGATGACTAATGTGCGTAAGTAACGAGCAACAGAAAACATTTTATTTTCCCGGGGACGTCCCGAGTGCGTCCACCTGGCCCGGTCCTAATTTTAAGCCCGAATAACTCATTTATCAAGCAAGGCCCGACGTAAATTCGTTAATTTGCATTCGAATTTGTATTCGGTAGCCGGGGCCGAGTTAACAAATCATCGGTTATTCGTTTTCTGTTCTTTTTTTTCTTCTTCTTCCTATACCCGCCCGTAATTTGTGATAAGGGAATTGAATGCTGCGGCCGCTGTAAGGTCCGGGATTTACACGACGAAAATTTCAATACCGGTAGCACGGTAATATCAAATCGGAATTGTTCAGGTACGTATTTCCATAACTTTATGTGAGTGTGGCTTTCGCTTCGCTCTTTTAACCGCGTTCGCTCTCTCTTCTTTTACTTTACGCGCGCGTTATATTATTTTAAGCCAAGCTCTGGACGTTATGTAAATGTTTCTGTCCGATGGGAGGATATAATTTCTACTTAGTTTCTTGCTACCGAATAAAAAAAAAAATTTTATTCATTAGACACGGCCGCAATCTAATGGTTTACCTACACATTAAATTACAGAACATGAAAAAAGATTCGGATTTCTTCTAAAGACTATCTTGAAAATGCAACTTCATTTAATTATGAATAATTTAGAGGGAAGTGCTACGATTTAAAACCCTAAAATCCAAAAAAGAAGAAATTTCGACTAGGAAGTGAAATTTTAGCAGAACTACATTTACACCTTCTCAGCTCCCTTTTTACAGAGATTAAAAGAAAACAGCTCAAAATAGAACACGACGATGAGGATGACGGGCAGCAACGGACCGGACTCGCCTAATCCTCTTTGGCTGCAACCTACGATAAAGACTTACATGCACCCAGCAGCTAGCTATCTCTATACAACCATCCATACAATGACTCGGCGGATTGGTTCGGACTACCAACTTCTTCCACGTGGAAAATTTTAATTTTAATTCAACCACCGCGCCGCTTGTTTCGAAATTAATTAAGTTTCAACGTGCGCAAATAGTTAAATTGTGTTACACTTTCGGGGTGCAATCCCAACCCCGACAGGCACAGCAAGTGTTAGTCTCTCACGCCTAACGCAGAGTTACCAAAACAAGGGAGAGGGCGTTGCTTGTTTAACAACAGCAAGCAAAGCAAATACAGATTTAACATGCAAATCGACTCGAAATTAGCGAGCAACTAAGATTTTTCCGTTGCAAATTCGAGCCGGAACGATCGGAGCGAATGCGGCGGCAAAAAGATGCGGGAAACCGCCGAAGCGAAACAGTTTTAGAAGCGCTGAAATAGGAAGCTAAGTACAGTATCAAGTGAGAAGTCGGAGAGAGCAAACAAGGGTGGAGGCTGTTAAAAAAACAAACACTACGACCCCGCCGGCCCTAGGTAAATAGTGTTACGAAGATAAATTGATTTCGGAATTGTCACCACGAAACACTGTGAAAGCTCGCGTGGATTTTGAGCTTTTCGCAACTATACAGGGTCGGATCTCTCACATACACAGAGCAGCCAGGATTACAACTAATCGTTAAAAATTAAAAAAAAAGTAACTCAGGGCCGGTATTATAAAGTCTAGTTGACCGAAAGTTGAACTCAACCTTTGGGTTCGGCTATAATTTTAACATTGTTCAACCAAAGGTTGAGTTCGACTTTCGGTCAAGTAGACTGTTCAATACCGACCGTAAAAGTAGTCTGTTGTCAAAGGAGATGAATGCGTCATTGATGAGGTGCAAAAGAAAACTCAAAACCAAAAACGAAATTAAGAAAAATTAAAATAAAATCAAAATAAATTAAAACTAAACTAAGTTGAAAAAATATCAAAACTCAATTTTAGATAAACAGGAAAAGCCAACTCGAATTAACTTGACTCAAGTTAAGCAAAATCTGAAAAGAATATCAGAACTCAATTTTAGATAAACAGGAAAGGCCAATTCAACTCAAATTAACTTGACTGGAGGTAAACAAAAATTAAGACTCAAAAAATGCCTTAAAATACCTACTAAAAATATGTATTGTGTAAAGCAAAACTTAAGGCTCAGAAAATGCCTTAAAACACTTTAAAAAATGTATCTTTATATCCAAGAAATTAAAACTGTAAACTCAAAAGAAATTAAAACTACAAACTCAAAAGAAATTAAAACTGTAAACTCAGAGGAAATTAAAACTGTAAACTCAAAATTAAAAAAAAAAACTTCGACACTGAAAAGAATAAATTTAAAAATTAAAAATCAAAACAATTAAAATTTAGTCCAACCCAACTCAAGGACAATCCAGCTTAACTCAACCTCACTGCATCCAGCCCAAGCAAATCATCAAAAATTATTAAAAATCACTCGAAACAAAACCCGATCTGAATAAAATTCGACAGAAATCAGACCAGCCTAACTCAATTAAGAAAGAAAATGAAAATCAACTAAAAAATAAAAACACGTAAACCTCTAAGCTCCAATTTGAGCTAATCTACTGAAATCTAATTGACCTGTTCTAATTATTATCTCGGAATCGAGTACACAAATTATGATTTAAATTAAAGTGGCGTCCTAACCTGCTGTTTAGATTTAAATTTTTAAAAATATAAAATTGTAATTAAAGAGATTTAGCCCTTTTACAAATTAAAACTCAATTCAATTAATTGAATTTAAAATTAAGTCCAAGTTGCTTAAAGTCAATCCAAGACAAGCTAACCCTATCCATTATCAACTCAACCCAAGATACTCAAAAGTACTAAAATTTTATAAATTTGAAACTCAAAAAATTCAAAACTTGAAAAATTAAAACTCAATTACAAATAACCCCAAACCAACTCGATCACAAATTAAAACAAAAATTTCCACGCCTTAAAATAACGAAAAATTTGTCAAAAATAATTCAATTGCAATTAAGAACAGTTGAACTCAACTGAAAACTGAACTTAATTCGACTTAACTCAAGAGACTCAAAAATATTAAAATTTTATAAATTTAAAACTCAGAAAAATTTCATAACTTAATTAACTATTAATTAATTACAGTGTCCGTTTCAAAGATTAAAAACTTAAGAAAATTAAAATTCAATTCCAATTAAATCCAAACTCAACTCAACCCACAAAAACAAGAGAAAGATAAAAATAAAAGCATTTTAAGAATATATCAAGGTAATTAGAAAACAACAGTTGAATTTCAGCATTTGATATTGAAACTAAAACCAACCGAACTCAATTGAACTTAACTCGACTCGACCCAGGAGACTCAAAAATATTAAAATTTTATAAATTCGAAACTCAAAAATTTTAAACTTAAGGAAATTAAAACTCAATTACAATTAAATCCAACCTAACTCAAGGTCAATCCAACTCAGCCTAACTATACCCAACCAAAAATAATAAAATAAAAACCAACAAGTTAATTCAAATTGGATGGGAGTAACTCAAGCCAGATCAACTCAACTCAACTCAGGAAAACAAAAGAAAAATGAAAATATAAACAATTTAAGAAAATATCACAAAGGTATCAATACCAAATTAAAAAAAAAACAATTTAATTTTGGCTTCTAATATTGGCCGATCATTATTACAGAATTAATTAGTATCCACGGAAGTAATTTTTTTAAATTATTATTATTATTATTAACTATTAAATCTGAAGGGGTTCGATTAAAATAATAAATGGAATTTTTCACTGGCCATAAAATCATTAAATTTACGACTTGTCTGAAATCACCAAGTTTGCAAGAGTGCGGGAATTAGTAATAAATATAAATTAATTACATATAATAATGAAATTAAAAGTAAATGATTTTTTATGGATTTCAAATATGAATAAAATTTAAAACGTCGCAAAATTAAAAAAAAATCAAAGCAAAGTAAAAGTAACTAATTGATGGAAAAGTTCCGAGCCCTGTTTAAAAGAAATAGAAAATCGTGTTTTTAATTTAAATCAATTGAAAACAAAAGGAAAACCCCGTTTTACAAGAATTGCGAAAATATTGTCGCACACTCTAGAAAACAATTGTTTAGAAACCTTAAAAGGGTTTAAAATCGAACGAAACAAAGTTCAACGTGAAATCGAATGAAATTATTTTAACGCTAGCATTTATTACTAAATTCTAAATTCATTTTAGGAAACACCCTGTATAGTACGTTTCTGCTACGAAGTGAACCTAACATCACATATTTTCTTAGAATATCTCAACATCCTCTTCAGTTTTTGATTAACTTAAGAACGATCACCCGGTATATTCATTTCCAAAGCAAGGGCTGCATTTCCGAACGTAATGCAATTTTATTTCTCTTTGTTAAACAAAACTTACGCTTACATTTGTTTATAATAATAATAATAATAATAAGAAAATGTTTATAGTAATATTTTTGTCTTTTTTTATATTCTCGGCTTCAGATAATAATAATTTACGAGTTTGTTTTGCATAAATTAATTTATTCTCTAACTCTTTCCGTGCTGTATAGATACAGGGTGTTTCGAGATTCCTGCATACGGAAAGTGGGATGATATTATACAATAATTCTTTTAGTATTTATCGATGTCACCCTATGCACGAATGTCGAAACACCCTGTATGTGGACGATTTATTATTATATGCGTGCCTTATTTTTTCTCCTTTTTGTTTGGTTTATCAAGTTCAGATTCTATGTATATGAGTTTCGTCCAGAAGCATCTCAAAAAAGATTGAATTTTCAATGTCTCTTGCGCTTCGCAATACAAAACGCGTCGTGCACAGTTGAATAAAGTTTACGTTGTGTACTTCCCTAATGCAATTCATGGTTAAAATACCCCAATAAAACATCAGTGATTCAATTTGACACCCCAGAGCGTTCATTGGCCAGCTGCGGGTTCCCATCGCGGGGCTCGCACCCCGTCACTGTTACAGATTCCATTTAGCCGCACTTCTACCGTGAACAAATCCGCGGCATTGCACCCCTGCACATATTTTATCATTTTTTACTACCTCTCCCTCTCCCCTCTCCATGACATTTTGTTTGTTTTTCGTTGTTGAAATTCGTCAAAAATGTGACGTAACCGGTCGCGTTAAATAACGGGAACGTTACGTAACACGGCCGACGACTAGTAATTATTTCTTGTCAGTTAGAGAACGTCGAGAAATGATAATGGATGTTTAAGTGATGTTGTTTGAACGGGAACGTGGGTAAAAGTAAAGGTGAATTTTACTTTCGGTTCGATCGTAGTTTGTTTAACGCGAGGAAATTTAAATTTTAAAAGTATTCGAGAACGTGAGTGACTGACTTTTCCTGGATGTTGCGTCAATAGAATCAACAACATTGCGTGTTGGACTAAAAAGTAATACAAAATTGTAAATTTGCCATTAAACGATTTGACCAAGTTGGTTACATTTTAATTAGTTTAACTTAAACATTTTGTGAAGGCCCTGTATAGACAGTATAGGCAAGTAGATCGATCAGCGGTTCCCAAACTTTTACAACCATGGAGCCCTTTTTGAAGCTAACGTGTCCCGTGAAGCCCAAGAAATGTTTAGATTTTATATTATTAAAAACATAACAAACAAAACTAAACACAAACATATTACACGCGATACTTATACGGCAATGTTGCCAACTATATGATTAAGATGGTGGTCGCATGTTTATTTAGCAGATGGCATGATAAATAAATGTGAGTAGTTTCTTAATGAACACGCTTTTGAATTATTTTGAACGCAAGAGAAAATTCCTCTTGCTTTTATATTTAATGTATGCGATAAACTCAAAAGTATCAGATTTAAAGTGTCTCAAAAAAAGTAATTAACAAGAAAATTAAATTCACGAGAGAAGAAAAGGAAAAGGAAAATAAAAGTGACAGTAAGAGTTTGCGGAGAAAAAATGAACGTAGAAAGAAAAGGAAAAAAAAAAGAAAAATCAAAGATTTTTCTGATGATCTAGAAACACAGTAGAAAACGAAAAAAAATTCTAAAAGTTTCTGAACAAATTACAATCAATTATTAGGTTTTTGAAAATGTTTAAACAACTAAAAGCAATAAAATAAAAGCGATGGTGAAAATCCAAATTAAAAAATAAGTATGAAGAATTGACGAAAGTAAAAAAGAACAAATGACGATCATTATGAAAAAGGAAACTCAAGTCGAAAAATTGATTTAAAATTACCATTTTCAAAAAATATAATGATCAGTAAACGTGCAAGAGAAAGTGACAAATTCGAAGAGAGACAAATCACCACATGATATTTAGGAAAATTAAAATTCGTGAAGCAGGTGAAGCAAGTAAAAAAAAAAACAAATGAGGACTGCTGAAAATTGATTACATACTTAATTTCACAAAAAAATTTAAACAAAAAAAAACAAAGTGGAATGAAAAATGACTTCAACAGGAAAAGAACAAAAATCGAAAGAAAAAAACAAACAAACGGCAGTCATAATATTTACGATAAAAAATAAGAAAATGGTTTTTAAATTTTAACTGGACACAATTAAAATTGGAAAGATAAAAAAAGTAGCAATAAAATTCGATTCACAAGAGAAGAAATGGAAAAACGAATAAAATAATATAATAATAAATAAATTAAGAATAAAATGGGTAAATAATTAGAAAAAAAAAGAGAAGAGAAATAAATAATTAACAATAAAATTCGACTCACAAGAGGAGAAATGGAAAAGGAAATAAAATAATATTATAGTAATAATACACGATGGTATAAATAAATGAAGAATAAAAAGTGTAAATAATCAGGAAAAAAAAGAAAAACAAGAACACTATTGATGGTCGATAGTGGAAAAGGAAAAATTCCTGAATAAATTTCAAACAATTACTAAATTTCAGAAAAACCGTAAACAATTAAAAGCAAAAAAATTAAATATAAACTTTGATGATAATCCAAATGAAAAAATTAATAAATAAAATCGACGAAAGTAAAAAAAGAAAACAAATGACGATCATTAAAAAATACCCAAGGCAAAAAATTTTTGATTTAAAATTTCTCATAAAATGTAATTAATAATTAATGACAAACAATCAAGGGAAAGAGACAAAGACAAAGAGAGACAAATCACAACACATTTACGAAATCAAAACTAATTCGTGTAACAAATTGAAAAAAAAAGACAAGTGACCATTGTAAAGAGAGAGAAGTATAGAAACTGGTTTAAATATTTAATTTCACATAAAAATTAAAACAAAAGGAACAGAATGGAATAAAAAATAACGACTTCAACAGGAAAAGAAAAGAAAAAGGAGGAAAACAAACAAATGGCGATCATAATATTTACGAAAAAAAAATAGGAAAACAATTTTTAAGCACTCGACGTTTCACTATCGCTTGATAGCTCCGTTAGGCGATAGAGAAACGTCGTGTGCTCTTTCCAATTTTAATAGTGTCCGGTTCAAGCTTAATAAATCTTTTTACAATTTTCATCGGACAAGAGTCGATTTCAATTATGAAAGAAAAGAAGATTATGTTTCAGAAGATACAAAAAATAAACAAGAATCAAAAAGATCAATTTTGAATTATTGAGAGACATTCCTCACAACAATGATAAAAAAAAATACAGTGGAGCCTCTTTCATCTCAACGTACTTTAACTCAAATATCCAGTAATCCGAACTCAGGACCTGATAATCCGAACGCTTAAAATCTGATAATCCGAACGTTACTGATAGAGACTTGTTAACATCTAGCTTGCCTCTTTCTCATCACAGGTAGGTGGTCGCATTCTGCTCATTGCAACATGTGGAGTTTTCCCCCCGCTAAGACGTCAAAAACAAAAGATTTTATATTTCAAAATTGAAAGGCAAAATTGAAAAAAAATAGAAGTTCGTGCAAGTTACTTCGATATTGCTTTAGGATACGGAGTGGGTAATGCAACAATGTCTGATATTAAAAAAAAATAAACAAAGTATTATGAAACACGTAACGACAGGTGAAAGTCCTTGAATTTCAAACACTTTAAAAATTAAGTGCAAATCCTGAAGTAAAAAAATGTTTATATGCACCTCATTTAGGATTATCCGATAATCCGAACAATTCGTTAATTCGTACGACCCTTTCTATTTCCTTGCTCGGATTAAAGAAGTTCCACTGTATGTACAAAGTGACAGAACTGTACGAGGATGCATTTCAAACCACATATGTCGGTTGTATTATGTTCGAAACAATAAAATAAATTTGATCCTTGCTATTACTGGCCTTCAGTTTTACTTTGTTATTATTTATTATTGTTGAGCATTAAAGGGGATGATGCGATTTTGAACGACAATACACGTTTTTTTTTCTTGAGAATGTACGTACATAGGTAGGAGGATTGAAACTTTGTGAGTTGGCGACTCTGGTATGTTTATTAAAGTTTTTTTTGTCATCTTTACAACTTCCGCGGATAGACCACAGTTTGAGAACCGCTGACCTAGATTAATGAATTTTTTGCCCTTATACTGGTGGCACCGAAACTAGATGAGATTTAAAATGTCCTTCTTAATTTTTTTTAGAATTAAATTAAACTTCCACATTTATTTATCGTATTTATCAAGTCACCGATCGGAAATCCTCTTTTTAACATGCTTTCTGTATTTAATTGAGTGTCGTTGTTTGATGAATCAAAGTGTGTCAATTCTTCTCGCATTAAATTCTTTTTAATTTCATAATTTTGGTCTGGTAAAATAAAGCACATCATTGTTGTTATTATTGGTTTGTGGTTTTTGTCATCTTCATAACAGAGCCTCTAAGATTTAATTTCGGAACATTAAGGGCTCCGCGAAGCACAGTTTTGGAACCGCTGACCTACATCATTGAATGTTTTTGCCCTGACGGTGGTGGCACCGAAACTAGGCGAAATGAAAAACGTTCTTCTTAATTTTTTTTTAGAATTAAATTAAACTTTCGCATTTATTGGAACCGATTAGTAAGTCGGCGTTCTTTTTACGACGTGCTTTCTGTGCTTAATTGAGTTTCGATGTTCAATAGTCGATGAATCAAAGTGTGTCACTTCTTCTCGCATTAAATTACTTTTAATTTCATAATTTTGGTCTGGTAAAATCCATTGCAACGTTGTAAAGCACATCATTGTTGTTATTATTGGTTTGTGGTTTTTGTCATCTTTATAACAGAGCCTCTAAGATTTAATTTCGGAACATTAAGGGCTCCGCGAAGCACAGTTTTGGAACCGCTGACCTACATCATTGTATGTTTTTGCCCTGACGGTGGTAGCACCGAAACTAGGCGAAATTTAAAATGTTTTTCTTAATTCTTTTTAGAATTAAATTAAGCTTCCGCATTTATTGGAACCGATTAGTAAGTCGGTATTCCTTTTTCGACGTGCTTTCTGTACTTAATTGAGTTTCGATGTTCAATACTCGATGAATCAAAGTGTGTCAATTCTTTTCGCATTAAATTATTTTTTATTGCATAATTTTGGTCTGGTAAAATCCACTGCAATGTTGTAAAACACATCAATATCATTATTATTATTGTTATTATTATTACTATTGGTTTTTTGTAATGGCTTTTTTGCATTGGCAGAAAAAATAGCCCATGCTCTGTTTAATTTAATTCAGCTTTCAATACACGACGGCTGAAAATTGCGGGAATCTAATCACTAATCGATTAATTAGCGCTTCTACTTTTTTTTTTTGTCGTCCTCAATACTGTGTTTCTCTTTCTAAGTTATTTGTTTTATTGTACTTGTAGTCTGCGTCTATACATTTTTATTTTTCGTACATCGAATTCCCCCGAAAGCAGCATTAAATTTTCAAAAGACAGAGAAAAAAAATTCTTTCGCTGGAGCATTCGCTCCAAGAACGTCCGAAACTCGCTGTGAAGTTGTGGGCCATTGTGTCTGCCTCCGAAATCCTTCTTTTAACAAAACGTTAAAAACCGACCTCCGTTCCATCCGCGACGCGGAGAAGTAAGCAACATCTCGTGTTCCATTCGGTCGCCATGGAAACCACCACCCGCCGCCCCTGTAATCGGCTCAGCGCAGCACTGACATGGCACTTCCACTGCCTGAAAACGGCGCCTCCACCGCTGGTTACAGCCGTCTCTTATCGGATGCACCTGAGGCGTGTGTTCGAGAGAGACGCGGAAGGATAATGTGAGCGACGCGGCGGAGATGGAGAGTCAGCGTCGCGGGCGTTCGATATGCCGCGCTGCGCCGCGTCGCACCGCACCGCACCGCGACGCCGATACCGCGACTTGTGTGTGCAGTTAAAATCGTTTGGAAATGTTTCGCTTTACAAGCGACGTTTCTTGTGGGCTGTTAAATAATTCAGAGAGGATGATGATGAAGAAGTGCTTTGTGCGGAGCACTCGCGTAGAATTAAAAACGAAAGTAATTTTCTATTTTTGTTGTTTAATTAAATTAATATTCACCAAACTATTAAATTAATTGGCCGCCATATGAAGGTAGATTGCTTTACAAAGGGGTTAAGGAAAGGAGTGCGTTCAGGAATAAAAGGAGCGCTTTCTGGATAATATTCTTTCTCTCTCATGCGATTTTGTGCATTTTGTTTTGCATTTTAAATGCCGCGGCGCCCCAAATTGTTTTCTTTCGTCGAACCAACAACATGTTCCAACAGGTTCTTAATAAATTGAAAACGGTTTTAAATCGTCCAAGAAATATTCCCGTGTCACATGTATGTAGAAGTGATGGTTCAAACTCCTCTCGACGATAAAGTATAAATTCCATCGTCCCGATAGAGATATAAGTTTCAGTTCGTGACTTAATTTATGGCTTCTTGCTCGGGCAAGTCCTCGGCAGAATTTACGGCCGTCACATAACTATAACGTTCGGTCGCGGAATAAGCGATTCCCATTTGCATTTTAATATTTAGTAATTGTGCTCAATTTATTAATTTCACGGTGATTTATCGCCGCTAGAGCGCGCTTTTTTCCTGCCCCGGAACACCGAACGTTTTCAATTTGCAAGGCAAATCCCGGCTCGCTTTGATTGTAAATTATGGGGCAGGAAACCCGATTTGTATGCGCAGGTTCGATTCTGTTCGCAATTTTTGGCTGAATCGTATAAGGGTAGAACGCATTCGTAATTTTACACAACGTTTTCAGGAAATAAATCAGAGCGAACACGAAGTAATTAATTCACAGGCAAATTCTATAAATTTAGGGTTTCATTTTAACAAGTGTATTGAATTTCAAAGTCAAAAATAAAAATATGAAAAATCATTTTCATCATTTACGATTTGTTCCGAGAGAAATAACAAATATCAAAATATATCTACGCCAAAATAATATTCTGAAATGTAAAAGCAAGATACTTTTTTCACTTGTGTTTAATAAATTTAAATCAATATATTATAAATGACTTTCATTTAATATTTGGATCCGTTTCAGTTATGGGAGTAACTTACACTATCCGAATATCTTTTAAGGATTGGGAATTTTTTGGTATCTGTTTTACGCACGTTGCATTTGGGTCTGCAGAAGTCTGCAAATGCGCAAGCGCGTAACTGTCCCGACACCATCATTCAGGGCTATTCTGTAACTTTTGTGTTCATATCAATTGAAGCGATGCGTATCAACTTGATACGGATTGCGAGTTGTTACGAAACTGTTTACAGAATACCGATTTGGCAAGGTTACCTAGCAATAATTGATACGTATCAATCGATATATACATCCCATTCGAACCAAAAGCATAATTTAGTCAAGTATGCGCACAATTGGCAGCATATTCCTTTACGAATTCGGATACGTTCTACTTATAAGAGACTCCCTGTATAATCAAAAATTTTCTTGAGCAGAGTTTTAATAGGAGTATAAAATAAAAAAATTATTCAAATTTCATTTTTGGGTAGTTCTTGCTCGTAAGAATTGCAGAGAATATGAAACAAATAAAAAAAGTTTTTAAAACGATCTAAAAAAGGTAATTTATTGACGTTCGCGAAACGTCAAGTAAGTCAATAAATTACCCTTTTAGCTCGTTTTAAAAAGTTTTTTTATTTGTTTCATATTCAAATTTCAGTTTAATTGAACCCCTAACTCAACTTCTTTTGGATTTTAAGACCAAAACCCGGTCTTTTAGTTTCCCTTCTAGCTAAAAGTGACGAAAATAAACTGCCTTATAAATACTTATTATCTATTATTGCAAAGCTCTTTTAGATTAAAAGAAATGACTGCGTTTGTCTGTCAATTAATTACGTGAATAGTCATTGTGCCGTCATGCCTCTTAACTTAAAGGGGAGTCTAAATAAGCAATAGAAATGAACTTAGCAGCAATTTAATTTTGTAATCTGTATATTATACTTACTTTTACAGGTAATAAAGACCAATAAGGATGAGTTCTGAAGAGCGGATGAAAGAAGTGAAGCAACGCGAGTCATATTTTTAGAGTACACAGCAAACTATGTACATGAATCCGGGACAGTTGCGGATTAGCACATTTACGAATCCGTAACATTTGTAGAAGTGTCCAATGATCATGCAGCTAAACATTTATGCCCCCATACTATCCTCAGCTTGGAACGTCTTAAATATTCCATAAAATATTGTCACGTGCCAGAAGAATTGTTACGACATAAGAAGAACCAGGTGGCTTCACCATATCACCGATGCGAAAAGTTGGTTTTCCAGTAAAAAAATAAATTGTTCTGCTTAAGAGTGCCTGCGGGGTAAAGGAAATATGTATAGTTGAAGTGGTTATGTTATAAAGGGGTCGCCACTACATTACGTTTCTCCTTAATATCAAGCACTCGCTTGCAAAGCAGAATATTGACGGGAAGAAAAGTATTAATTAATATAAGGTCCACATTACCTCGCATCTTTGCGCTACACCAGACCAAATGCCGCCCTCAAGAATCGTTTCCAATAAAATTCACGAATACATTAAACTAATTACACTAATGAATATTACAACTAATCCACAACTGATTATCAACAGCCTAATTACTACTAATTGACTGAATGAATAATTCTTAATAATGATTACGATAATAATAATAATCGACTAGGTAATGAATTGCTGAGTGCTCGCATTAATTTACACAGAGTTCCAATTTTTATACCACCCGTACCGGATGCCACAAAGTGGATTCTCAAAGTTTGGGTCTAAAGGTCGAATATCAAAAAACAGGCAGCGTCTCGGTGAAAACACAATTAAAAAGCGAGCGCGTTAATTGCTCTTTAATTAAATAAGATCCGCTGGTGAAGCACTGCAAGTGAGGACTCGGATTCAACACGAAATTCCCTCTACTACAACGTTAATTTGCGTACGTTTTTTGACCGAAGAGACTTCGATTTGCAACATAAGCGCCGTCGGTCGGTCATTCATGCTAGACCCGCGTCGATAACCGCACCTATGAAATGCAACTGAACAATAATTTTTGCATTGTTTAAGCAGCGACATCCTACGGTCGCTTTTTGACTTGACATTGCACTAGGATTAACAAATTGAAGCCAGTTTGCTTCATAATAATAAATCATCCCATGCGAGGCGGCCATGCTTACCATCAAAGCATAATTAAAGTTTAAAAAAAATTGTTGCGATTCGTTTTTGATTGCAGCGAATCCGTCGAGCAGCCTCTGTACAGCTGTTTGGGCCCTATTTGGGGCTTCATCAGCAGAAGCATAAATCGAGAGTTCCACGGCAGATCCAAACGATTCGGCCAAGGAATTCACTGCAATAAAAAACGTTTTGCAACAAATTTTTTTAATAATTTTTGTCTGAAATACGCGTGCTGAATAAACAAAATTCAGTAAAAATCGAATTTTGAATATGATTTTTGAAACGTGATATTTTATTCTTATAAAAGCACTTGAACACGTCAACTGTACATACGGGATGTCCCAAAAAAGCGTTAATACATTACAAGCTTACATTATTAGACCCTACAGACTATGAAATATAGATTACAGAAAAGGATTGTATATTTTTTAAAGTTTTGTAATAAAAATGTAGATTTTTGATTTAAAACGTAATTAAACCATTTTTTGTACTCCCCTCCCCCCTCCCGCGCAAGCGCATTTATACAAAATATACAGAGCCATTAAAAGTAAGGGAAGTTTCTAGTCAAAGACTTGTAATTTTAAGGAAAATTAAAAAGAAATTAATTAGTTTCCCAAAGAGAAATTTTTATTGCTTATTTCGATATATTCTTGCTTGCAAATACAAGGCACCATTAAAAAAATAATAATACCAAATAGAAGAAAGAGAAACAACAATATTTTCTCGTGAACTTTTTAAAAATATTTTTTGGACAGTACGGAAAGAACATTTTTTTTAACGAGCAAGAAATCGTTTCATGTTCGAACCTTTGTGTTTGTTTCGTTTTGCAAATCAGTATCTGAGCATGCTATAGGGGTAAGTTCCTGCAAATGTGGAAGTATTTATTATTTTATCGACATTTTTCCCTTAAGAACTGCAAACATATGGAGGGGTATGATTATGTGGGGGCGCAACTGTCCCGATACGCTTTACACCCACGAGATCATAATTCAAATCGTTGATTTTAATTTCGCAAATTTTTTCTGGCTGCTGAGATTTTAATACTTCGAAAACCACCCCTTATATAAGCAATTCTTGATCAAGTCAACCCTCCAAGCAGCAGAATTTGGTGAAACCAAATTCGTCGTTATTTAATTTAATAAATGAAATTATGATATTTTTTTCTTGGATTGCATTGAAATTGAACTTATCACGAGCTTAAGCTTCATTTAAATTCACAGTTAGGTTTTAAATATACTAGATACTTTCAAAGTTTCAAACGCAGAAAAAATGAATACATTTTTAGCCCTTAGTTTATTTTTATTTTTTAGTGGAAAGAGTATTTATTTCACGGTCGTTTTTTTCTTTTTTTTGTTTTGATGATGCATCGCTACACGAAGCCCTTTGCGTTCGTTTTGACGTCGGCGTCGGCGACGCGCGCTTTGCTTGGCTTCGGCGATACGTTTGCAAACAGCCACCCAACACCCTTTGACCTCATAAAATTACGTCGATATCTAAAACTACATTTGAGTCTATTGATTCGACAAATAAATTAAAAAAAGTAAAATTCTCATCTAATTCAATGTTGTTCAGATTAGGAGCTCGCCCTAAAATGATACTTCTACTATATTGTATAATAAGATACATGCACACAAACTGAAAACAGAATACGTAATTCAAACTGAGAAAACATAGACAATAAACGGTAATCTATGTAGTCAGTTATCTGTTGAAATGAAATATTAAACGTCTAAAGGTAAGCTAATTATGCACGTTATTATTAAGTGCCTAAAATTTGAGTTGTTTTTATTAACACAATTGTAGACTTTGTAATCATACGATTTGTTGTTAATGTTAGAGTTTGTGGACTTACATATCGTACGAACTTCACAGAAATGCAGAAAATAACTTGGGAAAGCGCTGAGATTCATATCGGCACTTGTTCGACAATCTTCTACATGCGCCTTGTACGGGTTAAGAAAGTAAATAAAAAAAGAGTTCGTCTATTATATTAGGAAGATGATTCTAGAACAGTGAATTGAAAACTCTCTTACTTTTAAAACGATAAATATAGGGTTTCCCTTTGTTTCAATTAATATTCTACAAAATAATGAAACGCGTTAAACAAATAATCAAAATTCAATTTTCATAAACTTTGTTCTTGTGTTTTTCAGGCTGAAGCTTTTACTTATTTAAAAATTAAAATCATTTCTGTGTTCCCTTATTAAACCAAACAGTCGAATTCAATTTCGTTAACGCGGGGGCGCTCCGCACACATTAACTTCGGTAATAGCTCCGGGCCGTCCGGCACTTGAGGTTTCCGGGCGCGCAATGAATACATCGGGCGCTAATAGATTTGTAAACAGTGGCGGCGGCCCCCGCGAGGGAGCGAAACCCGACACCACGCTCTTAGACAAGCTGAATAATAAACGAGCGCCTGGGGAGCGAGGGGGCGGACGCCTTTTTTTTTTCTCCGGTTAGTTAATCGTATAAATTTACCTTGCGGGAATGGCACGGGTTCCAGCGTGTGTGGAATGCCGAAGTGGCTGAGTCCGGGCATCGGCATGCCTGTTAGACCGGAGCCGAGGCCGGAGCTGAGGCCCGGATGCGTCGGGAAGTGACCGTGAGGACCCGGCGGCGACTTCAGGTATCCTGCCATGTTCATCTGAGCCAGCCAACTGCCGCTCGTGTGTTCTCCTGCGACGGGAGACGTTTTGCTAGTGCTTGGATTCACTAAAACAAAATTAAAAAAGAAATCAATAAATTACAAACAAAAAAAAATTAGAAAAAACTAAATAAATCAGATAGTTATTGGCGCAATCGATTATCGCATATTCTTCTTCATAGTTGAAGATGATTTGGATACAGTTTATAATTTTTTGTAATAGGCAGAGCTTGAGCTTATTATAGACGATTTGTTTCACTTTCAAATCAAGTAAATAGGCCATTTCGAACTCCTCTTTCCAACGAGGGCAGATTCAACAGAGTTCAAGTCTTGAGTATGTTGGTGACCTACCCAGAGTATTTTGAGCTGAGATCGAATCGACCTCCCAAAGATAATGCAAATTGAGTAACTGCTCTGCCCAAGTAAGCATAAATGATTTGATGCGATAATTATGATTCCGGTCAGTGCATGCATATACATGTTTAAATTTGCTAAAATAAAATGCATTCAAAGATCACTTGTTTAAACTAAAATTTGTAGAACCAAGTTTGCTCGAAGATACTTTTCTGTTTTCCTCAATCGACCTTGGCTCAAAACAGCCTTTTCCGAATTTATTTTGACTTTACTAAGAATGTTGTTCGTGTTAAGACCTGAAGCGGAAAAACACTTTAAATCGAGCTGAAGATATATTGTTTTTGTTTACCTGCGACTGTAAATATTTACGAAATTCAAAACTAATAACAATATATGAATACTTGTTTTAGAAAAGAGTTCCTTGCCCTCTCTCGGCGATAATAAGAGTTTGGTGTTCCTCGTACAGCCGAAGAGCAGATTTGCAAGACGGTTTTTGTTAATAATTTTTTCTAGGTAAAGTTTATTCTGTTCTCGTCCTTTCTGTACAGAAACGAACGGTATATACCTGCGAGCATTTCCGAGTACTGCTAATGCTTTTTCTCGAAACGGCGAAAATCAACAAGCTTTAAACTTTCTAAACTCGGTTGGCACAAAGGCCTCTCGGTTTTCTGCGGCGGCGAATTAAATACGCCGTAAAATTTTCCACCTCGCATAAGAACAATGACACGACCGGACGAGGGGGTTTTAAAGGTTTGTTTAAGCAGAAAAAATCATCGAAACGGCAGATGTTTCGGAAGGTTACTTTTTCAAGTGAAAATAGTTCGAAAATTAATAAGAATTTACTTGAAAATCAATCTGAAGCATTTTACTGTCTACATTTCTCTTTCAATTCCTGCTCTTGTACAAATGTACAGTGTTGAGCGAAAAAAAAACTCAAATTCCCAAAAATTCAATCACAACTACCTTTTTATAATTCAAATTCATCGAAACATCAATTATATTCATGATGGAGTCATTTAATTTAGCAAAATTTGTTTAAATGCTAGTCAATCAAGGCTATTCTGTAACGTTCATATGCATATCAATTGATATGGTCTTCCAACTTGATGCGATTTCATAAAATTGGATTGCCGACCGCCACTTAAAGAGAGGTACATATTAACTTGATATCACTCTTGATACAGATTGCAGTTGTTTATTGTTTACTGTTTAGAGAATACCGATTTTGCAACGTCACTTAACACATAGCAATAATTGAGACGTATCAAGTCAACATCAAAGTTACAGAAGAAACACCATTAAGAAATGGTGAGTTCATCGACGAATAACAAATTTGTTGGTAAGTTAGTGCAGCTTTGCTAAGAAGAACAAGTGGCGGCGATTTGGGGCGGCATAAGGGGACAATTGCTCCGTCAGATTTTTCAGTAGTCAGAAGAAAGACATTACACTTCTTATTTTTAATAAAATTTTTAATAAAATATAAGTTAGGTATGTAAGTTAGAATGTTTGAGAATCAGTGACGATTGAAGTTTATTGCTTGCTTCTTTATTTTCAACTCACCCCCTATATTAACAAATACTTGCCCCCCTAGTTTTAGCAACCAATCATCGCCTCTGAGAAGAACCATTCCTTGTTTGATTGTAACCAATTTTTGGGCAACATTCTTCATTATTTTAGATTGTCACGGTTTCTCATAAAAAGAAAAAGTACTGAAAACCCATTAAGCGAGGCGCAAACCAAAGCGGAAATCTTCGCGGTGGCGGAAACGTGCGCGACGGCGGAACAAACAAATCCGCCACCGCGAACGTTAGTTTGCACTTCCCTTTAGGAATGTGGTAACCGTTTTAATATGACGTAAAGCAATAGAAAACGAATATTTTCACAAATTTGTATCTTCATACTTAAGGGGACCTTTTAATATTATAATTACCTTATGGCCGTTTCAATCGACATTTTAAACAGAACTTAAACATGTTTGGAATATGACATTTTATGTGAGTTCCACAAAACGTCAGTCAGAATCTAGTCGTCATTTAAAAATTACTGACATCTTGATGAATCTACAAAGAATGTTAAAATCTAAGCACGCTAAAGCTAAAACGCTTAGAATATCGGCCGTTAAAGTTAAAATTTCGATTAATTTTAATTCTTGCAGCAAAATAATCCTATAATGTCAAATTAATAAACATAAAATATTTTCTTGCTCGGCAATGTACACTGAAAAACAAAAGTATTGTCTCCTGATAAATATTAAACGGCAACTGAATCCCCTTCTAGCTATTATAACTAGTAGGCGGACAAGCAAACGAATAGGTAGGTAAGTAAACAAAATGAAACTTAAAAAAAATTGTTTGTCTACCGTTCAGAACGCATTTTATTAAGGGGTCATTATTCTCAAAACGCTCAGTGCATACAATTTATATTTAAAGGTTAATTTGGGCTTTGCGGTTTACCAATTTTTTGACGCCGCACCATTAACAATAAAAATTTAATTAAATTATATTGTTATGACTATCCTAAGTAAAATAAAAACGATTTTTTTGGTGATCAGAAATCATGTTCAAAAGAATTTGAAAATTCAATAAGTAAACCTCGACTCATTCTCTTTTTATGCATGAAATGATGTGAACCTGATCCTTTCAATTCGTGCATGAAATGGATATTCTAGTTTTTTTTTTGTATTTGAATGAACACGAAAAGGTGTTTTTTTTTTCTCAGCAGTAAGGTGCGTTCAGACTAAATGTTTAAGTCGTCAGTTTATGCAAAGATAAACAGATGTAGAATTCTGAGAAAAAGAAAACTTCTGTCTGTTGAAAAAGAATCTCCTTCCAACTGGACAATTTCTGCGAAAATAATTAAGCTTGGAAACAATTGGGTTTATACAACCACGGTTAATGACTTCAGCAGAAATTTGCGCTGCGATGGAGACAGAATCATTTTCCAACTGGTTACTTTGGCGAGACTACAAGCTTGTATACAGGGTGTGTTTCAATCCCCGGCAAATATTCGCACCAGGCGACTTTAGACTGTAAAGTATAAAAAAAATTATACTGACAATTTGCTCCTAAGTCTGCACTTATGAAAATATAGAGGGTTGAAAATTCTGTAACAAACCGAGGCGAGGGTTCGAAAATTTTTCGAACGATTTAAACCTATATAAAAATCGAACCGGTAGCGAAATCAGTTTATATTTTATTATTACTTTTTTTTGTTGTCAAAGAACGAAATATAAGGGTACTTGAATTAAATTAAATGACAAATAAGAAAGCAACTCCCTTGAAAATACAAAAAAAAAAAATAGAAAACCATGTGGAAGTTAATTTTAAGTTTAAGTCAAAATTAATGTAAGTATTTAAATCTTTATACCACGAAAAGAGAAAGAGTGAGAGGAGGGGGGAGAATAAGTAGTAAAGAAAAAATAAGAAAATTAGAATAATCCAATGTACAGAAACACTAAGGAATTAAATTAATAATATTATTGACAAATTGCAAGTAAAAAAAATCTTAAGAATCGAAATCTTCGTAACGAAACATTTTTCTCACATTTTTTTTTAATTCAGCAAACAAAATTTTAAAAAATGAATAATAATTAATGATGTCCGTCAAATTTGACCTTGTCTTTA
The DNA here is from genome assembly GCA_036172665.1 of Prosopocoilus inquinatus. NCBI lineage: Eukaryota > Metazoa > Arthropoda > Insecta > Coleoptera > Lucanidae > Prosopocoilus > Prosopocoilus inquinatus. Next base: position 5,512,271 of record CM069873.1, read on the forward strand.
TAAGGTATTACTGCTAATTAGATTTCAGAGCGTAGTTTTTTTAACTGCCTTCGGCTGTACAATCACGCTCTTTAATAATGTCTTCCCAATCAAATTTCAGGCGCCATTTAAAAGGCGTTGCATAATTTGTTCGGTGTTTCCATTTCTATGTTTGTTTATCTGCTTGCCCGTTTTGCTTATCGCTCTATCTGTTATTATTTGTAGGAGAGACATAACTAAAGAACATGGCTGTACATTTGTATATTTCGCGCCCAAAAACTGTGAATTTATTCCTTTCGATTAAACTTACAACTGCTTCATTTGAAATCATTAATTAAATATTTAATTTATAATCATTGTTATTAAATTAATTCAAACTACGTGCCAAAGTTAAAAAAATTATAAACTCCACATTATGTAAAATTTAAAATAAGTCTAAACTGTTATTTGAAATAATCAGAAAGGAATGCGATCCTGCGTGGCTTATTAAATCATATGCTTGTGTCGTAAAATCAGTCTATACAGGGTGTTCGGTAAACGTGGTTCGAAAATTTGGATGCAGATTCAGCGATAAAAATTAAACGTAACAGTTTACGTAAACAGGTGTCGCTTTAAAATAAATGTTTGTCTAATTTTAATCATTCTCAGATGCGGATGACAGATTCGTGGGCGCAAGTGCAAGGGCGTAACTGTCCTGATGTCGTTATTGTAATAACTAAGGACCGGACTTAGGTAAAACGCCTTTCTCAAGTTTTAAAGATCCCTTTGCATATCTTTTATCATTTCATTAGGAATTGAGTTATTTACCAAAGCTTTATTTCACCTACATTACCATTTTTTCAATCTTTTTCACCTATTGCAAATTTTTGTACCTAATTTGCATTTTTTCATGGAAATATTACTTTTTTCGTGCATAAATAGATCCAATCGCGGTTCTTTTTGCTACCGCCGCCTAAAATAAACAATAAATTGTCAGTACCGTGAATGTGACAGACACAATGGCCGCGTTCAGATAACTAGAGCAGCTCATATAAAAAAAGCGGCAAGAGATTTGATATACTGAATGAACTGATATTACGAATACAATTTAGGTTGTAAAATCAAACGTCAATTAATTATTAATTAATTTTTCATCAAACATACCTTCTTATGTACCGGGTGATCAGTTTCAATCCGGAATATAGAAAGTTAGCATGGCTACCTTTGATAATAACATTTTTAATTAAAATCATAGGATCGAAAAGTTATTATTATCAAGGATAGTCATGCTAATCTCCTATGTTCCAGATTGAAAATGATCATCCAATATAAACGAGTCACGCTAAGAAAAACGGAGAAAATTTGGTGATCTGGCTATTTATTTATCTGTGTAGTGTGAAACTTATCATAAAATGTTAAATTGCCTTCTAAAACAAATTAATAATCGATTGTCGATTCAATAACTTACCGGTGATAAAAATTCCAGTTCCGCTAATGTAAATAAAAGAGTCAATCCTTTACTATTGAAAACAAGCCGGCTACACACTCACAAGCATGCTCGATGAAATCAAAGTCAAGTTTCTGTCACTAGAACGACATAAAAAGCACGCACTGACACGAGCACCGCAAAATCTGGATTATCGATTCGACTCTCGACCTTAACGAGATCGATGATGATTTTCGACTGATGCGGAGTAGAGATCGACGTTTTCGAAGGTGTACTATTTCATGGGGTAGTAGATAGACACGGCCAGTTATTATTACCGTCATCGGAAAGGTGCCCCTATTGTTGCATAGAAAAGGAGGGATGACGAATCAAACCCCCTGAGTATGACGAAGATCGACACGACGTGGGGTAGCTTCCCGGGTGGGGTGGACGGTTATTGGTTGTTATTGTTTTCGGCTTTCTGGGCGTGAGACTATGCAGTTTTTCGTTTTACGATTTGGCAAGAAGGATTTCTTCGTTACCTTGGGGGTGCCGGCGAAGGTCTCCGACGTTTACCTACATAAGTACATACCTACTATCTCGTTGACTCGTGCATTAACTTTTAAAATACTCGTTGCATAAACACATTATCGCAGCTTAGCTCGTATGATACCGAATTTGCCGGAGCTTAAGGGCTTATTGGATCAACCGTGGTAAACTCGGGTTTTAAACGTTGAGTCGCTCGTCAAAAAAAGAGATTGTGTAATAAATACAGCATGTACAGCAGAGAAGTATTCAATCGGACGTATAATTGAGTTTAAAACAAGAATCAATATCAGCATAGGTACATTTTGGTCTTTAAATTGCATTGGTTATGGAGCGTTTCAATTTAATTGAAAAAACTGACGTCATAAGTACGATGGTCATAAAACAAGTTGCAACCGGACTTTACAGCCTACTGTATTCTAAACGACTTACGACTTATCAGTCGGAATGCCCCCAAAAATAAATTAAACGCATTCCTTCCATTATGACCATAAATTTAACGTCGATTATTTTGCGTTGACTTTCAATTAAATTGAAACATTCTATACTTTGCGTTGAAATTAACTTTCGCTTACGCAAAGAGGCGCGTTAATTATTGTAAAATTACTTCGACGTTTTTTTTTTTATTAATTTAATTCAATTTCAATGCTCAGATAAGATTCAAGTTTATTCGAGGTATTTATCTATGATACTCAATGATTCAATAACAATTTGTTATTGAGTTGCCAAGTGAAATCCTTTACTAAATATATGGAGCAATAGTCCTCTTATCACACTAATTACGGTTTATGATGATAATAATATTAATCATATATTAAAATAAAAAAATAAGTAAATTTTAATTTTAATTGGTTATATGGCAAATAAAACCAAACTACAAATAATTTGTTTTTGAAGCTTCGTTGTACTTGATTTTACTAATTCGAGTTTTACGATTTGCCATTTAGCGTTTTGTAATGTTTAAAAAAGTAAATTTTAATTGTTATTTTTTTAAATTTTTCCAAAAAGACTTGACTTTATATACAGGGGAATGGAAAGTAAGGAACATTGATGTTTTTACAGGCTCTTATACAGTTTACAAAGAAAAGTTTGTAACAGAAATTAAACGACTAATTTATTTATCATAAACTGACGTTCTTCATCTTTTTCCTGCTGAGGTCATTAATGTAAGGATGTGACGTCATGGATAATCTTTTCATGAAAGTACACTATAAATTGTGATTGGGTTCACAATAGTAAAAACTTTCAGTTTTCGAGAAAAAGTCATTGTTTGTAAAGATTTTTGCTTGTCCTAAAACCCCCAAGAATATTATTGGCGACAGTAAATTCCGACTAATCGCCCAAAAAATAAAAAAATCTGTTTCGCTTTTTATAAAAGATGGCGCAAAATCCAAAAATCCTGAGTAAAAAACATGTCAGCCGGTATTGTCAGTCAATTTTACTAATTTATGTTAATTCTAGAACGTATTTACTTAATTGCATGTTAGGAAATTTCAAATTCCTTTTAACAAAGGCCGACAGACAGACATTTATAAAATTTTATGCTGATGATGACGTTACTATTTTGCCATTAACTTCCCCATAGGCCTCGCCTGTCTTCTCAAAGGAAAACCGTCCATTTAAAAATTGATTACAAGTTACTCATAAGGACAGAATTTTTTTTATTAGAATTTTAGCATTTTTGATATTTTGAGAATAATCATTTTAATTCATGACAGTCACTATAAGCTAAAGCGAATTTACAAAAAAAAAAACTATATATTTTCCAAACGTCAAAAGAGAATATTTAATTTTTTCGGCTATCATGCAGAATTTATCACGTTCTAAGAATTTCTAATTTTTGAATGTTTCAGGGCAAGCAAAAACTTTTATAAAGAATGACTTCTTTTCGAGAACCCAAAAATAAAAAAGTTTTCCTATTGTTGAACCCAATCCGTGGACATAGTGTAAAGTTTTTCTGGTGAAATTCATGCTATACTATTTACGACCATGTGAAATATTTTAGAGTCGTATAAAAATTACGTTTGCCTAAAATTTGACACACTTTTAATGAATCATCCTAAGTTTTTCTTACAGAATCTATAAATAGCTAAGCTAAAAAATAATTCCTCATTTGTCTACTCCAACATCGATTTTCATTTGTTTCCATTCACCCTGTATACACAACCCTTAACCTTAAGATCTATCTTAAGCAAATTATTATTTATTTTTGAAGGAATTCCGTTTAAAAAAAATCTGTAAGTTGACTAATAATCTTTTATTTTATTATAATTAATTCATTAATAATCTTTTAATTTTAATTTTTATATTACGATTTGAATTCATGGTTTTAAAATAAGAGCCCATCAATCTCTCTCACAGTTTTACAGATTTTTCTCCGATTCTTTCTCTCTCATGTCCCAATTATTCCCCAAAACTTCCTTCAATCCTTTTCTCCTATTATTCTGAACTTCTGGCTCCATGAATTCTCTATTGCTGTATTGCTTTATCTAATTTCTTTTTATTTAATGTCTGTCTTTCTTTATTTTCACACATGCGGCTTGTAAGGTTCTCTGTCTCTGTCTCGTTTCAGGAAGAAAAAGAAAGTTCTTGTTTCTTCATGTCGTCTTCAGTAGAGTGGCATGATTTTTACAATTTTTTTTCTTCAGATTTTCCAAGTATTGACCACTGTCTTAATACATTCTGTTTTATTTATGTTCAGCTCGAAGTCTTGTGGCATGAATTTTCAGACCATGCAAATTAATGTAGCCAATTCTGCCTTTCTATGATTATCTACGAAATAAACAACAGGGACAAAAATAGTTTTGGTTTAAGACTTTGCCTATACTTTCATATTTCTACTTCCAGTTATTTAGACTTTATTCTGTTTCAATTTCGAATCGAATCAGAAAGAGGCAACTTTCACGTTGAAACACTTAGTTGATCCTGGTTTTTATAAGGCCAGTCCTTTCTCTTCGATTTACTTCGATTTTTTTTCTCGAATTGTCCATGTCATAGAATCCTAATGGCACAGTATCAATCCAACCAATTGTCAGCCAAATGAAACTTGTTTAACATACAGGTTGTGTCAGTTTCTTCTGACTGTGATAAATACGAAAGACATACCAGCCCGACAGCTGTTGTGACAAATAATATGTGACACATCCTGTATAACTAGTGTCTCTATTGAATGCTAAATTTTTTTTGACTTTATTTTTCTATATCTTTTTCTGTACCCTGTGGCTAATTAATATTTCTCAAGGATATAAAAATATATCCATGGAATGAATTTGTTTCACTTTTAAATATCCTAAATAGGAATGGTTTCTTGCCTAAAGCTAGAAGTAAGATCAACGCCTATCTTAGGATGACCAGACATCTAGATTTTGACAAGATTGTCCCTTCTTTTAGCTTCGTCTCCCGTTGTCGTCACAAGCTTAAAACGGGACGCAGTTTTTCCCAGTTTCTCTTAATTTAAATCAACTAAATCAACGCATTTATTTCTAGCCAGTAAACCAGTAAAAGATAAATGAAGTAAGAAGTAAAAAACATGTAAAATACGTGTAGTTTTCCATTCAAAAAACCTAAATTTGGTTCGTCACTTATTAATAAAGATATAGCCCGTACAGTTGAAAATAATTTTGAGCTGTGCAGAATGCAAAATTGTTCTTATAGCTTTCGTTAAAAGAGTTTGCTTTTTGGTAAAATTCACCTACTTTCCCCATTTCCCCGAATTTTCAGGGCTTTGCCCCGTTTTCTAGTTTTCTAAAAGTAGTCATCCTATCCTATCCAGTTTCGTATCTTTAATTCTGAAAATGCGTTCAAAGATCATATTCAAACCAACAATTAAAAATAAATTAAATTGTTTTCATTTATTTGCTTTTAAATTTGATTTGACTTGACTTATACAGGGTTCGATGGACATCCATTTCTAGAAGTTAAACTTGCTTGGATTAATCAGAAATTTCTGACAGTCTCAGTTTTTTTTTTCTGAATTAAATTTTTGATTATTTCTTTATTGAAAAAAAAAGCTCTCTCATGCTATAAGGATGTTTAACTGAATTTTGTAATGTAACAATCTTCTTTCATTTAAGCTCCCATAAAAGTCCACGTTCACGTCTTTTACGAGCTCACGAGCATTCGCGCGCCAATAATTAAGGCATATTAATAAATAATCGACAATTACCACCTGATTGAATAATCTACTCAAGAAAACGTTATGACCCCCTCCCACCCCCCTCGCCAAGCTGATCGTAAACCGTTTATTACACGGCGTTGATTGAGGCGCAGTAACGAACTGAAAATCCGTCGTAAAGAACGAAGGATTCCGGTCATGGCAAAAAGGTCCTGGTCAAGGATTATAGGAGAGCGCGCGTGCTCCATCTTCGGTCGTAAATCGAAAAAGCTATAATTTAAATGAAATTATGTAGAGAAGCGAACGTTTATGTTTTATCCAGGCGTAATTGGAAGGAATTTATCGCGAGTCGTAAAAAGGATAACGTTTTCTAGTGGTTAGTTTATGTAATCCTCGATAGTTTTTCCCCACAAGGATAATCACCCTGTATTTTGCTATTTCACATTTCCAGCGTTTAACTACAAACGTGTGTGTATGCATTTATTTCTAGAATCGCATACGTCCTGATGAATCATTATCATGTGATTAGTGATTATCCTGGAATACCTTCACGATTTAATAACGTTATCGCTAAGTATATTACAATCATTAGCATAAATTACCTTAGGTTTTATGATCTTGCTAATTATATCTGCGTGGATCATTTTAATTGCAATTGAAGTAATTCCCATGCAGGGGTAGTTTCTCGAAGCGATTAACTTGTCGTCGAGAGTTCCAAATTAGCCTAAATATTTTCTGGAATTCGTCGAGGGTTACTGTCCCGGGCTTTGTCGTCTTCAAGAAATCGTCCTGCAGTCGCAGGATTTACCATCGGAGGCCTGCCAGGAAATGTTAACTTCTAAATCCTCTGGGTGGGGTTATTATTAGATTTTCAGGGAATAGAAAGGTGCCGTTAATTGCGGTGGTCAGACGGTAATGCCATTATTATTACAACCCCCTGGAAATTGCTTGGAAGCTTCATAGTTCTTTATAATTCGTAATTTTACGAGCGCTTTTGATTTGAATCTGGCGAATTTGATTGTTGCGATTATTAAGGAGAACATGAACATGTTTATTAGTTCAACAAGTCCTTGAGAGAAGGCTCTTTTTCAGCTTCACTTTTCAAAGGTGTTTGTTAAATTTCTTGCAAAATAAATAAAACATAAATTTTAAATATACTTACCTAAATGCACAGAGCCCAGATATGAATCAAATAATATAAAACGTAATAAATTTGAAAAAATCTTCTTTTCTCTTTCACTTTGTCAGTAGACAATAACAAAGAGGATTAAAAATATCTTCGATAGTATAAGTGGTGAAATCTGTGTAATAAAATACAAACAAAAAAGAAGATGACAATAACAGAATATAAATAAAATAGCAGTACTTAAGAATGTATTTTGAAAATAGTATGCAGTGGCGTAGGTGTGGATTAAAAAAAAATGTATGTGTGGATTCTTGATCGGGTCGTTTGCTTCTGGTGTCTGCAGGTTTTGAGAAGGATGATTTACAAGGCAAAGAAAGTGTCGAGGACTCACACATGCCCCCTCACCAATAAATAAATTTGGCCAAAAATACCCGGTGATTTACAGCTACTCGCCGGCGTAATAAGTCCGGCAATAGCAACATAAAAGAGCGATTATTTACCGTATCTATTTGAGCAAAACATCGTAAAAATCTTAAGTTACACAAAACCACAGAACGGACCCTAAGCCGGCCATTATCGTTAATCCTCATCTTCCAAAAATAAAATCCGCCGCCGCCGTCGCTACACCTCGTCCTTCCAACAATTATGTCTTTCTTCGGTATTCAAATCAGTGAGCGCAGGTAACGGGAGGCTACCTGCACCCCGTTTGGAGAAAGTCCTGATGTGATTGTGATTTTCCGCGACGATTTTAACGAGAATCGCAGGGCGTTTAGCAGCGTGACGCTAAACGGTAGGTGGGACGAACAGTCGGGGTGCGGGCCGCTTAAATTACACCCCACGGGGGTGAAATTATACACTACAATCAAAGTTCTTGGTAAATCTGCTTTGCTCTTTTGAGTACTCATACGTGCAAGAATAAGCTCCCCTTTCAGAATCATTTTCTTCGCTATAATGAATGAATGGAAGAATCAAATCAGAACTGGTCATAACCAGATTCGAGATCACAATGACAATCAAGAAATTAAATGCAAGCAAAGTTTGAAGGGGAGACGCACTTGTCCACTTATACTTCTAATCAATAAAACTTTTAGATCAGAAAATTAATACCTAAACAAGTCTAATGAATGAATGAATGGAAGAATCAAATCAGAACTGGTCATTATCAAATTCAAGATCACAATGACAATCAAGAAATTAAATGCAAGCAAAGTTTGAAGGGGAGACGCACTTGTCCACTTATACTTCTAATCAACAAAACTTTTAGATCAGAAAATTAATACCTAAACAAGTCTAATGAATGAATGGAAGAATCAAATCAGAACTGGTCATAACCAGATTCGAGATCACAATGACAATCAAGAAATTAAATGCAAGCAAAGTTTGAAGGGGAGACGCACTTATCCACTTATACTTCTAATCAATAAAACTTTTAGATCAGAAAATTAATACCTAAACAAGTCTAATGAATGAATGGAAGAATCAAATCAGAACTGGTCATTACCAGATTCAAGATCACAATGACAATCAAGAAATTAAATGCAAGCAAATTTTGAAGGGGAGACGCACTTATCCACTTATACTTCTAATCAATAAAACTTTTAGATCAGAAAATTAATACCTAAACAAGGTTTTGAACAATATTTTCATTCTCTTCCTTTCGCCTTTTAATTCTTAATTAATTGTAAAATTAATTAATATTGGTAATGCAGCAAGTCAAATTCAGTTTCTCTTTTGATTATGACATGCAAACAAAAATGGCACAATGGAGGACTCGGAAACCGGCAGGTCTTATTCCAGTCGGAATAAAAAGGGCAAATAAACAAATATCGAGCAGCTGGGGATAAATACGGGATAATCGGGCTAAAGCGTAATAAAATAACCTAATAATGGAGGCGCGTGCTGCTTGCTTGCGCGGATGGTGGAGTAGCAACAGCGATTATCCTTCTTACGAGTGTCGATTACCGTAACCTGCTTTGGCATCGTGGTCGATGATGAAAAGCTCATTCATTCGACGTATGATATAATTATGACAAATGTTGACTAGAGATGATTTTGAGTAATGAAGAAAGGGTAATTTAAATTATTCTCCTGAGATCTCTATTGAAAGCGCAATCATAAGCCCTTTTAGACCTATAGTTTAATAATTCTTTTCCAAATTTTCTCTATTTTGCTTAAGCATTTTCTGGTCCATTCTTTCCACTACCCATTTAGCCCTCGGCCGTCATCCTGTCTTCTAACAACCTGTGAATTTGTTTTTGGGTTTGCATTGAAAAAGGTCCCCTTCTCTCTTTTCTATATCCTCTGGACATTAATAACTTAAGTGATTGTTAGCTCTCCTTTAATTGCTTAACCTCTTCGTTATCTTTTCCTTTCCATACGCCATCTGCCCCTTTTTCTCTCAATATCTTCCTTAACATCCAGATTTGTAGTTTTCTGTTATTTCTTGACAGGCAAGACCCATGTTTCGCAACTAAAAGTCAGAGTCAGTCTCAGATTTATTTCAGATTACTTAGCTCACCTCATAACGTATGTTATAATTACGACAAATGTCTGAATGGAAATTATTTTAAATAATGAAAAAAATATGTAATAAAAATCATTTTCCTGAAAGCGTGGATTTTCTTGAAAGCCATCAGGAGGAGTTTTTGACCAATTGCTTGATAATTTTCTTACCTGGTTCGCTTTTCTTCTCTGGTCTGTTAGTCTCTTTCCATTATCTATATCCATTTGGTCTTCGGCCATCCTTTTCTTCTGGCAATCAATCAATAGATTTGTTATACGCCTTCACTGTCTTAATCTCTGGATTTGAGTGATTCTTAGCTTTCCTTTCAATTGTCTGACATCTTCGTTGTTTCCTCTCCCCCATACGTCAACTACTCTTTTGCTCCAAACAAATATTTTCTTAACAGCCAGTTTCTTTTTTCCTTTCTTGAATCACAAGATGCTTGTTCCGCATCCAAAAGTCAGACTCGGTTTCAGATTTGTTTTATATTTACATGGATTTCTATTTTTGTCTTTCTTTAAATATCTTTTGACCTCAGTAAGTGTTTAGGGCCCCCATATATCTGTTCCTTTTGTTTGTTCTTGCTAGGGCTGTCTTCATTTCAGTTAGCCGAGTTCCTAGAAAAGAAAATCCTTGTACCCTCTCAATTTTTTTAATTTTCCATTTTTTTCCTAGTCCATTCCTGTTTCTAGTTCTTTTCGCGATTTTCTCTTGCTCCACCTTGCTGTTTTATTCAAGCCAATACTTTATTTTACTTTCATTAATTCATAGTCTGATCTTTTTTTCTTTTGGCATTGGTTTTGGCATTGGCTACCGCGCATTAAGTTAGTTACTCTTCCCAATTTTGTTTTTCTTTTTTTGAACTACTTAGTATTGTTGTGGGTATCGTTCGAGTACGCTAAACATCGCTGCCTTTTACTTAACAGACGGTTCTGTATAAAGCTCTCGCCAGTTGTGAATAAAATGACTTAAAGCTATTTCTTTTTTAATAAACTCTATTTTGGCGAAATTTAAGAAATGAAGCAATTGGAAGAAAAATGTAAGATACTTGTTTTTTTAGTTATCGTTTTAGGTTCATTTCTCATTTAGTATTTCTAAAGAAGACTGTAAATATGGTTTGGAGGCTTCATACATGCTCTTCCTTGATCCTTATACCCTGAACTTTCTTTCTTCATAACTTCACCCTTTTCTTCCACGCCTGTTGATCTTTTCCGAATATTTTCATTTCTTCCTTACTTTACCGCCTCCCCCTTTTCTTTCTGTTTCTTCATTTTCTTCGCCACACTCCTTTGTACTCTATTTTTCTTTCCTGAAGTTGCTGCGTTGTATTATCGTGAAACATTCAAACCAATTCAAGCGTTTTCTTTCTTTTTCAACACTTCCTCTTCCTCAGTGTGTCCAAATATACCTAGATACTGGGTGTTTTTGGAGGTATGGCTGAAAAGCAAACTAGTGAAAATATGAAGCAGATCTAAAAGATTGGCAAATTTATTTTTCTTTCATTTTCTTTTCATTTCGAGATAACAAAAGAGTTTTATAAACTACTGAAAATTAGTGAATATTTCTAAGAATTGTTGTTTTTAACAATTTCTTTAAAGAAATGTCCTTATTCGTCAGTGACGCCAAGAACGGATTGGAAGTTAAAACAAATCACACATTTTTTAGTCATAGCTACACGTAGAAACCAAGCCACATTTTCGGAAACGTCCTGTAAACGGTTATACAGAGTGATCTATTAAAGAAATCGTAACCGTAGTTAATATTGTTAAGAAAGACACTAGATAAATGCCTGTCTATTGGAAAAATACAAAATTGTAGCAGTATCGACATCGGCTATGTATTACTTAGAGACTGAAAACAAGAAAAATTAACTAAAATTGATGATGAATTGATGGCTTTTGACTGTCTGATTGATATTCTAAATCGAGATTACTTTGTTAAAAGATGTATAAGCACTTCTGAAAATTAATATTCCCAGTATTTTAAACAACCAGAAAAGCTATTTTTATTATTGATTGCATGACTTTTCTGTTTTACTCTTGCCATATTTTTTGTGAATAATTTCTCTGAATGACGTATGACCTAACAGTATTGTACTCTCTTCGTTGCTTGACTTATTATAGATTCTTCCAATTAAGTCCTTGACTTCTTCCATTTTTTTTACTGGAAGACGCCCTTGCTATTTTCATTCTGCACAAAATGTGCTTTTGTAATGTGTTGCCCTTTCTTCCTTTTTTCTTCGTTTCTACTTATATTTTAAATCCTGAAATTATTCTGTACAGGTTTATCTAGTTGATACACGGTATACTTAAGCACATTTTGCTTTTAGTATTCTATACTATTTTTTTTTAATTCGGAGGACTACTTTGAAATTTTGGCGCTAAAAGCGAACTTTGTCATTGGTAGCTGGCCGAAATTGACCAATGACAAAGCTCGAGTTTTTAGCGCCAAAAGTTCAAAGTGCTCACCGGAATTAAAAAACAGAGTATAATAGGAATTTGAGCAAAAAATAAGACAAATGTTTGAAATTAAATAAAATTAAAATGATCTAGAAAATCTTAACTTCGACAAATACTGGTTCATTAGAGTATTGCTTTATCCCAAACAATTGTAAGTCTACAGGGAGCCAAGCGACGGGAAGAAATTCCCCACAAATGGCAAACGGAAATTCATCTAAGCCCCAAAACAAAGAGATGAGTGCGTTGCAATTGTTTCCAGGCAAAAGTGAAAGGTAATTCGCCCGACGACATCCGGCCGAGTACCTGCCCGCCGAAATCAATAATGGAGAGCGGGTGCCGCTTCCATAATTAACGCTCCATTATTCCTTCCATTCCGTGCCCATTGTGCCCGCGCTAAGAGCGAAAGAATTACGCTCGTTTCGGGCCGACCGAACGTGCACGGTAAATTAAAGATTGTCAACGCGGCCCGCCAATGGGGGCCGGATGGGCGTACGGTCCTGGCCCCACCATTTTACGCACGCCACTCCCATTCTCGCGCATGCGCCACCGAAAAACTGCCGGCTCCTCCCCGAAGCAGCTGCAACGATTTTTACCCTCATCAGTTGTCAATACTGAAACAAAACAAGAAGAAGAGGGCGAAGAGACGAGACGAGTTCCCTCGAGAGAACCAAACGTTTCGATAGCAACTGAGCGAGATTCCTATCTACATACATGTAAACGTAGTAGGAGAATATAGTAGTACTGTATTGTAGTGATAAGGTCAGGGCCGGATTCAGGCCGCAAACTTCTGAGAGCATTCTCTTGCTTAGGTAATAGGTACACTGTTGAAAAAAATAGGAGTATAAAGTAATACAGGCCGGTGTTATTTGCGGTCCACAACCGAATTTTCGTGTTAAAATTAACACATTTTCATGTGAATATTTAAGAATATTCACACTAAACCCGTGTTAATTTTCATATAGGCTGCAAATCACACCGTGTACGGCAGAGTCGAATACAAAGAAAATTTGAAAACTAATGAAAATTATTTATTAGAGTAGAAAAAGTGACTGTTAATTCAGTAGAACCTCGCGAAGAATTTTGTGACAATCTCATTTTGGGTTCCGGTTCCGCATGTCTTGTATACATAGTATATACTTTCTTATAGAATTACGACAGAACCCAATATTAGACTTATAAAAAAGAGTACACTTTTGGGTACTATTACTGATAACATATTAAGTTGGCGGTACATACAATGTGTAGGTATGCTGTTTGTAATAAAATCCTAGGCAAGGCTTATTACACTTTATTAAAGATTAAACCTTATTAGGATACCAGTTCTTTAATGGCAGTTTATTATCCATTATGTATTGTCGTTTGCAGTACATTATTGCGGGGGGTTGGAGCTACGATTAGATCTTTTATGCGAAAGAAAATTATGAAACTTATCGTTTACGTTAATAAAGCCTTACAGTCGGATAAAGAAACTTTTATTTGCCAATGAGATCTTATGTTTTTATTTACAATAGCGTGTTATGTGTGAAAAATAAATATTGTGTTATGTTATACAATTTTTCACACGATTCAGTTATTATTCTACAATCTTGTATATGAACGTCAGATTCAAAAATGTTTAATCATGTTTTTCAAAAACCAATTAATATTATTGTACATGGTGTCTCAAAAATGATGTCAATAGTCCGCAGTTGAGTATGAAATCGATTGCAGAAGAAAAAATACTGTAAATACATCCACAGAGTTCAGATATTTCCTTAAGTCTTATTTTTTTTAACTTTGAACCATTTTAAAAGTGATCTGAGATCGAAAAATATAAAAATAAAGAATCGGCTTAATATACCTACTTCTTGTAATTTGAAAAATAACCATCATAATAAAATGTAGTTTATGCTTCTAGAGTCAGTTTAGTTAATGGTGTATGATATATAAATACATGATATATAAAGGCTGGATAGTATTTTTGGGACACCCAATATATTATACTGTTTGTTTACGAACGAATTTATTTATTCAGAATTCTTTAAACTATCTGTCTGAATATAGATAATATATTTTTACTAACCACATAAAATGATGCCAAGCATGATTTCAATAAATGGATGTCAATTTTTTTAATTATTCTATATTTATTTAAATATGTACAGTATTGAATCAATTTCACTCTTTGCTGTAAAAATGTTAAATTGTAGTTACTTGTTAAATTATCCACAGGGCAATTTAATATTAATTCTCTAGAAAAAAAAAAGAACACAAAAGTAAAGTACTTTTTTTTATTTAATACACAAATTTCCTGACATTTTCGCATTTCATGTTTATTTACAAACAAAATATTATTTGACGTTTCCATGAAGTATCTTAATCGTGGTCACTGTATTTTATTTTTGTTTTTTTAATAAAAATATGTTACACCACTGCTTTTTCAAAAAAAGCTTTTACTTTTCCATTCTCGAAATAACGTTCTACAAAGCGTTTGGGTATTGCTGTCTTAGAGTTCGCAGTTTTTAGGTGAATTAAGATATTGTCAATGCTCCTTTTAACAAAATCCAAAGAAAAAGTGTAACTTGCGGAGCTCTTAAAAAAGATTAAACGATTAATTATTTTGATTCAAATATACAAAGCGTATCGCAGCTTCATATAAAAAATACAACTCATGAAATTGTAGATGAAAAATAATATAATGAACAACAAAATATTAATAGATTTAATTATTTACTATTAATACGAGTAAAGCTAACATATAGTTCAGTGAAACGGCACGGAAAGTTATACCTTCGGCTCGAATTATAGTGTTTTCGTTTTCATATTCTATTTTAGAATGTTGAAGTTTAGCATCAGTGCCACTTAGCTTAGCCCTAACGTTCGAATTTAATTTTACCTTTATCCCTTTCCCCCTCTTTATTTTTAACACCCTGCTCGGTGTTTATTAAATATTAAACTAAACACTGTTATGAGAAAATTAAACAATTAAAAAAAATTAACAATTTGGTGTCCCTAATAAAGAGAAAAAGCTGGCCCTGATTATACACATTCATGAAAGCAGTTTTATTTTATTTTTTTGCTGAAAAATTCTACAGGGTTTTCAACAATTTCCGAAATCCCTATTAGGCAACCAAACTTACACTTATAATAATACTGAAAATAAAAAAAACTCGACATAAAATAAAAGGGTAATCGGTGGTGTATCAGAAAAAAAATGTGACAAAATATACGAATTCTGTAGAAGAAGAATTAAAACAAATGCTTTACAGATACGCAAGATTCAGTGTTACTTTGGTTTTAGTGAAAAGGAAATGCGAAATGTGAAATAAATAGTAGTTACGTAATTACATTAGTAACAGTTTACGAGAAGTTTTAACCTTTTTGATGCGATGCACAGCTGCGGAATCACAAAGCGGTACAAGTCTTTAAGGAGATTTAGTATCACTTCTCTACATTTATTTATGTCAGAATGACTCGACAAATTCAGTTTTTTATCAACATTCTGTGACATTGTATTTGATTAGGAAAGTGTCAAAATAAATTATATATTTACGGCATTGAAAATTAAGATACAAATCTCCTTAGTTTTAATAAAATACAAGTTCGATGCCAACGTTTGACAATTAATGACGACCAAAATTTATTACCTGCGACTGTATGTAGTTGCAAAAAAATGTATATGATCAATTAGGTCCAATTTGCGTTCAATTTTTTTAAATTTATTCTGCTGCGCCCCCTTTTGAAGACTTATCCGACCCCCAGGGGAGCGCGCCCCACAGTTTGGGAAACGCTGCCATGGAAGAAACATAAGTCAGTCTAAATATACACAGAATATATACAAAAATCTTAATTAGAGTGCCCCGACGTTTGCTTTCAATAACTCACATCATCACATCAGCCGAAAGATTGCTAAAGGCAAGGCGCGCTACATTCCGTTGCACGTCATTTAGTGAATGATGACGTCAGAAGTGCGCTGTGTTCATAAATACTTACAATGCAAAGAAGTTTTTGCGTTGTATGTTCAGTATCATAAAATAATCTCATTGGTTATGATGCGTTTTAAGTATTTATCAATATACCACGTGTCTGACGTCATTATTCACTAATGACGTGCGACGGAATGTACCGCGCCTTTAATAACTATTATATTAGTATGATATTATGAATAAGTACAAAGTTTTTTTTTAATCTCGAACCGGAGAGAAATATGAAGGGAAAACACTCAACGTTTCGCTTCAAACTTCAATTATGGATATTATGAATATTTTTTAGGTATAATTTATAAACGGAATGATCAGGTACTTATTTTTTAAACGTAAAGGTCCTTGAATTGCCGAAGTTACCGAAATTTAGAAGTAACTTTTTAAACTGGCTTAAGTTTATTGCCCCTTTTTATGATTCCGCAGCTGTACATTAAAAATGATAGTTTACTATTAATTGAACAATTGACGGTTGGTTTATTCTCGATAAGCTATCAACACACTACGAAACGTTAATTTTGAAAACGACAGAAGCTGAAGTCAACAACTTTTTAATTAGTAATTACGTATTTTCTGATTTAATCATTAAATACGAAATTAAATGCAACATTTTAATAACGCATGAACTTGAATTTCCTCTTGTAACTTCAATTTCCAGTCACTAACTTTTTTTTTTAATATTTTCGGATTACGGATTCACTCAAAGTCTAAATTAATGACGATTTATGGAAAAAATACTCCAAGAATACAGCAATTTTATTAATGATCAAAATCATCATTCAGTTGTATTGTATTTCTTTTGGGAAAGTTATCCTGGACATATTTTATGTATGTATATGTGTCGTGTTTTTGTTATTGATGATTTCAGAAAGCAAAAAAAGACAATATCTGCTTATCCATATTTATTTAATTACATTTTAGAATTTATAGTCTAAGGGACTCTGGTAGATTAAAAAAATATATATTTAATCATTATACTATGAAATAAGTTTTCGGGTAAATAAAGTTCCCATTGGTTATAATTTCTTGCTTGTACTTTAACTTCGAACTGCACTTTTTTGTTATTAAGAAGTAAATAAATGATTATTTTCAAACCTGATAAGTCAAGTAGATTCATCATTCCAAAAAGTTGAGGATGCCAAGACGTCACAAGCGAAACTTTGTAATCTTCACACATTACCGCTGAGCAAACTCTGTACAGGTACTGGCAAGTGTTTAATCGAATATTCGAATATTTAGAAGAAAATAACAAAACAAGGATCTTTTTGCAAGCAAGCGCAAGAAACTTAACGACTCTCATTTATCATCGTTTTATTTACGTCGGTTCACCTACAGCTGTCCAAAAATTACTTAAATTATTATAGCAATAATCGTTTTTTAAGCGTATGTGTTTAGGTCAGTCAGGTGTTTGCCTAAAGTCATTTTTAATTTAATATAAATTTAATTTGTTATTTCGTTCTTTTTTTTTGATTTTTCTTCGCCTGGAAACTTTCTTGGGCTTATTAAGATATAAATTAAGCGTTCCCCTGTGTTTAATTAACGACGTACAAATTGGCGGTAAATTTATTTGGAAAACATTACGGAACACACTTCCGTCCTACCGATGACGAAAGATAATGTAATTACGGTCATCGCATTGAATGCAAATTGCGTCGGCTCCCATAAATTCTTTAAGTTGTCGAAGAAATTGTCGCATAAATCGTCGATATGGAGATTACGCGAGTTCCGAAATTCGACGAGGTTTATTAGGGACGTAATTACGCACTGTATAAGTTTATCAGACGGGCGAAAGGGACGAAGAGGAAGAAGGCGCTATGTTATATGTATGCTAAAGAGACAGCTGATGTTTTTACCTGATTTCGATCGGATGATAATCTTGTAAAGTGGCGACATATCACGCCATTGACAGGTGTCAGAGGTACAAACTAGACACAACTATACTCTTAACACACTCTAAATTCTTTTCGGGTCGGATTTCTTATATGACACGTCCAAGATCATTGCGTTATATGTGTGGACGTACAGGTAAAAACAGAAAGCACTCGAAGGTTTCGTAAAAAACGAAATTGGTTATACAGGGTGTATACACTGCACTGTGAAACTGCACTACCTCGACAAACATTATACACATACTAATTCAGAATTTAAACAAAATTAAACTAGAAAATTAATGTATACAAATAAAACTAACGGTATATGAGTATGTGTATATACAGGCGATACATGGAAGGTTGTGTATAACTCGAGAAATGTTATACACATACATATTCAGGAAATAAACAAAAATAAACACGAAAATTCATGTGTACAAGTAGACCGAACGGTATATGTGTATGTATGTGTACAAGACGATCTATGAAAGGTTGTATATAACTCAAAAAATCTTATACACATGCGTATTCAGAATATAAACAAAAATAAACCAGAAAATTCATGTGTACAAATAAAATGAACGGTATATGAGGATGTATATGTATACAGGCGATCCATGAAACGTTGTATATAACTCGAGAAATGTTATACACATACATATTCAGGAAATAAACAAAAATAAACTAGAAAATTCATGTGTACAAGTAGAATCAACGGTATATGAGTAGGTATGTATACAAGAGGATCTATAAAAGGTTGTATATAACTCGAAAAATGTTATACACGGACGCATTCAGAATTTAAACAAAAATAAACCAGAAAATTCATGTGTACAAGTAAAATGAACGATATATGAGTATGTATGCGTACAGGCGATTCATGAAATGTTGTATATAACTCCAGAAACGTTATACACATACGTATTCAGAATTTAAACAAAATTAAGCCAGAAAATTCGTTTGTACAAGTAAAATGAACGGTATATGATTGTGTATGCACACAGGGCGATCCATGAAAGGTTGCATATAACTCGAAAAATGTGATAGACATACGCATTGAGAATTTAATCAAAATAAAACCAGAAAAGTCCTATGTACAAGTAAAATGAACGATGTATGAGTATGTGTATATATGAAAAGTTGTATATAACGTAGATAGACAGAAATACTTAATCGCCAATTTGTTGAATACGTTAGTAATATTCAGTTTATAAATGTTAACAATATTTTAGGTGGTAATAACATTATTCCAAAATGAAATATTAAAAAACTATGTTACTACAGGTTCTCTTAAATAGCTTCTTTTACTTTACGCTTAAACTGCGGTATACGTAACGACCTACAGGTTCCTGATATGTTATTACATAGTTTTAATCTCAAAATCACATCGCTGTCATACTATACAGTCTGAAGTAAGGCAAATTGAGTTTCTTTTCTTGTAATAAAGTTATTTAGATTACAGTACAAGTTCACTACCTGTTTATAAATGTAAATACTTGGTATTATTATTATTTTATATAGAAATAATAAAGGTTTGCAATGCGCATCCATTTGAAAATTTAATAAAATACGTACGGCTCTCTTTTGAAATATAAACACTTAACACAGATGAGAAGAATGGCCCTAGACTAACTAGATTTTGCGTGAAATGTAGCATCTTACCATGATTACGTTGATTCTTCTGATCGTAAATAAGGAAGACGATAGAGAATGACAGAGATCTCCATGTGACATTTCCAGATAAGTCGTGAATCTAAAGAAACTCCTAGAAAAGTTGTGGAATCTGACTGGATTTGAGTTCAATCGGCAGTAAAAATGTTTAGTTTAGTTTGTCAACGTTTAAGGTAAGTTTATGGCTGGTAAATCAATCAGTCGCCTGACTTTCCATCGTTTTTAATTTTGCACCTGTCTCAATATCGTTTGTAACTAAGGTTGTATCATCAGCAAAGAGAGTGTGACATGACAATCGACTACCTTAGGAAGATCATTAATAAAAATTGCAAATAATATTGGACCTAAGACAGATCCTTATGGTACACCTGCGTCGATTATGGATAACCAGCTGAAAGACGACCTTATATGATTTATTAATTAATGTAAAAAAAGGAGTACATTGTAAAATTTAATGTAAAAAAAAGGAGTATAACGGTGGTGAACAACTAACCTCTCTTTTAGTTTCAGTTAGATTGGCACAGTATCATATAATATAGCATAAACGATGTCTAACAGAAAGTAAACTTTTAGCGACTTCGAAACGACAATGAAAAGACAATAAAAACTCGTTTAATCAACAAATGGTTTTCACTGTTACGTCTGACATATCTGACTTACTATACATTGTACGACCTTTCATGGACAACCTGTATGTATGTGTACATGGATTATTTTTGCCCTTCTACTTATTTAAATATCTTAAACACTCATTTTGAAGTAATGTTCACGCATAAACGACTTACAATTAGTTAAAACTTATAAACCAAAAACAAAATTTAAAAGGATCGTTCGTCGGAGATGTGTAAAAATTACCGGACCCCCCGCGTATACGCGGGGGGTCAACAGATTAAAAAGTAGCATCTCCATAACTTACTTGCACGTACAAATTACAAAGCCTCTCGAAAAATAATTCGAGTGGACCGTGTCTAATTTAACATATGCCCGGTTGCTACCAGAATTTTAACAGTGCATAAATATTTAAATTTAAGACTCACGACTTTGACCTCCCGTATACAAATGCGGCCGGCTTTGCTCGGTTTAATTTGTATGTACGAGGCCGGTAAATATTTTATTGGATGGAATTGTTAGTATTTTCCGTCGTCCGGAAGAATTTAATACAGTTTTGCAATTCTTCCGGTGAATGGTTTTGGTTTTTTAAAAAATATCTGTAGGCAAACGTCATTTACAAAAAAAAAAACATCGATAAGGTATAAACAAAGAAGAAACACTTTAGACTGAGCTAAAAATATCATTTTTATTTACTTACTCGACGTTTCGCTTTATTAAAAGAAGGACTTATATTTTAATATAATTTAAAGGCATTGTTCTATAGAGAAAATCGATTAATGTACTTTCTTCTAAAAAATATTTCGAGAATATGCTTCGCTGACTGACGATGGATGCAATCAGGGGCTCAGCAACACGTTACGTAAATTTCGAATTCCTTTCTTTTGTGAGCACACATGTCATATTATTATCATTTGACAGGAGCGGAAACTGCCCCCCGTCCGATATTCAGTCACCCCGGTTAACAACGTTGAAAGAACGCCCGGTATGAATGGAACGGCCACAGGTAGAAATGAAAACGCGCTACTTTATAATTTTCGGTTTAGGGGACACGCCCGAATGGATCGGTCTAATTTGGCCTGAGAATAGTTTTATAATTATGTTGTCAGTTTTGTCAAAAAAAAAAACTTGTCGAATGTTTTAAAAACCGGCGTGAAATGGAAACCGAGTTATTAATTGGCCTAATTGCCTAAATCGTAAATAACTTTACTATACAGGATGGTTCGGGAGGAAAGGAAAATATTTTAAAGGTGTGCCAAAATAAACTGGAATTGTTAGAAAAATATTAGTAAAATTCAAACCTAATTTAAAATTAAGTTTCATTGCATCCTTTTAGATTTAGGTCTCCCTTCAGTTTTGGTTGTTTCTTTATTACTTTAATTTTAGTTTCGAGCATTGAAAAATATTCGAAATTAAATTGACCAATCAGGTAATTAAGTTAAATTCTCTGAAATTAATAAAACAAGGAAAATAAAAAAAGCAAGGAAAATAAAAATAATATATACGTACAACTGTGTATACTTGATCTAATATGTGGAAGAGAATTTCATAAATCAGACAAGAAGAAGAAAGTAGAAAATTAAACTCAATTATTATTGAAAAATTATTGTTGAAAACAATGCGAAATATTTTTTCTTTGTAAATAAAGTCTGTTGTGCTTCGTCCTTTACCACGACATTGTTTGATCAGAATCCGGCGTCTCATCAGTTAAATTATTATTAAGCATCTAGTTATAAATTTAAAATTCTTTTGTTATTCTCATTCATTTTTTATTACTTCGAGATAATTTAAAAAAATTAGAATATTTTCCTTATAGTCTTCTCTTGATTCATACCTTCGCTTTTATCAAAAAGAATTATAATAATAATAACATGGAATGAAAGAGAAAGGAGAAACTTGGAAAAAACTTGAAAAATGAAGCCAGAACTCAAACTAAAGAACACAAAGTCTTCGGAAACAAAATGTTCATCATTTAATGTACCGGGTCTTCATTTCATTCTGACACCACGTGACCTAAGTCGTATCCTACCAATTATATAAAATTCATAAGATCCTTGATCGACGCTGCTATGAGAAAGAATAACTACTTTCAAAAGTACGGCAGTTCTGCCAATCACGTGTATGATTAGCTGCCTAATTATCAGCGTGAGCTTGATCACGTGGGATACAATCACATGATGAAGAGCCTGTATAAAGAGAATCAGAAAAAAAACACACATAAAATTGATTCAAACTATGACAGATCATCATTCCAAAAAGTACGGAACGAAATACAAATTAAAAAGATCCAAAGGGAAACGTACAAAATATTTAAGAAAACTTGGATTAGGTTGTACATACCCAGAGGTGGATTTAACAATTGAGGGGCCCCAAGGCGCAATCCAATTCTGAGATCCCCCTCTAAATATTTTCGGTATCATTGTGCACGTTTTTACTATTATAGAATTAGGGTTGCCAACTTCTAAGTTTCGTAAATTAGAACATTGTTCTTGAAAAATTGGAACACGTCCAAAAACTCGTGGCTTTTTAAAAATTTGATTAAAAAAAACTTAGATTTGCAACAACGCAATAACGTACTCGCCATCCAACAATACATTTAATGTTTTATTGTCGCTCCAAACTGCCAAATTGTAAATATAATTAATAGGCATTTCGAAAGGTAACTTGCCATTAACTGGTCGCCTACAAACTTTACTATTACTTATTACTATTAGTATGGCACTTATACTGTGGCTGAGGTACATTTCAAGATTCCAATGTCGTGGCCAAGGTATGTTTTAAGATTCCAATGGCGTGGCCAAAGTACGTTCCAAGATCCAGCTCTAAACCATTTTGATTGCAATTCTATGACAAATTATTTTAAATAACGTTTAAATGAAAAATGAAAATGTTGACACGATTTTTTTAGATCTGAGATTTGAATCCCCCTTGATTTAAGAGGTCCTGGGCGAGCGCCTCATGCGCCTGGGGGTCCATCCACAACTGTATATACCGGTCGTACAACGGTCTTCTGCTACGGAAATGAATTATAATAAATAATAATTTAATTATTTATATCATTTACTCCCTTAATTTGGTCACGTGAAAACTGAAAAGTGGTATATACTCGTGATATAATAACACACTGATGCTTCCCTTATCTGTGCCTTGCATGACCTTTCGTTGCTAAATATGCTGACTACTTGCCAGATAAGATGTAATAGCTATTTATTATACAAGTGTCTTATAAGGCAAATAAGTCACGAGTGTAATTACATAGTTTTATCCAACATCTGTTTATTATAAAGTCATAATAATGCCGATTTTGAATAACAGTTTAATTATGGGTTCATAATTCTAGTAGACCTCATAATAAATTCAAAATCGACATTATTGTGACTTCATCATAATAAACAGGTGTTGGATAAATCGACTAATTTAAATTAAGAAACGTACAAACATTTGACAATTTGAAAAGATTTGTTTGCAAAAAAAAGTTGTTAGAAACAGGCTTACCGCACACATACATCATACCACATGTAAATAAATTTATGTAACACAATGCTCTTTGCAAATGGGAAGTATTTTAAAATACCAATACAATAAGTACCAAATCTTTCATTTAATTGTCATTTTTACATTGTCATTTTTATATTAATCAGCGTTAGGTAAGAGATGAAGAAAAAAGAATTGTCAGCGTGAGTAACTATTATGGTATACACGTGAAGCAGCCTGTATAGTTAAAATAATTTTGGAGTGTACGAGTATCATCAACTCACATCATCTCAATAGAAATTATTTATAGAAAAATACATACATACTCAACATACAAAATGAAAAATTCCTATAAAAAAATATTTTTAAAGATAGATTATACTAGGTTATGTCATCATGAACGAAAAATGCGTCAGGACGTGAAACACCCTGTAGTTAAAAATGTATTTGTAATACGCGGATGGTGTAACGGTGTAAGTTTATGCCTCCTTCGTGTCACCTCAACAGCAGTTATAGAAGAAATATTCCATCACTGAAACACCTGGAACATAAAATTTTAATGGAAAAGGAAATAATTTTAAATAATACCAAACATGTTGTGTTAATAATCCAAGATAACCGTTTCTATTTAGCTATTTTATTAATTCAGAGAATTTTATGGATTTGTTTCTCCAGGTGAAGATCGATTTAATTTCCTTTGCCCCAAAAATTCGATATATCAATACCTATTTTTATTTTGTTTTTATTTTTTGAAGAAATGTACTCTGAATATTTTAAAGGCCTAAAACTAAAGGTTTCGAAAAGTTCTAAGTCGCTGCCACAGACCTCTAGGACAATACAAGTTTAATCATAATTTGAATATTTCTTCACAGCAGTTGAAACAAGGCTCAGCGCCATCTATTCGCGACTGATCTGAACTTATTCTATGAATGTTTTAATGTCGCACTAATTTTCTACTTCTTCATACTTCTTCACGCTTATTACGTATTCTGATGATTGATTTTATGCTAATAATGATTTCTTGTCTCAACTTAAAGCCTTAAAGTGTGAATTAACATTTTCTTTGCATCTGTTCTGGTGAATCAAACCCGCCTCGTAAGTTTCGGGGGCACGAAAAATAAAAGAAGCAAAAAAGAAAAAAAAAACGAAAACGTAATAATTTAACGATGCGTCAATTTTTTACAATAAAAACGCCTCTCTTTGTGCATCGCTCCGGCGAGAGAGACCTACACCTATTTATACACATCAGAGAGAGCATCGCATTTACATAAGTTCATAAAAAGACGATTTATTGTCGTCAGACTGGATTCAGTAGCAAGTCGGCTGTTTCTAACTGTTCCTTAATTACAAAAAGAGGACATAAACATATTTGGTTATTATGTGTGCTGGCGGCCGGCGTTAATTAATGCTCGAATTATTTATATTCTTCTTCTTCTTCTTCTTTGGAAGGCGGTTTTATTGCGCGCCCAAATTCCTTCTTCGTTTCGCCGTTGCGACGCGACGGCGCGCGACGACGCGACGTTTCTATTAAACGTTTCAACACCGATTGTGTTTTGTGAGGCTAACGGGTTGTTTGGAACCGCTGATTTTATAAACAATCGATAAATTATGTTTATTAATTACAATTAGATACCATTTATCACGAACATATTATTTTTTTCGGAATTTCATCCAATTTTCTTCAAATAGATATTATTAATTAAACGATTAAAATATGCTAAAGCAAAAATTCAAAAAAAATGTTGTAGAATCCGGTGTTTCTCAAAATGTCAGCTACACTCGCTTACAACTGCTGGGAAAATACCACAGATCGTTTGTGGTAAATCGAGATCTCTTTGAGGTATACTTTTTAAAATCAAACTGATTTATTTGTGTGCCTAGAAGGCCAAGGATTTGTCGTGTGTGAACCAGGTTTCTCATTTCTGATCAAATTTTCAGTGTAGCTCCGAGAATTTTGAAAAGACGAAAGAAACATTTTTAGATTTCCTGCAAGAAAAATACATTGGTTCACCTCTTTTGGCACAGAAATGCAGAAATCTTGGTCCAACTCGAGTGCTAGAGCTACCCCCACTCTGGATTGTTTCGGGGAAACGAGAATTCATTCAAAGAGACGCACCCGGCAAATAAACACAATCGTCGCAGTTGCTTGGTTTGTTGAGAGTACATTTTCCCGCCAGTGCGTACATCAAAAAACATCCATTTTAATTAGAGTTCTTTTGTATTTCGTAAAATATTTTTGAAACCACAATATATGACTGTGTCTTCAAGAAAATATTATGTTATAACAGGTCCTTGGTAGCTAAAAGAAAAAAAAAAAGAGTCCGGAGTGAGATAAAAAGAAAAAGCTTCCAGCTTTCTCAGCCAGTTTCACAATAGATCGCATAAATCAGTCAGTGCAACCTTCACACGGCCGATAAAGCAGCGCCTGAATTACCGACACTGCTACCGTGGATTATGCCGCCCTAATCCGAATTTATTAGTATCTCATATTCGTTTGGGTTTGTTAATGTCGTTTGTTCTTTGATTTTTATGCCATCTTTAGCGCGCGGGAGAGAGACCGAGAGAGAAGGCGACGGCGAGGGTGAGAGCTAATCTGTTTACAAATATTGAGAGTCAACGTTCTCTGTAACTAGCTGGAGAGGCTGTTGCGCGAGGCGGCATTTTCTAGGCGATCGCACCGTTAAGTTCGCGATTTATTGGCTTCATTAGTTTAATTACGGCGGAAATGCTGCCGTTCGAAAAAGATTCGATTCGAAATGACAGTTCACGGGAAAAATTCCCAAAAAAAAAAGAAATTACAGGAAAGAGAGAAGTTCGCTTTTACGACGCCGTTATTTACAATCAACCATTTTTACTCAAAAAGTAACAATCAGTTCTTAATTAACGAACATCTGAGCCCTCTTAAGTATTTATTACAAGCTTCTGCCATAAATGATTTCTTAAATTATTTAAGATGATTCTCCCAAGAAGCACTTTTTTTATCATTCACAAGTTGACAAGAAAATAAAGTGAATATAACAACTTGAAGAACTTTACTTTCTGCCCAACGGTATATTCATATTCCTTTTAGACTATGAGTTTGAATCGTTCAAAAAATAAGTGACCAGTACGCATGAACGCCGCGCCATTTTGTTGCGTCTGCGCACACGCGCACACTCACACGATTTTGAAATTAAATGATTATAAAATACACGTATAGTTTCAATAACTTGCAGAGAGTGTACTAAAAAGTTGAGCTGCGCTTCTTGTCTTAAAACCAATCAAATATTAATTCTTTATGAGTTTGTACACAGACTTAATTAGCACTCTACAGCAGAGACGAAGAGAACAGAATCGTTACCTTTGGTGTAAGTAGCGATCAAGTCGGCGGATTGCAAAATTTATACAACAAATCACCGTTCATATGTGACAGACGTGACACGTGACCGAGCTGTGAAATTCGGAAGTCGTAAAAATGTGCGAAGAATTTACGAAAATAAATCAAAACAAAAACGCTGTACGTGTTAATCCATCTTCTTTTATCATTTAACTCTCCCCAGTCGTTACATTTTTGGTAACACCGGTCGAATCTGGCGAATGCTTCTTACACCAAAATCTTGTTTCTTTATCTTCTGAGTTCCTTACAATCACGTTAATTAAAGATAAAATAAGGAAATGAAAAATCAAATCAGTTATGAGGTTATTTGTTAATTTTGGCGCTTCAAATTACGATGAGGCGGGCGCCCGAGGCTCCCTGGTGCAACCCCTACATCTACGCCACTGATCATTACAGGAACATTTCATTCTAAACGTTTGCTCAGAAGAAACTGGAGCTACCTCCTCAAAACAATGTAGGTATAAAAGAAATCCATTTTAAAAGATTCATAGCACCAGTGGCGGAAACTTTTTTCTTCTTTAATCTTGATATTCCACAGGGGCGCATTCTTGGACCTCCATGATTTATTTTGTATTTAAATGGTACAGAAGCTTATTTCTAGAAAAATTAAGGGGAATATAATGGCAAACTGCACGAAATACAATTGTTTAAAAGTAAAATGTGAACTTCTTTGATTGAGACAAGCATAGTGAGGGATGTTTAAACCAAACAGAGACTGTTTCGGACTTTCAGTTTCCATTTAAGTTAAGTTCCGCGAATTTGTTTATGAGATACTTCGTTCATTTTATTTTATTTTTTTAAGTATGTATTATTTTTATTTCGTTTGCATCGTTCTCCTTCTGTCTCGAGAATTTGTTCTCTGTTTTTCTTAACTCCGATCGACTTTCGTTTTTTAAGTGATTTAGGTTTTTTTTTTAATCCTCTTAATCTGGCACCTTTTTGTTTTCAATTTTAATATTGCTTTGGTATTTTTTATTTTATTTTGTCATTTGTCATGTCCGTTTATCGTTCCTTCCCTGTTTATTATTAATTTATTATTAACAGAGATCGGAATCATATAGGTTGAGGTCATCAGAACGGATGCGATTATCTTATTTATGAAGAAAGAAAGAAAATTATTTTGAATTCGCTTTTATGGCGCAGTGCTTTTCAAAGTGATTTGAGAATCGTCGCGAGGTTCTTTACGATAATGTAAATACTGTACACCGTTCACATGATAAGTGCTTTCTTTCGCTTACAGAATCGTGATCCAAACGTATTTTGATTCAAAAACAGACATTCTTTTCTTTGACTCTCTTTATTTTTATAACTTGTTTGGATTGAATTATGGCTATTTATTTACAAATGAACTGTCAATCGAAAATTTAAGTCAGGTGTTCTGCTGCAACAACTACGAAATTCAGGTCCAAACTATTTGAAACACGATTCAAATTTTTATGCAAAAGAAAGCACCTGATGACGCCGACACGTGTGGTTCCGATCTGTAGCTATTCATTTTGAACAGAAAGTTTCACAGTCTTAGTGACTTCAAAGCTGTTTTTACAAGTAATAGGGACTCAGATTGTCGCATTTTTTCAACTCTTCAGTGTAGATTTTATTAAATTTGATTAATGCACACCTGATTTACTGAAAGTTAATGTAAAAAAAATTGTAGACTGAATTTCTTAATGAAGAAACGAGATGATATTGAATTTAGATTTTTTTACTGTTAGAAAATTCTCAGATTTAGACAAAACAAAAATGAGAACATTTAACAAACGTATTTATATAAACAAAACAAGGAAATACTTTTGTTTGGACCAACAAAGGATTTCTAGATTTGGCATAATAATAAAAATCGACGATAATTACTTAACGAAAAAATTTGAAAACATTCTGCTTGTGGTTGTAATGTAATAAAATAGAATAAACGTCATCTATGAGCCACGTGAGAATTTAACTGCTGTTTTATGTTTTTTTTATAGTCAAATTATTAGTACGGTTTTATCGTTGATGATTTTGCAACCCAGTTCGGTTAAAAGACGATCCAACTTATCTAAATTATTGCGTCATATTGAAGCGCCATCTATTGTTGCAAAAAAAAAACGAATTTAATCAATATCTGATATGGTCATTATGATTCTCGAGTGTAAAAACCACGCCCAGCTGAATTAATAACGTGTCACAACACGGCAAGCCCAAAGAGTAAGAAACGTTTCCGTAAAAAATGAAAAAACTAACGTCAAATTTAAATTTTTGGTTATCAGTAATATAAATTCGTCAGTAAAACTCCTGGACAAAATCAACGCACAGCTACATTTTTATTTTTCCATTTATTTTTCAGTTAAAATCAAAATCAAATAGAAAATCAAAATTTGTGCGTAATCGATAGTGATCGGTTAGGGCCGCTGTCCACTAAAGATGTTTTCCTACGACGACCACCTCGCCTCAATTCGAGTAGCCTGCCTTGCTACATCATGCATTCTGCCCAACCCTGTATAATTGCCTTCAATTCTAAAATACCTGCTTGAATGAAGAAGTAAGTATGTTTAAATAATTAATGTGAATAAAACAACAAGAAATGCCAAGAAATTCATCGAAAGGTATCGGAAAATCTAAGTAATAAATAAATACAATTTATTTCTAAAATAGTGAATCAAGTTCTAAAATAATTGAAATTCGAAATAATAACATACGAATATAATTCGATGCTCCCCCTAAAAATCGTTGATGAGTTTATAAAAAAAGGGGCAACTTGTACACGGGCACAGTCTAAACGAGCAGGAATGCGGCTCCTTACAAAGGTGTTGAATCTGTTAGTTCGGGAGGATATTTAGATAGTGTCGCCTAACATATATTTCACGTTATGTTTATTAGCCGGCTAGCACCGCTACTAAATGCCACGTCCAGGCTATTCAATGGGAAATATATGTCGGACGTAATTTCTGGCTGCGTTTACATGAACATGATTTATCAGAAATTGTTGTATTACAGTGAATTTTGTCCGGAGCGAATATAAATTTTCGTGCAATTTTCTTACTTGATTTATTTCCTGCGACTACAAGAAAATTGTTCGATAGATGTAGTATGGGGTCAAAAGTCATTCTACCTATGTATGTATGTATAGCTAAGTGCATCATAGTACGAACTGTTTCGCGCATGACCTTTTCGTATCACTGTACCCTACTCGTATTAAATAACGTTTACATTTTCGTAACTCCCAATAAAATATGCAGATGATGTCATAAGTTTAGTCATCCCTGTTTGTGATTGCAAAACGAAAAAAATTCGTATCTCCGAAAAGAATGCGCCCCCCGGGCAAATTACACGTGTCTCGTAACAATTTGTTTGATTCGCGAATTTCAGGTATTTTTCTTTCGCGACAAAACCAGTTTCATCCAATAAATAATCTCATCGCGTCGATTTTATGTGGGTTTTACAATCCTCTCGCTTTCATCTCGAATTATGCGCGTATTATTTTTTTTTTATAAAGCACTTTTAATTTCTGTAACTGATTGGCATGGAATTTAGAAAACAGAAACCGCTCGATTTGCTTGACTTACCTTTAAAAATTAGTAAAATTTATTCGGGAGAAATTTGATCGTGTGTGTAAGCTTGGTTTTTGAAGTTCTGCTTGTCTCTCTCTCTTTCTCTTGATTTCGTTGCAGTTGCGTTGTTAAGGAAATATCTGCAAGGAGAACAATGGCTATTAGAAATTCCCGAAATGTTGGTTCCTACTTCGACGACACAAAGACGCTTCTTTTTTTTTCTTAGAAAAGTAAAATAGAATTCTGAGATGTTTATATTTCCTGATATTTTACAAGTGCTTATTCCCTAAAACATAAACACAAAAAGATTCCTTAAATTTTAAAATATTTTTATAATATTTTGAAATATTAGTCTTTTCGCAACTAAAATCAGAGCAAATTTTCTTCCAATCTGTTTTCAAAGAGATGCTTTTTTTCTTCTAAATTTGATTTGCAGAAAATAAAATGTAAAATATAAAACACAAAAAATAAAACACGATCATATGTTGGAGAACACATTCTGTTTTATGTTTGTGTATGAATTTTTTTTAATTCTCTTCTTATCATTGTGTTATTTGATCCTGCTTAAAAAAAAACTTCCCGTCCTGTAGATTTCTCATTCACTAGAATGTGTCATCATTCCTTTTTTTTTCCCGAAAATTGTCCCGTAAACTCGGAACTCAAACCTTCAGAGAAACAAAAAATCAGAATTCGGTGCCTGATAAGGGGGGTTTCAAAAAATTTCCTCTTTAAGAAAAGCTTTTAAGAGACAGCCCTGTCGTGTTTACTTTACAACATAATCCGTCTCTTCCAAATTGGTAAGCGTTAAATCACAATCGGTTAAAGCTAAAGTTTGACAAAATATTTCTTAAAACCACTTAACTTGAGTGATCTTTGTTAACGATGATTTATTTTACTGGCTGGTTGTTGTGCTTCTCTGTTTTTCATCAGAATCAGCCAGCGTAAAAAGTCTTACGTTTTAATTACCGTCTTGCATGTTAACCATTAATTATTTCCTTGTAAGTTGAATGATGTGCATATTTATATGCTTAGGCTAATAATACAGCCCATTCGTTCTTTTACTACTATTTTTTCTAAGTGTACAATAATAAAAATAATATCAAGAAAAGAAAATACGTCTTAATTGCCTATGTTCGGCTTTGAGAATGGACACCCGGTATATCATAGAACTCAGCTCAACATATCAATATTACTTCATCTAAGAACTCATTTGAACGCAAAAAAAATAATAAACATTGATACAAATAATTTCTCTATGCGTGAATTGTTTGATTTTATTTAATTAAATAAAACATTTTAAATTATGAATAAGTGGCAGAACTAAAGGTGCAATAGTGAAGGCGTTTAATCGTTATAAAAGGGATCGCCCAGATTTAAAAAAAAAACGAAGGAGATTTAAATAATTCTAGTGTTAGCAGAAGAATCTAAGGGTGTGCGCTTTGGAGGAGGTGGTGAAAATAGACAGAATTAAAAAAAAATTGCAAAAGAAACAAGCCAACTGATAAAAGCTCAGACGTACCTATTTTAGAAGGGCATTCATTCGTCAGCAGGTTTCATCATCAAGACCACCAACCAAAAAGTAAATTTTTGCTAAAGCACTCGAACACGCCATTTAATCTTTTAATCTTCTAAAAAGTTGTATGATTCGCAAAAAATTTTAAAAAAATTTTCAGGGATTAAAAAAAAATTAAAAAAATATAAATGCAATGTATTTTTGAGCTATGAAAGCCTGACAGTAGCTTGGTTTATTTTAACTTAACTTGACCATAACGTGTTAGATTTGCTTCTATTTAAATTTCAACTCCGGATTTTCTAAGCCTAAGGTCTTTACGGTAATTATTTTTTTTTTAACAATTGCTTGATTGATACAATTCTAATTTTTAATACAAATTAAATTCACCAGAAACGCTATCTGGGTGGTACTCGTTATTTTTTTATTCTACATTCCTACACACAATACAGGGTGTTCATGAGAAGCCACTACGAAAGCTGACTGTTTTATTTATTTATCAGTTGTTTGTAACTTTAACTTTTTAAATATCATACTTTTTAGTAAAATCTGAAATAAGTTTACTGACGGTTTGTAAAAATCTCAAGCTAACCTATTCAGAGTTCTGTCACTTTCTTTGTTTTTAATTTCTATGTTTGAGATTATCAAAATCAAATTTTTTCCAACTGTTTTTTTTTTTTAAATTAAATATTCGATTAAATATAAGCGAGATGATCTTTCTTCATCACTGTGAATATTAATTCTTAAAGTTGATTGGCATTCTACTTTTATTTGTAATATTTTTCTTGTTGTGTGCATCAAAATTCAGAAAATTCTATCCTATGGAAAATGTTATTATGAATATTTTAGAGCGGGTTTACGTAGGAGTACGTTTTATTCTTCTGAAGACAATCATGATAGACGTCGATAGACGACGAAGGACCGTGTGCGCCAACTTGCAGTGGCGCACCAGGTATAATGATTTTTTTTGCCAAGAAATATTTCACTATTATTTTAAAGAGGCTGAATTATTTCACGGCTTTATCATTCTTTCAAGTCCACTATTATTTTAAAGAGGCTGAATTATTTCACGGCTTTATCATTCTTTCAAGTCCAAGTATTTAAATTAAACGAGAAATTGGGAATTTGTTTTCTAAAATTAGAAACAAATTGAAAATTATTTTAAACATTAAATGAGGAAAATTCGTAATAAAAAAAAATGTCTTCGATGTAGGCAGCCATACAAGCGGCAGTGCACGTTGTGTTGCCTAAACTAAGATTTCTAGTTTTTTGAAAAATCGACATTTTTTTTCGACGAAAAGGCATGTTGTTAATATTAATTATTGCTTAATTTTGAATACTCTTTGAACCATTACGACCTACCTAGATAGATAGATACAAGAGTTAGTGCTGTAAGGGATGACTTCGGCACCGCCGGCTTCTCAGTGGAACGAGGTGGGTGTAACGAAATCCAAAATAGCAAATCAGCGTCACTCAATTTTTTTATGACCGTTGAAAATTAAGAAAACGCAAATCCAGTTCGTACACATCTGATTTTTATTACATGAATATGTGATATACACAATATTCTTTTAAATCTTATGAGTTTTCCTTCCGCTTTGTTTTCTAAAATTGAAAATTGTTTTAAATATTAAATAAGTGAAGAGAATTGCAAAAGTATATCACGCTCTTAACAAATAAAAAATTGTCTTCGATGTAGGCAGCCGTACAGGCTGCAGTGTTCGTTGTGTTGCCTACACTAAGATTTTTAGTTTTTTTTTTTTTTGAAAATTTAATTAATTATTATTATTTTTTTGACGAACAGACTGTAATTAAAATTAATTATTGTTTATCTTTGTATGCTCTTCGATCCATTAATTTGCACAAGTAGGCACAAGATTTAGTGCCGTACCGAATGACTCCTGCACCGCCGGCTTCTCAGTGGAACGAGGCGGGTGTAACGAAATACAAAATATAATCAAATGAGCGCCACTCAATTTTTTTATGACCGCGGAAAATTAAAAAAAAAAAACGCACAACCCGTTTATACACATAAACATGCGATATACATAACATTCTTTTAAAATTAGTGAATTTTCCTTCGGTTTTGACATAATAACTATTGATTTATAGTGATGCATTTGTAACATAATAGTATGTTTGCATAACTTGGTTACGACATACGTTATGGGAGCTAGGACATTAGAAATTACTATGATAAGGATATGAATACTTTTTTCGGAAATTCATTTAAAAGAAAGGGCCCCGGGCGTCTTACGAAAACCTCAGGTTGGAGGCTTTCACGTTTGTAAACTTATTAAGCTGCTCTTTGATGCATAAATTACGGAATCATTATATTTGTAACAATCTGACGCATGCTGCAAGTCGGTTAACTTACGATGGGGTTCCCAAGCATCCTGTGGATAGCTATTTCGACCCTAATTGAGAGCCTCATCTGCAAAAGCGTAGCTCAAGAAATTCCTCCGCAATTCAACAGACTTGCCTGATTTACGCATAAGCAGCCCTTTATTGCAGACACCGCTTGAGGCGCGGCCGGAAGTTTGACTTGAAACTGTGCGAATTATAGCGTATAACAGCCATGCTACTGTCTCATAAACTATCGCGCACGAAGTCGTCAGTACGGACAGAATTTGTCGCACAGTTTAAGGTCAAACTTTCGGCCGTGAGATGGCGTATTGGCTATTTGAACCAAGCAGAGTTTGATGTTCTTGCTATTCAGTCAATTTGTCGTCAATTTATTGGACAAGATTTTGGAAATATTGCGAAAGTTTTTGAATCTATGTATTTTGATAATTCTGGATGTTTGAGTCAAGCTTTAAAAGCATCTTATTTTTGAATATTATTAAAACAAACTTCCCTTCAAAGCTTTTTATATCGAATTATTTTCGTGATAGTTAGAACCCCAAGCATAAATCTTACGTTGAGTCCTTGAGAACGACCTACAAGGAAAAAAAAAGAAACCCCGAGCTTAAGAGACCGAAAATTCTCCAACGACAAAGTCTTCGGCATTGATATGGTAATCAAGTGATATTGTGATATGTGGTGAATTATATCAACCGGAATCCCTCGAAATTCTTCGCGTCAGCTTCACACCCGATAGCGTTCACCTCTCCCCACATATTTGAATCGTCACATTAAAACTCGTGAAGTCTAACACCTGTGCAACGCATGCATATATCATCATGTTATATTACTACGAAAATATACGAGCCGCGATTGTCCTGGACTGTGCCTTGCTTGCTTTTTTTCTTCGATTTCCGTCCCCCGGACGAGCCACAATAGTCCGGCGCGGCGGACCCGTTTCAAAGCGCCCTCTCACTCGCACCCGCGTCCACACCAGACCCGTCTGTGCGTGTGCGGTGACAGAAAAAAATTAATATTAAATTATGAATTACCTTATAAACCGTATTTTCAAATTAAAGTGGCCGTAAAGGCCTTTTTTTTGTATAATATAAAACCAGTAGTCGGAAAAAAATGAAATGAAATCGACGATGACATGGCCAACCCGACCAGTTTAGTTCGTCTTGGTCGTTACAATATTTTCCTACGTTCCTACACGCATACGAACAAGTCGAGAGTATTTTCAAGATTAAATTATACACACAGGACGAAACTGTGACAGACGTCCAATTAAATTTTTAATTAATTAAATCCACCCAATGCTCGTGCTTAGTATGTCATTAACTTCATCTTATGCATGAACAATAATTACATCAACTAAAGTAATAATAATAATAATAATAAAAATAATACGATTAAGGAAGTCGTTTTTCCACAAATTTAATACTTATTAGGAGTACTTATTATTAAATTCAACTTAATTATGATTGATTGTGTTGGTTCGATTTCTTCAACGCAAAACGCGGTATGTTTTCGAGTGCGTCGTGCAGCAATTTTGCCATCCATGCAAGTTCGACGAGCTGGAATTAAGGCGACCAATATAACGTAGGTGTTTGAAATTAAGGCTGAGCAATTTTTACGGCCACTTGATCCCGGCATCTCGTTACATAAAGAGCCTGAGGTAGACGGTTGTAACGAAGAGCCCTCGACACTGCTGCGCAAACATAATCACATCAATTTTATAAATTAAGATGAGACCTCCTTTCATACTCGAATAAAACCAAAAATCAGAACGCGTTCTATGAAGTGCATTTTTTAATACGTAGTAGATAATAAAATAATAGAACGTTTTTATTTTTTTATTAAATGATATAATTTCCTTGTTCTTCCAATTCGTTTGCCTGCATATTTTAGAGGCAAGGAGGACACCCCAAAAGCGAGCATCAACCGGCCCCATGAATAACAAATCTGCGAAAAAAGCTTTATTAAAACTCGGGCACGGCGCAGAATTTCTCCGGGGATGTGCCGCATTATTTCCGGCTGGTTGCAGGCTTTATTTGCCAGATATTTCGGGGTGGTGGCCGGCGAGGTGGAAAATTATTTTGCGGGCGCGTTTTGTTACCGCATTGTTGCGGCGCGCCCGGGAACGATACATCTGTAGCTAAAGTATTCCTTGCAGACCGGGCGGGGTGGATGGATCCGGGCGGTAATTAATTTTTCGGGCGACAATTAAAAACGTGGTTGCTGCAAATTAAACTTGAAACTAATTTATTTACATTATTGGCCGAACGTTACTTGTTTACTGCCTTTCGTGGTGTGTATGACCCCTCTTCCCCTGGAGGTCGCTTATATGTCCTGATATTTCTACAAATTTTTCTAGATTAGCGGATTACGCCAACCTGGCACACTTTTGAAAGACACTGTATAATTTATACAGTAAAAATATCCAATTTGTCTCACACTTTTTGAAAGACACTGTATATTTATATAGTGTCTTTCAAAAAGTGTGAGACAAATGGGATATTTTTATTACCGATTTTTAAACGAAGAGGGATGGATAGTATACTCAAGGGCAGGTAGCCATTAACCTAATTATTAATGTATGAATGATGAACGCTGCAAGAAATCATAAAGTTTCGGAACGTATTGAACTAATCACTCCGAACCAAACAAAGGAATTGAGAAATAAGAACGAATTTCATGTTTTTCTGTTCATATTATTTTGACGGACACTTTTATCTAATATTTCCTAAACTAGTGTGTGTGTGTGAGTGTATGTACAGAATGATTCACAGCAAATTGCGTTCTTTTTTATTTTTGAGATTAAAATCGATGATCCATTTCTAACAAAGTCTCTTTGTCATAAGGCATATACGACTACAGATATTGAAAACGTCATTTGTAGCAGACTTTTTGGAAAACACGGTATGTTGTCTTAACTTTTAAAAAAGACTGGGCGCTCAAGTTAAAATCTGCCTTAAATTTCAATGAGAATCGATTCAAAACCTTTAAAAAGAAACACGTTTATGAATAATATAATAAGTAAACGAATTGCAAACCCGATGAGAAAAACTGAACGAAAGAAATCGAAATGCTGAGATTAGAAATCGACAACATTAGAAAAATATTTCATCACCCAAAATCCATATATAAAATCTGTAATGAGGAAAATAAAATTATGGAAAGGTCGTAGAAAGACTTTTATTAAAGATTTGTTTCAGTAGCTGTCTTTGACTGATTGGGAACTGCTTTTGTTGGTTTCAA
Source organism: Prosopocoilus inquinatus (assembly GCA_036172665.1). NCBI lineage: Eukaryota > Metazoa > Arthropoda > Insecta > Coleoptera > Lucanidae > Prosopocoilus > Prosopocoilus inquinatus. The sequence continues at coordinate 5,550,004 of CM069873.1, forward strand.
ACTAGTCAAAAACTCTTGATACGACGAACCTAATAACATAATGCAGCTGCACAAGCGAATCTTAAAATCTGCGAAGAGAAAATAACAGCGACAGACGTAAAATTCCTCAGAAAAATGCAGGTAGACACAAGTTAATGGATTCATCAGAAAACAGGTGAATCAGAAGGAAACAAGAGGAAAAACAGCTTAACGCGCTTGGCGACTAATGAGAATAGAATAGGTTTGTTCCACTCGCCAGTTCCAACTAGTTCTTGCACTGCTCATGCGCTCTTGCTAAATACATCGCTTTTTTAGCAAGAGCGCATGAGCAGCACAATTCGAATTGGCTAGTGGAACAAATCAAATATTGAAAGAATTTTGAACGTATGTAGAAAGAAAAAAAGAGGACGTGGAATGGAATTTATTCTTGTAAAAAAATGCTCTTCTTAGTAAAATACTTAAATAAAAGTAAATCATGTAAATCGAGATCCTCCAACTCACTCCACAATTTGAAATCAAGAATAGGCCGCGCGATGTCGCAATCTAAACCAGACGTACTATCGCGAACATAAAAAAAAGAACTAGAACTTTTAAACTTTTAAATCCAGTAGACGTACGTTTGCGTTAATTCTGAATCGTTTGTTTAACTGTGTCGTTATCTTTTACGCAAGTAATTATCGCTTGTTTCCAATTTCCTTCAAGGCGTGACTGTCAGTGAGAATTTTAAATAATTTTAAATTTATGGTCGGTAGCCAAAGGCCAAAGCTCAAAAAATATTATTGTTAGCAATGGTATATTCGATTTCTGGCATAAACGGGAAAGGTTGGTGAATTTGCGTTGGAGTTCTCAAGTCTCAACTCTTCAGCGGAACAGATACGAAACAACTCGCGGACTTCATCGCAATGAAAATCAACTTCCAACCATTTTCAAGCTTCTACACACTACTTTACTTATACAGGGTGTAATCAAATTAGTTTTACGTATTAATACCGTAAGTTCCTCATCATGTAAGAAAATTAATGCTGCAACTACCAAAAGTCTAGCTCAAAAATAAAAAAATGACCTAGTGGAGGAGTATTGACTCTTTTGTTTGAGAACTTTTGGTCGGCCGTGCACAAAAACAAAGTTATAAATCAAAATTCCAGCAAAATTCAAGGTCAATTGCTTGATCGCATTTTAAAAGCTTTATGGGAACACAATAAAATAGAATCACCGACCCATTAAAGACGACAGTTCAAATTGACAACCTCTCGGTCCTGCCCCGTGTGTGCATTATAATTAAAGCAGAACAATTTAAATCTGCTTGCATTGATCAGAATTAAATCTGTTTCATTAGATAATCGACAATAATTAGATATTGACATCCTGGTCTTTGTAAACCAAGAGTACACATGATTTACAGTGCTAATTTCGCGTATTATAGTAATTTAAAAAAATATTAGTCGTCTGATTAATTCTCGCTTTGTTAATTATTTCCACTAACGAATACGTTTCTTCGTAGTTCGAGTGCGATGACGCTTTATTGTTTTGGCTCCACAAAATAATAAAAGCGATGACTGCATTCAATAATGATTTTCCGAAATGCAGAAAGAAAACACATTCTTAAACATTTTGCGCAATAAAGAAATAACAATGCAGTTTATTGACGACTAGCAAATAAAGTACACGATGAATACGTATGAATTAGTAAAATAATTTTAGAAAATGGAATTTCTAATTTTTATTTATTTTTACAGTTTTGTAAGCAGAAAACTATTAACAATTACGTGAAAATTAAGAAAATTGATTAATTTAATAAGCAACGCGATGGATATTTATAATTCTATTCCGTTATGGAATTACATAAGCGATGATTTTAACCCAGTGCCCTTCAGTTCGATGACGCTTTATTGTTTTACGACGTTTTTACGAGGTTTTCAAACAAAAAGTTTCCGGGCTCTGGGGGGGTTTTAATTTCTTTCATTTTTCACCAATAAAATTCATATTTGCAGAAATCACTTACTTAAGTGATAAAGAACTTACAGTTTTAATATGTGAAACTTATTTGATTACAGGCTGTATAAAAATTAAAAGGAAATCCGGTCGTTATTTTAACTGTACGACATTGGTGGCATTCCATTTTGCTAATTGTATCAATTCTCTAAGAACTATTAAAATTTTTCGTATTTCGAGTTTCCCGCCAAATTGTAAATGCGTAGCTGGGCATGACTGTGCTGCCTTATGTTTTGATCGGTGTATAAACTGAACTAAATCCAAATTTTCTTTCTTAGGTGAATGTTACAGCACTGTATGTGAAACAATATTAAATAAATGACAAACATACAAAATTATTTTCAAGAAAAATGATTTTCAATTATTTATTTACTAAACATAAATTAAATTCTAATCAAAAAATCAAGTATCTTAATCAAATTTGTAATACGTAATTAATCACATCTAGCACGAGTAAAGACGTGTAATAACTAAAACGAATTTAGTTTTATTACAGAAATTAACTAGGTATATAGTTTACCACTTTTCCAATTAATTACTTCATAAAATACATTCCCCGCAATCGATTAATATACTTCAACAATAAAATCTACTGTATCATTGAGTGTGTTAAAACCAGCTGCACTGAGAACCCCCCTAATTACCTACTAATATAATACAATTAGGACATTCCGGCGAGTAACAACTACGCACTCGCTTATCAGATCCAGAATACTTAGAGTACGTGTAGCCTATCTGTCCGGAGCTTTCCTCTTGCGTCTCTCTCGTCCGCCGCGAACTTTACACAAATACGTGTAAAGCTTTTGACGTGAACACCTTAAATTTGTAGGCATTAGGCTACCGTGCGCCGCCTTCAGCTTTAGGTACCTACCTGGAGATTCCCGCCGATAAGGGCAAATCCGGTGGTTAGTTAGTCTTTGTCTGATGGATGAATCACTGCGAAAGCATGTTTGAGTTGTATATATATGTGTTTGTCGTAGGCGACTGCGTATTGCGATGATTAATTTTCAATAAACTATGCTTATTAAAAATAACGTCGTTCATAAAATTAATAGTTGGTTAGTTGGTGCTTGTGCTTCTACGAATTTCTTTGATAAATTATTCTCTGAAGTGTTTTAATTTGAGCGTAATCATTTTTCTCTTTCAATTTGCGTTCGCGTTTAAATCGGGGTTCGTCGCTTAGCGCGCCGTTGAAGTCTCCAGGTTTTTCTTGATTTTATTGCGCTTTATTTGCGTTCGTGTTTATTTAATTGACGAATGTGCTTGTGCAACATCGTTTGCGTCGGTTTTGGCCTCCTGTGTAATATTTTCACAATTAAACCAGCATGTGAGCGCCCGACATAAAAAGAGCCGCTGCCATCGGGCTACCGCAACGCTACTAAAAATACTGGTCAGCGCTACATACGTCCAATAAATTATATTCACACAATTAAATGAGCATTCTCCTTTTTGTCGAGAGTCGAAACTCGCCTTAACGTCGCTCTTAATTTATATTCGAATTCGAGAATTCAGCAGCAGCCTCTGCCTTCTCGGTCGGTGATGGGAAAATTTCATCTCTTCTTTCCGCAGTTCTAACTCGATCCGGTCAAATGCGACTAGGTCGAAATTCTTCTTCGCCTTGCCTTACCATTTGTGTTTGACGATAGGTGGTAAGATAAGTGGCACGTAATCGCAGGCGGCTGGCCTAAGTGTTGCACGCGCCGTCGCCTCCTGGATGTCAGCTCAGAGCGTTTGACATATAACAGCTAAAAGCTCCGATCTCTCGGCCTCGGCCCTACGGGTTATTGGGCCGAATAATTATGGGTAACCATCAGGCCACCGGACGACAACAAAACGATATGAGAACGAAATGAGAAAACAATGTTTGATTTAAACCACGAGGAACACTTGATAATTCCTTCCATCTCGGTATACTAAAACGTTTTTTTTGTATTCGTCTTAGATTCGGAATAAGAAATAATTTTCAGAATGGAACAACCTGATAAACACTGATAAACGACAAATAGGTATAAGCTTGAGTATTCATTCAATACTGTTCATGTCGACTTAGTATACCCAACAAAAAATATGACATGCAATTATTAATCGCGTCTTATGCTAATAAAAAAGATCATGTTTATTTGCCTTATGGAAACGCTAATTCCTAAAAACTTAATAAGTTAATTGACGTGTACGTGTGACTGCGCTCAAGACCAATGAAGTTATTAGTACTTACTACCTAGGTATGTACCTACTACCTACTATATCATACAAATACCTCGACAGAACTAATTAAGTATAACAGATTGACGTTTCTCAGACTGACAATACGACGTACTAATTTCATTCTTTTTTCTTTCTTTTTTTTTTAGATAACCGCGTCTCGGTATGCCTTCGATTCCATTTCATTTACATTTTTAATCGACAATGATAAGAGAACAAAAAGTGGAACTGTGTCACTCTAAACGAAACAAGTTGCCGCTCCACAAGTACAAGACCGAAGCTACGCTTGAAGGCAAGGTCGGGCGCTGATTAAAGCCGGTAAATGTCGTAAGGTTTTTTGAGTTATTTCCATTCTGTCACGCTCACAAGAGAGAAGAATCTCATATTAATATGACGATGGTTGGTGCTTCGGTTGACAAAACTCTCGTCGCCAGCTTTGATCCTCGCCGAACGTCCGAAACAGATGACGCCCGATAAGGTTCCCAAAACTTGGGCCCGTGTTCTTGATAATACTGTCAATAAGATCAAGTACTCGCGATTTTTCGAAACCGGCCAATTAAGACGTTCAAGATTCGGCAACGACTTAATTACATATTTTTTTTTATTATATGAGTTATTGACGGCGATCAGGAGAGATAGTGCTGATTGCTCTCGCTTATGTGTGCCTAATGGACGTGGTTTCTATTTTATCGAATGAGACGACCTAACGATTAACTAAATTAAAGTATCGAACACTTACAACTTATTTATTTTATTTTTTTCAATCTAAAACCAGTCAATTATTTTCGCGGTCATTAAAATGAGTGATGCTGTTTCTTGAACAACGAGATAGTCGCGTAATTAGTGCTATTTCTTTGAATATTAAGAGCAGATTAAAAAAAAAAACAACAGGAAACATAAAAAATTAAATTCATGTATTCAAACCGAAATCACATTCCGTCATTAAACAAAATTTAAAAAAAATAAGACAAAAGAAGAGTTTATAATTTCTTAAACCTGATTATGATGATAGCTTGTTAATTATCCCAATAGGAGTATTAAGTAAACATAAAACATAAAAAAGCAGTTTCTTTTAAATTTATTATTATGAAACCCTCGCCGATAATAACAATTAAAACTCCTTCAGTGGTGCACTAATCAGAATCAGCATTCGGCCTCATAATTAAGTAGTTTCTTAATTAACGGAATACATAAAATATTTGTGTTAGATGCAACTTATCTGTTACATATCATTTAGGTGCATTGCTTGAATAAAAAAGAAAATGGGCAAGGGCTTTAAATTAAATGCAACTTTTTTTTAGTTCATAGCAATTTCTTTGTTTGACGTGGGTTATGTTAATGCCGAAAATATGTCGCATTTCGTCTCAGATGACTGCCAAATTGCATACATAATTAATTTTGCTGTTTTTACTTGTAAATAAATATCTTGTGACGAGTTCGTTGTGCTTGTATTTAATGTCACCAAAGAGTTTAGGATGAGACCCCCTTATTATAATCGAAATTAGTAATAAATTTATCTTCGCTTTGAAGTCCTTTCGGTTTTTCCTTTCGATCAAAAATATCCAACGGTTGTCATCATTTGTTGTGTAAGGCTTTGTACACGGAACGCAGAATTTGTCATACCATTCAGAAACCGAAAACCGCTGTGTTTACTTTCGGTGCGTAAACAAACATCCCTATGTGCCCCCATTGTGCCCCCCCGACAATAACCGCACCAATATTTCTGCTTTGAACGGCCGAGAAAAATAAATACGCAGCCCGGCCTCGACATCTGTACCCCCCCGAAACATGTTTAGTAATTGATTTGTCATAGAGAGGGCCAGGATAAACATTCCTGATTTGCACAACTCTCCTCGTCATTCTTGTTGCCCCCGATCGATGTTTTCATGAAAGCTACACAGTACACGAAGCTATAAGGTGTGCTTCCGATTTTAAAATGCGTAAGTGAAAATACGCACGCGAACGTTTAATTAGTGCCTGGCGTTTCATTAATGAGCTCTTTGTGTAATTGCATGTTTTGCACAGGCTTTCTTTCGCTAGAGCTTTGTTTCATAAAAAAATAAAAATAAAAAGGAAATCAATATTCATTCCCAATTTAACGCGATTTTATTCCGCTGAACAAGATTTTTCTTTCACGTTCAATCAAACGCGATGATTCGGCAATCAGCGTTTGAGAATGCATATTTCATTTTACAGCTTCACAGCAGCGGCTGAAGCAATTTCAATTTTTAACAACGAGTGTAAGTCGGAATATTTTATTGAAAAAAGACAAAAATAGGATGAAAAACGTTTGTATGAATAACTATAAATAACTCATCAAATAGTGATTTAAACTCTTACTGTTGGATTTCTTCTAAATCGAAATTCTATATATTTTTGTCTTTGACTTTCAGGAATTGAATAAGTACAAAATTTCACTCAAGCAAAACATTATTATGAAATAAACAGGGTAAAGGTCAGTAGCAGTAACGTATGCGAGGGAAGCACTAAGCAATTAATGAACCACAAAATAGACATAGAAAAGGTACGAAAATCATACGGAATTAGATGGTACAGACACGTGATCATGAAGCAGTCATTAAAACATGCATCAAACTGGATCCCAGTAGAAGCAACACCAAGAAGCCAAAGAGGAAGAAGACCTAAAACACCTTTTCAAAAAAAGAGACTAACAACTACCAGAGAAGAAAACACATTGGTGTGTTATGGCATTTAAATATTTTGAATTTATAAAAGTAGAAAACGATCTCAGGGCCTGAAATTATTATTGTTCAACACTGCACGGGATTAGTTACAGCTACGGATTGTTAGATGTCGCTGACATAAGCAAACAGCAAGGTTGGTAGAGCTGGACCGTGTATTAGAAGGTTGCCTTGATCAACGGAGGGGCGTATTTCGTTACGCCACGTCACATGATAAATTTCATCGGGCATATTAACGAGATTTTTGCGTTATTTGATCAATAGGACCATAGAATTGGTTCCGTTTTTAGAGAATTAGATGAAGCTTTAGGAAACAGATTCAAACTCACCTTATTTACTTCACTGTGACGGATAGAAGTTTCGTGTGACGTCATGAGTTACTTTTGCGGGGAGGAAATTTCAAACTGCGTATTCAAATAGGGAACGAGGCAACCTACTAGATGCAATATCAGTTTTACCAACCTTGACAAACAGTAGATTCCATACAGAAGATGTCGAGATGTGGAGTTGGAGGAAACCTCCATCAAGCGACAATTATTATTTATGTTTCTATCTGACTACAAGACAAGTATTCAGAAAATAACGCTTTCCGAGGGACTGTTACAAGAAACGTCGAATCTCCAGTCTCCAGGTATTCATAAAAATCTTAATTGCATTTCATTGACTGGGCAGATGAACCACGGGAAACCATACAGAAGGTGGATCTACTTTTTTCAGAGATCATACTACCAATGGATTTGGTTCGTCGTTAGTCTTTAGTGAATTTGATTTGGTTGGTCCTTCTTCTTCTTCTTCACTTCTGTCTTCCTCGCCTATTTGGAAAGACTTCTTCTGAGATGAGGGTTTGATTCTGAAGCACCTTGTCGAAATGTGGAGTTGGAGGAAACCCCCATCAAACGACAATTATTATTTATGTTTCTATGTGACTACAAGACAAGTAGGTATTCAGAAAATAACGCTTTCCGAGGGACTGTTACAAGATACGTCGAATTTCCAGTCTCCAGGTTTTCATGAAAATCTTAATTGCATTTCATTGACTGGGCAGATGAACCACGGGAAACCATACAGAAGGTGGATCTACTTTTTTCAGAGATCATACTACCAATGGATTTGGTTCGTCGTTAGTCTTTAGTGAATTTGATTTGGTTGGTCCTTCTTCTTCTTCTTCACTTCTGTCTTCCTCGCCTATTTGGAAAGACTTCTTCTGAGATGAGGGTTTGATTCTGAAGCACCTTGTCGAAATGTGGAGTTGGAGGAAACCCCCATCAAACGACAATTATTATTTATGTTTCTATGTGACTACCAGACAAGTAGGTATTCAGAAAATAACGCTTTCCGAGGGACTGTTACAAGATACGTCGAATTTCCAGTCTCCAGGTTTTCATGAAAATCTTAATTGCATTTCATTGACTGGGCAGATGAACCACGGGAAACCATACAGAAGGTGGATCTACTTTTTTCAGAGACCATACTTCCAATGGATTTGGTTCGTCGTTAGTCTTTAGTGAATTTGATTTGGTTGGTCCTTCTTCTTCTTCACTTCTGTCTTCCTCGCCTATTTTGAAAGACTTCTTCTGAGATGAGGGTTTGATTCAGAAGCATCTTGCTTCAGAGCCATTTCCATCATTTCCAATTTCATAGCTACTGATTGGAGATTTCCTTAATTGTGGATAGGACTTGGTGGTGATGGTAGTTTTTCATTTCATGTAGTTAATATTTATTCGCGGGTTCAATATATAATAAAAGCGTTGAGAGAATGTGTTTTGTGAGGGCAATGGACTCTCTGTCTCTCTGGTTACGTCTCGGTACGATTTCGTAGAAGTCGAGGGCCTAGCTGGCTAACATTTCGTGTGTTATACATTTTTTTCTCGTCTTTCTGTGTGTGTATGGAGCTGTCAGCGGGCAATTTGCCGGGACGTCTCCATTCTCCGGTCACAATTAGTGAGTTTTGAGCGATGATGGGCCCGCCGATTGTGGGCCGATCACGACTTAACAGCCTTGTTAAGTCCGAAGCGTAATGTGGTAGTAATAAGACGTCAGCGTGATTAATGGTTACATTTCAATTCGCCTCGTTACTATCCCGAATGACCATTACGCTAAACGCGCTCTGTGCACTCGCACGAACCGACCCATTCTTGTTCTTGCTGTTGCTCTTTGTGTCGATGCACGAACGAGTTGCTGCTCGCCCCTTGTTACTCAATTACGAAATTCTCACGTCACTTTTTGAATCACATTACAGAACGAACGAGGCTCTTCGCCTCAAGTGATCGAGGAGGTTTGAAAATTTACTTGTACCACCAACAATTTTCTAATGTGCAGCATAAACGCTAGAATAAATAACAAAAGAAATAAACTAACACATAATAATTACATCATACAAAAAAGTCGTTAGCAGATACGCACGCTATTAATCTCAGTCAAGTGTTTAATTTATTCAAGTTACAATTGGCAGGGGTTTTATCTATCGTTAACATCTTAATTGACTTCTTGCTGCATTTGCGGAATATCAAGAAGAATGTGCGCTCTTTAATCTGTGGATTTTGTTGTAATTGAAAAGGCAAGGCAATCAAGCACGAGTTTTTCTCTCTTTTCTGTTTGAAACACTACATGCTACATTTTGAAACGCAACATAGGAAATCCAAAGTTAATTTATTTTATTTATCGAATTTTGGCTTCCCTAATTGTTTTACAGCAAAAATCCATTTGTTTTTTTTTTTAAGTACTCTTCAAGATGAATCTGTCTGTGAAGACAGGAAAGCCAGCCAAGTCAATTCAACTGGAATTAACTTGACTCAAGTTAAGCAAAAGCTGAAAAAAATGTGAAAACTCAATTTTACACGAACAGGAAAGGCCAATTCAACTCAGATTAACTTCGAGCTAAGCAAAAATTAAGACTCAAAATATGCCTTAAAATACCAAAAAAAATGTGTACGTAAAGCAAAACTTAAGGCTCAAAAAATGCCTTAAAATACTTTAAAAAATATATCTTTATATCTAAGAAATTAAAACTGTAAACTCAAAAAATAAAATAAAACTACAAACTCAAAAGAAATTAAAACTGCAAACTCAGAGGAAATTAAAACTGTAAACTCAAGGGAAATTAAAACTGTAAACTCAAAATTAAAAAAAAGAAACTTCGAAACTGAAAAGAATAAACTTAAAAATCAGAACGATTAAAATTTAGTCCAACCCAACTCAAGAACAATCCAGCTTAACTCAACCTCACTGCATCCAGCCCAAGCAAATCATCAAAAATGATTAAAAATTACTCGAAACAAAACCCGATCTGAATAAAATTCGACAGAAATCAGGCCAGCCTAACTCAATTAAGAAAAAAAGATGAAAATCAACTAAAAAATAAAAACACGTAAACCTCTAAGCTCCAATTTTAGCTAATCTACTGAAATCTAACTGACCTGTTCTAATTATTATCTCGGAATCGAGTGCACAAATTTTGATTTAAAATTAAAGTGGCGTCCAAACCTGCTGTTTAGATTTAAATTCTTAAAAATATAAAATTGTAATTAAAGAGATAAATTTACAAATTAAAACTCAATTCAATTAATTGAATTTCAAATTAAGTCCAAGTTGCTTAAAGTCAATCCAAGACCAGCTAACCCTATCCATCTATCAACTCAACCCAAGATACTCAAAAGTACTAAAATTTTATAAATTTGAAACTCGAAAAATTCAAAACTTGAAAAAATAAAACTCAATTACAATTAACTCCAAACCAACCCGATCACAAATTAAAACAAAAATTTCCACGCCTTAAAATAACGAACAATTTGTCAAAAATAATTCAATTGCAATTAAGAACAGTTGAACTCAACTGAAAACTGAACTTAATTCGACTTAACTCAAGAGACTCAAAAATATTAAAATTTTATAAATTTAAAACTCAGAAAAATTTCATAACGTAGTTAACAATTAATTAATTACAGTGTCCGTTTCAAAGATTAAAAGCTTAAGAAAATTAAAATTCAATTCCAATTAAATCCAAACTCAACTCAACCCACAAAAACAAGAGAAAAATGAAAATAAAAGCAGTTTAAGAATACATAAAGGTAATTAAAAAAAACAGTTGAATTTCAGCATTTGATATTGAAACTAAAACCAACCGAACTCAATTGAACTTAACTCGACTCGACCCAGGAGACTCAAAAATATTAAAATTTTATAAATTCGAAACTCAAAAAAATTCCAACTGAAGGAAATTAAAACTCAATTACAATTAAATCCAGCCTAACTCAAGGTCAATCCAACTCAGCCTAACTATACCCAACCAAAAATAATAAAATAAAAACCCACAAGTTAATTCAAATTGGATGGGAGTAACTCAAGCCAGATCAACTCAACTCAACTCAGGAAAACAAGAGAAAAATGAAAATATAAACAATTTAAGAAAATATCACAAAGGTTTCAATACCAAATTAAAAAAAAAAACAATTTAATTTTGGCTTCTCATATTGGTCGATCACTATTACAGAATTAATTAGTATCCACAAAAGTAATTTCTTTTAATTATTATTATTATTATTATTAGCTATTAAATCTGAAGGGGTTCGATTAAAATAATAAATGAAATTTTTCACTGGCTCTAAAATCATTAAATTTTCGACTTGTCTGAAATCACCAGAATGAAACCAAGTTTGCAACAGTGCGGGAATTAGTAATAAATATAAATTAATTACATATAATAATGAAATTAAAAGTAAATGATTTTTTATGGTTTCCAAATATGAATAAAATTTAAAACGTCGCAAAATAAAAAAAAATCAAAGTAAAGTAAAAGTAACTAATTGTTAGAAAAGTTCCGAGCCCTGTTTAAAAGAAATAGAAAATCGTGTTTTTAATTTAAATTAATTGAAAACAAAAGGAAAAACCAGTTTTACAAGAATTGCGAAAATATTGTCGCACACTCTAGAAAACAATTGTTTAAAAACCTTAAAAGGGTTTAAAATCGAACGAAACAAAGTTCAAGGAGAAATCGAATGTAATTATTTTAACGCTAGCATTTATTACTAAATTCTAAATTCATTTTAGGAAACACCCTATATAGTACGTTTCTGCTACGAAGTGAACCTAACATCACATATTTTCTTAGAATATCTCAACATCCTCTTCAGTTTTTGATTAACTTAAGAACGATCACCCGGTATATTCATTTCCAAAGCGAGGGCCACATTTCCGAACGTAATGCAATTTTATTTCTCTTTGTTACACAAAACTTACGCTTACATTTGCTTAAAATAATAATAATAATAATAATAATAATAATAATAATAAGAAAATGTTTATAGTAATATTTTTGTTTTTTTTTATATTCTCAGCTTGAGATAATAATTTACGAGTTTGTTTTGCATAAATTAATTTATTCTCTATCTCTTTCCGTGCTGTATAGATACAGGGTGTTTCGAGATTCCTGTATACGGAAAGAACATTTTTCATACGCTGGTTTTAAGATATTTAAAAAAGATTCTGTAAGTATACCCGGTTTGTACCAAACTATCAGCATTGCCTTGATCAATGATAGTGAAAACTGAACAGATAATTAATAAATCTAGTTTGTTTTTGAAGAAAGCTTTTCCAGTAATATTTTAACATTTACTGATCAACGCTGTGCTGATAATTTGGTTTAAATCGAATTTCGTTACTGAACTTTTTTTTAAATATCTTGAAACTGAACGAATGAAAAATTCTCAAACTTCGCAGACAGATTCATCTTGAAGAGCACTTTAAAGAACCTCAATGGAATTTTGCTGTAAAATAATTAGGGGAGCCAATACTCGAAAACCTTAAAATTAACATGGGATTTGCTATGTTGGGTTTTAAAACGTAGCACCCTGTATACAAAATTAAGAATTTTATGAAATGAATTTGACGTCATCGCCTTTTACGTCTTGTTCTTTTTTCTTTATAATTTAAATTAATGATTCTGAAGCTTTCTGCTCCGTCTAAGGTGATCTAATCGATTTTACTCTCTAGATCTCAATACTTAGCTCTTATTTAGCAAATTTCTTTTTTTTTTCTTGTTTGGTCGATGTATTACATAGAAGTTTCCAACTAATTCATTAATGTAGCGATGTAAACAAAACCGTTTTAATACTAATTGCTAATGTAAACACATATAGTAATTAAGTGATTCGATTTAATTAATTGAAGCTCAGTCAATTTCTAATTAGCAGCGAGTATTAATTGTTTATGTAATGACATAAATGACATACAGACTTTTTTCTTCTTGACTAGTTTCTGCGGCCTTTCCTTTATATCTACGATGATTAATGACTTGAATGAAGTGTTTGGCTTTTTTTTTAATTCTCCCCAGATTTAAAAAAAAATGAATCTAGTTTATATCTGTGTTAGACCATAAACATAATTTACAGGTAATTGAAGCAAGTAATTCGACCAGCGATTTACTGGAGCGTAAGTACGAATTAAAATCAGTATAAGACCACATAAAAGCGCCAATAAATATTGTGACACGTTTATATAAATTCCTGACGGGCGCACAAAACTAGCCGCCCCATCGACGTTTTATCGATCGGAACGCGTTTTATTTATTTATTTATTTATTTATTTATTCTCGCGAGACGTTCTTCTCCTTCGGAATCGGCGATAAGTGAGTCGTAAAGATCTCCGCGGAGGAAGAAGTCGCGCATCATGAATGCGAAGGCAAGTCAGGGAATGACATAACAGAAAGTCGAATCTCAATATAAATGGATTTGGGCCCGATATAATCGTCGAACTATAACGAATTCGGGCTTGGTCGCGATCGAAACGCCGCGATAGTGTCCCGTCGCTTAAGTCCCTGACAGTCTCCTTTGACGAGGATTTCCTCCTTCGTCCGAATTATTTATTCTGGAATTTGTTTTAGCCCGCGCACGTACATCGTAGATTGGTAATTTAATGCTAATTCTCGACGGCTCAGATACGGCCTTCACGATTTACATATATTGATGTCCGAGGCAGAATTTTAATTAGGTGATGTACCCGTCGAACGGGCATCAATAACCAACCCAAAGTCCTCATTCTCACACACAATCAATCCTCTACCATCACGAAATTAAAAAAAAAAAAAAAACCTGCGTTACCTTACAACTTCAATAAATATAACGAGAAACGATCACGTTAATAAAGGTTAAATGTTATTGAGGAATGATGTATCTTTATCATAAAAGCAAATACTTATTGCATTATGAAGACTCAATCAATAAAGGGCAAGCAAAGTTTTCTGCATGAGCTTGCAAGGAGCAGGAGCCGGATACTCCTTGAATACCATACTCAAGATGTTGGATGTACGACTAAAATAAAATAAATTCTTTTCAGTGTGCGTCTGAATTCCATACGGTTTAGGTCCCACTGCAACATTTGTCTTGCACCTTAAACTGTCCTCACACTGATAATCATTCAAATTAAGTTATCTGTTTTGTTCTTTCTTTTTGTTTGGCCTGAATCACATGACTTTGTACAAATAGATTCCGTACTGTCGTATTGTCCTGGCCTTCTGTTGGTTTTCCTAGTGATAGTCCTTGTTGAACATTGATCATCACCAAGGAAAAGAATTCAGGCCACTTGTTCCCCGAACGGTACAAAAATTTAGTACTCGGACTGTATCAGTCTCGCCCATAACGTGCGAACGCTCGCATCGCACTCCTTCCCCTTCCACTCAATAACAATTCGATGCATCGCAAAGTACATTCGACGTAAAAAGCGTCCAACACTAAGTGGTCTGAATTCTTTTCCCTGATTATCACCCTCGCCACATGTCTTTGGTTCAATTAAGGAAATGGCTTCGTCGTGGTGCTAAGCGAACGTTGTTCCTTTTAATCAACGACGCAAACAAGAAGGTTCTTCATGAGAAACATGTGATAACTAGTAAGGCATAAATTACAATCGCAAACTTACTAATTTTCATCATCGAGGAACAAGAGGATTAGTGATTACAGATTTATTTGAATTTAATGCACCGATGTTTAATTAACAAAATCGAAATAAATAGAAATTACAGAAACGTTTCGCATGTTGATGTGCCTAAAGTCCAAATAAAAAAAAAGAACCTTGATCATTCCACTTGTGTTTTTTTTTCCAGCAAAAGAAACGAAACGTACGATGTTATAACAAATCAGTGCACCTCTTGTATCCCATCAGATGTTAATAATGGATCATGCATTATTTAATTAGTTTCTTACTTTATTTTATTTTATTGTCCCTTATTTTTATCAAAGTTACTTTTCTAGTTTGGTCAATGCATACATCGCTTGTACCTTTTTCGTTCTTCATAAATTTATTATTGCTCTTTAACTAGAACTGTTTTTTGTTGGGCAATAAAAAAATGATCACATTAGATGTTATATGTTTCGTTATAATTTAAAAATGTACTCGTATACCTTATATTAATACAAGTACAAACGCATTAATACATTTTCAAATTGACGAAGCGTATGATATGTTTCTTGACATACCGACTGTTTCGTTAAAATTAGAAAAAAAAGAGGCGGAGAAAGGATACTAAACGTGTACTCTCACTTCGTAAGAACAATATTCCAATTTGGTTTTTATGGCAGGTCAGGCTTTAAAATATTTAAAGTCGTATTCAATATTAAAATAATTATTTCAACTACATTAGACGTTATCTTTATATACGATTCAAAAAATCTTTCTTTACGTTCTGATTGTAAATGTAGTTAACTTCGGTAAATAATCTGGGATACCAACTCTTAAAATGGGGAAACTATATCTGGTAACCGTGGTACATGCTGAACCCCAGAAAAGCATGAAATCGAGGGATTTAAGTTAGTATTCAATCCCCTATTTTATAATTTATTTTCTATTTTTGTATTTCTACTCTGTCTTTGCCTTTTCTAGTTTCAACGAAACAATCAGAACTTATGTGATGAAATTATTTTCAATTTGTCGTTTAGTTGCAACATCTTGTATCAGGTCTTCAATAAATCTTGCATACCGGAGCTGAATACGATACTAGAACATGAAATTAAACAAATTGCAAAAGTTCCGCGTTATATTCGAAGAAGTGCCCCAATATTATAAACACCTGCTACCTTATTGCAGAAGTGAATTTAAAAATAAAATCTCGGCGTAATTAAATTCTTTCACACAATGAAACGAGTGCATTAAGACATTGCGTGCCGCGATATAATTATTGTCACTTTCTTTCCTTCGGCAGACAGTGCGGTACGTCGCCTTCGCCAGAGCGCATCGAAACGCAACGATCTTTTCGCGCTTATCTCGTGCATTAAAATGCATCATCGTATTTCTGACAACAGAAAAAGAAAAAAAAAAACTATTAAATGTACGCTATTTATGCACCGTATCGCACGCACCTAGACGGCGACGGCGACGGAGACTACCTCGTCTGGCAAGCATTTTCGGACAGAGGCGTAGGCGTCGCCTTCAACGTCGGACAAGATTAAATTGATGTAAGCGGTGACGCAAACACAATTAAGTAATTAACAAACCGGAGTGTACTTTTATCGACTGAGTGCGCGAGATTAATTTGTTCCCGTATAAATCGCACATAAATAACCCGTTTTGCTATGGGGACGCCGTCAATAAGGGGACGGCGAAAAAAAAAAAGAAAAATAGAGTTGCGCACGTTCTAATTGGATCAGAGAGTTTTAAGATTAACGACTTTCGGAAAATTTACGGCCGTTATTAATTAGCGCGATTTGAACTTTCGAGCGGACGCTTTACGGACAGGTAGGTAGGTATATGTATGTATATGTAGAACAAACGGGACGCTGGTACCCACTGCCCAACCCAGGCCGCTAATTAATTGAGTGCGTGCGACATTTAAATGACTTGAATACATAAATTACAGGTTGTTTGTACTGAAACCGAGAAGTTCTTCGAATGCTTGAAGCAGTTATTTCAGAAACAACAGCTTTTCAAATGGTACACGTGTAGTTTCTGAAATAACCGAATCATTTAGGAAAGGACCAAATTGGATTGAAGGAGTTTGGTCTTTGTGCATTAAGTTAGAAAAGCGTAATTCAGATTTCCATATACAATTTTTCTCCTGGGTGGTTTGCCACTTTCTCAACTCTTCTTCCAATATCTGGTACAGTTTCGTTCCCATTGCATGAAGCTCAAAGTATCCAAGAGAGAAAAGACCATACAAAAGCCCAGTCCAAATTCCAATTCATTGTTTCGCTTGCTGGTCATTATCCCACGTTCCTTAAAGCTGCTTTTCTTGCTTTGGAGATTTGGAGAATTGAGTGTTTGGGGATTACCATCATTGGCTTTCGTCGATCACGTGATCACGTCCCCAACCGACGATGTGGGAGGCATTAGCAAAATTTTCCAAAACATGTTCGAGTGTTTTCAACTTTTCTTGGGCACAGACGTTTCTCAGAATGCGAAATCCATACGATTTAAAATAAAATAGCCAAAAGGAAGTGGTGACATGTATCTATTTATTGAGGGAGAAGAAAACGAAACCAAAAATAAAGCTGGAGAGGAACACCTAATTCATGAAACAACGCTGACTGAAAGAGCCTTACAAAAAGGAAACCGGCAGAACAAACACTTTTGTGGATGCGAGATTCGAATGGTCAAAAAACAAATGTTGATGATGTGATCTTTCCCCGGGGAGAAGAAAACGGAAGTCAAGAGAAAAGCTGAAAATAAGGAAATAATTAATTACAGTAATTGCTGAAAGAGTTCTACAAGAGGGAACCTCTGTAGTAGTTACCAGACATACTTGGGGTTACGAGAAATACTTACATGATGGCCAAACGAAAATGTAAAACGCAATCTCTCCTCAGGGAGAGAAGCCAAATGCTGCTGAAACAGACCAAAATAAGAAATTAATTCTTAATACAACGACTGAAGAAGAAGAAGCACTTCTGGAGGTACGAGGTCGAAAAGATTATAAAACGACCAACGGGAAAATAAGACGCAGTATTTCTGAGGAGGGATGCAAACGAAAGCCAACAGAAAAAAAACAGAAATGACCGGAGAAGCAGACAAGAAGGAAGATCATAGAATAGACGTTCTTTGGGGATGCGAAATCCAAATGGCTGTGAAATGGTCATAAGGAAAGGTTGGCGCTAGCATTACGATGGAGTAAGGAAACGAAGGCAACAGAAAAGATAGAAAGAACTGAAGAGACATTCATTCAGGATGAGAGATCAAAGTAGTAGTAAACTGACGAAAAAAATAATGATGTGGCTTTTCTAAGGAGGAAAAAAGCTAACAGAAAAGATTGAACGAGGAAAAGCAAAGTCTTAAGAGAAGACGTTTTGTTTTCTTGGACAATACGAGATCGAAATGGTTTCCACAAGAAGGCAAAAGAAAATAATTACGTGATATTTTCCAGGTGTGAGAAAAAACGGTAGTCAAAGATGGAAAGAGGAAATAAATTAATTAAAGCAATTGCTGAAAGAGGTTTACAAGAAGGAACTCGTGTAATAGTTAATGGACATATTAAGTTACGAGGAGTACCTGCATGATGGCCACAAGAAAATGTAAATTGCAAGCTCTCCCAATGGAGAGAGAAGCAAAGGCTAATGAAAGAGACCAAAATGAGATCGAAAAGTGGCCAAAAGGTATTTCTGAGGAGGGAAAGAAACGAAAGCCAACAAAAAAAAACAGAAATGACTGGAAAAGTGTATGAGAAGAAGGCCTAGTTCTTCGTACCCCCTTCCTAATCGCCAATTCTCCATGTTTCCAAACCAGGAAAAGCAGCTTAAGATTGTCTGGTTCCACTCGTTTCAACTCTTTTCTCTTCTCTCTTCTCTTTTGCTCAATTTTTCTAAATGTAAAATATTTGGGCAGAATATTTTTGGCATAATTTCTCATCACGACTTCTGGAAAATCTGAAACTTTTCTTGAGTAATAAAGAAATAAAATCGACGGGTTAAAATGTTTCCACAGAATTCTAACTTTGATGAGGTGATTGGTAGAAAACCCAGGAGGATTCGCAAAAGATTCCAAACATTGGAAATAGTAAATTCTCTTTTGAAACGAATCTAATAGCATAACTAATATTAATTTATTCTTGATCGTTGATATCTTGGTGTGTGGGAAAACTTGCGCTGATCAAGAACGACGACAAAAACTGGCTAAAGAGCCAAGAAAAAGCCAACAGTCCATTAATAGCGCAAAAGAAGTAGCACGAAGAGCCTAGCGAGTGGTAAATGTATGCGCGATGCCTATCTCAACTGCATATTACACTTTTAATTATAGACTTATTTGGTGTATCCTTTGCCTTACATTAATGTAGATGGACGGTCGATAATATTCGCACTTAATTTATGTTCGCCGCTGAAAATTATATAATTGAGGAACGCCTATTATTATTTCCAATTTGTGTACCGCCGGATGAAGTCGCACGAAAATCATGTTGGACACGCGATATCTACTAAATTAAACACGAAAGTGTTAATAAACCATTGTCTGTTCAGTACTTCTAGATCTACATGGCATAATATTGTACGAAATTGGTGTTCAAATCAATTAGCAGGAATCAGAATCGTTTAGCACATTAGAGACCCTCAATAAATAACTGAAGTTGTTTTCATTTTATCTGACGCTTCAAATAGGTTGTTTTATTGTAACATCACTGCAAACCAACAATCAAATAGAAAACTAATTTCAATTTGGCGCCCGGTTCTGCTTTTATAGAGGTTCCTTCCAACTTTCGGGAATGCTGTGAAACCAATGGATAAAACAATCAAGAACGCTCATCGAACCTTCTTGAATCAGAGGGAATGTAAACTATTACAAAAATAGATTAATCGTACTAGACGTAGCAATCGTAACAAATCGTATGCACAATATTTTATTTTTACTTTTTTTAAAAAACATCGTATGTTTCACAACTGCAACGTACCCTGCAGTTTGATGAGTCTAATTCTAATCTAATTCTATTCTTTCACAGAGCCGTTTCTCCTCACAAAATTTTCTTTTTTGAGCCAAAGCAGAAAAAAGAAGCAACCACTGAGTGACTGGCTAAATGAGCATAATAAATTATGTTCAGCCATTAAAGTAAAACAAGAAGAAGAAGAAGAAGTAGAAGTATGTGGCACTTTAGGAAGACATTTCGTTCAATAACACCAACCAATGCATACCCTCCTGAGAGTACAATGATACGTTCTGAGAAAAATTGAAAAAAAATCCTCAAGCTTTCTTTGACCTGTCGGTGATTGGCAAATTGACGGATTAAGAAAACGAGCTTTTCAAAATTATATTAATTTTGACGATTTAACTATTAAATACGAAGTGATCAAGTATAAATGTTTAACAGATAAAACAGCGACATCCTAAGAGCGCTCTTTGACCTGAGCTTGCAGTAGGATAGACAAATTGAAGCGGATTTGCTACATAATAAGTCCCCCATGCAAGGCGGCCATGCTTACTGTCAAAGTATAATGAAAGTTTTAAAAATTTTGTTGCAAATCGTTTTTGATTGCAGTGAAAACCTCGAGCAGCCTCTGTACAGCTGTTTCAGCCCTGTTTGGGCAATACAATTAAGAGCTTTTTCTTATTGAAACATTTGCTACATTTCAACAGGATTGGTTTCGTTGATTTATTTGACAGATATTTGACAAGACGCCAAAATTTTGGGTTATATCCGGCCCGGTTAATTTCTTTAGCTGCGTTCAGTCACCCGTCAAACTGATCAGACTAAGCCACATGATCACTTTCCCCAATCGCTGATTGGTCTGATGGTTTGGCCTGACCGTTGACTTAACGGTTTTATGCAGTTTCACGTTTGACTGACTTAACTCAACGTCTAATGACAATTGTCAATAACGGCGGTTGTCAGTGTCAAGTCGTCAACAACCGGAACTCCATTTTAAATAAAACTCGGCCATTCCAATTCAAACCGTCATTTCTGATGACTTCGTATAAAATGAAAAACCCAACCCAATCGGAAGTTACTCCGTTTTAAATAGAATTCGGCATCGCCAAATGAGACAGTCATTTTTGATGACTTTGTACTAAACGTAGCTGTTGATTCAATTGAATATGGATGTGGTGAATATCAATTATATAAATGAACTAAGGAATAAAGTTCACGTAATTTTTCTTTTAGTAATTTTAAACCTAAAGACGTAGGCACGCCGCTAATAAAAAAAAAATTGTAATTTCATTTGTGATTTCTTTTATTGTATTGTTCACTATACGGAGTACTTAATGTGATTTACTGACTATGCGTTTCCAAGAATATTATTTTTCTGTGGACGCTTTGCGTTAAGATTTTATCTTCTGAATGGCACAAAGAGTAGCGTTAGGTAGAGGTAATCCATCAGTTTCGAAACACCCTGTATAATCATATCAAAAACATCTCATTTGACTTTTAGAAAACGTATCAAGAGACGTTTAATACTAATAAATTATAGAGTGATGAACTAATGTAATATTTTTTGTTTTAACTATGAATAAATGAAAACACTATAGTTTTTTGAACGCACTTTAACACTCCTTACATTTTAAATATTTTAATAAATTAATTAAAAAAATAAATGCGACAGTTCTAATTGTCGTCAGTTAATGATGATATTCCTGAAAGTATCTTTGTGTGGACGCATGCAATTTATTTTTTAATTTGCTGTTTTTTTTTTAGTACGACCATTATTTAATTTATTTCATTTATTGTTACTTTCGTGTCCAGGGAATAACATATTTGTTATACCTATTAGTTTTCCTGTAAACAATAAACAAAACAGGTGTTATTTTTAACAATTTACAGTTCACTGTCAACTTCATTCTTCATTTAATCATCAATCGAGGAGACTCTTTTCCGATCCAAATCTACTCTAACAACTAACACTTACAAGGCAGTTGTAGATTATAAGTAATCATTACCTAACTCAATATTGAGACTATTTCCTGTCAAAACAATCTTATCATAATAATACTTACACACACATAATTTTTTTTGGTATTAATTTTAATCTGCCTAATCGGTGTTAAATATGGATAAAGTTTTGCCTGAAAATTTGTTAATCTTTATCTAAATTGACGTTATTGTTGCCTTTTCCCGACTAAATTGTGTCTAAAAGTGTTTACTCCAACAAGAATAAGCTCTTCTCCTACTTTTACATCCTAACTCCGTTTTCTTTTTAACTTCACAAACGGATAGACGCCAGGGAACACCAAAAATTAAAATTACACCCTGCCGTGCAAAAAAAGAAAACTGGATGGAATTAACTCCAGATTTTTATCTGTGTATCATTATTATACTTTATTTATTTTATGCAAATCACAATACTTATGCCCGGTTTCTGAAACGATACATAACTTTACGCAGAGATAAACTCAAGATAAACTCACCATAACTTCTAAAAACCATTTCTCAAAACTTTATCTGTAGGTGACGTGTGTACGTAGCAACGTAAACAATTTGTACTTTTCATAAAGTTATCTGTCAAGAAAAATTTATGTGTTACTTATCGTTTCAGAAACCGGGCAAAAATATTCCTCACTTGTTTCTACTATGTATTTTCTTTCCGCTTGTTTTCACTTCTTCTACTTTTCTTGTCTCTTGCTTTTACTATTACAGCTTTGGTCTCTCTCAGAAAATTTTCCAAAAGTATTTTTTTATCACAAGATAATGTGGATGGTTAAGCTTATACAGTATTCTCCGAATAGGGTTAACAGTAGAAGTACAACTTTTTGCTGCAATGTTATTAATATAGCAAATTTCTGGTGGACAAAAATGATGTTTGTTTCTAAACTCCTCTACACAAATCTTCTCATATTCACTTGTAGAAAACCTCTGGTTCACTCAAGTATGACTGTCGAATAATCAGCAGAGATGAATGGGGAAGGCATCGTAAGTCACTGCGGTGATCGAAATGGTTTGGACAGATAAATAATAAGAAGCGATCAAAAACAAGAACAATCAAAAACAAAAATACGAAATTGAAGAAACCAGAAGAAGAACGCTATGGAGGAAGTCCCGAGAACAGTTGTTGGAAAGTTTAATGGAAAACAAATGAATAGATAAAACAGCGACACTCCTACGATCGTCGCTTTTTGACCTTACATTGCAGTTTTTGGTTTGCAGTGGGAATTTCGAGCTACGTCTCTGCTGACGAAGCCTCAAACAGGTCTGAAACAGCTGTACAGAGGCTGCTCGAGGTTTTCACTGCAATCAAGAACGATTTGCAACAAGATTTTTTGAAAACAAATGAGTAAAGTCAAGAACTGGCTGGAATTATGGTAGGATAGAGGAACATGGAGGAGCTTATTATTAGTAGACTCACACAAAGCCATAATTCTCTTAGTAGTCAAAGAGTAGAGAAGTGATCCTTCTCAGTTTAGGATTGATTTCATTATGGATGCGGCTATAACCCTATGGATTAGTGCAATCTGTACCTCAATAAATCCCACTGATTTTCTTATGAATTTTTTATCAAAGATTAGCGTAGCTGATGATGCTTCTGCAAAGGAACCATTCCCTCTCGAAGTATCATCACCTTCATACTTTTTTCGATTAAAAGGGACGTGTCGTAAGTCGAAATTATTCTAAGTCACCATCATAATGGATAAGCCTTTGTTTCCATGTACTATACGTATTCTTTATCACAATATAAATATTGATTGCAAAATTGTGACACGAAATTCTTAAGAATTCAGAAAACACCTGTGACAAGAGTACAAGATTCAAAAATTAGCAAAACCTGATGACACAAATTTCTCACATTTTTGTTTTTGTTTCTATTGTTAATCGAATCCATAAACGCACGATATTTTCAGCAGAGTTGTTTCGTAAGCAACAATTTATAAGAAACAGCTGTCACTGTATTTAAAAACCAAAATGAATTAGGAGTATTAATTAATTAAACGATGTGCAATTTAAGTTGAAGGCTGTCGATACTTATGCAGCATGGCGTTTAAAGTTAAACTCTAAATGAATATTAGTACTTTTGGACTATACTTCTTCTTTAATTATTTAATTTGTTGCAGTAGTTTTCAGTGATGATCGATCAACTGCTTTTAGCCAAAAATATGCAGGTATATTACACTAACTATTTCGAAACCGAACAAACTAGTCGGAAAGCTTAGATAAACAATTTTTTGGGAAATAAAAAGAATTCGAACTGCAATCTGTAATGACGTGTTGAAAAACTCAATATGAGTACCAAGGTGGACTTCTTATACCCTCGTGCAGAATATCTTTTTGACAACTTGGGAAAAACAAATAAGGAATAGGAAAAGAAAGCAGTTCCATCAAGACATACAGAAAGCACGAAAGAAAATGAATTAAGAACGTGATGATCAACTGGATGATGGATGAAAGAAGACCAAGGACTACCAAAACGTCCCTTAACTCATCTCAAAGTTCAAGCCAATGCTATTAGAGCTTATCGATCCATATCTTTCTTTTCGAAACTTCATTTTCCAATTTTCTGAATTTTGCTTCAATTCGTTCGTTAAATTTAATTATTGATTTTGCATTGGATTTTTATCTTCCTCAGTTCAAATAAATACTAACATTTTCGTCAATTCTTTTTTATTTTTTTCATTCTCTCTAATGTCTTTTTTTTTAAATGACTTGATGCAAGTACTCCACATCTTAATTTAACATTGCTCTTTACTTTGATATTTTCAGTGGCTAACAAAGAAGAATATGCAATAGAAAACGGAATCAAGAAACGCATTAAATTCAACAAATTTTGTGGGTGATAATAAGGTTTGTAATAGTTTCACAATCACGCTTCCTGCTTTAAGTATTTCCATCTGAATCGATCATAGTAGTACGAGAGAAATTATCTCTTTTTCTGTAAAGTTAAAAAAAGAACTTGTTCAAATACATTTGAAAGCTGACGTAATGTAATTTTAAGAAGAAGAAAAATTATCTGGGCAAATGATTTTATTCTTCTTAAAAATACATTAGCTTTCATATGGCAAAGCTTGGCGGTGAGGTAATAAATCACCCTGTATAATATGAGATTATCCTTTCTTTTTGTCATCAATCTTTTGACTAGAAGTGAATATTATGTTGTTTCTTGGTTCTGTTAATTTCTCGAGATTTTTTCTCATTCCTGAAGAACTCGATGATTTTTGGTGAAGTGACCATTATATCACTTTGTTTTTTTTTTTAGTTTTAACCATAAATCTCCATCGAAACGCAACAGCGGTTGCTTCACGCCTATTTAGTTCCCATTGACCGCTTAATAGTCACCGTTCTTTGTCTATTATAGTATTTCTGGAATTGCACGAAAAAAATCTATTTTTTTTTTTTCAACAAAGCAAATATTTCAAATACGTTCGAAGGAAGAAAAATCTGAATGCTCATTAAGAATACATTCGTATATTTATTTATAACTTTATTCAAGTTACAAGTCAGCGAGCTTTGTTGATTAAATTAGGTACGTGGTTGTAAATTGAAGCTGGAAGTAATGCGTTGACCAGAGATTCAGTTCAATTTCCTAAACAGTTGCATTAAATTGCTTCAAAAAGTAAATTGGATCAAAAACTAGCCGACAAAATAAGAACGTGTTTTATCTACAAACCATATCTGCAGTCCGTTCCAAATTTTATTAACCAAATTTTGTGACAAGCAATAGGGGTGTCTAAAATTGTGACTTTAGCAATACATTGAAAGAAACCCATTAAAATCAATTCAATTACATGAGTACCTACATCCAAGAAAGTCTTCGAAACGAATTTACTATAAAACATTTTTCTTTTCAGAAGAAATAAATTTTTTAAAAAAATTTCTCAACTTACCGTCGAAAAAAAAACGCAGCCTCACAAAAATTCTGACCAAATCTCACCTCACCATCAACAGTCCAAACAGTTTTCACAAACATCCAGCACTACTCGCAACATATGACCAGTTTGGGCGCCGTATTTCGGCCAAAACGAAAAATATTCGCGCGCCCCCTCGCGTACCCCAACCGAAAACTTGCACTGGCTCGACTAGACAGAACTCACACCTGATTTTTCCGAATTTTCCTCGGCCCCGATCAATGCGTCAATCGATCAGCGCGATTTTTTACCAGAGCCAACAATAAAACGTGTGCATACTAACAATACGCTGCAGCGCTGTGGCGCATAGTTGAGCTTCCTTCCGCAGGGGGCGCCACAGTCGGGCGCCTCATCTCGCATTCAAGATGGCGGATGCTGCGGCGTCCTGATTGGAGCGCCGAGATGACGAGGGCCGGACCGGGTCGGTTTTTTGCCGTGCGACCCTCGTGGGGAGGATTTGATGTATGGGGAAGGACTCGGCGTTCCTCTTTTTCTCTTCCCTTCTTAGTCCTTTTTTCCGTTGTTTTGCTTTTCGGACGGCTTGTTGCAAAATATGATATTAAATTCATGTTGATATCTTGTCCCTCTGGAGATACCGTCCGCGATGCTTTTTTGTTAATAAATTGCGATTTGTAGGTACAATGTTTATAAAATAAAAACGAAACAAGAAATTTAGGATGGGACGACGCTGTGCACCTTTTTTTTCTCTCTCTCTCTCTCTACCGGCGATAAATTACGCTTTTAATAAGTTTTAATGAAAGTGTGACTTAATGTGTTGTTCTTTTATCCATGTTAAACAGAAGATAAAAGTTCATTAGAAGTAACACCCTCCAACTGCATTTTTATTTTATTATCAATTTAAATTTTCTATTCTGCTACCTCATTCAAATCTTTGCAAATTTGTTTCACTTCACTGTGTTTTGTATTTTTTACTTACATTATTTATTTATTCTAGTCAACCTTTAGGACCATTTCATATGCACAGGTAAACGATTATTTTTATTGTCTTTGAGTAAACTTAAGCTGTGTATGTTAATTTAAGATGTACCTAATTTTTTTTGAATTTTTTTGAATTTTTTTGTCGAATGACAAAGTTTTTTTTATTACTGCAGCACACAAAATACTGACGAGCCCTTAAATTTGAAGCCTGAAAATCATGAAAGGACAAGTAAACTTCCTGATACCATTAGGGTATGAATTTTAAGCTAAAACAAATTCTTTTAAATATTAATATTGTTAATGAGTTGTTAATCAACAATGAATGATAAGAAAATAAAGGCGCAGTGAAAACTAAAAATCTTGGAATCTACAGTGGAAACAAAATTTGTGAAACGAAAACAATCTCAAATAATTGATAGAAAAGTGATTAAAATTAATTACGTATTTTAAAAAATTAATGAAAGAAAAATAAAAGAAGATAGTCCCTGTATAAAGGAATCCAATAATGAAGGATAAAAAAATCGTTGCTCGAATACAACAGGAAGTATTATTTTATAAGCGAGTCATTATTACGGTACATATTAATAAATTAACAACATACTTTTATTTACTTGAGGAATATTTCATACAGGGTGCTCCAAATCTGTTTAGTAACTAATAAATCGACGTCCCAAAAATGTTCCCAGATTTCAAGAGAAAAAATTGTTCTACCTTATTTTATGCGCCCTATATCTCAGAAAGATATAGGGCGCATAAAATCTGTTTAGTAGACAATCAAACCATGTCCCAAAAATGTTTCGATACAGAGGAAAATATTTTTTTTAAATGACCGTAAGATGACGTGCCTAAACTATGAATTATTAAAAATATTTAGCAAAAAATATTCCATAAACTACGCAGCGGCTGGAGTTTTGACCTTGTTAATGTAGTTTTCTTTGCTTTAACAAAAATAGAATAACATTTTCATAGACTTTATTTCCTAGAGTATAAAATCTAAACTTTCAAAGGAGTGGAATTTTGGATAGACCTCTTTTGGTCCTTTCAAAGTTAAAAGCAACATTTTAGTACTGCAGCTTTCTAACTACTTTTAACAGGGATGACTTATGTATATCTATTTTTCTTCCTTATATTTAAACTTGTTAAAAACTTACTGTTTTTTTAAATCGTTTACCAAATCTTTCAGAACTGCAGGGCGCTTTGAAATTTTTAGTACTCCGCCTCCTTTCCTTCTTTTAGGTACCAATGGTATGATGGGGATATAGTAGGTAGACAAATATAATAAAAATTTTATGGTCTTACCAAAAGAAAAATCTTCTCAGATTGTAGGTTTGTTTTGTCTCAGTTTCTCTATCAACATGTTTGTTTTTTTTTTCCTAGAAAGAAGCAATACCATATAGTCGAAAACGAATTTGAGAAGTCCTCTACATGCTTCTTTGGGTAAAGAACTCAAACAAAGTTTTAACGGAAAATAATTTAAGAGATGGTTGTCTTTTGAAACTGATTTTGCACTTGATGGAATGTCGGGGTGTTTTCAAATCCCTGCGTCATTCGTTCATATTCCTACGAAAGAAGGGTAAATTAGTTTGAATACCGTCTTGGTGGTTGTCTTGTTTGCCAAAACAGAAAGCGTCCATCTGAGGAAAATTAACTCTTAAACCTCCAGCTCATCACTCCAACATTCATTCCAACGAACTTATTAACTTAAATAATTATGGTTTCATTGGCCACATGAACCAAAGTTTTTTTTTTACTTTTGTTTGACAAATTGTTTGGTCAGACCCAACCTAAACCAAATCATTACGATTTCTTAATTGGCTACATAAATCACCTTTTTTGTTTCTTTCGGAAAATTGTTAATCAATTACTGAAGAAGATTTTTTTTCTGCCAAATCACTAAGAAAAAATTCCAGCTCTGCTAAAATCCATTCCACAAACTAGTTTCTAGTTTCTGATGCCTTTATTAGGAAACCAATGGTATATACAGGATGTCCTCGGATTAAGTTTACAAGAGGGAAAAAGCCTAATTTTAATTCTACAAAAAAATTATCAAAAGGAAAAAATATTTTTTGCTTGATTTATAACGAACATATCTGTAATTAAAACTTCAACCTTAATACAGGGCGTTCTTCGAATTGAGAAAAATAACAAAATCAACAACATTTTTAATTATACGATTCGAACCCAGGGCATAATTCAAGTTTACGTCACAACTCCTTGTAACCGTTCCCGATTTCTTAAATGGCTGAAAATGCTGTAGCATCTCCTATCCGTTTTTTTTTTATTAATATTTACACGTTATTAGGTAAGCGTTTCCTGAAAACAATTTGTTTTAAACGCCCCCACAAATAAAACTCTGATGTCAGGGAGCCGTGATGGTTATACAACTGGACCATTTTTGTCAATTCGATTATCTCTAAATTTTGCGATTTAATTAGGACAATAAGAGAATAATGGATCGGACGACGAACCATCAATGATAGATTTGTTCGTTATAAATCAAACAATTTTTTTTTCCTTTGTCACTTTTTTCATAAGATTCAAAATATCTTTTTTTTGATCTTGGAAACTGAAACCATGTCCCCGGATTGACAAAGCTGGTCCAATCAAGAACCCCTGTCAATAACAATTAAATTTTTTATTTCATTTTTCAAGAAATACTTACCTAATAAAGTGGAAATATTAAAAAACCGGATAAGAGATCCTATTGCATACATTTAACAATTTAAAAAAATCCGTAACACTTACAAGAAGGACTCTCAAGTTGAGGTAAACCTGAATTATGTAATGGGTTAATCGAATAGTTAAAAATGTTGATTTTGTTATTTTTTTTCGGTTTTAAGAACACCCTGTATCAAGGTTAATGGTTTAATTAAAAGATATGGTCATTATAAATCAGCCAAAAGAAAAACTTCTTTTTTTTTGTAAAATTAAAAATAAACTTTTTTCCGTCTTATGAACTTAATCCTGGGACACACCGTACACATAAAAGCAATTTACAAGTGGAATTTGACTATATTTTTATTTTTAAGGAAGAAAATAACACATTTACTTAAAATGTAACCGATTCGTTCAACTCCTGAATATGTTTTTGGCAGTATAAACAACGAAATGTTATTGGATTTTTTTCCGAACTTAAAGAGAATTCCGGAACTCACTGGAATATTATCAGATCTTCAACAAAATCATATTTTTCATATAAGGAAACCAACCACTTCATGAACTTAGATGATATTCAACATAATTCCTTTAATCATCCTTTAACAAAAAACTTATTTTCACGTTTGAAAAATTATATTCTAAATTCGTTTTTACTTTTGGATTTACAGAAAAATTTAACACGCGCACTTTTAGGTTTAGTTGACAAAATTGTTTAGTTAGCATTTCACAAGTACGGTCTTTGACTCAGGCTTAATCGCCGCGGATACTGTGTAGCATGAATAGTCGACGTCTGCTTAACACACAGAACAAAGTCGTTCTCGGCTAATAAATGTAAGCAAAATTAACGTTTTAATAGAGAAAAAGAAACGCAAATTCAAATTATTTAATGAAATTAAAAATTGAATTGCCATCGGCTTAAGGTCAAAGGATGTCATTCCACACAAACATAAACGGAATTATTACTTATTATTATTGTTATTTTTATCGCTGGCAATTGTTTACATTGATAACAGTTTTAAAACAAAGAAAGTGACAGGACAATAAAATAAACGAATGTAAAATTGCAAGGTTAAAAGGTAATCAAAAACAGTTTTAATTTTTTGATTAAGTACATAAGTAATGAATTTATAAACAAAAGAAAATCGATTTTATTTAATTTTTGCTGCTAATTTAAGTCGAAGGGGTGGAAGGAAACATATTTTCTTGATAGGTTTGTTTTTTTTCTTTTGAAATATTACAGATTCTTTTGTTTTGTTTTACAGAAATAATATTAATAAATAAGATTGACAAAGACAGCTTCATTGTCGAAACACGTATTCGCTTTTACTAATGATTGTGAATCAGGGTGTTGAAGTTCTGTCTTGTTTTTTTTTATGTTATGGATATTCGATATCTACGAAATCATCAAAATCTCTTTCCCGTGTTTCTTGTTTTTTTCTTTTATTTCCATTCACGAAGCTTAAAGCCCACATTCTCTCGTATCGTGTGATTTTGTCTTTTTTTATATTCCTTCCTCGAGTTTTTATAATTTGTCACTCTTTCATTATTTTTGTGAAGTTTTTCGAACCATATTTTCATTTTTTCGAACTAATTTCTGCATATCCCTCATTTCTTCCTTTTTTGATTATTTTTTCTCATTTTTCTATATTTTTTTCCTGGTTTTCTTCTGCCTTAAATTTTATTATTATTTGGGGGTGCTGAGAATTAATGTCCTCGCTTTATTTTTAGGATTAAAATACTGATTTTTCGTAAAAAAAATTAACAATTGATTGCGTATATGCAATTTTTCTTATTTCCGTTTCGTCCTGGTTTGAGAATAAAAATCATAGGCGTAAAAAACGTATTTCATTTAAAAGTTAAAAACAATAATTTAATAACTTGCGTGCCTTTTTGAATAAGAAATTAAATATTTTGTAAAAAATCAAGAAATCCAATATACGTTGGTATAGACAACCCCATAAACACAGCCGTTTGCGTGGTTGCCTGTACTGAAGGCTCTGAGAATATTTTTTGTCGTTAATAGAATAAACTAATTCTTTGTTTTTTTTTTTAAACGTTTCATGTCAATTGCTGCAGCTTTCCTATTTTTTTAATATCGAAAACAATTTTCCATTTTCTCAACAATAATAACTTCAAACCTAAACACCATAATTTAATAACATATTTGCCTTTTTTAATAAGAAATTAAATATTTTGTAAAAAATCAAGTAACCTAATATACATCGGTATAGGCAACCCCATGAACACAGTCGTTTGCCTGGTTGCCTATACTGAAGGCTCTAAGAATATTTTTTGTCATTAAAAGAATAAACGCTTTTTCTTTGTTTTTTTTGAAACGTTTTACGTCAATTGCTGCAGCTTTCCTAATTTTTTAATATTGAAAATTCCGTGCTGACAAATGAAGTCCAAGTCGTTTAAACTTATTTACAATGCTACACCAGCAGATCGTATTTACGAGACGCTAACCATTTTGATACGTCGATCTTTGGATCGGAACTTTTAGAAAATGCTCTTTGTCAAGCGACGGACGCCGGTATTTGATTTATTAGTAGACTAATCGATTGAACCGCATTATTTTCATGAACAGCATTGCTATAATTTTCAGTACTTTGCAAACAAATTTCCTTTTTCAAACATACAATGCTCACGTGCTTGAAGGAAACACATCAACAAAATCAGGCTTCCTGAACTCATGACCAACTTGATCTTCAATTTTTGCAATTTTTGACCGTGCCGTTAGAATGGTAAGTTCTTTGTTTTTCGTGTATCTTTCTAAATTTCAAAAATCTATCTAACCTCTTACCAATCAACATGAAACGACCTCCCACACCCAAAAAAAATAAACATTTTTGCTTGTGATAATGCAAATTTACGAAGGACGGCCCGAGTTAGTTGTGCGAATTCGAATGCGAATTACCTGCATGTTACGGCACAATAAGCTCGTATCGTGCCCGTCAAAGAACACCATAAACTCGCCGGTATTTATGCATTGTTAGGCGTTTCGTGTTTCCTCAGGTTTTACCTGAGCACACCGCGGTTCAAGTAACACGACCCACCCCTGCGAGCTTCCCAAAGAAAAATATCGGCGATATAGATATTGCCATTGATATTCGAAAGCATTCGCATTCCCATTCGACACCTCACTGTTCGCATTGTTAAGTTATTTGTATAAAACAGGCTGAAGTTGTAAATTGAAAATTTGAAAATGCGTATACAGTTAGGGGCAGAAAGTTGGACACACACCCGTATCTTTCTTATTTGCAATTTCTCAGAAAAACTTATTCTTTATGAAAGCTTCCGCATCTTCCCAAACTCGAAATGCAAGTGTCAAAGTTTGAATGCCTGCCGTAATATACCGAGGAAATCAAAATATTTGAAATTGACATAAGAGTAAAGTACCTTTATTTTTCAAGATACGCGAAAATATTATTTGAAAAAGTTGTTCAGAATTCGCATGAGATCTCAAATATAAATTTAGTGCTGCCTACGCAGTAAAAAAATTTGACGTATGACAATTTTGACAATTTTCCTCCCATCTCCATGTGTATTGTAAAACTTTAAATGTGCGAACCTAGGCGTTTCTTCAGGTGTAATGCGAATATAATCTGAAAATTGTTTCCTTACTCAACCACCCACTGTTACAGTATTTTATTAACAACCCTCGTATTAATTTTCTATTTATAATCACGTATATCAATTTTCCTGCAGTTTTTTTTTTCCTTAAAAATTGACAAAAAAGCTCAACGGCATCGAAATTGAATGAAAAAGTATTAAGGGAACCGTTATCCATCCGAAGGTAGGCATCGACATTCATGCGGTCTTAATTGAAAGGGCGTCAGGAAAACCGACAGAAGACAGACAGACAGTCGCAGTCGGGCCAAAATTATAAAAGAATATTGTGCGTTATTATTCTATGTCTATTCGTCGTCGACGTGTCCGTGTGTGTGTGTGTGTGTGTGTGTGTGTGTGTGGCTGTATAGCAGGCGGTATCAATTGTAGCACATTCAGAATTGGCTCGATAATAGCGCCTCTGTATACAAACAGTCCTCAGTGGCACGTCAGGCAAACAAAGAGGGTTCGCCCATGGCTAGACGGGCCATGTCATCCCTCGGCCTCTGTCACGTCACCATTCAAATTTCAGCGTTAATAGGAGTGAAATTGAAAACGCGAAAGGGAATTGGAGAACGGGGGATTTCTTGACATTTAAAAAGTAACAAAGCATGCACGAAAAGAACGATGAAATCTTTTATGTTTGTGATTTTTAACAACTGGTTGAAATTTAAAAAATATGTCACTTTATGTATACCGGGTGATTTAAAATAAGTGTCCGACCCGTCAGTTAGTACACAGAAAAAGAAATTCTTGCAATTTCGTAGTTGGATAATCTTAGTGAATACACTCCTAAAGGGTCGAACACTTATTCTGAATCACCCTGTATTTGTATTCTTGAATCCGTACTTTCACTGTCGGCTTTTACTTCTAACTTCTTTAACGACTATGATTTTTCGTAGGTACGGTAGCGGACAATAAAATCCGGACACGTCACGTTTCGAAAATGTCAAAGTGACTTTAATATTTGTGACAATTACAAAATGTCATAGTCATAGTAATTCGTGTATTTTGACAGGAAACCTCTTTTAAGTTCCGCTTAAAAAATGAGTGTCAATTTTGCTAGGTGAAGTTTGGACAGAAGGAAGAGTTGCTGCGAGGTTTCAGTTTTTACATTCAACGTATTTCTTTTGACAGAAACATAACCTAATAAAAGCCTGATTTTCCAAATTTGGGTGAAATTTATGCCCGGAT
This sequence comes from Prosopocoilus inquinatus, assembly GCA_036172665.1. Lineage (NCBI taxonomy): Eukaryota > Metazoa > Arthropoda > Insecta > Coleoptera > Lucanidae > Prosopocoilus > Prosopocoilus inquinatus. Next base: position 5,584,008 of record CM069873.1, read on the forward strand.
TTTGCTGTCTGTCATGAACTATCTGTGATGATCCAAAACTAAGGTGATCCGAGGTTCCGATTTTGGCGGGACAATTCCAATTTCTAACAATTTGTCCGCGTCCCAAGAAGTTTTAAAAACGTCCCGCTTTCTCGAAAGAATATACTTTCTGCCAGTTTACAGCAAGTTTTAGTTTGAGAAAGTTAGATTAGATTTTATTTTATTAACAATGCCAAGACGATATGGTCTTATAGTGTAGTTACGGGTGCTTATGAATTTGAAATTTATTATTTACACAATTAATTAATTGCTAAAAAATCGGAGGATTTAGTTTATTTTTTAATTCTGTTTTTGGTAGGAGTCTTGTCAATTTATTTTGCAATCCCTTTAATACTTTGCTCTAATTTCTGTACAAAAATTTCTGAGAGAAAGAGAGAGACGACATTTTTGTACAGAAATTACAGCAAAGTATAAGTTATTGAGCGCTCTTTAAAAGTAAATTTATTTTGTTTTTTGGGTTTAGTTTCCTCGCCTTATCGAAATCAAAATCTGGTCACCTTATTCAAAATACATGGCGTTCTGTAATGTATGTTACTCCCTCTACATTTAATATTATGAAGTTCAAATAACTTGAAAAGTCCGCTTATTAAAAACTGTTGAAAATTTGAAATTTTTTCTAACAGATTACATAGTGAACAAAAATTATAAAGCTCTTCAAAAATGGATTGCAAATTTAAAGTTGTTGCAAATTATTGCTTGTAAAATAAACTAAATTAAAATTGAAAAATAATATAATAAGTAAAAGAGTTGATAACAAGAAAGCCCACTAATTATTAATTAAACAACGGAAGATATAATTATCATGCGCATTACAATTTTTAAAATTTAATTTAACATAGTATTTTTTTTTTACTGAATCGATGCCTATAAGGCACTCTGCGCCCTCTCTTGAAAAGTAGCCCTTTTAGCATTTATTGAACCGTCCAGTACAAAGTTAACTAACTTGAGAGGTATTGAAAGCTCTCATATTCCAGAAAATCTCAAAATGTTGCCAGTGAGCGATAAAATCTAATACGTTAGAGATTAACCTAAAATCGATGTTATGCCACTTTGGTCGATGACTCCATTCGAAAAAAAAAACTTCCACAAAGGAATAAATATTTACAATAAGTTTCGATGTAATATTTTAAACTTACAAAATTCCTAAAAGCAGCGGAAATTATTGAAAGTTTTCAGATTAAAACGTTAAAAGCTGAGGGGGTAGTTGATGGAATGGGGAAAAATTTAAATTATTTATTTCATCGATCTCCTCCTTACTCCCCTAATGATAAATTTAATTATTGTTATTTTTTTTTCAGATATAAAGGCCAGCTAATTTGATGTTACAAACACGCTTTGTTGTTATTTTCGAATACTTTCAGAAGGCGACCCACCCTGTTCAGTTGTTCAATTGTAATTCTAAAAATAAAAATAAAAATTCTATTTACAATAAATTACCTGTAATAACTAATATTAAACGTCATCTATGAGCCAGTTGAGAAATTCATTTGCTTACGGTTTTCTCAGCAAATTTGTTTCATTTATAAAGGACAGGGATTCCCCTTGCAAAAAAATAAAAATTTCCATCGGCCCCCATTCAAATTCTATGTATTTGTAGTTATACCGATTCTTTTGTCTTTCTCTTCTTTTATTTATTTATTTTTTTTTAATTATGTTTCATTTTCCGTTCGTATTTTGTTTTTACTTTATTCAATTTGACTTTATCTTACATTTGAATTATCAGTTTGATTGCCTCTTGTTTTTCTTTTGCTTTAATTTTCGTACAAAAATTTATCAGTGCTCTTAATTCGATTTGACCTACTATTAGTGAATATTTACTTTCGTTTTATCTTCGTCACCGATCGTCTTTTGTTTTTTTTTTTTTTTTAATACCTTATTTAATATTTTGGATACAAACGACTTTTGTTTCTTTTTATTCAAGTTAATTTAATTTGTTTTTAATTTTTAACTATTAATTTATCTTCTTTTTTATTTGACAAGATTTTATTTTCTAATTATCAATTATTGACTTCTTTTTCATCTTTTTGATTGATCGCCATTTTTTCTTTAATATTTCGAGATTAAATTTTTTATTAAGACAAAGTTCTTCAATTTTTTCAATCAAATTGTCTGACTTACTGTTGATCATTTTTTGTCTTGTTTTATTTTATTTGATGCGATTTTGTATTTTTTAATTATCGATTAATTGAATTCTGTTGTTTTTCTTTCTTTCGTCTTTAACTTACAATTAGTGTTAAAGAATTCTTACTTTCGTCGTCATAATCGATCGTCTCTTTTTTAAATTCCTCATTTGATTTTTTTTATTATTCAATTTTGGACGCAATCGACCTTTTTTCCGTTTTTTTCTTTCATTCGATTTCATTTAATTTGTTTCTGTTTTCTAACTACCAATTTATCGTTTATTTGATATCATTTTATTTTCTAATTATCAATTCGATCATCTTTTGTTTCTGTTTTTTATTTACTCGATTTTTCTTTGATTTTTAATTTTAATATCGTCGATTGATTGCCATTTTAGTTTTCCCTTTTATGCGATTTGACTATTTTATATTTTAATTATATTTTCTCTTTAATATTTCGAGATTAAATTTTTGATTATGATAAAACTCGTCAATTTTTAAATCAAATTGATTTACCGTTAGTTTTATATAATTTTTGTCTTCGTCTGTCAATTGATCAACTTTTGTTTGATTTGACTTGAGATAATTTTATATTTCTTAATTATCAAGTAATTGAATTTTCTTGGGTTTTTTTTCGTTTTTGACTTACAATTAGTGTTATAGGATTTTTGCTTTCGTCTTCATGACCGATCGTCTTTTGTTTTCTTTTTTTAAATAACTTATTTGACTTTGTTTAATTCAATTTTGGATACAATCCACCTTTGTTTTTTTTTTTCTTCTTTTATTCGATTTCATTTAATTGGTTTTTATTTTTTTAACTATTAATTTATTTTTTTCTTTTATTTGACATGATTTTATTTTTTAATTATCAAGTGTTGCTCACCTTTTGTTTTTGGTTTTTATTTCTTCTATTTGAGTTTATTTTAGATTTAATTCCGCCGATTGAACGCCGCTTTTGTTTTCTCTTTTATGCGGTTTGAATATTTTATTTTTTCTTTAATATTTCCTTAATATACTACATTTGTATATAATTTTTGTTTTCGTCTGTCAATTGATCTGTTTTTTTTTCTTTTGTTTGATTTTATTTGATGCGATTTTGTATATCTTAATTATCGATTGATTGAATTTTGTTGTTTTTTTTTCGTTTTTTACTTACATTTAGTGTTACAGAATTTTTACATCGTCTTCATGACCGATCGTCTTTTGTTTCTTTTTGCCGCATTTGGCTTTATTTAATTGCAATTTTCTTTTATTCAATTTCATTTAATTTGTTTTTATTTTTAACTATCAACTAAAATGTTGCATATCGTTTTTGATTGTAGTGATTGCCCCGAACGGCTTCTGTACAGCGGTTTCAGCCCTATTTGGGGCTTCGTCGGCAGAAGCGTAGCTCGAGAGTTCCACTGCAAACCAAAATGATTCGACAGCAAGCTTGGCCGCCTTACATGGGATGACTTATTATGTAGCAAATCCGCTTCAATTTGTCTATCCTACTGCAATCTCAGGTCAAAAAGCGATCGTAGGATGTCGCTGTTTAAACAGTTTATCAATTTATCGTTTATTTGACATGATTTTGTTTTCTAATTATCAAATCGATCGTCTTTTGTTTTTGTTTACTCGATTGTCTCGATTTGAGTTTATTTTACATTCCAATCCCGTCGATTGATCGCCATTTTTGTTTTCTCTTTTGAGCGACTTGGCCGTTTTATATTTTAATAACTTTTTGTTTGCACTAAATTATTCAATCTAATTCAAAACACTCTACATGGGGCTTGGTTACCTTTTCTATGAACTTTCCTACTTACTTCCCATTACTTCGTCAGGAGTAGAAATATTTTCTTCTGAATCGCAACGAAAACACTTTTTTGTTCTGCATTTCTTTCTTCTGCTATCTGTAACTTTACGTTTAGATAAATAACGAAGGCGAAAATCATTATTTTTTAATTCCCAAACACTTATTGCAGACTTTGTTTTATCATGTCTGAGGCATTGAAATAAAAACACATTTTTGATTATGGATACACCATATAATTTTATTTAGAGTACATATCACAAAGATGATTATGATGCATAAATACAATTACTAAAAAAAAATAATGAAGATAATAATAATAATAATAATAATAATAAAATCGGACAGTACAGTACAAAAATGATTTATAAAAAAGCTACGACGCTAAGTATGGACAGATCATTCTTATTATTTTTTTCTTATACACATCGAGCTTACGCGGCGAACACCTCGTTTAAGTACAAAGATTATTTATTTACTCCTATTTGTTTATTTAAAAGTCGGCCGTATCACCTCGAGAGTCACTTTAAAAGTACGACTACTTACAAAATTATAATAAATATCATTCAATCGATTAAGAACAACGTAAAACTAATTAGGTTACATCATCGTAAAGCTTATGATACACAGGCGGCGGCGGCGGGCGATTAATTAATTAATCAATCAGTTAATCAATCAATCAATCGGATCGTATTACAGACACTTATTTATGTATGGATTTATGTATGTAGTAGGCGTTTAGATTTACATATAAAATTATAAAATATGTAAAAATCGGGCTTTTTACAACATGCCTTAACGTTAATTACGGAGATCTTTACGTGATTAAGGAGAGATTTGTATCGTAGAAAACACTGAGATTTATTTATTGTATGATGTATGTATGTATGTAATTTGTTTACATTCATTTATGTATTATTCATTATGTAGTGGTAGTAGTATAAGTTACCTCGACGTATTTTTGGCAGTGTATAGTGGCTAGAAAATTCAATGTACATGGTTTCATAATAGACAAAAAAAAAGGAAACGAGAACGAAAAACAATTACGTATTACAAAAACGTGATATGCTTAATTTAAATCTTAAATTAATCATATAAAGATAAAGATATGTATTTACAATTTTTTACACATTAACCATGACCTTTCTCGTTCATTGTGAATCATTGTGTTTTGTGAAAATCCTCGTACATAAATAAAACTTATATACAGGGGATTGGGGGGTCTCAATACGTAAAAGGAAAAAATTATGAAAGTGAACGCAAAAAGAGAGGTCATGCGTCGATAAAATGTTTCCAGCATCTGAAAACAGCATCCCTAAACCTAAACATAAATATCGTGGCTTAATTAATTTAGTATTTAAATAATTTTTTTTTTTAAAAAGTACACACGTAGCTTATAAGGCGCGGATACAATGATTTTTTTTATTTTTCGATTTGTGGAAGAAGCTTACTTCGACGATAATAATTATTTTTAATAATTAATAATTAACACGACTATATCGAATTTACTAATTTGGTTTGCGTGTGACTGACTATTCGCTTTATCTATATAATTTATTTATTTACATGGATGTCAGGATTTCTTCGATGTCTTTGACCATTGCTGAAAACGTCGGGCGATTTTGGGGGTTCGTATCCAGGCAAGTCTCCTGCAACAAACTCGTTCACCTGCGACTTTTACAAGCGGAAGTGTCTCTCACCTGTATTGTTTGAAGCGAGGGCGGAACGTCCTTCTGGAATTTCCACTCTAAGGACTTTTCTTTGAGTTTATTGAGGAAGCTGTTGTCGTTCATTTTGGGGAATGGAAGCTCTCCTTGGTTAAAAATCTCCCACATCACCACCCCAAAAGCGTAGACGTCACTCTTGGTTGAGTACTCGTCTTCGTAGACGGCCTCATGGGGTAACCAACGAAGAGGTATTATCTACAAACGGGCATTGACGGGAATGATTCCATTTTGTTTTTGTTTCTTATTAATTAATACCTGATTCATGTGTTTGCAATACTCATGACTGTAGGGGTCTCTAGTGAGCCTCGCCATTCCAACCTTCGCCACCAACTTTGACGTGACGACGCAGTTCCTGGCTGCCAAATCCTTGTGGATCATACGGGCTGAAGATAGGTGGTCCATACCCCTCGCTAGTTGCTGGATAATCGTGAGACACTGGACGGGAGTTAAGGCCGGAGGTTCACCCTTTTGAGTGGCCACAAGAAACTGCTTCAAATCACCCTGCACCAAAAACCACCCCGTATTTAGAAGACCCAGTTTTAAAGTCTTCTTCATTTGGTTTTTCCCTTTTGTCAATTACGTGTCCCATTTTATCAAATCACTTTCCAATTTCTGAAATGTCGAGTCCCGTCTCCAACAGGAAAGTCGTTTGACAATTTGGGAAACGTAATTGTCAAAAGAATTTGTCAAATCACTTTCCTATTACAGGAATGTCAAGTCGTATGTCAAACAGGACAGTCATCTGACAAAATAGGAAACATAATTGTGAAAAGAAACTTATCAAGTTCTGGAATGTCAAGTCGTTTGTCAAACAGGAAAGTCATCTGACAAATTGGGAAACATAATTGTCAAAAGGAACGTTCCAATTTCTGGAATGTCAAGTCGTATGTCAAACAGGAAAGTCCATTTGACAAATTGAAAAATTTAATTGCCAAAAGGATTGTGTTCCACTTACCCAATCCGTGTATTCCAAAATCATGTAGTGAGGTTCAACCTCCCTGCACAAACCATAGAGTTTCGTCACATTCTCGTGCGACATCTTCGCTAACATATCGATTTCCCTCTTGAATTCCGCCAGGCAATTCTCTTCCTTGGTTTGCGTCAGCGACTTCACCATGACGGGCACTTCTTTCTCCTCAGTTCCTCCGCTGCTGGGCGGAGCCACCGTGGAATTCCGTTTTTCCCCCTGCGCCACCACATTCTTACTAATCTTCCCCACCATGACTTCCCCAAATTCGCCCCGACCTGTAAGAGTTTGCTTAATTGCAAAATTTGCAAATTTGGGCGTCGCCTTTAATGATTACCGATCAATTTGGTATCTCGCAAGTTCGATCGGGAGAGCGCGAGTTTGTCATAGTTTGATTTGGACTTCTTTGATTGCCCAGAGCTTTGGGAGTGTGTGGTTTCAGCGCCGTCGCTTTTTTGGCCTTCTTTGTGCGCGGCTTCGCCACTGCTCTCCGCTTTGGATGGACCAGGACCATGACCATTAGCCCCTTCTTTTAATTCCGTGTGGTCTACATCGCCATTTTCTGTTTTTACAGCTGGAATAAAACTGCCGGTGCAAAGAAAAAAGAGCGTAAGCGCTAAAGTAAATTTTACCATCATTAATGGGCAACTTCCTCGATCTGCGTCTGTATCGGCACCACACCATCAAACCTACCACCAATATTATGTAGGCGGCAGCCACTGACATGGTGATTAGCACTGCCTTGGTTACTGTAGAACCTTCATTTCCACTATCGGCTTGGTGGTCTCTCCCTGCAATTCAAAAATGCCACCAATCAAATCAATTGGGGTTCCGGTTCTATGAGGTTTACCATGAACAACCAGGCGAACTTCTCTTCGGTTCAACCCCGCGCTACTCCCTGCCGTGCAGCCGTAGTTGTTCTCATCTTCCTTATGCACCTCACTAATAAACAAGGTTCCATTTTCTAATACGGTGAACCTGAAAGACACCACAAAAATGATGTAATGGTTTTTCGCGCGCGCGCGCATAAAAAAATTACCGGGTGTGGTCTAGGTCGTTCATTTTCGAATTCTTATCCCATTGGACGGTGGGTTTTGGATCACCATCAACGACGCAATCCAACGATATCGACGAGCCTTCGATCGCCTCGGTCGGGTTCTTTGCCAAAACGCTGAATTTAGGCGCAACTAAATAAAAATTGCGCAATTATCAGTTTGCTCAATTGGACTGGTTCATTTTGACCACTCACCTACGACTTCTATAACAATCGTCGCGTTAATCACCCCTTGGCTATTGCTCGCGGTGCAAACGTATCTCCCCTTATCTTCACCTTGCACCCCGTTGAAATGAAGCGTTCCGTTCATGTCGGTTATATGATTGGCCAGGCTCAAATCACCGCTGGTACCCTCTTTTTCCCAATGGATGATCGGGGGAGGGGTACCCTGCGCTTTACAGTGAACCTTGGCCACCGATCCCAGCTCAAGTTTTTTATTGACGGGGGGCGGTGCGAATTTAAGCATCTCTAAAGAAAACAAACCCCCATGAACTCTGTATTGTTGCCAAAATCTGGCAAGAGGGCTTACCAATGACGGATATCGCAGCGGGCTTTGATAGAATTGGTTCGAAACCCGTCGTAATCACCTCGCAAACGTACTCGCCGCGATCGGAGGTTTTGGTTGGGTGTATGGTCAAGGTACCATTGTGTCTAAACACTTTTATACGCTGATGAGTGTTACTGCCTAAAATGAAGTTTCACTTTCAAAGAAAGGAAGGAAGTGCGTACAGGGTTTAGTGGAAGAGAAAAAAATCGAAACCACATTGAGGATCAATATAGGTCTTCGTAATTTAACAAGCCATTGATTTTGGTCGATCTATAAGGGCATGCCCTTTCCACTTCCCCTTGGAAAGGAGACTTGATCAAATCAATGACACAAATTGAAGACCTTTCCTATATTTGAACGTTTCATAATTTAGTAGGTCTTAGTTAATCTGAAGAACGGATTTTTTGGATCATCATAGTACTTTTGAAAAAAAAAAATGGAAATCATGAAAACAAATTTGTATCTATAAATAACTATTAAGAAACGACACCAGCTCGGTGGTTTCAAGTAAGAAAATTTTATTTTGCTTTGTTTTATGTAAGTATAGTTAAGTAATCAGGTTTTGTTATGAAATCATGATCTTCTTTCCAACACGAAATATCTTCTATCACTTATGTGAGCCTGCTCTATCGGCGCTTATTTTAGAACGTCTTGAACCGACTGGAGCACCATCAGATTCCTTGCTCTCGCCGCTCCTCTTTGAATCTTTGGAATCTTTCGGCGCAACTCCTTCTTGCTCATGTCTGTGATGGTGATCATGATCGTGTTTGCGATCGTAATCGCGATCTTGATCGTGCTTGCGATCGTAATCGCGATCTTGATCGTGCTTGCGATCGTAATCGCGATCTTGATCTCGATCGTCATCACGATCACGACGATCACGATCGTAATGGTTCTTACGCCTGTGATCGCCTTTTCCATTGCTGTTACGTTTCCTTGAGCCGCAACATTCGCATTTATCTTCATTCCTGTCGCTTTTCCTGCCACGTCTTTTATAACCACCGCCCGGGCAACAACAACACTCGCGTCTATCTTCATCATTCTCATTATTTCGATCACCTTTTCCGCTTTTACTACGTCTTCTTCTTGATTGGCCCGGGCAACAAGTGCATCTGTCATCGGTACTCTCTTCTTCTTCTTCTTCGTCGCATATACATTCGGATTTTCGATACTGACAGCAGCAGATTTTGGGTTTTGGTCGGCGTTTCGCTCTGGGCGAAGGGCAACGACGTCTTTGGGAGGGAGGGCAACACGGAAAGCACGTGGGTCTGCAAGGGCAAAGCTCGTATGGTATGCAAGGTTGACATTTCGGTAGAGGAGGACAGTTGGCCCACTGAATCATCTCCATGCATCTCTGCTCTACTTTGGAGGGGGTGTCGCAAAATTCCACTTGCCAGCCGATGGGGTCGGGGCAGCAGCAGGGCGTTTCGGCAACGAACGCCAGGCCGAAACGACCTTTCACCTTGACGTTCTCGTCGTCGCAGTCATCTGGGCAATCGTTATTGAAAATCGACTTCGTCCCTCCTCCTCCACAATTACAACAGTAGGAACACATTTTTGAAGGTTTTTGTCACAAAGAATTTACATTTACATGTTCGGAAGAATTTGCAAGTCGTCAAATGTGACAGATCGAAATGACTTTTCGCGACAAGTCATGATAGGAGAGAAGACGTAACTTGGACTTACCGTCGTCAAAATCGTGATTGAAAGGTTTACCATCCTTCTTCCATCTGACCATGGTGTAGGCTTCCGACTTCGTCTGGTAGTTGCATGTTAAGACGGCTTCGTCGTTTTCATCAACTGCCACGCTGGTTGGATGACCAATTATTACAGGTTTCGCTAAAATACAGACAATCATCATCAAACTCAAAGCACACATTCAACTTCATTGGGCTTCTCGTAGCCACAGCATCTTTTTCAAGTGGTGAATTTAATTTAAGAAAATGAGGGGTGAAGTAAGGAAGAAAACGATACTCACTCGTTACGACCAAAAACATCGTCTTCTCCGTTTTCCCCGCGATATTCTCGGCAACGCATGTGTAATTCCCCGCGTTTTCCAGCTGGACTTTCTCTATAATGAGTCGACCGTCATCATCCACTTTGACCTCCCCAGAATCGGATATCTGCACCGATAATGTATAAACAAAAATAATTTGTTGCCGCGACTATGGTTGTTAAAATGCTTACTGTGTGCCCCGCCGGGCTCAACCACCATTTTTTGGCAGGGGGGAGGCTCTTGGGTTCGAGGCAAGTCTGTTGGAAGAACGAGTGTTCGGCGACGATGTGGGTCGCTTCCTCTGGAAGAGCTGGTTCGAATGAGGACGTCGAAAAATTATGAAGGTCTATAAAAATTCACTTTTGGATTAAATTCCAAAAAATTTAAGCACAAGACACATACAAGCAAGATGTAATTCGGCGGTGTAACTCTGTGGAACCTCCGTGGATTCGCTTTTGATCCCAACGCAGTTATATAAACCCTGATCCGATGATTGTACGTTATTTATTTGTAGTGTACCGTTGGAATGCACGGTAATCCTAGCAAAAGAAAACAAAAATTTACACGTTTTTGTTGTTTCGCGGTTGAAAAAAGTCATTGAACTTCCTCTCGTCTTTTAACAGCATTTGCGTCGTGAGAGGGGGGGAGGGGGGAGGAGGCTTTGGTGTACAAATCGAATGATGTAAAATAAATATCTTTCGCGCTATATTTACCTGTTAGTCGTTTCTAGCGGTCCGACGTCCTTAAAATACCATTCGATAACATCGGCGTGCTGATAGACACAGTCAAAGTACGCTACTCCTCCCTTTTTTACTAGCTGATTCGTCGGAACTTTTTGAATTAAGGCAGTCTGGTCTCCTAAAAATACACGTTGTTTATGAATTCTTCGGCGGAAGCCTTCCCCAAAACGAATTTATAACCGATTGTGTACGGGAACTGGGAAATTATGTTTTAGGCTTGCCACGAACGTAGTAGAGGCATGCTGGTCGATAACACACAATAAAGTAGTATCATGACGTAATTAATAACCTACAGAAACAAAGGCCAATATTCTCATCTCATGATTAAAATCGTGTCTTAACTAAAGTTGCGATTAAAATAAACAAGAAACGATGCCACTTTCATGAGTGAGAGCGTAACGAACGCACGTTGCCGTGAGAAATAAAAAAATGTGTCGCCCTCTTACACATTAAATTGATATAATAGAGCTGTACTGTTTCTTGTTTAATTTAATTACAACGTCAATCAAAGACAACTCTAATCACGAGATGAGTATGTGGGCCAATAAATACATACATTTATGTGGATTTTCAAACTGGCTTGCGTGTATGAACGAGGCATAGGATTTGTACAGTCGCGAGCGAAACTAATTGCTCGTCAGTACCACGTCTAAAATGATTGTGATTAGCAAAAGCTTTATACATCGACGTATGTTACGTTTGTCCTATTTGTTAAATTGATTATATTCTTGATCAGAAGACATATTTTTTTAATTCATGGAGATATCATCAAATTTTTGAATGACGTTGACAACCAAATTTTTCGCTCGTGACCGACAACATCCCGGCAACATTTCTTTTCGTCTGCAGTTATTGTATTCATAAAAAAATGATTTTTAATTTGGAATTTATGTAAATAAAGTAACTGATCGGTTTTGTACCTGGGACGGCAAGGGCAAAATTTTTTACACTGTGGCGGCTGCCGGCTTCGTTTTGTGCTGTGCATTTGTAAATGCCATTATCGGACGGATTTACAGATTTTATGTGGATGCGCTTTTTCTTTATGTCGATTCTCGCCGATTTCACCAGGCGATCTGCATTCCTGTAATTTGAAGAATTCATGTAATTAAAATTAAAAAAAAAAAACTACAAATTTCTGAGAAAGTACAAAGTACAAATCGTGACTGCATTCATTTTGATAAATAAATGTCCTCCGGTTGTAAAAATTTGTTTTTGCGTTTACTAGCAAGCCTTTTTATCATTATACGTGCAGATAAGGCAATTTTCTAGATAAATATAACAGCACTCTTCGATGGACATCGTAAGCGTTCGCTACCTATCGAATGCTAGAAACGGTACTAACTCCCGCCTTCCATTTCTTCGTGTTACCCTTTTTTATTGCGATTATTTATTGTAATTGTATTGACTAATATAGTACTGCAATTAGTACTTTGGAGATTATTTCAATCAAAAAGTAATCAATTAGTTTGCGCCCTGGGCGGCATCCGGACGCCGGTATCCAATACAAGTGGGTGTGACTAGTCATATTTCTTGTTTCTTTTCATAGTGCGTACCCTGTCTCATTATTCAGGATGTTTAGTTATCCGCTGGCCAATCTGTATGTGTAATTTATATCAAATTTGATTGACACGTTCGCTTCTTTTCTCATTTTCCTCGCGTTGAAATAGTTTTCCCATTTTAAAATTGTTTTTATAACGGGTCAACAGTGATTACTGTAAATACGAATTACTGTATAAGTAGCATGGTAAAAAGAAGTTGCTATATCAAAGGTCCTTTTATTATCCTCACACCGACACAGTGGCGTAACTAGAGGTCAAGTCGCCGGGTTGAAAAATTAGTACTCGAACCCCCTCATCATTCACACGTGACAGAGGTGACCGTCAAATTATGAAGTCGCACAGAATACTCTAGTAGATATAGGAAAAAAAGTTAGACCGGAGCCAATTAAGCAACTAAGGAGTTCCATCTTAATCCACCTTCTTTTACTGTATAATACCCTGCGTTACATTTTTGGTGGCAGCGGTGTGATCTGGTGAAGATTTTCTATTGCCTATTGCGTCAAAGGTTGATTATCTTCTAAATTCCTTACCATCGCGTTAATTACATACAAGATCGATAATTGTTAATAAATTTTTAAAGAACCACGTGACCTTCAAACATTGTCAGTCACTCTTCAGCATGAAAAGATACCGTTCCTTTCAACCTTTATTTTATTTTATTTTTTGACCCTGTATTTATTTATTTCCTTGCAAATAGCAAAATAACAACAATTCTAATTCTAACAAAAAAATTATTAAATTTAACAATTACAGAAACACTATCTTGTCCGAAGAAAATTATTATAAAAGATATAATTATTTCGGTGGAGATTCAAAATAAATATGTATTTTATAATGTTAAATTTTATGTTGCAATGGTTTTTAAAGTATGTAAATTTTTTTAATTAATTTTTAAAGTATATAAAATAAATATTTCTTTGGTTACAATGTCTGGGTACCTACTTAACCCTAATTTTTACAGCTGGGGAAAATCCTCTTCAAAAAATTGCTTAAATCATTTCGAGGATCTCGAACCATTCGAACACATTCATATAAGAACAGTGATAAAAAAAAATACTGAAGGAAAACTTGTAATCCATGCACAGATGAAAGAATAGAGTTTCCAAAAATTAATCAGAACTGTTAAATCGGGGAATCCCAACCTTTTTTTTTAAACATCCGTCCCTTTACATGGCAAAAGCATTTCATCTGCCCCGTCTCATTTTGACATGCTTTAGGAATTCTAATTAATGAAAAAGGACTTTTTCGTTCACGGATTGTAACAAAAATTAACTTGACAAAAAATTCATATACATTCTGCTCGTTGTCAATTGTGAAGAATTGTATTGAACGTCACCTACGAACCACTTTAGAAATTAATCAACGTGTGTTGATAAGTTAACTTATAAGCACATCACATTAAACTGTGTGAAAAGCCAGGGCCATCTATTGTCCCGAAACGAAAATTATTTTCAGTTAATTTCCTACAATAGCATTTTATGTTTACGCATTCTCAGCAAACTCCCTGCCTTCTAACTCCACAACGAAAATTGTTTCATACAAGTAAAATCATTGCCTCACAGGAATCTTCAAAGCGCCATCTCTTGACCAAAAGGAAAAACGATTTTAATCGAAATTTCATTCATCAACAACAATCATTCATCTTCACGTTGATATTCACAGCCAAACTCTTTCTGCACAAAGATTTTAATTTCAGATTAAGTATGAAGAAATGAAATAATGGGAAATAATGGGGCGACAGGAATCTCCAAAACGCCATCTCTTAATCAAGAGGAAAAACGAATTTAATCGAAATTTCTGCAAGAGCAGTTAACCTTTGCGCTGCCATTCACAGCCTTTTCAATTACTTCTAAATTTCAAGGTTTAAAGTCAAAGAATCGTCGAAAGCGTCGAAAGAATCATTCGAAGCGCCATCTCTTGAGTAAAAAGAGAAACGATTTTAGTCGAAATGCCTAAAACAGCATTCCATCTCAACACTGACGTTCCACCCTGCCTTCGCAGTGATTTTAATTTCAAAAACAAATTTCAAAATATAAAATCTTGGCGTGACGAGAAGTATCATTCAAATACAATTAAATCGCGATAGGAATCATTTACAACGCCATCTCGTAACCAAAAGGGCAAAGTATTACAATCGAGGGCAGGTCTCTATAATACAATGAGAGCAACAATGATTGACTGGTGTGAAGTTGCAGTTGTTCCAACCTTACATCGAAAATGTGTTCCACTTATCAATATTGTACCAATATTTACTTCCATGCATGTCAAACGCTGTCAAACGTAAGTGTCATTGACCTTTCAGTAGCGCACATACGTACATACAAGTTCTCCCTGGTTGGAACTTTGATCTAATTTAAATGCAATAAGTAATCCATAGACATTTTCAATTAATAACAATATTCATTTTAATTTAATTCCACTTTATTCATTGAATTTGGTCGTTTTGACAAATCACAAGTCAAAAGATGACGTAAAAATTTTTGCTCTCCCTGTATATACATTCAAAGGAACGAAATGAAATAATAGAAAACTGTCGCGTCAAAAAAAAAAAAAAACTGGACACTTTTGTTGCGTAAATTTGACTGTACTGAAAGTTTGGCTGGGTGGCTGTAATTGTTAACTGACAATTACGGATGACAGATCATAATTAATAGAGTTCGGTCATTATTTCAGTTTGAAAAATTTGGCTCATGTCAGTCATACAGGTAAGGCAAAAATGGAAAATGAATTTATCTTTAAAAAAGTTAATTTGTTTGACATTCGTAGATGACAGTTTATATTTACAGCTGCCCAGCAAAAGTTTCAGTATCGTTAAATTTACGCCAAAAAAAAGTGTCCGCGTTTTTTTGGCGACGACAGTACCTAGACCTTTTTGGATCGACCCCAAATCAACTGTAAAATTATTTTTTATTAAACTCTATGGTCCAGTGGTCCAGTTTTACAATAACGGTTTAACTTTGAGCCGAAGCTTATATCCTTCAGAACAATTGTTGAAATAATCGTTGCTAAGCTCAAGGTTGAGCCCCATTTGTAAAACTGGACCTAAATGACCCTTTGAGGATCTTTGTCCCCGACCGATCCTTACATCTTCATCGACCCCTTGGGGGGGTCAATATCGACCCTGTTGGAAACCTCTGTACTCTTCTTGGATCAGAATTCGAATGACAAAAAAAAAACGAAAGGTATCTCTAAGCTTTTTTAAGACTCGATGATTCAGTGAGATTTCAGTATCTCTTCTCTGTTTATTTTTATATTATTTAACTGGCAAACACTCTTTTATACAAGAAGTCATCATTCGACGTGAAAATTCCACCTTTTTTCAAGTCATTGTATTTCATTTTGCTAAATGAAAACAAGAAATGGCATGGAGGTTTAAGTCAAGTCACAATTTCATTCATCTAAATTATATTCCTACTTTCTAAACGTCATCACTGTAATTTTTCCTATTTAAATTTATGCGGCCGAAACTACGAAAATTAGAAAACGACGGCAAAAAAATAACCATTAAAACTTTCAAACTCGTTATACTATACCAACCAGACAACAAAAAACAAAGTGTCAACACAAAAAGAAAGAAAGCCAAACACTGCAGAGTTATAAAACTCTTCTAATTCGACAAACGACGCGACGTGGTGGTGCGATACAAGTAAAAAAAAAAAAGGTAACTTAACTATGTACTTACCGAAACCACTCAAAATGAACATCCCCGGATGCTTCGAGGTGACACCTCAGTACGACTTCACCCCCCGCTGTAATAAACGACGCCGAATCCGGCGACTGGAGCTGAACGGACGGCTCCTCGATCCCTGCAACCAATTCAAAATTCCTTATTTAACAAAAAATCAAAAATCACTCGACAGGTGGTTTACCGGGGATAGGTTCTAAAGTGACTTTCCATGTCGAACTCGAACGCATGAACCAAGCGATAAAGAGCGAGCGAGATTTATGCGCCTTATAAGATATTTAAATTTCACCTTTATCTAGCGACAATAAAAACGAATTAAGGAATCCATCGAAGGTGGCGCGACGGTACGTTTAAAAATTTTCTATCTGAGCAAGTAAACATTGGTAATGGTAATGGTAATGGTAATGATAATGATGAGATGAGATGAGAGAGAGAGAGAGGATTGTAACGATCGCAGACCGGTTCTTGCACGCCTTTGATGCGGAATTCAGAGTGAACCGAACAAATTCAATTTGCAGCGTCCGTGTACGCACGGACGTGCACGGCCACTGCTCCCTTGGATCTTTATTTTATGTGAGTTCAGGAGACGCTGAATTTGCCGATGGATGAGGATGACGACGGCGACGCCGACGCATCCCGCATAAAAAATAAAAATAAAAAACTCCCAGAGTTCAATTAACAAACACAATGAAGATAATTTATTTATCGATTTGCTTGCTGGTTGGTTCTCACGTAATTAATGGCTGCAGCATTCGCATCCTCTTCAACTGCAGTTATTGCGAGTGCCCTCTTAATTAACATCGGCTTTGATTTATTTAATTAACAGTAACATCGGCTTAATAATAGAATAAGTTATAACTTAGAAATATGTTTTTAGCATGCCGTAGGAGAATGACGTTTTACTTTATACTCCTCTTCGCCATTCAAATAAATCACAATGGAAAGATCGAGCACACCGAAACTGTGATCGATTTTTTGGCAGCAATGTGTACACTTTATACATGTAATTTTTTGACAATGTCGAAGTTTCCTGTGAAACATAAGGCAATAAATGAATTGAATTGAATTAAATGCAGATAGGAGCCTGCCAGCATACCAGTGTCTATATGTAGGACCCCCTTAAGAATTACACTCAACAATGAAATGCTTTCGTTTTATCGATTGTATTCGATTAGATTCGTAAAATAATAAACGGTCACACTCGTACAATGTTTGATGTGTGAAATGTGAACATGGGTATCTACATACTATATAATTCAGATTAAAGGCCTTTACAAATTTAGCAACGCGTTCAACGTATTAATTAAATGAAATCAGTCGAACGGATTTAGTTAACGCTTAGAGTGCATTCCGACCGAATTAATTCCGGCGGAGGCGCCGCCACCGGAATCGGCAACCAGATCGTCAGATCGTTGAAAACAATGATTTAAACCGCTTTTTTTTAATTGGGAGGAACAAAAGGGAAATGAAAATTCGAAACACCACGGGGGTAACAAAGTGGAATGCACTGCGAATTAACGCGAACACATTCCGCGTTTTAGCGCACGCAGTAAAAAGTTACGACCCGACCGGGCGGGCGGCACACGGGGGTGGTTGGTGAAGGTGCTGTAATAACGCATTCCGAAAATTCGAGCGACCTCTCTTTACGTTTAACCCAAATTTCAGGGGGTGAGCGAGCGAGCGAGCGAGCGAGCGTGCGAACTTCTAATTTTACATGTCGTTATCTTCTACTTTTCAAGAAAATAACCCCCCTCCCCCTCCCCCAAGTACGATAGCAGAATTTTAAAACGTCAGCCCTTTCAAAGACTTAAAAAGTTCCCGAACTCCGACAAGATAGATACTATAAGCGAGTCCGACGAGCTAACGACCCCTCATGTAACAACCCCAGCCCGACTTGTATACGTATCAGCTAAACGTGCGTGTTCTTCTTCTTCTTGTCTTTTGGCCCGGCGGATAAAACGCGGGCGCTTTTGATTTATTTTGAGCGTCGCCGGTGTTGCTGGCTGTATATATACACAGAGAGCCCTTTATTGAGCTTAATAAATTATCCCGGAGTTGGATATGCGGGGATAATGCATTCTGATAAGGCACGCAGTCGGAATATTAAATAAAACTCCGGGAGGATACAAATCGGAAGTAGGCGCTGCAAACGGAAACGCAGGAAAATGGAAAATAATAAATAACGACAGACAGACACGTGCGCCCCCTCCTCCCCCCCCAACTCTCCGCCGCCGGTTTTCGGCGACGAAATAATTCGTTTTTTGCCAGGGGGGGCACATCTCAAAGGTCCAGTCGGATTTCTCTGAGGATTCC
Source organism: Prosopocoilus inquinatus (assembly GCA_036172665.1). Lineage (NCBI taxonomy): Eukaryota > Metazoa > Arthropoda > Insecta > Coleoptera > Lucanidae > Prosopocoilus > Prosopocoilus inquinatus. The sequence continues at coordinate 5,602,547 of CM069873.1, forward strand.
TCCAGCTTATGATTGTCATATTTTTTCTAATATTGTGGCGCAGTCCCGTGTTGTATTGAATTTACGAAAGAGATGTTCACGGGTGGAAACCGTTCTAGTGGAAACTCCTGTGGGATATTTCAGGGTTTTTTATTTTTTTATTGTATTTCCGAAAACTTTTCTTCCACAATCAAATTTTACCCTCTTTTATAACATCGTGAAATCAACTACGTTGTATGTACTTGTAAGCCTTTACGAACTCCAATTCAATTCCATGTGTGCATGACATATGTACTTTCCATGGAAGATATTCTATCGTGGAAAAAGAAGTGGCTTTCGTTTGATGTGGCCGCCTGGAGACAAGACATCTTCCTCCTTTTCCTTTCAGCAACAGGCTATTACGAGATTTGTTGACGCACGTAAACAAGTTCCGAGTTGTTTACTTCGACACGGTGTGAAACACTCGTCTAGTGAAAGCTCGGAATGTCTACTGTGGTGGTGCACTTGAGAGATTAGCGTCGTTTGACGCTCAAGAAGAAGGGTGTCAATAATTTAAGAGCGGGTAAATATTGAATTTCGTCGGTGTTGATGACCACTTGCTTTCGCCAAACCTAATTCTGTCACCGCAAACAAATTGCTTTATACAAAAAATAAAAAATTAAATTGTTTGTTTAACAAACTAATTTATAATCAAAAATTACTATTGGCGTAGTGGTTCTCTGAAAAAACCCCACAGCGCAATCGTAGACCAATGAAATCGTTTTATCAGTACTCGAACTGAAGACAAAATACACCAGTTTGAAGCTGTGCGGTTATAAACGCCAGTAAGTTAGTTTTGCTTGGTACACGGACCGTAGTCGGAAAGGAATGAATCCATAACTGAACCAATAAGAGTCCAGTTTACTAACTAGTCGGAGCGTAACCAAAACGAGTCACTTTAAAGTTAAATTGATATACAAAGTAAAACATTTAATGCAGTAAGTAATTAATCTAAGCAAAATATAAGAGAGAGTTACAAGAATAGAACAGTGAAGAATAAAAATTGGTTTTCAAAGTCTAACCGGACATAATTATAATTGAAAAAGCACTCAACGTTTCACAATCGATGGATAGTTTTTCCAATTATAATTTTGTTCGGTTAGAGTTTTAAAAACAATTTACTTACAATTTTCATCGGGCAAGAATCAACTTAAATTATAAATAAAAATAAAGATGGAGCTTTCAAAAAAAAAAAAATCCATGTGGGCCCTGTTAGAATTAAAATGTTCTGATTGAATTAACCAGTTAGTATTCTGAACTAATTACCTACATACAATGATCTGTATCAGTTAGAAATTTTGTTATTTTATTTTAGTTTGTTTTATTTTGTTTTAGAAGTGTACGTACACCCGGAACGAAATATCAAACACCGACAAACTTTCGTTGAATTTAAAGTTTGAATTAAGTTTGGGCAAACGTTTCCTATTTAAATAGATCGCCTGATTAGAAAAGTTTTTAATCATTTCTTGCATTCATCGATAGCAGGGTTCTCAATTTAATTTTATCAAAACATTCCCCGACTTTTCCAGGTTTTCCCTGACTTTTCGTCCGACACGGTTTCACTGACGACTGCGACTATGCAACTTTATTAATTTTTGCATGTTCAGAAACAATTCTTATCAACAAAGTTGGAAAAAATCTGAATTCTTTTAAGAGTTAAGCATTTGCTTTTTTAATTTCGAACAGACTTTTTTTGGTTTAAAACACGTTTAAAATTAACCTTAAATTAATCGAGTTGTAACAAAAAAAAAATAACCATTTAGAACATTTTAATTGTTTCAAATTCTTGTCCAGCTTACATAAAAGAGGAATTTTCTGATTAATTATACTGCGAAATGAGTTATAAGGATAAGGAAAGTCTTAAAATATTTACGATATGCATTTCCTTTTTGCAATATTTTCTACTTCATTCCTTGCTTATTATTATTCCGAATACTTTTACATACAAAAAGTAATTATCAAGATAAGTATTTCGAAATTAAAAAAAAAACGCTAAACTAAAATTATATCATTCCTAATAGAATCTTTCATTAATTACTAAGACCTTAACTCCTAGAACGAAAAGGCGAAGAATTTATTTAAATTCAATCTGTAATTAAAAAAAGAAAAATTGGAAAGATAGGAACAACTTTTTTTAACGTTAGATTGTCAAAATCCAATTACGATAATCACTCTTTTTAATAAGCGCAAAATTAATTAGTAATAATAATAATAAAAATTTTGTCAGGTCAAAAAGCGATCGCAGGATGTCGCTACTTGAGCTTTTTAAATAATACTTACATCTATTAGTAATAATAATACTTGTATCTTCATTAATTAAAGTGGTATGTCATTTGTTTTGTTTTTAAGCTTTTTATGTATTCTAGACGAAGCACAAGCTGCTATAAACGATAAAATTTTCTGAGAAATCAACAAGAAAAGAAATCCTATTTGTTGCTAACTTCCTTGGACAGATTGTATAGATGAAATAAAAAAGTTGCATTCAACACAACTGCTTTGAATCATCCTGTATAGATGAAAATAATTTGTAGACTTTGTAATGTTGTAGACTTTTAAAATTAAACAAACATTTGTTGAAACTTTGTATCTTTAATCCCTAGTTGTCGAGATATTACCATGAACACAATGTTAAGACCCATGTACACGTATACAGTATCATATATACCGGGTGTTGGGTAGAGGAGCGCCACGCCATCGGAAGAGACTACAATACTAAATAATAAAAAACACTTATAAGAAGTGATTCCTACGCTTAAACCGACAGAAAATAAATTAAAAATATCAGTTAGAAAAAACTTGTTTAAAACAGACGGTATATTTGTAATTCACTGTGTTTTGAACAGTTTGGTTTAAAACTTTTAAACCCGATTTCTGAACAGAGATAATATGTAGACAGACCTACAAATACCATAAGAAATATAATTTTTCTTTTAATTTTCACAATAATTCATTTTAATAACGTGTCAGTTTGTAAACAAATAAATGATTATTTATTCAAAACGAATAGCCTCGATATATGCAAACCTACAAACTCGGCAACATGCAAGGTTGCCTACAAGAAAGGCGGTAGAAATAATTTTCTTGTTTTATAAAAAAAAACAACTTTCACAATTGACTGGGATTATTATTAAACAACTTTCTCAATGTCTTTTTTTTAATGTTTAAGCAATTTCTCAATTCTTCCCAATTAAAAAAAAGTAGACGTACAAAAATTACTAATTTTTTTTCTGCGTTTAACAAGTTCATTCGAGACGAAGTGAAACGTTGAGCGATTGTACAATTTTAATAAGCTGCCTGTTTGTTGTTTAAAAATAATCAATTAAACTTTGTCAAAAAAAAAACACAAGAAGGCCTCGTGTAGGAAATCCAATGAACACAGTCGTCTAAATGGTTGCCTAAATACCCCGTGTTGTCTGATTTTTTTCGGAAGAGTCGCCAAAAGACTTGCATAAAGTCGCCAAAAATCGCCAAAGGGAGAATTTCAAAAAAAGAGAACAAGCAAATACGATCGATATCGTTCATAATTGCTTAATTTTACAGTACAAAATAAAATTAATTAATCAATACAAATAGATACTAGTTTCTCAAGTCCACCATCCTGAAATTCTGATGTATGGGGGCGAGTCACATGGTTTTTCCATTACCATAAACTTTAGAAGTGAATTTTCCCATTTTCCGAAATTTGACGCCCAAGCGAACGATAACAAATGGTCTAATAGTGTTTTTTCACTAACAAGCGTTATATGCACTGAGTGCGCACTCAAAATATCTCCATCTCGTTTTACTGCATGACACTAAAACGAGATAGAGATACTCAGACTGCGCCGCCTAACAAATGATCATTAAAATCCCTGGAGTAATCAACGAAAGACCAAATGTGTAGCTGCCAACATTTAACCAGCGGATAAGAAATATTCTGAATTCCGAAAGTCAAATGATTTTGTAGACAAACAAAATATTATTTGGTGCTGCTGTCAAATCGCTCAATTAATACCAAATATTTGAAATCGCCTATATTACGACTGGCGATTTTGTGAAAAACTTTGTCGCCAACTAATGTTCAAAATCGCCCAATCTGGACAATCTGATACCAATAGATTAGGAAAGTGGGCGGTCCTAAAGCTGGCGCGAAATTTGAAACGGAGTCTATTGGACTGTAAAAATGCAGGGGTTACGCCAAACAAACTGAAAATATTTGCTACAGAGAACTGTTGTGTAAACTTTTGCTTATCACTAAAACTTAGGATGAAAAGCTTCGATAAAATTATTCAAGTTGTGTTTATTTAGTTAATTTATTTGTTATTAAAAAAAAAATGTATAAAATGCTTGTCTGAGCTTAGTTCAGCTGCAGGTCAATAAACCATTAATAAACATAACCTAACAATACAAAATAAAAAAAAGTGTCTGCGGAAAAGCATGCAATGTGTTTGTCAAGCATTTTTCAATACAATGTATAAGATACCAACTCATAAAACTTGTAATATTTTATTTAATTTCGTTGTCTTAACATTCTGAAATGTTAGGTTATGTTCAGGTCAACTCCGGTGTTACAGCGACAGTAATTTACGACATACGTCTGATGTATTAGACAAAGATAGTAAACGACTCCTGTCAATGATGGTAACAGGAAAAATTTTGTGCAAATCGTTCTTGATCGCAGTGAAAACCTCGAGCAGCCTCTGGACAGCTGTTTCAGCCCTGCTTGGGGCTTCTTCAGCAGAGACGTAGCTCGATATTCCCACCGCAGACCAAAAACGATTTGCCCAATTTATTCGCAATTGCGATGTAAGAATGATGAACAGATAAAATAGCGACATCTTACGATCGCTTTTTGACCTGACATTGCATGGGGGACTTATTAGGAGCAAATCCCGCTTCAATTTGTCTATCCTACTGCAATGTCAGGTCAAAAAGCGATCGTAAGATGTCGCTGTTTTATCTGTTGATGGTAACAGGGTTGTAAAAATTTCCCTAACTGTACGTGCTATCGAAATTGGAATAGTAACAATTGACGGTATACGCGGCGCTGTACCAACAACAATCCAGCTTATATTGGAGGAAGATCTAAAGGAATCTGCAATCCTGTTGATATCGCTGGATAGTGAGAGCATATATTTTTTTTTTTGTTAAAAATGTGAACCTATTTTAAGTTGACTTAAACGACATATTAAATTTTCTAGTAATTAAAAAAAAAGAAAACTGTTTCTCTTGAGAAGTACAGCTAACGTGAATAAGTGAATTTGCATTTGCCTGAAAGATATTTTCGCGATTCATACATCGACGGATTTATTTATTTATGACGCGCGCACACATCATCAAAAGCATATAGCAGCCATCAATTTTTCTCGAGTGATGTACCGAGGAGTAAAGAGTATTTACTATTTAGTCTAGCCGCGCTTGAATAAACACAGATATTCGAAGGCACATTTCCTCAAGCTCATGGCCGACGTATAAACAATAAAAGGGCGGATGGGGCTACAAAGCGCGACCGTCCTCGTCGTCGGCGGCGGCGGCGGCGGCAATATGGTGCACCCAAGAAGGGGGGTGGAAGAAAGAACCCGGGGCGCGAGCTCGGCTTGTTTACACGAGCGTTTAAAAACGCGTTAAAGTTTATAGTGGAGAGTAGGTGCTAAAGATCAGGTGATGAAAGAGAGGCGGCGAGGAAGAAGGAAGGTTTTTATGAAATTTCAGATCTCGATCTACCAGTTCTTGTATATTTACGCTGGCTGTATACACAGCGTGAACGTAATATTTACAGGAAATCGTTAATTTGCTTTAGCTAAAAGGGTCCCGGGTTTGCTTTCGTCTTCTTTGTCGCGCGCGCACCGCTCCACGGAACAGATGCGGCTCGTAATAATAAATTAATTAGATAATTAAAGTTTATTGTACCGAGTTATGTCTTCAGCCCTTTACCAGAAGGCGGAGATCAAGCGATAGCCCGCCACTGGGAAGCAAGCCTCTTTCTGACCCAGGCGAATCGTTACTCCTTGTTTGCCAAATGACTCTAATTATTAGCTCTCTGATGGTGGTCTCAGCTAAACAGGTTAGCTATTAGAAACAGCTACCACTTTTTATCTATCTAACTCGCCTTCAATTCTATCCAAAGGAATGTCTCTCAGAGGACATGCAGCTTCTTTTTCTGTTTCATTTCGCAGAAGTTTCAAACACGTGAAGATTATTATTGCATTTATTGCATAGAAATATTCAAGTTTTTAAGTCGTTGACAACGCAGTTTCTTCTACGAATATCTTAATAAATGCATCCAGCACATTTTTACAAAATTATTTCATTTAAAAAAAAAAGAAAAAGAAAACAAGTAGCTAATGTTGAAAAATTTTTCGAGCATGATTAGATTGCAAAACTTCTTTTATTATTAAAACACTTAAGAGTGATTTTTAAACATGTACTACAAATTTAATTTAAAAGGATGAAAGCAATTTTGCTTTTTACCTTATTCCCTAACGATTTTTCTTTAGAGCCCGGCAACATTCTCAAAGCCCTCGACTAAATCTATAAATTCCCTTCTTAAGTCGAGGGTGCGTCGTAATCCCGGAATTTATGCCGTCTGCAGGCGAAGCGGCGCAAAAAAAAATCTTACTGTGTTTGCAGGGCATAAAACACCTTGCTTGAAACAGATTCTCCGTTTCCCGGATTCTTCCTCCACCGCCGCCGGCGCCGCCTCCGTCGAAGGACTCGCGGGGGCGCAGGCGAGCCGGCAATATATCACCTATTCTAAACAGTCGTATGCAAAAATCCTTCCTTGGTCGATAACACGAAGAAGAGAAGTTTCACTTTGCAAGAAAAAAAAAGAAAGACCCAGCATGTAAGTTTAAGTTGCCGGTTTAATTGGGTTTAAAAGGAAGTCTGTTGTTAGGACTCTTGCTTAACTCGCTCATCGGACGATTTAACATCTGCGTGTCTTATTACAAGAGTTAATAAACCGAACCTTCTTCGAGCTTAAGAAAATCTCATTTGGAATAATATTCAAGAGGAGACAAAAAAATCCCATGCATTCTACTTCGATATACAGGGTGACTGTAATAGTTATGCAACGCCTGCAACTTGCACTATTTCATTTCACCATTAAAAAGATGTTGACGAACTTGTTGGGCCTAGTTGATACCTCAAACTTCCTCCTCAACATCGTTCCTCGATAGCCAGTGTTACTAAAAAAGAATGATGAACACTAGGTTTGAAAAGAAATGACTGATAAAAATTCTAGAGAACTATTAGATGCGGGTTGATGAAAATATCATTTGAAATAATACTCGAGAGGCAAAAAAATCTATTAATTCACACCTTCCTACGCATGCTACTTACACAGGGTGACTGTAATAGTTGTGCAATGCTTGTAGCTTGTATTATTTCATTTCACCATAAATGGTAACGACGAAAGAATATTGACGAACTTGTTGGATTTAGTTGATTCCTCAACATTTCTCAACATCCTTCCTCGATTGCCAGTGTTACTTTAAAAAAATGATAAAGACTGGACTTAAGAAAGAATGTCCGAAAAAATTTCTACAGAAACTGTTAGCTAGCAGAATACAAATTACAAACAAAGAATACTTAGGAAGGTTCCAAAATAGCACGTGCATGTGATGATGTTGTTAAGCATGGTGATCAATAAATTTGAGAAAATATGCTTCAAATTCGTGTCGTTTCACCTTGACAAGAGAAATTCCTAAATCGATTCCAGCATCAAATTTTCGATCCTTTTTTGTTTTTAATCGTTTCATTAGGTAGTCGAAATATTTTGTGTTTTCTTTTTTTTGTGTTTATTGAAGCGTTTTGTTTCATTGAAAAATCGAAATGGTGATTGTCACTTTTTTGTTCCACGTTTTTATTTTTGTTTCTTGTTTTTTGTTGATCGATAATTCGAAACGACTTTTATTTGTTTATTATTATTTTTTTTTTTAGTGGAAAGGTCGTCGACTGTCTTTTGTTTAATCAAAAATTCGAGTCGTTTCCCAGATGTTCAAGTCGTCAAAATTAAACAAAACAGCGAAGTGCGACTTGAACGGTGATTTCGATCGTCTTTTGTTGCATTCAAAATTCAGAAAGGCGATCTTTTCATTTGCTTTTTGAAAAGTTTGTTCATGAAACTTCATGTTTCGTTCGAATTTTGTTTGATTAAAAATTCAAGACGAAGATTTTCAATTTTTTTTCCAGAAGTTTCTTGACACGTCTTGGATTCGGCAGAAGCGTTGATTTTTTTTAACGTTTTTTTCGTTTTATGAAAAATTCAAAATGGCGATTTTCATTTGTTTTTTGAAAAGTTTATTAATGAAAGGTCATGTTTCGTTCGTCTTTAGACGTCTTTAGATTTGATTTTCATTTTTTCACAGATTTGTTGACCCATCGCGTGTTCGACAGAAGCGGTGATTTTTTTTTAACGTCTTTTGTTTTGAAAGTGGTTTTTGGTTTGCAGTGAAAATTTCCAGCTACGTGTCTGCTGAAGAAGCCCCAAATAGGGCTGAAACAGCTGTGTAGAGGCTGCTCGAGGTTTTCACTGCAATCAAAAACGATTTGCAACAAAAAATTTTAAGTCTTCTGTTTTATTAAAAATTCAAAATGGCGATTTTCCTTGAATCGAGCCGTGAATTTTTCGAATCGTCGAAATGGCGATCGATTTTCATTTTTTTTTTTTTTCTTTGAAAAGTGTGTTGAAACGTCGGCTGTCTTTTGTTTAATGCAAATTCGAATCACATCACAGATGCAAAACTAAACCTAACGATTGAGTGCGACTTGACCATGACGACGTTGCGATCGTCTTTTGTTTGATCGAAGCAAACTGAACGCATTTCTTTAGTTTTTGTTTTTTTTTTTGTTTTGAAATTTTATTTTTTCAATTGACCTCGTGTTCACTAATACCATCGTTTCACTTTTTTTTGTCAACAATTTCCTGTAATTGGATGTTCACTGTTGGGGGAACAAAGAATGAATTGAATGGAATTTTTGAAAATCTAATTTTTCGTAAAATTTTTGAATTTTCGAATATTTTTTTGATTGTGAATTTTTTACAGTGATGATTTTTTTTCATCTAAATTGAATAAATGATTAAGAGCAACTTTTTTGAGTGCTGTTACTTACGGTCGTCTTTTGTTTGAGTAACGCGTCTCGCTTCTTCCGAAAGTTTACTTTTTCAACCGATCTACGTGTTTTTTTTTGTGAAATTAAATTTTTCGTTAAATTTTGGAAGATTACATGCTGAATGTTTGACATTTTTTGATTTGATCGTTCGTCTTTTATTTCTGAAAAAAATTCAGAATGGCGATTGCTTGCTTCAGAATGGCTTACCCGAAGAAGTTTGTTGACCAGGATGATGAAGAAACTTGTTAAAAAAAGAAACGCTGACTGATAAACCATAAACTACCTAGAAAGTAACTTCTCCTTCTTCTTTTTCCTCTCTTTTTTTTTGACATTTAATTGTCATCAATATATTAAACTTTTCTCTGTTCTAGTCATAAACATCAACTGTCATTTTGAACCGTTTCAAAGGCAAACATTATTACAATTAAAAACAAGAGCATCCACAAGAAAATCCTTTTGCTTTGATCGCATGAAACTCACACGTTTTAAACACAAAGCACACAAATCCCCGTTTCGTTCCGTTCCAAAGAGCACAAAGCCAAGGTACTAAAAAAAAAAAAACCTTTTACCCAAGTAAAACGCATGCCTAACATACTTCTGTAATGAAAAACAAACACGCACACACCCTCCGAAAATTCGGTGGTGGCGTAAGGGCGACGACGTCTGTGCGCTCGCCACGGTCAATATTTACACGGCGTTTAAGAAAATTGAATTATTCTCTTTACGGCGACGGGGAAAAGGAGGCGGAGGAGGACGGACGGCCGCCGCAAAGCCGCAATTGCGTACGATCGTGTGAATTTCAATTTGCAGGAGGGCCCTCTTTGTGAATGCGGTGTGCGACTGCACTAATACTTCATCCGGGGGGGCGTTGGAAGGAAGTTTCGGGGGTTGTTTCGCCTATTTCTGCGAAACGTGCCGGCTTACACTGTTAATTTAGCAGCTGGCGCACATCAAAGCGATCGCGAAAAGGGAATTTGATTAAGAGGGGGCGGGAAAAACGACAGTCTTCTGATACGTAAACGCCTTTTCGTCAGAAAATTCAATTCAAAGTGATTGACAACCACTTCGTTTAAAAACATTTTGGAAAAAGTACCAAATTTTCTATACTTTGTGTAACGAACCGCGGGTTATTTATCTAGAAATTTAGGGGTGGTCAACCTCAATACTACTACCACCCCTAAAACTCTTTCTACTGTAACAAATAACGACGATCCCCTCCTACGCAACAGATTGAATCATTGTGACATGTAACTCAGCTCATATTTCATTTGGTACATGACGACATCTAAAAGAGGTTATTATGTTATGGTGAGGCCTTGTTTTTTTTAAGCGATATTAAGTTGGTTATCCACAGAAACCTTAAGGCAAAAACTAACCTCGGCAAGACCAAACTATTAATCCTAGTAATTCTAGAAAAATTTTGAAACTAAGTATTCAACCTCAATACTTCCCTTAAAACTCGTTCTACTGTAACAGATAACGATGTTCCCTCCCCCTCCCCCGCGCAACAGATTGTATCATTGTGACGTGTAACTCAGATCATATTTCATTTGGCACATGACAATCTAACAAATTATTTATTATTTTATGGTGAGGCCTTGTTTCTTTCTCGTTTCTTAAACGATATTAAGTTGGTTACTCACAGAAGATCTTAAGGCAAAAACTAACGTTGGCAAGGTCGAGCTATTAATCCTAGTAACTCCAGAAACATTTTCAAACGTAAATACTGTGACGATTTAATGCGTGACGAATTAATCATACGTGCGTCAGAGCCAAGCTCAGAGTCCCGAACGTTCGACGGCCCGGCCGTCCTAATGCTTCTGCCGACGGAATTCTCTAGGCCAGAACAGTGTTGCCAATTACAACTTAATCAAAAGTTCCTTTTTCGCCACTTTATACGTATTCCCTAAATTAATCAGTTTGGCGTAGTTTGGGCTACTTCTGGCTATATTCAGTGTTGCCAATCAAAAATTCCCTTTTCGGCAAACAATATTTCCCTAGAATTCCCTAAATTATTCAGGAAAATTTAAATAAGACGCTAAAGTTAAAAAAAACGATTACAATTAAACAATAAAAAAATTTATAACATTTTCCTGCAATTAACTATTAAAACAAACGATGAGGCGCTTTGCAGCACCTTTGCAACAATCAGAAGCAGTGTTGCCAACTCATTAAATTTCAAAATTTGTTGGTATGCACCTTTCTTAGAGAAAAAATCGTATTTTTACATTATTTATTCCGAGATAGCGCTTAATAATAGTGAAAAAAAAATAAGAAAAAGAAACTGAAATTAAAAAAAAAAAACTTTTATTGATAAGATAAAGATGGGTTTGATTTGATTTTCCAAAATTTGTTTTGATTTGTTTCTCGAATGTAACACGATTGATACTTGTTTATGGATTATTGTTTTTCAATTTGGATTCGTCTTCAAACATTTCCGTTTTTGTTTTTAATTTTTTCTTGCGATCATCAATTGTTTCCGTCTTGAAATATTTCACTTTCAGATTTTTTTTTGGCGTTATTGCCGTTATTGTTTGAAAGCGATAGTTCTGAATTCATAATTTGTTTTTTTCTCTTTTTTTTTGATATTTGAAATTGTTTCTTTTCCTTTCTTAAGTATTACGATCGTCATTTGCTTTTATTTGTGGTTTTTCATCGTCATTTGTTTTTTCTTTTCGTTCTCACATTAATTAATCAATTTTTTTTGTAGTTCTTCGCGGATAATTACAGTCATCATGTGTTTTTACGATCGTCATTTGATTTTATTTGTAGTTTTTCATCTCATTTGTTTTTTCCTTTTTATTCTCAAAATAATCATTTTTTTGCACTTCTTCGGGAATAATTACAGTCATTTGTTTTTACGATCGTCATCTGTATTTATTTGTTGTCTTCCATCGTTATTTTTTTTTCCTTTCTTTTTCAAATTAATTAATCAAAATTAATTTGCACTTCTTCGCGAATAATTACGGTCGTCATTTGTTTTTTTTCCTGCTTTCTTCAGAAATGTTCGTTTTGTAGCTAAGTGATTTGTTTTCACGATCGTCATTTGCTTTTATTTGTGGTTTTCCATCGTCATTTTTTTCCCTTTTCGTTCTCAAATTAATTAATCAAAACTTTCTTGCACTTCTTCGCGAATGATTACAGTCGTCATTTGTTTTTACGATCGTGATTTGTGGTTTTCCATCGTCATTTGTTTTTTGTTTTCCTTTTCTTGCTCAAATTAATCAAAATTTTTTCTTGCACTTCTTTGCGAATAATTACAGTTGTCATTTGTTTTATCATGCTTCCTGTTCGTTTTGTACATAAGTGTTACGATAGTGTTTTGTTTTTATTTGTTGATTTTTGTAAAAAAAAATTCCAATTATTATTAATGTTGTTTGCTTTCTATTATTTTTTTTTAATTCGAAATCTACAGCAACTGATTTTAGTTCCTTTCTTCTATATGTATGATTGTCATTTGTTTATCTTTTTCTTGTCAGGAATTTTTGTTTCTTTTTCATTTGTAGTGGGCTTCTCTATGGCCAAAAAGCTTTACGTTTCTTTTTAGTTGCTTGCATTTTCCAACTCTTCGATCGTGTTTCCGGGTCACCATAAATGTTCTTGTTCTTTTTTTCTGTTTCTGATTATCATTTTTATCTCCTCGCGCAAAATGTAGCGATTTATCTTTTGTTCCCCCTGGTTTTTTTTTCTGTTTCTGATTATCCTTTTTTTTATCTTGTCGCAAAATGTAACGATTTACCCTTTGTTCACCCTGTTCCCTTTAGTAATTTCTGAATTTTATTTTGGATTTTTATTATTGATTACTCCTTGAGAAATGTTAAGTTTATTTTTCGTTAAAATCCGAAATATGTCGATTAAAAAATGATCATATTAATCTTACGGTTGGTAACATTGATCAGGAGTAAAAAGCAAACCAGCGTGAACTTTGCTAACATTTTTCGTCGATTTATCTTAAAACATAATCACCAACATTAAGAAATGAAAATACTAAAACAAAAAATCGTTTCATTCGAAAAGTTTCAACTAAGGAGGTGAGTTTTTGCAATTCTTCCCTTTTGCAGTTTTTTTTTTGTTTAAAATTATCCTTAGATTTAACGCCTTCTTTCCTAAGTTGGTAACACTGGGCTACAAGCCCCAAGAAAATCAGCCGGGTTTTAAAAAGACGCGCGCCGAGAATAGGAAGAACAGACGTCGCCAGTTCCCATCGAAGCTAACTATCGCTCGGCTTATGTTAGGATAAGATTAGTATATAGCCGGAATTAAATAAATTAGTTGACTAATAAATTAGTTTCAGTTTCATCGAGTATTTTATTTTAAAATAAATTAAAACGAACCTTAAATTCGTAGCAAGATAATATGAAGACTGAACTTTAAGGAAATATCGCCAGTTTCCTTTGAAATGGCCAGTAAAAGACCTGCGACATATCCTGAAAACATTTCTGCAAATTTCGCCCTTTCATCGGCAACTCCTAAAGCAAAACTGACGGAAAGAGAGAGAGAGAGAAGAAATACTTCGACTTAATTATTATTCCTGAAACTATTAAAAGCTCCTAAAATAACTTTTTACGCGGTCCCAAACGTCGGCCTTAATGAAGAACCGACGTAAAAGTCGGTAATTAGTAACGAGCACATTAAAGATACATGCAGGCGCATAACGGCGGAGGTTTTTTCCAGCCCGTTTTTATTAGGGCATAATTTACGGCTGGCTCTCTGAATCGTTAATATTTGCCTTGGCGTAATTCCGTAATTTATGGCGCGTTCTCTTCTCGTTTCCTCCGCTAATGCATCTCGGAGATAATTACCGTCGCGAAAGGCTAAGGTGAGTAAAGTACGAATTCTTACGATCTTTGCTGAAAGGCACTTAGGCAAGCCGGTTTGGGCTTGTGGAACACGTGTTGTTGCAGGTTTCAGTTTTAAATTAAAAGATGCACTGCCTTTTTTTTTGTTTTCTCCTTTTGTCCCATTTTGTTTCCGAATTTATTAAATGATTTTCTTATTTGAAATATGAAGTCGTCAGTGTTAGGCTGCGGTTACGATGGATGCGTATTCTAACGACTCTCCATTGTAACCACAGCCTCATTCTTAGTCACAATGAAGCAGTTACAAGTTTTCTGTATACAGCGACATTGTCATGTATTCTATTCATCAAATTGCTTAAGATCTAACACACCCGCCAACAAGACAATTTTAAAATGTGGCTTTTCCATAAAGTTTTGGAATGGTACCAATGACCATTTCCGTTCCTCTCGCAACTGTACATGAAATGACGCAGTTCCAAAATTAAATTAAAAGTAATTTACGAACAATTAATTACACGAACCGTTGAAGGTATGTAAATTGAAAATATTTTAATTAAACAACGGCGACGTAACAGTGAATACATTTCCTGAAACCTTCAGTAATTAGAAAATAATTTCGTATCATTCGGTGTTTTTAATTTTCTTTAATTCTGTGGTTAATTTTACGAAATAAGTTTTAATTCGTTTAGTTACATACCGTTTTTATGTCTTGTAGTTTCTACAAAAAAAAACAAGTGTGCGTGACGAAGAACTGAAGGAATGCGATGTTAACAGTAAATTTTGTTGTTTGAAAAGGATTCGACGAATAATGGAAGATAGAAGGAACAAACAACACGATGTTAACCATAAAGTCAATTAAATAATTTTCAATCTAGAACTCAAGCAATTAGAAAAACGAAAGTGAATTTGGGTAAGCCAAGTTTGAGCAATTTGAATTTGAATCGGTCCCGGAAGCGTCAGGAATCAAGTTCAAAAGAAAAAAAGAAATGATGGATTTGAGGAATCGGATTCGAAAGAAACTCGATCAGATTCGTATAAATCAAGTCGAATTTTTGAATGAACCCAAAATCGGTTTTGGAATCGCATCAAAATCGAATTCGAAAGAATCAGAATCGGATTTGGTTTAACTAAAACTAGGTTCGGATGAATCAATTGATTTCGACGGAAACAGATTTAGATAATCGAATCCAATTTGGATGAATCATAAACGAGTAAGGACGAAGCTCGACCAGATTCGTATAAATCAAGTCGAATTTTTGAATGAACCAAAATCGGTTTTGGAATCGCATCAAAATCGAATTCGGAAGAATCAGAATCGGATTTGGTTTAACTAAAATTAGGTTTGGATGAATCAATTGATTTCGACGGAAACAGACTTAGATAACCGAATCCAATTTGGATGAATCACAAACGAGTCAGGACGAAGCTCGACCAGATTCGTATAAATCAAGTCGAATTTTTGAATGAACCCAAAATCGGTTTTGGAATCGCATCAAAATCGAATTCGGAAGAATCAGAATCGGATTTGGTTTAACTAAAATTAGGTTTGGATGAATCAATTGATTTCGACGGAAACAGATTTAGATAATCGAATCCAATTTGGATGAATCACAAACGAGTCAGGACGAAGCTCGACCAGATTCGTATAAATCAAGTCGAATTTTTGAATGAACCAAAATCGGTTTTGGAATCGCATCAAAATCGAATTCGGAAGAATCAGAACCGGATTTGGTTTAACTAAAATTAGGTTTGGATGAATCAATTGATTTCGACGGAAACAGACTTAGATAATCGAATCCAATTTGGATGAATCACAAACGAGTCAGGACGAAGCTCGACCAGATTCGTATAAATCAAGTCGAATTTTTGAATGAACCCAAAATCGGTTTTGGAATCGCATCAAAATCGAATTCGAAAGAATCAGAATCGGATTTGGTTTAAATAAAATTAGATTCGGATGAATCAATTGATTTCGACGGAAACAGATTTAGATAATCGAATCCAATTTGGATGAATCACAAACGAGTCAGGACGAAGCTCGACCAGATTCGTATAAATCAAGTCGAATTTTTGAATGAACCCAAAATCGGTTTTGGAATCGCATCAAAATCGAATTCGAAAGAACCAGAACCGGATTTGGTTTAACTAAAATTATGTTTGGATGAATCAATTGATTTCGACGGAAACAGATTTAGATAATCGAATTCAATTTGGATGAATCAAAATCGAATCAGGACGAAGCAGAACGGGTGTCCTTAAATACCAAGTTTTACAGCAAAGAATTCTCAAATCATTTCAAAAGTCTTTCCATCAATGATTTAAATTAGGCGTTCCCTAAAACTACAGGATGGACAAATATACCTAGCTGCAAGATGGAATAAAAGTCTTCCGGTTCAAGCCTTCTGATCTGCAAATTAAATTCCTGTAATACTGCAACAACTAGTTTTTTATTATTCCTTTGAATTGACTTATTGACGATTGATCTGAATTCAATTATTTCTCTTTCTCTTTCAAACCGGAGCTTTTTCAAGTAAGATCAATTTAGGTCCAGGAGCTCAACTTTGAGCTGAGGCTTAAACCGTTAGCAACGATTCTTTCAATAATTGATGTGAAGGATTTAAGCTTCGGTTTAAAGTTTAAACCGTCGCGTCATTGTAAAACTGGGTCTTAGAGTTTGGAGCATGATGATGATTCAATAGTCGAAATGAATTTGAGATGTTCAATTTTAATTCAGTTAAATTGCGATTTACCGAAATCAAATTCCCATGATTCAAATGTGACTGGCCATTCAAAAGGAGTAGAATCAGATGGTGATGGTTTTGGATAAATCAAAATCGAGTCGGGACCAATCAAAATCGAATTCAAAAGAAGCAGAATCTGAAATGAATTTGGTTTAGATCAGCCAAGATCTAATTTGGGCGAATCAAAATCGAATTCAAAAGAAGCAGATTAATCGGATTAATTTAGATGAACCACAATTGATGTTGGACTAATCAAAATCGATTGTAGAATCAGATGAATTAATCAAGATTTGAAAGCTAAAATGAAGCCAAACTTTTTGATCCTCACTCGTCTTCTTTTCAGCGAGTCGAAAACTATTGTTGCAAAGTCTGCCCAAATTATCCCAACGTAACAGAAACGAAATTCATATCTTCACTGGCTTTTCTTAACGTAGGAGAATCCTCTGGTGGTTTTTGCTCTAGAATTTTGGAACACTTATACCCTTAAAGTCATCAAGGTTCGTTAAAGAAGACGTGCAAAATAAAACAAGGGACTTTCCGGTTAATTACTATTCTCTCGGCGAAGCCGACCAAATTCAATTAAACTTTTGTCGTTCCTTAATTTCATAATCAGCAGTTAATTAGGGGAATTGGGCCGAACTTTCCGACCCTAACTCGATTTTTCCCGCCAGAGCCGAAACACCCTGCCCAAATTGAATCTGCCAAAGAAACGATTTCGATCGCATCGCTTCTTATCCTGTCCAAGGGAAGAAACGAGTTCCGTTCCTGGCCTGACCTCCCCCTCCTCCACCCCCTGCAGACGTTATGGGAATTTTGCACTCACTACAGGGCCCCCATAAAGTGTACTTTCCTATCTTTATTGGCGTACATGAACCAGACGCCGGCATCAAAATTCCGTGTACGTGGTAGGGTAGTGTGGTACACTCAGGTAAATGTCGACGCTCGGCATCGGCGTCTAAAGCACGTGCACGGCAAGGACGGTACTGTACACGTGCGCCGTCGCCGTGGTAACGGGTCGATGTTTTGGCCATAAAGTTTTATGGCCCTGGTGCAGACGCACGCACTGCCGTCGGGGCGCTGTGATTCAACGGCCGACAGCATGTCGGCTAGCGCCGTTATGTCTGCTGGAAACTCGTAAAAACCATTGAAGTTCGTCACTCGAGGGGGATCGAACCCGTCAATAAAAGAATTTTTATAAACAAAGGCGTAAAAAGATGGGCGCAAAGACCGACTAGAAAATACATCGTACATAAAAGTTTCATCGTAAAAAAAGGCGAAAGTAGGTTTTTTTTCCATCCAATCCAATGAAGTTGTCATAAAATGACAGCCCCAAGAGATAAAACATTTTTAGAATTTCGCGAGCGTGAAAATACGTTTATTAAGAGATTGAAGTGTTCATTCCAGAATAGAGAAATTTCGTCGTAAAAAATTATTATTTGCATTTACCATAAAATTTAATCATTTGAAAAATTTAATTTTCGTATCCTTTTTATGTGGCGTAACGATAATGAAATGTGAACTACTCTTATATTCTTTACAGCTCGTTGGAATGCAATATGATAATTAGATAACTGGCGTACGGAATTACATATTTTGACGTCATCGTACTCTATCTGCGTTATCATGACGTACTCCGAAGAATTCAGGTAAGTATTTTTGGAAGTCGCGAGGTTATTCTGGAAATGACGTCAAAATATGCGACTCCGAACTCTACTGATAACGTTCAGTCTGGATATTTGTATGAAAAATTATTGATGATAAGCCAGCCCAGACTTAACTCTGTCACGATAAACTCAAACTCACACAACTGTCCGGAGTTCAAACTCGACTGGAGTTAAGAGTTAAATCCGGGAGAAGTTGGGAATCAGGAGATCCGCCGCCGCCGCCGCCGTCGCGTTTTTCGTCCCATGCAAATTTAGGGCGTTGTGACAGTGTTCGGAAGTAAGTTTTCTCGTCTCCCTGTCTTCGTCGGGTGCGATTTGAAACAACGAAACTTAATTAGAATCGAAACGTCCTCCGCCGCGCCCTGATTTATTATTTAAATTCCGACGAACGACGCGCCATATTGCTACAAAATAATGCGCCGCGGCGGCGGCGGCGAAATTTTAATTACAGAAGGAAGGAAAAAGTATTTGCAGCACTGAAGATCCTTGATGGGATTAAGAAAGCGCGAGGAGGATTCCTGGAAAAACGCAAAATAGAAAGAAGAAAGTTTTAATTAAAGATTAACACAAGCAAAAAATTATTTGTATTTTAAGGAAGGCGAACAATTAATCCTCTTCACTAAAGACAGGGTTTCAAGCACCCCCGCCTGCCCCTTCGAAAACAAATTCAACCCTCGTCTAAATATGCTTGGAAAACGGCGTACCACATAAAATAATCGGTGTTTGCGCTTTGGACATCATCACGTCCTTCGAGACGCGAATGTCAGCCGGCAGGACTATTCCAGGATGATCCCGGGCATTAACTTCGAGCACGTAGCGGCGAAGCGTGCATTATGAGGATAAAGACGAGACCGAGGACGGGATTGGGGCGTCCCGACGTCTCCGCGTTTCGTTGTTCGAGATAACGCCTGCGTCACGAAGTTTGCGATCGCTTTTTAAGGGTAATAAGCGCTTAAATTACGCAGCAAGCAGGATGACGACGCGCTCGCAAGGATTTTGCACGAACCGGGTCCGCACGACGAAGAAATAAAAATAATTTTCCAATGAAAACCGGAGGAGGTGATTTCAGGGGGGGATAATGCAACAACAAAGTTCGCAGATAAAAGGAAACGATTTTCTTTCGCGCTTTGAACCCTGAATTTTAAGGATAATGGACTAGAAAATTCTTATTTAAAAAAAAATTACCTCCACTCATTATTTATTACTGTCACGTTAAAAAAAATTGACGATTTTAATTCATTTTTTGATCGGATTGCACAAAATATTTAAGCCAAGATTAATTTAATCCTAAGTTAGAATGTGACAAACGAGACTACGCATGTCACAATCTAAGTCAGGTCTAAAGTTAATCCTGGCTTAAATCTTTTATGCAATTCATCCTTAATCTTCTGCTTTTCGAATTCTTAAAATTAATTATTTAAGTTGTAGTTTTGGTTATGCGCTACACAACAAAGAAGAAGCAAAGTCATTTTTAATTCTCTTCACTGGGCAATCCAACGTTTCCGGAATAAATTTCCAAAATGACATGACACCGCAGATATAAAGCGAAGACGTCAGAATATGCGATTCCGATCTCTAGTTATAAAAGTTGATTAACGAAGAGCGAAGAGCGTCCCGGAAAAAATAAAATATGAAACGGTTAAAAGCAACTTTAATTCACCCTGTGGTACTTTGTAAGCGTGCAATCTCTGGCACAGTCGGATGCGTATGACACAAAACGACGGCGATATGTCAGCGTAATTGTAAACATGAGTTATTCCGTTTCTGGCCGGATTCCGCACATACATTCCCGGTAATGAGGACATTCTTCAAGCGGTAATTGCCCGATTTATTTTCGTTTGCGCGTCGCTTTACGATCGGCGGCGGATGAGTAATCCGTCGGCGTCGTTTATGACGTGCAATAAACAGGCGTCGGAAGAAATTGTTACTATTATTATCATCGTATATACACTTTTTAAATAATCGTATTAAAAAAAAAATCATTCAGATGTATAATGAACACTTGCGTATACCGGATGCGCTATTGTAAGTATGGTATACACGATCATCCACGAAGCAGTCTGATCGCATGATGGAGTTTCAATGTACGATCAAATATTTTAATCTAACACGTACTTACAATGCACATTTTTAATAATGAATTAAAAATTAAACCAATTGAAGCTGTGTGCCTGCATAGAACGGAGCACCCGGTATATACATGCTTGAACACAATATTATCTCAAGTTGTTGAATGTGTTCTTTTCCATTCCCAGTTTGAAACACAGACAGATGACTGAGATTATCTTTCCTAATTTGCATGTATGCACGTGCAAGTTTACAAACATGTCGCATATTTATGACGAAATTTATATAGTTACAAGGAGCCCCGTGCAGAACATCAAGAATGTGTCTGGCATAAATAAATCTGGAACACAAATAACAACAACGTCTTCCTTCATCCTTTCTTTTTGTATTCTGTATTCCACCTTCAGAAACCATATTTTCTTTCCCTTTTTCAGTTTAATTCTAAATTGGTTTCGGTTTGTTATACATTATTGTTCATTATTTTCCAAAGTTTCCTGTTCAGGACAAGTTCAAGTCCTGAGATCAAAATTACTTTACATCATGTGCTTGCAAAAGTTCTTTGTGCTTTTAATAAAGCAACATTTAAACGCAAATATTGTGATTAATTTTCTTTCAATTTTCCCCACGTAAGGCAATGAAAACCAAACTACAGGGGACCTGGGCAAATTAGGGGTAACAACAGTATAAATAAATTTATTCCTGTTTTTACTGAATACGTTTAACACTGATTTAATTGAGAAATTATTTTAAAAAGCAATCTGGAAGATAGTCTAATCAAGGTGTTGGCATGGTAGGAGAGCATGACGGGGTACATCCCCGTTCTTCGCAGTATTAGTCGCGCGCTAATCGCAACAACCAATGCGACACGAATATTTTTTGTGACTTCCATGACATCACACTTGTTTGCTCACGGATTCATTCAGGCCGTCGCGTCGCATCGAACAGAAGGGATACTACGAGCTGGCTCTTTTCGGATTTGGTCTAATCTCATTTCTAAAATGAACAGCAGTCATTCCAATGGAGAGAGCTCCCTCCGCGAAAGGAAATCCGGAAAGCTGTAGACTTCTAATCCATCGCTCGAAAAGAAAGGTAATTAATACAAGTATAGATGCAAGTGGGCTTCCTGTAAATGCTAAATTGGAGAGAGAGATTGTGAGCTTCAGTAACTGTGAGGTCCAAGAAGTTAAGAGACTAATAGTTTCAGTTTCTAAAATGAATTTCATTTTATGATGTATCCAAAGATAACCTAGTACCTTTGTAGATAACCAAAATATCATTCACACATCTGCATTGAAGTTTTGACATATAATTGTGTAAGTGGGCTAGCAGATGAGAAAAACTTTTTTCAAGTTCAATCAAGAAGAAGTCGGCCAATAAGGGAGGCTAAAGCAAGTGCTTCGTATTAAAGACAAAGAAGAACTCTTGAAGGATAACTTTGAGTAAGGATTGTAAGAAGACAATCTCACAATGCAACAAGTCAGAGGAGCAGAGCAATTCGTTTCAAGAATAATTAAACATTCTGGGGCCGGAATGGTGGTGAAATGATTGCAAAGAAGGTTATTTACTTATATAAGTACATTGATTCTGGCTGAATTCTTGGCTTCCGGTTGGAATCGCGTGTCTCAGATTGAATACTTCCATAGAAATTTTCAAACCCAATAACCTGAACCATGATAATGGCTGTTACCTTCACGGTACATGGAAATATTTCATTAACGACCCATCACGCATCAACAGATCAATCCCCGCCCATCGTTCCATCCCCCGTCCCCACCGACCACTATAAATACCACGACAATGGCCGTACCTATGTACTTAGTCTCAACGATTAACAAGAAGCAGCAGCAAGACCACTACAACCAGTAGCAGCAACAGCAGCAGATCCACCACCACCAGCAGTCTTGAGAAAATTCTTCTGCAATTAAGAACGAAATTTCGGCGGTAGAAGAAATCCGAAACACGCGGGTCCAACCGGAAGTCAAGAATTCAACCACGGACGACGGCCGCGGAAGCCTTCAAGTCAATACATTGATTCTTTTATTTTTAGTGAATATATATATACCATACACTTCATACAGTCTTTTTCTTTTGGTTTTCCCTTTTTAGCGACTGTATTTTCCAATTTGTTAAATGTCTTTCCTGCTTGATATGCGACTTCACATTTTCTAAACTTGGAAATGATTTGACAAATAGGGAAACAAATTTGGCAAAAGGGTAACACCAAAAGTAATGTCTTTTGTGTAGACGAAACCAATCGTGTTTCATTACACAATCGTGCAGAGATTGGCATAGTATTGGATTTGCCTTAATCATCGTCGCTTTTAGCCCTGAAAAATTTCACTGACCTTTCAGCAGAAGGATATTTCCCCAAGGGCTGCGCTTCTGGGGTTTATGCTCCAAAATGTTTTTTGTGTTGGCATCAGCGTATTTAATGCAAATTTCACCCTGATTAATAAGCTCTGGACCAATACCTACTTTGACCTTTTCAACACGATCAATTTTGCAATATGGAGTGCAACAGAGTGAGTGAACACATTTCCCCCTTCCCCCAGGATAAAGTTCTGGATTCTTTCTTCCACAGAAGGCTTCAGCACATCTTACCGTTTCGCATTAATTTCAGGTTTTGGTGGCACTCGGGTGGGTAAGTCCTAAGAGTGTTCTTCCCCAAATTGTTCTGTCCACCATAGGTCGTCAACCGAAACTCTCCGTTTTTGGCTTGGGAAAACAGAGTTAAAGTCAAGGATGTTAACAAGATTTGCGTTTCCATCCACTCTAAATTGAGCTTCATCCAACGAAACCACGTACTTTGACTTCTGATCCACAAGCTTCCTTACTTTGGTGAACCAGTTTGCGATGATGTGAACTGACTTTGTCTTGACATTCCTTTACCTTTCAGATGGTCTTTGGAGCGACTGTCTTGGCCATTTGAAGTTGATTCTTCCGCAGCTAAAGATCTATTGATCGGCCTTTCCGGGTTTTATTTTCAAAGGCCTGGATCATTGAATTCCAGCAATACAAAGAGGACCGGATGTTGCATGACCATTGAATGCCATCGATGACATCGATGATTATTGATTAATTAATATATGTATTTATAGCGATTCGCACTTCATTCACGCACATAAATTATTCGAAATCAGGGAGAGTACGGGCGAACAACTCCTCGTACACGAAATCCATTAGTGTCGTTCGATGTTCCGGGCCAATTAAAGCGAAACGCAACGACAAATTAAGATGAATGCCTCCGGGTCGCGCCGCGTTCGGGCGCTTTATCTAAATTAGTTTTAAGTTGTTTATTTCGCCGTCGCCCAACTGACACCACCTGCTCTTTCTCATTGTCGGCCGATCAAGTTTTATGGAGATTTTTAGAGGCTTCCTGCGCTTCTGATGCCCCGGAATAATAAATAAACAGGCACGACGACCCGACCGACGACGTGTCGTGCACCGTAGAGAAATTGAACGTAAACAAGAAGGCGAAAGTCATTTACGTAACAAACGAGAATATTATTTTTGTGTTTTGTGCTTTGAGAAAGAGCGCCGAAGTTTATCTAAGACACCACAGACAAATAAATAGGAATTTAATGGGTATTGTGATTGTAAGATAGATAGATGTAGGGAGCAATAATTAGTGAGGGAGCAAGTTTAACTCCCCCTCCCCTTTATTTAACAAAATACAAAGCTTTTGAATAAATATATCTTATGACTATACAGCGGACAAACTCCTTCCACTTGTATGTTTCCCTTATACCTTAAAATGTCCTCACACTGCTTATCGCATTCATGGTATCTGAAACTTGCTCCTGCATTCCACTACACATCTTGAATACTATTTTCTGTTTTTGTTTGGAAATTAAATTAACTTCCTTGTCTTTTCCAAAAAAGTTCTATTGCTGGGGGTGGGGTATTCAAGGTACGAGCATCAGAAATTTAAATTACGTTAATTTCATACTATTTCACTTGCTTCTATTTTTTTTATTCATTTTTTTGTAGACCGTGAACTTTTAATTAAAAAACTTCTTCGCCCTCTGAAATCTAATGCGCCCTTCTGCATCCGCCCGTCCTTCGTAGTAACGTTTGTAGCAATTACCAACCAAACGAACATAATCAAGATACCACGCGCTGCCATTAAATTTAATATCCACATAACAATGATTTCGCTTCACCCCCCCGTTCCGCCAACCGTCTCGTTCACCGCCCCAAAGGACAGGCGGTCGTAACCGCCAACTTTATGAAACTTTCGTCGCTAATAAAACGGCAGCCGAGCACTAAAATTGCCCCGTATAAAACGCCGATTTACGATTTACGTCTCGGGGGGGTGGGGGAGGTGAAAACTTTTCCGCGCGCATTAACGAAGCAAATTAACGTGTGCGGCTAACGAGATCCGCGCTGGGGGCGGCGGGATCAAACGAATCGGTGGTGAACACCCCCGCGCCGCGACCATGCGACGCGATTCTTTAATTTTCGTTCGGAATTACTAACTCGATTGTTTACGATGCGGCAACCCCCCCCCCCCCCCCCCCCGATGCAAACCACCACAGATCGGTTGTAGATAGGGTGCAGGGAGATGCAGAGCCAGCAGCATTAATCCAGATGCAGTTACGCTAGATTTGATGGAATTATTCCAGTGGCGTAGATAAGAATAAATTCAATTTAAAATAAAATGTAACTTTTTTATTTTATAAGGGTGCAAGTAAAAATTTGGTGCTGGATGGAAACGTGTACCATTACTTTGTCTTTCATACCAATGTAAAAACAAATGCCACAGGCATTGTAACGTTCCTTGAAATGTATTTGATGAGAAGGCTTACCCCCTTATGCTGACATTGCCCAATAGCGTTAATGAAACAAACATTATTTTGGCCAATTAGTTGCAATGCGTTTTTGTATACCGGTTGGTCAAAATATGTCTCTGTCACATGTCTTTGTTGAACAATGTCGTTATGCCTTGCGGAATAAAGGGAGGAAAACTTAAGTTAATAATAAAAATAAATTTAATTTGCCTATTACATAAGGAAGCTTTTGGTAAAAGCACACATTGACTTTTTTTTTTTTGAAAAATAGTAATCTAGTCTAATTAACTGTTGGTGGATGCGCCGGAACTTTACAATATTTTAAATCACTCTGATTCAGCTTTAGCTTTCTCCGAATTATTTGTACCTACGCCACTGCATTTTATGTAAAATCGATGTCGTTGCAGGCACTAAATAATACCCCCCAGCTCTGCACTTATCAGATTCAAATTTTGCATCGTTCTCAGCAATAGTCGAAATCGCCCACAAATTCACCCAACAGGAAATTTCCTTTCAGTTTGTTCCGAAATGAAAAACTCTAAACGCTAATCGTAATCATTGATCTACGCGCGCTATGAGTAAGCAAGCAAGCATCACACACTCCTCGATAAAGACCCTTTTACTACCAAATTTAACGTGTCTAGGCACCCCCCCGATCCAATAATTCTAACTCCTGACGTTTATGGGCCGCGTTGCGCGAGGGCTGCGCGTACGTCCCTGACCGCACGCCCGACGAAACTTCTGCGCCAATATCATGCCAAGGTCTCAATTTAACGTAATGAATCCAAACATTCATCCCTTTTATCAGATCCAGAAGTTTACTAACCTCCCACCATGATCGTAAAGCAGCCAACTTGACGTTTTTATTTCTCGTTCGCTTTTTAAATCCCCTTTGTACCATCGCGCGCGGCTCAGTTATGTTTTTAATTAACATGAAAGAGAGAGGCGAGCTTGGTTGTTTGTGTGTGTTTGTGTGCGCCGAGCTTCGAATGCCCTTTTTGTTTTTTTTTTTCGTTCTTTTTTTTTTTTTGAAGAGACCGTGACCGATGATTGTGCAGTGACGGTGATGAGAGGCAGGCATAGGTCGAGCGATGTTGATGTTGATGTTGATTTGCATACAAAAGAGAAATTTTTGATTCCCAGTGGTTTAATAAAAACAAAACAGTCGCTCTTATAGACCGTACCATATGCGAGGGAAATTCAAATTTCCTCCGGAATTCAAAATTTATTAGAGAGAACCAAAAACGAACAACAAATTTATAATTCATTCTTGTATACAATCTCCTCCTTTGCCAAACTTTTTTATTCAATTTGCGAGCTTAATGTTGATTCTGTTTCAGTGGCGTAGCTGCAGGGGTTGCAGGGATTGCAAAGCAACCGGGCGCTAAGACGCCAGTTCGAACTTAAAATAAAAACCAAAATTTTTATTAGCAAACAAATATGCAGATAGTTTTATACTTTCTGAGATCTGAAAAAATTCACAAGCGCGAAAACTTATTTGTAAGTCACACGTTAATAGTCTTCAAATAAGGAATAAATCGCTTCAGCTTGGGTTCGGGGCGCCTAGGTACGTCACCGGCCATTGTGAGAAAGATTGCCGGGGACGCTCGCGATTACTACCGCAGGTAATTTCTAGAAGGCTGCGGAGCATTCCCGTGCGTACGCAAAGACTCTGGATTTTTCCGCGCGTATCCGGAAGCGAGTGTATTCACTATAAAAACGAAAATCGGGCGCTGCCGGAACAGTTCTTATTTAAAAGCGAAGAATACGAGCATCACGGAGCTATAAACGGTGATGTAATAGAAGTGCAATTTATTAAAATGAATGTTATAAAGAATTTCTAGTGTATTCCACGTGCAGACGATTGTGTTTTTAATAAAGTGTCTAAGATTAGCCGAATTCCGAAGTCGTAAAAAAATGTACGTCTGAAATAAATAAAAAAAAGAAAGGCAAAGAAAATAAAGCAACTTACTGAATTGTCTTTAAATAACTAAAACTACGAGGATTGACTTTTGGAAATATTGTTGCCGGAAAAAATCGAAAAACGCTAAGAAAATTCGGCGAAAACGTTTCAAGCCTTAATTTCGAATGAATGACAGTTGTGGCGCCATCTGTTACCCTTGTGCCTTACAGTTGTACGTTGCAAGTAAAAGATTTCAAAAAAGTGAGACACGTTAGGTTAGGAACGTTCAAAGACAACGTCCTGAACTACGAATAAACAAAACAACTGCGAATAAATAAAATTCTAAACGCAAAACAAGCAAATAATTTGTGTGGATTTGTGCCGCCATCTGTTAACATGAGTCGTAATTGTGTCTTCTTCATTGGGGGAAGAATAATTTCAAAGCATCTGTGAAAGGCTAAGAAAATTCAAGAAATTATGAAAAACGATTAAAATAAATAAAGTTGAAGAGAAATAGCCAGAAAACAAAAAGTAGTGCCAAGCATAAGTAGCGCCATCTCTCAACGTACAGCCGCAATTTTCGGGAAACAGTTTCAAAACAGCTGGAAACAAATTTCTCAAGAAAGTATGCGAGAAATAATTGAAACGTGTCTCACTTAGCGCTAGTTATCGGAAGCTTTTCTAACCTAAAATTGTGTCACTTTTTTGAAATAGGATAAAAATAAGTTTTATTTTGCTTGGCATAGAAAGCAAGCAGCTAAAGAACTGGACATTTAAAACTGAGTTTTAATGAAATGGTTAAACGTTTCTTTTTAGTCGTATATCCAAATACGGACTTGTTCACAATTGTATTTGTAGTTTTAGAATTCTTTGATTTCAAGAAAATTCGATCGTTTTTTATTCCCCTCTGAAAATGCGACCCTGGAAGATTTTGGAAATAGGCGGCAACCCAGCAATCACATCAAATCAGAAATGACTTCGTGTTTTTGTCATTTCGGAGTAGAATGGGTTGCCTATTCTGTAACTTTATCGCGTGACGGCATCCTGTGTCATCTAAACTTATAGTTTTTTAATCGTTTCATTCTGGGATAAGTTCTTTTAATTTTTTTTTTACTGTTATTACTTATTAAGCGAACTTCACTGCAACTCGACCGGACATTAATATATGCGAGTGTTTGTGAGTGCTTAAATTGTTTATTAGCGTAAGCGTACTGAAGATAGCAGCGTTGCTGTCGAAATACGTATTTACTTAAAAATCATTACGGTAAGAGAATTTATTTTTTACTTACTTGCATTACTTATGCCTTTTTGATTTTTATATTTTGAAATTTTCATTTTCATGCGTACATCAAGGAACATGAAATTGAGAAAAAAAATCAATGAAATCGTCATATATTATTATTTTCCATTTATTTTCGTACAGACAAAGCCATCGGTCTTTGACAGCTGAATGAGCATTTACAAACAAAATAATTTTAGGAAACTGATATTCAAAATCAGTTTGAATAGCGTCGCTTACGTTTAAAACACATTCAAAACATTTACAAGACAAATAATTTTTTTTTTAATATGACTTAGAGGCCTGTTTAAACAGCGCCATCTATTATACACCGCTGACAAATATTTAAAGGTAAAAGGGAACATAAAAGGAACATTTAGAAGCAAATTAATATTTAGGAAATCGATATTCAAAACCAGCTTGAATAGAGTCATTTAGGCGCATTTGAAATACTTACAAGGCAAATAAAATTAAAAAAAAGACAGTTTGAACAGCGCCATCTATTACACAAACTATTAAGGGTAAAAGGAAATAAACAAAACTTCCTTTGGAGAGCGTCGCCTTTATTTTGACAGTTGATGAACATTCAAAAGAAAACAATTTTTAAATTTTTAAAATAAATATTTTTTGTACTATTTTTCGAGCGTCCTTTATTATTTGAGATAACGACTTTTTTTCGTTTTTTTGCTTTTTGTTTTTTGTTTTTGATTTCCTTTCAACTTCAGTCGTTCACTTACAAGCAAAATGGATAATGTCTCCCTTGTTTTCTACTAATCTTTTTCTACTAATTTCATTTCATTTATAATTCGATCTTTATTCTTCATTTAGAAATTTCTAATGGCAGAAAGTATCGAAAATAACAAAGAAAAGCCAGGATTACAAAGGAAGAATAGAAGTAGAACGTCAGAGACAGGAATTTTGTGGATATTTTGTGTAGGATTTTTGTGGATATGTAAAATTGTACAAAATGAAAGAAACCGCCATTTTTCTTTCAATTTTTACCAAATTTTATGCAGAAAATAAATAAGGCAAAATAAAGCAATTCAGACAATTTTTTATTAAATGAGACTAAAATACAAAAAGCTCTTGAAAGCTTTTTAAACTCAAATAAAATATTTACGATTACTTGATGGAGCAACTTAAGGAAAATTAGTGGAAATATTAGATAACGAAGAAATATTTAAATTTACCTCGACATATTGTGAAATATGAAAGAGAATAAATTAGTGCAAAACGCAGAACTTGAATTGAGGGAAAACACAAAAAAAAATCTAGGAAAAACCAACAGATAAAATAAAAAATAGGGGACATTAAAGCAAGAGCTGTAAAGATCAGTATTCAAAGATAAAAAAATTACGGAAAAATTGAACCAATTAAAAAATATGTAAGGAATTAGGATATAATTAAAAGAAAAAGAAGAAACCACTTTCCAGCTGATTATTTCTGTTTAGTACTTTAGTTTACTCGTTTCGATCGAATAATTTCACAATGTTCTGTGTAAGTTAATTCGTTAAAATATCATTCTATTACTGCCACTGAAATACTAACACTAACAAATGAAATTTAATCTCTATGTAGGTATCGTAAGTAATAGACTTTGAAAGTTTCAATAAGTATTGAACTGAAAGAATAATACGAAATTTCGTTATTAATAGAAGAAAGATTGGGAGATTTCGCCAACAAAGAGCCGTAAAATTTTCCCCAAACTTTTCAATTTTCCAGTCTGACGAGCACTTCACTGACCTAAACTTTACTACGCATTGCATACCCATTCAATGACCCGTGAACACTTCACTTAGGCTTTTCGTGATTGAACCAAAAAAAAAAAAGGCCGAGCTTTGTTTTCCCTGAAGCTCAATTCAATCTTTTACGTCGTTATTATTATGGGAACCTCATCTGCGTTTTAGTAATAATAATAATAATAATAATAATAATAACACCTCGCAGATAAGCTCGTTCATTCCCATTTCTATTCATTCCATTTCAACTCCTCTCATGCTTCCCGAATTAAATCACATAAACTCCAAACACGTAATTTGTATGCAGCAGACTTGCAGCGGGAACTTTGTTCTCTTTGTCTTTTCGCTGTTTCGATTAATATTTTATTCCCGGTCGTACCGACCATCCGACGAAATTATGTAATATGTGGAGCTGAAATTGTATTTGCAAGTAACGGGAATACTTCAATATTCCTGAAGTCTGCCCTGAATTTCATGATGGCGAACGCTAATGAGAAGTGAAATAATTCCATAATCAAGTCTAGGCTAGATTAATTAAGTAAATTTACGAGGACGTTTACGTTTGTAAGCTCAAGCTTTCCGTTTTAGTAAAATTCAGAAATGCAGGTGTAAAGCTTGGCGAAAGCTTTTGCAAAAATTTATTTGATGACGAAAACCAACTTTGTTGTTGGACGGATTCCTATTTTTTCATCCCCCAATCAATCAAGAGGTTCACGTTCACCTTCTTTGAACAGTCATTTTTATTTCTGTAGTTAGTTATGAGCTGCGTTTGGATTATGAGATTCCGCTCTTACGTATGGATATCTCCACTCTGCTAACACTCTCGAGACGAAAACTGATGATTACAATGGATTATGTGTTTAACGCCTGCGCAAATACGAATTAGAGCAGTAGTCCTGCGCGCATTTGAATCTGCACGGTTAATCTACTATGAAAGGAACCTCCAAGCCCGTACCCAGGTTATGAGTCATGTTATTTTTCTCGAATAAGATCCTTGACTTGACAGAATTCATTCATCTTCTTTGAAGCCTTTCTATTTTTCTTTAGGTATGGTATCTCAATTTCTTACATACCCCAAACATAACATACCGATTCGGCCCGCCTTTGATCAAAGTGTATCGCACTTTATTACCTCCAAATCCATTAAAGGACTAATTACTACCGAGATTCGACATAATAAACAATCATCACGCCGTCTGCGCGCTCAATATAAATTACCAACTGCAGAGGACGCCGCGTACCAGCAGGAATGTAATTGCATGCATTACACAGCACATTACCAATAAAAGCCGGCGGGTTTTTTGCCTTTCTCGACTAATTAAATTTCTCGAAATTGTTTCGAAGCGCAGAAATTCTAATTGAAATTTGGTTCGTCGCCTCCGCATTATAATGTTACGGCCGAATTTCTGCGAACGCAGAGACCACCGGGTAAAAACTCGCTCGATGGCCGGCGGGTTCTTGGTTTATTGTTTGCGGGCTCGTCATTTCTATTTCTGTTCTAGCCGGAGGACATCACGGCGGTACTAAGAGTAATTTCATGTGTGTGAGCCGGCGGAAAGGATGGACGAGGTGAAGGTACCTGTGCGAACGCAGAATTGAAATCTCCTTGTGGGAATGCACACCATTACTACCGCACACCATTACTACCAGTGAGAAAGTTGCTCAGTCCTTACATTTAATTCCTGTCTCGCACAATAATCCACATATCTGATTGAAAATAATTTTATAATTCACAGGAATCTAAGATTGTCGTTCACTTTGGCAATCACAAAACAGAAGCGTTTCCGGTATCCGCAGCAAATGAAAAACAAATTTTATATTTAATGGACGTGTTGCTAATAAGGACAATCAAGTAATGGGAAAAGAAACTGTGATTGTTGATCAAGAGATAGACTGCAACATATTTTCCAAAATTTTGAATAGATGGTTCATTTTCTGGGTTTGGTGATGCACGAGAAGATGATCTGATCAACCAGAAGCATATTAGTACCTTCTGCTTGATAAGATCTCATACATCACCAAACCCAGAAAATAGACCATTTTTGAAGCAATGCGGATTCCAGTTCTCTATTCCAATAAAAACAAAAAAATGCAGTAGACAATGTACTTAGAGAAAAGGGATATTTTCCAATTCCAAGAGAGTCTTTAGCTTAACCAGCTGAGGAATATTTTCCAATTCCAAGAGTGTATTTGGCTTAACCAGCTAATCCAGCGATAATTTTACCTTCGAGGTATTTAACAAAGGGATGCAAATTGACCATCTTCATATTCCTCGTCCAGCGGCGGTCTTTAAACAGAACCTGAATTTATTGTCAGCAGTCTTTAAACAGAATCTGAATTTATTGTTACAGAAATGTCTTTTCTAAAAACTCAAAGATTGATGGTCTGAGCCAATAACTAGTTTCCTTGTCTTCAAATTGGGTTAATTCAAACGTCCTCCAACGTTTATTTTAATAATATTAATTCACGTTTCCTTTTCCTAGGCAATTATGAGTAAGTACGTCCCGATTTTGGCGGGACAGTCCTGATTTCTAATAATTTCTCCCGCGTCCCACAGAATTTTAAAATTGTCCCGCCTTTTGTAAAAAATACTTTTTTGGCAGTTTTGAAATTTATGTTGTACAATGAAATATAAAATATAAAAAAAGTTATAATCTGGTTAATTATTCGGTTAGTAACACCCGAAAAATTAAAGTTCTTTATTTATTTATATGTTAAGTTTTAGTTTTGGATAGTTAGGGTTACCAATTTATCAAATTTTTATACATTTTGTTATTTCAGTAATGACGCCAAGATAAACAATACCTTGCTCTAATTTCTGTACAAAAATGTCGTCCCTCTCTCTCCGAGCAGTAATTTGTTCTTTGGCACTTCATTTTCTTGGTTGGGTTGGCCTTGCCGAAATTAAAATTCGGTCACCTTAATTAAGGGAAGCAACAGCTTTTGAACCTTGACTTCCTGAATCTTCCAAGAAAAATCATTTTTCTTTTGCAAACTTTGGATTTCATCAACAACTATTTTTATTAAAACCACTGCAGTCTTGACACATAACCTTAACTTCTTTTATCTTGAATTCTAGGATGTAGAATAAAAACCTTGAAAGTGCTTGCCAATTAGATTAATGATCGAATCTACCTAAACTTGATGATGGTGATGAACATTCAAAGTGTAAGTTAAATCTAATTTATTTAAATTTCATGTTTGCCTCTCAGTATATTTTGAAATATTCTCCTTCCATTAATTTTAACAATGATGTCTTCAACAGCTCCTACTAGTTTTAATTTTTTTCTTAAACTGTTTAATTAAATGATTCCTAAAGCTCCGGTTTCCTAGGAAGTCGCGACCGACGCCACGTCCGCTCTAATTAAAAACAATGAAAACCGAGCGAAATCTAGGAAACCACCTTCATTTAATTTCTCGCTCATCTTCTCTTCTTTTCGACTCTCCTAGGAAACCGCAGCTTAAGCGATGACTTCTTGCAGGTTAGATTTACTTAACTGTTTGTTCTCCTTCCAGAGATCTGTTTACGACGCTACTGATGATACCGTAACCATGGTTGCTTTTATAATTTTGTTCTTATTTCATTTTATTGAAAGGAATCCTTCAAGCTCTGTTTGATTAAAAACACCAAATTAATTACGCTTCAACACGTTTCATTCAGGAACACAAAAAGGCCAGAGCCAGGCTGTACGTCGGTCGGGGCAACACAAAAGCAGCAGCAGAACGATCTTGTGCGGAACTAACTAATAGCATTGTGTTGTCTGCGTGGTTCGCATTCACGAAGTGAACGACCTGGCTCTTAGACAAAAGCTTCGTGCTCTTCGGTTACGCTTGGCGGATCACTCGCTTCCGGTTCGGAAGAAGATTGCTTCCTTCCATCGGCGAGCGAGCGTCGAATTAAATATTTCGTTTTTATATAGCGCTTACCGCCGGCCTTTGAAGAAGGCAAACAGTAATTTTCTGCGGGGGAAAGTTTCAGCCCTTTTATGCCCCCTGTGTGTATGTGTGTGTGTGTGTGTGTGTGTGTGTGTGTGTGTGTGTGTGTGCGTGTGTGTGTGTGTGTGTGTGTGTGTGTGTGTGTGTGTGAGCACCGCGACGTGCACGAAATATATATTTAATCAAGATTGTGCTAGGCGTGGTCTTTTTCAGCTTTCAGCTTTCGTCGCCGTTGACCGTTTTATGGATGCGATTTTAGATTAACATCTGGGAGTATAGGGAATTTTTTTCACGAATTTTAATTACGAAATTGCAGGATTGTTAACTAAAAACGCAGATACTTATAGGTATATCTGATCTGACGAGTGTACAATGACAAACAAAAATCAAGGAACTATAACATTACGGCGTCATTCCTTGATTCTTTCATACGTATAAATAATCAATATGCAAAAATCTTTTATTACAATAATATAAAGGATAATATCACCCTTTGTTTTTGCATACATAAATCAATGCAAATGAACTTGATAAAAACTGAAAAGTTTAAAAAAAAAATACAAGCAACCCCGTACTGACGCAAAACACGACGAAAAAAAAAATTAACGATGTTTCCAGTTCGGAATATCGAAATAGACTCGCAAGGGTGTCCCCCGGCGATAACATTATTTACGTTTCATTTCGATTTTACGACGTCTGCGAATGCGTGCTCGCCAAAGATATGAAAAATCCGATTTTTCAAGAGCTGAAAATTTCACGGCCGGCTCGAACGCGAATTAAACTTTTAACTCCCGCCGGACGCACCCCCGCGCGCGCCAGCCCGCCCCCCCCCCCGGAAAAACGGTTCGATGGAGAGATAGGTAACAATAATTTCCCGGCGATGAATTTTAAACGACGCGGATTATTTAATTTCCTGTCGTTAACGAATCACGGCTTGTTTGTGTGGATGATGATGATGAAAAGGACAAATTACGCATGCGAAAGGGAACAATTAAAGCACAGGCCAAAAGGGGAAAGGCCCTACTTAACTAAAAGAAAATTGTAAATCCAGACACGCGTTAGACAAAAACCTGAAAGGATCACTGAACGTGAGTTTTAATTAACGAAGGTCTTTTAAAATTCTCTTTGATGATTTTCATAAGGCAATTAAATCTATTTTATTTAGCCGGCCTTTCTTCTCTTCCGCCGAGTTACATTTTCCAATCAACTCCCGACGTCATATCAAATCCTTAAAGTCGAATCCAGTTTACAATGGGGATGAATTACGTATTACGTGCGACTCAGGCAGGCGCAAGAGACTTAATCACGACGAAAACTTGAGACGTGCCAGCGAACTAATGCAATTTCACAATTTCTTGCTTAAAATATCCTCCCTTAATGCACCGTTAGTCCGTAGTGCGTCGTAACTTCCTACAGCATTAATGAATTGAATCGTAAATTCTCGCGCGCCGCGACGCCCGCCCTCCGCGCGGCGGCGCTGGATTTTACACCCTTCAGTAATTTCGTCTGTTCCATTAAGAAGCTTCCTTGATCCTCGCGCAGGACTATAAACAGTTCGATTACCCGAAATAAAATTCATATTCGCAAACTCCTTCTTTTTCGTAACGTTTTAGAAACATTTTCTAAAAACATATTCTAAACTAAACCATTTCGAAGAAATTACTTTGTATAGCGGCTGCTTACTTAGGTTCTTTTCACCCCTTGACTGCTACCTTCGTGGGCTGCTTCCTTCTGTGGCTCAACAACTTTTCGAACCACCAAACTAAAGCGGTCGCGATTTTTAATAACAAACAGCTTCAAAAAGGAACCTCGCCGAGACAGGAAACTACCCTCGTTACGGGTCGGACGGACGGAGATTACAGTTGGGTTGGTTAGTGACCTACCCTGTATAGAGGATAGACATGACGTAACGGAACGGTTCAGCTGTTTAGGTAGTGAATTATAATTTGTTTAATCTTTTTTTTCTGCAATGTTTTTGCGTTCGATTTTCTTTTATGCGAAGATATTTTTTGATTTTGATTTGATTTATGCTTTGCAAATTATGGCAAGTTGGTG
Source organism: Prosopocoilus inquinatus (assembly GCA_036172665.1). Lineage (NCBI taxonomy): Eukaryota > Metazoa > Arthropoda > Insecta > Coleoptera > Lucanidae > Prosopocoilus > Prosopocoilus inquinatus. The sequence continues at coordinate 5,638,631 of CM069873.1, forward strand.
CTTAATTTAGTTCATTAACCAAAGTCATTAGTTTTGGGGAATTTTTTACAGTTTAATTTCTCGGTTATTTTTTCTTGCAGTCATGTGGTAACGGTTTACTTGTTGCTAGGTGGCCACACTGCTGTTTCTATTTTAGCGCCTGAATATCACAGTTTTTATTGGGCTGAGTTGCGGTGGGTGGCACGCCTTAGTTGTTGACAGGTGGCCACACTGCTGTTTCCGGTTTGGCGCCTGAATATCACGGCTTGTATTGAGTCCTAGAAGTCACGTTATCTAATACCGCATTCTGATTGGCCGACATCTTGTTCGTTAAAGCATTTGCTTCCAGCAGATAGTTCCAGGCGTTACTATGCATTTTGTCATCTTGGAGGTACCATTGCGGCCAAAAAATACTGGGACAAAGGAAACAATTGTCATTCAGTAAAAATGAAGTTTCCTCTCACGGTGTCTACTTCGCCCACAAAATTGTTTTTACTTGTTCTTCATTCATCTGAGACTGTTCGTATGATGACAGCATCACTTGATTTGATAGCAATTGCTTCTTCTTCTTCTTCAGTTAAGAGCAGCATCTTTCAAGTATTTATAAGTTCAGACAGGAAAACGTCATTAATGAAGAAAATCCACTTTAAGTGATAAAATATGTGCTTGTCCCAGTATTTTGTGGCACAGACGTTGTAAATATTTCTCGTGAATTGTTGGTATTTCGACCAAAATTCAAATTAATTACAGTGTTCACTGGAATTATTTGTACCTTGTGAATCATTCGACTTGTTATCACCAAGTTTTACCCAGCGGATTGTCCGTTTCTGCGACAAATAGACGCTTAGAGTGACCCGTGCTTACATTCGATTTCTTTGTTCCAACAGAGGAATCCGCTTTTTTTTAGTTTTCGCAGCATTCTCTTTCTCTCTTATTCGATATTTCTATCCAGTTTCGGTGGTGAATACTTTTCCGAATATTCAACAGAGGTCGTTTATGGCCAACAACACACGCGACGCACCGACTGTTCGACGATGGTACAGATGGTACAGACGTTGTGAATATTTCTCCTGAATTGTTAGTACTTAGACCAAAATTCAAATTAACTACAGTGTTTACTGGAATTATTTGTACATGTGTGAATCATTTGACTCATTATTAGCAAGTTTTACCAAGCGGATTGTCCGTTTCTACGACAAATAGACGATTAGAATGACCCATTCTTACATTCGATTTCTTTGTTCCAACAGAGGGATCCGTTATTTTTTAGTTTTCTCATTCTATTTCTCTCATTTACTCGATATATCTATTCAGTGTCGGTGGCGAATACGTTTCCGAATATTCAACAGCGATCGCTTATGGTCAACGACACACGCGACGCACCGACTGTTCGACGATGGTACAGATGGTACAGATTTAGACCAAAATTCAGATTAACTACAGTGTTTACTGGAATTATTTGTGCCTTGTGAATCATTCGACTTGTTATCACCAAGTTTTACCCAGCGGATTGTCCATTTCTACGCCAAATAGGCGCTTAGAGTGCCCATGCTCACATTCGATTTCTTTGTTTCAACAGAGGAATCCGCTTTTCTTTTAGTTTTCGCAGCATTCTCTTTCTCTCGTTTATTCGATATTTCTACCCAGTGTCGATGGCGAATACGCGGATTGTCCGTTTCTGCGACAAATAGACGCTTAGAGTGACCCATGCTTACATTCAATTTCTTTGTACCAACAAAGGAATCCGTCTTTTTTTCAATTTCCGCAGCATTCTGTTCCTCTTGTTCATTCGATATTTATATCCAGTTTCGGTGGCGAATACGAATACGTTTCCGATTATTCAACGGAGGTCGCTTATGGTCAACTACACACGCGACGCAACGATAGTTCGACGAAGCGCCACGAGGTGTCACCACTACATTTGATTGAGCGGGAGGAGACATTTACGTTCGATTTTGTGTGAAATCAAGACAATTTGGAAACACTGTCTAGCTTCTGACTTCGCCACGTTCAATCTGGCGTCCTTTGGCATCTTTTAGATCTGCGTCCATCTCCGCAGAGCTACGTAATTTTGGAATAAGGACCTATTTCAACTGACGTAAATACATTTCGCGAATAATTATCCAAACAGTAGCACATAATGTTCCTTCGGGATAAAGGGGTTTAAGTAAACAGCTCACATTCGCACGTCCCCGTGAAGGCTTTTCTGTGTACTATATGCAAACACCTAATGACGACGCGAAGCGCGCCGTGAAAAATTGCGGCTTTGAGAAAACGCATCGCGCGGAATACAAATGCTTTGTCGCGTTGCGCCGCTCGTCGGCGGCGCCATCTGCAGCGAGCTTCCTGCCCGAGGTAATATTACCGACCGACGTACGTTTTCAAGATTGCTTACAGCGAAAACACGTCATGAATAGTTATAGGTGTTAGTGGTGCACGTCTTCCTTTTATCGTCCGCGAAAATTCGCATTAGGAGCGAAGCGAAGCGACGGCGGGCGTCGCGACGATGTTGCGGACCAGAAGTTACTGAAACTTCAAAATGAAAAAAAAAAAACGCCAGACTAACACCAACAAAGAAAATATCAATTTTATGTAACTGACAGTTGGATGAATAGAAAGAAGCTCAAATTTGAAAAGTATTCTGAATCATCAAAATAGTGATTAAGTGCCAATCGATACATTTGATACATTTGATTCTTTGAAAGCTGCGATCACTTTAAGATGATTGATTATTTCTCTGCATCCATCTTCCGATTGGTGTGGACAATTCAAGTTCTAAAAAGCTCCCGTCGCGTCGCGCCTTGTCGTAACTCTACTCTAGGCCCGAAGGTTGGACTAGTAACTGATTTCAGATTTTTCAAACAAATGTTAACAGAATCGAAAAATTTCAGATATTGATGACACCCCTCGACAATAATTTAAGAGCAAAGCATCATTTTGACTTTTCAATTGACTATTTACAACTGCTTAACGTAAAATTAGTTCTGTTTGCCTCGCGAACACTATTATTACAAGGGTTCAAACGTAAGCTACACCTAGTCTATCTGATTAACCCTCTGCTTTCGCGTTGTTAGGGGACACGTTGTTTTGCGGCGCAAAACTCTCGGAGCGCAGTCATCCTGGGAAGAGTGCGTTAGCACTAAGCTGGTAAATACTCGCGGAGCAGATTTTCTTGCATCATCGGCCGTTTATCTCCGAAATTTACGGCGGATTGTGCACCTACGTCTCGTCGTCGGCCTGAAATAATGTTGTTTGCTTCGGATAATGTTATTCACGAGATAAGAAATTGCCATGAAATATTCATGGGGGACGGTACGAACTCCTTAGATGTGTTCAAGTACGTTCGTTCCTTCCACCTGCAATGCTACTAGCGGTAGCGTTCACAACTTGTTTTGCATTCGAAAAATCTACATGTTAAAGACTGTTTGTAACTGTTTATGTTTATATTCGAAACACACGAAGAGAAAGACGTTCGCTTATAGCACAATCCGGTCATACATGTTTAACTCAGCGATTCTAAACCGTTTCGTTACTAAGAATGTTCGTCAAGAGTTAAGTTTCTTAATTTTAATTGCTTTATATTCATACTCATTGTTTTCTGTATCCTCCTTCTGACTCCTTTTCTTTTGTTCTCGTAACTAACTTTGTAAATCAATTTTCGTGATTGTATTTTAGTCCTCAATCATAGTTGAAATCCAACTCTTTCAACGCCCTGACATCCATCCTGAAAGGTCGAACACAAAAACGAAAATACCTACGACAAAGCGCAGACTTTGGATCTTCATTGACATGCTTGAAAATCGAAGACAAAGTTTAAGATCACATCGAGCACAAAGCATCGTTTCATCGGTATTCAGGAGCCGGGACCAGACAACGGCCGGCCGTTTTTGTTTTTGTTTTTTTTTTTTTTTTATTAATTCGGCGTAACAAAGTGACCGCGCCGTCACTGAATCCCGGCCGCTTCGAAAAACCCGTCGAGACGGATACGGCTTTTTCGATCCCGATCCTTCACGGTTAAATCTATAATAGGCGCGTCTAATAGTTTTATTTTTCTTCTTCTTCTTCTTCGGCCGGGAGAATTCTTTCGCCGACGAGGAGGAGAAGAGGTCGCGAGGACTCGTGAGAGCTGCCAACAACATACAAGGTGGGCTCACCCAGAAACCCATTATTTTACGAAACGAAAAAATTTATTTTGGCGATTGTAATGATTACGTTAACCTCACGATAAGATTGTACGTGAATAAATTAGTGGAAGGAAGACAGCAATATTTCTTTTTGAAAATTTTGGAAAAAGAAATTGTAAACTCAATTCGTAAGTACTTTAAACCAATAATATTACACCTGTATTAAAGAACCGATTAATATATCAAAATCTAATACTGATTTTTATTTCAGGTTTCACGTAGATGATTTCGAACCAATAAATGCATGCCTTAAAGCCCTAAACCTTTTTCGACAGCGCCAATTTCAAACACTCATTAATTTCCGAAGTTCCACGACACTGGAGTGTTTTAAGAACGGTTTTTTTTGGAACTAAACTATCCACTAGGAACACGCGTTTCTCACAAACACAACTCGGTTACAATCTTAAAAGTAAAAATAGTTTAGCTCAGGTTATTTAACGTAAAATTCTGAGCAGCGCCGTAGCCATAGGGCCTGGCAAGAGGGGCCTACGCCAGGGGCGCACATCCGAAAAGGCGCAGTTGCGAGTATTGGGTAGATTTATTAATAAAGAACAGTCTCTTAAGGGCGCAGAATGAGAATTTTGCCCTGGGCAACACTAATCCAGTTACGACACTGATTCTGAGTTACCAAAGTTCAATCAAATTCGAAAATAATTCCTCGGGAGGGAAAATCAACGGTTCCATCTGCCGGTCTATATCCAAAGCCCTTGCATTTTTACAGGTTTCTGTAAAATATGTAGCTAAAATGTATGTTAGATTAAATTGATCAAAAATCAGATTATTCTTTTGTTTCCCACCAGGAGAACTCCGAACTTCCCTTCTCCTCGGTGTTCAGTAAAGAATCTCAACCAAAATTTGTAATAAAATATTAATTATTTTGAACATGGAGGCTGACCCCAACAAAAATTCTATTAGCTGCACTGAGTGTATCTCCATCTCGTTTTATTAAATAAAGCTGAACCGAGATGGAAATACACTCAGTGCACACCAGTGCAGCTAGTGGAAAAAGCTATAAATTGTGTATGAGGAGCTTATAAAATTCGAAAAAATATCTCACGGCAAGGGAAAAATCGACGATTCCATCTATCGCTCGATATCTAAAGCTTTGGCACTTTTACAGGCGTCTGTAAACTTGCTACTCTAAGTGCTTTCTTTCGCTTACAAAAACGTGGTCCAAACGTGTTCAGCTTCAAAGACGCACGTTCTTTTGCAAACGGGTTAATCCCCACTCTCCTTGAAATTTCAGTCCCGTTCGATAATCCCCTTTCCCTTTCGAATCAAACTATTTTTATATTTCGTTTGGATTGAATTGCAGGTATTTACAGGCGAACTGTCAATCAATAATTCAAATCTGAAGTGTTTTATTGCAAGAACTACGAAATCCAGATTCAAACTATTCGAAACCAGATTCGAACTTTTAAGCAAAAGAAAGCAGCTTATTCATTCTCTTACCTAGAGCTTGTAATAAAGCATTATTTTTTTTAACGTGAAATGTTTAACCGACACCTACTTGTACCACGATCACCTCCCCCTCCCGTCCTGCCACGTGCTTGTCGGTCTTATGTACAGTCGCGATCATCCTAATCGAGACGGTTGTAAGCAAAGCGCGCCCTTGTCGACGCTGGTGATAAGGGTTACAGAATTCTCAATCGGTCTCGATTTGCTTGATCGCGACTGTATTTCTTTAGGTATCAAATTATTAGAGAGAGATTTGACGTCCTGCGTATTATCATGTTGAAAGAACATCAATAAAATTACGTTTACAAAGGCTTCTTTACTATACTCTGTTTATTAATTCGGAGGACTACCTCTTAGGAGAAATTTTAGCGCTAATAACGAGCTTTGTCTTATTGGTCAAACGAGCTTCGTCATTGGTCAATTCCTGCCAATAACAACCAATAACGAAGCTTGTTTGATCAAACTAGCTTCGCCACTGGTTAATTCTGGCCAGCTACCAATAACAAAGCTTGTTTTCAGCGCCAACATTTCAAAGTACGCCTTCGAATTAAAGACCAGAGTATAGATCAGGGTTTCAAGCTGCGTTTTTAAATTCGATATATTTATAAAAATGCACAGTTTTTTTTTATTCAGTAAACGTGTACAAAACACGGTTGACGTCTTCAAAATAAAAGATTCAGATTGTTTAACGTAAAAACAGAAGCTTTCAAATTTCAATAAAGTTCGAAAAACGTCTCCCGGGGAGGGAAAATCAGTGGCTCCATCTATCGAACGTTAGCAAAAGCTTTGGAATTCGTACAGGTTTCTGTTAAGTCGGTAAAGTGCAAGTAAATTAAACTCTCATTAAAAATCAGATTTTTTGAAATTTTCTCGAAGGGTTTTCTTTTGTCGCGGGGAACTTCCCCTCCCCATCACTATTTATTCTTAATCAAAATTATGAAACATTAAGTTTTTTTTAAACGTAGTGAGGCACATCCAATTACAGTCTTAAAAAAATAAGAAACAACTTAGCTCAGATTGTTTTGCCTAAAAATCAAAGTTATCAAATTTCTATCGAGTTTTTCAAGAAAATCACTGGTGCCATCTATCGGTCGGTAAATGAACCTTCCGCATTTTTACAGGTTTCTGTGAAGTTAAAGTTACATTTAGGCCCGGTTTCTGGAAGCGATTTATGGGCCGATTAGTTTAACTAATGATTAGAATGTGACACAGTGAGCAGTATAACGTAATGTATGTCACATTCTAAACCTTAGTTAAACTAATCGGCTCATAAATTGCTTCCAGAAACCGGGCCTTATACATTTTTTTATCAAACTCAGTTTTTCTTTCACTTGAGGGGCAACTTCTCTCTCTATTTATTAAAGAATCTCAACTCTCAGTCGAACCATAGAAAGTAGTAACCTTTCAAACGTGGAGTTTGAGTCGACAGACACTTGCCCATGGGCATCCATTCAAGTGGCTGCCGGTCATATATGCTTTTTAGGGTGCAAGCAAAGAGATTTGACGTCATGAATATTGTAAAGCCTAAAAAAAAATCGAAATAGGTTTCCTGAAGGCGATACATAAAAATAAAACAAATTTTCCACAGGAAGAATTGAACCCCTAAAATCGATCGTTGCACTGTGATTTATCCGAACAGACCAATCAGCTACTAGGGGAGAAGAGTTCTAAAGCTGAAATACTTTCAAATCTTATTGTTTTAAATCTATCTAAATAACATAAAAGATAAAAGAAATTTTCTGAATCGGGAGAAAAATGGAACCTGCAACCTTTACTTCGGTAAGTTCCGATTTATCCAAAAAACGAACCATTCAGCTTCTGATGGTGCAGAGTTTTTAAAGTTGGGGATGGGACGATTCGCCGTCGCCAACTCGCCGTCGCCGATTCACCGTCGCCAATTCGTCGTAGAACCAATTCGTCGTCGATCCAATTTACCGTCCGCCCAATTCGCCGTCACATGTTAGTGCTTTATTTAGCTTTAAACACTTTCTGACCATTTTAGATAATATCCAAGTTATACCTACGAATTGAAGAAAATAACTACAATTTCAGTACGTTTCAAGTAAATTAAAATGGACTTTACTATTGTTTTTCTATTTCAAGTTAAAATAAATTCCTAATTACAGTGCGACCGCCGTAAGAGACAAAATTACGAACAAATTGGTGCTGTACGTACACATAATCATAATTCTATTTTTTTTTTTAATGAAACCCCTTTTTCAATTTATAATTTTAAATGACGAGCTTTCATGAATCAATATTTTGAAAGCAGTCGACTTTTGATGTGTAGTGATTTTGATTGATATGAAAATCAATATGATTTTGAGCAGAATCTGAAAATATAAAAAAGAAGAATTGGAGGGATTTTACGAACGCCCTGAAGAATAAGAAATACTTCCTGGAAGACCAAATTTTTTTATCTATTTCTTTATCTATGTATCACATTTAATTAATAACAAATTATTTTATTTTCCATTAATTATGTTAACTTCTTTATTTTATTTACATATAATTATCGGTATATTATTATTTGGATATGTACCTGGACTTAAAACTTTAATCGCTGACGGCGAATTTACCGACGGCGAGTTTTCCGGCGGTGAATTATACCTACGACGAATCGGCGACGGTGAATTGGCGACGACAAATCAGCGATGGCGAATTGTCATAGACCCTTTAAAGTTAGTGATTAAGGATTTTCAGAGAGAATCTGTTTAAAAATTAAAGGGCAGTAGTGGAAGGGACGTTCAGCATAGCTATTCAAATATCAATAAACCAGACAAACAAAAAAAAATCAAAGACAAAAGTATTTTTTCAAACACGACCAAAAAAAAATAATAAGAAAAAGAAGTTAACATGATAGAAACAAACCTGTTCCAATAAGCCATATACATTACAAAACCACGATCAGATATCAGTTATTAATGAGACTAATGGCCTTAATACGTGGGATAAAAAGCGGTACAATAAAGGTGCCTCGATTATTTAGAAGCGAGCAGTAAATTAACTACCGCTAAATCACGTCCGAAACGCAAACGTCCGTGCGTTATTTAATACTTAATTACGCAGGCAGATATTCTGGGCTGGAAGCCGAGCCAATGAAAGAAATTTGAAACCAGTCCGCATAATTAAAAAAAAAAAAGAAACCATCAACCGGATTGGATTATTTAAGTCAATGTAATGGTGCGGAGTATCTTTTGTGTAATAGTTTATGTTTCTTAAAAGAGAAATATTTTAATTCCCACAGAATAATTATTTAAAAAATCAATGGTTTCATTAATTTAATTAAAAAATTAACTTGTTCTTGATTTTTCTTATATTCGCTCTCATCGTCAGCGCTTTCTCTTATAGCCGGTCGAGATTTGATAACCATAAATCTGTCAGTTTTTACGTATTCCGTCGATTAAAGTACATCAACATGCAAATTCATTCCATTAAACAGTGAAACTCTCCATTTCCAAGGGAAAACGCAAAAAGCTTATTTATGTTCACCAATTTTAACATTCAAAGGTGCAACGCTCCCACTCAGCGTAACACAAGACAACAAAACCGGATCGATTTTTAGGGGAAAGCGACGCTCGTACGTGATTGGTTTCGACAAGAAGATACGTTATTTTTCAGGCATTTACATTTACATCGTGCATGTGGTACGTACGTAAGTGAAGGGCGCGCGAAGTGAACGAAGAGGAATTAATTAGTAAATTCCAGGGCGCTCGTTAGCGAGGACGCGAAACGGATTTGATAAAATAATCAGAACATACGACAGCACCGGAATTCTTTTCCCCGTTGCCGCATTTACTACTAAGTGAACGGCAAGCCAAGGGTAGGTCCTGAAACACCCCGTGAGTCAGCGAGGGCCGTTATCGTCGGATTAACCCTCCGTACTGCTCACCCTCGCTGCAGAGCGGCACCGTTAATTATGCTCGCATATTAACGTTACCGAATTAGGATTGTGTTGATGTTGTTACGATCGGATGTATGTATGTGTGTTCGTGTACACCCCCGAGGTGAGCTAAAGTGAGCGCAGATGGAGAGGGTTAAAAGCTGCTGCTGCATTATGCAGCAGACGTTGACGTCGACGTCATTGCAGTTGCTAAATGCAGACAGGCAACGAACAAGACACTTTAACTTCAAATCTTTATTAAATCATAAATAATATTAAATATAAATGATTCATACGCGTCATGAAATATTTTATTTTAAACCTTTCTCTTAACGAATACGATTTTTTTTTGGCACAAATTGCGAATCCGTTTCAGGAAAAAAAGAATTCTCCCGGCAAACCAAAAAATAAGAATTTTAAAAATGTGGATGAAAAAAAAAATTAAAATTGACCTTCGTTTAAATGAAAATCTTTCTATAGTTTGAGTATGCAGCTTAATTTTTTCCTTTCTCTTGTTTAACTTTGCTTTAATTGGAGCGAATCCCTCGGGCAGCCTGTTTCAGCCACGTTTGAGGCATCAGCAGAAACGTAACTCAAGAGTTCCACTGCAAACCAAAGTTAATCGTAATAGCGATGTAATAGTAATGAGTAGTTTACGCAGCCTTACATGGGTTGACTTATTATGTAACAAACTGGCTTTAATTTGTCAATCCTAATGTCATGTCAGGTCAAAAAGCGATCGTAGGATGTCGCTGTTTAAACTATTAATTTTTTTTAATCTCTTTACTGTACTATTTTCCTTCTAGTTCCTCTACTTTTCTCTTTTCAGTTCCTCTATTCTTGTCTATCCAATTTCTCTATTCCTCTCTTCCAATTCCTCAATTTTCTCTTTCTAGTTCCTCTATTCTTCTCCTTGCAGTTCCTCTATTCTTCTTTTTCCGATCACTCTACTCCTCTCTTTTCAGTTCTTCTACTCGTCTCTTGGCAGTTCCTCTACTTTTCTCTTTCCATTTCCTCTCCTCTTCTTTTTCCAGTACTGTTTATTGTATCGAGAGTTTCAGAATTCTCTCAAACTTTGACTAATACTGGTCGGACTCAATTGTTTTTAGTCAAATTAGACAGAATTGGTTTTAGTGAAACAAAACATTTTTACAAATGGGTCTCAACTTTTAGCTGAGGCTTAAACCCTTATCAACGATTATTTCAACAAATGTTGTGAATGATTTAAGCTTCGGCTCGAAGTTTAACCGTCTTAAACTTTGAGCTTGAACTGGGCCTAAGGTATGTACACAAATATCAACGAGAAAGCTCGTTTTATTTAAGTAACAATTAAATAGAACACCAACAGATTTGCTTAATACGAGGACAAAAAAAAATATTAAGAATCGATGGTTAAGCAGAGTTTTTACAAATTGTTAACAACCCTGCGCAATCGTCAAACTATCATCTATCTGAAGCTCTCTCGAAAGAAAACACAATAACACTAGACTACACATTCAAAAGTAAAGAAGAAAAAATAATGACTTATTTTATTATAAGTTTCGTGAATAATCATTTTATTTGCGGTGTGTTTGCCCCTCTTCAAAGTTGAATCCGTGGCCAATTTGTTTTGTTCAAGCTCGAACGAAATGGTTTGCTTTCTACCTGGAAGAGAGAAAGAGTGGCAATAAACGTAAGCCTCCTGCTGAGGTCAAGTTCACCGGCTTTTATAGTCGTGTAGCCTCGTCATCATCGTGGTAATGGAGCCTTCTTTCCGTTAAACGAATGTTCGTTCCGTCTGCGGACCGCCTCTATTATATTCATTCACGTTCAGAAGAATCGAACAGTTAAGTTTTTAGTCTCATTTACAAATTTACACCTGATTTTAAAACTTTGCATTGGCAATTTTAAACCGTCCTTAAACATCCGAGGCTCGAAGGTGTGTGTGTGTATTCATTGCCAGTTGAAACACGTAAATAGATAATTCGATTATCAATATTTAAGGGCGTCGGGCTTGAAGAGAGACAAAAGGGAAAACTAATTCCGACCTGCAACTTTTCCATCATACGCGAGTAATTTATTCATGAGATGTTCCAGACGTCGTCGTCGTCTTCGTCTTCGTCACAAGACACGAAGGAACCAGCGAGACGAAACTTAATGAACTTATTTATTAAAGCAACAACCTTCTGTATGCACGGGAAAGAAGAGGAGCTTTATTTGCTCCATTAGTTAGGAGAAACGCCCATAAAATGTTTGTTACAAACAAAACAGGCGTTTTGGATAGCCTCGGTAAAGATGTGAGAGTGAAAAGAACTCTGATGCAGTGCAAGTAAGAGCGAGAAAGTACAGTAACCAGATCACTTCGGTTGAATTATTTGAGAAAATCAGCTACCAACAGATGGCGCTTTTAATAAGGAAAACAAAAAGCTGTCATTCATGTTATTCAAAATAACTTGTTCTATTCGATCCATCGATCGACGTTTTTGTTACGTTTATTATTATTACAAACGCACGTAAGAGTATTTATTCGTGTGGAATCATCACATACAAACTATTTAATTTAACAGTTTTTATAGGTTAACCGAATGTCACTCCAATGTTTTCCTTATTATAGGGACCTTCGCAAAACTTCCGCTAGGTGTCAGCCACTCCGTGTTTTTCTCGTATTGAAAATGCCCCGATGATATTATTACGATATCATAAACTTAGCGTTTCGAAAAGAAAATAACACTGAAATTAAGTCAATTAATTAATATTTAGTAAAGATTAAACAATTATATATTTAGCATGCACTTTGAGATACTCTGGTTTTATTCTTAGCGATGGACTAATCGATATTTACATTTCCGTTTTTATGCTACATTTTTTTAACGATTACGTTTCATTATAAATCTTGCTTATAATTCACCCCAAAGTACAATGAGTAGATTTACTCGACAATTAACTATAATCTTTACTCATCTAAAAAAAGTGCGCTGGGAGCTCTTGTTTCTATTGTCATCGCTGAATTAATTATTAATTTCTTTCTTTCTCAATTAACTTCGCCTTTTTAATAATTGCGGATGTAATTCGGCGAACGCCACACAAAATATTGTTACGAATTTGGTGGTTCACAAATTATAGTCGTTAAATTTCAGAACACTTTAATTACAAGCTGTCGCTTTACACAATGAGCAACACAATGGTAATGAGCTTGTCTCTCAAATAACATATTTACAAAATGTACTTTCTATTTATTCGAGGTGCGAACCCTTCGCCCGCTAACTTCATAACTAAACTCCTAGCGGATCGTACGGCTTATATAGTAGAGCCCTCTTTTGCTCGAACTTACTAGAATTACCGCGTAGCTTCGGTAACGTTCTGTGAAGCAAGGTGGTGTGACTGATGCTAAAATAGATCTGTTTGCGCGACACGGCTGTAACAATATGATTAATAGACTTATCATCTGACGTGAGTCGGTAAAACAGTTTTATTCTGCGATACGAATTGGTGTGATGTCTCTGCTAGATTATTTTGTGCAATTTTGAAGTAATATTTAATAATAAACGACATATTAAAGATGAAAATCAAAATCGTAAGACATAGTAATCGATAATTACAAATTTTAACTTTAGACGGTTGCCTAAAAAACAAAAGACGATCGTCGATCTTCTTGGAGTTCGGTCGCACTTTCGAAAGCACGGGTTGTTGTAATTGTAAAGTAGTGGTTTTATAATGATAAACTCATCGTGATTGTGTCCGTTCGTCGGTAAAATATGTGCAAAAAAGTTTTAAAAATTAAGTCTAATTACCATAATCTGTAATTGATAACATCGTTAAATAATTAAAATCGCTGAGAGAAAGATCTTGACCAATCGGCATTTAGAAAGTTATGTAATGGCGTCTTCGATTATTCGCCTACACAGCTTGCATCAGTGGCGTACCTAGAAGTCAAGCAGCCTTTTAGTTCTAAATTTAGTTAAGAAAACAAAAACAAGAAACGAATAGTTAATCATACAAATGTAATGAATTTGCCACTTGTTTTTTTTTTTGCTAAAAATCGAAAACTCGGGGGCAGAAAGGAAGAAAAGAAAAGTCAAGTAAAGTTATGCGAATACTAAAATAGGCAGAAAAAAAATAATAAAAAATCGTCCATTTGGAATATCAGAAATCAGAACAAATAAAAAAAATACCCTACAAAGAAACAACAAACACAAGAGGAAAATAAACGAAACAGCAACAAAAAACAAGGCACGACGCGAAAAAAAAAGAAGATGAACAATACCAAGCTGAACGAAGAAGCAAAAGTTTTCGGGACGAATCAAAAAACAAAAAGTTCGTGGGAAATAAAACCAAACTATAAAACTATGAAAAAAAAAGTCAATAACACGATAAAAAAAAAGAAACGAACGACGAAATACAATGCGCAAAAGCAAAAGAAGATCGCATCTGTGATGAATACAAAACAAATGCGTCAATAAAATGAGCGAAAAATCAATGCGATGAGAAGATCAAAAGAGAAATCTGTAGCACGAAAGCACAGAAAAAACAAAACAAAAGAAAATTGATAACTAAGATGAACAAAAACCAAATGAACCTCCAGACGGAACATTAAAAATAAAATGAATCGTTTAAACGATCGCTTTTTGACCTATCGTTTTGGTTTGCGCTATGCTTCTGCTGAAGAATCCCCAAATAGGGCTGAAACAGCTATACAGTGGCTGTTCGAGGGTTTCGCTGCAAACGAAAACGATTTGCAACAAAATTTTTTATTAAAAATAACTAGACAACGAAATACAACTGTAAAAAAGTGTCAGTCAACAAAATTACAACCCTGAGGCGCAGTAGTTTTGAATTTTCGCCTACGCCAATTGAAAACAGTGTTGCCGATTACGGTGCTGTCAAAAAAATTACGATTCGATGATATTACAAAATGATCAAGGACGCATGAGTTTGCAGCATTGCATCCGGTTACGTTTTGTTGGTTTCTCCTCCAACTTAGACCGAAAAGTACAAAGTTAAGGTCGGCAAAGGTTCCAGAATGAACCTAACCTTATTTTATCACGTTTAAGATTGCAGGAGGTTCTTGAATCTGTATATCCCCGACCTTGTTCCATCTATTACTATGGATTATTTTTCAATTATAGTGCTGTCAGAGAAATTACGATTCGATGATATATACAAAATGATCAAGGACGTTTGAGTTTGCAACATTGCATCCGGTTACGTTTTGTTGGTTTATTTAACAGACTTTTGACGTAACATCAACAGTGACAAGATTGTTGGTTGTGTGAATAATAATTTATTAACGGTGTATCAAACTATTGTGCTGTAACGTCAAAGATGCTTGCGAGTAACAACTGTCAAGGCATCAAGTTACTCCAGTGCACAGTATCTTTTGAAGAAAAAAAATGTCATTCTCAATCACTCTGTACGTTACTAATTTTGATACGTTTTCAATCGTTGTGTTAAAAATTATTGAAGCATCCAGAACAGGCTTCCACTTCACTTTTTAAAGGCATCAACGGTGGACTTTATTTGCGGTAGCGAATATGAAACAAACAAAGAAAAACTACTACAAATAGTGTTTTTTTTTCTCATAAACGACGTTTTATTACCGATTGTAGTGGTCAACAGCTTCAGAGACTTGGCAACACTGATATAACGGCGAAACGCGCGCGCGTAGTATTGCATGAATTTAGAAAAAAAAATTAATTGTGGCCTAATATCGTAGAAGGCCCGAAGAATTATCCTCCGAGTATTCTACTCCCTCCCTCCTCCCTATAGCGTGAATCTCTTTATACGAAACGTTAATCCCAAAGAGGATAAACAACCAAAAGAAAAAAAAAACGAGTTCCATTGCAAGATAAAATTAGAAAGAATTTTTTGCTCTTCCCCGGAGGATTAAAAGCACGTGTGATGAGGCGTCCATAAATTACGGGATTCGATGTCTCGTTTTCGCAGTGATTTATTCGTCGTGTTGACGTATGTATGTGGTGGGATTTTAATTGAAATATTTACAGAAATAGTTTCGTTATTACATGTTCCCGCAGTAATTGGATGGTCATAAATCAAGGGGGTGGAGGGTAACATTCGAAGTTTTCAAATTCAAAAGCTCGGATAGAAATAATTCTTATCCTCTGTGAAGGAAGAAGTCTTAATAATTATACTCCTTTTAAAACACATCAAGAATATATCACAGAGGCTATCTTCGACGATGGCGAGCGTTAAGCGATAAGAATAACAGAAGGGGAAAAATCTTGGAATTCCTGGCTTCCGATTGGAACCGCGTTTCTCCTCAGATTTCTTCTACTGCCTGGCTTCCAGTTGGAACCGCGCCTCTCCTCGGATTTCTTCTACTGCCTGGCTTCCGGTTGGAACAGCGTCTCTCCTCGGATTTCTTCTACTGCCTGGCTTCCGGTTGGAACCGCGTCTCTCCTCGGATTTTTTCTACTGCCTGATAGGCGAGGAAGCCAGGAATTCAACGATGGACGGCGGCCGCGGAAGCCTTCAACTTAAACTGGGAAAAATCTTTTGCAACAAAGCACAAGGAGTTGCAGCAATCCTCATTTCCAACGGAGGAAATGAGCAGTGGAGATTGAAAATTAAATTCTCCGTGGAATTGCTTCCTGTGATAGTTTGAATTTAATTCCCATTAAATTAAGTAGTCATGTTTATAAAACCTGAAAATTTCTCGCCCGTCCTGTATAAACACCTAGAGGACACGTCCTGATTCCGTAAAGAGTGAAAAGACAAAACGTTTACATACGAAAACAAACACACGGCGTAGAGGAGATCGTATGCCCGATGAATAATTTACGGTCTCTGTTGCGAAGGCAGATGACAGATACCATAGAAAACGGTTACAGCCAGGACGAGATACGGATCGTCAACGAAACAATGGTTTGCTCGAAATGCTTCTCGTTACTGCACGTCCCAGCATGACGCCTGCATGATTAGCAAGGGATTCGCTGAGCATTGTTTCCTTCCTTGCGTATTGAGTGAGGCGCGCTTTGCCCAAGAATAATAGAGAGGAGAAGCCTGCTTTAGACATCGAGTTTGGAATCGGATAAAAAGATGCCTAGAGACGCGGATAAATGAAGCTTCTTAGCAAAATTATTTGATTTTATCCTTAAGCACCATTATCTTCAGCATCAGATCGTTTGGTGGTGTTGAAGCATCTTTTTTTTACTGGGGGAAGCACCGAGTTTTAGAATTCTCCTCATACCTAAAGGTATATTTCTGACTTGGAGCTTAGGGAAAATCTACCAGACTTCTCGTCCCTCACTGAAGCCACATGTTACTTTCTATCCAAGAAAAACGCAGTTTTTGGCTTTTGCTCCAGGCTCCAGGTTGTGAAGGCTTTCATTTTCCTACTAATAACAGTATGCTGAATAACATGAACTTCTAGAAACATCCAGCTGAGCTAATTAGAATAGGGCAGCGACTTTTAATCCAGTGTATCATTTTCTAATACATCGCTTTTTAGAATCAACCTTTTTATGCTAATCGATACCAAAAACTGAAAAGTCTAGATGATCTCTCCTTGTCCCACGCTATAGATTTCCTGTTCCTGGTGTTTTCAGAAATAACACTTGCAATCAAGTCTTTAATAATTGTTTTCGTAAACCCCCCTTTACACTTGACAAGGTGCGGTTTAGCTGCGGTGTTGCTACGAGATTCCTGTTTATGACACTTGATCTGTGTTACTTATAAATGTTTCAAAGCCGATAATCGAAACGTCGCGTCGATTACTTTGTTGTAGACACATAAGTTCCGGTTACGATGGATTCGGAAAGTCGATCTTTTTCAAACGAAGCGGAAAGCTTGAAGCTAATCTAATACAGAGTTACCATCTGAGCGGATGCTGAAAGCTTATACCGGATCCCCACCGGATTTTATTACTCGCCGGACTTTTCTCCAAAACTCTTAATCCTTATCGTCTCTTGACATGAGTATCTGAGTATCGGAGTGCCCCACAGTATCTATCCCACCTATCTATCTAGATAGGATGGGCTGAATCTGGAATCTCATACAATCTACACCGAGAAATTTAAGGACAAGGTCGAATGAGCTTCCAGATTGGTTTATCCTTGCGAGGTTATTAAGGTCGCAGGTGTTCTTAGAATTAGCACATCACTGACCTTGACCTTCTAATGAATCAGCGGTCGATTCCAGATTCTCCTCCAACTTAGATCGAGAAGTACAAAGTCAAGGTCGGCAAAGGTTCCAGAATGAACCTAACCTTATTTTATCACGTTTAAGATTGCAGGAGTTTCTTGAATCTGTATATCCCCGACCTTGATCCATCTATTACTATGGATTATTTTTCAAATGTTTTCATTAGCTAAAGCTTAAAGCGAATCAAAATTTTAATATAAACACTGCTTTCAAGATTGAGATGTGAATTCTGCATGCTTGGAATATCAGTACAAAACACATTAAGAATTTGGGACAGGAAGGTATTAAGGAAAATGCGTAAAGGAAAGAAGATCAATGATATGTGGGAAAGAAAAACGAATTTGGAATTGAAGAAAGTATACATATAAAGAATATTGTAGAAGTGATAAAGGCCCAGAAATTCAGATGTTTATAGCAAACTATGAGAAGGTTATGGAAAGTAGCGGAGTTAACGGAAGAGGACGACCAAGATCCAGAAGAGGAAGACCAAGATCCAGAAGAGGAAGACCAAGATCCAGAAGAGGAAGACCAAGATCCAAAAGAGGAAGACCAAGATGGAGATGGTTTTGCGAAGTGTCGACAGACATTACATCAAGTAGAATTGGGGGCCAAATAGCGCGGCTCAGCGGTTAACCTAGCCGACTTTAGAGGTCGTGTCACCTTGCAGCGTGGGTTCTAATCCCATGAGAACCATGGTTGTTCATTCTGTCCTTTGATTGACGCAGCTCAGTTTACACACAGTAAATGCCCGGAATGGTTAATACCAAAAGGCACAATGAGCAGGGATTGCGCAAAACAAAGCAGACAAGCCGAGACAAGTGGAATTAGAAACTAGAGAGAAAAAGACAATTCCAAGGAAGAACAAAGGAACCGAGTCTTTCAATTAAAATTAAAACACGTATTGAAATTCTAAAAAAAATTGCATTTTTCATGCTAATAATTTTTTTTTCACTCCTGACGAAGCTATAAATCTATAGCGAAACGTTGAGTGTGTTTCCCTTCATTTTTCTGTCCGGTTTGAGATTAAAAAAACTTTCTACTTACTAATAATTTTCATTTTCATTTCACAAAAAAACGAATTAATTCTTTTAACATAAAATATAAAAGGGAATTTATAATGCATATAAGAAAAGGATCATAAAATAATTCACTCAGATATTATTAATTATTTATAATGAATGAGTAATCATTTCGAAATAACTTCTTCACTATTTACAGTCCTTGAAAGAAATATTAAAAAAAAAAAATTAAAATTCGAAGGTCAAAATCCCAATAACAATCTCCCATATCGTTTACCGTTCAACCGTTTATCTGCGATTAATAAGCCAACCGCTCCAATAAAAGGGGATTAACGCGGACGAATACAAAATAATCTTAATCGCAACATCGCTCTGTAATAATGTCTCGACTAATTCCGTGCTCCTCTCCTCAACAGCACCGGTTTCCAACGGGCATTTCTTCTTCTTGGCCGGCGAGCCACTCTCGCCGTTTAAGTTCAAGGACAAACCCCATAAAAACACCGCAGCGTTATTTTCAGACGCGCTTCATACCGATCCAGTTGGTTATAGACATAGTGGAAGAAATTGTGTGCTTCGAGTTTTTCCCATGAAACAATTTCTCACAGATCGTTAGGCTGCCACCACACTGATAAAACAAGAACTATTTTTAACAAATTTTGACAGAAATTGTTTTCCGACTGCTTTCAATAAGACCAAGCACATTGATAGAGCAGTTTAAAACACGTTGAAACATCTGCATTTTTATTAAAAGCGTTTGGATCTGTGTTTCTAAGCTATATTACTTAAAGAAACGTCATCAATACGAATGATTAAGCGGGCAAAATGTTTATTGTTTGTTTCATAATGTAGGAATAAAATGTTTTGCCCGAAAATGTTTACGTTTCGTCTCCGAAATGTTTTACGTTACAATCAAACGTTTTCGCTTCGTTAGTGTGGGGGCAGCCTTACTCTCAATACGACAAAAATACTTTTAGCTCTACAGAGTAGATTTTTCTTGTTTTGTCTTTTCGCCCTCTTCAGCTTTAGTAATTCATTTTTAACGCCCGAAACAAAACATTTATTCGTTTCGAGCTACAACAATTAACGAAACTAATCAGCGTGAAAGCGTCGGGTTACAGCGTCGCTCCCCGAGCAAGAACAAGTAAAAAGCAACAAAACACGCCACTGAATAGTAAACAGCTGCAGGGGATGCAGGGCACCACCCCATCGTCCTTCAACCCCCCCCTGAGCGGGGAGCGTGCATCGCATCGGTTAGGTAAGGTAGGCCCTCACCGGCCTAATCAGCTAACCATAGGGGCCGAGTTAGTTGCCGGATCCCTTTTTCGTACGTTTCCGATGGGGTAGCGTGTTTATATAACCCCAATTAACGTGCACCCGGGGAAGAACGGACGTTAAGAGTCCCTCGAATATAAAAAAAAAAAAATGGGAGATATTTGATTACGTCATCTTTATTAATATCGGATTTCGTTGGATTGGAGGGGGGGGGGGGAGGATGCGATGTTCCACTCGTTTCCGATTGTGCTTTGTCCGGGAAGTTCCGGTCATTTTTATGAAGCGGTCGTAAAAAGCTACTGTATTGTTTGGTTTCCATCAAATCGGAAGTTGATGCTGATTAGCCCCATAAAAACATTTGATGCTGATTTGTTGGCAAATTATTATTGGAAAACACATGAACGTTGTAGTTATTTATTTTACAAGTTTAGAATTTAAGAATGTTTATGCGTTCTCGGAATATTTCCGAAGCACTAGCATATTTGTTTACGTTATTAGTTTGGTAATATGATATGGAGGCGTGTTTAGTCTTGGCAGGAAAGAAACGGCAGAGACGGCAGTCTCCCAGGGGTTAGCGCGGAAGGCGAAACGTGTCGGCAAACGGGGACACGGATGGGCCTGGTGATATACGGGGTGGCCGCGGTGTGTTGCCGGGCATTAGCTAGAGGGTGTCTGCAGAATATGACCTGAGATGGTATGTTCTGGCAGAAGTGTTAGGGCGGTACATTCTCACGATTGGCAATGCGGTATGAGGGTCATGATTTTGTGCGGAGATATTCTGGTAGCAGAATATTGTCCGGGATGCGATCCGGGGCGTTGACCAGAGAATGGTATCGTGCACCAGCCTACGGTATCGGGGCTCTTGCCGCGGCGTGCAAGCAGCGCCGATGAAGAGCACGATAACGGCACAGCAATTAGCTGTATTCTGCATTCTTTGTGAGTGGGAATTCGGTTGATTGCATTCCTGGCCAGGTGATAACATTGAGCTATCCAGAAAGGTCTGACATGATGATGTCATTAGACCGCTACGGAGTGGTGCTTGACACTTACGCAGTCGATGACATCAATTGATCCTGAGAACGTATGCTCGGGAGGCAAGGTATGCTAATATCCATCGGGAGGGGTAGGTGAATGTGGGGGGTAATGCATGCGAAGATAAGAAGTCAACTTCCCCAGTGTCCAATATCATCGTGAGGGAGCTACAGCTTCTAGAATCGCCGCTGGAGCAGGCGGGGCCGGGAAAACGGCCCCGGTAAGTTGAATGTTCCATTTTACTGAATAGAGAATATACGTAAAGGGTTACTTATAATTTGCATGGTCCTTATCGAATTGGAATGCGATGCCCGGAGGCTAGGACGTTTACCTTCAGCGCCTATTGGGGTCAGGGAAGCGAGAAAGAAAGAAAGAACATTAGAAATGAGAGACCTAACCAACGTTTAGTGAATGTTTATTGTCACTCCGTCCTCAGATAGTTTAGCTCGTCTATAACATTTAAACAAAAAAAAAAAAAATCTAGCCAACATGAAAATTAAATTTTAAAATTTAGATAATTTATTTTGTTGTTGGGAAGTTTAAGAGTGTTTGAGGTTCGAGGTGATTATTAATCGTTCTCAAAATCTAAATAACAAATTGAAAACACCATAAAACGTTTGCTGCCTCACGCGAATGGCATACAAAAGATAAAAAAAGTGTCTGCTTTTATTATCAGTATTTATTGTGCGGTCTTCTTTCAAACGTTGATAATAGCCGCAATAAATCATAACGAACTGATAACGGCATCCACACAGCACTTATCATACTTATTAAAAACCCGGGTCAGGCAACTTTCAACAATGCATTCTGTTCCGGTAATTCCTGGAACATCTCGCCGAAAGCCGCCGCCGCCGCCGCCGCCACTGCATTCAAATTTAATAATTCCATTCTAAACGACCGCATATCATCTACGAATACGATTTTATTCATTGAACAATACGGAATTTAAGATAATGAATTGAATTCTGTGAAGGAGCGCGCTTTTTTATTGAGTGTACTCGTCTCAATCGAAAGAAATAATCGAATCATTTTCGTTCGGCGGGACGTGAAAGTGTTTGCGTTGCGAGCAATCAATCTGACGGAAAGTGGAATTCATAAAGCGCTTTTTAACGTGGAAATTGATTTGCTCCGGAATTCGTTTACGACGACTGCGGCTTAAAAAAAGCCTCATCCGTGAGTTCATGAGATCAACGGTGGCTGGAATCAGTTAATGAAGCTCGTTTTTCCGACGTTTTACATTCAAGATTAGTTGTCGTTTCAGAATTCCTTTTGTGCTTCCTTTTAATTTATAATAATTTTTTGTATACGGAATGTTTTTTGTACTATTACGAAGTTAGGATGTAACTTAGGTTAACTAATGACTCATCGGACGGTCTAAATCTCGCACCCGCTTCTGCTTTTATAAAAGTTCCCTCTCACATCGAGAACTTATATGAAACGAATCTAACTTAACTAACATATGAAACGAATCTAACTTTTAGTTGCACGTTGTACTGAATGAATCTTTTAGCGTTTCCGATTTGCTTACACTGACTGCACTCAGAGTATTTGCATCTTGTTTTAACCACATGTGATAAAACGAGATGGAAGATACTCTGAGTGCAACTAGTGCAAGTGAATAATCGAAAAGGCTATTTGATTTTTATTTAACTTGTCAGTCTCGAACTGTAAGTTATAGGACTTTCAATTGCGGTGCAATATGTGCACTGAGTGTATCTTCATCTCGTTTTAACCTCATGGAATAAAACGAGATAAAGATACACTGAGTGCACGTAATGCATCCCCATCGAAAACTTGATTTCATGTTTAAAATTTTCTAACTGAATACTACTACAAGCAACTTAAAATAGCAGGACACTTGTAAAACGTTATTTTAAGTCGTCTTAAATCGATAATTTATTTCTTGGTGATGTAGGAGTCGTGTACGAAGGCACTAAACGTCGGAGTATCGATTATTATAATTTAATTATTTTTTTCTTTTACTTGCGAAGTTACATTAATATTTTAGTTTTGATCATTTGAAAACGTCTGCTTACAAATGGTAGATGAAAATATTTCTGAGCGAAGCTTACATAAAATGGAGAAGACACTGAAACACGGCCGTCGCTAGGGGGGCGCTAAGGGAGGCTGAGCCTGCCCTGGAAAGTTTTAAGCCTGCCCTACGACGGCCAAACCTGACATGAAAATATTTTAAAATTTTGTAAAAGCATTGGAACTAAAACTTGTAGTGCCTGCCCTGAATATTTAGTATGGCTACGGCCCTGCACTGAAATATCATTTTTGATTAAAAGAAAAATCATAAACAGTTCGCCAGAAAAAATAATTGTATATCAACAAAAAAAATGTGGAAATACGATGAATACGGAGGGAAACTTCCAATTAAAAAAAAAAGAAAATGGACGTCTCCGGAGCAGAGTCTGCGAAGATCTAGTCAATAACATGAAAAATTAACGCAACAAAAAAAAGAAAAAAAAGAATGTAATAGAAATGAACCAAAGGTAAAAAATAATGAAAAACAAAAACGTCGATTTTTTTTGTTAGAAAAAGAAACCAAAAGATAAAAGTGAAAAGAAACAAATGAAAGCTTGTTTTCATTTTGAAACCTGACGAATACGGAGAAATGAAATAAAAGAAGACGGACGGTTTCGGAAGGCAGTGTAAGAAAATCTAATCAGAAATCACCAACACAAATTACAAGAAGAAAAAAAGACGGGAAAATGTAATATAATGAAAGGAAACTAAAGGTGAGTTGATTTCCAAGAACTTCACTAAAAAGAGTCCATTCTTCAATTCTATTCTTTGTTTAGAAGGCAAAAACAAAAACAAATAATGAAATACAAAGTAATCGATTTCTTTTGTTACAAAAAGAAATCTAGAAATGATGATACAAAGGAGCAATTAAATGATTTTTTTTTCATGTTGGAAATCGTCAACTCTTTGCTTACAAAATAATTAAAAAAAAATAGAAAATACAGGAAAAAAAACAAATGAAAGTTTGAGTATTCATATCCAAAAAATTGAGTAATATGATAACGAAGTTAAGAATAATACTTCCCAATTTTCTCTCGATATTTATTTGACAACCGATTTCGGCATTTACGCCTTCATCAGATCGACATCGTCAATAAACAGAAAAAAGTAAAATTAACATCAAGAAAAGAGGAAAAGAGGAGAAGAAAAATTTTTCACGTGTTTCAGTGTAGGGATCTGTTGTCAAAAGTTTGATTTGATTTTCAAAAACTCATTGGAATTTAATGATATTTTACTTACAAAAAGAAACAAAAAATAGCAAAATAATAAAAAAGAAAGATTCATTTATTTAATTTTCAAATGCTTCCTGTCAGAATAAACCAAAAATTAATTAAAGAAATACAAACAAGAAACAAATGAAAGAGTTTCGAGCCGAAAATCATCGATTTTTCAGTCAAATTTAGTTTATTCTTCACTTACTAAAGGTCCGGTTTTACCTATTTGCCTATTTGAATAAACTGAAGATTAAAGTAAAACTGGAACTGAAAAGAAAATGGGAAACTGGATCAGTGAGTCACGATTTTCAAGTGCAGCGGATATCCAGTAACTATCTAGTATTCGCCTTATAGTTATCCCACCGGATTGTCACCACCAATATCCGGTTATAACGGATATTTAACGCTGACCACAATAATAAAAAAATAAGCTTTATTAAATAATAAATCGGAAGTGATATTTCAGGATCGGATTTTTATTAAATAAAATGCCGCATTGGTAATTAACAAAATAAAAGAAAAAAAATCTGAAAAATGAATGTAAATAAATAATAAAGTTTTTACTTATCTTGCAGATTTTACCCCCCTTTCGATAATAGCGTGAAACTAAAAACTATTTCAAGCATAAATATTTTCAAGCATAAATATTTTACTATAAACAAAAAAGAAAAACAAAAATGAATATTGACTGGAGTTTGGCAGCAACCCAGCATACATTGGGAAGAGGATTGCGTGAAACCCTGTATTATTTAAACGATGGTCAATTTCATTTTTTTTTCTTTTCTTTTCGGCAGGAAAACATCTTGTTCAAGCTCGACTCAAAACAACCCCAAAATATTTTTTCTTTTAATACTGAAGTTTGAAGCAAACACAGTAACCACGCCTGCGCATTTTCGCAGCTTATGATTGGAGGTTTTAGCTGCTCGTGGAACTTTTCGCTGCAATTCAAGCAACATCTGAAGCACGCAACGAAACTTCCAGAATCATCTAGAACTGGAATGGCGAAAAAATTTATAAAATAATGCTAAATATGTAATTTTTTTTATCACAATTTAGGCCGATTGTTGGAGACGAAAGCAACATACCCCTTTTTCTTAAATTTATCTTCATTTATACATTATAAACACACAGAAAAAAAATGAGTAGTAAAAAGTAACACAATTGTAGTAAAAATGGAGACAGACACAAATTATAGCAAATATTAGAAGAATTGTAATAAATTTTACGATAAGAATAGAGTCCTGCCTCACAATTGTATGAACAATTCCTACAATCCTACGAATATCTCCTACAATTTGTTTCTGTCTCCATTTTTACTACAACTTTTTTTCTGTGCAGTTACAGGCATTTTTTTTTTTTGCTTTAATTAAATCGTCTTTAACGGTTGTAACTGCACAAAAGAAAGTAAACCAAAATAAAATGAGAAGAAAAGTTCTCGTCTCGTATTAAGTCTCGTTTCCACATGGTCGGGTTAATCGCCGCTGTTTTTTCTTTGAAAACAGATGTCGCCTCCACCGTAGTCTGGTTAAGAACACGCGTAAAAATATAAATAATATGGAAACTCTTGAAAATATCCAGAAATTGTCGTTTATTTTTCGTAGCTCGTAATGGGTGGTCCTCGTACTAACCATTTATTTTTAGCTACCGTTCACGAAGCTTGATGTATGTATGTATGTATGTACAACGCCGGTGCAATCGCGTTTCCCCAATTACCAAATTTACCGGCGCGCTTTTTTTTTGACAATGGCGCCAAAAAAAAAAAATGGCAGGCGCTGTTCTGGAATGCTGACGAACGGACGGATGGTTGTATAAACAAGCGCGCCATTATTTATTTATAAAATATCGTATTTTGTTTGTTTTTCCTAGTGGAAGGTTTGCTTTTGCTGGATGATGCTTTTTTTGTTGCGCGCATGATTAAATATTTTCCTTTTTTATGTACACACTCGGCGGAATAAAATTTCGCAGGCGATAATATTTACGCATTCCGGTTCATGTTGACGGTTTTGCGGCACAAAGAATAGTGGAAGATTCGATTGTACTACGACGCCCTACTTAAATGATACTCCTGCATGTTGCGAAGCCTTAGGAACATTCAGTGAAAGGGCTACGAAACTGTCAAATGGTATCATTTATGGTGAGCGTCGTTGTACATACGTACTTTAAATAACAGCAACTCGCTTTTACGGTCATATTTATGTCAGTCGCGTATTGTTGTGCACGTATCTCTCTTCACACAAAAGCCATCATCCATCCACCTTTGAATTCTTATTTCCATACGAAACACAAAGCCACAAAGGAAGACCGTCAATCTCGCTTCTGCGAACTGATTGCACCAGAGACTATCGCGTTTTCTTTTATCTAATTCAAATCCAATACACTTAACGCGAAGCGCCGCTCGTAACGTAAACGCAAACGACGCGTATATCCTGTGGCGGCGCGACGCGACGCGACACGACGCGACGGACGCAACGATAGTTAAATATAATTTCGTAACCACCAAACAAAAAAAAAAGTGCAGGCAATTTATGTTGTGCACATGTGTAGAAGCGCAGGAGTTTTACGATGGGCCCCCAGCTTCTTCTTAGCCAGATATCCAACTACCGTCGAATATACAAGCCTATTTACACGTTTTGTTTAGCAAAAATTAATTTTGTTCAAAAAATCTATATAGTAGTAAGAAATTAGTTGTGGCAAGCAATAACCTAGTTTCATCTATGATATCCTGGAAATTTAGGAGCTATCCTAGAATGTTAGAAACTATCTTAGAAAATTAGAAACTATCCTAGAACATGGATATTTTAGATGACGTAATGATACGAAGGTATACGAAGGTTGGTGCAACTCGTATTGCATGTAGCAAGTTGCCTCGTTCCAATTTCAATCTGTCTTAAATCTTTCACAGCGAAATAAATGGAGAGTTTTAAATGTATCTTCTAAAGATACATCCACTCACTATACAGGGAGATTCAAGCAACTCATTCATTAAAAGTTTACGGACTTCCTCTTTGAATTTCTATTTCATATTTTGGGGTTATAAGTTAGCAATAATAATCTATTAAAATATAATATTTCCAATTTTCAGGCACTTCCGCTTGTACCGGAACTTGCTGTCAACTTTCTTATTTTAAATGGAATACACCATTTTTTATTGCATTTTCGAAATGTTTATGAAATTCTAAAAATATTTTGTGTAACATGTGATACAAGAAAAATTAACCGTTTTAGAGTTATTTCCACTTTTTAAAAAAAGTTCAATGTTGCAGTACCTTGTTTATGATACTGCCATCTTTGTGTAACACAAGCCATAATTTCAATTTTTGGCCTGTAGTAGGCTATAATCATAGGCTTTCAGGTGATACCTAATTTTACACAAAATTATTTACAGGCTGGTAGAAAAGTAACTTCTATTCAAACTGATTTCAGCTGTCGAAAAGTCATGTTTTTTAAATAGAACACCCAGTATATTTTTATACCATAAGAATCAGAATTAAATGTTCTTTCGAACTGTATTAGCATTCCCTATACCCATTTCTTAGCTTTCTCTTTTTATTCATGATTTTCCCTTTGACATATCAATTTTTTCACTTTTTAGTGTTATTGCTAAATAGTGTACTATGAAAATTTTACAAAATGTTTCATTTTAAAAACCGAAAAATAATATTTAAATACATATCTATCATCAGAATTTTTTATTTACTTATGCCGTATGTATTAGAATTCTTGGTATGACTTTTTAAACATTTACAAAGAGAAATTTACCCTTACAAAACAAAATTTTATGAAAACTAATAAATAAATCAAAAATATTGGAAATAATACACAAATTGTTGGTTATAATATTGGTTGTAAGTGGTTCTCAGATATTATTTGTTAGTAATAAGTTTCTATTGTATCTTAGTAATAACACATTTTCCTCGATATAACATTTTTTTTATTAACATCTTGAATTGTCGATTTTTTTATCGTCAATTACATTTAATATGTCTGTGTTTGAATATTTATTTTTTGGTTCTTCGTAGCGATTAAATTTTGTTTTTTAATTCCTAGGAGACGGATGATTTCAAAGATTTAAAAGACTAAAAGCGTCCGCGATAAAATATGTTCGACTAAGATAAGTTTCACTTTTGGCCAAGAGATGGCGCCCCTTTAAATCTCCCATAGTTTTCCTCACACATAATTAGTCGATAGAAAAAAAATTAAAATTAAAACACGAGTCAGTGAAGTCTGTGAAGCATGTTTTTAAATTCGACTGAAATAAGTTTCACTTTTTGGCCAAGAGATGGTGCCGCCCCTCCAAATCTCCTTTAAGTTTTTTTTAAATGTAATCAGTCTCGCAGAAAACAAAAATTAAAATTATTTCGCCTGTTTTTTAGACAATCGATTTGAAAACAAAAATTATCAAAACAAAGAACGATCGATCGAAGTTTTATTAAAAACAATTTGGTTTAATAATGTATTTTAAACATTGCATATTTTTAGATATTTTGTTGCAAATCGTTTTTTAATGTTTTCATTTCCTAACAACAGATGGCGCTCCGGATGACTATTTTAATGCGTAGGTTATATTCTCAATTTGATTTGATAATTTTTTTAAACATTGCATTTTTTTTAGAAATTTTATTACAAATAGTTTTTGATTGCTTTCATTTTCGAACAACAGATGGCGCTCTGGATGGTTATTTTAGTGTGAGGTTATATTTTCAATTTGATTTAATATTTTTTGAAAAAAATCCTGAGTTGGGAATGTCAGCTGTGAAGCATGTTTTAAAATTCGAGTAAAATAAGTTTCACTTTTGGCCAAGAGATGGCGGCGCCCCTCCAAACTGTTATCTGTTTGCAGGTGATTTTATAAAACAAAAGAAAATCGAAAACTTCATCGATCGGTTAGTTGACTGAAGAAACAAAAGACGATCAATTTTCAAACGAAGCGCATTACAACAATCGATTTTGATCTATTTTGAGACGTCAAAAGTTTATTAGAACAAAAGACAGGCGATACCGAAACAAAAGACGATCGAGTACAAGCAAAAGTCCCGAGTTTAAACAAACATGTCTCAACACTTCTTTATTAATTGGGATTGAAAAAAAAAAGAAAATTGTGATACTTGAACTTACATTCACATTCAAAAATGTCAAACAATATTAGAAGATTTTAATGTTCGACAATTTAACACTCCACCCCCACCCCTCACCCCTAACTAGAATAAAAAGTCAACGATTAATTATTTGTTACAAGAATAGCTCGAAAATAAATGGGGGCAGAAAAAATAATTTAAAAAAATTTCTTTTTCTATTTGCAGCTTGCTTCACGTCAAAATTTGAAAAGTCAAGCGACCGATTGTTAAACGAAAACAAACAAAAACAAAACAAAAGACGATTGATTTTGAAGTGAAGCCTGCCGGAGTGATAGGTGAACGATTTTAAAATAAAGTCTGCCTTAAAGCGTTCGATTTTCAAACAACATTAATTAAAATAATGCCTATTTCGAATTCAAATTAATTGAAGTTAATTGCTTAAAGCAATCAATGTTATTTACTAAACAATTTATAATTTCTTAGGTTTTCATAGCCCACTATTTAAATATAATTCCGAAAAATGGAAAAAAAATACATGTTAAAAAGAAATCATCGATAACGAGTGAACTATAAGAGCTAGGTATAGGGAATGCTAATACAGGACGAAAGAACATTTAATCCTGAGTCACATGGTATAAAAATATACTAGGCGTTCCATTTAAAAAACATGACTTTTCCACAGTTGAAATTAGTTCGAATAGAAGTTACTTTTCAACCAGCCTGTAAGCAATCAAGTGCAAAACTGGACATGATCTGAAAGAATGTTACTGTAGCCTACTACACACCAAAAATGGGCATAATGGGTTTTGTTGCACAAAGATGGCAGTATCATAACCAAGGTTCTGCAGGTCTGAGTTATTTTTAAAAAAATGAAAATATTTCGGAAACGGTTAATTTTCTTTGTGTCACATGTTGCACAAAATATTTTTAGAATTTTATGAAGATTTCAAAAATTCATTAAAAAATGGGGTGTTCCGTTTAAATTAAAAATGTTGACAGCAACTTCCGGTACAAGCGGAAGTATCCTAAAATTGAAAATATCATATTTTGATAGATCATCATCATTAACTTATAACTGCAAAATATGAAATAGAAATTTAAAGGAGAGGTCCTAAAACTTTTAATGAAAGGGTTGCCCGAATCTCCCTGTATATAGAATCAATTATGTGTTTCTGTAGATCATTTATTGTAAAAAAATCTGATGAATGTGTCCAACGGATTTCATCGCGTAACGAGTAACCTAGTCAAGCCTCTTGATTAAGATAACGCCAATCCAGCTTTACCAACCTTGGTGTTTGTATAAAGATTCATAGACAGTGTTGCCGCCTTGACGAATTTATCTCTAAAAATAGCGATGTTACTGTGAGAAATACTTACTTACATAATGTGTATGCCAATCATGTACATTTCAAAGTTAATTCCGAGCCGCATTGCCTCCGGACAATCGGGAGCAATAAAACTTTCGTTTGGGTCTCACCCCCTAATTAATTTAGCAAATTAAATTAACCCCCGGCCGAAATATCGCGGTATTTAATTACGAATGGTGAGGCGGTGGTGCGCACCGGGCCTTAAACCAATTACACGATGCTAAGTACACACGCACGTGTGTGTGTGTGTGTGTTCGATGTGAACTAGAACCGAAATCAAGTTTGTTTGATGTGTAACAGCGAGACTTACGAGATCTCTCTCGTCACATAATTTAAAATTTACGATTTGTTTGGCGTGGAGAAACAAAACAGGGATACCAAACAGTCCGTGTGACATTTAAGCGGCGTAAGTGCAACACTTGCGCTGCATGTTAATCAGACTCGTAACTGGCACATCTATTTAAGGAAATGTAAATATTTACGGGCACATATACACATTCACACGCAGACGCGCACGCATTTATTCGCCCGGAGTTGCCAACAAAATGCAAATTAAAGAATAGCCTATGTATGTACAATGTACATACCTGCCTACTCACCCCATCTGGGTATAGTAACTTAGAGGATTCTAAAAGCTTTCTCTTAGATGTTTTTATTTGTAATTGTAATTGTAACATAGACCTTGGTCAATAAACGATTTAAATTCGAGCTCGGTATTTGGGCGAGAAGTAATCAAATATTTGTCCTATATAAACAGATGGCAGGAGAGTTCTCTTCTTTGACACCTTTCGATACGGTTTTCAAATGTGAATGAAGTCAGACTCGATCACCGGGGTAAAACGGAATAATTACAACGCCGCCGACATTTCGACAGGGCTCCCAACCTAACCGAAAGCTGCGATTAATTGATTCCCTGTTATGTTTGAGCAGGGCAGGTGATCAATATGTGTGCTTCAATTACTCAATGTGTAATTACAAACGCCGAATGGAATGCGCGTTAACTTTTCGAGATACCCTCGTAGTAAAAAAAGAGCGCTTTCGTCGAAACAAAAGCGCCAACATATTGCAAATGAATAACTAACTCATCCATCATCAAACTCCATGAATCACAAAGCGCTCGCGCTCGTTGCAAAAATTCAATTACGCCCCGCAATAAATCTATGCACAGGTGATTAAATTTTTTATTACGCGCGGATTTTTTTTTCCTTCCTTTTTAGTGAGTAGTGAGAATTAACCTAAACAAGTTTCCATTAGGCGCTGTTTGCGCTGGATGAACGGGAAAAAAAAACACAAAGGGCCCCATTGTTACCATTGAGAGGTTCCGCTGTTATAATCAGGGGAAAAATTCGTCCAAATATTTACACAAACTGAAAAGAAAATCACTCACATTGGATGTTCAAAGAGCCGGCAGAGCTGGTAATTGATAATCCTTTTAGGTCCTGGGCGATGCACCTGAATTGGCCCGAATCTCGTTCCCTGTCCACCCTGGTTATGTGCAGATTCGACCCTTGCTGGAAACGTCGTGTCGTATTCGTTATTTTCGAACCTGAAAAGTTTTCTTCGTTAATCAATAACAATAATAATAATTTGAGAGCGGATAGTCAGGCAAATGCCTGGTGCCTGCCTTTTTTGCTTTTTTTTTCAAAGTTTTAGCAATTTATGCCTTTTCTGGAAAATAAATGGCTTTTGTTGCTTTTTTTTGTTGTAATTCTGAGTTTCGAATTATTATAATTTTTCTTCAAATCGAAACTTAGCAAGTTACTAGAACGGTGTAAGATGTTTTCTAGGAAGTGCGCTTTGACCGCAGCGAATATTTCGAGATGGGTATTACCAGTTTCAATACGGGTTTAATCTTAACAGGAAATTTGTGACAACAATCGATATTTAAATAATCTCTTTTCGGTGCATTAGTAATTCACTCGTTGTCGTGCTTGTTTTACGTTCAATTTAATTGGTGATTTTAACGCTGCAAGATGCCAAAGTCTGATCAAATACAAAATTGGGTAAAACTAGACAAAAATTTGTCAATAGACGGAAATTCTTTGTTTTGTAAAATTTGTTCGAAGCAAGTAAGTACAAAATCCTCCTAATAAGTGTCTTTTTTTAATTTATTTAATTGTTATTTGCAATTTTATTTTTAATTTTTAGATAAATGCTACTAAAAAGTATCACGTAACCCAACACATAACTAGTGGTATTCATTCAAAAAATGTAAAAAACAAGAACGGTCAGCAGCTTCTTTTGAAAACGGCTTTGCAAGAATCAAAACCTGGTCCTTCAAAATCGACATTTTCATTGAAGTTATGTGAGGCTTTTATAGCTGCATCGATTCCTTTTAAAAAATTGAACAATCCAGTGTTACGAGAGTTTTTAGAATCTTCAACAAAAGAAATAATTCCGGACGAATCAACACTGCGGAAAAATTATTTGGGTATTTGCTATCAATCTGTGAGTAGAAGTGAAAACCACATTACATTTTTTTTTTTTACTATATTTATTTACTTGCAGACACTAGATTCGATTAGGCTGGACATTGCGAACAATTATATTTGGGTCTCAATTGACGAAACTACGGACAGTAAGGGTCGCTACATTGCAAACATTGTTGTTTGTAAATTATCAGAACACGAAGCTGGAGTTCCTCATTTATTGGCAAGTAAAGAGTTGGAAAAAACCGATCACAAAACGATTGCCAATTTCTTCGATGACAGCATGCGTAAGTTAAACATTTTGAATATTACATTTTAGATTGTTTTTCCATTAGGAATCTTATATCCGAATGGAGTAAAAAAGACAAAATTCTCCTCTTAATTTCCGATGCTGCACCTTACATGATAAAGGCAGCTCAAGTCATGCAAATTTTTTACGAAAAAATGATTCACTTGCTTCGCACATTGTCTGCATAGGGTATGTGAATTTATTCGAGAAGAATTTATTGTAGTCAACAAATTAATTTCTTCAACTAAAAAGGTATTTTTCAAAAGTAACTTTATATTTTTTGTTTATATTATTTTTTTAAGGTTTTTTTTTTAAAAGCTCCATTACGCGCAGCTTTATATAAAGAAAAGCTACCCAACACACCGCTACCTCCAGAACCTGTTATAACTAGATGGGGTTCTTGGATTTCCGCGTGCGTATTTTACGCTGTTCATTTTGACGAAATCAAAGAGGTATTTATTTATTTAACAATTGCCTTTTAGGAATTAGTTTAATTTTATATATTTAATTTAAGGTGGTCGATAGTTTTGAAACATCGTCAGCTCTGTCAATAGCCAAATCACAAGCTGCCTTTAAAGATCCTGCAGTAAAAAGAGGTTTAATTTGCATCAAGACTCATTTTTCCAATATACCAGAAACGATTACTTGTTTAGAAAAAAATGGTCTAAGTTTACACGACTCTTTGAAATTATTTAATACGGTGGACACATTAATTAAGAAAGTTCCTGGTAGCATAGGCCAAAAAGTAGCTGAAAAGTTTCTAAACACAAAACGAAAAAATCCAGGCTTCAAAATTATTGCAGAGGTAGCCAAACTTCATGAGGGTGGCGTTGCGGAGGACATTAAATTAACAATCGATGAAATATCTATGTTAAAATATGCTCCAGTAACATCTTGTGATGTGGAAAGGTCTTTTTCGCAATACAAAAACATTTTGTCCGACAAAAGACAAAATTTGTTACCGGAAAATATTGAAAAATATTTAGTCACCTCCTGGTGGTCAAATAAAAATAGAATTTAATGCTGTGTACTTCTTAATATAAATTTAATTTTTAAAATTTCCTGCCTTTTAGTGTCCTTTTTGTTAAGACTTGTTGCCTTTTTTCTCAAAATTCGTTGCCTTTCCTCCTTCTTTTTTGTCACTTTTTTGCGTTTTATTTTTGCCTGACTATCCGCTCTTTAATAATAATAATAATCAATGAAGAACTGGATTCCAAACATAGTAGTTGAAACTACATATTTAATCTGATGATACGCAATGTGATTACATAATTATGCAAAAAACTGAGAAACCAAATAAGGCATATCAGCAAATGGACCGTGAGACAAGCACTAATAGTATACAGCAGCTTCTTGTTGTCTGTATCCTCTTTTCCATGATCGAAACAGATAATGCCCGCCGCGGTTTCTTTGAACGCACCTCATCAACATGCACTTATCTCAAAGGAATTTAATTGGATCCGCCGTATTAGTTAGTGAAAAAACGACGGCGGATTTAATTTTTAATGTTGCAGAAACGTATTCGAAACGAGTGTTTTGCGGCGGATGGAATGTCGGGCCGACATGGAACCGTGCAGGTTATTATTTACGGCCGCATAGTTTCGAAAAATTCCTGCTTCTCCTAATGGGCTCGCTTGCCCGACCAGAAAAGCGGGGATGTGTTTAAGTGGCCCCGGCGTTAAAGAGGGTAGAACGGGAATCGATACAAACAAGTCGGGCTCGTGATGAAAAATGATGTTCTCCAAGTCTGAATTAATGTTTGTTTCGGAGCACAGCGCACAGCCAGTACTCGACATTCTAAAATGATGCCTTTTATTTCAGTAAATGCTTGTTCGATTAATTTGAAACGAAGCTTGAAACGAGACGTCATCAGTAGGAATGCATATTTTAAACAAAGCATCGATACTTTGTATCAAATAATCCTTTTTCTATTAGTATCGATACCATACAATAGAAAACGCAGAATAGTATCGATATTCTGATATATGGTATCCTTGTGCCGTAACAGTAACATATATTATTAATTTAAGAAGGAAAAATAGACTAGAGTCATTAAAAAATGTTATATGGCAACGAGGACTGAATGCTACATGCACGGCACAAATTAATAAAGACAAACTTGGCTACGCCCGTAACTACGAAGAGAAGGGCTTGGACGAATCAAAACCAACATGAACTAAACAAAAACCAAGCGTGTATAAGATGACATCAGTAATAACCAATGGTGTCAAATGTCAAGTGTAATTTATATTTAAGTGGACAGAAAAACTAAGGCGTTGCAGAGTTTTACGATCAGTCTCGATGGTTAGAATAAAAATTCCATTTAATTCCTACAAAATATGGTGAAATGTAGCTGCGGACGCTTATTGTAAATTTTATACAGTTTTCTTATCTGACTCAATTTTGTTCAATTTTTAATATAATTAACTGATCGACTTTTGTTTATTCTTTTATTCTCGATTTCATTTGTTTTGTTTTTATTTTTTTAAAATCAATATATCATTTTTCTTTCGATTGCTTTTACTCGACATGATTTTGTTTTTCAATTCTCAATCGATCGTCTCTTGTTTTGTTTTTTTTTCGTTTACTCGATTTGAGTTGTTTTACATTTTAATCTCGACGATCGATCAATTGCCTTTTTTTGTTTTCTCCTTCATTCAGATACACAAGAATTAGCCTGCGACTTGCACCACAAAATTAGATCGAGGCGCGGGACGCAATTTTGTGTTATAAAAATACGATCATTCCGCGACGAAAATGATGTTAAATAAATAATGAGAGCAAGCGAAAAACTACGAACCTACGAACTATGAACCCTCCGCTTGCCAAGTTCTCACTAAACTAATGGCGCGCCTCTGCGGACTTTTATAGTAGATTTCTGCCTCCCCGAACTTGCTGGAACCAACGAGAAGTTTCGGTAACGTTCTGTGACGCAAGGTGACGCGGCTGGCACTAAAAATAGATCTATTTGCGCGTCACGGCTGTAACAATAACTATGTTTCTTTCCGAGAAAAATTTATGCGATTTAAAACTAGTAATCACAATAGCGAAACTGCAAAGTCGTATGATTTGATATTGCCGGAGCGTTTTGAGATACACAAAAATTAGTCTGCGACTTGCACCACAAAATTAGATCGAGGCATAGGACAAAATTTTGTGTTATAAAAATACGATCATTCCGCGACGAAAATGATGATAAATAAATAATGAAAGCAAGCGAAAAACTACGAACCTACGAACTATGAACCCTTCGCTTCCCAAGTTCTCGCTAAACTAATGGCGCGCCTCTGCGGACTTTTATAGTAGATTTCTGCCTTCTCGAACTTGCTGGAACCAACGAGAAGCTTCGATAACTTTCTAAGGTGACGTGGCTGGCACTAAAAATAGATCTATTTGCGCATCACGGCTGTAACAATAACTGTTTTTTCCGAGAAAAATTTATGCGATTTAAAACTTGAAATACACAGGATGACTTTTGAAAGCGGTTTTCCAAACCGTAACAAGTTGAGTAAATGAAGCGAGAAGACAAGGTTATTATTATTATTTTTTTTTGTAGTAGGTCATTAGCAGGGAAAAGAATTCAGGCCACTTAGTGTCGAACGCTTTTTGCGTCGAATGTACTTTGTGATGCATCGAATTGTTATTGAGTGGAAGGAGAAGGAATGCAATGCGAGCGTTCGCGCGTTATGGGCGAAGCTGATACAGTCCGAGTACTAAATTTTCGTACCGTTCGCGAAACAAGTGGCCTGAATTCTTTTTCTCGGTCATTATTTTCTCGATTACGAAGGTATCGATGTTCCAGTGCCATTTGTTATCCAAAAAACATCGATACTTAGTAAAAGTACTTATAAAAGTATCGACTTTTTAAACACAGGCTTGTTTTTGCACGAATTGAAATAGAAATACACAGGGTGATGGGAAAATGTCGAGAAACAAGAAAACAATTTCCATTCACTTAAATTCCTCTTCCCGGGCGGTTCTTTCCGCCCCCGAGTCCTTTTCTCGCCAGCGGAGAGGAAAAGTTGCGGTTATTTTTTCCGCAAGCCCTTTGACGAGCAAAACAATTCCATAAAGCGAGTTTTATTCAACCCGACCGGGGATGATTCTGCTTTAATGTTTCGTCGCGGCGGCGCTCACTTCAAAGGCGCACGCCAAATGATAAAACTCCAAAAGTAAAGTGAGTGAATTAACGACGCCGACAGACGGCGGGCATTATTTCAATCGCCGCGCCGCTACAGCACGCGTCATAAACTTTATTGAGGAAAGGAAACGGCGGGCGTCGTTTTTTCTTTAGGGGGTGGGGTGGGGGGAGGGTGATTTACAGGCGTCCCGTACGTGGGCGTCGCGACGCATCGAAGGAAATCAAAATCACTCTCACCGTTTAATTCCCAGTAGTAGGTGAGGCCGGTGTTCGGCGTCGCTTCGCAGGGCAACGTCACGGATTTGTCCGTCACGACGTCGACGTCTTTCGGATTTTTCGAGAAGTACAGCTCCTCTTGTGCGTGGGTAATTGACACTGAAAAAGAACATGACAGAATTGTAAATGCGAACGCCCGAAGGGAAAAATGTGGAAGCTGACAGACAGACAGACAGTTGCGAAGACGTAACGTATTGTGGCGCACCAACCGGCTTAGCGCAAGGCGCCAAGAAGTCGGCCGCTTCGATGTATCATCGGCCGTCACGCGTTCGGGGCCCATATCGAGCAAACTAGAATCTTCCAGCATCGAGACTTCCAGACGCCAACAGTAGATATAAAATCGCCCGGAGTTGACTCACGAGGCAGTCGAATTCGAGCAGCGATAGTCGAAGTTAGATTTTAGTGTGAAAATAAATTGTAATAAATAAATTAGTTTTTAAGCTTCATTAAATTACGGTTAAGTTTTTATCGAGTGTTTTATTCGTGAAAATAAATAAACTCAAATCCTAGAAACGTAACAGTGGTGTCGGTGTGCGGGTTTGTGCAAATAAATAAACAATTTAAAGTAAATTAAATTTAATCAGATTATTAAATAAGTACAGTATAGAAAAAAAAAAAAAAAAAAACAATGGCTACGAGAAACGTGTTGTTGAAAGACTTAAAAGTGGCCGAATTAAAAACCGAATTGGAAGAACGAGAGTTAGAAACCTGTGGTTTGAAAGGCGCACTTCAACAGCGTCTCCGATCCGATTTGTTGACAGCTGGTGAAGATCCAGAGACGTTCCTTTTCGAAATTTCGTGTGGTCCCGTCGATTTTAATAAAATCTTGAAGGATGAATTTCGAGAACAATCCAGAAATTTGGACGAGAAGTTTCTAGAACAATCTGGAAATTTCAAGGACGAACTTCGAGAACAATCCAGAAATTTGGACGAGAAGTTTCTAGAACAGTCTGGAAATTTAGAGAAGCTTAGAGAACAATCCAGAAATTTAGAGGATAAGCTTCTAGAACAATCTGGAAATTTCAAGGACGAGCTTCGAGAACAATCCAGAAATTTAGAGGAGAAGCTTCTAGAACAATCTGGAAATTTCAAGGACGAACTTCGAGAACAATCCAGAAATTTAGAGGAGAAGCTTCTAGAACAATCTGGAAATTTCGACAAATTACAAAATAAATTGTTGGAACAATCTAGAGATTTAGACGAGAAATTTCTAGAGCAATCCAGAAATTTCGACGAGAAACTTCTAGAACAGTCCGGAAATTTGAAGGGTGAATTTCTAGAACAGACGAAAGGACTCGAAGATAAACTAGTGGTAAAAATATCGGAAGAAACAAGAAACCTTCAAGAAAATGTGGAAGAAATAATATTCCAGCAGGATAATAAAATCAAAAATCTGGAACAAATCATGGCGGGGTTGCGAGTGTTCGGGGATCAGCCACCAGTAGAAGTACTAGAAAATAATGAAACCCGAATTGTGGAAGGACCAGCAGAAAATTCTAAACTGAAGATAAAACCACCAACGTTCGATGGAAAGTCTTCTTGGCCCAACTACTTCAAACAGTTCGAAGCAGCAGCAAAGGCGAACAGATGGACGGCCAGCGAAAAAGCCACTTCGTTAATTGTGGCCTTGAGAGGGGACGCTATCGATGTGCTACAGACGATGCCGCCAGAGGAACAAGAAGACTTCGACAAGCTGGTGAATAGGATGGAAATGCGTTACGGACAGGCCCATCTGACCGAGGTATACCATGCGCAGTTGAGGAATCGCTGTCAGAAATCCGGAGAAACTCTCCAGGAATTCGAAGCAGACGTTGCGCGTCTGGCCCAGTTGGCATATCCCACAGCTCCTGTTGAATTCCTCAAATGTTTGACGGTGCAGACCTTCATAGATGGAATCCGTGACCCAGACAACCAGCAGGCATTGAGAATGACCCATCCGAAGACGTCCAAGAACGCATTGGCTTATGCCTTGGAATTTGAAGCGGCGAGACGAGTCTCAAGAGGGCATGTCAAGGTGCGAGCGGCTATGGACTTCCAAGAGGAAGAAGAGGAAGAATCCGCTAACGCCAAGGTGGGATCTGCTATAAAGGAGCGACCCAGGGAGTATACCACCGCCGAGGATGTTCGCCGCATTGTGGAACAGGTCCTCAAGAAGAAGAAGCCGCTGGAAAGGCCAGGACGAAGGACATGTTCGCAGGCGATGTCCAAAGCCCAGACAGGATCCAAGGAAGCCACAGTTAAACTAAGCCGGGTCGGTGCAGAGGGGCAAACGTCGACCCGTATTCAAAGGCCCCCAAAGACGAAAGCCAACCAAGTAATATCCCTACGGCAGTTAACCAGCAGTATCTTCGTGGATGTTACCATTGATGACATTCCTCACACCATGTTGTTGGATACGGGTGCGACGAAGACCATCCTAAGACCCGACGTCATTAAGTCATCTGGACGCACCGAGCCGACCAAGTGGAGACTGAAAACTGCAACTGGAACATCAGCAACTGTCCACGATGAAGTAGAGGTTATCATCACCATTGGTTCAACTCCAATAAAACACCGTGCACTGGTGGCAGATATAGAGGACGAGGCAATTTTGGGCATGGACGTCATGTGTGCCCACGGGTTCCAATTGGACTTAAAGCGTGGCGTGATGGCGGTCAATAATGAGGAGTTGGTTCTACATCAACGAGGGGACGTGGCCGCTCGAGTAGTCCTCGCTGAAGACGTTGTATTACCCAGCAGGACTGAGGTTATCGTCGACGCAAAACTGGACGGTGTTTTTCAAGATGGGCAAGTCATTATGGTTGAACCTAATACTGATGATCAAAGGATTGGAAGAGGAGTCCTCGTTGGGAAAATGTTGTTGACGGCGAAGAAGGAAGTACCTGTCCGCCTGATGAACGTCAACTGTTTCTCTGTCAATATCAAGAAAGGAACAATCTTGGGAAGCTGCACCATGGTGTCCTCCATCTCTCGGCAACTCGAAACAAACGTGCCAGAAGCGAAAGTCCCAAAGAAATTATGGGAAATGGTTATGTCAACAGCCCAGGAATTGACTCCAGACCAGAAGACAAAAGCAAAGAATCTGATCGGCCGCTATCAAGATGTATTTGAGGTAGAAAATGGATCCAAGGGAAGAACTGATGTCGTGAAACACAAAATAGAGACTGGAGAAGAAAGACCTATCCGTCAAGCTCCAAGGCGATTACCGTTGGCGAAGCGTGAGGAAGCGGAACGCATTATTCGCGAGTTGGAAAAGGATAATGTAATAGAACCATCAAGCAGCCCGTGGGCGTCACCAGTAGTGCTTGTGAAGAAGAAGGATGGGTCCACCAGGTTCTGTGTAGACTACCGGTTACTCAATAATGTCACCAAGAAGGACAGCTATCCCTTGCCCCGGATTGATGATACCCTGGACACCCTGGCCGGCTCAAAGATCTTCTCAACTTTGGACTTAAAGAGTGGATATTGGCAAGTGGAGCTGGCGCCCGAAGATCGAGAAAAGACGGCGTTTTCCATTGGTATGGGTCTGTGGCAGTTCACAGTGATGCCATTCGGGTTATGTAATGCCCCAGCGACATTCGAGAGGTTAATGGAGACGGTTCTGAAAGGTCTGTCCTGGACAACGTGCATGGTGTACCTTGACGACATAATTGTCGTGGGAAAGACGTTCGACGACCACCTAAGGAACCTGGAAGGAGTGTTCCAGCGGCTTCGCGGAGCTGGACTAAAGCTTAGCCTCAAGAAGTGTCACCTGTTCCAGAAGGAAGTGAATTACCTGGGGCACATTGTTAATGGAAACGGAATCGCCGTGGACCCTGTGAAGATTCAGGTGGTGAAAGACTGGCCAACTCCCAGAAATAAACACCAAATAAGGAGTTTCCTTGGCCTGTGCACTTACTATCGGCGCTACGTTCCTGGATTTGCAGACATTGCTAAGCCGTTGACAAAACTCACTGAAGAAGGTCGTCCATTTGAATGGGACCAACAGTGTCAAATTGGCTTTGAACAACTAAAGCAGTACTTGGTTAGTGCTCCTATTCTGAGTTATCCTCTTCCGGAAGGCAAGTTCGTCGTGGACACAGATGCTAGCAACGTTGGGATTGGTGGCGTACTCTCCCAGATACAAGAGGGGCAAGAGAAGGTGATCGGCTACTTCAGTAAAGTCCTATCAAAGCCGGAACGAAACTATTGCGTCACAAGAAGGGAATTGCTAGCCGTCGTAAAAACGATAGAACACTTCTACAAGTACTTGTATGGTAGACGCTTCCTGCTGAGGACCGACCACGCCGCTCTAAAATGGCTTCTCCGTTTCAAGAACCCAGAAGGGCAAGTTGCACGATGGATCGAACGACTTCAGGAGTACGATTTTGAAATTCAGCATCGGGCAGGAACTAGCCATCGAAATGCCGATGCTCTGTCGAGAAGACCCTGTGCCGAAGACTGTAAGCACTGTAGTCGTTTGGACGAGAAAGTAGCCACGACTGCGAGGACAGCCATTGTTGATGACAAATGGCAAGGCGAAGAACTGCGAAGAGACCAGGAGAACGACCCGGATTTGAAATTAGTGCTAGAATGGAAAAGCAGGGACGCGAGGCCTACCTGGGAAGAGGTAGCACCATGTGCACCGTCCGTAAAATCATACTGGGCGCAGTGGGACTCCATAGTGTTGGATCGTGGTCTTCTGAGACGAAGC
This sequence comes from Prosopocoilus inquinatus, assembly GCA_036172665.1. Lineage (NCBI taxonomy): Eukaryota > Metazoa > Arthropoda > Insecta > Coleoptera > Lucanidae > Prosopocoilus > Prosopocoilus inquinatus. The sequence goes on from CM069873.1 coordinate 5,681,112, forward strand.
ATAGAGAATCAGGAAGGCATGGAACAGAAGACACAGTTACTGATCCCCAAGAATAGGGTGCCAGAAGTTCTGAGGGAACTTCACGATGGAACTTCGGGAGGGCATCTGGGAGTTAAGAAGACTATGGAGAAGGTGCGCGAAAGATTTTACTGGGTGAACTGCAAGGAAGACGTGAAGGATTGGTGCAGAAAGTGTACAGTCTGCGCAGCCAGTAACGGTCCCCACAGGCGGGGTAAGGCTCCCATGAGACAGTACAACGTTGGAAGTCCTTTTGAGAGAGTTGCCATCGATGTAGCCGGCCCGTTTCCAGAAACGAATGGTGGAAACAAGTACATCGTCGTGGTAATGGACTACTTTAGCAAGTGGGTTGAAGCTTACGCCCTACCTAACCAAGAGGCAGTCACTATTGCGGAAGTCCTTGTCAGGGAGTGGATCAGTCGGTATGGTGCACCTATGGAACTGCATTCAGACCAAGGAAGGAACTTTGAATCGGCCTTGTTCAAGAACGTGTGTACTCTGCTCGGCGTACGAAAAACTAGAACAACTGCACTCCACCCACAGTCGGACGGAATGGTGGAAAGGTTCAATAGAACCATCAACCGGCATTTGTCCAAGGTCGTTTCCAATCATCAGAGGGACTGGGACACGTACATCCCCCTGTTTCTAATGGCATACCGCTCATCTGTTCATGAGACAACAGGGGAGACTCCCGCGAAAGTGGTATTCGGGCGAGAGCCGAGACTGCCCTGCGACCTGAAGTTTGGTGTGAAGCCTGGCGAAGTCTCTGCCGACGAAGATTACGTGAGCAAATTACGCAGGAAAATGGATGATATCCACAACCAAGTGCGTCACAATATACAGACGGCCAGCGATCGGATGAAGGAGCACTATGACATCAACGCTCAACACGGGGGATACCAACCTGGAGCACTGGTCTGGCTTTATAACCCCCAAAGACGTCGAGGCCTCTCCCCAAAATTACAGACCTCTTGGGAAGGTCCTTACAAAGTGATGAAACGGATCAACGACGTCGTTTACCGCATCAAGAAGGTCCCCCATGGCAAACCCAAAGTAATCCACTTCAACCGGATAGCCCCTTACCATGGAGAAGCAGATGAAGGGACAGTACAAAGGGCGCAAGTTTCCGAAGTGAACTTCGAAACCTTCATGTCTCATCACGCCGAAGGAAGCAAGGCACGGTTTGGAGTGACCACGGAAAAGCAACAAGATCTCTTTAAAGTGCCACTGGAGTACAGTCTGGCCCACTGCGTAGCAGAAGACCTGAAAATGTCCAAAGGAATCGCTCAGGTGTTTAAGAAGAAATTTGGCCAAATCGAGGAGCTACGAAGACAGCATCCCGTGGTAGGCAAGAGCTTGCAGATCATTGATTCGACGGCAGATCGGAGGCGCCACGTGCATTATTTAGTCACTAAGAAGACATCAAGCGGTAAACCTGACTATGTGACTATGTGGAGAGCCCTATATAGCCTGAGGAGACAGCTAATAGAGAACCATCAGATGAAGTTAGCCATCCCCAAATTGGGCTGCGGATTGGACGGACTAGACTGGAAAGTAATTCGAAGCATGCTGGAAGTCCATCTTCCACAGAACGGGAATTGAAGTCCTAGTCTGCAGCCACCACCCACAGGCAACAGTCAGCAACAGCAAAACCGTAGACTGTTACTTCTTCCAGACGGGAAGTTGCAAGAATGGGCCAGCATGTAGATTCCGACACCCTCCTTCAAGACTATCACCCGGAACATTTCGAGACGAAACGTTTTTAAGAAGGGGGCAGTGTGGCGCACCAACCGGCTTAGCGCAAGGCGCCAAGAAGTCGGCCGCTTCGATGTATCATCGGCCGTCACGCGTTCGGGGCCCATATCGAGCAAACTAGAATCTTCCAGCATCGAGACTTCCAGACGCCAACAGTAGATATAAAATCGCCCGGAGTTGACTCACGAGGCAGTCGAATTCGAGCAGCGATAGTCGAAGTTAGATTTTAGTGTGAAAATAAATTGTAATAAATAAATTAGTTTTTAAGCTTCATTAAATTACGGTTAAGTTTTTATCGAGTGTTTTATTCGTGAAAATAAATAAACTCAAATCCTAGAAACGTAACAGTATTAAAGTCGAATTCCAAAAAAAAAAATAAAATGCTTTTACGTGTTTCCGAAGAAGCAAATTTAAAAAGTCGTGCGCGAAGCGCAAATTTTACGAGCTATTGATTGTGTGCGTCTATTCTGCTTAATAATAAATAAAAACAACGACGACGACAAAATCCTGCAACGAAAGCTCTCGCGAGCTTTCCACCGCTGATGCAACGCAATATTTATCTCTCTTGGAACGACCTCATTGTTCTGCAAGACGCAGGCTCCTCGTTAACTTCGCAATTTATATGTTGCGAAAATTGCCGCTTAATTATCCCAGGGCTTGAACCATCATTCAGTCCAGTACTTAACGATGTCTGCTGTGAAACAAAGTTGTTGTTGTTGCCTGGCTAATTTAATGCTTCATCGTTTTCTCTTTACCACGTATTTTAGTTGCAGCGTTATTAATTACTATTGTACAGCCAGCTACGTTTTTTTTTTTTTTTTTTTTTGAAAAAGAAACTACACACGTACTTACACATCGCCCTTATCAACCAATGCTCTCTGATATGACCCTCCACCATCGATGATGATAAAACGTTTATTATGTACAAACATCGTTTTTATAATTTATGGCAGTAAGAGAACTATTTGTTCAGGGTGATAAGGTCTCGCCCAAATTCGTAGACATCGAGGAACAGGACCGTTCCACAAAGCGCCGATTGATCGACTCGAGATCACGACAAGTCTCACCTACATAAACGAACGCACCGAGAGTGTCTGCAAACAGGCCAAATGCGTCTGCAAATATTTGGACGGCCGTCGTCGGCACGTTTGAGCGACTCTGTTTGAGATTATGTAAGATTTGCACAGTTTTATTTTGTTAATGATGCAACAATTCAACGAATTCAGCGTATTTGCACCAAAAAAAAAAAAATCTGCGACAAAGGAAATTTACCTAGACGACTACAAGTCGGAGGTTTTTACAATCGATGAAAATCTAAAACCAAATAAGGATGCGCCGAATCATCGATTCGCTTCGGTATTCGGCCGCTTCGGTCAATTTTTTTACTATTCGGAAGCAAAATTGCAAAAAACTTGCTCATTGAGACTTATTGGATTGCATAGCTGGATGCAGTTGAAATTCTCAGTTTAGATATTAAGGGCAAGTAAGTAGTAGTTTAAGCGATTGTTGTACAAGGTGAATAAAAACACCAGTGAAATATGGAAATTTTATGTGTTATGCGAAAATGAGAAATATGCAAAGTGCAACATATGTGACTGTAAAATATCTCGAGGTGGTATTGCTAAAAATGCTACAACATCGGCTATGATAAATCATTTCAAGAGGAAACATGTAGAAGAATATAAAGAGTTTCAGTTCGAAATTCCAAGAAAAAAATTAAAGCAGCCAATAATCGTTGATGCTCTACAGTCGTGTACAGAATGGGATATTGACGACCAGCGAGCAAAAGCAATTCATTATGTGATAGGTGAAATGATAGCTGTGGATAATTTGCCATACTCTATTGTAACAAATCAGGGATTCAAAAGATTAATGACCAAACTTGCTTCTCAATATACCCTACCAAGAAGAAAATACTTCACCGAAAACATAGTTCCAGATATTTACGATCGCTAGTGATAGTGATTAAAGAGAAATTAACTAGTGTTAAGTATATATCTTTGACATCCGATTTGTGGACATGTCCACATACTAATGAGACTTTTATCAGTTTTACGGGCCATTGATTTGACATCGATTTTAAGTGTCTGTGAAGCTGGCGTATCATTTCATGGAATCTCATAAGTTCTAGTGTGTTCTGGCTTTATTTTTAATAGTTCTGTAGTTCCTGATAGATAAAATCGATAGTTCTGCTCATTAAAGCGAAAAAAAGCCAAAGTGCAAACTGAGACGCCAGGTTCATGCAGCGTCTCCCTTTGTCCTGCGCAAAATTAACGGCCTATTCTTATAGGAAATTAAAAGATCTGCAGTTCTACATGAGTTCTAGAAAGAGTTCTAGAGAAAAACATTGCTGTTTCTTATTAGAAAACTTTAATAACACAATATGATTAGTTACGTAGATACAGATGAGACGCTGTCGAATATTCGACAGTTCTATGAGCTCTACATTTTTTTCCTTGTAGCTCAGAACGTATCCAAGGACTTTCTACAGAGTTCCGGCCACAAGTCTCATTAGATTATTTTTTGAGCAATTTTAAATCCTGGTAAATTCGTGTTATACACGTTATAAGTAAGACGTTGTCGAATACACGACAGTTCTGTGAGCTCTGTATTTTTTTCCTTGTAGTTAGAAACATATTCAATGACTTTCCGCAGAGTTCCAGCCATAAACCTAAGTAGAATATTATTTAGCAATTTTAAAATTCGGCTAAATTCAAATTATACACTTAATAAGCGAGACGCTGTCAAAAACACGTCAGTTCTGTGAGCTTTACAATTTTTCCCTTGTAGTTTGGAACGTATTCAATGACTTTCTGCAGAGTTCCACCCACAAGCATCATTAGATAATTGAATTTAGCGGAGTTTAAAATTGCTAAATAATAATCTACTTAGGTTTATGGTTAGAACTCTGCGGAAGGTCAGTGAATATCTTCAGAACTACAAGGAAAAAAGTATAGAACTTACAAAACTGTCGTATATTCGTCAGCGTCTCAGTTATAATCTGTACAACCCGAATTTCAGCGATTTAAAATTGCTCAAACAATAATCTAATGATGCTTGTGGGTAGAACTCTGCAGTCGTTGGATACATTCCGAACTACAAGGGAAAAATTATAAAGCTCACAGAACTGTCGTGTTTTTGGCAGCGTCTCACTTATTAAGTGTATAATTCGAATTTGGCGGAGTTTAAAATTGCTAAATAATAATCTACTTAGGTTTATGACTGGAACTCTGTGGAAAGTCATTGAATATGTTTCTAAGTACAAGGAAAAAATTATAGAGCTCACAAAACTGACGTATATTTGACAGCGTCTCAGTTATAACCTGTATAACTCGAATTTCGCAAGATTTAAATTTGCTCAAAAAACAATTTAATGAGGCTTGTGGCTGGAACTCTGCAGAAAGTCGTTGAATATATTCCAAACTACAAGGAAAAAATTATAGAGCTCACAGAACTGTCGTGTTTTTGGCAGCGTCTCACTTTTTAAGTGTATAATTCGAATTTGGTGGAGTTCAAAATTGCTAAATAATATTCTACTTAGGTTTATGGCTGGAACTCTGCGGAAAGTCATTGAATATGTTTCTAACTACAAGGAAAAAAATACAGAGCTCACAGAACTGTCGTGTATTCGACAACGTCTTAGTTATAACCTGTATAACACGAATTTACCAGGATTTAAAATTGCTCAAAAAATAATCTAATGAGACTTGTGGCCGGAACTCTGTAGAAAGTCCTTGGATACGTTCTGAGCTACAAGGAAAAAATTGTAGAGCTCATAGAACTGTCGAATATTCGACAGCGTCTCATCTGTATCTACGTAACTAATCATATTGTGTTATTAAAGTTTTCTAATAAGAAATAGCAATGTTTTTCTCTAGAACTCTTTCTAGAACTCATGTAGAACTACAGATCTTTTAATTTCCTATAAGAATAGGCCGTTAATTTTGCGTAGGACAAAGTGAGACGCTGCGTGAACCTGGCGTCTCAGTTTGCACTTTGTCTTTTTTTCGATTTAATGAGCAGAACTATCGATTTGATCTATCAGGAACTATAGAACTATTAGAAATAAAGCCAGAACTCACTGAAACTTATGAGTTTCCATGAAATGATATGCCAGCTTCACAGACACCGATTTTAAACATAACCATGTGGTGATGAACTGTAAACACTTTTCAGGAAGCCATACTGGAAAATCAATTAAAAATATGTTTCTTAATATGTTACATACGTGGGATATGAAGATATCTCAAATTCATTTAATGGTACGAGACAATGGTGCTAATATTGTAATGGGCTGCAATGATGCAGGAATACCTAGCGCTTATGTTTTATTCACACCTTGCAACTAGCTATAACTGACACTATTGGCAGCCAAAGGTCTGTTTTGGATTTAATCACAACCTGCAAAAAAATTGTAGCTCATTTCAATCATTCGCCTGTTGCGTGTTCAAAATTGAAAGAAATACAATCACAGTTAAATATTCCTCCTAACAAGTTAGTCCAAGATGTATCCACTAGATGGAATTTTACCTATTTGATGATTAAACGCATACAAGAGCAAAAAAGAGCTTTAAATGTCTATGCCGCAGATAATAACTTTGATATGTTAACAACGAACCAGTGGATGCTAATAGAGCCATTATCGCATTTATTGGAACCCTTCGAAGAAATCACTAGGAAAACGAATTCGAAGGAGGCTTTTATTTCTGAAGTTCTACCTACCATTGTGGCTCTTAAAAAGTACTTATCAAAAGATTCTCAAAACACATTTGTCGGTGTTGTTACAATGAAAGACATTCTTTCAAATTTCAAAAAGGTTTGATGTTTTATTTAAAAATAAATAGGTATTATATAATTCCAACTGTGTTAGATCCAAGATATAAAGTAGCTTTTTTCCAAAAAGAAAATATTGAATATGTGAAACAAGTTTTAATAGATGAACATTCTCATCTAATACTACAAGAACACTCATGTGTCTCTGAAGATTCTGAAGATGACGATCTGCCATTATCAAAAGTAATAAAACTGTCGGAAAGAAGTGAAAGTAATGAAGAAACAGGGAAAACAGAAAACAAATTATGGCAGTGCTTTGATGAAATTGCAGCGAATTCTAATGTAGCAGTAGCTCAAGAGAAAAAAGTGAAAATAATATTAAAGAAGAACTTGGTATTTATCTAAATTTATCTCTAATTAAGAGAACCGACAGTTCAACACTATGGTGGAAAGAAAAGTAAAGTCCAATTTTAAGTGAGATGGCATTAAAATTTATTTCAGCTCCTGCTTCCAGCGTTTACAGTGGAAGATCGTTTTCTGAAGCTAGAAATGTTTACGATGAGAGTAAGAGCAGGTTACTTCCTCGAAACGCAGAAAAGTTATTATTCTTTCACCATAATCTCCCATTAATGAATTTCCAATACTGAAAATAAGTTCTTATATAAGGGTAGATTATGGTGAAGAAACAACGTTTAATTAATACATTATTTTTTGTTGACTTGATAGAATTTATACCATTGCATTTTTTGAAATGTGATTGTCTTGTTCTTTAATAGAAGTTTATTTTTATTTTATTCACAATTATTCTCTTTTGTTACACTTTTAAATAATAATGTTTTTTTTATATTTGATGTATTTCTATAGTTTTGTTTTATGTATACCCACTCTACGTACATATATGATTCTATACATAAGTACTTACCTTAACACATGTATGTATGTAAACTTTAATTTCTATAAACTATTTATTTAGACATTCATACTATTTACGTTTTTTCGACTTCTGAAATAACCGTTTTCCAAATGTTGTGATTCGGCCGAAGCTTCACGCTTCGGACTGAAATACGATTGAATATTCGGTATTCGGCCGAACTGAAAAAAAGCCGCTTCGGCGCGTCCCTAAAACCAATCTATAATATTTTCGTCGCAGCTAGGAGTTTAACAACTCTGCATATGCCACGTAAATCATTACATATACATATTAAGAATAACAATGGTCCTAGAATCGACACTTGCGCTCTCTTCAATGATATTCGCTTAGGAAGACTGTAACATTACAACAGTTCCCTGCATTTTTTTTTCTGTTATTGTAATTGTATTGGACAAGTGATTGATTTTATCAAAACTTTCTGTACGATCCTCGTGAATAACTAATTCACTCCCGAATGCTCATGAAAAGGTGGCCCTCGATAACGTGCGCAAAATACAAACAGATTACCCAGATACGCAAACACAACAGACCCGATGTCTGCCGGTTAAAACGGCGGCGTACATATATACATACAAGCGCATTCAAAAGCAGAAAGGGCTTGTTCCATTGAGAGTACCTCGAACAAAAATGCCAAAAACTACGGTGCTCCACGGGGCCGTAAGGGCTCGCTCTCGAAATAACAGGGATGAGGGCGCGAGAGGGAAGACGAATTCGTCGCGGAACGAACGAAGACGGAAGAATATCACTGCGAACCCTTGTAAACGAACCTGACGGGCTCATTGCCATTCAGAACTTGTTCAGACAAGTACAGTCGGGGTAGGCAGCAGCGGCAAACAATGGTTTCTTATTAACATTGAATTGAATTTATTAGGCACATCGAAATGTACATACCTAAAGGTTTTCTGCTATACGCTTCCACTTTCTTGTCTTCAAATGAGATTAGGTACAGCCTGTAGCGTAAATCCTCTACTTGAGATTGTTTACTGTAGAGGGCGAAGCAAGAAAAAAATCGAAGGTTAATTTAATTAAGGTGCAAGTTCAAACACCTGCAGAGTTCACACTGCAAGAAGCAATTTGCTCTTCGCTTGATTTATTTATGGAGACCTGAGGCTGCGAAAACGCGAGAAGTGAAACAGGCCGGATGTGGAGACTTTTTTCTTGTATTTTGCATTTTGCGCGAGTAAGTAGCCGCGTGTTGAGTAAAAACGTCGATGACAGATGGCCATAGGGCTTAAAGGCTTGCGCTGTCTTAAAAACCAGATTTATTAACCGGGCAGGACGGACCTGTTTGATTTCGTTTTATTTTCTTTGTTTACGTGTAAGTGTAAATGACCAATGCTCGTATTCAAAGTACTTCCTTCAGGCTTCCTTCAATAAGGAAGCCATTAGAATGGGTGTTCTTGTATGGTGCTTGTCGTAAAACTAAACCCATTCGAAGAAGTCCCTTATTTGCAAAAGCTTCAAGGAGCTACTTATCAAGAATACGGGCTTGTTTGTACAAGTTTTAATGCATCTTCTAACAATGAATTTGGAAATCCTGTTTGTTTTGTTAAGGCCCGGTTTTTCAATCACAGGTTAACGCTAACTCTCGGTTTATTTCCTTGATAACAATTATTTCCATGCAATAAACTGAAGGTTAAAGTTAACTTGTGATTGAAAAACCAGCCCTAAGCCCAGTATCACTTGCTGACCTTTACGATCAAAACAACGGCGCTGTTAATTAGTCGTTGTAATTATGTTTCAATTTAATCTCGGTTTGTGAAAAACAACGCTCACTTGGATTTCAATTAAATAATTACAAGTTTGTCTCTCTCTCTCTCTCTCCTGGAGGTCTTTCTTTTATCAACTTCAGCGTCGCGTCTAAATTTGTTTCTTCCAAGGGATATTAATCCTTTTAAGACTCCAACTGCTTCCTGCCGCGTCTCAGTGTCAATGGAACTGTAACGTCACCAACGCATTTAGTTCTTCGTCCAGGAATAGCGGCCCACTGAGCCTGAAACTCGCCGAGTGCATCCTCCGTGACGCTTTTTAATAACTACGTCAACACTCGTCCTTTGTTGTGCCGCCGCCGACAAAGCGTCGGCACGTGAAATACGTTGCCCGGATTCATTAAAATTTCTCTTGGTCGTAAATTTCGACGCCGCTCCCGGCGCAAAAATTAATTAACCCACGTGAACGAAATGCAGATGGCGCGCGATGCAAGAGAAAAACGCAAAAAGACACTAACGATAAATAACTAAGGAACGGATGAACTTAGGCTATACTTAGTCATCCAAATCATAACCATTTAAGTCTTGTCTTAATAACTACTTAAACTGATCGGTCTCTACTCATAGCTTGTTTTGTATGTACACCGGTGTTAAAAGTTTCGAAACGAAAAACAATAAAACTGTTCGAATATGACCCTTATTGAAACAGGTCTAATTTATTTTGAACCTTAAGAAAGGAGGGTACTTTCTCCGCACCCCGATAAGAAGGTCGTTAATCCTCTTAAACTTCCGCGGCCGGTAGATGTTTATGATGCGTTGAATTTCGTTGGAACACAAGTATTTATTTTCATTTTTCATTTATCAAAAATGTAACCACAATCTTATTTTACCTAAATTAGAATATTTTATTTTCTTACATAACAGATCTTTGTATATCTAAAGAAATACACGAATTTTAAATTAGTTTAAAGGATCGATGATGTAAATTAATCGGAAAAATTATAATTATACGCAATGTCTGATTTGTTCTTTAATTTTTTATTTCACAAAAGGTTTATTACTTTATAGAAATTTTTATTCTAAAATTTTAATTACGAGAAAAGAGTAAAGAGATTTTTGGTAAATATGAAATATACAAAAATGAGCTGAGCGAGATGTATAGGGTTATTTTTATATGTTACAATGTTTTATTTTAGGAGCTGAGAATAAGCTTATATACAAAAATTCTAGGTTTTCTTACATATTATCTTCTAGAGTTAAAATAAAAAAAGTTAAAAATTCTGAAAATACGTAAACTAACCTCTACATACATTAGCTTCCTAGAAACAAGCTTAATAGTAAACTCCTAGAGTATATAGAAAAATTTTGTGCAAATCGTTTTTGATTGCAGCGAGAACCTCGAGCAGCCTCTGGACAGCTGTTTCAGCCCTGCTTGGGGCTTCTTCAGCAGTGACGTAGCTCGACATTCCCACTGCAATGTCAGGTCAAAAAGCGATAGTAAGATGTCGCTATTTTATATGTTCATCCTAGAGTATAGTTTTCTTAGAATATAAAAATTGTAATACACAGTTAAAACATACTGTCCTTATGTTAAAAATACATTCAAATTTTATCTAAGCTAGAAATGAAAAGATAATATTACTTTCTTAAGTTTTAATAAAAAAAGCCTTCTCAAATAATCTGGCATGAGTAGAATTAGTTGAAAAGTTAATCGAAAGTTTTCGCAAGTTTGCATTAATTCAGAAGTTAAAAGTAAATTATTCAAACTTATAAACTTTAATTTTTCAAAATATGCGAATGATGGGACATTTATTCTTGATCATTTAATTTAATTCAGAAAAAATATTGTACAAAATCAATTAATACTATTTAATTTCTTTTTCGTATTCTAATAATATAAAATGCGCTTTCCGCATAATGAAGTTCTAGTCAACAAAGCTATTAATTAGTACGCAAATAATATGTGTATCGCATTAAACTATAAAATCTATTTATTTACGAAAATAATAGATTCTATTTCATTTACTTATTTAATAATAATAACAATGAAAAGGTCTTTATTGATAATAATGATATGCACGCATAGTTACATTTCATTTCACTATATTTATCAAAGATTCAGAAATTTTAATTTCACATTGTTTTCCTTATTTATTTTACCTACACGTTATAATATTTAGGAAACAAATTTTGTTAAATTTACTAACTAAATAATGAATGCGTTTCTACCACTATAAGTTATTAATCAAGTTGGTTGGATACGTTCGTGTCTATTTTAAATCCCTGTGTTTGCCATGGCCGGTTTTATTATCCGGACACCAGGCACGCTTGTAAAAGCTGTAAGGTTCTTAATTGCAAAGCACAAAATTTACTACTGCCAGTGATCTGGCTAGTACTCCGAAAACTTTTAAGCTTCGGTGTACACTAATGCTTAAAAGTTTAGAAATGAAAACCAATAAAATCGTTCGAATTTGAACCTTATTGAAACGGGCCTAATATATTTCGAACCTTAAGGAACAGAGACACTTTCTCCGCACCCCGATAGGAGGGTTAGGTCCTATTAAACCCCGGCCGGTGCAGATGTTTATGGTTTGTTGAATTTCGTTGCCAGTATTTGGTTCCGAGTATTTATTGAGGCGACGCGCGGTTGCGAACGCGGACGCGGTGGCGAATTTGTTTGTTCTCTTTTGCTTTAACTTAAAAATTGAACAAAAAATGGTTTTTTTTTTTAATTAGAATATTTTATATTGTTAAATAACAGGATTTCAGATCATATTATAAAGACATATAACTGTTAAATTGCTATAAAGGATCGACGATGTTAATTAATCTGAAAAATTATAATTATACCAAATTTCTGCCTTTATACACTTCTGGTTTGTTTGACTTCACAAAAATTTTCATTACGAGAAATACATAAATAGATTTTTAGTAAATATGAAATACAGGGTGATTTATTAGCTCACCGACAAGCTTTGTCATACGGAAAGCTCACATAATTTTAAGAAAATAATAACAATTAGGACATATGTTCGATTTTATTTATTTTTAAGTAAATAGAAGACCTCACAATTTTGATTCTAGTTATTTTTCCCGTTCCTCTGTACAGCTGTTTCAGTCCTATTTGGGGCTTCGTCAGCAGAAGCGATCGCAGGATGTCGCTATTTAAGCGGTTTCTATTATGCTATTTAAGCATTTCCGTTATATTTTACATTTTTTCACGTCATCTTTACTTTATAAATGTTAATATATTGATATTTTCAATTCAATTTTATCATACATCTAGAAGAATATATCTTGCCTTTAGCTTACGCCAACGGCGGCACTATAACATTTATGCAAGACAATAGTAGCGTTCATACAGCCAGGGTAGTCAAGGACTGGTTTATTGAACATCCAGAAATAGAAGTTCTAGATTGGCCGGCAAAGTCACCCGATCTTAACCCTATAGAAAATGTGTGGGCAACAGTTATTCGGAATTGGGAAATTGAGCATATAAATCGAAATCACCAATTATTAAATAATGAAATCTTGAATATCTGGGACCAATTAGGTAATGGACCACTGTGCTCAAATGTAATAAATTCCATGCAGAGAAGACTGGAGGAAGTAATTACAAATGGCGGTTACTACACACATTACTAATTTATAATTAAAATAAAAATTACACTATTATTGATCTATTTTTTTATGTAAATATATGTATATGTGAATTATTATTTTGTTAATTTTTATTTCAGTTTTGCTTTTACTTGTAATAAGTTTTTCGTTGTTCTCAATAATAGAGTCTACTAATTTATTATTGAGAAATATGTCACAGTATTATTGGGCCGGTTTTTTTTTTTGTAAATATATACGTGAGTTATTGTTTTGTTAATTTTTACTTTAGTTTTGTTTTTACTTGTAATAAGTTTTTCGTTGTTCTCAATAATAAAGTCTTGAATACTTTTTCCAGTTCTTCTTTTTTATACGGTATCATATAATATTGTAAGAATTTACAGTGAAATAAATTTAAAATAACTTAATTTCATTTAAATAATAAGTTTACTGATGATACTTATTGATCGAATAATTAACTCATTAAAATTATTCAGAATCATACAAATTTAGGAAACTTAACAAATATAGTATTAAACTCCTAGAATATAGAATGATATGTGTAATACTTAAAAATTGCAATACTTGCGTTAAAAATAATATACATATTTCATTCTACGCCACAGAGGAAAAAATAATATTCTTCTTTTTAGTTTCTTCTCAAATCTGACATCAGTAAAATAAGTTGAAAAGTTCATCCACAAAGTTTGGCAAGTTTTCATTAATCTAGAAGTTAAGAGAAAATGATTAAATCGTATAACATTTATTTTGTGAAAATATGTGAATGATTTTTGAGTATTTGAAAAAATATATAGAATGAGCTAGATTATTTAAATTTGTTTCTTATTATAATAATATAAATGCTAAGAAGTTCTGCTCAACAAAGCTATTAATTAGTTGCAAAACATATGTGTATTTAATGAAACGAGAAAGTTAAATTTAATTAACGAAAAATAACAGATTTTATTTTATTGACTTATTTAATTTCAATTTTTCTTTGTTAAATTTCTTATCCATCCAGCTACAATGAAAGTCTTTCTAGCAGATTATTCAAGTTGGTTGAATAAGTTCGCATCTGTGTTAAATCGCTGTTTGCGATGACCGGTTTTATTATCGGGGTAGCAGGTATGGTTGTAAAAGCTATAAGGTTCATAATTGCAAAGCATAAAATTTCTTACTGCCAGTGGCATGTCTCGTACTCCGAAAACTTTATAGCAGAAGTGTACATATGTATACACCTCTCCGCGGTATAGCAATTATTATGACGCGATCCGGGACGCTTGAATAACATACAGCGTGTCCCCTACACACGTTGCAGCTTATTATTTATTGTTTGTCGGTGCGCATCGTAATTTTACAGGACGTGAGGCAACAATAGGCTCATCCGGCCGTTTTTAAATTATTATTACCCGCGGTTAGGTGACCCGTGTGAGAGACGATCCGAGGTATAATTTTGTACGCTTTATCTCGCCAATAAATAACGTAAAAATGATGGGTTTCCACCGGGCGCACATCCAGAAATGAATGAGGCAAGGGAATCGTGAGCAAGACTCGCAGATGTTCGAAACGTGTACTCACTCTGCGGTTGTTACGCCCGGAGCGGAGATGCAGACAAAGAATCGAACCATGAGAATAAATATGGCTCATATTGATTATACACGGCGTGTGTTTATTCAGTGGCGTGCACGTATTAATTTTAATACCCCCCAAAGAATGAATGCAGCAAGAACATTTCCTCCTTGTTCTAAATTTGTTGCACGTTTCTTTTCGGGATTAACGCACATACCTCATGCGCCTTCTTGGTTCGCAGCATTAACATACAAAGCACGCCTTGCAAAATATTTATGTAATTCGATGCAATTCGCCAGCTGTTTACGAGCTATTATGCTGAAGCATTCGCCCCCAGGACTAAAATTAATAAAATTTAATGAGTCGACATTGCACAGAGAGTCCGGAATGTGCTGGATGAATTTCCACTGAACATACAGGGCTGCTTCAAAACAACCCAAACAATGCCTGGCATGGTGACAATGTGAATTATAACAACCCGAAGATAATTTAAATTAAAAAAAGTTCGAAGTCTGCCGGGAAACTTGCATTGCATAATTAAGACGATTAAAACAAACTTTTCGGAAATATTTTCTTCTTTTTATGAAAGGGAATTACTTTATTTGGATGAAACTGTTTTCTTCTGTCTCGGGAAATATTGCAATATCGCCGATCGTATCTGATGTGATGCGGAAACAAAATTGGGAATCTGGAAATGAGTTATTATCTCTGCCAAGTCGAGAATCGAACGCGAATGGAAGAAGTTCGGAAATCCCCGGCGTATAAATCAAATACGTGTGTGTGTGCTCCTCGGCGTCCGCCCGAAGAATACCAAACACGAGGAGAATGCGGGGGAACGAAAAAAAAATGCGGACGTCAGACCAAATCAAAGCAAAATTGATCCAGAAGGGACGCTGGGGCTTTTAAACTTTTTAGCTGAATCTAAAATCCTTATGATTTTCATATTTCACGGAACCGACAGTGGATGAAATTGTTGATTCTAAAAAGTTTGACACTGAAGAAGCCTTAAGGCCGTTTTAAACTACCCTATTTCTTGTTTTCTCGAACAATTTCAATTGAATCAAAAAAATATTTCAATCATTTAAAAACGATGAATTTTATTTTTTTATAGTTCTTATTCTCAACAGAATTTTTGTTTGCTTTGACTCTTCAATTTCTGGCAATGTTTTTTATCATTGTTCTTTTATTGAAATAAACACATATTATTATTATTATTAAAAGTATCTGTCGTTTCGGTGAATAAGTGATTAAAACAGATTTCCCTACTTTTCGAAGCACTACTTTTACCCCCACTTTCACAAAAATTATTTAATCATTGATTAATTTAACAGCGCGATTAAAGCCTGTGTTTGGTTTGGTGAAACAATATAATTGGTTGTTTCAAATCTGTTGTTAACCTCGTCCAATGACGTTCCTTAATCAGAGAATTAAATTAATCGCTGATTAAAATTTTTCTTGTTTGTGTGAAACCCACCGTTAGACTCTAAAAAATTGTGTAAAATAGGATTTTTGTAATAAATCAGTTTGCACACATCACAATTGCCTCTTTTTCAAGCCAGTGCCTGACTTGGCTTCGCATATACTACGAAGAAACCACCCCCCTGCATCTCTCAAGCCATTCGACTCATTTTGGACAAATTTCGACTTATTCACCGAGAAGACAGATAAATATATGCAACGTGTCCTATCAGCAGTCCAAAATAATTATTGTCTTAAATATTATTATAAAAATTGAACTAAATCTTGCAAATACAAGAAATAGGATAAGGAAAACTACCTTTACCAAAACCTAAAAGAAATACAGTCCGTAGAAAATGAAGCAGCTGCAAATTCCAAATTATTTTATTCCAATTCACTTCTACCGGGTGATCAATGTATATCATAATCACAGGAGACTGCGATTGGTGATATTTTATGCTGTGTGGTTGGATACAACGAGAATTAAATAATAAGTTGACAGTTCACAGTCATATTTGAGGTTATGCTCGTGCTTTATACAATATACTTTATTTTATTAGTTTATTTTGTATGGAAGATGGTTTAAACCCTCTTTTAGAATGTTAGGAAGGGTTTCCACAAGACAAATTCGCTTATTATCAGTCATTTAAAAATATGAATGTCACAATTCTGACACTTAAAATTTTTAATTTCAAACAGCAAGCCTGTGTTGCCAACTTTTTGGAAAATATCACAGCCTGCTCAAATTGTAAATTCCGTCGATCGCATGGTGCATATACCATATTTGGAATGCTCCTCTGGCGATTTGTTTCGCAAATTGCTGTAATAGTTAAATTTTTGTAGTAAATCGCTGTATTTCTATGCAAAAGTGCAATATCTAAGTGATTTTTTCTTCTCATTCACCTGAAGTGCCTGAAAATTATCGACCGATTCGAAAACCGTCAACTTCCAGCACACGCAAAGGAAGTTTGGCATACATAAAACACGTCCGTATAAAGTCACAACAGTCAAGGAAAAACAATTTGTCAACTTCTCGTTAGCAAACGAAAGCAATTAAAGGCGGCGGCTAGCGGTAATTCAGCCAGCTCTTAGCGGTTCTATATTTGGCTGCCGAAGCTGACAGACAGCGCATGTAAAGCAGATTACCGGATAAAAAAAAGCTGCGAGGTACGTGACAGCAATTATTTATTTATTATTATTATTATTATTAATATCGATGTTCAATAATAATAATTTCTGGACGTTGGACGTCTTTATTTAGTGAAGAGCTGAACGGTAAAAACTCTTCAGATTAATTTTATTGTACGACGAAGAGAAAAAAGCGCAGAAAATCACCGCACCAAGTAGGTCACATCCACATCTCATATCGAACAACGGTAAAATAACTGCAGAAGTACCAAAAAAAAAAAGAAAGCTGATGTAAAAGCCTTTTATATTTCTTTTAATTATAAAATAAAGGACACTAAACGGTAGCTTCCTTTTAAAGGATGTCCATGTAACTAATTTCGTAATACGTGTAACAAATTTTGTATTCAAGAAATTCTGTAAAAAATATACAGGGTGACTCAAAAATAGCGCGTGTGCTTGTAGGATTCGAAAAATTATCATCAATGCAAAGCCTACTGATGTAAATTCAAAAATATGAAACCAAACATAGGTAAACTGCAGATTTTTGGAATTAGGGAAAAAACGTCTTTCTTAATTCTTAAAATTACAAAATTGGTACTTATTTGTTAGACTTTTAATCAACATTTTTTTTGTAAATTCAGGTAAATCCCTACTAAAACTTTTACATTTAACATTTTTTGATACCCATGTATAATAATCAAACGCGTAGATACCGTTCAAGATACTATAAACAAAAGCTCTGTACATTAGCAGCATCTTCCGGAGGAGAAATAAGTACATGTAACACTTATTGTTATTGTTTATACTAAAGGAGTTGTTATTGAATAAAGGGAACGTAGGCTCTGCAAAAATATTTTACAGAACTGTAATAGCCATGGTATTTACAAAAAAATATATATTCATATATTCAAGTTTATTTGCTTCTAGGAACTTCCGAAACGAGGAACGTTTACTTATGTTGTTAAACCGTTGAGAAAAGCAAATTGTCTTTGAACTTAGAGCGAGTGTCTCAGATCCAAGAATCAGAACCATTCAAAGAAAATGGTTACTCATTCTGAAAGAAATGCCATAATAAAGGGGCAAGAAGCACTTATCTGTCTAACAATAAGGAAATATCTAGTAAGATAAATGTCACAGTCTCTCTGTTTCAAAATCGTCAAAAAATCATCAATCATCAATCAACACCAAAAATGAGGTCCCTTTTTATACGTATGTTTGTTTTTCCAAAAGTGGAATTTATAGTTAGTCCTGAAAGAAAATTATTATTTTCTATTTACCTCAAAAAAGGTTCGCTTTTTGGATTTCAATAAACTGTTTTCAAGTAATTGAGGTTTAAAAATCCATTACGTATATTACATATCGTCCTTTTGAGAATAAACGTATATTGACCTTGAAAATATCAGGAGACTATTTTGAAGCACCCTGTACATACAAAAATAAAACGTTAACCTTAGGCTTCAATCACATTTTGAAAAAATTGAAAGGCTTCTTCAAAACAGCATTTGAAAATAATTATAGTCCATAGTGTTCCAATAATAAAAAAATATAAGACAATTAGATCTTCCATCATTGAGTTTATCGTTTATCTCGTCGAAATTTTTAGTGAATGGACTTATAATAAGCAGTACTCCAGTTAAGAGTATTTGATTTAAACAAACAGTTTTAAAGATCCTGGGATAAACCTCTTATTTCGAGATATTATTTGAAGATTAAAATCATTCAAAATTCCCTATAAAAAGACAAATATTTGAAAACTTTATAATTTATAATTTCTTCTAAAACCTATTACATACAATAATACCGTTACTCACTCATCAGTAAGAAAATAAGACAAACCAAAGAAAAACTTGCAAAAAACAACAATTAATGACTCCTTCTGTCTGTCTGTGTAAATCGTAATGATTATTATCATTGAAACGATTTCAACAATTGGATGATTACCTAGTACTACAAGAATAGGGAAAAGGCGTTCTGGTCCGGACATGACCGCGGCTATCCTCTCAAAACACCTTTGCACTAAAACACCGCGGCCCTGTCAACTCGAATTTCACACGCTGAAACAAAGGCCCGAGCTACACATATTTCTGTGCCTTCTGGAAGGTATGCGTTGGGCAGCCAGTCCTCATAAGCGAACGCGCGCGTGCTAACAACCACCCCTTCTCGACTTACGACGCAAACTAAAAATGTTGCTTGCCGGTTTGCCTGAATACAAGCCGGCATTTAAATTTGAATGCCTCCAGTTTCGAACTTGCACGAACGATTCCGAGGAATCAATCCGGTCCTGTCTTAAAAGGCAGTCGCCTGAACGTATAGGCAACTTAATGCATCATGTGTATTGCGGGTTGCAGAACTAAATTAAATTAACCCAGTAAGTCAGTATTTTACATAGAAGAAGTTAAAGAAGCAAAATGTTTATGAATAAATAGATTTGCTTTGTGTATGCAGAGATAAACAGAATTCAATTATTAAATTATGTCGAGGAAATTAATTTGGGTATCGAAAGGTGCGACTACTAACTAACGTATCCGAAATCTACCGGTAGATGTCGCGCTCGGCGATAATTGTTTGATTATTGTGATTGTTTCCTCTTTCTTTAATCGTGTATTTAAAAGTTGGGTGATTTTTATTTATATTGCTTGTTTAACAAATAAAAAATTAACGAATCTTCGTGAAAATGAAACATCGTAGTGAGTGAAAGTGAAAATGAAACGTGTTGGTGTTTTCTCACTTTGACGTTTGTGACTGTTGGCAGCGCTGTCGGCCACGCATTTTTGACACATGACAAGTGTCACTGTCACCGTCGTGAAATTTTTTAAGTTACACGCGTTACACGTAAGTCACGGTCGCAATTTTCCGCGAAAAAGTAATTTCTTTAACTAGTTTACTTCGTAGTAGTTACGTCCTTCGCATTTAAACCCAAGTTTCCAACGCACCATTACATAAAAATTCCTTCGTGTCTTATCCGCAAACGTAATTCATAATTCGAGGTCATCAGATTCCTTCAGCGGGAAATTCCAATGCTAATTAAATTCCGCCTTCCGCTCTAGTTTCAAAATGGCCAACAACAAGTGCGAGGTATGTCTCCAATTTATTTTTTTTCCATTATTTTCTTTGTGGCTAAAAGCGCCTTGCTTTCGCAGGAATGTGGTTGTGTGTGTTCGAAGTGCATAATGAGCGACCACGACGTGCATTTGCACGTGGAAATTGAGAATCTGAAGCAGCGACTCGTCGAAAGAGACAATCACATCCTCAGTATGGAAACGAATTTTCTAAACGAGGCCAATAAGTTTCCCAACGGGGAAATCTGCGCTCTCAGAGAAGAGTTACTGACTTGGGAAGACAAATATAAAAGGTGCTGTTCATGGTGTGCACGAGATTCTATTCTCTAATTAATACAATACGTAATTTCCATTCAGGTTGTATGAGGCACACCGAAGAGTCCAAAGAGTAAACCAAGGCTTAGAAGATAAGTTACTAAAACTAGTCGATGTCTGTGAAACTGATAAGAGTACCTTAACGAAAGATGTGGCAACGTTGTCGCATAAATTGGCTGATGCAAATTATACCATAAAGAAACTGACTGAAGATAATGTAAGTAAACCGAAAACACTTTTACTTTAGCAAGGTCGAAGCTTAACTTCACTGGAATGTTTGCTCGAGCATCAGGAAAAGATCACAAGAAAGCTGATGGCCTTCAATGCTGCCGAGTTAGTTGTGATAAAATGCAGCAGGAAAGAAATTTCAATGAAATTGCCTTTTCTTTCAAATGTAAACCGATAATTGCAATTGAATCAAAACAGTAAATGCTGTTTGGGACATTCTCATGATTAATCATTGTTTTAATCCATTTTTTTTTTTTTAATCATCACAAACATCATATAATACTTTGAACTTATTTAGGTATTAGTAATATTTTTATGAAAAAAATAATTACTAATAATAAAGGAGGATGAGTAGTGTAGAAAACATTGTTTACAGACCTTGAGTTTATCAGATGACTCATTTTAACAACTATGCAAATAAATTATGTACTCTTGAAGTGTTATCAGACAGTTTTTGACCTCATTTCAATTTTCAGTTTTATTTCTTTCAGCCCTGCTTACTGAAATATTGAAGGAAAAACTAAAAGCATTTTCATAAAGCACTGTTGTACAAATTAATCATTATAAGAGACACAAGACTTAAATTTTTTTTTGTTACAAAATTTAATGTTGGTTTATTTTGATTTTGGTTGGTTTATTTTGATTGTATTTATAACTCCTGTCCACTGGTGTCTTATAACTTAATTTGCGGCTTTAAGAAATCAACACTTAGTCTTATTTTTCAGCAAAGATATAAAAATGATGTGGCATTAGCTATTCAGTTCCTACAATGCAAACCTGGAAACTTTGTATCCCAAAAAGTCGAAACTGTAAGGCCCCACTCATTTTTGATTTATTAGTTTTGTCCCTTGCGCCTCACGCTTTGATTTTATAGTTACCCAATGAAGTACAAGCGAAAGTCTCCTCGTACATGGCGAATAAACGAAAACCCGAAGAAAAGAAATCTCCCCCGGAGGTCAAAAGCATCAAGGTGCCGATCCCAACTTTCCCTCCAACGGCCATGGTCTACTCGATCCCGAAATCACCGAACGCATCCAAGAAACTGGACAAAGAAGTTGAGGGTTCCCCTGCAGACATCGTTTCTGCAGCGATTATGGCGAAAGTCCTGGAGGAGAGAGAACGTGAACGGGCCAACGTGAAACACTGTGACACATGTACGTGCTCGCGTAACCCTAAACTTATCCACCACCACACCACCCATCATCACGTCAGCACTCAGACGGGGGAGTTCAAGAACTCCTCGCTCTGCCTGAAGTGCAACTCCGCCGTGGAGCAAAACACAATGGGTATTAAAGTCGTGAAGAACGCAGAAAACGTCAAGAGCAAATCACTTCCCATCTACATTCACGATTATGAGTCGAATCAAAACGTGGCAAAAGTTCAGCCCAACAATTTTCTAACCGACAAGAACGTCAGCAGTAAAAATGATCTGAAGCCGACGGTCAGTGAACACTCGAAGACCGTCACGTACACCGATGCTTTTAAGTCTCTGCGCAAATCGAATCTGGAGGAGAACGCTCATCACCGGCTTTGCACCTTCGAGATTGACTCGAACCCCGAGCGCGATGACTCGAGTGCCAAAAATTGCAAGAAAGGTCCCCGGTATTGCTCAATGCGTCTGCAAAGCGGCTCAAAAAATATTTTGCTGGACAATACACACAATAACATCGCGCCGATTTTATACACGAGACATCAAGATGACGAGGTGAAGGAACGCAGTGATCTCAGTGAGTCCGTCTCGAGCGGAGGTTGCAGGAACTCAACCCCCAGTGACAATTCATTTCAGAACCAAAACAATCAGAGGGTGGCCGAGTGGATTGAGAGTAACATGGAAGTGGGTGTGAATACTGAGAATTCGAAATCGAACTCGCTCAAGTCCATCAAGACAACGGACACGCAGTGCGATGTAGATAAGGAAAAGTATGCAGAAATGGAGAATAACGTGAAGAGGTTTCTGTTTGGGGAAAGCGAATTCCTGAGGACGGTTGAAATCGGTAAAAGGAAATATCAAACGTACACGGAGAACGAGAACGCAAATTCCAATAATACAGAAACTGAAATCTGATTTCAATAAAATGCCACCACGATAGAAGATTACGCAATAATTTTTTTTTTTTACTTAAAGCTGGCAGATTTTGGTTGTGTAAGCGCAGGCAGTCTTTGAGTTACGGTGGCTTTTTACTGGTAGAAACAGCGAGATGCTTGTTATTTATTTATTATTTTGGTACCTCTTAGTAAGAAGAGGGGCTGTGCATTAATGTGATTTAACTTGCGAGGTCTTGAAACGTGACCCCATTGTAAATCAAGGGCTGCCTGAAATTTATTTTTGGATGAGAGTAGACTCTCGTAGTTCTGATGATCGTTTTTTCAATTATTCATATCCAGTTTTGAAGTAGTCTTAATCGAAATATTTTTGATATTATCCGTATACCTCCAGCATAATGGTTGTGTGTAAACAAGAGCAAGAAGGGCATTATTTCTTTAATGCACAGGTTGAGGTACCTAATCAAGCTTAATATAAAAAATAAAAAAAAGAAATCACGCTTCAAAAATCATGCTTTGCCGCCTCACCCTGTACGTTAATGTGTTTGAAGAAAAATCAAATATGTGATATACGGGAAGATCTTAATCAGCGGTAATGATCTTATCTTAGTGAGCCTTCCTACTTCAAGAAATCTTCCATTTTTTTAATAAAAATAGAACTAGGAGATGTAGTGAAATGTTCTTTGTAAAATGTTTGTTGTCTCGTGCTCATTCCGTTTTTGTTTTTGTTTTTGTTTTTTTTTTACACTTAGGCTAACTGGAAACCTCTTGGGGAAAACTATTCGAATGTTTCTGATTGATGACTTATGATTTCTAGGTTTAGCGTGAGCGCGCTTTCGCGAACGTTGAAAATCAGAGAAGATGTTTGGGGCGAAGCAAAGGAAGTAGTTACCTGACCAAATGTATTATTTCGATGATGCAATTGTAACGGATGGTTTGGTGTGAATCTGAAATTATTTTTTAATTGTGTAATGTTTGTATTTAACGATTATCCTTGTAGATACGTATGAAAGTATTAATAAAACAAAATGTGAAATAAAGTTTTTTTTTCCACGACTTAACTTTACCTCATAATTAAATGCATTCTACAACCAATAGAAATTTGATTTATCTTACATCCAATCAATGAGTGCTGCAGTTTAATGAAGTACTAACGCAATGTTCTAATTAATTTCGTTAATTAAAACACAAAAACCCCGGTAAAAGCGTTGTACATGCATAAGTTTCTTGCTAAAAAAAATATTTATGACAACATTAAACTGAACGAGACAGTCGCTCATTATGCGTTCACGATTCCATTCACTGGTGCAGTCGATTGTAGGTCGAATTATACTTCTTTCTTATCGCAAAAAGTCATGACTTAATTATTACTCAACGTTGTCCGCGACAGTAATTCTATTACGTGGCGGAAATCGTCGATTAAGAAAAGAAATGCGAGCAATTAGCGACAATAAGCCCTCATATTGTCATGCATGAATCAATACCGTTTGCAGAGTATAATCTTCAAACTGAACCAACATGAATGTCATTCGCAAAAATCGCAAGTTAAAAAATTAAAACGATTTTGTAAGTCGTTTACATTTGAACTAAATGATTGGCACTCTTTTAAAACGAACTCAAATTTGTATTTTTCTTATTTAGGAACATTTTTTTATGAATCGAGTGAATCAATCAATAATGATTACCGCTTTACTTGTCCATGATTACAGAAAACACTAAAATTCAGATTACGGAGTTAAGAAATAACTTCCTTATTAATTTAATTAATTTTTATCATCAAAATAGCTTGCAAATTTCTATGCATTCTTGTTTATCCAAAATTGTTATTTCATTCCTTTTTACAACTCGGTTTAATTCCATTCCCGTTCTATTCGAATCAACATTTATATTATCAAGTCGTTCAATCTGTTATTTCCCGCGTATTTATGTAAATTATTATTATTATTTTTACCCGTGCAATACAAGTTTTACAAGTTTGCTGTGTGTTTTTTTTTTTAATTATTTATTCATTAGTTGCCCTTGTTGTGATGATCAAAGCAAGGATTAAGAAGTCCCTGCATGCAGTGTCTCTCGATGCGATCGATCGAAATCGGATCATGTTGCCGCGATGGTACTATTTCATCCTCGCTTTTGTGATGATTTACTGATGTATAAACTATAAACACTCGCCTCACAAACTGGGAGAAATTAGAATTTGCAGAACTTACTTATGTATCAAACTCAATTAGGTAACTGCCTGGCCGAATAAAACCAGTCGCGTAGAGGTACTCAATTTCAAACATCTTCTTGCCTTTAAAATATTCTATGAGAAATTGTAATAAAAGATAAGTTCACTTTCAACTTGATTGATCCCAATTTGGATTATGCGTGTACAGGGTGTCCGCGGCTCGACTTGACACAAAGAAAAACGTTTTTAACTCTGCTTGTTAAAAATCTTCAGGTGCTTTAAATTTAAATTTGAAAGTATATTCTGCCTAACAAACTCAAATTTCTTAATTTCATGTTGCGGAAATCGTTTTATTATTGATTTTGGACATAAACGTGTCGTTTAAAAAAGTTCTACTATTCGAGCAGCTTCAGAAGCCAATCATAAATTTAATAGCGTTTTTGATTGGCTGCTCTGGAGTGCTCTGAGAGTCTTTTCAACTTCTTTTGACGTCATATAATAAGGGATGAAGGTACTTTTAGATGCTCTGGAGCAACAAATTGAAAACGCCACTAGTTTTTTGATTACAGGACGTCTGGGAAATGTTGAAATTTAAATTCATTGTAAAAATCAAAGAATTTTTTAACTATGTACTTCCGTAATGGCATTCTTCTTCTTCTTCTCTAAAAGGCTCATAATCCATACTCAAACTTGAGTCATGAAATGGAGAATTTTGAAAATACAGTGATCGCCAAAAATGGGAATAAAATCTTTATTTTTGATTTTTTGAAAAAAGAAACTTTCTATGGCAATAATTTGTGCTTAATTGACAACTTACATAGCCCTTATCGGACATAACTAAATTTTGGTACGAATTTAAAAGAAAATCAATTTATTTCCCGACCTTGAGATTATTTTACAAGATTTACAACATTATTTTACAAAGAATCTCATTGAAACCTTAATTAGTATGGGAGAAATAACAATACTACGATTTTGACCATCTCGAAAAAGTTTTCTTTCTAATTAAGTAAAAATCACTTTGTATATCTGACAGATTTAATTTAATAAGTACACAGTTTTCTTAATCTTGATCCGGACAGAAATATGATGGGAACACACTCAACGTTTCGCTACAGATTTTTTTTTATTTTTCACTCCTCACGAAGCTATAAATTTCTAGCGAAACGGTGAGTGTGTTCCCATCATATTTCTGTCCGGATCAAGATTAAAAAAAACTTTGTACTTACAATTTTCATCGAACAAGAATCAAGTTCAATTTAAATTTAATGTAAAAAGCAAAGCAAACAACTTTTTTGTACAAAGAAAAAAAAATTGTCGTCATTTTTCTTGTAAGAAATATATTTTTTTATAAATTTATTTCAAACGTTTAATATTAAAAAAAATGTACTCCTGCTTTTTATAAAAGAATTAAAAAGTGTGGACTTTTTAGACACTCTGTATTTCATGTCTTAAATATGAGCATGGTTTCTGACGTTCTCCGAGAAACATGTATTTATTGCAGAATGCAGTTACATAAAACCAATAATGATTTTTTTTTGTTATTACATGAATTTGAATATTTCGAACAGCCTATAGTTCAGAAATTTAAATTTACTTCACGTTTGTGAAGTTACTCGAACAACAGATTGTTTATCAAATTTTGTTGCAAATCGTTTTTGATTGCAATGAAAACCTCGAGCAGTCTCTGTACAGCTGTTTCAGCCCTGTTTGGGGCTTCGTCAGCAGAGAAACATTCAAAACGTTACTTCCGTTTATGCAACAATTTTTAAACTGCGGTTCAAAATTTAAATTTAAGTGTTGTTTCTGGTGTTTCTTGACAAGCAGAATTTTTTTAATAAATAAAGAATAGATTTTTTGCGCAAAGTTGATATTAAAAAAGGTTTTCCTCTTGTCAAGTCAATCAATCGATGGACACACTGTACAAATTTTTCCGTGTACATCATAATACAGAAGTTTTTGCCGATATTTTCAGGGTCAATAAAACATCAAGGTCACTTTTATGTTTCTTTTCCCCCAAAACTGAATAATAAGGGAATTATAAGTCCTGAAAGTCGGATGAAAAATATTGTTTTTTTTTTGGCAATATCTTCTGAATCCTTTAAGTTAAGTTAACTAATATTTTACACTCAGGCATAAGGCATCTAACTGCACATTAATAACACATCAGTCAGAACCTCCCTCTTTTTTAAGGGGTACTTTTGTAGGGGTAGCTTTAGGTATTTTCTCCCTAATTCTTTATTTGTTACACATTTCATCAAAAGTTTCTGAAGGAAATACTCTTTAGATTATTTGGCACAAAAAGATTATATAATAGAGGTAATCGTTTTCAAGTACAGGGCGATCGAAATTGATTGTCCTGATCCTACACTACTTTCCGCGAGTTTCGCATCAATATTTACGTTTACCAGACGAAGCAGGGGAGTGCAGGGAACATTCGCAAAACTTACATCCAAATCGAACTTAATTACTAAAAACATCCGGTATACGTAAATATTGATACGAAGCTCACGGAAAGTAGTATAGGATCAGGACAATCAATTTCTATTGCCCTGTATGTAATCTATTGCGTAATTTTAATACCCTACAATATTACCAGTTTCTTATTTTTCACTTTTTGTAGAAGCAAGTTTATTTTATTTTTATTTTTTTGATGTTTTGTTCACGTTGAAAATATCGGAAGACATTTTTGAATCATGGTGTATAATAGTTATACAGGGTCGTCATAATTGACGTATTCCACGTGACCACCAAATTCTGCCCGATAGTTAGGCAGCCAACAATACACGTGATTTGCAGAGCTCTGCCATTGTGAAATATAAACTATTTTTTCACAGTCGCGTCGATCGAGGGTTTTGAGGCGCAACTTGGATATTTGGCCTCAAGTGCAAGGTTTCTATTTTACAAGATATTAATTTTATTATTATTTTATTTGTTTCAACTTTTCCAGCTTCCAGTAAATGTCTGTTTTGGTAAATGCTTTAACTCTTCCCCTTATCCATTCCATTGAGATTGTGATAAGCTGTTTTGTTGAAGGGTGATTTGCAAAAATATACTTTAGTGTTTGATTTATAATGGGGAGATTAAAACATTTTATCTCAAATACGGTTGCAACAGAAAGTTGTTTAGGAAAGTTATCGCAGACCTTCCTCTCATTCATGATTGTAGTACACGGATGATATTTTTAGGCGCCTTTTCTGCTATTAATACGTCTCAAATACCTCCAGGTGAGAGCGGGAAAATACTTCTTAAAAAAATTCCGCCCGAATTTCCTTCACTTCACACATCTTCCTACCTGCATGCCGACGAACTCCAAGACGAAGTCTTCGACGGACCTTGCGCGCACGCCTTCGCCGATTGCATTCGGTTGTCGGCCGTTGGAGGGTTCGCACGTGTCCCCGTTCCGCCTGTGCTTAAGATGTAAAAGTAAAAATACTCCGGGAATCGCTGATTAAAACCTCGTGTGTGAAATGTGACTTGTTCTGGTTCTATTATCGTTCTTGTGGACGCTGTTAAATATGAGCGATTCCGATGACACATGGGAGGATTTTTTCGGTGAGTTTCCACCATAATTACAAACAACCACAAAAATATTAATTATTTATTATTATTATTATTATCATCGCCCTCGCCTTGTTTGAAGAGAACAACATTTAAAAAAGAAATATTTTAATTATTTTGTTAGGTAGGAGGTCTTCAGCAAGGAAAACAACGTACGTGGTGAATTAAGAAATGAAATATGTAACAATTTAATTTACGACTAATTCAAGTAGAATGTGAAAGCAGTTCTGAAAACTTAACGTCTATGCAAAATATTTGTTGTTAAATATTTATTTACATACGTACCTACACGTTATTTCCGCTGCGCGCTTTATTTTTATTTTTATTTTTTTATTCTCAAGTGGATGCCGGAGTTCAATAGCTGATATGTCTGGGCTAAAATCGGAAAGCTCTGGGTTTAGTTGTGTAAATAAATAAGTTCATGTGGTCAAGAAGGGTCTGGCCATCCACCCTCCCTTCTCTGTCCTGGTGGGTGCAGATGACTGACAGATGGCCAGATAAGACCCTTGACAACAGTTTGCGTTAAGAAAAACGAAGTAGTTCTCGATGTGTGTTCTGTCTTAATACTTTATGTTTAAAACTACATGTTTTAGGCCCGATTTCTTCACCTCCTGATAAATTTATCAACCCTGTGTCGATATGATTCCCTATGATATACCTATTATCAGGAGGAGAAAAAAATCGCATCAAAGGGACGGTTTCTTCACCTACGGATAAATTTATCTTATTTAATCTATATCTAATTTATCTGCCAGGTATTATCCTTGGAAGCCCAATGGCAATAAATTTATCTTATCCCAGGAAACTATTATCGATACAATTATCGATAATAGTTTCCTGGGATAAGATAAATTTATTGCCATTGGGCTTCCAAGGATAATACCAGGCAGATACATTTGTCAGGAGGTGAAGAGATGGGGCATCAACCACCTCCCTATAAATTTATCTGCCAGATAATATCCTTGGAAAATTTATTTATTTAGATTATGCACAAGCTCAAATGGTATCAAATGCAATACATAGTTTATCCAGTAGATTAAAATACTTAATTTAACACACATTTTTTTCAAAATTACTTAAGTTCCTGGTGTGATAAGATCATAAAATAATAGTCACAGTCCGGAAAATTCCGGACATTCCCAGGTACAGCATAATGTTGTTAACTTTTCTTAATTTTGTTTCAATTATATTTTATTTCATTATTTAATTTGCTATAAACTGAACTGTTTCTTCTTCCTCGGAAACTATTATCGATACAATGATTTCCAAGGATAATACCTGGCAGATAAATTTATCAGGAGTTGAAGAAATGGGGCGGGCATCAACCACCTCCCTATAAATTTTTCTGTCAGATAATATCCTTGGAAAATATCTAATATCGGCAAAGGTTACGACGACCTTTCCACCTCTCTGTATATTTGTTGACCAAGCGGTCAATAAATTTATATTAAAAAAAGAGTTGAAAAGATGGGGCTTTAATAAAATTGCGCCAAAACTATTTCCATAATTCATTATATTTAAATATACTGCAAAGACAAAACTGTTTTTCGTAGTAAGCTATAAAAAATATCAACGAAATGCTTATCTTATCTCTTATGACTTCTTGGTACGAGTAAATTAAAAACTAAGTTAAATATTTCTTAACTTGTTTTACTTTTGTTGCAACTATGTTTTATTTCATTATTTAATTTGCTATAAACTAAACTGTTTCTTGCTTCTTAATTTTGTTACTTTCCAAAAAAGTGTATTGTATAATTTATAGGTTGATTCTTTTTCTTTTATTTAAAAAAAAGAACTTCTCTCTTATTTTATGCGAGGTTTTGTTTTCGTTTTGATTTCCAATGTTACAGCGGACCTTTGTCGGTCAACTGAAACTAATTTTATTATGTGTTTTGTTTTGAGGCATTTATTTTGTCCAGTGGCGTGAACCGCAAGGTTTCTTTCAATATTTCAGTAATGAAACAAAATGTAAAATAAGAGGAAAAAAAGAACGTTTAGAGAAACTGTGATTCAATTCTTTAATGTAAATGAAATGCGTTAGATTCTTACTTGTATTTGCCATCGAGTAGGCTTGGGCTGCTATTTTGCTTTTCACCTAAAACGACCGTCGTTTATTTTGCCACGTCTCTCCGAACGATACCTTTATATTGTTACGATAACCTGGAAAATGGCTTTACCCACTCACTGTACACACTTCATAACCTGAATACGTTTATTAACCAATTAGAACTGTTGGCAGTGGCGTACGAAATGAAGTTCCTTTAAGTACGATCTTAATTCATAGTAAATCTAAATAGAATCATGGGCGTTTATTAGTACAGTCCGGGAAACTCCGGACATTCTTAGATAGCGTACGATTTTTTGCAAAGTTGCGACAATTGAGTGCGTACGTTAAATCGAACAAAATGCTCGTTTCCGGTCGAATGTTCACGACTTTTGTGAATACTAGTACGGCGTTCAGTGGGAGAGTGAGCTGCAGCCTTTAATCAAAGAGAATTTACGAGACTTATTGCCGGGCAAACGTTTTTCTTGCAACCATAAAAACAATTAAACGAAATCGACTTCAAAAGTGATTTAATGAGCGTCGCATGGAGAAATATTAAATAGTTATTTGTATATAACTAATTAAGAAATTTCAAATGCAAATATAATTTTGCACAGTTTAAAACCCTACAGGAATATTTCATTTTCATTACAATTTAACACGGTTTTACAAAATTCATGTGTCGTAGGACGCCCGTGCCCGTCTGGAATGTAACTAGCTTTGTTTATTAGTCACAACAAATCATCTTGACTCAACCAGGTTGGGTAATTAAAAATTCTCGGCGATTATTCTATTATTTCAAACCAAAGATTTTATTCGGTAGCAGAACTACGGATAAAACCGATTATAACCATTTTCAAAGTACAGTAAAACCTCGTTTAACGAATGCTATATTGATATTGAAGTTTGATTTTAAATCAACTTTGGATTGATTTTTAAAGATTAATTCGAATTTCTTAGCTATACATGTGAAGAACAGGCGAAAGTTTATACTAATTATAATTTTACCTGTGCGAACGAAATTTCTCATCTCCATCTCATTCTCATAACCAAGTATTTTCTTGGAACGCATTCATCTTCTTTCGTTAAATAAGCAAACACGTAATTATCCGAAGTTGATCTCTGTTGCATTTTCTCTCCGCAAAAGTTACAGTGTTGAAAACAAAAGAAACAAATTACGTCCAGCTGTTTAATGTTTACATTAACTTAAGTGCCATAAAATACACATCGCTGTAGGTCTATACATCGTACTTGTTGTAAGTTGTTTTAAGCAATTTATACTTGTAGGAACAACCGCACACGAGAAAAATGTGTGTTTGTGTTTTGAAAGGTTCACAACAAAATTCCTGCGCGGATTAAACTAATTTAAATTTGTTTGTCTTTCGTTCGACGGAAAACATTGTTCAGAATACGTATTGTTTTGCAATGTTTATGATTTCTACACCACTGCATACCAAGTTAAACGTAAAGTTCAAGGTGTAGCATTATTGTTCATAGACCGTAGAATATGAAAATGAAAATTGTTAGGATTACAAGAATATGAAATAAGCACTACATGTATTCTTCTTTCAATTTTAGAAAAAAAAAATACCCGGTTAGTACAATGGCCACACCGCGCTTTCACATAATCTAGGTAGGTGTAGTCAGTCGAAATCACTATTACTATACCGGGTGACTGTAATAGTTCGATGTAATATAGCCCAGATTACTGTTGGTATTATACCAGGTGATTGTAATAGTTGTAACAATTTTTAAACTTGTGATACTATATCAGAGTGAGGGAGGATAGAGCCAAGATTACTATTGGTATTATACCAGGTGATCGTAATAGTTGTGACGATCTTTAAACTTGTAATACTATGTCAGAATGAGGGGGGTAGCGATTGATATGTATGGTTATATTTCCTTCCAAAGTCAAATGCTTGTTTAACGATAAACTACTTTAACAAACTGAAAGATTAATTTGCCTGAGGGAAAAACATAACCGTAATTTATCCTAGCGCCACTGTCAATCACGCCTCGCCGGTCATTCTCCCAAGAACATTAATTTACGCGGCGATGAAGTAATTACTTTCCGGTCCGTGCACGAACACCAGAAGGCCTCGTCCGTCCAGAAGAAGAACCAAAAAATAATCCCATTTCGGTTACTTAATCGGGCTTCTTCTTCTTCCTCCACGTTCACACGCAGATTTCCACGCGTGTTAAATTAAGACGCCGCCGACCTATAAATAAATACTCGTCGTCTGAATACAGGTCCCCTCGGATTTAAAGGCTGTTGTGAAACGAATGCGAACGCGTTTTCTTATAAATAACCCGCTATAATTTACCGTGGCGTATGTACAACAAAGTACGAAAATAACCAGATCGCGGTGGTTACTCAAGATTTGATGATTATCTGATCAGTTGGGGTTTGCTCGGGAAAAGAAAACATTTTCGTAATTTCGTAAAGGAGGAAACGAACTGTTGATTGAAGATGAATTAAGTGAACTTATTGACCTCAAAACATTGGGAGGTTTATCATTTTGTGGAAATATCCCACTCTAAAAGCCATATCTCTGATAATTCCAAACCAAATGACAAGTGGGAATCACGTGATACATTAATTTCAGAGTTTTTTCACAATCCTTATACAATAACTTTAAATAATCAGATGTCTATTTAAAAATACAACTGAAAGGAACAACCCTAAATGAGTTTACGTGTATTTTAATGTATTTTTATCCTTCTACCTACCCTACATCTTCAAAAACTTTGAATGGTAAATGGTATTTTTTGATTTTTTGATATTCGTTACCCTAATTTGTTACTACAGCTTTTCCCGATTCTTAACAAACACAATTTCCAAACCAAAGGAGGTAACTACGAATAAATTTGGCATGGTTAAATAATACTTGAAGATTTCAGCTTTAAATTAAGCATTTATGTTGTCCCTCTTCATCCATCCCCAAGAAACGATCCCTTCGAAGAAATTACGTGATGGCATAATTAAAAAGACCTTTTGATTCCTTAATTTGTTATACCTATGCCTTTTTCGATTCGTTTTTAACAATTATGATTTCCTAGTTAAAGGGGATGACAATGAATAAGTTTGGAAGGGGTAAGACTAGTCAACTTGTTCAACCACTCGTACAAAGAGTACCGTAATCGATGCCAATTAATTACTCAAGTTCGGCCACGAATTATTCAAAGGAGAAAAGTCTAATTATTACCATTAATCTACGCACAGAATCGCTTGTCATAAATACCTGATTGACTGAGTTGTCAGGCTTTGAAAAGCTTAAACGAATACATAGTTTTGCGTAGAACTTATCTTCCATTTAAAAATCAAATCTAAGCGTCACAGTTTGATGAACCAACAGAAATGTTGAGAACCTACAGAAAAAACGTAGCGCATTTAGTAAATCGAATGGCCTGTTTGTTGTGCCTTATTCTGCGCGAAGGCAAGGGCGAGACATGTCGATCTCTCATCGATTTACTCTCTTATCTTCATCCTCCTATCCTAGGAAGTGAATCCCACGAACAAATACAAAGAAATTTTATAATTTTATCAAAAATCAAAAGCTCATTGATATTGCAAGCCCATGGCACTCCCTGCCATTTTAAATTTTGAAGAAACCCCCTGTGTAAGGTGAGAAAGGATAAGCAAGTTGGACGTTAAAATTTGAAATCGAGGTCTTCTCGACGTTTAAAAAAATGATTATATTCAAAAATATCGTGATTAAAAAGGCTTTTGTAGAAGCATTGTGTGTAAGAAATAATAAAAGTAACGTAACAATGTTTTAAGGACTACAGAAAAAAATATTGCAAACTGTAATTTTCACAACTTACTATATTTAAAAACTCAATTAATTTAAGTGTGTCATATTAATAAAAAAGAAAACCAAGTTGATTCTTGTCCGATAAAAACTGTGAGTAAAAAGTTTTTTTTTTTAATCTTGAAACGGACACAATTATGAAGGGAAAACCACTCAACGTTTCGCTATTTTCATAAGTCATGACGAAGCTATTAATCAGTAGCGAAACGTTGAGTGGTTTTCCCTTCATAATTTTGTCCCTTTCAAGATTAAAAAGAAAAAAATTATTTAAAAAAGAAAACGTAAATTTTCCAATCTTCTCCAATCACCAAAAACAAAACCGAGGATTTTAAAATAAATTTATATACATACAGGGTCTTCATAATTAATTGTATTCTACGTGACCACGTTTTGCATTATTTTTAGACAGCTGAACAATGCACATGATTGTCAGAACTGCAACCGCGTTTAAATGTAGATACTAATTTTTTTTACAGGAGCGTCGTTCAAGGACTTAAGGATTTAATTTTTTTGTCAAAACGTGCGCCTTGCTTTCCAAATAATTTCTTTGAGGTGTGAAGACAAAAATTTTACAAAAACTGTACCGCGGCCTTCATTTGAACTTGAAACGTGAAATTGGGCTAATAAAGTAAAGTCGGCCAATGACATTTTTACAAATGCAAATGAATATTGACCCGTATTGTTTTGAGAACCTGAATGTGCTTGAATCACGGTGAACGATGTATTAGGTGACGCCGCAAGAGCACTCGACCGTGTGTTATTATGTGCTTGAAAGGGCAAGATCGACAGCTGAGTGAAACTCCTCACAAATATCAGTGCGCGAGAGAGAAAGGTGTTTAATCCTTCAGTATGAGATAACATTAAAATATTTGTTGGGGTAGCGTGCATGTTCCGAACGCCCGCGCTACGACCTACTGATTCTTTACTGTGGTTTGAATTTTATGGAAAAAGTTGTAACAAAATAACAACAAAGTCCACTGTACGTGTCTCAGAAAAGGCACTTTAGTTTATAAGCCTCAAAAGAACACTAAACAAAAACCTAAAAAATAAATAAAGTCCGAAAAGTAAGAAAGTTGCTTGGATCCTTTTATTCCAAGAGAATAAATTCCTGAGATTATTTGTTTCAAAAACTATTCTAATGAATGGAACTTAAAAAATGCAACAGATTCTTTTTTCATTCCGTTCACTATAAAAGAGTGCAAAGGAAACAGTGTGAATGAGCAGTAAATATTTAATGGTAAATCATAAATAAATGGGAAGGTGTATTTTTTTTTCTTAATTTTACACAGCGCGAAAGTTTACTTCTCCGCATAATAATTGAAAAAATTTGGCATGGGCATCAATGAAAGTTTTAAAAAATGTTGTCAATAACGGCGGCCGCAATTTATTTTCTAAGCAAACAACTTTATGCAACGGTCCCGAACTCGGAACAATAAACACCGGCGAAAGCCCGCCCAAACAAAATCCACCATCGTTTACAAGAAACACGCGCAGACTTTAAACAATCCAAGAAAACAAATAATTTTAGCGTAAAATTCCTTCTCGGATTTTATTTCGTCCACATACACAGAACAAAAACGTGACCGTAACAAAGCCGGCTCGCTGAGTAATGTTATTGTTCGCGCGTTTTCTTTGTTGTCCTGTCCCCCCGTATTTTGCGAAACGGTATGAGTCGAAACGCATAAATAATTAGGAACATTGCGCTAATTTTGTTTTGCAATTTCGCACAATATTTGCCCAAGTCGCGCGTTTATCCACTCCATTGTGTTTCGCGTTTTTTTTTTCCTTCTTTTTCTTAAGCGCGCTGAAACGAAACTATGAAATCAGTGACTGTGATTGTGAGTCGTCGAGCAAATAGGCAATTACAGGCGTGACATAATAATAATCTTTTAGATATTACAGCAATGTAATAATAATAAGAATGCCGTTGCGAAAGCGTAAGCGGATTTTATCTTAACTCGAGAGCCAAGCAGCGAGGAATATGGTCGGGAACGAACAATGGCGATTAGCGGATTTACATAAATCAGTATTCAGTAATTTCATTTCACAAAGAACTTTTAACTTTTGCCCTTAATTACATTTCAACTTCGAACTCGAAACTTTAACGTAACTCTTTTAGAAGTAAAGAATGCAAAACGAATTCGGAAATAAAATTAATAATGGGCTTCCCATTTCAAATCTAGTATACATAGACTGTAGTTATTAGTAATCACTAATTAGCATAGAAACTCATAAATTAATCGAAACCGAACACCGAAGGACGGGGCCCGTATTTCGTTTACAAACGTTACCAGTTAAGACCCTATATATAATTTAATAACGACTAAATTAAACGAACCCGAAAACCGAAGAACGGGGCCCGTATTTCGTTTACAAACGTTACCAGTTAAGACCCTACCTATAATTTAATTACGACTGCGGATTCACGTAAATCAGTATTCGTAATTTCGTTTAATAAACAACTTTAACTTCTGCCCTCATTTACATTTTCTTCAACTCGAGACTTTAATGCAATGGTTTCCAAACTTTATGTTACCACGCCCCCCAAAAAAAATTTAATCTTGGCGCCTCTGTCTCCCCTTTTATTTCATCAAATAATACAAAAATATACGGCAATTTGCACCAAACTTTAAAAACGGCTTAAATTAGGTTGTGTTTAGAATATGAAATTTTGCGAAAGTTCATCAAAAAATCGGGCACATTCTAATTGATATTTAAATGAACTTTTAAGTGTCAAGTAGGTGGTTGACATTATACTCGCCAAGCCCGACTTAAACTTAAGTTCTGCTTAAAATATTGATGCAATCGGGCATTATATGAGTATATTTTTTTTATTAAAATATGTTTCGGTTTAAAAATTACGTTTCCGTTACATTGTCGCGGCTCCTTTTGGATTAGTTCGCGTTTTCCCGAGGAGGTACGTCTCGCATCGCTGCTTTAATGTGACTTTTAAAAGATTTAAAAAATGCAAAACGAAGTCGGAAATAAAATTAAAAATGCGTCGTTCCAAAATCGGAAATAAAATTAAAAATGCCTCGTTCCAAAATAGGCGTAGAATGAAATTATCATTAGTGGAAACTAATTAGCGCAAAAGCTCACAAATTAAACGAAACTGAAATATGAAAAACGGGGCCCGTATTTCGTTTACAAACTTACCTGTTAACACCCGATGAATAATTTAATTGCGATTGCGACTTACGCGACATCCAAAATTAATAAAAGAACAATGAAGAAAATGATGAAAACAAGTTAATTATTCGAAATAATTTAAATCCAACCTGGCGGTGTCCAACCTTATTTATTCACCAGCTTAACGCGTCATGTTTCCGTCCTAGGGAAAGGTGTCCCAACATTAGAGATCGACGAGCTCACACTTGATACCAATCAATAACTCGAAATACCTCATAGAGCAACGCCTAATTAAAAAAGAAAAAACGAAACGTACATTACGAAGTAATTTGCGCACAGAAATCGCTTGTCATAAAGACCTAATTAAGAGCTGTCAGGCTTTGAAAAGCCTTTGCGTAGAACACCGAGTAATATCTTTCGTTCATCTAAGCGCGAAGTACTCACAAAAGTTTGGAATACACTCCTCAGATGATCATACTACTCGAAACGTCGCGTTGAGCACATCAAACAGAAATGTTTGTCGAAACACAACACATCAACTCGACGAATTGCCTACATTATGTTTTGAATTTGTGTTATGACTTCCTTAGAAAAAAATAGGTTAGGATCATCCCCTAAATAGCTAAGGCGACCTGACCAGAATTAGTTTGCTTTGGTTGTATAAAAGCATTAAAAACAAAATGGCGGCGATAAATTCTTTAACACGATCAGTGGTTTCATTGAAATCAACGGTGAACTTGCATGATCGTCAATGCTCCATGTGTGTTGAGGCAATTCAGAGAAACCTTGGATGTCTCCCAATCTGGGTGATAAATTGCTACTCAGAAATACTCTTTGGCGAAGTCGCAAACGTTGTGGGTGGAAAAGGTATTGTGCCGTTATTTTTATAAACATTCGCAAGGCAAGGAAAGCGAGGACATGTCACATCATTAAATAGTTTGCTGCACGCCATTTCTTTGGTGCTGTTGATCCAGTTTTGCTTCGAATGGACGTGACGCAATGAATGCAACTTTTGCAACAAGAGAATTGCATTGACTTTTGTCATTTCTTATAAATTAGTTGTACCTCAAGTCTCTTCATGATAAACGTAAACGCAAGTACGACGCCATACTGAAAACGTCATAAGGGTGGTGTAGAAATGGTTGCATATACTTGATTTTGCTGTCAAGCTGGGAGATGAAAATGATGTGCCTTTTTCGCACCAAACCACAGATCTATTAGGTAACTATCCAAAAAACTTAAAACCCAATTGTTTGTGCATGAAGAGCAAAATTCAGAAATAACGAGGGGAAGCTGTTTGGCAACCATAATCTTAAATAATATTTTGCACAAGTTAAAAATTTAAACAAAATTGCTCCAAGGTTGTTTCGGGGATGCTAATTTCTTGTGATATAAAGTACCATCTCTCTTTTGGAGCTCGATTAATTACGTCCTGCCTTATCCGGTCACGAATCATAAATCGGTTGCTGCTTTTCAAAATTAATTCAATCCAATCAATTTCCTCAAGTGTTACGATCAAAGTCGCCGTCGCCGTCTTTTGCATGTAATCGCCTATGCCTCGGTGTTACGCAGAGCATAATTGAAGCCATTGATTCTTACCAACATGAGCGTTCAGCGTGCATGGCACTCCCGTTGGGGCATTCGAGTCGGTTTTTGAATATTTAACAGCCGTTTTGCGTCCGGC
Organism: Prosopocoilus inquinatus; assembly: GCA_036172665.1. Classification (NCBI taxonomy): domain Eukaryota; kingdom Metazoa; phylum Arthropoda; class Insecta; order Coleoptera; family Lucanidae; genus Prosopocoilus; species Prosopocoilus inquinatus. Next base: position 5,720,095 of record CM069873.1, read on the forward strand.
TTTCAATACGCCTATGAAATATAGCCATTATTTATTGCAAGCGCCCGTCTAATAACAATTCCCGCCGTAAATAATGTTCCCATTTATTATTTCATTACGACACGTCGTCCGCTCTATTGCACAAATTAGATTATGCACAAACTCAAATGGTATCAAATGCAATACGTACCTAGTATATCCAGTAGATTAAAATACTTAATTTACCACACGTTTTTTTCAAAATTATTTAAGTTCCTGGTGTGATAAGATCATCAAATAATAGTCACAGTCCGGAAAATTCCGGATATTCCCAGGTACAGCATAATGTCGTTAACTTTTCTTAATTTTGTTTCAATTATATTTTATTTCATTATTTAATTTGCTATAAACTGAACTGTTTCTTCTTCCTCGGAAACTATTATCGATACAATGATTTTCAAGGATAATACCTGGCAGATAAATTTATCAGGAGGTGAAGAAATGGGGCATCAACCACCTCCCTATAAATTTATCTGCCAGATAATATCCTTGAAAAATATCTAATATCGACAAAGGTTACGACCACTTTTCCACCTCTCTGTATATTTGTTGACCAAGCGGTCAATAAATTTATATAAAAAAAAGAGTTGAAAAGATGGGGCTTTAATAAAATTGCACCAAAACTATTGCCATAATTCATTATATTTACATATACTGCAAAGACAAAACTGTTTTCCGTAGTAAGCTATAAAAATATCAACGAAATGCTTATCTTATCTCTTATGACTTCTTGGTACGAATAAATTAAAAGCTAAGTTAAATATTTCTTAACTTGTTTTACATTTGTTGCAACTATGTTTTATTTCATTATTTAATTTGCTATAAACTTAACTGTTTCTTACTTTTTTAATTTTGTTACTTTCCAAAATGGTGCATTGTATAATTTATAGGTTGATTCTTTTTCTTTTATTTTAAAAAGAAAACTTCTCTCTTATTTTATGCGAGGTTTTGTTTTCGTTTTGATTTCAATGTTACAGCGAACCTTTGTCGGTCAACTGAAACTAATTTTATTATGTGTTTTGTTTTGAGGCATTTATTTTGTCCAGTGGCGTGAACCGCAAGGTTTCTTTCAATATTTCAATATTTCAGTAATGAAGCAAAATGTAAAACAAGAGGAAAAAAAGAACGTTTAGAGAAACTGTGATTCAATTCTTGAATGTAAATGAAATGCGTTAGATTCTTACTTGTATTTGCCATCGAGCGGGCTTGGGCTGCTATTTTGCTTTTCACCTAAAACGACCGTCGTTTATTTTGCCACGTCTCTCCGAACGATACCTTTATATTGTTACGATAACCTGGAAAATGGCTTTACCAATTCACTGTACACGCTTCATAACCTGAATACGTTTATTAACTAATTAGAACTGTTGGCAGTGGCGTACGAAATGAAGTTCCTTTAAGTACGATCTTAATTCATAGTAAATCTAAATAGAATCATGGGCGTTTATTAGTACAGTCCGGGAAATTCCAGACATTTCTCGATAGCATACGATTTTTTGCAAGGTTACGACAATTGAGTGCGTACGTTAAATCGAACAAAATGCACGTTTCCGGTCGAATGTTCACGACTTTTGTGAATACTAGTACGGCGTTCACTGAGAGAGTGAGCTGCAGCCTTTAATCAAAGAGAATTTACGAGACTTATTACCGGGCAAACGTTTTTCTTGCAACCATAAAAACACATAAACGAAATCGACTTCAAAAGAGATTTAATGAGCGTCGCATGGAGAAATATTAAATAGTTATTTGTAATATAACTAATTAAGAAATTTCAAATGCAAATATAATTTTGCACAGTTTAAAACCCCACAGGAATATTTCATTTTCATTACAATTTAAGACGGTTTTACAAAATTCATGTATCGTAGGACGCCCGTGCCCGTCTGGAATGTAACTAGCTTTGTTTCTTCGTCACAACAAATCATCTTGACTCAACCAGGTTGGGTAATTAAAATTAACGGCGATTATTCTATTATTTCAAACCAAAAATTTTAATCCGGACCCAGAACTATGGATAAAAGCGATTATAACCATTTTCAAAGTACAGTAAAACCTCGTTTAACGAATGCTATATTGATAAAGTTTGATTTTAAATCAACTTTGGATTGATTTTTAAAGATTAATTCGAAATTCTTAGCAATACGTGTGAGAAACAAACGAAAAATTACGCTGATTATAAGTTTATCTCTGCGAACGAAATTTCTCATCTCCATCTCATTCTCATAACCAAGTATTTTCTTGGAACGCATTCATCCTCTTTCGTTAAATAAGCAAACACGTAATTATCCGAAGTTGATTTCTGTTGCATTTTTTCTCCGCAAAAGTTACAGTGTTGAAAACAAAAGAAACAAATTACGTCCAGCTGTTTAATGCTTACATTAACTTAAGTGCCATAAAATACACATCGCTGTAGGTCTACACATCGTACTTGTTGTAAGTTGTTTTAAGCAATTTATACTTGTAGGAACAACTGCACACGAGAAAAATGTGTGTTTGTGTTTTGAAAGCTTCACAATAAAATTCCGTTGCATTCAACTAATTTGAATTTGCCGCCCACCGTCTGGAATATCATCAGCTTTGATAATAACGAATCTGCAAGAGTTATTGGCGACGGTTGTTACGAATCAGCGTCTGCTCGACTCATTATTATAAGATTGTCATTGATTTGGATTCGAAAAGCAAGACGCATTTTCCTTTCACGAGAAACCGTTTTCCTCCGCGCGCGCGCCTCCGGAATATAATAACGATAACAAAACGTTTCTCTAACCTAAATCGTTTTATTCCGATAGATCGGAATAAATTATTATCGGCGGCGCGAGAATTAATTGAAATTAATTTTATTGGCGAGAACGTCGGCGCCTGTTGAATAATTTCCCTGCGTTAAACGTGCATGCACGTTCAATTAAAATGCCAGGAGTAAAAGGCGAAGCAGTCGTTCCGAAGAGTTCCCCCGAAGAAGGAGAAGAAGTTGAGGAACGAACGAGGCCAATAAATTCCGGCAAGGCTGCGCTCGGTGACCTTGCGTTTTCTTGCTCAATGGACTCGAGAAGACACGTTGCCGAAATGAACCGGAAAATATTTTAGAATTCCACAAGAAGTGTACCCCCCCTCCCCCATTTACCACATGTTACAATGTTAATGATGAAATTAGAGTTCAATTCAGGAAAGAATACATTCACGTCATATACGGAACTCGTCTATTTCTGGTGGTTGCACTACGTTAATCAACACTATGTGATTTTTATGTATCGGAAATGCATGATTTATGCCCGATTTCTTCACCTCTTGATAAATTTATCTATCTGGCAACATCCTCTATTATCGATACGATGGTTTCCAAGCATGATATCTGACAGATAAACTTATCTGGAGTCAAGTTCAGGTCAAGAAATCAAGTTCAAATACGAAATCAATAACAGTATTGATTAATGTAGTGCAACTACCTAAAATAGACGAGTTCCGTATATGACGTGCATGTATTCTTTCCTGAATTGAACAGTACATTATTTTCTTTGGCATTCACTTGCAAGAAGAACAATAAATTTATACCATCAGGAAATAAGTGGAAAGAATTTACAATCACAACATGCTGTGCTCATTCCATCAGTCAACAATTACAATTGCATATCGAATTTCCGCATCTGCACCGCTAGTAATAATAATTGTATTGTAAAATTGGAATTTAACGAATGTATAAATAGGGCGAACGCAATTACAATTACAATAACAACTATTACGGCGCGTTTTGCACACCGTCGGCGATTCCTGCGGGTCCAGAACGAGCAAAGCTCGTAATTGCATGTTTTACGTTACGTAATTACATGTTGTCGGTAACGAACAAGTGCCCACGCTGTATTTGCATCGGCGAGTTTCTAGTATTGTCGGCATGAAGACGTAAAATCTATTTATTATTTATGCCGGTTGTCCTCCTTAGTCCCCCGACTCGCCCACCCTCCTGCGAGCAGTTAGTTGGTTGCAGGGGACTGGTAAATATTGACGTAGGTGTTGAGAAAATTGACGAATAGCGTTTCCCCCCTTTTAAGAGACCGGGAATATTTTATTATGTGACTGAACGAACGCTTTTAAAATGTAGTATACTCGTATACCGGTCTTTGTTGTACAGGAAGACCATACGTACAGGCAATACAACAGACAGTTACCTGCGTTATTTATTCTCGTTAAGTTTCTATGATCTTAGTTTACAACAACAATCGGTATACATTCATTTTCGTATAAAAATCTCCAAAGAACAATAAAGTAAAATAAAAAAGTCATTATAACTGAGTACCACCTAAGTAGGATCAATTTTTTTTTGTAACTGTGATTTCATGCGTGCTCAATTATTTTCTGGAAACTTTTAGTACAATTTCATATAAATCTTTATTTTGCTGTTCCTGTAGCCTATGTATCTCGATTTTTCTCGAAAGAAAACATGCTCCTGGGGTTCTTCCATACGATTTTCCTCTTCCATACGATTTTCCTTATCATGTAATCCTTTCGTGTGCAGGCTTTGGTCAAACTAGCATTTTTTTCTTTTTTCTCCGACAGGAATTCAAGTAGAAGCCGATTTTCATTTAATTTCAGAATTTATTTATTTATTTATTTCGTATTTCAAGGCGAACTTCCAGTAATTCGAACGATTTAAAGCAAGCAAAACCTTTTAAACCGCAAACACAGAGATCGCGTAAAAACATCAGCAATAAACTTTATTGAATTGTTCACCTTCAGATCTAATTATCAAAACGCGCGTCGTAATTAAACGCTAACGGCTATTTGTAAATGCATTCGGTTTATTGTTGCTAATTAAATGTGTGAGTAGATTATCCTCACATTAAATGTATTGTTAAAATTATTAACAGGCTGAAGATGTTTCGGGTCTTGCTCCGATTGCGCAGGCTAATATGATTGGTCCTTCGGGTAGTCACTGGCCTTCGTACTGTGCAACCATAGCAACGCCCGAAATATCCTAAGCCTGATTATTAGTTATGTCCAAAAGGAATTTCAGTTCAACGCGTTTCAAATTACTTACTTCATGCAAATACGTTGACACTTTTCTTAATAAAACTTTTGCTTGAATTAAATGAGGAATATTCATAATTAACATCTGACATCACGCCAACCACCCACCTTAGGTTAACATCATCCATTAATTATAGAATTTCCTTGGAAAGCTGATGCTTTTTTTTTAATTTTTTGTCTTCCTCGATCCTACATTGCAAAAGAGTGTTGCGGATGCAAGCGACCTTGCATGTTTCGCGCTTAAAATCCTTAATAAGTGTTTGCCCGTCCTTAAAGCGTAATTGAATATGTAACGTACTACGTTTTCAGATTCGCCCAAACGGAATAGCGAAAACAGGTTTCGTGCTATGCCGTTTTTTCCACTCCAGAGGTTTCCCATTTTTTCCTTTCCTCCTGCACTCGCATTCGCGTCACGTGCGACCGTGGTTGCTGCAACTCGCGCGCTCCGCCGAACCGTCCTATTTTATGGACGCTCGTGAGTTTCGATTTCATAATAAATCTTCAGGATCAATAGATATTTTAACCTCCCCAACCCCCGAACTGTGGCGGCGTGTGTGTTTTAGTGTTTTGGAAGGAGGGGACGTACAGCACCATGGCAGGGGTGAGCCCTATATAAAATTTATCTAAATACAAGAGCTTTCTGCTTCTGAAGTTGTTCAAAATCGAACAGACGAAACAAGAAGCTAGTCAAAATAAACAACCCTAGTTTTCTTTGCTTGCAAAGCAAGAAGTTTTTTTAAAAAAAGGACGTCAGCGATATTACTTCAGCTTAGCAGTCGTCTGTTTACATTCGTATTTGCTTACATTTCCTTCCGAGAAATTCCTCTCGAGATGTTGACAGAAAGGTCTCGTTTATGAAGTCATTTCTCGGCGGGAAATAAGACCGAGAGAAACGGGGACGAACGTGTTTAATATCGCGAGAGCACAATGCGAAATAAATTATTATTTGTGGCAGTACAACAGAAGGTTTCACGCTTAGTTTTTTTTTTTTTTTCGTAGCCTCGCAGAGCGGTTTTTAATTTAAAAAGTTTCATCTCGACTTAACAATAATAAATTGGGGCGGTCGTGGAGGAATACGCAATATCGAAGACGTTTTTTTCTTTTACCAGGTGAAAGAAACTATCTGGCGTATGTCTCCGATTGATTCCTTGACACAAAACGGATTTCAGAGCTGTACGTTTACTTGCTTCTTGTGCCGGTCGAAGCCGTTTGGATACAGATGTCAACATCGATTGTTTCTTCTGTTTCTTTTTTCTTTTTTGCTTTTTGTATCGAAACGAGCACTTCGTGTCAGTTAACGGTCTCAGTCAGGCACTGTCGTTTCTTCAATTAAATGAACTCGTCAGCTGCAGTGTTTAAAAAAAAAAAAACATCGACGAGACGCAGCCATACGGGCTATAAGACGTTCTGTTTTTGTTCACGACCGAATTCTACTTTCTTTTCAAAGAAACTTATGGTGTTTTTGCTTAATCGCATTTATTTCTTTGATTCGTTTACTAATAATTACGAATCGGGGCTATACATATGTGTATTTTGCGCGGTTAAAATTCTAATGAAGCGGACAATATAAAATATTAGAGCGTAGAGTGAATGTAAACGCGAGAGCTGCGGAGACAATTAACGTCGCTGCGGCAATGGTGTTACTCAGTGAAACAAAAAACAGAGAGAGCAATATCACCGCAATAAAAAAAAATTACAGTTGTGCAATCAACTCTTCTTGTTTCAAGATTTTCATAGTAATTAATTGATCAGCTGTATGTACTCCGACCTCCGGAATCTTTCATCACGTTGCATCATACAGCGGGAACGCCGTAAACTATTTTAACAATCCCATTACACGATGTGCCTGTTTGCTGCATTTTTTACGGCGCTACTGAAACGATGGCGTGAACATATGCCTCTCCTATACCTAGTAATAATAATATTTTCCAAGATTATTAGGCGGAGGCGCACTGAATTGTGCACGGTGTGAGAAGCGCAGAAGCTTTTTATTCGTGTTATAATGACTTAAATTTTATATATGTAAATAAAATATAGATTCGCCGCTGCGCATTCATTACACGAGCTATAAATGAAATTGGAAATTACCGGTACTTTCTTAGTGTTCCCCTTTTTGACATTTTGATTTGCTTCGAGATTTTTGGAAACTAATCGAACTTCTTTTTATTTTGTGAAGAGCGAGTCGAAGTTTGTTTCTTGAGTAGTAACAGTATTATCAGAAAATAGTTTTTGATAGCTTCATCAGGAAGCTGTCTAACGTGAAATGTTGAATATTGATCCCAGTTTTAATAGTGTCCGGTTATAGGTTGAAAACAATTTATTACAAATTCATCGGAGAAAAATCCGGTTGAATTAGTATTGTTACTGTTGAGTGGCTGGCATTACGCTTGATTTAATTAAATAAGTAGGCAGATAAATCAAATAAAATAGTTTACACTTTCACGTTTAAAAAAAAAAGTTAGTTATCAAACACGATCATCGGTCCTGATGTATTGGGGCTATTGTTTAAATTGACTTCTTCTTCACTTGAAACAGCGTCGCAGTAAGGACGAGGCTGAGGGGGCGACGGCACCAAGTGGAGGGGTGCCGATTTTTGTTGCATAATATCTGTTTTGTTTTTAAAATTTTTTTAGATTTGATTTTATTGAATAAATGTCTTGCAAGAATGACGAGATGAAAGGTCTTGGCGAGTGGAGGTCGAAAATCCTGTCAGTTTGATTTTTCGATTGAAGATGGCGATGCAATAGTCGAAATTCATGAAAGATAAACCCGCATTGTCACATATCAGATGAAAGGTCTCGACGAGCGGCGATCTGTAATTAACAAACGTCAATGAAGACTATTCAGTACGATTACTCTACTTCAATTGAGGATCTATATACAGACTGACCAGAATAAGTTATCCACTCTTTCGAAACCGCAACATAACCTGAAAAAAATCAATAAGGCTTCCATTTAAAACAAAGTCGTTTCACGCAATCTATGACAGCTACATTGATTTTAAATGTATCAGTCGATTTCTAGGATAGAAAAATGTAGACGTTTCTTATTTTATCCTAATAAAGGATATTAAACAAATAAAATTTGGCTGATTTCACTTTTTTTTTCAAAAATGTGCAGATACTGCAAGGATTTTTTTAGATCTAGTGAGCGATATCTTTAACGAAGTCTAAAAAATTAAACTTTTTCTCATATAACTAAACTTTAATAATAAGAGAGATTCCTATAGTGGACAACTTATTCTGAACCGTCTGTATAATCCCAAAAATGTTGCTTACCTCTGGGCTTCGCTGGTCATGATCATAAATGCTTTTATTTTGATTGTTTAGAATGATTTACTTACGTATTATTTTAGAAGAAACCAGTCGTTAGCTTTATCAAATACGTCTCCTTTTATTAAGTCTATTGTGTCATGAGAAACAAATTAGGACCCAAAGTGGAAAACTATGTTTAAACTAGTTTTCCACATGGTTTCACTTTGAGTCCTAAAAATTAAGCTAAGTCGAATTATAGATGATCTTGTGACCAATCATCTACAATTTTTTTAAATAAATTTAAAACCATGCGACGTCACTATTAGAAAATTCGTTTAGGAAATAAATAGTAATAATATTTCTAGAATATTACTTTTATTGTAAATGGTCCTTCTCTTCAAAGCCAGGCATTAGCTAGGTATAAAGTAATTAAGATAGTAACTTACTTATATTTTTCAAAAATTATTATATTCCAGTTACTTTTAAATCAAAGCTGCTTCTCTCTCTCCCAGGTAAGTCTTTATAGAATCCAGGACATCTATCCTGGAATGTGACAATCTTTCTTTTTTCCCGTTTGTTGCGAGACTCCTCGAGAACGACTTAGCATGACTCATACGACTCAATTACTGGCACAGAGGCTTTCTGCACAAGGTTTCTTTTCTAGAAATAAAATGTATTTGTTTTTTCTCCTTCTTCTTTTCCCTCTTCAAATATTCTTTAATCTTCTTTTAAATTATTTTTCCAAATACATCAGCAGTGGTACCAGGGCTAAAAAGCAACTTTGAATGTAATGTAAATCATCATCGCATTAATGCTTCCAGAATAAGATAAAAAGAATGACATTTCAGATAAGGAGCAAGGTGTGGCTTCTCTTCGACGGTTTTCTTCGGTATCAGGTTTTTTTGTTATAGATCCGACGATGGTCGACAGGTGGTGATACTCAGACGTGAAACCAAAAGGCTCTAATTCGAGATGATCCATTCATACACTCACCCAAATTCTTAGAGGTGGGCTACCTCCAAGGTGTGGCTTTAGAGCAAAGAACTTCAAGTTCATCCAAAAAGCAAGGACAATGGGCTTAATTTATTCACATTCTTGTTTGATGATTTCAAGTTAAGCAACTAGAGCAGGTACAGTGACAAAGTGACAAACATCTGGTGTACCCAACTTGATGTTGATGCTTAAATCATTTTTGGGATGGGTGATGAAGATGATGATGCTTTTTCAAATTTAGAAGACATCCCAGCCTCTTTAGGTAAACCCAAACTATCTGCTTGGCGAAATAAAAAATTAAAACTCGTTGCGTTCTGAGGAAGAGTTGAATGTTAAGTAAAGTTTCGCCATTGGTTTTCTTTTCACACACTCACCCAAATTCTTATAGGTGGGCTATCTCCAAGGTGTGGCTTTAGGCCAAAGGACTTCAAGTTTATCCGAAAAGCAAGGACAATGGGCTTAATTTATTCACATTCTTCTTTGATGATTTCAAGTTAAGCAACTAGAGCAGGTACAGTGACAAAGTGACAAACATCTGGTGCACCCAACTTGATGTTGATGCTCAAATCATTTTTGGGATGGGTGATGATGACGATGCTTTTTCAAATTTAGAAGACATCGCAGTCTCTTTAGGTAAACCAAAACCATCTGCTTGGCGAAATCAAAAATTAAAACTCGTTGCGTTCTGAGGAAGAGTTGAATGTTAAGTAAAGTTTCGCCATTGGTTTTCTTTTCACACACTCACCCAAATTCTTATAGGTGGGCTATCTCCAAGGTGTGGCTTTAGGCCAAAGGACTTCAAGTTTATCCAAAAAGCAAGGACAATGGGCTTAATTTATTCATATTCTTGTTTGATGATTTCAAGTTAAGCAACTAGAGCAGGTACAGTAACAAAGTGACGAACATCTGGTGCACCCAACTTGATGTTGATGCTTAAATCATTTTTGGGATGGGTGATGAAGATGACGATGTTTTTTTCAAATTTAGAAGACATCGCAGTCTCTTTAGGTAAACCAAAACCATCTGCTTGGTGAAATCAAAAATTAAAACTCGTTGAGTTCTGAGGAAGAGGTGAATATTAAGTAAAGTTTCGCCATTGGTTTTCTTTTCACACACTCACCCAAATTCTTATAGGTGGGCTATCTCCAAGGTGTGGCTTTAGGCCAAAGGACTTCAAGTTTATCCGAAAAGCAAGGACAATGGGCTTAATTTATTCACATTCTTGTTTGATGATTTCAAGTTAAGCAACTAGAGCAGGTACAGTGACAAAGTGACGAACATCTGGTGCACCCAACTTGATGTTGATGCTCAAATCATTTTTGGGATGGGTGATGATGACGATGCTTTTTCAAATTTAGAAGACATCGCAGTCTCTTTAGGTAAATCAAAACCATCTGCTTGGCGAAATCAAAAATTAAAACTCGTTGAGTTCTGAGGAAGAGATGAATGCTAAGTAAACGTTTCGCCATTGGTTTTTTTTTGTTCAATAAGGGAACTTCTTCCAATAACTTGGGCAAACCAAAAATCTAAAACATTTCACCTTGGACCTCCTTTCAAAGTGACACTCGTGTTTCTGTCTAGACGATGTGAGAAGCACGATAAATCGTTGCCTGCACTTGTAAACAAGACAGCTCCATATGCTCCTAAAAATCAACGCAGCCGAGCAGATACCGGCCCTGCAGCCCCTAATCCCAGCCCCGGCCCAAATCTTCTTGAAGACAATCGATCATTAGGGCGACCCTCGCCGCGTGGCACCAATTTCACGCATTTCCGCGGAACGATAACAATGGAAGAGCGCCGGAAAAGAACCATGTGTGTAGATTTCGAGTAGGCCGAGGTGGGACAGGTATTTTATGACAGCAGCGTCTTTCGCATGTGGGTACCACGCTATCGGCCGTTCATTCAAATACAACATACTTGACGGAGACAGCGTGTGTGCACATGAATGCACGGGCGAACGCGTTCAGAAACCGTTTGTTAATAACAACAATAATAACCAATCCATCTACGAGCTGCCGCTTTCAATTTGTGTAATGTCCCATTATTTGCTGCGTGTTCCATTGTTTTTTCCATGACTGGAAGCGTGCTGTTGTTGTTGTTGTTATTAGTGTTTCGTGTTTCTATTGTGCGATCCTCGCCGTCGTTGGAAGTAACTGCTCATTGTTTTTCGATTTTCTTTCTACGTTTGTATTCCGCGCTTAGATTTATATTCGATTGTAATGCAGAGATCGCGGTGGGTTCGAAGCAAACGAGCGTGCGGTGTGAAGGTGTTGCTACGGCCTTATTGTCAACCATCTAGAAACATGTGAGTGTGATTTATTGCAAATTTATTTTTATTCATCCATCACATCGTATTTACGCCCTTTAATTTATAAAGAGGATTCTATAAGAATTCGTATTCAAAATTTTGGTTGTATGTACTTATTTCAGTTTCACTTTTTTTGACTGTTTTTGTCGACCGACGAATTTTTGCATTTTGCAATTTTCTCCCTGCCTGCCTCTTTGAAATGTCTCGACACTTGACAAGCGTCTGTCTCGAACATTTAAATATCCGCTTTAACTTTTGCAAGACAAAAAATTAATTGAACCGTGCAAATTGTGAAACCGCAAGGCGACAAAAACTTGCGCAATTTCGGAATTAATTACCGCCAGAATCCTGCACAGGAAACGGCTGAAATAACAAATTTTACGCGCATTCCTGTTTCTGTGCCGCATATTTTGCGGTTGTGTCGCTTTTAAATTTAATTTAAGGACCCATAAACTTCTCCCCCTGGTCCGAGACAAGAGCGTGGAAAGTTTCCGCGCAACTTTCCACGCGAAAAAAATTAAACGGGATGATTTAGTTTAATACGAGGCAATTAAAGCAGGTGTTTTGTGTGGTTGTAATTAATCGCGAGAGGCTGATTTGCATTCATGTTTGGAGACCGCTGACATTTTTAGGGTAATTGGTAATTGGTTCTAACGTGAGTGATTTATTTGTTGTTGGGATAAGTGTATTGGTAATAATTCTTCCTCGCCGGATCCGGTTCATGTCACATCACATGTGAAAATCTATTACTTAAATATTTACATATATTAATTTTTGCTTTTGATTATTTATTTATTATATGAGCAGACTATCGCCAAGTGACAACAATCTTCATGGTAATTTTTGTATGGCCTTCGATCTTCCTCAAAAATCTTGTTTCCATCGCATTTGCTTTTGTTTATTGCCAATGCCCATGTTTCTATACTATTCTGTGGTTACTGACCTGCCCATCTTTTTGTTTACTTCAGTTTTAATGTCCTTGGATAACTTCTTCCCTTTTCTCCAGAAAATGTAATTCTCATAATAGTAAACGTCTACATACTTGTTTTTCTTATTCCTTCCTTACTTATCCTATTTTTCTATTGTTCTAAATATTTATGATTATCCATGCACTCCAATTGACAGATATAGTAAGTTTACCGAGCCAGAACCAACTCTAAATGGGAAGTTATTTGAACGCATGTTATGTTTGTAACGAGTGTTCAATAAAAAAAAAAACGGTCAAGTAGGCTGTAGCAGGCTGTTGTTGTCGGGAACGCATGTCGTGATTAACATCATTTGAATTTGACAACTTTGACAAGTTGACGATTAACCTAACCAACAAAACTCGAAAGCTGCTCCTGCAATTTTTTTCTGATATTTATACTTAATATATATATTCAGTAATTTCTTTTTGAAATGTCTTCTTTGAGTTAAAGTGAGGTTAGAAAAGCAAGTGACTCTTCACGCTGGTCGTATGAAGAACTCTACGCTAGACGTTCAGAATAAATTCATGGCTGTCTAGACCGTTTTTTTTTTAATTGAACACTCGTTACATACACCAAACCAGTGACATACGTCCACCAACGAATGAAATTTCAATCTAGACGAATTTCTATACATTTCTAAAACTGAATCTGTTTAATCAAAAACAAGAGAAACAAACAACGTTCATCGATGATCAAATTTTCTAGTTCTAAAGCGGCAGAAAAATAAGAAACAAAGGAACAGTTACTTTACGAATACTCGAAAAGTCAAAAACATTTTGTACCCAATCGTTGTATAACGAAAATCGTTAAGTAACATATTTTGACCAATCACTTCTTAGATACAATGCGATTCTGTATTCTGGTTGTTCAAGACAATGTAATAATTCAACGAGGTTTGTCGGAGGCTACATGCGTCAGAGCCTGGCGCAACAGGCTCTCGAAACGTCGGCAACAGAATTTTCTGTGCGGCCCGGAATGTCCGCCAGTCCGAAAATATTCGCAAACCAGCCCGGCATATTTAAGCCATCGCCAAGGGAAATAAGACACGGTTCGCATTAGAGTTTTACAACGAACCGTTCGCTTATGTTTAAATAAATTAGTTTACATTCCACATTAAATAAATTAGTGTAACGTTTTATTTTTTAAATAAATTAAGACGAACCCTAAATTCGTAACAATATAGGTGTAACTTTATTATGTCGTCAGGAGTAACAGAGGAAGGGACGTTTCATTAAAAAAAATTGTATTTATTTATTTTGAAGCAAAGAATTGGAAATTACGGAAAGCTTCGTTCCAATTTTTTTTTTTTTTGTATAGAAAACTTGAAATCATTTTTCATTCTCGTAAAAGATGAAAAGAAACAAAGACAATCCATTGCGCAACTTAAAAAAAAATAATGATAACTCAATCGGTTTTTCTTTTTTTTTTTTTGTAAAAAATAAAAGAATAGAACGTGCATTGTTGATCATATGTACTTGGAAAAAATAAGAAACCTATAATTAAGTTGCTTCACTCGAAATGTCAGAATTTTGTTCAATTGTTTCGACAGATTATACCCCTCATACCGACAATCGTTTATGTATTTGGAGGTTATGTTCATGTCGTTATAAAAAAAATCACTATTATTTAAAAAAAAACCAGTTCGGTTCAGCATCAAATTATTTTGATTTTGGATGAAGTGAATTTAAATGGAGGACGTAAATATTTCTTGCATTCCTCTTTTCTTCGTCAAAAACAAAAGACGATCAACTGATTGCAATAAAGAGAAGAGAACGTTTTTTACTCGAATACCAATAAGTTTCAAAACAATTAAAAAGAAAAAAACAAAGATCGGCACTAATAATTCCGGCAGAATACAAATTATTATTATTATTATTATGTATATATAGGGTGATTCTAAATATGTACCAAAAACGTTAAGTGCTTGTTCTCCAAGCAGTTTCCATCGAGAAGGTTTATATGAAAACGACAGTCCAAAAACGACATAGTTTTATAATTACAGAGTGTTCAATAACATTGTTATTGTGTCAAAGTCTTCTACACAAATCCTCAGGTATGGAATATGTATTTTGTTTATGGCCTTGAAACTTAACAGCTCAACGTCACACGACATTTGACCGACTTCACCATCGTTTGAGTAAAACTTATTATAATTATTGTTAAGTGTAATGTTATTAGATTAGCTCTGCTAAATTTCCTTAAATTATCGATAAACAATCTGTAACTTTAAAACTACGAAACTATGTCGTTTTTGGCATATGTTTGTATGAATGTTAATGTGGAAATTACTCGCAGAATAAGCCCTCAAAGTTTTGCATACATACAGGGTGTTTTTAAAGAGTGTAAGTGCAGAAATTTTAATATTATTGTGAGGGTATGTAGAACGCGGAATTATTATTATTATTATTTGTTTTAATTCTTTCATAGGAAGGAGGAAATTACTTTATCCCGCACCTACGCGGGATAAACTCATTTTCCAAAATCAGAAATTCTATTTTTTCATTTACTTTTGATTCATTTATGTCTTTCTGAGTTATGTACACATCCTTGTAGATGGTATTTGATTTTCTCTAGATTGTTTAATGAGATATCCAGTCATCCAGTGGTATCTACTAATACTTTGACATCAAAAATTATTATGGTCAAGGGTAGTCAGTCATAGATTTTAAAGTTATTGGTTCAGGCATTGTATCAATCATTTTTTGATTGTCAAATTTTTTTCAAGCGGTTCTGAAAAAGTTTAGTTGCTGTTTCTTGAGTTTGTTGGTTTTATTCACTTTCCATTTCCTGACCGCCCTTGACTACAATAATTTTTGATGTCTCGGTATAATAATATGTTGTTCTCATCAAAATTCTATTCGCAGAAAAGATACATTTTCCAAACGAGCAGGTTCTTTGACTTGCGATTTAACATTTGGGCCAGTTTTGGACAACCGCATACATTAACGAATTTGAGTAAAAAAATCTTTTTAAAAACAAAACGAAATCTCTTATTAATGAAAGAAATGAAATTAAAAAAAAGTTTAAAATATTAAACACTTGTTTTAAGCTTCTTCCTGGGAGATTAATCATGAATATTTTATGAACGTAACATGTAAATAAACACTCCGGAATTACATCAGTCCTGTTTCCAGAAGAGAAGAAAATAAAAATAAAAAAGTTGCAACTGGAACTCGTCCAAGTCCACCCGCCCGCCTGCCAAGCGACAAACAACCTGCAGCATCACGTAATTACCAAAAGAATAAATTGATATCACCTAACAACATTCAAAAATAACCGGTGACAACGAATTAATTTATTCGAAGGTTGCGAAAATACACGGAAAATTAAGTCGTCGATCACTTATACAGGGCGACGTCGACACTTAATATTCCTGACGGATCCGTCGCCTTTTAAAAGTTACTGCGTGTTTCGAAGTTTTTGTTTTTTCTTTCTGTTTGTACATATTCTTGAAATGGTGTCACGATGACTACTACGTGTTCTTTAAATACAAAAAAAGGAGCACATTTTAGTGAAAACCAAAGTAATCTAATCTGGTGGTTCATATCCGAAAAGATTTTGTTTATACGATCGCGTCGGCCGAAAAATTTATGGTCAATGTGTTTGTGTTCTTAAGACCCGCCACATTTCCTCAATTTCTTTATCAAGGCAGTAACTCATTCGATTATTTATTACCATCGGACCTTCCGACGTTTACTATTTATTGTTAACATAAAACTTCTTCTTAAACAAGTTATTAACCTCTGGATGTACAGTTTTGCGACGGCGACATGTGTTTCGGTTTTCCTTTTCGCTTTGTTCAGAAGATCAGATGCGGCGACACATGATTTTTAAATGCTTGTGCTTGTATCATCTAAGAGCATGATGCAGTTAAGATGCAGATGTTCCGAAATGATACTGGGAGTTCCTGCTGCGTACAGATGACAGTTTTATAGATGGCAACAAGTGTTTGCGCTATTTTAATGTGTGTTATTACATGTCGTTACGTTGGCGATATCGGAGGAGGTATCTGAATCTTGGTTTGCCTCGTTCGGAGATGTCGATTAGAAGAATGAATTTGCTGTTCATTAACGCAGAGGATGTGTTTATTGCCGACCTCGTCGATATCTAGACAGCTTTAATAGTTGCAAGTCAACGATCGTGCCTACAGATCGAAACAATTATAAGAAATAAATGACGAGATATGCAATGCAACAACTCGCTTGCGAAACAAATAAGGAAGGAATACCTTGAGAAACTAGTTAAATACGCATGTACTGCCAGGATAACTAACCATTGAAATCATAGAACCAACCGAAGGTCAAAGAATGTTTTACTCAAACCATTCGGAAAATATCAGTTTAGTTCACTTTCACAATGATTCAGCAAATCACTTTTGATCATCAGCAATGATAGTGAAAAGGAGTATGAAAGCTGAGATACTACATTGAGTGGTAGACAAAAGAGAAGTATTACAACCCCGCCTCTAATCTACTGGAAGAAAAAACCTACCTGAAAGCTGTTAAGAAAAAGATATTAATTACAATTCTTCATACAAAGGGAGGAGGTACAATGCAACTGAGGAAGTATCAAAATCATCCATCCTTCACAATCTCATTTAGGGGATTAAAAGAATTGATTATGTATAAAATAAAATTTTAAAATATAATTCTTGTCGAGTTTCTTCTTAAGAAACACCAGACTCACTTATTTAATTATTTTTATGCGCGCAGCCCCCTTTCTGTCTACGCCTCTGCCCACGTGCATTTAATTTCACATAAAATATCCAGAGTTCTCTTTGCTTTTACTTGCATTCACGACGCAGCAGCGGCAGTTTTGCCGCAAAAATAACTTCTTCGAACCCACGGGCGTACGTGGGCCTCGTGAAATACACACACACACACACATTCAAATGTAATCGCGTTGCGTCATAAATTTTATTAAGGATGGTGGAATTGGGGCGAGCTGCGTGTGGGTTTATTAAATTGTATTACTTAATGCGACTCTGCGTTTGTGTTTTTGGGGGGGACATAGGCGTGCGCCGCCGGGGCTCCTTAAGACAATGAGGATGCAACAATTCAATGAGCGGGTCTGGGTGGTTGGTGTCAGTTAATTCTTCATTGTGACTTCAAACTGTCAACCACAATAATAAACAGCTATTGTGGATCGGTGGATCAAAAATGTCTTCCTCTTCGATCCTAAAATTTATTAATTTGTGACGTGTTGTTGTTATCAAAGATTCTCACAACTTTCGATTTTTCGAACTCGTCGATCGATCGATATATTGACAGTAGTAAGTGTACTTTTTTAATGTTTACGAAAAAAAAAATAAATAATTTCGAAAGTTCCAAACGAAATAAATAAAAGAGCAACGACAAGAAAGAAAATTTCAATAAGTGACGGGAATACCCGAAGACGAATTTCAAATTTCGAAATGGCCGGTAAACAAATGACGATCGCCGGGACGAACGGAACCGGAAAAAAAGGAAATCATTTGAGCGCGAAATTCAAATACGCAAGAACAAGAACCGTAACAAAAGATAACCGGAACGGAAAAGGAAAAAAAAAACTTCAAAAGGAAAAGAGACGAAAAAATCAAACGGCGATCGAAAACTCTGCGAAAGAAAAAAGACAGAGAAGCGCAAATAACAATCGTATTTTTTTATGTGTAATAATCAGGGAAAAGAATTCCGACCACTTAATGTAGGACGCTTTTTTTTGTACTATTTATTCCTGTCACTTTTCCGCGCCTCCGATGCATCGAATTGGTATTGAGTGGGAGGGGAAAAAAGCGTCGCACTTCGCAGAAATTATTGTGGGCGAGCCTGATACAGCCCGAAAACTAAATTGTCTTACCGTTCGCGGAACAAGTGGCCCGCATTCTATTCCCTGGTAATAATAAACATGTATACCGGGTGTTCAACGGCATACATTCACCCTTCTAGAATATTTATTCTTGAAATTTAGGATAAATTACACGTAAAAATGTATTTTCTGACGTACCAATGAACACCATAAGACTTCCGGTTTTGCCGGAAAGCCCGGAAGAGACGTGAACTTATTACGGTTGCTTTTGCATCCTTGTTAATGTCACCCAAGATGGATCACACGTACTTTATTTCGTGAAGCCCACAACATTTAGCCGCTTCTTTGTTCTAGGGCAGCGATTTCTAAACTGGGAGGCGCGGGCTAATACAAAAGGAGGCCCGAAAAGTGTAACAGAAATGAAATTTTCATAACACACAAATAAAAAAATATATATATGGATAAAATTCTGCATAATTTTATGACATAGGAAGAGAGGGAGGCAGGCTACACAAGATTAGGATTTTTTTTGAAGAGTCACAAGATTAATTTTTTTTTGTAGGCCTAGTAAAATAAAATAAAGTTTGGAAACCATTGCAGGCTACACAAGATTAGGATTTTTTTTTTGAAGGGTCACAAGATTAAATGTTTTTGTAGGAAGGCCTAGTAAAATAAAATAAAGTTTGGAAACCACTGCAGGCTACACAAGATCAGATTTTTTTTTTTTTGAAGGGTCACAAGGTTAGATTTTTTTGTAGGAAGGCGTAGTAAAATAAAATAAAGTTTGGAAACCACTGTCCTAGGGATCGCACTTTCCTAACTCGCAGGCATACGTGTTCATCCCGAAAATATTTTCCTAATTTACGATTGGCTGGTTTTCGCACGTTTTCGCGCCCGAGACGTCCGTTTCGGCATCCCGCAATACTTGGGCGAACAGTCAAAGAGTGCGGTTGTGATTGCTGATTCGCCTATTAACTTGATAATCGATCTATCCAGAATTCGATGCATCCAACGGATTCCTTGGAACTTTTCACTAATGAGAGAGTGGCTGTTTCGCGTTCTGACGCCGTCTAGGGGTGGAAAAAAACCGCGAGTTTGCTTCCAATCAATCAGTATGCTTCGTCGCGTATTAGATGAAACGTCTCGACGAGTGGAACTCGAAAATCGTGTCGGTTCGATTTTTCGATCCTAGAAGGTGGATGGATCATTTAAAGCGCCGAAGATGTCCTTTTATACGCAATATGCAACGAACCACCACTCTTATCTGCGCAGACTAGAGAAATGAAATCTCTTTTCTAAATGTGTGTTTAATTTTAAATGAGTTCTGGTTTTGTGTTTGCAGGTATAACTTCAATAAGTAATCATCAATCTGGTATAAGTCTGTTGAATTTTCCGCCTCAACTGAGACATCGCCGGGTTTCACAAAGGCGAAACCTTCATAAAACGCCGTGGCAAATCAATAAACGTAATCTCGCGACTTGCCATGCAATAAACGCCCAGATTACAAGACAATGACGCCGTAGATATTGTCACGGCCGGTTTCGTTTAACATTCCCGACGCGCACCCAATAAATCTGCATGTTATGTTATCTATTTCTTGCACTTGCCTGCTAACGACAGCTTTCAATGAAATATTTGCAGCATTGTCCCGGATGACTTGCCTGTCACGTTGAGTTAGTTATTCCGATTGACGGAATTAATTTAGTGTGTCTGCGACGACGGCTCGAGGCCCAAATGAATTTCAATTCGTAACCGTTCGCCAGTAATAATAAGTTATTTGCATTTCATTATTATTAAATAATAGAATAAAAAGGGTATAAATAGTTCAATATTATGTTGAAAGCGTCATCGGCCGTTATTAAAGCAATTAATCCCAACATTCCCGAAGTACAAGATTTAATTTATTTGTATTTTAAACGAAATCGAAAAATGTTTCAGCATAATACAATAAAAAAAAGTAAAAAAATCAATAAACTAAAAGCGAGTAGTAAGATAAATTTAAGGTCTCTAAAAATTAACGTATTCCAGAATATTTTCATCATAAAAGTAGCATAAATGTGTGCCATTAAATACGCCCCGTAAAAGTCGGTAGTTTGTAATGATTTAAGTAACGCATTTGTCAGGCTGAAATCGTTTTCACAGTCGTCTCGTTTGACACCCTGTATATTATTCTCTGAATTTTATTGACTTAAATATTTACGTTAACTCGAACATACCCGGAGAAATAATACTTTCCGAAATTCAGTTAAGACTTACTGCCTTATAAAAATGTTATAGAACACGTACCCGGAGAACTCAGAATGCCATCTCTTGATTTGCAGCGGAAATTTCTTTGGAGCAATTCTATTCAGCTCTCAGAAAGATTTATAGTAAGCTTTGTTCCAACTGCTCACATTGTACGATCACGAGCACGCGCATTAAACAAAAGACATGCGCAGTAAACAAAATCGCACAGGTTTTGTTTAATGCGCATGCTCTTGACGGCTCCGGTTTTTCGAGCAGTTGGAACAAATCTAAAATCAGCTCATGTTCTGTGAAAGAATCAAATTTTGCTGGACCAATCACTTTTGTAGGACTTTCAACGAAAATATCTGAGAGCGCCATCTCGTGATCATTAGTGGAAATAGTTTTACCGCCATTACTACTTCAAAATCCAGGAAATCTATAATTTTTACAATACAGTATCAATCACTCAAAAATGAAATAAAAATCACTTAAGCAGATTGTCACAGCAGTACAAAAGCTGGTTTAGATATATGATTAAAAACTTTAAACTAAATAATAAGAACAATAGAGATGAGTGAACCATCAAGTTGAGAGGAGTAACTGATCGACGAAACGCTTAGCAAAACCTGTTTCCAATTATTAGGCAACGATTATTTATTAAAATCCAAACGCAGCTTCAGTCATTTTCATAATTATTTAAACAAATGTTCATGAACGCTACCTGAGTATAGGCAGAAAAGATTCCGCCCCATTCGAGATTCGAACTCGAGCCCCTTGGGGCTATTGCGATCCAGACTGTGAACGTCATCGTTTAATGTACAGAACTGGCGAAAGTTTAACTGAACCTCCTGAATATTGCATGAGACATTAAAAATAAAGACGAAATATGAGGAGTTAAGCCGGGCACGAACGCTTACGACACGAATCGAAGAAGTGCCTGTGTATAAAAACCAGCTGACCAATGCTGTATGTAAGTAATTAGTGGAATCACCTTTACTGCAAGGAAATAAAAAATTATTTAAAAATAAAATAAAAACTGCGATAATGAAATTTGAACCTTAAAATAACGCAAATTTTGACGTGTTTCAGATGTGATACGATAAAATAAAATAAGACGATAAACCAAATCAGAATAAGCAAAAAAATAAAATAAACTGAAATGACCTTGAACGTGGCTGACGACAAAGGGAAAGAAAATAGTTTGACATTCAACAACAAAGGCAGGCCAAGAGGATCAAAATTCAAAAATAAGTTGACCTCATTCTTTGGTAATTAGTGAAATGCTTTTATTGCAATAGAATAAAACTTTATTCAAAAAAGAAAACTGGAATATTTAAAAGATAAGCTCGCAGTTCAGATTTGATTTAAAAAAAAGGAATACATGAAACAAGTTATAAAGAATAAAAGAAAATCATTTTTAACACTTAACCGGATACTATTAAAACTATCACGCGATAGTGAAACGTTGAGTATTCTTCCCACCTCTTCACTTCTTAAAAATAAAGGTAATCAAAAATGAAAAAAAAAAAAAACTAAAAACAGTTGGAATATTTTTTCAAGAGTTTGCAATTTACGTTCAAATTAAATAAAGAGACAAAACAATTTTCTCTGTAAACACAGCAAACGAATAGGTATGCACGTCACACGTTCAAAAACTCCCACGTTTGGAGAAGGTGTTGGATCGATCGAGGTATGACATTGCTTTAGTCATAAACAGTTGTTGCAACTGATCTCATCAATGTTCTCATTTTAAGATTACATTAATTCTGTTCTTGGAGATAAATTCTCTCTTCTGTGCAAGTCATTATTTTATTTGCTACAAACTTTTTTTTTTTTCAATAATTAAAAACAGTTGCTCTCTACTTGACATGAAATAGTTTTCTCTTTTAAAGAAACGAAGGTTTTATAATTGAAGCCGACTCTTGTCCGATGAAATTTGTAAGAAAATAGTTTTTAACCTGCAATCGGACACTATTAAGTTTGAGGAGCACACAACGTTTCACTATCGCTTGATAGCTTCACCAAAATAAATAAATTAAAAACATTTTTTATAAGTGAGAGTTACTTTCGTAACAAAACACAAGTTACTTTGAGATTCGTAACTATGTATTCAATAGAGAAACGTAAAAAAAATAAAGACGCAGGTATCTTATCCGTTGCTATCTCAAGTCAAGGCCAACTCGAGACGTGGAAGTTTTTGAGCGCACCTTAGCATCAAGAGAATGAAGAGACGAAGTTTCAATTTTTTTCTTTTTGTAAATTTTGGCGTCGCAGACATAAAGAGAAAGATTGGGGAATTGTTACATATTATAGTTTTATTCATCTGCAACTGTTAAGTACGGTTGTTACAATAATGAAGTTACTACTTTCTCCACCGCGCTGGTTATAAATAACGCGACATCTTTTTGTTAAAAGTGAAAGTCTCTTCGTTAATGTAATGAATTTTTAAAACCAGTTTCAGAAGATCATAAAATATAAATTTGATGTCTAATTAAACGCATTAAAAGTTGTTGTAGTTTATAATTAATAGCTATCGAAATTGACAGATGTTATACAAAGGACTTTAAAATGTAAAAAAATGCATTCATTCAATTTCGCCGTAATAGCAGCTTTATGTAGGATGTTTTATTAGTAGAGATTGGAATTACATATTTTGACGTTATGGTGTTCTAACTAAACTATTCTGTCATGATACACTGTTAAGAACTCGCCTAAACCAATTTACGTCAAAAACGAATCACTCGTTAATGATGACGCCAGAATATGTGATTCCGATCACTACTTATTAGACACCAATCTGGTTGCCATTTTTATTTCTGGATATCAAACATCGGTCTTTAGATGTTGATGCTACGTAAACAATTAGTAGAGTTTGGAATCACATATTGTAACGTTTTTGTGTTCTAACTATTCTCTTATGATGCACTGTTAAGAAGTCGCCTAGGCCAATTTACTTCGAAATCGAATCACTCGTTAATGATGACGTCAAAATACGTGATTCCGATCTCTACTTATTAGGCACCAATGTGGTTGCCATTTTTATTTCTCGAGATCAAGAATCGGTCTCTCGACACTGATGCAACGTAAACAATTAGTAGAGTTTGGAATCACATATTTTAACGTTTTTGTGTTCTAACTATTCTCTTATGATGCACTGTTAAGAACTCGCCTAGGCCAATTTACTTCAAAACCGAATCAGTCGTTAATGATGACGCCAAAATATGTGATTCCGATCTCTACTTATTATCCAGCAATTTGGTTGCCGTTTGTTATTTCTCAAGATCAAGAATCGGCCGATGCGTCCTAAACAATATAAACAATTGGAAATGATATTATGTTAACTTTATTAGTAACTTTGTTGGCTTTTTATTTTTGGTCATATCCACATGAGAGTTTATATACAAACTTAATTAACAGTTCCAATATAAACTTTATTCACGATCTAAGCGGCCATCTATTGGCCGTCATCTTAAGTTGCTTGGTTACAATTCTAATAAGACTGATTTTTCTTCAAAAAAAAAAATTGAATTGACACGGCTAAAATGTGTTTTTAAATCTTATTTTTATTTTTCGTACTTGATTTATACCGTGCATTCAAATGACTCGTGCTTGACGTAAGCTGAGATCTTTTTGATAAGTTGGCAACAGTGTGCGCGGACAGTTGTCAGTACTGTCGGTGTCCATTCTTTAATTTACAAGTTCGAAAATAACTTTCACAACAGAAATAGAAATTAATTATAAAAAATTAAAACTCAAAATTCTTTTTTAAATCAATGAAAATAAAGGCCAATTCACCTCAAGGTCAACCAAAACCTAGAAACAAAAAAGTAGCCAAACAGATGTCACAGTCAACCCAACCAAACCGAAGCAAAATTGTTCAAGGCGAAGCTTAAGCCACAGGAAAATTAAAAAAAAAAAAATAAAAATGAAAAAATTAAAACTAAAACTAAATAAAAATCGAGAGCAAAACAGAGTTCAAGGTCAACCCAATTGAACTCAAACTAGCTCTTTTTAACCTAAATTAAAAACCAGAAAGAAAATAAAAACTAGAAGTCAGTTAAAATTAAATCAAAAAAAATATCATGGCCAAACAAACCCAAGCAAATATTAAAAAATTTAAAGCAACAAAATGGGAAATCGAAAAAATCAAAAGTAAACAAAAATTAATAAGACAGATTTCAAGGTCAACTCAACCCCAAAGAAAATTAATCCCAACTCATCTAAGGGGTAGCTCAGCCCCAATTCAATTCACCTCAAGTCTAAACAAAGATGAAACCAAAAACAAAATTCAAAGTCAACCCAACCCAACTGAAATCGATCTAACTCTTTTTACCTCAAGTGAAAAATCAAAAACAAACGCAAAAAAATTAAAATTAAGTCCGAAGCAAAATTGAAGAATGATGGAATCAAATTCTATTCAACTCAAATAAAAAAATTAAACGCAAAAAAATTAAAATTCAAGGAGAACTCAATTCAATTCAAGTAAAAATAATAATTTAAAAAGAGAAAATGAAATAAAAATTACGTCCAAAACAAAATTAATCAGCCTAAGTAAAAAATTAAAAAAATGTAAAAATTAAATTTGAAATGTTTAAATTAAAAAAATAAAATTAAGTCCGAAACAAAATTCAAGGTCAACCCAACCGTATTAAACTCAATCTAACTCTATTTAACCCGAGTTGAAAATTAAAAATTGCAGAAGTGAGAAAAGTGCAAAAATCAAAACTAATAGAAATTAAGGTCAAATCAACTCAAGGTCAACCCAATCCATACACGTATAAAAAGAAACTAAAAACTTTAAGAAATGAAGACTTGACTGCAATCAAGCCCAACGCATCTCAAGGTGAACCCAATTCGACCTAAACGCAATTTAAAAAAAATCAAACAGAAATTTTTAAGCGTTAAGAAAATTTCAATTAAATAAATCATAATAAAAAATGCAAAAGAAATAAGTTCAAATTGAAATTAAAAAAAGATTACGCTCAAGAAGGAAGACAACAGTCCGACTTAAGCAGGACCAACCCAAGTCAACTCGACCCAGCACTACCCTTCCCAAAAGAACTTAAATTAAAAAAAAAAGTTAAATGATTTTAAAACTTGTATCAAGTCAATTCAGATTACATTGGGACCCTCAAACATTCTCTGTATAGCGCTATTTCGGCCCTAATTGAGGACTCCTCAGCAGAAGAGTAGTTCGAGAAACTCCACCGCAATTTTTGCTTCATTTTGTGCTTACGTTTTTCTTCTTTGTTTCTTTTTAGCTACAAGAAATTTCTTTATTACGATTCTTTTTTTATATAATATTTACTAAATTTTAAACGTTTATCGACAATTAAGTAAATGAATGCTAATTTACGTAAAACAGTTCGAGAATTTTAACTAATAATTGAACCGATGAGTGCAAAATCGTGTTCAGTCCAAATTTACTGTGTTGAGAAAACAACAAATAACTTTCTAGATTTTTATTTTAAGTGAATTATTGGTTTAAAACTTTTTCAGATAAGGCTATCTGAAGCCAATAATTACTTAAAATAAAAATCTAGATAAAGTTATTTGGAATTTTCTCAACACAGTAAATTTGGACTGAACACGATTATGCACTCATCGATTCAATTGTTTTCAATGTTCTCAAATGCCATCTTTTGGATAAACGAAGAAGCTTACTACATTTATTTAAAGCGTATAATTATAATTTTCTTTACTAAATAGTTTGATAGTAAAGTGTGATTTACTACTATAATGGAGATGTAAATAGACATATGACTAACAATGAGAGGCACAAGAACAAGAAAGATTCAAGTCGACGTGTCAAGAGCTTACGTAAGCTCGAAAGCTCGCGCGAGATTTGCATACCAAATAAATCACAATCGCGTCTCACGGTCCCTTCGAAATAGAACGATGACGTAAATTAGCAAGTGCTCGCGAGGCGCGTACAAATTCCTGGGTCAACTCAAAGGGCAATGTCAAGCCTGCAGAAGTTAACGACACATTTTACACGCATCGCACGCAGTGCCAAGTCCGCATCAGAGCAAGTACAAGAAGTACAAAACGACGGGTGCTAAAATTAGCTTCGCAGAAGAAGAAGAAGAAGGAGAAGGAGATGAAGAGGAGTCCTCGGCCTCTTTGCACCAGCTGATCCTGCATGCAGCATTGCCGGATAGGCCTGCGCGCTTCTTGCAATCGATGCAACGCCGGAAGAAGAAGTTTTTAGGTAAACATCGTCGCGAACTGCACTGCTGACAATCGGAGGGCACCCTGACTACCTAATGACTTGTGTACGTTACACTTGAAATGTTTCCACGTAATACGAAATAGTTGAGAGTGTGCGCTTTGACAGTGATTAATTTACTTTCTAGTTTTATTCTTGCTAGGATGAAGAAAGACACTTCTTTGAAGTTATACAAATAGTTTTAGACTTTAGAACGGCTTCATCCATACAATAAAACTCCTGGGATGGAATGTTTTAAGTATTCAGGAAGAGTATGAAATAAGAACGCAAGTAACACGAAATTGCACAGGCGATTAAATCAGTACACGTAGAATTCAGAAAGAGATTCGAACCCTCACCTAATAGTTGCCTGGCCAAGCATCGAACGCTTGCCAGACGCTGAGCCAACTCGGCTGTACAACCACTACTTCTTTATCATCATAATCATTACTGAAATTTTTGGTAATAAAACTAGATCCAAAACTAATAAGGTTAATACATAAATTGCTGTTTCTTCTTTTGCAATTTTAAATACATTTGACCAGCGCGTACGTGCACATCTGTTTAAAACTGTTGCAATCAAACAGCACGACTGCAACTTTGTCACGTAAATAGCAATTTTTATTCCGCCCATATTCAGCTAGCTGCACATGTGTCCACGATAAACATGCCCGGAGTTTTGTTACCGTTTATTATGCAGAAACGCTTATGTACATCACGTGCCTCCTTGTGTAGGTGCTATAACAAAATTAAAAACAACAAATTAAATTAAAACGAGAAGCCTCTTCGCCTATGTCTTATAACAATTATTTGCATTTGCATTCATTCCATTTGCATGTCTTAACATCATGAAGGCGGAACACGACAAACACCAGTTTCTCCTCCGGGTTCGATTTTTTTTCTCTGCCATTTTTCACATACACTGTTGCGGTTAAGAGACCCGATGCAGAATCGATCGGGTGACGACGAATTCGTTGACGCTTAATAAAATAGAAATGTGAAATACGACGCCCGACTTTCTTATTTATTGCTCTCTGCTCGGATATCCCATTTTTACCGGAACGTTTCGTATTACAAACCGGAAATTACTTCACGTTCTTTCGTTGGTACTTAAAATCCGATTGTACAAGTTTCGCGCAATCAAAATACATAATACCATACTTGACGCGGTACTATTTCCGCTTTAAACATTTCAAAAATTTCTCGATTATTAATTCTTCAGATCAGGGATTCCCCAACCAATTTTGAGCATCGTCCCCCTTAGAAGAAAAGAAAGTGTTCATCGACCCCAAACCTACTTAATTGTAACGAGTTGTACCTCTGAGCCAGTTAAGAAGTTATCATAATTTTTCAATTAAAAAATGAGCTTGTTTATCTAAATAAGCCTGTAATATTTGAAGCGCCATCTATTGTTCCGAAATGACAACTATTTTAATCAATTATCTATCAGCGATGGTTTCGGGCGCTTCGAAAGTCCTACCCCGCTCTCGATTATTTCTGGGAGACGAAAATTCATTCATTCACAGAGAAATGCGCCGCAAATAAATAAAACAACGGTCGCAGTTGTAACGTTTAGCATGGAGGAGGGGGAGGGGGGATACGTTCCCGCTATGAGCATCCCTGAATGTGATTTCGCCATTATATTTTCAATAAAAATAATGCTTTAAATTGAATCGAAAGTATACCGTACGCACGAAACGGTCCTTCGGAGCGCCATCTGTTGTTCTCACCGTACATCTTTCGTTTCGTGTAAAGCACTGTTCAACTAACTCTAAAATACCCCAAATTTGAATTTAAAAGGTAAGTTTCGTCAAAATATATTTGTTTTCAATAAGAACGATGTTTTAAATCGAATTAAAAGTATGATCTACGCACGATACGGTAGTTCAGAGCGCCATCTGTTGTTAGAAGGTGAAGCGAATTTTAACTGAATTCTGAATTTCCTTTAACCACGTTTTATTTTCACGCTGACGTTCCCAGCCAGATCTTAGCATTTTAACTAGGCAGCGATATTAATTTGAAAATTAAATTTCAAGAAACAGTACTCATTCAAAACGCCATCTCCTGATAACGCTTCTAATCTTCACGGTGACGTTCTTAGTTGAAACCGCCGTCTTTTAACGTCGCAGTAATTTTAAGTTTAAAATTAAATTGAAAGTAATCGGAGAGATGTAGTGGTGGAAATTATTCAGGGCGCCATCTCTTGATCAGAAATGAAAGCTATTTCATTCAGATTTCCACTAGCAAGATATCGCATTTTAAGCAAATAACTTCTTTTGCTTTTCCGTTTGTTTTTATTCTATTACTTTATTCTTTTTATTTGAAGCAATTCGGAAGTTAAAACGAAATAAGTCATAGCGAATTATTTTTTAAATTTTTGTTAGTTTGTTTATTTTTTCATTTATTTTTGTTTGTCCGATATAAAAGTAATTTCCATCGAGCTTCAAGAGCGCGAATTTATGTATTTTTTTTTTCTTCAAAATCAAATGGAAAATGTAGAATCAAAGTGCAGCGGAAATAAAGTTAATGGCATTAGGGACAATAATCATTTAAAGCGCCATCTTTTGGCCAAAACGAAACACTATACTGATGGAATTTTAAAAAGTATTTCTTCGTGACGTTATTACTTCATCTTTTAATTTTCGGCTCTCAAAAGATTTTTTAATGACTAATTAATTTCAAGCAAAACAAAATGAGATTTACAGGAGACGCAGCGCCATCTCTTGACCAACAGGGGAAACTATTGTTACGATTAGATTTTTTTTTTTTTTGATAAAACAACTTAAAAATTGCGGAAATAATTGACACACTTAAACTTAATCGCTTAATCACGTACCGGTTATTAAATCCTAGAAGTCAGCGAGAAATGACGCGTGAGTGATGAAATTGGAGCGCGAGCATTGCAAGCTATCGCAAACTCAAGTGCTGTTTAGCGACCTGGTTAAGTAAGCAGATTTTTGTAAACAGAACCCTATAATTGGACCAAACCGAATTTGGAACTTTAATCGCTAATTATTAGTTGTTAGTGCTATTCAGATAAAGGGCCTCGCCCTCCCTCCCCCCACAATGGGGGTCGTAGTTCTCCCTTGGACTCTAACGTTTGTAACGGTCACCAGCCTTGGACAGAAGTTGGAACGGAAACGGTGACGCCATTTGATTAAAAACGAACTAACGATTTACTTAGCAGTTGGTGAATCGTTAACTAAATCGTTAGTTCGATTCACATCACGTGTCGTCGCCGTCTCCGCCTCTGATGGACGCCATCGCCGTTGCCCTCGACTTTTAGTCACCATCGGACCTCAACTGAAGATTCGATTTCCGTCACCAACAGAGGTTAATCGAACACCCCGGAGAAACCGTCGGTAAACCACAGCGGAACACCTCAAGGCCACCGAGCTCCCTACAACAGCGCCGGAATATGTCCACCCCACACGACCCCCTGCTCCGTGTATGTCAAGGACAAACGAAACCCGAACTGGCAGAACCCCCTCCCCCCAACCCCCAGAGATTAAATTAAACAAAGCTAAATAAAAGGTGCAGTTTTGTAATTCGATGGTTTAAAAGCTCTACCTACGCCCCTACTACTCGAAAGTCTTCTCATGACACTATTTTAATCGAATTTCAAAAATATTTCATCGCTGACGTTCTTCTTCGTTCATCTTGTAACTATATCTGTAAGAAACTTTGTTACTTTCAACAGAAACAAAAGATTTAGAGTGAAGAGAAAGAGAATTGGAAACAGATTTTTTTGTTCGATTCCCAGCTGGGCCAGGGCCGCTAATGGTTCATCGACTCCCAAATGACCCTTAGATGTTGTATGCCCCCTAACCGACCCCGACATGTCCATCGACCTTTTTTAAATTTTCATCGACCCCTAAGGGGGTCAATATTGACCCAGTTGGGAATCTCTGCTCTAACCTCCACCCGTTTTAATAAAACTCACCGACGGCGACGCAACGTTTCCAACTTCTAAATTGAAAGGAAAGTCTGAAACTTTGAATACTTCTTAAACGATTTATAAATAACACAGAAATTTGAGGACTGGGATCTTCCCCTCACCCCTAAATATTCGACGAGGGAAACTTCCTAAGGGAAGTCCTCTTTGTTGATTGTTTGTGCATGTGCTTTTCCTTCTGGAATAATTTACATAAGGAAAGATGTTTTTGTACTATAACTTTGAGTAATTAAGATATATAGGAAACGATATCAAAAAAAACGTAATTTAATTACGACTAGATCCAGTTCTCGGAACAACAAAACACAGGCGCTTTTGTGTTTGTTCCACAAGCACGCGGCTAATGAATTTATATCTCGTTTGATGAGTTTTATGAGATCCAGAGACAAAAAAGGATTTATCCGTCTCGTTAAAGGCTTGTTAGAGTTCGCAAGCGTCGAGGACTAATAAACTCAAGAGCAGCAGCAACAGCAGACGTCGTACATGCGTACGAAATGGTCAAAGGCTGGCGCTCGTAATTTCCTCGGTTTATAAATATCCTGGCCGGTTACATATGGTAGGAACAGGAACGTAAATAAGAGTAAACACATATCACTGGCCTCTATGACCCGCGTCGCAGAGATCCTGTCGTGTCACTTGATTGTTTGCTTGCTGTGCTTGTGCATCCGAGGACGTTCACGTAAGAGCGGTTTTCTTGTTTTGGGTTTGCCAAGGTTCGCCGCCGCGCAAACATTTCGAAATGAATTGAATGCGTTCGCTTCTTGTTTGAACTTGGAACACACTCAGGTAGTTTCGATTTAAAAATTTAAACAACTAGTTGGTTAACAAAACAGAAAAGAAAAAGAAGAATTTGGTCCTTCGAACCGGAGTGACTCTGTTTTGAGTTATCCTGAAAAATTTCGTTTTAGTTTTCGATTCGAATTGAACAAACGTGGCATACGTATGTATGTACAAATGACGAACATTAATACCGGGTTTCGTAATGGCTTCGGCGGGCCACTCTCATTACTTTGACAAATTTCGGTAACGGTGAAACGCGCTCCAAAGCCCTGTTAAGGATGTGAGCTCTGCGAGGAGTCGATGGGAAATAAAAAATGATTTAGTGGCTTTAACACCCCCTGATTACCACGGTCGCGGCGGTTATAACCTTTTTTTTTGTCAGATTATTTATAGCCTTGGGTGAAGAGATCAAAGAATGATTAGGATGCAACAATATGAGTTGACCTAAATGTGCAACAAAAACTGATTTTGTATTTGGAAACATGCAATAAAGCTCAAAGAACTTTTTCAATTTTACTTACTTACTTTATTTTTTCAGTTATTTAATTTAATTTGATTGGTTGTCATTAACTGTGAGAGATATTTATTATTTTGCATTAATTCTGATTAACACTTTCTCTATTTCAGTTATTTAATTATATTATTTACGACCGATTCAATGAAAGTTGTTGAATAAAACATGTTCCTAAAAACGAAACTAAAGGAATCTGTGCCGCAGTAAGGAAACCTTGAGTCTGGGGCCAAATACCTAATTCGCGCCTCCTCCCCTCAAAAAAAAAAAAAATACGACCGCAAGTTCGGATTAAGGAAAACTAGGATCGAAAATCAATCCGATACGATTTTCGACCTCCACTCGCCGAGACCTTTCATCTCGCGTACTGATCGATTTAAGAATTTTTTCGACCCCTAGAAGGCGTCGGAACGCGAAACTGCCATCTCTTATGAGTAAAAAAAAACTCCAAGGAATCCCATGGTTGCATCGAACTTTGGATATGACCACACGCAGATCCGGATTTAACAAAAAAATCGGCCCTGTAGATGATCCACCGGCGGCCGCGTTATCTTTGATTGAAAAATCAAACTGACACGATTTTCGACCTCCCATCATCGAGATCTTTCATCTCACCATCACACCCTTCACCCCACCCTTACATGTTCGTGTATTTAAATAATGACTACATTTTGTAAGCTCTTGCTTGTTGTTAAACACCTTCAAATAATTCAAAAGAGCATAAAATGGATTGGTTGATTAATTTCATTGAACTAAAAAGAAAATAATTTGGAAATATATGGTTCTACAATAAACTTAATAAGAAAACGTACAGTCGCGAACAAAAAAATTATACGTAGCTTAAACAGAGACATCCTACGGATCGCTTTTTGATCTGACTTTGCATTAGGATTGACAAATTTAAGCCAGTTTGCTACATAATAAGTCATCCCATACAAGGCAGCCATACCTTGGACAAGTCGTTTTGATCTACAGTGGAAGTCTGAAGCTGCGCTTCTGCTGACGAAGCCCCAAATAGAGCTGAAACAACTGTACAGAGGCTGCTCGAGGGATCCACCGCAATCAAAAACGATTTGCAACAAAATTTAAAAAAAAATCGTCTAACACAGCGACAAATGAATGACAAGTATTTTTATGTATCAAATCAGTTACAAATATAACAACTTCAAGATGAAAAGGAGATACTTGTATTTGCTAACGATTCCATTTTTCGATTGTACGATACTGAACATCAATTTTTTTTTGCTTGCAACTGAAATAAATTTCATCAACCATCACAAATCATCAACTTCTGAAGGACTGATTAACCGTGATGCAGTGCAACTGTACCTGTGAAATTCCGAACGTGATTGTGCCTCGAGGTTCTATACTTGGGCCAATTCTATTCGCATTGTCAATTAAATGACTTATTTGACCGGTCAGCCTCTTCAACAACAAGTTATTTAATTGTTGCCTTTGATCTTTTGCATTCAAATACTTTACAAGATGGTGGTTTACAAACTTTACGTTACTGTGCCCCCCTTAACAAAAAAATAATGTTGGCGCGCCTCCCCCTCCCCCTTTATTTTATCAAATAATACAGAAGATTATTTGTGGCTGGTTGCACCAATGTTTTGAGCAAAGCTTAAATTTAAGTTGTGTTTAAAATTTGGCATTTTGACATCAGAAGAAAACTGCAAATATGCACCAAAATCATAAAAATATGCCGTAAAAATTAACTTTTATAGAATAAATAGTATTTTTTTTATATTAACACGTACTTATTTTTCTGTTAAAGACATTTTTTTATACTAAATTATTTAGTCAAGTCAATATTTTTGTTTCTCGCAGTATGCTGCAAAAATTTAAATTTAAATTGTTCGCGCCATTTAAGAATCGACTCATGGAAGAATGCGCAGTGGTTAGATTGAAGACACAAACATCAAAGGTGGCGACACCCAGTGAAAAGACTGTGCCCATAGCCTGGTAATCCTCTAATCTGATTGTCCAGATTGCCTGCACCTAATTTCACTTGAATTTTGATTTGTTTCTTTTGAGATGTAGGTTTTTGGTATATTTTTTTAATTTTAATTTCTTGCGCATGTTTGGCTAGAGTTTCTTTGAGTTACTTGGGTTGTGTTCATTTTGGTTTTCGTTGAGCTCAAGACAACAACAAGGCAACAAGAAGTAATGGCAATTTTGCAATTAAAACAAAAGAATGCACCAAATTAATGCCCTAAATAATTAAAATATGCATTTATTTGTAAATACGATCAAATATGCAAAAGCATAATTGTCGTAACCCTAGTTATTACATTACCATTTAGATAATATTTCAAATCATGACTTTATCGTTTAATTTGATACCATGATAGTGTCACGTTTCAAAAATTTATTATCAAAATTCGTTTTATTTTTTTGTTTTGGGAGCAGCAGAAAATCTAACGCGAGTGTTTTTAGGTCTAATTGACGTAAGTACAGTCATCGACACGACTTTATCGTCGCGGAAATTGTCTAGCATGATTTAGCGACTTCTGCTTATCTCACAACTCAAAGTCCTTTAGGGTCGATCAAACTTATGCTTTCGCTTTAATAGAGGGAATTCCATGATGGTGGCAAATGACATCATCAAAGTCAATTAAACTTACTTGAAGAATGCTACATAAGCGAATCATATTACATAAAGCATTTAACGTGCTCGGAGGTTACCGAAACGCTGATATAATGTTGATACATTATTCTGTTTTGGATTCAGACTTTTATAATAGTAGGAAGTGACTTCCTGCATGTTTTTATAGTAAGTTAATTGCAAGTGCAAGTCAGTTTCGAATGTTGTGGACATCCCCTGGCGCATCCCCTGGACAGTAGTTTCGGTCCTATTCGGGATCTCCTCAGTAAGGGAGTAACTCGTAGTAACGCCTGCCCATATGTTTTTTTGATCTAAAGTTATATCAGAATGACACTGTTGTTTTTATACGTATGTTAGTATTTGCGTTACCAAAAGTGATTCATCAGCTAACTGCAAATGTATTTTTAGAAACAATTGTAAATTCCGGTCCCAGTCTCGAATTCTACGGGTTCCATTAATAATACATCGAGTTTATTTTCGGCCACGAAAAGAAGAAGAAGAAGAAAAAAGAAAGGAACAGCTTCGGGGAAAAAAAGGAGGAGGCATGACAACCTAATTTGCCATCATTGTACGCGGTGCAATAAATTACCGTACGATGGTAACATGATAAATTGCTCCGCTCTTCGGCGGAGCGGAATGATATTATAACGGGGCCGATGCGATGGTTTCAATCATAAGCTCGAAACCTTAAGACCATATACGGGGGGCTTCTGTGAAACGCCGCCGCCGCTGCCCGCCCGCAGTTGTTTATTTGTTTGCCGCTTATTTCGTCGTGCGATGTAAACACGATCTCCGATCGTCGATTATTCTATGTAACCCATTGACATTTACTATACAGGTCAGTGTAAAAGTCACTGAACATAAGATGGAAATGGAATGGCCGCCCGATGATTTCGATCGATGTGCAAATGTACTCGTATACAAATGTTAGCCTGCCATAGATGGAAATTGGAGTAATTTTTTTTTTAAGCAAAGCTTTGATGTGTACACGGCCTTAATAATAAACTACTGTTACAGCAGTTTTTGATTTAAGACGCCGGAGTTGTTTTCTTTTGTTTCTGTGTGGCAATGTCATCTCGTTATTATTAAAACAGGCGCGCAGAAGTCTATAATTAAAACGCGAGCCAATTTTCTCTTAAGAGTAATAATCTAAATAATTGCGTAATAATTATTTACCCTATATAGCCATCGCCTGCAATTATTTCGCGTACGTAATGAAGAAGCTGGATTCTCACATTCTACGCAGCTTTTTCCGTCTGCTTGAGTCACTCGCCTCTTTGTGATTATCTTTCTCACCACCACTTCTCCGGTTATAATTAGCACAGCACTCCCTTTCTGGGTGGAATTTTATCGTCTTCTCGTCCGTTCGTTTTGCGTCGTCTACCTGTACAACCAACAGCAAGAGCGCGAGCAAAGGAAAAAAGACTCGGCTCGCAACCGGCCGGAGGACTCTCCAGATAAGGCATAATGTAACATTGTTTCCATGTTAGATCTCTTCTTTCCCGTTCCCGTTCTCATTCCCATTCCCATTCCCATTCGCATTCCCATACTCATCTAAGTCAGTGCAACTCGCTCGCTCACTCGGATCCGTGTTTCGTGAATTCTTACCAAATCAAAGAAACTCAGGATGGACCGTCGATCATTTGCAGCAGGTAATACAGTGAGTGTTTGTTTCCTTTTTAGTTCTTTTTTGCTCCCATGGAGTCGGTATGGTGTGAATGCGAACGGTCAGTCAACTTTTATACATAAATAACGTAGTAGGTCTTCTTTTAGATGTGTAACTCGATATATACCCACCTCTCGAGTGGCCCCGAATGCCCTGGCTTAGTAATTAAATCTTTTTTAACGGTACGCCGAATTAGATTTGCGACATGTGTTTGATATTGCCGCAAAACGTTCGTGCGAAATAAAAAAAAAAAATGCCGGTTTTCGACTAAGAAAGTCGTGTTCTTTCAGTTGGATAACAGTACAATGTTTGTATGGATTTTTTGTTTGGGAAAACCTAAACCTGAATTGATGCGGCGGCAAAAATTGATGAATGACCCAAAAGAAACTACGTAGTTTACGAAAACGTGAATATTTTCAATGCAGGTGTTTCTTTTTTTTACTCTTTATTATTGATTTCAGAAAAGAAAAAATGTCTCATCACTATAACCGATGAGAATACATTTGGTTCGCTTTAATTATTAATCCTATTTTTTTTTTCGTTGATGAACTGAACTAACGCAAGCAATAATAAAATGTATAATTGGCATCAATTAATAAATAGCCTCCATGTTACAAACAATAAAACAAATATCATAAAACCGTGATTTCTATTTATAAGCAGCAATTTTATTGTCAGACTGAATGATTAATAAACACTTATAAGCACTACTAGTTTTTGCCAAGCGAAACTTTTCTTCTTCTTCTTCTTCTTTCTTTTTAATCTACATAGATAATCGGCGCCAAGAAAACGGTAGCCTTCAGCAAGGATACCAATTAAAGTCAGTAATCGAGCCCGAAAATGCCCCGCTCATTTAAAAAGCAATCAGAAATCATCATTTCGCCTTTTTATCCTTAATAGCATTTTTAAATTGGCTCTTAACTTCAGAGAAATTAATGGAGAGTATAGCAACCGGCGCAGGTCGTACAAGCAAATTAAACGATCAATTTAGAATTCGCTTTTAAGAGTAGATACAACAATAAAGAATCCTGTAAGGCGTAAGGAAAATAGAAATATGAATCGTTTTCTTTATCGCAACCGAGTCTGAAAGAAACTCGATTAAAAAAAAAACGTTCCGGCTCCAAAAAGAAAAAATTGTATATTATATATGTTTTTCCTTTAATTCATTAAAGATTTAGAATCCAAAAAAAATAATTCGGATACGCACACGTAATTACCCGATCCAATTAACAACGGTGACAATCGCAAATTCCTTCTTCGGCGTCGAATACAAGACAGTACAAGAAAGTCGAACACCGCCCGAGATCTTTATCTTTTCATCGACATAAAACTATTTTTTTTTTTTTTTTTATTCAAACTAAATCTCTCCGGAGGTCGTGCGGTGAGATATGCAAAAGAAATTCAGGTGAAAAGCGCTCGTTCAGAGCTGGAACTTACCATACACCCTCGTCACCGTTTGTTTGAATTTGCATAGAGAAATTGTTCGCCGGCTTGGAATTTGCTTATTCTGGGCAGGTCTCTCGCGTTCTTGAAATTTCTTTTATCTAAGCGAATGAAATTTATTGAATTTTAGACGGCCAGCAATAAATTTCGCCGTCGCCGAGTGAAAAGTGAAACCGTCTGTACGTCGGTCGTGTTTACAAATTAATGATGTTGAGGACGACGCCGAATTTCGAATGGTCCTCGTTTTCTAAAAAGTTCTTTGTAAACAAATGAATTGGATAGATTTTGGGATGGAAGATACTACGATGTACAAGTCAAGAAATCGAAAACTTCTCTAGTTTCTACATTGAAGAAATTTCGTCTGGAAGTCAAGTCAGGTCTACATCGAATATAATTTCGTCCGGAAGTCAAGTCTACATCGAACAAAATTTCATTTGGAAGTCAAGTCAAGTCTACATCGAACAAAATTTCGTCTGGAAGTAAAGTCAAGTCTACATTGAACAAAATTTCATCTGGAAGTCAAGTCTACATCGAACAGAATTTCATCTGGAAGTAAAGTCAAGTCTACATCGAACAAAATTTCGTCTAGAAGTAAAGTCAAGTCTACATTGAACAAAATTTCATCGGGACGTCAAGTCTACATCGAACAGAATTTCATCTGGAAGTAAAGTCAAGTCTACATCGAACAAAATTTCGTCTAGAAGTCAAGTACCCAAGACAAGATAATATTTGCGCACATCTCTTCTCGAGATAGTCCCAGATAGCCCACACACTCTTTTTCTCCTGTCCTTATCCCAGAAATCTTCTCGTACCACTATACCATGCAATAATCTTCTTCTTACTTCTACACAACTTGTGGTATTTCAAGTATATCGAGCAGCGATCCATCAAGGTTCTAAAAATTCGCTGAACGTTCTTGCGATTGAAACTGAAATAGCGGCAATTGACGGTCTGCACAAGGCGCCAGCGTTAACTGAGCCTTGATTGGAGAGTGGTTTAGCAACCCTGTCGACAATTATTGCTGATCGCGAAAGAATTTGGTTTTTTTCTTCAAGAATCCATCCTGAGCTTCTGCGTCAACTCAGGTTTGATTGGAGGGAGGTTTAGCAACCCTATTGACAATTATTGCTGATCGCGATGGAATCCATCCTGAGCTTGTATTAAGCTTCAACATTATCGAAAAACATCAATCCTGATTAATTACATCCAGTACTTACTTGCTAATGCCCGATTTCTTCACCTCCTGATAAATTTAACTGCCAGGTAGTAAACTCGGAAACTATTATCGATACAAAGGTTTCCAAGGATAATACCTGGCAATACCTGGCAGATAAATTTATCAGGAGGTGAAGAAATCGGGCATAAGTCGTAAATTGGCTTATTGAAGGTTTTGCCGGAATTAATGTATGGAAAACTTTAATATCGACTTGGTCAGACCTTCCTATAGTCATATCATCAAGTTTAGTGAAGTGTTTTATGCTTCTACGAGAGACTTGGAAAGTTTATTCAAGTAATTTTGAGCCGATTCTTGAAAAAGTTGAAAAAGTGATGACATTAAATGACATTAAATGAAAGAAAAAAAAACAACTTAGAAAACGAAATAACCCCCTTGTCATTCCTGTGTTTGTCCGTGCAAAGCTTGAACCTCTAATTTCCTTGTTTGTAGTCTGGTTTTCGAAAATAAAGCCAGAAATCGATCTCTACTTCGTTTTCCACGTGTTGCTGGAAGACTTGTTCTTAGATTTTCAAAATTGTCGAAATTCTCTCTTTTTCTACTTAGTTAATCGTCCTTCCTTCCTTATTACGTCCAAATAAAAATATTAGATCTCCAATTAAAAAAATTTACTCGGATAAAAGTGAAATTACATGTACAATAAATGAAAATATTGAGATCAAAAAAGGAAAATATATATTTTTTTTAATTACAATAATTTTTTGTGGATAATTATTGGACGGAAAATATGACTGACAATTTCAAATTTACTAAATTTTAACAATTGAGAATTAAAAATTAAAAATAAATGAAACACGTTGTGATAAAGTGAGAAGTGGGTTGAAGAAATCTGCACACTTCTCAAAGCCTTTGTTAGCTT
This sequence comes from Prosopocoilus inquinatus, assembly GCA_036172665.1. NCBI lineage: Eukaryota > Metazoa > Arthropoda > Insecta > Coleoptera > Lucanidae > Prosopocoilus > Prosopocoilus inquinatus. The sequence goes on from CM069873.1 coordinate 5,759,929, forward strand.
ATGAATTTTTAAGCTCCAGCAATTTTTTTACACAACTTACTGACGCAGGTCCTTTATATTTCTTAGGTACACTATATTTAAATAAAACTAGAAAAATTGACTAATAGAAAATTCAAGATCTTAGAATATATCACGAGGAAAATTAAGACCCGATATCAGTTCAAGATCTTCCGTGTTTTCATCTTTTGGCTTTTTTCCCCGTAGACTCTGGATCTCATTTCTGTGGGGTTTATTCTGAACTGGTAATTCTGTTCTTTTCAAACCATATTTTTTTTTAATCAAGAATACGAAACTAATCTCTTCGGTTTAGCAATAAAAGAAGTTAAATTAAAAATTATAATAAGCAAGTAATTACGTAAGAAGGCAGCGAAGCAAAAAATAATACAAAGTTACTTGATGGAAATTTAAAATTCAAGAGCAGGGAGATTTTAAAAATGTGAAAACAAAATTACGAGGCGTGCATCCAGTAAACAAGAGAACTTATTTTATACATATTAACAAATAACAAGTAAAATGGAGGCCATTAGTATTGGAAAAATAAAAGAAAATAAGATGTTCAGTAGAGGCTAAGAAAAACGTACTTAATTATATTAAAAAAAAAAAATGAAAAAGGAAAACGTGTCTACGCAAATAAGATGTTTAGCACAGCACTAACGTAACAAAATTTAAAAAAAGAAAACTAAGTGCAACATATGAAGTTGGCTAAACTAAACATCCAAGGAGTATAATAAATAAATAACGAAAAAGGAAACTAAAAGCGACTTAAAAGCAATCCGTCAATTAGTAAGGAACTATTATGCTATGTGTTCCTGACTAGGCAATTTCAACAAAATGGCCAAGCAAGACAAAAAGACTAAAAGAAAAACACTTTTCTTTTATCAATTTTCTCCCGGTGCCGTGCTTAAATTAACCTCATTTTATTTATTTCTTTTTAGATGAACAGGTTTGCTGAGCAGGACCTCATGAAGTTAATTACCTTTATTGTCTCAATTATTAATCATTTTTATGCAACTGTCGTAATGCTTCGTGCCTATTTTTATTATTATTATAAAAGCCCCTATCTGCATAGATTACACCTTAAGCAAAGAAACACGACGGACTTTCGGAAATTCTGGCCACACTTTCCCAATTGTCAGAACTGGATTAAAAATTAATTTATTCAAATTTTTAGAGCATTTTGAGTTTTCTTTGGTAACGTAATAAATAATAATAATAATAAATGAGGGCTCCCACTTACCGGGAAAACCGGAAAAAGGGAATTGAGTAAAGATTCACAATGCAAGGGAACAGTAGGACAATTTGCTTCATTCAAGTCATTTGGAAAACTAGAAGAAAATTTTTTTGAATGTTAAAAAAGGATTTTTTTTTAAATCAATTGTGAAAAAGTTTATTAAGTTTTTAACAAGAAAAAAGTTGTTATTGGGGGTCTTCATTATAGGCAACCATACAAACGACTGTGTTCATTGGGTGGCCTATACTATGACTACTTATTTTTTGAAAAATTTAATTTAGTAAATGAACGAATGTTAATTAATTGCTTATAATTTTTAAAGTTAACCAATAGTTTGTAAATTCCAGAAACATTTTATTTAGTTAACATCGTTTTTTTTTATTATTACTTTGAGTTTATTATTAATAACATTGGCGTTGTAAAAGAAAAACTAATTTTGAGCAAATAATCCTTGAATATAATTAATTGACAGGTTCTTTGTTCATCAGACCTAGCCCCTTCAATTTTTTTTTATGGGGTTAAATAAGGGAGATGATTATTTGGCTGTAGAAATTCATGTAGTAGTTACAGACAGCTATAATTTAGAAGTGGAGGCATCGATTTGAGTAGTTTTTCAAGTTGAGTGTGTTTAATTTTTTTTTTTTCAAACTCTAAAGATCTAGGGCACCTGATGACTCTTTCTCAAAAGAGAAGAGGTAACTTTTCACAGTAAATTGAGACGTTTTTCACACTCGTCGCCTGTACTTGATAATCGTACAAATAAGAGCGACACAAAAACAAGGTAAACACGGTTTCATTACGACACGTTCTCTCGTCAAACTAAAAAGGCATATCGCGTCCTATTTACACGTCAATTTACGTGTCGTAAACGGTCGATTGCCTAATTATCAAATACGGACACCGAAAGAAGTGACAACAATAAAACTCCGAAACCCGGGTTATTGACTTTGTTTATAATGTACATACGTCGAGGAGGAGGAGGAGGATGAGGCGAAAATGAAATAATGAAATTAGAAGCTGCAAGTGGAACGTTTAATTGCGGCGTTTCTCCTTTGCTCGTTTTTCTTTCTTTTTTTATTTTCTTCTGGTTCATCTAAACACATATGGGCCGTCTGTCTGGTTTTATAAACGTTTGTTTTTTTTTTAACGACTCTTTTTCAACTCCCTCGTCCCGTCTTTTATTCAAATCGAAACGAGCTCGCCTCTGCTCGAGACGGAGACGGACGCTGCGTGCGCTCGCCGTAAAAAAAATAAATAAGAAAAAACGCAGGGGCGTAGGTAGAGAGCAATTTCACGTGGGCGCGAAATGATATTTAAAAATTCAAAGGAGAAGGCAGTACTTTCTTCTTCTCCTTCGCTTGACTGCTTTAAGCGGATCTAACAGTATTTTATTCTGTTTGATCTTGTGTAATGTTTGTGCTGCGATGGGTGTGGGCTTCGCCCGTTTTCTAAATTACCCCATTCACAACTCCGTGTTTGTCCTTCAAACTCATTGATAAATAAAGTACTAGTATCATTAGTGCTGAAGCCAATCAACGAGGACGAGACACGAGGTGTGTGGATTTCACTCTTGAAGAATATCCCAGTCACTAAACCAAACAGATTCTGTTTAATGAATATTTAAAGACAACTTATTTTTAAAAGCTGGAATCCTTAATTTTCCCCACACGCTTGGCTTTATCAAATTAATTCGTCTGGGCGATTAATTAAGCCACGTCATCCATGTTATTATTATTATTCAGGGGCCGACAGAAGGGGTTCCGATTGAATAAATAGTTTTCCCCCGTTAAAATTCGTCTCAAAGTCAACACTAATTAATTCAATTTAAACGAACGAACGGCAGCCCCCAAAACGAGACGTGCCTTTGCATTGTTGTCTCGCGTTTCTGTGTCGGCAAACACAGTTTATCACAAATCCACGTTGGCGCTGTTTACTGTTCTTAATCCTAATCCTGGTTATACCAACAATAACTTGTGCTTGTGTGTGTGTTAGTCAGTGCATTGTGAACATTAAATGGATTTTCCCCTATTTTGAGGTACGATAGAATAATAAAAAAACCAAAAAGGTTAAGATCAACAAGAAAAAAAAATAGAATTAAATTAGAACGAAAGATGAAACAAAAAAAATACCTGATTTTATTTAAGTTGGCGTTTCATGTTCTATCTACAATTATCATTGTACTTACCACCAAAAAGGAAGCTGCAATGTTTCTTTCATGCATTGGACGTGGAGGAGCAGCAGTGTTCGAAAAACAAAGGGACGAATATTTGTTTTATTAAAAGGCGAGGCTTAATGAGCTTGTGTATTTTGGCGCGGTAAATATTTAGTATTTTACGGGTAAGTGGCGCAAGTGAGGAGTAATGTGATGGTGTTTTTACAGACGGTCCCCAAAGTGCATCGACTCGCCCCCCTTCCCCTCCCCCCCGTTAACTCAAAATTAGGAAATCGATCGCGGTTTTACTGCGCTCGTAAATTTTCACACCAGCACTTTATAATTAGCTTCAAGGTAAAAACTTACCTTGAAACTAATTATAAAGTGCGGGGCCCATAATAAACAGAACATAAAAAATAAGAATGGGAAACTATAACGAAAGATTTAAGTTTGATTTCAGCACAGCCACAGGAATAAATTCGTTGTAAACAAATTTTTGATTTATAAAATGATTTATTTTATAACATCCAATTTCAATAAATCGACGTTTAAAGGCATACATAATATACAGTTGCTAATTATTTAATTAATGCAGTGCCTGCTACTTTAATAATAATTATTAATCAAAATTCGAAAACAACGCTAAAGCTAATTATTGAGAGCCTTTCGTTTTGTTTAATTGCTGTTTTTATTGCGCAAACGAAATGGGGGAGATAATGGAACTTGGGGGGAAAACACCAGGGACTTTCACCTTCATTTACTTTTTGCTTTTTTCATGTTTATAATTACGTTTTCGAAAAGGCAAATTCGTTTGCTTTAATTGATTTTTCTTGGGAAGGAAAACGCCGCTGCTTTGGTGGCAATGAGAAAAGATTTCTTCACACCTTATTTTGATTTGGACTTTGTATTCGCTTTGATATATTTTATTTAATCTAATTTCGAAACTTAAATGAAGCATTTTATTTTTTTATTTCTATTAAGAAACCAAAAAAATATATAATTTTCTTTTCAGCTGCAGTTGTAAAATGTTCCAATAACATTTATACGATCTTAAATTTATTGGTTTTATATCGGGTCTTCATTTAAGCCTGCATCCCATGTGATCTATCAAACAAATTGTAGAGTCCCACTTACGGGAAAACCTGAAAAACCGAAAAGTTTTTTTCATTTCCATTAATAATTATTTTTCTTTTATTTCTTAAAAAAATTATTGCAAATCGTTTTTGATTGCAGTGAATCCCTCGAGCAGCCTCTGTACAGCTGTTTTGGCCCTATTTGGGGTTCATCAGCAGAAGCGTAGCTCGTGAGTTCCACTGCAAACCAAAAAAGACGATTCAACCAAGGTTAATCGCAATTGCGATCACAGCATGTCACTGTTTAATCTGTTCATTGTATTTATTGTTAATTATTTCTAATTTTGAAAGTAATTAACGATTTTCTGCATTAGGTGACATTTCTTAAATTGTTAGAAAAAAATGAAAAATTGTTATAAAGAAAAATTAGGAGAGTTTCGTAATCCCAGCGAAACGTGAACAAGTCGTTCAAATTTTTAATTTTAACGAATTAGTATGTTCGTACTATCTTTAGAATAGGCAACCACACAAACAACTGCGTCCATTGGGTTGCCAATGCGAAGGCTTCTTCTTTCTTGAAAATGTCAATTTATTATTTTTTCTTTTCATGTTTAAATAAACAGGTACATTATTAAAATTGATTGCTTTTAAAGGTGATTCGATAATTTAATCTACTAATAAAATTTAAAAATAAATAAATTAGTAATTTTTTGGGCTTCTATGAACACTGAATCCGAAAGAATTGCAAAAATATTTACACTTAAAAAAATGTTTACAAAAAAATATTTTTAACGCCTTTAGCGCAGGCAACCATACGGACTGCTGAGCTTGCTGGCTTGCCTTTACTAAGGCTTTTTACTGAAAAGTTTCTTGACAAAAATATTTTTATTGCCTTTAGTACAGGCAACCATACATGCCTGCTGAGCTCGTTGGCTTGCCTACACTAAGCCTTTTCATTGAGATTTTTTTTTTTTATCTTTTTAGACCAACTTCCACTTACTAAGATTACAGGGTTATTAAAATTAATTGTTTAGAATTTTTAAAGGTTACTGGCAACTTAACACGTGAAACTTTACAAATAAATTAAATTATTTTTGAAATTATGCTCTAAAAAAGTGATAAAGGCGATAAAGCTATTTCCTGACAAAAAAATATTTTTATCGGCTTTAGTGCAGGCAACCATACGAACTGCTTAGCTCGTTGGCCTGCCTATATTAAGGCTTCTCATTGAAAAATTACAATATTTACTAACAATTTTCTCCTCAATTAATAGAGTGAAAATTTAAAAATAAATTAAATTATTAATTTTTGTTCTGAAATCGGGAAGAAATAGAAAATTGTTTAAACACGTAAAATGTAGGAAAGTTGTCTGTCTATAGTCAGTTGAGAAAGATTGTCGGTTTGTTGATGAAAAGTCGGAGAAAATCAGGAGAAGTCAGGGAATGTTTAATTAATAAAAAATAAAATGGGAATCCTGAATTAACTAACTTAAAAATTTATCTAAAAATCAGGAAACTGTGGTTTAAAAAATAATTGAAAATTATATAAAAAAATCTGTTTATCTTCTCCAACCCTGTAATGAACCAATTATTTAATAAGTTATTGTGTGTGAAGAGCTTAATTAAATAATTCGTGTAATAAATGAATTAAATCTTGTATAAAAAGCCAATAAAAATCAAATGGGACTATCATTATTAAATGATTTTTGTTGACATTGTTGACAACGACGCGAAACAACAACAAACACAACAAAATTAGATCGTAGATAAAATATGGTATCTGAAAGGCTTTTATGCACTCCTTGCGATTAAACTTCGCGATTCGTGCATAAAAACCTTACTTCACACACTTGTATCGTAAATAACTATTAATTTAATGCAATTTAAACACACAACAGACGAGTCATACAAGCCACAATAAAACTTCAATTTGATTCTTTTCCGCTGCGTTTCCAGAAAAATCCAAAGCGTTCGCCTCTTATCCAATTTAATTTCTCAATTAGAACAGATGTGCCAACCACAGAAAAAAGGAAATCGATCGCGTCTGGCAAGTGCGTAGGTACGATGTGAAAGTCATTATCCGTTTCAAAACAAATAAGCACCGAAAGCGCAGCTAATGTTAAAATATTTAAATATTAATGAGAACGCTTCGAGTGTTTACTGCCTCTCATGAAAGTAATGAGAAGAAATCGCAAGTAACGCAGTTTCAATTAAGAAAATATTTCACAGTTTAAACAGTGATAGATGGAGTATGGTGCATGAATGTTCAAAAAAAAAAAAAAAGAAGGTATTCGTGGAGTGTTTACCAGAAACTCAAATCGTTTGTCTACTTGAAGATTGCAAGGAAGATTTTCTTTTTAATTTTCAGACTTGGTTCATGTCTTCGTTTTTCTGCTTCTTCTTTTATCTTCTTGTAGAAATCTGATTTTTGTGATGTTTATTTGGATTTGCTCGCTTGCTCAAGAGCGTATAACTCAAGTAAACTTGGACAGAAACGCAATAAACCTAACAGCAAGACATAACATTCAATTCCTTGGACGGCCGTAATGAAAGGAAATGTTGTAATAACCCGGCAGTGTTTACGTCTGCAATTCTGCATACGTTTGCAGAACGAACGACTCATTTCTGGAATTGCATCCAGCTGCAATCAAGCTCGTCGTAAAAGGCAAGTTTAAAATTAATTGGCACGGCGCGGCGGCGGCGCTTTCCCATGAAAGAGGAACACTCAGCCTTCGAGGAACGGTGAAGGTCGGAAATTATGCAGAAAATTCTTCTTGTAGGTCAGTTCCACTGAGACATCAGGCACGTATCTTCATTGTCATGTGCGGCGGTCGTAAACTTGGAAAGCCAGTCGTCAAATAGCCTTAAGACTGCTCCCATTACGAATAAGGTCGATGCCATTAGAATTACTGACGTGCTTTTCCGTTTTTAATCGTTACGGTTCTGCTAAAGTTATTCTTACTTAGGTAAGATCAACTCGAAAAAAGTCGCTGGTTTCTGGTGGTGGTCTTCAGATCTAAGATTCCCATAGATCTCCCTCCAATATACGCTACATTGACGTTGGTATATTGCGCGGACCGTCAATTGCCGCTGTTTCATTTTCAATAGTACGTACGGTTAGAGTAAGAACGCAGGTTTTTCTAAATTATTTCGATGATTCAGCATTTCAATTTGGACGATTTTATCTTATTGAAAATCTTCCTTCCGTTTCATATTTCAATAACCTGGTAAGGGTTGTTATACATATGATCACCAATAACCCGCAGGAGCCTCAATCTATTGATTTATTGTAAGATTGAAGAATACTAAGGATTGGTAAATTATGAACGAAAAGAATTTCGAATGCAAATGAAATGAATTAGCTCTCGCTGTTTCAATTTTCCATCGCGATACGCGCTCCAGTTAGTTCATTCATGAAGATTTAAACGTTCCGATAGGCCTTATCTAAAATGAGCAGCTTTTTAATTTATTTTACAATTAATTTCCCGAAAAACTCATAACGGCGTGTTTCGATAAGAGTTCATGACACTTATCGCGCCTGAAACCGAATTTTTGAAAGCGGCACGTGGCCGCAGAACATCTGTCCGAAAAGCTCGCGTTCGCGCCGTTTCACCCCAAAATCCGTCCGTCCGTGCGTCGTCGTCTTTCATCCACCCCAACCACGCCGAGTATCGATTCGGCGCGAAAACCTACCCCATTGTCGACGGGATTAGCGAAGCCCGAGCTCCTCTCTCGGCTGATGTATTTAATTCGGTTTCCTGTTTTTATTTCATTTGGGTTCGAACAACGGATGCTTCTGCTGTTGGATAAATGTGTTTGGCGTGCAGAAACGATGAATTGTGTTTTTTAGGGAAGCGGAAAGTGTTTTTGTGTTCACACTGAAATTCAATTCCCTGTATTTTCACAGAATCAAAATATCGCTGAAACGTTTTAGCAATTTGTTATTTATTATTACCAATGCGATTGTTGGAGGATACCCAATGGGTCTAATTCATGTCCAGCATTGGATATCGAAAAATCTTATTATCCTACTATCCTACACTTGGTCCAACATTTACAAATTTACAACAATTTACTTCCAAAATTGTCGAGGAATCCATCTATTTCGCTAACTCTTGAATAAGTCCGGTCATAGTGGTGGAATGGAACAATTAAAAAAATATCGGAAATAATTCAGAACACTTAAAAATTATGTGTAATCGCAAAAACCACAAATTCAACAAAAACCACAAATTCAACAAAAACCACAAATTCAACAAAAACCACGCGCGGTCATTGTTTTTTCTTTTTTCAAAACCTTAACAGGACCTAGTTGAGCGAGCATACATCGACAAATTCTTGTGTATGCGTGCAATATGATGTAAAAACACTTCGTCTAAATAACCCGAGGTGAATCTTGAAAAGTAATCGGTAAAACGATTCACTTCAGAGTTCGTCGCCGTCCTCCATCCAGGACCGGCAAAAGGTGGTAAGCAGGGCATGAGGGCGCCGATGCAAGAGGGGCGCCAGAATATGTTAATTAAAAAACGATTACAGCGCAGCTCGAACAATCTGAAGATTAACCACACTCGATCCAACAACTGAACTCAACTTTATTTAACCTAAGCAAAATATAAAAAATAAAATTCAATACATAAATAAATTCAAATTAAAAGATTTAAAGTAGGCAAAACAATTTAAAAAAGTGTGATGCCCGCCTAGTTCAACTCACCCTAACTCCACTTAAACCAAGTAAAAAATTAAGAATGAAAAATATTAAAAGTAAATAAATATGAAAATGAAGCTCAAAAATTTTAAGGTCAACCTAACTCAATCTAGCTGTATTCAATTGAAAAAAAAACATTTGAAATGCAAAGAATTAAAAGTAAAAAAAAAATTGAAACGATTAAAACGAAGTTCAACCATTGTCAAGGTCAACCAAACTCGACCCAAACTACTGAGGTCGATTCTATTCAATCCAAGCAAAAAAAGGAAAGAAAATAAAAAGAAATTAGTAAGAAAGAATCTAAACAATCTAACCATTCAATTCCATTCAACTCAACAATAAAAAAACAATAAAAAAAGTAAGTACAAAGTTTTTTTTTTAACTCGAACCGGACAGAAATATGAAGGGAACATATTTCCGTCCAGTTCGAGTTTAAAAAAAAAGTTTGTACTTACAATTTTCTTCGGACAAGAACCAACTTCAATAATAAAAAAAAGTAAAAAATGAAAAATGAAAAGCTTGTTCGTCAATAATTGTCAACCCAATGTAAGTGCACTCAACAACTTAACTCAATTCAACCTAAGAAAAAAATTTAAAACAAATTATTATGAACCTTCACAAATCTCAAGGTCAACTGATCTCACTCAACTTATTACGTTATATTGCACTGCATTCTACAGAAATAAAAAATTAAAAGTAAAAAAAAAAAATTCAAATTTATAAACGGATTTAAGTCAAGCTCAGCAAATCTCAAGGTCAATTCAACTGACCTGACGTCAACCTAATTTCATCCAGCATTAAAAAAATAAAAAGTTCAATTAACGACAAAGTCAGTCAAGGTCAACTGATATCAATCATTAAATTAATCAGCATTAAAAAAATATAAAAGTTCAACTAACGACAGAGTCAATCAAAGTCAATTGATATCAACCTAATTCATCTAACGTAAACAAAAATTAAAAATTGCAATCCAACCCAATTTATATCAACCTAAAAAATGAAAAATAAAAAAAAATGTTGAAATTTATACATGGATTAAAGTCAATCTCAGCAAATCTCAAGGTCAATGCAACCCAACTGACATTAACCTAACCTAACATCCAGCATTAAAAAAATAAAAAAAGTTCAACTAACGACAAAGTCAATCAAAGTCAACTGATATCAACCTAACTTCATTTTACGTAAACAAAAATTAAAAATTGCAAAAAAATTAAAAGTGTAAAAATTGTTAAAAATTAAGATGAAGTTGAACTTATCTTAGTGTCATCGTAACCCAACCTAGTTCTATTCAGCCCAAGCTAAAATTAAACAATAAAAATTTAAAAAAATCCGTTAAATTCCAAACTTAATTTTTCTTTACTTTAGAATTGTCAATCACAAATGAATGAAAATTAATTCGCCCATTTTGGTAAAAAAGAAGTAAGCCAAACGGTTACCAAAAGCAGTTCATTTAAACTTTTTTCAAATTTTGTGTTAAAAAGTTAATTTTTGCTTAAGTTTGAATCAGTTTGAATGATCGCATCTCGTAACTAAAAAATACCATCGTAAAAAAATTGCCAACCGAGGCGATTTATCGCCAAATGGACTGCTTTTGGCGATAAATCGCCTCGGTTGGCAATACTACCTGACTCTAAAATCACATATTATTAAATTTTTTTTACGATGGTTATTTTTTAGTTACGGGATGCGATCATTTAAACTGATTCAAACTTAAGCAAAAATTAACTTTTTAACACAAAATTTGAAAATAAGTTTAAATGAACTGCTTTTGGTATCCGTTTGGCTTAGTTTTTTTACCAAAATGGTAAATTTTGACAACAAAATTTGAAGAAAATAATGAATAACGTATTCAGATTTAAAAAAAATCTGGCAACTATGGAATTACAATCTTTTTTTTGATGCAACTGTATAAATTCACGTGAATTTAAAAAGGGGAAGAGGGGCGCCATTTATTGCTTTGTGTAGGGGTGTCAGCTACCCTTTCCCCGGCTCTGCCCCCATCGAACGACGGACGTTGTTACGTCGCGCGTCGCCACACCTAGACTACAAGATCTTACGCCGTCGCGTCGCCACGAATCTTGCTATTGCCTCGCTAGTCATCAACCAAGACACGTCTGCAACCCTTAGACGTCCCGCCCTGAACCACTGAACATCCTCAACGATGCTGACGGGTATCTATCCACTCAACGGGCAACACGTTCGGCCCGAGAAGACTACCCTGTCTGCGGCGAGGACCAAAAGAAACCGCCAGATTGGCAAACCCCAAACTCCGAGTTGTTGACTAAGAAGTATATTTTTGTATCACATTGTTTCAAGCTCTACCTACGCCCCTAAAACCCCTGACGCGACGCGACGCTCCAAAATACGAAAGCTTAACAACGAGATTTCTGCATGACACGGTGAAGGCTTTTGCGTGACAATGTGAATGTGTTTTTTTTTTAAAGTTCTCCAGACTGGAAGCTCTTTGAGTGGTAAAAACCTGTACTAATGATTTTCAAGAAGCAATCCACGTTTCATTAAAGTCTATGGGGGTCGTATCTCGCCACATGGCGGCGACGGGGTCATGTAATACTGCAGCGGATGTGTAATCGGTTGGTTAGACGCTTCCCATAGGACTTTACGTTTTCGGGCATGCATGCATGTGTGCGTTCTGTAACTGTGCGACCCACAACAAACACACAATACTCCTCCGCTCTAACTGCGATCGCCGCTCCTCGAATCCGTTCAGTAAAAGCGCCACGCAAGAACAAACGACCTAACGACCGCTAATGGCCCGCTTATCGACGCATGGGTGCTTCCGAATTTCGGAATCAGTTTCGACCCGGTGGCCATCGCCGATTGTAAAAGAGTATTTGCGGTTTTGATTGACTGGAAACAATTTTTTTTTATATCGGAAATGAAATTGAACAGAAAGCCAAAACCAGAATGGACGTGACAATATTATGAAAGCAAACGATAAATGAAAATTTGGACTTTATGAAAGCGTACAATGATTAAATGAATGCGTGACAATATTACGAACGCGAAAAGCATTATTATTATTTTTTTTCTTCTGAGTAATAAAATTAATCTATGAATTTTAACTTCCACATAAAAACTTATCGTCGCTCTTTCATTTGGCTTTTAAAAATAAATTAAACAATCTCTCGTTACGACCGGCTTTTTAGAGAGGACGCGACGGACGTCTTGTATCCGATTGCCTTATAAAGCAGCCCCGTGCATTTTTTTTGGACCGAGCCTCGGATATTTAAAAGGCTATCGTCGTCTAACACGCCCACCTATCCATCGATTAAAATGTGACAGACGAAATGAATCGGTGGAAACGTTAAATTAAGTGCGTCTTTAATTTATTAAATCGATGCGCTGGAATTCCTAACTACACAGCCGACTGAATTCTTTGGTGATCATTCTATTAATAATCTTGGTGACAGGTTTTAGATACGCATTACGTTATATTAAGTTCGATTTTAAAAACAGACTTTTTAATAGGCTGCTCAAGTCTGTTAATCAAAGTAATCACCAGTACATTCTATATATAATATACCGCCATCTAGGATCGAAGAATCGAACCGCGCGACGCGATTTTCCACCTGCACTCGTCGAGACGTTTCATCTGATATGCGACGAAACGTACTGACCGCTTTTTTCGACCCCTAAAAGCCGTCAAAATGCGAAACTGCCAATCTCATGTGAGTAAAAAAGTCCAAGGAATCCGATGGTTGCATCGAATTCTAGATACGAATGCGCACAGATGCGGACTTCAAAAAACGAGGCCCTTATACTGCTATCTTGGTTCAAAAAATCGAACCGACGCGACATAATGTTCAACCTTCACTCGCAGAGACCTTTCATCTCATTATTCAATAAAAAAAAATAAAAAATTGGCGCCCGTCCGTTTGGGCTGTCGCCCCCACTGGGGCGTTGGTAGATCTCACCATCAAAACAGAAGTTATTCGGATCAAATTTTCAATTAATTGACTACGAAATTCCTGATGTATTTCTCATAGTACTATCGACTGTCAAAAACGGTACTTTGATTTTACGGCGAGCTACCAATTTACAGCGTCAAAAATCCTTCTTATTCCGCATTCCTCGTCATTTACAGCATATTCACCTGCCAGAAGTAAATCCGCGCCGTTTAATGGTATACGGACACTCGAAGCCCGTTAAACATTTTCAATACTAAATCATATTTAGCGGCACTCTATAATCCACTTACGTCGATGGCGCGCAGCTTTTCCTTCGAACCCGACCACGTTTTTCAATGCTAATTATAACAAATGGGTTTGTTGAATGCGTCAGAGCGAAATTTGTTCCTTCGTCTTTTCGACGAGGCGAGAACGAGAATTGTGGTTCAATCGCCTAATGAAACGCTGTTTTATGATCAGCATCATCATCATCATCACCATCGCCATTGAAGCAGCCGGCGTGTAATTATGGTAAATTGTTTATGAATTGTGCGCCAAATATCTCCTCGACCTAGGCCAACGAGTTTGTATGAGTTCGCGTACACGTCAGTTCGTGACGAAAGAACTATTTTATGATGTCGTTGAAACAATTTGCAGCAAAATGCAAGCGATTGCGTTATGATTTTCGAGCGTTCACCTAATAGAATGAGGAGGAAGGCAAATTGAATGAGTTTATAGAGTATTTAATTTGGATTCTATGAGCTGAGTCTTTGGCTTTTTGACGTTTCGCCTCATTAACTTCAAGTCTTCATAAATCAATGGGAAAAAGAACAAATCTTCATAAGTCAAGGGGAGAAAGAACATTTCATTTCTTTACCCAATCACCCATTCAAATTCCGAATACTCTTGAGAAATGAAAACTTTCAACTTCTTCATCAAAAGTTGGCAACAGAATGTGTTACCTTTGCTTGAAGTTTGAATCCTCCATGAAGGTAATCGTAATAATAATGTCGTGGTCAACGGAAACCACCTGTGGTTAGCTCATGAAAGATAGAGCAAAGGGCGTCGTAAAGGAGAATTCTCCAAAAAATAAAATAAAAGAAAATAAAATGCAAGACCACGTTAGATGAATTGTCCGTAATCGAACCACGTGAGAAGCAGAACGTTAAACACCGTTTAGGGTACACGGAACTCGCCTACAAATGAACGAACAAACACCTGAGAGAGAAACTGACTTACCAAACAATCCGCACAAGATACACGAGCGAGAACGGAAATCGGTTCGCACAAGATACCCGAGCAAGAACGGAATTCGGAACGATTGGCCCAAAAATGAAATTGGAACACGAGGCTTCGCAGTAAAAAAAAAGGTTTCAGCGTATTCGTCTAAGGCATCAACAGAAATGTTTGAGATTAAACACAATTGATGCAACAAAATCGACCGGAATGAGGCGACGCCCCTTCTCAGATAACAATAAAATATATGCTGAAGCAGTGTTGCCAATTAACTCAACTAAAATTTCCTGTTTCGGCGTACAGAATTATTACAGAAATTAATCGGAGGAATTTAAATAGAAGGTTAAAGTGAAAGACGTAATTGCAGTGAAAAAATATTTTAACATAAATTTATATAATTTGTCTGCAATTAAGTACCAAAACAAATGAAAGAAAAATATTAAAACAACCTAACCTTGCACCACTTTCATGCACTTTGCGGCAATCAGAAGCAGTGTTGCCAACTCTCGTCGAATTTCGTTCGTGCCTTTTTTGGAGAGGAAATAAAATTTTGACGTTGATTTTGTAGCTTTGTCTTTCGAAGGTAACGCGATCGTCACTTGTTTGTTTAAAAATTCTTCCTTAAACATTTCCGTCCCTTTTTGAAATTTTTTTGCGATCTTCATTTGATGTTTTGTTCTTCTTCTCTTTTTATTTATTTATCTCGTAAATATTACGATCGTCATTTTCTCTTTTCTTTCTTTTTTCTTTGTGGTTTTTCATCGTGAATTTTGCGATCGTCATTTGTTTTTTCTTTTCCTTCTGAAGTTACTTAAATAAATCAACATTTTTTTGCACACGTTTTCCTTCACAGACTAATTACATCGGGATTTGTTTTTTTTTTTCTTTTAAATCTAGAATTCGTTTCGAGTTCTTTTGTTCGTTACGTACGATCGTCATTTATTTCTCTTATATCTGTCAGAAATTTTTGCTACTTTTTTCTTTGTGGTGTGTTTCTCGTTTATAAAAAAACGTTTTTCTTATTCGTTTTAAGTTGCTTGCATTTTTTCAGAAATTGAATTAATTTTTCCAATCCCTTGTTGTTTTTTTTTGTTTCTGTCCTATTCTCGCAAAATGCAGCCCCCTTTTTCTTTTGTTAATTTGAGAATTTCATTAGGGACGTTTATTTATTTTTATTTATTTATTTATTAGGAGTTCATTTTTTGAGAAATTTTAAATCTGATTTTTTTTAATTCATATTCGTTAAAAATCCAAAATATGTTTATTAAAAAAAGAAACATCATATTTAAAATATATTATTTTTAAGGTGAAATTGCCAGTCATACCAACTGCTAAGAAATCATACGAATACGACCACGGTCGGCATATCGATCAAAACTAACTGAACCAACCAGCGTTATTATTTGGAGGGTTTGGCTTGACCACAGAGACTTTCCCATTTTTCTGGGCTTGATGGCTTGATACATAATCACCAACTTTAAGAAATTAAAACTCCAAAACAAAAAATATTTAATTTCCTTCTGTAAAGATCAACTAAGAAGTTGAACAATTTCCTACATTTTAATGATCTTTTGCAATTTTCTCTTTTATTTGTAATTATTCCTAAATTTAACAACTTTTCCTTAAGTTGGCAACACTGTACCGAACTCATAAAACAAGTTGCGCACAAACCGCACTCGTCTCAAGGAGGGCGTAAAAATTCTAAAAATGGGGGTACATGGAAAGCCGAAATTTAGATGTCGGCACCGGAATTAAAATGGTCGGTATAAATGTATGATTCCCAAAAAAAGGCTGCCAGAACTTATGTCGTAAATATCTCAATGAATCCATTGACATAATGCTTGAAATTCGTTCAACAAAATTTAGGGAACTTTTAGAATCTGATTCAAGTACTTAGGTTCAGATCAAGATATCAACAGGAAACGATGGACAGAGTCGGATTCAGGGCCGGTAAAACAAATTATTACAGTAACGAAATACAAAAAGTTGGTTAAATCGAACTCGTAACAACTGCTTCTAGAATTAAGATGTGAAATTAAGGTATTATGACATGATGTCTTATTCAAAAGGAGTACCAAAGTGAATAGAGCTGCATGTGTGTGTAGTCAGTGGTGTACGCCAAGAATTGCATTAAGTAGATAATGAAGAGATAAGAATTCATTTAGCTCATGTTCATTCGCTGTGTGAAACTATGCAGCCAAGTTATTTAATCCTCTTATCCATTCCGTTCCTAATGCCTTATCAAAAACACAATGGCGTATCTAATTAGAATGGAAACAATAGATTTGTTGGCATTTTGTTTACTGCTTCTAATCTCATCTTCGAGAGCGCCTCGTACTCTTTACATTTATGTCTTTCGTAATCTAATAATAGTAACTGGGATTATTGCTGTTTGTTCATATCACTGCTAGGTAGAACCTCAGAGCGCACTCGACTCTGGTCTGGCCGGCACCAGAAGTATTTGGACTCCAATTTCTCTCTCCGAGAGGATGCCTTACAATTTCTTCTTTGATCGCAGCAGGCTTGGATCTCGGACGGCGACGACGAGAAAGCGGAGATCGTGAAGACATTTTTATGCAGGCGCGTGCATTGCAGGCAGCGCCGTGATGGCGAGACACAACAGCTTTGCCGTACGATTTTTAATTTTTTTATCTGGCATGCATGAAAGTGCGTGCGTGCGTTCGTTCGTTCGTTCGACGGCGGTAAATTGGTCGATGAGGAATGTTTCTCTCCTTAAACATCAATCATTACAGGTGTGGCACCCAGCGAGTCACCCAGTGTTTCAAAATCGAACAAAAAAAGAACCTGCTTTTCGAAATCTTTACATTCGTCCAAGTGATTACCTTTATCGAACCAATTTACATAATACATAGCCCTCTGGTATACAAAATTTGCTGTTTCAATGTGTAACCGGCCTTAATTATCCTTATCCTTAAACATCAATCATTACAGATGTGGCCCCAGAGAGTCACAGTTTTAAACCCAGCGGCGTTTCAAAATCGAACAAAAAAAGAACCTGCTTTTCGAAATCTTTATATTCGACCAAATGATTATCTTTATCGAACCAATTTACATAATACGTAACTCTCTGGTAAACAAAATTTGCTATGTTTTAATGTGTAACCGGCCTTAATTATCCTCATCCTTAAACATCAATCATTACAGATGTGGCCGCAGAGAGTCAGAGTTTTAAACCCCTCGGCGTTTCAAAATCGAACAAAAAAAGAACCTGCTTTTCGAAACCCATACTTAATTATCCTCATCCTTAAACATCAATCATTACAGATGTGGCCCCAGAGAGTCACAGTTTTAAACCCAGCGGCGTTTCAAAATCGAACAAAAAAAGAACCTGTTTTTCGAAATCTTTATATTCGACCAAATGATTATCTTTATCGAACCAATTTACATAATACGTAACTCTCTGGTAAACAAAATTTGCTATGTTTTAATGTGTAACCGGCCTTAATTATCCTCATCCTTAAACATCAATCATTACAGATGTGGCCGCAGAGAGTCAGAGTTTTAAACCCCTCGGCGTTTCAAAATCGAACAAAAAAAGAACCTGCTTTTCGAAATCTGAGAAAAAAGTTTCTTCTTTAGATTCGTCCAAATGATTATCTCCATCGAACCAATTTACATAATACATAACTCTCTGGTAAACAAAATTTGCTATATTTTAATGTGTAACCGGCCTTAATTATCCTTATCCTCAAACATCAATCATTACGGATGTGGCCCCAGAGAGTCAGAGTTTTAAACCCATCGGCGCTTTAAAATCGAACAAAAAAAGAACCTGCTTTTCGAAATCAGAGAAAAAAGTATCTTCTTTAGATTCGTCCAAATGATCATCTCCATCGAACCAATTTACATAATACATAAGTCTGTGGTAAACAAAATTTGCTATATTTTAATGTGTAACCGGCCTTAATTATCCTTATCCTTAAGCATCAATCGTTACAGATGTGGCCCCAGGGAGTCACCCAGTGTTTCAAAATCGAACAAAAAAAGAACCTGATTTTCGAAATCTTTAGATTCGTCCAAATGATTACCTTTCTCGAACCAATTTACAAATACATAGCCCTCTGGTATACAAAATTTGCTGTTTCCAGAGAGTCACATTTTTAAACCCATCGGCGTTTCAAAATCCAACAAAAAAAGAACC
This sequence comes from Prosopocoilus inquinatus, assembly GCA_036172665.1. Lineage (NCBI taxonomy): Eukaryota > Metazoa > Arthropoda > Insecta > Coleoptera > Lucanidae > Prosopocoilus > Prosopocoilus inquinatus. Next base: position 5,778,395 of record CM069873.1, read on the forward strand.
TGCTTTTCGAAATCAAAGAAAAAAGTTTCTTCTTTAGATTCGTCCAAATGATTATCTCCATCGAACCAATTTACATAATACATGAGTCTCTGGTAAACAAAATTTGCTATATTTTAATGTGTAACCGGCCTTAATTATCCTTATCCTTAAACATCGATCATTACAGATGTGGCCCCAGAGAGTCAGAGTTTTAAACCCATCGGCGCTTCAAAATCGAACAAAAAAAGAACCTGCTTTTCGAAATCAGAGAAAAAAGTATCTTCTTTAGATTCGTCCAAATGATCATCTCCATCGAACCAATTTACATAATACATAAGTCTGTGGTAAAGAAAATTTGCTATATTTTAATGTGTAACCGGCCTTAATTATCCTTATCCTTAAGCATCAATCGTTACAGATGTGGCCCCAGGGAGTCACCCAGTGTTTCAAAATCGAACAAAAAAAGAACCTGCTTTTCGAAATCTTTACATTCGTCCAAGTGATTACCTTTATCGAACCAATTTACATAATACATAGCCTTCTGGTATACAAAATTTGCTGTTTTAATGTGTAACCGGCCTTAATTATCCTTATCCTTAAACATCGATCATTACAGATGTGGCCCCAGAGAGTCACAGTTTTAAACCCTTCGGCGTTTCAAAATCGAACAAAAAAGAACCTGCTTTTCGAAATCTTTATATTCGACCAAATGATTATCTTTATCGAACCAATTTACATAATACGTAACTCTCTGGTAAACAAAATTTGCTATATTTTAATGTGTAACCGGCCTTAATTATCCTTATCCTTAAACATCGATCATTACAGATGTGGCCCCAGAGAGTCACAGTTTTAAACCCATCGGCGTTTCAAAATCGAACAAAAAAAGTACCTGCTCTTCGAAATCAGAGAAAAAAGTTTCTTCTTTAGATTCGTCCAAATGATTATCTTTATCGAACCAATTTACATAATACATAACTCTCTGGCAAACAGAATTTGCTATTTTAATGCACAACCGGCCTTAATTAGCTCGTTATTGCTAATTAAATTCATTTTCTTCTTGCACAGTGGATATCATCGCTTTATTTATCACGCACATGCCGTACAAGGCGGCGGAACGACTCCCCGCAATTTTTCCAGAGATGATTTCATGCAATTTCCATGCACATGCCGCGGATTAAAAATTAATGGGCTCTTACGTATTCAAATTCCTGCCGATTAAAAACTGGTTCGGGCAGGTGCACGGCAAATCTGGAGCGGACGCCGCTGATTCTGTCGCGAATATTGGGTTGTCCGCTCGTATGAATGTGACTTTAATTTATTTAATTTAGTCATTTCGAAGTCAACGACATTATGAACTGATCCACCTTACGACTTCGATTAAAATATTTTTGATAGTTTAAAAACAAATGTACAGGACATTTTAAGCAGCGCCGCAGCAAGGACGAAAACTAATTAATTAATATCCAGAATTCGATGAAGCTATTGAATTCCTTAGAATTTGTTACTCATGTGACAGTGACAGTTTCAGGTTCTGACGCCTTTTAGGGGTCGAAAAATATTCACAATTTCAAGTACGCTTCGTCGCAACTCAGATGAAACGTCTCGACGAGTGGAGGTCGAAAATCGTGTACAAAGATAAAGTGAGGAAGTAGAGGGCGGTTGAAACTTTTTAAATATACATGGGAATTTGAACTGTTTCTTATTGTTCACGTAGGTATTAAAACAGGATTTTCTGAGTAATACATTCCCCCTTTTTTTTAAATAGTTTTTTTTTTCCATAACCCTGCAACGGTTTATAACTCCCACACTTTATGAAGTAATATAAACAACTCGAACGGCAACTATCGCCTGAAATTAAACGGTTATCGCATTGTTACGTATCTGTGACGGATAAATCCTTCGACGCACGGATCCTTGGGCGCGTTAAAGACGTGAGAAGCGCGCTTTTACACGCACTCCCGCCTTAAGGAGCGCCGTAAATCGCTCGCAGCCGCAAAAAAAGACGGGCGTAAAATCGTGTAACATTTACCTGATTAATAAAGGTTTCATCAGTTTGCATCCATTTACTCACCGGCAAAGGCCGACCGATTTCGGTGACGCAAAGCAGACGCAACTCCGTTATCGCCCGTAACCCACAAGAGAATCTTCTCGCGTACGCTCCTTCCTCGTCTTTGAGGACCACACATACTAGCGAACGCATAAAGATAATGCGTCTAATGGATGTGGGATATATCTGCACAAAAAAGAAATAATCTTGAGTGGTTTTCCATTCATTTAACATTCATTCATGGGCGTTGTTGCTTTATGGAGTTGTGCATCTTGCTACGTCACGGTGTGTCGCCCTCTCACTCGCTCAAAGAGCAGAAAAAATCGATTCAATAATAGCTTCTTTCATTAGGCGACGTCGTTTACTATTATAGCTACGTAATTCATTAATTATTATGCTCGTAATTAAAGCGTTTTAGGTCCGCACATGTGCATTGGTTTAGTCACGAATGGTTGGGTTCTACAGGATGTTCCACATTTATTTCCGTTGGAGTTTACTTCTTGATTGAAAAGAAAAGGCTGTATATAATTACCCAAGCACAAATTAAATAACGCCTGAATATTAAATTTGTTTTTTTTTGTGTCTACAGGGTGTTCCCCGAGGTAACCGACAAACTTACACCACGTGTTCTAGAGGTGTTTCCGAACAAGAGACTTCATATACACTTTAGGTCTATTCTTTTTCATCGACGAAAGAAAATAAATTTTCATCAGTAATGTATTTCATAATCATTGTGCCGAGATCTGAGAAACGAAAAGGAATTGACCTAAAGTATATATTCAGGATCACCGGTTTATCGGTTACACCTTGTATATTAAAGCACAGGTCCGTGTTCCCATTATTCTCTTACCATATCAAAAAAATGACTTAGTTTATAAATTTTAATCTCGTTTCCTGTGCGTTTGTAATCATACTTTCTAAATTCGTGTAATTTAGTAGTAGTTTACTTATCTTCAGCACGTTTGCGTTGTAAGGCTTTAAGAATTTAAGTTACTTATTCACTAACAACTAAAAAGATACTTTATAAGGAGTCTTATACTTATATACCTAATGTGCGCTTGACGTTAACAGCGACATTAACAAGAAAATAATTCAAAACTAAATTATCTAGCAATAAAATTCTTGTACCCAGTACTTCAGCCGCTTGTAAACAAGGCAATCAATTCAGTCTTGAAGTGCCGTTTAATATCGTACATGCACAGGTCCATCGCACTTCTTTCCAAATTACTTTCTTATATACAACCAACGTATACACATAAATATTTTAATGAAGACATTTTCGGAGCTGTTGCATTTTAAAGGTAAACGAAAGCGAGCTAACCTTTACCACCTTTACTAATCTAAATTGTTGCCGCGTTATCTCTTATGAAATGGACTACTTTAAATGCATGTAATGATTCATTCATTTTTATCGTAAAGTGATTCGACGGAGTGTAATTTTAACTTAGGGTAAGTTCACAGTGGAGCCGTGATGATAGATGATAGATGACACTGTCTACGCGCATATCCTGTTCAGTTTTCATTGCTATAATCGAGCGCTTATTTCGAAGCTCGGTTATGACTATGGGTCGGGGAAATATATTTTGCGCGGTTCAAATTCTAGTGAAGCGGGCAATAAAAAATATTAGACCGTTGCGTGCAAACAAACGCGAGGGCTGCGGAGACAATTAACGCCGCTGCAGCAATGGTGTTACTCAGTATAACAAAAAAACAGAGCAATATTGCCGCAATAAAAAATTCCAGTTATGCAATCAACTCTTCTTGTTTAAATGTGTAATGATTTTCAGAGTAATTAGTTAACCAATTGTACCTCGACCTCCGCCACATTGCATCAGAGTGTAAGAACGCCGTAAATTATTTTCACCGTCCCATTACACAATGTGCCTGTTCGATACATTTTTACGACGCTACTGAAACGATGGCGTGTACTTATTCAAATCCTATCCTTAGTTATGGCCATAAGCATTTAAATATCCGCGATCATTTATCATTACAGCTCCGCTGTGAACTCACCCTTATACAACGCTCGCGAGATGAACCTTCTCTTCCTGCCTGCCGCATGCCGCAGGATCGCAGGATCGAGAAAAATCCGGCGGTTAATTTTCCACCTTCCTTAGATGGCGCTCTCGCTGTAATAAAATAATTATAGATAAGGCGTTCCGTGCGTACTGTAACAAATGATGCAATTACCGATAAGTCTAAGAAAGTATTAATGCGGTAATTACCACCTTTGCAGAGCCGGGGTTCACCGTTAGGTGCGAGCTTGCGGCGCAAAACGCAAAGCGAACGCTCTCGGAGGCGTGTTGGAAACAAACCCCGAAGGTGTTATTAGCATCTTAGATGTCTCTGGCGTGTGGGCGGCGCGACGACCGAGCTTCAAAGCAAGAAGCTTTTGCAGGAGATAGATTAGATGTATTTTAATAGACGTCGCCTAAAACCCAGGTTGATGAATGTTAAAAATACGATGTAGGAATATCATTTACAATGTGTTTAAAAGGACCATTCACACTATATTCTTCCAAGTTATTAAAGAAACAGGTACCTGCCACCCAAAAAAAATGGAGCAGGCCTTTGTACATTCTGGTCTCTTGCGGAAACGTGGCGCTTCCCTACTCATAACGTAACACAACCCACTCATTGAATTTCTATGATCTCAATTTGATTCAACTACCAGTACATTGACAAGTAAAATTAATTACTCTTGTAATGGTAAGCCGGAGCTCTTGAAGTCCAGACGAAATTTGATTTTCCTGTTACTTATACTCTGAAAGGTCACTCGTGTATAAATTTAAATCTTTGTAACGTTTAAGATATGTGACATTTTTTAATGAATTTCATTTAATATTTTATCTTCACGCTGACGTTCTTATATAGTCAAATCCCCACTTTTTAACTCGGCAGTGATACCAATTTCAAAATTAAATTTCAAAATATAAAATCACGGTTAGACAGATCTAGACAGGACGCGTTCAAAACGCTATCTCTAGATCATGCTGCAACAGTTTTTCGTCGTCAAGTTGACGTTCTCAGTCACACCTCGTCTTCTAACTTCGCAATTGTTTTAATTTTAAAATTAAATTGAAATTCGGGAAGGCGTGATGGAAATTCTTCGGAGCTCCATCTCTCAACCAAAAATGATTTCATTCTGATTTCAATTAGCAACGATATTGTCTTTTAAACAATAACTTCTCGTTCTGCCTTTCCATTTATCTTATTTTATTATTTTAATCTATTTATCTTAAGCAATTTGGAAGAGAAAACGAAATAGTCATAGCGAATTATTTAGAGCACCATCTCTTCGCTCATTTGTCCTTATTTGCCCGAAATTAGAGTGGTCTTGTTCGAACTTCAAAAAACGAAAATTGATTTTTTTTTATAAAATCGAAAATGTAGAATCAAAGTGCGTCAAGAATAGAGACCTTGTGTTAGATAAAGCAAGAAGCTTTTGCAGGAGATAGATTAGATGTATTTTAATAGACGTCGCCTAAAACCCAGGTTGATGAATGTTAAATGTATACGATGTAGGAATATCATTTACAAAATGTTTAAAAGGACCATTCACACTATATTCTTCCAAATTATTAAAGAAACTGGTACCTGCCACCCAAAAAAAATGGAGCAGGCCTTTGTACATTCTAGTCTCTTGCGGAAAAGTGGCGCTTCCCTACTCATAACGTAACACAACCTCCTCATTGAATTTCTATGATCTCAATTTGATTCAACTACCAGTACATTGACAAGTAAAATTAATTACTCTTGTAATGGTAAGCCGGGGCTCTTGAAGTCCAGACGAAATTTGATTTTCCTAAGAAAGTTATTAAGGGTTAAGTTACTTATACTCTGAAAGGTCACTCGTGTATAAATTTAAATCTTTCAAACGTTCGAGATATGTGATATTCCTACATATTAAAGTTGTTTTAGACACGCAGCAGGCAGGTTCATATTTTTTTTCTTGAACCTTTTGCCCCATTTTTTAATTTCCACCCCCCAGCAGAGACACAAACAAAACCAAAACTGAACACACAAAAGTATTCTATGTTTCATGTGTGTAATTTATAGTTCTAATTTTTATTACGTTGTTCCAGGTGAGTTAAAACGTCACTTCAGGCGCATAAAACCCGGAAATTATTCATTCACGTCGAGGATCGGTACAGCACAAAATTCATTGCCCGAGAACTCCCACTCCCACCAAGAAAGGTGCGTGTATAACATTACAATGAACGCACACACACAGATTTTAAGTTTGATGCTCGTGATAATCGCGTCGTTTTAGAATGTTTGATTTGTTTGTATCTTTGAAAAAGACGTTCCTCCTCAACAGCAACAAAGAGGCTTAAGATGCTGGCCGGCATTATTTATCGGTTGTAAATAACGATTTTCCGACAAGTACCACGCGATTAGAATAACAATATTGAATTAGATACCACCGAAATCCAAAGATTCTTTTTCTGTTCCTGAAACAACATTAAAGTGCTTTTTAAATTGATGAAGAAGAAAAAACCGGACGCGATTAATTTATTGGTTTCTTTTTTTTTTCTTTCGAATAATTAATAGCGATGATAAAATTGCCGGGGCAATCAATTACCGTTATGCATGCGTTATTACAACAACCTCGGTGGCCCAGCGAGATATTTCTCATTGTTCACCGGAATATCTCAAGAGCTTTCTTTGGTGGTCGCCGATAGTCCATAATTGCTTTTAAATATGCTCATTATCATTCTTTTAATCCTCCTAAGTATTATGTTAGTGGCTCGGAATGATGCCATTGCCACTGTTACTTACATACGTACTTACATGCATACGTACATACAATCCGTTCTGAAAGTCAAGTGTTCGACGTGGTTTTCATAATTTTAGAACTAACGTCAGCGATTTATTTAATAATAATAATAATGATGATGATGCAGAAGCCGAGGAACGCCGGGTCTGGCTGCGATCGGCGATTATTCTCTGCAGATTAAACTGTCAGTGTGAAATGCTGCTTGCTGCCTGCATCTGGCTACCGGAAGCCGGATATCGGATGTCGACCTAAATAAATTCGGGTTCAGTTGAATGAAAACCAGCCAGGCGGAAAGAAATTTTAAAGCGTCTTCAATAAAACCATCGACCAACAAACAAAAAAAATGCACAAAAAACGAATTAAATTGGTCGAGTATTATTTTCAGATTTTTTTAAACTTGATTACTTTTATTTGATTTTAATTCGTGTACGATTCGTACGAAAATTCGTTGTAATAAAGGCTTGTATACACTGTGCGAGTTACTGGGCAGTCAATTGGCCAATAGTAGTAATAGTAAATCATGTACAATCAGAGAGCGCCCCAGTAATTGACTTAACTTTAACTTGTGTATGTGTGTGTGTTTTTTTTGTTAATTTGACGTCCAGAGTGCTGTAACTGGGGCGCGTTAACTCTGAAATGTACACAAACAGTACTATTCGCAGCACTCTGGACGTCAAATTAAAAAAAAAAAAACATTACGTGGTGAAAGGGGAAAGCAATGTGGAATCAAAAGAATCATACTTGAAGTATCTGTTTAATACACTCAGTAACTCAGCCAATTTACTTACAAAACTTGAATAGTTGTCACTCAGTTACTCTACTCTACTCTACCAACTTCCACGTTAAGTGTCATTGTGTAGACCAGCCTTAACGTCAGTTTACTTTCAGAGTTTCAGTTCAGTTTTTGCAGAAAAATATCTCACAATGCAGGAAAACTCAAAGCTCTTGATTTTTCCCGATTTACTTTTTTTCTATGAATAGATTTTGAACCAATCACAGTCGCCTGGAAATATGATTTCAGACGAATCGATAGGGAGGGTTCATATGCGAGAAGAATTCGTGCATTGTAAATTGATGTACGGGTTGAAAAATATTCAATTTTTTGAGGAACCTGTCATAGTCAAAATGCTTCGTTCCACACACGCAGTACCGTCTTTACGCATGACCTGTTTGGCCCGGGCCCAGGGCCCCGGGTTCGAGGTGCGCCGGCTGACAAACTGCATGTTAAAGGTGGAACAAAGAAATGTTAGATATATTATGTACCTACCAAAAAAAAAAAAACATTCACTAGGAACCAGAAGGTTAATATAATTTTGCGGAAGCTTGTGTTTATAATTTCTGCATCTGAAATGATATTATTAAATGATGAATGAAATTGACTTTGACGAAGTAGTAGGTGATTAAAAAAACGTATAAAGATATGAAAAAAATAAAAATACTTTAGAAAACGAGCTAAAAATGTAATTTATTAACTTACTTTGACGTTTCGCAAAATTTATTATTTGCTTTAGCAAGAACTGTACGAAAATTAAAGAAAAATGCTTGTATCTACATCTTTTTTTTTCATTTTTTGAAATGCGCATTTTCTTCTTCATTTTGTTAAGTTCTTTTAGTATTTATTCTGCATATTAATCGTTAAGGACCAATTCCCTTAAGGTTTCATTTCAAGGCCGCCAATGGAGGCTGAGCCGGCCCTGGAAAGTTTTAAGCCTGACGGCCCAACTTGACATGAAAATATTTTAAAAATTCGTAAAAGCATTGGAATAAAAACTTATGGATTATGGATTTCACTATGAAAAACCTGCCTTGAATATTTAGTCTGGCTACGCCCCTGTTTCAATTTATTATCAAATAATTTTACGATTACAACATGGCGCCACTGATTTTTGTTTTCTGTCATGCCTTGATTTTATAATTTTAAAACCTACGCGAAGTTAGTTGGCAGGTTTTTGTTGGTAAAAATGAAACGTTATCACAGGAAATTAGATTAAAATTGTTTTCTCTGTTCATCAAGAGATGGCGAACCTAATTCTTGAAAATTGATTCCTGTTACGCCCTGATATTATTTTTTTTTGAACTGTGCTTTTCACATTTTTTGTTCTTTTAGTTTCTACTCTGCATCCAATAATATTGATCGTTAAAGAACAGCTCCATTATCAAATAATTTCGATTACTAGGTGTAGCTATTTGTAAATATAAATAATATTCATGGTATATGGTTTGCTTGTAACTAACTTTCATTATGGGGCCCCCAAAACCAAAAGTGCCAGGGGTCACCAAATTACTAAAGACAGCACTGCACACACGCACCTGCCCGTCCGTGGCTTCCCCTAAGAAAAATTATATAACCGTTCGCCTTCTTCTGCATGCGACACAAGGTAATTTAGACAAAGACACACGACAGGAATTGTTTACGATGCAAAATTCGCAGTCGAGATCGAAGGCCATGCGTGTTTAATACGCAAAGAGAATAGAAATTGGCTTGAGACTTTGTTCCGTGCAACTATTCATAGCGTTCAGTGCGGGGATTCCCAATCTTTTTTAAGCATTGATCGCCCTCCCCAGTCCCACCCTTTCTTCCCCAATTCAGGCTTAATTGTTACTGTAACGCTACCAAACAAAAAGATTCAAAATCCGTCTACTTAGCTGTAATGAATTTGTACTAAACGTCATCTATGAGCCAGTCAAGGAATTAATTAGCTTAAAATTTTTAGTTATTATATTTTTCACGTAGTTAAAATCCCCAGAAGTGACGATATTTTTCTGTTATCTTGTTAGTGTTCCCTCCTTTGTATTAATTTTTTATAGTTTTATCTAAATAAGCCCGTTATATTCAAGCGCCATCTCTTGTCCCAAAATGACAACTATTTTAACTGAATGTGAATAAGGTTTCGTCATTATAGTTCTAATAAACACAATGTTCCAAAGTGAATCCAGACTACTTTGATATCAAAAATTACTTTGGTCAAGGATAATCACGGATTTTAGAATTATTTAGGTTTATGGAAGTTCTAAGAAAGTATATTTGCTGTTATTTCTTTAGTTTCATGGTTTTACTTGCTGTTATTTCTTTAGTTTCTTAGCTTTACTTGCTGTTGATAGTTTCTGGAGTTCATTTCATGACCGCCGTTGACTAAAATAATTTTTGCCGTCTCTATGTATATAACCTAAGCACGAAAGTGTAAGGTTACTTACTGGATACGTATTTCTATCTCACTCGCATCCCTCTCTTTTAATTTGGGGTTAAATCGAAGTTAGATTTCACGCAAACTCCATATCAACAGTAACTATCCTTTTTCTGGAATAGAATTGTGTTAGCTTCTCATAACTGTAATCTCACAAATGGGTAATTCAGAGCGCCATCTGTTGTTCAAAAGTGAAGAACATTTTTAATGAATTTCATTTAATATTTTATCTTCACGCTGACGTTCGTATATAGTCAAATCCCCACTTTTTAACTCGCCAGTGATACTAATTTCAACATTAAATTTCAAAATATAAAATCACGTTTAGGCAGATCTAGATAGGACGCATTCAGAACGCCATCTCTTGATCATGCTGCAACAGTTTTTCATCTTTAAGCTGACGTTCTCAGTTAAATTTTGTCTTCTAACTTCGCTATTGTTTTAGTTTTAAAATTAAATTGAAAATCGGAAAGGCGCGATGGAAATTCTTCGGAGCTCCATCTCTTAACCAAAAATGAAAGCTATTTCATTCTGATTTAATTAGCAACGATATTATCTTTTAAACAATAACTTCTCATTCTGCCTTTCCATTTATTTTATTTTATTATTTTAATCTATTTATCTTAAGGAATTCGGAAGAGAAAACGAAATAGTCACATATCGAATTATTTAGAGCGCCATCTCTTCGCTCATTTAAAGTGGTCTTGTTCGAACTTCAAAAAATGCAAACTGATTTTTTTTTTTAATTAAATCGAAAATGTGGAAGCAAAGTGCGTCAAGAATAGAGACCCTGTGTTAGATACAAGAGTTTTAATCGGGGATAGTCAGAGATCATTTAGAGCGCCATCTTTTAACCGAATACAGATCGAATTTAAAAAAAGATTTCAACATTGACGTCGTTTCATCTTTTAATTTTAGCTGATTTTTTTATAAAATGTTTTGTTTTAATTTGTCCGTTTTTATTTACTAATTACATTCAAGGAAATCGGATGGAGCCAGAGTACTTGTTTAGAGCGCCAGCTCTTGACCAATAAGGGAAATTAATTTAATCGAATTCTAAAAATATTGCATCGCTGACGTTCTTCTTCGTTCATCTTGCAAATGAATCTTAAAAAGTTTTTTTTTTAGTTTACTTATTAGTTCCAACGAAAACAAAGTTTTAAAACGAAATGAAATATAATGAAAGCAAACAGAATTTTCGTTTGTGTTCGATTCCCAGTCGGTCACTGATAGTTCATCGACCACCAAAAGACTTTTAGATGTTCTACGACCTCCAACTGATCCCTATAGATCCATCTACCCTTTTGTAAGTTTTCACAGACGCTTTGAGGATCAATATCAACCCCGTTTCGAACCCTTGGTTTAATTCAGAATGCAAATGAGTAAACATTAATATAAAAAACATAAACGGATGGGCAATTTGAAGTCAATTAATAAACACTGTAACATTAACAGAATCAATTGCTAGAATAAATTAATTTCTCAGTCATTTACATGAAAGTACGAAAAATTGTTTGTAAACTAGATTTTTTTATTAACTCAGGACGTGTATTATTTATTAATGCAATGATTCGTCCAGCTTGAACACTTACTTTTAATAGAAGAAAACATTGTAAAATGGGTTGCATACGCATGCACAATGTACAGTATAAAGATGAAAGCTTTTTCCATTAGGGATGGGTACATACAATAAAACAAAATTTCTTGTTATGAATATTAATAAACTGATTGTTTTAACAATTATCTTACTTTGAAAAATTCAAAACTAAATATTTCTTTAACACATTAATGATATTAGAAGCTGCATTCTTCTTGATGTTTACACAAGTTTTTCTGCGTGCCGATTCCCGGGATTTTAATTATTATAATTACTTTTCGTTATTTGCACATACCTTACACAAGTGTTTTTTTTTTTAATAGAATTAAATCAAGCAACATTAAATGTAAGCCCGAAAAGCAGCATTAATATCGATCCTTGACTCTACGTCCTAATTAAATCTCTGCAGATAGCATAGTCAAATATTTACAGGCGCGCAGATAAATATTTGAAGCCCTCGTCGAACTTAATTAAACTCCAGCTTCTTCTTGGGCAAGGAATGGATGCATCAATTCAAAAGAGTTTCGTTTCATCCATTGCGCCACTTCCTTCTAAATTTTATCGGACGTGGGCTTTTTTTTTCTTCTGGCAGCTCTGGCTCGTCTCCTCTTCGGCGGCGTTGCACAAGAACGCGTTTTTTACCGTTTCTTGAATACGCGCGAGTTATCGGTGATGGGGCGCCTTAGGTGGTGTGGGCCGTTGATGGGCGAGGGCCGTGCGGTGCTCTTCATGTCCGCGTGTGCAAGCGGAATGCAGGCGCCGGCCGATCGGGGTCATTGCTTTGCGGTTGTGTTTTGTGTTACTATCTTCCAACCGACCGCAAGACAGACTCCTCTCATGTCGTGCATGTCATGCCCAGCAACATCGCCAAAATACAAAGGCTAAAGACTTATTGCACGTCATGATACCATTAATACCCCTAAAGATCACTAATTATACTCCCCCATTGGTTTAACAAACAATGGACTTATGAAGACTTTATTTTTTGTTCTTCGTGCATTTCGAACAGTTGAAATTTGGGGTTGTCCTTGAAACTTGCACCTGAAAGGCCACAAATTAAGCCTTTCAACAAATTCCCCAGTCAGATCACAAATTATACTCCCCCACTCGATTAACAAACAATAAACTTATGAGGACTTTATTTTTTGTTCTTCATACATTTCGAACAGTTAAAATTTGAGGTTGCCCTTGAAACTTGAACCTAAAAGGCCAAGAATTAAGCCTTGCACAAATTCCCCAGTCAAGAAACAACAAGTTGGCATATCTAAACGTAAAAGACGAAGAATTGGGCAATCATTTCCATAAGTCCATAGAAAACAATGACCTTTGGTAGGTTGATGGATGCGCCTCTGAAAGAGCAAAAGTCTCAGGGAAAGCACCCAAAGCAACAATTCTAACTAGTATTGCCAACTATTGGATTGGTAACCGTTTTACATCAAATCCTTTACAAAAATGCACCAGCTTTACATCAGATTCTCTTTCCAGGACAATGGGGTCTATTCTGTAACATTGATATGGACTTGATATTGCTATGTTTCAAGTGACCTTGCAAAATTGGTATTCTGTAAATAGTTTCGTAACAACTTACAATCCATTTCAAGTGTGATATCGAGTTAATATGCATCTCTCTTCAATTTGCAGTCGGCAATCGACGTGAAATGTTATGAAATCGTAACAAATTCTCTTCAAGTATTGAAGACCATATCAATTGATATGCATATCAATGTTACAGAATAGCCCTGAATGTGCAGTATGATTTTTGATTAATTATGGCAGTAAACACAAACTGTCTTCAATCATAATTAGCAAGGAAGAGAATTCGGGCCACTGGTTCCGCGAGCAATATGAAAATTTAGTACTCGGATTGTATTAGCTTTATCGATGCACTCTTCATCAATTTATGAACAAATTCGCGTATAAAGTGACTAAATTCCTTTGGGGTAATTCAGTTACCCCGTTTGGCCCCATTTGTGTTATTTTTTCAGAGCCTGACCACGAAAGGGTTAATAATATTCGAACGTACGTATTCACCCTGTATATATGAAAATAATTCTATTTTGTAGATCTCTAAAATTTAAAACAAAAATGTCTTAGTAGTTATTGATTTGAACACCCTGTATAATTACATAATTACTTGCATATTTGAGCAAAATAGTCGAAATAAATTACTTTAAATAAAGAAAACACAAACAATTTATTAAAAACACAAAATGGAAAATGTTTTGGGAATTATCATGTGAAATACAAATTCTCTATAAAATACAAAATAGTTTTCATTTTTTATTTAGGTTTAGCCTGAAGTGTTAATTAATTAATTGTTTTTCCAGTTGTTTTTAAGATCATAATCATTCTTGGATGACTATACAGGATGTTGCTGAACTTATTGCATTAATTAAAACCAATAGTACTCAAGAAAAGAACATTTTTAATCTAAACCAAACACAAAACTGATTATGTCATAACGGGTTCTTGCACTTATTGTCCAATTTAAAATAACTATATTTTAACGTGGATTCTATTTTTTGGATTGATTTTAAACAATTAATTGGGCCGAGTCCGTCCCCAATTTTAAGCTTAATCTAATTTCCTCACTCATCACATTTTCTTGCTTTCTAATTAAAGTCAATTAATGGCGCTATTCATTTCTCGCTGCACTTCATTATTATGATCACGTTCATCACACTTCATTTATTTAATTTATTTGACCTTTGCATTTGCTACAAAGCAAAGAGCAAAGAGATGGCCGTAGTTTTTTTTTTTTTTGATATTTGAAGAAGATCAGAGAACGAATTTATTTTCAAAAAAATAACTATTATATTATATGTTAGGTCAAAAAGCGATAGTAAGATGTCGCTATTTTATAGGAATTTATTTTCCTTTATTACAAGATACCTTCATTAATTATTAAATTTTAAATGTCTTGTTTGTTTTTGTGATGAATCAGTACTATAAGCTTTGGGTTTTTGAACTTTGGTTTTTTTTTTTGATTAGTCCGAACCGGTCCTTCAAGTTTGAAAAACAAAACGACACTTTGGATGCAAAAGTAAAACGTTCTGAATCACAACCGCACTTAATCAATAACGGCACGTTAATGACACTATTTATCAAACGTAATTAACGCAAATCGGAAAAGCCTTTTGAAGCCGTAAATAACGTGCGACCGTGAATTAGCGGATGGTTATTTATACACCCCGAAGACGTCGGTAAATCATCGTCGTTAATAATTAACGGCGACGCCTTCCATGGCCGGATGAAATTCCATTTCGTCCGTCCGAATGACTCACTAAACTCACTTCACCACAGGTATAAGGGGGTACATACATTACACTATCTCATCTTGTATACCGGGCGATTCGGCGAAATAATTTGAATATGTTTAACATGTACAAGTTGCTGGTGGGTTGGTAGACATTGAGGTATTCTGTTTTTGAAAAGAAAACAAATAGAATGAACACAGGATCCTTCTTCAATCAAAATTTGGCAATCAATTCCATGACTTCTTCAAACAAAACAAAAAAAATTTATATTGAAAGGTGTAACAACAGAAAATCAATTACGTAACTGTAATTTCGTTAATAAAAGAAAGGTGTACTGCGGGAGGCAATAACCGGACCCTTTTCATATAACTGTCCCATATATTTAGTCTCCTAAGTGCCCTCGCAAGATTACAACCATTAGAGCAAGCACCCCCTCGGCATAGGCCTTCAATCAGTTCGTGATGGATAACGGTTTGCAAACGGCCACGGTCTGTTATAATGGTGGTACTATTTACACAATAACGAGACGTTAGAATGCCTGGCCGAGTGATGGTAAATTGCAGTTGGGATGTTGGAAAAAGGTCGAAATGATGAAGCACCATAAATAATCTCCCGCGGCCATCGGGCACTGGAATCGCACTGAGCTTTCCGTGATCCTTTCGGATGGAAACCATTCTTTAAAACGAGTGACATTTCAATTAAAATTATTTCTTTCTTGGAAAGCATTAAATTCTGAATCGTATTTAAAAAATCGCGCGGGGCAGTAAAAAGGAAGAAAGCAAAAAGAAAATACTTATTACAATCAGGACCCGGATTCATATATTTTTTTAATTAATGATAATATAAATTAGAACCGCTTCGGTTCACTGTTAACCAAACTTTTTAAAACTTCCACTAGAGTTTCTCTCTCTTGATTATTGAATACCGCGTTGGCGCTCTTACATGTCTGGAGGACGAATTCAACGATTTTTTTTTTTTAATAACTAAACCACAAGCGCGCGCGCCGCTAATTTTATTTAAAACAAAAATAATCTACGTAGCGAGTTTGCTATTGCGTATGTGGATAGTAAGCGGAGCGCGGCATTAAAATAAATTTGTCCGAGGGTTGCTTATAATTATTACTTTACACATTTTGCAACTTATTTAACAACAAAAATATTGTTTTGGTTTACATTACAAATTATTATTAAAATTAAACACGTGTTATGAGGCACGTGAATCAATTTAATTCGTATGATTTTTGCCTTGACCTTCTTGATAGCACGTTGCTATCGCAACATATTCGCGAATTACTCATTTTAGGCGTCAACTGCAGTTTATTAAATTATTAATCGGAAAAACAAGCACATTTCCTGCTGTTTCTACTATCAGTACAGAATTAATCTTAAGAGTGACTAACGAATTTCCCCCTCGATTGGCCAGCCCAAAACTTCTTTGAACATTTTGTACTTTCTCAGCTCTCAGTCATAATGTAAACGTAAATAAGTGTTTAGTAAAATATTCTTTAGCGTATTATCTATTCTGAAAAAAAATATATATATATTATGATAGTTAACAAAATAATTATGTATTTATCGAAACGGTTCGCGTTTTTATTGCGTTGAAATTTCCAAACTTTTTTTACCAAAAAAAAACCGGATGCTTTGAATGTTTGTATAAACGATGTTTCTCTTTTTAATTTGCTTATATTTCGTATGTATTATAAGACGTATTTATTTTGTTTCGTGCTAACGAGATCTAATCAGACTGAAGCGCAATTATATGACTGACAGAAAGGATTATGTCCGCAGTAAATTTATACAAGACGTGCAAAATATCACGAATGTATATTCATTCCTTGATCAGAAAACTCATCGGTTAAGTAGCTTCGAGCTATACAATCTAAGAAATCATAAATCATAATTATTTTTTCTTTGCATTGTTTCGTTTTTCGCAGTTTCTAATTTGCTTTATAAATTCGTTGTTCTTTATAAGTTTAAATTGAAATCGCAAATTTCGACGGCATCGTGTGATTAGTGGCGCACTTTAGAGTGAGAGAACTCATGTAAACAAATCGCCAGATTAGTATGAAAGGGATCGAATGATTTTTTTTTTTTTTCTAAAAAGAAAAATCACTTGTTCGTTTAAAGACGACGTCACAATATGTGATTCCGGACTCCGTTTATAAGTAAAGAGCGGTGTTTGGCGTAATGCAGGAAAGAGTTAGAGGCCTTCTTGTCTAGGCATGCGTAAGAAAGGGATGGAAGAATGTATTTTGCCGGAAATTCGTTATAAATAAAAAAAAAATTAATGTACCTAAATTTTGTAGGTCTCTGCTTTTGGAGATATTCAAGGATTTTCAACGAACGATATTACAAAACTCTCATAAAATATTTATTTTCCTCTTCACACTTTATTTGTTTTATATAATAATTCATACTACTTTTCATTCATCTTTACTATAATATGTACTGTATTTCATTTGCTACTTTAGGTATTAAGAATACATTTCAAATCTTTACTTCAACAAATCTGTTACCATCTTCTTTCTAGTTTTGACTTATTGTTAGTTACATTGTTCAATTTATTTCCTTACTCTTTTCGGATTCTATCGCTTCGGCTTACGCGGATACTGAGGAATCCTAATCTCTTGTTTCGTTTTCGGATGGATAACTTGTCAAAAATGTTTGTTTTGAGGTTATTTCCATAATGTGGACTCATTTATTTTGAAAGAAAAACAAAAACAAAACAAGTTTGGGAAATAAATAAATTAAAAAAATGTTTCTGAAAAAAAACTACAAAATTTTTCAGAATCACTTTTCCAATCAAATCTTATTATATAATATATATTATGATATCTTATTATCATAATTTTATAGTCGATTGTGAAAATCACTTTGTTCCTATGTGTTGGATGGATGTGAAGGTCTCTAGATATGAATAGAGTTCCTGCATGATGTATCCTAAATTATATACGGGAACTCTAGGTATGAATTGTTCAAAGCGCCATCTTTTGGCTTCTTGACAATACAATTTGTTTACTATTTCGTCTTTGAAAAGAGGAAACTGTTAAACTGTGTTGGGATCAATGTCGTCCCTTACAATTCCCGTTCGATCTATATTCACACTAGTCAATTTCTTCCTTTATTTTGTTTAGCCTTCTCTTTTATAATTTTCTTCTTTCAATACGCCCTTCAAAATCTCTGACTGAAATTTTCTGGCCGCTTGACCTTGAAGGAATTCAAAAGGTCTTGAATTTATCGTCTTTTTATATTTTCTTTCACATTTTGTCATCTCCGCGTGTCCTTGAAAAAATTCAAAAGGTCTTGTTGGTCATTTATTGTCTTTGTACGTTTTCTTTCCTCTCCACCATTTACATCGTGTAATTCTCTCCAGTTTGTAGACAATCATTGGTAAGAAAATCGGCGTAACTCTTCATTATATGTATAACTAGCGTAACTCAGTCTAAAAATATAGTTTCAAGTCAGTTTCGATTGAGGTGGCCCTCCTGTACTGCTATTTCGACCTTACTTGGGACGTCTTAAGCAAGGGAGTAGCTCAAGAACTCCAACTGCAACCAAACTAAAATGTCCGGACGGGTCAGCGATGACTTGGTCGTATTTGGCTAACCAAGAAATAGGAATGATAAAGCTACAGATCGATGAAACGATAGAACGATGATCCGATTAATCGGTCTGTCGATGACGTGATAGATTGATGAAATAATGGATTAAGAAAGTGATGGATCGATGGATTAATGAAGCAATGGATCTATAACACAATGCATCGATAAAACGATGAGCGAAGCTATGGTTGAATGAAACGTTAATATTCGATGGAGCTATCATCCGATGAATCGATGCTCTAATGAATCGATGGTTAGTGAAGCGTTGAAACGAAGAAGTGATGGATCGACAAAGCGATGGATGGATAAAACGTTGGATCAATGAAGCGATCGATGAATCAAGCAGTGGATGGAGGATGTGATGGATAGATGAAATGATGGATCGATGCGTTGGATCAATGAGGCGATGGATGAATCAAGCAATGGGTGGAGGATGCGATGGATAGATGAAGTGTTGGATCAATAAGGCGATGGATGAATCAAGCAGTGGATGGAGGATGCGATGGATAGATGAAATGATGGATCGATGACACGATGCATAGATAAAGCTCTGGATTGATAAAACGATGGATCAATGAAGCGATCGATGAATCAAGCAGTGGATGGAGGATGTGATGGATAGAGGAAATGATGGATCGATGCGTTGGATCAATGAGGCGATGGATGAATCAAGCAATGGGTGGAGGATGCGATGGATAGATGAAGTGTTGGATCAATAAGGCGATGGATGAATCAAGCAGTGGATGGAGGATGCAATGGATAGATGAAATGATGGATCGATGACATGATGCATAGATAAAGCTGTGGATTGATAAAACGATGGATCAATGAAGCGATGGATGTATCAAGCAAAGGTTTGGTGGTGCAATGGATAGATGAAATAATGGATCGATGACATGATGGAACGACGACGTAATAGATCGATGAAACCATGTATTGATTAACCGATGGATCGATGGACTGTTGATTCGATGAAGCGATGGATCAATAAAATGATTGATTGAAGCAATGGATCGATAGATCACTTAAATATTTTCGAGCCACAATGTCTGCGGAAGTTCAACTGACGTTTTTGTAGTTATAAATAGAACAAGCGTGCAGAGAACGTTACTCGTTCCACATGCAAATCGCTTCTTCAGTTACAAAAGCGGTCAAACGTTTTTAAGTTTCCCCTAATGATAAAAAATAAATGTATAAATACGGACCTGGTACGCAAATCAATGCATTTAAAAACAAAAAAAACGACTTTGACAATATGAAAGTAATAAACAAATATCGTACTAAAAAGAAATCCCCCTTCCTCCCCGTGACACGTCCCACTTTCAAACGACAAAGGAGTCTTTGACGCTTAATTAAACGATGGCAGGCGGTAGGGTGTGATTGTGTTACCTTAAAGAGAAGAACGACCCGTCTATTATTAACGTCCTCTCATTTCAGGGGTCAACAAAAGGTTGTCCGGCCGTGCCAACGCAAGATTAAAATTCACCCTGGCCTCCAAAAGAGAGCAAAAAAAAACAACCAAACACGTGCATAAAATTCGTTTGTTTTGTCTACCTCGCAAAAATGCGCTTGTTTTCCTTCGAACTGAAAACAGAGATTTGCCTTGTTTCAAAGACGTACGTCTGCAAATACAGAGCGATGGTTACAATTTGATTATACAGGGTGATTCTAAATAAGTGCGAAAAACTTTATGGTTTTATTATCCGAGTAATTTCCAACAAGAAAGTTCATATGAACATGAGTCATAAGCGAGATAGTTTTAAAATTACAGAGTATTTCATAATAAATTAGGAAAGAAATTTTGTGGAGCTGATTGCATAACATTTAAGGATAAACTAAACTTATAAGAGACGTATGCAGGTGAAGTCGAACTTAAGTCATGTAATTACGCAATTGGGGTATCTTTCTTCATAAAAAAACATCTTGCCACCAAGGAGTTAATGTTTTAGAATCACACTGTATACATGCAGGGTTTTAATAACGAAAGAAATTATTACTGCGGTTATTAATTCTTAACCTACTTGAAATATTTGTCCGAATGACTTTCAGTTTAACCAGGTCGCGTAATTACACCCGGCGAATGCCAAAACTTAAAGCAACCAAACAAACAAACCTCTTACAGATTATTACAAGATTAAGAACGAATGTAAGGTGACTTGACCGTCTAACAGACCTGATGTTACGGCATCAAGACGAAGGAGCGGTCGACATTGAAACACATAGTTAATTAAGAACCATATGGTCGATCATGTGCTCATTACATCGCTTATGTAATTATTAACAGGCGGTTATGCAACTGAATGCGAATGCAAAATCGACGAGAAGAGAGAGAAAAAAATGAGGTGTTTTGGTGATCGCGATTATTGCATAAATAAAGTTTTAAAGACTAGAAAGTTTATGTTAGGAACGCTCTCGTGTATGTATGATCGTCAAAAAAAAAAAAGAATATACACACTTTCTTTTTTTTTTTAATTAGAAGTTGTATTTTTATTTGTGACCTGCGTTTCGAAGAAATTAAGTCGTTTCTACACACACGCATGGGCTTTAATTTCGTATCTCTACTAATAAAGCAATTAAAACTTTCGATAAAGGTCGCTGCAGGTGACTTTTTAATCATTCGTTATTAATTTTCTGATTTATGTTTGGTTTTCTCTCACACATTTATTCAAGTATTACTTACTTGATTGGATATGTTTTCATTTCGCAATTTCTTAAATAATGTTTTGTACATATACTTTGGGAAGAGGGTGAGGAGCTGAATTCTACGTTACAGTGAAGAGAGGGGCTCGATCGTTGACGTTCATATGTAGGGTCCCCTTCAAATTTACGTAGGTAAATAGTTAATGAACTAAAGTGATGTGATATAAGGAGGGGCGGGGGAGAGGGTTACAGAAGTCTGTCTGTTTCTATATTTCTATGCATTTGTACACTTTTTAATTAAGATCGAATAAAATTTCGAATTATTAACTAAAAAATGAATACAAATCAAAGATTACATTGAATTTAAATTAATTTAAAAAAAATCGGTTACTATGAAATTGTTTTAAAAAAAAACACACCGTAAAGAATTGTATCTTCATCCGCCAAATTAATTACAAACTGAGGAAACTGACTGAAAAAAAATAAGAAAAAATAAACAATCTTCTAAATGCGGGAAGCATAATTAGGACAAGAGGTTTTACTCGAGGAGCCCGGAAAATCGATTTCTTAATTCCTTTGTACGGTCCCGCTTTATTTAACCACTTTTCCCTTCCGCATTGCTGCGCAAGTGGGAAATATTAGATGTTGCAATTGTATTGCAAAAATATCCTTAATTGACTGCAGAATTTAGGGGTAATATCGCAACTACCGTAAACTCGATCTCGTTGTTCCCGGTTAGAGTCGTGTCGTTACAGGGTGATCATGGTTTATAATAGCTTATAATAAGCTTAAGTATCAGCTGCATCTGTACCAATTTTTTTTTTCCTTATAATCGAAGTCGATTCTTGGCCGATGAAAATTGTAAAAGAATAGTTTTTTAAGACTTCAAACGGACACTGAAAAAATCATTCACTATCATCATCGAATTCTGTTGATAAACGTACTGATTTTGCCAATTTAAATGACACATTTCTTAGTTTTCTAGATTCATTAAATAGGATGTAGATATTATAAATATAATTAAAAAAAAAAACTTGATTTAACTTGTTATGTTTACGTTTCTCCAGACAACTCGTATATTTTTTAATCATCGTATCTTTTCGATTCCCTTGACAAGTTTTTATATATATATTTTTTGACATTCAATGATTTTTTTAATATTCATTTTTGCTTGGATTGAATATAACTAGGTTGAGTTATGTAGACGTTGAGATTGGTTAAGCTTCATTTTAATTGTTTTTTTTTTAATTTTTAACCGTTTTCATACGTTTAATTTTTCTTACAATTTTTAATTTTTATTTGCGTTAAATAGAGTTAGGTTGAGATTGACCATGACATTAGTTGAACTTCTTTTCAATTGATTTTTAATTTTTAACAATTTTTATACCTTCAATTTTTCTTGCAATTTTTAAATTTTTATTTGTGTTAAATGGAATTAGGTTGAGATCAGTTGGGTTGGATTGATCTTGAGATTTGTTGAGCTTAACTTTCCATCCATATATAAATTTTACTCTATTACATTTTTTATTACTTTTAATTTTTTTTTAATATTTTTTATAATTCTTTACTTGTCTAGAATGGAGTGCAATATGATATAATAAGTTGGCTGAATTCAGTTGACCTTGAGATTTGTTGATCTTCATTTTTTATATTTGTTTTACATTTTTTACTTGGGTTGAATGGAGTTAGTTTGAGTGCAGTTAGATTGGGTTGACATTGAAAATCTTTTTCCATTTAATAATTTTTTTTCATTTAATACATATATTTTTTTATTAGAATCGAGTTCAGTTGTTGGAACGAGTTTGATTGACCTTGAAATTGGTCAAACTTTCCCGTAATCGTTTTTTTTTAAATTTTTTTGCTTTAACTGAATACAGTTGAGTTCAATTGAGTTGAGTTGACCTTGAGCTTTATTGGGCTTCATTTTAATATATTTTTTTACTTTTAATTTATTTAATAATTCTTTTTCTTAATCTTCTCTTTACGTTGGATAGAGATAGGTTAGGTCCAGTTGGATTAGATTGACATTGAATTTGTTTTTTTTTAAATTTTTTTGTCTACTTAAATTTTTTTATTTTTTGCTCGGGTTAAATTGAGTTGAATTCAATTGTCGGATTGAATTCGGTCGACCTTGAGATTATTCAAGCTAATCTTTAATCGTTTTCGACGCCCCCTCTTGCATCGGCGCCTTCATGCCTTGCTTACCGCCTTCCGCAGGTCATGCTGACAAAACTATAAAATGATAGTGAAACGTGGAATATTCATTTCAATTTTAACAGTGTCCGTTTAAAGTTTCAAAAACTATTTCCTTACTTTTTCTTACGGTTAAAATAAATAATGGTTGCGAACGACAGTTTTTAGATAAAATCTTAAATATGTACCTCAGAAATAGTTTGATTTAGGTGTAGATAATGGGTGCTTTCTTTCGCTCACAAAATCGTGATCCAAAGTTGTTTTGATTCAAAAACAAACATTCTTTTCTTTGAATCTCTCTATTTTTAAAACTTGTGTGGATTGAATTATGATTGTTTACAAATCAATCAAAAATTCAAGTCAAGTGTTTTGTTGCAACAACAACTACGAAAATCAGGTGCAAACTATTCGAAACACTATTCAAACTTTTAAGCGAAAGAAAGCACCTAATGGTATACAAAAAAATGTGTAGAATTTTATGGGCGATTCTGATTTTACATCAATGTGCAGAATTGTTTTGAATTTTATGGGGTGAATTATGACATTTGAAATCGAAAAGTTGCATCCAGCACCATTGTTTCGATTCACCCTGTATAGATAAAAATAATTTCATGAGCTCTAAAATCCAAAATACTTTTTTTGTATCTTCAGTAGTTATCGAGATATTGTCCGAGAACGTAATATTGGTACACCCCGTATACGATGAATTACAACTAATTAAATATTTTTAGTACAAAAATTATAAATATTAACCCGATAACTGTAAATTCAGTGAATACGTCAATTGATACCTTCTTCAGGTTAAATAAAATCTTGGTAGAATCTGCCAACATCAGAAACTTGATTTACTATCAAACACTTACACGTATAGGTATTGTTTCAGAATTAATTTATTGCAACGCAAAGTAGATACAGTATAAATAAATTTGCAAAGACTAAACATAATAAATCATTGCACATAAGCCGCCCGCGACGAATAAATTACTCGAAGCCATAAAAACGAAGGCAATTAGAAATGTTTATAAACATGCCCTCGCGAAAATAGATTTTTTTTTTTTTCTTCGAACGGATACTCTGCAGAACGGACCCTGTTGAATCAAATTTCCTGTTCAGTAGCGGCACGTAATTCGCCGCAGTTGACTTCAAAATTGATGGCAATTAGAATTTTAAAATGATTCATACATGAGTAACGTAGCCAGTGGAGAGCTGGTTTGGTCTTGGCGTAGTTACTCGCCGAGAGTGAATGTGAATGGATGTTTGTATATTATACGTGTAACATCTTTACTATGAAGAAGTCGGAAAATGTTTTCTTCTTTTTTTCTTCTTTTCATAAACAGCGGTGATTAAGTAGTTATTGTGTTTTTTTTTTTGGTCTTGAGTGTCAAGCAGCTATGTGCACGAGAAGCAAAAGCGATAAATCCAAAGGTTTGTATGCGGTGTTTGTATGTATGTGTAGTTATGTAGTTAGTTGTATAAGTTGGACGGCGACGTCTTAATCTTGTTTAGAAAAAATTTTATCTTCTTTACACACACGCACACATGAATACAGCACACACGAATACACGACAACAAACATTATCAAATTAGAAATAGGACGAAGAAGCAATTTTTCTCTTGAACCTTCACCTGCATACATAACAACAACGTAAAAACAGGTAGAATTGGAATGTGAATGAATATGGGAATGCGATTGCAATTCCAAACTAAAGGAATTACTAGAATACTTCAAGTAATTTTACGTGCCACGTTTATTTAATATTTATTTACCTTGATGTATATATACCTACGTGTAGGTTTATGTTGTTGGTGAAGGTCGTCTTCATGCTGATTAAACAACTCTTATACACTTCGGCGTAGGAGTTATTGCGCTTTTGTTCTTTTCGATTCGATTACGTATTAATTTTCTCATTTGAATTTAATTTATTGAAATTAGTTTTCTGGTTTGAAACGCGATGAAAAAGCATTAATATAAACTAACCTTGAGTGTGCATGTTAATTAGATTTTAAATGATCAGTTTGCGGTACTCACTAATAATAAAAGTCGTTCCGAAGTAAGAGGAATGCACGAGCAATAGAACGAACGGGTTCTGAAATGGAATTGTAAATTGGAAAACGTTTACCGGAATCCGTTTTGTTCGTCAAATTTCATATTTCAAACGTCGGCGTCGAATGAATGTAGAAAATGTCATTGTGGCAATGCTCTGACCTTTACGAATTATAATTTATGCGAAAACTCTTTTATAAACCAAATATGATACTGAACTAAATTAAAAAAAAAAAAAACCTAAAATAAACACAAACATTTAGACTTAATATAATCATTTGTATGCACTTGTTTTTATTTGTCATTATAAATTGTGAAGCTTTTTTTAATTTTTTAGTTATGCCTTTTTATTTCTTTTCTTAAATATTTGTATTTTTAATTGAGAAACGATTAAATCAAACTATATATTACTTAAAGTGATAAAATTGTTTGGAAAGAACTACTTGCACAAGAAAGTCAAATCGAAGACAGAAAAGAAAAACAAAGAAAGGATTAAAAATGTGAATACAAAATGTTGTATACCTTTCTTCTAACTAATCTCACGTGTGTGAAGGGTTAGGATGGGGTTGGGCAGTTTTTGTTCTGGTCCCACTTCCTAAATCCACTCCATTTTTTTTATTCGTGTGTCTATTTCGCTATTTTTTCGAACTTGTCTCCGCCCTTTTTTGCTGCTTTTCAATTTTCTTCCTCCCGTCTTGTCTCTGGTCTGCCTTGTCTTCTCTAGTTTATTGTTCTTGCTTTCTTCTCCCTGTTTTCGCTGTTCTAATCTTTTTATTATTCTTATAAATATTATATTAGCTCTGCAAGCCTAAGAGGCCCATGGTTTGGTCCTCCATAATTTTCTGTTCTTCGCTTTCTCTTTCCGTGCTTTGTTTCTATATCTTTTTCAACTTCCGATTTCCACCTTGTTTTCGGACGGCCTCTTCTCTTCTTCCCACCAATCGTACTTTGTGTTAATATGTTAATGTTTTATTATCTTTACTTCGTTTATTTTTTTGGTTATTCATTCTTTGGCGTCTAGATTTTCTCTAAATGCCTCGCCCAGATCTTCTCCATTCCTTATTTCCTTCAATTTCTGTTACATTCCCATTTCTGTGCTATGCTATTCTGTTTGTATCTTGTCTTTTCTTCCATTATTTTAACTCATGTTTTTTTATGTTTTGGAATTGCTTTATTTCCTGATTTCTATTCCCTCCTCGCCCCCCGTATTTTCCTTGGTCTCCCCTTTCTCCTATTTTTTGTTCTTGCTTTAATTTCCTAACTTCCGATTTCCACCTTGTTTTCGGACGGCCTCTTCTCTTCTTTCCACCAATTGTACTTTGTGTTAATATGTTAATGTTTTGTTATACTTACTTCGTTTATTTTTCTGTTTATCCATTATTTGGCGTCTAGATTTTCTCTAAATGCCTCGCCCAGATCTTCTCTATTTCTTATTTCCTTCAATTTCTCTTAGATTCCCATTTCTGTGCTATGCTATGTGTATCTTGCCTTTTGTTCCATTATTTTAACTCACACGGTTTTTTTTTTGTTTTGGAATTGCTTTATTTGCTGGTTCCTATTTCCCCCCTCCCGTATTCTCTTTTATCTCCATTTTCTCCTCTTTTTTCTTCTTGTTTCACTCTCCTGACTAATCTTTTTTATGTTCTTGCTTCAGTTACTCTTCTTGTTTGAATACTTCGTGTGCAGATCTCCATTCCTCATTTCCTTCCATTTCTCTTAGATTCCCATCCCTGTGCTATACAATTTTGTTTGTATATTCTCTTTTCGTCGCATTATTTTAACTCACACGCTTTTTTTATTCTTTGGAGTTGCTTTATTCCCTGATTTGTATTCCCCCCTCGCCCTCCGTATTTTCTTTGTTTCCCCTTTCTCCTCTTTTTTTTCGTGTTTTAGTTTCCTAACTCTAATCTTTTTTATTGTTCTTGCTTCGTTTACTTTTCTTGTTTAAATACCTCGTTCTAACCAAGGTAACCTAAAAGGCAATAAATATAACCTGTTAGAGGTAAGAAAGAAGAAGGAGAGAGAGATCGAATTTAAAACTAGAAAGTATACTATAGAGAAACCCTAATGAAAACAATTGAATCGGTGAGTGCGTAATCATGTTCAGTCCAAATTTACTGCGTTGAGAAAACAACAAATAACTTTCTAGATTTTTATTTTAAGTGAACTATTGGCTTAAAATTCTTTCAGATAATGATATCTGAAACGTCCTGAAGCCAATAATTACTTAAAATAAAAATCTAGAGAAAGTTATTGGTTGTTTTCTCAACACAGTAAATTTGGACTGAACATGATTTTGCACTCACCGATTCAGTTATACATAGAATCGTTTTGACCACTTACAAAGGATGAATCATCAAGAAAGGAAGTCGTAAAAGCAAAGAGTTAGAGCTAGGAGAACGAGAGAAACGGAAATCGGAAAATTAAAGAGAGAGAACTAGGAGAACAAAACAAAAGGAAGTCGGAAAAGTAAGGTTTCAGATTTGAGAGAACGAGAAAAAAAGAAATCGGAAAAGTAAACAGAAACAGAACTGGGCGAAAAAAAAGGGAAATCGTAAAAGTAAAGTGGCAGAACTAGGATAACAAAACTGAAAGGAAAGAGTGTAGATGAGAGCAGCACAGGAAAGAAAATCAAAATGCCTGTTGTCACTAAAACAATTGAACAATTGACACCTTCGTTTCCAAGAGCCACTTGATCCAGATGAAGAAAACAAAAGAACGAGCAGTTAAATGTGAAATTTCTCAGAAAGACTGAGTTGGAAAAGAGACCTTCTTTCGCATTAAATAAAAATTTCGGCAAGAGGGATGAATCTTATTAGGAAGAACCAAAGCAAGATATGGAAGATATTGTGGCGAACGCCCAGTTTCACCATCACAGTTTAACTTTAAACTTCCCTTTATTCCCATGGTACCAATTGCAAGGATAATTGTTTCCATAGGAACAAAACGGAGCTTAAAATTAAACTGTGATGGCGAAACCGGGCCTTAGAGTTTTAATTAATTTTATTTTAATGAAAAATAACAATAGACTTGAACAGAACACATTGTATTCGAATATGGGGCGAGCGTTAACGTTTAAGTACATCTTCTGCAGTTTGTCTGTCCATACCAGCCCCCGGAGGGTCGTTCATGTCGCTGAGTAATTACGGAAATGTTCTTCACGCAGAAATTTCCTGTCCTGTTGCTAACGCGACGCTTACTCCTGATACTGACAGACTCTGACGTACAAGACGAGTTGGCATCAGGCGTTAAATCATCACAATATATTTTTTTTCTTCTTTTCAAATTTAGGGTTTGGGCGTATGGATCGATGTATAAAACATCGAATGTTTTTCCTGCCATATCGATTAAATATTTATTGAAATTAAATTTTTTCTTTCTTTAAACATTAGAATTTAATTAAACTTTATCGAGCAATTCTTCTTCGTTAATTTGAGCGGCTGTTTTTCCGACGAACTAAAATAATTATACACACGTTTTATCGCCTTGTAATAACACAGCATCCAATCACGCGACGCCCAGGCAATTAATTAACGACGCTAATTTGAAAACCCATTCCCGCCGCCAATAAACACGTACAATTCGAAACGTTCCGCGGCGGTAACGCACAGGAATAAATAACCTCCTCGAATGTAATTATGTTCCTCGAAAGCAGGATGTCTATGGGCCGTATTTCATCGCCTTCCGCCATATGCTCGAAATTCCTCGCGGAAATTCTAAAGAAAGACGCCGCCGCCGCCCGCCGTCCAGGAGGGCGACGCCGCCGACGCGACGACGTCTTAATCGCACGTTGCACCTAAGCTCAGTTGCAGTACAGAATTTTCGCGGAATGTTTTGGTTGGTTTCCGTTATCGGAAGGCAAACAGCGTTAATCAATTCATTAAAGTGCGCAAAGTTCCATGGTGTGTGTCAATTTATTGTCTGTGTGCGGAGATTATCTGCAAACAGGAACATAGCGAGGTCTTATCGCGGTTGGAAGTGATGTTTCCACAATTTGTTCACAGCAGTGTGAATAATCGGGATCATTTTGTTTTCTTTTGGTGCGGTGCAGAGGCGAGAAATCCCTATTTATTAATAAATAATATGTAAGTAAGAAGGCATCATTTTCATTCATGAACTATTCTTTTTTCGATGATTTTTTATTTGGGTTGAATTCTTCACCAGTAGGGCTGTGTGATAACAAAATTTCACTATCGAACATGGGCGTAGCTAAGGTGGGGTAAAGTTGCCCACTTCTAGGTCATGGAGCGATAAGAAAAACTATTTCCGTTCTCTACCTGTAGATACTTTACAAATAAAAAGAAAGTTGAGTTGTTGACTAAAACACGAAATAAAAACTGAAATAAATGGATAGAATCGAAAAAAAGATGAGAAAAATGTGGCGATGGTGAAAAAGAGACGGAAAGAAAAGTGCACAAGGTCAATGACGTAAAGAAAAGAAAGACGAGAAAATACAAAACTAGATGAAAAGAGTAAAACAAGGAATCAGTTATAGCGCCACTAAAACCGCTCGACGTGATACCGAGAGACCCGGGTTCAAATCCCGTAGGTGACAGAATTTTTTTGTCTTCCTGTTAGTCTTGTATTAATTTATTTAATTCAGCACTAACATATCCTTCTCTTTAAATTTAAGATAAAAACTCGAACTCGAAAGAAACAAAAAAACAACAAACGGATGCAATTGTTTTGAAAACGCAAAAGAAGAAAGATGGAAGTAAGAAAAGGTCAAGGAGGGAAAAGATGAGCGAAAGAAAATGTGCGATCCAAGAGCAAAAGCTCTTGTAACAGTTCTGAAGACATTTCTTAAAGGAGGAAGAGGTTCAAACAAGATACACAAGAAATGATGTTACAATAGCATCTTCTCCGAGAAAATGAAATTCTAGAAATTCTTCTGCCTGTATTAAAATTGGCTATCTCTTTCCTAGAGTTAAACAAGTTATTAGATTAGTTGGACTTCTTTTTAATTAATTTTTAACATTTTAACTATTTTAAAAATTTTATTTCTAAAAATTTTTAATACTTATTTTTTATAATTTCTTACATTTTAATTTTCTTTTCTTTTCTTCGGCCAGTTTGAATTTAGTTGGGTTGGGTTGACCTCGAAACCCTTACATTTTTTAAATTTTTTCTTAATTTAAGTTTAATGTTTCGGATTTCATATTTTGTTACAATTTTTTCGAATTTCATTAAAATTTTAGCATTTTTGTTTCGATTTTTGAGAACTTTCTTCTCTTTTGTACAATTCCGTTCTTGCATTGGATTCACTTAGGTTCGGTGGAGTTGGATTGGTTTGACCTTGCCGCGTTTTTTAATTTTATGTTTCAAAGAAATTGGGTTCATTTAACCTTGGTTCAGTAGGGTTCGGTTCGTTTAGCTTTGGTTTAGTTAGGTTGAGCTCATTTAATTTTTTTAATTTGGACTTATTTTTAATTAATTTTTAACATTTCTTGTTTCAGTTTTCTAGTTTTTAAATTTTTTTATTTATTTAAAATTTTTAATACTTATTTTTGTGTCGGTTTTTAATAATTTTATTTTTTTTTTAATCTTTTCTTCGACCGGGTTCAATTTAATTGGTTTGGGTTGCTCTCAAAACATTTTTACATTTTATTTTTTGATTTGTTTTCCTTAATTTTTTTAGTTTAACGTTTCATATTTCAATCTTGTACTGTTTGCTCAAATTTCCTAAAAATTTTTAGCATTTTTGTTTCGATTTTCTATTACATTTTTCTCTTTTATAAAATTCCTTTCTTGGTTCGGATTCACTTAGGTTCAGTCGAGTTGGTTGGGTTTGACCTTGACGCGTTTTCCAATGTTTCACATTTTATGTTTCAAAGAAGTTGGGGTTCATTTGGCCTTAGTTCAGTAGGGTTCGGTTCGTTTAGCTTCGGTTTGATTAGATTGGGTTCGTTTAATTTCGATTTAGTTTGGTTGACCTTGAAATATCTTTTAATTTTTAAAGACAATGGCCCGTATTCTTACCTCGTCTTTAATTTAGCAAAGCCATAATTATATTCTCTCTCACTTTCTGACTCATTAGATTCGCATAAAGCTGTATCGTTTATGTTTATTTTAATCACAGTTTTAATTAGAGACGACTCTAATCATGAGATGAGAATACGGCCCATTATGTTTAAATTTTATGATTTTAATTTTTTTATTTTTTAAGATTTCCTGTTTCAATCTTTAACAGTCTAATTTTCTATTTTTGATAATTTCTTACATTTTTTATCTATTGTTGAAATTCTTTTCTTGGGTTGGCTTCGCTTAGGTACAGTTCAGTTGGGCTTAAATTTTTTATAATTTTAAAATATTGCGCTTAAATTCTTAATGATTTTTACTTTCTTCATTTTTAAAATATTATGCTTAAACTCTTACGGAAATTTACTTTCTTCCTTTTTAAAATATTTAATTTTTAACATTTTTTTATTTTGATACGATTTGATCTAATTTTGCCCTGCCCTAAACAAGATGCCGGCTAAGCCCATGCCATCGAATGACGTCTCACGTTTTCAAACTTCGCTAATATCGATTAATTGATTCACTAATTTACCGAAAATATCGATAGGTACTTTCAAACCCCAGAGTCTTGGTATTTTAAGATTAGAGCAGCTTGGCATGCAACCGAAACGGTGTGGGTTCGATTCACGTTGACGACAGATTTTTTTTCTGTCGCACTCGTTTTATTGCTGACAAATTGATATCGAAAATTTTTATTTTTCTTCTCGGCATTCGAGGATATACTGTTTTTTTATTTTTATTTATCGATACACTGATACTTTTGCACCAGAAAAAAATTCTAGTTTTCAGATCCGTTTTAAATCTAATTTCTTTAACATCGATTTTTTTTCAGGTTTCTTATTTACGTACACTTATTTAGTTATATTTGACACAAAGTACAACGATCTCTATTCGTAACGACATTCCATTTTAGTTCTATTTCTCCTCACGTAACACGAAAACTTTAAAAGAGGCATTTTAATTACAAACTCTTGCAACGATGCACTTTATAACACTCTAAAAATCAAATTGCACTCTGTTCGAACACCGTTTAATCAAAAAAAAAAAACGAAATTCCAATTTAATTTCAAAAAAATAAACGTGGCGCGGAAGAAATTTAATTTCCGAGACGCGAAAAACAAGGCCTCGCGCAATTCCAGCACGGTTATCACATCGCGTTTATGAAGAAGTAATAACGAGGAAAAAATGATACGTCTCTTCGAGTGATGAAACTCCTCCAGACGATAATTACAAATGAAGATCGAAGAGGAGAAGCAGAAGAAGAGAAAGCGCGACCCGGCGGAATTTTAATTAAAAACGGACAAAAAGCGTGTAATTCTAATTAGAAAAAACACCCGGTAATTTAATGCGAATTTGGCGCAAAAAGCCGCGTCATAAATCTGCCAAAATTGCTCTTCGTTTAGTTTTGCCTATCGATTTTAAGTCAGTCGCCATCACCAACCAACACCAGAACATAAATTATTTATGACTGGAAGGGCCATTACGTTATAATTAAATTTTGAGCTGCTACATTTTAAACAGTGTCGGAATTTATTAGTGATTTAACACTTTCAAATCAGTATGGTTTATTAAAATTCGCATCGACGAATAAAATGCAAAATGTCATCTCCCTGAAATCTCCATGTATACTTCGATAATAATTATTAACGAAAGCGAAGAAGTTTTACAATATTCTCCTCTCATGACGTAACGTATGTAGTAACAGTCCTTTTGACCTCATTCCTCTTTTTCTCTCGACGCGATAAACGTTGAATGATCTTAAGAGCATTCGGAACGGCTTTGAACTTTGATAGAAATGATATGTACATACATTCATGAAACTATTTACGGAACTCTTCTGATATTTTCTTAAAAGTTAAATAAATCAATTAGCTTGGTTTATTTTTTTATTTTATTTTTTTTTTGTACAAAAGTAATCGGTTCAGATACCATTCAACGAGATGAGAAAACGACAAATTGCTTCTTGAGTTTCTTTTTGTAACTTTTTTTTATAACAAAAGCCAGCCCAAATGTTTGCAAAGGGTCTGAATTTGTGTTTTTCGTATTCTACAGGGTGACTGTGATAGTTGCGCAAGGCTTGAAACCCTGTAATATAAATGGTATAAACGATTGAACTTATACGTCCTTAACAAGAAGTTTTCGAGAAAATCGCAGTTGAAAATTTGGAAATTACGATTTCATATTGATGTATGACAGGTTTCAAGCTTTACGCAACTATCACAGTCACCCTGTATTGTATCACTTGGTCTTTCCTTGGGGGAGAGGATTCTAAAATCATTCGAATCAAATTTTAATTTAGAATGCCGGATTTTCTTTAACCGTTGATGATAAATTAACAATCTACGTGAGGAATGACGAGTATTTTACACTTACTACAAGAAAATCATGAAGTTGATTACAGGTTGAAAAGAATTATTGCATTCCTGTGCGGATTTACGACCGGTCTTATCTCGCACTTCTCTATAAAACGCAGGCAAAAGTATTTTCAGTAGTAAATGCTGACGTACGAGAGAAAATTCCATTCTTTCGATTACTCAGATGACGATAAAGAAAAATTGATAGCGGGCGTTGAATTAATCGTTTCCTTTTAGTTGTGAGTTTTCATCAGAGCGAGATGCAGGTACGTGAATGGACAAACATCTAAAAAAGAACTTTTGAATCTGAATTTCCGATGCGCTTGTAAACTTTTCAAAATCTGAATTAATAAATTTGGCATGTACAGTTATGCGTTTTGGCAATGTCTCGCCGATAAAATTCATAAAAGTTACGATCTTCTTCTTGAATTTTTTTTTATGATTACGTGCGTATTATAGTGGTCAGAAGGCTTTATAGACATTACTAAAAAGCACGACTGTAAGTATTTATAAGAAAAAGATTTTTTAACA
This sequence comes from Prosopocoilus inquinatus, assembly GCA_036172665.1. NCBI lineage: Eukaryota > Metazoa > Arthropoda > Insecta > Coleoptera > Lucanidae > Prosopocoilus > Prosopocoilus inquinatus. The sequence continues at coordinate 5,812,627 of CM069873.1, forward strand.
GCGAAAAATTAGTTTACATGTGGATCATGTCACTTCCTTCCTCTCTAATAAAATATTGTGTCGAAATCCGAGTAATAAATGGGCGGAATTTCCTTTTCCACATCCGCCGAGCCAACCGACGACGTAAAGATAGAAATTACCGGAATCGAGGAGGGCCCATTCTGAAATATTGTTGGTTTCCAGAATTATTGCGATGACACGAGCGTAATTAATAAATAAATAAAGTTACATTGAGTTGAAGGAAGACTTCCGCGGCCGTTCTTCTTTATGGTTTCCAGCCACTTATTCTTCTTTTACCGCGACGTTTCGTCCCCATTTACATCATCAGTATCATCAATAATAATAATAATAATAAAAAGAAAACATCAGCAGTAGCGACCCTGAGGAAGTCCATCTGCAATTTTTTTTCACCGTACCCATCCAAATAATAAGTGACGTGGTGCCATAAAGTATTTAAAAAAATTTAATATTTGAGCTAATTGAGCTAATTCCGTTAATACAGCGTTAAGCTCAGCATCAGATTTCAAGGCAACCGTAATTACTTGATTATTTATAATTGATAATTAAAACAATGATGGGGAAATGAAAAATTGTTTGAGAGTCTGTTTTTTTTTGCTTTGGCGTGGCGCTTATTTTTTTATAAAGCCGTTACATTAGTTGCGAAACGTCAGGTGTACAAAAAAAATTTTTTCCTTCCAGCGATTGGGAGAGGTTCTCGACAGCAAACAATTTAAAAACAAAAGTAAATGCTCAATCCTACCAATTGTTTGTGAATAAATATCTTCGTGAATTGAATCTTCTCTTTATTAATTAAGGAATAAACGATAAAAAAAAAACTTTTGTTAGAATATTAATTGTAGATATTATTTTTTGCTTGTACTCAACCTAGAACTATAGTGAAAGCTTTCGGAAAAACTTCTTTATTTATTCTAGATATTAAAAAAAAGTACATTGTTATTTAAAATATTCCAAAACTTCATGCAAGTACAGTCGTAATTAAAAGTAATGTCTCCCCAGTAATACTTTAGGTCGCTCTTTAACAAAAACAAACACACACACACTGAATTTTATTTCATGCGTTTATTTTGTATTTGTTTATTTACCTACGCGCTGGTTTGCTTGCCTGTTTACCTATTATAATGGTCAGAGAAGGCATCAGAAAACAATTTAAAATTTGTAGGGGAGACATTACTAATAAGTATGACTGTACGTTCGTACCATTTGCAATTTTTTTATTTGTAATGTGGGTGCAATATTTATTAATTCCGTATTACTCATTGAAGCCACTAAAAATTTTAAATATTTTTTTTATAATACTTCTTCATCTTATCTTCGCAAAGATCTTTAGAAAATGAGTTGCTTGATTTATGCATTCCTGAAATTTTTACGCTTGTTTTCTTTTTTCTCATGTGTTCGCTGTGCCTTCGAGGATGAGTCCGCAAAGAATTCCAACCATTCGCGATTGCTCACACGTATGCCCTTTTCTGACCTCAAACCCGCAGGCCTCTGTGTATTATACAGCTTCGCAGAAGAGAGAAAAAAAGAAACATTTGAACCTTCTCTCGTTTGACCCTCGTTTCCTTATTAGGTTTTACACCCGCCGCAAGAAGAACCTTTTGTATTTCAAACGGTTTTTCATAGTTCAGGGTCTCTTTCTTTTGAATTTGGTAGAGTCTTCTTGGTCCTGTCACTCCTCGAATGCTTGTCGTTTGGTTCCAGCCTTTTATAAATTTTGATTGTCTTATAAATGTTTTAACTAATTGAAAATTAATTTTTCCAGTAATTATGCAGAAAGATTTTTATGCAAGGCGGCTATGCTTGCTGTCAAAGCATAATGAAAGTTTTTAAAAAAAATTTGTCTGCTGACGAAGCCCCAAGCAGTGCTGAAACAGCTGTACAGAGGCTGTTCGAGGTTTTCACTGCAATCAAAAACGATTTGCAACAATTTTTTTTTAAATCTTATAATTAGATCACCTGAAAATTAGGCGACGTCACAAAAATCTGCATTTTTTATTGTCAGGATAGTTTCATGTAATTTTTTTCACCGCTATATTTTGAAAACAATGGCGTTTGATTCCTTTTTGCATAACAACTACGTCCAAGTACAATTTGCAAAAAGAAAATGAGTTGGATTTTGTAATTTAATGCCAGTTAGAATTATTTAGAACACGTTGTCTTTTTTTTACATTTGCAATTGCTTATTTTTTTTCGTGTTGTTCTTATTATACAGGATGGTTCCGATATGACGTGTCAAACTGGTAACTCAGCTTCACACTGACCATCAGTTGCATGCACCATTGCTTTCACTTTCGATACATCGAAGCCTCTTAACGTTGTTTTTCAGTGAATAGCGTATTATAGAGTGGATCACAGAAACTTGCGCGCGCCGCTGACGCGATGACGTCGAAATATGCTGTTCCGACCCCTAATTGTAACTTAAATAAATAATTGCCAAAGAAAGGGACCAAGCGTTCTCCTAACTTTTCTATTTCAATTTATTGTTTGGATTAGATTGAATTTCTAAATCTGGATTAGAAAATAGCTTCTTTTAATAAATAACATCATCATTCCACGATTTCTCTCTAATTAACTAATTGTAATACTGAACACGTCAGTTCTCCCTAATTTTTCTTTTACAAATTATAAGCAAATGCAGATTGGTTTTATAATTTGGCGAAATTGCCTTAATTAATAAACTTTCTTCTCGTGATTTTGTAGTATTTAAGCATTCCCTAATTAAATTCGCTTCGTGTTTGCGCAATTTTTAACCCTGTCCATGAGATGTTGCCGTAGATCAATATTCGTTTGATCAATACCTCCGACGTGTGGTTTTAACTGGCGGTTTCTTTGATTTCAGGGCCATCAACAGAATTGATGCCTAGTATTATGCACGCACTGGATGGAATCCTCGACGGTAGAGAAGACGCGTTAAACGACAACACCAGCAGCAGCAGCAAAGAAGACCTCCGAGCCACTCCTCCTCCACGCAAAGTGTATCAGGCGAACAACTTTGCGAACCTAAGCTTCAACGTGCAGAAGATACTATCGCACGTCTCCGACCAGGAAATAATCAACAAACGGTTCGTGTCCGAGGAGAGCCTGCCGCACAAGAGGCCGAACGCCGGCAAGTGCAAGAGATCCTCACCAGAGAAAGCCCTCTACAAGAGCAACGAGAGCCTCGAACTGATTTCACCGAACGTGCAAAAAATGTTGTCGAATTTGCCGGATACGGAGCTCGTGATTTCCAATAGTCCTTCGGCCGACGACAAGAAGGTCAAGAGGAACAGTTCGTTTTTGCACGCCAGGAAGGACAGTGGGAAGATTTTCGTTGTACACAAGACTCCTCAGGATGAGGGTGGTGATAATAGAGAAGGGGACGAAAATGACCAAGACGGGTGTGATAGATTAAAAGTAGGTGGTGATAGTGAAAGTGGTAGTGCTGAAGACTCTTTTACTTCGAAACCTCTTGGAAGTTACATGCACACATCTCCGTCGGGGATAGCTTCTAGGACACCTGTGGGAAGGAAAAATATGGGGAAATACTTACAGGTACGTTTTTTTTAATAGACAAATTTGCGCAGGCGGACACTGGTACAAACTAGTTCTTATTGTTGTCGCCTTTACAATGATGGTGGTGGTGATGATGAGATCAATTGCTTAAGGTCGAGGTATGACGGTACGGGTATGAGTCGTTTTCCCAGAAGCAAAGTGACTAAAATAAGCTTCGCTAAAATAATAAAACATAAAACACATGATATAAAAAGGCAAATACAATTATCACGAATAGGTACCGAGAAAGTAAAAGCCCTTCTCCCTGCCTGCGCACAGCTCGTTTGATCTCTTTGCTTTGAATGAATAAACACACACGTATCGCATACACAAACACAAACACGAATTGTGTGTGTTTGTTGCATTTGAAAGGACGAACAGTTGGCGTGTTTTGTTGCGAGATGGCCGGTTATTACGCAATTTTCCAATTAGCGTGGCCCACGAACGAAACGATCAAAGCCTGATTGTGTATTCATCAAAGACGTTGTGTTTTGATACAGGAGATGATGTCATTATCGCGGCGAGAGTTGCTTAGAATAAATTATTTTTAGCGCCGCGCTTTGGAAAAATCTAGGACGCGCTTATAAATAAATAAAATGGAATATGAAATTGCTCCTTGATTCTTGCGCGTTGAAGAGCAACACAATCGACCATGACGTTCAAATTTTGATCATTCTTAGCAGCAGCGAATCGCCGCGGAAATTATCTAGTATGTTTTACCGACTTCTGCTTAGCTCGCCGATCATCATCAATAACATTTTAATCGAGGGAATTCCATGCTGACAAATGAAAACCAAGTCGTTTGAATTTACTTCACAATGCTACACAGCAGATCACATTACTTATTTTGTTTGTTGCAAATCTTTATTTGATTGCAGTGGATCCCTTGAGCGTCCTCTGTACAACTCTGTCAGCCCCTTTCGGGGCGTTGTCAGCAAAAGCATAGCTCGAAATTTCCACTGCAATCCAAAACGACTTGTCCGCAATTGCTTTTCAAAAAAATTATCGACAGATCCTTATTAATCTCAGGATAACAATAAAATCACAAAAATTATTTAATTGCTTCCTGTTTTAAAAAAGTAGCTGAAAATAATTTGTCCGTAATTGTCAGAAATGTAAGAAAAATTTGCGAGAAATCTTTGGAATTTCATAATTAGAAATTTGCTGGCCAAAGCTAATGACTTAACTCAAAGAAATTTACTGAAGAGTTCAAGTTGAACAGAAAATAACTAAGAACTACTATATACTGAGAAAATCAAATTTTATTGTAGATTTTAGGAGAAAATAGGGATTTACTTATTGCAAATGTACACAAAAATAAGTAAAAAATAAAAATACAAATACATTGACTTCTGAGAAGATTGCGAAAATAATTTTCTTGTGAACCAAAAAGATAGTGGATTCCAGAACTGCATTAACGCGTTGCCAATTTTATAAATTAATTCTATTTTGTTCGTGTTTTAGTTCAAACTAAATTTCATTATAATACCGCACGCAAAGATTGACAGGAATTGCAAAAGAAGACGAAATCAGAACTTTGAAAAAGTCAAATTTTAGACTTGCAAATTTGACTAATTTTAAGCCAATAACAAGAATGATAAAAAATATTTTAAGCATAAGCATCGCCCCTTAAAAGAAAAGAAAGTTTTCATCGTCCCCTTTCCTCCCCCATTTCAAGCCTAATTGTAACTCTAAATCGATATGTACGGGAATAATTTTGAATTAAATTGTTTTCCTCGTATACAGGGTGATTATACTGTTAATACCCCGTGTGTGAATGAAAGACAAAATATTTGGGTTTAGAACATCATGAAAGCGAATTCGTCTTAAAGTTCTTAAGAAAAAAAATTTTTTTTTCAAAATTAAATCAAAAAGTCAGAGTGCATCAGGAATAGTTTAGAGCGCCATCTCTTTGCAGAAGGGAAAACTACATTAATCGAATTAAAAAGAAAAAATTTCATTGCCGTCGTTCTAATTTCACTTCTAATTTTAGTTAAGAAAAAAGTTTTTGTAAGAAATTACTAAGAAGACAGCAAAATGGGATTTAAGCAAAGCAAGCCTCATCGTCGCTTAGGGCGCCATCTCTTAACCAAAAGGCAGAGATATTCTAATCAATTTGTTTGAAAATATTTAATCGCTGACGTTCTTATGTCATGTTCTAACTTTAGCTTTAAAAAAAAAATTGAATGTTTTTTTATTAATAAATGTTTTTAAGGAAATCTAATGGAATGTTCATAATTTAAATTTTTAGAGCGCATTAGGAATAGTTTAGAGCGCCATCTCTTTGCAAAAGCGAAAACTACATTAATCGAATTAAAAAGAAAACATTTCATTGCCGTCGTTCTCATTTCACTTCTAATTTTAGTTAAGAAAAAAGTTTTTGTAAGAAATTACTTTCAAGGAAAACAAAATGGGATTTAAGCAAAGCAAGCCTCATCATCGCTTAGAGCGCCATCTCTTAACCAAAAGGCAGTCATATTTTAATCAATTTGTTTGAAATATTTAATCGCTGACGTTCTTAAGTCATGTTCTAACTTTAGCTTTAAAAAAAAATTGAATGTTTTTTTATTAATAAATGTTTTTAAGGAAATCTAATGGAATGTTCATGATTTAAATTTTTAGAGCGCCATCTCTTGACTAATAGGGAAACTATTTTAACCGAATTTAAAAAAAATCATGGCCTCGTTCATCTTATAACTCTATCTTAAATAAAGTTTTTTTTTATTTTTAAGAAAAACGAAAGATTTAAAATGAAATCTGTATCTCAACTAATTTTAACTTTCCAAAAAAAATATTTTTTTTAAATAACTAATCGTTTAGAAGAGCAATGGAAAGAATTTTTTCTGTTTTAATTGCAAACGACGAACTAAAACAAGTAAAAATATGTATCTTATTTCCACACCCTATATTGTACATAATATACAGGGTGCATTTCTGATTTTAAGAGATTCTTTTATAAACCAAAACTCAAGGACATAAAAATCAAAACCCATTTTTTTTGTAAATATATCTAACAAAAGCTTCGCCATTTGCATTGTTCGAAGACATTCAATGTATAGAGGAATGAGATAAACAAAAACAATTTAAGACTGATGAAAAGGTTTGAAAAAAGAAAACATGCGAGGTGACTACAATTAAAAAAATAAAACGAAACTTGCACTCTTCGAATCTTAAATTGAATAGTGAGTCCATGTTTTTGATAAAAGATTGTCAACTTCAAATCGAAGTACTTGCGTTGGATTGGGTTGAGTTGAGTGTAAGTTTTTGGACAAGAAACTGTTCAGTTTTGATATTTCTGTTTTCTCTTTGTGTATCTTTGGTTTTATTTAACCATCATCTTCTACATAGCGCATTACGTTCTTCCAGGGCAATTGTTTACAAACGCATAAGTCGTCATTTCCTTTCTTTCTTCTTATGGATTTTTCTACAATTGTTTTCATTTAAATTTTCCAATTATGTTTTTGGAATGTTTTTGCAACATTGGTTTGATGGTTTTAAACTTGCTGTTATAAAAATTTAGTTGCAAATCGTTTTTGATTGCATCCAGCATCCTCTGTACAGCAGTTTCAGTCCTATTTGGGGCCTCGCCCGCGATTGCAGCATGTCGCTACTTAATATTTTCCTTGCTATTATACATAACATTTTTTCAAGATAGTTACGCATACCCAAGTCTTCATTACTTTCGCTCTTCTGCCCTTGTCTACGATTATTTTTAATACATTTTCCAATTCCTTGAGGCGTTTCTGCGACATTGGTTTAGCCCTTTTTCCTGTTACGTACGTACCTTTCCTTCTTTGTTCATTTCTCAGTTACAATCAGCCACCATCTTGTTCGTGTTATATCTCAAACGCCTTGTTCCTTCAAGGCATGTTTCCTTAAGCTGTAAAATTCATCTGCATCACGTCCAAGGTATTAGACCCCTATTTATATTAGGGTGACCACAAATCATTTTTCGAAAAGCTTGCCAAGGGATGAATGGTACCTCCACCATTTTAAATGTTGGGAAAGGAGAGCAACAACGGGTATTTCGACCTATATTCCGCCGCCTGTCGGTCTGAATCAGGTCTGGTTTCTCCAAAATAATTGGGAGTGCTTTTTCCAAGAATTTTGCCCAACTCTGCTTTAAAGACATTCATAACTGTATAAGATCAATAGGTACATAGGTATTTGATTTCTTTTACATTTTGCACGTATTCGTTGTTGTTGCTGCCAATTATTTTCCGTTGCAGTCACTGTCCCATTTATTATCTTCTCTCTGGGAAATATCTTTATATTCCAGAAGTGATCCAACCTATTTATGTGCAAACAATCTAAGATGAGCGTTTCAGTATGTAAGAAACGAAAACGAAATCGCCGTTCTTTCCATCATCAAACACGGAAGCATCGTGCTCTTATTATCAAATGAGTTGCGCCCGATGTAAAGGTCGTGAACGCACCACAAAGACAAGCCGACGAGCCGGCTCGAAAGAAAAATCTTTAATTATTATTGTTGTCTTCCTGCTGCCTGACGCTGACGGTGACAGCGTGTTTTCGCATCTTTTATTCATGAAGGTGAAATCAGCGCGCTTCGGTGAATTACGCTTAAGGACGGTGGCATACCTGAATTAATTTAACGACTGATATATTAGGGTTAATCACACGGCTTCTCTGTGGGCAGGAATAATTAATTCATTTGAGTTCTTGCTGTATTTAATACAGATAAAGGCTTACATTCGCAATTGCAGTTCAGCCGAGTTATAATAAATTAATTTACTACCCCCTCCCACTCAAACCCCCAGTTTAAAATTGGAATACTATATCTCTGAAGTTCCAATTACTTTTTCGTTGTTATAATTTGATTCACCGATTAATTTAATTTAGATATAATTCATTATTGTAATAAAATATTTAATTCAATAATAAATCTAATAGATATCTAGAATTAATCTAGGCAGCTGTATGGTTGATTCTATTAAAGGACCTAGGCCTTTAGTCGGCCGCCGCGTTTATTTGATTAATTTATAAGAACGATAATCGATTGTTACATGATCAATCAAACAAAACGTGATTGATTTAAATACGATTAATCAATCTGCGTGTGGTTTTGAATTTAACAATAAGTCTTCATTGAAAACATCTTATCTGAAGATATTTATGCTTTTTTTTTATTGGTTTAAGGTCCCCAGCGAAAGCAGCGTAGGCACGAACAGTACAACTTCGTCGGAGGTGTCCAGACCAGTGTCGTTGACGAGTTTGGGGTCTTGTTCTTCGAGTGGGAGCAGCGGAACCCACCAGCCAGGATCGGCTTATCAAGCGTCTGCAGAAAGCCTGGACAGCGATCCTGAGCCGTCTGGTATTCAAGGTGAGCCAAGGATTAATGTAGGCGTTGATCTTATTTGTCAGGTTGAGGGAGCAACTTCTAAGAACCACTTTATTTAATAAACATTTGGAATTTAGAAAAAAAAAAAACACAAATGCTTTATTTTTGCTTTTACTCATTCGATCTTGCCCACACGTCGGTGTCGTCGTTGAATTCGTAAATTTCAACCATCTTAGTCTCGATCTCCAACGTAGAACCTGTTCGGAAAAGAATCTTTAATGCACATCCCCTGTTCCGTTAACTTTTTTTTTGCATTTTTTGCAATTAAAGGCTTGTTTAAGGCGTAAGATATGCACGCACATGACGTCCTTCGAACGATTTTTATTTCTTGATTTGCAGGATCGGCCGACAGTGGGATCGCTGAAGAACCCACGGCGATCTGTCGGAAGGAATACGACGTTGTTGCCGAGATCATTGATACCGAGACTAAATACGTCGAAGATCTCCACAAAGTAATTCAGGTATGTCTCATTTATTTCAGAAAAAAAAAATATTCTAAATACTTTTTCAACCAAGTTTCTTAATTGCTAAATTTTTTTTTCTTCAATGGAAGAAACTGATTCGTTTGAATAAATCGGAAGCGATTACTCACGGTTTTGATTTCTTCCTAATTCACTGCGTGACCTATTAAGGACAGTTGTTGTTAATAATAATTAACGCCGAAGGTTGTTCGGCCATAGTAACTCATAAGGTGTTAATATGAATAATAAAGTGGAATTTAGGATTAATTGCTCTTGACAATGCGGTGCAGTGGCCTTATTATTGTTGCTCGAGCGCGTTATTCATATTTAGAGCACGCAGACTGAATATTAAACAGTGTTTGCTCTTTTAATTTTTTTTTATTAATCTTGTACTTGTTCATAATTCTAAGAAAAATAGTCTAAGATATATTATGAATAATTTGGTAGTACTTAGGTCCTTTTAATTTTTGACAAGAAGAACCAATGTTCTGTTTGTCACACGAAAAGTTGGCCTAATTACTCGAAGTACTCGCAAAGGTCTTTCGAGTCAAATTTTGGAAGCTGTAAATTCATAGTTTTCTCAAAATAAATAGTAATATTAATAGTGAATCTTCGTTGTTTTCATCAATCAAAAGTGACCAAAAATTTCTTGTAGAACATCCCTTATCCTGTTCTAAGTTCAATATTTTCCTCCATGAGTTTTCGTTTGGTGTCATTGTCTTTGCTTCAGACTCTGTTAATATTTTCGTAGGTTCCACGTTCCAAATGCTTCTGGGTCTCTCTTTGACGTGCTTCTTTTTTCTTCATTCCACCACATGATCCATCTTCATCCCTTCTCCTCGACAGATTTTTTGGTTGCATTTTGGTTTTAAGCTTTCCTGCTAGAATCCACGATTCACAAGTTTGCTTAACCCAAAACCCTCTCTATCATTAAACTGACAGTTCGTAAAATCTTCTTGGATAGCGCATAGGAGTGAATAACATGAAAAACAAGATATGCAAAATCATTGATACGAGAGAGAAAAAAGAGTATTACCCAAGAAATACAGGGGACAGTTCACGAATACCCTCTTAGTGAGGAGGTACGTTCATTTTCGATAAACTCTATACATAAACTTTAGTAACGATCGTCAATGCGCATGGAAGTTTTCAACGAATCCTTCATGACGATTTGGGAATGAATATTGTCCTATATTTCTTTCATAATTTGTTTGTCTTTCTTAATTTTTTCATATATTCCATATTCCAAATGTTTCTGTCAACGAAAGTCCAAGTAAAACGGTGTTGCTTCCATTTGCCAGTTTTTTAAGTGATAGGAACAGGAACATTCTTGAACCATTGCTTAGTTGCCATACTTTTTGAAGAAAAAATGTCATAAACCAAATTTGGGGAATGTTTGGAAAAACGTGTGAAAAGCAATTACAATTTATTGCAAAATTGCGAAAGAGAAATGAGATGGTGAAGACCAGATTAGAGAAATGAGATGGTGAAGACCAGATTAGAGAAATGAGATAGTGAAGACCATATTAGAGAAATAAGATGGTGAAGAGCAGATTAGAGAATTGGAGAAAAGCCAAAATGAAGAGGAAATGAAACACTGAAGGGGCTTCAGATTTGGGGATTCTACAAAAATTCCATTGCGCGGAGAAACTGACAAAAACAGATTAGAGAATTCGAGGAAAGTCAAAATTAAGAGGAAATGGAATACTAAAAAGGCCTCAGATGTTTGAGATTCTACAAGAATTACATTCGACTGAAGCACTGGCCTCTTTTATACTCTTTTTTTTTGTACGTTTAGAGCCAGGCATTGGCTGGTTCGTTGTACATTTGTTTTTATTCTTGTCTCACGGATTATCTTTTCTACTGTCAAATTAAATAAACTTGTCGACACAGGACCCCCTTGTCTTAATCCTGTCTTCACCTTAAACTTGGAATTTTTAGTTCTTCCTTTAATAAAATCAAAAAAAAAGAAAGAAAAAGAGAGAGTATAAATGGTTTGACAAGGAATGTGAAAAATAATAGAAAATCTTGAGAGAATCTTGCCAATGAACCTGCCAATGTCTGGCTTATGCGCATGATTTAACAGTGATTACAAGAACAAAGGAAAACCTTAAAAAAGTCCCAAGCCGAATAGAAGAAATTAGAAAGATAAGAAAATTGGAAATAAACGAGCAAAAAACACGGAGATTACAAAGAAGAGGGAGAATAAAAACAACAAAAATTTAGAAATGATAAACAACTTAGGTAAAAAATATACGTATGAAAAAGCGAATAAATTTAATTATCTGGTGACAATAACAGAAAATGGACAAGAAAGGACAGGGATACAAGAAATAATAATAAAAGGGCAAGGAAGACTGGGGGCAATGAATCCAATTTTGATATCAAAAATTATATCAGGAATAACCGAAGAAAAATATGTATGACAATCGTCAGACCCACGATGACATGGATGCGGAACATGGAAACTGAATGCAAGATAAAAAGAGATATTCGAGATATGATGGCAAAGAGAAGCTTTGAGAAGAATATACGGAGGGAAGAAAGAGGAAGGACTATGGAGAAGAAGAACAAACTATGAATTAAACTCCTTATAAGCCAAATCATAAGAAGCCAACGATTAATAAGATGGTTGGGACACGTGGTGAGGATGAAAGAAGAAAGACCGGCAAAGACAGGTGCCGAGCTAAATGGATGGATTCAAACAGTAAAACAAGATTTGGAGTTGAGGGAATCCCGCACTGGGAAAAGCTAACAGGAGATAAAAAGAAGTGTAGACAAGTTTGGCCCCTAGAGCCTCGAGCTATATGGATGAATGGAACAGTATTGAAAATATGCCGGATTAGAGGATTCAAGAAAAGCCAAAATGAAGAGGAACTGGAAAACTGAGAGAACTTCAGATGTTTCAGAGGCTCTGCAACAATTCCTTTCGACTGAGAAATTCAGAAAAACAACCACAGTTTTCAAAACTATTTAATTACTACTTTTTTTCTTCTACTATGTGACTCTGTCTTTTTTTGTTTTTGTTTTTGTTTTGTTCTAAAAGCTGGGGTGTTTGAATTCTGTCTTCTATAAGTACCTACATACAATTTTGTTTTGATCATTGCTCCTCACCATCAATCTTGTCTAAAAATAAACAGACATCAGGTTGGGACAAATCAAAATGAACGCCCTTCTGCGATAGGCAGCAAGGCACATCATCAATGAGAAAATTGCTCTCCGCGTCAATTCATGAAACATGACCAGCCACTCGGTTGCAGATAAATCATGCTCCGGATATTTCATTAGGTGGTCGTTGAATCCGTCGGCGAATTTCGAGCGGGGGGCGGCTTTTCCGCCGCCAAAATAAAAATGCGCCCGCATTGCACATGAGTAATGCACCACTTCCGATGACCTTGAGCGCGGACGCGACTTTTGTATGCGGCCTGCGGCTTCATGGGGTTCCTCCAGCCATTGATTCGTCATGCATCGTTGATTTGACGATTCGGTGCACGTGTTCTTTAATAAGTCGTTTCCGCCCATTATTATTGAAAAACTAGGATACAGAAAAAGTATTCATAGTCGGCTTGTTTGTGCTCTTCAGTCTTCACATGTTTGCTTAAAAGTGAACGTAACTAAAGAAAAAATGAACACTTCCAAAGAGCGATGCCAGAAAGTTTTAAAAATTTCAGTAGAACTCCCTCCAATCTAAGCCGCGTTGCAAAGAAATCGTGAATGGAGTGTAGCCGCGCGGACGTCCACCGAAATTTTTACAACCTCGTAGCGTCACTGCTAGTATTGCCAATTATTGGTGACCGTTTTACACTAGAGACTCTTTATAAAACTCAACCAGGATTCCACCAGATCATCTTTTCAGAACCATGCTATAGCATTGAGCAACCTGCAGTGGGATTTTTAATGAATCATGGCCCTAAACTCAGACTGTCTTCAATCATTATTAATGATTTAAATCGTCCCCATCATTAATTAACCAATCAATCATTATCATTGATTAAAGGCAGTTTAAATTTGGCGCCATAATTTTTCCGTTTGCAAAAAGTGTGAGGGACAGAAGCGAATCTTGTAATGTACCTCAGCCACAGCATAAGCTCCGCCTTCGGTTTCCCTTCACTGTAATGAATTACTGGGAACAATCGTTAAATTATATTTTGATTTAGATTATTAATATTACAAGTAACTTCGCCTTGCGACCTTTATTTAAAAAAAAGCAACAAAAACTTGTTATCATGATGAAAACTGTACGAACAAGAAAGTGGAAGCCGAAGGCAGAGCTTATGCTGTGGCTGAGGTACATTCCAACATACACGAGGTTTTTTGGGACCCAAGGTTGCCAGATTTTCTTGGGGCAATGTCGCCAACTCATTGACAAAATGTAGCCAAAAGGTGCCAATTTTTTTCTAAAATCATAAACAAAAAGTCGCCGATTTGGCATATCAAAAAATCAGAACAAGTGAAAAAAAAAACAAATGAAACCTGCCAGTCAGAAACAAAAGAGAAATGAAAGCAGTGGCAACAAAATACAAGGCGTGAGGTGAACAAAAGAAAAACAAAGGAAGATCAACAAGCAAGCTGTAGAAAAATCAACAATACGATAAAAAACAAAAAGGAAACGAAATACAGTGCGCAAAGCGAAACAAAATAAATGAAAAACGGCGAACTACAAACACGCTTCAATAAAATACACAAAATCAATTCTATAAAAAAATACATAGTACGAAATTATAAATAAACAAAACAAAAGAAGTTTCACGACTAACGTTAACAAAAACCAAATGATCTTCAGACGAATTAAAAAAAAACTAGTAGAAAACAAAAGATAACTGTAAAAGGGCAACAAAATGTGAAAAATCAATAATTTTGATAAATATGAACAAAAAAAAAATACAACAGCGTAAAATGAACTTAAAAAAAACAGAACAGGAAAATGAAAATCGTTGAAAGTTTTTGCAGATAAAAAGGAACTGCAAAAAGTAGTCAAAAACAAAGAAAAATATATAGTGAAAAACATAAAGAACAGAAAAAAAAACAAAAGCAGATCGATTGCTTAGATGAACGAACCAAAAACAAATGAATCCTTCAGACGAAAAAAATAATTGTAGATAATTGTAAAAAAGCCTCAATCAACAAAATGTGAAAAATCAATTAGATAAAAATAAACAAAAGAAAAATAGTAAGTATAAAATAAATTAAAAAAAAAAATCTGAAGTACCACTGAAGTTTTAAGATGGACAAGAAAATGAAAATTGAAAGTTTTTGCAAAAAAAATACAAACAAAAAAGAACGGTAAAAAGGAGTCAATAAAATGCAGAAAGTCAATTTGATTAGAATGAAGATAAATGCGAAAAACAAAAGAAAAAATAAGACGTACGAATACACAAAAAAAAAAATAATGAAGAGACGACGATTATCCGGCAAAAACTTTTGCAAGTCAAGAAACTGACAGGAAACAAAAGGACAAAATGAAACAAACTCACAGTGAATAAAATGCAAAACATCAATTCCTTAAAACCAAAAAGAAAGAACAATTATGAAACGAATAAAAAACAAAAGAAAACGATACTGAAAATATTCTAATCATATAATACCTAAATTAAAGTAGCTTCATTATTGATCGCATGGTATATATTTTCTTTTTCGTTGTATGAAAACAATAAAAGTAGCCCAAATCAGGTGCAAAAAGGAAAATTTTTAAACGTCAAATAATGTGTAAAATCTAGCCCAAATTTCGCCCAAACGGGCAACCCTGTTAGAACTTTTTTTTGTTTAACGTAATAACAATTTAATATGGCGGCAAATTTAAAAATATCAAACACTTTTTTTGAATTTAATCAATGATTATTTATTTAATTATTTCCCATTTTGAGTGCAAAAAAGAAAACAGAAGCCATTCTACTTTTTTTTTGTTACAAAATATGCAATTACACTATTTGCACGGACACGTTATAAGAATTATGCCCGATTTCTTCACCTCTAAGGCTTGGTTTCACCATCACAGTTTAACTTTAAACTTCGCTTTATTCCCATGGTAACAATTGCAAGGATAATTGTTTCCATAGAAATAAAACTGAGTTTAAAGTTAAACTGTGACGGTGAAACCGGGCCTTAGTAAATTTATCAGCCAGGTAATATCCTCGGAAACTATTATCAACACAATGGTTTTACCTGGTAGATAAATTTATCAGGCATTAATAAATGAATTTCAAAAGAATGCGAAAACACTAGCAGTAATTAATATATAAATTATGAAAGAATTGAATGGTAGGTACTCGCAATGAATTTTTATAATGCTTTCTGTAGCTCATTTTAATAAAAATATGAACTTCACAGGTTTTTATTTTCAAAAGCACACACAAGCAGTGACTTTTTAGAAGTATTTTATGAAACTCTTAGCAAACTGAATTTCATTGCGGAACTTACAGCATTTTCGCTAACATTCTCCCACTCCAACCGATTACTACTAATTATGTTTCCATTCCGCGAAGAGCCATAACGGTACTACTTGGACGGTTCAACTAGTTTCTCAAGGAACTAACTACTAATCCGCAAGACAGTCAACGCACGCATCTTTTTCCTCTTTCCATTTAAAGCGGACACATTTTCTCTTTGCCCATCATTACAAGAACACAAAACATATCGCTCTTGCAGCAACGGCCAAATCTCGGGAGGCTCTTCTTCCAGGGCGTCCCCGAAGTTCGGCCTTGAAACAGCGAACGAACGATTACCTACCTGGATTTTAAAGTGATTCACAGTTATCGACTGTACGAAATTTTGATTATGTTTGTTGGGGCCACGTCAACTGGAAAAGAGGCTTTCGTAATTCCGGTGGCGTTGTAAAATGCTTCAATGTTTACTTGCGGATTAATTTGTAATTCGTTTGATTCATGCGTGAGTGGCTTCGTGGAACGCATGAGGAAATGCGATGGGATATGTGTCATCGATTACTTAGCGATCTGTACAACAGTTTGTTCTGAGATTCAAGAAAAATTACCGACTTTTATCAAAATCTTTGATATTAATTTTTTTTTTTATTTTAATTTAGCATATCAAGAAATAAAGGAAACAAATTTTTGCCTGTTGTTTAATGAATACACATTAAAGGAAAAAAAATCACGCTTTATTGTACTTACAGTCTAAGCAAAGCAAAGAAATAGTAAACAATTACAGTTTTCTGTAATTTTTATTTCTCCAAAATGCTGCTGCTGCTTAAATACGCCTTCGCAGGTTGTCACTTAAAAATTCTGAAAGCTTTTAAATCTGAAATGGTATTATTTTTAAATACGACTTTACAAGTCATGTTTAAAATCAATTTTGACAAGCTCAAAACTTTTGTTAAATCTGTCAAGTCGTATTTAAATATTACCGTTTTGGAGAATGAAACATTGCAGGAAACTGTAATTGTCTACTGTTTTGTTGCTTTCGGCCCTAACTGTGATATAACATGCAATCAAGAAACATAACAGTTTACGATTTTTGTTGTGTTATAAAGCAGAGCGCCCACTAAACCGATATGACAAGTGATATTGCATTTTTCACTTTTTTTGTATTTTAAATGAACGAAAAAATCGGCGATATGGTATACCAAAAAATCAGAACAAGTGAAAAAAAAAACAAATGAAACCTGCCAAAAAGTCAGAAACAAAAAAGAAATGAAAGCAGTGGCAACAAAATACAAGGCGTGAGGTGAACAAAAGAAAAACAAAGGAAGATCAACAAGCAAGCTGTAGAAAAGTCAACAATACGATAAAAAACAAAAAGGAAACGAAATATAGTGCCCAAAGCGAAACAAAATAAATGAAAAACGGCGAACTACAAACAAACGTCAATAAAATACACAAAATCAATTCTATAAGAAAAATACATAGTACGAAAGCATAAATAAACAAAACAAAAGAAGTTTGGCGACTAACGTGAACAAAAACCAAATGATCTTCAGACGAATTAAAAAAAAAAAACTAGTATGAAACAAAAGATAACTGTAAAAGGGTGTCAATCAACAAAATGTGAAAAATCAATAATTTGATAAATAAAAAAAATACAACAGCATAAAATGAAATTAAAAAAAAACAGAACAAACAAAAATCCTAGAAACTGCCTTCGGCTATGTAAAATAATTTGGGTATAACATAATTTGAAACACTTCTTAAAAAATACCTCCTCTTCTAGTAATTAACGATTGAAAACAGTGGAATAAATAAATTTAACAGCTGATTTTGAAAATTCTCTAGATTGTGAAAAACTCCCCCGGTACCATTGAAATTCTCTAAAATACGGAAATTTCATTATTTTCGAGTGCCAAATAAACGCGAATCCTGAAATGTACCTCAGCCACCTCACCTCTGGCCTCCCTTCTCTATAGTGAGTTGATTAATCACGTCATAATAACAAAGCTAAGCAAGATATACGCCTTTTAACGTCAATAATAATATTTTGTAACAAATAGTTTTTGAACTTTTAAAGAAAATAGTTTCTTTAGATTTTAAACAGACAGTTTTAACAGTTTTCATCGCACAAGAATCGACTTACCTAATTATTAAAAAGTACAAAGTTTTTTTCATCTCGAACCGGACAGAAATATGAAGGGAAAACACTCAACGTTTCGCTATAGATTTATAGCTTCGTCAAGAGTGAAAAAAATTAATTAATTTTTAATGATATTTTGATTTAGATTATTAACATCGGAATTAACTTCCGTAATTTCCTCTTTCCCATACAAAAAAAAAATTGTAGCAAAAGGGGGAAGCCGAAGCAGGGTTGCCAGATGTTTTTCAGGCAATGTCGCCAACGCCTTGACAAAATCAAGCCAAAATGCGCCAATTTTTTCTCAAGTCAAAGACAAAAAAAACTGAACATCGCCGATTTGCTACATCAAAAATAAGAAAAACAAATGAAACCTGCCAAAAAGTCAGAAACGCAAGAAAGAAAGCAGCAACAACAAAATATAAGGCGTGAAGTGAACAAAAGAAACAAAGGAAGATCGACAACACTAATTCGTAGAATAATACGATAAAAAAAAACAAAAAGGAAACGAAAAACAATACGCAGGACTTAAGAAGATCACAGATGAGGCACAAAACAAATAAAAAAATGACGAGCGTCAATAAAATGCGCAAAATCAATTCAGAAAAGAAAAATGCGACATAGTATAAAAGCATAAAAAATCAAACAAAAAAAAACAAAAGAAGATTAGCAACTAAGATGAACAAAAACCAAATGAATCACCAGAAAGAACAAAATAATAAAAAGAAATCTAGTAGAAGACAAAACATATCTGTAAAGAGGCGTCAATCAACAAATTGTAAAAAATCAATTTGATGAGTACCTACGAACAAAAGAGAAATGCGAAAACATAAAATGAATTTAAAAGAAAACACAGAAGTACCAGAATAATAAGACGAACAAAAAGATGTGAAAGTTTTTGCAAATAAAAAGAAATTTGTAGGAAACAAGAAAGAATTTTAAAAAAGAAGTCAATAAAATGTGAAAACCAATTCGATTATAACAAGAGAAAATGCGGAAAACCCAGGAAAAACAGCAAAAGAAAAAACAGAGGAAAAACATAAATGAAAAAATGGCGGCGATTTTCCATTTTCCGACCGAAAACTTTTGCAAGTCAAGAAACTGACAGGAAACAAAAGGACAAAATAAAAAACATCAATTCCTTAAAACAAAAAAGGAAAACAAATGTGAAATGAGCAAGAAACAACCGAATGAACAAACAGAAAACGATGCTAGAAATATTCTCGTCACATAATACTTTAAATTAAAGTACGCCGTGGGCAGCCATTATTGATCGCATTGTATATTTTTTCTTTGTCGTCACGTAAAGATAACAAAACTAGCCCAAATCAGGCGCCAGGCGCCAAATAAATTTTTAAACGCCAAATATGTCTAAAATGTAGCCCAAATGATGGAATTTCATCCAATCTGGCAACCCTGAACCGAAGACGGTGTTTATGCATGCTGTTCGTGGCTAAGGTACGTTTCAAGGTTCGGCAGATACACTTCAATTTTTTGGGGTAACCACCGCCAAAACGGAGAAAATTTGTTCTAATTAGATTGCGCAGATTGCTCGATTAGAGACTTGGGATAGTTTTAATACTTGAAGCCTATTTATATTTGCCAGATATTTGTAAGGATACCGAATTCAATATCGAAATTCCTGAATGCGTTTTTATACCGCAACAATTTCCGGAACTCCGCTTTTAATTCGCGAAGCCATTTCTTTTTTTCCTTTTCAATACACGGCCCACGATGATTAATTATTAAGCAGTAACCGTTGCGACGACCGTAACGGTATCCTTTTTATTCCGCGCAAATTTCTTTCTGCGGCGATTGTACTCGGACTACTCAGAAACGGTACATTCTTACATGGACAAAGACATAAGAGCCGTGCACGCATTCGAAACTCCCCGGCGTCCCGTCCGAACACAAAAGAGATTTACACACTAGAAAAAGAAAAGTCTCACCTTAATTAATTAACAAGTTATTTGATTTAGCGAACGTCGAGGTAATTTACTGACACGTAAAGTTAAAAGAAAGTTTTTTTTTTTAATAAGCCCTCAGTCTCGTTGTTATTGCTAAAGCGAGGATTCAAAAGTACCTGCCTCGGATTTATCGGTTATTTCGCCACAAGGCGAAAACGTAAATAACAATAACTCTAAAGACTCTAATGCTTCGATTTAAACATTCGAGTGAGAATGCGAGCGAAATCGGAACAAGTACCGCGCTGGTACTATTTTGCCCTTGCTTTGGTGCTCACACTTTTTTTTATTTTTAGGATTACCTGGAACATTGGAGGGCTGATCCGGATTGCGCCCTACAAGAACACCTGCCCCATCTCTTCAGCAACTTAGAAGCTATCCACGAATTCAATAGCTCATTCCTCGAGCAGTTGAGGGAAGCCAAACTGGATCCTTCCCTGACAGCCAAAGTTTTCATCAACAACTCGGGTTTTTCCATTTACACCGACTATTGCACGCACTACCCAAAGACTTTAACCGTACTTACCGAACTAATGGGGAACGAAGAGACTGCCAGGTATTTCAGAGAAGTGCAGCTCCAGAAGAACCATGACTTACCACTCGGGTCTTACCTCCTCAAGCCCGTGCAGAGGATCCTGAGATATCGCCTATTACTAGAAGTAAGCTTTTAGATTTTCTAACAATACAAGTACCTACATGGGGGTTGTTTGGTTGCTTTTTTTTTGGTAGAGACTGTCGGAAATGTGTAAGCCTGAACACAAGCCAGTTGTTGACCTGGCTTTGACGACGATGACGGGGGTAGCTGTCCACATAAATTCCATGAAACGCAAGCACGAAAACGCCGTTAGGATCCAGGAGATCCAATCACAGCTTTACGGTTGGGACGGCCCTGATTTAACCACTCTGGGCGAACTCATTGCGGAGGGTACCTTCAGAGTCGGCGGGGTTAAAGGCAGAAGACATGTCTTCCTCTTCGATAAACTGTTGCTCCTCACCAAGTGTAAACACGACGGAACCATCACGTACAAATCCCATATAATGGTAAAAAAAATATATTTCTTCCAAGAGGGTAAAAAATGTCAAGCGCTTTGCATTCGTCTTTTCAGTGTTCGAATTTGATGTTGGTCGAGCAGGTCCGAGGGGAACCCCTGAGTTTCCACGTTCTACCCTTTGATAATCCGAGATTGCAGTGCACGTTAAGGGCGAGGTCGCCGCAGCATAAAAGAGAGTGGACCGGGCAGCTTAAACGGGTGATTATAGAAAATTATAACGCTGAAATACCCAATCATGCGCAACAACTTCTGATGCAGCTTGGGCAGGATCCACCCGAAAAAGGTACTTATAATACGTCCACGCAGCTTGGCTATATTAAAATAAATTAAATTAATTTGATGACATTGCTCAATCCGTTGGATTAAAAAGAAAATGCGATGAATCAAGAAAATTTGACAATAGTTTAAAGAAAAGAAAGCACAAGTATTTGTGCGACGCTTATTTTGTGATTTGTAAATATATAAAAAGTATTTTCAGCATTAAAACAGTAGTGTTTCAGCATGACGATATTGGCAACCAAAAACTCGACATAAAACAAATTCCGCATTTGGCTTCACAAAAATCAGTTTCAATGTAGGTATTATCAGCTTCATTATTCGATAAAGAAACGCTTGCTTTCTCCCCCCCGCCCCTCGCAAAGCATGACGGAATGAGAACACATTTTTCGCGCACGTTTTAAGCATTTCGCTTTGCTTTTTTTGTAAAGAGAAAGAAATGTATGAATTTTTGCAGACGTTAATTAGTTATTTATCAGTCAACCAAAAGAGTGAGTTTTTATTAAACAAAAAGAAAAAGAAATCAAACTAACATCATTTTGGCTTTAATTCATCTATCACTACTATCGGATTAAAAAGTCAATTCGTTGTTCTAGAGCATTCTGAGAGTATCTCCATCTGTTGTTATTACATAAGGTTAAAATAAGATGGAAATACTCTGAGAGTGTTCTAGACACGTGTGAAAGGGGGTGTTCAGTACAGGGATACAAAATTTAGGATCTATTTCTTTCACTATTACTTAATGTAAAACCAATCCAATTATGTACATATAATTTTAAAATGCTCATATTTAAATTATTTTAATCCGATAATAATGGCTAAATACATAAAATTTTAGTAGAAAAGATAAAATTTGCTGAAGCTCACATATTTTCAGAAGAGTCCACTGAATTATGGACGCCCTTGAAACAGCATTCAACCCCCCAATACCTAGAGAGACGCACTCGAGTCAGAAAATCCAGGGATTTCTCAACCAGACGGGCGGCCTCCCACGATCGTTCCTTTCCATCCCTCGGGAGCTGGCGGAGAAAATCCGAGCCCAACGTCGTCCAGCAATACGACACGAAGACTGTGCCATCGAGGATCTCGAAAATCAAGAAAGCCAAAGAGAGCACCGCAACTTTCTACACGGACCTGTCCGATTCGGAAACCTGCGACATCATCGATGAGACCGACAGCACAAGGCCACAGACTGAGAGCGATGATGTCGCAGAACAACCGAAAACAATCCCGACTGACGACGAAGAAGTCCAGGGGCCGAAAACCCAAGGGAAAATCGTCTCCGACCTAATAATGCAAAACGAAGAATTCCACAAGGCCATCAGCAGGCGAAACAGGAATTTGCGAGAGAGCGAGACAGACCCTAACATCTGCGTTAAGCAAGAGAAAGACCTCATCTCCACCAAGGCCGATTCACTTCCGAGGTCCTTCCAACTGAACGACCAAATCGATAATAGCAGCTCGGAATGCCTGAATAAATCAGAAATTTCTCTGAAAGAAGCCGACGTTGAAGTTGACCCGTAAGCAAAAGAAATCTCTTACAAACCTCCTTCTTTAATAATTATACAATATTTTACAGAGACATATCATCTCAGTTGAATAACACCGACCACCCCGAGCATAAAATCTACAGGAAATCAGCAATTCGCTTCAGTTTACTGCAGAGATACCACGCGATTAAAGATCGTCACAAAAAGTCGAGTGCAAAACAAGTTTCGAAAATAATAGGGGCAAGAATTGCAAATCCGGACTATGAGGACCCCCAGAAGCTCTTCTCGAGCCCCCAATTCCTGAGTCAATCAACCATGAGCATTTCATCCAGCCAGGAAGTCGACTTTGATGCACCCGAAGACTTGGATCTAACCATAAACGAGAACGAAGTACTTACAGAGTTTGACAAACGAATGCATAAAAGTCAGGAGGAACTGCAGGACGACTGCAAGAAATCTAGTCAAAGTCACAGTGCGAGCACGTCAGAGATCTGCACGACTGTAAATAAGCAAGTGTTCAATCGATGTAGCTCCGACATTATCACGTCTAGTCAAAATTCAGATAGCTACTACGAGAGTCTATTGGAAAAAAATTTGAACGACGAAGTCAACATTGAGAAATGCGATAGTTTTAGGATCTCTTCGAATTCCACCGTAACACACCACAAGTTCTCGGAGAAGATTACTGCAATATCAACATCAGACAGTAGCACATCGAAGTCGGCCGGTGAAATTAGGAGCCCCCTGCAAGAAAGAAAGTGTCTGCAAAGACCTACAAAGGCACCTCCACCAATACCAGCGAAACCTGCCCGATTTTTAAACACTGACAATAATTCAACGAGCTTAAAATATAGTAGTACAAATGTAGTATCGCATAGTAATGAAACTTACACGAGAATTAGTAAGCAGTTTACTAAGAGAGAAAATTCCTCCTCGACCAGTAGAATTAGTGAAATTAGCAGTAGTGAGCGAATCCAGTCGAAAGGCTGGGTGAAGACCATCGTGGGAAGGTTCGAATGATACTTGAAGAACTCCTAAGTTTCAAGTCGTTCTTCCTTGTGCTATAGTTGTGGCTGTTTCTATTTTTTTTTCCTCTCTATCGTTTTCAAGTGGAATTCCGTTTTAGAGAATTTTTACAACTTTACTACAAACGTCATTGTTGAAATTTGTGAATACTTAAAATTAATCCGCGTTCTAATTGAATTGTGTCTATCGAATAGAATGTTTGTCTATGTGCCAAATATTTAATGTAATTAGACTATTTTAATATATGCGATAAGATATTTTAATATTTTAAATTATTGTTAGATTATTGCACAAATAAAATAGTTTTTATATGACAATTTACATTGGCGTTTTTAATTGAATAAAGAACACGCAAAATCCTTTTTCAAGTTTATTAAATAACTTACTTACATTAACTGCCCGATATAGTCGGATCTTTTAAGCTTCTTCTTCAGCGAGGGCCACTGCACCAAAATGTTATCTGCCACGTACATTAAAATCTTCCCGCTCAAAGAAAAGCTTCGCGTCCGACAGAAACTCTCGATGAATACGATTCTCGTGTCGCAAACGAACGCTATCTTCAATACCAGCGATATCAAGCAAATTGGAATGCACGTTCCAGGCCCGTTACACAAAATCAAATCTGGCCTTATCCTAACAACCAACGGAATGCTGTAGATAATCGCGCACAGAGTTGTAAAAACGGATGACAGGTAGCTTTGGCTTACAACTCGACTTCTTGGAATTTGCTTAATGAAATAATCCTTGCCTGTTTCGGCCTCAATTATTTTGGAAAGGCTTGTAGAATCACTTTTTGCCAAAACATAGTACCTCGGTGTGTATTTACTAATGTCCAAAGTGCGAGTTAGAGACAACATTTCTGTTGTATGACCGCCGGATCCAATGCATATTAATGTTTTGGCAGGCGTCGTTCTTTCTTTCGAGGCATATTTCGTATGACCTGTGGCGATCTTATGTATGACATAAAAGACTCGTGTTAATATTAAAAGAAATATGAGAAGGGTTACTTCCAGTACTAAGGTGTCTAAAACAGTGCAGTGGAAAAATGTAAAATTAATCAAAATTTAATCCCCCTTACCTTCCATGCCTCTTCCACGCGAGTATACCAGCGAATTATGGTCGTTTATTTCATTTTCAGAAACTCTAATTATCCATATTTTCCTCAAAAGAACTTGCTGGGCATTGTTGAGGTTATGTCTCCTTCAGCGTTGCCAACAGAAGTTAGGAAAATTCCGTCTTGCGTCATGCGGAGTAATAAATTTCACTAAATTGAATTAAAAATTACAATAAATAACCGTTTATATTTTCTTGCAAATTTCTTTTCTACAATTCTGTAATTACTCACGAAGACAAAAGAAGTGCAAAAAAGTTTTGATTAATTAATTTCAGACCGAGAAGGAACAACAAATGACGATCCTCCGATCGTCGTTTGTTTTTCTTTTCGTTCGCAGAGGAAATGACGTTGGTAGTAGTTACGAAAAGAAAAGAAATATTTTAGGAAATAAAGGAAAGGAAAAACAAATGATTAATTCAAAGCTGCCACGAGACTGTGACACTTTCAAACAACAACGACAAAATCAGAAAGTGACAGCAATATTTGAAGATGGATGATCGTAGGAAAAAATTCAAAAAATTACGGAAACTTTCGAGGATAAAATTCAAACTTAAATATTCCAATAACAACAAGAACAAAAGAAGATCGACAACATACCAAGCCGAAGGATAAAGCAACGGTTTTCGGAACGAATTAAAAAGTTCGTAGAAAATAAAAGCAAACTGCGACGAAATGCAGCGCAAAAAATCAAAAGATTTCGACTGTGCAATGGACACAAAACGAATGAAAAAATAAACGAAAATTGATGACGTTGTCCGAAAAATAAACAAATCTCTAGACGAAAAAGCCAGCAGAAAACAAAACACAACTGTCAACTGTCAGTCAACAAAATGCGAAAAATCAATTATTTGATAAAAATTAACAAAAGAGAAATACCACAACATACTAAGATGGACAAAAAAATAAACAAAAATCGACGAAAATTTTGCAAGTAGAAACTCGATTAAGATAAATAAAAAAAATCCAATGAATCTCCAGACGAACAATAAAAAAAAGACCAGTAGAAAACAAACGAGTTTGATAAAAAAAAAACAAAAGAGAAATACGAGAGCAGACTGAGACGGACAAGAAAAAATGAAAATCGATGAACATTTTGCAAATAGAAACACGACTAAGATAAATACAAAAAAATAAACGAATCTCTAAACGAAAAATGAAAAGAGACTAGTAGAAAACAAAAGACGACTGCAGAAAGGCGTCAGCCAACAAAATCAATTTGATAAAAACAAATGAATTTGATAAAAATAAACAAATGAAAAATACGAAAGCATACAATGAATAAAAAAAAAGAAATACGAAGGACCACGATATTATGATGCAGACAAAAAGATGAAAATCGGCGGAAGTTTTATAAACAAACTCCTAGGAAACACAGGAGAACTATTAAAAGGAGTCGGTCGATAAAATACGAAAATCAAATAAAAAGAAAGATGCCAAAAACGGGAAAGAAAAAAAAAAGAAGATCGGATGGACAAAAAAGTAAACGGCGATTCTCCGGCCATAAACTGACTAAAGTCGAGAAACTGGCGGGATAAAAAATAAAACAAAGGAACCGTGAATAAAACGCAAAACATCAATTGTTTAAAACAAAAAAAAGAAGAGAAGGGAAAAATACGAAATTAACAAAAAGAAAAGCAAAAGAAAGCAATAGGCGAAGTATTCTCGTCATAATAATCATTCATATAATCCAATACCGGAGTTATGTGAAGACAAAAACAAGAGTAGCCCAAATGGCGGAAGCTCGCCCGATCTGGCAACCATGCTCGAGCTTTCCACACTTGGCAACGCTGATTGGGTATACAATAATTTGTTTAATGCAGCCGTGCTAGTTTGGTTGCCTATATTCATGAGTAGCATTTTTTGGAAATATGTGTTTACAAATAAGATTTGGCTAACAACTAAAGATAAAAAAAGTAAAAAAGCACCTTCTGAACTCTTAGATAATACATCTAAAAATAACTGCGTAAAGATTTCACTTTCACTCGTACAAAATTAAAAATGCTTAAGGTAAGTCAATTTGCTCGGCTGATGCCAGTCATTAAAAATATTTAAATTTGTAAAAATCCATTTTTATGTATAAGTAATGTGTAAATAAGTTTGCTTAATTCGTTCTTTTTTTTTTTTTGTTTTTAAAGGGGACCGTCTCGTTAGTCACCGGTGGGGCTTCCGGATTGGGGAAAGCTTGTGTGCAGCGACTCGCCCAACAAGGTAGCAAAGTGGTTTTATGCGACTTACCGACTTCAAAAGGAAGCGAAGTTGCAAAGGAGCTAGGAGAGAGTAACATTATTTTTGCTCCAGTTGATGTAAATGATTTTTCTTGGAAATTTTTCTGCGGAAAACGAGGAATGAATGAATTTTTTTAGGTGACGTCGGAAGCCGACATTAAATCTGCCCTCGATTTAACCAAGCAAAAATTTGGAAAACTAGATAACTTGGTGAACTGTGCAGGAATTGCAGTGGCATTTAAAGTGTACAATTTTCATAAACAGGTCCCACACGCCTTAGAAGATTTCAGTAAAGTCGTACAGGTATGTTCCACCCGCCACACTTCAAAATAATTTTAACCCCGACCGCAAATTTTATATTTCAGGTAAATACCATAGGGACTTTTAATGTTATACGACTTGCGGTGGGATTAATTGGACTGAATGAACCTAACGAGGATGGACAGAGGGGTGTGGTGGTGAACACGGCTAGTGTGGCAGCTTTTGAAGGACAAATGGGACAGGCTGCGTATTCAGCTAGCAAAGGCGGAGTGGCTGGCATGACTTTGCCTCTTGCAAGAGATTTAGCTAGTCAGGGAATTCGTGTGTGCACCATTGCACCTGGTAATTAAGCTGCTTGCTTAAGTATCAAAAAATTAAAGGCAGTTTTTCTAGGATTATTCATGACACCCCTGCTAAGTTCACTGCCGGAAAAGGTGATTGCATTCCTTCAAAAATCCATTCCTTTCCCCCATAGACTGGGAAAGCCAGAAGAATTTGCCCAGTTGGTGCAGGCCATCATAGAAAATCCAATGTTAAACGGAGAAGTCATTAGGTTAGACGGTGCATTACGTATGCAATAATTTCTATTTTGATACATGAAAGTTTTTATTAAACCATTAATTGATTAATTAATAACATTTAGTTAAAACCACAAGTCCCCGGCGTCGTCTTCATCTTGAATTTGCTGGGCCATGCTAACACCGGCACCCTCATCTTCACTTTCACTGACTGCGAGGTCGTCTTGGATCTTCATGCCTAAATCCATGGGCTCCATCGTAGTCATGGAGGTCGATGTAATTTTTGTGTCTTCTTCCTTGATGTCTTCCAAGTTACGTTGCTTAGGTAAACCGGCCATTAGGAAATCAGATGGATCATAATTGGGATCAACATCGAAACTTTCTTCTAGAAAAACGAATTTTACATTTACATTAGTATGGCTGTATTAAAAAAGAAAAAGTTGAAAACGGAAATTAAGAATGGTGAAGTCTTACCATTAACACAGCAGGCTTTTAATTTTTAATTGCATAATTTAAGTTAATAGAAAAAAAAATAAAATAAAAAAAATCTTACCCTTGTAAATTAAATTCTCACCGGCTTCAGGGTCATTCTGATGATAGTAGCCCATTGTGCCCAGCTGAACCATTGCTTCAGCTGCTTGTTGACTGTCGTCGTCTGCACCTGGCATTTCTGCATCGATGAGGATGCCGTCTTTGTTATCTTCGAACTCGTGAAGAGGGACTTCGTCGAGTTCTTCCTCGCTCGAAAATTGCAAGTCTGAAATCAAAGCTCTGAATTCTTGAAACTTGGCAATCAAAAATGGGGAGGTCTCACCCTCCTCTAAGGTTGCAGATTTTTTCTTTGGTTTACTTCGGCTTCGAGCCAGTTTTGACGGGGGACTACCCGCATCATCCCCTGTCAGTACACCGCCTTCAACATCAACAAAGTCATAATCCTCAGCGTTTGATTTTGAAAAGTTGTCGGGTGAACTCGCTTGACTTGCCCTGTCCGGCTCAGCGATTGTATAATTTTCTTCGTCACCACCCATCCAGGCCTGGTCATCATCTTGCATTGCACGTTCTTGCGCCAAGGAGATTTTACTTTCTAGCTGGGCAAGATGCTCATCGTACTAGAGAATTGAATTTGAGTTTACAAATGTCATGCTTGAAAGACTACATCAAATATACCTCATCTAAAGTTGCTTTGCATGCTTTAACGAGTTGCTCGGCTTTCTGAGTGAACGGTGAATCCTTACCATTATAAAGCGTGCAATTTTCTAAAATCTGCTGAATATCCATAAGGAATTCATGCCTGCTGTGGTATTTGTGGGCTAAAATAATAAAGAGTTAGTGACACCATTGTGTCCAAGTTAAACAAAAATTACCTGCAACTTTCTTTGAAATCGTTTCCAAATCCATAGGTCTCTTAATAATGTTGTAATAATCCTTGACGAGCTTTTTGTTAACCGGTTTCAAGAAAGGCCATGATTCTGACATGGCCTTCAATTTCGTGTTGACCACATTATCAAGAATGAACGTCAAAGCAACTTGATCGTTGTCGTCTAAAAGCGGGTTAATAGCTTTCTCCAATCTCATCAGCCTCTCTTCCTTCTCTCCTAACCGCTCCACACATTTATTTAGCATTCTTTGCGCAGCAATTGTCAAACTGCTCTTTGCTCCTGAAGGATTTTGTTAGGTTAATGTATTCTGAGGGGTTTTAACTTACCGTTGTAAAGCACAGAATTCTCGTAGATTTGATTGATGTCGGCCAAAAACTCCTCGCGACTCTGATATTTCTTCTGCCTTAAATTATCGCGTATTGTTTGAAGGTCCATCGGCCTCTGCACGATCCTGTAATAGTCCATTACCAGTTTGGGATTGACGGGGAACAGGAACGGTTGCACGTCGGGCATATCACGAAGTTCATTCAAAATATTTTCCAGGATCGTCGACAATACAACTACGGGATCTGTGCGTCGCCTGTTGGCAGGTCGATTTTGGCGTTTCAAGTAATCGCAGTGGAGATCTGAATTGCCCCGTCTTCGCTTACGTGAATTCATCGCATCTCTCGGCACTTTTAACAGGAGAGTGCGCCTCTTCATTTCTTCTGCGTGCTGTAATGAATGAATGAATGAATGAATGGTGAAAGCCAAATGACTCATGAACAAAATTTGAATAGTACCTTCAGTAACTTTCCTGACAGCTTCACTTTTGTGCCATCTACATTTACGAGGTCCTCATCGTCTGTGTTTAATTGCTTTTCTATTTCTTCCTCTTGTTCTTCGGTCATAGCAACATTAAGGGGGACTGTCGATCCTGAGTTTTGATACAAAGGACAGGCCTTATTGGTTCTATTAAAAAAAAAAATCATCAATTCACTAATTTAAAGTTTGATAAACGATGGAAAACTATCACCTCATGTGCCCCACGTTACCACAAGCACCGCATTTCAGTTTTAGGTCAGGTTTTAACTTGGTTTTTCGCCTTGATTTCTGAGGGGAAAGCACTGGTTTACTAGGAACTGGAGTTACTGGTGCTGATGGGGGTCCTATATAATATTAATTTTTTTTTTACGAATTTTACTGCAGGAATTAAAGTTCAAACCTTCTAAAATTGCCGGCTTATCAAGGCTAGTATTCGAATTGCTGCCGGTTGTGGTCACGTGCTGTTGTCCTAGGGCCAACCTTTCTCTTTCCTGGTTCCTTTTAATCCGCCTCAACTGTTCCTGGATGCGTCGCTTCTCGCGTTTCATCTCTTCCTTCTGGGCCTCATCCAAAGTTGCAAATTGTCTTATGAATTGGACGTCTTTGGTTGTGCGTATCTTGACGTAGGCGTCGATAACTGCGGGCTTTCGAACTATCTCCGCCCTAGTGAACTCCTTGCCTTCCGGATTTCTGAATGTCCTACTAATTTTCAGCACACGCCCTGTGCAAACACGAAAGAAAATTGAAGAGGTCACATTATATTGCACCTACATACCTTGCTGAGCATACGTTAATTGATCCTGGTCTTCTTCCTCCTTATTTTTTTTGTCTTTTCCCTTCTTATCCTCGCCTTCCAAGATCATTTTTCTCAACTCCTGCCGTTCTTGCTCTTCTCTTTCTCTGGACAACTGGAGCAATCTTATTTTAAAAACAGCAAATTTGATTGTTATGATATACCTGAGTGCTGGTTTTCTTGTTTGCCAGCATGTTTTCGATGTTCTTCCCCATCTCCTCGATGTCTTCATCACTGTCCTCATCGGAACTTTCCCCCTCGTCAGTGCTGAGGACTTCAGCGCTTGCCAGGACTCGATTTTGCAGGTCGAAAATACGCTGGCATTCTTCTTTGTACCGTTCTTGGTGTTCGGCGATGGAAAATCGATTGCCTCGTGAGAACTTATCCATGCCTTCTTCACCGGCTTTAGCTTTTTCTGTAGATAGCGTCCTCACCACATCGATCACTTCCCATCTTGATAATTTTTTAATCTAAAAAAAATTTAAAATTGTGGCATTTCAGTAAATAAACGTTGTGCTGGGTGTTGTAACCTCTTCTTCTGGTACTCCGAATTTTCTTAATAAGGCCTTTGCATTATTCAAGGATAGTCTACGTAAATCAGCGTCCGTTCCTGTGACTGTACGTTTCGGTTGAGATTCCTGCTCTTCTTTACTTTGCTGCAGAAACAATTGCCAGTTAATTAATGCGAACTTGGGGGCTGCCGGAAAATTACCGTCGGTTTATTCGGAACTCGAACGTAACTGAAACCTTCTCCACATCCTGTGGGGTCAGCCGGACCTGTCAATTGCAACAGACATTTACCCTTCATAGCCTGAATGTATGCTCTGGTCGTATTCCACGGAGCTACTTTCACTTCATCATCCATTTTGAGTTGCATTTCTTCATCGTCGTCTTCAGCAGGGGTAAACAAGAATTTCTCTCCGTATCCAGCGTCCTAAAAAGAACTTTGTTTTGAATTTATTTATTTTTCGAAGATCAGGCTGGCACCTTCAGCCTTTGTTCTGCTGCAACCATACTAAAGTAAGAACAGCATTGCTCAGGGGAAACCATGGCTCTGATTTCTTCCTCTGTTGGCAAGCGGAAGTCCGGCTTAATCACCCACCAATTCGAATCCATACCGGTCCTCTTAAAATCGGCACATAGTTTCAGTCGCTTTCTTATGCTGCTCTCCGAATGTAAAGGAAAAGCTTTCTTGATGTCATCCATTTTAATCCTCTTGGGATTATCTCTGTTTTTCCAAAACAATCTGTATATGAACACCTAAAAACCGCGTACGTTTAAAACAATTCTGCTGCAATTTGGGGGGCCGAATACCTGTAAGAAATCACGAACGAAATTATTTGCCCTTTTAGAATTAGGACCTGGCACTTCGTACAGGGGGCATTCTTGCCCGGCCACAAATAAGGAATCCACTTCCCTTATATAGTACTGTTGCCTGGTTCTGATAACGAGGAAATCAGTTTCGGGTATTTTGTGCTCGTAAATCGGGGCTCTGTACATGTTATTTTCCATGGCCTGTATCGACTGGCCCGGATACAAAATCCCCAGGAACGGTGACGTATGTGCATACGCTGTTTCACCATACCTGTAAGTTGGTGGGCCTGGATCTTTCCCGGCTTTTCTCTTGTAGTAATTTTTTAGTTTCGAGCACATCCCGACCTAATGATAAAATGTATTTGGTTTATGCATCAAACAAATTTGTAATAAGAAGTAAGTCTTAATGTTTGAGTAGGAAATACAAAAAAAAAAGAAAGTGCAAGTAACCTGATTCATAAGAGGTGGATGTTCTTCACAAAACTCAATCAACACGATATCACCATCTCGTCCGGTTAGGTCTTCCGGTGTTCGCATAAAGAAGACGTCACCACCTCCCGATGCCAGTCTTTCCGCTTCTCGTTGCTGTTTACAAAACGGGAACATAAAAACTACTACAACCTCGAGCACGGGTTTAATAGTACCTTGGCTTTCTTTTTGATGTGTTTTATTAAAGGCATAACCGGATGAGGGCCAGGAAGTGATAAAGCACCGTGTGAAAACCTCTTCATCGGAGGGCGATGGAAATTGCGAAGCCTCATCGGCCCCATGTGAGTCTGGATGAACGGAGCCCGCAACTCGACAACGGGTGTCGAATGCTGGATTAAATTGCCACCCCCGACTTTAAGTCGCAGGGTAGTTTCCGAAGATTTCGGCATATAATAACTACAGTCAAAAAAGTTACTCAAATTCACCAACTAAATAAAAATGAATCATGTTTAATGTATTGGAGACTGTGGCCTGTCTAACAATAAATTTATTAAAAATGAATCATACTCACATGTCGTTGGATATATTAAACGGATCACGATCAGGTGATTTGGGGGGAGGAGGAGGGGTGTCTTCCTGCAGGACGTTTATTACACCTGCTTTTCCCAGCAGTATTTTCGACTTTTTAACATGCGGATGAGGAATTTTGACTTTCACAGGAGTCTGTTGACCTATTATTTTTTTATTAAAAACAATTAGCAAAGTAGTTATAAATAAAATACCTGCTATTTGTTTTGAAGGATCTATATCGTCAGGTATTCCCAGTATAATGTTTTCATCATTCGGGTCTAAAGTTAAAATCGTCGGCTTGGGGATTTGCTTCATGTTTTCAGCATCCCAAATAACATCATCCTCCCATCTTCCGTACACGAGGTCTTCGTTTTCCACGGGAAAAATGGAATACCAGGTATCGTCTTGTTCTTGGTCTTGTCTTTGCTTGTTCTGAAGAATTCTACGATTTTTTTTTTTGTATAGGTTTATGCAGTGATTAAGGGACAACTTACAGTTGTCCTTTGCTGGGTTTTACACCGGGCAAAAGCGGGGCAGGTACCGGTGGTATTCGAACTGTGCTACCAGGTATTGCACCGCCTTTACCAGGTTGGCTAAACGCCTGGGCAGTTCTGTTTCCACTACT
Source organism: Prosopocoilus inquinatus (assembly GCA_036172665.1). Taxonomy (NCBI): domain Eukaryota; kingdom Metazoa; phylum Arthropoda; class Insecta; order Coleoptera; family Lucanidae; genus Prosopocoilus; species Prosopocoilus inquinatus. Next base: position 5,846,353 of record CM069873.1, read on the forward strand.
CGGAACCCAGCCTGCTGCATTCGTCTTTGAATTCAGTTTTTGAAGGACCTTGTGTTTAATATCGTTTCCATCCCATACTACATCATCTTCCCAATGAAGTTGCGTGACCATTAAGAAAGCATCATCAGGAAAGGTTTCACCTTCAACAGGCTCATCCTCTATTGTCTAAACAAAGAGACTTATTGTCTCTAGTATACTAGCTTGGATTTTATGATGTTGCACATTACAATGCAATTTAAATGAGAAACTGCAGCTTCATAAAATGCAGGCTAGCATACATTAATTTATAATATAAATAATTACAAAAACAAAATGGTTTATACAAAGTATATTGTAATTTTAGCTGCAAAGAGATTTCCATAACTCATTAAAATAGTAATGTCCAACATTTAATAATCAGAGCCTTAATTTTTTTTTGTACGGTTTTTAACAAACAATTATCTGGAATGATTAATCATTTTAAATAACGCACCTTTTCACTTAATTTAAAACCATAATTAAAACCATCTCCAGTTTCCGGAACCTCTAGCATATCATACCATACTTGAGCCGGTCCAAACCTCCAATCAGCAGCTTTCGGTCCCGTATCATCTTTCGTTGGCGTTTCCTTTTTCGAATCAATCGAATAAGCCTCCATAGGTTTCAGGAATTTCTCCTCATCATCACTCTGACACTGATCCGGTGGAGGTGTCGGTACATAATCAAAATGCCACCCCCTGTTCTTTGGCTTCTCCTCGTCGGCGGACGAATCAGAATCATGCTGACCGCCCCCTTCTTTCTGCTTCCTTTTTTTGCGCTTCTTACGGACGTTTCGCCAGATATTGGGCAAGCTGCTGGGCTTACCGGGGCCGAACACGCGTGAGAAGCGGAGGACTTGACCGTGTCTAAAGTCGGGAAATAATTCGGTCACGTCAACGTTGGCGTATTTCGATGGCAGCATCGCAGCCAGAGGTGTTTCTAATTTTTTTATCGTGTCACTATCATCACCACTTGTGGTCGATGACTCGTCTGCGTGTTCAGACTTCATGGGAATGGGGGGTGGCGGCATCAAATTTTTGTCATTCAAGGACTCGCCGTTTAATTCATTTGCTTCGTGTTTGACCTAAAAAATTAAATTCATAGTTAATGGGGCCAAAGCTAAGTCGTAGCTAATGGGGCTAAAGCTTCATAGTTAATGGGGCTAAAGCTTCATAGTTAATGGGGCTAAAGCATCATAGTTAATGGGGCCAAATTTAAAGGGCCAATCCTTTATCCAGCAGACCATGCTAAAAAAAAATGTGTGTGGCTCCCTCTGTAGTTACAATTTTAAACTTCCACCCTACCAAATGTTATACTTTGAATTTGAATGTTGCACATTTTATGTGAACAGTAAATCATAAATATCATTATTATCATCACAAAAAGCTGTATTCTAACAGTTTTATAGCAATCACTTCTCTGGAAAGAGCAGCAGATCATTCTAGTGTGGCTCCCTCTTCAAAACAAAAAGTGGAATGCGACCAACCGGATAACGGACTTTGGGACCTATTCTGTATCAAAAGCATTAAATTTAAAGTGCTGTTAACTTTTGTTTCTAGGGTAACAACCAATCATAGAATTGTATTTTAAATTGTAAAGGACCTCTACATTTTAACAGCCCGTTAATAAGTTACAGAATACGCCTCTATGTCCCTAAATAATCCAGAAAACTGCGATGAAAAAATATTAAGTTTCTCACAGTGACTTCTTCATCTGCAAGCTCATTGATGTCGGAGTAATCAACTGCAGTCGATGATTTTTCTTCCACGACTACAATCAAAGACACGTTACAAATTCAAACAGTTTAAAAAAATGTTAGACTTACATTGATTGTCATCATCATCACCCAGTAGATTGTGATGGCTTTGTGAGGAGTCCGGGCTTCTATCACTTAATTGGGACATGTTTTGTGAACCGTATCCGCTGTCTCGAGTGGATTCTTCTATCGCCTCCTCGCCTATCATTTCCTTCAGCAAGGACCCCAGCCCCAACCTGTAGTAAAACGAAATCGTCGTGAATATACATGTAAGGAATAGGGTGCGTAACAGGCATTACTTTCCTAATGAAGCCAATTGCTTCTGCGTGTCCGGGTCAAACACATCGCTTTCGAGCTCACCAGATTCATTGATGTTACCGAATAAGAAGCCAGTTAGGTTGACCCCCTCGTCTGCATTGTCGTGTTCCTCATCGCTATCGCCCATTTTCTCGTTGTTGTTTAAATAAGAATACAACTAAACACAATAAACAGTTCTCAGTGCTTGTATTTTTAAGGTTAGTTCCCACTTAAATCGATCGAATCACTTTGAAAATCCTTCAGGTCTTAAATTTTATTTAAATAAATAGTTCAGTTGACAGGTAACGACTTGGAATTGTTGTTAATTTATTATTTATAATAGACGTGGACGTCAATAAACTTCAAACGCCATGTTCCTTTTTCAGTCACAGGGGTTCGTTCAGAAACTGAAAAGAGCGCGCTCTGGATAATATTCTTTCTCTCTCGTGTAAGTGATTTTGTATATTTTGCTTTTCGTTTTAAACGCCCAAAGTGCTCTCCTGTTACAGTTTTTGAACGCAACCCAGGCAGAGATTACAGGGGGGAAACTTTTTCGTTGTCACAGTAACAGTCCGTACAGTATACTCTGTGTATTCCAGACTAATTAAGCGTTTTTAATTAAAATACATTAGTTTTAATTAAAGAAGCTTTCATAGTAGTAGATAATTACAGTTTCCTGTACTTTTTCTTCCCCCCACCCCTCCCCAATTGAAACACGTGTTTACAGATTACACTTAAAAAGAAATTCAAAAAGTCATAGTTTTCAGATTAGACAAGGACAAGCTCAAATCTTCTGTAAAATCTATAAAGTTGCATTTAAATAGTACCATTCTGAAGAAAGTAGAGACTTACACAGTAGTTTAGAGAGGTTTAAGTTGGCAGTAGCCGAACAGCATAAAAAGTTCCTGGTGAAAATGTCAATTTGACAGTGGCGTTTAAATAATTTCAAAATTATTTCCTATGAAAATGTTTATCTTCGCGTGCCAACATTTATTAATTTAAATCCAAAACCAATACTCGAAAGTATCCGTGAAGAAAAATTAAATGAAAGTTAATCTGAGTTCGCATGCGAACAGCATGAACCCCTTCTTCGATTTCTTCCAACGTAACCAAGCCCTGGCGAAAATCGAATATGCTATTAACGAGAAGGCGGTGCACCTGACCTTGGAGGATTTTGATTTGGTCGAAATCCCCAGCGTCGTCATGGAATGTCAGGAGTGGCACGCGTTGTTTTTGGCACGCAACAAAATCACACATCTTCCAACAGATCTTTACAAGCTAAAGAACTTACACACGTTAGCCCTCGACTACAATAATCTCGTCGAGTTCCCCTGCGCGGTGCGGGAGCTTACGCAGCTGAGGGTTTTAAATTTAAGCCACAACCCCATAAAAGACTTATCAGGAAATATAGGATTTTTATCAAATTTAGATACCCTATGGTGCAATGCATGCTGTCTGACTAGTCTCCCGAAAGAAATCGGTTATTTACGTAATTTAGATACGCTTGGTGCTAGGAATAATCAATTGAGTGAATTACCCAATAAATTCTGTAATTTAGATAAACTTAGGTAAGTTTTCATAGATCGACTCTTCAACGCAATTTTACTTTTGGCTTTGTGATTGGCGTTGCAGGTGGTTAACTTTAGAAAATAATAAGTTATCTAGCGTCCCACGGAACTTCCACAAATTAAAAAACATAATACATTTAAATTTGAATCGAAATAACTTCAGCGTTATACCACCTGAAATTACCAAATTGAAGAAGTTAAAGTACTTGTTCCTTCAGTATAATGACTTTTTCACGCTGAGCGAACTTGCGTTACAAAAACTGAAACACGTTCGAAAGATAAATTTATCAAACAATCCGATTATCACTTCAAAGGATTGCCTGAAAGTAAGAGTTTCATTGAGAGTTTTTATTTGATTTTAAATCAGTGAGTGTGACTTTTGTTGTAGAAATTTAGCAATATTGTAATGCCCGGTGCTGAATATGAACCCCCCCTGCAGTTGAGCCACGATTCGGATTCGGAGACGAGCTCCGAGGACTGGGAAGAAAGTGTCGATAGCTCAGAAATTGACTTGGCAAGTACTTCAACTGAGGAAGACGATGACGAAATGTTTATGGAGTATTTTCCAAAATTAACGAAGTATCTCGTCACATATTAGATTTGTGTGTCTAAAAGTAATTTAAGTGTGCCACATTGTTATCTGTGTATAGCTATTAAATAATTTAAAAAAATATTTTCTTAATAAAAAATGTATTGTTTCAATTTGTTGGGAGTAGTTACATTTATTTCAAGTTCGTTTCATTGCGTCAAACCACAACAAATAACATTTATTGCAGACATTTAATAAAGCGAATCTATTATTTATTATACATAAGAAAAAAATATTGCATTTTTATAAGGTTTTATAGGTTTAGATGAAATTAAGAAAAAAACCTACTCCGTTTTTGGATATTGCCAAATTATTATATTACTTGTACAAATAACACATAATAAAACAAACGTAAACACACACATGAAAGGCACTGGCAGTGATTTATAATACGGACCTTTAAAATACGTTTAATAACAATATAATAATAAACTGAAATGATTAAACCACAAGTTTCATTAAGAGCTAGTTAGAATTGATTGTTTTTGTCAACAGAAATTAAACTATAAGTAATTTCCACTATCTTGACCTAGTACACAACAAAAACTAACAACAGTAAACCAACAGTTCTCAGACTTCAATTAAATTGTACTTTATAAAATTCTAATTGTAATATTATAACTTCAAGCTTTGTAACTTTTTTCAAGATGGGACTGTCACAGTAAAATCAAATTCCCAAGCTTTTTCAATGCGTAATTTTTCATCAAAGTGATATGTTACATTTTACGTAAATTTTTAATTTTAATTAAAGGGGGGGGGAAAGGTTAAGCCTAACTGCTAATTATCAAAAAATATAAACACAAATTTCTTCCGCAATGTAACTCTAAACACCACGCGATATATTTTAATCTTATTGATTGAATCAACTTTAACAGCGTCATTCACTTTCAGTTTTATTATTGTTATTTGTTAGTGCTAATATAACAGTGTGCTGACCCCCACTGCTCACTCTGTAGACCTTGCTCTTGATCAATGTTGGAGTGTAACAGTCTTCTTCGGCACCTGTACCTAGCTGACCAACCGATCCCATGCCCCAACCATACAAATCACCTGAAATCTCATAATTTAAATTCCTATTAAAACAATTGTTTGTTATTAAACTACCATCTTCAGTTATTGCAAATGATGACGATGAACCTGTAGCTACGTTTATTACTTTCTTTCCTTGCAGGGTCGGAATCTCCACCAGTTCTGCAGTGTCTTCGCAGTTCTCCCCCAATCCTAATCGCCCATATTCTTTTCTTCCAATCGCATAGGCCTTACCATCAAGATCCAGTAATATATTATGATGTAATGAGCACGCTATTATATTCCACTTGTACTTGGAAAATTCCTTGCAGAGCTTGGGGATGTACTGAGGATTTTGCGACTTTAAACCTAGATCGCAAAACAAGTCGTTAAGCTCTCGTATTTTTAGTCGTCTTAAAAGTAATTACCCAACTGGTTGTAGTTGTTAAGGCCACATACGTAAATGTCATCTTTTCCTGCCACCTTAGCGAACGTGGCGTAAGTACCAGCCCAGATATCATCAAAATGCAAACGCAGACTGGGCTTTAAACTTATTTGGAAGGGCATAAGTAGCTTAGCTGAAATAATTCACGTCATATTACTTTACATCAGGAAACAGTCGCTCAGCAAATACCTATTTGATCTTTACCAATGCCACTTCTTGCATTTCTACTGCTTCCTCTCTCCGTTGTCCTTCCCAGCTGTCCTTGTTCGGCACAGCCGCATGTCAATACTTCTCCGTGGTATGTCAGAAACACAATGTGGTCAGCTCCGGATGCAATTTTCATAATGACATGCTCCGACATTATTAAATATGGAAGTTTCTCATTTCCTCTCGGCGTAAGCCCCATATTTCCATGCGAATCCTAAAATTGTCTCAAATTGTTATTACACAAGTAAGAACTTGATTAAAATTTTGACAATATAACAACATAAATCATCATGCAGAAGCAAGGAGTTGAAGAAATGCAAGCTCATTTTCCTGTGCTTGGTGTATCCAAAGTACTTACCCTGAAAGTCCCCCATGCGTATACCTGTCCATTCTCCAGTAACGCAGCAGTATGGGAATCACCCGCTGAAATCTGTTTCACTTTACCAGGCAAATCCACAAATTCCGGAATGAATTCCGCCTCTTCATCGGTGATTCTTCCAAGAGCACCTTCGTCATTACACCCAAATGTAAGTACCTGCAAGTCCGCTTTTAAGCACAACGCAAAAAAAAAACTGCAGGATTTTCTTACTTTGCCTTCAGATGTTAGACAAACCGTGTGCATACCACCGGCACAAATATCCACAATTTCATGGTCCATAGAAATCAAAGCCGGCCGATTCTTTTCTAGGACGTCACTACCCAAGCCAAGTTGTCCAAAATCGCCGGCGCCGGTCACGAAAACGTTCCCACGTTTATTTGTGCTCGGTATATGAGCCTCATCCAAAGTAACTACAAGGCAGAGGTTAATTTACTCAAGAAGAAAAATCTTGTGGGATTCTTTGCTTACATTTAATCCGCTTGGCTTTCGCGCGTCCTGCATCACCCCCAACACTTGCATGGCGTCTTTTCGTGGACATTTTTAAGGCGTTATCGTTGAGATCCCGGCATGAGATGAGATGCTGAGGTTATATTTAGAAAACACTTGAGATTTTCCCGAAGAAATATATCGCGACTTGTCACTTGGGAGAATCTAATTTAAAAACGCTGCAAATTTTTCAAGTGAAATTGTTAAAAATTGTAAATTACTTTAAAAACGCGCGAAAGCTCAACTGTGAACATTCCAACCTAGAAATGCCCGCTTTAGTGAGACAACTTCACATACCAATGCTACCAACATTACCTCTTCGCGCTTCGTACTCTTACAGAAACAAACTTTAAAACTAACAAAGTTTTTTTAATCTCGAACTGGACAGAAATATGAAGGGAAACACTCAACGTTTCGCTATAGATTTATAACTTCGTCAGGAGTGAAAAATAATTTTCATCGGACAAGAACAAACTTCTATTATTCAAATATAGTGCTGTAAAAACTTGGAAACTGAACGCAGAAATCTATAAAATAATAGAAAAAAATGAAATCAGCCAAAAACTCAGAAACAAAAGAGAAATGAAAGCAGCAGCAACACGATACAAGATGTGAGGTGAACAAAAAAAAAAAACCAAAGAAGATCGACATCGATTCGCAGAAAATTAAAGCAAACAGTAGAAAAGTCAATAATACGATATAAAAAAAAAACAAACAAAAAGGAAACGAAATACAACACGCAAAAAGAAAAATCACAAATAAGACAAAAAAAAAAGAAAGAAAACAAATGAAAAACGACGAACTTCAAGCAAGCGTCAATAAACATCAGTTGTGCGAGAAAAGAAAAATACATAGTACGAAAGTATAAAAAAACAAAAGATTAACAACTAAGATACGAAAAACCAAATAAATCTTCAAACGACAAATTAGAAAAAAAATATAGTAGAGGACACTAAGAAAAACAGGACATTAAGAAAAACAAAAACACGAGAAACGTTGAAGTTTTTGCAAATAAAACGAAACTCGCATGAATCAAAAGAAAACTATAGAAAGGAGCCAAAAACAAAAGAGAAGTACAAAGTATAAAATGAATTAAAAAAGTACCAGGATACTAAGACGAATAAAAAAATGAAAATCGGCAAGTTTTTGCAAATAAAAAGAATAAAACTCGTAGGAAATAGAGGAGAACTGTGAAAAAGAGTAAAAACAAAAGAAAAAGTGCAAAGGCACATAGAATAGAAAAAAAAACACACAAAAGAAGATTGATTGCTTAGATGAACCAAAAAAGAGAAATATACAAAGTATAAAATGAATTAAAAAAAAAAACATAAGTACCACGATGTTAAGACGGTAAAAAAAATTAAAATCAAGGAAAGTTTTTGCATAGGAAAAGCCAATTTGATTAGAAAAAAGACAAATGCGAAAATAAAAGAAAAATAAAAGGCGAATGAATAGACAAAACATAAAAGAGGAACGAATAGACATAAAATTAATGAAAAGACGTCGGTTCTCCGGCCTTCTGTAAGTCAAGAAACTGGTAGGAAACTAAAAGGAAAAAATAAAAGAAAAGAACCGTGAATAAAATGTAAAACATCAATTCCTTAAAACAAAAATTGAAAAAAAAAAAATGATGCTTGAATTATTCTCGTTATGTAATACCTAAAGTAGCATCATGGACAGTCATTATTGATCGCATGGTATACATTTATTTTCTTTGTCGTTATCTGAAGACAACAAAAGTAGCCTAAATGCAGGGCCAAATGGCGGAATACCCAATCTGGCAACCCTGCTCAGATCAGCAAAGCGTTTATCAGTCGGTTGAGAAAAACGCGACTGCAGTATGTCTTTCAATTTCGACTAAAACAGACAGGTTCACTAATAAATCTACAAAACTATTGAAGTGTATTTATTTGAGAAAATAATGAATACAACATTTAAAAAAATCATTAACTACTACAACATTTTTGAGGAAATATTTCCGGACTTCATAATATAATAATCTAAATCTGCTCAGCATAAAAAAAATTAAGTTACAAAAACCTTTGCGCAGAAACTTATTTATTCATCAAAATACAGGGCTAAATAAGAAATATAGAAATCATTAGACACACTACAATCTTGAGGGAGTTTCTTATTCATCTGATATAAATGCTTCAATAACGCTATCATCATGGGTTTTGAAATGCTTAAATTCGAAATAGTGCTATCACTCATCCACTGATTCACGTCGTTATTCCAGCCACTCTGAAACTTGAACAGCACTTTCGCCACAAACGAATTCTTAAACCCTTCCTCCGCCGAATCAGTCAAAATGTTTAATCTCTTCTCAATTATCCACAGCAAAACGTGATCGGTTTGATCTTTCGAAACCTGACACTGCAAGATAATTTTCATGGAACTCAAAAAAGACTCCCTCAAAACAGCCCTTATCGTCTTGTACGCATCACAAAGGGGGTCCGTCTCATGCGAACCAATTTCACTTGTAAAACGCACAGTGTTAAACCAAATTTTAAAACAGTTTTCATTTATAACTAATCCCAACCAAGACATGCAACGGTTGCAAATAATATTCGTGCTTGAGTTTAACACACCGCTAAGTAATTTCAAGTTGACGTGGGCGAAACACTTGGAGTAAAATAGTTCGCTTAATTTCGGGTCTAATTTTTCGTTTCCATTGCTTGTGTGACCGTGACAGAACCAATCACTCGGCTCAGCGTGATCGGATGGTAAAGGCAAGATTCTCTCAAACTTAAACTCTTTGCAGAATACCTGCGAGCAATTTATACATGAGAGATCGTAGCAGGAGTTTTTGTTTAAGAACGTCGTCTGATCAAATAACAAATTGTCATTTCTCAGTTGCAGAATTTCAGTTCTGAAACTGCCAAATGTGTCTTTGTTTGTGGTCGAAAACCTAAATGTAATATTTTTGTCTGTAATCTGAAGGCAACTTAAACTTTCAGGAAGTATTTCGAATGTCTTGCAGGGCAGTGTGTAGGAAATTAAGACGTCCCTGATTATGATTTCATTGTTAGTTAAAACTACATGTGCACCTTTTAAAGCTCTTTTCAAATTCAGGAAGACATTAACTGATTGTAGGCGAGGTCTAATTTCAATTATTACATTTTTATACAGGTCTGCGGTGCTGCCCATTTTTGTCACGCAGTAAAAATTACTGTTTTGTGTGACAACTGCGTTTTACAATTTGTTCCTTTTCAAGTTTTTTAAAGAGCTGGTCGGTTTCCCTCACAACAAATGGCAGAGTAACTTTCTGGTAATAATCTGGTAGCAATTCGATGTTACTAATTACGTTCGCCAGTAAATGTGCTCGCTCGGCTAAAATTCCTGGCGCTTCATGCCTTAGATAAGTAAAATGAACATGAAGGTGGTAAAACGATGGTTGATAATGCAGGTAAATCCTGAGTTGAGAATCATTTAGCCCATATTTTTCCTGGATGGCTTTCTGAAAGTTAAGCAAAACGTATCTTAAACGAAATTTGAGAAAAAAATGATAACTTTTAAATAAAATTGGCTGGCAACAATAGCTTGTAGATGATAGTCTTCAAACTATACCACAAACAAGAGACTATGTTTAAAAGGCAACATAGACATCTGTCTTTTACTAAGGAATTGAATTAAGAGGATTCCCAATTTAATTTCATTCAAACATTACCTGATCTTTCCGGGTTTTCCCCGACTTTTCATAAAAAAAATCCTTCACTACTAACTGTGCTCAAATAACTTTCCTAATTTTTACATATTTAATCAATTTCCTCCTGATTTCAGAACAGAAATAATTATTGATGTACAAAGGTGGGTAATTATTTTTTTTATTATCACGCATATTATTGAGAATTATTATTGAATTACCTTTAAAAAGTATAAGCAATTAATTTCAATAACAGGCATGTTTGTTTATAAAAAAATCATAAAACATCTTTCAGCAAACAAGAAGTCTCGGTATAGGCAACTCAATTTACACAGATGTTTACGTGGTTGCCTATATTGAAGATTCTTCAAGAATTTTTTTTGTTAAACATGCAATACATATTTTCCCAATTTACTTAGATTAAGTTAATATTCAAAACAATTTTCCTTCCATTTTTAGAAAACAAATTTCTGTTCAAATTTCCAGTCTTACAATTAATTCCACAGACGTTTGCATTAAAACAAGCAAATTCCTCGACTTTTCCCTGATGAGACCCTTTCCTCAATTCCCTGACTTTTCCTTGTTAGAAAATAATTTTAAAAAACTTTAAAATCTAGACATTCCACTGTCTGATGAATTGAAAAGTCATAATGATTTATGTACAAAATGATTTGAATACTAACCGTTCCTTTATCCTGTATGTTTTTCAATAGAGGTAAATGTTGGGCATTTAAATCACGCAAGCTTTTTATGTCATGTACCCGAACTATAGCCAATAAATACAAGGTATCAATAGTAGTTCCATTCCACTTGAGGTCAGGAAGTAAAACAAAACCATCAATGGGGTCCGGGTCTTCAAAAACGATTCTTTCAGACTCAGATTTGTGCTCTAAAATATTGTACACCCACTGCAAACAAAAAGAACATGAAACTCAGGCAAAATAATCAGCAATTACATGCGATTACCTGCAAATCAAATTGCTCCCCGTTGATGTAGGGTAAAGTAACTTGTTTGTATATAGCTGGAGTCTCATTGATGATGTACGGTGTTTGTGCAGAGTATTTTTCTACGTGTCTGTCAGTAGCAGGATGTATTATGGTTGCCTTAATTGCTAAAAGTGAAAGCAACGTGAGTGTTATCTGAATTTAGAGCAAAAAAATAGTGAACTTACAGTTCAATTCAATTTTTGGGTAGTACTCGTAGTTTCCATAAATGTCATTGTGGAAAATTTTCTTGAGGGAACTTGAGCTTGTAAAATAGTCGCTGCCTTTCTTTAAGTTGTCCTCTTCAAAGGCAGTCTTCTCCAAGAGCACTATTGCAGAACCCGACGCTTCCTCGAATGAACCCAACAAACAGACGCTTTTACCTCTTGTATTGTTGTTCAAAATTTTCTCGACATTGAATTTAGATAAATCCTTGATGTCTTCGTGGATTACATGCTTGATAGGGTCGTCTTCTGAGTTTAATTTGGGCTTTTTAGCAACAGGTTCTTCTGTCACATTGTTTACAACCCCAATAACATCTGCCATTTTGATTTTGCTGCCAACTGTTAGAAGCAAAATTCTCAACCACGTTTATCTAAAAGTAAATTCTTATTTCTTTTATAATTTTAATTTTATTCATTAATATAGATATAGTTTTTTTTTATGTTATAATATAGATAAACTTTGAAATCATTTTAAGAATTAAATTTCTCAGGTTAAAGAAAACATCGCCATGATGCTACAATGTTGCCAGTTCTAATGTCAAATATTTAATATTGGTTTTCTTCGTTGTTGTTATCAAACTGACCATAAGATATTTTTGAGTAAAATAAATAGTAAACTGTCGGTTACATTTCGAGTTGTAATCGAAATTTACAGGTTCCGTATGCTATTACATGATATGGCAACGCTGCGAAATGGCGCCATATTCAAAATAAAACAAAATTAATTAAACTTAAAATTTCCAGTTTCCAGAATAAAAACTGCTTATTTGAAATTTGTATTTATTAAAATTCAGTGCTGCTACAGCTACGATTGTCCAAGTGTACGAGTACAAAAGAATAAATTAAAGCTTCCTAAAATTAGGTCTTTTGAGAGCAACTTTCGCATAATTTATTTGGCCTTAAGGTAAAAGAAAAAATGACTAAGCAAAGAACTACTTCTGATTAAGTCTTTCAGAGTACAGCACAGCGTCAGATGTCCTTCTTTTCACTGGTCTCTGCGCTTGCCTCGTTGTTCACATCTTCAACATTGCTCACATCATCTTCTTCAACGGATTTGTCATTGCGTTTCTTAATTAGTTTTCCTCCAGTATACCCAACCAATCCACAACCCAATGCGGCGAGACCCCCAGCTTTAAATCCAGCAACAAATCCCAGCGGACCTCCGACTAAACTCCCGATTAAGGCACCAGTAACAGGGTAAGCTGTATTTTTTAACCTGAAAATTTACAGTCGATTATTTTATCATCGCAGATCCACACTGTGGGTTTACTTATATGCTTTGATTAGATCTGCCAAACCTTCCCGGATATTCTCCTCGGTATTTTCGACATTATTCTCTACAACATCCACCCCTTCCTTCTGATCATGCACCATGCTGTGCAATTCTTGAAATATGCCCCTCATGCCTTCAATGTCTTCATTCAGTGCTTCAACTTTGTGCAGTCTCTCCTCTTTCTCCTGCTGTTTTAAATCGCTTAACGATTGGGTTATTTGTATTTGGCCGGCGCCGAGGAACGGGTTTTCATTTTCTATGTTTTCGTTGATTTCATTTTGCGACTCTAAATACTGAGCCGCTGATTTCTGTAAGGCTGAAATTTCTTGTTGTCGTTTCAAGACGTCGTTTTTGTGTTTTCCATAATTACCTGCGTATTCCTTGATCATTGATGATATTGTTTTGCGCAACGACATGGTCTTGTTGTCGAATCTATCTAAGTCCGCGTCCTCTACTTGAGCACGGAGTGTGTCTAATTCATACAAGAGATCTTTTAATTGTCTGACGACTCGCTTCTTATCACGTATCTCACGACTTAACAATTCGGTATTTTTAATCGACATAAACTGCAAAATATAACATTTGGGTGATGAAATTATAAGTTCAATTTGTAATCTAGAAAGTACCTTGTGCACTGCACTTTTGTGCTGCTCGAGTAACAGCAAATGATAAGGGATGGCTTCATCGCTGAACTTATTTAAAGGAACTTCGATTAATTTGAATGGCTTCCTTAGGAGACTGGTGTTTGTCGTAGACATTTTACGATTAGGCTAATAACACATGATTTAGTACCTTGTTGGGCTTTTAACGAATTTGTCTTTGTTGTTTTGACGTTTGCGGTTAAGTAACTTTGTGTCAAACGTCAAATTTACCGTCATGTGGCAGCACTGGGCTAAAGCAGGCATGAAACAGGAGATTTGGATAATTACTTGAAACCCATCGAGGGGGCGCTAGTGTATTAAATGGAAGAAAACTATTTATTCAAAACCAGTAATGGCTGGTAATGGCGTCTTCAGTTGTCTGGAGTGCGTTCGAAATGATTGTTTAACGCTCTCAACATACAGTAGTAAAGCGTTCGAAAAGCTCAAAAAAAAAAACAAAAAAAATCGCACTCCAAAATGTAGCTTGACATGCGCACTGGGTTTGTTGCATTTTTATGAAAGTAATTTTCAAGGGTAACATTTATTTAGAGTTACTTTCAAATTAAAAATGAATAGGCGCGTGTTCGGAATCGGGGATCTAGCAGTGTGGTAGACTTAGCCTTAGGATTTTACCATCTCGTGATAAATTTAACCGTCGGTTAATAGCCTTGGAAACCATTGTACCAACACTGCTAGATCCTCGATTCGGAACACGCGCGTATTCATTTTTAATTTTTAATTTTCCTCTTTTCTCTTGAAAGTACCCGTAAATAAATGTTCCCCTTGAAAACTACTTTCATAAAAATGCAATAAACCCAGTCGGTACAATGGTTTCCAAGGATATTAACCGACAAGGATATTAAGCGACGGTTAAACTTATCAGGAGGTTAATTCAGATAATACACACAAAGAATGAACGACAATATAATTGCCGGCAGTGTTGCCAAAATAAGTCATTCAAAATTCGCTAGTTAGAACAGCTTTGCCAACTCTAACGATTATCAGATATACCGATTTTGATATTTTTATTTCATATTTTATTTCATATTTTTAGCTTAGATTGGAAGAAATTTTAACGGGTTTTCTTTTATCACCTGTCATCAAATGTTTATAATAATCAAAACCACACTTAACAAAATAAAATCAAGATCCTCATTTAAAGACATAAATGTCAATAATAATAAATGCATAAAATAATTTGTTTCCAATTAATTTGATTTAAATTGTAACACAACACAGAAGTACATATGATTTTTGATCACCCTATACATTTGGCATGCTTTCTTAACATTCTTTTTTATTATACCTTATAAATAGTTGTTATTATTTTGCTATTTTAATTTTTCTTTCTGATCATTACCTTCGTTTATTTTTTGTTTATTTTATGAATAAACGTTATTTTATCCTAGTTTTTTTTTAACAATTTTAATGATGCTCAAATTCAGAGCTAACTGCCGACATTTTTCAGATCTTTCTTCGGAAATACACGCTAAACCGGTTGGTTGGCAGCACTGAATTAGAAAGTAAAATTTCACCAGTAGACGAGGCCGCGCTACCTTGACGGGTAAAGTCCCTAGATTACCAAAGAAACGTTAACTTCCACCATTGTGGTTCCAAAAAATTTGGCGCCAAATTTTAATATGACGTATACCGTACTAATTTCTTTCTGTCAGTTTGAAATGGTGACAGCTGTCTGAACGATGCCGTCGCCATTGCGGCTCCATTGGCTTTACTTTGATAATAATCGCGTTACTTTGATAATAATCAATAATCGCGTTATTGACAGGCAACTCGACGTTTTCTTCTAAATTCATTTGACCCCACAAACACCTGACTTGAAATTCCTCAGTTGGACAAGACGCGCTTTAAAAAGTTAAAACAGCCATAACTCTTACTACCTAACCTCATACATTTCATAACCTCAATTTAACGAGAGGAAAGCAGATAATTCCGAGTCTTTTTCGCGTTTAAAATAATTAATACCCAACACTTGTAATAATACGCGTAGCTTTCCGTTCAAAAACCAGAAAACCCTGAATTGTTAAAAATATAATTTTGAATTGTGCATTGTGCCAACCTACACAACTTTTGCTACGGACGATTTTCGGCAAAGTGTTCTTAAAATATCATTCGGAATTTGTGGACACCTGTATATCTTCACTGGAACTTTTTTGCCGCACTGGGTCCCCCCAACACACCGTTGAAATTAATTTAGACAGGCGTTTTGCGAACTCCTTGTACATGTAAATGTACGTACGTACGAAAACTATTTCACCATACTTTCCAAACTGACTTCAAATTTCATCAAATTTGGTTAAATGGCAACACTGCGATATGAACCGGCCGCCTCTGTTTTACGTATTTACAGAGTTCCTCTTTAATTAATTTGAAATGAGTAATTGGTTGCCTGTTTTACCGATCTTATCAAGTATTTGACAGCTGACCAGATGTTTGGCTGTCATATTATAAAAGACAGTCACATTTAAACAATGTTCGCAGTTATTAATTCTCTTTTTATCTTTATAATCATTTGTACCTTTTGAATTTCATTTTATCTAAAATAGTTTTTGGAAAACAATTGGGGGAATTCGGTACCAATTTAGGGGATTTTCCGTTAACGTATAGGGGAAAAGTTCGTGGCAGATTTGGTGACATTGTAATATTTCGCACTGTAAGTTTGGAGACTGAAGCCAATTGAAAATTATACCTTGAATGAATTCACTATGAAAACAGAGAAGCTTTTAAGGCTTATATTACAGGAAATTTATTAATTAAACAAGAAATTTACATAGGTGCCAGTGTTACCAACCCGATGCATTTTATACCAAATTTAGAGTATTAACAAGCACTTCCTGATAAAAATAAAGTTCTTGGAGTATAGCACTTATAAGTTCTGATGCATTTATATGACAGCTGACATATTTATGCTGCAATTTTGGCTAGTAGATCGTAAGCATCGTATTGTGCTAGTCAAATGTACAGGTCGTAAGTACCTTACGCTGCTTACGATCAAGCTTAGAATTGCAGCACAAATCCTACCCATTTTTTGTACACTATTGCCCGTGATTAAAGTCTAACCGTTCGCTCTAGGGACATTTTTTCATTTTATCTAAAAATTGTCGTGTGCAGCCATTGTTTTATTTTTTCGATCCCTATATTTTTTCAAAAATTATAAAACAGTACGCTTGTAAATGAGAAAGTGTTTAGCGTAGCTAACAAATAGTATAATTTAAAAAGCGTTTCGTCCCTGTTGAGATTCAGTTTCAAAAGAACTAAAAACGTAAAAGAAAGAAATAAAATAAAAAGTGGTACTTTCCAAAAATGCACTAGAACGGCTATTTAAGTTCGTTGTGTTTTCGCAAACAAATCCTTAAATGAATCGGAGGAAACTTAATAAACACATCGCAGAGGAATAGAAGTAAAAGACTAAGAGAGAGAAGAAAAAAAAAGGAAATTCTAAATAAGTTGCTGGAGACGTCCCTGTAGATTTGGCTTCGGATCGCCAGCTTTCGTAACGACTGTATTGTTGTAATGCTTTCCGAGTATAAATGTTTTTATTCGGCTTCGTAATAATTCTCGTTTGAAAAAGGCATTATTGTTTAGCATTGCAAAAAAGTGAGAAGTTAGCAGAATACGGAATGGTAAGGCACCTGACACCAGACCGGAGTGCACTTAAATGCTATATTTGTAATGCTATTCCTCCGTATACCAAGTTGGGCGCCTTTTTATACGGAAATTTACGTTGTCGATATGTGTCACCGTAGATTTATTTTACGGCCGCCGCATAAGTGGAATTCTTTTTGTCAGCGCAAAAAATCACCAACGATAGCTCCACATTTTCTTTATTACCTGTTGACGCTGGATCTAGAACTTGAGAGGCGGTTTTACGGCGTGTACCTATTTCATTTCGAATTTGTGTTTTCCACTTCGACTTTCTTTTTCAGGAGCACGTCCACTACTTTCGAATATTCGAAATGCATTTGAATTCATTAGTTTCTATTTTGTGAAATTTTGTAACGCATTTCTCTTGTACTACATCAACGCCCGCTTCATACAGGCCAGATTCATTAGGTGGGAGAATACACCGATTTCAAAATTGACTCATCTGAAATGCGGTCCACCACAGACATTCACCATCTTAAGTTAACTTTCCGTGAGGTCTAATATTCCTACGCGATGACTCCGACCTGTTTTTGAAGACGGTGTTGACTATAACGTATGGCTTAAACAAATTTAACAAAATGTTTCATCTCAAAATCAAAAAAAGAAAAGATAGTCCATTATTAGTTTTAACTGTCATGGAAAACGAAACTGAAAGTGAAGTTGGTAGTGAGAAGCATTTAAGTATAAAATATGTAAAAGACTTATATAATACATACCTGTATAATACATACAGGGTATTTCAAAAATGGTATCCATTCTTCATACTGAGTGATTGCAGAAAAAGTATTCTATTTCCATAGTTGTAAGATTGTTTTTCTGAATTTATTTAATAATAGGAGTAGGTATAAATTTTGCCAAATTTGTGTAAAAACTCATAATATGTCAAATTCTTGCCCGGATTTTATTTCTTGCTACCGTAACTTGAAAAATAAAATGTCATAGGAAACTTTTGCTTGTGAAATCCAAAATTACAAAGAAATTTTCACACACTCTACTAAACACTCACTAAAACTTTTAAAGTCAAGATTAAATTTATTTCTAAGTTAGAATATGACAGACGTTTTGACTTACAGCACATTGTACATCGCATTCTAAGTTACGCTCTTAAATTTAATCACCACCCTAAGCAATCCAATTCAAAGTCAATTTGAACTTCTTAAGAAATATGCGCCGACGCCTTGGTAAAAAAAAGCAGAAATAAAAATCATCATTTTGGAGGTGTCCACGACCGTCTCCACTGAGCTGAACGCATCCAAACAAACAATTCCGACGAACATATTAAGGGGGTTTCCAAAGGTCACAATCAACTGTTTATATTGGCTTAAGACGAAAGAGCGGAGGGTAGAAGTGTGTCATTCTTTGTGAAATTTCGGACAGTAATCAAGTGGCGGTGATTGTCGGACATGAATGGTTTTGGACGTGCCCACGACCATCTCCACTGAGCTGGACGTATTCAAACAATTCCGTCCAACATATTAGAAGGGTTTCCAATGGTCGCAATCACTTATTCACATTGCTTAAGAGCAAAGAACGGAGGGTAGGAGGTGTCATTCATTGTGAAATTTCGCACAGTAATAAGGCGGGGGTGATTGTCAGACATGAATGGTTTTGGACGTGCCCACGACCATCTCCACTGAGCTGGACGTAACCAAACAATTCCGTGCAACATATTAGGAAGGTTTCCAAAGGCCTCAATCACTTGTTTACATCGATTAAGAGCAAAGAGCGAAGGGTAGGAATGTGTCGTTCTTTGTGTGAAATTTCGTACAGTAATAAAGCGAGGGTGATTGTCGAACAGCGAAAACAAAACTGCAAACAGTTTCCTTACACTTTTTTTTAATCTTCAACTAAAATCCAAGTCAGGGTTCAATCTCACTTACAACAAAAAAAAAGCAAAACGAAACGCTTTTGATTTTAAATAATACTTCTAATAATAATGAAAAAGAAGAGGTGACGTATAAAACTGGACACTCGTTTTTAAACACCCAGTATAAAAATTTAAGGCAAATTAACGATAATACTAAAGTATCTACTTTTAAAACCAAAATAATAGCGAAAATTTCTGCGGAAAATATTTAGAAAATGAAAGGAGAAAATGATGTAATGATGTAAGGCAAAATAAGTAATGTTGATGGATAAACTATTAAGTTTTTATTAAAGAGACGGTAAATGTAACGTTTTGAAAGAAAAAAAGAAAAAACGAAAAATAACAGTCGAATTTTAAAAGTGAAAGTAGATGAAAGGTCCTCATAGTCTTTTTTGTAAAACATAAGCATCAAACTTTGGTACTAACTATTTAGAAACAAAATCAATTGAAATAATTAAGATTACATCAGTTTTTTTTTTCCGGTTGGTTAGGCCATCTTAGCCCATCTAAATAACGCGCTTATACGGGGGGCTATCTTCGCTTCTTTTCCGTTGCAGACATCGTACGAGTAACATTAGGCGTTTACGATAATAATTGGAGCAGCATATACTGGTTAATCTATTTTCTCACTCCTACTTGCATTAAACGCATTCGTTCTATCTTACTTTTCTACCCCGATCCACGTACCGCTCCAATTATCGTAAACACCTATTGCGTGTAGAGTTATAGAGTCGTTTATTTTGAACGATTAACATTAAGAACTATCCAAAAAGATTCCTTCTTGAATAATAAATCCCGAATGAACGAATCGTTTGACTCGTCGTGTCCTGGAAAATGTGAATAGCATCTTAATCCAACGATCTGTTTAATAAAGCAGGTATGTTTTAACTCAATTATTTACGGCGCCCGTTGAAGTTGCTTCTTTCTCTCGCTCTCTCATTTAGAATCGCGCTAGATTTATCTTCCTGGCTAAACTTTATCGCCGGACCAACTATTTAATTTGTTGTCCCTTTCGTTTTGGCTGGTCATTCCTGTGGGGTTATCATCGAAGTCCTGCTCATTAACGAGCAGCATTAACTAAATGCCGAAGTGGAAACCTGTGCACAGATTCCGTGAAGCTCCACCGCATGGTCCCCCCAGACACAAAGCGACATCTGTTCGACAGAACTTGACCCCGCATGACGGGCTGCTTTTTAACCTAACCCGTGAAGTATAACTTTTGATTTACTACATTATTTATTTACTTGTGGACAATAACGGCACGTTACGGTGCATGACTAATAGTAGTATAGCAGAAATTATTTTCGTAATTCAGTTTATAAATTCCGTTTCGCCAATTAGGACAAAAGTCCACTTGTACGATCAGATCTGATTAATCGCGTTATGTGGCTATTTAAAATTCAATTAACATAGTTTGACATTTGTTTGGCCTTTGCCGATGTTTTACGTAGGTATTTGTGAAAATCGTATTGGTAGAGATATATTATAGACGTGTTGTGTTATTGTCTAAACCCTGCGCTGAACGCACGAGTGGGCGCAAATCTCCTGGAAATTAAAGAATATCTTCGCGTGCCATTGAGACCCTGAGCAGAGTCCCGCAGTGAACCTTTCAGCTGGATTTATTCCCTGGAGTCTTTGGTTAACATTATTTGGAACCCGCTCCCATCTCCGCTAGAGCTAATTTCGGGAGAGTTGTTGAACTTGCCCCAGGATAAATTTTTGAAACCAGAAGTAATAACGTGAAACGCTTTAAGTGGTGTCATGTTTCAAATCTTCCGAGTCTTTATGAATTTATGACTCCAGACTGCCTTTTTTGTTGGGATATTTAAACCGCATCCAGGGCTTCTCAAACGATTTCCAAGAAAAAAAAAGAAAATTATTTAGTTTATCTAGGCCAGATTTATGCTACGTGGTTGCAACAAAATTCACTTTTGCGTATTTTTGGTAGTTTCAGTGACGATACTTCCCTAACAGGTCTCTTTATTTTTGTGTATTCTTGTATTTTCATATATGTACAGCGGAGGTTCCAAAACTTTTTCAGCTACGGAGTTTTTTTTGCAGCAAAAGTTTTTCCTGGACTCCAAAAAATGTTTGGTTATTTGGTTATTTTTTTTGTAATCTTCATGTCTGTCACAGATGGAGTCCCAGACAGTCAATCGCGGAGTCCCAAAGGCCCTGAGCAGTACAGTTTGGGAACCCCTAATATACAGGAAGCATTTTTCTTTTTAATTACGCAACTTTATTTTGCTCATTGGCCTTGTTGTTAAGAATTTTTTTTAAATATGGGTGGCACCTGTGGAATTTATAAAAAAATGAAAAAAGACTCTTAGCGCTGTTTTGCTTTTGTTTCGATATACCTATCTCCTATACTAATAATTCATATTCCTCTACTAGCAACTGATTCAGATCTTTTTTTTTTTTAATTGGGATGATATTTTTGATAATTTTTTTAAGCTATGATTTTTTTTATATTCTGACTTTGTTAAATTTTGCTTTTAATAACTGTTTAACAAATCAGACGTCAACGGCATTTCGTTTGCGTATAATTTATTTAAATCTTCGCCGATGTGTTATTGAATTTTATTACACAATCAAACAATTTTACGCCGACGTAAGAACCGAGTCAAATCGCTGACATTCTACGAGAGCGCGCGATTTATGGCTTTTCTCCAAGAGATTCAGGCGTTTTTCCTTTCGAAGTAGAACTGCGTTTAGAAACACAAAGACGCCGAAGTATTTGTATTTATTTTTATCGCCGGTCTCTTCGGCGTGATCGATGGCGGATCGCTCCCATCGTTCGTTCCTATAAAATAAAATATACAGGCTGCATAGTTCTCTAAACGCCATTAAACGCGCGTTATTGCTGTCCAATTTATGGGACGTTTTCACACTGTATTTTGTGTTGGTTTTCACGAACGGCATTCATTCGAGTCCTGAAAGTGATCGTGTGTATTGATTGCCCGGATCGATTAGATTCTTTCGCATTATAATCCCGAGGTAAAAATGTTTCTCTGTTGGTATGACCTTCGAGTTAAATAAATTAATGACTATTAAGTGAGGTCTTATCATCGTTATGATCGAAAATTTCCAACAGGTGTCCACTTGTCACATTACGTAATCCCATGGAAATGAGTGTATCGAAGCCCACGTTTACGTGTACCCATAATAATTTCTATTGTGCAAAAGTCATAATACGGACAAGTTTTTTTTTTTTATGGAAATGGTCGGCGTGAAATAATTACACGCACGCGAATGCATTGTGGCTTTACCATGTACGTTATTAAATAATCTATTCATACGTAATTTGACAATGGCACGTCGGAAGGCAGGTTATCCATCAGGTAGCGCAATCCGTCACGTAACAAATGTATCTCCTGTACATATCGTATTTCTGTTTAGTTATTCATTCATTCTTCACGGATTTAATAAGCCATAAATGAGATCGTTATGATACGGCACAGTGTCATTCGGTCTTCGTATCTAACGCTCGGGATCATAAAGCAACTGATGGATGGGTGTCTTGGGTGTACCATACAAATCCATTACGCCGATTCTCGCGGACCTGTTCTTGCTCTCTCTCTGCATACACCGACCGACCGACGTTTGACTACCACTAAAGAACACACAATGCGCCATTATGCATACGTATGCTCTTAGATTTTACGAGCCTTTGATCGCTCCTTCGTTTTTTATTTCTCCTCGTAAAGAGAAAATGTATCACACTATGGCTTTGTAAACACTTAACCGCTGCTGTTTTTAACTACTCACATGACTTCAAAGTTATTTAACACCCAAGTAAAGAAATTCGCGTGAGTATCAACCAACATTCAACACTTCACTGATTAAGATCTTCATGTTGGCTAGATTTTTTTTTGTTTAAATATTATAGACAAACAATACTATCTGAGGACGGAGTTACAATAAACATTGCACGCCGCGGTAAGAGCCCCGATACCGTATGCTGGTGCACGGTACCATTCTCTGGTCAACGCCCCGGATCGCGTCCCGGACAATATTCTGCTACCAGAATATCTCCGCACAAAATCATGACCCATTGCCAATCGTGAGAATGTACCGCCCTAACACTTCTGCCAGAACATATCATCTCAGGTCATATTCTGCAGACACCCTCTGTCTCATGTCCGGAAACACACCGCGACCACCACATATATCACCAGGCCCATCCGTGGCCCCGTTTACCGACACGTTTCGCCTTCCGCGCTATCCCTCGGGAGACTGCCGTCTCTGCCGTTTCTTTGCTGCCAAGACTAAACACGCCCCCGTATCATATTACCAAATTAATAACGTAAACAAATATGCTAGTGTTTCAGAGATATCCCGAGAATGCATAAACTTTCTTAAATACTAAACTTGTAAAATAAATAACTACAACAATCAAGATCGACTTCCAAAAATAAAATCCTTGATTCACTGCTCTGCTACCAACTAAAACCTTTTATGTTGTACTTCCGTACACTAAAATCCAAGTGGCAAGTAAGCGCTGCTTTCGCAGCAGCTGTTCCGAAGCTAACTCGAACGAAGACGGCGGAATTCTCTGATTGATGTATAATTGAAGGCGCCAGGGAAATAATCCCAGTTGGAGGTTGCACCGTAACGCACTTTTCCTAGGCCCACAACATGCGATGGTGTTCTTGAATCTCCAGGGATTTTCACTACTCTTGCGTTCAGCGTAGGGTTAGACAAATAACACAACTCGGTAACGTAGAAAATATTCATTAACTTGTCTACAGGCCGTTTTCATAATCAGATTTTAAGGAAGCTTTCATTTAAAGTCACTTAAAAAATAGGGAAGCAAATGTATTTTTTTAGAACAGATAAAATAGCGACATCTTACGATCGCTTATTGACCTGACATTGCAGTAGGATAGACAAATTGAAGCGGGATTTGCTCCTAATAAGTGGGAATGTCGAGCTACGTCTCTGCTGAAGAAGCCCCAAGCAGGGCTGAAACAGCTGTACAGAGGTTTTCACTGCAATCAAGAACGATTTGCACAAAATTTTTCTAGTATTTTTTTAGGTTAAAGTAACTTTAAATTTAAAGTCCTATTATGAAATCGACACTGTATCTATTAATTCAAAGTTAAAAGAAAACGTGTAGCCCAAACACGGCAAGCAACAACATCACAAACGAATGATTAAACAACAGATAAACGGCGAAGGATCAGTGCTGGTCGAATATGTGGACTTCAGTCCCAAAAGTGATAAAACACTAAGACCCGATTTCATAATCGAAGTAATGGAGACTTTAAAAAAAAAGGTCACAGTCATATGTCCGAAAAGATGCGAAAACGTAGTTATTTATACATCAGAATGTGACCTTCATTTTAAAGTCTCCTTTAGCTCGATTATGAAATCGGGCCTAAAGATCTACTTAAATTAAACAACGATAATAACGTTACTAACTCTTCTTAATTACTGCACTGCGTCATGTCGATATTGTTTTTGGCTTAATTAGGCGGAAGTAAAAAAGAAGGAGGGTACGTTACTGAGTGTGACCAGCTGATGATGTCGTCGACTTTAGAAGTCCGTTGATGAGTGGCGTATGCAGCCCACGTTACTGTCGAAGTCCATCGTACGTACTGTCAAATCCCTTCGATGGAGAATTCGACTCGCCTGCGGCACGCGGTCAACGGTCGAAGCATCAGGAGATAGGATTCGACAGGAACGGGTTCCAAAAGTTCTCTCGAAGTCCGTCATACGTACAGCCGAACCCATTCGATGACGAATTCCACTCGCCTGTGGCACGTGGTCAACGGTCGAAGCGTCAGGAGATAGGGTTTGACAGGAACGGATCCTTAAAGTAAATCTTGACGAAATATAGTAACTCCAGTCATAAACAGCTTCATACAAAATGTGCCCCTGTAAAAGAACGAATCTGACGAAAGAAAGGCTAAGGTCGCATGGCGTTAATAATTGTCGATTAAAACATACCTGTTTGAGAAATAAACAGTTCGTTGGATTGATCAAAAAACACGCGGAGTTAATAAAGATAAACTGTTTAGTTGAATCTTGCAATCACGAATTGCACAGTTTCACGGAACAATGAAAAACAAAAGCTTTTTTTACCTCTGGAGGAGTAAAGAACGAGCAGAAAACGAGCCGATTTTCGAACGCGCGCTCTCCTCTCTTGTATGGCATAAATAAAGTGCACCAAAGAACACAACATGTGTGTGACAAAGTATGCGACACTTTACACTCCGTTCGTTTCCCCATACTAACAGCCCACGGCCAGACCGGTTTTCAGTGATACAGCATGGCGTCCTTCAGGAGTATAACTCGATGACCGGAACAAAATGGCTCAACCAATCTGGAAGAGGTGACGTTATAATATTTGAAGGGACAGACTAACATAGAGTTAATATTTCAAACGAACTGTAAAAAATCATTTCCGGGAGACGTTGCCACGTTTACAAGGGAACCAACGCGAAAGCGCTGTTGTCGGAAACGGTTCGGTCAATTCTGACTGTAATAGTTCGTTAAATAGAGCAGGGATGGGCGCTGGCGGGGAGGTGTACTCCCACCATGTTAAACGTAGCAACTGCGACGACTATATTTATTTGCCGGGTGCATCTCTGTGAATGAAAACACGATTCTCCAAAAATCAAAAAAAGTATTTTCCTCTTGTTTTAACTTCATATAATAATAAGAGACGGAGATATTCACGAATTCTTCTAGAATAGGGGTTTCCAAGTTTCCTTGAGAAGCGATCCCTTACCAGAAAATAAAAATTTTGACCCACCTTCAAATTCCATTAACATTCAAAATAGTATTTATTTTATTTTTAATTGCAAACTGTTTTTACCTTGTCTTTACTTGATTCAGTTCGACTCTATTTTATATTTGAATTTTATCTATTTGATTCCCTTTGTTTTTTATTTTCGATTAAAAAATTGTCAATGCTCTTAATTCGTTTCGGCTAATGTTAGTGTTACAGGATTTTTATTTTCGTTCCTTCTTCATCACCGGTAGTCTTTTGTTTTTCTTTTGATATGTTTTTTATTTTAATTCAATTTTTAATATAATCAATTGCTCGCCCTCTGTATTTTCTTTTATTTCACCTAATTTAATTTGCTTTTATTTTTAACTATCAATATATGATGTTTTGTTTCTGTTTCTCATTTATTTGACCATATTTTATACGATTTTATCTTTGATCGTCTTTTGTTTTTGTTTTTTTTTTGTATTTACTCAATTTGAATTTGTTTTAATTTTGATTCCATCGATTTTGTTTTCTATTTTAAGCGATTGGACATCATTTTATTTTTCAACTGTATTTTGACTTTAATTATTAGAGATTAAATTTTTGATTATGATAAAATTCCTCAATTTTCAGATTAAATTGGCTTGGTCATTTTTTATAATTTTTATTTTCGCCTATCTTTTCTTTTTTTCTTTTGTTTGATCTTACTATGTGATTTTCTAATTTTTAATTATCTTTGTACTTTAATACGTATTTAGAGATAAAATTTTTGATTATAACATATTACTTAATTTTTTAGATTAAACTGACTTACTGTTAGTTTTTTTAATATTCCTGTTTTCGCCTATCAATTGAATGTCTTTTGTTTTGTTTTTTTTTTTTATTTTGTTCGATTTTATTTGATATGAAGTTTTATCTTTAGATTATCAATTGACATTTCTTGTTTTTTTTTTTTAAATTTATTGGAATTGGGTTTATTTTATTTTACATTTTAATCGTCGCCATTTTTTCTTCTTTCGTTCGGTTTGACTTCATTTGATCTTTTAATTATTAACTTTCACTTACACACTGAATTGTTGGTTTTCATTTTTAATATCGATTTCACTTGTTAAAATAAATTTTTACATTTTAAAATTTTATCTTCATTGACGATCGTCTTTTGTTTTATTAGATTCTATTTTTATTTTTATTTTGTTAATTAATTGATCGTCTTTCTTCTTCTTTCATTCGAGTTAATTTAATCATTAATAAGTGATCGATAACAACTTGAATACAATTGCATCTGCCTTAATAATAATTGAATCGATGAGTGCATAATCGTGTTCAGTCCAAATTTACTGTGTTGAGAAAACAACAAATAACTTTCGAGATTTTTATTTTAAGTGAATTATTGTCTTAAAATTCTTTCAGGTAAGGATATCTGAAGTCACCTGAAGCCAATAAATACTTAAAATAAAAATCTAGAGAAAGTTGTTGCTTTCTCAAAACAGTAAATTTGGACTGAACACGATTTTGCACTCATCGATTCAATTGTTTCTTAAACTTGTCTCATATACATGGTGGTCGATATTAGTAGCAACTACTCTCGTATTTACCAGCAGCTCGTTGCAAAATACGACAAAACAATCTGAAACTGTGATTTACCCTCTTGTAGGACCTCTTAGCTGATATTAAAATGATTCAAGCGGTTATTCGTCATAAAAAAATAATTTTTTTTTGAACAATACTTGGAGTTTTCTTTTGAATTCGAAAAGATGTCCACATAATTTAGAGACACATTATAAAATATTTCTTGTTCGTTTTAATACATCATACTAATCTAGCTAAATAGTTTCAGAATGTAATTAACTTGTCCGGTGTATTTGTTTTAATGACATTTTTTTTATTATGAACGTTTTATCTAAAATATTCATCTCTCATCTGAAAGGGTACAATTTTGTCCCAAAGAAAGCCATAAATTAAGCGGCCGTCAAGCATCACGTCCCACTCCCATTAATGTTTATTAACGTCTCTCCTAAAACGACAAAAAAGCATCAGAGAAAAAAACGACGAATTCCCTCCGCATGAAGATGTTCAGAAAATTCGTGGGCGCGCGCCTGTCAGTGCAGTGTCCCCGCGGGGGTGGCCGGGTAGCCCTCCGACACCGACGTCTTCACCCACTCGCATCTCGCCGCGCCCCCACGAAATTCACCATTACCAGACAAAGACATGGCCACGCTATTGTCTTACACAAGCTTAATGAGTTTATATTGCATTAACTTGTCCGGCCTTCGCCGTAAAGTGTTAATTTTACACTTCGTTCCGAACAAAAAAGATAATAGACAATGACTTTATCAGATAGATAGTTTCTTTTTTTCTTCGTTTTGATAGCGAGTGAATTATTTACGGCGTGCGAGGACGAGAATGCTAATTATCATGGTAATTTTATCATTTTTTCCTTTTAGTTGTGGGCGAGGAATCGTGTCTTACACTTTCAAGACTTTATCGCGCTCTTTTCGTGCATGAATTTATTATACAGAAAAAATAATAAATATTTATCGAAACAATTGAAAGTTAGGTGGGAGGGGGATGCATAAATTAAGGATTACGAGGCAGATTCGGTTCTATTATTATTATTATTACTATTGAAATTACAGCGCAAGTCAATTGTAAACTATTTAGTTTAGAGTTTCGCAGGATGTACAGGAAGGCGACTGAAAGGACTCGTAGAAGGCCAACGATTGCGAAACGACACGCCACGTACTAAATCCGGCGAGTTTATTGAAATTTGTTTCAATTTAAGGCCAGCAGTGACATCGTGGGCGGCTATTAGCAAAACAAATTAAACAGTTTATCGTCCCCGACGACGACGCGAAACTGGAACGCACCTCGTATCGTTTAACGTCGCAGATGACGTAATTCGCCGGCGTTCTCTACGCCCAGAGGGCACTGACAGACGTC
This sequence comes from Prosopocoilus inquinatus, assembly GCA_036172665.1. Classification (NCBI taxonomy): domain Eukaryota; kingdom Metazoa; phylum Arthropoda; class Insecta; order Coleoptera; family Lucanidae; genus Prosopocoilus; species Prosopocoilus inquinatus. The sequence goes on from CM069873.1 coordinate 5,875,065, forward strand.
AGGACGCGACAGTTTTGCCGTCTTGTACGCTTCACTGAAAAAGAAGCTGAAATTTGTCAGTACTTAACAATATTTAATGTTTTCGTATGTAATTGCAATTTTCTTTTCTACTTCAACACACAAGATTAATCAAACTGAGGTTATATCAGTTATATCCAGTGTTGCCAAACAACTCGATCAAAAATCCCGGCACACATATCGGTTATATCCAGTGTTGCCAATCAACTCGATCAAAAATTCCCGGCACACATATCGGTTATATCCAGTGTTGCCAATCAACTCGATCAAAAATTCCCGGCACACATATCGGTTATATCCAGTGTTACCAATCAACTCGATCAAAAATTCCCGGCACACATATCGGTTATATCCAGTGTTGCCAATCAACTCGATCAAAAATTCCCAGCACACATATCGGTTATATCCAGTGTTGCCAATCAACTCGATCAAAAATTCCTTTTTCGACGTACAATATTTCCCTGGAATTCCCTAAATGAATCGAGAAAATTTAAATAGGCGGTTGAAGTTACAAACAATAAAAACAATAAAACAAAAAAAAAACAAACCATTTATTAGCTTGGTTAAATTTATAAAACGATCTGCAATTAACTGTTAAAACAAACGAAAGAAAAATATTAAGACAACCTAACCTCGCATTGGATGCACTTTGCAGTAACGTGCAGCAATCAGAAGCAGTGTCACCAACTTATCAAATCTCGAAATTCATACCTTTTTCTAGAGAGAGAGAAAAAAATGACGTTAAAAATCGTATTATCTCAAGATGCCGGTTAATAATAATAATAAAAATAAGAAAAAGAATAACATGAAATAAAAAGAAAAATGGCAGCGCTTTGGTTAGGTTTGTCAAAATTTGTCTGCATTTTGTTTTTCCAATGTGACGCGATCGTCACTTGTTTACGGATTATTAAGTTTGAAAATGGTTCTTAAATATTTCCGTTTCTTTTTGAATATTTTCTTCTTCTTCTTTTTTTTAATTCCGTCTTCAAATGTTTCTATTACTTTCTGAATTTTGCTTGGTGCTGTTGCCATTATTGTTTAAAAGAACGTGTCGTTTTGACTTAATGTGTTTTCTTTTTCTTTTTTTGTTTATCTCCTGAATTTATTTCTTTTCCTTTCGCAATTATTACGAGCGTCATTTGTTTTTCGACGATTTTCCGTCCTGAATTTACGACGGTTATTTGTTTGCTCCCTTGCGGTGCGACGTTAATTAATTAATTTTTTTTTGCACTCTTTTCTCCTTAGCGAATAATTACAGTCGTCATTTGTTTCTTTCTACTGCCTTCTGAGATTTTCATTTCGTAAATATTGTGATAATGATTCGTGTTATTTTGTTGTGAAGTTTGAATTTGTTATTACTCTTGAAGGTTCGTTATTATTTTGAAAATTTTAAATTTGCAATTCCTTTTGAGATCTTTTTTCTACGTGTACGATCGTCATTTGTTACTTTCGCTTAGTTTTGTTAAGAATTACCTTTCTTTCTTTATTAAAAAAAAAAAAAAAAAATCAAGAAGTTGAAAAATTGCATAGTTTTGAAGAAGTTTTTGCATTTTTTTCCCTATTTCCCTCTTGTTTGAAACTATCTCTAAATTCAACGATTTTTTTTTCATAAGCTGGCAACACTGGTTATATGATACGTCATTTTTTTTTATCTTGTAAAGCTGGTATTTCAAAAATTACCTACAAATTCCCCCAGAATCGCCGGTACAATGCAAAAGAAAATAGGTTCAGAGCTATTTTTTGTTTATGCAATGAAAATTGCTACAGCTGATCAAAATAGAAATACTGCGCATGCGTGTGATGCGAAACGCTGCAGTTGTTTTTCACCGGCAACGAAAATTGCGAATTGTAAGGCGGCTTTTAGTAAAGCAAAAAATTATATTGTTTGGAAGCTAACCAATTAAGCAAAATTCTATATTTTTATTATTTTTACTAACGCTGAGGACTTCTGTAATTCCTTATAATAATTTGTGATCCAATTTCTGTTTCAGTCTCCTTCTTCAAAGATAAGAAAAGTTGTTTTTAAAAAATAAATTCCGGAAAACTCACTCAAAAGCCGCGTGCAAAATATTTTTTTTAATTTAATCTACGCATGACTCAAGTACAGTTTTATTTTGTGTTATCAATAATAAATTACACATTTCGGTAACATTTACACGGAAATTTCCATATCTTAAAAAATACTTCCTATAGAAATGATAGTATAGAAATAAGTAATTTGGTTAACTATAAAGCTAATCTCTAGGAACTCAAATTTCAGTTTAGTATTCGCCGTGCCGGTGCAACGTTGCAATCCAAAAACGGAAATGGATATAAATATTACATTGTTACAAGGCAAAATCACCAGCATCTTGACGTACGCCTTGCAACACACGGACCGAATTCTACAAAAAATTCGGAAAGATGATGGGCCAGCGCCGAAACGTATGAGAACCGAAATTGAGTTCCAGAATAATTTAAGAGAGTTGGAGATTGCAGTGGTTCAGTTGAAGAAAGACATCGCAAATTTGCAGGGCGACGTACAAACAAAAGACCAAAAAATTGCAGAACTAACACGACAAGTAAATCTGGGCTTTGAGAAGGAAAAGAAGAAAAAGAGTGAGTGCACCTGCTTAAGTGATATTTGCGCTCTTACTTTAGAACATCTCATCAGTCATCAAACCAAAAATCCGAGCTTCGAGAAAGCAAATGCGCTAGAAATTAATCGACTCACAGAAATTTACAAGAACAGAAGAGGAAACGTCGATTCGTTGCCGGAAATGGTGAGAAAAGAAAGTGAAGTGGCAAACACCCAGAAGCAAAGCATCGATGAAGAAGAAGGAAAAAAATTGTTGGACCTGTGTCAAGTAAAGACTGAGGAAGGAGAAAATTCCTCCTTATGCAAATGCAAAGAAACTTCAAATTTGATGGCCAAGATAAATAAATACGAGGAGGCCACCAAGACGAAAAATTTAACAAAAATAAATAAACAATGGCATGATTGCATAAAGAAACTCGATCAACAGTACTCCCTTCGATTGAAGAGTCTGAGCATGGAAATTTTCCAAATAGTTTCAGCTTCAAAAAACAGGAAAATACGCGAGCACTATAAATCGTTCCAGGAAAAGAAGAAGTCCAAAACTGAAGAGATTGAGCAAATACAGGAAAACAGTAACCTCTTGCTTCCGGAAGAATTGAAAAAGAAATTTGAGGAATCCTTCGCCGATGCCGTTCGTGATGTTCAAGACGACTTAGACGATTATAACCGCATAATCTTCAACTTTCCGGCTGCAGAAGGACGATTAAAAGGGGCATACGAAGATCTTGTACTGATGATGGTCCAAGAGTCGTCGAGACTATCACGTTTAGAAGTGTTAACAGCGACCGAGAGTGTCAGCGCAAGAAACACAAATTCTGTACAACGCGGAAAAGCTAAAGCGACTTCAAAACTGAACGCCAAAAAATTATTGCGCCTTAAACAAGATTTACAGAATGGGCTCATTCAGTTTTGAACGAATAATGCTAATAAATATTTACTTCACTAATTAAAAAAAATCTTAATCTTATACCAAACTTATTTTTGATTGTCCGGAAAATAATGTTATTTTCTAAAATACTTATCTATCTAATCTGTCGTCGAGTTTCGATATCAGTTAGTTAAGTATTTAAAAATGTGTAACATAGGATTATTTCATATTTTATTGTAAATATTTTATTATTCCTATGTTTATAAAATCATTATTATATTGTATCAAAATACTTAGATTGTTTAAAGGGTAGTATAATAGTACGATTGTTAAACTATGTATAACAAAAATGTATAAAAAATGGTTTCAAATTAAAATATGAATTGGCTTGAAAACCGAACAGAACAGAACAGAAGCTGTTCTGTACTTATATTTTCATCAAAATGTATTTTTTCAAAGACTATTGCAGCTATAAAACCAAACCTTGCATGAAAAATAGGGAAGTGTAAAGCGGCCCTTAAAACAAAAATACAGGGTGAGTAAAGTGAATGGTGAAACCGCACAAAAGAATCAAGTCAATGGCCAGACTAAACCCCCTGGAGGATTATTCACTCTTGAAACGAGGTTAATTGGAGTGGTAATCACCCAGCGCCGATTTGGCCGGTGAAAATCTGCCCCGGGCTACTAGTTGGAATTAACGAACGCGAACAATAAACGCACGCGGAACACAAACAAGTAACAAGATCAGGAACAAAATGGCGTTTACCTGCTCATGAACCAGCACGCCGGAAAAGGGTTTTTACGTCCAGTAAAACCGCAGAAAACAGTCCCCAACTTGTCGGCACAACAATTAGCATGTGAGTGCTAACACGATAGAGTAACTGTTCCAACGGCAAAATCGTATCATTTCAAAAACCCTCTTCAAGCTCACAGCATTTCAACGACATGAAATACACATGAATCAATTCAATTGAATACACGTACCTGCTCACCAACAATCAACAACGCCCTTAACATGCATGCACAAATGGAAGCCTACCCAACCGTAACGATTACGGAGAAATATTAATGTAACAATTTGTCTATGAAGCTGAATAAAGGGATGTTCAAGTAATAATTAAGACCGTTAACTATTTTGATTTTTGAATAGTTTTGAACAACTTTTGTCAACAGCAATTTTAAGTGAATTAAAAGAAAACTCTTATCTTTTGCCTTTTAAAAATGAAAAATGCTTTGAAAAATAATTTATTAGTTGTATTTCATTTAAGTGTAGGTATCTACTTACAACTAAAGGTATTTCTGAATTATAATAGTCTGCATGTCATTGTGGAAATCCAATCCAATTCCAAAAAAGAACTATCCGAAACTGTTGCCCCAACGGGGCGCAAAGTAATTCGAACCAGTATTAAACCGCAAATTAAATTACTTCGCAAATTATTTACTTTTCCGGGCTTCCGGAGCGGGCAAACTCCGTATTACAATGTAAACCCGCCGCCCGGCCGAGTTACTTTAATTACAGAAGTAATTGGACCGCGGTGGATTTACAAATGGCGCGCGCTTCGGACGTTCATCAACGGCGAAGCGAAGTAATTTAATTCTGCAGATGACATGCGACCAGTTCGCAGTTTACGTCCACCGCAGCCCGTCCCTGTAAACTTTAAATTACATCGCGTAAAACAATATTACAGCGCTTAATTCGATTACGTCCGTTAATTAACTGCATGAGTTATATTTGCGTAGGCCGTTGGCGAACTGATTGCTTTAATTTCGTCGGCGGAGATGATGATGATGATGATGATGATGATGATGATGACTCGGCCAAGTGGACTTTTAATATGGAGCGCGCGATTTTCGGATTTTATTTGCCAAGTCATTTTAACAAATTCCATGTTCCTTTATATCTTATACATTCATCTATAGTTTCGTACCCTTTCACTGGAAAACCATTCTTTCTTGTTTCTTCAATTCCTTAAGCAATTTAAATTCTTAAATTGCATCAAAAATTTAACTGAAACCATATCTGAAGTTAAAAATTTTCTTATTCTGCAGGAATTGAACCAAATATGGTAGTCTAAAATGGTTCTTAAGCGAGTCAGTCATAAACGTCAGTCGCGATTAAGAATAATCCGGGGTCGAGCTTAATGCTCCGGTTATAATAAAGTATTGCAAGGTACAAGAAACGACGAAGTCATTGAATCACTACGTCCACCCAATATTAAAGTTTAATGAAAACGCTGCTAATGATGCTGCTCTGTCTACCGAGCAGGAGTAAAAAGGCGATTTGTGATTTTTAAAATTCCACCTAGAGAATAAATCGCGGGGCGAAAAAAGTCGACTCGGCAAAAACTCGCGCACGAAGAACGTAAGAATCCGGCGTAAATCACTACTTTTCTGTATACCTGTCAATTTAATTCGACAAATGGGCTTCTATTAATGCGAGACTCGGCGTTGAACCTAACTATCTGAAAACGCGGCAAAAAGAGAAGGAAACGGTTTTGTTTAACGAGATGTTATGGCACTGATAACTTTAAACATTTCTTAGAATGAGAACGACTACCTACCGTCGGATTATCGCAAAACATTTTCGTAATCAATTTCAAGACTAACTGAAAACAGAAACAGAGACACAATCATTACGAAATTAAAATAAATGAAATTGCAAAATTAATTTGTTTTAACATAAAATGGAATCGAGGCTTTGAGGTACCTCAAATTGACGTATGTATCTCAAGACTACTTATTTAAATTAAATTAACAAAAAATATAAACGAAATGAGCAACAGGTACATACTATAAAAACCATTTACTTATAACATAAAACTCAGTCAAAAATAAAAAGAATAAAAAATAGGAACCGTTTGGTAAGTTTAGTATGTAAAAATACAATAACAAATCTTCTAAGCCATACGTTCTGAAAAAAAAAAATAAAAATAAATAAACTACGACTAAAAATGCGTTTGATTTGTAAAAAAGTAGAAAACGAATTACTTGCTTGTCGAAAAGTAAAAGACTAACTAGCCTCTCCGAGTGAGGGCGCAATTTTTCCCTTGTATATTTCTGCATACTGCTTAAATCACTTTCGAACAGCTCTAGAGTCCAAGAACCTAAATTCTCTCATAATTAAAAACATTAAAAAAAATAAATATAGTAAGTGCACTTTGGAGGGTTTGGGATTCATCACCTAATTTACAATGGCGGCAACGCAATAGCCTCTTTCTTTTTCATCGTTTAACACAGTTTATGGTGGCTCTAAAATAATCGAAAATATTGTGTGTATCAAAAGTCTAATAAAGATGACACTAAAGATATCAAATGTTGCAGTTCAAATTGATTGCGATAGAAACAGAGATTTCCGAATCAACAACTTAATGATTAGAGAAAAGAATTCAGCCCACTTGGTGTTGGCCACTTTTTTTACGCTGAATGTATTACTTACTCTTTCGATGCATTAGAATTATTCTTGACTAGGAGGGGAAGGGTTTGCAATTCGCAGAAATGGGCGGGACGGCCGAGACAAATCCAGTCCAAATAATAAATTTTCGTACTGTTTGTGGAACAAGTGGGCCGAATTCTTTTCCCTGTTAATGATATATTTAGAAGATTGGACAGAAAAAGCACAACCGGACAGGTTATTGCCTGTGCAGATGATTTAGTGATTATAACAAAACGAAATAGTACTGGCAACTATTGTGACGATTCAACAACATTTGCCTGCAGCCACAGGCGTCAGAGCCTGGCGCGACAGCGTCTCGAAATTTCGAAAGACGTCAGTCTGGTTCCGCCACAGATTTTACTAGGCGAAGGCGAAGAAACTTCCATAGAGAGTCGAGCACCTCTCGGCCGGGATTGTTCGCCACACAGAAAAATCTCACAAAACCAATCCTAGCATATTTAAGCGATCGCCAGGAGAAATAAGCAACAGTTCACATTAAAGCTTGGAATCAGTCGTTCGGTTTACATATGTTTATAAGTATTACTTTCCGCGTTAACATAAATTAGTGTTTATTTCAAATAAATTAGTTTATTAATTACGTCGAGAGTTTGTTCTAAAATAAATTTAGCAATACGTTTAAAGAAACTGAAACAGAAGGAAACAAAATAGGATTTGAAATATACAGAGAGAGAAATAAAAAATCAAAAATTGTCAAATGTAGACGATCCATTTCAAAAAGAAAGAAAGAAAACTGAAATAACAAACGCGTGAAAGTTAATTTGTTTAGTTTAAAGCAAAAACTATAAACTAACATTAAATGTAAATGACGTGACTCTCGAACGTGTTCGAATTTAAACAATCAACGTAACCGCAAACACGTAACGAAGCAATTCGCAATAATAAAGTGTGAATAAAGTGGTAATGTTGGTAACGGTGGTCGGCAGGTTATGCGAGCGGTTCGGAGGAGACTTCTGCGAACAAGAATAGCATGCCTGCGGAGATGCAAGGCCAGTATTTGGATATTCCTTCCGAATTGAATAAGCCTGGAGCTGTTCGGGGCTGCTGATAAGGCGGAGTGCAGTGTTGATTAGAACACCCAACTAGCAGCAGTCAACTGTACGTAAACAAACGACGGGAGAGCAAACAAAATTATACACCGTTTAGGGTAAAACTGACTTACCATACAACCGCCCGGAATTACCATTTCCGTTGATACAAACCTAAGAGTTAGAATGTTAATCCCATTTCAAGCTTGGTCCCAAAAATAAATTCGAAGTGCCGAGCTTGAAATGGAATTAACATTCCAATTAGGTTTGTGTCAACGGAAATGGCTAGAGTTAACCACTGGTCCTAAGTAAAGCGAAATGATAATTCAGAATAAGAACTAGATCAGTGTAGATGGGAAAAATACTTATAATCGTACGCCAAAGTCCGAAATTAAGTTGGCGGTACTGGAGACAAAATGGTCGGCGCATTTGAAAAATTATATTCCAAATTCGAAATGTTGGAGTTACGCAAAATTTAACACGCGTATTTTTGGTTTAAATGAAAAAAAAATGTTTAGTTAGAAGTTTTAGAAGTACGGTCATCAACTCTGGATACTATCCAGCAGGAATTGCCGACGTCTGCTTAGCTTGCAGATCAAACTCCTCTTGAGCGTTTGGAACGTAGGCACGATTTACGTTTAAATGAGGGGATTCTTTGCTGACAGTGGAAATTCAAGTTGTTGAGCTCTTGAGCGTTTGGAACGTAGGCAAGATTTACGTTTAAATGAGGGATTCCTTGCTGACAGTGGAAATTCAAGTTGTTGAGCTCTTGAGCGTTTGGAACGCAGGCAAGACTTACGTTTAAATGAGTGATTCCTTGCTGACAGTGGAAATAATTCAAGTTGTTGAGCTCTTGAGCGTTTGGAACGTAGGCAAGATTAACGTTTAAATGAGGGGATTCCTTGCTGACAGTGGAAATTCAAGTTGTTGAACTTAATTGCGCAATGTTGCGCTAGCGGTTCATATTTTATTCAGCGGTTGGTTATTAAAAGTTTTGTCGACGAGACGCTGAGAGTTTCGACTTTTGGACCAGAACTTTTAGAAGGCATCCGTCAGGGGTGGCATAAAAGGGAAATTTATAGTTCAATTCAACTCTTTGTTGTTTATAAGGAGGGCTGTAGTCCACTAACCGGTTCCTCCACCAGTTTCGTTGGTTTATTCGATATTTCATCCTGCAAAAAATAAGCAGCAAATCTCATGTGCAGTTGAAGAAACGATAAATCGGTGCCGCAGCGGCAGCACTGACGCAAACGGCATAATTGAATTATTAGGTCGGGGGGGAAATGACGAAAAAATGCGTCGTAAAAGTTGTACAACAAGCGATTCGTTATAATTTAATTGGCCGTATCTCGACATCAGATTATCTCTTCGGATATACATATACGAGGACTTGTTGTGTGTACGTTTATAGAGTGTGTTACAAGTGAATTAATAAAAGCGTACGTGTATACGCAGTCGCCTAGAGAATTTAAGTTATGACGTAATAAATTCTTGCCTTTGCACGACTTCATGGTGGAACGAAAAGAGTGTGTGTGTGTGGGAACCGGCTCGGGCTGCCAAACAGAATTCATGAATTAATAATAACGGAGGATTTCGCTGGATACGGTTACGAGTCATTAATTAATCGAACGGTTGTGTTTCGTTAATTACTACACATTGTCAGGTACAGACAAAAAAAAATTAAACTCACACGAAGAATTATTATTGAACACTTTGAACACTCTTTTTAAGAATCATTTTAAAATAAATAAATAAACAAAATTCTGCTGAAATTAACTTCGAGTAAGTAGTCATTTCGAACAACTTTGGCTCTCATCAGCAAGACGTTTGTTTTCTGAACAAAATTGAATTTTTTTAAAACAGTAACGGAGATTTACAGAAAAAAACTCTGACTCTACTTGGATAAATCCTTTCATTTATTTTTAATCCTCTCACAATTAACTTATGATATTTTGACAGCAAAATCCAACAATCGGATTAAAAAGATAAACATTTAATTATAAAAACACGTCCGTTCACTTGAGTCCTTTTTTTTTTCTTCTCTGTTTTGGCTTACTAATAATAATCCAATCACACGTTTCATTTCCTCCCGGAGCTTTCAGAATTGGGTCATCTGATGGTCGACCGACGAATTTATGCATGCAATTCATCATAGTCGTCGAGCAGAGAAGGTGAATAGTGGGGGGGAGGTTTAATTAATTTTTAATCGAACTGGTCCATGTGGTGGGCGGCAGAATCGGTTCCTCGATCGGCTATTAAATGCATTGGCTACGCTAATTACGGCGTGAAGAAGTCGTAGGAGTGGGCATCCCACTTTGAAAGCGCTTTCTAACGTAATTTATTCGGAAAAGAGTCAGGACTGATTAAAAAAACATGAGATGCGCGATAAATCAATGAGCGTGAAGCAAATTAATCGAAACGGCCGAATTATTAGAAATATGAAGCCGGATGGTCCGGCGTGGGTCGGACACCCTATTAAGCGCGATTAGCATAGAATCGACATGACATTTCGTGCCGCACGCACCGACACTATCTGTTCAGTTCTTTATGCATTCGTATTAGTGTCATTGTTCCATTAAGACAATACAATAATGTAGACACTTGACGCCCTGTATGTTCATCGAAAAGAAAAAATAAAAAATTCTTCGCCGTTCGGTTTGTAGGTGGAAAACGAGATAATAAAACTTATGGGATGGCCCGAAAACGCTGCCATAAATTCTGGAATATTTAAATAAATTCATAATGCAAATTATTAGCATACGTAAATACATGTCTTTGACAGTCAGTTAAAAAATAACGAACGAATGAAGAATAAGTCTACAAAAAAAAAAAAAAAAATAATACTCGTTCATTTTGTAGGCGGTAAATAAAATAGAATTAATGGGATTGGCACAAATGTTAGAAAATATCAATAAATTAGCCAGTCTTTACAAAAAAAAAATATTCAATTAAAGTAACAAAGGACTATCTGACCCGATGACAAATTCGCATGGAAATTAATTTAGAAACTAAAAGAGACGTATCAAATCATTCAAAATTTATTTTCCTAAAGGAAAGAAAACTGTTTTTTTTCTACGAAAAAAAAAAAAATAAAATAAAAAGCATGAAATATAATAGAAGAATATCCTTCTTGACTTTTTGCTAACGCAAATAATTTAGGAAGAAAAGAAACAATATATAGTCGTCCAAACATTTCGTCCGCAAAGAAAAAGTAAATAAGACGGGAAAGCATGGAATAAAGTGAAAGAAACTCTGAATCTCGAGATTTTTTCCTATCGAAGGAAAAGAAAAAATCTATTGTGGAAAAAAAAAATTAGAAATCGTTCAAACGTACCACTCACGGCAAAATACATGTAAATAAAATAATCATAAAATACCGTCACGATGGGAGTTTTAAATGAAATCGAGGGCAATTTCAACAGTGTCGGAATCTACTAACAATAAGTGAGGTAACCTGATATAACACGGTTCATATTTCATAATAAAACATCGGCAGATTACATCAAGTAGAACACAGGGCAAATTAAAAATAATGCAATGCGCGAATAAACACAAAAATTGCGTATAAAAACTACGGATAAAAATTTGGACAGCATTAATGCCAGCCAACTCGAAGAAGGGGAGCCGCCCAGCACCATTCCAGCCACCAAAGACGCTGTTCCCGAGATCACCTGAGATCATCTTGAGGCCGATTGTAGGACGCCTTTCTGCCACCCCCTGTCAGCACCCAGCTGCCAACTTCAACCCGGGTTAACCACAGTCCCGGTGAGCCGAGGCAGCCTGCCCAGCTGAAGTCAATATCGCAGTATTACTTGCCGCATCAAGGACATGCCCGCGCCACTTCGTCCAGGACTAAACGATCGACTGCAGCCATCCGCCATCGATACATAAACTCGCAATGAGCCAGGACCAGGACCGCAACCATTCCGTTTTGACTCACGAAAAACTCCCCAACAATTTAAATGTAATATTAATATTAGTTTTTTGTTTAGTGTTTTCGTAATGTTTCTCCTAAAGTAAAAGAAAAATTACAAAAAGTAAAACAATTGACAATCATGCATGAGTAAAACCCAAACAGAAAAAAAGACGAAAGGAAAAGGTTGGAACAATTAACAATTGAATACAAAGAAAACGGGTTACTTAGAATCATTTGTCAAGACAAAAATTGTTCATGAAAAGCTTGAAAAAAATAAAGAGAAAAAAGGAAGTCATAATTTGAAAAGAAATAAAAAAAAACTGATGACCAGTCCACCAAATTATCAATTGTCTTTCTTTTTTAGTTTTTCTTTTAAATTTGGTATATATATAAGTAAAAGCCAAACAGACAGAAAAGCAAAAGAAAAAAGGTTAGAACAATTGACAATTGAATACAAAGCAAACGGCTTAGTTAGAATCGTCTTTCATGAAAAAAAAACTTATTCATGAAAAACTGGGGAAAAAGAAAGAAAAAGAAGGAAAACATAATTGAAAAAAAAAAACAAAAATCGATTATCAGGCCACCTAAAAAAAGGATAGCGAAATTGAGAAATGAAATATCAGAAACCAATTTGAAACTAAACCAAGTAAATGCGTAAAAGGAAATTCAAAGCAATTTTGAAAATAAACGAAAAATTACAAGCAACTTTGAGGATCGATGAAAAATGTAGAACAGCAAGCAACGACACAAAATAAAGGTTCTCACTTATTGGGAAAACTGGGAATAGTTAGGGAATTGAAAAAAAGTTCACAATGTCAAAAGCCAGCGAAAATGATTGAAATTGAAAAACTGAAAGTAATTTGAGTGTTCTTCATTAATTAAATAAAATTCGTAACTTTTGTATGTCTATTAAAAGCACAAAAAAAATTAGAATAAAATCGTTTTGAATATTAAAAAAAGTCGGAAAAATTGCAATCTCAATGAAGATTCATAACATTTTTAACAAGAAAAAATTCTTAAGACCTTCAGAATAGGCAGCCATACATACGAGCGCGCTCAATAGGTTGCCTATACTGACGCTTCTTGATTTGTTTTAAAAGCTTAATTTATTATTTTCTTTTTTTTGAACAAACAGGCGTATTAGTTGTTCATTGAATATTTTTGTACTTTTATTATTTTTATTCTCGAATAGGAAAGAAAATCAAAGTTATTTAAATGTGTAAAATTTAGGAAGGTGCATAATCGCAGTGAATTGTGAAAGTTTATCCGTTTTCTCACGAGAAGTCGGTGAAAATGCAAAACAAAAGAAAAATATGACAAAGTTGAAACGTTTTTTGCAGTTTATTTAATTATATTGAAACAAAAAACCGAATGAATAAACGAAGAAAACTAAAGAAATAAATTTGTAATATAAAATATATCGTGAAAAAATAAACAAAGAACGTAGTGACAAAAACATACGAACAAATAACAAAAAAATACAACAAGCAAGAAAGGAAAAAGGGATAAGTGACAAAAAAGGCGTTTAAGAACTGTGTCTAGACAGATTTTGTAAGTGCTATTGATAAACAAATAAACTAAACGCAATGTACAATTATAATTATAAAAAGCAGAAAGCAAATTACAATTAATTATGCAAAAGAAACATTCAATTTCAGAAACTCAGCAGAAGTTTCTTGACTGAAAACTGAAAGAGAACCAAAACAAAAACAGAAATTTCCCAGAGTATCAAAGGCTTAGAGTTATCTTTGTATATTGAAAATTTTTTATTTAGTGAGCAGTGGCGTAACTAGATCGCGCTGATCAACGTGACCCTATTTAAAAAATAAAAAAAAAACTTGTAACGGGAAAACACACAATTTTCTCGATTTTACACATTTATTACCTAAAATATTTTCAAAAAATGTTAAAATATTATGATAATTAATTTCCTTAACCAGAATCTTGAGCCCTGGACTTCCTAGGAGGCCCCCCTTGGTTATGAGAGATACTTCCTCACTTACAAGGAAAGAAATGGTCTTGTTCGTTCTTCGAAGACTTTCACAACCATTATTTAGCCTCCGATTGCGCCGCGGCAATCTTCTTTTTTTTTTGCCGTCGTTTCGTCCTCAATAACACAGCCCTGAAGGTATACCCAGTAATCGAGATGAAACGTCGGTAGGAGGAATAGGCCATTGCGTGGAACTTGCAAGCCAAGAAATACGATTAATTCTCTTGAAAATGGTTTTTTTTTTTTTTAGAAGATTCAATACTTCGATTATGTTGATTTTTTATCAGCCATTTTATAATTTGTTACAAATCGTGTTTGAAATGAACGTGATGGGGTATTCTAGGACTTACTTTAAGAGAATGAAACAGCGCTTATTAATTTCTTGCCAATCAATTATGAAGAAGTACGTAAAAGTGAAGCACATGAAAGCCGAGGAAAAACTCGAATATCATCAAGTGATCTAATACAAGTTGCGTATTATTATCCTCTGGCTTATAAAGTACCCAGTTTTTAATGTATATAGTTTACTCCGTAAAAGGCAAATAAAATATGTTCGTATCTTATGTAAGAGTAATTTTCAATGAAATATTAATGCGTCTACCAATAACGGAGCAACAACTGTAGATACAATAAGAACTGACTTGGAAATAAATGTTTTCTAGCAACACAAGAAGACATACAATATGGTGTTTTCTGATGGCTTTTCAATTGCTCATTGATCACGACGACGATGCAGGTCACTTAATGCATTATTTAACGTGCCGCTCGGCGGACCGTGTTTTCCGATTTTAATGTCCGACGTACATCATGCAACAGCCTAAGCTCGCGCAAATGCAACTCCGCAAGATTAGCGCTTTGCGCATAATGCGCCTTAATGAGAGTAAGCAGTTTTAATGCATGATTTGTTGGCGCGTCGCCAGAGAGCGCTAATGAACGCTCGCACCGGTATCTGGTGCGATCTGCGATGGACGGCAAAAAGACCTCGGAATATTTAATCTAGATAAGTTAGTATAAATACGAATAGTATGAAATTGAATCGAGCCTACCTTATCTGATGCATCTTAAATGAATATTTATGCTGCGTATTAATACTTTGCGATATCTAACTAGATAGGTCGCACTTATTTCGCCTTCGATCAACCCCCCTTACAACACATTGTAACTTCTATAAATTCCTTCTTGAAAATTTATTGCTTTAATTATCAACCAATCGATTTACTAGTTGCTTTTGACACCAGGGACATACCCTTTAAACTCCGCCTTTATTTCTTATAAAAAAGCAAATGATTAGATTCAGATCTAGATTTATCTGGAAGGACTTTTTTAATCGATAGTCTAACCTATAATTTGAAGTTGCAATTTGGTGAAAATTGCAAAAATTTGGCAATGGCGCCGGTGCTTGAAGACTTGATCCAAATCTTCAAGCCTAATATATCTTAAGTCTTTAAGATCTCAAGTTACAACGACAAGTAGCTTAGAATCTTCAAGGTTTATGACTTTACTGGACCTGCCGATTGAGAAATCTGGTTTGGTTCTTGCTCTTGAAGATCAGTTGTTTTCTTCGCAGTCTTGGGCTAATACTTAAAGACCTAGTGCAACATTGAAAAGACAAAAGTCACTTGTGGTTTACTATCTTGGTATTTCAGATGTATAAGCTTGAACATTTTTAAATTGAAGCGATAGTTTTAACCGCTGGTGCTTGAAAAACTTGATTCAAATCTGTTAACACGATTTTTACGTTCATTTTAATGAATCACATACACTTGTAAAAAAAAAAAACAATTGCAATATAAATAAAAAACTTTCATATAAAAAAAGGTAATTGTACCAGCGAAATTTTTCTGCAAACAAACACAAAGAAATACAGTCCACTATATCGAATCAACATATTATTTTTGGTCCGATCGAGCCGGATTCAAGATTTACAAGAACTAAGCGCATCAGCGAAGAAGAGAAACACCGCATAGAAAACTATCGTTCAGGACTACAGATAAGGCTCTAGAACAGTTCTAGAATTTGTAGGCTGCTATCTGTGTTAAGGTAGTACACATTTATAAAACACATTCATACTTTTATACATTTATTTGCAAAAGAAAATATTTTGACAAATATTTTTACACATTAACACAATTTCTTTGTAACTAGGTTACAATAATTCAATTCATAGTTTTCTGAATTTGAAAAGTCATGCAAGACGTCACATCTACTGAAAAACTTGTGCGTAAACGAGGTACTATTAAATACAAACTAACAAATTTTATAAAATATTTACGCACAGTTCAAGATGCATATGCAAGTGATCAAGTTTTAGCAGAAAAAACAATCATTGAATTGCAAGATCGTAGTAGCAAGTTTGCATCGTTGTTTGAGGAATTTGATGAAACTCAGAGTAAAATAGAATATATTTGCGATGAAGATGACTTAGAAAGGCAATATTTAGAGAGAGAAGATTTCACTGAAAAGCATTCATCCGCAATCACAGACGCAAAATTTATTTTAAAGCAAGTCTGCACACCTGTCATCCAAATTCAAAGCGACAGTATCACTGGCATATCAGATTCCTCAAAACAAAACGGTATTTCTCACAACATTAAACTTCCAACAATTAAACTTGCAAAATTTAACGGTGCATATGATAATTGGTTGGAATTCAAAGATACTTTTGAGTCACTAATTAATTCAAACAAATCAATTGACAATGTTCAGAAGTATCATTATTTACGTGCTTCACTAGAAGGTGACGCACTAAAGGTTATACAGTCTCTAGAATTCTCATCCGAAAATTACATAATCGCATGGGAACTACTTTGCAATAGGTATAATAACATCAGATTGTTAATTAATAATCACATCAAATCTCTGTTTGAATTAAATTCACTTACAAAGGAGTCCTCAAGAGGAATAAGAGACTTGATAGATACCATTTTTAAACATTTAAGAGCTCTTCAAACACTAGAACAACCAACAGAACATTGGGACACTTTGTTGATATTTTTAATTACGTCAAAATTAGACAAATTTACTGTTCGGGAATGGGAAAAAGTTAAAACAGGCAATAATTTCCCAACACTTTCTGAATTCAAGAGTTTTTTGAATTCAAGAGCAGATTTTCTAGAAACACTTGAAATCAATCATAATAAAAATGCCAAAGAACATAAACAGTTACATAATAATATCAAACAAGTTTCGTTAATATCCTCAAATGTGAAATGTCCTGTATGTAATGGGGCACATTTAATTTATTATTGTGAAAAATTCTTAAAATTAAATTTGTCAGATAAATTAAAAACAGTAAAGCAGCTGAATCTTTGTAATAACTGTTTACGTTCAGGCCACACAACTAAAAACTGCAGATCTGGATTTTGTAAAAAGTGCAAAGCTAAACATAACACTTTACTTCATCCAGAATTATTATATACACGTGAACCAATTACATCAAAAACAATTCATCCAAATGCATCAACAACAATTTCGCCACAAGTTAGTTTCACAAGTCATTATCCTAATCAACATGTTCTGCTTTCCACTGTATCAATTTTAGTTCCAGATGTTTTTGGCAACATTCATACTGCAAAAGCTTTACTTGACTGTGGTTCTCAGTCAAATTTTCTTACTTCAAAATTTTGCAAAAAGTTAGGATTAGAAGAACATTCAACAAACATGACCATTGGAGGAATCAATGGCGTTTCATCAGTCATTAAAAAAAAATGCAACATTGTGATATATTCACTCAATTATGAATTTTCTACTAATCTTTGTTGTTTTATTTTGCCCACAATTACAGGTAATTTGCCTTCATTCACTATCAACACCAGCTCATGGAATATTCCAGCCAACATTCAATTGGCAGATCCTCAATTCACCGAGCCTAGTGAAATAGATGTACTTATTGGTGCAGGTATTTTTTGGAATATTCTTCATCATCAAAGAATTCAGTTGGGTAAGAATATGCCAGTTCTTCAAAACACAGAATTCGGTTGGATTATATCAGGTACCATCTCAGAATCCATTTCAAAAATTCATTGCAATTTTTCTAAAACTCACAGCAATCTTGATTCTGAATTGCAGAAATTTTGGGAGATAGAGGAAATTAATAACGAGCATTCTATGTCTTCCGATGATGTTTATTGCGAAAAACATTTCCTAGAAACGTTTTCTAGAAATGAAGAAGGACGGTTCATTGTTCGAATACCACTAAAACATTCTGCTTCTAATTTAGGTAACTCAAAACCATTATCAATTAAACGTCAACAACAATTAGAACGTAAATTTTCATACGATTCTAATCTAAAATTTCAATATTCTCAATTCATAAAAGAATACATAGATTTAAACCACATGTCTCAAGTAAATTTAATTCCTTCCAATACAGCATATTTTTTGCCACATCATGGTGTTTTTAGACAAGAAAGTTTGACTACTAAACTAAGAGTAGTCTTTGATGGATCAGCGAATTCTGATTCAGGTTGGTCAGTTAATGATTTACAATTTACAGGGCCACCCATTCAGAATGAAATATTTTCTATACTCATAAAATTCAGACAACATCCTTTTGCAGTTTCGGCAGATATAGAAAAAATGTATAGGCAGGTCGTCATTCATCCTGATGACAGACATCTTCAAAATATTGTTTGGAGATTTAGTTCAGACGATCCAATTTCCATTTACACTTTAAATACAGTTACCTACGGCACTAGATCTGCTCCGTATTTAGCCATAAGATGCTTAAAGCAGTTGGCTCATGAATATCAAACAAAATCTTCTTTCGCATCTTCAATAATAAAAAATGATTTTTATGTTGATGATCTCATAACAGGTTTTGATTCTGAAACAGTTGCAATCAATGTATGTAAAGAAATTGCATCAATTCTAAATTCAGCATGTTTCCCATTAAGAAAATGGAATTCTAATAGTCAGCTTTTCTTGCAAGAGTTTCAAAATGAAAATGAACCTGTGAGTGTTTTAAATTTAGGAGATAATGAGTTTTCAAAAACTTTAGGAATAAAATGGTACAGTAAATCTGATACATTAGGTTTTCAAATCAAAAATTTTGAAAATTCTTTATCAATTAATAAACGATCAATCTTATCTGACGTAGCAAGGATTTTTGATCCATTAGGTTTGTTAAGCCCATGCACTATTTTCTCAAAAATAATTATTCAAAAACTATGGTCTCTTAAATTAGATTGGAATGATCCTATTCCAGACGATTTGAAAGCTACGTGGGTACGATTCAGAAATAATTTAACAAAATTAAATCAACTCAAATTAGATAGGCACGTCATTTGTAAAAATTCTACAGAAATCGAATTACATGGTTTCTGTGACGCGTCACAAAACGCATACGGTGCGTGTGTATACGTTCGCAGCATCGATCAAAAAGAAAAGATTTTAATTAATCTCTTATGCGGAAAGACAAAGGTTGCTCCACTGAAATGTTTAACTATGCCAAGATTAGAATTGTGCAGTGCTTTGTTGTTAAGTCAATTAATTAACAAAGTACAAAAATCATTCACTATCGAATGCTCATATCATCTATGGTCAGATTCTCAAATAATATTACACTGGATTAACTCTCCATCTCATTCATTACCAATTTTTGTAAGAAATCGCATTTCTAAAATTCAAGAATTAACACAGATTAGTAATTGGAAGTACATAAACACAAAAGATAATCCTGCCGATCTTACATCACGAGGAATTTCTCCTGAAAATTTACTCAAGTCTCAATTGTGGTGGAACGGCCCTTCATGGTTGTCTCTTCCAACTAATCATTGGCCATCATCCGCATTCTCAATTTCAATTAAATATTCTAAAAATAATGTTTGCTCAGCTACTGTTGAAAATAATTTTCAGATATTCGAAAGGTTTTCTAGTTTGAATAGGTTGAAAAGAACAATGGCATACATTTTACGATTCATCTTAAACATTAAGAAACAAAAATCTAAACGGCCGTACGGATATTTGACTATTGCAGAATTAGATCTCAGTATGAAACAATTAATAAAATTGTCACAACAAGACAGTTTTCCTCAAGAAATTAATTTATTACTAAATAATAAAAATTTAAAGCCAAAACACAATTTATTATCCCTTGCTCCGTTCATTGATACTGAAGGTTTATTAAGAGTCGGTGGTCGATTAAAAAACTCTTATTTAGATTTTGCTCAGAAACATCCTTTGATTTTATCGGGAAAACATCGTTTAGCAAAACTAATTTTTGAAAATACGCATATAACATTACTTCATGCAGGTCCACAATTGTTATTATTTACAGTAAGACAGCATTTTTGGGTTACATCTGGAATGAGTGTGGCTAAGTCAGTAGTGCGAGGTTGCATCAGATGTTTTAAATCTAAACCAAAATCTTTTGATCAAATAATGGCAAATTTGCCAAAAGAAAGAGTTACAGTTAATAATCCATTTTATATCACGGGAATAGATTATGCAGGGCCTTTTAATATAAAAGATCGCAAAGGTCGAGGTTCAAAGACTATAAAGGGCTACATTTGTCTTTTCATCTGCTTTTCTACTAAAGCTATGCATCTTGAACTTGTGACAGATTTATCAAGCGAAACATTCCTTGCTGCTTTGAGAAGATTTGCATCACGAAGAGGCAAACCAGCTCATTTATATTCAGATAATGCAACAAATTTTATCGGAGCAGCTAAGAAACTATCTGCCTTGCATGAATTTTTCTCAAACTCTAAAACAGAAATAACAAATTATTGTACAAATGAAAATATAACCTGGCATTTTATTCCCCCAAACTCGCCTCATTTCGGAGGGCTTTGGGAATCAAACATAAAAAACATAAAACATCATTTATCAAGAGTAATTAATGACACAAAATTAACATATGAAGAATTTTACACAATCTTAACACAGATAGAAGCAACTTTAAATTCTAGACCTTTATACCCTCTGTCATCGGATGTTGATGATCTGCAGCCACTAACTCCAGCTCATTTCTTGATTGGCAAACCATTGACTGCTATTCCAGAACCGCAATTGCTGGACACACCAACAAACAGGCTGTCGCGTTTCCAGTTACAGCAACAGTTGGTACAAAGTTTTTGGAAGCGGTGGTCACAAGAATATTTGTATCATCTGCAAGAAAGAAAGAAATGGAAGAGCAAAAATCCAGGGCTAAAGATTGGAAGTTTGGTAATAATCAAACAGGATAACTTACCTCCTTCCCAGTGGCTCCTTGGAAGAATAGTAGAGCTTCATCCCGGTGACGACAACGTAGTTCGAGTTGCTACAGTCAAGACTCATAAAGGCAATTTCAAGCGAGCAGTAGCGAAGTTGTGTCCCCTTCCAGTACCTGAAAATGGCAGTAGTGACAGTGAAATTGTGCATGTTAAAAACAGTTAAAATAATTCATTTTCATTATTACAATCAGTTCATACTTACCTGCAATTTATGAATATTTGAACACTTTCTTAAAAAAAAAAAAAATGTTCAAGGCGGGGAGCTATGTTAACACGATTTTTACGTTCATTTTAATGAATCACATACACTTGTAAAAAAAAAAAACAATTGCAATATAAATAAAAAACTTTCATATAAAAAAAGGTAATTGTACCAGCGAAATTTTTCTGCAAACAAACACAAAGAAATACAGTCCACTATATCGAATCAACAAAATCTTAAAGCCTTAGTTTAAATCTTCGAGATTTCATATTTTAATATCATGGAGCCGGGAATCTTTAAGATTTCTTATTTGATCCGAAATCTGGTTTGATTCTTGGTTTTCGTCTCAATCTTGAGCTACTGGGAGCTAAAAGTCTTGAGGTAACTTCAAAGACGCTTGTGCTTTATAAATCTTGGTGCTTCAGATTTCTAAGCTTGAAACTTTTTAAATTGAAGTAATAGTTTTAGAAATTTTGAGATTATTATTGATTAAAATCATTGATGTTGTGTTAGTACTGATGCTTGAATTTAATTTAAGTCAAATGATTAAACTTCAGACTTTGAAATTTGATCAATGGTTTTAGTCGTCGTTGATTTCGGGTCGCAATATCATGGATATTGGAATCTTTAAAATTTTTTATTGGACTCGAAATCTGGTTTCGTTTTTGGTCCTGAAGACATAATTTTCTTCTCAATCTTGAGCTAATACTTGAAGACATAATAAAGGGGCTAAAAGTCTTGAGGTGACTTCTTCAAAGTCATTTGTGCTTTGTAGATCTTGGTGCTTCAGATTCCCAAGCCGGAAACTTTTTTAATTGAAGTAATAGTTTTAGAAATATGAAAATTATTATTGATTAAAATCATCGATCACGTGTGATCTTGTGTTGGTACTGATGCTTGAATTTAATTTAAGTCAAATGATTAAGCTTCAGACTTTGAAACGCGATCGATGATTTTAGCCGCCGTTGCTTGAAAACCTGATTTAAATCTTCAAGCCTAACGTAATCTTTCAGATTTCGAGTCGCAATAGAGTCATAGAGCTTTGAAATTTTCAAGATTTTTATTGGGCGTGAAAGCTGGTTTGGTTCTTAGTCTTGAAGATTAGCAATTTTCTTCTCAATTTTCACCTAATACTTGAAGACCTAGTACCGGGACTAAAAGTCTTGAGGTGACTTCAAAGACACTTGTGCTTTATAAATCTTTGTGCTTGAGATTTCCCAACTTGAAACTTTTTAAATTGAAGTAATTGTTTTAGAAACGCGGAAATTATTATTGATTAAAATTATCGATCTTAACGCTAGCTTGATTACATAGATAAGCCTTGAATTTAATTCAAGTCAAATGATTAAGCTTCAGACTTTGAAACTTAACTAAAACGGACATGATATTGAGAAACCTCAGTCAGCTTTTGTCAAAATCGTTTTTTTTTTCTATTAGTGCTTGAAGTTCAAGCACAAGAGATAAGAGCTTGAAATGACTGAAAAGTGCTTTTTAATATACTTAAGGTTTCCAAGTCTCAAGGTTTTTAAAGCGAAGCTACGAAGGTTATATCCATTAGGCTAGATTAAAATCGTTGATCTTTTAAAGACTTGCAATTTTTTTACTCTTAATATTAAAACAAAAGCTTGAATAATATACTTGAATGTTTTGGAATGGGGAATTCATAACCAACAAGCTCGATTAGGCCTAGAAGTTTTGCGAGCTTGATACTGATACTTGAAATTTAAATTTAATTCTTCAAGATTTAATTTCTATTCTACGCGTTTTAATTTTTGGTACTTGAAATTCTCAAGCTTCAAGACTTGTAATTGTTATTGGAAATAACAGATTTTGTGAAACTTGAGACTTCAATAAAATCTGAAAAATTTGATCTTTGATCGTGAATTGATTCCAACTGTTCAGTATTTAAAGTCATTCGTGTTTTACCATTTTGGTACTTGAAATCTTCAAGCTGCACGGCTATAAAAATTAAATCGAAATCGTGGCAGTGAAAAATCTCTAGAAGATTGCAGTAATAAAAAGAAATCTTTAAGTTTTCGCGACAATTTAGTTTCAATTCTTTGTGTTTTATATATTTGGTACTTGAAATCTTCAAGCTTCAAGGTTTGGAATTGTTATTGTAAGTAACATCCTGTGTGAGATTTGAACGAAATCTTCAAAATTCCTTTTAATCTTTATCTTTGAATCGTGAAGTGATTCAAGTGTACTTTGAATCTTCAAGCTGCACGACTTTAACATTTTAACCGAAGCCGCGGCGGAGGTGTTGGGAATCGAGAAGTCTTTAGGAGATCGCTTCGTTTAATAATAAACTCAAATCATTGAGTTTTTAAGATTTAAGAGTTCGTCATTTTATTTCTGTTTTTCATATTTTAACTTTTGGTACTTGGAATTGCAAGCATCAAGACTTGGATTGAATTGATACTGGAAACGAACACTCTGTGACACTTGAACTAAATTAAAATTCTGCTGGCCATTTTTTGAGTCAAGATTCAAGAGTCCAAGATTTTACGGGTTTTAACATTTTGGTACACCAAGCCTCAAGCTTCATGACTTTAACACTTAAACTGAAGTAGTTTTAGTAGGAGTTTTTTGAATTGAGAAATTGAATAACTCAAAATCATTTAGATTATCGCAAAAGTCATTAAGGGCTGTAAGGCTGTTGTAACTTTTGCCTTACAGTCATGATGTTGAAGCTTGAAGGTAGAACCAGTTCAGAACTGGTTCTACCTCAAGTTTCAAATTTAAGAAGAAGAACTAATGCTTGATTGAAGTGAAAAATATTACGAATTGATTTCTGGCGTGTTTCATGACTCGGGAGTTGAAAATTATTGTTCAGGAAGAGAACAAGTCCGCGCATGATACATAAGGAAAGCGTTATTTGCGGAGATGCAATATTGAAGCTGCAAATATCGAATGTGAGTCTCTTTTATAAAAACATAAAAGCACGTAACTTGCTCAATAAACGGCGGATTAGGTAGCGGATTTATGTGCGCGAAATGCAATTGACACGAATTCCCTTAGGTGTGCGATATGCTGCCGGAGGTTGTACGACGCCTGAATCCTAATCACCTATTCCTAGGAGACCACCGCGAAGAGCAATGCCCAAATAACATCTGCTGCGGCGATATCTGTGCAAAGCCTAGCACGGAAGATCAGTTATGATTGTTATTAATGACGTGAAGACTTCCTATATTAAATTAATCTGGTTTCTTTATATGTACATGGTAGGGCGAAATGATTGGTGCAATTTAACTAATTTTTAGTAAGGAGTTTTGGAAAGGTTTGGATTATAAAAGTAGAAGTGAGCGCGAAGTTGAAATAGTTCATTCACAATGAGAGTTTGGAAACTAAGACAGGAAATAGAGCACTTTAGTTTAATTATAAGCCCAATTAATAATAATATACAATAATAATAATGAACTCTAATCGAGATTCAAACAAAATGTTTCAATCGAAATCAATTTTTTGAATTTTATGACTTGTTGAGGTAATTAACGATTATTTTTACTGTTATCTTCTATTTTATGATATTTTATTGATACAATAACGTTTAAATATTTTGTAGATTTTAATGTATGTTAATCCAGGAGCAATTAATGATCGTAGAACTGCATTAATTTTTTTTTTCTTACTGTCCAGAGTGAAGATGACCTTTCAGCTTCATATAATATTAAATATGTACATATGATTTTGGTTTTTAATGCAGGTTACACTAATTTATGCCATCGCCAACATTAATAAATTACAATAATCGACTGGTCAAAGATTGATATTTGCATGCAACAGGGTACAAGAAAAATGGCGGGCATTAGCATAATTAAAACATCATCGTAATGGATTTATAACAAATTGCAAATAGTTTATAGAGTAGCTCGGCGTGTACACATTAATTTAAACTGTATCACCATAACTCAATCGGGCAGAGACGTACGGACCGGTAAAGCCTGCATCAATCAATGGCGGCCGCAGAAGAGGTCATCATTTATATTGCCCCGCGTATCGGTAACGTCGGCGATTTTTCTAGCGCGGAAAAAATCGATTTGCATTCGAAATTTGCATACGGCCCGGCTTTATTAATTTATTTATAACGCGACGTCGCCGCTTAAAATATGAGGGAGTGTTATTAAATGTTTAATTTATCGCTTGGGAATGTGTGGGACGCTTTTTTCTCACGGAGCTGGACAAAAATTCGAGAAATTATGGAATTATAAAAACGAATTTACATTATAATTTCAAATTTATTAAAAAAAAATTGATCTAAACCACAAAGAACTGATAAGTAACTGAAAAGGTATCAAAGATCAATTGACCAGTGGCGTAACTCTAAGGGTTACAAAGCCATCCGGCGACAAGAACTTATTTAAAACTTATCTAAATTATAAAAACGAATTTACATTATAATTTCAAATTTATTAAAAAAAATTGATCTAAACCACAAAGAACTGATAAGTAACTGAAAAGGTAACAAAGATCAATTGACCAGTGGCGTAACTCTAAGGGTTACAAAGCCATCCGGTGACAAGAACACCGTTAGCGCTTGCCCCATAGAGATATAATATTAAAATTGTTGTTGAAAAGCAAAGAATAAGTACGTCACATAATCGTATTCAGATTTAAGTTCTGTATCACATGGTACGAATATCTAAGATAACACCAATAAGAACAAAAACATTTGATAATCGTATGTGCGCGACCGTCACTCCTAACCTATTTCTGCCGTCGGTATTAGATCGTTTATCGAATTTAACATAAAATCTCTGAATTTTATAATTCTACGCGAATAAATATACAAGATATTGAAGGTTTTGGAAATCAAGGCCTTTTAATTTTTTGAAGATATTTCAGAAATTAATCAGGATAGAAGAGATGTTGTTGCCCATTTTTATAGACCCTAAAATAGCGCAGCTTTTTTGTAACTTAACCGTCTTCGTATCTTTTATAATTTACAAGATCTCCTTTAATTAGTTGTAACCCTGTATAAAACTTTGCGTATCAATAAAGCTATCCCTCAACTGATTTTTTAATCGATTTTATTCTAATTATCATAATTATAGTGACCTGTTAAGTTAATTATGACTTTAGATGGTTTAGGTAAAGATGTAGTTCAAGCGTGCTTCGCTTTTGGGTGCTTTCTTTACTTAAAATTTTGACAGCTCTGCCATTTCTTAAGAAAGAAGACGAATCAAACTTAACTGTCTGGTCTTATTTACTTCAAACTAAAATTTTCGAGCACTTTCATGTTTTGTATAAAAGAATGAAAGCTGTAATAAAACAATAAATTTTCTCTTTTTTTTTTTGTAAATGCAGTTTGTTTCAGGAGTTACTTTTAATAATTTAGTTCCATCCTCCTGAAATAGTCTGTATGATTGTCTTTAATATTTACGATGATTCCAAAAAAAAAGAAGTGATTGCTGGACTGATTTTAAATTAAAAAGTTCCTCTAAACATGTGACGACGATTGTAATGCAATTAAATCCGATGCAAAGATAGTTTCACGTGATATACATGCATGAAGAAAAAAATATTTTAAATTATAATTTAACGTAATACTTAAAGTTATTAATTAATTTAAATCTTGTACGTTTTAGAATGATGGCCATGTCTTGTTCATACATCTTATTGGAAGCGTAATTTTATAGAAAAAAGTAACTTAAAACGAAAGAAAAATTATCATTTCTCAGTTTGTACATCGAAAACGAAACGTATTAGGCCAACTGCGTTGGTTAAAATAAGCTCAGTTCGCCCTTTTTTGCCACAATTAGCAATTATTAAGTTACACCCTGTATAAGCATAAAAGGCAGGCGTTAGTAAAAGCTTTTCTTAACACCGTGGCGGCTTGACTTCTAAGTACGCCACTGCTAACTCTAGGACCACTATTATTCTCAATAAGTATCAACACATTTTTGTTTGTCTTAGTTTAAATATTTATTACACTAATTTAATATTATTTAACGTCTTAGAAAAACTTCTCACCGTTTACACAACTTACCAATTCTTGTACAATCTCAAACTGTGCCTGTACAGGGTGGTCTCTTATGGGTGTAACGACCGCGGGTTATTTCTCTAGTAAATTGAAGGGTGGTCAATCTGAATACTCACCCGAAACTCTTTTACTCTGATAAACCACGTTTCACAAATAAACCAATCTACTGCTTTGACCCATGAGTCACCGCTGAAACCAATTTTCTTGTCCGGTAGCAAGTCTGAGATGAGCCAAAAATGCTCTCAGAAAGGTGTTTCCCTCGAGAAGTCGAAACAGGGCCGTTATTTGTCTGAAGATTGTCAAGTTTTCCACTCTCTTTCCTTATGAAGATTTTCTCTTCAGAATAACTTGTTGAAGGTATTGAATTAATTTAAAATTAGTGAAATAAAAGAGAATGGAAATGAACTTTACAAATAAATTGAAAGAAAAGAATAAAAAGATAATAAAACAATAAGGAGATAAAAATCGATAGCTTGTGGATACTTTGCAGAATTAATCTGTTATAATTTCAGTAACGTCCAACATAAGAAAATGCTCCTAAAACTTTACAAAATACATAAAATATAATAGAAGGAAGAAAGAGACAAGGATTTTTCATCTACCAATTGCAGTAATTAGTCTTTTTTTTAACTGAATTGATTCAACTCATCAAATGGAGTCTAAATCATCTCGTAATCCGTGACTTACATATCACAATGATTTATAATAAAAACAAATGAAAAATTTAAACGTCCACGTAATAACTAACAACTAATCTAAATGTTAATTGTTTTTATCAACGTCCTTGCTACATCACTCCGCCTTTCCCTGGGACGCTTTTGCTACACGTACCTCTTCCCACTAGGTGGAGCAGTGATGTAGCTCGAGGTTGTTTTCTCAGAGCTTCCTACGCGCTTCCGGTACTAGATGTGAGATTCTCAATGACAGCTTTTCACTCATTCGTCAGAAATTGAAACGTAAAGATTTTACTCAATATTGTATTTCATCCAATGCGCGAAACTCAAGAAAAACATATTAGATTTTTTCCTCGTGGAAAGAAACTGTCTTTGCAAATCTCACCCTGAAGCTTATCATCTAGAGATTAAATGAAATTAAACGCTTTTCCTTTACATCTATTGGAATTTCAATCGCACATTGGCATTTCCGTAACTACAAGAGATAGAAAAAAAAATAGGGGCCAAGTACCGAACTCTTTTTTGGAGATAAAGTAAATAGTGTAACGTATAAACGAAAAATTGGGTATCTTCTTTTCTTCTTTCATGTTAGGAGCACATCTCGTTTATTTTTAGAGATATTGAAAAACTACTTTAACATAATTAGGCTACTTTTTCGAAAACAACTTAGTAACCATATCAATATCAAAAAACCAACTACATTACGGAATTGTATTCGGAAAAATGCCTTAATAATGTGAAAGCAAAAAAAATAAACGAGATTTGCCCGACTGGTGTTGTCGTAAATGGTAACTTGAAAACAAAAGAAGGTAGCCAATTTCTGTTTACACTATCGATTTTATCTCTGAAAAAAAAGAGATCGGGATCTTGCAATTAGAGAGATGCCCATCGAAATTGATACACCCTGTACAAAACAAATTCACTGTAATAATTAAAACTGCCTGTAGACTACTTATAAATTCTTATTACTCTTTTAATGTAAGCTCGCAGCATGACATTATCCTGCTTCTTTTCCTTTTTAGGTTTTCCCAAAGACCTCTTTCTGTGAATTTATTTTTTGTTCAATTTCTTTAAAAATCTGCCGTTTCTGATCATGTATGCTATATTCCTGATGGGTCTTTTGAAATTTGTAATATTTCTCCAATTCTCTACAACATGCCGGAGAGTATTAAGCCGACAGTTTGTTAGCACCCTGTATAAGAGCCAAAACTTCTGTTGTGCAATCGATGACTATAATTAGGGGTTTATTTCGGTCGTTTGCAAACAAATACGAAACCGAAACAAATCTCCATCGTTTCCAATTAACAGCTCCTGCCAAACAAAGCGCGGGCATTCGCAAAGACACGCAGACGAAGGAGCTGCCAACTTTTCCAGGGTGGTCCGAAGCGTCCGCGTAAATAGGGCCGATTTTCGCCGATCCGGCCCACACTCGCGCCCGCTGAAATCACTCAAATACTCCATCATCGCTTTTTTTTTAATGATGTTACCGGCACGTGCGCCTGGCAAATACAATTAACTAATTATACGCCGGGGAGCGCAAGCGATTATATTATAATATCGGGCGGTATTTTTGCGTTTGCCGATCGGCCAATCAGCGCGCAATAAATTTCGTCACTCCAAATTTGGAATCGTCACCGGCGTTTCGCATAAATTAATTTCAACCTCACCTCGTAATTGTTATTTATGTGGAACCGATAAAGAAAATCGGCGGGGCCCTGGCCGCAGTTTAATTGGACGTGGAAATATTAGTTTGAATGACAATTTAAAAATATCTTTGCTTTCGAGGAACGCGACCACATTAACAACCAATGTACCAGTCGAATTTCAACAGGAATATATGAGGATGTTGCATGACTTCAGTGCAATCGAAACTTGCTTTGGTAATTATTATTGGTGGTGGAAGGGGAAAATATTGTAAGGGTGTCCTCACATTGGAGTTTTAAGCGGCAAGTAAAACTGTTTCTCAGACATACGTGCATAACTGGTTCTGAGTGACTTAATTATTTCGTCAATTTATCTTTGTTTTTATTTACACCCGTCAGTTAGAAAGTAGATACTTCTATGTATATATTTACATTCCCACGGGACCCGTCTATTGACTTTTCCGTCAATAATAAAAAAAAAAAAACGTATCAATATCAAAAGTAACCAGGTAATTCGTTTACTTTTCGACACCCCCGCCGCCTTCCTCAAAGAGCAAATCGCTGTGTGAAAAGTCGAACGATGTATATTTACACTCGAGGGAATCGACTGCTACCTTAAACTACCAAGCCGAAAACTGTGTTTATAATATGATAAGACGACGACGCGTCGTGTAATTTATTAGGAGGTCTTTTTCGTCATTTATCTTATCAAGGCGAGGCTTACCAGCCGTGATATATCACCACTTTCAGGTTCCATTGTCACCGAGCGCACGGATTTGCGTGCGAACACAGGTAAAGTTCTTTTAATGCTTGTACGCCGCGTAATCCTTTGAGCGTTATTAAACGCAATAAACGTGAAAGTAAATCCACTTTTTTTCGTTAAACTGATTTATTGTCGTCGGTAAAAAAAGGAACTTTCGAAATATATCATCTTTCACAACTACAACGGTTCTCACATTGCTTCTTGTAATACCAACGTTTTTAGAAAGCTTTTCGTTTAAAAAACCCAATACAATCGGTTTATCACTACTCAAACCGAGGTCTAAATAGATCATCTTGAAGCTTCATAGTTTCAAAAGCTAATGATTGAGTCTTGTTCAATACACGGACCGAGCTTGAAAAGACATCAATCCATAACAGAACCAATCAGAATTATCAATACTCAAACCGAGGTCTAAATAGATAATCTTGAAGCTTCATAGTTTCAAAAGCCAATGATTGAGTCTTGTTCAATACACGGACCGAGCTTGAAAAGACATCAATCCATAACAGAACCAATCAGAATTATCAATACTCAAACCGAGGTCTAAATAGATAATCTTGAAGCTTCATAGTTTCAAAAGCCAATGATTGAGTCTTGTTCAATACACGGACCGAGCTTGAAAAGACATCAATCCATAACAGAACCAATCAGAATTATCAATACTCAAACCGAGGTCTAAATAGATAATCTTGAAGCTTCATAGTTTCAAAAGCCAATGATTGAGTCTGGTTCAATACACGGACCGAGCTTGAAAAGACATCAATCCATAACAGAACCAATCAGAATTATCAATACTCAAACCGAGGTCTAAATAGATAATCTTGAAGCTTCATAGTTTCAAAAGCCAATGATTGAGTCTTGTTCAATACACGGACCGAGCTTGAAAAGACATCAATCCATAACAGAACCAATCAGAATTATCAATACTCAAACCGAGGTCTAAATAGATAATCTTGAAGCTTCAGAGTTTCAAAAGCCAATGATTGAGTTTTGTTCAATACACGGACTGAGCTTGAAAAGACATCAATCCATAACAGAACCAATCAGAATTATCAATACTCAAACCGAGGTCTAAATAGATAATCTTGAAGCTTCATAGTTTCAAAAGCCAATGATTGAGTCTTGTTCAATACACGGACCGAGCTTGAAAAGACATCAATCCATAACAGAACCAATCAGAATTATCAATACTCAAACCGAGGTCTAAATAGATAATCTTGAAGCTTCATAGTTTCAAAAGCCAATGATTGAGTCTTGTTCAATACACGGACCGAGCTTGAAAAGACATCAATCCATAACAGAACCAATCAGAATTATCAATACTCAAACCGAGGTCTAAATAGATAATCTTGAAGCTTCATAGTTTCAAAAGCCAATGATTGAGTCTTGTTCAATACACGGACCGAGCTTGAAAAGACATCAATCCATAACAGAACCAATCAGAATTATCAATACTCAAACCGAGGTCTAAATAGATAATCTTGAAGCTTCATAGTTTCAAAAGCCAATGATTGAGTCTTGTTCAATACACGGACCGAGCTTGAAAAGACATCAATCCATAACATAACCAATCAAAATTATCAATACTCAAACCGAGGTCTAAATAGATAATCTTGAAGCTTCAGAGTTTCAAAAGCCAATGATTGAGTTTTGTTCAATACACGGACTGAGCTTGAAAAGACATCAATCCTTACCAGAACCAATCAGAACCCAGTCGGACGGTATAAATCAAGATGAGCCGTTTTAAATAATTTTAGTAATACGAAACGATGACAACCATTTTTGGATCTTGTATTTATTAATTTATAAATAACATCAATAAGAAATCATTTACAATAGATGCACCTAGTTAATGAAGTTGAGCGCGTCAACAATGGCCGAAGTTAAGTGTTAACTCGGCGGTTTGCTACAGGGAAACCAGATTCAAGTTTCCTCGTTACTAGGACTTAATTAATTAGCGTTTCAGTCGGGCCGAGAGCAACCAACTTCTCAATTAAATTATGTGCTCTGCGTGATAGGAGGTCGGATGCAATTAAGGCCGCTCACCTCGAATTAAAACAGAGATCTAAAAGTCGAACCGGGGATTTTCATTGTCTAAATGGGAATGTGGAGAGATTCCTGAAGAAATTTTGCCTGCCGATAATCCAGTGCACCGATTATCCTTTGAAAATCCGATCAAGAAGGATGCTGTACGTGATCTCATGCAGAAATAATTGAGGAATAATTTTCACACCCATTTCAGATCTTTTGAATTAGTCTATCATCCAGTGAGTGCGTTTTCGTCCGAATTGTATTCGTCAGAAAACGGACGGAGTCAAACGCCTCAGTGGACGACAGGCCTTATAGATTTTTCAATTAGATTTCAATTATAAAGCAATTGCCTTTACCTTTTGTAATTTTAATCGATCGAACGGATCGTAAAATCAGTTTAAAAGTTCACGTTTCGCTGGACATTGTCAGTTTCTTCTTGTTTATCCTGAAACTTGGCTAACATACAGTACGTCCCCTGATTGAGTTTACAACAAGAAAAAATTGTTTCTTTTTTAATTTTACATTATAAGCAAGATTTCGACATTAATATGTTGTGTTCTTAAAATCGAAAACAACATCTGCTTAAACCAAATCAACATTTTAAACTATTCGTTTAACCCACCGCACCTTTCAAAACATAATTACAGTTTATGTCGTAGCTTCCTGTAACTGTTGAAGTTACTGAAATTAAAAGAATTAAAACCTCTAGAAATGAAAACTCAACTATAATCAAACCCGTCCAATTCAAGGTCAAGCCATTTCAACTTTGATCTAACTCTGCCTACCACACACAATATAAATAAAAACTTAAATAAGTAATTCATTGTAATATATCAAAAACAAAATAAAAAATTAACAATTAAAAATTCAATTCAATTCAAGTTCAAACCAACTCAATTCAGCTTAACCTTGCTTACCTCAATCTAAGGAAAAAAATATCCGAAAAAATTAAAATTCAACGCAACTTGACACAATATTATTAATTCAAAACCAAAATAAAAAATTAACATTTGAAAACTAAACTAAACTCTATCTCAAACCAACTCACCTCAGCCTAACTCTATTTATCTCAATCTCAGAAAAAAATATCCGAGAAAATTAAAATTCAACGCAACTTGACACAATGTTATTAATTCAAAACCAATATAAAAAATTAACACTCAAAAATTAAACTCAAACCAATTTCAAACCAACTCACCTCGGCCTAACTCTAATTACCTCAATCTAAGGAAAAAATATCCGAAAAAATTAAAACTCAACCCAACGTGAAACAATATTATTAATTCAAAACAAAAAAAAAATTAGCATTTAAAAATTAAACTCAACTCAATCTCAAATCAACTCACCTCAGCCTAACACTACTTACCCCAATCTAAGGAAAAAAATACCTGAAAAAATTAAAACTCAACCCAACTTGACACAATATTATTAAGTCAAAACCAAAATAAAAAGTTGACAATTAAAAATTAAACTCAAACCAATTTCAAACCAACTCACCTCGGCCTAAGTCTAATTACCTCAATCTAAGGAAAAAATATCCGAAAAAATTAAAACTCAACCCAACTTGACACAATATTATTAAGGCAAAATCACAATAAAAAATTAACACTTAAAAATTAAACTTAACTCAATCTCAATATATCCGAAAAATTAAAACTCAACCCAACTTGACACAATATTATTAAGGCAAAATCACAATAAAAAATTAACACTTAAAAATTAAACTTAACTCAATCTCATCTCAGCCTAACTCTACTTACCCCAATCTAAGGAAAAAAATACCCGAAAAAATTAAAACTCAACCCAACTTGACACAATATTATTACGTCAAAACCAAAATAAAAAATTGACAATTAAAAATTAAATTCAACTCAAGTTGAAACCAACTCACTTCAGCCTAACTCTGCTTACCTCAATGCAAGAAAAATATATCCGAAAAATTAAAACTCAACCCAACTTGACACAATATTATTAAGGCAAAATCACAATAAAAAATTAACACTTAAAAATTAAACTTAACTCAAGGTCAAACCAACTCAACTGCCTAAACTCAACTAACTCAAAAAAATATTAAATTACACAGCCTAAAACAAAAATTAAAGAGGAATTAAAACACAACATAAAAAAAATTAAACAACTGAAACTTCTCAAATGGAAACTCGGTTTAATTCGGTCCTGTTAAGGTCAACTCAATAAATGAATTAAATTATTTAACTCCACCTAACTCAATCTACCCCGAAAAAAGACGTAAAATTAATAGATGGAAAAGAAACTAAAACTCAAAACATAAAAATAAACTCAAGTGCGATTAAATTTATCAGAGGGAGAGTCGACCCAACTCTGCTTAAACAAAACAATGTTATAGATGAAGACTCAAATTGAAGAAATTGACACTTGTAAAAATTAATACTCAACTAAAATGAAGTCCATCTAATATAAAATATAAAAATTAAAAAGAAGGAGAAAAAAATTAAAATAAGTATCAAAACTCAAAGAAAAGAAATCAAAATTCAAATCGTCCCAACTCAATTCAACCTAAAACAAGACAAAACTGAAAACTGAAATTGAAAAACTCAAGGTCAACTCAATTTAAGGAATCCAAGGAAAAATAAAAATAAAATTATGAAAAATTTGAGAATTAAAACAAAAAACAGGCGTTTGCGGATTCGACTAAAGTAAGTTTGATTTTTGTTTTTTCTCTTTTGTATTTTAAAATTGATATTATTTTAGATACTTATAATTTTGAAAATAGATTTTTTTTCAGAAACATTCAACTAGTCAACCCAATTTAATACAATATTGATACTTGTACAACAAAAGGACTTGTAAACTTAACCTACAAAATTTTATAGTGACTCGAGGCTTCTCCTTCGTTGATTTTTTTCTCGATAAATAAAACATTTTTGAGGTTTTTTTCCACACGATAGTTGTGCGATCCATTATTCTCGTATTGTCATTTATTGGCTAAATTCACAAATTTGGAGACTTGGATTGGATTGAGAGAGATGAGTCAGTTTTATGATCACCAAGCAGCCCTGACTTAATAATTCAGATTTTTATTTACGGGACGTTTAAAACAAGGAATATTATTTAGTTTTTTTTTATGTGCAATTTTAAGAACACACTGTAGTAATGTTGAAATTTTAATTTCAGCTATGTTATAGATCAAGCAAAACTTTTTTCCCTTCGATATTTTTTTCTAAAATTAAAATAAACATTTCTTCCGTCTTGTAAACTTCCGTCTTGTAAACTCGATCAGGGGACATATTGTACAGTATTTGAATACAACCGGTTGCAAAATAAGCAACTTAATTCGAAAGAGACCTACATACACTGAGTCCATTAGTTCAAGGGGAACGTATAAATTGATTTAGAAACAGCCAGCATTTCTTCTTAAATATATTTTATATAAAGATCAAATTTAATACGATTACATGTTTTGAAAACATTGCTCTGATGTGTTACATTTCCCTTGTTGTCTTCTCTTTTTATTCATGTAATTCTTTTTTCAATGTGTGATATAATTGATCCGATTAACTGAGTTGACTTGATCCAATAATGCACCAGTGGCCTTCAACATTCCATCAAATTCTTGCAGCACCAGGTTGGTGGCAAAGACTGACGATAAGTAAGTTTGTTTCTATTCATCTGGTGACCCAGATCATTCTTTTTTGTACATCCTGATTACGTCAATTCAGTTTATTTGATTACGAAAAGAGAACAGAGAATAAGATTTGCTGTGTTCCCTTTCTCTTTTTTTCGTAGCTTCTACTATTCTTTCTCTTTTTCTGATTTTATAGTTTCCACTCTGATTTCCGATTTGGTCTATTGCACTCGTGTTTTTCAATATTTCTTCAGGTCCTTCCAGCTTGCGTAGAAGGGTGAGAACAACGACTTTTAGAAATTTTCTCGAGCCACATAGGTTTCGTTGGTTTGGAATCTCTGAATTATTCAACTCTGAGCGTTGTATATTTAGCTATGTCTTCACGAGTAACTTCACTACTTCTTCTTGGTTAGAAGAGGAGAAGAGTGGGACTTGCTCTGATCCTATGACTCTCCTCTGCATTTTCATAGCGGCTTCTTTTTTTCTTTCTACATTCCTTCCATTTATCCATCTCCATAGTTTTGATTGGCCTTTAATCTGATTTAGACGAACCAGTTAGAAACTCATGACTAGTAGAGAGGGTAAGTCATCCCATAGAATTCAAAAATTAACAAAAACTAGAAAGGCAAGACACATTCGTATATCCCACAGCTTTCAACGTCCCCTTAATTGTTTCAGAGCTCAAGAAACGCTGTTCAAGACGGTCGTTTGGGTCAACCTTGGAGTTTTCGTAATCAGTTCAAAGTGAAATACAAAATTAAAATCCTTTTTTGTTCAAGTTCAAAATGGCTTGGAGTTTTTGATTTTGGAAAAAGAAAAATGTGTTTGGCCTTTTCCTCTTCACTTAAACGCAAACTGAAACAGGCAAGCGCAATGTTTGGTTTCAATTTCGATTCTGATGATCGCCGCCTATGTTGAATCACGTTGTACAAAACTTTAGAAGGATTTTAATTGTTTTCCTGTATCCAATTGTCATCATCCTTTTGGTCTTCACTTTCTCGGAATTTAGAGATTGACTCTCCTGCTTCTTGGCTGCGCCCCTTGCCAAAATAAACCATGAAGGGGCTGGCTACCATAACTTGTTAAGACCAGATAAAAATGTAAAGCTACTAACCAGCAATTGATTTTTCCCATCAGAGCCCCACAATGAAACGAAACACAGCCCCCCCTTTTTCGCTGGCAAACACATTAAGCAATCGCTCGGCAAATATTTAAACCGCGAACAATAAGACGTATTGAAGTCGCAACAATTTACCGATACCGTATCTCTGTATCTATTTATTTATTTTATTTTTTTGACGAACAGACCGCAACTGCACATCACGTACCTTCGGACACCTGTTGAGTGTATTCCGTGAGAAAATGAAATAGCGCCGATAAGACACCCAGGATAAACAACTCGAGAGATTACCGGAGGAGGATGAAAGTAAGCAGCGCTGGCTTTATCGACGTGTTTTTCGCCATCGCCATAAAGATACGCATTGTTAGTTAATTTTCGCCGAAGGGGATTCCCTCATTCGGAAGCGCGATGGCGCGCATTGCTCTTGCGCGGTGTAATTTGAAAATTACCTACTTGTTTCAATATTTGCTCGGGTGACAGTTTGCGACGCAAATTTTACGGCTTCAATCGAGGGGATTACTGCATGTTTACTTGGACCTATATGGAATGATAAAATTTGATTTTCTGATGACGTTTTATTGATTTTGAAAATCGTATGTCAGATAAGAATGTTATACTGAACTTATTAAACTGTATTTAAATCAAATAGATCAAACGTGTACAGGTAATTGTTTAAAAGAGAGAACATTTGAGAAGTTTTAGGGAAATCGAAGAGTCAAGTACTCGAGCTCTACGGCTTCGCTGAACAAGCTACATTACGCTCAGTTAAGTCCAAAGCCTTCAACAAATTACTTTCAATATGAAAATTCAACCCAAGGTGATCGCAGCGCCAAGCACTCAGGTTTTGCAGCTTCACTGAGTAAGATTAAAACATCCATGATGCTCAGTTAAAGCCAGTCGTTTGAGAAGTTTCAGGAAAATCGAAGGGCCAAGTACTCAAATTCCCACAGCTTCACTGAGCAGGCTCTATTCAACTCAGTAGCTCCACAGCTTTGCTGAGCAAGCTTCACTAAGCTCAGTTAATCCCAAAACCTTGAAGAAATTACTTTCAATACGAAAATTCAACTCAAGGTGACGGCAGCGCTAAGTACTCAGGTTTTGCAGCTTCACTGAGCAAGATTAAAACATCCACGGCGCTCAGTTAAAGCCAATCATTTGAGAAGTTTCAGGAAAATAGAAGAGCCAAGCACTCAAATTCCCACGGCTTCGCTGAGCAAGCTCTATTAACCTCAGTTACTCAACAGTTTTGCTGAGTAAGCTCCACTAAGCTCAGTTAATCTGAAAACCTTCAGGAAATTACTTTCAATACGAAAATTCAACTCAAGGTGATCGCAGCGCCAAGTACTCGGGTTTTGCAGCTTCACTGAGCAAGATTAAAACATTCACGGCGCTCAGTTAAAGCCAATCATTTGAGAAGTTTCAGGAAAATAGAAGAGCCAAGCACTCAAATTCCCACGGCTTCGCTGAGCAAGTTCTATTAACCTCAGTTACTCCACAGCTTTGCTGAGCAAGCACCATTAAGCTCAGTTAATCCCAAAATCTTCAGGAAATTACTTTCAAGTTGAAGATTCAACTCAAGGTGATCGCAGCGTCACGTACTCGAGTTTTACAGCAAATTTCAATGCTTCACAAAGCTCAGTTCATTCGAAAACGTTCAGGAATTTACATTCGAGATTAAAATTCAATTCAATCAGCGACATGGAAACTCTTTGAGAACTAAGAGACTTAACAGAGCTCAACTGCTCGGGAAATTTTAAGTATCTTCGAAGTTTCAGGGCGTTCGAAGTTGCACAGCTTAGCTGAGCAAGCTTAAAAGAATCACGGGGTCCCAGTAAACAGTCCAAAGCATTTACGAGGCGATCGAAGAGCTTCACAACTTCACTGAGCAAGCTCTAGAGCTTTACAAAGCTCAGCCCATTCGAAAACCTTCAGGAATTTACATTCATGGTTAAAATTCAATTCAATCGGCGATGCGGAAAGTCTTTGGAAACTTAGAGGCTTAACTGAGTTCAGCTGTTCGGGAAATTTCAAGGATTTTCGAAGCATCAGGGCAATCGATGTTGCACAGCTTCGCTGAGCAAGCTTAAAAGATTCACGGGGTCCCAGTAAACAGTCCAAATCATTTGCGAGGCGATCGAAAAGCTCCGCAACTTCACTGAGCAACTCAGAAGCTTCACGAAGCTGCTCATTTAATCTGAAAACATTCCTGACTACAATTTTATTATTCAATCGGTGATGTGGAGACTGGAGAGTGTTTGGAAACTCGTAGAAGTTAAGAGGGTTAACTGAGTTCAGGAAATTTTTGTAGAGTGCTGGGGAGTGATCGAAGTTGCGCGGTTTCACTGAGCAAGCTCAGCAAATCCCAGAACTATCAGATTCAAAATTCCGTTGAGCTTTTAGAAACTTGTGGAGGCCCAGAAACTTTACTAAAAGTATTTTAGAAGTTTAAGGGTTGCCGAAAGGGCGAAAGTAATCACGCCTCGAAGCTTCGCAGCAAATTGATAAGCTCAGAAGTTTCACTGAAGTTAATTGATTGGATAAATGAGTGAACTTAATTGCATCAGCGCAGCGTTGGCAATGGATTTGAAGGTTATAGTGCAAACACGCCACTAAGCGAGAGAAAACTCAACTCTGAGTTCAACATCATAAGCTCAGAGGCCATGAGGCACCTTTGTTTTCGTCAATAAAGCAAATATATTTTTTTAAAATTATTATTGAAGGTTGAAGGTATAAATAAAAGATAATTTGACTGTTGCAAAGAAAAAGCTCGATTTTAAGCCAAACAATTTAAGCTGTGAGGCCACCAGACAACAAGTGCAAGTACATGAGAAATTAAATTGCTATGATCTCTGTGCACTTCAAGGACCTGTATATGCATAAAGTGGAAACTTGTATGGTAAGTTGAAAAATAGTTTTCCGCTGACATCGAATGCATAGATAAAAGGTAATAAATTTCTTATCGAATAATTCAATTACGCTCGGGTTATTAAAGGTGTAAGTAACAAAAATAAAAGAAAAAAATAAATAATAAGCGTGATATCGCGAGGATCTTCGCCGAGAACAAAACGAAGCGAACATCCGGAAATAATTATTAAAAACGGATTAAAACGTGTTATTAAACACTTCGGAAAGGCAAGGAGCACCTGAATGGAAACGCGCTCGCTCGCAATTAAAATAAATTGCGTTTCCTTTTTAACTTATAAGCAATAATTTACGTTCGCGAAAGAAACGGCCGAGCTGAATTCAATTAATCTGACAAAAAACATTCGTCCGCTAATCCGATGCTCTATGCGCTCTCGCTTACCCACCAGCGCTATGCCAGGCATTTCTTATTATTAACGGCACTAATTGCCATCGCGAATCCGTATTTTATATTGAAATTAAACGCTCGCCGTGCGCATAATTGCGGCTACATGGAAATATGAATTGCGACGTGTCGGGAGCACATAAAAAACGGACGATGGCAAGAAGCTGCGACACGCATGTGGACAATGTTCGAATCTGAATATGCAAATGTGGTCGCTTGTTGTTCAAATATAATTGCTTCTAGACATGTTCATGTTTTTATTGCCGTATTACTTATAGATGCTATCGCGATCGACGGTAGCTTGATTTACATTTCGTATTTCTTCGAGATTTTCAACTGCCAAACAAAGGCCACTCGAACGTATTTCACTTCAACCAACACGAAACACAAAACAAAAAATACCACATAAAGATATAGCTAAGTTTATTTACAATTTTTCGATGTGTCAATTTTAATTTGGTTTCAGATTTAGGTGTCACATTTGTTTCTCGACGACGTAAAAAGGAAACAGGGCGTCGTATGTAATGCTTAAAAAGTAGTAAAACATACGTTTCTGCTTAGAAGAAATAAAAATGGGGGAAAGATGTGACAAGCTCGTCACATCTTTTCCCTGTCACTTTATTTTTCTTATTTAAATCTAAACTGAATCCATCGATCGCCGAAAGACTGAGTTTAATATCATGGTGGAATTGTTTTCATACGATGGCATCTCCTAACCTGAGCTCCTTAAAATCAACCACTGTCAACGGTTTTGCTTTGTCATCAAAAATTTCCACAGTCCACAGACTATCCACAGAAAAAAAAAACAAATAAAATAACTACAAGAGCATGACATGACAGACCCGAGGTTTTCTTCTATGAAAAGCGTCAACAAGAGAAACATTTTCATAAATAATGCAGTGACGTAGCTACAAGGATTGCAGGGATTGCAAAGCTTAAACTTAAAGTAAGAAACCAAAGTTGTTATTAGGAAACATAATTAATTACAGACGGTTTCATATTTATAATTTATGAATAGATAAAACAGCGACATCTTACGATCGCTTTTTGACCTGACATTGCAATAGGATGGACAAATTGAAGCGGGATTTGCTCCTAATAAGTCCCCCATGCAAGGCGGCCGTGCTTGCTGTCAAAGCATAATGAAAGTTTAAAAAAAAAAATTGTGCAAATCGTTTTTGATTGCAGTGAAAACCTCGAGCAGCCTCTGTACAGTTGTTTCAGCCTTGCTTGGGGCTTCTTCAGCAGAGACGTAGCTCGACATTCCCACTGCAAACAAAAACAATGTCAGGTCAAAAAGCGATCGTAAGATGTCGCTATTTTATCTATTCATCACTCTTACATCGCAATTGCGAATAAATTGGACAAGTCGTTTTTGTTTGCAGTGGGAATGTCGAGCTACGTCTCTGCTGATGAAGCCCCAAGCAGGGCTGAAACAGCTGTACAGAGGCTGCTCGAGGTTTTCACTCCAATCAAAAACGATTTGCACAATTTTTTTTATAATTTATGATTTATAAAAAGAAAACAAACACGGAAAAGTGAAAAATTATTTCCAAGATTTCTAATAAGCGCATGTTTTCGAACGCAGAATAATATGTACGCCTGAAATTAGTCAGAAAAGAAAGGAACTTATCCATTCGTTTATAAATTAAAACCGGGAGGCTTAAAATTAAAATTCAAAGCAACTGAAACAGAACTCGAGGAATCGAACGGTTCGAGCGTTAACTTCTAACGTGGCGCCATCTAGCAACGCGCGTCTTACGTTTGTAATTCGCCGGGAAGATTAAAAAAAAAATTAAAGCACTGGGATTACGAACGTTAAAAAATAAGCAAAAAGTTTTTTCTTTTTTTAAATCTTAAACCGGACATAATTATGATTGGAAATACACTCACCGTTTGGCACCTGACACGAAACTATAAATCTATAGCGAAACGTTGACTATATTTCCAATCATAAAATTAAAGATTAAAAAAATAAATTAATTACAATTCTTATCGGACAAGAAACACTTCATTTATGTTCAAAAATAACGTTTCCAAAAAACAACTTCTAATGAATCAATAAAATTTAAACGCATAGCGGAAGAATTTATTACCATTTGTGGCGCCATCTGTTACCCCGGATCGTAACTTCGTCCTCTTTATTTGCGGGGGAGGCAATTGTTGAAAAAGCTAAGAAAAAATCATCAATTAACAATACAATAAAGAATATACTATAATTTCGAATAAATAAAGTGGAACACACAGTGGACAGTTTTACAAAACAGTTGAAAAAAAAATTCTTCTTCGAGAAAGCGCCTGAGAAACAGTTGAAGCGTTACTTCCGCTAGTTGTCGGGAACTTCTCTAATGAACAATAAACATATACGGCGCCATCTGTAACCAACTCGTCGTAACTTTGTACCCCTCATTTGCGCGGAAACAAGTTCAAAGAACCAACCGAAAACTTAAAACGAATAAACAAGATTTAAACGCAAAGCGAAATAATTTATTAGCACTTGAAGTGCCATCTGTTACAATGGATCCTAACTGAAAATATTCAAGAGATAACGATACGAAAAACAATTTCGAAAAAAGTTGTTACTTTTTAGAAAAATACATAGGATAATCCAGAAGCAATGAAGCAGTTTGTTTTTCAAAATTTTAACGAAACAGTTAAATTTTGATTTTAAGGCGCTGACTGAAATTTTAAAACCCGACGACTAGACTTCAAGCCACGCCACTGAAATAATGTAAAACGTGCGGACGGGGGTTGAACTTAGTTACTTCAACCAAATCAGAAAACGAAATAATCATTTATATAATCATAATTCTTTTAGCAGTCCGTACAAAGTTGAAGCTCGATTTTCTTTGTTAGTGGCGTTTTGGTTTTCGGTAGGAAGCCGGAAATCGATTTCCACTTCGTCTTCTACACGGTTTGCTCGAATGCGAATCGCGCCTGCTTATATTTTTAGAAATGTCGAGGTTGGTTCGCTCTTTCTATCTTTGGTTTTAGTCTCTTTTGTCTCTTACTACAGTATAACACATATTTGGCCCGATTCTGATTGAACATCGTTAACATTAAATACGAGCTGTCAACTTGCGTCGCTAGAAACCATCAAAGTTTCAACAACTGCATTGGCAACTTCTTGCACCAACTTTTCACTACTTGAAAATCAGAATAGGGTTTGAGGGATTTAGTGACGTTATGTCACTTATCGAGACGTTAACATTTAGTGACATGAATTGGAATTGGGTCGATTATCACATATTGCTGCGGTTTAATTTCTAATTTATTTTATTTGTGAGTACTGAAAAATTACAATAACATTAAAGTAAAACCAGGCGTTTTCTGGTCAAGCCAAAAGCTGTGAGTTCTGAATCGTCTTTTATCTAGAAATTAAAAGTCAGGGGGGAACACTTTGAATCTAGAAACAGTCCTGCGGAATCAGTTTTTTTTTTACTTCTGGACAAGGTTTTGTTGTAAAAGAAGTCGAAACTATTTGAGGTTTGTTTTTTAGTTTATTTTCTTTCATCAAAGCGATCCTTCCGTGTATACTACTATATTGGGTTTGCGCATTTTAGTAATGTTTAAAGTCAATGAAGTGCTTCCGTAGATGCGAGGTAAAAATCAATCAATCCCTGGTGTATATTTATTAAGTAATGAGTTACTAATGACTTGCGTTACGATTCACAAACAATCCTCGCCTTATCTATTTGTATAACAGTGGCGTATAAATTAGAAGTAAAAGATTAGATAGAATCCAACAATCGCCCATAGAAATTTCTCGAGATAGCTTGAAAACTCTCTCGCTCGAGGCACAAGAAGGTAATCAAGAAAAAAACTCATCAACAAAAACGAAGCGTCCAAATGAATACGAAATCAACGACCGATTGTCTTCTCATTATTTCCTTTACGGTGGTCCGGTAATCTATGTGAATACCGTAACAATGGGTAGCTGCCCTCCTCTCCGGCCCGACCTCTTGTCCGCGTACGTCCATCTCCGAATCCTCGTCGCTCTTCATTGTAATCG
Source organism: Prosopocoilus inquinatus (assembly GCA_036172665.1). Lineage (NCBI taxonomy): Eukaryota > Metazoa > Arthropoda > Insecta > Coleoptera > Lucanidae > Prosopocoilus > Prosopocoilus inquinatus. The sequence continues at coordinate 5,919,467 of CM069873.1, forward strand.
CGGATGGAAGAAAAGGACGGTGTTCACTCGGGGGTCAGTGCGTGCAAAAGTGTGTAATTGCCCGCAATGAGGGCCCTGTCGCATGCTGATGAGGCCGAGCGGGTGTCTGTTGGGTCTCTCCTCCTTGCTTTACCATTCTTTCCACGTATTCCTCTCAGGTCACTGACAGATTGTATGCTCAATGCTGGTATGTGGTTGCAATACTTTTTTCTGTTTTCTTTTTCACTTGTAACCTTACTGGATCTCTAATGTGTACAAATACCGCGGGTTGGTACCACCTTATAAGGGCTTTACGCAAACAACTGTTCGAGAAGACGACATTGAAATCTGACGCGTAATTTAAGGACAATCGATTGAAGAAAGGAATGTTTATCGGTCGAGGGTCATTTTTCAGACTGCCACTGAAATTACAGAAGGAATTTACAGAAAGCATTGGAAATCAAACTGTATGATATTAGCAATTTCATTATTTAGATTATTTTTACATTTTTACGTATTGTACACGTAGACTCGTTTTGACTGCTACGGTACGATTTGATACCAAATTGGATTTTTATTGGTTGAGTTATGGATTTATTTCTTTTTGGCTTCGGTCCTTGCTTGAAGCAAAACCTTTCATTGCTGTGTCTTCAAAATGATCTCTTTAGACCTCGGTTCGAGTAATAATAAAACGATTTCATTGGTTGTAGTTTGTCGATTGAAGTACTGTGTGGTTTTGAAGGGTCGATCTTACCAGAGCTTGAAAAAATTAGAAAAATTGAAAGAATTTGGTAATCTTTTTGAGGAAGGTACAAGGAAAAGTTTAATAAATTCGTGGCATGTGTTTGGAACATCTGTGCGTGTGTCTGTGTGTGTATAGAACGAAATAAATTAAAATGGATTATCAAAAAATTGTAATTAATTACATCGAATAATTTATAATAAAGATTTATTGCGCCGTATATATTCTTAGGGCACGGCCGGTAATGTATTTATTATAAAAGCACGCAAGCTACCGTAGAAACCGTAACAAGCGCGAACAGGTCTCCACAATATTAATAATTAGCAGTTCTGAAAATAATGAGTCAATTAGGCGGGGGGGTGAGAGGACGGCGTGTGTGGAAAACGAGCAGTGAAATCCGCATTGTGCATGGGAAGGGCATAAATCAGCTTTAACATTAGCTTTTGTATTAAAACCGATATCAATGCAACACGGCAGATAAATTATCCGACGAGAGAGAGCTTAAAAATTACATAAGTGGTCGTATAAATCATAAGTAGATTGCTGAAATCTTTTCTTTCTTTTTTTTTATATTAATCTAACATGAGTTCAGAAATAAAGCAAAACTATACCATCTCACTTGTTAATGATAATTTATAAAGCGTCGGATTTAAAATGAGTGCTTACACATGGCGGCCTTTTTGAAACGCTCTCTTATACCACCGGTGGTATTTTAATTACATCAAATTCAATTCCAGCTCGTACTAACTTTGAATTTTTAACATTGATACGCTCGTTCGCGTTACCGTTCCCATTATTAATAGCGAACGTCTCGCCAATACATACGAGAGTAATTAAAAAAAGAAAAGAAAAAAAAAAAAGGGAAAAAATTAACAGAAACTAGTTTCACGTTAGAGAGGAGGGAAAAAAATGTGAAACATTTACGCTAACGAAGTACACACACGGCGGGTTCTCAAAAATCCCAGATATTTCGGCGTTGCGTGTCGTCGCATGTGCACGGTCTTGTCCGCCGCATTTTGGAAGACCACCGGAGTCACTATGGCCCTGTGACAGTATATTATACGCGTACACGCGCAATTAATATCGCTTGACACCTTAATTAATTAATAACATCGGCTATTAATTTGGATTTTGTGGCCACCGCCGCATAATTTTTGCAGATCATAAAGTAAACCTTCGGAATTTATTACGACGTCGACGCGACGGCTCCTCCAGAAGTACTTCTTTGTACTCACCAAATCTCATTTCACACGCATCGGATTATTAAACGCTTTTCAACTCTGATGGATCATTAAGGTATAAAATTTTTGAACTTTCAACTAAATTCTATTTCGCACGGAGCTTTTTCCTGAGTGATGATGATGACATTACGGCGCCCCTTTATTTAGAGATACTGCTTCACGAAATTATCATACTAATCGATATATGCTAATCATGTGATAATGTGATACGTACGTTCACATGTGGCCGCTGTAAAAGGCAAACGGCGCCTCCAAGGATAATGGCGTTGACAGTCCAACTGACAGGTTGACCGCCGTTTCAGCAAGCCAAGCGTAACGTCCGTCCATTTCAGATATTAATGATATTGTCTTGCGTCGGGATTAAGCCGCGCTTAAATTACACTCGACGGCCTGCACGCAGTGAGCTTTTTTCAAAACATGAAGAACTAGATACGACTTTAGAAATTTATTAATGTGAGATCGAGTTTCCTGCTGCAAGCAAGTATTTGAGTACCTACTTGAGCTCCTACATGTATATACATAGGGATAATTTTGTTAGTTAAAGTTAATTAAACACGTGCGTGTCATCGCATAAATTGTTTCGGCGATCGTAAGAATCTTCTTTTGTCGTCCGGCCATTAAGAGAGGAGCAAAAATGCTCAAGAATTATATCCGCCGGCTGCACTCGCGCAATTAATGCGATTCTTTTGTCTGGATGGAAATACTCCTTCGACGCCTCCGCCGCCATCGTGGTCGTCGACGTCGTCGCCCTCGACGTCGGTGGTTGCCTTAAATCGAAACGGTAATTTTACCAGGCCGTAAATCTATCACGTACTTCTAAGTATAGACGACCAGTTTTTACGGTGAGCTGGAACTCGGATGCTGCAGATTCTTCTCCTACAGACTCACAATGAGTCGCGTATTTCTGTCATTCCCGTCACGTCTTTGTGCTTCGGCTGTTCTGTTCCTATTGAAATCGAAAGCTCGCCTATTTTTCTCCACGTATGCATGCATGTATGTCTTGTGCATGAATGCCCACTACATTCTCCACGAAACGTTTCTTGAATCAAAGCTCATGCACCTCTTTTCCAAAAGAACCAACAAAAAAAAAACGCCACTTAAATTATTTGATTACAATCAATTAAAGCACACGATATGTTATTATCTATATTAGTGTTGGCAAAAACCGGAAAAAATTGAAACCGAATAATCGGTTTCTTTAAAAACCGGTTTTGGATAAAACCGGTTATCCAAATAATGGTTAAAACCGACTATTCGAATATCCAAAAACCGGTTTTGGGTGAAACCGGTTATCCAAATAATGGTTAAAACCGACTATTCGAATTATTCAGATATTCGAATATCCAAAAACCGATTATTCGGATATTTGAAGATCCAAAAACCGATTATTCGGATATTCGAAAAACCGACTATTCAAATATCCAAAAACCGACTATTTGGATATTTGAAAAAGTGTCTTGAATATATTCAAAAAACGACTATTCGAAAACCGGTTAATTAGGTATTAACAGCAGCTGATTTATAAAAAAACAGACTCCACTGAATTTTATCTCTAAACGCCAATTTTACAATGGCCACATATTTTTGAAATATAATTATGAATTACGTGTTACGTTACAGGTTATAATACAGAAGGAAATGCAATGTACTAGTGGTTTAAAAGTTTGTTATTTCCAAGGCAAGAGCGCCACTAATGTTTCTGGTTTTTATTCAGATGAAGATGTTTTCAAACATTTCAATTTTGTGCTTCTCATCTCCAGTTTAAAGTAATAACTATATTTCTAATTTATAAGGACTCACATATCTAAAACTTATTATGGTATTATGATCTACAATAAACTTTTCTTGAATTCTCCGAAAGACGGTTGGGTACGATCGAAAAGGCTACTCACAACAAAAACTAAAATTATTTCAATTCTTCTTCTAATCTGTGGATTAGATCGTACCACTTGACACTTACATTTTTTTACGCAGTGAACGTAACAGATAAGATTTACCTTCAGTTTTTTTTGTTTAATACTTTCAACATTTTCAATTTTATTTGAGTTTTAAATTTGCTGTATCAAATTCCTAAGATTATCTTTAAATGCGTGAAAAAAAAAAAATAAATACGTAATTGTTTACAGTTATTTGAATTTCAGGTGGTTAGGCTATTTGAATAATTTTCATCGTTCGAATAACCGGTCCTTCGAGTATCCGATTATCCAAAAACCGATATTATTCGAATATCCGGCTATCCAAATACTTGGATATTCGAATATCCGAATATCCAAATAATTTGATATTCGAATAACCGATTATCCTGATAACCGGTTATCTGGATAACTGGTTTTCGGTTTTGTTTAAAACCTCGGATAATCCAAAACCGGTTAACCGGTTATCCAAAAAACCGATTTGGTTGCCAGCACTAATCTATATCTATATAAGAAAAAAAGCGTCACTTAAATTATTTAATTATAATCAATTAAAGCACACGATACATTATTATCTATATCTATCGAAGGAATAAAATTAGAATCTCTTTACGCGAGAAGAGATTTGTTTACTCTATGTAGGGTGCGATTGCAAAAACTCGAATTCTGTTGTGTTTCTATTAATACCCTCAAATCTTAACTATTCCTATTGAAATCGATTCGTTTGTAAAGACTTTTTAAAACAAGTTCTTTGATTTGAAGATCTTTCTGGTTAACAAGTACAAAAATCTTGAACCGGATAGAAATACGATTGGAAAAACACTCAACGTTTCGCTAATTCGATTAATAGCTTAGTCGGGACGACTTCGTTTTTTGTTAACGGTTGATGGAAGTACGTTCCTTTTCGAAAATTAAAAATTACTATTTCAACGCAAGATAATTATTCGAAAGATACTTAATTAGTTTTCAGTCACATGCAAATAAAAAAGAAAAAATGGATGATGATCATGATGACACAGGTGCTTTGTTTTTATACAAAGTGAATTTCGATCCATTTCAGTGATTTCCATCCATCCATTTTCAGTTCTGATCAAAACCTGAACTCCAATTTAAATGCTCTTTCTACAGGGTGTATCACTTTAAGTATCTCCGACCACATAAATAATCGCAAGCGTTAATTTCTCTTCTTGAATTCGTTGAGTTTATGTTCATGACTTTAACCAAGGTTGTAACTACACAAATAGTAAATTCTAACGCCCCATCCTCGCATAGTCAAATTTGTCAAAATTCGAAGGAAGTGAATGTACCGGTATCCACCGAGGTTTCCTATTCTAGGGTTTACAATATTCAAAGACAAGTCTGGGCAAACGATTATAACAGTTCTTTCAATCTCGAAGCATTATGATCTTTTTGATACTTTAATTATCCGATTTTTAATGTTGCAGCATTGTCTATCTTCTTTTTGACCTGTAGATCTACGGTATACCTTTGCTATCTGCCTACCTTTGCTACTACAACATAGTGATTCGATTCGGGATCAATTCCTCTTTTACTTTGTCCATTGTACATCAACATTTTGCCACACACCTCGTTTGTACACGTACAAATATGATTAATTTGATTTTTATCTTTTTTAATTCGTTGGTAACATGACTGTATAATTCTATAAGTATCTCATTTTTATCTCCTATGCCGTTTCCCCTTACATTTTTGTAGTTAATTGAATTTTATGTCATCGGCACATGCTACCACTTTATACTCATTTAATATTGCTTCATTTATTCCTAATACTCATCATTCTATACCATTCAATTTCCCTGGTGATTTGTTATAGTTTCTCTTCTCAATTTAACTTTCAACGAAAAGCAGATAAAGTTTATGTAATTTACAAAATAGTATCTACGATTATAAGGTTAATACGTATAAACTGGGACACCCGGTATATTCGATAATTGGCCTTTTGAATTGAAGTTCCTATGCTTTAGCAGTCGATTTAATTTTTGGATTTTATTTACTGGTAGAGAAGAATTAAAAAAATATTTCGCTTTTACATTTTAGTGATTCATTCAATCAACTCTGTGGTTGCATTTTGAGCTTTTAAGCTCTATCTCTTTAAATTAAAAGGATGTAATTCATCAGTTTCCTTGGTGTAAAAAGTATCTAAAATTAACATTTTATTCAAAATGAAATCTACGAAGTAGGATCATTTTTTTTTTAAATATTCAAAAAAATACAAAAGTTTACAAAGAATAAATTCCGTAGGTAAATAATTTTTCATTCTTATTTAATTTTGCCATTAGTTTCGATATTTATTCTGTATCCTCTTGACGTGTTAACGTTGATTAAATAATAATTAATAAAATTTATTATTTTGCGCAAACAAATGTTGATTGTCGATACGGAAAGCTCCTTTTTTTTGTAATGGATTGAAAGTCAAACCTCTCCTTAGTCATTTTCATCTCGACTTACTTCATAATTATGTACCCAGTAAGAGATGAGAAACTTCCAGGAAAGATCAAAGAGAGAGAGTTACATAACTGCACCTAGTTAACCTTACACTTTTTTTTTCTTAATAGTACTTAAACACACTCAACACCGCCAGTTTCATTTACACGGCGTTGACACGTTCCTAACCTCGCTTTGATTTATGTTTGGTTACATCGTACGTGCTTTTTATCTTAAAGAAAAAGTACTATTATAATAATTACGTGTGAGACGAAAACTGACAAAGTGGAAGCTCCACAGAGGAAGAAGAAGAAGAAGAAGCATTAATTAAAACGTCGTTAATGGTAACGGGAATATTAACGAATTTCCCACAGGTCTTTGCTCGTGCTCGATTATCTTATCATCAACACCGTAATGCCTTATCGAAGAGGTAAGTCGTAAATGGAAATAAAACGATCTGACCCCGACTGCTGCTTCTACGCCATTTATTATCTTTTGTAATTATAACGAACGCCTAATTCGGACGCTAATAAATTAGTTTTTTTTTTTGTTTTACTTCTTGCTTTGCTCTCGCTCTGAAATACTTTGAACCCACGTAACTTTTAGAAAATCGGGCGATAAATTACGATAAGTGGCGCGCGAACTATTTAAATGGCATTGCGACTGCAAGACGTGGATGGTGTAATGAAAAGAAGAAACACTTTTCTCTCTATTTTTAACTTTAAGTTTAAAGTCGTCTTTCGATGAGAGAAATAAAGTCAGATAAGAGAGGAACAATTGAATTTCAATGAAATTATCAAACAGAAGTAAAAACCGAGACTGTCCCATTAGCTATGTACATAGTTCAAACTTAAGTGATTAAAATTAAACCTTCACCGAGATTGCTGGATTAAATTAAAATAAATATTTATAAGATCTCCCAAAACAAGTGATAAAAATTCAGGATTTGAAGTAATTTAGTCATTTGGACGTGTACATTTTATTGTGATGTTCTTCGAGTACTTACGAGTGAACAGTGAACGTATTTCACCGGCGGAGAGTTTTCCTCTTTGACTTTCAAATGAAGCCCGTGTGGGCCGACAAACCACTTATTCGAACGGAAAAAATCGCCTCGGATAAAGAATTAAGTTATAAAGTGCTAATTAACGCAGCTAATCGATTCCCTGTTCGGAATAAAAATTCCGAATCGTTCGAATCCGAACGTCCCGGGCCCGGTAATCGTACGTAAATTTATTCGGGATTGGCTCATACTCGGGCCGTACCTACGCACACACGCTCAATAAATTATTAGCATTTACCGTAACGGCTAGATAAGTCTTGTGCGACAATAATTTCTTCATAATTACCAGTAAATAACGTCGTAACAAGTCGAACGAGAGTAATACAACGGCACTAACAAGGAATTAACGTTGAGATTTTAACAACGTCGGAGAAGAGGAATAAGAAGAGCGATAAATTAAGAGAAGACGACTCGACTGATTGGCGATTGCAGTCATTACTTTGTTCCCGGGTTGACAAACTCTTTACTGAGCTCACGGAAAAAGGCGATAAGCTTCGAGATTCTCGTCCCTGCCCTTACATGTCCGGAGAATGTCGTCGATAACAGTAAGCACAAAAAAATTCAATCTGAATACGAAAGCAATTAGGAAGATTTAATACCACATGGAACCATATTGTGTATTTTATTAAATAAAGAGCCTTCAGGAGAATATCTAACATCTAACTACCTTAATTCCTATCTATTTTCAGGTTAACACTATCTAAGTCCAGGAAAGAAAGCACCCAAAGTGCTTTAAATTTTTGGAAAACATCAGATGATAACATAACTCGTCTCTTAATTTAAAAGGCAGCATGTGATTAAAGCTTTGGTTTCCTAGGATAGGATACTACAATGGATAACGTTCGAAGATGATGTACACGTTGACATAAAATAAGCAAGAATACGACGTTGTACATATGTTTAAATCTACATATTTCATAATGGCCCAATTGGACTTGGCATTACTAAAATATTTGAAAACCGAAAAGCCTCCAAGATGATTCCACTGCAACCATTGCATTCACCTTAAGTGACGGTAACCTCTTCCGTTTTCTAGCAAACCAAATATACCGAGACATTAAAAATTATTTTGGTTAACGGCGGTCATGAAATGGAAAGCGACTGTCTAATAACAGCAAGTAAAACCAAGGCTCTGACCATAATTTTAAAATGCATGACAACCCTTATCCAAAATAATTTTTGATGTCATGATGTCACTTTTTTAATCGGCGCTACTTTACGGTACCGAAACCCTAAGAAACCGAGGTTTTACTAAAATAAATGGTCATTGCGGGTGGCTCATTACTATGTAGAATCACAAAAGTTTCTCAAAATAGTGCAAATGAAAACAATTTAAGTAAAATTTAAAACTACATCCTCTAACAGTTGTTGACTTGTTCCAAACCGTCAAAAGCATTGCACTTATCTAATAATTGTAAATTGTATATTCGATAAAGTTGTTACAATCGGTCATTAACGGCTAGTTGCACCAAACTCTTAAGGTCAGCCGCTTAGAATGTGAGTCACGTTAATGTTATATAACCAGCAATGTCACATTATAAGCAATACTTAAATTTAAGCTCGGTTTAAGTGTTTCGTGCAACTGGCCATAACTTCGCTGAATAACTGACTTTAACTGTTACGAGCTAGTCAAATAGAGGTTACGTCAAACAAATTGCAAAAATCCATCATTAAGGAAGTAAATTCTCTTCCGCAGAGAATATTTAAACTTAATTAAAACAGTGGCGTAGTCGATGTTGATGATTTAAAGAAAAAAAAACAATAATTTTTCCTTACGCACAAAATTTGTTAATCGTAAATTATGTGCTTGTCTTGCTGACTCTTTTGAAATGCTCGATTAGTCAATGATAGTGAACCATAACGTAAGATACATTTCCCATAAACTAAACGTACCTCATTTGTTTTCCTTTGCGCTTTCTGTTTCACATACAGTTTTCTTTCCTGTGTGATGCTAAAGATTTTCAATTTCGTCTTTGCGTCAGACAATTTAATTCAATTCATTTTAATTTTTATTTTAGTTTAGTTAAAGTCAATAAATTTTCTATTGCTAATGTTTGTTAACGCTAACTTTAATTATTTTGCTGACGTTTGAGTCAATTCGCGTGATTAATTTTTATTGTATTGATTACTGTGAGACAAAGGGTAATTTCCTAACGTACGTACCAGTTTGTACTTTGAGAATTATTTAAGATCAGTTTTAGAATTTTGAGTACATCCGAAACGAACTTTAACGATAACGCTTTGCTTGGCATTTTTGCCATATTTTATTTCGTTCGGCGAATTGTTGTCTTGGACACATCCGCCATTTCTTAAAACTGGAGTTAATTTTGTGTAGACATATAATAAATACCGTGATTTTGTACCCTTCTAGGGTCCCTAGACGTGATATTTTACATGTCGGACAGCGTTCAGAAGTACAACGTCATTTCGTTAGTAATATCAGATTTTACAGTTAGCTGACCTAAGATATGATTTTCCCGTTGGTCAGAAAAAATAAAACATAGTATCGCTATTTCGTAAACGATACGAGCTTGGCAAAATCGTTATGCTTCCGAACCCTGTCCGATATGTTAAATATCAATCAAATCTAGGGTCCCTAGTTGGCGCCTATCGGTAAATGTTTTTTTTCTAATACATTGTTTTTGTGGACCTCCTTTTATTTTTCCACGACCCTCTCCGACTTTAATTCTCGCGCGCTAGTATCACGTCCTGTTCCTCCGTAACGTCAACAATTCAATTACAACAGCCCAACGTTGATTGAAGTTATTTTATTTTTTTCCTTTCGTTGAAGTAATAAAATTGGCACCCAACGTGCCTAACATAACTTGGCTTTAATCTTCTTCGCCATGTTTCACATTTTATTTTTAAACTGCGATAGTTTATTGATGATTGGCGGATCATATTGTTAGAATTAACTCATCATCATACTTCGGATATTTCGGGGGTTGCTATGGCTACGCAATGTGCGGACGGCAAATTTTACTCATTGGTCTTCGTACTGCGACGTACACTAATAATTGCTTTTCGTATGCGTAAAAATGCGTAAAAATGACGATGACCAAAGCATACAGCGATGAGTAATACCAAATTTGATTTTCCAGAAAGAGGTGCACTACTCTCCCGAGGTTTCGATCGAAGAACTTTTCTCGTCAATTTGCCTTTTGGCATAGCGTAGTCGATTTTATTACTTGGTGGTTCTTCTTCACTTTCGGCATTCCACTCGGATTGGTCCATCAAATTCAAGCGATTCTTTTTCCTCTGAGATTTCTGTTAGAGTACTTTGTACCTTCGATTGTACTTGGATTACTAGATGGGTCCTTGTCATTACCTTCAAAATATTCTCCTTCCGAATTCGGTAGTTACTTCTTAGCTCTGTTTGAGAGAGTTTCAGTTCACTTTTATCACTTGACCAGTGCCAAAAAGTTTTTTTTTTTTTAATTTCAGCCACCAAATTCCTTGTTCTGTCCTTTGCGTTTCAATTAGATCTGTTTCTACTTTCTTGCTTTCTGAATTCATTACCACATCTTTCAAAAAGGGATTTTTTGAATTCGTCCTTCGATTTCCTAAATCATCACTCAGTGATTAATTAACTTGGTCTAATTATACTGACCACTGTGAGTAAATAGTTCTGAATACTGAATACTAAAAATATGATTGTATTAGATTCTTTTAAGGAGAAATTGAAATAGGAATATCCAAAAGCTTTTAATATAATGAAAAAGAAAACGGTTATAACATTATACCGCATGATTCTTAAAATTTTAGATACAGGGTGGCCAAGGAAAGCAAAATACAGTAAATTTAATCCCAGGGAGTGTTAATATGGACAGAAAAAGAGAAGTGGCAGAGCAACAATAAAAATAAAAGAAGTCATTAGAAATTCTACTCCAACTCTTTCTGTATGGAATAAATATACACTTTAAACTTTCCACAGCCTCTCTTTCTCTGAAATTTAATAATTTTATCGTACGGTATTACACACATATACTCCCAATTTCACAAAAATTATTTAATCACTGATTCATTTAACAGCGTGATTAAAGCCTCTGATTGGTTGGGTGAAACAATATAATTGGTTGTTTCAAATCTGTCGTTAACATCGTCCAATGACGTTCCTTAATCAGAGAATTAAATTAATCGCTCATTAACAATTAATTTTTTTTGTGAAACCCACCGGTAATGTTGTATTTTTTCTTCAAAATATTTGCTATAAAAAATTATGTTAATTTTGCCTTCCCTTTAGTACACTACTGGTTGATTGTAGTATGTACAGAGTGGACCATTTTTGATGGTTTTACAGGGTTTCTCAGTTATTTATAGGAATGGAAGAAAACCGCTTTCGCGACCCAATACTACTTTTTTGAGAAAAACTCAGTGGAGAAAAGAAAAGTTAGCTGTCTCGATTCGTTCGGGAAATATCGACCGAAAACGAATTTTCCCGAAAATTTATTTTTCACATTATCTCAGTTGTTTGACAAGATATTTTGAAAATTCAAAAACTATTTTATTCAGAAATTAACACTGATTTTACTGACAATATTATCTTTTGTAGAAATTGCACCAATTCTGCAAAACAGACTGTATCTTTCTAATTGTAAATGGAAACTGTAGTTGGCTACGACACAAATAAATTGCTTGTTTAATGAGGTTTTCAAAAATATAATTTTTATTATCTGTAAAAATAATTATATCAAACTTTATATTTTTGAAAACCTCATTAAACAAGCAATTTATTTGTGTCATAGCCGACTACGGTTTCGATTTAAAATTAGAAAGATACAGTCCGTTTTGCAGAATTGGTGCAATTTCTACAAAAGATAATAATGTCAGTGAAATCAACGTTAATTTCTGAATAAGATAGTTTTTGAATTTTCAAAATATCTTGTCAAACAACTGAGATAATGTGAAAAATAAATTTTCGGGAAAATTCGTTTTCGGTCGATATTTTCCGAACGAATCGAGATAGCTAACTTTTCTTTTCTCCACTGAGTTTTTCTCGAGAAAGTAGCGTTGGGTCGCGGAAACGGTTTCCTTCTATTCCCATAAATAACTGAGAAACCTTGTAAAACCATCGAAAATGGACCACACTGTACTACGGCGGTCAACTTAAATGATACTCTTGCATGCGAATCACACCGTTAAGAATAATCAGCGTAAGGGCGACGAAACTGTCAAATGGTATCATTTAAGTTGAGCGTCGCTGTACATACAAGAAATTTGGTTTGTCCAGAAGATGAAACGTTCAAGGCAAATTGTACATATTTCAAGTTTTTTCCAAATTATAAAATAGTAAGCATTCTTAACGCGGTCTAACTATACTGACCACTGTGAGTAATTTTATAGTAACTTGTATACGTCAAGTTTAAGGCCTGGTTTAAATCTTTCTCACAGAAGTTTCTTGAAATTCAAGTCACATATAGTCTTTTACAAGAAAAAAAAAAAAAAAACACATACAGAAGTAGAAGCAAAACCAAAATTTGTCTGTATACTAATAAATGCTTTTTCTCTGTGAGTGACTTTAAATTGGTCTCTCGATGTGCTCCAGATGAGACGAATCTTCTTGTACAATGTACTGGACGTGATTTTTTTGTCGAAGCGGAAAAGAAGTTGAAATTAAAAGCCACTCAATTACAAATCGCCGGCGCGCGGACGTTTAATTACGCTGCTGGTGTAAAATAAAAAGCATCAGGCGAACAGTGGTATATAATATAGCTCCTCGAGAGTCGTCCGCAGCATTCTAGATTGATGATTTTAGATAATTTAAAACGCAATAACCGGCAGTATAGATTTCTAATGGGAAAATAACGATTTAATTGCATGTTTACATAACACAAATTCAAACGTACGCTTGATAAGTTATTAATCGAACTGTCCGAACGCGTTACAGTTCTGTAGAGTACGCGAGAGTTCAATTTCGATTCGAGGTAGCGGTAATCACCGAAGGAAGGATGCAGATGTTGCTCTGGCTACTTGCTGGCTGTTTGTTTCTGGACAGTTGAGATCCTTGACCGCGCGGGCGGGGCGTGAGAACCTGCGAACAACTAACTGCGAATTTGAGCCGCGGGGTGAGTCGGTGACCCCGCCGGAGGTTAGCCTCGGATGAACAGCGCCCCCGGTGATGCCCCGGAGGTGGTCATCATCGCGTCTTCTTTTGCTCGATTGCCCCTGCTACCACTACCAACATCTTGCTGACTCTATTATCACGGACGTGAACATGAGGGTCCTATTACGTGATAAACACCGCCGTCGACTCGTTTCTGCCGCAAAGTGTCGGTAATTATTGGTTATGATGGTTATTGATTATGTTCGTCAGATGTGTACACAATAAATCATTCTAACTGCTCCTGATAATGGTCGCGAGCGTTGTAATTTTGAGCGGCGCGGAAGTGAAACGTAATATCAGAGACAATCCAAAAGGAAAACACGTATTTCATTTCAAATAATTCACCATAAATCAACAGAAACAATTCAATAAATCTATTGGTATAAACAGAGACTTAACTAGTTTTTGCACCCTGTATAATGCATCAGGTCTAATTCGTCAATTTCTTTTAGACTGCTACATAACTAGCATAAACAGATATGCTTTTACTTAAGGGGTGTCTTGCGATTATCTTTTTAATTCACAAACAAGAGATGGCGCGGCGAGTGTTTGTTTGCAGTATCGAAGAGGCGGCACGTAATTTATATTTACATAGCAGTTTTTGTATTAAGTCGGATTACCTGATGGGCAGTGGCTTTAGGGACTACAATTTTGAGTGTAGTGGTTTGGGTACGGGATTCGGCATCTGGATTATATTATGCACTTAGGCGTCACATAAACCAAGAATATTTATTTTTCAAGAATAAGACAAATACATATTATGTGTACTTACGTACAGTACAAATTTTAAAAATTATGTTTTAAAAATATTGTGGCACAATTTTTCTTAAATAATTTAAAGAATATTTTTTTTATAAAGAAATATTTAATATAATTACAGCCTATACAGTGTGAATAAAAAAGAATATCGATGGGTAGAACCTTTTTTTCTTTTTTTGTGATTTACAGTCAAAGACTTAAAAGTTAGTGATATTTTTTAAATTTTGTAAAGGCCGTTTTCATAATCAGACTTTAAGGAAGCTTTAATTTAAAGTCACTTTAAAAATAGGGAAACAAATGTTTTTTTTAGGTTAAAGTAACTTTAAATTTAATGAAAAAATTTTGTTGCAAATCGTTTTTGATTGCAAGCCCTGCTTGTTTTTGTTTGCAGTGGGAATGTCGACCTACGTCTCTGCTGACGAAGCCCCAAGCAGGGCTGAAACAGCTGTACAGAGGCTGTTCGAGGTTTTCACTCCAATCAAAAACGATTTGCAACAATTTTTTTTCAAAAACTGTCATTATGCTTTGACAGCAAGCATGGCCGCCTTGCATGGGGTAAACTTATTATGTAGCAAACCCGCTTCATTTTGTCTATCCTACTGCAATGTCAGGTCAAAAAGCGATCGTAGGATGTCGCTGTTTTATCTGTCTAAATTTAATGTCCTATTATGATGAAATCAGTCCTTAATTTTATAAATGGCACATGTGGCACATACACATTGGATAAAGGACCATCATCTACGTACTGTTTCTACCTGAGTTTTTCTAAACACTTCTATTTTTTTCTAGCCAGAACAGAGCGACGTGATCGTTTAGGTCTCTGATTAAAGGATTTATTTATGATTCCTCTTTCTGTTTTAATTTTCATTTCTAAAAGATAATAATAAAATCCATTTACCTATTCTAATAATCTATCACATTCTACAAACTTTTACCGTAAACGCTCAAATATTAACTTCTTTCGTAACATTTATCTACCACTAACACGACCGTAAGGAACTGAAATGCGTAAAGAACAGATAATTACACATTAGTGGTGTGAAAAAAGATAGATCCCAAGCAGACCTCCCCCAGTTTTAACATATCTGATAACGAACTTTAAACGAACCTAGAACGAACCGAAATTTTAGCGACATCTATGAATCTTCCGGTTTACTGGAGTTTATATGTATTTAAATACAAAGAATTGTTTTGGGGGTTTAATTTCAAAAATATATAATTTATGGAAATTATTTTAATTGCTAATAATACTTTGGTACCTTGTCTTGCTATTAAAGTCAGATCAACCTATCTATATGTATATTAACCGAGTTATGGACATCAAAAAGTAACACGTAAATAAAAATTTATAATAATAAAGCTGTATATCATACGATAATAAAACTTTCTTATTTTCATATCTAGGGTATTTAGCGCGTGCATACAAATTGTTAATATATTCTGATTATTAGTTGAATAGTACACATAATTTTTAGGCGCAAGACCACCGTTAACTCCAACATGGCTATACGTGTGAATAATTATTATAAAAAGCGAGTAAGATAAGTAACCAACTGTATAACTTCTAAACCTGTCATATACAGAGCGGGTAAATGTTTGACTTGACGTAGGAAGTCTTTGACAGTGAGAGAGACCGATTGTCATGGTGTTTCCTGTTATTTGGTTGATTTGATACTTCTCTCTCCTTGTCAGTTTTTAATCAATTTAATACAAAGGTTCTCATCGTGTCATATGAAGACGATGAAGATGGCGAAAGCCAAAACTAATTGAGAAATAGCATAATCATCCAAACTATTAAAAATATTATACAATCTGTATACGGACAGCTTCTTCAGAATATTTTTTTTTTCCAGTGTGAAGTATCAAAACCATGTATGTATTAATTTTGGGTTAAGTGTGAAATGAATAATAATAAATTCACTTAACTCCAACATGGCTATACGTGTAAGTAATTATTATAAAGTGCGAGTAAGATGCTCAAGTGAAACAGATAGATAACCAATTGTATATCTTCTAAACCTGTCATATACAGAGCGGATAAATGTTTGACTTGACGTAGGAAGTCTTTGACAGTGAGAGAGACCGATTGTCATGGTGTTTCCTGTTATTTGGTTGATTTGATACTTCTCTCTCGTTGTCAGTTTTTAATCAATTTAATACAAAGGTTCTCATCGTGTCATATGAAGACGATGAAGATGGCGAAAGCCAAAACTAATTGAGAAATAGCATAATCATCCAAACTATTAAAAATGTTATACAATCTGTATACGGACAGCTTCTTCAGAATATTTTTTTTTTCAGTGTGAAGTATCAAAACCACGTATGTATTAATTTTGGGTTAAGTGTGAAATGAATAATAATAAATTCACTTAACTCCAACATGGCTATACGTGTAAGTAATTATTATAAAGTGCGAGTAAGATGCTCAAGTGAAACAGATAGATAACCAATTGTATATCTTCTAAACCTGTCATATACAGAGCGGATAAATGTTTGACTTGACGTAGGAAGTCTTTGACAGTGAGAGAGACCGATTGTCATGGTGTTTCCTGTTATTTGGTTGATTTGATACTTCTCTCTCGTTGTCAGTTTTTAATCAATTTAATACAAAGGTTCTCATCGTGTCATATGAAGACGATGAAGATGGCGAAAGCCAAAACTAATTGAGAAATAGCATAATCATCCAAACTATTAAAAATGTTATACAATCTGTATACGGACAGCTTCTTCAGAATATTTATTTTTTCAGTGTGAAGTATCAAAACCACGTATGTATTAATTTTGGGTTAAGTGTGAAATGAATAATAATAAATTCACTTAACTCCAACATGGCTATACGTGTAAGTAATTATTATAAAGTGCGAGTAAGAGGCTCAAGTGAAATAGATAGATAACCAACTGTATATCTTCTAAACCTGTAATATACAGAGCGGGTAAATGTTTGACTTGACGTAGGAAGTCTTTGAGAGTGAGAGAGACCGATTGTCATGGTGTGTCATGTTATTTGGTTGATTTGATACTTCTCTCTCGTTGTCAGTTTTTAATCAATTTAATACGAAGGTTCTCTTCGTGTCGTATAAAGATGATGAGGATGGCGAAAGCCAAAACTAATTGAGAAGTAGCATAATCATCCATACTATTAAAAATGTTATACTATCTGTATACGGACAGCTTCTTCAGAATATTTTTTTTTTCCAGTGTGAAGTATCAAAACCATGTATGTATTAATTTTGGGTTAAGTGTGAAATGAATTATAATAAATTCACTTAACTCCAACATGGCTATACGTGTAAGTAATTATTATAAAGTGCGAGTAAGATGCTCAAGTGAAATAGATAGATAACCAATTGTATATCTTCTAAACCTGTCATATACAGAGCGGGTAAATGTTTGACTTGACGTAGGAAGTCTTTGAGAGTGAGAGAGACCGATTGTCATGGTGTTTCCTGTTATTTGGTTGATTTGATACTTCTCTCTCGTTGTCAGTTTTTAATCAATTAATTTAATACAAAGGTTCTCTTCGTGTTATATAAAGATGATGAGGATGGCGAAAGCCAAAACTAATTGAGAAATAGCATAATCATGCAAACTATTAAAAATGTTATACAATCTGTATACGGACAGCTTCTTCAGAATATTTTTTTTCTCTAGTGTGAAGTATCAAAACCACGTATGTATTAATTTTGGGTTAAGTGTGAAATGAATAATAATAAGTTCTTTTGGAATTCACATCATATATCAATGGACGACATGTTTATAAATTCGCAACGGACAGACAAAAAGCATGCTGACTCAGAATTAATTAATTTTACTTCTTACGCCTGGATATTTTCCCCCCCTGTTAATTACGGTCGGATGATATAATCGACAGCGTACGTTTTCATGTATTAAGAGGCCGATGCAATTGAAACTAAATAATGACGGAGCTGAATCTGTAAAAGGCTTAATGGCAGCAGCGGAGAATTATCCACGTGAAACGTACCAAACAGTTAACTGTATAAATTAAGCACCGTGTTCACCATTTTTCAAGCGCAGATATTGATCAATTAAAATCATCGTTAAGAAATATAATCACGTTTAACTAAGATCGCTATCGCATCTTCCATATGCCGATCCGGTGGTGATCCAGGCCTGCAACAAACTAGCAACAAAGATGTTGGAGAGCATTACCGAACGTACCGTTTTATATTTAATTAAAACGGCGACCGGCTCGGTTTCCATTTCAGCGGTCTCTTCGTTATCTCGCCGTGTCGCATCACGCAACACAAAGATAAACGCTTATTAATTAATTAACTAATTAATCACTTCATTAAGAGGATTTTCGTGTCAGTTTAATGTGTTCCTCGCGGATTTATCTGATCCTGTTCTTCGTCGTGCTAATTTCTTTTCAGCCTCGGATTAAACGTATTCCAATCAGGCTATTTTCTTCGTGTGCATTACGCACGCCACCACATGCTAAGTGTGAAGCGGACTTAATGAATTTTGTAATTTAATTTGGTTTTGATTATTTCGAAGGCTCCTTCAAGACCGGCGCTAATTAGCGACCATTCATGTGGAGAGACCATCGTTTCTGTTTTTTCTTGTTCCATCATTATGAAATCATTACAGCGTTTATCGAGGAGTTTGCCTAATGTTATAATGGTAATATAAAATTGTAGTAATCAAAATAACATAGTCTACTGAAAAAATAACTAATTGCTACCTTACAAAGCTAATGTTTTTCTTGTGATTCATCAGAAAGTATTTATTAAATATTACGTAGATGCAGGAGAACTTGGAAATTTTAAAATAACTCTGCTCCTTTCACTTACGTGGAAGCTTCCGCAAAATTACGATGCGAATGGAGAGCAGCAAGAAAAGTCCGCTGTTACACACGTGGTTTCCAAAGCCGGAGTTATGTCCACACGGACAAAAAACGAAATAAAACACAACCGCACTCTTTGAGTGTGTTCACCCAAGTATTGCAGCAGGCCGAAATGGCTGTCGTTGGCGCGAAAACGCGGGCACCACGTGAGAAACCAACCAATCGTAAATTAGGAAAACATTCTCGGGAGGAACGCGAATTCCTGCGAGTTAGGAACGTGCGATTCCTAGAGTAAAGAACTAATAGATTCTTATAATTTATTTATCTTTAGGAAACGATTATTAATTCATGGGGTTGATAGGTATACCTAAAAATATCATACAATGAAATGTATTTTGAATTGAAATCATATGGTGCAATTGTAAGGTGAGCTTTTGGTTAATTTAACTTACTTTTTCGTAATTTAATAATAATAACAGCAACGTAACCGTATTGATTTCTGAATCAAAAAGCGTAACGAATGCAGTTTAGATTTACTGCCGCCGTTATCGTCCCGTAATTATTGTTTATATAAAATTAACTAACTGTAAAGGAAAGATATAATAAAGGGGCAGCCATAACTAATAAAATTACCGAACGGGAGTCGTCGGCGAAGTGCACGAGATCACTTCCCGAAGCGGGTAAGGTCGACGTGTACAAACGGCACGTACATGACCCGCCATTAACGGCTTCATTAAGCAATAAGGAGACGGCTCGCTTTCAGCCAGGTATTTATTTATTGTTTTATCTGCGCCGTATATCACGGCGGAAATTCCTTCTCCTTCGTCCTTACGCCAGGATCCGGCTGTATAACGGACCGCGAGTTATTTTATTTGAAACTCATTTCTGATAGGTACGCGGGAATTCATGCAGGTACTTCACGACTTAATTAATTTATTATTGAGTATAATACGTGAAGATAATCCTTATTTGACGGTTGAGTTTCACATCTTTAAAGCTTATTAAATTGAAAAAGTTGATATTGAAAGAGTTCGTGCCTTGATCTCTCGTTGAAGTCACCGAGCGAATTACGGCGGGGATCGTGTATTTTAACTTGGTAAATGTACTTGGAAAGTTTTGATTTGTGGGTATTACACGATTTTTTAAACTTTCATAAAAAAATCGTTTTCCTTTTCAATTTTTTAAAAAAGGAAACAACAATGTGTACGTTCCGTTTCAATATATGTAGCATTTGCTGGCAATTAGAAGTAACTTTCCATGGCTTATGTAATCTGCTGGAACGTAATTCGAATCGAAGCAGTAGCTCATCAAGACGGAAACAACTCATCTTATGTACGACCAGCAGATACAAATGTTTAATCACCGTTTAAATATGACTAGGATAAATCGATGTGGAAACATAATCGCACATCACGTAAGCGTTATTAACTACCCACTTGGTTTAATGAGATCGACGATATATCAGATATCTAGTTCTTGCTCGTCAAATTTCACAATTCCGAATTGAAAAAACAAGACCACACCGTGCGTGCTCGTAAAATTTATTAATTTCCTGTTAATATTAATATTAATATTAATAACAGCCCGTGAGCTTTTAACTTATGTGGTAAATCGCAGCTGCTTCTCATTTCTTCTTCCCTGGCGTCCGAAGGAAACGCGGATACCTACCTAATCAACGAAATTTAATTAAGAGATCATTTTTTTACCCGGGCGTTCAGAATTAATTTTTTCCTGCACCGCTGACAACCTAATTTATTACCATCGATGTTTCGGGGTTCGCGCGGTTGTTTTCTCGGTGCGTGCAGCGTGCACCTCTAAACAAATGGCCGAAAAATGTGTCAGCACTTTCTCGTTTCGGTTTTTCCGAAACGCGATGATGCGACCAAAAAAAGCTCGGTTACTTTGTTGCTTGCGGATTTTTGCGACTCTCTCGGGTCACTCAACTTTCTTCGCCGACGGATTTTTTTTTTGATGCGACCATCCGAATGTCTTCTGATGACAGACAAACGCGGACAATTAAAATCACTTCAGACTCGTTTTCTAATCGACGCGCCGGCCAGCGTATAAGACAAATTGCTCCCGGTAATTACAAATAATAACGAGCGAGCCGTAAAACATCGGCCGGTAAATAATCGGTAATCATCTAATAGAAATGAACAGTAACAAGTCGGCGCTGACTGGGCACAATTTTATTATCAACGTCGGCCTCGTGAACGTTTTGCCATTGTTTCTTTGTTGGAGCAGAACCAATGAATATTAATTCGTTAGTGCATACATCGCGGGTATTCATGCTTCTTCTAGTCCTGAATCATTGGCGGAGGAGAACTTCTTACGTGTATTATTAATAACTGATGTGTCACGAGTCACTTGCAAACGAGGCAATATTGTCAATAAACAGATGGTAATCGAAAGAACTCCATGTTATTCCGTTACACAATATTTAAGGTTTATGTTCTTATTCTATTCAAAATATCAACAGTTACTACATACGATTTTAAGTTCCTTGATATATTGTTACGTTTATCTTTTAGAGGTAGCCCGTAAACCGTAACACTGGTATCCTCTTAGCGAGGGACGTATGTTTGGTTATAAATGATTCCCGGAGGCGAAGGAATCTCGTGTGCATAAGTATATTTTAGAACCGCGGAACACCGAAATAATGTCCGGAAAAATCAGGGATCCGGGCGATATTCCGGCCAACATTTACATCTGCACTTGATTATGAGCCATCATCTAATGTTAGCAATGAATCATATATGGAAATTTTAATGTATCACGAATGATTCTTACAATTAACTAATTAATCATATTTAGTACATAAAGTTGAAGTACATAAAAGAAGTTCATTCTTCCGTGTAATAAACAAGACATCTTTGAATTCGTTTGCTAAAAATAATTTCCCTGTTCCAGGAAAATTTTACTTTTATATTAAATCCGTAGTTTAAATGATACTGTCTTGCAATATTTTCTTCTTGAAGTGACAACGTGCTGCTTTTCGTTTTCTTTTTTCAGCGAACCTCACCTGTATGCAGATCTTCGAGAGCCTCATTTGTCAACGCCGTTTTAAACTGAGTGACACCTTGCATGACGGAAACAGCTCAATTATCTCCGCGAATAATAAATAACGAACGTGAATGAATGAAAGTGTGATATGAATGGAACGAAAAGTCACCGAGGATATTTCTTGTACTATAACTGGAGAAATGTACAAGAATTATGCAGTCGTTCTGGCGAGTCGTGAGGTGCACCGGTGATCGTTTCGGTCCTCACCGGTGAGCGGTGCGATTGCAGGACGGCTCCCGGGCCGGTGGCGTAAGGAGGTTGGGTCCTCACGACTTCTTCCTTCGGTAATCGCCCGGCGTCATGCAAGCGACGTCCATTCAAGTGCAAGAGTTAATTGCTGCGTTTAGTGCGGTTTATTTCGGGAAGGAAAAGAATCATCGCCTGCTGCATGCGAACCAACGCTGACCTGCCCCCGTGTCTTTCCTCAAACGAAAAAGTCAAAATAAAAATTATGGCTGGATGCAAACAGGATTGCCTTAAACATTTCTATTACATTTTCTTTATATTCAAACAAACTCCGAGACATCTTTTAATTTTTACAATAGCGTTCAGAAAGTTATTGATTATTCAAGGAACAAAATAGAAAGAAATTTGCTGTTGTTAATTTTACTTTTATCATTTGTCTTGGATAAGTAAGTCATTTACAAACAAGATATTAAACGAATGTAGATAAGTAAATATAAAATAAATATACAAGATTCTGAACAATAATTTTGACTCATTGCGGGTTTAAATAAAATCTAAGGTCATCCGCTCTCTGGTTATAACGGTCAAAAAATTAATAATGGTTAACAGAATAGTTGATGTGACTCTAATAGTGAAATGCGTTTATTAAAGCCATTTGTTTGAAAAAAAAAAAATTGGAAAATGTATAAAAGTTTCATATTTCCATTTTGCCTTTAAATATTAAAGCAAAAAGGTTTGCAAAATATAAGACAGAGCAAAGAAAGGCGAGTTGAAGTGAATTGATGCGAGGAAAGCTAAAAAAAACTTTGATAGTCGTTGAGAAGAAGTAAGAGGGAAATCTTCAAATTAAAAAATCAAATAATATTGTTACGAATTAGGGTTCACAAATTATGGTCGTCAAATTTCAAAACACTTTAATTATAAGCTGCTGCTTACAACAATTAACAACACAATTGTAATAAGCTTGTCTATCAAATAACACTTTTAGAAAATGTATTTTCTATTTATTCGAGGTACGAATCCTTCGCTCGCTAACTTCATAACTAACTACTTCTGAGGGATCATACGGCTTATATAGCAGAGCCCTCTATTGCCGGAACATGCTAGAATGATCGAGTAGTTTCCGGTCATGTTCTGTGACGCAAGGTGGCGTACTGATGCTAAAAATAGATCTGTTTGCGCATGACGGATGTAACAATATACAATAATTAAGTCACTTTTCCTTTTTCTTCGGGCAGATAATGAGTAATAGCAAGAACAACGATACAAAGACACTTATACCAAAAAAATCAACTTAATGGACCTTATAAGTAGCCCATAAAAGTTTTATACCATCGGCCTCATTAATAAAACATTTAGGTTTGATATTTTAATGTAAAGTGAATTTCTTCAATTTTTTTTGCAGTTACATCGTTAAGTAAAACTGAAATAACCATACCCAATCACTCCTTTTCACAAAGCCTAACAAGACCTTGATGTTAAACTTGTTAAAAGTAAATAAATCCTGCTTTCGGATGACTCACGCCATCTATTGGTCAACCACTTCTTCCACAGATTGCTTGACATATTCGTGACTGTTCTATGTTACAGTCTTTTTTGTAGGAGTCACGCCGTCTGTGTTCCAGAGAATACGCGAGGAATTCGCGATGGTTCCATACGTTTCTAGAAGTGGATGTATTTACAGTATAAGCGAAAAAGGGCGCGCTATTTGAACAGTTAAATTTATCAAAAGGTAAAGTGCTGTGGTTTGTTATTCTTGCAATTTTTACTGTAAGAATTAAAGTGTTTTGAAAATATATTCTATTTTTTTTGGATAGGCGAAAAACGCGAAGTTGAAATGAATGTGGCTCTCCTATTGGTCAGTTATTTGGGTTCCTTTCTTTATTTTATTAAAACAGCAACTAATTAGAAACAATTGGGGTCAACTTTCTTTGTAAATTTTCGCCTATCAATAAAAAATAGAGCATAGATGATTACTATTATTGACGGATCTGTAATTCGTAACAATATAAACAAATACTAAGTATTCCTTTAACAAAATAGTTTGAAAAGTCAGCGTGATATCTTGATTTACTTATTTATTTTGATTTTACATTTCATTTTTAAAAATATTTAAGTCCTTTTTTAAACTATCATATTGAAGCTTCTGTACAGAATTTTTGAAATAGACAGACTTTCTGAGTTGCAATTATCACGAAAGAAACGTCGGATAGTTTTAAAAATGATTAGAGATTTAATCATTTTTCAATTTATAATTACATGAACCTCTGACATGACGCTGTTTATTATGACATATGAAATAAAAGGTACTGTTCAAAAGAGAAGGAAATCTTAACACTTGGACGTAAATTTAGTTTTTAGAACGCCTGAATGGTCCGAGTCAGTTCAAGTAGTAAAGGGACGGGCCTTGCAATCGTAACGTCGTGGGTTCGAACCGCACTCGGAATATTTCTCGGGGGTGGTCGATATTCACTTCAGGTACTCTTCACTGTTGGGGATAAAAATTGCTTCCCCTTCAACGGAGAGAACGTTTGGGAGTAACAGAGCCCCAGATCGTATTAAGCAACCACCACAGATAAAAAAAAAACGTGTGTTAAAGCCATTGATTTTTAAATGAATTGTCTCAAGAATATATATACAAGGAAGTAAACATAATATAGTCATCAAGGTTTGGTTTTATGTTTTATAATTCAGTGAAGCAGGCAGCCTAATCATTCTCTCTTTTCATCTCTCACTTCCACCCTCACAAATCGTAACCTCAGTCCGGAAATCATTACTACGGTATAACATGGGTACAACATAATAAAGAACCAGGAAGTATAGTGGGAGATTTATTTGAATTTAAATTGAATATCACGCTATATTTAGTAAGTCGTAAATTTACCGAATAAAAGACATAAAATAAAACTGATTGTTAGGTGAGTGTAAAATTTAAGAGGCGACGTTCGATTTTTACAGCAACTATAATTCTGCTGCAGCGAGGAATTCAGGACATAACTCTAGGGTATGATTTTATGGCATATTTTACATATACTTATCGGGAAAACATAAATTTTTATATTGGTACGTGGGAGTCGCGTTTTAATTTACGTCGTCCCTACGGCCGTCAATAATGGCTTCGGCGTTTCGGCCAAATCCGAGAGATTTAAATTAACATAACTACCCGGACCCGAGGTGCTCATATCTCAATTTGGCCCTCAGCGAATTACTTTCTGCGACTCATCGTTCGTGAAACCCACCGGAACGCTCGAGAGCGAAGAGCGGGCGAGCTTTCACGGTTTCGTGAACGCCGGCAACGAAAATAATGCCCGCGTTCAATTTCGTACGCGGACGGCATTACCGGAATCAAATAACGGTACATTTAATTAAATATTTTATTTGATTATTTTTGATTGATTTTAAATTGCGCCGGTAATTTGATACCGGCTGTTCTGCGCGCTTCGCCGCGACGGGGACGAGACCGTCGGCTAACTTAGAAGACCGTCTTAGACGTGTAATTATTAACGGAATTCGCTCACACCCAATTGATACCGCTCTCAAATTGCCACGCTTTTTACCTACCGAAATACCGATATAATTGACCGTAATAGACGCGGATCATTTCGACAGCCCAAACATGACTATCTCGATTCTAATAAATAACGAAACCAGGAGGAAAAAACGACGTCATAAACAACGGAGGAGAAATTGCGTCATTAAAATTCTTCGCGTAATAACCAATAAAGATATGTTCGGTTGGGTTTTGATTCTTAAGGCAGTGACATAAAAAACTTATCTCCTCCCCCCAAAAAAAAGAAAGATTTCTTGAAGACTCTCTATCTACATGTAATTTAGGACACGTTTGATTTTGATTTTTTAATTTTTGGTTGAAGTCACGGAATAATCTCTGTGGTCGTTTTTAGCTATGTGATTGCATTCGTATAGATTCAATCTCATTGATAAAATATAAACCAAGTCACGGAATAATCTCGTTGGTCGCTTTTAGTCACGTGATTGCATCTCTTTAGATTCAAACTGGTCGACAAAATATAAACGATGTCATGGAATAATCTCCGAGGTCGCTTTTGGCCACGTGATTACGTCTCTTTAGATTCAAACTTATTAACAAAATATAAACGAAACCGTGGAACAATCTTTGTGTTAAAATCTCACGCGATTTTGAAATATATATTCTAATTTGTTCACGTGATTTTGCCTCCCTAGATTCTAACTCATTTATAAAATCTAAACCAAGTCACGGAATAATCTCTGTGGTCGTCTCTAGTCACGCGGTTGCATTCCCATAGATTCAATCTTGTTCTGAAAATGTAAAACCAAGTCACGGAATAATTTCTGAGTGCGGTTTTGGTCACGTGATTGCGTTTCTCTAGATTCAAACTCATTGATAAAATATAAACGAAGTCACGGAATAATCTCTAAGGTCACTTTCGGTCACGTGATTTTGCTTCCCTGGATTCTAACTCATTTATAAAATCCAAACCAAGTCGCGGAATAATCTTTGTGGTTGTTTTTAGTCACGTGGTTGCATTCCCATAGTTTCAATTTTGTTCTCAAAATATAAAATTAAGTCACGGAAGTCACGGAATAATTTCTGAGTGCGCTTTTGGTCACGTGATTGCGTTTCTCTAGATTCAAACTCATTGATAAAATATAAACGAAGTCACGGAATAATCTCTAAGGTCACTTTTGGTCACGTGATTTTGCTTCCCTGGATTCTAACTCATTTATAATATCTAAACCAAGTCACGGAATAATCTTTGTGGTTGTTTTTAGTCACGTGGTTGCATTCCCATAGTTTCAATTTTGTTCTCAAAATATAAAATTAAGTCACGGAAGTCACGGAATAATTTCTGAGTGCGCTTTTGGTCACGTGATTGCGTTTCTCTAGATTCAAACTCATTGATAAAATATAAACGAAGTCACGGAATAATCTCTAAGGTCACTTTTGGTCACGTGATTTTGCTTCCCTGGATTCTAACTCATTTATAATATCTAAACCAAGTCACGGAATAATCTCTGTGGTCGTCTCTAGTCACGCGGTTGCATTCCCATAGATTCAATCTTGTTCTGAAAATATAAAACCAAGTCACGGAATAATTTCTGAGTGCGGTTTTGGTCACGTGATTGCGTTTCTCTAGATTCAAACTCATTGACAAAATATAAACGAAGTCACGGAATAATCTCTAAGGTCACTTTCGGTCACGTGATTTTGCTTCCCTGGATTCTAACTCACTTATAAAATCTAAACCAAGTCACGGAATAATCTTTGTGGTTGTTTTTAGTCACGTGGTTGCATTCCCATAGATTCAATTTCGTTCTCAAAATATAAAATTAAGTCACGGAAGTCACGGAATAATTTCTGAGTGCGCTTTTGGTCACGTGATTGCGTTTCTCTAGATTCAAACTCATTGACAAAATATAAACGAAGTCACGGAATAATCTCTAAGGTCACTTTTGGTCACGTGATTTTGCTTCCCTGGATTCT
Organism: Prosopocoilus inquinatus; assembly: GCA_036172665.1. Lineage (NCBI taxonomy): Eukaryota > Metazoa > Arthropoda > Insecta > Coleoptera > Lucanidae > Prosopocoilus > Prosopocoilus inquinatus. The sequence continues at coordinate 5,947,247 of CM069873.1, forward strand.
AACTCATTTATAATATCTAAACCAAGTCACGGAATAATCTTTGTGGTTGTTTCTAGTCACGCGGTTGCATTCCCATAGATTCAATCTTGTTCTGAAAATATAAAACCAAGTCACGGAATAATTTCTGAGTGCGGTTTTGGTCACGTGATTGCGTTTCTCTAGATTCAAACTCATTGAAAAAATATAAACGAAGTCACGGAATAATCTCTAAGGTCATTTTTGATCACGGGATTGCGACTACTTATATACATACTCATTGAACCGAAAGCTTGAAATTCATAATGTATTTTTCAACAAAAAAGATAAGAGATAGTATCAATAAACATTTTAAAAAAGTGACAGCACGCTTTCACTATTTAGTTTAATTTTACAAAGAAGTCAGAAGGTATCCATTTCGCAAGAGTTTAGACAAAATTGTGGCAATGTCAAAAAAAAAGCAGAGACTCACGATTCTCCCCTTCCCCTTTCTTTCAGCTGATTGAAAGTATGGATCGGTTGGAAGGTGAAATATCATCGAAGTCTTCAATCTTCGATCGTACCACAAAAGTATAATTCCGTAATTTGCATATGTAAAGAGCGAGTCTTTTTCAGTTATCCTATTCATTACATGCGGCATTATAACTGGTTTCAGGGCCCGATTGTATCGGATTTATTGTACAAGCTTATTAAGAATCGGCCTTGTTCGATGCGTATCTGTAGAAAATAAGCGATGCCAGCGTATTTTATCCTCGTTTTCCACGTGAGAGTGTGTTGGGGCGCACCCACGCCCACGTTTTCGTGGGTGCTCCTGCGATATGCACGCGTCTCTCCAAGAGATAAGCCACACTTCCATCGACATCGAAAGCCCTGACAAATGTACCAATTAAGCAATCTTAATTGGCGTGTATTTCACCGTGATTTTTCGCGTTCGTCTAACGAACCTGCGAGGAAGGATTTATGTTTGAATATAATATCGAGCGGAGGAGAGTCCTGGGGCGATCATGTGTGCGCGTTCGTATCATAATTGCTAATAAAACGTTAATTAATAATTATGCATTTATGCAAATTTTATTCGTAGATCGTCGCTTTTTATTATTGCATGTCAATTTTGTTCGTCCTTTTGCAGGTGTACCCTGTATACAACGCAGATAAGATATGAGCATGAGTTATTGCTGGAAGAGGCAAATACTGCAGCAGATTGAGATAGTGTCTGCGCAATATATGAAGCGGAAAAATCGCACTTTCTCATGTCATAAAATTAATGCAATGTCACATTGTCACGCACAGGTGTCTTCAGAAGTCGCTGCGTATTATTTGCTTTACTGCCCGCGAACGTCGATGTAAAGACATCGTTAATATCTTTGAATCCATGTTAGCAGCAGCTTTGGATAAGTGACTAAGTATTGACCTCTTAGAAAAAAAAGTGTCTTGTTCAATAATCACAAGAAAAAATTCAAGAAAATGTTGATTATGTTTAGTATATTCGTATACTGTCACGCTTAGTGTGGCGATGTGCCTCGACGGAGCGGGCTGTAGCTGCGATGTTAAGGTCGGACCGGGTTGAAATTGACAACTTCTGGCTAGGGGTTGACGGCGCGGCGGTGGCAGAGAGGCGTCCTACGATCGGCGTCAGGATGCTGGCGATCTTGGGATCAGCATCCCAGGTCTTGGAATGGTTCCGGGTGGCTCCCCTTCTTCGAGATGGCAAATTATGCCAATTCGGAGTCGCTCCTGGATCGACTGCGAGGGCGACTCCTCTTCAAGCCTACCGGAGTCTGGTTCGACTGCCTGTCTAAATTTTACTTGCACTTTTTATACGCAGTTCTTATTGATTCGCGCATTGCGTTATTCGTAACACGCCCGGCGTTCAGTTGTATTACCTACTTGATGAAATCGTTTGCCCTAGTTGTAGCGATTCTGCCGATATTTTATTTTAAAACAAGAACCGTGTTATATCGGGTTACATCATGCATCGTGCTTTAATAAATTATTTTTTAACGAAAAACTCACTCCCATCATGACAATATACTTCGAACTTTGTGCGTTCTCTCGGTTCTAAACTTCCTTTCGATTGATAAAGGCCTCTTAAATCAAAACATAAATTAAGAGATGACGCAAGTAAAGTAAAGTGTATTAAGTCAACGTTTAGTGTTCATATTTTTGACTTATTCTTCCTGAAACTCGATATACATAATAAATCGCCGTGCTTAATGTTAAACAAACCGTGGGATACAGTAACTACCGAAGAAAAAAAAATTAATTTCCCAATCAAAGCTTACGAGTATATACCGCATCCGCCTTCCGATATTGCGAAAATTTCTTCTGAAACTTTACTGTGTTATGCTAATAATCTCCGGCAACTTATCTGCTCACGTTCACCTACGCCATCCTTTGATTCCCCCGAATTTATTTCGCCCGAAATATCGAAGCGCCCACAAATAATCCTTAAGCGCTCCGCGCCGGGATATTAATATTTCCTGTTACCTTCGCCCGACGATTTTCAGTTATTTTAATTGGACTTCCTGCCGGCATAAAGTGCGCGCTTTATAGTAAATATAACGTCGGCGTTTAATTTTTTTTTTCCGCGCGTACACCTTCTGTTATCTAAACGCTATTTTTATTGGAATTACTTCGCCTTTATTGGCAATCGGCGGGTCCGAATCGGCCAATTAGTTTGCGATGTTTAGTGCTTATTTCTTCATTACCGTTGAATATCGTTATGTAAATCCTGATTTTTATGGGGCCGGGACTGTTTCACCAGAAACGATTGTTATTAAGACGTCAACTTGAGCTTTTTAAATACCAATTGCGACAACGCGCTTTTAAATTTTACGTAAATTCCTTCGCGGTTATATTTAAATGAAACACCCCGTATATTAGATTTTTCTTCCTGTGCGCAAATGACATACAATATGAGTACCTGTAACATATTCCTTGCTGTTTTCCAAGATTATTTGTCTGCATTAGAGTAATTACATAATTCAAATTGAAAGAAACGCGATTCGTTTAATTGCCTGTCTGATTCTCCCAGCCGGAAGCGCAATAAAAGTCCGTTCCGCTGGCTCAGCGCTGTAACTCTGCGCTCCCATATCGACAAAGAAACGCAATTAACTGTTGCAAAAACTCGCTGCATTGGTTTGTTTAATTCAAGCCTCCGTGTAAATTGTGGCTCGCCGTGGTAGGTTATTATGTCCGCACGAGATCGACTTTTTAGTTATAGCCTGGCTCACATGCTCTGATTTACCGTATTTTGTATCTAAATTATATCGCGCGCAAAAATAATTTATTACGGTTACGATTAGTAACACAGAAATGGCCGCAGTATGTTACATAATCCAGATAAATTTTTAGTTTTTTTTTTTTTTGAAAATCGTTCTTGAAGCAAGAGAACTGGATTGTAACTGTTCAGTTTTATAATCGAAATTTAATTATATTTTAGAATATAAATCTGTTTCCTTCACACATCCAAAATTAAAAGATGTGATATACTGGGTGCTTCATAATTATAAGCATTTTTTTTTAATGCCAAGGGAGGAAAGCTCTCTCATGGCTATTATACTCAATCACATAGTCAATTTGAAGGAACGAGATGCCAGAAATAAGGTATGCGTACGTCTTAAGGACATCCACATTAGTTGATGTATAAAAGTAATATTTTTAGATTTTCTTTAACTGCATGAATACAACAAAAGAAATCTTAATTTGTTGTCCAATAGAAGTCTGCGTAAAATTATATAACAAAAGCACTTTCTAAGGGTGACTTCACAACGGAGCTGCGATGATAGAAGATAAATGACACTTTCTGCTCGCAGAAGAATAGTCCGTTTAATTTTCATTACTATATGAGCGCTTATACGAGAGCTCGGTTGTGATTACAGCATTTGATTATGTGTTTCTTATTGTCAACGCTATTCAAAATCACCGCTAACATCTATCATCACAGCTCCGTTGCGAACTTACCCTAAGAGTTAATCGTTTCCCTAAAACATTATCAATTCACTCTGGAATCTTTTAAAGAAAACAGAAAATTACGTTCTTTAAACGATGTCGATTACCTCAATCACATTCCCCAAACTAATTTCCTCCTAATTCAATTGGTAACACCTACCCAAAAGGCATCAGGAGTTTACGAAACAATTTCCGATTACACGCATCCTCAAAATCCACTTACCGAAGGCAACCCGACCCGGGGCTTTCGTGATCGCCCTCTGATTCTGGCAAAAATAGTTTTAGGGCAACGTTTTCTGCTCAGGGCCGGCGTGGTGCAGTACCGGCAAAAAAAATGAGCAACGATTTCTGTAATGACCCCTCGCATGTCCGCGTTATGTTTCTTTTCTTATTATCGGAGCTTACTGGCCGGTTGATTATTTTTTGTAAATTAAATGCCTGTTAGGCACGTAAGTATACGTTAGAGGAGGGATTTTTGGGGCAGCGCAATTACGTCCTTCCAAAAGGTTAAATGCATTTAATACCCCGTTATTACCGGCCGAAAAGTAGATACCGTAGCGTTTTTGAAATTGCCGGGGGAGGGTCTTATGGATGGAAAAAGTATTTCGGTTTTGCTTCTGTTTGATACGTATGCGCGTATTGATGATAAGTTAAGTTACCCAATGCCTCCAATGAATGAATAAATAAATAAATAGACGAGCGTGTAAGGTGTATAATTATAAATGATTACCTGTAGAAATTAATGTAAGGAAAGAATTAATTAATAATTGGAAGTTAATGAAATGATAAAGTATTCAATAAATTGCAACTCTTAGCCAATATAACGTACGATCGTAGATAACAGATATTTGTCCGTTAGGATTAATTAAGAAACCAATTAAAATTCTTATTAGCCGGCGTCGGTGGCGGCTTTGTTTCAGCTATTCCGATTGAGTTTCCTGTTCGCCGCCCACCCACCCGAAACGGCGGCGGGCGTTCGCCGCTAATTTACGGCCCCGTAATTTGTTTCGGATCGTCCTGAACTTCGCCGGGAGATTTGTTTTTATTATTAATAAAAACGTCGCCGCTTTCGCTCGGGAATTTTTATGTCCGCCGTCCTTGCCTCAAATTTATGTAAATCTGCATTGTTAGGACCTAATATACGATCGGAAAGTATTCGTGCCTCGGCGACTTCCCCACTTTCAACAGATGGTAAGTGTGGGAAGAGAATTAATTCGATTTCGTCATTTTGCTTTTTGGTTCTTTGAAAAATTTTTCAATCACAAGAATTGATTAAGAATCACAACAGTTATTTTATGAAGAAGAAAAATCCTTTCCTCTTTATAGTTACGATGATGTCCTAGGTTTGTTCATTTCATTTTGTAATTTATTTTATTTCTAAAGATCGTTTTTGACTGCCTTAAATCGTTTATGCGAAGTACGATCACGACTGATCAATTAAAGAATCAATTCCTTAAATCGTTTAGGTATACGATTTGATTCTATTTTTCTAACAAAGATGTATGTATGTTCTCTTAAAGTTCTACGTATGGCAGAAATCCCACCGCTGCCACCATATGACATTCGGTTGTTACAGTCCTGACAATTGATTTCATCCAGATTGTCTTTTAGGTGTGGACTATTTTCCTCACGACCTTGTTTGTTCAAGCTTAACCTTGCTTAATAATACGCTATCAGTAGTCAGCAGTTCTCAAACTTTGGGCTGCATTTGCTAGCACAGAAAATCAATTTCCAAAACTGGGGATCGTTTTTACTTCTTTCTGTTTTTATTATTTCCTGAAGTACAAAGCGTGGATGTGTACAGGGTGTTTACATACATTCCTGACTTTCAGCAGTTCTTGGCATATTTTATTACATTATTTAAATTGACTTTATCTTGAATTTGATCAAAAATGAATATAATATATTGGTTGACGTATAGACACATCCGTTTAAGTGCACCTTTCACGAGTCATCGTTAAACCAAAATGTCGCTCTGCGTTGAGAAACCAAAAATTAATATTCAAGTATTAAATTTCTTCCTCTTCCCTCGCGTCAAACAAAATTTATTAATTCCTAACATCTCCTTACACTGTAAACTTTTAATACGCGGCGTTGTAGTCCCGCCGGACCTTCTGCGACCTGTACGTGAAGAGCCTTCGGCGACGCGAGCGCCCCCTCGCTGGTCCGCTGCACGATAAATTTCGTGCATTATAAAAACGTGGCCGGCCGGATTTTCTCATATTAATCACCGCGAACGGCCACTAAACGACAAACTTTTTTACTGTTGCTTGGGTTTTAAACGAGGCCGTAATTAAATAAAACTGACAATTAACTAAACAAATTAACGCCGCCTTGCGCAAGCTTTATAAATTACGTACACGATTTCACCTACTACACCTCCACGGATTCTAGGCTTAATTTATTGGCTTGTAAAATTGGGGAACTCAGTACATAAAAAAAGAACATAAAACGGCGAACACTTCATAAAAAAAAAAAAATCGAGTGCCTTTCCATCTTTGTCAACGAAAAGGAAGTTGAAGTCACTAAAAATGTACGTGATAGATATTTATTATTATTATTATTATTAATGATTACGGAATCCCTCAATGTATTTAAAGAATAATTATGGAGGTATTTGTTTAACACAATGCACTTCAGAAACAGTTCATTGAGGTAGTATGTAAGGAGACGCTGAAGGATGCGATTTCTGTCTTCTGTCAAAATGATGTAACGCTTCATATTTTTAATTTTTCATTCAGTTAACACTGGTTTTACTTTGTTTTAAGAAAAAGATATTGAGGATAACATAGTGATTCGGTCTCTCGTCAGAGAAATTGGTTACTGTGTCATCTCCTCCTATCCTATGATACAATCTCATTGAATAAATAAACTTTGTATGCACATGGGATTTCTCTCTGCGTGTGACGTAATCATCACTCCCCTATACATCGAATAATTCCCCATAATGGTATTTTCCTGCATTTTATTTATTTGCATGTTTATTTTTTTTGAGGTGTGCAATAAATTCATTAACGGGAGACACAATGTGTTGTTGACTTAACAATTACGTAATGTTTGAGTTTGCAGCTGACCTCGCGACTTATGCTAATACTTTCGCCGTAAAAGCGTAAAACACATCGATTTGTCAATAATTGCGTTTATTAATGACCGTGCGGCGTTTAATTTACACGTGACGATGCCTAAGGTGCCTCTCGTCGTCGTCGTCGTCGTAGTCATTGCAAAATGTAATGAATGCCGGGGCTTGTAGGCGCATCTGAGCTGTCGCAATTACGTGAAATTTATTCCTTAGCGGATTTGTGCTAAAAACTTTATTGGCAATCACACTTACGTGGTAGTATGTCTTAATAAATTAAGGTTCGATTGAATTACTACGTCTCGGCTTGGTCGGACGTTTGACGTTTTGAAGTTTATTCAAATTTGGCGCTTTCAGAAACCGGGAAGCAATTATTCACAAGAAACGACAAAAATTCGTTTTTCTAAAACCCTTGTAGTATTGTTACCGAATACTTCCAGGAAAAGTTTGATTTCCACAACTATTGAGGCAAAATCTCATTAGTCTTTAGAGACGAAAATAAATCTTACTCCGTCTAGTTGCCTGCTGTCGCTGGGGATGGGACGATTTGCCGTCGCCAACTCGCCGTCGCCGATTCACCGTCGCCAATTCGTCGTAGAACCAATTCGTCGTCGATCCAATTTACCGTCCGCCCAATTCGCCGTCCCATGTTACTGATTCATTTAGCTTGATAAGCTTCAAAACACTTTCTGACCATTTTAGATAATATCCAAGTTATACCCACGAATTGAAGAAAATAACTACTAAATTTCAGTACGTTTCAAGTAAATTAAAATGGACTTTACTATTGTTTTTCTATTTCAAGTTAAAATAAATTTCTAATTACAGTGCGACCACCGTAAGACACAAAATTACGAAAAAATTGGTGCTGTACGTACACATAATCATAATTCTATTTTTCTTTTTAATGGGACCCCTTTTTCAATGTATAATTTTAAATGAGGAGCTTTCATGAATCAATATTTTGAAAGCAGTCGACTTTTGATGTGCAGTGATTTTGATTGATATGAAAATCAATATGATTTTGAGCAGAATCTGAAAGTATAAAAAAGAAGAATTGGAGGGATTTTACGAACACCCTGAAGAATAAGAAATACTTCCTGGAAGACCAAATTTTTTTATCTGTTTCTTTATCTATGCATCACATTTAATTAATAACAAATTATTTTATTTTCCATTAATTATGTTAACTTCTTTATTTTATTTACATATAATTATCGGTATATTATTATTTGGATATGTACCTGGACTTAAAACTTTAATCGCTGACGGCGAATTTACCGACGGCGAGTTTTCCGGCGGTGAATTGTACCTACGACGAATCGGCGACGGTGAATTGGCGACGACAAATCGGCGATGGCGAATTTTCCTAGACCCGCTGTCGCTGTATCGCGTCATTATGAAATTTCAGTGTGTATTATTGCTCGTCGGTTCTTTATCATAATTTCTGATTCAGAAATATTCCACCAGAAATAGTAAATCGGGTCGTAAAAAAAGTAGTGTTATAGTAACTCGTCAAAATCATTTCCTTAAGCTTGCGAACAAACTCGGCTTCTTCTTGTCTGGCAAGCTATTCTCTCGCTCCTTCAACAATTTACTATTTTGCCTTCCTGTTAGAACTAAGCTGAAGTTCATAGAGTTTGTAGCTCTCACTTCCAGGTGTCTCCACTTCTTCTTGTAGTTTTTCCCTTTTTCTCAATTATGTTTCCTAATTAGTCGAATGACTTTCCTATTTGACATACGAATTAATATTTCCTAAACTGTTAAATCAATTAGGCAACAAATTAGGAAATATAACTAAAAAGAACCAAAAGAAAATTATGGAATGTACAGTGGTTTTTTAAAGTCATTCTTCAATTACAAACTTTATAAAAAAAATTATGAACTGCAAAAAAGTTTTTGCGAAGTCTCCAGGTGAGGTGAGAAAATGAGGCAAAGAAATTCTGAAAAATTGAAACTCATCGTTTTGCAGGAATTCGAAAGAGAAAATTGATGGACCGGACAGGTACAGTCGTGGACAGCTTAAAATAAAGACCGAAAAGCATGAAACTATGCAAAAATCGTCCTTAATTTCTGTTATTTGTGATTTAGTAATGAACATTCTCTTTTAACTATTAATATTAACGTAAGTGTCTTAATGAATATTCAAGATTTCAAGAAAAAAAAAAGAAATGCTTAAAACACTTCCGCTTATGCTGTTTATAGTTTTTCTTTCTTTTCTTTTCTTTGAAGGTAGAAATATGCAAGACATTTAATTTCCATTTTCGAGCGATAAGACTGATGATTCCTGTTTATTTATTGATTTCTTTTTATTTATTCCGTGCATTTGGAAAGTAATTAAATCTTCAATCGATTAATGATAAATTGTCTTGTCTTGTTAGATCTAATGACTTGCGGTAAAAATGAAACAAAATCATTCTAGCTTGAAATATTTAAATTGCAATAAGAACTTTACACACAACCGTTTCCTGTAAAAAAAAAAGGATAATATACTTTTATTTCTGGAGTTTTCTCGGATCAAAAATCGTGTAAAAATGACTAGCCCCAAGTAGCCTTAGTATTTAAATATTCAAATTATTAATATAAAAATTTGGGATACAGTTATTTTACAGATTTTAGTTCTAATTTTACTGCACTTAAAACTAGTTACCATTTTTTTTGGTTTGTTGCTCTTTCATTTTTACTACTTCCTGAAATTGCAATTGCTTTAATCCTTATTTCAAAATACATCACTAGAGTCAGCTGTTTCAGTAATTTCGGTGCTTTGGAACACGTGCAAGGCGAAGAACAGAAAAAAGGCGCTCGTTTATTAATCGTAATTAATTAAAACCGTTGTTATAATAAATCGGAACATGATCGCGTTACCTCTTCATCAGTGAGCGACTCGTCTATTAATCACCATTTCGAAAGTTTCTTCTGTAAAAACCGCGCCCCGATCTCGTTTCAAGATCGAAATTATTAATTGCGTGTAAATGGGCGCATGTCCTGCGCGAATCTCATAAGCGGAATCCAATTGTTATTTATTGTTATTGCGTTTGTGTAACTTCGATCGCTATCTTCGGCCGGGAATTAATATTAGATGTTAATTGCACGTGATTACTATATTACTATAAATTTTCGGTGGGCGTTCAGCTTTATAATTGCCTTCTCTACCGGATTAACATATTAATTACAAATCATTAAATAATAATTAGATATATCTTATTGGTAGCAATGATTGCGTAAGCAATTCCATTTTAAACGATCCAGTCCGGTCTTTCATTTCATTGAAAATACCAAACGGTGACTTTTTTTTTAATTTTAAGGTTTGCCAATAAGTAAAGGTGGATACGCACCTCGCACCTCTGGTAAAGTTATTTTATTCGGGAAACAAAATCGTTTGCGACCTGGCAACTCTGAGAACGTGATCGTTCAACGTTGTTAACTCGTTGAACAATGCTTTGTGTTATGCAAATCAAAAATCTGTTTCCTTGTACACATGTGACCACATGTTCCTGCTAACTTACTTTCAATAAACACTCGTTCCAGCAATTTATCATTCAGACACATTCTGCTACGAATTTGCATCGAATATAATCTAATGTTCGACGCCCACGTCGAGGCAACGAGAGAGAGAAATAGAAAAAAAAAGGTGACAATAAAATTATCGACGTCGAATTATGTGCCCCCTCGTTGACTGCGATTTATAGTACGCGTTCCTAATTGATTTCGTGTAAATTTGTTCGATTAATTGACACGCTAATTTATCGATCGCGAAGAATAATGAAATGGGCTGGGCGCTGCCGTTCGTTATTTGGATGGATTGAAATATGCGTGGGTGAAGAATCTAGCCACTGAATTGTTATAATAAGAAGGAGCAAGTCATTTAGAGAAAGTTGCCAGGGCTATGAAGGGAAACCAATTCCAAGTTAAGGTCCACCACGCAAGTTTTTCTGAAGACATCTTCTATACACTCATGCCTTCATTTTATCTCCAATGTTCTATCGTCTTGGGCAATAACCAAATCTAATAAAGACGTTATTAATTGAGACATTATATCCTCCATGAAATAGGCGCACAACAACGACCCGACCGTCTGGTAAAGCAACATTTAAATTAACTACTTACACAAAACCACTTCGAAAAGAATCGTCCACAAATGAGCAATCTAAACCAATCGAGATGGGTCCGTCTACGAAGCCTGTTTGCGTTGGTGTTAATAATAGTTTTTAATGTGGACCTAACAGGACTGGAGAGCTACAGACATTTTCCATCAGAGAAGCAATTCTATCGATCACGTGGTGCCCCAGCACCACTAAAAGGCCGGTTCGGAATGACACGCTACAATTAACAATAACCATTAGCGGCGGGCAGGAACACGGCCCCAGCGCCTCGCTGGAAGAAAAAAACTTGAATAATTGCCGCAATTTTCTAACGGCGGGGCGGCGGTAATTTACGCAATCGACGAAATAAACTAATAGCGAGACACCTGCGGTGAAGGTTGGGAAAACTTCTCCGCTTCTTCGTTCACGACGATGGTAGTCACAAGAGTCACAACGACGATTTGTCTACGGTTACATTGAAATTACTAGACACGGTGTTAGTGGTTGACAGAATTAACGGTCCCTCGACAATTGTGTATAATTTATTTCTATTATTCGTGTATTTCAAAGAACTTTCTTATTTAATGTTTTCTATAGCCTACAATGAGCTATAATGAAATTTGAAATATTTTCTGAAATGGTTCTTTTTCACCTTGGATTAAGTCTGCCCAAGCAATAAAGAACTCACGTCACTCCCTTTAACTTTAACAGAAGTCATATTTGGCATTTCTTTAAGTAGACTATTAACTTGTATCACCCTGTATCAATATTCACGACGACGGATATATTTGTAGTAATTCATTTAAAAATTCAAGTTCAAGTCAATCAATTAAGTGCATACTGCAAATTCCTTACACAGCGAAAGCCGTCAGTGGGTCATCAGTACTAGCGCTATTACTCCCGCATTGCAACGCGATTAATTAAAGCGTGTCATGCTTAGATACTCCAATTATCAAATCATGATTGTGTCGCAGAAATTAGGTTTGGGAAGATGCTGACCAATTGGTACATTTAACTTTGGACCCTGGAGACACAATTACATCAATTGTGACGTAAAACTGAGACCGCGCAAAAATAAGGTTGTAAGAACTCTAATCAGGGAGTTAAAAGTATGGAATAAAAAGAATTAAGTAAAGTGCATTAGGTGAATTAAGATTTTCCTGCATTCGGTTGGTAGCCCTAAGATGGGGTAGTTAGGATAAATAATATCCGGGTGATAAGTGTTAAGTATTATAGTAAGTGTGATTAGTGTAAAAAATTAGGTGAAACACTACACAAAGTAGTAGGTGCTTTCTTTCGCTCAAAAAATCGTGATCCAGACGTGTTTTTATTCAAATACCGACATTCTTTTCTTTGAATCTCTCTATTTTTAAAACTTGATTGAATTGTATTATTGTTATTTACAAATGAACTGTCAGTAAAAATTCAAGTCAGGCGCTTTGTAGCAACAACTACGAAATCCAGGTACAAATTATTCGAAACACGATTCAAACATTTAAGCGAAAGAAAGCACCTAGTGTAGTGAAGATATAATTTAAGGTCATTTATTATTTGATAAAATTGTTAACGACTCAGTTTTGCAATATAATGATATACATAATGATGAAAGTGTTATAGCTCCAATTTGTGGAAGGTCATCCCCATCAGTTGCTGAAATGCACTGGATCTTGTATTTTGTTCAGGAGAAGAGAGTAAGTATAACACCGAAATGATATACTATAGAAAAAAAAATGCAATTTCAAAAATGTTTCAGGAACAATGCTTATATACCTAGTTTCTAAAGTTTTAATAACCCCCTTCCCTACAGAGGGGCATGGTTAACTTTTGTACACAGCAGTATTACGTTTCGTACCTCCGTCTTCGAGTTACTACTTTATAACACTTAATTTAGCTCAACCTGTATATATTTTTGTAAAAAAATCTCTATGTAATTGCATGAGGTGATCAAGTAACGTCTTAATTTTGTCGTAATTTAAAATTTATTGTGCGAAAATTGTCTGCGTAGGTTCTTTGTTGAACTACTGCTGCTCGTATTTTTGTAATTTGAAGATCACTTCAAACACTCAGCTTGGGATTTCCCGTGTTTTAAATTAAGTGCGCTGAGGCGTTTCAAATATTCGGCACTGATTACTTTTTTTGGTCGTACGGTATTTTGATATCAGGGGTGCGTTCGAAAACTCCTGATCATGGTATGTACGCGTTAATGCAACGTTCTGCTCTGGTGAAAGTAAAAACTATGTGTGAGCGTTAATATACGTATATATTTTGAACCGAACGCACCCCAGAAGTGTTCAATTGAAAAGTTCATCGAGTGGACTTTGTATTTTTTTTTTAAATTAGGTTAACACGGAACGTCACTTTAGGTTATGTGTTATGTATTTAAAAACTGTCATCGGTCAAGAGTCTATCGGTTTTGGCAAACATCTCTTTTTCGCTCTGTCTTCTTTCATCAAAATACACTGGATCTTGTATTTTGTTCAGGAGAAGAGAGTAAGCATAACACCGAAATGATATACTATAGAAAAAAAATTCAATTTCAAAAATGTTTCAGGAACAATGCTTATATACCTAGTCTCTAAAGTTTTAATAGCCCCCTTCCATAAAGAGGGGCACGGTTAACTTTTGTACACAGCAGTATTACGTTTCGTACCTCCGTCTTCGAGTTACTACTTTATAACACTTAATTTAGCTCAACCTGTATATATTTTTGTAAAAAAATCTGTATGTAATTGCATGATGTGATCAAGTAACGTTTTTAGGGCCAGTTTTCAATATTGATTGATTGTAGAATAATTAAGAATCAAGCATTCAAATAAATTCATTTGACTGAGATCTGAGATCAAGGGATGAAGTGAGTTTGTTTGAACTGGAGTTTGAATACAAATATTGAAAACAAACGAAACTTTCTTTAGAGAAATTGTTAAACAAGAAGATACTAAACGATGCACCGAATATCAAAATGAAAATTCTATGTAAAATTAAAAGTATTAAGAAAATTTGTAGCAAAAGTAATTAAAATTGGAATCTTCACAAATGTTTCTGCTAGAAAATCAATAAATAAATTAATGCGAAGGACATAATTCCACGTAACAATTTCGTATCATCAGCAAACAGTAACATTTTGGACTGTGCAACAGAGCAATCTTACTGATAAAGATTGAAAATAGAAGAGGTCTTAGATTGGATCCCAGAGGTACTCCCAAGGACGACTGTTTCGCAAACGACATACCTACACTGTCTAACATTGAAAGTAACGCAAATGATGATAGAAACAAGACTAAACTACTTGTCAAGTTGACGTGAAAAATTAAATAGAGCAAAACAATGACAAAATTTATGACTTAGGACCCTGTTGGGCAAACAGCACAGAAATAAAAAAAATTTCAGAAAAGCTGACAACATAATAATTCACAAGCAAGAGCGGTTGAATTACGCAGTAATAAGGAAGTGAAAAGCTCACACAAAATGGAACTCTGAAAAAAGTAGTATTTAACATTTGGCTTAGCGTTTGGCCAAAAATTTAAGCAATTTCTGTTGTTTATTTGTATTTCATCTATTTAAAAACAAATAATTAAAAAATAAGTTACTAAAGGAGGAAGGTACATACAAAGTATTAAGAATGTAGACCCTATTTGAAATTCACGCATAATTAAATTGCTTGCGCTTTTTAAATATTAGTTGGCTTTTCAACACAGGATTTTTTTTCTTTTTCTAGAACTGCAGCTAACCACGTCATTATTTTACAAGAAAATACAAAAAAAGAGATAAGTTGTAACCTTAGTGACTAGTCGCTGCAGCTTTTCTGCTTTTGAACTCGCACTCGCTCGCCTTTCACGCTGAAGAAAACCGACCGTACAAAAGATATCTTGCTTGTAAACATCAAACGGACGTCGTTTATTAAACAGGAATTAAGAAAGGAAATAACAAAGCCGGTGAATTTTTGTAACATTTTCTGATGGCAATACATAAAAAAATTAAAGAGAATAATTAACATTCGAATTAGCAGTCAGTTATTACGTGGGGTCGAAAGAAAAAGCACGCGGCTTTTCTAATTCCGGGCGATTCTAAATGGAATCCTGATTTAATTTTTCTTTTGATTAAATTCTGTAATTTTCACCAAGTTGGGAATTCGCGAACGTAGAGCAAAAGCTCTTCCGCGAAGTGTTTTCTGTGTATCTAAACCGTCCCTAATGTTATCTTATCATTTTATTATTATTATTATTATTATTATTATTATTATTATTATATAAAGTAGTTGTGTAATAAAATTTTGGTTTGCGAGAAGAAAATTCGATTTAGTTTGGTGAGTTAATTAATACCGCTGGTGCAATTGATAGATCCATCTTTGTCTCTCTCTCTCTCTCTCTCTCTCTTCCTTTTATCGCTATACTTTGTAAAGTTTTATTTTCTTATGTTTAAAATCGATGAAACGATGATTTAGCCAAAAATGCTCTCGAAAAGGTGTTTTCCTCGAGAAGTCGGAACAGGGCCGTTGTTTGCCTGAAGATTGTCAAATTCTTCCCTCTCGTTGTCGCTCTCCTTATGAAGATTTTCTCTCCTGAATAACTTGTTGAAATAAAAGAGAATGCTAATTTTTACAAATGTATTGAAAGAAAAGAATAGAAAGATAATAAAATAATCAAGAAAATAACAACCAATAACTTGTAGACAGTTTACAAAATAAATCTTTTATAATGTTTTTGCAACTATAAAAGATTGAACAAAATTGTTATAAAAGATTTATTTTGTAAACTATATGCAAGTTATTACTTGTTGTTTCGCTAATGTTTTATTATATTTTTATTATTTTCTTTCAATATATATTTGTTCTCTTTTTTCTCACTAATTTCAAGTACAATCAATAAGTTCTGGAGAGAAAATCTTCGTAATGAGAGAGACAACGAGTGAGGAGAATTTGACTTTGAATTGATCTTCAGGCAAACAACGGCCCTGTTCCGACTTCTCGAGGAAAACACCTTTCTGATGGTGTTTTCGGCCATTTCATCTCAAACTTGCTGCCGAACAAGAAAATCACCTTCAACGGTGGTTCGTTCCACTTCTGGTCAACAGATGGTGCTCTAAATGACTTTTACGTGCGCATATTTTATTTTTTGATTTAATTAAAAAAAAAAATGGTTTTGCTGAGAGTAGTAGTAGTAGAGAGCCGAGCATTTGTGAATTTTTTCTTTTCTTTGCATTGAATAATTACTGTTAATTTTCATTATTTTAGAAATGTTCGCTCATTGGTAAAGGAAAAAAAAAACGAGTCTTTCTCTCATTTACCGAGGGGTAAATTAAAGAGGAAGTTTGTTTACGAGATTTCAAAGAATTTGGTATTAGAAAGTTGAATAGTTGAATATCGTGGTCTGCTGAAAGCATGTCGAAATGTCAACCAAGTGTGTTTATGACTTCAGTTTGTGTCCAAAATCGCAGAATTTTATTTAAACATTTACACTCTGTATGTGAATTAAAAAGAAAATTCTAAAATTAAAAAAAAAATCGCAGAATTTTGTTTAAGCTGTTACACCCTGTATGTGAATTAAAATTGAAATTCTAAAATTTTAAAAAGAAATGTACGTAGATTGACTTTATATCTGAATTATAATAATTAATATAAAATACATAATTATTAAAATTAATATACATAAAATATATAATTATTTTGTTGCGGACACTTTAGAAAATTGATATTTATTGATATTTATATCGTTTCGCTGTGCGTTTGACAGCTTCTTTCGAAAAATTTATAAAATATTTACAAAATATTTTCTATAAATTCCTGAAGTTTCGCAACAAAAATAATTATATAATTATTTATTTTATAATAATTTTACGTTACGTTTCAATTCAATCGCTTGGCCTGCAACGTTCAACAAAATCAATTGGAGTTTGGATGTTTGATTGAACTATTTGGTGATGAGTAGATGCCTTATATACCGGTCGTTGTTGTAATGGGCGAACATAGGCAATACATTATCCAAAAGTTGAGTCCCTATTTAATAAACTCAAATTACAAAATTGAAATGTAATACATAATAGACGTGGGTTTATTTTAAGTAAGTCTGCAAGCAATTAAATACCGCGATCGAATGTTACGCTCTGGTACACAAAACTCTATATTTCAAGATGACATGCCTTGGTATGATGTGATCGCAGCCTTAATCGAAAACAAAACCCTGTACTCACGGTTTTATTCCTCGTAAAAACTCACATTTGTTAGTGAACTGAATAGCGTTCGTTTTCGAAAGCAAACAGAACAGAAACACCAACGCGTCCGACTCTTACCTTCCTTCCAAGGACCCTCGTTATTTGATAAGCTAATAACACGACGAAGCCGGTAAATCAACGTGAGCCAACTTTCAAAACATCGCGGTAAACGGCATAAATTACATGCCGAACAGGCTGCCAATAATGTATGTAAATTGTATCGTATGTGAAGCCAATGGAGTGGAACAAAACAATCGACATGCGAGGCTGGACGGCCTTAGAGCACTTGGATTCGATCTGTTTTGGTTTTGGTTTTGGTTTTGAGTCGACGGCAAACATTTTTTGGACACGATATGTTTACTCGAACGAGGTTTTTTTTTGTTAAACTTTTTACGTACTTTTATCACAATCTTATAATAGGAAAGAACACATTTTCCAGGACGCAGGCGCAGTTTTAAATCCGGTCCTGTTCTCGTTGCAATCAATATTAATATGTATCCGTGCATGTTCTCTTTGTTTATGTTTATTGCATTGGATGGATGGATACCTGGAGACGTATTCCTTCGACAACTTCTACACGACCATTTATGCATTCTTAAGTAACGTTATTTAGCAGCGGGAGTATTACTATTTTTTTTTTTTCGACCGACGGAATTATGAATACTTAATCGCCGCGTTATAACTGGAAGTGGGAGTTTTTTATCGGCCGGTTTGATTAAAATTTAAATTTATTTATTGCCCATCAATAAATATTAATCATGCGCGTGCGTGTGTGTGTGTATATTACGACGAGGCGCACCGTTATAATAAAGGATTCTATTGTGTGGCATTTTTTTTCCGGTTTCGTTCTTGGCGAGATTGTCAAGACGATGGCTTCAAAGAAAGAGGAGGCATCCACCTGTCCACCGTTCTCATTATAATCGCCGGCTAACAGGTCGCTATTGAAATTTTCCGACGCAATTTTGTCGTAATTTAAAATTTATTGTGCGAAAATTGTCTACGTAGGTTCTTTGTTGAACTACTACTGCTCGTATTTTTCTAATTTGAAGATCACTTAAAACACACAGCTTGGGATTTTCCGTATTTTAAATTAGGTGTGCTGAGGCAAAGATTTCAAATATTCGGCAGTGATTACTTTTTTGGTCGTACGGTATTTTGATATCAGGGGTGCGTTCGAAAACTCCTGATCATGGTATGTACGCGTTAATGCAACGTTCTGCTCTGGTGAAAGTAAAAACTATGTGTTAGCGTTAATATACGTATATATTTTGAACCGAACGCACCCCAGAAGTGTTCAATTGAAAAGTTCATCGAGTGGACTTTGTGTGATTTTTTTTTAAATTAGGTTAACACGGAACGTCACTTTAGGTTATGTGTTATGTATTTAAAAACTGTCATCGGTCAAGCGTCTATCGGTTTTGGCAAACATCTCTTTTTCGCTCTGTCTTCTTTCATCAAAATACACTGGATCTTGTATTTTGTTCAGGAGAAGAGAGTAAGTATATCACCGAAATGATATACTATAGAAAAAAAATTCAATTTCAAAAATGTTTCAGGAACAATGCTTATATACCTAGTCTCTAAAGTTTTAATAGCCCCCTTCCATAAAGAGGGGCATGGTTAACTTTTGTACACAGCAGTATTACGTTTCGTACCTCCGTCTTCGAGTTACTACTTTGTAACACTTAATTTAGCTCAACCTGTATATATTTTTGTAAAAAAATCTGTATGTAATTGCATGAGGTGATCAAGTAACGTCTTTAGGGCCGGCTTTCAATATTGATTGATTGTAGAATAATTAAGGATCAAGCATTCAAATAAATTCATTTGACTGAGATCTGAGATCAAGAGATGAAGTGAGCTTATTTGAACTGGAGTTTGAATACAAATATTGAAAACAAAACGAAACTTTCTTTAGAGAAATTGTTAAACAAGAAGATACTAAACGATGCACCGAATATCAAAATGAAAATTCTATGTAAAATTAAATGTATTAAGAAAATTTGTAGCAAAAGTAATAAAAATTGGAATCTTCACAAATGTTTCTGCTAGAAAATCAATAAATAAATTAATGCGGAGGACATAATTCCATGTAGCAATTTCGTATCACCAACAAACAGTAACATTTTGGACAGTGCAACAGAGTAATCTTACTGATAAAGATCGAAAATAGAAGAGGTCTTAGATTGGATCGCTGAGGTACTCCCAACGACGACTGTTCCGCAAACGACGTACCTGCACTATTTAACATTGAAAGTAACGCAAATGATGATAGAAACAAGATGAAACTACTTGTCAAGTTGACGTGAAAAATTAAATAGAGCAAAACAATGACAAAATTTATGACTTAGGACCCTGTTGGGCAAACAGCACAGAAATAAAAAAAATTCAGAAAAACTGACAACATAATAATTCACAAGCAAGAGCGGTTGAATTACGCAGTAATAAGGAAGTGAAAAGCTCATACAAAATTGAATTCTGAAAAATGTAGCATTTAACATTTGGTATTTGGTGTTCAATTGAAAAGTTCATCGAGTGGACTTTGTATTCTTTTAAAAATTAGGTTAACACGGAAGGTCACTTTATGTTATGTGTTATGTATTTGAAAACTGTCATCGATCAAGCGTCTATCGGTTTGGGCAAACATCTTTTTTTCGCTCTGTCTTCTTTCATCAAAAAAAAAAAAAAACAAAACCAACAACCGTTATGTGTATATAATGCGTACACTTGCGTTACGGTTAGGAAATGACTTAGTATACCGGAAAACTGAAACGGGCATTAGAGATCTACGGGTACAATACCACTTTGTAGCGCGGTTATTATTGCGAAATAAATTCTCTAGGATACGCAACGATAAGCGGCGATATTCATTGGCATCAGATTTGCGCGCACATGCGGAAAATTTACCGCCGCATAAATTCACTTTTGTTACCGTTTACCGGTGTTATTAAGGTGCTGGGCTTTACGTAGGTGGTCGACGTAAATTCAGCCGCTTTTGATGCGCTCGCCCAAACGCGGCGATTATCCCGTTTAATGGGCAAATAGACGGGCGGGCAGGCGGCGGCGGCGGCAGCGGCGGCGAAAACGCGTACATAATTTATGGCGCCTAACGGCGTAAATCTGACACGCCAGGACAGTAATAAATTATTGCTGAAACGTCATTATTGAATTTCGGCCCCGAGTTCTATATTAAATTTTGATTGGTTTATAAAATTTTTAGACCTAACAAGCCATTTCTTTCCTACCTCATATTTAAGAAATCAATTGAGATATTATTACAAAAGATTCATTCTATATTTGTACATACCTACACAGTGCTAAATCAGTTCAATGTACTGCTCATGCGCTCTTGCTAATAGTGATTGTTTTTTTTTTTTAGCTACGACCGTGTAGAAACAAACCTAAGGGTACGAACATGCCGAAGATACCTCGCTGTTAACCCTCGATGTTTAGGTAGCGCTTGAAACCGCGACAGCACCTCGATGTAAAACAAACGCTTACTTTTAAATGGAATCATGCATATCGAAGATACGTGCTGGCTATTTCATCTTCGATTTCATCTATTTAAAACTGTAACGTTTGTTTTACATCGAGGTTATATCGCGGTATCGAGCCGTAAACATCGAGGGTGAACAGCGAGGCATCTTGTACCCTAATTGTAATCACGATGTATAACATTGGTGTCCGATTTCTTCACCTCCTGATAAAATGATCTGCCAGGTATTATGCCTGGAAACCATTGTATCGATACTAGTTTCCGGGGATACAACCTGGCAGATAAATTTATCAAAACGTGAAAAAATCGGGCCTGGGTGCAACTAAAAATAAGCAACACCTAAGGATATTCTGCGTTATTTTAGTCTTGCAAAGCCAGTTTCAATATTTCCTTTTTTTGATAAACATTTGTGACAATCAAGTAACATTAGTCCGTTACGAAGCATTGAGAAATTAATTAAATTAAAGTAATTAAATTAAAGTCAGGCATACAATAGCGAAAAAATTTTTTTCTTGCACCCGATATTGTATTACATATTTTAATTTATTACTTTAAGTATGAGTTTGGTTGTCTAATGATCTATTCTGGAATAGTTGAAGCCAGGGGATATATTCCTTTCTTTTCCTTAAATGGAACATTTTAAATGGAAAGCCTAAGTCGCGACTTCGCACAGTTGAATTTTCACTTCAAACTATGTAAAAACAGTAAATAATAAAGATGCTGCTGTCCCATAAAAAAATCCTACAAAGCGGTCAACGCAGACACAATTAGCGTGTCATCGCATAATGTACTAATTTGAAAGCTTGTAGTTCTCGACCTAGTCTTCCGCTGATAGGGCCCCAATCAGGGACGAAATAGCTATACAAAGGACGATTGAGAACTCCATTGCAGTTTAGTCGCCTTTCAGCTTTCAGTTTTAAAGCGGTAATAACATTTTATTTCGTTTTCTAAAACCACGAAATTTCAGTTTTACTTTTAAATTAATTAACCAAATCATGTTTTCGTACAAATAAAATATCACCATTTATTAAAGAACAATTGGACTACAATTCCGAATCATTTTCTTTTTTCTTTAGAGGCTTATCTTATTAGTTTTCGTGTTTTTAATTACCTGTTGAAGTCAAATGTTGTAGATTGTGGGTGCGTGGAAAATTTAATTCGGAAGATAGACAGAACAGAATAAGTTTTACTCTAATGATGATTATTTTGTTGCAGGAAATTTCAAATTATCCGAAAAGAGGGTCAAAGGTCAATTTCGAATTTCTTGCTAGTTCTTAATTTTTGAACCATGGTTAAAGAACTACAAATGACAAAAATAGTTTGACAAATTAGAAAAAATATGATAAATGTCTTGGGTTCGCATCGCGCTCGAGATATTTCTCGGGGATGGTCGGTACTCACATCAGGTACCCTTCAGTGTTGGACAGAAGATTCGACCCTGCTTGCCTTACGACGGCGAGACAAGTCTATGATTTAGGACCCCCGTTTGACAACCACCACAAATAAAAAAAATAACATAAAACATGCATTTGTCGCTGTGATTCAGAGTGATAAAAAGTGCCATTATTTTTAAGAAGTTAAATCACTGAGTGACTTACGTTTCTGTATTTATAAATGCCTTTTGTTTCCGATAAAGAGTACTGTACCCACATCATTAGAGATCGGAATCTCATATTTTGACGTCATCAACGTAACATGTGATTTGTTTATAAAGTGAAGGCAAATTCATCTTCGTGCTTTCCACAATAATCCGGGGAGTGACCTAATTTTGAAATTGGCTTAGGTACGCGAGTTCTTCATGGTTCCGTCATATGACAGCGAAGTTAGAACACGATGACGTGAAAATATGCGATTCCGATCAGTACATTTCTTGATTTAGTTTCATTTTTTACAGGAGCAGCATTGTTTTTTTAATTACTTCAGAAGTGAGGTCTTAAGAATGTGTAGGCTTACTCTCTTCAGTCTATCTGTCAAAAAAGAAAAACAAGACAAAAACAAATGAAAGGTCCTGTCAATTGTTTAAGATTTATTATATTTAGTATTTTTCTTGGTTAGCTAACATTAAAATTAAATTCGTTTTAGTATTTGCAAAGTTAGTGCAGAATTTTCGATGCTTATACTTTTCTTTGTGGTGAATAATATCGTTCGGAGATTCTGTTTTTAGAAGATTGCTTCATCTTTTGAAGCGTTCTTTGAACGTTTTGCAAGAGTTTTGCACATTTTATCTGTTTCGTGAGAGCTAGTCGAATTTATTATTTCACATTGGAGAGTTATAAGATTTTCGACGCCGTCTGCTTTTTTTACCGGATTAGTTTATGTAAGCTACATGTTTTTGAGAGCTAATATTTCCACAACTGGCCTCATCTATGACCTTTGACGCCATTGGGTTTTTCTTACGTCAAATTGTTATTTGTTGGCCCCTGCTGATGTCACAATGGTTTTGATTCGTGGCATCAGCGGGGTCTTTCGGTTTTTAACCCAAGACATGAACAAAAACAAATAAAAAGCCCTGTCAATTGTTTAAGATTTATTCTGTTTAGTATTTTTCTTGCTTAGTTAATATTAATTATAAATTGTTTCCACTGAGTTTCCATTTGAGTTGCCTTTCCGGTTTGTTTAAAAAGATGTACTGTAGGAGTATTGTTGTGTGAATCCCATGATTCCCTGGCTCTTTATTTAGAAAGTTGCGCCGCGTGTTGTGCGTATACAAGGTGGCAAATTAAATATTTATGATCCCCTGTGAGCGCACCGAGGCCGTAGGAATATATTTTTTTTCCTAAATCGATAACAGCGAGAGCTGTGTTATCGCCTCGCACCGTATTTTACTGTTATTGTTCTTCGAGCGTTATCTACGGGCGATACGGGCCTCGCCCATTCTTACCGTTAAGCGTGACAGGAGATTGAACGAAAATTAGTCCGATTCGATGCAATCAATGCGAGATACGTCAGGAGTGATTTAAAAACAATAAAAGGACAACGGGGCGAGCATTCGATAAAAAAAAGCCGAAATAACGTTATAAATCATGCACAATTCAATAGATAAAATCGATCGGAAGGCGGAGATTAGACTGAATTTCTTAATTTGACCAGATCTAGTTTTTTTTCCCTTCTTTCTCAGAGACGTAATTAGATACCATCGTACTAAATGAAATTTCATAATCACAACTTTTTCGATTTTATATTTGAAGCATTTTACTTTACTTGAGCTACCTAATAAAGCAATATATAATTTAAGTTTCGTCTCAGTAAATTGTTCTTGTGCTTGTGAAATTGTTGAGGTCGGCGGTGCGAACGCATTACCATTCCTGGGCTAATTAGGGCGATTCATTCAAATACGTTTACCTAGCATTTGCATAATAAACAATGCAAAGGAATTCAAGTCGTGACATGTGTGAGATAAAAACAACGGACCGAACACAGGTGCGGTATCGGACGGCCTTGCGCGGTCGTTGCGATTACGACACGCTGAAACAGAAGTAAAGTCCCAGAAGAATGTGAACCGCATTGTTTGTTGTGCCGCACAATAATCTAGTTAACAATGAATGGGCCTGGGCCCGATCGTGCCGCGGCTATTTAGCTAAGTACGTTCGCGTGATTGATTTCCTCGGAAAAATGAACCATTTGTTAGAATTAGCCGGGCATTATTGGGCTTTGGCTGACATCAGCGCCCCTGGCTTCAGATTTCAAACAGTTGGAAAGTATGTCACATGTGTACGGGTAGACAGGAAAGACCTACACACATTAAATAAATTAGATTTTTAAGGGGAACAGAACAATATTGCATTGCAATATGAAATCACAAAGTCAGCAAAGGTTTCGCACTTATTAGGTAATACAGTTAGAGTATTTTTCTGAGGAATCAACACCATCGCATAAACATTATGTCATCGCTAAAGTTACACTACAGTTCCAGTTAGGAAATCGTGACATCGATGATTTTGTGTGAATATTGCTATTTGATGTGATGTAGGATATAGCACGATATTGATATAAATAATCCAAGCTGGATTTCGAACAGCAATTGACATCAGGATTCACTTCAAGTGGCCGTCGTGAAGGCTGTCCTCCATCGAACGACGGACGTAGTAACGTCGCCACCCCTGGACTACAAGATCATACGCCGTCACGTGATCACGTGACTGCTGCAGACTCCTATGTGACAATTTATACTTGATACGTTAGGAATCGTATGAATTTGATTGAAACATGTGATTTGTTCACAGTTAATCAGTGTTGCCATCTCTAAATGAAAAAAAAAAATGTATAAAAAACCGCTAGAAATCGCTGAATACGGATCCTTCATAATATACGCCTGTCTAAACTAGAAATAAAAAAAAGTTATTAGGATAATTACATTATTAAATAAAATGTTCGCCAGGAAATTTATTTTTCACTTTAATGATTGTACTGTAACCTTTAAGTAATTGAATAAAAAAATATAACGGAATTTTATTTGCTACAAGTCACAGGTACCGTCCCGAGTATTAAATTTTAGTCGTCACTGTCAGGTGTCAATTCCAGAAATTAAAAATTTTCAGATATACCGTCTGTTTGATTATAAAGGCCCCGAGCTGGAAGTCCTTAATTTTTTTTTCAAACATCCAATACAGTATATATATATTCTTGAGTGGGACGTTCTTCTCTAGAGAACGAAGAATCAAACTATTTTTTTTGGCTACACTGTATAGGAGTCATGATAGTCATCGATAATTTTTTTAAATGGCACCATAAATCTTTTTTTGATGACAGAACATCCTTTTCCTTTTTCAACCACATAAAATTTTTATATTATTACATAAGAAAATTTTCGAGAAAACTACCAAAAAAAGGGTTGAAAATTACTTACATTTTTAAGAAATTACTTGCAGTATTCAAAACCAAGACGACTATCTCCTTACTTTTAACAAAACAAGTCAGACATCGATCTTTGACGACGATCAAAATTTATTGATCGCGATCGTCCATAATTATAATTGTTGAAAAAAATATCATATTTAGTAAAAACATAACAAACAGTTATTTGTGATGCATGTTTGTGAAGTAAGGCTTTTATGCACTCCTTGCAAGGAGTGCATATAAGCCTTTCGCACACATGTGTCATACAATATTTTATCTACGACCTAATTTTGTTGTTTGTTGTCGCTTCGAGTCGTTGTCAGCAATGTCAATAGAAATAATTTAATAATGGTAGTCCCATTGGATTTATATTGGCTTTTTACACACGATTTAATTCAATTCCGCACGTTTTATTTAATGTAGCTCTCCACACACAATAACTTATTAATTAATAATTTGTTTATTATAGGGTGAGAGTAGATAAGAGAATTTATTTTTACTTAATAAAACGTTCATGCTCATCTCGCATCTCGCTTTAGTTTCATGTAGCCATACGAAGTTAAGGTTGAGCATGATTGAGGAGCATCATTGCAGCCAATAGAATGCCCTAGAAGAAATGAGTACGTACGTTGTGTTTTTGTGAGCAAAATAAAGACTCATCGCCGCATGGTAACTTACAGTGAAAAACAAAGGATAGTAGAGAGAAACACAGTTTCTTAAAATCGTTCTTTCTCAAAATGGTATTGATTGAAGACGACTTCGTAAATGACAAATTTAAGTCTTAAATTAACAAATTTAAGACTTGGATAAAATCGGTGAAGTCGTACTATTTTAAGAAAGAGCAATTACAGGAAACTGTGTTTTTATCTATTACTATTTTTTTGTTTTCACCTGTATTTGAAAATAATAATAATAATAATAATAATAAGACAGCGAATAAAGAAACAAAACAATGAACAATAAACAATAAACATCGTTATAACTTGCCTAAGAAAACGCTGGAATTCCGACGTGTCGCAAATCATCTTCAAATATCGCATCTGCACTACCGAAAAACGCTAGATCTAGCGACAAAACCGCTAAGATGGCAACACTGCAGTTAATCTTTACGCCAGCATATTTTGTCATGACAATTTTTTTCGTTGAGAGCATTCAGCTCACCAACGTGAGACGACGAGAACGAGAATGATGTGGGATGCTAAACATGTGACACATCGCCGCTGTCTCGTCCTCCCACGTTGGTGCGCTGAAACCTTAAAGCTCTTTCTTTCATGATTCCGTTTATTTCTTCTTTTCCCGGTTTTTAAGGCCTTTCCTTTGTTTTTTTTTTTTTTTGATTCAGAATCCAAATAAAGGCTCTAGAATTCGGACCTACACATTTACGAAAGCTTATCACTTAGAGGTATTATTTTCTTTTCTTTTTGTTTCAATTTCGAATATTCTAATAAGTGCCTTAAATCTCGGCCGGTTGCGGGCGGCATTCACATTTGCTAATCCGGATCTGTACTCAGAAATAGCCAATGATTGCTCAAATAAAGAAATTGCATCTCCGGATCTACGCCCCTTTACTACCCTTCTACATTTTTATTTATAAACGAGAGAATTTCTGTCCTTAAAGCTCTTTCTTTAATGATTCTATTTACTTTCTCTTTTTCTTTCACTCAGTTAATTATTTTTTTTTAATTCAGAATCCAAATAAAGGCTTTAGAGTTCGGAACAGTACCGGACCTACACATTTACGAACCCATAACACTGAAGGGTATTATTTTCCTTTCTTTTTGCTTCAATTCTTCCTTACATCTCGGCCGGTTGGGAGCTTTCACATTTGCTAATCCGGATCTGTATGCAGAAATATCCAATGATCACTCAAGTAAAGAAATTGCATCTCCAGATTTACGCCCCTTTGCCACCCTTTTACACTTTTATTTATAAACGAGAGAATGTCTATCTACCGCGCTGGTAATCACTAATATCTAGAGGGCGGAATTTCGGCGCAATTTTCTAATTGATCAACGTACTTCTAGCATCCGGTATTTCCGGTATGTTTTCATTATGCCAAATATGTTGAAGAGAAGAAACTTTTAGTCGGTAATTTTTTATTTGTAGTTTAATTATTCAAATAATAGAGGAAACGTGCACCAATGTTACAAATTTTTAGGGTTTTTCTTCAAAGATATGAACCTGGCAATAAATGCGTTCAAAAAAATCTTACGAAATTTGTTTTTTCATCAGCAATGTACTTTTCGGTTCGTCGTATTAAAAACAGAATTGGTTTATACAGTTGACTTTATTTTTTTGTTTTGTTTATTCATTTTCAAATATTACTCAATTCTCAGTGTCTTATTTTTACTGGAAATTTTTTAATTTCTGAATTTTAAAGAGTTTCAATCAATTTTACATAAAAATATAACCTTGGACACGATGTTAATTTTCGTGTCAAATTTTATGCGAAGTGAATGTCTATTCATTGATTCGATATTTCTAGTTTTTAACATTTTATACAGAAATTATGACCGTGTCATACGGACCTTAAACGTGTATTATATTGCGAGATAGATAATTTTAATATTTAGAAACACATAATATTTTTATTTACGACCATTTTATTTCTATGGTAAAATCGATGTACCTACTTAAAATAAGTACTTTAGGTGATGGTTTAGAATGTCTGGATATTGGTATTCACGGAGACTTATAAGATAAAGAAAAAATAATAATATTCTGATGTCATATTGCGTCTCGTAATCAAATATTCATGGTTATCTTGAGGCGACTTCTCTTCTATGCCCTTTAACACCATCCGGCGCTGTTGGCAGAACAAAACATTGTATTCTATCGACGAAGGCTCGTAAAATAAACTTAGAACACCTACCGACCTGAAAATTCTACAATAAAATATAAGCATACAATACCACGTCCGCGTGTACTCGGGGATTTACATTCCACCTTCCATAACGTTTTGCACATCAATAAAGCGAGGCAGACAAATGTGTATGAGTAGTTGAACGCTTGCTACATGTTGTCCACCTCCTGATGGGTGTGTGTCCATATCCATACATCAGGCCCAGGAGGAAATAACTCGCGCATACGCCACGGAGAGCCTTCGTCGGGAAAGGTGGCCGCCGCTAATGATTTCACCTTGTGTCTATATTTGTTTTGCATCGTGATCGTAGTAGGTGTTGAAGTAATTACCGGCAATTATGAAGAATGCAAAAGAAAGGAATGCGCCGCCCGCCGCCGCCGCACCGGAAAGGATTGCGTCGAGAGTGCGCTTTCGGGGAACGCGTTCCTCCGGGCGCTAGAAATTCTCAGCTTATTTTATGTCTTAATGTGGGTGTAGGCTTAATGGACTTCTAACGTGGCGTAATTTCGAACGTTTTCCTCGCAGGCTAATTAATTAAGTAAAATATATTGCGCGTAAACGTCCACGGGCATCGCTCGGAATCAACGGGATTAATTAATTTCAAAGGCGAAGCGATGGGAAATTGATTTTGTGCTTCGAACAACAACGCAATCTCTTGGTACAAATACCTAATATCTAAGACAGCGTCCATAAGAAAAAGAAGAGTCAATCCTAATCTATTGTTAGATTGTCCATAGAATGAATCCATCATATAGTGTTTTGAAAAATTTTTCGTGGAAAAAATAGGCACTGCTGCAAAATTTCATTGTCTACGGTTTCTTTTAACAGTATTTTAACAGTTATTTTCACACGTGTTGTGGAAAATATGTTGAAGTCTCACGAACGTTGTGTCAGCGACTAACGTTCCAGAGGAAACCGAAGCTTGGTACAAACACTTAATATCTAAGATAGCGTCCGTAAGAAAAAGAAAAGTTGACAGTCATATCTGCGACGAAATTGTCAATCCTAATCTAATATTAGATTGTCCATAGAACGATTCCATCATTTAGCGTTTTGAAAGATTTTGCGTGGAAAAAATAGACACTGCTGCAAAATTTCATTTTCTACATTTTCTTTTAACAGTTTTTTAACAGTTATTTTCACACGTGTTGTGGAAAATATGACGAAGTCTCACGATCGTTGTGTCACCGACTAACGTTCCAGAAAAAACCGAAGCATACGCGTTTATCGCTTGTGTCAGCCAGCCTAAGCAAGATGGCCGCTTTATAGGGAGAACGAAAAATTATAGGAAACTGTAATTGCCTACCATTTATTGCTTTCGACTGTACAATTGCGGACCAAAAGCTGCCTCATTCCTATTTTTTTTTGTAGTGTGAATCGACTTTCATCCCATCAAAGCAGAAATTATTGAATTCCCTCATAATTTTCAACACCATGACTGATTAAATTTCCAAATCTCAAGATCAATATACACTTTGTAAATGTAAATGTACAGGTGAAATCGTCGGCAAATGTCAATGTGATGGGTCAGGGTTTTTTTTTTGTCCGCAAGTGTACATTGGTTGTATCGTATAAATTTATTGTGAATTTGTATCTGAATTTTAAAGTTGGCATACAGCGGACTGTGATGGTACTTTCTGTCCGAAGTCTGTTCGAGGGAAAAAGGAATGCAAGTTCCTTAGTGACGTCACGATTGATTTGCTGGTTCTCAACCTTGTATTTAAGTTCGTGCAGGTCAAGCTGCTTTTTGTTTCCAGCCGCTTTCCTTCGTTGGGTCTTGGACTTCAAGAGTCTTGCACTTCAAGTATAGTCAAGTTTTCTTTTCAAATAGTTATCTACTAAATCTGTGGTTTGTTGCTATTCACCTTCTAGCAACAAACCACAGGTTTAGTAGATAACTATTTAAAAAAAAACTTGACTATACTTGAAGTGCAAGACTCTTGAAGTCCAAGACCCAACGATGGAAAGCGGCTGGAAACAGAAAGCAGCTTGACCTGTACGAACTTAAATACAAGGTTTAGAACTAGCAAATAAATCGTGGCCGCCTTAAAGTTAAATCTGTCGTGTGGATAAATCATTTTCATCATATACTCGTAAGAGTAGCTAAATGTTGAATTTACCATGAATTTAGAATATTTTGATTATTGTCAGCCTTAAAAACTAACCTCCCTACTTAATGCAGAGCCAAGTATATGCAACCAATTCTACACCACCCTTATGACGTTTTCAGTATACTTAGCATAGTATGTGCTAACAACCTTTATCATAGGCATACACTTTTCATTAAAGAAAAAGTTAATTTAAGAACTAATTTTCAATGAAAAATTACATATTTTATAAAAGATATGAAATAATTGCATTTCCGTGCGGTAATTAATAAATAATATGATTTGTTCTGCAGGAGGTCCAATAAGTAACGGAAACACAACCGGGCAATTAAATCAAGTTATTCAAAGTTGCTGCTAAAACACAGCATAAATCCATCGATTTCACCGATCACGCTAATCGATTATATTATAAATTCAGCGCGTCCGTGGCCCCCTATAATAAGATAGGCCTGAAATATATTCATTTAATTGCCGGTAAATTAATAAAACCGAACTGCTCCTTCTTCAGCAGCGCGCCTTAATTAGGAATAAATAACGCAACGCGGCCGCCTTAAATCTTCCGCGCACCGAGCCCCAATAAATAACATTAATAAACAAAATAAAATAATTTACGCGACGGTAGGCCCCGCCCGACGTGACGCGGGGATTTTATTGAATAACAAGTGGACTTCCTGTAATTAAAAAATTAATTTGTGCTCGCGATTTGTGACGAACGGAATGGAGATGCAAAAAATAATAATATTTTAATAATAATCGCGCCTTGGTGGTTTCCGGTTGTGATTTATTGCGGCGGCGGGAAGCTCTGTTGGACACTAAAAGGGGTCGTTAGTGGTGCTTGCATGTGTTTTTTTTTTTGAGGTTACATGTTCACTTCCAGTCTTTTTATACATACCGGTGATTGTCTGAAACTGAGATCATAGCGGCTAAATAATAACAAATACCGCAGAAAATTAAAGATTTGCGAACGAACGAGACGGTTTTAGGTTCTAAAATCTAGAAAGTCGTGCTCCATCTCTTTCACCTGTCAATGATTTTACCTTTATATTTTCATTTTCCAATAATTATCAGTTTGTAATAACGAAGACCGTTTCATTTTATTTATTTACCTCCCTCAATGTAAAGAATTATTCTTAATAAGTTCCGACTTTATAGATCCTGTTCTGAGGTGACACTATCGCACGATTAGTTTAAGTTGACAGTGAGTGCAGTTTGATCGTTCATAACATAGTTTTCCAATTTTCTTTTCCTTTTTTTTTTGGCTTACCTCTTACATGAACAAATTGTCTGATAGTTTTTCAAATCTTATAACTATGTTATAACTACAATCAATCCCGTCCTGCAAATCTCTTCAGCAACGACATGGGCTTAACAGATGCAATAGCACTCACACTCATCAGTTTGGAAAAGTATGATCTACGAGTATAATGACCATGTCACGTGAGACAACTAAGAAATTGTTTGATAGCAGTAATTTTTTTCCCCAAAGAAGGAAAGAAGTCAAAGGAATGTCATAAATGCATACATGAAAGCAGTTTAAGTTGTAGTTGTTCCTTCAAACTATGAACTCGAATTTGAAGCAAATTGTTTGAGTATAATAAAGATACCCTCTAACACAAACATAAAAGAAAAAGTGTTAATAATTCTAAGGTTTGAATAACGCTCTCCCAATTAGTGGAAGCGATGGTCAGTAAAGGCAAAAATACTTCCCCAGAAGATTCTTTTGAGAAAAACGTGCTTAGAGCTTCTAATGCTTCTTATTTTGATTAAAAACTTGATTTTTGAGATAAAATCATAAAAGCTTTAGAAAAAAAACAAACGTGTTGGTTTCGGTCATTCCATACCCTTACACTGTCTGTGAAGGATGGATCACAAAAAAATTTTGCCACAGTAAGGAAGATACGTGAACAATCAGTTGTGGCGGATTTCCTGAATGTTGATTTCAGTTCAGAAAACATGGGGTGGTGTAAAGAAAAATTAAAGCTGTTGGACAAGGATGTATTTTATTGAGTTTCATGATAGGGATACCATCTTCACGAAGTTTATGATTTAACATAAAGGCATGAGGGAAAAGGATAGTTCAATCTTATTTATCTTTTTTAAAATTTGGAAATGATATCAAATCTATTTTCCTTATTTGATCCTTCTACTTCCTTACACTTCCTTTCAAGTGGAAAAGACTCATGAATGTAGCCTTATGAGGAAGAAGACATTTGCGAGTGTTTTAGATACGAAGATGTTCAAATAAATTTAACACTAAAAGGCGATGGCCGTAACGACCGCTGTGATATATCCAAGGTGTCTATATTTTATGCACGTACCATATTTGCACGAAGTTTAAGGTAAAGTACAACCTTTAATCTTAACTTATGTTTTTTTTTTTAATTTAGAAATGGTACCAAATCTATGTTCCTCATTTGATTCATCTACTTTCTTACACTTTTCCTCAAATTGAGAGAGAGAGCGAAAGTTCAAGCTTATTCATCTTTATTTTTTTATGAACAGATAAAACAGCGACATCCTACGATCACTTTTTGATCTGACATTGCAGTAGGGTAGACAAATTGAAGCGGATTTGTTCCTAATAAGTCTCCCATGCAAGGCGACTTTCATTATGCTCATGGCCGCCTTGCTACGAGCTACGTCTCTACTGATGAAGCCACAAACAGGGCTGAAACAGCTGTACAGAGGCTGCTCGAGGTTTTCACTGCAATCAAAAACGATTTGCAACAATTTTTTTTATTTTCTTAATTTAAAAATAATAAATCTATTTTCCTCATTTGTTTCATCTACTTTCTTACACTTCTCCTCAAATTGGACGTGTCATGAATGCAGCTTTGTGACGAAATTATTCAAATAAATGTAATACACTAAAAGGCCACGGTTATAACGATCGTTCTGTTATAACCATAGTGTCTATATTTTATGAAATCGAATGAAATCGAACATTAAGTTCTGATTTCATGATTGCGCGGACATCGGCGTTGTTTACTTAACTGACTAGCACACGCTATAAGCAAATTGAATTAAAACTTCTTGGTTATAACATGATCATACATCTTATAAAGGTATTCAATCTTGAAATGCTTAAGTTGGAATAGTTCGACGATACCTTTCTTCTATTCAACTCGTATTAACCGAAAGACCAAGGACACAAGGACCGCTTTTGGAGATTTAAGGGTGAAGGAAGGGTGGGTGATAGATTCAATTAGTGCTTACGTGAATTTAATAAACAAAATATTTAACAGAGAGCCATCCAAGTCAAATATTTAAAAGTACTTTGTGTTGAACAAGTTTTTTTTTTTTAGATATTTCGCTCTACCTATGTTCTAGTATTTAACTTTTGAGCTATAATGTTACTGTTTGTATAGGCGCCACGTGTCAATTTTTTTTTACATTGAAAGCATATTTTAAACAGACAAATTTGATCGAGGTTGAGGTTTTCTGCAATTCCAATTCCAAAGCCGGCTTCGATAGAATTTTGCTTCTTACGTGACCTTGAAAGTCACGCTTGACGGCTAAAAGCCTCCCTCAAAAATATTGTCCTATGTTATTGAGTATTTAAACTGAACGTTGCTGGTCAAATTTGAGTATAAATCATAAAATCTCTGTAAAACGAACGTCGACGGCCAATAATAGATTTAACGGTTTCGAAATACAATTATTTCAACCCTAAAGTCTCTAAGGTAAACGTTGATGGTCATTGGGGTCATTATTTTCACCCATTAGTGGATGACGGGTCTCAGGTTTTTGTCCTCAAGCAACCTTGAGATTCCACAAAGAAAATGCGGTCTTCAAAATTCCAAAAACGGCTTCGATATTCAGAATTTTGCTCCCCACGTGACCTTGAAACTCACGTTTGGCCTTCCTCTCTCAAAAATATTGGGCTAAATGAAAGCCTTTGTTGATGGTCAAATTTTAGTCTTAGTGATAAAGTCTCTATAAAAAGAAGTTCGACGGCCAATAAGAGATTTGATGATTTCGGTATTCAGCGCTTCGAAATTCAGTTGTTTTAACCCTAAAGTCTCCAAGGTGAACTGAGCTGGTTGTCTTTATCCATCCGTATACATGAGAGGCCGCAAGTAACTTTGAGATTCTTCGAAGAAAACTTGTATCTTGTAACTTCAAAAAATCCTGAATCTTTCTTCTTACATGACCTTGAAACTCCATGAGCGTCTTCCCCCAAAATGTTTGGCGTAAGTTACAAAGTTAATGATTGGTGGTGACTTCAAAATGTAAATCTTTGTTTTTCCTAGTGACCTTGAGCTTTTTGTTATAAGTTACTTCAAAAAGATTTGATAGTTCTGTAATTCTAGTCCCGAAACTGGCTTCAAGATTCGGATTTTTGCCTCCTCCTACAACGTAACCTTGAAATTCAGATCAACCCCCCAAAATCGATCTTCAAAAATTTTGGCCTTTTGAGTCCATGGTCCGATGTAGGTCCCCTAGTGACCTCGAGATTTTTTTTATAAGTTACTTCAAATAGATTTGATCATTTTATAATTCAAATCCCAAAATTAATTTCAAAATTTAGATCTTTGCCTCCTCCCAAAACGTAACTTTGAAACTACTCTGATTAATAAGATAATATATTTTGAATGTTGCTTCCTTCATGTCCTTGAAACTCCGCCAATGTCTTCCCTCAAAATATTTGGCGTAAGTTACAAAGTTGATGACTAGGGGCAAGACTTCAAAATCTATATTTTTGTCTGTTAGTGACCTTGAGATTTTTGACACTCCTAATAAGTCACTTACTTCAAAATGATTTAATCATTCTATAATTCCAATCACAAAACTGGCTTCAAGATTCAGATTTTTGCCTCCTCTCACAACGTAACCTTGAAATTCAAATTAATAAAATAATGAATTTTAAATCTTGCTTCCTACATGACCTTGATACAGTCTCTATAAAAAGAAGTTCCATGGCCAATAAGATATTTGATGATTTCGATATTCAGTGCTTCGAAATTCATTTGTTTTAACCCTAAAGTCTCCAAGGTGAACTGAGCTGGTTGTTTTTATCCATCCGTATACCTGAGAGGCCGCAAATAACTTTGAGACTCTTCGAAGAAACTTGTATCTTGTAACTTTCGCTTCAAAAAATCTTGAATCTTGCTTCCTACATGACCTTGAAACTCCATCAGTGTCTTCCCCCAAAATGTGTCGCGTAAGTTACAAAGTTCATGATCGGTAGTCACTTCAAAATTTAAATTTTTGTCTTTCCTAGTGACCTTGAGATTTTTGTTATAAGTTACTTCAAAAAGATGTGATAATTCTGCAATTCCAGTCCCGAAACTGGCTTCAAAATTCGGATTTTTGCCTCCTCCTACAATGTAACCTTGAAATTCAGATTAACCCCCCAAAGCCGATCTTCGAAAATTTTGGCCTGAATCCTTTGTAGGTCCGCTAGTGACCTTGAGATTTTTGTTATAAGTTACTTCAAATAGATTTGATCATTTTATAATTTAAATCCCAAAACTGACTTCAAAATTTAGATCTTTGCCTCCTCTCAAAACGTAACTTTGAAACTACTTTGATTAATAACATAATAAATTTTGAATGTTGCTTCCTTCATGTCCTTGAAACTCCGCCAGTGTTTTCCCTTAAAAGGTGATGCGTTATGTTCCACTATGAAGAGTTGTGTCCGTTATTTACCTACTAAATCAAATAAAATATTAAATATAGCAAGGCCAAAAAGAGACTTTATTTGTTTTTTAAAAACTAAATTTGATATCTTGTATTTTACATAAAAAATCTTGTTATTTATTTAATGTGTAAGTTGTAAGTTGTATAATGAGGTTCCTTCGGATTTACATTCATTCAGTTCTTTCTTTCATTACTTTTGAGAGTATGATTTGAGGCCAACTCGTCTTTGTATACATAAGTCTGTTTCAGAATTCAATTTGGTTTGGAATTTTTTTGATAGAAACTTCTAACATACTAGAAGGACTGCTTTTGCCCACTTGTTGCATAACTTTCCGCCCACTTGTTGATTCGCATTTCGGTCGCAATTCCCGTTACGTATTCGTTGTGTGTTGAATTTCCAACCCGAACAATACCAACAAGGCATTACCATACCTACCCGAAGTTAATAACGGGCGAGCACAAATAATAACTTAATGGGGCCCGCGGATTTGCATAGCGCACATAAGTCAGCTCCGCGGGCGATTCTAATTTGTACGAGCTGAAACAAACGGCAATTGATTTCGAATCAGGCATCTAATTAAGGCGAGCAATACCAACATTCAATTAATTTGCATTGAATCCAGGCGCGCTCCACAATGCCGGTGATTGTGCGGCGCGCTCAATTGACCGTAAGGACATAATAAAGTACGCGCTGTTATCATAAGTGTCGAGTGTAACGTCTGTTTTATAGACTAGCGTTTCTATATTATCTCCACCGGTGCAGTCCTATTGTATGCCTAATGCAGCTAATTTCTTAATGTGCAGTGTCGTCCTTATGTAACCGACGGAAATTGAAATATTTTAATGCCCCGTCGCCGCGCCGCGCCGCCGCCGCTGCTGCGAAATGGCCATTGTTAAACTTTGATTAAGAGCTCTTGATTTAAGATTAGTATGAGACGTATGTGATCAATTACTGCAAGGAAAAATAAATTAATTGCTTTAATGGAATCATTGGAATAGAATATAGATGTCTTTTATGAAACATTGTCGACGGGTGAATCATAAATTAATTTCTTGGTCAAGATTGTTCCTCATTCTCTAGTCTTTCCACTTCCATGATGGACATTTCTGATCATATCAATACACTTTCTTCTCGGTATTTTAAAAAACATGAACAATTCCATAAGACGACCTTTGGGGATACTATTTTTAACACCTAGTAATTTTATGAAAACCTTTACCTTGCTTAGCTTCCTTGTTTTAAGTTAGTTTTGGCTTTCGTTATTTCAAGAATCTAGTCTTGTCACTAAACTATCATTTTTTGTTTCTTGAAAGTGATGACAGTCGAAACTACTACAGACTGCAAAAAAGAAAATGCTTGTCAAGACTAAAATACCATGAAAAGAACGTGAATTTCATGGAGATAATTGACACAAAAATTTTAAATCCACCGCCTTGGCAAACTTAATATGAAATATTCTAGATCAAGCTTAAAATCAGTAGCGTACCATCATCAATTTATCTAAGAATATTAGTGAATGAAAAACAGGGCAAAAGTCGTTCAAAAAACAAAGAAGAACGCACATGAAGCATAGTTTAAGGAAGAAACAAACCACCAATATAAAAAGAATGAAGCACTTCTTCTACGTCACTTATATATGCCATGGCAAAAAATAAAAAATGAAAATTAACGATAGAATGGCTACAAAAATAAACTGGAGAAAGAATTCAGCAAAGAACGACCACGCAAGTGACCACCTAAATAAAATTGAAAATCATGTTAAAAAATCTATAATGAAACTACTAATAAAGCAGAAAAGCAGTCTCTTGAAGATGGCAAGATTCATTCGAGTCCACAAATAAAAAATATTTTATTAAATAAGGAAGCTAGTTAGAACGGCACCAAAACGAAGAAAGAACAACGGCCATGCAAAAAGCTAAAAAATACTTTTTATTTCCTCTTTCTCTTCTTACTATTAAGTTGAGTGTTGAATTGCCTAAACCATTTCAGCCATGATATACTTTATTGTCAATTCTATTCTCTCTATCAGTTTTATTTCAATTTTAAATTTTTGTGAAATTCAAGCAGAAAGTGATGAATATGCACACAACAAATAAAGGCACTGTTTGCAGATTTCAAGCAAGAAAATGAAGAGAAAAGAAATTTTGATTTTTGATTAATAGTATGCAAACACCAAGTACGCCAAGACTGAAGAGAAAACGTCAGGAGAACCTGAAATCACGAAAGAGTAAGCAAGGGGGTTGGTTATTTTAATTTGGTGCTTGAGAAAACCATAAGGGGGAGGGGGGAATGGGGCGATTCGACGTGGAACCATTTCGCCGTCGACCTAATTCACCGTCGGTCCAATTCGCCATTACCAGCCTGGTGACTTACAAAACTCTTTGTGATTATTTTAGTTATCCAAGTTTTACCTGTGAACTGAATGAAAGGAAATGGGAGTATAATTTAAGCACTTCCCAAAATTAAATTAAGAGAAGAAGGACGGACTGTATTACTGTTAATTTGCTATTTCAAATGGAAATAATTTCTTGCGGTCTTTTACTTTTGGTTTTCCCTTTTTGTCAGTTACGTTTCTCATTTTTTCAAATGAATTTTCTGCTTGGCATACGACTTGGCATTTCAGAAACGGGCAAATAATTTATTTGACAAATAGGGAAACATACTTGACAAACGGGGAAAAACAAAAGAAAAAGACTGCAACTGTTGTAAGACACAAAAGTTATTAGCAAGCATCTTCACAAGGTGATCAATCAATGTTTAAAAAAACGCTTGGACTCGGTTATTTTTTGCCTCTTCCAAAAAATATTTTTAATTGTTAATACAACAGCGTGTATGCAAAAAGCTGGACGAGTATTAACTTTATTTTATTTTTTTTAAACGGAACCCCTAATCTTGTGTAGTATAATTTTAAATCCTGCCCAAAATTTTACGTATTTTTTTCATATAAGTCACCGCATGTTAAAAGTCAGCTGTCTTTGAGATTTTGACGCTTCAAAGTTGGGTTAAATTAACTTTTTCAATTTTTATATCAGCGATAATGATATCGTTATGAAAAAATAGAGATAGTGGTATTTCTAGTAATTTAATTTTAGGGTCGTATACACCAACGTTGATTAAGTTAGTTTAACTAACGAATAACTCCTTCGATACAAATACTTTTAAGAAATGGATAAATTTAATAACAGACGTTTCTCACGGTGAATTTATCGACATCTAGTTATCCGACAGCGAATTCACCGACGGCGAATTGTATCCACGGCGAAAAGGCGACGGCCTATCGGCACAGACGGCGAATTATATCTTCGGTGAAAAGGCGACCATGGCAAATCTACGACAGAGAATTGTCCTAGACTTATAAATACCCGAAGCGCAGGAATTATTTACGACTAAAAGCATCAACGTTCGGCATTCCCCGAATACCTTGTGATTTTTAACAAGAACTCCGAAAGAATTGATAAATATGACTAAAAGAGTGGAAGAGAAGCGAAAAAGTTGACTTACTGTACACGAAGGGAAGGGAAAACATAATTTATGGAACGGAGAACAAAAAAATCCATTTAGGTAAATGCCAAAAGAAATGCAGCGCATGAATCCGAAGAAATGGATAAAATTACATAATTGGGACTACTCTAACTAGAGTACCAAATATCGATAGAGAAATAGAAGTCAAAATAGTCCAGAAAACAAGGTGTAGGGGCACCCAAGAGAGTACCTAATGAAGAAGACAAAGGTAATTTTTTTATAAGCCACTAACGCGTACTAAAGTATGGAAACGAATGATACTTACGAAGATACGCTGAGGAAAGGAAATAATCAAATAAGAAAGGTGTTTGAAGGAGATTGCGGTGGAATATATACCCAGAAAGAATGATTAGAATGGATGGAATGATGGAAAAGAATCAAGAGTACTAAATGATTAATGCGAGGGAAAAAGAGAAGATTTGATCAGGAACAAGGAGGACAGCCGAAGTGGACAACGATATAAGAATGTTGAAAGTCGCAAAAGTAAGGAGAAGGCGATGAAGAGGAAGTTACCCAAGGATGAGTATAATCGGTAAGGGATTAAACGGAGCTCTCTCATGGTGACTTTTTGGGAAAAGCTTGGTAAGGTTTTTCGTTAATTTCTGCGAGATCTGCTATTAGTGATTGATTCAGAAGACTTCCTTTTTTTTATTTACAGTACCTCTCCCCAAACTTGCAAACCAGGAGGAAGAAATGTTGGGTCTAGGACAATTCGCCATCGCCGATTTGTCGTCGCCAATTCACCGTCGCCGATTTGTCGTAGGTACAATTCACCGCCGGAAAACTCGCCGTCGGTAAATTCGGCGTCAGCGATTAAAGTTTTAAGTCCAGGTACATATCCAGATAATAATATACTGATAATTATATGTAAATAAAATAAAAAAGTTAACATAATTAATGGAAAATAAAATAATTTGTTATTAATTAAATGTGATACATAGATAAAGAAACAGATAAAAAAATTTGGTCTTCCAGGAAGTATTTCTTATTCTTCAGGGTGTTCGTAAAATCCCTCCAATTCTTCTTTCTTATATTTTCAGATTCTGCTCAAAATCATATTGATTTTCATATCAATCAAAATCACTACGCATCAAAAGTCGACTGCTTTCAAAATATTGATTCATGAAAGCTCGTCAATTAAAATTATAAATTGAAAAAGGGGTTCCATTAAAAAAAAAATAGAATTATGATTATGTGTACGTACAGCACCAATTTGTTCGTAATTTTGTGTCTTACGGTGGTCGCACTGTAATTAGGAATTTATTTTAACTTGAAATAGAAAAACAATAGTAAGGTCCATTTTAATTTACTTGAAACGTACTGAAATTATAGTTATTTTCTTCAATTCGTATAGGTATAACTTGGATATTATCTAGAATGGTCAGAAAGTGTTTTAAAGCTTATCAAGCTAAATAAAGCAGTAACATGGGACGGCGAATTGGGCGGACGGTAAATTGGATCGACGACGAATTGGTTCTACGACGAATTGGCGACGGTGAATCGGCGACGGCGAGTTGGCGACGGCGAATCGTCCCATCCCCAGAAATGTTTGTGACTTCATTTATTTGGCGGAAAGTTGAAGAGAGAATTAGATTAGAGATTTGGTGAGGAGAATATCTTCTGGTTGTACCCAGGCAAAGTTTACTATGACTTCATTTGTGCATTGGCGATGCTAGTCAGCTATTGAAATATTATGTGAAACTAAATTTGTGTTCTAGAAAGAAATGTTCGATCGAAAGTGTTTAGTTGGATTACGTAAGTTATTGCAATCTTGCATAACTCAATCGCTGTTCGCAAAATAGCTCTTTTACACGTCTGTGGCATTGTTCTCGTAAATAGATTTTTTTGTATTGGTTCTGCATGCAAATTAAAATTTATAATTACCCCGGCGAGGGAACGAATAGTTGAAATAGCTGAGGCGTGTAGTTGTGGTGTGCGCATGTAGCTATTAGATTACCGCGGTGCAATATCTGTATTTCCGGTTGTAGTGCGAATTCCATTCGGCCATAAATCGCGGCGCGCGCGTTAAAAACGCGCCCGTAATTAATACTAATAATCGCGGGCAAAAATCGCGAGCAAGGCAAGCAACCGTTCCGGTATTTTCATGTCATAAATCGACCGCTTTTTTCCTCTCCCAACCAAAGCGTCAGATTTATGTTGCGCGTAACAGTCGGTAGCGCGATTAAGCGCGTAATCCGTCGCGTTTCGTAATAATCGTAACAATGATCGGCCGTAATTAGGCCCCTTTTTTTCCGCTTCGTTCGCGCAGCGAAATTGCCCCCATAATTTGTTTGGACTCTTACGTTACGGCTCTATCAGAAAACGTGACGGCAAAGATTTGTCAATTTGGTTGAAGGAACGAGCGCTATTAAGGATATCACACGCTGGAATTTAATCTCGCTCTTCATCCAGAGCGTTTCTTTGTTTTTTCTGGGTGCTCATGGGCGTCGTCGTTACGTCAGAGATGGATGAGCCCTACCTCTTCCTCATTAACAGTGAAAGCGATGCTCCTTGAACGCAAAGATTAATAAATATGCATTCATAATAACTATTTCTTAAATAAACAAATTTACGTATTCTTGACATCATTCTTGTTTCAATCTACTCATCTATGTATGCAACGGAAGTTTGTCTTTGCAATATTGAGGTGCATTCCGACCTCACTCTTTCCCTCACTTAAATTACGTGTTCTTTTCGATTGAAGTGAGGAAGGAACGAACGATTTAAAAGAATTTCGCGCAATTGTTTTTCCGAATATAGAATTCAAATCAGTAGTAACTGTTAACTGTAAAGTCAAGAAGCAACTTGAAACGGACACTGCTTTGGTGGCCTCTTCTCGCTAACAATTTAAGACCATCCTGAGATATGTTAGACATTTTTATCACCTACGTGTGATTAGGCACCAATCTTCGTAATGGTTCGTGTCAGCTATAAGCGCAGCGTTTCGTTCGCAAGTTCCCATAGCGATCTGCTCCTTAATTAGATGGAACGTCTTCCTAATCCCAACCGGCGCTAATTAAGCGCGTGAGTGCCGGCAATATAACGCAAGATTGCGAGCCCGATTCGCCTTAAGCACCATTAATAAACAATCTATATTCCGTCCTTACATGACCCTCCGCAGTTCCGCGTAAAATGCCCGTCCATTAGCTCGGCCATCTTGAGGTGGTTCGCTACCGGAATGCGTCTCTAATACGAGCTGACCGCTTTCGAGTTCAGGAAATCGCGAGCTCTTTCTCATAGTTTTCGATTGAATTATCTTGTCCGACTAATAAGTTAGCCTGTTAGGCTTTTGCAGCCAACTAACTATCCGTTGCAGACAACGGGAAATTAATTAAATCAATTGAAACCGAGCGATTCAGATATGCCATAAAGAGACTCGATTTATATGTGAAGTTAACAATGTCGTTTTGCTTTGATGGCTTGGTGTTCTGTTTTGCAGAAGTCGAAGCCGATCAATCAGCAAAACAAGAACGACGAACGTTCAAATGGGCAGAATTAAATGAGGGAAACTTGTACCAACAATAT
Organism: Prosopocoilus inquinatus; assembly: GCA_036172665.1. NCBI lineage: Eukaryota > Metazoa > Arthropoda > Insecta > Coleoptera > Lucanidae > Prosopocoilus > Prosopocoilus inquinatus. The sequence continues at coordinate 5,990,533 of CM069873.1, forward strand.
CTAACTCTCATTCGATTTAGTAACTTATGGTAAAGTTTAGTATTCTAAAACGCTAATTCAAAGAAACGCCAAAAGAACCTTAAAGGAAATACGGTAGAAAAACTCCTCAATCTTATAAGCGAGCATATGATGATATACGGACTTCTTCATTTTATATTGTAACGCCTGAAAATCAGAAAATAGGCAACCAAATCTACACGAGGAATGTTACTGTGACATACACAACGTTGTTTTTGATCTTGCCGGATGGGTAGCCTATGTCAAAATCTTCGGAAATCGCGATTTAAAATGGGCACCTGTGTACAAGTAAAAGGTTTTTACAATTGTATTAAAAAAATGATTAAATGTGTCTTCTTACGAAATGACGTGCTACAGGATGTTGTAATACGTAAACATGTTATAGGGTCCTGTTTCATGTTCTAAAACTGTTTCTCGCTTTCACTCTGTCTCTTTTAGTTAAGGCGTACATAAAGAACAGTTTTTCTGCATCTTCAAATTGTTAGCATCTTCTCTAGCTCCATAATTTTTGGATTTCTTGTGGAAATAGTTACTTACGAAAGCTTCCTCCAAAACCTTTCATCCTTTCACCTTACCATCACAAGTTATCTGTTTGCACATTTTCTTTAGAAACTCCGTTGGAACCACGGTGTATAACAATATAGGTAATCCAACAGTGCGTTCGGAAGTGCATTGTTATGTGCAGGACAATGTAAGATCAATCTGCGAGTGAGATAGCAGAAAGCAGAATGCGTCGCAGTCATCGTATTACCTTATAATCTTGTATCGTGATTAGAACCTTTTCTGTTTTACTAACATCAGGTAATTATTTATTCAATTTAATGCAAAAAAAACCAGGCACCTTACATAATAAGGAAATAGTTGAAACTACTCTCCATTAAATATTAAATACTCAATTAGACCCTTTACTATCATGTAAGAGAGTGTTATTAAAATGACTTGATGCGGAACTAAAAATACCAAATTTAAATGGCATATTGTTGAGTAAACAGCTCCATGTATGGAACGAAGAGGTAAAGAACACTTCAGCTTCAGAAAGAAACCAACGTATAATTAGATCGTTTTCCGTCACTTCTCCGTATTATTTATTGAGTTTATTATTAGAAAAAGACGTCTAAATCGCTCCTCACCTGAGCATTTAATTTTCAATTAGGCACTTAATTACGTTATTATAAAATTGTTGCATGAACTCGGGGCTGCGGAACGCGAGGAGGCAAAAAGCACAGGCGAGGAGCCGCTGTATACAGAATGTATTAAACGAGAACTTACGACGGCCATACGTTTTATTTAATTGGAACAGCATGCGTTTAAGCCGTTGCTGCTCCACCATGAACACCCGTGTTTATGTGCCTTCCAGGTTGTACGTAATATTCAATATTGTGATCGGCTATTTATTGGATCGGGTTATGAATCATAAAATGCGTGCTGAAGTGGACTCGCACGTTTGATCTAAATTATTAATCAGGTGTGTGAGATATTTTCGGTGAAAGAAGATTACTCTTTAATTGTACACCCTGTAGATAAAATAATAAACTCCATAACATCTGAGAATAGCAAGTTGCTTTCAGACATTGAATAACGGAGGATGGAAACGGGTAATAATTTTGAAATTATAATGATTTTGGCAATGATGGTGAACGAAATCATAAATAGTGGGGTGGAACAGGTATAAAGAATATAGGATGAAAAAATAGCAAAGAATTAGGAGTCACGCTGAATGATTTAGTATTAAAAAAGCTTTCAAAAGGATAAGCGATGAAAACCTGTCGAATGGCAAATGTGACTAGCTAACCAAAGTGATTAATAACGCCTGCCTGTAAAGGAAGGACACTATTTTTGTGACACCCTGTATAACAGTTATAAAAACACCTAGTTGCACTCTTGTATTATTTGCTTAAGCAGATATGTCCTTGTAAATTAACTTGAACTGAGTTTATTATCGTCCATAATACTGATAATTAAAATTAAAATTAAAGAGAAAACTAATTTTTCAAATTGTTCTTCTCAATTAAGAATGAGCAGAGATTGGTTCCAAACAAAAATCAGCATTAATAATTATGTATACATAATTGTATTTGTAAAATTTTGTAACGTTCCTAATGAAAGTATTATTTTCGAATTCCTTTGTCGTTTTATAAATTAATAAGTGTGTTTGTGTAGTAGAACAATGCACCGGATTAGTATTGAGTTTAGCATTTCACGTCCTTGTCAGATAGATCGTTCGGCCGTCTCGAAAGTTGAGCAACTTAAACCACAGAATCCTTATCTGTGCGCTTAAAACGCTCTCTTATCTCAATTACCGATTGTAATTAAAGAATATAAGCTCGAACAATGACCTTATTTTCGGTGTCAACCTGTCAGTGTCGATATACGTATTTCGTGTCCGGAGCTATTATAATAACCAGTTACATAACTCCTACACCGGCTCAGGAATGCCGTTAAAATCATAATTATATCAATCAATATCTACTTATCGGACCTGGTTCGGTAACATGCCATTTGATCGATTATTCACAACCGGTTGTTCATTCGTTGGTTGTCTCATGTCTTCATGCACGCGGGGCCCTCAGGAAGCCTCTCTTTTCAAGACTTTTCGCTCAAGCCGAATTTCGCGCGCGCGTGCGGAGAGATCGAACGCACCGGCACCGGCACCGGCATCGGCCGCACCGTTTTTATCGCCGACATTTTCGACATCTCCAACAATAAAGTCATCAACATCGTTACTTTATGTCTAATCCATTACGGCAACGATTTTATATCGAGGCATTAGAGATAAGGCCGCGGTAAAACTACAACAGAGAAGTAGATTTGTCCCGCTTGATGTCTTAATAAAGTCAAAATCGACGTTTGATGTACGCCTTCCTTGATTTAGCGCGGCCGTAACGTCGGCGTTTTATGCGTTTTTTACTAAATATAGACGCGCTGGTTATCGACTTTCGGAATTAATTTCGAATAGCTTGATCGAAAACACGGAAAAAATTGTGCAGACGTGTGCATGTTTTAAAGACACTTACAATCTTACATTTTAAGAAAGTGTTATCGTGAGTCATTCACTATTCGTCTCAAACCACACGTAATTTGGTTAAGTGTAAAGACAATTGGAAGTTCAAATGAATAATTTGAGTTAGGCCCGGTTTCACCGTCATAGTTTAACTTTAAACTTCGCTTTATTCCCATGGTAACAATTGCAAGGATAATTGTTTCCATAGGAATAAAACTGAGCTTAAAGTTAAACTGTGATGGTGAAACCGAGCCTTATTAGTATGGATTCATAAATGATACGTTTATTTCAAATTGTTGTAAAATCGAATAACCTAAATAATTCGCGTATCAGTTTCATTTTAATCACAACTTTAATATTTCATGATTAAAGAATACGGGCCTTTGTGTTTACCGTGTTTAGTTCAAACTCAACTCCTTGCTACAACTTTGTTTGTTTAAGGGTCGTCTTCATAATCAGATTTTAAATTTAAAGTTACTTTAACCTAAAAAAAATACATTTGTTTCCCTATTCTTAAAGTGACTTTAAATTAAAGCTTCCTTAAAGTCTGATTATGAAAACGGCCATAAATAAGTAGAATTTACATTTTTTTTTGACAAATTACCAACACAGTACGGGGTTCATGTACAGATACGGCCAACAGATGTCGCTGGCACTAGCAAACCAAACTAATAGACAGACAAAAGATGAAGCCGGTCTCTAGAAACTTTCATCATTAGATAAAGTAAATATGGCTGTGGTTACTCAAAGTTAGAACTACAGTAATTTTTAACTTATCTAATGATAAAAGTTTCTAGAAGGCGGGCAGGACTCCTCGTTTAAAAAAAAATTGAAAAAGGTTGTGTTTGTGCAAAAATCAACTATCAGCAGTGACCAAATTTGCATGTGGAAAACGGTAAGTAAAACAAAGATTCAGTACGAAACAGTTTTGCTGAACACAAATGAAATCTGTATTATCGACAGTGCGCTGTTGACATTAGCCGTTTTCCAATTACGAATTTCAAGCACCTTTTTTTTCTTGCAGAGGTCGGGGAATCTTCCAAAGACGTCCGGCGCCAAATCTACGCACCATGCGTGTTGGATTCACCTGACTCTTGTCAGGTGTCCACCCACTGAACCCCTTTCCTCTTTTCGCCAGTGTACCGCTCTTCGACATTTCTTCCTCCACATTTGTTGTCCTTCTTCTATCCTCTTCTGCATCTTCCTTCCTCTTTTTTCATCCACACTCCTCTTCTACTCCGCTTCCCTTTTCTCCTTCTCTTCCTTCCTCTTCCAAGTTCTTTATCCTCCTTCCTCTTCTTATTCCCCTTTGTCCGTACTTTCCTCTTTCTTGCTCATCTTCGCCCCCTCCTTCTCTGCAGTCTACTCTCCTCTTCATCTCTCGTTTCTCGCATTTCTTCGTTCTTTTCCCTTTCCTACCTCTTTCTCCCTCTACGTCATTCTCTTCCCGCCGCCAGTCTCTCGTCTTCACATCTCTTTGCCATAATTTGCTGTAGCTTGCCCGTGAGGGCGTTGAACGCATCGGCGTCTTTTATCTGCTACGTTTTCTTTTGTTATACGTGTACCCAGCTCTACTTCAACCATTGCACGGACCTAACTCCATCTTGGGCATTTGAAAATTGTATGCTCGGGTTAGTCGACGTCCTCCCCGCAGTACAAACATTCCCCAGTCTATCTTTTTTTATTTTTCTAAAGTGTTGTCCAAAACTGCCAAGACCGATGATCGCCTACGTGACGAAGTAGTCGACCTCACCCTCCTCTCTCTCTTACACCATTTTTTTTATATTCTTTATAAATATCCTGCCCTATCCATCGTAATTTGTCCACATTTGCTGCCAGACGTCTGTCTGGTGTCCTTCATTGTACGCTTTAATTCGTTCGGCTATCTGAAGTCTAATTGGCGGTCAAGCACGTCCGATGATCTGAACTGATCTGATCCGAACTACACTTCTGGGATTTCAGTGGGAACGCTGCATAAGTCATATAAGCGTGATATATGTGTAGTCATAGATACAGGTGCCTAAGGGACGGGGGAAAGTAAAAAAGATCAGTTCAAGTGCGTTCCGCACCCTGCAATAGGAACATGTTGGCTCAGTTCGGAGGAGATTTTAAATTCGTCGTCGTAGTTGCATTTTTTATTTCTTCAAAAGGGAAACAGAAGACGATCGATTTTAAGGCGCATGCGACTTCCGTCTTCATCAAATGAATAAGTAAATGAATAAATAACTGCGTTCTTTGTTTCATCACAAAAAAAAATGAACAGAACATAAAAAAAAGAGAATGGAGATTGCCGTAAAACAGAAAACAAAAAAAAAACGATTGATATTACAACTTCTGCGTCAAGCGACTAAAAAAGCTAAAGAATACAGAGAAAGCAATTTTTTTTTTAATTATTAAAAACGCACAAAAATAAAACATGATGTAAAAGAAACAAGAGAGATCTATAAATCTGTGTAAAAGTGCAGAAAAAAACAAAAGACGATCGGTTTTACGGCGAATGCGACTTTCTTTTTCATTAAGCGAACAAATAAGAGAAAAACTCATACGTGAACGTGTGTTCTGAAATATCATTACAGCAAGGAGCCGAATAGTTGTTATTTCAGAATACAGGGAGATGATGGAAAACTGACTGACTGAATTTTTCTGAAACGTTAGAGCAGACTTCCCCTATTCATATTAGTACATGTAGGCTACCCTTTAATTTAATGTCTGTGGAAGAATCAGACAGGAAAAAGTCCACAGCTGTATTCACACAAACATTAAATATTTCTAAGTTATACAAAAGAATACTATTAAACTCTTATCATCCTGTAGAACTGAACTGTTTCAGTTTGTATGTCCCAAGGAAGGGGTCTAAGACAATTCGCCATCGCCGATTTGTCGTCGCCAATTCACCGTCGCCGATTCGTCGTAGGTACAATTCACCGCCGATTAAAGTTTTAAGTCCAGGTGCATATCCAAATAATAATATACCGATAATTATATGTAAATAAAATAAAGAAATTAACATAATTAATGGAAAATAAAATAATTTCTTATTAATTAAATGTGTTCGTAAAATCCCTCCAATTCTTCTTTTTTATATTTTCAGATTCTGCTCAAAATCATATTGATTTTCATATCAATCAAAATCATTATACAACAAAAGTCGACTGCTTTCAAAATATTGATTCATGAAAGCTCGTCATTTAAAATTATAAATTGAAAAAGGGGTTCCATTAAAAAAAAAAAATAGAATTATGATTATGTGTACGTACAGCACCAATTTTTTCGTAATTTTGTGTCTTACGGTGGTCGCACTGTAATTAGGAATTTATTTTATCTTGAAATAGAAAAACAATAGTAAACTCCATTTTAATTTACTTGAAACGTACTGAAATTATAGTTATTTTCTTCAATTCGTAGGTATAACTTGGATATTATCTAAAATGGTCAGAAAGTGTTTGAAAGCTTATCAAGCTAAATAAAGCAGTAACATGGGACGGCGAATTGGGCGGACGGTAAATTGGATCGACGACGAATTGGTTCTACGACGAATTGACGACGGTGAATCGGCGACGGCGAGTTGGCGACGGCGAATCGTCCCACCCCCCCAAGGAAGTCTCAAGGTGTGTAATTTCAGGTCCTTTTTTATAGCCAGAAATGAACACTTGGCAACATAACCTCGAAATTTCAAATTAAAGTATAAAAATCTTCAAAATTACAATTTAAAATGTAATTATAAAGCATAAATGGAATGTTCAATCCAATTCTCTATGTGGTACGCTAGGAAATTAATCCTAAACGCAACGCCTCCACCTTCAGCATTCTCAACTTGGTTCCATCAGGAAGGTTCAACGCTTATGCCCTGCTGTTCTTCGACAAACTTTTAGGTAGCTTTTTGAGTGCCTCCCCGAACTGAAGACCCCTCCAGCGGCGGCTTATTGGTAGACCTAACCTCTTTGACTTCTTCGTCTCAAGGATGTGAGGGCTGCAGATTGCCGTTTTGGGAGATGCCCCCGTATAATCGGAATCTTCCTCGAATAATTCGGCGAACTTCCTGTTTATCCAATCCAAGAGGAAGTTGTTGGTGGCTCTAGGGTTAAAGAGTCCGAAGTATTCGACTCAGACACGTTCTAAAATGCAAAATTACTCTACAAACGTTTTCTAATTCTTACATTCAGGACTAGGTTTCTAGAATGAAATAAAATTAAAATGTTGGAAAAAAATGGAAAATTTTTACTGCAACCATAACCAAGTTACGTAAACCCTAAATGACAAAAGCAAGTATTTCTATAATAATTAAGTAACGTATAGGTGGTCATAAGAATATGACCAAAAAAGTGTAAAAGGAAGTGATGTTGTTTTTACCCCGTTATAATTACGTATAATTTCTGGCGGTTATTTGCATATTAAAAAAAAATTTCGTCCGTAAATATTTTAATAAATTCAGTTCGCCAATTCAAGTGCGGTTTCGTAACTTCCTACACTCCCCATTTGCATTTGCATTTGCATCGGCGTTTTTTCAACCCATAATAAATTAATTCAAATGCAAATATTAATTCCAGGGGATTTTCAATGTATATTGAGCCATAATTCCCGCCCCTTTGAAGAGAATCCTGTGAACCGGATGGACGAGTGCGATCAGGTTTGGCGAACACCCGGTCGAATCTTTCTATTCCCGAAGAGTTATTGAGTCGATTTGTCTTCGCGCGGGGCTTCCGGGCGTCGATTCCGCCGCGGTTTCCCTGTCGAAAAGTAGATGCGGAGGCGCGATAACGGTGCGGGCAAAAGGACGCGTTATTGTGAGTTTATAAAAACGTACGCGGATGGGCGTGACTCGGTTTGGTTCGCTCGGGGCGATCGCCATTAATAAAATTTTGACGCCCCTACCTGTTACCAGACAATGAATATAAATTAATAAATTAATTCCAATCGTCTGTACAATCTCGAGTACCAACAACAACGGCCGGCGACAATGCCAAAACAAGAAAACAAACCAGAAGCAATTTCTCTGTTGCTGGCGTGCAAAAATTTTCACATTCATTTCGAAGAACAATTTATGACTCTGTATACAGAGTGTTTCAGAAAAATTGGCAAAAATGAAGAGGAAAAATAGTGAAACCCTTAGATATAACTTCCTGAGTGTATTGCTTTACTGATGTTTGTGAGCTTTTACGAGTGAGCTTTCATAAAGAACGGCCGATAAAAGCGTAATAAACGCTTGACGTAAAAGAACTGCAATCGTCAAGATCCCGGCGTTTAATTAAGCGGCGATAAAGTTTCATTCCTCCTCTTTTTCTCCATCTTTATCGTTATTGCGTTGCGGGGCGATTTTCTTCTTACCCGCCGCGCGCGCATAAAACGGAAGCGCCGCGCGTACGTTATCGGCGACGTTAATTCCAGCGATCATCGGCGAATTTGTTGTTAACATTAAGACGCGCAGTAAAACCCGATACTTCAATATCGCGGATCGCGGCGATAAAGTCGCGCATTAACATAATCGAAGGAAGCGAACGCTCGGGTTAATATCGCACGATGAAGTTATAATGCGCTTTATTGGATGCGATCGGCGTTTCGTAAATTAAGGCGCTGGAAATAAAAATTAATTAACGTATAAATTAGAGGATACGATGCACTTCCAATCCGCCGAAGTTAGTTGAAATGTTAACAGATATGATTGCCGTCTCGGGCAGATGTTGAACTTCTTTATTGAAACATAAAATTAATTTTTTTTTATCATACAGGCATCTTTCTTTGAATTTTTTTCAAAAGGAAACAATAAAATTCCTCTATCTTGAATATTTATGTGAAATGCAAATTCCTTACCGAACAATAGTATAAACTATGGGTAGTTGACCAAAAAATAAAAACAGTTTTTGATTTAAGATAATAATTTGTTTAAGCAACAGAAACCCATTCAACAGAACAATACGTTAACTGCAAGGTTGTAGAAATTGTACTAATTCTCCCTCTCATCTCATGCTTGATTAATTTTGACAATATTAACGTATTAATATTCTATAATGGTGGCGTTTAATACAACCCAAGTACATGTTGCACATACTGGGTGATTCAAAATAAGTTTCCGACCCGTCAACCACAGGTAGTACACAGAAAAAAGAAAACAAAAAGTCTGCATGCATATTCATGGTTTTTGAGATAAAATGCATTAAAGATTCAAATATAAATTGGTTGATGGGCACTAGTACAGCTGCGTTGCGTCACAAGAGCAATGAATTCGCGTGGAATAGAACGAAACATTAGCGTTTACCTTGAAATGAAACTGTGAAACTTTTCTATTTATAAAAAAAAAATTGTTGCAAATCGTTTTTGATTGCAGTTGAAACCTCGAGCAGCCTCTGTACAGCTGTTTCATTATGCTTTGACAGCAAGCATGGCTGCCTTGCATGGAGGACTTATTAGGTAGCAAATCCTCTTCAATTTGTCTATCCCACAATGTCAGATCAAAAAGCGATCGTAGGATGTCGCTGTTTTATCTGTTCGTTTTTATTTAGGACTTTCAGCGGGAAAAAATGTAGAATACGTAACCGATTCATTCGAATTTCGGACTTGCGTATGTATACGTAAGAAATGAATCACGATTTCTATTTTGGATGCATAGGAGATTGATTTTTAAAATGCCTCTGATAGATTTACTTCTTGCAATTTCGCACTTGCATGACCTTAGTGAATACACTCCTAACGGGTCGTACGCTTATTCTGAATCACTTGTTGATTAGAAATTTTCAATTTGCAGGGTTTTTTCCAAAACTTTGAATTTTGAATTTGTTGAATGATTGTAGAAAATTTTATTCTAAATTACTGTTTTTATTTGAGGTCCAACTGTTTGCTTCACCCACTCAATAAAAATTCGGCATATCTGCTTTGATGATATTAACTTACACAACATACAGTATCCGACTGCCTTAGAAGTGTTGAAAGCTAATACGGAACATGCCCAAATTTTTATATGCAGACGAGACAAAAGCGGTTCAAAAAAATTAGAAAAGTAAATAATAATTAGAAACTTAACAGTAATTTAGTAATTTTAATCAAAATCAAAATGACAAAGTGAACTTAACTTGAACTCCTTTACTTAAACTTAAACTCCCTTTACTTTTGGGAGATTTCTTAAATTAACGAATTTTCGCAGTTCCAGTCTTTTACTAGTCATTCTAAGGCTCGATTTTGTTCACCTCTTGATAAATTTATCTGCCAGGGAGACTTATATCGATATAATGGTTTCCAAGGTAGATAAATTTATCAGGAGGTAAAAAATTCGGACCTAAGTTTTGTTTACTGTTACCAAATTTTAATTTAATTTAATTTTAATTTAACAAGTCTATACTGATTTTGCTTTCGATTCTCGTCCCAAACTAACTCTGTGTAGTTGGGCGTAGGTTTACCAGATGGTGCGAAAGGGCACCAGGCTTATCATAATCAGGCCAAGCGACTATAAAACTAAAGAAATCTTCCCAAATTGTCTTTATTCGATCACTAGTGCATTTAGAACAGGGGAAGATCACTCTAGTAAATTCAATTGTAAGGATTCGAATTGTTCAGTCCCGATAAATAGAATAAATAGCATATTAGAATTTAAACCGTAACATGATGTAATACAACGCACGTGCACGGCCAGCCTTGAAGAACAGCATCGCCTTATGGAACTCTGCTACGCTACGGCGCCGAAAAGAAAAAAAAATGGAAAACGAAACGAGTATTGTATGCGAGCTTGCACCTGAAAGATAAACAATAGTGCAGTCGATCAATGGGAATTTTCCATGTATTCGCAGTACAAGGGTTTGATGTGCCCCACCATTATGGAAGTGGGATGGAAAAGTATTTAAAAAATGCTGCAACTCACTAGAAAAGCGGACTGAATCTAGAAAAGAGCAGCTAAAAGTTCCAAAGTTCCTGATATGGCTGACTGTTAACGCGTTCCCTTTTTTTATCGTTGAGATTTTTTTTGAAACTCCTGTCAGTCATTTTCATCAGTTTGTAAGTATTTTCATAAATGAAGAAACAAGTTTTCATGGCGTGAATTTTAGCTTACTTAAGCTTATTTTTTATTATTTCAATTTAAGGTCAGTGTTGCAAGAAAGATTTGAATTAAAATACAAATCGTTGTTGCGCATTAAGAAAAACCTAGCAGCATATAACTAAGGTTTATTTGACCAATAATTATTCGTCCCTTCTCTTCGAACTATATTCTAGCTACAGATGTATTTTTATTGTTAATCTTGATTTTCCTGTACATATTATTTCAGTTTGGCGTAATCAAAACGAAAAATGTTCCTCTTTGTAATTGTAAAGTGCATTTTTTTTTTTTTTGTAAACAAAATTTCATATTTTATTTGAATATAGGAGTATTTTATATTTAAAGATTTGTTTTTTTTTTAATTTGAAATATGTATTTGCGTAAGTAAAGCATATATCTGAAAATAAAAGAGACTGAAACCAGAAAAGAAAGAGAGGGAGGAAGAGCGAATCAATTTCGACAATTCTGAAAATATATTTTCGTTGATAATTGCAGAACTGATATGGAAAAGAAAAGACTTCAGAAAAACTGAAAATTTAATTTTGATTTACCTTTATCTTAACGTGTTGCGAAACGATAAAAGATAAAGGTAAACAAAAAATATATTTTCAGTTTGTAAGAAGAGTCAAGATATTATTGAAATTATATTTTCAGCTCGTTCTAAAGTCTTTCCTTTTTTGCATCAATTCTGAAAATATAAGTAGGCGCCATTCGAGCAAACCGTGCAAAACCAAATAGAAATCGATTTTTGGCTTCCTTCCGAAAGCCAGGCGCTACTAACAAAGAAAATCGAAGTTTAACTTTGTACGTTAAAAGAAATGGGGACAGAAACGGATGAAAAGTGGGTCATTTCGTTTTTTAATATTCTTTTTTAAGCAACTATCCTTGTTCACTTTGATTCCGTCATTTTTTGAATCTCTGTTCAAACGTTTATACAACAAACAATTGTTTACAAAACTTCAATCAAACATAAGCGTCACAATGTGATACAAATATCACTACCTATAAATTCGTCACTGCGGTGGCCACAGCACACACGAACACACAGACGTAATTCATCTATTATTTTACCAGATCTGTAATCCAGAAAATATTATTAACTTTAATTAATACAACAAGTAAAAAGTATTTTTAATCTTGAACCGGACAGAATTATGATTGGAAACACATTCAACGTTTCGATTAGATTCATAGCTATTGAGTTTACATTTTTCATCGGACAAGAATCAATTTCATTTATTTAATTAATACCTACTAACTAATTAATTATACGCCAAACTTGCCAGAATTCGCTAAGTATAAGTTCGCGGTAAGCTTCGCGTAAAATATGGCCTAAAGGATAAAAGCACTTGTCGTACAAACATTGCAAAAATAAATGAACCATAACTCAGTATCTTCAGCAGTAAATTCGGTTCGGTTACGTCTGATCTATCCTCTATACGGGGTGCGCCTTTGACCAACCACGATTTCTCAACCCGCAGCGAGGCTAGTTTCCTGTTCCGGTGAGACTTAATATTAGATAAATAAAAATCAAATGGGCAAGATCGATAAAAATTGGGGAGCCTTGACTCAATAACATAAGAAGGACTGCCGATGACGTCATTACGAGACCCACAACCGAACAGCTGATTATACATTACACGTTACAAAATTTGTGGCAACAATGTAACTTCAGAAATAAACATAACCTAACTGTCATCAGCAAAGTCAATAATAAAAATTTATTCTTTTGCAATTGACAGTTGTTAATCGACTCTTGTTAAATTTGAAATATGTCAACGTAGTCTTCTGCCATTTTTTAAAATGTTCTCTCGTGTTGGGCATTCGAGAAAAGGGAGGAGTGGCTGACACCTAGCGGAAGTTTTGCGAAGGGTCCTATAATAAGGAAAACATTGGAATGACATTTCAAGTGACATTTGGTTAACCTAAAAAAAAAAAAAGATGAAATTGAATGGCACGTGCCTTTGACGCTTACACACGAATAAATATTCTTATACGTTTTTAATAATAATGAAATTAAGAAAAACTTTAATGGGTCGAATAGGAGAGATTATACAGAATAACATGAATGACAGCTCTCTGTTTTCCTCATTAAAAGCGCCATCTGTTGGTTGCTGATTTTCTGGAGTTGTTTAAAAAAATTTCACATGGTTATTACAGATTTCCTTTTCCTTATTTCTATGTGTTGGTTATCTTTCTTTTCATTTCGTGAATATTACGACTGTCATTTGTTTGTTTTTATTTCGTCAGTGCGACTGTCATTTGTTTTTCTTTCTTTTTTCTTCTTTTGAAACTATCGGCTTTGTTTTTGTTTCTTTTGCGTTCCATGAACCAAATATGTTCTACTTTTTTGCTTTTTTTTTATTTGTTAAAATTAAATGATTGAAAATTTTTCCCAGACCTCGTTCTTTCGCGATTATTACGATCGTCAATTGTCTTTTTACAGAAATTGTACTTTTTTTCAATTTCGGGTTCTGGTTCTTTTTTTTTTAAATCGTCGAAAACGTTCGGTTTTTCTCGATTTTTATGGTTTACCACTTTTTATTAGATTTGAAGAAATTTGTTTTCAGTTGTCTGCGTATCTTTCTATTTTTAAATATGTATTGTGAATTGCGATTGTCATTTGTTTTTGTTGCCTTGTGAATTCCAAATTGCTGTCAACACTTTAGGTGTTTATATTATTTTTTTTTTATAATTGTGAATATTTTATCATGACCATTTGTGTTTCTTACATTCTTTAAGAATTTTCATTTTTTGTTTGTTTTTTGATTGAGTTGAGATTGTGGTTGTTTTTCATTTGTTTTGTTTTATTTTGTTTGTCTCGCCAGTTTGCTTTCTTGTATCTTCTTTTTTTTCGTAAATATTGCCGCTGAAATTGCGAAAATTGGTGGAGTCAGTCAGAAAATGATTGATGGTAGCGACCAGAAAGCATTGGAAAAGATGATAATTCCCAAAGATATAACCATCGACTATTATTAAGACTATGATTTGATGGATTAGTATAGCAGTATGCTATATACGAATTTGTTAAGGTTTCAGGTCGACATTTTTTTTTGTTTTCTACACAATTTCGTTGATTAACGAATAACTCCATTTTTATAACTCTTTAAAGTAAATTTAATTTAAGCGATACTTGTTTTAAAATCTTTCAGAAAGCCCAAAGTTCGATTCAGTCAGTTGGAGAAAACAAAAGACGAACAAGATTTCTTAGATTTTCGTTTCTCTGTCATCACGTTTCACTTTTATTTCGTTGAAACCAAAGAAAAAAATTGCAAAAAATTGTCAACGCGCTCTCTTAATAATAATCGAAACTGGTCGTTCGATCATCTTTTATATTTGTTTTTTTCTCAACAAAGAAATTTTAACTAAAAATAAAAAAAAATTAACTATTTATTTCTTTGTTGCTGCCAAACACCTGATGGAAAAGAGAGTAAGAAGAGAGCTTTGGATTTTAATTTCGCTCTTGAAGTAGATATACATATCTTCACAGCTTATAATTCCAGTAAATCTTGGCAGAATTGGTGTTGAAAGTTGCATGCCTTTTAACGTACCGCCCACTCATTTCCCGCTAGGGAATTTCATTGCGGCAGGTGTCGAGCAGGAGCAATAAATTAATCGCGGTGGTAACTACGCGAACAAGACGGCCAAAGAACTTACGATTGCGTCAAGCCATTAGTCGATGTCCTAATGCCTGGACGTCCGTCGTGGTCCCCAGGACCTGACTGAAAAAAAAAAATTAGAATTTTTGAACTGATAAAAAATCGTGTCAGCGTTAATAAGGGTTTAATATTTCAGTAATGTGATACTTTTCAGCGTTGCACAGGTAGAGTTTATTTTCCGGCAACAGACGTCATAAACCAAACAAACAGCAATGTATACTGTCAGCTTATATAATATGACAAATATTTACATGGATATTATAAGGAAATACACGATTATATTATATTTATACGATTGAATTCAGGAATTCCTCGGCTCTCGTATAAAATGCCTCATGCAAATGTCCAGATATCAGGCGTAATTTATAACAATAAATAACCGCGTATGTTAATTTTATTCATGAGCTTATTTAATTTGTTTTTCAAATGGCTCCCAAGCTCTTAAACTGCACCAGCACTTTTATTGCCGTTTAATTTCCAGGTTTCATTCGATTTTAATTATATTAAACGCGCCACGTAATTTAACGCACAATAAAAATTAAACCGTTTTTTTTTCTGCGCCGACCGCTTTTCTCATGCTAATGCGCGCGAGGACGTTAATATAAAAAAAGATCCGTGAAATTTATCGACGCACTTTCTATAAATATTAATAATTCTCGACGAATGCAAATGAGGAGACTTTCCTGTTGATGTTGCTCGTTTTTAAATATTAACTTCGTTTTTTTTTTCTCACGTGGACGGCTTCGGATTTTAAATTTTTATTTGACGTTCGTGGGATGTATGTGTTTTCGAATCGAGAATGTTAGTGACTTCGAAAAAAAAAAATCAAAATTTCAATCAAATTATATTTTCTAAGGCCCGGTCTTTTCATCTCTTGAGTAACTTTAATCGTTGATTTATTCCCATAATTACAATTGTAGAGACAATTGTTTCTATAGAAGTTAATCAACGGTTAAAGTTACTGAGAGTTGAAAAGACCGGGCCCTAATTAAATTAATTCAAAAAAATAATCTCACAAGTCGATGTCGAAGCGAATGTTACCTCAAAAGTCAGTGAAACAATTCAAAGGCCACGCCACGTGATACATGCTGATAGCTGATAAAAGAAGAAGAAGAAATTGTAGTTAAAAAATATTTAACTTGCATTTACTCTCAAAATTTCAGATGTAGATCTGCCATTTATTGTATTTTCTTTTCAGCAAAAAAAAAAACAGTTCAATTCAATCAATTGGAGAAAACTAAAGACGATCTTCTAGATTTCCTAGATTTTCATTTCCTTGTTTCACTTTTTTTCACTTTGGTTCACGTTACGCTTTTATTTCGCCGAAACCAAAGAAAAAGAAAGCAAAAAATTTTCTACGCCTTCTCTTAATAATAATCGAAAGCGGTCCATCCATCATCTTTTATTTTCTCTTTTTCTTCAACAAAGAATTTTTTTTAACAAAAAATAAAACGTTGCTTCTTTTTTACTTTTATTTTTTTGTTGCAGCCAAACAAACGGAAAGCAGAGTAAGAAAACGGCCTTCGACTTTAATTTCGTCGTTGTCGTCGTAGAGTTGCGTTTTTTATTTCGTCAAAAAAGAAAAAAGAAAACAAAAGACGATCGATTTTAAGACGCATGCGCCTTCTGTTTTCCTCAAGTGAATAAAAAATTAAATAAATAAATAACTGCGAAACATCGAAAGCACACAAAATGAAAAAAAGAAGAGGTAATGTACATGACCAGAAAATGAAATGAACAGACCATAAAAGGGAATCGATTCCCGCAAAAGTGAAAAACAAAAACAAGAAAACGATCGATTGGTTGAACTTCTTCATCAAGTGAATAAGAAAAAGAACTGGTAAGAATATAAAAAATGCTCTTTTTTTAATTGCTATTAAAAACACACAACACGAAAAAAAAAAAGAAAACACGATCTAACTGAACAGAAAATGAAATGAACAGAAAGAAACAAAACAAAAGAGATCTATGTAAAAGTGCAGAGAAAACCATCGATTTTACGACGGATGCGGTTTTCTTCTTCTTTAAACGAACCAATAAGAAACAAAACTAAAGAACGTCGATATTTTTTCGCCATCACAAGCACAAAAAATGAAAAGGAGGTGCAATGTAAGTAAACAGAAATAGAAATGATCAGCAAATAATTAGTGAAACAATCACGTAAAAGTGCAAAAAGAAAAACAAAGGCACAAAGAACGCTGTGAATTGGTGAGGGTAAAGGGCAGAAGAGCCCCGGTGAGTAATATGACTGTTATTGTTGAAAAACCGACGATCTGCTTACAAGTATAAAAAAAAGTCGATTTTGCGACAAATGCGAAATCTTTACTTTTCATCATCACAAGTAAACAAAACGGCGTTTTAAACGAACAGAAAATGAAATAGAATAAACAGACAACAAACAAAAATCGATTACGTAAAAATTCAAAAAAGAACAAAAAAACAAAAAACGGTCGATTTTAAGATAAATGCAGCTTACTTTTCCGTCAACCAAAATAAAACGATCACTAAGTCATCTTTCACGATCAAGAAACCTCAAAAAACAACAAAAGAGGATCAACCATTTGGAAAATGCAATTATTTTATAGTTTCCTCGCCTCTGCGTTAGCTTTTTTTGTTCTTCAAAAGGCAAAACCAAACAGAAACAAAAGATGTCCGATTTCTTGATTCTTTTTTCCTTCAAAAGAAAAAAACAAAATTACGATAAATCTATTGACATTAACTGTTTATTTGAAACCAATGAAGTTTATTAGGATTTTGTATTTTCTCCTGTTTTCAAAATAACGAAAAAAAAAACCAAAAATTGAGATCCCTTTATTATTTTTTGATGGCAAGAGTTAAGGTAAACAGGAAACAAAAGACGATCGACTACCTTTGATTACACTCTGTTCGTTGTCCTTTACATTTGACTTGTTTTTTTTTTATCCTAAAAAGTAATCGATGAGAAAGGAGATAAATAAAGACACGTTCACGAACACAAAAAAAAAATATAAAACAACAGAGGAAGTGTATGTTTTGTTTTTTTAATCAAAAGCAAAAAAGATAGCAATCGAAGGAAAATGAGATAAATAAAGGAACGTTCAAGAAGACAAAAAAATATATAAAATAAAACAAAGGAAGTGTATTTTTGTTTTTCAATCAAAAGCAAAAAAAAAAACAACCGAAAGGAGATAAAGAGACATACACGAAGACAAAAAAATATAAAACAAACAGAAAAGTGTATTTTTTTTTTGTTTTCAATCAAAAGCAAAAAAAAAACAATTGAAAGGCGATAAGAGACGTCCACGAAGACAAAAATATATATAAAAAAAAAGTGCAAAGGAAGTGCATTTTTTGTTTTTCAATCAAAAAGATAAAAAAGTGTAGCTGCAGGTAGAACTATTTATTTATTTTTTTAATTTTGTTTTATTTTTTCTTCGGCATGCGAATTTTTGATATTTGATGTAGCAAAATCCTGTCAAAAACATGAATGATCAAACAATTTATATACACTTATAAAACGAATGAATCAAACTATTAATCATCTTAAGAGTTAGGAAAGACATTTAGGGCTATTCTGAAACATTGATATGCATATCAATTTATGTGGTCTTAAATAATTGAAGAGAACTTGATACGATTTCACAACAATTCAAGTCGATTGCCGACCGCCAATTGAAGAGAGATGAATATTAACTTGATATCACGCTTGATACGGATTGCAAGTTTTTACGAAACTGTTTACAGAATACCGATTTTGCCAAATCACTGAATACATAGCAATAATTGAGACGTATCAAGACCGTATCAATGTTACAGAATAGACCCCATTGTTACGTATCAAGTTCATATCAATCCTACAGAATAGACCTCATTAACTCGATGTCACACTTGATACGTATTGCAAGTTGATTCATAGCAATAATTGTTACGTATCAAGTCCATATCAATGCTACAGAATGGACACACAAAGAGAGATATTCAGTTTAAAAAATAAAATAATTTTTGGATTTAAATAGAAAAAGGACAAAATTATTTTTTGAAAACTGCATCATATTCATATTAAATTATCGTTTTCCATCTTTGTTTCTATAATCGACTTGCCAGTAACAAGGATGGCACTGAAGTTCTTTTAATATTTCAAAGCTCTTTAGGAGAGAATATTTTTGAATAAATTATTTAGGAGTATTTAATACTTATCATTGCCATAAAGTGAGTCAGGCAGAATATAAATTTACGTGCGCACAATTTTTTTTTTCTTTTTAGTTTTTATTGTGTTGTTAAAGACTCCTGACGCACTTGTGTAAAGGACCCCTGCTTCACACAAGGATCACGTCGAAGCAACAAAACAAAATAAATGTAAAGCTCAAACAAAGCTCGACAAAAGCACCCGTAATTACTCGTATGCGCGACAAAAACTGATTTATACGTTCATAGCCGGTCATGAGTCAGGAGCGAACACAAAGAGGGTGGTTATTAAGCGCGCACCTCGGCGGTCCCACGCTGGGCGCATGGGAATTCACCCCGCGGACTCACTTACGCAACGCAATTTGCCGACCTAAAGTCTTGCGAGTCTCTTTGGAAAAAAGGGGGTCCTTATTACAATCACTTGCGCAAGTTAGGGCTGCAAAAGAGGGTGCGCCCGTGGGAATCGCGAGCGGCGTTGGTTGACCGACCCGTTCGCACCCCACGGATGATGAGGATTACCTGGACGCGCCGGGGTGCTTTTCACGAGGTGTCGGCGTGCCGGTGATTTTTATTCGGTCTGCCCGACAGGGTTGCTACAGAAGTATAAATAAATGTAATTAATTTGATTTCAAGAGTGCTCATTCGTTTTCCATTAAAGGCGTGAGTCCTTCAGAAAACGTAAACACCTCGTGATTACATTGGGGGGGTAGCAAGTACATACATGTTCTTTTATATTTCTGAAAGCAATCACAATTTCACTCTCCCTCCGTACTGATTTAAAGTGATTTTTATTTGCCTAAGACATAACAAATTTGCTGTTGTTAAACAATGATAAGTATAAAAACGTTCGAGGAAGTAATTTATATTTTAATTTATACTTTTGAAATTAATTTTGTTGATTTATTTAAGCTTAAAATATAAAAAAATGTCTTCGTTTGTTCGGTGTATTCGTCCTGTAACGTACGCATGAGTTTGTTTGCAAGTATCTTTTCTGCCCTCTCATTAAAGTCTCTCAAAGAGCATTTGATCACGCATCGCAGAACTTGTCGCCCCGTAACTTTCACCCTTAGATGAATCTTTGTCCGGGCGGGTTAGTAGTCTGACCCCTCAGTTCCTTCCGATCGAAGACCAGTTCCGTTCTCAGCTGCTGCCTCCTTGCAGGACCGGACAGGTGTGCCCCTCGTTGCATCATATGTCATTTACTTCACCCATATGAGTTCCCGTTCCCCATTCGGTTCCCGTTCTCACCCTCAAATTTCGCATTCACGACGCATGTTAACGATCCTGGCGGCGGATTTCTTCTCCCTTTTTGTGTCCGCATAAAAATCGTGATTAAGGCCCGCCTTATTATTAAGAAAAATTGTGCATTACTGTCTGTTTAAATGCTCCCGATGAATAATCATTGTTCACGGTGATGAACTTTTTTATAGCACGAACAGAAATTGCAGAGCACTCGACTGTAATTTTGATTTTAATTGGACAGGTGGTCGTTTTCATAAACAGCCAATTTCGTTTTTATTCACTGAAAGGCGGAAATTTTCATCATCACTTACAAATTTTAATTTCACCGATTTTTCTAAGGAATTCACAAATACATATAGTGAGTAATATCTAATTTCATCTCTGCAAGGTGTACGAAAAGTAATGAGTTGTAATGAGGCCTAATAATTGGACGTCTAAGAAAAGTTATGAAAACTCGAAACGCCAAGCAAACAAGACATATAAAAATATTATGCGATTACACGCCCGAAGGTGCAGTTTTCGAACGCACCCCTAAGCATTAAAAGGAACAGTTGATTCAAAAAGAATTTTCAATTTTATAATATCAACACATAATCTACTTGTGCGTACCTCGTCATTTCAAGTTATTCGAAGCTCTCGTTTTTTCCATTTTGTTTTCATCAAAAGTCCAAAATAAAAACTCGTTTTTGGCATTTTCTTTTCATCAAAATCCCAAAATAGAAACAAAAATTAAATTCAAACCTTTCTGGCCTTTACTTTTCATCATAAGCTTTGTTACATTTTGATTATTTTTGTTGTTACATTTCACTTTTGGTCCTTCGAAAACAAAAGAAAAAATAAAGCAAAAATGTCATCGAAAAATATAATAATTGAAATTCGATCGTCTTTTATATTTTATTGTTCTTCAAAACAGAGACGTTTAACAAAAAATAAAACGTTTCACTTTATTATTTCTTTTTTGTTTCGGAAAAACATGATAATCGATCGTATACAAGACAGCTTTGGATTTTAATTTCGTCGTGGTTTTCGTCATTTTGCGCCGAAAACTAAATGGGGGAAAAAAAACAAAAGCCGATCGGTTGTGCAGCGAATGCGTCTTCTTTCTTCTTCAGATGAATAAATAAACAATTCATGATCAAAAGCACTCAAAACGAAAAAAGAAAAGACGCGACGTGCCTCAACAGGTCGACGTAAAAGTGAAAAAAATTTAAAAAAAAAAACGAAAGACGATCGATTTTGCGACTAATGCGTCTTCCTCAGGCGAATAAATAAATAATTTCATCATCAAAAGCACGAAATGAGAAAAAAAATACGCGATATAACAGGAAACGGAATGAGCAAAGAATAAAAGAGAATCGATCAGCGTAAAAGGCAAAAAAAGAGAAAAACAAAAGACGATCGATGTTGCAACGAATGATGTCTTCCTCAGGTGAATAAATAAATAATAATAAATCATCAAAAGCGCACAAATTGAGAAATGAAAACGCGATGTAAATGAACAGGAAACGCAATGAACAGAGAATAAAAAAGAATCGATTGGCCGTAAAAGTCAAAACAATTAAAAATAAATAAACAAAAAACAAAAGACTATCGATTTTGTGACTACTTCCTTCATGAAACGAATAAATAAATAAATAGAAAGGATTAAAAAAATATTATTTATATTCTTTCTCTCATCGTCGAAAGCACACAAAATGAAAAATAAAACGCACAGAAAACGAAAACGATGGAAAATCGATTTACGTGAAAGTACAAAAGAAAACAATAACAAAAGACGATCGATTTTACGATGAATGCGACGCGCGATTACTTTAATTCATCAAGCGAGTAAACAGAAACAGAAACAGAAACTAAGGAATATTTGCTTTCCTTGTTTCTCCATGAAAAGCATGCAAAATGAAAAAGAAGGCGGTATGTTAGGGAAGAAAAACGAAATGAACGGAAAATAAAAGAAGAAGATAGCTGACGTGAAAATGCAAAAGAAAACAATAACAAAAGACGATCGATTTTACGACAAATGCTAAACCAACGATTTTTTGCTGTCCTTGTTTCACCTAAAAAGCACGAAAAAAGGAAAAAGAAGAACAATCAACAGAAAACGAAATTAAAAGAAAATAAGAAAAGAAGAGCGTTTACGTGAAAGTGCAAACGAAAACAATAAGAAAAGACTATCGATTTTACGACGAATGCTAAAACTAAAGAATGTTTACTCTTCTTGTTTCATCATCAAAAGCACAAAATATGAAGAAGACGGTGTATTAGTGGAGAGAAAAGGAAACGAACGAAGACGTTCTGGTGAAAGTGCGAAAGAAAACAAAAGACGGTCGATTTTTCGATAAATGTAAGTAGCTTACTTTTCCATCAAGCAAAATGAAAGGCAAGTTTTGTTTTTCTTTAGTGACTCACTAAGTAATCTTTCGTCATTAAAAACCCAAATCGAAAAAGAAAACATAATCCGAATGCACAGAAAACAAAGCAGTGTCGACTGCGTATAACCTGCAATTTTATTTACGATACGTTTTTACGCGTTTAATTTTTTTTTCTTTAAAGAATATACAAAAACCAAAGGCGATCTGATTTAGGATTCGTTTTTCAAAAATTTTGTTGCAAATCGTTTTTGATTGCAGTGGATCCCTCGAGCGTCCTCTTTGTACAGCTGTTTCAGCCCTATTTGGGGCTTCATCAGTAGAAGCGTAGCTTGAGAGTTCCACTGCAAACGAAAACGACTTATCCAAGGACATTCGCAATTGCGATCACAGGATGTCGCTATTTAAGCTTTCGATTCTTTATTCGTTCAGAAGTGAAATAATAATAATAATAATAACAATAATAACGAACTTTCAAAATTACGATAAATCTATTGACGTTAACTTTCTTTGAAACGAATGAAGGCCGTTAGTGTTTTGCACTTTTTTCGACTTTCTTTTTTCAAAATCATGAAATAAAGGAAAAAGCAAAGCGCAATCGAGTGCCCTTTCTCCCATTTATTAATTTTCGGTAGGTAAGAGGCAAAATATACAGGAAACAAAAGACGATCGATTAACTTTAATTATATTTTGTTTATTGATTTTTCTATTTTTTCTTTTAACCTAAAGACCAATCGACGACCGACGAAAGAGAGGAGGTAAATAAATAGGCGATCACGAAGCATGACTATTTTTCTTTAAGGCAGAAAAAAGAAATCACAAAACAAAAGTAGGGAAGATCATTATTTATTTTTCAACAAAAAGCAAAACAAAAAAGAATAGATTTGTTTTAATTTTGTTTTAATTTTTTTTATGCAAGCGCATTTCACTGCAAAACCTAAGTTTAGCCGTGCTCTAGTCATCAAAACATTGCAATTAAAACAAACTTTTTTTGGAATGTTATAGTCTTGTACTTAAAACAGTTGAAGAGCAAATTTTGAACTTCATGAAAATAAAAGCTTTCGTTTACGTTTAGTTTCATTGACTACACGATGAAGCCGTTTAGTGTGAAGTTTGCAGCTTTTGGGTGACTTGCTGTTGCCAGAAACAATTGAATTGCAAAAAATTTTCTCGCATCATCCTTACCATCATCCGTTCGAGCTTTCTTTTGTTTAAAGAGGAGTTTCGAATTTTTCGAAGTGCATTACGCCCGATCCGTTTTTTTTTCTTCACCAACATGTACCGTGTGTAATGTAATTTCCGTTTCGTTACGCCCTCGGCCGATACGCGGACAAAAAACAAATGAAGTTATTCGCAGTCAATTTTTACGCTCGGCCGACGGACGCGCTCGATTCGCGTCCCTATTAATAAATACGCGCGTTCGGGATAACAATCTCGTTTTAATTATTTCTCCCGACGCAGAAGATAGAGATCGATTTTTAATTGGCGATGAGAATTGAGTTTTGTACGCACGGACACGCACACATTCTCGGAATAATCAATTAAGAGCGGGCAGGACGCGATTTATAGATCGGACGTCTGTGTCTATGCCCCGGCTTTTATTTACATAGCGCGCGTTTACGCCGATAATTCATTTAAGTTGCACCGGGGATGTACCGTAAAGCAACAACTACAACAACGATACACCTATAGGCTTTTAATTGGATGAAATGTTGTGCGGCGATTGAATATTTACATCGACGGAACGAGTATCTGTGAAATCAGCTTGTAACGTACTTAAACGTTTTAATAAATTATTAATGAGTTTCGTGAAATATACAACACACGACTTTCGAAATGTATAGAATAAATATATTTAGGTATTATAAAATTGGTGCTATTGAATACCAAAATGCAATGAAGTAAGTATATTTTGATTTTATTTATTATGTATGTATGTAGTACTCGTAAGTCGTTCTGTTTGACCTTGCAAAATTCATGCAATAATATGAAAAGCTCTTATCACAGAGTCATCTTAAAAGCGCCATTTGTCTTCGTCATTTGGCGAGCGACCCTTCGTTATTATTTATCGCCGGGGACGTCCGTCGTCCCGTCTCGTCTCGTATTTCAAGATGTAGCCTCCAGATTGTGGAATAATTGTAACGAGTGAATTTATTTACGGTAACGACATGAAGAACAACGCTGGAAAACACGGTGCGACCGCGTGTAGAAATCGTATTGACACCTCGCCAGCTACATCTCAATACATCGCCGATAGGATCAGGACGAGCGCCGTCGTCGTCCTTCCTCCTTCTTTCGTCCGGCCGGCCGACCTGGTGCAACAGGGGTGTAGTAGGCCTTCCCACACCGCGATTTCCATACGAGATCTATGGCAGAACGCTCTGAAAGTGCACGGGAAGCGATAACTCGAGGACTCGGCCCGTGTGGACGTTAGGTGTCAGATCGGCGATTAAAATGCGAAATACACGTGTTCGGCTGACGTGAGATATTACGAGAGGAGGCTTTACATTCAATTCGCCGCTTATAAATGTGTAACTGGAGTGCGAACGTGTTAATTAAGGCCTACACATCGATGGTTTATGGGGAAAAAATCGACTGATCAGCGGGGATTACCCGATTGGGGCGTTCCGCTAATGGAAAGGAATCTCGGATTCGAACACGTTATTGCTTATCTCTTGCTTGATTAAATATATTTACATCATCTTCTGCAAACACGTGTTTAAATCATTTTAATGTCTTCCTGGGCTTCCACATTCCCATCCATTTTCAACGCGATTTTCCAAACCTTACCAAACAGAAAAATGATCTTAAACGCAGAAGTATTGTAAAAACTACCGAAATCGCACACATCCAATTCTAATTGCATCATGATACCTGCATTTTCAAAAGACAACCAGGAGTGAAGAAATAAGAGCAAGGACTGTCGCAGGGAAAAGGCACATGGGAACCCTAAACTTAATAATTAAAAACAAAACAACACTACACTACAACACTGTAAACTCCATAGAATTTTGAAGCGAGATGTGGACACTTAAGAAAGAAGATTTACAAAGACTCGAGGTATGGGAAAATTAGAAAAGAAAGACTCTGAAGACGATCGCTTGAGGAAGAATCGAAGATGGAGTGTGAAATAGAAGAATATACAAGAGATATATGATTTCTTCAGCGAACTAAACATATAATCGGAGCAGTGAAAGCGCAACGCATAAGATGGATGGGTCATGTAATAAGGATGGATGACAATAGAATCCCAAAGATGATGGTGACACGTAGTACTTGAGGAAGGAGACGGTTTTGCCGACCAAGACAAAGATTGGGGTAGAAGATGATATGAAAAAGATGAATATCCGACAATGAGAGAAAAGGCAAAAGATAGATGACATCAGAATCCTGAAGACGATGGTGACACATAGTATTTGCGGAAGGAGACGGTTTTGTCGACCAAGACAAAGATGGAAGAAGGGAGTAGAAGATGATATGAAAAAAATGATTATCCGACAATGAGGGAAAAGGCAAAGGACATCAGAATCCTGGAGATGATGGTGGGACATAATACTTGAGGAAGGAGACGGTTTTGCCGACCAAGACAAAGATGGAAGAGGGGAGTAGAAGATGATATGAAAAAAATGATTATCAGACGATGAAGGAAAAGGCAAAGGATAGATGACATCAGAATCCTGAAGATGATGATGACATATAGTACTTGAGGAAGGAAACGGTTCGAACGATCAAGAAGACAAAGTTGGAAGAAAGAAGTAGAGGATGATATGAACAAGATGAATATCTGACAGTGGAGGAGGGAAGGTAAAGGAAAGAAGACAATGAAAGAAGATCGTAAACGAAGCCATGGGTCAACTGTAGAGCTTCATATACATGTATTATTATTATTGTATCGCATGTAAGAGAAAATCAAGACAAAAAAATGTGTTTTCTTGTATGCAACATTTTTTTCTTCGGCAGCAACTTACGTCCATAAGCTTCGACATTTCTGTTCCTTCCTCACCTCACAATTTTTTGCCTTAACCTTGCATATAGAAATAGTGGTTGATCTTAAAAACCACAATAAAATCTCTAGAAAGGTGCGTTAGGAAAAGGAAAAAAATCGTAAAATCCTAAACGCTGGGTGGAGAAGGGTCGTTGATTGTGCTAATGAATTGAAGGTTAATCAGTATGGAGTTGCCAACAGTCAATAGCTGTGTGCCATAGCGATTGGACCAGAAAGAAATATACTCCTATCATTTTTTGGATTTCTATCAGTAAGTTCATTAGCAAAGGGGATTGGGATTGCATTATTTGACATTCAGTGTAATACCAAAAGGCAAAAATTAGAAGAAAATGTTGAGAATTATCAAAGTGTGGTGTTGTACAGGAAGCTAATACCTATTACAAAATGTACAATAAACAAAAAAAGTCCCCAAATTGTAGCCTTGAAGAACAGAACGGAGATATTCAAAGAACTGGTGACAACTTTTTGTTAGCTTTATATCTATAAACTTAGTGATGATGCTGCAGATAAATTTAAAGGCATCCGATTGATGGAAAAAAAAATGCCAAAAAGGGGCAGAAGTGGCAAACTATTTACGCTAAATAAATAATTTTCTACATTTTAAAATATTTGTATTTGTAAATGTTTATTTGTAAAGGCTGTCTTTGGGAGGTTGTTATACTAAGTGTTTGTGCTTGCAACTATAACAACAAATATTAAGTATGTTTAAAATAATACGCTTATAAAAATTACCGCATTTCCATAAGTAATTACACAACCGAATGTTGTTATTTTAACAATCGTAAATACGTCAGGAACAATCGTGCTTATAAAATAAACAATATTTCTAAAAAGATTTTTTTACCTTTCCACTTAATTAGCACATTTCGCAGTTGCTTTATCGCAATTTACACAGGTCTAATCTTTACAGACATGGATAACTTAGATAACATATTTTGTGTTAAATGAATAAAGAAAGAGAACACATAAAATGCTAATCAAGATTTGAGCTGCAGTACTGCTTTGCTTGTTCTTCTTCTTCTCGATTCATTTATGTCTTAAAAATAGTGTCTAATTTTTTATACGTCACATACTACTAATAAATTTCAAGTTACAAAAACGTGAAGCTCGATGAGCTTTATTTATAATACAAAAATATTATGTGCTAATTACTAAAACAGACGTTAAAGTAAAGTTAAGGACAAATTTGTTAAAATTCAAGTTTAAACATAAATTCAGGAAAAAATAATGGATATCTTAAAACTAAAAAAGAATATCTGGCAATTAAGGAAGTACGTACTTACAATTCTACTTTTTCTGTAATCGATTTCATACCTTAGGGACAGATCCTGTCAAGCTTATAATGGATGGATATTATTTTTGGAACACTCTGTATACCTTACCCGAGCCGCAAATTTTTTGAATATTGAATTAATTTCATTTAAGATTTCCCCTTTTTTTTAATTGATTTCATTTAAGATTTCCTTGACATCAAGTAGTACGTTTCGAATGTCTTACTGAAAACATCTTCACGTTGGTAGATTTTAGCTCGAAATAAAGTGTACTCGACGCTTTGATTATTTCTACACAGAGAAAAATCAATAGCAAAAAGTAACACAAATTGTAGTCAGAATAAAGACAGAAACAAATTGTAACAAATATTAACACAATTGTAGTAAATATTCCTACAATTGTGCGAATATTTGCTACAATTTGTTTCCGTCTTCATTCTAATTACAATTTTTGTTACTATTTACTAAAGATTTTTCTCTGTGTATAGCAAACGTTAGATGTCGTATACATGGTCTGCTCGTCAAAAAATCCAATCGTTTGCTTCAGTTAAAAAATGAAATTTATGACTCAGGATTTGCTTCTGCGTTCGGCATATTTCTCTTTTAACGAAAAATTAAAGTTGAAACTTGAATTCTTTCAACTATTATTCTGATCTCTCAACGTTAATTAAATTGTTGAACTTTCACATCACCACCTGCTTTGTAAGTAAGTACATGTAACAGAATTTCTTTTTTGATTGTTGGAAATTCATTTGATACATTCAAATACGGACGATCAAAATTTTGAAAGCTTGTGAAGGATTCTTTCCAGCCAGTTTAAAGTAAAATAAAGTTTAATCTGAACACACTTTAATTCGAACATCCAGTAATACGAATTCCGAAATCGTGATCTGATAATCCGAACGCCACGTCGATAATCCGAACGTTACTGGTAGAGACTTGGAAAAGGCTATAAGTAGGGCAAAGAATTTGGGCCGCTTGTTCGGCGAACGGTATGAAAATGTAGTACTCGGACTGTATCACGCTCGCCTACAATAATTTCTGCGATGTGCGAATAATATTCAATAATAATTCGATGCATCAGGGCCCCGGAAAGGTGCTAGGAGTAATTAGCACATTCGACGTAAACGCTAATTGGTCTGAATTCTTTTCCCTGGCTATAAGTTACCTCCAATATTCGAGAAAATCACGGAGTGGTTGATATCCAGCGATAGTTTCGTGGAAGTCCCTGTAGTAAGGAAAACACTGGTTAATAGAATATTGAATAACGACAGTCGTTTGTTTTCCTTATTAAAAGCGCCATCTGTTAGTTGCTGATTGCTCTAGAATTCGGAGTGAGTAAAACAATTATGCCTGATATTAAAAAAAAATAAACAAAATATAATGAAATACATAACAACAACGGAGAAAATTCTAGAATGAGAAGAATTTTAAAAATTAGTGCAAATCCTGAAGTAAAAAAAATATTTATGTACAGTGTGACCACGCGAGAATTCCTATCCCCTTTAACTCTTTTATTTTTGATTTCAGGAGAAAATGTTCAATACCAAACTTATATGAACCAATTCAAAGTTTCTCTGTGTGCTCACAGAAAAATATTTGATGGTCGGATAAACGTGATATAAACTAAACTTAAGTTTTTTTTTTTAAATAGAACATACTGTATATTATTACGATTTTCGATTCTAAATTAAATTAAATTAAATTAAAAGACTAAGTATATAATAAAAGTAATATTGCAAAAGGTGTCTATAAAATAATTCCTATTTAATTTATTTTATTTTTGAATTTTGGAAATAGAAAACATGAATAACGATCCTTTTATACTAAGAAATGTGATTCAAAACATGATAAAAAAAAAATTACACTTTGCGTAAAAAAAATTGAGGATACTTTGAATATGTTTTATGTTAAATTTTCAGACCTTTTTAAAGTTAAATTTTTCCGAAATATTTTTCGTTTCTAGTTTAAAAGTTAATTTTCAGTAAACATCTAAACCGATTTAATAATTTAATATGTTAATGGTAAAATTTTATTTAATGTTATTTTATTTAAAACCAAAGCTACGTTTAAATTCTTCGGTATCCGACGTTCAATTGTTTTTTGTGAATATCTGTAGCAGTACCGAAATAAATTCTACAACTTCTTTTATCTTTTTTTCTTTCTAAAATTAAAAATAAAAAAAATTAAGCAGGAATTATTTTATAGACACCTTCTACATTTTTATTATACAGTCATTAGAATTTAGTTTAGAATCGAAAAACGTAATAATATACAGGACGTTCTATTAAAAAAAAAACTTAAGTTTAGTGTATATCTCGTTTATCCGACATTAATTGTTTTTTTTGTGAGTATACCGAGAAACTTTGAATTAGTCCCTTTAAGTTTTGTATTAAGCTTTTATAAAAGAGTTAAAGGGGATACTAGATATTCTCGCGTAGTCACCCTGTACATGGTTTTTGCAAATTCAAAATCTCATTAGGGTTTATCCACTAAACCGAACAATTCAATAATTCGAACAACTCTTTACATTTAATCATTCCGATTAAAGTGGTTCCACTGTACTGCACATTTGCATTGTAAATTTACTAAGAAATTATTAAAGTCCATTAATTTTTGTTTTTAGATTTTACGATTAGATTCTGTCGTAAGAATGTAATAATAATTTTATGGTAAAAATTTAATTCGAGTCGATAAATCTGTAAGTTTATTGGGTCGGTACCAATCGGTCGTCCAACCACCGGCGCGGTTGCACAATTTTCTAATAAACTTTTACCAAATCGGTACGTGTCCGACAGGCGGCGCGGCGGGGAATTTCGAAACCGCGCCGGAATAAAAATGCACACTTTATTGAGCGTGTAAAACGAGCTGAAATTTATGAAACGCTCACGAAAGAATTAGAACGCGATAACAATGTTCCGGTGCCCACCTGTACGAACGCGTTCGCGTTTTTTTTCGGGGTTACAACTACCCACGCTTGCCCGGAATTTTTCTCTCGCTATCTGGTGTGGTCGTCGCCCGGGGGCCCCCGAACGGAATTCGTGGTTCCATAAACGAGGATTTATGGTTTTGTTTTTTTTTTCGCGTAATTATTTCACGGGTATTGCTGCGCGCGCTCACAAATCTGCTGCCTCTCCGCAGACCTCAAAGAAAACACGTTCCGGAATAATTTCCTAATACGTAACGAGAAGTGTTAGTTTTATTCGCCGCCGCTTATGGAAGTGCAGGAGTGGTATTTTATGGCCGCGTTCAGCGCATAAATCAAAATATCGCGTAAAAATACCGCACGCGTCAACGGCACGTCTACGTCTGCATTATTTAAAACACCTACATACGTCCATTAATCGTCCTTGCAGTTTACTTTATGTACAACCCTCGTACATAGAAAAGGAACAGTAATTTATTATACAGGGTGTTCCTTTACTGAGTGCAAATAATGTATCACCATGAACTAATATGTTCTTAACATAAATGTAATAGTTTTCGAGAAAAATGCAGTGGCAGATTTTCACTCAACCGTTTGAGAACTGCTGGCATAGCTATAAGTGGAACGCGGCCGCCTCTTGAATTACCACCCGAAGCCGAAATCGGTCAGGGTCAGTGCCTTATCGGAACTCGAGGAGGAACTACGTAACTCTCGTCCCTGCAAAGCTTTTACAATTTAAATTAACTTAACTGCAAGTAATTCGAAGTTTAAGTATTGAATTGAAATCTAGTGCAATTCAAGGAGCCACGGTTCGTAATTGCCTAACAAATTAAAAGCGAGGTACAAACAAATTGTAATTTCTCATTCCGTATTATTTTTAAAAGATTTATAAAAATTTTACATTTACTTTGTATGAAAGGGTGAAGGAAGAACATTTTTAACACGCTTGAGTAATTGGTGCATAAATTTTAGAATTTATTCGTCGATAGTTGATATCGTAAAACATATTACTTCGCTCAGTGAAATAAATTTTGAAATAAAATAATTAATAAACGATATCAGTGATTACATTACTATTACGAAACTCTGCGTTGAAGATCGAGTGCGGTATCGGTGGGCGTGTTCATACCGAGAGGAAGGCGCACATTTCAACAGTTCCAAACAAGTGGTCTGTCCGAAATTTTTTTGCTATGATACAGTAGCCACCAAAAAATACCCGCAGAAGTTAGCATTTCGCGTACTTGTACTGAGGTTTTTGCACACAGTACACGAATTATATAAACAGTGATTATGTCAATAAAAATGTGAAAATTCAAGAACTACACTCCACCTTCTTAATTAATCTTAGTTTCTCGTTTCTAAAGAGCTCCAGTGAACGCCTCGCTCATTCTTTAAAAAAAAAACAAAATTTTCTGCGACAGGACAGGTTTAAAACTTACCAACCCCCTAGTAACACCTAACATTAACATAATAAAATCCAAGGGCAGATGTAATAAATAAATCTCACGAATCTTTTCCGGAAGATATTTCCTGCACTCACCCCAAACTTCCCACGCTAGTTACGCAAGCGACTTTTAAGACAACGTCCGTTCCGTTTCCTCCCTCGGAAGTTTCGCGACGCTTTTGTCTGTTTTCGTTTTCGTTGGCGGGAACGCAGATGGGAAATGCTCCAGGTGTTCCACGGGATCAGCTGACGCAGCGCTTTTCGCAGGGAAAGCCCCTTTTACCTGCGATGCGACGGACGTACGTGCCCTCTTAGATGATGTCATTGTGACGTGAAGACGTCCCGGCAACATCTGTCCCGGAATCGATCTGCTTGCTTAAAGCACGCGTCGCAGCAAAATTTACTAGGCATTACAAGAACAAACAACAAGAAGAGGAAAAAAAAATATCAACGTCAGATTCAATTATTTTTTAAGCGTGTATATGCTAATTAAGTTCGCACGTGTATCAAAACAATTAACGAGGTATAATAGCCTGTCGTCAAGGATAATGCAATAAAAAAAGTCAATATTTTGACACGCTTTAGATATTTAAGTGATTAAGTGACAATGACACACAACAATAAATTAGGCGCTGCTGCACTTTCTGTTGTGTAATAATAATTCAGAACGGGCGATTTTAATTTCAAATGCCGTTAAGATCGCATTTTAGATTTTCCGCCGACAGCGAACATGAAGGTCGATGCGTAATTACGCGATTATAATAATGGCGTCGCAAAACTCAAATTAAATTGAAAGGGGAGAATGCGTCATATGTGCCTTCGGGTTAATTTTCTAATTAAAAAAAATAATAATAATTTTATGTCAATGGTCACGTAAAAGAAATCAAAATCAAAATCGAAGGTTGGTTTTGCAGTAAAATTAAAAGGACGCCAATCAAGGAAACGTGCGATAATTTAAGTTACATTTATTTGATTGGCAAAGTAAATTCACTCCCATCAAAAATTCAAGTGTACTCATTTAAGAAAATAGTAAAAGCATTTAAAAATAAAAAGAAATTATAATTTAAATAAAAAATCAAATTAAAATTGGTTAATGATTAAATTAAAAATCAATTTAAAATTAGCTCCTATTAGTCTGAAAAGGTCAATTCAAATTAACTGTGCTCAATCCAACTTTGTCAACCAAATGTAAAAACAATTCAACTCTATTCATTAAAAAAGTGGTAAAAGTATTTGAAAATGAAAACCAATTATATGTTAAATTAAAAATCAAATTAAAATTGGTTGACGATCAAATGAGAAAATCAATTTAAAATTAGCTCATATTAGTCTGAAAAGGTCAACTCAACTTAACTGTACTGTAATAATTTTAAAAATGTAAAACTTTAAATTTAAAGTTAAGCTCAATCAATGTCAAGTTCAAGCCAACCTAAGCAAAAAATAAAATGAAAGAAAAAACGATCCCAAACCAATCCAAACTACAATTACTTTGTTTAGAAATTGTTTTTGGAAAACATTAAAATTGTTAAGAATAGTTTAAACAGCGACATCTTTTGATCGCTTTTTGACCTGACAAGGATTGACAAATTGAAGCCAGTTTGCTTCTTCGTCGTACCGTTTTGGTTGCAGATGAAGCCCCAAATAGGGCTGAAACAGCTGTACAGAGGCTGCTCGAGGGATTCACTGCAATCAAAAACGATGTGCAACAAAATTTTATTAAAATTGTTGTCAAAAATTCATTTATTGTTCAAATGATAAAAGTATTCAAGAAAAGCACGCTTTAAACGAAAAAAAAGAAGACGAAAAAAAACAAGTAAATTTTAAACTCTTAAATTTTAAGTTGATTTTACTCAATTTCAAGGTCAGTCCAAGCAAAAAATAAAATAAATAAAAATAAAACTAAAGAAAAAATTTCTCGGGGTTGCTCCAATCAATCTGAAGTAATTATTATAGTAATTTTTCTAACAACATTAAAAAATAGAACTAAATAATTAATTTAAAATTTAAAATTAAACTCAAGCAATGTCAAGGTCAAGCCAATTCAACCATAATTACTTTGTTTGGAAATTGTGAAATTGGAAAGCATGAAAACTGTTGTTAGAAATTCAGTTATTCTTCTAATGATAAAAATATTCAAGAAAAGGGTGCTTTAAGTAATCAAAAGAAAATTAAAAAAGGCAAACAAATTTTAAACTCTTAAATTTCAAGTTAATCACAATCAATATCAAGGTCAGTCCCACCCAAGTCACGCAAAAAAATTAAATAAAATTAAAATTGATGAGAAAGAATATCTCGAGGTTACTCTAACCCATCTGAAGTGAGATTATTGTAAAAATATTTAAAAATAAGAACAAATTACAACTTCAATCAAAAATCAATAAAAAATGTTCTCAAAGTAATCTCAAGATCAATTCAACTCGGCTGTACCCAACCCAATTTTGTCAACCAAATTCAAAAAATTAAAAATGATAAACTATTCGAAAAAGTAAATCCAATAAAAGTCAATCCGGACCTACATACATCGAGGTCAACCTAACCAAAGCGAAAAATTAAAACGAAATAATTTTAAATATGCAAAGCTTCAAAATTGTTTTGGGAAAGTATTAAGATTCTCAGAAATTCGTTTAAAATTGTCGTCAGAAATTCATTATTTATTTAGTATTATTCATACTGCTTTATATTCTAAGTTAAAAAGACAAATTAAAACAGCATTTTGTAAAACAATTAGTTTACGACTCCCTGAGGAACGATTGCATAATGCAAGCAATGACCTTGATTTCTTTTTTATGATCTAATTAGGGATACAATAATAATTTATTTGAATTATATTTTCTACTTTTAATTTGCGTACGTATAAAATATATCATACGACTTTAGTTTAGGGTGAAGAATTATTCTGAACAACATTGAATTATTTCTCTTGAATTTTGTTAATATATGCCGTTTTTACTATTCGATCCTACAATAAAATTGGAGATCCATTGTGTCCTGAATATCAAATTGAAGGGCAACGTTGATCGGCTTTTGAGATGTTATAAATCAATACAGTATCATTCAGCAGAGAGTTTCGATTTATTAAATACCTTCTTACAGACTCAGATGAAGGAATTAAATAAACCGAAACTGTCT
The DNA here is from genome assembly GCA_036172665.1 of Prosopocoilus inquinatus. Lineage (NCBI taxonomy): Eukaryota > Metazoa > Arthropoda > Insecta > Coleoptera > Lucanidae > Prosopocoilus > Prosopocoilus inquinatus. The sequence goes on from CM069873.1 coordinate 6,025,779, forward strand.
GACGGTCACGAAGCGATGCGATAGTCCACCGCCAGGTGAAGTCAGGGACGGGTTTGCAGGGGATTGCACTTTGAAGACCATTTTCTGGACCCTTAAATGTCGTCCTAACCCCGAAATAATTTTTCCAAGGACGACGCGGAAAAGTACGGGGAACACGACGGTGCCGTCCGTTTCACGCCAGGCCCGTCACTTTTCGACCTTAAAAAACTCCATTGTCCATTTCTTTATCTGCTTTTGCATGTTTTTTTTCGATATTGTCGAGACCAGAGGGATTTCTATGACCTTTCGTAAATCCGCATTCTAGAATGATTCTTGGGACGATTTTAGGTGGCGGTCACGAAGCGATTGCCCACCGCCAGGCGAAGCCAAGGACGGGTTTGTCAGGGGGTTGCAATTTGCAGACCACTTTTTCGGAATTTTTTTCGACCCTTAAACGTTGTCCTAGTCCCGAAATAATTTTTCCAAGGACGATGCTGAAAAGTACGGGGAACACGATGGTGCCGTCCGTTTCCGCCAGGCCCGCCACTTTTCGACCTTTAAAAAAACTCCACTGTCCATTTCTTGGTGTGCTTTTGCATGTTTTTTCGATATTGCCGAAACCAGAAGGATTTCTATGACCTTTCGTAAATCCGCGTTCCAGAATAATCCTTGGGACGATTTTTGGTGGCGGTCACGAAGCGATTGCCCACCGCCAGGCGAAGCCAAGGACGGGTTTGTCAGGGGGTTGCAATTTGCAGACCACTTTTTCGGAATTTTTTTCGACCCTTAAACGTTGTCCTAGTCCCGAAATAATTTTTCCAAGGACGATGCTGAAAAGTACGGGGAACACGATGGTACCGTCCGTTTCCGCCAGGCCCGCCACTTTTCGACCTTTAAAAAAACTCCACTGTCCATTTCTTGGTGTGCTTTTGCATGTTTTTTCGATATTGCCGAAACCAGAAGGATTTCTATGACCTTTCGTAAATCCGCGTTCCAGAATAATCCTTGGGACGATTTTTGGTGGCGGTCACGAAGCGATTGCCCACCGCCAGGCGAAGCCAAGGACGGGTTTGTCAGGGGGTTGCAATTTGCAGACCACTTTTTCGGAATTTTTTTCGACCCTTAAACGTTGTCCTAGTCCCGAAATAATTTTTCCAAGGACGATGCTGAAAAGTACGGGGAACACGATGGTGCCGTCCGTTTCCGCCAGGCCCGCCACTTTTCGACCTTTAAAAAAACTCCACTGTCCATTTTTTGGTCTGCTTTTGCATGTTTTTTTTTCGATATTGCCGAAACCAGAGGGATTTCTATGAACTTTCTTAAATCCGCGTTCTAGAACGATTTTTGGTGGCGGTCACGAAGCGATCGCCCACCGCCAGGCGAAGCCAAGGTCGGGTTTGTCAGGAGGTTGCACTTTGCTGACCACTTTTTCGGAATTTTTTTCGACCCTTAAACGTCGTCCTAGCCCCGAAATAATTTTTCCAATGACGATGCGGAAAAGTACGGGGAACACGACGGTGCCGTCCGTTTCACGCCAGACCCACCACTTTTCGACCTTTAAAAAAAAACTCCACTGTCCATTTCTTGGTCTGCTTTTGCATGTTTTTTTCGATATTGTCGAAACCAGAGGGATTTCTATGAACTTTCGTAAATCCGCGTTCTAGAACGCTTTTTGGTGGCGGTCACGAAGCGATCGCCTACCAAGGAGGGGTTTGTCAGGAGGTTGCACTTTGCTGACCACTTTTTCGGATTTTTTTTCGACCCTTAGACGTCGTCCTATCGCCGAAATAATTTTTCCAAAGACGATGCGGAAAAGTGTGAGGAACGCGACGGCGACATCCGTTTCGCGCTCTGGTGCCCGTGAAAACTGGCTCAGGCCCGTTTTCCGAAAAATGGCCTTTAAAAAATTCTACTGTTCTTTATTATGCACCGATTCAGACCAATCTCGAAATAGAAGGCGAGTGACACAGGGCCTATTTGTCTGCCGGAGCTCCGCCCCGAGTCCGGGCCTGGAAAGAGCCCTGGGCTCTGAAAACGCGAGCTTTTCCGAAAATTTCGCGAAAACGGAGTGCCAGATTTTTTTTTAAAAACTCGCTCATTGGTTACAGCAATCCTTCGCCTGCGTAGCCTGGGACCCACGTCTGGCCCTATGCCCGTCTGGCATGAAAACCGAGATGAAATTTTTTGAATGGAGGTTGGCAACCCTAAGGAAGTCCTACTTAAATGACTTTACAGACTGCGATGATCCAAGATTGTTCACCCTGACGGCCTTGAGAAGGCAGAAGGTTCGTTGTTATTATTTTGAATGATACTGTATTTATTTTATAACATCCTAAAACCCGCTTGCCATTGCACTTTAAATTGGGAATAATTTATTGCTGAGCTTACGACTCAAATAACATCGCTGGGTACCCACATCGTTTTACTCCCACTGTTTAATCAAGAAATTGTAAAATTTACTTTCCACCACAAAAATCGATAGAGGTTAGATTCGGATTTTGGTTAATTAGTCGTAATTGTGTTTCAATTTAATGACGCTTGCGAAGTCATAACCAGGAATGAAGACAAAACAATAAATAAAGTCGCGCTGTAACCTGGATTTAAAAATCGTGTGCAATTCTTTAGGTTTAAGTAGCCCAACTATAAATTGCAGTTCATCATGTCGAAAATTTATGCGGTTCCTTTGTTGCAATACCAATAAACTACCGATGCAAACAGTGCACGGTGTGCATAAGTACGAAACGCGATCGTAAACTAACACCTCTAAAATATGAATCCTGAGCCCAGGCATCGCCCTGATTTACATGAAGGACCCTCGCAATTATAAATATTTTACGGCGGAAGAAGGAGAGGAGAATCAACAGCAGAAGGAGAAGAAGAAGAAGCCTTCGAAATTATGCGCGCGCCAGATTTGCATTCCGGAATTTGCATCATGAGATGCGGCGGCGCACCGGAGTAACTTATGACTTAAACATGAAACCGACCTTAATGCATCGCAATTTATTTCTGCGTTCGGCCAAATTGCAGGCAATCACTTAACTGTCCGCGTAACATAGTTAAGTCCGCTACGTTTAAATTACGAACGCCTTATTTTACACGAGCATACGACGATAAGAGACTCTCCTCTCTCTGCCTGATCTGCCTGAAAATAATTACGCATGCGAGAAAGAAATTTGCATCCTTATGGCGTAAGAAGCGAGAACAAAGAGTGTTTAAGCGTGCCGCTAAACGCATGCGTTCCGTCACGATCCTAGAAAGTAAAAATTAGTTTAAGTTGGCTGTACAGATGTCATGTAGAGACATTAGAATAAAATACCCTGAATGTATTCGATCTACCGATCGCAGATCCAAGTTCTTTTCGGTCAACGGAACGTACGCAAAATTAACGTTTTAATGGAGGGAATTCCATGCTGAAAAATGAAATCCAAGTCGTTTGAACCTACACCAGCAGATTGTATTTCTTTCAAAATAATTCATTAAATGTGTTTTCGACGAGATGCTGACTATTTTGATACGTCGATTTTTGGACCAGAACTTTTAGAAAACGCACGGATTATATAAAAATGGGAAATTTGTAGTTTAATGTATTCATTATAAATGACCATTCAATCAATTTACTAGGCATTCAGTTGTAAATCAGATAGCCAGTAATTAGTAGAAATGAGCACGTCGCAGTGAGTTAGTCGTGAATCGGTGATGTTTGCCTGGGACGAAGAGCCAAAGTACATTGGACGATATCATAAAAACATTAGTTATCTTTATGCTCGGTTTTGCCAAGCAAGCGAGTGACGACGCTATGAGTAATAATTATATTTTCGTAGAAGTAACAATTAGTTGAAGCAATCTGCTCGAGAGATTTTATGAAAGGCAATTTAATTCAAACTAATTTTTATTTAATTAGTGTGTAAATGTAATTTAGTGATTGAAACCAAGGAACAATTCTCTCTTATCCGCGCATAATCAATTTAAAACTAACCTCTCCCAACCTCGTGACATGGTGGAGGCTTGAGCCCATTTCTTTTCGTAATAATAACATAATATGGGCTTCATGCAAAACCGCTGCATAATATCTATTTTCTGGGGTCAGGGTTGCGTATTTAGAGTTGACGTTATTGCAAAAAAACCCATAGATTTAATAAACTCAGGCATACTTAAGATTAATATATATAATATAAGCCGAGCGTTATTGTTTACAATCTTTCGCGTTCTGTTCTCATAGCGACGGCGAGTAGTTTTTATATCCCGGGCTGACGACGAGAAAATTCTTCCATCGAAGACGTCAGAACGTCTTTCTTGGTTCTTCGACGAGACGAATTTATCTGGAGCTTTCCATGAGGGCGCGCCAGGCTCTGACGCATGATTTTTGCGTCAGGCGCTAATTCGTCACAATACATTATTTTTGCCGAAATCATCGGAAGTTCGTAAGTTTGATCGCATTGATTATTCTATTCTATTACAAAATTTTTTGATTTATTTTAACCTTACCTGGAAGAAAAGGTCATCTATAATGGTTTTATATTACTGTAGGATGTACGGACGGGGATTGGAAGCCACCTTTCAACCCCTTTTTGTCCCCAATTCTTTTGACAATCCGTTCAATGTTGAATTTAGATTTCTTTGTTAACAGCGCCCTGGTTTCAAATAAAAATCTGAATCTGTAATTATCAAAATGTATTCAACTATAAGAGAAATTTTCTTACAATCACAAAGAGAGTCACAACGAAGAATATGCGAATTAAATTAAATTAATTAATTAAATTTTGACAATTATCATAAAGTTGAGGACAGATCTACATAAATCAAATTTTTGTCAACAATTATTCTATATTCAAACTCACCCTCGCCGATCGTGGATGCTTCTCAGGTACACTTTATTTAAATTAAATCAGGGAAATTTAAAGATGAAATAAATTTTAGATTTTGAAAACTTTACGACGAGGAATTTTTAAGACGCGTGTTACATAGGCTAAGCCATACTCGGAACTCTGCCGCGAACTTTCTTCTCTTGTCCTATTTATTATAAGTTCCAGGTTGACGTGCTCTAGTTCCGGGGTTCCTTAGAAAGCCCACGCACTGAAAACTGCATTTCATGCAAGTATGAAACTTTCTAATGAGGCTCCGTTGATTCACGTTCTGCAAAGCAGTGCAATGCAAGCTTGTTCTCTGTTTTTTTTAACATAATGCGCTCGTCCCTAGTATGATCTCATTTTATATTGCCGGCTGACTAATGCTTTCGTTATAGAAGCTGCATGTTTTTAATTTTGTAATTCCATGTGAATCATACCTCGACCTGATTTCTAATTTAGAAAAGCAACTTAATTAAATAAAGTGTACCGAATTACAAAATGATAAGAATCTGGATTCTTACATCACATTGCTATTTCACTCATTAAAATGTTCCCCAAGGTTCTATCTTAGGACCTTTGCTGTTCTTCCTTGTATTTAATGATTTAATTCATTTTGTCAATTGGTTTTCTTTCGCCGATGATGCCAAGTCCGACGGATTGCGTTTTCTCTATGGGATTCAATAATTCTAGTGGTGTTGATTGGTGCAGTAACAGATTACCGTCTCTGTAAGTGTAAGGTCAGTTCAGATCAGATCAGTTTTTCTCGTTAACATTTTCCAAAGTTTGCGACTGCGATTAAGGGAAACGTCTGTCTTTAAAAATTAAATTAATGAATCTCAATCCTTACAATTTTACTTTACTTAATTTTTAATTTTAATTCTCACTCCACTCCATTCCACACTCCTGCTCCCGAGGTCTTGACAAGTCTGTGATTTGCGATCCCGTTGGGCAACCACCACAGATAAAAAAAACCTAATTTAGCTACGATATTCCGCTTAATTTCTCGTTTTAACCGTTTCTATTCAATGTTTCTGTTCTCCGTTTTCTTTACTGTCTTACTACTTGCCGTCTTCGGATTCCTAATTGGCGCACATAAACATACACGCTTAGATTTTGTAGCGTTTGTACTTTTTATGCAATGCGGAATGCGAGCGTGGGTAACGCGGTTGACCTACTGAAACCTTTAATGGATGATGATGCCGCTTAATTTGGTACTACATATAATTGCAATATTTTAAGTAGAATTTAATTTACTTTATTCCAAAATAATTTCATCGTGATAATATACAAAAAAAAAATCTTCTTAAATAATGTTTCTTTTTTAACTGTGCATATTTTGAGGACGGACAAGAACATGTCTTGGGGTCAAAATATCTTGTTTTCCGATTAAATAAATAAATAGGACATCAACAAATTGGAACCATTTCTAACATTCTAGGCCTAATTGAGGGGTGACGCGGAGGGGAGGCAATAAGAACTGCAATTATTACAAAACTTCGATCTTTTCTTAAGATTGTCTTTTCAACTTAAAACTTAAAATCTCCATAACTCCGCCAATTTTGGGAATGTTATCCGTATTTTGGTGTCATTGTCTTCAGAATTTTGTCCTTTTGTCCTATTTCCGAAAATACGAATTACTTACTTTAAAAAAAAAAAAAACGGTTAGGGTCCCTTCTTTCCGATCGCGTCGCATTTAAGAAATGGCACATTAAAAAATTTTTACGAACGGAAGAAACTCATTTTATTTTCAGCGTTAGCACACCAGCTACAGGTGTCCCGTCAACAATTTCTCATTTAGTTTAACATAGAGAATATAAGTCTGCACGTGCGGTTGCCTAACAATATAATAAAAATCGTTATCCTATTTTGTTTCATTAGAAACTGTTAGCAGTTGGATGTCGCTTGCTTCCTCTTGCTTTTTGTTAACTAAACATCACGTTAAATTTAATTAAATGGGACATGTCTACAACAAAGAGTCGCCGGGGGTTTCCCCACAGAAGAAACATTATCGGCGCTTGGAGAAAGATATATCGACGGACGTGATTTTTTTTTAAATACCATTCAGTTACAAAAATTAATTAAAATTTATAGTGTATTATTGATATTCCTAGAAACATTTCGATCTTCTGTTTAAATGGTATATTGTTACGACCTCTACCGCTATATCGTTCACTTATACAAATTAATAAAAAAAAATAACAGTGATATTCCTAGAATATTTCGATTTTCTTTTCGTTGGTAAATGGTATATTGTTGCGACCTCTAGAAATGAGAGAGTCGCCGGGGGTTCCCCACAGAAGAAAAATTATGGACACCTCGAGAAAGAGATGCGGGCGGATGTCATTTTTTTTTTTAATTCCGATCAATTATACAAATTAATAAAATAAGATATAACACTGGTATTCATAGAAAATATTTCGATCTTTTATTCTTTGTAATATTAATTTTATTATTTTTAAATTCCTAAAATAATATTACGTGAAATTTTAAATTTCTGATATTTTTTTTACAGGGAATTTCAAGAAAATACGAATTTGTTAAAAAAATTAAATTATTAATAAATTTGTAATAAGTCTTAACTTTTAAAATTAATATGTTTTAGTTTATTAACGATTAATATTCTTTGTTGTATTTCAAACAAGAAGGGGAGGGGGAGGCAAAAAAATATATATATGTAACGTTTTTTGTTATAGGAATTAAATTTAAGAAAGAAAAAAACACTCGTATTTTAAACTGTTCATAAAAAGGCAAGAGGAGGGGGGAATTAATTGTAACAATTTTCTTCTGTTTTTCTTCCATTTTCGTTTTTATTATTTGATCTGTAATACTAACCCCCAGTTTTACAAAAAATATTTAATCACTGATTAATTCAACAGTGTGATTAAAACCTGTGATTGGTTTGGTGAAACAATATAATTGGTTGTTTCAAATATATTGTTTAAGTTCGTCCAATGACGTTCCCTAATCAGAGAATTAAATTAATCGCTGATTAACCATTTTTTTTTGTGAAACCCACCGTATGTGTAGTCGGACAAGAGCCAAATTATTAAAAATTACTTTTTTTGTTGTAGATTTGTAGTTGATGAACACCGAAAAAAATATTCAAAATTTATTAACAAGCTTCGGAAAACATGTTTTCTGAAGTGCACGATGAAGGAATTAGTTTAGGGTTGCGGGGAAAGGACGTTGCTTGAATATTTTTTCTGTCAATATATTTAGGGGACCCTGGAATAAAGAAAGTCTTCTTTAAAGGGTAGTTTTAAGTTACAAAATTACTTTAGAACAAAATTATGAATGAGAACAAAAAAAAGGTAAAACCAAACATAGTAGAAAAACGGCTATTTCATCGAAATAAACATAAATAAACTGCTTTTAACGTCTTTATTATTAATTAAAAAAAAAATGTTCAAAGTTAAGTCTATACTCGAATCTACCCTTGCCGAATTTTGTTCAAAGATACTCCAAAGTCAAAGTCTCTAATTCTAATCGATACTTAAAGACAGCAAGAGATCATTTTTATGTTGGCTGATCTAATTTACCGTTAGCATTTGAGTGTCTAATTGAATTTAGCCTCTCGGTGACGTATGCAAATTGTGTACGTTTAAAAAACTCGTCGAAATATTTACATTTATGAAATAAACCTCACAAAAGGCAAAGCTTGATGATTGTTATCCAAAAAAAGAAAGGGATGAAGTATGATGAATTGAAAGGTTATGCTTATAATTACATATTTCATGAGCTTAGAAAAAGTCTCAAGTTATGTTTATAATTCAAGTAAATGGTTTTTAATGTAGTGGATTATTCATGATTTTTGAATGGTTTTTAAACTCTAACCGGACAGAATTATAATTGGAAATGCACTCAACGTTTCACCATCGATTGAATAGCTTCGTCCTGACGTACTTATAATTTTCATCGGACAAGAATTGATTTCAGTTTATAATTCAAGGTAAAGGAAAAAAGCTAATTTTTCTAATGACTGCAATTTGAAGATTTGTTATTATTCACTTGACAAAATAAAATTTCGAGTGCTTTAATGCTTAATATTTATTCAGTTTTGAAAATAATTCTTGTGTCAAATCTTGCATGGTGTCTAAGTGTGAAAAAATCAAATTTCAGGAACTGTTAACCAGTAAGGCAAAAGAAATAGAAAGTTTTTTATAGTTCACAAATGTATGTAGGTCATTTTCTAAAAAAATATGAAAACAAACTCGAATGTAAATGAAAGCTTTTTATAATAATTAAATAATGACGGGAAGTTTAGAAAAACGCAACTGATAATTTTCAAAATACACGCTCAGAATAAACATACAAACAAGGAAATTAGTGGCAGAATTATACCAGATAAATTACACGCCTTGGACGTATAACAACTCATTCGCATTTATTATTATTATTGATAATTATTAGCTCCTACCTACAGTCCGGCTCAAAAACGAACGAACGAGAAAAGAACTCCGGCACACTTTATCATTTTTTCCGGCAGGCACTCCGTCTGTATAATTACGAATTCAATGCGCACTTCGTTTAAATACCTACACATTAGTGGAGAGCTGTATTCTGTGTTTATAAATATTAATAAGCGCGCTGGTTAATAATAATGATATTAATTAAGATGTTGGTTCGTTGTTCGAGAGAGGGAGCGAAAATCTCCAGACGGAAAAGTTGAATGCAAACGCAAATCAGCGATAATCTAACAATGTCAAACACATTGTTGCTTGCAAATTGATCGTCGTTTGCATACACGCGCAAGAATCGCGTTTGAATTTCAAAAAAGGCAATCACCAATTAACAAATGTAATAGGGGTCTTGGAGTGACAAGGACAATAAGGATAATAAGTCCTAGTTTACTACTTCTAGCTCTAAACTTTTATCACTCAGCTAATAATACTAAAATGTAAGATTGTTTTATCTTCTTCTTCATCAGACGTTTCTTTGTCGTCGATTGTTGCTGATTGATGTAGACGGAAGTCCCAGCGCATATTTTACAATAAATATACGACGACTGCGTATTTTATGAATAAAAAAAGAAGCAGGCCATCTATAAATCGTGGACAAATTCCTGAAATTTCAGTTGCTGGAAGTAACTGTACGCAGGTACTATCACTTTCTTCTTTCGGTTCTTGAGATTGTTCGTGGAAAAATTGGTGGAGCGCGACGCGGACGATGGCGCTGCTGATGCTGCTGCCCACGATCTTTTTAATTGTGAGTTGAACGTGCGCTTTTTCGTGTTGATCGCTTTTGTGCACGAAATTGGCTGGCTTTTGCCTTCTTTTTTTGTGATCAATTCGAAAAAAAAAATGATGACGGACGAAAAATGGGGGTCCTAAATGCCTATCAGTTCAAAGAAAGAACAAATTTAGATTTTATTGTACGCAGACGATTAGGTGATAGATGGTAATTTCATTTTTGGTTGGTAACTACAGTTAAGAATTGTTGAAATCTGTTAAGCCCACTATACACTCGGCAATTCATACATTCATACCGTACCGTTCGTTTTAAAACGATTTAGAAATCATTGTTGGCTTTATTTGCTTAATCAACACAAATTGTGCTCAGGTACATAGTAATTTATTTTAGACTTAGTAGACTTTCATAAAATTATTCAATTTGTGATTAATTTTGTTTGTAAACTGACACACAGCGTAATTAAGATAGACGTCGCCTTAAATCTTAAATAAAAGAAAACTCAAAGTTGAAATGTCAACAGCGATGACGTCAATGCGTCATAGTGATCGCCGCCGAATTATGTGCATTAAAATAATCAATACGCTTAAATCATGCCTATATTTATTAAGTGGTACGATTCATGTGTGTGTGTGTGAACATTATCGTGCATGTAGGCCGGCGACTGCCTGCCCTCTTGAGCGATCAAGTGGGTGGCTGAATTGGTTTATGGATGGGGGCGATAGGTCAATTGGCAGTCAGTCCTAAGAAGCCGATCCACACAACACACATAGGTTTAACCTTAAGTCTAATAAACCTAATATTACTCCGGCACTGGAGTTTTCCTTCCTTCTAAGAACCGACCGCGTGCTCGTTTAATCGACTCGTCGATTTGCACTCGCTCACCCGATTGTGCAAGATAACCAACCGTTAATTAACTGTCGGAAATGCAAACCCAGTTTGCCCAATTTTTGAGAAGGAACCGGCCGATTAATTTTGATTGATCGTATGTTAATTTGCTCGAAATTGGGCGATAAATCATGAAAAAATTGACAGGTAATAGTTTCATAATCAGGTCTCGTAAAACTACTTCATAATAAACTACAGAGTTGCTAATCAAAAAAAAAAAAAAAAACGTGCGAATCAGAAAGCCAATTTTAGAATAAAGTTGTCTGTTTACTTATGAATCTTATCATCAATCATCAGTTTCGTAGAAAATAATTTATAAAATTGAGATTATCAAAAAAGGAAATTGGTTTGGGTCACGTGAAAAGACAATCCCACACCTATAGACATACATGCTCGTAGTCATGCTCGTACTGATTAACTCTAAAATTGGGAAGAGATACATCTACATGTATGTGTGTCCCATTTCCCTTGTATAATATTCAGAACTGCAGGTAATCAAGGTTTTCGCTCGTTGAGAAATCCTAGAAAACCGTGAAAAATCAGGGTATTGCTAGTCCTGCGCTTACAGACATACATGCTCGAAGTCATGCTCGTGCTGTTCTTCCTAAAGCTCTAAAATTGGGAAGAGTTACATACCCATATATGTTTGTCCTTTTCTCTTATTGTATAATATTTAGAACGACAGGTAATCAGGGTTTCCACTCACAGGGAAATTCTAGAAAACCGGGAAAGGTCAGGGAATTGAGAAAAGATTCAGGGAAAAGTCTTGCTTGTTTTAATGCAAAAGTCAGCGAAATCTGACTTTGTAAAACTGGAAAATTGCTTCAAATATCAAAAAAATAGAAGAATTGTGCACAATTTTAGTAAATTGTGAAATAGTGTATTACTTTATTAACAAAAAAAAAGAGTTATTGTGGGGTCATCAATATAGGCAACCGTATAAGCAGCAGTATTCATTGGGTGGCCTATACAAAGACTTCTTGTTTTTTTGAAAAATTTAATTTATTTTATTTTTTTCAATGTGTTAATTGTTTAATTTGTAAACGTAATTCAACAATTTTCTCCACAGTGCACCTGATAATAATAAATAAATTACGTCCACTGTCCTTTAATGTTGACGAGACTCAAAATTTTTATGCTTTACATCTGAAGATGACAGAAACTTCTTGTCGAAAACAAAATGATGTGACTGTTGTTTCAATAGAAAAAAAGCCCTTTTATTAACAATTCCAGTCAAAAACTTTAGCAATTCTATTAAATAAATAAATTACCTACTCTATTTCTGTTCTTAAAACAGGAAAAAAATGTTTAAAAATGTACGAGATTAGCAAAAAAAATGGCATAATCTCAGACAATAGTGTTTTTTAATTTTTTTGAGGAAAAACCAGGTGAAACCTGGAAAAGTCGGAGAATGTTTCAATGAAAACAAAGTGCAAAACCTGTTGTAAAGTACACGATTTATTTGATGCTGCTTACACTAGAAACAGGAAAAAACGAATTAGGTTTTGGTGATTTTTTTAAATTAGTAACATTTGTACCCCTACTGGAAGGACAAATTTGTTTCCTGCAATTAAGGAAATTAAGAAAATTATTTAATCTCCGTGACTCGCGAAAAAAATTATTTTTAACAAAAACAAAAAAAATTCTTGGCGCTTTTAATATGGGCAACCTCATAAACGTCCGTGTTTATAGGGTTGCCTACACTAAAACTTCTTGTTTTTTGAAAACAATAATTTATTATCAATTTTTTTAAACAGTAATCGTATTTCAATAATTTTTTCAATTATTACACGCGGGATTTAATACAAAAAATTAAATTTTTATGCTTTTGTTGTTATTGTATCTATTCTGAAATTGGGAAGATACCGAAAACTGTTTAAATGTGTAAAGTTGAAGAAGTTGCATAATCGCAGTCAATTGCGAGTTTGTAATTTTGTAAATGAAGTCAGGGAAAATCTGGAAAAGTTTTGACAAAACAAAACCAAGTCCGTTTCGGTTTTATTATTATGACGTGATAATTTATTTAATTATTTAAAGAAATATTCTACGTTGTTGGTTATTACCTCAAAGTTTCGGCACTTTTTTTCATTTAGTTAGTTAGTTTTCGTAGCAAAACAGATATTCCATGGCACTCTGCTGTCCTATTTTTAAATGATCTCATTGTACAGGGTGTTAATAAAAAACCTGTATACTGCTTGGCAGGTGATAGTAGAGCTCGAACTTTTTAGAAGGGAGTAATTAAAATGAAGGAAGCTTCAATAGCTTCGAGTTATAATGGGAACCAAGCAACACTTTATTAAACAACTAATATCTACATTATCTATAAATCTTTGAAATCATTTTAAAAGTAGTTTTCCACACTCTTCGACACTATCGTCATGAGTAAGTCTTTTAATTTGTATGGGGAACCTATTCAAAAATTTCACAAACTGAAAACTCCTTCGACATTTGATAATTTCACATTTAAAAGTAACTATCCCAAAATACTCTTCGCACTTCTCGAGTGACGTCTTCGTCGAAACCTCAGTGTACAAATTTGCTTGAACAGAAGTCGATCTTCTCTAAAAGTCTTTCATTGCATGAGTTCCACGGCCAAACATTTCCATTTCAAGCTTTGATGAACTGCTCTTTACTCTTCTCATTTGGTATCTTCATCGAAACGACAGTGTCCAAACTTGCTCCAAGAGAAATCCGTATTCTCTAAAATTCTCCAAGCTTGCTTCGACAGAAATCAATCTTGTCTAAAAGTCACTATTCCTTGCACTTCTCGATTCATGACTTCATCGAAACGTCAGTGCTTCGACAGAATCAATCTTCTCTAAAAGTACTTCGTTGTACGAGTTCTACAGTCAAACATTTCTATCCCAAGCTTTGATCAGTTTACTCTTTACTCTTCGAGTTTGATTGCAATTGATGTTATTTTTTGTTTAGGCATTTCGAGAGTCATCCATCGTTTACTCTTCACATCTTCAACCAAAAGAGAAGATTCTTTTTTGTTATATACAATATAGTTAAAATAAAATTAAGATATGCTACGCAAAGTACATACAGAGCTTTATCAGTTCTTCCTTCCAAAAGAATTAAAAATATTTCTCTTCAATCAGGGAGCGTTTTGATGAAAATAAAGCGTGAGAACCGTGCTGATTGAATTTTGTGATTCTTCGAGTATTATACAGGATTGAACAAAGTGTAAGTGAACGTCCCCAAAGATAACTACTCTTAGAAATACGTGGAAACAAACAGATACTCCAAAACGTAAAAATAATTACCCCTAATAAAAATGGATTAGTTCTTGAATGGAATGGCTCCCAAAGTAGTGAATTTTTCTCTGCAGTTTTATAAACGTCGACAATTGATCGCATTGATGATGGGTACTGGAATGATGGGAGACGCCTTGTCTTGACGTCTTTCAGCGTTATACAGATCACGAACGCTTACGATACGAATTGAAGAAGCGATTTCTCCGTGTGAGGAGTACAGCTTTGGGTGTACTCTAGTTACTTGAATCAATCTGTATATGCTGTTAATCAACGAAACTTTTTATGTATAATTATTTTGTTGGTACGAGACAAGCCAAGCTTGTTGATGTGTATAGTGTCGGACTCAATATGTTGCAGGTACATTTTTCACTGCTTCTTGTTTTTTTTTTCTTCGAGCATAATAAATAATAATTGAGGCTATTACTCCCTCGCTAATTACACGCCATGAAGTTGATTTATTGCTAATTACACTCATTGTGCTTCCGCCCACAAGCGGAACGCACATGCGATGGCCCGCCCTAATTTTTGACACAGGAATGCCACTAACTAACCGCGATGATAACGACACGCTCGTAATTTGTTAACACATGCCCGATATCGCCTTATTTATTGCCCGTTCCTCTTGACCCTATTACGCTCGCGGTCTCCAAAATATTTTTCAACCCGCGCGGCCTTATCACCACCGCGTGTATTATTAAGTAATTTGCAAGGTCGTTGAGTGTACATACATACGTACGTATAACGACGGACACGCTTAGTTTAATTCAATATAAATGATGGCCGGCACGGAAAACGCGGTTAAATGGAGCAAATATGCGCGGAATGAGGTTTAAATGATAGGGTTCCCCGGTGATCGGCACACCCTGTGCATAAATACGGAAAGCTTTTTTTTGCGCGGTTTTCATTTGTTTAAAAGCCTATTTCCTACGCTGCGTTGAGTGATTCGTGTTTATTTTATCCCTGGGGTGTTTTGTTTATGAAAATACTTTTTTTTTGTTTCTGTTTCCAAGATAAGTTCAAAATGAAAATAGATTTTTTAATGAATAGGAAAATTGACAAAGTTGCATTAAAATTTCGATAAACGATTTAAAATATTCAATAAATTTCTCTCTTAGATTTTGTTAAAACAGTTATTGCAAGCCAAATTCAGAAACGGTATTTTTTTTCTCTTTGCTTTGTCCACTCTGCAGACGCCCATGGTCTAAGGATTGGTTAAGAAACACTGGACATTTCACAAAGAACAATTTTTTCAAGCATGTTAGTTTGGTTTAAATAAATGATTCCTAAATTCCGAACCTTTTTTTACTATCGACCCCTTAGAGCCATATGACAATGAGAATTTTTGCAAAAAATTGCAAAAATTTGTTACAAAGCGACAGAGATAGGTTACCACGGTTAATGCTTATTGGCTGACTCGACACTTCTCTGTCAGTTTTTTACAAATATAATGCAAGTAACATCACCGTGTCATACAGGCCTTAGAGAAGAAAAGAAAGTAAGTAAGTAAGATCCAGGATGCTGATCCCTGAGGTTAGGAAGTGGTGCGAAAGAGGCAACGGGGAGTTGGGTTATTATTTGATCCAATTCCTCAGTGGTCGTAACTGCTTCAAAAATATCTAAGCGTCATAAGGAAGGTGAATGGTGCAAGGCGCAAGAATACTGTGGGACCGACCCAGATGACTCAGAACACGCGGTTTTGACATGCGACAGATGGACAAGAGAGAGGAAGGAAGTTGAGACATTATTTAGCCAGAGGCTGACTCCGCAGAACGCGGTGGGTAAAATGTTGGAATCAATAGAAAACTGGAAAGGGATGAGGGGCCTAGCAGATAAAGTCATGAAGACGAGAGAGGAAGAGGAGAAAAAGCGCGAACATAGGAGATAGAAATAGATACTGTTTCCCATAAAAAACGTGTCACTTTGAAGATGGATGACGCAAGGTGTAAATATTGAGAGTGAGAAAAAGAATTGGAAGAAATATGACTGTCAACAGGAAATGGCAAGGAGAACATGGGAATCGCCAAATTCATGAGGCGATGAAGGGCTAATTAATAAAGCCATGAAGAAACAGGAATAAGAACAGAAGAAAAGCGACCATAGGAGATGGGTAAATACAGGGATCCCTACGAGGAGAATTTTGGAATCGTCGGTAAACTTGAGATGCGATGAAATGGCAGTTAACAAAGTCACGAAGAAGAGAGAGCAAGAATGGAAGAAACGACCCTAGGGGGCGACGAAGATCTGGTTGGTTAAGCCTCGAAGAGGAGAGTTGAAGAAGAGAAGACACGACCCTAGGTGGTGACGAGGAGCTACTTGGTTAAGCCTTGAAGAGGAGAGTGGAAGAAGTGAACAAAAAGACCATATGGGAGAGGTAAACATACAGGTCCCCTTAGTCTCGAGATTATACTACAGTAGTTCCAGCATTTGAAGGGACACTTTGAAAGGGTGGGAGTTGAACCACCAGGACACCAAGACACACGGATGTCGCGGTGCCTTTTATAAGATTTTCCCCTCCTACCACTAAGAAAAAATGTTGTCGAGCATGTTGCCCAACTTGTTCCCTAGTGAGTGGCCTGCTTAAGAGTAAGGTTACTGTATTGAGAAGGTAACGCCTCGTTTCTCGACCCTAAATTGATAAAGACGCTCTAAGATGCGAAGGAAGAAAAAGGAAATGTAGATAACTTTACTGTTGTTATGGAGTTTACGCGAAATCTAACCGCAATTTAACCTCAAATTAAAAAAGAAGAGCAGAGAGTGAGATAGAAAGTTCTTATCTTGACCTGTACAGCAATCTTTAGAGCGCCATCTGTTGTCCAAAAGAGAAAACTAATATCCTATAACATAGCATTTCGTTCGACGCCGACGTTTTCAAAAAATAAAATCTAATCTAATCTGACTTCTAACTAGAAATCTAAACTCATTGCAAATTGTAATTTTAAAATGCAATTTCCTGAATCATGGGTGTCATCTTCAAAGCGCTATCTCTTGTCCAGAAGAAAAGAAAAAGAACAATTTCAATCGAAGTGCCTGTAACAGAAACGCTGTCCTAGAACTTCGCGGTGATTTTAATTGCGAAATTAAATTTTGATAATCTAAAATATTGCTGAACGATTTTTCAAAGCGCCATCTTTGGGCCATTAATGAAAGCTATTATGTATTCTAATTTTAATAATGGAATTAACGTTCTCAGTCATTTGGCTGAAATATCGTCCCTATTGGGAACCCTTGGTTTAAATTAATTTTCGAAACTGAAAATAAAATTATAAACTATGGTTGTAGAAAAACCAGAACATAAAATATTAAAATTAGATAACAGACAGAAGTAACCAGAATGAAACTTTTTTTCTTCTTTTCGTTTCTTTACATATCTCTTCCACATCTTTCATTTCAAATGCTTTTCTTCTTATTTTTGGGTATTTTAATAATAATAATAATAATAATAATATTTCAATTATACTTTAATAGTTCGTCGTTTCTTCCATTTCTAGATTGTTTCTTTGCAAAAATTAATAAACGCTGCTATGATGAAAATTTTACTCTATTTTTCGGATTTACTTGCTCTAAATTCTGAATTATTCAAATATTATTTAAATATTACAAACTTAACATCATGAAAGCACTGTTCGTCTAATTTATTAAGAAAATATTTCGATACAAGAAGATTTACGAGGATAAATGACATCCCGTAGGTATGTATATCAGCACTGCCAACTGTTCGTAACCGGATTGAGTGAATGATGTTAGGGTTCGAGTCTTGCTTGATCCTTAGATGTTTGTGATGTCGAAATTCTAACCCACACTTTCGATGTATCATACTGTACACATAAATTTGCGGTGACATTAAAATAAAATTATTCAATTTTCTTGTCAACCATTCATTTTTTTTTCTGATTAATTTACTTAGACCTAATCTAAATATAAATTCGCTTAGTCAAATCAACAAAAAAACAACGTCAGGACCGTTGCAAAAAACCAAGCATGTGTGTGTACACACACATAACTCACAAGAACGGTTAGTATCGCCTCAATAAATTTAGACGCGAAGGTCAGGGCCGGGCGCAGTTTTTTCCGCACAAGCGTACAGAAAAAGCGTTATGTAAACAAGCAACCCACGCAAATACGTTTGTTTTCGTGGGGCAGGGTCGCGACCTTGCCGTTCACAATTTGCGTAAACTGATAAACGTCCCCGGCATACATAACAACGTCGCTATTTTTAATCGTCGAGTGCATGAGCACGTAATTAAGATAACTTAATCGCCCCTGAATATCCTTGCTGTTAATGAAATGCAGTTTTCAGCTTCAGGGGAGTCTCCGTTGGTAATTGATTCTTTTGCTTTGCTTATCTAACGACCACGACGACGACAACTACGACGAAACAAACCAAAAACACGAAAAGTCAACCGAACGAGATTAATTATTTAAATAGCTATAATTGAGGCTGCTTTTTGTTTAAATAACAGCGGCTAGTTAGACGTGGTTTTCTCCCTGCGGGGATATTTAGACGTTATTAAACGGAATTTGCATAAGGAATACGGCAGCCGAGTCGCCTTAATAACAATAATTAGCGATGTTTAACCACGCCTTGTTTAACATATGCACGAAGAAAACAATATACTCTAGCCAAGCCGAGCAAATTGTGCAAAGAGGTTGGAAAATAAAATTAAAAGAAACAAGAACAGGGATTCAGAGGAAGTATGCTTTTTTAAAACGTCCAAAATTATTGTTATTTTGATAATCTATTTCGATTATGCTTAAATTGTGTACTTGCTGAAGAATGTATGTAGGCAGGGACTGTGTATAATCGTCAAGATTATTGATTTGGTTTGCTGAATCAATTTTTCAAACTCTTTCCAAAATTTGTTTCTTATTTCTTCAATTTCGTCCTGCAGTTTTATTTTTTTCATAAGACACTTCCATTTTTTCCATTTTCTATTCTGCTTTTCGTATCTTCCTCGTAGCGCCGTCATCAAAATGGGATTTTGGGATTGTGGAATATGGGAAGGAAACATATAAGAGATTTCCAAAAAGTCCTTGAAGTTGCCTTCCATATGGAAACATAGAAGAGATTTCCAGGACTTTAATGCTTCCTTCCCATATTCATGGAAACATAGAAGAGGTTTCCAGAACTTCTTGGAAAGTTCTGAGGAAACACAGAAGAGATTTCCAAAAAGTCCTGGAAGTATCTTCTATGTTGCCTTTCCATGTGGAAACATAGAAGAGATTTCCAGGACTTTAATGCTTCCTTCCCATTTTCATGGAAACATAGATGAGGTTTCCAGGACTTTTTGAAAAGTTCTGAGAATCTCTTTCATATTTCCTTCCCGTTCTTATCTACTATCTTAATTCAAAGTAATAATCCAGGTATTTAATTTGTCTACATGCAAATATGGAAAGGGAAAGATTTCCACCTTTTTCCAAGAAGTCCTGTAAAGGTGTTAGTTTGAGTTTTGTGATTAATCAAAACGAAAAAAGGAAACAAATTAAATGAGAGATAATTTAAGTCACAGAGACCAATAACCAATGTCATTTGCTTAAATATTCCCATGATTAATTAACGTTCCTCCTGTTGTATTGATTAACGTAATTTATCGGCACGCAAGGAGCGCAGGAGGTAACGTGCACGCACGCCGCAGAACGCCTTTCCGATCAACTCCTAATTCGAGAAGTGGCCATTAATATGAGTTAGGAACCGGGAGTACCGAACAAGTTACAAATCTTGTCGAGCACGTCGGGTGGACGCCATAAAATACCTGTTCCCACACTTTGCCCATTCAACTGTTAAGCCGGTGCGAGGTTAATGTAATCAGAAATCACGTTTGTGTGGAGAAAACGGCGTCAGAGCGGCAAAAAATTTGGCTTTTTGTTGCTTTTGAATTGGGTTTTTGTAGCCGGTGTGATCATGGAAATATGGGCGTTCACTTTACGACTTAGAAATTATCGAGAGAGTGATCGTCCTAAAACAATCCAAATGTCCAAAAAAAAATAACATTTAAATGCAATAAAATTGAAAATTGATGCTCATAGAATCTTTGACTGGCATAGTCCAAGGTTATTTATTCTCTTCATGGAAGGGGCAAATGCCTACCAATGGAATTAAAAATGGAAACGAGCTCTGCGATGAAGAAATAGACTTTTGGAAAGGAAAATGAAACATCATAAGCAGTCAACTTGAACGTAATTTACAATTCAGAGTAATTTTTACACTAACTCAATAACTTATGGTAACGGCATCAAAATAATGTTAACTGAAAAGAATTTTGTCCAATACAAACTATAAATAGAACGCCCTAGATGACGATATTGAAATTTTATTCTCCTCATAAAATTCCTAATGGAAGAAGG
This sequence comes from Prosopocoilus inquinatus, assembly GCA_036172665.1. Classification (NCBI taxonomy): domain Eukaryota; kingdom Metazoa; phylum Arthropoda; class Insecta; order Coleoptera; family Lucanidae; genus Prosopocoilus; species Prosopocoilus inquinatus. The sequence goes on from CM069873.1 coordinate 6,046,282, forward strand.
AAGCGCCCATCAAAGCAAAATGTTATTCAAAATTAATTATGCCATAGATGATGATATTAAAATATTATTCTCCCCACTAAATTTGTAACGGAAGAAGCAAACGCTTACCAATGCGAAAATGGAATCAAAAATTAAAAAAGGAGCTTTGCCATGAGAAAAAAACTTTTGGTAAAGAAGAAAAAAGGTTAGAATCTAAGGTTCTAAGTTAACCTCACCTTTATTTAATTAATTCAGAGTAATTTTTACACCGAGTTAAAGATCTCGGTGATGTTGTTGAAATGTGATCCTCCTCACCAAATTTCTAATGGAAGAAGCAAACGCCTACCAATACTAAGATGGTATCAAAAATTAAAATATCAGCCTTAGTCTGAGTTGCTCACTGGAGGTTTAAACTACGTTTAACGTTAACTGGGATTTTATACTTTTTTTGGTTGTTCAGACAGTGATTAAAATGTAAAACGTAGTTTACCTATGAATTAAGATGTAGTTTAACTACGAAAGAAAACTGTGGTTTGATGCTCAACCAACAGTTAATAAATTGCTGGTTTAATCGGACACTGAGCCATTCAGCCTTAGGCCCGATTTCTTCTCCTCCCGGTAAATTTATCTGCCAGGTAATAACCTCGGAAACTATTATAGATACAAAGTTTTTCAAGGATAATACCTGCCAGATAATTTTATCGGGACGTAAAGAAATCGGGCATTAGTGCGTTAAATGCCTTGGTAGGTGTAGGATCAGGATTAGGACCATCATTTTTATTGAGCATATGAGTACATATTTCTCGACTTCTTGCTGCGAAGCCTCCACAAAGCAGTTCCATTTGCCAAATAAGTACCGTGTTGGATAAAGAAAATATGGGGCAGCCGTCAAGTTTGCGGGAGGATTTATTTAAAGACCTAAGCAGGCATCGAGTTAGATAAAGACATTGATTTTTAAAACACACCGAACCTCCCTGTCTCTAACCAACGTAACGAGTCATGAGATCTAAATGGGGATTAGAACAAAAAAAGTGATCCAGTGAATACACCTACACATAACCCTCATTTCATGACGCCTTAAGTTAGGCAACACAAAACTCGATCCAACTATTTTGTGTGAGATTACATTTTGGAGGTCGCCTAATTTTAAAACGTACTGTTTTATGAATTTTATTTGGTATTGCTTATGAGCTGTTTGCTTAGTATTGCTGCACTCGAACGAATTTTTAACTATTTTTGGTTTAAAAAGTCGCAGGTGAAGAATAAGTTATTGGAGATGGGGGTATTTCAGAGCGGTCTTGGATGTATTGGAAGAAACGTAATTAATATAATGGTTAAGAAATTAATAAGTTTTCAACTGTCTTTCGCAAAAATATCGTAATCGGCTTTTAAGTTAGTAGTCATTAAACTGACTTCTTCATCTTCTTTCAATCTATTTCATTTTTTTCTTTTTTAATGGGTAAAGTATTATAGGATTGTCGAACACATGTACTTAGGCGTCAATTGATCAAGTCGTTTGTTTTCTAACTAACTAACCTTTGTTATAAGCCTACTTTATCTTGTTATAACATTTTTTACTTTCAAATTCTCTCCTTTAAAATAGTTACTCCTATAAAAATTCCCCAATACTGCTGTTTACAAACTTTAGTTTTAGATTAATTCTACTGAAATCAAGTTTATTTTTCTGTTTTAATAAATAATTCAAATAAATCTTAATTTAACAGCCTCATAAAGAAAACCTCGTAAACCAATTAAACGCAGACAAAACAGTAGGAAAAACTAACATGATAAAATGGTATCAATTCTTGGAAGTTTAAGTAACAAAGAAAAATATTGAAAATAAACTTTGAAAGGAATTTGGCAGAAAAATAACGATGAAAATGAGATAAATCGAATTCTAATGTATTATCTGTTGTAGTTTTGAAATTCACAGTTCTTTCTATCTCTTTAGGAAAGAATAAAACACATCTCCGTTAATTAAACTCATCGATAACCATCTTAAAAAAATGCAAAAGTCTTCAGCAGTAGAAAAGCTTTTCTTGTTAACTAAGAGATGGCGCTGCGAACTTTCACGTCTTCACGACTTCAAAAATGTGGTCTGCTAGCGTTTATACTGAGGAATCTAATGGGTGACAAAATAGAGAACATTATACTTATTTTCAAAAATATTTAGTTATTTTTCTTGACCTATTGAGTCACCCTTGTATGCAATAACCAGATTTTTTAAATTTTCGTGAAAAACAAATCATGATACTCCTAAAAATAATATAAGTTTTCATGTTAAAAACTATAGATAAATTGTCTTTGAACTCGATGGATTAATTAGATTAATAAAATTGTAATATTGAAGAACTGGAACTTGCTTCTCACAAAATCTTTGTTTTTTTTTTACTGTTTAGCTCGCCTGTTTGTGACCAATTACAGTACAGTATATTGAAATATTTTTTTCTTAATTATTAACATTGTAGAAGCACTAAAAGAAAGAGACAGTGAAACAACATACACATACCGGGTGATCATTTAGTTAGTAGTTTGATTACTCTTGATAATGAATTTCCTGATATTTTTAATATGATTTTAATTATTAAAAGTGTCCTTATCAAGAGGAGTCATGCTAACCTTGTATGTTTCGAATTTGAAATGATCACCCTGTATAGGTACCTACTTTGATATCGAAAATTATTTTGGTCAAGAGTAGTCATGGACTTAAAAATTATACCTATTTTTATATCAAAAATTATTTTGGTCAAGTGTAGTTATGAATTTTAAAATTATTATCGGAGCCTTGGTTTTATTTGCTGTTAATAGGACATTCGCTTTCCATTTCATGACCGCCCTTGATCAAAATAGTCTTTGATGTCTCGTTATTTTCCACGTGAAAATGAGCGAGTATTTTTCGCAAGTAATTTGTGAACATAGCTTTTAAATCAATTAAGCGCATCGCTCATATTTCTAATAATTTTTAATTGTTTTGGTCTGCATGAAGTCAAGGTTGCTGTTGTCTCAGGTAGCTCAGTGAGGGAGGGCGTGGTCCAAACGTGCAAACAAGCAGCAGGGTGAACAACAATAACCCAGCTGAGGATGACAATATGTACGTGGTCATGAAACAGTGATCACGCGACTCCTTCTTCACTTGATTTGTCTTTTCTTTTTTTGGATATTTCCCTTGCAAGACTGGGGTACGAAAAAATTTACGAAATTCTTCATTTTTGTGCTAGTATAGAAATTTATTTATAACCATTGCTTGGATTTTTTGGTAAAATTCTTTTCCTTTTAATTCCTCACGAAACGAACCCAAACTCTACTCTGAGATTTATCTTCTTTCTTCTTACTATTTTATTTTAAATTTGCAACAGTTTATTAAAATAGACGTCTTAATATTCTAAAAGAGAGAAACCAGATTTAAACTCATCGCGAGCTGCTTCTCGACTTATTCGATTATAATTTCAACCGAAAGGCCCTCCAGTCATTTACTTCGGATTAAATTACGCAAATCAAGCAATTAATTAATCTTGAACTCCGATTATAATATTATTACAGAAACGTCATAATCCAGAGCGTCAACGTCTTCGCAAAGGACAAGTTGTTTTCCAACGCTAATTTTTAGGAATTAAGATGGCGGCAAATATGGAAATTGCGTGGCGGATATCACGTTCGATATAACGAATTCGAATTCGAATTCGATTCGAATAGTTCGAAAAAATAAATCGAATCGAAAACTATTTGGAAAAATAGAACGCTTTCTGTCTACCTCCAAAGCCAAATCTCCAGTTCAAAAATTCCCTGTATTTATTGTAGAAACTGAACCAAATTTGGTGCAAGTCTAAAACATCCTTTAATCACTATTTTGATTGATTCATCTGCGTTCGTATAGTGATTTCATTACTGAATAATAAAAAGAGAAATGAAATTTGTAGAAACTGAATCAAATTCGGTGTAAGTCTAAAACAGCCTTTAGTCACTATTTTGGTTGACTCATTTGTGTTCCTATAGTGATATCATAATTGAATAATAAAAAGAGAAATGAAATTTGTAGGAACTGAATCAAATTTGGTGCAAGTGCATTGATTAACCTGCGTTCCTATAGTGATACCATAACTGAATAATAAAAAAAGAAATGAAACTTTAATTTCAGTTTAAAGCATTAATAAATTAGGAGTATGATTTAACACCGACCTGTTTACTCGTCTTGACTCGTTTAATTAAATTTCGCGAACCGAAAAAACCCGAAGCTCGCTCGTTTCAGTAGCAGTAAACTCCCATTTCTTTTTTTTTTTAAATAAAAAGTTCAACCTCTCTTGAGCAAACACTCATCGAAATTAATTTCCCGATCTTACAACCAAGCGCATCCCGAGCAGTTTGCATAAATTACACGCACCTATCGGGTCTGGCTTGCAACGGTACGACGGACGGTACGACGACGACAACAACAACAACAAACAACAAACAACAACAACAACGAGCCGAACAGTTTCGTGTAATTTCATTAAGACGAGAATAATCTACATATTAATTAAAACAAACGCCGGGAAGCCGGCGCGAGTGGAAGCGAAAGCTGCCGGCGCTGTTGCTTCTCGAGAAGCCGCGCGTGATTTTGTTGACCCGCATGATGATGACGAGAGGCGCACGAAACCGGTCGACACCCGCAGTTGCCGCAACAGGTGGATTCCTCGGGCTTCGTCCCAGTCATTCTCGATGATGTTGCTCTCTTCCTTACTCATGTTTTCCTGTTCGGAACACGGTCCGTTCTTGCATTTCGTGCGGTCCTGACAGGCAACGCCACCAACCGTAGCGGTTCATTCGTTCGTTTCTCTCCTTTGCGTTTCGCTCAGTTCCGCGTACCTAACTAAGTCCACATCTTAGTTCCTAATATTACATTATACAGGGTGCGTAAAAAGTATTGCACCAAAAGGGATTATGTAGAAACGGTTTGACATTTATTTACATTTGACGTTTGGTGAGGTTAAATTATACATAAATACACATACTTTGATATGAGTTTCATTTGTTTTGTGTAACTGGCGTTTGTCAGAGGCAGCCATCTTGAATTCTATTAAATAGTAACCCAGATTTAGTTTAGTGTCATTGTTATGTTTAGTATATCATAAACTTATTTATTCTAAAATATCGAAGAAAATTAAAAAAAATAAACTAACTTTGTAGAGAGGGGATAGGTACGTTCCCCTCACTAGCCCACGACTGCTTGCAATTTTCATCGGACACGAGTTAATAACTTTTAACTCGGTTTTAATTTTTTTATTTGTGATAATTGTTTCGGTCTCACTTGTATTAAAAAATCCTTTAGTTAGACAAAGAGTTAACTTCAGTAAAGTTACGTAAAGGATCGAAAATCCAGAACGTAAAGATGCAAGGTTTTTAAGAAAATTACAGTCGGAAGCAAAACAAAAGTAGACAAACTACAGTTTCCTGTAATCATTCTTTCCGAAAATAGTAGTGATTAAAGACGACTTTATGGATAACATTTAAAAAAGTTAAAAGCTATCAAAATTAACAAGTTTAAAGCTTTGGTAAAATCTGTGGATTCGTCTTTAATCTATGGCATTTTGAGAACGAAGAATTACAGGAAACTGTAGTTTGTCTACTTTTTTTTGCTTTCAACTGTAAATGTTGCGATTAAATAATATTATAATATCGGAATGAATCATATCGCGTACAAAGTCAGGCTCAAGCAGTTCTAGAATTTTTCTTACGGCGCCCGAATGAGATCGAAGTTACGAAAGTGCAATATTGAACCAATTTTTGCACTCAATTAAGTGTATTTCTTGCATAGCAAATGCAACATCCGATTCCCTGCATACGTAAGAATCCAAGCGTAAGAAAAACGCGTAAAAGTTCGGTCAGGAGCAATCCTTGACCTAATCACGTACGCACTTCGTTGCTCGTTGAAGTTTATTTTATTTCTTCAGTCAATCAGTTTCCTCAGTGTTTCAAATTAATTTAGCAAAGAAGTTGCCCACTACACTTTACGGATGTTTGTTTTTCTTTTCCTGGGAATCAATTTAATCGATTTCTTTCTCTATTTTAATTAAATTAATTTAAACTCTGCGTTTCTGATCTGATTTTTTAAATTTTTATCTTTTTCACAAATTGAAGGGATAAAATAATAAATTAATTAAGGAAAGAAACACTAAAAGTTTCTCTTGCTCCCTTGCACTCAAACTTAAAAGTAAAATTTTCCAAAAAAGTAATTAATAATAAAATAAAATTAAAATAAATGATAACTGTTCGCAGGGGAAAAAACGGTAGGAGAAAAAGAAAAACTATAAAATCAGAAATAAAAATAACCTAAAAACATTCTTGACAATCGAGAAACACACAGTTGAAAAGGAAGAGAAAAAAAAGTTTCTAAGCAATTATAATCATTAAGTTTTTTGAAAAATCGCAAATAAAAGCAACTCGCACATTTTGTTTGCTTGTTTGAAGAACATATCTGTTTTTCTTTAACAGCTTAACAGCTTACAAAAATAATAATAACACTTGTAACAATCCAAATTAAAAAAATTTGGAATTACAAATGACGAGATCATTGCAGAAAAACGATAATCAATTACAGATTTAAAATTTTCCAAGAAATATTAAATTGATAATGAACATTCAAGAGAGAGAGAGAGAAAATCTCAAAGGGAAACAAATGGAAAACTTACGAAATTAAAATTTGTGAAGAAAATAAAAAAGAACAAATAACGACTGTAAAAAGAGAGGAGTACAAAAAAAATTTAAGATCGCTTAATTTCAGATAAAATTAAATTTCTTATACTCCTCTCTCTGTACAGTCGTTATTTGTGTTTTTTTATAATCTCAAAGGAACACAAATCACAGATTTACGAAATGAACAATTACGAAGAAAATAAAAAAAACAAACGACGACTAAAAAGAGAGGAGTACAAAAAATCTAAGACTGCCTAATTTCAGATAAAATTAAATTTTTTATACTCCTCTCTCTTTACAGTCGTCATTTGTTTTTTTTTTATCTCAAAGCGATACAAATCACAAACTTACGAAATGAACATTTGTGAAGAAATTAAAAAAAAAAACAAATGACGACTGCAAAGAGTGAGGAGTAAAAAAAACAAGAAAATCTGATTTCATATAAAATTACCTTTTTTTGTACTCCTCTTTCTGTTTACAGTCGTCATCTTTTTTTAATCTCAAACGGACGCAAATCACAAACTTACGAAATGAAAGTTTGTGAAATAAATAAAAAAAAAAAACAAGTGACGACGGCAAAGAGAGAGGAGTACAACAGATTTCAAAGTATCTAATTTCAGATAAAATTAACTTTTTTGTATTCATCTGTCTTTATAGTCGTCATTTGTTTTTTTTTATTTTTTTTACAAATGTTCATTTCGTAAGTTCGTGATTTGTGTCCCTTTTTGAGAAAATATAAAAACTTAAAACAAACAGGACATTTTCATCTTTTGGGAAAGCGTCAGAATACGAATAGAAAAAAAAATCACAATGATTTCAACAGGAAAAGAAAAATAAGCGAAAGAAAAACAAATGGCATTTAAAAAGGTTACGTTTCAGAAAATACAGAAAATAAACAAAAATTGAAAAAAAGCAGTTGACCTGACCGATGAAGCTATCAATCGTTAGCGAAACGTTGAGTGCTTTTCCATTTATATTCTGTCTGGTTATAGTTAAAAAAATTTAAAAAATTATTTGATCTGAAGTTACCGAGACGCATTATGTCATCAAAGATTAAAAACAATAACGACAAAAAATTCCTTAAAGTGCCAAAAATAGAAACAAATGACCATCGCATTATGTTCGAAAAAATAAAATAAATTTGGTTCTGTGTAATAACGTGGAATAGAATAAATGGATAAAATATTGATCTTCTAGGAATAGGAGTGTAGAAAAGAGCGACAGGCTGGTGTGGAGGTAGAAAGTATAAAAGGCTGAGGTCCAATTTGAGGTCCAATTTGGACAAAGACAGAGAAAACTTTTCCAGATTTATTCAGGAGCTATTGGGAAGGAAAATATTGAAGATTCACAATTTCCGTTCTCGCTGGGACATTCGATATTATTTTTCATGAACGACCTTGATCGGTGAAACATCTGGCATTTTAATCAGTGAAATACTCGTCTCAATAAAAATGGCGAATTCTTTTAAACAGTCTGTCTCAATTCTTTGTTGAAATGTTTATCGATCGATGGCAGGTTCTAATTACTAAGCAGCTCTGAGAATTTCTTTTGAATTTGACTTGCAAGAAGAACCAGATTGATACTTCCTCTTATTATCTCAGAAGCTGACCAAAATTTTGGGATCTTTCTGCATTTAGACGAGGATACACCCTACTCCAAGTATCTTGTTTAACTTGTATCACTTAATTTCACGTCTTCGGAAGTAACATTGAATTTGATTGGAACAGGAGTCACAGGTCAGGATTGAGGCCCAATCTGATAATTTGCAGAAGGCGAAACTTAATTTCATTTGAGTATCTGAATATTAAACAAAATTGGCTTGAGTAAAACTAGTTTTTCCTTGTCCTCTCCTGTCTCATTGCTATACATTTTATATCTCCTCTTTTCTTCATTTTGTATTTTTCTACGCTTCCTTTCTGCTTTCTTTTTTTTGTCTTTGCTTTTTGTATTAGAAAAACAAACATTAACCATTTACTTCTCTCACCCACATCGCATGCCCAAAACAATTTCATTGTCCTTCCTCTATTTTCTTTTTCTTTTTGATCTGTGGTGGTTGCCCAACGGGATCTTAAGTCATAGACTTGTCAAGACCTCAGAAGAAGGAGTGTATTTTGTGTGTGCAAAGTGTTCGTTCCATGGCTTCCAAACCTCCTCGCCGTTGAGGCAGTGTCGAATTTTATCCCCAGCACCTAAGGGGTACCTGAAGTGGATACCGACCACCCCAAAGAAATAGCTTGAGCGCGGTTTGAATCCCCCATGATCTTACGATTACAAGCTCGTTCCCCCTTACCTCTTGGACCGTTTAGGCATTACTGTGAATTGTTTTTTTTTTCATTGAGTTCTTATTTTACCCATTTTTGTTATACGTAAAGAATCTGGAACCTTACTAGATCTTCCACTGCCACCTACACGTGAAATAACTTGAAAATTATTGCTTCTCACCTTTCAAAAACCGAAGACCTGATTGTGGGTGTAGCAACTCCTTATAAGAAGCCTCAACTTATGGGTGAAGATCGACCCTTTACGACCGAGTAAAATCGTACTCAAAACGAGCCCATTGACACAGAACCGTCTTTATCGCCCAAACGAACGAGGCATAATCCGACTTGATGAAGAAGACAAAGCGATAAAGACATCGTCGCGCAGCCATAAAAGAAAAATAATAAAGAGCCCGAACGCCATCACTCGGATGTGGGAGTTTAATACACACATCACCTTACCAGTGTTCTCTCACACCATAAAGCGTCCAGGCCGTAAAGAACCAACTTAAACGCGCGTTTTCAAAAATTTATGTTGCACTGACTGCAACGCGAACGTATAATTTCCTCTTCTGGCGGCGCGGCGTATCGTTTTATATTTAGGGCCGCCGCCTCTGAAATTATCGGTGACATAATAATGATCATCGTAAATTAATTTTTTGTTTATGGCGGGCGGGGGGAGGGGGAGGACTATTATTCCAAATTAATTATTGGAAATGTTTTCTCCTGAGTTGAGTTTGGAGCTGCTGCGACCGACGGCGTATTCGGTCATAATCATAACCTGTTGAGTTTGTGGGGTGTTTGTATTTGCATTCGGTCGAGAGGGTACCGTCGTGGTAAACAAAGGGTAATTGTTGGCGAGTTCTTTGAGTCGGCACCCCAGTGCAAATATTTGAAGCTTCGACGCAAGGGTTGCGGTATGCGCGTCTGAAATCATCAGGCATATCAGCGTGGGAATATGTTCCCCCTGGAATAACGACGCTTTATTGCGACGCTTATCTTCTCCGGTGCGTATTTGGGATTTTGTTGGGACAGATAAGTTTTCAGCAAAAAATATCTCTTTGTGTTGCAAAAATTGCATTATTATTTAAATTCATCCATCATAATTAGGTTAAGTTGAGGAAACTGCCGTTTAAAGGAATTTTTGCAATTCTTAAAAAGGTCGTGTAAGCAGTGTTAAATTTTAGGAGGGTTATTTCGAAACAAAAGAAAAATCCTAGGCGTATTTTTATATTCGGTTTCTTCTGTAAAACGTCCGAACGGGGGTTGAAAAGTGACATCGAATAAAAGTGAACAAGGGTAGTTACTTCGACCAAGACAGAACACGAAATAACCCACTTTTCATCCCCTTGTGTCCCGAATTCGCAGATTCCGTACAATTTTCTTTGTTAGTAGCGTTTTGGTTTGCGTAAGGAAGCCAGAAATCGATTTTTACTTCGTTTTTCCCGCTTCGCTCGACTGGCGTCTACTTATAAATATTTCCAGAATTGTCGAGTTTGGTTCGGGCTCTCTCTCCTTTGACAAATGCTTTGCTTATCAAAATATTTCAAATAAAATTAACAACTCTTTAATTATAAAATACATTCAAGTAAAACATGAAATTTTTAACAACTCTTTAATTATAAAATACATTCAAGTAAAACATGAAATTTTGTTTAGGATAAGAAAATGCACATACAATTTATAGAAGGGAAGATTTATAATTTTTTTCAAATCTTCTATTTTAAATTTGTGTCGCCCACTACAAAAATTTGATTTATTTCAAAAGTTTGTGAACGTGAATGATGATGACTCGGGAAAATTAAATATTTCAAGGTCGTTTGTTTGTGAAACAAATTTGGATTGCCCCAGTTTTTCATGCCCTTGGAAAATTATCCAACAATTCACTTCGTGAATGGTTAAAAATAAAAGCCGAGTAGAAGGCGGAATTACGTGACACTTTTCTAAAAGATCAATGCACCAATGTTTTCATGGTAATGTACTTAGCTGGGACAGATGGAGGCTCAAACAGCGAAACGTCGATCACTGAATGATTTAAAGTGCGCTTGCGGAATTGACTCAAAAAGAGAAATTTGATGAAGTACAAATCACCTTGAAGTATTTTCAATGAGATACTTATTATTTTCCATTCTTTGTGAAATGCGGTTGCTTCAAGAGACTGAAGAATTCACAGAGAGTGTTCCAAAAAGCTTGTACAGAATTCGTTCTCAAATTTGTTCCCACCTGCCTATGATTTGCTTCACTTAGGATAACCTAGAATACAGTTTACTATTTTAGATAGATTTCGAGTATCTAGTCATAAATTAAAAAATGACTTTTGTAATTATTGTTTGTCCATTTTATTTTCATGTATGTTGTTTTCTTTGATTAGGACTAAGATAACAAAAGCTTAACAATAAAAAATACAGATGTAGCTAGAATACGGTTCGGAGAGAAGGGACGAATAAATCAGTACTCAAATAAGCCTTTGTTATGCGCATTAATGATTTTTATTTTAACTCACCAACGCCGGGCTGGATCTAAATTGAATTAACTATAAAAATTCGGTTACGATTAAATTGTTTACCATAAACTAGAAATCACACCGTGAAGAGTTGTTTCTTCATTCGCGAAAATAATTACAAATTGAGGAAACTGACTGATAAAAATTTATAAGTAAATAGTTTTTAAAACTTCAACCGGACACCTTTTAAAACCTGACGAAGCTGTCAAGCGATAGTGAAACTTATAGTACTCCTTTTAATTTAAACAGTGTCCGGTTAATGTTTAGAAAACTATTTACTTACAAATTTAATCGGACAAAAGTCGATTTCAATTATAAAAATTTAAAAATAAAAAATCTCAAGGAGGAAAAAGGAACGCTTTAACAGTCAGCCAAAACAGGAACTCTGGAACTTCTGGAACTTTTTTTTCTAGATGCTCGAAGCATTTTTAAAGACTTTTTCTCATCCGATTTCCTAGATAGTAAGGTACTGCAAATGCATGGAAAATTCCAATCGATTGCATAATTAGCTAACTCGCTCTATTTTTCGTGGCGTCGAAGCGTACTCAAGTTTTGATATTTTTAAGATAACAAGATGCTATTCTTCAAGGCTCACCTTGCATATACTCTGTTTTCGCATTATAATATTATCATTACTGCTACTTAACTTCTAACTTATTTTATTTATGAGTACTAAAAAATTCGAAACCTTACACTTCAGTATTTAACTCCATAGAATAAGAAAAGTTTTGGTAAAAAGAAAATCGAAAGTAACTGTTACGAATTCCCCTTGTATTTACAAATATTAAAATAATTTTTTTTTTGAAAATTTACTTTTTTTGACGTATATTAAAATCGCTCTGGGAGCGGGGCAAGTTAGGGCTTTAATAAGAAACAGTCTACTGCCTTATTTTCTTTTCCCATGATCGCAGTACCAAATTTTTTGAGGTTCGGTCATGTCCAACAGAGCATTAGAAACTATCCTAGAACGTTAGAGGCTATCCAAGAATATTAGAAAGTGGATGTGTTAGGCATTTGGGCCTACGTGATTTATCCACCTTTTCTTGAAGGGGTTGGGGATATCCTAGGAACGATGTTTCTGCTGTACACAAGTGTGTGATTTGGACTCACCAAATTGTCACTTCACATCTCTTAAGGAAGTTCCTGAATTTTGGCAAACACGGTTTACTACTTGCTTATTTATGATATCTATTGACGATGTAGGTGTTTCCAGGTAATGAAGATTTAAAAGGAGACCAAAAAGATTGGCTCTTAGGCATCTAGCGAAGATTTTTCCAAAATTTGAGAGCGAGACCTTGATTGCTTTAAGTGCAAGCAGTATTTTAGAGGATGCGTCAGACTTAAGAAAGAGTGAATAGTGAATTGACTGAAACAGGCATTAAATAATAGAACCAGAAAAGCAAAATGAAATATCCTCGTGTTCCCCACATTATTCCTTTCACATTACGATCTCCACACGGAAATAAATTAGTCGTGAATGAATATTTAGAAAACAATTTGAGAAACGCGTTACACAAGCCCACTGAGCGAACAATAAACAACGCTCTCGCACGACGTGTTTCCATAGAAGAAACAAATTCGTTGAATACATTAAATAATGCTTCTTGCTAGGAGCAGCGAGCGGACAATTAGGACGGCCGAAGAAGTAAAACCGTCCGAGGAATGCCGGTCGCAGTGGTAATAAAGGGGAATAATTTACGGACCGCATGGGCGGCGGAAGGCTTCGTATATCGCTGGTAGCAGCAGCATTGTGATAGATGTGCGGGTGTTGACGGACGCCCCCCGGCGTGCGAACCGAATTCTCCCCAAGGCCGCCTCCACATCTCCCGCAGTTTACACGACCTATACACGTCGCCCATCAATCGTGCACTGCGCGGGGTCGCACTAATGTTGCTTGTTCACGCAGGAAGAACTTCAACCTGTAAATGTTAAGAAAAAAATATCCCTCGTCCAAAATTCTATAACATATTTGAGATATCCAAAATAGTATAGGTGTAGGGGTAGTTTTCTTGTGCAAAAAAGATTTGGTTTAACTGGAGGCTGTAGATAGACGAAGACCTCTTCTTTTCCGGTTATGCCAAATGTAACCGGAGTCGTTCCAGTTTTACCAATGCCTACTAAAAAAAGAGGCCAGCTCTTTGGGATGGGGGGAGCAGCTAAATCTCGCAGTTTGAGATTGAGCCGCTTCTCACCTCAACAATCCTCAACATCCACTGATCAATGGTGGATCTGGTCGGCTCTGATATTTTCAAATTTTTTTTGCACAATTTAAATTGTTCAAAATATTGAACCAAATCTTGAATAAAAAATGAGATAGAAAAATTTTGTGCCGCAATCGAGGTTCGAATTCAAATCTTCTGGAAGCATTTCGAGTAACCAAAAATCTTTTATTAATTTCTTATAAGTGTTTATACAGCAAGTCTTTAAAAATTTAAGGCTGATTGATTTAGTCATTTTCTCGATAATAATAAAGCACTGAAATGTCCAAAGTGGGCGTAAGTAATGATTAACCATTTCATTTAATAAGCAAAGCATTATATACTTCAATTTATATATTTTTATACAAAATAATAATAATTCAGTGATCCTATGTGTGTTTATAACAACGGTCGCTCCATCCAATCAAGAGGAAACATATATAATATGACAGCTAACAAATATAATGTAACAGAAGCCTATATAAAATTATAAAACCTATAAAAAGCTGCAATACTAACGGGTTTTTCAAAGAGTTATTTGTTACATAATACAGTTGCAAACCTTATAAGATTAAATTACTACAAATCTCGCTAAGATTATGTAATGCATTTATTTCAGTGTAACTAACATAACACAAACGATTCACTATTATACATCACGTAGAAATACTTTTATTTACGTCATACAAGGCGTAATATGTACTTGGTACACTTGAAATCACCTTTAATTATTGACATCTTAAATTTTAAACATAACTAAAATATTTCTTAAAAAAATTTTGTGTAATTCGTTTTTGATTGCAGTGAAAACCTCGAGCAGCCTCTGTACAGCTGTTTCAGCCCTGATTGGGGCTTGTCAGCAGACACGTAGGTCGACATTCCCACTGCAATTTTTTTTAAAAAACTTTCATTATGCTTTGACAGCAAGCAAGGCCATCTTGCATGGGGAACTTATTAGGATCAAATCCGCTTCAATTTGTTTATCCTACTGCAATGTCAGGTCAAAAAGCGATCGTAAGATGTCGCTATTTTATCTGTTCATAACTAAAATATTTTTTAAGCTCACAAAATGCGTAATTATAAGCATACCGTCGACACCGTCATTTAAAGTTATTTCAAGCGCGAACTGGAAATTTGCCTTTCATCGAAGAATCAAAATCGAGAAAAAGTAATGTAACAGTCCATTAAAATATTTGCCCTCGGTTCATTTTCTAACCCCGAACGCAAAAACATCCTAAAATAAAATGTCTTACGTGGCACACTCCACAGAACCGATAAACGATCCCCAGACGCGGGGAAAACTACAGCGATGCGGCCCATAATTCGAAACTTGCTTTTTAATATATAATTATTTAAACAATTCTAAATCTACATTGCTTCTAATTAAGAAGAGTGTTTTAGCCCCTGAACTGGCCCGACTTCGAATATAATAGAGATTCTAATTAATATTAGATTAGATTCCGAGTCGAAGTGAAAATGTAATCGTCTGATATGATGGCATGTTACCAGAAGACTCGAGTTCGAATCTCCTTATAAATATTTAGTCATTGCTTACAGATTTTTCTTTCCTTTCCCCTAAATAAAAACGTTTTGTTTACCACAGGTGTTTCACTGTTATTTGCGACAAAAACAATATTATACATCATCGGTTGTAATTAATAATTTCGCTTAAAAAAGAGAAAAAGACGTCAATCAATCGATGCAACGGTTCAGCTAATTTGGTCTCAGTACAAAAATTACACGGCTCGGCCCTGTTTTCTGTGAAACAGCCTCAATTAAAGCCGCATACATCAATTTAAATTTGGCAATTCCGAGACGTTTTCGCAAGTTTATCGCGCGTAATTAGAGCGCGAAAGCTCGACGATTTAACGGTTTAAAGGCAGGCGATCGCACGCCGCCGCCGCCGCATTAACATAAACACGTAGTAAATATAAAAATACGAACGCAAAAAGAACGTGAGGAGGAGGAGGAGGAGGAGGAAAAAATGATCGGAGTCGCACCTGCCGCGAACGAAATTAAAGTAAAAGCGTTCAAATGTTGCAACACTTAATTGTTCGACAAGATCGGGCGCTTGTAAAACGTTTCTGGCCCGAACACTGACATTATCAGAACACCATAAATCAGCTCGTTTATTTTGAATTAGCATGTTAATTAGGCGAGCAAGTGAGTATAGGTAGCCCCCGAAGACGACGGGGCCTTCATTAAAAAGTGGCTCGCTGTGCGATGACGGTAGCTCACTGGGACGAAACGACCGTGTGTATTTTATTTCCATTCTTGCACATAAATTACGCCGAGGTAATTGTTTAATTTTGAAATTCTAAGAGGATTATGAATATTAAAGGCCGCACGGCGTGTATTGGTTGTTCGCCCGCAGTCCTTATCTTTATCGATCTCGCTTCCACGTTTATTTATTTGCTTTTCAGTTCTACCTGATTTTTACATTATCTTATGTATGTAATTTCTTGTAAGACCAATGAGTGCGCACGATTTATTAAACGGCCTCGGATGTGTTTCGTTCGTCGATGATGGGAAAACGTCGGCCACGACGAACGGACGCGGCCTTACGGTCTCTGGTAAAATGTTCCTTTTGAATTTATTGTGGATTTTGTAACCGACGAACAAGCCGAGATTGATCAAGATAAAATCGACGATAAGATCGCGCTTAGAAAAAGTTCGGTTTCGACAATTCCTGGTTCGTGTATGCCATCGTTTACGCCTGTCGTACGATTACGATACGAAAAACATACAAATACATGACATAAAAATACAAGAAAATCAAAACACTTAAGAAAAAGAAACAAAAAAAAACAATCACCGCAGTTAGAGATCAGAATAACAAATCTATGCAAGACAAGCACGATTAAAGATCAGATCTACAATTATCATTCATTGACACAGTCTTTCTTTTAAACAAATTAAACGAAATTTTAATCAAATCTCAGAATCATTACAATCTAAGCTATTACTCAAGACGTAAGTTTAAGTAAGGTCATCTTATATTGCATATTGCAGATTTAACTGACGTAAAGATCAAGATTTTTTCTTAATCTGAAGATGCCGCAAGCAATTATCGTTTAGATTAAATCATTGCCCTAAAACGTTAAATGTTAAACACACAACTGAGTATAGAAGAACAACCAAACTCAAATAGCGTAGACAATAATCGATAAATCAATATAGTCACAAATCTGTTGAAATGAAATATTAAACGTCTTTTAAGAATTCGAAAGCTTCAATACGTATAAAGTAGCAAAATATTTAATTTAGTTTCTGTATCCAGTAGATGATAAATATTGTGGGATCTGCTTCGACAGTCCTTTCCAAGGGAGAAAGTAATGTGATTTCTTTTGTTTCACGTATTCATATACGCGATACTTTAGAAAATCTGTGTGTTTCATTTTCTCTTTAATCTGGAACGTTCTGTCGATTCAGCATCCCAGCTGTGATTTCTTATATTTCGCGTATTCAATGCTATACGATATTTTATAAAATCTTTGTGTTTAATTTTCTGTTTAATCTGGAACGTTCTGTCGATTCAGCATCCCAGGTTTCGGTCTCAGGCCGCGGGAACTCACTAAACTGACATTATTACGTCATCTAGAAAAGCAAATATTCCCCAAAAATTCATAAACCTTATACATTTGGGGGCTAAGTTTTGCTTCGATGTCCCCTGGATTTCTTTGGTTTGTGTAATCCGTCAGAATCCTAGAAGTTTAGGATTTTCAATTCTATGACCTTGAATACCTTTCTCTTTCACTCTTGAGCTTTAGCTTCGATGGCCATTCTTTTGCAATCCTCCCTAGATATTTCAACCACTATGTTTTCCTTGGTTACAGGTGGTTCGTTATAAAATTTTTGTAACACTCGGTTTACCAATCTTCTTCCTTTTTCTTCCCTTCAAAAATTCACCAAATTTCATCGTCCAAATATCAAATCTGCTTACTTTAAAACTTTTCTGAATAATCTTATCTTGATCATTATATTTGATTTGAGCTTAAAGTTTGTTTATTTATTTTCCTTTTTTCTTCATGGATAACGTTTACGTCCTTTCGTCTTTTCTTCTTTTCCTTTTCTTCCACTCTGGCTTTTCAAGAGCTTCCGCTTCGAATGTTTTCTCTTTTTTCGTCATCGTTAAGGGTTCCAATCACTGTGCTCACCTTGCTTCACGTCTTCCCGAAAAACTTGTGTACCTCACCTTCCTCCTGTTGGAAGAAAACAAAAGACAATCGAGGCAGGCTGTTTTAACTGCTTTAATAGGAATACGAGTGAGAGAGATTTTTCAATTGTTTCGAAAAGGAAAGAGAAAAGCAAAAGATAAAAAGCGACTTTTTGCATTGCTTTTCTTCCATTTCCGAAACAAAAGACAATCGCTTGCACAACACTACTTTTTTTCCCTAGAGAGAGAATTTTTTTACATTGTGTTCTTGCATATCGGAAACAAAACGCAATCGCTTGCGTAACACTGCTTTTCCTAGAGAGAGAAAGAGAGAGCGCAAATTGGTCAATTGTTTCAATAAAGAAAAACAAATTCTTTTTTTCTATTGGAAGAAAACACTAGCGCAATATTACTTTTTGCCTAATTTTAACAGGAACGCCAAAGTAAAAGGAGAAAATTGTTCAATTGTTTCAGAAAAGAAAAAGAAAAACAAAAGAAGAATAGCGATTTTTTCCGCATTTTATGTTTCATTTTTTGTTTATTTTTTTTGTTTAATCGTGAACATTCTGTCGATTCAGCATCCCAGGTTTCGGTCTGAGGCCGTGGGAAGTTCAATAAAACAACACAAAAATGACATCGATACGCCATTTAGTTTTCGGAAGCACTTAGGGTAGAAGCGAGTCGCGGGTACGCGGGGGTGAAACCGCGCTATAAATCATGAAAACCTTAATCATTTGAATCAATTGAAAATGAATTTAGATATAATTTTCTTGTTAAATTCAGTAAGTTTGAAATTCATGAACGAAAGGCAAAAGCTTTCCGCGAAATGCTTTTTTAGTATATCTAAACCCGTTCCCAACAAAGTCTTGCATTTGTTTCACGTAAAATCATTGTGCTTTGTTAATCTTTGGATTAGAGAAGAAAATTCTATTCGGTTTGGTGAGCTAAGATATCGCTTAGAAACAACAAATCGCTGCAATCGATAGATCAATCTTTATCTCTCACTCTCTCTCCCCTTTTTCATCATTTTGGTTTTGTTTCCTTGTATAACGTTTTTTTCTCGCATTTACCAAAGATTTATTTTGTAAACTATCTACACGTCAGTTGTTATTTTGTAATTCTTTTGTTTTTTATTATTTTCATAATAATTCTTTTAATAGATTTGTGAGAATTACCATTCTCTTTTATTTAGTAATTATTTTAAATTTACTTTTTACAAAATTTTGTTGCAAATCGTTTCTGATTGCAGTGAAAACCTCGAGCAGCCTCTATACAGCTGCTTCCGCCATATTTTGGGCGTCTTCAGCAGAAACTTAGCTCGAAATTTCCACTGCACACCAAACACAACTTGACCAAAAAGAGATCGTAGGATGTCGCTGTTTTACCTATTTTTTACTCTTTATCTTCATCAAGAATTCCGGAATTCCGGAGAGGACATCCTTGTAAGGAGAGAAACAACGATAGGGAAAAATTCGATAATCTTCAGGGAATTAAAACGGGACTGCTTCGACTTTCCGAGGAAAACACTGTTGAACGTGTATCTTTGGCTTTTAACTCAAACTAGCGACTACCACCGAACAAGAAAATTGCTTTCCAACACTGGCAATCCTTATTCCTTGCAAGACTCTTTTCTAAACTAATTAAGAGATTAATTCTCTCGATATCAAAAAAAAAAAAAAAATGAAACAAAAACAAATCAAGCACAGCCAGAACTTGAAGTACCTACTTCGCTCGACCATTACGTCCGTTTAAATCTCAATTTCGGTCTGTTAATTCGAAAAGTTATCGGCAATAAATACGCTCCGCCGTTACCACATAATACGTAACAGTCGTTCACGAGCCAATAACAATAAATTCGCTTTCTTAATTATGGAATTAATTTCGTATTAACGCACCGAGCAACTTGTTTATTATATGTAAGAAGGACGTTAAAACAAATTGGAACGATAAGTTAAACTTAAATGCAGCGGCGTCATCTCTGTCTGCAACAAACATAGTTGCTTGGAAATCAGTTTTGCTTTGAAACAGAACCTGCGGAACGCTGAATTTTTGATTTGTTAAAAAATAATTGTGCCTTGATAAATTATCCTGACTAAAAATGTCTGCCCGAGAAGTAACTCCTTTCAGGAATAGAGATCTTGACAAGGTGGAGTGATTTAATTCCGTGTTAGTAAAAAGCTCGCGAGCTTTCAAGACGTTAAAAATTATTTATCACGTTGCAGTGTAGTTATTAGTGGTATTCAAGGAATTCCGCCTTTCCGTTAGAGTCTTCTTATCAAGTCCTCCACTTAACTCGTCCTCGAGCAATGATTTACGTATCCTTCCATAAGCAAAAAAGAATAAAAATACGAAGAATCGCCGGCGCCGCAATTCCAGTCGCCCGCATGCAAATTACTTCTTGCGGTATCTGCAATTATCAATTAATTGAATGCGTACGCCGTGGGTGGATACCTTATTAATTTGAAACGATCTCTTCTGTACTTTGTGTATTTATTGTGATGCATGATGCATACAGGCCGGCCCTCGTTCGCTTGCTTTGCTTGCAGCTGGTCTTCGGCTAGATCAGCCAACCTCCTCTTATCGGACTTCCTCCTCGTATTTTATTGATATGCAACGGGGCATAATAATATTTTTTTTTTCGCCGGCGATATTTTTAATAACTAATTTATAGACGGCGCCACCTGCCTTGGTACCTTCTTTGCCGGTGCTCTTATGCATCGCCGGCCGGCGTCTAATCGACCAGCACCGTTAGTGCGAACTCGGAATTATTTAACATTTTTATTTTCCGGGGGGCTTCTAATTATGTTGGCAACAGTCCTGATGGGTATCGAAAATTTCGCTTATCAGAAGCATCGAATCAAGTAGGCCATGCACACGTGTCTGCATAAATGAGTTGAATGCAAGAATCGTCTCGATCAGAAGAAATTTTTTGTTAAAAAAAATCATTCAGGCTAAGCAAGTCAAACAAAAAAATAAAAATATTGTTAGGGGCGATACAGCTTTTTGCTTTATCGCATTCGCAAATATGCAGGTCTGCAGTTGTCCCGGATCATCTGTTTTGGTATCTTGAAGTTCAGTCAATTTTTGTTCTATTCTTGCATAGACGGCAGATACCTCCTTAAATTTATCCTTCACTATCATAGTCATAATTCAAAATTGACAAAGCGAAGACGTACTATTTTAATCTCCATTAAAACTGATCCTTTCATTTAAAGAAACCAGCATCTATTCCATTCATTATTTATACTAGTAATTTAGAGTCTTGTGAAAAGGTAATAATATCTAAGCACTTATCTTAAGTACTTAAGTACTAACTTAAGTAATAGCTGAGCACTTTTTTTTTTTTTAATAAGTAGCTGTGAAATTGAATATTTCAAATAGGAAATAATCCTCTCTCCGTGATCCGCCACTGGAAGAAGAGAGGTCGGCACGCGATTCCTATAGCAAGGAACACGCGAGACGAAGAGGTCGCGTTAATAATTCGATAGTGCGTGGACGATAGCCGCGCTGATAAGCCCCGATTTATGGATTTTAATCTCTATAAGTCCGCTTTAATAGCTCAGTTATAAACGTCCGCGATCGGTATCTGCCGGGTTCTTGTTCTCCGCGACAAATGTTTACGATGTTTTCTCGGATTTCAATTTGACTTCTGCCACGTCTCAGCTTTGTTCCGAGCTTCTTCGCGCAGATAACGCTATTTCAAAATCGGACTTTCAACTGCGGCATTCACATTACCGGCTTGTACAAGATAGTTTTCGATGTCACGTTTCATTTTCGGAAAGTACGTTATTTACATATCGTTTTAAAATCTTTTCTCTCTTGCTTCAAAGTTTCAAGATCTTATCTTGTCTAATTTTAGAAGCTAAAGTTAAGTAGGATGAAGAACATACATAGGAAACCAAAATTCATAAACTTCGTTGATTTGGGGGCTAAGCTACTGTCCTTTGATGTCTTCTGGATTTTTCTTGTTTGGTAAACCATCAGAATGCCAGAAGTTCAGGATGTTCATTTCTATGATCTCGAATACCCTATTCTTTCAGGATTGACTCTGGTATTTTGTGAGCCTTAGCTTCGAGGACCATTCTTTTGCAATCCTCCCTAGATGTTCCAACCACTGTGTTTTTCTTGCTTATAGATGGCTGGTTATAAAATTCTTGTAACGCTTGGTTTATCTTCGTTCCGATCTTCTTCCATTTTCTTCCCTTCAAAAATTCACCAATTTTTTTATTCATCGTACAAATCTTAAATCTGCTTACTTTAAAACTTTCCTGAATAATCTTATCTTGATTATATCTGTTTTGAGCTTAAAATTTGTTTATTTATTTTCCTTTTCTCTTCATGGATAACGTTTCCCTCCTTTCTTCTCCTTTTATTCTTTTCCTTTTCTTCCACTTTGGCTTTTGAAGAGCTTTCGCTTCGAATGTTTTCTCTTCTTTCATTAACGTCAAGGATTCCATTCATTGTGCTCATCTTGCTTCGCGTTTTCTCCAAAAATTTGCATACCTTACCTTCCTCCTGTTGGAAGAAAACAAAAAACAATCGGGGCTGTTTTAACTACTTTAATAGGAATGCTAGTGAGAGAGATTTTTCAATTGTTTCAAAAAGGAAAGAGAAAAATAAAAGATAAAAAGCGACTTTTTAATATTGCTTTTCTTCCATTTCCGAAACAAAAGACAATCGCTTGCACAACACTACTTTTGTTTCCTAGAGAGAGAACGCAAATTGGTCAATTGTTTTAATAAAGAAAAACAAAATTAAAAACGATTTTTTTTATTGAAAGAAAACACTAGCGCAATACTACTTTTTGCCTAATTTTAACAGGAAAGCGAAAGTAAAAAAGGAAAATTGTTCACTTGTTTCAGAAAAAAAAAAACAAAAGCTGAAGAGCGATTTTTTTCTCCACATCAGAAACAATCGCACACAATCGCTTGCGGAACATTACTTTTTCCATTCTTCACAGGAATACGAAAGTGAAAGTGAAAGAGAGAAGGCAAGCAAATTCTTCAATTGTTTCAAAAAAGAAAAATGATAAAAATTAGGAGCGATTTTTTATTTTTGTGTTGAGAAAGATTCTCCGTTTGAAAAGGAAAAAGAGGAAATAAAATACAATCGTTTGTAAAAGGCTAGCTTCTTTTGTGAAGTGAAGGAGAGAAGACAAGCAATTGTTCAATTGTTTTAAGGAAAAAATAAAAACAAAAAATGAAGAGCGATTTTTTCTCGACTGCCTAATTTTAACAGGAAAGCGAAATTAAAAAAGAAAATAGTTCAATTGTTTGAAAAAAGAAAAACAAAAGATGAAGATCGAATTTTTGTCGCGTCTTTTTTTTTCTGCACGTCATAAACAAAACAAAAGACAATCGCTTGCGCAACATCATTTCTTTTCATAGCTTTAACAGGAATATGAAAGCGAAAGTGAAAGAGAGAAGGCAAGCAAATTATTCAATTGTTTCAAAAAAGAAAAATGATAAAAATGAGGAGCAATTTTTTATTTTTGTTTTGAGAAAGATTCTCCGATTGAAAAGCAAAAACAAAAAACAAAAAAAAAAAAACAACAAAAGACAATCGTTTGTAAAAAGCTTGCTTCTTTTCCTTCGTCTTAAAAAGGAATAAGAAAGAGTGACAGAAAAGTCACTGAAGTCAGTTTGGGTCGCTCGTTAAAGGAAAAAAATAAATGATTGTTTTTTACGTCTTATTTTCCTTCATCAAAAACAAAAGAAACGAGTGACAATCGATATAGAAAACAAAAGATGAAGTTTATCAGTCGAAATATCAGAAATTTTACAAAAAGTTAAGATTTAGAAAAGATAAGAAAATAAAATAATACGAGGTCATATTTTTTCTAAATCGTGAAAGACGAAATAGAAACAAAAGACTGCGTAATCTTTATCTCATCTATAAATTAGTTCTTATTGGTTTAAAATGAAAAAAATAAATAAATAAAAAACCAAGGGGAACGGGAAAGGTCACCGAAATATGTAACTGGAAGCGCGCAAATATTAAAATTAATTTTTCTTTTTCATGAAAAAACAATTTTTCGATTTATCGAAAATTTCAAATTGTTAAAACTGAGACAGTTTCGTGTTCAATTTTTCAAAAAAAAAAAAAAAACACAAAACTAAGACAGTTTAGAAGGGTTTCTTCAACTCCCCCCCCTCAAAAAAAAAAAACGCGGAACTGGACATTTTTAAAAAATGTATGCGCGTTGGCAAACTGTCAAATTCAAAACTGGCAGAAAGTATTACCAATATTTTCTCAATTTCTAGGAATCTTCTAGGAGAAATGTCAAAGCCGATTGTCTCG
The DNA here is from genome assembly GCA_036172665.1 of Prosopocoilus inquinatus. NCBI lineage: Eukaryota > Metazoa > Arthropoda > Insecta > Coleoptera > Lucanidae > Prosopocoilus > Prosopocoilus inquinatus. The sequence goes on from CM069873.1 coordinate 6,070,345, forward strand.
CGCAAGTTTAATTGTTAATAAAATCTAGAAAGATACATAAAAGTTAAATAAATATTAATTTTGAAAATTTAATTCGTTTAAAGAACCAAGTTATATTGTCACGCTAGGCCCCTTCCTCTTCGGGATTGTAGGGGCGTAGGTAGAGCTTCTAAACAATCGGATTGCAAAAATATAATTAATTGTATATTAAACTTAAATTAATTGGTTGGGGGGTCAGGATTCTTCTGCCAGTCCATGTTCCCCTTTGTCCTTGATCCAGACGGTGGAGCAAGTCGTGTGGGTTGCTGCGTTGTTGAAGGGAGCTCGATGGCCTTGAAGCGTTTCGGTGTGGTTCACCGACGACTTCTCCAGGGCGTTCGATTAACTGGCTCTAGTGGCGACAGAAGTTGAATGTTGAGCCGAGGTCCGACGTCGACTTGATTGAAGTTCCAGGGCAACGCTGGTGACATCCATCAGGAGTGGGAAACGGCGACGATTCAAGGGGAACGACCATCGAAAGGGCGAGGCCCTTTCTGTGAATCGAACATAGTTATCGACTGACCGTTCCGAATTCGGCTTGGTCTGTTTATATAAAAAAAAATCTGCTTTCTTTCGATTGCGAAATAACACTGAGTACGCGTAAAACTTACGTGCTCGCGTTCCAGTTTCATAACCCGCGCGTCGTTTATCGCTGACTTCCAGGATTTCATAATTGCAGTGTGATTACGATCTGATAACACATAAAGTTTAAATGTGTGAATTATTTCCGTAATTTTCAAATTGTTTTATAAAAAATCTAATTGACGATATTAATTAAATTAAAAAATTGATAAGCGTTAGTCGTTTGATTTAAAGGAAGGCCACCGTTACTGACGTCAGGAAAACAGAAGAACATTACGAAATAGGGAATGTCCTACAGAGTTTAATGTCTAGTGGTCATCGGACAAGCCTAGTTGCCAAATCAATGAAATCATCCCTTAATTTCGGATGACACAATTCAATCATTTAAACCGTTAATAGGAAAGTTCTGGACTATTTGCGCTCCTTTATTAGGGTTCCCTAGTTTTCTATTTCTTCAAATTGTCTCTCTCTATCTCTCTTCCTTTTGTCCCTGATTTAATGGTCAATTTTACTTAATTATTGTTCTTTGAAAAAGAAAATTTTAGGATCACAGTGGACATGAATGCCATTAGTTGAGAGTTATTGTCGTGCCTTCGAAAATTGTTCATTTTTGTTTCTGCTTTTTCCTTTTGCTGTCTTAACAAAGCCAAGACATCCGTCCCTATCGAAAGTAGAATAGCGTGTACTTTTATTATTCCCATTGAGTCGATCCACATGCGCTAAGAATATACCACATAGGAAGCCGCTAACAACTTAATATATTTCACGTAGCCTCTCGTAGTTATCCAAAGCAGATCGTGCGCCCTCGAACGGTCGTTAATAATTCCTGAAGTCTCCCGGCGTGATCCAATCAATCCAAGGCCCGGGAATAATAACAACAATAATAACCAAATAATCCGAAAATGCGTCGTCTAGACGGGGTTGCGGGTGGTTCCCGGGCGGAATTTTTGTCGGGCGCGATCACACCCGAAGATAGGCGAATGTAACGTACTTCGATACAAAACGGCGAAAGGTGCGCGAGATGATATAATAATAAGATTGCGTGAAGGACCCCCATCCACGTGCCCTATTCTTGTACGGGACGGCGCTTTTGTGATCGGCAGACACCGGTGGTGTTTGCTTAAGGGACCTTTTTTAACGGACGAAATCGAAGAAGTTGCCGCCGAAAAACGCTCATCCAATTTCGTCGTTGCCTTGTCGACGTAATCCCCGGTGGCAAATCTGTTTATGTCTTGGGGGGGTAGGTAATAAGCTTCGAATTCAAAACTCAATGACATTGTTGTGGTACCAAGCATATGCGAAACAAGATCTCGTAACGAAGTAAATATATTTCATTTTAAGGGCGACGAACTTTAATTTATGCCGAATTTACGTTGATAATGAACAAAGCGAGGATTGAAAAGTCCCTGCCTCAGTGTTTGTTGAAGCGATCGCTCGAAATCTCTCCATGTGCGCCGCGTCGGTATTATTTTATCCTCGCTTTAATAATGAACGGAGCTTTGCCCCAAGTTCAAAACAATACCAACAAGAAGTTCCACTTTTCACCTCATCTCGTTAAGAAACTGAATCTAAAACTTAACCATCCTCGTCTAATTAAATAATTGTTCTATATAGTAGCTCAAAATTGGATGTCCTGGTAGAAAAACGCCGGCCATCATCAATTAGTGCCAAGCATAAACCATATTCAAATGAAGACGGCCAGGCCAGATCACAAAACGACCCGCCGGTCTTAACTCTTTTAAGGGTTAGTTAGTTAGTGCCCGTTTACGAATTGGTGGCCCAAACAAACTCCTTTTGTCTCTTTGAGCACCTAAGTTGCGCTGTTTATAAAGGAAATTAGCGTGAGCATAAAAGCGCGCTCTGCTGGTCGTTTGAAGCAGACGCGACGTTTACCTCCAAACTTTCACAGTTCAGATGGTTCAGATTTGTGAATCGGGGGAGTTACAGAGAAACGCAACACAAACAGAAAACATGTGTTCTTACGGTTCATAAATTATTTTTTATTCGCCGGGCGCGCGTGCCTACGATCTATAGAAAAGCGAGCGCCACAATGGATCTCAGATGGCCCCTTCGATGGAAAAGAGCAGTGCAAGATGCCGCGGTGTTTGTAAGACTTGCAGTTGGCCAAGGCCAATTCGCTCCGGTTGCCTTAGAAGAATCCCGGAGGATTTGCCTGGGCGGCTGCGGGCCGCACGCTTTTCAACTTCTTGTTGCTTATTCGGAGACATGTTAGAGTCGATCGTGTGTTCTTGTGGCGCGTCTGGATGTCTTACGATGACCGCTGGTCAATGCCTGTGTTTAGCACCCTTGTTTGCAATATACGCCTTCAAATTGCTGGAAATGTTTACACATTTTAATCTATTGTGTGTGTCCGAGTTAAACGGCTCGGAAAGTTTGCATGAATGGATTTCGAACGGTTTTGCTTCGTCAATTTTAGTCTTTAGAAATTTAATTTGAAAAAATATTTTATAATTTTGAATTTCGTACAGAATTCAAATATTTTCATATTTAAATATTAAAATTTGCTCGCTAATTACTTTGTACCGAGACATCAAGAACGATTTTGGTCAAGGGCGGTCATGAAAAGGAAAGCGACTGCAAGTAAAAACAATTTTAGAATCGACCACCACCCCCGATCAAAATAATTTTTGATGCCAAAGTATAATGAACACCAAATCAGTTAAAATACTTAATTGTGGATTAGTATACAGGTGACGTCGACGAAATTTCGGTTTTTTTCATTGTAGCCTTTAGTCTGCCTCTAGCATTTCCTTCCAATGATAATTCATTTTTTGGCGAAGAAATAATCCATTTAATTGTAACCTCGTATCTAACCGTAGATGGTTTTTTGGCTCTGTGTGACCATTCCACTCACATCTTCTTTCCTTGGATCAATATTTTCTTCTAAATGTTATCCTTTAATTGGCTTCGTACCCCCAACTTATTTACTCTTGGCCTTGCTCAAAACAAAACTAAAAATTTTCAATGTGGCAATCAGATCTTTGCAGAAGTGATGTGTCTCAACTAAAGACCAAGATTAATTGAAAATGTTTGAAAGAAAAATTATGTAAAGAATGATGGGGCTGAAGAGCAGAAAATTTGAAAGAATGATGAATTGTGAAGGGAGAAAAATTTGAAAAAAATCAGTGATTGACTGGGCTACGTGCAACGAAGAGGCGAAGCTGAATTACTGAGTAAAAGAGTCACTAGATGGAACCCAATCACAAATAGATCAATAGGAGCATCTACTAATAAGACATGACATGTCAACATCCCAGGAATAAAAAAATAACGGAGAGACTTCAATAAACCAGAAAGAAATAAAGAACAACAACTATTTCCAAAAAAAAAGACGCACTATTGGTTGGCTGGTCCTGCTTTTTCAACCGTCCTTTGTTTTATTTTCTTCCAATTTAGTAAGTTTTGGATTCCTTTAGTCATCGTCTACGTCTCGCTTGAAACCTTTGTGTATGTATAATATCTTTACCTTTATATTTGATTTAATTTTGATTTTTTTTGGTCTTCTCGTAATTAATCTCAAATTTATATCAGCAAATCAGAGGTTCTCAACCTTTTCTTTTTTCAGCATCGATGCCTTATACGAAAATACAAATTTCCAGCGACTCCTTTTAAAATTTAATTAATATTTCTGGAACATTAAATTATCTTTTTTTTTAATTGTAATCTGTAGTTCTATTTGACCTTATTTTTTTTTTTAATTATAAACCGATCTTCTCTATTAGTGTGATTCTCTTCTGTTTTCTTTTTCCTTTTGCCTAAACTTTCCCTCTTGATTCCAACTGACTTTGTAGGAACTTTTATTATCGTCTCATCTTCGTCACAGATCTTGTTTCTCTTTTTAAATCCTTTATTCGACCCTATTTGTTCAACTTTTAATTCAATCGACGTTCTTTGATGCAATTTCATTTTTGATTTTTAACTATCGATTATCGATATCTTTCGTTCTAGCTTTTTTCTTTCTTTTTTTTAATTTTATTTAACACGATTATATTTTTTAACTCTCAGCCTTTTGTTTTTTTTTTCTATTACTAGATTGGAGTTTCATTTAATTTTACGTTCTAATTTCGTCGATGGATCGGTGCTTTTGTTTTCTTTCTTTGCTATTCGATTTGACTTTATTTTATTTATTTGTTTATTATTATAACCTTTCGTCTTTTTTCCTCAATACTTGCAGATTAAATTTTTGATTGCTTCATGGTTTCTCACATCGATTCGACTTATTTTTAGTTGTGCGTAATTTTGTTTTATTTTCTTCTACGATCGTCTCTTGTTTTTCCGTTCGATTTGACAGTATTTTATTTTTATTTTGATATTCAATCGTTCTTCTTTCTTCTTCCTCTTCTTCTTTTAGCTGAGTTGACACTGTACGATGTTTTAATTAATTTATTATTATGAGTCAATCTTTTACTTTTCTTTTAGTTCGTTTAATTCAGATAGTTTTGTAGTAGGTACACGTTAATAACTAACTGCAACCCCTTAAAAGACCCCTAGAGGTTAATTGACACTCGGCCGACTCCTATAGGTTCATCGACCCCTTGCAAGTCTTCATCGATCCCCAAGAGGCGACGTCGAACCCGTTGGGAACCCCTACACTAGACTCTTCATGTGCGTACATTGTTGATTAGGATTCATAAGTGCTTCCTCAAATTCTCTCCCTCCCTTTAGTCTCTACTTGAATTGTGAAACTTAAATACTGTTCTTCTGATCATTTTTGCGTTCCACAAATTTGCTCTTTTATTCATTATTTTTTGTTGTGTTAAATAGATTTCCTTTAGCATTTTCAATTTCCTGCTACTTCTTGTCAATAGAATTGACGCCATCATCTAGTGAATCTAGTCTCTGATTTGTTGAGTTTCGAACTCGAAAGTTTTTAAGTTTCCACATACTGGCCATTAGGATCTCTAATTAATTTCGTTGGACTTGGTAATTTATCAGAAAACTGGAATTCGTTTTCGATGGTCGATGGTCCGAAATCGTCCGCTCCCTACTCATACTCATAACTAGAGTGTCTATCTTCAGATCAGTTTCAGTAAAATCCCGAGTCGCCCGTTTTTATCTATGTATGTATATTCTTTCGAAAGTAAATCGAAGTATGTATGTCGAAAATAGGCACCCCACTCATAAGTGAGGCATACGATTATAATTCTCTTAATTAATGAATTCATATAATAACTAAGTATGAGAAGTATAAGCCCCTGTGTCTGGATGCGATTAATAGCTCGATTAGTTTATGATTATCCGATTATGATTCTGTTAATTAATGGATTCGTATAACAACTAAGTATGAGAAGTAAAAGCCCCAATTTCTGAAAGCGATTAATAGGTCGATTGGTTTAACTAAGAGTTGAATTGAGACACATTTTAAGATGCACAGCACACTATGGCCCGGTTGCTCAGTCACAGTTTAACTTTAATCTTCAGTTTTTTTACATAGGAACAGATGGAAGTTAACTGAAGGTTAACGTTAAACCGTGACTGAGCAACCGGCCCTATGTCACATTATAATCATTAGTTAAACTAATCGGCCAATTAGAAGATAAAAACCGGGCACAAGTCTTGTGAATAACAACCGACAAATGTCGAAAGTACAGCTTCTGGAGAATTAGTATAAACTATTAATTATTATAAATTTTACTATTAACAGATTTTGTTACAAATCGTTTTTGATTGCAGTGAATCAATCGAGGAGCAGCCTTTGCACAGCCCTATTTGGGGCTTCATCAGCAGACGCGTAGCTCGAGAGTTTCACTGCAAACTAATTATTAGCATGACATAGTGTTGGGTGATACTTCATGAAGTATCGATACTATGAATAGCATAGCATCGATACTTTATGAAATATTGACAATATCGAATGGATATCGACACATTTTTTTTTAAAATACATCACCATTAAATAACAGATTTCGAAGAGAATACAACTAGCTTACTAACGGTGATGTATTTAAAAAAAAAAATGTGTCGATATCCATTCGATATTGTCAATATTTCATAAAGTATCGATGCTATGCGATTCATAGTATCGATACTTTATGAAATATTGACAATATCGAATGGATATTGACACATTTTTTTTTAATACATCACCATTAGTAAGCTAGTTTTATTCTCTTCGAAATCTGTTATTTAATTATATATCTCGTTCTGTACTGCATTGAACGGTAGATGGCAATGTTTAAGATTCTTATGGCTGTTGCACATTTGATCATTGCATGTTTCACGGTACCTCACTAGTCTTAATTGGATGGATCCAGCAATGTACTGGTAAGCAAAGTATCGATGCGAAATATCGAGTATCGGAACTTAAAATATCGATATTGAAATTGAAAACTATCGATACACACTTAGCAATCTTACCCAATCAGTTGGTACAAATGTTTTGGTTAGTTTTCTAACTGAAAATTTTCTTTGTTTCCGTACTGTGGACTTTAATGCGCTTTTTAAAATTTATGGTTATCGAGTTGTAACGCCTCCCAGCCACGCACAAATCCGGTCCTGTACGTTTCGAAACCGCTCGGATAATAAATCTACCAATTAAACGCATTCTTAATTTGCATACGCTACCCGTACAAATGGGAAAACGTTTCTGATATGTTATTACGGGCGATAATAACGCCGCGTTCCGCAAAAATCTTCGGCTCGACACGTTCGCGCGCCCGGTAGCCCCGGAGATCTAGAACGAGATAGAAACGGGCGGACGTGATCGCGTTAAAAATCCGGACGAATATGGCATGTTGCTTATGCCATTCGAGTATTATCCGTCGTCGGTTTTTAGCCCCGAAGGCATCGAAACGCAAAGGAAACGCTGATTCGACGCGGAAGGAAAATTTCGGGCGTTTTTAAATCAAACAACGTCCTCCAAAGGATAACAAGTATACCGGGAGCTTAATTATCTATTACGGCAATTTTAAATAATACACCCGAACGCCGCCGCCGCCGCCGCCGCGGCGTGAATAAATCGTGACTGCGATAAAATCAGTATCATTTGTCCGTGGGATATTTATGTTATTTATGTTGGCGGGAGTTGAGCAAGAACCGCGTGTGACACCGGCATTAATTAGAATTGCCGAGAAACGGTGAGAAGTTTCAAAATTCCTGTCGATGCCTGTTACGTAAACGTGCTGTTTAATGGGAGTTGATTTGTTGTTGCCGTTCGTCGGGAAATATTTCATTTCGCTTTGTAAAGGTCGGCGATTATTCTCTCAGGAGAATGTTATTGAGAGTCAACAGTCACCACGTATCCACACAGAAACCTTCCAATTGTTATGACAAGGGACAAGGGAATACGTATTTCAACAGGAAGACTCCCATCATCAGTTTTATATGACTGTATCGTCTAAAACGAAGAGAACGATGCTCTCATCATTAGTTTTATATCACCATATCATCTATCTAAAACGAAGAGAACAACGAACGTTCTTTTAAGTTAATTTAGGAAGTGGACTTAACTTACAATATACACTGATAAAAATCTGGAGTTAATTTTAACACTTTTTGGACGCCAGGGAGGGTCTAGGACAATTCGCCATCGCCGATTTGTCGTCGCCAATTCACCGTCGCCGATTCGTCGTAGGTACAATTCAACCGTCGGAAAACTCGCCGTCGGTAAATTCGCCGTCAGCGATTAAAGTTTTAAGTCCAGGTACACATCCAAATAATAATATACCGATAATTATATGTAAATAAAATAAAGAAGTTAACATAATTAATGGAAAATAAAATAATTTGTTATTAATTAAATGAGATACATAGATAAAGAAACAGATAAAAAAATTTGGTCTTCCAGGAAGTATTTCTTATTCTTCAGGGTGTTCGTAAAATCCCTCCGATTCTTCTTTTTTATATTTTCAGATTCTGCTCAAAATCATATTGATTTTCATATCAATCAAAATCACTACACATCAAAAGTCGACTGCTTTCAAAATATTGATTCATGAAAGCTCGTCATTTAAAATTATAAATTGAAAAAGGGGTTCCATTAAAAAAAAAATAGAATTATGATTATGTGTACGTACAGCCCCAATTTTTTCGTAATACCACGAATTGGCGACGGTGAATCGGCGACGGCGAGTTGGCGACGGCGAATCGTCCCATCCCCCGCCAGGGAACACTTTTTCGGTGTTCCCTCGCGTCCATCCGTTTGCGGATTTACGAAAAACGGAGTTAGGATGTTTACCCTTTAAACGTATTTAGTAGAGCAGAGTTAAGATTATCTTTGTTGGAGTAAACACTCACTTTTAGATACAATTTAATCGGAAAAAGAGAACAATAACGCCAAATTAGATGAAGATTAACTAACAACTTTTCAGATAAAACTTTATCCATATTTAACACCGAATAGGCAGATTACAATTAATCCCAAAAATTTTTATGTGTGTATCCACACAGAAACCTTCCAATTATTATGACAAAACAGGGAATACGTATTTCAGCAGGAAGACTCCCATCATCAGTTTTATGTGACTGTATCTTCTAAAACGAAGAGAACAATGCTCTCATCATCAGTTTTATATCACCATATCATCTATCTAAAACGAAGAGAACAACGAACGTTCTTTTAAGTTAATTTAGGAAGTGGACTTAACTTACAATATAGTCTTTGGCGAAATGTAAAATGTAGAGAGCACCCTGGAGGTAATGAATGAGTCTACCAGACACAATCACAATGGCCATCCAGGCAAACGCTGTTTGTTCTGCTTGTTTGATCAGCATCGATGTTAATTTTTTAATAACAGCACACCGACGCAGCACTATTTCCTAGATCGTTATTCAAAAGCCCCGATAACGTCTCCATAGTTAAAACGCAATTAATAATCGGTTCACATTGTTCACTTGCCGTCGCTGTAATTATACGAACACAGAACGAGATCACGTTTTTTTTACTATCAAAAATTAAATCATTAGGTACCGCACACCAAATAAACAATAAACAAACAAACAAACACACACTGACGCATTTGTTAGATGCGAACGAGTAAACACACTTACTTAAACGTTTCCGATAACAATAATTGTTTACCATGTACATACACACGCATACATGTGCAAGTTGGTTGTAATTTGCTCCCTCCGGAAAAGGAGCGCGAGTTGATTATGTATCTCTGTTTTTGCGTTTTGTAGTTAATCATTTGCGGCTTTTTTTTCTCCAACGCCAAATTCGGTCGGCGTGATATAAAAAGCTAGGGGGAAAAAAAAATTGCAGCAACGGTATAGATAATTATCGAAAGTTTGGTTCGGACGCTCGAAATCGGCGTGGTTTTTTATCGTTTGAGATCATCTTGATCGAAACGGGCGATGAAAGTTTTCTTGGAAGGCATCTAATATACCTACCTAAGAGATAGTTTTCTTTTGCAGGCGGAAGTCACACCATGACATGACTATACAGGATGAGGAATGGGTTTCGAGGAACCGAGGGAGTTAGTTTGTTATTTTCACATGAAGATAAGCATTTTTCTCCTGTACCCATACACCCTGTATTGTTTCTTGCATGTTATTTGAAATAGAACAAATCTGCGGGAAATCTACTGCTTGTTTGCGCCTGCGCCATCGCCATCTCAATTTTCTATCGCTTGGTTTTAGGGGACGTACCGAACAACTTCGCTCAAAATGGACCAGAATAATTGCACCCCTAAAAGAATCATGCATATCTCTCCCTTGACTTACAGAATTCGTCTTTTTCCTTACAAGAGGGACATCCATTACAAGCGAGTCCCTCTGTACATACATTTTAAATGCTTACAATCTCGGCCAGAATTTAGTTTTTGAGAAATTCTTGCCCTTTAAAATTCATAGATTTCAATCAAGCAGAAAATACCACAGATAAATTTTTATATTCAATTTAATTCATGTAACTTCAGCTTATTAAATAAAGAGTTGCATTCGAGCTGTTAGTTTACAATCAGTTCATCTAATTCACGTAAATTCACAGGAATGGTATTCAAATTAACAAATTATGATTGATGAACATTTTAGCCATGAGTGACTAATGGCTTGAAACGGACGAAGACAAACATGATGATACACGCACTTCAACAAACAATTGTATTGGCACAAAATGCTTTGAATGTGAATACGAACGCCTATTGTGTCAAGTTAAATTGCTTTTCAATATTGACGCAGCACGTCGTTTAATTATTTCAATCAAATATCTATGCTCATTTGTATGTATCGATCATTTTGTAATCAACGGCAATTCTATACTTGAAGTATCCACAAATAATAACTTAAATAATTGAATCTACAACTCTTCGAACACAAATTGTATTTGGGATTCAGTCATTCACTTTATAAGTGACTTTTTGGATCAATACGACACAATACCGTGTCTTTAACTCCTTTTAACCTTCTTAACTCCCCTGACGATGTAACCTGCGAGTATTTACCTTTAAGAGTTGGAAAAGATCCGTTGCTGTATTTTCAGATCTCGCGTACATGGTCGCGAACATGTGCTAGCGTCTGGATGACCCCTTAAATACTTTTATTTTTTTTGTCCCGTTAAGCATGATGGTCTAAACAAAAAAAAAGAAACTGTTGTTGAATTCAACTTATCAACAAATAATTGACAAACTGAAATCAGTTGATTTTTTCTTGTCATTGCTTACGGAGGTTATCCAATCATTGAATGAGTTTAAGAGCCGTATGATAGGATGATAGTTTTTTGTAAAAAATTTGCTAAAATTTCTTACAAAATGACAGATGATTAATGATTGATTAATTCGACACCTTTCTGTTAATTTTTCGCAAAATTTATATAAAAGAAATATCAGCATGTCATACGCTGAAAGAAACTGAAGAATGGGTTGTGAGAAATAAATTTCCAGCAGGAGAGCGTTTGAGAAAGGACAGATTTTGTTTTTCAAAAATGTTGAATGGAGGAGTAGGCAGTTTTGCTTATTAAGAAGAAAAAAGATCCATTTATATCTCTGCATATTATGCTAAGTTGTAATTTTAACAAATTTTAAGAGACTTTAATTGATTTCTATTTGAAATCACAGGGCATATAGTTATTTGGGGCTTTTCTTTTAATTCGTCCTCGAATTTCAGGACTACTATTTAATTTAATTTAATTTAACAACGACAATTCCAAAACTAAATTAAATTCAGAACGATGTCTATTTTAAGAGAATAAAATTCAATAAACATTTATACCTATAATTAATTAAAATGCAGTGCAAATTATTAACAGAATTTTAACGATTTTTCACGAATTATTTGGAAATCCCTCGAAATAATTTAAAATTGCTCAAGTTTCCAGTATTTTTAACAGAAACAAATATTCAAGACAGAAACTCCATTACAATTAAAAGTGAAACAAACTGGCAACTTCAAAACAGAAAATGTTCCAAGTTCTTTCAAAAAGAAATCAATTAAGGTCCAGTATTATAAACGTAAAATAAATTTACTCTATGATTTAATGCATTAAACTGTAAAGTAAATTTATTTTACGTTTACTATACAGGGTGGCCCAACGATGCGTATTTCTTCTGTGAGGCCTACAGGAAGAAATCGATAAATAATTTTATACTAGACAATACGCGGTATATTGTAAAATTATTTTGAAGTATACAGAGTGATTAAAAAAATGCTGGCAGATGCAAACTAATTTTTTTTAATAGAACACCCTGTATATTTTTAGATATTTGGATGCGTCGCAGAGATCTGATTACAACAATATAAAGATATATTGATTTCATTGAATTACTTTAGTAAAATAAATTTTGTTCTTGAAGAATTCTTCAAAAATTCAGTCAGTTTGAATATGAATTTCTGATTAACGAGATAACACGGACGAACGAAAATCTAACACGATATTTTTGGGACCCTGGCCTTTATGAAAATGTGAACAAAATTAAGATATCTTTTTGCATTATACCGAGCGATCGATACTTACGAAACATTCGGTATCTCATTTTTTTTTAAATCGAACGGCCTACTTTTTATTTCAGAAATGGATAGGACTTAAATGTGGCTTTCTGCTGATATAGGGTTATATATCTTTATTTTTAATAATTTCGTCACTAAAAATTTTCTTTTTACAAGTATTTCAATGGCCTGTTTAAAATTATTTTTTGTAAAATGAATCCTATCGCGGGGGTATTGAAATTAGAGATCTTTGAAAGTAGAATGAAATGATCGAAAAATGATTTCGAATGATTGAATTTAGGTAGGAAAGTAGCAATACTGGGTGTATAGTTTAAAATGACGACCATTTAAACACTTATAAAAAGAAAATTCTAGTGACGAAATTATTAAAAATAAAGGTATATAATCTTATATCAGCAGAAAGCTACATTTAAGTGCTATCCATTTCTGAAATAAAAAGTAGGCCGTTCCATTTAAAAAAAATGAGATACCGAATGTTTCGTAAGTATCGATCGCTCGGTATAATGCAAAAAGATATCTTAATTTTGTTCACATTCTCATAAAGGCCAGGGTCCCAAAAATATCGTGTTAGATTTTCGTTCGTCTGTGTTATCTCGTTAATCAGAAATTCATATTCAAACTGACTGAATTTTTGAAGAATTCTTCAAGAACAAAATTTATTTTACTAAAATAATTCGATGAAATCAATATATCTTTATATTGTTGTAATCAGATCTCTGCGACGCATCCAAATATCTAAAAATAAACAGGGTGTCGAACCACCATTTTTCTGATCACTCTGTATAGTTCAAAATAATTTTACAATATGTCGCTTATTGACTAGTATAAAATTCTTTATAGATTTTTTTCCTAATTTTTTTCCCATCAGCCTCGCAGAAGAAATATGCATCGTTGGGCCACCCTGTACAATGAAGCATCGCTAAGTTTAGAAAAAAATTGCCCATTTCGACAATCATGATCATTAAATTTATTATTTGATGATATTCAAAAAAAAAGAAAATTGGCGACATTGCCTACAAAAATCTGGCAAACCTCGCGAAGCAATTAAATAATAATCATCATCATTTAATGCTTAGAAAAAGAAATTTGAGAGCTCCAATTCAAAATTGGAATTATTTTTGCACTAAATTTCAAGAAATTGTTTATTATTTAACAGGAAGAATAAAAAAAACAATTATTTTATTATAAAAAAAAAAAACAGAAACTGCCACCTACCTTTGCTGCGTCACTGCAACCTCTTCGAACCAATCCACACGAATCACTTCACTTTGTGAAATTAAAAATCCACGCTTCGTTCCAAATTAAAAAAAAAATTACCAATTGAGAGTATATCACTGATAGCGAGTTTTCCGCGTAGTTTTCCCGGCCATATTAAAACAAAACCGTCGCCGTCGGCGTCGTCACTGTCCCGTGTCAATAAAAACAATCGCGTTTCACAATTTTCCCAACAAACCAAGGAAAACTCACGTCCGATTACTACGGAAAATCTTCAGAACCGCTTAAATAGGTATTCAGATTTTTATGAAGAAGCGACGAGTTATTACACGCGCACCTGATCGGCGCAAACCGCTCGGTTTTTTGGGCACCTTTTTTACACAAATCACGAGCTCGTTGGAATCTGATTTCAGTGATTTCATTCGTTTTTAATCTGCACAGAAAATTGAAGCACTCGAGCCGGATTTAAACCGTACAAATATATGTAAAAATAAACGCGGCGGTGACTCCTTCCTTTCTTACACTACAACAAAATTTTCAATCATCGTCGACAATTTTTTTGCAAACGTAGCAAGTAACATTTTTATAATTTTTAAGGAGAGCATTTTTAAAGTTTCTCTACTCACTCTTCTTTGCCTGTCTTGGTTATAATGTTACTTATATTTTTCGTTAAATTCTAATTTTTGTTTACAAACTAAGAGGACAACGAAAAGCAGCAGTATTACTTGGAACTTAAAGGAATTTGAAAAAAAAATTACCAGGAAAAGCGTGGTTAGCCCTGGACTGTAGCAAGGTTTTCTTAATATACAGCGTGTCTCTAAACCTATGTCTTTAATTGAAACCACAAATAGTGGTCAAGAAAAGAAGCAAAATTTATTATACAACTGTTGGTCAGATAGCAATAATAACGCCAATAAAGATTATCTTACTTTTTCATAGAAATTGTGTAAGGGTCGCTGAATGCAGCTTAAATGTTCCAGCGGATCTTGGTTTTCAAGTATTCTCCGACGTTCGAGGCCATAAAAAGTCATAAAAACGCAGATCATGACCTAATGCACAGATATTGTACTTAAGGCAGGTCAAGTATCGTATTTTTTTTTCGTTAATTTTAAAAGCAGATAAATTTTGTAACTAGGTAAGTTCTTAATACTTTAAAATATTCTGTGCGTGTTGCATTAATTGATGATTAGTTTTGTGCTAATCCGTACTTTAACAGTTAAATTTAAAAAACTCAATCTAAAGGCGACCGAAAAAGTGGAAATTCTTTCATCATATTAATTTTGTAAATTGCCAATTTACAATGTTGATTGCTAAAGTTACTGTATTTGTATTTGTACAACAAAAATGAATTTATTTCTTTATTAAAACTTCGAATAAACGACGAAATAAACGTCTGTACTAGGCGAGAGCTTTTATGTCTTTATTGGTTTAAGCCGACGCAGAAATTCAGGTTCAATATTATACTTATTAAAACATGTGTTTTATGTTGGAATGTAAACAGTTAATAAAATAGTTCGATTGAGAGCTAGCGAAGTTATTCAATCACTTATTTTGAACCTCATTGATTACTGTGTGGTTCAACATACGGACGTCGCCAGCAAAGTTATTGAAAACCCTTCAAAAGTTAGAAAGCTCGCAGAAATGTTAAAAAAAAATATTTTATTTATTAAAAGATCAATTAATTTTTCAGAGAAATATGATATCACGGCTCTTTTCAAATGGATTAGATTAAAATTATTTAAAACAAATACTTTAAAATACTTGACGGTGTGGTTATCAGAAACAACAACATCAAAGCGAGGAACAGGGGTTTTTATTATTATATCAGTTTATGAAAAAGTAACTTAAAAAAATGGAAATACAATATTTATTTTTTAAATATATTATGGATTTTTAATTACTTATAAACTAATGAGAATTTTTAATAACTGGGGTTTGCATTTGGAGCGAAAAGTTATAACTATTTATTTTCTGATTATCATTTTAGCGTATAGTTATCTTTATGCATTATTATTACTGTTTAGCTAAAAGACTTGTTAAAATGTATTGCGAAGAAAATAATTTATTCCATCACAAATACTTACACTAAAAAAAAAAACTGTCAAAGATAAAATGCATAACTAAGTAGATTTTTTTTGAGAAATTCATGCTCTCTTTCAAACTTAATTAAAGCTTAAGATCTTGACGACTTAACTTAAAACCTTAAAGAAGAATCGAAGCAATTTAATATTTAATTTAATGAACTTTACATTTTCCCTTCTTTTGATTTTTGCTTTCTGTTTCATTTTTCTCTTAGTAAACAAAATAAAATTTTTCTAGGAATTTAGATTAGGCCAATTTTTGACACTATTTGCAGGGTAAAATGTAAATTGAAAGTTCTAACTAAACTGCTGAAAACATTCTAAATGCCCGTCATATTCAAAACTACAAGGCTTTATTTCAGAATTAAATTAGTTTCTTATTTCTTACTCTCTTTTAAAGAGGTTCTATAATATTTACTATTAAAAAGCCCTTTAAAATAGGGTTGGGACAGCTTTTTAAAGCACTAAACGTCAACGTTTCGCCATAGGTCATTATAACATCCTGAAGGCATCAGCGTAAAAATTTATTTTAGAAAATAATTAAATTACAATTTAAGGTATGAATGAGAAATAAATTTTCAAAGCTGGTAAATATTTTGAAGAACTTTCCGCAAAGAAATACAAATCTAAAATATTAATAAATGAAGTTGATTCTTGTCCGGTGAACATTTTTTTCACTCCTGACGAAGCTACTAATCGATAGCGAAACGTTGCGTGTTTTTCCGTTCATATTTCTGTCCGGTTTAAGATTAAAAAAAAACATTTTACTTAAAGTATTCATGAATATCTTTAATTGAACAAAAAAGAACGATGATTGAAGTGTTATTTTTTTTAAGCTATACCATTGGTTTCGTCTCAAAGAGTCTTTATCAAGGAGCTTGAGAAACCAATTAGAAAACTTTTAACTTAGGCGATGGAAATTATGACAAAGTTGAAAAAACTTTCAGCTTCAATAAATGACTCTATTCCGACTCAGTTAAGAAAGCAGAGTTTTGGAAAACTAAAAGGGCGCAACATTTTTTGAATTTTGATTTTGAATTTGAAACCTTAAAGTAATGAGCTTCCTGATCCTCTTCTAAACATAACATTGTTGAGGTTTCTCGTTTTTTTACCATATATGGTAGTTTCGAAGCATCAAAAATACTTGGGAAATTTATGAGAATTACACACCCTTTACCCTGGTTATCAAGGATTAGGTGATCAAGGGAGTTATGTTTTTTTTTACTCTGCCTAACATAGTTTTCGTACATTCGGATGATACATCAAAATACTTCGCAACTTTATGAAAGTTGCTCTTTCTTTACCCTACAAATGGTAACTTGAACTTCGTCAATTTTATTTTACCGTTAAATAGTTTTGGTAGGTATGTTCGAATGATGCAACAAAACACTTCGCGAAATAATGAAAATTTCACTCTTTCTACAGTTGGTCATCTTGAACTTCCTCAATTTTATTTTACAATAAAATCAAAGAATTATCCGGGCTATTTAAAATTTTGAATAAAATTCGCCGAATATGTCGATGTTATTTTAAAAGTTCTGCTTCTTTGAGAACTTTTACTGTTCACGTAATTTCAGTTGGTATAATGCCTCGCTTTATGTTGTCATTTCGTCATTGCCTTGCCCACCCTAGCCGGCTGAAGTTTAGAGAAATGCCGGAGTTTGCGGTTTCGACTTAAGTAAGTTTGTGATTAATTTTTATAATTTTCAGCGATAATTTCATGAAATTTTTGTATCTTTAGAGTTTTGAACATGGAATTTCTTCCGAAACATGTCAACTAATCAACCTGAGTTACTGTGATGATCGTTCAATAAACGAATTTGGAAAATTTTATAAAAAAATTTGTTGCACATCGTTTTTGATTGCAGTGAAAACCTCGAGCAGCCTCTGCACAGCTGTTTCAGCCCTATTTGGGGCTTCTTCAGCAGAAACGTAGCTCGAAATTCCCACTGCAAACCAAAAACGACTTGACCAATTTATTCGCAATTACGATGTAATAATGGTCGCTGTTTTATCTTATCACTAAAATTTTATGGTGACTCGAGGCTTCCTTTGGACGAATTTTATTCAAAATTACCATAAAATGGTTTTGGTATGTACGTTCGGATGATGCAACAAAATACTTCGCGAAGTCATGAAAATTGTACATACTTCCTTTACCTTACAAAATGGTAAAGGGAGTTTTAGTTATCTTCCTCAATTTTATTATACCATAAAATAGTTTTGGTATGTACAAGTGACGCAACAAAATACTTTGGCGAAGACATGAAAATTGCATTTTCTTTACCCTATAAAAATGGTAAAGGGAGTTGAACGGGTTGAACGTCCTCAATTTTATCTTTACCATAAACGTTTTTGGTACATTTGGATGATGCTATATCAAAATAGTTCGCTCAAAATTACTCTTTCTATACCTTATAGAAATGTTTTTAAAAAATTTTGTCTATCCTACTGCAATGTCAGGTCAAAAAGCGATCGTAAGATGTCGCTATTTTATCTGTTCATCACTCTTATAGAAATGGTAGAAGAAGTACTACCTCGATTCAATAACACAATTAAAGAAAGTTTTTATGGTCTTGGTTGAGGGAGCAAGAAATTGTGGTACATTCGACTGATTAAAATACCTACTTCGCAGAGTTTTGAATATTGCATTTCCCGTACCTTACAATTGGTAGAGGGAGTTGTGGTCTTGGTTGGGGGAGCAAGAAGTTTTGATATTTCCAATAATGATACATGAAAATGTCTACTTGGTAAAGTCTTGAAATTTCTTCTTCACTTCCTGTGCCTTACCATAATTGGTAAAGGGAGAGTTATTGGTCTTGGTTGGGGGAGAGGGAGGATCGTGTCGGGTCACTAAAAGAAGATATCAAAACTGTTATAAATTGAAAGAAATGTTTTTGTCTGGCATCTCGCAAAGCCCTTACGAAAGAAAGAAAAAGGGTTTCCGGTTCATTAAAACACGCGTCGGATGAGTTGCGAAAAAAGACGGCGTGCGCAAAAAAGAACCAAAAAAGAAAAGGCCAGAAACTGGCAATCACATGGAAGCAGGAACTGTGACATGTGCACGAACTCAGATTCCCAAAGAGTAACTTCTAAATGAAGTAGTTTGGAGGTGGGGACGCCGGTGCGCCTTGTGGAGGCAGACCTGCACCGAACGAATCACCGACCAGAGTTTACCACTCCGACCGGACGCCCGGCTCCCTCACATCAGTCCGAACCCGACGCTCATCGGGTAGATACGTGCGTTCAAACTCCAGCGTCCGTCGCAAAAGCGTCACGCTACGTACTCCTCAACATATCCCCCAAAAGTGATGTGACAATCCAGTGAATGACTCGCCCTTATTTTAGTTCGTTTCTTTTCGACTTGTTTGTGTGAAACACACGGCGGGCGTCCCGACGCCGATCTTCTCTTGTTTGTGTTGTTGGTTTTTTTGTTCTGTTTTTCTTTTCTTCTGCTACTCGACGACTTCACCAACAAGTTTTTTTCTTTGAGTACGGTGAGTAACCATAACAATGAGATAAAAACATAATTTATTGGATTGCACATGTTTAATAAAACAAATGCACTTTTAACCAAAAACAATTTGTAATTTGTCGGTTTACTATTGAAGAGTGTTATGCTTAAACCAAAATGTACACCATCCATTCAATTTATGTACCTCAGATTTTTTACTCTGTATATACATACAGTATATTTGAATGCAAATCAATCAATCATTCAAAATGAATTTGACTCATTAAATCTTCTTTACAGAAGCGCTGCATCTTATGCTCTCTTTGATTAAAAAACAAAAAAAAGAACACAGGATTTGCCTTGCTCATAAATTTTTGGAAAATCATAAAATTTGATGATTGATCGCTTCAATTTCATTATGACAATCCTGGGCTTTAAATTATTTCATGTACATAGGTCAATTTCCTCTTGACAAGGAGTTTGACGTCAAATGAAATTTGACGTCAAACTCCACTGGAATTTTATACCATTCCTCAAGCGTCCAAGCCCACTCATCAACTGCGTTTGTTATTCACTTTTGATTTAAAGAAGTAGCAACTGTTTTCTTTGCTAATTTTGTTATAGCTCCTTAATTTGTGGTATACTTGATGCTTTAGTATTTTTCCCAACTTCTTTCATTTCATTTGTTTTTCTTTTGATCAACCTTGCCTCTTCATCCTCAACTTTTCCAATTTCCATCCTTTCAGTTTGTTTTGTCGATTTTTATTCATTCGCTTTGCTGCTTCACTAGATTTCAGAAGTGCTTGCTTCATTTGATTTGATGCCCTCGTCTCCTGTCGTATGGATTTTTGACGGAAAAAGTATCTCCACTCCATTTTCAAACAACCATTATCTTCATCTTTGTTACTTTTTGTTTTGTTTGATTTTTTCTTTTGCTTCAAGCATCTTCACCGCCACGTTTTTCAGAGTTACTTCATTTGAAGGTGTGATGCCTTATCATTATCTGTTCTGTGGATTTTGGATTCAAAAGAATTCTCTGCATTTTGAAGCCATTAACAACTAAGAGTATTTCTTATCTGTGCTGGTTTTCGTTTGTTTTTTGTTGCTTCTCATTTCGTTTTGCTTTCAAGAATCTTCATAGCCAGATTCGCCAGATTCCAGAAGTGTTTCGTATTTTTGATGCCCTCATAGAATATCGTAGGGAAATTTTGACTGAAAAAAAGTATCTCCTCTTTCAAACAACCGTTATCTTCATCTTTGTTGTTGTTTGTTTGTGTGAATTTTTTTGCTTCTAGCACCTTCACCACCTGATTTTTCTGAGGTACATTTGATGATGTAATGCCTTATCATAGGTAATCATCTGTCCTATGAATTTTAGATTCATTTCCACTTTCAAGCTACTATTAAACAACTATTTCTTATCTGAGTTGATTTTTGTTTGTTTTGTTGCTTTTTATTTCGTTTTACACTCAAGAATCTTGACCGCCAGATTCCAGAGGGCGGTGCTTCATTTTTGATGCCCTTTAATGTTTTTCCCCTTTTCTTATTTTCATTTGGTCTTTTGATTAACACTGTCTCTTAATCTTCAACTTTTCCAATTTTCATCCTTCAGTTTACTTTGTCGATTTTTTACTTCATTTATCTTCATCCCTGGATTACAGAGGTACTTCATATTCGATGCCCTCACAACAGCCTGTCGTACGGATTTTTGACTTAAAAAAAGTAACTCCTTTTTCAAACTATGTATTATCTTTATCCTGGTTATTCTTTGTTTTGTTTTTTTTTTTGCTTCAAGCATCTCTTCACCGTCTTCATTTGATGCCTTATCATAATCGTCCGTACTATGAATTTTGGATCCAAAAACATTCTCTCCATTTTCAAGACTTTAAATACTACTTTCAAGCTTTATTTGTTTATTTATATTTATATTTCATTTTACTTTCAAGAATCTTCTTCTTTTTATGACCTTTTCATAGAGTTCTGTTTTATGGATATTTGATTCAAACTTCTTTCAGCTTTCAAGTTGTCGAAAAACTATTCATTGTTTTTCTTTTCTTCGAGTTCTTTTTCTGTTGCTTTTTAGTTTCTATTTCATTTGGCTTCCAATAATCTTTACCATCAGATTTCAACGATAGGTTTTAATTTTGATGACCTTATCATAACCGTCTCAGTTCTATGATTCCTTCTGGATCCAAAAAACCTCTAAATTTTCAAGCCTTTACTTTTACATCATTTTCAAGTTGAAGGACTATTAGGAATCTTCATTCCGGTTGCTTTTCGGTTTCTATTTCATTTGGCTTCCAATAATTCTTACCACCAGATTTTAAAGATGGGGAGGTACTTTAGTTTTGAAGACCTCATCATAATCGTCTTGACTTCTTCTCGATCTAAAAAAGTCTCTAAATCTTCAGGCCTTTAAATAATTGCGTTTATTCATTTTTACTTAATTTTGCTTGCCAGAATCTTCATCACCAGATTTCTAAGGTGCATCATTTTTAATAATTACCTGTTCTACATGTTTTTGATCGAAAGAAAATCTTCCCATTTTCAAAGCCATTAAACTAAGAACTGTCCTCACCTTCTTTTTCATTATTCAGAATTACTTTTCTTTTAGTTTTTTTTTCGTTAGTTAATGGGTTTGTATTTTCAGAATCTTTTTGTTCTTATTTACCCACCCTCGTTTTTGGTTTGGTTCTAAACTCAAATCCTAGTTTGGAGATTTTTAATTCTCTTTTCGGTCTAGAGCTTTGTTGGTCTTAAGCTCCAGATTGAACACTTTCAATTGTTAGAAAAAAGAAAACAATCCCAAATGCTTATGCTTCACATTTCATGGCGCTTCGCCTTTCTGAACTCCCTTGGATGCAGTTGGATCCTCTTCCAACAAATGATCTGGTTAAGCTTTGCTTTAAATAACGTCAATGTTGAATTTCTTTTTTCGCAAATGTTTTTTTATTTCTAAAGATTATCTTTGTTTCTGTGGCTACCAACATCAGTAAGATACAGTCAAGGCTAACTGCATGCGATTAGACGAATGTACTTGTATCTCCCTCGTACATCGCCATTTTATAGCGGTAAATGGGTTAGTAAAATCTGTCGAACGCGTGCAGATAAAAACGTCTTAAAACACGTGGTTAGTCGCCCATTATCGTGTTTAAACAATTTTATCTGCGCAAATCGCGCCGCCGCGACTCCAGCACGCGTTCCTTTCTGGAAATGTCGCAAGCGATTGACCGGATTCAACCACTCCAGATCTGATCCTTGCGCGTCGGTTTTCGTCCTGAGCACGTAAGTAGCAGGCTTAATTTTTGCTTGGACATTATTGATTTGAGTAGGACGAAGGAGGTTTGTAACGGCCGTTTTCGTTAACGCGCGTTATATCCTACGGTTGCCGCTTGTTTGCTTATCTCTGCGTACGTCGTCGTTTCGGAGAGCAAAATGGTGTCCGCGTGGAAAATTCGCGGCAAAAATCACCAGAAATCTCAAACCAGCAATAAAAAGCGAATTTTATAACTTGAGATTGTCGGAAGTCGAAAGCAAAGTTTTGGCCTAAATTTTAATTTCGAAACCGTCGCATCGGCTCGATTTAATTTTGATTTACTGCGTTCCGCACTATTTAATTTATGCAAAAACTGATTCGATTGTCAAAATGTGGAAAAAAAACGAAAAAATTCTGTCCTTACGCAATTATTTGGCTTTACATAAACTAAATTTTGAGAAATTGAAATAACGGAATGAAAATTTTTGCTCCAGAAAGAAAACAGCAAATTAAAAATCGCTAAAGCCAAAATTAATTACGCATCTACCTAAAAGGAAACTATATATTTTTAATTGCTTTCGAATTTTAGTTTCAGCATGTTACTGAAAAGTATACAATTTATTTTTATGTTTTTAAGTTTTATTATTTGCAATCTTTTTCTGTCATCAGAATTCAAAATAATATATTACAATTGAAGCGTTTTTTTTTTACAAAAACAGCCTTTGTCAAGAATTTGACAAAGTTGAAACAAACATCCATGAGGTGGCGTTAATCTCATTACACTCAGGCATACTAAAATATTCCACAAAAACAACCTGCAATCTAAATTAATTAATTATACTTCAGTAAGTCTTCGTCTAGAAAGTTTTCACCCAAAAATAGCCCTTGTCAGCGCCAAAGATTGTGTTGCCTGTAAATTTAAAAACCATTTCTTCTTTACGTTTGTAATTTTTAGGAACTTTAACTGTATATATTATTTTTTCTGTAAAATGTTGTATTGTTTTTCTTGCAAAAACAACCCTTTTCAAACAGACTTCTTACTTTCTCACAAAAGTGATAAGCTTTATTAAAATTCAATTACAACCCAGATACAATCATATTTTTCCTCATTATTTGAATCCACCAAGCATACAAAATCCGGAAAGGCCTATTACATAATCAGTTTTCTTGGATTTACCCAAAATAAAGCTTTTTGACAAGGGCCGATTTAAAAAAAAAAAAAGTTTCAACTGTTCAGGGGATACGCAATGATAATTTCGTTTTTATTAATTATACTAAAAAAATCCAATAATGTAAAAATAAACAGAATACATTTGAGAATACATTTAATTAACATAAAACAAAACTATCATCGCAATGCTAATTTATTTTAGCTCGTGTTCAAAAATGAATTTAGCTTTGACATCAAGGACATCGTTCATTTTTGGTTTTAGGGTTTTAAAAATATTTAATTTTATGCAAAATAAATAGTTATGTGTAAAATATTACACATTTACGTGTTTAAGAAGATACTAAAATATTTTCAATTCATATTTAATTTACCAAAATCGAATTGTTTTAAATAAATTAAGCCAGAGACTTCATAAGTTGTAATTGTTTTTTCTTCAGAAGATAGATGCCTATTGACGGCCTTTTTCTTTTTTTAATTAATCTTCTGTGATATTTTGAAAATATTCGTATATATAATATTTTTTTTAAAGTACAATTTTCGAATCCTTTGGTTTCCTCAATTTATTTATTTATATACTTCTTAAGTACAGTTTCTGAATCCTTTGGTTTCCTCAATTTTCTTGCTCCTGTTTATTCTTCATTTCGTCCTAATTTACCAGATTCCATTTGATTTTGAAAATATGTTTGTATTTTTCTAAATTTTTGGTTTCTTCAATTTTTCTACTCTTGTTTCTTCGTTATTTCGTCGTAATTTTAATACTTTATTTTATTTATTATATGTTGTTGAATTATGTAACTTCCCTTTCTGATCTTTATTATAAGCTTGGCGCAGTAGTCTGGCCACTTCAATGCTGCTGAAATTGACCTCAAGTTGACCTAGTAACACACATTGTCAAATTTAATTATGTTAATCGGGGAGGGCAAATCTTGTGATTGTGTCTTGCGTCTGAAGGCCTCGTAAAATGTGAAGCTTTTTTTAGGTAGAAGTAGATGTACA
Source organism: Prosopocoilus inquinatus (assembly GCA_036172665.1). Lineage (NCBI taxonomy): Eukaryota > Metazoa > Arthropoda > Insecta > Coleoptera > Lucanidae > Prosopocoilus > Prosopocoilus inquinatus. Next base: position 6,095,022 of record CM069873.1, read on the forward strand.
AAAAAAAATAGTTTAAATCTCCTAACCACAAGTGTTTTCTTTTTGGATAATATATACATACGTATTTCGGCAGCTATGCTGCCATCTTCAGTAGATGACTTCTTTGCTTCTTAATCACAAGATCTGATCCCCAATATATTTGAACAGAAATAAACGAAGTAACTAAATCCTATCTCGATTAGGATTGGGTTCAAATTACGTGGCACTTTAATTCAAGCGAAATTCAACAAAAGTATGATTCATTAAATCAACCTTATTTTAGGCTTTGATATTGACATAATGACAAATGGTTTTGACATAATAAATAAATCTTGATTAAGTTGCTTGACTAGCTGCTAAATTATTCTTTTTTCTGTACGATTACACAGGAAAGCAGTTGACAATTTTATTGCAAAGGAATTGGTTTGCTTAAGCCTCGGTTTCCTACTATATCGGCACCGTAACGTAGCGGTCGTAAGTTAGTAGCGAATGACGTCACATAAAACGTGCATAAAACGGGCAAATGCCACCGTCATCTAAAAATACGTAAAAGGTTTTTTAAACGTTTGGAATCCTTTTCTGGTGATTCTTCATTTACTAAATATTTTAGTAACGTCAAATAGAAACAGACCGTTATAAAATATATAAATTCCTGCTTATTTTACGTCAGTCTACGTCATTTTTCAACGCTACGTAACATCATACACCGTCCTATTACCGCCGCTACATTACGGTGCTGTTATCCTATGAAACCGAAGCTTTATGGCCAGATTGCTTACGATCAACTAAATCAGAATTCGTGATACCAAAATGTAGAACAAAGTTGAAGCTTTTGACTGGAAGAAAATAAAACAATGAGTTAATTTTTTTCTCTTATCGATCCACGAACTCTTCAGCAAGTAGGAGGTGAAATTGTTTTCGAGATTTCTGGTAAAAACTGAGAAAATACCTGCAAGTAAAAAATTAGCATCCTGTATATCGAAAGCCAAGCATTCTAACACACGAACTTTTTCATTTAATAAAATCGATCCAAGAAGAAGAAAGAAGTATTGATTAAAACAGACATACATAATATTAAGTAACAGCCTGTATATTATTATGCACTCACAAACATAATTATTTTGTTACAGTGAAAACAAAATATTATTTGCCCAAGACGGTCCGGTTTAAAATTATTTGGCTAGGAAAGAAAATATTGTTTAAATACAAATGAGTTTTAGAAAGTTATTTGCGCTGGCAAACAGTATTTGTCTAGTAAAATGCTATTTACTAGCCTAAAATAGCTGTTTGCCTAGCCTACGACATATTATACGCTTCGATTGATATTAGACTTGTACGGATACTTCATTCTAGGTAAAATTAACACAAAAAAAATATAAAAAAAACAATTTCAATAAATAAAAAATAAAATTTCACTTTATGACTTTAGGTTAAAAACTTCAGCCTGATTACTATTATTATGAAAAGGCCAAAATTGTATAACTTCGTTTTGTTTTTTTTTTTTTTAATTATAAGTTCTCATCAAATGTTTTGTTTACCTATTTGTTACTACGCCAATAAAACTTGCTTGATCTGTTGTACCTAATTCTGCAACGCACTTAAAATAAGACCTGGGTTCATATGACGTTATTCACTTAAAATGACCGCCCCAACAGAATGTCAAAGTCTCGTCCGCTCAATAAGAAGCACCCTGTATACTAATGCATAATAATGTGCTACAAGTTGCATTCAAAATTACTTCTAAGAGCTAGTGACAACAAAATTTTCTAAATTTATGTGGGTATGTGTGAGAGAGACAGAGACAGTAGTCATCAATATGAAACAAAGTATTGCCAGTATTGCCTTAAGTATGACGTTTCTTACGGAAGATGTTCCAGACTTTATAAGAAGCACTGTATGTTTTTCACTTGAATTTAAGTATTACTTTAAGTATTACTGCGTATTTTATTTCAATCCTCTTGTAAGTTACATCGTTAATGTAATAATTAATAGGCGGTTTTTAAGTTTTGTAGTAGTTAATTCTCCGAACTTGCTTCAATTTGTAATTATAAAGTACTTAATAATAATAAGCAACATTTGTTTTTGTGAATGGCAAAGATGTTCACATAAATAATACCTTTAATTGGATGTGCTATTATATTTAATAACTCTTAGTAATGTGTTTCGTAAGTTAATTAACTAAATTCGTTTATAAGACGAACGTAATAATATTTTGGAAGGTCATAAAATAATTTATAACAATTTATAGACCCACTAATGCTATATTATAATTGTCGAGGGGGAATTTTTTCAATAAATTATTTTTCTTGGTATTTTATGACTCTTATGCAATATGCATTTGTTTTAATGTTAAAGTCTTTTTCTGAGCTTTTCCCATTAAATTATGGTCAGAAAAGGTTTACACTTTCAGCAAAAATGTTAAGCTCATCGAATATCATTTTTCCGTTAGCAAAAAACCTGCGTGCTATTTGATAAATTAATAAATAATGAAGTTACAAAAAGAAACTGGTTTTATGCTCGATTTTAATTGTCACTTTTTTTTTCGTTGGTAAAAACAATTAAAAAACTGGATTAATTAGAGAGCCTTCAAAATCACTATTATTATTCACATAAATAATTAATTATTGTCTTTTTTTCACTTTGACAATGATTGTTGTAAAAAGTTGGTAATATTTAAAGTCAATAAAGAACCTTTTTAATCAAAACGACCTGTTTCTCGTTTTTCTCGGAGTGTCTCTCGATTCTTCTCTCATAATCACGTTTATTGTCTGTTTTCTCTTATTTAAATAAAAATACAGCTTTTTGTTTGAACATTGAGAAGCAAGTTGTCTCGACTTCCAATTATAGGATACGTATGATTTTGATTAATCTTTAATTTGTGCCTGTTTTATGACATTATGAATTAAATTAATAGCAAAATAATAGTCATCATTTACCAGTTTGATCTTTTGTCAAAAGAAATAGTCATTAGCTTTCTTCAACTGCAAATAAACTTGTGCTGAAGAACTGACGTTTTACCAAGCTTATAATTATCAGATCACATTTATTTAGTTTTTCTGCGTGAATTAACTTTCTATTCCAATCATTTCAGTTGCACTATTAATTTGAATGAATTGCTTTAATCGAAGATAATATAATATGTAGTTGCTAATGAAGTAGATGTGATATTGTTAAATTAGACAATCTGTTTTTATACTTTAAGTAAGTTAAAAACAAGTTAAAAATACAGGAGGATTTCAATGCAATTTGCAAACTAATTTGCTAAGTTATTCAAATAATAAAAATTAAATAGAACGTATGTACAATTAGATACCAGGCAATTTCTGATAATAAAATGAAGACGTCCATGCTTGAATTGGCTTCCGGTTGGAACTGCGTCGTTCAGATTTCTTCTGCTGCCGAATTTTCGTTTTTCATTGCAGAAGAACTTCTTCAGTTGGTGGTGGTGCTGCTGCTGATTCGTCTCAACGAGCAACAAGAAGCAGCAGCAACACCATAACCAACACCAGCAACAACCCTCAGGATGTTCTTCTGCATTGAAGAACGAAACGTTAGCACTAGAAGAAATCCGACCGCCACATTGTTTTCTAACCGGAAACCAATTCAAATAATGATAAAAGTTATTAAAGTTTCCACTGTCTCTCTCATCTTTTCAAAATTAAAATCAAATCCTGGAATTCTGTCGATCTTTCTCCGTTATTCTTTTTGCTCCTCGAGGTCTTTAATTATCGGCTTCCTTTACGAGTGTTAAATTTTTAGATTGTTGCGGTTTCGTCTTTGTTTAAAATTCACTGCGCGTGTGAAACAAAGAATTTCGTTCTTGTCGAGCCGGCGCAGTTTCGCGAGTGTGGGCTAAACGCCATCTGTCGCGGTTTGCTTCAGGGCGGCGAATTGGGGCCAATTCGATGCAGGAACGGTTTCGGAAACGTTATAAATCAGTTTGGCTCGTGGCCTCCTCCATGTGACGCAAGAAATTATAATTATACGTCTGCGTGCGTCCACCTGATTTAAATTTAAATAGCGCGATTGTCATTTTTCGCAGGAGTGGAATGGAGGGAAGCCAAGGCGCTCTTTCGTCCTGCGTCGGCGATTGTTTTCTAACCATTTACGCAAAACGCCAAGCGAAATTTATTATAAATTTATATATAAACGTTGAGACGCGCGAACAGTTTCCAGTTTCCCCGTTAGGAGCTTTTACTTAATTGGTTGTGTCGTCCTTGTCCTTTAATGAATGAGGATGAAACCCGAGAAGGCTCAAATTACGATTATTATACAACTAACTACAACCACTTTATAATTTCTAACACAATCAAGAGTTTCAGATTTTTGAAAGTAAGTCATCCCCAGGTAATAATATTCATTCCAAAGAACCAAAAGGAAACTCGACCACTCCCTTGCAGTTACTGCCGCATGTAATAAAACTCTCTCTTAACTCGATGTACTCGATTTAGTTCAAACCTAACGCATGATCTCGTAGGTAGAAACACCATTTGCAATGAATAATTACCCAGGCCCGCACTTATTTCGATGTAATTACCAGGCTCTGAGCCTGCCGGTAATTTTAATCTGTAGAACTTCTTACGTAATCGCACGAAATTAGGTGGTTAAACGAAATTGTGATTAGTATTTAACGAGTTCTAGATACGCATAAACAATCAACGAGGATCTGATAGCATGAACCTATCTGCTCACTTGCATCGATCGGGTTCCCTTTCAATGATTATTATTAATTTGGGCCGGGTACAAATTTGGAAGTAGGATTATAACGAGTGATTAAATCAAAAGCTAATTTCTGTTCTTTAATATACAAAGAGTGTGTCACACACGTCAAAAGTTGAATTTGGCTTGGAAGCTTGAGGTCATCTCTCTCTTATCATTTAAATTTTATTTATGTTATGTTAACCAATAATAAAATTTCCGAAGCACTGACCTATTGAATGATATTATAGATCGAGTCATGTATTAAAGTTTTAAAACGTCTTAGGGCCAGTTGCACCAAATATTTAAGGTTAGCTTAACTTTAAGCAGCACTTAGAATATGACATATCCAATGTCATGTAAATTCCAATGTTGCATTATAAGGAAAACTTAAATTTAAGCTCGAGTTTGGTGCAACTGACCATCAAAAGCCTTAATTTTAAGTTTCCAATAATAGTTCCAATTTATTGTTTAAGTGTTTATAATTGGAGGTGTTTGGATCTGTCAATAATTGAACGACGAGATTTTTTGACCACATCGGACATTTTCCTTGGCTTTCGTAATTTTCGTAATTATTTTTTGTTTTTATATCTTCCGTTTGGTCTAAAAAGGAAAAGAAAATGTCCAACACTAGTTTTCGAAATTAATTTTTTAATACGTTACTTAAAAATCAGTTTCAGCTTTCTTTTCCTTCTTTTGCAGAAGGCTACCACCACTTATTGACTGGAACTGTAAACGTAAATCTATTGTGAGTGGAATCAGTGTTGCCAATTTGCTTACTTCTTACCTTCTTTCTTTTTTCTTTTGGCTTTGCCAGTGAGTTATTTGCTTTTTAGTTTATATTTTAAATAGATTTTTTTTTTACTGTTGGATGGATGGATATTTAATGATCACATCTTTTAGATTCTCCGGTTGATAAATTTGCTAAACATTATTGATTAATAGAATTATTTGTATATTAAAAAAAAACCAACCACAAAGTATTATAATATAATACAGAAAATATTTTCGTTAGTAATCTCTGGCCATGTCTCTGTCTTCCTTCCAAATTTTCTCGTCTTGTAAATAATCGCTGGTTCTGGTTCCATGTTGGTCATGGTCTTCCAATCCTATTTTTCCCATATGGTGCAACCTCTCGAATTCTCTTGACCTGTCGGTCATGCCATGATTCATCCCACTAAGGCACCCAAATATCGTGTTCTTTAATTTTTCACTTATGGGTGGTATAGTATTTCTATATTTATCGATTATCTTAACTCCAAGGATCTAATTTCTATCACCTGTAACCTTTACATTTTCTTTTGAGTAAATATCCAGTTTTCACATCCATTGATTATACTGTAGATAAACGAGGGTTATAGATATGGCCTTTGTTTATTAACTTCTTTATCATTCAGAAAGTTTGTTCCGTCCTGTTTCTGATACTGTTCCCTCAGCAATTTACGACAGGGAAGCAAAACAAAAGTAGAGTTATATACTTTTGTTTTGCTTCCGTGTCGTAAATTCTGATGCTTGTACATTCTATCGGAGTTAATTTCCAATCTTTGCTTCCAATGACACTAATATAATCAGCAAAAGTACGTACCCGTCTCTGTTGTACATTAAATCTATCTATATATCGCGAAAAATTTATAATTTATAATAAAGAGGATATTACCTACTTACCTCCTTCTTGGAGTTAAAAAAACTAACTTTTTTTAAATCTAAATCCTTCCGCGGATAGTCTCGAGGGAACTACCCCAAAAAGTTAAGAAGTAGTTCCATTGGGACCATTAGAATCGTTTTTCCCTGTGTGGTTTGTACCTTTTCCTTTCGTTCTTGATTTCTTTCATTACTTTGTCTAATGCACAAAGGAAAAGTGTTTCCCCTTGTCTTATAGTCTTGGTTAAAATAAATTTTTCCTTCTGTTCTGCACATACCAGTTGTTGAATCAAACTCAGATACAAACTCAAGGAGAACAAATTTATTGCTTCCACAATATTTGGTCAAAAAGTAACCACTTGATATCGCGGGTTGTATTCGTTGGAATAGTTATACATTATGAGTAGGGATGTGGCACAACCCGCCAAGAGACAAATGTTACAAAGTCTTCCCTCTCTCTTATATAACTATTCCGCTTTCTGTCTGTTGTGTTGCCTATGTTTTCACTTTACAACAGCGGCCAGTATGTTGTCTAAAATTATTTCTCCACTTTCATCTTCAGTACGTTTGCTTCATATCCACTCCCATCTCCAGTTTATGATCTTAGTTTCCGTTGTTTTCTTCTTTATTTTTCACAAGAATTTTATTTTCGTCGCTTTGATCATCTGTAAAGTGACCAATCACTATTTATTCAAGCACAAAACATGTTATAAAGATATTCAAATGTATTGGATACTGTGGTTTGCAACACAAAATAAATTGGATTTAAACTCCTAGCCACAATATGCTTTTTTGATCCTACGTACGTACGTATTTCGGCTGCTAACTTGCCATCTTCATTAGATGACTTCCTTGCTTCGTAATCACAAGATCGTTATAAAGAAATAAATGTACCTAATAATAAACAATAGAGGAAGAAAAAAAAATGTAAGAACCTAGAACGAAGAAATATTCTTACCGCTAAAGAATAAGAAAACGTAGAATTAATCAGAATGCGACTTATTCACCCTTTCTCTCTCTCTTTCTCTCCTTGATACTTCGATGTATTTGCATAAATAGGCCAAAACCGAAACCAAATAATCCATTAGGAGTCTATTTGGTTTCGACACTGGCCTGTTGGCGAGACTCCAAATCGTTTAGAATCTAACAATAACAGAAGAACTATAAATTTAATATACTTTTCAATTTTAATATACTTTCAATATTAATGTAATAGTTTGTAACAAAATTTATCAATCTTTTACCGCGGTCATTAATCCTGTTTATTTCTATCCTTGTCTTGGTTGGTGAATTCTTTCCCCTACTTGGAAGTGTTAGGCAAAATATTTTTGGGAAACTATCCTCAGCTGTCAGCTTCTTCAATTTCCACCATTTTATTCCATCATCTACATAAGAGGAAACCTTTTTGGTGTTTCTTCGCGTCCATCCGTTTCTGGTGTTTAAAAAAAAACGGACTTAGGGTGTTTACCATTTAAAAGTAGCAGTAGAGCTTGGTCCAAACTCTTACTTTTAGACGCAATTTACTCGGGAAAAGACAAAAAGACACAATAATACCAAATTAGATAAGGGTTAACAACTTTTCAAGGTCAAACTATATCCAAATTTAAGACCGACTGGGAAGAAAACTTTTTATCTCGAAAATTTTTGTATCTATGTGCGTGCAAAGTCGAAGTTCTTGGCTGCAATATTCGCTTCTTTTCCAAAACGTAAAAGTATAAAACTAAAAGAATTTTTAGACATTTGGGCATTTGGTTTCAGAATATTATTTCAGCGACTGAAGTGCTTTTATTTTTGTTTCCAAAGTCGTAAAACCCACACACCCGGAGGAGCCTTTCAACACCATACGAAATACTCATATTAAATTTATTTTTTTGCAAAAAGCATTATCATTATTATTATTATTACTTCAGTAATCGAAGTACTTTTAATTTTGTTTCCAAAATCGTAAAACCCGCACATTCAATTTCAAACAACATATGAAAATATTAATTTAAATTCCAATTAAGAGGTGAACATGCAAAACATAATTAACTGCGAACCTCCTCTCTCGGCCCCGACTCTGTAAAATTAATTTCCCTATTAAGTAGTAAGTGCTAGTTGAATTCTTAAAATAACTTTGCCATTGGCATTGTAATAATTACGTTTATTTGTTATTTCATTTTGCACTCTACAAATATTTCCCAATTTATTTTATAAAAGTTTGCGTGGTAGTTTTTTTTTTTCTTAAAGCAAGTATGATGCAGTTTGCTGGCAAAAAGCGGGCATTTAGAAGTTAAATGGTGCGTAAACGTTTCAATTTATCAAACAGATTGAGGCCCTCGGTTTATTCGATCGTTCCGATCCCATTGTGTGCGAAAAGGTTCCTTCCCATCCGAATAACAACAACAATAAGAAGAAGAAGAAAACATGAAAATCAGACATAGTCGGTCAAGAAGTTAAACGAACTCTGATGAGATAACGATTGCGTTGCATAATCTCGGAGTTAATTGTTCGTCCTGGAAACAAAACAGAAAAAAGAGTGGCCCGGCCGTTCGTTTTAATTGATAGGGATCGTCGGAGGAGGAAGAAGGAAGAGGCGAAGCGCGAAACGCGCTACGCCCAGAAGAAGACGGAGAAAACGCGCGGCGGCGCTCGAATAAATTTATAATTACGTGCATGTGAACTGAGAAATTAAATAAAAACTCTCGTGATCGTGAGCTAGGTTCACGCACGAAAGGGTTAAGTAGATTAAACTTAACGCATGCTCGTTATAATTGATCACGATATCTTGGCACGTCAGTTTTCGTAAGTGACATTTACTACGTGAGAGAAGTGACATTTACTCTCGAGTTTGATTTCTCTACGAGGAGCGTAATTTTTGGGAAGGACATCCTGTAGATATTATATTTTCATTTATGGGTGAATCAGTCGAGTCAGTCAGTTTGCTTCTAGGGGCAATTAGCACGCGATGATCTTCACCATTAAAGTTGTTCGTTTCAGTTACTTACTTACATACATGCAAAAGAATATTATTAACGAGTTCCCCTAGTATAATTAGCAACGAGTAGACTATACATATATAAGTGGTTTTAATTATGATGTATTTTATTGCTGCTAATAATGACTGCATTGCGTGAACGTCAGAATAAAATACGCACAAAATAAAATTTTTCAATCACGTTTTCTAAACAGACTAACCTAATAAAACACGCTGAATTTACTACTGCTTCTCCTGTGAAATCGAAATAAATCGCCGAACAAACAGATTTACACGGTCGAGATTTTGTGACGACGGACGTGCGGGGAGGGCTTTAATTCGCGCCTCTGAAAGGAAGCGATTTTGAACGGCAAAAGCGTCACGCGGCGCTTTATTTTCGTAAAAAATCGCCGGGCCCGGTACTGTTACGTCGTCGCTTTTGTGCTTAATTATGATTGCTGTTGCGTACGAAATGTAATTTTCTCTCTCGCGGGAAAGTGTTTCGCAAATTCTGGGTGTTACAATGGACGGATTTAATAAAGGATTCGTGCTTGAATTCGATGCCCCACAAAGTGGGCAATTTCGAATAGTTTTATAACAGTATTAATTCTGGTCAAGTTACGAGTTAATATTGCTTCATTTAATTCGTAATTGATTTTTTTTTTCGTCTGGTTGGGAATACATTTTAATCATTGCCTGGCCTGCGGTTGTAACTCATTAAAAATAATAATAAAAAAATTACAAAAAGAGACACCTCGGTTCAAAGCTACCACTGTTGGCTAATACCCTTATTTTTTGAAGGCGCAAAGTACACAGATTTGTTTACCTTTTTTTGTTATTAATTACGATGAACAGATAAAATAGCGACATCTTACTATCGCTTTTTGACCTGACAAATTACAAACACGAACATATAAAAAAAAAATAAAAGAATATAAAGTTTTCGAAATATCTCTTACCACATGCTTTATTCAAATTGAACACCCTGTAATTACTAGCGTAAATGAAAGAAAATTGAATTTTGTTTGGTAATAAATAGGTCCTTTCGTACACCATATTAAAAAAAGTCAAAATTGATGTTTGTACTTAAAATAAATTCCTTATTCGGTTACAATAAAAATGCCAGGATGAAAACTAACATAACAAATAATAAAAAATTCAAAGAAATATGTATTATCTGGGTTAGTTTGGTTTTCTTCGTTTATTTTTTGTAATTGAAGTCGACTCTTGTCAGATGAAATTTGTGAGAAAATGTTTTTCAAAACTTTAAATGGACACTGTAAAGTTGAAAGGAATACTCAACGGTTCACCATCGCTTCGTTTTCGATTTATAGCGTCCAAGAGGTACAGTCATGTTCTTTAGTAATCTCTCCCCTGCAAATATTAAATTGCAGTCCAATGTCTTCTGATCACTGTAATAAGTAAACAGACAGCAAAAGAGCAGACGGATAATCCAAGACAAAATAAAATTCAAAACGGGTTTCTTTACCTGTTAGATCTCGATTTGAAATTTTCCTGGAGAGACGTTACTTACAATCATGACTGTGTGACCTCTTTCCGACGTTTATACTGAAATTTAGACGAGAAACTGCGTTTTGATAAAATCCATGTTGTTGTTGTACTCTCCAGAGTAGAGTATAGCAACATGGATTGTATCAAAACGCAGTCACTCTTTTATGGAACTCAATGGTATTAAAAATTTAATAACTTTCGATGTCTGTGTCTGTCGGGGTGTAAGAAAAAGAATTCTGCATGTCTCTTCCTTTATGTAATTAGGAAATTTTATTTAAAGTCATACACATTCAAAAAAAATGCTGCGTTTCTCAAAAATAGTGTCACATTCTACTAACCAATCCAATAGTGTCCGACTGAAACCGATTCTCTCGCTGAAACTGAAACCGAAACTGAATTTTGGCCATTGTCTCAGTTTCGGCCGAAACCGAAATCGAATCTTATTCGAAGGAAGTTAGAAATAATGTAGCTTTATTAAAGTCTAGATTAATGTTTTTTTTTTATTATCTAATAACTGAAATTAAATAAACCTGCATTGAAAGACAAAAACAAAAGCGATTTAAAGCTTTAGACTCTGCAATGTTTTACAAAAACCCGAAAGAAAATTTCATTTCTTTTTGTCTTCAGCTAGTAATCAGAATTTAAACTTTCTTAACAATTTTCTGGAACTGTCAAAACTGAGCTTTGATGTGTTATTTGATTTCCAAAAATTAAGTTCGAGATTAATAAGCATTTAGAGTAGAAAAAAGAAAGTGAATGAAGTTTCAGTTGTAACCGAAGCTTCGGCTGTTTTTGACCGAAACGTGCGCAATTGTGACCGAAACCAGTCGAAACCGAAACCGATCGGACACTACAATCCAACTCTAAAATCTCAAGCAAAATTTTCCCATGACGGTTATTTTTCATATTGCAAGAGAACGGAATTGCATTTACAGATTCTGTTCAAGTTCATTTTATTGGTACATACGCAAGTCGCTTATAATTCAATTTTGTACACGTCAGTTGTGTTTAAGTAGTTAAAAACTAAAAAAGAAATTAACAATCGAACAAAAGGAAACTTTAAATTTAAAGTCGCTGTCAAATGTGAAAAAAAAAATGTCAAAACTCTTTTATTTACACTTGAGAATGTGACTTTAAAAATTTAGGGCCTGCTTTAGTTCGGTTATAAAACTAATCTTATGTTTAAGATTTAGCAATAAGACAAAACAGTATTAACATATTAAAAACATTAATTAATATTAAAAATAATAAAGGTCCAAGAACAGATCCTTGTGGCACTCGTCTACTAATTTATAAAAAACGTGAAGTTTCACTTTTAAATTTAATTAGTTGTAATCCGATTGTCCGGTATGACTTTAAAGGTCTTGACTTTAAACTTCTTAATAATATTTTGTTTCTCAATTTGGGGTTGCAACCCTCAAGGTCAAGGTCGCGATCAGATTAGATCAGATATATGAAGGGATCACAGATCACTGTGTACAGGGAATAAGATTTTTATGGAAAGTACTTTTCATTAATGAAAAGCTATTGACAACCATTGTAATGTTTATTACAATAAAGCTGTTTGATTGATTGATTAATTGATTGATTGAATCAATCAAATGTTAATAAAATATGTTATTAAGAGGTCGCGAGGTTAGCAAGATTTAAAAAGTTGTTGAAAAACGAAGGTAAAGGGGCTAATAATGTGAGGCTATACGTGACGTTCACGATTTTGAGACACCCTGTACAATAAAAAATTTAACGTACTGATTAAATTTGTCGAACCAAAAATCTTTTAGTTTTTCATATGCAGAATGCTCAAAAACTGGCAGTCTATTCTATGGACTTTTTTTTGCAGCCGTAGAAAAACTTTAATTGTTGGTAAATAAAATGTTTAAAAATAAATGATCGGATTAAAACATTTAAATTTCTTTGGTAAAAACAAAATTAAACCAGAAATAACAATGAGCAGATTAATTTAATTAATCGGTTGAAATTATTACTTTGTTTTCCGAAGAAATTGGTGACGATAACCTCCAAACTTTTTCTTGCAGCTTTCTCCTTAACCCCCAAACTTTTCCTCCCTTGCAGCTTTCTTTTCCTCTCTAAGACACCTTCAAATTGGCTGTAGTGCAGGAATTTTCAAAATCTGAAGAGCCACACAAAAAAATTAAGTTCCAACGAAGCTGCTTTTGGAGATGTGTTGCAGAACTCTGCTTTATTCTTCAAAACTGTCAGATCTTTTATTTCCGAAGAAATTGATGACGACAACCTCCAAGCTTTTCCTCGCAGCGTTCTTCTTCTCTAAAACACCTTCAAATTTGATGGTCGTGCAGGAATTTCCAGAATCTTAAGATCCACAAGAACATCTACTTTAATTTTTGTATTGTTTTGAGTATCTGCGGTAATTTGTTGCATAAATATGGAAAAATTTTACCATCGTCGTGTGTTGCCTTAACAAAACTTTTCGTTGGCCTTAGTGGAAGGGGAAAAGGGAAACCCGTTTTAACCAAAATCGAAAAGTTCTGTGCGTTTTTTTGAAGGGTGGGGTAACTGAATTTCGAGACCACAGTATTTTTATTGATGGTCCTGTTAACTCATTCGCAAAAGAAACATAAGCTTGCTGCAGCCCCGGAAGAGGGCAATCATTTTTAAATCACTATAAATATACCTACTTTTAATAGTTCCTCTTGGGATGACACAGGTTGATGATAAAATATTTTCACTGCAGCTTTTAAACTTAATTCCGACCAATCTGCGAAGAGACACCAATTTTTTGGGATTGCGCTGAATTCCTGAAATTTAGCTCAAATTTTATTGGTCATGGAAGTTGTTATTGAATCCTTTTTCTTTTTATAGTCTGGTCTGATTTTTACTGATTAACAAAACGGCGTTTTCTGCATCTTTATGCGACTCATTATTAAAAATCACGAGAAACTCACAATCATTAATAAAATTATTGCAGAAATTCGTTGAAAACATCAAGTTTTTTTTTCATTACTGTATATAGGGACTGCACCGATCAGAGTTAATTAAAGCAAGAAGGACTACCGATAACGAGCATTAAACATTATAAATAACAAAATCAATTAACTTTCACGGTTTTTACAACCAATTAACGAAAAAATGCCCGCAAATAATGAACTCGTTTCCCCGACATCGCCGCCGCCGCCGCCGCGCCGTTTTGTTTTCAACGCAATATTTAGCGCGCTTAATTACAAATCACCGCCCCCCTGCACGGATCACAATATATATACGCTTTAGGCCCAGTTTTACAAGGACGGTTTAACTTTGAGCCGATGCTTAAATCCTTCACAACAATTGTTGAAATAATCGTTGCTAAGGGTTTTAGCCTCGGCTCAAAATTGAGCCCCCCATTTGTAAAACTGGACCTTAATGATGTCATATTCGAAAAAGCAGCGGACAACATACAGGCCGACCGTAAAGTGACCGCTCAATCACATATTTCACTAAATTACACTATAATCACCACCCGAGCGTATTCGGTTTCGTAAATTGCGATTTATTATACTCCGCGTACGCATGATGAAGATGATAATAGTAATATAAGGCTCGAATTACTTGCTTAAAATATCTCGGTTGCGTTTAGTAATTACTGCTGAAGAAACGCGACAGGACGAGGGTGGTAGGGAGGGTGGGAGGAAGGAAGGAAGCGTTTAATTTAATATCAATGGATGGAAATTGCTGAATGTGCTTTGCAAACAGATTTCTGCCTTAATGCAAATTAAATCGCCGGCAATTATCCTCGTCCTCGTCCTCATCCTTCCCCAGGACGAAAACAATTGAATGTCAACTGTATAAATAGCGCCGACCGTTTTGACGCAAGAAGCGGTCCGAACCCGCGCGTTAATTAATCGCTGAAAGTATCAGGTTGCGTTCGGACATTTAAATCCGTGCTTTGTCGGAAGGTTTCTTTGGAACAAATGACGTGACGAACGCGGTTATTGTTTCATTTATGTATAGCGCCCGTATTTTTAGACGGTTGCATTGTTCTGAATACAAACAATTACGAACAGAAATAGAATCGGTGCAACGCCAACGCTGCAGACTTTAGAAAACCGCGACTAAAATTTGCGATTTGTTTTAAAATTTTCTTCTGAAAACGCTTGTCATAATCATCTCCGAGTTGCAAATTTTCAGCTTGGCAATCCCTGCCATCGTTCCCTTTTTTCTTTTCTTTTCTTTTTTTATGCAACGCACGGCAACAATCAGCCTTCGATGGCATGAATATTAATCGGTCGCATTGAGGCCGCATCATTCGACATAAACGCTCAGAAGAAAGCCGCGCTTTTTTACTCTGACGCTTATTTGTCAAGTAGGTGTCAACAGTGGTTATGCAAACGCGATTGATTGACATCTCCGTGTTCGTGTGTGCGTGTGTGTGTGTGCGCGCGAGCCGACGTCTTCTTCTTCTTCTTCTTCTTCTTCG
Source organism: Prosopocoilus inquinatus (assembly GCA_036172665.1). NCBI lineage: Eukaryota > Metazoa > Arthropoda > Insecta > Coleoptera > Lucanidae > Prosopocoilus > Prosopocoilus inquinatus. The sequence goes on from CM069873.1 coordinate 6,110,240, forward strand.
TCTCCTCTTCTGATTCTCAGAATTACGGTACCTCTATCATAATTGCTATCGCACATACAACGTGTGGAACGGCACTCTGGAGAATAACCGTTCGCTCTGCGAAGAACAAACGTCCATCGTCCGGATGGTTGTGTTTATTAATTAATTAACGAGCGGCAATTAATTCGTGAAATTCATAGATCCGAAGCGAGCGGAATCATTGAATTTTGCCGTTAGGTAAAGTGAAACCTTAAGGGATTCCGCACACCAACGAGGGACGGTGGAAGCGGGAGCGATGCGAGAATAAACAAAACGCTAACGTAAAGTGAATTCTGCCCACCAAAATGGAAGAGCATGGGCGGGAAGCAAAGTACATTTCAAACCAAAACACAAACGTAACCTGAAGCGATTCCGCACATTAACACGGAACGTCGGGGGTGGGAACCATGCGAAAATGACGGAAGCAAGGTAGATTTCAAACCAAAACGCAAACATAAAGTGAAACCTTAAGGGATTCTGTCCACCAAAACGGAAGAGCATGGGCAGGAAGCAAAGTATATTTCAAACCAAAACACAAACATAACCTGAAGCGATTCCGCACACCAACACGGAACATCGGGGGTGGGAACGATGCGAAAACGACGAGAGCAAGGTAGATTTCAAACCAAAACACAAACGTAAAGTGAAACCTTACGCGATACCGCATACCAAACGAAACGTCGGGGGTGGGAACGATGCGAAAATGAAGGAAGCAAAGTAGTCTTCTGTAAGAGCGGCTGTTTAAGTGAAGAATTACCACTTTACAAGGGCTCGTTCAGTTCAAACCTACTTTAACCCTTGAACTTACGACGAGAGTGAGAAGGATTTCAAACTTACACAAAACTCAGCAAATTTCTTCTCACTCTTTTCCTCAAAATTTTGATCAACCTTGAAAGACCCAAAGAGTAATTCTTTTGATTGAGCGTTTCTGGTTCGAGCTTACAAATAGCCAGGAAATTACTTTCAACCCTTCTTTATCGATATGACAATTTTGGCCCTTGCTCGCCTTACACAGTATTTTAGTGTCGAACTCTCTCTCTCTTTACCTAAATCTGTCTTCCTTCTCAGAAACCTTAGACATTCAAATAAAACTACAAATTTGTTAGAAAATGATATAATAAAGAAAATTAAAAAAAAATTAACAACACATCAAATTATTTTAGAATAAAATTCATCAAATTAATGACAGAAAAGGAAACAAACAAACAAAATTGCAATTAAAGTGATATATTGACAAAAATATAAAAAAAAGATAATTTTTAGAAAAAAGTACAATCAGAATAATTTCTAACAAAACAATATTTCAGAATATTGGATAAAATCAATAAGAATAATTTTGTATAATAAAATAGTACAAAAAATGATTTCATAGATAAAATTCAAAAATGACAAAATACAAATAAAGGATCTGAAACAAAATAAATATTATGAATCGTTTATTAAAACTCAAAATAATTAAAATCATTTTCTCAGAGAAGGAAAAACGTGAGATCGTACAGCATATTAAAAAAAAAAACAAATAAAATAGAATGAAAGCCTTTGTTAGTCATTGAAACAAAATAGCAAATAATTCTCAGATCTTACAAAAAATCATCATGGAACTGGAATCAGTGTTATATGTATATATTATATCTTACTGTGTGTTAATTACCTCCGTTTTCCATCGCTTTATAAAGAATCAGAAAATCGAAGATTCCCGAATCAATTGCGCTAGCATTGCAATTAGATTCTGATGTAAGCGACGCCTAAAAATAGATCACCATTGCAAACAAGTAGATACTTGTTTCAATTTATTCGCTATTAAAATATGATTTCAAAGTAAAAAATTTGAGGCTAAGGAAATTTTGTAAAGTACGATTTCAGGTTCTTTACCCTTTATTATCAAACTAAAACGCAAACGTAAAGTGAAACCTTAAGCGTTTCTGCCCACCAAGACGGAACGGGCGGAAACGATGCGAAAATGATGGAAGCAAAGCAGACTTCAAACCAAAACGCAAATGTAAAGTTTTAAAACATGATTTCAAAGTAAAAATTTTGAGGCTAAGGAAATTTTGTAAAGTACGATCCCAGGTTCTTAACCCTTCAAACTAAAATGCAAACGAAAAGTTCCACTAACACGGAACGGCGGGGCCGGTAACGATGTGAAAATGACGGACGCAAAGTAGACTTCAAACCAAAACGCAAATGGAAAGTGAGTCCTTAAGCCAGCGATGCCCTCGGGCGCTCCGAAAGCGCCATCCCCACTCTTGTTTGTTTCGGGAAAACGAGAATTCATTCATAGAAAAGCGCACGGCAAATAAATACTTAATAAATACAGCGATCGCAGTGTACTCTTACAATGTAATTTTTTATGTTAAGAGGAGAGTGAAAACGAAATCATTTAATTTTATTTCTATCTGTAAAACTGTCATGCTTTTTTTTATCTACTTTTTATGTTGTACATGTTGTTGAGTGTCTTCTGCATAGATTATTACTTACAAGTACCTGGTTTCTTATACCTCTAATATTTTTCTCATTCAGATTTGATACGCTTGGAAATTTTCTTACTTTACTCCCCATATACAGGCTGACTACGTGAGAATTCCCACTCCCTTTAATTTTTTATTTTATTTTTTTAATTTAGAAGGAGATGATGAGATGACTTATTCACGTAATAGCTCGTATTAAATGGAGAAGATGGGCGTTTCTATTTTCGCATCGTTTTATAGAAAGAAACGTTCAATACAAAACTTATACAGACCAATTCAATGTTTTTGCTGATATTAACAGAAAAACAAAAGCAGATCGATTTACCGACAATTCCCGCGTATAGTCATCCTGCATTTATGTAATTATAACAACCGTAAATAATGATACCGACGCAAGCGAATTTTTGTCGACACATTTTCATTTTCCAATGCGGATTTGAATCAATTATAAACAAACTTTTATTAACCCTGGAATTTTGTTGTCACATACCTGTGAATGGTAAGCTCGAGCATAAACATTAAGAATGCACTTCAGCCAATCAATATCACATTCATAAATGGTTTTATATTATTTTTACACATGGAAAAACTCATAATTTTACATTTATTAACATTAAGCCGCTGCTCGCTTCATACATCAATTATTAACCGGATCCGAACGATAATTTAGTCTTCCATTGAATTAATTAATTAACTTAATCCTGGGGTCTTTATAAAGCCAGGATACCGGAATGTTGGATTGAATTGAGTCGCTTTTCACGTCAGTGGCGTAGACTATCGCAGGAAAGATTTCTACCACGTGAGTTTTTTGTTTTAATAAAATAATGAAGTGAGGTGAGATGTCGCAATTGAAACTGAGCATAAAATATTGTTGATCTAACAATCTTTTTTTTTTAATTTTAATAAAACAATGGAGGTGTGATGACGTCGCAACTGAAGCTGATCGTAAATCCTATTGATCTAACCATATTTGTGTGTTTTGGAGGCGAGCGCAAAGTCACGGGGGATGACTTCAATCAGAAACTCTAGGTACGCCACTGGTTTGCTTAGTTGTTTTGATTTATCTTGCCCTTCCGGAATTTAGTTTTTTTAACATTTCCTAATTTATTTCTCAGCTGCTTATTTTCTTTGCTACTTTTTCTTTTACTTCTTCTAGTATGTAGCCGTCGTGGCCCAAAAATCTCAATTGCTTTTCATCTATCATTACTATGTATTTCTATTGGTTTATAATTTGCAGGTTTCTTATAAATTATTTCATCTTATAAAAATAATATTTTGATGCTGAAGCTGAAATTTTGTGGTTTGAGTGCAAGTGTCCTTAACAACCAAACGAATGAACGTCGTGTCATACGTTGGATATTGATCTGATGAGTCTTGTTACTGTTTTTGGGATACCTCAAGGTTCTAATCTAGAACCTTTGTTATTTATGTTGTTTGTAAATTCATGATTAATTCAATTATTTGGCCTTGCGCAGATGTTTCACTCCCATCTGGTGGAGATTGTAATTCTTTAATCTATAACCGGACAAAATATAAATGGAAAAGCATTCAACGTTTCGCTATCGATTGGAGCTTCGTCAGGAAACGTTGAGTGCTTTTCCATTTATATTTTGCCCGGTCGTAGATGCATTGGAGGTATAATGAGTCCTAGAACTAGATTAGACTTTTCATTATCTAAAGCCGGCTCCACACATTCGGATATATAGGCCAATGTCTTTTACTATTTATTTTGACCACTCTTCTTAAAATTACAAAAATTATCAACAATCAAGAAATACTTGTTCTTTTTTAATTCTAATTCTTGATCATTTTTTTGTACCTAATTTTAATGAAAGAATAAAGTGGTCTTAAATTAAATAGTAAAGTGTGGAGCCGGTGTAATATAATTGGAGAATATATTTGCGCTGTCAGTACAGATTCTTTGCCTGATAAAGTGAACGTGAAGGAACAGATTTCGCCATAATAGGTTGGGTCCTGAAATAGATTTTTTTTCAAAGTCTTCCAGGTCTTTTGCCATGTGCTTTTTCCAGATAAATATCTAGTTTAGTTATCTTACAATTAATTTCTTCAATTGCTTGCGTGGTTAAACACAAAGTTTCAACTTGAGGAAGGATGAGGATTTAATCAAACTTTTATGAAATTAAAAAAAAATACATCTATTGAGTGATGAATGTCTTCGAAACAAACGGTCAAAATATATAGTTGTGTTAAAGTATGATGTGGTGAAGTGGTGAAGTGAAACTCATCGACATACGATCGCGCAACCACCGTCCGATGTATTCATTATACATTACGCGTTATGTAAAACCGCGTTGAATATTTTATACATTTTAATTGCTCATTTCTGTGTGTCAATGTTGATAGATGACGGCGATTATTAAACATGGCCGTGTCAAGTATCAAATACACCGAGGTCATCTATCACGTCGCCGTTGGCGTTTTCAGCGCTTCTAATATCGAAATTGATCGACTCGATTTATCAATTTTTCCTGAATCGAATGATTATTTTCGTCGAGGAAGTCGGCCGGACATCGATTCCTCAAAACGGAGATCACTTACATAATGTTAGATTATCAGGCGATAAATCTCTCCCGATTATGATTTAAAGTGAAATCCCGCGAAAGAACGGAGCAAGGCAAAGCGCGTTGGAAATGGGTCGATTTTAACATACGTAAAAATTCGAAACGACATAAACGAAGTGTGTAGGTTTGTAAAACTGCATTAATGTAATCTGTAATCGATTAATATACCAGTTATGTAAATGCTAATGTGTCAATTCCTCAGATTAAAATAATAAATTTCGGATTAAGACAGTACTGGGTTTGATTTGGAACGAACAAAAATCTCCTCTCGACAAAATAAGACATATAAGCCCCGGCCGGATAACGCAAACAAGTTGCTAACAACCTACGGTCCGCGCCGTTTTAATACCCAGGCAATAATCTATGATTATCTTATTGAATACGGACGGCGATAAATAAATAGAACGGCCCATTCACCGGTTTCGATTTATATTAAAATTATGCGCCTACCATTTGTTACTTAGATAGTTGTATAAGAAATAAATATGTACTTGTCAAAATGGCTTTTAAATCTGCTAATTATGCTGGTATTACTTGTTACGCCTGATATTAATTAGTTACCATAAGTCAGGCCGATTGTGCGACCGTTTCGCGCTTAAGAAAACAACCGCCTACTCGTTCGAACGCTTTGTAAACCACCGGGGAAAAAAGAACCCAACATAAATTAATCAGTAAGCAACGTTTAACCTCGCGCATTCACCATTCAAGAACCTATTACGTCTACTAACCAAGAAAAACAAAAAGAACACCTCCCAGAGCATGAATAGAACAGATCGGAATAGCCTCATATATTCACCATACAAAACCAATCAAGTCAATACCTTTTTACACCAACCACGTGACTGTACTAACCAGAAAAAGAAAGGACGTAATTTCATGCTTCAAGAATACAAATAGAATCACCGATCATCTTAATATTAAAAAGCCTTTCGAAGTCCTGTGGCTATGTAGACTATTTAAAAAGAAACAATTTCCTGAAGCCAAAAGCAAATGAAAGACCGCGCTTGCTTTCTTTGGATTTCTAAGAGTGGCAAGAAGCGACTGACTGAAAAAGTCTGACTGGGGCAAATTTAAAAACATCGGCGATTAATAAATTTAAAAGGAAACCAAACCATCAGAGAATTCACAATTGATGAAAAAATTCAAGCCAAATTATCAATCTACAATCTTCAATCTTCGGTATAGAAGGACCAACTTCCAATCCGAAAGCACGAAGTTCCAAGCCTAAAATACACACTTCCAAGAAGCACCCATAACTTCCAACCGTCTAAAGTACTCCGGGGCTGTACAGTCCAAAATATTCACCAACGAATGGATCATATTTTTATATTAAAAAGTCTTCCAAAATCGTGTGATTATGTAGAGCATTTAAATAGAAGAAGGAAGACATCTGCAGGTCTAATTTTATAAAGCTAGATCACACTTGCTTTCTTCGGATATCTAAGAGTGGGAGTGGAAGACTGAAGAGACTTGCGGATGAATAGAATTTAAATTGAAGAGTAAAGGCAAATCTTCAATTTGGACATCAGGAAGCACCTCCAATCCAGAAGCACTAATTTCCAATAAAAAAAAAACAAGTTCCAATCCCAAGATGCACACTTCCAACATGATAAAGTAAGGACCTGAATGAGAACCATAATTTCCAGGCATCTAAAATACTTTAGAGATGTAAATTCTTTCTTTTTTCAAAAACAGTTCAAAATATTCATCAACGAATAGACGAGATCTTTATATTAAAGTCTTCCGAAGTCCTGTCGCTAGATCACACTTGCTTTCTTCGGATGTCTAAAAGTGGTCAGAAGTGCCGATGAAAGACTGAAGGGGCAAATTTGAATGCATCGCAGATGAATTGAATTTAAAGGGAAACCGAACGCTTCACAATATTTACAATTGATAACAAAAGTCAAGGAAAATCTTCAATCTGGACGTAAGGAAGCACCTCCAATCCAGAAGGACTAATTTCCAATTCAGAAGAACGAAATCCTAATCCCAAGATATGCCCACCTTCGAACATGAAACAGTAAACAACTGAAGGAGAACCATAACTTCCAAACATCTAAAATACTCCAGGGCTGTACAGTCCAAAATATTCACCAGCGAATGGACCAGATCTTTATATTAAAACTCTTCCAAAATCCTGTGGTTATGCAGGCCATACAAATAGAAGCAGGAAGTCATCTGCAGTTTTAATTTTATAAGACTAGACCACATTTGCTTTCTTCGGAATTTTAAGGGTGGGTAGAAGTACCAATGGAAGACTGAATGGTATGAAATGCATCGCAGATGAATAGAATTTAAATGGAAAACGAGCGCTTCACAATTTTCACAACTGATGACAAAAGTCAAGGTATATCTTCAATTTGGACATAAGAAAGCACCTCCAATCCAGAAGAACTAATTTCTAAACCAGAAGAACGAAGTTCCAATCCTAAGGTGCACGCTTCCAACATGAAAACGTAAGAAGCTGAAGGAGAACCGTCACTCCCAAACATCTAAAAGACTTTGAAGATGTAAATACTCTTTTTTTCTTTTCAAAAAAACAGTCCAAAATATTCACCGACCGAATGGACCAGATCTTTATTTTAAAGAGTCTTCTGAAGTCCTGTCGCTATGCAGACCATTTAAAAAGGAAGAAGGAACATATCTGCAGCCCTAATTTTATAAAGCCAGATGAGACGTGCTTTCTTCGGATGTCTAAGAGTGGTAAGAAGTGCCAATGGAAGACTGAAGGGGTAAATTTGAATGCATCGCAGATGAATGGAATTTAAATGGAAATCGAGCGCTTCACAATATTTACAATTGTTAACAAAAGTCAAGGAAAATCTTCAATCTGGTCGTAAGGAAACACCTCCAATCTAGAAGGACTAATTTCCAATCCAGAAGAACGAAGTCCCAATCCCAAGAGATGCCTACCTTCCAAACATGAAACAGTAAACAACTGAAGGATAATCATAACTTCCAAACATCTAAAAAGCTCTAGGGATGTATCTTCTTCTTTTTTTCTTTGTCCAAGACGGTCCAAAATATTCACAAACGAATGGGCCTATATAGAAGCTGTAAAAAGAGTAAAGAAAATACTGAAAATATCAAACGACTATCATTGAGGACTTCTGTTCTGTTTTTCAAAATTCGAATAATACAAGGATACGTTGAACAAGTCGAAGTTCGAAAATCCAAAGAGTAATCAAGAAAAAAGGAGTATGCCGAAAGAAAACAATAGTAGCATTGAGTAAAGGAAGAAAGAAAGCTTAAACCAGGCGAATCAGTGGATGAGTCGATAAAAGACATCCAATGAGGACGAATTATACGATGATAAGACGAGTCAAAATCATCTGTAGCAGTGGTAGTCAATCTATGGGTCGCAATCCTAAAAGGGGTTGCGAAATATTACGAAAATATTCTAAATAAATTTAATTGAATGCAAATATATCATTGAGAAAAAATATTAGTTTCTGAAATATTTTTGGATCGGCATGTTGCCTCGAAGTCCCATGCGGGGTCGCACTGCCAAAATGTTTGAATACCACTGATCACTACAGTATTTACTGAAAGATAGGAAGAATTAGAATCCGTCGATAAATCTCATTACGAATAGTAAGCCAACAGAATTGAACTAAATCAAATAAATTTTTCAACTACTACATCGTTAAGTAATGGATAAGGCCAAGGCATATTTTCAATCTAGTCGAAGGAAAGCACCCCCATTCCAGAAGGGCCAACCAGAAAAATGAATGAATTCACAAAGAACGGACTTCCAAACTAGACAACAATTTAATTTTTTTAATTTCTAGATAGAAGGCTATTCGCTACAATTTCTAGTTCTCGGGATTGGAAGTTCATTTTTCTGGATGGAAAGCTAGCCCTTTCATTCCAGAACTTAGAACGAGCTTCCAATCCACAGAACAATCTTCAATTTCTGGATAGAGGTTCTTCTCTTCAATTTCTGGATTTAAGGTTGTTTTCTGGATTGAAACTTAATTTTTCTGGATGGATGGAAAGCTGGAATCCTCTCCAGAATCCCTCTTTTCCAACAGTTCCAATACAAAAGATCAGACAATAAAAAGAAGGGCACGAAAACAATATCTTAAAAAATGTAAACAACTTTAGAAATGAGATAGTTTTCGAAAGGTGAAGAAGAAGAAGAATGAGTGCTAAATTTAAATTTGCTCCGCAGAAGGAGCCAGAAGGATGAACTTCCAGTTTGTGCACAACAGAAAAGAGTAAGTTATGAATCCTAAAAACTTGTAACTTCCAAAGATTTGAAGACTTTAGAAAGTAGACGCTTTTCCAAAAATGGGGAAAAGAAGAATAGAATGTCGTGGGGATCTGTAAAAATATTGAAAATCGGATCATCTGCAGTAACCACTCAACAAACCTTTATGTGCTTGAAACTTCTGGCAATTCCTGGATGCCCAATTCTGTTTCCTAAAAAAACAAATATCCCTACTCGGTTTGTATGAATAGGTGAAACTTTCCACTATTCTGCTCGTTACTTACTGTCGGCTATAAAAGAGACTTTTGTGTTTATTCTTTCCTTTGTATGAGTAAGCTGACTCATTTAATTACTTACCAGAAAATCGAAATGATTCTTAAGTCCATAGTTTGTTCGAACAAAAAGAGATCTCTTTCTTTATTTCATTTAACTACTTATTTCGAATGCCATTGGAACTGTTGTGATTTTGAGCTCTGACAAAGTGAATAACGTTGGCTCGTGTTAATTAATGAACCATCTGTGGCTTGACGTGTGCTCTTGCAGCAAATGACGTCAAAAGCATTATGGTAGAAAATGTCCCATTAATGTAATGTTAATTGCCCGGCGCAGTTTAGAATCAGAAACTCGTTCGGCTCGTGTTATTACCTCGCAATCCTCTTCTTAAGTCGAGGACGTCAGAGACGGGTATCGTTTACAGGAAATGTTTAGGAATTTAGTGCTGGAGTGTAGTCAATCCTCAACATTAATCCCTGAGATTATCCGCAGAATGTCTACTTGGATTCTGTGGTTTTGGCTGTGCTCGATATAAACAGAATCTTATATTAGTTGGAGAAAGGGAAGGTGACACGCGGTAAATTGGTGTGAATAATGATTTCTGCCTAATCAAATTTGAGTAAATGGGTGGGCTCTGTTTACTTTAGCAAATCACCGAAACGATAAACGATAAAAATAAGATACGATATGTTTAGTTGTTTAAAAACGTTAACGTTGTAGATATACCTATGCATAAGTTAACGTTGAATCACATGCAATTCAGTTTTTTCGATTTATAGAGTTTAGTAGAGGTGAATTGAGTCGAATTGAGTTCATTTAGTCGGCGAATTTGAACCCAAATCAATTAGTTTAAAAAACACTTGCCTAATTGAATGTAATTGATTCGCGAAGCTAATTGAATTTGGTTGAATTTGACGAATAATTCAGTTTATGAAGGAAAATTAAATTAAAATCAAATTAAATTGAGCTGAGTTGTTTCGGCAATGAAACAATTTGTATTCAAACTAATTGAGTTTATATTTTCATTTAGCTGAATTGAATTGAATGTGCACTTAGTCGAACAGTATTTACAAATACCTGAATGTTGATTCATAATTAGTAAATTATTGATGAAAAGTCAATCAAAGCAGTTTTGTTCCAATTGAATAGGGCTAGAAACTCGATTTGAATTCAATCGAATTCTGAAGACAGTTGAATTCGGTAGAATATAGTTCAACAATTAATAATTGAATTTATGAACAAACTAGAAATTAAATGATTTGTGAATTTCCGAATTGAATTGAAGTGGATTAAATAATTTGAATTCAATCGAACTGAGTTTAAATTTTCAATTAGCTAAATTGAATTGAGTGCGCTCTTAGTTGAATAGTATTTTCAAATACCTGAATGTTGATTCATAATTATTAAATTAGTGATGAAAGGTCAAAACAAATTTGTCCCAATTGAATTGGGCTAGAAACTCGATTTGAATTCAATCGAATTCTGAAACCAGTTGAATTCGGTAGAATATAGTTCGACAATTAATAATTGAATTTATGAACAAACTAGAAATGAAATGATTTGCGAATTTCCGAATTGAATTGAAGTGGGTTAAATAATTTGAATTCAATCGAACTGAGTTTAAATTTTCAATTAGCTGAATTGAATTGAATGCGCACTTAGTCGAGTAGTGTTCACAAATACCTGCATGTTGATTCATAATTAGTAAATTAGTAATGAAAAGTCAATCAAGTCAATTTTGTCCCAATTGAATTGAGTTAGAAACTCGATTTGAATTCAATCAAATTCTGAAACCAGTTGAATTCGGTAGAATATAGTTCGACAATTAATAATTGAATTTATGAACAAACTAGAAATTAAATGATTTGTGAATTTCCGAATTGAATTGAAGTGGATTAAATAATTTGAATTCAACCGATTTTAATACAAATTTAAAACTAGCTGAATTGAACTGAATGCTGCGCACATGAGTTGAATACTTAAAACAAATTGATATGAAAGTTGATCAAATTAATATGAATTTAATTGAATTGGGTTGAATTTGAGCTCGGAAATTAATTTCAGTTTATGAACAAAACCTTACATGTTAGAAAGACAATTAATTATTCTGGTATTTCCGATCACGTCATTTACAATTTGCTTAGCTTCAGCTTCTAATAATTTTAAGTACTAGGCAATTTATTTCAGGAAAATCAAGTTATATGTACGCGTGGAGAAGAAAATTGAAAAATAATAATACGTTATCAAAACTGTCGACGCACATAAAATACAAGTTAACGAGCAATTTGTTTCCTTTTTCAATCTTGTAAAATTGTGTTCAAGTTTTTTTTTTTAATAGGAATGAATGATGAGTGAATGAATGAATGAATGAATGAATGAAATCAATTTCTAACTGCAGAAAATCTGTTTTTTTTAAGAAGGATATTAATTTTTCGAATGATGAATGCACCACAGTTAAGATGTTGACACAAAATTTGATTTTGTTGACTCAAGATAGCGCAGTTCCTGGGAAATACAGGGAAGTTAACGTCTTTACTCAAGACAAAATCGATAAGTTCAAACTTGCAGTTAACAAAATACGTAATTATTATTTCTTTTGTGAAATTCTCCCTCTTTAATTTCACGCCTATCTTACAGCAATTGATTATTTAATTTTTGATCTTAAACGCACCTTGCAATAATAATAAAACGATTTCGTTTTCAGTGAATTGCTTATGGATCGAGTTCTTCAGTTCTATTTTTTTTTTTTCATTTTTCTTGGTCGTCGTGCTTGCGTTCCTATTTTGCATAGAACCAAGAACGGAAAAAAGAGTAACACGAATATAAATCGATTATAACGCTTCGTTTAAAAAAAAAAAACATTAACACAAGTTGCCTTGTTTGTTTTCAATGAATTTTAATCACCCTCATCAAAAAGTGAAAATAAAGTCGAAATGAGGTACTTACAACAAACACGACGAGTTTTTCTTGTTAAATTTTATGAAATAATTGTTTTTGAAATCAAGAATGAATAATTAAAATGATTGAAATTGAAAAGAAAAGGTAATCTAAGGGCAGATAGCAGGAGTAAAGCTGAAAGTAAAAGATTTTATTCTAAATTTATTTCTGAGGTAACTATCTTCATCATGGTTTCCTTTATTTTCTTCTTCTTTATCTTCTTAGCATGTACCATAATTTGACAACATAACATTTTTGTTACCGCTAGCTTAAATTAGTGCTTGGAGTTAAAACACGAAAATGTTTTGGGAATGACAAGCGTGAGTCAAGGACATTGCGTGTGCCCTTCTAATAGGTATAATTTCCCGGAAAAATCCGTGACAGTAACACGTGAAAAACAAAGCCGTACAGGGCACGCGTTTTTTTTTTTAACTTAACTGGATGGAGAAATGTGGTTAGTCCTCGTTAATAAATAATCGACGAATTAGGAACACACACGCACACGAATGCATGATACTCCTCATTTTTAGCACATCTCCTCCTTTTCTGCTTCGGTGAATTTATGAACACTTCGATTAGCTTCACAATTTACTTAGCAGCTGCTACTCTGCCTGTAAAGGTAACATGAAAAATAAATGAGCGCACAAAAAAGATTAATTGCATTCACGATTTTTAAATAAATAATTTAATCTTTATTATTTTTGCTGCTTCAAGTATGTTTGCTGCTTTTTCTGTAATATATAAAGAGTCGTTTTCATAATAACTAACCCTCGGACAAATTTATTTTAATGCCACGCTCCGCCTACTATCCACATGCGATTCGTCTCGCAGAGAACAAGAAGAAATGCATAATCAACTTGCTATACAGATTACTTTTTATATTAAATAAAATTAGCGCGCACGACCATGGTTTAGTGTTTATAAAAAAAGATCGTAAAGAGCCGATGAAGTACTCAACGCTGCGCTTATCAACGGCCAAAAGAAGAAATATGTGGTCCACTAGTTTTTAGTTTGCTACACGGTTAGATGAAACGGTCCCAATTTATACGAGTGCAAGAGGATTACAAATAAGTGATGCTCCGCTTCTTCAATAAAAAAAAAAATAACTAAACCCGGGTCCTGGTAATATCTAGATTTAAGTGCACTTTTAGATATTTCTTTTTAGATTGACGTTCGCATTGTGGAATATGGTGATTCATGACCCCAAAATGTACCTAAATCCGTGCTGTTTTAGTAATAACTAACATTCAAGTTTATAAAAATTATGATCCGGCCATCTTCAATTAATTCGATGTACTTATCATGGATCGTAGTATCAGTCTTTATAATCTGAATTAAAACAAGTGGCAATATAATTAGGGGAAAATAATTCTTAGAGGTCAGCAATTATCAAGTTAGTAACTTAAGAAATAAAATAAAAAATACGTGAGGCCATCATTTCCGGTGATGCCGGAATCAACAGGCGTGTAAACAAGACTTTTTCGCATTAACTTCTTGTAAGCTGCAGGATTCCATCACACCTTTTAATTGCCAAGGGAAATTGTTTCGCAAAGGCTGCGTTATTAAGCTTTTTGTGCAGCAAAGAGGAGAAAAAAAAGTCCCATTGAGTCTGCACCGGCATAGTTTGCATGCGTGTATAGATTATAAACACCTGTCGGCGCGGCTTCTTACTCGCCGAAGAGCTCGAAGAACAACAAAACGGAAAGAAAAACGGGGCAGCGCAAGTTTTTCCCCCGCTTCGATCAGTGGCGTAGCAAAGATGCGCGCGAAACAGCCTTTAACTTCTTACTTGATTTTATGTACAACATTTCGAGGCCCGATCTTTTCACCTTCCTGTAAATTAATCTTCACTGTAACACCAAGCCAATGGTTTCTATTATTAGTGAAGATTGATTTACAGGGAGGAGAGAAATAACTCGTTGATCATTTTTTAATTTTAAAATTGGCTTAGTCTCAAGGTTTATTTAGAGATAAAATAGCTTCATTCAATCTTTTTTGTTCTTCGGAAATTAAAGAAAAATTGTACTTTTACATTTATCCTTCTTAAGGGTGGTTTTTTAAGGCAATCTTAATCGGCCCATTAAACTAACTCATCGTTAAACTAATGAGCCCGTTAAGCCGAATTGCGTTTCTGGAAAAACCGGATTAGCATAACCTGGTTTGATCCTGAACTAACTTGTAGCGTCGAGCAGATGTCGCTGCCATCGTTTCCGTAATTTTCTTATTATTGAGCCTAATTCCTTTTCTACAAATAAAAGTTGGAATATTGAAAATGGAAGGCAAACATTTCACATATTAGTGTAACTCGATTACGGGAAATTGTAAGTTACATAAATTGCGCCTGTGCCAATTAAGGTAACGGACGGCCCTGTTTTCGGGAATTAAAATGTTTCCAGAAACTCATTTGCCATTGTAATGAGACGTTGACCTAATCGCCCCATTAAATTCGTTTCAGAAACTGGTCCTTAATACTTCAATTTATTATTTGTTTTTTGATGTTGCACAATCTTTACAATTTCGTGTCATTTACAAAGTAACAAGAGTTGCAGTGTCTTGGTGAGTAGAGGGCTGTTGGTTTAAAATAAAATAAATAAATAGAAACTGATAAAATGACAAAAATGAAATAAAATTCTAAATTTACGTACAATTTCAAATTTGCCGCCAATTTGGCGCGTTAAAACGGAGGCCAGTTTGCGGCGCTTTAATTTTCTGGGGACTTTAATATTGAAACGTTTGAAACGCCATCGACCGCCCAAACTAAATTAATCGAATACCCATAATACGGTTACGTCTTCTCAGTAAAAATAGTTTTCTTTTTTTTTAATTAAATCTAAAATATATGTACAATCTACGGTTGTGAGTGAGAGTCATTCGGAGCGCCATCTGTTATTCGTTGTGGAAATTATTTTAATCGAAATTCTTTTTGGCAACATTTCTTCATCTTTACGTCGACGTTCTCAGCAAAATTTCTGTCTTCTAATGCTTTTGTTTTTTTTGATTTGAAAATTCCATGGAAAATTTAAAATTAAGGCGCCCTGCGTCGTGAGAAATATTCAGATCGCCATCTCTTGACCAAAAATGAAAGTTACGTAATTTCAAATTTCAAACTGCTGCCTCCTTCGAATTTCGTTTTCGAAAAAACGCAATTTCGACCTAAATGTTATCAGTAAACGTAATTATTTTCAAAAATAAATCGAAAACTTAGGATCAAAAGGTGACAGGGATTATTCAGGATGTCATCTCTTGGTCAAAAAGGACAACTATTTTAATCGAATTTTTCTGTAATTGTAACTTTGCAATGATTTTTTTTAATTTGAAAATTAAATGGAAAATCTTAAATTAAGGCGACCTGCGTCATGGGAATTATTCGGAGCGCCATCTCTTGGCCAGATATGAGAGCCTCGTTATCTCAAATTTGAAATAGTCGCCTCATTGGAAAAACGCGATTTCGTCTTAAATATTATTAGTAAAAACAATTGTTTTCAAAAATAAATCCAAAAATTTAGGATCAAAGTATGACAAGGATCATTCAGGGTGCCATCTCTTGGCCAGAAAGGAAACTATTTTAATCGAATTTTACTGTAACACGCTGACGTTATCAGCAAAACTGTGTTTTTTAACTTCGCAGTGATTTTTTTTTTAATTTGACAGTTAATTGAAAAATCTAAAATTAAGGCGCCGTGCGTCGAATTATTCGGAACGCCATCTCTTGACCAAAAATGACAGCTGTATCATTTCAAATTTGAAGTAACGGCCTTTTTCGAATTTCGTTTTCGAAAACGCGATTTCGATTTAAATATTATTAGTAACACCAATTGTTTTCAAAAATACATCAATTTAGGACCAAAGTGTGACAGGGATCATTCAGAATGCCATCTCTTGGCCAAAAAGGAAAACTATTTGAATCGAGTTTTCCTGTAACACGCTGACGTTATCAGCAAAACCGTGCTTCGCAATGTGTTTTTTTTTTAATTTGAAAATTAAATGGAAAATCTAAAATTAAGGCGCCGTGCGTCATGGGAATTATTCGGAGCGCCATCTCTTGACCAGAAATGACAGCTACATTATTTCAAATTCGAAGGAGCCGCCTCATTCGAATTTCGTTTTCGAAAAAGGCGATTTTGTTTTAAATAAATTATAGTAAAAATAAATCGAAAAATTAGGGTCAAAACTTGTGAGGGAGATCATTCGGAATGCCGTAAAAAGGAAAAACTAATTTAATCAAATTTTAAATGTGTATGTCCTCATCAAAAGCTTCTCTCTTCTAACTTTGTCTTTTGAGCTCTCTTTGATAATTATTTTATTTTCAAACGAAACAAAAGGATTTTCAAACGGGGCTCTGTCCCTCTACGATGTGTTAGTTGTATTAACGCAAATTAAAGCTTCGTCAACTCCAAAAAGAGCCTTGGAGGATACTTGACCCCTGTCTGAATCGCCCCGTTGGGGTCAATGTCGGTATAGTTGGGAACCAATGCTGTCATCTACTAAACGGTAAATTTACATTTACGTTCAATTCCATTCAAATCAAAGCAAAAACTTTTAGCCACCCTAAATCCGCAAACTCGTTTTCAGTTTCCTTTATCATTGAGGACAACGAAGCTGTCGAAATACGTTTCTGGATCTAGATGCGAAGGAAAGGAAGGAAATTAGGGTTAGTTACCACTAGAGTAATTATTAGGGGCGCTGCTGGCGAATTAGCAACCCTAAGAGGAAATAAAAGAATTGAATCACAACATAGCTGAGCAACTTGACGGCCAACTGAACCAAGCGACCACACAATGCAAGTAACTTGGCGCACAACGTGGGGTGGCTCAGCTAGTTGAGTACTAATGCTAAGTGGCGCTCAACGTGGGGCTAAATGAAACTAACGTCTTAAAGATCATTATGAAAAAATTAAAATACATATTTTATTGGATTTATTAAATTAGAATCCCTGTGTTTTTGACTTGGAATTAGTTTTTCTGTGTTTTGAGTTGTTTTTTTTTTGCCAAAAGAGGAATGCATTTTCTCCCGTGTGCAAGTAGGTACGTTCCGCTGTGTACGTCACTGCTTAAGTCGATGGCCGTTCGTTCAAACAACAAAAGAACGAAACGTAATTATAGCATGTATCGGCTATTTGTCTAGCAGGACGACGTGTGGTCGCTCTCAAACATCAAACAGCCTTCGGAGGACGCGCACCTAAGCAAACATGCGGCGCATAAACGTTTATGGTAAAAGCTGGTAACGTTTAGCATGCTAATGAGGTGAAGTGTGTGTACGCCCGCGTGTGGGAGTAAATATTATTGTTTAAACACATAAATGCGCGCGTGTTGACACAAGACTTCTCTTCCACACACACACACACACACACACATTCTCGCGGGCAATCGCGCGATTACGTGACGGTACACGACCGCTATTGTAGAAAGTCGAAACATCTGTGAAAATTGCGTAAAATTATGTTTATTTAACAGCCATAAACTTGTTTATCGACGGATCGCTAACCGAATTAAGATATCGCATTTTCATTTAATTTACATGGACGTGTATGTACGCGCGTCGTTGAACCTCGTGCCTACAAGAAGAAAATCAATGTAAATAAATGCCACTGTTGCGTAACCACCTTTGCAACTTGCTACCGTGCAATTCCAACTGCGTAAACCTGCACATTATCTCAGTTTACCCATTACATCGATTTTATTTTCGAAAACAAACTATTTATCATAGGTATATCTTTGCCTTTCTTTGTCTCTTGCAGTTTTCATAACAGGTTCTGATTACTTAAAAAGAATAACAACAATGGTCTCAATTAAATAAAAAGGGCTTGTATAAACTTCATAGGATGTTCCCTCACATCAAATATATAGACAAATGGATTCTACGCTAACATTAGAAAAGGAATTTAAGAGTCGTTTAATGTCCTATTTAAAAGTAAAAATTAAATTAATAGTGGATTGATTAATTGGCGACAGAAGCAAAGTTGAATGCAAAAGAGTTAACCTAAGCTAGTTGACAATAACGTTGCACAACGTGGAGTTGAGCTAACTGAAGGCTAATGCCACATAAACTGATTGGCGCCTAACGTGGGGCTAATAGAACCACACGCCAATACAACAGAATAATATATATTCCACCAATCTATTTTTTTTTACCGTCGAGCCACTCCTGGAAGACGATTTGCTTGTTCGGTAGTTGGTTCGAAAATATAGCCAAAAATGCGTTCCCAGAAGTTTCCTCACGAAAGTCAGAATAGAGTCGCTGTTAGCCTAACAGACTGTCAACTTCTTTTCCTTTGCTGTCTCATAACAGGTTCTGATTACTCAAAAAGCATAACAACAATGTTCTCAATTAAATATAAAGGGCTTGTACAAACTTCATAGGATATCCCATCACATCAAATATACATAGAAAAATAGATTCTACGCTAACTTTAAAAAAGGGCATTTATAGGTCGTTCAATGCCCTATTTAAAAGTAAAAAATAAAATTCATAGCGGCTAGATTAATTGGCGACAGAAACCAAGTTGAATGCAAAAGAGTTAACCTAAGCTAGTTGACAATAACGTTGCACAACGTGGAGTTGAGCTAACTGAAGGCTAATGCCACATAAACTGATTGGCGCCTAACGCGGGGCTAAGAGAACCACACGCCAATACAACACAATAATATATATTCCATCAATCTATTTTTTTCTTACCGTCGAGCCACTCCTGGAAGACGATTTGCTTGTTCGGTAGTTGGTTCGAAAATATAGACAAAAATGCGTTCCTAGAAGTTTCCTCACGAAAGCCAGAATAGAGTCGCTGTTAAGCCTAACAGACTGTCAACTTCTTTTCCTTTGCTGTCTCCTTCCAATATATTTTCAAATCGGTTAAAAATAGAAACACCGCACACCGTGAAAATTAGTTTACCTTTCTTCCGCGATTATCAAACTTGGAAGAATATTACAGATTTTAATTTAACAGTAATTCAGATTTGATTTCAAGACAAACTGACCCGCCAGCGCGAGAGAGACATGCGCTTAAAACTGAGCTAGTTGTAAAAAGCATTGCACAACATGGGGTTGAGCTAACTGAAAGCTAACGCCACATATAACTGATTGGCGCCTAACGTGGGGCTAACAGAATCACACGTGAACACAACGCAAAAGTATTTCAGGAACGTAAACAGTGAGACCTCTTGAAAGCCATTAAAAACAAAAGCTTGAAAGCCATTGAAAACAAAACTGTAACGATTGCGGTTATTTGTCTGGCAATTTAGGGATTGTCAGCCTTAATACTCGACCCAAAACTCTTCTTTACTTTAACTGACAACGGAATCACGGAACCTATATTTTTTTAACCCGCCCAGCCACCCGGGGAAGACGATTTTCTTGTTCGGTAGATGGCTTGAGAATTGGAGCCAAAAATCCGTTCCCAGAAGTTTCCACACGAAAGCCAGAATAGAGTCGCTGTTAGCCTAACAGACTGTCAACTTCTTTTCCTTTGGTGTCGCTCTCCTGCACATATACATTCGAATGGGTTTCAATAGAAACACCGCACACCGTGAAAGATGGTTTACTTTTCTTCTGCGAAAAAATTACCGATTTTGATTTAACAGAAGTTAAGATTTGATTTCAAGAGAAAATGAATCGGCAACGTGAGAGACACGCGCTTAAAACTGGAAGGAACAGAAGAGCTGTTCAACTGACTACAACTACGGTCATGTATCGATCAATTCTCGCCACCTATCAACGTGTCTATTCAACACGCTTTCCGGTGCTAGAGTGAGCTAGGTGCGAGCTTCGACGCATATTGCAAAGGGAAATTCCAATTAGAACTACCGATGTATCAGCAGTAATTTAGCGTCTCAAGGTAAAGATGCAGTACGCAGCAGATCGAATCATTGTGACGCGTCACTCAGCTCATATTTCACTTGGTATATGACATCTAAACAAAGAGGTTATGTTACGGTGAGGCATTTTGCGTCGCAAGTTTAAATGAAGGCTTTATTTCAGACTATGGTTTTTTTTGTATACCGACAAGAAAAGTTGTATCCTTACAGATTAAAACGCATAATTTATTTAGACTGTGCAGAAAGTGCAACGCGCGCATTTTATTAAGCGCACATCAATTACGGCGGACGATTAAAAAAAAGAAAAAGAAAACGTCAGTGTAATTGCATTAAGAGTACCTCCGATTAATAAATAATTAGTGAGTCTGAGGAGGAGTGCGCAGCGCGGCGTGGGCCGGCCGCTTTTAATTAAGATAATAAACTGTTTCAGCGCGAATTTGAAATTTAAAGCAGCGAGAACGGCGGCGCGAGCAAAAAAAGCAGCATCCCCCGACCGTGCACGGACGCGGCGATAGATCATATCACGGCCGGTCATTACCGCGTTTATTAGTCAAGGCAATTATCCTGGAACAGTAGGATCTGTGTAGGAAGCTCAATTTAGCGCAAATTGTTGATTTATGCCTAAGATTTATGGCGGCGATTGCTGAGGGGGAAATCGCGAATTTTTTTCCAGTACCTCACTTTGCTGATGATAAAATCAAATAAGTAACTCAGTTACATCCTTTACTTCTTGTGTGTTTTTTTTTTTAAATTAAAGCCTGAAGAAGTCATACAAACTGACTTGGGCGAAACATATGAAAATTTATGCCGCCACTTACGAAAAGCAAGTCGAATTGCCCCCCCCCCAGGGTGATGTGTTTATAAGGACGGGGTCCTGGGGACCGAGACTTCGTAAGTCGTCCAGACCTATAAACATTAAATGATGCCAAAAAATTAATTTTGATCAAGCAAGTCTTCAAGAAAACCACAACAATTTATTAAACCCTAAGGTTTCCATAACGTATCTAATGTCTGGGAAAATAAAATAAGGCTTGAGGCGGTGGTGGAAGGACTGACTGGAGAATACCAGGCTGAATTTAGGAAGGAAATTAATACACCCCCTGGGTTTTAAAAAAGCCTAACACTTCACAATAAAAGAAGCGCTTACATGGAATTTCACCAGTAAAACTCCTTATAGGCTTCAGAAAGCCCAACAGGCTTGAGCAGGTGATTCAAACTCTAAACGAACTTCATATATCCAAAAATTGGTAAGATTGGTGAATTTAGGAACACGTCAAAAAATGTGAGGAGTAATGGGACAAGCAAAAGGAGATTTTGAGGAATACGAATAGGCCTTGTATTAGACAAGGGGACCCGCTATCGACTCTCCTATTCAATGTAACTTTAAAGAAAATAGTAAGAGATAGCCAGTTAAACAAGAGAAGGAAACATAACTGTATAAAAGCCATCAAATGATTGGGTATGCTGGCCGATGATGCTAGTATGGAGACTGGAAGTGAGAAAGAGCTTCTAGGAAGAGCGAGATGATTATTAAAGCAGCCTTCAGAGTATGACTACACATAAATCTAAGGAAAAGAAACTGTTGAGAATTTGGTGTCAGGAAGAGGCAAAGAGAAAATTTGAAATCAATTCACCACCAGAAAAAAGGTTTTTTTTTTTTGGAAAAGTGGATTACGTCGTACGATTAGAGAGACTTATCACAAATCAAAATCAATATTAAGTAACACCAGTCGTGTTGTACGTGGATGCTAAATAAGAGAACGCAAAGAATGTTGATGACGTGGGAAAGGAAAATAATGTGAAGAATCGGAGGAAGAAAGAAAGCCGAATGTGGATATGAAAGAAGAACAAACCACGAGGAGATTTATGACGTAGTGTGCAAAGCACTAATAATAATACGAGAAGGTAATTTAGGCATCTCGAAAAAATAGAGGGACACAGAACAATGAAAGCAACCGCTTGGTAAGTACCAGAAGGGGGAAAAAAAGAGGAAGACAGCGAAAAAGATGGGCGGAAGCAGTTCAAGCAGATGTAGAAAAGCCAAATATGAACAGATGGAAGAAGAAAGCTAGCAAAAGAAAAGTTTGGAGTCAAATTACAAAGCTCTGGGCCAAAGAGGCTTGTTAACAGCTATGAATCTCGTGAAATATATTTGATTAACTGAACGTTCCAATTTTCCAAAGCCAAACACACCTAGTAATTGTCTTTATTGTATTTATGCTTTACCCAATGCTGCCTCTCTCTCTAATTTTCTTTGAATATCTTTACACCAATGGATGGTTCTGGTTTCTAAAATCTTCCTTATAATCCTGGATACCCTGTTTCTGCAATTTCTTCTCCTACTCTATCCCTTCCTATAAGCTGTGGATATACCTTGGTATAATGGTATTTTGGTACTTGTTCTGAATTTTTTTCTCAATTAAGATCATTAACGTCATTCTAAAGTATTCTTGTCCATCTATTATCTCAGATATTCTTTGAATATCTTTACCCCAATTTCCGGTTTCCAAAATCTTTCCTATAATCCTGGATACTCTGCTTTTGTAATTTCTTCTCGTACTCTTTTCCTTCCTATAAGCTATGGATTTCTTCTGGTATTTTCTACTTCCGGCCGTTCTTACTGTAAAAGTTTTGCTGTTCGCGATCGCGGACTTAAGGAAACAATTGCGTTTATTTTAGCAGAGAGGAAGTCAAAATGGCGAACAAAGCTAAATCTTGAAGAGCTTTCGGAAATTTTAAAGGTCACAATTAAATTAAAAAAAAAAACTGGATTCGTCTAACCACAGCACATTTTAGCATGTTTTTTAAGTGTGCTCGAATTTTAGCTTTAAATAATTTCAACAGAACAACCGGGAAGAAGGAAGTAAGGTTGCCTGAAAGCTCGGTAATCAAAATTTTCAATTGCCCCTTTGACTGTTTCCCTACTAAAGCAAAGGAATCCTCATTTTATTTTGAAATATTGTTACATCTTTTATACAGAACGCGTTCATTAATTTCTTGACCATTAACCTGTTAAGTAGTGACCATGTTTCGCGTAAGTTCCATTTGAACAGTGAGAAGCTTCAAACTTATTGTTATCAAAAGTTTGCTTTATGAAGTCTGGAAAATCAGAATGTGACCATAATTTTTTTAGAAGCCTCAAACTTACTGTTATCAATACTTTGTTTTATGAAGTCTGGAAAATCAGAATGTAACCATAATTGTATCCATTTGTTAAAAAAAGAAATGCAAGAGAATACGGGACCTGACAAGAAAATGGTGTAGAATTTCGAACGAGAAGATTGGATAATTAGTGTCAGTGGAAGGGCATTAAGAGAAGAAGGTAAACTGTTTCTTAGCATAACTACCAAGAAAGAGGGATGGAAATATTTGGAAATAAAGGAACCTCAAGTTGACAAAATTACGTAATGGAGGGCGATGAGAGAGGAAGTTCGTTCCAAAAAACCAAACGAAAGTTGTAGGGGATTCAGAATTGGAATGAAATTTTTGGAACTCATAGTAATCAAAGGATCACTCGTAAACAAACGAATTCATAATATCAAAAAGCGAAGACCTGTAAGGGGTGGTAGTAATACTTAGGGAAGGGTTATTGAGTGATTGATTAGTTAAAGAGAATTGCAGAAGGAACCGTTACTAAAGAGTTAAAATACAAACCGAAATATTAGAATAGAAAGAATTTCATTACTGATGTTTATGGGTATCTTCATTAGAAGAAGAAATTTTGTTTCAATCGCAGTTACTAGATCAAATTATTGACGAAAAACTAGAACCACGAACCAAAAGTTTATGATTTTGCTTGCTCTACGTCGATCTTATTATTCCAAAAGGAAAATTGGTTGAGGGTAGTAAGATTTTAATTTTTTATTTTCGTATTCAATTTCGCTAAAAATTTAACATTCCAGTAACATCGTTGAGTATAATTTCTTGTCAGCATGCAATGCCACATCAAGTGATAGGTGTTCTGCAGCAAAGTGTCAATTTTTTCGTACCGGCAAAACCTGCCGTGCATGTCACGCGAACTCTTCCCGAAGAAAAAAATCGACCGCGGTAATTTCATATTTGCGGCAGCCGCTCAGGTCTCACGCCATCATCGTTACCAAAGAAGAAGAAACCTTGTCTTCACGTGCGTCTCTCAGATACCGGGCGGTGGCGGCGCATTTCTTCTTCTTCTTCTTCGTCTTAAGCCAAAGTAACGCGTTAAAAAGGTCGGACTCCGCCGAACGTATCCAGTCCACTTTAATACCAATATAAACAATATTTGTTATGATATATGCCCGATAAATAAGGATCTAACGCGTTATAAATACGGCTTATTTTACGCTCGGCGTGTTTTATTTTGTTTTGATTAAAATTACGGCCGTATTTATCGCGTTTTATGAATAATAATTTGCCAAGTCCGAGTGGGATTAGCGGGGCAAGGGATTTTTCTGCCATCTTCGATCCTTGATCGCCGCTAATTAATATTTATTTCTTAATACAGGCGAGGCCTTCAGAAACCGCCGACTACGTACCGCACGCTCGAAGTTTAAGGTGCACTTAATGTTGAGGAACGCGGTGCAAACGTTTGCCTCGTTTATTTATCGAGTAATTGCAAAAGGCCGCCAACAACTTGCGTGGCTAATGAAAATCATTATCGCGCGGTTTTTAATAGCACCTGCTTTAAATATAAAATCAAGAGCAAGAAATATTCCTCGGTCTTGCTCTGAACTACTTGTAATAAAAAGACAGGTGACAGGTGACAGGTCTCCTCTTTTTAATCGCTACTGTTTTAGTCTTAAAGACTTTTCAGTATAAGAAAACAATCATGTTGTCCTAGTTCAAAGCAAATGGCTTCTTCTTTGGTTTACAATAATCAACTTTCCTAAACGAATGATGATTCGATAACACCACTTAAGAAGGATGAATGGAATTCATTACGATCATAATTTCTTATATTTCTTAAACACTGTCATTACTAGATACTATTACCATTCATTAGCTTTTATTTTTTTTCAAAATTCTACGAGTGTTGTAAGTAAAGTATTTTTACTAGCATGGTAGACGGTTTTGTGGCGCCATCTCTTAAACGCAGTACTTATTTATACTTGTTCTTTCAGAAGCTAATTTGCAACCGTTCAAAAAAAAATATTCAACCAATGAAGTTGTACACTTTATGGCACTGTTGAAATCTATCATTACTTCGTTGGGCAACTGATAACTTCTATTAAAACAAAGTTACTGACGGCCACTTTCATAATCAGACTTTAAGGAAGCTTTAATTTAAAGTCACTTTAAGTATAGGGATATAAATGTATTTTTTTAGTTTAAAGTAACTTTAAATTTAAAGTCTGATTATGAAAACGGCCCTTAAATTTATATTTGCTAAATTAGAATTAATATTCTACGGAATAACATTTAAAGAAATATTAAGGACCATCACTTCTCACTTTTGTCAAACATGTGAAACCAAATTGATTAAAACATGATCAAAATGAATACCGTGTGATCAAACGAAAGTATGCTGCAAGAATGACCATCATGAACCAAGAGCGAGGTTGCTCAATGTGCAACGAACGAATTTTCTCGATTTGTATGGCAACAGTGCGTAACTATACAACAGACAACAGCTTTCATGTGGAATCGATCTCAAAGATTAAAGTTACAATGAAAATAAGTAAAAAATAATGGGACATGAGCAGACGGCTGAAAGCTGGACTGCAAGATCGAACCTTCTTGTCTGGGACTGATCTTAAAGATTAAATTAATCTTTGATAATAATGAGTAAGAGATAATTGGACGAAAGTACATTCGCCTCATCTCATGACATGACATTCCACGATTCTTGTGAATTTACGGCGGAAGGTACACGTTACATAAAAGACATAATATTTAGTTTTTAAGTTAAATTATCTTGCTTCTTATACAACCCTCGTATGTATTGCCAACAAGGGACTAACATTTTAATTTATTTTTCTTTGATTTTCATTTAAAATTTTTAGTAAATTGTTAGTCAGTCACTTAACAAGTAATACTATCTAGGATTAACCCATTTTATTTACGAAAACATCAGAATAGATGTTAAACGATGGTTTCTGGATTGAGTGGGGTTGGGTCTCATTTAGAATGAAACTTCTGGGTTAGTTTCTTGAAAATTTTCGCCAATCAAAAGGAGAAGGAGGGAGAGTTTTATAAAAATCGAATCCCACGAATTCTCCACTGCATGTGCCTTAAAAAGAAAATGAAGAAACAAGAAAACAAAAAAGAAACTGAACGACCAAATGAACTGAAAAAACATGAAGACCTGAAGAGAAGAAAATTATTAAAAGATTTTGGAAAATGGAAAGTTTTATTATGTTTGCCAAACACAAAAGGGAAACAGAATAACAAACTTAGCGAAGAAAACTGAGGACCTGAAAACAAGAATAGGTGAAAAACTGTACAGAAAGTTTGGGTTTTCTTCAACCAAAAGACTAAGTTATTAAAGAAAGTGCTTCACTTCACTGGAACAGACTTAACTGAAAGACCAAATGAATTAAGAAAACTTGAAGATTTGAAAAGAAGAAAAATATTTAATCATGGCGAAAAATAGGATGTTTTATGTTTACAAAACATAAAAAAGAAACGGAACAACAAAATCAATCAAAAAAATTGAAGACCTCAAATGAAGAAAAATATTTAAATAGGTGAAAAACAGAAAGTTTGGTTTTTCTTCAATGAAAAGACTAAGTTGTTAAGGAAAGTTCTTAAAAGACTTAAAACTCTCCTGAAAATAAAAGCCTTTCAGCTTGTACAAAACCAAAACAAACTTTACAGAGCGAATTGATTTTTTTTTAAAGAAATTCAAATCAAAATTCAAAAACTCTCCTGTTTTGTAGTTTAATGATTTTCAGACGTCAGATTAACAATAATCAGACATCTACGTACTTTAATTCTCTGATATTCTCATTTGTAATGCAATTCGTTTTCTTTCTGTTTTCAGAAATCGCCCGATCTACCACCAAAGATTATGTAAGTAAGAACGATCGCCTCCACTTTATCTCGCACTTAACCTTAGCTTCCAATTTGTATTCGCACTCGGCCTAACGGAGACATTTCCTGACTAACACAAACGGACCTCATTTATCTCCCGTGAGGAAAACATTTCGAACGCTGAAAATTTGAAGCACGGTTCGCTGAAAACTGCCCCGACGAGTTCAAGGGGTGTGCGGCGCGTTCAATTTACGTTGAACGATGAGATCCTGAAATTGCGACTCGATTTCGTTCGCCGGGGGGTGAGAAGTTTGCCCGAGTTCACCTCGAGGGTTGTTGGCGGTTTCGTTGAAGGTCGCGCGCCATCGATCTGCGTTCCTCGTGCAGCATGAGGTCAAGGACGACGGACGTCGTGCGCGTCGCGACGGTTAATATTCCGGTAATGCGGCCGGACGAATTTAGAACCGCTTGTTGCGCTCTTGCACTATATTTTTTTTTATATTAGTGTGTAAAGTTTATTTATTAATTCATAAAAGAAAAGAATAAAATTCATTTCTGTAAGAGCTTTTAGAGTCTATTTATCACTGTCGGAATTAAATAAAAACATGGTAAAACAGAATAATTAAATTAGTTCTTTTCTTTTTTGCCTGTTTTTAAGTATTAATGCGTTGTTATTCTCGTCTTTCTTTTTTCCTTTCTTTTTTGTTGAAATCTAGTTACGACTTAATTAAAGAAATGTCTCTTAACCGCAACTCATATTTAAAACTCGATTATTAAAAAACTTCCTTCCAAGCCTGACAACGTATAAAAAAGGCCTGGGGGGGGGCGAAGTGACTAATTCGCTTTGTGCGTGGCTTTCGTCCTTTCCGTCGTGGAAGAAATTAAACGGAGGGGGTTGGGCAGGGATTTAAGAGTTGTTTTCCCTGCGAAAGCGAACGAGAAAAGAGGCGGCGAACCTTCACCCCCGATGAACCCTTGCGCGAGGCGAGATCGATGGCGACCGTGACCGAGGATGACACGTGCTGTGCTGACTGGGATCGACCTTGAACCGACAACCCAGACCTCGCCGATCGATGGAGCTCGCGTCTGTTTCCGCACTCCACGAGGTGGTTGTACTACTGACACGGCTTTCCCGCTCGTTCGCTCGCTCGCCCGTCCGGAAAATGGAAATCCGGCGTCGCGACGCCTTCGTTTTGTTTTTTTGCTTGCCCCAGAAAAATAAATCGCTATTTTATTCTGGGTGCGTCGTTTACAAATTTATACTAACAGCTTCTTAAATAATTTTTTTTTGTGTTGTGGGCGTATTTTTTACGCCGGTTGAACATCTGCAACCATGCGTGAAAATTTCCATTGCGTCTGGAAATAAATCTTACTTTTTTAACAACGACTTTTAGAAAAAGAAGGAATCTGAATGATCTGGAGGTTCGTACAATCCGCCTGGGTTTCGAATTAATTTTACGTGGTGACGAGGCGACGATTTTCTAAACTACCCCTTTAACCTACTGTCGTCTTTCTTGCTTCTTGATTTTCAGTAATTTAGGAAATTTGCTCGTCCTCATTCCGGGCAGGATTAGAGCCGGCGTAACTTGTTACGCAGGATTAACAGCGGCAATAAGTCACCGTGTGCGGTGCGCAAAGAAGACGCTTCCTTTTGGATTTGATATCAAAGTAAACACTCCTACAAATTAAGCGCATCTCATTGGAACGGCTGCCAACAATTTGGCGCATTGTACATAGCCTGACAAATGCGACCGACACACGACACAAAACAAGAATGTCTCGCCGCTTAACTGTGATAATTTTACTGACGCAAGTAATGTTTTACATAACGTCTTCGAGACACACCTGGCTGGGAATTCGCGACGTCGACGACGACCAGACGACGCCCAGAAATAGGACTCGCCTGCGACCGACAGACAGATACGACGACGGCGACGGTGAAAAATGTCGTCAGCTGTTTGAGGCGTACGCAACCGGCTCGATTTAACTTACTATTACAACCGGTGTGCTATTATTTAATTCTTTTTTTTCCTCTCTCTCTCTCTCTCTTCAAGCATTTTTGCGCCAAGGCATCTTCATGCACCGCTGCCCTTATTCGCCGCAGATGTTCTCGACGTAACATAAATTACATCAATTAAAATTCGAAAGAATGCGAATGACATGTTTTAGAGTTCGGGAAGATATGAATCCTTTTATTTTTGTTTTATTTTAGAAACTCTATATTTTATTTAAAAGAAAACTCGAGGTCTTTTCTATTAGCAGTACATTTTTTTTGACATGTGGTGATGACTCAACACTGAAGGATACCTGAAGTGAACATCGATTATCACCGAGATTTAACTACAGTGCGATTCGAACTCACGACCTTGCGTTCACAAAGCATGTCCTCTTACTATTGGAGCGGTTAGGCATTTCAATACGAGTTTGAGCATACATTGACTAACCATGTGCTTGTGCTTTTTTTTCAATGTTTCAAACCAGAAAATCGGGCAAGTGTTTCAAACTTGACAAGAATGTGACGCGACTACTAGTATCCATGTAGTAAAGGTACCTAACTCCCGTTGTTGTAAAGATCAAAGAAGTTAAATTGAACAAGAAGCAAGCAACAGGTGAAGTGGTTCGTCCTAGTCGTCGTCCTGTTGATACGGTAGCAGCGGTCGGTCTTCAATTTAGGTAATTATCAGTCAGGTATCTCCGGAAGATTTGTTCGCCTCAACCCCCATAAATTAGATAGCGTGTACCTGAGGTATATATATATATACACACAGAGATACCACGTCCGCGTTAAGTGCCAGCCAGGGTCGATAAATTACCTCCGAATCCGAAACGCCTCGTTTGCTTAATTTAAACGCCGGGACGCCGTCGTCGACGTCATTACGCGAGCAGATTCGCGCCCGATATGATTGCATATAAATAATTTGAAGAAAATCGCTCGAGACGATCTGTGTCTCAGATGGCGGCGAAACGCGGTGAGCATAAGTAGTCTGTTCGTGTCATCGCTAATGACCAGATCCTGAGGTGATAGGCGGCGTATTTGGGATTGGGGCTCGACGGTGTGCAACGCGTGTTCCTTACCACACAGAGCAAGACGCTATCTCCGCATCATCATCAGACCTGCCAGACATCTTACGACTTCAGACTTACCGATCTTTGATATCGCACCACTCGCCATTGTGTTCGCTTTTACGGTTATTGAGCGAACGTGAGGCAGTTATGTTTATTAGAAGGAGGACGAAAAAGTATGACGATTTTTTTTTACGTCTCGCTTCAAAAGATTCGATTATTGTAAAGAAGAAGAAAAAAGAAACAATTCGATCAGCGCACCTCAAACAACTAAGTACATCTCAAGTTACAAGGGAAAGATTGCGCGCGGGTCTGGCTTCTTATCACCTGCATTTAACAAGTGATACATCAGTCTGAAACTTGTCGACATACTCAAACACACAAAAATCACTTTGGAGAAGTACTCCCCGATCATAAAATTTTGATGAAACGCAACACCAAACGAATTGCAGAAAGTATATGCATGTTAATGATCTATTATACCCACCCACATCACCACTCGCCATTGTGTTAGCTTTTACGCTTATTGAGCGAACGTGAGGCAGTTATGTTTATTAGAAGGAGGACGAAAAAGTATGACGATTTTTTTACGCCTCGATTATTAACAATAAAATACATCTCAAGTCACGTAAAAGATAGTGCGGTTTTGATATCATATCATCCGCATTTAACAAGCGATTTTTCAATCTCAAACTTTTCCAGATACTCAAAAACACAAAAATCACTTTGAAGAAGTACTCTTCGATCACAAACACTTTGATTAAACGCAATACCAAACGAATTGCTGAAAGTATATACACGTTAGTGATCTGATTGTACCCACTCACGTCATCATTCAAAAGAAGGTAGACCAAAAAATATAGTCCTACTAGACTATCAACTAGGTTTATATACCTATCATTTTTGAACGTGAAACGTAGATGGAGTTTGTATTATGAGAGGCATGGGGCGGAGCTAACTAGATGCGTGCAGTCATCGAAAGTGAAACGCGTACCCTTTGATGGCTCGTGTACTAAAATAAGGTTGTTTTGCAGCATTTCCTAAATGACTGATTGCCGAGGTATCTTTCCATCCTTGCTTACGAAAAAGTTTTCTATTCAACTTGATCCTTAAGAATAGGATTTCTTTGTGGGTGCGGTTATTAACGGAGAACCCTGTATACATCTTCAAAGATCTAGAGACACGAGGAAAATCAACGTATATAGTGTATCCCTTGTTTTGGTTTCTTGGTTTATTTTAGATAGAGTAGACTAATATAATTTTTTCATAGTGTATTGAAACAATTTAACTTTTACATTTACCCTGTTAGCAGCTTTAATCATCAGTTCAAATTTGAACTCTGTTTATCGATTTATTTTCATATGTCACTGGTCGTTGCATACCTTATTTATTTTTGCGTTTTATGTTACATTGTTTACCTATTTTTTAAACACTTTGATTTGATGTGTATTTTCCATTCTTGTTTGTGTTTTAATATTTATGGGCTTTATTTTTTACTTAAATTTTATGTTTGTATCTCTATACATGCAGATCTTGTTGAGTGGATATTTTCGCGTCTGCCTTAATATTATTTTTTTTTGGTAACTGTTTACTTACTGTTCGTAAGAAAATAGTTTTAACTTTAAATGGACGCTGTTAAGACGGAAAATACGCCCAACGTTTCACTGTAATAATAAAATAAAATCAACTTAATTCAGATCTTGTTACTTTGTTACGTTACGTTTTTCCAGGCAACTTGTATTTTTAGATTTAAAAAAAATTGTGTTCACTTTTCGTTTCTCTGGACAACTTGTTTATTTATTTTATTTTTGTCACTCCTGACGAAGCCATCGGACGATAGTGAAACGTTGAATGTTCTTTCCAATTTAACAGTGTCCGTTTCAAGTCTAAAAACTATAATCTTACAATTTTATCGGACAAGGGTGACCTTCAATAAATTATTTACTCATCAACATCACCATTAAAGCTAGTAAGCTTTGTTATTCTTTATCTTTCTCTAACTGAAAAATCGGTAATAATTAGATTTGTGAACTTAAATTATTGTTAAATCACATACCTTAAATAAGAGTTTACATTATCAAAGTTGAATGAAACACAATAATTTAGTCAGACAATTTTACTTATTCCCATTGATATGAACCATAAATAAATAAATGTTCAAACTGTACCATTCGCCGCCGAAATTAGGCACGTTTTCAGGTTCATGAACATTCTACTATTTTCCTCCGGAATTGAATACACCGAAGTTTTATACGCCCCTACACATAAAAATCACGATAAATTAAAAACGGTGAGCGAGCAGGTCATCGTATAGATTAATTTCTGCCTATTGTTACCGTGACATTCATTGCAAACAAAGTGCATGTCCGCACGCTCTTTGGAATTTATTGCAAACCTAGGCATTCTCAAGCAATGAAAAATAACGCAAAATTGTATTAATAAAAACGCCCTCAAATATTATACAGAGGAATTCTTGCGAACAATAATAAATCGAACGCAGGCGTCCCAGCAGGGCAATTTAATTATTACTGGACGTACGTACTGATTAGAATCTTTTGTCACTATACTCTATTGTTTTTTATTCCGGAGGAGTACTTTGAAAATTTGGCAATAAGAATGAGCTTTGTCATTGGTAGCTGGCCGGAATTGACCAATGACAAACGAGCTTTGTTTGATTCATGACAAAGCCTGTTTTTAGCGCCAAAATTACAAAGTGCTCCTTCGAAACAAAAAATAGAGTATAATTCTGTTTTATATGTAGGGTGGTAATAAATATTTGGTGTGGGTCAGTTTAGTACAAGGTTAACATGAGAGTCAGCAACAACCAAAATCTACCGATCGTTTTTCAAATTCCTTTTATCTCGGCCAGTAATCTTAAAGGAAAGTTTAATGACCTTGAATTCACTCTTAAGGCTGGGCGGGTACAAAGTGAAATAAATGCCCTGTATAGGGAGTCTTTGAAATGTGTTCAGACGCATCTGGATAAGTAAAATTTTATTGCATATCTGTTTCCGATTGGTTCTTTCAAACAAATCGACAATCAAAAACAATCCCTGATTTGCGTATTCTGAATGCGTGTGCCCCGAGGGGGGCTGTCCACCCTGCATTGGTGTACAAAAAAAAGGTGCAAATGTTTGTAAATTATTTGCAATTGTCTGTGAATTATTTTCAATTGTCTGCAAATTTGTAAGTGTCCGTATTTTTTGCAATTGTCTGTAAATTTACAATTGTCTATAATTTTTGCAATTACCTGTAAATATTGCAATTATTCGCAGATATCGTGCAATTTTTTTCATGTCTTTATTTAAATGTTGGTACTCACCTACCTGTTGAGATTTCTTTTATCAGTTATTGTAAAAATGTAAAGTACTCAATCCTACAGAAAAAAAAGTTTTAAGTAGATATAATCGATTTTAAAAAATTAACATACATTGTGGTAAATGTAACATGGTGTATGATGGTCAACGCGTTTTTTTTTTATTAATAATTCGTTAATAATGGAAAAAATAAAGAAAAGCTTAAGTAGCGACATCTTGCGATCGCTTAGCCCTGAGTATTTAACAGAATCCCGGAGAATTTAGCTTGATTACAAATGTAATAACATACAGTTATACAGGGTGATTCAGAATAATTGTCCGAACGGTTAGGAGCGTATTCACTAAGCTCATGCAAGTGCGAAATTGGAAGAATGCATTTGTCTTTAGAGATGCCTTGAATATTCAACTGACATATATTCAGTCCACTATTAATTATTTTATAGTTTTCCAAACCTGTGTGACTACTGTCAGTTGATGGGGAGGATCTCGGAGATCTTGTTCGGTCTTCAAAGTGACGACCATTATGAACCACATCATGTAAGCCAAGATGGGCGTTTATAGAAGGGCTGTCGTCATCCATCAGTTTAAAAAAGTATTAAAAATAATGTAACACATTGTAAACTGTCACGATAGCATTTTAGTCAATTCAAAAGTTTATAAACTTATATTCATTTATTGTTGTATAATTTCGCCTATTTATTTATTGTGTATTACTGTTTTTATTTCATACGAATATATATTATATTGCAAGAAATAAATCTATCAGAGGCATTTCAAAAATTAACCTCCAATGAATCCAAAATGGAAATCATGATTAATTTTTTACGTATACAAACATAAGTCCGAAATTCGAATGAATGAATTGCGTATTATAATTTTTTTTTGCCGCAGAAAGCCATAAATAAAAACGTTTTACAGTTTTATTTCATGGTAAACGCCAGTGTTTCACGCGAGTTCATTGCTCTTGGGACGTAATGCAGCTGTACCAGTGCCCATCAACCAATTTAAATCTAAATCTTCAGTGAATATGACGTACATATATACGTTAACAGACCCGTATTACACGAAATTTCGCTTAATTATGCCATAAGTAATGCGTTAAGAAAAGTACACTTTATGTTTAGGTCAATAATTTTATAATTTTGAGAAACTTTTTGGTTTCTACCTAATTTGTCTTGAAAATTTTGTCATTCAATCCCATAACTCACTTTTTGTTGCATAGGTTGTTGCATATTGGGTTTACGTATGAAGAAAAAAACAATCGCTAGCGTCATTTTGTCATTCAATCCCGTAATTCACTTTTTGTTGCATAGATTGTTGCATATTGGGTTCACGTATGAAGAAAAAAACAGTCGCTAGCGTCATTTTGTCATTCAAACCCGTAACTCACTTTTTGTTGCATAGATTGTTGCATATTGGGTTTACGTATGAAGAAAAAAACAATCGCTAGCGTCATTTTGTCATTCAATCCCGTAACTCACTTTTTGTTGCATAGGTTGTTGCATATTGGGTTTACGTATAAAGAAAAAAACAATCGCTAGCGTAACAATTCTGATGTAGTTTATCATGAAAATAATAATTGCAGGTAAAAGATGCCCATTCAAAATCCTAAATCGGTCTGTTCGAGTGTTTTTCTGAGAATAAAATATTTTCGTTGATATTGAATTAGCATGCAATTGGCTGCAAATGTCTTCAATTGTTTGCAATTGTCTGCAAATTTACAATTATCTGTAACTTTTTGCAATTATAATTTTTGTGTATACATTTTTCTTCAGTGGTCAACCCCTCGGTGTGAACCCAGCTTTACAGTGCCTCCTTAATTCTCCAGAATTAGTTGCCTACAGAAGCAATGACTGATCTCAATAGCTAGCTTTATTGAGTGTACTATAACTTTCTTTGGGCACTGAATTGGGTCTTATATTTTACATTTATAAATTTACATATTTTTACTGGAAGTAACTCTTGTAAGATTATCAAAAGTATTTCTATGGGATTTAACTACTAGCTATGAAAAAGTGCACTATTTCGTGAGTGGGATTGCGTTCCCACGTGCACCCCGCTGTTTGGCGTAGGTGTTCCAGAACATGTGTTCCCTCGCATAAAATCGAAAATTTATCCCATAAATAATTTTCTCCGCGAAATCCAAAGAAAGCGAGCGCCGCACATAAACACGTCCGAAGCCGTCGAGGGCGTTAGCGCGCAAAAGCTCTGGGCTCGGTTTCGCTAATGAGCCCCGACCGAGACGGGTATTGTGTAAGAGCTTTTTTCAAGCTATGTGTGGGAGAGATTCCGGCTCTCGAATGTCCGTCGCATAACTTACGCATTGACAGGGCGATAAATTTGTCTATGGTCGTCGGTAACAACGGGCGGTGTATAGAGAAAGAGAGAGCGAAAGGGTCGGTCGGCACTTCCAAAAATGAGCCGCGCGTTGTTAAGACGACGGTAGACACCCACAAAAACAAACCCGACCTAAAAAGAAAACGACGAGACAGGTAGAATCAGGGGAATGCGACTCCCATACTTACCCGATGACATGAGATATCCACTCGATCTATGAATTGCTGACGGTTCAGAGTTATGACGCGCTATCCGCCTGTTAGATGACTTTTTTTCCTGCGATTCCGAGCACAAGAGTTACCACTTCTTTTCCGTACGAATCCAGTTTTCTGCTTGTTTTTCTTTCGCCGGCTCTCGACGCAGCAGTAAATTCCTATTATTTGACGGAGAGCGTTGACTTTTGTTAATAACGTAGTTAAAATAATAGACGAGCAGTTTTCTAAATAATTACCTAATTAGCGCGATAACGCTCGTTAGTTCTACACGTAGACTACATCCTATAGGCGATTATTTTAATGGACGTTTTAATAGACGCTTAAAAAATGCGATTTATTATCGCCGATGGAAATAAATTCTGTCGTCAACTGCACATCGAGATGCACTAATTTGCAATAAACGGACACCTTAAACAGCGTCCGACCGCTTATTAGCAAGGCTTTAAAATTTTATACGATGGCTGTCATTTTTCTGGACGTATGAAGAACTTCTTGCCTTGCCCAAGGATACAGAACTTTTATTTCAGTTCAAAAAAGCCATAATTTAAAAATCCACGTTGCTTGAGAAACACTGCATTATAAAAATATGTTGTTACCAAGCACAATCAACACAGTTACTAAAAAAAGTTAAACAATATAAAATCGAACAAAAAAAAAATAATAAATCATGCCAACGACTAGTCACAAAAAAAAATTAGACAAGAAGAATTTAAATTTGAATTGATTATTAGCACTGAGAGGACTGAATGAGGTTTTACGGTTTAAGCGTACTTACCGTGTTACGCGAATAGCAATATTGAACAATCAGCGAGCCAAACAAGTAGTGCATTCGTATAAACGGCGTGACTCACAATGTTGTATTGGTTGAATGGATGCTCGCAAAAGATGCGCAACAAATGCGTGAGCCCAGGGCCTCGGGTCTAGGACAAGTTCGCCGTTGCCGATTTACCATCGTCCATTCACCGTTGCCGATTTGCCGTAGGTACAATTCGCCGTCGGCAAACTGGCCGTTAATACATTCGCCGTCAGCGATTAAAGTCTTAAGTGCAGGTACATATCCAAATAATAATATACGATAATTATGCGTAAAAAAAATAAACGCGATTACATATTTAATGAAAAATTTAATAATTTGTCATTAGTTAAATATGATTCACAGATAAATAGGTAAAATTTTTTGCTCTTCCAGGAAGTATTTTTTATTCCGCAGGGCGTTTGCAAAATCTTCAAATATCTTCAAATTTCGCTCAAAATTATATTCATTTTCATACAAATCAAAA
Organism: Prosopocoilus inquinatus; assembly: GCA_036172665.1. Taxonomy (NCBI): domain Eukaryota; kingdom Metazoa; phylum Arthropoda; class Insecta; order Coleoptera; family Lucanidae; genus Prosopocoilus; species Prosopocoilus inquinatus. The sequence goes on from CM069873.1 coordinate 6,147,702, forward strand.
TCACTACACGTCAAAAGTCGATTGTTTTCGAGATAATCAATTTATGAAAGCTTGCCATTTAAAATTATAAAAAAAAATTAGGGATTCAAACAAAGCAGAAAAGCAATAAGAACTTAAATTTTCTAGAAACTTAACAAATCAAAAGTAATTTGTTTTTATTATTATTATTATTATTATTATTATTATTATTCAGGTAGAACAGGATAATCCCAATTACAGGACGAAAAAAAAGAAGAGTAGATATAGAACGATTAGAACTAAACTTAACCTAAAACAAAAGAACAAATGTACACCTGCAGATATATAGATATACAACTAAAGGTATAAGCATAAAATATAATGTAATGTTTCTTAACAAAACAGCAACAGCTTGCATAAATTATTTTTTTTACCTAATGAAAATTGAAATTTTCTATAAAAAAATTAGCAGTATAACCTGCGTAATAAAAATTGCAAGTATTAAACTTTTTTACTTTTAGATACTGCAATTAACTATTACATTTCAGTGGTGCCAACGAAAGAAACTAAATACCCTACTCTTAGTTTTGGAGTTTAAATTTTTTAGAGTTGGTGATTATATGTAAAAAAAAATGGAAAAGGCTCTCTGGTTAAACCAAATATTGGCAAAGTTCTGATTCTGAACGAACAAATTAATAAAAGAAAATGGAAAAACAAAAGATAATCGCTACATTTTGCAAGAGTAGGACAGAAACAAAAAAGAAAGACAATTTCCAAAAGAAATTTTGGTTATCTGATTTCTGATAAATTGTAAGCAATTTAGAAGGAAAACAAGAAAGCTTTTGGCAAACGAGAACTCACTACAAGGAAAAAAAAAGAAACAAAAATTCATAACAAAAGTAAAAAAAAAAAAATGACATTCGTACATACAGAAAAAATGAACTCAAAACGAATTGTAGATTTGAAATTTAAAAAAATATAATATTAATAATAACGAACATTCAAGGCTAATAATAATAATATGAATCTCACAAAACAAGAAAACAACAAACAAAGACAAATCACTTTCGTAAAACTTATTTACTTTACTATATGAACATTTTTGAAGAAAGCTGGAATTATTCGTAAAGGAAAACGAAGTGCGAAGAAAATGTTGTGTTATTAATTTCAGAACGAAAAGAGAAAACAAATGACGATCGTAAATTTCGCGACGGGAAACCACAAAGAAAAACAAATGACTATCGTAATATTTAGGAAAGGAAAAGAAATAATTTCAAGTGATAAACGAATAATAACCAAATAGAAAAACAAAACATTAATTTAAAGCTACTTTTTTCAAACAATAATGGCAAAAAACAAATGAAGATCGCAAGAAAAAATTCAAAAATGGACGGAAATTCAAACTTTAAAACAGTAATCCATAAAAACAAGTGACCATCGCGTTACGTTCGAAAGACAAAACCAACGTCGAAATTCGATTTTTTTTTTTCTCTGAAAAAGGCACGAACTTCGAAATTTTGATGAATTGGCAGCACTGCTTCTGATATCTGTAAAATGCAATGTCAGGTTAAGTTGTTTTGTTATTTTTGTTTTAGCAGTTAATTGCAATAAATTTATCAAAATCAATTTATGTTAAATTATTTTTTACTCTTTCATTGTGACAATGTTTTTTTTTTCTTAATTTAATTTTCTATTCAGATTTCTAGGGAACTACCTCTGGATGCCCAAAAATTCTGACTAATAGTTCGTTATATATATAGTATTAACTAATTTTAGAGAGACAAAATAAATAAATCAGTTTTCTTTCTTCTGTTTCTTATACTTTTGCCAAATCTTTTAGGTTCAGTATCTAATAATTTCTATGCATAACAACTGATTCCAGCTCACCAGTCGTTCGCCGAAAACGAATTTTTGCTTTTCTTTTGAATAAAAATAAAAAATTAGGAGAAATTGATTGATTAAGGCTCAGTTTTTCCATCACAGTTTAACCTTAAGCTCCATTTTATTTCCATGTAATTGTTACCATGGGAAAAAAGCGAAGCTTAGAGTTAACCTATGATGGAAAAATCTGGCCTTAAAATTGGAAACTCGGAATTATGATATCTACACATGTATATCATCATCACTTTTAAATATTTTTATCTCGCGCTTGGTTTGTGTAATCGTAAGCTGCCACCAGATGGCACACACGATTGTTTCTCGATATTCCCACGTAGATCGAGTGCAGGTGTGCTCGTTGCTCCTTTTTTACTGGCGAACTATTAATTTCGTTTAAATACAAAGCTACTATTGATTTAAGTCGCGGTTTAAATTTATTATGCAATGCAGTATAACTTCTCTGAACTTGAACAGAAAAATCGATCGCTTTGTTTATGTTATGATTCAAACTCGTTTCGTTTTTAATTTGCATCGCAACAGAAACTCTGCAAGTTCTTTTCTAATTTGAAATAATAAATTTTCTGTACAGAATCCCTGCTTCTTACATTAACAATGAGTTGATCTGATTTCGTTGATGTCGATGGTGATGTGGATACATCATGCAGATCAAAGTCAATTCGTTATCGGGTCTGCAAGGAAAAAGAAAAATGTGTGCCCACTGCAACCGTTCGAAAGAAATATTGCGAACGTGTTCGCTAAGACGTAGAAAAAGAGAGGTGCAGAAAAAAAAGAGAGCGCTCCCGGCAGGTTGAAATGAAAATATAAAGCTCATTAATAATTTAGTTATCGAAGCAAAAATTATGGCGGCCCATATCTCAAACGGAACATCGCCTTAAATTAACTCCTCGCGAGGTCGCTCGCAGTATGTAAATACGCCATCTTATGTGCACCATAAATGTTCCGACAGTGCATTAATTTCGCTGGGGTGCAGTAGAATGTGTAACATTAATGCTGAGCGCTTTTTTACACGCGAACCGTTCTTTTTTCCTCTCTCGCCCGCTATTTATGGCAGCGCATGCGGACACCTACATTTACACATTGGCTTGTTAAAACACACACATTTTATGTACATTTATGCAAATCCGTCGATACGAAAACACGGTGGGCGTACGGGGCAGAACTGTCGCATAGATACAGAGGAGAAATTGTAATTGCAAATTTCGTACTTCGTTCGATAATTTTCATTTTTCCGATGGGAATTGATTACCTGAGCATTTATGTGAATGTCTCTTGCTTCTCCCTTTTTGCTTCTCAAATAGCTCAGTTTACTTTTCCCATGAAGGAAACGACTGAAGACTTAGTTTTCTAAATATCTCTCCAATTGGTTAACACCCTGTATAGGTTCGTTTCGCTTTTTGGAAGGGAAAAATATTGTGTTCATGATACTTTCAAATTCATTGAAAAAAATATGACCTGACAACTTCAACCATGCCTCGTCATGCTGGTTCTAATCCTGTATAATGCATAACCATATACTTACGTACAATTTATTTTGTTGTTTCTTCTATTTTAATTTAAAAATGACGATGACAAAATAGAAATTTTTATAGCGACCACACGCCGTAGTCCTTGATAAATAAAAAAAAATTGCCGGTACGTCCTCGTACGTAAATACAAAAAAAAAAAAATTCTTGAGCAAATCTGAATCCAACGATAAAATTCTTCTTTCGGTAACAGTAAACTGCACTATGCTTTTTTCATCGGCGATCTAAAATTCAAATTTCAGACGTAAAAAAGCGGGCCGCATTCCACAGTACACCCACTATATCTCGACTGGTCTAATTGGCCGCTCCCTCATCATCTACGATACCCGACACACCTGGCCTCCTGTGCACCTGATCGTCAGCAGCATTGCCTTGCCCTGTAGTATTTATTTGCGCCCGCGCCAAAATTACGACGATTATTAATGCAGAAGCAACAAAGAAGGCACGCAAGGAAACATAATTGGCGTCATCGCCGACCTCAACCTGTTTTATCTTAATGACATCTGAAGCTCGCTCGATTTCAGCAAAACGTCGGTCATCTCGATAAGGACGATCGATCCGTTTCTCCGAAGAAAGAAATCCAGCACCCCTTGCTTTCTATTCCGTGAAAACGCCACCGTCTGGTTTGATCCAAATTAAACGACTCCTCCGGTGGATTCTGAGAAACGTGCGTAACTCGGAATCAACAAAAATCAATTTCGTTATGCGTGAGTGCTGTCTGTGCATTCTACGGGTCTTCAAACTCAAACTGAAGACTTCAGTTATGCGTGTAATTTATTGCGACTTCAGTCATACGTAACGTAGTTCATGGACGAACGGTGGCTGGAATTCGCCTTGGAAAGAATGCTAACTTCCAATAGCTAATTGGTGTTTGCAAACATCTACTTCATCAAAATTCTTGTATATATCATGTGTAAAGAGATTTATGTAACAAGTCGCTTATAAGTCTAGTCAAAAGGAAGTATGCTAGAGTGAAGGCAAAGACTGCCACAATCAGCTCCGGGGATACGCGACGCCCTTGCCGAACCATTCTATTGCAATCTTTTCATTGCAACATCCAAGCTGACCAAACTTGGAAACATTCTGCGGCTGAACGGAATTGGAAACCGTAACACTATTCTTTTCCTCCTTGGCATGAAAACGATTTCTTTTTTTAGTCCTAATTAAACAAAGAATGAAGTCTTCTCCTTACAGGTACTCCTTCACCGCTGAGGTCTTACGATGCAGGTCTTCTCCTATTTTTAAATCCTCCTTCCCTACTGGCGTCTTATGGTGGTTGCGTTTGGGACCTCGCGATCTTTCTTGCAAACATCTACTTCATCAAAATTCTTGTATATACCATGTGTAAAAAGATTTATGTAACACGTCGCTTGTAAGATAGTCTAGTCAAAAGGAAGTATGCTAGGGTGAAGGCAAACACTGCCACAATCAGCTCTGGGGATAAGCGACGCCCTTGCAGAACCATTCTATTGCAATCTTTTCATTGCAACATCCAAGCTGACCAAACTTGGAAACATTTTGCGTCTGAATGGAATTGGGAACCGTAACACTATTCTTTTCCTCCTTGGCATGAAAACGATTTCTTTTTTTAGTCCTAATTAAGCAAAGAATGAAGTCTTCTTCTTACAGGTACTCCTTCACCGCTGAGGTCTTACGATGTAGGTCTTCTCCTATTTTTAAATCCTCCTTCCCTACTGGCGTCTTATGGTGGTTGCGTTTGGGACCTCGCGATCTTTCTTGCAAACATCTACTTCATCAAAATTCTTGTATATACCATGTGTAAAAAGATTTATGTAACACGTCGCTTGTAAGATAGTCTAGTCAAAAGGAAGTATGCTAGAGTGAAGGCTAAGACTGCCACAATCAGCTGTAGGGACACGCGACGCCCTTGCCGAACCATTCTATTGCAATCTTTTCATTGCAACATCCAAGCTGACCAAACTTGGAAACATTTTGCGTCTGAACGGAATTGGGAACCGTAATACTATTCTTTTCCTCCTTGGCATGAAAACGATCTTTTTTTAGTCCTAATTAAGCAAAGAATGAAGTCTTCTCCTTACAGGTACTCCTTCCCCGCTGAGGTCTTACGGTGCAGGTCTTCTCCTATTTTTAAATCCTCCTTCCCTACTGACGTCTTATGGTGGTTGCGTTTGGGACCTCGCGATCTTTCTTGCAAACATCTACTTCATCAAAATTCTTGTATATACCATGTGTAAAAAGATTTATGTAACACGTCGCTTGTAAGATAGTCTAGTCAAAAAGAAGTATGCTAGAGTGAAGGCAAAGACTGCCACAATCACTTGTGGGGATACGCGACGCGCCTGCCGAACCATTCTATTGCAATCTTTTCATTGCAACATCCAAGCTGACCAAACTTGGAAACATTTTGCGTCTGAATGGAATTGGGAACCGTAACACTATTCTTTTCCTCCTTGGCATGAAAACGATTTCTTTTTTTAGTCCTAATTAAGCAAAGAATGAAGTCTTCTCCTTACAAGTACTCCTTCACCGCTGAGGTCCTACGGTGCAGGTCTTCTCCTATTTTTAAATCCTCCTTCTCTTCTGGCGTTTTATGGTGGTTGCGTTTGGGATCTCGAGATCTTTCCTTTGAGATATCCGTTCCTTCCACCATTCGGGAACCTTCAGTCGTCAAAATGATTTCTGCGACGTTTTCCTTCAGGTTTCAAAGGTCTTCGAGTGTAAGGATGGTCGACCTTCAACAGACTTCAACTACGCCACTTAAATAGTTGATTCCAAAATCAGGCTTCCATGATCAGAAATATTTCTAAGAAATGTTTTAATTATGGAAGTCTAATTTTGGAACCAATTATTTAAGTGGCGTAGTTGAAGTCTATTGAAGACAGACCATCCTTACACTCAAAGACATGATGACTTTATGACATGAAATTTATTGAACACCGACCATTATTATATTCGAAGACATGATGACCTGATGACAGCCTATCCCTCAACTTGACTTGACTTCATGGACTTCTTGCCTTACTCGGTACAATTTACAAAACAACATTGACTGCTTACGTGACTTCAAATCAAGCCAGTCCAATAGTCTCGCTGGAACACGGTTCTATACTTACCAGTGTGATTGGTAATGATCTAAATTCCTATTAAATCTCTTTCTATTTATTTCAATTCCAACTCCACCGCCTCCTTAAATCGACCATGTCTGATTGTGATTATCCGACATAGGACCATAAATCTTGTTTTGATTTTTTCCAATTTACTGATTCTTTACGCCTTCATTACCGTGATTTTTTCAGTTTCGCTCGAAAACTAATCATAATTTCCTCGCATTGCAATAACGTGCCGTCTATTGTACGCCCGACGTTACAGAATGCATACATCAAACTCGCTTTTTAATTTTCCGACTCCCCACGCATGATTGCCTCGGCACAAACGGATGATGGATCGCACAGGCAAATTTATGCATCGCTCATGTGTGGTCGCCATTCCGTTCGTCTCTGTACAGAGAGACTCAAGTGAGTTTGTTTTATCGCCGATCTTGGGCTAATGCTCGACGGCGCCCGCATTCGTTAACTCTCCCCCAGCGAGAATTAGAATTCAATGGGGACGACGTCCTGGAGGCTTCGAGATCGAGAAATTGTTGATGGGCTTAAAGAAACTATCCACTGCGACTCTTACGGTGTTATCATTAGCAGCAATTTCCTTCTAAGTACTTCATCCTTATGCGACTACTCGTCAATAACTCTTTCGTTAACGCATAGTAATGGAGGAAGAGTAAAAAGTTGCCTTTGTGCTGAAGAAACGAAATCGACACGTCCACAAAAATCGTTCCAAAAGATCACCAAATTTGAAAGATTCTGTTCTGCAGTAATAACTAAATTGAACTAAATTTTGTTGATACTGATTTTTCTTATAGATTCGATGATAACCACAGAGATTCGCTGCTTCAGTCATTTGTAATAATTTTTCTCTTTAACCATCCAAACTATTATTTGGCTGCCGCCATGAAAGGGTAATCTCATCACGATTGGATCGTTGTCAGAGTTAATGTATGTATGAAGCCCGAATATAAGAGGACCAAATTGACTCTCGAACAAAACTAGCATCTCCATTCTTATACTTTAAAGTTTTGCATGTTTTTGGTTCAATTTTTAAACATCCGGAGATTGGATGTGCGATGCAACGACTTTTCGAATTCTAGGCTTGGCTTAAGATGCCCACTTTAGTGTAAATTCACTAACTTAATACTAATGTCCGTTTTTCTTCAATATTTTAATCCTTCAGCGGCGATCCTCTTCCACATTCTGTTGCTAATTTGAATTTAGTGTAATTTGCTGAGGTTACTGTTTTTTTTACGTCTACTGTACAGGGCGAATCTGGATCTAGCACAATTCGCAGTTCAATTTGGCAACGCCAATTCGCTGTAGGTACAGTTCGCCGTCGATAAATTTGCCGCGGTTATGGCCATGGCCATCATGAAGACAATTGCCATCAGCGAATAAAATTTCAAATGTACAATCCCAGATATTAATACATGCACATAAAAAATAAAATAATGAACATATTTAAGAAAAAATAATAATAATATATCGTTCGTTTAATGTGATACCTAGTTAAAAGACTGTGATGAGAGAATCAATTTTTCAAAAAAAAAAAAAAAACGCTCAGGATGTTTTTCTTCATTTTGAAAATGAATTTAACCGCTATTTTTGTTTTACAATGGTTGTACTGTAGGTGAAAAATTATTTTGGTTTGAAATAGAAAGAAAAAGCTCATCAAGTTAAATGAGAGAGTAATTGGCGACGGCGAATTGGGCTGTCGCGCAACGTTGGATTAGGTCGACGGCGAATTAGTTCTACGGCGAAATGGGCGACAACTGGGTTTTCGAAATTAATAAACAGAGCTTAAAATCGGATTAAAAAGTGCCCTGTGTTCTGGAAGAGTTGCGTCCTTCCAAAGCGGAGGCCCAATGTTCTAAGAAGACTTTCATAGAGATTGTTTTTTAATAAAAAGGTTTTTTTTTTCTCTGGAAAATGGTTGATTGAAATGAACCAAACTCATTTTTTCACGTAGGTGCCTCGAACTGTTTGTAATGGACTGATAATAAGTGTTTCCTGTCGAATATGGGAAACGTCAGTATTATTAAATAAGATAAATAGTTAATCAGAACATTCTACGAGCTTTCTGAAGAGTCTCATACTTATCGAAACGCCAAGTTTCACATTTAGTGCCCCAAAACACACCTTAACTATCAGATTTCAACTTTGCAGACTAAAAAGGTCCAACAATTTTTAAGTGACTGGCTCCAAAGGCAAATGGGACTTCTTAACCTTGGCAGCCAGCCAGTTCTTGTCACCCTCATGTACAGCCCCGCTCGAAATTTCGGACAGTGCTCGCCAGAATTTATTTGAAACTAGTCTGTCTCGCACTAGTTATATTAAAAGTCTCTGTCCCATTATTAATTGTTATAGCATGATGTTTTTGGATTTATAGTAAAGAAGTCTTAAAGTTTAATCATCTTCGTCAACTATCCAGAGTTTCGTCCATGACTGCTAGGAAGTGTAACCGACAATTCCACAGCTGATGAATCAAAGTAATTTTCCCAAGTCAAGAACGACAACAGATGGAGGACCGATTTGTTAGTTTTCTTACAACTGGGATACGGGATACTTCGAAAAAGCTTGCTTCATTGAGAAGAGACTTTGCCAGAATACGTCTCAGTTGTTGACAGGAATCAAATCTGCAAAATAATCGTCAAAAACATGATCCAACATCTCCATCGTCACGCTCAAACTGAAGAGACGCAAAATTATCATCCAGAAGACTACATCATCGATGGTCATCTGCATTTGGTCTTCTGGAAAGCACTCCGATCTCCATGAATTTCAAGAATCCCGGGTAACCAAGAAGTTTCATGCCCGAAACTATCAGAGGAACGGAGGACGACGACATTCATTTGAAACTTTCTTCCTTCGAAATCCTAAGGCAGAAAGAGATCTGAAGATCTCACAATTTTAAATCTTTAAACGAGCAACTTGTCCATCTTCAAAGCAGAAGAAATTTTGCCATTGTTCTTTCTAATCTCTCGAGGAATTAAAACAACTGTCTTTTTCAAATGACTTCTGTGGTTGATCCACTCAAAGAATGCGAAACTTCTTTCGCTCAGGATTTGCATGTTGCACATACGACGTTCACCTGAAAGTCCGGAGAAGAGCTTTTGTTTTTGGTTTCTTTTTTCCTAAATTCCTCGTGCGAAACAAATGATTCCCAGCATCGTAACAAAGTGGTGGCCGGGCGCGTTTTGATGATCGTGAAGTGAAAGACATTTCTCTCGTGACTTTCATACGCTCGTGCATGCACATTCTTCGAGAGGCGCAGGCGAACAGGGAAATCCTATAAATCCTAATATAGTTATAGTGGATGGCGGCGATTTATAATGAAAAATGATATATCGCGTCCATTATTTTGCCATAATTAGACACGATAAAACGAAAATATTATGTCTCGCAGATATGCGGACAGAATCAGATAAGATTTCGCTGCGCGGCGCGCCGCTGAGCGCGCGCCCGTTCAGAAAAGGAAATATGAAGTATATAAGTGTCGAAAAGACATTTCCGTAAACGGCTTTAAATGGGTCAGAACTAGATAGTAGGAGTACTAGTTGGCGTGTAATAATAGATAAGGCCGTGAGTATCCTGGAACGTGAACTGAGGTGTGGCAGATTGGTTGTCGTCTCCTCCACTTGTCGCACTGCTTCTTCTTCTTCCGCTCGTCACGATCTGTCAGATAAAGACGCACACCAGACATACTAATAAATCATGCGTTTTAGCGGAAGCCAAAAAAAATAGTCTTCCCCTGTGCCAATTAGGGCAAGGTGTGTTCTGCAGATTAACAACAACAACTCAATTAAAGATTCAAGAAACAATTACGCTGGCAAACGTCACGTCGCAAGTCCCGATGAGAGATTAAATTCATTTGTACGGAATTATCGTTGCGTTTTATCGAAACGCTCCGGCTATAAATATTGATTTGAAACTGAGCGGAAACAATTAAAAGGGACGTTAGCGAATCTGGAACAATTGCAGCTCAGATAATATTCTTATCAGGAAACCTGTTAATGTCGTAATCATAAAATATGAGCTCCGTATCATCCGCAACTTTAAAGTAACCTCCTTTTAAATTGGCTCAGTGTGGGTCCCGATGAAGCGGAATAAACGCGGAGCGTAACGTTTACTCGGGAACATGAAGCGGAATTAAAGCGGAGCGTTAATTCCGCTTCATGTTGCCAACATTCAGAAGCGTCACTCTATAGAAAGCTTCACTGTTTTGTTTTAATTGGAGAAGTATAAATGAATTGTCTTTCTTTGCCTCCACCTCAAATTTTCGAGTTGTGGCCTTGCAGGGATGGTTTCCAGTAATTTCCCCTGATGAAAAGAACAAAACAAGAACACGAGTGTTATTGACATGAATTGCAACAAGATAATGTCGTCCGGTATGCGTAATATTATTGTTTTACGACAGCCACAAATGTCGTATGTAACTGTAGTTTGCGTGTTATACTATTTTATTGTTTGTCTTTTAACAATTAACCTAGACTTGAAAATAATGAACTCTTCAGGTTTAAATTCTTCTTCATATGTTAATGTATGGAAATATAATTAGATTTTGAAAACAAAAGATGCATACGCGGCAAGAAAATCAAAAAAAAAGCCTTTTTTTATTGTCGAAGTAATTATCTCGAACGCGGTTGGCCTTTTTTCCTTCCACGGCCGCACCAGTGCCGGCCTGTAGTAAATTTTCCGTATAACTTCCGAATAATTGTTTTCGAAGCCATTTTACCAACAATTTCACAGTCGATCGGCTACGCGTCGTGCAGCCACCAGCAAACAGCTTTCGAAAACGAAATCACCTGGAGAACAGCTCCTATCCAGGGGCTACGACGTCTGCGGTTTACGATCACTGTAAAAACGTATTGTTCTCGAATTACGAATGGAAATTCTTCGAGTATTATTAACGTGGGCAATAATGCAAGCGCCTCGGGCCTCCACCTTCAACTTCTTTTTCTTCTCCTCTTCCTTCTCCTCCTCCTCCTCTTCCTTCATCTCACTGGGTCAAATTTTGTACGGTCGGGCTCTCCGATAAAAAGCGTTCATGTCTCTGAGCGGGGAAAGTAAAACGACGCAAATGAGGGGTTAGTTTTCAGTGCAGTACCGTTTCGACGGCGATTACCCAGCAATTTGATACCGCTTTGTCCGCCTTGTGCAAAGATCATATCGAGAAATGCACAACGCCCCAAGGTCTGTGTTATTGTGCTATTTGCGAACTTAAACTGCTACAATTTTCCCCGCAATTTAGCAGTTGCTGTGAGCGTTAAATTCAACAAAGCCGCTTTCGAGGTAAAAGAGAAAGTGATAAGCTACAATCACCAGTCAGTCAAATGTGACAGGATTTGCCCCATCACAACATTGCTCTAATCTCCTAGTATTCATTTAAGTTCAGTTTTACAAATTCGGTTCAACTTTGAACCGAGGCTTAAACCCTTAGCAACGATTATTTCAACAATTGTTGCTAAGGGTTTAAGCCTCGGTTCAAAGTTGAACCGCATTTGAAAAACTGGGCCTAAATCGCGTTTTAATTGCCTTACGGTATTAAACCATATCTTCTGCTTTGTGTTCGTTTAGATTTTGAAGTTCGACATCTTAGGACCTCTTCTCTTTGGTGCTTCTGGTGCGTCAGTGATATGATGCGTGTTTGAACTTCAAATTTGCTGATTCCTCAGTTTCACTTCAATTCAATGTCATGTGACAATATTTGTTCGGCAAGGCTTCTTGCTCATTAGTTATCATCAAAAAACTGTAATTAAAAAATATTATTATTTCTTTAAAAACTAATGTCAAGGTGAGTTAGACTACACATGATGATGTGCAATCTACGAGAGAATTTATTTCAAGTGTCTCTGATAGTTGACTAAATTATACTGTTTAATATTTGTCTTAACATAAGTGTCTTTGAAGATAAATTATCAAAAATTCGAGCCTCGTTAAAAAATAATTTGTTTTCTTTTTTTAATTTAATCTGCCGTCACACAGTTTCCAATTTTTTTTTATGAATTACTCGATATAATACCATTCCTTTTTGTTGGTCTAACATTTTTAAACTTCTGCGTACAAAACAACTTTTCTTGGTGCCATACCATTTTTTGAATTTGAAAGTAAAAAAAAACAAAAGACAGTCAGGCTTTATTTAAATTTCAATTTAAATATAAAATATTTTGCCTGATTTGGCTCATACGTGGTGGAAATTTATTTAAACTTAGGCGTAGACGTAAAAAAATAAATCTTTTTGCTAATATTTTCCACTGTACATAATATACTGTACATACAGGATGTTCACGGGAAGCCGCTACAATAGCTATAGCTAATTTTCTTATTTGTATTTTTATTTTTAGACTACATCTAAAATATTTGGTCAATTCGATCTATAAAACTATGGCTGCGTTGAGATTGGTCAGACTAAACCACGTGATCAATTTTCACCATTGCTGATTGGTTAGGCGGTTTGATCTGCCCGTTGACTTGACGATTTTCTGCAGTTTGAGCATGCTTGTATTATTTGAATTCCTGAAACAGATTTCTTAAAATTTTATAATTTGAATTTGAAAGTAAAAAAAGAAAAAATAGTCACACTTTGTTTAGATTTGAATTTAAATCTAAAATATTTGATCAATTTGATCTATAAAACTGCGGCTGCGTTCAGATTGGTCAGACTAAACCACGTCATCAGTTTTCTTAATTGCTAATTGGTTAGGCGGTTTGCTCTGACCGTTGACTTGACGATTCTGTGCAGTTTGGCCGTTCCGCTCACCTAACTCGACTTATAAAATTAGTATTTGACATTTGTGCGCTGTTTGTTCAGTCAATCATCATTGAAGAGAATTGTGCAAAGTGGTCAAGAATAATTGTTTTAGTTGGCAGTCCTAAATTTTATATTTTAAATGGTACAACTGGAGTGACTTGACGGATACTGACAGCTGACATATGACAGAATCATCTCAGATGCAAATTATAACCTACAATCTTATGTTACGTCAAATAAACCAATAAGGCCATTTCCGGTTGTAATGTTACAAATAGTTGAATAAGAAAATAAAATAGATTGTATTGCCAACCGAGATAATTAAACTGGATCACTCTGTATACAGGAAAATCATCCAAACTAATCTGAAATATTAACTTTTTAGTGTTTAGAACTCCTTAAAGAAGTTTTATGTACTCGAGAATAAAAAGAGAACCAAAAGTAATAAAACTTTCTCCTACAGTTTGTATCATCTTATTATATAAGCGTGTGAGCTCGGAATTAAATCTGCTCTATTCTGATAACGCTTACTTAACGTCGATGTGTTGGTCCCAGTAACATAGCTCGTTGTCGAGGGGATAAGATCGACTTCTTTCCTTAATACTCCCTCTACTTGTGCTTTCCATAACTAGAGATAACTGACACACCCTGTATACACGGGCTGGTTTAAAGTGCTTGTATTATTTGAATTCCTGAAACTGATTTCGTCTTCATTCAAAATTTACTTTTTTCTTCTTCGATATTTATTTAAATACGTCATTCATCTCGTTGAGGTTTCCATTTAAAAGCTTTCCTTTTGATTGTGCCTTTTTTGGGGCTTTTCTACATTGTTTTCCTTCTTTTTTCGAATGCAGTGACTATTCGAAATTAAAATCTGAAAGGCAACCGTTACATAATTCAAATTGTCCTGCCGGTGTATGATGAGTGGCGGATCCTGTATACGTTTAATAAATTCGTTAAAAATTTCGTTGCAAATCGTTTTTGATTGCAGTGAATCCCTCGAGCATCCTCTGTACAGCTGTTTCAGCCCTTTTTGGGGCTTCTTCAGCGATCGTTTGAGCTTTTCTTTAATAAATTCACGGGGAACTTTTTTTTTTGAAAAATATCTGATGTTTTCGCAATTTTTGTCTCGCCCTTCTTATTGTCACGGAGCTGTTAGGAAACACCATCTATTTTCGAACCTGCGCTTTTATTTCTGCACGCGTTCAATTAAAATCGCGTCTGCAAAGTATGCAACACTATGACGTTCGGTTTAAATGCGGTCGGCGGGACGCTATTTATAACGCGGAAACGCGTTATAAATAAATCCGAAAATCGCCTGCGAATTCTATGAAATATCGCCGCATATGTGAGAGGGCGCGCGCCTTTCTAAAAGGGGGTGATTTTTTTCACCTGCTCGAACAATGGGACAGTTTTTACTTCCTTGTTTGTGTATGTTGTACGGGATTTTTGCTTTTCAATTTATTATTCAACCAGTCAGAGGAGAATGCTCTGATCTCTTTGATGCAAATATTTAATAACAAATATCTTGCGCTCGTAAATTATCCTGTAATATCATGTTGACAAAAGAAAATGATTTAGAGCGAACCGCACGTCCGTAATTTTAAAATAAGCGAGCCATAAACTAGTATTTTGTTATAAATTGTAATGTAATATTAAAGCCTAGCAAAGAATTAATTGGTTTCAACAAATTCCGATTTTTTTGCATGCTTACTTTGTAAAAAGTTCCCTTTCTGCGTCAGTAGATGGCTTTCTAACTCAAGTTCACTTAAAAGTAAGTAGAGTCGATTATATCATTATACTTAGGTAGTTTTTTTTTCCCAGGTGATTAATCAAATGGAAGCTTCAGAATGCAGATGGGACGACAGTGAACAAGGTAGTTTGCAGTTATCCTTATTTACATGCATGTTATTATTTTATTCAAAAATTAAGAAAAAAATAGCCACAAATTTATAAAAAATAAAACCGATTTGAATTGAAAAATTATTTCGAATCTTGAAATCACATTTAGGTTTTAAAAATTAATAATTTCAATAAAATGCATTTATCAAAAACCAAATGAAATTAATTTTTTTTATTTATTTTTTTTTGAAGAAAAACATTTTGCTTTCGTCGGCGACTGAAATGAATTTTATTTATTATTATTTTTTTTTTTGATAAAGAATATTCTGTTTTCGTCGGCAGTTTTTAAAAATTCCCCGAATTTATAAAATAAGAGAGATTATTTGATTAGACTTCTAATTTTGAGAGTGAATTTTACAACAAGGGGAAAACTTTTTTATTTACTTGTGTGTGTGTATTTTTTTTAGTCTTTAGTGATTATTATTTTTAGGACTTAACGGAAACACTATTATCTAAAGAGTTTAGAATCATGCATGATATTAGAAACTCTGACTCTGAATTAATCCTCAAATGCGTTTCAACTACTGCAACTCTGTTCTGTTGTTTTCTTACAATTTTTTAAGTCGTCTACCCATTTTTTACAATTTTTTTTAATAGTTAAACTTAAGCGAAATGTCGACATTTGCTCAGTTGTAAATATAAATTTTGAAATGATTTTTAAACGACAATGAAGTATTTTAATTATATTTCTTGTCGTCCTGGGCATGATGAATTAATTTTTAATTTATTCCTGCTTAGGTATACATCTTCATTTTTATTATTTTTTTAATAGCACCTCTTTATTTATTTATTTATTTATTCTGAACTTCTTTCTTTAACGTTGACTTACTTTCAAAATTCTTCTCATCAAAGCCCATTCTGGGAGATTTAATATTTTTGTCACTTTTTCTATACCAGTTTTAGTTTTCCTTGCCAATGAACTTTCTTTCCATTATCTCTCAATTGCCTAAATTCTTTGTAACTATTTGTGATAGTTTTGTTTCGTACTTAAGCTTATATTAATTAAATTTTAAATCTAGTGAGATGGTACTTTCATGATTTTCTAGTTTGTCGATATTTTGCTTTCTTCTCTACGCGAACTATAAAGCGGGTGTTACTAACGCCACGCCTGATACTTCGCGGTTGTGGAGTTACTAAACCACTTGTAAAAACAACGGTCGTTATGACCTGAAATATCTTCTTCGTAACGCATGGGATGTCTTTCTGTCATAAGTAAATTTTAAGGTTGGCTACACTGGTGGACTAGACTGGATTTTGACTATTTCAAATAAATCTACGTCCACTGTCTGACCTCTGACCTGAACTCATTGTTCTAATGTTAACTAGACTCATCTCAAGTTGTAAGATTTCAGTTTACAGACTACCAATTTACGTAATACTGATCATTGTCATTTTTTTCTTTTTTTGTTTAAATTTTACATCTGAAGATGACCAAATTGTTTCACCCAAAACGTTTATGTGATAATACAAAAATAATATTCAAGAAAAAAAACATTCAAGCAAGAAACCCTTTCATTAAGAATTCCAGTCAAAAACCTCATTAATGCTACTTAAAAAAAAATAAATATTGTTCCAAGAAATAGAAAAACTAAAAATCTAAATAAGATATTAAGCATTTCAATGCCAAGCCGTTCTTTGTTCTTGGTGAACTATTTTTGTTTTTACTTTTGAATGTCTCACTAGTTTTTGAAAGGTATACTCTTTCGAAGAACTTTACTCTAATTATTTCTAAGAAGGATGACCTTAATAATATTAGTATTAAGTAAAGGGCATGATAATAAAGAGATCTTACTTTTCCGAATCCATAGGTGCATGATTACAAAAAAAAAACTTTTGAATTCGCCTTCAGGATACATGCAGTCTGTGAATTCAAGAACTGAAACCTGCATGTATAATGGTGTAGCGTAGGTATTTGGTATTATCGTATCAACTATACAGGGTGTTCCAAAGGTAGCGTTTGAAATTGAAACAAAGTACAGAGAAAATCAAGAACAAGTAACTATTCTTTATGATTACTATTTCTGTGATAAATGTTAGGAGTTTGAAGATACAGAAAAAAATCTGAGCCACTGTTTGAGCATCGCTGTGCAGTTTAAGCGATATTCATACATGCCATGGCAAGCATAACCTACCACCCAAGTTAAGTATGCTTTCGTAGAACTGCTTTAAAATCAATGTTCATGGGTTAGAAGCGAATAATTTAATCTGTGAGTCCTAGGTTCGAATCGACCATTAGTTTTTCTTTTCATATTTTAATTGTCGACATTACGTATTGGCAAACACTTACTGTTTTCTTTTTCGATGAGTTAATTAACACCCAAACCACATATCAACATTATATGACATTAGAAGAGAATAATAAACATAAAAGTCAGCTGTATTTGAGAAGCAACGAAGATAAAAAGCGAATCATGAATTCCCCAAAAATTAAATTATATTAAATGACTTTCCGAAATCTGTAGAGTTTTTAACACACTCATCGCGACTTCACAATATATAATGTTCTGCAGAAACCTTCACTTAGTTCAGCGTTTGCTGTTCCTGCAGTTCTCAAACGTTGGTTTCTACTTGATTATCTCATCTAACAGACTATTTTGACAAAAAAAGGTCAATAAATTTATGACTTCTTTTACCATCAGGAATGTGCTGTTTCAGATTTACGTTCTTTTGGGACAGCCTGTATATTAGTTTCTAATAAATACCAACCATTGTTTCTTGTAATTTAACTTTATTACCTTCTATTTACATATTTAATTTCTTTTAAATTAATTTCCAAGAGCGTCAAAATTAAAGCGTTTCGATATCATTAATACTTTAATTAAAATATGAATTCTTTTTTAAATAAAATCATGCCAAATAAAATAAAAAAAACAAAAGATGATAAATTGCAAGTAAAAAAAAAAAACAGAAACAAAAAGTCAAACAAGGATAAGAAAACAAAAGACGATCGGAGATGAACGAGAGTAAAATGAAAATTTTATAAAACTACATAAGTCAAGAAAAATCGACGGCATTGATGAATAAACGGAAAAAAAAAACGAAAGAGAATCAAACCCATGATTCAAAAATATAAAGTATAATCAAATCGAATCGAATTAAGAAAAACAAAAAACGATCGGTTTTTAATTTAAAAAAAGCGAAAGGGTCAAATTTCAAACGTTCCGTTATCATTAATACTTTATGTTAATTGTGATATTTCTTTTTTGTAAAAATCATGTAAAATAAAGCAAAACAAAAAAAACGGAAATAAAAAATGATAAATTGTAAGTAAACAAAAAGTCAAGCAAGAATAAGAAAAGAAAGACGATCGGCGACGAATGATGAAATAAAAATTCTATAAAGTCAAGAAGAATAGACGACGTGGATGAATAACCGGAAAAAAACAAAAGAAAATCATATTGATAAATTGCAAGTAAAAAAAAAAAACACACAAACAAAAAGTCAAACAAGGATAAGAAAACAAAACACGATCGGTGATGATGAGAGTAAAGAAATAAAAATTCTATGTGGAAAACTAAGTCAAGAAGAATCGATGGCATTGATGAATATCCGAGAAAAAAAGACGGGAGAGAATCAAACCTATAATTCAAAAATATAAGAAGAAGCAAGAAAAAAGATCAGTTTATATATATATATTTATATGTAGGGTGTCCCAGAGCTTCGTAAAAGTTCCATTTTTTTTATAATAGAAATGCTTCCATTGCACATTTTAAAATTATTTTCGTTTGTATACAGGGTGTCCAAGTATTATAACAAAAATTAAAGTTACGTTTTTTTTTTTTAATTGAAACACCCCATTTTTGTATTCTACACTAAATTCTGCGTTAAATTTATTTGAGTCATTTTTACGTATCAATCATACTTCTTGGTGTAAGTCAATTTTTTCTTGAAAATTTCCGAATGTAAGGTTCCATTCAAAAATTCGTAACTTCTAAACCAATAAAAATAACGCAACCGATTTCTATTTGAAAAAATGGAGTTTTTGTTATTTATAATTATTCATCTTCAAAAAATCGTAGTAAGCCTTGGAACATCTCTTCACGACTTGGTTTGATCTCGAAAGATTGGCCACAGCCTTGGCATTGACTGAAAAAAAAAATCGGTTGCGTTATCTTTAGTGGTTTACGAATTTTTGAATGGAACCTTGCATCCCGGAATTTTCAAGAAAAAATTGACTCAAATGTTGCAAAGAAAAACGCTCAACGTTTCGTTATTGATTAATAGCTTCATTAGGAACGAAACGTTGAGTGTTGTAAAAAGTTTTTCAAAACTTGAAATGGACAAAAAAGTATGAAAGGTAAACACTTCCTTTCATAATTTTGTCCGTTTCAAATTTCGAAAAAAAAACTTTTTACTGACAGAACCGGAATTGAAAACAAAATTTGGAAATCGTTCAGGTAGTCACGAAATGTGACTAATATGACATATGAATTGACATTACCGTCTCGTTTTTATTCTTTATTGTAAATTGTAGTTTATGATTGATATGGCTATATAAATTTTAGAAGTTGTTTAATTGACTATAAGCAGATCGCTGTATCGTCGTATCTACGAAAACAACTGTTTTAAATACTTTGCAATCTGACTAAAATGAATTTTCTTTAAAGGTGTTCATATTTCTGCTAAAAAAAGGAAATGGTGTGGGGAACTCATTGGCAAGCCTTCGTTCTGTTTGTAAATCTGAAAGTAATTTTGGTCTGTGCAGGTATCAATGGGTGTATTACGAAAAAGGGCTTTAGATGTTTCCCGGAAAATATTATGTTTTTCTTCGTAGTAATTTGGAACTTTCAGTAGGATTCAGCATATACAAGACCTTCCATCTTTATCTTCTGATTGTTTTGGTTGAACTCATTAACATTTGAAAGGTTCTCTTGCGTTTTCTCTTGAAAATAGAAACTGCGTACCAAAATTAGAATTTTCTGATCAAACACAAATGAAGATAGAGTGGCATCCAAACAATAAACTAGGACCCCCAACGAGCTGTTTTATTTTCAAATCACAAACGATAGGACAGGTTTCATGACCACCGGATTATCAGCATACAATTCAGTATTCATCCGGACACGAGATTATTAGGTTCTAGAAATAAATGCTTTATTGTTCTTTTGCAAAACGTTTAATGTCACCTGGGCCGTGAGTTACGACGTCTGTTTATATAACGGCTTCGCCGCCGCCGCCGCCGTTCCGTTTGTGATGTTGCCTAGCTCTGAAATAACGTTTTGTAATTTGTAGCTCGTGGAAAGCCACCTGACGAGAAACTTCAAAATTAACAGTCGACGTTGTAGAGTTCTTTGCAGAAAAGAAATAAATACATTTCGGCCTTTTAAAAAAAAAAAAAAAATGAAACACGTTCTTTTTTTTGGTAATTAAAACATTCCATGCTTTAACGAAAGCCTCGAGGTTAATTAAAGAGAAAGAAAAAGACGTTTCAATGTTCTTCTGTGTTGTACAGGTGAATTGCTTGCCCTTTTGCCCTTGGCTTTCTGAAAATTTGTTTGCCTTTGTTATTTCTTAATTACTCTTTCATTGTATATTTGCTAATTTGATTTCGTTAATATAATATTTGCTGTTTCACTTTCAATATTCAACGTTATAGTATTTAACAACCCTTATTACTGAAAATGCTGAATTTTAAATCTGCCCTTTGTGCATTTCTCGACGAAACTTAGTTTACAGGTACAGAGATCAATCAATGCGACTATTAATTTGGACGTTGCGACAAGTTGCAATAATCGATTAGGTGTTAAGTAGACATTCAAACAGCATCGTGCATGGACATGGGTCGTGTCGAAAGGACGAAAAGAACGTAAATATTGAAGGATACACTTGAAATTTGTTCTGTGTTTGGCTTATGCAAACGCAAATATGGAGGTAATCGTCTGGCCGTCGTGGAACGACCTTGTCCACTCATCGATTAAATTCAAACTTTCACGTGCCTGGAGTTTCTAATGATACACCGCCGGACAAAAAAATTGACACCGCTCACCTGCCTCTATACCTACTTATTTTCTAATGTTACTATTTTTTTCTTTTTTTTTACAAACTAAGAATTATTGAAACTATATTGTTAGGTATTAAAATAAACAAATTAATAAAGTAACGGCTGTTAGAAATAAAAGAATGTCAGGGCAGTGACAGTGTATTCGACGTAAAAAAAGAAACAAATAGATTGAATACCTCAGGAACTCCCCGATTTGATATCAAAGTAGAATTAAATAACTTGGAAATTAAACAAACATTGGTAAATAAAAAATGAAGCAGAGTGTCATCAATGTCATCGAATAAAAAATGTATCAAACTTGATCATGAACCTAAATCCGCATGTCTCATCTTATAATTATTTAACAAACCTCAAACTGGCATACACCGATATCAGAAATTCAAATTATTTATAATTTCGTTTTAGGAACATTTTCCCATCTTCAAAACAACCATTCGTAAATGTCAGTCATTTTTTAAATTTACGGAAGTTAATAACGGCAAGCGGCTTTTAATTTCTGGCTAACTTTGACAAATTTTTTATTCGAAAGTATTGTACTGAGTTGGTGAAAATCGTTTTTTTTTTTTTTTTTTGCTTATGCAAGCCACTCCTGACGTGTGGTTCATGATTTTGTTTAAAGTGAACTTTAGTATATGAAAATACGTGCTAATTTTATCGTTTTGTGTACAATGTGATTTTTTAAGTACTAAGGATAATTTGAATTTGCCGCGTGAATTTAAACACGTTCAAATATTTCGGCGCCAAATTCAAAGTAACGTCAAACATTAATAATTGCGCCCCTGTACGGGGTGTTTGGAATAATAATATCTTACGCGCAAAGATTAAGAAAAATAATTAATTCGACGTACTCGATTTTCTTTTAAATGTATATAAACGAACGGTTAAAAAATTAATTCTTTGGTGACAACTAATTTATTATACGTGCATTTAAATCTAGACTTTTTAGAGGCAGATAATTTTAGTTCCTACTTCAATTCAGCAATAAGGACGTGACATATTATTGGAGATAAGTATTAGGTGTATTTTATTTTTATATCTGTGTACAAGCAGTTCTTACGAATGAAATATATTTTAACAAAGTAAGCAAGCAAAGTATGAAACTCGTTCACCCTTCTCTTTAATTAAGTTCAAATTAATTTCGACTTCCGTTGAAGCAGTGAACGTTTCAATTACAAGGGAAAAAGTGATTGTACGATTTTCATTTGCAAAGACTGAAACGAATTGTTTCTTTTCTGCGACCTGGAACCTTGTATTACGTCGACTGCTCCTCATTTTGAAGTTTTACGTCAAGCAGTTTCTAAATCCTTCAGGTAACTTTCTCTTGGAAGGAGATGTACGTGTACGTTTTGAGACACCCAGTATGTATACTCGTCCTCAAACTAAAATGCACCCAAACCTCATCCTTAAGACCTTGTGCTACAAGGTTCGCAGAAACGTCAAGTTTTAGTAACAGTTAATTTGAGCGCGATTGTACTGAGTTGAAATAAGTAATATCAAACTCATCAATTGTTTTTTTTTCTTCAAACAACATTTCTGCAATGAACAAATGAATGTCAGGCTTGTAACCCTAATGTCCAATGTCAAAAGTTCTGAAGCTTGAAGTCTATATTTAAATAGATTTCAAAGAAATTTTGATTTTTTTCTGAAATGTTTTAGTTTTGTAAACCAGGCGGAGCACTATTATACTGACTTGAAATAAGTAATATCACATTCATCAATTGTTTTTTCTTCAAACAGAATTTCTGCAACGAACAAATGAATGTCAGGTTTGCAAAGCCCCAATTTCAAAAATTCTGAAACTTGAAGTCTATACTTAAAAAGATTCCAAAGAAATTTTGATGTTTTTTCTTAAATGTTTTAGTTTTGTAAACCAGGCTTTCTTTTTAAATTTGACACACTAATGGCATATCATTGAACAGTCATTTGGTTTTCAAGTTGTTTGATTATATTTTGACCAACAGCGACCAACCTTCTTCTAGTTTTGCCAGGTTTTGCTAGTTTTTTCAGGAAGCATGTGATTTGGCAGTTTCAGAGTTTCTATTTTAAAATTTGGAAATCTGCTCCCCCCCCCCCTCCTCCACCCCTCAAAATGATTAAAAATCATATTTGCGATGAGAAACTGAATCGTTTGAAATTTTATGGTCGCAGCAGCGCCTTATAATATCCGTTTAAGTATATCATTATTTAATTATGTATATATTACATTTTTAAAAATTAAGGAAAAACATTAATTATTAATTGGAAAGGTCACTTTAGAAATTTTGTAAAAATCAAATTTCCTCGTTTATTTTTAAGTGTACTTTGAAACGTTCTTATTAGTTAGCGTTAATGTAATAAATTTATCAATTAAAAACAAGCAAGCGATATTATAATTTAAAGGTAATTACGGAAAAACTGGTATTAATTATAACATTTTACACACTAATAAAATGCACGTTGGAATCGAGAGAGTCATGCGTTTATATCTGGAAAATAATAAATAAACTAACACCGCCGACTTAAGTAAGTGTGATTATGCAAAGATTATGCAAATTATATCTACGCAGTGTTTCTTATTGCTCCTTTGGTCTTAATAAAAGTTTATTCTGTACTAAAATATAACTGGCAGTTATAAAAGAAACCTTGATTTTACTAGAAAGATATAAAAAATAATAATAAATTCACGCTTTTTAATAATTAATTACTTCAACAGCTTTAGATTTTATTCTTGACAAATTGTTGTTCAAAGTTAAATCGTCAAACATTAAAAGGTTTCACGTATCATTTAATATTCATATTGAACGGTCTTTTACAATAAACTTTAAAAAAATGATGGATATTGTAATGAAATTAATTTAAAAATGTGTTTAATATCGATTTCCACGTTAAAAAGAAGTATAGTTGTACGATTTTAAAAGAGCGCACTGGTCAATTTCCTTGCGGTGCAGTGTACGCAGGTCTCAATTTCATGTGCATTATACACTATTAAATTCTTAATTTATTTTCGTACATAAAACGGCGGAGAATAAAATTTTGTGCGTTAATTGAGTTGGAGTGTAAAAAATTACGTTATTAAGCTCGTTGTGCATCGCCCGCATTCGCACGATGCGTAATTAGCGTTGCCAATACGCTTGCCCTTCAGTGTACAATATAACATCCAAGTACAGTTACTTTAAATACACTTGATTCGTATAGTGAAGAAATTGTATCGGTCTGACCTACGATGAGTCACACCTCAAATGAGCGCCGCGCTGTTGCCGACTCGGCGCAGTTTTCGCGGTGTTTACAAAAGAAAATCTCGCTGCCTGTTGCCATGGATACAGTTTTCCCGCATGCCTCTATCTCTCATGCCCGCTTTTGTAGCTGGGGCTCTCACTCTACCGTTCGTCGATTGGTTCTCTCGTATTTACGTTCCGGTGACGTAACGCAGAACCTCCGCCGAGTTTTACCGAGCGCGTCCGATAACTGCCTGAGCAGTCCTGTATACGCGAATCGTGCCGAAGTTCCGCGGTACCCTAGCGCACAAAACCTCAACTAGCGGCCGACATCTTGGATTGAGTTATGTATTTACTGTTGCTGTATAGTGCGTGTGAAAATCAAAGTTAGTGACGAGCTGAGGTAAAAAAAGTTCGCAATACGTTTACTTTAGTGCTTGATCTCCGGCCACAAGTAGAATTTAAGCGCGGAGGCGGCGTTTTTACGCCGAAAACTGGTGCACTCAATACGCAATGAGGTTATGTTTTAGCTGTCGACGGCGGTTCGCTTGTAGGACGCACAGATGGCGTAGCCGGCACTCGTTTTTAGCCGGTAATACAAGTTTTTATAACCGTTTTTATGCGGAGACTTTTTGAAAGTTGTATACCGAGGCGTTCGTGCTTTATTAAGTTCGTTCGCCGTGTTAACGCGTTTAACCGACACAATTTATCACGTGACTGACTTGACATTTGCAAAATCAAATTCAGCAACGGCAAAATTTGGTTTTGCGTTTTTGATTGCGGCGTTGCCACGTCGACTCATATTTTATACAGCGTCTGTTTTCGATAATTTTGTTTTGTTTTTTTTTTTCTTAATTGCTTACGTCATACCTACCTCTTGTATGGTTGTTTGCAAACTTGGCATGTGACGTCATGAATTCGAAAGTGCCCTCTTCACGTCTTCGGGTGAAATTTCTTGCGGCTCGGTTCATCGGCTGCTTGTTCAGAGGCGATCCTGTCTCGGGCTCGATTCGGGGGCCCCGTTCGGTCTCGACTGAGCGTTTGCGGTGGGTTTCGCGCCGCGTTCAGCGTCACCGTGTTTGTTTTGTTTCGCCGGCTGGGCGTACGTCGCCGGCGTTTGGCTTCTCGCGCGGACTGTACTCTGTGTAATGTGTTCTTTCTGTTTCGCGCTGACTGTTGCCGCCGTATCACGGCGCGGCGTCCGCCGTCGCGTCCTCGATCAAGATACCGCTGCATAACAATCACTTCCGGCGTATTAATTCAACAAGTGTTCGGGGCTCTATTAGTTTTAATTCATTTTAATTTTCAGTTTTAATAAGATCCGAGCTTCAAATGTTTTAAAATTTTATTTGCTTGCTAAAATTAAGCGCGCGTACACTCGATCACAAAATTTTCAAATTATTATACTCTAATTACTTACAATTAACACAAGGTGTTAAAAACATTCATTTGTAACACAGATTAAATTTTCGCTTTAATTTTTTTGTACACTGAGAGTCAAAAGTTTTGACTCTAAAACAAAATAAAGCTCGTTGACTTTAATACTTATTTTTATTTATTGAATTACGTTTATTTAATTTGGTGCTTGTTAAATTACATGTTTACATAGTTTTTGTTTGGTACTGGCCATTTTTTGTGTAATTTTGTGTACACAGATCGTTTCTCGGCTTAATTAATTTTTTGGTTTAATTTTGTGTCATCAAAAGTTTTGATTTTATTTACTAACGAATTATGTTTATTAAATTGCTATTAATTAAATTCTGGGTTGGTACGCTAAGTTTTAAATGTTTTAAATTTTGTTTTTGCTCAAATTAAGCGGAAGAATAATAATTAAAAATTAATAATTAAAGATTATTATTATTTTTTTATTGCCCATGAAGTATACTACAGGGTTTAAAAAATTTCATTTGTAAATTAAATTTCATTTTTTGTGTAATTTTGTGTGCACTGACAGTTAAAAGTTTTGATTCCAAAATAAAATAAAGCTCTGTGACTTTAATATTTCTCTTCAATTATTTTTATTTACTATTGAATTATGTTTATTTAATTTGCTATTTATTGAATTCGTGGTTGGTACACTAAGCTTTAAATATTAAAGATATTGATTGATGATGACGAAAAATTGATCAAATTAAGAGGAATAAAAATTAAAAATCATTAATATTTTCTTAATTGCATGACATGTATAATACAGGGTCTAAAAAAATATTCATTTCTAAATTAAATTTCATTTCTGTACGCTGAGAGTCAAAAGTTTTGATCAAATTCAAAATAAAATTCGTTTCAACGCTACTTGACTTGAATATCGTTTTTCAACTTAATTATTTTTTTTAATAATTTTTTTAATTTTTGTGTCGCTAAGAGTCAAAAGTTTTGATTCTAAAACAAAATAAAGCTCGTTGCCTTTAATATTATGATTCTTCACTTATTTTTACTTACTATTGAATTATGTTTCCTTAATTTGCTGTTTATTAAATTCGTGGTTGGTACACTACGCTTTAAATGTCTTAATATAATCTGTAATCTTGTTTTTGCCTAAGTGGGGGAATAAAAATGAAAAGTTATTATTTTTATAATTGCCTGTTAAGTATAATACAGGCTCTAAAAATATTTCTAAATTAAATTTTATTTTTGGTGCAATTTTGTGTACATTGAGAGTCGAAAGTTTTGATCCAAATACAAAATAAAACTCGATTCAACGCCAGTTCACCTTAATATCATTTCTCGACATAATTAATTTTTTTTAATTAATTTTTTGGGTTAATTTTAATTTTAATTTTTGTTAAGGGTAAAAACTTTCGATTCTAAAAAAAATAAAGCTCGTTGACTTTAAGTAACATAATGTTTCTTCACTTATTTTCATTTACTATTGAATTATGTTCATTTAATTTGCTATTTAGTAAATTCTTGGTTGGTACACTAAGCTATAAATGTTTCAAATTTTATTTTTGCTCAAATTAGGAAAATTATTATTTAATTACGTAGTAAACATTAAAAAAAATCGAATTTATTTTTCGTTTTAATTTTCTTTGTACACTAGGAATCAAAAGTTTTTATTCTAAAACAAAATAAAACTCGCTGACTTCAATACATTTCTTCACTTATTTTTATTGACTATTGAATTATGCTTATTTAATTTACTATTTATTAAATTACTGGTTCTTGGTTTGGTACACTAAATTTTAATTGTTTTAAATTTTATTTTTACTCAAATTAAGCTGATGGATAAAGATTAGAAAATTATTATTAATATTATTGTATTAATTACGTAATAAGCATAATACAGGGTCATTATTCTAAATTGAATTTAATTTTTGCGTTAATTTTGTGTGCACTGAGAGTCAAAAATATTGATTCAGAAAAAAAATAAACATCGATTCTCAATGCAAGTTAACTATAATATCGTTTCCTGGCTTCATACAAATGTTTTAATCACATTTTTTTTGTTACTTTTAATTAATTACACAGCGAATCAAAAGTATTGATTTCAAAATAAAAAAAACAATTGAATGCGTTTGACTTTTGTTTTTTTAAAATTAATTTCGTAGTATAAGACAGGGATTTAAAATATATTCATTTCTAATTTGACTTTTTGTTAATTTTGTTAATTTTCTGTACACTAAAGAGAAAACGTTGTCATTAACAAACAAATTGAAGCTCGATTCAATGCAGTTGACTTCAATATCGTTTTTTGGCTTTATCAAATCTTCACTTATTTATTTAATTTATTAATTTTGTGTCTAATCTTCATTTTTGGTACACTAAACGTTAAATTGTTTTAAATTCTGTTTTTTTCCCCGAATTAATCGATCGGAGATTCCGTTACAAAATTTAAAATTATTAATTTTTTGATTATATCGTAAAATGCAAGGTCTTAAAAGCTATTGATTTCATTTCTAAATTCCATTTAATTTTTGTACACTGAGCGTCAAAAGTTTTAATTCTAGCTAAAATATAAAGCATGTTTTCTCATCTGTTTAATCACGCTTATTTAATTTGTTATTTAAACTTTTTAAAAAGTGCGTTTAATAAATTAAATTATGTTTTTCTGTTTTCTGTATATTGAAAGTTTTGTTTCTAAAGCAAAATATAGATGGATTTCATAACATTTCAACTTTTTATATTTTATTTTTACCAAAACCAAGAAAGGTCTGCATTGTACCCAGAATTAAATTTACATAAGAAATATTCATTTCTTAAATTAAATAAAAAAAATGTTAATTTTTTTGTACACTAAAAGTAAAAGGTTTGATTTCAAAATAAAATAAAGTTCCCTGACTTATTCGTTATTGTTTTTTTTTGTTTAATAAATTAATACAAAAAATTGATTTAAAAATTATGATTGTTTTTGTACAGTGTACATTTACAACTTTGAGACTGAATTTGTAAGTTTAACGTTCCCTGCCGTTCATGTTCGTTTGAGTTATTTTCAGTGGTACTAAATAGAAAAAAATGTCACCTTTGATTCCCGTTAGTTTATGCACTGTTTATGTGTTGATAACGTTGCTTAATCAAACTTACGTCATTGATTCAAGTGCTCCTATCAGTATTTATCAACATTGGAGCCTGCCAGGATTTAATTTTTTTTTTTCGACGTGTACACCACATGTAATTAGGTTTGAAGCTTTGCCTGTCTCGTACACTCCGTGCACGCTTTGAATTGGTTTTTTTTTTTTAATTTCTATCTTCGCAAATAAAAATCATGTTTGGTCATAATTTTTAAGAAATAATAGTAATTTAATTTAAATAAACGTTTCATTGGCGTAACTAAATTTTATGTCAAATAAAGAAACGGTTGTATCAACAAAAAAAAAACATGTTTATTGAAAATAGCTATGAATATTTGCTGGCTCTGAAAGCGCGCTTAGGATCAGCAAACCTAAGCACTGTGTTTTGATTTTTGTACACTGAACTTCAAAAGTTTTGAATTGTAATTCGTATACGTATACAAGTTCTATTCATAATCGTTATAAAATAACAAATTTTTATATATTAGTTATAAAATGTAACTGAATTAACATTTTATGTTAATCTTCTGTGCACTGGGGGCTCCAGTTACACTGGAAATTCTTTAAATAATGGCGTAATTAAATTGTAATATTTAAAATAGAAAACACTAAGTTCTGATTAAAATCAATTAAAAACCTTTACTAAACGATGACAAATAGATGATCACTTTTTTCTTTCAAGGTTTACAAAAACATTTAAATACAAAATAAATATAATAAAAACGGGTAACGATTTTTTTTTGTGTTCTACCTGAATATAAAATAGAAAGTCACTTTACTTATTAAACAAACTAACACCTAACGTTTACTATCTTGTGTTGTCATCATTATCGATTAAACGTTTCCAGTAGTGTAATGATACTGATGTATTAAAGCGATTTAACCATTTAAACATGCTACCAAAAAATTCCTTAGATTGAACAAACTCTGTGGGAGATCAACTAAGACTTGCTTCGAGTCACGTTGAGTCAGCAAAATTAAGGCGACCGGTCATAAACAGAGCAAGAAATGCTCGAGTAAAATATGAAATTGCACCTCAGGGGTGTGCACCGAGACCGTTACTTTTTTCGCGCAATGCAAAAACCTGGCGGTTAACTGTTATAAATCTTTTTGCGAGATATGACTTTATTAAAAAGTTTTAGTATCATGTATCTGCCCTATCACTTGATTTCATCTCGCAGCCGATTTCGTTTTTTCCCGATCGGAAACAAACACCTGTCTGTACCATTACACTTGTTATTATTGCGACAAAAATAGAGGCATTAAGAAGATAATAACGTAAAATACAAGTCCGCGGGGGCAACGCTTTTGTAATATTGAAAGGCCACATTGTAAGGTAACTTTCTCTGTGTAATTTCATGATACAAAGGTGGCTAATAAAGACATTCTAAAATCGTAAGATGATTGACACGTGGAATAATACGCGAGAGGCATTACGACGCAGATTTTTCTATCTGTCCGTCGCTCCTCTCCCTCTCTCTCTCTTTCTCTCACACACATTCGCTTACATTGAAGCCCCCCCGATTATATGATTGTCCGAGGTCTTTACGAATCAAAAAATGTTTGTATTTATTAATTATGCCCGCCAATTACGTAATTAATCGTGTTTGTTGTGGGTAGGCAACGAACGGTACGATACGACGTCGATGGTTCTCGTTGACATTTGAGCAGCGCGATTGTATTTTGTCTTTTTTTTGTTTGTTTGTTTTTTTTTTGAGATTTGCGGCGATTCGAAAAATCGCACGGTTGAACCTTGAGCGTTTCAAAATAGGGCACACGCTTAATTTGCTATGCGCGTGGCATTTCATACAATTAATCCGAATGCATTATTGCGACTTGTTTGACATTTTGTCCTTTTTCGTATTTGCTGAACCCGATGTTGTCGTCTCATGCAAAGAAAAAGTAAGGATACTGAAGGATTTAATTCACCTTTGTCATGTTCATTAAATTTATCGTTTGGTATACACATATTCGAAAGTTACTTGAGGAAGTAGGTACAGTTCACTGCTGGTAAAAAATCTGCCAAAAAGTAACCCATCACTTTGACATTTAAAGCCTATTTGATTGTATTTGCGTAGGTTGAGTTAAGTCATGGTCAAACTGCACGAAATCGTCAAGTCAACGATCGGACCACACTACCTGACCAATCAGCGATTGGGGAAAGTGATCACGTGGTTTAGTCTGATGCGTTCGAGCGTTCCCTTACCGCAGCCATAGCGTATACCGGCCTTGACATTTTGGAGATTATAATAAATGTCATGTGTATTAGGAGTTGTAATAGTAATGTGTCATAAGATGACAGCTCCTTTGACAAGTCGAAAATCAATATACAATACACTAAAGAACAAATCAGTTTTTTGTCTGCAAGTTTACATCGAGGAAATCAGTTTTTTTTGACGATGTGAATCTGTCTCTTTTAAAGTCTGAAATGTCATATCTGAAACAGGTTATATTTGACAATAAAATGTCAATTTGAATTTCGGAGAATCATTTTTAGCTAAATTATCCTGTTTGGCTGCAGTACTTTTTTTAATTTAGAAAAAACCTCGTCACTTTCAGTAAATTGTGTCATTTGTTTCTCCGTCAGCAAACGTGACACTGACACGTAACAAAATTATATTTCAAATCAACTACATACTATATAATTCATTCCTATCAAAAAGTGACGTATTTTTTAATTAAAAATAAATACAATTATGTCATAAGGTATGTCTTTTTATTGCGGTTTCTAAATTAAATACGCGAATGTTTTTATGACGTAATCTTCTTACTTGATTATGCATAACCTAGAAGTATTATTTATCGACGTTACCGTCTGTCATTTGGATCGTGAAAGGTCACCGTCTTTTATGTTCCTAATCTTTTATGTATAAAATAGTATTCTACTGTCATGACCACCATTTTCTTTTGAACAATTAAGGCGTGATCTTTGAAGAAATCCGTGTTTGCATGTTTTCCATTTTACACAACCTTGTCCAAATTAAATTCGACAACGCAAATCAAAAGAAAATCCGTAGGTAGAATCACATCTATTCTGTCGATGATTTTATTTTCAAAAAGGGTTTGCCACACATTTGACAGTTTTTGAAGACTTGTCACCACACCGAAACAAAATTTGGAGAAGTGACTTTTGAATCACTGACACTTGACATCTGCTACAAACTGGAAACGAAATAAATAAATGAGTCGTATAAGTAACAAACAAGTAGGCAAAGTAACAAATGAATTCGTTGAAGTCAGAAAAACAAACTTATTTGTTTTCTGTCAGTTAGTATAACAGTTTGAGGTTAAAATTTTGTCCGGAGTAGAGTTTTCATAATTATGATCAACAATGGAAAGTCAAGTATGTATCGACGTACGTCATCCAAGTCGCCAGGTCAGTATTAAGTAACTGATTTTACGCAGTGCGTAGTATGTACATAGTACTCATAACCAAATTTTTTTGGTTTTTCAATTTTGGGGTTTCTCCGCAAAAAAAGTTTTTTTTTTAAATTAGCTCTAGAATGCTATGGATGAGTTTTGTTTGCAATGCTTGGCTGCTCTGTGTATACGCCTATTTCATTAAATCAACGTCGGTGTTTTATTAAGTCATCAACGTTTTACTGCCGCCCGTAAAGTCCGCTTCCCCGTGCCTTACATTTACGCCACTGGTTCACAAACAGCCCGGTCATGAAAGTCATAATTAAACGCCGATAATTAAGCCTAATTAAATATTACTAAATATTGATCGTTAGCTGCCGCCACAGTCAGACGTAAATTATTGTCGGTCAAGGATGGTGACCGTAATTGCCGTCTTGTACGTCGTATTTCTAGTATTTATTTATTTTTTTTTTAATTAAATTCGAAACGATCGTAAACACCGATTTCTATGAGAGCAAGAGTAACTGAAAATTGAGCAATTTCTGTAGATGTAGATACCGACTCTTAACCATAATTTTTTTTTTGAAAGTCGCACCCTCTAAGTACACACGTAAAAAATGAAAAGCAATGAAATACTACGGGTAACAAGGACTTAAGTAAATAGTTACCAAGATATTTCAGTTACAGCCATATCCTGTGCAAACGTATAGTTTAAATTCATTACAAAATATAGTGAATGAAGCATTTTAGTAACCCTAAGCTGAAATATTGGATCTTAGGATGGATACCACCTAGTGCAGTTGAATTTAGTTACTGTTAAAGTTCGTTTTACACTATGCAATTTCTTGTAGAAGATTTAGTTTCGTTTCTTGTCGGGATTCTTATTTACCTGTAGGATGATAGAATAGTGATGCGACGGATCGCCGCTTTTAGAAATTGAGTCGACTCGAATGCTTTCCTAAAAGAATCGAGTCTCAAGTGGACTCTAATCCAGAAGGGCCAAGGACGTCAAGGGGAATACGTTATACATAACCTTAACTCTAAAGTCGGTACTCGAGTAGGTGAATCGAATTCGAGTTGACTCGAGTTTCCAGAAATAGTTACTCTAGCAAAACGAGTAACTTTGAAAATCGAGTCAACTTGATTCGTCGCATCACAAGTGCGAAAGCTCGCATTGCATCCCTTCCCCTCCCACTCAATGGCAATAAGATGACGTAAAACGCGTTCAATACTAATTGGGCCGAATTCTTTTCCCTGATACTCTTAAAATCAAAATTATGAAATATCATTGAAATTTGTATTTCAAGCTTCAGAGAGAAAAACGTAAAAGGAAATAAATTTTTATCTGTAATAGAAGTGAACCAATTAAAAAGAAATATCCTTTGTGCTCCATTAGTATCCATGTGTTTTTAGATTAGAATTGAACAACTTATGGTTGATTTCAAACCTCCTATTCGATTAACTCTCATAGGAACAGTTTCGTTTTCTACATTTGTAATGGGTATCATTGATTTCGAAATGAATCGTGATTCGAAAATATTATTCAAATTTTCCTCACGATTTCTTCCAACCAACCTTCCAGCCGGTAAATCACCGCGCGAAGATAAATAAATCATAAATTTTATGCCTAGGATTTTAGTTGCAGTCCAA
The DNA here is from genome assembly GCA_036172665.1 of Prosopocoilus inquinatus. NCBI lineage: Eukaryota > Metazoa > Arthropoda > Insecta > Coleoptera > Lucanidae > Prosopocoilus > Prosopocoilus inquinatus. The sequence goes on from CM069873.1 coordinate 6,181,534, forward strand.
AGCATTTTTCCGTTTGTTGTAATAAAATATCGAGTGCCACCTCGTGATTTATGTTGTACGTGCTGTGCTGGTCTAGGACGGTCAATTTGTAAAACTGAAGGTAATGAAGAACGGCAGCAAGCCAATGGCAGAAGCAGCGTGCTGGTACTTCTTTATATCCGATATAATTCACCGAAGATTTATCGCGCAATATAAATACGTTGTATCTAAATTCTAGTCGGTGACTACTTTGCCCATTTAGGTCCATCGAGCGGTACCCATATGCGGCGGGTTTCTGCGAACGCTTTCCACAGGAGAGGAATTGTTATCATTCCCGTATAATTATCACCGCAACGCTTGTCTTTTAATTACACATAATGCGAGAGCCGGCCGTCATTTAGACATATTTAGATCTCCGAACGCTTCTTATTGTACCCCAGAGTTGAGCATTGATGATTGAGCAGGTATTTTTATGGCAGGATTAAACAGATTTATTTCGTTTTGTTGCAGCGTGTGCGATTGTTTCTTACAGTTAATTCTCTTTACGAGAGTAAATTACCGAACCAATGACTCGGAGAGGTTTCAGAAAGCTTTCGTTCCCTCGAAGACCATATGCTGTTGACGCTACCGTGCAACTGATAAACGTGTTCATCATCGCTGTCGGTAAACCACCGTTTTGCTCCGTCTATAAATCGGAATTTAAATCAATTACCTTTAATGAACATCCGCTGGCAAAAGAGAAAAGCGTCTGCAACAGTTTTAAGATCCAAATCATAGTTACTTGTATAAGAACAGTTGACAAAACTACTTTTTCCTTTTGTTCATGAGCTATACAAAACATAACCTCATTGCCTGTATACGTGTGCACGCCTTACATGTTCGATCCTGCGCTTTGTATTAATTGCACCTTACTTCCCTCCCTCTAGATAGAGACACCATCTCAAAATGAGCGTCAGCGTCGTGAAGCAGGAGCGTCACGATGAAGCAGAAATCCAAGAACTCGCAGCGAAAATGGTCGAAGCGAACAATGCCAAAATGTCTACAATACAACAGCAACAACAAAACAGCATAAACAGGCCGGCAAACACAGGCAACCTTCTGAACTTTATCACAAGGACGAACGAGAACGGTAAAACGAACAACGTTAGTTTGGAGGTGACGAAGACTACCTCGCTCGATGATAGATCAATGAAGGGCCAATTCGGTTGGACCATGCTAGGCAAAGATAACATCCCCTATATATTCCGAGGTGAAGACAAGTATTGCGCTGTGCGAATGGTCGAGGCGAAAGTCCTCAATAAATACCTAAGTCTCTTGCACCAAGACATCTACAATTGCACTTGCATACGCAGCTATTACATTACGGAGAGTGAGAGTAGACTTTTGAACGAAATCAATTTCATCCATTGCGATGCTCAATTTGGACGAGACCAATTCAGCAGCAGGGATCTCATCGTCAGGCTAAGCGACGCCTTCGAATTTTACAAATTTTTAGACGCGTGCTACAACAAACTCCTTGGTAACAACTACCCCTTGGAAAGGTGCGGCTTCGTGCGGATCAACAAGGAATCAGTTGTGCCCTACACTCTCTATAACGATCAGAAATACGTGCCCCTGTTTTACTTTGAGGGGGAGACCGACAATTTGAAGTGCAAGGCTTTAAACTTGGACGGGTGGGATCTGTCGTATTTAAAGTTTTGTTATAAAGTGCAGGGTATACGGAATGAATTGTTCGCGCAGGATTCTTGTTCGGTGATTAGTTTGAACGACATAAAGAATTATTTTCCCCCGGGAACGCTCTTCGAAGATTACTGGCCGTTTAAGTCTGTTAATACTCACTTGCTCGTAAACAAAACGAAAAATCAGACGAAAATGGGGCAGTGGACTAGACAACCGTCAACGCCACCGATTGCTTCTCCCAAACCGACCAATCAAATTCGCGCAATGACAGCACCGTATCCTACACCCCAAATCAGACCTACCAGGCCAGCTGTTAGAACGGCTGACGTTAACAGCGCCTCCACGTCGAGGCAAACCCGTTCTTCGTATTACATCAACGTATCGCAAGCACCACCTCCACCTTTAGTTAGGGGCACGCAACCTTCAGCTATGACGTATACCAATGCCCAAAGTACACCTGTATCGAGTTATATGATGTTGGGTGATACGTCGATGACCCACACGGGTTATCACCAAACGAATCCTCAATTATCAAAGTATCCGCCGCCGTTAATTCCAGTCAGAAGTCACTACCCCAGTGCTGAAGTTGACCCCAGTATGGCCGCTGCTGGGAATAATCAAATGATGAATCAGAGACTTGCGCATCAGCAGGTACCCCAACAACAGCAGCAGGTTCCACGCAGTGCCCCAGGATCACAAGCGAACGATCGCATGACTTTGAATAGCCTAACGCGGAAGTTGATTCCCATCGCTGATCCCCCCACCAGCGGAAATCACATCCCTTATAAAATCCAGAAGGCGCTGGTGGAAGGGAAGATGATTCCTTGCATAAACATGAAGCCGTATGTGTACGCGGAACTTCTGGTGACCCTTAACGATCTCATCACTTATTTCTTCAATAACGTACCCATCAATTCCTGTCATCAGGTAATGCAAGTGTTAGGAATTGGATTATATAAGGGGAATAACTCGCAGATGAGGGTGTTGTTGGAGAACGGAAAGTGTCAAAATATTAACGAAGTGGTTCCTATGGTGCAGGTGCGAGACGTCATAGACTTCATGCCTCAACTCAAGTACATGCTTGGTGGACAGATTAGCTTGGAAGTGGTGGGCAGCTAGGATTGGGTTTCTTCGATGTGGGGATATAATCTCTTTAGTTCCTAGTGCAATGCCGCGTGTTGGTACTCTCACGCCTAGGTTCTCTCTAGAAGAAACGTGTGCGTGCGCGTGGTGTGTCTGAAAAATAAAAGAAAACAAACAAAAACTCGTAATTCGTAAGACTTTTTAATTTATTACGCACTCTCTCATACATGTGAATATCAAGAACGAGGAGTAAATTAATTAATTAATTAATTCATAGGGACGGTAAGGAAAACAGTTTTTTAAGTCCTAGGCAGAATTATTGTAAATAAATTCGGTTTTTGTAATTGTTTTAATTTTTTTTTTATTGAATCGTTATAGCCTATAAGTGTTTAGGCGAAAGTTGTCGTTTTTATTTCTTTCTCAATCATGTCTGTGTATATAATTTATCAAGTAAGTGCAGTCGTATACCAGTAAGAGGGACAGTATTACCGAGGTCTTTTAGATTTGTATGTAACGGGGCGTTTTGAACAAGGAGAGAAAATTCAAGTTTCAAGACGCTCCCATCGCCTCGCCTGTGAAAAGTCTGATTCGAAGAAAATACATTGACGTATTTATAAAAACAGAATCCTTTAGTATATAAAATTATCTGCGATAATTCATTTTCTTTTAGTCGTTTGAAACATTCAATAACAAACATTTGTTTGACGTTCGTTGGGGGGATGATGGGTTAAATATTTCGATTGGGCGAAAATTGTAACTGTTCATCAGAAGTCTTCTGAAATTCTTAGAAGTTGAACAAGTTTCCGATTACATTAAATTCTTTTTGGTATTCCTTTACAAATATCATTTTCAACTAAGAGTACTTTATTTTATTTTGTGTGTTGAATTATTCTTAACCTTATCTCTTAACACTTTACGTGTGCGTGATTTTTAATCTACTTATCTATGTATCTTCTTCATTCTTTGTTTTTATTCTTATTATGTCATTAAGTTGAGTTTCATGTCGTTTTTGTTCCGAACTGAAAATTCATTTGAGTAAGATTCTGTGGATCAAAAATGTATTGAAAATACGAAAAGAAAAATTGATTTTTTCCTTTCTTTGATGACGAAAATTGAATAAACCTCCAATTTCTTTGCCATTAACTATTAACTATTTTTGCTGTGTCATTTTACGACGCATTTATTTTTCAGTATCTGATTTTTATATTTGTTTTAATCAATTGCGTCAAAAATGTCGGGAAAACACAAAAAAAGAAATTAACTACTCTCTAGTGATTTCCAAAATAATGAGGTCTATTCTGTAACATTGATACGGTCTTGATACGTCTCAATTGTTACTATGTATTTATTGATTTGGCAAAATCGGTAATCTGCAAACAGTTTCGTAAAATCAAATCTGTATCAAGTGTGATATCAAGTTAATATTCATCTCTCTTCAATTGGCGATCGGAAATCCACTTGCATTTTATGAAATCGTATCAAGTTCACATATCAATGTTACAGAATAGCCCTGAATGTCGCCCTTTCGTTTTTTCTTTGTACTGAAAAAGTACCGGGTTTTCAATTTCATTCGGTAATGAATGACGATTAACCTCAACGTGAGGACTTAATAAGTACAACGTTAAGTGACGCAACAAATTATTTACGTTCCTCTTTTCATTGTCAAATTTGATTTGTGTTTTTGTATGCAATGATGTTATATGTACCGCAATGAATTTGCAAGTATTAAGCTGTTTAATGTATTGTACGTACGAAAACGTAAAATTAAATTGAAGTTGAGGCATTTGCTCCCGCAATACTGCTTTGTGATTCAAAAATGATTTCAAGAACGCCTTTTCGTTTTCTTTGTACAAAACATTACGATACTTTTAATATCACTTACATTATTGATTGTTGATTGGGCTGATAATACCAACATACTGAACAGAGAGTATGTTCATTAAGTGGCGTATATTCCTCATTTTCAGTGTCAAAATAGATTTATGTTTTTGTATGCAGTCGAGTTGTACATGTGTACTTATAAGCAATGATTGTTAAGCTGTTGTTATTGATGATAAAAAAAACAATGGTGTTTTGTTGTGAATCAGACTTTTCGCACGAGCTGTGTACCATATAATCCGTATAAATAACATAGTTGCTTGTTTCTGGTGTTCTAACTTTGTACAAATGTATCTAAAAACTTCGATGTTGCAACAAATCTTCACTGTCTGAAAGTTTACATTTGTAAAACAAACAAATAAATAAAGTTATTTATGTAAAAATTAATCGAGTGAGTTTTTTTCATCATGTCAGACACTCTTTATAACGAATTATTTAGTGTTGTAATTCTAAGCCAGATCGTAAGCGTCGTAAGGTATTTATAGCCTATAATACATTTAAATGACCTTACGATGCATAGGATCACGCTTAGAATTCTTAGAATTCAAATAAGTCTTAGAACATGGTGTCAAATGTCTCCTCGGTTTGTTTGTGGGACCCTTGAAGAGCTTCGTCACGGCGTTCTGTCGACGCCGATTAATTAATTGATTACTCACGGCCATTACGTGCTAGGAAAACAATCGTTTACGAAGCGTAAGGAGAAGAATGAAGAATGCGGCACGTAAATGTGCCTTTTGTTTCGCTGTTAAGGCGAACGGGCGAGTGTTCGATTCCTCGTCGGATTGTCTTTCACACCTTTCACGCGGCCGATCTCTCTAATTTTTAATAATGGCCGGGCGCGATTCAAACGTCAAGTTGAAAAACACGACGAAAGTAAAAGGTCCCGGCCTGCATCTAATTGAACAATCATCGGAACTATTATCGCGTTACTTATGATTACATACACTTAAGTTGTTCTGTGCTTTCTACATTATAATACGGGCGATCGACCAACGGCATTTTCTTCGATCGATCGATTCCCGAGTGAGCAAATTGGATTTGACGCTTCGTAAACGAATTTTTGTGTCGCCAGAAGAAACGACCTGCTCTGATTGATTCGCTTCCAGGAATTACTGGTTGACGAAATTCGTTCGATCCAACGAGCAAGGAAATTAGTCGAAGCACGATGCAAATTATACGCTCTTCTAAAAACCACATTCGTCGTGTCCTTGTTACGTAAAGCTCTCCGGACCATGATATAAAATGTGTTTTTAAAGAACCAATCAAATCCCAAATCTTCTTGTTAACAGACACCAGGACCACCCGTAGCACCATGCTCCCTTCTCCGATAATCATAATTTGCCTGGAGAAAACGCACTCCTCGTTTAAGGAAAAACCAGAAGGACTTCGAATTCGTACCCGGCGTCTTCGATTTCCGAAGATGACACTATCACTCCTACTTTGACTTCATGCACCCACCACTTGCTTCTTCACAAATTTTCACATTCCATTCTTCTGGCGGCGTCTCATACTTCGCCTCTAATAACGTAACTTAACATTCACACGAGGCTCCTTGTATGTTTATTTATCTGAAAACGAGTGGGTGGATAGAGGCGATATTAATTCAGCGATAACGAAGCGTATCAATTAACGCGCGTTGCTTCTCGTCCAGATAAGATAAGGAACAATCCGGTGACCGTAAGGCCAACGCGAAGGAATGCGCCAACGGTGAGGAGTTTGCGGCGGTACTAATTAATTGAAAACAGCGCGCCCTGTTCTTGCCGTAACAGGCCACTAAGTAACAGACAACAATTAGAAGTCGAGCGGTACTAATTGATTTTATTAATTCCAGAGCAGGGACGAAATAATGACACGGAATTCCTCGGATTGCTATTAGAACGAACGCTAATTGAGAATTCACATCATGCGCACCTTGGCATTAAGGAGTCACGCTCGCCTGCTTGCCCACAGAAAACCACCAATCGTTCCCCTGCGAATTTGCAATAATAACAACGCGAAGCTGACGATTACGAAGAGATCTTCGCGCCGCGCAAAAAGCAATTGTCGCCGCCACCGTGCTCGACTTCCTGTTGAAAAACGGCTCTTAAAGTGAGGAGATTGATATGTCGATGGTCGAACTGGTACGAATGCAAATCCCGAAGAAGCAAAAGAAACACCATAGAAAGAAGACAGTTTTAATTGGTTGCAAAATATGCCTTCAACATTTAGGTTCCAACTATAATGGTCAGGTGGCCAACCCTCTGAACATAGGGCAATTCACTTCCTTTAGGAAGGGGTCCTACGAGTTTACTTCCTACTCGAGGAGAAAGGATGTTTTCTCCTTTCACGCCCAATTGAAAAACTGACCGCCGAGAAAGGTAATTGAATCCACATCTTTCGGATCCGAATTCAAAGTTGCAAGCATGTGGACAACCAGATTAAAAGAAAAGAAATGGTTGAACCAACATAATCATCTTTTTCGATTATGAAGATTTAATCGTCTCATATTGGGGGCAAATAAGTATGTGGCCAAATCTATTCCTGAATTCTGAAAGGAATATTTCGATGATACTTTGGCTAATAGAACAAATTCTCAAAAGACCTAGATGATGGCGGCCTTTGCATTATGCCTTTGCAAAAAATGGAAACGACATCTTTGGGTGAAAGGTGGAAGAAAACCTTTCCACACCAACTTCAAACTTCAAACATACGGACGCAAGTGAACCACCCCAAAAAAAAAGTTTTCAGTTGGACCTCTATCGTCCGGATGCATAAATTATTCTTGCTTGTTTGCAATTGAAGTTGAATAGAAACTAATGATCGTATAATAATAATAGTTACCCGTTTTTGACTTATTCTATCAAAAGTAACCCACGGTTGACATACATATAAATATAAGGAACCATTTCCAAACTGCACCGGAAATTTATTCATATCAAGTCAGTTAGGAAGTGGTGATGGTTTTAAACCATTACAAAAAACGGTGGAAGTCCAGCGGCGAAAGGAACCAGAACGAAAATAAAATAAAATACTAAATAGGGTTAAGGTTAGGATTTACAAATGGGGCTTGTACGATAAACGTACGGAAGAGATCTGTAAAATCTTCCCGCAACCCTTATCCCTTCGACTTGCTAGAAGCTTGCTTTTCCTCGTTCAGCTCCACTTAGCACCTTTTAGGGGGGAATCGATTTCTATCAAATTCTCCTGGACAAGATAAATGGAGTCGTGCTCCTCTCACGACCGAAATTTGGAAGAGGTAGGAAAGGAAGTAGAAAGTAAAGAACTGAAAATAAGCAAGAAGAAATTAAATACCCACGTCTTTAGAGAGATAGAAATCAGAGGCCGAAGAGAGAAAGAAGGGGATTATGGAAAATTTAAGTCAAAAAAAGAGAAAATTTAAGTTTTCTCGGAATATCAACAATTAGAGAGAGAGAGAGAGAGAGAGAGAGAGAGAGAGAAAGAAAAGCACAAAATTTTAAAAATGATTGCCAACAGTATCAAGTGTCAAGTGATTTTTGAATCAAGAAAAATCTCGCTGAAATAAAAAATAATAATTCATCAGTTCAATAAGACTGCGTTATAAAAATTAGACCAAAATAGTATAAAACTTTAGGAGAGGAGAAACTCAGGAAAGCCAGACCTAGTAATTATCATACAAAAGATGATGGCGAAAACGCCAAAAAAAATAGATGACTGCGGTATGCAAATAGAATGGTGAAATAGAATTGGTAAACAGTCACGGAAATGTCAAAAGACGACAAGTCACAAAAAAATCATTGAAGCAAGTAAAGCAGCTTTTCTTGCTTTGGAAATTTGTAGCATTGGGGGTATTTGGAGATTGCTGCCCGTCGCTCGCTGGACGAAAGTTATTGGTTACCATTGATCACGTGATCAATAAAAGAAAACCAATAGCACTAACCCCCAAAAACCCAATCTTCCAAGCAGCTTAAGAGATGGAGAAGAAGAATCAACTGCAAAGATTTGCAAGTTACTAATAATAGGTAAAAGATGGTAAAAATTAATGGAGAGATTATTTCAGGACACTCGCTAATCTACATATAACTACCAATAAAGAGAACAGGAAAGAGTTGGGGAGGGGCGGAAGCTCAAATCCAAAAAGCAATTGAAACGTCTTGTGTTCTGAATTTTAAAGCTCGCTTCTAATAACACAGAAAATGATGCCTGAAACGTAACCATGACGACGCCCTCAAACAATCCTAACACTAGTGATGAACATTGAGTCCATCCAGCATCATTAATAAAAACAGAATCTATTCGAATCCAACCGATTTATGAAGATACATCAACTGCCAAATGCCATCCCGCAAAATTCCCATAATTTCGAGTTCGAGTGTGCACAAATTACCCGAACGTTAAAACGTATATAGCGAAGCACGAGTTCTAATAACAGGTAATATCTAAGGGGTGTTTCTATGGTGACGAGCGACGGCGACGTATACTGTCTTGGAAACGAAAAGTCTGCCGTCCAGCGAAAACATATTTTTGCACGGTTATCCTTAATTCCGCTTTTTATATCGTCGCCCTACATCTTGAACCTTCCATTTTATAACTAACAATAAGATGTATTAAAAGCATCAGATGTTCCGACGCGACGACATCAGTTCGAAAAACACTGGGGCGGATCGTTTTGCTTCGACATCTCAAGGATTCCTTAAAAAAAAAAACATGCAGAGGCCTATATGTACAACAGCCTTTTACTCTGATCATACCACATGATGACATTTTTATTTTAATAAAGATACTCAGAATTCGATTATTCTGCGCTATACCGATGGAAGATTTTTATTTTAGGCAACGGCGGTTTCACGAACAACAAGAAGTAGGTAAGGAAGTGCTATTCGCGTATCTGCGATGTGAAGAAGTGCAATGAAATGACTATTGTCTAAAACGAAAGCCCTTTGCCTGGAAAACGAAATCCCTCATGCCCTTGCAGATGTACAAGTCAAGATCAGGAAGTCACTCTAAAGTTCTTTAAAATAAAAAAAGCTACTGCGATTGTACATATTTGCAATTAGATATTCTAAGCAACACATTTTTAGATTAAACGCGGCCAATCTTGGACACGTCTGTAATTTTTGACAACTTCTTAAATAGTCCAAGGAAGGAAAGGAAGAAACCAACAGAATATACAATTGTTCTTTAAAAGAGTTAACACTTGTTCTTTATGTTTGTACACCCAGTGGTCAATTTCTGTATCCCTAACTCACCGAAATTTAAGTACCTTTGATTCGACAAGTCGTTGTACCATAGCGAGTGGATTTTCGGCATGAATCCGTCACAGGTTTTGTCCATCCAAAAGGATTCACATTGATACCATACCTAATGTAAGGGTTTTGTCAATCCAAAAGTATCCACTTGGATGCCATGCCTAATGCAAGTAGACTTGGAGCTCTTGCAGACGTGTCCATACCCGTGTTTGTCATTTTCATAGTTAATTAATTGAAGAAAATATCGTCAGCCTATGCTGCAATTCTAAGCTTGATCGTAAGCATCATAAAATATTTTCGGGTCATTTAAATGTATACCTACGATGCTTACGATCATGTTTATAATTCCAGTATTAGGCCCGGTTTCTGGAAGCGATTTATGAGCCGATTAGTTTAACTAATGATTAGAATGTGACATGGTGAGCAGTATAACATAACGTATGTCACATTCTAAACCTTAGTTAAACTAATCGGCCCGTAAATTGCTTCCAGAAACCGGGCCTTAGTTTTCAAAATGTAATACTTCTTTAACCTTATATATATTTGTTGTCTTTTTGGTTAGTAGTTACTGATTGTCTGTCTGCGTTTTCTTCATCCGAAATCTGTGCTTAGTCGAAGTAATTATCCTTGAGGGTTCGTAACCGCTAAATATATTTTTGTTCGCTCGGGGCACGGTAATAATTACGTAGCAAAGAAGGAACGTTAAAACCAAACGCTTCCAGACAAGTAACGAGAAAAAAAGACGTCGGCCTTTATTTCAGTGATTAAATCAATCCGAGTGGAACTTACACCGGTAAGAATTTACAACCCACATAGAATCATGTAATACGCGTGAAGCGAACGAAGTGGATAGCAACAGGCCATCGTCATTACTCTTGTAATTTCAATTGTTCGTTACATCTCTACCCGGCGAGTAATTAGACCTAATCAAAACGGAGTACGTGATTCGTAAGGAGAAGTTCGCACGGTAGCTAGCCGGAGGACTTAATTGCACACATCTCAGGCCAGACGTGTTCATTAAGGCCCGATATAATTATCACCGAGAAAGATTCAAGGTTCGCTTTGTAAAATTACTCGCGCCGGCGAAAGTATTTTTGCATTCGGATCCATCGGAGACCATCGATCGGAAAGAACGCGAAAGAGATTTTGCGGTTTCAGTAACGAGATCCCTTTCACCGCCCGCTCGCAAAATCACTCTCCGTCCGCTCCTTTTTTTTCCCCGTTGCTCTTTTTCGTTCCGCGCTTTTTGTTTACGGTAACAAATTACCGACGGTAAACATTGCAAAATGATATTAATCTTGAAATACGCGCGCGCTCGTAAAATCGGACGACTTTCTATAAATCCCTGCCTTACGTTTACTTTAGAACGGATCGAATTCCTTTTTAATAATTCATTTTAACGGGGAAAATTATCGGAGTCATTGCAATCGAGACGATTGTAATTCGAATTTTTATGAAATGTTATAGCGTATGTGTTTCTGATTACTTGGCGTTTCCGGTATTAACGAGGACATTTCCGGAAGGACAAAGTCATAAAATGGACAGTACCTTAAAATTAGTTCATGATAGTAACAAGTAAAAAAAATGTAATATCGCATCCTTACTTATCTACATGCATTTCAGTATCATCGTCACAAGCTTTATACCGGGTCCGCCACTGAAAGTAGTCACACATCGACAACACAATTTTTTCCCCAAGCAACACGCAATAGTTGAACAAACGTATAAATTTTATCCACGTCAGTAGTGGTACAAATAAAGGACAAAATGTCCGCGAGATATACATAATTAAACACATTTAATATAATGAAGGCCAGTTAGTAACATTTTGTGACTAATTGATGTAATAAAGTACAAATAAACATTAATTTGGTGGAAGCAAGTTTGGTAAAACTGATACTGCGTCTAGCTGGTTGTCTCGTTCCCATTTCGTTCCAATTTAAATTTGATCCTAGCCCCCTCCCCCGCCGCAAAATTAACTCGTGACGTCACATGAATCTTCTATCCGTCACAGTGGAATAAATAAAGTGAGTTTTAATCGGTCTCCTAAAGCTCAATCTAATTCTAACACTAAAAATGGAAGCAATCCTGTGGTTCTATTGATCAAATAACGCAAAATTGAATTTATCAAACCATCCCCTCTAGATCAAGGCAACCTTCTAATACACAGTCCAGCTCTACCAACCTTGGGTGTAAATAATCTGATACACTTTAACAAATACAATATTTCGACAGTGTAAACTGATCGTAAATCTGCAGTTTGTAAACGTTACTCAAGTTACTTTAAACCTGTTAAGGATTTGTCAAATTTTACCCTAACATTACCCTAAAATTACGAATTTTTGACGTTGATACAGTAATTGTTTAATTAATTTAGTTTAATTAACTCAGTCTGTATCAAAGTGGTAAACTATGTACTGTATATAACATATATGTCGACCGCAGGCCTTTAATAAATATATATGAAAACCAAAAATTACCAAAATATGGTTGTATAAACGAATATCAAATTATACTAATCGTGTAAAAGTATATATTTTTACCAAAAGGACATAAAAATACATGTTTTTTGAAAAATTATTATTTATGTATTAACACATAATTTTGAAAATATTGTCGCGTTAATATAAATGAATTTTCGCTTATGATTAAAAGAAATGTCTGTCTTTAAACATTTTAATTTAATTACTCTAAATCCTTAGAGTTTTACCTTATTTAATATTTAGTTTTAATTCCCACTCAGCTACCATATTCGATTTAATCTTTAATCTTAAACTTAATTTACATTTTACTGCTTTTATTTTAATTCAACGTTCGACTCAATCAATGATTTTTCTTAGATACTCTTTAATCACCTAATGACACACGAACCGTCATTAGCTTTGTGTCTTCTCTGTTTACTCTGTTTTTATTGTCTTTACAATCACAGTCTTACTCATACTTTCTATTAACCGATTTCCTACCCTATTTATCTTCTACGTCACAATCGGTTTATGCCCTGGTGCCCGGGGGTCCGCTCCAAAGTTTAAAGTTCTCCTCAGGTGTCAGACATTAGCAGCGTCAGCCATTAATTAACCCTTGCTAAATTAGCTTTCTGCAACACGCTGTAATTACCTCCTCATTACTAATTGGCACATGCAAACATACACGCTTATATTCTGCAGCGTGTACACTTTTTACGCAATGCGGAATGCGAACGTGGGTAACGCGGTTGATCCACTGAAACGCTTAATGGATGCTGATGTCCCATAATTTTCTATAACTGCGAAATAATTTCGAAATGAAATTAATTTACTTTTTGCCAAATAATTTCATAGTGACAATACGTATCAAATTTGATATCGTATTACATCTTTACAATCTTTATTATTATTATTTATTAATTTTAATAGAGAATTGAAAAAGAACAGAAAATTCAAGATTCGGAAATAATTAATTTTTTTTAAAAAAACGTTATAGCAAATTCAAAAATAATAGGAAATTTAAAAATTAACAGAAAATTTAAAAATAACAAAACATAAAGAACACCCTAAATTTTTCAAAATAAAAGAATTTTTTCCTAAATTTTGCTTTCCTGGAAAGATTATAGATTACAGAACATAGATAAGAGCGCTAGAAAAAATCAGTTTTCTTAAGTATCTTAAATAAATAGTACTTAGCTTTGAGGTTTTGATAAAAGCAGTTTTAAATGAACACTTAGGGACGACTTTAAAATAAAAGTCACATTCTGATGTATAAATAACTACGTTTTCGCGTCTTTGTGGACATATGACTGTGACTTTAATTTTAAAGTCTTCCTTTAGTTCGATTATGAATGAATGAATCCACCCTTTAGACATGTAAAGTTTTATACACATTAAAGACAAATATTTTTAAAGTTATAGAAAAATAAACCCAAAAATCAAAAATTTCATCGCATCGAAATGAAACTCATTATTTTGTACTTATTGTGCCTTGTCAAAAACACATATTTACGTATGTTCACGAACAACTAGCACTCTGAACCCTGCTATTAATATGAATTATTCTAAGATCATGTGCTCTTACTTGCAGTGACGCACCCTGTATATTTAAATAAAAAATAATTTTAATAAATAAATAAACGTACAAGAACAAATACTTAACAACATTATTCTTGGAGTTTGTAGAGGACGCATCAGTTTAGTATTTTGAAGATTCTAGAATTGTTCGAAATTATTATTATTATTACTATTTTCATCGTATTATAAACCATTGATTACGTTAATGAAACAACAAATTACCAAGTAAATTGCTATCTTTTTTTTTTTTGAAATGAAACACTTTTCCTGCATCATATTCTTTATGATCTTAATAACATTGATTATCTGAAGAAATTGGTCCATCTGGTAAACGCTATTAAGCGAAGCATGTTGCGGAGGCATAAGAGTACTCGGAAATTATTTTTGTATAGTCTAGAGAGCAAAGCTAATGAAGAGTGTAAAAGGAGGTCAGTAACTCTATTCTTTATGTATTTTTGTATACTATAAAATTCATCCTTGACATTTAAACCTTGGAAATTCCGAGTAAATCTACATTGATTTTGAAAATACTCTCTAAAGTAGTTTTTTGAAAAGTAATACTTAAGGAATCTTCAGGATAGTTATAATTAGAGGGCGATCAGTTTTAGATTAGACAGTTTGTCTTGAAGTTATCGAAACACTATGGATAAGTAAATATTTACAAAATGAGTGCAGAAAATTTGATTCAGTAACTGTGGTTTGGGTGGCCTTAAGTAAAACCTAAGGTCATCCGCTCTCTAGTTATTCAATTATTGTAATAGTTTAAAAAGTAAAGTTTTGTTACATTTCTTGAAGGCCTGTAAATGTTTTTTTTTTTTTTTTTAAATTGATGGACGGCATTAAACTTCTACTCTTGGAAAGGCCGCAATTATCCTATTATAAACACTTGCAATTGGTGAATGTAACTCTCCACTGTCCAGAGATGTTCTTTTTTATATATGCTGGAATCCATTTGCGTTTTACAAAAATGAAAGTAACGAATTTACAAGTCGTTAACTTTATTTTTATTTAAGTACTTGATCGGTATGTTACTTATACGTACATATACAGGGTCATTTTTGGCATTTCGCAGCTTTGCCTCTCTTAAATCAAAGACGTCAAAATCTATTTGTTTTCAGTTATTACCACAGATAGAAACAGATCCATAAATCAATCGTTGACAGTCGTTTGGCCGCACAAATAATTTCCTGCAACAAAGTGGGCAACCAGGATAATTATAGATTTCAATTTGAGTTGGCCCCCGGTTCATTATTATGCGAATCTATTTTCGAAGTGGACCTCTTAACAGAAGAAGGCGATTTAATTTAACGAAAGAGAGAAAAACCGGACGCTTACCCACAGACTTGCACGTCAGGATGTTGCGGGTAGGCGTTTGGGTAAAATTGGATCCGAACACGAACCCGCTGGGTACCGGAGCAGTAGCAACAGCAGTGACCTTTGTTGTTGGAGCAGGTGCTCCCGTTTCGTTTCCAATAGCGATGTTAACTGTAATTACGGATTATTAGGAGGCGGATTACTCGTCCGATTGCGCAAATAAACGAACGCAGGAGAACTCATCATCCGTCTGAAGATCGTCGAGGCACGAAGAAGCACGCGAACGCGAACTCTTTGTACGGACAGGATTAGAATGTCGTTTGAAGTAATTAATAAGAACGAACCCTGAGGGCTTTGTTTTTAATTGGCTGGTAGAAAAGACGACAGGAACTGGCATGTAAATGAACCGAAAACTTTAAAACACATATACACTGTGTTAGTAGATATGAAACTCTTACCAGTGAGGCCTTTTTGTAAGAACGAATTTTTTTTGGAGAGTCTAAATCTGGCCTACTGTGTTTAAAATAACAACTTCGCCCTCATTCCTGCTTTTATAATCGTATCCTTTCGCTCCCGAACGTTCGAAAACCAGCGAAAACACACGCGAAGTTTGCTGTAATGTGGCGAGAATTATTGTAAACGAATCGTTCCTCTGAAGTTTGTGAGTGGGCAATTTAAATGCTTGTAAGTTTTTAATTCAAAACATGAATCTTACAAATTTAAACTAACGACGAAATCCAGGAAGTCTTATTATAGTGTAATATTATACTAGCTGAGGGCATTCGTTATTATTATAAAAGAGTAACGAAGAATGTTGACGGAATTGGAAGCCGTATTAAAGATGGTCACGAAAGCCTTCAGGTTATTTTAGTAAATATTTCTTTAGCTTTTAATAAATATTTTTCAAACAACTTATACAGGGTGTGCACAGTTGTGGTAAAGTTTAATAATTGCAGTGTTATATGAAACTAAATTTACTTGCTTTAAAACCGTTAGAGTTGCGCTTCCATTCATTAAGCACTGAAATTGGAAATACTTAAATCATTCGTCCAGGTTTCCCTTCTGACATGATCCACTTTTATTTTGCTGTCCCTGAAGAATCTTCCTGATCGGAATCCAAATTTCAGTTCAATTTGAATTTGAATTAATTGATTTATTGTTGGGTTGTACGTTTATTTCTTTAGATTAAGAAAAGTAAGTGACAATTATTACGATAAAAAAAAAATTGGAATGAACGCATGGCATAAAAGAAGTATTGCTGATAGAACCCCAAATAGGGCTGAAACAGGTGTACAGAGACTACTCGAGGGATTCAAAGCAATTAAAAACGATTTGCAACACAAAACTTAATTATTTAAGTATGACGCCATCTTCTAACTTGTTTATAGTATAAAAAATATAGTATGAAAATCGCCAAAATACAAGACGTGTAAAACTCAAACGCCACATTCTGAAAAACGAAAATTTATTATTTTTAGATGATCAAATGAACACCGCCATTTGAGAACTGTAGGAACTGATTAAGAATTGTTGAAAATAAAACTGGAGTTTCGATGATGCTGAGTTTCTTGTTAGTTAAATTAAATGGCAGTATAGTAATATAAATGTTTATACTTAAATTCTGGTGACCCGTGCGTACTTTTTTCACTAGTAATATCTTGACTAGACGTAACAAATACTTGGCGTTTCAAAGTTCCACGCTTAATTGATTTTATAATCATCAAGGGACGTGACCTTTCTCATTAACTGCCTGTTGATCATCATAAAATAAAGAAAAACTGAGTTTCGAAATGAAAACTCTTCTTAATTCACATAAATGGTTGATATCTACAATTTTCCTACTATCGTTAGGTCTAGGAATTAACTTGAACCTTTAACTATACTCAGATTTTATTCATCGAAATCTTTTTGTCATCTTTGCTTTCTTTCTGTCATTTTTTGTGTTTCCTTTGGTTCGCCTCTTTCCCTCTTCTTTTCTGTAATTGCTCTTCATATTTTTTTTAACTGGGATTTTGCTGTCCATGTTTTTGTAGAAGCCCCCAACAAGTTGACCGCCTCTCTTCTTTAAATTTCCTCATCATCGATTGTATGTCATACTTATCACACAATTTTTATTTTTATTAAAAAAAATCTTTCTTTCATGAATCGCATTCATATATTGCTTTTGTTCGTGTTTTCGATTCAAGAAGGAAACATTTTCCAGTAAAAAAAATTTTTTTTCATCAACTTTATTGTTTTTCTTAAACATATTTGCTTTGCCTTGTTAAATATTAATTTGTTGTTCACCTATCCAAATATACATCAACAGTTTCAGTCAGTTTTTAATGTAATCGTGTTATACAAGTCGAATAAATTTATTTCAATCGATTCAGACTGGAACTATCTTAGAGAGAGAGAGAGAGAAAAAGAATCGTTCAGTTCCTAAATTTATTTCGTATTTTTATTTCAATCGTTTTAAAAGGACGATAAATTGTTTGGTTAAATCTTTTGATTGGTTTATATTTATTTAAGATTTATATTTCTGAGACGAATGAAAATATTTTACAGCGCATTATTCAAAGTTGACTATCGAGCAATGATAATAACCAGGGAAAAGAATTCAGGCCACTGCCACTTGTTCCGCGAACGGTACGATAATTTAGTAGTCAGAGTGTATCAACCTTTCCACAATAATTTCTGCGATGTGCAGACGCTCTAATTGCACTGTTTCCCCTCCCACTCAATAACAATTCGATGTACCGGATGCAGAAAGGTGGAAGGAGTAAATACATTCGACATGAGAAGCATCCAACTCTAAGTAGCCTCAATTCTTTTCCCTGATAATAACTGAGTATTAAGACAATAAAATATGGTATGGTTGGAGAGCCTGTGGAAAGAAGTTATAATATACAGGGCATTTCATTTGAAAAAATTGACTCATTTTACAATACGCGAAGTGGTTGATAACATTACATTTATTAAAAATGAATAAATATCATTTTCATCAGCTAACTAAAACTGCAATAAAATTAATAATGTTCTATACCGGGTCTCCCGCGACATAATGTCACCACTTCACCCAGATGACTATCAATTCAAACCACTCTAATATATTTTTATTCTGAAGTAAACGGTTACGGAAATACTGGGTGTTAAATGTTCAAGTTTTTATTATTTTTTTTTTCATTTTAAAGTTCACCTAATCATTCTTCGTTCACTTATAATCAGCTCGAATAAAAAAGATAAAGCTTACTTATTTTGTAATTTTAGTTTTTGGAAAAACACACTAACACTGCTGATAGATATCTAATTTTTTTAATAAACACAAAAAATACGTCGCAATCTTGAAAAACCGTTTGCTTCATTAGTTTTTTTTTTTATTTGAATTTTGAATTGATTATTAGACGAACGGATAAATGATTAGGCGAAGTTTAAAATTAAAAAAAATAAAAAGTTGAACGTTAGACACCCAGTATTTCTGAAACGGTTTACTTTAGAACAAAATTTTATTTCATTTTTTTACTCAGTTTGAATTTCTTATCATGTGGGTGAAGTGATGACATTACGTCACAGGACACCCATTATAAAAAATAATAAATTAGGTTTGCAACTTGTTAAACGAACAACCTGTAGATTTGAAAGTCATTTTGAAACTTGCAAAATGAAAACCTGCACAACTTTTGTTGAGACATTTTTTTGATAAAATGTATACAAAAGGGTATTTTCGCACTTTTCCGGATGTTTAGGACACCCAGTACAAATAATTTTGATATACGTTAACATTTTTTAAAAAATTTTGATTGCGAAATTATTTGAAAAAGTGTTCAGACTGAAACAACGTCTCACAAAAAATGTCGGTGTCAAAACTCTTAAGCATGGGCGTCGGTAGGGAATATTGAAATGGGGGCGAAGTTTAATTATTTTATTCTTTGTTATTACTATTATATTATTATTTTTATTATTTAGGGAATAGGAGGAGGAAGTGCTTCGAATGATTGCTCTCTAATAAATACATGTATACATAGCTAAATTACGCCGAGTATTTTATTAAATTGGTTTAGTTTAAGAAAAATAAAGTTAAAAGAAAATATGTACAGTAACTACACTAATTTCTTTTTACTTTTAAAATTGATCCGTAACATACCATCGATTTTTCTACTTCTTTTTTTTTTTAAATTGAAATGAGACCAATTATCTTGTCTAGGGGGAAAAAAAAACTTGTCCGCTTGTAATTAATTGGTTTCGCGGGCGCTGTCGGAAAGCAAACAAACCCGTTCGCATCGGCGTCGTTTTCCTCGCCGCCCCGTTTTCGAAACGGATTAGAAAACGAGTTCCAAGAGCCTTAGCGCCAATTAACGTAACAGAAACAAATCTAAATTGTTTATGACCGCCGCTAAAAATGACGTGCGCGCGCGTGTTTGCAGCGAAATCGCTGCTCCCAAGGTGTATATGTTAATTAATCGAATTAATTATGGGGAGGGCGTGCCCGTACATTAACGAACGCGTTTTTTCTTTTTGGATCGGGTTACAAAACAGGAGCAGCGATAATGGAACTAGTTTGTGCTTTTTTTTTTAATTTTATATTTTTTGCTCTCGCTCGAATATTATTATTAAATGCGTGTCGATATAAATAATGGAATTTCTGAGGATGCGGTTGAGTTTCCTTTTGCCCGTTCGTTTGATAATGGAAAACCGCAAGTTTACGTGAAGGCAAGGACAACGATCAGTTAACTGAACGCTTTATTTGTTTGCCTGCGAAAAAAATAAATAAATAAATGTTTGTTTTGTTAATTTTGACATGCATATGACGTGCAATGCAAACAACAACAAATGTATGCATTTAGGTCCAGTTTTACAATTGCAGGTCAACTTTGAGCTGAGGTTTAAACCCTTAGCAACGATTATTTCAACAATTGATGTGAAGGGTTTAAGCTTCGGCTCAAAGTTAAACCGTGATTGTAAAACTGGGCCTTAATATCTGATTTTTAAAGAGTGTTCCAATGCCGATGGAAACGAATTCTGAAGGTAGAATATCGCAAGCTATTAAAGCATAAACAGTATACCTAAGTGTATAAACAAAAAGTATGTGATGAAATATATCGTTCTGGGAAAATATTCTAGGAATTCCAGCTCAATCCATGAATATTGAAGAGCCAAAGCTAAAAAAGATAATGCTCAAAGGCAAAAAGTAATTTTCTGTCTAGGCTAGAAATGTATCAAATTCCTTCATTTTACGTTTCATACATTCCTACATTTTTCACGTATGACTTCCCATTTTATTACTTATTTGATACGTATGTGTGTGATTTAGTTTTCGTACACACGTCTCCCCTCAGAGAGGGTTTAAAATTAAAGCTTTCAAATGCAGTCTTCTGTTCGAATACTTTTGGAATGTGTGCAGAATTGCAGTGGTCTTAAATTATAGTTCATCCGCATTTGGGGCCGCGCAAAACCCGAAGCGAAACGCTCCCCTGCAGTGGTTTAAATGCGGGTGGACGCCGCCGTCGCCGCCGCCGCCGCCGCCGTTTGCTGCAATGCACGTCGTTAACGCCCCCGCCGCATTGCACCAGCACGTCGCCGCGGCGGAAACGTTCGCGTTCCGAGAGATCTTTCTCCTCTTCATTCATATTTCATAACGAGGTCGGGCCATCAGGTGTATCGATTCACGTCGGCCACGCACGTTTGCGTGGCAAGGCTTCTTCATGCGGAGCTGGTTTCAGGACGCTTGTTTTTCTTTGTTTGCTTCTTGCAAATGCACGAACTTCATCGCTATAAAGACGAGGAATAGGAATTGTTACGGCAAAATGAAATTCATGAAGCCTCACGAAAGCAGAAATCGAATGAATTATCATAAACATGATTGCGTTGGTTACATCGACAAACCCATCCGTACAGATATTTCCATTCTTTGACACAACTTCACAATTTAATAATAACAATACTTTTTTTTATGCTAAACCAATCAGCAATCATGGTTTCCATGAGATATTATAGTGCTTTCGATTGGGGTGTATCTTCATCTCGTTTTAACTTCATGGAATACAATGAGATAAAGATACACTCGGTGCATATAGTGTAACCCAATCGTCGAAAACGCTATTAGTAACCAATCCAAAAAAGACAAAATAAGAACGCATAAATAATTTTTAAATGTTATGGTTTTTTAGTTTCTCTTTTGTAGTATTTTCTTTTGGTCAAAATCTTTTTCTGTTTTGTTCCAGATCGTGTATAACAATTGAAGATTCCATTGTCGCCAAGGTACATGACCTCCGTCATCTCAGCATGCGCATAGTTTTTCCAAACGCCACCAGAGCAGAAATTCGGGGTCCGCGGCCCTTTGCCGCCTCGCGCTAATGACTATGGCCGAGACTGCCGTCGTCGAAACGAGCGTGCATGACAAGTCACACAACAACAACCACCCCTTCGCCGCCAACCACAATCGTCCAGGTGGGAAACAGCGCAAGCGCAAGCGTCTAAGCCAAGTCTTGGATAAGTTGACGGGACAAGTCTCGAGCGCACCGACCACCCCGACCATCAACAACAACGTCCAGCACCTCAACAACAACATCAAAGAAGAAGATGGCCGCGCCTTGAAGACACCCAAACACATGTCTGAGGTTTTCCGTTTCGACAGCGCCGATCGAGATCGGTACCAGCCGAGCGAGGATGAGGACGTCTTCAGTCCAGCCAGTTCCAGCAACAAGTCACCTCATAGTTCAAGTGATTCCCCCCGAATAAGTTTCAGCCCTTTGAGACTCAAGGAGGACGATGCAAGCTCAAGCCCTCCGCTTCCCAGACCGGCATGCTCTTGTTATCCTTGCGTGACGGGGATGGGGCACCATCCCCCGCCGTTGCACCCGTACGATCGGTTTTTTCCCATGAGTCCGATTTCCCCGTTGACTCCTGCATCGCCCGCCCCGGCGACTTATAATTTCGAGCATTATCTTCACTCCAAGTACCTGCCCGATATTTTCCGGAAAAGAAGTCATTCTGATTCTGATTTGCCTTTGTGGTTCGAGGCGGCCAAAACAGAGAGGGCGCGGGTGTCTTTGGGTTGGCCACATCCGTTGACGATCACGACGGGGGCTGGGAAGGGGTCGTTGGAGTCGGAGACGTCGTCGCCCCAGGATTCACCTTTGGATTTATCGATGAAGGGGAGAGAACGAGTGGCTAGCATGGAGTGTTTAGTTCCTTCGCCTCTTCAGTTACTTCCGCCTGGTTTCTTGCCGCCGAGAGGGGCCGTTTCTGTTCCTGTGGTTAAAGGTGATGTAGCGTCGCCTACTACGAAGGAATCTGTGGCCTCCAGGTATAATTTGGAGGTTTCGCCCGTTGTTGAGGAGATGCCTCCGGGATCTGATGTAGCGTACGTGTGCCCCGTGTGCGGACAGATGTTTAGTTTGCATGATCGATTGGCCAAGCACATGGCGTCCCGTCATAAAAGTAGACAGAACACTGGTGATACCGCAGCGAAAGCTTATCTGTGTGAAGTGTGCAAGCGTTCGTTCGCCCGGAGTGATATGTTAACACGACACATGCGTTTACACACCGGCGTCAAACCTTACACATGCCGAGTGTGCGGTCAAGTGTTTTCGAGATCTGACCACTTATCAACTCACCAAAGGACCCACACGGGTGAAAAGCCTTACAAGTGTCCTCAATGTCCTTACGCCGCCTGCCGGAGAGACATGATCACGCGACATATGCGTACGCATGCCAGATACGAACCGGAACCGGTCGCGGTCAAAACGGAACAACAACATTAAAACCCAAGACTCTCTTTTCCAAACCGACAATGCTCAAAACGCGTCGTACGATATGTAATAATTGTGATCTAAAATATTACGCGGGGGTGTATCGACCGCTCCATTGTCCGCAATGCGTCCCCCCCCTCAAACGAGATCTCATATCATTCCAATTCCATGGTAGATTGCCAGGCCAGTTCACGTCAAACTAAACTAATCGACTAATTTTTTTTTTTTCTGTTTCGTTTTGTGCCAAATATGTGCGGCCAGTGGCGACAAATCATGCCATAATTTCACTCGTTTTCTGTACACTTCTTGATTATGTACGCCGAAAAATTCCAAATTTCGTGATCCAACCCGGGGATTCGGATCCCGGATCCCGCCCAAAATTGCGCCGACATCGAACTAACCGCAACAGTGATGTTGAGTTTCATCGAATTCTTCGGATGCGTTGTTAGGGGTGTGAAGTTTGAATGCGGAAAAGCTTCGGAGACTTGTACTCAGTCTACAAATTTTATTGACGGGAAAACTGTACGTATTTTTTCTTTCACGAACAATATATTATTTATTCAAATTAGATTTGTCGAGAAATTCAAGTTTTTTTGAATAAGAAAAAGAAAACAGGAAAGCTTGGTTTCTTTTCAAAATTTAATTTTTTCATCCCAAGAATCTCATTTTTAACAATTTTTCTCTCTGTAAATACTGATTTTATTTCCATGCGAAGACTGATTTACTTTTTGTGGTTATACTTAGTTTTTTTTTTTAACTCGTCTTGTCAGACTTTGCTATAACAACCAAAGAATAAGATCTGAAATTATTTTTTCTTGGCGCGTTGTTTAATTTTATGTTATTAAGAAATACCACGTGGCTATAAATGATTAAAGCAAAGTTAGTAGGTTGGGAACACTGATGAGTTGTCAGCACTTACTAGTACTTGTCATACTTCGGTATTTTCACGTGATCGTTTGGTTAAATTTTTAGGTTATAGCTGATGGAATTAGTTGTAAGTATCGGTAAAAGTAAGGATGAAAACTATTCAGATTACTAGAGTTTTATACCAGTAAACATTGAAAAGTGTTGCCAATCTAATAAAGTAAATCTCAGTCATTATGAATCACTCGGTGTAAAGCATTTTACATTGCAAATCATAATAATAATAATTTGTAGATGAAGTACAAATTGTTTTTTTTTTTTTTTTTAAAGGTGAAACAAATGACACGATACTGTGATATTAAAAAAAAAATGTTCTGTTTTATTCTTATTTTTTTACATCGAAGTAGCGTTATTTCTCTCTAATTTTGATATTAAAAAAACATTTTTCGTCGTCTGAGTCTCCTTCGTTTTCGTTGCAAACTTCATGAAGCTCAAGCCGTTTGAGTTCATGGGCATTACTACTAAAAACAAAATTAATTAACAATTAACACATTCGGAACTAATACCTAATCGAACCGCAAACTTTTTGTTTTTTTTTAATTAAGAGAAAAGACGAAGAAACGCTCTCTACGCGGCGCGCGCTGAACTCCTCTCCGACGATGCCCCGCGCGCTTACGAAACGTTGACTGTGCCAGAAAGAGAATACTAATAAATAAATTTGTTATTTTGTTACCTATGTGCCCTTGTTGTAAAAAAAAAAAAATATGTGCCACGTTGATATATACACATGTTAATGTTGAATGTACGGCTCATGTTTATATATATTTTTTATTGTAATTGCTATTATTTATATTAATTTAGTTCGTAAGAGCTGAGGTCGTGTTCAGTTGATCTGTCTGTCTGTTTTAGAGGAACGCAAAAGCGTCTCTAATTTCTTCTGATATTCTTGTGTTGTTGTATAGTAGAGCGAAACCAGGCTTGCCCCCTCGCAAGACGGTCTTAATTAAATCGAGTCTCTCCCCCACCCCCCTCTATTTTATTACTACTATTATTATTTTAATTAATTTAATTTATATTCGCGAGTATTTATTTTCCATTCTCCTCCTCTTTTGAAAAGTGATTTAGCTCATAACGATTTTACTTTTTTTTTTTTTTTGTATGCATGTACAAAGACGTATAGCTACTTAATTATTTAATTATTTTTGTTTATTTTGTATTTAATTTAAATATTTTTTAAGGTTCGAAAGAGTTTCGAGTTCTTTTTTTTTGCTCAGATGTTTTGTTACTCTTTGGTAAATAAACTGTTTTTTAACTAATTTGTTTTGGTTTTATTTTATTTTGTTTTTGTTTTGTTTGGACAAGATTTTCACAACGCCATCCAGCGACTATATGTGGAAGTAGCAAACCCAAAATTGCCTTCACCGTTAAGTTTGTTGAACATATGTCGCTTTTTTTATATGTTCATCATTCTTACATCGCATTTGCGAATAAGTTGGGCAAGTCGTTTTTGTCTGCAGTGGGAATGTCGAGCTACGTTTCTGCTGAAGAAGCCCCAAGCAGGGCTGAAACAGCTGTCCAGAGGCTGCTCGAGGTTCTCACTGCAATCAAAAACGATTTGCACAAATTTTTTCTAAAGTTAAGTTTGTTGTAAATCCAAATTTGTTGCTCGGTTCCTGTCGAATTGCATTGACGAAGACGAGAAGCTTTTGCGTTGGAGATAGTTTGTATACCTAGTGAGAACCTTTTTTCCAAAAACATTTGTAAACCACATACCTTGCCAGTCAGTCCAGTCCACTTATATGCAAAACTATGTCGATAAATTGTAATAATCCCGTCGTTAATATGTGCCTTCCTCAGTAATGTTAATGTGTATCTTTAGATAATTGTACAACCTAAAGTTGTTGGCCTAAACGTAGGAGCTATCACCACACAGCATTATTAAGCGCACTTTCGCGCTTTGCCCCCCAATTTCAGGGTGTCTTTTTTTGCGAACCTCTTTTAAAATAGAAGTGCGTGGAAGTAAATATTTTTTTTTTGCGGACCGTGTATATCAAGTTAACTGCAGAGGCCGTTAAAATACCGCACGGTCCGCATAATTCTAAATAAATATTTGCTCGGCGCACTGTGACACAACTGGTTGGAAAAACGAACGGATGATATATTAAACGGGGTCGTTTCGACTCCGAGCTCGTTCATTATCGTCAGACCAAATATGGTGCTAAAATACAACGCGAAAATATGATTCGCAGTCTGCCCCTCCTCCTCCCCCACGTATTTTGAATTTCGAGAAATTTTTTCAAGGCGCGACTTGTACAAAGCTTCGCTTTCGAAAAACGCCAGGATTGTCCGTTACTTTGTTTCCACGTTGCCTGCCTGCCTGCCTGCCATTGAAGTTGGTTTCTCGTAAAAGTAATTGTTGAAACGATTGTTTTGTAACAACGTTAATGCGCAAATGCCTTTCTGGGAAAAATTACCTTGTGCTGGATTTCACGATTTGCACGATTTTTGCCGCAGTTTATTATCAATCAGCGCCGGGGAAAAATCCGTGCGGAAAGTATGTCGAGCGATTAAAACGCCGATTAATTGGTTAATTGCCTGCGTGAATTTTTATTTTTATTATTCCCGATAATGACGATAATTATGATATTTTCTGTCCGTTGGAATTACAGGCAGCCCAGAGGTGAGACCTTGGAGGAAAAGCTTTTATTCAACTTATACAATGCAACTTTCTTAATGGATACTTTACGCTAATTCTTAATGTAATCGTTGATTTTACATAGAACAGATTTTCAATTTTTTTCAATAACATTATCAAAGAGTTTAGTGGCAAGGAAAAATGGGAACACCCAAATCATCTTAGGCATTCTACCTTCAGTCTAAATCAAAATGGTAACAAGGATTCCTTAAATATAATTTGAATGAAGAAGAGAACCTGCCACGTCCCCACGTGGAGTAATTGAAAATGGCCCATGGAGTAAATACATATAATAGAGGTGACCGGGAACATGTCAAGGTCATTTTTCTTGAGAAATGTCGTGATCATATCCCTCAAGGATTCTGTCCAATTATTTGGTGCCAATCCAGTGTTCCAATCTTCCGCTTGAGGATGGTCCAGAAAATGCAGAAGACTCAGTTTCTTTTTCCTTCTCATTCTTTTTAAAAGACTTCTTCAAATTTCTGATACACTTTCATGCATTTCTTTTGATATTCATTTTAAAAACATTTCCTGTCTTACCTTCTTTTCAATTTACTTTGATGGATGGGCTATCCAAAATTGGAGAATGTTTTCGATTTTGCCTTTTGCTGATCTTCTCTACAACGGAAGCAATATTAACAACACTAGAGAGAGACATATTTGGCTCACGTCACGTATTGGTCGATGGTGAATCGGTCAGTGCTTGAGCTAACCCGAAGAGGAGAGAGGGTTCTATTCTAGCTGACATAGCTTAAAGAGTTTGGGTAATTAAGTAAACTCAATCTGGAAAGGGGATGTAAGGTAATCATCAATTATCCCAGTGTTTTAAATTATCCTGCTTAACGATGTTGACTTGAAGAGGAAAGAGAGTTGTTCTTGACCTGTTCTAGCTGGCATTGCTTAAAGTGTTTGGATAACTAAGAAGCTATTGGATCAATTGTAATATACAATGAGTCTGGAAAGGGGATGTAAGGTAAACCTCAATCAACACAGTTGAATATGATGAAAGAAAGACAAGAGAGACAGAGAATAATGGTTAACTGGAATAATTTGTGAAATTTAAGTCAGTATGATTGGAACGACAATTATTTAGGACTACTGAAATCCTCCAAGAGCAGATCATTTGTAATTTATTAAACGAAAAAAAAACCTTATCCTCAGGGTCTTCCTCTGGATTTATTTGGCATCAGAAGCAACTGATATTGAAGTTATCTTCATCTTAAGTGTAAGTGCTTTTCTGTTTTTAGAAGAAGGATTTTTTTTTGTACTAAAATATATTTATAAAGAAATACTACATAAAAGTCTTGTTTGTCTTATCATTTCTCTTTTCTGTAGAGATTGTTGTTTTAAGTAAAGGCAAGGAAGGATGTAATTAATTATTAAAATCAGCGACCACCCCACGTAAGACATAAAAATCCGGAATTTACGACACCAAAGGCCCTGTCAACGTCGTCCAGGTGTGTGCGCCCCCTCTCCAGATTCCCCCCCATTTTCCGCGCTTAATATAGCGATTCAACTTTATTTACTTTACGACCGCCCGTCCCGCAATAATTAATTTTACCTTTTCGAATGATCTCTCGCAGCCACATAAAAAAAACCCCGGATCAGATAATATAATATTACAAAACAATTTCGGGGCTTTTATGGATGCGCACCGTCCCATAAAAGTCCACCGAGACAACGTCTCTTTCCCGGCGTAAAAAAATCGTAAAAACACGATCTGGTCGTAAATTAGCGAAGGTAGGCAACGTGGAACGAACGCCGCAGCAGGGTCGGGCCTGACGAGCCGAGAATCATCAAGGCCGGTCCTGACTGTTACTCTTTTTGTTTTTTGTTTTTTCTTTTTCTTTTGGCGAAACAAAGAAGTTGTTGATTGTAAAACGCATTGCTCAATCCTTCTATATAGGCTTAGTTTTATAGAAATAAATTTTCGACCGGTGTTTTTTCGGCGAAAAAGCGTTTTTATGAACTAGGTCGGTACTTATACACTTACTTCACTCACTGTAATCCTAAATCTTTCGTACTCTCTCGTATTGATATATGTACAACCTTTCCGGACGCTGGGCGTCGAGGTGTATTTTTTTTAAATAAACTATTTATGTAAAATTTGTTTGTTTTCTTTCTTGTTCACCCCGGATACTACTTGAAAATCTCAAGAAAAGAAATCAAAACGTCAGCCAACAACCGCTGTTTTAACTTAAAATTTTAACAGTCCTTGGGGCCTGTATCAAAAGCGTTAAATTTAAAGGGCTGTTAAATTTTGTTGCTATGGTAACAACCAATCATAGAACTGTATTTCTAATTTTGAAGGACCTCTAAATTTTAACAGCCCGTTAAAAAGATACAGAATACGCCCTCTTGTCACTTCTATTATGTATCAAAGGTACTTCTTTTTCAGTATGTGAATTTACTTGTTAAAAGCCGCCAGTAGAAATTTTGCAACCCAGCGGCTTGACTTCTAGTTACGCCACTGGAGACGATTTTAGTCATACGATATTAATTATGAGATGAGAATATGGGCCATCGTCACATAAAAATGTCACTAATTATTCTATTACATATTCAAGGCTTATTGCTATTAAAAAATAGTTAACACTTTCGCAGTTTATCTTTCGTTAGTTACAAGTGACCATAACTTTAAAAAAAAATCATTCATTCTTTATAAAAAAAAAATATTATTAATTTGAAGCGTAGAATAAAGTTTGGCCAAGTCGTTTCTTGAAAAGAATTGCGCGCAAAGTTTTTGACGTGTCTAAAGTTATGATAATCAAAGTTAGGATTCTTCAGGTGTTGCCATGGTTGGGCATATGCAATGCACGCTACTGATTGGTTCTCATACTACCTAATCGTGTATAGCCGCGATCATCCTATGTAAGCTAGCTGCGCCCTTATTCAAGGGTTACTTAACTGTCAATCGGTTTCGATTAGCTTGATCGCGACTGTACTCTTTAGCCTTTGTACTGCGGCGTAACCATAGCAACGCCCGAAACATCCTAAGCCTGATGATAATACATAGTATAATAGGACATGTATTTACTTTATTTCTTCTGGCTTCTTATTTTTTTAATGTGATCTAATTTCCACAACTAAATTGTATTGATAGTGCGTTAAAGAATTCGCTGATAAAAACGAGAGTTTCATGCCTGATTAGCCCGTTACGTAATCAAATTCGGCGAAACAATTTCGTGTTCCGGTTCGCTTATCCTCAAACAAAACGCGCGTGAATACGAAAAAAAAAATCCGGGCGAAAATTAGAAGAAAAAAAAACCGGCCGGATTAACGAATGATTCGGAGCGCGATTTTTTCTCCTCCGCGTTCTAAAATCACGGTTTTCGAGCCGAAGAAGTGAAAGAACATAAGAGTAACACGGTTAGTGAATTTTTCTTCTTTCGTTCTGCAAACATCCGTCATGCAAAAGGTAATGTTTACAATGTCTCCCCCGCTGGGCCGCCTTAAATCATACACGGTAAAAAAGCGAACGGTAAACCTTCGGCGCGCAAAAAACTCTCCTCAACAGTTCCCTTAATTATTATAATTATTCGGTCGGTTAATTTGTTATGCGCTGAAGTACCGTATGAAATATGCTTACGCAGCTGCTTAAATTTTGTGCTTGATTAGGTCGGAGGTATTTCGGAATTCGCGCGCGGGCAAAAACGATTTTAATTGCGGCGTCGCACATAAAATTTCCTGGTAAACAAACCGATTGGACGTGAAAAACTCATGCGTGGGAATGCGAGGAAATCAGACGTGAAATTGATTGCATTTATCGAGAGAGAGAGAGAGGCGAGGCAATTCGAAAATTCGATTACTATTCGTTTTCGAAATTGAAAAAAAAAACAGAATTGATTTCATGCTCAGTAAGTTTTGACCGTCTTGATTAATTAACCGAAATTTTCGAATATATTTTCTCTAATTTGTTTTGCGTTTGTCGACAAACCCAAATCCTGTTTGTCCGGGTTGGCTTTGCTTCTCTGCAACGCCATCTAAAGCGTCGATAAGCTCTGGAAGTTTGTAGACAAACCTAAATCCTATTTGTTCGGTTAGCTTTGCTTCTCTGAAGCGCCATCTACAGCGTCGTTAAGCTCTGGAAGTTTTTTTCACGCGCCTCCCTGCGTAAACAAAATCGACAGCGTACAACGTACAATACGCAAACAAGGCGAGCAGCAACTTTATTTCATCGATTCGCCTATCTCCAATCGAACATGTGCAAGCGTTATCTTGCCGGCCAGGGAGCGTGATTCTTCGTCTTTGCGTGCGTGTACACGCCAGGTGAGATTTTGTCCGGATACCGGACGCTGCATATTTCAGTCGTATCGATTGGATTGTTCTCTCTTGCATAGACGTAGATCAAGGGCGACAGAGAAATAATTGTGCAATCTGGAAACAGTTTACACTGTCACAATTAATTTACAGAGTAACTACGTAATAACGAACGTCATCGAAGTTCATTGTGACCAATTCCGTTGTAAAAATCCCGCTCAACCGCCATTCGAATGAAACTGGAGCAGCGGCAATTGACGGTCCATGCAACGCGCCAGCATCAATGCAGCGCAGATTGGAGTAAGTCCTAGCAATACTGTTGGTGTTTTCTACAAGAATCTAGAAATGTTTCTTGTCTAAATCGTCGACTGAATACATCACATCGAAATTGTATTCCTAATTTTCCTGTCTAACATGTTTCAGGTTAACTTAACCAATTGTTTTTTTAATAAATAAATTACGATGTGGTTTAGTAAGAGAGAACTAAACTTCGTCGCCCTAACTCCGCTGTAAAAATTATGCGAAAACTCCATTCGACTGAAACTGGAATAACGGCAATTGACGGTCCATGCAACGCGCCGGCGTCAATGCAGCGCAGATTGGAGTAAGTCCTAGCAATACTGTTGGTGTTTTCTACAAGAATCTAGACATGTTTCTTGTCTAAACCGTCGACTGATTACATCACATCGAAATTGTACTCGTAGTTTCCCTGTCTAACATGTTTCAGGTTAACTTAAACAATTGTTTTTTTAAAAAAATAAATTACGATGTGTATTAGTAAGAGAGGACTAAACTCTGTCGCCCTAACTCCGCTGTAAAAATTACGCTAAAACTCCATTCGACTGTAACTGGAACAACGGCAATTGACGGTCCATGCAACGCGTCAGCGTCAACGCAGCGCAGATTGGAGTAAGGCCTAGCAATACTGTTGATGTTGCTACAAGAATCTAGAAATGTTTGCTGTCTAATCCGTCGACTGATGATATCACCTCGAAGTTGTATTCATAGTTTCTTTGTGTTACCATGTTTCAGGTTAACTTATCCATTTTTTTTTTTTAATAAATAAATTACGTTGTTATTTGGTAAAAGAGAATTAGACTTGTCACTCTATAACAGGATTTTCGGAAATATCCTCCAATTATCTCAAATAAAACCGTAAATTTAGAAAGCATAAAAATAATACACGTGACGTCATTCCTCTTCCCAAGTATGGTCAGGTAATAAAGAGGTGTCTCCCCCATTAAATGCAGATTTAGTTTAGAGACCTACATCGACTAAGCGGGGTCGGTTGTGAAGCACGTGTCTCGATGTGCCTTTCTTTTATTTAATTGTCCATTTGCTCGGCATAGTTGTAAGTTGTTAGCAATACTATGATGTGATATACGAAAATTCTCCGCTAAGTCTAGATGACGCATGTAACCGAGTGCACCGCGGCGAGTTTTCGCCAACATCCCAACCGGAACGATATAAAGCTCACTCCAAGTTCTGCAAAATTTCGGAAATACTCCGGTATCCGCAGTCTAAAAATACTCTGGCGCTCCTCAGCTTGGCTGACGTCCGGCGTTCGTATATAAGTAAAACACCGATTGAAACATTCAGATATATTTGAAGATGGAAAGCAGTCGGGTTCAATAACACAATAAATGTAATCTTTATTTTGTTTTCGTTCCTTATTACGGTTACCCCTAAAAGATAATCGTAAGATGCGGTGAAGCGCCGTGGCTCCTTGTCAAATTAAGGCGATAGTCCCATGGACCGATCGTGAACAGTGGAAGCCAAGCCCACTACACGAATGAAATTTTAAATCAAACAACGAACGAGTTGTGCGAAAAAGTTCGTTGCTTTAAAATTTTAATCGTTTGTAGAGGGATCGATCATTTTGACTGTAGTCTGATAAGTTCAGTTTAGCAACCATACAGAGACCTGTAAAACTGCTAAAGCTCTGCCTGTTGATTAACAGAGGGCGCCACCAATTTTTACGCGTTACAATTTTGCAAAGAACAGAAAAAAATCAAAACAGTCTGAGATTTTATTTTTGTTTCACTAATTCTTAAGCGAGAAGAATGTTTAATTGTTTTTTTTTGTCGTAGCGCCATCTTCTGTTCAGGGGACGTTTCTGAAGTTAGTGTTTACACCAGCAGAAAAATTTCTGGTGGATTACTTTGTTGGTTCTTAAAAGAACCATTACTGACTTTTTGAGTACTTGTAGAATTGAGTTTTTTCTTTTTGTTTCTCCCTCAAATGCGACATCTTCAGAGCTGCTGCTGTTGATACATAGTTGTAATGTTTCGCAGCTGACGAGGCTGCGAAAATTCTGCTAAACGTTAGTGCAACTGAAACTGTAAAAGCGGTAATTGAGACTCTACGCCAGCGTCATCTCAGCTTTAATTGGGGGGAGGTGTAGCGGCCCAGTTGACAGCGCGGCGTAGCCCTGAACTGGCTGCATTTGATGAGTTTGTTGTTTAACTGAACGCGCTTAACCAACCAAAGTCAAGTTTTCTTTCATCAATAAATCAAGTTAAAAATAACTTTATTTCACGTCTTCACCATATTATAACATTCATAAAAATTAAACTCTGCTCCTTCTGATCAACTTAACTCTTTTTGAACGATACCTCCTCAAATCGAAACGAACTTAAATCTTGTGATGTGCATGGAATCCGTTAAATCCCGAGATTGAGAGAAAGGCTGCTCTTTGGGGCTAGTAGACGCTGGTCATTTTCTTTGAGGTTTGGTTTGGTAGTGTAGGTAGGCTTTCGAAACCGAGTCTATTCTGTTTGCAGAAGATTCAACCTGGAAAGAAGAAAGAAAAATTGGTATTTGGTTATTTCACAATTAAGGCTTTACGTCTTCCAGTTTGATGTTTTCAAAGACTTTCAAAGACTAACAATGGAAACAGAGTCATAAACTATGGAATCTTCAGTGGAAGAAAGTTTCGAGTGAGTGAATGTCCTGTCTTATGCCGATGAAAAGCTGGTTTACGATCAATAGGATGTTAGGCTTATAATTTAGTTTAGAAAAAAAATAGATTAATTTTTCTCAGGTGTGACATAGAGAAAACAAAAAGTATAACTTCGATTACACGGTCTTTCTTCTTCTTCTTCTTTGACTAGGGGTATAGCTTGTTTACCAGGGCACACTTATTTTGCAGATTGTAAAACCAAATTTGAGTCCAACTTTTGATTGGTCTTCAGCAGGTCTTGGTATGCAATTTCTACACCGTCTTACAATTCTGCCGTTTGGTATTCTGTTGAAGCGCTCGTTCCAAATCTTATTTCTACTTTTGGTCCTTCGTGCATTACACTTCCTCTGGTAACAGCTCTCAATCTTTTCCTTGTTGAGATTACAAAAAGAAATTTTATGATAAAAAAAAAAACTACTTTCAAAAGAAATGAACTCATTGCGTTTTATGCCTTTGGATTAACGGCTTTTTCTTCCTTTGGGTTAATTGGACTGAAGGAACTTTATTATAAAAATTTTGCGATTAAGTTACGTTGTAAACGAAGAAGCTACCTTTTAATCTTGGATAAGTGCAGAAGCGCGCCTCTGGCTTTGGTTTCTTCCATGCGCTTTATTGTCGAGAGATCTTCATCATGAGGGACGATGGCTGTTGTGGTTGGAATGAGCGCGTCGTACTTTCTGACTGACCATCGTTCCGGGATGCATGGGTTACGATAATGCGGTTCGCGTTCTAATGCTCGTGAAATACATGAAAGTTCCATCAGATCACAAGCATCCACAGCTCTTCTGGTAGGTACCTAAGTGAATGCTGACCGTCGCCGGATTGTTTAATTGCTCGTGTTGGCTGCTGGAATGCAAAGCAATTTCTACTTTTCACTTTACACAATTTGTTTTTATAGTTAGAATTGACGTTACATTAATATTTGGTACACTGTCGATCATAAATATTTGCCCCCCCCCCCTCCCCAGTAGTAATAGTAAATTTAGCATTTTTAACAAAACAGTTGTTGGTACATGCGGTGTATTATTAAAAACGGATACAAACGGTTCATGAATTGATGCAAAAGTTATTAGTTGCTAATGGCTTTCTATTACTCGATATGATCAATATGAATTGAAATGATTATGATCTGCAGACTACGTTATAGATGTAATATTATGAAAAAATTCTTCTATCATGCGCATAAAACTTGTCGGTCATTGCTGAGTGGAGTAAAAATTCTAAGAAACCTGTAACAAATAATAGCAAGTTTCATAGTTGCATATTATTGTCTTGATTGCGTTTATTGTCGGTCTTTCTTCCGCCGACTGCTGGTGACGAAGTTTTGCGTATCCGAATCAAATCCTTGAGCAAAAGTTTTGGGGCAACGGACAAAGGTCATCGGGTCAACTGTCTCACAGACGTTTCAAGCAGAAGCTCAACACTGTAAGTGCTTTGAAAGTTTATTTTGGAGCATCATCATAATTGACAATACGCAGCGTGTCCCAGAAACCCGGTTACTTGCTGATTATATTCGTGGATTTAATTTTAGTGCAGTAGTCATTCTTTGAATCACTGTGAGATTAATCGAGGCCCTCGAATAGCCAATAAGATTTACCGACACAACGGTTGTTTGGTACGGTCGTATTGATGCAAATTTTTTTATCGACTAATGACAATTGCTCCAAGGTTTAAGAATTGATGCAAAATTTATTTGTGACATTCTATTGCTCGATACGATCAATATGAATCGAAATGATTATGATTATGAGATACAGGCAACTATGTACGTAATAATATGCAAAAATTCTTCTATCATGCATAAAACTTGTCGGTCATTGTTAAGTGAAGTAAAAATTCCAAGAAACCTGTAACAAACAACAGCAGTTTTCCACCACAGTAAGACCTCTTATATTTGCGTGCAAAAACGATTTAATCCCGCAACTTCCATCATCGGTGTCAATTTCTGTGAATCGGCCGGCGCCTAAAACTCTGATTTATGCGTGAACGAATGTTTCAGGAAAAAGTCGGCGGGCAATTAATTTTTTTCGGACGGACCTTCCAGGTATAGTGGGGCTCGTCGCAGAAGGAAAGGTGGAAGCAACGACCTTCGCCGATTAGTCGCGGGCCGATAAACCGAGCAAACTGCAACAGCATCTGTGGAGCAATCGTTGACATCGATCACATCGGTGTATGTAACAAAGAAGCAGCGGCGGGAGCCGGCGGTGGCTTCTGCTGTTGCGATCGGTTCTTGACACCGATCAGATGGCAGATAGGATGGAATTATCCTCTTCTTCGAAAACGAAACGTCTCTATGGTTTGGATTTTTTATGATTTTCTCATTTCACTATAAGATTATATCACCTCGTACCAGTCAATATACTATCAACTGAAACAATCAAAATCACGAATGATAAACCCCGAAGTTATAACCAACAAATATCTCAGTATTGTTTTCGTTTCCATTACGAATACGACAAGAGTTACGCTAGAGTTGCGCTTTATTTATCAGTTATAACCAGGGAAACGAAATCGGCCCACTTGTTTCGCGAGCAGTAGGAAAATTTATTATTTGGACTGTATTAGTCACGTCAGTTGCGATCGCACTGCCCTTCCCCTCTCACTCAATAGGAATTTACATGTATCGGAGCGACGGAAGAAGTAAATAATACATTGGGCGTAAAAATGCCCAACACTAAGTGGACTAAATTCTTTTCCCTGGTTATAACTATGTTAATTATTGACGTCTTTCGTGGCTCTACTAATAAAAGATCAAATACGTAGAAAGCGAACTTAAAACAAATATACTTAAGTGCGCTTTTACATCCAAAACCAATGCAATGTCAGGTCAAAAAGCGATCGTAAGATGTCGCTATTTTATCTGTTCAAAACCAGAAAGTTGGAACAAGAATTTGTATAAACCGATTGATATTAAAAGACAGAAAATATTGTGCAACTTTAGGTTGAAGAGAAAAAAATGATAAGAGAAATGAATGTTCTAAAAACGTTGTTCTGGTAAAACGAATTTTGGACATAGTGAACACCATAAGTTCAAATGAAGTTTGAAGCATCGTCTGCTACCATTGAAATCGTTTCAATTCAAATAGAATAGTTGAATTTTTTATCACCACTGTGCTCAAATAAGTTACTTTGAATTATTGTCTTTTTATTAAATAATATAATAATTCTTTCGTCAAGTTTCCTTTTAGTTTTCAGCAGGAAGCCTCAAATTAAGCAAAAGTTCTCTGAAATAAGGATGTTCTATATTTTCGAAACTGTGTTTGTGTAAAACAAACACATTTCCTCATTACAACTTGTCTTTTTTTTTAATTAGGAAGAGTAATTTAAATATACGCGTCAAAAATTCTCAATCCCATTGGCCCTTCCACGCAAACCTTCATTTTTTTATTTAAAAACGAATGTCTTTCATAGTTTTAGGAGATTAGAGTTTCGATCAGTTCTCAATTTGTAAACAATTCAGTTGCTAAAATTGGTGTTTAAAAGTTTATAAATTTCCTAAATAGTACAAATTAATTTCTGATTTAATCAGTGACAGTCTGCCTTATACAAGGCGATAAAGAATTGATACTCGTCCTAATTTTAAAACATTCTATCCTCTAATTTTGTTATTTATTACTCCTGTCATTTATTTTCCAGTTGAAGATCACTGATTCAAATATTTCAAATGTGCATTAAAATGACGAGCTATTTAGAGAAAAAGAGGATCTATTATAAAGAGCATTTGCATTTTTTGTTTTAATTTTTATTAGTTCTTATCAACTTCTATCATGATTTATCATGATTTATCTATCATCATTTATTTATGATATTTATGATTGGATTGTATGGGGTCTTCCTTTAATCATGTTGTCCACGTGACCGACTATACGGTTTTACAGTACCATAATTTGTTTTACTGTTTTACACTGTCCTAGAACTTGATATTCCTTTTATGGTATCATTTTATATGATAACAAAAAACAGGCTTGAAATCGATCAATGATTTGAATGAAATTTAATCTACTATTATTAGTAATTGTTTTGGAATATAGAAACCCATGTAATTGTGACAGAAACTTAGTCACGTGGGATACCATAAATTATGAAGACTTTGTATAACTAGTATAATAACATTTGTTAATTATAATTTGTTTAAACTTTTCACTATTCTATTCTACGCTTATTTTTTCTTTCATTTTCCTCGTTTAATTTCACTATCCTCCCTTGATTATTTTTTATCTCAATTACCTCATTTCTTCCTTTGATTTGTTATATTTTGACGCACAGAAGAATCTCCGAGCACAAAAAAATTCTAATCGTAATAAATCATTTAATTTTTTCTCAAATTCTTGCATACTCTTCTTTTCCTGTACTCTCGCTCGAGTTACTTTAAATTACTAATATTTTATTTAGTTTACTTTTTTCAAATCTATTGTGTAACGCTGCTCAGTTTTTTGAATTATTAAAATGTGGTAATTTTTTTGTTGTCCGAGAGGCAAGGCACAAGTAATCATTTTTTTTAATCTTCGCATAGTCTCCTCCTGTACTCAAGCTCGACTTACTTTAAAATATTAATATTTTATGGGGCGTATTCTGTAACTTTTTAACAGGCTGTTAAAATTTAGAGGTCCCTTCAAATTTAAAACACAGTTCCAGGATTGGTTGTTACCGTAGCAACAAAATTTAACAACCCTTTAAATTTAACAGTTTTGATAGAGAATAAACCCCTATTTAGGTTATTTTTTTTTAATTTTTATTGCGTAGCGGTTTAGTATTTTGGATTACTAAGATGTAGTGCATATTTTTTTGTTGTCCGGGAGGCAAGGCACAAACTTTTGTTCCGTTGAAATTAGAATTTCGTTAAAATGGTGATGGTAATCTTCCTATTAAGTCCTTTCTCTCCTGTTTTGACAAGATTAGTATGCAATCATCAAAATCACAAGAGTATATACACATGGCACAAGACACTTAAGGTCTATGACATTTAACCAAGTGGGCTGACTAACGTACCTTTAAGAAATTGATTTATTGCAAGGTTTTTTTTTGAATGAATACTGGTTAGTAATAGGTTTGTTCTTACACAGTTCTAAATCAGTTGGAACTGGAATTGCACTGCTCTTGCTAATAGTGTTTGTGTCATTACTTCCTTCCAGTTCTTCCAATGTTTTTTCTTCGTTTGTCTTTTTATTTCTTTTTACATTATTTGTGTATTTAGCAAGAGCGCATGAGCAGTACAGTTCTGAATTGATTTAGAACTGTGTAGGAACAAACCTAATGTTTTTGGGCACTGTTTATTTGTTTTTGAAGCAACACATCGATTATAATAAGAGCTCGTGTAACTCGCACTTTGCTCCTCGATCAAACAGCGGCGATTTTCTACGGCGAAAAAAAAAAACTCGTCCAATTAAAGCAAACGATTTCCTAAGTCCAAAGTGCTAATTACTCCCCATATGGTCGTTTTGCGACGGGAATTGCACGCAGCCTTGAATTCGTTCCGAGGCAAAAATACGCGCATATTCCTCGCATGACTGGCCGGATCACGAGTCAAAATAAACGACGATAATCCAGGCAGCAAAGAAGAAGCGCCTTCTCCAACGAGCGGCGGCAGCAGAAGCAGCGTCCATCCACCATTCCGACGGGCGGCGACGCGACGGAGGCTTTTAAATTTAATTTATTGTTAATCCGCGGCGGAAAGCATGAATAAAACATAATCGAACGTGTGTTTTATTGTCTACAGATAAATACGGCGTGTACAAACTGACAGTTAAATGTATGCTACGAAGAAAAATATTAGAAAGTGCAATGTCCTTACGATATACTGTATCATGTTCATAGGTGTAAGGTGTCGAGGTGAAGAACCACGAACGGTCTTTGCGTGTACGCGCACGTGTGAGTGTGTGTGTGTGTGTGAGCCTGCTATCTCGAAGGACTAAACACATCAGCTGTTTCCTGACACCCCCTTATCATCGGTTTTTTTTCACCTCTTATCTTTCAACACCAGCGCGAGTTTCACCGAGTCTTGTACAGCTGATTGTAATTAATGTACCTGCCGAAGGAATTTTTACAGAACTTACTTCTACTCTCCGCACTATAAACGTAAACATTAATTAAAACGACTTCATTAAATACCAGAGAATATAAATTTTATGCGCACACCACAAGATTACATAATATTTATTATTTTCTCCGAGACATTAAATTGAATTAAATCTAAATTAAATTCCCCCTAATCGGTTGCTGGCTCGTCGAAAAATTCCACCATAAAAATGAGCGTCCGCGAAGGGGGAAAAGGACGACGTCCATTCCTCTCTTATTCACATTGTGTTATATACGAAGATGAAGTGCGTCGTAAATAAAACGGCCGTAAAATTCTAACTATTGTTTTTCTAACGGTGGAATCGAATCGTAAATGTCACGCCGCCTTGCAGGTGCAAAATTCTCCGCAGCCACTTACTCATTAGCAAATAATGTCGCATTGAAATCGATGCTGATTAAGTCAGACGAATTAGCATAACAATATTTGCAACAAATTGTAATAGCCACGCGGAAGGGAATTGTTTATCGCGATGAGGAAAAAAAATCGAACTATTTATGCGCAACAGATTTTTTTTTAAGGAAAAATGAATTACTTCATAACACTTTTTTCTGAAGTTACTTATGCTCGGTTGAAATGTCTGGAAAAATCGGAAAAATTTCAATTCCAATCATAGTTCGTTCACTCTACAAATGATGTGCAGTAAAACTAATGACCAGATTATATTGTTACGCTATACGACGGCAATCCACCACGTGACGAAGAGTGGGTGGATGAATCGACTCTGGCGGCGATAGAGTAGATGTCGAATCCAGGGGTGACGACGACGTGATTTGAGTCCAGGACAATACTGACGACGTCCGTCAGACGTATCATATGGCGATGGTTACAATCCAGGACGAACGAAGACGGCGACCATCGAGAGGGCAAGGCCCTTTTTGTGAATCGTACCAGCAGATTAGTTAACGAGTGAAGTTCCAAATTCAGGTCGCCCTATTCATACGCGTTTATTTATAAAAAATTACTAACGGGAAATAACGCCGAGTACGCGGAATACTTGCGTGCTCGCGTTCCAGTTTTATCACACAAATCGAAAATGTGGCACTCGTTCCGTCGATTTATAAATCGTTTGAGTTCATCTGTTCTTCATTCTTGATTTAATTATTTTTCCAAAAAAGTAGTTAAGTTAATTAACTCAAATTCAATTTGTGTAATAATATACTCTAGTCGGCTTAGTAAAAATTGTAACCTTTTCTAAATTTTGTAATGTTTAGATAGAATTGAATTATATCAACTTGCAGGCTCTAAAGAAGGTTTTGAATAAAGCCGAACTGTCAGCTGAATGATTAAAATCATTTTATTTCTTTCCTATTTTTTTTTTTAAAGTTCATACTCAGGACGCCATTTCATTAATTACGAAATTTCATTTAAATTTACTCCAAAGTATCAAATAAATAACTCTTAAAAGATCAATTTATAAACAGTTTCATTTGTTAATTTTTTTAATTTGTTTTTTAATTTATGAATTTAACTAAATATGTTAAATGAAGCTTTGTGAATATGAAAAGCGACTAAATCGTCCATTTAGCTTCCGTTAAGGTTTTGTTTAATTTATTAACAAATCAAATCTAAATGGACGTTTTATAAACCATTACCATCTACTAAACGCAGCATTTAACGTAAATGATGCTTTATGAACGCTTTACGACCGTAACGGCCATTTTCATAATATGACTTTAAATCTAAAGTGACTTTAACCTAAAAAATATATTTATTTCCCTATTCTTAAAGTGACTTTAAATTAAAACTTCCTTAAAGTCTGATTATGAAAACGTCCGTAAGTGGTGTTAACTACTTCCGCAATTTTTAAATTGTTTTATAAAAAAAACTAATCGTGACAATATGTGTGATAATTAAAGGCCTGCGATTCTTAGGATATATAGTAAAAAACCAGATGACCGCGAGCGCGGAGAGTGCCACGCTTCACTGATAATCCCTAAAGTGCATCTGTAAAAAATCGTATACAGAATGTATAGTGGCGATCACAGAAAACGCGAGACTCCATTTATTGATAAGCACCTTTCTTCATAAATCAAGAACAGAGAATACTAATAAATAAAATAAATAATAATTTTACTAATCGTATTATTTAAATTTATATTCATTTTAAGAAGCCATTCAGTATATCAAAAGCAAAGACGTATTTTCAGAGTTAAAATGAATGAAGCACTCATCAACCATTAATCTGTTTATAAGAAAAAAAAACTATCCAAACTTTTCGTGAAAAAAATGTGTTGTTTTTTTAATAAGGCAACATTAGTTGTGGTCATTCATTTAAGTGTCCAACCTTGAACACTAGCTGTGACATTGTACAACTTACGTTATTATAATCGAGGGCTGACGGTTTTTATGATGTCTGGTAAAAACCAGGATAATGATAAAAACAGTATAACGATAAATTTAACTTACTGTCTTCGTGCTCATCCATTTTTTACCTTATTTCCTAGGAATCGCCTGGCTTCAGTGATAATTCTCGAAATGCACTTGTAAAAGATTAAGTCTAGAATGTATAGTGCGAAATGGAACACCATTTCTTGCTGAATATACTTCGTTCATAAGCCAAAAGGAAAAAATACTAGTCTACTACCTAACAGATAGTGTCCAATCTTAAATGTCGGCTGTGACATTCTACAATTTATCTTGTTATAATCAAGAGCCGGCGATTCCTAGGATACCTGTTAAAAGCCAGATGCAGTCTTCATCGTCACGCTCATCCAGTTTTTACCAGATATCCTAGAAACCGCCTACCTCTGGTTATAATAATCAAGCCCTAATCAGATCAATAAATGTGCAGTTATGTTCGTATATAGTTGCTATTGGTCACATATCATCATGATCATTGCTGTCTGTTATCGAAAAGCATGACCACATAGCTCTCGATTTTGGGCATTCTAGCTTCAACATATGGCACGTTTTTCATGCTTGTCATTGTATATTAGAATAGCTATCGTTACCTTCAAAGTATCCCTTTTTTGTATATGCTGTTGGATTTCAGTTGAAGAAAATGTTCGTTTTTTCAGAATAGTGTCGTGAGGGTGCCCCCCCCCCCCTCCACCATGTCACTTGAAAACGTTAAGAATGTTAGGGGAATTGGTAGTTTTCGGAGCGATCCGGGAGTTTCTTTTGATGAAGATGACCTTCTCGGGTCGAACGTGTTGGCTCTTGAATTAGGAATGGACATATTGAGAGGATTCGTTTCGACGTCGTTGTGGTTTTCGATGCTTCAGGGCTGGACGACTCAGGGTTGCAGAGATCGTTTGATGAAAGACGGTGATGACTTCTTCAAAGCGAATCGTTTTCCCGATGATTGATTTCCGAGATTACGTCATATTGCACACGTACACAAAAATTTGTCGATGTATGCTTGCTTAACTGAATTAATTCCGTTGCAGGTTTTGAAATAAAAACAATGACTGTGCGTTATTTGAAAAGAACATTCCGACCTCATTACCTAATCCGTGCGAAGTCTTTGCTGACTTTGCGGTTTCTGTTTGTGCGATTATGCATAATTTTTAAGTGCTGTAAATTACGTCCGATGTTTTTTTTTAAGTGGACTCTTTCGCAGAGGGCAAGAAAAGAGATTCCAGCATGAATGATTGAACATACCTGTAAATATATGAATCAAAAAAGGAAGAAAGCAAAGGTTAAACGTGCACCGGCGGTACGACGAGAAAAGGCACTTTTTCGTCGTCCTTCTTCTTCTTCTACAGAAAATTACTTTGGAATGGTCTCTATCTCCTGGAGTAGGTTTCTTGAAAACTCTTGGTTCATCTCTGCCTTAGCACCATTTCGTGACTTTTATACTTTCCTGCTAATTGTCCAAGGGATTGT
Organism: Prosopocoilus inquinatus; assembly: GCA_036172665.1. NCBI lineage: Eukaryota > Metazoa > Arthropoda > Insecta > Coleoptera > Lucanidae > Prosopocoilus > Prosopocoilus inquinatus. The sequence goes on from CM069873.1 coordinate 6,225,130, forward strand.
TTATTTTTTAATTTTTTTATTTTATTGGCTTTGAACAAAGCGAAAGTTTCTAGGGACTTCTGGAAAGTAACTGTCAAGGATATTGAAAAAAAAACGGACGAAAGAAAACTATTTAACAATCACCAAGTGCACTTGTTAGCTTGCAGCGGCGTGCATATGTGTAAGTAATAACAGCCAAGTGTTAAACTGTGTCTAATTTCCTAATAATACGTCCGGTCGCTGGAAAAATCGCAACTGATTGTCGCTCGGCGTGCTTTTAATTAACACAAAGCGTAAGCAATAACACAATTCTTGCGGCGTTTTTTGCGTCGTGACGGATTTCGCCTTTGCGCGCGTTCAGGAAATGAGCGATTTCAACGCTCGCTCGGAACGCGAACTCTCCTCAAAGAAAAACTTTGGACAATTTTTATTCATCCGCAGAGAAAACGGCCGCTTACATATTAATTACAAAGCGTAATTATGTAAGTTTTTCTGGTAACAGGATATACTTTATAGTGAGGTGTCTTGCGTTCAACGTTTATAGCGTCTGCGAGTTGTAAATTATGTTCGATTTTTTTTTGCTCGGTTAATGTCTCTATTTTTAAATATTAGGTAAAAGGAAAAATGCGAACCGTAAAGGCTATCAGGAAACTGTTATTAGTCCTAAGGTTATGCTATAGCATGACATAATTAATAGCGAACAATTTTATAAAGCTTAAAAAAAAAGACGTTGCGTCAATGCTAAAGTAATTTTGTTTTATGAAATGAGATTAAACTCGTTCGACCTAAGAATATTACAAGTACATAAAAAAAGATTCGTTTTTAATTAACGAATAATTAATTATTTCGTTACATTCCTTCGATTTTGGTTAGTGGGTATGGTATGGTAACATGATGTTCTAAAAAATATTTGTTTGCTGTGATCGTCCGAGTAGATGGCATTGTAAACTTGTCAAAACTATTCCAATTTTTAAAAAAAGTGGTCTTTTTATATCCGAATGAAAAAAATTGCTTATGTAAACGACGGCGCGCATACCACACATTGCATTTCCACATACGTTCGGAATAATTCAATAGGCGAAACAAATTCTGCAAATTCTGAGAGCGTGTAAAAAAGAACGAGCCACGTACGTATACAGCGTATGTGCGCTTAGAAAGGCATTGCTTCGTCTTCTTCGACAAACTGCCGGCGGATACCGCGGATTTTTTCCACGTGTTTTCCAACTTGGGAGGCTCGGCTATTCCGAGGATTTTTATGGTCTCTATTGTAGCGTGAAAAACCAAAATGTATAAATTAATTCTAATCAGCATCGCCGTACAGGAAATAGCTTCTAACCTCCTAGCCCAAATATAGAGCTGGAGCAAAGAGAACGATGAAAAATTGTTATTTGGGCTTTCGGAAGGCGGCGGCAATTGATACAAGACCCCGGTGGTCTTGAACACGATATTTTTTCGAAGGCTTCCCACCCACCTCGTCTACCATTAATTAACTTATAATTCCACTAAAACAAAAAGCACGAAGTCACGCCGTTAAATTAAGACCCTGTACTCATCTAATTGAATCACACGAAAGAAGCAATTAATCCCTAGAGACTTTTTACTGCTCGTCCATCCGCTTGGGATTCGATTCGAGTTCGAATCCGGATGGAAAATCGCATCTCGGATAATTATTTTCGAATTACGGAAGCCGCAGAAAAACTTCGAAAACTTAAAGATTAATTAAGTTGCTCTGAGAATCAAAAAAAAAAAACTGAGAAATTGGAACTGAGAAATTGGAACTGATACTAAGATTTTAGCCATGGCTGTATTGCATACCGGCAATTAGGCCAAAAAAAAACTTGCAAGAAGAAGAAGAGACTGAGATTCAACAGCCGACTAGATTTTATCGAAGCTGATCGAACTACGCGCAAAAATTACTGTTATTTCAAGACGTAAACGCATCCCGTTGGAGTGCGGTGGCGGCGGCGGTATTTTATAGCTTCCTCGGATGAAGTTTTATGTGAACAGGCGCTTTATGAAAGCCACACCTTTACCATCATCGACCACGTGGGAAAAATTTCGTGGAACGAGGAAATATGTGCGAACGCTTCAGCTAAACTGAGGAATTTCCGGGTTTCCGGAGGAAATTGGGCGCAAAGGATGTGAAAAAAATTAGAATTGATGACATTCCCAAAACGCTTCACCTCAAAAAAAAAAAAACGTTTCCGTCAATTTTAAACCTCCAATACTATCTCGAGAAAATTAATACGAATTTTAACGGGTAGTAATCAAGGTTGGCAGAACTGATACTGCATCCAACCACCAACTAGCAGGCTGTCTTCGTTTCATTTAAAAGGCGGCTTCCTTTTACAAAGAAACTGAGCGTAGATGAGGTGAAGCCATTTGCTCAGTTTAAAGTGTTTTATTTTCCATGTTACTTATCACCAGGAGGAACGCAATAAAAAAATCACTATCAACCACGGTGAATGATTTGTTAGGTGACGTCACAAGAGCATTCGGACATGTGTGGACATGTGCACGAAAGCGCGAGATCAATTACGAAAGAGACAACTAAAGGAGGGGTTCAAATATCAATGCGCGAGAGCGAACGGTGTTTAATCCTTCAACATGAGATAACATTAAAATATTTCTCCCAGTTGCATGCACGTTCCGAACGCCCGCGCTACTACCTATTGATATTTTACTGTGCTTTCAACAACATTCTTGTAATCAGAATCAATCAAAAAAATGTATCGGGCAAGATTACTTTAAAATCTTTAAGAAAGAAGTCCTCGAGGAATTAAAATTGAAACCGTGGTTGAAAACGCACGTTTTAAGATAGCATCGCTGAATTCCTCCAAGGTCTTGAATTTCTTGAATGGAATTAAACGAAAATCTAAATTAAACAACTAAGACGAGGAAAATTGAATTTTGAGTTTTTACGATGTAAGATACTCGAAATTTCAAAGATCAAAACTTAAAAAATATTACTCCTACTTTATAAATAATTTAAGGAAGTGTGGAATGGGTTTAATCCAATTAAAGGATGAGCACTCATTCCTGAGATGAAGAGTTTGCGCTTCCTTCAAATCGGGAAACGAAGCAGCAACTTCCTTACCTCGCCTCAAGCAAAAGAACGTATAATTTAAGTGAGGGGAGGACGTGAGGGCAAGTGAGCTAAAATTATCTTAGAAATGCAAAAGGAAGGTGACTTACCTCTGTGGTTTGAATTGCCCCTCGCCCCCCTCGCAGAAGACAGACGAAACTTCTATTCGGCACGTCGAAGTAAATAGAATTAATCATCTATCCACCAAAAATGGAATGGAATCAATGCAGCGGTTTTCTCAATTATTTTAATTAATAAGCCCAAGGGATTTTGTCACGTCATGTGACTCAAACCTCTTGATCCAGGCAACCTCCTAATACACATTCAGATTTGCCAACCTTCGAACCTTGGTAAAAAAAAAATGACTTCAATCCACGTGATCCCGCACACACAACAAAACGAGTAAAAAAAATCAAAGACATCAAAACGGCTACGACCATGAATGTTAATATCAAATTATGCGCCAGTTTGATACAGCGACCTCATTGTTCTCAGTGTTGCCACTTCTTCAGCAGAAACGTAGCTACGTTTCTGCTGAAGAAGCCCCAAGCAGGGCTGAAACAGCTGTCCAGAGGCTGCTCGAGGTTCTCACTGCAATCAAAAACGATTTGCACAAAATTTTTCTAAGATGTAATTATGGTTGATCTAATCTCTAATCCGGGAAATCCCAACCTTCGTTGAACGAAGAAGAGAATGTTTTCATCGACCGCCTCCTTCCCCCACCTATTCGTAGCTTATTATTACTATAACCACGTTAAGAAAAAAGAATTGAGAAATGACAGTATTAAAAAAAATTCAAAAATATCCTACCCACTTATTTATAATGAATTTTCACTCTAGATTGGTTAAAATAATATCTAGTGTCTCTCGATAAATGCATCGTGTTGAATTGTTTGAAGCGCCATCTGTTATTCCAAAGGCGAAACTATTTTTAATCGAATACCAAAAATATGGTTTCGTGTTTATGTTTTCTGTAAATTTTTTTTTGTCTTTAAATCGAAAATATAGAATCCCTCCACGTGAGAGTCAATCAAAGCCCCATCTGTTGTACAAAAGTGAAAACTATTTTAGACATATTACGCCAGCGTTCTCCACAAAATCCCCAATGCCTGGTTTCTAACAACTTTATAACGATTTGCACTTTGCAAAGTTAAATTTCAAAATAAAATTCTGGATGTGAGAGGAAATACTGAAAACGTCATCTGTCGATCAAAAGGAAGGAAAAGCAACATTATTCAATTCATTCCTGTTTGATGTGCCATCTGTTAAAACCAATTTAAACAAATGTCAAAAAAATGCTTTCGTATTTATATTCTTCGTAAAAGTAATTTTTCGTTACTATATCGAAAATATAGAGTTTCTCTATAAACTCCATTCAGAGCCCCATCTGTTGTCTAAGAGTGAAAACTATTTTGATAGAATCTCCTGTAATTCCATTTCAACTTCGCGACAACGTTCTTTCCCGAAAGCCTCTTCCTTTTACCTAGCTTTGTACTGGAGTTTAATTTGAAAATAAAAATCGAGGCGCGACGGGAATTATTGAAAGCCCCATCTCTTCACCAAAAAGGGAAGCAACTTGATTCAATTCTAAAACAACATTTCATTTCTTCGTTCGGTGACGTTCTGCGCAAAATCCTTCCTTTGAACAATGGCTTTGATTTTAAAATTCAGTTGAAAATCTGAACTGTGAAGAGATTATAAAAGCGCCATCTCTTAATAAAAAAAGAAAACCTGTTTGTTTTCACTTCAAACGGCAGGATATCGCATTCACAATGACATTGTCAACACTAACTTCTGCTTCTGCCTCATAAATTTATTTTAAGGAACGGAAAATTTAATGTAATTTTTTTTTCTAAAATTGAAGAGACAATACAGAATCAAAACACGACAGAAATCTTTTAGAGCGACATCTCTTGACCAAAAGGAAAAAAAAAATTAATCGAACAATGATATTTCATCGCTGACGTGCTCATCATAAGCTTCGCCTTAAAAGAAGATTTTGAGTATTTTATAACAACTATTTTTTTCGACGGAAATAAATTCTGCATTCTTTAGGGAAAAAAAAGACTGAACAGAATAATGGAAAATAGACCTCCAACCGACCCCTTGGGGGCAATATCGACTCCATTGGAACACTTGGTCCAACTCACAGGTTCCCGAATTTTTTGGGATTGCCATCCAATTTGTGAGACAAAATTTTTTTAGCGTGCCTCCCCCCACTAGCAAACCGGAAATATCAACAACTGCGCGGGGTAGATTTTCATTAATTGAGAATTTAAATTGTCAGTGATTTTCTAATCGCAAAATCATAAAAATTATTAATTTTAAAGCGTTCATTTATTAATTTTCTCATTGACCACTGGACTGCCTTAACTCCCTCCCCCAATAGCCCGTGAACTCGCTACCGCCCCACTAGAATTATGATCTAATTAATTGCCTAATTGATTTCAAAGACGATTACTACAAAGACCTTGGAGAGTTTCAGAATACGCAGTATATAATTCTATCTAAGAAATAGGAGAGTTAATATAGATTTGCAAATAAAAATACTGGCCAATCCGTTACTTATCAAAACCACTTTTCGTTCTTTTCGTTCCTTAATATTTTTCAAATACTGCGAGAGAAGGTGCAGAAGCTGATTAAAACGGTCAAAATGGCACGAATCAAGGTTTTTATTTTCAGAATTATAATAATTTGTGATAGAGTGATTGGAATTATGCGAAGGATCTGCCACGTGGTGCTTGCTGCATAAGCAATACACGCAGATAAGCTCCGCCCATAGATCCTTTTCATATTCCAGCAACTCTATCAAACACTTTTTTTAATTGATTTTAAAGAATATTCTTTCGAATGGTTCCCCCGTGGTCAATTTTCCCTCTTTCTGTTTGCACCCCCATTCAGGTGATGCCTGTTTCGATAAACCAACTCAACTCAACAAATCCAAGCGATGCAGAGAAGAAGAGGTCAAAGGGCCTCTCTCTAGTCAAGACGTTATGCTTTGAGACCATCAACGGCCGACCTTCCCGCAGTTACTCATACGGCCCGTCAACGCCATACCACCCGTGTGCTAACTACCAAACCTGACGGCGACAACAACTTTTAATTGTGAGAGCGACTTACCGAATCTCGTGGTTCCCACGCAAATAAACTCGTATTTATGGTCAACCGCGGCGCGCGGCCTCTTTACGTGGGTAGGTAGGTGCAGGTTCGGTTAGTTAACCCGACGAAATTGTTATTACTCCCGGACATTCTACATGTTAATGAGAGTAATGGTCTTGTCACGTGAAAACGAGAAATGGTTGCGGCACTTTGCCTCCTTGGCTTATTACTTATGTTATGCATGTGTTCTGTATATGGGATGGTCTTTTATAGCGTTTAACTGCTTGCGGTGGAAATAAAATGTAGACGAGAATAACCTATGACAGCTAGGGCTCATTAAATGAAGAAGAATAAAGAAACAATTGCAATTCGTGAAATGATGCAAAAATTTATGTCAAAAAATCCATACGAATGAGGAGAAGGTACCTTGTCAAAAGATTTTATTTGAATCCTACTCTTCGCCCACTTTTGCTAGTTCTTGTGGCCTTTGAGACTTTGAAAGCGTGGCATAAAATGTCATATAATTATTGACTCCATTTCTTCCATCCTTTTCGGTCCACGGCGAAGCTTTCCGTATCATTTCAGTCCAATTTATCATTGCTCGTCTTTTCCTTTTTATATCCACATTTCCTTTTCCCTTACTTCTTTAACTTTTGTATTTTGCTCCTTCTCGCATTAGGCTAACGAATAACTTCGAGGACCTTGCAGAAATAAAGAAGTTTAAAGAAGATCAGTTATATTCCTCATACCTCACCCAACGATACCAAACCCAAAACACTTACCTAATTTTCTTCGAAGGGAGTTTCTTGTCAAAAAAAAAGTAAAAGTTTTTACAAAAACACCTTTATCTATCAGATAACCCACAGGTTATAAGCAAAAGTCACTGTCAACATCTCTTAGAGTGCTGCCAAATAGGAGAGATGGTCCCTCTTTGTTAAGTCTTCTTTGTTCTCTTCTGCGAGTCCTTGAAAGCGTCGAATAAATTGTTATATTATTATTGATTCCATTTCTTCCATGCTTTCCGGTCCATGACGAAGCTCTCCAAATCATTTCAGTCCAATTTTTTATTGACCTTTCCTTTTTACATCCACGTTTCTTTTTCTCTAACTTTTCTAATTTTTGCATTTTGCTCCTTCTCACAGTAGGCCAATGAATAATTTCGGGGACCTTGCAGAAATAAATAAGTTTGAAAAAGATCAATTGTATTCTTGTATCCCACACCCAACCATACCAAACTCAAAATACCCAATTATCTTCGAAAGGAGTTTGTGTCAATAGATTTTTCAAATGATTTTTACCAAGACGTCTTTATCTATCAGATAATCCACAAGTTTTAAGAGAAAGTCATTGTCACCATCACTTAGAGTGGTGCCAGATAGGAGAGATGGTTCCTCTTTGAAGAATTTTTTATTTTTTTTCTTCAAGTCAACAGTTTTTATGATTTGTTATTTCTGTACGTATGTATATTGGTAAAAAAATGAGCAAGGCACTTAACGAAATGAATTCTATGTTTAGACTACACTTTAAAGTCAATGTGACCGAAAACCCGAGTATACGTTTTCCGAGGGCTTTTTAAACCAAGGTCGAATCTTTAGTTCCTCAGGAATCGTTATCGAAACTGCCTTTCGCAATAAGTTCCTACTCAAACCAGTCAGGCAAAAGAAACCTATGCGTGTTTGGGCAGATAAGTTTAAAATGACAAAATATTTACAAGCTAATTAAAATAGCATTAAACAATTCTCACCGTACTTGCAGGTTTGAACTAAATGATGGCCCAAGGAAGATTCAATTGCTGTCGATTTAGTTTCCCTTCTACAGGCAAATAAAGGCAAGAATTCTGACAAAACAGGCAACATAACCTCAAACCCAAAATTTAAATTTAAAAATTCTGAAAAGTTATAACTTAAAACCTGACTCTAATTAAAGAAGTATGCCTAAATCAACACTCTTTTTTAGAAGGTCACGAAATAAGGCTCAAACGAAGCGTTTCCTCTTTGAGTAAGTGTTCTTGTTCTTGAGCCATCCAGGAGTTGGACGGTACAGTGTCGCCTATTGCCTCGCCTGTTTTTTTAATAAAACCCTGGGAAGGTGTTTGAGGGCCTCTTCATATTCGAGACCATGTGGTAGCGACGAATTGGCAGAGCTGGCGCCCATTTCCCTGACATGGCAAGGCTCAGCTTGTGAAGGTGTTTGCTGAATATCTGGCGTCTTCGGGAGTTCGTCGGGCATTGCCTCCATGTCAGAGTCGCAGCCAAACAACTCTATGAACTTCCCCTTTATCCACGAAGAAGTTGCCAGGAGGAGGATTTTAAGTGGAGACAATCTTCTGGTGATTTAGGACCAGAAGATTGTCTCCACTTAAAATCTTCCTCCTGGTAACTTCTTCGTGGATAAAGGGGAAGTTCATGGAGTTGTTTGGCTGCGACTCTGACACGGAGGCAATGCCCGACGAACCCCTGAAGACGCCAGGCATGTTTTAGAAGTAAACTGAAAGAAAACGTGAAATGTTCTTCAACCCATGAATTCAGTTTTGAGGGTCAAAATAAAAATGATGCCGGAAATGAAGTTTTCAATGAAATATCTCGGGCCATAACAAAACTACGTCACCCCAAACTTAAATTAAACAGTACATAACCCAAAATAATTAATTAACATAGCTCCTAGGTGTAAATTTTTACTTTCTTGTGGTGTGAAATGAAAGGAGAACTTTTACACCTTTTATCTAAATTTTCTTATGAAATTCTATACAGCCTGTTAGTGGCAAAGTGCAACATAGCAACTTAAACGATAAGAACGAGGAGATAGATTGAACCACACACAATAAAGGCAAGAATTAAACTATATCATGGTGTGCAGAGTATGGATACTTTCCCCTCTTGTGTTAATTGACATGAACTAGGGTTGCTGTGTTAGACCTCGCCGTTGACAGACTGTATAGTATGTTCTCCGATTACATAATTCCAAAATCGGATTCTTCTGCACCTCCCGATGTAATTTACGAGACCTATACCGACGCTGGCGTAATAAAATTTTGTTTGTCCGATTCGAGACGCCCATTTGGCCCGCCGCCGCCACCAGCTACACAATAAACGGGGCCCCATTACACTAAATCAAAACTCAAAAGCGCACCTAATAACGTGAATTATGGTCAACATGTGCGACCTCTGGCTCGGATCATCAAAGGCGTCGATTAATCACGGCCACAGGCGGATCGAAGGTGCGTAAATTAACGGCGGAATTAGCGACGCGATTTTTGACCGCTAATTGGGACGCGATTGCGCGACGACCGAACACATATTAAAAGAAAATTAACAAACAAAAAAAAAAGAGACAATAAGTTCATGCTTGTGTAATTAATTTTGGATAATGGCAAAGTAATAGGAGTGGAGACAATCAGTATTTTATAGTAAAATATCGCTTGGCACTTTATTGAGAACCAAAATAAAAATAGAAATTCCAACGATGAAAGAAAACATCAGTGAATAAAAAAATGTAAAATAGTAAGTACTGGAACTAAAGTAATTCAAATCGGCATTTATAATTATGTCAAAAAAAAGAAATCAAAACGGGTATACCTACAGGGTATTGCCAAATTAGGTGATTGGCAATGAATATCATAGAAATGAATGTTGTAACGAGATTGGACGAAAACATTTAAATTTCCCGCCTAATAGTTGAGGTGGCAACACTGATCTAGATTACCCATACTCACTCCGTCTGTTTTCTTTCGTACGTAGCACGTTTCTTTTGTAAAAACATTAAAAAACTTTTGTAAAAATGTCCCTGCATCAATAATATATTGTTGAGTCTTCGGCAAAGTTGAAGATTTGAGTTAAGAAACGCGCGTTAAATTAATTGGCTTTGAAATGAAAAGAGAGTTTTGATTTTCGAATACCTATATTTGAATTTAATCGCCGTTTGAAGTTAATGACCGCATCGATTTATTGAACCGTTGCGTTGTTTGGTTTTGAAGTAGATAAGTGTGTGCCTAAACATAATTAATTATTAAGTACGTTTCGATGTTTTGCTGTGCCTCACACCCTATCTTGGCCGAGCGAGTTTTTGGTTACCAGCGCATGCGGTGGAACTTGGGAGTCGGTTTCATAGCGCGCCTATCAGCTGGGGTCGCTCCCTGGCGCCCTTATTGTTTTATTTAAGCCAGACCCACCTCCTTCAGAGACTACCTTAGGGACAGCTGTTGATTTTTTCGCGCGTCTTACCACCAGGTATCGGTAAGTGACCAGGAGGGTGGTCAGTTACTTACCGAAACCCAGCGTAGTTGTAATAAAGTGGTGGCAGGAATTTACAATTTATTGAAAATACTTTCTCAACATAGTGCATGCGTCCTTGTACTATACGTTACATGGAATCCCTGTGTAAATGTTTTGTGTTAAAAAAAAAAAATTGAAACCCCCGTGGAAGAGAAAACCATTTATGCATAGGACGAGCGTGATGTCATCAAACGATGAATAACGATCGCATTATATACGACTGAATGAAACAATCAATTACGGCAACAATAAGACGTGGGTGTCACACTCACACGCAGACCAAGAGCGAAATACTCGGATCGAAACCGCGAATCCACCATAATTTTCGGGCCGGTCCTGATCGTCCACCTACGCCCGGACAACCAACAACAAGCGGACCACCGAAAAGAAATCCAGCTTTAAAATGTTAATGCATTCTAAGTATCCCCCCGAAAATAGTTAACGAGCTACCAACGTTGTAAATTACGGATGGTGAAATCGTAGTATAGGAATTAGGAGGAGAGTTGGTGGGTGAGTGAGAGTCGACGGAAATAATTTATTTTGAGATAAAATCGAAGTATTTTTTGTTTGTTTTAGTTTAGAGAATCGAGGAATTTTATACGGACATATAAAGTATTGTGTTTGTTATTTATGCTGTACTACTGCTATTATGAAATGTTACAGGAGAAAAAAATTGTTGGGCAATAGTAATCAATTAGTAAATTGAGAAATAAATCACTGACAGACAGGAAAATCGAACAAAAAACGAAGCCTCTAATCCTTCCAGATTAGTAAATTTCCTATTACCAAAACGCTAGTCTGGCTGGCTTCATCAGTTAACGGGCTGACAAACGACGAACAACCGACAGAAAAAAAGCTAATTTATTTGAATATCTGCCGACGATGAGGAGACGATGTCCTGATTTAGTGCCGTCGATTAGAGACGTGCACTCCTCAGAATTAATGCGTATCAATCAGTTTGTTGATCGAAGAGAGCTTACATAATCTAATTCCGATCGCGCGGGCAGTTAACGCATGTAAAACAGCGGGTCATTATTAGTTATAACGGTGATATTGATAGTCATCTAATCGATATGCGTCTGTGTGTGTGTCTCCTGATTGACAAACGATCAAATCAAGCCGGAGCAAATTCTGATGAGGACGGCGAACATTTATCATTCGCTCCAAAGTCTATTTATTAAACTCGAAGAACGAAGAGAGCAGCAGGAAAAAAAAATGAATAACAAGTCGGAATTAATTCTTGTGTGCCTGGAAATAATACACTTTCAATCCTAAGAAAACCGATCCCAGAAGAATTCAAATCGACAATGATTTACTTAATTAATTACCATTCAATTAGTCAGTTCTTAAGTATCCAACAAAAAGCAAGTCATGGAGTGAAAATAACAACAAAATACAAAAGGAAACGCAAATTATACAACTGAATTAAAATTCAACGAATTTGATACTTAACAAAAAAAGCTTGAATTATTACCCAACAGCTGACAGTTGCAGTTAATTATTTTTTTTCTAAATTTCTTTAAATATAAACACTTGATGACTTGATGTTATACAGGTTGTATTGCGCCGTATGTAACATACCAATTTGCATAAGAGTGTCTAATTTAAAAAGAAATCCACTTGCGCTTCTTAAAAAACACGGAGATAAAGTGAGAGGCTAACCCAAAAAATGAGGTTGATACAATCAACCTACCCTATTTAATTCAAATTGCTCTCTCTTGAAAACGAAACCCCCTTGTAACAAATTTCTGAATACACTCAGTATACTTTACAATAATTGTTTCCAACAAAAACTCGTACGAAGAAACATTTTACGAGGTATGTACGTACATACCACAATAACTGACTGACTGACTGACAACCAAGAGTTACAGAGCCTTATTATTCACTCTCTCGTCTCATAAAAATACTTGTAACCCAGATTACATTAGAGATAGGCGAGTTAAAAAAATGCGAGGAATTCGGAAAATTAGCCGCGCTTCTTTCGCGTTACCAAGAAATCGTATGTTAAACCGCGGTTTGATGACATAACGCTTGCGACGATAAGAGAGGTTACTCGTGCGTCGACGACAATTCACTTCGCGGAAGCCAGGCCCGGCCTGGCGATAATTCGACGGGAAGCGGCGGCGGTGGCGGCGGGAGGAAGCGCGCCCCCCCTCGACGAAATCTAGTTTTTCTCCTGCGGTTTTTAATTAACGTGTTTGCCGCAGCTGACCACGATTAATTAAAGTTCGGCCGAACGAAGATAGTCAACTCTTCCTACTCTGAGTACCTCTTCGAGCAGTCGACATAATAATTGTCAAAAATAAGCCAGATTTCAAAAAATATTTGTAATATTTATTCTTCTTAATGTGCTATTATTTTATTTTATTTTTTAATAATTTATTATTGTACTTGGAACTAGTCAAAATATTGGTGCGTTCAACAAAGTGCAAAAAGTTGATAAGCCCACTTTTTAAAAAATACTTTTTAAAAACTCATAAAAAGCTGTCCATTCAGTTTATTTTTGCTCAGAAAATATTATCTGTATCTGTACATATCGGGTAACCCAATAATTCTGAGCTCTATGAAATTAACAAAGGATTTCATGTATTTTTGATTTTGATTTTTCCCTCCCCCCTCCTCACCGCCACTCTTAAACAGAGACGATTGCTCGAGGAGAATTCGAAGCATTTTTTTTTAAGATTTGGGAGAAAACATTTCGTATTGTTTGCGCTGCTTGCGGAAGTTAGTGTTTCGGCCAATGTAAGAATCCTTTCTTTTATTTTTTTTCCCAAAAAAAAATTATATAGGAGTATTTTTTCATATTTTTTTTAACAATTTTAATCTGGATATACTTTGGGTTGGCCTGACTTATGTTGAAGTCAATTTTGACTCTTTTCTTTTGGGTTTGGTGATTTTGGAATTAAACTCTTTTAATTTCCTTGCTTATTTTGGGCCCTTGAGATACTTCGAACTTAATTTTATTGCTCTTTAATTTCCTTGCTTTTAATTAACCCTTTAATTAATTAAGTTTTTTACTTGGGTAGAGTAGATTTGTTTTTTGAACTTGTTGGTCTTTTAGTTTCGATTTCGTTTATTTATTTTTAGTTTTTATTCCATTTTGTGCTGAATAGCGTTACATTGGGTTGACTTTCAGACTAATTGAGTTTAATTTTAATTGAGTTTTAATTTTATTATCGTTTGATCTTGAGATGTGTAGGGCTTAAGTTTAATTAATTTTTATTTCAGCTTTTCGTAATTTTTGCAGATCTGAAGTTGTTGATCTTTACTTTCCAAACATAGAAGCTTGTTCGTGAAGAATTCTAATCACTTTTTAAGATTCTAATTTTTAAGATTTTTAAGAAAGCGCTTCGTGCTATTTCGGCCGCCAGCCATGTGTCAGCCCAGCAATTTTTTAATTTTAGTTTTCGATTTTTTTTATTTTCCTGTTTCTTACTTTTCTGGATAGACTTTGCGTATATTGGACTCAATTTTGATTTTTCCTTCTAGGTTTAAGTTTTTTTAATTTTTTTAGAAATGTTTTGCTTGCGTTAAGCAGAGTTAGACTAAATTGATGGTACCTTGAGATTAGTCAGACTTAATTTTATTGGTCTTTGCTTTTCTTTTTCTTAATTTCTACAATTATTATTCTTACTTTTAATTTCTTAAAATGTTATTTGAATTAAACCTTGAATTCAGTTGAATTGAATTGACCTTTAATTTATTTCGAATATAATATTTGTTTAGTTTTAATTTCTTGTCCTTTCTAGCTTTTTAAATTTTTCCATTTTACATTTTTTGCATAGGTTGGCCTTAGGATTAGTTGAGCTTAATTCTAATTGAGTTTTAAAACATTTTTCACTTTACGTTTTTATTATTTTCAATTTTTTTCAGGGATTAGAGTTAAGTTCTTTTAGATTGATCTTAAGTTGAGACTTAGCTTGTATTGATTTTTCTTTATTCCTAATCATTATTTTTGATTTTTTTTATTTCTTTGCTTAGGTTCGATTGATATTGATTGAGGTGGGTCAGGCCTAATTTGCATTGTTTTAAAAACTTCTTCCGTTTCAGTTTTTTTATTCGTAATTTTTTGCTTTGATTGGGTTGGATTGACCTTGAAATCGTTTTTATCTTAGTTCTCATCGTTTATTTTATTTTTTTGTGTGCGGGTAATATTGGAGTGATCTAGTTGTTGGCTGAGTTTATTTTTAATTGATGTTTAAACTTTTAAATTTCTGTTTTCATTTTTCGTTTTGGCTCATTTGACCCGAATTTGACTGAATTTATTTTTTTAGTATTTAGTTTAGTGTGTTTTTTATTATCCTCTTGGGTTGAGCTTACTTAGTTTCGTTTCTATTGAGTTTGGTAGATCCTGAGTTGAGGTGGACTCAGTATTTTTATTCTCTAATTATTAATTTCAATTTTATTTTTATTTTTTCCTCAACTTAGGATCACTTACATAGATTGAGTTGAATAGGGTCGAATTGACATTGACATGACCCTGTAGGTACACGCTGGGTATCCCGAGAGGTCTGAACGCCGATAATTGATAACTTAACATAGGATTTCTTGTATTGTTGACTTTTATCTCCCGAAGACAATACACGGTAAAAAGTTTCCCTACGTCTCTCAATTCTCGAACGAATATCGCTTGTTTGAGATTATGAATAATTAAATTTCATATTTAAATATAATTAAAGGCAGCAATATTCAAACATCCAAGTTTATTTAAATATTTACCTTACTTTTAAAGCAAGTAAGTTGACGAAATCGAACCCACACCCTCGTGGCATTCATTCGGATACCCTGAATTCGAATTATCAAGTTTTCTTTTGTTTTTAATTATTTATTACAATTTTTGATCATCATTTTCATTTTAATATTTACGATATTCATTAAAAGAACAACTGAATAAATAAAATGCAGGTGATTAAAAAATTAATTACAGTTAATTAAAAAATAAAATAAAATAAAAATTGTTGGTATTCGAACCCGGGGTATCTGAGTGGAAGCCATGGGGTTATATGCGACCTTGCCAATTAGCTCAACATGTAAGGTGTTTACCACATTTTTTAATTTTTTAAGCAGTTTTTGTCTGCGATAGATGATATACAACAACGTGAAACCTAGTTTTAATTTGCTATAAGTCACTTCTTCTGGGATACCCGGTATATAATGATTAAAACTAGTAAAAGTAACAATTAGTAGCTGAAAATTAAATCAGTAAAGGCGGATTTGTCTCATGTCGTCTGAGAAAATGGCAGTAAAAGAATAAAGTGAATAAAAGAACAAATTAAGAAAAAAAAACATTCCAACTAAAAGGAATTACTGATATGCCCGGCAGGGGTTAACGAAAATGTAAATGTTAGTCCTGTCTAGAATTTTGACTTGATTTGGTGTACCTTCTTCAGTCACAAGGTCCATGGGGCGCATCATAAGATGGGGTCTTCATTTCCTATCATAAGATTTTGACTAAAAGATGGTTGGGTCAATGGATAACACATTTTATGATTCCACTGAAGAAAGAACGGATTGCAGTTATGTTGGTTCTGCCGGTCGGTGAGTTTATGTGCCTACTTTGAATGGCGGACCCTGTATATCACACATATTGTATACCGTTATACTTTTTGTGTGAATTTTTTTACTGTAATCGGTTAATAACAGCAATGTTTTCGAGAAAGTGCAACTTTTATTTTGCAATGCTATATTGAAGGATATAAATAAGCTGCTTTTAACATGGTCGTCATACTTGAAGACGGCGACGACCAGGATGCGGTCCGGTTGCCTGCTACCTTCCCTGACAATAATGACATGTCAATTTAACATACAACGCGGGCTCGTGCAGACTCGAACAATGGAACAATATACGGCTATTAAATTATTTATAATGGCACCCACACATGCCCGCGCTGCACAGGAACGGTGATAGAAAGAAAACTAGGCTATCACGTTAACAATAATAATGACGGTCGTGATAGATTTAACATTATGTCGTAAACAATAGAAATACGAACGTTTAGGTGTTCGCTGCCGTCGAGGACGTGTAATTTTTTTAATGCGTGGCGCCCACTCGCGGCAAAGATGATTTAACGTGTAACGCGATACATACTGACAAGCTCTTAAAGATCGACGAGTTTAATGTCAGATAGTGTTTTTTTTTACGACGTGAAATTTCCATTGAAAATCATTTAATTTTACGAGTTTATATACACAGAGGGTATCTCAGAAATAAATCTGTTTTTTTTTGTGATTCAAAAAATCGAAATGAAATTTCGTTAAGTATGCTTTCGTTAACGAGTATTCAAAAGGGAAAGAATAATTAAAACAACTAAATTTCTTAAATCTATTTTTTGTGTATTTTATTGTTGAGGGAATGTTTGGTCCTTCGATCCGGATGTGAAACTCATGCGGTTCTTTTCTTGTACAAGGTTTATTTCAATATTATGGTAACAATAATATTTATTGTGATCCTCTAGGCCACTGTGTCAAATTTTTATTAGTTCAATACTTTTAGGACACGAAAAGTTTGGACCTGGTAGGTCCTCCTGGACATAAATTACGAGCGCGTCGGTTACAAGAGTTAAAGGTAAACGACATGTTATTATCGCCGGTGGACTAAATAGTTTCGAACAATGGTGCGTGCGTTTGGAAATCAATTATCGGCAAATAAATCATTTCGAGCCGGGGCCGCTGCTGCCGGTGCGCATGCAACTCGACGCTGTGTCTGAACAAACTGTGAACTTCTTGCGCAATGTTGAGTTATGCATTATTATGTGTCATAAATTTCAATTACGCTCCTATCTGTTAATTGTTGCAGTTTGCGTTCAACCTTGCGTTATGTAACTGCTTGTGTGCAACAAAGTACACACAACACTTTTGACCCCTGTATATTAACTTCACAAGTCTCACATTGGAACTTTTTAATTTATAAATTTATGACTTCTCTTCCAGTTTCAAATGTTCAAAATTTGAATCTACTGAAAGTTCCATAAAAGTCAAACTCTTCAATTTGAATTTTGTGTTCCTAATTATAGGCAAGGTGCGCTACATTCCGTTGCACGTCATTAGTTAACGATGGCGTCAGACGTCTGCTGTGTGATAAATATACTTATTTACTTAAAGTACAAAATACATGCCATGAATTTTTTCAATGTAAAAATTCCTTTGCATTTTCAGTATTTATCATCGCAGCATGTGTCTGACGTCATCATTGACTAATGACGTGCAAGGGAATGTAGCGCGGAATGTAGTTTTCAAACTCCGCCCACTTCGTCCTATAAAAATTTAAATTCTTGGATGTAGGGGATGCCTTGCACATCCTGCAACCTCTATAGCTTCGCCACTGCTTATACGTCTTTGTAGAATCCGAAGGGAAGTTCATAGGGACCTGTTGCGTCTAGTTGTATCAATTTATTTCAGAAGCAAAACTGGTGTTTCCAAAAATAATGATGAATGAATAATTTTGATCGGTGGGATTTACGAGTAGATGTATTGGCAACCCTTTACACCTTCTCCACTGTAGTCCTTCTCGTTTCTGTAAGTTCCAAGCCACAGTAGTAGAGATTGCCCGTTTTCATAACCAAAGTAATCTCCAATTAAATCCTTCCTTCATCAAAGAAAGTTTAATAACCTATGTCCTAGTGAACAACCCTTGTATCAGACTTCCTCCTTCAACAAAGTACCCCACTCCCCAAGTCATCTTCAATTAAATTCATCCCTGCGAGGGTTATTTCTTATTTCTTCTTCTTTTACACTTTATTGCTAGAGTTTCTAGGGTCTTATCTTGTCAGAGGGGGCAGTAACTCAAAGAAAGTTTGATCACCCATATTCTGGGTAAACAACCCTTGTATCAAACTTCCTCGTTCATCAAAGTACCCCACTCCCCTCTAATAAGATGCATTGCAATAGGGATATTACTTATGGTTAAGGTCGTAACGGATGGATATGATATGATATTTACGACAATGTAGACAGACATAGTAAGTACAGTCTACTGCAAAATAAATTCCTTTCGAACCCTCGTTCAGGGTGAAAGAAAACTTTCCTCATGCCACGATTTAATATTAAACTATAAGACCTGAAATCTGGTTAGCTTTTTCAGCTCTAATCGTGACTGAAGGTGGACCTTAATAGAAACCAGCCTTTCTTTTACACCTGATAAGATGACAAATGTTTAGCTGCGCTGCATTTAGTAAAATTAGTGATGTTCAGAATGTCCAAAGACCCCAATATAAATTGAGATGACCCTGTAACATATTGATTGATTGAGTGATGTGATGGTTCTGATGTAATGTGACAGACAACTCAACAGTAACAAAATCCAGCGCGCTGATTTTAGTTTGCGCTTGCGATACCGTACGAGTTGCGCTGCTGTGCAGAAACGTCGTAAGGCGACGCACTAGTCGCCCAACGATCAGGATAACATAAACTAGAGGAAGAATTTATGCACCGACGTGAACTTTTAAAGTAGGCTAGTGGTTCAGGTTTCATGAAAATCTTTTGTCCCTTACTCTCCAGTTAATTTTTACTTCTTACATCATTTTTTCATGCCGCAGTTTAATCTTAAAGCCTTATTTATACTGAAGTTGGCAATATCAATGTGCAAAGCCCAGTAATCTAACAGGAACTTTCATTTTTATTCTCTTTTAAAACATTGGTAATAATTGCATACAAGAATGTTATGTATGTAAGAAATGCTAGCTTCTTATAAATCTTAATCGTATTTTAGTTCTTTCCCAGAAATATTAAATATATGATTAACATAACGCAAATATAATTTTATTTATTTCACCTTCCTAAAGTTATTCAGCTCTTTTGAAGTGAAAACCAAGACAAAATCTAGGGTTTGTCTTTCTCTCACATAAATCTGAGAACGTGTACATTGCTTAACGACTATCATTCAATTTTAAATTAATGTGGAGGATGGAACAAGTGATTCGTATTTTGGTCACTTGGAGGAAACCACAGAACTTTTCCAAAATATTAGCGTTTGCTTCGGAAAGTATACCCAACTCAACATCTTAATTAATTTGATATCCACAGCTCAGATTGAATTTTTCTGTAATAGGTCAATAAAAAATATCAGAATTTTTTAATACGCCAAAAGTATGGCAACATATCAAACAGGGAAATCAGCAGTCATAAGGTTGAACAGTTTAATTGTTAAAATCAAATGAAACCAGGGCGTAACACAAAAAAAAATAGCTTCAAAAATTATGTCGCGAAAATGAAGTGTAGCATTGGATATTGGATGAAAATTGTTGTAACTCTAAAGCGTACACGTACATACATGAAGTTTGGGTTTAGTTTACCTTAGAAACTCACAGTATTTTGAAAAGTTCTCTGGATTTCACCAAACCTGACTCAACCTGTGCATTGTTGAAAGATGATAAACCTGCAACATATTGATTTTTGTGATGGATGGTCCTGATCAAACCTGACGACTTACAACAACAAAACCCAGCGCGCTGTTTTTAGTTTGCGCTTGCGATACCGTACGAGTTGCGCTGCTGGGCAGAAACGTCGTAAGGCGACGCACTAGTCGTCCAACGATCAGGATAACATAAGGCTCAGGAAGAATTTCTGCATCTAAAACACGCTATGTGACCGTCGAAACACCGGCCTATCCTCCTTCTCTTTTCTAGATCGCGCAAAATTCAACAAACCGAGGAAAACAAAAACACGACGAAGTACGATTCTAAAGAGAAGGTGAAATTGTGACCATCACGAAAGTATTAACGTTAGTGCTTAATTAATCGTTAATTCGAATAATTAACATGTTTTTATTTTAATTTAAATCTATTATTTTGGTATCGGAATAGAAAAAATTAATTAATGTTCCCTTTTATTTGAATCCCTAACAAAGAAAGGTTTTCTGTCAATCCGCGTGCTGCGCCCCAAGAGTCTTTAAGTCTGCGTACGTGAAGGCAAACAAGACTTTGTACATAGGATGGCCAGTTTCAACCATAACTAATTTCCGGAAAATTAAATCAGTCCAAAAACGCTGCCCATGCGTTTCATACTTATTTCTATGTTTCTTGTTTGTTACATGGTTTAATGGTGTATCATCACCAGATTATAAAACATTGAATGAAACAGCATTTTTCTTAATTTTCATTTGGATACAAGCTGAAATAAGGAAGCGTGAATTACACAAGCTATTAGAGATCTGGGGACGTTGTTTTGAAATGAGATTGCGAGATGAGAGACAATTCCAAAAGAATCGAGAAGAATAATCCAAAAAACTCGTCATGTCTATCTTCAACAAACTAGAGAATCTACAGAGTTAAGGCAAAAAAATTGTCGCGAATGAACAGACTACCAAAAAGACCGTCTGTATAGCTTCATGCATTTTAGCAAGACGCCGTTTCACAATTTCGCACTTCACAAATGAAACCGGCAGGCAACGAAAAACTTTACGACGCGATATCTTCAAGAGCGCAAGTAGTATAGCTGGTGCGTTCTGGGATAATTTGGCATTGAAAAAAATTGCGGATGGATGTATCCAACCGAAGTGACCATCGTTCAGAAGGTCATCCTCTAAGTTAGAGTAGTGGCTTAACAGGTGAAGAAGTAACCCCTTTAATTCTTGTAGCTGAACTGAAGAGGCCGTCGCAGAAAGAATCTTTAGTTCTGGAAACTGAAGGAGGTTGGAGATGACGTCATAATAATACCAGAAGTGGTTGTTGAAAAATAAAAAATCGGACTAACCCCCGATTAGGTCTTGTAAATGAAGAAGAGTCCGGAGGAGTGCATCAGTCTTCTCCATTGCAGTTGATGTATTCTCATTGCTGAGCGCAATTAGTATAGCTGGTGGAGTTCTGGGACTATTCGACCTTGAAGAAATTTCAGATGGCGCGTGTCCATCCGAAATGACCATCATTGAAGATTATCCCCTAAGTTAAATGGGTGATTTAGCAGGCGAAGAAGTAACCCCTTTAATCCTTGTAGCTGAACAGACTGTTGCAGATAAAAATCCTTAGTCCTTGCAGCTGAAGAAGGTTGGCAATGACGTCATAATAATACCAGAAGTGATTGATGAAAAATAAAAATGCCATTTAGTTCTTGTAAATGAAGAAGTGTCCGGAGGAGTGTAACTCGTTTTCATCAGTCTTCTCCCTTGGAGTTGATATATTTTCAGTGCTGTCATGTTTTCTCCTAGTTTCTAGTCCTTAAAAGATTATTAAAACCGAGAGACTTTTCTGATCTATTCCATGAACGATGTCTAAAGATGACGAATCACCAATGAACAAAGACCTAAGAGTGCCCTCAGTTTATTGGTACAGACTGAGACTCGAGAATATTTTGGTCGCCGGTAGACACTTACCTTTGCATTAAGGTTGCAATCCCACTGATCGATTATCTACAATCGCGCACAAGCAATTCAAAATTCAAACTTGTTGATACAACATGTTCGTGGCAGATGTGATGTTGGATTAAAATTTTAATCGTTTGTGCATGATTAGTCACAATGTGCCCATTTTTCAGTTTCTAATGACGTAACTCGACTTTTTGGACTGACTATTGAATACTTCCACCTTTCCCTTCATGAGTGACTTTGGAGATGAGTCTTCTTTCGTAGTTCGAAAAGTCCTAGTTATTTCCAAAGCATCTTCTTTTGCTCGAATAGTGCGCGAAAATAATCATGATGGGTCAGTGAGAGTGCAATCTGCCTTTACCTTTTCTAATATTTCCGATGCACATTCTTCAGATTCTAACGACGTAATTCCACCTTTTTGGACTTACTATTGAGTACTTCCACTTTCTTCGTGAGTGACTTTGAAGATAAGCATTCTTTCGTAGATCCAAAAGTCATTTCCAAAGCATCTTCTTTTGATCGAATGGTACCAAAATAATCATGATGGATAAGTGGGACTGCAATCTTATCCTTTTCCTTTGCCTTTGACTTTGGAGATAAGATTTGCCTTTGACTCTGGAAATACGCCTTCTTTCGTAGTTCCAAAAGTCCCAGTCGTTTCCAAAGCATTTTCTTTTGAGTGAAAGGTGCGAAAATAATTATGATAAGCCGATGTGACTGCAATGTAGATGCCTTTTCTAATGTTTTCTGTGCACATACTTCAGTTTCTAATAACATAATTGTACTCTTTGGACTGACTATGTGTTTATACTTCCACCATTCCTATCGTGAGTGACTTTGGGAAAAAGCCACACCTTCTTTCGTAGTTCCAAAAGTCCTATAGTCATCTCCTAAGGTCATCTCCTAAGTTAATTTCCAAAGCATCTTCTTTTGATCGAATGATACGAAAATAATCCTGCAATCTTTTACAATTACAAATCAAACCATGAAGCAAGATTTCCAACGCAAAAAACTTCTCCCGACGTGTGTGTTCAAAGTCCAGTAAGTAAGTAACTGGTGTCAAACGGTCAATAAACGAGCGTAACTAATAATGACAAACAATTATCATCCTAATGACTCGTAGTCCCCAGCAACGGTCGCGTCCAAGTTCTTTCTCACTCCGAGCTGAATCACCGGTAATTCCCGGAAAATAGAAGCGTGTAATTTAATGCCCGATGCTGGTTTTATCTAAGTCGGCCATGTGGGTGTTAGATTAACGAGCCCGCGGGGGCGGCATCCGTGGTTTTACACGAGAAAAAAATTCCGGAATATACCCTGTAATGAATATAGAACGCGCGCTCTGTTACCTGAGAAGTTATAATTTACTCGGGGCGGGGAACGTGTTTAATTGTGCATTCAGAGAGACCGGTGATTTATTTAGATGAAGTGTGATATGTTTTGTTTTTTTATAGAAAAAGCATACTTTCTTAATTTTTTTTTTTTTTTTGTAAATTAAAAGGATTAGTCTCCTAATTTTGTTGTTCCTAATTTGATTTTTCTGGTTTGCCTTCTCATAAAAATAGCTATCTGTTGTTTTCTGTTTGTTATTTTTAGAAAACTGATACCTGATTTCTATCTGTTATTTGGAAACTGCTACTTCTTTACCGCAAGCAACCGAAGACGCTTCTTGCTCGCGTCTCCGTGCCAGTTACTTAGGCAACCATACCTACACATTTGAAAAGTTGACCTCAAAATAAAATTAAATGGGAAATTGGCTTTCTTGAACCGATACTTTTTGTATATCAGAGTTTACTTCACTCATATTATGCCATCGTCGCTGTGGTCAAAATTACTTTTTAATTCAACTTTCATAGCGGAAATCTCGAATTTATTGCGCCACTTCTTTTTCACCAAGGCGGTAATTATAGCCGTCTTAGATTTCTTTCTTCCGAACAAAATTTAAAGCATCCGGAGTTTAACCACCACCAAAACACCATCAAAAAATCGGTAGCAATTTCCCCGAGAGGCATCCGCCAGTAATTAGTTTACAGTTCGCGTGACCCATCTATCTCTTGATTTATAAACCTTTCCTTTTTAATCGTGTGGGTGCTTATTAAAACGAGGACCAACTCAAGGCCACGCATTTTCGTGAAAACGGAAGTCGGCCGGGTGCCCGAATTTGGAATTATTGAAAAAAAAAAGGCGGAGGCCGGAGTGTAAGTAGCGAAGCGGCGTTCGTCGTGAGAAGGCCCGGGCAATTTACGAATGCCATTAAATAAATTGGTAAAATATCTATTAAAATATCCGTATAAGTTTGTTTCAAGGCCGAATATTATTGGGACTTTCTCACGCACGTCGTTTTTTAATCGAGATTCCTTCGGACTCGTCCCGTTCTTACAGGTGATTAAACAATGCCAACATTCCACACGTCAATCGCTCTTTTTTTTTTTCGTTAATTAACTCGGACGCAAATGAATAACCGAATCGAAGATTTCCATTACGTCACTGATGTGACGACAAGAAATGAAAATGACGTCAATAATTCATGGGCAAAAATCTATTGTGCAAAGGCTACACACCATAGAATAAATTTAAAAAAATGTATTGCATGTAGGCTACATACCACAGATTTATTTATTTCCTTATTAGTATTAGCCTCAACAAATGATCTGTGGGGCTATCGAGTGGCTTAGTGGTTAGCCTGACCGTCCTTCGAGGTCGTATCACTTGGCAGCGTGGATTCGAATCCCACAAGGGCTATGGATGTTTGTTCTATCCAATGAATGACCATGTCTAGTTTATGCTAAGTAAATGCCTGGAATGGTATCACCCAAAAGGGACATTACGCTAAGAGAAGATATACAATATAAACGGTCTGGTGAGGGTAGTTGGAAACCAATTTCGCATATTATTTATTATACACACAATATTGGTCCTAAGTTATACCTTGTGGTATTTCATCTACATTAAGGATACATTGTTTAATAAGAGTGTTTTACAAGCACTTTTACATTGAAAAATGAATTTAATAAAAGTTCAATATGGAAACAAATTATAACACAAAGAGGTTCAGGACCAATCCATCGTTTCTTTTTCATTAAACATAATGCACATATTCTTAGAATTTCGCGTAGAATTGTTTCTGTGTACCAAATGAGAACGAGACGATGCTAATTACGGTCCAGTTAGTCGAACACCTGTTCCTATTTGTCTGCGTTTGAATTTTTCATTAAGGAGGAGGTCGTGTGCTCGCCTTCGGATCGACCAAACGAAAACAGATGTTCTCTTAATAAATAGAAACACCTAACGTCAGAAGTCGGGTTCGGTACACTTCGCTCACCTCACTTACTCGCCGTCGGACATCAAAATGCGCATACGATTGTCCTGCTTTCGGGTCGTGGGTGTGAAAGAGACACAGAAAGGGAGGACGCGGGCCGCACCCTCGCGGCCGAATGGGGTGCCCAACGCCCCCATCGCATTTTTTTGTCAGTGGGTGTGCGTGTGTGTAGACCATCTACAATCAGGTCAACTTCCTCTATCCGGTACGAAGTACCAAATACTTGATACCTTCCAATTCTCAACCTAAAGAAATTATATTCAGAATTCCTGAGAGGCGAATAGTGCAAGGTTGCGTCCGTTCAATTCGTCTCGTTACAGGTGGAAATAATGAGGATGGCGGACGGTGATTGAATCATAACAAGTCGGTAGCTGCCGGCCGGATAGCTCGCCGGTATCCGCCGACTTATTGCCCAGTTGGCTCACGTACCTGCGAAATTGTTAACTCGGTAATGATCGTTCTTGATATCTTGTTTGGTTTATTATATTTAAAATAAATTGCGCTTTTTGCCGCTTTGCTGGCGGCGCAGGTATGCGCGCCTAGCGGTACCTCGGCTCGGCTACACGCCACGTTAATACGCCTCTGTTATTTACATGTCGAAGAAGAAATATCGGAATTTTTAAATTGCAGAAATCAAGAACGAAATCGTACTGCAGAGGAGAAATCATAATCGATAAGTGGCATTGGAAAAACCGAGAACAAGACCCAGGCCATCGCAGCATACATAACTGAATACTCCAAATAATTTAAAAGCCTTCAGTTTTACCGTATTTTATGAAAGTATACTTTGGGATACTTGCTTTCAGCTATTCATGAGGTGAGTACTGAGTACCTACCCAGTTAAAGTCACCTTAACCATAAACGCTAATGCTGTGTAAAAATAATGAATTGCAGTTAAATTTGTCGAAATGATAAATTGATCGCATGCTCTATCGGTTTTATTTCACCCAGTAATACCAACATACATAGACAATGTGGAATGTTGTAGTAGCAAAATGTGTGGGTGCTTTAATTAAGTCATGCTCCAGATGACACGGTAAATCTAATTATTCTCGATTCCTGTGTCACCGCAAACAAATGTATTTTGAAGGCTCCGACGACTCTGACAGGCCCTTAAGACAATTCGTCTATAACCGTGTCAAGCAGAAATCGACCCAACAATGTGTAAGCGTGTGTTAAAGAATAAATGGCAGACGTTTTATGAAGACTTGCTGCGGTTAAACTGAAATCGATAATTATTCTTGAACTCTACGTTAACGCAGACAAAGATACCCCACAGTTCATGCAATAGTGAGATTGGCCAAGCAATACGTCTTCTCCATATCTCATCGAAACTGCTTTTTAGAATACAGTCAGGCAACGAAGTCCTCTCCTCTCTACGTTTAACCAGACAGCAAAATTTTTATAAGTACAAAAATAAATATTACAAGTTATAGCAATATTAATCAATTTAAGCTACAATTACCGTTCTTCTATGTGATATTGCTTTCATCGAGGTCCAAGGATCACTGTGTCAATAATTTCAGCCCGACTTTTACAGCCATTTAACAAATAATTACTGTTGTAAAAACATAACCTCAAAATTAAAATTTTACACTCAAAATTCAAATTTTAAATCACAGTTGCAATATATTCGAAAATAAAACTGATTTTATTGTCCCTCAGTTGACCAATGGATGAGCCCCGAAGGAAGAGCCTCGATCTTCAAGCTTGTTTCCCCGGTTTCCGTTATTGAGGAATTCCGGAGGAAATTTTTTATTGGCCTCCTCGAAAGCAGCACCTGGAAACAAACGGCTTCCTCTTGGGTTGTCGTAAACTCCTGACGATTCGTTTGTTGGCGTGAGGAAGTCTTTTGGGGGGTTGACCACATCCGGCGCGACGTAGTATCTGGGACCAAATCATCCCTAAAGAGTTTTCTTTCAATTCCTTGGGTGTGAGAGACAAGTCTAGGTAAAAGAAGTCCCCGGGACTTAAGTTAGGCCTGTTTTAAACGTAAGAATAAATTATTTGTGTTTTGTTGACTTTATATGTCAAGAATGCGTTTAACACAACCAGGAGAAACCTCTTGAGTATGAATTGGCTGGCTGTAAGGAGCTTAAGCCGTTCCTCAAGATGAATAACAGTCGGTTACCTTAATGAACGAACATTGACAAAAGAAACAGGGGTGACAGTCCAGCAGGGTTATGTACTTGGGCCACTACTTTGAAATTTAGTTTACGATGTCATCCTGACGTTGTAGGTATTTCCTAAAACTTTTTCGCGTTGACTTATATGGAGGAAGAGATCATTAAAACCAAGGAGGAAGTCATTAGAATTAAGAAGGAAGAAAAACAAATCAACGAAATCAGAATTTATAAGAAAACACGAGCAAATTATGAAATATTATTGAAAGGTGCTTCTGCAGTAGGCAGTTGGATCTCTTTATTTATTCTGCTGTCAACTATCATCAAATAAAAAAAGTTTGAACCTTTTCTATTGGAAGGGACTTAATTTAGAATTGAAGCAAAGAGGACAAACATAGACAACTTCCAAATACAAAAAAAAATCATTCAGAACTGAATGTAACCAAACGTATTTGTAACCAAATATATCCTAGGAGGGCAAAAGAATGTGAGAAGAAGAGTAGTTAATTCACATTACTATTTTATTAGAAAGCAAAAGAAAATAGAACAAGGTACAGAAAGATAACAAAGTAAAAATTCTTTGTGTGATATGTAACACCATTCTCTGATGTTTCAGAATAATTTTCATAACAATTAATTTCTCAATTTTAAAATGGAGATTGGGATATTTAAAATAATTAAACAGATTATGTGCCGGGGAAATAGTGCTTTCACTCATACTGAAACTGCCGCCATTATCCGAAATTATAGCTACAGATACAGTGCAAGCATTTATGTTCCGTTATTAAATAAATTCAAGGCATATATTTTAACATAAATAATTATAATGAGCGGGCACCGAGAAGTAAGAAAAAAAATAAAATAAAAACGTTGATTGGGTCGCAGACACGCAAACAAAAAAATCGTGTTAACTCTCGCATTATAATATGCCATCATCGAGCCTGGGTTTTTCTGGTCGCTTTAATGGACGTCTTCCTATCGAGCATCGAGTTTTTGCTCTTTAATGGCACATATAAATTTTAATCAAGTGGAAGCGAAATCTAACAATATAAACGAACGGTCATAATAATGAAAGTAAAACATCGAGCGGCCGCGCAAAAAGCATGTAACTGCATCTAATAAATTATTCCTTCATTAGATATAATGTCGACAAATCAGTTTTGCCCGTTTTCTTTTATTTTGCGCGCGCACATGCAGAAATTTTCTGCACCAGTTGTCACACACAATATACTACTAAACGCATTGGTCAGTCACAACAATCCAATTCTCATTCTCATTCTCATTCTCATTCTCATTCTCATTCTCGGATTTAACTTTTTTTTTTTTCATATTGTTTTCAGATTATATCGGTAGAATTTTTAAGGCGAGGTGTTCTAACATAATTAAACGTTAGCGGCGCGTTGTCGGGCATTTTGATATGGGTTAAGATATTATAATATAATTACAGGTAATGACGATAGAAACAAAATAATTTAATTTCATCACCTTGGGGGGCCAATTAGATTCCCGATATTGATAGCGGCGAATAGTAGCTCCGCGACCGCGGATCGGTAACGAAATTTCGTCATAATCTACCGGGTATTTACCGGGTGGCCTGCGTAATTGATTCTGATTTGGTAGAAATTATTAACGACAAATTTCCGAACGGCTATCATTATGTTTAAATTATTACGGAAGCCGTATCTGATCTTCGCCATGAACAAAATTAATAAAGTTTTTTTTTTTTTTTGCTCTACGATCTTTCATTTCTAATTAATACGCATGAACATCCATGCACATTAACTAATACACGCTACTACTGATCGTTTAAAATGAAAACAGGAAGTCCTCTGGCGAATATTTTTTTTTAATAAGGAATTAGTCAAGAGCAAACATTTCTGTGTTTTATATTTGGTTTTATAAATAAACTGAAATTTCATAAATATTACAGCTTCGTAAGTAACATGATCGGATTCCCTGATTTAGACTTACTAAATTATTTCCTGTATACAGGATGATTCGGAACGGTAAATAAAACGAGAAGATATGTTGACCAGAGAAAATAATTCAACTTGAACAGTTTTTACGCTGAATTTTATACTACTCACCTTTTCACGACTCTGATGTATCGAATTGTTATTGAGTGGGAGGCAAAGGAGTGCAATGCAAGCGTACGTGGGCGGCCCTAATTCTTTTCCCTGATGATGACCACAACAAACCAATTGAAAGACAATCAATAGAAGGAAAAATTGAAGAAAGACAACTAGCGTGATTCAGACGTATGTTAAGAACAGGCTTGTTCGGGTTCTCCCGAAGACAGAACTGGTAGAAGCATGCGCACGCTCCTGATGGTTCGAGTCCGGTTCTGGGTTGGTTTTGCGAGAACGCGAAAAGTCAAATGATAAACAATAGAGCGGCAAAGACAGTTTATAATGTCAAGAGCCCCAAAAGAAGAGGAAGGAGGAAACCAAGATATACTGGAGAACGAGGACTTAACAATTAGCTCAGGGGAAAATAATTGATTTGTGAAGAACGGAAAAGAGTAGATGGAGCAAGGAACCCAACTTATAAGACCTTACGCCAAGGGATGTTGAGAGGTATTCTTCATTGCCACTAAAAGTCCATCAGTAAGTAACACAATTTTTATTAACATTTTCTTTTATACAATCACAACATGATTGTTTTTATTATTCTCATGATATACTATGTATTACATCTCCATTTACTAAAGCCAACATACAAAATTATATGCAAATAAAGGATACGCCCAATCTAGGCTCAATGTCTAAGTAATTAGTTGAGCTGAAATCTTAATTTAATTCTTGTTTACTCACAGTCGCTTTGAGTTAGGTTCGCATGATTGCATGATTTGTTTATGTTTATTTACATCAGTTACAGTTTACAGTTTTTTTTGTGTTTTCCCCTAACACTTTGTTCTACGTTTTTATTGTTTCTATTTGTAATCCCCTTAATCCCCTTAACTAGCCTATCTACTTTGTTGCCTAGTATTAATAAATTTCTTTTCCCTTATTTCCCTCTGTTCATTCGCCTTTCCTCTTCTGTAAATTCTTACAAGACTTTTACAGCGTTTTAGAATCATTGATCTACAGAACTCTGTTATTATCTCTATCTCCAGAACAGTGAGTCAAAAATACTTTTTGTTTCCCAAACTTCACAATTCGTTTTGCTAATTTTTATGTTTCTATTCGTCAGAGAGAGAGAGAGTAAAGCAGGTTTTTTTTCGTAACCAATACTTTTTTATATTTTTTTCTTGCCTTCAAACCAATCACAGAATTCGTTTTCCAATTTTGATTCTTTCGAAGTTGCTTCTTATATTATCTAATCAAGACGAATCGAGGGAGAACCTTAACTGGATTCAACTGGGAATATTGACCATAACCAAAGATCGGAATCAAATATTTCAACGTCATCGTGCTAGCGACGTACCCCATCTACCTTGTTGTAAAGCACTCGCGTAAGCCAATTTGGAAGTTGGGGGTGCTTCCCCAAATCGTTTTGGAAACGATAAAACACAATAAAAACTAATCTATTTGAAAATAATTTTGGTTCTTTTACCTGAACAAGCCGGTTGCTGACGTCAAAATATGTGATTCCGATCCTTAACCATAACATTCGACGAGATAGCTTTACAAGTTCCTGCCAAATCAAAACTTCAAGCACCAAATCAAATAGGGAAAGTTAATAAGGAATGGTCTTGTCTTTTTTGGGCTGTGTCATCCATCTGGAGTCCATTTATGTGATTGTTTCAACGAACCACATAATAATTAATTAATAATTAATAATTTTTGGTTTTCATGATTGGCTGAAATGTCGGAAGTCAAACTTAAGTGGTGGTTTCGTAGGAAAAACTTTTTTTATTCTTTTTGGATTTCGTAGTTGGTGCTACCAGAAGATAAAACGAAGAAAAAGAAGAGGAGAAATTTCGATTTTAGATTTTAATAGTAAATCTCAACGAGAAATACTGGCCAGCAAAACAAACAGGATTGCCAATTTCATTACAAGATCGAATATTAAACATAACACACATATAGTAAACAAACTCAGAGAAGAATTGTCCGGGAATTTGGTGACTTTTGTTGTTGCTGAAACTGCCTGAAATATCGTTGAAAACCTTGGTAATCAAGATGAAGGAATATTAATTAAAAATAATTTCTCTTGGTTTATAAAAGAAAGTTATTTAAAATGTTACTTGTAAAATCTTAAGTGGGCCAAACGATATGATTCTGGGTTGGCAGACAATAATTGATAATCTGCGTGGTCACATATCCTTTCAAACGAAATATTAAACTTCTAAGTATATTGATGTAAGCTAATTGTGTACGTTATTTATTAGGAGGATAAAATTAAGGGTTCATTTGCTTGTCTTGCTACATGATTTGATGATAATGAATTTACTTTTCCAATCAAATAAACAGAATTTAATTTATCGAGCGCCCTGCTAGTTTTACAACAGAAATTTCATCACTATTTCACACGTTCTGCATTAGCTTTCACTACCAAACGCATTATTTTTTTCTGTCATTAACTGCCACAAAATTAATACCAACCATTAAATATCGAATTAGATTAGAATGGAAGAAACTCAATTCATACAATACAGTCGCCCACTTGTGGTCGTCTGGTAAACGAGCAAAATGAAAAAAAAAATCAGAAACAAAACACGGTTAATCCAAACTTGAACAAGAGACAGTCGCGAAAGTGTTGGGTACAGGGTGTGGAGGCGGAGTGGGCCGCGCAGCTGTCGCACGCGCCCCCTGCATAACACCGCCGCTCCCGCCATTGTTATCGGCACCCAGCCTTAACGGTGGGTGCTGTCGAAACGTTGAGATCTACGACGAACGCATTTGCATTTCTGTTTTCAATTGAGGCGGGGCCCCCGGACGGGAATTTTATTTTTCTTTTTTTTTTTTTTTTTTTGGCGAACATGTTTTCACTTATTTATTTAAGCGACAGCGCACCGCCGCCCGGCGGCCGTTTTTGGAAGGAATTTTCCATTAGCGCCGATGGAATAGTTGTGTTTGTCCTTTGAGGTCAGTTGTCAATTATTTCTTAATCAAATCAAATCGTTATTTACTCCGACTTGTTTTTGAACGATGAAAACAAAAAAAAAATAAAATAAAAAAAATAACGCACATAATTCATGCACCTTTTTATTATCGGCAGTTATTAAAATTAATTTAATGCGCCTGTTAATGGCAGAGCGTGACATAATAATTACGTTTTACCGTCTTTTTTTTTTGCTCCGGTGTTAATTGATATTGGTGTGCGCAGAAAAAAAATATTAAATTGTTTATTGCTTTAATGAAACGCTGAAAAAAAATTGATAATTAATAAGCGAGAGCGAGTTCAGGTGCGTTGTCATTCAAGCAAGCCCGCGTGGTAAATAAAAAGCTGGGGGGATCTGTTTGAATTAGCAATGTCGAAAAGTATGTTTGCTTATAATTATAATCAGTTTCCGTCGATGTTAATTTGATATTATTAAATAAAAATGTCAGCTGCTGCCCGTGTTTGTTTTGGTTTCGTTGGAACCGTCACGATGGCCATACCTGACAAACGAGATGACTCAGTAATTAAAACTCCAAGAATTCGAGGAGTTGACCAGTGCAATTTTATACTTGCTTTATTTCTAAATTAAAGGTACCGTTATTATACGTTATAACTTAAGAAATATTTGCGAGAATAATCGAAAATTGAATTTTTTTCCCAAAAAGGTGCTAATTTCAAGTTGCATTAATATTTTTTTAAAGCAACAGAAAATCAAAAAAATACTAAGTACAAGGACAGAAATGTGATGTGTGTTCCCATCATATTTCTGTCCGGTTCAAGATTAAAAAAAACTTTGTACTTACAATTTTCATCGGA
Source organism: Prosopocoilus inquinatus (assembly GCA_036172665.1). Taxonomy (NCBI): domain Eukaryota; kingdom Metazoa; phylum Arthropoda; class Insecta; order Coleoptera; family Lucanidae; genus Prosopocoilus; species Prosopocoilus inquinatus. The sequence continues at coordinate 6,258,164 of CM069873.1, forward strand.
CAATCAACTTCAATCAAAAAATTACTAATAAATGTACGTGGAAAATATAAAGAATAACTAATTAAAAACTGATTAAAGTAAAACTGCACAATAAAATTAAGTAGTCGATAAGTTAGAAAAAATTATTCAAAGGTTAAAAAAACAGCTTAATGGAACTTTAGTGTAAATCGCAGAATTTATATTGATAATGAGATACACAGACTTCAAATTTTCTTGGCGATATGTTGACCATGTGACTGCTTTGAGTGGCACACCCTGTACAAACATTTTCAAAAAAAATCACCCAACAATATGACGTAAAAAATTAATTTGAATGAATTAAAATTTTACAACTGATTGAAATAGGTACCCAACAACTACATTCCATTGCAAACAAAATATAATAAAAATTAAAACAAGTGGCAAAGTTGAAAATAAATATTGCAGCAAAAATTAAATACGAAATCCAATTTATTTTGATAAGTATTTTTCTCGAAGGCATTTCTATTGATGTGGTTTATAATAGAAAACATTGTTGAGATGGTTTCTCGAAGGCAAACATGGGTGTGTGAATACAGGCATTCTCTAATCACCAATTTACCCCCCTCCCCACTCCCCCCCTGTTTACAATTCTGCTTTTAAGATGATCGTAACCGATGCAGACAAACATTTTATTTGATTTTATAAAATAATTTATGTTGCCTCCAGTTTAAGCGGAATGAGTACCAATCTTCTTCTTCAAGCAACACTTCTTCATCTTCTTCCATTCGTTTTCTGGCTTTTGGTTTAAATGCCTTACAGTTAAGACTAATAAGATCTATCCTCCTCCCAGCTTTTTTCCAAACAGCAGTTGTTGATGACTTTTTTGGGCAAGAAACTTTGCCACTTTGAGAAAACTTGGACTTTGGGACAAGAATGTTAAATTTAAGAGCTAACTTGACCCCTTGAACAGCAGCTCATGATCATTGTTACTAGCAGTGCTCTGCATTATTTCATTTTTTTTCTTGAATGAAAAATCGCTTGTGTCAAACACCATTTTCTTTAGAACAGAAAGAAAAGCAAAGGCTATTACAGAATGTGAACGGTTTCTTTCTATAATCTTCTTCGTCTTTCTCTTTTCATCTTATAATTCTTACTAGATAATTGCCTTTCCATTATTTGATTTCTTTCTTCAATTATTTCACTCTCGCGGAGTAAAATGTTTTTCCCTTCAAATTTGTTCCTCCATCTTTCCTGGATCCTTCCATTTTTCTTCTTGTAATTGGGTTATCTTTAAGCTTGAACTTTACTCTTGTGGAGCATAACGACTTTTCCTTTCAAATCTGTTGGAACTTCTCGTTTGTCTCTCCATCTTGCTTATGTGCCTTCCGCTTTTTTTGTCGTGATTTGGTTATCCCCTTCAGAGTTTTGATCATCGTCTGGTTTCGCTCTTTATAAGATGCATTTTGAGTTGGCAGAGTATTATTTCCTACTCTCTCAATTCTGTCGGAATTACGTCCCTCCATCTTTCTTCTGGCTTTTCCTCTTTTGTTCTTAGGGTTCGGTTCCCCTTCTTGACAGTTTTGATCATATCTTTTCATTGTTTGGTTTCTTCCTTTAATTATTTCCTGCTCTTGTAAAGTCTTACATCCTTGCATCTCAGATTTGTCAGAAACTTTTCGTTCTTCCCATTCCACCTTTCTATTTGCTTTTTCCTACCTTCTTCTTATCACTAGGTTTTCTTCTTTTACATTTCAATCACATGCTCTTCTTTCTAATATCCTTGAAATTGTAATTGCGTTTATTTTGGAATCCTGCTAGTTCTCCAAGTCTTCCTCATTAATCTCGGTCTTCTCTATTATTCGTCTAAGAGCATTTATTTTCTATCTCAAAAATGTTTTGCTTGTGCTTTGTATTTGATCAAATCAAACCCCTACACTATGACAAATTATAAAATAAATAGGTAAAATTTGGAAAATAAAAAAGAGCGGAAGAAGAAGCTGCAATAGAAGAAGAAAGTTCTGTTTTTCTTCTTCCATCAGCTTCGATACAAATCAATCTTTATTCTTCTTTCAGCTTCTTCTTTGTATCTTCGCCGTCCTCATTGCTGCTGCTGCGACCAAGTTCAACTTCACTACCAACAAACCACATGACGAATTCCTTTAAAAAAAAAACCCTAGGTCTCAGAAAGAGCTAGATCGTGAATGCACATGGCAAGGAATTGTGGGTCTTAAATAAAACCGCCATGGAAAAGAACTGATCGATAACTCTTAATAACTTCTGTTGTTGTTGCATGTACAATTTTATAAAAATTAGAATAACGTATAAATCACAATTAGAAAATAAATCTGTATACTTCTCGGTCGGGTCCTGTTTATTTTGTCTGCGATAACTAAAACAGCAACACACTAGAGTATAATGAGATCGAACACAAAAGGTCCAAACGGACAGGCAGTCTCGGGCTATACTCGGAGGTGAAGGTATCTTACGAAAGACGCACGTAAATCGGATTGTTCGTGGCTTGATAAAATGCAGTGAGATGTGATTGAGGAGTTTGTTCAGAATATAGCTTGTTGATGAGTGGTGTTCTGAGATACGAAGATATGTACGACATGCTGTATCCTTTCCGAAGGGTAGGAGATTGTGTTACCTGGGGGATAGTTCTATATCCGCCGAATGGCCAGCAGGGTGGATAATCAAAGTTGTGTTGCTTTGGGGGATAGTTTTATATCCACCGAATGGTCGGGCAGGGTAGATTATCACCTCCACACGCACGCAACATTGTTCTACATCCCCCAGTAGCTTGGGCAAAGGGTAGGCAATGTCGGAAACTCAGTTAGCTATTTAGTTAAAGGTCATGACTTGGTGTAATCCGTATTTAACTTACCAAAAGACACGTTTGTACCTTGGTGAGTTTGTAATTTCAATTTATACCATTTTATTTTAATCTAACATGTGATTATAAAGTCTCGTCACCCAAGTAGGCGGCGACGTATGTCTTTCTTAGAGAATTTTATACTCGTAGATAACTTCTTGAAGAAAAGACGTGCGCTTACACATCTAAGACTTACTAGGGACTAGGGTGAGAGGATTTTATGGTCACCCGGTATAATCGTTCTAGACAACTTCACAAAACGTTAACATATTAAAAATTCAGACACAACTAGACAGACAAATTTGAATTTAAATTGTTTTTCCTCACAGCAATCAATAACTAATACAAACTCGATATGGTCTTGACCAGCATTGCATCGCTTAACAGTATCGGCAATCAACAATTGCAGTCTTTTTTTTTTCTCCTCGTGTAATTATAAGTCATATCTTAAGATTAATTCTCGTCATTACAAGCACGTCGTTACGAATAGCTCGAGCGTCTCCTTCCGACATAATGTTTGATAAACACTCTAGGCAGCATATAAAACAATCAACTCCCACGGCGTGTAAACATCACGCCGTGACATGTGTTCGCTCTTTATGCCTGGCACGTATGTGTTCATATAATTTGACCTCTGCGAGTATGAAATTTGACTTGCGGCGAGTGACATATGCCACACGACTGGCAAGGAGATCGTTAGATCACTGTCGGGTCTGTTGTGTTTGCCGCTGAATGCATATATAACATGATGTACTGTGTGTTTGTTTGTGGTGTACTTACGTTCGAGTGCGAGTCAGGCTCATAAATCCACTTAGCGTATTGTGTGAACGCTCCCAGGTTTAAATGGGTAAAAGGAGTCGTCGTCGTTTCAGGTGCTACACCACATAAAGTGTCACAACTTGGAAAATTAAATCAAGAAAATACTTTGAAAGGGAAAAGTTCACATCCTACAATATCAAAAAAAAATATTAAATGCAAAACACAAAATAAAATAATTTATAATCAATACAAGCGTTGTTATCATTATCAATCCTCATTAATTTTTTTATGTCTTCGATGTTGTTTGGACAGCCAAAGCAGTTCAAATCTGGCATACTACCAGGACGGCGATATAAATACCGCGTCCGTGATGTGTGTGTGTGTGTGTATGCAATAAAGGAAGTGAAATATTTGGCTGAAAGTGCCCGACGCGATAAACTATCGCGGGCCTCACCCCTTTTGTTCCACGTTCCAGAATTTATTCGTCCAACGCGATTTATAACCGGTGTGTGCCACAATATGGCAGCTCACGTGCGAACGGAACGCATTCCAGTCCTGTTTGTTGTTAGTGTACAATGCGATAATGATTTGCTTTGTATTTCCCAAAAGCCCTTATTTCTCGTACGTACAAGGATACATAGAAAATTAGGTTTAAATTTCTACAATGTGTAGAACAAAAAATTTTTGGCTAACAGATGCAGTTTGTAAATACGACATATTCTCATTTTTCAGATCATTTTGGCTTCAGTTTATTACAAAATTCTTGTCCGATGAAAATTGTAAGTAAAAAGTTTTTTTTTAACTTGAAACAAACGAAGGTATTAATCAAGAGCGAAACGTTGAGTGTTTTCCCTTCATAATTTTTTCCGTTTCAAGTTTTAAAAAAGACTTTTTACTTTCAATTTATTACACAAGGCGAAAGACGTCCATTTAAATGATTGCATAACAGAGATGACTGCCTTGTTGCTTTTATTTTCTCCTCACAATTAAAGTTAAAATCTCCGTTCTAAATTTAACCCAACTCAACTCCAACTGATCCGACCTAATCGATGATGACTAAAAATATTAAAACAAAATTAAAAACAAATATATGGTTTTGAAAAACTAAATCACAAGGATCACTCATACCTCAAAAAAGTTAAAACTCACAGGAAAATTGAAGCTTCAATTGAGTCCAACCCAAGCAAGATCAACCCAATCTAATTCCACTTAACTTGACCTAACCAAAGCAAAAACTTAAAGGAAACTAAAACGCAAGAAAGTTAAAACTAAATTTTAAGATTAAAAAAATACTCAAGGCTGATAAAACTGAAGAAATTAATATTTAAAGCTCAAAAAGGAAAATTAAACGAGAGAAATAAATCTTGAATTTTGAGTCCAACCCAAAACAAATCCGACTCAACTCTAACTAACTCGACCCAACCAAAATAAGAACTCAAAGACTCAAAAAAGTAAAAATAAATCTAAAAAAAAACTCAATCTAATGGAAGTTAAAATTAAATTAAAATAAAACTAAGACGCAAAAAATTAATTCAACTAAAAAAATGGAAACTTGAGTCCAAACCAAGTAAGATCAACTCAACTGAATTCTGTCTAACTCAACCCAATCAATGCAAAAACTTAAAAGACAGTTAAAAGTATTTTAAAACTCAAAAAATAATTATCAAAATAAATCTTGAACTCCGAGTCCAACCCAAAACAGGTCCAACTTAACTCTCTCTCACTAACTGGACCTAGCAAAAACAAAAACTCAAAGACTCAAAGAATAAAAATGAAACTTTAAGAAACCGAATCTGATGGAAGTTAAGGTTAAAGAAGGTAAACTGAGACGCAAAATATTAAACCAACTCAAGAAAAAATGGAAACTTGAATCCAATCCAAGCAAGACCAATACAATTTAAATCCGCCTAACTCGATCCCACCAAAGCAAAGATTTACAAGAAGCTGAAACTAAAGAAATGAAAATCTAAAACTCAAGAAAAAATTAAACGAAAAAGTAAATCGTGAAATTCGAGTCCAACCAATAACAGACCCAACTCAATGCTAATTAACTCGACCCAACCAAAATAAGAACTCAAAGACACAAAAAAAGTAAGAATAAATCTCTTTAAGAGTTTAATGAAAGTTAAAATTAAAAAAATTAAATTAAGACACAAGAAATTAACTCAACTAAAGAAAAAATGCAAACTTGAAGCCAATCCAAGCAAGACCAACTCAATCCAAATCCACCTAATTCGACCCCACTAAAGCAAAAACTTTAAAAGAAACTAAAACTCAAGAAAGTTAAAAATTAAAGAAATTAACTTTTAAAAGTAAAAAAAAGATAAACAAAACAAAGATAGAGATCTTGAATTTCGAGTCTAAGACAAAACAGATTTAACTCAACTCTAACTAACTGGACCTATCCAAAATAAATACTCAAAGAGTAAAAATGAAACTTTAAAAAGCCGAATCTAATGGAAGTTAATATTAAATAAATTAAACGAAGACGCAAAGAATTACCGCAAGTCAAGAAAAAAATGGAAACTTGAGTCCAATGCAAGCAAGATCAACCCAATTCAAATCCGCCTAACTCGACCCCGCCAAAGCCAAAACTTAAAAAAGAAACTAAAAGTTAAGAAAAGGTAAACTAAAGAAATTAAAATTTAAAACTCAAAAAAAATTTAAGCAAAAGAAATAAAGCTTGAATTTCGAGTCCAACCCAAAACAAATCCAACTCAACTCCAATTAACTCGACTCAGTCTAAATAAGAACTCGAAGGCTCAAAAAAGTAAAAAATAAAACTTTAAAAACAATGTAAGTTAAAATTAAATTAAAAGACGCAAGAAATTACCTCAACTCAAGGAAAAAATGGAAACTTGAGTCCAATACAAGCAAGATCAACCCAATACTAATCCGCCTACCTACGATCCCACCGAAGCCAAAACTTAAAAAAGAAACTAAGTCAAAAAAAGGTAAACTGAAGAAATTAAAATTTTAAACTCAAAAAAAAAATTTAAGCAAAAGAAATAAATCTTGAATTTCGAGTCCAACCCAAAACAGATCCAACTCAACTCCAACTAACTGGATCTAACCAAAATAGAAACTCAAAGACTCAAAGAGTAAAAATAAAACTGAATCTAACGTAAGTTAAAATTAAAAAAAATTAAAGTAAGACACGTAAGACACAAAAAAATTCAAAAAACTCAACTGAAGAAAGTAAAAAGTCAAAAAAAATTGGAACTTCAATAGATTTCAACGAAAAGCAACCCCGCCTAACTCGATCAAAAAACTTAAATGAAAACTAAAACACAAGAATTCAATTAATATGAATTATTCGAATATTCATTTAATTCGAATAATATTCGAATACTGGAGCCACTCGATTTTACATTATTATGGAACTAGTCGAATATTTGAATGTTCAGTTAGTTACTTCATATTTTTTCTTCTTCTAGGACTTCGATAATCATTTATTTGAATGTAAGTAAGATATGGTTGACAGTACAGGAATATTTTCATTTTCAAACGGAACGAAAGAGTTCTGTGAACTTTTAAGATCTACGAAAAAAAAAATTATAAGCAAAGTAAAACATATATTTACAATTATATTAATAGTATGTTCAAGTTTTGTTCCACTTTAGAACTTTAGTTATTTTCACTCGTGCTTAAAGTGTGTTTACTTTTACTTAGGATAATCTTTAACACGGTTGTTCTTATGTTTTTCATCGACTGCCCCTGAAATGACTTTTTCTCTATTTATAGGCCACGTATAAAAAAATGACTCCTACCCCTTAAATGGCCCGTCATATCAGGCCATATATGATTTAACCGGTCAACATTTTTTTTTACTGTTTTACTGTACAGGGTGCTGCATTTTGAAACGCAACATGGGAAATCCCATGTTTATTTGAATGTGCTCCAATATCGGCTTCCCTAATTATTTTACCACAAAATTCCATTTAGGTTTCTTGAAGTCCTCTTCAAGATGAACCTGTCTGTGAAGTTTCAGAGTTTTTCATACGCTGAGGTTTAAGATATTAAAAAACAAGTTTCTGTAACTAAGTTCGATTTATACCAAACTATCAGCACAGCCTTGATCAATATAGTCGTCTTTGGAAAACAATGGTAGGAAAAACTTTTCCAGTAATTCATGTCAACATTTACTGATCAAGGCCGTGCTGATAGTTTGGTATAAATTGATTTTCGTTACTAATCTTTTTTAAATATCTCGAAACTGAGAGAATGAGAAATTCTCAAACTTCACAGACAGATTTATCTTGAAGAGCACTTTAAGAAACCTGCATGGAATCTTGCTGTAAAATAATTAGGTAAGCCAATATTCGTTCACCTTTAAATTAACATGGTATTTCCTATGTTGCGTTTCAAAACGCGGCACCCTGTATAAGAAAATCTCAAAGTGAATTATTAACAATACAGTCAAAATTGTAAGAAAAGTTATTCAATTTAATCAAAATTAAAGTCTCAACTAAAATAACTTAGCAATTTGACTTATAACTGCACAATTTTACTTCTTTGTTTTAGTTGCGGAGTAAAATGCCTAGAACTTAACCATCTGATATTCTATGACATTCGCTACCATAATTCTGCTATAAACTCAGCAGATACACCCGCAAGCACTTCCTTTCGCAGAGAAGCTCGCACACTCAACAGTCAGAAAAAGTGGCGCACGAGCTTGCTGATGGTAAATTAAACGATGGCTTGCACGTCGTCCATTATATGCGTTTTAAATGTGGCTAATACACAGGTAATTAAAATACACCGCGCTAGCAATTAGCCGATTGCTTGATTACTCGCTGATGAAGATGTTAAACGCTTTATTGGACGTTTCCTCTCGAACGAACTGAAGTTTGCTGGTAAACGGTCGATGGAACAAGAAGAGAAAGAGCCCCCCAATTTGAATAGCACGCGTCATTTTAGGAATAAGTCATGAGTGTTTACTATTATTATTGTTGTTGTGATTGGGCGAATTAACGAAAATTTTATCTGCTGTGTTGTGCAACTGCTGATAAGATAGTAAGTTATAATTATCATTACAAATTACTACGTGCATTAGTCACGCTGATATAACTAAAAAAAAAATACCAATCGCTTATCATCACCAGGTAATTCGATAGCTTGCAATTAACCAGCCGTAGTTGCGCCGCCTCAATTGGGCTCAATTTATAGGATAATCACGGTTATATTTCTAATTATCGTCTGATATCAAACTGCAATAATAAATCAAGCTTTCAGGATGAAATAAGCGGAAAGAAATGTTTTTGGCTTATCACTTTTCGATAAGAAATCAGAAATGTCACTTACAAATAAATAAATATTAAATAACCTTGGAAACAGTCCCTAATTCTTTATGTGCTACTTTTAGATTTATGCTTTTTTAAAAGATTCCCTTCTCGTTTCATTCACCGTGTGTTTAGCTCTGGCTCTCTTGTTGTGCTTTCTTTCTTTGAGTTCTGCGAAGAGCTTTCTTTCCCTCAGCTCCTCACATCGTCACATTCCATTTTGGCGAATGTTTTATGCAAAATCACAAATCACCATAACGAGCGACAACTCTGAGATGGGGAACTTTATTGAAACCCAGCCCCTATCGATGCCCCACCCTCCTCCAGCGACGAATTTATGCGTACGTGAGACACGAATTCTTGGAGAAGGTGTCAAGGTGCATTCGCTTTGCTCGTATGCATGGGAACTCATAAACACTTTGATTTCTGACGTTCTCAAATTCATAGGGAATCCCCTTCTTAAGACCGGCGATTCCTAGGATATTTGGTGAAAACCGCTTCCTAAGATATCCGGCAATAAAAAAAAACCTATCCCAGATTCTATAGGGTATATGTTTTTTGTATTATTAGATCGCCGGGCAATGTTAAAAACTCTGAGACAACAATAAGATAAGCATGTTTTCAAGTTTTTCCATCTTCGTCCGAAACAGTGTTAGGCGTTTCCTGCTTGGATGTTTGGGTATTTGAGGATTGCTGGTATTGGTTTTCATTAATCACGTGATCAACGATAACCAGTAACTTCCGTCAAGTGACCGACCAAAGCCAATGGCACCAATCCCCAAATGCCCAATTCTCCAAATCTCCAAAGCAAGAAGACCACTGTCTGGTTCGCTTGTAAAATACCGACTTCAAGTGCTAACTGATGGCCCTTATATTTCGCCAAGTCAAGGTCAAAGTACTGTAAAGTATCTCTGACAAATGCTGCACATCTCAAGGTTATCACCACATCAATGCCGATATTACCAACATATTTATCACCACCTTCTTCTTTTATTATTGTAACCCTCTGACCGATCCGCATTCCCTTGGGTCAGGGTCATGTTATCAAAATCGCAGAAAGAATTTTTGACGTTACTTCAAAACTTCCTACAAAGAAAACGATGGAGACTTTCCTGTTTCAAGTTCAATTTCAACGTGCAGCTTTCTGTTCCGATTCCGCTTCTTATCTCTTAGTCTTCATTTTCTTTTTCTTCACAACGATGAAAAGCTTTTTCCTCCATAGATTAATCCACCATGGGAAAAGTGATAGTAGGAGAAGAGTTCTTGTGGGTTGACATTTCTGAGGACTTACCTTCTCATTTCTGGTGGCATTTGCGAATGCCCATGGATCACTCTGTTTATATAATTAGTAATCGAAGTGAAATTTGTTTTTCTATTTCCTTTGAGAATCTGGTTCCACTTTCAATTGCGTTCTTTTCAATTAATCCGCTTCAGGCAACAACTTAATCCTGCACTCCATTAACGCAAAGAGGGTCAAAACCTCATACCGGTGGGAAAGTGGGATCTTCTCCATTACCCTATTTTCTATTCCTGGGCTTCAGCAATCCTTCAGAAATTAAGAGAGTTCTGGAATAAGATCACAGTCCTGAAGGGTCTTCTCGTTCCTCGTGGGTTTCTTATTGGGCTATCTAAAATCCCGTTATTCCAAACCATTTAAGCCATTTGCCTGCTTTTGTGAAATCACGTTCCAATTTCATTTATTTTCTGGCGCCCCCTTTGAAATCCAAATCATTAAAGATTTTAGGATTAGGAGAGTTTTGGTGTAAAAATAGAAGTGAGCATCTCCTCTTCACTGGTAGGATTTGCAAATTATTTTGTTGGATGTTTGCTGGAGTTGTTTTTTTTTATATTGCAATAATTGTATTTATCTTTGTGCCTAATAAACTGATTATTATTATTATCATTCCTATTTATGCGAATGGTAAAGGAAATAAAATTTGGTTTTTATATTTGCTTTGTGATCTTCTGGTCCCATTTTTTATCTGCCTTATTCTTTACTAATCTGCTTCACATGCAACTTCATTTTTCTTTGCATTAATACACCATCTATTAAGGAATTCTGGAAAACATTCAGAGAGCTAAAAACCTTGAAGCATCTACTCTTTCCTGTGGCAAGAGAATGTTTTCCATTAACCTACTTTATTCTTACCCCTGAACTCCAGTAACCTTCTAGAACTTAAGAGAGTTCTAGAATATAATCACAGAGCCAAGAGTCCTGAAAGGCCTTCTCCTTCCTTGTGGGATTCACTTTTGGATTTTATTGGGCTCTCTAAAGTTCCGTCATTCTCTTCATATAGCCGAACCATTTAAGCCATTTGCCTTTTTGTTTCCTTTATGAAATCTCGTTTCAATTTCATTTGATTCTGGTGGCCTCTTTGAAATCTAAAATATTAAACATTTTAAGAATAGAAGAGTTTTGGTTGAAAAATAGAAGTGCTGGAAGAAATCAGATGGCCAAAAATCTTGAAGGTTTTCCTCTTTCATGATAGTAGAATGTCTTCTCGTCTTGCTGCTTCAGAGAACAGTTTTTTCCTGTACTTCAGTAACTCTCTAAAGATTAAGAGAGTTCTGGAATAGAATCACGTGGGAAAAGTCCTGAAAGGTCTTCTCTTTCCTGCTGGAATCTACTTCTGTGTATTTTATTGTTTATCTAAAGTTTGTTCCAATTTCATTTGTCTTCCGGTAACTTCTTTGAAATATAAATACTCATTGAATTTTTCGCCCTAAGCAACTGTTACGGTGTGAAAACCGCTTTCAGGGAACGAAGTGTATATTCCATTCGACTCTTTTCTTTGTTTAAAAACGCTTCGTTTGCCGCACCCTGTTCCTCGGAATTACGATTACAAATAGTTTATGATCTCATGCATTGCGCCTTTTTTTAAAACGTTTGTTTGGGCTTTTGTTTCGAAATACTCCGGCCATGATTTAGTGCAAAATTCTCTAGGCCCCGGCACTCCCTTGTGGTTTTAAATAAACCAAATCGTTCGGAGATTCTATCTCTTGTAATAGGATTACATCATTTGTTGAATTTGATTGCAAGCGTTGGCTCGTGAGACTTATGGCGAAATTGTTGGTTATTCCATGCGTAAAGTTTCCGGCGCCGCCTGTTTTTTTTTTATTAGAGCAGCTTACGTGAGCTACAAGTTTTTGCGAGTTAGCATTTCGACGGTTGGTGTCCCTTGGCCTTTGATCTTATTAGCGTTCTCTTATTTCAGATTGAAACGCGTTGGTTCCTGCTTATGTCATGTTGGTTTTGATTCGTGCAAACCCTCCTTTCGAACATTTGGAGGCACGGTTGATTCTCGGGTTGTGTCGATCTATACTTTGGTTATTGCAGAGGACCTTTGTGGAAGGCTTCCTCTTCGTGCGATGTTTTGTTGGGTATGACTTGGTACTTCAGGATCATTAAGCTCATTAAGAGTACGTGTGCCGAATTTACTGTAGGCTGAATGTTGGTTTGGGCATTTCACGCCCTCTCATAATTTATCTGTTATTTAATGTTGTTTTGGGAGCTTCACGCCAATGTTATTTGAGAACATGATTTATCTATGTATGAAACTGATCACGGATCCGCCAGTGGTTAAATCTGAACTGGAATTATATTATCATTGGAGTTATCACTGAAATCTATGATTACTGCTCTGGTAATGTAAGTTGTGGTTGTAATGTACACTTGAGTAATAGTTATGGGCTTGCGTTGGTGATAATTTGTCAGTTGTATCACATCCGTGATAACTTTACTGGTGGTATAGGTACGTTATGGTCGTGTGCATACTCGTATGGCGATACAAATCCGGTCTTGAGATTTTCAACAACATTGTATCCTGGTGGAGCAATAAACTCCGAATATTAAAGGCACGCGACAGATGAACTTTAGTCCAAGCGAAAGAGAGTTAAGTCGCGTCCAGCTGTCGGCAGGCACATCCATCGCCGTATCTCTTGCGATCCATCTGCGATAGACTCCAGTGCTACTCATAACTCTGAAGTATCTCACCTGTGCATCTGCATAATCACCTTTCTGGACTCGGAATGCCGGCCAAGGCAAAAAATGACACGACTTTACAAACTGCCAGCGCATGACGTACAAAAGCGACGGATAGGATAAATATATCGGCGGATACCCCGATCAAGATAGCTTTCATTCAGTCTCTCGGCGTCGCTTAATTACCCCGGTAATTGCGAAGCCGATTTTTCTCTTTCGCCTCGGCGGGGCCGATACGTTAAAAGCTTTTATGTTAATGTTCCGCTTTATTAATTTTTATTGGCCGCCGCTTTATTAGGGACGAAATTAAACGCGTCCATATTTTTCCCGTTAATTATCTCCAATTTCGTTCGGCGTTTATGGCATAATTTATCCACGAATACATTCCAGGAATCTCTCTACTTTGTAGCTAAATCGTTAGCAACCGATTTCAATATTTTGTTTTTTTTTTTACAACTTCATATGCGTACGCGAACGAAACGAGCTTCACGTAATCAAGGAACGTTCGTTCTCATCAAAAACTTGCTTGCGTCAGCAGAACCATTCGACCACTTTTTTTTTACTAACGCCAATTCAAATTCACATTTTCCTTCTTTTAATTACTCAATCGATTTCATTAAGCTTTATAATAATAATAATAATAATAACCGTTCTGCATATCTTCAATTTTGTTATTAATATTGATGGGCGGGAGATTGATGGAGTCATCTCTGCAGGAGCAGGAAATTTGGATCACTTAAAAAAATTCAATGGTAATAGAGGTTACAAAAAGGTGCAATCTAAATTAAGCAAAAGCAATTAATGGTTTATAAAGAAGAAGGTACTGACGATTGCTTCATGTATTAAATTTGTTATTTTTTTCTGTGTGTATGTTAAATGATCTCCAGCGATTAATAAAACCAATTAAAGTCGATTGCAAAAATTGGTAAATGCAGATAATTCACAAAAATATGACGAATGAGGTGGATTGGTTGATCTGTTTCTTCTGCCCTTGCATTTTTAAAGCAAGAAATTTCCTTTTCTTTTCCTTTGCTTTATACCTATGTAGGATGGTCATATTTATAGTTTCTTACCTATTCTGTTTAGCATCGTCGAAAGTCATGTTCTGTTTCTAGTTTTATTAAGAAAGTAAATATCAAATAAGTATGTGAAAATTTTCACAAAACAAAAAAAATATCTATAAATGTATTTAATTTAGTGTTTCTTTTTGTGTGAACTTACGATTTAGATCTCCCATATAAAGTAGTCTCTCTTAGAAGATCAAAATTGCTTTTAGTAATTACAAACATCAAAAAAATTAGATTATCAGCGATGAATTTGGATTAAGCAACAGAAAAAAAAAATTAAATGTTAATAAACTTGACAAAAAGTAGCAATCTGAATCGGGCAAAAGTAATTAATGGTTTACAAAAGAAGAATCTGTGTCGTAACGATTACTTACGGGTTATTTAATTCGGCGTTCTATTACAATTCGTATTTAAGTAATTCAATCACTTTGGGCTTCAATTTTTTTTTTCTTTCTTTTCTTGACGTCCGTCGTTTATTTTTCCGCCTCGTCCGTTCGATTAAATAAATCTGTTTCGGTCGCGATTGAGACACGCAGATGAACATCTAAATAAAGCCGTCATCGACAATTCAGCAACAGTAGTATACCTCGGACAACAATAAAGCTTTCAAATTAAGGCATAAGCGGAGTGGCCGGCCGGGAACGATCTGATTGATATATGCCCATATCGCAACGATTGCGATTGGCCGTCAGTAATCAAGAAAGAGGCCTCGTTTCATCATCCGTGTATAGAGATGTAACGTTGATAAACGTCCTGCATATTTGGCCACGGCCTGAGAGACACTTTAATCAGGCCTATGTGGCTTCCCATCGTCCGATTATGGACGGAATAATAGATTCTGAAGTTACGATCGACGATACGAAAGACGGGTAGCCTTTCGCCGGATGAATCTCGATCACGTCGCTCGGAATGCTGTGATGCTATCACGACATTCTCAGGAAAAATTATTTCATTTATTCGGTCACATACGTGAAGAAAAAAATGCGCCGTCTTCAAAGTTGAGGCGCAACGAAAGAGGACGTTGAATAATAACAACAATATATGACCGACCGTGTGAGCCCGGGTTATGTTTTACCGGGAAACTCAACAACGGCTTCGACAAAAGGTAATCTATCATCTAATTATTTCATGTATTTTTGGGTCAATGTTTATTAAATTCTAAGAAGAGACCACACAACAACATGGATAGGTACTGAAATTAGCCACCTCTCACGACTGAACGGTTTTCACATCTTCTTTTGACCTATTTACGAACAACTGAAAGAACGTGCTTCCTGAAATAACATTACAGCAGGAGCCGAATCGTTATTATTCCAGCGTACGATTTTATGTAAGTGTTCAAATAAGGTCGGTTTACTTGCACGTGTGTTCTGAAACAACGCTACAGTAAAACTCCTTAATCGTTGCTATTTCCAGAATATTTAATTTTTGATTTTAAACAAACAAACAAAAGCGTAAACAAGGTATCACGAGTGGAAACAATTCACATCGCTGGCGGTGAATTTAAAATATTATTTTCCTTTCGGATTTGACTAATTAGAAAAATTTCATTGCATCGTACCTTACATCACGCACCCATATACCTACCAAGAATATAATTTGATTTCCATAAATTTGCATGTTACAAGACTTCAAAATTACAGACTGCACCGAATACATTAAAATGTAAGAATTTTTACATCACGAATGTACCTACTTAGTTAACCGATTGCCATTAAATAATTTATTTCAAGATTGCGCGTTTCTTTCACGCGAAATACACTTTATTTCCGTCTAACTAATACCTGAATGTTGTTGGAAATTAATTAATTATTATCGAAGGCGGTGATTTTCTGTAATCGAGTGCGTTAAGGAATGCATCTGATTTAGATTTTTCTGTGGTGCGTTTTTTTTTTTTTTTTTTTTTATTTAATGTGGTGGAACTCAGCAGCGAACAAACGACGCGAAAACTCGCCATATAAAAGATACGATCGTTAGGGGGCGTACCGCATCCTACATGCTCGTATATTGGTTGCCCGAAGGGCGAAGGTACATCGATGCAGATAATTATTGTAGAAGCCATAAAATAATCATAATAATCAAATAGCAATCAGGAGGCCTGCACAAGGACGACGGCTGCCGTTAATTCGCAAGATCGTTCGTTCGTTCTAAAAAGGTAAGGCAAGGAATAATCCCCTCGACTTCCATACTCTCGCTGCGCTGTTATTAGCTTACGAAATTAAGTGGTACCGTACATGAAGTAATTTAAGCAAATATCTCATTTCCTTCGGTAAAAATCGACCGCATTAAGAGTTAACGCGGCGGAATGCGAACGCCTCCTTCGCTCCCGATGACCGACCGTCAGGAGCGGTAGCCTGGACGACGTAGGCGAAAATTGGTTTACAATCACCGCCATTATTTTATCCGCTTATTTTCCATGCAATATTAACTGCGAGTGGTCGGCTGGAAAAATTATTAGGTTCCATTACACCAGGCGAGATGTAGTAAAGAGATAAAAGCCCACGTTACATTAATATTAATAAAACGATTTTGAATAACAAACGCTGTTGCTGTTGATTTATAATAATACACCATCAGACCGTAAAAATATTGGATGATTGATTAGTCAAGGGAAATAATAGCCGAATTAATTAATGTGCCGAATATCAATTTACTAGACGGCAGCCTTGATATAATTGTCTTTGGAGCAAGGCAACGAATTTAAAGTCTTAGAGACCCTCTATGGTTTCCGATTTCTCCCAGAGAAAAGTCACAAGGAAGATGAACAAACGGCCTTGGAAGACTTCAACCTAATCGATAGGCCTTCTGCCAAAAAAAAAGCCAAATGGAAGATGAATAATAATTTTGGAAATCTTCAAGTTAATCGATCAAAATTTTTCCGAAGAAAATCATAAAGAAGATGATCAGTGGTCTTGGAAGTCTACCAATTGCCTTCTGCCAAAGAAAGCAACAGGAAGATAGACAACGGTCTTGGAAGTCTTCAAGTTCATGGATCAACCTTCTGCCAAAGAAAACCATAAGTAAGACGAAGAGTGGTCTTCAAATTAATCGATCAACCTTCTGCCAAATAAAGCCATAAGGAAGATGAATAACGGTTTTTCAAATTAATCGATCAACCTTCCGCCAAGGAGAACTATAAAGAAAGAAAGTCTTCACGTTAATCTAGTAACCCTGCCCAAGAAAGCCATAAGGAAGGTGAACAACGACCTTGAAAGTTAATCTATATTTCGTTTCCCGTACAGGGAGATTATGATTTTTATGGTTTTCATTCTATTAATCATTCTTGTCTGGCTTTAGTTGCTTATTCTTCGGTAGCTCACCCTACTGGCCAAGCATCTCTTTCATCAGATCATTGGCTATTATTTTCCCATTTTCCCATATGATTGATGATCTAACCACCCAAACAGGTTGCACTCAACTGTTTTTATCAACGGTTTCTCTTCCCTAAGCCC
The DNA here is from genome assembly GCA_036172665.1 of Prosopocoilus inquinatus. Taxonomy (NCBI): domain Eukaryota; kingdom Metazoa; phylum Arthropoda; class Insecta; order Coleoptera; family Lucanidae; genus Prosopocoilus; species Prosopocoilus inquinatus. The sequence continues at coordinate 6,275,539 of CM069873.1, forward strand.
TGTGTAATTCACAGTTTTTGAGGAAATTTCTTCTTGTAAATTCCTTCCAATCTTCTAAAAACCTTCATTTCGCAAGTATGCGTTTTAAATCTCTGCTTGATATGTTGGTATCAACTCGTTGACCCGTACATGTATGTCAAAATTGGTGGAAAAATGTTATTCGGTTGGTCTTTTCCACAGAGGTCTACACGATCTTACTGGTCTTCCCCAAATTTTGCAAAGTAAGTTTAAATTGGTTATTTTTAGAGCCTCTGGAGACCATCACCTTTGTTTTGTTGATGACTAAGTCGCTGTCCTTGGATTTGAGCTTTAGATTCATTGCACTTTGGCACAAATAAAATTAGCACGCGCTTTAGAGCATCTTGTCACCTGCAGGTGTGGCAAGAGGAGTATACAATGAAGGTAGGTCTGAACTGAGGAAGGTCTAGCAACGTAGTTGCTTTACTACTAGGTCGTATAATTCACGAGAGTCAAATCTGATGACCTCCGAATTGAGGAATGTCTAGCAACGGAGTTACCTCACCGCTAGGTCGTCCAATTCACGGGATTCAAATTTGGTGACCTCTCCAAACCTATAGACTAAAGCCGAATCCATCGGTGAATAAAGGAAGCAATGGCAAAATGACCGTACAATGAAGGCAGGTCCAAATTGCAGAAAGTTCAGCAACGTAGTCACTTCACCACTAGTTCGGAACGACAGTATAATTCGTGTGAGTCAAACTTGAATGACCTTTGCAAAACCTGTAGGCCAAAGCGGAATCCATCGCTGAATAAAGAAAGCGAGCATAAAATACGTGATTTTATTTTAATAAATCCCCTAATGAATACTCCTATATTATTGCAAGTTAGGTTCGAGCCCAAATTATTGATTGGCACAAAAATATCATACCGTGGGATGCGAAATGCTAATATGGTTTGATTTAGATTCTCCGACATATCTCTTCTTCTAAAAAAAAAGATTGGGATATTAAAACGGGCCCTCTCGGTCCCCCTTCTATCCAACATTGCTCTCAAACACCTGAGTACCTTTAGCTGTTGCGCTGTTACAATCTTATAAAAATATATAATGCCTTTGGAGACTACTGTTTCTTCTGCCTCTGCATTGTTGATTATTGAGCAGTTTGGCTTGAGCTTATTTTTCCATGTCGAGCTGCAGGTCAAAGTTTTGGCAGGAAACTGGACTGGATTTTGGATGAAGATGGTACTTAGAGTTTGAAATACTGGGAAACGTGGGCGTTGAATATCATGGTCAAGGTCAAGGGGTGAGGCTGACCTATTTGGGATCTGCTGGAGCTGTGGGACAAAGCTGGATCAAAACTTTTGGTTGAAGAAAATTATCCTCATTTGTTTATCGCCGCGTGTGATCTTTTAGGTGTTACCAAGTCTTTCTTAAACACAGAGAATCAGCTTGCAACTAGTCCAAAACCGTTTTCAGAGATGAGTTTGAGGAAATTTGATGGGTGTTTAATGACTGGAAAGCAGAAGACTCAAGGCAACAAAATAAATGTAACTTTAATCAATGACGACGACAAGCATTAACATTAGTGACAACTACTAGAGACTTGACAACAGTTTAGGCACGTCATCTAATGGTCACTTTTTGACAAATGAGGCCCTAACAGCTGCACAGGTGGTCTGCTGCAATCGAAACTGACTTGCAACTATTTTTTTATTTGGTGTGCCAAGCCCTACGAAAAATTTAAAAAGTAATAAACTCTTGAAACCAACCAATCCTTCTGTTTGCCTCACGTAGTATCGCGACATCCCCATGACTTTAAAATTTCTTCAAACTCATAATTTTTATTGTCGAGGATTCCTATTCAATTCAACAAGTACGGAAAATGTTCTACATTGGATGATTATTGAACCCCCACACAACCTTTGAGTGAATTATAAGCCCAATTGGAGAAAACATGAATTTCGGTCATAACAAAGGACGTCAATAATAAATTGCTGTTTTAATAATAATAATCTCTGACCTTATTCAAACAACAAGGATGGGCGTCAGATTTATTTGATCACGACGGAAACCAAAACATTATTAACACCTATAAACTACGACTCAGGTGGTCTTTTAAGTTCGGCTGCGCACAACACATCTAAATAGAGTTTACACGCAATGGAATAGCTAGTTAAGTGGCAGTATTCAGAAGAAGAGATTTCCTCCGCCTCCTCCTCGTCCTCTCGGCATCGTTCTCCTCCGCCTCAATCAAACGGTGGCTCTTTGCCTCTTCGCTCTCCCGTTCCGGCCGTGTCACCGTTCATCATGTTTACCACTATTAGACGGGTTCAGGTGGGCGGTGTGTAATTATATTTTAATAGAGCGCCTTAATAGCTCGCGTAAAATTTATATGCGCGAAGGTAAATATTCAGAGGGTAATTTGTTTATAGCTCGTATAGGTAGTGGTACGATCGACCGGAACGAAAAAAGACGCGTGGGAAAGAAAGTTAAGAATCTTCACGTATATAGGGGGAGGTCCGTAAGTAAGACGATGTTCTGTTTTAATGTTTAGGTTACGTCCGAACCATGGTGGTCAAAGTTGGCAAGCCACGGATGAATAAAATTTTGTGTCTGTCGAACGCATTTTAAAATGTGAATATGGTCTGACCATGAGTATCCCAATAAATCGAACGAATTCGACTGATGACAATGAGTCGGACCTGAGCAAACCACATTATTAAGTTATTCATCAGCAACTTTAGAAGTAGAAGAGGGTTGTTCTTACGACGTGTAAATTTCTGTCGACACCCGCCTTCGGCGCTGCCACGTTCGTACTACCTAGAGGTCGTGCCCCTGTCAGTGTAGGCAATGAATGATTGATCAGAACGTTTCAAAAATCGCACGTCTGTGGGCGTCCCGATAAATTCCTCTCAGCCAGGCAAGGTGTTCTACATGCAGATTGGCGTGTAGGTTCGCGTACCAAAGGTTCGAGCATAATGCAAGTCCGGCGAAATTTATGTACTAATTAGCGCGGTTTATTCGCGTTATGGAAATCCGATTACGAAATCGTTTCGTAGGAGAAATTACGGCGAAAACGTTCGTATAAACAACCTTGCGGACGCGCGGTTGCTTATACTGCTCCTAGGTGTTTGGGCGGAAATTATTAACTGGAACGAACTTGTGGGCACTAACGTTGTGTTAATAAATTAATACGCTTTGTACAATCATATTTGAATAAACGCTACCTTTTTTTATTTGCGTGAGCGTTTAAGTATATACGTGTAGATACGAAAGCCAATACCTCGAACGTTGGCTTTGATTAAAATATAAACGTCGGTAGTGACGTTCGGGGGGGCATTGAAAAGAATTTTCCGAAAAAGTAGATCTTGAATAAACGTGTCAAAAATATGTTCGAAGTAACGCGACCATTCAGAAGAAGATACAGTGGAATGTGGAAAATGGGGTGTGGAAAAGAAGAAGTAACAAGGAAACTCAAGATACAAAGATTGGATTCTTACAGAATACCTTAAGGAAGATTTACCAAAACAGTGGTGCTTGAAAGGAAGAAAGTATGGTTGGTAAACAGAGAACGTGTGGGCCAAAAAAAATTGTTCTATTGTTCACTAATACTGGTTTTTCATTGTGTTTCGCCATCTTCCCTTTCTGTATTTATTTGCTTCTTATTCAACAATAATAATTTACCCTTACAGTTTCATCATTTTATTTTTCCTTATGCCTTCAAGTCTTTGAAATTGTAAGCGAAAATGGTACACCAGGTGCTCGCGCCAAACACAATCCTAATCTTCTTGTTGCTCGTCAAAGAATAATTGGATTGTTTAGTCTAACAACTCGCTCCTCTAATAATAACAGTATCACCGTCGGTGTTTCTTCCGTTGTTGTGTTGTTCTTTGTTTCTTGCTCTTTGCGCCTTCCACAATTTATAATTACCCGGGTCGGAATTAACGGCCGTAGATTAACGGACCCACCGGGTGGACGTCGGACACCCGACGTCTTGCAAACGCACTAAGCAATAATCGAAAGAGCGGCGGAATAATTTCAGCCATAATTTTAGATATCTTTTAATTACAGCTGTCTCCGGGAAGCAGTTGCTGCCTGCAGTAGCAGGCCGCGGCGGAAAAGTAAATATTTCAGGCCTGACAGTCGAAACTGTGTTTAATTTGCTCGAAACGAAAAGCAAAAAGAAATTACGTACACGTTTTTACTGTTAAGTAATTAATTACGTTGTGTAAGACTACTGGAATTTCGTAACCAATTTTTTCGTAACCAAATCAACAAAATTCACAAGGAAAGAAAAAAAAGTATTTGTGAAATTTTTTTCGTATTTTAGAGGTCGAAGGATTCGCACAATTCCGACCAAATTGATCTATTGTCCAAACCTTTTCCAGAAACCCTTTTCAGTGAAGTGCAGAATAAAATTTTTCTAAGAAGGGCTTAGTATTTACTTCGTCGAGGATCGGACTAACTTTGTTTTAGTAACTAATTACAAGTTAAAGTCATTGTTACGCATTTGCAAAGTGCTGTTTCAATTTCTGATTCACATAATCTATAAGTTTCACTTTTTGCCACGCCCATTTGAATAAGGTGGCACCCCACAAGTCAATAACCAATAATAAAACCTGTAATAGTCTTTACTTCATTCTTTGTTAATAGTGGAAGCTTTTGGGCAGTCTAGCGCGAGCAACTGACAAACATATTCGCTTATTTTTGACCTGGAATATTATGTCCAGTAGGATATTATTTTGCTTTGCCTTTACCTTTCACTTTCTTTTCTTTACTCAGAACACAGTAAGGTTTCTGGGCTATAAGAAGCCTCAGAACCAGTATGAGCAAATTTATTGGCTTTTTCGTTCCCTTCTACATTCTCAAGGCCGGGGGGTACGGGTATCCATTTTAGGGAAATTTCGTTGCCCTTTTAGCCTAGTTCCTTGAGGGATTGCTTGCATTCCTATACGGAAAAAGATTCTGAAGTCAGAACAGTATGCCTTGAATGCCTTTATAGTTGCCTGACTTCTTCTTGAGATCTTTTTGCTCTTTGCACCCCATCTCAGGCACTCCTGGACACATAGATTTACTTCCACGATTGTTGGGTTACTGCCTAAGGCTATTGAAGCCTGATGCTTCCCCATCCCCATGCCCATGCCTGTCCACTTTGCAGTCTTTGATTCATCCGTGTTCTATACCTAGGCACTTTTGCCTAACTCTGCTAATTGGCTTTTGACCATATGGTTAAGGTCTATCAAAGTCAAACACTTTTGGCATCATCTCAGTTTCTCTAATATTTCTGATTGCCAAAAATCCAGAATTATTTGGTTTGAATATCCTATTAGTCTCGGATTAGTCTCAAGGAAGCTCGCATGGCCTCCCTCTGCACCTGTAAGTAAAGTGGAGGAATGCCTAGCAAGACCTTCAGAGCTGCGGTTGGAGTGGGAATTGCAGGAAATATAGGAGCTTCAACTATTAAGACGAATGTACGTTGAAATAATAGATTTGGAAGAAAATAAATTACAAGAAATCGTTGGAACTGTTTGCCTGCCTAGATAATCAAGTATTTTCGAGAAAGTCAAGATATGACGACTAGGACATGGCTACAGAATAAGAAAGTGGTGATTGGAAAGGAGGTACGGGCCAAGAAAAAATTAACAGTGGAGGAACGATTTGGTTGCCCTGCCTTGTCGAGCTTCGGTTCATTTATGATGGCTTTTTTATTGTGTTTCGCCATCTTGACCATCTCCTGAAGTTGGCGAAAGCTTAAATCAGTCGAACAGAACAAAAGTACATGGTCGTCAGATTTAAAACCACGTGACCCCGTCGCGTCGTCAACTCATGAAACATGCCAAAACCAGCAAAGTAAAATCAAACACAATAAAACGAACAGTTTGAAACAGCGACTTCACTTTTCTCAGTGTTGCCAGTTCTGAGAATCAACCTAATTCAAATTGATTCACCTTGGTTGAAATCATTTTTGATCAGCAAATGTTTAACAGAGTGCAATGGAACCATTTCATTTTCTTGAAAACCAGAGTTTCATCACACAGGCCTGAAATCGAAATCACATCCTTCGAGTTTAGGAACTGGAAAATGAGGTGACTAATTGCAAATTCCTGAAATTAGAAGCAAAAGACCAAAACTGTTTCATATTCCATCAAAACAGGTACTTTAATAGATGTTTTTTTTTTTCATTTAATTAAAACAATGAAATGTTTAACGCAAACAAGAAACAATGAGAATCTCTCTGTTAAGGAGTTACCAGACGTTCATACAGGATTGCGAGCATGCGTGCAGTGATGCCGCGACGTCATTACCAAACGTCTGGAATGCTTAATCAATGAAGTGTATTCGGAATTTATCCAATTTATTATCATCATTTTTGTACACTTCATAATTTAATATGGCGCTCTATTTTAAATTAAGAAAAATAATTGCTGAGAGTGTTTTCGATTTTCACTTGCGCTGGTTACACTTCATCTCGTTTTATCACATGAGGTTAAAATATGATACAAACATTTTGAATGCACCCAATGCAACGGAATCGAAAACGCCATGAATATTTTAGTTTCGCAAATGTGCACGCAGGGTTGATAACCCCTTACCTTCACTGTAGTTTACTTTCCGTAAAAAAAAAAAAAACGGTAAGCTATTTACAAGTTTGATTTGAATATTTATGAGTGGGTTCCTATTTTGTTGAAAAGTTGAAATTGAATTGAATGTGACGATCGAAAACAAAAGAAAATAGTAGACAGCGCGGTTTCCTGTTATTTTTCTTTTTCCAGAATAGCACTTTTTAAAATGCAACTTCACAGATTTTATATAAAAGTTCTGAGCAAGTCAAATCCACACCTTAGGCATACGGCATGCGGCATTCGGAGCCTTACACGTGATTGGCTGATTTAAAATTAACGTCGAAACATTCAGCAGATATTTTAAATCAACCTATCACGAATAGGATTGCGAAAGCGCCAGGGCGTGGAAACCCACCATGAGAAGCTTTCAACATTTTTAAGTGTGCTATTTAAAAATCCGAAGAAAGTATTAAGAAGGAATAAGTACTGAAATTACAGATAGAAAAAAAAATAACAAAAGAAAAATTAAACTATTTGGGATTATATGAGTGAAGTATTTCTTCGATTTTAATATTGATAATTGAACATAATAAAAATTATCTCCCTACTTGATATAAGGTGGAATTCTGCAAAAGCTGCTCTGCTGTAGAATAACAAAACGGGTCAATTACGTAGATCGTAGGGGGAATCCCTCTAGGATTCATTTGGTTCACAAACGCACAAACTCGAAGCTGCATGATTGACCTGCATTGGGTCCAAAGTATGAATTGTTAACGACTGCCCGATTTAAAGACTTTGCCCCCGATTCCTTACCTTGTCTATTAATTCGCCCGCCCGCCGCGCGCTTCAAAACTTCCCCAGGAGCTGGTACCTTCTAACGTGTCCCTTCAGAACTGTATTATTTTTGAGTGGGCGGAAAAAAACGTTCTCACGGTTATTTCCGTAAAAGAAACGCGTTATCAACAGGATGTTTAATCTCTAAACTTGCTGAGAGTCGGATAATAGTTTTGAATTCGTGACTCGAATTTCTTTGTGCTAAGTTTAAGTTAAAAAGGGATATGCCAAATCAGTTAATATGCCAAATCAGTTAATATATAATATATAGAATTCAGTGAAAGTTTTTCATTTACTGCAGTTACTGATGATATAGTTGCCAAGATTTTGCTTGCTTAAATTTTCTAGTACTGCTTATGGGGCTGATAATTTCAATATTGATTTATTGCGTTTTTGCTGTCCTTTTCTTTTGCCAGTATTTACTCACATAATTAATCATTGCATAATTTACGGTGTCTTTCCGACACTTTTTCTTTTGCCAGTATTTACTCACATAATTAATCATTGCATAATTTACGGTGTCTTTCCGACATCTGGAAAGAGGCACGTATCCTACCATTATCCAAAATTAAAAATCCTAAATCTTTTAATGATATCCGACCTGTCAGTATACTGCCAGTTCTCTCGAAAGTATTGGAAAGGATCATTTATAATCAACTCCACTCTTATCTCTCAGTTCACGATTTGATTCCTGGAAAACAGTCAGGTTTTCGGCAGCGTTACAGTTGCGCGAGCGCACTGACCACCATAACTGACGACATTGTAGCAGCTCTTGATGACAATAAATACGTATTATTGGTTTTATTAGACTATTCAAAAGCTTTAATCACAAAATAATGCTAGCAATTCTAAAATGTATCGGCTTAAGTCAGAGTGCTTTGAATTTTTTTAATAATTATCTGGTGGGTAGATTCCAGAGAGTGTTTTATAATGGTGTGCTTTCTGAACATCTCGAAATTCATCGAGGCGTTCCTCAAGGGTCAATTTTAGGTCCATTGTTATTCTGTTTATATACCTTTAGGTTGCCTAAAGTTCTTAAACATTGTTGTTATCATTTGTATGCGGATGACACACAGTTGTAGTACGCTTTTAATGCCGATGCAGTTGGTACTGCTTGCTCATATATAAATGAAGACTTAAAAAACTTAGTTAACATTTCAAAACAACACTGTCTGCAACTAAATCCAGCAAAAACTCAAGTTATGTTATTTGGGGGCAAAGGTTCTCGCGTGGATGTTGCTGCTGTGTGAATTTACGATTGGGAAATCACTCTTTGTCACTGACTGATTGTTCAAAGAATTTAGGTTTGTTCATGGATGTGGATTTCAAATTTACTCGACATGTTACAGAACTGATTAAAAGGGCGTATGCCAGTATTAAGTTGATTTATGTAAATAAACACCTTCTTTCAAAAAGCACTAAATATATGTTGTGTGAATCTTTAGTGTTATCCCACTTTAATTACTGTGACACTGTATATGGCCCGTTTTTAAATTATTCTGATGTCACTAGAATACAGACAGTCCAAAATGCATGTATGAGACTGATATGCGGGATCCGACGCAGACAACATATTTCTCATAAACTTATTGAATTAAGATGGCCAAATATCAAAGAAAGAAGATACTTACACTCTGCGCAATTTTACCATAAAATTTTATTATATGAAAGTCTGCCATACTTGTACAATAAGATCACATTCCGGACGGATGTTCATAACATTAATATTCGCTATCAAGGTCTGCTGTCTACACCAAAACATAGATTAGAGTTCTTTAAGTGCTCCTTTAGCTACAGGATTGTTAATGTTATGAATGCCCTGCCGAGTGAGTTTTTAAAACTGAAGCCATCAAAATTTGTGAAAGAATTAATGCAAAAGCTTCTTCGTGACCATAACGACCGCAGCAATCACATTACATATTAATTGCTGTAATGTAAACTGCTGCTAAGTGTAAATTTAGTATACCACAGATTACTTTAGTATACCTTTAGGTTAGTATGTTTGGTGAAGGGGGTAGATCAGGGTATTAACTTTGTTAATGCATCTGACCCTTCTCTATTTAAGCACAGAATTTTCGGTAAATAATTACCTCATATTATATATTTGAATATGTACAATTATTATCTTGTGCTTAATAAACTTATTATTATTATTATTATTATTATTTAATGTAATTTATGTCTGAAATTTCGACTGTTTGCTGTGTACTGCTTCTAGTAAATTACGAATTTCGTAAATAAGTACAAATTCAACTGTAATATTTTGCTCTTTTCATTTTAAAGCTGAGTGTCCACTAGGGCGGTCGCGGCGCAGCGCGACTGCCAAACGAAATGCATGTATATCAATCGAGGTGCGGCCATTAGGGCGGAAGCGCGGCAAGGAAGAGTGCCTATGATCCGACCGACCGCCCTAGTGCACGCTTACCTTAAGAACTCTTTAAAATGTACTTATCCATCAGGAAACATGTATTACATAATATAAAACCATAAGTAAGACGGTTACTTTGAGTTATGCTTGTGTGTCAACAAAGACTTAATCTTGACTTTCGTTGTCAGTTTTAGTACAATCAATCATAACTGGAAAAAAAAAGTTCACGTAAGCGCAGTCGATTTTTTTTTGTTGCTGTCCGAGCCACGGACTCACCTAAGAAGCAATTACTTGTTTGAAGAAATTTAGTGGCACTAATTCTTAACAGCCCAAACACGCGCCTTCGGTAAAACGCTGCAGGTGCACAACACAACCGCAATTTCTCCGACTGAAAACGACGACCAAATAAAAATAACTCCAAAAAAAAAAAGCTGCGGCGAAACGTTCCAATAAAAATGTAAATATTCCGAGCGACCATTTGATCCAATTAATTTTTTCTCGCGCGCCGAAAATAAATTAAACGCGTTTTTAATATTTCACGCCGAATTTACCTGTCATCGTTTAGAGAAGTAACCGTTGCGTTTTTTTATTGTCGTTATCTCTCGACGGTCGAAAAATAAATATGACGCGCGGCTTTCACGTTTTAATTCGCCGGGTTTCGTTCGTTTTTTTTTTATTTATTTAATTTAATTCCTTCTTCGTTGGTGGCTGTCCTCAACTTGCCGCTGCCGCCTCTTGCTTCTTGCGTTTAATTACAATCTCCTCTCTCTACCTACCACGTTAAATGATTTCTTCTTCTTCTTCTTCTTCTTGCCTAGGTGGCGATTTGTCTTCGGGAAATTTAGTATTTGTTTTGTGCCTTCCTGATTTAAGCATCGCCGTGTACGTCTTGCAGAGGCCGACGACGATAAATATTTCTGGCCGCATGATTTACCGCAACAAAAGACAATAACACTGTAATGACGACCCACACGTTAATAATTTTCACATGTCCGTGGATCGTACTACTCGGTATTGTTATTATTTATGGGCCGTATAAAATAATTGTTATTGCGAAGTTACCGACGCGAACAATAAATCTAGCGAACGCGCGATTTCCTTACTCCAAAGTACTCGCGATGTCTTTGGATTATGCATACTTTCGATCCTTTTCGTTCCTGTAAACCATAATAATTAAATCTGCGGGACAGTTTCGTTTACAATACCTGTAATTGTAATCGCTTTCTCTATTTGAAAAAGAGAAGAAAAAAAACAGCAGGTACGAAAACAATAGATCATAAAAACTTAGAAATACATGAATACTATTTAGAAGTTATTGAAAAATAACTAACATCAGAGGACTCGGAGGAAAAAATACTTTAGTCGTACTTTCTCTAACTATAAGCAGTGTATAAAGCTGTTTCAAAAGCTAACACATTACTATCATGTCGTGTGAATTCACGTGAGGACATGCGGGCGTGCTATTGTCACTTCACGCTTTCACGTGATATCACATGTTATTTATTACATGTCATCACACGCTGAGGTTTTCTATTTCGCCTCCTCGATTTCGTAAAGGACCTAAAATTAAAAGAAAAAGATGGCGATTGGATTAATTAAAAAAGTGAGGTTGTAGCCTCGTAGTGGCTTTTAAAATTTGCCCTTCAGATTAATTTTAAATCTATGCCAATATCCTAATTGTGCTTTCCAACATTAAAAGTGAAGTGCAGGAGGTTTTTTAAAGTCCTTCGGACTCCGAGGAAAAGGATGAACTGATATTTTCAATATTTCTTTTCTTTACTTTAATGCGCTCTGTTATTTAGCAAAATTAAATTTGAAAATGAATTTAACAATATCTCAGGGCCCGAAAGTGACTTGTGCTTTTGAAGCTCCGACGCAAACCGATACTATATGGGGTTCACTACACGCACAGGTGCTAGATACCGCTAGTATCGACAAAAAATTAACCTGATTATTCAAACATGAAACGAAAAATATTTTTTTTTGTATAACACTTTATGAAAAGATATTTTTTAGTCACCGTGTACTTCTAGCGTTAAATTTCATCACTAGAGACAAAAGTAAATCCTACTAGTTTTCACCTCCATTTAGTAACCTACTGTCGCTAAATCGAGTCATTTTTAAATGTCAGTTGCACCAAACACTTAAGGTCAGCTTAACTTTAAGCACCGCTTAGAATGTGACTTACTGAAATTTTGCGTAACATCAAACGTCACATTATAAGCAGCACTTAAATTTAAGCTCGACTAAAGTGTTTGGTGCAATTGGCCATTAGTGTTGTTCGCCGTAGCTCTATCCTGATTTCTGAGTCAGAAAGCGATTTAGATCATCCCAATACTAATAGAAATAGTAAACTGGGTCGTAGAAAAAGTAGGTATAGCGTTTAAGTGTTTGGTGCAATTGGCCATTAGTGTTGTTCGTCGTAGCTCTATCACGATTTCTGAGTCAGAAAGCGATTTAGATCATTCCAATACTCCACCGGAAATAGTAAACTGGGTCGTAGAAAAAGTAGGTATAGTGTTTAACTCGTCGAAATCATTTTCCTAAGCTCATGAACAGGAAAAAAAAATTCGGACCACCTGTTCTGCGAACGGTACTAAAATTTAGCACTCGGACTGTATCATCCTCGCCGAAACGTGCGCATTGCACGATTGCACGTCTCCTACTTCCATCAATAACAATTCGATGCATCCCATTGGAGGCCGCGGAAAGGTGGCAAGAGTAAATAATACATTCAGCATTAAAAGCGTCCAACACTAAGTGGCCTGAATTCTTTTCCCTGCTCATGAACATTACCAGACGAGGCTAGGTCGAGTTCTCTCGCTCAAAAAAAATGTCACTTTCGTCTCTCGTTTTATAACGTTTTCCACTGGTTGCATCAGTGTGCACTGAGTGTATTTCCATCTCGTTTTATTACATACAGATGAACCGAGATGGAAATACACTCAGTGCACACTGGTGCAGCCAATGGAAAACACTATAAGTAAAACACTCAATTGTCAAGAAATAATTTTATTGACACACATTTTCTGTTTTATCAACACAGATGTAATTGGCATTTAACCTTGAAAGGTGAGTGTTTGTCTTGTTTTTAGAGTCTCTTATTGAAGTCAGGAATGGAATTAAACCACATTCCCGTTTCCTCATCAAAATATACCGTCCATAAACTCGTCGCCACAGGTAAACTACTCCGGATTGCTTCCTCGAAGGCGGCTTCTTCCAGAGACTTCAGGTTCTTGGGCTTAGTTGGAAATCCAACACCCAGCCTTCCTTATGGACTCCGTAACTTGCTGTAGAGAGTGTTGAGGCATTGACTAGACATCTGTCGCTTGTGGTCGTTTGGATAGAGTGGTCTTACCACCCAAAAAGTTCTGAGGAATTTTGTTTGATCCACGCCGAGGTTGATGGAGATGCCAAGGTTAAGGCCTCTTCGTTCTCCAACTCTGGCATATTCTACAAAATCAATCATGATTCTTCCAATATATTCTAGTTATTCTTTTGCAAATAGGTTAAAGGAATGCTTTGGGAAAATAAAGAAAAAAACTTTTCAAATTCAAATACGTTGCTTGTCTTTAAACTAGGGATGACGACGGGTATCCGGGTACCCGGGTACCCGCTTACTTAGATGGAACCGGTTCCTCTTTTTGAATACCCGTTACCTGATAACTACCCGATACCCGATAATTACCCGTTACCCGATATTCTGAAATTGCCGAACAACCAAGTAGTCTTCATTTCATTTTGCCTAATGTGACCTACATTAACATTTTGCTCGAATGAGCATTAATTATTTCAGATAATTCTATACTGGTTTTTTAAATTGTTAGTTGATACTTATCGGATAGCCAAGTAGTTGTCGGATATCGGGTAACGGGTACTTATCGGGTAACGGGTAACTACCCGGGTATCAATAACGGGTACCCGGGTAGTAAACTTATCGGGTATCGGTATCCCTACTTTAAACAAAATAAACCGTACGTATTCCTTCCTATGGTATTAAATAACACAGCAACATGCTTCTTATTCTAATTGTCTAATTTTTAAACGCAAAGATAATTGATAATTGATGGAAGCAACACATTGATATGACGTGACACTGGTGTTGTTAACACAATACGGTCTACGAGTGGCGTGATATCACGTGAATTCACGTGAATATGTGACGCCTTATGCGAGAAACCAATAAAAAAACTGAGGGGGAAATTAATTTGCCATTCAAATCGTTCGTCAGGGCAGCTTTTTCGAATTAAATCTACATACTAGATAAAATAGAGTAGCGAGCGATACTTAGGAAAGCTACTAATCGATTAAGTATATATTAAAGTAACGACGACTGTGTGCAAATGTGATCGTAAGTATACAAGTACGGTTCTGTGTGAAACCTGTTCGGCGTAAATAATGGCAAGCAAACGTCGGTAGCAGGTTGGTAGCTGGAGGTAGTTCGAAAAGGAGATCAACCGGAGCGCAACGCAACCCTGGGAGCAAAAACCACTCCCGATCTCATTATTACAAAGCGATCGGCCTGTGATTACTCGCCACAATACACCTACACAAATCTCAAATACAGAAGACGTTAATATGAAACAAAGGCAGTTTTCTTTCTTCTTGCAAAAAGACATTACTTATACAGTATGTCCACGGATAACTTACACTTATTACTGATTTGTTAGAAATTTTTATTCTTTCTAATAAGTCTTGCCACATTTGAAATCTTAATTGTTCTTTTAATACTTACATTGACATATTTTTGTAATCGTATCAAGAAGACACAAAACAGATCTGAGACGTATTTGTCACTTCTATTAATTCAAGAACAAGCGGGGATTTACTGCGCCGGTGTTTTGATATTTTTGATATAAAAATTTCTGGTCTTGTATCACCTAGCCGTGGACACCCTGTACATGAACGAAAAAATAATAAAATGAGACTACTCAGAAAAATGTTCGCTTAGCATGAGTTGTGAGTGGTAGTAGCAGTCCACCAAAATACATCAGCGCATCATCTCTGAAATTACAAATGCCTCAACGTAAAACGCCACGGCCAAGAATCCGTTTTCCATTGTTTTGCGTTGCGACGTTGCAGACAGTCTAAAAATAGGTGCGTTACGCACACACGCGGGCACCATCACGCATCATTTTATTCAGAGAGACAATGGTATGACAAGAGGTAGACGAAGAAGTCATTTTTAACTGCAAGTTCTATTCATTGGAATGCATTCTCAACAACAAAACTTATTGGGTACGTCATCGTAATCCCCATCAAAACATGTAGCTCTATAAAAATAAATAAATGTGTAAGCGCCCTCTTCCAAACACACCACTTGTCAAAGAAGAAGCCTGCAGGATAATTAACAGACAGGGAAACTTATAAGGAAAGTTAAAGGCAACCAAACCAACGTGCTTTTTTTTATTTCGTTTGGTTTTAATGTTAACTATGTGATACTGCTTATAACGAAAAGGTCCGTGTACTTGAAGTCATTGTGGCGCCCCAAACTCAACTTTCATGGGGAAGTCAAACCCGCAAAGCTTCGTGGAAGCGAACCTCCCCTTTGTAGTCTGGACCAACCTAACCTAATTTTCAATTTTTCTGAACCATTTGCTTCCTGAGTACTTGAATCAAATTCTACAGGTTCCCTTGATTTTGAATTTCAAGCCTCATGTCAACGAATTCGTTGAGATATTTACGAAATAATTCTTGTTAGTTTTTTTTTTTTCTTTTTTGAGGATCACGTGCTTGCGCTGATCATTTCGTTTCCCCCCGAACTGTCGCAAAGGTTTTAACTATTTAACTTGGAATCCTTGAGCCACTTCAACTTGGCTAAACGCAGAATGTGTTACTGGCTCATTTCGACTTAACCAACTTTTCGTAATATCATTAGTGAAATTTATTTTTACAGGCTCCGTGCTGGCCCTGAAGCCATCTCTGTCCATCGTGTTTTGTTGACACTTGAATCAGATTCTACACATTCTCTGAATTTTGTTGAACGTGTTTGAAGTATCGTTTCAACGAATTCGTTGAGATCTTTACGAAATAATCTTTGTTTTTTCTTTGAGGATCACATGTTTGCGCTGACCAAATTTTGTTTCCCGTACCGACAACTTAATTTCGGATTTTGGCATTCGATTATGCGAATCTATCTGCGACGGTTTCTTTGTTTGTAACGTACCTGACTGACTGAAGTAAATATTAGTCTTCATAATACTTGTAAAAAAATTATTCATGTTTTTGATGCAAAAACAAATAAAATGGTACCTCAAATTTGTATTATTAAAACAGTTTGCTTTTTATACATAATTATTGTTAAAAACAGAATTTATTTTTCGTTTCGAAATAAATAATCGGCAAGATTTTGTTCAAACTTTAATGTACATATAAACACGAACTGCATGTTTCACAAAGAAATCTCAACTTCCAACAGAACTATGCAGTTTTAAAATGCTTTCAATTTAAAAAATTCCACAATTTTGACATTTTTACGAAAAAATCAAATTTTTGTGCAATTCTTCAGGCATGACAGTTGACAGTGGTTTTCTTTCTTAAAAAAATGATTTTTTTATTCTTATAATAATTTGTTTTCTTTTTTCTTCATATATTCATTGACTCTTGTTTTGTCTTAGATTCTTGCATTCCATTTTTTCGGCCCACATAATTTTGTAGTCAAAAATCACGGTTTCTTTTACACATTTAAACCTTTACTATTTTTTTTTTAATTTTTTGCAAGTAGATATAATTTGTCTGCCTTTTACTAATTTTTAGATTTATTTTTTCTTCATGTTAAAAACCCCAACACATTTGATTTGTTATTTGTCTGCAGCATACTTTTTCATCTGCTTCTCTTACTTTTTTTTTTTTTCAGAAATTGCAATGGTTTGATTCATTAGTTTCCTTTTCCATTTTCTTCCATTCCTTCTTAACGCAGTAATTTCTCTTCCTTATTTCCTTCTGCAAAATTTTCATTCTATTTAGCTTTCTATGTTGTCAAAATTGCCAAAATTATTTAAATTTCTTTCTCTGCTTCACCATGAGTGCAATTTGTTTCTTTTTCTATTTTTTATTTTCCTAGTTTTGATGATTCATTTGTCAATATACACTTTTTTCCTTCACTTCGCATAATTTTAACTTTTTTCTTCTTGTTCATTTTCTGTTCTTGAATTCGAATTTATTTATTTCGATTTTTTTTCAGACACGTGATTTTTATTTTCTTTCTTTTACTTTTTTCCTCGACTTTTTTCGAATTAAGATTGCTGCTTATTTTTATTTTCGTTCATTAGTAGGTACATTCTTTTCGTATCAGAAAAATTTGAGCAAAAATAATTTAATTTTAACTCGTCTTCGTTTTTCTATTTTCTGTTTTTCCAAAGCATTAGACTCTTTAGTTTTGCTCGTTTCATTTATGGTTTTCTTTTCAATTGTGTTCAGTTTTCCAATGTGCTAGTTTAACTTTTCTTCGTTTGTTTGTTTGTTCATTTATATTTTTTATTAACATTTTTTTAAGTTTGCTTTTTTTTTCACTAGGTTCGATTTCTATTACTTTCCATGACTTTCTACATTTTTAGTTTTGTTTTGAATACTTTTTTTTATCTGATTCAGTTTTATCCCGTTGTTTATTTATCTATGTGCTTTTATTTACCGTCTTTAAATTCTAGTTTTGATATTTTTTTAACACAACTTCGTTTCGAATTCGTTTTTCATCGCATTCATATTATTTTTCTTCTTCAACTGTCTGCAGGTATAATATTAATTTTTCTTTTTCTTTTCTCACGGCATTCGTTATTGATTATTTTTGTTTGTCAACTGTCGATTCGTTTGTATTTTTTTTTTAGCCTTCACCTTCTCTGTTTCATTGTTTTGTTCACGATTTTACGCATTTTTATTTTGTTTTGTTAGTCTTACTCATTTATTTGACTTCTTTCTGGGCGCGCACACTTTTTGATTAATTTAAACTTGCAACGGCATTCGTTTTTCATTTTCAATTGTTTATAACCGAACTTATTTTTCACTTGTCGTTAACCGAAATCGAAGTTCGATTGTTTTTTTTTTTTACAACCTTTGTTTTGAAGCCTGTGACTTTACGCGCCATTTTCTCTCCCGTTCAGTACCGACCTATTTTTGAATTGTTGTTGAATTGAAGTGATTGTTATTTGGATGCAATCATACTTTACGTAATTACTTGAGTTGACGTCTTATTTCCGATGTTAATTCTTTTAATACACGTATTTTATCACCTAAGCCAGGAATAGGCACTGTACCCCCCTCATCATGCTAAACGTTACAAGTGCGACCGTTGTACTTATTAAGTATTTATTTGCCGCACGCTTGTCCGTGAATGCATTTTCGTTTCCCCGATCCAACTGCGAGCGGGGTTAGCTCGTTCAAAGCGCCCGAGAGCATCGCCGATCTCAGGTAGTCTCGTAGTTTTTTTTTTTTTTCGAAAACTCTCCTTACTTCCCACCCTCGTTGTACCAATTTCTTTATTTTTCTTTTATGTAACTATAGATATTACGATGTGTCCGTTCATTACGACCCAAGCAATTCCTCCACGGAGATTTCGGTCTACGCAGGTAAGACCTATTCACCCTTAGTTACGTTAGTTGTTAGGGTAAAATCTGGCCCCCCAACTTTAACAGGAATAGTTTTTTGTACGTATGTAACAAATAGGTATGCAAATTATAAATCATTTTTAGTTAATCTGCTGTAAAGTTTTATCAGGTGTTCTCCTGGGGCCACGCCCAACCGTGCCACTGGCCTTCTGAAATTCCCTGAAAAAAATCAACATCAACTTGCAAGAACAATGCGCCGTAATGAACGAGGGAGCGTTTCGACAAATTTACGAGCGACAAGCTCGCGCGTCTCATACGCACCCGTGACATAAATCGTTGACGTTTTAATTATGTTGGTCGGACTATAAAGATCGGTATCGTACTGGTAGGATAAGTAAAAAAAAATTTTTGATGTTCCCTGGTCTTCTTAATTATTTTTTTTTATTTTGCTTCTTCCTTGGAACAGCACAGATCTCTTGGGAGGGCAAAGTCATGCTCTTTATGTTTCTCACAAAAACAAACATTGTAGTCTTTGGAATACTTCTGTAATCTAGTAAATTTAATTCAACTGGCATAACATGGGTTGAGGAGTTCCGCGGTCAATGAGGACTTCATATCCCGTCAGGATCTAAGTGTATGGCGTTGAGTGGGAGGCAGTTACGCGTTTTGAAATGATTGGTGATGTGATAGTCTCTGGTAATCGCACACTTAAAAAAATAGAATGCTATTCTAAGAGAGTAGACTTGACAAACAATTTTCCATTTAATATTTTTATTTTTAAATAAAACGAAACAATAAATATTACTTTAATAAATCGACTTACTACGAAATATTCTGTACAAAATACAAAAAAAAAAAAAAACAAAGGTGAGTAAGTAAACTTACACGTGAACCCCACTAGAGATTAGATCACAACGTTCAGATAAAAAGTCTGAAGCATATTTCTCACAGAGAACACATTAAACACATCCGCATGCGTTTCGGGCAGGTGAGCGACGGTTTCTTCGGTTATCTTCACGAACCAAAACAAACTGACCGGCGTCATTTCGATAAGCCGGGAAAATTCGAAAGTCGGGATGAATCGCCTGATCCCCCCCTCCTTCAAAGCTTTGTGCACCACCTGAGCGCAGTTATTGAAGAGCAAATTATAGTCGGCCTTCTGGCGAAAGAAGTACCACCATTTCTTGATGTCAGCCTCGTCCAGTCTCACCCTGGATAGGTCCAGGATCCTATCGGCGTGTCGGCCTTCCGCCACCAAATCATCTTCATACGTATTCGACCTGTTCCGTTTGTTTATGATGAAGGTCTTTCCACGTTCCCTCGGCCAAAAACTGATGTATGTACCATCCGATAAGCTCATCGATAAGTGACCCAATTGACCCGTTGTTAGACTCACGTGCCAGAGGTACAACCTTATCATCCTGGGTAGCACAAGGCACTACGCGATCATTATTTCACTTAGACGGATGCCTTTCACATGATTGCCAAAGAAGTGCCTCTCAACCAAGCAATGATTTACAAGCAATGAAGAGTTTTAATCTTTGCGATAGATAAGATAAATCGTTGCGTGATATGTACCTACCATGAATTTAGGTGAGTAATCGCGCACATTTCATCAATAATATCAACAATTTCGATTTGAATAAGAAGAACACAAATAAAAAATCGTCGCGTCGCAGACAAATCGGAACGATTAAATTAATTCGTTCTTAAGCTTGGTTTTAAATCAATTCAATCCCTATCTGGGCTAAAAGGATTACATATACCTCCTACAATTTATTTGTTTTTCTTCCACGAAGCCAAGTCATTATCTTTTGGTTTCCTTTTTTTTTGTTTTCATCTTCTGACATGAGAAAATGAGCAGAACCCACAAGTGTGAATAACACTTGAAGAGGTTTAGCGTTCATGTAACAACACAAAGGTTGTAAGCACGGCTGCAAAACATCAACAGTGCCTCGCCGGAACCGAAAATAAAACAAAATGCCATTTACATTTCAACATGTAGTACAAACTTGCACATGTTTGACTAGTAAATAAGATGGCATTAGTGTTTGGCTGCCAACGAAGCCATGCCACGCATATTTTACGGCAATATCATCCGTCGTCGGGATTATTTACGACGCGGGGGCGGAAATTACCGAGTGATGATGCGAACGGTGACCCAGTTTCATGGGAAAAATTTGCACAAATTTATTGGACTTTAATAGAGAGAGTAACTGTATTGCCAAAAGAAAAAGAATACTCAAGTATCCTGGTTTTAAGTTATTGGCGGTCATGTACACTTACGTACACTTTACACTGTGCTCTGTTTTTGACGTCATTGATGTACTGGATTAGAAAGTTCAAGTTCCGATTTGGTCTTGGTCAGTCCAGCTCGAAGTTTTTTGAATTTATTCTTTGATTGCCCCAAGTATCCTGTTTTTGAATTTTTCACATTTATATACACTTTATACTGTGCTCTGTTTTTGGATAGTCGTTGATACACTGGGTCAGAAAGTTCAATTTCCTTCCAATGTCATGTTGGTCAGTCTAGCTCCCTATTTTTGGACAAATCCTTGAATTTATTCTTTGATTGTCACAAGTCACCCGTTTTTGAATTTTTGACATTCATGTACACTTACGTACACTTTGTACTGTGCTCTGATTTTGGATGGTCATTGATACATTAGGTTAGAAAGTTCAACCTTCTTCTGTTAACGTGTTGGTCAGTCTATTTGCGTCCTTTTGGACGCTTGGAATTTTTGAACTTATTCTTTGATTGCCTCAAGCATCCTGTTTTTGAATTTTCGGCAGTTATGTGTCTAAGTTGGTTAGTTTGGTACAGCCCCAGAGCTGAATGACATAAGACAACTTTAGAACTTGCTTCGAGTTCTTTCTCAATATTGCTTTCTTTCTGCTTTAACTGCATCTTTGATTTCCATCTCCGGTTTGCAATTTTTCTTCGGATTTTTTTTTCTCTCGTGCGAGAAAAGTTTTAGAAGCAAATGTAATCGACGCACGTTTCAAAAAAAAAAAAACAGAACGACGACCAATTTATGTCCCGTCCTTTTCAATTTCAAAAGAAAAGAGAGAAAACAGATGACTAACGACTTTTTTCGACGCATCAAATGAAAAGAGAAAGTGATTTCAACTATCGCGTTGCGTCGACCTTACTATCAGGTTTTGCATTTTTTTTTTCGATTTTTTCTTCCGTGCAAGAAAATTTTTGGGAACAAAACAAACAATTTTGAAAAATAAATGATTTTTTTCGAATCTATAAAAAAAGAAAAGAAAACGAACGTCGATTCTACGTTCGTCTTATGTAAGATACGAGAAAAATCATTGAAAACTTTCAAAAACAAATGAGAAATAAATTTTCCCAGCGGTCGTTAACCTCATGTTTGCAACTTTTTTTCGCTCAAGAAAATTTTTCGAATCGCAAAGTATTTCAGAAAAAACAAACGAATTTTTCAAGTCGGTTCCATCTTTGAAGTGAAAAATAAAATAAAATAAAAATGACGATTCTTTTGCAGATGGCAATTCACATTCGTTTTTTTTTGTTACAGGAAAATTTCAAAAAAAAAAAGGAAAAACAATTGAACCATGAATTTTTCCAACGGGCGTTGTTTGGCTGTTTCAAAGTTTCAGACTTGAAAATAAAAAAAAAAAAAAACAAATTAATGGCGATTTTAGCTGTCGTTAATCTGCACTTCTACGATTTTTCTATTTTTTTCCGAAGAACACAGTTTTGGAGACAGGAAAAACCCAAAGAATTTTTAAAGTGATTAGAGTGATTTTCACCCTCGAAATTAAATTAAATGCATAAAAAATTTAAATTCCTGGAAAATTCATTCTTCATTTGTTTTTTGCTTCCTTTTTTCTAGTTACAAGAAAATTTCGAAAACAAAAGGAAACTACTGAGCAATGAATTTTCCCACGGAGGTTGTGCTCTTTCAAAAAATTTCAGACTTGAAAATAAAAACAAAAACAAACGAATAACGATTTCAGCTGTCGTTAATTTCCAGTTGACGATTTTTCCATTTTTTTTTCTATCGTAGATCACTGTTTTGGAAACAGAAAAAAACCAAAGAATTTTTACAGAGCGATTTTCATCTTTGAAATTAAATGAAGCGCGGAGAAAATTAATGGCGATTACTGGAAAATTCATTAATCATTTGTTTTTTGTTTTTTTTTTAACCTAAAGTGAGCACCGACCACCCGCGTGAAATATCTCGAGCGCGGTTCGAACCCACGACCCTGCGATTGCAAAGCCTTGCGACTTACACCGTTCAGGCGTTTTTGTATTAATTTTTATTTCATTTTCATCGTTGAAATAAAAAAATAAAAACGAGAAATTAATGCCAATTTGCGTCCGTTTCCTTGCGAAATAAAATTAACAGAAAATTTAAAAACAAAATAACTAAGACTTACGAATTTTCCAGGAATCGTCATCAATGTTTCCCTTGCTGATTTTTTTAAATCGCCCGTCCGGGAAAAATTCTTTTGTTTTTGAAACACAGGTCCATCTACCGATTACGCATTTGATTCCAAAAATGTCATTGCATGACAAGAAAAATAGAAAGAAAGAATACAAACTGGTCAACGACTGCTGAAATTATTGTTCATTTGTTCCAGTTATTTTTTTTGTCGTTTCCAACCCAACCCGACTCAAAAATTGGCAATAAAAGGTTGTTAAATTTAATGTAATCCAAAATTTGCTCGTTCAGAGAAGATATGTTTTGGCTTGAACAAAAACTGTAGATTGAAAAATAGTTTGAAATGAGGAAGAATTAAGAACTGAAAGGAACACACCATCAGAGCATTCTTTGTTTCTTCCTGATGAAATAAACGAAAGAAAGGTCGACGATATAATAAAGAATTTGCAGAAAAATTGAGACGAGAATTCTAAGAGCGTCGCGTCGCGTCAGTTTGCTCGGAAGTCATATTTATACATCTCCTTTTCGTCTAAAAAAACATTTATGAATGTGGTGGGATTGTTACCCCCAACCTTTCGGAACCATCTGGAATTCGAATCATTGGTTCCGCGCGAAGCTTTTAATCTAAATCTATTCTCCGGTAGATGTCGTATCTATTAATCTCAAATATTCACAATTTCTTCACCTCCTAATAAATTTATCTGCCAGGTATTATCCTTGGAAACCATTGTATCGATAATAGCTTCCGAGGATACTACCTGGCAGATAAATTTATCTGTAGGTGAAGAAATCGGGCCTTAAACTTGTTCATTTCTTCACGATTAAGCGACGCTAGACCAATGGATTGGACATTAGTTACTAAAGTTAAGAAAAAAATAATAATTGTGGTACAGAAATTGCTCCTGTTTTTCAAAAGTAAAACTTTGCAGATCCACTTTATTTGAAGGCAGTTGCCGCAAGTAGTTACGTAAATAAGTGTATGTAAATTACACCTAAATACAAATTACAGATAAATAAAACCATGAAGTACCCTGTCGTTCGTTTTTGACTCCTTTTTTCTTCACTCGGCGGTTTTTTCGATCGGGCTATCCGAATCGCATCTACATAAATTTGAATTTTCCCTAAAACGAGCTTATTTCAGAAGTTTACAAGCGAGCCGCGAGCGGCCGGCCATCACAATAATTCGACGGGCGGCGGTTGCGCTGAAGGCGAACGGGCCACTTTCGATGAGGCGGCAGATTAAAACGCAATTTTCGACAATTTTTCAACGTGGGGCATTAGCATACGACTTATACGAACGCGGCAATTTTCGATACACCAGTAATTTCTCTTCCATTTTAATAAATCCACATCCTGATGGCGTGGCCGTATCATTAGGCACTATAACGGGGGGCAATTACCGGCGATGATCGGATTGATAAAGTTTTTTGGCGCAACGGACCTAATTAGGGTGCTCATGGCTTTAAATTAATTAAGAAGAGCACGAGCGCGTGAGCTTTTATTGTCAATATCGTCATCGGGCGGGATTATGATGGGGGGGCAGGCGGCAGGCAGGTGGCAAATATTAACAGTGTTAGCTTTAGACCACCCAAAAACCTGGTGGTGCTCATTATGATGCCTTTTTTTCCGAATTCATGGCTTTTTTGAAATTATTATCTTGATGCGCGACCGTGAAGGGTTTACGGGCCAGACGCCGTAAAGTAATTGGTTAAGTCTACGTCACTGCTTACTTTGGTAAGTTCACCTGCGGGGAATTATTTTTTAAATCTTCGTTTTTTGATTTATTTCGGTTTATGGTGATTATCATTAACAAATGACAGGTTTATCTGTTTTAAAACGTGTCGATGTAATTCGTAAGAATTAATTTTTTATACCTACAATATTTCTTGAAGTCTTTAGTTTTGAAGAATTAAAAGTACCTACCCTATTAATAAATAGTGTACAAGGTTCAGAGATCTTCTGCTTTTTTTTCTTTTTAGGTAAGTGGTGTCAAGGGCAAACATTGAGTTTTACTTCAAGATCGATTTCGATCGGAGTTTAGGGACAGCCTGTATATAGTAGCTTACTTAGAAATGTGTATGTGTGTAGGCATATTTACTTTGTTATACTAATTTTCTTTTTATATCCTGCCATGTCACGTAGTATTTATTTGTATATATGGATCAACTTAAAAGTATTAGAAAAAGAGCAGCATATCTTTCTGGAACTGCTGAGATTACAAAAGATTATAGATTAATCTTTTGGTTACAGCCCTTGAACCAACAAATATTAGGAGGAGTTTGCACCGAGGGCAAAAACTTTCAGATCCAAAAAGTCAACTTGTGAGCATCAATCTAGCCAAATTTAATTTATGCGACATCCTTAAAGAGGGAATGCTTATATTTCGTCGCGTTCCATTCTTATGCTATCCCTGTCGCTCTGGTGACCTGCTGACGCCTTTTGCTGCGTAAGGGACTTGCAATATACACTTAATTGATCCTGAGACTTTACACAATCCTAATTTATACTGACTTAAACTCTAATTTTAAAACGATTTAATTTTTGTCTTGACCTTTAAGTTCTCTTTCTACTATGCCACTGTAAGACGAATAGGGGTTGAAAACCAACTTTTTAAACCCTTTTGTCCCCATTTTTTTTTAACAATCCGTACAACGTTGAATTTCGATTTCTTTGTTAATAGCGCTCTGGTTTTAGCCTGGAAAGCCAGAAATCGATTTCCTCCAAATTGTTTTCCATGAATTGCTCGAATGGCGTCTACTTGTATTTTGGGGTTTTCGAACCCTTCTCAGCCTGCTTAATATTCCTTCTTTATAGTAATTCAAATGAAAATTGGAATCTTTAATACTTAACAAAATATATTCAACTATAAAAAAAAATTCTCACAATAACAAAGAGAAGGAATATGCGGTTTTAATTAAACTAATTAAATAATGAATTTTTAACAATTAGCATCAAAATTTTGTTGCAAATCGTTTTTGATTGCAGGTCAAAATGCGTTCGTAGGATGTCGCTGCTTTAGCTATTAATTAGCATAAAGTTGAAACTAGAATGTGAAAGAGAGAAGGGTAGAACTACATAAATCAGTTTACTTCTAGAGACTTTTGTTAACAAGGATACCCTCACCCTCACTCAGAAACTTTTGTTAATAAGGATACCCTCACGCTCCCTGGTCGTGGATACTTCTTAGTTACACTCTATTTAAACTAAATCAGGAAAATTGAAACAGGGAATGAATTTTGAATTTCGAAAACTTGACGAGGAGGAATATTTAAGACGCGTGTTACAAGTCATACTCGAAACTAGGGTTGCCAGGTGTTCTTTATTTTAAGCGACGTTCCCCATCAATAGTAAGTACTTAGTTATTTAATAGCGAACAAAAGTAAAAAATTCGAAGTATCATCCTCTATTCTCAATTTCAAAGCAGGGGACAAGAGCCATTTTTGGGTATGATAGTGGGTATGTCCTTTAAAATAGAGGACGTCTGGCAACCCTACCCGGAACTCTTTTCAAACTTTCTTCTCTGATCCTATGTATTACGAGTTCCGGGGTGACGTGTAGTTATAGCTAGGCCCGGAATTTCTTGGAAATCCCTGATACTGGAAGCTGCTCTTTGGTAAAGCATTTCTCGTTCTGCAAAGCAGTGCAATGCAAGCTTGTTCTTATTTTAACATGATACCATAGTATAATCTTTTTTCGCAGTACACTGCAAGCTGACTAGTACTTTAGTTATAGAAGCTGCATGCTTTTAATTTTGTATTTTCAAATTAATTGGATTTCTAATTCAAATTAATCAAACTTCAACTTGATTTCTCTTTCTTTCAATCTACATAATTTAGTAATGTGTCTTAAGTAAATAAAGTGTACTGAAGTGCACTAAAATAATGAAAGGAATCTGGATTCTTGCACCTAGTCGAAGAGGAAATTGTTTATCCGAACTCGCCTACCATTTTTTGGGTGTAATCAGTTTTCGTTTACACTTGTCCTTGAATGACACAATCTTCCTGCACTGAATTGCATTAAAATAATGATAAGAATCTGGATTTTTACACCACATCGAAGAGGAAAATCTTTACCCGAACTTGCCTACCATCTTTTGGGAGTAGTCAATTTTCATTTACACTTGTCCTTGAATGATGATATAAGCCACAATCTTCCTGTACTGGATGGATTGGATGCTTGTGATACTAATACCCGATTTCTTCACTTCCTGATAAGTTTATCTGCTAGGTATTATCCTTGGAAACCATTGTATCGATAGTAGTTTCCGAGGATACTACCTGGCAGATAAATTTATCCATAGGTGAAGAAATTGGGCCTTATTTAGGTATTTGTAGGATTTACACCAGATTGGTATCCCAATTGATGTCTTCATATGGGATGAAGACTGTATTGTTTCATCGTTCCCTCGTGGATAATTTAGATTTGTTTAGGCCTTTAGGTTATCGCTTCTAGAGTTCATGTTTGTCATGCTCACTAACGTTGCTGCAAACGCTGTAAGAGGGTCAAAAATTTTCTTGTATTTCTACAATGGCGGTTCGGCAATGTTGTTAAACCTGAAATTCCATAAAATAAGAACACGCCGAAGGGATTTGTGGCTTGTAGTATAGAATTAAGCGCTGAATTTAAGTTCCTTTTCTTTCCTCTTTTTTTGGGGGGGCCTGGTTCGCACCCGCCGAAGTGCATGCATATCGAACATATTCCGCGGCAATTACGCGCAGCAAATGTAAACAAACGCGAAGGATATCAGCATTAATAAGGCCCCGCACAAAAGGGCAAATTAATAACGGCTCGGGAAGAATTCCGGCTAACGTATTGCACGTGTCAGGCGGGAGTTTTGATTAATGGCGACGCAAAGGCGCAAAGAGGATGGCTTTGTTCGCGCACAAAGGCAGGCTGCGAACAAGGCGCACACGGTAGCCGGACTAAATTAGCGTCCGCAACGAAGATATTGTAATTTGTCTTCGCCGCCGTAAATACATCAACATTCTAATCGGGGAATACCGTTTTATTTCTCGTCCTATCGAGCGGGTACAAGATACTACGACATGGAGGAAGATCTCCTGGCGATAAGGGAAATACCAACTTTTTTCGCCGGCAACATTTACATGGAGCGTTGTACATACGCACGACAGCGACAAACAGTTACTTTATTGCCTCTATAAGTTAACACCGATAGAATTACAAGACAAATCTTTAAAGAGAAAGTTTGGACTAAACAGAACTCCTCACTTCGAAAGTGCAGGGAAAAGAGGAGTCATGATGATTATCCAATGGAACAATGGAATACGACTCTAAATAATCATAAAAGCTGGAACCAACCAAAGCACTTTACGAAAAGGCGACAGTTAATTCGTCCAAGTTGCTACTTAAAACAGAGGAAGAAGAAAAAACCGGAAAAGTTTGCGGGGAATCGAAAAATAATTTTGGTTTGGATTTACGTGATTGGTTGTAGAACTTGTAGAGGATTGGAAAGGAAAATAATTCGAACCTCCTTTAGCAAATCTGTAAGACGAGATACGACCATGGAAAATGGGTTGGTACAAACTCCTTTGAAGTTTAATATGACATGTCTTACATCAGAAACAAATAAAAAAAAAAGGAAACTTTAATTTCCTTCTTCAGACTACCGACGATGACTTTCTTTCCTTCTTCCAGATCGCTTTGATATAAATGACAATGCAGATCCGACGAATGCAATGTTTACAAATGCAAGCCAAATGTAATCTATCACGGTAGTACCGATGCATTATTAATCAGGGCGCCACTGAACAAAGTAAGCAAGTCAACAACGAGTTAGCGTGTCTGCGTGCTCAACAGGTCTTTGGTAAGGTGCGCTGCCTGGAGGCGCACCGTGTGCAGACGCTACCCGCTCTTCGACGTCCGTATACGGAAGGAAATTACCCGCATCAGCACTTGTTGATATGTTGTACGTTGCAGGCTGACCACGCACGTGCGAAACACGTGAAACGAAATACGTCGATTCTTGATGGACCACTTGAACAATTTGCAAACCTGAATCTCGAAGGAGGAAAAAAGAATGCCAGAATAAAAAGAATCAGACCAGAACCGAGGTAAAGTTTAGGTCGAAGGATCTCCAACTGACTTTTGCCTAAGATTCTCCAGCGAAATGAATTTCTGCAATTGGAAATGTCGAACGCTGGAAATCAGGGTTTTGGGAAACTCATGGTCACGATGTGTGAGCGTGAGCAACGTTTAGGTTTGTGTGCGTGTGTGTTTTTATTTTACAAAAGATTTCATTTACAACAAATAAAGGAACATAAAACAAATTAACAAATGTCAAAGGTTAAATTAATTAATCTGGAATATTCGCCTGACAGCTACACGGTGCCTTGGCCGAGGATCTTTTTAGTTTAGGATTAATCGATAAGTTGTCGATAAAATGTCGAGCTTGCTTGCAACAGTCAAGGACTCACTCGCCGATGAAGAAATTCCTTTTCATCCTTTAGTAAGGCCGGTGAAGTGTTACGGTGTGAAAACTGTTTTTAGGGAATACCTGTATATTCAGTTCGACGCGTGTTGCATCATCTTAGGAAGCCGAGTGGGTAGTAAGCGCTTCAGATCATTTCTCGTCGGCTTTATCGCGGCAAAAACTGTTTTTTTATTATCATTTTCGTCGTCACTGAAATAATTAATTTAGACACTTATTTCGGCATTCGTTTTAAAATACTCCGTCCATGAAATGGTGCAAATTATCGATGAGTCAGCACGTTTCTTGAAGTTTTAATTAGTGCTGGCTAAAACGGGAAAAAAATTGAAACCGAATAATCGGTTTCCTTAAAACAGGTTTTGAATTTTTTTTTTTAATGATTAAATTTTTTATTTAATAGAAAGTCGATATTACATTAATTACTAACTACTAGCTAATAAGCTAATCAAAGAACAAAACAATTTTTGCAAACAATTGTCTCTTAAATAATAATAATTCCTTAAAACGATACAACGTGATCAACAAAAAGTTTTACATATAATCGGTTATCCAAATAATGGTTGAAACCGGTTATTCGAATATCCAAAAACCGATTATTTCGATATTCGAAAAACCGACTTTTGTATTATCCGAATTGGTTAACCAACATTCCGGTTAATTACGTATTAAGTAAAGCTGATTGATAAAAAACAAATTCCACTGAATTTTAATTCCAAAGCCCGATTTTACAATGGTCAGATGTACAGAATTTCTTGGAATCTAAAATGAAACGATTGTTCAAAAAATTAATTCGAATATCCGATTATTCAAAAATCCAAAATATTCGAATATCCGATTATCCAAAAATCGATAATATTCGAATATCCGGTTATCCAAACAATTGGATGTTCGAATAACCGATTATCGGGATAACTGGTTTTCGGTTTTACTTAAAATCGCGTATAATCCAAAACCGGTTGACCGGTTATCCAAAAAATCGATTTAGTTATTTAGAAATTATTATTTTACGCCTTTGGAGAGTCATAATAATATTTACGTCGGCGTCTATTTTTTATTGAATTAATTCGTGTGAACTCCTGGTTTTTGCGAACTAACATTTCGACGGATAATTTACCCTTGATCTTTGACGCTAATGAGGTTTCTTTACGTCAAATTGATACTCTCGTTGGTTCCTGCTGATGTCACAATAGTTTTGATTAGTGGGAATCATTTCTTTCGAACATTTGGGGGGGCTTTATTAATTTGTATCGTACTTCGGCTTCGGAAACTCAGTCGTTGGCCGACATCCTCCTGATGGTCGGTCCACATTTTAGGTTGCTGTTGAAGACCTACGTTGGAAGATTTCCTCATGATGCGACTTTACGTCGGTTATAATTAGGCGCTGGAAGGAACTAAACTTTTCGGAGTTGTGGCAGTTTATTGGTTTCATCTGCAAACTTTTCAATTTTGGCTACCAGTTTTAGTTTGGATTTGGATTTGGTAACGAGCTGCATGTATGACTTATTTCAGAAGAATGACGCTTTTTCGACGTTCTGCGATTTAATTCTACGAAGTGACGATTATACCGAATTTTACTGTAAGCGTTTTTAACAAATATTTTCTTGAAAGTAGTCAACCGTGGAAAACCGTACATTCATGTCGTTGGAATCGTCACTTGCACGATAACTTTTCAAAATTTTCCAAATTTTCTTTAATATTTAGATTTTCCCCGCATTATGCTTGCTTCGGAGATTCAAGATTCAAAACTGTCACATTTTTGGAAGCCCAACAAAATGGATCAGACTTGAGAAAAGTCGGAAGAATGTAAATAGAGAAAAAAGAAACAAACAAAAACAATCGAATCATGTTTCTAAATAAAACGAGAACACGGAAAATTCTTTGCGCGAGCGACATATAAAGAAGAAACCAAAACAAATTTCAGAAACAAAAGACGATCGCTTTGATGTTCAAAACAAGAAAATAAATCAAATAATAAAAATCGAAGATACAATTGGAAGTACTTTGGGAAGGAATCTCTTTCTCGAAAATTTGGAGAGAGAAAAGAAAACAAGAAATTTCAGAAACAAAAGCGATCGCTTAAACTTTAACAACAAAAGATCGATCGTAATAAAGCAAAAAACCTAACCCTGAAGTGGACAAAGGCAAATTAAAAAAAATCGGAAAAATTCTCAAAATAAAATAAAACAGAAAAAACAAGAGACTCGGACGATCTTGCTAAAATATTAAAAAAAAAAACAAACGCAGAATATTCTTTGCGCGAGCACCGACCAAACAGAAAATTAATAAATGTCAGAAACAAAAGATGAGCGCTTTAATTAATAAAAAAAAGAAATCTCAGACCCAATCAAATTAAAAAAGGAAGACAAAAATGAAAGTGTCTTGGACGGAATTCATTTTGAAGAAAAGAAAAAACAAAATTCAGAAACAAAACGCAATCGCTCCAATTTAAACCAAAAAAAAATATTTAAAATACATAAAGAGAAATAAGCCAGATTAGGATAAAAAAGGCAAATTAAGAACAAAATAGGAAGAAGTAACTGAACGTAAATTAAACACAGAAAGAAAACAAAAGACATATTATACGTATCGCGAACTCAATCCGGGGACACACTGTATAAATTTTAATTCCAATCTTACTCAGAATAATTACTTAATTTATTAAAGTGATTTTGAGCTAACTAATGAATCGTTGGTTTTTAACAAATAAAGCTTTCAATAACGAAAAGCTCAAGTACAAAGTTTTTTTAATCTTGAACCACTTACAATTTTCATCGGACAAGAATCGACTTCAATTATGGAAAGCTCAAGCTTAATTTTATGGGTATGGGACAATTCGTCGTCGCCATAGAACCTATTCGCCGTCGGCCCAATTCGCCGTCGCTAGTTGATGTTTTATTTAACTTGATGAATTTTAAAAGTCTTTCTGATTATTTTGAATATCCAGGTTATTTATTTTTATCCTATTTTCATTCAAAATAATCAGAAAGACTTTTAAAATTCATCAAGTTAAATAAAACATCAACTAGCGACGGCGAATTGGACCGACGGCGAATTGGTTCTACGGCTAAGACGAATTGCCCCATACCCATAAAATTAAGCTTGAGTTTTTAAGTGCATAAACCAAAATAATATTTTCATACCGTATTTTTGAATTATTGAATATTGTGACGTTTGTCAAACTTATCTGTAACAGTCTCGAAATAACTATTATTATTATAGTGCGACCATTATAAGAGACAAAATTATGAACAGCTTGTGATGTAACAACGAATAAAATTATTTTCGAGATGATCGATTTGTTCAAAAAACGTTCCGACCCATCTGTCTTGTTTTATTATTGACCTTTTCCAGGCAATATTTTCACCAACGCGACGCGACGGTGAGTATTCGGACAGCGAATTGTACCTACGGCGAAGCTGCGATGACGAATGTTTTAAATAAGCTGAGAGTTTCATAAGCACATTCCTTCGAATTCGAGTTCGTTACAAACAACATAAAAACTCCTGATTAACAGTAGAATAAATTAGCAATGCTCTCGGGTGCTTCAAAAGAGCTACCCCCGCGTTCGTTTGTATCGGGGAAACGAGAATTCATTCACAGAAATGTGTCCGACAAATAAACGCAATCGTCGCAGTTGCGTGGTGGGGCTGCTAGTGTCCACCCCATCCCTTGAATAAATGAATAAAATGTTTTCCAATCACGTGTTAATATTAACAAATCGATTAATTTTAACTCGGGTGTATGACATGAATGAATCGCATGCCTATTCTTCACTGATGATAAAGAATGCTATCGTCGCGCCTGCACAGAATTGCTCAATTGATCTTTTAAACTTTTACTTATTTTGCAAGGCAAGTGGTAATTGTAACGTAAAATATTTAATCTCCGTCGGTCGGGCGCACAAAACCGTCGGCTTTGATTTGTTTGTTTATTAAAATGAACCAACTTATTTATCTGACGCAATATCGAGATCGTCCGCAATTTACGGGCGGCGTAAGTTAACCAGCTGAAAAAAATTTAATTAAACCCATAGGTAAATTATCGAGGCGTACATACAATGTTGCCGTATGTACAACAGGCCGTTCCATAAATATTGATCGTAATTGTTCATAAATTTGAGGCGTTCGAGCAAAAAGAAAAAGAAAAAGAAAAAACGACGACGACGAGCTGAAATACAAGCGCAAGGTGCAGGAAAGAGAACGTGTAATGAAGTAAGCCCGTCGATAAAGCACCCGAGAAGCAAAATTCAACACGCACACGCACACATACACGTACAGTTAATTGCAATATTCTCACCCTGAGAAATATTTAAGTACTTAATAAAAGGTTTTCCGGTGCAGTTTTTATTATTTGAGGAGTTATTTGCTGTGCTTTGATTAAAGACTTAACCGATACAGTCATCGAACGTCGTGTCAAACATCTTTAATCCACCTACAATGCACCCCTTTGACAAATACGAAGTTAATAAGTTAGACGTCAAATCCAGTACTAATAACCACTTTTAGTTGAGGTATTTGTAACTCTGCTCTCAACAAGTTGCGCTCGAATGCCCTCCGACACGCTTCGCCGTCTAACGCTAATGCATAATAAACCAGAAAATTCCTGGTACCTGCAGAATTATTGCGCGTTACACTTTATAATGTGCCCGCCGATTTTTCAGCTTTGATTTATCGCTTTGTTGCCGCATTAGAACGCTCCTAATTAACCGTTAGGTAATTAATTGACCCGAATCGGTGATTGAAAGTTTCCCCTATGATTATTTTGTTCGGACATAATGGGACGCATGCGAGCACCTGCGTGATTCACAACGTGTTACAAATCTACCTGTCACGATCACAATCACGACGAAACCACCGTCCTTTAAACAAGAAAAGGACAAGAACTCCTGAAGTTATGTCTTACGCAGATTTTGTATTTGTACCCCCTTGTGTATTTCTATTCCTCATTTTTCAATTTTCTTCCAAGAAGTAAGCTTTTGAGAAAGCACTTTAAACAAGTTTCAATCATTTCCCTAATTCGCTTCTGTTCTTCTTTTAAATGAATGTGTTTCAATTTGTATAAAACAGGGGTTACCAGTGGGTCAATATCACGATTACACACTTAAATATTATATATAACAAGTGGAGCTCAGCGAAAAGCGACGCGCGGGTGTTGAAACTGGAACGCACGCAAGCAAGCTTTTTGCAAACTCAAGTGCTGTATCTTGACCTAATTAAACAAGTAGGGTTTTGTATAAATAGAGTAAATAGACCGAGCCGAATCTGGAACTAAGCTGTCAGCTGTGCGATTCATGAAAAGGGCCTCGTCCGGCGCCAACGACGATCGTCGTCGTTTCCTCGCGGATACCGTAACCGTCGCCGGCCCTGAGCTTTCAATCATCAACTAAACCGTTAGTTCGATTCACATGAAGTGATGATGATATGCCGTCTCAACTCCTGATGGACGCCGCGATCATTTCCCCTGGATTGCGCTATCGTCACCGTGGGATGTAATCTCCGCCCTTGGACGCCATATCTGCTCCGAAGCTCGAAGCCGAAGCCATTGCAAGCACACCAAGTAATCGTCCGGCTCCGGACCATCGCTCACCTCCATTCAACGCAACGCA
The DNA here is from genome assembly GCA_036172665.1 of Prosopocoilus inquinatus. Classification (NCBI taxonomy): domain Eukaryota; kingdom Metazoa; phylum Arthropoda; class Insecta; order Coleoptera; family Lucanidae; genus Prosopocoilus; species Prosopocoilus inquinatus. The sequence continues at coordinate 6,310,271 of CM069873.1, forward strand.
GAAGTTTTCACCGCGACGTTCCCAGCAATCCAGCAATTCATCGATGGTCGTCGTCGTTTCCTCATGGACACCGTAACCGTGACCAGCCCTGAACTTTCAATCATCAACTAAATCGTTACTTCGGTTCACATCAACTGATGATGATGCGCCGTCTCCACTCCACTAATGGACGCCGCCATTATCTCCCCCTGGACTGTGCTGTCGTCGCCGTGGGATGTAACCTCCGCCCCTGGATGCTATATCTGCTCCGAAGCTCGAAACCGAAGCCTTCACCAGCAACCCAAGTAATCGTCCGGTTCCGGACCATTGCTCACCTCCATTCAACGCAACGCAGAAATTTTCACCGCGACGTTCCAAGCAACCCAAACTGGCAGAGGAAACCCCCGACCTCAGAGATCAATTCAACTCTAATCTAAATCAAATAAAGATGTATACTTTTCTAAACCTATTTGGTTTGAATGCTCTACCTACGCCCCTACAAACTAGAAGTCTTCACGTGACATGCTGAAGGCGAAAAGGGCTTACCGTAACAATATTGCCCTTAAAAAGAAATATAAGAAGGTTTCGATTTCAGTGGATTTCTCGAGCATCCTCTGGACTGAAGCACCACTACAAAAAAAAAAGAAAAAACAAGGAAAGGAAGAAGAGTGACGAGAAGCTACGATGGGAGATTTGGCAAAGAAATTTACAAGAAATTGACAACTAAAGCCACCAACAATGGAGCTTGATGTGCAATTATTTTTTTTTTGTAATCTTTACACGGGCACTGAGAAATTGATTGCACAGTTGCTTCACGTTTCGTTCTGACGAAGCGTTGAACAATTTTTCAATGTAATAATGAGTCCTTTCAAAGATTTAAACCATTTTATCCAATTGTCATCGAACGATAATCGACTTCATTATTTTTTTTTCCTTAAATTTTCAAATTTCGCGCCAAGCGCACTATTTGACCGTTTCGTTCCTCTTTGTCCTTCTGACGCTATTTTAGGTCAAAAAATGGCTGCTTAACGTCGCGATCTAAACTGTCATTAAGAAGGGTTGGTGAATCTACTTAATCTATGGGGGGGTCTTGGAGTTGATTAAATAAGTTTTTTTCTTCTATCCTTCCACATGATTTCTTTGTAGAATATAGAGGAAATATTTAAACTTCTGTTTCCGTTGAAAAAAAAAAAAATTACTCATAGTTATTATTATTATTACAAATTCGATTATTTTTAAGACAAAGTTGGAAGACCAAGTTTTTGTTGAGAACATCAGCGCTGAAATATTATTTAAAATTTGATTAGAATAGCTTTCCGTTTGGCTAAGAGATGGCGCACTGAATGACTCTTCTTGTTGCGCATCGATCACATAAACAAAAAATTGCTTTTACTGAGTATATGAAAACATGGCGTTTTTGAAATTCGATTTGTAGATAAATGAAGCAAAACTGCTGAGGAAATAGCGTTCTAAGTAATTCGCTACAATACATCCAGTTTTAATAATTTCGATTTTCTTGAAATAATTGCGAATGCGGAAAGCGGAAGTTCCTGCTGAGGGTGATAACGATTTTCTCTATCTACTTAATATTAAATTAAAATAATTTGAATTTTTTGTTACGAGATGGCGCTCTAATGAAAGGAAACCTTACAATCAAGGCGTGGCGGGTATTAACCCGTCACGCCTTGATTGTAAGGTTTCCTCAATTTAAAAAATTAAAATCATGCGAATTTAGAAGGCAAGGATTTTGTGGGAGAACATCGGCGTAACGATGAAATGCATTTGTGGGAATTTCGATCTGTTTCAAATAGTTTTCACTTTTGTACAAAAGATAGCGCTTTCAACGACTCTTCTTGTATCCGCAGATTGTGTCGACCTTGGTGAAGAGGGATTCAACCTTCTGGCAATAGATAGAATAGTTTTCGAGAGAAACAGCAGAGATAAGTAAACGGAAGGACACTGTTAAGACATTCTCTGACATTCACTTCTAATATTTTTTACAGTTTTCAGTAAAGTAGTTACTGACATTTTTTCATAATACATTTTGTGAATAATCGTGGATTCCTCGAAGTTCGTAACAGTTCTAAAAAAGGTTTTCGACATTTATGAAGAAATTAAAAAAAAATAATAAATAAAAAAAAAGCTCGAGTACATCAAAATTGGAAAATATTTATTTAAGTTGCCTAAAATTGTTTTCAAGCAATGTCTTAATTACTGTTGTTAATTACCATTAGAAGAAGAATTAATTAAAATAAGTATTCATCAAACTTACCAGAGTATTTCAACTGCCAAGACATTAAAACTTGAGTGCCTCAGGGTTCAATTCTGGGTCCGTTCTTGTTTATTGTTTATTCTGCAGTAATTCTATTAATGTTCTCTATTCTCTAGGCATCCTATTATTCTTCTCTACATTCGATACTTTAATAATAATTTAAAAATTCGTTGCAAGTCAGTTTTCATCGCTCGTTGGGCAACAAAATGCATGCTTGATCTTGTTTACCGAATCAAAAAAATTTAGACTGGGATTCTTTATAAAGAGAGGATTTGATTTAAACTGAAAAAAGAAAATAAACTTCTATTTCCTCTGGCGGTAATAAACAGCGACAATTTACTTAATTCTCTTGATTTCAAAAAATTTATACATACACAAAAATACTTAGAAATGACATTGAAATCGAGATTGACATAGGAGAGTTGATTATAAACGAGTTTCTATTTTTTAGAACTTACGTTATGTAGATGATTCTTCATTTTGGCAATCTCAAAGATTTTAGACATAAAGACTTTGTCAAAGAATTACATATTTTATTATAAGTATAAAGTGGTGAGATGCATAACCCCTAATTTATACTAAGCAAACTTGCTTCGCTTCTAATTTGCAATATGTTTTATGTGAAGAGGTCAATGTAGCTATCGAAATACGTATGTACCTATAAATATAAACTTACTGCAGCAAGAGATCACTGCCTGGTCTATTTACGATTTTGTTTTAAAAATAAATAGAAACTACTGCTAATTTAAGTCTTTGGCTTTGGGGCAGCGCACCTTCCAATGTCCAGAACTGAAACTGTGCGAAATAAAGTGTGAAAAACAGCCATGCTGCTGCTGTCTCAAAAGCTACCACGCATAAGAGTGCAAAAAAAGGTTTACTCGGCAATAAATCTCGTAAATTTTCTTTGATGAAATGCCGCAGTCCACTCTTTTTGTTGTAAGCAAGCAAGAATGCAACCGGAATTTGTATTTTTTTTTTTCAATTTAACGCGTGTACTCAATTACCCCGCCTTTACTACAAAAAAATTGTATATCTGGGCATGTCCGGAATTTCCCGAACTGTGATTATAATATCAGAGCAATTTTTTTACAATTCCTTTTCAGTTTTCTCAGAATCCTCCGACTCACTTTAAACACGCTTATCACTTCAGGTCCTCTATACGGCAAGAAACGCTATTGCGGTGAGCGACAAGACCCGGAAGGAATATTGAGTTTCGATCGGCGGGGCCGTATTTGGCGGCCGTTGTAATAAACTCTCGCAATCAATCGTCATAATGGGCCTTACACAGACTCGGAGGAGACATAAAGATCTTTGACCAAATGCAGTCTTACCTACACCATTGTCCCTCTGCTGTTGCTGCTGCTGCTGTTGTTGCGCTCCCGGACGATTGACTGCGTGTACGTGTCCGCCGCCGCTTTCACACACACACACAGAGAGAGAGAGAGAGAATGTCCACTTTTGCATACGCTTAAAACAATGCCCCCATATGGTAGGCATGGTTCGATTCAAACTTGGATCCTCCTGCGTTAAGCAGTGTCGTATCTTCTTCGGTGTTAACGACGACGGAAGGAGAGTAACAAAGCGGACACTAAAATATGGGCGAGGGAGAGATGATTGGTTGGATTCGTCTTATACCAACGCAACTTACCCTTAAAGTAAAAAAAGAAATTATCTGCAGTGTTTAACATTAACGTCGATTATTATTATTTTCATACCTTACGCCTGAACGGTCTAGTGGTAAGGGACCAGCCTTGCAATCGTAAAGTCGTGGGTTCGCACCCGCTCTGGATTTTTCTCGTCGTTATTCACTTCAGGTACCCTTCAGTATAGGGGAGAAAATTCGACACTGCGACAAAACGGCGAGGAGGTTTGGAAGTAATAAAGCCATGGAATACTTTACACGTACAAAAATACACTTCCGCTCCTGAGTTTCTGACAAGTCCATGACTTTGACTTGGGCAAACACCACAGAAAAGAAAATACCTGCATTATCAGAGGCGCGCGGTGTGAGAAGCGTATATGCGATTCTTCAAGGTTTTTATTCGTATGCTAACGACTAATTTTTACGACGTGTTGCTGACCAACTTAATACATTGCATTTCGCTAATTGATAACCTTAGAAAATATAAATTCTCCACTGTCTTAATTTATTATCAATGTTAAAAGAACGTTTTTTCACTACAGCGCGTTCCACTCTTAGAATGTAGTTCAGACCTTACAGACAATTCGAAGAGATAAAGATAGCTTTATTGAAAAACTATGAAAGATGGAAAGGGAAAGCGGTAGTTCATGCGAGTATTAAGGTTGAAACGCTCTGTGTATAGAGGCAGTCCGTTTTGTTAATCAAAAGTAAGATTCTGTTGTTCAGAAAATGTATGGGAGACTGTGGCTTGTCTAACAATAAATTTGGATTTGACTCCTAACACAATATGTTTTTTCTTTTAAACTAAATACGTATTTCGGCAGCTATGCTGCCATCTTCAGCAGTTGTGACTTCTATCCTACTAAATCACAGGAGAAGTGACGGTGTCATACCTATCGCTACCTTATATACTAAGTGCGTTCCGCTCCAATGAAGCGTACGCTTCCAGTAGTGAGCGCCTCACCGGGTTGCGTCAACTAAGTCAAGCAACACAGAACCTGCCAAAGGCCCGTGATCGGCGTTCATTAAATCATTACTGGTTTTGTGTATAAAAATGGTTTCAAAACCCTGTTGCTTGACGTTGCTTTTACTAACCTAAGATTACTTAAATCTATTTTATGACTGGTGTCAAAAATATGTTGGGCAACACTGTATTTTTCAATTGTATTGTACTTTAAGTGAGCTAAGTGTTCCTTAAAACGTGTTAGTATGTTTCTTTTTGTTTGACCAATTTCACTTCACAAGATATTTCGTAGAAAATGTAGTAGACTTTCAATAGATTCAGACAAAACAGAATTTTTAAATCAGACCTAGATATACATTTTTGATTTTCAAGAAATTGAAATTTATATTTGCAATGAAGGTCAGTTTTGAATTTCTTAAACTCTGAAGCACATTTTTCAGGCATCTGTGGAAGAACCTGAAATTTTCGATGTTTTTCAAATTTTTTAGAACTATACATGTTTTATAATAATAATAATAATAATAATAATAATTTTATTGTCAACTTATCAGACAGACGTGGACATTGTCAGAATATAATACCAAATAACAACTTGTCAAACAGACGTGAACATTGTCAAAATAGTTACTATAAAGCAGTGATGAGTATAACTTAAAAAAAAAATAAATTAAACAAATCGAGTGTGGGCTTTGTTTCTATTCAATATTAAAATCGCCAATAACGCAATCAAACGGTAATTTATTGCCGTTTTAATACAGTATTGCCGGCGTGCACTTCCAACGAAGTCATATCCTCTCGGCATACGAAGATTTATTGCTTGTCACTGCTTTAAAACGCGCCCCTTTTTTCAGTACCTCCGTTCGACGTTTTCATTCAAGCGTTTCCGGATAATAAATTGTAATGTTAACGTTGAGGTGGAACGCGGAATGCAAATTTTGCAGCTTCTTTTCAGTGCGAATTGTTTTTTTTTTTTTAATGTACAACGTGTTAACAAACAAAAACAAAAGATTACAGGCACTACCAAAGTCTTCAATTCGTAACAGTAAGCATTTTATTTATTCAAAACTCAGAGTAATAGGAAGACATTTCTGTTATTATGATTTTTCTGATACTATTGAACACGAATTTGTACATACAGCAAGAATAGCTCCTAGTGAAAAACAGTTTTTCAATACAAAAATGCAAACTCAATTTAAAAAAAGAACAAATGCAGAAGAGTGAGGTTTTAAAGAAGGTTTCCGGACTCTGCGAGAATCCGGGACAGTTGCGGAGCCTGTTCACAAAAATATTTGAAGATCGCTCAGTCCTGGGAGGGATGGCTACCTCCTCCATCATGTCGTTGGGCAAGGAGAAAATATTTCCAGATAGTCTTTTCAAAATAATTTCTTGCTCTGACCTGGGTATCTAAAGCAGGCCACTCACTGGACAACATGTTGAGCAGCATGCTCTCAGCAACAAGTTTATTTTGTGTGTGGACAGGGTAGTCAACGTGTTGTAATTTCCTAAAACAATCCCCAGCCGGCCCGCGAACCCGAACATGTTGCTATGTGCGTGGCGTCCTGAAGATATATTGACGAACATGTTGCCGAGCAAGTTGCCTAACATGTTGCCCAGTGAGTAGCATGCTTTAGATTGTTTAGAATTACAATTCTAAGAAAATTGCATTTTATTCTGGATTACTTCATTTTAATCTGATATTCTTAATAATATAAATAATACACGTTTTTTTTTTTAATTTAGTTCCTCATACATCCCTAGAAAATGTAAAAACAAAAAGGTTTTAAAATAATAAAAATTTCTTCTTTGATTCTTCATTAGAACTAATTCGGAGTCTAGTTTAACTCGAGGTGTTGAGTCAAAACCTTATTTTACGACGTCAGGTGTGCCCCAAGGGTCTAATTTAGGTTCTCTCTATTTTTCCACTTTTATTAATGGCCTAACAGGAGTTATTAAATATCAAAAATTATAATTTGCGGATGATGTTAACTTTTTTTGTACAATAATTGGTATCATTGATTCTCAACAGTTAGATCTGGATGAATGTAAGGTGATTATTATATACAAGGAAAGGGAATTTAGTTGCCTACGAATACCAGATTGGATCGTATGTATTGGAAAATAATCAAACCGTTAGAATGGTTAGAGTTTTAGGAAAAAATTTTGACACCTTTTGAAGCAGGCACATCTTACAGAAATTGCAATCAATCAAAACAGTTTGGGCAGTATTTACGAAATTCTAAAACTCAGCGAAAACGTCGCTCGGATTATGAAACTAGGATGGAACTTTGTGCGAGCATTGCAATCGTTTTCGCACAGTCATTGTTATCATTTCAAAATAATCCGGGATCTAGTTAAGCAAGCATGTATCAACAAATTTTTAAGTATGTTTGCAAAGAAACCGCCATAAATATTCCGAAGAGGATCTCAGAAGTTAATAGGTAAAACGATTCGCTTTTCAAGAGACCGTCGCCGTCCTGCATCGAACGTCGGACGTCGCCAGCGTCGCTTTCGCCCCTGGACTCAACAACTACTCCGTCGCCACAAGAACTTCCCTGCCGCCACCAGGCGTTGTCACCGTCATATACTTATATTATAGATTAGTTATTATCACTATCCAAAATATTGAATATGTTCGTCTTCAAAGCTGCTTATGCAGTTGTCTATCATATTATTTAATGGGGAAATAGATAATAATTTGTTCTCACAGATTCAAAATCCCATCAAATACCAAATATAAGGCTACATTTGTTTGTCCCGGTGCTTACTCGAATTTCATAAAACGGTCGCCTTTATATGTAATGACCAGGGATAAGAAATCGACCCACTAAGTGGCCCTAATTCTTTTCCCTGGTAATAACCGCCTATTTTAACAAATAACTGAAGCCTAATAGATTTAAACACGAAGACGGTTGATAACCTAAAAAAAATTAATGTCACGAAAATTAAGGAGTGACTCAATTATGTGTTGGCTACATGCTCAATACATGGAATTTAAGCAACTGGGAATTACATGATTAATAATTCCAAAATGTTACAATCAACTGGGTTAACTGAATCAACAATAATTCTAATCAAAAGGAACCCTTCCATTGGCTAGGAACAACGATTGTGAAGAAGAAGTTTAAGTCGACAAAAAATCACAATTGTGAAGATTTACCAAGAGTCATTTGCACCTCTATATACTTATTCTATAAGCATTCTTAGCATGCACAGGTCCGTAAGCCCAGAATTAATTTACAGCTGAATTCAGAAAAAAAAAGGAATGAAATTTTTCCAATTGGAAAATTTTGCTTCATTTGTCAATTAATTGTCTATTGTATATTTTACAATAACTATGAAAATATTTCCGTTCACTTAATTAATTAAGTTAACACACCCTCAAATAATTTTAACCTATTGCAAATAAATCAATTTCATACTACGAAAGAGTTGGAAAAAAGTGCACATTTTTTAGACATTTCCAGATTTTTTTTTAATTCAACTGTACCTCCAACTAAATTTAAATTTAGATCTGAGAGTGCAGGGGCGCAACTGCCCCGACACCTATTTACGAACCCACACGCGAAACTGACCGACGATGAACCTCTTACGTCAAACAAACGTCATCACAGATCACAGAGTTACAATTTTAATTAATAAGAGAGGACGTGTTGACGTATTGATGTGTAACACTTTAATAACCACGAATAAAAAATAAAATAAAATTAGTTCCTTTTAAAATCTTCAACGCGTCTCTCTTTTTTGAGTTTAAGTTTCTAGCTCCCAGCTGTTGGCGGGCTATTTATAGAGCCGAAACGTGTTGAAAATAAACTAATAAATGCCTCGAACTAATTACCACCACGAATGTACCATGTACCGTGTTTTTCTTTAATTATTGCGTAGGTTATTATGCGCATGAACGGCTTTTGATGTGCAAAAAGCAAAATGGTCGTTTAATTAAAAAATTTCTGCCGTTTTTTGCGCAAGTCAATGAGTCGGCTTTTCTGTGTGGAAGCTGTTTAAAATGGTAATTGTATCCACTTATTTACGCATTCACTGACAACCTTCTCAATATCCACTTCCGCGAGCGTTTATAATTTTTGTCTTTTGAGGTAAAAAAGACCAAAAAAATCTATTGCCAGTTTCTCAATTTTTGTTTGTTTCGAGAAAGCGTTCCTGTTCTATGTGCAAATATGCATATTTGTAACCATTGGTAAACCATAGGTTTGGGATTCGCAAATTCTGGTTAAATTTAACCTCAATTTTGCAAACTTATCGAGTGTATTGAATGTGCGGGGAAGAAACTGTCCCGACACCAAAGAAGCAGGAGAAAAAGCGAAGTTAGAGAAAGCACTGAGCAAGCTTCAATCAGAACGAAATTGAAAAAGCTGATATCGAAAGAAAACCTGAAATGATGAGACAATTACTGAATAAAGCGATGGAAACAAGAGTATGTGGCATTAGGCTGCCCCCACACTGAGAAAAACAACAACTTTTCCTACAAAGCAAAGCGTTTTCTTTAGCGTTTTAAATAGATACCAAGTATACCAAGTACGCACTGATAGAGCAAACAAAAACAGGTTAAAACACGCTGAAACGAAAGCACGTTTTTACTAAAAGCGTTTTGGCCTGTGTTTGGAAGTAACATCACTCAAAGCTTTATCACCAGTATGATTAAGCGAACAATACTTTACGTATCAGAGATAAAATACAGGCTTTTTTTGTCTGTTTATCGTTACGTTTGAAAAATTCGTTTTTTACATTACGTCAGCGACACCGATTGTCTACATGAAATTCCTAATTTTGCTTGGCTCGCAGATCAAAGTCTGTTTCGGTCTTTGCAACGTAGCAAAATTAACGTTTTACATGATGGGATCAGGGCCCCCGCGAGGTCAAAATCCAATCGCGTGCAACTCTATATTTTGGCGCCCTCTAGCAGATGAGTTGGGGCACACAAAAACGGTCAATTATTAAAATTATTAAAAGAAATTTAAAAAAAACAAAAAAATGGAAAAAACAGAAAAATTAAATATTAGGCAACATTTTCCTTCATTTTCTAAACATGTTCCTTCACTTTTTTCAAGTTATTTTTTTACCTAACAAAATTATTAAGTACATTAAACTTTTTATGAAAAATTTTGCACATGAAAATTACAAAACTTTTCTACTTTTAATTACTGCAGTTAACTGTTCTATTTTAGTCGACGTTTTGCCTTGTGGTTGACGGCTTCATCAAAACAGTTCAGACTTGTGGATAGTTTTTTCGAATAATTTTTACCAGATACCCATTAATTTTTTTTTCTGCGAAAAAATGATTAATAACAGAAAAATCTAGTGGCCAATAGGCTAATTGCCGCCCTTTGAAGATGGCGCCCGCGTGCACTGCACACTTTGCACACATGGTTACGGGGGCCCTGGATGAGATTCCATGCTAACAATTGAAATACAAGTTGTTGAATCTGCACCAAGCTGATCGTATTTCATTCAAAACAATTCACGCGTTCGCCCATTAATTATGTTTCAACGAGACGCTGACCGTTTTGATACATCGACTTTTGAACCAGAACTTTTAGAAATTAAACTTTGTCATCTTGCGCTTTTATTATTAAGTCATTATTAGAGAGTGATTATTCACTATTCATTCGGGCAAAACTTTTACTTCAAAAATAAAATAGGAGTTACCTTGAACTCTAAGAACTTCGTTTTCCACTTTCGAATTAATCGCTTATCAAGTCGATTTTTTTGCGCAATCCATCTCGCATTTGTGGAATTCCTTTTGATTTCTTCGCGAGCGAAGTTGCGAAACGGCCGCGGCCGTCGATCACCGACTCCGAAGCGCTGGAATGTTAATTATCGCGGCCGTAATGTTCGGGGTTACAAAACGCGAGTGCGATTGATAAATGCGTCCGCTAGTTTCGCAATCGATTTCATTCATAAACGCTAGGCCGAAGCCATTCACGAAACACTTTTACGCCGGCTTATCCGGCGATCTCCGACACCAAACAAACAACAACAGGGCCTCTTTTTTTAGGTCAGAGCGATTATTATGCGCTTAGAAAATCGCATCGGTGGAATGCGACCAGTTTCTTGGGAACCGAGCGGATGTGGACGAAATTTTCGGCGGCCAGATTCGGATCTCTGATCAATTCGATTTAGTTTCGATCTCACACGGTGACTACAACAGTCTTATTTCGACACGTAAGTGGATTTAGTTTTTTGGAACAAGTGTGGGCGCAGTTTTCGATTGTTAAGGTTACCACAGACTAGTGCGAATTATTTATTCACCGTGTCTAATCCATTCACAAAACATTCGTGATGTTTCAATTTTCAACTTGAAAATTTTTAATATTTAATGAATACTAATTATCTGTATTTAATTGGAATTTATCAAATACACCCAAAATTTTGAGAATATTTTCAAAATGGGGTCTATTCTGTAACATTGATATGGACTTGAAACGTAACAATTATTGATATGGAATGTGACCTTGCAAAGTCACTTGCTAAGCATATCAATTAATTGAAGAGGCCGTGCTGTCTAGCAAATTGAATGACATAATTAGTCGTCGGATTGTCGTCAAGTGAAAGGTTAGAAGAAGCGTTATTTTAGCATGGTTTTGGAAGGTCAAATTGTTACTCGTTTTTCTATAATCTTGTCTCGCTATAAGTACAAATAAATCACGATAATCTTACAATTGGCAACGCATGCGCAATCCATAAGTTGTGCATCTCTTCAATTCGCGTTCAAGTTCTCTCCAATTATTGAAGACCTTGAAGATGCGTAGCAATTGATATGCATATCTATGTTACAGAGTAGGCCCGATTGTAAACGTCGCGGGAATTTCGAAAACGGATATTAAATTAAACGGCAAACAGCGAATTACAATGACTTTAATACGTAATACTTAGATAAGTCTACCATTGATTCAATCGATTTTCAATCTCACGATGGCTGTCGCATTTAAAATATTCCATTCTCAGATGTAAAAAGGGGCTCCATTGTGCGTTCGCGGGAGTGATTTACAAGTCGCAGATTGCGATTTCGTGAATCACGTTGACTGTGATGTCGTGTCGTCGTTCGTTTACACGAATTCAAGTAATTCTGACAATGGAATCCATTAATCTTGCGCGCTTTGGAGGACGGGCGTGTAAATTATTATTTTGCCTTTTCTCCTCCGACGAGGAGAGTCGTTATATATCGTCAGTTATTTCAGGATTACAATCAAAAACAGAAACTGACAAATTATTCCTTTTCCTTCTTTGCGTATTAAATTTTGAGGACTAAATTCTTGTAGGGTGAGTTTCCAAAAACGAAGAAGAAACAAATTTAATTGCCAACACGTTCTACCACCAGAAGTTAACCATATCAGTCAAAAGGCCGGGGCAGTAAAATTTTTAACTTTGTGATGACAATGAAGGGATCGATCGTCACAAACATCGATGGATTGCTTTCGATATAAAAAAAAATTATAAAAATGGTCGCATGTGGAATTAAATCCATAATTGACAAGTTAACAAATCACTAATAATAACAAACGGAAACGAAAAAGATCCAGAAATTCACAAGAAAATGGGAAAAGTAATGACAAAGAAGAGGACGACTAATGAAATTAAAGACAGAGTTATAAATGGAAAATCAGTCAACGTTTCACTTTCGATTGATAGCCTCGTCCGGTTAGAGTTTAAAAATCATTTACTTACATTTTTCATTGGACAAGAGTTGACTTGAAAATTATGAAAATAGAAAAGTAGGTAACATCAAACCAAACTTCTCTAGTAAATTATCTATCGCAATTATGGAGTTGAGTTTTGTGCAACAGACGAGTATCAAAGAAATTAATTATTAAAAATATAATTAAAGAACGTTGGATTGAGCATCTTTAAGAATCATATTTTTGAAATTATGGTAAATCAGTACAGCCAGGGCCGGTGGAAGGCGAGGCATGAGGGCAAACAATTAAAGCGCAGCTAAAACACTCTCAAGGTCAACCAAAGTCGATTCAACAACTGAACTCAACTCTATTTAACCAGAGCAAAAAATAAATAAAAAGCTTCAAAAACTTAAGTAGACAAAAAATGTTTAAAAAATGTTTATGTCCATCATCCTACTGAAAATGTTAAAATGAAGCGTAACAAAGGTCAACCCAATTCAACCTAACTGTATTCAATGAAAGCAAAAAGTTAAAAATGCAGATAATTAAAACTGTTAGAATTAAGGAAACGGTTAAGCGATGTACGACCAGTGTCAAGGTCAACCAAACTCGTCCCAACAACTGAACTCGATTCTACTCAACTCAAGCAAAGAAAAAATAAAAAAACAAAAACAATAAAAGAATTTAATGAAAAAAGATCTTCAATGTCCACTCAATCTAACTGCAGTCAACCTAACTCCATTCAAGCAATGTAAAAAAATTAATATAAACATTTAAAAAAATTAAAAGTGAAAAAACATTAAAATTTATAGTTGGATTAAATGTAAATAAACATCAATAAATCTCAAGATCATCTAACTTGCACAATAGTAAAAATTAAAAGTTAAAAACAACATTAAAATTTATACTTGGATTAAAGTTAACCTGAACAAATGTCAAGATCAATCCAAGTCAACTAACATTAACCTAACTTCACCTAACACAGGTAAAAGATTGAAAATTAAAAGTCAATTAGAAAAGAACAATTGAAACGAAGTTCAATGAACGTCAAGGTCAATCTAACCCAACTAATCTCAACCTAACTCCATTTAATACAAATAGAAGTAAAAAATTAAAAGTATAAAAATTGATTAGAATTAAAAATCAATTACAGTGAAGTTCAACCAATCTCATTGTCAACATAATCCAAATTAGTTCTATCCAACCCAAGCAAAAATATTAAAAATTAAAAAAAAAAAACTACAGAAATCCGTTAAATGCCAAACTTAATTTTTCCATATTTTAGTGACAAAAAATTTAAAGAGAAAAATTTTCTACGTCTTCCAAATCCAACTGAATCCACAACCTATCGCCCGAGCAAAAAGTTAAGAAACAGAAACTTTAAAAAAATTAGAAGTAAAGAAATGTTAAAATCAAGCCGAACGAATTTCAAGGTCAAACCAAATTCAACATAACCTAATTGAAAGTAAGTTTCTTCAGTTCTTTAATTGTCCGATGTTTGTTTTATTATTAGGCCACTGTTTTAAGTTTAGTACAGTGCAGTAGTACGCCTAATTTATAATAATAATAATAATAAACTGTATTCAGTTGAAGCAAAAAATTAAAAAGTCAAAAAAGGTTAAAAGTAAAAAATGTAAAAAAGGCGATTAACGTTCGACCAATGTCAAGGTCAACGAAATTCGACCGAACAACTAAACTTGATTCTGTTCAACCCAAGCAAAAAAAGAAAATTAAAAATCAAACAACTTTAAAAAAACAACTAAAAAAATTAAATGACAAAAGATTTCAAAGTCAACGCAATCTAACGGCACTCAAGCTAATTCCTTTCAACGGATATTAAAAATTTGAAACAATATTTAAAAAAATTAAAAGCAGGAAAAAAATATTAAAATTTACACGTTGATTAAAATGAACTCAAGATTAACAGAACTCTCTCAACTTATTATATCACATTGCACTACAATCTACACAAGTAGCGGAAATTACTTTAAAGAAATTAAAAGTAAAGAAATTTTTAAAATTTATGAGATCAACCTAACTTCATCTAATACAAGTAAAAAATTACAAGAAAAATTAAAAGTAAAGATTAAAGAAATTAAAAAATCAATTAAAATGAAGTTCATCTAACGTTAGGGTGAATCCATCCCAATTTATTTCCACCTAACTCAATTCAACCAATCTAGTTCTATTCAACCCAAACAAAAATTAAAAAATTAAAATTAAAACTATAAAAATCCGTTAAACGCCAAAACATAATTTTTCCGTATTTTAGAATTGTCACTCACAGCCAAATAAAAATTAATTCTCCCATTCTGGTCGGAAATCTCCATTGTAGAAAAAAGTAAGCCGAACAGTTACCAGGGTTTACCGCCAATTTGGCGATAAATCGCCACGGTTGGCAATACTGTCTGACCTTAAAATCACAAATTTTGATGGTTACGAGTTAATTTCAGTAGCAATCAATCAAAGCGATTCAAAGTTAAGCAAAATTTTGTCAAAATTAAATTTTTAACATAAATTTTGGAAAAATAATGGATATATTCAAATTTAAAAAAATCTGGCAACTACTGAATTACAATACTTTTTTGATAATCGACTTCATACTCTATAAGAAGTAATAATACAATTTTATAAAGGACGCACACTATGACTGTAACAACTGTAAAATTCAATTCACGTGAATTTGATTCTTTTTTTTTTGGAAAGGAAGCGCCAATTAATTTTTGCGTAAGGGCGCCGACTACCCTTCCTCTAGTCCTGATTACAGACAGCAATTCCTAAAGAACTTCCGAGGAGGTGGAATTTAAAAGGTACCTTCCAAATCAGCATTGTGCATAGCAACTTAAGAGCAGTTTCTCCCAATCAAATTGAATTTATCAAACTATTCAAAAATTGCATTTTGAGGTCAACTGATAGCAATCAGAATTTCTGTTTCAAGTGGCAGTTGTTCAGAATATTTTGCCCTTACAATAGGTCCAACTGGAAACCAACTAAAATATTTTATCTCGATGTTATGACATTATTTCATCCATTTCGGTAACAAAGTTCATTAATTAATAACTCCCAATTTAAGTAGTCCCGATCGGTCGGAGATACGGGCGAGAATTAGCTCCGCGTTTCGTAACTCACACGCCAAATAATTAATAAATTATCTACGAGAATGTTTCGAGCCACGGCAATTCCTAGAAACCGGGCACATACATGGCACATGACACATTCGGATTTATTTATTATCGCAAATCGAAATGCCAGACGCAGGCCAGTACACCTGAAACTTTTTCCCGATCGGACGTTAATTACAGCTTATCAAAGGAGCTAATTATTCTAATTTAATATTTAAAGAACGAGTTGCGACACAAGTATATAAGTATACTACACACATGTTTGTATGTATGTGTATGTGTATCCGGGCGAGAGAGCTTTTGTGTGCCCGTTTCGGTGAATTGTAAAGTCGGTCGTTTCGATTTTATTTTTCGAAAGGCCCGAGCTGCAGGATTTTTATTTTTTTTTTTGCGAGAAAACGCAGCGGCAAGGTGCCGCACCCGTTGACGTATTAAGTTTAGCTAACGGTGAAAGTCAAATGAGTCAAATTAATAAGCAAGTAAGTAAATTGAGTCGGGGTGTTGTAGCTTTCGGGGCAGATTTCCTCCTTTTGTCTCCTGAAACAACGGGGCAGGTGGCGCGCGGTGGTAATAAAAATAATTCAGGTTATTCTGTAGCGTAATGGGGTGGAACTAATCGTTCCGTTTGAACAAGAAAAAAAAAATTATAAGATGATTATTTGAAAGTCAGGCGAAATCCTAAACATCACGTTATAAAGATTCAAAAGAGTCTCGCGCAAGGATGCTGTAATAAGAATTTAAAATATTAGATCACGAGTGCTCCTGTTCCATTTATAAAAGTCTTTGCTGTAGGTAGCTTTAGCTCCTCAAACGTTTACGGTAAAATCATTATTTATTTGTTATTACGCACCCAAAGCCAAAAAGAGAGAGATAGAAAAAACTCGTAGGTAATGACTGCGAGTAATTACTAATTTCGAGATGCATTTAGATAACAATAGACAATCGAGCAGGAAAAAAAAAGGTCCAGCAACAGTAGTAATTAGTAAATGATTAGGATTCGTTTACGGACGAAAATTAATCGCCCGTTTACGTTTATTTATTGCCCGGCGTTTAATTAATGGCCTCGCGATACCGATCTAAATCTTAACAATATACGCCGTCATAAAAATCTTTAATTAAGGAAGAAGCATCGTCGTCGTGGTCCTCGTCATCGAATTTTCGGTTGAAGCAGCAAATTAATTCGGAGTGTTTTTTTTTGAGCCTGATCCTGAGCCAGGATAAGCCTTGCGTAATGGTGTGATTAAAATTTAGCTGCGCTCGCGACATCTAACGTGATGTATCGCATCCTGATGCGACGCATGAAATTCCTTCGGGCAGATGTTGGCGGCCCATTTCTCATCCTGGGTAACATGTTCAACATGAGAAACATAGATTAAATTGCTTGCATTACAAGCGGATTAACAAATTACCCCCTCGTTAATAAGCAATATCGAAAAACACGACAGTTATTAAATAGGAAAAAAAATTGTTTTTATTGTAAAAGTAACATTTACCTGGAAATAAATTCTGTTATGTTGTTGGGGTAAGTTTAAAATAAAGGGAAATTCAGTTAGGATAAAAATATATTTATTAATATAATAAGAAAGACTTACGTAGTGCATGCCTAAGTATAACACATCCTACATAACTCTAAAAGTGCTTATAACTTTAAGGGCCGGTTTCAAAATCGCACTAAACGAGACTTTCAATTAAAGTCACATTCTGATGTATAAACAAATATATTTTTACATTATTATTAACATCAGACTGTGACTTTCATTTTAAAATCTTTAATTCGATTATGAAACCGGTCCTAAGTAATAAAGCATTTGTACTCGTAGCTTCTATAAGTAGGATAACATTTGTGGTAGCTTTTCGAATTTTTATATCAGTTATACTTGCTTCTTAGGGGTATACGTATAATAAACTATCTAGAAAACAGTATTATGGTTTTATTATTGTTTTTTAACGTGGTTTAAACACCATAAAATAATAAATATACAGTGGTATTAAGAAAAAATATTTGTTACACACCGCTGCAAACAGCTTTTATGAATTACGTTTAGTAGAGGACGACGCAGGTTTTATATAACGATAATCGAACTAAAACGTGAAATAGAAGTAATGTAGATTTACATTTGTTTCAATAACAGCAAGTTTCATAAGATATTTTATTTCAGAATGAGCGAATTGGGTTAGAAAATGAGCCAAAGGCAAGATTTCTAATTGACAAGTGCACTAAAAAGACTTATAAAATGCGTATTTTACGTTATTTGTTTTATTCTAATTTGGTTCCTAGATGAAAAACAAATTATTAGTGAGCGCTTAAAATAATTTCAAATGACGATTTAGACGTTATGCTTATAATTACATTTGTAGTGAGCTTTTAATCAGTGGCGGCTCGTTCATTAGTATTGGAGAGCTGCAAAACCATCAAAAGAATACGATTTAAATTAAAATTATCGTTACTATAATAGAGTGTTACTAACATCTGCATTATCAGGTTTTTTTCCGCTCAATGCTGCTAATGTTCGCAGCTACAATAAAGCCGTGCATAGACTGTCGTCGAATCCGATTCGTGAATACTCTGCATACTATGACTATACGTATTTATAAGAAGCCAGGAGCTGCAAACTGCTCTTAAAAAAACCATGGAAACATCATTTTCAATAAATTCGACTTCACAGGTGACATAAACGGGGTGAGCCAAGTTACGAAGAAGATATTATATTCTGAACTGAACATTATTTCCATTGCTTTATTAATTTACCTGTACAGAAGTTTCTGTTCATTCAAAATTACCACAAAATTTGTAAATATAATTTATCGGACAATTTGTAAAAGTAAAATCAACTTTAAAGTCGTCAGTACAAAGTTTTTTTAATCTCGAACCGGACAGAAAAATGAAGGGAAAACACTCAACGTTTCGCTATAGATTTACAGCTTCGTCAGGAGTGAAAAAAGTAAAAAATAAAATAAAAAAATAAATTTTCTGTCCGGTTCGAGATTAAAAAACTTTGTACTTACAAATTTCATCGGACAAGAACCAACTTCAATTTAAAATCGTCGTTATATAATTAATAATTTTGTTATAGTTTATAACTAAGGAAAAAAAAATTCTTGTTCTAATATGTGCAGCATGTTTTCTAACAAAATTTTTAAGAGAAAACAAAAAAAATTAATTAGAAAGCCAATTGTATTGTTTGTTTTTATGTTAAAGGTCGAGTTCGATTATCTATTTAGAAATATGCATGAAACTGACTGAGTGCAGCTATAGCCTTATTTCCTAGTACAGACTGCAGTCAGTGCAACTATAGCCTTACTTCAATCATGAACAAGAGAATCAATTTTTAAACGAGAGCATTGCATGTGTCAAAATTTCATTGATTTAAAATTTTAATCGCTTGTCCAGTGACTAATAAGAATCTTACTCTACAGGCGTTTTAACATTTATTCAAACAGTAAGCTGTTAAGGGATGATTCCTAGTTACATTTCGGCAACCACGTGTGGTATGTGCTTGATTTAGTAAGGTGGTAACATTACGTTCCGGAAGTGACGCCGTTTTAAATCAAGGATTTCATTCGATTCATCGCATTCTGTGTTCGGATAGGTTCTGGTAGAGGGCCCTTTCCGGCATCGCCGATCTCTGGCTTCGCCGGATATTTACCGTTTGGCACGTTAAGGTGAACACACGTTCTGTTTTTATCGTAAATTTTATAATAACAGTGTATGTGGAATTAAGTCAGCCCTACGCGCCCTTTGAGTTGCTTTTGAGTAAATCTTCCGAGCAGATAAACCGGATCTGCATTAAAATCAGAGGTAATTAGGTTGCGATGTTGCGAGTAATTGATTTCTTTGTTTTGGACAAGGGAATCCGCTTTCTATTTTCGTTTCGGATATTTCGATACGATAAAATGTTTCAATATACCGCCAGGCAGTCAGTTTCGGGTATTTACGGAGCGTCTTATTTTTTCAAAGTGAAGAATGGAGTTTAAATTAGGCGAAACGAAATTTTATAAACTTAATCATCAAGGGCAACTGGTAATAAAAGATGCTCGTCGTCCTAAACTTGATCTGATTGGTTGAATTCTTAGTTTCCGGTTGGAACCGCGTGTCTCGGATTTCCGACGTTTCGTTCAACTATGGACGACGGTTGTG
Organism: Prosopocoilus inquinatus; assembly: GCA_036172665.1. NCBI lineage: Eukaryota > Metazoa > Arthropoda > Insecta > Coleoptera > Lucanidae > Prosopocoilus > Prosopocoilus inquinatus. Next base: position 6,330,019 of record CM069873.1, read on the forward strand.
GAAGCCTTCAAGTTAAACCTGATCTGATTCATGAAAATACTGGGTAAATTCGAGGCAAAATTTATAAAAGGCAATTTAATAAAGACATATATTTAAGAAATAACTGGATTTATGATTTACTTTGCTTTCCGTGAGCATTTCTCGGTACGGATCAGGAGCAGAAAATCTGGAACGAAACGGGGATGAGAGATTTTAATACATTTGAGTGGTGATAAAATTTAAAAAAAAAAAAACATGACAACACTCTCACGATTAGAATTTTTTACAAAACAATTTAAAAATTACGGAAACAATTAACGCTCTTATGGGTAATCAGCTCGTAATCACATTTCTGCTATGGAAGAGAAAAACGACGCGCAAGTAAAGAAACTGGAGCACGAGTACTGTAAGCTTTTGCAAACTCAAGTGCCGCGACCTGGTTAAGTAAGCAGATTTTTGTAAACAAACGCATATAAATAGCCGAACTCGGAACTTTATGCTGCAATTCTCAGCACTATCGTAACCATCGTAACATATCTACGATCTATGTATTTAAATGGCTCTGTAACACCTTACAGGCTTACGATCGGGCTGAGAATTGCAGCATTAGTGGTTAACTAAGCTGACAGTGCGATTCATTAAGAGGGCTTTGCCTTCCCTCTCACGACAGTCGTTCAATTTTTAAACGCGTGGAACAACTGGAAGAAGAATCAAACATGTCGACTTGCATGGTATTCGACGTATTCTAGAGGATCACTTTTTTGGGGACTTTTTTCCACTAGATTATGAACTTAAAAAAAAAAAAAACTTAAAAAAAGAATGTAGTTGCGCCTATTTTGACCTTTTAAGTGCTTTGTTTCTTAATATTGGGAATATATTATAAGACCAAGCTTTAAGTTTTAAAGACGTTCTGTACAAATATTTAATCAAACGTTTTTGGTTACTTGGAAAAGTAAATGAGTTACAAATTACAGTTCTTAAAAGAAAATTCCTGCTAAGAAATTGTGGTTAGCGAGGATGAAATTGTAGAAAAATAACAGAAGACTGGATATTTAAGCTTGGAGATTTAAACGTTGCGTCACGCTACAAGCCTTTCACAATTCCACCCTCCGCGTTTCCGATACATAATTAATTCTTCTTAAGGTCGTTTGTCAATATGATTGTTTTTTTTTGCCGCGATTAGGATCGTAATGTATTATTTTCGGATTGGGTATGTAGGACTCGTTTACCATAAGCTCCGATGTTGGGCCCGTGGCGCGGCGGCGAAACGTTCGCGAACTTATAAGGCTAAGGAGATGGTATCGCCGTGGTGAATTATAACCCGCCCACCGTTCCTCAACCTCTTCGGTTCTCGCTCATTGAAGGACATACGACAATAACATTAAGAATATATCGGCAACGGCCGGGGCAAAAAAATCGAACACCCGATTGAATACACAATTACCGAGCACATTGTATGGTAACAGTTGTTGTAAAAATTCCTCAGTCTTACTTTAGCTTTGTTGTACGTATAAGGACGACGTATTTAATGGTTATTATGTAACAGAAAAAAAATTGCGTAATTTCGATCTAAACTAAATGCGAATGCCTTTTCGTTTCGTGATTTTAATTGATAGGTACCTGGAAATACATACTTTTATGTCGGGGATTTGAAGTAAAAATTTTGATCCTTGTCCTGAGAAACTAAAAAATTCCGTCGCCTATTTTCCGCGCCTGTTTCTTCTTCAGAGCTCCATATAATACAAGATAAATAATGATTAGAGGAGATTATTGTTCGCTACGCATGCGTAAATCGCTTAAACTCGGAGTTTATGTTTTTTTCTCGCCGGTTCGAGTTGCGCGATTTAATTTGAAAATGCGTTCTGCCGCTCTAACGGTAATTTATAATTGCAAAAAGCGGGAGAGAAACACGGCCGGCAAAAACTAAATCCACATATAATACATCAATAATGTCATATAAATTTTAATGCGGCCTGCAAGAAATGCTCACTCAAGCGCATATATTCATTTCGTCTAATGAAACGTATAATCAAACGTGCATTATTTTATAACTCGCTGGCTATCTCGTTCATTTACATATGTATGGGCAGGCATTCGGGAAGAATTATTCCCGCTATGCGAGAAATTTCATTATTATGTTCGAACACTAATTATCGGTAACACATGCCGGTGTGGACTAAGTAAGTAATACGTACACACACACACACACTAACACACACACAGTCGTGCTCATATCCGTGTGCGAATTTTATAACTCGCTTTGCGATAGCTTATAATTAACAGCGTTTTCACGTTTCGCCGAACATTTTTCTTCATTTGACATTTGCTCTACCTATTTTATCGTTCGCTTAATTAATACAATTTTGCCCCCGACTGACAACACATACTTAATAATCTAAATAGTATTACATTTTGCAAGAATTTCTTACTCATTTCCTTGCCTCATACATACATCTGCATAATCAAACAAATTACGAGCATATAATCAGAGAATAAATCCATAAGTAATATTAATTAACTTACCCTTTAACTGCAGGAGTCGCTCACTCACCATTACATAGTAGTCTTAAAAACCCGTTGCCCTGGGGACACCACCACGACGACTGCGTGCCCCAGGCGCGTCGCAAATTAATAAAGCTAAACCCCATCGCGAAAGAAGGCAGGGTTTGAATGAATCGAAATCATTGTGACATCAATAGAAGCCAACGGGGTATGAACTGACGTAAAGAGGACCAACGGCATGAAAGGTCAAGCGTGTAAATCCGCCGGAATAACAAGTGAACAAAAATTGTAAATCGCAGAATCACGACGAGACGTCGCTGGATTTTACGGTTGCTCTAGCCGTTTAGAATAAATTTTCAATCGGGTTCTCATGCAAAACTGAGGAACGCAGCTGCAGACGCTTTGTAAAATATTGTCCCATCTCAGTGTTAAAAATAGAAACTCCGGGCGATAAAATTTACTTAAGGCCCATATGAAAAACGAAACAAAATTTGCGAAAAGCTGACAGAAAAGTTGTAATGTACGGATTTTGCTTTTACGAGTTGGTAACCTTAGATGTTAATTAGGTTGGTGTTGATCTCCGCGCAGGATTGATTTATCGAGTCTTCGATCTCTTCCTCTATCTGTTGTAAGACATCAAGCGTGGTAGACGCAGATGATTTGCTTTTGAAATTGTACTTCGTTAGTGAAAGTAATTTCGCTTGATAGAGGATAAATGGAAAGCGGATATTGAACCTAAAATGGGACCACCGGATTCATCGCGTCAAGACCGCTTAGTTGCCGCCGCTTACGCCGTAAGGTAAACCACGCCATTTTGTGCTGTAATTTTTGAATGTAATTTTCTTCTTGTTTATTTAAGTGGCGGTTGTTCTTTTGTTTTGGGCTTATCTTTCCTCATAGGGATTGTATTCCCCTGAGTGTGTCTTTCCTCCTTGGGCCCATCCGCGTGCTTCTATTGGGTATTCTTCGAGCCAGCCCGGACGTTCTTCTTATTATTTGAAGAAGCAAACGTCGGAATTCGTTGCGCATCAGTCGATTATTCGCGTCGTCCATTATCGTCGAACATCGATGGAACGTCAAGAGAGAGAGAGAGAGAGAGAGAATAAGTCCCTTTCCTTCAATACATCAATTTTTTTTGCACTACGCTCTCGTGTTTTTCCCTTCATATTACCGGGTTGAGTTTTGCGTTCTAATGTTTAAATAAATACGTCATTATTGTTGTTAACCAAAGCCGGTGCGCTTGTTTTGTAATTTTTTTAAAACGACTTGAACTGTTTACGCAAACCTTCTTGCTGGCCAGGCGACTGTTTTGCGGCTGCGGTTTGTTTTCTTTGATTTTTGCTCGTTAATTCATGATGAAACAAATCGACCCTAATTTTGTAGATTTTCGTTTGTTAAATACCGTTTCTCAAATATCAATTACGTCAGACCATACGCAACCAAACTGTGGCGTTGATGAACGTGTACATTTACGTTTCGATCTCTTTTTTTTTGTTTGTTTACTTGCTTATTCGTCGTGGTCTTTCCTCCCTGTGGAATAATTTCTATCAGGCGGAATCATCGGCAAGGTCGCAGGGTGGCGCTTTATTTTAGATCGACGCTCCCGACGGAGTGCGTTAGTCATTCCATCTTGGAGATCGGGGCAAGCAAATAGTGCAGGTTTGTTTATTAATTGATTTGAGTTGAATGTAAAGCGTAACAAAGTTTCGAATCAACCAATAAACATTTACTGTGGTAACCTGTCTCCGTCACTTAACAAATTTTGCAAATTTTTTACAAAAATTATCATCGAGTCTTATGACCTTTTGAAGACAATAAAAGATGCCGAAACAGCGAGAATCCTAGGATGATTTATTGCCGAGATATTTTGAGATGATCGTTTGCTAATTGCACCTCAAAACTAAATCGAGGCGTGGGACAATTTGTGTTATAAAAATCTAATTATTTTGCGACGAAGAAGATAGTAAAAACTTATTTTCAATTAAATAAAAGTAGACAAGGAAATATAACGCGAGACATTCGTTTGATCATGAGTGGAATCGAGTTCTAAAGATCAGTTTGAAGCTACACAGTTTTAAGATCCAACTAATATTTATTTTTAGGAGCACAAAATAGTGAAATATTTAAAGTAGTAATCGAGCAAGCAGACTATGTTACAAAAGTTTCATTTTTTACATTCTCTTTTCAATAAACGAATGCAAGTCTTAAAACAAAAAAAAAATAGAAGAGAGTGATTCCTGGAGTTGACGCATCAATTATTTACATACGTAGGTCGCGTGATGAAAAGCTTCTAGTAAACTGGAGCGTTTTTCTTTGTCCTTGGAGAGTAAATTAAATGGCAACAATCGGTCACTTAGACCCAAGCAATTCAATTTGTTAGAGATCAAGACAAGACGACCGTGTAGGTTTTATCGAAACAATAACCGGCAACTTTGAAGCGCGAGTTATTAATGATTTTGACGTGGTCAAAAAGAAAAACAAGAGGGACGCTTTGCGCAAGGCAGAAACCAATTAACATGTTAATTTACAAGCGCCGTCCGTCGTCTTTCACTCTCATCGACATGCAACGTGGAATTTATTTTCGGTCGAATTAATCAATCAGGAGGCTGCGCAACTCTCGCGGAGTTAGAAAATTTTGACTTTTTTACTCCCGCGGATTATAAATGATGATGGATAGGCGTTGTCTGTTTTCAGTTCGTTACTTGAGCAATTTAAATTGGATAATTAATCGGCGGCGATTAAACACCGGCCACCAATGTTGTGTGGTTTAACGTTTTCATGCTTGTCGCACGCTCGTCAGGCGATGGGCAGCACCGCACGGAATTTATGCCCTCCATACATCATGGCACGCACGAAATTGCCGTTTTCTAAGTCTTTGTGCCTCGGCGGCAATTAACGGAAGCGTCCGTGTAATTACGGAAAAATATTATTAAGCCGCGGCAAGGCCAGGAGGTAATTGGAAGGCAAATGAAATATGTAGGGCTGCGCTTTTGATGTAATTTCCGAACTAACTCGCAGGGCGTTGTAAATTAACGAGGAGAACGAGTTGCGCAATTCAAATGCATCAAATATAGTCGTCACATATTTCAAAATTTCATTCGATAAAGTTAATTGCAAAATTACAGTTGTTATCGTTGATGAATATTAAGATGGAGTGCGATAAGCTGATTTAAATGCAAGTTTTCTTGCCACATGATAATTACTTATTTAGTTTTCGAATAAATCTTAAATTTCTATTACTGATTTCAAACAAACACACAAATACAACTTGCGACTTATTTTAAAGTATACTTATTATAAATTTCAAACAAAAAGAAACTTCATACTTCAATTGAAATGATTTGAGATCAGTACGGACCGCCTCAAGGTCGCATAACGTTAACACTAATTAACTGCATTCAATTTGACTTAAAATTGGCGCTAATATTCTAATCCAAAACACAATGATGTGCCGTGACGTAATCCACCGCACTTGTAACGGTTCCCAGAGTACTCGAGAATGTATCCTCGCAATAAGACGAACCTATTTCAATCAGAAATAAACAGGAAAATTAATCCTCGTGTTCACGCTTAAGGATCGTGCCACGTACCTCTAGATTTTCGCAAACCTTGTCAAACTGTCAGCAATGCTGCTTAAATGCACTTCAAAAGACACGAAGAACTTGTTTCATTCCAGTCAAACTACGTTAGATGAACCTTCTACCAGTTATACATACACAGATGTACACGAACAACGAAATACGTGCTTGCCCTGTCGTGCCGCGAAGTAAAATCATCATGACGATGAAGGTCGGCCTCCGTTTTCTAGAAAACATGGTGGGCCAATTGAGAAGCAGAACGCGAAGAAACGTGGTTACAACAGACCAATGAAAAGTCTTGATTTCAAACTGCGCATGAACGTCACTTTCAGAAAATGTTTCCAACTTTACAAACACGCAACAAGTACTCGTAGTTGCCCAAATGTAACTACAAGTCACTAACTCAGTTTTAAAACAAATGTTGCAGGATTTGCTTGACTTCATTTCTGGATTGACACGAGAAGTGTTTATTGATCTGCCGGGAATTAACAGAGTTAGAGTTGAAATGGAATTTCTTAAATGTAAAAGCGATTTACAAGCGTTGGCGAAAAAGTTTTCAGTGATGCTATCAACTTTTTTGTTGCAATCAAAATCCATCGGACCGATTTCGGCAACAGCGTCCTTGCGATCGCCGCGTTGGTTTGCATGTAGAAATGGCAACGTCGTTCTATTCATCGGGAGTGATCTTAGAACACCGTTTGAAATAATGACTCCTTACTTGTTCTTTACTTCAAATATTCTGACGTCAGCTTTTCTCGATTGGTCGGGGGCTATCTTGGTATGGTTAAGGAGCGGGAAAATGGCGGAAATTCGCTTTTACGGGCAATTATCGATACCGACACGTTCGAAGCAGATTGTGTATGTTATATTTTCTTGCGGATTTGTGCCAAGATCAAATTAATGCAGTTTATCTGGAATTACATCCACTCGTCGTGTTCTGTAAAATGTTGATGGCATTTCAACTAACGACCTATTTAATTAAAAGAGGTGCGTTCTATTTCAGTTATCAACAACGTCGTTTGACGTCATTTCTTTCTCTCTTTCATCTATAGAATCGTTTTTGATCGGTGTTTAATTGCACCTTTTACTGTTCTTTCACTTAACCTCTCAACCTAATCTAAGAAATAAGCTAAGCTGTCTTATTGGAATTTTATTGGACCCTTTCCTGCAGGATTAATTGTTTTTTTGACTCGGTTGCAGACAATGCGCGACCCCTGTACGGCGAAACCATCACCGCGGATGATATCAGCTGCACCTTACTTGTAAAGCATATCCTTTGCTTTATGACTGTATTTATTTGTGAACAATATCGGCAGGACGCAGTGCATAATTAAAAGAAGTTTAATAAGCGTTACTTACATTATTTAGTTTAAATAGTTCATAAATTTAGCCGTATAACCTTTGAACAAAAGTCCGCCTGTTCGATCAGATCTGATTTTTTCCCATTGATTTGTATTGTGGCCACTCTTAACTTTAGTTTGATATACTTTCACTTCAGTGTCATGTTATTTGGCCCTCTTCGAGCCACATTTACTTTGTAACGTTTAAGTTAGTGGACATTTCCAGGGCAATTGTGTTGTATTATTGTCTACTTCCTATACTGAACGCACGAGAGTATGAAAATCTTCTGGGGTTTCAAGAATATCAACTTGGGGCTTTCGGAATGCAATTTCTTTTCTAATTTGAATTTAATATCCAGAATCCTGGTTTCTTACGCCTTTGATGATTGGGGCTGCGATTTGTAGAGGTCTGTTTACATCAAATAAATAAATTCCAATGCTCTCGAGGTTCTTAATTAAAGTAATTATTTAATTCTGCAATGGAATAATATTGAATTAATTTTAATTAATTTAAAAAATAACCCTGTGTGTATTTATATTTATAATCACCGATTGATAGATGCAAGTACAAGTTGAGGACATCAGTTTCGATTATCTCGGAGCGTCATCGTGGGACTGCCAACCAAGCTCACATTCCGGGCGTTTCTGCCCCCGTACGACGCAGAAATTTACGATCTAATTAAGAGAATTATTGGAGTCCTCGCATAGACGCAGGTACGAGAAATTCTGTTGCGTATGCTAATAATTGTAGATAAATGCCCGATTAATTGCAGCAATTATATTAATTGGAAGAGGTTCTCGGAAAATTTCAATCGAGACTCGCTTTAAACGCGGGGGGCACACGTCAATTACACGATACCCTACAGAAGAGATATCTCGGCGAAATACAAATGCGAAAATTAAAAGATTTCTGATTAGGTGTGTATCGTGCAGAAGAAAAATAAGCATTATTGTATAGCAATTTTATAGAATTTTGAAGATAAGATGAGAGAGAGGGATTAAATATAATTAGGCAATAATAATCACGATTCGAGAAACAGATGTCTACTACGTTTAAGGGTGTTCTGTTTTTGTAAGGAGCGAGCGATAGTTTCGTTCTATGTTTGCATTTTTATTTCTTTTTAATCGCAGAAACATAAACTCTCTGCGCACGGTTTTGTTTTTTTTTCTTGTTTTTGTGTTCTGTTTTTGTAAGGAGCGAGCGATAGTTTCGTTCTATGTTTGCATTTTTATTTCTTTTTAATCGCAGAATCATAAACTCTCTGCGCTCGGTTTTGTTTTTTTTTCTTTTAATTTGTTAGAATGGTCTCATCAACTAACTAACCGACTAATACGAAACGATTGTGAGCATCGTTGGTTGAGCCCTTAATGTCCTTGAAATAAGGTGGAAGTTGCGGACAAGCAATCAATTATTACATGTCCGAAAAATTTATAATCGATTTTGAAAATCCCGCCCTACCGGAAATTAAACAACGAACAGGAAAACAAAGCTGGTAATGGAGCTCGGACGCGAGAACTGCACTCGCCTGAATAAATAATCCTCGCATAAATCATTCGCCAGTTTCCTGCAATCGCATCGGCTCGGCTCGTCTAATAAGATTAAAATTTACGTCCGCGTTTCAGTATTTGTTAAGTGAGTGTTCAGATATCGATCTTCACACTCAGCTAATTTTCACAGTTAAGCGGGTATTGCCGCATGCAGAAACGACTTGCGCTCCTCGGACGCGAAATTTTAACAGAAATGCATCACTGCGTCTAGCAAATACATTGGCAATTACGAATTCGTTTCTCTTTCCTTTTTCTTCTTCTTCTTAATTTAATGATTTAGCTTGCGGAAGAAGCAAATCATCATTCGACATCATTACGTAGGCGTACCGAAAAACGGCAACCGCTTGCTCTCAGACTCTGAAGGAAGCCGCCGCCAACAACATTCGACTTGCGTGGGCGTACCAAAAAGGAACCATTTTTTATTTACTTTCTTTCCCTTCCTAATTAATTTGAATGACACGGTTACTATTATATAGTATGAAGTTGTCAGAATCTTTAAGAATTTAAAGTCGAACGTTCTAACTCAACTGTATAACGCTAATTGTCAATTACTTGTGCTCGTTGTGGACCTCGTAAACCATCTCGCGTTGCCCTTTAAAGGACATTAAAGATACGCGGCGAGCGCAAGTGCGCGGGCAAGTTTTGATGTGCAATTTATGTCGTCATTGTGCAGTATCGAGCAACTAAGATGGATGCAACTCCCACAATCGTTCGGTAGTGCGTTGCGGTAGCGAGCGGTCAGCTCGCAGCCGACCATCAGATGGCATAAACATGCGCCTGGACAGAGCTCGTGAATGCTTGTCCAATTAGTAATTGAAATCAGACAACCCTCTCTGGTTGCCGCAACCGCTGCTTAAGGGAGATGCCGCGATACCGGTAACGTATGGACGCCGCGTGCTTTACATTTCAGGTGCTTAATGCCTGCCCACTTACAATGTAACCGTACGAATCTCCAAAGCTATGCAACAGAGGACTTCCTTACCGTTAGTGCCCCTTTGTCCTATTCATTAATTTAAGGAAGCTCTGCATTCAATTGGTTAAAAATCCAATCCAAATCCAAGGTCAAGTCAAATGTCAAAATGCTATACAGAACTTATTTTAAGTATTAGGAGTTGATTAGCTACGTAGTGGTCGAAAGGAAAGATCTAACGACTTGATTCGTCGATATCTGCAAGAAAAGGGGCCAGTACCTAGCATTTTCTAAATTCCCGACTGATGTGTCTGTAAATAAAAAAAGCTCTTGTCAACTTCTATCTAAAACTATTGCTATTGGTCAAACAAACTAGTTATTTAGACATTGCATCAAGAGCCAAGTCCTCTGATTGGTTGATTCGTACTTAAATGGAGTAGAAGTGGACGTTACTCGTTTGTACCATTGGTTACCTTAGCGATCATGGGAGTGGCAGCGAATAAAATTATTTTTTTTAACACGGAAATAGCATTTATTCCTCGTCTCTTTCTCAGTAATCAAATATTTTGCGAATTACTCCCTCTAGTCGCCCATTTTGTTCTAAAACTCTTGCTATTGGTGAAATAAACTAGTTGTTTAGCCGTTGCGTCAAGAGCAAGTCCTCCGATTGGTTGCTTTCTACTTTGGGGGAGTAGAAGTGGACGTTACTCGCTTACACCATTGGTTACCTTAGCTTTCATGGGAGTGACATCGGACATTATCAATTTTTTTAACTCAGAATTAGCACCTATTCTTCTCTAAACTCCCTCTCTTTCTCGATTATCAAATATTTTATGAATTACTTACTCTAGTCGACACTTTCTTGTTCTAATACTGATGTTATTGGTCAAAGAAGCTAGATGTTTAGTCCCCTAGCATTAAGAGCAAGCCCTCTGATTGGCTGCTTGCTGCTTTGGGGGAGCAGAAGTGAACCTTATTCGCTTGTACCTTGTGCCATTGGTTATTTTAGCGTTCATGGGAGTGGCAGCAGACGCAATCAATATTTTTTTTACTCATAAATGCCCTTCCCCCCTTCTTTACTCAATTATCAAATGTTTCGCAAATTACTTCCTCCTGCAGACTTTTTTTCTAAAACTGTTCCTGTTGGCAAGATAAGTTGCTCATGCAGACTCTCTGATTGGTTGTTTCCTAATTGGGCGGAGTAAAAAAGTGGTTCGTACTTGCTTACATCATTATATCTTAGTGTTTATGGGAGCGGCAGCAGACGTAATCATTTTCTTTTAATTCAAAAACGGCACTTCTTACCCGTCTTCCGCCTCTTTTTCTCGGTTTTATTGCCAAATACTTTTCGAAATACTTCCTCAGGAGTTCAACGAGTATTTTCTTTATTACACGGTGAATTAAATAAGAATTAGTTTAGGCGATTACGGGAAAGAAGTCGAGCTTTCTCAAACTCTCCCTCGTATGTGATAGCGCAAACGGAAATACCTGCGCCGAGAAAAAACCCTTAACTCTAGTCAAATGGTTATTTAGATATGTTAAAGTACGCTTTCGTAGAGATAAAGCACACTTGATGCGTAAAAAGTACCCCCATTTACTAGGAAGCTATAGTTTACGCCACTCAAATCATTTTCGTGACTTAATCGAACAGAACCACCCGGGGAAATTGTATTAGATTGCAGCATTTTACGAGAAAATTGTTCCAAGAACATGGGATTTTTAACTACAAACAAGGACTACTGTGGACCAGGACCAGAAGAAGAAATTCAAATAAATTAATGTTCAAAAAAAATTGAGTCAATAGTTCCCAGACGAATACCTCTTTACTAAAAGGGTTTCATCCTTCGTCTGGGAACCGCTGACCGAATCTCTTTTTAGTTCAGGTCTTCTGGTTACAGATTCTTTTCGAAATTTTTCCACGAGCAGTAATGTTTTGGGTCCGAAAGCTTGAGTTTAAAAACAAAGACCCTCGTGGACCAGAACTAGAAGAGATTCAAATCATTTAATGTTCATCAAACCCTTTTGGTAAAGAGGTGTTCATCTATGGGCAGTGTTGATTGAACCTTCTTTGAGGTTAGGTCTTCTGGTTCTAGAAGATTCGGCTAACAGTTCCCAAACGAACACCTCTTCGCCAAAAGCGTTTCATTTGAATCTCTTCTGCTCCTGGTCCACAGCCGCTCTTCACCAAAAAGGTTTGGCGAGCATTAATTGATTTGACTCTCTTCTGTTCCTGGTCCACAGCAGCCCTTGCTTATAGTTTAAAATCTCATGCACTTTGGACCTAAAACGTGATTGGTCGTGGTTCTAGGTTTTCTTTTTCGGAATTGTACCACGAACAATCACGTTTTAGGTCCAAAGTGCATGAGGTTTCAACATATAAGCAAGGACTGCTGTGAACCAGGAACAGAAGAGTGTCCAATCAATTAATGTTCGCCAAACCTTTTTGGTGAAGAGCGGCTGTGGACCAGGAGCAGAAGAGATTCGAACCAAACCCTTTTGGCGAAGAGGTGTTCGTTTGGGAACTGTTGGCCGAATCTTTCCATAAGGTTAGGCGCTTCTAGTTTTGTGTTTTCTGGGGAATTCTGCCTCGAGAAGTGATGTTTTGGGTGCAATCGGAGTCTCTGTAAATTACTTTTAAATTAGGGGGAGCGAGTGCCTTGGGGTAGTTGCCACAGCTCTCAGAATTTAAAGCTGCACCTTAGTGAGCCCTCTATTGTTAAATTCAGTCTCCTAAAGATAGGAATCAAGATATAGTCATGCTCATGAATTTTAATTTCAATTGCTTTGCAACGTATTACCCTCACCTATGAAGAGTTAGGCTGAGGGGAGTTGGGTCGATTTTTAACTTTTGAATTTTGCTTTTTCTTTTCTTATAATATTCATGTTTCTTTTTTCTCGAGTGGGTGTAGTTAGAGTTCTTTATAACAAGAACATAGACATGATGTGAGAGTTTGGAAGATTCAAGGCGGAAGTCAAGAAAACTCATTCAATTTAATTTCAATTATTTAACTTTTTTCGTTTTGTTTCTTGTTGTAGTTTTAAGTTTCATTTTTTTGAGTTTCTAGTTTTTTAATTTTTTTCGGGTGATAGTTTTTTACACAATAGAGTTGGGTTGACCTTGAGTTCAATTCGACTTCTTTTTAAACGTGTTTCAATTTTGATATTTGAGTTTTTACGTTTTAATTTTTTGAATATTTAGTTTTCTTACCTATTGTGTTTAAATTTTTCTGAAACTTTATTATTTGGGTTTATGTCGTGTTAGATCGAGTTCAGCTCAAAGAATCCAAATCAAAATTCAATTAGAATTAAGACCAACCCACATTAAGCTGACCTTATTTTTGAGATTTCAGTTTTATTTTTCAGTCTTCATTTTTTCGAGTTTTAATTTATTATTCTGGGTTAAGTAGAACGCGGCTGATAAATAAATCATCAAACAATCAGCAAACGTATTGAATTAGTAAATAATAAGCATAATCACCGCTTATGACAACTTTGGTTTCCATTGTTTATTTAATTATGATTACTACATTTGTAAATTAATTTAATGGGCTTATAATAAGAAAGATTTAAGCAACGAGGAAAATTCTGGTCTTTCGCCCCCCTCCCTCCCACCAAACTTTTCTTACAAATTAATCCATGATATCATTTTGACTTCCTTATAAAATAAATTTTTAATTTAAACTGCAACTACGTTGCCAAGGGTATTATTTCTGATCGACATTATTTATTGACTCTTAACTTAAAAAAGAAAAAAAAAATGATGACTCAGTGGCGTCTAGTATACCCACGCAATTTACATAAATATCGGTTTTGTATTTTTCCCTGGTTTTCCAGAGTAATAGTAACGATGCTGATTAATGGCGGGAATTAATCATGACGGTTAATAGGAGCGTAATAGGCATCGCGGACTCCCACGAACGCCGCCGCTGTGCTCCCGCCATTTCTATTACTATTACTCATCTACTTAGTACAAATGGCCGGCATTAATCAGGGCGTAATTGCAATATAATTTGGTGCGGAATGCGGGGCGCACGGAACGGCCGGCTCGTGTTGACCGGACTCCCGGAGCGATACGGAGGAAGCTCCGCGGGACGTCAACCTCGTCCGATCTTGTCTCATGCAAATCGTCTTCTGCCCTTATGGGGGTGATCATTTATCCAACTTATTGTGACAAGCCATGCATATTCATATTCACATTCACATTCACATTCACATTCACATTCACTTGCAGATCTAATAACCTATTTACTATTTCTATTTTCGAAATAACCAATGTGAACAACTTATTCCAAAAATGATGATGAATGATTTATGAGTTGTTCATTCTCGAAATGAAAATTAAATTAACCGACATTAAAGACGAAATTAATCAAAGTCACGCAAGTCAAATAAAAAAAAATAATAATAAAAAAAAATATGTAAAAACACCAATTACAACAAATCACCGCCGATATTTTCAATGAATATTTATCGAGGGACGGGCGCGTTTAAATTTAGAAAAAAGGCCTTACATAATTTCTACCGGCGCCCGCCGACTCCTTCCCTGTCTTAATAGAATAATAATAAGCCGGGGCCCGGAGAAGAAAATAATAATTTAAGCGATGAACCGGCAGATTCTGCGACTCCTACGCGGAGCCGAAGCGAGGGCCGCCATTTGTGCAAGATCATTTCGCAATTTGGGGCCCCGGATAAAAACTAATTGAATTTTTCGGCTTTCGATGAATTTTAATAAAAACAAATAAAACGAGTTTTACGGCAATTCTCGGTAGAACAAAGAAATTAATTTCAATGTCGTTTCACGTAAAAGTTTTAAATAACAGTTAATGGATAAATAAATTTTACACTTCAGCCAATTCTGCAAAAAAAAAAGACAAGAAAGCACGTTTTAACGAACTTACAACAATTATCAAGAAAGCACATCAAAAATAATTAATTTAATATCGTTAGTGAGTGAATTATTGCAGGACGTGCTTTCTTGAGTCGTTATTTTTGATATTTTTTATTTGTTTTATATTAATCTTAATTCGCAATTATGCAACGATGCTGCAGGGAATTTCAATAGAGCCAACATAAAACGACAAAACTAAAAAGAAAATGATTTTATTAACTAATGAAACGTCGATCTTTGCCTGCAAGTATTAACTCCGGTGAATAGGTTCACATAACGTCTGGATATTAAATCCTTTATTAGACTTCATGGCAATAACCACTACCATAATGACTTAATATTCGTTACATTTTTTTCCGGCACATTTTTCACTCACAATGCACCGCCGCTAATGGAACTGCATAGTTGCAATAATGGACGGCAATTACCCGCGCGCATAATTTATCCGCTTTTACATAACCCGAGCAATAATAATCCGCGGCTTTTAATTGTTGTTAAAACTGCGGCTAATTATCATTTGCCGCGGTATGAATCAATTAATTCGCGCGCTCAACTTCTTCTAATTAATTACCCGAGCCGCGCGATAAACATCTTAATTAGTTGTCTCCAAAGTATAGTGGTGGTACGAATTTATGGGGTACACCTGGAAATTTTAATTATTTTGTACCGAAATCGCCCGGATTCTTTCCTAATTTAATTGTTTTTTTTTTTTCTCTCTGGGGTCCTCCGCGCGGCATTCCGATTCATTTGTTTTATTAAACAAAAGGAATCTCGACGCAGGAAATAATAAACGTAAATGTGTTATCTGCGACATTTTTTCGAGGTTCATTAGCTGACACACGACTTTAGGATGACAGCAGACAAAATACAAAAAAAATACAGGTGTTTATTCAAATTAATTCAAAATAATGTTAAAAATATGATATTTTTGTAAACAATGCATAGAAATTGAGTTATTTCAAAACAGGTGTTTCTGTTTATTTTATTTTATTATAGTTTTTTTTGAAAACTTTAAGACAACAAACAAATTCAAATATTTAGAGTCCCTCTTTTATACATTTTTTTTTAATTTTATTTTATTAACGGAGCTCTTATCGCACCCAAACGAGTGAGTCAATAGAACATTATTTGAGTGCTCTGGTGGTGTTGGTGTGATTCATTTGTTTAAAGTTGGTAGTACTAATTCCAAGTGAAAAATAAACGTGAAAAAATGAATTTTCCACTGCCTATTTCATCGAGGTCAATATGGAGGACGTTGTGCAGCATGACGTGTATTACCGAAAGCCGGTCCGGCCGCAGACCTTTAGTATGGCAAAACGAACGGAATGTAGAGTATCGCGTATTTTGTCACGCACATGTGTTCTTTAATTTTGAAGTTGCATGAGTCGCCCGGTCACTCATAGTGAAGATATAAATGTTAAACAGAAGGAAGTGATAAAAACTCAGATCTTCTCCACTGGTATTGTATTATTTTTTATTTTTGCCATGTACAAGAAAGAGGAGCGCGTGAGCGAAAATCAGCTCGTTTTTTGCTCGCTTGTTACTCCTCCAGTTACTTAACCTCCATGGCCTACTTAAATGATATTAAATAAATATCACCAACCACAGCGAAACTCACTAAATTTTAAATTATCCCTCTTCTCAACAAAAAGAACATTAAATAAATCCAGATGCATTCCAAAATCGCAGAAAACTTATCCTCACTAGCAGCAAGAAGTTAAAATCCAAAAGCAATCATAAAAGCTTATGAACGAAACTTAAATGAGGAGGGGGCAAATTTTGATCGTTTGTTCTTGGTCGAAAATGAAATCCCTTTCGCAATAGCCTAAAGACATCTTTAAAATAAATTTTGATCGTTTGTTATTGATCGAACATCAAGCATCCCTTTTGTAAAAGCTTAAAATGTACGGAGGACTTAAAGACATCTTTAAAGAAATGACCTTCTGTATAACCAGATCTTCAATGTTCACGTGAAATTTACATAATTATTGCAATCCTGTCGGTGGTTTAATTTTAACGTGCTTGGACAAACTTCTTAGTTTAGTAAATATTAATTTAGAGGAACCTTATAATTACAGTAATATAAAAACAGCATGCAGGCAATTTAGAAAAAAACATCAAATGAGATGAAGCCAGAGGATTAAAACATAAAATAGGGAAATTTGGAGAAAAATTTGGAAAAGGACTTCAAGGAACAATAAAAGCATTACAGAAGAAACAGCATTCGGCCTTACATCCGAAAAGGTAAAAATGCTTTAGGACTGACAAAATATAATGGAATCCATCAAAAATTAAAGAAGCCTAGCGCGATTCCTTTGTAAACCCTAGAAAATTGATGGTATATTTTATTCGAAATTTTAATTATATTTGATGCAATGATTACTGCGGATGGAATTGAATCTATTGTATTTTTAATATAAACGTTCTCCGTAGATAAGAGCTGGATAAGAACCATCTTAATCTAAACATAAGTCTAGATAAGATCACGCCATCCGCAGAACTATGCGAATGCGTCCTGTTCACCGCTTGTGCTAAATTAATTTTAAAACTTGTTGAAGTTGCCTCTGATTTTATGTGTAGGTTAACCCCCTAGAAACCCCTTCAGGGTAACATAAATGGGTGTACGTGTGTGAGGCATGTATGCAGAGAAAACAAGCCTTGATGCCCAGAATCTAATCGAATACACCCCACCCAGGACATCCCAGAGTCTCTGTTACTCCGTTCTGCCTAAAAGGTATAGTAATTGTTATCTTATATACAGATTGAGTCACCTAACTAGGCAGACGGTACGGGACAATTAAGCAGACGATGCGTTCTTCATGTGTTTGGAACAGTAATACATGCGAAGACTCTGAATGCCTATGTACCTAGTTGCCGGATTCAATCTGTATATCGTATTCCCTTTTTTAAAATTTCTTTTAATTGTTATATATTTTATTTTGTAAGTGTTCATTTTTATGCATCAGTTTAAATTAGTGCTAAATAAATCCATTGTAGCACATAAGGGACTTTATTTGTTGTTCAATTTCTAAGAAATCTTTTTAATTACAGCAGCAATTAATTGTTGACAGCCCTGGTTACACAAGCGTAACCATATCAATATTAAAGAAGACCAATGCGATCGACTTCTTTATCGAAATTGTTAACCATGTTTAACCTGAAAGAAACTTTTGTCCTACATACTTCATACTTTTCAGAAATGCTAGGAGAACAGGTTTTTAAATTTGGTTGATTTTTCCGCAAATCGGATTTCGTTGGGCAGAACAAATCTCTCAATTATCAGATTTCATAATGGCTCTTTTCAAAAGAGATAAAGATAAAAAGATAAAATTCAAAAACTCTACGACATTAAAGCAATCCTTTGGGCTGTAATGCATTTTTTTTTAAATTAATTGTAGCTTGAGTCATTTCATAATAACAATTTCTAATAAATATCGAAATGTCATCAAGCGCTTAAAAAATAAGAAAATTTTGCTAAAAGGGTTAAGGGCCGAGGCACTGTGATGGTACGGCTCTGTAATACTGGGGCAACCCTGCCTTATACAAAAGTTTTATCGGATTTGAAAGAGTGACCTTCAAATGTACAGCATCATAAGACGACTCTATTTACATCAAAAAATGAAAAGAAAAGCATTAGAGATGTAAGGGGTAAGGGCTACAAGGTTACAAGGTTTTTCCATAGTTCAGGAAGTGCATCAGATGAGTCAAGTTCTGTGCTTCAGTTTCAGTCCCAAACAGAACACTAACGCCCTTATGTGTGCGTTGGAGAAATCTAAAGAGAGTGTCATTGCTGGCTCTTCGATTTTAGGAAGAAATGAACGATGACAAAAATTTGACAGCCTGATATACTGCAATCAGGTACAAATCTGACTTATTTTTGCAGAAACATAAACAACGGTGAGTCAAAAAAAGTTTAGGAATCTTTGCAAGCTAGAGAAAGGAGTGCCTGAGGGATCAAGTCTCGGATCCTACCTCTTTCTGTTCCATGTGTTAATGACCTCCGGTTTCTATATTGATGCAACAAGTAACTCCAATTGATTTTCTCCAGTTTTTCAGAAAACGCCATTTATGAGAAAATGATAGTGATAGCGACAATGAAACGTTGAGCGTTCTTTACAATATTAATAGTGTCCGGCTAAAGGATAAAAACTATTTTCTTAGAAAATCAACCTATTTGTGCGGGTTATTTTTGATTCTTTTTCTTGCGCTAGAGTACTTCTTGTTTTCATTTCTTTATGCAATTTAAAGCTAGTTCTAATGTTCCTATCATGTTATGAATCAGACACTTGAGCTCTTAACAAGAAAATTCTATGTGAACGTTGGAATTTAAAAAGAAATCCAGAGGGATGAAACAGCGGAGAAGGACAGAAGGAGATGGACTGGGCATATGGAAAACTTATCAAAATAGAAAGCAATCAAGCAAGTGCTGTGGGGGTAGAAGAGATAATGAAAAAAATGGAGGACCAAGGAACCCAAGGGAAAACGTGGTTGCAGCAGATTAAGAAGTTAAAAAATTACTTAAAATAAAGCCCCCCAACAAGATATGTGCGTAACAGATTAGGAAAGTAAACATCACTAACGGTGGAGTCGAGCTGTTTACTATCTTTGTTTAATGTCTTGTATATCCCAACATAACCTCACACTGACACTGAAAATTATTAAGACAACGACAACTGGTGAGACCTCATAGTTTAATTTAAGTTGTTATCTTGCGCATGTTTTCCTACGTACATTGTTACCTAATTATTTTTATTATGTTTTGTTAGGTTATGCTTGTTACAACGGGTTGTTGACGTGCGACTGAATTTAGCTCAGACAAGCATTTTATACAATTGCGGCTGCTACCACCTGAATACAATTACGATATCTCCTGTTTACTTAACGAAAACGGCGGCAAGTTAGTGCTGAAGAAGGCTATCAGGTGTACTGAGCTAGAATTTAGATTGAGATGAGCTGGGTCAAAGTTCAAGGGCGCCAGGGAGTCAGATCCCAGCGGATTGCTATGCCACTGCAGAACCGCCTCCTAAGGTTCAGAGCGTGCGCCAGAATTCGGAAAGCTTTCAGGAGGAACTTTACCCTCGTGCACCCAAAATAATTAGTCGTCGCAGCAAAACAACTTTAATGTTAAAAAAAAACGTATTAATTTTGTAATGTGTAAATTAGTGTAAATTAACAGTTCATACATCATTTTGATGTCAGGTTAAACTTTGATAAGTCCACAAAAATATTTAGAGTGATTTTAGTGAAACTCTAATGAAGAGGCGAAAACCAGACGGTTTCGTCTAAAATTTAGTTGGTTTTCCTCAGGGCAATGGCGTGAAGCCGCTAATTTAACAACACACGAGTCGGAGAGTTCGTGTTTTACGTGCATTTAAACGCGTGCACACGGCTTGCAAGGCAAAAAAAAAATCGCACGCCGAATTTGAATTTAGTTTTCGCCCTCCGGCAAAATTGCGCCAAAAATCCGCCTCATTATTTCGGTAATTTGGCACGATACGAAAAACACGTCTCGAGAGAATAAATAAAATTACTTCGTCTCTCCTTCCTACTTACTTCTTCCAAAGTTAATCTACTAAATAATAACATCGGCAACAAACAAGTCCCCCTATAATCCATATACTTAAGAGAATTAAATTAAAAAAAAAATGCAAAACAACGAAAGCTTAAATGACTAATGCTTACAGGTGTACCGGCCGAGTTTGTATATTTTTCAGCGTGTAAGTGTACCTGGATTTGACAGTCTGTTTAATTGGTAATTAAGCGGTGTCCCGGGCAGGTGGTCGCGAGCACCTCGGGGCACCTGAGGGGCGGATCACCTTGTGCCCCCGGCAGGTGCCCCGTAACCAGGTCTCGTCAATTCTGACGTATCTTATTGTGCGCTCGCGTCTAATCGCTTAAACGTTTTGTAATGACTTTGTAATGTGTCAAAGTGCACTCAGCCGCTTATTACTTTTAACAGCGCCCCCTCACTTAAGAAAGTTCTCTTTTGAAATGTTAATTCGAATTTATCAATTTCCGGTTTATCTATTTACGTATGATGCCAACGCCTTATTTAAACAGGTCTGATTCATCGCGTAGGAATATCAGATCTCGGAATACCATAGAATTTTTTGGGACCGCGACGGCATTAGCGTTTTGCTGTTGAACCGTTGAGCCTTCTGCTTATTAATAAATAATAAAGAAGGAAGGATTAACTTAAAATTGTGAATTCCAGTCCCACCTAATGAATCTGGCCTGAATGAAGAATTCACGCCACGGAAGTTAATCGTTTCAATTAATCTCCTTTCCAAAACTAAAACAATAAGTTAATAATTTCCTTGTAAAGCAGTAAATTATTATTAGAAAAAGAAAAGCTATGTACGTACTTCTTTCTTGTGTTTCTATATAAAGCGTGTTATTCATCAATTGTCGAGAAACTTAAGCCACGCTTCATTAAGCATCGAGCTTAATCCACTTGAAATTAACATCTACTTGACTTACCGGATCAATGTCTGGACTAAACGTTGTTAATACGAAAGCAGCTGAACACATGTACGTGCCATTAAAGAGTTGGAAAAACTCGATCACGCCAATTAGCGCCAGGCGAATTAATAATTCCATTCGATCCCATTAAATATGGTTAATCGTGCGTCTCTTTCGATGGGAATGCGACCTATGTATGTACATACATAAGTGCGGGTGAGTTGTTTATGTTTTGCTTGAACGTGTAGGTGACAGCAAATGTAATGTGGTATGGATCTGAAATCGATAACTGTTTTAAGGTCGACTACATTCGAACGGACCTTATTCGTCCTCTTCGATGTCAGAAAAAATCGATACACGAGCAGAATTAGTCAGCGTGTGTGGGACATACATATTTCTTATTGTTTGAAATTGTAATCCAAAACATGTTCAATCAAAATTTCATGTAAATACCTCTAATTCTAAGAGAGATTCAAGATGAAACCTAGACGACAAAAGCGTTAAAGCAATTAAAATAGGATTTCAAAAAAAAAAATCATATCAGCGTCATCCATTGATATTTTCACGAATTAAAAATATTTCTCTCTGCATGTACCACCTCTTGAAGTGAATGTGAAACAAAAACTAACTTTGCTATGGTAAACGTATGGTACTGTTACAGCTTTGGGTTCGGAGCGCCCAAGTACGGCGCCGGCCTTTGTTAAAAGGGTTTGCGGGGGTGCTCGCGATTAATACCGCAGATAGTTTCGGGAAAGCTGCGGAACGTTTCCTGTGCGTACTCGAAGACTCTAGACTTTTCTATGCGTATCTCGAGCGAGTCCTTTAACTATAAAAGGGCATACCGGGCGCTGCTGAGTTAGTCTTATTTAGTTAGCGAAGAATATGAATATCACAGAGTTATAAACGGCGACACATAGAATTGCGATTTATTAAAATAAGAGTATTTCTAGTGTATTCTGTTGAACAGGCGATTGTATTTTTGTTTCTGTACGAACATTTCTTATTTCCTTTGAAATAGAAAAAAAAAAAAAAAACAATTTCCCTGTACATCATTCTCGTAATTTCGCAAAACGTAACACAAAAAGAAAATCAACGAATCTCTAACGAAACGTGAGATAATTGAATCGCCTACAAAAAAAAAAGAAAATAAAAAAATATTCTGTAATAAAAAAGTTGATTGTAAAATAAAAAATAAATTTTTTATTTGAATTATAAGGAAGCAAAGAGAGCTCCAATGTAGAATGATGAAGGACAAAGAAAAAGTTTGAAAAAAAAACAACAACTAAATGAGAGATTGTTCGATGACTGCTACTATTACGACTATTAAAAAAACGAAAGACACAAAAGTGAAACAAACACACAAGAAAAAAAAACAAAAGCAAAAGCAAACAAAGAAAAGTCGAATAACACGCGTTGAAATACGAGGCAAGAGAGACTAAAGACGAATCGTGACAAAATTGAAAAAAAAAACGGACGACGGAAAATAATAATTAAGACTGACAACGAAATACGAAGAATACGGCAAAAAGAAAACAAAAGAAAATCGACGTTTTAATATGCAATATCTTTTATTTATTTGAATTAGAAGAAAACAAAGAGAACTCCAATGTAGAACGATGAAAGACGAAGAAAAAGTTTAAAAGAAAAAACAAAACTAAAAAGAAAAGACAAAGAACTGAAAATAAACACACAAGAAAAAAAAACCAAGAGCAAAAGCAAACAAAGAAAAGTCGAATAAAATACGATGAAATACGAAGAAAGATGAATTGCGCAAAAAAAAAAACAAAAACGAAAACAGTTCGACAGACAAAACTAATTAAAGCTAACAACGAATTACGAAAAAACCGGCGAAAAAAAAAAAACAAAAGAAATTCGACGTTTTTAATTCGAAACTTAAGGAAATCAAATCATCAAACAAAAGAAAAAATTGTGTGAAGTGTCGATTGCAATTTGAGAAATTACTATCCATAGAAACAAGAACCAAAATAAACAAACAAAAAAAAACAAAAAGAAGGAAACAAATAAAATATTGATAAAACACGATGAGATGCGAAAAAGAAGACCAAAGACGAATTGTTCAAAAATCAAAAAATAATAAGAAAACGGCTCGACAGAAAATAATAACTAAAACTATCAGTGAACAAAAAAAAAGGAAATCAAATTGCCAAAGGAAAACAAGAGAAGAAATTGTACGAAGTGTCGATTGTAGCCTGACAAAAAGAAATAACAAAGCAACATAACAAAAAAAATCAGTGCGGTCGATTTTTTATTTGTTCTTGACTTCTTTCTTGCTTACGAAAGGTAATAAAAAAACCAGCCAAGCATAAAGTAACAAATGAAATCTCGATTTGATTTTTTTTTTCGAAAACTTCTCGTGGGAAATCGAGTTTCCTTTTGCTCTCAATTCTGTTTGTACCTACCGAGGCCGTTTCGATTTTCAGTCACTATTATTTGTTTCCGTTCACTTTTGTTTCTTCTTGTCTAATTAAAAAATTTAATTAAAGAACTTGTTAATAATCTTTATATTCAATGAGTTATGAGTAATAAAGACCTTTATTGTTATTATTTTTATTTATTAATTCTCTATTTGTTTTCGTTTGTTCTTTTTTTTTGTTGAATTAGTTTTATTTTTTTTTTTTTTGTAGAGGACAAATACAATTTATTAATATCAATTCATTGGATTTTCGTATTACACGTTAATGTTTCTAAGGCCTTATTTTTCTTTCAACATTGCTTTTTCTAATTTTTTCTTTTTCTTTCGACATTGACAGACATTTGAAAAAAATGGAAATTCCTCTGAAATTATTTTATTGTTGATTTTTTAAAGTTTCTTTCTTACTTCACATGCCATTCAAATCAAGCACCGACACGAAGCGGTGAAAACTTTGTGAATGTCAGTGGAGATAAGACTGGGGGGCTGGGAGGGAGTGGGGGGAGGGGGGGTTAAAGGTGTTGCTTACTGTTTTATTTTGGGTGGAAAATCTATAACGACATTTATTTGCAGAAATGTTAGCGTTCGATCGTTGTAGTGTCGCCTTATTCGTTGTGACGTCATTCGTGGAGGTGCTCTGATTCAAAGATCACGTCATTGCCATCTATTGGCAATCTTTTGAACTAAAAAAAAAACTTCTCGAAGTCTTGAACCGAAAAATACGAAAATCGATTTGGTTTTGACAATTGCACCGACCGCAATTTGTTTCTTTTTTCTACCAGACGATTGATTGTTTTGTGGATTAGGTTACGGCCTTCTTTTTATATTTATTTTACTCGATTATCGAAACTCTAGTGGCGTCATCTCCCGGTTAGTTCTGTAAATAATTTACGAATTCGATAACGGAATTTGTTGTCGTTAGAAAGGGGGGGGGGCAGAATTTTTAAGCGAACGCCATCTGTTGATCTTTTCGAGGTCGAGTTTTAGGGCATTGATTTTTTTAAAGTTTTTAACAATTATTTTAGGCGATTTCCGAATTAATTTATCAGCTTCTTTCCTTTAATTAAAGTCCCGTATACGATTACGTTTCTGTATCTACGTACAGAGTGACAATTAGAAAAAAAAAACTTTGGTAGCGTCACCTATTGGTTAGTATTAAAAATAATTCCCCGGTTTTATTTTACAATGAATTTGTTGTTGTTAGAATTGCAGCGGCAGAATATTCAAGCGATCGTCATCTATTGGCTTTCAAATTTATAATTTATAAAAACATTCAATCATCAGCTTGTATACTATCTTATTTAAAAAAAAAATTATGCGATTATTGAATTATCAATCTGTGCGTGTAAATTTTAGTCAGATTTTTTTTATAACTAAATTCAGTGTACGATTAGTCTTTTGCATTTATAAAGTGCCAGTTAAAAAAAGAACTTTAGTCGATAGCGCCATCTATTAATTAGTATTGAAAATAATTCTCCAACTCTACAACTGAATTCGTTGTTGTTAGAGTTGTGGCGGCAGAATACTTAATCTAACGCCATCTATTGTTTGTTTCGAGCAGTATATTACGTAATTCTTTTCATTTCATTATTTTAAACTCTATTATTGATTTGTTTAGGTTTTCCTCCACGCTCTTACGAATCCAAGCTTGGTCAAATCAAAATTTTTATTTCTAGACTTGAATTTCTTCATTATTCCAGGTGAGTCCTTGGCGGGGGTTTTCGCAACCTACACCAACATTATCCTTATGTTTATTAACGACGGCGTTTCTATTTAATATTAATTCTCTCCCGACGTGTTTCCACTTGGCATCCTCCAGTTGGACACAGCGGGTGCCTCCTAAAATGCATGGAGAATGACGAACGTAGGAATGCGCGCAACGCGGGAATTAATGTGCGTAGTAATTTTATATCGCGCGAGCGTAATTACGCCCGACTTTATGTTCTTTAACTAATCGCGGATCTGCTTTCATGCGATTATGCTTAATTTTAATTTTCCATAAAGCGACTGCGCGATAATTCACCTACGCTCTCCGAAGACGCGAGAATTTTAATTGCTAGGACGATTCTAACAATCGCAAGGATAATGATATTGTATCGTAATTTCACAACCGAGATTAGACCTAAATACAATTACGACTAATTAAATGATACAAACTCAAAATAGAAAACATAATAATTCAAACTGAAAGAATATAGACAGTAATCGGCAATCCGTGTAGACACATATCTGTTGAAACGAAATATTAAACGTCTAAATATGTTGAAGTAAGACAATTATGTACGTTGTTTATTAGAGGTTACGTTATCTATTAAGGTGTATAAAATTAAAAGTTTATTTGTTTGTATGAATAAATGAATGAATTTACATTAATAATCAAATAAATATAACTTAATTTATCACGTACCGCACTGGCGTCCTGCTTTTAAAAAAAAATAACGCTTAGCATGTTGTAGTCGTTGGATTTTATATTATAAAAATAATTTTGTTCTTTCTTCGAATCTGTAACACACAAAGTTGATGACAACAACAGCAACAACAACAACAACAACAACAACAACAACAACAACAAAGGACTCTGGGGCAATTTACGGAGCAATTTGTTGCAGCACGGAGTCCTTCATCTCGGCGCAGCTCTTCGTTTCGTAAGGTTATAAGCACGTCGTTACTGTAAATTATCCACTTTACGATTTTAATTATACGTAAAACCCTATAAAATGTAAGCCTGTACGTAATTTAACGTTAACATAAACGTGTAATTTAACGTCGCGTTAAAATCGTTCCCCGTGTGGGAATTCTTATTCGTCAAGGCGAGCACTTAGTCGCGTTTAAAAAAGCGCGTACACCCAAGAATGATGTTTTTTGTTTTGTTTTTTTTTTTTTTTTAATTTAAAATTAATTAATAATGAGGTTTATTACTTCTTGAGATAGCGCTGAGTTAAGCTGCTGCCGTACGTAAATCAGAAATTAATTAACAAGGTTTTCATTACACATACCTAATTTTTCAGATAAAATAAAATATTAAACATGATTGAATAACATGGGAATAAATGAGATGGGAAACCACATGAGCTTCGATCAAGAATCGAACGAGTTGTAGCCTTATTAACTTTTTTCATGATAAATGATAAGCGGGAAAGGTACAGCTTTTTGTGACATACATATTTTAGTTCTGGTTGAAAATGTCTCGTCCTACGTAGTGAAAAAATTATTTTACCTTTTAGTTTGTGTTTGTGAAACACAAGAGTTTTACAAAGAATAAAAAAAAAACACACGAAATATCAAGCGATCCCAAATGGAGAAGTTTCTGGAGTACAAGAAGTCCCCATAGCGACAGAAATGACAGCAGATTGTGAAATCATGTTTATTTTCTCCATTTTGTTTCCTCAAATAATCAAAAAATAACTTTTCTATTGATGAAAAGTCATAAGTAAACAAATTAACAGGAAGAGCAACTGTTTATATTAAAAATAAGGAAATAAGTAAGTTTGGTACCAAATGATTGAGAGATATGTATAACTAAGACGGTAGAACAACAAAATTATCGCGTGAGATCGATTCCTAGGTTCAAAAATAAGCAAAAATGAAATATAAACCTAATTAAGGAATGATGTATGTATATATGTAAATAAACTGACACCTGGAAGAATGGAAAAGAAAAAATTATAAAGGAAATGTGTTGTGCAATTGCAAGTTTCGCCCCAAGGAAGGAAAACAACATGAAAACAACCTTCTAGAACCAGGGCCGGCGGAAGGTGGTAAGCAAAGCATGAGGGCACCGATGCAAAGAGGTGAGGTGCGCCGAAATATGTAATAATTAAAAAACGATTAAAGCGCAGCTCAAACAATCTCAAGATCCAACAACTTAACTCTACTCTATTTAACACGAGCAAAAAAAATTAAAACTAAAAAACTTTAAAAAACCTAAAATAAAAAAAAAATTAAGTAGACAAGAAAATGTTAAAAAATGTTTCAATGTCCACCCAATCCAATTAAACTTCATTCAACCCAAGTAAAAAGTTGAGAAAAAGAAATTAAAAGTAAGAAAATGTTAAAATGAAGCATAACATATGTCAAGGTCAATCCAACTCAACCTAACTGTATTCAATTTAAGCAAAAAATTAAAAGTGTTGATAATTAAAAGTATTAGAATTAAAAAAAAAACTATTACAGCGAAGTACAACCAATGTCAAAGTGAACCAAATTCGGCCCAACAACTGAAAACTCGATTCTATTCGACTCAAGCAAAGAAAAAATAAAAATCGAAAAACAATAAAAAAATTAAATGAAAAAAGACTTTCAATGTCAACTCAATCTAACTGCACCCAACCTAACTTCATTCAACCCAAGTTAAAGATTTAATACAAACATTTAAAAAATAAAAAATAAAAAAAATATTAAAGTTTACACATGGATTAAAAAGAACATCAAGAAATCTCAAGGTCAACAGAACCCATCCAACCTAATGTATCATATCGCAGTCCATTCTAGACAAGTAAAGAAAATTAAAAATAAAAAAAAATGTTAAAATTTATACCTGGATTACAGTTAACCTCAAAATTTCAAGATCAATCCAACCCAACTAACATCAACTAATCTCCCAATTACCCAACAGTAAAAAATTTTAACAAAAATACTTAAAAAATTAAAAGTTAGAACCAATGTTCAACGTGAGCAAAAAAAAAAATAAATATCAAGAAGCAATAAGAAAATTAAACGGAAAAGGATTTTCAATGTCAACTCAATCTAACTGCACTCAACCTAACTTCATTCAACCTAAGTTAAGCTACAAACATTAAAAAAAAACTAAAAATAAAAAATATTAAAATTTATACATGAATTAAAAAGAACGTCAACAAATCTCAAGGTCAACTGAATCCGCCCAATTTAATGTATCATGTTGCACTCCATCCTAGACAAGTAAAAATTAAAAAAAAAATACTTAAAAGAATTAAAAATAAAAAAAATGATAAAATTTATGCCTGGATTAAAGTTAACCTCAACATTTCAAGATCAATCCAATCTAACTAACATCAGTCTAACTTCACCTAACACAAATAAAAGACTGAAGATTTAAAAGTAAACTAAACAAAAAAAAATTAGAATGAAGTTCAACTAACGTCAAGGTCAATCCAACCCAACTGATCTCAACGTAACTCCTAATGTAAATAAAAATAAAAAATTGCAAGAAAAATTAAAAGTATAAAAATTTCTAAAGATTGAAAATCAGTTAAAATGAAGCTCAACCAACCTCAACGGTCAACATAATCCAACCCAGTTCTATTCAACCTAAGCATAAATTATTAAAAAGTGAAGAAAATAAGAAAAATCCTTTAAACGCCAAACTTAATTTTTCCGTATTTTAGAATTGTCACTACTTGGGCAAATAATTTTTTTTTCGCCAATTTTGGTCGTCAGTCGCCATTGTAGAAAAAAAAATAAGCCAAACGGTTGCCACGGTTTATAGCCCATTTGGTGATAAATCGTCACGGTTGGCAACACTGTCTGACTCTAAAATCACATACAAAATTTTCCTTTGATGGTTAGAAAGTAACTTCGGTAGCAGTCAGTCAAAGCGATTCAAAGTTAAGCAAAAATTTGTCAAAATTAACTTTGTAACATAAATTTTGAAAAAACAATATTCAAATTTTAAAAAACCTGGCAACTAAAGAATTACAATACTTTTATTGGCAATCCGTTTCCTACTCTATAAGAGTTAATAATGCGATCTTATAAAGGTGCGCAATATTTTCTGTGACAACTGTATAAATTCACGTGAATTTGTTTCTTTTTTTTTGGATGAGTGGCGCCAATTATTATTTTGCATAAATGTGACGATTACCCTCTCTCCAGCCCTGCTTAGATCCAACGGAAAGAGAATTTAAGACAGCTATTGATGCAAGCCTCCCAAAGTAAGAATTGACATTGCTGATGGAAAAGCTCCAACGAAGAATTAAGGAAACGACAGTACAAGAAATAAAATTTGCTTGGAACATAGAAACGTAATTGAACTGAATTAGAAATCAAAGAAATCATCATCAACCAAGAAGATCAAGATTTTTTATTATTAAATCTCAGCTTAGCTGTTCTTTGATTTTTTCTTCTGCAACATACGAATCTGTCAGTAGCTCAGTATGAACGAACGGAAGTACCAATTGGAGAGCAGAGAAATGAAATCGTTTTTATAATGAACTATCGCAGCGTATTATTACGAATAACTCGGACAGATATTATTGATTGATTTCCTGCGATAAGCACTGTTAAATTTTGCCGATCAAGCAGACAGCGCGAAGATTTATTGCTGGAAACCGCTAATCACATAATAATTAATCCTGGGCCTGTTGTAGGCTGACAAGCCTAACGCGGAAATCAGTTTAGCATCAAACAACAACTTCCGATTCTATAATTGTTTAAATCCTTTTTTTTTAAAGCATTACGGACTTAGTCATTCGACTACATTTCAAAAGAAAAAAAAACATGTTTTGTGTTACACATAAAAGGAAAAAGAATGATTTGGCCAGAGGATGTTAATCATAGCTTTTTTCTGTCATGAGAATTTGGTTACTGTGCAGATCAGACAAGGACAAAAAATGATTGGCAACAGAAAGTTAATGATAGCTTCTTTATTGAGAATGAATCTTGCGAATGAAATTAGGAAACTCTAATTGAACTCTTTTGGTGTTTAGCATCTCTCATTTTGCTACAAAAATGCAAGAGTAGTTGAATTTGATTTTGATAATTACAACAGTTTTGAAAATCGCTTTAGTCTTTATGTTGTACGTAGACGGGAGTTGAATAATACTTGAGAAATACTTTTGAAATATTAGGCCATCTTAGCCCGTCTAAATAACCAGCTGTTTCCGGAAACACGCATATACAAGGTCAGGTTTTTCATTACCGCTGTAGACATCGCACGAGTAACATCAACAAATCTCCCAATTACCCAACAGTAAAAAAAATAAAAAAACTTAAAAAGTTAAAACTTAGAACCAATGTTCAACGTGAGCAAAATAAAAATAAGAATCAAAAAGCAATAAGAAAATTAAACGAGAAAAGATTTTCAGTGTCAACTCAATCTAACTGCACTCAACTTAACTTCATTCAACCCAAGTTAAAGATTTAATACAAACATTTAAAAAAATAAAAATAAAAAAAATATTAAAAATTTATGTATGGATTAAAAAGAACTTCAATAAACCTCAAGGTCAACTGAACCCAGCCACCCTAATGTATCATATTGCACTCCATTCCAAACAAGTAATAGTTTTAAAAATTACTTAATAAAATTAAAAGTAAAAAGAATGTTAAAATTTATACCAGGATTAAAGTTAACCTCAACATTTCAAGATCAATCCAACCCAACTAACATCAACTAATCTCCCAATTACCCAACAGTAAAAAATTATAAAAAATAAAAATAAAAAATTAAAAGTTAGAACCAATGTTCAACGTGAGCAGAAAAAAATCAAAAAGCAATAAGAAAATTAAACGAGAAAAGATTTTCAATGTCAACTCAATCGAACTGCACTTAACCCAACTTCATTCAACCCAAGTTAAAGATTTAATACAAACATTAAAAAAAAATTAAAAATTAAAAAAAATATTAAAATTTACAAATGGATTAAAAAGAACATCTTAGTTCGTCTAAATAACGAGCTGTTTCCGGAAACACGCATATACAAGGCAAGGTTTTTCATTAGCGCTGTAGACATCGCACGAGTAACATTATACCGCGTATACCGTGACATTATACTGGAATTTGATTGACTCGTCGTGTACCGAAAAGCGAATTAGGCATTTTCGAATCGAACGATCTGTTTAATTAAGTAGGTATGATTTAACTGAGTTACTTATGGCGCTATTTGACGTTGTTTCTTTATCTTTCTCAGTTAGAATCTTTTAATTATGATAATA
This sequence comes from Prosopocoilus inquinatus, assembly GCA_036172665.1. Classification (NCBI taxonomy): domain Eukaryota; kingdom Metazoa; phylum Arthropoda; class Insecta; order Coleoptera; family Lucanidae; genus Prosopocoilus; species Prosopocoilus inquinatus. Next base: position 6,361,571 of record CM069873.1, read on the forward strand.
ATTTTATTGCTGAATTTCCTATTTACTGGTTTTCTATGCCTTGATTTTCTTCCAGGTTGAACTTTTGCGCTGGCTCATTTATTTTATCGATCTTTTCGTTCAGGCTGATCATTCCTGGCGTCTAGGACAATTCGCCGTCGCTAATTTGCCATCGCCAATTTACCGTCGCCGATTCGCCGTAGGTACAACTCGCCTTCGGCAAACTCGACATCGATAAATTCGCCATCAGCGGCGATAATTATACTTAAATAAAATAAAAAAATGGAAAATAAAATAATTTGTCATTAATTAAATATGATAGGTACATAGGTAAAGAAACAGATACACTTTTTTGCTCTTCTAGGATGTATTTCTGATTTCGCGGGGTGTTTGCAAAATCCCTCCAATTTTTTTAAATATTTTCAGGTTCTGCACAAAATTCTATAAATCAAGATAACTACACATCAAAAGTCGACTGGTTTCGAGATATTGATTCATCAAAGCTCGTCAATTAAAATTATAAAAAAAATTGTGGGTTCCATTAAGAAAATATATAATTATCACTATGTGCTAACAGCCCCAATTTGTTTGTAATTTTGTTTCGTACGATGTAATTAATTGTTTTAAGCTAAATAAAGCAGTAACATGCGACGGCGAAGTGGGCGGATGGTAAATTGGGTCGACGGCGAATTGGTTATACGACGAATTGGCGACGGTGAAGCGGCGACGGCGAGTCGAATGGTCCCATCCCCTCATTCTTATGGATATATAATCGAAGCTCTGCTCATTAACAAGGAGCGGCCTAATTGTAGAGCGAAATCTCTTCACCAAACATGACGGGATGCCAATTAACCTAACCTGGGAAGTATAACATTTGATTTATTATCTAATTACGACAATATCGGCACGTTACGTTGAATGACTCATGACAGTAATAGTAGTTAAAACCGTTTAGTTTTTAAATTTCGCTTTCCATTTAGAACAAAACTCAACTTGTACGATCAGATCTGATTAACCGCATCATACCTTAATTAGGTTAGTCAGACCTGATCGTACAAGTGGACTTTCGTCCTAAATGCGAAATGGAATTTATAAGATCTAATCGATTAATCGCATTAACGTATTAGCGGCTAACTTAAGATTTAATTAGCAAAGTTTCATATTTGTTACGGGACCTTTGGCCTTTGCTTGGGCTCCACGTATTTATGAAAATTCATTTAATATATATAACGAGTCATTTTTAAAATTTTTGATTTGAGTAAGCCATGACTTTTATAAACTAACAGTCAAAAGTGCGTATTCTGTAACTTATTAGCGGGCCATTAAAATTTAAAGGTCCTTTAAAATTGAAAATACAGTTCTATGATTGGTTGTTACCGCAGCAACAAAATTTAACAGCCCTTTAAATTTAACGCTTTTGATACAGAATAGGCCCCAAAGTAAGCTTTCAATGAATGAATCGGGCCTTAATTAATTCAGTTCGAATTACCTGACGATGTGATGATTTAAAACAAAAATTTCAGTTGTCTTATTAGAATTGCCAACAATTTTTATCAAAATCATGGCTTAATCCAATTAAAAATTTTAATAATGACCCGTTATTATCCACAATTGTGTTGTGTTATTGTCTGACCTCTGCACGAATGAGCGAGGTTAAAATATATCTTCGCGCGCTGTTGAGACTTTGGGAGCTGTCCCGCGGTGAATCTTTCAGCTGGGGTTATTCCCTGGCGCCCTTAGTTAACATTTTATCGGAACTCGCGCCCATCTGCATTAGAGCTAGTTTTGACAAAGTTGTTCCTGAACAACGTGAGCTGGCCACCGGGTAAATTTTTGAAACCAGGAGTACTAACATCAAATGATTTAAGTGGTAGCAAATTATTTATTCATTATTCATGATCGCTCACTTCAACAGTCAATCAGTCAACGTTTTAGTACTGTTACAATGTTATATGTTATTTGCCAGTTACAGATGGATCAATTAATTAAAGAACATTCCACAAACATTTCTTCCAATCATATGGGGAATGTGTCTCATTTTTTGATTGGTTTGATTTATTGGCGAGTATCTTCAGCCCGTCTGTCTGTAAGCAGGGGGGAAAAAAACTTGAATTACACAATAATTAAATTCCGAAAGAGGAAACAGTTGTTTACATCGTTCAGAAAAACCGATACCGCTCTGGCATGTCCTTTAACGTACGAAACGTTGGAAGAAGTGCACACATACGCAAGTGCGCGCAAACCGAGTAGGTAATAAATAATGCATGGAAGTCATCGTTTTTACAGTTAGATGACGGATGAATCCTAGCTGTTTGATTGAATTATGGACATATTGTCTGCGGTATATGTGCGCACCATCCACAATACAATGGCGAAGACATTTTTGCGGCGGATGGACGCGCACACTTGCTTGAGGTTTATGCTAATCCTCGCGCACGGCTCGTGTAGATTCATATGTTAACTCGGCTCGTACACGTCGATTACTTTGACAGAGTCTCTTTGACAAAAAGGCAATAAATACGCCGCCTCGCATTCATTTTTGTATATTTAGCGAAGCATGTGTGCGACACGACTACATAAACAAGTCCGCAAGGTGTACTTCCTGCTTCAACCGTGCGGGAAAATCAGAGGCACTTCATGATTTAAACCCAACCAGAAACGCACACGGTAAAACCTGCCTTTAATATCGAAAACCATTGTGAAAGTTTTACTTTTAATGACATATCACGGTGTGCAAATGGTCGCTGCGTGTCAAATCGAAAGAATTCTGAACGCACCCATTTCAGCCAAGCCGGCGGTGAAGGGAAAAACTTCGCCTCTGCATTCGATTAAATTGGCAAATTACGAAAGTACGTTTCGACCGTTATTAATTATTATGACCGTTGGATTGTAGGAGAGTCCTTCTCGCCGTAAAACGAATTAGTTCCGAACCGACCGCCCAGCGTATTGTTCGTTCGGTGCGACAAAAGTCCTCGTTCCGTAACTGTATCGTCGTTGAATTTCCATGGTGGAGAACTTAATCGCCGTGAAAGTCGAAAAAATCACATTCCTTTGATTCTAGTATTTTTTTTTTATTTTTTCAAAAGCTCAGGTAATTTACAAGGAATGACATTCCAAAGGATTCATCTAAATCATAATATCTGGATGGAAACACTGCTGGTTTAAGCAAGTCGGAAAATTTCAGGCACATCTTGTAAAAAAACAAAAAAACAAAAAAAATCGTCAAGTAATAATAAAATGCAAGTTCAAACGTCCCTGAATTTTCTTTGCGAAGGGGGTGTAAGTCCAGAAAAGACGAGGAAAAAATATTTAATTTTATTTAATCTCTCGGTCTGTGACAAAGCTTTCTTTTAGACTTGCGACGCTAGCATCTCGTCGTTTCGTGACACCTTCTTGTACGGCACTAAGTGAAATAGGAGCCGCGATACATGTTACCATGATTCAATTTATCGCGCACTACAAAAAAAAACTATCACTGCTTGTCAAGTTAGAATCCTTAGTAAAATGCATATAAAAGCGACTGACAGAGACGGATTCAGAACCAGTCCGTGGTATATTACAAAAATGCTTTCAATTCGAAATGAGCCCTTCACAACATGAAATTCAATTCTCAATATTAAAATAACCACTGTGGTTTATTGAAATGATGAAATGATTGAGTGCCGGTTGGAACCCATGTGAATGTAACGAAGCTTAAGAACTTACCTACTAGACAATATGGGCAATGCGAATCGAGCTTCCTCGTCTTTCAGGTTGCACGCATATACGTTTCGTACGTGCTGCTCGAAACGAACGATAAATCACCGGCAATCAGTGCTACTCAAAATCACGTTTGTAATTTATATGAAAGGCGCAACAGTTACATAGATTAAATTGATTGCTTAACTAACGCAGGCGGATGTTAGTCGACACGAGATCGAGAGAAGAAGATGTTTGCCACCGAGATTAATGCTAATTTGGATGGTATATGCGTGAATAAATTCGTTTAAGTCATTACGTCTTCAGAAGCGATTAGTTAAGCGTAGAAGGTAAATTCGAATGAAGCAGAACTTTCGGTTAAATGGCAACGAAAATGATTTGGTTTGAAAACTTCGAAGTTTTATTTAAATTTTCAACTATTGGCTGCTACGATGACCTTCAGTTTCGAAACGCCATTCTAAATGTATTTTACAACCAGGTTGTTACGGACTCATTTCAATAAAAAATATTTCGTTAGTGTTACAGGCTCTATACTGGTCCTGAATCCGTCTCTGTCCATCGTCTTTTGCTGATATTTTAGGAAAACTTTCAATTTTTCTGAACCTAAGCACTTAAATTAGATTCTCTGCGTTCCATAAATTTGACTTAATAATTTTCAAGTCTCATTTCAAAGGATTTGTTTAGAGTTTTGGAAAAATATTTTCATTTACCTTTTCTGTCATTGGTCTGACCTGCACGGCCATTTTTAATTTCAGCGCTGGCACCTTAACTTAGTTTTTTTGGCATTCGATTCAACGTCGGAAAAAAAATATTTCCGTTCGTATTTGTATAAATTGTTCGGATTGTTTTGGTAAGTTAGTTTCTTTCTTGTTTTGTACTTCAGGTGTTTATTCGATTATTTGTGGGCAATTTCCGTTTAACTGAAACGACGTTTATTGTTATACCGTCGTTCGATTTTGGCCAGATCGCAGACATTACATAGCTCACAGACCTTATACAGCTCGTAGGCCTTATTCAGACTTAGGCAATTCACAGTTTCGAAACGCCATTCTAAATGTATTTTACAACCAGGTTGTTAAGGACTCATTTCAATAAAAAATATTTCGTTAGTGTTACAGGCTCTAGACTGGTCCTGAATCCGTCTCTGTCCATCGTCTTTTGCTGATATTTTAGGAAAACTTTCAATTTTTCTGAACCTAAGCACTTAAATCAGATTCTCTGCGTTCCATAAATTTGACTTAATAATTGTCAAGTCTCATTTCAAAGGATTTGTTTAGAGTTTTGGAAAAACTTTTTCATTTATCTTTTCTGTCATTGGTCTGACCTGCACGGCCATTTTTAATTTCAGCGCTGGCACCTTAACTTAGTTTTTTTGGCATTCGATTCAACGTCGGAAAAAAAATATTTCCGTTCGTATTTGTATAAATTGTTCGGATTGTTTTGGTAAGTTAGTTTCTTTCTTGTTTTGTACTTCAGATGTTTATTCGACTATTTGTAGGCAATTTCCGTTTAACTTAAACGACGTTTATTGTTCTACCGTCGCGTCGTTCGATTTTGGCCAGATCGCAGACCCTACATAGCTCACAGACCTTATACAGCTCGTAGGCCTTATTCAGACTCAGACAATTCACAGCTCGTAAGCTGGAAGGAATTACTTCGTCAACACGCTTTATCCAGTTATTTGTCGAGATATATTCGGATTAAATACAGCCCCCTAGGACCTCAATGTCTCGTTGACTAAACAAATTCAAAATAGCTGCAATTTATTGCACTTAAAAGAAACCAAAGTTAAGGAATACTATTTAAGTGTACTGCAATAAAAATGGCAAAACTAAATAGCTATTCGGAGATATGGGCGTAGGTTAACTTAACACAGTGTTCAAATAAATAGTGTAACTTGTAAATAACCACAAAAATGGGATAGAAAAAAAAATAGTAAGTAGATACAAAATTCCGAGACATGCATAAAACTTTGCAATTATTAGACGCTATGTCACCATGACCAGAACTATGACGCCACGTCGAATTGGTCGACAAAAATATCGATTTAAATCTCGCCCCTTGGCAATTGCCCTTTATGAACTATAAACTATTTTTTTCCGCGATGCTTTCGAGTCGCTTCAACGTCTTCCCGTCTGATTATAAGAAAGAACTAACGAAAACCATAGTGACTGAAATGGATAAACACGTCGTACATTCGCATAACTTACCTGTGCATAATTCACCGGCTCCTAATTAGTCCGGAAATTCACTGACGCAGCAGCAGGATTTTAAAACCTGACCAAGACGTATGTAATTGTGTCATGTCCTTTCGCGCAATGACTCTCAAAACGTAATATAAATAATACCTGCAGGCAAGATGTCGTGTCACCCATCTGTCACATTTGAAAGTATATTGACCTTTGGTAATGTGGAAGACTTTTCCTAGTATTCTATCTTAATGCCTCGTTATTTATTGCAGATTTTGTATGGGATGTCAACGTACGACGTGTGGACGGAGGTTGGAAACCATTTTTGTCCCCAAATTTTTTAAGCAATCCGTATAAATTTGAATTTCGATTGTCTTTGTGAGTACCGCTTTTTGGTTTAGCGAAAAGCCAGAAATCGATTTCCAAATCGCCTTTTTCTCTTTCATTCTTTTCTTCCTAATTTCTTTTACGTTACCTTTGCTTCCCTAGTTCTTAGCATTAGGTTAATTTGCGGGTCTTGGTGGTAGACCAGGGAACTGATTCTCTTTTTTTTTAATCAGTTCATCTGAACCATTTTTTTAATTAGGCTGTACTATTATAATTAATAAATTGATTATTATTATTATTATTATTATTATTGTTTTCCACGGATTGCACGAATGGCACCTGCTTATATTTTTCAATTTTTCATTTTACTCAAGAGTCCTTACTTATAGTAGTTAAAATTAAATTATTAATTAATTAGAATATAGTAATTACCACAAAATTGAATCTGCAGTATGAAAGAAGGAAGGGAAAATCAACAGGAATCAATGCACTTCCATAAAATTTTTTAGAGACTGAAATTGTAAGCAATAATGAACCTATTTTATCTAAACTCACCCTCGCCGATCGTGGTTGCTTCCTAGGTACACTTTATTTAAATTAAATTAGGAAAATTAACTGACTAATAATTTTGAATTTTGGAAAACTTTATAACAAGGAAAAGTAAGACGCTTGCCAAGCCGACTACTTCTTACGCGGAACTGCCTGCAAGCTTTCTTCTCTGGTCGTGTTAAACATGATCTGATGAAGTGGGAACTAAAGCTAATCCCGGGGTTTCTTACAAATCCCTTACACTGGAAGCTGCATTTCGGTAATGCATGGAGCTATCCAATGAGTCACCGTTCATATTTCTTAATATAATTCAAAAGCGGAGTCTTTCGTTATAAAACTGTCATACACAAAACAAATATTTACATTATTTTCTTATACAATAAAATTGTATCTATTTTTATGTGAAACTTTACAGAAATTAAGATTTATTAACAGGTATTGATTTTACACTTAAAAATTTCGTTAAGAATTGTAGGAAGACTTACCTTTTTAATTATATTATAAATAAAGCCTACAAACAGAAACGTATGAATGCAATAATATTTGTTGATATTTTTCGTTCTGCAAAAGTATTGCAATGCAAGCTTGTTCCTTTTTTAACATGATACCCTGGTATGGTCTCATTTCTTGGTACATTGCAAGCTGACTAATATTTTAGTTATAAATGCTGCATGTGTTTCATTTTGTATTTTCAAATGAGTCATATTTCGACATGATTTCTAATTTAGTAAAGTATCTTAATTAAATAAAGTGTACTAAATTGCGCAAAAAGACAAAAACAATGATAAGAATGTGGAGTCTTACATTAAACGTTAGGCAAAAGGAACAATAGCGTTCGGTTGACTCTACGTTTGTCAGGATCAGAACTGATTTCGCCAAAACTATTATGAATGTGGATAAGGGAGTTCAAACTAAGGTCACTCATTCATTTACAATAAATATGGGCATCAAACTAAGGTCACTCATTCATTTACAATAAAGATGGGCATCAAACTAAGGTCACTCATTCATTTACAATAAAGATGGGCATCAAACTAAGGTCACTCATTCATTTACAATAAAGATGGGCATCAAACTAAGGTCACTCATTAATTTACAATAAAGATGGGCATCAAACTAAGGTCACTCATTCATTTACAATAAAGATGGGCATCAAACTAAGGTCACTCATTCATTTACAATAAAGATGGGCATCAAACTAAGGTCACTCATTCATTTACAATAAAGATGGGCATCAAACTAAGGTCACTCATTAATTTACAATAAAGATGGGCATCAAACTAAGGTCACTCATTCATCTACAATAAAGATGGGCAAGGCGCTCATCTTTGTTGTTTGTTGTGACCTTAGTTTGATCAACTCCCTTATCCAAACAAGCTACCTACTTTGATCAATTCCCTTATCCAAACAAGCAATTTAACAAATTTTAAGCGCGATCAAAATTTACATGTGTAAGCGACGTCCCGGCGATAAATTTTAATTATCTGCAAAATTATCTCTGAACGGAAGTAGTAGGGTCCGGTACTAATAAATCATTTTCGAAGATACCTGTAATTAAAGCGCCCCCTTTGTCCTGCGGTCTTTTTTCGCGCGAAAATATTCACGGAAAAAGCCGCTAATTAAGCTCGCCGCGTTTACACGAACAAAGAAGAAGGTCGGCGGACGAAATCGCAAAACGCAGGTGCAACACCTGCACCTGACCAACTCCCCCGACAAGGCGGCGAGTGACAGGCGCCCATGGCTGCCACCATGGACACCACATAAACTGACCCGGCCTGTCTCGTAGCTCTGCGGGACATTTAAATGTCAGCGGACCCGTTGACAGACTCACTATTTACCTCCGATTGTGGCCTTTTTTGCGCCGCGCTTCGCAGAATTTATGAATAATTGTTCGCTAGACGCGGGACGTTTTTGTTGCGTACGCGCTGAGTTATGTCGAATTCCTTTTGTTTTATATCCACCCGACATTCCGACCGTTGTTGTTATTATAAGATGTCGCTTGCGTCGGCCCGCATAAAAACAATGGAATTAGAACCTCTTGTCGAATAAATGTTTCCTTTCGATAAACTTTTACACGATAAATTATTCCAATACAATTTTAACACAGTTTATTTTTTCAATTTAACACTAATTTGTAGATGATAAAACAATATACCCTAAAACACGTATTGGTCCTTAACAGGTACGCGCGACTAAAAAAATGATTCATGACCAAGGCCGAGATGTAGTTGGCCAAATACATTCTATTCTGTAGAGCGGACAATACTCTAGCGCTCGGGTGAAGTACGCCATGGCATACGCTCTACAGAATTGGGGGCGTTTGCCCAACTATGTCTCGGGCTTGCCCATGACCTAGAAATGCCCCAAAAATCCTTGCTTTAGTAATAATGCACTCATATATTACATGATGAAATTCCAAGTATTTTACAAATTATAACTTGCGCGTTCCCAAATTTTTTTCACCACACATGTCTTTCCGAGTAATCTGGATGAAATTAAAGATAAGCAAAACGCGCGTGTCATCAAAATTACAGGTAAGCGAGCACAAACCGTCAATCTCGCCGAATTCGGGCGAGCTTTCCGATATCATAAAATCAATTAGCCGGCCGCTCACCCGATTCCCGATAAGGCGAACGCACCCTTAATCAACGTACAGGTGCGTATATAAATCTCTCGCAGGAATATGATGAAGTGGCGCGAGATACTCGCGCACGATATCTTCGTTGTTTATTAGGGCTGAGAGGTCGTAAAGTTGCCGAAACTTGCTGGACCGACGTCCGCGTACAGATGTAAAAATCAACAATTTAGTTTTACGAGCATGTTAAAGTCAATCCTGTTATTATTAATTGGAGCCGGGAGATCGCCGATGATGAAGTCGTATTTATCCGGTGTCATGTCGTAAATGCAGGGGGAGAGTTTTATGTGTGTGTGTGTGTACAAGCATGTGGATGAAGTTTACGGCGAACGCCTTCACCAACTACAACTAAGCACCACAAGCCAAGTCCTCACAGTTACGTAGTTAGGCAACATGTTACGGGTTCATTGCAATAGCCAACAGAACACCGAAAACGAAGAAGGTTTCTCCAAGATTTCCTCTAACACAAAAATTGGGTCGTGTCGAAGGACGAAGGTTTCTTCAAGATTTCCTATAACACAAAAATTGGGTCGTGTTGAAGGACGAATGTTTCTCCAAGTTTTTCTCTAACACAAGAATTGGGTCGTCTCTAAGGACGGCACACTCAAAAAGGGGCCCGAGACTCGGGAAATACCCGAAATGTTGCTAAACAACGGACGCTCCGAGATGCATCGCAGATTCTTAAAGAAAATCGAACATACCCCTGAAACTTCAAAAAGGAAGAGTTGCACGAATCAAAATCAATCTGACATCAGTAACGGCAAATTAAATGGCGAAGGTGAAAGGTGCGGCAAGACGAAACATTTAGCACGACGTAACGCACAAAAAAAGCTAAAGTCGCATGAGTTGAGCCATCAAAAAAAAAGGCGAGACGTAAATTTTATGGCCGTAAGAAAATCTGAAATAATTAATTCGCGATTGAATTCAATTCCACCAAGAAAAGAAACCCTATTCATTCAAATAAACGACGCCCACACTCGCTTCGAAAGAATGACCTCATCCCAATAAAATTAATGATGAAATTGTTTATTTCAATTTGATGAAGTCGTATTTATCCGGTGTCATGTCGTAAATGCAGGGGGAGAGTTTTATGTGTGTGTGTGTGTGTGTGTGTGTGTGTGTGTGTGTGTGTGTGTGTGTGTGTGTGTGTGTGTGTGTGTGTGTGTGTGTACAAGCATGTGGAAGAAGTTTACGGCGAACGCCTTCACCAATTACTACTAAATTCGCAAATTAACAACAACATCCCATAACACCTCAAGCCAAGTCCTCACAGTTACGTAGTTAGGCAACATGTTACGGGTTCATTGCAGCAGCCAACAGAACACCAAAAACGAAGAAGTTTTCTCCAAGATTTCCTCTAACACAAAAATTGGGTCGTGTCGAAGGACGAAGGTTTCTCCAAGATTTTCTCTAACACAAAAATTGGGTCGTCTCGAAGGACGGCACACTCAAAAAGGGGCCCGAGACTCGGGAAATACCCGAAATGTTGCTAAACAACGGACGCTCCGAGATGCATCGCAGATTCTTAAAGAAAATCGAACATACCCCTGAAACTTCAAAAAGGAAGAGTTGCACGAATCAAAATCAATCTGACATCAGTAACGGCAAATTAAATGGCGAAGGTGAAAGGTGCGGCAAGACGAAACATTTAGCAAGACGTAACGCACAAAAAAAAAACCTAAAGTCGCATGATTTGAGCCATCAAAAAAAAAGGCGAGACGTAAATTTTATGGCCGTAAGAAAATCTGAAATAATTAATTCGCGATTGAATTCAATTCCACCAAGAAAAGGAACCCTATTAATTCAAATAAACGACGCCCACACTCGCTTCGAAAGAATGACCTCATTCCAATAAAATTAATGATGAAGTTGTTTATTTCAATTTGAAAAAGCAGAGAATCTACGGCAAGAATTACTTCGAAACGATCGTTTTAGGATAGCGCAAAGCCTATATTTATTTGATGAATCCAAATATATGTAATTACTCCAGAGTAACAAGAACTTATCTGAAAAAGCAATAAGATCGACGGGAAGCTATAGGTGTGTCAACTGGATGGAATAAAGCAGCGGCGCACAGTGGTCGAAATGCTTAATCTAGCTGTGCAAAAATATAAAAGTAAACAGTACCGATTAAAAATTTTGATGTTTTTTTTTATGTAATATACTTTCGTAGTTACTAAGACGACGTCATAAAATTTGTAGTTATTTAAGTAACTTTAGATTGGGACTCTCAAACCCAAATACACAAAACAGTAAACGAAACGCTCATGTTCGTTTTTTCTTAAGCCTGAAAGTTTGCGCCTTTGTTTTTAAGATTCTATTGGGATTTGTGTTTTCCAGAACTGTGGATAATTCTCCTACAGTAACATGAACATTGAATAGCCATTATTTTAAATTTGAATGAATCTTTTAAGTTAACTAACACGCTGTTAATGTTTATTATGTAGTAATCACTCATATCCGCTGATATTCGAGTTGAAATGTATTTATGTACAACCACAACAAATGTTTGTACTTAATTAATAAGAAAGTATGTGCAAGAAATTGCAAACAAATATACAGTGTGAATAAAAAGTAAGGAAGATTGATGCGATGATAGAGCCACTATTATAGGTTTTACAAAAAAATGTTTTAAATAAAAGTTAAATGGCTACTTATTTGCCACATACTGGCGTTTTTCATTTTTCTTGTGACGTCATATTCTTCAATTATGACGTCATAATCTTGAACTGTGACTTCATAATCTGGAACTGTGACGTCATTCATGATTTTGTAAATTCGAAAATGCCGAAAACGGATATGAGTGGTCACTATGTAATAGATTTCAACAGCGTGCCAGTTGATTTAAAAGAAGAATTCAAATTTAACATCATATCTTCAATGTTCTTATTACCTGTAGAGGAAGGCTTTGGAAAACAGAAATTGCAACAAAATCTTAAAAATAACACATTTTTAGGCTAAGAATTTCGTTTATTGCTTTTTACATCTGCATTTAAAAGCCCTGTCCTTAGTTACTCAAGTAACTAGAATTTTTTTTCTTCGAGTCCATCTGGGATGAGGAAAACCGATGGATAAATTTTATTTAAAAACTATTTTTCAAATCGTTAAAACAAAGAAACTTTTATGCATTGAATTTTGCACAGCTAGATTAGGCGTTTCGACCACTGTGCGGCGGGGCAAAAAAAAAACTGAATGCTGACTTTGCGCAATCGGTATTACACACCAGTTGTCGGAATATACAGGTCGTTACCTGGAAATGATTTTCAACACCATAACAATTTATTACCGAGGCTCCATTCTAGCCTTGAGTCCGTCTCTGCCTAACGTTTTTTAGTTAGTGTCTTTTCAAATTTTCCAATCCAATCTCTTTTCAAGATTCCGTCAAGGCTCTATATTCCGTTGAAAGCGTATCGGATCTTGTTTCAGTTGATTTTGGGAGATTTTATGAAACAATTTCAGTTTATTTTATTTTTTTGCGGGTAAGTCGCGAACGTCGGCCATTTTTATCCTTCCATTGCCAACTTAATTTCGGACCTTTTCTTCGCCGGGACGTTGTACACTGAGGAACAGTTCCTCTTTTGCTGTCGTCTAGGAAGGCCACATCTACTGATCCTTGGTCGTTGATTTTGCAGTCGGTTAACCTCAGTTTTTTTTTTTTTTTTGGAATGAAAAAGTTTGTACTTCCTAATTCCTTGCACTAGCGCTAAATTTATTAAAGACGAATTAGGAAGTACAAACTTGTTCATTCCAATTTGAGACAGCCTAATTATGGACACAAACCAAATTCATTTTTTTTTTGTTCTGAAAACTTTGAAGAATTTGCCTTGATTACTTCAAGCATACAAGCTCTATTGCGGGCCATTCGATCTAACTTCCGCCTTTTTTTGGTGTATTTTCGTGCGGATCGTTTGGTAAGTCGATTTCCCTTTTTTCGTACACAAACTTTGGCTAATTCTTTTAGACCGTTTCAATCGCCTTTGTTGGTGGTGGCCTATGGATGGTTGAAATTCGGTCTTCCGTAGCAAAAAAATTGGCGAAAAACAACGCGTAACAGATATTATCGGCATTGTTCAAGAAGAAGTGTTTGGATCTGACGTCGGCGATTTTTCAAAATCGTTTCCAATTTACTAGCACGTGCATAACCAAACGGTAAACGTGTGTGGCACTCACATCCAGCATAACCATAATTAATGAAGATAACATTATCACAAACCAATTTACTGCGGCACTAAAAAAGAAACTCCTCTTGTGCACACTGGCACAGCAAGAGAACGAGCAAATTCCGAGCTGCGTCGCCGCCAAGATCGAAAGATTGCAAAGCAATTAATGGTCTGACAGGCATAATAGTAATTGGTGTAATGAGCGCGATGGTGTTGTATCAGATAGTCCCTTGGGAATGCGGTTGCGTGGGTGTGCGTGGGAGGGTGTGGCCGGAGAATCCTCAGATTGAAGACCTCGATAGCGCGAATGACACAGTGACAGGCTAAGAGCTCGGATTTGTTGTGTACCCAAAGGCCAATAACATCCAAATCACTGAACAACCTGCGTAGGTTTATTTACACATTGCCAGTAGCACATAAATTTATTTATGAACATAGGTTTTTTTTTTTACTTTCAGAATTTGATTAAAAAAAATAATCACATTATCAAACATCACTTTCCTTCCTAAGTATCGAGATTTGTCTTTTGATTTATTTTTAAGTTTCCAGTAATTCCGAAGTAATCTTCAATTTAAACGAAACTTGACTTTTCAAGGAGATGAAAAGACCGGCCCTTAACGAAATTACTCGCTGCGCCTATCGTTGAAATCTTTTTGTTTTGGCCAATGATGAGCAGTTACTTAACTGAAGCTTAATTAACTTTTACTGCGGGCGGTTTATGATGAAAAGCCTCGAAAAGACAGAACTGTACACTCAAACAGGTGGGGGACTTATTAGGACCAAATCCCGCTTCAATTTGTATATCCTACTGCAATGTCAGGTCAAAAAGCGATCGTAAGATGTCGCTATTTTATCTGTTCTAAAAATAGAAAACATAAACTGAGAGAATATAGAAAATAATCGATAATCAGTGCGGACACACATCTGTTGAAACGAAATATTAAACGTATAGACGTAAAATGCATAAAACTCTTTTGATTTAATGATAACAGATTTACCTTTTGGCCTCCTCTTAATTTTACAACAAATTAAAAATTTTCCGATAGATACAGGGTGTTGAAACTTCGTGTAAAATAATTTTTAACCATGATAACCTGCTGAAACTTAAAATGAAAAGTCACCAGAATAAAATGTATTTACTTCAACGTAAAATTTTCTCTGTTAAGGAAGGAATTACGCGTATTGGTATCACAGAAGCTCGTTTCTGGGAAACCATTAAATCAATCAATACCGAGCCGAGCAAGCTGATAACAAGCAATTAGGTCCAGTACAGGACTGAACGTGAAAGGTAATGCCAATATAACGATTACGCCTAATTGGGGCCTGCGTAAAAAATGAATATGCACTCAGCTCGGCCAACAATGTCAATAATAATAAGTTACGTCGAAGTAGTAGTCCTGCCGACTTGTTTTAGCGATCTGTTGACAAGAAATAATTGCCGGCCATTACATTTATTTGTTGTACGTATACCTTGCGTAATTAAATATTATTTATGTATTTATCGTTCTCGACCGATTCATGCAAATCTGTAAATAAATTCTGCTTTTTAATATCATCAAGAAATGGGTTAAAAGTTCATTTAATAAAATTCAGGCGCGCGATTTCCTTTCCGACTGCCTCGCCCATTACCTGCTAAGACTCTCTCGACTGTAATCAATCTCAACGGTGTATAGTAATTAACGTCGCTAATTATGACGACTTTCCAAAAACAGGCGGCCACCACCACCACCAACACCTATATTAATAAATCAATATCAGATTGGAAAGCGGCTGCGGGTATGACATTGGATGGGTAATTACAGGGTCGGACCTCCGACTCAGCCGGGTAATGCGGGAGCACTCTAATTACGCCTCTTAATGCCAGAGGAACTATGCGCGTATTAGGGCGGGCGCACTTAGGAAAATTATCATTCGGAATTGGTGCGCGGTGATTTTCCTTAAATGCCCCCATCTTTAGGTGCGATGACTGTTGGTTATGCACCGGGCCTAATCTCGACGTCGTATCTTTGTTGAGGCTACGGACGTGTAATTTCGTAAAACGGGGGTGAATTTTTGGAAAACGTTTTAACATAACCTAATATTAAAGGTGATTATGATGGTAATGACTTTTACTCGACGACTCCAAATCAAAATCGATTATAATTACTGGATGATAGAGATGAAGATTTTGGAAAAGCTGTTCAATGTTCTAGTATTTGAAGATGTGGAAATATTAAAGGAGAATTTCATATCCTGTTACTGCTTGAAAAGCCAGTATCTCAAAACGTTGGCCGCAGCCTAGGGCATTGACTGAAAAAAAAATCGGTTGCGTTATCTTTAGTGGTTTAGAAGTTTTGAATTTTTGAACAGAACCTTGCACGTGAGAATTTTCAAGAAAAAATTGACTCACGTCAAGAAGTATGACTGATACGTCAAAATGACTCAAATAAATTTTACGCAAAATTCAAAAATGAAGTCAAAATGTAGTATTTCAATTTAAAAAAAGCGCAACTTTGATATTTTTATAATACTTGGACACTCTATATACAAACGAAAATATTTTTAAAATGTGCAATAGAAGCGCTCCTATTATATAAAAAAAAAAATCGAGGCGATAGCTGGAATAGCAAGAAAGTTGTGTACTTTTACGGAGCTCTGGGACACCCTGTATATGGCGACATGGATAAACGTGCGTGAACGTCAAGCTGCATGTTTTCTTCGCCTTCTTTTATTACGCTGAAAGTAACTTTCTATTGCAATCCCCATCGTAGTGCAGACGAGTGTTTGCAATCTCGTCGTAGTCATCGTAGCGCAGACGTGTATTTTATTGCGCTAATTACTTTCCACGTTTTCGATATATTTTGTTTTTTATACAACTCCTGGACATTCCTGTAATAAATCCTTTACGAGTTCACTATTTCGGCATTATAATTACCTTAATTTCAAACTTTTCATTGACCTGGAGTCTGTGTTTTCACCATAGTTTCGCAATTACCTTGCAATCGTCTACAGTTGTATTTCACAATATTTTGTGGGAATTAAACGAATTGTTTATTTTATGCCGAGACTAAAACTTGACGTCGTGTCAGTTTCTGCGCTATCCGTTTCCTTGTGAAATGAGCTTTCTGCCAGTTTGTTATTTCGGCAGAGTTATATAAATTGCTTTCTCTCTTGGCATTTATCGCTATTGGCTCCCGCTGACATACCTTTAACTCGGTTGGGTCTAACTTATGTCACTTTTGATTCGTTCGTTGGAACGTCTTCTTTCGTACTTCAAGGGGAAGCCAAGTTCAGGTTTATTAATTTGTTGCGAGGATGTAGCGTTGAGTCGATGGTGTTTTATGACATCGATATGCCCAGGTCCTGCGCAGACAAGGCATCGTTACCGGCAAGGGCCTCGGCAAATTCGCTTGTATCTCTATGGTAACGGCCGATTGTTGAATCGGTATGCCCTGGAGGAACAAAAGCTCTTTGTAGCTTGTCCCAGCTTGTTCCCCCTTTAAATAGAATTTAGGCAGGTATGTTTTGGGACTATTGCCGTTCAAATTATTATTGCCACATTTTTTCCCTTTTAGGCTTTTAATACAACTTATAGCTTTTAGGACGACTGACGAATTTTAGTTCGACATACTATTTTATTTTGACCTCTGGCTGTAGTTTTACTTTAATTCAGTTTATGGTTTTGGCGTATATGACGACCACTTTGGTAGCGTACAGTCTCGTAGCGGCTTCTTCGGACCAATTTTGAACTAGCGTCAGCTGTTGCACTAGCGGACCGAATGATAAGGATGATGAGAGAGCCTCAGCATACAAGCACTTAGCTAGGAGCTTCCTTTTTTATTGCAGCTATAGCCTTACGTTGAATTTGTTGTCACGTAATGAATTCTTTTGCGCTTTGGGCGATTAGCACCATGAGCCGAAGTTAACGTAGTAAATTTTCAGTATAATGCAAAAGCTAGGAGCAAATCCATTATTTGTTATTTATGGTAAATTCATTGTCGTATAAATTTGGTTTTTAATATCGTACAAGTTTAGACTTATGTATTAAAGGCGCATACAAACGTTACCTTTTAAAAA
Organism: Prosopocoilus inquinatus; assembly: GCA_036172665.1. Classification (NCBI taxonomy): domain Eukaryota; kingdom Metazoa; phylum Arthropoda; class Insecta; order Coleoptera; family Lucanidae; genus Prosopocoilus; species Prosopocoilus inquinatus. Next base: position 6,379,165 of record CM069873.1, read on the forward strand.
AATTTTAATGTCAGGTCAAAAAGCGATCGTAGGATGTCGTTGTTTTATTTGTTAACTTTTAAGATACGTACACATCCTTCTGGTGTTCTGAGTTGATTGATTAGTGTTGCTGTTTCTCTAAGTTGTTCGGAAATTAAACTATTGCACAGATTGAGTCATTTCCTCACCTTGAATTAAGATCAAGAGGCGCTCAATTATTTTCGCGTTTAAGTAAACCCACGCCCGTCACGACTGGGCTGCTGGCTGTGCTGTAAGTTAATTTCCTCACCAAAATATTGTTTCGGTAGCAATCCCACATGGAATGGTGTTCCAGAACGATACCACACTTTTAATTATTATACAACTGAAGCTCACATTTGTTGCGTTTCCAGGTAAATCAACCAATTTGATTACGTTTAAATGTCTGTTTTATTCAAACTTTCGTTCTTCTTAGGCGGATCAGTCGTTTCTTCTTCTTTGCACTTCTGCTTTTCCTTTGGTATTTTGTTCTTGAATTCTTCGCAGGTTTTTTATGCTCATTTGTCGTTGTTCTTCTCCTTTTGGATGGATCATTTTTGATGGATGGATTTGACGTATTTCTATTGCATTCTTTGCTGCAACATATTATGAGAAGACTGTAATGGGAAAGTACAAAACAGCTAAATTTCGATTTGGGGAAAAAATGCCTTTAATCTTATTTAAAAATTATCTCGATTTTAACCCAATTGATTTATTTAAATGTCAATACACACTAGAATTGAATCGGCGAGTGCATAACCGTGTTTAGTCCAAATTTGCTGTGTTGAGAAAATAACAAATAACTTAATTATTGGCTTCAGATTTCCTTATCTGAACGAATTTTAAGCCAAAAATTCCCTTCAAATAAAAATCTAGAAAGTTACTTTTGTTTTTTCAACACAGTAAATTTGAACTGAACACGATTATGCCCTCATCGATTCAATTGTTTCGACTAGCTTTAAAATTAAGTCACGTCTATTCTTTTGGGAGAGATTGTGAAAAACTTATTTTATATGTAGGACAGCTGTTCGCCATCAAACGTAGTGACTTTAAGACAACAAAAAAAAATTGCGAGGTATTTTGGTAGAATCAAGAATAATAATATATTGCGATTAGTGTAGATAGGCAGCAGGAGACATCGATGACACGTCGGAGACGTAAATTCACAAAACAGGTGTAACACCAGACACCTTCTTCACCCATTAAGGTCGTGGAATCGTGTTCCGAAAAACGAAACAAACAAAAGCCGAAAATGTCGCGCGTATGTTAATCTAGCCGGGGCATTGAAACTCAATTCGCCAGCTGCATTTCCATGTTTTCGCGATGTAATTTCCACGCTGACCGTGTAAGCTCTGTAATTACGCGAAATTGCCAGATGATATCGGCCGTAATGTGTCCGTTTGAAACGCGCGTGCTCCTTGATTTATTACTTAATTATTTTTAATCGGTTTCGAGCGCAAAGCCGTTTTTTAGTCCGTCCGTCCGTCCGCTCGTACCCGATCGGGTACTTTGCGGAAATCTGATTTTGCAGTGCGTCGAGCTTGAACGAATGCGATATTAAAAGCGAATAATTTACCGCACGCGTGCTTTAATGATATCGCTTTCGTGTTTATTGCGGAATATATGTCGCTCTTGTCGTTTTGATCATCCACTTCCAATCAACTGGATTACATCGGTATTTATTGTACTGCCAGTTTAACAACGCGGGAAAAAACGAAAGCTGCCGGTATAAAAGTAAAAGACAATAAATAAGAAAGGCGATTTTGCAGTTTACAAAAAGAATTCAAGCGGAGAGGGTCGTGGAGGCAGAATTTCCCAAAAAAGAGAAAAACCAAAGTTGACAAAAAGTATATTCAAATTAAAACCGGTATGAGGATGACAACTAAAATAATACACCGAAGATATCGATTACATCCAAACATAAAAGCTTCAGTCTTACATTATCATTACATCTTATTAGTAAATATGGAGAAGTCCAAAACAACAACTTGACACTTCAAAAGTAATCAATAAATCAACTGGATAGGGATTCATGTTGAGCAATTATTTCTGGCGCACATAAACAAATTATCGTCGAAGTTCGACCCATCCCCCCAACTCCATCTGAGCTAGAGAAGTCCGCACGTAACTACGCATATTTCTTGCTATTGCTACTCTCCATGTGCGTGTCGTACTGTGCTAAAGCTTTTTGTAAGTTGAGAAAGAACTTCCGCGAATTTTATTAGACTCCAATCTATTCTTCTTCTTCTTCAAGGTCATTTGATGTCGCAGGTTTTTGAATCGGAATCTGATCCTGATCTTGAACTTGTATAAGCCGAGAGGCCGATTCTGAAACTTCCTGCTATCCAGGTTGCTATCAGTATTGAAGAATCGGCCTAATCTCGTGAACTTAAGATTCTAAAATCGGCAAATCCCTGACCACCTCGATCTTCTACTACATAGAACCCGATTTTGGAAGTAAATTTTTTGAACAGCTTCAACAGTTTTGATTAACCGGAGTTTAACGACAATCAAGGAATTAACTCGACCGAAAAATAATCATTTTTAATATGAAGTAAATTTGCCAATTAAAAAAAAATCTTTTATAAAACGAATCTGGCGAATACTTTGAATACTGAAAAATAATGGAACATATCTTTCGATCATCGATTACTTTCGGCGTGCAATTTTCAAATTCGTCGACAGTTTAATTTTGGAGTTCCAGTGATGACAAGTTAAACAAAAAAAAGCTCAATGATGATGTTAGTAAATTGAATTACTTGTACTTTCATTTGTTTTATGTTTAAAATACCAAAGACTAGATTTTTTTAAACTGAGAGGATTTTGGACCATCTACGACTGAACAAAACAAATGCAATTAGAATTTTTATTGTACCTACAATTTAATCTTTTTTTAACTCTACATCACACTGCGTGTCAGGATTTCTTTTTAATTTTCTCCCTGTGGCGCAAATCTCAGATGCGTGGTTTTTGATAAACCTTTCAAAAGTGAATGACGCCTGCCCAATCAAATGGAAACCAAAATGTCCCCGCTAGTGGAATCAATGGCTAAGAAGAAATCAGGAAAAAGTTTTGTCCCACCCTGTATAAATGAACAGAGGCTTCTGAAAGCCTCATTGAAATAATTGCGACTAAAATCACCGTTTATTTGCAAGACTAATTTCTTTCGGTCAATTTACATATTAACGAAGCATCTCCTGCATTAAGTAAATAAAAATTGCATATAATTTTGAAAGTACTACTGTTTTTTAAGCAAAAAAATTAATTTGACATTCCTTAATATACTTACTGTTACAAATTTAAGCTCCGTTTTAATTTATTTTAAAATAAAATTCTCGATAAATCTAATAACTAATTTATTAACAACTTTACACCAGCACTAATTTATTTCATGCAAACCATAAACTAATTTATTTTTTTTTTTACAAAAGTCAGTTAACAATAATAATAATAATGATAATAATAGTCTTTATTTGTGTAAACATAACAAAATTAGGAGGAAAAGAACATGATCTCATAAAATACACAAATCGCAAGGCGAAGTTCAGATAATAATCTGCTTTTAAACTTAACCTTGAACAAATTATTGAAAGAAAATAATCGTTGTTGCCTACTAACTACAGTAAATCTAGATTTAACTAAGCTAACACGCAAAGGAAATTATAAGAAAAAAAAATTGTGAACCCCAAAATGAATGAACCCAAATTTTGTAATAGAGAAGGTTAATACAATAGCGTACAATCAATTATTAGCTACAAACAAGTAAATAAAAAAAAATCCAACCTAAATGATATTTATTGTTAGAGAAAGTGTATTACATAACTACTTTACATGGTTTAATGATTCTGCCTTTGGTATAACACATCTTTGAGTCTGACTTTAAAAACTCTCAAATCTAGATTTTTTAATTCGAATGCTAAATTGTTGTATTTATTGTAAATAGCAAATGAATAAGATCTCTCGTAAAAAGCAGTTCTGTGCGGAGGTGGTGAAATCAAACCACGAAATCTGGTGGTAAGATTATGTACATCTGAATTTTATTGTACAGATATGGTGGGTGTTTTATACATAATTATCTTATGAAATAATGTTATTGTTTGTAGCTCCCGTCGGATAGCCATGTTAAGCCAACCAATGTCACGTAATTTATGTGAAATGTGGTCATATTTCTAAATTTCGTAAACATAAATTTTGTATTTTTTATATGCGGTTTTTTGTATAATAATCCAAAGCCAAATGATAAACGGGAGAACAATATGCAAACTGCGACAATACAAGAGCATCACATAGACGTTTTTTTGTCATTAGCATTAGTAATGTATTTTGAAATTTGTTCACGATAACGGAAACTATTATCTATTATCAAACCGAGGTTTCTAGATTTATTGGAAATTGGAATACCGACGTCATTTATTTTTACATTAAATTTATTTGCTATATTATTGATATTATTGTTTCCAAAGAGTAATATAACTGAGATTTGGAAGGATTTAAGGTTAGGCAATGTTTAGCAGCCTCAGCAGACAATGATTTCAAGTCATCATTTATGAATGAATTAGCTTCACGCCAGTTAGATGGATCGAAGGAAAAATATAATTGCGTGTCATCCGCAGAAACACGTGCTTTGCACATCTTTATAACAGATAAAAATTTAGATGTATACAGGGAGAATAGTAAAGGTCCAATTACCGAACCTTGAGGAACACCCTGAGTAACGGCAAGCGCATTTGAAAAAGATGACCCAATAACCACAGTCTGGATTCGTTTGGTTAGGTAAGGGTTAATTTAGATGAGGAGATTCTTTGGTGATTCCTACATGTTGTAACAGGGAACATAAAATTATATATAAAAAATAACTTCGGTGCGAACTGTCGATATCTCTTCCTACTTCCCTCCGGCCGATCGCTTAAATATCCGTGCTGGCGAAGATTCCAGACGACGGCAGACAGTCTACAGAGTCTTCTTTGCCCATCAAATTTCGCCTCGCGAAGCAGACAGATATTTTAGAAGCGCCGGGAGTTGTGGCGCCGGCTCTGACGCATGTAAGACTAATTTGTCACGCATTAGATCGTCACAATACTGTTTTCAAAGTACTCAGTACAAAAATATCAGTACACCTCGAAGATAGATCAGAGTTTTAGTATTTATGCATAAAATTGTAATGATTTAACGTCAGTTCGACTAGTTTATCAGAGCCTGGCGATCACAAAAAAAATTCAAAGACAATCGTTTCCCAAAGAGAAAAGCCTGGAGGAATATCAGGATATATAAGCGACCCGCTAGGAAAAGGGTTACCGCAGAAGACAATATGACAACGCTCGAATTATAAATAAATAATTTCGTAACAATATATTATAGTAATATTATGAATAAGCACTCTGTTTAGGTTATTTCTCGAAGGAATTTCGATTGATAAATCCAAATCAGGCAAAAATATAAATTACTAGAGCGATTTCAAAGCGAACGAGATCAGTTTCACGAAGAATTTAATTGCGCTTTAGCATTCCGCACGTTTACATCGCCCAAAACGAAAGAGTTTTGAATAATACGTCGTTAGTAATTAACTTATCTTAATGCTCAATCTGCCTACGAAGCCGACAAACGAGTTTACTTTAATGGACATGTTTCAGTTTTATTTCCTTACACTGTCAAGTCAAATGACATATCAGTCTTCTAACAGAATGAAACAAGAAATTCTGAATCGTAAAAAAATTCCCACGTTGCTCACACTTCATTTTAACGACTTTTATTTATTTATTATTAGTATTATTTATTTACTAACCAAACATTTCAATGATGTACGTAATAATTTAATTTGCTTTTTAATGTAATGTACTGATAAAAAAATGAATCTGTCAGATTGATTTAGTGTATAAAATTTATTAATAGAGTTAATAAAAAATTTATAAATATAAGATAGGATGATAGGATTGAAAAGGAAGGAAAATGGACTTTCGTTTTCTTTTTAATACTGGTCTTGTAATTTTTGTTAAGCATACAGGAAATGCTTTTTCTTATTGATCTTCCCACATTAAACGATTCTACTGCCTAAAGATGTTGTAATGCAACAATAAATATTGTAACCCTAGAAAGGCAAGATATTGCATTATATCCATGCCGTTGTCAACCAGATAAATTTACATATCTCGAATGCGGAAACCGAGCTGTGTTTCCTCGCCCGCAAGTAACAACCGCAACGCCACGCAGCGGCAGGATTTCCTACCAACGAGGACCGCTTCGATTTTTCTTCGCCGAAGACGATAACGGCGACAACTACTGTTATTAGTGGGCGACACCTTCAAACAAGTCGCAGATAAGGCCGGGCCTTTTACTCTTTTATATTCTTTCTAAGTGTTACGATTAATTTTCATTAATCGACGGTAGTCGTCGCAACACCTGCCCTACAAGAACGCAGAAGAATCGCCATGGAGATAGCGGCAGCGATCACACAATCGATATTGTAATTGGTATTAAGTGTCGCTGCCACCAAATCCGATTGCAGCTGTAAATCCAGCATAATTCTAGAGATAATTGCGTAGAAACCAGTGTTTTCCCGAAATGATTTCCTGCGGCCGCTTAAGCTGCTTAAGTATTTAAATTATTTCGTCGATAGGTTTTATTGGGTAAAGAACGGGAGCAATAAATTCCCCGTTTTATTTTCCGCCGTAGATTAAATTATTGCGCCGTTAAAATGGTAATTTTATCGCCAAAAGCCGGGAATTTTTTATGCTCCGGACTTGGAGCATATAAATTATTTATTTATTTATACGGAAAGGTATACAATCATTTTCTTAAATCCTCCTAGTCATAAATTACCATTTTAACAATCAATCGCACACATACCTCACAGTATATAAAACTGTAATCAATCTAAAAGTGAAAAGTAAATTTAATTTCACGAATAAGCAGTGGCGTAACTAGAAGTCGCCGGGTTGCAACGTTTCGTTTTTCGAACGTTTCTTGAAGAGATTTGGTTTTCGATTGTCTTAAAACAGGTTATTCCTGCAAACCAAATGTATCAAAATTAATTGAGACTACAGACTAAAAGATGTCGCTACCAGCGGCGTAACTAGAAGTCAAGTCGCCGGGTTGCAAAAGTTTTAGCGACGCCTCTTATTATAAAAATATTTAATATTAAGAAGGTAAAACTTAAAGAAAATCTTTAGCTTCTTACTTTCAGTGTTAAGTAAGTGAAGACTGCTTAATTGCCGTGTCTAATATGTGACAAGAACTGTCAAAATTTTAGGTTAGAAACGCTCCCGAAAACTAGCGCTAAGCGGAACACGCTTAAAATACTTCTCGAACACTTTCTTGAAGAAGCTTGTTTTGAAACTGCCTTCCAGAATTTAAAGGGAACACAATTAATTGCGGCAACAGATTAATAGATGGCGCTGTTTATGTTTGAATCATTTTTTTTAACCATTTCTGTTGAGCTTTACTTATTCGAAATTGCTGCTTTTTGTAACATTAATTCTTATATTTTTCCAACGATTTTCAGTAGCCTTGAGATTGTTTTCTCAGAGTTAAAGATGACAAAGTTATGACACATGGTAATAGACCCCAGACATAAAGATGACAAAGTTACGACTCGTGGTAATGGAGGGCGCCACAATTTTTTTTTTTTCAATCAAAGTCGTTTTAAGAACATTGCTCTTGAACGTTCTGAAATTTATTTTCGACCGTTTTTAAACTGTCGGAATTAGAGAACGCAAAATTAATTGCGGCTCCGGATTAACAGATGGCGTTGCTTATGTTTGAAGCTTCTTTCAACCATTTCTATTCGATTTTATTTATTCACTTATTGTGAGGAGTATAATTTTTTGCATTTTTACAAATTTCAAGAATGTTCTTCAGTTGTTTTCGTGAATAAATAGTGCAATGTTATGGCTTAGGATAACAGATGGCGCCACAGTTGCATGTGAATTCTTTCGTTTTAATTATTTAAGCATAAAATTTATTTATTCGAAGTTCTTCACAGGACATTTTTCTTGAGCGTTCGTTCCAAACATTTTTCAGTTTTATGGAATCTCTTATCCAGCAAATTACGAAATTACGACTCGGATTAACAGAGGGCGCTACAAACGTCGTTCACCTTAAAGCGTAGTTTCCTTAGCGTTTTCCAGCAGTTTGAAATTGTTTTCCCGTCCAAAAATTAATCCTCTTATGGCCAGTTGCACCGAACACTTAAGCCGTGCTTAAATGTAAGTATTGCTTATAATGTGCCAATGAAGATTACACAACATTGCATACGTCATATTCTAAGTGGTGCTTGAAGTTAAGCTGACCTTAAGTGTTTAGTGCAATTGGCCATTAGGGTTTATTCTTTCTTTCTCTTTATTTTCTTTCTTTTTTCCTACTTATTTTAGACTATTCCGCATTTGAAAACGTGCATTTCTCACGTCAAAACTTCTGCGAAACGATAAAGTAAATAAAATATCTTAAAACATGAAGTTTTGGATGACTATGTATTCATAACCTCACTTAAAGGTTTAAATAGAACTGCTTACTTTGTTAGTACATAAAGTAAGAATTGTTATAACGTAAATCTCAAAATTAAAAAAAAACTCGAACTTCAAAACTTAAAAATCCAAAATAAAAAAAAAACTCAATCAGGAGTTCAAGTCCTACCCTAACCAACTCAATCAAGGAAAATGTTAAAATAAAAAAAAGCAATAGTAAAACTCGAGGAACTTAAGGTTTAAAACCAGGAAAATCCAAAATTTCAAGAGATGCAAAACATCATATTTTAAGCACGATTTGAAATTTCAATCCACTTAAAATGTTGACATTACCGGTAAGTATTCTGCCATTAAAGAAAGCTGAGAGACAAATAGTTGTTGATTAAATTTAGAAACATGTACAGCGATGCTCACCATAAATGATACCATTTGACAGTTTCGTAGCCCTTATGCTAAATGTTCTTTCTGAGTGTGGTTCGCATGTAGGAGGATCATTTAAGTTGAGCGTCGCAGTACATACGTGTACAAGCCGTCTAGGACTTTCTGACAAACAAGTTCCCAGAAATTATCAAAAACATATTACTTTTGTTTTTAACAATTCGAAGTAGGCCCCAAAAATTTGGATACGGGTTGATTGTGTAAGCTGAATACGAGTTACTTGAGAAAAACCAAAAATATTTTCAAAATTACGACAATGCTTTTGATATTGGTAAACCTCGTACCTCAATATCGTCTTTTTATTTTAAGATGCGAGGTTTTGACATCTGAGTGACGATACGTCTTTAAATTTAAGTACAAAGTTTTTTTAATCTCAAACCGGACAGAAAAATGAAGAGAACACACTCAACGTTTCGCTATAGATTTATAGCTATAAATCTATAGCGAAACGTTGAGTGTGTTCTCTTCATTTTTCTGTCCGGTTTGAGATTAAAAAGACTTTGTACTTACAATTTTCATCGGACAAGAACAAACTTCAATTTAAATTTAAGGTTTTAAAATTGCTTAGCTTTTTAGAAGTTACTATTTGAGGGTGTTGCAGTGGCTACAGAATGCGCGGGCGATGAATGCGCATTATTCATTGGACCTTGAATTGCGTAACCAAGGCAACGGCTAAATAGGTCTTAAGTATATCTAACAAAATTTCAATTAACGATTGAAAAACGTAGATTATATAAATCCCATTCAAGGAAGACTTTAGAATCACCCGGTATAAAATATATTCCGCCTGAAAATTTATTACTTTTCTCTCGCGACAAATATTTTTTATTCGTTTAGCATTTCTAATATTTGTTCCGTGGAGATGTAGTTGTTGCCGTTTATTTATGGAAACGTAAATAATTGGCAGAGCAGAGACGTCTTTATTAACGATGTTTGCGCCGAGCGTTAACATAGTTTCGTGCGGTCCGATGTCACCTCGAATTATGTTCGCTTTTAGTTTCGGCACAGCGCGGAATTTCGAAATTTTCATGTTGGACAATGCACATTGCGACGTGTCCAAAACGAACGAAAAAAAAAAAGGGAAACGACGTTTAATTTTATTGCTTCACTTATGCAACTTAAAACTGGAGCTGGAAATTTTAAAGAAAAACAAAACACATTTGTCTTGGTACAAATTTATTACAAGTCTACTTGTATGTGTTGTTGTAGATTTGGCAGAAACGAAACGGCTTCGCAAAGTTTGTTTTTAAAAAAATAATATACAGGGTATCCCAACAATTCGTTCTTGGGTAATATCTCGATGATTACTGAAGATACAAAAAAGGTTTTAAGACATTTTTATTTTGGATTTTAGTGATCTGCAACATGGAATTATTTTCGTCTTTGCGAGGTGAATCTAAATCAATCGGCTGCAATTATTTCTTGCAAAACGAATGTGTGATATAAAAGCTAATAAATTTTAGGATAGTTACTGTTAATAATTTGAGGAAAATTTTGTGTTTCAACTTCAAAACAGGTTCCTTGACAGTGTGATCTTGGCATGTAGCACACAACATTATCAAAAATTCCTATCCGCCATGCAAGCGTAAATTTAACGCTTTCTGACTTGGGCGTTTCGCAAATACTGATTATTAATAATCGAGCTATTTGCACCGTCGTCGCTCGGCGTAGATGACAGCTGCATTCATCACAATCAAATTTAATTCAGCCTGCTAAATAGCGAAGCTATCCGTAAATCGTCGTGATGTATTATTTCTGGAGCTCCACGTTCGTTGACCACGCCATATTCAAATTATTGCGTTGGCTAATTATTAAGCGTTCGGGAGCAGTTTTTCATGGTGGAGCGAGGCGCACCTTCTAATTACGGTTAAACAGTATCAAATAATTGCCAGTTCGGTTTCCGTTGGCTTGTGATTAGGCCATCGTTTCCATTTGATCATAATTGAGCTATAGGTAGTCGGCATTCACTTATACTTACTTATAGGTGCGCAAGGAAGACGAAGACGCACGGAGTTACTAACGGACAATGAAACGTCTGGAATTCGCTGCTCCTTCTTCTGCTATTTGTTCGCTTTTTTCTAATTTATAAAATTATTCAAGCGCAACCTGTACACAGGATGAACTAATGAAATGTGCACCGGTAATTATTGAATTTGCGAGCCGCCGACGACGAACCGAGCAACTGAGATTGCATGTTTGCATTCTTTGTGCTCGTGTTTTTGCGTTTTCGTAATAATGTTGCTGGTTTATGCATCGTAAACCTATCCGCACAGACTCTCCGGTAACCTGAATTAATTAACGCCACGGACAAAGAAACTTACATCTGATCAGATGTGATGACCACCAACGAATTTTCAAACCTTCGCGATCTGTATACGTATACAGGGTGCTGCGTTTTGAAACGCAACATATGAAATCCCATGTTAATTCAAATGCGCTCGAATACTGGCTTCCCTAATTATTTTACAGTATAATTCCATTCAGGTTTCTTAAAGCACTCTTCAAGATGAACCTGTCTGGGAAGTTTGAGAATTTTTCATTCGCTCAGTTTCGAGATATTTAAAAAAGATCAGTGACGAAATTCAATTTATCTGATTTATGATTTACCTGATCTTTTTTAAATATCTCGAAGCCGAGCGAATGAAAAATTCTCAAACTTCCCAGACAGATTCATCTTGAAGAGTACTTTAAGAAACCTAAATGGAATTTTGCCGTAAAATAATTAGGGAAGCCAATACTCGAGCAACCCTTAAATTAACATGGGATTTCCTATGTTGCGTTTCAAATTGCATACACACCCTGTATAAGGGGGACTATCATACTTTTACTAGATTGTCAACAGTTTTCGAAAATACCTTCTCCCCCGTAAATACATATTTCGGCCGCGCCATTAATAAAATAAGATGCCTATTAAAATGCAAAGGTGCCATATAAACAAAACAGATATGACATTAATATCCAGCGGAATTCTAAACCGTAATTTATTGAAATTGCCGCGTTGCCCGCGCCCGTATGCGCCAACTTCGGGGGGAAGAAGCAACCGGCTCGAGGGGGACGGCGGGGGGCGATTTTTAAGAGCGCGGGCAGCGAACGTGGGCGGTCACCCTTGTTTTATTTTCGCGTTTGATTATCACATCACGTAACGCAGACGGACTATAAATAAGGTACTTTACATTCTTTGTTAATTTGCCAGCGTTATTAAATTTTCCATAAAAATGGAAAGCGGGACGATTTACGACGGTGACGCGGGGATGGGGTTTGTCGTTTCTGACGGGAAAATTGCTCGGCGCGAGTTATTCGAAGCTGACAGGGCCTCTTGGACGTCAGTCATAACTCGCCATTTTTATTATGGGTCGCTTTGCTTCGATTATTATTAAAGTGAAAATATTGCAGGAAAACATTATTCATGATAAATTACAGGAAGGAATGTCAAAAATTTAATATCACTTATGCTATGGAAATATACAGGACGTTAAATTAATTTTTTTTTTTTTATTTTTGAACCAGAACTTGCTAGTAAAATCCGAAAGCTTAAACTTGTAATCAATTTCTTTACGGACCTACATAAAATCACGTCGTAAAAACGTATCTACGGACTTTTCATCCCCTTTTGTCGCCAGTTCTTTTAAAAAAATCCGTACAAAGTCGAACCTCGATTTTTTTTTGTAAGTAGCGTTCTGGTTTGGTAAAACCCAGAAGTCGATTTTCCAATTTGTTTTCCGCGGTTGCTCGAATTGCGTTTTCCCTTTATTGTCAGAACTGTCGAAAAATTCATTTCAAACTGAAGAAACTAATTGATGAAAAAAACATACATTACAATTAAAATAAAAAAAAATAAACTTCAACGAAGAACGCAAGGTAACTGGATCAAGAGGTTCTGCTCGAGGGACTCGGAACATCCTTTTTTTTGGACGGTCCCGCTTTACTTAAGCACTTTTCCCTTCCGGATTGTTACGTATGTGGGTGTTGCATTTGTATGCAAAAATATCCTTAATTGAGTGCATAAATTACGGGTAATATTACAACGACCGAAAGCTCGATCTTAATCTTTCGGGGGCTCGCTATGTGTCGCCTGCAACATTGAAGAAGAAACAAGAAGAAGAAATGACGCTTCCGCTTCTGTTTCTGACCTTTTACACGTTATGATCTTTTAATATAATATTAATTACTCGCAAACATAATTTTTATAAAAACCTTGCGTACTGAATATCCGATCCTTTATACAGGGTTAGTTTAAAAGTATGCTGTTATGAAGAGAAGAAAGTACTTTATCGAATGGTAGATTAAAATTTCCATTAAGAAAAATGCACCTATAGGTGTAACTCAAAAGCAATTGAAGAAAAAAAAATTCAAGTACACTCTAATTGTAGATAAAAATTTCTGAAAAACTTTCACGAAGGACATGATTTTCTAAAACGAATATTAACGGCAATAAATGGTCGTCTCCATACTTTTGACTAACCCTGTATAGTGATAGTCATTACAAGTCATACAGATTCATGCTCTTGGTCCATGCCTTAACATCAAAAAAAAAAAAAATTACTATCTAAGAAAAATTTAGATTAATTATTAATAAAAATCATATCAAATAAAATCAAATAAGACGAAACAAAAAACAAAAGATGATCAATTGGTAGTTAAAAAATAGAAGAAGAAAACAAAAGCCGATCGATTTATTGTATTAAAAATTAAATAAGTCAAATGAGTCAAGCGACTAGTAATTGTGCAAAACAGCAATCAAAAGTCAAATCGACATAAAAATTGACCAAATTTTATGACAACCAAAAATTTAATGTTTAAATATTTAAGAAAAAAGGCGATCAATTAATAATTTCTTTTCTTGAAAATATAATCGTGTCAAATAAAATCAAACAAAAGAAAGGGAAATAAAAACAAAAAAAATCGAAACAAATCAAACGATATCGAATATAAGAAGAAGTAAAAAACAAATGACGATCGCTTGATTATATTAAAAATTGAAATAAATAAGTTCAAACAAGGAATAAAAAAAGCAGAAGACGATCGGTGATGAATATAAGACGAAATCGAGAGTTCTGTAAAACTTCAAAGTCGAATAATTTTGATCGAAAGGATCAAAAGAAAAAAACAGAAGATGATCAAACTGATAATTCAAATACAAAATAGAGTCAAATTGAATTTAAGAAAAAACAAAAGACAGTCGGTTTATAATAAGAAACAAAATAAAAGGCGACGGAAATTTTTATTTCTTTTCTGTGAATTAAATAAAGTCAAAGAAGGACTTTAAAAATTGAACAAAAGACGATCGGTTTACAATTTAAAAATTTTGATCCAAGGAACCAAAAGGAAAAAAATGAAATGTGGGTTACAGAAATTTTTGTTTTTTTTTTTTTTGGTGAAGTCGCGGACCGCTCATTTTAGAACTTGTTTTTCAAAATAATTTTAAAAGAATGAATGGGGCTCGACACAATTTTTTTTTTTAAGGTCGATGCATAGAAAAATTCCCAACTTCCCAAAAAATATTACCAACGTTCTAGAGCAGGGGTTCCAAACTTTTTCTAGGCGTGGACCTCTCACAAAAACAAAGACGAAAACTAGAATTCCTTGAGAATTTTGGGTAATTGTTAACGCGTTCGTTTTCCTTCGTCGAAATTTTTTTCAAATTCTTGATCAGTCACCGTCCTTAGTTTGTAATTATTTTCGGCGAATGAAGAAGCAATTCTTCACGGGGGTGTTTACCGTAAACGATTTAATCGCAACGGAATTTTTGATTCAATGTAAATTAAGTGTTCCAAAGAAAAATTCAAGACCGGTGAGTTACATTATTGTTTAGAGAAAACTGGCGCCTAACAAAAGCTTTAAATGTGTACAGATTTCAATGTCCCTTTTTTCTCTTTATCACAGACATAAGGAATATGTTTTCAAGGACACAGTTTACTGCTGCTTTCTTAAATGGTTATGGATAATGGTTCGAGATTCAGATTCAGACGTTGCGGGGTTGAGTACTCAAAGGATGGCTCCTTTTATGTCCATTCTTCTTTGCTTCTATGCTGTCTATTTTTTGTTTTCAACTTTTCTAAGTTGCTTTCTTGCTCTTCTTCGTCTGCCACTGTTTCTGTTTTTGTTTCTTGAAATGCTCGCGTTGTTTATTCCTTCCACTGTTACAATCGCTTGATGCCCAGGGGTTTTTCCTTTTCGGTCGTTGAAAAGAAAATCACAAGGAATATGTTTTCAAGGACACAGTCTACTGCTGCTTTCTTAAATGGTTATGGATAATGGTTCGAGATTCAGATTCAGACGTTGCGGGGTTGAGTACTCAAAGGATGGCTCCTCTTATGTCCATTCTTCTTTGCTTCTACGCTGTCTATTTTTTGTCTTCAACTTTTCTAAGTTGCTTATTTGCTCTTCTTCGTCTGCCACTGTTTCTGTTTTTGTTTCTTGAAATGCTTGTGTTGTTTATTCCTTCCAGTGTTACAATCGCCTAATGCCCAGGGGTTCTTCCTTTTCGGTCGTTGAAAAAAAAATCACAAGGAATATGTTTTCAAGGACACAGTCTACTGCTGCTTTCTTAAATGGTTATGGATAATGGTTCCAGATTCAGATTCAGACGTTGCGGGGTTGAGTACTCAAAGGATGGCTCCTTTTATGTCCATTCTTCTTTGCTTCTGTGCTGTCTATTTTTGTCTTCAACTTTTATAAGTTGCTTTTTTGCTCTTCTTCGTCTACCACTGTTTCTGTTTTTGTTTCTTGAAATGCTTGTGTTGTTTATTCCTTCCAGTGTTGCAATGGCCTGATGCCCAGGAGTCTTTCCTTTTCGGTCGTTGAAAAACAAAGTAAAAGATCAAACTGGTACGACATTAAATGACTGTGCACCATTCTAAAATCATCATCTGTTGCAGATTACGTTACTTTGTAAGTAAAAGCCATCACGCAATTATTCGATAAAATTTCATTTCTGGTTTCGGGCCGCGCAGCTGCCGCACCAAAGGATCATTTAAAAAACCAAGTCCACTTCCTTTCCTTATTTATCAAATTTTCCGTCTCGGAGAGTAGTACCAACATGAACTAATTGACAGGTGAAGCCAATCAAGCGCGCACATCGGATTTTATGATGCTCCCCAAAAGGACGAACATAATCGGACAAGTTATGATCGCGTTCGCTGAAACGTTAAGTTCGCTCGATGGACGGACGGACGGACGGACGCCCCCGCCGTTCGCTCCGGACAGCTGCGAGCAAGCGGACAGATGCAGCGAGATTCTTCCGAAATATCGGACATCTTGATTATAACTCGCCAATTACAATATTTTTAAGGAGAGAGTCGCTGGCAGCGCACGAAGACGACGTGCTTAATCTTGTTTATCTAAATTACTATCTCCTACTAGAACTTCGGCCAGGACGCGTCGCTACCGGCGCAATTAACACGCGCAACGTTTCTGAAAAATTCAACACCGCCACCATTAGTGCGCTCCTAACAAACTAATTATCTTTCGGCGGCGTGTAATTAATTAATACCCGCGAACGCGTTTTGTTTTAATTTCAAATTTAAACCAGCCCCGGCTTCTTTTACGCAATCGCATAAATCGCTCGGCTTCATTAATACGCTGCTCTGAAGTCTTTCAGCTGAAAGCCTGAAATTCGCGCTCGCGAAGTTTTATTTATTGGCCTGCGCGACGTGTAATATCCTTAAGGACACAGAAAAAGTGCGCTTATTACTTTTCAATTAAACACCGTCGATTAATCATCGTGCGTAGTAGGCCTTGCTCTTAATTAATTCAATTATTTTGATTAATAATCCAATACGGTCTGTGAAGTGTAAGCAAGCTAGTCATAATAAATCGTTAGGGATATGACAGGGTGACTCACGTGTTCGTAATTGCCGTGCGTTTCTAACGACTTTTAATCGATTATATCGGTGATTGGTGTTTCTGTTTCGCATTAATCAGTGTGGGCAACAAAAATCTCTGTTATCTGTCAGTGTAAAAGCAAAATTACACATGAATATACACGCTCAGATTTAGAATACCCTCCCCTACCCTCCGACTGGTTTTATTTTCACGTCGCGATCAGCTTCAGATAGAATTTGATTTCATTTTTGATTCAATTTTTTATGATGTCAATTCTAGAGTTACCTTTTTTAGTGTACATCATGAGATTGAATTAACAAGTATAATTACAAACACTACTATATGCCTTAGTTTCGGTCACGCGAGCGTAAGATAATATGAGAGAGAAAGCATATGAAAGATATACTACAGCGAGGCGGCCAGCCATGGGACCGGGAATGTCCTTTAAAGTACTTCTTACGTAAGCTTATGTTGAACTTTAAACCTTCGTATTTCAATTAAATTTACATCAGTGCGATTCGTCTATAATGTATCTCATGCCTGTGTGCGAAACATAACATAAGAGCCAATAAAACGAAAAATTACACTGTTCCGGGTACCTCAGGATATGATAACTGAATGGCAGGGAGTTATTCCTCCTAAGAGCGATGTTTCCGTTTAAGTAAAGAGCAAAGCCAAAGCTAATTTTAATGATTTGGAAAAGAAATAACGTATACTTCTTTTAGAGATTCGATTCATCAGGCGTTTCGAAACATACATTCGATGTAAATCGAATAATTTACATAAAACATTTTCTTGTTCTCCTGATTGTTTCAGTGCCTTTTTCTTTTTTCATTTTTCTTTCCATGTGTCAATCCAGCCAAAATATATATACTTTTACATGAGGAGTTCCTTACGTTTTTTGTTCATCGGTGCCTTACAGAGAAATAAAAATTTCCATCGACCCCCTTTCAAATTCAGTAATATTTAAAACGCTATTATGTAAACACACCAAAAAAATTCAATTTTGTTAAATTTGAAACCTGTTCTTATTTTATTTTTTTTTAATTATATTCCGATCCGATCATCTCGATTCGAGTTGACTAAATTTTACATTTGCAGCATCAGTTTGACTTTCTTTTGGTTTTTACTCTTTTGTTTAAACTTTCAGTTAAAAATTCGTCAATGCTCTTGATTCGATTTTATTTATGGACCATTCCCACAAACTCTTATAATCTTCACTGATCGTAGTTTTCCTTTAAATTTTTTATTTGATTTTATTTGATTCAATTTTCAATTCGTTTGTTTTGTTATTTATTAACAGTTGAGAGATAACAAATTTAAACGTAAAATAAAACAAACTCACGCCGAAAAAGATGTAACCGTTAAGTTTGTTTTTTTTTTTGGATTATTAAAATGTAGTAAATTTTTGTTGTCCGGGAGGCAACGCGCAAATTTTGGTTCCGTTGGAATTAGAATATCTTTAGAACAGTAGAGAGAGTAGAGTCCTTTTGGGAAAGGTTGTTTCAAGTTCCCACATTAGTTTCATAAATTAAAAAAATCGTTTTTTCTAATTCATCCAAATTTTCTTGCTGTTTTTTTGATTTTTTCAGCGATTTTTCGAGATACGAGACACACTAAACCCCAATCCAAATTGGTTCTGACATAACCGTATCTATAACCGTTCAGTTTTTTTTTTAATTATTAAAATGTAGTAAATTTTTGTTGTCCGGGAAGCAACGCACAAATTTTGGTTTTGCTGGAATTAGAATATCTTCAAAACAGTAGAGAGAGTAGAGCAGAGCCGTAACTAGGGGGACGCCAAGGGAGGCTGAGCCTGCCTTGGAAAATCTACCCTACAATGGCCCAACCTGACATGCAAATGTTTTAAAAATACGTAAAATCATTGGAATAAAATCTTATAGAGCCTGCCCTATACTACAATAAGCCCCCCCCCCCCTGGATATTTAATCTGGCTACGACCCTGGAATAGAGTCTTTTCGGAAAAACTTGCTTTAAGTTCCCACGATGGTTTTACAAATTTAAAAAGGCGTCCTTTTCAATTTATTCAAATTTTTTGCCGATTTGTGATTTTTTTCGATGTTTTCTTTCGAGATATGTAGACGTAGCAAACATTAACATACAGGGTGATTCATTGTAAGTGTAAAAGAACTCCGGCTAATGATATGATGATAATTTTTGGATTGCTCGTGAGAATTGCAGAAAATATGAAACAAATAAGTAAGTCAATAAATTACTCTTTTAGCTCGTTTTTAAAAAGCTTTTTTATTTGTTTCATATTCTCTGATATGATGATAATTATTAGTTTAAATAACGACATCCTACGATCGCTTTTTGATATGATGATAGTTATTATCAAATAAAAGAAAAAAAAACGAAAACAAAAGATAATAGGACGATAATTACTATCATCATATCTTTCATTTGATTTTACTTAACGTGACATTATTTTTTATTATTTTTCGATTCGAGGTTATTCTATCGTCTTTGTTTCCTCTAAGTGTTCGATTTGATTTAATTAATTTTTTAAATTATTAACTGTCGTCTCTTTTTTTCTTTAATACTTGCAGATTAATTTTTTGATCGTGTTTTCATATGAATTTGACTTATTGTTAGGTTTTACACAATTTTTATTTTTGCTTTTACTTCATCGAAGATCGTTTTTTGTTTTTGTTTTATTCGACTTATTGCTGGTTTTACACAATTTTTATTTTTGCTTTTATTTCATGGATGATCGTCTTTTGTATTTGTTTTCTTCGATTTGACTGTGTTTGATTTTCTTATAATCAAAACTGATTTCTTTTTTCCTTTTATTCGAGATGAATTTATTTAATGTAATTGTTATGTAATGACAAGACAACTTAAGCGCAATAACCGTATCTGTGTTAATATTTATTTCTTATAGTTGTTACATCTATTAAAGTACAGTTATTTACATAATGTGAAATTTTATAAAAACCTTTATTGAAGGTGTCAGAAGTTACAGCATAATTAAACGAAATGCAAAACTGCCAATTAAAGCCTAGCCCTAAAGATCTAGTGTTCCATTTTACATGTTCATCACTGTACAATGTTTAATTCAAATTTATTTCACAATATCCATAAATCTTGCCTTTTTATTAAACTATTCCGGTAGGCCTCCATTAAACACAAATGTATAACTCAGACCCCCTAAAAGATCCCTAGAGGTTCATCGACCCCTTGGGAACCTCCTGCTTTACATAAACAGTAACAAAAATTCTGAATTCAGATTTCTTAACGTAAACGGAAAATTTTTACTTAGTGATCTGTTTCATCGGTAGACTCCAACGCTTGTGTTTTTGTGCGTTAACCAACGAGGAGTTGTTATGTCATACTCAAGGCGTAAAGGCCATTGGTTTATTGAGTGCAGATTTTCTCTCGCACATTGATCTTATGTTTCTGTGCCTGTGACGAATGTATCACTTATATTTATCATCCACCATGGTATAGATCATTCTTAAGGTTTTTATGCATCACTACACCTTTCCAACACTTAATTCTCTTTTCAACTACCATTATTCGTCCTCCTACGTACACTTCTCCGACTTACACATGTAAAATCCTTTGCACAAAGCGGCATGCATGGCGTAACGCGCGCGGACAATAATATTTACATAATTATCTTTGTTGCCGTGCGCTCTCATTTAATGGCCGCGCTTTATTGCGTAGCATAATGCGGGGCATAAATCTTGCTTTAGTCCGGTCGTGGCGGCGGCGGCGGCGACGGCAAAAATGCTCCGATCTCTTTGGGATGAGTTATGCGAACGCAATGGAAAACTCTTCGTTGTTTATTTGTTTCCATCACTGAGGAATTCGCGCCCACAAATTATCTCGACGCAAACAAATCGCAATTACATGCGCGAACCTGTATTGCATTAGATTAGGCAGCCGTACATACAAGACGGGAATCATGTAACAAATCGTTTCCGGTCAAACCGGAAATACCCCATCCATCTCAAGTTTTTATTCGAATATTAATATTTAGTATTTTTGATTTGAAATATTTTCATGAGTAAGAACAAAAGAGATTAAATCCAAAGACAGAGAAATAAAAAGAAGAAGAGCGAAGCAATTTCGATAAATCTGCGATTCGAGCAAACCGTGGAAGGCGAAGTAGAAATCGATTTCCGGCTTTCCTTTGGAAAACCAAATGCTACTAACAAAGAAAATCGTAATAAATCCGGAAATACCCCCCATCTATCCATCGATTCTTGCCCTGGCTGGAATCGCTTCGTTTTGTACATTGTGAGGATGCCCTAAATATAAATCTGTTTTTTCGAAAATAGCCCCCGTCATGATTAATAATATCGCACGCACGCCGAAAGTTATTTAAAAAGCGTCATTAATCACCGCGAGCGTTTTTTCCTCTCTCCGAATTCCTACTCCCACACTTAATTTGTCAAATTATGTAAGCAAACCGCTTCATTAGGAATGTGTACATACATACTAAACTTGCCTGGTCTGTCGGATTAAACAGACCGGCTGTAATTCGAACGCCTGGTTGGTTGCAAGCTTGCAATATATATATATATATATATTTAAATATTTCTTCACTTAGGCAATGCTCAGTTGGTTCTTTACGGCGCGTACTGATTTGCGTTCGTTGGTAAAAAGTAAGTTTGCAGTTATTATCGTACGGAGGCAATCTGAACGCGGCCAATTTATGGAGACTTCCCCTAGGTACGTATTTAAATTAACAGCTCAATTATAAAATGATAGCGCGGAGGCCGGAGGACAACGGCCAGAAATTGCCACCAGAAGGCAGACAATTACGATTATTTATCTGGAATAAGTTTATAGTGTCCGTCTGGTGTAAATCCTCCACAAACGAGAAATCAGGTCCGTACTAAAAGACCGCCACCTCACTTAATCATACCACGTACGAGTATTACAAAACAACTCCCTATTTAATTGTCTGACAAACGAGAGCTTTCAATTTATTTGAATTTGGAGAAAAACCCCCATAGAAATCAAATTGCGAAATACACGAACTACGTAAATCCTGCGAGCTGCAAGGAAGTAAACAACAAACGACTTTAAAGTAAACGGAACTTGCCTATAAGCGATCGAATTAACTTACCAAAACAGTCCGAACGATTTACATAAATATGAACGGAAATCGGAAGGAATGCCCTAAAATGCAGAAGAAGCTCGATGAAGCAGATCCTGAATTGATTATGATTATTTCAAAATTATTGCTGTTGATCTTATATAGATAAAACCACATCGTTCCTTTTGATTTTGCAAAGCGTAAACCAATTACAAACTCATGCGTAATCATACCCTCCGAACGGAAACAATCACACAAAGGTTATTAAGACGTCCGTTTCTTTTTCGGTTCGCGCGTTCTGCGTACGATGCAATTTGCGCAAATAATTAAAATGAGATTTACTGCATCGCTCCGGTAGTCGCCGGGGCCGGGGAGTTATCTATGTAGTGTTCATTCGTTTTCATAAATAACGATGTGACTCTAAAGATGTCCGCGCTCAAAAATGCTGAGTTATGGCCGCATTTGTTCGTGTGCGTTGATTTATCGGGGAGCCGTAGGGATCGCGTTAATTAAAAAAAAAGAGCGCCCAGCGCGCGGAGTATGATTTGTGTGCGTTGCTGCGTATCTATCTCGGCCTGTGCGAATAATGTTGATGGATCGGGTAGTTTTCTTTGGCCTAAGTGGAACACTTAATATTAAATAGAATAAATAAAGGCAAGAAGGACAAAAGCTTCTCCATCTTTTTTCTTAACCAAGAGGTAATTCCACTAAGAGTTCCTAACAGGGTTGGAGTAAGAAGGGCAAAATCTTCTCTACCTTTTTCCTAACCAAGAGGTAATTACAGTAAGAATTCCGAACTGAGTTGGAGCAAGAAGGCAAAAATCTTCTCTGTCTTTTCCTAATCAATTTGTAGTATAGATAAGAAAGGTAAAATCTTCTTTATCTTCTTTCTAAACCAAGAGGTAAAACTCCAGTAGGAGTTTCTGACTAGATTGGAGCCCAAGAGGTAAAATTCCAATAGGAGTTCCTGTCTAGATTGGAGCCCAAGAGTCAAAATGAAGGCTTCATTAAACATATATCTTCTTCTTCTTCTGAAAATGGGAGCTACGCCATGTTTGATTTAATAGTCGAAAAAAAAACATCGATCTGTCTCTTCTCCTGTAAATGGGGGATGCCCCCAGCTATATTTGAAAGTGTGTAAGGATTTGAATTTTCCAGTACTGACAAATAAAATCGATTAGAAATTAAAACCCGTTACGATATAAAACTGTAGCGCAAAACAAAACACGCGCAAGGTCAGCCTTGAAGAATAGCGTCGCGTTATCTTCAAGTCCTTGAAACTTTTCTGCGTTGTATAAACAGAAAACAATGCAAGTCTTATCTTCTAGTTTGCGACAGAAAAGCAGAGTATTTCCAGAGTTCCTTGCTTGATAACTCGTTGAGAAATTTATATTTAAAATTTTTGTCAGTCATTTTTCTTAGTATGTTTTCGTGAACGAAGAAAAAATTCTCCACAGGTGTGATATTTAGTCTACGGTAAACAGTTTAATAGTAACCGATTCTTTTTTTAATTCAATTTGAGATCAATGTTACCAAAGCAAGATTCCAAGAGTATTACTGTATGTAAAGAAAACAACGGCTTTACATGAGTACTGTTTTATTCGTCCTTTCTCTCCGAATAATATTTTAGTTTCAGTTATATTGTCTTTGCTAAACTTTTGTTAATCTCTGCTCGACGCCGCCACCACGTCACAAGATACCTTTTGTGCAATCACTATGCGACGATAAGACTTCCGATTCGTAGGGGCGTAGGTAGAACTTTTAAAACAATTTGTTGGCCGGAAGCCAAGAATTCAACGAAAAGAAATCTCTTTATTTGATTTAGATTGATCTCTGGGGGTGGACGGTTTTCTCCGCCACTCCGGCTTGTTGGGAACGGCGCAATGAAAATTTCTGCGTTGCGTTGAATGGGGTGGACCATGGACCGGGCTGGAAGATTACTTGGGTTACTGGCGACGGCTTCGGCTTCGACGGCGTCCGAGGGTGACGATTACATTGAACGGCGACGGCAGTTCAGACCAGGGGAAATGACGGTGGCATCATGTCACGAGATTTGTTTTGCGCCTTCACTACGCGACGATAAGACCTCCGATTTGTTGGGGCGTAGGTAGAACTTTTAAAACAATTTGTTGGCCGGAAGCCAAGAATTCAATGAAAAAAAAATCTCTGTATTTGATTTAGATTAGAGTTAGATTGATCTCTGGGGGTGGGCGGTTTTCTCCGCCACTCCGGCTTGTTGGGAACGGCGCAATGAAAATTTCTGCGTTGCGTTGAATGGGGTGGACCATGGACCGGACTGGAAGATTACTTGGGTTACTGGCGACGGCTTCGGCTTCGACGGCGTCCGAGGGTGACGATTACATTGAACGGCGACGGCAGTTCAGACCAGGGGAAATGACGGTGGTATCCATCAGAGGTGGAGACGGCACTCACCTGATGCGAATCGAGCTAATGATTTCGTTAACGAATGAAATTGCAAATTCAGCTCGGCCTATTTATACTGGTTTGTTTACAAAAATCTACTTACTTAACTCGGTTATGAATTAGTACTTGAGTTTGCAGAAGGCTTACGGAATAAGTGCTCCACTTTCACAACCGACGCTTTGTTTTTTCTCTGAGTTCTGCGAAATTGGAATGCGATTACGCGCTGATTACAAATAACGTTTGAGTACGTTAAGTTTTTCCGTAAATTTTAAACGGTTTTATAGAAAACCTAATCTTGACAAGATATTTGTAAATTTCACATTTTTACTTGAATATATTTTATATTTAAAGATTTGAAATATTTTCATAAGTGAAGCCACTCTCTCAGAACAAAATAGACTATATCTAAAGCAAGAGAAGGAGAGAGAGAAAGAGCGAATCAATTTCGATAAATCTGTATACATAAGTAGGCGCCATTCGAGTAACGAGTAAACCGTGGAAAGCGAAGTAGCAATCGATTTCTGGCTTTCTTTTCGAAAACCAGGTGCTACTAACAAAGAAAATCGGTTCTTCTTTATACGGTTTGCTAAATTTATTGGGGACGAATTTCATCTTCTAAACCTGCCTCTTTTTCCACCCCCGTCCGCACACTTTATAGACGATTTCGAGCCGATCAGAAGCTGCAATTGGAACAAATTTCAAGTATCTCAGTAGTTTGACTAAACATAGTGCAGAAGCTGGTTAGCGTCAGTAGATTTTCCATTAAAGCACTATTAAAGTGATTTATGATTGGTTATAGCTGGAAAGTTAATTGATCGGTAGCAACCGCGCGCTTAAAATATGCTGGCGTGCACGTTAAGATTTTTTTCTCGTCGTCACCACGCGATTTACATCTTTATTACCGCGACCGATTTTTTCTTCTGCCACGAAGACAATAAAATTAATTGCGCGGTTATTAACGGGACGAACGGCGGATGTGACGTGACATCACAATCGGCGATATCCTTTCTCTCCCGGTTAGGTTTCCCGTTTCCGCGGCCGGCCTTGCGCGTTTCGTCCTTATCGGGCGGAATCATCGTCGGTGCTGCGCCCTCTTTTCCATGGCACGTTGAGAGATTAGCGCTGCAATTATAGAGATATAAGTTCGCCGGTCGCCGTTCGCCCACTCTTCTGGTAGCCCGCGGGAGCGATCGAAAACAGGTTTACCGCTTTCCGATTTATCTTGCGTTTACTGAAATATGGGGTTAGCGGTGTTACACACGGCAGACCGCAATCGTTGCTCGCCGATGGACGGCCGATTTCGAAGATTACGTGCCATTACCATCGTCTACCGGTTAAATAATTATTTACTTCGACCTTCTTTTTTTTTGCTGCGGTGCAATTGGTCCACCCATTTCAGAAATTACCGGTGGAAAACAATGTATGCGTACAGTGGCAAGCATGAAAATTGATTCACTATTTTTTCCTAGCTACTTGAATAACTACTAGCTTAAAAAAACAGTTTTACGTCTTAGGTTACACAGGTTTGTTTCGTACATAAGTTTCTGGCTAGTTCTAAACCATCAAAAAAAGCTCGTAAGGACATAACTACGTCGGTCGGACCTACCTGTATTGGTCGGTCTGAAGTAGCAAGGTTGCGACGACGACAATCAGTGGAGATGGTCATGTGAAAATACTTTCTGCATAGGTATCAGTTGAAATACTGAGGGCGCCGCCTGGTGATGGACTTTAAGGATCTACTGACGGCCGTTACCTATAAAAGAGAAAATTGTCGTCCTACCGTCGGACTTTAAGGATTCACCGTCAGCCTTTACATATAAAGGAAAAAATAGAACCCAAAAATAGAATCTCCCAAATCAGGTTGATGGTCTTTGTTTAACTTGAAGGCTTCCGCAGCCGTCGTCCATTACTGAATTCCTGGCTTCCAGTTGGAACCGCGTCTCTCCTCGGATTTCTTCTACTGCCGACGTTTCGTTCTCCATTGCAGAAGAACTTCCTCGGGGCTGCTGCTGGTGGTGGTCTTGCTGCAAGAAGCAGCAGTAAGACCACCAGCAGCAGCACCACCACCATCACCACCAGGAACAGCCCTGAGGAATTTATTCTGCGATGGAGAACGAAACGTCGGCAGTAGAAGAAATCCGAGGAGAGACGCGGTTCCAACCCGAAGCCAGAAATTCATTGATGGTCTTTATTTCATAAACAGATTGACTGATGGGGCGAGGGGATGGGAGGTGCGGTGAATCAAGCCGTAAATTGCGTTCGCAGATGTTTAATATTGAAAAGAAAGAAAATTCGCGTGGAACGCAATCAACAGGGAATATGAAGGATTTCCGAAGAC
Organism: Prosopocoilus inquinatus; assembly: GCA_036172665.1. Lineage (NCBI taxonomy): Eukaryota > Metazoa > Arthropoda > Insecta > Coleoptera > Lucanidae > Prosopocoilus > Prosopocoilus inquinatus. The sequence continues at coordinate 6,405,716 of CM069873.1, forward strand.
ATCAGGAAAGAGGTACTTCGTACGTAGTTGATCGAGCGCAACAAAAAAAAATTCCACGGCGTTACGTGAAATTTGGCGCATACAAAAAATCCAGTGGTCTTGGAGGAAACGTAGCCCGCCACAAGAAGCGAGGAGAGGATCAACAGCGCCAAGCATTTTTTTGTTGGTCCGTCCACTCCTGCATTTGTTGCTGCCGGGCACTGTTGATGGCCTCTCTTCTCCTCTCACCTCTTCCTTCTTCTTCATTACTCTTCACTCCTCTTCATTCTTCTTCTCTTCTCTTACTTCCTCTTCTGTTCTCTGCCTCCTTGCCTTGCTCTCAACTAAAATCAAGCCTGTCCAGCTCAAGATCAATCTTGTTTCTTAAAGAGGTTTAGAAAATTTTCAAAAAAGGCTCCCGACTGCATATATCAACATCGAGAACGTACTGGATTCACCTCTAGATGGTGCCAGATACCCTCCAGTTAAATAAAACCCTTTCCTCTGTGTACACTCCGCGCAACGGGGATCGCCCTTCGGAATTTCTACTTCCACCGTGCATGTTGTCTCTCCTCTTTTGCCACCATGTTCTTCTCTTCTCTTGCCTTCTGTCCTCTTCTCTCCTCCTCTTCACTCGCCTTCATTCATCTTCACTCCTCTTCATTCTTCTTCTCTCCTCTTCCTTCTTCTTCTGTACACTTCTTCCTTTCCTTGCTCCTGTCCTCCTCTCATAATCCCCCTACTGTGCAGCTCTTCTTTCTAGTCCATCTTTGTATTTACTCTTCATGATGCTTCTAAGCATATCCATTGCTATGTTCCAATACTTTGAATCTCGTGCAATTATATTTCCAATGTTTCTTTTCTCGTTATGTTCACACCAATATTTTTGTTCGTCGAGCTTCTAAAGTCGTCCCATCTAGAGCACCCGAAAAGGTATGCTCTGCGGTATCATACTCCTCCTCGCAACGCTGGCAAGCCGGAGAGTCTCTCTTTTAATTTCGTGTAGGTATGTTCCAAAGGAGCCATGACCGGTCAGCGCCTGCGTAATATAGTAGTCAGCATCCCCATTAGGTCTACCACACCACACTTCGATGTTCTTAATAAAGACCTTGGCCCAGCCCTCATATTTTTCCCAGCGGTTCTACCAAGTTTGTCGAAGAGTTCCTTTTTCACCAAGGCCATCGCTTGTTGTCCTTCCTTGTACATCTTCGCGCGTTCAGCGGTTTGTATCTAGTCTGATGAGGGGAAGGAGGAGCATCTTTGATCTCTTCGTGATGCCTACATTTCATTATGTTTTCTCATATTAGACGCAGCGTGTAGGATAATTGAGTCAACTACCCTTGCCAGCAGCTGTCTCTCTTTCTGGTTGGATCCACCAATGATCTGCATGAGTCTTGCTAGGACCATCTGTGCTTTTAGGGCTTTATTTGCGGTCTCTTTTACATGATTTGTCATTTTTAGAACCCTGTCCGGATATACTCCTAGATACCTATTGTATCTGTTGGAGCTCAAGGTCAACCCAATTCAACCTCGTCTACCTATCTATCCGAGAAAAAAAGAATCGTAAAATTTAAAAATATAAATTAGAAAAAATAAATCCATAAAAGCTGAAACTCAAACAAACAATAGATCAATTTGAGTGAACTTCAACATAAACGAATTCGATTTAATTCAATTCGAACTGCCGAGACAAATTAAAACTCAAATTTAAAACAAAAAATTATCAAAAATTACTCGTTTAAATAAAATAGCACTTTTGAGTTCCTGAATAAATTCTAGCTTGAATTTATGGTTCGCACCTTGATTGGCTCTTGAGTTGAACCATTAAAAAAGCAAAAACTTGAAAACCGCTTACGCTAGACCCATGATGTGCCCCATAAATTCCGTGTTAGAATTTACTTAGGAATTCACAAATACCATTATTATTATTGAGGCAATAAATAATAAATAAATAAGTAAAACAAACGTTGATATATTTTTTGGTAACATTCTTTCTTTTCATGAATGGAACCAAGCGGGGAGAGGATCAACAGTGCCAAGCATTTTTTTTTTGTTCGTCCACTCCTGCGTTTGTTACTGCCTGGCACTGTTGATGGCTTCATCAAGAGCGCCAGGCAGCAACAAATGCAGGAATTGATGGGCAAAAAAATGCATCCTGGAACGCTCGAGCCGATTTATTTAGTAATTACGAAATGGCCACGCACAATCTGACCTAAAACCCCGAGGAGAAATTTAGTCCGCTTTAGGGGTTTTTTTTTCAAACTTGTCTACAAAAATAAATAAATAAATAAACGTTGATATATGTTTCGGTCACGTCTTTTTTTTTTCATGAACGGAACTAAACGCTTTAGTTTTTTTTTTTCAAACTTGTATCAGAAGAAATAAGCAACTCAATTTCGAGAATTGCACTTTCCATCGCATTTTTGAATTTCCGCCTAAATTCTAGCTTGAATTAATGGGTTTATCTCGACTGGTTCTCGTACTGTACTATCAAAACCAAATAACTCTCCTAATGCGACCCATCAATTCAGACTAGAATTTACTAGGGATTTAAAAAATGCCATTTGTCTACAAAGTAGGCGGGAGGGAGTGGTGGTAACTTTTGAACTGACCAAAACTCGCTTCGAACCGGCCACGCGTCGCAAACATGCCGTGACATAAAGTCGTTGCCAGAATTTTCGAAGTTACTTAAGAAATTATCATATACAGTTGTCCCCTTACATGTAACCTTCATGGTGGCGATAGAATAAAATACAAGACATTTTTTAGGAATGTCTTCACCAGAAGCAATCCGTTCATTTTCAAACCACGTCAGACATCTTGTAACGCGTGACTAGTAGCGTCAGGAATTTCTTTTTAATCGCGCCCGTAAATCATTCCTTATTGTGACGTTAGAAAATGATTTAATATTCAGGCGTCCGAGAAAAATTTCGATATATCGTTCCCGATAAGCGAGGCACGCTTGATTTACCGGCATTCCTCAAGACAGGCAGCCGTTAACGTTTTAATTAGCATAAAAAAGAGCCGACTGTCATTATTACAAGATACAGATACGTCTGTATCTCGCCAGTGATATATAATTAGCATTAATTATTATCGAAACGCATTAGATTTTATACGAACGAGTGCGCACGTATACATGAACGACCGGTAGCAAAAGGAGTCGTCGCGTCGCGTCGCTTATCTTCGAATCTAGAAAGCTCCTCCTGTATACGTATAAATCGTTCGGGGGCGGTTGAATTCCACCATTCCATTCCCATTCCACGCACCCAAGGAACAGATGAAAAACTGCAGCTTCGCCGGCGGAATATGAATACACATAAAGTCCCACGCGAAGAAGTTTCCGGCCCATGTTTACATGCTCACCGTTGCGTAATGCCATTTGTAAAGAAGTGTCGGTCGCATAGATCATTTGAGCGGCGGCCGACCAAAAAGGTATTTCGCAAGACATGCGAGAAATTGTTGGAGGCTGCTCACATTTCAGACAATACGCCAACACCAAGCCGCAGGAATTTTAAGTGTTTTCCTGCTTTTCGAGAATTACGACCTGCTAAGTAAAACTGAATTATTTGTTCTTGGCTAATGATTTACTTCCATTCACGTGCTTAATGTATGTTTGTGTATGTGTACGAACACATACACCATTAAAACCGATGTGATCTTATAAGGTTTTCTGGAGTACTTATTATTATCTTTGGAACTACCCTAAATTAAATTAAGTTTTGCAAGGAATTTTTCCTAATTGGAAAAATTTTTACAATTGGAAAAATTTTCTTTTATTTAAGAAAGTGAACGTTCAGTTCTATGTTAGTAATGAAACGCCGGTAATAAAGCAGTGTAGTTATGAAACCGGACTATTTAATCATCGTTGCATCTGCTAAGCAATAAGAAATGATCCGTTGTAAACCAACATCGTGAACATGCTGTACAGATAATATAAGAAAAATGACTACGGTTAGAAAGTGCTACACAATAAATGTTCGGTAATAACATTGCTTCCATGCATAATAGCGGTGTTTGAGCGCGAGTTCTCCGAAGCGTAAGAAGTCAAGATCAGCATTTTAATGGGATCCCGGGGCGAGGGTGGATGTGTGGGCGAGGTAACTACCGCCGGAGCCGGCCCTGCCTCGGGCATCGAGTCGCGGCTCCCTGATGTATATTTACCGCTTTTTCTTTCGTTTTATCATTACCCTTCGTATTATGATCCTCGCCGTGCTCTCTTTAAACGGAATTCACCTTCACTCTCCTCTCTCCTCCTCCACGGTGATTTTAGACGAGACGTTTCGATTCGAAAGGAAAACTCTTTGAGTATCACAGACGAAAATCGAATCAAAATTTTCGCATGGTCACCGTGACGTCCGTCGGTCGGCCGGCCGTATTTTCGGCCCAGGGTAATAATAAAACGAGCGCGCTTGCGAAACGCCGAACAATATTTGTGTCTTATTTTGTCTCACAATAACTATTTCTGAGTTCTCACGTGCGCGCTCGATTTTTCCGTCTGTTACGACCAGAAATAACAGACTTAATCAAAGTTCTTGGACAAATCCTCCGGTATATTTAGAGAGCGCAAACGAGGGGGCGTTTGGCAAGCGTAAGAATCAAGTGCACGTCGGGCTATGTTTAGATAATCGAAGAGGACGTCGTCTACTTGGGCGGGCAGAGTTGAGGAAAACTAATTAAATAAATTCAGTAGGGAATTAGTAAAGAGGAAATAACTCAGAAGTCGTTAAATACGCGTTATCTCTTACTACAATCAGAAACCAATGAAATTGTTTTATCATTACTCAAACCGTGGTCCAAACTGATCAATTTGATGCTGTGGAATCTGAAAACCCATTGAAAGAGTTTTGCTCAATACACGGACTGAACTCGAAACGAAACCAAACCATAAGTGAGCCAATAGGAGTCAAGTTTTTAATGTCGAAACCAAACCAACCCAGAAATGAACCAATAGAAGTCCACTTTTTGTTTTCGAAACGAAATCAATCCATAAGTGAACCAATCAGAGTCTACTTTTTGTTTTCGAAACGAAACCAATCCAAAAGTGAACCGATCAGAGTCTACTGTTTGATGTCGAAACGAAACCAATCCATAAGTGAACCAATCAGCGTCTACTTTTTGTTTTCGAAACGAAATCAATCCATAAGTGAACCAATCAGAGTCTACTGTTTGATGTCGAAACGAAACCGATCCATAAATGAACCAATGGGAGTCACTTTTTGATGTCGAAACGAAACCAATCCATAAGTGAACACATAGGAGTCTACTTTTTGATGTCGAAACGAAACCAATCCATAAGTGAACCCATAGGAGTCTACTTCTTGATGTCGAAACGAAACCAATCCATAAGTGAACCAATCAGCGTCTACTTTTTGTTTTCGAAACGAAACCAATCCATAAGTGAACCAATCAGAGTCTACTGTTTGATGTCGAAACGAAACCGATCCATAAATGAACCAATGGGAGTCACTTTTTGATGTCGAGACGAAACCAATCCATAAGTGAACTCATAGGAGTCTACTTTTTGATGTCAAAACGAAACCAATCCATAAGTGAACCCGTAAAAGTCTTCTTTTTGATGTCGAAACGAAACCAATCCATAAGTGAACCCATAGGAGTCTACTTTTTGATGTCGAAACGAAACCAATCCCTAAGTGAACCAATAGGAATCTACTTTTGGAACAATTTTTCTTTAAAATCTTCGTGTGATGGAGTAGTCGATTACAACTAACTCCAATAAGTTTAGCCGATGTGGCAAATGCAAGGAGACATTCTCGTATTCAGGTTGTCCTGCTGTTGAACTGAATATTTCAGTAGGCACGGCGGCGGCCGCTTAATTACGACGAGAAGCCAGCATGAGGCCGAGACAGATATGCAGAATACGGAATGCGAGCATTTGTACTTTGCGGAGAAATATGAAGAATGCGGCCGGGATATTTACGAGCTACTCGAGAATGCGCGTTTTCGTTTGACGAGAGACGGCAAGACTTATGCCCCGAGAGAGGATGCACCGCCGGGAATAAAAGGAGAATAATCTGTTGACAACATTAATAAGGATGATTTATTCTGTTTGTTTATCACCTTCGCGTTTGCGCTGAGCTCGTTCTTTTTTCTTCTTCTACCTTTGCGCTCGTCTTGCGTGCGAAAATTGCTACAATACGCTTTTCAGAATGATGCATGAGCTCGGTTCGAGAACGCTGCGAATTTTACATGTGGCTGCTGTTAATGCTAGCCTTTCTCTCTTCTTCTTTTTTTTTCGTTCTCATTTCATATGCATATGAAGTAACCGAAGATTATTTCATACAGTTGAGTTTTGCAACACACGTAAGCAAATCAACAGTGTTTTCATGGTACAAACTGATGTCGCAGATTACCTTTCATGAACCCAAACAGATTCTAAACGATCTCTCCTAAAATGTTTTATGTTATACTTGAACTGGATCAATAATCATGTACTTTAGATTTGTCTTCGAAATACCAATAGGTAAAGGTTTATATTCAGATACTTCCAAATCGTTTGAAAGTTTCGTACATTAGCTGCGGTCACGTAGAAAGTTTTCCAGTTGCCTTTTCAGTTTGTAGATTTAGGTATGCTAAACATATTCGGTTTTATTCTCGTTCAGTTACAAGTTAAGGATAACTGATGAAGTCCAACCAGTCGTCCTCCTTCTTTCATACTTTTCGCCTTCAATGTGCTCTATATCATTCACGAATAGTCATTTAAGAATAGTTTTTACAATTTGTTTTTTTTTTCCGTTGCTGAGACTCCAATTCAATAACTCTTTCCCTGAATCCCTGAATCTTTTTTGCCCATGCATGTGTGTATATTTCGACTTGGAGATTATTATACATTTTTCTCGCTGTTCAGAGATCCTCTTGTAATATTTCTGCGAAGCAAAGTATCTGATGAAAGATTGGAGGTAATGAAGCCTGCTTCCAATGAAGTCATATCCTGAGACCAAGGCCGAAGCTTTGGGTAACTTCCAAATAATATAAATTCTGACTAAAACTCTTTTGTTTTATACCACTGTACTGATGACTAAAGACCGGATGTTTAGGCCATCACAAGAAGTCGAAAAATGCTGGTACTTGATTTGAATGACTTACTTATAATACCAGGTGTTTATTTTCTCGTGGCAAGTACTTAAAAAGGTCCTATAAAGTTAAATGGAACAATAAAATTGGATGTTTAAATTGTAAATAAGCCAAAAAATGCGTGATACTGATTTGGATGATTTAATTATGATACCAGGTATTTATCTTTTTGGAGTAGTTTCTTAGAAAGGTCAAATAGAGTGAAATAAAACGTTCAAATTAAAGTCGTTATCCAAAATTTTGTACAAAATGATGATAATGACTTCAATTTAAATTTTCTACAAAATTTTGAACAACGACTTTAATTTTAATGTTTTATTTCACTCTATTTGACCCTTCTAAGAACCTACTTCAAAAAAATAAATACCTGGTATCATAATTAAGTCATCCAAATCAATATCACGCATTTTTTGGCTTATTTACAATTTAAACATCCGACCTTTACTGATGAGCTACCAAACAAGAGGAAGAGGAAGCTTAAGTTTAGCATCCTTTTATTTTAGAATGTGGTTATTTCTGTCCTGTCTTTGTCCGTCTACTTTCCAGTTTCATCGAAACAATCTGTATGTTATAATATAATAAGCAGCATTAAAACTGAATGTGGATTTGGAAACTGTTGTAAATCAGTTTAATAAGTTAAATAAGATCATACATCTTGTATTTTGTTGTAAATGAGTTTAGTAAATAAGGTACATCGTATTTTATCGAACCATTAATTCGTATTAAGTTTATTAAGTGACCAGACAAAAGAGAGAAACATAAAACCATCAGAAAATCTACAATCCAACAAAATTTGTAAATATAAATATTGGCGAACGGTTGTATTGTATTTAATTTAAAAGTCGACGTTTCGCCTGTAATTTGATATCTTCTTATTTATTTATGCTGAAGGGGTTCTTGGTATGTGGCAAAACGTCGACGTTTAAAGTAAATTTTAAAGTCGAGTGTCCAAAAGACTATACTAACATTATGTAAATAAAGACCACAAAACAGAAAAACATTCGCACATTCAATAAAGAGTTGGATAAATTAAGAAACAAAAATTCAATGAAAGTGCCAATAAACCAAAAAGAATAATAAAATGATAATAAATAAGTGTGCATTTTAATACTCCGATAAAAAAAACGTATAAAACATTAATAAATTAATTATTAAAAAAAAAAGATTAAAGTAGCAAGACGTATTAAATAAAGTACAAAGAAAGTAAACTATAGAGGAGATAAGTAAGGTCTTTTTAACTATTCATTAATTTATCCACCTGATAAAGTTCCTGAAGACAAGAATTGTATTGACAGAGGTTTCCGAAGATTATAAATATATAATTATTTTTTAAGAAAATAGTTTTTAAACATTGAAACGGACATTGGTAAATCGCAATTAACACTCTACGTTTCGCTATCGCTTAATAGCTTTGTCAGAAGTGAAAAGATATAAATAAACAAGTTGTCATGAGAAACGCAACATGATTTTAACGAGAGAAACCTAAACGTAAAAATAACTAAATTTTCAAGGGCTTCAATTATGATTGTTTCTAAGGCTATTACAAGGTAGTTAAATTTACAAGGAAATTAAAAGATCTGGCTTAAAATGATTTAGAAAAGAAAACGTTTTAAACCGATTAAGTAAAGTTATAAATAATGGCAATGATCTAAAATTTAAAAAAGAAAATTTTAATTTAACTTATTTTTAAAAAGCAAAAAGATTATATATTATTATATTATTAATTTTGTATTTAAAGCCTAAGAGATTTTAAATTATTTATCCTGAAGAAGCCGTCAAAAACACAGCGAAACGTCGAACTTAACCCAATTTTTCGAACTTTGTAATTAAATAAAGAATAATATTTTGCAAATTGTTTACAGCTTAAATCAATAGGAAAGGCAAATATTAAATTAAATTTATTATTATAAAAACACACGCCGTTAAAAATAAGTTCAGGAATACTTTTCATTTCAAAAAGAAAAGAAAGTTGATCTAAAACAAACACCTCTCTGTTTTTTTTTAAAATTTCGATCTATTATAATTAATTGCTAATGCAAAAGTTTCATTGAATATATTTTTTAAATTTATTTCTTTAAGGAAAAAAAAGAAATTACTTTTTTTTAAAACGACGGCCGCTAATAGAAATAATGATAATCACTGATCGGAATTAATTTTGGTTTTAATATAGAATCCCTTTTAAGACAAGAAACTCCGGACGATTCAAACCAGGATCGCTAATTAATAAAACTTATTATCATTTTATAATAAATTCAGTAAATTCTAAAGAAAAAAAAATCATCAGTCAGATTTCCAACTTGGCTAAAACTTGATTATTAAAATAACTTTCCTTATTTTCTTAGGAATTTTGCCAATCTTGGCCCGGTCCTTGCCAGAAAACCATATATTCAAATTCCTCCTAAATTATAAAACAATCCGTGGATACTAATCTTTAATGAATTAATGAACAAATGAAGGCAAATAAGATTCTGCTTCATTTTCCACTCCAAGTCGAGATCGTTTAAGTGATTCATTCTCTGTTAAGCGGTTTCTTTTATTGGCTCAAAATTCAACCAAGTGCTCATCATCGTATTAGCAGTTGAGTGCTTAATTTTTATCCGCAATTTACGAACGTGAAATGCAACAACACGTCCGCTACGATTCCTGCGTTCCTGCTACAAAATTGACCAGTGCGTCTTCTTACTACGTTTCCTGAGCAGCGCAACTCCTGCAGCCTCGCAAGCGCACAACAACCACACGTGAAGGACCAAAGTCCACGTGTTTTCAAACGTGAGTTGACTTCACACCAGAGAATAATTAAATTAATGATGAGGAGTGGAATTAAATTACTCGCCACACAAACAAAATCTACGAAAACGTCATCGATCAATACTTATCTAAATAAATGGGAGAATTATTTTTGCATTCGATTCGAATGAGATTGAATAAAAATTTATGGGATCTATGGACGCTCGGGGGAAAAGGGTTTTGGAAGAAGTTAATCGAGTTTGGTTAATGCATTAATTTATTGCTTAGGAAAAAAATTTAACAGCCATGTTGTGGAATTGATTTTGCGAAGCGAAATACCTATTTACAATCAAGAAGAGTGACGTTCGCCTTTCTGCTTGCCTGGTTTGAAAGCGACTCTTGCGTCTCCTTCTGACATTTTGTAAGGTGAGGCGCAACTCCCGCGATTCCGCAAGCGCAGGGGAAAATATGCGCACGTGTCCCCATCATAGACAGCAAGTGGAAGTCATCACTTGCTTTGGTGAACGAAAAGCAAATGGGTATAGTGAAGAAAGAAAAAAGAAAAACGTGACTCGATATTTTTTTGCGACAGAACAAATGAGTTTGTTTTATGGTAAAAAAAATGGTCCTTCTTTCCTGCCTTTTTGGTCCTTCTTTGGATTTTCCTATAACAAATTTAAAGGCAAGGAAGCAAATTTTAAACAGGCTTGTATTTAAGGGTTGAAATGAGATTAATGGCGATTTTCCTCGTTGGGAGGGGGGTTGTTCCACCTCAACCTGAACTTTGCGGTATCGCTCGCTCCAATTCCGCTTTATCGCTGAGACGGCAGAAGGAGACGCAAGAGTCGCTTCTCTACCAGGATCGCATATTCTGGAATCGAGATAAACATGCGCCTATTCTCTCTTTCTCTCTCTCTCTCTGTTAATTCGTAGTACTCGCTCTTTTTGCAAGCAAGCGAGCGGCCGGCGAGTAATTCGCTCGCTTTCATCGCCTTGTTTATTTACACCTACACGTCGTTAGCGAACATATCGTAAACGCAAGGCTGGCGAAAAGTTCTGCAAGTGCGGGAACATGTGCTGATGACAAATTACATTAGGTGTTGCAAATATAGTTTTCATTCTGAGTTATGTCGACTCGTGTTTAATACTCCTTAGTCGGGTTGCATGTCGTTCAATCTACAAACTGATTTGATTGAGTTCCATGCATTTAAACAAATCGTTGTTTTTTTTTAACTTTTAAATAATTAAAGGAATGAACCTTTAATAAAAAAAAAATTGAATATTCTGTAATACCCCGGTGTTCTGAATACACGTATTATATTTGATTTGGTTGGAAAAAATTAAAAAAAGAAGAGTCGTTTCGGAAGCTGGCACGATACGTTAATTATTACTTCTGTAGAAATCTCGTCCGACACGAAGCGGCGGCGGCGCAGGCTAAAAAAAAAATAAACAAGAGGAATTCTAATCAAAACAAAAACGAGAACACCCACTAGCGCACCTGCCGCTCGAAGGAATTTCGACTGCGTGTTAACGTTGCCTCAGATGGCCCCGGACGCCCCAAAAGCTTCGAACCCAGAACGGGTTCAACTCTCTTGGTGTAATGTAATTAATGAATTTGCATTTTCTTAGTTCTGTTATTATTGTACGCCCCTGTCAGATTTGCTATAAAAAAATTGAATTGGTAAAATAAATTCATTCATTCGCATCAAATCATGTAGCGAGCAAGACAGACAAATAAACTCTAAATTTTATGCACTTAATAGTCTAATTTTAGGCAACGTAAATGGCTTATATAACCTAATTACAACCAATACTTTTTTCAACATAAAGAGTTTAACAAACATACTAGAGAAGTGCGAAGTAGAAGAGAAATCAATATGACTATACAGAGTGGCTGAATTTTAAAACGCAACATAGGAAATCCCATGGTAATTTAATGGTGCTCGAATATTGCCTTCTCTAATTATTTTACAACAAAATTCCATTTAGGTTTCTTAAAGTACTCTTCAAGATGAATCTGTCTGTGAAGTTCGAGAATTTTTTACACGCTGTGTATTAAGATATTTTAAAAAAAGGTTTAATCATCATCAATTTATATTAATCAATTTATACCAAACTGTCAGCACAGCTTGATCAATAATAGTAAAAATTGGCCACACAATTAATAAATATAGTCGTTTTTGAAGAAAAAACTTTTCCGGTAATTCATTTTAACATTTACTCATCAAGGCCGTGCTGATGGTTTGGTAGAAATTGAATTTCGTTACTGACCTTTTTGAGATATCTCAAAACTGAGCGAATGAAAAATTCTCAAACTTCACAGACAGATTCATCTTGAAGAGCACTTTAAGAAACCTCAATGGAATTTTGTTGTAAAATAATTAGGGGAGCCAATATTCGAGCACCTTTAAATTAACATGGGATTTCTTATGTTGCGTTTCAAAACGGAGCACCCTGTATTACTTGCTAATAATAATAAAAAAAAACATGCACTATTTTCTTTTGGTTTCCCCCTTTTTTTGTCAATTAAAATTCCCTATTTGTCAGATCATTTTCCAGATTCGGAAACGTCAAGTCGTAATAAAAAAAATGTAATTTGACAAAATAGGAAACATTATTGGCAAAAGTGGAAAACAAAAAGAAAAAGACCGTAACGGATAGCAAAGTGAAAAGAGGATCAGAAATTGGTAACGACCATTATGCAGTAATAAGAAAAATAAAAGAGAAAATAAAAATATTTTGTCAGACCAGAAGAGAATACCGACGGAATCGGCAAAATCATATAAACTTAAGAATAAAGAAGTAACTAGAAAATACCAAGAATTAACAGCAAGGAAAATTGAAGACATAGAGGAAATTGCCACAGAAGTAAACGGAGAGCAGCTCTGGAACATTTTCAAAAATATATTACATGTTAATCACAGGTTTAGTAAAAAAACAAGAAAAAAGTATCACGTAAAGATCAGTCAGAAAGAGACGATCATTAATTTTGATATGCATCATATTGATAAATTTGCCTGATTTCTGGTTCCTCTCACGGAAGTCGATGTCTTGTAAAGCTCGATAAAAACTTGAGAGGGATCGATGAACCTGTAAAGGTCGTTTGGGGTGGTCGATTAGTGTCAGTGTTGCCAAAGTTGCTCTTGACGTAAATATAATACAATGATCATAGAGTACGGTTGATTTAGCGCCATCTATTATTCAAAATAACACAAATTTTCGAGAACCTTATCTTTTTTCTTATGATGCATTTTGTTTACGTTTCGCTCTCGATCCACATCTTGACACTTGATATCACGGTTTCTACCGGACCGTAGAAGTCACGCTGTAATATTACCGCATTCTGATTGATCGCCATTTTGTCCGTTGGAGCGTTTGGTACCGACGATTGGCTATAGCGTTACTTTGCATTTCGTCATTTTGAACATTTCTCCTGAATTGTTGCTATTTGGAGCAAGATTCTGATTAACTACAGTGGTTTCTGGAATTCCTTGTGTCTTGTGCCACCATTTGGTATGTTATTAGCAAGTTTTACCCAGCGCATAACCCTTTTCTACCACAAATAGAGTCGAGTAATCAGTAACGCCATTAGGGTGACCCATGTTTATATTGGATTTCTTTGTTTCAAGTCATTAGGGTGACCCATGTTTATATTGGATTTCTTTGTTTCAAGTCATTAGGATGACCCATATTTATATTGGATTTCTTTGTTTCAACAGAGGAATCTACTTTTTTGCTTTCCCTTTTCTTCTGGTTCCGTTTCCTTTCCTGCGATACTTCTCTCCCGTTTGACGTTCACCCGTTCGGGCGATGAATGCGATTTCTAATACGCAACGGAGGTCGGACGAAAATGGTAAACGACTAGCAACAACGTGTGATTTTTTAGGAGGTGATCGAAGCAAGCGACGTACCGACATGTCAACGCTGCTTGACTCGGCATTGCAAACGAACTCCACAAAAGAAATCTGTGTGGAATAACTGTAAGGATAAGAAACAAAAAACAAACAGAATGGTAAACACTCGAATTAAAAACAGATAAGGATTAAAAAATAGGCATGGAAAACATTTCTATCAAGCAGAACACTGGAAAAGTACAAAAAATATACCAAAATGAGAGAAAGAAAACAAAAGACCTAGTAACAGAAACTTGGGAACAATTTCGGGGGAGATAGAAAAGGGAAATAGCAAGGGAAATCAAAAATTGTTTTATAAAATATTAAAACCTTTTCGCATTACATTTACTCCCGCTTATTAATTAATTAATTACTGTCAAAAAAAAATAGTCTACTGCATATTATATACGATTTCGTATTCATAGAAACACCTTAACGTTTGAACCACCAAGAGTGTCAGGGTTCGCTGTATAGCTCATGCATAAATGCATCTGGACATGCAGTGTTCGCATTGAATTTCTAAGCGAAGACGTCCGTACAAATCACCGTTTAGCGAACGATTTGTAAGAACATCCCGGGAACTGCCATAAACAGACAGACGGGCGAACGGACGGCGTGCGTTCTTTGTGCGCTTTTGCTAGAGGGCACGACGGTAGCCGCGCTTTTTGTAATTCAGCGAAAATTAGCGTTCGCTTAGCGTAATGCAGCTGTTTGTACGCACCATTTAACTCACCGTTACCGGCAATAAAACACGAAACGAAGGAGCGCAAGCATGAACGAAAAAAGAACCGCTCGGCGGCGCGGGAATTTATTGTTCGACACTTCCGCGGACGCTGGCTATTGTTAATAAATATAAATTCTTGGGCTTGGGCGAAACGTCTAAGAGATCTAAGATGTAAATTACAATATAATTTTAATCAGCTCGTGACGCAGAACTCTTTCAGGTGTAAATATAAAAACTTCAACTAACTATAGCTTCAAATTTAGCGCCCCACGTTGGGCGCCAATTCAAGAAAAGTGCGCCCAAAGTCTCGTTCCATCAAAAGAAATACATCCAAAAGCTTTCAAATATAGAAACAGGAATACATACGTAGAGGTGGCGTGCACTGAGGCGTGGTCCGTAATCAGGAGCGATTATGGGAGCGCGTGGTTCACTAAACGTTTAATTGGTAGGGGTGGTTCATCCGAACTCGCTACTCTCGTACTCGGTAATGTTAAGGCAGGTGCACTCACGTGAGCGCATTTTAATCCTGCGATGCATGCATACCCAGCAATTATCTACGATGAAAACAATTTCCACCGTCTCTCTTCCAAATCCGAAACGCTCTCGAAAGGAAAAAAAAAGAACGAAAGCAACAAATAGAGGTTAATATTCCCAAAACAAAACGCACACGCGACTCCTTGGATTTTGGTTTAAGCAGTTTCTACCAAGCACCACAAATTTGGCTCTTGAGGGACAGCAGACAGAAGTCAATGATCACAGGATCATAAAAATTGAAGATGAAGATTGGATTATGAGGAAGGAAAAGCTGAAGACCATGTACTTGAAGCCTTTAATAATAAAGATTTACGAGTTGAGCAAACAACCCGTTCTCTATTCCTAATGAACATAATTAATTGACAAATCCCTTCTGGCTCTACTTAGTGTACACAGTATAATGTAAATGATTACGACTTCCAGGAAGCCAACTGAAATGCCCCGGCCGGGCTAACGTACGTTTAAAACGCAAAATCCTGCATAATTCATCGTGTACGAGCTCCAGCACCAGCTCGTTAAAAGTGTGATGAGGAACGGCCAATTAGAACGCGAACCTTAAGGGCTTCTTGGGTGTACTGCTACGCAAGAGGTGTGCTAACGCGGAACTACCGACACTCGATTCGAGTTCGTAGGCGGAAGGAGCTACGGCAGCACGTATAATCGTGACTTACCGATCATATCTGGCCCGTCCGTCTGTCGTGCTCGTAATTTATAAACGCGCTCAATTGATGTATTACTCTTTGGTGTGACTAATTTTTGCGCTGGAAGTCATAAATTCGTTCGGCGGAACAGCTCTAGATATTGGCTCCACGTTGGGCGCCAATTCAACAAAAATGACGCGCTTTGCATTAATTAGTTTTCCTCATTCCATCAAAAGAAATACATCATCCGCACCCGGAATCAAATCGAAATTTAAATCAGGTGAGAGGAAATGAGGCACAAGGAATTAACTGAATTCATACCAACTTCAATTTAAATCAGTTTTCAGGGTAATCAAATATGACCCAAGAAAGTCCTCCAATTGAGGAAAATATTGCCTGAAACGATGGCTAAGGAACTCAGTCCTTGAACTAAGGCGAAATGAAAAAATAACTTCCGTCTTCTGGATCTACAATGATGTGGTAAAAAAAAGGCGAAACGAAGGAAGAAAGTATGACTTCCGAATCTCCAAAAATGATCAAAAACTCCTCCACTTAAGACGAAATGAATCTTCTGGGTCTACAATCATTGGACTCCAATTCCAAATGAAATGAAAGAAACAGACTGTGACTATTTTCTGGGTATGCACAGAATCAATGTCCAACTGGTAACTTTGGCAACACTTGCTCATTGCAGATAAATTGCTGCCCAATTTGAAAAACAGTTTTCACGAGAATCCTGGACGAAACATTAAACTATGGCCAAGAGAAACTTAAATTTATGGTGAAATGAAAAATTGCCTGTCTTTCGAATCAACGACGATGAAGAAGAAGTGAGGTCTTCAAATAAGGCGAAGTGAAGGATAGACAACCTTCTAGATCTACTGCAATTTGGTAGGAAAGTGTTCCAATTAAGACGAAATGAGTCTTCGGAATCTCCAAAAGTGACCAAAAACCCCTTCACTTAAAACCAAATGGATCTACAACAATGGGCTTAGAAATTTCTCCAGTTCCAAGTGAAATGAAGGAAATAGACTGGCTTCTGGATAGGCAAAGGGTAAATGCCCAACCGGTAACATTGGCAATACTTGCTTATCTACACAGACAAAGTTTATTTCATTCAAAAATAGTTATACAGTTAGGACATGTGGCAGTGAGCCCATCATCATTCGATTAGACCACGTCAGATGTGAATTCCATGTAACAGGAAGACTTCAACGTGAGCTAAAAGAAGCTCGTTTTTGCGTTTATTCAATTTGTAAGGTAATATCAAAAAAGACCCACTTGATAATTAAATAGATAGAATGAAATCCCCTCCTCCCCGCCCCAGGGGTTGAGAAAAAAGAAAAGCAGGGAAAATGCCTTAAACGTAAGCTTTAATAAAAGAAAGTCGTTGAACTTTGATAATTTGACAGAAATCCAATAGAAACAAGGAAAACACAGCAGCGATGGAATTTGGTAAAAGCAAAGAAAGACTAAGACACTGGAGCAGATAAGAAAGTTAATGAGGAGCTCCAAAATGTAGAAGGAAAGGACCATGAGAACTAAACCCAACTTAAGGGTATAAGACTAAGAGGAGATGATCTTCAATCAAAGAAGGGCTCCATCAGATCAGATCTTTCTAAACCAAATTCAAATACAAACAAAGATTTTATTAATTTTCTCGAACTCAAATTTTGGTGATTTTCTTTTCTTCTCTATCGCTTAAATCCATGTGCCCTTACTGGGCCACTAGATTTGAAACGGATTGTACATCCCCCAGTTCGATTCATATTTTTTAAAGCGTTGCACAATTTCCAGTTGCTGGTCCCTTTTATGGCCCTTCTCCTTGGACTATCGCTTTCCATTTTCCTAGAACTTCTTCTTTTCTTTTTCCCTCAATTTCTGCATCAACAGTTTTTCTATTAACTTTTGGGCGTGTGGTAAAGACAATTCAACTATATTTTCTTTGTCTCATGTAATAGTTATGCTTGTTCTTTTGAATTAAATTGAGAAACCAGGTTTCCTAGGTCTTCTTCTTTTTTTCTCTCGACTTCTGCTTCAATTGCGTTTTTTGTTATGTTTTTAGTCAAGAGCATGGACAGTTCAACTGTCTTTTCTCTGACTCTTGTAATAGTAATTCTTGTTCTTTTAATTTAAGTGAAAAGAAAATACAAAAAGAAGGAATTCTTCGACATTGCATGTCAACTATGGACCAGAAGGTCTTAAGCAAATAGATTGGTATGTGTCTTTAGTTCCTGCATCTAAACAAGAAGTGTTGGCGGACAATTTACCAAAGGAGCCTGTCTCATTGTATCAAAGGGTGAGTGATCCGTTGACAGAATTTACTTATTCTTATTTATTTTTTTCTTCAGAAGAAGTATTGTCAATGACGTCATCTTACCAGAGGATAATTGCGCTTGGTTTAGACAAGGCTGCACTAGGCCAGTCAACTTTCTTTCTTTTTCTTTTATACTTCTCGTACGTATCTGACGAAATGTCGAGGCAATTGCATCATCTTTTCAGACAGAGGTCGTTAAAGAATTATCGACTCTTTCTTCAATGCAACAGCCGAAGGCGTGACTGGCAACTAGAAACTCCGTCAACGACCACCTCTGGTGGGACGTTGTCACTATCGACACTCCTTCAGATACAAAGACCAATCAAGTTGACATCGAAGTTGACACACATGCTTCTGCTTACAATCTTCTGGTTATTGTTGACACGCACAAAGCTCAAGAACTATTTTTTTTTTTAATTGCCCAAAAAGCTCAGGTATGGTCTTTACAGATGGCAAAAGATTTTTCCGGATGGTACAAGCCTATTTCTTCTGCTCCCTCGTTTTCTTCAATAATGAAGCCATTGTTAAAATAAACAGTAGGTAGCGTAAGCCCCTTCAGGCGTACCTCCTTGTGGTTTTGAACCGTAGCCGTTACTGTTTCCATATCATTTTCAAGATTTTGGAACAAGTGAAGGGAAATTTTGAATAGTTTTTCTTACTCGCATTTATTACGAGATAATTCAGAAAGACAGCTGACGAGTTAAGAAAATTATAATAACGTAAGAGCGGCGACAAAAAGAGGCGAAGAGTAAGGTTTTTTTTCAATGGAAAGGGCAAACTGATCAAGTAAATTTGACTGACATTTCCAATCGAAAGACAAAATAAAGATTTGAAGGTTTAAGCTACCACCCTTCAATTGAAATTAATCTTCCTTCTTCTACTTGAACCTTGGCCATAAATCTTCCTGCGTTGAGGAGAGCCCTTTCAGAACCAGAAAAGAGAAAATTTTGAGAATAAGCAAAATAAAGACTTGATGAACGACCAACAGAACAATAGCATCACGAAACAATTGTACGATAAAAAAAATGTTGAAGGAAAGTGGCACGTTTAAGGAGTGTGGTCTTCAGATAAAAACAATACTTTAGTTTCGAAATTAAGGAAGATTTACTTGGCTTTACCAATTTATGGTTTTAATTTGTTTTCTGGAAATTTAAATTCTGATAAAACATGAAAAGAAAATAGTATCCTTGGAAGTCGGCCAACATAACAAGAAGATATTAAAACGCCAGCTAGCCATCGTGAATAGTTTTTTAAACGGTATAATACGTACTGACTATATAAGTCGACTGATTTACAAGTTTTAATGAGTTTTCTTGGGCCTCCGTCTACCGGCGAAGTCGAAAGTAATTTTGAAAGAATTTAGATTGAAATCTTTATAAGAACGCCCACTCATCCGAGGCCGGTCTGCGTTTGCCGCCGCCGTCGTCTTCCAAAGTACGCGTACGCGTTCGACTAACAAAAAGGACAAGTAAACAAACAAAAAGGAGGAAAAAAGCGCGGGGCAAAAGACGTATCTGATTGTATGGAACGCAGATCGACTAAATGCGTTTATCCATAAACAAGTCGTTACGCGGCCGCCTCTCGTTTTCTTCGTCGTGCTTACGCAACTTCTGCTGCGTCCCAACGAAAATTCCAATCGACTTATCGCCGCAGATGAAAAGTTAATCTGTCGCTGATATCGCGTTAATAACTCACCGTTCACTTTAATACGAAGCTTTATTGCTTTCGATCAATAAGAGGCGGTTATTACCGCGTAGCCTTGGAGCTTCAGGTGATCCCATAAGTTCTAAACTGCATCTGCATGCAACAAATACAACCTACCCACTTCTTGGAAGCAAATTCTAGTCATAAATGCTGATTTATTACTGAAATTAGAATGAAAACAATGTTTATCAAAGACAAGATAATTAACTTCATGTCCAGAATCCATGGTCCATAACAGAAGAATCCGTTCATTATACTCTTTGACAACAAAAAAGTTTTCCAAAATTCTACATCATTAAATATAATCAACCTAATCAAAATATATCCAGATTCATGGTTATGAAATGGTCAAATGCGACATTTCATAAGTTTTCATCAAATGGAAAAGATTAGTTTAACTTGAAGGCTTCCGCGGCCGTTGTCCATCGTTAAATTCCTGGCTTCCGGTTGGAACCGCGTCTCTCCTCGGATTTCTTCTACTGCCGACGTTTCATTCTCCAGTGCAGAAGAACTTCCTCAGGGTTGCTGGTGTTGCTGGTGGTGGTGGTGCTGCTGCTGGTGGTGGTCTTGGTTGAGACTGAACGACTTACAAGAACCAGCAGCAACAGTACCACCACCAGCAACAGCAGCAGCCCTGAGGAAGTTCTTTTGCAATGGAGAACGAAGCGTCGGCAGTAGAAGTAATCCGAGGAGAGACGCGGTTCCAACCGGAAGCCAGGAACTCAAAAATGGAAACGATCATAACAATTTTGTCAAACGGTTGATAAAACTTGAAAGATTGCAGGCGGTGTATGTAAAAGAGTATCAAAAGCTTAAGCTTCGGATCCCTATTCTGTATGAAAAAATTTTCTTCTATGCCATGAGCTAATCCTCTGCAGCAATTTTTTTAAGAGCTTTAAGACGTGACAAGACATAAAAGCATCTCTCTCTACAAAATTCATTGTTGGCGACTGAAAGGTCTCTTTAAATTGTCCAATTTTTAAAGAATCCTTGTTTTTTGGGTCCCAAAATACAAGGAGTGAATATTACTTCTACGGAAAAAAAGGAAAAAAATGAAAATTTGGAAGAAAAATCATCAATAATATGTTGTCTTAGCCGAAATGATTTTTTTTTTCTCAAAAAATAAAACAAAATTGCCAGTCGCTCTTAATTTCTTTGTTTTTATTGTTTGTTGTGCTTCTGAATTGAATTTTTAATATTGAATATTTTCACAGTTTTTTTTTTATTTTAACTTTATATATTATTGTAATAAATCAATTTTATTTACTTGTGTTTTCAGTATTTTGATAATTCGTTCTTCATTAATTTTTTTTTTGTTCGAGTTCATGCATTTACCACGTAACATATTAAGTTCCTGTACCTCAATTTATTATTATTATTATTTTATATATATTTTTTTTGCATTTAGAATTTTGTTACTTATTACTGTTTTCTATATCATATTGTGTATGTTGTTATTAAAAATGAGCTTGAATCTAAATTTGAATATTTGGTCTGAAAATTGGCAAACTTCTTTTTTTTTAATTTTTTCCTTATTCTTGAAAGTAGATTGAAGAAAGAAGTTGGCCAATTTCCAGACCAAATCTTCAAATTCAGTGGAGAAACAAAACACGATCGACTCTCAAGGATGACAGCTAGGAAAAACAAAGGACGATTTGAACGGCGATGGTTACAAATTAGAGCAAAAGAGAAAGATGTCGAAGAAGGATCACCGATTGTTGGCCGATGTTGGCTGATTATTACGACAAAGAAAACATTTAATTGCGCATTGGAAATATAATTTTTTATCCTTATCCTTGAAAGTAGATTATTATATTTCCATTACACAATTAAATGTTTTCTTTGTCGTAACAATCGGCCGACCTTCGACATCTTTCTCTCTTGCTTTTTGATTTGTAGCTATCGTCGTTCAATATGACGTTTGTTTTTCTAGCTATCGCCCTTGACAGTTGATTGTGTTTTGTTTCTCGTCGCCTACTATTCTTCAATAATAAAAAAAATCTCGTCTTGAAAATCGGTCAACTTCTTTTTCTTTTGTTTTCATTGCTGTGAAGCTGATCCTTGGTAATCGATCAAGCTTTAAAAATCGCTTTTGCTATGAATTTCATTCTGAATCTGAATTTAAATCTTCTTCTAGTGGAAATCGGCCTACTCCTTTAACTTTTATCTCTCTCCTTTATAATTTATAGCTATCTTATCCTTGAAATCCGACCGTCTTTTATTTCTCAGCTTCTGTTTTCCCTGCGCAATGAAAGAAGTCTCTTTTAGTTTTGAAAATCGGCCAACTCCGTCGACCTCTTTTTCCTTGTATTTTTATCTGTATTGCCCTTGAAAATCGACCAACTTTTGTTTTTTGTCGGTTACTATTTTTTCGGTGATTAAAAAGAAAATCGGCCAAATTCTTTCTTTTCTTTTCTTTTTCTTTTGTTTTAACGTCTTCCTATCATGGTCGTTCAATCGTGCTTTGTTTTTGTTCGAATTTGTCGTACCTATTTGAATTTGACAGTATCTTTTGTTTTTTTTTTGTGGGCTCTGTTTCTTCTATAACTAAACAACTTCCCGTCCTGAAAATTGGCTAAATTCTTTTTTCTTTTATTTTAATTTCTTCCTACTTATTGTTTGTTGTATTGTTGGCTGTTTCATACTTGAAAGTGGCTCGTCTTTTGTTTTCTGTCGGCTGCTGCTTCTTCGATAATAAAAAATGTTTTGTCCTGAAAATCGGCCGATTCTTTTTTCTTTTTCGTTGTAATTTCCAGTTATCCTTGGTGGTGAATTTGAATTACAATCTGAATTTTAAATCTTACCTAAACCTCCTTCATTTTTTTTAATTCGTTTAATTTTCAGCTGCCTTATCCTTGAAGGCCGATTCTCTTTTGTTTTTCGGCTGCCGTTTCTCCGATGCCATTAAGAAAAAAAATCTCCTTTTTTTGGAAAAGTCGGTCAACGCCGCCGTCTACTTCTTGTGTTTTTATTTCTAGCAATCGTCTCCTTGAAAGTCGACCGTCTTTTGTTTTTCTTTGTTGCTATTTCTCCGATAATAATAAAAATTATGGCCAATTTATCATGAAAATCGGCCAACTTTTTCCCTTTCATATAGATTTCTAATTATCTAACTACAAAGATCGGCCGATTTTTTAACTTTGAATCCCTCTCGTTTCATTTCCAGCTGTCAACTAAAAAAACATCCTTTTTTTCTCAAAAATCGGTCAACACCGCCGTTTATTTCTCGCGTTTTTATTTCTAGCTATCTTAGCCTTGTAAGTCGAACGTCTTTTGTTTTTCATCGGTTGGTGTTCTCTTTCGGTAATTAAGAATTTCATTTGTCATAAAAATCTCCCAACTTTTTTCCCTTTCGTTTTAATTGCTGGTTATGTGGTCGAACGAGCTACAAAAATCTCCTTTGTTATGAATCTAAATCCGAATTTCAAATTTTTTTTGTATGAGAATTGGCCTACTTCCTATTTTGCCTATTTTGAATTTCTCCTGTTTAATTTCCAGCTATGCCTTACCCTTGACACCGTCTTGTCGGTTGCTATTTTCCCGATCGATGCAATTAAACAAATCCTCTTTCTTTTCTTTTGTTTCTCGTCGGCTGCTATTTTACCGATACACATATAATTAAAAATCTCTTACGTTTTGAAAATCGGCTAACTTTTTTAATTTCGTTTTGTATTTCTTTAGTTTTCATTTCATTTTCTTATCTTTTCGTTTTCGGTTGGTAATTAAAAATCTCTTTCGTCCGTGGAAATCGGCTAACTTCTTGAACTTCTTATTTTTCTTTTGTTTTCATTTCTAGCTAAGTTACTATTGGTAGTCGACCTTCTTTTGTATTACATATTTTACCAATAATTTAAAAAAAAATCCCAATTTTTTTTAAATAACCTTTTTTTTTCTTGAAAATTTATTTTTATTTATTTTTTATTTAATTTTTTATTTTTTTATAACGTTTTTGTTTCCGATCAGTTTTGTATTTTCCTGAAATTATTTGTTATGAAAGATGAAAGCCAACCGTCTTTTGTTTTCCGAAATCATTTCTATTTCCTCGCCTTCAGTACTAAAAAGTGTTATCACAGGATTGGA
This sequence comes from Prosopocoilus inquinatus, assembly GCA_036172665.1. Lineage (NCBI taxonomy): Eukaryota > Metazoa > Arthropoda > Insecta > Coleoptera > Lucanidae > Prosopocoilus > Prosopocoilus inquinatus. Next base: position 6,429,410 of record CM069873.1, read on the forward strand.
TTTTGATTGGTTCAGTTACGGATTGATATTGAACTCAGTTCGTCGTGTATTAAACAGAGCTCATTTATTGGCGTTCGGAATTGTACTAATTTATTTAGACCTCGGTTCGAATAATGACAGAATAATTTCATTGGTTTGCGATTTGTTGTTTGTTAATTTTTTGGCAAGTCGCCTATTAACGACTCCACATACTTTTATTTAATTTAAATAATAATGAACAGCGACATCCTGCGATCGCTTTTTGACCTTGAGGGATTCACTGCAATCAAAAACGAGTTGCAACAAAACTTTTTAAAAAAATAATGTTGACTGGAACTTGATTGACATTTTTTTATATTTTTTCCTTTGATGCAGTTCTTTTAAGGTAGACTTCGTAAGCACGCTCCGGATCGCGCGGCTACCGAAAGAGGAACCTGTTCTGGACCCCGAGGCCCGCGATGCTCCCACATTGACCTCGTCGCCCCCAACCTACTGCGATAATTACATAAAAATCGGTCTCTTTCATACGAGCATTCCGGCCGGCACGATCATCTTTTAATTTTTCCTCCTCCTTGTTCTTTTTCCGACCCGTTATTAACGCGAATCCTACACTCACTCGCTCGCTCACCGCAAGATCGCGTTCTCAGAAAAATGAAAATTCATGCCGCTTATTACGAACAATCTTTTACACGAAATAATACAGTCGAACTTCGATAATAAATCGAAGCATGACTTGCCACACGAAAAAAAGCAGTTCGGGTTATCAAGATAAAGAAATAATCAAATTAATACAAAGAAGGAAACACTAACAGGAAGACTCTGTCACCTACGGGATTTGAACCCATGTCTCTCGGTATCGCGCCGAGGGTTCTAACCACTTAATTTGAAAAATTGAGAAAATTGGGATTTACTCCTGCCGATATCGCACACATCATATATTTATCACCATGTCTAATTCCTATTAGATTAATACTTGCGAACCCTGGAATCACTTTAGTTTAGTGGTTAGAACACTCGGCGGCGCGATACCGAGAGACACGGGTTCAACTCCCGTAAGAGACAAAAGTTTTCCGTCTTCCTGTTAGGGCCAGCTTTTCAATTGGGGTTTAACTTTAAGCTCCGTTTTATTCCTGTGGAAACAATTACCCTTACAATTGTTACCATGGGAATAGAACGAAGCTTAAAGTTAAACTGTGGGCCTTAATGTTTCCTTCCTTGTATTAATTTATTTAATCCAGCACTAGCATATTATTCTCTTTAAAATTGAAACTTCAAACAATGTGATTCGAGTTATCAAAGATTCGAGTCAGTTCAACTTATCGAGGTTCGACTGTATTTGTTTTAAATTTGATAATGACATTGGCCAGACTGGTGTAAATAACTGAAAGGAGAGTGGATGGAGTGAGTGGGTCAACAACTTGTCCTCCTAATCAAAAATAATGACGCGGCGGCTGAAAAAGCACGAGACGTCGGCCGAGCCAAATGCGAAAAATTATTTTATTTTGCCCGGAGCTTAATTTTTCAAAACCAGCGCGCGTTTTATGTCTCGTCGTCGAAAATAAGCAGCGACACAGTTAGTTCTGGTTCAGGGAGCACAGACGCATTTAGGATAGAATTTTTTTTCCTGCGTGTTTTGATAGCGATCCGTTATTTCGCTTTTCGCGCTCGTCCATCTTCTTAATATGACTTTTTTACGCGAAGACGGAGATTTATGTGCGAAACGTGTTCGGAGGTGTATTTTTACAGAACAACATTGTAGGTACAGTCGCGAGCATTAAATTTTGATCGTCATCGCCAACAATCAAAACGTCAAAATTTAATTCCACAAGAAAAGTCGAAAATAAATTAAATTTTTAAGAAATCATTCTCGGTATTCAAATTTGAGACATCAATCTCGTTATTTTTAGTAAAATACAAGCCAAGTATACCTAAATCTTTGACAATCAAAAACGACCATAAGTTATCACACGCGGCTGTACAATGCACATTAAAAGTTATGTCCTCCTAATAAAATTCTCTTAATGTTTTTATTTTGTTTCTGTTTACTGTTTTGTTTATTATGATAGTCAGAAGCTTGTCCACAATTTTATTTACATTTATATGGGAGCTGTGTTACTTTTAATTTTTAGTTGACGAGTTCTTGTTCGATGACATGTCTGACCAACAGATGTTGAAATCAAATGTGCATCAACGACGTCAAAGATGTCATCAAACACCACAACACATGTCAAATACATCTACAATCACGACTGTGAAACTGCTTTAAACAACGATAGATCAAATCATGCTGCGATTATGTATTACTTTTCATTCTCAGTCGAGAGGTTCTTGTTCGATGACATATTTGACCATCAGATGTTGACCAATTGTAAATCAAAGACGTCAAAGATGTCTTCAAACACACAACACATGTCAAATACATCTATAATCACGAGTGTGAAACTGCTTTAAACAACGATGGATCATACCATGCTACTATTATGCATTGCTTTTGATTCTTAATCGAGCAGTTCTTGTTCGATGACTTGTTTGACCATCAGATGTTGACCAATTCTGAATCAAAATCGTCAAAGATGTCTTCAAACACACAACACATGTCAAATATATCTACAATCACGTGTGTGAAACTGCCCTAATCGACGATACATCAAGTCGTGTTCAAAGTGCCACGATTAGGTCTCGTTAACCTGCGATAATTGAGCGAGCATCACGCAACGTGTGGGTGTTATTGATACGTGATTTTCCCATACTCGCCGGTAACGTGTTATTAATATGATAGTTTGTTGGAAACGATTATTATTGTGCAACACGTGACAAGGAAATTATTGCCTTTACGTCGTTATGGCTCTCTTTTTTTTAGCCTACTTGCAACGCGGTTGCGAATTCAAGATTAACGCAATCCGTTTGCTTTGCAAGAAAAAGAAATACGTTCACCTGAAAAAAGTACTTATACCTTAACCGTTCGTTATTATTATGACGTGCGTCGGATTTAAATAACTATGAGGGAAAGACGAAGCATTTTTTTTTTAATTTAATTATTTCAGGTTGATTCGTAATCCAGAATATCTCAGAATCACCATTATTCAAGTCGATATTATTCATTCATTCAACTTCAAAGACCTTCAAAGGTCTTCTTTTGTGTGCGTAAAGCATAAATACTGGACTTGTTTTGGTTCTTGCGTGGACAGTTCTAGAACCGTCCTACAACCATAAGGAGCATGCGCACAACAAAAAATTCTTCGTCTTTTGGTGACGCGCATGCTCCTGATGGCTCTAAGACGGTCCGGAGCATGCGCCCAATAAATAACTCTTTGTTTCTTTTTACCTGTAATTAAACTTAACTTAACTTGTCTTGGTTCTTGCATGGACAGTTCCAGAACCATCCTACAACCATAAGGAGCACGCGCTCAACAAAAAAGTCTTCGTTCTTTTGGTGATGCGCATGCTCCTGATGGTTCTAAGACGGTCCGGAGCATGCGCACAACAAATAACTCTTCGCTTCTTTGGTGTTGCGCATGCTTCTGACGGTTCGTGCTAGAATTAAAACAAGTCTACTGGCTTCCTACGGATAGAGTAATTTGAATGAAAGAAAACAGACAAAAAAATTGATGAAAACGACTTGGTGCTACGCAAAAAAAAATAGATTAGGCAGATTAGGAGAAGAAAACGAAAGTAATTTGAAGTGCTCTTCTAAAGCTCTCACGAAGCAAGCTTTCCTTATGACAAAGAAGTTCCATGGAAATGAAAAGGATTTATGTAAAAGCATGCGTTACACAAAAAATCATCGTTCTTTTGATGATACGTGCGCATCATCGTTATACGCGGAATACCCTAGCTCAAATGAAGAATTGGGTAATGGGTCGATCTTCGACTGTAACTGCTTATGGGCGCCAGAGATAGTAAATTGGCCAACGGGATTCCTCACCAATCCAAAACGCTTATTTCTACGAACGGATCGCTTCTCTGGCGTATCTATTCTTTTACTAAAACGACAAAAGGTGGACCGCATAGATTCAAAAAAGTAACTAAAACACTGGCAATTCAGTGCTCGCAAGACCAAATATAAAAAGCTGTTTACTATTTAGTTAATTACTATTTAACTGTAAATCAAGCGATTAATATTGTTATTAGTTATTCGAAGGCCTCACAGTGACTCAGATCCTAACTACTGCATTCAATAAATTACAATTAGTAAGTAACTGGGTTTCTGGGATACGCTGACGTATGACGTCACTCCACCAAAATAAATTGCAAGCACTCGTCGGGGATGACTTGATCGTTTATTTTCCCCAAAACTTGCTCGTTGACTAAAGGAGAGGAACCGACAACGAACAGAGTCGAGATACAAGAATAAGGATTACAGTTTGAGAGGACGAAAATATGCAAGGTTAAAAAGCTGAGGGCCAACAAAAGCTGGGGCGGAAAAAAAGCCTGAGAGATATAAGAACGAAATATTACATAGATATGGCTGGTTTTTATTACATTGCGCAATTGCCATTACCTGTGTGTAACTTCACAGGCTCCTTAGTAATACACAGGAATGCACTAGCGTCACAGAAGTCACTCGTAAAACCGGCAAAGTTGTATTCGAGTTATGCCCACACGGATAAATAACTCTTCAAACTCAAATTAACAAGACGAAACACATTCTTTGATATTTTACTTATGTAATGAATGATACCGCAATGGATGATTCGAGCGCGGAATCGTTCGTACCACTTGCACAAACTAGCCAATCGGAATATAACCTTGAAAGAAGTCGCATGCGCCTGCCCGTTAACACCGTGCGATCATTAGAATAAAGAGCTAAGATAGCTAAGATCGGCTTCATAGAATAAAGGACGTAAACCATCATAGATGAAAGTAACGAAGTTGCAAAATCAAATTTCATTTTATATTGTTATTAGTTTGATTCTCTTTTGTTTTCTTTTGTTGTTCATACTTCCTCTCTTGATTCGATCTGACTCTAGAATTTTTCTTTTCGTCTTATCTTCATCACCGATCATTTTTTTTATATTCCTTATTCAACTTTAATTAATACAATTTTAATTCAATAATCGACCGATTGATCGACCTTTGTTTTTGTTTTCTTTTATTCGATTTCATTTGATTTGTCGTTTGCTTTTTAACTATAAATTTATCATCTTTTGTTCTGGTTTCTTCTTTTGTTTAGTCTTATTTAACGCGATTTTGTTTTCTTTTTAACTAACAGTCGATCGTCTTTTGTTTTCTTTTTAACTAACAGTCGATCGTCTTTTGTTTTCTTTTTTTTTTCTTTCGCTCGATTGGAGTTCATTTTATTTTAGACTTTACGATTCCATCGATTGATCGCCGTGTTCGTTTTCTTTCTCCGTTATTCGATTTGACTTTATTTTATTTATTGTTTTTTTTTTTTATTATTTACCGTTCGTCTTTTTTCTTTAATATTTGCAGATTAAAGCTTAAAGCGCGCCCTCGGGCGGCCAAGGGTTTAAGGTCAAACCCCTGGCCGCCTGAGGGCGCGCTTTAAACTGTAGTCTGCCATTACTGGGCTTACCGTTCTTAAATCGGACGAGTTGTTCAGATGGCGGTGGAGTTTCTCGAATTACTCTGTCGCTGATGAAGCCCCAATTAGGACCAAAATAGCTATACAGAGAATGCTCGAAAGCCCTACTGCAACCTGAACTCGCTACAAGCTTTAAAATCTGTAGATTAAATTTTTGATTGCGTTCGCCGTCTTTTCACATCGATTTGACTGACTGTTACTTTCGCACAATTTTTAGTTTCGTCTTCATCACATCGATGACGATCGTCTTTTGTTTCTGTTTCCACTCGATTTGACTGTATTTTTCATATTTTATTTTGACAGTCAACCGATCTTCTTTCTCTTCTTCTTTTATACGAGTTGACACTCTGCAATGTTTAATTCAAATTTATTTAATATTATTCGTAATTCTTCTACTTTTCTTTTAATAAACTATTTTCAGATAGAGAGGCCTATACTAGACAGGAATTGGTAGCTAACTACGACCTCCTAAAAAACTCCTAAAGGTTCATCGACCCTCCAAGCGAGCCTTATAGGTTCATCGATCCCTTTCAAGTCTTCATCGAACCCGTCGGTCTAAAACGACTACTTTTAAGTACGTTTGCTCGTTATGAAATTCAGTTTTACAATTATTTAATTGTGCTTATTGTGCAAACGCAATAAATTCCTCGTTCGAACGCGAGTAAATGCAAATCGCCTTGAAGATTATTTTAAACGCTCTCCTCCATTTAATCGGAGGCACTTAATTTATACCGAGCGTAACCAATATCTCACTTACATTAGCCAATGCCGTTCCTTAATCTCAAAACATTTATGATAAAAATTGCAATTCCAACATCGGTAATGGACGTCGTAAAACATTCACGCTGGATTTGATCGAGATGTTTTTAATTAAGCCATACAGTCGACGATGACAGGTCGCTAATTCGTGTCATCTGAAGCGTCAGAGTATGTCGTCTTTGTCGTACCTATCAAAGTTACTTGAATGGGGGAAGGGAAAAAATGCAGATGGAGAGCTCGTGTGCACGTGATCAAATTACTATTTAAATTTTCCCCTTGGATGGGCAGCGGCGATAAATGATGAATTCGATAAATCAATAAAGATGTATTACCGGCTGAATAATGAGGCCATTAAGGCGAGATTGTGCGGCAGCTTCGTTTCCAGTTTTTCTAATAGATTGTTAACAGGACGCGAAGACGAAACGCTGTTTTGCATTTATATGATCTATCCTGAAACACTGTTCTGCGGTAATTTATGCGGCTAGTTTGCGCAAGTCGTGCGGAAACAGAAAATCTGACGTTGTATTAACGCCTCGCAATTTATGTAAGCCGATAGCCGCCGCACCACAAAATTAAATTTAGCAGCAGGAAAATCATAATTTAACCAGACCGCACCCTGTATACGTGTGTATTAATAAGGAAAGGTCACGAGATCTGGATAATTTTATTTATAACAGAAAAAGAAAAATATCCGGTGCGGTTAATTAGAATTAGAATTATTTACAGTGTTATTCTGTCCATGATAAATATTCACGATCTTATGCAGGGTATCTTTAACTCGCAAAATTATGGGAGAGTAATAATCAGGGTAAAGAATTCGGCCCACTTATTCCACGAGCAGTACGAAAATTTAGACTGTATTAGCCCCGCTAACGGTAATTTCTGCATTAGCATTGCACCTCTTTCACTTCCATTCAACAGTAATTTAGATGCATCAGAGTCGCGGAAGGAACAAATAGTACATTCGGCGTAAAAAGCATTCAACATTAAGTGGGCCGAATTCTTGTGCCTGGTAATAATTTAAGTTTCGTCCCACTTCCGACTATTTAGTGGTACGGGGTGGTTCAAAGGAATCGCCTAACAATTTATAAAGAAAAAATGATCGAAGGGGAGAAATATAATTTAATGCAATTCAAAATCTAACTTCGTAACAGTAATTGAAACTAGACTCCAGGGAACGGAGTCCGTAATTCGCTTACAATACCCGATAATTCTGACCATAATATTATTAAGATCTTATATTCCTGAATTGCACTAATTTTTTGTTTGAAAATACTTGAAATTGTTCACTTTGTGAACGGGTTTAAAATGTTTTGATCAGCCGGATGACTTACGTGCGCAAGATCAAGTTAAACACTGACCTATCTTCGCGTCGTCATTCAACAGGCGGCCGCGCGGAGGCGAAAGTCAGGCCACCATCCACTCAATAGCTATGCCAGCAGTTCTCAAACGGTTTGGTGAAAACCTGCCAATACATTTTTCTCGAAAACTATTACATTTAAGTTCAATCGTTATCGTTTACAGGTTTAAATATTTGCACAAAGGCTTTAATTGCTTATTCTTCTGTCGCCCATATGGGCTTAGTTTTAGGGGGAATTATAACTTTAAATTAAACAAATACTAAACAAATACCCGGTTTAGGGTACCTTTAACTCGCAAGATTATGGGATAGTAATTTAACTTTCGTCCCATTTTCGACTATTTGGTCGTACGTTACGGGGCGGTTCAAAGAAAACGCTAAATAATTTACCAAAAATTCATAAAAAAAAGCAAACACTAGGAGGGGTACCTTCAACGTTATGTATGATCGATAAATAAATTTAATGTAATTCAAAATCCAACTTCGCGACAATAATTGAAATTCGAAATCGAAGAACGGGGCCCGTAATTCGTTTGCAATACGTTAACAAATGACGATAATTCATTTTAAAGCGCTTATGAATTGTACACAAAATCAGAAACGAAAGCCAAAACTAAAAACCTGATTAACTACAAGGTGTCAGATGTTAGAAAAGCATTAATTAATGTTCGAATTAACGCAGAATGCTTCTTGTCCAATCACGAATCACGGAGTAATACCTTCCGTTTAGAAATCACCAAAGCAGCGCACCTTGGAACAACAACAAAATGGCCAAACCACAAAACGACGAAATGCACTCTAAGCGTTCAATGAAAATAACGACGCGTTTGTCTACGTGATGTTCAGTTTGCAAAGCATGACAGGCAACACAGACCCAAACTGTCCAATCACAAAATCAAATAATAGATCGAATGGAAAGGACGGCAGGACCAAAGCGGCGGATCACCTCAACAACGACCATTTTAGGTGTAACGATAATTTTTAATAGATAAAACAGCAACATCCTACGATCGCTTTATGACCTGACATTGCCGTAGGATAACAAATAATAAATTGATCAAGTCGTTTTTGGTTTGCAGTGAAAATTTCTAGATACGTGTCTGCTGAAGAAGCCCCAAATAGGGCTGAAACAGCTGTACAGAGGCTGCTCGAGGTTTTCACTGCAATCAAGAACGATTTGCAACAAGATTTCTTTTTGATAACTTTTAAGTTTGGTTGTCCTTGACATTGTTCGAGCTTCCCGTTAATCGTTTTTTACTTAATATATTTATACCCCACGAAGATTTTGGAATACACAAAACTAATCAAACTAATCAGGAAAACCTTGGAGCAATTTCAGAAAAAAATTGTGTTGCCAATTTTTTGATGCTAAGGCATCGCATTACGATTCAAAAAGGAGAATGTGAGTAAGTTTGGCAACACCGAAGTGAGCTTACTATTTGTGCATAATAAATAATAATACCTCGTGGAATAAAATGAGCTGAAGGTACACTCAGTGCACCCCAATCGAAAGCAGCGCGATTAGGAGATGGCCGTCCAACCTTTCCCTCTGAGCATACGTTCTCAGAATCAATTAATGTCAGCACCGCTGTTCCAGCCAGACTATTCTGGATAGCTCAATGCTACCACCAGGTCCGGGAATTCATCCAACTGAATTCTTATTCACAATGAATACAGAATACTTGCCGATATCGTGCACTTCATCGATGTTGCTGCCACTGCGACAAGTCAAATGATATCATATGCTGATATACGATACCGCCCTTCGGTCAATACCCCTTTCAAATAACTTTGGTTGCAACAAAAGGTTCTTGGAGACGGAAATATAGAAAATTGGAACACTAACCAAATTCACTATGTTTTTTACTTGACGGTAGTCATGAGTGTCCTTCTAGAAAAGAAGTTCAAGATAGAGAATGGTTTCGATTTTTGCTAAAGAGTCGCCATCGCTTGGCTGACGTTAGAACTAATTCATGCACTGCCTTAAATTGATATGACATGCTTGTTAACCATGTGTAATGCTCCTTCAATTGATACGTACCGCCTTAAATTGATGCGTACTGCCTTAAATTGATACGTCTGCTAACTAGGCGTAATCCGATCTTGATGTCTCCAATAAATTTCATGTTTACTTGATAGTTTCGTGCTTTACAGTTCGTTTACGATGCCTTAATGCAAACTTTACGGTTTCACAGTAAATATTTCAGCGCGGGCGGCCGTAAATTACCGCCGCAATCTGGAAACGCAGGCAAATGACTAATATGACTACCTGTCTCAATAAACCAGTCTAGACCGATCCGGCATTATTTATAAACAGTCCACCCGCGCGCGTTCCTTCGCCGCTATTTCCGGCCCCCCCGTTAATAGTCCGGGCGGCTGCCAAATTGACGTTTCGAAAATAAAACGTTTCGCATGCGTCGCGTCGCGTCGGTTCCGCTCCCGGCCGATGTTGAAAGCGCGCCCGACGCGGATTCATCACCGTGCGACGTCCGCCGAGATATTCTCGTAATTTACGGCCGCTGAAACGTCCTTATCGCCGTCATTTGGCTCCGGATTTGACGTGTAATTCTTTATTAAAGTTGAATTTATCACCGCGTTTGCTCCGGCTGACACCTACGATCGCCCGACGGCCGCTTGTTTGTCGCTTGTACACACAATGTTACGCTTTATGTAGTACCAGACGTGTAATGACTTAATCCCCCTCAAAAACACCGAAAAGAAAAATCTTTATTGGCTATGTTTACTTCACTAAAGACACGTTAACTATGTGAAAATAAAAACAGATATTCGGAGGTGCAGATAAAATAAAACAATTTTTTTACCTTCTGGGGACACCATATAGATCTTATTTAAGTACTTCATTTTTGAATTATGACAATTCCTAACAATTTAGAAGAGTTTTGGGAAAAGCTAAACAATTTTAATGTGGACGAGACCGTATCACAGAAAGCACAGTTGGGGTATGCGCCCTACCTTTGCATTAGTGCCGTGGAATCTAACTTCGGCACACTGTCGGCAACTCAGTCGTGACGGGTGTCCGCAAAATAAGCGACTAGACGCTACTTATTTTTTACCGAAATAGTAATCAGCCTACAAGAGGTGTCATTCAACAAATATATACCCCGGTTAAGGGAACGTATAACTAAAGCAGCAACTACCACTTTAATCTTAATGCAAACGCTTATTGTAAGACAATAAACAAACAAACAGCGGAAGTCCCCAAGTTTAACATCTCCTTTTTTTCCAGAAACTGTTATCCTTTTTATGCACTATAAAAAGCAATATACTGTACTAAAAATGCGAAAATTATTGCCATTTCAAAACAGCCAATAATTTTCTTCACCTTCAAATCTTTACAAATTTTTTTGCGTTCCATATGTTGTATATTTAAACTGTAAGTCAATACTACCTTACTGGTTGAAACCGAAACGTTTAATTTAAGGCACGTTTCGCAGCTTGACGTAAACGTCAGGTGTCAGATGCAATCATCAGATTTTCCGAAAATAAACGGCCGGCGTATCCTACGTTACGTAAACCGCCTCCGTACACCCCCCCGATCGTGACAAACGCTCTTTAGTAGAGTTCGCGTGCGATTCTGCTTAAAATTAAACAGCCGGAAGACAACCGTTTGGCAAGCGAGGTTCTATTTTTGCCTCGGGATTCGAGTGAGTCATCATCGCATTCCTTCGCCGCATTCCCGGACGAACGTAGGTAGAGGCAGCCAAGGGGACGCCATCCAAAAACCACCGCACAAGAGCACGAACAAAAGCATAATCCGGCGAACTCAGACTCGCCGTTAACCATTCGTAAAAAAAGGAGATTTTCTCTCTGAAAGTGTGGAATTTAAATTTGCGGGAATAATCCTAACGATTTCGACGACGAGTTTTGGGGAAAATCGAAAAACGTTGACGGGGATGATGGAGATCGTATCGCAAAAAGAAAAACAGTTGGGGTGAGATGCAAAAAAGGAAAGCAGGAAATTTCTGGATGTGGTTTTGATTTACCGAACATGAAATTTCGAAAATTTGAGTCGGCGAAATCGTAATACACGAGAGAAGGTGAGTTGCCATTCATTTGATTTAGATGCATTACTCCTCTGACCCCGGTGTGTCAGCTAAACCCGGCCCGATAGCTTTTTGTGCTAACCCACGACAGAATTTTTGCTTTTTCGAAACCGTTCGCTCTTTGATTATTTGGGTCAGTTTTCATTCCATTATTTAAGTTTCAGTCTAAAAGTCACGCGTTTCATCGAGTTATTATATTTTTGAAAATATATCTTTATTTGCCAGTCATTTTCAATCTTCATTGTTGTCAATATTCGAATTTGCTAAGAGTTTTTAGTGAATTTTACTCTAGTCGGAAGACTCCCCTATTAACTCCGCGACGTAAACTGTCCTAAAGCTTAGAGTTGTTTCTGCACTAGACGGAACCACTGCGTCTTTCTCTCGTTCCTATCATTTTGGAGAGCTGCTGGTTCTCTTAACTTTTTACGAACGTTAGCTCAGTTTAATTTTCTTCGCCTACGTAACACTCCGAGTTTTGTCAAGGTCAGTTGATTCCACCGTACGAATCTCTATTGGTTTCTTGTTTTTCCGTTGAATTGACTTGAAGATTTCTCATTTTGTTACGGTGAGTTTTCTGTAATCAAATTTGGTGTTGTTTCCTTTCTTTCCCCCGCACTTTTGAGTCGTTTTGAGTCTCCGATATGTTCGCCTTTTGTAGCGGCGTAGCGCGTTGCGGTCTTGGTGGGAGGAAGCACAGGTGGACCACGTGTCGGGAGGGCGAGTTCAATTATCGCTAACTACTAGGGTTTGGCTGGTTCGAAACATTTTGTTACGAATTTGTCTGTGCTTCCGAATTTCTGTTCGTCCGTCGTTATTTTCCCCCAAGAGTTAAGCGGGGATCGCATCCTGTGGATTTAGCAACGATTTTTGGTATATCTTCTGCACCTATGGTTAATGTAGGGTAAGTTTTTTCTCCGGCGATCTCGCGGTCATTCTTTTGTTAATTGCTCCCTTCTTGTTTCCCTTTATTACAGTGCTAGTCCCAGGCAAGAGGGCCGCTACACACTTGATTTCGCAGTGACGAAACCTTTGTAACATCGACCGTTCGCCAGCTGTTCAACTTGCTTCAGCGAGGCGATCCCGACAGCCTTCATCTTCTGTCCCGTCGAAAAGGTAATGTTATCGTCCGAACTTTCTAGGCAGGACCGTCCCTGAGTCGTCGAGGCCGCCGCGGAGGCATTTCAGGGTCGTTTTATTTTCTTATTTTGTTCTTCCTCCTTTTCTCTCGCCACTATTCTTTCGGGTGGACATCATCATTTTAAGTCGCCGGTGTGTGGAACCCCCCCCCCGAGCCTTAGTTACGCCATCCCGGCCCTCGCATTCTGTTTTTTTTTTCTTTTTAAGGACGAATTTAACTTTTTCTATCAAATTTGAGGGACATCTTCAGAGTCTTAAACATTGTTGGAACTTCTTCTCTTTGGACACTGTTTTATATTTTAATTTTGCTGTCGCGTTTGAAAGGCTCCTTCAGGGCGTTAAGCATCGTCCTAACTTGTTTTTGTGTTGGACATGATTTCAATGTTTTTTTTTGTGTATTCTGGAAAAGAGTTTAAAGTGAATTATTTTTTTTTGCTTTGGTGTAAGCTGACGCGTGAGTACTCCCGTAAAGGCGCTTTTTCTGTCCACGAGTTGGACTTTGTGTATGAATTTATTTAAGGCATGGTCGTTGCTCGCCCCGTATCCAGGCATATACATAATTTTGATTTATACAATTTGTACGAACGTGCTTTAGAAACTATATTAATTAAAGTTCCGCTTTACGACCGAGGTGTTTTTCTTTTTTTGTTGGTTGGTTTTGTATGGTATTGTCAGGAAAACTTTGTTGCGAGGGCTTTACATCCGTAAGGAGTGGAATTTCGTGCTCGAATACAAGTCCTAGGATGTTGGAACCTCTGCGGACGGAACGGAATACACCCTCCCGGCCGTGTATCCTCTTCACTCTTGAGTTACGTAACCACTGCTGGATGGCGCCTTTTCCGGTAACATATTTTTAGTTTTCCCACGCCGTCTCCACTGAGTGGGCACAGTTACGTAAGCCAGAGAGTACGTAAGTTGTTCGGGATTAAAATTTTGAAATGACCCATGTATGTGTGGCCGTACCTCTTAAGTCCGACCCTGTCAGCGGATTATTTCAACGCTCAGCGTTAATAACTGCGTAAACATCACACGAAACACATGTTCAGCTTATAAAACAAGCAACATCGCATCGAAACTAATCATATTTCGCGTTTTTATCGCTTTCTACCTTAACGGACGCCGTTTATTAGCCGGGTCGTCGTAGGAGTCCGACGATTTTTGCCATGTAACACGTCTCCAAAGCGTATTTAAGCCGTCTCTCGCACGGGACGTGGGTGGGTCGCTACTTAAAACGTGACGGTAAATCAAAGGGTTCCTTGAGCATTTTTGATCGCGTGGGACGGGCGAGTACATGCCACCCATAAATACGATCGACCTCGGCGCGAACCCGCGGGCGAGAGCCGGCATAAATCAGCTCAATTAGGAGGCAATCGGTTTAATTACCGCTAACTACCGGTCGTCTAATCAGCCGTACGCGAATTTAATGGCCCGAATACGCCCGCTTGATTGTGCAAGATGCATACGTGGCTTTACGACCTCCAAGAAATGCTTTAAGAGCCTCTACATTTTTATGTTAGACTGATAAAACGGCATTACTTTGTTACGATTATGTAAGCTGTTGCGTTGCATGCACTGATTGCTCGAACTCAATAAACCATTCAACATTATTAAAACGAAGGCTGTAACTACATTGTATGCAATGTCCTCTCAATTAAACCATGATTAATTTGATTTCCGCAATATTATAAGGAAGGTATCCCAAGAATTCCTTCCCGATTCTGATGTTACGTAGACTTTATAAAAGGTCTTCGTAACTGATCAAATCACTCCACGTGATCAAATTCTGCCTTCTTCTTGTAAGCTCCCGCATTACTTAAGCGTTATTCTCTTCCAGATTGCTGCGCAAGTGGGGAATATTGGATGTTGTTTTTGCTATACAAAAAATATCCTTAATTGAGCGCAGAAATTAGGGGTAATGTTGCGGATTCCGCGAATTATAAGAAAACACTGGATCTTGCCACTTGACCCGGACCTTGTACGCGTTAACAGAACATAACAGAATAATTAGTGAAAGTTTGTTAAGAAAATAAAAGAACACTAAATTATTTATTTTAAGTGAACAAAATATAAACTAAAGGAAGACGCGCAAGAAGAGAAAGAATGAAGTGCAGAGAGAACGGCCCGTTTCTTGCTTTTATGATCAGTGCCCAACCATTATTTAAGCATCGCTCCCCTCCCCCCCCCCCCTCCTCCCCCTCACCAGCATTTCAAGGTTATACTCTTTGAGACACGATCTATTATCATTAAGAGGAAACTATTTTAATCGAGTGTCAACAATTGAATTTCCTATTCACATTTTCATCGAAAACATAAAATCTACTCGCGTAAATCAATCAGAGCGCTGCCATCTGTTGTCCAATACTGAAAATTGTTTGAGTCGAATTTTCTATTATGACCACATTTCATTTTCAGGAGCGAACTCTTAAACTCTTGCCTTCCGACTTTATAATGATTGGAATTTCAAAATGAAATCGAAAATACATAATAAACATGATGGGATGGATTTAGAGCGTCATCTCTTGATCAAAAATAAAAGCTATTTAAATTATAATTTCAAGTAGCAAGATATAGTACCTATTGTTATACCTTTTGTGATAGTTACTAAAATAATATTACAAAATCGAAATTTAACATGAATTATGAAAAGCTCCGTCTCTTAACCAAGAAGGAAAACAATTTTAAGCGAGTCTCCTCATAACAGCATTTCATCTTCTTCAAGAAGCGATGCAATTATCTAAAGCGCCATCTGTTGACCAAAAATGAAAATTACTTTATTCGTGTCAGGTCGAACTCAAATTTTTAGAAAATATTTGGTCGATTTAATTAGCTTATCATTTATAACATTCTTTTAGCTTTTAATTTGCTGCGATCTCTTTCACAAAGAAATTTTCAGGTTTCAGCATTTTCAAGTTTATTTATTTCAATTTGTTTAACAGTTGTTCGAGCAAGCAATCGTAGAAGCGGTCACAAAACAAATGCAAACATGTCAAACACCCAAACAATACAAGGAAACACAGTTTTTTTGTATTTGGCCCTTCGATCAAATATATTTTGAGGACGCCTGGTCTATAACCTTGTGAATTAATTAACAATAAAATAAAATAAAAATCGATTAATGAAAATAAAATACATCATGAAAGCGTCTTTAAATAAGAGACTCATATTACACAGGGCATCCCAAATTAGTGGTCCATTAAAACTTTTGGGAGAAAGCAATATTCAAATATTTTTAAAAATACACAGATTAAAATATTTTCACTTCCGTTTATGTTAATTTCAAATTGTAAACGACATGCTGCACTTTTTATTACAAATTCTGATTCTACGCACTATTCTAAGTAAAAAAGTTTCTCTACATTTAAACGTAACGGATTTTGAGATATCTAAAAATTTATTTAGGAAATTGTTTTGGTGACCTTTCACTTAATAAGAGACAGAGATACAAGTCACCTGTCGTTAAACCTGAAAAATTCATGGGATGGTCACAATATGGTCGAGCCCTATTACGTGTAATTCCCAAAACTCATTTTTTGTAAACGAAACAACCTGTATTGCATCATCAAATTATCACGCTGTCGACATCCTGTGTAATCATTTGATTACGTGTCGGCTGTTAAACATCAAGGAAGTGTGGAAAAAATCAATCGCCTGCCTCCTTTGTGATCTACTTGCCGCCTCTTGTTGAGCGTGGCTATTCTTAAAATGCACGTGTGCTTTTTGCGTGTTTGTAAGATTAAAGATTACCGCAGCGTCATAAATGTGATTTACCCCGGCTTTGTTTACATAATCGTGGAAGCTTATTTTCCTCTTTAGTTTATTTTCCCCTGCAGAAACTTCAAACGACGCCGCGTCTATACAGGGTATTCCAATTTAAGTGGCCCATTAAAGTGTTTTTCAGGGAAGGGAACATACAAACATTCTGAAATTTAATATACTGCCCTAGGAGGAAATGATCTTTCAGACTAAAATACTTTTACTTTTATCACTTTTTACATTTATACCGGACATCGCCACTAACTTTCTTATTTTAAATGGAATGGTATATTTTTTTATTGCAAATTGCGATTCTAGACATTATTTTAAGTAAAAATTGTTAAGGCTTCCCTGCACTCGAAGGTGACGGTTTTTGAGACGTCTTCAAATTTCTTAAAAAAAATATTTCGGTGAGTTTTCGTTTAAGAGAATGTATTTACGACACTATCAAATTCCAATATTCCATTTTCTTATCGGTTGAGGGAATAGTATTCAGCCTTCCACATCATATCCTAGGAGAGTTCGTAGGATCGTTAAAATATGGTGTGGAACCCTTTAATGTTTAACTGCCCGAAAATGGGACACCCTGTATATTTTTACTTCATGAGATACAGAATCAAATTCTGCATCGATTAGTAGTAGCATTCCCTATACTTATTTCTTTTTATCAATAATTGCGTTTATTGTATATTTTGTTAGAATCATCGCGATTTTTCGCCGTAAGTATCGACAAAAAAAATATTTATTGAGTTACACATTTAGATTAACTGGTATGCAAGTATAAACAAAAAACAAAGAAATTAACAAAGTTAACAAAACAAATAAAAATTAAGTTTAATGACTTGAGATACCCGGTAATTATATCCTAAACTTTTTGAAAGTGCGCAGTACTAAAGAACGCCTTCCAATAACAATAAAATGATTTTTTTTTTAATAAGTAACATTTAAAAAATGTGTCCAATATAATCTTTAAAAAAATCTTTAGACGCCTATTAATTCTTTGAGTTGTATGTGTGCAGTAATAAATTATAAAGGAAACCTGTAAGTTAGAAAACAAATTATGTTCCTCTGCCTGTGATTTACAGGGGGTTTACTCGTGTATGTAATTGTTTCCCGAAAATTATTTCGTAACCATCGTCGGACCACTCCATCATAATTAACACAGAAATCGCAAGACTTATAATTATCCCGTTTACGACTGCAGGATAGAAATATTTCAAGGCGGTCTAGGGGCCAATTACGGGCCATTTCTGTCACCGAAAAAATGCGAGCGCGCGGAACGTGTCTGTGATTGGCAAGGGGGCCCGCGACGCCCGCGGCCCGTCTGGGTGGGTGGATCGGCGCGGCGCCTTCTTTATCCCGAAACCGTCGATGCCGATCGGCCGCGGGCACATCTTCGGCCCGTCAAAATAAAATCCGAAATAATTAGGCGCACGTCAGTTTCACGACGCGCAAACGTCAACGCCGCCGACGATTTGTGGACGATAATTACACACGAACGCGAACGGGGCAATGAATGCTTCGTGCTCGAAATAGATTAGTTTGGAAGTAATGTAGACTTTTAGACGTCTTTTTAGGCTTCGTAATTATTAGATTTAGTGGTTGTTATGAGTATTTCATCAAAAATTTGTTCGTTTGTAGCCTTAGGATGAACGAAAATTCATCAAGCCTTAAATAGAATCGAAATATAACTTGAGGTTCCCTATTTGAGTATTTAATTTGAATCCGGGACAGTTCTGGATCTGCATAGTTTTTTAGCACTAAGAAAATAACAACACACAATAAGAGTCTGCGCACATCATGAATCGTTTAGCCCCTTGCGCACTCAAGCGTGTCTGAACACTGGCAAGACGGTGTTATCGTCGGTGACAAGTAAGTGACGCTGTAATCTGTTTTTTTTAAGAAAAAAGTAGTTAGCGCTGCGAGCGGAGACCGATTTACAATCGCAAAATTAATCGTGGGCGGGAAATTTGAATTCATTTAATAATACATTTAAGCGCAATGTTTACGAATTTCCAAATAAATTATTTGTAAATAACTGAAAACAAAACAAACCAGATATGTAGAATAACAATATATTGTACAAACATAAACTCAAATAGAGTATAGACATAAATTAATTTGAATCGTAATATATTCAAATTGGACATAACCTAACTATTAATTGTCAGCATGACATAAACCATAAAATAATAACTAGAACTCATTCATAAATCAAATAATTTATTAGATTAATAGAATAAAATTCACCGATTACAATCTCTCTATGGGATCACCAGGCAGCAATTCCTGCACCAATATCATCCAGTAACGCTACGGCTGAACGTCTTTACGTAACAATTTGCGACACGTTACGACAGAAAACTCAATGTGTTGTTACCAATAAACAGAAAATACTCAACAGTTGACAGAACGAATGACACTTTAGTGACAGCGGACCTTAAGCTATGGCACGCCTATGTTTATGCACCTATATCTTCTTCACTTGACAATAGTTCATCCTCTGAAGAGGAACCTGTGTTTACAACAAATTCCAATCCTTCTACCAAAGCCTCTACATTGTTATCTAAATTGAACGTGTCATTCTCTTCATGGATAGTATGATTAATGCAGTCAAGCCATTTGTCTCAAGTTACTTGTGCTAATGCATCAATGAATAATTGTCTAACATCAGATAACTTAAATGTTGTATTACGAACAGCCACATATGCTTTAACTTGAGCCCAAACCAATTCAATAGGATTCAGTTTGCAGTGATAAGGTGGAAGTCTCAAAACAATTCTGCCAGTTGCTCTAACAATTTCATCGACTCGATATGGTATTGTATTTTGACTTGTGTGCTCCTTAGCAAGAGCCAAAAGCTCAACCTTCAGCATTTGTTTGTTTGCTACTATATTTTTATTTAAAAGCCATTCAATGATTGCATCTTTATTCCAGCTTGAATTTGGACTCTGTTCTGCTTTCACAGAATGGTACGGTGGATTATCCATTACTAAGATAGGTCCTGGTTCTAATTTTGGAAGTACGTCTTGTATCCATGTTTCAAATACAGTAGAATTCATCTCTTCATGGTAATCACTAGTTTTTTTTTGACTAGAACATAACTAAGCCACCTTCAACAAAACCTGTCACTGCCAATATGTGTTATGATAAGACGTTTGCCTTTTCCACTGAGATCTCGAAGTCCTACAGAAAGACCTTCATTCAATGGCTGTCTTGCTGGTGTGACAGTCTTATCTTTCCAAACTTTTGATACGGTATGTCCTGCGTTAACCCATGTCTCATCCATATAATAAATTTTTCCACCATCCTGCCGATATTCACGAATTTTATTTAAATATCGACGACGCCATAAAACTATTTCTGGTTTGTCAAGAAGCATGTGATTTCTACCTCGTTTCTCAAATCGGAATCCTAACTCTTTTAAAATCTTCCATACAGTGGATCTGGACATTGGTGGTATAGTTTCGTTTTCAGTTATTGCCTGCAAACAACGTACTCTCCTAAGTAACCACTAATAAATAATAACAAAATCACAGCAATATCTGTAAAAAGAAAAATAATAACTAACCTGAAGAATTTTATCCTACGTAGGAATTTCGTTTCTTTGAAAAAAGTTGTGCACAGTGCGACGAATAGATTTTTTTTTATTTTCGTCTAAGTTTGTAAACAAGGTTGCACGAGATCTTTTCTTGGATGGTGATGAAATAGTTCCCTCATTCTCTATTTCCCTAACAATTTTCCATACAGTGCTTTTTGAAATACCACTGTCTCTTGCAGTCAATGCCACGGCCTGAGACTTCGACATTCCTTCAGTAACCATATGCTTGTTATATATATTTAATGCCATATGCCGTTGTCCACTACCAATACGCTTTCCTTGTGCATTTTTTACAGGCATAAATGCATCTTCATTTTGTTCATCGGCCATAGTTAACAGGTTCATAACTGATAAATAAAATATAAATGTATTACAACTAATACTGATTATAAAAGGGAAAACTTACCATAAACTTTCAGAATTAAGCAGCGTCCTGAGAAGAACGTTTGTAAAGAATTCAAAGTAATTCGGAAATACGACTGAACTTTTGTAAACAAAACACACGATAAATATTTTTATAGGTTATGACAATCAGCTGTTTAAGGTTTAAGCGGTTACATAAGCGGTCGCCTGTTCTAGTGTAAATCTGGTCGAAATTTTGACCAATCATAAGGAAGGAAAAATACGTCCTATCTCCTCCACACTGTTTTCTTAAAAAAAAAAAACGGACTATAGTAAGTTGTGTTTTCAATCATCTAACAAATTATTGTGTATTGTATTTCAATATTTAACCAAAAGACTTTTCAGTGTTACAAGTTTTAAATACTAGAGTAATTTAAGCTGAAGGATGAAGTTATTTGAAGTAACGGGAGCACGTCATTTTTAAATAAATCTATCATCTGAGAGAAAAACAACGCATTCCTTCCACTCCTCAAATATTACATCAATTTTACGTATTTATTTCACGACTGGTCACGTCTTCTCCAAATGACAAATGACTCGAAGGCGACAAAAGCCTTTTTTTACATGACACCGGCATTCGTTTGTTAATTTATCTCGACGCAACACAACTATTCAATACTCGTAATCGTAAAAATGCAAATGCACGCGCCGAATCATCTTATCTCCGGCCACATTTCTCCTCCATCATCAAGGGAGGAAGATCGTCCGTTTACCGTTTTATTTCCTCCGCCATTAAGAAGAAGTCGCCGTGCATCATCATAAAACGGGCGGCGGAGCTTCTTTTTTAAAAGGCGAGAAAACACCTGTAGCGTCCGCCTTATCGGGTCCGGAGTGTCGGGATACTTCGACACTTCATAAATACGGAGATAATCCGTCGTTAAGCTGCCGTCGTGTACAACACGGACGGATGAAGAGGATGGGACAGTCATTTCTAAATCACTTTTCGAGAGGGGGGACGCGCCGTGACTACTTCGTGGGACGTGTTCGATAATAGCTTCGAGTTTTAAAGATGAGTTTATCTGGAGATTTATTTTTTTAATGCGTTTTTAATTTATGAAGGTTTCGGAAACGATGTACTTAATTTATCTCAAATTTTTTTCACTTAGGAATCATTAAAACGAAAAGACATTTCCAAAAGCAATTACTCTTTGCATAGTGTCATCATCATCATTAGGGACATTCCGGACGCGCAGAGATTTTATAGAATTCGTATCG
The DNA here is from genome assembly GCA_036172665.1 of Prosopocoilus inquinatus. NCBI lineage: Eukaryota > Metazoa > Arthropoda > Insecta > Coleoptera > Lucanidae > Prosopocoilus > Prosopocoilus inquinatus. Next base: position 6,451,225 of record CM069873.1, read on the forward strand.
TTAATTCGATTCGAAAATATTTTTCTGTATTTGTTTTTTTTTTTTATTTTTTTAGTTTTGAGTGATCAACGGAATTCATACTTAGAGAAGGCTGTGATTGATGCTGTGTGGTTGGATACACTGAGAAATAAATAATAAATTGACAATTGTCATATTTGAGGTTACGCTCATGCTTTGTACTATCTTTATTTTATGTTGTATGGATACTGGTATAAATGCTTTTCTTAGAATGTTACAGGAGGTTCTATAAGAGAAATCCGTTTATTATCAATCATTTAAAGAAAATAATTGTCACAATTCTGACATGTCAAATTTTTAATTTCAAACAGCAATCCTATGTTGCCAACTTTTTGGGAAATATCATAGCCTGCTCTAATTATAAATTCCATTGATCGCATGGTACATTGGCATGTTTGAAAAATTATATTCTAAATTCGTCTTTTACTTTTGGTTTTACACAAAATTCAACAGGCCTACTTTTGGTTGTTAAATTGTCAAAATTGTTTAGTAAGCATTTCGCAAGCACACTCAACGACACGGGGTGGTTAATTGCTGCGGAAACTGTCTACATGCATTACCAACGCGACGTTTGCTTTACTTGCAGATCAAAATCCTTTTCGCTTTTGAAACGTTGGCAAAATCGTATGAGGGGATTCCTTGCTGACAATTGATGTACAAGTTGTTGAACTTACTTGCAATTCAGCACCAGCAGATCGTATTTCATTCAAACAATTATCGCGCTCGCTCATTAATTGTGTTTCAAACGAGATCTGACAGGTTTGATACATCGACTTTTGTACCCGAGCTTTTAGAAGATGCGCTTTGTCACATACTGTACGGATAGTTTAAAAATGGAAATTTACAAACCAATTCATTCATTATTAAGTCATTATGCATTCGGACAGTGATTAGTAGAAATGAGTACGTCACAGTGAGTTGGTAAATCGGATGGCCTCTTGGCCTCGGATGAAGAGCCAAAGAACATTTATGATAGCGTAAACCTTTTAATTGATTATATTTATGTTCAGTTTACGAGTATTCTACTTCGTGACTTGGCGTAGACTTTGTAACCCTTCTTATATCGTGAAATGGTGAAGGCCCTTCTTATTTCGTAACATGGTGGAGGCCCTGACAATATGTAACTGTAATTAACACTAAGTTTGATGTAGCTGAGTATACGTCCTGTGTGTCATTAGAGAGAGTGTGCTCTTGAAAAGAAAATTGACAGCTATTCCCTACTACTACTCATCGATTTACAGGAGTTGGCTATGGAAGACAAAAAAAAATATCTTTTGTCCTTATAATAAATGGGTCGGCCTATTAGCGTCTAAATTTTAAACAAAACTAACTTATTGTACAAGGATGCTAAAATATTTTTGGTCAACTTTTCGATCCAAATAATTTTTCGTGCATCGCGCGGCCGGAGGTTTTGGCAGCAATCTTAGAGAAGAAAAAAAAACACTTGACAATAGTCTGCAAGATCGATTGTTTTTCTTGCGGCAGCGGCGATTGTGCATTTTTCGTTTTACTTAATAATACTAATAATGACAAGTTATCGATTTTCTTTTGTTTCACTTTAAAATTATTCGTTCTGCATTAAAAAAAAAACAGAGAAAAAAATTGAAAACAAACAATTAAAAAAAAACAGTTGACAATAATCTGGATTATTTTGTTTTGCCTTTTTGTTTTACGGCGATTGTGATTTTTTTTGTTTTACATAATAATAATAATGACGAGCTCTCGATTTTCATTTGTTTAATAGTCACGAGCTGTCGATTTTCTTTTGTTTTTCATTAAGTTTGTCTCCACACTTTTCGTTCTGAATAAAAAAAAAACAAAAACAGAAGAAACTTGAATATAGAAAAGAAATTAATCTTTTCCTTCCCTTAACTTCTTCGTTGCACGGACTTTTTTCTTCGTATCCATTTTCTTTTTGCTTCTGCATTAGAAAAGAAAAACAAAAGAAAATTGAAAACAAACAATTGAAAAAAAAAACAGTTGACTATGATATCACAGATCGATTATTTCTCTTTCTACAGCCGGTTTTTTTTTGTTTTAACATTAATATTCAAGTTAATGGAATTTCTTTTGTTTTCATTCAGTTTTTTTGTTCTATACAAAAGATAAAAATCTAAAACAAATGAGAAAGGAAATTTAGAAAAAACACTGACAGTAGTCTCAGAAGAAAATTGTTTTTCTTTCTTCTTTCTTTCGTTCGATTGCTCTCCTCAATCATAAGTTATTCTTTTTTTTGTTTTTCTTGAAAATATCGACAAGTTTCAGATTTTCTTTTCTTTTTCTTCTTTAAGATTATGTGCAGATTTTTCGTTCTGTATTTAAAAAAAGAACAGAAGGAGAAAATGAAGAATTAAAGAAGAAAAACAATTGACGATAGTTTATCGTTTTTCTGCAGATTTTTTGTTTTGTTAATAATAGCCACGAGCTGTCGATTTTATTTTTGTTTTTTATTAAAAATGTCTCCGGACATTATTTATTAATAAATAAAAAAAAACTGAAGAGAATTAAAGATTGAAAAGAAATTAAAAAGGAAACGATTGAGAACAGTCTGCGAGGCAATTGTTTTTTTTTTTTTCGTTTTTTCTTCTTTCCCTCGACTTCTTCTTTGCGCACTTTTTCGTTCAAATTCGTTTTATCTTTCTGCAGAGGCAATTTATTTCTTTTGTTTCTATGCAGAACAAAAAATTTAAAGAAAAGAAAAACAAAAGAAAGTATTCCTTCAAATTCGTTTTTTCTTTGCTTCCAATTTTTCTTCCTGCAGAGGCAATTTATGTATTTCTTTTGTTTTTGTACAGACCGAAAAATTTACAGACAAGAAAAAGTAAATTAAGTAAAACTAAAAGATAACGACAATCGCCGCTAAAGAAAGAGAAACAATCGAATTCAGCCACTGTTTTAAACTGTTTTTTTTTTTTTGTAATTGTTTTTAGTAGTATGGGTTCCGTGGAGTTTCGTGAAAGCGCCTAAATCTTAATACTTATTCAATTTTTATTTTTAGAGAGACGTCCATTTTATTTATTTGTTTCAACGCAACGTTCCTAGTGTTTGGGAACGTCGTCTTCGAACTGGAACATCAAGTTCTTGATCAAAGTGAAAATCGCCGAAGGTCCCCTCAATCGTCTCCTTGTATTCTCCCTCGCCGCCCTCTCTGGATGAAACAAGTCAACTAAAACCAACTTAATAAAAAAAAAAACCGTTTTGAATTCAGGAATTTATTTATTTGCAGCGTTGCAAAAAATCGTTTGCTTTCTAGGAACGTCAGGAATGTTCCGCAGCCTAGTCATCAATCATCAAGCATATCTCTCATCATTCATCATTTATAGACTTAACTTTAATGATAAAAATATAAGTATAAGAATGTAATGTAATGTAATTCGTAGGCAACGAAATGATTACAGCAGCAAAAACGATAATGATGCCCCCCGATAATTTTAATAGTGTAGAATTAAGGTCAGCGGCGTTCATCTCCCACACGGGCAATTAAATGCTCTTGAAGGGGGCTAATTACGGTTGCGCCGGAGATATCTAATTGCCGCTTCGGCGTTGTTTCGAACGTGCCGAATGTGCGGTGCGCCCAAAAATTTATAATAATTTCTGGGGCCGTTCCGTAAAACGTTGCCTTCAGCGGGGGTCTAGACGTTTAGCCTTAGTCCACGCTCGGGAATTCGAAAATGCAAGTAATTTCATGTGATCGCCGCCCGCCCCACTGCCATTATCAAATCACAATGTTTAGGGGGGCCGCGAATCATTGTTATTACGGCACCTTTTGATTTACGTCGATCGAACGCAGCAGCGCCGAGAGTGATGCGGTGTTTCTTCTTGACAATTTTTCCACGGAATGTATAAATTATTTATAAATATTTTTTAAGAGTTGTTATTATGTAAATCTTGATTTTTATGGGCCGTGTAATTTGTATTTTTTCGTTGAATAAATAACCCATTAAAATCCACCTATCAGAAATGAAACTGTATTTATGACATTATTTTTTTTTTCTTTTTTGTCTTTAATTAGGCAAACCAAAATACTCTCTTCCTCTTCTTCTTCTTTTAATAATAATTTTTAAAACATAAAATTCATTAGATAAGCAAAGTAAAAAGAGCTATTATAAATCAGTGCTTTCAACATGAGATTATTGCTTTCTAAAAAAAAATTCTTTCTTCTCAAGGCCATTTTAGACTACCCTATTTCTTGCTTGTAATACAAGATTTCGTTTTACTCTTTTAAACTTTTAAGTTAATTAAAAAAAAAAATGTTGCAAATCGTTTTTGGTTACAGTGGATCCCTCGAGTAGCCTTGTACAGCTGTTTCAACCCCATTTGGGCCTTCGTCAGCACAAGCGCAGTTCGAGAGTTCCACGCAAACCAAAATGACTTGTCCAAGGATATTCGCAATGCAATGTCAAGTCAAAAAGCGATCGTGGGATGTCGCTGTTTATGCCAATCATTAATTTAATTTTTGCAACCAAATTTAAATTGAATCAAAAACTAATTTAATTTTTTGAATAAATATTTGGAGCTTTTCTTTTTGTAAAACTGCCAGACAGTTATAAAACTAACGATCACGTACGTCTGCAAAATTTGAGCAAGAAACAAAAAAGGGGGAACGAAACTCGAAGTGTGGGAACAAATGAGATTGAGATATTGAGGTCTATGGAGCGAGAAAAATAGACAGAGAGAACAGAAGAAAAACAAGCAATTATTAAAATTCAACCAAATATTAGCCAGGGCGCAAAGGGCAAGATGGTGAGGGTATATGGCCAGAAGGTCGAAAGACAGGTGGTAAAAAAAGTTCCATTAGGAGAGAAGAAGGAGGAAGACGGAGAAGAAGGGGCAAGAAAACGAAGAATTATACAGAAGGTGGAAGAAATAGAAGGAGGCAGAAGGTGGAAGACCTAGAAGAAGGAGGAAGAAGAAGGAGATGCATGAGTCGAAAGGCAGAAAAGGAAAAAAAGGGGAAAGAAGGAGTAGAAGAAGAAAGAGATGTTCTCGGAATACAAAGTCGGTTTCAGAAATTCGATCAAATTTTCTACAAGAAATAGAATCCCTTTACATTAGAAAAATTATCAGTACGGCCCTGAAACTTATAATTGCAAACATTAAACGTCACTGTCAAGCTATAATTAGCAATGAACAAGGAAAACATCTCCGCTATAATTCAAACACTGCAGACCTACAAGAAGCTTACGAGCGATCCGGAAAACCACTCCTCACTTCTGATGGTAAGTCATACCTACCTGGCGTCCTCCTCCCAAAAAAAAGAAGAAATAAAATTTCAGGATAAGACCACTCTATTATACACGGCAACTTTAATGGACAGCAAAAACGAAAGAGTCCTTAAGCTCTGCTTGGATATTATAGAAGACTTCGTCCAGAATGATGATTCGCATCAGATGTTACTGGCTACATTCGGGGTGTTCGAAGCACTCGAATCGCTTGCCATAAGGTTGGTAAGAGGTCAAAAGGGTCTTTCTTCCTTAAATTAAATTAATTATTTTTTTTTTTAGGTTAAGGGGGAGCGACACGAAACTATCGAATAGGGCGACGGAAATCGTCGACATCCTTCGAAGGTCAGCCCCACCAGCCTACAGCACCAGGTTGAGGACCAAGGGGAAGAATTTAAAGAAACCGATGCTGATGTATCAACTTTTCGTGCCCAACTTAAACCCTGTATTTATGCAACCAAATTGTTTTAACGATGTTACCAAAACAGTGTGTGTTTTGCAGGAAAATCGCGCGCGACTCGACGACGCCCTTGTACGTATCAGGGGCCTGGTTTCGTTTGTTGTGGACTTAGATCAGCAAAGGTGCACCGTTAGATTAGCCCCCAAATTAGCAATTAAGAGTGTGGTGGAAAGGGTGTTCGAAAAATGCAGAATTAGGTGTCTGGTTGTAACCAAGAATCCTATGGATTTTAGCGAGGTAAGAAAAGCTAGTATTTTTTTTTTTTTGAAGAAATGTTCTGCTTTGACCTGGATGCATTATTATCAAAGTTTGCAATACTCACTGGAAAATCCTTATGAGAATCCATGATGGATGGGTGTATAACATTCGGTGCTTGTAAACAAACCTTTGCGCTGATTTTTGTGTGCGCTTGCGATACCGTGCGAGTTGCGCTGCTACGTTGGACGTCATAAGGCGACGCAGGAGTCAGCTTTGTACCAGGACGTCAGGATGCGAAAGAAGGTTCCATCAATTCCGCTGGTGTGTAACTGAGAGCCCAAGCCCGGTATTACGCAAAACTTGCCACCGTTTGTGGTTTATAATACGTGTACAATACACATAACAATTTACTAATAACATAATTTTTCTTTTTTTTTTGCAAAAATTTGGCTAATAGAAATCGTCAACTTTATTTAAAAATATGAAAGTTTCGGAATTATATTCAAAATATTTGATCTGAACGGAAGTTGAATTTATAAAAGTTATTCTCAGTTACACTTTAAAAGCTTAATATAATAATAATAATAAATTTGTAATAACTAAAGTGACAAATTGACGATAATAAATAATAAACTGGAGAGTTCCTAAATTATAAAAAAAAATGTTTTCATACTGAAGTTATTACTCTGTTGCTACATACATTAAGAAATATTAATATGCTCGGATATTTATTTTATAAACCACACAAGTGATACAATATTAAGGTTATAGTTCTAATTCCAATAGTCTTACAGTGAAGTGTATACACATACACACATCTAAATTTGAAATTTATTTTATAAAGAGGCGTCAGGAAACGCTGAAGGGAAAAAGGTGTCGAATTGTGTCCCCCTCCCAATACTAAAGGGTACCTAAAGTGGATACCGACCATCACTGAAAATTGGCTCGAGTACGGTTCGAAGCCATGACCTTGCGATTGGTCCGGTTGTTGAACCGTTGTCGCCTCCCTCTCTTTCCAAAAAGTATTTTGAAGAATACTGTTTAAAAGTAAAGTTATTTTCTTGGTTTTGTTCGGTTGGGTTATCCCGCCTTACCAAAATTACAATCTGGTCACTTTGTACTTAAAAAATGCGTAAATAAGACAGACCTCGTCTAATTACATAAGTTATTTAATTTCAAGTAAAATCTCTCTACGGGATTCCTTTTACGATAAAAATGTAATACACTGTTATAATCAGACTTTGGATTGTTATACGCACAACAGTAACACATCGCTGTGTTGATCGGTTAGCAATAAGATCCCGAAATTCCGCTGTCTGGTAATAAAAACTTTATTTATACACATTTATATACTAATTGTTAGTTATCCAAATTAACTCGTATCTTCTTCAACCGACTTGTGTAATTTTTCAACAGATTAAACTTTTTATTATAGAAACAAAAAATTTTCCCCAGTGGCGTAACTGGAAGTCAGGCCGTAGGGTTGCAAAATGTTTACCAGCGCTTTTTATTATTTTTATAAATAAATAAATTGCAAATCAGTTTGAACTGCAGATCTCCTGACACATGTTTAGGTAAAAAAATTGGTCGCAAGATGACGTGCCTAAACCGTTGTAATTTAATTGTGATGATTGAAAAAGTAACTCACTATTTGACTCTTTTATTAAAAAAAAAACTTTAGCATTTAAATAACAAAATTAAGGGCCGATTTCATAACATACCTTAAATTTAAAGTTACTTTATCCTTAAAAAAATACATTTGTTTCCCTATTCTTAAAATGTCTTTAAATTAAATCTTCCTTAAAGTCTGATTATGAAAACGGCTATAAGAAACGTTGAAAAGTTCATTTTTTCAGCTGCGCACTTTCTGCACATTTGCTTTTATATTGTCCTATTAAGAAAAAAAAATAAAAGAGTTATAAAAATTTTAGGTTCCTGAACCCGAAGCTGTGCGTAAATTATTTATCAAATAAATCTGTTGACAGCTGGTTTTGAAATTGTTTCCCGGAGCAAAATTAACGGCGACTATAGATTAACAGATAGCGCTGTTTATGTTTGGATATTCTTGTTGTGTTCTAACTGTTTCTGTTCTGTTCAACTTTATTTAATCGAAATTGTTTTCGAAACATTATTTCTTGACATGAGTCTGTTAAGCTTTTTTCAGCTGCTTTCAAATTGTTCGTCCATAAATAAAAACAACAAATTGCAACCCATGACAACAGATGTCGCCACTAATGTTTGTTCATGCAGAGCTTGTTGTTTTTGAACTTTCTGTCTGGGTTTTCGGTAAATAAAGAGTACGAAGTTACCACTCAGCTTAACAGAAGGCGCCACTAGTTCTTGCGCTGTAATTACTACTTGTATTTAAAATTTTCTTTATCCCACATTGTTTTTGAATGCTCTCAACGATATTCAGTTGGTTTCACATCTTTTCCGGGCAAGTTACACATTTACTTATATAAGTGTCGATATTTGGTACCCACCTATGTCGATATCTGGCTCAAAACAGTTTTTAATATGTCGATAATTGGTACAAAGCGTATATTCCAAATTATTCAAATTTTTATAAAAAAATATGTAAATCTTTTTTAAACTTGAGTATTCCATTGGAACAAAGAATAATACAAAAATTTATCTTGAAAATTTCAGAACTCTAACTATGACATAGTACTTTTGACAGGGTAATCTTTCGACAAAATCTCTTAAGATGTCGATAATTGGGACATTTACCTTACTTAAAGTGATATTTTTATCAAGTTTGTCTTTTATTATTTTAAATAATTTGGTTTAATGAACGTCTATATAGACTTCTCCTCAAAGTTCTAGATATTTACTGTCCACGGAGCCAAGTAAATTCGCAAGCGTCCTCTATATTTTTTTGTCGCAACTACATTCAGTTCTTTACTAATTCTAGACTGGACTTCGGAGTATTGGTCTTTCAAATGAGTGAACTTGCGTTTATTTTACATTTTCTGTATTCTATTGCCTAAACTGAAATATTTATTACAACGTCCTTCTTTTTTTTATTTATGATTTTTTTGGGTAAAAAATTGATTTCTTAAAAGTCTCCGATTTAGATCAAATTTTGTAATGTCCATAATTTTCATTAATTTTGGAAATGAGCTTGACTTTAATTTCGTTAATAAAATATAGAGGTTCCATGCAATTACCGTAGCAATTACAAATCTAGAACTCAATCGGAAACAATATTAATTCAACTAAAAAGTCAACTCATTAAAGTCTTTCGAAAAAAAAAACGATTTCATTTTAGGCGAGAAGAGAATATAGAGGGCGCGCAAGAAGGAAACTCAATTTCATGAAAACATTTATTGATAACCTAAGCAAAATACAAGTTGACGTTTTCAATACTTGTAAAAAAAAGACTGATAGCGTTTTCCACTGGCTGCACTAGCATGCACTGAGTGTATCTCCATCTTGCTTCAGCTTTATGTAATAAAACGAGATGGAAATACAAACAGTGCACAAAGAATATAGAAGACGCTGATTCCATGGACATTACAAATCAAGAACCAATTCCTAAAAGATATTTACATAGACCTCTGTGAAGAGATTGAATTTAGCTTCGGAATGAAAAATACAGGCCTAAATTGTATTAAAAAAAAAAAACATTTTATTTTAGCCTATAGAATGTAGAGAAATTTTCCCGAAATTTTCATTAACTTTCCGATTTTTTGTAAAATTTCGGTAAAGAAATGTAGAGAGCGCTGGCGAATTTATTTGATGTCATGGACATTATAATTCTAGCACCAAGCAGGGAAACGGTAAACGTTAATTCCACTAAAAAAACTTACATTTAAAGAAGTCTTGTGGAGAAAAAAATAATTTCACTTAAGACAAGAGTGAATATAGGACGTGAAAAATTAAAAAAAAAATTCACGGACTTATGAAACAATTTACGATGAAGAAAAAAATTCCTTGAAATTTTCACTAGTTTTGTAAGAGTTGGAATATAGTGTCGGTAAAAAAATATAGAGGGCGCTGGTTCCACGTACATTACAAATGTAGACCTTATCGATTCAGCCAATAAATCATAAATTAAGAAAAGAACCTTGTAAAAGAAATATATCACTTTATACGATAGAATAATATTTGATCATACTTCCGACAAAAGAAATGTAGAGAGCGCTGGCGATTTTATCTGATTTTCCGTGCGAATTCTAGATTTGTAGAAAAAGAAAATAAACAAAAGAAAAGGCGGCGACTGTGTTCTTCAGAAGCTTCAAATTTCGAGCCAAAAAAAGAAAATCCGTCTAGATTTTTATAAATGGTGCGCATACAATTTAGATTTAAGTTTTACGGAACCGCTAACGAATAAATTGCATAAACAAAACAAAAGAAGAACGGAAAACAAATACAAAAAGCGGAAAACAATTGACGCAGCAGGGTGTAAATGCTTAAATTATTGGGGGGGACAAGAATTACTGTCGGAAGCAAAAAAAAAGTAGACGAAAAACAGTTTCCTGTAATTATTCTTTCTCAAAATGGTAGATATTGATTAAAGATGACTTCACAGATAACATTAAAAAAACTTAAAAGCTTTAAAATTTAACAAGTTTAAAACTTTGATAAAATCTCTGAATTCATCATTAATCAATACCATTTTAAGAAATAATAATTACAGGAAACTATTTTTTGTCTACTTTTTTTTGCTTTCAACTGTACATAGTTCTAACGAAACGAAAGATGAGCGGGCAACAAAAAAGCAAGGAAAGATAACGATTTAGTAATTGCTTCACAAAAGTCAATCATTTGAAATTGACGTCTGAAGTAAAACACATTTTTTGAGTTTTCTTACCGTTTTTCAGTCGATTTCCGAAAATAATCTCTCGAGATTTATTAAATGCGCTGTGTCTACAAGAGGTTCGTTATTTTTGATTTTTTTTTAATTATTTCATACGTATTTGAAAATAGATTTCATCAGAAGTGTAACTTCGAAATAAGTTTTTTGCATTTTCGCAATTGTGAATCTTTTTAGAGATCAAGAAAATCTCCAGTTCTCTGCTCGCCGACAAAGTGCATATTTTTACTTTAGGTTTCGAATAGGCAGGCGGCTATAGCGGCGAGTCGGTTTGCGATCCCCACAACCCCCATACCTACGCCACTGATTTTCCTCCTTCACATCCTTGGTTTCGTTTATAAATAAACCAACGACTACTTAAAAAGAAACAGGGTTGGTTTATTAAATCTGTAATTTTTACCTTTGCCAAAATTGAAAATCTTTTTCCGACAAACGAATAGTTTCATTGACGTGCTGCAAAACGTGTTTTTTTTGTATTGTTGCCAGCTTGCATTCTGCTCAAAGCAGAGCAAAATATTACGCCGACGCTGGAAATAAATCAGAAATAAGAAAACAGCGCACTTTATAGCAACGGGGAATGCCCCGTTCCGAATTTCATCTATCGCTTCTAGACGTTTCTAAATAGGGGAACTTAAAAATTAATAAATGAAGCATCGATTAGGTCACCTTGATATCTTGAGTGAATTTATTGAATGATAATGGATGGTATCAGTAAACACCACGCGTCAGGCGTCAGAGATAAATAAAGCATAACAATTTAATTCAAATTTCTTTTTGCAGAAGCATATGGAATCTTTTGGAAATGGAGATTAAAAAAAAATTTAATGTACGAGCACGTTTCTTATCTGTGACGACTTGAGTTTCACTGATACTATTGTAACGGGATTATTAAATGCACTCAAGAAAAATTAAATTTCAATTTAGTATTCAGAATCATCTAGAAACGGCAGATAACACTTCAGAGGGGGGCATCCCCTGTTAATATAAACTGCACCGTTTCGTTCCTGGCTCAATTCAGTGAGTGCTTTCTCGAAAGAAGGTGTAACTGATATTTTGCTTCCACTAAACAGAATGCAAGCCAAACGCGATTTTGAAAACGCTTTGCAGGACGTTAACAGAAATATATCTTTGTCGGAAAGTGAAGTTAGAAGAAACAACGAGATTTTGGCAAAGGTAAATAATTTAAAAAATTATATATATTTAGTTTTCCCCTTTTGTCAATTTATTTTTTCCGAATTTGTTAAATGATTTTCCTGTTTCGGAATCGTTTAACAAGTTTAGAAACAAAAGGAGAAAACTAAAACGAAAATACTATTTTCTATTCACGTAGGTTGTTGATTTATTTGTAACCGAAATGAAGAAGGATTCTTTGTTTGAACAATTTTACGAAAGGGTTTTCTACGGTGGTAGTTTTTACGATGGGTTACGCGTAGGGGAGCCAAGCGAATTTGACTTGGATTTACTTTTGCGAATTCCTGAACGTATATCTGCTACTATTGACGTCACTAACATACCAGGCTTTGTTAATTGCAAAATTGTCAACAAGTCTTTGATCACAAACAGGTAAGTAAGTTAAAAAAATGTCCACTTGTATTTGATTTATTATTACGCAAAAGTGTCTTATAATAAAAGAATACATTCCCCATAATTTAAAAACTAACGAACAGAGTGCGTGAAACTCTTTGTTCAGTTCAGTTAAATGCCAAATGTTTTGAAGAATTTATTTGGAATGGTCAAATAGTCTTCCAATTCTTTTCTGAAATTCAATTTAATCCAGAAGAATCGACTCTTGGTTATTATTATTTACGACCTGGCTTTTGTTTAGGACGTTTTTGAATATGATTAACAACGAGGGGTACATTGAAGCTACGTCAGTTCGTGCGTGGATGGAAAGCATAACAACCAAAGCACTAAAAATATTATGTCCCAAAGGACAGCTAACAGTTCTTTCGCATACTTTCACGGTAACTAACCTTAGCCTTACTATACTCATTACTTTATTTATGAGAGAATCTGCTTTGATTAAATTGTGCCTTTACTTAGGTGACAACACGAAAAAGCGGACCGGCAATGACAATAATATTGCTGAACAAACCAGAACTATCATTGGATATAGACTTCATTCCATGTTTTGTCTTTCGCAAAAATGAATGGCCGAAAGGTGGTTATCGACCAAATCCAATTCCTGATAAGGTATCGTGAAGTGCAATCAATTTTACACAGATTCTATACAGGATGATTTATTTATTTGTGGGTTAATAAATTTCAGCCGGAATTTTTCATAGTCCCAAAAACTCCGAAGCGTCCGAATTTGCCCACCAAGACTGAATTGCTATGGCGTTTATCATTCCAAGAACAGGAGAGAAAGATGATGGAGGGCAAACAATTTCTGAAACCTGCCCTAAGATTGCTAAAGGTGAGCGGATTCACAGATCTTCTGTAACCTATTAGGAGATGATTTGAAAATGATGTTTTAGAGATTACGTGACAAGGAAGGTCACAATGCCATTGCAAGCTATTATATTAAGACTGTATTTTTGTGGCAAGTGGAGGAAGACGACGCAATTTTCAAGAGCAGTCTAGCTGAATGTTTCAACGCGGTAATATTTAATATCTTAGCTTTTTTTACTGCTGAGGTGTATTGAACGTTTGTGGTTTAAAGATGCTGGAAAAATACATTGAATGGCTGAAGGAGGGGGAAATTCCTTATTTCTGGAATCAAAAGAACGATCTACTGGTAGGAGTCAAATCTTCCACTTTGGAAAATTATGCGAACCGCTTGAGGAGAATGCGAGCATTCGGTATTACTGCATACATGTAATGCTAATAAGTTTATGTTTTTTATGAAGTATTAAAATTTATTTGAACTTCAATAAAGTTTAGTTATATAAGATCGATCTTTTATTGCAGCACGTTCCACCTACCTCAATATACAGAGTATTGATTCATTAGACATAGTACACTTTGAAATGTTCCGCCTTTTCCAGATTGCGAAATTAATAGTACTTAAATATTCGTTATCTCACTGTCAAATCACCAGACGTCACCGTTTATGAATTGCATGCTTTGTTGCTGTTTGTAAGAAAATTTTAAAAATTAAATTTCAGTTTATAAGAAAGTTGGTACTCGTGAGCAATAATTGTACGCGTTTAAGTTATTTTTTTATTGTTTTTAATCATTTATTATTATTATTATTATTATTAATATACCCTTCTACAAGGTTGTGATAGAAATTGCTTCTTTCTGAAAATATTTTTATTCTTACTGGGTGTCTGAACAAAGTTGGACGAATAATAACTTTAGTTTTCTTTAATGGATTTTTCAATTTTTAATCTACTATGAAGTTTAAACTGTCAATTATCATTATCAAGTATCTTCCCAAGTGAAACCGCCGCACACGGTAAAATCCTAATTAACGAAAGAACAACACAGACATTATGAACTGATTTGCGCTCAGAAATCGCTTGTCGTAAATACCTGATTAATCGAAGTTATCTGGCTTTGAAAAGCATCAAAGAAATTACCCTTTCAGAACAAGGCATAATATTTTTTCCGTTGTGAGCTTTTTACAAATCTTAATTCTTTAGGTGGCTACTGTTTTTTTAAGAGTAGATTGCGTAAGTGATTCAAGCAAGCCAGAATTAAATTAAACCAAATAAGAAATTTGTATTTTTTTTTTTTTTTGACAGAAAATGTAAATTCAGGGTGTTAATAAGTAACCCGCACACACCTTGGCATGTGATAGTAGAGATCAAAACAAGAAAAATACTCTATACAGTGTGTCCATGCCATGTGGTTACTCTTCAAGGATTTTTATTTTTGACGTACAATTCCGGAACTATAAACAAAATAAAAAACTGAATTTTCCGGCGAAAGCGGAAGTGATATGAATTTTCTTATTTTAAACGGAACACATTTTTACATATTTGGTATCGTATCTACAGTTTGGTTTCTTTGACAACGAACTTTTTTTTTTAATCTGCAAAGCTAGGAATTGCGTATTTTCGTTACACAGAGTGTTTGGCTATTGCCCGGACAAATTAAAATTGTAGATTCGGGTTGCCAAGAAGAGTAAAAATGTCCTATCTAATGTACGTTCTGTCCATTTTTGAAAAATTTCAAAAAGTATGAATTGTTTGGAACCGCTGTGCTAACACGTGCAAGATCATCGCTTCTGACATTTTTTGTGAAATCGTAACATGTTTATAAATATTATCAAAAACATAAACCTTACGTCAGCGTCCTTCGAGCTTTAATCAATCCTAAAATAATAAAACTTTACTTAATCCAGCGGTTTCCAAACTGTACTGTACTAAGCCTCCCCGTATTCGATTTTTTTTTTTTTTGTAAAATCAACAATGTTTATAAATATTATTAGAAACACAAGCCTTACTCCAACGTCCTTCGAACTAACTTCTATCAATCGTAAATAAAATAAAGCTTTATTTCATGCAGTGCAGCGGTTTCCAAACTTTTGGTCGGACAGACAACGTTTGCGACATTGGAAATTTTAATCAGCGATTTCTAAACAATTTTTTTTTAAATTTTTGTTTGAATTTTTTTCCTCGACAACGAAAGCCGTAGCACCCCGGATTATCAGATATCTAATATGTTGCGTAAAGGTGTCCAATCAATTACCTAACACCCTGTAATGCCATCGGATAATTCGAGAAAATCACTCCTTTGATTGCATTTTGGTTTTTTACGTTCTAAAGCCGGCAATACATGTTCCAATAATTTCACGTAAAAATTCGTGCATAAACATGTGTGTAAGCATTGATGAATTGGAATTTGCAATACACGTTTTAATTATAATAATAAAAGTATGTTCTGCTAAATAGTAATTTAGAATGTTAACGTTGGTTACAATGGTGACTCATCAATGCTTGTAACTTCAAGTTATTTTCTTTAAGCAGCTGAGAATGTGGGATTATGTTTTCAAGGATATCATCCAAGCGGAAAACACATGGTTATCACCGGGGATAAGAATGGGCCCACTTGTTCCGCGTATTAGTTCCGTCCAGAATAATTTCTGCAAAGTACGAAACTCGTAGTGCATCCCTTTCCCTCCCACTCACTCAATAGCTATTTAAACACATCGGAGCCGCGTGAGGAGTAAATAACATGTGTGTTTTTTTTTTAAATACCATGGTGGGCTATGCAAAATATAATTCATGCCTTAGCACCATTTGTATGTACTTCAACAACTAAACTAAATTTCTAGGACAGATCCTTTAGATGGCAAAAATGATGCCCTGGTAGCTCCTTGAATGCGTTTGAATCAAGAAACGACACGAAATGTATTTCCCACAGTCGCTCCTTATGGCATTTAAAAAAAAACACACGTAAGTGCTTTCGGTGTATAAAATGTCCCAACACTAAGTGGGCCGAATTCATTTCCCTGGTTATCGCTGATTTAACTGTCTGCAAGTTAAAATTGTTTATAAACGTGTACCCACTTGTACCAGCTGAAGTTGTTCTTCATTCATCTGACCCAACAGCAATAATTAAAGTCACTAAAATTTATTAAAGTTTTACGTCAAAAACCTTGAGAAATAAAACTTGTTCTTCTGGCCAATTTTTCATGAATAAGTTCATGTATTTTTTTTTTTTGCTGGCTATACATGTTAAATTATAGATTTTGTCATAAATTAAGTGTAATTTATGATCATGTATTGCGGGCTTTACGGCATATTCAATTTCTACTTCTTCAAAGAACATTTTTAATTAAATGCTTATTAAAAAAGAGCATTGAGTAATGAAGTTGGGTTCATTATATTTATTTTTTGTTTTGATCTCTGCTCGACTCAGACGCCAAAGTGCGTACAGGTTTTTTATTAACACCCTGTAATCGTCATTTTGAGGAAGCTTTTATTTAAGCAAACTTCGTAACATCATTTTAAAAACTCTCTTCTTCACGGTTGAAATGAAAAATCAAGACAAAGTCTTTTCCCCGTTTACGTCGGAGAAACTGCGCAACTTGCAAAGAAATAAATATACAGAGTGGTTCAAGTGACTCAGAGTTGTATTGGGTATTAAACACGGGTTTATTAGAATTTTTTTCTTGTTTTGATCTCTACTATCTACTACTAGCTGCCGAAGTGTATGTATGTTTTTTTTTATTAACATCATGTATTCGTCATTTTGAGCAGTGTTGCCAACTCGGAGGTTTTTTTCACCAGATCTGGTGATTTTTTCAAGTGGTTGCGACTTTTTGACATGACTTGCAACCTGTCTCGAATTTTAAAGTGTTATGCGACTTTTACGAAAAATCAAAATTGACATAAATGAGACAAAAAGAAAAAAGGTTCGAGTACATATGCAATAGTAATTTTTCTAATATTAAGGTTGGTAGTCAACATGGCCAAACTTCCCTCTCTTTCGCACTGTTTTAAATTTTTTAATCGACGCCAAACGTACAAAATGTATTAAAATAAAATGTTAGTATGAGTTGGCATTTAAGAAAAGTAAAACAAAAAATAAGCATTTTTTTAATAATTGTTCGTTTAAAAGAACATTGTTATAAACAGTTTAAGTTTGTGCAGTGTACGTCACAAACAGATTCGATTTAACTTTTTTAACCCATAAATTGTTTAATTTAGATTACAAATACTTTTTTCTATTCAGTATAAAAGTCTGGAGATTTTTAGTAATTACGCTGTCTCAATTTGGTGATTTTTGGTGATTTTTAAACTTTGGTGATTTCTGGTAATTTTTAAAGTGAAAAATTGAGATTTTCCATGTTATTCTGTCGGCAACACTGATTTTGAGGAAGCCTTTATTTAATAAAGCTACATCATTATAATTAATTTCGCTTTTAAAAAGTCTCTTTTTCACTTTTAAAATGAAAAATCGAAATGAGGGTAGGTCTTTTCCCTGATTACATCGAAAGAACTACACAACTTGCAAAGACCAATAAATGTACAGAGTGGTATACAAGTGATTCAGATCATGTTAACTTCAGAATTTTTCCAAAATAACGGTTTTTTTCTTCTTCAACTACATCCAAAACAGTAATTTTATTTCCATAACATTATTTATTTATATTATTGATGGCGTTTTCGATTCACCTGCACTAATTTCAATCAGAGTATTTTCATCTTCTTTTAACGTCACGTGATAAAACGGGATGAAGATACTCCGAGTGCAAGCAGTGCAGGTGAAACGAAAACGCCCTGAGTGTTTATATGATGGGGCAGCACAATTGCCATGATTTTTTTTTTAATATCAAATCTTTCATGTGGTAGAATATCAAACAAGCTTAGGCTCGTTTGACACCAGGTATCAAGATTTGCTATGAAATTCTATTCAATGTAGCTGAGCATTTCATCACTGCTGTCTCATTCTGTACGAGATTTTATCGTATATCAAATCTTGAAGGGTGGTATCAAACGGGCCTTTAAAGAGAAAATCACTTCCAAGAACAAGCAATTTATAATAATAATAATAAATAATAATAATGATTTTATTGGCAAAAAGAAAAGAAAAACTTATGTACAATGACATAAATATATAAAAAATTTAGAAATTATTCTATTTTTTGTTGTCTGTTCCTTCTTGTATCCCTTCAACAAAAGAACAAAAACAAAATAGAGAAAATAAAAAAAAAATTGTTTAGAGAAATTAATCTGCACCATTATAAATAACCTTAAACCAATTAGAATGCAATCCTCCTTGTATCCCTTCAACAAAAGAACAAAAACAAAATAGAGAAAATAAAAAAAAAATTGTTTAGAGAAATGAATCTGCACCATTATAAATAACCTTAAACCAATTAGAATGCAACTATAATTAATACGTCGTATCTCCAAGCAGAAACCTCCTATATTGTATTTTAAATCACCTTAATGAGACTGGTGTCCAATCAAATAATATAGTATTCAAACAGTGACCAATATTGTACGAAAATGATCTTTTAAAAAGCTCAGAATTGTGTTTAGGATTTAATTTTTAAGGCCAAACCAAACCAGGGGCGTAGGCGTAACACAACAAAAAAAGGGTTTCAAAATTCACATCACCAATGAATATAACGTAGCATTCGACGTGAAATTTGTTAATACTGCATCGAATAATTTTTTTCTCGAAGCGTTACAGATTTTGGGTTTAGTTTACCTTGGAAAGTTCCATTATTTTCAGAAAAAAGTTCACATGACGTGTTCACATTAAACCTGACTCATCCTCTAATTTTGATAAAAGATGGACCTGCAACATATTGATTTTTGTCATGGTTCTGGTCAAACCTGACGACTTACAACAACGAAACCCAACAGCGCGCTGATTTTAGTTTGCGCTTGCGATACCGTGCGAGTTGCGCTGCTGTGTAGAAACGTCGTAAGGCGACGCACTAGTCGCCCAGCGATCAGGATTGCATAAACCCGAGGAGGAATGTATGCAACTACAACAAGCCATTTGGAGTGCGACGGACGGACGACAACAGGGGGCCTTTCCTCATTATTTCAGAGTAATAAAATCTTTTTCCACCAAGAAAATTTCCCCTTGCCTTTATTTTTTTTTGGTTACCGCAAGTGGTTGTCTTTTGAGTTGGAGGTTGGTTACAGTTATACATATACCAGATTTAATTTTTATAAATTCCGAAAATATTATTAAATAGTTCCTGCCATGGAGCTTACAAACCGGCGCGCCTCTTTTTCCGACGACCAACGCGAGTTTGCGTTGTTGCGTTGGAACGTCGTAAGACGACGCACGAGTCCCCGTCGTAACAGGAATCCAGAATATGTGAGCAGCTATTCCACCAGCTAACCGCGAAATCCCCCGTCGATTCTGGGATCGAGCAAGAGATTTCTTTGAATCTTCTTTCTCACCGGTGCGGTGCACTCGCTCGTATTTACTACTTCTGTTTAAATTTTCAAAAGGAAAAAAAATCGCTGGGCATGAAATGATTTTCCCCAAAACCCAATCAATCCCAATCCCAATCCCAATCCATCGAGATCATCAAAGGTGTTTGAGGTAGAAACATATTTATTCATTAATGAAGGACGACATGACATGAACGTCCGCGATGAAATCGTTTTGCGCTTGCGACTCCATACGAGTTGCGCTCCTGCGTTGGAACGTCGTAAGACGACGCACGAGTCACCCCTGTATTAGGATCGCATGAGATTCAAGGAGCTTGAGAACCATCGCCTGAAAATACAGAAAGAAACTGGAGCGTCATTATCGACCAATGGCTAAAGGCTGAACTAAATATAACCAGCAGAAAACGAACCCAATCAAACGCCATAAGCTGTAGCTCGCCTTCTCTCCATTAGATGGCACTTTTGGCGATGGAAGAACACCATTTATTTATTATTTCTTTGTATCTTTTATTTTTTATAAAGAAAAGAAGAAGAACTTACGTGTATACAGGCGGTCCTCGTCGTAGTTTGGAAAAACATAAAACAACGTTGGGATTTTGCCAACAACGCGAGGAAATACGACAAAAAGGAAACGACAAAAAACACAAAAGAAAATCAACAATTCTCTGAGGAAATGAAAGATAATAGAAGCGCCTACAAACAGGGATGGATTTAGGTATAGTTTTTATGGGCTACAGACCAGGGCCCCTTGGTATCAAAAGGTCCTCTTCGTGTCCAAAAAAACATGTACAAGAATTTAAATAAAAAATTTCAACAAATGTTGCGTAATTTTTTTTTGACTAAATCAAGTGATAATTTTCTCAAACCCTGATTGATCACGTGGTTTGATCCGACCGTTGGCTAATTTCAAACACCGTAACATTATTTTGTCACGATTATGTTTTGAAATAAATTTGATTCGATTGATGACTTTGCATAACTTGACGCTCACTTAACGTAGTTAAAGTTGAAATAATTGTTGGTTTGTAATACTATTGGAGTTTTAAGTTTTAAATGACAGTGAATTACGTAAAGTGAAAGAATTCCTCCATGTCAATCGCCTATTATTTTCCCTGTTCAAGAAAAGGGAAAAATATATAACTTGGTATGGAATGACTCAGTACCACAATTAACTCAAGCTCAAGTTAATTCGGGAGGTGGGGAGGGGAAGAGAACAGCGGTAGTCCAGGGCCCCCAAAATTGACGGTCCCCCTCTGCCTACAAAAATATAAATAAAATTGTAACCTCTAATGATGAAAGTTTCATTTTCGAATTATAAGAGAATGCTGCAAAAACGAGTTGGCAAGGCAAGTGGCAAGTTGGCGAGTAACGAAAACTAAAAAATACTGAAAAAATCAGATGAATTTAGAGCAACAAAAATTGAAAAAAAAACGAAAACTTAAAAATCACGACGATTGCCAAAAAGTATTGAAAATTTATCAGTAATAAATATTAAACAGAAGAGGGAAATAAACTTGTATCTTTTTCTCAAAAATTTTTGTGTTTATTTTCCTCTTCTATTTAATCTTCTATCTTCACTATGAGTATACGTGGGTTCCACACAACTTCAATAAATATATTTTTTAAAAAAATTTGTCAAGGTCAACCCAACCCAAATGAGACAGACCTAAGCGGAGCCCTTTCAACAAAAATTTTTAAAAATTCGTGAAAAAATTTAAAAAGTCGAGAAAATTTTTAAAAATTAAAAACACGGAAAATTCGGAAAAAAATTAAAAAAAATAAATTGATGTAAAACAATTAAGGAAACAAAAAAAATTGAAAAGATTCAAAAAAAGAATTCTAAGCATTAGAGACAAACATTTCTCAACTTTTTTACATATTTTCCTTCACTTTTTTCAAATCCTTGCTACCGCGGGTCCCAAAACGAGCGGCCCTAACAGCGCGAAGCGCTTTCTTCAAACGCTTCAACTTTCACGAGTTCCCTGACCAAAAACTTTAAATTTCGCGAATTCTCAGTGGGGGGAAACACTGAATTATAAGAAAACGCTGAAAAAACAAATTGACGGCAGGCTGTTAAATATTTTAAAAAAAACTGACAAAAAAATCGATAAAACAAAGAAGAACCCAAACAACCACACGTTCAAAAAAAGACAAAAAAAAGTTCGATGTTTCTTCGAAGTAAAGGAAACAACAAAAAAATAAATGAAATACGAAGGAAAAGAGAGCGAGGGCGAATTGTAAGAATATTAAAAAAAAAAAAAACAATTCAACAAAAAATAATTACGACTTCTACCGACGAAATACGAAGCATACTAAACTAAAAAAAAAAAGAGAAGTTCGACGTTTTCTAAAGAGAAGCAAGCAAACAATAAAAAATGAAATGAAATTCGAGGAAGAAGAATCCGAGGACGAATTTGGGGAAAAATAATTATCAAGACTCCTAACGTCGAAGTGCGAAGAATACGGCGAACAAAAAACAAAAAAAGGTCGACGTTTCTAGATCCGAGCAAATCGACGACGAAAAACAAAAGAAGCAAAACAAATCGGAAGTACAAAAAAGAAAAAAAAAGGCAACAGAAAAAGAAAACTACAAAAACGGAGAAGAAGAGACCCGGGTCGAAATGTCAGAGTATTAATAAGACAGTTCACGAATACTGACGGCGAAATGCGAAGAATACGGCGAACGGAAAACAGAAGACTAGATCCGATCGAAAGAAATCAAATCGGCGACAGAAAACAAAAGAAGAAATGCAAGCATGAAGTGTCATTTTTAATCCGAAAAGTTAATGCTTCAAAAAGAAACAACAAAGCGGTGGTTATATTCAATTATTCACGTTCTATTTCTTATTTTTTTTTTGGCTTATAGGAACACATAAAAAAGTAGAGAAACGTAAAGAAACAAATGAACTTTTCTTCAGTTTGTCGAAAGCTGCGCATCAGACATCGATTTTTCGTTTGTTCTCAACTTCCTTTTCGCCTTTTTCCTTTTGTTTTGTTCTTCGATTTTCAGTAGCTGTCATTTGTTTCAGTTCTCTTTTGTTTTTCATTATTTATTCCCACGGCCTTCGTTAGTTAGATTTTTTTTGTTGAATCAATTTCAATTTTTTTATAGAAGATTTCTTCAGTTTGGCACAAAAATTGATTTTTTTAAATTAAATTCGGTTCGTCTTTTTTGTTTTCTTTTATTATACGCTCCTAATTTTTATTGAAGTCAACTTCAGCTTTAAATTTTTCGAGTTTTTGTTTTTCCTTCCACATTGACAAGAAATTTGACCAAACAACGCTGAAATCGGCGCGGGTATATAAAGCCAAATTCTTCTAAACCGTATTATGAAAAAGCAACATTAATAAAACTCATAAAAATGAAAACTCGTAAATATATAAAAAAAAAAAAACTTAGTCCTTACTAGACAATATCTGTGTTGGTCTTCGAGAAACGTCTATTGACTAAAGCCAAAGTCTTCAATCGGTATACGATTTTTTTTTTTTTTGGCAATAAGTTTTTTTTTTGGCAATAAATTCCATTTCACTCTAGTCTCCAAGATTTTATTTTTCACTATGATTGAAAAGCTTAAACTCACTCAACATAGAATTTGAAATTTAAGGTCCAATTGTAAAATGCTGAAGCTTAAGCCCATTACAATTATTGTTAAGCTTCAGCTTTAAGTTGGTTTGGAATTGGTTTTCAAGAACAATTTTTGCTAAAAACAAATTAGAATCACTTTAAATAACGACCCAGAGATCTAATACTTTTCCCCTTTTTGATTATTTCAGAGTTTCGTAGACGTTTTAAATCCGAAGAACAACCACAACCCATCTCCCGACTACTTTCCAGAAGAAGACACTCCACCTAAAGGAAAATCGATAACCAATATGACCAATTTCACCCAGAACGCCGGGGGGTGGTTGAAATCCGCCGCCGATTTTTGGAATAAATCCTTCTATTGGTGATAGACAGAAGTATTCAAAAATGGAATTTCTTCGTTTAAGCTTCATTCTAAAATAAAGCTAATATTTCCCAAACCCCTTCCTCTTCCTCAAACGTTTTACGTTTTGGAAATGTTTTAGAAAAGTTGTTAGTTCATCCGTCATCTTCATAAAATAAAAAAAAAAACAAATAGAAAATTCTTCCATGTATTATTTATTCAAAACATTAAACCTATACACAATATTACACAACCTAAGAATACGTACACTTGAAGCAGCGACGTACGTACCATCATCAAGTTTAATCCTATATAATATCTTACAAGAATACTTCATGTAAAATGGAATATCATTCAGAAAAAAAAAGTAAACAAAACAACAAAAAAAGAAGGAATAATAACACAGACACTCGGGTTTTTCGTTTGCTTGCTAGAGTAATATCGCCGTTAATTCAATTAATATATTTGTACCAACAACAAAGTCATCACAAACCGTTTCATAAATATTGTTCTACACGTACACATAGAGAGAAAAAACAGGCAATAATTTACGTGTTCTTTTTTTTAATTTTTAGACGATCGGAGAGCTAGGCTATTTGTATTTATAAGACGTATGTATTTTTATTTTTATAAAACGGTCGAAAATAGCGATATCTGGTTTATAAAATTTATACGCGCAACATACATTAGGTCTTCTTTAAGTATAATAAGTGTTACCGGCCTTATTTATTTATTTATTTTTTCTTTGATCGCCGGTTACAAAAAGGCAACGAACAGGCAAACATTTTTTTTTTAATTTATTATTGGTGTTTAGCACACGAGAAAAGAAAACATACGCCTCGCAAAATCGACGGTATTACAAGACAACTCAACTAAATAATAAATTATGAGCCGCTTCTAAGTAATTCAATCGACCTTGCATTCATTACACTGTAGATCACAATAATTAAATGCGTAAAATTAATTAAATGGAACGTTTTTTTTTTGTTTTGATGTAAATTATTCTAATAAACGCAGAAAATGGAATGTTTACGCAAGAAATTTCTCGGAATCATAATAGGTTTGTACAAGATTTTTTTTTTTAAAAAACGTAAGCCCCCATTTTGCTACTGAGGGAACCGTTTCAAAAAAATCGAAGTCAAGTTAAAATTTGAGTTGTTAAAATACGCGACTGCAGAATCTCATTTATTAATCAATTAATCAATCAGTCAAAGCATCTTAATACAATTTTCAAAATACATTACTATCAGCGTTTAAACAATAACAGCGATTGTTTAAACAGCGATGGTACAAGTAATTTCCTACTTAAAAATCTAAAATCATCATTCCCTTTTTTAGATTTTAAGCGTTTGATTACAATTTTATGTACGATGCTGTTATGTGATGTTCAGGAATGAATTTGTTTTTGAAGTTCTGCAATCGACCAACTCTGATTTTATTACAAAGTCAAAGTGTCGCGAGTAAAACGCGCTTCTAAGGAATGTCTTGTCTTTTACATTGCAATTGCATTTCCAGTAAAATATGGACGGCCTATTTAACACGAAAATTAAATAATAACACAGCTATGAGGACCTTCATTAAACAAAAAAGATGATGTTTATTGTGCCGACTTTAATAAACATTTTTTTTTTCTTCTTCTTTCTTCTTTTGCATATTTTGAAACACAATTTTACGCCTACAAAAAAATTCTTTGCATCAAATCGTTTTCCATTTTTCATATGTACAGTGATGCTCAACTTAAGTGATACCATTTGTCAGTTTCGCAGTGTTCTTAAGGGTGTGGTTCGCATGCTGGAGTATCATTTAAGTTGAGCGTCGTAGTACATACCTGCTGTTTCATTGAAACTTGAAACTTGAAACTTGAAACTAAGTTTTGAGACACGACAGAAATGGCGATAGGTGTTACAAGAACTAAAACGGAAGCTATCGCTTATTCATTTTGCCGCAGCTATCTCACTTCATACTAAATTTGAGAAGTTTCAACACTTCAAGAATGCTTAGGAATTTTGATTTTCTGAAATCAAAGAACCTTGCCTTGTCGTGTTGTTTTGTTTATTCTTTAATTTGAATCACTTCCAAGAGTCACTTCCTTGCATGTGACTTGCTGCTTGCGCTTAAAAAATTAAATAAAAAATTTATAAATTAATATTTTTAAAGCGCTTTGTATTTGCCATATATGACACTTAAGCCGGCATTTTTCTTCTTTTTTTATACAAAAAAGTATGAATGAAGAATGAAGTTTTGAACGGCTCCAATTTTATTTTAGTTCTCTTACAAGAAGGTAATCGGGGATGCTGAGTCCGAATGTAAGGTCTACTTCTGCGTTATGGCTTTTTAAGTGAGGAGTGCCATTTTCGGGCGCGCTTTTTTACATTCGATTTTGTACATACATATTTTTTTTTGTTATAAAAGAACGACAGACAATATTTTAATTAAAAAAAAAAAAAATTCGTCTATATGGTGTGCTGTGTTTTGTTCTTTTAATTATGCTTTCTTTCTACAAGACCAAACAAAAAAATATCGTTTTTGTTTATACTTTAATTTATTAAAAATAAATTAACAGAAAAAAGGAATGACTTGAAGTCGAGCCTTTCACCTAGAGGCAACGTCTCCATGAACCAGGGATTCCCAACATTTTGTAAGTTATAAGTAAATAAAAATGTCCATCGACTCCCTTTCAAACTTATTTAATATTTCTAAAACAGTTTTTTACTTCGTTTCATTTTTTTAAATTATAAACCAGTCGTCTTATGCCTTTTCTTAATTCAATTCGACTTTATTACATTTTTTTTTATTATAAACCGATAGTCTTTTGTCTTTTCTTGATTCACTTTGACTTTGTTTCATACGTAACTTATCAATTTGTTTTTCTTTTCTTTTTTTCTTAACTTGTCAATACTCCTGATTCGATTTGATTTGGTATTATAAAAAGAAATATATTTTCGTCTCCATCACCGATCTTTTTTTGTTTTTATTCCTTATTTGACTTCATTTGATTCAATTTTTAATAAAATCAATTGGTCGACCTATATTTTCTTTTCTTTTATTCGATTTCATTTTAAATTTCAATTTTTAACTTTCAATTTTGTTTGATTTCGTGAATTCTTGCCTAAGTGATTTATTTTGAAAAGTAGAAGATTTACGAAAATATTAAGTAAATTTGAATTAAAACTTAATTAACATTTCTAAAACAATATGTGAAAACATGCTAATAGTATTAAATTTAATCTATGATACTATTTGACTTTATTTTCTTTTCTTTTTTAATTATGAACCTGTGTGTCTTTTGTCTTTTCTGGATTAAATTTGACTTTATTTCATTTTTTTATTATAAACCGATCGTCTTTTGTCTTTCGTTGATTCAGTTTGACTTCAATTCATATTTGATTTATCTATCAATTTGTTTCTTTTTCGTTTTTTCTCAACTTTCGATTAAAAATTCACAACACTCCTGACTCGATTTGATTTAGTTTTATTAAAAAAGATTATTTTCGTCTCCATTACTGATCGTTTTTTGTTATTTCATTCCTTATTTAACTTAATTTAATTCAATTTTTAATATAATCAATTGATCAACCTTTTTTTTCTTTTATTCGATTTCATTTGATTCGTTTTTGCTTTTGAACTTTCAATTTTGTTTGTTGATTTTATGTATTCTTGCCTACGAATAATTTATTTAAAACAGTAGCAGTAGAAGATTTTCGAATAATTTTAAATAAATTTGAATTAAACGTTGTAGGGTTACCCACATATTTTTTTTTTCAAGTTATTAAAATAAAAATAAAACAGAGT
Organism: Prosopocoilus inquinatus; assembly: GCA_036172665.1. Lineage (NCBI taxonomy): Eukaryota > Metazoa > Arthropoda > Insecta > Coleoptera > Lucanidae > Prosopocoilus > Prosopocoilus inquinatus. The sequence continues at coordinate 6,478,476 of CM069873.1, forward strand.
CGAATCGAAGAAAACAAAAACAGAAACTAAAATTTATCGTCTAACACTTCTGTAAAAAAAAAATCGCATTCCAAAAATATGTAGTAGAAGCCATTACATAGAAATGTACTTCAAATTCGAACTCAGCGTCCTCGATTACCTAAGCTGGCAATAATATTTTTTACCGTCCCCACTTCCTGGTTACAGCGTTTTCGATTCACTCGCACTGATTGCACTCAGAGTATCTTGCATCTTGTTTTAACCTCATGCAATAAAATGAGATGAAGATAGTCCGAGCGCAATCAGTGCAAGTGAATCGAAAACGCCATCGTAGCGTTTTCTATGAAGCGTAGAAAGTGCATTTAAACCCAGTTGTAAATAATAAATAATAATTGCCAAAAAACTGAACCCCTTTTTGATTTTGATGTTCTCGTTTATGGCAATTCAATAATTTTTGAATCAATTTCTACAAAAATTAAATAATCTGAGTGAGCTCGCCCTTTCTTTTGAAATCATCATTTTTTTCCTCTCTGATATTCCTAAAGTTTGTTACTTGGGATGAACTGAACCCTAAGTTATTTCGAAAGTATTTTTGCTTTAATTACAAGACTCATCTTAGGCAAACCTCAAACGCATACCTTTTGAGGTTTTTCTTAGGCCAACGTATGTATATGGAAGATGACGTTTACTCTTGGGCCTCATTTTTCAAGTTGCATAAAAAAAATCAGTCTCAAAAGAAGCGTAAAATCAATTTTGTTTTCTTACTGGAAATGCAATACGCATGCGCCCTAAACTACATACTATACTCGTTCGAAGTGTCTCCCTTCAAGAAAAAAAAATTGCACTCGAATAAAAGGTTGTGTGTGTCTAAAGACCGACGCTATGTCTGCAATATGTTATATACTAAAACATATATTCGCAACATATCGGGACGACGTAAGTACACATGGCGTAAAAAATAAAGGAAAAAATTGTTAAAACACAATAATCGTAGTAAGTACAAATAAATTATTTAAGTGGATTTCTCTCGCTCGCTTGCTCGAAGGTCTCTAGACACAAAAGGCCCCTCCTCCCCCCCACCGCCGAAATTCCTTCCTGCCTTCCTTCCTTCCAACAACAACAACAACAACAACAAAGAGAAAACGAATACCAAAACAACAGAGTCAGACTCAGACCACACTCTCCGTTTTATTATTCTCTTCGTTCATGCTGAAGCACAGCTGAGTCGCGATGGTGAGGTTCTCTTCGGATTCGCTGTCGGAAGACCCATCCGATCTTGCGCTGGGAGGTCTTTTCGCTGTTGGGTTAGGCCTGATCGTCCTGTCAGGGTTGGACTCCAAGGTGGACGATTTGCTGGACGGTGGGTTCGAGTATTCTGAGGTGTTGCCTTCGTCGGAAACGTTCGGTTCCCTCTGGTATTGGCGGTATTTGAAACGGTTGGATCTGCGACCTGGAGCGATCGGACGACGAGTAATACTAAGAAGACAAAAAAATCAAATTCAAAATTAAAACCAAAGGCTATGGTTTCAGATGGAAATTAGTTCAATTAAGAAAATTAAAAATTAAGCGAACAATAGCAGACCCAAAAAAGAAGTTAAATAAATCAAAAAAGGGTCGTTACAGACCACCCTCCTCTTGTCGTTCAAGGTTTAAATTGCGCAGTAAGTTGTTTCCAAATTTAAATTGGGCTCATTTCAATTTAAAACATTGCGGCGTCCATCTCCGCAAAAATTTATTTTTACAAGCTCGACTGATTGATTGATCTTGAATCCGGCTCTGCCCATCGCTTTTGAGAATCTGACTCAAAACTTCATGTTTTTTCGATTCGATTTCTTTTTAAGTACGCGAATCAGATTCCACCAGAGCCCCAGATTTTATTGAACCAATCTCAAGCCTCATTTCAACGGATTCATTGAGATATATACGAAATCATCTTTGTCTTTTTGTTTGTTTTTTGGGGATTATGTGTGTTTCGCCGACGTTTTGACCGCCGTGTTGCCAACTTAACTTCGCATTTTGGCATTCATCCCCATTTGTTGAACTTTTAACGCCATCCCATAGGTTACCCTCCATGTGAGGTGAGGTGAGGTTTTTTTTTTGTACGTTTTTGTTTTTTGTTCATAACAACAAAAACTATCTGGATTGAAAGTGTTCTATCTCCAAACCCTATTTGAAGCCCAAACTTTTCTTATTGTGTGCTAAATATTTGTCGTACAATTTGAAGCATATCTTGTATCATCTCAGTCTAAAACATCCTCAAAGCAATCATCGAGTCTGCATTACAAAACAGTTTTTCAGAATTAAAACATAAAACAATCTTATTCTGAGTTTGCTGCAAGTGGGCTTTGATTGCAGGGGAATTCCCTGTATGAGTATTTTCGCCCTAGTTGAGACCTCATCAACATAAAAACTTCGCCTCAATTAATAACATGCAAACCGCCGCCGCTGCGATTCTATCAGTAGTTTCTAAATATAATAAAAATTAAGTTTTTTAATTTTCGATAATCTCAAGTGATATTCCCAGGAATTGTTGAGAACGCAAAAAAAACGGAAATGGTCAATTCACATTTTCGAACGACTTCAAAATGATAAGGCATCAAATTACGAATAACATGCACCATAAAGGCCTGATAAAAATCTGGACACGTTCATGCAATACGACGATAAGAACATAAAACTGTAACTCACAAGTAAAACTTAGAACGATTAAAGCTCTGACTAACGTTTCGAACTACATTCGACATTATCAATCAAGCAGATCGGTGGGCAAAAGGCAATAAAATAATTAAGATAACGGCTGTAACGAAATAATACATTCTCAAATTTCGAAATTGGACGAAAAATAAATCAAAAAATCGAAAACCTATTCATAAATTCTTATTAATAAATTAATATATTTAAAAAGAGTTTATTTTGGCTTTCAATTTCTGCCTGATATTATTTGTTTCTAAGGTTCGGAAAGTTTTGTATAAAATTTTTCACAACATGAGTGAGACAGGCTATCATCACAGCGAATGTTGCTTCGATACTTCTCTCTCACATTTTATACAAAAATTAACATCGTGCACAGTGGCCTAAGATTAAATAAATCTTTAGAGCAACGTTTCTTGAAAAACCGAAAAAAAATTCCAAACAAAGGCACATTCAAATTACGCTTAAGTAAATAATTTCAAAAAAAAAAACTCTAAATAAAACAAGCGGAAGCTACGAAACTAATCGGTTCAAGCTCGATGTCATTTACCTGATTTTCACCGTCGGTTCTTTTCCAGGCTTGCTGCTATCGCAAGGCAAGAAACAGCGTGTTAATTATTATTACGTCGAGAAACAGATCCTAATTAGACACGAAATTTTAGCTCCGTATTATGTTATTAAGAAAAAAGTTGCCCAACCGTTCTACTTTCTCTATTCAATTATTACACGTTAAAAAGAACGGTTGGCTCGTTGCAAAACACCCTGTGATTACGCAATCCTCGAAACCGACAGTAACAGAGATCTCGGTGCAAGAAGAAAAGAAAACAATAATAAAGTTATCAACAATATAATTGTTTTGATTTTCGACTTGCTGCGTTGAACGCTCCACTAATTTTGTATTTTTTTTGCTTTTTTGCAAATCAATTGCGTTGTACGTAGCCTACGTATGTACATACAAGGTGGGGAGAGGCTAATGTCCCAGATTGAGTATCGAGCAAAAAAAAAAATCGAACCAAACGGCCCGCTGACATTTAAAATTTATTTGAATTACTAGTTGGTTTCAAGGCGATTTGAATTAAATCTATTACCAAGTTGGGTTTTAACTCGTTATGAAAGTGAAACGCTAACGCTTTCTGTCTTTTTCTGCGACAGATCTGTAATTAAATATGAATTTATTTATTACTAATACATGAATACACATGCGGCCTTGACGTTAAGCGTTTGGATTTAGAACTTGTTTTCAAAGCGTATAATAAAAGTGTCCCTTATTTATAAATCCGAAAGCAAAAGGATTTAGTAGAGCAACGACATCGAATCTATTCGTATTTTGGGTCAATTTTTAGTTACCTACCTTTTCCTCTTTAGAACGTAAGGGACTTCCCCTTCCTCGTCGGAAAAGCTGTCGTTTGCCACGTCGTCCGCACTGTCCAAACCCTGCCTGGGATCCGAGCACCGTCTCTTTCGTAACACTTCATCCAAGCCATCCGTTATATTCCCGTTATCCGAGCTCCTGATGTCCGATATTATGTTGCCGTTGGTGGCGCTGCTTATGGCTTCGGATACCTTCCTTCCGATGGTTTCTAATTGATCGTCGTCGCTGTAATCGCGCGTCGGCTGAGCATTACTATTAACGGCGTCCGCCTGCCCCAAAAGATCCGGACTGGGACTCCTCGAATCCAATCGTGTAAATACTTGGACTGCTGAAAAAAAAACAAGAGATAAGCGTTATCTCCATAAGTGGGCAGATAACATGATCTTCATACCTGGTTCAGCGTGTTGCACCATGTAATGCAATTGCACCCCTCCCCCATTCCCATTGGAATTCTCGCCATCAGATCTATCCCTCAAGTCTTGCAAAATCACCCTTTGAGGTTGGCTACCCCTCCTTGAGATTTTGGCCGCGAAAGTACTATTGGGGCTCAAATCGGTTTCACTCAGGTCAGTCTGGGTTTCCATATCAACCATGTGCGTGGTGTATGTGCCAGCGTTACGAGTTGAGGTGATTCGAGGTGACCCCGAAAGGTGGTGTCGCTTTCGTGATCTTGAGATTGTGCTCTGAGATACCGTCACACATTCCGGTTGATTGGACGAGTTCAGTTGGACGCAAAAGGACGTTTTCGGGGGGACCTAAAAATCTCCTATACAACCCAAACCCTTCTTTAAATGCAAACAGGACTTACCACTTGAGGACTATCGGGACTTGTCAGACTACATTCAGGACTAGTAGGGGTCGTACTGCTATGACTGCACTTCCTCTTCTCGATTTTCTTCATAATCGCCGTCTGAATCGGTCTTCTCTTCCTGCCCTCTTGCTTCTGTTGTTGCTCAATATGCAATAGGACTTGAGACAGTTCCAAGTACAGCTGGTTGACTTTCTCAAGCTTCCTATCGTAAAGCTCCTTGATATCCTTGAGGTGCTTCAATTCCGTCTCGCGCTTCTTCACCAACAGCTCTTCCTTCAACTGCAATTCCTTACGCCGATTTTGCAACTGCACCTTGAAGTGCGTGATTTGCGTCTTAATCTCCTGCTTCCAGCTCTCCTGCGTCTTAAAGAACTGCTCGTCCTTGTCGTAGTTGCTGAGGATCTCGACGGACGCGATCTCCAAGTGGTTGCAAATCAGCTTGAACGAGGGCCGCTCTTTCGGATTGTACTTCCAGCACATCTGCATGATCAACTTGAAACCCTCTGGGCAGCTGGTCGGAATCGGAAGTCGCAACTTGCCCATTCCGACCATGTACATTATGGCAGTGCGTTCCATTTCTTTGTAGGGAATTTCGCAGGTCAACAGTTCCCAGAGGACGACCCCGAAAGACCAGATGTCGATCTTCTCTGAGCAGGGGTACTCCTTGAGGGCTTCGGGGGCCATCCATTGGACCGTACCGCCGAAACTCATCTTGGTGGTCACCTCGTTCCAGGTCCTCGACGTTCCGAAATCGCTTATTTTGATTTGCTCGTTGTTACCAATCAGAACGCTGAAAATAATTCGGTTATTAAGTGCACTTACTAATCGGCGATGGTGAGTGAGTGTCTTACTTTGGGCTTTTTAAATCTCGATGGATGATTTTGTGCGAGTGTAGGTAGTACATGCCCGAAGCGATCTGCTTGGACCACTCAACCACCCTTGTTGGAGTCATGATGTTCGGCTGGCTCCTGAGCATGTCGTACAACGGGCCGTAAGGGCAGTACTCCATGACGATGCAATAACAAGGGTGTTGCGTGCAGACGCCCTTGAATTTTACGATGTTGGGGTGGTTGAGCTTGCGCAGGTTTTTTATGTCGGTCTCCTTGATGTCTTGCACTTTTTTCACAGCCACTTCCTCGTTATTCAGTTTCCCAGAGAAGACCACCCCCTGTCCACCGCAACCCAAATACTTCAAATCGGTTATGGATTCAAATGGAATTTCCCAATCGTCTGTAAACGGCCAAGAATGCTTTCGTAATGTTTGAGGTGGAAGGAAGGATGGTTTCGTAATGTTTGGGGTAGAAGTAAGGGGTGTGTTTACCTTGGTTTCCTTTAATCTCGTTAGCACCGGCCTTTCCGATAATGGACAGGACAGGACGTAGACATCCGAATATGCCGTCCATCCAACCCTGTTTGACGTTGAATCCGGGTTGAGGGGTGTCTGGTGAACTGTCATTGCACTCTGCCCCAGGAACTTTGATCGCCACCATTCCTGGCTCAACAGGATCGTGTATGCTCAGATGACCCAAGTTGTTTTCTATACGTAGCATGCTGTAAGGGAAAATAAATTAAACTAAGTGTACGAGTGTGAGCTAAGAAGTCTTGAATTGTATATATCCCTTAAATACCTCCTAAAACTCATTTGTACATGTGTTCCTCCTATACACATATACACACGCATACAAAGTTAATTAATGGCATCAAAAATACAGCCTGTCTCCATGCAAGTATCAATTTCTGTACTTTTCAGAATAACATGATTTTTAGAAATCGATCCAGCCAACTAAAGCACAATCAATGTTTCCCGAAGTTAACCTTGACTACTAAGAGTGTTCCGTTTATTTTGACCCTTACTGTTTGGCATTCGTCAATATTTTGAATGTTTTTCAAATACGAATGTAATACATGCATCCAGATGCATTTATTTATTTATGTTATACATGTTGTACAACTTCAAGCTTTGAAATAAGAATGAAATTTTAAAAATAAAATCAAACTCACCGTATTATGCTTAATAAGAGATTACAAATGTAAAACTTCAATTATTAATAAATAAACAGCTCTCGGAACACATATAACCTCCTTATCTCTTATCGCGCAAATAATTTGGTAAACACTCGAAGCGAGCTGCGCGCTCTTTGTTCAACAATTATTGCTCGTCTTTTTTTTCTGGGTTTGCAGAGTATCGCATTTCAATCGAACGCAGATACTTTCTGCGAAGCAAATCGGCTACTAAAAAAAAAACAGTGCCTGTTTACAAACAGTACAGTCGACGGGAGCTTTTCCACGTGCGACCTGTCTGCATGCAAGTCGACTCCGTTTTCAGTGTGGATGGGGGAAGAGACTGCTAACGAAAAGGGGTCTTTCCCTGAAGCGATTGTTTATCACCGTGTGCTGTTGTATCCTGTCGGAGTTATCTGTTGTCTCTGGTCACGAGTTTTCTTATCGCCCCGCCTAATCGACGCATATTAAATGCAAATTAGATTGGCCTTTATTTAATTTTGCGGTTTGTATCGTAGGCAGACACATGACTTTGATAATGCGGACGTAGATGGAAAGGCCGAAAATAGAGCGTGAAAAATTAAGAATTTCATCCATCAAGAGAGGCAAATGTAAGATGAAAAGATTAAAAATCGCGAAACGAGAAAAAAAAAACATTTAAAAGCTGTAACACGTATTTTTTTTTTGTTTGATTTCGTGATTTTTTGTCTTTCTAATTGAAAGGCAATAACGTATTAGAGAAAGAAAAACAATTGACAGTCGCTCCGAGAAGTCAGCCACGAAAAAAACAAAAAAAAAATAATGGAAAAACACGAGACAGCGTTCAGGAAAAATAAATGAACGTGATCCTGCGCAATGGATTGTGATTTCTTGGCGAAAAATAAAAAAAAAACAATTTGTATCGATGGAAAACAATTGACAAGCGTTTAAGAATTTCATCCATGGAAAGATGCAAATGCAAGGTCGAAGCAAAACAAAACAAAACAAAAACATCGAAAAGGTTCTACGCAATGTTCGTTTTTTTTTTTTGAAGAACGATTAAAAATAAAGACAAGTTATCTTGGAAAAAGAAAAACAATTGGCAGTTGTTTCGAGAATGTCAGCCACGAAGATACAAAAAAAATTAATGAGGAAACACGAGATAGCGTTCAAGAAAAATAAAAGAACGTGATCCTGCCCAATGGATTGTAATTTCGTGGAGAGAAATAAAAGAGAAAACAATTTATTTCGATGGAAAACAATTGACAATCGTTTAAGAATTTCATCCGTGGAAAGATGCAAATGCAAGATGAAAAGTAGGAAAGTGGAAGCAAAACAAAACAAAACAATACAAAGAAACATCGAAAAGGTTCTACACAATGTTCGTTTTTTTTTTTTGAAGGACAATTAAAAAAAGACAAGTTTTGGAAAAAGAAAAACAATTGGCAGTTGTTTCGAGAATGTCATACTGAAAAAAAAACAAAAAAAAATAAATGAAAAAACACGAGATACCGTTCGGGAGCGTTCAGAAAAATCAAAAGACTGTGGAGAAGGTTCTGCGCAAATATATTATGAGTTCATGACGGAAAATGAAATGAAATGAAAATATCGATGGAAAAAACAATTGACAATCGCTTAAGAATTTCATCCACGGAGAAAAGCAAAACGAATGTAAGATGAAAAGCTCAAAAGTCGCAGCAAAATTATAAAAAAAAAAAAAAACATAAAATGTTCTACACAACGATCTGTAATTTCGTGTTTTTTTGTCTTTCTAAAATTGAAAGGCAATTTAAAAAAAAGGAATTTATATTAGGGAGAAAAAAAAACAATTAACAATCGCTCCGAGCAACGAAGAAACAAAAAATTTTTTTGACAGAAGATTAAGAAAATAAAACAATTTAATTTAAAAAATTGACAGTCAGTCGTTCAAGAATATGAACGTTGAAGAGATGCAACAAAAAAAAACAAGAGAAAGAACAGAAGAAAAAGCAAGGAAGCAGAAAACAAGAAGAAATTTTTTTTGTTTTTTTTTTGTCGGAACGAAAGGAAACAATTTATATTGAAGAAAAAAAACAGTTGACAATCCTTTTCCGAGAATAATAAATGAAAAATAACAAAACAGAGTTGAAACAAAAGCAAAACAATTTCCCAAATCTTCCTTTAGGGGGCGGAAAATATAACAATAATTTTACCGAATACACAGCAGTTGATGTTTCATGTAATTCTAATTTATGAATGAATATGCTATTATTTTTATTATTATAAAAAAAAACAATTGACAATCGTTCATAACTACGGTTCATAAAGGAAAATACGTGTAAGATTAAAATGCCCGCGATAAAATTGAAGGAAACACAGGAAGAAAAAAAAACATTGCGTTGTTTTGTGATTTCGCGGATTTTCTTTCTCCAACAAAAAAAAACACAGACAATAAAAAACAATTTCCAGCGAAAGAAAAGCAATTGACGTTCGTTTCAAGAATAATAAATTAAAAAGCACAAAACAGAGTCGAAGCAAACGCAAACAAAAAAAAAAAACAATTGAAAAGGTTTCGCGCTGTGTTTTGAAGTGATTTCGTAAGTTTTCTTCTAAACAATTGACAGTCGTTCAGGAAAATCAATCAGGCAGAAAAAAAATATCTATTTTTCCTGAAAGAGAGAAAATAATAAAACAACAAACAATCGAAGGAACAAATACAGATAATGGTCTGCGAAAATAGAAAATGCATGCAACAAGAAAACAGAAAGACAGGTTGAAGTGGAAACCGAAGAAAAGCAACGACTAAATTAGATTACGAAACAATTGCCTGCGGATCACGAATTAATCTGATTGCTTAGAATAATTTGATTAGCTCCTTACACAGAAGAAAATTGTTCGCGGAAAAAAATAACAGAGATTAAAAGCAGTTGTTTAGAAGACAAAAGAAAGAAGACACAAAGGAAAATTGATCTGGCCGGTTACATTGATGGAAAACAATTGTCAATTTGTTAATGAAAGACAATTATTAGAATATTGAAAAAAGAAACGAAAGACAATTGATTTGATTAGCAAAAGAAAGCCGACACAAAATAAAATTCAGATAAGTTTTTCTGAATTACGATTTCATTTTTTTTTTTTAAATTTCATTAGTAATAAACAGGAGCTCAAATTTTCAACTGTTGTGTTCATTGAACGCATGACAAGTTGACATAAGTTAAGAACACAATAACACAAACTTCGTGTAATACTAAACAAAATTCGATTTACTTTTCTTTAAAAACAAAAAAAAAATTTGGACGGGTTGATGTTCCTGTGAAAATAAAAGCCTCAGTTTGTTTTCCCGTTACAAAATGCGTTGACTGCGGTCAACAGTTTCGGTCAGTTGCTGAGAGGTCAACGGCATTCAGCGGATCCATTTAAAAGAGATCGTTGAAAATCAACGTCAGTTCAATGCAGTTGGAATTGTACAAAAGTGGTCAGCGGTTTAGCGGTTGTTGTTCTTGTTGAGACAGTTCAGATTCTAAAGCAATTCAGGCGTTAGGTTAGCAAATCGCTCACTGGATCGGCTGAACGCTGCTGCCAATATCCCATGAAAGTACTTCAAGCAGCGCAAGTTACGGATAGCAATTTTGATTTTTGTTTTATTGAACAAGTATAGTTTCTGGAAGTTAATTAGAAGATACAGCAACAGCACATTGTTTCAAGAAACTGCTACATTGTAGTAGCAGCTATAGTAAGCACCAGCATGAAACAAAAGTTCATTATGTGGCGCTGCGTCAGTCGCGGTGGCCAGTTTTATTTCTCGCAGAGGCAATTTGGTCAACTGCTGAGGGTGATACAGCGCATCCTTTGAAGAAACTGCTCGGCATCTCAACTGCTATGTCGGTTGAACGCAGCTGATAATACACGTCACTTTTTTTAAAAAAGTCTTTGTGTTTTCGCTTCATTAATAACTGAAAAGCTGAAAGTAATTTTAGGTTTATTTGTTTTTGTCAAAGGAAAAAAATTAGTCATCAACAGAAAAAAAGAAAAAAGCAGATGAAAAGAAACACATCATCAAGAAGGAAACAGAAAACATCAAAATGTTTTTGGAACTATGCCCAAAGCCAAATAATAGAAAGAACAATGCAAAGTGGAGCGTACAACTGAATATAACTGACCTTGTAAATTAATATTTTCTGGAAAAGATTTGGAGAAATTCGATGAGGGTCGAAACAAACGAGTTTGATTGAAGCTGCATGTACTTCAATGAGAACAAATCGGGTTAAATATAGTCTGCAATGTAACCGTTTTCGATGTTTTATTTTAAACTTATATTTATATCGTTCTATGTATAAAAAATTGTTGAAAATCGTTTTTGTTTGCAGTGGATCCCTCGAGCATCTTCTGTACAGCTGTTTCAGGCCTACTTGGGGTCTCGTCGGCAGAAGTGCAGCTCGAGATTTGCACATGGGATGTCAAATCAAAAAGCGATCGCATATACTTGAACTGTTCCATTTATATTTCAAAACTCATCATTATTGAAGCAAACAAGAACAAGAAATACATAAAATTCCTCTTATTGAATCGAATCGCTTTAAATGTACATAGATAATGGCAGTTCCAGTTATACTTAAAACAAGAGCTCGAGGAAATTTACAATCGATTTGTTCAAAAGAGTACTTAGTATTAGAAAATAGGGCAAATCGATATCAAGTGACGGTTTGAGTCATGACTTGGAAATGTTGAGGATTATTTTCGTCATGATTACACCTTCGGGCTTCTTCAAACCAACCAATAATGTGAAATAAGTTTCTGAATGAATAGTACATACGAGTTGTATGTAGTAAAACACCTATTAACACTCTCGACTATCCGTTAAATATTCAGCGTGAGTCATGAAAACTGCATTCCTTTCTAAATTGCTGGCATGTAAAAGGATTCAATTTTTAATTCCAAGTTTTAGAGGAGAAAAAAAATACTCCTAATTCTTAAAGGTACGGAGTATATAGTACATATGTTAACCGCTTGTAAGTTATATTTAGCAATTGATTTACGATTTGGCGTAGTTTACTATGAGTCTATGGCGGCAAGAAAGAATGTCTCTTACCTGTGTGTTAGTTAACATGAATCACGAGGCAAATATTTTACGCATGCATTAGTATGTAGGTGGTAAACCGTGAATGGTCAACGGACAAAACTAAACGTAGTAAATAACAGACTATTAGGTGCATACATTCTATGTCTGTTGTATAAAGTAAGCATAAAGATGAAGTTTTGCTCTGAAAATTTATTTCCAAATTCCATACATTAAAAAATTGTTTGTTAAATGTGATTTCATCGCTGTTACAAGCTCAAAAAACGAATGCGTATTTCCCTTTCATAAAAATCAGATATGCAAATTAAAATACCCAAAGGCTTGCTATCAATGAGATAAGCACGTGTTGAGACACTTTAGTTTATCATCGTTATTTATGCGGGAAAATTAAATTCAGCTGTTTCTTCAAATTTTTAATTTAATTTTGCTTTTGCAACTAGTAAACACTGCCAAAGAAAATAGCACATCTTCACTTTAATTCCATACAACGTAAAGCTTCAAATACACGGATCATTTTAAGCGTGAAAGCGTTTTTCGAGTTCGACCACTTACTTTTTTCAACACCGACTTGATTCAGTTCAGTTGGACTGTACTGGGTTATCAGCAAAGCGAGGATTAAAAAGTCCCTGCCTCAGTGTTTATCGATGCGCTCGCTCGAAATCGAACCATGTGCACCGTGTCTGTACTATTTTATCCTCGCTTTAGTTGTCAGTGATTGTTCATAGTCACTATTTTGGCTGCCACGGTCTTCACTTACACAACGATCAGAAATGGTTACCACTTCTCCAACCATTGTACAAGCACGACAACTTGACACAAACTAATAACCATAGTCTCTCAAATTTAACTCAGTTTTCAAGGGCATGACATGAGTAGGGACCATCGCGATCAACGATTGCAACACATCCCGTCAGGATCTAAGTACACGGCGCTGAATCGCTTTGAGTGGGAGACAACTGTAACTGATAACTGACCGCTTACAGCGCTCCTAAATCTTCCTAATCTAATCATTGTTTTATAAACAGAATTGAACGCATTTTTCAGTTGTTTACGCGCAGATTTTGTTTTAAAACTTACGGAAATGATTATCTTTTTTATTATCTACATCTAATAAGAAACGAATATTGCACGTCACTCTTCTTATCGTCGACGTACACTGGGCTGCAAGATTACGTTATCTATCTATGTCGACGTGCATATAAACTTTACGAATTGCGTCCGACGGAAAGTACATACGTATAGTATTAATAAAATGCGCATCATTATTCCGTCTAAAAACAAGCTATTTTTAAACTATAGAATGTAATAAACAAAGAAGGTATATATAATTTTCGTGCACGTCACAAATACTCAGTCACTCACGAAAAGGATTAACAAAAATTCCACTGATTTGTCATGGATTTCGAAAAATATTCTAATTTAATCCCTGCCACAATGATTTGGTTTGCCGAGATTATTATGCTTTTTTCAATGAGATTTTTATTAATTTTTTAAATTATATTTGAAGGCAGACTGTGATGTCTTAAGTAAGTAACAAGCAACCTAACGATGTTAAACACCAAACAAAAGTTAGTGTAAGCAAAAAATAAATAAATATATTTTTAATTATAACATAAATACTGCTAATGACGGCATAATAGTTGTATTATTAGTTAGAGCAGGGGTTCCTAAAGGGGGTTGATACCGATGACGCCGACTTTGAGGGTAAGGAAGACTTGAAAGAGGTCGATGAACCTGTAGAAGTCGGTTGGGGGTTCGATGAACCTCTAAGGGTCTTTTAAGGGATCGGAGTTGTGAGTTCTTGTCTAACGGAGGCCTATCTGAATAGTTTATTTAAAAAGAAGTGGAAGATCTACAAAAAACATTAAATAAATTTGAATTAAACATTGTACAGTGACGAACATAGAAAACGAGACACTATTTTTTCTTAAAAAGCACCCAGCTTTAATTGGCAACCCTGCGTTTAGGTTACGTCGTAGTTAATCAAACGTCTAACGTAAATAAAATACAGTGAAATTGAATAAAACAAAAAAGAAGAACAAACGAAGAAAAAAGAAAATAGAACATAACAGAATAAAAATTTCGTTGTACAATCCAATAAATCAAATCCATTTAAAAACTGACGATAGTTTTAATTAGTTACAACCAAAAAATTCATTCGTCTGAAATATTAATGAAAAAAGAGGATCAGTTAATGATTATAAATTAAAATAAAGTCGAATCGAATAAAAGAGAAAAAAAAAATGGAGAACAATCGACGGGATTTTAGAATGTAAAAAAAAAAATAAACTCAAATCGAGTAAAAGAAGAACGTAACAAAAGACGCCCAATTGCTATTTAAAAAATTAAATCAAACAAAAGCCAGAAAGAAACAAAAACTAAAGATGATAAATTGATAGTTACAAAACAAACGAAACGGAACAGAAGAAAAAATTAAGTTTACATTGATTATATTAAAAATTGAAATAAATATGTAGTCAAATGAGAGTTAAAAAAAAAAGAAAAACGATCGGAACGAAGATAAAAAATGAGAAAAAATTCTATAAAGCCAACTAAGTCAAATCGAATCAAAAGCGTTGACGAATTTTAACCAAAATTTGAACAGAAGGAAAAAAGAGGTTGTGTCCTCCATGCGGTGTGCAGTTGCAGTAGGTTTTTGTAAAGGAAATAAAAGAGTTAATGATTTAAATATAAAATAAAGTCAGATCGAATCAAGAAAAGCCAAAAAAAACGATTAAGAAAATAAAATAAAAACAAATAGAAACAACACATGTAAGCAAAGCCTATAAGAAAATAAGAAATTAAGAAATTGTTATTCGATTACAAAAGTATAGTTCATGTTACAGTTACCATTTTTACATAATTTAATTTTTTAGTGAAAATTGCCTTATTAAGACCATACACAATAACATCAAATATTTCTTTTTGCTACGATTTACAATAAAATTTTGCTGGCATTGTGTAGACCTGGGTTTTCATCGACCCCCAAGGGGTTGGTTAAAACTATTAAAACTTAAAAAGCATCGATGAACCCGCAGGAGTATCTCAGGGGTCGATGAACTATTAGTGTTGGACTGAAAGTCGATTAAATTAGATTACTCTACTTAATTTTTTCCTACACTGTGTAAAGGGACAGTGCCTCTTGATTAACCCTGCAAGGGTTTCTGGGGTGGTCGACTGAACGTCGATTAAATTAGATATGTTTTCTATTACTCTATTTAAATTTTTTATACATTATGCAAAGGAGATAAGATAAAATGCTGTTGCAGGGGAAATTCGATTAAAATAATTTTCACTTTTGGACAACAGATGGCACTCTAAATGACTTTGATATTTTTTACTCAGATTTAAAAAAAAACCAAAAGATATTACCTACGTTCGATTAAATTAGTTTTCACTCTGGTTCTAATTTTATTTTTATTTTCATTATTATTTTGAAAGTATTCAATTCGTTTATTAATAAACAAATAAGTAGTCAAGAACATCGTGACCTTTTGAAAGTGCACATAAAGCTAATTAAGTGGGACAGGGAGGAGGAGTTGAAAACTTTCGTTTTTTCCAAGGGGTCGATGCTGAACAAAGTTTTAGAATCCCTGGTCTCTAAACACTTTGAATAATTTTTTTATTTTTGTTTTACTTTCTGTATACATAAATAAAATGCTTTCTCCCAATCTTGCGTCTTGAATAATTCAATAATTCTAAACTAGCTACAATTTAAGTCAAATTGTTTCTGGAAAGTCGCCTTTGATGCGGCAATTAATTTGCGCCTGCTTGAACTTTGCTTTTACCTGATTTGGGGCATGAGTACCTAAAAGTAGATGCCCGAGTAATCTTAATCAAGCCCCCCCACCCCCCTAATTACAATTACGTTTATCATTTCGGTCAGTTCTAAAGCCAATTATTTAATTGTTTCGTGTTTGCAAGTATTCGGGTTACGTGAAGCAAACTATTTATGTATTTGGATAGTGATCATCATCACATCAAATTCAATTAACCGTATCGTTTTAAGGACTACGTGCTCGCGAACATGATCGGCTGAAATAAGTTTCTTTTGCCTTTTATGATTATTGATTACACGGCAATTTATATGTATCGGTGATTCCCGGTAGGTAGCGTGTTTCGATTTAATTAAGGACAACTTCTTTTTTCCTGGAGAATTGATTTTTTCGTTTCGTTTCACTTTATTCCTACGAACACGCTTAACTTAAATATACCCAACCTATATGTTAAGAAACCAGGAGGATACCAGAAAAATTAATCGAAATGAACCAAAAATAAACTAAAAAGAGTAAAAAATTTGAAATAAAGAAGTACATATTAAACTACAGTAAAATGAAACAAATATTTTCAGACGTATCTGCATAAATTATTTCACAAAGAAATAATTAAGTGTTTTGCCAAATAATCAGAAATTCGTAGATTCCAGAAATTCCTTCAGGACTACAAACCAAATTTTGCTGCCTTCTTTTGTTTTTAACCGATTCATCAATTAGGGATCTATGGAAGCCCTCCAAAACAGCTCGTTTACTTATCCACGAAATGGGATTACCATCAAGAACCATTTCCACCCCAAAAATCCGCCCCGCTAAACACCATCCACACTTATTCTCTTTCGACATAAATTGCCTATTTCATCAACCTTCCAAAAACAAAACAAGAAGTTTCTGGAAAGCGCCAAGGTTCACCAAGAAGCCAAGGTACTTTACCTTTACTTTAATGTAAGTTCGCACCGATGAGAAGTTAGCAATAAAATTCCAGCAATAAAATTATAAAATTTCAAAACGCTGCCACCGCTAAAATTACGATCACAGATCAATAATATTTAATCTATTACAAAGAGTATAATGTGTAGATTCCCCTCATATGAAGAAACTGAAGAAATATTTGATATTAAGTTAACTATGACTATTTAAACCAGCATAAGTCATTATTCATATATCGCACCAAAACAATTGCTTTCACTGAAAATTTTCACGTAGTCATTAAGTAAACATACATATCTATTTAATAATGCCTTCAGAAAGTTTTAGTCGGTTGATTTGAAGTAATTAGAAATTAATTAAAAGTGACGCTCGGACCAATGAAACAGTACCAATTATTACAAAGTAATAAGTTGTGACATTGACAAGAGTAAAACAATATTAACTTTACATTGTCCCTCCTGAATTATTTCGTACTTAAAAAATCGAGATTTGTACAAACAAAAGGAATGTTCATAAGATGCATGTTCCGGGCCAGAAAATGCATCTTATAAAAATTCTTGTTATTAAAAGATTCTTACAAAACTCAGACAAAAACACCTTTTATAATAAACAAATAAACCAAAATTAATGTTTTCAAATACATACACGGTTTTCAAATGTTTTGTTCTTGAAACACAGCCATCTTAATGAATTTTTTAAAAATCAAAATATCTTCTTTATTTATTAATTTCCGATAAAATGATAAAGAATAATTTTAATTCAGAATTTTATTCTCTATCGATTGGTCAAATAATATACAGGCTGTTCTATTTAAAAAAAAAAGTGTTCTTTTCCCTTTATTTCATAAATGCGATGTTCAATTGTTTCTTTTTTTGAATGCACCGTTGCAATCAGGACGAAAGATACTACTAGTTTGCTAATTTAATTGTATCTGTAACTTTAATTATAAAATAGTTTGCAATAGTGCCAAGTTTCCAATATAGAGTGTGTCCCAGTGATTCTCAGTAATCGCGAATGATTAAATTAAATTAAATTAAATAAAAATACTATGATGCACAAATAATATGTGGGAAGAAGAAAAATTTGCAAATAGAAAAGATGGTTTGAGATGTTTAAAAATATCGATTCACGATTCGAATAATGCCCTTCTGAATTAAGAGAAAATCCAATATAAACCGCAAGTTTTAACAAATTTTCAGCATTAAAAGTGTTATTTAACGAGGTATCACAAGAGGTACTTCGCTACTTGAATTTTTAAAGTTGGGGTTGTTATAGCTTAGAGTGGGGATCATTAAAAATCTGCTACAATTCAGCAAAATTGCAACAGGGTTCTCATAGCGATTTCGGCCCTAATTGAGGCCTCATCAGAAGAAGAACATATCGAGAATTCCACCGTAATCTGACTGATCCGGTCAGCTTACGCATGGACAATGCTTAATTACTAATCTTGAGTAAAAGCAGTATATTTTTGCCAATTTGAACGACTTCGTACCTTCCATAATAACGAAGTTGTTGTGTGCCTATAACAAAAACTTTGAACACCCTGTGTACTCAATGCAAACTTCAGACCTTGGCCATAATTCACAAAGCGCAAAGTAAAGTTTTTTTTTATTGTTGCAAACGTCACAATTTATTAATTTCTAATTACTTCAAATCAACCGGCTAAAACTTTCTGAAGGCATTATTAAATAGATATGTATGTTTACTTTATGACCACGTGAAAATTTTCAGTGAAAGCAATTGTTTTGGTGCGATATATGAATAATAACTTATGCTGGTTTAAATAGTTATAGTTTAACTTAATATCAAATATTTTTCAGTTTCTTCATATGAGGGGAATCTACACATTATACTCTTTGTAATAGATTAAATATTATTGTAACATCTCATCGGTTAAGTTCGCTTAGCCCGTGCGTTATTGAAAAGAATTTAAAACGAGATGAAATCGTCGCTCTTCCGGCGAGGCATGCGGCGTGATGCGAGCGCATCGACGACTAAAAAACAACTCGCAAAAACAATCGAAGTGTTTCCACGGCCATCTCTTCTTTTCTTAACTGGCCCTTATCGTTAGTAACTTATCGGATATCGCCGGGGAACGCGCGTGCTTTTCTTATTACCAGCGAATTTGTGCAATTTGTTATTGCGATAGTTTGTTTATTATAATATACGCGATCGTGGAGTGTCCCCCCCCCCTTGAATTCGTCGTAATAGTGAAGAAAAAAAAGGTACGAATATTTTGAAACATTTAAATTAAAATTGAAGCTAATATGTATTATTTTCGAAACGCACTCGCATTGTTAATATTCACCCTAATTATATTTATTTTAGTTTGAAAAAGTGAACATTTTCTGATTTACAAAAAAAAAAAAAACATTATAACAACAGTAGTTATTATTAGAACTTGCTTATATACAGGATGATTCTGGTTTAATTTATTTATTGCATTTTTCTTCTTTTTTAGTGTGTGCGTGTGTGTGTGTGTGTGTGTATTGTGGTAGCTGGTTGGGGGATTTTCGGCACTAGAATCGCACGCTTCGTAAAACGGCAGGGTAAGTGAAATCATAGTTTTCCTCAATTTAATTTATTATTAAATACGAATATTGTTACAGTTCCACGTCGATATGCAGTTTGGATGGTACAGGGGTGAGTTTTATTTACATATTTCCTTTTTCTTTTTTTTTTTAGTAGACCACATCATACCGGGTGTTTGAAAATTGCTAGTTCAAAAAAAAAAAAATTGATAGTTGGTGATGGTCAGTTGGTCATCGCCAAAAAAAAAATTGTAATAAAAGTCCTTTAGTTTTCGAGATAAAAATCACTAAAAATTTGGCCAAAATTGTTGGTGCGCCACTGGATTAAGGTAACAAGCTGTCACAACAGTCACAAATCGGTACACTGTTATTACCGAAATTAATGCCGCTTACACAAATAATGAGTGGACGGATATGGTGTTATTTTATGGAAAATGAGAAATAAAAAAATAATAATTAGGACTTCCAGATACCCCCGTTTTTTTTTGTACTAGCAATTTCCAAACACCCTGTATAGTAAAACAATAAATCATAAATAAATTACAAGCCAAGTCAATTTTGATATAGAACTATCTCTTCATATACAGGGTGTATGTACATAGTACATTGACCGCAGTTACTAGCAGCACATAAAAATAAAGCAAAACAAAACATGTATGGTTCCATTTGTTTTTAATCGGGGGGGGGGGGGGGGCGTAGATAACGATTGACGACTGGTCAAGTTGAGGTTACAATGTTACAATAAAAAAAAAAAAAAAACAAATGACGATCGTCGATCGAATTGTAAAAGAAAAAAAAATAACGATATAACCTCGAAAATAAACTCGACTTTCACTTGTTTTTAATTGGAGAAAGTCACAGCAATTACGATAATTGTCCCAAAAAAAAAAAAAGAAACGCAATAGAAGCGTGTTATTCTGAACTGATCGTCACTTGTTTTTAGAATTATAAAAAAAAAAACAAATGACGATTAGCTTAGAAGCGAGAGAGAAAGATTAAAACAATATATATTTATTTGTCGTTTTTTGATTTTGAAGTGAAGCCGCTCCAAGAGCGGGCGAAAAAAAAAATAAAATAAAATTATGACATAACCTCAGTATTTACAGAAAATGTCAAAGAAACAACAGAAGTATATAATTCTAGAAAAAAAAAACAACTGGCGAAAAACAATGACAATAATAATAATTTATGGACACAACCTTGAAATTCACTGAAAATTAAGAAAGAAAATAATTTATGACATAATCTCACTTAAAATTTAAAAAAAAATAAATTTACGACATAACCTCGAAAATAACCTCGAGAAGACATCATCAACTGCTACATAAACAAACCCAAACCTCTCGCCCTCCTCTATTACATGTACCGTTCAACCAGTATTGGAAGTTGCGGTACTTTCGCAAGAAAATTGGTACGTAAAAAATGATGACCAAAATGATGGCCAACTTTGAAGGAAATTCTACAATGTAAAGTATTGTTACCCCTTCGGGATTCGGAAATAATGCTCGTCAAATAATTTCAAACACTTTAATAAAATACAATCGTTTATACAACAAGCAATACACTAGTATCACTTTAAAACACAATTTATTTATTTAACTAATAACACTACTATTATTCGCTGTCTATTCGCGCGCGACTGTACTTGTACTTTCGCTCAATCTTCTCTGCTAATTAAGTACTACCTCGGCAGGGCGCCGATGCCCTTTTATAGTTAACACACCTGTTTCCGTACGCGTATGGAAACGTCCAGAGCACTTGCAGTCGCACTAGATTGCTCTCCAGCTTTCCCGAAGGTTCGCACCTGCTGTGTCGCGAACGTCAAAGGCAACCCTTGTCGAAAAGACCGGCGCCTGTTTGTCTAGTCACACAAAAAAATACCTGCCCCGAGTCTACGCACAGCTGTAACAGTATTTATACTAAGAACTCCTAAATTGGAAGGATTGTTGGAGCTGCAAAGCGAAGCCTAATTTTAAAACGAAGCAAAATATGCAGGATTCAAAATTATTTTGTAAGTAAAAAATTATGTAATTTTGTTTTGTTTCTCGTTAGATGCGTGGTGCATCGAGGGCACATTAAATTCCCAAATTCTAAGGTCTCTTTTAGAATTTCTTTTCTTTTCTACTCCTCAAATATGGCAGTATTTTATTTTGTGTTGTCTCGTAAGTACGTATTGTTTATTGGTTGTAAAAGTATTAATTTGAATTTATTCATTACGCATGGGTACCAAGTACGTATTTTTTAGATTTTGTTGATTGAAGGAAGTTGGTTTGATCAGATTAGCAACACTGATTGGATGACTCGGTGATCGTAGCGCGTAAATATCAGAAATGCAAAGTCTGAAGACGACTTCGTGGGTGTTAAAATTGAAGTTCTAGAAAACCTTGCAGCCAATTCCTAACCACAGCGTTTTCGACTAACCATAAAATAAACGATGTAAAGACAAATGACAATAGATTTTAATTTTTATGATGCTGTTAGAGGCCGCGGGCTGGGGTGCCGAGTGCCGATGTGTCGCCGGCAGAGGTGCAGGTGTCGTCTATTGTGTTTTCTAGAAGGCGCGCCATCCATGCGGTGTATTCTAGAGAGGATGCGAAGAGTTCCGTACACTTCTGGGGCGTACGAAATAGTTTTATAAACGGGATCAGGCACGCGCTTCGAACAGTTATTATTTTAGCAGCGATGGTGCTAGGCGAATTAATAGTGCTATTTGTTGTATAACCGGTAGTATTTTATTTAAGCGTTTGAAATTATTTGACGAGTATTATTTCCGAACCCCGTAGTCGTAACAATCTTTTTGACACCTGTCCAGTTGTAACAGAAATTTGTTCGGTGTTTGCAAGTATTACTAGTCAAAGTCTGACTTCCTGAAAGATGGACTGATCCATACGATCACCTTAATTAGCCACCAAGCTCCTCAGTCCTTTAAGTTTTTGTCTGTGAGGATGTTTGAAAGACGAAGTACACAAATTAAAGATGAAAAAGTTGTTCAGATAAAACAGCGACATCCTACGATCGTTTTTTGACCTGACATTGCAGTAGGATAAACAAATTGAAGCGGATTTGCTCCTAATAAGTCCCCCATGCAAGTCGTTTTTGTTTGCAATGGGAATGTCGAGCTACGTCTCTGCTGACGAAGCCCCAAGCAGGGCTGAAACAGCTGTACAGAGGCTGCTCGAGGTTTTCACTGCAATCAAAAACGATTTGCAACAATTTTTTTTAAAAAGTTGTTCGTTCATAAAAGTCAAAGCGATTTCAGAAATAGTATAGGTATTGCCAACGATATTCAAAAATAAAGTTTACTTTTGGTTGATCTTCAAAGTAACCGTCTCCTCAGTACCTCAGCTTTGTAAATAGGTACTGACGAAAACTGTACTTTTCATTTCCTTAAGACACACATCAAATCTATTAAGAAAATGAAAGCATAGTATTCGCCAGAAATGAAATTTTATTTATTTTAAATTTTAACATTTTGAAAATGGTCCTTCTTACAACTGATGGCAAAAATGTTATACTGAAGTGGACGTGATGACTGAAGACCACGTTTGAAGCAAACCTTAGTTCAGAAATATCGTTAGAAGTTCTCATAACTTTATGAACGATTCCCAGCCGATAATTGGACGCAGTTTATTCTAGCGAATACCTTATACAGGGTGCGCCACTCTAAGGAACATCAGCAAAAATCGAAACCACTAATTGATTCGTGTAACTCATTCGTAAAGTGAATTGTATTGAGTATTAGATTACAATATCTAATCGGAAGACCGTAATAGACCCTAATGATATGTATATCAACGACCTACAATGAAACTTTATCAGGCTATTAAACTCCCGTCATGAACGATCGCCTACTTGCACCCGGTATGTAATTATCAACTATTCCAAGAAATGTTTGTTTTTTTTTATCTCCTTATCAAAAATCCGTCGTGTTCCTCTTTATTAACTGTTTGTTCTTAATTGAAAGCAAACTTTATCAAAGAACTCTTCCTGTTTTCCTTTGTTCGCCGCTAATTAATCTTTTGTCCTCTTTCAGCTCGCCTTCAGTCGCATGTTCAACTATGTGCGTTTTAAGTAGAAAGTTTTTTTAATCTCAAACCGGACAGAAAAATGAAGGGAAACACACTCAACGTTTCGCTATAGATTTATAGCTTCGTCAGGAGTGAAAAAAAGTAAATAAACTTTTTTTCACTCCTGACGAAGCTAAAATCTATAGCGAAACGTTGAGTGTGTTTCCCTTCATTTTTCTGTCCGGTTTGAGATTAAAAAAACTTTCTACTTACTATTTTCATCGGACAAGAACAAACTTCAATTATGTGCGTTTTAATTAAACCGGTCGTACGACTCGCACGATTATCGCTCGCTATCCAAACCGTCGCTTATCTTATCGGTTCTTCGGACGAATCGCGCTTTTGCTTGTGCCGCGGCGAAGCCGAACAACGAGGTCAGGTTCAGCAAAGATCCCGCGAAGCCTTATCGGACGTCTGCGGGCACGTCCAAACCGCGTAAAAAAGAACGCCGCCCCTGGTGTAAATCAGGTGTAAATCGTATGTACATATGCGCGCGGCGAGATTAAAAAATCGCTCAATGCCAACGCGTTTCCCAAGGAAATTGTGTTGTTGCGAAACGGCGGATAAAGACATTGAAAACACACGTAGGTTGAATTACCACACGTATCTTGCATCCTAATAATTTTTTGTTAATTTACGAAATATCTTAAAAATTAAACCACACATTAAAAAAAAAGGATGCGTTCAGCAACTTCTTTGACTATATTTTACCAAAAGTGGAGTTGTAGGTGAATGTATTCTAAAACAAAACCTGGAATCTCATTCATAGTATTTAGAGTTCGACCTGTGTACTGGGTGATTCAAAATAAGTATCCAACCTGTCAACAAGAGGTAGTACACAGGAAAAGAAAACACAAAGTCTATATGCATAGAGGGTATAATGTCCTTAGTTTTTGGGTAAAAGATAAAATGCATTGAAGATTCAGATGTAAATTGGTTGATGGGGACTAGTACAGCTGCATTGCGTCACAGGAGCAATGAACTTGCTTGGAATAGAACGAAACACGCGTTTACCTTGAAGTGAAACTGTAAAATGTTTTTATTTATGGCCTTCTGCAGAAAAAATGTATAATACGCCATTCATTCATTCGAATTGCGACTTGTGTATGTATACATAAGAAATGAAATGTCATGATTTCCATTTTGGATTCAAAGGAGGTTGATTTTTGAAATGCCCCTGATAGAATTATTTCTTACAATTTCGTACTTGCATGACCTTAGCGAATACGCTCCTAAACGGGTCGGACACTTATTCTGAATCACCCTGTGTACTGGTTGCCATTCATATACATGGTGTTGCAGTTATAACGTTCGGTTCTCAGTAGGATCCCTAGATTTGATTGACAGTTGAATAAATTACCAATTTTGAACTACTTTGAGTATTAAAAAATTTTGTTGCAAATCCTACTGCAATGTCAGGTCAAAAAAACGATCGCAGGATGTCGCTGTTTTATCTATTCATTACTTTGAGTTAGGCAAAACCAAAAAAGAAATTGAAACTAAACAAAAGCAATAATAATTAAGCTCATGTTTCTTACATATATATTCTACAATCACAAACACATGCATGTACATACTTGAAGCTTATCTACTGTTGGTTTATTTATTCAGTTTAAAGTTTCTAACTTTCTCCTGCCCGTCATTAAAAACGATTAATGTTTTCTTATCTCATTCTCAAAATAACTTAATCTCCATAATTTTCGTGTACATGCACCCTTCGCAGAAGTATTATCAGGTGATTATCTCTGCTTAAAGCAAATCATAATGATGCTTGTGGTAATGTGTTAACGTTTTAATTTTCTCTTCTTACATACCTTTAAAAAAAAATTGACTCGACAATCATCGAATCTCTTTAAAATAAAAACAACCAAATCGAATCCATCATTTTTGTTGGCTTAATTAACATTAGAAAGGAGAACCGTGTATGTTAAACTATTATACAGCATAACACCCTGTATAATAACGTCAACGCGTTAAATATTTAATTATCATTTCGAATTAGTGCAAGACAAGGTTTCTTGACTTGCGTTATTATTGCTGTCACGGTAGTTGATGATAACAATATGTTTACAATAAGAAAAGCTACGATTTTTTATTTTCAAAATGTTCGATTACTTTTATTGAAATCGTTGCATCATTTCTCTGAATTCAAATTTTTATTCTGTGCGAGTTTAAAAGCTTCAATTAAAATACAAAAGAGGACTCTATTTCAATTCCTTCCGTTGTAATCGCTTTGGACACGCAACCCCCCCCCTAAAGGAGTGGAAGGGTAGATAACAAGAGCTGATGTGATCCGGTAATAAATTAAGTGTCGTGTTAACGGTGACCAATAATTTCGGGTTAACGGCGACAATAACGTTTTAAGTAACAGCCAAAACTTTAAACTCTAAAGTAATTTAAGCAATAAAGTAATAAGGCAATTAATTATTTTTCGACCTTTTATTGTAAGCACTGAAGAAGTGTGTCTTCGTTCCATTTAAAATTAAATTTGGCGTTTGCGTTGCCCATTATAAACTGAGCAATGTACGTCATTAATTTAATTAATCGCCTTATAAATTATCTTTCTTTCTTTTTCCTTGTATTTTATTAAGACATCGTTTCTCAACTAAATTATTGCAGTATAAACAGCGTCTTGGTAAAATGCATGTTACTATACAACCAAGAAGTGGAAAGATGATTTATGAGACGATTTATTAAATTAATGGCATTAATTGCTCAGTTTTAAATGAGCAACCCAAACTTCATTTGTATTTTAAAAGCAATAAAAACACATTTCTTCAGTATGTATACAGAGACGGCGAAAATTATTTTGGTCAAGGGCGGTCATGAAATGAACTCAAGAGAACGGGAATAAATTTACAATTTACTAAAACAGAGGTAAATTTATCGTATCTTTATCAAAATGTTGGTTGTTACTGTACCTTTTCAACGAAAAGTTTGCATTCCCTGACAAACATGAACGTGTAATAAACAGGGAAAAGAATTCAGGCCACTTAGTATTCAACGCTTTTTATGCCGAATGTACTATTTACTCCTGCCACCTTTCTGCGACCTCCAATGCGATGCATCGATTTCTTATTGAGTGAGAGGAGAAGAAGGTCTTGAGCTAGGCTGATACAGTCCGAATAGTAAATTTTCGTAACGTTCGCAAAACAAGTGGCCTGAAATCTTTTCCCTGGTAATAAACAATTCTTATGCACCGTGTTTTGGAAACAAAATTGAACCTTCTTTGAAAAGAAAACTGAACGGTTACATCTTTTTCGGCGTGAGTTTATTTTATTTTACGTTTAAATTTGTTATTTCTCAGCTGTTAATAAATAACAAAAGAAATGAATTGAAAATTGAATAGTTTCGACCCAAAAATTCGAGCTCTTCTTTCCTTCTTGCTAAACTTCAATTCCAAAAGTTCTTTAGTGTTATTCCTGTAACTTGGTTTATCACAGCGTCAATATTTATTATGTCTCTGCTCTATTATTGACACTTGTCAAAAAGATGTCCAAATTGACGGATATTCTTTAAATTATAACTCGATTCGTTTAGGGCCAGTTGTACCAAGGAAGTTTAAACCGACGTTCAACTGACCAGATGCAAAGTGGTTCAGTTGAACGTCAGTTTAAACCTCCTTGGTACACCTGGCCCTTAGTCAACACTGATTGGTTTTCTTCATGACTTCATCGTCTGCTCTTAGTTGTTCAATTCCGGCTTTTGATTAATCGCTTGATAATTATTTCGACTATTTTTTCGCGATGAGTTTCTACGACGTTCCCTCTCCCACATACTTGACTGTGCACTTCTCTTTTTCATTTTAACATTGTGATACGTTTGTAAATTGACGTCAATTGAATTTGGGGCACGAATAGGACGACGAAAGTGAAAAAGAGATTGTCTCTATTATTGATTGTTCCAAACCTATCATCTCACTTTTTAGCGGTCTTGTAGTTGCGTCTCAATCATCTCTGCTGCGTAAAAATTTTTCCCTTACTTCAGCCTTTATAAAACTCATCGTGTCTGTTTGTACATTTTTTCTTCTATCTGGAGTACATTTCCCCTTTTATCTGGAGCACATTTCCCCTTCTATCTGGAGTACATTTCCCCTTCTATCTGGAGAGTGTATAAGTGCATGCTAACATCAAATAAATTTGAAACCCGAAAACAGGAACCAATTTACTTCAGCAACGACAATCCACTTCTAAGTGCTCTAGCAAATGTGACCTTAATATTGAGCTTTTTCATCTAACTATGATCTGCGTCGTTTGTATCACATTCTACGAAACGCTCACTCTAGTTATCTGGCTGGGAGATTCACTGCAGATAAAATTTCTAAAAAATATTTCTCAAGAAGATTCTGCTTCGAATTTTGAACAATCTTGAACTGCTTTTGGTCCTTTCCTTCACCATCTAGTGTGGATTCCCAGTACTTCAGTTCGTACGTCTTTCTTTCACCATATTGTCCTGGCCGATTAAACATAATCCTCAACATCCTAGGCAATTAGGCACAATTCGAAGTTCTGACAGCCTATAGAACTAGTATCTACCACTTGAAAGAACAAGACTTTTTGATTTTGATAGTACTGTTAGTTTCTTCAGTATATTGGACGAGACTTTTCTGGACTCATGTCTTCTTTGGTCTACTTTTCTTCCATCTTCTCCTTGAATCCATTGATTCCTCCTCTCAGTTTCATTAAATCCATTTCCATTTTTACTTTTTGCTATAGCCCACTGAACAAAATGTCCTCCTCATCATTTGGGTTCAATTTGAAATCCTGAAGGCCTGTGGAACTAGTATCCACCACTTCACAGAACAATATTTTTGATTTTTATGGTACTAGTTTCTTCAATTTGTTGGAAGAGATGTATTTAGACTCAAGTCTTCTTTGTTCTACCTCTCTTTCACCTTTCTCGTCCTTGAATACATTGATTCCTGCTCTCTGTCACTTTAAATCCATTTCCATTTTTGCTTTTCTTCCAGTTACTGGTTCTTTCCGCTAATATATTCATGCCTAAGTCGTTCCTCTTTCTATATTCTCTCATGTTCTTCGACTTTTGCCTTTATTAGAAAGATTTTGAAAACGTCAAACCACTCTAAACTGATTGTCCTTTTTCTAGTAATCTTTCGCTTTGTTCCGAGCAAGTTATCCATAAAAATTTTTTAAACAATGCAAGTAAATACTAAAACAGTAAAACTAAGGTGACCATACTTTCTTCAAACCTATTTATGTTATAACTATAAATCTGCCCAATTTTTGAATTCAGTACAACCTCTGGCAGTTCTTTTTTTTAATGATGAACGTATAGAGGAACAGATCTAAAGCAAAACCCCTGTGAAAACAGAAAGCCTGTCCCTCCTAAAGAAGGACGTATAGTCACTTCAGTTAAACTGTTCTAAAATGAAAACCAAACCGTCATAACCGTTTGTAAAAGGGAAAGTGTGTGACTTCTAAAAAAAAGGACGTATGGTCACTTCAAACAAACTTTTCTAAAATGAAAACCAAACTTTCACAACCGTTTGAAAAGCGGAAAGTCTGTGCTTTCTAGAAAAAAAGGACTTTAGTTAAACTTTTCTAAAATTAAAGCCAAACCGTCACAACCGCTTGAAAAACCGTTCTTAAATTCCTGGGAATTTATTTCTCGAAGCTACATTCCTTTGTTGCCCAACATTACATCATTTTCATCCAAACACGACGCGGATATATAAAATTTTATGCAAATCAACCGTTTTCGACGTAGGTATAAATAAATGGACGACGACATTGATTGGCGACAAGGACGCCAGAAAACGAGAGTCGATAGGTCAAGACCGCCTGGTTGTGCGTGCGACAAGTTTCGTCAACATCTGTGCCGGTGAAAAATTTTCCGGCCCCCACGATGGGGGGCCTGCCTGGAAGCCCACGACTCCAAACAAGTCCAAACCCGAAGGCCCCACTTAACGACTTCGTTGTAACGGTCGCACAACCAAATCGAATAAATTCAAACACGTTAATAAACAAAGCAATTAAGTACAAGACAACGTCATTTCCACCGTCAGAAATAGAAACGTAACGGTACCTACTGGGGAACTTGCTTGTATGGACAGGGTCGTCTCTAGGACGTTACTTTTTTTTTTGGGAAGGTGATGAATTCTTTACCTTTCATTGTTATGCTTATCGTTTTCCACCACGACGATATCGCAGGTCTGTTTCACCCGTTCCTTGGCCCCCAGGGTTACGATCACCATGTTGACTGTGTTAATCCCAAAAATCACCACACTATTCCTGATGCCTTCCGTAAGTTTCTGCACGTGCCTTTCCAACTCGTTTATTAACACCACCATACTATCAAGGAAAACGGCGAAAACGGCGATTCACCCTCGCAGATGTGCACGCCATAGTATTTCACGTTTCACTGTCAACGTACTCGTCCAAAGGTACGAATTTCTGAAGTGATAAGGATAACTGGTCGAGAGATAAGCGCAGCTGTTGTTTTTGTTGTTCGCGATGTCGCTCGAAAGATAACACGGTGATTTTTCCACGTTTAAATTTTAATTTCGTCGGAGGAGGATGAGGAGAAGGCAACGAGCGCGTTCGTCCACCACGAGGAAATCTCGCCAACTAGAAAAATGGAAACTCTCTCTCTCCTCGGCTTCGATACGTTCGTTACGCTGCTTCTGTGTATGTACGTAGTATGTACTAACGAGCGGTTGAACCTTGACTCCAATTGTGCTTAGATAAGTTATCTTCGTCTGTCGAACGAGCCTTGCGATGGTACGAGACCGTCACGAGTTTCTGCAGTGCCAACCGCTAGGTGCGAACGTATTACGTCAGTTGTTTTTCAGATTCCACCTTGGTTTACACTCGGCTGAAAATTATTTACCAGAAATTGGAGACGTGACATGAATTAAGGTTTTTTTTTTTTTGTTTTTGGATCGTTCGAAATTCACCTCGACCAAAGACAAGCAAGCCATCTTGATTAATCGTCCTTATCAACCAACGTGGGGCCAATTGATAAGCAGCCTTATACCTTCGACACATTGAGATTGCTAATGGCCATTAGAAAAAAGGTAAACATTTCCGTCGATTTTAACCGATTATTTGCGATGGCCTTTTTCAAACGCCTTCGACATTTTCAATTGCCATAAATTGAAAGGCTTTGTTTATTACC
The DNA here is from genome assembly GCA_036172665.1 of Prosopocoilus inquinatus. NCBI lineage: Eukaryota > Metazoa > Arthropoda > Insecta > Coleoptera > Lucanidae > Prosopocoilus > Prosopocoilus inquinatus. The sequence goes on from CM069873.1 coordinate 6,508,803, forward strand.
ATTACTATTATGATGAAGTGACATACAACAATTTTCAGTCATCAATGTGTCGAAGATATTAGGATGTTTCAGGCGTTGCTATGGTTACGCAGTACGAAAACCAATGAGTACGTGGTTACGCGCGTTAAAAGGGCCAATCAGTAGCGTGCAGCTCTGGCAGCAACGCTCGGAGAATCCTAATTCCGTTGATAAGAGAGAATTCTAAATTACCTTACTTTGTATTCTTCAGCCAGGAAAAAGAATTCGTTTGGAATCTCACCGTCGCGTCGCGTCAGTATCAAGTTTTCATTTTTTTCCGTTGGGCGCCACTAAGTATTATTTCTTCCTCAGAGCATACTTGATCGCAAAGCGCGCGAATTTTTTTTTTTTTGCAGTGTGACCGTTTGATTTCATCAATTTTTTAAGCAGGCTACTCACTAGGCAACATGTTAGGCTGGGCAACATGTACGTCGACGTATTTTCAACAGACCACACACTAAATAACATGTTGGGCAACTAGCTCGGCAACATGTTCGTCAACATAATTTCAGCAGGCCACAACTTACGAACATGTTGACCATCCTGTCCACACGCAAGCGAACTTGTTGCTGCGAGCATTTTGCCCAACATGTTGCCCAGTGAGTGGCCTCCTTTAGTGCCACGTTTGGGGTTCTAAACAGACGGAGTTCGAATTATTTTAGACTTTTTGTTCATTGAAGGACGAATACAAAAACATTTGTTGTCCAAAAGAGATTTAAAACCAACAACCCATTCACAGCTGAATGTAATAGTTTCTTTGACATCACAAAACAACGATAGTGCCATCAAAATAAACATTTGAAGGATAATGCAGTCTAAAAATAATTGACTGAATTCACATGACTTGCACTTACAAAAAAAACAATTTCTCTTCAGAAGCCTGTTTTTCTCTTAGGTAGTTTTTTTTCTAATTTCATATTTCGTTGTTTTGGTTTTTCTTTTTTTTTTTCTTCTTCCTCACTTGGATCTTCCAGAACTGCAACACCATAATACTGGGTTCTATTCGAGCACATCTCCACTTTCTTTATGGCTTCATAAATCTTTCCTTTCCCATTCACTACATTATCAATTTGCAACATTTTGTGGTGTGGTGATGAAATTAGTTTTTCCTTCTAGTTTTCTTTTTCGTCAATGCCTCTTCCTTTCCGTTGCGTACAGAATGCTCCTTTCAAAGTAAGACAAGCCTCAATTTGCAAGCCTTACCCTCAAATAAGAACAAGAGAGATGGCCAACAACACTACGCTTTGGCTTAATTGGCCAAATGGCTGCTCGATTTGCCGTAGATTTGGTAACAAATTTACCTCAGAACGATAGTTAACTTTGCCTCTCCTCTCTCTTTGTTGTCGAAGACTCTGAACCCCACTTCTGTAGTCAAAGTTCGACGAATTCATTTTGCACATTTGATTGTTAATGTTTGCCCCTATTCCAAGACAACTTTTCTATTCGGGACCCAAGAAATTACAAAATTGGGTCTTACTTGGCAATGGGTCTTGAATTGGCCGTAGGTCTGTACCAGCTGCAGTTTTGATTAATTCGGAAACTTGATTGATTATTTTTTTACCTTGATTATTTTTTTTTAGGGGTGGCCTGAATCTACTCAAAAAGAAAATCATATTGCCCCGGATTTATGTAAATAGAACGTATTTTTTCTTACGTAAAAGAGTCCGACGTTTGAGGTTATGAAAAAGAAATCTCGTGGGGCACAAAATGTGAAAACTCGGAAACATGGAAAATAAATCTGATCCAGTAATCTAACTAGATTTAATCGTTTCGGTATCGGAGAGATTCAATTGAAACTTGAAGCTAATTTGACTGTTCCATTAATTTAGTGGCCAACTGTAAGTCAATTTCAAGTATTATTCAACGGAGATAAATCAATAGCATGACCTTGACATATTTTGACCGACCATAATATTCTCTGCAACCTCAGTTTCTTGCTTTACCCAGAAATAATTTTTACCAAGTTTTGCTTCAATTTATGATCAAGCCTAGGATGTTTCAGGCGTTGCTATGGTTACGCAGTACGAGCTCATCATGGTTAGGTAGTACGAGGACCAATCAAAAATTCTTGATATACTTTTACTTTTGATGCAATTTACTGTATATAGTTTTTTTGAGATACTGTAGCTGTAAGTCTTGTGTGTCCGGTGGCGCAACTAGAAACCGTGTTGCAAAATTTTTGCCAGCGCCTTTTATTATTAAGAAAGTATAACTGTGGAAAAATTATTTAAGTATTTTATTGAAACTTCAAACAAAATTATTAAAACAAAAAAAAATGACAAGAATTGTGAAAATGTTAGGAAAAGCTCCCGAATATTAGGGCTAAGCGAAGTACGCTTAAATTGTTTCCAGAGCGTTTTCTCGAAAAGCTGCTTTCAATTGTTTTGAAGCTGGTGGAGTTTGCGTGCAGCACGTGCGCTTTAGTTGCAAATGACTCTGCAAGATATAGGATAGTGTAAAACTACCTTTAGGCAAGAACTTGGATTAAAATTCTTTGCGGGAAAAGATTTATTGCGATTTTAAAAAGCTTCCTCCTTGTGTTTTAGTCTTAAAAGGAATATTACAATCAGAAAGTTTTCCTTTGACCTGAAGTTACCCGTCACCCTAAGCGAACTCCTCTAGCATTTAAGATGCGAACACGCCACTGGAATAATAAAATAAGAAACTTCTTGCATAACATAACAGACTGACGACTTCATAATAAATATTTCGGGCAACTTTGGTGATTAAGTTAAACAAGAGGCGAAATGTGGTCAAATTCTTGAGTAAATTGATCTTGAGACTACCATTGGGTCTATTGGACCCGCTAAATATTGCTTTCGAGATTATAATTTTCTTACTTTACGTACAACAACTTTCAAAGTTTATAGGTGAAGAGTACATTGTTGAAATTTCAGAATTTTTCATTCTGTATTCATTCATGCAGGTCAAAAAATTGCATCGTGCTCTAGGCGGGTCCAAAGGACCCATGCAGTTATGGTTAAATTCAGTTGTCTTTTTGAAATAAAAATTACTAATAACAGTGCTGACAGGATACTCATACAACACAATGGTGAAATAATTGAGGAGCCCATGGCTATTGCCAATGCCTTTGGTGATCAATTTGCCAATATTGCATTTAAGCAGCTAAATGAACACTACGCAACGGGTCTGTCACAAAATTGTACCATTGGTGCCACCACATCACATTCCATGTACTTTGCTGATATTACTTCTGCAGAGATAATGCAAGCTGTACAACATCTCAAAAATCGAAATCCAACAGGGATAAATGGTATTCCAACTATACTAGTAAAGCAAAATATGAATACTCTTATCGAACCCCCAACTTAGTACTTTAATCTATCCATCAGTCAGGGCATCTTCCCGAATGTTTTAAAACTTGCAGTGTTACTTCCAATTCACAAAAAAGGTGAACGTGATGAACTAACTAATTACCGGCCGATTTTAATTCTCAATGAAATTTCGAAGATATTCGAGAAAATTGTTCATACCAAAATATGCAACTACCTGGAAACCTTTCAATTGTTATCTGACACTCAACATGGTTTCAGTCAACTGCCACCGCCTGTATTGAATTTGTTGAATATGTTTACGAGTCCTTTGACAAAAACATGTATGTTGCAACTTTATGTTTTGACCTCAGTAAAGCGTTCGACACAGTGCAATCTGAATTCCTATTGACCAAATTACAATCTTTGGGTATTAGAGGTAACATTCACAATAGGCTGAAATCATACTTGAATGATCGACTACAAAAAGTAAGCGTGGATGGGTATTCTTCGGAGGAATCGCGAGTGTGTCTCGGAGTGCCTCAAGGTTCAACACTAGGACCTGTACTGTTCTTAGTTTTCTTAAATGATATGACTGTAAACATTAATTGTACCGGAAAGCTCATCACTTTTGCGGACGATGTCTCGATTGTTGTGTCACGCGGCTAACCTTGAGAAAATACTCAATGATGTGGCCTCAGAATTCAGTCAATGGTGTTCAAAAAATAATTTGATATTAAATAGTGCAAAATCTGTAAGCTTAAATTTCTATAATCGTAAAGTGTCGCCACCGTTATCGGTTACTGTTAACGGTTATAACATAGTTCATGTGGACTCTGTTCGTCTCCTTGGTGTTAATATAGATTCCAGACTCAACTGGACAATTCACATAGACAAAGTTTGTAAACAAATGAATAGTGCTTACTTTGCAATTCTAAAACTAAAACCTTGCTTGGACATAAACTGTCTCATGCAAACTTACTACGGACTTGTGCACTCTGTACTTGCGTATTGTTGTGAATTGTGGGGTAATTCAAGTCATGCTGAAAGGGTGTTTATCGCACAAAAGCGTATTATAAGGTTAATTTTTAATATCGGTCCCCGAGAAACTTGTAAAGATGTGTTTATTTATGCCTTTACCAATAAAAATTACTTTGTAACTAACTTTGATGTGCATGGGCGTCACACTCGTTATGCTAAATTTTTCAGAGCCACAAAGCACCGCAGTACCCATTTCGAAAAATCGCCTGAATATAATGGAAAGAAGTTTTTTAATAAATTGCCGTCTTACATTCGCGACATTAGTAACTACAGACTGTTTAAAAAAGCAACAAAGCAATTTTTATTGGATAAAGCATTCTATACTGTCAAAGAATTTTTATGTTGTTGTTGATGTAGCCTGTATTTAGCAGTGACATTGTTGCCCTTTACTCAACTTCACTAATTTCTTTTTTCTATATGTTTGTATGTCAGTGATCAAATTTGTTCTATATTTTTACATATTTGCATTATTGACTAAACTTTTGATGTTCTGCATTTTAATGTAATTTATTTTGACGTATCACATCTAATATCTTTAGCTATGTGAATAAATGATTTGATTTGATTTAATTTTCAATCTCCTGTATATTTTTTTATATAGCTCGAGAAATCGCATCGTATTCTAGGTGGGTCCAACGGACCCATGCTCAACTTCAGTTTTCTCTTTGGAGAAAAAAAATACTTGTCAGTCTGCTATGACTTCTACTAAAAATTGAGAGTCATGTACTATAACCACTTAAATACTTGGATCCATTGGACCCGATGGAGATGGAGATTCATGTGGTGTAGTTTTTGATTAGTACTCCGAGGATTAAACTAGGAATTTAATAATTCTTAGTAAATTACAAACCTAACTCCTCCTTTCGAGAGTCGCTACGCGACAACGTGAATTTCGAAACGGAGTTATTAATTAAATTTGAGAGAGGCAAAGGCAAACTCTTTAAATGAAGAAATTAAATACATGGCAGACGGCGGTTTTGAAACGCGCTCCTGATTAAAATTCAACGCGTTACCTGGCCTGTGAAACTGGTTTAGAAAGCGACCAGATTAGATTTAGGGTTGTCTTGGTGATGGTTGTTTACTTCGAACTCCAAACTTGTCCAAGCAGCCTTGGATTATGTTATATGTATACCCGTTCGCTGGCTGTTTTCTGTTTTGACCGGACGGCGGCGCGGCGGCGGTTCGATAAACGCCGTTCAAAAACATCATTTTAGCCACGATATTTCGGAACGTTAACGGTTCTCCTTGCCTTTTGCAGAAAGAAGATTAAGAGGTCTCGCTGCGCAACAGGACCTTGACATGTTTGGCCACACAGGTTTGCTTTATTATGTTATGACCGCGAGGAACAACACCGTTTTACTTGTTGGTCGTTAAAAATTAAGTGAAATAAATAAGGATAATGACTGCGGCGGCGCCGGTGGAAACCTCTGCGGTCTACTTCTTTCAGCAATAACACTGGTTGGTTGAAATGGTGCTGGGTTTAATTGTGATCTCGATTTCACGCCCGGCTCATATAAACAATAATTTGTTTATGTGTGAAAGCGATTGCCGACTTTTATTATTACTTTGACACATTAACAATGTCATAGCAGAAACTTTTTATAATCAACCCATATATTAGAATGGGGTTAACAAAAACATAAAATTTTAGAATCTCTCCCTTCCTACAAGTTAAGTATTTTCGTTTTTTCTGTCTTCATTTAATGAGTTTGAATCTGGGGAGACACTATGACATGACCAAAATCAACCTCTGGTACTCCACATTTGTGAATTCACTTCTGTCAAATTGACGAGACATTTGATATTTCCAATTCCTTCAACACAACAAAAAAAAGCTTGTTTTTAGTGTTATTCATGGTGTTCCAGCACATCCGGGACAGTTACGAACCTACATAACATTTTTTCAGATCTTAGTTGGAAGTCATGTTAGTGTTATGACTAACTAAATAATTTATCTGATTTATTTTATCTTGATTATTTTTCATCTATTTTATATATATTTATATTATCTGTCCAAAATATTTATCTGAATAAAAGATGTGCGAAACAGATAATTGCAACTACGCAGCAACTCCCTGTATAATAAGTTTTTAGTTCTCTTTTTAATTACCAAGTAGTATTTAATTTTTAATGTACAGTTGCGGCCTTTGAAAACTGAACAAACATAAAATTTTGACGGTGTAAACTGGTCCTAAAACAGAAGTTTCTAAACGTCACTGAAATTACTTAATGCAGCAGCAATCAGCATTTTGCAAAAATTTGTATCAAAAATCTATTATTTTATTTCAGCACCATAAAAAAGCTTCTTTTTCTGCTTTGGAGAGTTGAAGAATTGGCTATTTGTGGAGTACCGTCGTAGGCTTTCGCCGCTCACTTGACGAAACTTATTGGTTATCATTGGTCACGTGACCGATGATAACCAATAGCAGGAATTCCCAAATACCCAATCTTCCAAACGGGAACATCAGCTTTAGAAACCGTGAAGCTTTAAAACGTTATGACTTGGGCGAGGATTAATAAGTCCCTGCCTCAGCTTTGTCTTCCAGATTTCACAGTTTTCCTTGCGGTTTATGATTTCTAGAATACTAATGCCGAAGGAAACGTAAATAACAATAACCCCAAAAATTCGATGTAAACACATCAATTGCTCGAGCGTGTATTAAGAATGCGGCTGAAACCGCGACGGTACTATTTCATCCTCGCTTTAGTTACGACTCTTTAAAAGTAAGCAACTATGAATTTTTCTTTGTAGTAATTCATTTCACCAAGATGAAATGATTTTTCTACAGACAACATTTCGATGTCAATTTTAATAACAGTTTTAACGCTAAATAAAGAAAAATCATTACAAATTTTAAATTTGCCAGATTAGAGGACTTCGGCATTTGGGCTACGTCTTAGACATAAAATTAAAATTCTTAACTCTAATAAGTATAATCTGAGGAACAAAAGTACACCGCCCACTAAAAATTCGAAACCACAAAATGAATGCAAGAAAAATATACAATGCGATCAATAGTTAAAACGTTTCGTTTTCTTTTGTTTTTTGTTCAATTCATATTTTTACTTTCTCTCTTGTTTTTTTTTTTTCTGAAGGAATCGTTTATTTTGTTTTGTCCTTTCGCTTCCTGCCAGTTTCTTGACTTGCAAAAGTTTCCGGCGGAGAATAATCGCCGTTTTTATCATATTTTTGTCTATCCATTGTTTTTTTCTTTTTGTTTTTTCGCATTCTTCTCTTTTTAATCGAATTGGTTTTCGCATTTATTGACTCCCCTTCACAGTTCTCTTTTGTTTCCTACGCGTTTGTTTGTATTTGCAAAAACATCGATTTTCATTTTTTTATCCATCTTCGTGTCTGGTATTATTTTTTTTTAATTTTATGTTCTCATATTTCTCTTTTGTTTTGTTTTTTGTAAATGTATTTCGTTTTTCACTAGTTTTTTTTTTCGTATGAGATACATTTGGGTGTTGTTTATCTTAGTCAACAATTTTCTTTTGTCTTTTTTTTCTATTCTTTATGCTTTCGTGCTATGCTCTTTCGATTTTCTTATCGAATTGATTTTTCGCATTTGACGTTCATATTTTTGTTTTCATGGACATACATTTTACTGGCGCATTTTCCTAGTTCATCGTGTTTCATTTGTTTCGTGTCCATCACAGTTGTGATCTTCTATTGTTTTATGTGCTGTATTTCGTCGTTCCTTTCTTTTATTATCGTATTATTATTGACTTCTTTCTAGTTAGCTTTTGTTTTCAGTGAAGTTTTTTGATTCCTCCGGAAAACGGTTTTTCTCTCAGCTTGGTATTGTCGATCTTCTTTTGTTTTTGTTAGTATTTCTCTTTTGATTCTGATTTCTTTGTTTTTTTTTATTTTTTCTGATTTTTAATATTCTATTTTTTTATTTTCTATTTTATTTTTCGTATATTTTTATTCTTTCCTCGAATTTTCTTTCATTCCTTTCCGTCTTTATTTTTAACGATAGAAACACATTGACAACTCTCAAATTAATGACGTTTGTGTAATTAATTACTGATTCATTTTTGTTTGTTTTTTTTTTATCACGACACTTCTAATTCGAAAATTTCAAAATGGTATTATTTTATTTTTATAAATGTATTTCGTTTTCCACTAAAAAAAAAAAAAGTAGCTTTAATTAGTTCTCGTTACTTTTATTCCGAACAACTCATAGTTTAGTTTAAAAATCATGTTACCTTTTCGTTTCTCTTGACGACTTGTTTCTCTTGACAACTTGTTTATTTACTTTTTTTCACTCCTGACGAAGCTATAAATCTATAGCGAAACGTTGAGTGTGTTTCCCTTCATTTTTCTGTCCGGTTTGATATTAAAAAAACTTTGTACTTATTTTTTTTTTTCGTTTGGAAATTCATTTGGGTTTTGTTTATCTTAGTCAACAATTTTCTTTTGTTTATTTTTTCTATTCTTTATGCTTTCGTACTATGGATTTCTCTTTCTATTTTCTTATCAAATTGATTTTTCGCATTTGCAGTTTTCTTTTCTCGTGGACATACATTTTATTGGCGCTTTTTCGTAGGTCATCGTGTTTCATTTGTTTTGTGTCTATCACAGTTGTGACGTTTTATTATTATATGCGATGTATTTCGTCGTTCGTTTTTTTTTATTATATTTTGTTATTCACTTTTTTATAGTTTGCTTTTATTTTCTACGAAGTTTTTTGATTCGTCCGGAAAACTGTCGATTTCTCGTTCAGCTTGGTATTGTCGATCTTCTTTTGTTTTTGTTTTCACTTCGTGCCTTGTATTTTGTTACCGTTTCTCTTTTGTTTCTGATTTCTTTGTTTTTTTTTGATTTGGTCTGATCTTTGATATTCTATTTTTTTATTTTCTGTCTGTTTTATTTTTCGTATATCTTTGGTCTTCGCTTGAATTTCGTTTTGTTCCTTTCCGCCCCTATTTTTAACAAAAGAAACACATTTTTCTTTATAGTTTGCTTTTATTTTCTACGAAGTTTTTTGATTCGTTCGGAAAACAAGTCTGTTTTTCGTTCAGTTTCGTATTGTCGATCTTCTTTTGTTTTTATTTTCACTTCATGCCTTGTATTTTGTTACCGTTTCTCTTTTGTGTCTCAATTCTTTTGTTTTTTTTATTTGGTCGGATTTTTGATATTCTATTTTTAGATTTTCCGCCTGTTTTATTTTTCGTATATCTTTGTTCTTTGCTTGAATTTTTTTTTGTTTCTTTCCGTCCCTATTTTTTTAACAAAACAACTCTCAAATTAATTACACGTGTATAATTAATTGATTAATTAATAATTCGTGTTTGTTTCTTTATCACCATACTTCTAATTAGAAAATTTTAAAATGGTATTATTTTATGTTATTTTGTTATTGTATTATATTATTATTATATTATTATATTGTATTTCTTTTCAATATTTTCCTGCTAATATTTCAAATAATGTAACACAATGAATTAATATTTGTTGACACTTCTGAGACTGGTGTAACCGGGCTACTTTTTTAACACTTTTGTGCATTTATTTTATATATTTTAATATCTGTATCTGTTATCTTTTATTTTAATGTAAATACACGAAAGTTATCTTTTATTTTATCTAGATTTTTTCAAAATTTTGTTTGTTTTCTCTTATCTAAGACAACATTTTCTTATCCGTTCCAACACTGGTCATGTTGTAGGTATTCTTAATCCACATTGATCTGATTGGCATTTAATTATAAAAATATGATCTGCATATATATTATGTGAAAGAAAGATAAACAAGGAGTTAGAGTAGTTTGTAAATGTGCAACTTAGTAATTTCAAGTGTGTTTTATTCCCGGTGTCCTTCGAAAACGAAAAAGTCATTTGTGACTTCCTCTTCGACATAATTAGGAGGCGAATTATACGGCCACAGTCGTATACGTATACATCTACGATTCTACAGGTAAGTTGTAGCATGTAGCATGTAGCCGCACCACCTTACTAGACATAACAATTCCCACATCCGGCGGATAATTGCCTTCCAAAGTGTGGGAATATTCTTTGTTCAAATCGTTCGCCCGTTCTCTACATGGTACGTGCTCACTGTAGAGTATCCAAGCAGATGCAAAGTAGTTTTTTTTACACTCGGTATTAATTAAATCGAGCTCCAGAACGGTACAGTTAGGTGCAGATCTGCGATCGTTGAAGCGAGCTCGGTTGAATAATGCCATTAGGCAAATTGAGGGCAGTGTGTGTAAAATGCGATTTTTGAACTGGTTATACAGTCGCGATCAACTAAATCGAACCCAATCGCCACGTCCTTATTAAGGATCACGAAGTTATTGATCGCCCTCGATTTACTTGATCGCGACTGTACCTACAATAAGGGAGTCAGTCTATGTACTACGACGCTCAACTTAAATGATACTCCTACATGCAAACCACGCCCTTAAGAACATTCAGTGTAAGGGCTAAGTAACTGTCAAATGGTAACATTTATGGTGAGCATCATTGTACATGTACCATTGGCTAAGATGAGTTTGCAAAGGACATGCAAGTTGCCACTTATAGTTACAGTCTAGGAAAATCCACATCATCCATCATCGTCTTAAACCCCGTTGCTAGTTAATGTAAGTTATGTAATCACTTTCAAACTTTCTGCTTCTGTGCACACAACTTAATTCTGGAGTGTAATAAACGCGTTGCTTTAGCATAAAATGCGATGCGATGTACTCCGCAAGTTATATGAAGCGAGAATATCCGTGAATGCAATCGGAAGGTGAAATTCACTGAAGCTTTTCAGGCAACAAAAAAAAGGAAAGGTGAAGATTAATGAGAATTAATGTAATGTAATATATTTATTAGTCAATTGCTGCAATGAAAGTACATATACAGACAAATGATATGTCAATATAGGAAAACACAATGTACTTCAAAAACAGGATTAAACATTTTACACAGAAAGGACAAGAATGATGTGAAGGGAAAAGTAGAATCAAAAATAAATCTCTTAGAAGCTTGGATTTAATCCCTTCGCTGTTTCTAGGCCTCGTGCTAAATTTGATTCTCGTCCTTCGTATCTTTTGAACGTGTAAACACACCCTGATACATGAGCGTACCAAAGCGGGGCAAATGGGGCTGTTGCCCACCCCTGGCTCAAGTCATGGGGCGATAATATAAAACTATTTCAAGTCAAAAGAAAAACTGAAACAAATGGATACAATCGGAAAAAAGGTGAGAAAAATGTGGCAATGGTGGAAAAGAGACGACGGAAAGAAAACTATAAATGAAAAGGGCAGAAGATCAGGGAGGGCGAGGCGGCGAGGAAAAAAGGGAGAAAGCAAATAAATATAACATTAGAGAAAAAGGGAAGTACGAAGCTCCTAAGAAAATAAACGCGAAACCAAAACACATTTGTGCCACGAGACGATGATGAATATAGTAAGTGAAAAGTTAGAGGATCAGAGAAAAATGTATGGAAAAAAAGAAGAAATCTAAAGAAAGGAAAATAAAAAAAATTCAAAAGAAGAAGACAACAAACGGATTTAATTGTTTTAAAAATGCAGGAAAACAAAAATGGAAAAAAACGAAGCAAGAAAAGATCGACGAGGGAAAACGACGAGCGAAATAAAATATGCGATCCAAAAGCAAAAAGGTTTTCTTATTAAGTAACGTTCCGTAAACAATTCTTAAAGAAGAGGTTTAAACAAGATACAAATGATTGACCGGTCTCAAATTCTTCAAGAAACGAAATTCTAGAAATTGCAAGGGTTTATGACATTCAAATTGGCCATCTGTTTCCTTGAGCTAAACAAGTCATTAGATTAGTTGGACTTCCTTTTAATTATTTTTATTTTTTATTTGAATTTAAATTAAATTATTTTCGCGCTGTATAAGGTCGGCCATCTGAGGGCCGCGCTTTAAGCTGTATTTTCTCACACTTTTTAAGTAAAGAAAATTTTTTAATCTTCAACCGGACAGAATTATAATTGGAAATACACTCAACGTTTAGCTACAGATTTATAAAAAAAATAGTTTTAATTTACTTCTAGTTACTTTTACCTTTATTCCGAACTACTCGTATTTTAGTTTAAAATCATGTTACCTTTTCGTGTCTCTTGACGACTTGTTTCTCTTGACAACTATATATCTATAACGAAATGTTGAGTGTATTTCCAATCATAATTCCGTCCGGTTTAAAATTAAAAAAAAAACTTTTTACCTACATTTCTCATCGGACAAGAAGCAACTTCATTTAACACATTTTGTTTCCATTTTCTGGTTTTTAATTTATTTTTCTTGAAATTTTTAATGCTCAGCATTTTTTGTTTCGATTTTTAATCAATGCTTTTTATTTATTGTAAAATCCTTTCCTTGGATTTGCTTGAGTTAGGTTCAGTTCAATTGATTTTTAATTTTAAAACATTGTACTTAATTTTTTTTATTTTTTTCATTTTGAAAGTATTCAATTTTTAATATTTGTCTTCCAGCCTTCTACTGTCTTTTTTTGCAAATTTCCTTAAAATTTTCAATTTTTATGGTTTTCTTATTTCGAATTCTGATAATTTCTGTTTTTTACCTTTCATAATTTTTTTTTTGGGTTGTGTTGAGTTACGTTTGGTTTAGTTGGGTTGGTTGACCTTGAAAAGTTTCTAATGGTTCCAATTTTGTATTTAAAAAAGGCAAAGAAAGAAAATAGAAGAGATAAAAGAAAAGATAAAATTCTTATTTTGGATTGGGTCGAGTTACGTTCAGTTTAGTTGGGTTGACCTTGAAACGTTTCTAATGTTTTCAATTTTGTGTTTAAAAAAGGCGAAGAAAGAAAATAGGAGAGATAAAAGAAAAGATAAAATTATTATTTTGGGTTGGGTTGAGTTACCTTCAGTTAGAATTATTTGTGTTTAAAAAAGGCAAAGAAAGGAAACAAGAGAGATTAAGGAAAACATAATATTTTTTTGGATTGGATAGAGTTACGTTCAGTTTAGTTAGGTTGACCTTGAAACCTTCCTGATGTTTCCAATTCTGTGTTTAAAAAGAACAAAGAAAGAAAATAGGAAAGACAAAGGTACAAAAAAGATACAGCAATCAACTTTCTTGGGTTGTTTAAACAATCCTGATATTACCTTTCCCTACTATTATTCAAAGTACAGAAACAAAAATGTTTGATTTTTTTTGACGCTACTTGTTCGTTTACTTACAAGATTTGATTTGAATTTTGCTCTTTTCTAAACAAGATCCTGGATACGCCCATGCCTTAATAGTAAAAAGTAATTTCAGAATGCCTTGATAGTAAAAAGTAAAATACTTCAGAAGAACACATCATTGATGTGAAATCTTCAAAGACCACCCACACTGTATATCAGTGCAATATTTGCCAAATTGTCTAAATGTTTCTACTTATTCTGGAAAGATTCCGCAATAGAAAACACAGATTTGCCAACGCATTCGCAAGAATGGACAGTTAATGGAAAGTAGATGAATAGGCATCCGCCAGTACAATCATCGGTGATCTGGATTCTCCAAATTTTTACCTCTGTGGCGATCGTTTAAAAAAATCCGTTATTCCGAAGGGATTAATAATAGTAAAGAACAATTACGAAAATTTTCAGGGACAAGATTTTCAGAAATTCTATTCGTTTCATCTTTTGTGGTCGCTTCAAGACGGATGCGAACCTCAATACCTCAAAACGAAACTCGACAGCCAAAAATTTATTTCAAGCTTTATATTTAAAATCTGCTTGCTTGTCGTTGTAAACCATAGAAAAGATCTGTGACTCACTTGATTAATTCGATACTGATCAAATCAGAGGAAATTCTTATCTAAGAATTAGTCCGTCACTTAAAAATACCCGTAATAGTTACGACCGCGTTTAGTAATATCAAAAATATTTCAGTTGTCACTGTCTAAGTATTTTATTATTATTTTGGTTTTGTCAGTTCTGTCTATAAGAAGCTTGTTAGAGAGTGAGGCGTGATTAACTTACTCAATTCAAAATATATTATATTCCTGTTTCAATTCCCAGCTGTATGGAGCTAACTCTTTGAAAATTTAAAATATTAGGAGGTTAATGGTACACCTAATCATCTTGTTTTTATTCTTACCCATTAAATTCTATTTAAAATAAAAATAAAAATACACCTTCACTGTACAGGCCAAAAGAAACAAATTGTATGACATTGACAGCAATCGTTTATGGAAGTGTTGACGTGGTTTGAAAAAAAAAATATTCAACATATTGCCCAACAATGAATCAGCAAAAGTAAAAACAAATTACGTGATTCAAAAAAAAAATTCAATGATGGGGCAAAAGAGATAGGGGTACGCGTACAGGCTGTATATAAAATGTGCGACTTTTATTGAAGATTGGCAAGGTTAAATTTTGATCATAAATCTACAGGATGTGCCAATTTGCAGCGGACTCTACTGTAATCTTCGTTAATAACTAGGAATGGAACAATTCGCCATAGCCAATTCGCCGTAGAACCAATTCGCCATCGACCCAATTCACGGTCTGCTGCCATCGCATGTTATTGTTTTAATTAGTTCGATGAGCTTTAGAGCTCTTTGTAATTATTTTAAGTCAGTTTTTTTTTTAATTTATAGCTTCGTCGGGAGTGAAAAAGCTATAAATCTATAGCGAAACGTTGAGTGTGTTCCCATCATATTTCTGTCCGGTTCGAGATTTAAAAAAATTGACTTACAATTTTCATCGGACAAGAATCAACTTCAATTTTGTAATTGTTCAAGTTTTATCTGAGAATTGGATGAAGGTTTAAGTAAGTGTCAAGTAAATCATCTTATTTTTCTATTTCAAACCAAAATAATTAAATTAATAACAGTAGGAACATCGTAGGGCACAAAATTACGAAAAATTTGGTGCCGTTAGCTCATAATCACAATTATAATATTTTTTTTTAATAGAACCCCCAATTTTTTTTGTAATTTTTAATTCTGTTCTAAATTTTACATATTTTTCATACGTCACCGCATGTTAAAATTCAAAAGTCACCATTCTCGAGATTTTGACGATTGAAAATTACATATTAAATTTTTTACTTATTAAATCCTTAATTTAATATTCAAATTTTATTTTTATTTTATTTGGGTGATAATTATTAATCCAATGAGAAAATAGAGATAGTTGTACTGTAGGGTCCCTAGATTTGATTGACATTTATCATGTCAGAGAGGGTTCGGAAATATTTTCGTTAGTAATGTCAGATTTTATAGTTGGTTGGCCTAACTTGATATGATTGTCGTGGATTAGAAAGAATAAAACATAGTATTGCCGTTTCATAGACGATGAGGAGCTTGAAAAATGGCGAATCTGACGTTGTGTTTTCGAACCTTCTCCGACAAGTTAAATGTCAATCAAATCTAGGGACCCTATTGTACCCCAAGTCAACTATTTTAACTTCACAGTCAGGCAAATTTTGAAAATGATACCAACTTTCATGCATTAATATCTCAAAAACAGTTGACTTTTTAAGTGCAGTGATTTTGATTTACGTGCAAATGAGCAGAATCTCAAAATATAAAGAAAAATTGGAGGAGTTTTGTAAACACCCCGTGAAATAAGAGGTACTTTTATCTGGGGGAGTAAAATAAAATAAAACGAAATTGACAGATTCGAGCGTTTCTGAAAATAGTGAATTTATCTGTTACTTTATCACAACCTTGTGCCTATGTAGCATATTGAATTAGTGACAAATATTTTTTCCCATTAAATATGTTAGCTTTTTTATTTTTATTTTTTAAATAATGTACGATAATTATACGTAAATAAAATAAAAAAGCTAACACATTACTGGATATGTACCTGCATTTAAAACTTTAATCGCTGTCAGCAAATATTCTCACGGCGAATTTATCGACGGCGAGTTGTACCTACGGCGAATCGGCGCGTTGACAAATTGCTAATCCCTCAATAGTTAGTTCCTTCTCTGCATTGAAAACTTTTGTGAGATTAAAATTAGTTTCCACAAATGTACATCGATGCATTCTGCCTCACATTTTTAAGATTAAGAAAGAATTAAGGTAATTACAAAAACAGGTGCGTACCGTCATAATTCTCGAGATACATTTATTAGTTGCGTAAGATTCATTGAAAATGTGCGTAAATAAACAAACATGCAACGAGTGATAAGTCCACTATCGCAGCGTCTCAGGAAAAAGGCTTGTTTACCGTTTTCAAGCAAACGTCAATGTCAGCAAACAATTACATAATTAAATACGAGTACATTCAAATAAAGTTAAATAAAATAAGAATTGTAAAGGAATTCGGAAGCGATCGTGTGAACCGTCGCGGCGGATGCGTGTACAGTAGTGAGATTTAAATTCGCGACGACCAGGAAGTGACCCAGCTAATTTAAGTGACAAGGTTCAGATTTGGACGATTTCATTATTTTTTTTCTTTTTACAAACGCCGTACGATCACGAGAATTAAATTTTGGTTGACATTGGCAATCAAAACGTCAGTTTTAACCTTGAAATTAAAAAAATATATGAGAGGTACCAAAAAAGTGTTGAGGATAAAATTAAATTAAAGGAAAAAAATCATTCACCATATTCGAAATGAAGACTTCAATCTCCTATTTTCAACAAAATACAATCTTTGATGATCAGTGACGTCCAAAATTTATTGTCCGCGACTGTACACATCCTGAAGTCTGATTTTAGTTTAGTTTCTTCGTTCAAAACTCGCGTTCGCAGACTGTCGTAGTCATTACGATGAGGGAAAAGCTCGTTTACAAAAGAAAAAAAAATGCAAATAATGCACGCCATTGCTCTGCGAACGTTCCGCAAATAACTTCGTTCGTCAAGGTTCGGGATGCCTTATCGATCACCTGATTTTTCCGTCACACAATCATAACTGATGATAACAGTAAGTGTCATGTTGTGTGTATTTTAGTGGAATTGCACTGCTCGCATCTTGTCGATTTTTATGACGTCTCGTTTATTATCAGAAGAGATTTCTTTTAAATAAAAGTTGTGAGAATAATCAAAGGCGTTGTTGAAATTGAATTAGATTAGATTAGAATAGAAACTTTGCGTTCAATTCATTTATTCACGACCGGGAGTAGATGACACGAAAATCAGGGCAGAAATTATTTTTTGCTCTCTAGGGATTAAAAGTGATTGATGACTAAAGCGAGGATAAAATAGTACCGACGCGCATTGCCAAACACTGAGGCAGGGACTTTTTAATCCTCGCTTTGTTGATGACATACGCCCAAGGGAGTGTACGCTTAGCCTAAGCTTTTCTTGATTTTAAAGGCCACTTCACCAACTACGTTCAGCATTTATTGCCCTAATATTTTCTTCCAAATAAAAAACGTAAGTTGCTTTGTGCTGTCAAATTAGGAACGTTAACGATTAAATACTAATTTCAAAAATTAATTTTGACTTGTTGAAGGCGATACTCGGATTTACTACATTTTTTTTTATTAATAAAATTCGAATTCTTCTAATTCTGGTCGTGAATAAGATAGTATATACGCCTCAAGAAAAAGCGCTATTTTTCTTCAGGGTTTTTTTTAATATACAAATTCGATCTCACGAAAAATGATACACGACATACAAGCGCAGAAAATTAAAACCTAGATTCCACCAATTAATTTAAGACAAATGCAAGTACAGACTCTCTTTCTCGATGCTGTTCACGTAATATAATTAACATTTTTAATACTTATTGACGTTCACTTCCTCAGAGCTGAATTAATTACATACATGACATCTGCCCAAAACCCAAAGCCGAGGACATCAAAAAAAAATCGCTTACCACAATCAGTATAAACTATCTACCAATAAAAGCAGAAACATATTTCGGCATCTAAGCTGGCATCTTCAGTACACTTAAACTCACGAACTTATTAAATACGGCTTCAAAGCACTCACAAACCATTGCATAATCAATAAGCGCACTTCAAGTCGAGATTTAGCGTTTAACATGCGGATGTTTGTGAATGTTTTACTACAGAGTGACGATGGCAGCTTGGCTGGCGAAATATGTATCTACGTATAAATTCATTGTGACAAGAAAAACTTATTTTATTTGCTTTTTAAACCACCGCCCCCTTTAAATACTATTCTAAGAGGTAAGAAGACCTCTAACGTTACGAATAAATAAATCTAGGATATAAATAATAAAGACCTAAATAAAGTTAATCTCATTGGCGCAGGCGATCTTACAAGCAGTCCGTAATGAGTCCTACAGTATTTGATTGCTGGAAAAAAAAAACGAAGAGAAAAGGGAACTGAAAATCAAAAACACTAGCCACAACAAATCAAACATTGGGTGTACAGAATCCAATTTTATTTATTTTTTTTAAGTAATAATTTTTATTGTTTAAAAACCTTTAAGTGCGTTCACAATGGCCTAAAAGGGTTCCAGATCATAAATGAAGATTCAACGTCCCGAGAAGAATCGAGAGGGCCGTAACATGGAAATCGTATCGGTTAAGACAACGCCCACTTCATGCAGGCCTGCTTCATTAGGTGGGGGAATTCCCCGACTTGAAAACTGATTCAATTGAAATGCGATCCAGCATAAAAATTCACCATTTTAAGTTATCTTTCCGTCCTTATTAGTAAGTAAGCGGAGCGTATAGATTTTCACGGCTCAACAGCGAAACGCTTGCGTCGCAGTTTCCAGAAACTGAAGTCTGATATTCGTACGCGGTGACTCAGGCCTGTTTTTGAAGACGGTATTGGTTAAAATTAATTATGCTTAATTATCATAAGTTTGATTTTCTTATTAAACACAATTTAAATACGTTACATAAACGGAGCTGATTGGAAACACTGATTTATGACGGCAAGGGGGAGGGGGGGGGAGGATCCAATATCTTACCAGTAAATAAGTAATTAATAACTAGAAACTATTATTGTATAATAATATAATATTACAGTATTTTTGTGTCAAAACGCGAAACCCATTAAAAGTGATCACCTAAAACAAGAAAAAAAAATTTAATTCGTAGCAATCATTTTTTGGATGAATCTAGAAGCTAATTGTAAATTATTAATAGCGGAAGTTAAAATATTTTGTAATTATTTGGGATGGACAGAGAAAGAGAAAGTAACAACGGAAGATTAAATTTAATTGGTTTCATGAAATTATTTATTGCCAAGAAAAAGATAAATAAAAGGAAATGAGAGACTCGTAACGTAAAAGTAATAAAAAAAAAGCGTGCTTCCAGTAATTAAAAAATAATTAACACTACATTGTTCAGAAAATATATACTTTACTAAAAATTGTTCATTTAAGCTAAGCGCACACTTAGACGAAACGCGGCGATTCTTTTACTCTAATCTTGCATACACGCGCGCGTGTACAACCAACAGCATCCAAGAGACTTTTAAAGCATTTTCAAATCAGCCACTGTAAAAAGGCACGTAGAAAGAATTCGACAATGGCATGGAAGTATTGTAAAACAAATTGCAAAGTTACAATTAATTGATACATTTATACATAACTATGAAAAAATAAAAATCAGCAATAAAAGCAGCAATTTTTAGAAACGAAAAGTCTACAAACAAATCGAAGTTAAATTGAGTACGATGGATGGTCCTGGTCTGTTAGCAGCGGAAATCTTTATTTATTTATTTATTTTCAAAGTAATGCTTTATTTATAATGCTCTCTTATGCCCATACATTCACGAAATGTTGTGTATTATGGTTGTAAATAAAAAAAATATATCAAAGTCACAAAATCCGTGACATTCTTCGTGTCTATTAAAAATTGACTTGGTTATCGAAATTAATTCAAAATCAACATCAATTGAAATAATTTTATTATTTTTGTTGTAAACACAGAAAACCAACCCAACCCAACTCATCCATTCACGAAATGGTTACGATATGTTGTTGTAAATAAAAAAATTACATCAAATTTACATAATCCATTACATTCTGTTTTCTTCTTGTATTTTTGTTATAAACAGAAAAAATGGTTCAAAATAGGAAATTGAATTTTTTCTTTGTCTTTTCGAACAAGATCACAAAAAAATGTAAAAAATACTGTTCTCTTTTGAGATCCAATCTTTACACCTCCTTTTAAATTTATATGCCCCATAAAATTCCTGGAGACAATTGTATGTACCGACAATACAGATATTACAAGGCAGATAAATTTACAAGGAAGCCAAAACTGACGATTACTAAAACATTCGAAATTAAAATGCCATTTAAGTATTATTTTTTTTTCAAAGAAAGATCCTAATTGCTTTGTCTAAAAATTGTTAGAGTAGTTTCTCTTTTAGTTGTTATGTTTGATTAGACATTTGTTATTGTATTTTTTTTTGTTTTTGGTATAATAGTGTACATCCGCCCGCAGTCGTCTCAGTTAGAAGGGATCGTCGGTTGTTTTAAGAACATCTGCTCGTCTTTTTGCATAATTAATTGCATAAGCGCCTAGAAAAGCGAAAGTCCGTCCTCTCAGCGCTCGAACGCGATAAAAAAAAAAAACGTTATTCACTGAATAAGAAAATAATAGTTTCCATCGGACCGAGGCATTCACGCCGGTTATTTTACGGATTTAAATCACGTATTCGCTCGGTTAAGCGACCGAAACTAAAGCGAAAGAAGCGTTCGGCTTTTACTTTTCGATTTCTTCCCAAGACCGACCTCAAAAATGTTATTCGCTTGAAATTTCAACCGAATCCTCATTAATGCACACCAAAATTTGATCCAACAACGGTTATTTCAAAAAAAAAAAATTCAAGGCGCAAAATTCGAATTCTAAAATAGTTCTATTTCGGTTTTCTTCGATCGCATTGATTCGTTTATACCGAATCGAAGCAAGTAAGGCGATTAAAAACACTGTAATCAGATTGAAATATGTTGAAAAACCAATCCTAAAAAGTGGTTGGATTGGATTTGGCCAAGTCGATTAAATGAATCCAAGTTCGATATAAACACTCGGAATTGTTTATGGACGGTGCAATTTTTATTCTACAGCTAACTTCATGTCGTTGTGTTTGGAGCTTTTTTAAAGAAATTTCTTGTTGTTAAAAACCAGTTAAAATAAAAAGGGAAAAACTTGAAGGAAAGGTTTTTCTTTTTGCCCCTTACTTCTAACGCGTTTTCTAAACTTACAGAAAACAAATATCATTAAATTAGGCGTAGATATCCAATGGGGTCTCTTCTGTAACATTCTATGGACTTGATACGTATCAATTATTGCTATGTATCAAGTGACCTTGCAAGTCGGTATTCTGTAAACAGTTTCGTAATAACTTGAAATCCCTATCAAGGGTGATATCAAGTTAATGAGGTCTATTCTGTAACATATAACATTGATATTGACTTGATACGTGTCAATTATTGCTATGCATCAAAATTGGTATTCTTTAAACAGTTTCATTTAACAACTTGCAATCTGTATCAAGTGTGAATTCAAGTTAATATGCATCTCTCTTCAGTTGGCGGTCGACAATCGACTTGATTTGTTATGAAATCGTATCAAGTTCTCTTCAATTATGGAAAACCATATCAATTGATATGCACAGAATAGCCCTTAATATGCAACTCTCTTCAATTGGCGGTCAGCAATCGACTTGAATTGTTATAAAATCGTATCAAGTTCTCTTCAATTATTGAAGCCCATATCAATTGATATGCACAGAATACCCCTGAATATGCAATTCTCTTCAATTGGCGGCCAGCAATCGACTTGAATTGTTATGAAATCGTATCAAGTTCTCTTCAATTATTGAAGCCCATATCAATTGATATGCACAGAATACCCCTGAATATGCAACTCTCTTCAATTGGTGGTCAACAATCTACTTGAATTGTGATGAAATCGTATCAAGTTCTCTTCAATTATTGAAGACCATATCAATTAATATGCACAGAATACCCCTGAATATGCAACTCTCTTCAATTGGTGGTCAGCAATCGACTTGAATTGTTATAAAATCGTATCAAGTTCTCTTCAATTATTGAAGACCATATCAATTAATATGCACAGAATACCCCTGAATATGCAACTCTCTTCAATTGGTGGTCAGCAATCGACTTGAATTGTTATAAAATCGTATCAAGTTCTCTTCAATTATTGAAGACCATATCAATTAATATGCACAGAATACCCCTGAATATGCAACTCTCTTCAATTGGTGGTCAGCAATCGACTTGAATTGTTATAAAATCGTATCAAGTTCTCTTCAATTATTGAAGACCATATCAATTGATATGCACAGAATACCCCTGAATATGCAACTCTCTTCAATTGGTGGTCAGCAATCGACTTGAATTGTTATAAAATCGTATCAAGTTCTCTTCAATTATTGAAGACCATATCAATTGATATGCACAGAATACCCCTGAATATGCAACTCTCTTCAATTGGTGGTCAGCAATCTACTTGAATTGTGATGAAATCGTATCAAGTTCTCTTCAATTATTGAAGACCGTATCAGTTGATATGCATATCAATGTTACAGAATAGCTCTGAACGTAAAAGATAAAGGACACGCATTTTTTGATCTTTGTTCCGCTGTCAGTTTAAACTCATTTTTAATCGGTTTTGTTAAAATTTTGATTGATATAAACGTGTGGAGAATTATAAATGGGACCGATTACGCCAGATCGCTTAAAAGTAAGGTACGCAACGCAACGCTGTTTTCCCATCTGAAAATACTTTCAAATTTTAAAAACCAAAAACGCTTTACAACTTCCCCGAAGGCTTTTTTTACCTGCTCCCTTTCTTCAAGGAAAGGAAAAAAAATCTAATCCCGAAGACAGGTTTCCCCTACCTGTTTCTACCTGCAAAACTACGCACCTGCCGTTAAAATTGTCACATTCGTCTTTGTTGGGCAGGGACATCAGGTGTGCCACATGGACTTGGCTGCAAGAGGTCTCGTCGTCGACGGGCCGGCTGGGCGCGGTGTAAGGGGGCGGCGCCTGCAGCCCCCTCTCGAGCGTCCCTTCTGGTGTGTGCATCCTGACGTGAAGAAAAAACACAATGTTAGAAACGACCTGGCAGAGGTAATTACGGCGCCATTTGGGGCAGTAAGCCGGGTTTCACGCGCCGGACAAGATTAGGATTTAAAGGGAATACTTAAAGGGCGACTTCTGGGATAGTAAATTTTATTGCTCATTAACCATTCGCAATTTAAGAATACAATAAATAGAGTAACCCGTTTCATATTTAAACATTTAGGTGCCTACGTACTGCTCCCGCCCGCCTTGAGGCCAACGTGCCTCTACATGTAGGGCCCTCTTAAATAATATGTTTTTTTTACTTCATTAAAATGGCGAGCAAAAAATAATCAGGTTTGTATTTATTGATTTATCTTTTCGCCTTTTAACAACTCATTGTGTTTGTTCCATCGGCAGTTTCTAACTAAGTAGTTCGTTCGAAACCATCAAAAATATGCACTCGTCAAAGTTGTAGTGCTGGGGTGTATATGTAGGGCCCCCTGAAATATCAGGACTTTTTTCTTTAATTGATCAACGGACGACCACAAAAAAAAATAATCAGGTTCGTATTTATTGAGCCTTCTCCTCTTTTAACAACTCATTGCACGCTACATTCTGTTTGTTCCATCAGCAGTTTCTGATTAGTTTCAAACCATCAAAAGCATGCACTCATCTCAAAGTTGTGCGGTATATACACCCGAAGGCGCTGCTAAAATTCGCTTTTACTTCGATGGGCAACTGCTCTTGACGGTTCCAAACCAGTCCGAAGCTGCTGCTGGAACGAACCTATAGTAAACTTGACCCTGACTCGATGCGGTGAGTTACGTGATGCAACAATGGAAACTTTCTAAAAATGTGTGGGCATTGTTGTTTGGCTGTATATATGTACTATACCTTGTTCTTGGGAAACAAAGGTAATCAATGTCTAAGAAGCTCGTGAAGTAAAAATCAATATAAAACGGAAGTTGGTCCCGCCAAAAGCTCCAAAATTCTTTCGACACTCCACATGAATTGATTTTAATGTATTTTGTAATTAAGTGTAAATATATTGACCTACGTTCTCAGCTCGTCTTTAATTTAGCAACGCCATCATTGAATTCTCTCTCACTCTCTTACTCACGAAAGAGGCATAAAGCTATATCGTTTTTGTTTATTTTAATCACGGCTTTAGGTTAGAGACGACTCTAACCATGAGATGAGAATACGGTCCAATAAATTTAATAGAATCGAAAATATCAGGAATGCGTATTCTTAAAATTTTTTGACACTGTAAATGCATTGTTTCTCAAAGAGATTATCGTTTGACACATGAAAATGTTAGTTTAGAAAATGAAAAATCTCTTTTCAGGCGTGTTTTTTCTCGTTCGTTTTCAAGAATTGTGCAGTTCAGAAAGCCAAAAAAGAAAATACGTTTGACAGCTTTCTCAGGGTAAATAATAAATAAACAAATACCTAAGGGAAACTAAACAAGAGAAGCGTAAGGGAGTCTTTACTGATTTTAACATTTTTTTATTTTCTTAATACTTATATATTTTTATATTTGTATGTATTTCTTTCAATTATTAAGTCTAATTATGATTTAATTAAATTATTTAGTCGACTTATAATCGGTAATTTCCATGTCTCTTATCCCTAATAAAATATCAAGAGCAAAAATAGAGAACAGGAATAAAAAAAAACTAGTAACGATGATGTATGTGTAAATAAAAAATTGTTCTTGCTTTTGCAATATATTGTAAAACATTTTAATAACTTCCTTATCATTGTTTTGCGGCATAACAACTAAAGCACCCAACAGAAAATGGTTGCAGTAAATAATTATCGATCAAAATCAGGAAATAAAAAAGATTTTTCTGAATTTATGACAAGTATGAAAAAGTATGGAAGAACAACTATAAAAAATAAACAATTTTAGTTAATTAATTGCTTTCTGAAGAACATATGGGTAAATTATTAGAAGAATTGAACTTTGCAAGTGAAGTTAGGAGCACATAAATTTTGTAAAAATATTTTTTTAAATTTAGCCAAATAATATCCTGAATTTAATAAATTTAAACAAAATTATTTTATAATTATATTTATTAAAAGATGATCAGCCAAGATAAAAAAAATAACTCGATCGATTTTACCCTTAAGGCTTACTTTGTTTAAAACAGAAATGGTGGTTGACGAATAATAACAACAAAAGAAAAACACTAGGCTTAATTAATTAATTAATTGTGTAATTGGTACATACATTTCTCCCCAAAAGAAGCGCTTCCTTTTTCCTCCAGTAAGAAGAAGGATGTGATAGTGTGTGAGGAGTGTGGTTTACTACCAATATGAAATCTCAACCCCCGAACCACAAGCGTTCTACATTTTCAGAAAACAGAGGCCCAGATTAATATCTGAAATATTTCCCAGTATTTCAGCATCAACCCTCTTACCACGAAGCGGGGCGAATGAGAATCTCATACATAATTGGGATGCTGAGAATCATAGGTGGCCTGTGTTTCCTAGAAAGTCTCGTTTTGAATTCATTTCTGTAGAAAACTCAAAGTATGAGGTAACTATAAATTTTTGGGTTAATTATTTATTTATTGACACCAGGATGAAAACAAAGATAAATAAACAGCGAACAAAAAAGAAGAGCAGAAATAAGAACAATTGCAAATCTACAAATTTTAAATTACCATTACAATAAATACATAAGAAAACGAGGTTAATGATTCGAATAGAAATTCGACTAAAATTTCAGTTTATTTTTCTGATTTTGTAATTAATAAATATGCCATAAATCCAGTAGTACTTGAGAAGGCATAAATAAATAATTGCTTTCTGTAATAAAAATTAAAAACCTAGAATAATTTTTCCACATATAAAATTTAGTAAAAGAAAATGTTATATTTTGAAATTATTTACCAAATAGTTCACAGAAATTTTACGAATCCCGTTATGGGATAAAAATTGGAACATCTTGTTACAAACTAACATATGACGTTCAAATTATATAGAAATAAAAACACAAAAAAAGAATGAACCGACTCCCATTTTGATAAATCTTCAAATCCAAAAAATTAAAAAGATCTTGGTGAGATGAGAAGAAAGCGCTTCCCTTCGTTTTTGGGGGCTTGCGGCAGCTAGGAACTTGAAAAAATGAAGGAAAATGTTTAAATAAAAGTGAAGGAGAATGTTTAGAAAAAGTGAAGGAGAATGTTTGAAAAATGAAGGAAAATGCTTAAGAATTTTTCTATTTTTTCCATTTCTTTTCTTTTAATTTTTAATAATTTTGATAATTGACCGTTTTTGTTTGCGCCCATCTCATCTGTCAGAGGGCGTCAAAATATGGATTGGCACTCGGGCGGCTTTTGGCCTCGCGGGGGTCCTGCCAAAAACGTCAACGGTTGGTATATTGTGGCGGAGTGATTAGCACTCAATTGAATATTTTATTTTTAATGATATACAATTTATTATTATTAATTTTATTATTTACGTAAATCGTCCGTTTCTGTACCTGACGCTGGAAGTTGCGCCTTTGGTTACGGCGGACTGATAACGAGTTCTGCGCTTGCCTTACGTTGACCTTGACATTGCCGTGCATCTCTTTGATCATAACTTATAAAACATAAACATGAACTACTACGGCTCACTGCGACGATGAATGACATCATGTCATTAACAGCTTAGGAATTTAATATTATTTTTAATCCATCTTTAACACATCTGATAATATTTACTTTTAGTTGACTTTATGAGACAGTTTCTAAACTGAAAGTAGCTTGATTGTCTAAATTATTTTCTCTCGGTTGGTATAATGTAACAGTGAATTACAGTGTTCAAAAGGGTGCGGGGAAATTTATACTATTTATATAATTAGAGAAACAATTCTCAGCAAGATTTCGACGAAGCCCAAATTGCTAGCTCATTTTCTGATCGATGCAAGGGGTGGCTATTCGCGGGGGAGAGAGAAACGCACGTGTTCCCATCCACCATATACCGCATTTTCCTCCCGATCGATACCGCCAAGCGACGTTTACAACGAGGGGAGCAGGAACTCTCGTTCTTTTGACATTTAAGGTCCTCATCGATCGCTTAGTTCAGTTCATAATGATTTGAGCATAAAATATTTTTTATGCAATTTTATGATTCACTGCCACATTCCAAGTATTTAATTATCTAATACCTACATATACGTCAATAAAATACTTACGATGAGAGAATGACGTTGCTTCCAAAAAATGCTTTCGTTTTGGTATCACGTCGAACGACGATACGATTTACAACTGCATTATCTTGGGCTGGCATTATCTTAAGTTGTGAAATACCGGATATTTGCAGTTCTGGCACGCGAAATGTTTGTTTTGTTGTTTACTGTCTTGCTTGTTTGTGTGCACCGGAATGAGAGGGAAAATAACACGAAGAAAATTAGTTCACTGTGGCAGTGGTTAATAATTTATATAAAAAAAAAAATTGAAGACTCTGTGAGGCTAAGACTGAAATATAATCATCAGTAATTCAATGACCCGATATTGTGTGAAGTGCGACAGTTTTCAGCATAACCAAACTTTATACGGAGTGCTCCAAAAATGTGACCAAACTGAAAATACTATCAACCTGCAGCAAAAATATCTTTCGTTTATTCATATAAACAAGATTACAAAAACCGTTACTTTATACAGAAAATTTAAATAATTATGTTATCCATTTGGCTAATTTTTCATTTGAAACTTTCGGTGTTGTATAGGGTACAAAAAAATTCACAAACACAGACCCGGTTTTCAAAAAAAAAAAAAAAATCACTGTCCCATTTATTAACACAATACCTTCCAAAATTTGTTCTAAAATCTTGCACAGAGTGACAGAGAAGTTCGAATCTACTTGAACTATGGTAGCGTATCTCCCTCACTTTCTACAGTCGTGCGCATCTTGCACAGTGTTTTCGACTAATTGCTCAAGTGCGAGTATCTCCATCTTGTTTTGAAAACGGAGGATGGAGATACTCTCATAATTCTCCAGAGTGGTCAGCCTAAAAGGTCATTAAGCTCTGCAATTTGACATTTCTGTGAGGGTTATAGCGCAAAGCCTGAAGGATGGGGTAGGTTTGCTTGTAGGAAGTGCATTTTAGTTGACTACAACTGTACATACTAGATTTCATGATTCAAATCTTTCAAAATACTTCATTGTCAATAAACTCTACTGATTGATCCACTTAATAAAATTTTCAACTTTCTATTTTGATTCTATTATTAATTGATTTTATTTATATAAGCCACCAAGGATTTTTGAACAATACCTATCTATTAGTATTATCCAGATAGATACTCGTACGTACATATGCCCGAACGTATGTACCGCTTGCTCCGAGGCTAACGACCTCGCGGTATTTTTCTCTCAACTTTATTAATAAGTAGCCGCAAACGAGTTCAGAATCGTATTAATGATGGCAGCACTGCGGCTGGCTCGATCACGTTGTTTGTGCGATGAACACCTGAGCGGACAAAGTGGCTTGACCCCTGGGTTCAGGTTTATTTGTATCTTCTGCTTGTTTGCGCCCGATAGTCAATTACTGTCGCTTTAAACAACGGCATGAATTATTACTGCATTAGTGTGAACAGGCTGTATATTAAACGCCTCATTTTCATGTTTCCGAAGCCAAACCTAAAGATTTTAATGAGCGATCAGGATAGGTACTCGAGAGATACTTCGGTTTTAAACGATTTTTATTGAAATTCTTGGTGCTTTAGTAACCAAGTTTTATTTACGCTTGTCAATTGTCAATTTGGAGTTATCAAATAAAAAAAAAACAATCTAGAAAAAAGAGGGCACGAGAAAAAAGCTAAATGAGTAAGTAATAAGTACAGGACGGAATTATATATTGTGCTCGGGTTTATTTCGAACGAGGCGGCAAACAGAGTGTGTGCATTCACCAGTCGCTGCAGTGTTACACGTTTGCCGCCTCGTTCGTATTTAATCGAACAAAATATACAATTCCGTTCCCTAGTAATAAATAAAAGATGAAGGTGAAGGAAGAATGCAGCAACAAGAATAGTAACTAGGGTTATTTTTCAATCTTCATTTTATCTAAAGCCTGTTGTCAAACATTTTCAGATAATTATGGTAAATGTTCAGATATTTTTTACTTCGTCTTACGTCTTAGCTCGAAAACGAAATTATAAAATATCCTAAAAATCATTTATTATATTGTAATCGTAACAGTAACCTCAAATCAAGCAAAGTTTTATGAACGGTGGGTAGATTAAATAAAATAATATAATGTCACTAACTGTAACGATTGCGGTTACTGGTATTCATCGACCCTAAAAGACGCCGAGAGGTTCATCGACCCTTAAAGGTTTCGACACCTACAGCTTCGTCGACCCCTTTCAAGTCTTCATCGTCCCCTAAAGTGTAGACACCGACCCCATGGGGAACCTCTAGTTTAATTTGTACCTACCAATAATTTGTTTCCACAATCAACATAAGCCGGATGCATCGGGCAAGCAATTATTTTAAATCGCTTTTTTAGTTTTCAACAAATATAGTGTCGAGATAAATATAAAGTTACTTATTGCAAAGCTTGGTATGATTTTTGGTTTCTGTTTTCTAAATTTGAGTAAGTTGGAATTCGGACATTCATCTTTTCTGAATAGTTAGCTCTATCTAAAAAAATCTGTTATGTTGTTAGATTCCTTATATAGTCTGGTAGTTCAGTATAACTTGTAATTTTTTTTTGAATTCCGATGAACATTTTGCTTTGTTTCCATCCGGCAAGCAAACAATTCCCAGTAATTTCAGAATACAGATGCACTTATTATTATTCTCGAATAATTTCAGAGATGCACTTTTATAAACGCCTTGCCCTTACTCTGTAATTCCTGCAAAATGAATTTCCAAGAATTCTGAAAGATGTAGCATGGCAAGACACTTGTCAAACAAAGGAATAAAATTTTTCATGTTACTAGCAGAGAAATTCAACTTCTAAGCTATTATTTAGGCGACGAAAAGACATTCTCTACTATAACATCCAAGGGGAAAAAAGTCCTAGTAATCCATTTTGTAGTAAGCATAAAGAAATAAACAAACTTAAGTACATTCAAACACCGTGTTTAGAAACCAGTGAAAATAATAACTGGTGTTATAAATAAAAGGCAAATCATGAAAAACAAATGAATTAAAAATTAACCGAAAAGATTTTTTAAGAACTCGTGGAAAGTTGATTTCATCTTCTCCTGAATCACCCTGTACACAGCAGCGATCGATTTATTCGTAATAATAAATTGGAGCTGCAGAGTTTTTGTTCAGCCTGTACGTAGCGACGGCCTATTTATTCGTCATAATTGGAACTGCAAAGTATTTGTATGTCCAGATTAATATAATAAGGTCCGGTATTGTAAACGTAAAATAAAATTACTATACAGTTTAATGCCTTAGTAGCAATTTTAAAAACAATGGTTACTAAGGCATTAAACTGTAGAGTAAATATAACTTGCGTTTATAATACCGAGCCTAATTGAAATATCTTGAAAGTTACATATCACTTAAATGGTTTGTTTTATTTTTATTGTTGTTTCCAAACAAGAAACTGTTAATTACAATTTTTACCATTTAAAGGATGCTGATGATTTTTATTAAAATAAATTACAGAATTTAATCAATAATAATTTTTAAGCAACAGTGAAAGAAAACCTAAAACAATAAAAAATAAATTTATTTGATTAGACCTGGTTTGTAGAATGTTTCATTTTTCAAATTAATTAATTAATTCCAATTAATTTTCTAAATTAATTTGTAGGATGTTGATGATTATTTTTATTAAAATAAATTACACAATTTAATCAATAATAATTTTTAAGCAACAAAAGAAAGAAAACTTAACACAATAAAAAATTAAATTTATTTGATTAGACCTGGTTTGTAGAATTTTTCATTTTTCAAATTAATTAATTAATTCCAATTAATTTTCTAAATTAATTTATAGGATGTTCAAGATTATTTTTGTTAAAATAAATTACACAATTTAATCAATAATAATTTTTGAGCAACAATGAAAGAAAACTTAAAACAATAAAAAATGAATTTATTTGATTAGACCTGGTTTACACAATTTTAAATTTTTCTAAATTAATTGTGTTTGATTATTCATCTTCACTTATTAAAAAAAGTTCAGTACTTATTTATTTTAAATAGGTCGACGTACTTTTGTAGTTTTTTCTTCAGTTTTTCACTGTGAAGTTAATTGGAGCTAAAAGCGTGGATTTTTTGTGCTATACTTGTTTCATTTATTTATTTTTCACCTTTTAGGCACGAGCAAATCAAACTTTTTAAAACCGGGTATAACTTTAATAAGTGTTGCAAAAAAATTCAATACGACAAAGCTCAGACAGTCTAGGCCCTAGGGGGAAATTGAGGATTTAATATTTTTGGGGCTAATTGACCAATTTTGACGATAGCAAATTGAAGAAGATATCGCAAATCGAAACAGAGGGCTAAATTATATTTTAAACGAAATTAGGAAGTACTTGATTTCTCTGTATATGTATATGTATGTACAGGGTGATTACGCAAGAGTTTCCATTCTCTTTCACTTTTTTTATGTAGACATTATTTAGACAAAACTTCAAATATGTATAAATATACCGAGTGTCCCATTAAAAGACAAAAAACAGTTTCAGTCTGTACCTCAGTTAGGCGACACTCATTTGTTTTAAACATCAGCAAAAACTTAGAATTAGTCTGTATAAGTTTTGTAAAAAAAAACATTTCTTTCTAAATTTAAAAGTAAAAAAAAATAAAGGGGTGGGAATTCGCAAGCAGTCACCCTGTACACTATTACAGGCATACCGGGACAATTTATGATATTTAATTAATTAATTAATTAGCCTGAATCATTTTGAGTATTTATTGATTTTTTTAATTGCTTTGTTTAAGATGCCTAAATGTCTTTTTATTTGATTTTACGTATCGTTGTTGTGAAACTGGGTGTCATGTTAATTAAACACTGCACAATTTTCGAGTTGATTGACATTAAATGAACCATACGCCTTACATTTCCTAATTAGAAATTAAAAAAAGGAACGCGAATACTCGCCGATCCCAAAAGGAAAGCATTCACAATCGACGCCAACAGCAGAATTAAAAGAAATCTAATCCTACTTTCGATAATTCAACAATTTAATCTGATAATGGATGTTTGTTTTTTTTTTTGTTGATTAGGCCCCAATAATAAACGTTAATAAAGTGAAGAACATTTCAGGCAGCGAACAAACACGCAGTGATAAAATATTGGAAAATAAAAGGGCCCTTTTGTGGCACTTGACATCACATCAGCTACTACTACACACACGCACGGGAATAAACAAACACAATCGATTTTTTTTTTTGCGCGAAAATAACGTGTACATATGTTATCTAATCAGGTCGTTATTTCGAAGAGGCCTGCGACGTCGCTCGCCGAGAACAATTTCCCCGTTGCACCGGAGCCGCGGAAATTCCGGGACTTGGCGGGAGCGTACAGGGCGTCGGAAAAATCGAAATGCAGTTACGAGCGACTTCCGGTTACCTACCTGCACGCCAGTGAAGAACAGGTCGCCGGAGATTTCTATTTTATTTCTATATCCAAGAGGTTTCGTTGCACTAAATCATTTCCGTTTTGCCACTGCACTTTAGCACTTTTTTTTTTCCGAGGTGGCGAAAATTATTTTGCGGTATAAATTGCACTAAATTGTTTTGGGACACTCGCTTGCACACCCCCGACCAGGTACACCACGAACATAACAATATGGCGCGCCTCTCACCGCTGCGAAATCCCGTTCGATTCTGGCCTGTATTCTCGCGCGGCGAACTGATGAGTGTGGGAGAGAGATAGTCCGTGAGAGACAGACCAGACCAGGTAGAACGCGAAATGAACGCCAAAAGAACGGAGACGAGAGAGAGAGAGAGAGACAGAGCGCTAACGACGTCGTCGGGTCGACACGCCGACGCCGCACGTTTCGGTCGTCATGGATATCTGGCACGCGATGGTTTTGCCCCCTAGCAGCAAGAGACGCAGAATGCTCGATGGATAATTGATACTTTTTAACCCTCACCCCCAAAAAAATTTATCAAAATCTTAGGGGAAAAAATATCTGACACGCCACTGGTTTTGATCCCCAATCACAACATAATTAATCAACATAAGCTCTCACTATCATAAAAAAAACAGTTCCCTGAATTGAAAACCCTCAAAAATTGACGTACCGTTGAAAGGTACGGCAGTTTATTGTCAGTACTGAAAAAAAAACAAAACAAAATTGTTTTAGAAACTAATTTGGAAATTGTCGCAGTTGAAAGAATAGATTAAACGTAAAACATGCTGATGAAGCCCCAAACAGGGCTGAAACAGCTGTACAGAGGCTGCTCGAGGTTTTCACTGCAATCAAAAACATATTATATTGAAAAATTAAAAAAGTAAAAACTGAAACTTCGGACAATAAAATAGTGTCCATTCAATAATTTTTTTAAACTTTTAAAACATCCTGAAAATTCGATGCACCCCCAAAAAAAATCATCGTTCATCGGTCTAGATCAGGCGTTCCCAATAGGGACACTATCCACTCCTTGGAGATCAATAAAGACTTGAATGGGGTCGATGAACCTACGGGGGTCGGCTGGGTCTTTTAAGGGGTCGGAGTTATGAATCGTTGTCTAAGACCCGCATAATACGGTGACATTTCTTGTATAAAACTTGCGAGGTAACGAGTAACGGAGAAGTATGGAATTAATCAGTAAACATTCACTATGGTAACCTGTCTCTGCCATTTTGTCACAAATTTTTGCAAATTTTTAAAAAAATTATCATCGTGTCATATGGCCTATCTGAGTATGTAGTTTATTTAGAAAAAATTAAATTTACGAATAATATTAAATAAATTTTAATTCAACACTGTACAGTGACGAACATAGAAAACAGGACACTATTTTTTTCTTGTTTAGGTTATAATGTTACAATAATCCAATTTCCAGCACAGACGAAATACAGTGAACAGGAAGAAAATAAAAACAGATGAGGATCGTCGATGAAAATGGGACGAACATAAAAATTGTGTAAAACTAAGTTAAGTCAAGTCGCTATAAAAACCGACGAATTTTAATTACAACGAAAAATTTAAAGTAAAATATTAATAACGAAAGAGGGTCAGTAAATAATTAAAAATTAAAATGAATCGACGGGATTAAATCGTAAAATAAATAAACTCAAATCGAGCAAAAGAAAAAAAGACGATCGATTGTACAATTCAAATCAAAAACAAAAACAAAAGAATCAAAAGGTAATAAAAAAAACAATTGAAAAATAAAAACACCAGTGAAATGGAATAAAAAAAAAACAAGAATCGATCAATTGATTAAAAGACGATTAATTGATAATTAAAAATTCAAATCAAAAACGAAAACAAAAGAATCAAAAGAAGACAAATGAACAGTCGAAAGATGATCAAATCAAAAACAAAAACAAAAGAATCAAAAGGTGATGAAAAACAGTTGAAAAATAAAAACACAAGTGAAATGTATTAAAAACAAAAAAACAAAAATCGATCAATTGATTAAAAGACGATTAATTGATAATTAAAAATTCAAATCAAAAACGAAAACAAAAGAATCAAAAGAAGATAAATGAACAGTCGAAAGATGATCAAATCAAAAACAAAAACAAAAGAATCAAAAGGTGGTGAAAAACAGTTGAAAAATAAAAACACAAGTGAAATGTATTAAAAACAAAAAAACAAAAATCGATCAATTGATTAAAAGACGATTAATTGATAATTAAAAATTCAAATCAAAAACGAAAACAAAAGAATCAAAAGAAGACAAATGAACAGTCGAAAGATGATCAAATCAAAAACAAAAACAAAAGAATCAAAAGGTGATGAAAAACAGTTGAAAAATAAAAACACAAGTGAAATGTATTAAAAACAAAAAAACAAAAATCGATCAATTGATTAAAAGACGATTAATTGATAATTAAAAATTCAAATCAAAAACGAAAACAAAAGAATCAAAAGAAGATAAATGAACAGTCGAAAGATGATCAAATCAAAAACAAAAACAAAAGAATCAAAAGGTGGTGAAAAAATAGTTGAAAAATAAAAACACAAGTGAAACGGAATTTGAAAAAAAAAAACAAAAATCGATCAATTGATTAAAAGACGATTAATTGATAATTAAAAAAATTCATATCAAAAACAAAAACACAAGATGATAAATAAACAGTTGAAAATAAAACAAATGAAATGGAATGCAAGAATCGATCAATCGATTATATTAAAAATTAAATTAATATGTATAGTCAAATAGGAAATAAAAAAAACAAAAAAAGGCGACCCGGACGCAAAAAATAACTATTCAACAAAACCAATTAAATCAATGGGATGAAGGGCACTGACGAATTTAACCAAAAGTTTGAACAAAAGAAGAAGAGAGGTTAGGTTTTCCTGCTGTTGCAGAAGGTTTTTTAAGGCAACAAAACAACCGTTTGTTTTTCTTAAAAAGAGAGAGAAAAAACAAACAAAAGTATTCGAATATAAATTAAGTCAAACCGAGTCGACAAAAGATGATCGGTGTATCATTTTTTTTAAAAATGAAATGACAAGAAACGAAACAAAAACAAATGAGTATCGTCGCTGAAAATAGAACGAAAATAAAAATTCTGTGAAGCTCAGAAAGTCAAGTCAAGTAAGAAAAATATAATCTGAGGTATTAATAAAAAAAAGACGATCAGTAGATAATTAAAAATTAAAATGTCAAAAGTCAAATCGAAATGGGATTAAAGCGTAAAATAAGTTAAACTCGGATCGAGCAAAAGAAAAAAAGATGATCAATTGGTAATTAGAAATTCAAATCAAACAAAAGAAAGGAAATGAAAGCAAAAGAATCAGAAGATGACAAATAAAAAAAAAACAAAAGTCGATCAATTAATTATATTAAAAATTAAATTAGGTATGTATTATCAAATAAGAAATAAAAAAAAAACAAAAGACGATCGGGACGAAAATGAGACGAAAATAACAAAAATTCTATAAAACCAACTACGTATGTGAATGAAATCGAATCAAAAGACAATGGACGATTTTTTTACCAAAAGTTTGAACAAAAGAATAAAAAGAGATTGTGTTCTCCATGCGGTATGCAATTTTTTTTCTCAATCGCTTGTTTTGCTTCAAAAGAAAAAAAAAACGATTCGGACATAAATAAAGTCAAACCGAATAGAGAAAAGACAAAAGACGATCGGTGTATAATTAAAAAGTAAAATAAAATTTAACAAAATTTATATTTAACACGATTAGTATATTTATGTATACATACATTTGGGAGGGGACCGATGGAAATTTTTAATTTTTTTTTATGTGGTCGGTGCTTCGAAAAGGCTAGGAACCCCTGGTCTAGATTCTCAACCCCAAATGGTTTCTATTTTTCCAAAAACAAAACAAAAAAAAAACTTGCAGAGTAAATCGATCGATACCTGAAATATTTCCTGGTATTTCAGCATCAACCCTCGTCTCGCAACAAAGTGGGGTGACTGGGAACCTCATGCATGCATAATTAATAACACAACAGGGCTCACCCCATCAAACCAGAAATGGCTTGCGCGTCAATTTTATTATTTGAAAGAATTTTAAGGTGCAAAATTCGTTCTTCCAAAAAGGACATAAAACTGAAACGACTGATTTAGGACGG
This sequence comes from Prosopocoilus inquinatus, assembly GCA_036172665.1. Lineage (NCBI taxonomy): Eukaryota > Metazoa > Arthropoda > Insecta > Coleoptera > Lucanidae > Prosopocoilus > Prosopocoilus inquinatus. Next base: position 6,545,713 of record CM069873.1, read on the forward strand.
GGCAATAAATATTTTGTAGTTTCCTTTACACGACGGTCCTGTTTCGTTTTTGTGTCGGTTTGCCTCCCTTGATTATCTATCTCCTTGGCCTCTGGGCTAATAAATACTACCTAATATTTTTTTTTTGCGGAAAGGAAATTTAATTATACTGCGCTTTAAGCTAAGAATCAGAATAGTTTTTATTCTAAAGTAATCTGAAAAATCTTACCTCGCTAAAAATTACCTACGAATCGATCGATTTTTTTTTTTTCTAAATTGCTATTCCGATCAGGCAAGAAGAACTAATATTCAAAATATTAAAAATTACATAATGTCTAAGTTTCTGAAATTATGATTAAAACGTCTGGGGTTCTTCGTTTAACTTCACGTTGAAGTCTCCGCGAAAATCATGACATAACTCACTTTTGCGTCCATGTCGGTTCTATTAGGCCAAAAACTAACAATGAGCAACTTATTTGCTTCTGAACTTAAAAGCAAATTAAATATATTATTGACAATAAAATAGAAAGAATGTTTACACATCTCTGTTGGATTATGAAAATTAAATATAATTTTGATTTAGGACTTATAATTAAATTATTAGTTTAAAATACGCATGTACTTACCTCCCTTGTTTACCCCCCCAGGTATACATATTTAAAGTGAAGAAAATTTAAATAGTTTCTTTTTTTTTGAATTTTTGTTACGATCAATCTACCGGGTGAATTTAATAGTTATACAAATATGCCACATAGTGACAGTACAGCTAATGGTTTGCTCCCTAGTTACAACATAATTAATTAATATAAGTTCTCACCCTCATATATCATCATCATTTATCAGTCCATTTTCGACACTGAAGGAAAATGCAGTGTTAATATAATTAGACCAACAACTAACAACAAACAAGTTCTTTGTTCCTGGACTTAAAACTAAATTAAATATTATTATCGATAATAGAGAGGATGTTAGCACGTCTTTCTATTATCGCCAATAATATTTAAATTGGTTTTAAGTATATTTAAAATGAAAAGAGTTTAAATAGTTTAATTTTTTGAATTTTTTGTTCAGACAAATCTACCGGGTGAATTTAATAGTTACGCAAATATATCAGGTAGTGACAGTAGTGACTACTCGACAATTTTGTTACTCTCACTATCAACATCGATAAAGCTGCGATTAGCTTGCAACGATCTAGATCCTGACGAAGCTATAAATCTATAGCGAAACATTGAGTGTGTTCCCCATCATATTTCTGTCCGGTTCGAGATTAAAAAAATTTATACTTACGATCTAGATTATGATGACTGCAATTGTACCTATATTAAAAAGAAGCAAACACGATAATTTTGTTTGGTTGGGACTGCTTTCGAATCAATTCCTTGGTTTGGTTTTCGAATTCCGATTCGCCAACTAAGCGTTCGCCAATTCGCCACTCTCCCAATCTCCCACCCGGCTTCTCGTCGCATCCCCAATCGTCATGCACCCACTCGCAAACTCGAACAATCGCCAACTCGTCAAATCTCCACTCGCCAACCCCTATCACCTCGCCAACTTGCGACTCGCCTACTCGCGTAATATCCACTCGCCATTATTCCACTCCTCAATTCGCCAACTGGCCCGATAGCCGACTCGCCCATTCGCCAACTCGTAACTTTTTTCTTTAACGAGTTACTTTTAGTTGTTTTTTATTTAAATTATTTATTTTTTAAATTTTTGTTAGCTTTGGGCGCCATTTAGTAATTTTGTCAATCGTTCTGGTGATTATTTTTTTTTTGTTAAAATTTAAAATTTAAATTTAAAGTTATATGCATTAAATTCCAATAAGTAATAATAATAATAATAATAAATTGTCTTTATTGCACTCCCAAGGCATAAGTACAACAAAAAAAAAACAAAAAAAAGAGAAATGACGAGTAAATAAATAAATCTTAATACCAGAATTGGTACAATAATTAGCAGTGAAAAAAAAGAGAAATTATATAATGAGAGTACAATCCCAAGGTGAGATTCAGAGTTGTAGGAAAGTCCTACTAAATACTACTACTACTAAATATGTGCCTTATATATTTTATGTTGTGTTAAATCTGATTACCCTCCGCAACCCCTAATGTATACGTTACTTTTTAATACAAATTAACAATATATAAAGACCATTACCAATAAGTGAATGTTACGATTATTAGCAGTTGGTACGATGTACAGTTATTTTTTTTTTTTTTATATATTTTGCACCCTATTTAGAGACTTGAGAGCTACAGAAAAATTTTAAATGCAAAAGTTGTAGAATTTTATGCGTATTAAAATCTTTTAGATTTATCATAAGCAAAACAATATACAGGATTTTCCATTAAAAAAAAAAACAGAAATTATATTTTTCTCGGAAAAAATCGGAAATTGGAGAAAAAAATATAATTTTTGTTTTTTAAACTGAAACATCCTGTATATTGTTTGCTAAGATGACAGATCACATTTTTCTGATTTCAAAAATATATAATGTGTTGTTATTTGGCTGTTTATGAGATATTTGAGGTTAGAATATCAATGAATTAATGTTAAAAATATTAAAGCGGCTTGGAATTTTGTTTTTTATTATTAATCCGTTATGTAGGGTTTCCAGTATTCGAATTTCTATTGTTTTTTGCTAACTAAAACAGCCATTTAGAACTTTTGCCAGGCCGTTTTGATTTTTTAAACGTCGTTAGGCCGATATTTTAAACTTAATTATATCACGACCGATCCCTCCAAATATTAACATATTACATATTTTGGAAATCAGGAAAATATGATCTTTCATCTTAGTAAACAATATACAGGGCGTTTTATTAAAAAAAAAAAAAAAACAGAATTTGTATTTGTTTCTCCAGTTTGCGATGCGTTTTTGTTTCTTCTGATAACTTTAAAATATAATAGACTTAAAACCCTACATTTTTGCATTTAAAGTTTTTCTCTAGTTTTCACTTGGCCAAAATTTAGTGACTAAATATTGAAAACTAATTTAACCGAACCTTAAGAATTAATAGTCCTTATAAAATAAATTATTTCGTTTAATTCTGATTGATTTTCTGCTTGTGTATCGGCCAATACGAGATGTTGACTTTTAATTATTTAATTACATTTAAATTTTCTTTTTTTGTTTTCCGAATTGAGTTGGGTTGGGTTGACTTTGCTCGCGTTGTACTTAGATTGACTTTGCTTGTCTTGTACTTAATTCCAGTAAATTTTTGTTCCTTTTTTTTGTTTTAATTAATTTAATTTTTAATTTCTCTTTTTGGAAACAAACCTATTATTTTTTTTAATATTTTTTTTTAAGTACAATTTTTTTTTAATCTCGAACCGTCCGGAAATATGAAGGGAAAACGCTCAAGGTCAGGAAACTAGAAATCTATAGCGAAACGTTGAGTGTTTTCCCTTCATATTTCTGTCCGGTTCGAGATTAAAAAAACTTTGTACTTACAATTTTCATCGGACAAGAACAAACTTCAATTTTTTTTTTTGTTTGACAGAGTTTGAGTTGAGTTGAATCAACGTTTTAATTTTTTAAAATACTAATTTTTCTTGTGTTCATTTCTTCTGACTTCTGGCTTAAATTGGACTTGCCTAAATTGAGTATTAAATTTTCGGTTTTTAATTTTTTCTTGCTTTCCAGATTGAGTGGAATTGGGTTAAACTTGTTTCTGTTTGATTTAATTCGAATTGAGTTTTCACCTTGTGTATGTAACATTTTAGTATTCATTATTTTATTTTTTTTAAGTTTTTACTTGAACCGGTCCACAGTTCGATTAAGTGGAGTTGGATTAACCTTGAGTTGGGTTGGACCGAATTTGAATTGTTTTGATTATTAAATCAAATTTAATTAATTTTTTGAGTTTTTTTTCTAGTTTATGAGTTTCTTTTTAACTTTTTGAGTTTCACTTTATGTTCTTCTGAGATTAACTTGCTTAACCGAATCTAAACTTATTATGATAAGAGGTTTTTATTAACTTAATTCTGAAACGCTCATCACTATGTCAGTTAAAACTTAAAACACGTGGATCTTTAGTTGCATTTTGAAATTATTGTATTTTAGTGCGCAAAATATTATCACTACCAGTATACCTTACTTACTTTTTCTTAAATATTTAAAATTCTACAAGCAACCTACACTCGCACAAAAGCATTTTAAACGGCTGGCTTCCTAAAGAATTAATGGTCTTAACCTTGCAGCGATGATCCGAAACTTAAATACCGTCGCCTTTGTCGGCTTAAAGACGAATTTGTTCCGCTTATCATCGTCAGGTAGAAAAATTTTATTGTCGTAAACAATCACAGCGAATGTACTCGTTGCCAATCTACTTAACTAAAAGGGAAGGAAGGAAGTTCTGAGCGAATTTTGTTTGGACTAACTATTTCGCTCCAGCTATTTTCAGTTTTCAGGATATCCATAGGTAGATAGTATCGGAAAATAATTGAGTTAATGATGTGTCTGCTGAAAATTTTCATAAAAACAAGTCTGCGAGCGCGCCATCGACCAGCTGTGGAGAAATGCATGCGGCGCCAATCTGCAAAGAAGGCTTGGCGTCGAAACAGCGTCGCGACGCTACGGCTTAGATACCTTTTTTTTATAAAGTAGTGCAGTGCGATCGATTGGACTGAAATACTCGCCTACATCCGGAATTGAAAAGCATAAACTTTCGTCGTTTATGTGATTGATGGTGGACTTCTAAAATTGTGGGTGGCTACATCAATCATGTTTTTTTTTTAATTGGAAAAAAAATAACATTTGAGTTTTTCGAAAGTGAATCTTTGATCAATCAGGAATGGTCGTGGGTGAATTGACAGTGAAAAACGTTAAGAAAATTCGGTTGATTTATTATGATAATAATGATTGATTACTGTTTTGTTTTTTTTCTTTAAGTAAAACGCTATAAATAAAAACTATTGAAAAGAAACTGCACTGCGGTTCAAAGTTCAAACAAGCAATTTAAAGGACAAAAATCAGTGTTGCCAATTGGGCAACAATTGGGTTACTTTTGGTAACCGTTTGTCTTACACGCATACTTTTTTTTTACAATGGCGACTAGCGAACAAAATGGGCGTATTAAATTTAATTTAATTCTGAAATACAGAAAAATAAAGTTGGACACTTGTAGTGTCTTCTAGTTTTCTTATTTTTATTTTTTTTTTAATGTTTTGCAGTTTTGTTGTTTTGGAACAAAAAATTTAATTTAAGGTCTGTTTTGTTTTTTTTAATTTTTTAAAATTTTTTAACGTTGTTGCTTGGGTTGAATAGAGTTGACTTCATTATGATTTTGAGATTGGTCGAGCTTCGGATTAATACTTTTTCTAATTTTTAACAGTCTTTACTTTGAATTTTTTGCCTTGATTGAATAGAGTTGAGTTGGGTTGGTTAGAACTAGGTTGATTTGAGTTGGGATTAGTAGAACTTCATTTTAATCGACTTTTAATTTTCAACATTTCTTTACTTTTCTTTTCTTTTGTATTAAAATTAATTAAGTTGTTTTGAAGTCATCTGAATGAGTTCATTTTGACGTTGACAAATTTTTATTTTTTAATTAAATTTTTTACTTACTGTAGATCTTTTTAGCATTTTAAATTTTGTACTTATATTAAATGGAATTAGGCTGTTCATTTATCAGTCCTCTAATGTACGTACAAAGTATACGGGACAAGTAAATTTACTTGTCTATTTTTAATTTTTTTTGCTTTGGGTTGAATAGAGTTGAATTTGTTGGGTTGGATTGTCCTTGAAATTGATTGAGCTTCGTTTAATCGTTTTTTTTTATTTTTAACATTTTTACTTTTAATTTTTTTGTGTTTTTAATTTTTTGCTTTGATTGAATAGAGTTGAGTTCAATTGAGTTAAGTTGACCTTCAGATTGAGCTACATCTTTATTCGTTTTTAATTTGCTACTTTTAATTTTTTATTAAGATTGCGCTACATTTTTATTGGTTTTTAATTTTCTACTTTTAATTTTTTATAATTATCGTCAAAATAATTCATTAACTTGCATAGAGTTGACTTAATTTGTTGGGTTGGGTTAACCTTGATATTGGTTGGGCTACGTTTTAATCTTTTTTTTCTAGTTTTTAATATTTTATTATTTTTTTGTGTTCTTAATTTCTTTTTGTGTTTTTAATTTTTTGCTTTGAATGAATAGAGTTGAGTTCATTTGAATTAAGGTGACCTTAAGAATTGTTAAGCTACATTTTTATTGATTTTTATTTTTCTACTTTTAATTTTTTATTAAGATTGAGCCACATTTTTATCGGTTTTTAATTTTCTACTTTTAATTTTTTATAACTATCGTCAAAATAATTTACTCACTTGAATAGAGTTGACTTCATTTGTTGGGTTGGGTTGTATTAACCTTGATATTGGTTGGACTACGTTTTAATCTTTTTTTCTAGTTTTTAATATTTAATTTTTTTTGTATTCTTAATTTCTTGCTTTTATTGTTTCCTTTAATCGTTTTGTCAAATTTTTATCATGTTTTACTTTCATTTTTTTTCTGTTTTTAATATTTTGCTTTGATTGAATGGAATTAGGTTGACCTTGACATTGGTTAAGATTGGTACATTTTTATTGATTTTTAAAAACCTAGAAGTTTCCTTTGTTTTCTTCGAAAGAACGGAATGTCTCATATCATTGGGGGAGAAACAGAGGCATCCCCAAAAGTAAGCCAAACAAGAAAACGAGTACATCGGGTATATTTAGTTACAGAAGAAGATATCTGCTGCCATCTCTTGATCGATTGGTGAATGTTTTATCATAAATTTTATTTTATTTTGTAATTATTTTCCATGTCAAACGAACAGAAAACTGTTTTTGGAATTTTCCTCTTCTTCTTTTTATACTCTCATTATACATATAAAAAAAAATGAAGGAAGGCAATTTTATTCCAAGACAAAGAAAATTTTAATAAAAGAGATTTAAATTCTGCGCTTGCAAAAAAAGAGTTTTAGGAAAAATGGGTTATTGGTTCTTTTTTGAGTTACACCTCGACTTGCATCAGTCTTACCCATTAACCTCTGTACAAAGACAATTTTCTTTTAATTTTCTTTTTTTTCTGTGTTCTGTTTTCGCCCAAATTTTAATAGTGTGTCATTCCCCCCTTTTTCTCCACCCGCTCAATTCAAATTGCTTTCCGTGAATCCAAAGGGCAATTACTTTTTTTCAGCAGTTTCATTCAACTTTCTGCTTCTTTACTCCTCTTACATAATTCAACACGCACACGGCCGGCGTGAGTAATACTCTCGCGAGTAAATAAATCCACGTGACTCATCCTCGTAACACGCATTCACGAACAGGTAGATGAAGAGGAAGAAAGAAAAAAAAAACTCGTCCCGCTGGTTCAAAACCAAGCAATAACAACCGATTGTTTCTGCCGGACTTTTTTCTTTGGAAGTCAGGAGGAAGACATTATCGAGCTTGCAAGAAAAAAAAAACGCCGGTTAATGCTCGATATTGGATTCTTTTATACACCTGATGCTTTAGTGACTCATCGCGACCCTTTTCTCGGGCCACCACGGGTTTTACAACAGAAAACCAACCGTCGTGTTACAGGTAGGTAATATTTGTTGGCAGGTATACATAGTAAACGATAGTGTTTCTTTACACAGGTAAACACATAGTATTTTCCCTGAAATAGTTTTTTTTTTTTTTGATGCTGACCTGACCACGTTTACGTGCATTGAAAGAGGGCTAATTTATTTGACGTAAAAAGGGAAGCGTAAATACAATCCCTGAATCGTCTTCTGAAAATAATATTTGAAGTACCATAAATTTACCCTTAATCAAGTTAATGTTTTTAAAAGTCGTACAAAAGTCAAAATCATTCTGAGCAAAGGAACGATTTACAACCGGTAATCGTGTGTATTAAAAACCAAAGCGCAGGGTAGGGAGTTGCAAACGCATCTTGTATTTGATTTGTGTTAATAATTTTTGTCCTTTATAAAAAAAACAATTTATTCAGTACCACGTTTTTTATTTTTCATCTTACGCATAGTTAAATGTTATAATTAGGGAAAAGAATTCAGGCGACTTAGTGTTGAACGTTTTTTACTCCTGCGCCCTTCTATGTGAAGCATCGAATTGTTATTGGATGGGAGGGGAAGGAGTGCAATGTGAGCTTTCGCACGTTGTGCGCGAGGCTAATACAGTCCGAGTACTAAATTTTCGTACTGTTCGCGGAACAAGTGGTCTGAATTCTTTTCCCTGGTTATATACAGAAAATGCAACCAGGAAGTTGCAGGGCCTGCGGAAGGTGGTAAGCAAGGCATGAGGGCGCCGATGCAAGAGGGGTGCCAAAATATGCTTATTAAAGAACGATTAAAGCGTAGCTGGAACAATCTCAAGGTCAACCAAATTCGATTCAACAACCAAAACTCTACTTAACCCAAGCAAAATTAAAGTACAAAAACAATTAAAAATTTTTTTTTAATGTTCACCCAATTCAACTGAACTCAACCTAACTCCATTCAACATAAGTAAGAAATTAAAAGAAAGAAATATTAAAGAAATTAAAAGTAAAAAAGTATGTTAAAAAACTCAACAAATTTCAAAGTCAACCCAACTCAACTGAACTCAAGCTAACTGTATTCAAAAAACCGAACTCGATTCTATTCGACACAAGCAGAAAAATTAAAAATTAAAAAAATTAAATAAAAAATTTAAGGTAAAAATATTTTCAATCAACCCAGTCTAACTGGTAACTGTTGGTAAATGTCAAGGTCAATTAAATTTGATTCTATTCAACCCAAGCAAAAAAATTAAAAATCAAAAAAATGAAAGTAAAAAATTAAATGGAAAAAGATTTTCAATCAACCCAGTCTAACTGGTAACTCCGTAAAAAGCTCAATCAGTTTCAAGGTCAACCCAACTCAACTGAACTCAAACTGTATTCAAGCAAAAAGTGAAAGATGCAATAAATCAAAAAAACGATTTATCTATGTCAAGGTCAATTAAATTTGATTCCATTCAACCCAAGCAAAAAAATTAAAAATCAAAAAAATTAAAGAAAAAAATTAAACGGAAAAAGATTTTCAACCAACCCAGTCCAACTGGTCATTATATAAAAAGCTCAATCAGTTTCAAGGTCAATCCAACTCAACTGAACTCAAACTGTATTCAAGCAAAAAATGAAAGATGCAATAAATTAAAAAACGATTTACCTATGTCAAGGTCAACTAAACTCGACGCAACAACTGAACTCGATTCTATTCAAGCCAAGCAAAAAAATTAAAAATCAAAAAAATTAAATGAAAAAAGATTTTCAATCAACCCAGTCTAACTGGTAACTCCATTCACCCGTTAAAAGTTAAAGTTAAAAATGTAAAACAAATACTTTTTTTTTCAAAATTTACTTATTTATTTCCATACAAGAAACTAACAATATTCCCAACCATAAAAAAAAAATTAAAAGCAACAAAATATTGTAAAATGTTATAGTCGGTTTAAAGTTAAACTCAAGCTAAGTTTCAAGATCAATCCAACCAAACTGACAGCAACCTAACTTCATCCCACACCAGTAAAAGATTAAAAATTACAAGAAAAATTAAAAATAAGTACATTTTTAAAAATTTTAAAATCAATTAAAATGAAGTTCAACCAATGTGAAGGTCAATCCAACTCAACTGATCTCAACCCAGCTTTATTTAACACAAATAAAAATTTTTCTTTGTTCAAAATTAAAAATCAATAAAAATGAAGCTCAACTAATCCCAATGTATTCATAACCCAACATAGTTCTGTTTAACCCAAGCGAATATTTAAAAAAAAATAAATTAAATTAATTCGAAATTCCTCTGATAAATTAATTTTTTTTTTAATTTAATAAATATTGGGTCGGACACTTACTATGATTGACCCTGTATAAACGGCAATGGTTTCAGTATAAACAAAATTTCTTTGCCTTTGACTATCGCATTTAGGCCTTTTAGGTCTGGTTTCTGGAAGCGATTAATGGGTCGATTAATTTAACTAAGAATTGCATGTGACAGACATTATGAGACCTAATTTCATCCAACGTCAGTAAAAGATTAAAAATTACAAGAAAAATTAAAAATAAGTGTATTTTTAAAAAGTTTAGAATCAATTAAAATGAAGTTCAACTAATGTCAAGGTCAATCCAACTCAATTGATCTCAACCTGGCTTCATTTAGCACAAATAAAAATTTTTCTTTGTTCAAAATTAAGAATCAATCAAAACGAAGCTCAACCAGTCCCAACGTTTACATAACCCAACCTAATTCTGTTCAACCCAAGCAAACATTTTAAAAAATTAAATTAAATTAAATAAAAAAATTAGAAAAATGCGTTAAATGCCAAACTTAATTTTTTCGTATTTTAGAATTGTCAGTCACAGCCAAATAAAAATTAATTCGCCCATCGTGGTCACCAGTCGCCATGGTTGGCAACACTGTCTTACTCTAAAATCACATGCGAAATTGTCCTATGATGGTTACTTTTTAAGTACGGAGTTAATTTCGTTAGCAATTATCTAAACGTGTTCAAAGTTAAACAAAAATTTGTCAAAATTAACTTTTTAACATGAATTTGGGAAAAATTATGGACATTTATAACGGTTTCCATTTGGCACATCACTTTCGAAATGCCTCTGATAAATTTATTTTTTTGGAATTTAGTAAATATTGGGTCACATACTTATTATGATTCACCCTGTATAAGCGGCAATGATTTCAGTATAAACAAGATTTCTTTGCCTTTGACTATCGCATTTAGATCTGGTTTCCGGAAGCGATTAGTGGGTCGATTAATTTAACTAAGATTTAATTATGAGGTAAAGCCAAACATGTTATATTCTAATCATTAGTTAAATTAATCAACCAATTCATCACTTCCATAGTCCGGGCTTTAAGTGTTTTTTTTGTTAGATCAATTTTGCAGACATTTCCACGTTTTATTTTTTGTTTACTGTATCGAAAACTGTCACTCACTAATTTGTTGCTATTTTTGTACCGAATTAAAAAGAAAAAAGAAAAACTGAATGTTCTTATAATATAATTCATGGTATACATATTTAGAAACAACTGATTTATAAAAATTCGTTCATGCTTTCGATGAGCTTTTAATCCCCCCCGACAAAACAGCACGAAAACAGAAACCCGACGTCGGCGTCGCCACCCCCTCAAAAAAAAAGAAGTCGTAATCTCCCCTTTACGTGGAATTAGAGGTCCACATCTCGGATAGCGCAACCGTATCGATTCGGAAGCCTCTGCGGAACGAATTCTAGGAAAACCTGGGGGTAGGTCCTGAGCCGAAAAGTCTAAGAAGGACTTTCGTGCTTCGATCGCGGCGGCGGGCCAAGTCAATCGAACGTCGGTCTCAGGGCGCATGTCGAACACCCTTGATCCTGCGAAAGGAAAATTTCAGGAAATGTTGCGCAACGATGTTATTATTGTTGCATACATAAGGGATTGCGTCCTCTTGAAGTATCGACCTAATGCAAGAGGAAAGGAGGAGAAAAGTTTTTTGTTTATTTTACATCCTCTCACTTCTTAATAATCAATCAATGACGTGTTAAACAATGATTTAAATTCATAACAGTAAACAGAATTATGTTATCTTTATCAAACTATGTAGAAATAAACAAATTTTCTTCTGATAACTAGTACTCAAAAATAAACATGCATATTTAAAAATAGAAACATAATGGTTATTTTAGAACAAATGTTTGAAACAGCAACAAGAGTTCAGAATTCTTAGAGATAAAAGAGTTGTACTAAATAGATGATTAGTATTTTTTTGAATACGCATTTCTTAATATTTAATTGCACAAAAATATTTACTTCAATTTACTACGTAACGTAATTGTTAGTTATCAGCTAGTTTCGAAGAATATTTTTCAAGCAATGAAGGTTGTGTTGTCAAAATCGTTCAAATTCTGAGGAATTTTCAATTAGCTGTTAGTGGAAAGTGGTCACATTAATTAGATCACCCGACCAATCAGCTGACTGATCATTTTGTTCAATTGATCGAACACAAAAACGAACACCTCTGTTCAGACTCTGTGGTTATCTATGTACGGGGTGAATAACATAAGAGTACGAGCCTGATGATCCTAAAATGCAACCCAACATACAATTTAGATCTAGATTTCAATGAAAAATGTATGTTGGGTTGCATTTTAAGGTCGACAGGCTCGTACTCTTAGGTTGAGTTAAGTTAGCGGTCAAATTGCAAGATATCGTCAAGTCAACGGTCAGTTCAAACCACCTGACCAAAAGTGATCACGTGCTTTAGTCTGACAAGTTCGACCGTTCACTTACCACGGCATTATACTAGTCACACGGTATACTTAAAATGACGTTATCTGCTTACTTTCGTCGTAGTTAAAAAGTTTCCATAAAATTTAGGAGAAAATGGTTGCTGATCCATCTGCCGACTTAACGCAGCCTCTACTCTACTCAACTATTTTATTGAAACTTTAAAGAACAAAATTTAAAAAAAAAGATTTTAAATGACAAGGATTGTGAAAATTTTAGGTTAGAATTAGTATAGCTCCCGAAAATTAGCGCCAAGCGGAATACACTTAAATTGAGCGCTTTTTCAGAAGAGATTCGTTTCCAGCTCTTTTGAAACGACAAATTAAAGGAAGGAACAAAATTAATTGCGGCTGTGGATTGACAGGTGGCGTCACTTAGGTTTGGAACTTCTTGTGTTCTAACTATTTTTGTTCAAATTTATTTACTCGAAACCGTTTTTGATACAATTATTTTATGAATTTTCCTAGCGTTGTTCATTTGTTTTTAAACTGCTTCCTCATAAATAAAGATAACAAAGTCATTGTCCATGGTCGTCACAGAGGGCGCCACATTAAAAGATGTTTTTTGGAAAAAATGAAAAGCGTGTGTCAAGTGGCTTCCTCAATATCAAAACTAGTGTCAAAATTACATCGATTTAGAAATTTTTTGAATATGAGAAATGTCAATTCGCCTAGGTATTGTCACAATAAGCGTCGTTGTCGTAACCAGGGTAACACCTAGTTAATGAGCATCAGAGGGCGCTAGTTAACACCACACGACTTGCTTTACTGGAACACGTTTTTTAGGCGAATTGGCATATCAATTCAGCTGGCCGCGATTTATTCAAAGTAGTTTTCAGAACATCGCTCTTGAACGTTTTTACGTTTCTCTGGTTGTGTTCCAGTTTTAAATAAAACGTGAAACGTTATGGCGTTATAGCGTAACAGATGGCGCTACAAATGCGCTTTAACTGTTTGCATTTAAAATTGTAATTATTCGAAGTTGTTTCTTTAAAAAGCATTGTTTTTTAATTGAATATTCCTGACGTTTTTCAGGTTAGAAATCTTTTCCCGGTAAAATAGACACACACGGCGTGGGTTAACAGATGGCGCCATAAATGCTTGTAAGTTCTTTCGCTTGAACCATTCGTATTTAAAATTGTGTTTTTTCGAAGTTGTTTTCATATCATTGTTTCTGAACTTCTTTCTGAACGCTCCTAACGTTCTTCAGAGTTTAAAAATCAGTTTTCCCAGCAGATTGCACATTCACGGGGCGGATTAATAGCTGGCGACACAAATGCTTGTAAGTTCATTCGTTTTAATTATTTGTATTTAAAATTGTGTTGTTTTCTGAACTTTCTAAACGCTCCTAACGTTTTTCAGAGTTTAAAAATCAGTTTTCCCAACAAACTGCAAATTCACAGGGCGATTAATAGATGGCGCCACAAATGCTTGTAAGTTCTTTCGCTTTAACTATTTTGTGTTTAGAATTGTATTTATTCGAAGCTGTTTTCAAAGCGTTGTTTTCTAACTGAACGTTCTTAACGTTTTTTACGGAGTGGATTAGCAGATGGCGCCACAAATGCTTGTGAGTTTTTTCGTTTTAACCATTTGTGTTTAGAATTGTATTTATTCGAAGTTGTTTTCAGAGCATTGTTTGAACGTTCCTAACGATATTCAGTTTAGAAATCCGTTTTCGCGGCAAATTATAAATTTACGGCGCAGGTTAACAGATGGCGCCACAAATGTCATTCATACGAAATTGATGATGGTTAGGACACATTTCTTGATTTTCTTTTGGCGTTTTTCAATTGTTTTGAAATTGTTTTCCGGTGCTAATATCCCCAAAAATTAATCTTGCCTTTTTTATGCTATTTTTCATTCAACGACGATTCAATAAAATGCCCTGTACCTGAGAAAGGAGTAACAATTTTTTTTATTTTCTTTTCCTCTCCTTTTTTATTTATTTCCGACGTGGATACATTTGTATTTGAAAATGCACGTTTATCAAAAATCTTTAAAAAGTGACTTACAAAATAGGTTTTCATTTTTCAGCTCTTGTGAATCCTTCAATCAAATTTGCAATATTTGCTCGCTAACAAAAAATTTTACTTTCGGTTTCGAACTGTTTCGAACAGACTTTAGAATAGGAGCTTATGACGCCTTAACCCTACGCCACTGGTTAGAGGAGCAACGATAACAGCAACGAAAGTGAATTTAAAACCAGAAAATAAATGCGCCGTCGCGTCGGGGGAACAGAAAAGTAAACGATTTTAATCGCCATTGTAAATCTGGTTTTTTATTTACTATACTTCTTTTTTAATTCGAAGGAGTACTTTGAAAATTTGGCGCTAAAAGCGAGCTTTGTCATTGGTCAAACCAGGTCTATCATTGGTCAATTCCAGCGAGCTACCAATGACAAAGTTCGTTTCTAGCGCCAAAATTTCAAAGTACTCCTTCGAATTAAAAAAAAAAAACAGTATAACACTGGATAATGGATTAATGTTACTTGATTGTCACAAACGTTTGTCAAAAGATATACCTAGTGTTGTCAAAAAAAAACAGTAAAACTTGTTTTACAAAACTAAAATTCTATTAGGAGTCGTTTACTTCTATTCGCACCCGATGGGTACAGTCACGAGTAATAAATTTAGGTCGCCGAAACGTCGATTTTCATTTTAGAAAATAAATTTTCACGTAAATATTCGGTTTTCACCAAAAACCTGTCGAAAATAAACTAAATTTTTAAGAAATTATTCCCAGTATTTGAAATTAATACATGGATCTCCTTGTTTCTAATAAAATATAAGTCGAGTATAAATCTTTGGTAATCAGTGATAATCAAAATTTATTGCTCGCGGCTGTACTTCAAGTTGGTGGGATCGCCTTAAATTTGATTAATTATTTCGTAATTGTTATTTTCAGACCGCGGATTTTTTATTATCGTGCCATCCATAAAAATACTTGAACGTAATTTTAGGAAGGCCCGATTTCACCATCATAAACTTCGCTTTATTCCCATGGTAACAATTGCAAGGATAATTGTTTCTATAGGAATAAAACGGAGCTTAAAGTTGGATGGTGAAACTGGGATGGTGAAACCGGGCCTAAGAGAAATAAATTTTAATTTCCAATTAAAGATCGATGTTACGTTACTATAACAACTGACTCGGCGTTTGAAGACAGTGGCGTAGCAATAGACACGGCGTTTTCTCCGTGCGTTTTGTTTCACGGAAAGTTGAGAGGCGTTCTCTCAACCAACAAAAAAAAAATACGACAAAATAGAAAAACGCTCGGCGGTTTAATTAGGGAAAGGGTGAGTAAATGAATACACAACTTACGATATTTTTTTTTTTTTGAAATTTTTCTTTATTTCCAACCAATTGTTCAACAAAAAACAAACTATTTCGAAATTATCCAGAGTTCCTTGTTTTGCTATAAGGCCTATCTTCTGTATAGTTAATCTTATCGTATTGTTAGGGCGAAAACAGCACCTCTCAGTAGAAAACTAAGAAATATTTCAGGTAAATGAGGTACGGAGGTGAGCGCAGCACATCCCTGCGCACAACTCCTCCTTCCGCGAACCCGGTAAACAATACAAAAGTTGCCTGTTCCATCATTAAAACCGTGAAGAAAAGCACTTAGTATATTATCTCATTCAATTATTATTAATAATTAAATTTACGAATGTTCTTAGGTACGAAAGCAGTGATTCTATTATATACGGTATGACCTTAATGACTGACTCTCTGTAATTTCGTCACACTGGTAAGTAGGTAATAATATAATTTTTTTGCAAGTTTTTTTTTTTTGTATTTCTTTGTATACAGTCTTTACATCGTGATAATTCTGAAATAGCCCCATGTCTTTCTGTCTGTCTGTCTATCTTATCTACAGCAGCACTTTCGGTTTGATTTCGCACACGTTTTGGCAACGAGAAGTCGTACGTACAAAAAAACAGGTCCAAAAAGAATCAAGTCGCATCGACACGATACAAATATAGATCTTTATTGTTTTATCACACAGTGTTACAGTTAAGTGTAAATGCTCTAAGCAAAATATTTTGATTGAAAAGCTACCAGCGAGCAGTCGCTTATTTTTTTAGTTTTAGTTTCTTTTCTTTTTTTTGTTTGTTTGGTTTGGTTTTGACAAGACATCTTCCGGACGACGCGAGAAACTTTGGTGGGGGTCTCGCGCCGGTAGAGGTCGTGTTGGCATTTTTAATTTTTACGTAAAAAGGCAATGTGGGATAAATTCAGCGCTACACGCACACACAACCTCGGAGGTTTGTCATCTCAAACCAACAAATGTTAAATGTTACATCCGTTCCGCAACAAGAAACCATCCAAGATTAACTAGCGCCATTACAGATTAGCCGATAGATGGCGTTGTTAAAAAGCAAATCTAAAATAACCAATCAACCGATTAACTTAAAGGATCGCACAAATTTCAAACGTTTCACTATGGTTTTTGACAACTTCTTCACGATGGAAACGTCAAGATTTGTACGATTTTTTTGTTTCTTTTTGATTAATTTATTGTATTTTCTTGTTTTAACTGTGTTAATTAATCTTGGAAAGTTTTGTCGCCCTTCACCGCGTTACTCTGTAACAATAGAGAGCTGATCCGCTTTCTACATGAGGCTATTTTCCAAAAACTATGTGAGGACTTAGAAAATATCCAACACAGAGCACAGAAACCATGACAAATAGATCCTCGTCCCTATCAGATATATACACAATTTATACACTGGAAATATGCACACATTTAACGATATAGAATTTGACACTGAGTACAACGAGAAATATAAATTCTAGTGATCAGTTGGTGTTCCGTACAAAAATCAACTTAGGACGACGACTCTGTATAATACTTGGAGTAACTTATAGTGTATAGAGCGCACGCGCAATGCGATACATACAGGTTTACTTGCTAGTTGTAGAGTAATTTCAATTGGTGATTTGGTGCAAAAAGAACTGCCATGTTGGTAGCTTATAACAACAAAAAAAAAAACAGGTTTCATAAATGAATTGCAGTTGCGAATAAATCAAGAGATGATTTTATTTGGAAAGAAAATACATTTTTAGCTGAAGTCATACTTAAACAAAATAATTTTTAATAATTGTTGAAAGTTACGTAGCTACTTGAAATAAGGCGCTGAAAGAAAAAGAATATTTTTCTTATTTCTAGTTTTTGCTTAAAAGTTCCCAAAAATAAAAAGTTTGAAGTCGAGCACGAAATATATATACAGTCTGTTTCAAATTGTTGTGATGCATGTTAAGTCCCGGCCGTGACCCCTCCCTGTACTATATAAAGTAAAACGTACACTTGCGGACAAAAAAAAATGGCACGTCACGTCAATATTTACAAACAATTTACAGTTTCATATTGTGTCTACTAATCTTGAAGTTTGGAGGTTATAATGTGTGTACCGATCTTGAAGTTTGGAGGTTATAATGTGTCTACTAATCTTGAAGTTTGGAGGTTATGTGTGTACTAATCTTGAAGTTTGAAGGTTATAATGCATGTCACGTGACTCTTGTGCACTGCCTCTGACTAGTCCAAAACTGTCAGAAACAAGTTTCATATTCGACGCGACTCTTGAAAGCGCTGATTAATAATTCGACAATTTTTGACAGTTTCGAACCAGTCAAAATCTGTTTTGGAACAAAGCTATGTGACTAATGTGACATAACCTGACAGCTTCGACAATTAGACACTCCGACATATTAGAAATCAATTTTAAATCAGTTATAACCAGGGGACGGAATTATATATTTTGTTCGATTAAATACGAACGAGGCGGCAAACTTATAACGCTGCGAGTACACACACGTTCGTTGCCGCCTCGTTCAAAATAAGCCGAGCAAAATATATAATTCCGTCATGTGGTTATAACGAGGCAGTTTGTTATCCGCAAGTGTACCAAGCCAGGCTTAGCGATTTTGCCTTACGCCTGCTTTACACGATGACAATTTTTGTGTAAATTTGGACAAAGTGACAGAGACAGATTACCGTAGTGAAAGTTTATTGGTGAATTCGACACTTCTCCGTCATTATTTCACAAATTTTATGCAAGAAATATTACCGTGTAATACGGGCATTGCATCCTTTTCTATTTTATAAGATAGTCATTTGTTTTCAATCGTACCTTCTTACATAATTTTTTAGAACAATCTGTATAAAAAAAAAATTAAAAGAAATTTCACTGTTTGACTTGAAGTATATTCATTTTGTTAGTTAAATGAAACCGAAAAGTGGAACAAAAAAGATTGAAATAACTAAAAGTAGTGACGTCTCTGACAAGCAAGACCATTTAATCATTTTTGTCCGCTCTGTACATTTTGGGCTTGACTTCAAAAACACGTCTTAAACGGGAAGATTTAAATAAAACTGTTCACAAAACACATTTTAAAATAATACACAAATAATAACGAAAAAATATGAAACTCAAGAATGAATTTTGATAGCCCTCTTGGAAAAGATCTACAGGGCGTTCCGCGCTAATTGGAAGCGCAGGGTTTTATGGACTATGTCGGTCACTTTTTTCATTTCCAGATTTTGCTATAACGCTATTATCATTTAAACGCATCCACCTTACCAAATGTATGTTGTGTTAAATGCCCGACATGTTTTCTTTTTTATCGAGTGTGATGGTAACGGGTGTCCAACAACTATTGTACTCCTAGGTGGCTGTGAAACCAAGCATAAATACCAATTCGTACTGCATGCATTTCGTTAAAATAACTATCAAACAACAGATATAAGTTATTGCTTACGTATTTGATGTTTGATTGCAATTTGAAACGACAATTAATTAAAAATGATTGATTTCACAGCCTTCTTGGACACTCGTTACAATCTGATAATGGGCGCGTTCAGCGGATGCGTTGCTTACTCAGCAGTCGTTTGTGATTGGCTACTACCTTCGTGTGAGCCAATCACAATCAAATGCTGAACGCGCCCAATGTTGTGCTCTACAAGCCTGCACTGGAAATTAAAAGCGGAACGCTGTATAAAGAACTGCAAGGAACAAAAAAAAATCTTATTTGCAAGAAACACAGATTTATAGATTCGGAAGAAATTAAAAATCGATTAACTGAGGCCACGTTCGCATTTATAGTTTAGAATGCAACCTGGGCGTATAATCGTATCTTTCTCGCTCACGACTTTTGACATATCTTGCGTCTCTATCTTGTGACGTGGCAGCAGGCTAACTTTCACGTCATAGCAATGACGTAAACACAATACTTCTTTGAAACGAATGAACGAGATGCAAGATGTGTTAAAAATCGCGAGTGAGAAAGATACGATTGTTCGCTCAGGTTGCACTCCAACTTGTATTTGTGAACGCAGCCCAGTATCAGACAATATGTACAGAGTGGGTCGAGAAAAAATTCTTGACGATCAACATAGCGTTTTTATATAAAAAAAAAGGTTTATGTGAACACGGTTGTCATTCCCAATAGTTTCCAAAGATGGGAAAAGTAATTAATTTCATTTGGTTCAACAGTCGTCGTTCCCAGACGAAAAAATAAGTCACTTAGCTCCTCTGACTTGTAAAAACTTAGAAGGAACAAAGATTGTAGATCAATACAACTTGTAAATTAAATAAGTCTCAGTTAAACTATGGTGATGAATGAGTGATGCTTGAACAACAACGGAAATGAAACATAAATTGTTTTTCTATCGTAATTAAAAAAAAAATTATTCAAAATTTTCACCGATTTTAAATTTTCGAATTAAAAAAAAAATGATTGTACTACATTGTAATTATTGGTAAAATGACTTCTTTTTTGCGTCAACGATGTTATTGCCAACATTCAGTGCCTGTTTCTTTAATAATATTTTCGAAGTAAACTTAAATATTTTTCCAAGGCCGCGTTGTATAAAAGATTTAAGTTCAAGTTAGGATGTGACACGCCTTACGGTTAAAGTTAAACCTGACTTAAGTCTTTTGAAGAATGCAACCAAAACTTTTAGAAGCGACGACCTCGTAAATGATAATTTATTGCGAGCTACGTTTACCAACTGTTGTGAACTAGTTCTTCTAGTTTAGTGGTAAGAATAGCTCAATCGAGCTTGGCACGTTCTCCAGCTGTTCATTTCTAATAATACATATTATCCCAATTACAATTGATTGAAAGTAAACCAGGTGTCTTGAAATTTCTAGAAAATTAATTGCCGAAACTTCTGGAACTTTAATGATATGGCACGAAACTGTACATATTACTCGTTTATTAGTGATTCATTATTTAAATCTTCAAGTTTCGTGACCATCATCTCCAGGGATCGTCTGTATATGGCCTATATTCTTTGCGTTATCAACATTCAAGGAACAGGTATCCTCCAGAAATCTTGGTGGTCGGCTTTCAGCAACTTTAATTTAGTTGAAAAAAAAAAGAAAGAAAATATCTGCATACAAACGGCATTATCTCCGATATTATTGGATAATAACAACCTTGTTCATATAAACTTTTAATTCCGGTGACTAATACCCTATCGCCCACCAGAATATTTTCCTCTTCTCCTGACTCACCCTGTATACACCTAGCAAATGAAAAATATTAAAACAAATCGTGAAGATTTGTGTTAAATTGTAAAATTAAATGTTCTGAAAAAAATGTGGAAACACTCGAATATTTTAGCACAAATATAAAAGAAAACTTGAAGAAAAAAGTCGGAAGACGTTTAGTGGAATGTTAATAAATAAAAAAAACTCATGATAAATTGAAAAATAAATAAAAAAATGCGTCTTTAGTTCCTCATTAAATTTCCAGACTTTTTTTTTAATTTAACTTGAAATATTGAAAGGCCAACATTTAAAAACGATAACAAAAAAAGAATAGTAAAATAAAAATGCTCGTCTTGCTTTTTAATTAAAATATTGAAGACTTAATAAAAAAAAATAAGTAAGTAGCAATTTGTAGACATACTTGGAAAAACAAATTAAAATATGAAAGCATGAAAATTTAACGCATTGACAAAATGACAAAGTACATTATCTTCACTGTTTAATAAATTGAATAAGATACTTCATAATTAATTTTTTTTTTTGTTATTTAACCACGAGTTACAATCTTTGCTGGTCTTCTTCAGACTACTGCCCCCAATATTCGTTAATTATGCGTTCTACTGACCTTTCTCCTCTTTCTCTTCAATGACCGGAGTAATCGAAGTTTTAATTAACTGACAGCAACCTGAAGAAAACCACGGAAGATTCATAGCAGTAGCTAAATAAAAATATTCATTATACACACATAATTGTAGTCAATTATCAACAAGCTGAGTGACAAATGATTTAAAAAAAAAAACAGTTATTCTGAAGATGCGTTCGGAAAAATAAATTAGGAAAACAGTTCATGTAAAAATTTCTAAAATTTCTTCTACCAAAATGGCAGCTCTAATAATAATCATTATTCACATAACAATTACTTTAAATCTAATCTTTATTTTATCTCCAAGAATATACACATATTCACACAGAAAAAAAAACGAACGACAAAAAAGATACACAGTGCAATCCTCTTATTTCACACTAAAGACTAGCAAAATAATTTTTCACGTCTTCTGAGCTTTTAGAAATCGGTTCATCATCATCTCGTGGAAGCACTGTATATAGCAGATGCGCGCAATAAAACAAAATTCAAAGTAGTACATCAGGACGCAAGGGACCGCCGCAAAGAAAACTCAGCGGTTTCTATAACAATTTTAATCAGCAACATCAGAAAGCCTATCATACAACTGAAAAAAAGAGAAAGAAAAAAAAAGAACGTATAAAGCAGGGGGGACCGGCGGTGGATTTTAGGCGGGCACAACTCGCCCAATCAAACTAAACACTCTCTCTTCCTTTCTTTCTAAAACCGAATGTAAAATTCCCGTAGACGTGAATGGTTAATTAATTAATTAATTAAATAAGACTAGAAATTAAAAACTGCGGATAAAATTACGGCGCGAGGGCGTCGCCTAAAATCCAAACGGTTTTTTTTTAATCAGAGGTGTTAAATCATTTATAAAACAAAATATTTAAAAAAAAAAAGGAGGAAACAAAATAATGAGGCAGTGTTAATAATAATAATAATAGTACTACTATAATACAACTGAACAACACAACAGAGAGTGCGTTAAATCACTTTACTTTTCAATTAAAAGTATTTAAAAGTCCACGCACTGTCTGTCTGGTTTTTTGTTGCTAAAAAAAAAAAAAAATTAGGGTAGTTTTTTGAATATCTTGTTAAAATTGTTACACCCCTGCGACAAATGTATGCATGTAAGAGAAACAGACGATGATATTTTATGTTTAATAGTAATAATATAAACTTGCACACAAAAAATAAACATAGCAAAAAAATTGTAACTAATAATAATAATCATCATATAAATATACATAAATGTGCTTTTAAAAACACACCCAACTTATGCAAACATATGCTTTGCGTGCGGATGGTTCTAATCTAGTTTAATATAAAACAAATCGGTCGGCTCGAGTCTATCCCGGACCGACAGGAGTCCGGGGATCGGACCAAGGAGGCGCCAACGTAACAATCTTAAAATAATCAGCTAACAGTCTTACAGTAACTTATATACTGATAACTGAAGTGTGTGTGTGTGTTTGTTTTTTATGTATGTGTATGTGTGTGTGTGGTGTGTGTGGTTTCACACAGTCACATCCGTTGCTCAGGTTCGGCTCACTTGGGGAGCGCGTTCTCAAGCGTCAAGGCTAGAAATCAAAGTTTTTTTTTCTTCGTTTTCGTTTATATATTTACATACACAGCCTATAAAGTAAGAATACAATCATTGAATAAGAATATGCACGGGTGGCCTTTTCATGATTAAAAAAAAAAAACACTCCTGCACTTTCGTGAATACACACCAATCAACCTTACATCCTAATTTTTTTTTTCTTTTTGCAGACACCACCGCAAATGCCAAGACGACAACAAAGTTCAGAATATAATAGCTGCAAATGCCGATATGTATTTTCTAATTATATAAAAATTAATTTGCGAATTCGATTTGTTCACTTGATCAATTATATTTTTCTTCTTCTTTAAAAAATCGCTTCATTAAAATATGCTGGGTGTAAACTCAACGAAGTTCAATGAAACTACTCGAGAAAAAATTCAAAACAGTCAGGATGCTACGAGAAAAATAATTTAATCGTTGAAGTGTGTCAACTTCAATTATTAAAAAAGGAGATGAATAGGAAACACTTTACTTAATAAATAAAAGAGATTTAGGAAGTAATTTAGTAACGAAGGAAATCATTTTCACTTACTAAAGACTATTATGTTATGGTTTAACACATAAATAATCGAGTGAACAAATAAAATTTATAAGGCGAGAAATGTCCGCCCAATTCATTTTTTTTATTAACTCTTTGACGTGCATCATTTCTAAAAAAAAAATAATAATAAGTTCGGCCGATATCTAAGTCTTTATTGGAAACACGATATTTAGTGGACAGAATCAGAAGAAGACGAACCGTAAAAATTAATGGTTAGTCAACAGCCGGACACACAGTGAAAAATTTCTCTTATCACAGACCGATTGAATTCCAAGTCTCCATCCTGAAATGATTATTACACTTTTAATCAACACATAACATGCAATCCTGTTTCATGAAACGACAAAGCTATTTACAGGTGCAGGATAAATAGATAGAAAGTAGCGTCCACTCTCATTTACAATCTAGATACAGCTTTAGAATATAATCAAAAAAAAAAAAAAAACGATAAATAAATTAATCGTGCAGTGTTATTTTACAAGTCCCAAGGAAATTAAACACAACAAGGCATACATGCAATATAATTGAAATGATAAAAAGAAGTGGAAAGATAAATTGCAACGCTTTTTTTAATGCAGACAAATTAAAAACCGAATAAAGACAAATTTAGAATTTGATTATTTTCACGAGCTAGAGATTCGATAAGATCAGTTCAATTAATTTATGTCACAAGAACTTTCTTACTTAGTGTATATATAAGTGTATAAATAGACATAAAGAAACGTGCATTTCATTTTTGGCCAGCTAAAAAGCAGCTGTTACTTTATTTTATAATAATTTTTTAATTTCTCCACCATTTCTTTTTAAAAAAAGGAAAATTTGAAACCCACATTTCTTTCTCTTGGATTATGAACGTGTGAGAAGTGAAGTGAAGTGAAAATTGAAGGTGAAGACCGCTAAAATAAATCAAACAATACTCGCCGTGGTTATTTACAAGTTATTTAATTGCTATATACACACTTTCCCTAGAAACTAAAATATATCAAAAAGGAAAAAAAAAACAAACGTAAAATAATAAAAATAAATTCAAAACGTAAACGAACACGTTACAGATTAATAATAATAGTAGTAGTATAGTAAATCGAACCACGATCTAACAAGTCAGTCCATAAATCAAATCTATTTATTTATTTATTATATAATATGAATAATAAGAATCACAATGTCTCTCCTCAAGTCGATCACATCGACCGAATGCAGTGCCGGTCTCGATTGGACACAATTAATTTAATTTATTACAAAACTACCGAAGAAGTGTACTTGTAATTTGAGTGGTGCGTAAGAAACACGATTGAAATACTCTTAAGCTGTGGCTTTAAAACAAGCGACTCTGTTGAGAGAGAGTATAGTATGATCGATTTGACATTGCCATTGCCACTGCCACATACTGCTTACTCAATGATAAAACCTATACCTTAATACTTATTTTACAGCTATTCCTAATTCATAAATATTTAAAATTAGCAATTTCCTTGCCGATATATATATTATATATGTTTTCT
This sequence comes from Prosopocoilus inquinatus, assembly GCA_036172665.1. NCBI lineage: Eukaryota > Metazoa > Arthropoda > Insecta > Coleoptera > Lucanidae > Prosopocoilus > Prosopocoilus inquinatus. Next base: position 6,570,747 of record CM069873.1, read on the forward strand.
TATATGTTGGTCAAAATTAGAGCGTATACTTATATACTACGACCTGTATTTTTATGTTTTTCGTTATTTTATTATACGTGTCAGAAGCTGTCGCGACTCATGGACCTGAGCAACTCGGGACTGGCATACTAAGTTTAAAAAAACCCAACAACAATATACACTAGACCTAGACTCCCCCTATACAGCTTATACATATATTGGTAATTATTTGTCAAAAATAACTTTAACATTAGTCTGTACAACATACTACACTGACGCACCGCCCAGAAGCTTGAATGATACCGTAGATGCATCGGGCCCGTTCCAGAATCAAATCGAATAAATACTCCCAAGCACCGTAACAAACGAATAAATAGAAATTTGAGAGCTGTAGTAGTAGTAATAAAAATCACAATTATCCGCGATCATATAAGCATTGCGTACGGACTGGTGCTGACTTCCTGCCGGTTAATGCGTCAAAGAACTGAAGAAGGCAAAACGAGGCGTGCGCTCAACGGCCTATCACAGACGCACGCGCAAGCTGGCCACTACACCACCCCCCTCATTGTACAGCACTAATAAACATATCAATATTTAACAGTGTTTCTCGAGCTAGGAACATATGACTCGCACGAAATTAAGTGAAATCATAACGCACGTGCACATCTAAATGCCAGGTTCAGGCAGTATTGTCTAATTTTTTTTTCTTTTTCTCTTCAGCGACTCTTTACAGCACAATTTCACTTAGTTATGGCCGACAGCATTGCTAGTCTGCGTGTATGTGAGATGCCAAGCAGACTTGACACGCCACCGCGCGTTGCTATCACACTACCTGTCCCACAGACACTCTAACAGTCTACCGTGTCCTTTCTGCTACTTGGGCGAACGTGAGGGCACAAAGTCTCGCAGTTGGGATGTTCTCGCTTCCGGTCTTCTACGTTGAGGTCGGTCGTATCCTGATCTCGAACCACTACGAGCTGGACCACCACCACCAATGCCTTGTCTCAACTGTCCAGAGGCATCTCTTTGTTGACCAATTTCTGTAAAGGAACACAAAAAATCATTTAACAGAAGTCCCATTTAAATTTCTTTAAAAGAATGCCTGACTTTCGAATCCAAAAACACTTTCAGACTTGACTGTGATTAGAAAACTTTCTTAAATTTAATATGTGTTTAAAAAATAATAATAATGGATACCTCTAATGTATAATTATTAATATTATTTTAATAACGTGCCAGTTCGTATAAAAATAAAATAAATAGATACTTTCAACGAAAAGCCTGTAGGCAAACCTACGTCTCGGCTGTGTATATGGTTGCCTATACCAAAGGCGGTAGACATAAATTTCTTTAAGTAAAAAGTTTTTAAACCGGGCAGAATTTTCTTGTCAAGAATTTTTCGAGTAAACATAATTTAAACAATTACTCTAAAAAAATAAGTTAATAAAAAAAAATTAAAAAACACGTTACGATTGTCGCGTATTTAAATGACATTGGAATTGTCCATTCAGACCTTTTCAAAAAACAAGAGGGCTTAGTATAGGCAACCCAATGAACACAGTTGTTACGAGGTTGCCTATAAATTAACTGTTCACAATTCACCGAGACTGCAATATTTCTAATTTTTTTTTTAATAATCCAGAACAATTCTCCACGTTTCTTATAATTTAAAAAAAACTTTGCACTTTCAGTAGATGTAACAATACGAAAGTTACTGATTGAAGAAAAAACGACCCGCATTAAAACACAGAACAATCAAAATTAAAAATAATTAAGATAAATAATAAAATATTAAAATAATGAATGATAAATCAAATTTCCTGTTCTTTGATTATTTTCACCGACTTTTGAATTAAAATAAGCAAACTCCCTTGACTTCTCCCAGTTTTCCTATTTATTAAATTAAACTAACACCTGTTTATTATCCAATCAACTGAAAGTATTTTTTTTTAATTTCGTTAAAAGAATCCTAGCTCTAAATCAAATTAATGATGTTTTAAAAATTTACCTCTAGAATCACGCTGTTCACTCTGCACACGATTGGACATACTACTTGAACTATTATTATTGTGTATTAATTTTCCAGTTGACGCCGGCGTTTGCTCACTGATCTGTTTATCTTTAGCCTGTTTTTCTCTCTGTTCTTTATGGTGCTGGGCCACTTGTGCATAGCTCATCCGCGGAGGGTTGTTCATGATATCCTAAAAACACATTGCAACATTGAAATTGATCGTAATAAAGTGATGTAGACGGCGGCATCTTACAGGAGGCGGTGGAGTGGGAGGTTGTTTTGGCGGATCCAGTCGAGGCTCTTGCCGGTGCAAAGGCGGATGCATCACGTGATTCCTTGTGCTGGTGCTGGCTGCGACCTGGATGGGACGTGAGGGCGCTTCGGATGACATCTCGGTGGTCATGGTTGCGGCATTAGTCGTTGTCGGACAGGGAGCTTCCAGCTCCCCGTTTAATAAAACGTCGTCGGTTTTGGTCGATTTATCTGCCATAGTGCATTTTGTAGCCAATAGAGGAACTAATCTGCAATGAGATGAACTCGATTTAGTTTTAAATGCGCAATAGGCTTGCGTTTGCACAAGAAAATCTAAATCAATTCAAAGGACACATCATAAAAATAAAGTACTTTTCTAAAATAGCACAAAATACCCCGAAGTCAATTGAGTTACTTTCAGCAACGCAAAATGCCGACATTTTTACATTAATTTAAGTATCCAATCATGTTTGTTATGTTAGGAAATTTATAAAATGTTTTTTAATTTCCTAAAAAGTTGTAAAACGTGACTTAGGGATGTTTTAGTAATAACTGATTCAATACTTACTTTTCTGGTGAGCTAGGTGGCGTTAGAGTAACAGTACTAAGTTGAATATCCCCGTTTCCAGCGGCCGCATCCTTACAATCAGGTGGACCAACAAGCGATGTCTGTCTAGAAGTAACAGTCTGGCTGCCTTGTGAAGTTAACTGAGGAGAGCTGGCACGAGGAGAACTAGGAGCACTACCATTGTCTTTTCCTTTTGCCTTAGCGGTGCCCTTGACAACATCGGCCAGCCTGTTTTCTCCCCAAAGGCCTTGAGGAGTCTGTGGTTCAGCTGCTGGTGGATGCTGGATAACTTCGACGGTGCTTATATTGGCCTGAGTCTGTTTAGCTGCGGTTACTGAGCCCCCTTCCAAACCTACAATCGCAAAGTCATTAAATTTACCACCAAACAAGTCGGTATTTTTTTACAAACCAGGCAAGGGTGGAAAAGCAGAATCCTCTAAATCAAAATGGGGTCCTCTGGCTACGGGATTCTCCTTCGGTGTTTGGGTGCTACTAGTCGCACCCACATCCTCGTCCTTTCTCTTGCGCCTATGTCTCGGAGGCAGAGGTTCTTTAGAAACGGAAGGAAGAAGCGGAGGCCTGTAATCCATGTCTTGATGCAAAACGGGTGCGGGTACGCCTGCAAGAACGTAGCACAAGGAAACTACAATAAACAAAAGCGAGAGATACAAAATCTTACCAACAGGCCCGCTGCTGCTAATGTGAGTATCTTCGTGATGGGTGGTGAGGGCCATCCTGGGGGATTCACCCATCAGAGACGAGGCCTTGACAGCAGAGGCGGTCACCTTGGGCGTGCTTTGGGGCGATGCTGTAGCACTCGGTTGTACTGACTGTCTGGAACTACCCTGGCTACTACTTCCCTGAGAAGTTCCCTGTGCATTAGAGTCACCCTGTGATGTAGTAGGTTTCGAAGTCTTTCGCGGTCTCGCATTCGAACGATATGGTGCGTGCTTGAAAGTCTGCGGAGCCAATCCGTTCACTTGAAATACACTACTGATATCATAATATGGAGCAGCTCCACCTGCATGCCATGCTTGCACTACAGATGTGTAGAATGGTTGTTGGTACGGCTGAAATAAGATGGGAACATTAAGGGCTCGATCTTTCCAACCTCCTAATAAATTTATTTCACGAATAATTCACCACGACTACCGTTCATAAAAATTCAACTTATTCGCCAAATAACGTTATTTGGAACTTTATTAGCAAAAAAAAAAAAAAAACTTTTAGTTTTATTCATGTACGCTACATTATAATAACAATTTTCATTCATTGAACAAAAGTCGACTTCAATTATAATAGTATACTTGTATTAATTTATTTTACTCATACTCACATATATTTGTACTTGATTGGCATAAGTAACAGACTGTCCTGGTGTAGTGCTGGGGTAAATAAACCTCTGCTGGCCTGGTGGAAATGCAGCAGGATCGTAGACTGCTGTGGGGGGTGGTGTAGCTCTATAACCATTTTTCACGGGGGCCACAGGCGGAATTGGCAGTCGGTTCATCGGTTTTGCTTTGATGCGAGCCATAATTGGTCTACCCTGAAATTCCCTAACTTCCTCACGTAGATACCTGTACGCACGCTGAGCATCCTCATCAGATTCAAAGGTAACATACCAAGAGCTATTGTGAGCAAACTCGCAAGAAATGAAATGAGGGCAGTTTTCTCCCGCAAATAAATCCTGGGGGAAAAACAAGAAAATCAGATTTGTTTGGAGGTAACTTCCGATTAACAAACCTTAACGTCATCGATGGGTGTGCTGTCGGGAATTTCGCGTAAGATTACGATGCATCTCTTGTGATTCGGACGCACTTTTACTCCCTCTTCATCGACCTGCACGTTTGGAGATTCGCGCAGTACCTCAGTTATGAGTTTAATGTCTTTGGTAAGCTTCTTCACCTGGTTGAAATTGGCCACGGTCCATATCGGCACGTACTGATCGTTGTCCATTTGTGACAGCAAGTATGTGTCGTTTGCCAAATTTTCCCTGAAAGACACAAAAACACGAAAATTTACAGAACCTGGAAATTTCCGAGTTATTCAATTACGCAACCAAAAAAGTCAACGACTGATAATAATTTTTAAAAAAAAGATTAATGTTTATTAAGAATTGGTTTTTGAAGCACTTTTTCAAGTGTTCATAAAATTACCACCACCAGACGTAATCTATTATTAAAAGTTGCCGAGTCATTCTCAAAAATCTCATCTCATTCATGAGGATGAAGAAGAGACACAAAGTTGAGATGTAATTTTCGTTGGAATTCTAGCAATATGACACATGTAACTTATCACAACGACTAATTGATAAAACTTGTGTACCACAATAATGATAATTGAATTTTTGAAGACCGAAACAGTGACCTAAGTTTCCTGTAGTAACCTTTAGCAATCAGAGTGCCCTACACATGACCTCAGATTTCTATAAAACTCAAAAATTATTTTGTTTTTTGATTAGATTTTGATGTCCGCCAAAGCGCTTTCGAAACTCGCCATTTTTTATTGCATAACACCGAGTAACACAAAATTCCTTATTACATTACATAACAATAATTCTCCCTAAATTAAAAAAAAAACAACGATAAACTACAGAGATTAATACGTGCTACTCAACTACTGTTTCTAGATAACATTTCTTTATTGAATAACATGTGTAGTTCCCCTAATCATAAAGCCACATAAACAACAAACGACGGTAACCACCGATTATACAAACAAACAAAAAAACAAAGGATTTAAAAAAAATCAAAGATTAATGTCGGCAATGCTGAATAAATTTATGTATAAAAAAAAATATGTTATGAATTTCCATAAAATAGTACACGAAGGTCATTGCACATAATAAATTGCAAAAATAATAGTTCTTAAAACTACAGCCAGTAAATAACTTAGGTTAGGTCATAAACAGCTGACAAATCAATACAGCTTTTAATGTCAAAATTAAGCTTTTATTTGCAATGGATTGACTGTGTGGTAAACGCAAAGTTTCCACTTTTCTTTCTGTCTTTTTAAATGCCTATACACGGACAGTTTTGTTTTACATTAAAAATTACTGTTGTATTTCACATAAAAGAAATTAATCAATCAATACCTATAACAACATTAAACGACATCTGATGCAATGATTCAACTCATAAATACATCGTAAAATTCTAATGATCTATAACTTCGTCAAGTCTTTAAGCTTAATAATCGAAACGCACTATTTTTGTTGTGAAAGGTTGTGTAATCTGTGCATTGTAATGGAGGTTAAACTATTGTATTGCAAATACATTACAGAAAACGTATCCTTTACCTCACACTTACGTATTCCGTTTCTTTTCAAATAAATTGGTGGCAGAAAAAAAAATCAACAACCACATACACAATGCGGACGACATCTAAGGTGTCTTTGACAAGACTTTAACCTCGTTTAAAAACATGCTGTACCACTTATTTTGTTTCTATGGCTCAGTTAAGTTAACGTAGTTTTACAAACAACGAAGCCGGGGTGAATTTTAAGCAGTAAAGTTTGCTCCAAATGAGTTTGAAAGTTAAGGAAGCAATAAATTTTTATTTTCATGCAAAATCTGCTAGATCTTTGAATTTAGTGCGATTTGATCGTGTCATATTTTACGAAGCTTGTTTAGTTATCAACGAGAAATCAGTTTTTTACTTTCATTCATCTTTTCCACATTCCTCGAGTCTTTGTGATCTGAAGTCCAAAGAGTGATTAAACAATTATATTATTCTAGCAAGTCCAGTTTCCAGTTTCGTTTCTGAAATATCTTCCTTATTTATTAAAATAGAATCACGAAATTCGATACTTTTATGTTGAATTCCATGAGCAATCTAATAACAGTCCGAAGAAATAGGTTAGGATTGACAGTTTCGCAGATACGATTGTCAACTGTCTTTTTTCTTATGGACGCTACCTTGGGTATTCGTACCACGTGATACAAAAACAAAATCTGAATATGACCATACGACACACTTATGCTTTTGTTTTAAAACAAAATAACAAAATACTACAAAGGGTTTAAAATATATGTATCTAGTAGGCGGATACGTGTAAACATTCATTACTAAAATTATTATTAAAATAATAAATTTTACTCCATTTTTACATAAAAAAAAAATTACCTTTTAACAAAAATTCTTAGTAACCTAATATTTTGTTTCAAAATAAAAGCATAAATGTTCATATGATCGTATTCAAAAATTATTTCTGCATCACGTGCTATGAATTTCTAAGGTAGCGTCCATAAGAAAAGAAACAGTTGACAGTCGTATCTACGAAACTGTCAAACCTAACCTGTTTTTTCGAACTGCATTAGGTTGTCCATCGAATTTAATGTAAAAACACCGAATTTCATGATTTTATCTTAAGAAATAAAGAAGATATTCGAGATTTTCGAAAATGACAATTTTCAGTTTTTTGAAGATATATCAAAAACGAAATTAAAATAGAAAAGATTTTTTCGCATATTTTTTTAGACTGAAGATAGCGCAACTTTTCTATAATTTAAACATCTTTGGATCTCTTATAGTTTACGAGATCCCCATACTGGCCCTTTAATTAGTTGTAACCCTGTATAATGCTCGATTGTTAAATATAGTTTGAACTTATGCAGTTTAACTATACCCTGTACATTCAAAGGTGCAATTATAAAGTTCGTGCTGTTGTTGAATATCAGCTGATCAGTCTGAATTCCAATCAGATTAAGTTCCTTATGCACTAAATTTAAATTGTCTCAGTCTCATTATTCTTTTTTTCCTTCTTTTTATCATTCTACTACATTCTTTCTGAGACCAGTAATAGGGTCTCTATTAGATATAACCCTATTAGATGTAATTGACGTCTAACTTGTTTGAGAGGGTTCAGAAATATTTATGTTAGTAATTTCAGATTTTATAGTTGGCTGACCTAATTTGATATTTTGTTCACAGTAATTTCTCTTTCTAAGTTAATAGATTAAAACGAATACAGTATATTTTTTCTATTTCATAAAATCAGTACTGGTCGAAAAAATGACGAAACTGCCAGATCGTTTCCGAATCCCAGCAAGTAAGCTAAACGTCAATCAAATCTAGGGTCCCCAGCAGGTGTCAGTAATGCTGGGTTTCCACACCTTCGGCGTTTGACATCCGGCATTGGAAGTCCTTTTCGTGATTGGTTGATTTAAAATCTTAACGTTTAGAAATTTTAAATCAACCAATCACGAACAGAATTCCGAATACGGATGCCGTGTGGAAACCCAGCATAATAGCAACTGTGCGTTGAAATTGAAAAACCCCCACATTTGGAGTTGGCGCTGGTTCCTTTAGAAAAAGACAGAAGAAAGTTACTCTCACAACAGAACAAAGTTTAACGAAGCTTGGAGCTATTCAGTACAGAATTATGTAATGAATATTCAAACGATGGTACTTTGTAGAAACTTTAAATACGTCTGTAACAAGGCTCTGTGAGAGTGTTCCTACCATAAATGTGTTCATATAAAGCCCCATTGCAGAAGTAATCAAGGTCCACACTTCAGTACATCTCTCACCACAACAAGGCAAGTAAACAGGGACCTACTATTCCTACCACTATTGTCTAACAGCAGTTAACTTCAATTATCCATATTTCTTGATATCTCAAGTCATGGCCAACTCCAAACGTGGTAGTTTTCGAACGCACTGTATCTGTACCTATCACACAAAATACCGTTTTAATTTTTAACTGCACTTTATAAATAGACAGTAACAACCACCATGGCCGGCTGAATTGATATGTCATATATGGTCAGTCCTAAGAGCATTAAGGAAAAAATGAAAAGCGCATGTCAAGTGGCTCCCTCAAATTCAAAACTAATGCTAAAATTACTGTATTCTTGAAATTTTTAACTATGAGTAATGTCAATTCATCTTGATATTTAAGTTGTCAAACTAAGTGTTGGTATCATAACCACGATAACACCTAATTTAATGTGGGTTAGAGGGCGTTAGTTAACACATTCCATGGCTTGCTTTAGTGGAACGTATTTTTAGGTGAATTGGACTGGCCGTATATGACATATCTATTCAGCTGGCTGTGGTAACCACACTGAACTGGATTTGTGAGCAAACCTGAAAGATAAAATGATAAGTTGCACAAAACTTAAAAAACCACCATCCTCCTATACACCCAAAACATTTAAATGCGCACTTTGGATGTTTTGATTTTCCTAGACATGCTTGCATGAAACTACTGCATAGGATTTGAGGAACACAAAAAAAATCCTTTAAGAAACCCTAAATACTTGCGAGTAGTAGAATTTATAACTGTTGGAACTGTGTCTGACTATTTTCACCACACAGTGCAACTGTATGTAATTGCTAGTACAACAATGTCGAATTGATTTTAAACATTTGTTATTCATATTCACCTGAAATGTCATTAAATATGGAACAGTTCGCTAAGTTCTAGCTGTTTCTATGCATTGGTGACAAGAAATTCTAACCTAAAAACTTGATTGCTGGTGAAATTCAATTGTTAAATGTCGTAGGGCCGAGTATCTTTTCTCTTTAATTTATTTAATTAGGGTGTCTAAGTACCTGGAGAAATAGTATTCCAGTTGTTGCGAGAGCATCTGTTTGAGCTGGGATAAGGAATATGCAGGTTGTGCCCCATTGTCGACGGGAGCCGAGGGAGGACCGGGGCTTAGTCCCTCAGCTCCCTCTGTTACGCCGTTGACGGCGACGAATTCACCGGCGAGCGCGGTGCCGACGTCAGGGGTGGTGGTGTACACCGCCCCCGAAGGCAGTTTCCCGACATCCCCATTCATGTACACGTAGCCTGCAACAAGAAGAACGCAGTGTCCGTAGTTAGAAACTCCTGTGATCTGCACTGGAAGCGGCACGCCGTTTTAGGAACATACCGTGCATGGTGGTATCAAATATGGTGAACTGCTCAGGTAGAACTAGAACCTAACCTTATTTCAAAAAAAAAAAGTGATGGGTGTAATATTTGCATCAAGGTCGTTTACACTCTACATTACGAGTTGGCATTTCGATTTGATCGATTTTCGCACGGCAAACGCGGCGGTAGATTAAAAATTTTCGAGTGGACTGGCACTTTAGGAGTCGTTACGGGCGATATTTTCGCCCAGCAAAGGTTGACATATATTTGAAGTCGACGTCGCGTTCGCGATTCGCCTTCGCATTCGCGTTCGGGACGGGCCCTGGTTACGTGATACGGGCTAAAATAAAAAGGAGAAACTGCAGGGAGCACGGGAAAATGCAATTTACCACACGGACACACACAGGCACTCTGCCCACCATGCAAAAGCGATATAAATGAATAGGACAAATATAGAAAATGACCGCGGCAGATCACCGTGCTCCATCAATGTAAATATCGTGCACAGTTGTGTTTGGCAGTCGGATCGAGCGTATTTCGCGTGCAAATTCACAAAGCGACCCGGAAACCATGTGCCTATCACTCGGCATCCATATAGCGACTTGTCTTAACGGGTGGCACAAGAAACCGAACTCTTAAGTACTGCAGATGTTTGGAAATCGACGTCGGGGCGTAAACACTAAACGCACCGAGGGCGCAGATTTTATTTCCGCGCACAAACGACTACACTACCTACAAAAATAATCGCTTACCGCTTAGATTACTTTGCAAAACTGAACACAATTTCTCACGGAAACTTGCAAAATGGCCGTCGTCGGGCACATGCCACAGAAAACTAATAAACCGGGAGTAAGACAGAGATGGCGCCATGTCATCGCTGCCGCCCTCTCTGATCAATTCACGCAAACCTCGCCGATACGAGAGGGATTTTCGAAATTTTTATTTTAGCACACCTTCCGTAAGCAACAGCCAACGAAAATAAATTAAGCGATTTTATTTGTGCGTCGCAGAACAATAACATCGCGCCCTCAAGGACGCTCGGCGTAAAGAACCGCCCGCGAAACGCAGGAAAATAACAGCAAAAAAATCAAAGCAGGTTTGAGCGAACGCTAACTAAATTTGGCTTACCGTCCAGCAGTACGGGAATGGGATAGAAATCGGCGGCTGCCTGATGATGCTGCTGCTGTTGTTGCTGTTGCTGATGTTGTTGTTCCCAACCACCTTGCGCTTCGCTGTCTACATCAGGCTCTGATTTTGCCTCGAATTCGTCGGCGTTCGGATTTAATACTGTTCCAGGAGTCGCGGCGGTTACCTGCAATTTAAGTAAAACAAATCAATTTACTAAACATTTCTTAAAACATTAATAACTAAATATTATGGCACTGTTTAAAATTCGCTTAGCATTTAAATCATAATAAAGAACCATAAACGAAACGACCGATTTAAAAGAAAACAAATGACTGAATGTATACAACCATGGACAATAGTCAATAACACAAGGCACTTCGCGAGTACCGAATCTGTTCGCCATTTTTTAGACAACGAAATATATAACTATGGGCCATATTCATCTCATGATTAAAGTCATCTCTAACTAAAGCCGTGATTAAAATAAACATAAACGATATAATTAATAAATTATATGAAAAGTCTTTTTTTTATCTCAAGGCCGCAATAGACGATTATAAAATTCATGTAATTCACGTCAAATTTTTGACAAAAACCATGGACAATAGTCAATAACACAAAGCACTTCGCGAGTACCGAATCTGTTCGCCATTTTTTAGACAACGAAATATAACTACGGGCCGTATTCTCATCTCATGATTAAAGTCTTCTCTAACTAAAGCCGTGATTAAAATAAACATAAACGATATAATTAATTTTTTAGAAAATTATTAATTAATATAATATCATAACTCTTTTTTTATCTCAAGGCCGTAATAGACGATTACAAAATTCATGTAATTCACGTCAAATTTTTGACAAAAACCATGGACAATAGTCAATAACACAAAGCACTTCGCGAGTACCGAATCTGTTCGCCATTTTTTAGACAACGAAATATAACTACGGGCCGTATTCTCATCTCATGATTAAAGTCGTCTCTAACTAAAGCCGTGATTAAAATAAACATAAACGATATAATTAATATATTATATGAAAATTCTTTTTTTTATCTCAAGGCCGCAATAGACGATTATAAATTTCGTGTAATTCACGTCAAATTTTTGACAAAACGTAAATTTAAATATAAGGTGCTTTCTTTCGCTCACAAAATCGTGATCTAAATGTGTTTTGATTCAAAAACAGACATTCTTTTCTTTGAATCTCTCTATTTTTAAAACGTGTTTGGATTGAATTATGGGATTTTTACAAATCAACTGTCAATCAAAAATTCAAGTCAGATGTTTTGTTGCAAGAAGTACGAAACTCAGGTTCAAACTATTCGAAACACGATTCAAACTTTTAAGCGAAAGAAAGTACCTTATGTATTGCAACGAAATAGATGTTCTAAAAGTTTCAAATCTTATATATGAAAACTCGTAGGCAATTCTTTTTCATCGCAATACTCGTTAAAATTTACGTTTTATTACTATTACCGGTATGATATAAACAATATAAGTAGCTTTAAGCGAATTTCTTTCAAGTATAAGAGAGTGAGAGAGAATTTAAACACAGCGTTGCTAATTTAAAGACGAGGTGAGAATACGGGCCTTATAGCATCAATTATAATTATAACTTGCTGTTTTAGATTATTTCAAAATGAAAGAAGAATGTATCCTGTATCTATCGTCTTTCAAACAAAATAAAACAAAAAAACTTTTATTGACATCTCCTAGTACGATTGACATACTGTATGGAAGTAGACAAAAACAGTTCCCTGTAAATGTTCTTTCTCAAAATGGTATTCTCCAAGTACGTGTTCACAGGTTTAACAAAAGTTTTAAGAAAATAGTTTTCATCCCTTAACCTGACCTATTAAAAATGGGAATAACACCCAACGTTTCAAAAAAAAAAAAAAAACTTTATTTAGATCTAGTTAACTTTGTTGTTGTTGTTGTTCTTGTTAACTTGTTTAACATTTCTGCAGACAACTCATGTTTTTCGTTTCCCTTGGCAACTTGTTTAATTATTTATTTTATTTTTTTTTTTCATTCCCGACAAAATTATCAACCGACAGTGAAACGCTGATTGTTCTTTCCAATTTTAATAGTGTCCGGTTGAAGGTTATAAACTATTTTTTTTTGCAAATTTCATCGGACAAGAGTCGACTTCAAAAGTTTTAAGCTGTTTAAATTTGAAAATTTTCCAAATATTTACATGTCATCTATGAAATCAGTAAAAAAATCATAGAATTGTAATTAATTTGACAGTTGTCAAGGTGAACTATTGTCTTTATTTTGTATTTTTTTACTAAAGTAAGCGGTGGCGGTATAATCCTACTTTTGAATGGGCAAATAAATTTATCATACAATCACGAGTAAAACAATCCATCTTTACAACAACAGTTTACTTTGACAGCTGTCAAAATTAGTTATGAAATCAAAGCCTTTTAGGTCTTGATTTCAGAAATTAAACACTTCAGATCAATATCTCTGTAACCAAAAAAGATCGCTACAGTAAACTTTATCTTACAATTTTCTAGTAATGTTGTATAAAAGTTATTTACCTATTAACATGTAACAGGTACAGTAGCGGACAATAAAATCCGTGCAAGCGTGTGACAAATTATGCTTTTTTGAAGACAATTTAATTTTTAACATGAAGACACAGTATTTTACATTTACACCTTATACATACGTATACAAAAATTAACATTCTTGGTTTTATAATATATAGAACGATTCATCCATCTATTTTTCTTTTTGTTTCAAGTTTTAATGAAACAATCTGTATTCCATAATTAGACACAAAAACAGTCGGAATAGAATAGAGTTCAAGTTGACAGCGTTATAAAAATATTATCTTCTGTTCTTCCACTCAAAACCTTTGATATGACGACACTACGTACAAGGTAAACATGAAACTTGAACAATATAGAGATAGATTTCTAATTAAAGTAGAATTATGTATTTACGATATATTAAGTCCCAAATTGATTACAAATGTAACTACATACGAGATTTATTTATCGAATAAATACCTATTGATTAATTATGACAATATAAATTTAAAAAAAAGCAAATATGCAATTGCAGTCAGTCAGTAAGTATTGGTAATTATTTTTGGTTTACAAGAGGAATTTCCTAACTGAGAAACGCCGACTGGTGAAAAGTGTAATTTTCATAAGAAAACATGTATTAATCAATAAAAAGTGTACACGTATTAATAAACTTGAAATAAAGGGGAATAGGGAGGCGCCGAGATTAGATTTTTTTTTAAGAGGGCCGCAGTAACATAAAGTTTGGAAACCACTGTTTCACAAGATGTTCTTTTTGAAAAGTATGATATGGTAGATTAATGAAGGTTAAAAAGCGATTCGTGATGTCTAAGAATTGAAACAAATAAAATACCTACGTTATTAAGTAATGTAAGTTCTCGACTAGTTACAGTTCTGCAAACATCCTGTATATTAGTGATAAGTAAATTTAAAATTGTTTTTGTTTTCTTACGACACGCCGCCGAGTAACCATTGATAAATAATTTCCGGAAAATATTTTTTTCCTGCTTTCATGAATCGAGTAAATTCCCGCATTACAAGCATCCCAAATTTCCGCAAATTGAATTTATATAAAAAAAGCAAATCAAATTAAATTTCGATTACTTTTCTTATTTTTATTTATTTTTAAGAACTTAAGTCATCTGTTTGGGTATTTTTTTTAAATTAAAATTAATCCATACATAAGATTTCTTATTTTATTATTTTTTAACTAAACCTTTCGCAAGTCAACTTTTTAAAATTTCTGTTTTTCAAATAAGGAAGATTTTAATTCAAATAATACATATAAAAACAATGAAACTCATGAGAACATAAATAGCAATCTCCACCTGACGTTTCAAATCAGTTTATCTGAGAATGAATATCAATCAATGAGTTTGTATTGCAGGAGACGACACAATAGCCCATTTCTGTGTTACGGAAAACGGGTTCAGTGGGCGGGGCGTTTGCTATTACCTAAGCTGGCGCTTACAATAATATGCTGTTCCAGAATTTAACCTCAATGAGCTTTGTAAATCTTGCTCTATTATTTGATACACCTCATGCTAAATATAAACAAATAAACGTATTATTATTATTAGCGTTTATTTTATTTATTGCGGTTATGGATATTCTGAAAATAAGGATAAAAATCTGATTTAACTATAATCATGTCTATTACTATTATAAACGACTTCCATTCACAACGTATCTGAATTGTAATCGATTCAAATTCACTTAAAAATCACCGATCGAGTTCCTCATCCCGCACCCCCTACTGATCAAGCTGGCTTTTACATTAATCAGTTTGATAAATCATCGGTTTGATGTGATTCCATACGTACTTTGAGGTTAAGTTCATTTGATTTTGAAAATTATTCCTTTGAGAAGTGCTTTAAAATCACTTCAGTTCAAAATTAAATCAATCTGATGAATGAATCACTCATGAAATGATGTTTCCCGTAATTTCCTTTTATCTACCAACTGCAACAAGAGCACAAAATACTAATAGCATATCCAACTGACTACTCTAGAATACTTTCAGAGTATTTCCATCTTGTTTTAACCTCATATAACAACAAGAGATGGAGGTATCTTCAGAGTGCTCTGCAGCAATCAATTGAAAACGCTGTGACTTTTCATTTCATTTCACCCCCGTATGACACAGTGATAATTGAATGAAATTTTTTGATAACAGCTAAAAGAGAGTTATGGAATCAATTAAAAAACATTCATTCGTGTAGCCTGTCTCTCTCACTTGTAACAAATACAAACGTTAAGCTGCATTTCCTGCTTGGAAGACTGAGTATTTAGGGGAATTGCTGCGATTGGTTTTCATTGATCACGTGTTCGACATTAAGCAATAATAACTTTCGTTAAGTGAAAAACAAAAGCCAATTGACAGCAATCCCCAAATATCCAATTCCAAGCAGCTCTCCAAAGCAGCTTTAAGAATCTTAAGCAGGATTGCCATACGTTCGGATTGACCGGATTTCTCCGGATATGTCCGGGATTTTCGGTAGAACCCGAATCTAATAATGACTCGCAATGACTAAGCACTCGAAATTTACAGCAGGCGTGCAGACTATTTAACTGACAAGGAGGACGACCGAAAACTGGATGAAAAAGTTAGGGTTGTCATTAACAAAGATTAACGATGACGTCACAGGGGGAAAACAAATGCCAATCAAGAAATTTTTTTGCACTAAAATGAATCTTTAATGAAATAAACAAAATATGACCTTGGTACAGTACTTTATGGCCAAATTTTATACATATAAAAATAAAAACATTTTTCTTTTGGTACAAGTGATGGTCCGGATTTCATTCGGATTTTTAAGTAGCCTTGTCCCGATTTTAAAATTTTAGAGATGGCAACCCTATCTTAAAATTAATAGCGAGTAAAACTATCTGAATTAGGTTTTGCTGGAGAAATTTAAAAATATAAAATTGCAGGACAATTTGACAGAAGTGACGCTTTTGGTCACGTGATGGCATCTCCCTAGATTCAAACTCATTGATAAACATCCTTGCAGCTTGAAGTAGGTACAAAATAAAAACATAGTTTTTTGAATGCACGATGTGATTTCAAGTTAGTAATACTTTGGTTGAACACATCAAGTTGATTAATTAATAAACAAATTTGTTTATCACGAAATTATTTGCATAATATTCTTTTCCGCCCGGATTTTGTATTAATAATTATTATTTAATTTACGTGTACACACGTTTTTAAAATGTCAATGTTTAAACAAAGTAAAATAAATGAGTTTGACGTCATATTATTTATTGCACGATACACACACATATATATTTTTTTAATAAACACGCCACTTGGATAATTCCCACAGCAATTGTTAGTATGTATAAATAATAATAATTCTTTTATGATTTGAATTCATTGTATGTATTTATTTTATGATGTAACGGGTGTCCAACGATTATTGTAGTCCAGGGAATGAAACATGAATATCGATTCTTATTTCGCGTCGTTGAATTATGATTGCTGGTCAAACAACAAATAAGTTCTTGTTTATTTAAAGTTTTATTCGAATTTGAAACAGTAATTAATCAATTAATTAATCACAGTAAAGAATTAATAGGTAGTAGCCCGGGCGTTCGGAACGTGCACGCAACTGAACAGAAGGATTAAACACCGCGCATTGATATTTGAGCCCATCTTTCAGCTGTCGCTCTTGCAATAGGGTACATGACAATAATATAAAATTATTAATTAAAGCCCTCTAATCGAGACTATAGTCAATAACACAATAACGCGAAAACACCAAATTTGTACGCTGTTTCTATTTATTATTCTCCTAAATTAGTAAACAAAATCGAAAATATTCAAATATAAATCACGTGGTTTCGAAAGGCTTCCCATTCGTTGTGACGTCAGTGTTCATACATTGTCCTTGACGTTTATGTTGTATGCAGGTCCTTGTCAAATAGTTTGCTCTTAATATGTGCTTGAAAATATAGTTTTAATTTAAGCAACAATTACGAAGTGAATATCTTAAAGAAATCATTATATTTTTTTACTTTGTTGGTGAGAAATTTGTGGTGGAAACGGGAACTTTTCGCCATTGAGAAGTAAGGTTGGTAGCAGTGAATTTTGTGAAACGCTTATAAATAATTTATTCGGAGTTCTTGCGCAGGTATTTTTACATTATAGCACAGCACAATACTGATAATATGTTTTACCATTTATTGTAATAAGTTTTAAGTGTTCGTATTGATATTAACTTATTACGATTTGACAGCATATGAACATTGACGTCACACGGTCAGAATGTGCGTTTCGGCGGGAATTTAATCAATTCAAATTTCTTTGGGCTTTAATATTCATTTATGGAAAAAAAGAAATATATCTAAATTACCGTATTTTTACCTACTTTCAAATAAAATGTAAAAAAAATGTTCATGTACCATGTTGATCTCGCGTTTTCATGCACATGACCGAGTTCTCTTGTGGCGTTACCTAATACATCATTCACCGTGATCATAGTTAAAAATGATTGATGATTCCACAGCCACCCATGATTATGATAAGTGTTGGACACACGTTATAATTTTTAACTAAATAAAGCCATGTTCCAGATGAACGAATGAATGAAAAATCTGAAAATTGAAAATAATGAATTGGAATGTAACATTTTCTTTTTTTTCTTTTTTTTTTTTGAAGTTTATAAATAATCTCGTACCTAGTTGGCGTGACTTTACACGTTAAAATAGCAGCGCAACATTTAAATTCCACCAACAATAAATGAGTACAATCAAGATTAAATATTTGCAAAAGCTTTTCTGTGAGTCGTCCAACTTACAGATAAACGAAATTAAAGCCTTACGAAATCTGATATCATCTGCAGTAATTAGAGCCTGAAAAGATGAAACCGGGCATTATCGAAAGCGACTTTTGATTGTAAAACTCGCGGGACTGATTCGAATCAGAAGTTGTTGTTGTTGAATTACGCGATTAAACGAGCGCAATTTCCAGCGATTGAACCGATCGCTGCCGCTGCCGCTGCTGCTGGTCTGGCAAGGGAAAGTATAAGAATTTAACTTCCTGCTTCGGTGGCCTGCTTGCGAACATGTATCCAAAAGGTATTTAGAAAAAAAAAAAAAAAACAAGTCAAGTGAACTAGACGAAATCAACACGGTTAAAAACTGATCGCGCGCGCGCCTTTTCGGATAAAAATATTCCGCAACGCTTTAATAAGCGAATTGAAGAAAAAAATAAAATAAATCTTGTCCACGTGGTATTATAAATAACTGCAGCAACTAACTACTTTCAACTTGCATAAGTAAGGTATTATGTAACGTAATAACAATGCCAATGCAATTCCTTCGCCGTCACAGTTTCGCTTTTATTAGTGGTAACATTATTATTATTACTATTCAAGAAAAGTGGACTGATTGTTAAACGAACCTTCTCCTTCTCGTTGAAAAATATGACTTCGTAGGCCACGTCGTCGTATATCCTGTTGAGGAGGGCTTCCATGGCCACTATCTGCAAGAAACCGAAAACTGGCACTCACATACCGTGTGTACCGCGGTCCAACGACATGCACACCGCGCACTGGGTACCTTTCGGTCCGTAATTATCGCTACCTTCTCCACGACTCGTAATACACGTACTGATAACTGATAATGCGATCGACTGTCGCCAGACAAGTGGGGAAAGTGGAGGGATCTCATTAATAATACTTTTATTTCGTTCTTGCATACGACTTAAACCGTTTTAACCTTTACCTGAAGAATGTTGTTCTTGTGCGCTGGTTTTTTTTTTTCTGCATGTCGCTGCCGCTGAATTCGCCGCGATAATGTTACTTGTGTGTGCAGTTTTCGATATTGACGTCGTCAAATATCACTGTGTATGAATTTTTACGTATTGTTTTTTTTTTCTTGCAAATAAACTAGGCCGAACCAATTGTGTCATGAACATTTTGGGGACCACTGACTATTTCATTTGTTATTCATTCATTCGTTCAAAAAAAAAATGCTTCCATGCCATAATTTTTTTTTTTAGAGTCCAAAACTGACAAAAGATTAACGATTTGTATTTAAATTGCAAATTCAATTTGATCTTCAACAGTTCTTGCCTCTAAAGAAGTGATTCCTAAAGTGTAGATCGATTCATTTCATTACGCGAATTTCTTATTTTTCAATTATTCAAATTATTACTACAATATTGTTAGCTATACTATACTGATAAACCCTTGTTATTAATATTTGTAAAACATGTTATATGCACTACACTCCGAGAGGGTTGCGAAAAAATATTACGAAGACATAGTTCGGATGACAAAAATGTTTGGAATATAGTTTTTATGAATTTTTTATTCGATTTCCTTTTTAACTTCTGGAGTATCAGTAAGGGGTACTTACCAAGACGCTGTTTCACGTTTAAATTGCAGTATTTTTTTACAAAGAAGTCCCAATTGGGTCATAAAACCACCGAGCCCACGTGGACTAATTCATACCCCATCGCATGTAAAGCCTGTTTTACATTGTCATATAAAATGACGAGTCCAAATACTCTCGAATCAACACAATGACTCATCAAAATCCGCGCGAACTCTAGGCTAAGTTGCCTTATTCTCGAATCGGGGGAAGAGAATGTGACGTCAAAATGACGTAGACTCTCATGCAAGCCTATATAAATCATAGGAGAACTGCGTCATTTTGACGTCACGTTCTCTTGCAAATCTGTTCCCCCGATTCGATAATAAGAAACTCGAATTGAGCGAACGAACTCGCAAGAGAAAGTGACGTCAAAATGACGTCGTTCTCACACAAAACAATATAAATCGTAAGAGAATTGCGTCATTTTGACGTCACTTTCTCTTGCGAGTTTCTTCGCTCAATTCGAGTTTCTTATTCTCGAATCGGGGGAACAGATTCGCAAGAGAACGTGACGTCAAAATGACGTCGTTCTCACACAGAACAATATAAATCGAAGGAGAATTGCGTCATTTTGAGGTCACGTTCTCTTGCGAATCTGTTCCCCCGATTCGATAATAAGAAACTCGAATTGAGCGAACGAACTCGCAAGAGAAAGTGACGTCAAAATGACGTCGTTCTCATACAAAACAATATAAATCGTAAGAGAATTACGTCATTTTGACGTCACGTTCTCTTGCGAGTTTCTTCGCTCAATTCGAGTTTCTTATTCTCGAATCGGGGGAACAGATTCGCAAGAGAACGTGACGTCAAAATGACGTCGTTCTCACACAGAACAATATAAATCGAAGGAGAATTGCGTCATTTTGAGGTCACGTTCTCTTGCGAATCTGTTCCCCCGATTCGAGAATAAGAAACTCGAAATGAGCGAAGAAACTCCCAGGAGAACGTGACGTCAAAATGACGTCGTTCTCACACAAAACAATATAAATCGTAAGAGAATTACGTCATTTTGACGTCATGTTCTCTTGCGAATTTGTTCCTTCAATTCGAGAATAAGTCTCCAGTGGCTTATTTAACCCTCTTACGAATTCACGTCGTTTATGCTCATTGGGGCGATTCGAAAGTACTCGGATTCTACCAGAAAAAGGGATTTGTCAACTTTTAAGAAGTGTCAAACAATAAAAGAGATGATGGTATCATAAAATCGGACAGAAACAGATGTATTTGCATCTGTTTCATAACATAAAGGCTAATTAATTAATTATATTATCAGAAAATAGTACCAAAAATATTAGTAAAGAAATGTTTTGAAACAAATACGTCTATTTCTGTACGATTTTATGGCACTATTATTTGTTTTATTGTTTTACACTATCCTAAAATTTGAAATACCTTTTTCTTTTTATGTGATAATGTAAAATGGGCTTAACGTAAAACAGCCTCAATTGAAACAGATTGAAATGTGAAAAGCTTTTTACATTATTAGTCAATCACATAACAAAATCTAGCAATTACATTCCAATAGTATTCATTTCTGATTTTTCTTTTCTATAACTTCTAGAACCATAACTGGTTTATTTATTTCTTCAATTGAGACTAATCGAAGCAGTGCGTCCGCAAACTATTTGCTTGTCGCTTTCTTTTGTGAAGTGCGCGAAATTGTGAAACACCGTCTTGCTAAGTTACATCAAACTATACCAAGCCAACTTCTTCTCATTACCGACGTTTCGTCTTTCTTACAAAAGTCTTCTTTAGGACTACTACTGGCTAGTGCTATTGTCGGTGGTCATTGATGTCGATATTCCGAAAGGCAGCAAAGACAGAAACGTTCTAGATTATTTTGAATCAAATAATCTTTCGGGTTCTTCATTTTTCAAAAAGAAAAAGAAAAACGTAAAAATTCCAGCAATTTATGATATTGCTTTCTACTCTGCAGCACAGTTTCTTTAAGTCTTGTAACAGCTCTTAACTTACACAATACAACGAAACGTTAAATCGCGAGTTAATTAAAAGATATTACAATTATAATCTGGTTAAAAAAAATTTTTATAGGCAAATATTACAAATGTAGGTTTCTTCGCTTCAGAAATCCTAATTTGAAACAAGTCTTTAACTTCCATTCTTTAAAAAAGTTTTAATTTCTTTACCAAATTCTATATTCCAATTCATAAGAATGTCATTAAGTGAACTTTACAAAAAAAAAGAAAAAATCGAGCAGTTAAAGTATGTAAATTGTTCAAGGCGACACTTACAAATGAGTTTAGAATTAAAAAAAAAACAGGAATGTAAAACAAACAAAACAATTTCAATCAAAAACATAATAAAGTATTGCAACCAAAAATCATAAAATTAAAACATTAAAAATATATATGATAATTATGATTTGTCTAGAACTGTATAATTTAAAATTATTCGCAACGTTTACATTTATTTTCATAAAGTTCATATTAATGCCAGAAATTAAGAAATTAATTAAAACATTAAAAATATTTATGATAATTATGATTTGTCTAGAACTGTATAATTTAAAATTATTCGCAACATTTACATTTATTTTCATAAGGTTTATATTAATCCTTATTCAGAAATTTATGTTAAAAAAAAGCAAATGAAAGGAAATTTATTACCCGAACACTCCTAAATATAGTTTAATTTTCAAACTTATTTTTCATTAAACAGTCAGAATCTTTTTCTTTTTTTGAAAAATCAGAAACATGTATAAAATCTGCCTTCCGGTTTTTATTTTAATACTTGCAACTGACATATCTTGTTGCTAATAACTCAGTTGAAGTTATCATTTTTTAATTCGAATTTTCCGGAATGTTGAAATTTTCTCCTCTTTGCAACTTGTCAACACATTAAAGGCGGTTTCCTTGCTTTAATTTTCGAATTTCTTGGATTAATTTTTTTTTAGAAATTTTACATTTAAAAAAGAAATAAAAATTAAAATAACGGAAAAATGGCAACTTTATGTTAATTCGAAATAAAAAACGAAGAATCAAAGAAAGAATAAATGTAAATATAAAATAAAAAAACTATGAATTTGTTGAAGATATTTAATCAAGATCATTTAGTAAATGAGAAAACAAAGGATAATTAAATAAACCTGTAATAAACTTTTAATTGTTTCAAAAAATACTAAAAAATCACAGACTTATCGTTATCGAAAAATAATAATATGGGAAAGATGTATCTCTAATAACGTTTTATTTTTTATATTGAGGAGAAAATATTAAAACTTCCATTTGTTAATATTTCAGTCCCATATATTATACCGGGTGTCCACTCTCAAAGTCGAACATATACAGCATTGGCCAATTGACTTTTATTTCGTTTTTATTTACATAGTTCGTTCTCTGTTCTGTTCTTGGATGGTAAGTTGCTTCGCTTGAGTCCAAAAATTAATTGTCCCAATCAATTTTTTTCGTTTTATAGGAAAAGAAAGGAATTTGCAAGGTAACTAAACAACCATAAACAACTTATAGATCGGATTGCGGAATTTGAGCGGCGCTCTAATCGACATAATCAAATTTACATGCACCAAAGCAAGCTATAAGGCGTTAGACGAAACCAGGAGAACGCGGTAATTAAATTCGGAAAGTAATTAGCTCACGCCTCGCGCTCGCTAAATTATGAAATGGCATTTTATTTAGTGCATGTCGCATAGTTAAGTTAATGCATTAACACCGCGTTTTACAATGTAGATAAATGACTCGAGTGGAATGCGATTTTTCCTTTTGTTCGTTTCGTGTTTGCGCGTTCGCCTTTCATCTTCGTCGGCGGACATGACTTTCAGGCGGGTGGTAACAATGACGATGATAAAAAAAACCAGTTTCCGAGTAATTGGCGTTATTTTGTTAATAACTTTGTTAGGAGGAACAAGGCGAAAATTGCTTAAAAACAGCTGGTAATGGTGTTACTAAACTTATGAATAATACTGGGTGATTCAAAGTAAGTGTTCGATCCGTCAACCATAGGTAGTACACAGAAAAAGAAAACAAAAAGTCTATGTGCACAGGGAGTATAATATCCACAGCGGAAAAAAGTATAACAAGCAATTAATTCATTCGAATTTCGGATTTGTGTATGTATACGTCAGAAATGAATCATGATTTCCACTTTGGATTCAAAGGAGGTTGGTTTTTGTGCCAATGCGATGGATTTATTTCTTGCACTTTCGCAATAAATACGCTCCTAACGGGTCGGATACTTCATCTGAATCACCCTATATACAATCATTTTTTTTTTTTTGAAAAAGAAATCGTATCGTTCAAATTAATAAATGCCTATTTCCGATTGTATAACAAGTTTAGAAATTCTTGAAATTCCTTATAAAGGAGAGAAAATGAACGTGTGATAACAAATAAAGTGAAATAAAAATATAAAATGTGTACTCAGTGCAGACAAGATAAGAAATAAGTACTTGAACACATTATATTATTTTATTTTTGCTGTAAAATCACGAAAAGACAGACAAAAGAAAGATTTATCATCAGAATTACTCGCCTAATACAAAAAAAAAATATATTTTCATATTTTTTATATTGTTCTCAAATTGCTATTTTTTCTTGCTTTGTAAACGAATACCTATCTACAGATAGTTATGTAAAAATACAATTTCCTCGATACATTTCATAATAATGTATTTAAAGCGAGTGAACCAAATTACTGAAGTAAAAAAAAGATAAAAAAAATAGAACCAAACGCTTGTCTTTTCATAGATCTGTGAAAAGGGGACAATTCAAACTTTATGAAAAAAAAAACTATAATAAAATCTCTTAAGTGAAAGAACAAGGTTTTAAAATTTGAATTAACTCATAAATAATAAAATTGGAGAAATGACGAAGATAGACATAAACAAAAGTGCAATCCCGTAGATTTAAAAAAAATTGATAATTCCCTGCAATCATGGAAAAAAATGATGAACTAATACATAAAATAAGATTAAATATTTGTACAGGCCTGGTTGCATCGTTTTAATAAGCTCTATCACTGTATAAAATATTTACGCAACTATTAAAATCACCCTGTACAGAGCTACTAAGTTATTATGATTATTAATTGTCACAAATTGCAATCGGGTTATGACAATCAAAGCACGTTAAGTATTTTACGAAATTCAAATAATTTGAAATGTCCTGTAGTATTTAACGCGGATCTAGGACAATTCGCCGTCGCCGATTGAGCATCGCCAGTTCGCCGTGGCCGTCTCGCCTCAGGTACGATTCACTCAATCACACATTCGCAAATTCGCCGTCGGTAAATTTGCCGTGGGAACATTTACCGCCAGCAAATAAACGCCTACATTTGAATGCTTGACTATTGACGTGCAAGTAACGAACAAATTCTCGGTCACAATCTACTTGACCAAATTTTTATTTATTTATTTATTTATTGTAACTTATACGCTCATTCAATTTGGGTAAAAGGTAAATAAACGAATTCGCGAAACGTCAAGATGAATAAATTGATACTTTCAGTTGTATTAACAAAAAAAATGGCGAAAGGTCAAAAAAAAATACACGTTTCTTTTTTCAATTTGTTCATAGTGCAATCCGATTTATTAGAAACAGGTTAGAATTATTTGACGGCATTTGAGTTTATAAATAAATAAGTTAAATTTTAGCAAATTATATTTTATTAATTCATAATTAATTCATGCATATTGTATTATTTTTTAGTTTGGAGACTATTGTATCTACCTGTATCTTGTAATAAAAGTTTTTCTTTTATTTTATCTAATTCCTACTTGGATAATCTAAATGATTCGAAAAAATTTTAGATCTTATCAACACGCTGAATAAAAGTGACTGATGACTGCGGTTGAGCCGATAGTGAATTGGACCGACGGCAAATTAGGTCGATGGCGAATTGGCAATGCCGAATCGGCGACGGCGAATCGTCTCAATCCTATTAATACAACTGCAAATACCGAACTATGCAAATACTAAAAAGAAAAACATAACAAAAAAAACGTAAGTAGTATAGCTAGCGGGATCCTAGACCACTCTGACCTTGAAGAAAATTGCGGATGGCATGTGTCCATCCGAAGTGACCATCGTTGAAGGTCATCCCCTAAGTTAGGGGAGTGGTTTAAGAGGTGCAGAAGTTACCCCTTTAATTCTGGAGCCGAAGAGCGTATTTTTTTCATTTTCCTTTTACTGTATACTATTTTCTTTTGCGTTTTCCTTTTCTAATACATTTTTACTTTTCCTATACATATACCGACTCAGGATTTTTTTTTCATCAAATAAACATTCTGGATACGTAAACGGATAGTACAGAAAGATAAAAGTTACTATCTATAGCTTCATACGCAGTAAAGAGTAATACATGGAGCACGAAAAAAAATGAAAATTACAAATAATTTAATAATTAAAAGTTTCTATCAATGTTTATGCTTAAAAACCAAGCAATTTATAATCAAAGACATTCTAATTAAAAAAAATAAAAATTGATCCATACTTATTAATCTTACAGATTTGAGAAGAATCAATATAGACGACACGGCGTATTTAGAAAGTGTAATAATAAAAACCTATTAATAAATAATTTGACGAAAGCTTCTCAACCTTCTCAGACTATTCCTAACATCGGCGATTCCCCCATTACTTATTATTTTTTTTTAATCATTTAAATAAAAATAAAATTCTATGAAGTCAGGTTAAAAGTTTATTGACCAAACATTTCCTTGTTTGTAGAAATTATTATCAATTCAAACATCTTTAGGTATCCAATAATACACAGAGATCCAAGGACTGAAACTTCAACATAATCTGTAGAGGCTTTCCTCAATCAATTTTGAAACAAATGAAAAAGAAAAAAGGTACTTACAAAACCAAAACGTCTCCCCACTTTCTTCAGACCCAGCTGATTCAAAATAAATCATCATTTTCACCGAACATACGAGTTTCTAGCTTTGCACTCGATAGTCAGGACAGGTTATCTTATCGATCACCGTTTACGAGGATTGACCGTTGTCCTAGTTATTACTTTCGACCATAAAAAACCACCCCAACACCACCGCGGACACATCGACCCCGCGAACTTATCAACGTAGTCCTTGAAATCCCGAATGTCGACCGTAAACCACCAAATTACGGCGGAGGCGGAACGAGACGCTCGCCGCGGCGCGTTACGCAAGGATCAGGACGCCAGGACGCCCCGACTTCCGAACGTCGCGACGCGTCGCCGGCGAGCGGGGGTCTCGACGGAGTGAAGGTGAAGGAATAATAAATTCTGCGTGAAGGATTTCGGTAACGCTTTCGCCAACTTTTTACTGCATGATGCACCTTGTCGAATTTTCAGCCTGCCTACGTCCGGCTGTTATTCCTGAAAGACCTCGACGTAAACAAGGTCGGAACGTTTTAAATACCAATCTTTAAACGTACTATTAAAAAAAAAATAAATTAAAAAGCTTAATAAAACGTAAACAATAAATACATCGACTGGGTGGTGCAACTTTACTTTTTATTTTTGCAAATCATCATTTCGTTTTTGTTCTTTTCAATAAGAAGACGAAGAAGAAGAAGAAAATTGAGTCTTCGCGCAAAAACTTTAACGTATGCAAGAAACGTTAATCATTCATGAACATGCAAAATTAAATATGAATTTACGTTAACAAAACAGTGCTTTTAATTTTAATATTTAACTACTAATAAATAAATTTTATAGTGAATCTGGAAACCTGCGTTGTGTTGCGAAATATTGGTCTTCTCGGAAAAAATAATAACATTAGTAAAATTCTTCCGTGTGTAATACGTTTTCTGAATACTGAAGTAAATTAATAATTAAACAATTAATTAAAAAATATGTCACTTAGTAAAACAGTCTCAATTAATCGTTCCACAGACGCAGTTGTCCAGCAACAGTAGTTGAGCAATGGCGTAGCATATACAGGTGTCCCAAAATCAATTTACCATCACCATTTTGAATACTTTACTGTTTTAAACGATACAGGCAAGTTGCAAAGTATAATTCAATGTGCAATTCACACCGATTGTTTGTAGTATTTGCATGCAATATTGTTGCAACTTAGGGAAAAAATCTTAAGTCTAGGTTTAATCTATTAACAAAGGCAAAATTTGCACAAACTATAAAATATAGCGATTTTTTTTTTGATAATAATACAAACAACTTCTTAGTAGACATTTGTTAAAAGAAACAAAATATTTTTTATTTTTTGGAGTTTTCAAAGTTTATAAAATTTTTATATTTCGAATTGTATTTTTCCATAAAATATTTATAAAATTGATGTATGTTAATAAATATTTTTTTATTACTGTAATACTTTTCATTTTAACTTCCTATTTTTTTATTCCTAAATTTAATGAATAATTCAAACAGCGACATCCAAGTTCTTAACACTATTGTGTCCAATTTTACAAATTCAATGTTTAAATGACTGAAAGGAAAAAAAGGATTGCTTTGTAACGTACACAAAACTACATTCCTTTCAATTTCTTTCAAATCCACAAATCATCCACTTCCTAAATAGTGAGTGGCCTCAGTGACCAATGAATATATTATTTTTATTATTATTTTAATTCAGGAAATTCTAGGGAAATATATAGTATTCCATTCCAAAAAAGAAATTTTTAGTCGAGTTGGTTGGCAATACTGTTTGCGTGTTGTTATTGAAACGCTCGGGCTTCCAACAGACGCAAGTTGTTCTAATCTAATTAAAACTGTAAGCGGGTGCACTCACTTTGTGGCCACGCTGTACTTTCTTAATTTCCGAATTTCATAATGAAAACATGAAATAAACATTAAATTTTAAATCAATAAGCTGCAAGACTTTGTTTTAATTTTAATTAAAAAGAAAGTGCAAGAAGGAAATATTTTGCGTGAAAAATAACAAAATGAGCACGAAAAATAAAAATGCCCGAAAATTTATGTAAATTGATGTTGTGCAGGCAAGGTGCGCTACATTCCGTCGCACGTCATTAGTGAGTAATGAAGTCAGAGGCTCGCTGTCTTGATAAATACTTAAAATGCAACATAACCAAAACACATACCGCGAGATTTTTTTTTGTAAAACTGAACATGCAATGTAAAAATTCCTTTACATTTTAAGTACTTATCAAGACAGCATGCGTCTGACGTCATTATTCATTAATGACGTAAAACGGAATGTAGCGCGCCTTGCTTGTAGTTAATTTCTTTATTAATCTTTTGAATAACTCAATTAATTAATTTAAATAATTATTTTCTTTAGTTTAATTTTTCGAAACATGAACAAACAATACGCCCCGAAAATTTAAAATACAAAATAAAATTTAGAAATTAAACATCCAGGAGCGAAGTACCATTGGCTAAAAAGAAAATAAAAAGTGAAATTAAAGTGAATTTTTAAAAACAGAAAGACTATAGAAAAACATATTCTTGACCGTGGATATTGTAATGAATTTCTTTTTAATGTACACTCGGCCAAATATTTTTTTTTATTAACTTTAATTTTTATTTCTTTGTTACGTAGTTATTACGTCGTGGTAATGTTGATTACGTAATGAACGAATGCTACAAAATTTAGTTTTCATTTAAAAAAAAAATAGTATAAAAATAATAAAACAATTCACTTTCTTCATTTCAAGTCATAATACACTTCGTATAATAAAACCAATTTAAAAAAAAAAAAATAATAACTTTGGTATCTATCTTTTTAAATTAACTTTTGATATTTTGAATTAAATTGCATTCTAATTTTATAGATTTCAGTTTCAGTTGATACTAGTAACCAGTGGCGTAGCAGCGCTTGGTTCAGTTCGGGTGGAAGGTTCTTAGTGCGATGTTTATTAATCACAAGTACGTCCAGTGGACAAAATATAAACGAAAAATTATTTTTTTTTACAAATTCATATAATGTAAATAAATATTACTCCTATTACTATTAAATCAAATATTAAATTAATTAATTAATTAATTAAATATTAAAAAAAATATTAAAAGAAATTACAACGGAAGTTAAAGGGTAATAAACATAAAAAAAAATCTTTTCTTGCTTTGAACGAAATTATTGTTTAATATAGGCTTGGAAAAAGTGAGCAACAATTGGAATTTTATTTAAAGCTTTTTTTTTGACCTTCAAATTTCAAAAACTTACCTACATTCTTAATAAAGGGAGACTTTTTTATTTTTGAGGCTATAATTAACAGTGTTTTCTCATGACATTTTACTGTGGTTTTTTTAATGTAAGGGCATTTTAGTCTTAAACTGTGTTAATTTCTCGGTGCCTACCGTAAAAGATAAATTTCACCTGACATGCTCCAATTTGATTTGAAAGAATGCAGAACCGTTTTGCATCATTAAAAAGTAATAATATCAAGAAAAGTAAAGAAAATTTCCATTTGTTACACTTTTTTTTGTAGACCCTGTACGTACATACCTATCTTTTTTTTATAATTAAGAAACAATTCTGGATAACGTCTCCTAATTGCAAATTTTTATTTTGCCAACACGGTTTCTTGAATAATTAATAATTTAAGGGGGAAAAGAAACACTAAGAGAAAGACAGAAAATTTTTTTCACATACGGAAAAGATCCGGGTTCGACTCCCGTATGTGACAGAATTTTTCCGTCTTCCTCCCAGTGTTTCTTTCCTTAAGTAATTATTTAATCTACTAACACATCCTAATATTCAATTTATTTAATTAATTTTAAATACATACCGATTGTTTCTTAAAGCTAAAAAAAAGGCGGAGTCAGAACAGGAGATTATATTATAATCAGTTTCGTCTGTTTCGATAACTTTTTTGCTGTTTCAGTCACGAAATTTATCTTTAACTCCGTCTCGTGTTTACTTTTTTCATTGCTCTGATTAAAACAATTGAAGAACGGGTACAGCCATGCAAGAAAGTTATTTTTCTCATCTGCCGAGCTAAAAGAAAAATTGTTCCAAAATAAATCATAGGAGCACAATTTTTGTAACTAGGAATTACTGTACTGTAAGTTAGCATCGTTTTAATTCATAACAATTGTCAAAATTGCAACCAATACATACAGAATTGGCAAAAGTCTCTCTGAACATCCTGAATAATACACGCGACAGGGAATGTACTATAAAAATAAAGAAGAAATATGACTAGTCACGTTCGAAGTTCGCCCACGTATGTTGGAGACTGGCTCGCAGCATCCACCAGCCACGAACAGCTACGATACGAGTCGAAGAAACGCCTATGTTTAAAAAACAACTGACCAAAACTGTATATACTCCTTTGATAATTAATTATAAACAACGAAAAATTCAAATTCACAAAAAAATCAATCATTAACCTTGATGTAAAACTTTGTATCAAATTGTATATGCAAAATTCGTTTTATTTTCACAGTACACGTTTAAATTAACTTAAACGGCGACATCTTACGATCGCTTTTTGACCTGGCATTGCAATCAAAAACTTTTGCAACAAAATTGTTTAAATTAAATTTTCTTTTACCCCTAACAATCGCTTCACAATTAATTTAAAAAAAAAATAGTAGGCTAAATTGTTTATATTTTCCGTTATTCACTTTTGATAAAGCAAATAATTTTATTTTCGAAACGTCAAGTACGTTTATAAATTAACCTCTTAGCTCGTTTTAAAAAGTTTTCTTTTTATTTGCTTGCAAAAGTTTAAATTAACGTTTTGACACAAAAAAAAATTTATGGCGACCTTTAGCCAGGTAGTTTAGATGACCTTTCAAGTCCCTTAAGCCGTTGCGCCCTAGTATAATTGCACTACTGCGCCCCCAATCACTACGCCATTGAACCGACTAAATGTTTTTAGTATTAGTTTTTGTGAAATGTGAAAAAATGAAAATGCTATTTATTATTACACGTAAAGCATAGCAACATCAAACACCGTAAACCATCATGAAATATCAATGATTCACGTTTGATTCACGCTCGTGACATACAAAAGCCGCTGTATACACACACATAATACCGCAGAAAATCGCCGGATGAGGAAACAACCTTGAACAACGTAATAAATATAATAATAATAATAATAACAGCAACAATAACCACTCTGATTTGATTTGATATGATACTCGTTCGTGGTCGCACCTGAACCTGGCAACTTCCCCTAAACCTTATCTTATCAACCACTGCGATTACTAATAATGTTTTACGTTGTACACATGTTCGCTTTTTACCACCACGATTGCGAGCTCAACCGATTTCACCATCACCGATGGTGTATGTACACGAACTGTACTTGCAAAACAATAACTCGAAGAACACGTACTTGCGGCGATTTTGCATCAGGTGGGAAATCCCTGGAGCGAGATTGCCGTGTGCGAAGACGTAACCCTGATGAAAACAAGGCAATTAAACATTTAGAAGAAAAAAAAAAGAACTCATAACGTAAAGGAAACCAGTACGTAATGCCAAAGATGGTAGAAATCTGGAAAATGAAGGTCACTTTAAAATCTTGTTTCACTTTAAAATGTTGTTTGTTTTGCTATCTACTGCTTGTTGCACGCGTGGCATGCAGTTAGGGAATATCAAAATGCTTTGTCGTACCAAGTTCGAAGGAAAAGGTAAATTCCCGACGAAAGTTTGTGATGTTAGTCGACATGTTTGTCGATTTATTACGATGTTGCTTAGGAAAATGTGAAAATGGGCAATGCATCATTTCTTTCCACTTCAATAATTAATTAACAATGTGCTGGTTATAGTAAGTTCACAAGCAAGCTATTTATTGACATCTTGTTGCCTATACATACGCATCATCATCATCAATTTTGGTAATAAATTCCATAATTTTCGTTTTAAATACTGTTGCTAACTGACTAACTTTTGATTTAATTTTAAAATTCCTGTTTTGTTTATTAACATTATTATTAATATTACATTCGAATTCTGAGTTGTCCCCCAAAATAACATTTTGTTTTGATTTTAATATGGTGGAAATTTTGAGGACTCCTCAGTTTACTAAATCAATTTCTCTTCGTACTTTAAGGGCCGGTACTTTCCATCACCCGTTAACTTTAATCGTTGATTTATTCCCATAGTTACAATTATAGAGACGGTTGTTTCTGTAGGAATTAATCAGTGATTAAAATTAATCATAAACGAAAAGTCTGGGCCTCAGAAGACTGTGGTTTAATAAGTTTTTAAAAAAATTCAAAAAATGTTTACCACAAATCATTTAAATTTTTAATCATACCGCTTTGCTAATTACTTATTCATTGAATTACCTGCCTTCTTTGAAAAACTGATGGGTTTTCAACAACATACAAAAACAAGTTAAAGAAACGAGCAAATCGATTTTATTTATGGCGTTTTAATTAGAAACTATGAATAACAACGACTCGTTGCCTTAAGATCTTCTGCTGTACTGATGTGTGAGGTCGTGCAGTTTTATCACATTCAGAATAGCTTCAAATCAAGGAAACTGGATTCTGTTGAACCTATTTTATGCATACGATGATGCTTTCGTGGAATTGATTTAGCGGGAAACGCGATGAAGGATTAACTGTGTCTTTAAACCGCAAACTCATAACAGAAGTACTTAACGCCGTTTCTTTATTAGATTGAAATCATTTCATTTCTTAACAGATCGCAATAATGACATAACAGAGCAATTACTTTCAATAGACTACATAAAGGTCAATAGTTTGATTCTTTATAATAAATCATATTCATGCTGTCAACCAGCTGTGCTTAGTTCAGTTCTCACGTGCTCTGACGTTTCGAGCTTTTAATTCTGTCCTTCTGGATTTGTTGGTCCTTCGAAATCTTAATTACAGAAAGAACTTGTAAGTTTTAAGGAAAAAAAATCGTCGAATTTTAATTATGCCCTTCTGAATTTCTTAATCCTTAGAAATCCTCATCACAAGAAACTTGTCGTACGTACAAATTAATAGTCTCAAAAAGGAGCAATCTTGTCCTTCTGGATTTGTTGGTCCTTCGAAATCTTAATTACAAAAACATGTAAGTCTTAAGGAAAAAAAAATCGTCGAATTTTAATTCTGCCCTTCTGGATTTTTTAGTCCTTAGAAATCCTAATCACAAGTAACTTGTCGTTCGTACAAATTAATAGTCTCAAAAAGGAGCAACGCTGTCCTTCTGGATTTGTTGGTCCTTCGAAATCGTAATTAAAAAAAAAACAACTTGTAAATCTCAAGGAAAAAAATCGCCGAATTTTAATTCTGGCCTGTTGGATTTTTTAGTCCTTAGAAATCCTAATCACAAGTAACTTGTCGCACGTACAAATTATTAGTCTCAAAAAAAAGCAACGCTGTCCTTCTGGATTTGTTGGTCCTTCGAAATCGTAATTAAAAAACCAACTTGTACATCTTAAGAATAAAAATCGTCGAATTTAATTCTGCCCTTCTCAACTTCTTAGTCCTTCGAAATCCTTGTCGTATGTACAAATTAATGGTCTCAAAAAGGAGCAACGCTGGATAAGTTGTGCAAACCTAAATTAACATATTTCAAGCGAAAATTACGAGCCCGGTTGCTTGTTAATTCAAATTGTGCAACTGCATAACACATTCGACCGTGAAAAGCTGATGAAACAATTTCGGTTTTACGAGTCATTTATTAAAAATTTGGACAATCCCAACCAGAAAAATAATAGAAGTTTCTTTTTTGAGTTTCGACGCACTCCATCCTAATAATGAATGATGTATGATGTGAAACTGCTTCGCTTCTTAGCTTTTTTTTTATAGTTAATTGCCATTTTTTCTTTTTCTTTTCCTAAACGTTTCCTTAAATTGGCAATCACGATCAATAATAACACATTGTCGATATACCTACATAGTTGAACTTGAAACGTTAAATCTCAAAGCTGTAATCTCCCTATTATACTTCCTTTTTCTTCAAATGCGAAGTTTTTTCTCTTTGATGAGGCCATTATGGTTAAAGCAAAGCCAAATGAAATTGCACGCGACGCTGAAAAACTGTGCGCAACAGATGCAACAAGCTATAAAGCAGTAATTGTAAAAACATGAACCGGTAATCCCCCGGAAATGAATATGCAGGTTGGTTATCATCTTTGAAAAATATGTTTTCTGTCGTTAAATCTGAATTCATAGGACGTTTTTCGCTTGTGAGTTCACATACCGGGTGTCCACTTTGATTGCGCAAAATAGGAATCTCCTAGCATTTTTTTTTTTGAAATTGTAAATTCCTGCTTTCCTGTTGAAGTTATTGTTTAAAAAGCGCAGTAATTTCAAATAAATTCTGTCGTAACAATCAACTTGTCATTATTGCGTCGTTATAAACGAATTTCACTGTACATATTTCGATCAAAAAGGAAAGAGAAAAAGAAATACTACCAAACTATTGAAGGTGAAATAACATCATCTGCATTTTGACAGATACGATCGTGGCGAGCGACACTTTTTTAATGTAAATTTAATAATGTCAAGAATTTTGCTGGGTGGCTGTAATTATGAACTTGACACTTACGAATGGATAACAGACAATAATAAAATTAATGAAAGTCAGTCATTATTTTATTAGCAGTACAGATAGGGGCGTATTCTGGGCGTATAACAAAATTTAACAGCCCTTTAAATTTAACGCTTTTCATACAGAATAGGCCCCAAATCAAATTAATCATAACTATGTAACATTAATGGTACCGCTGCGGTCAAAAGATTGTGGCCACTTTATTGACTCACCTAAAGTTAATAACACCGAAAATTTTGCTGGGCGATTGTAATTACGAACTTACGGATGACTAAAAAATTTATTTTTTAAGCGTAAATCCATTTTTGGCTGCTTATGGGGCCTATTCTGTATCAAAAGCGTTAAATTTAAAGGGCTGTTAAATTTTGTTGCTACGGTAACAACCAATCACAGAACTGTATTTTAAATTTTAAAGGACCTCTAAATTTTAACGCCCGTTAAAAAGTTACAGAATACGTCCCTTTGTCGGTTAATTTTAAGTGAAAAGCGTGCTGGTTTATGAATTTTCACTGCATTGGAAACTATAGCGCAGGAATTTATTACGCCTACACATGTACAGTGATGGCAACTTAAGTGTCACAATATGACTTTTCTGCGAGCCTTGCAGCACAGGATTTTTAGGTTAAGGTTTGGGTGCAGAAGGTGCATTTAAGGGGCGTACGACTGTGCAAGTGTCCACGAAATCTCTAAACACCAACATTTTTACAAATCCTTTAATTTATCAAGCAGTTTAGACGCATCGAAGCAACACCGTCTTCAGCAACAGGCCTGAGTCATCGCGTAGGAATATAAGACCTCAGGGTATTGTCCAGTTTCCGGGGAAAGCGATGCAAGCGTTTCGCTGTTGAGTCGTGAAGATCTATGTAAGAACATAGTAGGAGTATCGTACGCTCTCCCTCCCCTCGTTGACGCTAGCGCGTTACCTAGACTATTTAATTCCTAACAACGCTGACTTGGCGGGCGATTGAAGGGAGAATATACGATATTCCTACTATGCTCTTGGCGTGAACAGAGTATAATAAGAACGGAATGATAACCTAAAATGGTGAATTTCAGTGCTGAAATTGGTGTACTCTCCCACCTAATGAATCAGGCCTGTATGAAGTGGGCGTTGCTCGAAGGCGAAGGTGACTAAAAATTATCACAAATTTCCATTGAGTTCAATAAATTGATAAAACGATAGTTAACTGATCAACTGAAATATCCCAGAGTATTAGCGGCCGCCGTTCTTCTTGAAGTAACGAAATAAAAAAGAAAGAAAAATTCAAACCGTTTTAACTGCCTAATTATTTACAAGTAACTTCGCGTGGAAGTGGATTTTTCGTACATTTTAACATGCGCAAAGTTCATTAGTGTACTTAAGAAAATTGGCGAGTCGCTCTTTGTTACGCGTCGTACGTACAGGTGTCCACAAACTCCCGTCTTCTTGCTCTGATTGCGTTATCACCCGAATTTTAATCATTTCTTCATTGAAATTGATCAATTAATTCGATTAATGCAGCGCAAACGTTCGCCAAACTTCTTGAAGTGAATAAAAAAGAAATTCAAGAATTTTTCAAGAGTAAAAAAAAACTTCCTAATTGCTTAACTAATTATGGTTAATTAACAGTTTGTGTGGAGGTCGTTTTTCAAATTTTTAACATTTTAACATGCGCGGAGTTCGTTGGTCTAATTAATAGAATTGGAGTCGCTCTTTGTTACGCGTACGTAAGTATGTATATACAGGTGTCCACAAACCCCCGTGTTGCTTTGCTTGCATTATCACCCGAATCTTAAGTTTCTCGCTGAAATTGATAATTGATCGATTGAATTAGCGCAGAGTAACCGATCGCCAAACACCTTTTGAAGTTGACGGAAAAGAAAAAAAAAATCTTTTAACTACTTAATTAGATTATAGATAGTTAACTAAGAGTTTGCGTGGATGTGATTTTTTTTTAAATTTCTAACATTTTAACATGCGCAGAGTTCCTTGGTCTAATTATTAATAAAATGGGAGTCGCTCTTTGTTACGCGTATGTAGAGCAGTGGCGGCTCGTCGGGGTATTAAAGATGCACGTTCTTTTCCATGTCGGGGCAGCCCCGACAAACAAATTTCCCACTTTCTCGTTTGCAGTTAGTTGTTGCCTGCCCGCAGTAAATCCTTACGTGCCATCACTGATATATACAGGTGTCCACGAACCCCCCGGCGTTATCCGCCCGAATCTTAAATTTTTCGCCGAGTTTAAACGCTTTGGCGACGAGGTCTTTGTGCAAGCAGCATCAGTAATTGCCGCCTACTTCCTGTTGACGCAGCACTTTCAGGAATTAATAACGCGTTATTACACAAATTAGGAAGTATTCGTCTATACGTATACGCAAATATGCATACACATATAAGTAAGTATCGCAGGCAGCAACGTGAAGTATCCGAGAGAACGCTCAGGTTAAAAAAAAAAAACGTAAAAATTCCAATTCCGTAAACTGCTCGTTTGCTTATTGTTTAAACTTTCGTAGCCTGAATCGATAAAGCGCGGTTTATGATTACAAATTCTATGAAATATAATAACATATGCGCGCTGCGTTGGTTACCTTTGATCGATTCGTTTCTGCGTGCATTCGATTGTTTAATTTTTTTTCTTTGCTTTTGTTGGATTGAATTAGAGGGTGTCTCAAAAAGAAAGTGTCCTACCGCACGTGTTGCGCGCCTTAAATTCGTTGTTCTTAAAACCGAAAACACTGTGTAGCTATCGATCCGTGTTCAACATGGACGGATTGTAACATTTGGGTGTTGTTTACTTCGGCGGAATCGCGTGAAATGGGACGTCGCGACGCGTCCTTCGTGTTATCCTTCTTGGCGAAGGTGTTCGCAATGGTGTAGTCCAGGCGTCGCGTATGGAATAAGGCGGGGTGTAGGCGTCGGTGATAACTACGCCATATGGATCGTGTTTAAACGTACCTTTTGTATGATATAACAGCGAGGATTGAACGCTGTGCAGATGTAGGTTCCATTGGCGTCTAGGCACGCCGCTAAAGGGTCAGGCTGAGGAACGGCCTTGGGGCGGCCTCTCCGAAAGGGCATTTGTGCACACGGAGCGGCAACCGCCACTAACCATGCCGACCTGTTGAGTCCGGGAACTACCAGCTGATCACCGTACGGCGCCGACGCTACTGCCTACGCTAGGTGGGCGTCGCAATTGATAACAACGTTGCGAACTCTTCATTAATACGCCGGTACCCTTCTCACTGTTCTACGCTTTATTTCCTATTTCCGGGACACACATCGGAACACAATAACACTAATATGTTTTCGACGTTCCGCAATCATAACTTGCCAATATACAAAGTCTAGCAAAACAGATCCGGGGGGACTTTATGGGGCAACCATAAAGTAAGTTCATCTCAACGAAATGGAACAAACACCGAAAACTTTTTTTGCACGGTATGACCAAAAACTGCATCGAAATCAAAGTAAAAAAAGAAGCTTCCTACGTCTGAATTCTTGTTGAATTATGAAAAGCTTTTTGCCTGATAAATTTATCCAGGGCCCTCGCGAGGCCAAAAGCCGCCCGCGTGCCACTCATATTTTGGCACCCTTTATTTAATTGTAAATTCCTGCTTTCCTGTTGAAGTTATTGTTTAAAAAGCGCAGTAATTTCAAATAAATTCTGTCGGAACATTCAACTTGTCAGTATGGCGTCGTTATAAACGAATTTCACTGTACATATTTCGATCAAAAAGGAAAGAGAGAAAAAGAAGTACTACAAACTATTGAAGGTGAAATAACATCATCTGCATTTTGACAGATACGATCGTGGCGACACTTTTTTAATGTAAATTTAATAATGTCAAGAATTTTGCTGGGTGGCTGTAATTATGAACTTGACACTTGGATGACAGACAATAATAAAATTAATGAAAGTCAGTCATTATTTTATTAGCAGTGCAGATAAGCAGCCAAAAATGGATTTACGCTTAAAAAATTTTGGCACCCTCTGACAGATAAATTTGGGGCATACAAAAACGGTCAATTGTCAAAATTATTTGTAAAAAATAAGAAAAAAAAGAAAAGAGAAAAATTAGAAAGAAATTGAAACGAAATTTTTTTTTAATATTTCTTTTTTTATACATTTTCCTTTACTCTTTTAAAAAATATTTTCCTTAATTTTTGAACATTTTACTTCACTTTTTTCAAGTTTAAGTCTAATTGCCGCGACCCCCAAAGACGATGGGCCCAAACTTCTGCCTTATCCGACTAAGGAGGCCTTTGTTCAACCCCCCCCCCCCCCAGACAGAAAAATTAGATAAAAATTGAAACGAAATTTCTTTTTAATTTATCTTTTTTTAAACATTTTCCTTTACTGTTTTAAAAAATATTTTCCTTAATTTTTAAACATTTTCCTTCACTTTTCTCAAGTTTAAGTCTAATTGCCGCGACCCCCAAAGACGATGAGCCCAAACTTCTGCCTTATCCGACTAAGGAGGCCTTTGTTCAACCCCCCCCCCCCCCCGCCCCGCCAGACAGAAAAATTAGAAAAAATGGAAACGAAATTTCTTTTTAATTTTTCTTTTTTTAAACATTTTCCTTCCAGGGCCCCCGCGAGGCCAAAAGCCGCCCGCGTACCACTCATATTTTGGCACCCTCTGACAGATAAATTTGGGGCATACAAAAACGGTCAATTGTCAAAATTATTTTTAAAAAATAAAAAAAAAAAAGAAAAGAGAAAAATTAGAAAGAAATTGAAACGAATTTTTTTTTAGTATTTCTTTTTTTATACATTTGCCTTTACTCTTTTAAAAAATATTTTCCTTAATTTTTAAACATTTTACTTCACCTTTTTCAAGTTTAAAAATCTAATTGCCGCGACCCCCAAAAACGATGGTCCCAAACTTCTCCCTTATTCGACTAAGGAGGCCTTTGTTCAAGCCCCCCCCCCCCAGACAGAAAAATTAGAAAAAAATTGAAACGAATTTCTTTTTAATTTTTCTTTTTTTTAAACATTTTCCTATACTCTTTTAAAAAATATTTTCCTTAATTTTTAAACATTTTACTTCACTTTTTTCAAGTTTAAGTCTAATTGCCGCGACCCCCAAAGACGATGAGCCCAAACTTCTGCCTTATCCGACTAAGGAGGCCTTTGTTCAACCCCCCCCCCCCGCCCCGCCAGACAGAAAAATTAGAAAAAATGGAAACGAAATTTCTTTTTCATTTTTCTTTTTTTAAACATTTTCCTTCCAGGGCCCCCGCGAGGCCAAAAGCCGCCCGCGTACCACTCATATTTTGGCACCCTCTGACAGATAAATTTGGGGCATACAAAAACGGTCAATTGTCAAAATTATTTTTAAAAAATAAGAAAAAAAAAGAAAAGAGAAAAATTAGAAAGAAATTGAAACGAATTTTTTTTTTAATATTTCTTTTTTTATACATTTGCCTTTACTCTTTTAAAAAATATTTTCCTTAATTTTTAAACATTTTACTTCACCTTTTTCAAGTTTAAAAATCTAATTGCCGCGACCCCCAAAGACGATGGTCCCAAACTTCTCCCTTATCCGACTAAGGAGGCCTTTGTTCAAGCCCCCCAGACAGAAAAATTAGAAAAAAATTGAAACGAATTTCTTTTTAATTTTTCTTTTTTTTAAACATTTTCCTATACTCTTTTAAAAAATATTTTCCTTAATTTTTAAACATTTTACTTCACTTTTTTCAAGTTTAAGTCTAATTGCCGCGACCCCCAAAGACGATGAGCCCAAACTTCTGCCTTATCCGACTAAGGAGGCCTTTGTTCAACCCCCCCCCCCCGCCCCGCCAGACAGAAAAATTAGAAAAAATGGAAACGAAATTTCTTTTTAATTTTTCTTTTTTTTAACATTTTCCTTTACTGTTTTAAAAAATATTTTCCTTAATTTTTAAACATTTTCCTTTTAACTTTTTTCAAGTTTAAGTCTAATTGCCGCGACCCCCAAAGACGATGGGCACAAACTTTTGTCTTATCCGACTAAGAAGGCCTCTCCCTCCCAGAATGCGACTAAGCGAAACCTGCTCGTTATTAATATTAGAAAACTGAAACTAAACCACAAAAGCAAAAGGAACTTAAATTTCTAAAAACTAGTAACTAGTAAAATGTAATTTGTTTTTTTATTACTAAGCTTACGTAATTATTTTTTTTACTTAATAAAATTATTACGTGCGTTAATTTTTTTTTATGAAAAATTTAGCTCACGAAAACTACAAAACTTAAACTTTTCTACTTTTAATTGCCGCAATTAACTGTTGTATTTTAGTCGAGACAGTTCAGTTTTGTGGATAGCTTTTCCGAATTTTTATCAAACAAGAAACTGTTTCCCATTAACTTTTTTTTGTGGAAAAAAGTAACAGAACATGTCCAGTGGCCAAGAGGCTGATTGCCGCCCCTTGAACATGGCGCCCGCGTGCACTGCACACTTTGCACACATGCTACGGGGGCCCTGTACTTATCCAACGCCCACTTCATACAGGCCTGATTCATTAAGTAGGAGAATACTCCTTGATTGGCCTGAAATTCACCATTTGCATCCTTCCGTCGCAGACCCCAAAAGCTACCGTGAGGTCTGATATTCCTACGCGATACCTCAGGCCTGTTACTGAAGACTGTATTGACTTACCTCGAAATCAAAGTAAAAAGAAGCTTCCTAAGGCTGAGTTCTTGTTGAAATATGAAAAGCTGTAATGGTGAGCTTTTTGCCTGATATACTTATCCAATGCCCACTTCATACAGGTCTGATTCATTAAGTAAGAGAATACTCCGTCTTCCAAATTGATTCACCTGAAATTCACCATCCTTAATGGATTCATGGAATTAATCAATTTGCAGAATCTCCGTAAATATTCACAGTAATTTTAACTAAACACATTAGTTAGGTATACAGGTTGGGCCAAAGTGTAACTGAACGTCCCGAAAATAATGCGTGCGACAGGGAACGCACTATAAAAGTAAAGCATACAGCAGATATATGACTAGTCACGCCCACTTATATTTGGGGACGCTCTCTTCACTATTCAAAATTAACGCTTTAGTACTAACCACGTAAACCAAGGCGAGATGCGTTCGTAACGGATAAACATTCTTAAGAATTTTATTTTTAAACAATTCCCGAGTAAAACAGTTTTTATAACTCATCAATTGTAAAAATAAAATAGTTCGGCGGCGGGGTTGTGAATGGAAGACAGTACCGCCCTTCAATTCACCTGTCACGAACGCTTACGATGCCCATCGAAGAAACTTTCGTGTTTGTGTTTAATACAGAAACAGTGTCGTAGCTAGGGTTACTGGCGCCCGTGGCAAAATAATGATTCTGCGCTCTCATGAGTCTTTGTTTTTTACCAATAAGTTTACTCAATACCAGCGACCGCTCGTGCATAACATATTTGGGTAAGCGGCAGACATACTCCCAGAGCGCTTGCTTTGTCTAACACATGAACAGAAAACAAACAATACATGACGCACATTGGCCGCCTACCCAAATATGTTATGCAGAGCCGTCGCTGTACTCAAAATTACGCCCTTTCGGATCTGCGCCCCTGATGCAGGCCCCCTCTTACCAGGCCCTAGCTACGGTGCTGAAAGCATATACAGGTGTTCCAGCGCTATATTCAGTACGGAAGATTAATCGTTCAGGAGAGAGACAACACAATACGCGACGACTACGGAGCAAGGGGCAAGGTCGATGAAGTATCGCCTTTCACTTTCGACATACGACGAACGCTTATAATGTGCATCGAAGAAGTTTTCTGTGTTTAATACTGAAAGAGCTTATACAGGTGTTCCAACGGTATATTGGGTACGGAAGCTTCAATGTTCGAGAGAGACAGCACAAGTTAGTTTTTAAAACTTTAACCGGATACTGTTTAAATTGCAAGGAGCACTCTACGTTTCACTATCGCAAAAAAGAAGTACATATTTACTTACAAATGTCATCGGACAGGAATCGATTTAATTTAAAAATTGTTTTCTTTTCGTATTTTATTTCGTTTTCCTAATTAATTAAATCACTAAATTGGAAGCTTAAAGTATTTTGAGGTTAAGTTCTTTTCCAGTCAATCGTACTTTGTGCTTATTGTGCCTATTGTTTCTAAATTAATTTCAATATTTTGTTTTATTTTATATAATTATTATTATTGAAATCGATTGATTACCAATTTTTAAAATTTTCGGTTTCTAGTAGTTGTTGAAATTGCATTTTGTTTTCTATTTTATTTAATGACCAAAACAAACTATTTTGACGTTGAGTAAACTTCTTCTTATTTCCTTAAATTATTTTTCTTCTATTTCGTAATTTCTAAATAAACGATCGTCTTCTGTTTTTTGTTGGTTACCATTTTTCCGATGATTTTTTTCTCGAAAATTAGCCAATTATCTCAACGTGTTTTTTTTTTCTCAATTGTTTTTTTTTATTTTCGATTTCTTGTTTTTTTTAGTTTCATTTTTTAACCTATGTATTCATTGTTTAATTCATTTCAGCTTCTTGATTTAATCGTTAAATTGAAGACAGTTTGAATTTGGCGCCATAGCATTACGTTTACAAATGTGATTAAGACGAAGGCAAGAAAAATAATGAGTAGCAGAACTGGATGTTGCCAACGTAATAACGATTTATACGTCAACAAAAAACCCAATTTTTTTTTAATGTTTAGTGATTTCCTATTTTCAGTTAAAACCAAAACGTCATTTTTTTATTATATAGAATAAAATATGCTATTTTATTTTCGCGGAGACTTCGTGAAATTGATTTAAATGTCATTTTCTTAGTACGTTTACATAACCTCAAATATCTTATTCAGTAAACGTATTGAAAAAAAGCAAGTTTGATTTATTTACTTGATTATATAGTTTTACGTATTTTT
Organism: Prosopocoilus inquinatus; assembly: GCA_036172665.1. Classification (NCBI taxonomy): domain Eukaryota; kingdom Metazoa; phylum Arthropoda; class Insecta; order Coleoptera; family Lucanidae; genus Prosopocoilus; species Prosopocoilus inquinatus. The sequence continues at coordinate 6,614,727 of CM069873.1, forward strand.
TATTATTGTTGTAGCATTATTATTTATACTATTTTTCTTTTAAATTTTGATTTTTTTTTGAAATTTCATTCTTTTTACTTGATGTGAAATTTCTTGGAAATTTTATTGCATTTTCTGTTGAAACGTTTCCCTAATGCAACGACTATTACGTAGGCGTGATATTTTCGTGCCGGTCTCAGGTTATAACATTACAACATCTAGTACCTGCGACACACATAAAAAGCCATAAGTGATCAACTTCACCCATGAAAAAATCAGAAAAAATTTAATACAGAACTGTATGAAGCTCTCTGCTCTCTACATTTATTCTCACATTTAATTTAATTGAATTCTGATGAGTCTCACTATGATTGAAAATTAATTGAAAACGAAGATTTGAAGGTCAATATAAACTCCGCGCGACAGCCTATCTAGAGGCTATCCTTCACACCGTTTTCTTTTTCGCGTTACTTTACGAGGGGCAGTGCGCAAGCGCTGAATATTGGCGTAGCGGTTATTTTAAAACCCGAAACAAAAGAATGTCACCGTATACAAAAAAAAATAATAAAAAAATAATCTGTATGAAGCACGATGAAGTGAAATCGAATATAAACAAAAGAAATAATAATAAAACAAAAGAAATAATAATAAAACAAAAGAAAATTCGAATAATTAACAACGAAGTACGAAAAAAGGACGAAAGTTCGAAAATCAAGACAAAAAAAAATGAAAGAACTAAAAGACAACATTGAAATACGTTGAACATAGCGGACAAAACAAAAACTGCATGAAGTGCTACTTTAACACGAAAACTTAATAGCAAAAGGACGTGTACAACGGCAACCAAAAGTAATGTCATGGAAAGAAAGAAACTGTAAAGCCCTAATTTCAAAAACCGTTTAAAAAAAAGGATAAACAAAGGAAACACTTAAGTCTGTTTTTATAATAGTCATAACCGTTCCAGACGATTTCAGAAATAAATCAAGGAATACAAGTTAATCCGATTTTTATTTATTTATTTTAATAAAGATTCGGATTTTTTTTTGCGTAATCCAGGACTTTTCTCGTTTATTAATACTGATAAGTAGGTAAGTATAACACTTCTCAGAATCGAAAACATTTGTATGAACCCCGAAAATATTTAATGATAATCTAAAACGATAAGAAAACAAAAATAGATATTTGATTCGCTATCAATTTTTAAAATTATTTTCCATTCACAACTTCAGAACTCCCTGATATAGATTTAGGTATTCTCTATATTTTTTTTTAATTTTATTCAGGATATTTAGAGTTCCTGTTCACAATTCACAAACGCGAATTTATATTTAGTAGTCCCAAAATATTTTATTAATCTGCGGCAAATTGTCCGCGAATACGCCACTGCTTAAACGACCGGTAATTTTTAACGAGGAAAAAAAGTGTTACGTAATTACATAATTACAATTACGTACAGCCGTATATTTATTTTAATGCACCTTAATTATTGTGCCGCCGTGTACAAACGTGATTGTAGTTATTTTTAAAATATTTTCCGACGCCGGCACGCCAAAACCCGCCTGTTGTTTAATAATCCGAAAGTGCATGCGAATAACTTTAAAACACAAATATAGCGCATCGGTAATAGTTTTCTTTTTTTAAAAGGAATGCGTAGGTAGTTATTTACAATGCGTGAAATTTACGTCGTCTTCAAAAAAAAAAAATCTGCAACGCTATAAAATAAAATGAGATAACATCTCATATACAGGTTATTGTTTAAAAGCGAGAACATAGATAATGTGACCGACATTGGTAGAGTAACGTGCATTTTATCAAGACTCAATTTATAGATACTGTAATTTAGATGTGAAACTGTATTTATAAAAAGAAAATCACAAGTTGTCCCGTCCGTTTGCCTTAGAATGGCCGTTTAAAAATAATCACGTTACCTCTGCTCGGTGCTGCCACGGACTAAAATCTTTGCAAAGCCCGTTCGAAGGCGTGGCGTTTCTCTTACTTAAAAGGCCTTTCACACTTCATGAATTTCAATCATATCATCCGTTGTCTACATTATTTGCTTGCAGCAGCGCTATATTTTTAATTTTGGACGTGCAGCAAAATAATCTTCTATTAAGATAATTTTTTCTAATCGAATTCTGAACTGCTTTTTTTGTTTGTTTTAAGCAATTTGTTCTCGTTGAGTATCTATTATCTCATTTTGACTCAACAACCTGTATACAAAATTGTGTGGCTGTGAATGAATAATTATTTTTTTAATTAATCGATAATCAGTTCACCATAATGCTGTCCTTCCTTATTGTTTTTTTACTGCTATTATTTATAACAAAAGCTGGGCGGAATTTTCCGTACCGTGTTTATAACGACTGGAGCTTTTATTACAATTTCTGCTTGAATTTGTTTTTTATTTATTAGATAGAAGGCATACTTACTTTTTCAATGATTTGATTATTATCGACATTTTAATTAAAAAAATGGAACCGAATTAATCAACCTGTAATGATTAGTTATAAAAATATAAATGAGTAATCTGAGGAATGTCAAAAACAAACTAAAGAGTCAAACTGAACGATGGGGATGATTGTAAAACAAAAATTTAATAACATTTTGAAAATATGACGAAATTGAAATTTGTCCTTGAAAACAAAAAAAGAGAACGGTTTAAAAGCGCACTAAAATATTAATTTGACCTTTTATAGGCGTTGTAGTTGGAAACGAACAATCATTTGTCTTTAATCCCGTTTATCTAGAAAATCTAGCAAAACGGGCGTGGTTTAGAGAATGGTTTGACCAATCAGTGCTTTGTTTTATGCTGTCTTGCTGCCATCATTTCTCAAATAACAAAGAAACACTACATATGTAAATACCGCCGTAAAAACAACGGACAAATTTATGGAAGAATTTACAGAAAAAATTATGGATGGTTTTATTTATGGAACGATTTATGAACGGTTTTTGGATGGATTTGTCGATGGATATACAGACGGATTTACAGATGGATTTAGAGACCTAACTAATGGACGAATTTATGAACGGATTTATGGATAGATTTCTGGATGGATTTACGGATAGGTTTACAGATGGATTTAAGGACGCATTTATGAATGGATTTATGGACGGAGAAATTTATGGACGGATTTTTGGATGAATTTATGTATGATTTGTGGATGAATTTATGGACGATTTACGGATTACCTTGTTCAAAAGTACTCTAAAATAAAAATTTACAGTGAAAAAAAAACTGATTTAAAAGCAGACTAAAATATTTGTCCTTTATTGGCAATATACCGAACGTTTCATTTTAATTGGAAAGGAACAAGCATTTGTCTTAATTCCATCCATTTAGAAAATTTAGCAAAACAGTCGCGGTTTAGCAAATGGTGTGTCCAAACAAAGCTTTAATTTCTGCAATGTCTTGCCTTCAGACATTTCTCAAATATCAAAGAAACAATCAATACGTAAATACTGATGTAAAAACAGTCATCCTTTCACGAGTCCTTTATTTAGTTCATAAACAAAAATGTTATACATGGATATAACAAAAACATAAATTTCTATCCACGAAAACTTTCTGGGTAATTGGACATTGAATAAATCCAGTATTGTAATTGAATTAAATTATAATTGAAAATTAAATCTGTTGCCGTTATTTTTAAATGCTTTTAGAATAGAGTATAACAGTTTGTAGAAGTCAAAGTAGCGGTCTGAAATTGTATAACAATGCTTCAATCAAATAAAACTCATCATTAAGAATCGAAAAACTACCTTTTCTTAACACAGTCACAATTGTCTTGTGAAAATGTTCGGTTGAGGGACAATATAAATAAAAACTTCATTATCATTTGTCTATTTATTGAGTCCCGTGTTAGAACATAACTACTGACAACATGAAAAATGAAAAAAAAATTACTGTTAAAATTCCAAAAACACAAATCTGGAAAGGCACAATATAAAATGATTATCAAAATTGCAGGTCACCCCTTTTGTTTAATATATCGTTAATTATTTAGTAGTGACTAACAAGCACCTGCAAGTTTGACGCAGGCGTTGCTGTAAAATTTGATCAGACAATACAAAAACCGTGGTAGTTACAGTTATTGTTGTTGGTATAGTACAAATAAATAATTTCTCTGAAAACATCGAATGCTCCCAGGTACATATTATCTGGGGATGCGCGTCATACTATAACTAAGATTTCGAGTGTTATGATCGATTGCAACTAAAGAACGGTGAAGGATGGTTTATTGCGATGATGCATTAGAAGCCGTGGACCTTGAGCTGGTCCGGCTTGGCCAGGCCGCTTTTCGTCAGCCACTGGCAGATGTTTTCGCGTTGGTCGCCCTGCAGTTGTAGAACTTCTCCGTATTCCGGGTGCTCGATTACTGTGCCATTGCAGGCGAACTCCTAAAGTGATTACAACCGTAAAACAAACACGTCCTGTTCGTGCTAAAACAAAGCCATACCTTTTTACATGCTCGAACAATCTTTTTCAGGTCATAATCCGATGACAAGCCTTGTACTGTAGTTAGAGTCTTACGACCATTCCGCTGTTGAATTCTTATATGAACAAGTCCGTCCTGAACATCATCGTCTGCACCCTTACTTGCATCAGCAAAGGGGTCTGCAAGTGTCACAGTTGGAAATTAGGTCGAGGTCAAGTTTGACGTGCGAGCCGTCACCGACACAGCGCAAATCATCGAATCATCAACTTTCATCAATTTACAAGCATACAAAACTAAACGGCACCTTACGACTCGCACGCAAAAGCAACACCCAAACAAAAAATACGTTTGCGTTTCAAACAAACGCCATTTTGACTTTTTCAAGGAAAGGCAAATAAATACGTCGCAAATAAACACTTATACGTACCGAATGTGTTGAGATTCTGGATGGACATACGATAATCAAAATATATACGTACAAAAAAAAGATCTGCAAACTGCACTAAACCTGTGAAGCGGCGGATGTCTGCAGATTACGAAATTCTGGACAAACTGAACCAGCGCCTTGTCGCGAAAATTTGATGAATCACCTGTGACGTACGCGCGTGCGCACCTTGCAGACCGACAACTTTTAAGACGGGAATTTCACTCCGCCGGGACGCATTTCATACGAATGCAACGTTAACAAATTACTGGACGGATAAACAAAAAGGCTGCTTTTAGGAATGTATTGGAGTTAAACGAAAATATTTTGACAGTTTGAAAAAATGACGATCGATTTTGATTTCTTCTCGAGAGTGTTGCCAACGTAATAGATCTCGCTTGCATTCCACTAAATTTATTCCATAGAAAATCAACATTAATTTCAGGTAATTTATCAATTTAATTAGCTAAATATGCGTAGAAAATCGTTAAGTGATACAATCAGGCTTAATTAATGTTGTATGTACAGGCGAAAGCCAACAATAGTAGACAAAAACAATTTCCTGTAATTAGGTGTTTTCTTTCACTCACAAAATCGTGATCCAAACGTGTTTTGATTCAAAAACAGACATTGGGCGCGTTCAGCGGCTGAGTTGTTTACTCAGCAATCGATTGTGATTGGCTCACATGAAGGCAATAGCCAATCATAAACGACTGCTGAGTAAGCAACGCATCCGCTGAACGCGCCCATTCTTTTCGTTGAACCTCTCTACTTTCAAAAACTTGTTTGGATTGAATTATGCTTATTTACAAATGAATTGTCAATCACAAATTCAAGTCAGATGTTTTTTTTGCAACAACTATGAAATTCAGGTCCAAACTATTCGCGCCAAAATATGTTAATTAAAAAAAGGTTAACGGGCAGCTCGAGAAATCTCAAGGTCAAACTCAATCCAACCGAACTACTGAACTCAACTCTGTTTAACCCAAGCAAGAAATTAAAAATAACGGAGCAATAAAAAAAAATAAAGTAGGCAAAAGAATTCTTGTAAAAAAATTAAGAAAGAACATTAAAACTGAACTCAACATAACCTAATTAAAAGTTAAGATGTAATTTCTTTAGTTTTTTAATTGTCAGTTGCACTATGCACTACATTCTACACAAGTGAAAGAAATTACTTAAAAAAATCAAAACCGAAAGAAAATATTTATGAAATCAACCTGACTTCACCTAACACAAGTAAAAAAATTACGAGAAAAATTAAAAGTAAAGAGTAAGAAAATTAATTAAACCAATTAAAACGAAATTCAACTAACGTCAAGGTCAATTCAATACAACTTACCTCAACCTAACTCCATTTAACACAAATTCATATTAAAAATTGCAAAAAACAAAGTATGAAAATTGTTAAAAATTAAGAATCAGTTAAAATGAAGCTCAACGTCATCATAACCTAACCTACTTCTATTCAACCTAAGTAAAAATTAAAATAAAAGAAAACAGTCAGTCGACATTGTGGCAAAAAGTAAGCCCAACGGTTACAACGGTTTATCGCCCGTTGCCAAGGTGATATATCACCACAGTTGGCAACACTGTCTCAATCTAAAATTACGAAATTTTCTTATGACGGTTACTTTTTAAGTTACGAGTTAATTTCGACAGCAATCATTTAAGCTGGTTTAGAGTTAAAAAAAATTAACTTTCGTACATAAATTCCGGAAAAAATTCAAATTAAAAAGAATCTGGCAACTATGGAATTGCAGTACTTTTTCTGCAGTCTATTTCATACTATGTGAGAACTAGTAAATCAGCTTATAAAGAATGCAAACTATTTTTTTGAGACAACTGTATAAGTTCGGTGAATTTGTTTCTTTTTATTTTTGGAAAAGGGCGCCAGTTTTTGTTTCGCATAAGGGCGCCGACTACCCTGCCTCCGGCTCTGTATGTAAACAACGTTTACGGACAAAACAGACTTCAACAAAAATCTTAGAATTTTTCACATTGACAAGTACAAAAAAGCAAAACTTTTTTTAGTTTTAATTAATGGTTACAGTAATTAGTCTGAATATTTTAATTTTACTCTGAATTAGACAATTGATTAAGATTTAACAGACAAAATTCATTGCGGTTGTTCAGCTTGTTTAACAAAGATTTTTTTAAGTTAGTAAAATTTGTAGTGGCGACACTGCACTTTTTAAATTGCGGCAGTTGCTTGTTGGTTATTTCTTCATTGGTTGTTTTGTTTATAGTGGTTTATGGTTATGGTCGTTTGTTTTGGTTGAATGAGCCGTTTCTTGCACGGACCAATTTCTTATATTGTTTTATTGTGCATTGTTAGATAACCTTAAAAAGTATAATCGAAATGTAGACCTTCAAAATATAATGCCACCTGCACAATAATCATTTAAGGTTCAGTTTTTGTAGCAATTATTGCTTTTTATAGTCGTCTAACCTCAAAATCAGATATGAACATACAAACATTAGTATTCCTAGACATGGAAACGACGGGCTTGCCGTATGAAGAAGGTAACAGAACCAAGATAACCGAAATGTGTTTGGTGGCCGTACAAGCGGAGCACATCAGTTTAGGTGCATTCCCGAGGGTACTCAACAAACTCAGTTTCTGTTTCAACCCCACAAAAACCATATCTCCGTTAAGTAAAGATCTGACAGGCAATATATCATCACAAAAAAGCATTCCAATTTAATAATTTAATTTTTTACAGGGCTTACAAATACACTGCTTCAGAATCAGTCGACATTCCAGAAGGGCACTGTTGAAATGATTAACAATTTCCTGGCTTTGCAAAGCAAGCCGTTGTGCTTGGTCGCACACAACGGTAATAATTTCGATTATCCAATATTGCTGGCCGAAATTTACAATGCCAAGAGCTCATTACCCGATGATATCCTGTGTGTTGATTCCTTGCAGGCATTTCGCGAGTTAGATCGTCAGGACTCGATGGATGAACTTGATATACACGATCTTCCAACTCAGGTAACCCCACCGGTCGAATTCTGCGATGGCTTTGACGAAATGCTGTTTAATATTACTGAAGGAGTGGAAGCTTTCGAATGCCAGCAGCGAATTAACGGCTTTGATGAAATGCTGTTTAAAATTGCTGAGGAAGTGGAAACCGCGGAATGCCAGCCCAACAAAGCTCAGCAGACGAATGAAACAACTCCTACTAAGAAGGTGAAGTTGTACATTACTGACTATTTTATGAATGCAGCCGGCACAAGCAATATAAACGATGTGTATTATATGTCAAATGCAAAAAATTGTAGAGACAGTAACAGTGAGAAGACTAGAAAGCAAGGCTTAAATTTAAATATGAATTGGGGAAAGTCATCGTCTCCTAGTCGTGTGCAATCTGGTTCTCGGTAGGTTTTGAGCTTCTAAAACTTAATAAGTCACGTTAGGTCTGTTATACTCATCACACTTTCAAATTCTGAACTGTTCAAATCAGCATGAGCAGTGCACAGAATTGAATGTAAATGATTTGAGTAGTTCAGAACTTGAAATCCTGACGGATAGAACAGAGTCCTGTAATTTTTATGTCTTGCAGACGTCGGAGCTTTAAGCTGACCGAGGTTTATTCAAGATTAACAAACAAAGAATGTACTCAGTCGTATAGGGCTGAAAGTGACTGTTCCATGTTGATCGAATGCGTTGCCAAATTTGGACAGGGGTTTATTAACTGGGCAAACAGGAATGTTAGAAAACTTTCTGACGTTCCTATGATGCAACCTGGACGAAAGCTTGAGCAATAAAAATACCGGAATGTGTTATTTTTTTATTATTTTATATATTTTTGAACATAATGTTTGCAAATGCTTATTTTATAAGAGGTAAAAAGAATCTTTTGGTAATGCAATCTGGACGAAAGTTTGAGCAACAACAATACCGGGATGTGTTCTTTATTATTATTTTATCTATATATATATATATATATATATATATATATATTTTATAAAATGCTTACAAATGCAGAAGACTTTTTATGTGGTGAAAAGATTTTTTTTATTATATGTTTACACTGAGAAGATTTTTCCTTTTTTAAATAAAATTAAGCTAGAAACGTGTGGATTGGTGAGACTCCTGAAACTTTCCTTTCAGTTTGTTTGAATTTTTATCATTTAAATTCAATTTTATTTAAACATTGATGATTAATGATGAGTAAAGAAATACAATTAATTTTAGGGTGAACGAGCAAGCATTTAAAAATTAGAGTAACTTTATCTGTTTTGATTTGTGTAAGCAACACATTTTACATAATTGGAATGCAATTGGTTAACCTGTAAGGCATGCAGAAAATTTCATTTTCATATTGGTAATATGTAAGTAGAATTATTCTATAACAATGAACAATTAAAAAACAGTTAAGTGTTCTATAAATAATAAATATATAACTGCCCGAAAAAATAATCATTACGAAATTTCTTCATAACTCAGTGTTGCCAACAATTGTCGCCAACTGTCGGTAGACAAAGTCGCCCATAATAGCTAGTTCAAGCCAAATTAAAATTATATTTTTTATCAAAAAAAAGGAAATGTAAATTGTAATTGCTTAGATAATGGTAAAAATCGATACATACAACAGCGAAACGTCGACTTCTGAATCGATAATAATTATAAATAATTAAAAGTAAAAATGTTAAAAACTAAAAATCAGTTAAAACGTAGCTTTACCAATCTCAAGGTCAACCTATTCAACTGTTTTCAATCTTACTCTATTCAACGTAAAAAAATTGAAAACAATAGAATTAAAATAAAATATGTTAAAAATTAAAAAAGACGTTTAAAAGTTTAAAACGAAGGTCAACCAAACTTAACACACGAAGTCTACTCTATTCAGCCCAAACAAAAAAAAAAATAAAACTAACCCAATCCAAACCAATTTTAATCAACCAAAACAAAAAATTGAAAATGCAAAAAAATTAAAAGAAAAAAACGATTAAAGCGAACCCAATAACTAAACTCGACTCTATTCAACGCAACAGTTAAAAAATAAATAAAAAGTCAAAGACAAGAAACAAAAAAATCGTCGACTGGGATATCAAAAATCAGAACAAGAAACAAATAAAACCTGTAAAAAAATCAGAAACAAAATATGAAAGGCGAGAAGTCCACTCAAGAAAAAACAAAAGAAGACCAACAACACCTATCTAAACGAAATTTTCCGGACGAATCAAAAAAATTGTAGAAAACTGAAAAGGTAAAAAAGTCAGTAATACGTTGAAAAAACAAAAAAAGAAACGAAACACAGCGCGCAAAACAAAAGAATTTCGCAACTGAGACACAAAACAAATGAAAAACCATGAACTAACTACAAACAAGCGTTAATAAAATGCGAGAAATCAAAGAAAGACAGAAACACAAAGTACGAATAGTACGAAAATATGAAGAACAGAAGAGTAAAACAAAAGAAGAGCGTGTAAAAGTGAACAGAAACTAAATAAATCTTTAGATGAGAAATAAAGAAATACTAGTAGAAAACAAAAGATAACTGTCAAAAAATGTCAAAATCTACAAAATAAAAAATCAATTTGTTAAAAATAAACAAAAGAGAAATACGACGGCATGTAATGAATTAGAAAAAACAGAAGTACCAGGATGTTAAGATAAACAAAAGAATACTATAAAAAGGAGTCCATAAAATGCGAAAATCAATTCTATAAAAAAAAACATGAAAAGAAAAAGAAACAGAAGAAAAATGTATAGAGACAAAAAATAAATAAATGAAAGAAAAACGGCGATTCTCCAGCAGAAAACTTAAAAGTCAAGAAACTGACATAAAATACGAAACATCAGTTCCTTAAAACGAAAAAAAAGAAAGAATAAATATGAAATGAACAAAAAACAAAAGAAGATATAATGCGAGAAAATCAAGGAGCGGCTGACATCTAACCAAAGTTTTGTGAAGGTTCTTATAACAAGGAAAACATTAGAATGACATTTTCTTAACCTATAAAAACAATCAATTATGTTCGTTTATGAGTTTTGTAATGCTTCCGTATTTTTAGCAAAAGTATTGATGGATCGAATATAACAAGTTATACTGAATAACATTAACGACAGCTGCTTGTTTTCCGAATGTTTTCTTATATTTTCATTATTAAAAGCGCCATCTGTTGGTTGCTGATTTTTGCGAATGTCTATAAATTAAAGTACCGCATAGACAGCCATTATTGATCGCATTGTATATTTTCTCTTTGTCGTTATGTGAAGATAAGAACAATAGTAGCCCAAATCAGGCGCCAGACGCCAAATATATCTAAAACTTAGCCCAAATGATGGAATTTCGTCCAATTTAATAATCTGGCAAACGGCAACTGCCAGAAATGAAATTACCCCATGAGAAAAAATAATGAACGCGAAAGTCTATTGGTTTAGTGATTACGCCAATACCAACATTGCTTGTGTTTTTGTAACGGTGTTTTGTGGTTCATTACCATAGTTCATTACAAACGAATTGAACTAAGCATCAGCATGTCGTTAGAATATAATGTTCAAAAGGACATGTTTTAGTTTATTCAACACGTTTATTTTCAAGTCGACATCATCATTGGTTTTGGCTAGAGTTCTAACCTCAAAATCTGACATGGACACGGCGATTCAAACCTTCGCGTTCCTAGATACGGAAACCACCGGTTTACCACACGAGGAAGAGAGAAAGACCAAAATAACAGAACTATGCATTGTGGTAGTGCAAGCCGAACATATCACTTCGGGCACACATCCAAGGGTGCTCAATAAACTTAATTTGTGCTTCAACCCCATGAGAACCATAGTTCCAATATGCAGAGAAATTACAGGTACCAAATTTAATCACCACACAAAAATTCCAAATACATTTGTTATCATTATTATTAACAGGACTTACAAATGAACTCTTACAACATCAATCTGAATTCCAGAGGGATACGGTTGAAGTTATTAAGGGCTTCTTGGCTACACAGAGGAAACCCTTGTGCTTGGTCGCTCACAATGGTAATATTTTCGATTATCCGATACTACAGGCCGAAATTTTTAATGCGGGGGGCTCACTACCAGATGATATTTTGTGTGTCGATTCATTGCATGCATTTCGTGTGCTAGAGCACCAGATTGCAGTAAAAGAAAACGACAAGCACCATCACTCACCCCAAGTGAAAGTGCCAATAGAACTTACTGATGGTTTCAATGAACTAGTGTTTAACATCGTCAAGGAAGTAGAAGTTTCTGAGCACCAGATAAGCGAAGTTCAGACAGCAAATGAAACAACCCCTCCTGAGAAGGTGCAATTATTAAGTGTTACTGAAGCGGCGAAGACCACCAGCAATATAAGCGACGTTTATCATTCGCCGAGTGCAGGGGTAAAAGACGGGAGTGAAGAAAATAGAAAGCAAAATTCGAATTCAGGGAATAAGTCATTGACTCGAGTGGCATCCCGCTTTCGGTTTGTTACATCAAGTTTTTAGATTTTAGTTTTTTATTTTATGAATTACAGGAGAAAAAGCTTTAAATTGTCTGAGATTTATGCAAGACTGACGAGAAAAAAGGCTACTGAATCGCATAAGGCCGAGTATGATTGCTCAATGTTGATTGAGTGTGCTGTTAAAATGGGAGAGAGATTTGTAAATTGGGCGAACATAAATGCCAAAAAGTTTTCTGATGTGCCAAGGATGAAACCTGGACGTAAATTTGGATATTAGTGTAGCTGTAAATACAATTTTCTTTCCTTTTTTTTTTTTTCTAGATAACTTCATTGTTTTGTTTTATTTATAGATGTGAAAGATATATTTATTTAATAATATTTTTCTTAGAAATATCTAATTAACTTGGAATCTTTAGTTTTTGTTTCTCTGTATTTAGAAGAGTTTATAATATCCTGTAAAAATATAACCTCTAGAGTAAATATTTCTATACGTTTCTAGCAATTTACTTCATTTTTAATCTTCACTTTAGGTGAAATGTTCAACAAATGTATTTAATATGAAACATGAAACAAAGTTGCATTTGCTGTATTACATGAATAATGTACAGTTCTTTCATCAATTTTCGAGTTTCCACGTGACCAAATTAACTACAGAAAATTCGTCCCGCTTAGATTGGCAACACGGTAAGATGTTTACGTGTCACTAAAAAAGATAGGTGTGCATCTTTTACGTTGTATTTATTACGATCTATTAGATTTATACTAGACTTTACTAATTCTGTTTATTGTTTCAATAAATTAAAGAGAATTTGGTCGTTTGTAAGTTTATAATATTTAAAGTGCGTTATGTTTATATCTAAAGTTTGTTACGTTTATGTTTCCTTGTTAACAACAGTGTAAGTGTGGTTGCCTAATTTGGGTGATCGCATGTAGAGTTGCCAGATTGGGTGAAATTCCGTCATTTGGGCTACATTTCACGCACATTTGGCTTAAATAAAAATTATTTGGCACCTGGCGTCTGATTTAGGCTATTTTTGTTATCTGTATATCATGACAAAGAAAAAATATACAATGCGATCAGCAACGATTGTCACTACTTTATTTTACGTATTATATGACGAGAATGCTCTAGATAGCATCGTTTTTTTTTTGTTTTTTCTTAATTTCATATTTTCTTTCTCGTTTTATTTTATTTTATTTTTTGAATTTTGAATTGATGTTTTGCATTTTATTCACTGTTCATTTGTTTTATTTTGTCCTTTTGTTTTCTGTCAGTTTCGTGTAAAATTGTAAAAATTTTCTGCCGGAGATTTGCCATTTTTTTCCTTTTATCATTTATTTTTTTTTGTCTAACCATTTTTTGTCTTTTTTTTCTTGTTTTTCGTGTCTTTCTTCTTTTAATCGCATTTATCGACTCCTTTACACATTTCTCTTTTGTTTCCTATGAGTTTGTTTTTATTTGCAAAAAACTTTCGTGGATTTTCATTTTTTTTGTTCATCTTAGTGTGCTAGTAGTTCTATTTATTTTAAAATTTATTTTATGCTGTCATATTTCTCTCTTTTTTAATTTTTATCAAATCGATTTTCCACGTTTTATTGATTGACGCTTTTTTACAGTTATCTTTTATTTTCCACTAATTAAAAAAAAAAAATTGTCTGTGAAATTCATTTGGTTTTTGTTTATCTTGGTCGTCAATCTTCTTTTGTTTTTTTCTGCTCTTTATACTTTCGTAATTGATTTTTCGCAGTTTATCGTTGCTTGTTTGTAATACATCGATTTTCATTTGTTTCGTGTCTGAGTTGTGATCTTCTTTTGTTTTGCGCACTGTATTTCCTTTCTTTTTTATTTCGCATTATCCACTTGTTAACCGTTGTTTTAATTTTCCACGAATTTTTTGATACGCCCGCAAAATAGTCGTTTTTCTTTTAGCTTGGTCGATCCTCCTTTGTTTTTTTTTGTTCACTTCACGCCTTGTATTTTGTTGTTGTTGCTTTCATTTCTCTTTTATTTTTGATATTTTTTAACGGTTTCATTTGTTTATTATTTATTTTGATTTTTGTTATCCCAAGTCGGCGATTTTTTGTTTCTATTGTCTTTGACTTTAGAGAAAACTGGCGCTTTCTGGCTATATTTTGTCAACAAGTTGGCGACATTGACTGCAAAAAATCTGGCAAACCTGATCGCGTGGAGCACAGATTTGATTGAATACTGGAAATACCAATTTAGAACAGGCTGCGATTTTTTCCAGAAAGTTGGCAACAGAGGCTTTCAGTTTGAAATTAAAAATTTGAAACGTCATTTATTTTTTTAATAATTGATAATCAGGGACAAGAATTCAGGCCACTTAATGTTGAATGCTTTTTATGCCGAATGTACGATTCACTCCTGACACTTTTCTGCGGCTCCAATGCATCAAATTTTTATTAAATGGGAGCGGAAAGGAATGCAATGCAAGCGTTCTCATTTGGCAGAGGTTATTGTGGGCGGGGCTATTACAGTCCGAGTACTAAATTTTCGTACCGTTCGGGGAACAAGTGACCCGAATTCTTTACCCTGTTGATAATAAACGGATTTGTCTTATGAAACCTCCACTACTATTCTAAAAAAGAATTTAAACCAGCATCCATACAGAATAAAGATTGTACAATGCACGAGCATAACCTCAAATATGACAACTGTCAATTTATTATTTATTTCTCGGTGTATTCAACCATACAGCATAAAATAGTCCTCTAATTATGAATTCCGTTGATCACCCGGTATTATTAACTGGTTTAATACAGTTTTCAATTCACTGCTCTATCACACTTTTAGAATATTCCCTTCTGGGCTTTGTTCCATGTAATAACAAGGGATGGAGTGCTCGGGGGCCATCAATCATTGAAAACAACAAATTTTGCAATCCTCGATTGGTGTGGTGTTATCATTTCTTGTCCTTAAAAGAAGAATGTCATGATTTGAGACGCAACTTTTTTTTTTAAACACAAAAATCAATAATTATTTTGCAAACAGTGCCTGTGAATCCCCCAGTTGTCTTAGCATTATTGAACGACGATTTTTTTTTTGAACAGCACACGTATTCCCACATTTTTCTTATCTTTGGAACCTTGTTTGTTACGCGACAAATGCACTTAAGATAATATAGGCAATGATTAAGTATTGCTTAATATTAATATGTACTTACATTTCAATATCCGGCATTCTTACAAGCGAGATACAGATAACATTTTGGAGAGAGAGGTACGACCATCTCGCAGCTACTGCGTTCTTGAAATTATTCTAGTAGTTTAGTGCGACGGCGAAAGCAAGTGCAGTTGCTTTGCAAATTACAGATTAAAAATTTCAAAAAAAATGCAGGCCAATTTGTACTTGGAAAATGCCTTGCAGTCTGTCAACAAGGCTATATCCTCATCTGAAAATGAAATCAAACGAAACAATAAGATTTTAACAGAGGTAACATTAAACAATATATTTTTTTATTAGAATCATCAGCAGGGAAGAGAATTCGTTCCATTTGTTCCCACAAGCAGTACAAAATTTATTATTCGGACTGTATTAGTCCCGCTCACGGTAATTTCTGCGAATTGCAAACGCTCGCACTGCGCCCCTTCCCCTCCTACTCAATTGTAATTTTGATGTATCAGAGCCGCGGAAAGAGTAAAAACTGTCTAATATTAAGTGGGCCGAATTCCTTTCCCTGGTCATCAGGGTTCTAATTTTATTTTTTTAAATATATTTGTCTTTGGTATACAGGTTGTTAATTTGTTTATACCGGAAATGAAAAAGGATGCCTTGTTTAATGAATTATACGAGGGGATCTTTTATGGTGGTAGTTTTTATGACGGTTTACGTGTAGGAGACCCGAATGAATTCGATTTAGATTTAATCTTGCGAATTCCGAGTGATTTGTCACCTATTATAGACATAACTGATATTCCCGGTTTTGTTAACTGCAAGATACGTAACAGGAATTTGGATATAAACAGGTAAATACTTTTGGCGTTTTCGATTTAGATGTATTATTCTATTCTATAATTTTTTCTATTTGTATTTGAAATTTTGGCGCTAAAAACGTGCTCTGTCATTGGTCAAACGAGCTTCGTCATTGATCAATTCCGACCAGCTACCAATGACAAAGCTGGTTTTCAGCGCCAAAATTTCAAAGTACTCCTCCGAATTAAAAATAGAGGATAGTAGTCTCTCGTGTAATAATAAAACGAGATGAAAATACTCTGAGGGCTTAAAGTGTACCCCAATCGAAAACGTTATTTGATACATTGCAATTTCTAACGTTTACGATAAATGTTGCAATAATACGCTAAATTTAGCCGCAAAAATAGTGATGCGCTTGCTCAGATATTTGTGAGCAAGCGTATTTAATATAGCATTTATAGTTTTCTAGCATTTAGCGTAAACGTTATCCATAGCTTTCAAAATTTTTGTTGCAAATCGTTTTTGATTGCATCATAGGATGTTGCTGTTTAAGCTATTCGTTATCCAAAGCGTATAAACTGCGAACATTTCCTATTGTTTAGAATAAATTGTGACAATTCTTTAATAACAGCAACCGGACCGTAGCTATAGGGGTGAGAAGGGAGGCTGAGCCTGCCCTGGAAAGTTTTAAGCCTGCCTTACGACGCGGCGGTTCAACCTGACATGAAATAATACATACTGTTACTACTTCGGGATGCAGAAATAATACTCGTTAAATTATTTCAAACACTTTAATAAAATTCAATCACGCTCTCCCCAATCTCGATTTTTTGGGAGAATCGTAATTTCATTCACAGAGAGATGCCCGGCAAATAAATACAACTGGGTGGTGAGAGTACGCTTCGCCGCTAGTGCCCGTCCATGGTGTAAGCTATGCGTGAGTACTCCCGCTAACACGCCGACGACCGTTATCTTAGACTTTGTAGACATGTATTTCACAAACCTACTCGTCAAATTATTTCAAACACTTTAATAAAATTCTATCACGCTCTCCCCAATCTCGATTTTTTGGGAGAATCGTAATTTCATTCACAGAGAGATGCCCGGCAAATAAATACAACTGGGTGGTGAGAGTACGCTTCGCCGCTAGTGCCCGTCCATGGTGTAAGCTATGCGTGAGTACTCCCGCTAACACGCCGACGACCGTTATCTCAGACTTTGTAGACATGTATTTAACAAACCGGTTGCGAGGTTGCTTTTATTTTACACGAATTCTCTGTGTCGATAAAAATAAAAATAAACGTTTTTTTTGTTGAAGTTGAAATTAGCGAGTTTTGATTTTATTATGCGCTAAGCGTTCCTTTTGTTTTTTTTCCATAACACTGTTGCCAGTTTTTTTAACGGAAACTTAAATACAAATTTGTTTTCTAAAGTTGATTGAAAATATTAAATAAATTAGAAGTAGAAATGCTTAATTTAAGTGAATTTTGAAAAGGTTTATCACGTTTGTAACGAAAAGAAATTATCCTTGAGGACTTCAATATAGGCAACCATACAAACGATTGTGTTAGTTCTGTTGCCTGTCCTAAAACTTCTTGTTTTTTGAGAAACGTAATTTATTATTTTTTAAATGAACAGGCATGCTATTAAAATGAATTTCTTATAATTTTTAACGTTGATTTAACATTATCTATCGTATCTATAATACGCGGGATAATAAAATAATAATAATAATAAATTACCAATTTTTGCACATGTTATTTCTACATAACTGAAGAACTCCCTAGTAAATATTTCTGTTCAGTAATAAAAAAGAATTATGTAAACATCTAAATGTTAGGGAAGTTGTATAATCGTAGTCAATGGTGAAAGCTTTTTGTGAAAAATCAGAGAAAATCTGGAAAGGTCAAGGAATTTTTTAAGGAGAATAAAATAAAGACACTTTGTTTCTTCAGGAATAATTATTGCTCCTCGCAAAATGTTTCATTTTCATTTCATCGTTTTCAAAAATGCAATTTATCAAAAATATCATTTTATTTAGGGGAGGGAAGGTAACTTGGTCAATTTAAATTCAGCATAGTACCACATATTTTTAATTTTTCGAAATCTTGATTATTTTTTTTTACCAGGGCGTCAAAATCAACACTAAGTGGCTTGAATTCTTTTCCCTGCTTATTACGTATAGTTGTGAGTGTTAAATTTTGGTCGTCAACGCCAATCAAAACGTCAGTTCTAGTTTTAAAATTAAAAATTTTCATGTAAATATCCTGTCTATTACTTGGTCTGCTAACAAAAAGGTGTCGACAATAAATTATATACATAGATAGAATAGCGACATCCTACGATCGCTTTTGACCTGAAGAAGCCCCAAATAGGGTTGAAACAGCTGTACAGGGGCTGCTCGAGGTTTTCACTGCAATCAAGAACGATTTGCAACAAACTTTTTTAATAACTTAAATATTGAAGAGATTATTATTAACAGTATTCAAAAATAAGGCACCTCTGTATTTTTAATTAAAAATACAAATCAAGTACGAATCTTGACAATCAGTGACGACCAAAACTTATTGCTCGCAACTGTACATATTAAATAAAACCGTCAGTGGCAGCTCGTGATGATTTACTGTGGCTCAGCCAGTTTTTTTCTGGGCTGTCCCAATGTGGAACCGGAACGTGCAATTTCAATAGGACGGGGTAACCGCCCACACTGACGAACCGCCACTGAAAACCATCACATATTTGATGAACAAATCATTCTATTGTAGATATTAGAAAATAAAAACGAAAAACGAAACGAACCAAAAACAATAATTCAATAATTGACTTTTTTCATAACGATTTGTATATACCGATTGTTTCATTAAAATAAGAAAATAAGGCGGAGAGCAGATTGAATCCGCTTGCATTATAAAACAGAGATGTAAAACGCAGGTGTCTATTCATTCTGCTTTTCGTGTATGAATTCGGAGGTTTTAAGACAACGATGTGCAAGACGTACAGTCGTGCGCAATAAATTTTGATCGTCACTGATTGTCAAAGGTTGTTTACGAAAAATAAAGAGATTGTCGTCTTAATTTTGAATTTCGGGAAGAAGTCTTCCAAAAATTTAATTTAATTCGTACAAAATTTATTTATTTGCACGAAAATTTTTAATTTTTTTGATTAAAACTGACGTTTTCATTGACAGCGACGACCAAAATTTAATGCTCGCGATTCTACATATTTCCTCAATCAAAAAGACTTCAAAACACTTCATGACTGGGGTTAGGGTGTTCGGGCGTCGCTTGGTTCCGCAGTACGAAGGCCAACGAGTACTATCATTGACACTATAAACAGAACGAGAAACAGTAAAATTGTACGAACTTCGACCTTATTACATCGGATGAACGAGGCTGATGGCCGAATTTCGCTGGTTCCTAAGATGTGTCAGTGCCAGGCAAATTTTAAATCGTTTTGTTTACAGTGTCTGCGATAGTACATGGTTAGGACCAATCAATGTATGCAACGCCTAAATAATCCTAAGTCTGTTCATGAAACGTGAGTGAATTTTTTTGTGCAGCACTTTTCTGCAGATGTTGGACAGGGATGGATTTGTTAAATCTTCTTCAGTTCGTCAGTGGATGGAGAACATAACAAGTACAGCAATAAACAGAATGTGTTCCCGGGGAGAACTAAACATTTTTCCCCATAAATTTAAGGTAACTGGGAAGGTTTGTTTTAATTAGTATAGAGCAAACATGCATTGTATAAGACGCAGTTTGAATTGCAATTTAGATGGGAGACAACGTCTTCATAAAGTGTATACCACTCGATCGAAAATAAAATGATTCGGGGTAGGTCCTAGATATTGAAAAACAAAAAAAAGTATATCATTGCTTCTGCACAGTTCTAAATCAGTTCGAAATTCTGCGCTCTTGTTACTGCTCATGCGCTCTTGTTACTGCTCATACGCTCTTGTTACTGCTCATGCGCTCTTGCTAAACACACAGCAATACAGCGCATGAGCAGTAGCAAGAACGCATGATCAGTACAGTTTCAAACCGAGTTAGAATTTTATTGTTTGTAGTTTCCATCGCCGAAGTGTAAACTCGTTTTGCGTATAACTTATTTTAGGTAACAACACGCAGAAATGACCCAGCAATGACTGTACACTTGCAAGGTAATAAAATGTCGATGGACATAGATTTCGCTCCATGTTTTGTGTTTAAGCAGAACCAATGGCCAGAAGGTGGTTACCGATCGAATCCAGTATCCAATAAGGTACAGTTCATTACGCAAGAAATAACTGAATGTCGCTGGTTCAGATTAGATGTGCAGAAAAGACTTCTTTTTTTAATTAAATTTCAGCAGGAATTTTTCATAGTCCCCGAAACACCAAAGCTGCTTCAAAATCTACCGTCCCAAACTGATTTGTTGTGGCGTCTGTCGTTTCAAGAACAAGAAAGGGATATGCTTGAAGGCAGGCAATTTTTGAAGCCGGCCCTGAAATTATTGAAGGTGACTTTAATCACATCGTTTAAAATTCAACTCAATCAACTCAATCTGCTGCAGAGGCTGCGCGATCATCAAAATCACACCGCCGTCGAAAGCTATTACATTAAGACCATATTCTTGTGGGAAGTTGAGGCCAATAAAAAAGTTTTCGAAAAGAATCTTGCTCACGCGTTCCTTGCGGTAATTTCATTGGTGTTCTTTTTTTTTTGTTTTGGTGAAGAATCTTGTTGACGGTTTCAATTTTAAGATGTTGGATAAATATATTGTGTGCCTGGAGAAGGGGCAGATTCCATACTTCTGGAACAAAAGCGGAAATCTATTGGAACACGTCGATTCCTCGACTTTGGAATATTACATGGATCGATTGATATACATTCGAAGCAATATTCGCAACTTCAATGTCAATGCATACATGGGTAAACCTTAAATGAAGGTTGGACTTGAAAGCACTTAAATTTAATTTAATTTTAGGCGTGTGACGAGAAAAGCAGTGTAAGTAAGTAATAGGAAATAAATACTAATATTTCTCTGAGATACGAGTTTTTATTATAGTAATAGTCCTTCTAAAGCTGAGGTTCCCAACGAGGTTGATGGACACTTGAAAGAGATCGATGAATCTTTAGTGGTTGGTTGGGGGGGTCGATGAACCTTTAGGAGTCGATCGGGGGTCGATGAACCTCTAGTCGGCGTCACGAATTCTTGCTTAGTGGAAACCTATTTGAACAGTTTATTATTAAAAAAGTAGAAGATTTACAAATAATATTAAATAAACTTGAATCAGTTCGATTAAAAGAAAAACGATGACCAATACTCCTAAAAAAAAAAAACAGTCAAATAGAAAAAAACAAAAACGATCGAAAAAGACGATCGTCGAATTCGTCGATGAAGGCAGGTCAAAAATAAAACTATGTTTTATTATTTACCACAACAAAAATTTAATCCGTAAGTGTTAAAGAAAATAAAAGAAGATCGGTTAATAATAAAATAAAATAAAATCAATTTAATAAAAGGAAAAACAAATACAATAAAAAGAAAAGTGATCAGTTTATTAATAATTATAAAACAAATTCACGTCAAATCAAATCGTACAAAAAATAAAAAACAAGATGATCAATTCATAATAACAAAGAGTAGAAATAAAACAAATGAAATTGATTAAAAGAAAAAGAAACGAAGGTCGAAAATTGATTCTATTAAAAATTGAATGAAACAAAGTCAAATGAGATACAACAAAAAAATAAAAGATGCTGATAATGTTACGACCTAAATAAAAATTGTAGACAACTAACGATGAGTCAAATTGATTTAAAAATTGACGAACTGTATCATAACCCAAAAAATAATCTGTAAAAATTGAAAACGAAAAAGGACTATTAATTAATATTAAAAAAAAAACAAAATAAAATCAAATCGAATCAATCGAACAAAAGAGAAAACAAAAAAGGCAATCAATCGACGGAATTTAAGAGTAAAGACAGACAGAGTAAACGAAAACATAAAAACAAAAGACGAATGGACAAAATTAATAAAAATCAAAAATCAAATCAAATCAAACCAAATAAAAGAGAAAACAAAAATACTGATCAATCGACGGAATTTAAGTATAAAACCAGATCGAGTAATCGAAAAAATAAAAACAAAAGACGATCAATTGATAATTAAAAGAGAATATCACGTCAAATGCAATGAAACAAAAGAAAATCGAAAACAAAAGACGATAATCATTGACGATAAGTTGACAGTTAAAAAATAAAAACTAAACTAATCAAATCCAGCGAATTAAATAAAGTCAAATAAGAAATTGAAGAAAAGACAATCAACGATGAAGACTAAAATAAAAATTCTGTAAAACCAACATAAATCAAATCGATTCGAGAGCATTGACGAAAAAGATAATAATAAGAAAAAATAAAGTCAAATAAAATAACAGATTGTTACAATTTGTGAGGGGCCGATGCTTAAAAAAGGTTGGGAACCTTCCTATCCTTAATATACATATTTTTTTATTTTTATTTTTGTAAATTATTGGAAGATATTTTTTTAATTTAATGTCATTGTAATAGTCAGCTATTTTTATTTAAATTTTTGTTCTTTCAGGGGACCTTACATTCTTTTCAGTGTGATCAGAATCGTAGACGTCTATATGTAGGGTCCTCTTGAGATTGAAAAAACTGTTTCTGTATTTTTTTTTCTTTAATTAATGTATCTTGAACAACAACATTTTATTACTCCTAAAATTTTACACTCTGCCTTCAAGTTCTAACGTGAAAAATCGCTGTTCGGAATAAATTACATGAAAAATGGTAAAGTCACGCCAAACAGATAAAAATTCATGCCCTGCCTGAAAATTAGCACAAAGCAAATAAAATAATGTCGCAATCAATTGAGATAAGATTTATGGTTACTAGCTCGGGGAATCCCCCGTAATTTTTATTTCGTGAGTTTCGAGTACCCTACTGTTTAAGGTATGATTTTTTTTTAAATTTAAAGTATAAAAACAAAAATTGTGTTGCAAAATGTTTTTGATTGCAGTGAAAACCTCGAGCAGCCTCTGTACAGCTGTTTCAGCCAAATTTGGGGCAAACAATGCCTTGGAATTTGTTTCTGTGAAGTGGAAATCGAGAGTATTTGAGAGATTTTTAGGTATGTTACTTACTATACGGATATTCTGATTCTTATCTGTGTGATACGTTATTTGTCACCCGATACACTCAAGATTAAAAATGCGTTATCTGAAATATTCCTGAAAAAGTGTACCTAACTGTTTGGAACCGGGGGATTACCTGTGAGTATAAATTGTGTTGCTTGACTTCGCCTGCCTTTACAAAACAGTGTCAGTTCGGGTCAGCTAGTGAAACATTTTTACAAATTTCGATCAAAATGTATTTAGAAAGCACTTTACAATCAATCAATAGAACCATCTCTTTGCGGGAAAACGAAATGAAACAAAACAATGAGATTTTCGAAAAGGTAAAGCTATGTACACAATTTAATACATTTCTTAATATGTAGGCACAGAATGTTTTGATTTATTTAGTCAGAACTTTATTTAAATATTCTTACAGGTTGTTAGATTATTTATGGCAGAAATGAAGAAGGATCCCTTGTTTAATGAATTGTATGATAGGGTTTTTTATGGTGGTAGTTTCTACAATGACTTACGCGTGAGAAAACCAAGTAAATTTAACGTGAACATTCTGTTACGTATTCCAAGTCATATGTCGCCTACTTTAGACATAAGTACTAGCATAATTCGTTTCGTTACCTGCAAAATACTTAACAAGAATGTGGACACTAACAGGTAAGTCTTCCTTCCTTAAAAATTAAGTCAAGTATTTTTTTTTTTTTAATAACGACCAGAGGTGACGGAGTATGAGAAAATATTTAGATGACTTTAGTTTAAAATTGATTATTTAGATTCTTTTCGAAGCGATTTCTGAGTGTTAATCGTTTTGTACTACTTACATGCGCAGGAGGTTGTTGGAAATGTTGGATGGAGAAGGATTCATTAAGCCTGCGTCTGTTCGAGCTTGGTTGGAAGAGATGACGATTAAGGCGCTAAATACAATGTGTCCTAAAGAAGAATTGAAAATGGCTTCGGACACATTCCTGGTAATTCTGAAGATTTCAGTATTTTGCTTAATTCTGTAATCTTAAATCATTTTTGGATGGGTTAGGTAAAACCACGTAAAGACGGATCAACAAAGACGATATTCCTGCAAGGAAATCACGTGACAATGGAAATAGATTTCATTCCATGCTTTGTGTTCGGGGAGGATCATTGGCCAAAAGGCACTTATCGATCAAATCCAATGCCCAATAAGGTACGAAGGGTTTTTTTTTTGTTAATACAGGATATCATTTTTCAAATGCAGTCGAACTTCGATACCTCGAACCATCACTTCGTCCAAAAAAAGTTGGAGACTTTGCGTTATTAAATAAATAAATAATTCTCTCTTGACTCTAACTCCAATCAATTTGATTCGAGTTATCGAAGTTCCATTGTAGTTCAAAATAATTTCTTGCACAGAAACGTTTTTAAGATTAAATTTCAGCCAGAATTTTTCATAATCCCAAAAACGCCAAAGCGTCATGATTGGCTGTGGCTTCTGTCGTTTGGGGAACAGGAAAGAGAACTGATCAATGGCAAGCTATTTTTGAAACCGGCTCTGAAACTGCTGAAGGTGAATATTATTACCACAACTATCGAAAACGTAAAGAAGTAAAATTGTTTCAGAGATTGAGTGACTACCAAAGACACGATACCATCGCAGGTTATGTCATAAAGACCGCATTTCTGTGGGAAGTGGAGGCCAGGGAAGACTTGTTCAATACCAGTCTTTCTCGTGCTTTCCTCGCGGTAATTTTGACTTGAATTTTCCACAGGAAGTTTCTTGACTATTACGGCATTGTTGAAGGTGTTGGAAAGGTACACGGAATGGCTTGAAAAAGGAGAAGTTCCGTACTTCTGGAATCAGAAGAAGAACCTGTTGGCAGGTATTAATCCTTCGACTTTGGAAAATTACGCCAATCGTTTGAAGAGAATACGAACAAATTTAGATAACTACACTGTTAATGAATACATGGGTAGATACAAGTGTTCATTAGATTTATTTGAAGAAATGCAAAATATTAATTCTAGGTGTAACAAGAGGAGGATCATCAGTATAGATTCGATATATAACAAAATGAGCACGTGATATTAAACATAATTTATTTGTGTAGAGGTAGAGAATTTTTTTGTTATGACTTTTGTAGTTTTTAAATAATTAATATATTATAACCGACACTAGCATATCCTTACATATTTCTTCTGTAATTTTTATTTATTTTCGAGTATAAGTAACTCGCAACATTTATTTTTGTCAGGTACAGCCTGCTTATCATTTCTTGCCTGTTACTTATAAATAGCAATGTGGTACCTACCTGAACGGACAAGATTGGTATGTCGGGGAACTATCGTTGACATACTGCCTGCTGTTCAGTCGTGACGGGCGGG
The DNA here is from genome assembly GCA_036172665.1 of Prosopocoilus inquinatus. Classification (NCBI taxonomy): domain Eukaryota; kingdom Metazoa; phylum Arthropoda; class Insecta; order Coleoptera; family Lucanidae; genus Prosopocoilus; species Prosopocoilus inquinatus. The sequence continues at coordinate 6,640,417 of CM069873.1, forward strand.
CGTAAGGCTTGATTAAACATGAAAAGTTGAGCGCCACTTAATTTTCCAGAAATTAAGAAAGAGTTTAGCGGATAAATTTATCAGGAGGTGAAGAAATCGTTGCAATCAATAACAGCGTTGTTATCGGGGCTTAAACCCCTTCAAAGTACTAATGTGTCCTGAAGAAGCAGCGAGACGACACTTGTCTGGTGGAGCTCGTGTTCAAGTTAATAAAGCCACCTCTCGATCTCGCCCCAAAATTGTACATTCCGACCGGGCTGACATAATGAACTGCCAACCCGATCTAAACTGACATAAAGACAAGAAAATTCCCGCAAAGGTCATCCCAATGTGAAATCCAGTAAAATGGCGAGCATCCTACAAAAAATTCTCGAAATTGTGAAAATTGATTTTTTTTTTAATATTATGTTTCTCCTCTAATTTCGGTTTTTTCCTCTTGCATTTGATTCTTGAGCTTAGAGCTTACGTTTTCTCGTAGCGCAATCGGTTGGACCTCGATTCGATTAATAATATCGCATGATGTTGAAAAGATTCTCGAAATTTAATTAATTTTGTAATACTCCTATTATTTTCTATCTCCAACTTTAGTTCGCACCCCTCCTCCCTTCCGATTGACCTTAAAGCTGAAAATTTTCTCGCAGTGCCATCGGTTGGACTTCAATGCAATTAACGATATCGCATGGTTTTCAAGACATTCTCGAAATTTGATTGACTTTCTTCAAATTATTTTTTCTCTACTTTTGAATTGAATCCCTTCTTCCTTCCGATTTGATTCTTGTGCTTAGAGCGTACATTTTCTCGCAGCGCCATCTGTTAGACAATTAATGATATCATTTTGTTTCAAAAAGATACTCGAAACGCGATCGAGTTTTTTAATATTAATTTTTCTCTCTCCAGCTTTGGTTTGCATCCTTCTTCCCTTCTGATTTAATTCTTGAACTTACAAGTGCTTAGATTTTTTCGCAGCTCCATCTGGATGTCGATTCAATTCATGGTTTTCACAAAAGATTCTCGAAATTTGATCGATTTTTTTAATATTATATTTTCCCCTCTAACTTCGGTTTGCATCTCTCCTCCCTTTCGATTTGCTTCCTGATCTTAAAGCTTAGATTTTCTCGCAGCGCCATCTGTTAGACATCGTTTCAGTTAATCACATCGCATGATTTTCAAAAGATTCTCGAAATTTGATTGATTTCTTGATGTTTCCTTTTTCTAACTTTGTATTCCTCCTCCCTTCCGATTTAATTTTTCAGCTTAAAGCTTACACTTTCACACACAGCGCCATCTGTTGGATGTAGCTTTAACGAACGAATTTCGAATCAATATACATGGCTGAGGAAAGTCAAAGAGTGTTTAACGATTTGATTATAATTTTCTTCGCTAATTTTGGTTTGCATTCTCTCCAATTGACACATACTTTCACCTAATGCCGCTATCCCTGGATGTAAACATAAACGGACTCTGTATATAGAAAAAAGTTGCTTGATTCACCGTCGGCCGGTGTCAGAAATATTTACGATTCTGTTTCACTCACCTCAATAAAACTTTAAATAAACTCACTTGCATCATTTCCACGATAGGTTTCAAATCGGTCACAAATAGACTCATTTTTCGACAGTATCGGTATTTCCATAAACGAATTTAAGACCGCAATATTGCAAAATGATCCAAATGACGCTGTACATTCGTCCTTGAAGTGATACCCCCCTTTGAACGACACAACAAAAAAAAACACAAGAGCTGAGTGGAAAATAATAAAAGTTGACTCAACATGCTGACTGTAAACAACGGGATTTCGCACCGTAACATGTTTGCAAATAGGAATCGGTAGGCGTCTAGCAGAGGCGAAGATAGGCAACCATACCTGCACACTCGATACGTCCATACGCAGAAAAAGCGAGGATATACTTTCAATTTTTCTTTTCGTTTTAACTTGTTGTCTTTTTGGTAGAACCGACGCTTAAACTCGAAGCTATGATTTATTACGGCACGTGCGAGTTCCCGGTTCTAATTCGGCCCTTCTGTGTAGTAAGGTCGACCCTCGGGCACTGGCAACAAAAAAGGCCGGCAAAATTTTTCATTTATTCAACGGCATTTGTAAATATATTTGCAGTGCGGCGTTGAACAATTTTAATGCATAGTTAAGCGGGATCGCTCTGACTGCATCCTCCGAAGACCCATATAAGCCGGAAATACACATTCCCATTTTACATTTCCATCCGCTCATATTTTCGCACGTAATATGCGAGCGTCTTTTTCCAGCAGAGGTGGCGGGGCGGGAGGCGACGTCGCCGTCGGAAACTGCGCCCGTCTCTTGTTTCTATTTTTCCGCCTTCCTTTCTTTCGCGCTCCGCATCCTGCAAGATTTTATTTTGCGTGAAATATGAGTTTCGTTTGTAAAGTATGTTTACATTCCTGTTCTACATTAAGTGAATGTAGAGGTGCATCAGCTACGAAGGTAACATTTACATGGGATCTGATAAACGACCTCCACAACTTTAAATTCACGGACGGTTTACGATTGACCAAAAGAATCCAAGCGATGATTGCTCTTATTGTACAAATTTACATACTCCATTGAGGGGTAATGACGCTGGTTTTGATACCTACTCTCTGGAGAATAAATCAGACTCGTTCTTCTTTTCGCTTATGCTTCTTCGTATAGTTATATCTTTTGCTTTCTTTTTGTGATTTTGAATTTCTATTTTCTCACCTCCTGCAACTAGGTTGTTCTAGGATGACTCATTTTTACAAATGAAACTGTTGTTTTGGTCTATATTTGCATATACTTATGCGTGATCTCTGTTCTTGTGACCCCTAAATACCATCCTTAATTTTTTTTTATTTTGTCTTTTGTGATCACTTTGATTGATCTTGTTGTGGTCCTATACATACATTGTAATTGTGATACATATGAAAATTCCTGTACATGATTCATTGTTAAGATTAGATGATGACTCATAACCAAGTGCAGATGTGAACGCTGGCCGGAATATCATCCGGATCCCTGAAAGCTTACGCAATTTACTCCGGTATTCCGCCGTCTAAAAATACACTTTTGCATACGAGGTTCCCTCGCGAATCATATTTAACTTGACACATGTCGCTAAGAGCAGTTAGTCGAATTGAAGTCGACAGAAGAGGCCTTATTCTCGAATCCAGGGAACAAACTCGCAAGAGAACGTGACGTCAAAATGACGTAATTCTCCTGGGAATTATGTAGGTTTGCGTAAGAGTCTACGTCATTTTGACGTCACGTTCTCTGGCGAGTTTGTTCCCTCGATTCGAGAATAAGGCCCCAAGTATCATCAATCATTAACAAGTCAGTAGTTCCCTGTGTAAGTTTGTACATCGTCTTTACCAAACCATGAAAGTGATAATTACTTTATTAACATAATAAATGTACTCTTTGTTCTGACTGCGCTCCTTATTTTCGACCACCCCGAAAAGATAACCGTAACAATATTTCCATTTTGTATTGTATTTTATTTTTCTTAAAGAATCTTTAATTATATGGTCCGGTTTCCTCAGCGATGCGTCTTACAATTTTAATTTTTGTATTTTCTAGTCTATGTAAACCCTCCCGGAAAGCCTCGATGTCCTGAATTCATTCGAATACCCCCAAGGCATCCCAGAGCCTCTGTTACTACGTTCCGCCTGATAAGGTATCGTAATTGAAGAGCATTCACGCAAAACCGGAAAGCCCCGATGTCCAGAATCCATTCGAAGACCCCCAAGGCATCCCAGCGTCTCTGTTACTATGTTCCCCCTGATAAGGTATTGTAATTGAAGAGCATTCACGTAAAACCGGAAAGCCTCGATGTCCAGAATCCATTCGAAGACCCCCCTAGGCATCCCAGCGTCTCTGTTACTACGTTCCCCCTGATAAGCTATTGTAATTGAAGAGAATTCACGCAAAACCGGAAAGCCTTGATGTCCAGAATAAATTCGAAGACCCCCAAGGCATATCCGAGTCTCTGTTACTACGTTCCCCCTGATAAGGTGTTGTAATTGAAGAGCGCATTCACGCAAAACTTGATGCAAGCTAAGGGAGTGATAGCCTACTTGAAAGAGTTGGTTCGTACGACGAATAGTTGGGCTGCTGCGTAGAAGCCAAGAGTGTAACAGCCTACTCGAAAAAGCTAATGAAACTTTCTTCTTTTCTGGAACATTTGGGAACCGGTACGGTGCGATGCCTCGCAGAGCCCTTCACTGGAACAAACGAAAATGTGTTCTACGTCCCCCTGGGACACGAATACCGAAAACGGGGTCAACCTCTTACACAACTCGTAACGTGCCCAGAAGAAAGTCCTGTCGATGACTTCTTCAAGAATTAATCAATCTCGACCGCAGATTAAATAAATAGCCATAATCCCTCTACTTCGTGTCTTCAAGATGGGAGACAACTGACCAATCAAAACGATCTCTAACACACTAATCGCTTCCTCTCCCTCGCATATCGCGTGTTAAATGTGGTATAATGCTATAATTATCATGAAAAGTGAAACCCTACGATCGTTTTTTGACCTGACATTGACAAATTGAGGCCAGTTCGCTACAAAATAAGTCATCCCACACAAGGCGGCCATACTTCCTGTTAAAGTATAACGAAAGTTTTAAAAAAATTGTTGCAGATCGTTTTTTATTGCAGCGAATTCCTCGAGCATTCTCTACGCAGCTATTTCAGCCCTATTTGGGGCTTCGTCAGCAGTAGCGTAGCTCGACGGTTTCACTGCAACCCAAAGCGACTTGTTCAAGGGTATTCGCAACTGCATTGCAGAAACATCGTGGATTCCTTTGATATCTGCCGACAAAGGACGCCGTCTCGCAAGGTCTCCGTCCATTGAATGATGAGATAAAAATTACAACGATTTGGAAAGTATGGCGCGGATTTACGACAAAGCGACTCGCTTTGTTGACATGAAAACGCAGTAATACTTGTGATTTGAAATGTCCCGCCCGCAGATGCATAAAAAGCGGATTTCTTTGGCGGCAGATGTTGCATAATATTGACAAAATGCGAGGCAAATTCGAATTTAAAGCGATATACTGCTTGAACAACTTCCTAAAGTAACGCGCTGAAACAATCTGCCTTTTTTTTTTAATTGTTAGTCACGTACAGGGACGCACTCGATAAGCGAAATTTCGAACAGTAACAAATCGTTTTCAGATAATTAACTATGATGGACTATTATTTATTTATTTCAGTTTCAGTTCCTTTTTCACTTAAGTTTCGTTACTATACATCTAATCCTTTTAATGGTAATTAATTTTTGTGATTTAATAAAATCAATTTCCGTCTTTATTTTTTGTGCTTCTTGTTTTCTGTTTTGGTATTCATTGCAATAATTTAATCAATGGGAATGTTTTGAAAATCTTGGCTAATCAACATTACGATTAAAATATTTCACAGTTCTTTATTCGCTATGTTAGTTCGCTTACCTGCGATTGGATGGATCTATTGAAACTCTTCGTTAACTCCTCCTCAATATTTTCTCAAGTAAACTAAAACAAATTAAAAAAAAAAAAATTCATCTGGCGGTGGTGTGTACTTAACGAGAGTTCCAAACAACGGTGTACACATCCGCGACCATCGCAAAGTCAAACAGACCGTAAATTGTTTTACGCATTAATAAATTTTAATTAATATTCGGGACTAGACTCCGGGGAGCTTCTTAAAAGTGGCGAAAGAGAGGAGCGGCGCGCAGAAAAGAGCAAATATTGTTAACCCCCGGTCGTTATTACAAAGTTTGCCCCGCGTACGTGGAGGTAGCGTGGCCAACTTCGTTAGCTCGAGCTAATGCACACTTTGATTAATTTTAGCGTTTAATCTAGTAGGTAACGAAAACAGTTAAACAAACATCCGTGCCCCCTGAAATTAACAATCACGTGCGACGCTCGCAGACGACGCTTTTAGCGCCGCGGCACCTCGGTGGAAATTTATTGCGCCCCACGCAAAAGCTATCCATTACTTGTTTTTTTTTTTTTTTTTTTGATTTGGGCCACAATGCAAAATTAAATACAATTTTAATATTCAAAAAAAGTAAAGAGTGTGGGCGAGGAAATTAACTTTAAGGCCCTACTCGGGGATTCAACTGGTTAATCGGATAATCGGAAACATCCCTCAAAACAGATACGAACGTCCCTTTTTAATTTCGATTGATAGGCGCACGGCGAATAGTAAAGGCGAAAATGTCGCATTTGGCTTCTTTGAGATTGCACCGACAAACGTACCGCCTTGCAGGTGTTTCAACACAACAGTCTGCCATCGGGCGGCCATGATGATGACGTTTACGGAAATCTTTAAAATTGTACCGACAAATGTATCGACATGCAGGTGTTCTAAACAAAACGTATAACACCGCAAAAAAGGAATTTGTTAAAAACGGTATCATTTGAAGTAAACACAGATGTTCAATCGACGCAATAAATTGGGGGTGATAACCTGCGACAATCTGATTTTAAATAGAAACTGAGACATGGGGATGAATTACGAAAAAACTAATTGTAAGAGAATATGAGAAAAAGTATTTAGAACTTTGAGGGGGTGGTGTGAAAAATCGAAAAAAATAATTGAAAAGCCAGAGTAATTTTGATTTAATTTGTGAATTTCCTGATCACAAAAAATGGGGCGTGTTGTTGGAAAAAGCGGGGGCGCACGCGAAAAGCGCAACGCGAATGATCGACTGCTCTTCATTATGGTAATTTGTCGAAAGTTTCCGGTTCGGTATTTTTCGCAGCTGTGCTGCTAATTGTTTAAATTCATGAACTAAACTTTCCATACGTTTCAAAGTTTGTTAATTTATAGTGTCTGGAAAACATGTGGGAAATTTAATTTAATGCCCGCGCCGCCGACGACGACGCCGCGCGCCACCACCCGACCTGAGGGGGAAAACCCGCGCGGACATAATTTACTTTGAAATGTTTCATTTAAGAATAATTCATTCTGCCATATTTTCTTTCTTTCCTAACTATTTTCCCCGAGCAATCTTTTTTTCCGTGATCTCCATCAACATAGTGATGTATTCATATCTTAAATAGACTGAAAATTTATTAAACAAAAATGATGAATAATAGGCGTGAACGTATCGCATAAGACATATTTCACCTAAGACATTTTCTCGCATAAATGTTTAATTCGGAATGGGACCTTATCCATCACGCTGCTCCGGATTTGACCGAGTTATACAATTATAACAGGCACCCCCTATATTTACTGCGCCTCTTTCCTCAAATCCGGGTGATGTATGGGCCGAAACGGGGGATAAATCAAAACGTACACCTCACCCGGCAGGCGTGTCCTCTAATTTCTTTCCGGGGGGAAGAAACACATTTTAAAAAGAAAGAAAAAAGAAAAAGAAAACTCCAACTGGAATATAAAGTTTTATTAACGTTCGGGGTTAAAAAAAATAAAGCTACATTTTTCGTTTAAATTATTCTCGATTAACATTTTTCGTTTATGACTTTGTCGTCGGTTCGATTTTCGTCTTCGCTGCCCTGCCGTCGTCTCTTCTTTATTTTTTTTGCTTCGCTGTACAGGCAGTAGTGTTGGGCCATAAAGATGAAGTCGAAGAGGAGTGACAGAATTCCCAGGCCTAATTTCGTCGGGTTTTCTAATATCCATTCCCATTTTTCTGTCGGAAAAATTCGGAGTTAATCTTTTTTATTGACGACGTGAGGCAATTAAACGCAGAAAAAATTATGTCGAGCCTTGAACTGAATACAATAAATTACATTTTGCAGAGGATTATTTAAGAAATAAATGAATTTGGAAGTCGGGGGAGGGAGGGAGAGGGGGTTGTGTATGTAGAACTTTTGTTTTTTTTTAACAGTTCTGCTGATTTATTTAGATTTCTGGTCTTTACTTGATTAAAAATCTTTTCAAAAAATTTTGCTTATTTTTAGTCTTGCTTTTTAGTTAACTTTTAATATTTTCCTGCTTTGTATTTTTTCTTTGTACTTCTTTGTTTTTAATTGCTGCTTAAAAAATGCACATTTCTTTAAACGTTTTACTGTTGGTTGGTTGGTTTCTTCAGCTTTTACTTTGTATTATTTACAAATAGTTTCTCTTTGTTTATGTAAAAGCATGCGGACGTGGGTTGGAAATCTACTTTTCATCCCCTCTTTGTCGCCAATATTTTAAACAATCCATACAAAGTTGGATCTCGTTTTTCTTTGGCTTCAGAGGTTTCCAAAGGGATTATTGAAAGCTTGATATTGAATCTGTAGGGTCGGCTTTTTTAACTTACAAATCATTATCATAATCAAATCACGTGTAAAAATTTCATATGTGTAAAAGACTTTATTAAACAGTTTTAGAACAATTTCGTATATTTCAATATTGCAATTTCTTTTTAATAATTAAGTTCTGTGATTTTTTTTAAATTTCTTGTTAATGTTTTTGACCAGTAATTTTGTTTTTCTTTTCATAATTTTTTTTTTAATAATTAACTGTTCTACAATTTTTCCTTTTGGTCGTTTATTTGAGCTTGGTTGGGTTGTCTTGACCTTCGGCTTATTTTTGTTTGGCTTTGATTAATTTTATTTTTTTTTGTTTAAATAAATTTTGAATTCTTAAAATTTTTCGTAATTTCTCATTTTTTTTAAGCAATTTCGCTATTTTTCTCCTTTATTTTCAACATTTTGACAAATCTCTGGTTGGGTTGACCTTGAAACTATATTTCTTTTCAAACATTCTTGGCAGTTTTTAACTTCTTGGATTTTCTTTATAAATTTTTATTTCAAATTTTTCTTAATTTCACGTTTTTCTAGCAACTCTTTTTGCTTTCTTTATTTTCAATTATTTTGGCAAATTTCCTTGGTTTGGGTTGGTCTTGAAACTATTTTTTTCAAACACTTTTGGCAGTTTTTAATTTTTTGATTTTTTTAGAGATTGTTCTTTCTTCAAATTATTCTCAATTTTTGGAATTTGTTTTTTTTTAGATATTTTAAATTCTTCAATTCTAGCAATTTTTTCTGCTTTCTTTATTTTTAATTTTTTGGCAAATCTTAGGTTGAGTTGGCCTTGAAACGATTTTTCCGAAAATTTTCGGCAGTTTTTAATTTCTTGATTTTTTTTAGACCTTTCTTTCTTCAATTTTTTCTTAATTTTACGTTTTTAGCAATTTTCTCCGTTTTCTTTATTTTCAATTTCTTGACAAATCTTGGGTTGAGTTGGCCATGTATCTGTCTTTTCGAAACGTTTTTGGCAGTTTTGTATTTTTTGAATTTTTAAAGATATTTTTGGTTCTTCAAATTTTTCTTAATTTCACGATTTTCTAGCATTTTTTTTTTGCATTTTTTGTTTTCAATTTTTTTGACAAGTCTTCTTGGTTTGGGTTGGCCTTGAAAGTATTTTCTTCAAATATTTTTGGCGGTTTTTAATTTTTAGGATTTTTTTAGAAATTTTTTTTCTTCAAATATTTCGTACTTTCACGTTTTTCTAGCAATTTTTAACGCCTTCTTTATGTCTCCTCAAACAGCAGCTTTTATTAATTATTCAGTTAAGTTCTTCTGAAAGAAAAAAATGTCTGATCCAGAGGAACCTTTGTAGTTTAGATTTGGACAAGAGTCTTCTGTTTTCTGTTTTTTTTTCCTGAATTTTTCATGTATTTTTAAAATCTTTTTCCAAAGAAGCAGTCAAACATGTAGAGAAAAATCGCCATTTAATTTAGTTACATATTTTATAATAATATTTAACAGAAAACAAAAAAATTCCAAAATTTTCAGTAATTCAAAATAACGTCGAATATTTAAAATCTAGAAAAATTATTTAGAATTATTTATCGTCTTGAAAGTAGATGCTACTTGACTCTAACTCTTAAATGCATTACTTTGCTAATTTCTTTTTAATTTAAAATCGATGTTTATAGCGTTTTCGATTCGCTTGCTCTGGTTGCTCTCAGAAGTATTTGCATCTTGTTTTAACATCATGTAATAGCAAGGGATGGAGATACTCTGAGTGTAGCTAGTGGAAGCGAATCGAAAACGCTGTAGAAAAAATCGATTTTAATTTTTTTTTTTAATTAATAAAGTAATGTATCATCATTATTTAAAATTTATTTCAAAAATGAAATTTTGATATGCAAAGTTCTTTTTTAATGCATAATCAGATCGATCAACTCATGTTGTTTTCTATTAAACTCTGTTTTCAAGAAAACTTTATTTCTGAACAAATAAAATGTCTTGAACGTACTCTTATACTTTCAGTTACTTTTATTAGTGTAAATGAGTTATTTATATTATTATTACGACAAATTAAATAAGAAAAATAATTTATTAGTATTCGTTTTCTTCAATTTTATCGAAAGCCACAAAAGCTTTCAATAACTTATTCATTTTTGTATAAATTTTTTGAACGAACACTTCTCAAAGCAGCAATCAGAGGACATCCATTTAAATTTTAAATATTTTTTTTCAAGCGAAAATTATTTATTCAACGCCGCCGTTAAAATTCAAGGCAAAGCGAATTCCTATCTTTATCACCGAGTATTTGATCACATTTACCAAACAACATTACCAATAACACATTTCACAGAAATTTCCAATTAATTTCTGAACTGCTTTAAAACCTGTTCACTTACGCTTACCTGGAAACAGGTCTAAAACTCAAGGCGAAAGCCTAACATTTTTTTTTGTGTAAACAAACTATGTGTATTGCATTATTCCGTTTTAAACGCGATTAAAACAATTCAAGGCCAAAAATACTACGAGCACTTTAAACTCTCAACAAATCTCCGATTCTAAAATAATCCCACCTCACTTTCGCTTCCTCATTTAAATTACGCATTCCTTTCGCTTGAAGTGAGGTGAGTAGAAGTGCGGTTGGCACGCAGTGGATTTTTTTGCGTTGTCTGGTCATTTAGGCCTCATTTGCACCAGTCTACTGGTATCTATTTCCCATCGAATCAATTATTATAATAATCGTTTCCAGGGAGTCAACTAGAGCTTAAATTTTAAATGCAAATGACCCTAGGACTTCTAACTTTTGTGACTTACCATAGTTATGGGCGTTTAGGAACATCTGCAAAATACTCATCACTCCCCCAGCCACATCCAATAAAACAGCTTCGATGCTCCAGCCCTCCGTGTTTTGCCTTTTATAGTTCATCAGGGCCTAAAAATTACAGGGCTTAAATCTTAAACCCAAAGTTGATTTTTGGCTACTTGTGAGTACCTGAGGAGCGTACTTGCAGATGGTAACCATGAGCTTGATGTAAGAGCAAATATACAGAAAATCAAGCCATTGAATGACGTTGCAACCCGAGAGAATCGCAGACACCACCAAAACGGCAGCCGAGACGTAATGGAAACCCTTTCCAAAATTCGAGATTTTTTGGTCCCCCCTTTCGTACCAGAAGCACTGAAGACATGTGATTGCGGTCAGCGCGATTCCGTGCAAAGCAAAAAAGATGTCGTTGGGAAAGACTGATATTATACTCTTGGGGTACCTCTGCGAATATTCCTCCTAAAAAACCAGCGCCTAATTAAAAAAAAAAAAAAACAAAAAGGGAAAATGGGCGTGGGGACTTGCTTTAATCTGTGGGATGTAGTATAATCCTAAGTTGAAGGCGGCGTAGCAGAAGTACCCTGTTAGGTTGATGGCGAGGAAGTCAAAATTTAGGCCAACTACGCTGAAAAAACTCGCTATAAGTAACACCATACGCATTTTTTTTTAAGTCTTTTGGGCACCTACCTCTTTCGCTTGTAATTCTCGTAGATTTGGGGGTAAAATGAGATCGACCAGGCGAGGAAGTACCCCCAGCCCATTATTATCGAAAGAACCTCGACGAATTCGCTCTTGTATACTTGGATCGTCACGAAAGCCTCTTTCACACTGTAAATTTTGCAAGTGGCAAAACGCAAGCATATTTTGAATCGCCTTACACTGGGAATGAAGAGACCGTCGTAATATGGGATTCCCCGGCGGTCAGTGCGTGTATTCCAATGGATTTCGTCATGTTGTCATCGTAAACCGTGAAGAATTTGGGGTGGACGAGTATAACTTGGCTGAATTCGACTTCGAGTTGGATGGTACGATCATGGCCATCAGGAATGCGTCTGGAAGGTTTAGGGAATCCATTATTTTCGATTGGCCAAAAGGATTAATCAGAACAGGGATCGTGGGGATGAGGCCATTAACATTTTTCATTTACCATACGAAAGCATCTGTGTGTATTGTTATCAATCAGATTCCTTTGAGTTTCAATTGATTCCAGCAGTCGCAGACAGAAATCCTCGCTGGTCGCATCGTACATTTCACAGGATCGATCGATAAGCTCGAAACTATTTGAAACTTTTAAGTAAAATTAATGTTTACAAGTAGCCCTGCGACGTGCAATAATGGCACTTTAAAAACTCCGCGGGTAAGTGCAACCCCTGAAAACATATCGTTCTCTCCATCAGCTAATGCGATCGGAAGCGATCGAAGGTGACTGTTCTTATTGTTCTTTGCTAAACTCCTCGAGTGCAGCAGTGAGTTTTGTTTTGCTCCGGTTGACCTCGGTGATACTTCTTTTATTCAAGGATTTTTTTGCTGCTTTTTAATCGCGCAAGACGTATTAATACTGATGTAACAACGTCATCGATTTCGAAACGCTGGATCAACCCGATATGCGTTATCGTTTCGCTGCGTAATTCGTATTGTGGAGACGTTATCGTCCGCTGGAGTTCAGCGTAACGGCCGTGAGTGAATGGATATGTGGAGGTTTTGAAATTTTATTTTCGACCCAGGACCTCGATATCGTAAGGAGAAAAAAAAACGTTCTGAAATTATTTTAGGAAATAAATAATACACGCTTGAATTTTATCTGCTGTACATACATATTTGGGGCAACGGTTGAAAAAAAAATCAGTCAAAACAAAATTTTGACTGATGCAACAGTAACATCATCATTTTACAAATTTTGTTGACCACATCGCGTTGATTGCACAGAAAAACAAAAACAATGGAATTGGTTCCACTTTGTGGATATTTTATTTCAAAATTCAAAAAAAAAGTCAGTCGTCGTCAAAATCCTAATTAATTCTGCGCATTCATATTTAGATCAGAATTAAATATAAAATGCCAAATTAAAGACATAAGTTCGACGAAATACTAAAGTTCTTTCTTGATGATACGTGAATAATGATTTGGTGACGAATTGAGTTGTTGATTATTTCAAAAGTGCTTGTGTTTCGCGTTCAGAAGATTCATAATAGAGAACTGCGGTTACTTAATTAAAAAAGTGAAACTACGTTAAAACTCCTTAAGAAGATTCGAAGCGATGAAAAAGAATATCTGAACTGTCTTATCGGTCATTATCATTATCGATCGATGAGAGATTCAAAGAAATTTCAAAAATTACACCTCTTTGAATCTTCTTAACGTTACAGCGTTGGGTTCGGGGCGCTCAGGTACTTAGTTCGCCGGTTTCTGTGAGAAGGCTTGCCGGGGGCGCTTGGGCTTAATAATGCAGGTAGTTTCGGGAAAGCTGCGGAGCATTCCCGTGCGTACGCGACTTTTCATATCTGGAAGCGAGCAATCACTATAAAAACGGATACCGGGCGCTGCCGGAACAGTTCTTATTTAGAAGCGAAGAATACGAGCAAGACGGAGCTATATACGGCCATACAATAAAAGAGCGAATTGTTAAAATAAGTGTATCTAGTGTGTTCTGTTGTGTAGACGATTTTTTTTTATAAAGGGTTTAAAATTAGTCGACGAGTATTATTTACGAGCCCCGACCAATTTTTTACGCTTTTTCAAACTCACTCCCTTAAATTATATGAAAATAAAATCAGAATTTTATAAAAGTTTGAAGAGTGGCATGCTTTACAGTTGTTAGGTAACGAGTAGGACAAGTGAAGCACGTGCAAGATCAACAGCACCATCTCTTGGTCAGCTCTGGCAAACAGTTTCTTGTTAGTTAAGTCGCTAAACTTAACTATAACAGCGTCATCTACTAATAGTTTTAATGTTTAAAAATGGTAAAGTGAAGGAAATTACGCTAGCGCCATCTTCCTATGGTTTAACTCTATTTTTTGTAACAAGAAGTACAAGTCAAACATGTAAAATTAAGAGCGCCATCTCTTGGTCGTTTAATAAAAAAAAGACTGTCTCTATTCCCAGAAATGTTTCATTATAATCGACGTGGCGCCAATTTTTTAAAATCCTTGAACCTCATTTTCAACGTTGGCGCCGTCTCTTAGCTAATCTAAGTACTGCAATCTATTAGATTTTTCGGACGAGTCAATATCATCATTGATGGTGGCGCCATCTCTTGGATATCATTCGCAATCTTCAGACTTCTTGTATTAAACTTCTTGGCACCGACTGATTTTATTTGAGACACTTTCCAGTATTCGACTCCTTGCAAAAAAAAAAAACAATTTTTAAAAGGGTTTTTAAGTGTTCGAAGTTAAGAGAGCCATCTAGTTAATTCGTTCGATTTTTCTTGTTTTTGTCTAATACATGTGGAAACGAATGGAAATATACAATCGCCACCTCGTTAATGGTTTAGCCTTAGCTTTAGGCCGACAACTCAGTCTTAACAGTCCTAGGATTAAGAGCGCCATCTCTTGGTCAACTTAATATAGTTAGTCGTTAGCCGAGTAACCAAACTTAATAGCGCCATCTACTAATAGTTCTACTGTTTAAAAAATGGTAAAGTGAGCGAAAACACACTTTTTAAGGTTTAATTATATATTTTTTTTTGAGAAAATTGATCTTAGACTTAAACGGACAAGAGCTGACTTGTTTTATAACACGGACAAGTCAAGCAGATAAAATTAAGAGCACCATCTCTTAGTCATTTAATTAAAAAAGTAAGTCTATTCCTGGAATTGTTCAACATAATCGCCGGTGGGGACAGTTCTTCAAACCGACCATGAAACTACTCGGAAGGTTCAACCTCACTTTCGACGGTGGCGCCATCTCTTAGCCAATCTAACTAATGCCATCCATTATTAAATTTTTTCGGGCGATTTAATCTCATCATCATCATTGACGATGGCGTTTGTATATTACTCACAATCTCTTGATTTCGTTTATTAAATTCTTTGCCAGCTGTCGATTTGATGTGGACGAGGTATTTTCCGGTATTCGACGCTCTGCAAGAAAAACATTTTAAAATGATTATTAAGTGCTCAAAGTTAAGAGAGCCATCTCTCGTCGGTTTAGTTAATTCGTTCAATTTCTCTCTTGCAACGTTCTTGTCTGAAAACGCTCTTAATCTTAAGATAAACCCGACAACTCAGTCTGAAGACCGACAACTCAGTCTTAACAAGGTTGAGTCTTAAGATTAAGAGCGCCATCTCGTGGTCGTCCAGTAAAGAGTTTCATTCATTGAAAACTCTTGAAGTTCGTATTTTTTTTTAATGACGTTAACTACACGGATTTGAAAGGTTATGGGCAATTTTATGGAAGTTTCAACTTTATCGTAGCATCCTTTATAATAGAGTACAGACATTGATGTGAAGTTTGGAGGATTTATGGCGAATGGCGGAAAGAGAAAAACAGTTGACCAGTCAAATCAATTACTCTATTTCTTCTATTTACCTACAGGGGTTTAGTTTCCTTTGCTGAGTAACTGTTTTTGCAATCATGAATCAATCCAAAGTCCATATCATGTCTACTTATACTTTTATTATAAAGAACTCGCCGCCGATGACGCCATCTCTCGGTCGCCATTTGAAATTTAACCAGCGCCATCAACTAAATTCCCTAAAAAACCCATCTTGAAGGTTGCGCCGGCTTTTAGGGATTATTCGAAATCTAATCATCCCCTTCTATTAATTTTTTGGCTGTCGTTCATGTATTCAATTTTTTAAAAGTGAGAGAAAAATATTTTCGGCGATCCAATCTATCCATTCTCCTCTTACATCAAATTATTCCAAAGTTTCAATTTCATCAATCATCGACACTGACGCCATCTCTTGGTCGATCGTTCGAAATCTAACTAGCGCTAGCGCTATCTTTTGGACGTCATCGTCATTCCAAATCTACCTTCACCTATTAATTTTTTTGCTGTGAATTATAGTTTTTTTTCCGGACGAGTAATCTCAACTTTTGCAAAAAAAATTAAAAACATGATAATTATTAATCAGATATAATAATTCTGTGAATTCTCTCTATAAATCAAATTATTTATTTAAGGATTTCCAACAACAAACAAACAAAATCATCTGCGATGCAGACTTCATTTATCATTTCTGTTTGATTTAAATGTTTACCCGACTTCACCGGAAAACCAAGTTAATTCACGTGAAAGAAACAATTTGGAATAAATAGTACAAAGAGTACGTATTTTTAGTTTGAGACGTAGGCGAATTAAGCATTAACATCCACTTATCTGGCGTAAGAAAAAATATATATACATGTAATGCGTGTACAGTCAACATAACATAATGTTATGTTGAATGTAAATGCTCGATTGATGATTGTATACTCTGGCTTGCAGGATGTAGCTACTTTCAGTTTTGAAGTCGTCAAAATCAGTTGTCCAACGAAGTAATGGTTGATTTTAACGGCATCGTCACGTATACAACTTTGTTGAATGCATGCTTTTTTCTATACGAGCGAGCCTAACAAACAGCACAGCATACTTGCTCTTCTTACAAAATTGTTGTCATTTTACAACAAAAGTTTCATTGGTGCGTGCTATTAATTACAAGCCAGTCACGCCAGAAACATAAAACATCAAATACGTATATAATTAAATAAAGAGAAACACACAAAAGCAACATAAAATTCAAATTTAGTGCGCTTTGAATTATTTAAAAAACGAATAAATATACAATGTTGTTTGTAACTCTTCATTAACGAAGAGGCGTCTCTATTATAACAACAACAACAACAAAATAATGTTTTTTTTTTTTGTGTGGTAGTGTTCGTACATGCCCGAATTTTCTGTTTGGTCATTCATCGCCGAACACAAACAAATTATCGCCATCTACAGCGATGTTCCGCATTAACGTGTCGTTGTTATTCAGCGGTTATCTCTCCGCTGAGTAATTCCCAGCGTTGATTTCTGCGGTATGTACAGCGGATTGTTTCATGCCACAAAGTACTTTTAAACCAGAAATTTTAAATCAGCTTTCCCATAAGCCATTTAAAATGCGATTGTGCTTTTGCAAATTGCAATCTGCTTGTGGATTATAGTGAAGCTTTTTGAATCATTTTATATCAATTCGCATGACGAAAAATCAAAATTTATTATTGTTACAAGTGTCTGCCTTTTAATTTTGGATTCATCTTCGCAGTGGCGGATGAAAATTGCGCAAGAGTTTCTGATGCGAGTCAAAATTACAATAAAATAAATTTTTATTCGTCAGTCTGATTGATAAGAGTCTAGACGTAGAAGTATCTGTATCTGATAGCTTAGGCAAGTAGCAGAAGTGGTTGTAACAATATCTGTTATCTATTATTTACGTCTGAATATAAAATTAAAATTAAACGACTTCTACATAATAAATAGGGTATTTATTTGACTCGTGTCATACATAGTGAATTTACTCATCGTAAGAGCGTAGCTATAGGCAAGGCGCGCTACATTCCGTTGCATGTCATCAGTTAATGATGACATATACTTATACATATACTTATTTACTTAAAACGCAATATACATACCGTGAAATTTTTTTTTATATAACTGAACATAGAACGCAAAAATTTCTTTGCATTTTAAATATTTATCAACGCAGCATGAGTCTGACGTCATCGTTAACTAAGACGTGCAACGGAATGTAGCGCACCTGGTCCATAAAAAGAAGTTCTATTTAAAAACTTATTTATTCTCAACGTTTCGTCCTTTGTTATGAAAGATGAATATTGGCCGAGGATTATCAAAGAAAAAAAAATGCACATGTTAAGTTACAGAATGAGAACCGAATACAGTCAGTTTCCCTAACAAAGTCTCTGAAAGTAGCAAATTCTCAGCCAGTTTATAAAAAGTGTCATGGCAGCAAATGTTTATAACTTTATACCTCATTTAATTTTCTTTTTGAATTTGCTTATTTAATTCCAGAAAACTAATTTTCTGGTAGTTTTAAAAGGTTATTTCACTATCTCTTTAAAGCTATTATGACAAAGTCGCAATTTTCATTCGCTTCGCCACTGCGAGGTTAAATTCAAATATTTTTTTGTTACGTCTTTAACACTGACGTCTGTGTGTAATTGAATTTGATGGACATTGAAGGACACAAAACTAGACTCATCGAAATAAGCAGAAAAAAGTATTAAAGGCAAAAAAAAAAACGTTGTAGTGATTATGAAAGACTTGTAAATGCTGTAATTCTGAGAGGTAGGTATGTCGCATAAATATTTGTGTTAACGTCTACGTGAGCGTAACGGTATAAATTAATGGTGCAGCAACAATAATTGCGTAAGAATTAACGGAAATGCGTAAGTGTGTAAATCAAGGAGGAGAATTAAGTCGTTGCTGCTGGTCTGTCAGCTCTTTTTATAACATCTTGTTGAAAGCACTTTGTTATTTGAAAGACAAAAACATTAAGGCCCAGCTGTAGTTATAATTCCAAGTTAACTTCAAACCAAAGTTTAAACCATAACGATAGCTTTAGCTGGTGTATACAGTCACGATCAAGCTAATCGAGACCGATTAACACTTCTGTAACCCTTACGATTAGCATCACTAAGGCCGCAGTTAGCTCACAGTGGTCCCGATTAGGATGATCGCGACTATACAACTGGGCCATTGTACACGTATCAAATTTTAAAAAAAAACTTCTAAACTTGTTAAGTTTAGAAAGAGACGCTCTTGACTTAAAAATTGTTTGCAAATTTTTTTATTAGAGTGAAGATTTCAATATTCGAAAATTAAATTAAAAGCAAAACACGTTAGCCCGTTTTCTTACCTAATAAATAAAGTCGATTTTAACTAAAGTTTAGAAATAGCTTTATGCCAGGTTCACGAGTAAGAGAGTGACGAATGAACGTTGCTCTGAGAAATAAACGTGTCACTCTCCCGCACATTAAATTAACATAAAGCTACACCGTTTCTTGTTTATTTTAAACACAACGTTAGTTCAAGATGACTTTAAAATCATGAGATGCGAATACAGGTTAATATTTTACAAAAAAAAATAAAATATTTTTCACGATCGTTGAAAATTCATTAAGGAAATTTACACTAATAATTTCATCATATTCTTATCAAGGACAGTTTAAGTGTTGCACAAATCTCGACGCTTCACAATCTCACCGAGAGAAGAAGCTGTCAATCGATAGTGAAACGTAGAGATTTGTGCGAACTTAAAGCTGTCCGTGATAAGATTATAATTACTTGCAAGAAATTTTTATAATGAAATAGTCATCAAAGTTTTCATCTTTCATGGGTCTAGTTTAAATTTGTAACATTTTTTTTGTGGCTGTTAACAACCAGAACTGTTACTGTTTCAAATTACTTTACATTTTTCTAATTTTACGATCTACAAAGCGATCAAATAATGATGTAACAATTCTTCTATTTACAATTTATTGTTGCTTTACCTTTTCATTTATATCTTGAAAATGTTGTTATTTTCGTGACTAACTACGAAGATACGGAAAATCCTTGAAGGCGATTTAATTTTTCAATGGAATTCACAGGCGTTTTCAGTTTTCAGTCCGACTTTAGAACATTACATGCGCCTATCATTGCAACACGACGCAAGTGGGCGTAAACTAAAATTAAATTTGCGCATATTTCCGAACAGTACTCACGATAAAATCAGCTGTACGTCCGTTGTCTCGTTAATCAGCATTCGCAGGCTGCTTTCGGAAAAGCGGATTTCCCCAAAAACCGGATGTGCCCCTGAAAAATCGTCACTGAAACTCTTGCAAAAATTAAAAAAAAAAATTAAATTAAGACTTGCCTGCGAGGCAGATGAGGAGCAGCAGAAGCGACAACATCTTCACCAGATGAAAAATAGACTACAACGACGAACACATGCTCTGCAGGCACTAAATAACGAAAGTCGTCTGCACGGTGCAAGATTGGGGACTAGTGTGTGTTGAAATAGTGATAACTCTCTTGACCCCACTACAGTTGAACTAACTTGGTGGTATTTCGGCAGTCGATTTTAGAAGTTTTTTAGAAAATCGGTTGTGATAAGGCGATAACGAAAAATGAATGCAACTGACTGCATCTTAGCCAGGCAGGTTCTGCAGAGTGGACTTCCCACCTTCAAGCCTGTTTGCGGTCATATACATGTTATTTTTTTTTTTGTATTAAATGCACGTCGCCTTTTTAAATGCCTCGCGGTGCTAAAGCAATAACAAACAAACCATTTGCGTAATTACTGCCGCTGTCATTGTGTGTGCAAGTATAAAAGTCTTGACGTAAAGTGGCGAGTTTGCTTTAAATCTTTGCAAGTCTCTTGGATTACATTTTCCAAAATCCAAATCACAAAGGAAGACAAGGAAGGTGATCTGACGACTTTTCACTTTTCATCATCGTCATCAGCCAACCAACCTCATCGTATCGTGAAGTATGAGGTACTCTGTACCCCCCAAAAAGTTGAGTTATTTTATTCATTTGAATTTAGCTTCAGACCTTGTTTTTGCAATAATGTCAAAACACAGAAATAAACCTAGGGACGAATTTGCTATATTTACAATAGGACATGTTACATGTTCCAGATCTTTTTCATAAGCCTGGTATAGTGTGTCTACATACCGGGTGGAAAGTTTCAAATCCGAACATAGCAAAGTTCCACTGAGAACTATGTTTCTATAGATTACTGCTCGCCATTTAAAGATACAAAAATGGTTATGGTATTAAATGAAAGGTAAAATTAAGGCCAATGTTATCGTTTTAAAATTATTCCTATTATGTTAATACTTTTGAAATAGAAATTAATTTTTTAAATTTCAAATGAAAAATGTAGTCGCCTTAGTATGTCAGATTTGAAGTTTGCAATTCAATAACCAGAATTTTGTACAATATGTTTCTTATTTAAAATAAAATTACATTCATCTGTGTAGCATATTGACGATAAAAAACTGTTAGGAATTATTTATTTGCTCTTGCATTACATCACAAAATACTTTCCTGCTATTCTTGTTAATTTCAAAACAATGTTGATGGCAACATAATTTGTGGAATTGATGTCTTTTTTTTTAATATTCTTTACAGTTGTGTGTTACTTATTCTTGAACAGTGTGAGATTTATTTAATTCTTAGTACAATTGAATTTAAAACTGATTGAGTATCGACGTGTGTCAGTATTGATTGTCCACGGCATCATTTCAAGTTTATTGATAGTATCAGAAACAACAGTATTTTTATATGCAAAGACGTAGAATAGAATTATCATTCTAATAAAGAAAGAATTGTTGTAACTTAAACGACAAGAGTACCTACCTATTATTTGCTCTGTACAATAATTCATAATACTTTTTGACTGACGTATAAATTATTTTCCATTCATTGAAAGAACTGAAAGTTTCAAAGCTGATATTAGGCGACTAAATGTTTCGTTTAAAATTTGAAAATTTTATTTATATTCCGAAAGTATTAATATTTAGGTATAATCTTAACACCATAATATTGTCTATAATTTTCTCTTTTCTTTAATACCATTGCTATTTTTGTATCTTCAAATGGCGAACAGTAATTCACAAAAACATAGTTTTCGATACAAGTTTGCTATGTTCGGGTTTGAAACTTTCCACCCGGTATATCGGGCGACCAATTAAATTTCATATGAGAGCAGGCTTTGGAAATTAGAAACGTGTTTTTGATTCATCCCGAATCATTATCAACGAAAAATAGCAAATGTTGAGCGTGTTGGTCAACTTAGAGATAAATTCGAGTTCACTAAACGCATTTTGGATTATTTGCTGTGTGTAGGTTGTTTAACTCTCCAGCTTTCTTAGATTAGATAGATCCTTAGATTATACGTTAGTTTACCAAATGCACCCAATATTTTTCTGGATAAGGCCAAATATAAACAAGTACTATTAGGTCGTGAAAGAAAATGGATTAGTTTTTTGGAAATAATGAGCCACTAATCAAAATAGTCTTTTGTAACGGAAATAGTCCCATGTGGTGTTGAAGGTGTTGTCTCACCTATTCGGGAAAACCTTTCTCGAAGCTCATTCTCTTGCAAATTAAGATTTTTTTGGCTATATTTTTCACCACCAAGAAAAAAGTGGGCTAATCAATCTCCGATGACTACAAGCCAACTTTTTGCAATTGCTGAGCAACATCCCATAAGATCCAATGTAAATATTTATTAATTTTTCACTTTATAATGTAAGTCAAAACAATGTCTAAGTATTTCTAGAAACTACAAGTTTATTGTCACGGGTACCAGGAATAAAATTAAACGCATTTTTCTTTCAGGACAGACATACCAACGTCCTCGAAAAGCAGGAATAATAATTATTCGAATATGACCTCGAGTATTTAAGAACAATCTTTTATTGTTATTGAAGAGTCCTATTTTCGTTCGTATCATTTAAATGCATCACCTACAACGTTTCCTGATGATTAATGAGCGGACGAAATAAGGCAACGTCACGTGCGTGAGTATGCAAGAAGTAGGAGGCGCTGTGCTCAATGAAAACCAACTCAAGACGTCGGAATGTTTACGAATCATTGCTAACATGAACATAAAAATAGAAGGACAAGACTTTCTAACCTGTGTAGAATTGCAGCCAATCATGTCGTGCCTAAAGAAGAAGAACTCACGCAAAGAACGTGTTAAGTCAGTTTTTTGGTGTATTTTCAGGTTATGACGCGTTTTGGTAGCCATTTCAGTGTCCAATTAATTTCCAAGTAAAAACCATATTTAATACGCATGATATAAAAATTATTTTAAACGGTTTTCCAAATTTTTCGGGCGACTTTAAACTTTAAACCTTAAGAATGTTCTCCTGTAAAATTAGAAAACATGTTCTTCGCGTGAGTTCTTCAAATGTTTTGTAGTGCAAGATAACTGTTGGTGTACTTTAGGGTTTTATATTTCGTAAGGTTTGAATGATCACTGACTTCACACTGAAGTACGATTTAACATGGAAGCGCTTGGTTACTAGCTTTAAAAGTTGTCTTAGCTTTTTTTATCATGTCGATGGTATATTAATGATGAATAAAGCCCGGATATTTAGGCTGTAAAAAAGTCGAAAAATGTGTGTACTTGATTTGGACGACTTAATTATGATACCAGGTATTTATTTTCTCCTGGTAGGATCTTAAAAAGAATTCACACTTTATTTAATTAAGATACTTTATTGTTTATTAAATTAGAACTACCGGAATACGACTCACTGGAAAACACAAATGATACACGTGCAGCGTTATATAACGAAAGCATTAGTCAACTTACAATGTGCCGAGAAATTAGATGTTAAAAATTTATTCAATGCTTTGCCGAACGTAAAATATCGTTGGAACGTCGGTGAGTCATAATGCAACAGAAGAAACAATCATGTGAGGGCTCCTGATTCCTACAAGCAAACCTTGGCCTACTTTCGCACATTGGTTACATAATACCAGTCTCCAGCAAAGTAAAATCAGGATTTTTTAAACACCTACGCCTACTGCAAAGGCCATGCAGACTCGAAAGGAGGTCAATCATTTTATATAAATAGGAATTACTGATTAGTAGGGAGTTCGACCAGAAATTTGCCACGGTACACGAACTCCTGCCATCTAGAAAAGTGCCTCTTCAGTTCCGAATGTAATTCAGTCTGTTTGACGGGCGTCTCAATTTTCCTCGCTGTGAAATTTTCAAAATGCAAAATTTTTTAAATCAGTTAATTTTCCTAATTTATTTTTATTTAATTAAAGTGTACCAAAGAAGCATCTACGATCGGCGAGGGGGAGTTTAGGTAAGTGCGAACAACTCGGACTAGTAAACGGTCATGAAATCCCACATAATTTAATTAATTTTGGTGTATACAAAATCATTGAAAACTTCTCTAATTTTGTCGTATTAATTTTTTTTTTTTTTGAGTTCCACTATCGTCACCAAATTATACTTGGAATGGTAATAAATTCGCTCCACTTTGAACTGGTCGGCACAATCACGTTCATATATTTCTAGCTGATAAGATTGATAGATTTCATTTTAGTTTCATTTCTTTTTAGTGATCAGAAACATTTAAAACATCTTTGTTAGAGGTGTATGGAATACCTCTCCCATTCCATTAATCCTATCTCAAAAGCTATTGTCAGCTTATTTAACAGATTGAAGACATTGGACTTGCAAAAAGAATACGACATGGTCTATTTACTTAGACCGTTGAGTAAAAATAATCCTTCCTTGTTAATCAAACAAATAAGTCATTTTTTATCTCTCGATTAAAAGTAAATATTGGAAAGCGTTTGTTACCATCCTCACTCATGTGCACTTTTTGTTGCCTATGCTCATTACTGAGTTTAATTTCTTGCACGTACTCAAAGCCATGTTTCTTCTTTAAATGTAATGAAACAGTTCTATATACAGATAATATTTATTGAGATTTTATTTCATAAAAAAATATTACATTATTGTAAGTTCCTCAGACTCGTCATGTACCCTTCCCCATGATTGACTTCTCCTCGTCGAGCATATTTTCAGTTTCTTGGGCAGTATATCCGTTATAGTCTTCTCTGTATAAAATGTAGTGCTGGATGATGAAAATTACGTCGAAAAGGGCACTGAGCAAACCCAACCAGAATTTGGTCGGGTTTTCCATCAGACCTTCCCACTCATCTGCAACATCAAAGAATTCTTAAGCGCTTTTCCTGCTTTCTTTGGAGAACTGGTTATTTGTGGATTGCCTTCATTGGCTTTTGTCGCGAAACGTATGATGTATGATGTATGATGATAACCAATAGCAGCAATCACCAAATACCCAATTTTCCAAGCAGGAAAAAACAGCTTTTAGGGCTTAGGTCAAGTTTTTATATACAGGTTGATTCAGGCTTCTACGTAGGCGGTGCAGGTACTCGTATGCGTTCCAAACGGATTGAGCAAAAAACGATGATTACGTACCGTAGTTGTATGCGTTCAGACACATTTGTACTATGCTGAAAATTCCTCCGGTTAAATCGGCGAGGACATTGTGAATGTTCCAGCCAACCGTGCTTTTCCTGCGGTAATTCATGTAAGCCTAAAATAGATCGTCATGTTTTAAAATACAAGAATCAAATGAAATCAATCTTTTACTAACTTGTGGAACGTACTTGACTATCGTCACGCTTAATTTAATGTAAGAGCAGATGTACAAGAACTCCAACCATTCGAGGGCACCCATTCCTGCCAGAATGGCGGAGGTGAGGAACATTCCTGCGAAGGACCCGTGGAACCCACGCGCCACGTAGGAGATCTTTTGAGTTCTTCTCTCGTAGATGAGGCACTGCAAGCCGGTGATGATGGTGACGATCGTGCCGTGCACCGCGAAGACGACGTCGTTTAACACCACCGGGATTACACTCCTGGGATATCTGACTGAGTATTGGTCCTGAAATTTTTTTTTAATTTCAATGGTGGAAGTGCGTTGGGGGTGTGACGACTCACCCTCATTACAGGTATGGCGTAAAGGCCGACGTTAAAAATGCTGTAGCACGCGAAGCCGACGATGTTCAAGGAAACGAAATCGAAGTTAAGACCTACAACACTACACGACGAAAAATTGGTAATGTTTTTAGGAGAAACACAAATGTTTTCCGGAAATTTTTTTTTCTGAAGGGCATCTTGTTTTATAAATATTCTAGGTGTTTCGACTTTTCATTTGATTTCAGTCGTGAAAGTTAACACTTTTGAGTTCAAGCCGGAATTTAAAGATCAGCGCCGCAGTAAGGGCGGGACGGAGAGGGTGCATCAACCGGAGGGGCGCCAATTTTCATTGCATATATCGCGGTTTATCTGTATTATTTTTACATTTTTTTTAGAGTTGATTTTGTTGAATAAATATCGTGCAAGATTGATGAGATGAAAGGTCTCGACGAGCGGAGGTCGGAAATCGTGCGGGTACGATTTTTCTTCAACCCAAGATGGCGGTGCAATAATCAAAATTGATCGCGTCAAAGATAAATCCGTGTTGTCGCATTTCAGGTGAAATGTTTCGACCAGCGACGGTTGAAAATCGGGTCTTTTCGAATTTTCGATCCAAGACAGCAGTCTAAAGTCGGTGGATTATTTAAAGGGCCCGAGACGTAAGTGTTTCTTGAAAGTCTGATGCAGTCACCGGGCTAAAAGATTGGTAGTTTCTCGTTTTGACGCCGTTTAGGGGTTGAAAAAAAATTGAGGAAAAATTTTGCGAGTTTGCTTCGAATCGGTCAGTACGCTTCGTCACATAACAGATGAAACGACTCGGTGAGCGGAGGTAGAAAAGGCCGGTGGATTTTTTTAACGGGTCAAATACATAATCTTTTTTTGAAATACGGATCTGCGCGCACTCGTATCTAGAGTTTGATGCAACTACCGGATTCCCTAGTACTTTTTAGGCCCGATTTTACCACCTCCTGATAAATTTAACCGTCGGTTAATATCCAAGGAAACCATTATCGGCACAAAGGTTTCCAAGGATATTAACCGACGGTTAAATTTAACAGAAGGTGGTAAGATCGGGCCTTACTCGTATGAGAGTGGCAGTTTCGCGTTTTGATGCCGTTTAGGGGTCGAAAAAATTTCACGAGTTTGCTTCGTCGGATATCAGATGAAACGTCCCGACGAGTAGAGCTGGGATATCATGGCGAAGGTTCGATTTTTCGATCATAGATGGCGGTATAAGTCCGGTGGGTTATTTAAAATTTTCTTATTGCGGCACTGTTAATTAAAAATAATGAAAAAATTTTTGGGGGCGACGCGACGTCAAACTAAAAATATAAATTTAAAGAAACTTATGATTAAAAAAAAATTGTTTTTGATTTTACTGTGGTTATTTGACCTTGCAGTTGCGACTTGAGTGACAATAAATTTGTTGCTTTCTGCACACGCAATTTTTTTACCGAACATTTTAACCGAAAGCTTTTATTTATCTCGTCCATAAATAATTTATAACTGCAACGTATCTTCACTTTAATATAATTCGTTCTTTGGTATTTAGGTATCATGAAACATTTATTACAGGCAAAAAATTATGCAGTCGCACGTAATCTAATCTCGATCTTTACGATCAATAAACTGTGCAATATGGGCGATTGATCTTTATCTGAAATTTTTATAATCCTCGTAAGTTACGTTATTTTTTTATTATGCTTTTAAGATATGCCAACTTAAGTTTGAGAAGAATTAAAACGATCACTTTGGAACTTTTTTCATTGCTTCGTTCCTCGGTAAGTTTTGCCTTTTTAAGTCATTTACATAAAAGTTAACTTTCTGCTCACCTTTGCCTACGAAAGTTGGTCCAAATCTGTGGATAAAATGAGAAGGACCATGCAATAAAGTATATCCATCCTATTACGTTTGAGATTGCGACTATCACATCACTTTTGTGTACGTTTACAATCGTAAAACCGCCTGGCAAACTGAAAAATAAATCAGAAAAGAGTGTTTTCATATGTGATCCCGAAGTGAATAGCACGTGCAATACATACCCGAGCTAGGACTTGCGGGTTGGTCTTCCTATTAAAGAGATAACAATTCCGCGCGATGTAAGCAACTATGAAAAGAAAACTACTTACTTTAAATGAGCCGGCGATATTTCAGCAGAAACGTCGGATTTTCCTGGCTGAATGGCATGTATCTGCACAGGTATAGCCTGCGAGGAGAAATTTTCGTAAACTACCACGTGTTTGGGGTGTACGTCAATGATTTTCTCGTCCTCGATCGCAAATTTCACAGTCAAATTTTCAGTCGGTTCCGGAGGCTCTCTAAAAGAGTGAGCTTAATGTAATAAACGTGATTGTTACTTCTCGCGTGCTGAACAAACAAGATACCGTCGGCCTTTCGGTCTTTAACTGCGTGCCCTACACCTCTGCACAACGGGCCGGAATAATTTTGAGATGAGGACGAAGGATCAACATCCTCGTTCGTGAACGTCCCGTTCGTTCCAATTTATCGTAATTTTTTTTGTTTTTAAATTCATTTCATCATTTCTTAAAAAGCTGCAACAACCAACCACCCAAACATTTCATGTTAAATTAAAAAATAAGGGCAGAGCTCAGAAAAGAAATCCGGGACGCCCGGATTACTATCTCCGGGCGGAGACAATGGCGTTACGCAACGATTACGGCCGGTGTGGGATTATTTTCGGTGTGCATGTTGGTACTACTCGCCGCCGTAGGGGGAAAACGACGTCGCATAAAAAGGGGGATTATCAGTTTTTAAAACCCGTAAACCCGGCCGTTATTTATCTGCTGAAATCTCGGGCCCATAATTTTAATTACTTTAATGTAATAATATCGCTCTGCAGGGCTGATAACGCCTGTTATAAATAGAATTGTGATGGTAAACACATAATCGCTGACATAATTGTTCGAATTAAGCCCAAATTATCTGTACTGATACCATGAAATTATGAACGTCATAAATACAAAGTGCTAAAATGAAAACTCTCCCATAAAACGCGCTTTTCCAAATTAATTTTCAAAATGGGTAGTTTCTAAATCAAATTAATTGCGGTCCTCTTACTCAATTTGCAAGCATTTTTATTTGTTTTAATTTTTTCTCTGCCAGATAAGTGCCAATTCTTTCCTGAAAATAAACAGCTTAGACCATACAACCCTAACAAAATAAGTGTGCGATTTTTACAATTTTTTTTTTAAATGAACATGGGGATGTCATAACATGTATTTTTTTTAAATGTTTAACTATATTTTAAATAATTATGGACATAGTTATCAATCTTCACCATCTTCAGACATTTTTAATGAAGATGAGTCATGACATCCCCTTGTAAATTATAAATGATCGAATTTGATAATTAGATTAGACACAGTCGTAACAAGATAATTCGTTTTTGTCACATGATCTGTAGCTGAAATAGAAATTGTAGAAAAAATGTTTAAGTGCTGGTGAAGGTAAAAAATAGTATTTTAACTGTACACGAAAGTAAATCAAAAAGAAATATTATAACATGCTGAGATAAAATGAAAAAAAAATAATAATTATAAAATACGCAATCAATCATAGTATCTAAATTTAAATGAAGTTGCCTCAAACTGATAAAGAAACAACAAAGAATGGTCGGATTTAAGTAACCTGATTCACACTTTTCATAATTAATTTTGTTAATTCAGATAAAATGTATTTTTTGTAAATTTAGGTTTTGTGCTTTACTTTGTAATCACATTGTTCTAGTTTTATTCTAACATTAAATTATTTAATATCAACATTTAATTCTTGTAATTGGGACAAAATAAATTAATTCGCTACGCCACTGAATAAGCTGTTATTGTGATTGGAGTATGTTCTTTGCATTTTAATAAAACCCACTTAGGAATGTTAATTTATTGTTTTATTTTCTGCAATAAATATTTTCATAATGATCCTGGCGATTTTTGGTTTTATCTAATCTTGATTTTTACGTCTTACGATAAGTACAGCAACGATGACCATATTCGGACCTCAAACTTTTTAATCCCGTTATAATTTATGGCAAATAAATTTTACTGGTTTAACTGTTATACTTTATTTTTTTTATGTTTTTTTTTCTTAATTATTGCTAATTCATACCTAGATATCACGTTATATAAATTAGAATTATTTCATCTATTGGTTCACTTTGAAATTAATTTGGAAAGTTGAAAATTTTAGAATTTTTTGGCTTAGCATTTTATTTTATTTTTCGTAAATTAAATTCCAAATTTTTATTAGCCCGTAAAATAATTTTTTTTTATAAAGCAGACAAATTTCAAATTCTCCGTCTTAATCTTTCTCTAAAAAATTAATGAAATCATCAATTAAAATGTCATCAATCAATTTATATTTATAAATAATTTCTCTGTCGGTTCGAACCAACTTAGAGAATATTATTTCTCATTTCCATCGTTATTCACAAAAGTATTAATAACTCCCAAGAAAAAAAAAAAAAAACACTCATCTTCCTTTAAAACCGCTCCAAATGAAAATCATTTTTTTATATACATGATGTCCTGGTGATTTATTTTATTAATTTCAATCAACCTCAAACTACTGGTTCCAAATTAGTTTTCAAAAATTAAAAATGATGTTGGTGTGGCAAACGAAACGAACTATATTTGCTGGCAAGCGTATGACATAGTAATCAGAGACACACTGTATAAGGCAGACATTAATTAGGTCATTAGAAACGACTCTACAGAAAGAAAACTTTCAGAGAGCTTCCTTATAGAAAGAGTTTGTCAACTTTGTTAAATATGAGTTTGGATGTTTTTGGAAGTTATCGTAAATGATACACGCAAAAAGATTGTTTAATCAGCGTAAGATAACATGATCTAAACAAGAAACGGGAAGAATATGGAGATAGCTAGAATAAAATGCGAAAATTTACGATTTGCACACCAATCAAGAAAGGCTAAGGAAAGATAAGAGAAAAATGTCTATTACAACCATTTTAAATACTCAGGTGTGGCCCTGACTGATAAAAATGAAGAAGAACCAGGAATTGACAAGAACATTAATAGTGGGTTTAGAGCAGTTTTCTAACCTCCTGGAAATGGTGAAGTTTAAGATCTACCTCGAGCAGCAAAACTGAGAGCGTATGAAAAAAAATGATTAGATCGTCAGCTTTATTTGGAGGTGAGCAGATGAGCACATAGGAACAATTCGAAAGAAAGATGCTGAGAAAAATGTTTGGGGGTAAAAAAGATGGAGAAGAGCTAAAATATAATAAACCAATAATCAATCAAAGAAGTAAAGTCTAACGGACGTGGTTTATTAGAGAAGAAGAATCGAGTTCCAAAGCAATATCCATAGCAGATATGTTTCGGAAGAAGAGATAATGTTTTGGGGAGTTAAAGAGATTGAGAAGGTGCGTGGAGAAGAAGGGATGCAACGAAACTATAATAAATCAAAAACCAGTCCGAGAATTAGAGCCCAACGGGTAAGCTTGGTTTGGGCGTATTGTGAGGATGAAGAA
The DNA here is from genome assembly GCA_036172665.1 of Prosopocoilus inquinatus. Taxonomy (NCBI): domain Eukaryota; kingdom Metazoa; phylum Arthropoda; class Insecta; order Coleoptera; family Lucanidae; genus Prosopocoilus; species Prosopocoilus inquinatus. The sequence goes on from CM069873.1 coordinate 6,671,387, forward strand.
GGATCGAATGCCAAAATAATGTCTGCAGCAGATAAGTTGGAACTATTCGAAAGAAGAAGAGAAGAAGTTTTGGGGGTAAAAGAGATTAAGAAGGTACGTGTAGAAGAAGAGATACAACGAAAATATAGTAAAACGAAAACCAGTCAGAGGAGAGCCCAACGGGTGAGGTTTTTTGGGCATATTATGAGGATGAAGAAGAATCGGGTTCCAAGACAATATCTATAGCATTAAGTTGGAACGATTTGAAAGAAGAAGAGACAAACTCTTGGGGGTAAAAAAGATGGAGAAGGCACGCGGAGAAGATGAGTACTTAATAAACCAAAATCAGATAAAATCAGAGCTCAGGGGGAGAGGTTTGTTAGAGCAGGTTATAAGGACGAAGAAGAGTCAGTTTCAAAGCAATGTCTGCAGCAGATAAGTTGGAACGATCCCAAGGAAGACCATAAAAACATTTGGGGCTAAAAGATAAAAAAGATTGAGGAGGGGCCCGGAGAAGAAGATACCAACGAAAATACGTATAAGAAACCAATCATTAATAATCAATGGTCAGAGAAGAAGAAGACGAAGAAGAATGAGTTCCAAAGCAATGTCTGTAGCAGGTAAGTTGGAGCGATTCGAAAGAAGAAGAGAAGATTTTTTGGGGATGAAAAATAAAAAAAAAATTGAGACGGGATCCAGAGAAGAAGACACGAACGAAAATATAAGAAACCAATAATCAGTCAGACAAGAAGAAGATGACGTACAATCAATTCCAAAACAATGTCTGTAGCAGATAAGTTCAAACGATTCGAAAGAAGAAAAGAAGATTTTTGGGGGGAAAAATTGAAAAAAGATTGAGAAGGGACCCAGAGAAGTACACACGAATTAAAATATAAGAAACCAATAATCAGTCAGAGTAATAGAGCCCAACATGTGAGGTCTGTTAGGGAATGTTATTGAAATGAAGAAGAATCGAGTCCCAAAGCAATATCTACACATCAGAGAAGGAGAGAAGAAGTTGACATCCAAAAAAGAAATGGGTACAGGTAGTTAAGAGTGACAAAGAGAGAATTGTGCTGCACAGATGGACAGAAAGAATTTTGGATAGGTCCAAAAGGAAAAATAAAATGGAAGAAACAGAAATCTAGCCATAGAAGCCATGAACTTCTAAATTTTGAAATTATTCTGTAATATATTTATTAATTATTATTATATTTAATTTAGAGAGAATTTAGAGAAACGCCACGGTAAAAATTTTATAAAATCGATACAATTCAATAACCTTAGCTTCTGCTTCAAATAAACGTGTAGAATTAAAAATTGAAATTAAATTTAATATTTTAATTTATTTTAGTTATTATTAAGCCAGTACGTCGATTTTCAGAATCATTTCGTCATTCCCAGCTCTGCTTGGGAGACCCTGTTTTTATCATTGCACAGGATTAGACGATTAATTATTAGTTCAAGGTTGAACTATTGACGAAATTAATCGTCCAAGGAACAATGATTAATCGATATTTTCACGAGGCGTAAAAAAATATTTTGGTTTCGAATTTATTAGGAAAAAATATACTAATTAAAAATACTAGAAAACCTTTTTATTTCCAATGGAGTTTATTTTTTATAAGTTGGCCACAATATTGGATTGCCATCGTCTTCTTGAAGGTGAGACTTACGTTATCGTATTTCGAGGATTAAAAAAACTAGCTCAACTCAAAGAGTATTAATAATTAATACAAATATTTAGTAAATATTTTTTTTTTAAAAAAAGGGTTTAGAATGAACTTCAAATCTTTTTAACCTTCATTGCCAAATAAGTTACAAGGTTAGGATCGAGGTTTTCAACTTCACCCATAAATTAACTACTCTTCCAAAGCAAACAAATTTTAGGGCATACTAATTTAGAAAAGAAATTAATGTCTTAGTGTAAGTTTGTTCTTGGAGTCCACAATTTCGTGTTAACAAGTAGGAATAACCTCGTTACGACTCTGCCTTTTCTAAGGAATTAATTTGGAAGATTTGTTAGGCGTGAATTCAGCAACATATTTGCTTAAGAAAAGCAACAAAATCGCACCACCAACAAGCACTTTTGAAAGAGAAACAAAAAGACTTACGTGATTAAGTACTCAACGGTCGCATTGTCGTGCAGCCTTACGTTCACTTCATTTTCAGAAAACTCGCACAGAATTCTCTGGAAACCTGTTACGGAAATTGGAGTTGTTTGCAAACGCAAGTTGAGGCCTTATAATACTTACATGTGGCTAAAACGCACATGAAAACAGCAACATTCCGTTTTTCAACCATTTTCGGTAACTGCAGTTTTAATTATTGGTTTTTTTCTAAGTCTTTATTGTTACGCCATGCCCCAACGAATGAAAGCTTCATCCCAGTGTGTGCCATGTTATTCTGAATCAGGGGCTTAAGCTTATTACAATAGATAGATAAACGATCATAAAGATAAAGGCGTTTCTGAAAAACCTTTCGGAGTTCTCCCGGCATTTTTCTGCTGGAAAGTTTCATCCAATGAGCTGCAGGAGTTGATGTAGGGCAAAACTTCGTCTTCGTTTTTAACGTGAACTTCGACCTACCAGGCGATCGTTATTTACTGCGGGGGGGAACATGGAATTTGGGGACACGCTGTTTATAAACACAAATCCTACATAATCCGCGCTCTCAGAACTTTCATTGACTGGAAATCTCCCGGATTACGGATCTGCTCACCTATCTCGCTGCCCATATTTTATTTATTGTGCAAGTCGGGCAGTAATACGCGAATAAATCACGGGGATTTAATTGACATTGAAAAATATGCATTAGATTTTGATACCAAGGATTCTTATCTAAACATTAGTTTCGTGTGTTTCGCCTACGTTTCGATTTTGCATTTTCAGTTCGAACTCAAAAACAAAAAGGTGTTTAGTGCCCGAAACTGACGCGGATTAATTTCGGTGCAGTCCACATGAGCAGATTAAAGTCCGGATTTATTGATGCATTATGCATTGAGCCTTTAATATGATTGGTCTAGTGACATGCGCTACTGATGGTTTTAATCCAAATTTATTTTGTTTGTCGCTTTGCTTGTTTTGAACATCAAAACTCTGAAGGAGGATCTTGAAATTAGAAACATTAATGCCTCTAAGATCGAGAAGGTTGTTAACCTTTACATTGATTTTATCAAAAAAGAATTAACTTAAAATTAAAATTTGCTCTACTCACATTTACTCTAAAAACCAATTTAAACTTTTGTCATTTCTTCTTTTGGAAGTGCTTCTACTCAAAAAATTAATAATAACAAAAATACTCAAAAATACTCAAAATTTTTAAATAACGTTGATATTTTTGACGATTTCTACACTACTGCGAATCGCGCAGTTAAAAATAATCATCTAATCGGGCGAATTTATTAAATTGCTTGTAAATTATTGTAAGCTAAGACCGCTTACGTGTTCGTAAGTCAAGTTCTCCTAAAACCAATTTACGACTTTATCTCTTAAGAGAAAAACCTGCGGAATTTCGTAAATGTGAGAGTTAACAAGAGTCGAGCTTACGTAAAAAAATGTTTACGTGCACAAAGCTGGTCGTTATTTCTACCTTGTAAATAAATAAGCCTTGCGAAATTGTTGATTAATTTTTAATTTCCTCTTGTTATGTTGCCACATTATTTTTAAGCTGGGATTCGACTTGCTTCTGTTCGGATGTACACCTTGTAATACAACAAAATTTACAATTAGTGACACATTCAGTTAAATTATTACGTATACAGGGTGTATTGTAACTAACGTAAATATTCACACTGTGCGCTTCTCTCTCTACTAAAAGCTGAACCATTAAATACCTCTTCTCGCTTAAAAAAAAAAAAAAATAGAATAAAGCGAGACGTAAATAAAATAATTAAAGAAAATGTCTTTAAATTTGAAATTTATTTTTCATCTTGTTTTTATCATACAGGGTATGTTACCCTAAGCAGGTATACTGAAACTCCAGTATGCGATTAAACTTCTTCGAACTCCGAATGATCTGGTCAGGGCGTATCCGGTATACTTCTGTCTGCTTTACGCTTTGTAAGATCGATTTCAGCTACCAAAATAAGTTCGTAATGCAGAGCATCTCTAAAATCGATGAGTTTATTTTGAACTGAATAAACAAGCACAATTTGAATATTGACGAAGTTGTAATAATTAAAACTAAAATTAGTTAAAATATGCAAGAGGAAGAGAGAGAGAGACCGTGTATATACAGACTAATGTTAAATGCATGCATGTGTTCTGCTGACCTGCTGGTGAATATCGGACCGGTTATGTGGGGCAAACTAGTATAAGTTGATTCAAAATCAATGTGTATGTGAAATCATTCAATTCAATCATCGTTTGTTAATAAAACACAAATTTAAATCCTTGTGTTTACTTTAACTTATTCACACTGTATAAATTATACCTATATACGAATATTTATAATAATTTAGCTTCTCGATGATTCGAGAAAGTTCAGTGCGCCCTCTAGATTAATACTGCAATATTATGCGAAATAATCGCGAATGAAAGAACGTTTATAAATTCAAAACGTAGCGCGAGGTTTAAATTACAATCAGTCTTCTGTCGCTGGACAAAAAAATCGGAAAGCATACTATACAGGTTAGGTGTAGCTGACGTTCTGTCGTCGGGGTCAAGGTTTCGTTGTGCAGAGGTCGCTCAATGTCAGTGTCGATCACGAAATTCGACGTGCATTCACAATTTGCTTTCTGCCTCGTCAGCCCCACACGAATGACCCAGCCAGTACGGAGAAACTGAAGAAGAGGCAGGAAAGGATTCGAAGAAAAAACAACTCCCAGGCTCGAATTAAGGTTCCATAAAAACTTCAAAAAAGAAAACGATTTTAAATGAAAGAGATTACATCAAAGCATACCTGTTTTAATGTAACAGTTCGTTTCGATTAAGATGTGATTTAATGCCTTAGAGAATACGTCGAGTCGACTAACTTCCAGAAAAACTAAATTAATTGAATTTTGCTATAAATTCAGCACAAGCCCACACACACATTGAACAAGACAGAAATAAGTTTTAGAAAGGGACGAGTAACTGTCCGCAAAATAAAAACAAAAGACGCTTGACAGACCCCTCAAAACCATAAATACTGAAACGATGAGAGTCTTCTTTTCCGCATGGAATTGAAAACATTCTCCTCTGAAATCGTGATTGAAATCATTAAAAAAAGGAAAGAAGACGGGTAGTAAACAGAAGACGGTCGACTTTCAAAGTAATATGCTTTTCTTTATTTTCGCGCAATGGATGAAATACGATATTCAGTAAGATCTTTAAGTTTCATTTCTTGATGATTAAGTGAAAAGCTGGCGATGCAGTTCTCGAGCACGAGTTCGAAAGCGCGTGGTCAATTGAGAAAACATTCCCCAGCAACATCACCACGCCACCTGGCGGAATTTGTTGTAGAAGCATCCCGAGGGAAGGCGGGGAGATGCGGCTTGAATGTTATTAAAAACCTTTAACAATTGAATTGCCAATTAGTTAATCCGCGGACTTAGATTCAGCTTCAGGAAAGCACGCGTCTTTCTCGTATCGAGCGATTGTAAATTGAAATTTAATTTTCTTTTGTTAAATTCAGTAATTTTCTCTAAGTTTGAAATTCGTGAACGGAAGGCAAAAGCTTTCCCACGAAGTGAATTTGTCTTTTTTTGTGTATATAAAACCGTTGCGAACAAAGTTCTTTCATTTGTTTCATATAAAATTATTGTGCTTCGTGTAATTCGGTTCAATTCCGCTTAAAGAACTAATCAATGCGAAAGTTCATGTTATTATATTTTGTAAAATTTCATTTTACTTTGTTAATGCTGGTAGAATTTTAAAGATTTATTTTGTAACTTACATGTATATGTTATTGGTTTTCATTATGTTATTTTTGTATTATCTTTTTATCCTTTTCTTTCAATATATTTGTTAAAGTCAAAGTCACCGTTCTCTTTTATTTTAGTAATTTTAAGTTATTTCATTCAAATGCCTTCACCAGGAGAGAGTGGAAAATTTAAAAGTCTTCAGGCAATCAACGGCACTGTTTCGACTTTTCGAGAAAAACATCAGTGGGAGAGTATTTTTGGCTTTATTTACTCAAACTAGCTACCGAACAAAAAAAATTGCTTTCCAATGGTGGCTCGTTGGGTTATCTGAAAACGAGGTGGTTCTTGTGTTTTTGAAACTGACATAGAAAAATAACCCGCGTCTGTTACACTACACGCTGCTCGCATTCTCTTTCTCTCTTTTTTTATAAGTGCGACGGTGGTCTTTTGCTTTCTTGATCATTAAGGCGTCAAAAAAACCAAAAACAACAGGTTTAGGGTACTTTCTTTTATAAGAGCGATTGTTATCTTGTTTATTAAAGCGCTAATGTAGAAAAAGAAATCACTTAGGGACAGTCGCCTGTATACTTCTTGTTTCTAATAAGAGTGACGATAATCTTTTGTTTTCTTGGTCATTAAAAGCGTCAAGAAAACATTAAACAAGAGACGGTCTTCTGTTTACAGTCCAGGGGTGACGCTGGCGACGTCAGTCGTTGGTGGAAGCCGGGACGGACTTTTTAAGCAAATAATGTTACCAATTAACGTGACAATGTTTTTTGAAAACTTCGCTCAACATTCCGACGGATACTTTCATAAAGTTTTTGCTCGTGAGAATTGCAGAAAGGATATGAAACAAATAAGACACCTTAGAAACGAGCCAAAATTAAATTTTATTACTTACTTGACGTTTCGCAAACACGATTTTTTTTGTTTTCTTTTTCGCTTTTGAAAAAGCAAATAATCCTGTTTGCGAAACGTCAAGTAACATTAATTTTAGCACGTTTCTAAAGTGTCTTATTTGTTTCGTACCATTTCTGCAATTCCGATGGAATTTTTCGTTAATTTGTATACGAACGTTTTGTCACGATTAGATGTTCTATGAAAAGGTAAGATTAGATTTTCCATAAAACGTTTTAAAATCGCCGGAAATAATTAACACACTTATGCGTTATGTGTAATCGATTTGCAAGCGAGTTCCAATTTTGAAACTCAAACCTCAGCAGAAGGTATTGCGTGAACCGTGAAGTCGGAGCATGACAAGCAAGCATGCCGTAAAACTCGGGTAATAATTGTTAATTGGTTAGGTCAAGTAAGCAAACATGTATAAATAGGCCGCGGCCGGGCCGAATTACAAAAAGTTTTCGCTCTCACTCCCATGAAAATCATCGCCGTCGCCCTGGACCACAACGCCGACGCCTTGCGCCCCGTCTCAACAGACAAGCCAGTTGTGCACTAAGACCAAGTGCGGATTCACACTAAGATGCTCCCTCGCCTTCATGAAAGCTGTCGCTGACGTCTTGGTCCTTAATGCCGTCGCCGATGCCCTGGTTCTTAACATCGTCGCTGACGCCCTGGACCCCAACGCCGACGCCATCAGCCCCGTCTCAACATACGTTCCAGCGGAAGCCATCGAGAAGGCCGTTGATCAACTCGAGGCCGACCAACTCCTACAACAGTTTTGAAGTACGGTAGCCCATACAGCCTCGAGTATCATCAATGCCGGAACGTAATTCGTCTGTGCCGAGAACGAATGACAATACGGACTGCTACAACCCTGAACCACCTGAGCAATTAAATTAATTAGAACTTAAGAAAAGGCATATTTTTGTAAACTATTTTGTTTAAGAAGCTCTTCCTGTGCACCCCACAACCACTACACCCCTAAGCGCGACATTGGTGAAGACCCAGTTCTAACATGGTGGAGGCTCACCCTTAGCATAATATGGTGGAAGTACCGTTAGCGTAACAAGATGTGTTTGTTATGGAAAGCGCGTGTGTTTTCCCTCTACGTTGTACTTTTGTTTCTGCCAATTATTTTCATTTATTTTCTAGAATTTCGATTAGACTTCCCAATTGAAATTTGGCGATTGTGTTTCCAAATTGGAACTGAAATAGGTTTTGGCAATTTGTCTCCTCTTTTCCGGCTGAGTTTTCTTCGAGCACAGTTCTTCGAGTTGGTGTCCCCGGAGAAGGTAATAAAACACCTCTCGAACATGAAATTCATCTGTAAAATCTGAAGGGCCATGTATATATCCTCTTCCGGAACGAAGCGGGCGAGCGAACGAAAACGCAGCGTGCTCCTTTTATCCATATCTATTAAACTGTCGAAGAAACGGGATTTATTGATATCAATGGAAACCCGATTCGTAGGACAACAGATTTTTCACCTGCGATTTATATCTGCGGCTCTTGAATCCGACGGAGCTCCCTCGTCGATTGCGACTCACCTGATGAACTACTGCGTCCCGAAGACGGACGAGGGTTACACGAGCACCACCGGAAAGCGTCGTCGCGTGCGTCGCGATGCGCTAATATTTACTACGAGCGTCGGGACGCAGTTTGCGTTAGTCTGTTGCGGTGACGCGGCGCGAATACTACACGCGACCAACGATCAAGTGCACGACTATTTCGTTTACTTGTGGGTAGTTCTTTGACTTCTTGGTGGTGCACTAACTTTGTTAATTTTTTTTTTTAATTGTGTCATCAATCAGTTACCTACCCCGTTGATCCACTGCGAGAAACCACCAAAACTTTTTTAATCGGGTGAGTCTTGTTTCATACCGCATTATTTTCTTTTCTTTAAGTATCTTTAATAATATTTTATTACACCGCCGCCTAGGTGAAATATTATTTTAAAGATGTATGGATGAATCTCGTGCGTACGTAAAACAAAATTCTTCATTATGAAATGAAAACATGCGAGCGGCATTCCAGTCTTAATGAAAATCCGTGCGGCATTTCAAAATAATCTGAAGCAAAAAAAAATATGAAGTCATTTTGCATTGCTTGAAAACTTGTCCGAAACGATTTGTCTGTAAACTCGTCATTCGTTTTGTTCGAGTTCATCGCAATTCTTTCGGCGGCATTCGAAATTATGCACACAGCGGATTCTCTGTCACCTTTTCGGGCGAAAGAGAGCCCCAGTTTTGATGTTAATTGTTTGTTTAATTAAGTTAAATTGAGCGTGCTTTCGGGCGAGCAGCCGACTGAATAACGATGTCATTTTCGGTAATGCAGTAAGTTAAGCCGCACCGCTTAAAAACCAGGAACAAAAACAAGAAAAAAATTGAAGCGCTTGATTTTACGATGTGGTGAAACCAAACCGAGACTTTTTGCAGTGTATGATTCATTTTTACTTAAATACGAATTATTTTCAACGTTATGTTTTGCACGGATAAGAATTTGATCACTTACATTTATTGCTGTAACTCGTACGTACATGCACTACCGGGTACATAGAAAAGTAAACGACACCTAAGTGTATTTTTTTTTTACATTTTGTTTAGCTCTTACTGTAAAACCGGCTTTTATACATGCATTAAACCCCGATTACCAACTTAATTATTTAAATTAATATGTACATCGAACGTATTAAGTCGAAAGCATGCGCTCATCAATATTGCACACTTGTTGGTGCTATTACAACCGGTTATTATCAAAGCTAGGGACATTTCAGACGGGCACGGGCTTTCTACAGTCTGAATAGGTCCTATTTGTTTAAAAAATATTCGTATTGGTTTTTGTTTTTAAATTAGTGTATGTGTAAGTGATACTGCAATTTTTTATAAATGTTTCTTCCCTTGCGACGCTCATCAAAATTGCTTCGAAGTCGATTTCATTTTTATGCTTTTATGACTGCAAAATGAAGCGATCGCTCGGCAATAAAACTCGTGAATTTCTTTTGGTTAGACGTCGCAGTCTCACTCTTTTTGTTGAACGCTGTACCAGTACCCGTAAAAGTCGGCAAACATTCGATCGGGCACGTGTGTTTTGTTCGGTTTAACGAGTGCCTGCCCTCAACTGCCGCATCTTTGCAAAAACTCGCGTCCGGAATTTTCTGCACTGTAGTCATTGCTTTCCCAAGCAACTGATTTTGAAGGTTCTGAACAGCGAATCTATCAAGAAAAAATTTGAAACTTTATAATCAGGGAACGGAATTATACATTTTGTTCGATTAAATACAAACGAGGCGGCAAACGTATAACGCTGCAGCCTCGTATAAAGGCACACACGCTCGTTGCCGCCTCGTTCGTAATAAACCTAACAAGATATATAATTCCGATCTGTATTTATAATAATTTGCGTGTTGCACGTATTTGCACTTTTGTAAATAATTTTAAGCGGTTATCTAAGCAACTAGTCCAAATCAAAACAAGATATAACAACGATTGACGGGCGTTTACTTTGCTATGCTCCTCATGGTACGTGCATAAAATGGTAAATTTTTTCTTCTGTTTTTTTATTTGCATTTTATTTGTAGTCAACCATCTGTCACAATTTACGCTTTTATTGGATTTTTAAATTTAATCACATCAAACTTATTACATGTTCTACTTTCTACATTATCTACTCTTATTATAATCCTGTGTTTTATGTTTCTGTGGTAATATATCACAGACACGAACGCTTATACAGGTCGCTCATAAAATGACCGGATTTGCTATGGTTAAATAGTGGACAAACAGATTTTCTTAATTTTTTAAGAATTGGATAATGTCAGAACGAGGCTATAAATTTATAGCGAAACGTTGAGTGCATTTCTAAACATAATTCTGTCCGGTTAAAGATTAAAAGAAAACTTTTTACTTAAAATATTCTCATTTTATTGCTCTAATAACACGAAAAAAATGATTAATGTGGCATATCTTTAGATAATTAGTATGTAACCATAGTATTTAATCAAACATCAAACGTCCAGGCTTTAAATATGTTCTATGTTTTACACATTATTGAAAAAAGTATATTATTATTATTATTATTAAATAGCTATTCAAGGGCTTCGATTCACCTAACAGTCATTCAATGTTAAAACTAATGCACTTAAAATTAAATCCACGGTCGTTAAAGTGCAAGTAATCGGGTTTCTGGGGCACGCTGTGTATTGTCAACTATGACGTTACTCTGGGAGCGTGTCTAATGCTCAATTCCCACACGGCAGCGCGTCGCGTCGCGTCATTTTGCTGCCTCTAAAAGTTGCGATGGTTTTAAATGAAGTTAAAACCATGAAATCGGAGCATGTCAAGCAAGCATGTCGTAAAACTCCGGTAATAATTATTAATTGGTTAGGTCAAGTAAGCAAAGTTTGGTAAACAGACAAGTATAAATAGGTTGCGGTCGGGCCGAATTACAACAAGTTTTCGCTCTCACTCCCACGAAAATCATCGCCGTCGCCCTGGACCACAACGCCGACGCCTTGCGCCCCGTCTCGACAGACAACCCAGTTGTGCACTAACACCGAGTGCGGATTCATACATCTGTCAGCATTTTATGTCAAAAAATTACATGTAAAAGCAAATGAACCAAAACGACGCGACGCGATGCGCTGCCGTATGAGAATTGAGCCTAAGACGTCGTCTCAAAATAAGTTAGTACTTAGGGAATCCCGCCCATCGTCCGCGATTGAGATGGTCGACACGATGACCATTTGATCGTTTCCCAAACCGTCAACTATGACGTCACTCTGAGAGAGTGTCTAAGACGTCATTCCAAAATAAGTTTCAAGGCTCTTAGGGTGTTAATTCTCGCCCGTCGCTCGCTATTGAGACGGTAGACACGAAGGCCTCTAATTGGTTGCCTAAATATTTGGTCGATAACTTGAATCGAATACGCAAAGTTTCGCAGGCGAAGAAAGGGCCGGATTAACGTAGGATTAACGTAGTTATTCGAGTCAAAATATGCTACGATAAAATTTGAGAGGACGATAAAAAGCTGAAAGCCGATAAAAGCTGAGTGGATGGTAAAATATGAGAACTTGAGGGGGCTAAGCCCGAGAGAGAGAGAGAGAAAAGAACGAAGATATTAGCGTCGACGGAATTTCAAAACGTTGTACAATTACCGTTTACCTCAGTGTAACTGGCCACAGGCTCCTCAATAACGCACAGAAATGTTTTAGCGTGGTTTCCAAAGCTATATTCGAGTTAAGTGCCCACGGACAAATAACTATCCAAACTGAAATTATCAAGACGAATCGAAACACAACCGCACTCTTAGACAGTTCGCCCAAGTAATGTTGGTGGTCGAAATGGACGATTCGAGCGCGAAAACGTTCGTACTACGTGCCAAACCAGCCAAGCGTACACGCATGTGTTTGTTGCACTTGGTGAAACCGTTACGGGCTAACTTGGAACTTCTCAAATGTTTCGGTTTTTTTTTTTAATTATATATTTAAATTTTATTTTCATAAATTTTATTTAAAAATCATATTGATCATTTGATATGGGATTTACGGTAGAAGAGATTCATGCTAACGACCCGGTTTTTATTCAATTTTATACCGTCTGCATTGCCGATGCCCATTAAAAATTTTTACGTCTCCTTTACGCTCGCAACATTATCTTCTGTCTTATTTTGGCCGGCGCTTGTCCCTTCGGGAACAATATAAGTTTCCGTGCGCCGTTTTCTAAGTTACGACTCCGTTTTGGCATCGAATTTATGCGGCTGGAAACTCGCTATACTTTTCCTAGATGCACTTCCTGTCGCTTTACAGACGCAGAAAATAAATTGCTTCGCCGGAGAAAGCGAATTCGTAATTACGTTGTGTCTGGTGCTTCTTCTTTGATGATGAGATGATAACAGGAAAAACTTCGAGGAATTTATTATTAAATATTCTGAAAGTAATAAAAATGTACGTACGTATTTAATAAAATACGTACTTAGGAAAAGAAATGTAAGCGTAAGTAATGGTTTGCAGAGATCATAATCGATTTTAGTAAGTTATTGTTTTGCTACCGCTAATATTTCAACTCGTTATAAAAGCTTCGCTTCGTTTACCTACATTAAAGCTGTGCCAAAAAATATTTATAATTTCTACGAGGCTTTTGAAGTATGAATAGTGGATGGTAATTAATTTAATTAAAGTAAATATTAAAAAAAAATGTATTTCTACATTGATTTATTCGCATCTTTCAAGCACATACTTTTTTATACCTTGGTTTAATAGTTCTAAAAGAATAATAATAGAATATTTGAAGTTTTGATTAGCACTTGCTATACAGAAAAGTATAGGGGCTTTGTGAACGATTTAGTGTTCATTGCGGTCAGTATTAAGTCATAACAAGAAAAGAAACATGTGGAATATACATGAAAAATGTACACATCAAAGAAGCTGCAACGTTTTTAACGTGAGCGTTCGCGTAAATATTTATTTTTGCGCGAATATCTGAAATATTTCCATGTTTTAAGTACATCTGCGCCAAACTAAAAACACGCGAGAAAAGAATCTCATTGTTCCTGGGACTTTGTGCTTGGATCTGTTTATTCATGAAAGTATTTTTCTCGTAGTGAATGGACGATGAAATAGTCTATCGCAAATGAAAATGCCACCGCAAGAAAATTGTTTGCACGAGTAAGTACATCATTAAATCGAGTGGTGCCATTCTGTAAATATTTTGCCCCCTTATTATAAACATTTTGCTTTTGGCGGCCTAACGTTAGGCACCGATCAATAGCCCGCCTTGAACATCACCTAATTGAACGTAAAAGTTATTTCGGGGCGCGCGCGAAAACAAAGAAAAAGCTTCGCAGAAGTTTATAATAATTCGGTTTATGCATTCGCCGGGGGGCTGATTGATGCGTCCGGTTTTTCGAGGAGAAATAAACGACGACGCGCAATTTCCATCGCGAAAGCAAAATAATCCATCTTGTTCATAAGAATCTTGTCGGCTTTTTCCCCGGCTGTTGTTGCTTCACAGGCAGTTTTATGAGCCGTAAATTCGTGTTTCGCCTAACAAACACCGGCTAACGTTCGACGTCTTACTAACTTGGTTTCGAAAGCGAAAAGAAAATTTTCAAACAGTTTTTCAGTTCGATGTTACATCTGACAAAAATCTCTCTTTACAATTTTTTTTTTCAAAACATTAAAAAAAAGAAATTAATTCCGACCTTGTTGCTCGCCTCTGTCTTTAAGGACGTCTTGCGTTGCTTAAGGATTATTTAAGATACAGAAAAATAATCGACGTAACGAGATACGCATCCTCCACTGATCAAGGCAACCTTTTAATACACATTCCAGCTCTACTAACCTTGGGCGATGTGGACTGCATACGCCCTTTAACTGCGGAATGGCAAAGCGAATGATGCAATCAGCTGCCACTACGTAACGTACCTTTACATTTCTGTATAATTTCGTCTTTCGTTGAAAGCGCAAATAGTTCCGGCACATCGTAGTGCATTACATTAACTTAAATTAATTACGTTGATGTCATACTGAGTCATTTTTAAGTTGATCGAAGTGTTTTATTACCGTTTTGAGACATATGGTCCAATTGTCCGATCAGTACTCGGTTTAAACTCAGATCATATAAAATTTTAAAGGTCGAATAAAACCTCATGGCTCCTACACCATAAGTTCATTCGCGGTTTGTGTTGAATAATCATTCAATAAGTTTAATTAGGTGTTACCGTTGTCAATCGGATTGACGGATTGATTGTTTTAATATAAACACAAAGTAAGTTAATGTATTTATATTTTCTGCGTCACGCAGTTGTGTTTTATGTCTAACCCTACTCTGAACGCACGAGTGGTGATAAATCTAATGGAGGTTCACGAACACCGGCGCATGCTGTGGGGCCTCGGGAAGCGGCTTCGTAATGCGATCTTCAGTTGGGGTTATTTCTCTGGCGCTTAAATTGTAAAATTTTTAAACGAAGTCGCCCGTCTTCTTCTGAGTATAGCTTCGGACGAGTTGACGTTACAGCGCATACTTGTCACCAAGCGCCTTGGTGCCCAGAATTGTATAGTAAAAGTAATAGAGTGGTAGCGGAACAGGAAAAAAAAATAATTTATTCATTGTACATAAAATGCTGCAAAGCTTCGCAGTTAAAAAGCAGGAGTAAAGAGTTTTGGGATTAGATTTACCCGTAGCTCGATAGACAATCCATCTATGTACATCGCTTTCAAAAAAGATCAGCATTTTATTTAGCCGTCCTTATTCTTATTTAGGTAATAAAAAAAGCGTACGGAAAACTAAGAGAGAAGAAGAATAATTCCAGAAATAAATCGCAACGTCGACAGAAAAGTCAAGCGCCCCTTGAAACCCAGGCTATGGCAGATGACTGCCGTGTTTGCCTAACTCTTATCTTAAATAATGTACAGAAACTCTAAGTAAGAGTTATTCAGAGCCCCATCTGTTGTCTAAAAATGAAAACTATTTTAGCCGAATTTCTTATATATAATTGCGATTCATCTACACGCCAACGTTCTCGCGCAAAATCCCTGTCTTCTGACTTTATACAGAATGAATGAATTTAAAAATAAAAATCAAGGTATGACAGGAATCATTGAAAGCGTCATCTCTTGAACAAAATGGAAAACGACTTTGTTCGATTTTTCTGTAACAGCGCAAATCACTTTTCCTCGGATCGGATGTTCTCAGCCTTCGAACTGAACTAATTGTAAGAGACTTTAGTTTCAAAATTAAATTGAAAGTCTAAAGTCAAGCTGCGCACTGAACTGTTTATTCAGGGCGCCATCTCTTAATCAAAAGTGAAAGCTACTTTTTCTAATTTCAAATGGCAGGATATGACATTCACGTGACGCTCACAGTAATAACTTCTGGTTGTGTCTTTGTTTGTGATATTTTATGAAAATTGAAAGTTAGAATTAAACTCGTCATAGTGAAGTTAATTCAAAAATACAATTTTGCCTTAACATAGCAATCTGAGTAAAAGTTTTGATTTAAAAATTGACGTTTTAAATTTTCAGCACATCTTAATATTAATATAAATATAAAAATTGAAACAAAATTATTATTATTGCAAGTAGAAAAAAAACGAACAAAAAAAGAATTCAATCAATGTTAATCGACGTAGGAAATTTTAAAAAGATTTAAAAATCTCCAGAAGGAAAATACAGGGTGTCCCAACAGTGCGTCCTCGGGCTATATCTCGATAACTATTGCAAATACAAAAAAAGTTTCAAGACATTTTCGTTTTAGAATTTACAGGTCTATAAAATAAAACTATTTTTACCTGTACAGGGTGAATCAAAACAGTGGTACTGATCGTAACTTTATTATTTCAAATACCACAGCACACCTATGGTACCAAATTTGGATTGCCCTTCAAATTCTAGACGTGTTTAGTATCATAATCTATGCCTAAATCTAACCGTTCTGATGATATTTAACATTTTGTCTGAAAAGTGTCGTTTGCAACCATAATTTATTTATTTTTAACTTTACAAAAAAGCCACTATTAAATATATTTTTATTGTTACAGGGTGATCAGGATACTATGCAAAATATCAGAAATTTCAAAATGACGTAAATCAGTTTTCTTAAATAGCACGCCCTATATTTTTATACCTTAAATTGTTCGTCTAATACAGTACTTTCGTTTTTGTTATGCATGTCCTATACCTACCTGCAATATTTTTTAGAGCCCTAGACGTATTTGAATTGTTTGTTTTAAAACATGTAATTGTGTAAGGTGGCCATGGAAAACAAACGAATCAGTTGACATTAATAATTATTTTACATGTCTTCCACAGCCATCTTGTACAATTATTCGTTTTAAAAGAAATAACTTAAATGGCTATAAGTCTCTCAAAAAATATTGCAGATAGGTATAGAATATGCATAACAAAAACAAAAGTACTGTACTGTACTATACTATACTGTGCTATTTAAGAATATACGTCATTTTGAAATTTCTTGTATTTTGCTTAGTGATCACCCCTTAACAATAAAAATATATTTAATAGTGGCTTAGAATAAGTTAAAGTACATCTGTACCAAAAATCTTTTTTCTAAAGTTAAAAATAAATAAAATAATAGCAGTAAACGACACTTTTCATACAAAATGTTAAATACCTTCAGAACGGTTAAATTTAGGCATGGATTATGGTACACAAAACATATCTAGAATTTTATGGGAAATCCAAATTTGGCAGCACATATAGGATGTACCGTTTGAAATAAAAAAGTTGCGTTCAGTACCATTGTTTATAATCACCCTGTGTAGATGAAAATAATTTTATTTTATAGACCTAAAATTCTAAAACAAAAATGTATTGAAACTTTTTTTTGTATCTGCAGTAGTTATCGAGATATTTTGAAAAACGTGGTACTTGATTGGGCTTTTAGGACAAACAAATTGATTCTAAATCATTCAGCTGACCAGTTTCGGTTTTATTTTAAAACCTTCCTCAGAGCCTAAAAGGTATACTATATCAACTAAGAATTAAAACATTTTTACCTCTGTTTAACACAAAACGATAAACTACAAACCATTGAACGATTTGGGGTGAAATTTACGCATAAAAGCCGCTGTAAAAAAAGAGAAAAAACAACGGTGAGTCTAAGACTGGTAGATACAGAAATGTAAACACTTACGGTCTTTTTAAGAAATCGTTCAATGGTTTGTAGTTTATCGTTTTGTGTTAATCAGAGATAAAAATGTTTTAATTCTTAGTTGATAGAATCTCACTGTATACCTTTTAGGCTCTGAGGAAGGTTTTAAAATAAAACCGAAACTGGCCAGCTGAATGATTTAGAATTAATTTGTTTATCCTAAAAACCCGATCAAGTACCACGTTTTTCAAAAATTAACAAACAGGACGCCAATTTCATTTATTATCGAGATATAGCCCAAGAACGCACTCTTGGGACACCCTGTATATCTAAGTTTATTAAAAAGCCCCTATAAAATTGACACCGGGTTTTAGTTATATGTATGTTAATAATATATTATAAATGATATCGAACGCGTTCTTTTCACGTCGCGACGCGTTCGTTATCCTTTTTAAAGCGGTTTCGATCCGACCGGAGGTGTCGGAGTCGCGCAGACGTGGGCCGGACTTAATAAATAATTTATCGTCGCAATCAATTTCTAGCGGGTGTATAATGGTGTCGGGTTATAATTGGAGGAAGTCGCGGTGAAGTAAAACGAGACCAATTTCTTTCGCAGTCGAGGGGAACGACGTCGACGACGTCCGCGTCGCTTTACGCCGCCGCCGCCGCCGCCGCAAAAAACGACGACGACGTGCAGAAGTCGAACGGGTAATTAATGGTGGAGGCACGATTTGAGGGGTGGGTGACTGGTTGACATACTTGCAAAGTTCAAATTCTTATTCTTTTAATTTTATTGAACTCAATATTTTACACTTTAGAAGAAGCTTTTGTTTTATAAGAACAAAACAATTGCCTAAATTTTCATTTTTGAAGAACTAGCTGTGGATGAATTCTTTTCTTCTTTACTTAATAAATCGGTAATTATTGGAAGTTGTTACAAACTGGGGATGTTTTCGTAAATTACTTTTTCGCGATGATATTCAAATATGTGTGCCCTGTTTGTAATATAGTACGTTATCAACTTCTCCCTGTCACTTAATTGTCTGTGCAAGTTGAGTTCGGCGTAGCATTGCAGAACGTAATTTCCTGCAGAGCTCTGCGGTGTTCAGGAAACAAGTCGTCCTTTCCTGTCCTGCGTGACCAACAAAACCGATTATGTGGCACCTATATATGAAACTAAATTGCAATAACCACAAAACTATTGCTATTAATCAAGTTAACTGGCGTATCGATTGCTCCGGCGGCTCGGACACGTGTGCAGACCTGAATTTATTATTGAAAGACACATCCACCGGACGTTATTTACTGCAGCGCCCCCCATAATGAAAGCTCACATTTGTATTAATCGAGGCGTCTCGCCCGCGCGCCGCTGCAGATGTCGCCACCCAGCGGAGCTTTTAAGCTATCCGGAACGTTTATAATTCGCCCCGTGCGTCGTCGGCGGCCGGCGTCGTTTCGTTTTATCTGTTTACATGTGCTCTGCCAGCATGGGGTGGAATCATCCCCCGCGGCGTGTGTTTTCGCGTTGCGGGATGACCGCATATATCTCACGGTGCTCCTAATTCGTTACGCCGCCGCCACGGACGGACGTCCTTACGTGAACCGTGGGCATGGCCTGAGTTAACGCCTGTTTCCTGTTACGGAAATAATACGCCCTTTTATTTGGCCCCGGCTGATCTATAGTGGGCTTAAAAATAGATGTGCTAACCGAAAGCCATTTGTTTTATTCATCTCTGGTAGCTACTGTACATAGTAGACCAGATTTTTCAAGTTCCATCTGATGATATCGAACTTGCTCTTTAAGGCCAGGTGCACAGAGGCGATTTTCTAATGCACTATAAAACGTTGAAAATGTTACATTTTCAACCCTCGTCCGCTCGTTTTATAGTGCATTAGAAAATCGCGTGTGTGCACTTAGCCTTAACGAGCAAGTTCGATATCTTCAGCACTATAAAACGTGTGGATGGGGGTTGAAAAGGTAACAAAGTAAAAATGTGCGGACGGGGGGTTGAAAATGTTACCCTTTCAACCCTCGTTCGCACGTTTTATAGTGCATCAGAAAATCGCCTGTGTGCACCTAGCCTTAAAGAGCAAGTTCGATATCTTCAGCACTATAAAATGTGTGGATGGGGGTTGAAAAGGCAACAAAGTAAAAATGTGCGGACGGGGGGTTGAAAATGTTACCTTTTCAACCCTCGTCCGCACGTTTTATAGTGCATTAGAAAATCGCCTGTGTGCACCTGGCCTTAAATAGCAAGTTTGATAACTTCAACACTATAAAACGTGTGGATGGGGGTTGAAAAGGTAACAAAGTAAAAATGTGCGGACGGGGGGTTGAAAATGTTACCTTTTCAACCCTCGTCCGTACGTTTTATAGTGCATTAGAAAATCGCCTGTGTGCACCTAGCCTTAGAGAGCAAGTTCGATATCTGCAGCACCATAAAACGTGTGGATGGGGGTTGAAAAGGTAACAAAGTAAAAATGTGCGGACGGGGGGTTGAAAATGTTACCTTTTCAACCCTCGTCCGCACGTTTCATAGTGCATTAGAAAATCTCCTGTGTGCACCTGGCACCTTAAATAGCAAGTTCGATATCTTCATCACCATAAAACGTGCGAACGGGGGTTGAAAAGGTAACTGAGTAAAAGCCAACAGGGGTAGTTACTTCAACAAGTCAGAACCCCTTTTAATTTTTTTAACAATCCTTACAAAGTCAAAGCTCGTTTTTTTTGTTAGTAGCGTTGTGGTTTTCAGTATGATGCGAGAAATCCATCCAAATCGTTTTCCATGGTTTGCTGGAATAGCGCATCGCGAAAATTAAGTATATTTTCAGAATTATCGAGATTGGTTCGCTTTTCCACTCCGGAAAAAAGAAAAGTTTGTAAATAGTTTGACCAGTGACATCGTACGATCGCTTTTTGACTTGACATTGTATTCGGATTGACAAATTCAAACCAGTTTGCTGCGCAATAAGTCATCCCATGCAAAGCGGCCATGCTGGCTGACAAAGCATAATGAAAGTTAAAAAAAAAATTGTTGCAAATCGTTTTTGATTGATTTCTTATGTAGCAAACTGGCTTCGAATCGTTTTGGTTCGCAGCAGAACTCTCGAGCTACGCTTTTGCCGATGAAGCCCCGAAAAGGGCTGAAACAGCTATACAGAGGCTACCCGAGGAATTCACTGCAAACAAAAACGATTTGCAACAAAATTTTTTGAAACCTTTATAATTTTAAAATATCAAGTTCTCTTTGATCAGGATAACCTGAAATAATACGTGTATATTCATATAAAAATAATGTACAATACATTATTTATTTCTTTTTAATTTCCAGAATGGATTGACTTGTTTTAAGAATAAATTTTTGGTTTAAGTGGGTTAAGTTATTTTTTTTTCAATCATGAAATAATATAATCATTTCCTTTAGTTTTTTGTGTGCTTTATTTACGTCGATGCATGTAGAATATGGAGTGCTGCAAGGCATCTGCTTGAGACCTCTACTTTTTTCCTTTGTTTATACCATAACTTGACGTTTTTAAAATTTTTTTACTTAAAATTATTTTTTAATTTGTATTTATTGTTAAAGGCGCTCTGCGGTACATTTTCTTATTCTGTTTATTTTACAAAAATTAATTATAACATTATCAAAAGAAGTTATTATTTAAACTTACGATTCCTTCTTCTTCTTCTTCTTCTTGTTCTTTTTTATTCTTCTTGTTGTTCTACTTCCTGTGCTACATCTTGTCATAATTTATTTTTAACGCAAAAGTGGAACAAAAGTTTCTTATATTCAAATCGTCAACCTTTTTTTGTTTCTTGTTTTGTTTTTGTTTCATATAATAATATAATCATTTCCTTTTGTTTCTTTGCGTATTTCATTTACATCGATGCACGTAGAACATGGAATGCCGCAAGGCATCTTCTTGAGACCTCTACTTTTTTCCGTTGTTTATACCATAACTTGATGTTTTTAAAATTTATTTACTTAAAATTATTTTTTTATTTTGTAGTTATTGTTAAAGGCGCTTTGCGGTACATTTTCGTAACCTGCATATTTTATAAAATTTAATTATAACATTATCAAAAGAATTTATTAATTTAAACTTACCATTGCTTCTTCTTCTTCTTGTTCTTTTTTATTCTTCTTCTTGTTCTTCTTCCTCTGCTATTTCTTGAGGCATTTAATTTATTTTTAACGCAAAACCGGAACAAAAGTTTCTTATATTCAAATCGTCGACCCTTTTTTCTTCGTTTCTTGCATTTTTTTTTGTTTCTTGAATTTGTTAAGCAATCGATCGTCTTTTGTTTAGGTTTTTGTGGGAACCCATCGACACTAGCTTTGTTATAGTTTTAACGGGCTTTTAATTCTGAAGTCGGCCTTGCCAATTCCAGAACGAACTCTTATCCACACTGTCAGAACAGAAAGAAAATAAAATAAAAGGGAACAACAAGACGATAATCCATCTAAATACGTGAAATGTCGAATGTAAATGAACGAACGAAGAACAAAAAAATAAATAAATAAATTCCATTACAGAAGAAAAAAAAAGAAACTTTGGCGTAATGAATAACAAAGTGTGACGAAAAACAAGAACAAAAAAAACAAAAGGCCTAATTTTTCAAGAATTGAGAAGGCAAAAAAGTAAAAGAAGAAATGATCAAAAGACAAAAAGACAAGATCGAAGCACCTACAGCGTGCAGACAAAACAAAAGAAGATCGGCGTTTCAGGAGCTGAACGTTATATGTAGTACATCTTCTTTGCAAACTTAAAATTATCATAATTAATATATATTTTTCTGTTTAAATTTGGAGTTGCTTTGGTTTTATGCGGAAGAAGCCTGAAGCTGAAACACGATAATCTGAATAATGACTCATTTAAGCGGCAATAAAACTTGACCGGCCGACTCGTCCGATTTTATGTGCTCCACGAAATTTGTTTGGGATTTTTACGATCGTGCGACCGTTGCATAATTCATGCGTGATTCGATCTTAAAAGGAGAGTCATCCTTATTCCGGGAGAGGCCGCCGAAAGTTACCTGTTGTAATCCACAAATTAAGAACAGAGGTTTAAATTGAAATTAAATTGATTCTGACGGTTTGAAAACGGTCACAGATGCATATTACCAGGGAAAAGAATTCGGCCCACTTAGTGTTGGAGTTCGAAGCTCTTTACACGGACTGTACTGTTTACTCTTTCTGCAACTCAGGGTCGGTTTTTCAATCACAAGTTAACTTTAACCTTCAGTTTACTGCCATGGAAACAATTGTTTTCGTACTTGTTGCTGTGGAAATAAACCAAGAGTTAGGGTTAACCTGTGATTGAAAAACCGGGCCTCAGATGGATCTAACTGTTATTGGGTATCTACAGTGCAAGTCTTCGCACTCGGAAGAAACTCTTGAAGGCGGGACTATTACAAGTGGGACGATTTCTTTTCCCTGCTCATTACCATGTGAATGGGGAAATGTTTTCCTTCTGCACGAAATTTAACAGGAAACCTCAAAATAAGGGGGTATTCCAGAGTAAACATAATTTATTAGTAATTATCGGCAAATTGATGAGCGTTATTCAAACACTAAACGATAGCGCGTTTATCCTAATTGAATACAGCGCATCTACCGCCGGCCGACAGAACTACGTAATAAAGTGATATTAATCGAGTAAATTGAATGTGAACGCACTGCCGTTTGCACGCACGGTATATTACAGCCACCACGTCTATTAATTGAAAACTCCGCACGTTACTTTCCCCGTGCACGATCGAAATTCACGAGCAATTACGTGCGGTTGTAAAACAAAAAGAGAAAAGAAAAGGACGAAAAAAAAAAAAAATAACGCAGCCATGGGTCCCAGGAAGCCAAATCCAATAACATGGAAATGCGAATTGTCCGCTAGAACGAGCCCGTTGTTTGACGTATAATAGGAATCGAATCGCTTCGGCTTATTTACATATCATATGCGTTATAAAATATTACGAAATATTTCGGCGGTTTTGCTTGCTTCTTTTTCCTCCGCCTCCCCCTCGCCCTGTGATTGATGTGAAATAATTCCGATCGACGCTTTTAAAGTTGTATCCGAGAGCGGATTTTCATACTGTTATATAGAGCCCGAAAACGTTCCTAAATAAGTTGCGATTCTTTTTTTCTTCCGTCCTAATTTGGCAGTCAATTTGGTTGGCTGTCATCCGAGATGTATGTGTTATGGTCTGAAAAAAATATATATTTCTGATACACATTTAAATATGCTTATTTATAGACGGTTGTATCAAATCATAATTAAGGCAATCGAAATGGAAATCATTTTTAACAATGCAGATGAATGTTGAATGTATTAATTTAAAAAAAAAAAATCTTTTCTGTTTCATTAGCTTCATAAAACCAAAAAGAGATTTTTATCAGAAAAAGTTATTAGGAATATGTTGTGGCAAAATTATTAGTATTTCGGAGATATTTCATGGCTACACTATTTCGTTTCCTGGCTACACTATTTCAAATTTATTTCATTTATATCACTACATGCATTTTTAAGTTTCCTTTTGCATTGTTGTAGGTTTCTGCATTTAAACTTTCCCTTTCCTTCAATGTATTTTTCTGTTCTGTAAGTACAATGCAATTCAGGTCAATTCGGCTTTTTACCGCGGCCATAAATTATTTTACGTGTTTCTTTTTATTAAAGTTTTAGGAGGACGGTTTTCGTCGTCTATGTTTTAGTAGGAAACGTCTGCTCGAGGAGTTTTTTCGCTTTTTTCAAATATATTTAATATTTATCTTGCATCCGTACCTTAAGCTGACAGTTGCCGTAAGATTAACTGTTTCTTATGACTTCAAGAACTCAACTGAAACTTGAACAGATAAATTTTTGTCCGCCGTGAACCACTTCTAATAAAATTTAACAGACTCCTTGATCTATACCAGTAAAGAATGAAACTTACTGCAACAGTAATCATTTCATTCCCGAAATTAATTTCAAACTCAGGAAATTGACTGATTGAAAAAATTTGACAATAAAAAAAATAAACTTCAACGAGGAATACGACTCGTAATTATTAGGTCAAGAGGTTTTGACTCGAAGAACAAGGAAGACCGAATTCTCGTCCGCTGCTAGAGCATTTACGTACTTTTCTCCTCTCTGATTTGCATCCAGAGAGGGAACATTGGATGTTGCATTTACTACGCATAAAAAATCCTTAATCATGTGCATAATTAGGGGTAATATTGCGGCTTCCTTGCGCTCGATCTCAATCTCTCGGTCGCTTGCTACGTTCCGCGTGCAAAAAATTTGATAAATTATTTAACCCTGACCTTGTAGGCGTTATGATTCATCATATTCTTTAATCGCAACATAATTTTTAGAAAAACGTTGCACCTCTACGTACTGAATATTCGATCCTTTACAGTTAAATTGAAGAGTAGGATACGACGTTAAAGTTTCGGTAAGTCATTTAGTGATATCCTGTATACCAAAACAAATATTTTGAAAAATTGATTGATGAAAATAAAAATAAGAGTCAATGTCTGATACACTTAAAATCGAACAAAAAAGAACATTAAGAAAAACTTAGTTAAGACAAGAAACGAAAAATGAACTGATGTAAATTGGGATAAGATAGAAACTCTTTCAATTGTTCTTCGTAAAAGAAAACAAAATCGAGTGACAAAACAAATGAGAGGCAAGAAAGACACCAACGAATTGCTTGAAAACAACGACACTGAGGAAAAGAAAACGGAAAATGTCAAGGTAACGCTGGACGAGACTCGACAAAATACAAAAAAAACCGAAATAGACATCAAATAATAATCATAATATATTTATTGGTCATTGTGGCCACTATTTAGTGAGTGGATATGACATGTCATTTTAACAAGGAAAAAAAAATCTAAAAATATAGTTATGTTTACATTGCAAAGCAAAAGAAAAGAAACAAAAGAGCAACGGAATGTTGAATTGTAAAAACGACAGAAAACAAAAAAAAAAAAAAACGCGAAGAACTGTCTATAATCCAAAAACTAGAGAGAAGGTTAAAGGAAACAAAACAAAAATAAAAAAATCATTTGTTTTGAGCGTTTCGCAATGATCAAATCAAGATTCGACGAGAAAGAAAAAGAAACCGAAATAAATATCTATCTAAAACAAACAAAAACCAAACAAAAACAAAAGAGCAACGGAATACTGAATTGTAAAAGCCGACAAAAAACAAAATAAGACGCTGAGAACTATCGATAACCCAAAAAAAAGAGTGGAATTTAAGGAAAACAAAAGAAAAACATAAAACAGTCATTTGTTAGCGTTTCAATGTTGTTTTAATGCGAAAGCCGATTCTCCCAGCGGGGAGTGAGGAAAAAAACAGCACAAAATAAAAGAAAGTAATTATGAACAAAGAATTGAATTAAAAAATAACGAAATGAAAAAAATAAGAAAAACGCAAGTTAAGATAGAAACCATTTTGTTTTCAAAATCTTATATTACTTGTACAGGGTGTTTAAAACTGTAGCTTCTCAGTGGCAAATGTTAAACATTGCGCACAGCATGTCAATATCATTGGTACTGGGCTCGACGAAATCTTTTATTTTAAAGCAGTTAGCTTCAATTCAGTTGCGAAGTCTGGAAGACATAGTTTCTCGTAGCTTGTACAGGGTGATTCAAATAACAATTTAAAATCAACTTAAATGAAAATTTAATCAATTACAGACGAACTTAATATAATATACAGTTCGGGGCGTAGGGAATTCCTGAAATATAACAACCGTAATTGTGAATGGTGTGCTGTACAATAGAAATTCAGGTCAACCGTCAGCAAAATAGATTTCTAGAAAAACTAAAACGAGTTAAATACAATTTGATAAATAAATAATTGATTTTCTAATGGATTGCACGCCAGCCATACTTACAGTGACTTTAATTCAAATTGTTCTACTTTTTCTGTAATCGATAGTCTCAAACGTTTAAAAAATGCATCGCAGCTCGCACGCACCACGGTCTCTTGAGGGATTTCATTCCATATCATTGTCAAACGTTGGTTTCCGTATAATTCACTGTGCCTATGTTGCGTAGTTCCAATCTTCAATTCGCCTGTTTTGTCGACTTATTCCTCAAAGTTCTCGGTAAATAATTTTTTTTTTATCTGGTAGCCATTCTTGGTCGTCATTGTCGCCAGTATAATTCGATATTTTGACGAAGACGGTCGAATTGCCAAGAGATTGTAGTGAATTTTACGCTTGGACGCGTGGGACTCTCTTGACATGCGTTTCGAGTCTCCACTCCCCGTTTGAGGTTTCGTCAGTATTACTTCAGAACCTGTCGTTTTATTTTTGCTCCAATTATTGCGGGGGAGCTGTCCATAACCACGTATGAAGTCAGCTTAACTCACAGTGTGCAAGTACTCAAGTTATTGTCAATGTCAGTTGATTCTCTCTGTTGACTTATTTTTGTAGGACTGACTTGGTAAGTTTCCTTGTTTTCTTTTGGAATTTCAGGTTTCTTTCGCTTGTAGGAATGTGTGCTCAAGTGCATTTACGGCAAGCTTTTATCGAAGCTTTCTGAGTTACGAACACGTACCAGACGACTCGTTCAATCTTTTGGCTTGTTGAAAATCTGCTTCGTGGCTTGCTGTTCGTTTAGAAACACTTTGCTGTTTGCACGTTAAAACTCCTGGACTCGCCCGTATTATTCAGTGAGATCTCTGCACGAGGACATCTTCACCCCGAGGTAAATCCTTTTCGTCTTTCGTATTCACAGTGAAATTAAATCACGTTTGTGTAAGTTAGTCGATTAATTTCGTTTGCCATTCGAATGCCATTTAAATCAAATTTAATCAATGGAATTCTATTTAATTCAGTCTAATTCAAATTTAATCATTCGTTTTTGGCTTGGTTTTGAATGAGTTGATTTACTTTTATTTCAATTTAATTATTTAATTTCAGAGTTGATTTTCACAAATTTTAGAACTGTCAAAGATAACTGCGAGATAAAAGGAAATTTCTTTAAATACATAGCAATTTATGTTTATGAAATATTTTAAAATATTTTTGAATTTTGAGTTTAATCAATGTCGAACTTTGACTTTAACTTTTTTTCTTGTTGCGCATCATTAAATTGTTGTCTTGGACACTTCCAACTTTTTAAAACTGAAGTTACCTTTAGTGTATTTACTTCTATTGTTCTTTTTTTTCACTTTTTCGTCGAATTTTCGCTTTCCAATTTCGTTTTCGTTTCCTTAAATTTGGGCGTGTGACGACGATTGTCTTCTGTTTTTTTTTTTTTGGTTCTTCGATATTGTCATATTTTTAAATGTTTTAATAAAATAATAATAATAAATAGTATCTATAATAAAAAGAAAAACAAAAGTTTCTATAGCGAGAGAGAAACAAACAATAAAGAGGAAAGATCATTTTTTGTTTCTTTTCGACAGCGTCATGCTGAAAATCGTCATTTGTTTTTTTTTTCTCTTCGGTTAAATTCTCGTTTGTTTTCCTTAAAATAGATAAGTGTAACGGACGTCTTTTGTTTTTTAATTTTCTTGGTTTTGTTGTTGATTGTTCTTCGATTTTGTCATGTTTTTAAATACTCCCCCCCCCCATACTTTTGTGATCCTTCTTTGACATTTTCAGTCGTTTGTTCATGTAACGATCGCCTTTTGGTTTTGTTTTTCTTTTTCTTTTTGTTCCTCTGATGTCAAGTTTATTCTTTTCCTTCTACTGAACGCGCCTTTGTTTTTGTTTGCCTCCTCTCTTCTACGAATTAACATCATTTATGTCAAACAAAAAAAAAAGGGAAAACATAGTTGTTTTTTTTTTGTTTCCGCAATAATTGTTTATTGTTGCCTTTTTTGTTTTCTGATCGTCAATGTTCGTTTATTTGACGATCATCATTTGTTCTGTTTTTTTTTTCACATTGGCGTCCAATTTCCGCTTTCCAATTACGTTTTTATTCCCTTAAAGTTGGACGTGTGACGATTGTCTTCTGTTTTTTCTTCTTTAGTTCTTCTACTATATTGTCACATTTTGGCTTTTTCAATGTTTTTCCCGTTGGAGCTAAAGTGCTTCTTCTTTTTCTCTAATCGACATAGTTTGCTTATGTAACGATTGTCTTTTGTTTTTGTGTTTTCTTTGTTTTTTATTTTCTTTCGTGTGACGATTGTCTTCTGTTTTTGTTTTCTTTAGTTCTGCTATATTGTCACATTTTGGCTTTTTCAATGTTTTTCCCGCTGGAGCTAGAGTGCTTCTTCTTTTTCTCTAATCGACATAGTTTGCTTATGTAACGATTGTCTTTTGTTTTTGTGTTTTCTTTGTTTTTTATTTTCTTTCCTCTTTGATATCAAGTTCTTTTTTTCCTTCAAGTGACTGGGCATTCTTTGTTGGCCTCCTATCTTATTTATTAATCAACATTATTTATGTCACGGTTGTCTTTTGTTTTTGTTTTTTTTTTTTTTTTTGCTTCCGCAAACGCAATAGTTCTTTCTTGTTTTTTTGTACCTTTCTCACAAATTGTCGTTGCCCGTTTATTTTACGAGGTTGTCATTTATTTATTTTTTTACTTTTTCTTTTCACTTTGGCGTTGATTCCTCGCGTTTCAACTTTCTTCTCGTTTTCTTGGGTGTGTGAGATTCTCGTCTGTTTTCTTTTTTAGGTTCTTCGATATTGTCATATTTTCGCATTTCAAATATTTTTTTTCCCTGGAGTTAAAATACTATCTTTTTTTGCTGCTTCTTTTTCATTCATTCTGTAATTGACGTCATTTGTTTATGTAACAACCGCCTTTTGTCTTTTTTCTTTGTTTTTCATTTTGTTCCTCTTTGATATCAAGTTTTTTTTTCCCTGAGTGTGCATTTTTTGTTTGCCTCCTCTTCTTCTACAAATCAACATTATTGATGTCACGATTGTTTTCTGTTTTTGTTTTTTTTTTTACTTCCGCAAACGCAATAATTTTTTTTCCTGTATTTGTTCCTTTCATCTATTGTGGAATTTCCTTTTTTTGTCCACGACCCTCTCGAGCTTTCCCGCTGTTATTACGCAGAATTCACCTGTGACGACAACAATTCATAATTGTCATTCAGATGCGTGTTTGAGTTGGAGGCGTAACAAATTGTCACCCAACATAGTAGACGTAATAAATTATTTCTTAATTAAAAAATAAATAAATGTAGTGAGTGTTGTGTTTAAAATTACGAATGGTCGAAAATTTTTACGAAATGATTGATTGATTCTTAGTTCTAAGTTCTTGATTTAAAAATGTTGAATTGCTTTTCTTCTTAGCAGTAAACGGATTGTTTATTTTGATTTAGTATTAAGCGAGTTTATTATTGATGTAAACAAGGGCGAGCTTTATAAACGGTTTCCTCGTTCTTTTTTTACATTTACAAAAGGTACATAACACAAAAAAAGGAAAACAATGAAACTGAACTTGTTTGTGCCGCTTTACTTTGTGACTGAAAAACTTTCGGTAACAAAAACACTGCAACCGCGTCGCCGCCGGAGGCCCAAACAAATATTTTCGAAGTTTTCACGTTTTCGGTTCTACTGTTTCTGGCAGCTTTCCTTCAAAGGGAATTAGAAATTCGTCCGTTTGGTCGTCGGACGTGTGCGTCGCCGTAAACCACCTGTTTAATATTCCCGTAAACATTTTTTAAGCGGTGATTTATGTTTCGCGTGTACCGCTAATAAGATAAAAATAAGGACAAGTTTTTTCTTTCTTTTTTTTTCGAGCGCATGCAAATGAATGTCACGGCGTCGATGAATATGTAAGGAGGCATGCGAGTGGGGGTGGTCGGTCGATGCCGTCCGCCCGCGCCGCGTTTTCACGTATCATGTCGGCGGAAACGCAGACGAAAAAAAAACAAGAAGAAAAAGATAAACATCAAGTTCGGCTTTAAATATTCATAAAGCGTGGGGCAAGTAAATTCATTAAGGCAAGATATTAACGTTCATTAGAGCCCCGTAATGACAAGACAAATAGCTGAGCTCAAGAGGGGCCTTCGAGGAGACGCTCCGGTTTCGTAGGATTTTTCTGCCGTCGGCTTTTTACCGCGGCCATAAATTATTTTACGTGTTTCTTTTTATTAAAGTTTTAGGAGGACGGTTTTCGTCGTCTATGTTTTAGTAGGAAACGTCTGCTCGAGGAGTTTTTTCGCTTTTTTCAAATATATTTAATATTTATCTTGCATCCGTACCTTAAGCTGACAGTTGCCGTAAGATTAACTGTTTCTTATAACTTCAAGAACTCAACTGAAACTTGAAACAGATAAATTTTTGTCCGCCGTGAACCACTTCTAATAAAATTCAACAGACTCCTTGACTTATACCGGTAAAGAATTAAGCTTACTGCAACAGTAATCATTTCATTCCTGAAATTAATTTCAAACTCAGGAAATTCACTGATTGAAAAATTTAACAATTAAAAAAAAATAAACTTCAACGAGGAACACGACTCGTAATTATCAAGAGGTCAAGAGGCTTCGACTCGAAGAAATAGGAAGACCGACTTCTCGTCCGCTGCTAGAGCATTTACGCACTTTTTTCCACTCTGATTTGTATCCAGAGGGTGAACATTGGATGTTGCATTTGCTATGCATAAAAAATCCTTAATGATGTGCATAATTAGGGGTAATATTGCGGCTTCCCTGCGCTCGATCTCAATCTCTCGGTCGCTTGCTACGTTCCGCGTGCAAAAAATTCGAAAAACTATTTAACCCTGACCTCATACGAGTTATGATTCATTATATTATTTAATCGCAACATAATTTTTAGGAAAACGTTGCACCTCTACGTACTGAATATTCCATCCTTTACAGTTAAATTGAAGAGTAGGATACGACGTTAAAGTTTCGGTAAGTCATTCAGTGAATACCAGTGTATACCAAAACAAATATTTTGAAAAATTGATTGATGAAAATAAAAATAAGAGTCAACGTCTGATACACTTAAAATCGAATAAAAAAGAACACTAAGAAAAACTGAGTTAAGACAAGAAACGAAAAATGAACTGAAGTAAATTGGGATAAGATAGAAACTCTTTCAGTTGTTCTTCGTAAAAGAAAACAAAATCGAGTGACAAAACAAAAGAGAGGCAAAAAAGAGACCAACGAATTGCTTGAAAACAACGACACTGAGAAAAAAAAACGGAAAATGCCAAGGTAACGCTGGACGAGACTCGACAAAATACAAAAGAAAACCGAAATAAACATCAAATAATAATAATCATAATATATTTATTGGTCATTGTGGCCACTATTGTGAGTGAGTGGATATGACATGTCATTTTAACAAGGAAAAAAAATCTAAAAATATAGTTATGTTTACATTGCAAAGCAAAAGAGAAGAAACAAAAGAGCAACGGAATGTTGAATTGTAAAAACGACAGAAAACAAAAAAAAACGCGAAAAACTGTCGACAATCTAAAAAGTAGAGAGAAGGTTAAAGGAAACAAAACAAAAACAAAAAAATCATTTGTTTTTAGCGTTTCGCAGTGATCAAATCAAGATTCGATGAGAAAGAAGAAGAAACCGAAATAAATATCTATCTAAAACAAACAAAAACAAAACAAAAACAAAAGAGCAACAGAATACTGAATTGTAAAAGCCGACAAAAAACAAAATAAGACGCTGAGAACTATCGATAATCGAAAAAAAGAGTGGAATTTAATGAAAACAAAAGAAAAACACAAAATAGTCATTTGTTAGTGTTTCAATGTTGTTTTAATGAGAAAGCCGATTCTCCCAGCGGGGAGTGAGGAAAAAACTGCACAAAATAAAAGAAAGTAATTACGAACAAAGAATTGAATTAAAAAACAACGAAATGAAAAAAAAAAGAAAAACACATGTGAAGATAGAAACTATTTTGTTTTCAAAATCTTACATTATTTGTACAGGGTGTTTAAAACTGTAGCTTCTCGGTGGCAAATGTTAAACATTGCATAAAGTAGATCAATATCATTGGTAATGTGCTCGACGAAAACTTTTATTTTAAAGTAGTTAGTTTCAATTCAGTCCAGAAGTCTGGAAGACATAGTTTCTCGCAGGTTGTACAGAGTGATTCAAATAACAATTTAAAATCAACTTAATTAAAAATTTATTCAATTACAGACGAAGTTAATATACAGTTCGAGGCGTAGGAAATTCCTTAAATATAAGAACTGTAATTGTGAATGGTGTGCTGTACAATACAAAAAATAACTTTTGTATCTTCAGTAAAATGAGTATTTTTTCAGAATCAGGACATTTTATAAAGGGAAACTTTTTCCGTAAAATTAATAATAAAACAGTTTCCCATATGCATTGCTTTTCACAACTTAAATAGACACACTGTATGTCAATTTAAGTAATGGTCCTTACATTGTTATTCATCGTCATTTTCCTTTTTCATTAAGCACGGAAATTGTCCTGTGCTTTCATAACTGTTAAAACTGCATTAGAATCTCGTCAAGTACGGGTCAATGTATCGATTGCAGTTGGAAACTTCGTCGCTTATTGCTCAATGCTTTTCTTGCCCTCCACCCCTCCTCCCTTCCTCACGCCCCTTATTTGTCATAAAAAAAACTGAAAATATTTGGAATTCCGTAACACTGAATTTTTCTTAACGAGTTAAACGATCGAATGAATTAACGCGAATAATGTGCAGTGGCGTAACAATGGTCCGTTCTGTTTGGGTGCATGTTAAAGGCACGTTAACTTTCTCTTGCCTTTAAGTCGCTCAGCAAAGATTGACTTTCAATGGAAAAAGGAAGAAGTGGAACAGTTTTTAGCTCTAATAATATAATTTTTTACTTGCTTGTTTAAAAATATTTAGAACACGAATCGCAAAAATTTTGCTCGGAAAACTGAGTGATAAGCGAATTTTTTGTGGGAACAGAGCGATTGTTTGATTAAAACGGCGAGACAGTAATAAAATGCCGCCGCCGCGCCTTCTACTTTTTTTTACATGACTAGTTCATGTGAACTACAATTTATTGCGAGTTGTTATTTCGACGGAGAGATTAAATTGCGTTCACACTCGACGTTTAACGCTATTGGGATTTCTTTACGTCATCTGATACTCAGTGGGTTCCTGATTATATCTCGATGTTTCCATTTTCTATAAACCCTTCCTTCGAATATTAGGGGACAAGGCTGGTTTTGCTTTATTAACTTTTAATGTGCCTGAGCTTGGAGCAGGTCAGTGATTTAGCGATATTTTCAGGGCCTGGTTGGGGTCGCTAGAGGCGTCTTTTGGGTCGTGGCCGTCATGAAAGTCGGCTCACATTTCACGTTGGGTCGAGGAAACCTGGGTTGGAGGACTCCTCAATTTACGAGGTTTTGTCGATTTTTACATGGCCCTGGAGGATTGAAAGCTCGTCAAGGCTTGTGTCAGCCTCGTCTTTGCAGTTCAGGACAGATATTTTTGTAACTGTTGCTCTCCTTTTCGTACAAGTTATTATTCTCGAACTTCCTATCCCTAACTTCTGGTTACGGCTCACTTTTGGTTACGGCCTATTTTAGTATTACGTACGATTGATCACTTTCGATGTGTATTGATTAAAGAATCACGCTCTTTTCGATGTTCTATGTTTCTGATTTAGGCTCTTCGTAAAATATTAGGAAATAAAATACAACAAAAGAGAACATGAACAGACTTAATTTTTTATAAGAGAAATTGTTTTTTTTTTTGTATCTTTGTCTTTTATTTTATTACATTTTTATTAAATTTAAAAATTTAAAACTGCGATGAGTCTCTAAAATTGGTAACACCGAATCCAAGTGCTTAGGACACTAACTGCTACAGCGTTATTAAAAACAAATTCTTATTATATGCGACTGAAATGTGGCGTCCTTTTGCTCTACAGACTGTAGGAATCGAATGCCTAATGCCAACCATAGCGAGTCCTGGGCCCAGGCATGCACAAACGAAAATTACTTCTCGTACCTGCACCACATTATTCGTGAACTTGATTACGTGAAGCGTCAAAGAAAATAAAATATTCTTCGTTGTACGTTTCAGCTAGTTGCGTTTGTTATTGAAGAAAAAGAAATCAAAAATTAATCAGCGCGGGAAATTCAAACGCTTTTCGATCATTTAAAAACACAATGTATCATAAAATTTCGTAAAATATGTAAATATGATTGACAATAAGAACTAAAAAAAATGATATAAGTAGATGTGTGATTTTTCTTAATTCCAGAAAATTGGGCAATCTCCAGTAGCAATATTCCTTGTTTATCAAAACATTCATTATTTCATTCTCAATGTTCAGTTTCTAATTAATTAACTGAACTGTTTCTAAATGGGATACGTTTTTCGTTCGTTATCGTTGAATTTTGGAGACGGCTTTTGAAAATTTAAATTACGTGGAGTCAGCAAAGTACATGTAACTATTATTTTTAAGTGCGATGAAGAAAATGAACGATTTTAGTTTCAACGACAATAACAAAATTAAAAACAAACGTTGCATGTCAGTTTCGATTGCAGTCAACCTCTTGAGCGTCGCTTGTACAGCAGTTTCGGTCCTATTTGGGGCCTATTCAGTAACTGAGTAGCTCAAGAACTCCAGTTGGAATTGTGTGATTTAACCGTTTCGTATGATACGGCATTTTAGATTACTATCTGCCATCCTCGCACAATTGGCCACAAGATGACGTGCCTAAACTGTCATCGACAGTAACACGTTAAAGAACAAAAGCTTTTTTTTTAAAATCGATTTAATAGACCAAATTTTAATTTGATTTCGTTTATGTCAACTGCGCAAATGTAATTATTTATTTTATTCAGTGCGCCTAAATTAAGTTTGATAAATGCACCTCTAATAACAAAGATTACAAAAAAAAACCGCTTACCTAGTACGTAGATTAACCGTGCGTACTTTAGATTATTTATATTAATTAACTGGAGATTTTCAAATGTGATTTATAACTCATGAAAGTGATTAATACTTTGGCCTAACGCAAGAAAAGATCATGAGTTACAGAACTTTATTTATGTATGTATGTGCAGTTCATATTCAGAGGAAAGCCGGAAGAAAAAATAAACAAAAATTAAAAAATAAACAAATATTAAGGTCCTCGCATGAGGAAAACATTCGATGAAAAGGTAAACAGATGAGGAATCCTTCTTTATGCCTACTTTGAAATAAGGCTCAATTACACCGCAATTAATTAAATCGAATGAATTGAAGTGAACGCGTCCTATTTTCGTTGATTCGTGAATTCGAATGAAACTAAATTAATTAATTAATTAATACAGAGAAACAAGTGATTTGGTAAACCGAAGTAACCGGCGGTGTACGTGTGCAACGAGCTTTCCCGGTACGCTCAACTCTTTGATGAAACTGAAGCTTCGAATTTTGTTCTATATTTTGACGCGGCCGCGGCTGAAATCGCTGAAACTACTCCGCGCATTTTCAAAACACACTCTATTATATTAAAGTTAATTAAAGTGCCTTGGCGGTTTTCACTTGCACGTTTCAGGCCTGATTTAGTTACACATTTCCCCCGTACGTATTTACTCTGGGCTTCATTAAATTCGTAACTAGCGCGGGCGTGCGTTATCTATACAGGAAAAATCAAGTTCCCCGTTTCCACATTCACTATTATTTTTCGTTTTCTTTTTAAGTCCACCACTGTGTGTTATGTATTTCGCATATGCCTTCCCTCTTCCCTTTTTATGTTACAGCCTTGTGTGTTCAGGGGGTGAATCATAAGTTCAGTTATCAGCTTATCTCGACCTTGCGTGTGCAGGATCTCCGATGTCAGAGGCCGTAAGCCACCTCCGAAAAGCGTCGGTGGTGCGTCGTGAGCGTCGCCTCGCGTCTTTTTCTAGCGCACGTTGCTGTAACTCCGGGGAAAAAGAAGCGGACGTCGAGGATTTCTCGGGGCGCTTTTAAAGCTCGTGCTGCGGCGAAAGCTGCCGTAATTTATGCCGATATGAAGCGATCATTGACTTTTATCACGAATCTATATACTGTTATTGATATTTCTTTGGGCCAAATTGATACTGCCTAGAATTTTCTTTTCCTTTGAAAAAGTCAACTTTGCGTAGGTATGATATAAATTTTTTAAAGAAATTCATATAGAAAATGTGTTTTGATGATTTTTTCGGACCAGGATTATTTAGAGAATGTTTCAAGAATTTAAAGCCAAAAATACACTCCCCGGTGGTTTTCACACGAATGCCAGAATAGGGCCGTTACGTACATAAAAATCGTCAAACTCTTTTTCTTCGTTATCTCTCTCCTTGTGGGGATTTTGCTTAAATTAAAGCATTGAGTTGAATTAAGAAACAAAATAGAATAATTTTGATTATTATTTTATAAAACTCTATAATTGCAGAAACTTTTTCACGAGGAAACAGTAGAATAAGTCGAGAGGCAAGGACGAATTTCCTTCTTTATCGAATTACGTCTGCTTTTGGTGAGCTTTTCTCGCCATATTAATTAAATTACCGACAGCTGTTTAATTAGCACTTCTTGTATCCAATTTTTCAAAGAACACAATGATTTTATAATGGTAAAATAATTAGAAATATTTTCGAATTAAAAACACGTCATACCGCGAAAAGCAATTGTTTTCCTTCGCGTAAATCGAACTTGGGGAAAGATTACTGAATTTAATTAGAAGAAATTAAGTCTTGATTTCAAGAAAGAATCACGCGGAATGAATAAGACGCGAGCTTTCTTAGACTCCACGTAAAAACTGAAGAGCAATTCAAATGCCAGCGGTTTACATTGTCATACATTGTTTCCCGCGATAAAATCGGAGCGTCTATTCAACATACCTTGCCCCGGTAGATAGAGATGCAATTCAGATTTGCACCATTGGAATGAAATCTTCCAGTTTGCTGCTGATATCAGCGTCTCATGTATTCCGTCTTTTTTTTGTCCTGAAGGAGTGAGTTTTCAATTTTCGATGCGATTTCGGCCTTTTGCCGAGAGATTGCGTGTGCCGTTCCGTTTTGAGGCAGAGTTGCGTCGCGCTGGTTGCGCGAAATTAAGTCTTGATTTCAAGAAAGAATCACACGGAATGAATAAGACGCGAGCTTTCTTAGACTCCACGTAAAAACTGAAGAGCAATTCAAATGCCAGCGGTTTACATTGTCATACATTGTTTCCCGCGATAAAATCGGAGCGTCTATTCAACATACCTTGCCCCGGTAGATAGAGATGCAATTCAGATTTGCACCATTGGAATGAAATCTTCCAGTTTGCTGCTGATATCAGCGTCTCATGTATTCCGTCTTTTTTTTGTCCTGAAGGAGTGAGTTTTCAATTTTCGATGCGATTTCGGCCTTTTGCCGAGAGATTGCGTGTGCCGTTCCGTTTTGAGGCAGAGTTGCGTCGCGCTGGTTGCGCGAAATTAAGTCTTGATTTCAAGAAAGAATCACACGGAATGAATAAGACGCGAGCTTTCTTAGACTTCACGAAAAACTGAAGAGCAACTCAAATGCCAGAGGTTTACATGGACTCCGGTCATACATTGTTTCCCGCGATAAAATCGGAGCGTCTATTCAACACACCTTGCCCCGGTAGGTAGAGATGCAATTCGGATTTGCACCATTGGAATGAAATCTTCCAGTTTGCTGCTGATATCAGCGTCTCATGTGTTACGTTTCCTTTTTTGGTCCTGGAGGAGTGAGTTTCCAATTTTCGATTCGATTTCGGCCTTTTGCCGAGAGATTGCGTGTGACGTTCCGTTTTGAGGCAGAGTTGCGTCGCGCTGGTTGCGCGAAATTAAGTCTTGATTTCAAGAAAGAATCACACGGAATGAATAAGACGCGAGCTTTCTTAAGCTTCTGAATCCATATAAAAACTGAAGAGCAACTCAAGTGCCAGAGGTTTACATGGACTCCGGTCATACATTCTTTCCCGCGATAAAATCGAAGCGTCTATTCAACACCCCTTGCCCCGGTAGATAAAGATGCAATTCAGATTTGCACCTTCCAGTTTGCTGCCGATATCAAGTGTTACGTTTTGTTTTTTTCCTGAAGGAGTGAGTCGAGGCGTATTCGGCCTTTTGCCGATAGATCGCGTATGACGCTCCGTTTTGAGGCACGGTTGCGTCGCGTTGGTTACGCGCGGCGGACTTTTGCTTGGCGTCACTTGATTTTCGTACGCCAACTGGAGGTGATTGGTCGATTTTGTTTGCTGTGATAGAAGCTTAAGTCTAACTCCCGTTTATTTGCATTCTGTCTCCTCGAGGGGGGAGTTTTCCTCGTCTGCTTTTAGGGCCGCTGCTGCGGATCTGCCGATGTGTCATTCCTTGAGATGGGACTTTTTTGCCCTTCTCTGTCTACGTCTGTGGGCGCCATTTGCTAGTCACGTTTTCGTTTTGTTCGTGCCGTTTTATTAATTTGATGTTTTCCCCTTCCTAAAAAAACTTGTCTGGGGCCTACTTGCTACCCCCTCCGACCCCCCGATTGTGAGGAAGCGGATTGAAAAAAGCTGGTGTTTTCGACACTGTAGTTTTACTTTTTTGGTTCCATTTTTGCTCCTGTGGCGTCGGCGCTCAAAAATAAGTATCCAACGCCCGAGAGTGGCAGACTCGTTTACGGCCGACCTGAGAACATCGAAATTTTCCCACACTTAAGCTCGTCCCGATATTCTCTTTCTTCTCACTGGCCAACTCTCGACTTCGGCGTTGTACGGAACGTTGCGTTGACAAGAGCGGCGCGGCTTGTGAATTCCCGGAATTCTTGCGGTGACAACTTCACTCTGTTTTTGGGCTCAACCATTTGTTCAGATTATTCTGTTTTTCTTTTTGAAGTTCCTTTTACATTTGATTATTTATTTTGTCCTGTTTCTTTTTTGTTTTAATTTGAAGCTTCTTCAGAGCAGAAGTTTATTTAGCGTTCCACTTTTGAACAATTTTCGAATTATTCTTTTTTTACTGGTTTTTGTTAAATAAGAAAACGGCCGAACATCCCTTCAGGGTGTCTGGGTTTGTAAATCGCTTGTGACGATTGCCTGTTTGAATAAATTGCCTTTTGGCAACGAACTTCGTACTTCTTTGGGCATCCTTTCAACAATTTTGGGTTGGTCTATCCATCCTTCATTATCTTTTAGGGTACGATGTCGAGGAAGCGGGTCTAAGGGAGTTGCTCTTAACGAAAATGTGTGAGAATGCACCTTCTGGGCCGTGTGTTTCTGACACCTTTGGGTGGCGCCCTTTTCTGTGTCATCTCTACAGTTATTCCACGCCGCCTCCACTGTGTGGGCACCGTTACGCAACTCCGATTTTCCATCTCGTTTTCGGAAGAACGACCGATCTGACTTCTGTGCCGAGGTAAGTTATGACTTGGCGCAGGCCCTCTCACTTTTCCAGAGCGGATCAAACGCGCCGAACTTTCGTTTCAGGTTGACGGACGAGAGAGAGGTTACACAAGGGAAAGTGCCGTGCGCAACAAATTGATTCACAGCGACATGTATTACGACTCCTATTTCACACGTACATGACATCACGTAAGTGAGGTATCATGTTACAATGACGTGTTTTTTTTATGTTTGCGGAAATATGCTAGCGTCGCGATTCTAACTGAAAGGTTGTCTTATCGACCGAGGGATTAAATGAAATTAATTATATTTTCTTTTCATACCGATAGGAAATCCAAATCCTTAAACAGGAAATTTATTTTGATTTACAAATGTGGGCATCATGAATCAAAAAAAAAGGCACGCCACTCAAGTATACTTCGAATTAATTATTCAAAGCAAACACCCACTGTCGACGAGAATTCCCGATTCTTTATTAATCAATGCGAAAGCTCGAGTCAATTTCTCGATTGCGCCCTCGTTAAATCAGTAGACTTGTCAGAGCGATCGTAATTAATATTGTATATTAGTAAATGGAATTGGTGATTATGATTACATTAGCTCGCTGAAAATATTACGAAGTTAGAGGACGCATTACGTGAATTGTATTGTTTCCTATTTATAGGCCGTCCCTATTAATAACGAACGAGTCACTTCGTCACTGTTAGCATTATCCGCCTCGAATTAGGACGGGCCCGAAAAAATCGCTCCGATTTGTTATTGCGTGTAAACTACATTCTTTACAAAATCTAAGGATGTTAGGCTTGTGACAGCCAATTTATAAACGGGTTTACTCCCGGGTTCACGGATGCTTTTCGGCGGTCGGTTAAAGGGAGAGAACTTCAACTTCGGCATGTTCATTTGTTATTTACTTTCGCAGGCGATTTGTTCCGGGTTTTCCCCCGGAAGGTTTCTGTTCTGATCGCGTTAAAACCTTGAGAGATTTATTGGAACATGACGTACGCTACGATGTTAAGATGTTTTCCAATTGACCATCATTTATCTTAATCTATTGTTACTTCTACAAAGTCAAACTTCTTAATGATGACTTAATTTTAAAATGGAATTTACTATTACGTTTTGATGTGATTATACCCAACGGGGTCAAACCTAAAGGGAAAACAGTGTTGATTTCTGTCTCTTCAACACTGAACTGTACCTGAAGTGAATACCGACCACCACCGACGATTAACTCGAGGGTGATTTGCATCCTCGATCTTGCGTTTTAAAAGGTCGATTCTCTCACCACTGGATCATTCAGGCGTTATGATAATAATCTCTCAAATTTGAAAATTAAATGAATGTGTGAATGAATCCACATCATCTTTCCATTACTTTTAAGTGCAATTTCTCTTCTGTTGGGGGTTCCCCCCGCAAAACATATCAGTTTCTGATCGCATTAAGATCTTTCTTTATTTATAGCAACGTGACATAACACGTTACGATGTCAGATATTTTCCAGCTGGCTATCGCTTATTTTAATCTACGTAAACGTGCCGGGGAAGTTGTAACGTTGCATGTTCAAAAAGACACCCTCATAAAGCAACCCAACGGCGCACATACAACCGACAATAAATGTCCGTGCAGAGTAAATGCAGCGATATTAATATGCACGCTGGGCGATTAAATTCCCCTTAACGTATCCCATCTATTATCAAACTTTCTGCTATCATTTGCGCTCGCATGATGTGGCATGGTAGTAGTGCAGGGCCGGGCTCGGCTCGTCCCACGGATGAATATGCATGTCGATGCTCATTTTTGACGCCGACGAAGAGTGGCAATTATTATGCAAAATTGCCGGTTGATTTACGGTCCACGCCGTCGAGCAATTTCGACGTCCTCTCTACGAGAAAGCAAACAGAAAGTTTTAATTTATTTATCGCTGTAAAACATGGGTTATCATCTTATCATCGTTCAACCTAAATTTACTGTTCTTTACTCCAGCAGAGTTTGGGGAAAATATCTGCAAAGAAGCAACACAGATTCAACGTTTGTTACAAACTAAGAACATTTTTGGAACCGCAGGTCTGGTTTCTTTGAAAAATCAGAATATAATTAACACCTTCAAAGCAAATTTTGGTAGCTTGATCCAAAATAATTAAAAAATAATATACATACACATAATATCGGTATGCTAAATGAGTTTACGACAGAGAAATGAAGGGAAGAAGACTTCAGACAGAAAGCGATGCAGAAGCCACCACAAGAAGACTTAACGTC
This sequence comes from Prosopocoilus inquinatus, assembly GCA_036172665.1. Lineage (NCBI taxonomy): Eukaryota > Metazoa > Arthropoda > Insecta > Coleoptera > Lucanidae > Prosopocoilus > Prosopocoilus inquinatus. The sequence continues at coordinate 6,713,204 of CM069873.1, forward strand.
AGAAGATGACGCAACAGACGGTGGAAGATCATCAGAAGTCGGGAGAACTGGAGGGAAATTATAAAAAGCTTTTTAGGTGCGTTGGTTTTCATTTACTTGAGGAATTGATTACATTTCGTAATTATTTATGCCCCTAACAGAAATGACTTCTTTTTAATGCGGTTAGAGGAAGCCCCCGAATTAGAATTGGGTTTGTATCTGCGACGTAAGGTAATGGTTAATAAGACCATCAGCCGTACCAACATGTCAGAGAACTAAAAAGAAGCGAAAAGGAGCTTTAGAAAGGATTGTTGGGGGACAAGCAAATACAGAGGAAATGACCTTGCAAGAAAAGAATCAGTAGGAATCAGAATTGTCAGAACGATGGTTGGGTCACATACTAAGGAAGAAAGAAGGGTGGGCTATTAGGAAGCTAATGGACCGCCAAGTAACGGGAGAAAAAGAAGAAGACTGAGTGTTGAATGGAAACGACAAGTAGACGAGGAATATCACCAATCCAACGAAACTGGATGCAAAAGATGGAACAAGAAGAGTACCGTCAGAAATAGGGAGGAGTGGAGAAAATTATAAAGGGCACTCTAGGTCCGTAGATCTGTGTTCTTTCACCCAGGTCAGTAGACTGGAGGAATCCCCGAATTTTACTTTGGATTCTTTAACCAGTAGATCTTTTCTTTGACTATACAAAAAAATTAAGGCAAACCCTAATTTAGAATAATTGTTTTTGGATAGATAAAATGAAATATCATAAAATGCTTTTGAATAGTGGGGAAAAATTCAAGAAAAAAAGTTGGAGAATCCCTCTTGCACCTGTGAAACGATGGGCGATGGATTTCCTTTTAAGTCTCAATTTTATTTTTATTAGTTTTCTAAGCCCTTTAATCAGCAGGATTTTTTTGTCTTTCGGAAATCATAGTTTTCACAAGTGGTGTTTAGGGTCTGTTGATGCTCCCCTTCATAATAAGTTTTGACATTTCCTTCCTTCGGATATCTCACTTTATTTATTCTTTATTGTCCTTCTCGGAGGGTATACATGATGTTTGATATAATGATATTTTAAGTTCTTTATCGTTTCCTTTTATTGCCTTATTCTTGCCTTCTTTTCTTCTTTTTTTACGAAAATGTACATTGTTTTTGTTTGTAGGGCGTACTATCACTGTCAAGGTTTTGTTTTTATCTCATTCTTCTTGCTTTTTACTTCTTATGTTCTTCTTGCTCTGGTTTCCTCACATTTCTCTTTTCTCGTCATCTCATTTTTACGAAGAAATTATAGATCGTCTTGGCTTATTCTTACTCTTACAGCTTTTTATCTTTTTCTGCCTCTTTTCGACAATTTCTTCCCTTCTTTTTCTTTACTTTCCTTTCTCTTTTGTTGTCTTTCTGTTTCTTTAACGCTGGATTGCATAAAAGGTTTAAACCAGGATTACATTTGATCCGAAGAGGTTGACGTATAGTATTTTGTGTCACAATCTAAGTCAGGCTTAATTTTAATCCCGGCTTAAATCTTTTATACAAACCAGCCTTAGAGAAATAGAAAAACAACAAAAGAGAAAGGAAAATAAAGAGAGGAAAAGAAACCCACTCTAAGATTTCCTGTCCAGCATAAGCCTTATTAAACATTCTCTGAGGTGTTTACGTGATTTCATTCGTACTTTATTTTGCTATTTGTCTGTTTTCTTCAATCTTCATTTCATTCTCTATTCTTTATTTTTTTTACTCATGGGTTTTAAATTGTCACTATTTTATTTTTATTTTCTTTTTTTTATGACTTCATTTCTCTTTCGAATTTTCTGATCTCCTTTGAGTCTGTTTCTCCGTTTCTCTCGAAGTCTCTAATATCCTTTCTCTTTCTGGAAATCTTTTCTGAATATTCTTTCTTATTTCTCTTTTTTCTCCTTTCCAAATAACTTTCTGTTTCTCACACTGTTTCGTTATGTATTTTGTGTCTTTTCTTACTTTGTTTCTGTTTCTTTTCTCTCTTCTACTTCCACTGTTTTATTCTCCGTCACCTTCTCTTAAGATGTTATTTTTATTTTATTTTCCTTGGCATTTGTTAAGGTCAGAACAAAAATTGCCTTTGTGCCTCCTCTGCATTTTTTTTTTTGGTTCATGTCATTCCCTAACTGATGATCGAAGTGTCTATTAAATTCGCAATTTACGCAAGCGCAAGCGTAATCGATTTCTGATTTTCTGAAGATCGTTGAAGGTGACAACACGCGACAGTAAACTGCATAAAATGTAGACTCCTTGTTTATAATGCAATGGTTTTACGCCGACTAAAATTTTAATAAGTTGTCATAAATGAAACACGAGGAATACTTAAGCGGAATACGTTGTTGTAAATGTGATCGACGTTCCGCCGCACGCCGAATTTCCCGCCGTCCATTTTGAATATTCACGAAGTGAAAATCGCGCCCCGCGAATTATTCATTTTCACGGCAATATGTTGCCCTATCCTTGCACCGTCCGGCCGGCAAAAACCGAAACAGAGCCGGCTCGTTTTTGCGCCGGGCGGGCGGGCGGGCGGCGTTCATAAATATGCCAGCGTGCACTTTTCGATGCCCGTTTCATCGAAAACCGCATCGTTAATTTATTCACGGCCGATACATCGAAATATGCATACTAGGCGGCGTTTACTAAATCATGCGTTTTATTCGCACGTTCAGAAGGGAATTAGGGCGCTTTAAAATGCAACAAAAGAAAATTATATTAATTGTACAGTATTTTTTTTTGCGTTGATAAAATCGCAGAATTTTCATCGGACGTGAAAATGGCATACATTTGGAAGCTTAACAATCTATAAACCACATCACTGCCATCCCTAAACATTGCCACCACACCCTCACTAACACGTCTTTCAAAATTATTATTAACCCATAGAAGAAAGAGTACAGGTCTTGGTATGGGTCCTTGCGGCATAGCGTAAGTACTATTTTTTTCGAGGATACTGTAATCTGCCAACAGCTTTTCTCCGCAGAAGGAATTTTTACCCCTTGTTTACTATCAACAACGAATAGGACTTAGGATTTCGAATTAAAAACATTAATGCCCGGTTGCACCAATATTGTAAGTAAAACTTAAGTTCAAGTCATGTTTAGAACATGACATTTATGCATGGTGAGTACAATGTCAATCACATTCTGACTGACACTTAAACTTCATTTAAGTATCATATTAGAAGGTGTCTGACTTACATAAAATGTCATGTTCTAAATACGACTTAAATTTAAGCTCTGCTTAAAACATGGCAACCGGCCATTAATGTCACTATTCAGTTAGTGTCTAAAAGAGGTTATAAAACGCAATAGCTCTTCAAAATTGTGAGTGACGTTGCGGTTTCAGCAACTGCATAAAGTGCATCGAGGTTTAGGGCAGTTTACGTCGCGCGGGGCTGATAGAGCGACAGCGTGACGCTGCGGTTTCAGCCACTGCATAAAGTACACTGAGGTTTAGGGCAGTTTACGACGCGAGGTTGAAAGGGGGAGGCTCGTCAAAATTGAAATGACTGAGTGACATTGCGGATTCAGCAACTGCATAAAGTACACTGAGGTTTAGGGAAGTTTACGTCGCGCGGGGCTGACAGAGCGACAGCGTGGCGCTGCGGTTTCAGCCACTGCATAAAGTACACTGAGGTTTAGGGCACTTAACCTCGCGAGGCTGACAGAACGACAGTGAGACGCTGCGATTTCAGCAACTGCATAAAATACACTGAGATTTAGGGCAGTTTACGACGCTAGGTTGACAGGGGGGGACTGTGATGTTTTCCTTGCAGCGAAAAGTTCTCTTAGCAAATTCGACCGTCAAAGTATCGAATGATATTGGCGATCATGACGACTAACAATGACGGCGAGATAAAAAAGATAATTACAATAACGCTAATAACTTGATGAAACGGGTGAATTGAAGATTGCCACTTGCTCAGTAGAGGCGGTGAATTATCCAGAAAGAGAGCGAATGGTTTCAGAAAAAAATTCTGTTCGGAGTTAGCACAAAAGCTATCAGCAATGGCCTGATTTAGGTGACACACCGCGGCAAGTGATGACGCTTCTAAATCCAAACGAGACCTTGCAATTGTTCGATCATTTGTGGGCAAGTTCTGTTTACCTTAAACGGCGTTCCAATTTTTTGATCTTTTCTGCTTCTCGCCATTAACTTTCGTCATAAAAGACGATATTAACAATCTGTAACTGCGAGCATATTCAAGTAAACACAATTGTGAATCAGAAGGACGTCATTAAAGCGGATTTAATTGAATAATCCCGGACCTATCAGTGACAGAAAATATATAAAAGTGTCGTGCGGTATCGGGCGAGTCGGGGAGCGGCGATTTTACTTTCGACACGAACGAGGGTGTGTTGTATTCGCACGCACGACCGCCGAGGGTTGCGGAAAAGGAGAGCTTCGCTCGGACAACTTTTTATTTTTTAAATCGATCTTTATTGCAAATTGAAATCCGCTCGCACAAAAAAGACAATAAAGTCCGCCGAACGGCCGTCGACGTCGTCGGGCTTTACGAGTAATAAATTGTTCGATATATTTAATACCAATAAAGGTTTCGCTTATCCTTTCGTCGTTTCTTCAGTTTCCGAGGCAACAAAAGACGAATCCACCAACATTGTTCTAAAATAAGATAATTAGAACTTGAAGTAAGCTTCGTAGTATCGTGTTTTTTGAAAGTTTTGTGGAATGGTTAACAAAGGCGAATCCTCCAAGTCCAAATCTGTACCAAATTAATATAATTAGAGCTTGAAAGTAAGCTTGGAAATGTTTTATGGAAGTTTTGGTTTCTTCAGCTTACGAGGTAACGACGAATCCTCCAAGTAAGTCCAAGTCTGTTATAAATTAAGATAAAATTAGTGTTTGAAAGTAAGTTGCGAGGTTTCGTGTGTGTGTTTTTTTTGGATGTTTTGTGGAATGGTCTCCAGGTCACACCACCGTCACTCACATGCCTATTTACAGGTGGAGGTGTACGCATAAATTACTTCTGCATGAGTTCGCGCCCGTTTCGCAGGATCCCCGTGTATGAAACTAATTGCTTTGAGTACCCAAAAGAGAAAGTTAATTACAAAACTCCAGCGCGGAATGTGTACAATCGTGAAATTGCGACTTTACGTTGACAGTCGTTTTTCATATATACACCTAAGCGCAGCCCAACACAACGAACGATGACATCCACCGAATTATTTATTCATCAGAAATTTCAATTACTAACATTCCGTGCCGAATTTTTATTATTTATTACCTCCGCAAATAAATAATATAAAATAATACCGGCGCATCCACCATATTTTTTTTTAATTAATGTAATAAATTGATCATGTTCAGAAATGATTTTACGCTTTTCAGTATATTAAAAAAAAATCATTGAGGGTTGTGTCCCGGAGGACACAAGCGTGTAACTCCGGGAGCCCCTACATTAAGCCGTTGCGTCCTTTCACATTCTCTTCATTGCAATGCACGTTGAAACAATGTGTATTTTAGTTACACGAAAATCGATTGTGTTGATCCCCTGAAGGGATGCAGTCTCTGGATTTCAAACAAATGGGTCAATAGTTTGAGTCAATAGCAAATTTATACTATTCCTTTTTAGTGTTTACCCATGTTAGTTAGAATGATTCAATTTCTTTTTCTTTTTTCTACTTAGACACATCAATTACAATAAATAATATATTAGGAGCGTATGATATCATATTAAGCCAGGAATTCCCCCCAACAGGGTCGACATTGATCTCCAAGAGGTCGATTAGAAGTTAAAAAGGATCGACTGACTTGTAAGGGTCGGTTAGGGGTCGATGAACTCTTGGTGGTCGATTCAAAATACCTAACTTCTATATTTCATTTCATTTTTTATACATAAATTATAGAGGTTTATGCCCTCTTTAAAATTCCCCTTATTTCCATTGAAAATAATTAGTTATTAAAAAAAAATCGAATTTCTTTTAAAGATGAAGTTAGAATACAAAGGTCTCTCGGTGGTAACGTTCAGCGCGATGAAATTTCATTTTTATAAAACCGATCATAACAGTTTCCTCTTTCAGCCAAGAGATGGCGCCATAAATAATTCGCTCTGTGTGCTTTTGCGTTTACTTATTGACTTTCGACTTTTTTAAAATAAATGCAAACGCAGAAAGCGAAGTTAAGGAGATGAGAAAGTCAACGCAAATATCTATCGTGCGATCTCAAATCAGAATTAAAAATAGCTTTAATTTTTGGTCGAGAGATGGCGCTGCTCCATGCTTCGTTGATTTAAGATTTGTGAATTAGAAGGCAGCGTTTTGAGGCGAAATTCATGCTTTTTTTTGATTTTCAATTTAATTTCGAAATGAAAATCATTGCGAGCGTGGCTTAAGTCGTCAGTACTGTTGGGGCGGTTTTCTTTTGGTTAAGAGATGGCGCTTTGATCGTCTTGTCTAAGTTTACTAAGTACTGAGAAGGTAACGCCATTCCATTCCGCGTTTCTCGTCCTTCAGAATGAAAAGGACGCTAAGGAAGAAAAAGAATAGATACATAAACAAGTTGCTCTTACCACGGAGTTTACGACGAATTTAATCGCAATTTAACGCCAAATTAAAGAAGAGGGAAGAGAGAGAGATAGAGAATCGGCCGTACCTTCTCAGTACACGTACAGTAACCGTAGTCTTGTCACGTCGTGATTGATTTTATGTTCTGAAATCAAAATCATTGCCAAGGTTAAGTTATGAATGTTAACACCGATTCTAAAACGAAATGCGATTAAAATCGTTTTACTTTTTCATCGAGGGATGGCGCTTTGAACATTTCCTGTCGCGAAATGATTAAAAATTCATTGCGAAGGCAAGGTTTGGCTCGGGATGTCAACATGAAAATGAAACCCTGTTACAGGAATTTTGAAAAAAAAAAAAACAATTTTCCCAAGGTTGGTAAAACTGATATTGCTTTGAGTTTTCCATTTTGTGCAACAGATGGCGCCCTGAAATTTCCTGTCACGCCACGATTTTATATTTTGAAATTTTTGAAAAGTTAGTAGTAGGGATGGAATTTTGTTGAGAAATTTAGATAAAGCAGTTCTCGCTTTTCGACAATTTTCGATTTCGACGATTTTATGTGCCTACGCTTTATTTATTTTCGATTTAATATATATTTAATGTATATTAATAGGAAATTGCATGAGTTAAAAAAAATTAATTTCACATTATCTTTGCACATATCGATTTGGTAAAAGTTAAGCTTGAAATGGGGGCGAGAGTGCGCCGATGAAAACTTTCTTTTCTTCTAAGGGGTCGGTTCCTTAGAAAAGGTTGGGAATCTCTATATTAGACGGTAAACCATCTAACACGTAACCAGAAGATCTCGAGTTCGAATCTCAATAATAGTAAAAATTTTTCTGCCTACATTCATTTAGCTGCTTTAATTCAAAATGTGTGAATTTCCAGCTCCATCTATATCTAATCATGGAATTACATATCTAATTCGTTCTCTTTTAACTGTCCACGACTGTACGTTTCGCAATTCAAGACCTACAGTGATATTAGGCACTCGTTATTTTTAAAGTGTAACGCAAACAAAGCGAGGAATTTTGAAATAATTGGAAAACAGATGAAAATGATTATCCTGTTTTCATAATTTCAGTTCTGATGTTATTCATAAATATTCTCACTTGAAATACAATTCGACGAAACATGGAAAATAAATTTTCCGGGGAAAATTCCGATGCGTTCCGAAAAAATATCGAAAATTAGTGGCGTTTTATTGCAACGGGCGGCGCGTCGAAATACAAAATTAATATTCGCCCGTTGCGTATTTTTTCGAAAAAAAATTCCAACGTTTCAGCGCGCTCGCCCGCCGCCTCCGCCGCTGACGAATTTCATTGTTTTTGTTCGGTCGAACGGAGCGGCGCGCCGCTTTTTGCCTTTTTTTTTTTTTTTTTAATTTGCGCATTGTCTGAAAGCTTTTCCGTGGAAGTTGGAATTGCGGCGCGTCATTCAGCGGTATTTGGTTCTGACAGTTGCCACTGAAAAATTCAATAAATCAAGCCCGTTCTCACATTTTCCGATATTAGCAAGGCAGGGGCGGAGGTGGCGGTGGTGGCGGCGGCGGCGGCGTCTCCTCGGCTAAATTTAGTTTCCGTATTATTTATTTTCGACCTTCCTGCTCGTATATCATCGCGGCGCTGTATCATTTTACACCACGCGATGCACGCCTTATAGTCGCTATTAAACGCGAAACTTGGCGCTGTTTTTCACCTCGCCAGAAGACGTCTTGTTTATTTTGTATCTGAGCCTTCACAGCTGTGTAAAGCCACTTGATTCCTCTGTGTATAATAAACTTTCTCCGTGTACAAATTTTTGCACAAATATTTATGCCTTAAATGTATACAGCTTTTTTAATGTTATCTTCAAATGGAGAACCAAGGAAAAACCAACAGCTATTATTATTATTACTGTTGCACTCAACGTCTTTGTATCAAGACATCATCACACATTCACGTCTATTTATGTTTAGGTACACAGTTTTCTAAATGTTATCTTCAAATGGAAAAAACGAACGGCAACATTATTATTAAAGCTCGGACATTCCTAAGATGTCTGGTAAAAAACAGCATAAATATAAACAAAGCAGCGGCGTAGATTTCAACGTCGCCGCTGAAGGGTTCATACATTCGAGGCCCTCTCACTCTCACGCTCATTGCATCAGAAGCAACCGTTTGATGTAGATTACGTGTGTTAACAGAACTGCCTTTATACTTTCGTTCAATTTGACAATTATGAAAACGTGATTATTCTTTAATGTAACTTTTAAATTGACCAGCATAATATATTTAATTCATATCAATTATAGCGCCATCACTGCAAAAAGAACTCGAGTTCATCTGGGCATGTTTCGGTTATACAAACAAGTTTTTATATCCAGCCGACCAGAACTACAGTGGTTATTGCGTGCCGCATAAACTTCTCAGGCTTCGACTGGTTTACTGTTTCGTTTTTACACGTCAGACGCGTTAAAGATTCAAACTTTTTCCGACTATGATCGCTTCAGCATATTAATAGTTCCTCGTATATTTAACGAGACTTTCCGCACTCAACGTCTTTGTGTAACGACTCATCTACATATCTACCCATATCTACCTACTTATGAATGACGATTTCACTATAAAATAAACAAAGCACGAAATGGATCTTGTTTTATTCATCGGCAGAAAAAAAAAACCACCTGAGTTTTATTTAGTGATAGCACGTCATCAGGTCATTATTACCGGCGGAAAATACAACCCCATCAATACACATACACACGTGACTGTGGGGGTATGTATTATTCAAAAAGTGATCATTAATGCTTGATTTAAATTGAAACCGAATTAGGCTCGTAGATATTACCTTATAATCAGCCGGGGCTCGACTAAATGAGCTAATGACATTGGTTGTTCAGGGAGAGATTTCAATTAAGGGGCATAATGTACTATAATAATGAACGTACGTACATTAAGTAAACAGACGGAATTCTCGTTTCGTTTCGATCAATGAAAGTTCTGACGAAAGTTTCCGGGAATATCGATAATATTTTTTGTTTCTCATGCCTATTATTTTTTGTTTCGTCCTCTTCGTACTCATCGATTGTTGTTGGTTTTCACAATTTCTTTTGATCGTATATTTTTTCTTCTTGAAATGAATACAAACAAGCTGTATAAAAAGAAACTACATTTTTTGATTATATGCCGAAGAGATTAATCTGATTTAAGAACACAACGTGAATTCCGATTGCAAGCTACAAAGCCTTTCACACGAAAGTTAAAAGGAGATAGCAATTATTGATTTAGATAAATAAAAAAAAATAAATAAAGTGGGAACGAGCTAATTATTCAAATAATTGTAAATGAAGTTCGAAAACGCAAAAGAAATTTTCTTTTTCGAGTAACATCCCTTATTTTACAATTTTCAATTTATTTTGTTTTGTTTGTTTTGAAGCGCATAAAAATTCATTTTTTTTTTTAGTCTTAGAAATGGCGCAGTCTTTTAAAAGTTTTAAACCGTTTATACCTTAGAGAACTGTCCCAATTCCTCGGGTTTCTTCCAAAATAACTGACGATTCAAATTATGATTAATGAATTATGATTCCTTCTTGAATTTATCATACTGCCCTTGTAATAATTCATTTTCTATTGCTTGCTATACTAAAAAATTAGGTCAAATTACCAACCAATTTGTTTCTTTATTTGTAAAAAAAGAAACATGCAATAAATACAGAAACCACCAAAACCATGTAGAAAACAATCCGAAAATCCAGAAAATGCAAAGAAAGAAACAAAATGAAGTGAAAACGCAAAGAAAGAAACAAACAACACGCAAAACCGCGCAAAAAACTTGCAATAACACACAAGAAACGTAAGAAAGACGCGCTAAAAAGTACTTGTCTCCGGCAGGACACCTGCATCCGGCGCAACACCTACATTCGAAGACACTCGTAACCGACAGGACACTTGTACCAGACAGGACTTTTGTACCCAGCAGAACACTTCCATCCGACACAGACCACCTGTGAAAAGAAAAAAAAATCTGCAAAAACGTGAAAAACGTGCAAAACCATGCCAAGAAATACCTAAGAAAACATGCCAAGAAACTTGCCAAAAAACGCAAAATTACAACCGCATCTCGTAATACGCAATTCAGCATGCAACCCCCAAGTCGCTGACGAAATTCCAAAATGTGTACCTAAGGCCTCAAACCGTTCTTGTAGCCCCTCGATCAGTCACGACTTCCAAAACCGCTCTTGACTCACCCCAACTTCCCCCGGGGCTGCTCCTGACACTCCTACTTTATTTCCTACATGGCTCCGTTGCCCTTTGACTCACCCCAACTTCTCCCGCGTTGCTCCTGACACTCCGACTTTGCCTCCTGCTTGGATCCATTGCCCTTTGACCCAAGGACCCACAACTGTTTCGACCTGAGAACTAGACAATCAACCGAAAACTGAGAATTTCAAGGTTTACACACAATAAAAGTAAAACAGGGCCTAAAACAGACCCTTGCGGGACAGCCATGTTTTTTTTAATTCGTCGCTTAAAATTGATATCTTTGCGAACTTCACGTAACCCCGCTCTTAATGAACTGTCGGTTTATTTAATCTCCAAACTTAGGGCAAACCGATTGTCACAAGCAGTGTTGGTCACATGATCCATTAGAGGAGGTGCCTATGTAGAGCATATAAACTCTGTGGGTAATCAATATATTAACACCAGATATTATTATTGTAGCAGGAACAGCAGAGGTGCTAATGTTGAGCCTTCAGGAACGAGCTTTTGGCACTATAACTGTAGGTTTATTTCATCTTCAAACTCAGAGCAAGCCGATTGTCATAAGCTGTGTTGGTTGCATGATCTAGAAAACTCGACTCAAAAGGAGCTAAACATAGACTTCTTAGTCATGACTTAATTAAATACTTGATACAAGTTCAAAATCTTCCGTCAAAAAGACAATACCAGCAATGTATAACTAAACAGCTTTTATCAGTGGACAAAACTGTTTATTTATGGAGAACAAAACCAAGAAAATACTGATAAAATTAATAATAATCTTCATCAAGCAAATTCATTCAAGATGAAAGCTGCACACCTTGTAATGGGGGAGGTAACAAAAAAAAAATTAACGAAATTCAGCAAGTGTAAGTGTATAATTGAAAAGAATTCAGAGTTCCTGAAGGCTCAACATTAGCACTTCATCTATTCCTGCTGCAATAGTAATATTTGGTATTAATATGTCTATTAATTATCCATCGAGTTTATATGCACTAGATTGGCATCTCCTCTAATACGCGGCGTTCCGAAGCAACCTTTCGAAGCGTACGTTGAAAGTGAGTTATACCTAAACTCTAGTCCTGCATTACACGAAATTGAGGGTTTTGCAAGTTTTATTTTTAAGTGCCAGTTTTTTGATTTTTTTACCGTGGCTACGGATGTTTTTTTTTTGTTATTAGCAAAGCTGTTTGTACTACCACATCCAAATTAATTTCATTTTGAAATCATCATCGTTTACATTTCTGAAATGTGAAGGGAAATAAGAGCACGGAAATGTTTGAGATATGACTAAATGACTGGTCATCAATGAATGTATTTACTCAGACTTTACTTTACCTTATCCTGACTTGGCAAGAAAGTCTAAGGAATGTGATTTTAGATAAGGCGGAAAAATTTCCTCCCAGACGTTGCTGCTTCGCTCATGAATTTTATATTCTGTTCATACCGTCGTACGTATGAAGATTTCTGTTTCAATTTCATTAAGTGCAAGGCAAGTAATAAAATCGGAAAGCAAAAATCAGAAGTGTCTGCGTAATCATTGTCATTCACAAGTACTAAAAATGACAAACGATAGTTTTATCTAATTACGTAAGTGCTACAAAACACGTACGTACGTACGTCTTGTCTTGCACGACTTTTCGTAGCAACACGAAGTATTCAATTCGGAGGTTTCGTTTTAGAAATGTTCTACTTAATTAGGAGCGATGGTTAATTAACGTTCTCGTTTGGATGTGCAACAACAATGCAATTACTTCGTCAAGAAAGCGCCCGAAGTGCAAGAACAACTTCGCGCAACTAGAACGTCTAAAATTTCTCTATCCAACATTATTTTCGTTGTGTAGATCGTTGAGCAAGAAAGACAAAATAGAATTTGGCACGATCCTGGGGGGCCTTAGAGCTAATTAGTTTCATGCCTAATCAAGCAGACGTAATGTATCGACCTGAAAATAGTACATTTGTCTGGAGATTTCGGCTGCACGAGGAGGAGAACCGGTCCTGCAGGACCCTCGTTCGGACACGGGAAACGTCCTGCGGGAGATGTACAACGCTTGAGCTGCCAGGCTTGATGCATTGCCCCTGTCTGGTTATACGAATAAGCAATTTTACAGCTTGCCCGGATCTATTTGTGTACGTCGGGAGTAATTGCTCGGTTTTCTTTCGCTTTGCGCCGCCGCCGGAAGACGTAAACGGGATACGAGACTTTGGCTGCTTGTGCGGGTGAAATAAAATCGCGAACTACCTGCCGCCGTCTAATTTGCCGCCTCCACCATCGGATTTGTGCTCTTTTTACGGTGGGGGAGAAGGGGGTGAATGTTCAAGTTTACGGCGGATAACGAACTGAGATGGGTGATGTTGAAGAACCGGAAGTTTTAACTTCGCCTTGGATTGTTTGTAGTTGGCTGGTTTCTGACTGGGATTTTAGTTTGCTGTTTTGACGAGGATGATAATATGCCATTGAGAATTCTACTATTCTTCCCATTAATAAGATGAGGGAATTATTTGGAAAAAGAAGGGACTGTGCTTTGGGGTTCTCAATCTCATCAAGTGGATGACTGGATTATCTACAGTCCTAAAAGAATGGTTGATAGAAGGTGAGATCTTTTCTCAAGGCGACGCCTTTCATATAGCAATGGTTTTCAATGTATTCTGAAAAGAGAAGTCGACTTCGTTATGATAGAATACGATACGAATACTCTTTCCAATAATAAGACGATGTTGAGTTACGGTTTGAAAAAACTGCTTTCAGAAGTCATCCTGTATATACCAAATTTTGTGTCGCATTTATATTCCATGGCACAATATTCGAACAGCGGCGTAATTTATTACCTGCTTTTATTACGTCAAAATTAATTTTTATTGCCGTCATCGTCGCAGCATAAATGTATTTTTTATAAGGCAAATTGCGTCCCACGTTTTCGATATAATTTTGTGGGGCAAGTCGCAGACTGTTTACATACATCTCAGAACACTCCAGCAATAAAATCCTTTTACGAGTTCGCAGTGTCGGCGTTATAATTGCCTTATGTTAAAGTTTGAGTTTATTTTTTGCATTGATTTCACAATTATTTGCAACGTCTGCAGCTGTGTTTCCCGAGTATTTCACGGGAATTAAAATGAATGTTTATTCTAAACGTCGAGACCGGTAGTAAAGCTCGGCGTCGCTTTAATTTTCTTTTGTGTAGTATAGCAATGGTTTCCAGTGTTTTCGGAAAAGAAAAGTCGACTTCAATCTGATAAAATAAACGAATACTCTTTCCATTAATAAGACTATATTGTGTTACGGTTTGAAAATCTGCTTTCAGAAGTCATCCTGCATACAGCAAGTTTTGTGTCGCAGTTATTTTCCATGGCATAATATGCGATTAGCGACATAGCTTTAATGGGAACGTTTCTTACTTGTATTTGTTACGTTGAAATGAGTTTGTATTTCCATCTTCATTGCAGCATGATTGTATTTCTTTATAACGCAAATTGTGTCCCACGTTTTCCATCTAATTTTGTGGTACAAGTCGCACACTGTTTTTTATACAACTTAGTACACCCCGTCAATAAATTCTTTTATGAGTTCGCTGTGTTGGCATCATAATTGTCTTATGTTAAATTTTGATGAACAGATAAAATAGCGACATCTTACTATCGCTTTTTGACCAGAGGCTGCTCGAGGTTCTCACTGCAATCAAAAACGATTTGCACAAAATTTTTGTTAAATTTTTAGTTCGCGTTGATTTCACAATCATTTGCAAAGCTCGGTGGGAATTCTTGAAACGCGGTCGATTCACCTCCCACTTCGCTGACGCGTGGGTCTCCAGTATTGCGCACAAAATTTATTGCAATGGCCGACACACGATGTAGTGAAGCCGTTTACGACGCCGGTCCTATGAGCTGAAGTAGTCGGAATCCGAATTTTCGCCGAATTTTAATCATTTGTAACGTCTGCAGCCGAGTTTCTCGTGGGAATTAAATTGCATGTTTATTCTGAACATCGAGACCGGTTGTAAAACTCGACGTCGCTTCAGTTTTTTTTTGTCATTTGAATCTAACTCCACTAAGTTTAAGAATTTACTCAAAACCTATTTACTTGAAAAAAAATATCAGATAATCGAATTTGTTATTAATTAAATTTTTATTATTTGTTTGTTGCTACAACTGGATTTAATGATACATTTTCTTTTCTTTTTTCTTCTGTGATTTCAATGTATTTTTAACGGGAACCTTTCATTTATGTGTATGTAAACAGAATCTTGTAATTTCCTTGACTCAGTTATACCCTATGGCCATAACTACGATTTTTATTTTATTTATTGGGTTAAGCTTGGTAATTATACTGACAATATCCATATCTGTTAGATCTGTGACAATAAACATTTTTGTTATTATTGTTCCTGCGAAGAACGTATTTTTTTGTCGACTTTCGAGGGAATAATAAATTTCCTTCACATTTGACGATGTTAGATCTTACAGACATCATTCTTCACTCGGTTGGCTTTCGTTTATGTCACTCAACGTCGGTTTTAATTAGTCCGAACCCTTCCTTTCGTATTTCTGGGCGAAGCCAAGTCTGGCTTTATTAATTTGTAGCGAACATGTGAGACGTATTTTTAGGGCGAAGCCAAGTTAGCTTTATTAATTTGTGACGAGCATGTGAGACGTATTTTCAGGGCGAAGCCAAGTTTGGCTTTATTAATTTGTGGCGAGCATGTGAGACGTATAGGATCAAAACCTGCAATCTCCAAAAGTCAGAATCAAATAATACAATCTCTATTGTATTTGTGTTAGTTATAATAAACGTACTATTCACTATTAAAAAAAAAAGAAAACATTGCTTGATGCATTCCACCGATCATTTTGGCATTTTTCTTTGGTAGAAATAAAGTAGTAGTTGTTTGCAATTTGCAAAAATAATGAAGAATGGAGATTGCCCGTTTTGATCCTATACACCTTATGTAGCAGTTAGTCATCGTCGTTGTTTTATCCCCAAGGTACCGGGGTGTGTTTGATGTGGGGGCTGCAGTCACGTGGCTGGCGATATTCCGTGGTGAATAAGGCATGCCTGTTTTGGTACCTGCAGGAGCTCGGGGAGGTTTCTTGCAATTGTACGGCTGCTTCGGCCCGTTGTAATCTGGTGCCCTGGTGGATCGAAAACTCATTAGAGTTTGTCTCAGCTTGTCCCCTATCTATTTTCGCGATTGAGTAAACCTTTATACTCGTCATGCTCGAGCTGCTCTTCATCACAATCTTGTTTCTACTCAGATAAGTAGCAATTGATCCAAACGGGAATTATATGGGAAAAAATTTATGTTTTGGTATTCTCTTCTGGATTATCTCCAGTTCTGAAAGAATGGTTTATAGAAGGTGAGGGAGGTCTTTTCTCAAGTGCTTTGTTTTCATGTGGCAGTTTTGCTACACAAGTAATATAGTAATGGTGTTCGATGTCTTCCGAAAATGGAAGCGGTCCGACTTTAATCTGATAGAATCTCCTGGCGAATACGAAGCCAAAACAATATCAATTCCGTTTTATTTGCGATTCATGAAAAAAAGATGCTCGTAAATAACCGTATAGATAAGACAAAAAGGTTAAACGTCTTTATAAATTTGTCTCGTCGCGAGTGGCACGAAAAATCGAAACAAACATCGCAGTCGGGGAGCACACCCGGCAGGGGAGCAACAAATCTCGTCCCGATACGTCCAGCGCATCCTTTGTTTAGACAACGAATGTGTTTAACTTTGTTATATTCTACCGACTCACGTTAGCCTACCGGCCGGCATTTACATGTTTACCGAAGACGTAACGTATAAATTAGGGGAGGTATCTCGTTCGCCATACGTCTCCCATAAAGCACGCGGCCCGGAATAAAATAACTATTAATTTATGCGAAAAACGGTATAATTACACGAACCTGCCTAGCAACGAGTTCATAAAAATGATGGAGCGCCCTTTTATTCCACCCCTCTCTATAACTATTAATCCTGATAAACGCGGGGCTCTCTGCCAATTAACACTATCATGGTTAATTGTTGCACGTCGCTCGGTTAATTTACTACGCATTCGAGAGGATTTATTCGCGCCACCTTTATCGCCGTTTTATGCTAATCACTTCGGTAAATAAATTTCGTATTAATATGTACGTTTCCTTTCTATTTTTTTTTTGTTCGCAGGTGAGTTATATTTCTCGGAGGCATTTTATCGAGGAACGTATTCAGCGGAAAAGGTAGGAATTTGCATACTTCTCTATACATATAGTTTCTTGGACAACATACAATTACACTTTTTAATTCACCACAGAACACGATTAACATTTTTTTTATGATGGATGGGGAAATCCGTTTACGTGTAAATTAAATCAAAAAAGAATTGAATTCAGTTTTTTCTTCCAATTTATTTATCTCGCGCCCACATCAGAGGGCGTGGAATTATCCATATCGTATGGTTATATTGGTACGACTACGCGAGGCAAGTTCAGATGCGTCCTCAAGATATTCCTTCAGCTTCTCTTACTCAAGGTCTTCATAAGCGCGAACATTTTCTGTGAATTATTTGCGACGATGACGATGACTTCGATCGTTTCTAAGTTACAATTTCAATTTACAATAATTAATTTCGTGTATCTACAGAATTCCGGTTTCTTACTTTTTTATTTTATTTTTTCCCTCTTTTCCGAGTTTTCAAAATTTATTCTTTTCGTCTTGCTCCGTCGGTGCAAACGAGTCAGTCGAAAGGAAACGTGACGGTCTGTAACGATTTTTCAAAACGGCGACGACCGACGCGACGTACGCTCGGCTTAAACTCATAAATTATATGAATTAAGTCACAAACATTGTGTTGCATGTTGCAGCGTATTTAAACCGGCTGTAAATTTCGTTCGCCCCGCTGATTTATTCGCATTTATACATATACAAGTTGTCACCGTGTATTTTAATGCGTTTAGAATTACAATGATCCGCAATTTGTTGCGCGCTTTTATTTTTCCTAACAAGCGGGATTCACGTCCGTCGCAGGACCGTGCGCATAATTGTACGGGCGTAATTAAAATTAACGAATGACGTCCGTCGGTCATTGAACTGTTACGATGCGATTTAATTTCAATTTTGAAAATTATGCCAGCTAAATACAATAGAGAGTACGTCAAATATTACGCAAGCTTTGCACAGTAACGTTCAGTTCAAAATTAACCGAAATTCTGTTTATAAAAAAATGAACGTTCTTCACATGGAAAAAACTATAAGATAACTAACTAATTGGTCCCAGGAACGAAACTTGTGGGACTCCTAGATTAATATTATAGTTATTAAATAACTAGCGAACTATTTTGACAAAGAAAACTGTAGACACCATTGAATAGAAAGTAAAAGGAAGAATGAGAACTGGTGGTGGAAACAAATAATTCATAAATATTGTTACAACAGTGACGCGCAAATAGATGTATTTTTAGTACGATTCACCCCATCTTACGTCACAGAATGTTATCGCAATTTCTCGTTTTTTCACAATGATTCTAGTAACTTCCAGAATACAGGGATCTACTATAAAAGCCGTACCGGCCTGCCAGTGGAGCAGTTATAATTTAGCAAGCGAAGTCTTCATACCTCGAATAGTAGAAAGTACATTCTGTAGAAATGTTATTTGACAGACAAGAATTGCAGCTCATTACTATTGTGTTTTTAATTGTGTAAAGCGACAGTTTGTAATTAAAGTGTTCTGAAATCAAAGACTGTAATTTGTGAACCGCCAAACTCGTAACAATATAAATGGTCCCAGGAACGAACCTTATCGGACTCCTAGATTAATATTATAAACATTTTGTTGCAAATCGTTTCTTGCACGGGGGACTTATTAGGTAGCAATTTGTCTATCCTACTGCAATGTCAGGTCAAAAAGCGATCGTAGGGTGTCGCTGTTTTATCTGTTCATTAATATTATAGTTATTAAATAACTAGCAATCTATTTTGACAAAGAAAACTGTAGACACCATTGAATAGGAAGAGCTAGTGCTCGAAACGAATTCGAAACTTAAAACAAAATAAGGGACGAAACAAAGGTAGGCTTCCAAAAAGAAAATGAAAGAACATGCCAGCCTGAAACTTATAAAAAGAGGACTAAATTAATAAGCACAAAAACACTTGGGAAGTGAGAATTGCACTTACTACGGTTTCTGGAAGCGGGTAATGGGTCAATTAGTTTAACTAAGAGTTAGAATGTGACAGACATTATGAGGTAGAACACAACAACAAGCAAAGTTAAAATAATGATGAGCAGAAGATGAAAAACGGGAAACATTTTTTTTAATGATACACAGAATAGGGATTAAAAAAAAACAAGAAATCCAAGAATGCGTTTGACAGGCGGCAATTCAGATTTTATTCTTCTCTGAGGTGTAAGGTCCAGTGAAAATAAAAAAAATTAGTCGAAATTTACAAATTTTTCATATTTATTTACTTATTAGCAGGGAAAGGAATTGAGCCCACTTAGTGTTGGACGCTTTTTACGCAGAATATACTACTTACGCCTTCCACGACTCGATGCTTTTAATTGTTACTGTTACTTGTTACATAACATGAATTTTACTTTGCCTTTCTGTCTTTCATTATTTTCTTTTTGTTTGATTGATTGAATGTAATCATTCTTGTGTTCTCCTTAGTGTATCGATTTTTCAACAATAAATTATTCTTTTAATTTCATAATACCGTTATTCTTTAATTTCTTTTTATTTTCTCTGAATTTTTTATGCATCAGTTTATTTAGTCAATTTTTCAATCGTTCAGTAATTTTTATTACATTTTTATTTTTGTCGTCCGCTTATTATTTTTTTCTAATGAGCAATCTTACCTTTGTAAACGAGCAGACGGGGGGGTTGAAAAGGTGACCGAGTAAAAGTGAACAAGGGTAGTTACTTCAAGCAAGCCAACCCAAAATAATCCACTTTTCATCCCCTTTTTTAGCAGTCTGTATAAAATTTAACCCTGATTTTCTTTGTTAATAGCGTCCTGGTTTTCGTTAAGAAGCCAGAAATCGATTTCCACTTCGTTTTACACGGTTTGCTGAAATGGCATCTACTTATATTTTCGCAACTGTCGGAGTCCTCTCTCTCTCTCTGACTTTAGACTCTAGATCTTAAATAAATGCTTTATTTATGAAAATATTTCAAATAAAAATACCAAATCTCTTAACAAAAAATGTATTTAAATAAAAACGCGAAATTTTGTTAACAAAATAACTTTACAGTTATAAATATATATAAAAAAAATTACTAATATAAGCCTTTATTAGTTGCTAACCTTTTCATTTATAGGCAATAATGATTTTTATTTTAACACTCCAACGCCGGGTTGGAATCTTTCTTGGAACGCTGAATTCTATTAAAATTCGATTACGAGTAGTAAATTGTTTACAATAAATTAGTAAGTCACGCCGTGAAGAGTTGTTTCTTCATTCGCGAAAATAATTACAAACTGAGGAAAATTTAAGATAAAAAAAAAACTCAATGAAGGAAAAGGAACGCCTTAACAGTCAGCCAAATCAGGAACTCTGGAACTTTTGGAACTTGTCACTTTAGATGCTCGCAGCATTTTTTTAAAGGCTTTTTCCCATCCGATTCCGATAAAGGTGGAGCACGTCATGCGATTGCACCGAAAATACATGTGGAAAATTCCGACTGACTTCATAATCAATTGCTATCTTACGAGATACAGGCTCCAAGACAATACTCGCTCTGGTTTCCCCGGCGCCGATGCGTCAATCACGTCAAGTTCCGAGAATTTTACGATAACCAGCTAACGCTATTCTTCAAGGCTGACCTTGCGCGTGTTCTGTTTTGGACTGTATAATATTGCATCATATTGCGGTTTAATTTCTAATTTAGTTTATTTATGAATACTGAAAAATTCGAATCCCTGTTTTCTTTTTTAAAATTTAATACTCTAACCGAGAGGTCATATTTTAATTTCGCCATTAGCTTCGTATCCTTTTCGTTGTCCTTTTTCTTTCAAGTTGTTTGTATTTTTTTTTTCGTTTGTTTAATCCACAATTTCTGATAACTGATTAATTAAATTCAATTAATAACTGATCGTCTTCTCTTATTTTTTGACAACTCGGCTTTCATCTGGTATATTTTTGGTTTTTTTTTTTACTTCGTTTCCAATAAATCAATTATTTTTTTAAACTCATTGCCTTTTTCAGTCGATAATAATATTTGTTAATCTTTTAATAAAATGATTAAAATTAATTTAAAGTTCGATGTACTACTATATCCTTTTCTCGTTTTTTTTGTCTAGTAGAACGTTCATTTCTCATGTCCTAAAGATATTTGAATTTCTTCCTGAAAACCCAAATTTGGTGTCGTTTTTGTTTCTTGTTAAATAAATTCCTTGACCTTGCTTCTTTTCTTATTTAAACGACCGTCGTCTGTTTTGCTTTTAATTGATGTTTACGAATTTCTTATTCATTCCTTTCTTTTTCATTTGATTTTCTATTATTTATTGATCTTTTTCAAAAGATTACGATCTTACATTGTCTTCGTCAACCAATTACTTTTACTGTTTTTTTTTTTTATAAATAAATTCTTTTATTGTTCAACTAAATTTCGTTCCGTCGATTATTTATTTTCTTTCTCAATCGCTTGTTCATTAATGCTTCTAGTTTTTACTACGCATATTTGTTTAATTAACTGACTGATTGCACTTTGCTTTTTTCTATACTAATTAATGTTGTTCTCGTTTTCATTGTTCTTGTTAAATCGAATTAATAACTTATGTGTAAAATGTCATGTACCAAACGAAACATGAGCTAAGTTTCATATCACAATGAGATTTTTTAATCTACGTTTTCTTCCTTAACTTCATCACTTTATGGTATTTTAATATTCTGCGTGTTTCAACTGCTGGTTTTCTTTATCTTTTTGTTTAATGGTTTGTTTTTTGCTCTTACGCGCACTCTTTTCAATAATTTCTCGTGTTTTCCTATTCTTTCTGTTAAAGCTGTTTCACACTATTTTACTTCAAATCGTGTCTGCAGCCTAAAAGTTTCTTATTTCAGAATTTGTAGACTTTAGTATTGTCACTATTTCGATTGAATTGTCATAATTTGATTTCTAAATGTATTAAAAAGAATCTTTTCAAACTGCAACTGCACAGGTAAAACTGGATCAAAGTGAGCTTTCCATTTGATTTCCGTTTTTCTCGAATCCCCTTCGCCCTTTCGTTCCGGGGAGGGCGAACGTATTTCTAAATTATATTAATCCAGGGCCGAACGTAATTCTTCGCATCTTCTTCGCATCAACGGAGCCGAGGAAGCCAACCCAATCCAACCCACGAGTCTATTCAACTAACGCGTTATTATTATTGTTATTATCGAGTTCGTTTAACGCTAAGCGTCCGCCGGATTTAAAATGTAGCAGCGAGGAAAACGGAGGACGTTTAATAGAACGACCGAGTTTCATTTGTTGTCTGACTGCGGGCGTCGAAGCCGTCTGTGACGCAGTGGCATGACATTAGCGAAATAACAGACGCCGAGCGTCTGTCGGCGTCGGAATTCGATGTAGCAATGCAAAATCACTGGAATGGATGGGAAATTCGAAATTCGAAATCCGATAGCGGGCGGGGGGGCTTGTTTCGCGTTTGTCTCTTCTTTCTTTTGTGCTGCAGAATCTTTTTTGCTGTTGTGTAATTGGAACAAGGGGTTCCATTGAGCCCCTCAAAAAAAAAAAAAAAAAGAAAAAGGAAAAGAAAAGAGAGAGAGCACATCAGAGCAGGTATTAATTAATTAATTGACAAAGAATTATGAGTTTACATAAACCGGCTCTAAAATAATTTACGGTGTGTATTAAAAACTGTAAATATTATCAGCAGTGTATTAATCAAAATTACTACTATGTGTATATTTTACCGCAAATTTGTTTAAAATAGTTTTTATGTAATGAACTCCGGCAGCTAATTAATTATTAATTGAAACCATTCGGTTACACAAAACCCGCATTTAAACTCCATTAAAACTGGTAGGCCAATGTAAATATGATTAGGCCCCTAATTGCGCCAATATTTAAAATGACATTAAATAGAACATGATTTTTAATCAGCGCGAATTTAAAATTCGCGCGTTAAAATAAAATAACACGGGGGAATCTCTCACCGCCCGGATCTGTCTTAATTTTCTTTAATTAGGTACTCGTATTATTTTCAGACTTCTCTCTCAGCACGACTAATTGTCTAATTTGCGCAGGGCCATGAGGGGCGGGGCGCGCGGGGATGAGGGGGGGGGGGGGTGAGAGGTTGGCGGGCGTTAAGTGAACCTGAGTTTTCTGGGTCGATCTACTCCGTCTTGCGGGGTCAACGGGGCTTTTAGTTTGATCATCCTGAAATATCTCTCACGAAACAAGACGTTTCAAAAGTTATATATTGCAGTGTCCAATAAAGGATTCTTCCTGTGCAGGTTTTATTGCGCCTCCGCCTTCCTTCTCTTTCATAAATATTTCATGGTGAAGACACAAATGCAAAGCTCGTGTTGTTTTGCATTCTAAATTCTATCATAAATTTTATATCGCATGATGATTTTATTTCTATCTACTTACGTCATTTGTTTCATTTAAATCAAATCCTCTTTGAACAATAATAATAATTATTTGTGTATGTTTTAATGCTATTTACTTATTTCTTTCTTTGTTAGCAAATGTCGAAGACGTTCATAGTTTTCTTAAGACAAGTAGCGGTAGTGATTTAAATTTTTGAATTTTTGATGCTGGAGGCGAACGCCGCTGCGATGTCGTTCGTGGAAAATCGGGTGCCCTCAAAGGTAAATCATTAATCACGTTGTTAACGCATTCCACTGGACTATGTTTACATTTTTGAGATATAGTCCATTAGAATGCGTAAGCAACGTGATTAGTGAGTTACTTTTGCCCGCACCCGATTTGCCACGAATGACAATGCGTTTGCTTGACCCTCAAAAAATTTGAATACGACTTAACTTAGAGCTAATAGAGCTTAAACAGCAACTACTGAAACAATCATTGTTAAGGGCTCAAGCCGCAACTTAAATTTAAAATGGAATTTTACAGCTGACGATGTTGAATGAATGAATGACGGTTATGATGGAATAACAAGAAGAAAAGTACGGCCTTTTAATAAGCGAGATTAATTCCATCTACTTTGGTAATTATTTCTATCCGCAGTGATAAGTTTGTGACCTTTTGTGCACTTGTCCCAAGTACAGGACTTTTATTTAGTTAAAATTTATTATATTATTAAAAAGTTGTACATACAAGCATATTTCATTTCTTAAGTACCCTCTGACTTATGCAATTATTTCCCGTCAATATAATTACTCACAGCAACATTTAATTACTGTCACGTACTCTACTCTTCGATATTAAACACAGATTAGGGGGTGAGTTAAATGGATTGTCGGGCGTGGTTCAATTTTTAATAAACAATGTGAAAGCAAGTTCACCATTACCAGCAATTAATCTTCATAACGTAACATTATCACACCCACAAAATCGACGACGAGTTCTTCATAAAAAAAAGATTTTTCGATTTTTCTGTTGCCCTGTTTCGGGCTCCGCAATACAAACGCACGAGCAACGGTCGGGGGCGCTTATAAAATTCAAATGTGTTTGTGTTTTCGGTCGCGCCCCCGGCCGCATTTGAATAAGTTGAAGTGTGCGTCGTTAAAATCCGGAAGTCGCTGTTTTCAAAGCCGGATTGTTGTAATCGTACATGCACACGACGCAATAAAAATAAAAAAAATAAGCGCTCGGTAACGAGCAGGAAAATTTACGTCCTTCTGTCACAGAGGGTGTTAATTTATTTCGTTAAATTAAAAAAAAAATAAACAAATGTGAAACTAGCTAACTAGTTTTTTTTTTGTTGTTTAATTCGTGAGACTAGTCTTTCGCGAAGCGAAAAACAAAACCAAACCACCGGATGATATATCAGGCGTAACAACATAAGTTCGAGGAGATATTTTCAACGAGGACACTCGTTGCAACACAAACAGTTCATAAATATGTGATTCGAAGGAGCAAAGCTGATTTACGAGCGTCGGTGCAATACTTTTAAAAGGCGCAGCTTCCGATAAATCCTTCCGCGATAGTTTTCTCGGGGGCGGAATGACAAACACCCCCGAGTTATGATGAATATATCGTCGGTCTGACTGGGTTTTAATGCGATTGTTTCACTTGAGCACGTCTTCATCTGGAGACGTGGAGCGCAGAATAAGAGACTTTCACTGTTATTTGGAAATTCAAAGAAAATATTCCCCCCCGGACTTTTATTATTAAATAAACCAAAAAGCCACACGACGCGATGCGACGATTATGAAAGATGATAGAAGTCGTCGTCTTGCAATTACCGACTGCGAAATTACTCTTCTAAACTGATTATGTTAAGCGGAAGCGTAAATATTTGCCGTTGCTAATTAAAACTTAAACGGATCGCACTTGTTTTTTGGGGCGAGACGCGTCTCACAGCGACGCTCTTTGAGACGCCGACGCAGAAAACGAAAGGAAGAAAAAGAATGCGATTTTTATCTCGGTTTTTGTGCTCTCGTTTGTTTAATCGTCCGCAAAGTTTTCAGACGGTTTCAGATTACAGTTTATCTGATCTGAATTTCCTCTGCCAAATTTATATTTGATGGTAACACTGGACGTTTAAATTCTTGGAACGTAGTCCGTCTAGAATGCGTAAGCAACGTGATTAGTGAGTTTCTTTTGCCCGCTCCCGATTTTCCACCAACAATACCGCGTTGACATGATCCTCAAAAAATTACGCTGTGGCCTAATCACATTTACACCTTCAGTACAGTTTTTGTGATCTCGTTTGTTTAATTGTCCGCGAAGTTTTCAGACGGTTTCAGATTACAGTTTATCTGATCTGAATTTCCTGTGACAAATTTATATTTGATGGTAGCAGTGGACGTTTAAATTCTTGGAACGTAGTCCACCTAGAATGCGTAAGCAACGCGATTAGTGAGTTTCTTTTGTGGACGTTTAAATTCTTGGAACGTAGTCCACCTAGAATGCGTAAGCAACGTAATTAGTGAGTTTCTTTTGCCCGCTCCCGATTTTCCACCAACACTACCGCGTTGACATGATCCTCAAAAAATTACGCTGTGGCCTAATCACATTTACACCTTCAGTACAGTTTTTGTGCTCTCGTTTGTTTAATCGTCCGCAAAGTTTTCAGACGGTTTCAAATTACAGTTTATCTGATCTGAATTTCCTCTGACAAATTTATATTTGATGGTAGCAGTGGACGTTTAAATTTTTGGAACGTAGTCCGCCTAGAATGCGTAAGCAACGTGATTAATGAGTTTCTTTTGCCCGCTCCAGATTTTCCACCAACAACACCGCGTTTACATGATCCACAAAAAATTACGCTGTGGCCTAATCACATTTACACCATCAGTACATTTTTTGTGCTCTCGTTTGTTTAATCGTCCGCAAAGTTTTCAGACGGTTTCAGATTACAGTTTATCTGATCTGAATTTCCTCTGCCAAATTTATATTTGATGGTAGCAGTGGACGTTTAAATTTTTGGAACGTAGTCCGCCTAGAATGCGTAAGCAACGTGATTAGTGAGTTTCTTTTGCCCGCTCCCGATTTTCCACCAACAATACCGCGTTTACATGATCCTCAAAAAATTACGCTGTGGCCTAATCACATTTACACCTTCAGTACAGTTTTTGTGATCTCGTTTGTTTAATCGTCCGCAAAGTTTTCAGACGGTTTCAGATTACAGTTTATCTGATCTGAATTTCCTGTGACAAATTTATATTTGATGGTAGCAGTGGATGTTTAAATTTTTGGAACGTAGTCCGCCTAGAATGCGTAAGCAACGTGATTAGTGAGTTTCTTTTGCCCGCTCCCGATTTTCCACCAACAATACCGCGTTTACTTGATCCTCAAAAAATTACGCTGTGGCCTAATCACATTTACACCTTCAGTACAGTTTTTGTGATCTCGTTTGTTTAATCGTCCGCAAAGTTTTCAGACGGTTTCAGATTACAGTTTATCTGATCTGAATTTCTTGTGCCAAATTTATATTTGTTGGTAGCAGTGGACGTTTAAATTTTTGGAACGTAGTCCACCTAGAATGCGTAAGCAACGTGATTAGTGAGTTTCTTTTGCCCGCTCCCGATTTTCCACCTACAATACCGCGTTTACATGATCCTCAAAAAATTACGCTGTGGCCTAATCACATTTACACCTTCAGTACAGTTTTTGTGATCTCGTTTGTTTAATCGTCCGCAAAGTTTTCAGACGGTTTCAGATTACAGTTTATCTGATCTGAATTTCCTGTGACAAATTTATATTTGATGGTAGCAGTGGATGTTTAAATTTTTGGAACGTAGTCCACCTAGAATGCGTAAGCAACGTGATTAGTGAGTTTCTTTTGCCCGCTCCCGATTTTCCACCAACAATACCGCGTTTACTTGATCCTCAAAAAATTACGCTGTGGCCTAATCACATTTACACCTTCAGTACAGTTTTTGTGATCTCGTTTGTTTAATCGTCCGCAAAGTTTTCAGACGGTTTCAGATTACAGTTTATCTGATCTGAATTTCTTGTGCCAAATTTATATTTGTTGGTAGCAGTGGACGTTTAAATTTTTGGAACGTAGTCCACCTAGAATGCGTAAGCAACGTGATTAGTGAGTTTCTTTTGCCCGCTCCCGATTTTCCACCAACAATACCGCGTTTACATGATCCTCAAAAAATTACGCTGTGGCCCAATCACATTTACACCTTCAGTACAGTTTTTGTGATCTCGTTTGTTTAATCGTCCGCAAAGTTTTCAGACGGTTTCAGATTACAGTTTATCTGATCTGAATTTCCTGTGACAAATTTATATTTGATGGTAGCAGTGGATGTTTAAATTTTTGGAACGTAGTCCGCCTAGAATGCGTAAGCAACGTGATTAGTGAGTTTCTTTTGCCCGCTTCCGATTTTCCACCAACAATACCGCGTTTACATGATCCTCAAAAAATTACGCTGTGGCCTAATCACATTTACACCTTCAGTACAGTTTTTGTGCTCTCGTTTGTTTAATCTTCCGCAAAGTTTTCAGATGGTTTCAGATTACAGTTTATCTGAATTTCCTGTGCCAAATTCATATTTAATGGTAGCAGTAGATGTTTAATTTTTTTTAGAATGCGTAAGTGACGTTATTACTGGGTTGCTTTTCCCCGCTCCCGATTTTCCACCCCGTTTACCTGTTCCTCAAAAAATTACGCAATGTCGTAATTACATTTACATCTCCAGTATAATTTTAATCAGTGCTTGTTGGGCTTATGGCTTATGGCTTCAGGCCGCAGCTTAAACCGAAACTGGTATAAATAAATTATCGATCGATCGATTTACAAGGAACAAACACCAGTCTTCTTTTAAGGAGAGACTTTTACTGAGTTTATTGTTCTTTATTACCACTTTTTGGGCGAAATTTCGATATTCACGAGCTTTTTATCACCAACTTTCCGAACTAGCATGCCCCCTGCGTTGTTCTACTTGCGATGAATTATTAATGATGTCCTTTAACGCCTCATTTAATCTGACTGCGGCAGCAGTATGTTGTATGTAATAAGCGAGGCTTCAGTTTCAAACACAGTCTAACAACTCGACGTGCACAATAATGAGCAGATGCAGATAAGAAAGCAGGTATTTCATCCTCAAGTCTACGTAAACTCGCAGGATGCAAGCAAGAAGCCCGTGCATTCCTGACATTATCCTGACTCGGGTAACTTGTCACCAGATAAACCCGAGCGAGTGGAAACATACTCGACCGACTACGCCTTGCATTGTTCGCGTTGCCACCGCTTCTCGCCTGCAAAAAAGGGGCGAGTGGACCTCGAGCACCACCTCGACGCTGAATTCTTAACGAATTATTAAATGTTAATTGCAGCGGCGGTTGAAGTTTTAAATAGGTGCGCAACGCCGGCTGGCGTGCATAAGTTAAATTGGAAATGCCAGGCCGGGGAACGAAACGTTTCAGATAGGGACGGATGATTAAATCGCTGTGTTCAGCTGGGCGAGAGGGAAATCACAGGCGAAATCTTTCCGCGATATTAAAAACAACTGCGTGGATTGTTATCGTGAAAAATGGGAAATATTGCACGTGGAAATTGAATAAGTTGGTGGCAGCTTGTAAAGAGATGTAAAGGTCAAATAGTGTATGTATTTTATCCAAAAGTTGCAGACCTCTACACGTTACGTCACATGATTTTCATTCCTTAATTCAATCATTTCCAATACAGGAAGATCCGGCAATTTTGAGCTTTTATCATCGTCAGGGAAAAGAATTCAGGCCACTTTGTGTTGGACGCTTTTTACGCCGAATGTACTATTTACACCTGCCACCTTTTTGCGGCCTCCGATGCGATGCATCGAATTGTTATTGAGTGGGAGGTGCCTTGCGAGGGCGCAGGGTGAGAGTTCACACCTTACAGGCCAGCTCTGATTATGAAACTACAATTTTGTAAATAAAACTTGGCATGAATAAACAGTTTTGTAAAAGATTTGGGAAATACTCGATGTTGATACTCGTTAGTCAAGAGGAATCGTTATGGTAAGTTCACGAAGGAGCTGTGATGATAAATGACAGCGGAGATTTCGAATAGCGCTGATAATGAAAAACGCATTCAAAATGCTTGTGTTCATAATCGAGAATAATTGGACGGGCTATTCTACTGCCAGCAGAAAATGTCCTCTATCATTTACATATCATGACAACTCCATTGTGAACTTACCCTGAAGGGTAAGTGCAGCACCATTCATCTATCTGAAATCAAATCCGAAATTCTAGCTGGAGGAGCAGCAACCGAAATTTCTTTTAAGGCCTTTGGTTTGGTTCCCCAAAACAAGCCTAACTGAAGCCGAAAGTGAAACCAAATCCGAAACTCTAGATGGAAGAGCATCTGATCTATTTCTTTTAGAATCTGGGGTTCGGGGAAGACCCAAACGACTCAAGCCAAAAATGAAAGTGAAACAAGGCCCGAAGATTTACTTGAAGGGAAGTCAACTGAAACTTCAGGTCAGTTATTAATAATATTTCAAGTTCGGGGAAACCTAAACATGCCTAGTCGAAACCAAAAGTGAAATCAATTGCGTTGGTTTAGGTAAAGGAGCAGCAACTGAATCTTCTGAATCAGATTTTGGTGTCTCTGGTTCGGGAAAGATTCAAGCAAGCCTAACCGAAGCTAAAACTGAAGCTAAACTCGAATATCTGGACAATCTGGACCCAGAAACAGCAACTGAAACTTTAACGTCTCAGACAAAACCGAAACTAAAAGGGAAACTAGTCCTGATGATCTAGCTAGACAGACAGCAACTGAATATGTAGCTGAACTGACTAACTAACTGAAGCTGAAAGTGAAACTAAATTCGAAACTCCAGGCGAAGGACCAGCGACTGACACTTAGTTTAACGTCTCAGATTCAGGGAAAACCCAAACTACAACCAATCCCGAACATTTAGATAGAAAAATGGCAAGTAAAGTTTCCGGTTCGGGGAAAACCCAAGCCAAAAGTGAGACCAAACCCGAACATCCAAGTCGAGAAACTGAAACTGAAACCCAAGCGGTTCAAGCCGAAAGTGAAACCGATCCCGAGGATCTGGCTAGAGAGGCAGTAACTGGAGCTTCAGAGTCGGATTTTAATGACTCCAGTTCGGGGAAAAGCCAAAAAACTGAAGTCATCTGAACTCCGAAGACCTAGGTGAAGGAACAATAACTGAAACTTCGGGGGGAAAACCCAAACAACTCAAACTGAAAGTGAAACCAATCCCGAAGATTAGTTGCAGAAACGGCAACTGAGTTTTCGGGTTCGGGGGAGACCCAGACAAGTCCGACTAAAGCCAAAAGTGAAACGGACTCCGAAGGAATAGCAATTGAAACCCAAACAGTTCAAGCTGAAAGTCAAAACGATCCCGCAAATGTATTTAGAGGAACAACAACTGAAGTTTCAGGGTCAGATTTTAATGTTTCTGGTTCGGGGAAAACCTGAGGCGGAAAGTGAAACCAATCCAACTGAAACTTCCGTTAACGTCTCGGGTTCGGAAAAACCTCAAACTACTCAAGCCGAAGGTCGAGCCAATCAAGAAAATCTAGTTAGAGTAATGGCAACTTGATATTTATGTAAAGGAATCTTTTTTTTCTTCTTTAAATAAATTTTATTTTCCTATTAAATAATAGTTTTCATGTCAGTTCTTTGAGTGAGTTTTGAATAAATCGTCGCGCAGTGATTCCTCTTTTTTTTTTTTTGGTTGGTTCGTTTTCATCTGTCTTCTTTTATCGAACTGTGTTTTCGGAGTTTCTGTTTTTTTTTTTTGCTTTCTTTTGTTAGTCGTCTGATTAATCAACCAGTGTTCTTCCTTGTTTTGACAAAACAAATAGCAGCAAAAATAATGATGAATGAAAAAAAAAAAACAATCAATGGAAGTATGTAAGTATACAGCACAGCTCCGTCGTGAAGGTACCCTTAGGTGGTAACCAAGTATTTCGTGGATGAAGAATAAAATATTTGTTAAAAACAAAGGACAATAATGTAAAGTCCAATCATATTTATGGGCACGACCTGTCCGCACGATTTACCGAATAACACAAAATGGTGGTCGCGTTGTTGTCAACATGTGTTAACACGAAATTGCGTCCATTATTCAAATCTTTCGCGGAAAGCGGCGAGCAGCGGCGCGGAACTCGTAATAACAAAATAGTTTTCGCCTTAGTGACCGTCTAAAATTAGGCGGGCGAGACCCGAACGAGAAGAACGAAAAGAGCGCCGCGACGTTAGAAAATATCCCGCGCCGTAAATCACCCGCCAAACGGGGGGGAAATTAGAATTTATTTTGCATTCGGTAATTCGTGCGCTTTTCTTTACAGTTTTATTAAACTTGATTTATTTGACGTTTTATTAGCTTTCTTTAAACGCTTCGCATTAGATTTCGCGCCTTTCCGCCGTGATATTTATTATATCAATTTAGGTTTTCCCTTTTTTCTTTTTTTCTTTCTTTCCTTCCTTATTCGATTTCGAGAAAGACAACGCTTTGAACATTTCAACAATTTTATCAGTACTTGAAAGCAGGAAAGATTACGTTTACCATCTAGGTGCTTCAAAGTAAAATTTTAAAAGGCCTTCATCATTCAAAACAAAAATCTTTTAGAAATCGAACATGAGCTTTGTAATAATCAATCAGGTTCACGGATGATATATTTGAGGGTGGCAAAATTTTTTAAACGCAGTCAATGAAGAATGCGTTAGTAAGGTGATTAGCGAGTTACTCTTGCCCGCACCCGATTTCCCACTAACGCTATCGCCTTATTGCGTGTACGAATTGTTCTCCTCATTCTTTCATATTCTAATTAAGGTGCTGCTGACATAACAGCTACTTCTAATTTTATCTCATCTTTCAAATTTACACCTCGTTTATCCGCACAATGTCATGAGCAATACCAAAAGGTTTGCCAAAAATCGCAGCTGGCTGTCTCATAGGCAGACGCAATTGTGTTCGCCAGGAATTACAACCAATGAAATATCACTTCGCAACTACTCCAGCTAGAATATTATAATAAATTATCGCCGAGTCAAAACTGATCATTGCCGAGGGCTATGCGCGACATGTTTAAATTTAGGCCGCCACCTTTTTCTTCGTGGTCTCGATGATGCTTATAGTCTAAAAATATTTTTTCCTTACAAATCTGGTCACCAAGTGAAAAATAATTTGCAAAACGAACACACGCACACATTTCTGGGGTGCGTGAGTAACATGGGCATGCGATACATCCGAATATAAAAGAATGAGTAATACGCTGAGACACTTTGAGATTTGGACGGGCGCCAGCTATAAAACCAACCTGTTCCCCGCTAATTTTAGAACCTTAAATATAAATAATAACGTCGCTAATGAATTGCATAAGTTACACCTGGACCCGAGCGACTTTAATAACCGTGACAAATTCTCTGCTTTTATGAATTTGTTTTATTTTCCAATAGAAAGAAGCAGTTTCACGCCACTTACTTTGTGTGCGTGTGTGCGTTTAAGCTGCTGCGAAATTCAATCAGCGTGTTTAATGTTGCAGCGCGTTTCATTTTTTTATTGGTTCATATTTCTGGGCAGGGCCAAGTCCTCCTCATCTGAATATTGCTTCAGTCGTTAAAGAAATTTTCTTCAAACTTCCACAGAGAGAAGCGCGTTGTGCGGTAGCCGCCGACAATAATTAGTGAGTGACTATTATAAGAAGATGAATATAAATAAACTGATTGATTATCAGGGCGTTCGCCAAGAATTGTTGGACAAAAGACCTTTCGGGTAAGTAAGTAACATCTGGTGTGTTCGTTCAAAAGTTGCCGCTTAATTACGAAGCCAAATAAGTCTCCTTTAATTCTGGCATGCTTTTCGATTCATTTCAAATGAAAATTTAATTTATTTATTGAAACTTTTAAACGCAGTCCAGTAGGATGTGTTAATAAGGTGATTAGCGAGTTACTTTTGCCCGCTCCCGATTTTCCCCGTATGCATGATCCCCAAAAATTACGCAGTGGGCTAATTGAGCAATGCCATTCCAAATTTAGGCTTCGTCGCTTCTTTTCGTTATAACTTTCTTGTCTTTGATTTAATTTTCATGGTAAATATTTTTAAGCTCTGAAGAATGTAAATGTCAACTTCTGTGGAAATGCAAAACAACGTTTTAAATAACTTAACAGCATTTTTTTTCCTGCCCGACTTAGGAAACTAATTTCTTTCTGCGAAAATTCGATACCAATTTATTCATAATTCAAATTAAAACGGGCGACCTCCCGTGACGCCGTGATTTTAAGCGCGGTGCAATTAAAAGTGAGGAGGGCGAAGTGAGACGAAACGTCTGCACGTTACGCGCGTGTTCGAATCTCCTTTACGGACACGCCACCGTCATCGTCGACGACGACGGCGGATTATGCAGACGTCGTTAATTAATTCGTTCATTAATTTTAATGCGGCGATACGTCAGGCAAGATATTCTGCTAATAAAACATTTCGCTACAGTCACATAAATACGCCCGGGGGCCTTCTAAAATAAATTACCTTCGCAATAGTAAAATTACGAGCGGCCCCTCTGAAAAACTTCGACGGGTAAGAAGGTGAACCCCCCCCGCCTCCCGCTCGCAGTTTGCGCAGGTACACGAAACCCAGGGCCCCCGCGGGGTCAAAATCCGATCGCATGCGACTCCATATTTTGGCGCCCTCTTAAAAGAAACAAAAAAATGGAAAAATAGAAAAATTTAAAAAAAATAAATTTTTGTGAAACATTTTCCTTCAGTTTCTAAACATTTTCCTTCATTTTTAAAACATTTTCCTTTACTTTTTTCAATTTCCTATCTGCTGCGAACCCCCAAAAACGAGTAACCCAATCATCTCATCTTACTAAGGGAGAAACCGTAACAGCCTACATAATTTATTTTTTTAACTAACAAAATTATTAAATACATTAATTTTTTTATAAAAAATTTAGCACACGAAATTTTTCTACCTTTCGTTGCCGCAGTTAACTCTTCTATTTTAGTCAACGTCTTGCTTTGAGGTGGAAGGCTCGACCAGAACTCCCATTAATTTTAAAATAAATTAAAAGAAACAAAAAATGGAAAAAACAAAAAAAAAAATTAAAAAAAATTGAAACATTATTCTTCAAACATTTTCCTTCATTTTGAAAACATTTTCCTTCACTTCTTTCAAGTTCCTAACTCCTGCGAGTCCTCAAAAACGAAGCGCTTTCTTCTCAACTGACTAAGGAGGCCTCTGTTCAGACCCCTCCAGAATGCAAGTAGGTGAATCCAGATTGTTAATAATATTAGAAAAAAAAAAGAAACAAAATCACAAAAGCAAAATGGACTTAACTTTCTAAAAACTTAAAAAGTAAAATGCAATCTGTTTTTTTTTTAACCAAACTGCAACAGCTTGCATAATTCATTTTTTTTTACTAAGTACATTAAACTTTTTATGAAAAATTTAGCACACGAAAATTATAAAACTTTTCTACTTTTAATTCCCTCAGTTAACTGTTCTATTTTAGTCGACGTTTTGCCGTGAAGTTGACGACTTCAACGCAAAACAGTTCAGACTTGTGGATAGTTTTTTCGAATAATGTATACCAGATACCCATAATTTTTTTTTGTGAAAAAAATGACAGAACCTGTCTAGTGGCTAATAGGCTAATTGCCGCCCCTTGAAGATGACGCCCGCGTGCGCTGCACGCTTTGCACGTATGGTTACGGGGGCCCTGACGAAACCTCAAGCTACAAAAGTACCCACAATATATTTTTTTTAATTATCCAAAAAAATTTTCTAAGGTTCTCAATTTTGCAATAGTAAAATTATAATCGGGGGTTTTAAGAAAAACTTCGTCGCAACCTCCTCTCAGTTTGCGTAGATACACGAATCCTCAAGCTACGAAAGTACCTACCATTAATTTTCTTTTTAATTATCCAAAAATGTTGCGTGCGTTTTGTCTGTCACTGTACTATACACACCGCTTATGCTAAGAGAAGGGAAAGATAAGGTTGCAGGTTGGGCGGGCTGCGTACTATGTAAGTTTGCTGAAAGGATATTAGGGGCGTCCCCCGTACGTACGAATTCCTGATTTGACATTAACACTAAATTAACCAAACAAGTAGTTTGTCGAAGTTAGCGTCGGTTTACTTTCCCCGACTTCGCAACTTATGTGTGTGTGTGTGTGTGTAAGTTGGTAGCACCTTCGTTGACTTAATATTTATGTGAGTGAGTGAGTATGTCGTGGGCAAATTTGCTTACGTGCAGGTTTCGATGTCTTGGAGCGATCGTGCGTGTGTGCACGGATTTAACGGTTTAATTAATTAATCGAAATCGCTGTCGC
The DNA here is from genome assembly GCA_036172665.1 of Prosopocoilus inquinatus. Taxonomy (NCBI): domain Eukaryota; kingdom Metazoa; phylum Arthropoda; class Insecta; order Coleoptera; family Lucanidae; genus Prosopocoilus; species Prosopocoilus inquinatus. Next base: position 6,748,814 of record CM069873.1, read on the forward strand.
TCTTAGTTTAGATATCTGAGTGAGTGTGTACACCACAGCAAGATTGAAAGCTCAGAGAATTTCGAAAAAAGTTCATCAGATTTTAACAGTTAACATTATTTCAAAAAAAAAAAAATTGACTTTAGCAATACATTTTTAAGTCATCGCTGGTAAGATTGAATCACAGACGGATGGTGTCACTGTCGGCAAAAAGACCACACCGGAACGGTGTCTGTGTCGGTTAGAAGACCCCGACAGAGGGGAGGGTGATATCACCTTGTAATAGTAACGGTAACGGCGCGGCGAGCAGAGCATGTTGGACAAGAACGGCTAATGCAGACTTGAAGAAAAATGTAGAAACTCATTTCCCAATATGTATACGCAAATCATTTTATACCCCCTTAATGCAAGTTCTCTCCGCGTTGTCTTTTTTTCTTCGTCGTAGTAGCAGAAAAACTTTTCTTTTTGTTTTTTATTAGCTTGATTTGATTTCGTAGGAACTTTTCAAAAAAGCGTTTTTTTTTTTAGTTTTCACGCCACCAACCCAAAATAGTTCCACGTGTAGGAAGAGCTGCCCGAACACATAATCCATAAAGAACCCTTTACGTGCACTCCGCCGCCGCCGCCGCCGGGAAAATCGATGCCGGCGTGATAGTTATATTCGCTGGAAAATGTAAAACGTATTCTTTGGGCCATTTAACCTTATGCTTAGCCATAGCGCGGAGGGTGGCTCGGCATTACTTCCACTCCGACACTTTTACGCCCTCGCGGCACGTACTTTTCCTTTATTCTGATTCTGATAAAACATTCAATAAACCCGTCCGTCATTCTTCCGGAAATATTATTACGAGCAAGGACGATACAGGCGACGACCGACGCCAGAGGCAAATGCGGTGTTTCGGGCGCGCAAATAACGAAATTTATCGCGAGTTAAAAGACTCGGAACGAAGGACCAAGTTACCCAAATTCTGACGATAGAAATTTAAGACATTTGTTACGCAATTTAGTTCACGAATTTCAGGAATTTTAGGCTCTAATAAAAAAGGAATTTGGTGCGTAATAATTTTATGTACGTACAATTCAAGTAAAAGCTCTAATAAAAAAAGGAACCTATAGTAAACAGCTTGCGACTTGTGTTGTGGGGGTGGGGGCAAGCGAATGCCTGGGTTTTATTGAGAAAAGAAAACGTAAAAATAATTTCATTGCGTTCTTTAGATTCCGGGTTCCAATTTAATTACGTCCAGTCCGGAAAAATCGGTCGCGCTTTAAACTAATAAAAGCGCAAGGTGAGAACGGAAAGGCGCAATGAGTGGGGACGATCACTTTTTAATCTAAGGATTTGTTAACTGGTTTGTAAAACAGAAAACAAAACATTTTGAACGTTTTCCAATAGGTACCTACTCATCATAACGCACTGTTGTTTGCGTTTTATTTACTTAAAAATCCAGCTCGAAGGACCAAATTTTGAATGCTTCACCCGTGCTTATAAAACGGGAATTAATAAAACTGCCGATTTTAATGACATTGTCCGCATTCTCTTGATTATTACGACACATCTCTTTTTATGTGGAAAGCATATTTGTTTCCTATGATCCAGAAAATAAAAATACACGTAATTAATTAATTTTAATACCTAAAAAGGAATAAAATAATACTTTTAGATTTCTTAACATAAAACTAATAATTTGAGGAATAAATTGCGCTAGAAAAGTAAAATTGAATCAGAATGGAATTGACATAGCACAGACAGATAAAGAAAACAGGTTCTTTTTTTTATAAAAAGGCTAGAAAATATATTTTTCGAAATGGCAAGCGCATCCACTGTGGAAATTGACGGATGTTTCTTTTTAAGCTGCCATCATACAGGGTGAGACGTTCACATTAACATTCGTAAATTCTTTAATTTCACCATAAATTCCAAAGTAAAACGTTAAGTGTATTCAATCCACTGCAAGCGGAATGATTCAGCTCTAACTGCATTCATTCCACTTGCAGTGTTACCAAAGTAAATGGCCTAAATAGACTGGTAGCGTTCATTAGTTCCATGATCAGTCACGAATAAGCTTCAGATTACCCGAATTCATGGTTTCCAGACCTTAGTATAAGTAAAAGGCACTGTAATTGTTAACGTGCAAACGGGGATGGAAAAGGGTGACAGATTAAAATAAGAAGGGGAGTCCTTTTCACGTTTCAAAAATAACTAGGAAACTACTTTTCACCTCCTTTTTTTTTGTCTCCAATTCTTTTAGCAGTCCTGAACCACGATTTTCTTTGTCAAGTTAGCGCCTGGTTTTCGAAAAGGAAGCCAGAAATCGTCTTCTGCTTCGTTTTTCAACACGGGTCTTTTCCCTATTTGGGAATGGTTCTCCCGTATTACAATAGTTTCAATAAAAGTTCGAATCTTTATGTATATTCAAATACAAGAGAAAATTTTGGACAATTATTACTATTACAGGATGGTTTATAATTTTGTTAATGTTAAATGTTCTTTTTTATCTAGATCAGTGGTGGGCGGTAGCGGAGCAATCAAATGGCGCTGTGATAACGTATTAATCGACTGTGACTGTAAAGCAAAGTTACTTTTCTACTTTATAAATCACAGTCACTATGAATCGGTGGGCAGTTAAAAAAAAATTACTACTAACAGAAATACAAAAGTGGGCGATAGCTGTAAAAAGGTTGACTACCCCTGGTCTGAATGATTAAAATTAAGCAACTAACATACAATTGTAAACTATGAATATGAAAGAGAGAAGCAACAACGATTTTACTTTATTTGAACTCACCCTAGCCGTCGTGGATGCTTCTTAGGTACACTTTATTTAAATTAAACCAGGAAAATTGATTGAGATAAGAAAAATTTCGAATTTGGAAGAATTTCTCGACAACGAAAATCGAGACACGCTGTCAAACAAACAGTCAAGTCAAGTTCAGACAACTCACAATCAGGGTTTAAGATTCTGATCATTATCTATTAAAGCGTCGCAAAATTAGTACGGACTGGATAAATTTGACCAGGGTTGGCAACATGAAGCGTAACCAAATACACTAAATAACTACTTTTCACCTCCTTTTTTTTGTCTCTAATTCTTTTAGCAGTTCCGAATCACGATTTTCTTTGTCAAGTTAGCGCCTGGTTTTCGAAAAGGAAGCCAGAAGTCGTCTTCTGCTTCGTTTTTCAACACGGGTCTTTTCCCTATTTGGGAATGGTTCTTCCGTATTTCATTAGTTTCAATAAAAGTCCGAATCTTTATGTATATTCAAATACAAGAGAAAAATTTGGACAATTATTACTATTACAGGATGGTTTATAATTTTGTTGATGTTAAATGTTCTTTTTTATCTAGATCAGTGGTGGGCGGTAGCGGAGCAATCAAATGGCGCTGTCATTACGTATTAATCGATTGACTGTAAAGCAAAGTTACTTTTCTACTTTATAAATTACCGTCACTATGGAATCGGTGGGCAGTTAAAAAATTTTACTACTAACAGAAGCGATAGCTGTAAAAAGGTTGACTACTCCTGGTCTGAATGATTAAAATTAAACAACCAACATACAATTGTAAACTATGAATATGAAAGAGAGAAGCAACAACGATTTTACTTTATTTGAACTCACCCTCGCCGGTCGTGGATGCTTCTTAGGTACACTTTATTTAAATTAAACCAGGAAAATTGACTTAGACAAGGAAAGTTTCGAATTTGGAAGAATTTCTCGACAACGAAAATCGAGACACGCTGTCAAACAAACAGCCAAGTCTAGTTCAGACAACTCACTCACAATCAGAGTTCAAGATTCTGATCATTAGCTATTAAAGCATCGCAAAACTAGTACGGACTGGATAAATTTGACCAGGGTTGCCAACATGAAGCGTAACCAAATACTCTGAAATGTATAAAAGTACAAATAATATTGTCGTGAAAGTTTCTCTCTTCGATCCACGACAGTTTTGTTGCTGAAACGAAACAAGAAAAAAAAAAGAAAATATGAAATGAAACACCCCTTTCAGAAACCTGATCCAGATAGGAAAATTTAAGCCATACAATCATACAACGTTTTTATACGGTTCCCATCGGAAGTGGCTGTTTCGCACGCGATGTGTCGGCGCGGGGGGCGCCGCGGCCCCCTCGCCGGGGGGGTTGGCCCGTGCTCCGCGTAATTATTATGCACATCCTCGCGTGACGGCCGGCCAACCCCTAAGGAAGTTGTACCGCGATATGTACGGCACTAGAAAGATAGGGTATCGTGTCGGCTTGTCCGAGGTGTCTTATCGGGAAGTCCGTTGTATACCGGGCGAACTCGCAGATATGTTTGCTTAATACGTATGTGTTGTGCCTAATTTATTCCTTGTACAAATAAGTCAGTTTAGCGCTGCGATAAATGATACGTTTACACGAGTTCACGCGACCCCTGCGCTCTAAAAATATTGTCCTCTATCCATCAAGTCTTGCGGACGGAAAACTAATGCGAAAAGACTTCGTAAGCGACAGTGAGTAATATTCTTTCATTTAACTGTGCACCTACGTAATCCTTGTTTTTATTGCATGTATAAAATGTGCATCGAATTATATGGCTGTTATTTTTTTGTATACAAAGTACGGGCCCCGTTATTCAGTTATTACTTTAATTTAAATTGAAAAATTTGACTTTGAGTTACATTTGATTGCTAAATGAACAGAAGTATCTCTTGGATGTTTAATGATGTGTAAATAAAGATAAGTGTTTCTTTTCTTTATTATTAATTTCATGTAAGCACATACTTTGTTTAGCGCTCGCTTTGAACCACCCCGTCCCTCTGAATCCCCGTACTGGGACGTAAGTTAATTTTCTGTTCCATAATCTTGCGACTTATATTGTTTCATTTGACTTACGTAATCATGCTTGCTCATTTACACATGTGCCATACAGAGTGTGCACTTTTTGTATTCTGGCTTTGATTTGATTACCTGCCCCATTCAATGCGTTGGCAAGGTAGGGGAGCATGATGGGGTATATCTCTTTTCTTCTCAATATTAGTTGCGCGCTAATCACAACAACCAATGCGACACGAACATTTTTTGTGACGTCCATGAGGTCACGCTTGTTTATTAATAGATTCCTTCAGACGATCGAAGAGAAGGGATACTACGAGCTGGCTCTTTCGAATTTATACGCCCTACTCAATCGTTTCGAACGCTATTCGAAAATTAACAAGATCATAAACATGCATGTTGTTGAATCGGCCGGTGATATTTTGAAATCGTTAAAGCTACAGATATCAAAATTACATATTGATAATTTTGAATGAAATAAAATATGACCAACACGCGTAGCGTTTCATTTCATCATGCTCATTAATTAGCTATCTACAATCCTATCCTATCATGCCCGTAATAATTTCATGACGGAATGTAAATTAGGCCGGTGCGGTGGTGGTAATTTTATCGAAATGTTTTTCAGTAGCGAGCTGTAAATTATCCGGTTGTTTTTGACAACGTATGCGGACGAGCACGCATAATAGGCAATCTGTCACTTGACGTGCTGATTTCTAGCTCGGCCTCGTATAGAAAACAATTATCGAATCAGGCGTATATTCACAATAATTAAACGTCAACAATAATTATGGGCCCTCGTCTCGTCGTCGGTCCGCCGGGCGCGTCAAAAATAACCGTGGCGAGGGCTTTAATCACCATTAACACAGTTATTCCGTTCCCGACGTTTTTTTTTTTTTTTCTCTCTCTCTCATATATTCCATGTTAGAGTGGCCGTTTTATTCGGCGATCAAGTGACCGGGCTTTGTTGTTGCTGTTGTTGTTATGTATGAAATTTAATCAACGGCCGTCGGGATTAATGAAATTTTACGCTGGAGAATCTCTCCAGCAGCGTTTGAAATCCAACAGCTCGTTGATTATTTTTTAAATAAAAGTGACAGCGGAAATGTTGTTTTTAATTCCCGATGGAAATTATTATGAACAACGCAAAATATTGTCAAGCTCGCCCCGAAAGACAGCGGCGCTTTACTAAAAAGGGGTTGCGTAGCCCAGTGGAAAGCTGACGCCGATTTGTCTTCTGGGCCGAAGATCACGCTTGGAAACGAGTAGTTAACATCAAAATTTGAATTCATGAAAAATTACAATTGGATCATTCAGAAACAATTCGAATACGTTCACTGCCCACAAAAAAGCGGCGTTGGCGTATCGACGTGAGTACTCTCGTCTTGCTTACAGTCTCGTGACAACAGAGCGAATAACATCAAGTAAATAGCGTGAAGCGCTAAGGTCTAAAAGCCGGAAAGGATTAAAAGAAAACTAGGGAGAAACGCTCCCAACATTTACATGAAAACAACAGGTCCAAAATCCATTATAACGTTTAAGAGAACAAGTAGATCTCAACAAAATAAGTCACATTAACATTCTAAATATATTCGCGAAGAAAAAGTGTATAAATTCCCCGCCTGTGCTGACAAACAAGAATTCGTCGGTGAATAGTGAGAAAACCCCTCCGGATCTCGCCACTGGCTGGACGCACGCCCGTGGAGCGCCAACACACGACACGATTCCGAAGACGAGTAAACAAAAGTTGGAAGTATCTTACTCAAATCCCGAATCGTCCAAAAAGATGGCCGAGTCGGCCCGGAAACGGGAACGGTGCAAACCCTTTTTTTTTCCTCCTCCTCAGCAACAGTTCATGAAGAAAACGTGACGACTTTCGAAGCTCAACCAACGCTCACGGGTTAGCGACCGGTAAAAATTTTGCACGGGACTATTTCTTTCTTACGAGAAAGAAAATGTGTGAAATTGCAGCCGCGAGCGGTAAACGCACGTGGAAACAATCAGATGGCAAAATGAAGGACCAATATGGCGCTTACCTTGCCATAAAACGCTAAAGCCAAAAAGTGATTCCCACGACTAATAGGACTCAACAATATAGTTGCTGGAATCCGAACACATCACCAGGTTCACAGATCCATCAACAATGATAAAGAGAAACCATTAGCACGGTTTCCATCGTCATTTAAATTCTTGTTAATTATCTTCACGCAGGGAAGAGGGAACATTTTTGTCCCATCTTGTACCAATGTCCTTCATCGTTTCAAACAATATAAATAAATTCCAATAAGGAAAGTGCGCAAAGAAGAAGAAGAAGAAGAAGAGGAAAAAAATTTGAGATTACGAAAGGTAACTTCTTGCAATTCCCGTCATCGAAACAGGCGGAAGCAAACGCACCCCGACAAACGAAATCACGATGAAAACCGGCGGTGGGCCCGTGAAAAAGTAACCGCCTTCGCACGTGACGAGGGCTTAGGTGGCGAGGACGGGTCGCGCCGTCTCTGTCTTCGCACCCGAAAAAGCAATAGATAGGACAATGCGCGGCATCTCGCGCCGCTGTTTCCCCATACATTTCCCGTCGTGAAATATTCCTGAGGGCGGCCGCTCTGCGAGTCATCCCGGCCAGATTTAATGTTTATTGCGGTTGTAACTTCACAATTTTCTTCTCAATTATGCAGCGCGATTTGGGGAATTACGTAATGTAGCTCTTGCTTGATGAGTTTAGGCCGGCCCCGAAGGCTCCTCTGCACGATTTGGTGAACCACGCTGTGGTTTGAAAAGAGCAATATCAATTCCACAAGTTTTGAACACACGGTTTGAAAATCAAATCAATTAAAATACAAAAGACAATTAAAAGTCAACTCACTATGTAAATGGAAAATAAAATTTTTATTTTTAACAGGTGAAATGCAAGAACTTCAACAGCTATCAGCGGTGTTACATTTTTGCTGTTAACTTAAAGAGACTGTAAAATTTCAATGATTTCTTTACAAGCCGATATAGTTCCTTAAATTTCTTGAGGATAATTTCCAGATTTTTCTAACCTCCCTGCACCGAATCGGCCGGTAAAAATTATGATCGGGACTGCTTGCTACGAGGAAGAAAATGTGTGAAATTACAGCCGCGAGCAGTAAACGCACGTGGAAACCATCAGATAGCAAAATGCAGCCGAACACATCGGCAGGTTCACGGATCCATCAACAACGATCCAGAAAACCCATTAGCACATAACGCGTTTAAAAACGTGCACAACGCCTAGCAGCTTGCTTGCTCGTCGTCGAAGGACAGAAAAGCAATCCACACACCGCAGTACCACCTGACATCGGGAGAGGCGCCCCTGACGAAAACTGAAATGTGCTCAACACGCATGCACAATGGGAAGCCTACCCGACCGGAACGACCAATGCGAAAATCAAATGTAACATTAGCTTGATTTTTCTCGATGAACTGATGCCGATTTTTGTAGTTCCTGGAAGTTAGTCCCTGGCAGACACGGTGATGGCTTTCAAAATATCGCCTTATGTAGTTATTGGCATTCTGATGCTGTGTTAAAGTCGTTAGATCTTCTAACGCTTGGACGTGGTCAATAACCACAAAGTTTGTGGTACAGTTTTATCATTGCACTTATAAAATATAGCATTGTGCGCTACATAGTGATAGTAATGGATGATGGTGATTGATATTGGTGACGGAATGATGGTGATGGATAATGGTGCCGGCTGAAGATGTCGGATCACTGTGACAGGTGATGGAGACGGATGATTATGTAGGATGTTGGTGACGGATGATGCTGTCGGATGATGATCATGATGATGTTAGCTGTTGCTGACATATTACGACATATTAAGACATATTACAGAAGGTGAGGGGTACGACATATTACAAAAGGTGAGGAGTGATAGCGAGGGATGATGGTAACGAGTGATGGTTATGGAAGATGCTGACGGATGATATATGATGGTGACGGACATTGATGACAGGCGTTAATGATGGATAATGGTGACTGTTCCTGTTCAGTTATGATAGTGTCAGGTGATTGTGACGTATGATAGTTAGCTAAGTCTTCTATTATTATAATCTTTGTACACAAATTTCTCTGGTACTATTTTTTTTCTTATAGATTTTATTTTGTCAGAAAATTCAAAGTCTTGCATATTTAGGTCTCAAAAGCAATATTGATCTTTATGTTTCAATCGGATGGCAATTTCTTTCATTATTGAGAAGCAATATAAGATTGATCGCCTGTTTTCAATGGAAACGTACGTTATGCCAGGGTTCATCGACAGCGATTCATTATTGAAATACGAACTGCTTTCTTACATCGATTGTTCATGTTATAAAGATACATTAGGATACATAACGCACAGGGAAAGTTATACGTAACCTAATTTTATAAATACACTAACAATCAGTGGCGTAGCTAGAAGCAAAACCGTCGGGTTGCAAAATGTTCGCTAGCCCTTATTAACAGAGTGCGTTTTGCTAAGAAGGATGTAACAAGCGTTCAACCGCCCTTATTAACAGAGTGCATCTTGCTAAGAAGGATGTAACAAGCGTTCAACCGAAGTAAATTTTTATTTTTTGTTGGAAAAAGAAAAAGAAAAAGAGACGACATCCTAAAACATTAATTGACGTTGACACATGACAATTGCCAAATACTCACAGTGCTAACCAACGTGACATAATCTAAAAGTGATATTTCGCCTGATCTACTTCAAGTCCAACTTTCAAATAATGTGAAAAATTATCGAAAAGTTGCAAAAGTTACCATCTTACCATTTATAAATTGCGGAAGTAAAAATTTTAGTTTAGGAAAATGTTTCCTACACTTAAACAGAACATTTTTAGCTTTATCCGGGCCAGTTAAAAGCAGCATTGCCAATTGTAATATAAACGTATGATTTGCTGTGCAATCAATAAAGTTACGGTATAGCGAAATTACGTCGAAAATAACAAAAAAAACGATGCAAATTCCCTGTGTATTCTTTAATGATGATGAATGTTAGACTATTAACAGTTATATAGTTGTTCGTAACTGCGAAATGTGATACGATTACTGGGAAACGTTTCTAAATTTTAGAACTATTGGTAATCCTGGTTGAAAATGCGGAATTTTTTATGTATTCACACGAAAATGTGTTAATTTTAACCGAAAAATTCGAAATACTTAAACCGACCGATGCTATTATTTGTTGCAATGTAGCGTGGTTCCTTTAAAAATGAAGGAATTTTTTTAATAATTACAATTACGCTGCTAACCGTTGTTTTTGAAAAAAAAAAGGAAATAACAAACCAATAACACTAAAAAGAGAAAATAGATAACTACGTTACTGTACAGTAATAAAAAAAGGCAAAAAATGAACGGAGGTTGTGGAACTTCTTCCAGTCTTGAAACTGTGTACGCAAATGTACCTGTTTTTTGCCTAAACATACCTTCATGTGTAAATAATAGAAACAATTGCTATTAACTGAGATATATTAATGCAATTAAATTTACACAAGGAAAATGAATTACAAATTTCTACAACATACACATACCTTGGGCAACAGAGACCTGAATCAAGAACTTACCAAACTCACCTCTTTTAGTCGTTTACTCTAGAATCTTAACTGACCGCCCCTCAGGATTCCTACGTCTCATTCACACTGTCACAATTCATTTTGCACTATAAAAGGGAGACAAATTAATTATTTAAATTAACCTCAGAAATAGTTCAAGAAACTTAAAATTTTGGACGCTAGAGGGAAAGAGAGAGAGAGAAAGAGATAGAGTTACGCGTCTAAGCTTGAAAGGCTCCGGACGAACGCTCAGACTCACCCTCTCGGTTTTACAATGGTTTAATTCTTATCTTGTTCACCTGAAATTACTCGCACATTCGGGAATTAGCTTTCTCTAACTAATCTCACTTTAATCTTTTCATTTATATATATTTATAATCTCTTCAACCCACAGGGATCTAAGACAACTCGTCGTTGGCGATTCGCCGCAGAACACATTCGCTGTCGGAAAAAATTCGCCATCGATAAAAAAACAACTCGCCGTAGAACAATTCACTGTCGGTATAAATTCGCTGTGGGCAAATTCATCATCGATAAATTAGCTGTGAGGCTATCTGCCATCAGCGAATAATTTAAATGCGCATACGTGATCAAGTTATTAAAATACATAAATAGAATATAGAAAAATAACATTTTAATTTGAAATTTTACTCATTTTCAACCAATTCCTAGACAACACTGGGATATTTAAAATAATTAGAGTTTTAAAACTCAAGAAACTGCATAAAACTGGCAACGCTAAATTAGGCCGAAAGTGAAATAGGTCCACGACGGCGAATTGGTTCTACGGCGAATTAGGTTCGTGACTCATTTATTGTAAACTAAGGCTAGGAAATATCTTTCTTAGGTCTTCTGTTGACTAGAAACGAAACTAACTAAATGACGCTTTTTCTTTCAGGTAAGCAATGTATTAAAAAAATTGCACAGAGAACCTAACCTAACTTTGCTCGCAGCTTAACATTTAAGCAGTTTCGTTATACACGAAATGGTGTGTGTTACAGGCGTTCGAATCTTGAAAACCCGAAATGTTTGCTAAATTTAATCCTCGCTTTCCTAAGCAAATAACTTGATATATCGCTGCCCATTAGAACCCGTAAATTAGATGAAATCGCCTCAAACGTTCCCCGCAAGCCGCAACCCGAATACTTCGGCGAATACCTGCGTGTGTTATTTTTGCGTAACAAGATTAAGCGATTGTTTCGGTTTAATTGGGCGCGGTAGGAGAGGCGCGCGTCACATCAAAGGTTAAAATCTTCGGATTCCGGGGCGTTAAATAAATGATGGCTCGCCGCGGGTCTCTTTTTGAACACGCACGGCATCCGAGGGGGCGGCGGCAAGCCGCCGGCGCACGTCGACGAGGATGATTCGGTAAAGTCGGTGCGGCACAATTTGAATAATTGAATTAATTAACTCATGTCAAGACTCGGCCGGCGTTATCAATTAATAATTAATTTTGTCTGCTTTGTCGCTTGAATTAATTGGGTCAGTGGGAATACGAAATTGTTAAATCTAAGGAAAAATTGATGGGGAATAGCATAATTGATTCACATTACACAGAGTTTCCTCCGCACATACAAATTTACTTAGGTACATACACGTCAGTTAGTATAGTTGTGTAGTTTCAACCAAATTACACCTATCTACCGTGTGTAGAAACAAGATTTTTGCTGAGGAAATTAACACACAGTACAGCCAGCAGCTTCAGTCGTGATGGGTGTGGGTGTTAATTAAACGCGATAATAAATGAGGGCCCATAATCTTAACCAGAGTTGAGGAGAGGATCAAAAGAAATGCAACAACTTTAATAGCAATAACATGTTAAGTCATAGTGTGTAACAACCTTAACACCAACATAGTGTGTGTGCACCCTTTAAATTGTAATCAATAAGAAAACTATGCCGAAATATTATGTAACCAGAATTTAAAATGTTGCAAGTGAGGAGGGCTTGCACGAATCGAAAACATCGTGACAGCAGCAGGAACCAAACGAGTAGAAGTTGACATAATGCAAGTCCAACAGAGTTAAATGTCGAGTGTGAACGCAATTTAATCTCTCCTTTACATAATAACCGGCAAAAAACTGTGCTTCTCACGATCCATTCACGGAGGCATTTTATGGCGTAGACTAAATAATTTCGTCATGCTGCAATTATATATAAAAACAGAAACTCCAGGCAGTATTGCTTATTTAAGGCAGTTAATGACAAGCCGACACGTCGAGAATTTGGCGAGGGTTTATGGCTGATTTATTTTAAAACGAATGCAGAAAACTGTCTCAGTTGCAATACGATAATAAAACAGAGCGTGAGACCATTTCTGTTATAAGAATTCGGCGAAGGTAGAAAGATGTTTTTTTAATGCAATAAAAGCAGACGCGACAGGCGCGGCATAAAGCGGTTTCCCACACGCAGTTTCTTATGTATATTTAATGCAATAAAAGCAGACGTGATAGGCGCAGCATAAAGCGGTTTCTCACACATAATTTCTTAACATCGCGCAATTAAGAATGAAAGCGATTTAAAACTCGATATACAGTTACACTTTCTTTAAGAAACTATACATTCTGAAGAAAACTGACAGGTTTTTCGTTTAATACTAGAAACAATTAGACGATGACCAGAGGATGGAATTAGAATCTATTTTCGATTCGGAATTGAATATTTGCAACTTCATACACGAGTTTACAACAAGGCAATTAGAAATTATGACAGTCCGCGGCCAATTGCCAAACGAATCGTTCCCGATCACAAAGGACAATTCACAGACCAACGGAACGCTGCGCCGGTTCATCCATGTGGGAGACCTCGCTGAATGCGGCGGCGGTGCTTTTTTTTTTCGCCGGATAAACAGTCGCTGCAGCGGCGGACAAAAGGGCCGGTTTCGGTGAATGGGCAATATTTACCCGCAAATAGGGCGACGCCGCGTTCGTTTTGTTTGCGAGCGGCCGCAGAACGCGCCTGCCGGTTAATCAGCATCGCTAATACGCGTCGCGGCGCTTTAATGCGCGTACGGGGCGAGCGCGCAGCGCCATGTGCGGGGATTAAGCGTTTATACGAGCCACCGGATGTCCTGAATAATCCTGAACGATACTATCGAGTGTCGTGTTGCGTGAATGCTTCGCGTCCTTTACGTTTTGTTTGCGCCGCCGGCGGTAAATAAATAAGTGATGAGAGGCGATGGGGGCGACCGCATCGCTGGAATAAATTGTATTTCGATTTCATTTCCCGGAAAAGTCGAAGGCAATTAGTTTAAACGCAGAATAGTCCGAGCAAACATAATTGCTGAGACATCGTGAGAAGACACCACATCGTCCACCTTATTGAACCTAGAACCAAAAGCTTTGTTTAATTTATGGTTAAACAAGGTATTGTTACGATTTCAGGATTCGCAAATAACCGTGCTTGAATTTCAAAACACTTTAATTATCATAATTAATCTTATCTAAAATATAACACCTTCTACTATTCGAAGTATAAGCACTTATCGCTCGCTAGATCAACTAAGGCCCGATTTCTTCACCTACGGATAGACTTATCTGCCAGGCAGTATCTTCGGAAACTATTATCGATACAATGGTTTCCAAAGATAATACCTGGCAGATAAATTTATCAGGAGGTGAAGAATTCGGTCGTAACTCAAGTAGGACGCTCGTCCTTGCTTACATAGTAAATTCGCCAACTTCCAGAAATCGGTAGAATAAGTCGGAAACCATTCGTGCAATTACTGGACCATTCAGTTGACGCATAGGTGGCGTGACTCGTATGAAAACGCAAGGTTGGTAAAACTGATATTGCATCCAGCAGGTTATCTCTTTCCCATTTAGTATACAGTTTGAAATTTCCTCCTCGCAAAAGTAACTCATGACGTCACACGAAACTTCTATCCATCACAGAGAAGTAAAAGGGCTGAGTTTTAATCTGTTTCCTAAAGCTTCATATAATTCACTAAAAATGGAATCAATTCTATGGTCCCATTGATCAAATAACGCAAAAATCTCGTTAACATGCCCAATGGAATTTATCACGTCGCGTGACGTAACGAGTTACGCACCCTCTGTCCTCTCCGTTGATCAAGGCAACCTACTAATACACGGTCCAGCTCTACCAACCTTGCGAAAACGGACTTATTGATGTGTGGCGGTTTGTAACACTATCATTCATAACGTATTAGCAGCAAATTGATTTACTTTGCAAATTTTGTTACATTTTTTCTACTTGCGTACCATTTTCCTTAGCTTGGGTTGGATTCTTTTAATTTCTTCCTTCTGTCAAACGAAGATTCTCGCAGCCTAAATCTATCCTTCGTATGTATTATCACGCCTGCGCTCTGTTGGGAACTTTGTCTGTGGAATCATCAAGCTATGACGAAAAATATTTCGATAATGGGAGTTACGGAGGCTCAAAAAAATTATAAAAGCAACGAAGACGCAAATACAAGAATATACACTCAACTATGTCAAGAAAAGTATGACAGAACTGTTTTTATAATTCATCTAAACAAAATTTTATTTTAATTTCTTAAATGCCTTCTTTTCGTGATCATCTGAAGTCGATTCTTTTAGCTTTTAGCTTTACGTAAGTCTTTTGCTGGTCCACACATTTTTTTCGTACCTATCTGCTTTTTCCTTTGTCTCTTTCCTTTTTGTCGATAGTTTTGTTTAGTATATTTTCGTACTCACCCTTCTGACCACTATAATTGGAAGACAGACAAACAAAGGAATAGGCAAGTGAACAAATACAAAATAAAAACACGAAATCAAATTTAACGCGTGTTTGGTTACCTTTTAGATCGCGACTTGAAATTTTATTGGGGAGACATCGCTAAAAAGCAGGACTGTACATGTCAAATATACATAACACATGATGAAATGGAATTAACTTGGGCTTACAATTCTTGGCCTTAGTTGCACCGACGTTGTTGTTAACTAATCCTTGATTAAATATACGACTTTCTCCTTGCCCTAATTCCAAATTAACTTTAATCAATCTAACACCACATGGAGATAGCCGAAAATGTTAACAGTCCATCATTTAAAAATATTTCCCTGCAAGAATCCCTAGGCGAACGTTAAAAAATAGTTTTATAATAAGATATCCACTTTTGTGCCAAGAATACTTTCTTAATATGAATAGTAGCATTAACCCCCCCCCCCCCCCCCCAATAAGATTATCAATTGTGAGGACGTTTATCAACGGAGAAATAGCAAAATAAGCGCTGCAACAACCATGAGCGTGTCATCTGTGAATAGGCTTTTTTTACATGCTCAACCATGTCATTTATTAATATTAAAAAGATCAATGGTCCTAGCACAGATCCCTGGGGAATCCCATAGTTAACCTTATATGCGAAGGATATATTATTTGGTAACCTAACAGTAAGTTTTATTTCATATTTTCTTGGGAAAAGTCTTCCTGAGGGCTGCTGGAGTGAAAACTGCAGAGACAGCGACAAAAAAGAGCGGCATCAACAACAGAGAAAGCTCCATTGCTCTGGAAAAGACGAAACGTCAGTAGAAAAGTGACACCCCGGTGTGGCTCAAATTTATTTATCTCATCTTGTATAAAATTTGCAAAAAGAATTGACAGAGAGGTGTCGAGTCGAGAAACATACTTTTTTGGTTAAATATAATGACAATCATTGATTGACTTAATTTTTCACAATAAATTACTGACTCAATCTACCCTTCCTGCTCTAATTGCTAATTATTTGGTGGTTATCAGTTTAAATTAGTTTTGGAATCGTATTCCGGTTCCTTCAGTAATTGCTTCTCCTGTTACATCAAAAGCTGTTCAACTGGAACGTTTTTCTTTTACATCTCTTTAAAACTTTTTGAAAGTAATCCTACATTTTTGCAGAATTCCTTTGTTGCTTCTTAGTACAGTATTCTATAGACTTTATAGATACTTCTGTATAATAGAATATTGTCATTTCTTTATAAACTAATTACAGCTAATTCGTTGAAGGAAAATGAATAGGTTTCAGGTAAACGACAAATATTTTCAACATGATACTCGATCTGAATCGTGTTGCAATTTTTGTCTATCGATTTTCCCCACTTTCTTATAGAACACGAGTCAGAAGAAAAAAAATGTTTTATTCACGCTAGAATTTGTATGGAATATGGACGATCGATGGTCAGCGAGATTTTAAGCTAATCCAACCAATGGATTTACAATTTTAAATTGCGTGTTTTTATATTTCTTTCTTTTCTTATATTTTAATTTAACTTCTCAACTTTTAGACTAACTTTCATCTTCTTAGACATTTTTACTCTATACGCCCTTTTCTTTACACTTTTCTCACATTGCTTCTTTTTCTTCTTTAATTTTCTTTCAAATGTCCTTCGCCCTTTTATATACTTTTTCAGCTCATTGCACGCAAGTCCCATCCTCATTATTAACCATTTCTAGCTTTTCAGTTTTTTCTTTTCGTTTTTTGATTATTGCAGCGAAACTTTTCATTTTTCTTTTTGCTTTTGCTTGCCTCTGCTACAAGTGTTATGTGACTTGTATTTGGGGGATCGTCAATGAACCATCGAATCGCACTAAACTAATTTTTATTAAAGTATGCCACACTCGTGCTAACTATTTCTGACAATTAAGTTTCCTCCTCACTTAATTTTAAGCAACAAACATGCAATCCAATTTTATTTTTTATAATTCAAGCTGTTAACATCTTTTTTCCTGACAGTAAACTTTTCACTTCCTTCAAAATCCGAGTCTGGACGGCCGGGAGGGGAGTGCTAGGTTCAGTTAAGCTAACTCTCCTTTTTATAAGTCGGCATATCAGGCACATTCCTCTTGTTCTTGACTTCTCTTTTCTGTTATCCCTGATGTCCTTTTCTTTTACTTTTACATTCACACTTTCGATTAAGGATTTCCTCAGATCTTGGTTTCCTTTCTTTTTCCTGTTTTTCACTCAGATCTTTTCCTCCTATCATGTATTCTTTTCCTTCTCTAATCAAGTGGTTTTTGCTGCTTTGAAAATGATTTCTACTTGAGGTAAGCCAAGTACTATCGTAGAGTTTTACGTTTAGGCGATTAAAAAAAACTTTGAAGTATTTGAAAGTTTGACAAATGCTTGTCTTTCTCGTCGCTTTCCAAAATTTTCTCTTCAAACTTTTCTTAAGGATACTTGCACCTATTACATGCATTTAGATTACTGAACTTCATAAATTTCGCTGAATTAAACGGAGTTCCCACTATCAGTTATCACTAGAGACCGGAATAGTGTATTTTTGACGTCATCAAGTGGGCGGCGCACTCTGTAACGGAATCGCTCAAAAGCATTCCAAGCACTTCTCGGATTATTTCGTAAGGAACTGCAGAGTGCAAACCAATTAAAAATAAATTCATCTATTTTTTTTTATAGACAAATCATTCACTCATTCTGTTTTACGATGACATCAAAATATGTAATTCCGATCTCTAGTTATCACGTTTGCGTGCGGGTAATCTGTAGATCGCAAATATCTCCTTTAGCTTGTCAAAGACTCTCCGTGAGTCAGTAACTTCGATTCCGGCCACCAAAAAAATATTCTGGCCCACCAAAAAAATATTCTGGCCCACATTCTTAGGATTTTCGTGTCTGTTTCAATATTTGGTGGGGCTGGGTTGGGTAATATGTGGTTCCAAAATGTAATAACTACTTTATTTCCGTACGATAAGCATCTCCGTTAGATAGAAAGCTCCTCTTTTCACTCTCAGCGGTCACATCGTACAACGAAATTACAGAACATCGAAAAAGCGTCGTTCTTCTAAGATAAGTCACACGTTAAGCTCGTCACTGAAACAACGGAAGTCCAAATCAAAACTGGTAGCCAAAACTAAAATGCCTACGGCCAAAGCAGAAAGCTCCCCAAATGTTCGAAAAGCGGGTTTGCACGAATTAAAACCATTGACGTAAGCAGGGACCAACTAGTATCAATTTGACGGAGGGAAACCCCAATGGTGTTAAATTAAAAACATATTGCGTGAGATCATTTGGTGCTCTGCAAACGGAATAATTTCAGCGAAGGCGACTATGAAGGCGACAATAAAAAGAGAAAAACTGTATTTTATCGCAATCAAATCCCGACGAACTAGGTGCGGCATAAAGCATTTTAAATACATGAAGATCGTTCCCTAAAAACGGTTTTCATACCGTAACATCTTTTTCTTGTGAATCATTAGTTTATTTCCTTTTCATTCTTCATCTTTTTTTCTTAGGCATTCCTCTTAGGTTCCTTTATTGATGTCGCCCTACGATTTTTGATTTCTTAATTCAAAGTTGTTGCTGTACTAAAAGGGACTAATAAAAACTAAAATTGATAACTAACAGAATGCATGAGATACTCTTATTTCCATGTGCTTGGTTTGGTCTATTTTCATGTGTTTTCATGGTTTGATCAATTTTGACTTAAATGAAACGAACTATTTCGAAAACAGTTATAATAATTTCGTTATTAAAACATTACTGACGACCAAAAAGGTAGGGTTTTCATAATAAAAGGGTGGACGTGCATAAACGACGGGCCGGAACGACCGCTTATTAACGACAAATTGATTCATAGAGAAATTTTTATCCGCCGCAGCGGTGAACGCGACAGCATCCGTAAAAATACGCGTTTTACGGCTCGCTTTTACGCCGTGTATAATCTTCTGGCATAAATAGTGGTCGTCATAAAATCGTTCTCATTGCATAAAAGTTTAACAGCGCTCTCTCCATCTCTCGCCTGGCAACCGCACCGGTACAGTAATTTAACTGAATTTTGAAAACGTTGAAAAACAACACGAGCACAGATTTAGATTACAAAACATTTTTTGTGCAACTAATCTGACATTTATACGCGTACGCAATTCATGAAACAAACAGTTTAAAGACGTGCAAAATAATGGTTTTCTTAGAACTCGGAGTGCTGCAATCGTAAACTAATGTCATCATCATCGTCTTATAATTAATGTCTGAATAGATCAGTTTGAAGTTACACAGTTCTAAAAGTCAGTGGATGAATGAGTTTTGTTTGATCGGTACAAGGACTGAGGACAAAAGAAAATTAATCCGTGTCTAAACCAATGACGGCCCAGTTTTATAATTAGTCGGACTGGAGCCAAAACGAGTTTGAGGCTACACGGTTCTAAAAGCCAATATATAATTTTGCCGTGTATGGGGACTGAGGACGAAAAGAAGTTAATCCGTGTCTGAACCAATGATGGCCGAATTTTATAATAATAATAATAATAATAATTTATTAGGACTTTTTCCATTTCATTCCATGGGTGCCTTTGTCAGACAAAATATAAAAATATAAAATATATCACAATATATCACAATTCATAGTATTAACTATGTCGTCATTACATAACATGCAAACAAAAAACATGTAAAACAAACATATTAAAATATATTATTGGCAGAATTCTTTTATGTTATAAAGACAACTGTTTATTAGGTATTTTTTTAATTTAGATTTAAACAAGGTCGGTGTTCTCGATTCTCTCAGATCCTTAGAAAGTTTTTTATAATAATAAATTCCTGCATATGACGCTGATTTTTGATATTGAGATGTATTCGGATGCTCAGGACGTAGACATTCTTTATAACGAGTGTTGTGTGCATGGATATTTTCGGCCTTATTGAATTGATTGGAATGTACGTGTACATACGTAAGTAATTTGTACAGGTATATTGAAGGGACAGTTAAGATATTTTCTTCTTTAAAAGTTTCTTTACAGGACGAGCGTGGAGAAAGATTAAATATAAGTCTAATAATTCTTTTTTGAATTATAAATATTCTATTTAGATCGACAGCTTGGCCCCAAACACAAATCATGTAATTAATGTAGGGATAGACTGTGTTGAAGTAAATGTTTAGAAGATCTTACAACAATGTTTTTTAGGTTTAAGATCAAATAATAACTTCTATTCAACTTCGAAGCTATGTCGTCAATATGATTGGCCCAACATAAGTGTTTGTCAATTATGAGTCCTAAGAATCTGGTGTATTGTTTCATTTCAATTTTTTTATAACTAAATTTATTGGTACTGTTCGTCATTTTGTAATAGAAATCGATGCAGACTGTTTTTTCTTAGTTAATGATCAGTCTGTTCTTGGTACACAATTCGTTAAATTGATTAGTGACAATATTTAATTTTTCTTCCAAAATACAATGATTTGATGCTGTAACCAAAATCGTAGTGTCATCTGCAAACATATATACCTGACCTTCAGTAATATGATTAGGTAGATCATTTATAAATAGTAAGAAGATTAAGGGACCTAGAACACTTCCTTGGGGTACGCCCATAAGAAGATCGAAGCTATTTGAGTAATGTTCATTAATTTTTATAGAAAGTTGACGTTTGGATAAATATGATTCAAGCCATTTTCCAGCTGTTTAGCTGTTTAGCTGTTTTCCAGCTAATTAGTCGGAGTGTAGCCAAAACGAGTTTGAGGCTACACGGTTCTAGAAGCCAATGTGTGATGTTGCTCTGTACGCGGACCGAGGACGAAAAGAAATTAATTCGTGCCTGAACCAATGAGGGTCCAGTTTTGTAACAAGTCGGACTGAAGCCAAAACAACAAAATACTTCAAGTATTGATTAGGGTGACGAGATACTCTTTTACGGAGGTAAATTTAGGGCCATAGAAGTTCCTTTGCGCCCTTAACACATAAATAATTATGATACAGGAGTGAGGCATATACATACATAAATAGAATCAATTCTATAACTGGGCTGCAGTCAAAAAAAGGTTGATAGTAATGCTCTTTTAAAGTTCAACCGAGCTTTCGGAAAATTTATTTCCTTTATATAAGTTTCTACAAAACAAATTTTAAAATTCATAATTAATACTAAGAACAATCTCACATGATTACTTACTCCTTAGTGAGTACAAAAGGTTAAACCACTAGTTATCATAATAATAAATTTCATTAAGAATAAGTTCTTAGAATAAATTTTGAATTTTACATTTTTTGACTGCTAATTTAATTGCGAAATTTAGAAAATTGAATCACGATAGAAAAATTGTTTATTCATTATTAGGTAATACGATGTAAATTTTGATTTCCAACATCTTGATTGTCTTTCTTTTTAGTTTTAAAATTTAATAGGTAAGTATAAATACAACTAAATTTCTCAATATCAGTTCTTTTGTTGATGCTTTTTTTATTACAAAAAAATATGGCACATTTCAATAAAAATTCTTTGACTCAAAATTGGTTCAATATCTAAAATTTTTGCATCTTCAAAATTAATCTTATGGTATTCATTATTGGCATGTTCAAATAAAGCACAAGCATTAGGTCTAAGTCTAATATCACTTTTATGAGAAATAAGTCTCGAATGAAGAGTTCTTGATGTTTGGCCAATATAAACAGAATCACAATCATGACAGGGAATTTCATAAATAGAATTAATTTGTTTGAATTTGTTAAATGGATCTTTGACTTTTGTAAAGAGAGACTTAATTGTTAATAAATTTTCAGTTGCAATCTGAATGTTTTTGTTTTTTAGTACTTTTATTAGTCGAGATGTATGATTTAGTATGAATATTAAAGATCTAAAAACTTCACCAAGATTAATTGTTTGTGAATTATTATTCATTTGAGAATTGGGTTCTATTCTTTGTGGAGTATTGAAAATTAACTTATTTAGCATTGCAAAAGGATAGCTATTTTTTATGAGAATATTTTTTGATTTGTGTAAGTTTTTTTTCAACAAAGAAGGATAAGAAATGTTTTCTATGCGATTTCTTAATCCTAAAATCATGTTAATTTTCATTTTATACGAATGACAAGAATGAAAGTTAATATAATGCCCAGAACTAATAGGTTTCGTGTACCAATCAATAATGATTGTATTGTTTTCTGAACGAATAACTTTCGTGTCCAAGAAAAGGAACACTCCTATCTGTTTCTTTTTCAATAGTAAATTGAATATTCGGATTATAATTATTAAAAACCGTTGAAATCTCATCAATACCTTCTTGGGGAACTAAGCAAATAATATCAACATATTTTTTGAGCCAAGGAATTTCAAATGATAACTTTGGTATGCATTCAATTAATAAATCATCCATAACATATTGAGCAATAATTGGAGATATATTAGCACCCATAGGTGTTCCAAGAATTTGTTTATAATAAATATTATTGAATTTGAAATAAGTGGAATCAAAGAGAAATTTTATTATTATTATTAATTTTTCTTTTGATAAGTTACTTACCAAAGATGTTTGTTCCCAGTTTTTTTTCAATGCTGTGTAAGAATAAATCTAAAGTAAAGTGTTGGTAAAAAGTGAAACAACATCTAGACTAATAATTACATAATTAATTGGTATTAAACTGTTGTTTACAAATTCAGAAAATTCAAAAGTATCTTGAACATAAAATTCATTACTTTTATTATAAGCATTGGTTAATATTTCAGTAATACATTTTGATAAATTACTATTAGGTGAATTAATAGAAGATATAATAGGACGTAGGAGTTGGTTTATGAATTTTAGGTAAGCCATAATATCTTGGACAACAAGAGGAATAATTCTTTAATGACTTATCTGTCTCTTCGTCTATCATATTAACAGTCTTTAATTCAGAAATAATTTGATTGGCTTTCTTTTCAAATGAACCAGTAGGGTCTCTTTTCTCTTTTTAAAATCTGATAATAGTTGACATTATTTAATAAATCCAAAGATTTATTAATGTAATCATCTTTGTCTAAAGCAACTGTCACATTACCTTTATCTGATTGTGTTAATATTAAATTGATATTTTCTTTTAAGAATTCCTTACAATCATAGTAAACTTGTCTTAAATTAGAATTAACATTTTGATTCTTATGTACATAATTAGTGATTATATTAGTTGAAAGCGACCTAAGATGATTACGATCTTTTTCTTCATGACAGGAAATAATAGATTCTGATTCTGCTAATATTTTCCTGATCTGAACATCAATAAGTGAAGGAGTGATGCAAAGTTTTGGTCGAAGTGCAAAAAAAAATCGTAAATTCAGGTTGAATGTCAGTAGATCTAATAGAAAATGAAATTGGCGTCCTGTTTGTTAAATTTTGAAAAACGTGGTATGATCGGGTTTTTAGGACAAACAAATTGATTTTAAATCATTCAGCTGACCAGTTTCGGTTTTATTTTAAACCTTCCTCAGAGCCTAAAAAGGTATACAGTGAGATTCTATCAACTAAGAATTTAAAAACATTTTTACCTCTGATTAACAAACCGATAACTTCAAACCATTGAACGATTTGGTGTGAAATTTACCGATACAAGCCGCTGTAAAAAAGAGAAAAAACAACGGTCAGTCTAAGACTGGAAAATTGTCCGACAACTTCTAAAAGAAGAACAAATTGACAACGCTACAGCAAAACAGCTCACCACATACACTGCTATCCCCCCGAAAATTTATGGCGTCCCTAAAATCCATAAACAGAACCATCCACTTCGTCCCATAGTATCCTTTTAATTGTCAAAATTTATTACCAAAATTCTTTCCAACTTAAATCAAAACTTCAATTTCAACATCAAAAATTCTTTTACCTTTGTACAAAAAATTAAAAACATAACAATTCCGGATAACTATATTTTAATTTCGTTAGATGTAACTTCGTTATTCACCAACATTTCAAAACAATTGGTACTCAAAATTTTGAATGATGATTGGGACCAAATACAATTACACACAACCATACCTAAGGTAGCCTTTATCAACATGGTCGAGTTCTTGTTTGACAGCAGCTATTTTATTTTTGACAATAAATTTTTGGTACCGCCATGGGCAATCCAGCTTCCCCCATTTTAGCTAACATAGTTATGAACAAATTGCTCAATTCTGTTGTACACAACTTACCGTTTGCTATCCCCTTTCTATATTGTTTTGTCGATGATATCGTTAGTAGCATTCCTAGTGATTCTGTGGATTTGATTTTGTCAAGGTTTAATGAGTTTTGTGATGAATTGAAATTTACAATTGAAATAGAAAACAATAAAAAAACTTCCCTTCTTGCATGTGTTGCTTGAGAGATGTGACAATGGTAAGATTATCACTGATTGGTTCATAAAGCCTACCCATGCTGGCAGAATAATTAATTACCATTCTGTACACTCTTTAAACCAAAAACTAGCAGTTTTAAAGTCCTTAAAACACAGGGTCATGGAGCTTTCTGATCCAAATTTGTGGAATAAGAATTTTAGTATCATTCAAAAACTGGCTATACAAAATGGCTATCCAAAAAAAACTCATTGCCCATCTGTTGAGTGACAGACCCAATATTTCACAATTACAAACAATAGAGTCTCAAAATCAAGCCAAATATTTCAAAATTCCTTTTTTGCCTAACTTATCTTATAACATTGCAAGAATCTTAAACAATAATCAAACTAAAATAGCTTTTTATTCCTTAAAATCAACCAAGAGCTTATGTACAAAACTTAAATCAAAAACCCCTTTGCTTGATCAATGCAACGTTGTTTATAAAATAAATTGTATGGGGTGTGATTCCTCTTATATTGGCCAAACTAAACAAAAACTATGCCATAGAATGAGAAATCATAAATATGATTGTAATCCATCTCAACAATCAAAATCCGAAAAAACTGCTCTATCTACTAATCATTTTTTCACAGGACATACGTTTGATTTTGACAATGTTAAGATTTTAGATTATGAACCGGTTTTTACAAAAAGATTAATCTCTGAAATGATTCATATAAAGAATAATAAAAACTCTATAAATTTAAGAACAGACACACAAAATTTAAGTATCATTTACCATAACCTTATCAAATATCACAATGTCAATCGGTTGTAAATTCATTTTTCTTAGGTTGGCCAATACTTGGAATTTCACTCTAACCTATAAGTTGGTTAACCTGTCGCGTTGCTGAGTAAAAACCAGCTTCGTTGTCATTTGGCGTACGTTTTCTAACGCTACTTTTAATTCCGTTTTACCTTTAATCATTTATTGTGAATCGTTTAAAAAACATCCCATATTGATGAACTTTTGTTCGGTAAATTTCACCCCAAATCGTTCAATGGTTTGTAGTTATCGTTTTGTTAATCAGAGGTAAAAATGTTTTTAAATTCTTAGTTGATAGAATCTCACTGTATACCTTTTTAGGCTCTGAGGAAGGTTTAAAATAAAACCGAAACTGGTCAGCTGAATGATTTAAAATCAATTTGTTTGTCCTAAAAACCCGATCAAATACCACGTTTTTCAAAAAAGTAGAGCTAATATATTTAAACCAATTAGATTCAACTTTTATGTTAAGAATTTTTTCAGATTTCAACTTATTGAATTTTCGAATGTTACTATTCTTAATTTCTTAAATTTTTTTATTATAAAAAGAATTTTGAGAAAACTCATGATAAGTTTCATTTGGAATTAAATCTTTAACCTCTAAACAAACTAATTTCAATTTTTCTTTGACTGCACCCCAGTTATAGAATTGATTCCTTAATTGATCAGTCCTGATCATACTTCGCATTTGTACACATAAATAGAGATATAATTCTCTTGTCTCTTGTTGTATTTTAGATTGTGTTTAATGTTAAGTTCAGAGGCTTTCTTGTTCACCAAAAACCTATGCAGCGCAGCAGTTTCCACTCTAAATTATCGCAATTAAATCGACATTCGGCACGTATCGACGCCATATTTTCTCGAATTCGTGCGCTCCCTAATAATCGCCTTAAAGCTAAACGGAGTCATGTTTGCAGGTAATAACGCGCGCTTATTGTGCGTCACTTCACTTTGTGCCCGGAATTTAAAGGAGTCCGTTCAGGCTTCCAATTATTCGAAGGTTTAGAAATCTAGCTGTGTAATGGGTATTATTAAATTATATCAGAAACATGCTTGCGTCGCGAGGAGCATAATGAAGACAGACTCGAGGAGATTTGATTATCGCATTCGACGACGACGGCGGCGACGACGACGACGACGACTGCGAACTGTGAGACAAAAGGTGCTTCGAAACGAAGGGAGGCGGGGTAATTATATTGTGGGGCTCACACGTCTGTAACTAACTGTTCGAATTACAGTGTGTTCTCGGATTAATCCATTTTACTACCCGGATTTTACAACGCCCCGTAGAAAATCCAAAGTGGATTCTAAAATCATTCTATTTCAGCATTTCCCCCCTGCTCCTTTCATCACGTTCATTTCGATTGGAATTATTTTATTTCAAATGGCCTGGCCTTCTTTCTGTTTAAGCTTTTTGTCGGCGATGATGTAATTTAAATAAACACGTCAGTCCAGCTTTGAAACTAAACGCGAGATTCTTTCAGCGTGTTTCCACAAACGTGTCGAATATGTGCCGCCTATAAAGCAGCTTGAAGAATCAACAAATCTCTAATATTGTTACGAGCTCATTTCGATTTAACCAACTTCTCGTATTTCATTAGTGAAATTTCTTTTTATGGGCCCCTATTTGTTGACATTTTCATGAAATTTTCAATTTCTCTTAACCGTTCGCTCTCTAAGTACAGATTCTCATGTCCCTTAAATGTGGTCGAACGAATTTCAAGCCTCATTTCAACGGACTCATTGAGATATATACGAAATATCGTTGGTTACGACTGGGATTATTTCAAATGGCTTTCTCTTTATTTAAATTTTTCTTTTGCCGGCGATGATGTTTAAATTACATCATCGCCGGCAAATGATGGGGCTGATGAAATTTATTTTTACAGGGCCTGAATCCGACTCTGTTCATCGTTATTTGTTGACACTTTGATGAAATCTTCAATTTTTCTGAACCGTTCGCTTCCTAAGCACAGATTCTACATGTCTCCTAAATTTTGTTGTACGAATTTTAAGCTTCATTTCAACGGGCTCATTGAGATATTTACGAAATATCGTCGGTTTTAATTGGGATTATTTTATTTCAAATGGCTTTCTCTTTATTTAAATGTTTCTTTTGTCGGCGATGATGTTTAAATTACATTATCGCCGGCAAATGATGGGGCTGATGAAATTTATTTTTACAGGGCCTGAATCCGTCTCTGTTCATCGTTGTTTGTTGATATTTTGATGAAATTTTCAATTTCTCTGAACCGTTCGCTTCCTAAGTACAGATTCTCACGTCCGCTAAATTTTGTCGAACGAATTTCAAGCCTCACTTCAACGGATTAATTGAGATATTTACGAAATATCGTTGGTTTCAATTGGGATTATTTTATATCAAATGGCTTTCTCTTTATTTAAATTTTTCTTTTGCCGGCGATGATGTTTAAATTACATCATCGCCGGCAAATGATGGGGCTGATGAAATTTATTTTTACGGGGCCTGAATCCGTCTCTGTTCATCGTTGTTTGTTGACATTTTGATGAAATTTTCAATTTCTCTGAACCGTTCGCTTCCTAAGTACAGATTCTCACGTCCGCTAAATTTTGTCGAACGAATTTCAAGCCTCACTTCAACGGACTCATTGAGATATTTACGAAATATCGTTGATTTCGACTGGGACTATTTTATTTCACGGCTTTCTCTCAGTTTAATTTTTTCTTTTGCCGACGATGATGTAATTTAAAGAAACACGTCAGTTCAGCTTTGTAACTAAACACGAAATTCCTTCAGCGTGTTTTCCAAAAACTTGTCGAATACGTGCCATCTATAAATCAGCTGGACGCTTGCAAAAAAACAACAAATCTCCGCGATATGTTAATGTTGTTAGGGGCTCATTTCGATTTAACAAACTTTTCCTATTTCATTAGTGAAATCTATATCTACAGGGTCTGAATCCGTCTCTGTTCATCGTTTTTTGTTTACATATTGCTGAAATTTTCAATTTTTCTAAACCGTTCGCTTCCCAAGTACAGATTCTCACGTTCGCTAAATTTTGTCGAACGAATTTCAAGCCTCATTTCAACGAATTAATTGAGATTTTTACGAAATACCGTTTGTTTTCGACTGGGATTATTTCATTTCAAACGATTATCTTTCTGTTTAATTTATTTTTTCGCCGGCGACGATAAAAAAATAAATAAACACGTCAGGTCAGCTTTGAAACTAAACTCGAGATTATTTCGGCTTGTTTCCACAAACGCGTCGAATTTGTGCCGCACATAAAACAGTTGAAAGCTTGCAGAGAACCAACAAATCTCCAAGATACGTCTGTATTGTTGTGGGCTCATTTCAATTTAACCAACTTTTTCGTGTTTCATCAGTGAAATTTATATCTATAGTCCCCGAATCCGTCTCTGTTCATCGATTATTTTTTGCTGATCTTGATGAAATTTTAATTTTTTCTGCACTGTGCTTTTTCTAAGTATATACAGAGCCTCACGTCTCCTAAACTTTGTCGAACGAATTTCAGGCCTCATTTCAACGGATTCATTGAGATATTTGCGAAATGATCTTTGTTTGTTTTATTTTTGAGGAGCATACCCTTGCACCGCCCGTTTTGTTTTCGGTAATTGGTATGGACAACTTAATTTCGGATTTTGGCGTTCGATTATAAATCAGTATCCATCCGCGACTGTTTCCATGGTAGAAATTTATATTTACGGGTCCTGCATCCGTCTCTGTTCATCGTTTCTTGTTGACAATCAATTTTTCTGAACCGTTCGCCTCCTAAGTAATTGAATTAAATTGTACATGTCCCCTAAATTTTGTCGAACGAATTTCAAGCCCCGTTTCAACGGATTCATTGAGATATTTGCAAAATATTTTTTGTTTGTTTTATTTTTGAGGAGCATCTGCTTGTACCGACCGTTTTGCTTTCGGTAATCGGTATCGACAACTTAATTTCGGATTTTCGCGTTCGATTATAAATCCTGAGAACGCTTTCACGCTTGTAAGATGTCGGCCTGTTACGCCCGTGGCTTTGCGCGTCATTTTCTCATCGATCAAGTACCGATAACTTTTGTATTGGATGGTTGTGTGCCAAGTTTTGGGACCAACTGAGATTAACTTCACCATTTCCGTTGGACCAAACCTGATTGGAGTGGGAGTGTTGATCTAACTTCAAAGCTCTGTATTTTTAGGGCCAATCAATTCGATTTTCGCTCGTATTTATGTGTGGAATTTTTCGGATTGCTTTTGGTAAGTTAGTTTTTTTAGTACTTACATCCAGGTGTTTGCTCGTTCATTTGTAGGCAAGTTCTGTGTACCCTAAACGGTGTCATTCGATACGGATAGTTGACAGGAAACGGTTAACAAGTTAATAAGACTTGCTTATGAATGCACACCCCTACGTTACGTTACGTGAGTTGTTAGCTTAATAACTTTGGGTATAATTAGTATTTTTTTTGGACGTAACAATATTTTGAAGTGTTTCTGTGATGTAAGGGTAAGGCCAACGAGTTGGATGATGTAATTTAGGTTGTAGATGTCCTGGGTGTAATCTGCACAGAGTCGGATTAAATATGAAATACGCACTTCCATGCGAACAAATTGCCAATATAATCAACAATGGGCTCCATCGTGAAATATTTACGGAGATATATATAGGTAGATGAGAGGAGAGGTTCGGATGGTGGGAACGCACGTACTCCTGCGGGACATCATCAACGAGAAGCAAATTAACTCGCAAACCCCTCAGGACGCATAACTCCTGGTTTTATCCTTCGGTCGCGCGGTGTCAAAGTCGGAAGGCGGCGGCGGCGGCGGCGTCGGACTTTGCGAATCGCTTTCTCTCTCTCTCTCTTCCCCAAAAATTAATTATGTAGAACAGGTGCGCGCGATAAAGTTAAAATATTTTACGCACGCGTTAATTTAAGTCGCCCTCAGCCGGCCCGCGCCGCGACGTTATTAAATAAAACTTACGTTATTAGCTAATTTCGTTGCTTAAGTTAGTTCGCCCTTTTAGCTTTAATTAATCGCCGGTTCTCCGGGGATTTTGTTTATGGCGACCGTAGTGATTGTAAAACTAAAACTAGACGTTGAATTTTATATAACCAAGGGAGACATTTCGCTAATTACATTTCCGACGAAATATAAAGTATGGCGTGATTCAAAATAAGTGTCCGACACGTCAACCACAGGTAGTACACAGAAAAAGGAAACATATATGAATAGAGGGGGCTAATATCCATTGTTTTTTAGATAAGATGCATTTATTGAAGATTCAGATGTAAATTAGTAGAGCTGTATTGCGTCACAAGAGCAGTGAACTCGTGTCAAATAGAACGAAACCTATAAAACGTTTTTATTTATCGCTTTCTGCGGAAAAAAAAATGTATAATACGCAATTCATTCATTCGAATTTCACAGTTGTGTATGTATCACGATTTAATGAATCACGATTTCCATTTTGGATACAAAGGAGGTTTATTTTTTAAACCCTTTGATAGATTTATTTCTTGCAATTTTGCACTTGCAGGACTTTAGTAAATACGCACCTAACTGGCCCGATACTTACTCCGAATCACCCTGTATGTTCTTTCATTATTTCTCTAAAAACAATTCAGTTGAAAATCTGTTTCGAGTTAAATAAACGCACGTTTGTTTTGCTTTGGGTTGAACCGTCGGATGTTTCGTTAGTTTCAGAGGAAAATACACAAACATTTCACCAGGTGGTGAATATGCATTTGTTTGTATAATACAAGTGTCCGCTGTGTTTACCTCCGAACAAAAAAAAAAAAAAAGAAAGTAGGTAAAGTAAAATATAAAACGGGGGGACGCGTTTCATCGAGCTAAATATTGTGCAATCTCCAACGGTTCGAACGTAAATATTTTTCGGTGACGGCGGCGGCGGCGAGGTGAAAACGCAATCGGCGCGATTTTTCTCGAACAAGCGCAAACAAGCAAGTCGGAACTTTGGATGTTTTAAACGCGCGCTGAACCGACGAATTAAAGTGTGCAGACGGGTCCGTGTTTGTTTGATCTGCGGGGCTAATTCGGTGTTAATTGGAAGGCGATCAAACGCGGCTTTTTATTTCTTTTTCGAAGGGGGGGCACGTGGCGATCAAAGCGCGGCTTGTTTATACAATGTGAAGAGCAGGTTGAAAAAAAAAGGGGGTCAAATGCATAGTGGAGACTTTGGAAACGTGATGAATATGGTCGAGATTTTGTCAGTGATGTAAATTTTGTCTTTTACTCTAACAATGACGTGATGGTTTTCCTGAAATCCCCTCTACTCCAATCAGAAACCAAAGAAATAGTTTTATCATCACTCGAACCGAGATCTAAGTATTTTGATCACTTTGATGCAACACAGTTTTAAAAGCCAATGAATTAGTTTTGTATGATGCACGACGTAGGTTGAAAAGACGTGTGCCAGTCGGAGAGGGTCGTGGAGAAATAAGAGGAAATCATTAAGAAGTGGTATATTTAAAAAAAGACAATTACCAGTAGGTGTCAACTGGAGTGTACAATACCACGGCATCTATCATATGTCTAACCAAGAATTATCTCCAGCTTTAAAAAATGGCGGATGTGTCCAAGGTAGAATCTGATCTACAAAGTCAGAAAGCGAACTTTTGCAAGTAAAATTATTTACAGAGTAATGAACACAAAGTAATTATCAGTGTTTTATTTGTTTACAGAGTTGTCACGACGGGCGAATGGCCGGTTATAGGTGACATATCGGTTAGATGAATACACAGTGGGGATGAACACGCATTTTCTAAAAACTTAAAGTTAAGGTTTTGGTTTTAATTGTAAGCTGATTTCGGTTACGGTTTCAGTTAGGATTAAGGTTTCGGTTTTAATTTTAAACTGATTTCGGTAACGGTTTCAGTTAGGGTTTTCTGTCAGCTTGGCTCAGTTTTTTTTTTAGGTTTTCAATGCATGCACTCATTAAAAAAAGGAAGAAAACTAAATACATTATAATAAAATAGATAATATAATTTTTTAAACACAAACATAAAATTTTGACATTTTTTTAAAAATAAATATTAATATTCTTTGTGTTCGAATTATCTGAAGAAGCATTCAAATTGGATTTGCCTCTATAAATTAATCTGTGAACATTTAAACATACCGTTATATCTAGATTTTACATTTTTTTTTCTTCAAAGTTAAATATTCAACCGTGCCATCTGCAATGTGTTAACGCATAACGTATTTATGCGTAACTACGATCCATGATTTACGATATAGGTTTAGATAGTATGCCATGTAAGAGTTTCTATGTATTACACAGTCAGTTGTCTGCTGTCTGATAAAAGTTTTAATTAAAGAAAGTTCTTATACAAGTGTATCGTATTTGGTGTTTACTCGCAATCCTAACAGGTTATGGGCCCAGATCAACCACAGTGCTAAACATGAATATGAACATTGCAAGAATTGAATGTCTCGGCAAAGATAATTATGACTCCTGGAAACTACATATGGAGGCTCTTCTCATCAAAAATGATGCTTGGCCGTACGTGATAGGCGAAATTGCAAAACCAGAACTTATTGAAGGTGACATCACATCGGTAGAAGCAAGAAAAGCTTGGGAAAAAGCAGATGCTAAGGCAAAGTCTGATATCATATTAGCCATCAGTGGATCCGAACTAAAGCAAATTAAGGGTTGTCTTACATCGCGTCAAGTTTGGCTAAAGCTAGAGGGAATTTATCATTCACGTGGACCTGCAAGAAAAGCTACATTACTGAAACAGTTGATGCTCCATCGAATGGAAGAAGGCAGCGATATTCGTGAACATGTAAATACATTTTTTGACGCAGTTGATAAGTTACAAGATATGCAGGTGGACATACATCCTGATGTTCTGGCGACAATGCTTTTATACAGTTTGCCGTCAAATTTTGACAACTTTAGATGCGCCATCGAAGCTCGTGATGAATTGCCCTCGCCCGATGTTTTACGTGTAAAAATTATAGAAGAAAACGACGCACGAAGAAATGAATCTCAAGGTGTAGGTGCCAAAGCGATGTACGTTTTTCTGAAAACAGCATCGAGAAACAAGAACTTCAGAAGAATTCTCAGAAGGAATTTATTGATCTGAATTTATTTGAAGAAACATCAATTCCTCCTGTAGAAGTTCAAGAAGGTGAAGAACGAGATGTGGAACCGGAACCGGTACAAGCTGTCGTCAGAGGACGAGGTCGTCCTAGAATATTAAGAAATGGACAAAGAGGCCGACCAAGAAAAATTTACAATTGCGTTACTAATGATTCAGAAATTGTTTCAGATAATGCTGAAATTGCTGAAGTAGAATTAGACGCACTGATCTCTGAAGTACCTATGAAACAGGCTCTTACAAGCCCGGAAGCTGAAGAATGGTACGAAGCTATGACATCAGAGATAAAATCGATTTTACGAAATGATACCTGGAAAATTGTCGACCGACCCAAGGAAAAAGCTGTCATCGGGAGTCGTATCATTTTACGAAATAAATACAACTCCGATGGATCTCTTCACAGAAGGAAAGCTCGCTTAGTTGCTCAAGGCTTTAGTCAACGGCCTGGAGTACATTTCAACGAGACTTTTGCACCTGTGGCTCGCTTGGGATCAATACGACTAATGGCATCATTAGCTGCTCGATTTGAAATGAAAATGTATCAATTTGACATTACGACGGCATATTTAAATGGAAATTTAAAAGAAGAAATTTTGATGAAACCCCCTAAACAATTGTCGCAAATATTAAAGAAAATCATCGACGAAGAAGAAGCTGATGATGAAAATTTAGTAAAAAAGGCAGAGAAAATGTTACAAGACTTGAAGTTTGGAGACAAGGTGTGCCTACTTAAAAAGTCACTCTATGGTCTTCGTCAAGCCGGACGAAATTGGTATGAGAAGTTAGACGGCGTACTGAAGAAGTTCGGAGCAACTCCTACAAATGATTCTTGTGTATATTACATCGGTCAAGGGGAGGATATCACTATGATAGCCGTATATGTTGATGACATTTTAATCAGTTCTCGTGATTTCAGAATTGTCAATAAGCTTCGTGAGGAAATGTCCAGAAATTTCGAAGTTAAGGACCTCGGTGAAGTTTCTTATTGTCTGAACATCGAGATCAAGGTGAAACAAGGAGAAGTAACCATGAATCAACGAGGCTACATTGACGACATATTAAAGCGTTTTGGAATGCATGACTGTAACTCAGTTGGAACACCAATAGATCCATGTGTAAAGTTATCCAGAAATATGAAACACTTGGATGAGGAAGAATCTAAATTACCATATCGAGAACTGGTTGGTGCATTAACATACTTAGCTGTTACAACGCGTCCAGACATAAGTTTTGCTGCTAGCTATCTGGGACAGTTTAACAACTGTTTTGGCAGAGAACATTGGATTGCGGCTAAACGAGTAATACGATACTTGAAAGGTACGAAGGATTTAGGACTGGTCTATCGTAAGGACTCTAAATCAATTGAAGGTTTCGTGGATGCAGACTGGGGTGGTTGTGCTGAGGATAGGCGGTCATACACCGGTTTTATATTTAAATTATCCGGAAGTCCCATATCTTGGGATTCTAGAAAACAGCCAACAGTAGCATTATCTACGACCGAAGCTGAGTATATGGGTTTGACCGAATGTACTAAAGAATCAATTTATTTGCGAAGATTTTTAGAACAATTAGGTTTTTCGAATTTATCAGAAGTAACTGTATTCAACGACAATATGGGAGCGTTAAAATTAGCACAAAATGCAACATATCATTCGCGAAGTAAGCATATCGATATGCGTCACCATTTTGTGAGAGAAGCTCTGAGTAAGAATCTACTCAAAATTGATCACGTTTCATCAAGTGATATGCCAGCCGACATGTTAACGAAAGGTCTTCCAAAGACAACACATTTGAAATGTGTTAAGATGTGCGGATTGAATCATGTCGACAGAAATTCAAGAAAATCATAGATCGCGGGGAGGTGTTAACGCATAACGTATTTATGCGTAACTACGATCCATGATTTACGATATAGGTTTAGATAGTATGCCATGTAAGAGTTTCTATGTATTACACAGTCAGTTGTCTGCTGTCTGATAAAAGTTTTAATTAAAGAAAGTTCTTATACAAGTGTATCGTATTTGGTGTTTACTCGCAATCCTAACACAATGAATGAATTTTTCAATTCTTTAATCCGTGACAGTTCAATCAGAATTGAAATTATCGAAAATCTGCAAAAATCTACAGTTATATAAAACGAACATATTAGAAGCTCATTCAGTCAAAAAGAAATCAGTATTAACAAATCGTACTCTAAGAGAAACAACGTTTCAGACTTCAGACTTGCTCTTATTTCAAGAATAACATCTGTTGTATGAAGAGTACATTTTACGGCCTGCAATAATATTTTTTGCATTTCTTTCTGTAGAATTTAAGTTTGCCTGTAAACAAATTTTAGATTTTGACAGTGTTGCCTACACCGGCGATTTATCACTACATGGACTACCTTCGGTAACCGCTCGATTTACGTTTGTTTTCTAAAATGGCAACTGGCAAACAAAATAGGCGAATTAATTTCTATTTTGTTTTGAGTGACAATTCTAAAGTACGGAAAAATTAGATTTATGGCATTTCACGGATTTTTTTTTAAAGTTTTTTAGTTTTTCTATTTTTATTTTAATTTTCGCTTGGACTGAACAAAACTAGTTTGAGTTAGGCAGACGTTAAGGTTGGTTGCGCTTCATTTCAATTGATTTTTTATTTTTTAACGATTTTTATACTTTTAATTTTTGTTACGATTTTTAATTTTTATTTATGTTAAATTGAGTTAGGTTGAGAGACGTAGGGTTGGATTGACCTTGATGTTAGTTTAACTTCATTTTTATTGCTTTTTAATTTTTAATTACAGTTGGATTGGATTGACCTCGAAATTTGTTTAACTTAATCTTAATCCATGTATAAATTTGAACTTTTTTCAAGTATTTTTATTTTACTTTTTACTTGTGCAGAATAAACTGCAATGTGATATAATAAGTTGAGATAGTTCAGTTGACCTTGAGATTGTCCCCGAAGTTTATTTTAATTTGTATTAAATTTTTTACTTGAATTGGAGCTAAGTTGGGTTGACGTCGAAATTCATTTTTCCATTTAAGTGTTAACTTGTTTTTGATTTTATTTTTTTTTTTGCTCGAGTTGAATAGAATGGACTTGAGTTGTTGGGTCGAGTTTGGTTTAATGGTCGAACCTCGCTTTAATCGTTTTTCAAAATTATTTGCTTTTAATTTTTTGCATTTTGAATTTTTTGCTTTAATTGAATACAGTTAGGTTCAATTCAGTACAGTACAGTTCAGTTCAGTTGGGTTGACCTTGGAATTCGTTGAGCTTCATTTTTACATTTTTCTACTTTTAATTTTTTGATTGAAGTTTGTTCTTGTCCGATGAAAATTGTAAGTACAAAGTTTTTTTAATCTCGAACCGGACAGAAATATGAAGGGAAAACACTCAACGTTTCGCTATTGATTTATAGCTTCGTCAGGAGACATAAATATGAAGGGAAAACACTCAACGTTTCGCTATAGATTTATAGCTTCGTTAGGAGCTATGAATCTATAGCGAAACCTTGGGTGTTTTCCGTTCATATTTCTGTCCGGTTCGAGATTAAAAAAACTTTGTTCTTTTAATTTTTTGCATTTAAAATCGTTTGCTTTAATTGAATACAGTTAGGTTCAATTCAGTTCAGTTGAGTTGGGTTGGTTGATTTCTTCAGCTTCATTTTTTTACTTTTAATTTCTTTAATATTTCTTTTTCTCCAACCCAACCCAAAGGGCCGGTCTCGTCCGGGGCAACTATCAAGGCCGCTTATGATGTTAGTATGCATGTATGTACAGAAATGATACCGAAATTGACCGAAAAATTAATAAAGGTTTCGATTTCGATTAGGGTTACTTCAGCCGTATTCATTTCGGTTTGGGTTACGATTAAGGTTCGAGAAAATTTTCGGTTTT
The DNA here is from genome assembly GCA_036172665.1 of Prosopocoilus inquinatus. Lineage (NCBI taxonomy): Eukaryota > Metazoa > Arthropoda > Insecta > Coleoptera > Lucanidae > Prosopocoilus > Prosopocoilus inquinatus. The sequence goes on from CM069873.1 coordinate 6,785,951, forward strand.
TAATGAGTTTCTGGATTTTTTACGGTTACGGTGTACACCTTTGATACAGAGCCGTATTGCATCTAAATCAAACGGGGCCCGTAACAATTTAAAGCATTAATTAGGGTAATCCTTTTCGCTGTTTATCTCTCTTCAATAAAGGACTGTGGCACAGGGAATTTATAAAAAGACAAGTTTCCCTTTAATAGACAATTTAAATGATTTAGTGTCTCAGTTTAATATGAAGTTTATAGGAAAATCTAAAATATGACCTCAATAAGTGTCGTTAATTGGCCGTAGTTCAAATATAGAAATTATCTAATCTTTACAAATTATGCTAATAAATCAGGGGCGTAAATATCGTGAGCGAATTAATCTGACGGAATTTATAGTGCAGCAATATTCAATAAATCAGAAGCAAATTGTAAGACAAATCCCCTACACACACACACACACACACACACGTATACACACACCCAAGTCGAACTTCATTACAAGCCCCCAAACTTCCAAAACCAATTTCCCATTATAAAGGCATTATCAAGGCACAACAAAGGCGTGGAAAAGAAGTGCCGGTTAGGCCCTTCGATTCCGGCCAACAAAGGAATCGCGGCTTCGAGTTTCTCCGCTCACCACTTCAAACTAGTTTTATGTCTTATGCATAAGTTCTTTCTTTGTCTTGCTAATTCCGTTCGGAGAGTGTGAAAACGGCGGGCATAGTTCGAGTTGCGAACTTGCTCGGATACCATTGAAAGATCCGCTGAGTGCACTTGTATGTTAAAATGTAATGCGCTGTTTTAGAAGTTTCCCCGCTTCAATGTTTGCCTTTCTTTTTCAAAAACAAAAAAAAGAAAAATGCTTTAATTCCTGATTTACTGCGACACGTTTTCCCAAGACAGTTACTCTCGCAAGAATATTATTATTTTTTCCATTCAGTAATCTATCCATCGAGCCACAATTTCACTCAAATGATGAAGAATTTAAAAATAATCGATAGACATCGACTATCGTCTGTTTTAAAAAATAAAAATACTCGGTATAAAAAAAAATTAAATAAAATGTCATAATTGGAACAGGCCATGGATTGCATTACGTGGTCAGTATAAGTGACTAAACAAAAGAAATTTTTTAATTTGAGGTTAGATTCAATCTGCAATTTATAAAGGAGAATTGTCAAATTGCGACAATTCTTTGACAGTTCCGCTATATTCAGTGTTATCTTCAATCACGCTTATTGGAGGCAGGTGTTTAAACTGTCGAAGCAAGTATTTGGGGTAACATTTTCTTTGCCTTGTACACGGAGTCCATAACTGTAATAGCTACCTGTGCAAAGCAAGGTTTCTCCACGCCATCTCCACCGAGTAGGCATTATTACGCAACGCATATTTTTTTTCATAATATCTACCTGTGCAAACCACTATGTTCCCACACTGTCTCCACTGAGTGGGCGTAATTACACAACGCATATGTGATTCTCATCGTTTAAATTCGGAAGCGACGACTGAATTCGTTTTGGGAATCCACTGATCCAAGTTTTGCACGACGAAGTAGCAAACATTTGTTATCAATATTTGCGTCCGGGAGCTTGTGTAAGTTCTCGGAAGGGTTTTTTTTATAATGCGCATATTCCTGACAGTTCTAGTGTAACGACTGCTGGTCATTAGTAGGGGTGATCGCCCTTAACTCTTTTAGCTCTGAATCAGGGGTTTCCCATGGTGTCAATACATATACATACCCCTTTTGAGTCAATGAAGCCTTGAAAGGGGTCGATGAACTTGTAATAAGGTCGGTGGGGGGAGTCTTCTGGAGAGCCTTCTAGAGAATTTATGGGCTATAAGTGGTCATGTAAAATAAAATAAAATCAACTTACACCGAGTAAAAGAAAAAAAAAAGTAAATTAAAGATTGTCAAATGAAATCAAACAAAAAATAAAAGGTGATCAATTGATAGTATAAAAATAAAAATAAATCATAAAATTAAATATTAAGGAAAAACAAAAGCCGACGAAATGATTATGTGAATAAAAAAATACAATTGAATAAAGTCAAACGCGGAATAAAAAAATAAAATATGATAACGAAGTTAGGACGAAAATAAAAATTGTATAAAACTAAGGATAAATCAAGTTGATTTAAAAATTCACCAATTTGGTTATAACTCAAATATTAATTTGTAAATGTCAATTAATAATTAAAAGATAAAATCAAAGCAAATTGAATAAAAGAGATAACAAATGACAGTCAATCAAATTAAATTAAAGTCAAATCGAGCAAAAGAAAAAAATAAACAAAATCACGATCAATTAATAATTAAGAAAATAAAATCGTGTCGAATTAAATCAAGCAAGAGAAAAAAACAAAAAGACGAAAGGTGATAAATTGATTAAAGTTAAAAATTAAAAACAACACAAATTAAATCAATTAAAGAAAAGAAAAAACAAAGGTCGATCAATTTATTATATTAAGAACCGAATTAAATAAAGTTAAATAAGGAATTGAAAGAAATAACAAAAGACGATCGATAATGAAATTAAGACGAGAATAAGGATTCTATTGAACTTTGTAAGTTAAATCGAATCGAGGAGATTCACGAATTTTTAGCCGAAAGTGTAAACAAAAGAAAGAAAAGAAAAACAAGAGAATTGAACAGATAATTTAAATATGAAACAAAGTGAAAGAGAATCGTCACAATTTAAAAAATTTAGATTATTTATTAGTAGTAAAACTACACTTACTGTTTTGAAAAGAATAATTAAATTTGAAAGGGGGTCAATGAAAATTTTTATTTTCTTAACGTTTTAAAAAATCGTTCGATGTTTAAAAAATCGATCTATGTTTAAAAAATCGACCGATGTATAAAAAAATCGATCGATTTATAAAAAAAGGTTGGAGAACCCATGATTACGGAACCACTCCTGGCTTACCAATAACCCAATTTACACTTTTTAAGCAACGAGCAGAGTTCGGTAGTTAATTTGAATTTTAAAGCCAAAAATACGCCTCCAGAGGTTTTTCGCACGAAAGTCAGAACAGGGCCATCATTTACCTAAAGATTGCCACCGCCGTCTTTCTCCTTGGGATGAAATTGGAGATACTGAAAGTATTTAAATTTTATAAAATAAAAGAGCGTTACGTAATTTTAACGATAAATGACGTTGTTTAGTACAAAAAAAAAATCTATTCTTGTCTTCCCAATTAAGTAAAATTGTATTTTGTAATAGTATAACAATCGGAGTTATTCTGTTCTTTTTTCTCTCAATATATGTACATTCAGAGAAAAAAAGAACAGAATAACTCCGATTGTTATACTATTACAAAATACAATTTTACTTAATTGGGAAGACAAGAATAGATTTTTTTTTGTACTAAACAACGTCTTTTTATATCCTATTTTCATCGAAACACAACTATTTTATAAACGCAATGAAAAGAGAAACAAAGTATTTTTGGATCGGTTTAAATCGAGACACTTCACATCGTGAAAAGCAGTTTACTTTCCTTCCGTAAGTAACCAAATTCTCGAGGTAGGACTCGCGAGTTTTTAAGCTTTAGGATTCACAGCGCAGTTCAAATGTCATAGGTTTATATGGACTCCGGTCACATGTAAAAAATCAGAGCGTCCATTCAAACCCACTTTTCCCAGCTAGATGGTGCGGCGATTCGGGTTGGCCAAGGTTGGTAGAACCCGACCGTGTATTAGGAGGTTGATTTGACCCAAAACCAAAATGCAGACTAATCAGATTTTGACCCAAAGAGGTACTCGTTGCGTAAAAAAATCCGTTGAGCTTATTTCTACATTAAATGTTAATGAATTGGATTAAGCTTTAGGAGACAGATTAAAACTCATTCTATTTACTTCACTGTGACGGATAGAAGTTTCGTATTTCGAGTTACTTTTGCGGGGGGAAAGTATCAAACTGCAGGTTGGGAAATGGGAACGAGGCAACTTGCTAGATGTAATATCAGTTTGAGGTTGGCGTTGTTTCTCGAACTTTGAGATGCAACTGCATCGGAAGACTCCAACTTGAACCGCTTTGTTAGCTCAGCTTTTTGTGTGCGGAACAAATCGAGTAGTAGTGACATGTATTGCGATTCCTATTTCACATAGTACATGACATAATCACAAGAAGGCGTCGTGTTGTTTATGTTGTTACAAAAAAGACGCCGGCGTCGCAAGTCTAAATGAAATCTTTATCATCGACCGGGAGATTAAATAAAATTAAATATTTTTTTTCTTCGTACCGCAACAAGGATATTCAGATCCTTACAAATAGGACTGTCATTGCGAGAACCCGCACAAGCCAACATTAGTATGTATCAGGTAGTGTTGCCAACTGTACTGTAAATTGCAAATCACGATCTGCTCTAATAATTATAAATTTAATTGACAACTTGCTGATAGATTTAAATCAAAAATTTATTTCTGTGGATATCCTGTGTGCCAAGTTGTAATTTTAGAAAATTTTACCAAAATTAGATCTTGACGTTCCAGATTAGAACTGGGGCAGATTACCACAGCCATAGATTTCGATTTCACTTTTCAGAATTAATCCGCGCATCGCCCCAATTCTTCGGGCCGCATCTTTATTATCCTGAGAACGTTTACGTTTTAAATTAATTTACGCAGGATTTACGCGAACGCAAATTATTATAACCTGGAATTTCGGTTCTGAAAATAGACGCGGGCGTAGCCGAACGTTTCGCAAGCCTTCGGAATGCGCGGCTTATTAACTTCCTTTCGCTAATCAGGATCGTTAGTTAATAGCCCCCCGAATAGTTTGTGTGTGCCCCAGAATGTTTGTTCGTTTTCGTGCTGGCTTGCGTTTTTCGCTGCACTGGAAGAAGAGAATTTTCTTCTTGTTGGCTTATCTTGAATTCAATAGCGGAAGCCATAGGCGGATTATTACTTTACCGGGAAACGTTTCATTTCCGCAAATTGAGAGGAGTGCGCTTGATTCTTTTATATTTCATGCGTCAACCTTTGTATGTTTCTATTTCTATTTGTACATACAATGTACAGCAGTAAATTCAATGGTTTCAACGAAATATAACAATAGGTTCTTAAAAAAAATATATTAATTTTTCTTAACCTTCAAAAACTTGCTGCGGACTCTTTCTTTTTTTTTTGCTTTTATGTATTAGTACATTCAAAGTCCATATAGCTTCCAGGCACGTTCGCAGATCCTGCTCGGTCCAGTTCAACAAGCACGTAGGAGCGTGTAATCAAGCCAGACCACCTCGTTTTCCCAGTGCATCCAACGTAACGTGGTTCTAATTATTTCAACGGTCTGCCCTACATTCTGCCCTTTCGTTGAAATAAGCATGTAGCCAACGCATCGCATGCAATTATCTATTAATTAACTTCGCTTGTCCTTCCTTCACATGAAGCGACCGCTTTTTTCTATCTAGACGGCCACGATTAGATTAGGCACGATATCAAATGCATTAACCCTATTTACTACAAAATAATTCAATATTGCTTAGATTAAGTCTTCGCCCTAATATCGCCTGTAATATATTATATAGGAAATTGAAAATAGAAGACGTAATTAAAAAAATCGGTAATCCATCCGGTCACATATCAGTTGAAACGAAATATTAAACATCTAAACATGTACATACGTTATTTACGTCGGATGCTTAAAATTTAAAGTTATGTGCGTTATTTAACTTTACAAAATCTTCAAGTCTCTGTGACTGACTAAAGAATGTAATTACACATGTTTACTCCGGGCTTCGGAATCGCGAAACTAATTTCGTATGAAGTCAATACAGAAGAGGAGACGTACACAGGCGAGAGACAACGAAAGAAAAAGGGCGCCCACTAATGAAACTTCTCCACTCGGCGATCCATCAAAAAGTCCCCGGCATCGCTTTCACATCAAACTCGCAAATAACTTTTATTCCCAGCTCGAATTACCGAGGGCCCGATACTCTTCCTGCGATTTGCGGGCGCGAAAATATCATCCGGTTTCTCGCGCCGAAACCAGTTTACTACGGTTCTATCTGAATTCGAAATCCGGAAACTTCCCCGGACCTGTTAGTTGTTCTGCTGGGCGAATCGTTTTCCCTTGCAGCGAAAAAAAGAAAAAAAAAAAAACTGCGCTCCGTGATTTATCGCTTGTTTACATTTTCTGCTTCTAATAGTGGAGTACAGAGTGGACCATTTTTGATGGTTTTACAGGGTTTCTCAGTTATTTATAGGAATAGAAGAAAACCGTTTTCGTGACCCAGTGCTACTTTTTCAAGAAAAACTCAGTGGAGAAAACAAAAGCTAGCTATCTCCATTCGTTCGGGAAATATCGGCAGAAAACGAATTTTTCCGAAAAATTATTTTTCACAATATCTCAGCTGTTTGACAAGATATTTTGAAAATTCAAAAACTGTTTTATTCAGAAATTAATGTAGATTTCGCTGACGTTATTGTCTTTTGTAAAAACTGCGCCAGTTCTGCGAAACGGACTATAACTTTCTAATTTTAAATGGAAACCGTAGTTGGCTATGACACAAATAAATTGCTTATTTAATGAGGTTTTCAAAAATATAAGGTTTGATATAATTATTTTTATAAATAACAAAGATACTTATTATTTTTTATTTTCCGGTAGCTAACAAGCCATCCATGAAACCAAAAAAAAAATTAGTTCAATTGTTTTCCCAAAAATCAATTATTATTAAGTAAAACGGTTAATTTAATTCAATAAATAAATAGCTTCATATATCTATCAGAAACTGACATAAAATCACAAGAACGTAAAAATGGATTAACTCCATTTGAACATTTCTTTAATTATTAATGTGAATAGTTAAGAGATTTTTATAAATTTTAAATTGCATAAGTTAGTGCATTTCTTTAAGAAATCATAATTTCATTATTTTGCAGTACTTATCACGCTATCTATGACAATAAAAACAAAAGAAAATTCAGTTGTTTTCCTCAAAAATCTATTATTAGAATAAATAATACAGGTAATTAAATTTAACAAAATAAATATCTAATGCTATTAGAGAACTCATAAAACTACAAGTAATGTAAATATGGATTAACTGTTAATGCAGCTTTGAAGAATTATATGTTATATGTTCCTTTGAAATTATTAAATCTTAAATTTTATATTATCAAAAATTCTTAGATATGTTTATTTCACTTCTATCCGCGATTACATTTATTAATATACAAAAGTTCTTGAAAGCATTATTAAACTTAGGAAATATCCGACAATTCAATTATTTCTTAAAGAAATGCACTAACTTATGCAATTTAAAATTTATAAAAATCTCTTAACTATTCACATTAATAATTAAAGAAATGTTCAAATGGAGTTAATCCATTTTTACGTTCTTGTGATTTTATGTCAGTTTCTGTTAGATATATGAAGCTATTTATTTATTGAATTAAATTAACCGTTTTACTTAATAATAATTGATTTTTGGGAAAACAATTGAACTATATTTTTTGTTTTTGGTGTCATGGATGGCTTGTTAGCTACCGGAAAATAAAAAATAATAAGTATCTTTATTATTTCAAAAAATAATTATATCAAACTTTATATTTTTGAAAACCTTATTAAATAAGCAATTTATTTGTGTCATAGCCAACTACGGTTTCAATTTAAAATTAGAAAGTTATAGTCCGTTTCGCAGAACTGGCGCAGTTTTTACAAAAGGCAATAACGTCAGCGAAATCTACATTAATTTCTGAATAAAACAGTTTCTGAATTTTCAAAATATCTTGTCAAACAGCTGAGATATTGTGAAAAATAATTTTTCGGAAAAATTCGTTTTCTGCCGATATTTCCCGAACGAATGGAGATAGCTAACTTTTGTTTTCTCCACTGAGTTTTTCTTGAAAAAGTAGCACTGGGTCACGAAAACGGTTTTCTTCTATTCCTATAAATAACTGAGAAACCCTGTAAAACCATCAAAAATGGACCACACTGTACAGCGCGGACTAATTTGAATTGATGGTGTGATGATTAACCGCAAAATACGTTTAGTTCTCCGGGGGAAATGAAATTATTTCGGACCAAGCTTGTGGCTCACCTGTTTGTTAATTAATATCTTCACATATTTCACAAGCACAATTCACTATTGTCGGGTTTTATACGAATTCCAAAAGCTAAACAACGTGATAACTAAAGACCGGACTTTTAGGTGGTAAAAAATTTGAAGAAACTACCTAATTTTTAAATTCGGTTTTATTTTATCATGACAAGTACTTGGAAAGGTCCGATAAAAGTCGTAAAATCGAGCGAGTCATTCGGATTGCGGTCGTCTTTCTCGAGCTACTTTTCAGCTGATGAGGCTCCAATTAAGGCAGAAATATCTGTACAGAGGATCTTGAGCGCACCCATCCAATTACTTCTATCATGAATTCATGAAACCGTTACAACCGTGTTACAATGAGTTAGTCCATTGCAAACGCAAAGTAAAAAAAATATTTAGATTACATTAAATGTTAGTGAATTGGATTGAGCTTTAGGAGACGGATTAAAACTCATTCTATTTACTTCACCGTGACGGATATAAGTTTCGTGTTTCGAGTTACTTTTGCGGGGGGGAAGTTTCAAACTGCAGGTTGGGAAATGGGAACGAGGCAACTTGCTAGATGTAATATCAGTTTGGGGTTGGCGTTGTTTTTCGAACTTTGACGCAACTGCATCGGAATATTCCAACTTGAACCGCTTTGTTAGCTCAGCTTTTTGTGTGCGAAACAAATCGAGTCGTAGTGACATGTATTGCGATTCCTACTTCACATAGTACATGACATAATCACAAGAAGGTGTCGTGTTATTGAGTTACGTTGGCGTGAGTAGAAATATGCTGGCGTCGCAAGTCTAAATGAAAGCTTTAAAGATATAAAATTTAATATTTTGATCAGCTGACTTATTGACTTGGCACAAAGTCTGTGCAGAACTACTATAACACTACATCCTGAATATTAAGGTGCTGCGTTAAAAACTAGCTGCTGCGGTTAATGAACACCATGGAGATTAAGTAACTGGAGGAGAAAACGAGCCAATTTTCGGACGTGCTTGGATGACAAAAATAAAGAGCACCAGAGAACACAACATGTGTATGATAAAGTGCGTAATACTCCACACTCTGTTAGTTTTGCCATACTAAAGGTCCCGGGCCGGACCGGTTTTCAATGTAAACGTTGTACTGCACCGCGTCCTCCATATACTTAACCTCGATGCTGAACGCAGTCACATTCGGGGTCATGAAAGTTCACGTTAGGAAATGTCTAAAGCAAAAAAGAATCTCGTTTAGATACAAAAATTTCATTTTTCCAAAGAAAAGGCAAAATTTAGCTGAAAACAAAGGTAAAGCAGATGGGGAAAGTTGCAATAGGTGAAGAAAAACAGAAACCTGTTTTTCTTCACCTATTGCAACTTTCCCCATCTGCTTTACCTTTCTTTTCAGCTAAATTTTGCCTTTTCTTTGGAAAAATGAAATTTTTGTATCTAAACGAGATTCTTTTTTGCTTTAGACTTAGGTGAAATAAAATTTGGCTCTTTGACTCTCCGTATTTCTAAGAAACGAAAAGATGTATAAAAACAATTTTAAAACCCTAAACAATTCAAGAAGGGTATTTTACCTAAAGTCCGATCCCTAGTGATAACGAAGCTTAAATATTTTATGAAAAGACTACTTAATAGTGCAGAAAAGTTTTTTATATTGCCTAATTCCATTGTCTTTCTAACTCACTAGATCACTGGATCATAGTTCACTATCTACAGGGTGATTACAACAACATAATAAGGAAGCAACAAATATAAATATAAAAGTACAAAAGTAAAAAAAAATAGATGAAATAATGTAGAAGTGATTGATTTATTATTATGGTCTAAGAAGAAAGTACAAAAAATTGTACACAAATAAAAAAAAATATTCTTTTACTATCATTGTTGTTAATGTTGTTGTGAAAAATTGTTTATTTATTATTTTCTCTGTTATTCTTAAATATATATTTTTTTGTCTTCCGTTATTTAGTTACTTAATTCGGCGATGTCTGTCAATTTAAATTGTTGAAAAGAAAAGAAAGAAAAATTTCAATTGCTTTCATTTTTTTTTAATTTCTCTGTGCTTACTGTCTCTTCTTGCTCTTTTATTTACCATTTATACAACTTATTTAACTTTTGTCTTCTTAATTCGTTCTCCTTTGGTTTTTGTTTAATTTAGCTTTCCTTTTGTATTCCTGTGTATCTGATTTTAGGAACCCTATTTTGTTTTCTTTGTTTTGATGCTTTGATTAAAATTTGGCTAAAGAAACAGACTATAAATATCAGAAAAATGTGTCTTAATCCCCCTCCCTCCTTCATTAGCGAATGTTTCTAATTTTTTTTTTATTTTCTGTTATTGATCGATTGCCCTTCGTTTCTGGTTTGTTTTGTTTTGTCAGTTTCTGTTGTTTCTTTCTCCATTAGTCTGTCTTTGTCTTTTCATTTTTTATTTGCATTCCACCGTCCCTATTGATTTATTTTGTTGATTGAAGGAAATCGGTTTGTATCCAACAACCTCGCGGTTTTTGATTTGTGTAAAATGGCCGGCGTATTAGGGTGGGCAATGTTTTCACAGAGGGTGAAATTTTTGTCTGTTAGAATTTGAAATTTGTTAACGACTTTTGACGGAAAACAAATCAAAAAAGCGAAAATACCATGGAATTCGGAGGAACTGATAAAATTGCGCGTTTTTTTGCTTCGCAACGCCATCTTCCGGCTACTAGTAGAATCATTTTGTTAATAACGTTTGATTGAATTGTAAGCGGTTTTGAATTTCATTAATTTTTTTTCATTCAAATTTTTAAATAAATTTTCATTTTAAAAATTGAGTAAGTATTTTATTTCATTTTTCTTGACTTTGTTCAATTGCTGTCTGGTTGATGTGATTTCTGTTAATGATATTCGACAAAAAACAATATAAAAAAAACAAAAAATGCAATGGAAATTGAAGAACTAAACGAGTAAAAAATTAAAATAAAACTAAAACTAATTAGAAGTGTATTAAGACCTACGGTGCCAGTGGCATCTTTCGGTTACTGGTAGATCCATTTTGTTGATAACATTTTATTGGATCGTAAGTGGTTTTGATTTCAATAATTATTTCTTTCTAATAAGATTCAAAATATTTTTAAATCAATTTTCACTTTGCTTATTGTTGTATCATTTCTAGCACAATAAAGTCATTTATTATTATTTTAAAAATTGACCATATTTTGGGTTTTAATTTTTCCTGGCCTTACTCACCATCATTCTGGAAGAAAAATAATAAAAACTGAGTTCAAAAAGTTCTTACTGTCGCCCAACAGATGGCAGAATATCTTAAGATATTTGAGCATTCTTTAAATATAGAAAAAAAAAACAATAGAATCATAGTTCCAAAAAGTAATAATAAAATAGACCAAGAGATGGCATATTTATTTATTTTATTGTCATTATTTGTTACATTTTCGCAAGACACCTGTTACTTAAAAAACAAGTGGCGCTCTTACTTTGTGCATTTTCGAAGTATAAGAAGTCTTCAAAAAGTGCCACGAGATGGCGTATGCATTTTTCGATATTCATCATTTGGTGGTTTTTAGTAGCCAACAGATGGCGCCCTTATATTGTGTTTGCCTTTTCCAAGATGTTTACGTCGTTGTGTCAAGAGTCGTTAAATTCAGAATTAGTAGAAAAATTGTGTATTTGACCAAAAGATGGCGCTCTCGTTTTGCGTCCGAGTAATTTGTTAGAGTATTGCCAAAGATGACAGCATCACTTACGTGTGTAAACAAACGAAAACTAAGAAAGAAAATGTGAAACAAGCAAAAGTTATCTCAAATTAAATTATTTTAAAAATGCGAAATATAATATGTGAAGAAAAGAGTTGAATAAAACAAAAGCGTTGTGCACGTCTTTTAACAAAAAAGTCTAAAGTAAAAACAAGAGAATTTTTTGTAACGCTTTCAGTATTAACAAAAGAAAATCAGTGTTAGTAGAAAAGCTGTTGTTTTTTTTTTAAGTCAAGAGATGGTGAGGGCAGGCAAGTGGCTCAGCGGTTAGCCTAGCCAACTTTGAAAGTCGTGCCACTTATAAACATGGACCATGAATGTCTGTGTTGTCCGGATTGTGACCCAGCTTTACCAAACAAAGTAAATTGTCTGGAATAGTCATGCCATAGGACAATAATGAATGTGCAAAGCAAGAAGAAGAAAAAAAAGAAGAGAGGCGTTCTCGTTCTGCGACATCATTACAACCATTCATTAGAAGTTATTAATTCAAAATATTTTTAAATAAATTTTAATTGAAAAATTCGAGCAGATTTTTTTTCTTAAACGCACACGCAGCAAAAATTTGCTTCTCATTTGCAATTCATTTCGGATTTCGCGAGACGGGCGTGCCGCATTGTCGCAATTAAAATCTACCGCACGAGACGCAATATTATTAATAATAATAATAATAACAACCTATCCGGAATTCGCATGCCGCGGCAAATAAAAAAAGGCACGGTAATTATAAAATGGAAGGTGTATTTATGCTGACAATTTGCATTCGCGATAACGAGCCGAGTGTATTAGCCGCACTTGAATTTTTAACTCCTTTTTCATTAAGATTTACGAGGCAGGAAACGAGTGTTTGAAACGTTTCCACTCGTGCGGAAAAACTCTGTATGCAAATATGAAAATTTCAGTGGCGCACGCGTTACGTGTCCCGACCTGTGACGTCCACCCCTCACCACCCCTTTTCGTTTTCTCTCTCTCGTCCGGAAATTACGACCGTAAATGTTTTTGCCATAAAAGATTTAAACGAATTGTATCATGTTAACAACACGCAAATAAAGGATACTAATTATCGCCTCGCCTCGATAACTATATAGAACACATCGGGTGTTGGAAATTGTTGGTTCAAAGAAAATGGTAGTCGGTGATGGTGAGTTGAAGTCATCGCCAAAAAAAAAATTAATAAATGTACTTTAGTTTGCGAGATAAAAAATACTGAAAATTTGGCCAATATTGTTGGTGCGCCACTGACTTCTTAGATTTCTGAGGACTTTCAGATGTAATACTTTTTTTACTTTTGTTTTGTTCTTAAATCATGTATGCTTTCATTTTTTTGTGTCCACAATGATATTTAGAACATTTTGTTGCAAATCGTTTTTGTTTTTTTGGGGACTTATTAGGAGCAAATCCCGCTTCAATTTGTCTATCCTACTGCAATGTCAGGTCAAAAAGCGATCGTAAGATGTCGCTGTTTTATCTATTAATAATATTTAGCTTAAATAGACAAGTGAAGGATCCGTTTTTCGGAGTGAGACTGTTACAACCTGACTATCATTACCTGATTAATTAAACGAAAAGGGTGGCAAGTTAGCGCCGAGAAATGCTATTAGCTGTTTCGAGCTAGAACTCAGATGAAGATAGGCTAGGTCAGAGTTCAAGGGCGAGATCTGCGAAATTTAAATTTGCAAAAGTTTAAAGACAGTCTACGATCAATATCTTGGAATAATGTTATGATTTAATAGAATTAATTGACACAGTTACATTTTTGGGTAAACATATCTTAACTTATCTTATTTAGTATTTATGCTCCTATAAAGAAAGTAAGACTGATTAAAGCACCTGCTCCTTGGATGACTGACGTTGTTCGGACCATGATGGTTACGTTGAGGTGCCAATTTGTTACCCAACAAGATTGTACAAAATGCGGCAGCTCAAAAGATTTCGGAGAGGTGGTCGTGGAGGAAAAAAAGAGGAAATCTACAAAAGCAGTATATAAATAAACTTACCAAGTCATTACAACGGAGAGGAAAATCAACAAAAGTCCGAAAGGCGGAAGTCACTGACCTTGACACACGAGACAGTGTTCATGCTTGCGAAAGAAAATAAGTATAAGGGTGGCAAGTTAGCGCCGAGAAATGCTATTAGCTGTTTCGAGCTAGACCTCAGATGAAGATGGGCTAGGTCAGAGTTCAAGGGCGAGATCTGCGAAATTTAAATTTGCAAAAGTTTAAAGACAGTCTACGATCAATATCTTGGAATAATGTTATGATTTAATAGAATTAATTGACACAGTTACATTTTTGGGTAAAAATATCTTAACTTATCTTATTTAGTATTTATGCTCCTATGAAGAAAGTAAGACTGACTAAAGCAGCTGCTCCTTGGATGACTGACGTTGTTCGGACCATGATGGTTACGTTGAGGTGCCAATTTGTTATCCACCAAGATTATACAAAAGGCGGCAGCTCAAAAGATTTCGGAGAGGTGGTCGTGGGAGAAAAAAAGAGGAAATCTACAAAAACAGTATATAAATAAACTTACCAAGTCATTACAACGGATAGGAAAACCAACAAAAGTCCAAAAGGCAAAAGTCACTGACCTTGACACACGAGACAGTGTTCATGCTTGCGAAGGAAAATAAGTATAAGGGTGGTAAGTTAGCGCCGAGTAATGCTATTAGCTGTTTCGAGCTAGAACTCAGATGAAGATGGGCTAGGTCAGAGTTCAAGGGCGAGATCTGCGAAATTTAAATTTGCAAAAGTTTAAAGACAGTTTACGATCAATATCTTGGAATAATGTTATGATTTAATAGAATTAAATGACACAGTTACATTTTTGGGTAAAAATATCTTAACTTTTCTTATTTAATATTTATGCTCCGATAAAGAGAGTAAGACTGATTAAAGCACCTGCTCCTTGGATGACAGACGTTGTTCGGACCATGATGGTTACGTTGAGGTGCCAACTTGTTACCCACCAAGATTGTACAAAAGGTGGCAGCTCAAAAGATTTCGGAGAGGTGGTCGTGGAGGAAGAAAAGAGGAAATATACAAAAGCAATCATTACAACGGAGAGGAAAACCAACAAAAGTCCAAAAGGCGAAAGTCACTGACCTTGACAACGAGAAAGTGTTCAAGCTTGCGAAGGAAAATAAGGTTTCGCTCTTGAGTTCGGCAATGTCAGAGAATTTAGGTTAGGAAAACCTTTTAGCTCAATCAACTGACCCGTGCGAACCCTTGCACATTAGAAAGAACCCTAAGTTTCAGGGCAGTCTCCGCCGCGAGGCAACCACGATGATGGAACATGGCCGTTCGAAACAAAAAAGAAATTGCAAAAATGCTTAGGCCAGAATCTCGAATGGAACCGTTGATTTGGAGAGTGAAACTTGCTCAGTAAAGGCAGTGAATAAGTTAGAAACTAACCTAAATAACCAGAGAGCGAACGGTTTCCAAAAAAGTAAAAGTTCTGTCTCGCGTTAGAAAATAAACTATTGGGCCGGGTTTAGGTGACACAACGGGAGGATGATGAGCAGCAGGAAAAAATGCATCTAAATCAAACTGAGCCCGTAACAAAATAATAGCCAGAAACATTCAAATTATTAATCATAATTAAATAATTAAATTGAATTAAAATTTGCGATGGCCTTTTTTCACTCGTCTTATTGCTTCATCTCTCTCTCTCTCTCTCTCGACAAAGGGGAGTTCATTTCGACCATAAACGTGCGCACGTTAATAACAATTATAAGTTTAACGAGCTTTCGTGAGTTTGAATTTTATTCAAAATAATGAGCAGGTGGAGGAAGCTGCTTGTAAGCCGAGAGAGCTGCGGTAAAAACGCCGTGCATTTTCCGGCTGTTTTCTCCGGTTGAACGGCGGGCCGCCCCCGCTAATTCCGGGGCTTCCCGGCACGATATTAAAGCTTACGAGATCAAGGAAACCAGAACAATAGCTTATGGCGCTTTGATTGAGCAATTTCGAAGTTTAGACGGTCAGTGCCTTTCAGCTTCGCGTTTGCAATTTTCTTATCGCACGCGTAAACTAAAGCAGCTCAACGCAAATAGAATCCTGAAGGGGGTAGGTAATATTGTTACGGTAATTTTTGGAATGAGGAACATGGTCAGATGAGATAATTTGTGAGGATGAAAATATGCGAGACAGTTATAATAAATATGACCGAAAATAAAAGCTACTATATTGTATGCGAGGTATTTATTTAAGTGGTAGTCAAATATATGCTTCCTCTAATTAGTTCCCCGCAATTTATTCGTCTTTGTAGCCGCTCAGACGACGTGTTAATTCATAAAGATGCCGGCGAGCAAGGCGAAGCAATTTTTCCCAACGAAGAGAGAGCGCTCGCTCCTAATTCAAATCATGTTTTGGTGTCGCATGCCAAAAGCAAAATATATTATCCAAATAATCTCCTTTATTTATTACAAAACGAAGGAGCGAATATGAATGCGTGTTAAATGTACGTACCTATTTCTGCCCCTCACGTGTTTTAAATATAGAGACTTCGACCAACCGGGCAGGACGTGTATGTACGTACCTATACATACCTACGCACATAATATGCGTATAATAACGTACATACATACCTGCTGGTGTGGTCCAATTAGAGACGAAGACATCAACGTACTACATATTACCTGAGAAATTTCGTGGCACTCTGCCCGACGTTTCTGGGCGCATACCTTACGCAAACGCCGCCGCTTCATAATTCTACGTTACGTTGAAAATATCTTTGAAAAATATTCGGCCTAGCGAAAACAACTTGCACAAAATATAATTTGTCAAGTTCCAGACGCTTGGTCTGTGACGCATTTGTATCAGCGATCAAAACAGTCGTTATTAATTTCGGATATTAAATTCGAAATCGCCACAGAACAGAACTGCGGCGGCTCTTTTGATCGGACCTTCTGAACGTAAGTAATTCATTAGTGAAAGAAGACGAACGCTATTTTTTTTTTAAACCAGAGAATTTCAAAGTGAATAGCTTTGAAAGCCTGGCCCTCTTCGGTTTACTCAATTTTATTGTTGAGAATAGTAAGAACACGGAAATGTTGCTCTTCATTGCCAATCCTCACCAGCCAAAGGCTTGATTCACTATCATTTGGAGCAACTGGAACACTTCGTAGTAGATTGTATTTCTCGTTAGGACGTGTATGGATAGAAAATAAAAGACCCACTTGATCAAGCCATAGTAGAACAAAGTCTACAAAGCCAGCCTTCACTTCGCGATGGACAAGATCCTTAAACTGCATTTCAATTTTGAGAAAAGCCCTCTAAAGTATTGCAGAGGATGTTAACTTGATGACTTTTCAGATGATAATGGCCCCCTGACTAAAATTCGTGTAGGTCCTAGTAAAGGAGCTGTTAGTTTCAACCCTGGCTGGCACAAGTTGGGTTGGCACACTCCGAAAAAATTCACCGAAACGTACAACGTAAAATTCGACATCAAGCGTCATGAAGAAGATGAAATCGAAGTACATCAGTTGAGCCCACGCCGTTTTTCTTCATTGGAAGGGGGTCTAGAACAGTGGTTCCAAAAGTGTGAGGGGGTCCGTGCCAAAAATTAAAGCCAATTTGGGGGGGTGCACCAGAACATCAAAATTAAGTTTGTACTTCTGCTGTTGTGCATTTATGTAGAGTTATTGGGCACTTGGGCGTTCATGGTCACGTTTTTTGTACCAGAAGAGGTTCATGGTTGTAATAAATTTCGGAACCATTGGTCTGGATGATGAAGCTGAAGGTCATGTACCTATAATTAAAAAAAAACAAGGAAGAGACAGTATAGGAAAAAAATAGAGAATTGTAAGAACACGGAAATGTTGCTCTTCATTGCCAATCCTCACCAGCCAACGTGAGAAAAAATTAAAAAGGCTTGATTCACTACCATTTGGAGCAACTGGAGCACTTAGAGTAGTAGATTGTATTTCTCGTTAGGACATGTATGGATAGAAATAAAAGCCCTACTTAATCAAGCCATAGTAGAACAAAGCTTACAAAGCCAACCTTCACTTCGTGATGGACAAGATCCTTAAACTGCACTTCAATTTTGAGAAAAGCCCTCTAAAGTATTGCAGAGGATGTTAACTTGATGACTTTTCAGATGATAATGGCCCCATGACTAAAATTCGTGTAGGTCCTAGTAAAGGAGCTGTTAGTTTCAACTCTGGCTGGCACAAGTTGGGTTGGCACACTTCGAAAAAATTCACCGAAACGTGTAATGTGACGTTCGACACCAATGTCATGAAGAAGATAAAATCGAAGTACATCAATTGATCCCAGGCAGTTTTCTTCACTGGAAGAGGGTCTAGACCAGTGGCTCTCAAAGTGTGACAAAAATTAAAGCCAAATTGGGGGGTGCACCCAGCCACCAAAAGTAAGTTTGTACTTCTGCTGTTATGCATTTATGTAGAGTTATTGGGCACTTGGGCGTTCATGGTCACGTTTTTTGTACCAGAAGAGGTTCATGGTTATAATAAATTTCGGAACCACTGGTCTGGATGATGAAGCTGAAGGTCATGTACCTATAATTTAAAAAAAGCAAGGAAGAGACAGCATAGCAAGAAAATGATCTCGAAAAGAACGACAAGCAAGCCAAGAACAAATCATCGTAGAGTCCATAAGGGTAGAGATTACCGGTGAAGAAACCCTGATAGCTGATAGTTGAGACCTGATACTTACCTCTGGAAGACGACGCTTTTATCTCTATCTGGTAGATGATTATCATCGAATTGGACACGACTGAAGACTATGCTAGAGGTAATAGTAAGATGGGGAATGATCCGACTTATCTATACGAAGCAATTAAGAACTAGAGGGATATCTGTAGGATAGGTGAAGAAAAAACAGAGAAGAAGAGAAGTGTGTTCTTCGTCAAATCCAGAGACCTCATAAGAGAAGTGATGGCTCAGACGAGGAAGATCCATTGGTGATGCCCAGACATGAAGGAACCAAAAAAAATCCTTCCTGTTCCTAATGATCACTGGCGTAGCACAACTTTTCTCCAAACATCCAAACGGCATTTCGGGTTTCCCTTTTCAAGAACAATTTATTTATTTTGGATCTACGTCAAAATTGAATCAGTCTCTTTTCATTGTAAGAAACGGCTTGCAGAGATGAATGAAAAGTAGTTAGCCCTAGTGTAAAGAATTTTCCATTTTTATTTAATGATAGGTACGTAATACATTTAAAAAAAGGATAGAGTTACGCATTATTTGTTGGTTTTTGCTTCGGAAATTAATGATGTGAGCTTCACCTTTCGTGATTTTGACTGCGGTTTCGATGCTTAAGTTTCTAAAAATTATTTGATGCGCCGCTTTAAATCGAGGCTCTTCATTGGCCTTGTGTAACCATGTTATTCGCGTTCTGTGTTCCGATTGGCTCGCCATGTTCGCTCTAGCAACCATTTCACTTTACCGTCCATCAACCACTCTCACTTTATCGTCCGATACTAGAGCCGACACACGTGTTTTGTAAATTATGGGAATTTGTGTAAGATTGATTGGAATTAAAAAAGCTCTACGTGTTTTTTGAGGTGCGTTTTAGCATCCTTGCCAGCGGATTTTTTAGATTCGTGAAGATTAGAGGTACGATTGCTAAGCGTGGGTCGCGGTTATGTATGCTTTCTTTGTTTTATCGAAACAGAATTAGTTTCACCGAGGGGTATAGAGTGTATACTCTGTGGGTCGTGTCGAGTAAGGCAGATCTCGTTCTAGTGGTTGTCACGATTCTTCGAATACACCCTACATTCTCATCCGGTCTTCTAGTTTTAGCTTGAAAAATAATGAGTAATAACCAGCTATATTATTCTCAAGGAAAACAAAAGGAGGCATCATCACCATTTAGAGCGCGATCCCTTAATTCGTTAGCTGAGGGTAAACATTGAAGCCCTCATTGTTTTAATGTTCCAGAAAATTATAAACACCGCCTTTCGATATGAGATTTAAACATGAAGTTTCCGGTCGCGTTTCGTGCGTGACGAGGAGATTTCAGCGACGGAAGAAGCAGAAATAAAATTTAAATTGCAAAAGGAACGCGTCTAGAAAGAGTTGCGAAGTCACTTTGCATTTTTATCAAATTGATTTATCTTCCGTTCCGCCGCCGGCGGAAAATTAATATGTACGAGGTAATGATCCAATATTAATATCCGAATAAATTAGAAGGAGTTCTTTCGGGCGCGCGGAAAAAAGAGCGCGCGCGAGAGAAGGAAAACCAACCATGAAGTCTCTCGTGCTTCGTAAATTATGCGTAAAATATGCACATACATTTCAGGAACGTTTCTGTCATTAATACCTCTCGGTGTTTTCTCCGGAATTTCCCTCCTCTGCACGGAACTCGGAAGAAGAAAAATGTCGTTCGTCTCGCCGTCTCCCGGATGATTTACTAAAAAATGTTTCGATGAATTCTTGAAGTCCATCGTCTTTGATGTGATGACAAATGTTCGAAATGACGTCAAGGAGGAGAAAGGCGCTCTAGCCCCCGTGTGTTCTTTGTGTATCTAAAACGGCGGTGCTTCTTTTTTTAGCGTTCGTAAAATACCTCGCATTCTCTTGCGAAACACACACGCGCTCATGTAATTTATTTTGTTTCTGCGTCGTTTGAATATTTCATAGTAATAATTATGTTGGGATCTGGTCAGAATAGATTGCGACTTAATAAATTTATTATTATTGCGCCAGTTCTATTTCATGTATTTATTTTGGCTGAGCTTGTATTTTTTTTTTTTTGCTCGGAGAATCGAAGAATGATGTGATATAATAACATATGTATGTGAAAACCGATGACAGGTTGTAATTTAATGTTTCTATTTCTGTAAACAGTACAAATCACGAAACTCATTCCTTGGTGTTAATTAAATAAATATTTTAACAAAAAAAAAATATAATACGACACATGAGAGAATTCGTTATTAATTTTAGTTAGTTTCAATAATCGAAATATAAAATATAAAATGTAAAAAATTAAATGAAATCATTTCAAAATTAAAGCTCAAGTCAGTACGAATTAGAATTATTTGGTAAGTGCATACTGCAAAACCCCTACGCAGCAAAAAGTCTTAATGGGTCACCATTGCTTGCGGGGTTAGAGTATGTGCAATAATTATGTAAAACGTTACATTTACGTGTAAGATATTATGCGAAGTAAATAGAGTAGTTATGTAAGAGCTAAAACTTTTTTTTATTATTTTATTAATTTGTGGGCGACCCGTGTTCGAGCGTGACAATATAAAATCAATGTTTGCTTTTCGTCAGCTTGATTTTCTGGCTGAAGTTATTGGAGTAGGTATAATAATATTCTCAGCATTGTGAGAGTACATAGTGTTTGCCTGATCGTGCCAGCGACAAACGAAGAAGACGAAGAACTCGTTTCAGTTTCCAATTTCGTTAAGTTTTCAAATTAAGTACGAAGTCGGCGTGTGTACACGAATTTTCCTGGTTTCTTATTAGCAAAGTTTGCTTTCGTCTGTCTCGTTACAAATTTAACTTGCATGTAAATGCACCCCGCTTGTTGTCTTATGCTAATTGTATATGACATGTTTAAATTTCCCACTTTAATTGAATATTATTCGAGAAATATTAATTAATTAATTAATTAATTACATGCAGACTTGCTTCCATCTTTGTAGCCCGAAGGTTTATGTATACAGATAGGTATGTGGATGTTTCGGGAAAAAAAATCGATTGCAAATTCCAAAATCAGATTATGTTCGTTTTAATTTATCAGAGAGAGAAAGAGAGCGCGTGTTCCAAGCACAAAGTGCTAAATTAAACGACGACATGTTATAATTAATTCATTGGCGGGGCCGTGGAGCCTTCCCCTATTTATCTTCGAAGCAATTTACTAATGTATAAGATTAAAGTAAACAAAGTTAAATTACATTTATGTAAATATAGCTTGGAAATCTTGCGCTTTTCGGCAACAATACGCAACACGGGGAGCTCTCAAAGGCAAAACATTATTCCGGGGGATCCCTGCGAACGAACTATCATTGTCAAAGTTCTCCCGCGAATTGAATGCGACGCGGGATTTCATCCGGGGGCGGAGGCTTTGAATTCTAAGTGATTCATCGCGAAGACAACTGAAATAATAACATTTGCTAACTGCCTAAAACCACGCTCGTCGCTAGATGAGGATCATTTATATTTTACATCCTATTTGAATTACAAACCGCCCTCGAATTAAATCGAGCCCTATTGTTCCTCTCTTTGTGATTCTATTAATCACGAGGGCTGAACGTTTCGCCGGAAAATTAAAAGAGCGCGGGCGTGCCTTAAATTAAGATTTTCAATCTAATATTCGGTCTCACTTCAGGACGGATCGCCTCGCCGACATCTAATATTAACGCGTAATCTGAATTTAGAGGGCGCAATTTATTTCGGAATCGAAAAAGAGAACCGACATTGTACGCCATACTCTATCCAACCATGGCTTCTTGCCAAAATACCTAAAACACACAGTGCATTCAAATGTTTTAATAAATTTTATAAACGTCATTCAATAAATGAAAACCAAATCTTATGACGATGGCCTGAACGCAAATATGCTTTTGGGGAATGGGTGTAATGATGTTGCGTCGATCGGACCTACCTGTATTGTTCAGTCTCTTATAGCAAAAATGGTCCGAGTCAGTGGAGATGGCCGTGGGAGACCAGGCAGAAAAACAATACAGGAACGCTCGAACAGTTTTAAACTAATCCCTTCAATAGGAATGGCATACACTGTTTCTTACAGGCTCATTTCATTTTAAAAGCATTTCGCATCCTTTTGCTAAATTCATTTTTGTAGCTCCGACTGTAATCCTGAATACGACCCTGCCCATTTTTTTTATAGTCATCGTACGACCATTCCCTATCCCTATACTTTTGCTAAATTCATTTTTGAGGCCCCTAAATACGCCCTTGCCCATTGTTTTTATAGTCATCCTATTTTTCGGAACGGTTCGATTTCAGATCAGTTTCCGTATTCCGATCCACTGTCCCTAATGAACGATTTGCAAACTTCAATACAACCTTCCGTTGTGATATTCGACAAAGCATTTTCATATATATTTTTATGGCGCTTCAGCTGTGTTAGCCATTTTTGGTTTTCCTTGTTGCCAACCAATTTCTATATTTTGACGGTCGATTTTAAATATGTAGTGGATTTTATGTTAGCGACGGACCTGATTGCCCTCCAATTTAATCCGCGCAGTTCCTTTGCCCTTGGTTTGGTGAAAACTCAGTTCTTGTACGGGAAGGCCGTGTCGAATTTTCTTGCTCCGGCACGATTGTGCTAGAAGCCACGTCTTTAGATAATAACAACTGAAGTCGATTCTTGTCTGATGAAAATTGTAAGAAGATAAAAATTTTCTAATAGTAATAATAATAATGATTTCAAAAATCAACTCGGTTGACAAAAGCCTGAACCAAAGTAGATTTTCACTTTCCCTTTGGTAGCTGTTACCCTGTATTATTTTCGAGGCCATTCGATCCGATTTCAGTTCGTAATTTTTGACATATTATTCGGCTCGATTGGTAAGTTATTTTGTCTCTTTTGTGAAATCGTCTCTTAGGTGTTTCCTCGTTCACTCGCAGGTATTTTCTGCTGCGCTTTAAACTGCACTTATTTTTATCCGTTCCTTACTTACGGACAAGTTATCAGGCGGCATTTAAGCCCTAAGACCGCCCAAGTCCACCGGCCTCTTGGCGTTTTCACCATGTCATGATTTCCTGGTCAAGATCGATTAGAAGCCGTACTCGACCTAATCATGCCTCCCTGGATAATCTCCGGATGTTACAAACAAAATTCACTCAACTCTGGAGGTAATGATGGAAAGCGTTTAGAAATCAGAAATTGATTACATCCCAATAAAGAAAAAGATTGGACGGCCAAGTCAAGTTGTAAGTGAGACCTATTTGGGGAATACAAAAGTGAAATACCTTACCAGAAAATGTTTATTACCAACGCAATTGAAGACAAAGGATTAAAAGATACATAGAATGAAAAAATGGATTGGTTTGAAGGAACAAACAGAGGAAGGTATTTAAGTTAGTATCTAAAAGTCAAGTCAAGTCACTGCTTAGAAATCAGAAATTGGATAGCCAAGTGAAATGATACAAGACAAAAGAACCATTGGAAAGCAGGGAAAGATGATGGCAATAGAAGACGAAATATAGAATTAGGGGATCAGAATGTACGAGGTTGTCGAAGTAAATTCTAAAAATAGAAGGAAAAATAAGAAGAAAGTTTTTTAAACGCCAGAAATCATTTAGAAACCAAAATTTGATTACCTTCAATCAATGAAAAACATTACATCGCCAAAATAAGTGATACCCTGATGTCCACTTGGGGAAAAAAGAAGAAGAAAACCAGCCCTTTCTTGAGAAGGGTATATTATCAGTGCAATGGAAGATAAAGGATTAGAATTAGGAAAATGACATGGGTCTGAGAAAGAAAGCTCTTAATGGAATGAGTTAAAGCAAAAACAAGAAGAGGAAGGTCTTTAACTTATTTCCTGAAAAGCAAGTCAGAAACCGTTTAGAAATTACAATTTGGTTAACTAAGTGAAGTGACACAAGGGAAAACTGTCTTTTCCTGGGAAAGGCAATGCGATGGAAGGAAAAGTTTTAGAACAGGGGGATTAGAATGCTGAAGAAAACTCTCTTTAAGTTGAAAGGAAAATAAGAATAAACTTTTTAATTTATTTTTCAAAGAGCCATTCACTTCGGGAAGACAAAAAGTAGAAAACCCTTTCCTGAAAAGGAAGACAAAGATTTGAAGAATTGAGAGGAGGGACTATAATGAGAAGAGGTTGGGCAGGAAAGTTCATAATTAAATTATTTGAAGTAAGATGATGAAGAGGATTGAAGATTGGATTGAAGAAAAAATAATAGGAAACCATAACCTCTAGCAAGGAATCGCCCTCATGTCAGAAATCGTCGATTCTTTTTACACACGTTCACAGAAAAAAAAGAACTATAAAAATATTTGGTATGCATTAGCGGGCTCACAATCCAATCGGATTTCGTACGGTTTTAACATCCAAAAAAAGAATCTGGTGAACGCTGCTTTGGATGATTTCAACAAATTATATTAATGAACGTTACCACTAAGTCACAGACTGACAATAATCATAATAATAATGATAATAACGCTGCTGACTTCTCCCTGATTTATAAAGGGACGAAAACCCTGTATCATCCAGGCTGGATGCCATAAAATGCGTTTTCTAAAAGTTTGGGTCCACGGACGAAAATTAAAAAGCCAGCGCCTTGCGAAAACAGTCAAAAAGCGAGCGCGTTAATTGTTTTTTATTAAAAATCAAATCCGCCGATGCAGCGCAAATAAAGTTTAATGACACGGATTCCCTTATGGAAATCCCTCTATTATACGTTCGTTTATGTACGTTCCTTGACCTAAGGAACTTGATCTGCAACGCAAGCGAACGTCGAGTCGGCTAACACATGCGAAACCGCGTCAATAACCGCACCTGTGAAATGCGACCAAACTGTTTTTACCTAAAATATTCTTTGGCCGATTTTGAAATAATTTAAACTTTTTAACTAAACTTTTTAATCGTAATTTTGAACTGACAGAGATACTTCTGTAAGACGAAGGAAATTTACCAAGTACGCACCGATTTTACTTTTATATTTTATATATTTTATGTTTATATATTTTAAGTACCTTGAATTTTGGTCTTAACTCAGGAGAAAAGGCGGGAAGGTAACTGTATCAATCGTAAACACCTAGGATTGGTAAAACTGACAAACAAACAGCCTCAACTAATCAAAGCGAAGCGCGATCATTATACTTAAGCTTAATTTATTAATTAATTAGAAATGAATTAGAATTATAGTTGTGTGATATATTTTCATTCTGTTCCAGAGCTTTGAAAATCTCATGGATGGATATTCTGGAACTTAATAAAATCACCGTCAACACAACCAAACCAAACAAAGGCAGCCAAAAGTAAGTAGGTACACAAATTTTTTGTCGTTCCGAAAGAAAAAAGGGGGAGTGAGGGATGTTAATTAGGTAAACCGGAAGTTGTTTCATCCCCCGCCGATGATGCAGCAGTAGCAGGTTCATTTCTATCCAGAAATTAGTCAAGTACGCATGCAAATTTATACAATAACGGAAGGGGTCCCGGAGCGTTAACCGGATTAGCCCGGAACGCCGCGATTAGCACGGAAATTGACTGTTGCTGCCCGGAAAATGTACACCCGGACAGATGTCGGCTTTCATATGTTTAATATCGAAATATGGGGAAAAAGGGGGGACCGACCGGCCGTTTAATTAAAATTTTTGCTTTGTGCGCGCCGGCATTTTGTTTGTCGGGGGAATTTGTTGCTTTAATTTCGCACAATGCTAAACGGATTAAAAACGGACGCGAATGATTCTTACCTCCTCCGCGCCCGGATAGATTTATTTTTAATTACGGCGGGTGGCGGCGGCGCGCGCGAAGAAACTTTTAATGAACGAAGCGACCGTTTAAAGCGCCGGCTTTAAGCGTCCCGATTTAATTAATTTACAGTTCAACTTGTAAATCAATTTTGATTGTGCTACGAAACGCGTGACATTTATCATCAGACAATTCGGTTGATATTTATGCGGCGGGGCAAACGGAAAAGTGATTTATTCGGAAAGGAAGGGCAACGGATGCACTGCATACAGTTTCTGCTGTTTAATCAGGACAAAACCAATTTGACTTTTGTAACAAAACAAATATTGGAATACCTGGAAAGTTCATCGGTTATTATATTCCACACAGCACACAATAACAGACAAAATTAATTGACTTCAGTACCTCACCTATTATACCCAAAATAAATTTGGAATGAGCGGATCTTATCTGCTTATGGTGTTTATGTAGATCACGAAACAGACTCTTCTCAAGTTGCAAGAAAACTTAAAACACGTGAACGACAAGGGGAGGGGACTAAGTAGGCGTTCCTGAATATACCTTGCTCCAGAAGGCGTCTTGATTGGCTGATCTCGGTTTTGAAACAATGTAAATGGGCGTTACTTTCTTGTGCTATTAGAAACAAGTTCACTAATTGGTTGCTTTCTAATTTGATCCTGCTTTATTTAGCCACTAAAAAGAAGTTGTCTCCCTCCCATTTTATTTAAGAAAATTTTTAACTTCCCTGGAATTTGAAACTAAGTCTTTGATTTTAAGATGAAAACAAGTGGCCATCGTTCTCTCATTGATTTGTCTCGATCTCGACTTCGAAATAGTGGAAGTGGGCAGTACTTTAAATCGTATCAGAAACAAATGATGATTTTCAAGGACGTTCGTAGAGTCCAGAGTTTTTAATATCGTTAAAAAAAATAAGAGAAATATTCCTAATGAAAACGAGCTCTCTGATTGGTTACTTTTGAATTGAAACTGATTAAGAGGGCGTGACAACTCTTCTGTTGGTTGGTTTCAAACACAAAAGAGGCATTCTCCTATTGGTTAGTATTGAATTTGAAGAAGCGAAAACGGTTGCATTACAAGGAACAAGTGTTTTTATTGAATATTCAATAAACCTGATATCTATGAAATTTTTTTTTGTAGTGGAATGCTACAAGATTGCAAATTGAAAAAATTGGACCAACAATAAGCATTCTCCAATTTCAAAATTTCAAGGACGAAACTGGAGTTCAAACGTTTTTAAAACCTTCAGAAAAACGACGAGGAACGCAGCCAATGAAAACGAGCTCTTTGAGTGTGAGTGGTTACTTTACTGCAAGAAAGGGCGTTACCCGCTTTCCTGTTGGTTCGTTTCAAATTGGAGGGGCAGAAAATGGGCGTTACTTTAACTTTGCAACAGGAAAAGCAAATTCTCTGATTTTACGGCTGGTATTTTCATCTCTCATTAACTTTAATCGTTGATATATTCCCATAGTTACAATTATAAGTAGAGACAAATGTTTCTATAGGAATTAACCAATCAGAGATCAAAAGATCGAACGGGCCTAAATGTTTCTAATTTGAAGGTTTTTATTCTTAGCAACAAGCTCTCTCTCTCCCCCTCTGTTTTATCCCAACAAGTAAAATATCTCTACGCAGGGAGCAGCACTAATGAAATAAATATAATTAATTGATCCTGGAAATCTGAAGAAGCTAAAAGTGGGCGTTTCGTTGTTGTTGCATCAACAATAACATGCCCTCTGATTGGTTGCCCTCCAATTTAAAGCATTAGAAATGGGTGTTATTCTGTAATTAAATAAGAAATTATTTCAACTTGGATTTGAGGAGGAGAAAGTGGGCGTTTCTTTGCCGTCATATCACAACACGCTTCTGATTGGTTACTCGTAAATTGGAAGAATTGTAATTAGGTGTGTTATCAACGAGGAAAAAAATTCGGCCCACTTAGCGCTGCACACTTTTCTACACACCGAATGTATTAGTTACTCCTCCCGCGGCTGCGATGCATTTAAATTGCTATTGAGTAGGAGGGGAAGGATTCCAGTGCGAGCGTCGCATTTCGCAGAAGTTGCAGAAGTGGGCGTGGACTAATAAATGTTCGTACTGCTCGCGGAGCAAGTGAGCCGATTTCTTATTCCTGGTTATCAACAATAGCGTG
This sequence comes from Prosopocoilus inquinatus, assembly GCA_036172665.1. NCBI lineage: Eukaryota > Metazoa > Arthropoda > Insecta > Coleoptera > Lucanidae > Prosopocoilus > Prosopocoilus inquinatus. The sequence continues at coordinate 6,814,248 of CM069873.1, forward strand.
TCCTCTGATTGATTGCTCTACAACTTGAAGGATTAGAAGTGGGCGTTACTATATATAATCAAATAAGAAATTAGTTGAGCTAGGTTCCGAAGAGGAGAGAGTGGGCGTTTCTTTGCCGTCGCTTCCGAACATGGAGCTCCGATTGGTTGTTCTCAAATTTGAAGAACTTGAATGCTTTATAATTAAATAATCTTGTTTTAACCTCATGTCACCGTCAGTTGAAGACGTTAATAAAGTTGAGTTGAATTTGGATTCTAAGAAGTGAAAGTGGGCGTTGCTTCTTTGTCGTCGTATCAAGATACGCTTTCTGATTGGTTGCTTTCAAATTTTAAGGTGTAGAAGTGGGCGTTATTTTCCAAATTCCTGGCTCTACAAGCAGGTGGCGCTTATATTCTACCTCTTATTGAAATTATTGAAATTCAGTCAAGTAACCGTGTATGTCGTGCGACGTCTGACTGTATATGTACGATTTGTCTTGGAATTTTATTTGTTGGTGTACGTGGTCAAAAAAAAAAGGAAATGGCATGTGCTTCCAAGCGAAAACTCAGTCAGAAATATTATTTTTATTAGCAGGTGGATGGATGGCATCCGGTGTTTCGCAGCGTTGAACCTAAACACTGGGTATTGCATTTAATTGCGAAACATAGAAACGCGAGACAAAGCGGAACGAAATGGGAATGGTGGGGGGAGGGGCAGGCAAGGCAATTCGCGAAAAACGGAAAAAATCGCCGCCGCTTACAGCTTGTAATCGAATTGTATGGGCCGCTGAAAGCTATCGCCCTTTCTATTTTACAATTACTGCGCTCTGGAACGGTATTAAATTCCGCTGCCGCCGAATCAATTTAAACAAAAGGCCATCGTGAGTGTCAGGAGTTTTTGCCTTCGTTCGTTCCTATTCCGTTCCTATTGTTCGCGTCCTCGTCAGTTCGCGATGCGATATTCGACCGGGCGCTTCTTTTACGCTGGAAAATAAGACGAAGGAGAAGAAAAAATTGAGGGAGATCAATTTCAGGTCCTTGGTTTCAGAACTCAAGGTATAATTTGATAAAAGTCTTCCGACTTCTTTTCACGAAGCTTTTCCAAACGCCAAAAATATAGCTTCCTAACAAAGACATTATTAAATATACACTCATTTTACTACTATTAACCACCTCCGATTTAAAAAATTAAATGAAAATGAGCAGAACTTTTTTAAACCGATGGAAGACAGCTTTTTAAATTAAAATATACTACCCGTTGAATGAAACTCAGATCATAGAAATTCAATTATAAAAAAAAGCGCAGATAATTTATTGAAGATTGATTTTTAATAAAGTGAAGGGCAGGGAAGTTTTTGCAAGAGATTAAGGTATGTTTCATCTCTTTTACGTGCCCACAGCGCTTTCTGTCAGTTGTATTGCCTATGTTCTCACTTCACAACAACATCCGGTATGTAGGTACACGCGATATAAAAACTCCAAACAAGTTAAAACAACAAACAATCTTTTGGTAACAATGCTATAAGCAAAGCACAATTAATATAGGACTACAACGTGTCATGGTTTCCTAAAAAAAAATTATACTTACAATGTTTATAATTAAGTCTGCAAGTGAATATTTTCCTTGGAATTTTCACTTCACGCGCAACTTACGTTTATTTTTCTTTGCGTTTTTAAATCATCGCACTGTTTCGACTTAAAGCCATTAGTTTCAGAGTAACATCTAGCAAAATTTATTTACAATACCTACTCGCCGTGTTGTTTTAACGAATGTGGCTACACGTGAGTGGGCTCGCATCTGTGCTCTACTCACAATCGGACATGCCAAATAATTACTCGGAAATAAATATTTATCCCGTTCGATTCGGAGAAGGCTTTGTAATGTGTATATTTTTTAAACATGTTTGTTCGGCGTTGTTTTGTTGTGTTAGTTGTGGTGGTGTGTTAAGTAAAACAGAGCGGAGCTTTTAAGTCAAACGGTAGATTTATGTAATATATTTCTGCGGCAAATACTGGAAGCAATTCACGCTTCTACCCGCACTTTCGCCTGCGGATATAAAACTCACCCCGCGATGGATATTAGCATACCTTGCCTCCCGAGCATACGTTTTCAGAATCAATTGATGTTGTGTTGCAGTTGTATACTTAAGGCCCGATTTCTTCACCTCCTGATAAATTTATCTGCCAGGTAGTGTCCTCTGAAACTATTATCGATATAACCGTTGCCAAAGATAATACCTGGCAGATAAATTTATCAGGAGATGAAGAAATCTAGCAAAAGAAATTGCTACCTATCTGATGGATAGGTAGAAGATTAACACCGTTACGATTGATTTCGGTGCCGCCGGCTACTGAATGGGACGGTAAAGTAAGTCTCAAACCAAAACGCAACGAAAATTTGATAGAAAGGGCGCCACTCATATTTTTGGGAACCGCGAGGAAAATTAAGAAAACGCGGTTACGTTACAAGCATTTATTTAACCAGTAAATAGTTACAGAACGGATAAAACTCGAGCGTTAAAATGAAAGTCGCACAATAATAAATAAATGTCACAAATTAAAGGTAAAGAAACCAAGGAGGGGGCGCCAAAACAAACCTTTAAAAGAACCAAGCTGAAGGCCCGGAAAAAGGTGCGTCACACGCACACCGAAGCTAATCAAAACTTTATTTTAAGTCCGCATCTCTTGATAATTCGTGATCCGCATCCGAAATAAATATACCAACTAATTTCCAGTCTTAATTAATCTTAACATTAACAAAAAAGCAAAAGCAGGGGGTATCAAGACCTAGAAGGGGCGTAAGAGTAGTTTCAAAATTCAATCCCACGGAGGACCGTGCCAAACACCAATTAAATCTTTAAAAAAATCTCAATCGATTTGTCCACGGTAAACAAGGAACGTCGTCAGTATCAGAAAGATAATTAAAAGTCCGACCTGTATGTCTGGAGGGACTTGAAGCTGGCCTTCGTAGGGGTCGGCATTATAAGGCTTGATATTGCAGATCCTTGCGAAAGGTTGGAGGTAGGAAGGCCCACAAGCAGGATGAGATTGCTAAAGAAGCAGCCAATGGGGTAGACAAGCCGCAGATCATACACTCAGCCGGATTAAGAGGACCGTGGGGTAAAGTCTATAAAAGGATGGAAACAAAGAGAAACGTGAAACACGTATCAAGTTAGTCCACGACAAAAAAATCTTACTCTGCTTAAATCGGGGTAAACCGTCGAAGTCGGCCATCGGCCGAGGAGTATATTTCACCTGCGTGGGATATATTACGCGAGCACCGAAATAATACGCGCAAAACAGCAACTGATTTTTTCGAACTCTTAGTGGAGAGTGTAGTGTCACTAACTCGATTCGGGGAGAGAGGAAAAGAGAAAACGAACTTGGGGAGGTTAAGCTCCAGACTGACAAAAGCGCGTGAATGCGCTGTTTAATTCGGGGTGAACCGTCGAAGCCGGCCACCGGCCGAGGAGTATTTTTTGCCCCGGGAAAATATTACACGACCACCAAACACAGTACGCACAAAACAACAAGTGGTTTTCCGAACTCTTAGTGGAGAGTGTAGTGTCACTAACTCGATTCGGGGAGAGGGCAAAAGAGGAAACGAATTTGGATAGGTTAAAAACCAGACTGACAAAAGCGCGTGAATGCGCTGTTTAATTCGGGGTGAACCGTCGAAGCCGGCCACCGGCCGAGAAGTATGTTTCACCTCCTGGGGAAATATTTACGCGAGCACCAAAATAGTAGGCAAAAATCAGCAATTGGTTTTTCCGAACTCTCAGTGGAGAATCTAGTGTCGTTAACTGGATTCGGGGAGAGGGGAAAAGAGAAAACGAACGAAAAAAAGGATCGAGAATGATTAGCCAATCCAACGAAAATGTGACATAATTGAACACTAATGAAATGCATCAGAAGTTCGAGCGAGAAGGGACACAAAAAACAAATGTGAAGCCGGCGGAATAATTGCAAATCGAAGGACGTCGTCTGGAGCAAAACAAAACGTAATATAACTCATCTAAATTCAATTAAAATAAATCAAGCTGATTTCCTGCATTTCTAGCAACACAGAAATTCCCAAATTAAAAAAAGAAACGAGAATTTAATAAGATAAAGTCCGGGGTAACTACGATCGTAAAAAGTTTACACTTTCGCTCGAAACAGATACGAAAAACGCTTTCGCACGACGTGCAAACAAGGCGCGCCTTTGGCTCGGACCAGATTCCTCATCGGCCGATTAAAAAACAGATTCGACTCCAGCGGATTTACTGTACGGGGTGTCACAGAATATCAGAAGAATTTTAAACAGTAACAAAAATTAGATTTTAGGAAGAAAGATATATTTCTGAAGCACGAGCGTATTTGTTTACATTGTTGGTTTGGTAATATGATGCAAGCGTGTGTTTGGTCCAGGCAGGCAAAGAAGTGGAAAAGGGTTAGCGCGAAGGATAAACGTATGCATAAAGGCATTAATGAGTCGGACTCGCGAATGTAATTAAAATGTGTAGTGGCTGTTCGCGAAATATTAGCCTGGAGGAGGCGATGGTTTATTAGAGATATGTTACATGTGGTGTCCGCGGTATATTTCCGGGCGCATGAATATAGGGTGCCTGAAGAATATAATCTAAGGTGCTATGTTCTGGCAGAAATGGTAGGGCGATACGTCCTTATTATTGACAATTAAAACTGCATGAGAGTCATGCAGTTTTGGGGAGTTATTCTGGTAGCAGAAATATTGTCCTTGTGGCGGTGGTCCGGGGAGTTGGCCAAAGGATGTTGTCGTGCATCAGCATACGATATCGTGGGGCTTGTCGCAGTGACAAGCAGCACCGATGAAGAACACGGTACCGGCTGTATTCTCTATATTCATTGTGAATAGGAATTCGTTGATTGTATTTCTGACCAGGTGATAGCATTGAGGTATCCAGAATGGTCTGACATGATGATGTCGCTGGACCGGTAAGGTCCAACTGCATAATGCAATACCAAACATGCTATTTTCACATTGAATATTTTCGGAAAGCAATTTAGAAAATTTATGAGGTGCTCCGGACATTATTGGCAAAATAAGTAGTGATTAATCAGGCTGAAATTAAGATTATTAGGTGAATATAGCGAATTTGACGTTTAATACTTGTTTTTTGGCATCAGATGAATCACACCAAATAACAGAACAGCCAGAACAGAATGCAGTTGTCCATAATATTTAACGTCGAACAGCGGCCGCTGGCAAACAACCTGCATCCGAAGTTGCCGGCCTTGCTATATTTAGCCCGAATTAATTCCGGCCCGTCGCTTTTAATCCCCATATGATAAACGGGATAACAATTTTAAAGAATAATCCACTCTCCGGGCCCGGAGTCGGATTTATGGCGTCGCGCGCGAGAAACACCTTCAATTATTTACACGACCTTAATCCAAAAAGCAGCGGCGTCTGCAACATTAAGCGCGAACCTGATCTTATTAATAATCTAATTTTTGTGTTTTATTTAGGGGGAGGAGGAGGAGGTGGTCCTCCCCCCTCCCCCACGCGAATATGCGGGCGTGTGAAATTCGTCCTTATTATACTCTTTTTTTCTTCGCCACTTTCTTCACCCTCCTCGAGCCATTGGCGCGTATTAGATGTCTGGAATGTCGGGGGCTCTGCTGAATTGCGCCCGGATAGGCTTTAATGGTCTCTCAGTTTTATCAGGACCTTTATAGAGACAAACTATGCCTTATCTTTTATTTATTGCGAAGATGTTTATTCCATTTACAAATTAAAATTTTCTCCCCCTCGACTTCATAAAAAAAGGAAGATGTTTCAGGAAAATTTGTCCCCTTTCTTCTCCATTACCTTTCGCAATTTTATACGCGTACCAACTCCATCAAATTCGATGAATTATTCCAAGGATACGTTTTCACATAGCCGCTGGAGTGTCTTAATTATCATCACTAGTGATGACACGACTTTAATTATAGATGCTGTATACCTTACCAAGAGTGAAACGAAAAGATGCTGGAATGAGCCTTGCAATTACAAAGCATGGCCACGATTGGAGAAAATAATAGTTTTAAGTCATCTCCTTTAAAGAAATCATGTTCTATTAGTTGAAGACTTTAGGCGTTAGTATACTTGTGGCGAGTGACACCATCAACCAATAAAACAAACCATAACAAAGGTAAAGCTTCCATTCAACTTTAACTTTTTCTTTCTCAGAAGAAGAAATGAGAGCTGCAGGTAGCAATAGCAATAGTACTAAAAATACTTTCCCAGAAAAAGAAAAGAAATCCTTAAGGAAATGGAAAAAAAAACAGAGCAAAATGGAACGTTGATGGAAAAACAAAGAAGAACAGTAATTGTGATGAGATGAAAAGATAGAAAAAAAGATAAATAAATGGCGGTGGTATGAACAAATGGATGGAATGACGAAGATAGAGCAGGCATTTAAGGCCAAAACCGGAAAGAAGAAAATAAAAAGGGAGATCGAGAAAATTTTGGTTAGAGGAAGTGAGAGACGTAGTGGTACAAAGAAGAGTGAAACAAAAATAAGCCACTCATGATAGCAAGATGTGAAAAAAAGTGAATTCGAATTTTCTTCTGCTTCTCTTCCTATTGCTGGTTCTCTTTTCTTCTTCTTTCCCCCTCCTTGGTCTTTCTAACCTTCGATATGTTTTTCAACTTTTTCTCTTTTAATCTTTCCCAGTGAATTTCTTTGTTTTTTTCTTTTTTGTATGAGCTTCATGAGTTCCAATTTTCACATTTTACACTCCCCTTGACGTTTATTAATCATGAGTTTATTAATCCAACATCACGTTCGTTTACAAATTCGTTGCGCAAATCCTCTTCCATCTTTTATGTACCATGTGACACTCGTGCATGCCAAAAAAAAATGTTCTTTCTTCGCTGTTGCTGCTTGTTGTTGGGCACAAATTAATTTAGGTTTGACTCACGTAGAGTGTGTAGCCTCCGGCAGCTAGCGCGCAGACCACAACCACATGTATTAGCCTCATCTTAATAGGTAAATTGAGGAGGACGTTCTGCAGTGAAACGCAGAGATAAAGCTTTGCCATTTTCGTCACCTCTTCTTTTGGCAAATTTTATCGATAAATCTTTGAGTGAATTCAGTTTAAATCGCTTCTCTTTCGCTCCTAAATCCTTGACTTTCTGAAATATCAGCTTCACAAAAAAGCCTCTTTTCTCATTTAAGTCCAAAAAAGAGAAACGTAAACTATTGAGCATCAAAAACTTTAGTCCTTGAATCTTACGTACCCAAAGCTTCAAGTCTGCTCAGTTGAAAGAATCAACAATTGGCAATCTAGATAAGCTTCTTCAAGTTTTCTCTGTTGTTTTTCAAAGAATTAACGATTTAGGCGTTCCAGATAAACTTCTGGTTTCCGAAATTCAGAAGATAAGGAACGTAAAAAATTAGGTGCGTCGAAGTCCTTGGCCCTCGATTCTTGTATAGTTGGAATCTTTCGCAAACCATACCGTTCCCTTTAAGAGTCAGCAGATTCAGCATCACAAACGCGTTTAAACAGAATTACACGTGAAATAAAGAACGTCGAAATCCTTGGTCCTTGAACCTCTCGTGAAGTCTCCCCAGTTGTTTTCCCAAATCTAATTTATGCGACATCTTTACATGCTTATAATTCTTCGCGTTGCAGTTTGCAAAACTAACCGCGCAACTAATGCTGGACGTTCTGGTTTTTAGTCCTTGAATCTTATGTACCCAAAGCTTCAAGTCTGCTCAGTTGAAAGAATCAACAATTGGCAATCTAGACAAGCTTCTTCGAGTTTTCTCTGTTGTTTTTCAAAGAATTAACGATTTAGGCGTTCCAGATAAACTTCTGGATTCCGAAATTAATTCAGAAGATAAGAAATGTAAAAAATTAGGTGCGTCGAAGTCCTTGGCACTCGATGCTTGTATAGTTGGAATCTTTCGCAAACCAGACCGTTCCCTTTAAGAGTCAGCGGATTCATCATCACAAACGCGTTTAAACAGAATTACACGTGAAATAAAGAACGTCGAAATCCTTGGTCCTTGAATCTCTCGTGAAGTCTCCCCAGTTGTTTTCACAAATCTAATTCATGCGACATCCTTTACATGCTAATTGACATGCTTATAATTCGTCGCGTTGAAAAATAACCGCGCAACTAATGCTGGAGCTTCTGGTTACCCACTGCCGCTGTTTGCTGCGTAAGAGATTTACAGTATGCACTTGTTAATTAATTCTGACTTTAATTATTCTAATGGATATTAATTTTAGAATGATTTAATTTAATTGACTTAAATGACTAATAATTTAATGTTAAAATAAACCTGGAATTTTGCAATTACACAGCAATACATGAACAAGTCTGACGTAAATAAATTTGAAATAAATTTTACAAGAAAGTTAAATCAATTTGGGGTCACGTGAGACTAGAGAGTTGTTGAAAACACGGTGTACGTATAATTAATTGAAAAAGGAAAAGGGAAACATCCTGGATTCATTTGATCTTATGTTTGTGTATTTTGTAGTCACCATAACCTTAAGATTTGTTGTTTTTTATTTGGCCTATAAATTTGGAAATCCGCTTTGATCCGGGCAAAAATTACAATCCATTATCAGCCTATTAAAAGCGAAACAAGTTTAAGCGCTCCGTAAATCATCGCGTATTGAATACCGGCGCGAAGTTAATTAAACCGAAAATAAATTCGCAGCTAATGAAGTCATTAAAGAAAACCGCCCCCAGGCAAGGGCCGGCACGGCCTCTACTGCGAGTTCCCACTCCCACGCCCGATGCTCACAGAGCATCGGGCCCCACTGCCTGCCTGCCTGCCTATATTTAACATCTTCGTGTTGGGTAATTGATCGGCGTGTTGCTCGGCCGCAATGAGAGATACACAGCTGTGCCTCACACTTGATGATTGATTGCGCTCTAATTACATTATTCATTGGTGATTGACACGAGTCCGGCGACGCGCGTACAACGCCGATGATGTCCACTTGCAATATCGGCCCGCTGATTAATAATGTACGAGCGCCAATTTACCCGATACACTTTCCAAGTTGGTAGACCTGTCTGGAATGAGTTATCGCTTCGTTTTTTTCTTCTTCGTACGTGGGGGATGATGTATGATAACGACCGGGTAGTTTGCATTTAATTAGAATCCTTGAGTGGTGGTGGAGGTGGCGGTGGTGTTTGGGGTACACACTCATAAAACTGATGGCGCTATGATAATGAAAAGTAAACAAAGGCGACCCACATTATCATTTCCATATACATAGTATATCAAATACGTCTTACTCTACTTGGTTTAATTTGGTTCCCAAAAGTTAAACTGCTTCCCTACGAGATAAGAAGCAAAGTCCTCCTTGTTATCCTTAACCACCAAAAAGCGATCAATCTTTATTCTCTTCATGATAGTGATAGTTGTACCATTGAAGATACATTCATAGAATTGATGGCTGTGCCATAATGTTAACAAAAGTCTGGAATATGGTGAAGAAGACCCAAAAACAAGGAAAAGAAAGCTATATGGAAGGTATCCTTATAAGACAGGTAGGAAAAAGACTCAAACCTGCATATATCAGTATAAAAATGGTTTACTACATTGCGAAACATCTTTGGTGAAATCTATGGTAAAGAGGAAGGGCAAAAAGGTTCCTCCTTGTTATCCCTAACCACCAAACAGCGATCAATCTTTATTGTCTTCATGATAGTGGAACTATTGAAGAGACATTCATAGAATTGATGGCTGTACTATAATGTTAACAAAAAAGACATAAACGAAAAAGTCTGGAATCTGGTGAAGAAGAACCAAAAACAAGGAAAAGGTATATGGAAGGTATCCTTATAAAACACTTAGGAAAAAGACTCAAACCTGCATATATCAGTATAAAAATGGTAATATAAACTGTACATTGCGAAACATCTTTGGTGAAATCTATGGTAGAGGAAGGGCAAAAAGGCTAAGAGTGAAGAAGAAAAGAGAAGTATCTTAAAAGTGATTGGAATAAACCAAAAGAAAGGTATGGAAACCGCTGGAAGATCTGGAAAGAAAATTTAGAGAGAAAAGAAAGAAGAGACGCCTGAACGGTCCAGTGGTAAGGGACCGGCCTTGTAATCGTAAGGTCGTGGGTTTGAACCCGCTCGAGATATTTCTCGAGGGTTGTTACTCACTTCAGGTACCCTTTAGTGTTGGGGAAAACTACTTCCCCTTCAACGGCGAGGAGGTTTGGAAGTAACAAAGCGATGGAACACTTTACATACAAAAATACACTCCCGCTCCTGAGGTCCTTACAAGTCTATGACTTAGGACCCCGTTGGGCAAAAACCACAGATAAAAAGAAAGAAAACATTAACAAATTTGTGCGTGACTCAGTTTTTATATTTGTGAAGCATTTGTTTTAATTACTTAAAATAAAGTCGTGCTCTATTTCTTCATCCTGGATCAGAGCTGAACATTGCCATTTCTTTCTCGGTCTTCCCAGACGTCTACTTTAGTTGGTTGTTATCCATCTCTTTCTGTTTCTTTCTCCACTATTTATGCTGAACGTGTCATTTCTTTGCATTTTCGAGAACCTAATCTCTGATACCACCATCAAACAAGATCGAGATCAACTAAGACCCAAAGGAGTAAACCCCGTTAGCTCTCTGTATTGGTGATCGAGATCAGCTAGGACCCAATGGAATAAACCCCGTTAGCCCTCTGAGTTGGTTTCAGAAGAAACTAGGAACTGCTTCGTGAAAAATTGTCAAATTGTTAACAGCTGGGAAATAGTCTTCGGGTTTACAGATTAAGATTCGTCTGCAAAGTAAATTCGACCTAAATTTAGTTTCAACACAAACAACAACCCAAGCAAAAAATAATAAAACTCAAGAAGGTTAAAACTGTCAAGAATCAAAAGAATTGAAAGCTAAAATTCAATTAAAATTAATTCCAATCCAACTTGTCGGTATGGTGACCCACTGGCGTCTTTCGCTGTGTAAGGGATTTGCAATATGCACTTAATTGATCATGACTTTACATAATTCTAATTTGTATGTAGGTACAGTTGTACGGACCTAAAATGCAACTCCTGCATGCAAACCTCACTCTCAGGATTCTGTGCTGCAAGGCTCACAGAAATGTAAAATTGTAACATCACAGTCGAATTGTAGCACTTAATTTGCGCACGACTGTACAGAGTATTTAGAAAGAAAAGAAGGAAAAAGGAAATTAACTGAGTGACGAAATTCATAAGAAACCAAAAGAAAGAAATACTGTTCCATGGGTATCTAAGGACGTTGAAATGTTATAATAACTTGTCCTTGGATGATGGCCTGGCGTTTCAATTTTATGAATTTTGTCAAAGTTTCAGATTTTCTTCTCTTTTTTTTCTTTGAATTTTGAAACTTCTGTCTGTTGTTTCCTTAAACGTCGTCTTCGTGATTTGTTTGTTTCCTGGTTGTCATTTGTTTTCCGTTACCGTCACTCATCGTTATTTTCCTCAGGCGATCGTCTTTTGTTTTGTAACTTCGCCGATTCGTTGCATTCTGACGTTTCACATTTTTTTTTGTTTTAATTTTGAAATTGTTTTCGCCCATTCGTGTGCTTTCTTAAATTTCTCAGTCGTTCGTTTGTTTCCTGTTTGTCGTATTTTCTTCTGTTTTGTCGTTTGTTTCCGGTTACCAACCGACGTTCATTTTTTCGGACGATCGTCTTTTGTTTTAGTTTGGTGTTAGTGCGCTTTCGTAAATTTCTCAGTCGTTCATTTGTTTCCTGTTTGTCGTGTTTTCTTCTGTTTTGTCATTTGTTTTCGGTTACCAACCAACGTCCATTTTTTCGGACGATCGTCTTTTGTTTTAGTTTTCTGTTCGTGTGCTTTTACAAATTTCTCAGTCGTTCGTTTGTTTCCTGTTTGTCGTGTTTTCTTCTGTTTTGTCGTTTGTTTTCGGTTACCAACCAACGTTCATTTTTTTTCGGACGATCGTCTTTTGTTTTAGTTTTCTGTTAGTGTGCTTTCACAAATTTCTCAGTCATTCGTTTGTTTCCAGTTTGTCGTATTTTCGTCTGTTTTGTCGTTTGTTTTCGGTTAACAACCAACGTTCTTTTTTCGGACACGATCGTCTTTTGTTTTAATTTGAACAATTTGCCAAATTTCAATTTGTTTGGATTTTTTTTTAAGAGAGCCGGGATAAGGGAGGACACTCCGTCTTTTTTCATCGACTGCTGCTTTTCACTTTTTTTTTAATTTGTTTTCCCATTTCATATTTCTGTCTCTGTCATCGAGAGAGATAAGTACGTCGTTTTAATGACGTGTAAAAAAAAACTTAAAAATACAAAAAAATTATTGAAATTCAAAAAATTTAAAATTCAAAATAAATTCAGCTGGAAGGTGAAAAAAAAATAGAACTCAATTTTAACTTAACTTGACCCGACCCGAGCAAAAAAAAAATTAAGATTCAAAAAAGTTAAAATTGTCAAGAATGCGAAATAAAACAAAAAAAAACTTTAAATTCAAAATAAATTTAAACTAAACTAAAAAACCAAAATTTGATTTTAGTTAACCAAGCAAGGTCAATTTAACAACCCAGGCAGAAATTTTTAAAACTCAAGAAAGTTAAAATTGTCGGGAATTAAAAAATCGAAAATTAAAATGCAATTACAATTTACTCCAATCCAACTCAAGGTCAATTCAACTTGTCATTATGGACGCCTTTCGCTGTGTAAGGGATTTGCAATATGCACTTGATTGATCCTGACTTTTCATAATTCTAATTTGTACTAATTTGAACTTTAATTTTGAATTTTCGGATAGTTCTTGCTCGTGACAATTGAAAAGAATATGAAACAAATAAAAAAGCTTTTTAAAAACGAGCTAAAATAGTAATTTATTGACTTACTTGACGTTTCGCAAATAATAAAAATAATAATTTTGAAATGAATTAACATACTTTTCGTAATAATCTTGTAGAAACGTGTGTCGAATAACAGAGTGTCCAATTTAAAATGTGGCCTCGGAAGACTTTAGAATGGGAAACCCAGCAATTAATTCAGTAATAAGTTCGTGCGTTCACGCGTACACACTGTCAAATTCTGATCCTAAATATTAGGAAATTTCAGAAGCTTCAATTCATTATCAGACAAATTCAAAATTAAAGTTAAAATGTGTAACTGCCGAGACAGTATGTCAAGCAAGGGAAGAAACCATTGTCTCAGTCTTCCACGCGATTTTGGACTTGTGCTTGGGACTGCATCGCCAGCTTTTCATTTAATCATCAAAAAGTGAAATTTAAAGAGTTTACTGAATATCGTATTTCTTCCAATGCGCGAAACTAAAGAAACTTTCCGTGAAGAAACTATCCTGGCATTTCTCACCCTGTAGCTTATGATCTATGTACTTGATTCAAAATTACTTTTTCCATATGACTATTGGAATTTCAGATTCTTACATAATAAAGGTAAAAAAGTAACTAATTTTATCGATTTTGTTTTAATTTTTAATTAATTTACGCAAGAGTGTGATGTACTAAAACTGTTTGTTTTCTGTTTAGCTGTAGTTGTTTGTCATTGGTGTAAAAATACTCGCAAAAATAAACGCAACAAAGCATCAAACGACCCGCTGATTGCAAGCACCACATAAACGAAAAACGCATAATCACTGATTCGGCCGTTTTTTCGGCAGCCCGCCGGTGATTTTTTGCGAACTTTGCCGCCGCCGCCGGCGGCGGCGTCGGTTTATCGCCCGCGACCGGAAATAATTAATTTAAATTTTATACGAGTCGCATTTCCCGTCATAATTGAAATTGAATTCGAAATCGATTCGGCAATATTTGCACTACATGAAATTGCACCCGATCGGCCGATCCGTCGGTCCGTCGCCGCGGATTTACTGCGATCGTTAAATTTTATGGTCTTCATACGTGCGCGCTTTATTTGATTATTACATCGGCCTTATTTATTTTTGAATTTACCTGACATACTTCACGCGTTATTTTTGACGCTGACTCCTCTCAAGAATCCGCAAATAGAAGCGGAGATTCGCGTTAAGACCAGACCCCCCTCGACACGAGTCCACTCCATCCAGTTTTCTTTTCGATAAATCATTGCTCAATTTAGATTCGAAAACTTCTTTTAGGTAGGTACCTTGTGCTAACTCGAGCTTAGATAATAATTAATGAAAAAATGCGTTAGCTGGGTTTCGTTTTTCTGAATATCCGCTTAGCTGTGTGCGACGGCACGTAGCATTTGATCTTTTATTTGTTGCGACCGGAAATCCGGAAAATCCGGCAAAAACGAAGTCATAATCTGCGGCCTTTTGTCGGCGACTTCCTCCACTATATGGTGCACGTGATACGCTCGCGGACGCCCCAAATAAGGGGGGGCTCTATCTCCTTAACGCCTGAACCGAATTGTGGACGAGCTTAGGGCCGATTGAATGGGAAAATTGGGGGCGCTTAGCGCGCGATGAAATTACCCAATAAGCGTTTAGTGCGTGATGCGCGACGCTAGCGCCGCCGCTCTCCGTTATTTATAACGCAAGTTGATACGCAAATTGGAAAAAGTTCAGGAATTTTAACGTTAATTAAAAACGAGCTAAATTACACTGTACGTGTTTTCAGACAACCGAAAAGAAAATCTAAAATTTTTTTTAGCCCTGTCAATATTAATTAATACAAAACATTCGTCTTCTTTTATTAATCAATTGTTCGTTTTCCAAATTTATTTTTTTTTTTAACTGCATGGAGTTCTTGGGCGCGCGCCCACGTCCATATTTCGAAAGTTGTTGTTTTGCTCTTCACCTACAGCTTGAAGGAACGAGAATAGAATCTTTCAACTATAATTAAACGCCGCGAATATTTTTCTAAATGAATAAATCATCTCGCGGACAGCGTGACTTAAATAAGCCTTTCATCACTGTTACACGATGACCTGCGTCAAAATTATTACATATATTTTTTTACAGTTATTGTTCGACGACTAGGACCTAAATATTGATATAATCCTAGGATCTAAATACTGATATAATCCTTCGTGGAAAGTAGTTTTTTTTTTCTTTACTGAACGCATTGTATTAGGTGAACCAAAAACATTGTCACCTGTTAGAATTTCCTACAATTTAAATTTTGGTTATGTTGATACCTTTGTGGATGAAAGACACAACTGCCGGTGTAGCCAACGTTTCAGTCAAAAAATAAATCTGGATTTGTGTTGTTCAGAGCTAAATATGTACGATTTTATATACTTCACAATTTAAGGAAAAAAAAAACTGCTATAATTATTTACAGCGTTTTCGACTGACTGCTCTAAAGCACGGCGAGGGTATCTCCATCCTCCGTCTTTGCATGAGTTTAAAACAAGATAAAGATACTTTGAGAGTGCTCCAGAGTTATCAGTCGAAAACGCTATTAAAATAGTTTAAAAAATTTAAATTCCTAGCGTTGAATAAATCATCGAAACAAATTAAAAAAAAATTAAGTAGTTGAAAACAAACTGAAACAAAACGGAAACGGAAAGAGAATAAAAATTTCTAAAAGCGAGAGAATGCAGTGTTGCCAACTTCTCAATGAACTTTCCTTCTAGATGTTAGTTCAAAACCCACTAAATTTTTAACACTTTAGACCTCTAACTCGAAACTAATGAAAGCCTATAAAGATGAAAAGAGAAATATTTTTTCATACAAAAAAAAAACTGTTATAAAATTAACCATGCGATGAAATTAAAAGAAAACGTTGCAATGAAAATATTTTATTTTATCGTAAAAAACATTTTCAGTAAATGAATCCGGCTTTTTCATTTAAATTGCAACTAAAATAAAAAAAAGGGAGAATAGTGAAAGCTTGCTTTACAAACATGAGATGAAACTGAAATAACATAAAAAAGAAGCGAACGAGAACGGTCGTGACACGTTTTGGAGAATTGTTGCCGACAAGTTAAAAAAGGTGCAAAGTAAAAAAGGCAATAAAAAACAACAAATTCAACAGAAACAAAGACTGTTATTAAAACAATATTTTCAGCACAGATGATATTAATGAATTTAAAAAAAACATTGAAAAATTAGGCGAAAATTAAAAAGAAATTATAAATTATACGATGAAGTTACAAAAATCGAATACAATACAAAAAAAAACAGAGAAAAAAAAATTTTTTGCAGTGGCAAAAATTAAAAAGAAATTATAAATTATACGATGAAGTTACAAAAATCGAATACAATACAAAAAAAAAACAGAAAAAAATAATTTTTTGCAGTGAGGGAGGTGAGATCAAATGTTCCAACGTTTGACTGAAGTTTGACGTTTCAGTGCTAACCATTCAAGAAGCATTTTTTAAACTTGAAGAATCGGATTAAAAATGTAAATAACAAAGTATACAAATAAGCAAAGGAAGACGTAATTTGAGTGGCGGAGGGAAGGTGAGGTAACAGTTTCTAAGAATCGGTGCAAGAGGAATGCGATTAAAATTTAAATTACTTAAAATATCTAGAAACTTGAATCGTTGCATTCACGTGGGTTATCTCTGCCCCACGATGGGCGGCAAAAATTATTGTGTTATTGTGGGGGTTATGTCTGCCTGCCCCTTGTTGGGCGCCAAAACTGCTGTGTGGAGAAGGTAGGATACAAAAAGTCAAAGTAAACGAGTGCGTCAGTTTTAGATTATAATTGGATCCGTACGGTTTTAATTAAAACAGAAGACTATCGGAGCTGATCATATGAAAAAAATTGCATAAAGGTAAATTAGAATGAAAAGACAATGTAAATGTAAAGGCGGAGGCATTTATGTCTGCCCTATGTTGGGCGCCAAAAGTGCTCTGTAGAGAAGGTAGGATACAAAAAGTTTGTAATCGAGTGCGTCAATTTTAGATTATAATTGTATCCATATGGTTTTAATTAAAACAAAAGACTATCGGCGCTGATCAGAAGAAAAAAAACTAAAGGTAAATTAGAATGAAAAGAAAATGTAAATGTAAAGAGGGAGGCATTACGAATAATACGAATATGTATTAAAAAAAAAAAACGCAAACAGAAAGTAGGAATTATAGAGTCAAGAGAAAAAGAGAGACAACAATCGTATTTATTAAAAAAAAGTATTAAAAAAACAATTATAAGAACTGAAGTAGTTATGAGAAAAGAGAAACAAAATTTAAAAGTAAATTACTCCGCGGAAAAGTAATAATAATAGAAGAGCAACGAAAACGAAAACTGCAAAGTTAAAGGAAGAAGAAGAAAAAGAAAGGATGGAAGCTAACCGATGCTTCAAAACAAACAAAAAATATTAATCATAACAAGACGAAACGGAAACAAAGAAAGGAACGAATGCTGATCGAAGAGTCGAAATTTAAAAATACAATATAATAAATAGGGTGAAATAAAATTAAAAAGAAGAAGAAAGTTTAGCAAAGAAAGAAGTTAGTGTGACAATGAAACACACAGAAAGAAAAATGGAAAAAAATTCAGAGAAAGAAAATTAAAAAAAATAGCACGTCAAATGCAATTTGAAAACTTCAGTTGACACTTGTTAATGATGCCGCCGTTACGTAAAGCCATCACTGTTAAGACATCTTGTTCCTCTTCTTGTTTTGAGAGCAATTTGCACCTTCATTATTGTCTTGTGGCATCACCATTCCAAACAATTTACTTTGTTTGCTAAAACTGGGTCACAATCTCGTCAACACAAACATCTATGGCCCTGGTGGGATTCGAACCCACGTCCACATCGACCGACCGCCTTGCAAAGTCGACTGGACTAACCGCTGAGCCACTTGCCTTTCTTGTGTTGTTAAGACCTCAACAACCGGGAGATGCTCCATTTAATAAAAAAAAAAAAATTAAATCCAGTATTGCCAACTCGAACTCGAACAGTAATACTTGATCACTTTGTATACAAAATTAAGTTGGTAAATAAGTGAGGCAAAAATTTACTTTAGGGTTAAAATAGCTGTTTACAGTCATTTCGCAACCTCTTCGTCTTAAGCTAGGCGCAGTACCCGCCATTTTTGCCTTATCGGTAACAACCATTCCAGACAGTCACATAGAACGTAATGAGCTGGCTCTAAACTGCAGACAACACAAACATTAATGGCTCTGGTGGGATTCGAACCCACGCTAACGAGTGACAAGACTGTATAAGTCGGCTATAAGCCTAACTGCTGAGTCAATTCACAATTTGAATCGAGAAATCTCACAAAGAAAGAGCTATGTCTTCAACTGTACCAACTGTGTGTTTCAAAATGATAAAAAGGGGGAAATTTAACTGTTGCGATATTTTTGTTACGAAAAGAACTTGCATTACACAGGATTATGTTGATTTTTAAAATAGAATTTTCTGTTCCCCCAGTAATATAATAAAGCCCCTCCAAAAATAATCTACCTAAGATACACCTTTCAGAAAAAATTGTCCCTGAATTTAGGGGGAATTCCTAAGTTGGCAACATTGAGAGAACGATGAGCAACATTTTAGAAAATTTGGCTTGCCGTCAGGCACAAGCGTGCCACATTATTTTCGCTTTTGTTGAACCTTCGCCTGAAGCATGCCCATATTTCGTTCCGATTAAGTTCAATCCAGCGTTGCCAGATGATATTAATAATAATATTAAATTCTTGTATAAATTCAGCGTATTATTAAATAAAAAGGTGTTTATATTTTTTGGTGCTTCTGATCCTTTTAAAAGTTGACGGAATATCATGCGCAAAAACGGAATTTTTACGGAACTTCGGAGGTCGATGGGAGAGACAGGAGTTTGGCAACACTGTTTTCATCAACCTCAGCAGCGTTGCCAATCTGTGAGTGATTCCTCAAATTGTGAGGAATTCTTTAAAAACTGAGGAATTTGCGAGTCATTTGAAGTTGTGAGGAATTTTGAGGAATAATTTTAATTCGTGTAACGTGTTCATTAATTAAAGCAATGACGGTGGATTTCACAAAAAATTGTTAATCAGCGATTAATTTAATCCTCTGATTAAGGAACGTCATTGGACGAAGTTAACAATAGATTTGAAGCCACCAATTATATTGTTCCACCCAGCCAATCACAGGCTGTAATCACGCTGTTAAATTTAATCAGCGATTAAATAATTTTTGTGAAACTGGGAGTAAGTCTGTTTGCAGTAGGCCATGATTTGATAAAAGCAAAATTGGGTAAAAGCTTTCCAAATTGCCTGCAGGGTTGCCAGTGTGGGCGAAATTCCGCCGTTTGGGCTACGTTTTAGATATATTTGGCGTTCAAAAATCTTATTTGGCGTCTGATTTGGACTATTTTTGTTTTTGACATCTTAATATAATATTCGAGTACCAATCGTTTTCGATTGTTTCTTGTTAATATTAATTTTTTTTTTATTTTAAGGAATTCATGTTTTACATTTTATACACGGTTCCTTTGTTTTGTTTTGTTCTTTTGTTTCTTGAATCGCCGTTTTCTCATTTATTTATTTTTGTCTATCCCTTCTTCTACTGTTTTTCGCATTCTTCCCTTTTTAATTGAATTGGTCGCATTTTGTGTTTTTTTTAAATTGATTTTATGCCATCGTATTCCTCTTTTGTTTATTTTTATCAAATTGATTTTATTCTGTTGACTGACGGTTTTTTATAGTTGGCTTTTGTTTTCTCCTAGTTTTTTTTTTAATTTTTCGTCTGGAGATTCGTTGGATTTTTGTTCATCTTAGTCATCAATTTTCTTTAGTTTTTCTTTGTTCTTTATGCTTTCGTACTACGAATTTCTCTTTTGCTTCTTCTCATCGAAACGATTTTTCGTTTTTAATTAACCCTTTTTCGTAGTTCAGCGTTTTTCATTTGTTTTGTGTCCATCACAGTTGTGATCTTTTATTTCACGAACCTTATTTTGTCGTTCACTACTTTCTTTGTTTTGTTGTCGAATTATTTACATTTACAATTTGCTTTTATTTTCTACGAATATACCTATTTCTTTTATTTTTTTTTCGCTTTATTGCTGTTTTTGTTGCGTTTCTCTTTTGTTTCTGATTTTTTGCGGATTTTATTTGGTGTTTTGATTTTTAATATATCAAATCGATAAAAAAAATTGATATATTAAAAATCAAAACACCAAATAAAACCCGAAAAAAATCAGAAACAAAAGAGAAACGCAACAAAAACAGCAATGAAGCGAAAAAAAAGAAAAGATCGGCACATTCGAAGAAAATAAAAGCAAATTGTAAGAATGTAAATAATTCGACAACAAAACAAAGAAAGTAGTGAACGACAAAATAAGGTTCGTAAAATAAAAGATCACAACTGTGATGGACACAAAACAAATGAATAACGCTGAACTACGAAAAAGGGTTAAGAGAAAACGAAAAATCGATTTTTTATTTGTCTTTGTTTTTTTGGTCTTATCTTATTCGTATTATCTTGTTCACGATTTTCTTTTGTTCCTTTCCTAAACTATTTATTTAGATCAGTTGCAAATGAAACGTCAAAAATTCATCTAAAATCTATGATGCGTCAGCTGATTAAAAGAAAACCGTTAATATATATAAATTTTATAACCTCACACTTGTCAGATGATTAAAGGAAAACCGCTAATAATACTTTCATAACCTCACAAACTTAGAGTTTAGACTTCACCATCATCTTACACTTGATTAACTCTTAACTTTTAATAAAAAAAAAAATAAAATAAATTTGCGGTACCGAGATGTATGATATGTAATACCTAACCCTCACATTTCAAATTCAGGCGTGAAGCCGGAGCTTAAAAGCATGTCCTCAACGGGTAACAGGGAAGACAGTTTTAAAGTCTTGATGCCAAAAGTAAACAGCACAGCTGGCTTTGAAGACTTGGGCAGTTGGCAGCGTTTGACGTTAGTAAAAGGAAAGCGCTAATAGTTAAGAGCATTTGATCGGCCCTAGTTAAAAAAAATACGACTATAAGGGCCGTTTTCATAATCAGACGACTTTAAATTTAAAGTTACTTTAACCTAAAAAAATACATTTGCTTCCCTATACTTAAAGTGACTTTAAATTAAAGCTTGCTTAAAGTCTGATTATGAAAATGGCCGTAAATGTCAAGAATTTTGAGGATTTTTGAGATAATTTTAGGAACGTGGTAGAGGAATATTCTATTGAACGGTTGGCAACGCTGAACCTCAGACACCCCAAAATAATAATATCGATGGGCAGGTGAGTGGCGCAGCGGGTAGCCTAGCCGACTTATAAAGTTGAGCCACTTGTCGGCGTGGGTTCGAATCCCAACAGGGCCATGGATGTTTGTGTTGTCCGGATTATGTCCCAGCTTGTTAAAACAAAGCAAATTTTCTGAAATGGTATAGGCCATAAGACAATGAATGTGCAGATTGCTGCGCAAAGCAAAGAAAGAAGAAGAAGAAGAATAATAACATCGATGTCAACGACAACATCTAAGCTTCGTTTGCACCAGTTTAGATTAACTTTAAATGGCGATTATTTCCCACGGAATCAATAATAATAATAATAATAATAGTAGTTTTTGGGGAATTAACTAGAGCTTAAATATTAACTGAAAGTCAGCTGAATGTGGTGCAAAATGGTTCTAAAACGAATGACTTCTAAAGTGACGCAATAATTTGTGCTTTCGCTTTAAAAGTTTGAATCGTGTTTCAAATAGTTTGGGCCTGAATTTTGTAGTGTAAACTCCTGACATGAATCTTTGGTTGACAGTTCACTTGTAAATAACCATAATTCAATCCAAACAAGTTTTAAAAATAGGGAGATTCAAAGAAAAGAATGTCTGTTTTTGAATCAAAACACGTTTGGTTCACGATTTTGTGAGCGAATGAAAGCACCTATCGTGTCAGCTAAAAGTTAAAGAGGTTGCCAACTGTAACTAATAAAAAGCACCAAATTTCCGAGCGGCAAATTCAAATAGGCAGCAGCTTTTCTAATTGAAACAATCTATACAAACGTTGTTATTAAATGGATCATTTAAAGTAAGTAAGTAACAATAAGTAAAGAGGTATATTTGAATTAGTTTAATAATAAATGTGAGCTGTCCAAACAAGAATGAGTAATACCTCGGCAAAGAAAAAACTTCTGAATGTTAATTAATCGACTTTGAAGTTTCATTTCATTAAGGGTGCACGGAAACGGAATGTTATTTCAGGACGACGACGACGACGTCCTTAAAAACAATCGAACAGATTGTTGACATAGCGCCGCAAGGGTCGGCGCGCGAATAGTTCGCATATTTCTTGCAACAATGTCCATAATTTCGCCAATTATTCACGGTCAGTTTGAGCGCGGGTCAAAATTTGACTGTAAATCAGTCGCTCGTGTATACAACATAATTGCACTTACCGCCGATAATATATGGCCGCCGACGTTCGAATGCGCCCGGCCAAATTGAAATTTGCGTACGCATTTCCATAAATGAATATTCAGTGTCGCTTATGATGAAATTTTACATCGAATTGAAACTTAACAGGCACGGTTATCCTATTTAATAATCATGCTAGGGCCGAATTGGTCGGAAGGTCGGTCCTTTGCTACAACTGTATGCAAACAGAATTGTTGATTAATCCTATTGATGTATCTGACGCCATTCATGTCAAAAATAATTTTGTCAATTAAAAATGACCGCTGGGTTTTACAGCATCAAACTGAAATTAGTCAAGAATTTTCCTTTAATATTTTCTATGTGCCTCTGTTATTCATTTTTTAAGCTGATTCAATTCATTCAGATCATAAGCATAAGTCGCAAGTCCAAATATAAACACGGTGACTGAAATCAAATTGCATTCTATTCAAGATCCATGCCATGGCTGTTCTGATTACAAAGTACTATTATCCATACTATTGGGTTTGATTGACGTCTCCAAGGTTGGCTTTTCGATAGGGTTCATTGTTCGTAGGGCTGTCTGTTACATCCGGACGTCCGTCTGTCTGGTGTGAGTGTGTGTGTGTATGTGTGTCTGTGTAACCAATTAACACGCCACTGGCGCCATCTGTTACGCGTTCGTAATTCAGCAACGTCAGGACAGTACTCCTGGCGTATTATCCACGTCCATGCACGTGTCACTTATATTCCTGCATGGCCTGAAACTAGAGACTGCTTCGAATTTTCACCACAAAAAAAAACCCTCCATTTCATCAAAAACTGTTTCCGGCGGTGGAAGCGACGCTCGGTTATTGCGTAAAAATCGGGGACGTCCCGGATGTGACATATTGAATCCCGCTAACACGCTTTATTGCGGGCATCTGCATAAGCAATATCCCGCCGAATATTTTATAACTTAGGAACTTATATTTTATAACTTACTGCGCGCGACATATTTTTATGGGATTGGGTGGGAATTGTTCTTCGTCATAACGTGAAACTGTGACGCCTGAAATATGACCCCTAAAAAAAAAAAAGAAAGAAAAAATTCGACGCGGGCACCGTCACAACACCACCCCCGCGCGTCACGTCGTAAAAGCTCGGGATTCAATTATTTCCAGTAGATAACGGACGCGGGCGCGTTAAATGCGCCGGATTTTATTTAGATATTTTCACGTCGCGGCGCTAATGAAATCAGAAAACGAATTCGCCGCAAGTGATGCGGCGCCACCAGCCGAAGGAATTTTGCGGAATTTATGGCACGTTAAATTTGCATTGCAAATGAGGGGAAAACAAATTAAAGTCGAACGACGGCAACCCCGCTCGAGACTTGGCCGAACAAATACGTGTTAATTTTTTTTTTTTTTTTTGGGGGGGAAATTTTCCGGGTAATTTTGGCCACCAACATTCGAAATTAAGTAAAACTCAAGCTTAACCGTTACTCAAATAAAAAAAAAATCAGAGGCAACGTGGAATACAAAATTAATCTATTATAACTTATAATCAGAGAGTCTATATTTTATGCAGTTTACTTCGAGCGAAAGCGACTAAAACGCGTCAGAGCTTTATGACACGATGATAATTTTTGTAAAAAAAAAACTACATAAATTTGTTACAGAGTAACAACAGAGATCGGTTACCGTAGGGCTGAATGCTTATTGATTAATTCGGCAATTTTCTGTCAGTTTTTCGCAAGAAATATCATACGCGACTTAGTAAACTATACTATAAAACTCAGACTCTCTGGTTATCTTTCAAATTCATAGGAGATTAGTGACTAGATAATTTTTTTTTCGTGAAACACTTCAGCGATAGAGAAGACTCGAATCACTTTAAAATTTTTGTAGGTTAACTTTCCAAATCCGTTCCGTTTCCGTTTGGAAACTTAACCTACAAAATTTTATAGTGACCTGAGGAGCCTCAAATCACTATAAAACTTCCTTCGTTGAATTTTTTCATGAAAAAAAAAATCAACTTTGTTCGATGATTTTACCAAGTATTCTTTAACTAACAAATTTGTATTAAATTTGAATTTGTTTCTTCGTCATTCAAACTTGTCAATCAAATTACTGCCTAACTGTAAGAAAATCCGCTATAAGATACAATTAATTAGATTAAAAATAGAGAACTACAGTATATAGTAATAAGAAAGGTATAATCAGAGAGTCTATATTTTATGCACTTTACCTAGAGCGTAAGTGACTAGCACGCGTTAGTGAATTGTATAAATCCCAGACTCTCTGGTTATAATCGTAAACATCTTTGTTATATGATTTTACCAACTCGAATGTTATAATCAAATACGTAGCAGCTTTGTATTTAATTTTAATTTGTTTCTTCCCATTCGAAATTGTCTCAACCGAATTTCTGATGAATTGTGAGAAAATCTGCGAATTAAACGGTTAAACTGGATTAAAAAAGAGAAAGCTGCAGTATGCGAAGAGAATAATAACAAGAATGCAAAGAAAAAGAAAGGAATAAAGAAGATACCTACTACTTTGTAATTATGGAAACGAGAAGATACTTACTCAAAATTTAAAGTTAAGTCAGAGCAAGTCATATAAACCAGGCATAGAAAAAAGCATTGAAGGACGGGAACCAAAAAAAAATAAAGATGCTGACAACTGTAAACAAGATAACAGGAAGGCAGGGACAAGAAGAAAAAACAGAAAAAAATATACAAGTCAGCTTTTAATATTCTTCCGATGTTAAATTAGTTCTTATATGTAAAAGTTAAGGAAAATTTAGATTTACAAATTTTGAATAAATTCATATCAGAAAGTAAGTGGAAGAGAAAATGCAGAACGGGCAAGCTGCCCACAGAATTAACAAACAAATGATAAAACTAGTTGACAATAATAGTTTAGGCACGTCATGTCATCTTGCGGCCAATTTTTTGTTGATTTACCAGAACTGTAACAAGAAATTGAATTGAACGGACCATCGTCCTGAGACTTTTAAAAGTCCTGGGAGTGTCAGATGGACTAAAAACAGCAGTTAGAAGCATTTACCAAACCATATTGGTTAACTAGATACAGGTCACAATAATTTCAATTAAGAAATGGGTGAAACAAGGAGACAGAGCTTGGGCCCGCTACTGTTTACAATTCTCAATGATCACCAATACTAATATACTAATAATCAGGGAAAATAATTCAGGCCACTTAGCGTTGGACGCTTTTTATGCCGAATGTACTGTTTACTCCTGGTACTTTCCGCGACTCAAATTTTTATTGAGTAGAAGGGGAAAGAACGCAATGCGAGTGTTTTCATTGCGCAGAGATTATTGTGGGCGGGTCTAATACAGTCCGATTACTAAATATCTATATTGTTCGCATAACAAGTGGCCCGAATTCTTTTCCCTGCTAATAATACTAAACTACTACAGGTAAAGTGGTTTTCATTTTCATATCACAGATTATAGAAACCTTAACTCTAATTAAAACAGATGGTTTAGATTGACGAAATACGCACCCATTTGCGCAGTCTTGTAAACTTATGGACGACGGAAATACAAGGATTTAACAAGAGAAGGAAGCATAAATTGATGATTTTAAAATGCATTTCATGAAGTCGCAGTTTCTCGTTTAAATTGCATTGTAAAGTGCGACTTATAAGTAATTTAACAGTTGTATCGTAAATATGGTTAAGTGTTTTGTAATTCTGCTGAATGTATGATTTTGATTTGAAAGTAGACACTTTGATAATAATTCTAAACTTGCTAAACGTACTTTGCTTTTCGCAAAATCTGAAACACGGCGATCTTAATAAATAGAGATGATTAAATTTAATTTAACTATGTCTGGCAATATGGAGGCTAGAGTATAAAACAAGAAAGGGGAAAAATATGACAACTTTAAAGCACAAACAGCGAAAAGCTAAAGTATTAACGGCGGCGTGCTCCCCGTTTCCTACTTACCGTTGACTCGATGGAATTTTAAAAGGACATTTAATTTAACTTTCGTACAAGTAAAATTACAGCTCTCTTCCAATTTCCTCCCCAATTTGTAATATATTACAAAAATTGTAATGTCCCGGGCGCGCGGCGACGGAGGGAGAGCGCAGATTCCGATATTTTCTAATAAAAATGCGGAACGAGCTCTGTAAATCATAATTAGCGCGACGTAATCTAATATAATGTAAGTCAGTGCTTCAATCCGCCGTAATAAAAGCTCAATTTATAGAGCTGTTTGCTCTTGCGGCGGCATTATCAGTTTTAATACGTTATTATACGTCTCGTGCTCATAGGACGCGGATAATTTAAATTCATTCCCGCGGCGTTCCTTCTATTAAGCTTCGAGTTACCCCGGAAAACGGAAGATCTCAACCAACCACACCTGAGCATACTTTTCAATTTTGTGTTGCAACAAAAAAAAAAAGATCCGGGACGGCTTTTTTATTTTTCTTAAGCTCGGCTTAACGTTTAGGTTTGAATCGGATTTATTCTTCAGGTTTTGACGACGCTGAAGTTGAACCTCGATTTTCTTTGTTAGTAGCGTTCTGGTTTTCGAAAGGGAGCCAGAAATCGATTTCTGCTTCGCCCGACTGGCATCTACCTATATTTTCAGAACTGATTGTCGAAATTGGCTCGCTCTTTCTCTCTTTTGTCTTTACCTAAATCTAAATCTTCTGCGGTAGTTTAAAATAGTCTCCAGCACATCTAAATTATTATCAAGAAAAAAAAAAAGGAGAATGTAATTCCGTCGTGGAATTAGGCCTTAATTTAAAAGAGTATTTGCGGAGGTATTTTAAAAGGTAATCTGCGTTATACGCAGGGCTTCCCTCCCTCTGCCGCCGCCCCGAAAATATGTAGGAAGCTTATCCTTTTAACTTTCGGAGTAACGGTATTACGTGAGAAAATACTCAAGTACTCCGAAGGCCAGAAAAGCGGCTATCATATGAGCGCTTAACTGCCCAATTTACATATTCCATTACTTCAAATTAATGATGCCGGTGTAACGACCATCAGGGCCCGAGCTCTCGCAAACTTAACAAATTCGCTTAGAGCCGGCACTGACCAACAAAAAGAAAAAAAACGCAGGAGGAGTTTTCCGTCGCCCGCCGGAACGTAAATAAAATATTAGGATTTAATTACGCTTTTTATTTACCGGGATTTTAATTAAATAAACAAGCGAAGGGATGCTTTTATTTTATTTTATTTTTATAATAAAAAAAAATAAATATGGCCGGTTTCAATTTATTTCGTAATTAATCGCACTTCCGGTGGACACCCTAATATAAACATATACGTACGCCGATCCAATGACGATCCAATTACTTTATTTAACCGAAACGGGGAATTTACGGCTGGGTAAATTATGCAATCGGAATTTGTAATGCAAAAATTTGCCGTTGTAAAAAAAAAATAATAATAGGAATTTTATTTTTCGGGGGCGCAAAAAAGAGCGGCGCGTAGCGTGAAAGCGTTTTATTTGTGCAGCGCCGCGCGTAACTCGTTTTGTATAATATTTCGTTTTAATCCCTGCGTGATTAATGTGAAGCGGGGCTTGGGGAGTGATTAAATAAAAAAATCCGAAGGGGAAGATTCGCCCCAATTTATATAATAATTTTCAGATTCTGTTTTTTAATCATTTACTATAGATATTTATTCATCGGAATTATTACGTCGTCTGTGATTATTTAGAAAAATCACAGTTCAGGTAAGCGTTTAGGGAGGCGTTAAGGAGAACAAATCACCCCGTATAAGTGGAAAGAAAGTGGTTGTCGGCGAGGCGGCTAAGAGCAGGGATATTTTAAAGTCAAATGCCTCGTCCCGGGCTTTCATTATACGCGAAGCTCTGAGAAATATCGCACTTTAGCCAATTCGGTTGGCGGCGCCCGAAACCTAATTTCGCCACGCCGAGACAAACCCCATATTTCCTGCTACATTTCTTGATTGAATGATATGAAAGCGCGGAGGTAACGGCCCCCGAATAGGTGTTACCCGGATTCCCTAGGATTTGTCTTATTATCCTCGCGCACTTCGGCTCGACGGAGCATAAATTACCGCCGCCGCCGCACGCATCGACAGGATGTTGTTCATCCACTCACTCTTCGTCTTCCTTTTTTTTTTCGCATTATTTATTTCTGTAAATGGCGACGGTTAAAAAATAAAATAAACTTTTATCTTCGGGCAATTTATTCCCGTCAAAATATTTTGCGATCGGAAAGTTTTAAACTGGGTTGTTTCGCTCAGATACATCTTTATAAAGTTCGAGTTCTACAGCGAGAGAGTCTTTTAATGACATCGCTATTCCAGAAGTTCAAACTGGATTATTTTATTAACGGAACATTTTTTTTATCTTATCGGACCGGACGGTGAAAGAAGTTTTTACTACAAATTGCGATTATTTCTAGTAAACAGACTTTGAAATGAGATGTTACAGCTCAAAATTTCATTTATCAAGTGCGCCCCTGTACGTGACTGACATTCCAGAAAAAGGTTGTTTATTTTAGCGCAAGCTGCATCTCGCGTGTTTCTTTCACAAGTTCTTCAATCAGTATATCGCTTTAAGATCGAATTTAAATCGATTATTTTAGCAGAAATTAAATCTCGCGCGATTCTTTAATTGGTTCTTCAATCTTTAAGCTGGAATTTACATCGTATTCCGTTATTGCGATTATTTCTAGTAAACAGACTTTAAAATGTGATGTTACAGCTCAAAGTTTCATTTATCAAGTGCGTCCCTGTACGTGACTGACATTTCAGAAAAAGGTGGATTATTTTAGCGCAAGCTGCATCTCGCGCGCTTCTTTCAGAAATTCATCAATTAGTGTATCGCTTTAAGATAGAATTTAAATCGATTATTTTAGCAGAAATTAAATCTCGCGTGATTTTTTAAGTAGTTCTTCAATCTTTAAGCTCGAATTTACATCGCATTTCGTTATGACGCTTGGATAATTGCAAGGCGACGTCTTTATCGGCAGATTTCAAGCATTTCTTCTTTTCTGCGGTAAACTATTAATTTCTAGGGATATAACGCATCTAGTTATACCTCAAAGAGCGTTGTCTGGGAATTTCCGTTTCGAATTTTATTTGCGTTTTAATAGCGTCGGTTTTCTTGTCGGCCAAGTTCAAACGAGTGCCGGTCTCTTCAGTTTCCTTTTGTTTCCGTGTCCGAGTGCGTTTATGCGGGGATGTGAATGAGGGACGGGTGGGCTTTCTGTTTTATTAGGCGCCTTGATTGGACAGTCAGTCAATTTGGGGCGTAGTCAAGCGGTGGCGTTCGAAGTTTGTTTGGAACAAGTCGTCCACTTGTCCTTCAGGGCACGTTTCAAACTATATAGGGGTCGACCTCGTTTTTGGTGTCCACGTCGCAGGGGGACGTGCGAAACATAGTTTCGTTTTAGGCGGGGGTCTCAGGGAGGCATCGCATCGTACAGCTAAGGCCGGTTTTTAACATCGTCCTGAAAAAAAGGTAACTTCCGTGGCTTTTCTCAGTTTGTACCGACGTGGCGCGCACGCGGTTAGGGTTGCCTAGCCCTCATATACGTAATCTATGGCATTTCCAAAACAACCTTCAAGTTTCGGATGATTTTTGGTTCGGTTTAGGCTACTGAGCTCAGAATTTAGTTTACGATTTAGGCTTTCAAGTACCGCATGCATCTTAAGTGGCGTCTAATCGGAATGAACTTCGAGTCCTGTCAGCTTTCGCCACAGGATCTTAAGATTTAAAGGCGCCCACGGTTGGGACAGACCTTGGCCGACACGATCTGCATCGGATCATGTTATAAGCGACGCCGATTTAACAGGTGGGAGAGGATTCATTTTAATTTATGTCCCGCGAACCATTTTGTTGTCAGATTGCTTGTAATCTGGTTCCCACATGTTAATAATCTAATTCTCGTACAGGAATTGAGCATGTTCCTTTCTTAACTTCCGGTTAAAGTTAAGTCGCGTCCAGTTTTTCGAGTGTTTCAATTCCCACGCTCGTCACGATTGAGCCGCTGTCATTGTGCCGAAGTTAGTTTCCACGGCACAACATCCCCCTAGCAAATGGATATGTGGCAATAACGTAGAAACCTAATTGAATAAATCGAATGATCTAATCCAATCAAAGAAAGTACGTACGAAAATCTCCGAAGACCTTAGATTAGAGGAAACAAGACGTCAGGTGGAAAGCTTAAACAGAGGTAAAGTACATGCAATACAAAAGAAAAGAGCTGCAAAATTGAATTTCGATGTCGTATTCAGAAAATAAAGAATTGATGAGTGAAGTTAACGAAAAACAGTAAGTAAGGTAGAATAATCGCAGATAGGATAAACCTGGAGTCTCTTCGAAATGGCAGCGGTCAGAAGAACAGCGACAGTTTGAACAAAACGATCCACGATTCCACCAATGGATGGATGATGGGGGGAAGTCCTGAAGTAATTTTGTAACAGCGGCACAGTAGGGGGTTTCATTGGAAGCCAAGAAAAGTCATGGAGACCTTGAACCAAAAGAAATATTTTAGATCGACCAAGAACCGGGTGGTTAGAAGGTTAACTTAGGAAAGTCAGACCAAGAAGACAAGCGTGATTTAATAGGGATGGAAAATTAGGACGAAATAAAGCATATAAACGGAAGATAAGGAAATTACCTTAAGGAAGAAGAAGAAATAGCACGAAACTAAAAACTTTTGTACCATACCCCTTCAATATTTTTCCTTACTTGGAGGTCTTATTGGACGAAACACAAAAATTTGAATTAAAATTATTTTTTTATCGGGGGGTAGTGACATCTCGAAACGTGAATATCAGCACTATTTTGAGCCTACTTGAAGGTAGCACCCAGTTAGTTGGTGACAAAATATTCCAACATTGAATGGAATTGGGCCAAAGAAGAGGAAAATAAGTTCCATCATTCCATTGGTGGTTTCCAAGGGAGAGGGCAAACCAATATGGACCTGTTAAAAAATTAAAGGGTGGTTTACTTTTTATGACCAGGGCAAAAGATTTCCTATTCGAAGCCAGATCAAAAATCTGCGCAGGCGTATGTAGCTTGGAATTGGTTACGATGAGAATAAGATGGAGACGTCTTCGTAGACTAATCCATTCTGTAAGACATCAAGAAGTCTTTGTAAAACCGGCACAGCAGATTTCCTATTCAAAACCACATCCAATTTGGTCAAGACCGAGTGTGTAACTTATAACTGGTTTATGGTCAAGTGTATCGGTTGTTTTGCAACTCATTATTATTTTCACTCTTGATAGTTTTCTGTGAAACCGACACTATCTATCTGATGTTTACTCTATGGTCCGTATGTTGCTAGCGCTGAGACATGCGCCTTCTCTTCGAGTTAATTTTCTGAATTTATGATTGGCTGAGGCTAAATCGGTGCACGTGGTACGAGCGATTTCGCGCTCGAAGCGTCCATCGCGGCTTCTTCATTACGTGGGTAAACCGTCAAGTGTGCTATTGAGTTTTTGGTTACGTTTGTGTGTTTCCTGTTTGGGAGTGAAGTTGTCCTTGTGGACATAACTCGAACGACGGTATTGCAAAAAATCCAAACCACAACAAATTTGGGCATGTGTGACTGTTTAGCTTTGCATTGGTGCAAGGTGGCGATTAGATCAAGATGTTTTGTGTAACTTAAATCCATAGTGTTGTACATACATCATGTTGACTTGTGTAAATATTATCAATAAATTCCAAGAGAATTGCCAAGGCAAATAGCACACAATTTACATACTTTGTAACGTAACTCAATTTAGGAACATGGAACTCTATTTAAAGCGCCTTAAAGCCGAGGCCTACACGAAAACAACGACACCTGAACTTATTCAATTCCGCTCGACAGATTTCAGAGACGAAAAGAAGCTCGAGAGTGAGTCACGCGCGACGTAACGAGCACACGCTCAGCCAAAATTATCTCACAGTGTCGTCCGTGCCCACGCGGCGTGAGTAATTCCGCGATCCACGACGACGGCCTGCAGCAGCGTATGTATGTATGTCGGTCAACCCCGCGGTTATTTAGGTCGTCGGAAACCTTGAAATTTCCCGCGACGAAAAAAAAAAAAAAACGAATGCGTTTTTCTCCGGCGATTACACGACATAATTAGCCGACCGCTCGTAAAATGTCCCTCCGGGCCAACTTTATTCGACGTTAACGCCGGCCTTAAATCGGCCTATACGGTCGTAATTTATGTGTTTACGGCGCTGATAGAACAAAATATTTTGGGTGCAGAGGAGAAGAAACAAAATATGTACGCCTTTTAGCACATAAATTACGGTGTTCGTGGGGCGTGCGATTAATAATCGCCGCCGCGAAAATAAGTTCTGACGTGTTCGGCGGTTGTTTGGTAAAAATTTGCTTTAATTGCTGAACTTAACGCATCAGAGTTATGTGCTGGGAACATTACGGAGGCACTTTCGCAATGAACAAGCACTGTTAGCACGGTGTTGCAGGTTTTTGCTCATTCATCCGTGATTTATAATGCAATATCTTGGCTCTTCTACACGCCACATTTAATGACAAGATGTGAATTTTACTATTTTCAAACCACAAATGAAAGTTGCAAAAGCAATCTATTTTTACAGGATTATCTGATTTCTTAAATCTACCAATGTTGTCCACTGGTGCCGATACCCGACGACGTCATCTTACTGGTGCCAGTACCCCCTCGTCGATTGTTCCTTGCGCCCCCCAGCCTGACGTACAAATACTCTCGTAATACATTAGAAACCGTAACATACGTGCCTGTGATTTAGATATAATAAATAATGCATAAACTTTCTTAAATTTCTAAACACGGCGGTGGTTTAGATGGACGAATTCTTCCAAAAATGCAATCCACCATTAACATTAACAGCAAATTTAACAAATGCATTTGATTTTATAATTTCCAAAATGATTTACAAACCCTACAACCTGCACACGAGAGGTTTCTGAAGTATCATTTCATTAATCCACCCTTAAATCACAGAAAGAGCTTCGGGGGCGAAATAAAGGCGACTCTCGACCGCACGTTCTAAACCTTCAAGTGCATAAGAGGTGTTATTAAACGATTTCCGACAGCTTTCGCCCTGTTCGACAGCGAAAGCTCATGAAGCGGCGAATGTCATAATCAGCGCCCCCCAAAAGCTCCCTTCTTCGAAGGTGCGCCATTCGTAGCGCCGACGGCGACGTCTAAATTTAACTTCCGCGCGAATTGCTTCGTCCATTCAACTGTTTGCGCCTTGCCTATCTTCCGAGGGCTCCTATCCTAATTGGATATTAAATTTTGCGTGACATCACCTTTGATCTTGTAATTCGTCCTCGAGCGAGTAATTGTTCAGAAAGAAGACCCTAAAACTCTCCTCTTCTTTGTCGAGAACACTTAGGAAGAGGGCCCCCCGCGCGGCGTAGATTGTAAGTTTTCAGGGACGAGTGAGCGAGGTTAATCAATAATCCCATTCAATTTCATTGCCTCGCCAGACATTTAGTCATACTCATTTATATTGAATGTTCGTTCATGCGGGAGGAGAGTGCCAGGATAATCCCGATGAAATATTAATCTGAAATTGTAAGTGGCGTCGGAATGAAACTCTCGCTAAACTAGCAAGGAGGTGTTCTACCTATTTTTTTTTTATTTTTTGCTTTAAAGTTAACAGCGCCGAGGCGGTTCATTTCGCTACTTACCTGGGTACTGGTAATTGCGTGGCATCGCAATCGAGTTTGGGGGCGTCCGTCCTGGTCCTGCATTGTCCGTCATGATCAAGAATGTGGCAGCGACGACAAGGGAGTTTATGGCAGCAATTTGATGACCGAGTAATTAACGTTACGCTAATTGATTTCCGTATTCAGCAATGCGGCGTGCTCTGGAATACCCGAAGGTAGTGAAACTGACACATACCGTTCGGGTATATGGAATTGCACGTGAGAATTTAATTGTTCAATCAGCTCAATCACGGCGAGCACCGGAATACATAAAAGTAAATTATTGCAGCGTTAGTAAATTAAATACAAAATAAATAAATAATCGTCGAATTTCTTGTAATTTGGAATGTCAGCGGATCGAATGGAGCTTTTAATAACTCCTTCGTACAATTTTAATTGTAATTTTAATTTTTCTTTTAGATTTTGGTGTTCAAAAATATTCATACAATGTGTTGTTACGGTTTTCTTTAATTTATGCCTTTCCAAGCCTGACAACTATGCAACTCCCATGCATTAATCAGGTGTTTATGACCAGCGATTTCTGTGCGTGAATTAGTACGTGATGTTTCTTTCGTTCTTCCTTAATTAGGTTTCTGATTGTGGGCTTTTCTTATTTGGGATACTTTGAAGCCGAAGCTGACGAATTAAGTGCTGCCATTGAGCGTCCTGTTCATGTAAATTTAATAAAAATCGTCGAACTTCTTGTAATTTGGAATGTCAAGCGGTTGAGTCGAGTTTTTAACACTTTCGTATAATCTTAATTGTAATTGTAGTTGTAATTTAGAAGACACGTTCTGTATCTGCTTTTTTGAAATTTGGTTTTTAAAAATATTCGTACCTTGTGCTGTTACGGTTTTCTTTAATTTATACTTTTCAAAGCCTGACAACTGTCCACCTTCCATGCATTAATCAGGTGTTTATGACCAGCGATTTCTGCGCGTGAATTAGTACGTGACGTTTGTTTCATTCATCCTTAATTAGGCTTTCGATTGTACGGTTTCCTTTTTTGGAATACTTTAAAGTCGAAGCTAACGAATTAATTGCTGCCTGCCATTGAGCGTCCTGTACATGTAAGTTACGACTCAGACAATGCTGCATACAGGATTGCGTACCCTAGAGGTTGATATACAACGGTCGTTTTCATAATCAGACTTTAAGGAAGCTTTCATTTAAAGTCACTTTAAGAATAGGGAAACGAATGTATTTTTTTAGGTGTAATTTAAAGTCCTATTATGAAATCGACCCTAAATAAATTAAATTTAATAAAAATCGTCGAACTTCTGGTAATTCGGAATGTCAGGGGGTCGAGTCGAGTTTTTAACGACTCTTTCGTACAATATTAATTGTAATGGTTGTTGTAATTTAAAAGAAACGTTCTCTAACTTTTTTGAAATTTGGTTTTTAAAAATATTCATACCTTGTGTTGTTACGGTTTTCTTTAATTTATGCTTTTCAAAGCCTGACAACTGTCCACCTTCCATGCATTAATCAGGTGTTCATGACCAGTGATTTCTGTGCGTGAATTAGTATGTGATGCTTTTCATTCATCAGACAACGCTGCATACAGGGGGGTTGATAGAAGTGGAAGTGGACTAACGTTTTGTTAGTTTTCGTTTTCACTGGCGACTAAACGACGTTGGGACACTGCCGAATTAGTTTTGCCTTATTTGGAGTATCTGATTTACGTATTGTAACGGATTTTTCTACTAAGTTTAGGGGTGGTCAAACCTTACCCGAAACTCTTTTATCTTGAATAACACGAAACCACCCCTCACGTATTATAGAAAACCCAACCTACTCTTTTGATCACTGTTGGAAAGCAATTTTTTTGTTCGGTAGCTAGTTTGAGATAAAAGCCAAAAATATACTTTCGACGGTGTCTTCCCCGAAAAATCGAACAGTGCCGTTTTAGTTGCCTGAAGATTGTCGAATTCTTTCCTGTCGTTGTCTCTCTCCTTACAAGGATGTCCTTTTCGGAATTCTTGAAGAGGATAAAGTGCGAACTTAAAAATTAGCAAATAAGAAAAGGGAACGGTAATTTTAACAAATCTATCAAAGGAAAACTAAGAAATAATAAAACAAGAAAATAAAATTATGTACCAAAACAACAACTAACGTGCGGATACAAGGAAACAGAACTGTACAAAACAAAAATAAAAAAAAATTATATAAAGGGGAGAAACACTATCGATTGCAATGATTTGTTTTTAAGCGATATGTTAACTTATTAAACTGAATGGAAAGATTTTCTCGTAATCCAAAAATTAAGAAAACACAATGATTTTATGTGAAGCAAATGAAATACCCTGTTCGGGACGGTTTTCAATATATCCACAAATAAGCACATCACGGGGAAAGCTTTTGCCTTCCGTTCGCGATTTTCAAACATAGGTAGGGAAAATCACTGAATTTAGCAAAAGAAAATTACATCCAAATTTGAATTTAGAATCGCCTGGTACGAGAAAGAGACACGAGTTTCTTTCTGAAGCTGAAAACGTCCACGGATTCACTGCCTCAGTTCAAACGGTTACGGTTTTTTCTTTTGCGAATTATCTCGCGACTTCCGCCCCCCCCCCCCCCCCGCATACCTGTGACGCGCTTCTACCATAGACGCTTTCAAAAATAGATGGCGTAACGATGTCATTTTGCCTTGTTTTTTTTTCTGATCTTCCCACGCCCGCGGACCGGAGCTTAGGCTGCTGATTCGACAGAATGTTCCAGATTAAACACAAAATGAAACAAGAATTTTATAAAATATCGTATAGCATTGAGTATCACAATCACATGACTTTTTCGCGTGGAAATAACCGTCGAAGCAGATCCCACAGTTGTTTATTTATCGTCTACATGATGCAGGAGTGAAATTAAATATTTTTACTTTATACGTTTTGAAGCTTTCGAATTCTTACAGTTTTGTTAATTGCTTTACAACACCAATACAGGCGCATACAATCAAATTAAAAACGATTTGCGGGTATTTACCGCTAACGTTTTGTAAACGAAATACGGGCCCCGTTATTTAGTTTTAATTTTCATTTAATTTGAGTGAGTTGTGTAATTTGATTGAATTTAGATAAGACCTATCTCTTTTTAAATCAGAGATTCTTAACTGTGGGAGCGAGTTTTAAAAAAATTATTCGTGAGGGAATGTTTCGTTGTGAATCGCCCTGAATAATAAGCAGAACGATAGAAATGATGTATGAAAATGTATCCGCAATGAGTAAGAAACGTAAAGTAATGCGACATATCATGAAAGTCGCGTAAACTCTGCACGTGTGCATGAAAATAGCACCTCATTTGGGGATGCGATGGTGGCGGCGATGGGGCGAGAAGAACACGCTCGCTCGTCTTTATCAGTTCATTGTTAGTTAGTACCAAGTAGTACTATCGCTTTATGCATCTGGAATGCGCAAACATATTACGGTGGCGGTGGCGGCGGCACTTTTTGCCGCCGGTGCAATAAACAAGTCCAAACGTCAGCTATCGCGCCGCTGAAATAGTTTTTGTCCGCCATTTGCATTTTATGCTAATGCCCTTGGCGGCAAGTATGTCGAAGAGTAACTGCTTCCATTCTAACAACCACACTAGTACAACCACTCTTACTACTACTACTACTACATTAACGACGCGCATCGGGTTCGCCCGGAACCATTTTAACGACGGCGTTCGCGATATTTACATCTTTTTTACGTCCGTTTCCCGGTAATTGAATGGCGCCTCTTGCAATTTTATTCAACACAAGCCGGGCTATTATTTTATTAGTGCACGTAAAGAAGAGTGCAGCGGCTATAAACTTAACAAATTGAATCGAAGCGAACGAGGATCAATATAGGACCCTCTCGTACAAACAAAAACGAGATGTCGCAGACAATGTTACAACATTGTGTAAGAACCGATTAATTAATTAACTTAAACGACTTTAATGCCCGGTTTCTGAAACGGTAAATAACTTTATGTGAAGATGAAATTTTTATCGAGAGATAACTTTATGAAAACTATGAACTGTCTGAACAGATAAAATAGCGACATCTTACTATCGCTTTTTGACCTGACATTGCAGTAGGATAGACAAATTGAAGCGGGATTTGCTACGTCTCTGCTGAAGAAGCCCCAAGCGGGGCTGAAACAGCTGTCCAGAGGCTGCTCGAGGTTTTCACTGCAATCAAAAACGATTTGCACAAAATTTTTCTATAAACTGTCTGTTTACGTTACTAGGTATGCACTTTATATACAGATAAAGTTTTGAGAAACTGCTTTTAAAAGTTATAATGAGTTTATCTCTACATAAAGTTATGTGTCGTTTTAGAAACCGGGCATAAATCTGGGTGAATTAGTTTCGTGAAGTTAAAAAATCGAATGCCAAATATGAAATTCTGATTTTGAAAAATGTAACAAATAGCAAACATGATTTCAAATACTCGTCTATATTTGAGTGGGTGAAAGGTTCACGTTTTATATCAGTATTTGTTTTATGCAAGACTATCGAAAACAGTATACATTTAAAGTATAAAAGTGGATTCCCTTCAATCCTGCAGAAACGTTCGTTTAATGCAGTGCAGAGCTCCTATTGATAAAGTTAAACAGGATCAGCTGTACCGTGACCGAACACGTTCGATATCCTTAGCCGAGACGTCTAGGCCCGAGTCTAGCTCAACCCTTTTAAGTTTGAGGGTCCATTCCGGGCCGGAATGCTGATGCCCTTACACAGTCTGAAAATCCGGATCGCTCAATTTGCTTGCATCGCTCGCAATTTCCAATGCAAATCCCGTCGCTTTTGTCGTCGCCTTAATAATTGCGCCCTTATTGCCAAAAATGAGAACAAGACGCCGCGCGTCGCGTCGTTGCACCGCGCCGCCTTCGTTCGCTTTGTTTGCACGTCTGATCGCGCTAAGCAGTTTATAAACGGTTTGTTTGCGCTCGCAATTCATTAATTATCTGTTTTTCGTTTGGGGCTTAAGCGCTTATTTATTTTCTCCGCGGATTTAATGAACGCAAGCTCGTAAATTCGCCCCGAGTGTTGAAACCATTGTTTAGAAGAGTAGAGTCGAAGAATTTTTGTGTACGATTAAGTCGTTGATTTGTGCGAGGCCCGAAACTTTACCGTTCGATGAAAATTTAAGGCCGCGAGGAAAACGTGTGGGCGTTTAAAGTTAAGGGGAAAACAGATGCGAACTTTAGGGTCGAAAGTTGTTTGCACATTTTAAAAAGTACTTTGGGAAGATGCGCCAAGGCAACACCAAAAAAAAGCTTTATTAATCTAATTATAAAATCCTCCTCAAATCAAGGTCGTCACCTGGCTTGCGGCTTCATTTGTTGCAGATGCGAGATCCGACTCGCTGGCGAGCGACGCTTAATTTACATAATCCTCGTCACAATATTATTTGAAATGTTGCAGAAGAAAATCGATCGTGTTCAAAAAGCACCGACGACACTGTCTCTCAAAATACTCCGGGCTAATGGCGACCGGACGTTTAGTGCATTTCATTGTCAATCACGTTCCATAATGCCCTCTCGCCAAACTCCGATTCACTCACATGAATATTTCATGAGCGTCATAATTATTTCAGCCCAGTTTAACAGACCCAATTAAAAATATCGCGCCGGACATCGATTTTGTTGCGATCCCGTCCGCCAGAGGTCTTCTCACGGTTTTGGTTGCGCGGGAAACGGAATTAGCGCCCCGCAATTTTATTGCGCGTCGCGCAACTTCCAGGACGATAAAAAATTTATGTGGTTCTCTCGTACGTGTAAAAGTTTCTTATTCTTCGGGCAGCCAGCGTAAACTTGCATAATTCACGGGCGACTTTGTAGAAGAAACGAATGAGACAATCAAGCTCAGAGTTTTCAGTGCGGGGGTTTTACTATAACTAGGATTTTTTAATGGATATTAAATTCGTCCACAAAACCAGTCCCAAGGAGAAATAAAACCTGAAAAGGATTTTGTTGTGATTGATCAGCTTGGAACGTTTGAGTTCCCTTCATGCAATCCCTTGCAATCCGAACTCCGCGTAAGGTGAGTTACAATTGAGTCAGTGGTTTCTCTAACAGCATAATTTTTTTGTTGGCTGCGTCCAAGAACCGAACTCCTATGCAAAAGAAAACATTCATCTATGCTTTTCAAAGCCTGACAACTGCCAATTAATCAGGTATTTATGACCAGCGAAATCTATGCGCAAGTTAGTCCATAATTTCTTCCTTATTTAGACATTTTTTTATCTGGGATACTTCGATGCCAAACCTGATGAATGAAGTGGTGTTATTGAGCTTCCTGTACGTGTGAGTGGACCGTTCCTCGCACCTCAGGGAGCTGCGTACATCATTGCGTATCCCAGAAGCTGATATATAAATAAATTAAATGAAAAAAAAATAGGCTATTTTTGATACTCCGGGAAATGGGTTGACTTAACGTTTCGTTCGTCGATCGACGACCAAAGTTAGAGTTTTCAGTATGGGGTTTACCATAATTAGGATATTTAACGCTGAAAAAAAAATCCCAAGGATAAACAGCGCTTTCGTTGCATCTAAAAAGAAATCGAGGACAAAGAAAAATTCCGAAATCAATGTAGGAGATTCACAGAAAATTCAGAAACGCGTCAAAGACAAAGAAACCTCCAGAATCAATGGCAGTAGGACATTCACAGAAAATTCGTAAAAACGTAACCAGAAAGAGCTTTCAACGAGCTTTCTTTAATTCCAAAGAAAGAAATGGTTGCGTTCCATCAATGACCTGGAGCAATGACAGGTGTAACTTTTGATGAAAGACGAGGAGCTTTTGGGATAAGTCTCACTCGTCCATACTCGTTCTCTAAAAAGTTTAAGTTCACTTTTAAGCTTCCATGGCTGACCGTTATCTATTGAACTAGAACTTCAATCATAGTGATACGTCCAACCCTGATGCTGCTGTTGATTTTAAGTCTTCAGCTTGGTTGACAAGTTTCAAGATTTGATGCAGTGGAAGGTTCTAAAGTGAAAGTAAATGAAAGTTTGCTTGGGACAATCGTAGTACAGATGAAGGAATGAAAATGTATAAAAACGTAATCAGGAAGAGCTTTCCGCGAGCATTTTTCAATTCCAAAGGAAAATGTGGTTGTATTCCTTCAATGGATCTGGAGCAACTGGAGGTGTGAGCTTTTGGTGAAAGACGAGGAGCTTCTAGGACATGTCCGACTAGTCCAAACTCGTTCTGAAAAATGTTTGAATTCACTTGAAAGCTTCCCTGCTGGTCGTTGCCCTTTGGGGCTTCATGGATTCTGATCTAGAATGAGAATTTCAGTCGTAGCGATACATGCAAAGCTGATGCTGCTGTTGATTTGAAGCCTTCAGATTGGTTGATAAGCCTCAAGATTTGATGAAGTAGAAGGTTCCAAAGTAAAAGAAAAGGATTTTTTTCTTAGATCAATCGTATACATGAAAGACTATGCGGGTGTATCAACCATGCGAGTTCAAATTCTTCATTAAGCGCCTTAAGGCTTCTCTAGCCATAGCTTATTGAGTTCTGAATTGGAATATACGACCGTAAGGGTGTCTCCACCATGCAAGTTCAAATTCGTCATTAAACGCCTTAAGCCTTCTCTGGCCATTGCCTATTGGGTTCAGGTTTGGAATTTTTACGGTACGGGTGTATGTATCAACCATGCAAGTTCAAATTTGTCATTAAACGCCTTAAGTCTTCTCTGGCCATTGCCTTTTGGGTTCTGGATTGGAATTTCGAGCGTACATGCATCCAGAGTTGATGCTGCTGTTGATTTTAAGCCTTCAAACTTGTTGGTAGCCTTTAAGGTTTGGTACAGTGGAAGATTCTTAAATGAAAGCAAAATAAAGCTGGATTTGGATCTATGTGACAAGTTCAAAGTTGTGTTGAAAAGGAAAAACTTGAGAAGCTCACTTGATGAAAGCTTCTCGAGGCCGATGTTTATCTGTAACTTTTGGATTGCTGCGGATTGGTATTTCGACCAGATGGGCTTATGTCTTTAATAAGGTTTCGAAACTAGAAGTACCAAAGGAAACGTTTCCAAAAAAAAAATAGAGAAACTGTTTTGATCTATTTATTTAAGGGTAATCCTCTAAGCTTTTCGGCCAAAATTAAAAGCTTCTTTTGACCAATGCAGAAATTTGGAAAATGAAGTCAAAAGAAGTTTTCCACCAGACCTCCCAAAATGAAATTTGTAGGTCTTTGGTGAAAATTGGAAAATGAAATAGGTCTTTGCTGAAAATCGGGAAGCTATTTGGAGACATAGTGACCATATGAGGAATTTTCGATAAAATCAGGACAACGAACGACCGTTGAACGTGAAATTCCTAATTGACTACTAAATACAGCCTTCGGAACAATGGCCAACTTAGAACAATACAAATATAGAGTTACGGTACATCGAGCCCGCACAGTGAGATACAAACAATTGATATCGGCCGGGGTTGGTGGGGGAGGCGGGGGAACGCAGTAGAACACGGGGCGGCGGCAACGCCACAATAAATCTCCCCGGTCCCCGTCGCACTAAAGTTGCAAACGTACTGTCGAGTTTTAGAATCTCTCCCGCCTCGTACGTACAATGAATACAAGAACGCCGCCGCCGCTTCGGATATTGTGTATCATATGGAAGCACGGTTTAAAGTAGGCCTTGAGGAACACTAACACACCTAACTACTGGATATCGCGGCTTCGCGCGCGAAGGAATTGCGCGCCCGGTATTGTGATGGCGCGAATGCTGCTTTTGTTCTGCGTTCTGCGCGCTTCTTCTCCTTCTTCGTCTTCTTCGCTGATGAAAATTTTATGGGATTTAAAAATGCTCTCCCGGCGAAATTCAATCTAAATATTTTTGGATTACTATCTGCGTGTTCCAGAAGTTACCGCCTCACTTATTCAAATTTCATTCGACGTAGTTTCATTAGTCTTGAGAAAATGTTGTCAAGATGGCTGCTTCATCAATTTTCATCTGAAAACTTGTATTGCCCAGACATACATGTGCGAAATGTATTAAGGGAAGCAATAATCAAAAAGGAAAACTGACTTACCAAAACGATCCACACAAAAATACACTAGCAAGATGAAAGTCGGATCGATTGACCCGAAATAAAACTTGGAGTATCAACATCAAAGCCAAATTCTATGCAGATGAAAAATCAATTAGAATCCCTTCATGAATCGTCGTTAAAGAACAAAAAAATACCCCCCAAGATGCTCTACTCCACGACCCTGAACATAACAAAAATTGGCGCCCAACTGCAACGCTTGGGTTCACGATCTTAAAACTGAAAAAATTTGGCGCCCAACGTGGAGACTATTTTTTTTATTGTAGGTATTCGATTTCTCTTGTTTTGTTAATACGTAACAAAATCTTTTAAATACAAAGCAATGTTTAGAAGGTTTGAGTTTCTTATTGCGTGACATAAGATTGTATGACAGATAGGATGGATCTCGAAGGCTCTGCAGACGACAACTCATCTTAAATTGACGAAAAATATTAAACATCCGGTCTCATCTTTTTTTTGCGAAAGAATAAATTTGCTCACCCGTGTCACAGAAAACTACATAAATATTTCAGGGTGCACGAAGTGAGCGAGCGCATTGCCCCCTTCCAGACGGCGCGGCGGAACTTCCCCGAAATAAGTTCGCCGGAAAGTTTCGGCCGAAAAACTCGCCGGCTCTAACTTGCATTGTTGCCTTCTAACGCCCCATTCGAACTGCATCGAGGAGAGTTTCGAAATCTGAAGGTATTTTACGTCATTTAAATGATTCCTCCAAGCTCGACTGGAAACGCGAAAATATTCTGGAAAGTTCGAGGGTGTGGGGGGAGGGGGAGGCGCAAGTGGCTAACATAGTTTCGCTCGGAGCGCCAACACGTAACATAAATTGAAAGTTTCTGTAAGTCTATTGACGAAAAAAAAAATGAAGACGAACAAACAAATAAACAAATTTACAAACAAAAGATTTAAAAAGCGAAGATCACGCAAAAGGGGAAAATGGGGTAAGGCGGGGCGAAGCTGGGTTCGCTTAATGTACTAAGGACCGACTTCATAATCGAACCAAACAAGACCTTAAAATAAAAGTCACAATCTGATGTGTGAATCCCTATCTTTTCGCATTTTTGTGACATATGACTGTGACTTTTTCTTAAGTTTCCTGTAGTTCGATTATGAAGTCGGGCCTGAGATGTGCATAAACGGAAAATTTTATTAGGTTTGTTGACATGAAAAATGAATAATAAATAAAGAAAAGATCGTCGATGTTAATATTAAAAAAAAAAAAACAGGAAAAAAAAATAAAGTTGGAAAATTGAAAGCTTCACAACGAAAGAAAAATTAACAAAAACCTAGTGACGATCACACAAACTACAAACAGGCTTGTGGGGGGGGGGGGGGCGAACATGGTTCCAATGTGTCACATAAATTGAAAGTCACCTTAAGTGTATTAGTGACATAAAAGAACGAATAAGAAACAAGCAAACAATTTACGAAGTAAATATTAAAAAAATTGAAAAAGATAAAGTAAAAATAAAATTGGAAAAATTGAAGGCATTAAAAAGAATAAAAAATGAGAACAGTGAAAGCTTGCTTTGCAAATATGAGATGAAGCAGAAACAACTCGTAAAGAAAGTGAAAGAGAATGGCCGTGACACGTCTTGGAGAATTGTAACTGACAAGTAAAAAACGTGCAAAGTAAAAATGGCAATAAAAAACAATATATAGAAACAATACCTATTTTTTTAACAGAAACAAAAAGGCTGTTATTAAAACAACATTTTTACAGCACAGATGATTTTAATAAATTTAAAAAAAAACATTGAAAAATTAGGAGAAAATTAAAAAAAAATTCTAAATTATACGATGAAGTTACAAAAATCGAA
This sequence comes from Prosopocoilus inquinatus, assembly GCA_036172665.1. Classification (NCBI taxonomy): domain Eukaryota; kingdom Metazoa; phylum Arthropoda; class Insecta; order Coleoptera; family Lucanidae; genus Prosopocoilus; species Prosopocoilus inquinatus. The sequence continues at coordinate 6,858,943 of CM069873.1, forward strand.
TGCAATACAAAAAAAAAACATACAGAAAAAAATATTTTTTTGCAGTGAGGGAGACAAGATCAAATGTCCTAACGTTTGACTGAAGACTGACGTTTCACTGCTAACCATTCAAGAAGCATTTTCTAAACTTGATAAATCGGATTAAAAATGTAAATAACAAAGTATACAAATATGCAAAGGAAGACGTAATTTGAGTGATGGAGGGAAATTGAGGTAATAATTTCTAAGAATCGGTGCAAAAAGGAACGCGATTAAAATTTAAATTACTTAAAATATCTAGAAACTTGAATCGTTCAATTCACGTGGGTTATCTCTGCCCCACTTTGGGCGGCAAAAATTATTGTGTAATTGTGGGGGTTATGTCTGCCCCATGTTGGGCGCCAAAACTGCTGTGTAGAAAAGGCATGATAAAAAAAAGTATGTAATCGAGTGCATCAGTTTTAGATTATAATTACATCTGTAATTACATCTGTATGGTTTTAATTAAAACAAAAGACTATCGGCGCTGATCATAAGAAAAAGATAAAATAAAGGTAAATTAGAATGAAAAGACAATGTAAATGTAAAGAGGGAGGTATTTATGTCTGCCCCATGTTGGGCGCCAAAAGTGCTCTGTACAGAAGGTAGGATACAAAAAGTCTGTAATCGAGTGCGTCAATTTTAGGTTATAATTGGATCTGTATGGTTTTAATTAAAACAAAAGACTATCGGCGCTGATCATAAGAAAAAAAAAAGTAGAGGTAAATTAGAACGAAAAGAAAATGTAAATGTAAAGAGGGAGGCATTACGAATAATACGAATATACGAAAAGAAACGCAAACAGAAAGTAGGAATTATAGAGTCAATGGAAAAAGAGAGACAACAATCGTATTTATTAAAAAAAAAGGTATTAAAAAACAATTATAAGAACTGAAGTAGTTATGAGAAAAGAGAAACAAAATTTAAAAGTAAATTACTCCGCGGGAAAGTGATAATAACAGAAGGGCAACAAAAACGAAAAGTAGAAACTGTAAAGTTAAAAGAAGAAGAAGAAGAAGAAAAAGAAAGGATGGAAGCTAACCGATGCTTCAAAATAAACAAAAAATAATAATAATAACAAGACGAAACGGAAACAAAGAAAGGAACGAATGCTGATCGAAGAGTCGAAATTTAAAAATACAATAATAAATAGGGTGAAATAAAATTAAAACACACAGAAAGAAAAATGGAAAAAAATTCAGAGAAAGAAAATTAAAAAAAAATAGCACGTCAAATGCAATTTGGCAATTTGCAAAAAAAAACGAGAAACTGGAAACAGCATTTTTAATCACCACGAAAGAAATAATTTAACGACATCACGTCCACAATAAAAAAAGGGAAAACGGTCTTTCCTTCAAAAGAAAAAAAAAGACCAACAAGCAAAAACAGCGCAAAAGAGAGCCAAGGCATAATAAAAAAAAATTCAAACTGAATAAAGACATTTTTCCACGTGCAGGAAAAGTCGCATATATTAGTAGCTATTAATTAAGAAAAGTAATATACAGGGTGTTTTTATGTAAGAGTCAAATTAAGAGTTATTTAATTCTGTAAGTTCCCCGTTGTACCATCTGTCAATACGGCCCAAAAATGAAAGAAATCATACAGAACAAAACTGAAAAACATTTAAAATCAAAAAGAAAATACTTGTAGAAGGAAAAGAAAACTTGTAATGTTGCCTCCTAATGAATGAATCGAATGGTATCGACGGAAGTTTCAAACTTGAAGGCAATTTTATTAAATGAACTTGACTTTAAACGCCGAAATATTTATTTGCGGATTCAACACTGTGACAGTAAATTGCAACATCGGAATTGCATTCAATAATACGTGATGATGAAGAGCCGCGCAATATTAGTAATATTGCACATAGCTACATGAGGTGGGCAATTGGGCCATCATAATCACTGCACGCCATAAATTACACCGATTCATTATGCGTTCTCCCCCAGACCCAGAGCGTTCCGGCGCTGTTCTTCTCCGGCGCCTCCACCAAACTGCAACTTGCAGGCTTCTGACTTATGTTCTTAAGGCGAACTCGGTTTGGATTCATTAAGATTGCAGTTGGGTTTTCAAAAAGTCCCTTTCGTTGCTATTGGATACAACAAAATGAAAATTCCTCCAAAATTTAAACGCCTCGATGTGTTTCCGCGCCTCCACCAAAGCGCGAAATAAACGGATTCCTTTCGATTTATTCCGCCGTACCTCACGAACACATGTTTAATTTTTGCCACGCACGCGTCACAATTAGATTATTCGGCGTCGGTCAAAAGAAGCGCAAATTCAATTAAGGCGAGCGCACACGGCATTTGATGGACACTAATTTGTTTCGATTGTCGTTCCGCGCGAGGTGTTGAATTTTAATTTGGAACTGTCCGGCTTCGGATTTGGCGGTGCCGCTGGAAGGTGGGAGAGGACACAAACAGTAATTAATGAGAACTGAAAACGCGAGAGCGGTCGGTTTTAATTTGCGACAAACATCGCGCCCTGCCATTTTCAGTTACCTACAGTGTCAGTCTCCTCCGACGAAAAGCTCGATTTTAAAATTGTTGATTCCATGCGATTTGAAAGGATTTAGGAGTAACAAAGCCTTTGCGTTCAGTTACATCGTCTGACCTTTTCACACAGTAAGGTATTCACCAAAATCTTAAACTTCACTTTCAATATGCACGAGTCTTTATTTACCACCACATTTTACGCATGATTGGTATTTTGTAAAATGTTTTGAGGACTAACACTCTATATCGTTCAATCAGATCGTTATTGCCAATCTCACGGTCGCAGTCAAATGTCTACGGTGAAGCGCCGCCACTCGTGAATACGTCACACTTCAGTCAATGCTATCGTACTTACTATCGTACACGCCTTCGGTTGAAGGTGAAGCGCCACCACTCGTGAATACGTCACACTTCAGTCAATGCTGCCGTACTTACTATCGTACACCGTACTCGCCTTCGGTTAGGTACGTCGTTCAGTTCGCGGTGACCTCGAAGAAATGGTACTTCTACAGCGTATGCACTCGTACACTCCCCAGTAGGAGAAACAATAGAAGAAAAAGTAGACGCAGAAAGGTCAATGAAATGCCTTGATTTCAAACGTCGTAACGACATCACTTTCTCGGTGTTCAAGTATCATCTTACTAAACCAAGCGCATGTAGCACGTGGTTGCCGAAATGTAACTGGAAATAAACCCATAAAAATATGACCAAATATACATTTTATTATAAAAACAAAAGAAAATCGAACTACTTGCGACAAAAAAAAAAAGGGAAACAACAAAAGAAAAACGCAAAACGAAGGCCCTAAGCGCTTCACGGTCAATCTTGTGCGAAAAACAACCAAAAAAAAGAAAGAACAAAAGCACCAAGCAAACCAAAGGTTAAAACAAACTCATACAACTTAGAAAGATATAAAGAAACAATTGAAACAAAGAAGAAAACAAACGAATGTCGAACTCTAAATGCCACAGAAATAAAAAAGTTCGAGAACAAAAGGGCTAAGCACTTCATGGTCAAATTAAAAAAAAAAAAAATGAAATACATGACATTTGGGAAACATTGAAATTCGTGAGAAAAAACAATCAAAAAGAAACAAAAGCACCAAAGCAAAGAGTAAAACAAATTCAAACAACTTAGAAAGACATAACAAATAAAACAGAAAAAAAATGAAAATCGAATTAAATGCAACATAAACAAAAAAAAAATCGAAGACAGAAGCACTTTACAATTAAATTGAAAAATTGAAAAAATAAAATTTGGGAAAGAGCACGGGAGAAAAAGCAATCGAAAAAGAAAAGCGTTACGAGATCAAAGAAACGAGAACAAAAAAAAATTCATTTTAGAAAAAACAAAGAACGTCACAGGCTCGGATTTTCGGATTTTTAGAAAAGTGAAAACGAAAGTAAGCACTTCGCAATCAAATTAGAGAAAAGATAAATTAATTAAACTAAAATGTCAAATAAACATAAACAAGAAAATCAAAAATAAAAGCATATTGCAATGAAATTAAAAAAATAAATTAATGAAAACGAAGAAAAGGGCGAATGTAGGAAGAAAAAAGAAGAATAAACAAAGAAAACACAGAAATAAAGAAGAATAAACAAAGAAAACACAGAAATAAAGAAGAAAAGAAACGTATGAAAACGAAAACAGGGACCAACGAGCGTCAATCTCACGTCAGCAAAAGCCAATCACGTCAAGGGCCAAGAGTGAGGCCAATTAGACCATCCTTCCAGACGTTAACTCACATAAACCTGAAGTTCGCACAAACTGATCTATTAGAAAAAAAAACGGAAAAGGCGAGACGTAAATTTTATGACTGGGTGAACGCCTGAAATAATAATTTCCTAATGGAAAATCCCACGAATCAAATAAAATACGCCTGCATTTGCTTCGAAAGATGTTGTCATCCTATCAGAAGAAAACACGATCTCCCTACGACAAAATGTGTTATTTAAAATACACAAAAAAGCGCTGCGGCGGCGTCAGAAAATTTGCACCAATTCGAGGTCGGAATATTTAGAAACGAAGTGTAAACAAATCTTTTAAAATAAAACGCAAAACACGATGTTATTTGATGGTTTCGAATCTAATTATTTCAGGGATAATAGAAACTGGCGGTGAATGAGTTAACATTAAAAAAATGCATCATTGCTTTAATTTCATAATGATAAATGTTCAAGTATCAATCTCACGTCAGCAAAAGTCAATCACGTTAAAGGTCAAACGTGAGGCCAATTAGACCATCCATCGAGATGTTAACTCGCAAAAACCTGAAGTTCGCATAAACTGATTTAAAAAAAAAGACAGAAAGGCGAGACGGAAATTTTATGGCTGTGTGAACGTCCGAAATAATAATTTCGTAATGGATAATCGCACGAATCAATGAAATACGCCTGCACTTGTTTCGAAAGATAATGTCATCCTATCAGAAGAAAGTAGAATCTCCGTACGACAAAATTTATTATTTAAAATACACAAAAAAGCGATGCGGTCTCAGAAAATTCGTACCAATTCGCGGCCGGATTATTTTGAAACGAAGCCTAAACAAACAATTTAAAATAAAATGCAAGGCATGAGATTAATTGATGTTTTCGAATCTAATTATTAATTATTTAGTATAGAGCACTGTTGCAAAAGCTCAAATTAATATAATAATTGTCGAGTTAGAACTTTTGACAACGAGTCATATCATCAGACTTCATTAACGGTAGTAAGTAAGGGTCTTAAGTCTCTGCTTCATTAGTTAGAAACTCCATATTTTGAAAACCATTATTCATTTTCCGCGCGTTTAATAGACTATTACCCCCGAAAGCAGCATCCCTTAAACTAATTATTATTCAAATAAGACATCGTCGCTTTGAATTATAACACCGCATTAGTTTAATGCACTCTTCCTCGGTTCTTGAGGATTCAGCACCGCATTTAACGGTCGTCGTTAATGCGTTCGACAATGGCGATTATTTTTTAATGTAATCCCCCAGCATGCTCTGCGAAACTGTTGACGTGATTAGAGGGCATTAAACAGACGTCGTCGTCGTCGGATGCCTCATTGTAGTAACCGTACGTACGAGACGCCGAAGTCTTAGCCCCCGTAATAAGATCATTTCATTTGAATATCAAGAGCGAGTTCGGAACTTTGCTGTACCGTTGTGTTTTGTTGCGGCCGACAAAGGTCGTGTGTTGCTAAACTAGTTTATATTTTGTGTGTATAAGCTCCGTAAGCACGGTGTACCGCGTTTTCAGAGAAAACAGATAACGAGGGATTCTTGCTGATACTTTTGCGTTTCGTCTCGTTTCCCTTTCTCGCTCTTTCCAAGGGATTACGTCGGCGCGCCGTCAAGGTGTTGCTTTCGAGAGCATTTAGAAATTGTAATTAAATAATTAATCCTCTTACACGTTTATTATTCATGACTTCTAACAGCTAATTTCAGTACGTATGAGCTCTTTTTTCCCTCTTGGAATTAACAATAAAAAAAATCAGATAACTCTAAATATTGGATAAGTTGTTAGGGGTTTTAACATATTCCATCGCCTTGCCAACATGTTACCACTTGAATGAATTTACGTTACCTCCTGCTTAACTGACGAAAACGGTGGAAAGTTAGCGCTGAGGGAAACTATCAGCTGTCCCGAGCTAGAACTCAGAAGAAGATGGGCTGCGGTGAGTTTCAAGGGCGCCAGAACTTTAACCCTAACTGATTGCTACGCCAGTGCGCAACCGCTTCCTAAGGTTCGTGCCTCCAAAAAATGTGAATCGGTAATCTGTTTACGCTAAATAAAACGTAACTTAAATTATTCGGAGAAATCGCATGAAACTTAACGCACGGTTTATCTGCGTTATATACGAACATGTATTAATCAAATAGCACAAATAAAATAGCACGTTACGATTTGTCGAAGTGAAGTTCGAGAGGGTTGTTGTTCTTAATCAGTTGTCAAACGTAACCAACTATCATATAGTAGCGCCAACACTTGTCGGCATGTCGGATATCGTTTACATCAGTTATTGCCAACTGTTGAATGCCGGTGACCTTTGGGAAGGTCACATTGTTGCTGAGTGATAACCTCGGGTATCGAACTTCGCATATGCCCTCGGCAGGAACAGATTCGCCGTAAAAACAGAGAAACGGTAAACGGGAACGACATAGCGAAGAAAAGAAAGCGGATTCCTCTATTGAAACAAAGAAATCTAGTGTAAACATGGGTCACTCTATTGGGAAGGGTACACTGTTGCTAAGTGATAACCTCGGGTATCGAACTTCGCATATGCCCTCGGCATGAACAGATTCGCCGTAAAGACAGAGAAACGGTAAACGGGAACGACATAGCGAAGAAAAGAAAGCGGATTCCTCTGTTGAAACAAAGAAATCTAGTGTAAACATGGGTCACTCTATTGGGCAGGGTGCACTGTTGCTAAGTGGTAACCTCAGGCATCGAACTTCGCATATGCCTTCGGCAGGAACAGATTCGCCGTAAAAACAGAGAAACGGTAAACGGGAACGACATAGCGAAGAAAAGAAAGCGGATTCCTCTGTTGAAACAAAGAAATCTAGTGTAAACATTGGTCACTCTATTGGCGTCACTAATTACCTTTGTATCTGAAGTAGAAACGGGTTATCTACTCGGTAAAATTTGCTTACAACAAATCAAATGGTACACAAGGCACAAAGGATTCCAATCACGCTGTACTTAAATCAGAATTTTGCTCAAACTAGCAACAATTTACGAGAATTGTTCACAACATCTGTACCTTGTGGTAGTGAAATGCAAAGGAACGCTGTAGGTGATTGCCGGAAGCGAACGCACCAATGGCACAAAATCAAATCGACCAATCTGAATATAGTAATAGTTAACGTGACTTCTAGGATGCAATAGATGTCGTGATATCAAGTGGCGCTAACCAGGAAGGGAAGTAGTGTTACCATCTTACATCAGCAAAACTATACCTATCGTTAAAGCTGAAACTAAGCAGGAATTTAACCCATAACAGACAGACGTTTGTTTCTATGGGCCCCGTCCAGGCATTGAGTCCGCCTCTGCCTATAGTTTTCTACCGTTTTCTGACATAATTTTCAATTTTTCCAGACCTATCACCTTTTGAGTCCTTGCGTGCGATTCCGCCAACGCCCTACGTTTCTTTTAAGACGTATCAAGTCTCGTTTCAACGGATTCTTGGAGATTTTTATGACATAACCTTCGCTTGATTTTTAAGGGCCGTCTGCTTAAGCCATTCACGACTTTTCCGTTAATACCAAATTAACTTAGGATTTTACGTGCTTCATAAGTAAGGGACCTTGACATTTTTAATCGCCGGAAGGTTTCAGCATTCTCGACGGCAGTTTTGCTTCACCTTTGTCGTTGTTGAAGTGTACTTTTCGTTATTGTCAGGAAAGGTCACGTTCGTTGGATCTGCGGATGGATGCTTTCCTAGTAATTGGTTAACCTTAAGCTTCTTTCTAAGTTTAATTACGTGTGGAGGGGGGCTGGGAACTCACTTTTCATCCCCTTTTGTCCCTAATTCTTTCAAACAATCCGTACAAAGTTGGATCTTCATTTTCTTTGTGAGTAGCGTTTTCTGGTTTATATGAAAGCCAGAAAACGACTTTCCAGTTTGTTCTCCTCCACGGTTGCTCGAATGGTGTTTCGCTTGTATTTTCAGAATTGTCGAAAATGTTTTGCTCTTTCCTCTCTCTCTGGTTTTTAATTTTTCCTTGGGTTTCAAGAAGGAAAGAAGGAAATATAACAAAATGTTTACAAAAATGCAAAACTTACTTTGCAATATAATTTAGAAAAATTTGAAATACGTAAATTAAATAAAGAAAAACGTGAAATTTAGTTTAAGTTCTTTTTAATTAAGACCAAATGACATTTTAAACTACCAACCAAAATTTTTGTAAATAATGAAAAATAACTCAACTTGACAAAGTGAATAAATGGCAATGAAACTATAATAATGCAAAAAATACCCTTAATGAGTGCATAAATTAGGCGTAATATTGCGGTTTCCATACCCTAGATCTTATTCACGGGCGGTGAGTCGTGTGCAAAAATTCGAGGAACTGCTTCACCCTGACTTTGTACGAGTTAAGATTAATTTATATTATTTAATCGCAACATTTAATTTTTATAAAAACTTTACATCTCTACGTTCTGAATGCTCGATCCTTTACATGAGAGCGTAGATCCAGATGAAGTATTTGCTTTGTTGAGTTCATATATTCACATATTCACATATTCCAAGTTTTACTGCGGCCCAGTCGATCCAAATTTTAGTTGGTGTATTTTCGTACGGATTGTTTGGTAAGTTAGTTTTCCTTTTTTTTTGTACACAAGCTTGAGTGATTGTTCGCTGATTTTTAGGCCGCTCCGATCACCTTATTTGGTGCTTATTTTCTGATCATGTAATCATGATTACGCAAATTATCGCAAAAATTACTTATTTAATATTAAAATAATATTGTTTCAAAAGAGATGTCTGTTTTGCATTTTGTTATAGTAACTGCAGCGTGTTATTTAACGGCCTCTTACTAACGGTGTCGTTCAGAAAATTAACAACTCACTTCTTCCACCAAGCTGAAACTCAAATTACACGTTCATTAGTTTTGTTGTTGCGATAAGGACGATCGCGATAGTACCTTGTAACTTGACTATTAAGACTAAAACGTTTCGCAATTATGCAGCCAATTCGCGAGAAATTTACAAGTCATAATTAGAAATTATCGCAGCAGGCTAACTGGAAAGCGCACCGCACTCACACACATACTCGCGCCCTGAATCCGTAATTAGGGGCGCGCGGAAATGCACCGCGGTAAACAACAACCCCGTCAAGAAAACTCAGTTTCTTATAGAGCACCGCGACGCTCGTGCCGGTGCAGCGACAATTTTAATTATCTAAACTACCTTTGTATGTAGAGTCTCGACGTTTCGCCAGTTTATTTACGCCTGGGCTGTAATTTTCACCTTGCAAATGAATGCAATTGAACCCCCTCCCCCCTCCCCACATTCATATAGTTGGTAGACCCAAATCACGTAATGCAAGCTGGGATTCCCCCAGATGTGAAATCGTTCTGATAGAGCCATTCGTATCGTGTCGCAGACGTGAGCATCGATCTTTCATTAGCATTGATAGCAAGGGGTAATAAAGCCTGGTTCAAACGTAGCAGCTTGATTAAAATAATAACGTGTCGGTTGGCTTGAGTAATAAATTTGATTAAAAAGCTTTGCAATGAATTAATGATTCATTTCCTACTTATTAGTGTGAACTCTCTATGAAAAATGCCATCGAACGTCCGTTCTAATTAAGGTTTTTCTATCACCTGAATGAATGACTAAAGAAAAAACGGTAGCAAATTAGCGCTGAAGAAGACAATCGGCTGTCCCGAGCTAGTTCTCAGAAGGGAACGCGCCAGGTCAAAGGTTAAGGGCGCTAGGAGGAGTGACCCTGACTGATTTTTACGCCAATGCCGAACCGTCCTCCAAGGACCGCAGCGTCCGCCAAAATTTCGAAAAATTCCCAGGAGAATAATCCACCGTTGCATACAAAATAATTGTTCGTCGCAACAAAACCGCAGGTAGCACTTAAAACGTACATTAAAACAAAAGATAAATACTATGTCAGTACAAGAGGCGTACGCGGCATTGAAAATACATGACTCGGTGGGTTACACAAAAAAAAATGCTAATCAGCGATTAATTTAATTCTCCGATTAGGGAACGTCATTGGACGAAGTTAATTTCTAAGATAAACTTCAATAACAGTCAATGTTAATCTTCACAAAACGTGAATTGGTACTCTATCCGACTTAAATATAAGTAGTAATACTAGAGGGATCCTAGGACGACTCGATGGCATGTCCATCCGCAGTGACCACCGTTGAAGATCATCCCCATGTTTAGGGATGGTTTTTAGTGCTGAAAAAGTAATTGAGGGGTGTTTTTTTTGTGCAGACGAAACCTCTTCGGTTCTTGTAGCTGAAGACTTGTCGACAATGACATAATTTTACCAGAAGAGGTTGCTGAGTATTTCTTTTTTTGCTCAGGTTGCAAGAGACCGTTGACAATGACTAGAGGTGGTCGCAGAAGAATTTTCTTTCTGGTTCTCGAAGAAGTCGTATAGCTGAGACTTGTCGACAATGACGTAATTTTACCAGAAGAGGTTGCTGAGTATTTTTTTTCTTTTTTTGCTGAGGTTGAAAGAGACCGTCGACAATGACTAGAGGTGGTCGCAGAAGAATTTTTTTCTGGTTGTCGAAGAAGTCGTATAGCTGAAGACTTGTCGACAATGACGTAATTTTACCAGAAGAGGTTGCTTAGTATTTTTTTTTTGCTGAGGTGAAAGAGACCGTCGACGACCCAGCTTAATTTATTCCAAAACAATATTAAATTAAATCTACACACAAGTGGCAGTATATCTGCGTTATACACAAACATGCATTAAAGCAGCAGTGTGAGCAACTGACGACGACTGTATCGCACCACGCATGAATGTTAAAAAGAAACTAGTGACTTAAACTGTAACAACTTGTTTGGTTTTTATACTGAAATACATTTCGCTGGCGACCACGGATTAATTCCGGTTGAATTTTGGGCTAATTAAAACAAAAACGTCCTTCATTTCATTCCAAATAATTCATTCGTTTCTGTACATTACGAATGTTTTGCGAGCATTAAATCGCGCTGATACTTTTACATATTTAATTTTTTTTAAATTTTAATATTTAATGCCAAAAAACGAATAGAACGCATTCTGCAAAGTAATAACAACGCGATACCCGGACTTATTGTCAGCGGAAACAGAATGAGGATTAATTAATTTGTGTTCTTTATAAATAATTCTGATTGGTTCAGCTACGAACGGATGTTACGGATGTACGAAGTTAAATTCAATAAATAATTAAATACACGTGCATTGCTCCGACTGCTGGTTTTAACCAATAGGAAGTATTGTTTTCTCGAATCCATATTCCTGTGAAATTATTGGGCCGCAAGTTTTGGCACCAAGAGATAAAAAGGAGTTGAGTTGAGGCGCAGCGAGCAAGGCGGACGTCGCCGTCAAGTGTAATCTTAAGCGCGCATTCTCGAACCGATTTGAATTGTGAAACTAACGCGTGTTCGTAACTTTGTAAAGCCCACCTGCAACGGTAAACGGACTCGAAACTGCGCCCCCATTGGCTAACTCGTTCTGATATATGTTCGCCTTTGTAAACCGCTTTTGAATCGATAATTGTTATACATTTGTAACAAACTGACATTTGTTTCTAGATTTTTTTTATTTTGCACGCGAATCGTGCTCCGATCCCGCTACCGCTCTCCCTTCCGCGTAGTACGGGATTCTCGTACAGTCTTACCTGACATGGGCTTCTCGTGTATCAGAGTGGGCATCTCACTCATTCTTACCTGAAACGGATTTCTCGTGTACCTACCGCAGAGTGGGCATCTCACTCATTCTTACCTGACACGGGTATCTCGGGTACCTACCGCAGAGTGGGTGTCTCACTCATTCTTACCTGAAACGGATATCTCGTGTACCCACCGCAGAGTGGGCATCTCACTCATTCTTACCTGACACGGGTATCTCGGGTACCTACCGCAGAGTGGGCATCTCACTCATTCTTACCTGACACGGGTATCTCGGGTACCTACCGCAGAGTAGGCATCTCACTCATTCTTACCTGACACGGATATCTCGTGTACCTACCGCAGAGTGGGTGTCTCACTCATACTTACCGTATAACTCGTCCGATGTTCGAACCTCGAATCGTACCGTCGACCGTAAGACAATCGTCCGTTTTTATGGCAAGGAAGTTGCATATACCGATTTAAGACAGTAGTATGAATAAAAATTGTGTTGTTGGATTGTTCAGCGTCTTTCATTTTCACTGAACCTGGACACCGACTAGCAAACCCGGATTCCTGATCGACGAGCCGATGAGGACATCGGAGGGACGTCAAGAAACAACACAACAGCCGGAGAAAGACGAACCGTTACACATTTTCTAATAAACGAACTTACTTTCTGTGCTTTAATTATTGTTCTCCGAGTCATTATTGAACGTTATTATCGATCGGCTTTCTAACTTTGCCCGTAAATAAAATTACATTTCTTCTCTATCGTTGAGTTCCTATTAGCCGTGCATAACAGAACATTGACCAATCCCAATCCCGTTGCGCAAAGACTTTCATCGGAAGCCGGATCGTAGTGGTAACATGGATTTACTTGCGAGCAAAACTCGTTGATTGGCTTCTAAAATTGTGTGGCTTAAAACTGATCTATTTAGATCGCGGTTCGAGTACTGATAAAACGACTTCATTGGTTTACCATCGTACTACACGTATCTTGATGAATTATAAGAAGTCAATTAATTAACGGTGAAAATTGATTCGGTCGCCAAAATCGATTGCGAAAACGCGAACACCCAAATTAATTTCGGCGCGCGTAACTTTTAACTAAGTGTGAAATTAAACGAACTGACCTGTTAAATTGTCTTCTGCGCTAGTAATTTCATACACGGCCGGGCTTTTCGTGCGCGTAGTTTTTCGTGGGGAGGGGGTGGGGGAGAGGAGTGGGCGGCGAAATGAAATTTTACTGCTGCTTACCTACTTCGGGTTAGCATCTGCCGAAACGTGGCGTCGGTAATAATGATGTTCTTCTGTTGCAGGCAAGCTTCCAAGATGAAAATGAGCAAAGTGGGTAACCAGACGAATTCTCAGGACCCGCAGGCGGTGAATTCGAGGGTTTTCGTCGGGAATCTCAATACATTCCAGTGCTCCAAAACGGACGTCGAGAGGATGTTTCAGCGTTACGGACGATTAGCCGGTAAATATGAGAAGCCAAGTTCTTATTTATAATCGCGTTAATTTTTTTCCCTCGTCCCGTTCGCTACATTTACCGCGGGAATAAAACAAAACGAAGGGGAAAGACGAACACCCCTGCCATTTTGCGTAACGATTATTTCAGTTTTGTGGGGGGGGGGGGTTAGTTGACTGTGGGCGAGCGTAACGGCCCAGCTCAGTTCTTGAATAATTTTCAAGCAATCACGATCACTAATTCAAATATAAATTAATAATAATTCAGTTCCAATTATTACATCTTATTTCCACCATGATCACAAAAAAAATTAATTGGAGCAAGCACTGGTTGTCTTTGTCTAACGCGATCAGTCTTATACTCTACTATAGAGTAGAGTACGACGAGAAGAGAAAACAAATTCCCCCAAGAAACGAAATCCCTTTCGAAAATTAAAACATATTTTAATGTTTTACTTCGAAGGGAATGGGGGGAGGGGGGGGGGTGGTTTCTTTGAATGTGTCTCTCTTTCTTGCCAGTTTTGTTGCTTTGAGATGGAAGTTTTTGTGAATGCCCCACGTTGGGCGCCAAATTTTATAGTGTTTTCGTTGATGTTTAGCCCCACGTTGGGGCACCAAATTTATGCAATGCTTCGATCGATAGGAAGGTGCTTCACTTCACGTCGCACATCAAAATTAATGCAATGGTTTGTGAAATTGGGGGTGTTTTCTTTTTCGTTCCTGGATTTCTTTTTATATTTAGCTTTATTGTTCTTGGATTTCTTTTTAGGTTTGCTCCATTTGTTCTTGGATTTCTTTGGTCTTCTGTTCGGATTGTTCTCTCAGGTTTCTGTGTTATTTATTCTGTTCTGTTTGTATTTTATTTTGTTCCAATTGTTCTTGGATTTCTTTGTTTTTTTTTTTTTTTTTTGGTTTAAATGTTCTGGGATTTCTTTGACTTTTTTTAATTCCGGCGTATGCGTCATGGCCAATACACTTTTCCCTTTACGCATTTTTCTTATTCACTCACAATTTTTTTTTGCCCGGTCGGAATCTTACTTCTGCCATTTGTCAACTGTTTCCTTTTATTTTAGATGAAAATTCATTGAATTTTCGATAGCACCGTACACTGGTGCGTCAGCATCACGTAAACGCTTCTCGAAATGCCTTCGTTTTTGTACAGTTTATGCATATTTTGCTATTTGTGCATTGTTAATCGAAATAATTATCACATCAAAATGTAGGTGGCGCTCAATATCACTCCTAGAAACTCCACTCTTAGATGAAAGTTATCTGGTTTCGAAATTTATTTAAAATTTGACGCACTGTTGGCAATCCGATGATCGAAATGTTGAAATTTCAGACAACTTTCAGTGAGACGTAGGGCAGGCAGGTGGCTCAGTGGTTAGCCTAGCCAACTTACAAAGTCGGGTCGTGGATTCGAATCCCATTATCGAATTATTACGTATTATGTGACTGTCTGAAATGGTTGTTACCAATAAGATAAAAATGGCGGGTGCTACGCACGGCTTAAGGCGAAGAAAAAGAAGTGAGACGTAATCAGATAAATTTTGATGATTTTGTGATCGCTGACGAATCTAGTGGTGTCATTTCAAAGTAACTTTTAGCATGTCTTTAGATAACTATTACAGTCTTAAAATAATTAGTTCACCAAACGTTAAGAATGAATTCTTCTTTATCAACTCACGTACCGACCTACAAGAATTTGCGAAACGTAATTTTGATTCACTTTTGAAAATATTTGGGTTTTTTTTTGCATTTCGCCAAGAAACAGCAAATGACGATCAACACCTGTTTATTTCATAGATAAGGAACAAAAGTTAAAACTTTTCTTTTCTGTCATCGATTATGTTTTATTTTTCTAGGCGATTTTCGACGAAGAAAATCATCATTCTTATAAAATTATTTGTTGTCACTTTTTTTCTTTTTTCAACCATACCAAAAGAAAACAAAAGATTTTCTTTCATTCAAATCGTCGACCGCATTCTGGTCTGGGTTGCGTTCAGATTTATAAGACGGAGTGCAAATTGGGCGTGTAATCGTGTCTTTCTCATTCACGATTATTGACGTATCTTGCGTCTCTTTTATCCGTTTCAAGAAGCATCATTGCCATGGAAACAAACGAACTTTCACGTCCTATTCGTGTAGCCCGTTGTCATGGCAACGATGTAAACAAAATACTTCTTGAAACAGACGAAAGAGACGCAAGATACGTCAATAATCGTGAGTGAGAAAGACACGATTTCACGCCCAAGTTGCACTCAACCTTATAAATTTGAACGCAACCCGTAATTACACGGTCGATCGTCTTTTCTTTATGTTTTGCGATGAAAAAAAAGTAATTATTTTCTGTTTTCTTCGTTTCATTGGCCGCACAACTTAAAGGCCTGAATTTGGCCAGAAAAAAGTCTCATGTTATCTTTTTCAAGTTGAGACCAGTGTTGCCACTTTTACGTTAAGGCTCCGCCTTGTAGCGTTTTCGATTCACCTGCACTGGCCGCATTTAGAGTACTTGCATTTTGTTTAAATTTCATTAATACGAGAGGGAGATACTCTGAGTTGGACTTTGGTGTAACCAATCTAAAATGATTTTGGCTGACCTCTATTATAAGTTGTATGTTACACAGAACGACCAAAAATGAGATGTGATACGTGTGAAGTTGCAGCTTTGTTAATTTTTAGGTGTCCTGTCGTTAACTAAAAGTTAACTAAATTAAACCTAAAAATGAACCTTCACACACATGTCATTTTTGCACCGTCAGTCATTTCTGTTCGCATAGTATTTTTTTTAAAGTAAATATTTGAGAGTAGGCTGTCATTTTCTTTTCCATAGATAATAAGAAAACATTCTTGATTAATATAATAATAATAATAATAATATATTATATAATAATAATAATAAATTGTTATATTGTTGCATTTGAAATAAATCGTTATGTCATTAAATAAAAATACGATTTATCAAAAAGAAAAAAGCTATTCAAATTTATATTATTTGACTGAGTTAAATCGAGTTTATTTTAACGCCACGTTAAAAATAAAACTTCCGTTCTGAAAGCTAATAATAAAAATAAGGAAAAAGTTCCAAGAATTAAAAAAAAATATTTTTCCAAGATAGGAAGTTTGTCAACATGTCAAAGAGGAGGTCTGTTACATTTTTTGTCAGACTTTGTATAAGGAACAGTATTCGTTGCAATATATTTTAAACGCCTCTCTAACTTCTTTCCTTACTTCCGTTCTTTCCGCTGTAATTTTTTTTTATGAGCTTTCAACCCTATTCTTGCAGTTCTTTAACTTTTAAGTTCTGTTTCTAGCAGCTATCTGAAATGTCGTTATTAAACAGTTATCTCCATTGGCAAAAATAAATGATGTATAAATTAAATTAACTTCCATACGCAGCGATATAAGCGTTTTGTATTATTTTTATTCAAGTTTAATTGCCTATCAGGCATTTAAGGACCTCGTTGCAATCTATCCGACTTGGAGCAGGCTTTAAAATTGTACGTTGAGCGCTTTGTGTTTGTGATAGCTTATGTTATGATGAGACAGCAGCATCGTTGTTATTTGCCATTTTCTCACAGTGCAAGGTTCAAAACCCGACCGCGCGATGTCGTGACGAAATGCATTGTTTAATTTCGTCAGAATTCGGTGTTTTTTTTTGAAACCGTTTCGTTAATTTCTTGATTAGTCATGCTGCACCTTATACTATTGTACTAGATATTTCAATTTCTCATATTTTCTTGCGAGTCTTTTTAAATTGCTTTTTTGATTTACGGATATCCAAAGGTGTTCTATTTTATTACACAGTCTTTATTTCTGGAACCGACCGATAGAATGAAAATTCCATTTCCAAGTCGGAAGAAGACAGTGATTGAATTACGCCCCATCTCCGAGTGCAAGGGTGAGATTTTCGCGGATTTTCACCTCGCAGAAATTAATTCCACGAACTATTTAATAGTATATCTGCATCGTAGTCGTGCGAAATTCAGTGTCGTCGTTGCCTGCGATATTAAATTCAGGAAACGATCTCCGGGCCTCACACGACATCATAAACAATCACGTATTCATGAGATGGCGAGTGTAAAGTATTAAAAGGGTACCGCACCGCGTCCCCTAAGGCCCTCCCGACACGCACGCCCCTCGAAATATGTGTTTTCACGGGCGAGTGGAAAAAAAGCAAAAATCCGTGCGCGCAGGGGAGAAATAACGCCGCTGTCACCCCGTAAACTGTGTTTTATGTCTTGCGTTTGTTTTTCAGGGCTCTGGATGTTGTTTGACGGTGCTAATTGATATATGCCCGCGGGATTTAATTACACGTGGACGATTCAGGAACACGTGACGTTACGTTAACAACGCTTTTTTACTTTGTTTGTGCAGGCCTAGGCTACGTTTAATCCGGTAAATTAATTCTGAATTAATTCGGTGAAAGGACCCGAGTTAATTAAATTGTTTTTGGGGAGAAATCTTTTTTGGGGACACGTTCATAATAGATTTATTAGTTGTTTGTGTGCAGTTAATTTCTAATTTATTTATTATTTATGAGTACTGAAAAATTCGAATCCTTACATTACCAATTGCTAAGGATTATAAAAAAAAGTGTCTGAAGGTGCTGAAAATTGTTCTGTCTTTGTGCGTTTTTTTTTTTTAATGTTTCTGTATGTGATATGCCGTTTTCTTCCATTTAAATCTTCCACTTGAAATCGATTGAATCCGACCGAACATAAAAGTTTCACCGCAACGTTCTCCTCGAACATCGGAGAGCACCACTCGTCATTAATAGCGATTCGCCCTCAAGTACGTTTCAACCCCGATATTCGAAACGTGGCCGACTATTTTCGCGGCCAAATGAGCCGTGAAATATTCGAAGAGTTACGGCGTCAGCTCATGAATTCGTAGGAGACGCGCCTCGAGGGGTGGAAGAAGAACCGGGGGCGTCTGCAAATTGTGTTATCTTCGTTTTATTCACTTCCCTCCTTGTACTAGTAGTATCGATGGTCGTTGTCGGCAGACGCAGTAATGAAATCTCATTGGAAGTGATTTATGGACGCAGTCGGAGGAATATTTCAGCGGAAGTTGCTTAAGACCCCGTTGCATACGAATGAGGAATATTTTGAAAAGGCGGAAGAGAGATGATGACTAGAGATTAGAGGAGCAACTTTAAATCGAGAAATTTAATTTCTCTTTTACCGGCACACATGCATTTTTAAATCACGCTTCTAAATTTTACATTTACTGCCAACGTGGTAAGGTCCAGTGAATTTGTTTTCGGTCGGCTCTGACTTCGGAAATTAGTCACACATCGAACCTTGTCGTCGTTAATTATTTATCCTTCGAAAGTACATGCGGATCGTCGCCGAAATCAATACCGAATCGCCGCAGCTCGACCCAAATAGATAAAACAAAACGCAATCAACGCCCAACAATAACGTTTCGGTATCAAACCGGCCATCAATAAAGTTAATTAAACTAATGAAAGCGCCATTCATCTGGTTGGTTCGCAAATGCACTTCGCACGAAATTGCGCAACACATAAACGCACAAGGTTTGTTTACCTAAACCAAACCTGAAGTCATTTTCAAATTACGTGTTTAATGTGTGTAACAATTAGGAAAGAAACTACCACTACAGTCTTTAACAAAATAATTATATGTACCTATTATATTATACCGGGTACAACACTCCAAGTCAAAATCAGTACACACTCTACATCAATGTAGGTTGGCAGCACGATTTGTATTGTATGTATCCACCATTATAATAGATTCTGCGAATTCAAAAACGATTTACGTTGAAACTCCATTATGATATCAAACTGCTTCGTGAACAATCATGTGTGTCTACTTGCAAGGGGTTCACCCTGTATAATAAGGGGAGAAAAATCCTTTGTTTTATTTATAATGTCCTTGTAGTAAACTGAGCTCATCAATGATTTAATCCAAAATAATCATAAGGTTTATTCCCTTAGGATCATAAGATCATTTTAGGAATCTATTTTATCTTCCTCCAAGTTTACGAATGCAAAAAAGTCTCTCTCTGCGTTTCATTTCTCCATTATTCCTCTGCGGATTGTCGAACAAATCAGCTCTCTCTCTCTCTAATGAGGTGGTTTTTGCACTTTGACTTTCGTCATCATCAATGTTGTCGGTCTTAATGAAATTGCTGCAAAAATCCTGAAGAGAAAAGAATTTGCTGAAGGAAGATGAAGAGAAGAAAGCCTTTTGAAGTTGAAGCACTATTAAAGCTCTGTAAAGATGATCTTCTCTTTGGAGGTCTCAATGTTATCGCTGTTAAGTGTATTTGCTGAAGAATGATGAAGAGAAAAAAAGCCTTTTGAAGCTGAAACACCACGAAAGCTCTGTAAAGTTGATCTTCTCTTTGGAGATATCAATGTTGTCGTTCTTAAGTGAATTTGCAGTAGGAAGATAAGAGAAAAAGAAGCCTTCTGAAGTTGAAGCACCACGAGAACTCTGTAAAGTTGATCTTCTCTTTGGAGATAGCAAGGTTGTCGTTCTTAAATGAATTCGCCGAAGAAAGATGAAGAGAAAAAAAAGTCTTTTGAAGTTGAAGCACCATTAAAGCTCTGTAAAATTGATCTTCTCTTTGGAGGTGTCAATGTTGTCGTTCTTAAATGGATTTGCTGAAGAAAAATGAGAGAAAAAGAAGTCTTTTGAAGTTGAAGCACCACGAGAGCTCTCTGTTCATCTTCTCTTTGGAGATTTCAATTGGGACAATATGGCTTTTATGAAAAAGGAGCTGCGCTACGACTTTTTTCTTCTTCTTAAATTTGATTGGCTAATAAAAAGTAACGCCCTATACTCTATTGTTTTTTTTTTTGATAGACGGAAGTTTACAAATCGTTAAAACGATTACACAACTGATAGATGACAAAAAAAACCAAAGTTGACCCGAATAGCTGCTGTTTTATTCCTTTTTATGCCATATCCATTTACAACTTCCGCGTTTTCCGCCTATCAATAAAAAATAGGCTGTAGGTCTGAGAATTCCCCGCGGACTGCCACCATTTTGACTCCAAATTTAAGCGGCAAATTTGAATTCGTCTCAATTGCACCGCAACGCTCTAGATTAATTATTTTAATTATTTCCCATGGAATCAATGATTGTAACTATCGTTTCCGTGGAGTTAACTCGAACTTAAATTTTAACTGAAAAGCTGCTTTCTTTCGCTTAAAAGTTTAAATCTGATTTTGATCAGTTTGAATCTGGATTCTGTAGTTGTTGTAACAAAATACCTCGGATTTGAATTATTGATTGACAGTTCGTCTGCAAATAACTGCAATTCAGTCCAAACAAAACATAAAAATAGTTTGATTCGAAGAGGAAAGAGGATTATCGATCCGGACTGAAATTTCAAGGAAAGTGGGGATTAATCCGTTTGCAAAAGAACGTCCGTCTTTGAAACTAAACGCGTTCGGACCAAGTTTTTGTAAGCGAAAGAAAGCACCTATAATGACGCAAATGGCTCGAACTGACAGAACAAAATCATGTACACAGACGCACTATTTTGTTTGTTTTGTTTTTCTTTGTTTTGGGAAAGCAAAAAACAAAAAAAAAACTGCAACAGATTTTCGTATGTTTTTCTTAAAATGCGAACTCGTAACGATGGTCATTCCTTTTTTTTATTTACGTGAACCAGGCAATGTCTGTGTTGCACTTATAGGGGTAGGTATTGCACTTGCCTAACTTCCCTTAAATGGCCAAATGGTCTTTAAGGTATCGGATATCGTTAGGGTAAATTTTGAATAAGGGACGACGATACCTTTGTATGGCCTCGATTACATTTGGTCGTAAAACAAATAAGGGTTACATACTTTGATCGATAATTGAGAATTGAGCAATTTGGGGGTTAGAACAATTCCGAATAATGAAGAAGAAAATTGTAAAATTGTTTTTGCCACGCATGAAGTCACTTTTACGAACTTAGGGAGTTTATTTAATTTACATTTTTCTAGGCGTAGCATTTGGAGGCTTTTTTTTAATACACAGTTAAGGTCACAATGGGTTGTGGAGTTGCACCCCTCTATTAATTAGGTTTTCCTCTACTCCTCATATATGCAATCCCCTACTCCCTAAGATACTCCTCCATAGGCAAGCCTATTACCGGAGAAGGTGAACGTTCCTTAGACCATAACGAAATTACTATTATCCGAAACCAACTTCCTTTCAACAAAATATTGAACAGTTTGGTGGATGGAAAATAAGGGTCATTTTGTATACTGACTATCCAGAAGGGATTCACGATTTCGTTTCAAATCTCAAGTTACTTCTTCGTACTGAATTGTAACCTCTTCGGAATCTGGCAGCATTACATTTGATTTACTATTTGCTTTGTTGGTATTGGCTTTCTTCAAAAACGAAGTATTATTCGATCTAGATGCTTAAGAACATTTTTTTTCTGTAGTCAAAGTTGGCTTAATTGCCTACTAAATATGAGCCCTAAGAGCTTGATTTGGCTATTTAATAGTTACAACTTCCCAACCCCAACTTCATCTTATTGAGAAATGTTTAGACAAAGCATTTCTCAGTAAGATGAAGTTGAGGGAGGGAGGAGCGAATACAAGAATTTTCCTTTTCTGGCCAATACTGCCCAAAATTTATTAAATATGAAGACCTAATTGAGTTCAATTTCATGATTTAATTGTTGCAAACGTCTTTCTGTTTTAAATTGCGGATTGGGGACGGAAAAATTTTCCCCCTTCTCATTCTGGTCGTAGTTTTTAAAGGCAAATCTTTTTTTCCTCATTTCTACCAACCAGAATTACTTAGGATAACGGCACCGTAATATGACTGTGAATGACGTCATCTAGCATTGAAAAAAATGACGTACATTGGCGTAAAGCAAGCGAGAAAAAGTCTACTAATTTCATAAGAGATTAATTTATGTTTTTGTTAATATCTCCCTTAAAAATAAAAATTTTTCGAGTATGTTACACATCGTTGAAAAGCTCCTTTTAAAGACTATCTAACTAACTGAAAACCTTATATGGGTGCCGTATGAAAAACAAAAGTTAGCGCAAATAATTTGAAAACAAATGACAATCGGAGGTTTCTGTTTGCATCAAAAACTTTGTCTTAAAAAAGTGTCTGAACAATGTAAAAGTTTAGAAGAGGTCAGTCACATCAGGTGTCATCGAGTTATTGAGGAATATTGAAATCGTCAAATTTTGGTTTTCTTAAATTATCGTAAAAATTAAAAAAGTTATGGTGAATTTGAAATGAGATTTGTTGCAAGCATTGAATTCTGCAAAACATTCCCCATTTAACCGATGCTCTATGTCTTCTAATAACCGAGATGCCAATGGTGAGCATCGAAATGTGGACACAGTGTATAAGGTAGCGATAGGTATGACACCGTCACCTCTCCTGTGATTTAGTAGGATAGAAGTGGCAATTACTGAAGATGGCAGCATAGCTGCCGAAATACGTATTTAGTTTTTAAAAAAACATATTGTGGTTAGGAGTCAAATCCAAATTTATAGTAGTAGGTAATAAGATGGTTTTCTTTTGGGCCATTACGAAAATGTCATTGACCGAAAAATATTTTACGCACGAGGCGAACGAATAACAGCAATAATTCCATATTTGTCTTGGGTCATTCTTTAGGAAAAGTCCCCGGGCAACGGTCGTCCGGCAATATCGGGCAAATGAAGTTTATATCAAACAGAAATGAGTGGAGAACAAAGGAGGTCTAACCACTTTACTAGGAAATCCTATTCGAGCCCGCCGCGACGGCAATGAAGTTAGTGATGAGAAATGGATGAAGTCTCCAGTCAATTTATTGGCTACCCATCCAGAATCTAATCAAGGGAATTGGGTTACTGATATGAAATTACCCGGGCCCTTGCAGCGAGCACTGAACACCGCCGATAAGACACTTCATTGGCTGCTAACAGGGAAAAAAATCATCATCGACCTCGGCGCATTCTCCGCGGACGCCCGCCGTTTCTTCTGTTCCGACGATTCGGTAATTTATCTCTCTATAAGCAGGCGGACGTATTTTCCGCCGACTTCCGGCGCATTAATAGACAATTAACTGCGCGGAAACACGCCAGAGTCGAACGGGAAAAACAGGCGGGCGCTTCTTTTTGTTTTTCAGATGTCGGGACGCCGTCCATAAATAGTTTACCGGACTTTTATTGATATTAATTGTACCTCGCCGAGATATTTTATCCTTAGAGGAGAAAACGGCATGCGTGATCTTTAGCCTTCGTTTTGTATCGTGCCTGGTATTACTTAGCTGGAGTGTTTGTCAGTCTGGGGCTTCGTGATCTCGTAATGTATTAACTCATTAGCAAGTATTTGACTTCTAAATGATTAATGATCCCGTCCCTCGTTTTCTTTGTTACTTCTTCATTACGCATTTACTTTCATTACAATTGGATTCACTTGAACAAAATTACCCAAAACGTTTTAAAACTGAATACGAATCAATCATATTGTAGGAAACAAACATTAAACAAAATGATATTGGTGCATCTGGCAGAATTATTAGGGAAATGCAAAGTTGAAGATTGAAGCGGC
Source organism: Prosopocoilus inquinatus (assembly GCA_036172665.1). Lineage (NCBI taxonomy): Eukaryota > Metazoa > Arthropoda > Insecta > Coleoptera > Lucanidae > Prosopocoilus > Prosopocoilus inquinatus. The sequence goes on from CM069873.1 coordinate 6,882,804, forward strand.
CATCATGTTACCTAACAGTCTCTAGCTAATTGAAATTAACCTCTGCCCACAATAATTTTTATATCCGTAGATACGTATTTCGGCAGCTAAGCTGCCATCTTCGCTACGCTGCCAACTTAAAAGCACTAAAAAGTGTCTAATAACAACCTAATCACACTGACATGTTATTAGACATTTTTTAGTGCTTTTAAGTTGGTAGCATACTGAAGATGGCAGCTTAGCTGTCCAAATACGTATCTACAGATATAAAAATAATTGTGAGCGGAGGTTAATTTCAATTATCTCTTAAACCACAGTCTCCTTTACTATTTTAGTCTCTAGCTGTTAAAATTCTATTCTTATCAAATCTGAAAGAGGATTTCAAAATTTTTGGGGGTAAACTGTTAAGGAGTATTTAAAGAGAGAGAGAGAGAAATTACAGGAAACTGTGTCTACTTGTTCTCTTTGCTTTCGGCTGTAAATAAGAACTGGCAACGTCGTCGAGGGAACAAAGAAATCTCACAAAAAGCCAAATTTATACTTTAAAAAATAATCAAGCGGTTTGAAAACTGAATAATCAGCGATCTTTGAGGGCGCTTTATGAAAGAAATAAAGGCGAAAAAATAGTTAAATTAAAGTTTAATGGACGATGTTGCCAAGTTATTCAAAATTTCTGTTTTTGGAGAGAACAATAAGATAAAAGAAAATAATGTACTCTTTTTTTAATTACAGTTTGAAATAAGGCCCTTATTAAACCCAGACATTTAAAAAAAAATTTTATCAACTAGCAACATAAAATTTGGGCGGCATGGCTTACCTTTACTGTAAAATAACCTCAAAACGGGCAATGGCTTATTTTTAAGTTAAGCTAAATAATGCCGTCCCAATTTCATGGAAAACGTTAATATATATATTAACATTAACATTAACAGAATTATAATTGACACAGTTATTTTTATTTAAAAAAAGTGCCTTGCTGTTTGTTTTCAGTGTTGCCAACTCTATGCAACCAATTGTCGCCAAAAAGACACACTAATGGCCAGTTGCACCAAACTCTTAAGGTCACCTTAACTTTAAGCCACGCTTATAATGTGAGTCACATTAATGTTACGTAACCCCAAATGTCACATTATAAGCAATACTTAAATTTAAGCTCGGCTTAAGCGTTTGGTGCAACTGGCCATTAATCCCCTATTCCCTCAAAATTAAAATGATTTTTCTATCACAAGGAACAAACTAAAACTATGTAATTATTATAATTGTTCGGGCAAAGATCAAAGATAAAAATCGACGTGCAATGATTATTTATCTTAATTTAAGCAATTTTCATTCAAATTGTGTGTCAAACCGTTCTTAAATTATTTTCTTAACGTAGAAATTATTTTGACGGTAATAATTATCAAAAAATGAAAGTAAAAAATGTGTTAAAAATAAAAAAAATCTATGGAAATGTAGTTCCGGTAGCCTAAAGGTCAACCCAACCCAACTCAGCCCAACCTAACTCCTGTTTTTTGAGTCTTTTAATTTTGGAGTTGAACACGCGTAGTTTTATGTTTAATTGGCAAAATCGTTTAGTTAGCATTTCACAAATATGATGATCGACACAAGCTTAATCGCCGCATGAATTACTGACATCTGGAACTCAGCGGTCCCTTTCGTCGATAGAAATTATGCAAAATTAACGTTTCAATACAGGGAATTTCGTGCTGACAAAGGCAAACCAAGTCGTTTGAATATACTTGAGAATGCTACACAGCGGATCGTGTTACATTCGTTTGACGCGACGCTGACCATTTTGGTACATCGATCTTTACACCCGAACCTTTAGACGCGCACTTCGTCACATCTTGCACGGCTAGTATCAAAAGAGAAATTCGTAAATCAAATTATTCAGTTAAGAGATGGTTAGCCATGAACAGTCAGTAGGCAATTAGTCAGTAATGAGTTCAGTATGCCGCAATCACTCAGTGAGTCAGTGAATTCGTGATTCTTTGGCCTCGGATGAGGCGCCAAAAATATAGAGCGTCTAGAAAGTATCCGGAATTCGGAATTTCTTGCATTATATGGCTTTTCCAGCAGCTGAGGAGCGCAGTATTTTTCTCAAAATAATTTTCCCAAAGAATCAAATTGAAAAAAAAAATAACAACAGCCATTGAATTTTAACAATTTTAAGTGAACAAGGAGATTTGAGCGAGCACGGCAAATTTAAGAAAAGGGAAAAAACGTGAAGCATTTTTTCATTCAACAGAGGCGTTCGTAATTAAAGAAGAAGGGTTGGTAAACATGTTTTAATCAAAAAACGCGAGAAAAAATAAAATAATAGTGTAATTTTGTGTACAGATGAAGTCCCAGAATTTCAAAAAAAGAAAGTTGCAGAGTTGTTGCTTCTTTGCGGATACTTTCTAGAGGGTAATGTATAAAGCGAGGATTAAAAAGTCACTGCCTCAGTTTAGGACTTAACTAAATGGGCGTTGTTTCTTCCTTCGTAAACTACGCAGGTTGCACCTAAGCTTATGCACCTGCCATAACTTATCAGCAATTACGTCACACAATAAATTTAAGCTCTAGTCGACCACGTAGTAACGAAAGCCTCCACTGCTACGGTACTACTTTATCCTCGCTGTAGTAATGTAAACTGTGAAACTGATTATTTTATGTGCGGTAATGTTATGGCAAGCGAGCGACAACATGAAACCTTCATTTTTTCCGTGATTCTGTTTTTTTCATGACGCTATCGCAGTTTTGAAATGAATGATAACATGACAGTGCAATAAAGCTGCGTTGTTGCCAAAAAAAAATAACTCCGACCCCATTACCTAATCAGTGCGAAGTCTTTGCTGACTTCGTGATTTCGTAAGCGGAATGCGATTACACATTATTTCTAAATTATTTACGATGCTTTCAAATTGTTTTATTTCCCCTAAAAATCCAATGTATTTTCTACCGTGACTCTGTATTTTAAAGTGAACAAGACGTTGTTGAAAAATTTAAGGAATTGGAGAGATTTATAAAATAGACAAGACTGAGGAAGCTAACCTAAGAGAAAGAGACAGTGAGAGAGAGAGTATAGGTAATCTCTCTAGTTACTGAGTTTCCAACTTAATTATTGTTAAATGGGGATGATTGATTCTGATTGATTCACAGAACATGTAAATCAATTCGTGAACCAAAGCAGTCACGTGTAGGTCGGAATAAAAAAGGAGATACAATACACTAAACATGGTAATGACAAAGACCACACTTCATATTTGGTATTGCAGGCTTTGCATTTACCATGATTACTCTAATGTATTATTTCTTTCTTTCCTACGTCAATTTAAATTAGAAACTGTGAAACATCTGTTTGAACATTTCATGAAGTTGCTTTTAATATTTGATGAATTGCTATTTCTGACGCTTTCCTTTTCGCTAATTGCTCTTATATCTTTCTTATTTTAATTTGTTGTGCCTATTTTAAATCGTCGCTCCTGAAGATTTTTGGGATAGGCAACCCATCACTCAAAACGGAAACGACTACACGTTTTTATAATGCGCATGAGTAAAATGGGTTGCCTAACTTCGAATTTTAAGGAACCACGATTCAAAATCAGCAAAGTGCTTCTATTTTAAGATGAAGCAAATATTATTGCTTCACTTCACTTCCTATATTTTATTCTTCATTTTTAGTTTGAGTAACAGTAAAGAGCTTAGAGCTTAGAACTCGCCTTATAAAATCCTGCTCTCTTTCTTGATTTTATTCTAAAACGCTTTTGATGATTTTTTAGTTGTCTTAGTTCTGAAAATATTTTTTCCATGATACAGAGAAGTTTGTATCATTTTTTCACTTATACGAAAATTGACACGTTGAAGAGAAATGTCATTACAAAATACTTGTAAGTTGTCTGAACCACAACATTAGTAACTTTTTAATGAGTAGTTTAAACAGCGACATCCTACGATCGCTTTTTGACCTAACATCGTTTTGGTTTGCAGTGGAACTCTCGAGCTGCGCTTCTGCTGATGAAGCATGCCTGAAATAGGGCTGAAACACCTGTACAGAGGCTACTCGAGGCATTCAATGCAATCAAAAACGATTTGTAACAAAAAAAAATTAGTAACTATTTACTTAAAAAGGTAATTTTTAAACAAACTTAAATCAATTTAGATGAGAAATAAAGTCAGAGAGAGTTAAAAGGTCATCGAATTTTGCAGTATTTGGTAATTGTAGTCAAAACACTATTCTTTAACAAATTCATTTAAGAAATGGTTTGCCAATCAAATGCAAACAAGGCACAGATACGCAGTTGTTCAGAAAAAATAAGATTTTCCTTAATTTGTTTCAGGGATATCCATGCACAAAGGTTACGCCTTCGTACAGTTCACAAATCCTTTCGACGCCAGAAGTGCTTGCTTAGGTGAAGATGGCAGGACCGTACTGAGCCAAATACTGGGTAAGTGCACTCGCATACAGACCTGTATTTTAATTTTCGGCGGCGAAATTTCGAAATCAGTGACTCGCAAAAATTTTGAACCCATTCTGTTTTTTTGTTCTTCAATTCTTTTTTACTTCTTGAATTTTATTTAATTTCATTCTACGGATATTATCGGTGCAATGAACTTTCGTCATTATCTTATTTAAATAACTTCTTGATAATTGCTACAACAACTACTTAAGATAATAATTTTCAATTAGACCATGGATTGTAATTGCTTCTTTTGCCTTTTCCTATTTTTTGTTCCTAATTTAGAAGAAGTCTGAAGATTAGTCGAACCAACATTTATTCCAAAATGCTTTGTTCATAATTTCCTGTCTATTTAAGATAATAACTTAATTTTGTTACGCTAATTTTGGGTCTAGGCGCATACTCAGAGTTAAGTACAATAAAAGCATACTTATTACAAAAAATACATTAACTTACATGATTTTGGCACTTACAATAGAGGTGGTTTTCATTTAGGCTTTTTATTACCGCCGACTGTCTGTCCATAATGCACGTTTCAGTGTTTAAAGATGTTGCGATGTGTTTCTTTGAGAGGGAGAAAATCTCTTGTCTTAATCTGATTCGTTAGGATCAAGGCTTCTCCCCCCATCATCTAATCTTTGCACACGGCACGGAACTCCGCGGTTTTGCATTACGCAAGTCTCCATTTGTTCAGGGTCATGTCGCATATGTTAAATATTTGATTTACAATTACTTCTCGAAATATAATTTCTACTTGCTACAACATTTAAAATAAACCGCCGGTGTCTTACAGCATAAAACATTTATCGTCTGCAAGCTTCATCAGGAAAACGAAACGCTGCGTTTTGTGCGGTACTTTTAATTTAATTGTCCGTAGAAGAAGTTAAGTATAAGGAAATTTTATAGAAATTTTCATCGGACAGGAATCTAGTTGAAATATATTAGTCATAAAACCATTTGTTATTTAACAGTTTAATCAATGGGTTCCAAAAAACTGAAGCAATGTTTTCTGAAATAGTTTAGGTTACTGAGAAAACTACTTAATGTAAAGAGGTGGTAAACTTTTCACATAATAATGTATGAAAGTGATATATCTAGGAACTTGTTATATAATTTAGTCGCAACAAAAGCTCCCGGTGTCATACATTCGCCCGAGTAACACGTAGACACAAAGTGCAGCTGCAAAACTGAATTATGAAGTAAAATATTTAAAGCGACACGCTAATTACGTCACCGCATTTTTTCCCCATAAAAAACCGCTCCTTTGTTGTGGAAACGGTGTCGCGCAGGGGGGTTGCAATTTCGCGGGGCTACCCCTTCGAAAGGATGGGGGCGGTAGGTGTTTACAGCTGGCCACTGTATTGTAATGAGGCGGACGGTGCCTGCTGCGGATATCGCGTTGTCGTGAGCCGTGGCACTCTTTCATGGCGAGTTACATGAATTATTTGGGAAAAATGTAAATGGGGGCTCCCCCGAAGCGGGCCGCACCAACACGCGCCCCGAGTTATGACTCTGTTATTTGCATGATAAATAGTGTGCTATTTACCAGACGGAAATTTGTTGCTGTCTTATATTTATTTTACAGCTTCTTAGGGAACTTTTAGATAGGATTTTGCAGACAGGCCCCATTAATAGTCATCGCTCGCTTCCGCACTGTATATTAGCGAAACTCCCTCATTTTTTTTTTTATTTCAAAGAAACTCGATATTAAATTTAAGCCGCCTCCCTCGAAGTTATCACTTTCCTCAAGCTTTTAAAATTGCGGAGAAAAAGCTTTAAATATATCGTTCAATCAATCGAGTTCTACTTACATTTGCAGGACGTGCGGAGGGGGTTAGAATTCACCTTTCAACTCCTTTTTATCCCCAATTTTTTTAAACAAACCGTACGAGTTTCGATCTCGATTCTCTTTGTAAGTAGCGTTTTCTGGTTTTGCTAAAAGCCAGAAATCGATTTTCAAATTGTTTTCCACGAATTGATCGAATGGCGCCCATTTACTTTCCTTACAATAATTCAAATAAAAACGTGAATTTTTAAATAATAAGTTATATTCAGATTTAAGTGAAATTTATCGTACAATAACGAGAGATAACAAAAATTCAGATAAATTGATTAATTTAAAATTTAACAATTACCGCAGAATAGAATCTAGAATATGAAAGAGAGAAGGGAAGAGAAACTGAAATTTTAAGCAATAATGAATTTATTTTATCTGAACTTACCTTGGCTGAAAGTGGATACTTTTAGGTACACTTTATTTAAATTAAATTAGGAAAATTAACTGACAGAAAATTTTGAATTTTCTGAAAAAAGTAACTTCATAACGAAGAAAATTAAGTCGCGTGTAGAACCGACGACTTCATTTGCGGAACTGCTCCCGAACTTTCTCCTCTTGTCCTATTTGTTACGAGATCGAGGGTTACGCGCTATTCCCTGGATTTTCGAACCGGAAGCTGCATTCACGCAACGCTTGGGGCTTTTCAATGACTCACCGTTGTTTCAACTGCAAAACAACGCAATGCAAGCTTTTATTTAACAAAATGTGATCTCATTTCTAGGCAATTTGCGAGCTGACTAATGCTTTCCTTATATATATGTATAAGCTGCATGTTTTTAATTTTGTATTTTCACATGAATCATACTTCGACATGGTTTCTAATTCAAATGAATTGTATTTCGACTTGATTTCTATTTTAGTATAGTATCTTAATTAAATAAAGTGTACTGAATTGTACAAAATAAGTGATAGGGTTACGTAAATTTGGTTGGAACATGAGGACAGCACATTCCACAGTATGTTTTGCGTGGACAGAGATGAGTAATTGTCGTCTTTAAAAAGCCTCGTCATCCGTGCGTTGAAAGTTGAAATGACTTTCATTTAGGAACTCCATTATCCAAAGTTAAATGAACGCGAAAGTAAATTGTGAAATAATTTAAGCAGGCATTCTACGGGGCGCGCAAGTGAATTACCGGTAATTTTATTTGAAGTTGTTCGCCTGATATTAAAGCAATCACAGGTACAAAATTGAATCACAAACATAAATCAAACTTTAAAATGAAATCCGCCGGCGACGCGGCGGGGAACAAAGGACCCACCCGGCCGATTTTCTGAATTTCGCTGCCGCCGCGCCGCACCGAACGAATACCCCCTCCTCACCCCCTCGTTCGACACGTGGTAGTTTTTCTAAGGGAGCGCGCCCGACTCTGCGCTCCCGCTTAATTAAGTTATTAATTCATTTCCGTGAGTGCGAACGCCTTTCTTGATTGCCGTTTTGCCAATTTTCTAGATTAAGTTCCCGTCCGGAAGGCCTGAATAAATTTCACGTACGAAATTGAAACGAACGTCGCGTCGCGTCGTCGAGCTCTCTAAGTGTCCGAAGTTTTAGACTTTCAAATTGGCAACCCTATAGTATCCGCCGGTAAATTAGATTTGCTCACGTAAGTGGTCCGCGTAACACTTCATCTGAAACTAAATGAGAAATTTATACCAAATTAAAACTTCCTACTTCGTCTCATATAGTAATACATACAGAATTTATTTCAACGTTAATAGAAGAAAATTGACTTGACTGTGTGAGTACTGCAAGATTCTATTTTAGCACCTCTTCGATCTGTTATACTGTTGCGTGCAGATTTAGGTTTTGTTTTACTTGGTTAGGCCACCCTTTTCCTCGCGCGGTATCTGTGTTGCAGTCGTCCATGAAGGCATTCGGCCTGCGCTTGCAACAGAAAGATGACTTCCTTCAGCCTCGAGCGTTTAGAGCAAACACCTTTTGGAAAATGCGTAACGTGTTTTAACTCGCTTCCATGAGGTAATTAAGGATTACGAGTTAGGCCAGCCGATTTTGTGGGTACAACTCTGCTGAGTCGAGCCTGTTGTCTCCATCGAACGAAGTGAGTCGCCATGTTTATTTTCGCCATTCTGTTACGCGACTGATTGTGTGCGTTAAACCGTTATTAGTTTCCTCATTTCCACGTTTTCTTTTTTTTTGGCAAGTCGTAACGGGCAAATCGTAACGAGCAAGTTGTAAGGAGCCTAGGTTTCTAATAATAAAATGACGTCCGGCGTTGATTTGCCTCGTGAGCCGATCCCAGTTTCCTCCGTTGGTGCAATAGACCCGCTTAGTGTGACTGTCCACTAGAGCCACCTCCAACATTGACAACTTTCTTACCCCTGGAGGTTTTCAACCTTGCGAGAAGTGGTTTGTTGAAGTCAGCTGTCAATTTTAATTGTTGTCGGTTTCTGGAGTGCGTTCCTGGAAGTGTGAATAACTTTTTTTTGCGATGGCCTTACGGGCTTAACGGGAGGGGAATCTTGTTTTGATAAATTTTATGCAAAGTTTCAGGGGATTTTGTGCATTCTTCCTTGCTTTTGCTCACATTTTATTAATACAATTGCGTTTCGTATGTTTATTCTCTTACTTATCACTTTCTTTTTGTTACGTTGATTCTATTAATGCTCAATTTTTGATTTTTCATACCGTTCAAATTTTCTCCTTCTTTGCTGATTAGTTTTTGGGAACGGTATGCGCCAACGCACGTCATAATTTCTTTTTATTGTAAGAGAATTGTAAGCCGCGCGTGAGTACTCCCGCAGGCAACTTCACACATTTACAGCCTACCCGGTTAAGGGATTGGCTTTCTTATAAGACAGAATTTGTTGCGCATAAAGAAAATAAACGCTGTTCTTGTTCCTGGAGTGCGTTCTTGGAAGTGTATGCGGAGTGAGCTCGTGACCAGGGCGAATAACTTCTTTTTTTTTAAATGGCCTTACGGGCTTAAAGTGAGAGGAATCAATTTAATGCAAAAGTTTCTGGAGATTTTGTGAATTCTTCCTTGCTTTTGCTCACATTTTATTAATACAATTGCATTTCGTATGTTTATTCTCTTACTTATCACTTTCTTTTTGTTACGTTGATTCTATTAATGCTCAATTTTTGATTTTTCATACCGTTCAAATTTTCTCCTTCTTTCCTGATTAGTTTTTGGGAACGGTATGCGCCAACGCACGTCATAATTTCTTTTTATTGTAAGAGAATTGTAAGCCGCGCGTGAGTACTCCCGAAGGCAACTTCACACATTTACAGCCAACCCGGTTACGGGATTGGCTTTCTTATAAGGCAGAATTCGTTGCGCCTGAAGAAAATAAACGCTGTTCTTCTTGATTGAAGTTGAATTTCACGAGTTTTGCTCTTATTTCAATTGTTGGGAAAGGTTTTTGTCTCTTTGTCCTCAACATGCTACTCTTAAGCAAACACCAATGATTGAAATTATTATTAATAGTAAAAATAAAAGCTGCATTAGCACTTTTCTTTTCCGAAACCGAAAATGAAATATCGTATATCCCTCGCTCAAGCTCGTGCAAAAAGAATTCGATTTGAACTCGCTTTGTTTCTCTTTTTGTTCGCGCCGGATCGGAACAAACTACATCCGGCAAAATTTATTTTCCGTTGGAATAATTTTGATTTCGTGCAATTTTAACGATAAAGTAAGGACAAGGGGGAGGAGGGGGAGGGGGAGAACATATAAGCGAAATTACAAGTTTCTGGCGACGCGACGTTTTATAGCACCACATACGTGTGTAGGAAGCAGTCATTCGCAATAATTTACTGCAAATGTACATTAGTGAAGGCGCGCCATCTCTCGGCCGTTTTAATGTCCGCGAGCACCTGCTTTCGTCCTTGCGGATAATGTTGGATTTACGAGCATGATGCATTTTTGGTTTTATGTGTCTTTATCAAGCGTTGAAATCTACGACGAATTTCTCGATTTTCTCGATTCATGCCATCCAAGGTCACTCCAAATCATTACTTAATTTAAATACACGATTTTAAACATAATTATGAATATGGTAGTTTGTAATGCATTGAAAGATTCCCTTTTACAATCGTGTCATAAATTATTATTCCTATTACATTCAATATTGCGCCAACTCATACCTGTGTCGTGTACGTCGTGAAAAATTACATTATTCATAAATAAATCTATTCATTTAAATCTTCGATATCCTTGGGGTTGCTAATTCACCCCCATGTACGTATACACATATTAAGTCTGTAAAACATCACGTAATGTATACTTAACGAAACCTTTCTGCCCCCCCACGTGAAACGGACATGTTTATTAAACGCAGAGTGCCGTCGGCGTAATTATCGAGTACAACGCATAAAGTAATAGCAACACGCCGAATAAATTACCGCCGGGAAATCTACAAAGCAATCCACTTAAAATACGCACCGTTATCGCTCCGGCCGAAACACGAAACACCATCAACAAATTTAATAACTAAAGAGGTGGAAAAAGCGCCGCGGAATGTTTCACGTCGTGGCGCGTCGCGGCGGCGGATCAATTCCTTTTATAGGTGGCGGAGCGATTTGCACGGTTATTAATGGCGCCCGAAGACGCCGAAATGCGGCCAGGTTCGAATTAATAATGTATTTGCATGACCCCGTAATAGATGTTTTGTAATTGAGATATAACATGTAATAATAACACCGCAGCGCCGCCACGTTGGTGATTAAATAAAATTGGGTGAGATTACGCAGTCATTTTCACGGCTTTCCATGTTCCTGATATCGTCTTGGAAATTAATTAAGCGCTTTGATTTATTAAGAAATAAAAATACCTTCGTGACAAGCGATAATTAAAATGTTGCGGAGTGGTCGGGCAAAAGTTGAAAGCACCTTGCATGGATTTCATCATTGAAGTAAAACCTAAGGAGACGACCAAAAGTGCTTCAAAATGTTGGGTTAAATTGACTTCATACTCTCAATGTTTAGTTATTTTTTTTTTTTAGATAGTTTTACTTGCTTTTAAGAAGAAGAAGAAACGGTGTCGTCTTACTCGACCAAATGTATGACAGCAGGAGTTTTCGTTTTGGCGACTAAATTACATAACAAGTTCGTAGATGTCACTTTGATACAATATTATGTGAAAAGTTTGCGGCCGGTAAGGGTGAGTTATGTAAAATAAAATTGTCACAGCTTAAAAACTTAGAAGCTAAAAATGCTTTAAGAAGTATGCAGATTTCTTCGTCCTTTTTTCTCTTTATATCGCCTTTTATCGTCTGTTTCATTTACTTTTTATTGTTAAAATTTTAGTAATTTTAAAGTTGTCATAATTTTCTGTTCAAAATTGTGTGTATGGCCCGTACAACATGGTAACATTTTTTGCATAAAATTTGTAAAAAAGAACTAACAGAGAATTATCCAATTAACCAATTTAACACACACCATAATAACCTACCTCTGTCACCTTGCAATAAATTTATGTAAATTTTTTACAGATATTATCACCAAGTCGTATTGCTTTAATAAAATTACAATCTTTCCTTTAATTATCATAATTCAGCTATTTGCTATTGTATGACCTTTTTTCTTACATTTGTAAATATTTTGTTATTTAAAGGTTCAGTAGTTTTATTGGAACTACTGTTACAGTCAATTTTTGATTTGACCGACCCGGTGGTCGGGTAGGCTATTCTTTTTACATGCGCGTCGAGTACGTTGCGTTAGTTTTTCTACAGTGCCGCACGTGACATTTTTGAGCTATTAGCGGGACGCTTCGACAGTGACGTAACTAGAACTCAAGCCGCCGGGTTGCAAAATTTTTACCAGCGCCTTTTATCATTAAGAAAATAAAACTGAACTTAACTATTTTGTTGAACCTTCAAAGAACAGAATTTAAAATACTTTCTAAAAAGTGGCAAAAGTTGTGGAAGTTTGCGGTTAGAAAACCACGAAAACTAGCGCTAAGCAGAATATGCTCAAATTATATCTCAAAGAAAATTTCTAATCTCAAACGATTTCCCGAAAATTAAAGAGAACAAAATTGATTGCGGTTTGGAACTTCTTGTGTTCTACTCAACTTTATTTGATTTTTTCTCGTAGCATTGTTTCCTGAAATTTCTTGGCATTTTTCACTTGTTTTGAAATTAAAAAGAAAAGGTTCGTGGTAACAGACGGTGCCACAAATGAATGTTCATTCAAAGTTGTTTTGAGAACATTGTTCTTGAATGTTCTTAGGCTTTTCCGGCAAATAAAGAGTACAACGTTATTACGCAGCGTACCAGATGGCGCCACAAGTGCTTGTCAGTTCTTTAGATTTAACAATGAGTTTGTGTTTAAAATTGCATTTATTTGAAGATGTTTTCAGAACGTTGTTTTCAATGTTCCTAACGTTTTTCAATTTAAATTTTTTTTCCTGACAAATTACACATTTACGCGCGCTACAAGTGTCACTTGTTCGAAATCGACTCTTAAAGCACATTTCTTGAGTTTTCTTAGCGTTTTTCAATTGTTTTGAAATTGTATTGCCGTAAAAATATCTACAAAATCAATTTTTCCAGTTTTAATACAAAGACGATTTAGTAAGTGCTCTCTCTGTCTTTAGGAGATGGACAACAAAAAATTCATTTCTTAAATATTTGAGACATTGGATATTAGAAAATATACATTTATCAGAAATCTTTTGAATAGATTTAAAAAGATTTGCGAGCGTGTGAATGTTTTTAGACATCAAGAAAATCTGGAATATCAGTATATTGCTTGCTAACACATTTTTTTTACTTTAAACTTCGAACAGGCGCCTATGGCGTCTTAGCGCCGGGTTGCTTTGCAATTCCTACAACGCCCATAGCTACCTACGCCACTGCGCTTTGACCCCTTTCCGTTTGTGACCCGTGAGGAAGTTAGTTGTGGTTCATCTCTTGTTTTAATGGATCGCTGGCTGCATCGCTGTTGCTTTCCCCACATCTGAGGGATCGCTTTACAGCTCTGAATTGAGTTGTGCCACGCTATTCTCGACTTGCCTGTCCTACTGCAAGCAAGTAGTCACGGACAAATTGTAACGTTGAGTTCGAGCAGACCTGGTCATCGCTTCGCTTAGTACCGAAAACACTGTTCCAATCTCGATAAGCGTCACGACGGTGTCGTGTGGAGCGTCGCGGGAACAGTCTCCCGATTTCCCTTCGGACGTCGAACTTCTGTGAGGAAGCATGAGATTTTTCCATCTTTTTTTTCTTCTTTGCAACGCGTTACGTGACGTCACGATTTCAGGGTTTGTCGCAGAGCGAACTGGCAAAGTGGGCGTGGACTTCGAGCCATTACTGGGGTCAGAGATTGCTTGTATTTTTCTCCTAATTACGAACTCTGCGGGACGGGTTTATTTACCTGTGATAATTTGGATTTTTCTGGTTGTTTAACTGCTGTAACGTAGTCAGGGGTTTAATTGTTTCTTTTCTCTTGTTTATGTTACACCGTTGTTGACTCATATACCTATTTTTGCTAGTTATTGATTCATTTTTTCGTAGTTTGTCAGTCTAGTTGGCTCAAATTCAGAGAGCGAATTGTCGTATTTTTACATTTCACGATTTCACGATCATTTTGGTCTTGCGCGCTTCACGCCATATTAAAAGAGAGTGTAAGCTACGCGAGAGTACTCACGCCAATGCGCCAATGGGCGTTGTAAAGTAAAATATTTTTAGAAAAATTTTGTGCAAATCGTTTTTGATTGCAGTGAGAACCTCGAGCAGCCTCTGGACAGCTGTTTCAGCCCTGCTTGGGGCTTCTTCAGCAGAAACGTAGCTCGACATTCCCACTGCAGACCAAAAACGACTTGCCCAATTTATTCGCAAATGCGATGTAAGAATGATGAACATATAAAATAGCGACATCTTACTATCGCTTTTTGACCTAACATTGCAGTAGGATAGACAAATTGAAGCGGGATTTGCTCCTAATGAGTCCCCCATGCAAGGCGGCCATGCTTGCTGTCAAAGCATAATGAAAGATTTTAGAAAAATTTTGTGCAAATCGTTTTTGATTGCAGTGAGAACCTCGAGCAGCCTCTGGACAGCTGTTTCAGCCCTGCTTGGGGCTTCTTCAGCAGAAACGTAGCTCGACATTCCCACTGCAGACCAAAAACGACTTGCCCAATTTATTCGCAAATGCGATGTAAGAATGATGAACATATAAAATAGCGACATCTTACTATCGCTTTTTGACCTAACATTGCAGTAGGATAGACAAATTGAAGCGGGATTTGCTCCTAATGAGTCCCCCATGCAAGGCGGCCATGCTTGCTGTCAAAGCATAATGAAAGATTTTAGAAAAATTTTGTGCAAATCGTTTTTGATTGCAGTGAGAACCTCGAGCAGCCTCTGGACAGCTGTTTCAGCCCTGCACAAAATTTTTCTAAAATCTTTCATTATGCTTTGACAGCAAGCATGGCCGCCTTGCATGGGGGACTCATTAGGAGCAAATCCCGCTTCAATTTGTCTATCCTACTGCAATGTTAGGTCAAAAAGCGATAGTAAGATGTCGCTATTTTATATGTTCATCATTCTTACATCGCATTTGCGAATAAATTGGGCAAGTCGTTTTTGGTCTGCAGTGGGAATGTCGAGCTACGTTTCTGCTGAAGAAGCCCCAAGCAGGGCTGAAACAGCTGTCCAGAGGCTGCTCGAGGTTCTCACTGCAATCAAAAACGATTTGCACAAAATTTTTCTAAAATCTTTCATTATGCTTTGACAGCAAGCATGGCCGCCTTGCATGGGGGACTCATTAGGAGCAAATCCCGCTTCAATTTGTCTATCCTACTGCAATGTTAGGTCAAAAAGCGATAGTAAGATGTCGCTATTTTATATGTTTAAAATATTTTTGATATTATTATTATCGACAGCCCAATACGAGGTTGCTGGTTATCACGTATCATCTTGTTTGATGTAAATAAATGGACTATTTCTGCTGAATATCTTTCACCTCACGGTATTTGCGCTTGTGGGAGGAAATCTGCAGATCACTTTTTTGCCTTTACCTGTGGCATACTGCACGTTTACAACTTCATTAATAACAATAGTTAATCATAGTGGAAATAAATGAGATGAGCCTAGTTGTTGGGTATAACGTGAAGGTTTTCGCCCTCTGCCTTCAACAGAGCTTCTGTTTGAAAGGGCGTCAGGAAATATTCCGTTTCTACAAAATAACTTTTTCAGGGTCATTATTGATCGAGTCGCTGTTCTTGTTGTGGTTGCCTCGTCGAAAATTCCGAGCAGAACAAAATTATATAAATCGGAAGTCGTCTTTAAAGCTGTCTGGGCGACTTGTTGCTTTATGATTAAAAGGAATTTTTGTATTCTTTACAACCCAATCGCCTTAAATAATTCGAACTCGCCCTCCTGAAAATATTTCCGGGAGTTAAACTGCAAGAAGAAGACAATTCGAAGCTAAAAATCCGGCGGGCAAAAACCTACCGTGAACGCGAACGCGAACGCGAAAACCCACCAACATTAATAACGAGTCCATTTACCCGTCCTTTGCTGGTTCTATTATTTTTAGTTTTACGTCCGCAAAATGAACACAAAAGTAATGGCGGAATGCTCTTTCTCCGCAAGAAGCGTGTGTATGTGTGCGCCAGTTCATTTATATTAAATCCCTTTAATTGCGCTCCTGGCGCTAGTTTAAAGCAACAATTGATACTGCTGCTAATTTAATACGCTTTCAAATAAACGCTCCGAGTATTTCGAATGTTCTTGATTAATAGAATATCCAGCCATTTAAATACGAATAATATCGTATGTGTTTTTAAACTAATTCATACAGAAAAGAAGAAAAAAAATTAAATAATTTTCTTCCACCTAATTTAATCATGTATTAAATTTAAGTTCCTTTTTGTACAATACACAGTGCATGATAATTTAAGGTATATTTATTTGAATAGTTAAGTAAATTCACTCTGGTCAAAACATGTAGGGAGGCAGACGAATAAACACTTAACTCTACGCTTACAGCAGTATATTTAGACGTTCAATATTTCGTTGTAACAGATATGTGACCACATGAATTATCCAAAAATCAACAATTTCTTTTTGCAAGTTCCGTTTGAAGAAATTGAACAACAAAATCTTGTGGAAGAAGTGAGGTATTCTTTTAGGCACTGTGCAATTTGATTCTCGAAGCAAATTCCGGGCAAAAAGCGATTGCCGAAAATAGCGCAAACTATCCGCTTTTGTCCGGAAAGAAAAAGCCGTAGATTATAAAACTAATATCGAAGTAAAAGTGTGTAAATCCCCCGGAAAAAGATTTTCAAAACTTAAATTACTTCCCGTGGCTAACCCGTCGGGAGTACCTGGCGAAATTGTCGTGGAGCACCGGGGCGATGTATCGAAAATAGAAATTGCAACGGCGGATGTTGATGCTATCGGGCCGTTGAATCCGGGGGATGACTCGCCTTGAATAAGGATGAGCAACGAAGGGCGAAAGGATCGCGCCGGATTGGAAATGTAAACGAAATACTTTCGGGCCCCGAAAACACGCGCGCTTATTTACAGTGCGGCCGATAATTATGCATGCCGAGCCATAATAAATCGCGCCGCCTCCTCTGATCAACCGTAAATTCATTGCGTTGGGATGTGTTTGTTTCGTTTGGATCGCAATGTGCATTTCCGGCGGAATCTCGACCCCACGTCGATACTAAACAGATCCTGGCAAGCAAAAGGCAGGAGTTGTTTGTTATTGTACAACGAAATTATTTGCAGAGGATTCTAGAATTAAACTACGCATACATACTATCTAATTTCTACTTTTGAAACTATTATTCAGTTTTTGTAACTAAATAAAAGAGAAATTGTTGTGTTAAAATCGCTAATTACAAGAATTACTTTAATATCCGCTGGGTTGCTACTCATCGCATTCCCTGGGGTTGAATCCACGTATACACGTACATAGTACATAACTTGAAATAACAACGCAATATTTTTTTTGCCTCTGTCTATTATATATTTCGTATTATGTGTTGGGTTTCTCTCGACGAATTTTATTTCCCTCGGTGGCCTCGGCACAAAACGACCTGGAATGTCACATCATCCGCTTGTTGCTAACTTCCGCAGATGCGCGCGACTAATAACCGGCGAGTAGTAAAAATCTGAGTGTGTTTATACAGCTAATGATGTACGTGTCAAAATAAGTTCTTCGCATTGCTTGGCGCTGCTCCAGGTTTTAGGAGCGATAAAAAATTATTTCATGGCGCGGCCCGTTAAAAACTTTTGCCGACCTCGTCCTCGACGGTCGTTATCGTCTTAGTGTCTTAGGTCTTAATTGGAACGTGATTCGTTTCGTCGTGAAAATTTCCCTGAGATAGTTTCTTTCATTAAATTTACAATTTACGTATTTCGTTAATTTAATAAATTTCTTGTGAAAGGTTTTCTGCAAAGAACTTCAAATCATCAAGAGTCGCACGCCTATTGACTAACAACTCGCGACTCTGTACACATAACAAAAAAAGCAACGTAACGGAATATAAGCGTGTCATATTCATATGTTTCAATTTAGAATGAGAAAACTAGAATGTTTTGCATAAAACAAATTTGGCAAAACATAACCTCCTATAGATAAAATTCGATCATCTTTTGTTTAAAACTTGAAGATCAAAGCCCGGCGCGTTCGATTTTCTTAATCCTCGAACGAGAACTTTCGTATCGATTTCGATCATGTTTTGTACGTTTTGAATTCGAACGTCTCAAAAGTCGACCTTCTTTTGTTTCGATTCTTCTCGTGCGTCAAACTTTCGCGTCGGTTTCGATCGTCTTTCGTTTTAAAAGCTTCGTCTAATTCCTCAAAAATTTTCGCATCTATCGATTTCGATCTTCCTCTGCTTAGAATTCGTTCGTCTTTTGGTTTAAATGCCGACGAAATTTTGATGGCAAGAATATTTTTTTCTTCAGAAAATTACAGTTTTCTGTTAATTTAAAACTCGCTTTTATTTTAAAACTCGATCGTCTTTTGTTTAAAATTAATTCAGATTTCGACGGCTGTAATTCATTTCTTTTTCTTTTGCTCCTCTAATTTCCGCAGTGCTTCCGATCGTCTTTTGTTTAAATAATGACGTCAAAATTTCGAATTTTTTTTCTGATGTCCACAAAATATTTTCTTTTGTTCTAATATTTCTTTTTGCTTCTGAAATTCCCGCCTTGCTTTCGATCGTCTTTTGTTTAATTATAATAAAATAATAATAATAATTTATTAGTCATTTACTGTTGTCGCTTACAGAAAAATACATAAAGCGCGAAAGAAAATGACGAAAGTCGATCAACAAACTAAGTACAAAATAGAAAAACCGACAATATGATAATAAAACGCTAAGTAAATAGGCGTTGACAATCGATTTTGATTAAAGAAAAAAAACTTCTGAAATCACCAATTTTCAATTAATTTAAATTCGATCGCTTTTTGCTTAAAATTCAATCAGACTTCGACGTTTCTCTTTTGTTTCTCAAAATTCCGCACTGCTTTATTCGGTCGTCTTCTGTTTAAATGTGAAGTTTTCTTCCCAAAAATAAAATAATAATATTACCAGATACATACATAAATTATTTTTCAGTTTAATTTCGATCGTCTCTTCTTTAAATTTCGAGAATTCGAAAGAGAAGACGCCAAGCGTTTTCGATAAAATTGCTCCAAATATCTATTATTGGAATAAAAATTTTCTTTCTTTCTTAATTTCTTTGTAAAAAAGTAAGAGAGGAAAGAAGTTTTCGAAATTCGAATTCGATTTCGGACCTTATTACCTAAAAAATTATTTCCGATACTTACTCTTTGTAAACCGAAATAATTTTTACCAAATTTGACTTCGATACCGCCGGCAGCTACAGTTGGACGGGCTACTCAAACCAACGCAAAAAAGCCCATTCAATTTTTTTGTTAACAAATAGAAAAAATGAAAATAGACAGAACGTCGCCAACCAGAGTAAATTGAATGCATTCGAACTTGTTCCAATTCAGGGAAATTAAAGCGATTCTTTCCTGCAGATAAAACGTCGGACATTTCACAAGAAACGATTTTATTTTTCTTACCTACTTTGTTCAACCAGGTTGAAACGCGAAACGCGAAACGCCGTGGGAAGTTACTCACCCCAACGGTGAAATAAGACACTCACATAAAAACACAAACCAAACCAAACGTCTGAATTACTTGACGAGTTGCAATATAATGAAGCGCCAATCAAGTTGACCGAGGAGGAACGGAACACAGAAAAATAAAGCGAGTAGAAAGATCTTTACATAAAAAGCACCAACCAGCGAAATTCGTGACATCACTACTATCGAACCATTCAATAGATCAAGGGTCGTGAGAATAGCCTCAATGCGAACTGATACATTAATAAAAAGCAATAGAATCGTCGCAAAAAAATGTAAGTAGACAGAACGTCGCCAACCGGAGTAAATTAAATGCGTTCGAACTTCGTTCTAATGCAACGACGTTAATGCGATTCCTTCGTGCAAAACACTAAAACGCTGGAAATTGTACTAAGGAACGATTGTATTTTTCGTCATAAACACCTTGCAACAATAAACTCCGGATGGAAGAAGCGGAGCAAAGTACTTATTAGCGAGCAGCAAACCTCGCCTATAAAAAAAGCGAGTTCGGGCGAAATAGGCGCGGCCGATGTTCATGGGATTAATTCGACGGTGTATAAAATGAAACAGTGCAGGGTTTCTTGCTATACAGGGTGTCTGAGAATGACCGAAGGAAAACAAACTGTAACACAAGGCTTAGCTGATGCTGAAGGTCTTGGAACTTTCAGCTTTGGACTGGACCCTTCTACCGTCAGAGCATAAAACGATTGTGATGTAAAGTTTTAATTTTTAAATTTTTTTGAATTACGGTAGTTGTAATTCGTATCGAACTTGAATTTCCTGAATTTCTAGCATGACAATACCTTTTACAAACCGATTGAAGTTTTGTAATTTTATCAAATTCCTAGTCAAAATTTTGTGTGCCGCTTCTTTTATTCAGCATCCAATTTGTCTCGTCGTAAATTTATAACTCAATCAGATTCATACCAAAACAAAAGAGCGTCATATCAAAGAAAGATGTGGCTGGCGAAACACAGAAGGGAGAGCAGCAGTTCGGAAAGTCATCCGTCCCTCGTATGCCTGCGATCCGGAGCGTAATCCGGGCGAATCGCTTTCGCAGATGGGGAACAAATCGATGGGAGACATTCGTCAGCCGCGAGTAGATTTCCGTTACAATTTAGCAGAAGCTGGAATACGTCAGCGCGTCCGGAAGGTTACAAATCGGAAGCCGGTGCGGCGGTAAGCTGGCAGACATGATGAGGGGCCGGAACCGCATCAGTATTCATGGCCGGCTTGTCGCTTGTAGCTCGGCCGGGGCAGAACTTGTGCATAGCGGGTCAACCGCTGTCAATGCCTTGTCCGATCTTAAATTGTTGCTATTTGTAAAAACGTCTGCACTTTGAGAGGAAAGGCCGAGGCGCTATCTTGAATTTCAATCTTGACCGCACCGGGTTTTGTCTGACAGCTTAACACGGTAACATTTCTTTCTTTTAAAACCCTCCACTGATCTACATCTGAAATTTCAAAGGGGAAGGTCAAACATTTTCGAATTAATTGACTGAACCGAGTACTGTCAGACTTAAAACAAAACTCCAAAAAATGTTTGAACCAAGCTTCCTGTTTTCACCAGAACATGTAACGCTCTTAAACGTATTAGACATCTGTTTCTCATATCGCGATTAGATGTTCTATAAAAAGGCATGGTTAGCAGTCGTTCACTAAAGTGTTCGTGTCGATTCACCCCAAGAAACGCCCTCGTTCCCACGAAGATCGTCGCCCTGGACCACAACGCCGACGCCATTCAGCCCGTCTCAACAAACAACCCCATCGCCGCTCCGGCGAACATGCCGAGAAGTCCGTCGATCAACTCGAGGCCGACCAACTCCTACAACAGCATCGTGAATGCCGGAACGTGATTCGTCTACGCCTAAGATGAACGGCAACACAGATTGGCATAACCGTGAACGCCCTGAGCATTTAAATTAATTAGAACGTAATAAAAGGTATATTTTTGTGAACCACTTTGTTTAACAGTGCTCTACCTACGCCCCTAAGCGCGGCAATGGTTAGGACTCAGTCGTAACATGGTGGAGGCTCATTCCTAGCGTAACAGTACAATGTTTCTGGAATAAGTGCAGCAGCGACCTTCTTATAATGCAGTGAACGTGTCACGTAACAATCTGCGTACGCATTAAAAACGTTTTTTAACGGCCGTCGTATAATATGCATTTACGGCCGTTTAAAAGCAAACGTTCCGTCGGCGTTAACTTCACGAAAGAGCGACTCGCGTTAAAATTTATAAACGTCCCCGGGACTTAATTTACGATGCAACAGCTGTGCACACAGGTCGGCGGGGTTTTAATGCTGCCACCCACGTCCGTCACCCTCTCCTTATTAATTTTTTAATTTATTTTAATCGTCCGCAGGTGAGCTCATTAACGAAACGGAAATGTAAAAAAGTAAAACAAAGAATTTAATGCTGCGACACCGGGGGGGTAGGAATTGTTTTATCGGCGCGCGCATATTTTCGTGCGCAGTTTTAATAATATTCGCGCGGATTTTATCGGTTTTTAAATCTGCAAAATGCTATAATTTATTTATTTTATTTTTTTTTGGACGCGATAAAACGTTCATTTTACGGCTAATTTCGCTTTCATATAAACTCGTTACGACTGAGTTTAACGCGCGCCTGACAAACTGGAATTTTAGTTTTATAACAACCGTTCCGATCCGAATGAATTTGCTGCGTCAAAATTCTAAATGGATGAAAAAAAAAGTGGAAGAAGAAGACGGAAAAGACAAGACGTAAACCGACCCGCCCTGTCGAGCTCTCTAGTAACGTTTCATAAATTTATATCGCCCCCTTTATATGAACGTATGATCCTCTTAAAAGCCGAAAGTTGATCCAAACATAAACCGAAATGACGAACAACATAATTGTGAATTACTGGCGAATTCTAAGCACGTTCGACGACCACTTCGGGCTCGCCGGCACGCAGCTGTAAATATCGCGTTAAAACGACGGGGATTTCTCTAATATGCGATCGGTGTTTCCCCCGTTGAGTTTAACGAACGGTTACATACGTGCCTCTGTGACTATTAACTAATTTCCGACAGAAATTACTTCTTTGCGTGACGGACACCGAACGAACAGAAAATTTAAAAAAAAGTGAAGTGGTGGAGGCGCCGGCCAATTCTTATTCATCAGTGAAAGTTTTCCGAATTCATCAGAGAATAAAAGACCTTGAAACCACCACTCAAATTTCTTTTCTTTCAAATCTTTTTTGCCTGCATTAAAAAGAAAAATACCATTCACGTACACATTCTAAGTTATTTCTCTACTGCAACGAGAGAATGCGAACTTCCAGATGTTCATGGAAGCTCGTAAGAGCATTGCTTCATTTTATTAAACCGTAACTTACGCGATTTAAAATCTGTAAATACAAATATTTCAAGGTACCATCCTTCGAAGAGTCAATGAAATAAAGACGTGATGTGCAAGGTGATTTAAAACAATAAAATAAAACAAACGTGTAAAAGGATTTTCAGAATACAAAAAGAAAAATGTAGACGAGGAGGTAGTTCGTTTATGTTAGGGAGTCGATTTTGCCTGATACAAACAAGTTTGGTAAACAACGTGCGCGAACTTGTTGCTACTACAACCATCCGGCAATAACGCTAACCGGCTTTGCTACACAGGATTCCAGCTGAGCGTCGTTAAAGTAACGACGTCGGACGCATCGTCTTGTCCTGGTGCGAGCGACAGTTAATTTAATACATTACGTTAAATCCCCGAGAGCTTATTCTAACTAATAGTTAAATGACCAGGCTTTGTAGAATATACATTTCCATTTGCATCATTAAATTCTTTTAGCATTTAATAGAATCAAAAAAGAACTGCTAAATTGAAAATGCAAATCGATTAAAAGCCCAGATGAATCTTATGGGAAGATCAACTAAAGGAAGGTCGGGAGCGGGCAAAAGTAACTTAACAGTTACGTTGCTTACGCTAATGAACCAGTACAGCTAGGGTTTTATAGAAGAGTCGGTCGGGCCGAAATTGACTGCGACCATCGCTCTAACCAAAACCGAAAAATTAAATAAGGGGGATTTCTTAGACTCTGGAAGTGTTGCCAATTTGAAAATGCAAATCGTTTAGAAGCCCAGAGGAATCTTATCGGAAGATCAACTAAAGGAAGGTCGGGAACGAGCAGAATTAACCTAACAGTTACGTTGCTTACACTTACGAATCATTAAAGCTAGGGTTTCCTGAAAGAGTCGGTCGGGCCGAAACTGACTACGATGATCGTTCTAACCAAAAGCAAAAAATTAAATAAGTGTGACTTCTTAGACTCTGGAAGTGTTGCCAATTTGAAAATGCAAATCGTTTAGAAGGCCAGAGGAATCTTATCGGAAGATCATCAAAAGGAAGGTCGGGAGCGGGCAAAATTAATTTACTAGTTACGTTGCTTACGCTTGAACCACTAAATCTGGGGTTTTCTCGAAGAGTCAGTCAGACCGAAATTAACTGCAATGGCTAATCAAAAGCGAGAAATTAAAAAACAGGTGATTTCTGTGACTCGGCTCGGTTTTCATTATTTTTAGTTAAAGCGGACGTCGCTTCGGTCGCGGTCACTTTCGGTCAACTGACTTTCTAGGAACCCCTACGTATAAGTCAAGGTTATTTAAACCACTAAGGTTGTCTGGGTTTGATGGAAAGTGAGTCGTGAAGTCATCCTGAAACGTCACAAGAATTCCGCTAAACTACATTAATCGTCTATTTTTTTTTTTGTTTTAACTAAGAAATTGTGGTTGCATTTCTTTATAGTTCGATGTAAAACAATTCTCTTAGATGCCGTCGAAAATCCTTTTCGAAATCCTGAGAACTCTGATTACGTCATAAATTTAACACCGTTGCGAGGTACAAACTCAGACAAACTTTAGATATACATCTGTTCTAGGACCTTGTATCAGGGAAAACACGAGTTTCTTCGATATTAGTCAGTAATTGTGCTGGAGAAGATGACATTGAATTTTCTGATATTGATAAGACGAATTGGAACCCTAGAGGAATCAAATTAATGAAAGGCAGATCGGGAGCGGGAAAAAGTAACCCACTGCTTACTTTGCTTACCGTTGAAATGCTTATACATCTGCTCCCTGGAGCAGGGGAAAGTATGAATTCTTCGATATTTGTTAACAATTATGTCGGAGGAAGGTAACCTCACGGAGCTTGATCGGCATAGTAAAAATTTTTAAACGAAATAATAAAAATATGGTATTGGTGTCGATGAGTTTTGATTTAGCGATCTCATAAAATTCAATGAAGTTCCTCACCTTGAAGTAAGTGAGACAACCATCGTCGTGCATAACCCGTACCGCAGCGGTAAGAGCAACAGAAAGAGTTAATGGCTTTCAGACGTGGCACGAATGAGAAGGCCGAGCATTCTGCCAGATGATAGATTGTTCACAGTTTTCAAAGTGTATTATAATCCCATCTATCTCCGAAAGAAACGGCGGCGGCGGCGGCGAAAATTCCTGTACGAGAAGCTCCCAAGCTCGGACGTAAATTGAAAGTAACATTTTTAATTGAAACTTAATGAAGCGCTCCGTATTTATGAGTATTAAGAGCTCGCAACTATTTTTCAGTTTCCAACAAAAAAAAAAAAGTTTTCGGGGGCGCGGTGCAAACTGATACCTGTCAACTTAAATCACCGACGGACAATTCGCTTTTGTAACTCTCCGACGCCCGTGTTCACTGAGCACACGTATAATTTATAGCCGAAACAAGTGCAAACCATGCGAAAACATCGTGCATTGGAAATTGAAAATTATCTGCGCCATAAACTCGGCCATTTTGCGGTACATTAATCGATCAGGAGCGCGATCTTTCATAATTCACGAGCTCCTCCTCGCAACCGGACGCGCATCGTTTTCCGGAAAAATATGTAAAAACGAAATCAAATAATGAGAATGCCCGCCGCGCCGCGGCACAAATTTTCGGGCTAAATATTTAATTCGTCCGGAAATAAAAATTTGCGGGGCTGCAGAAAAAAAAAGGCGCAGGTCGGTCGTCCGGCAATCATCATCGCGGCGGCCGTTATTAATTATCCATTTCCCGGGCGCGATGACATTAAAATTCAATTCGGATCAAGCGCGCCGTGAAATGCCCCGCTATTAACCGGCCATCGTAAAATGTTAAGTACACGCCGCCGCGCCGCTCCGAATTCACCCTCACCCCTTTCGCTTTTCCTGGACACGTTGGAAGGAAATGTAAATTAAAATTTGATTTTGTGATTGATGCATGACCATTAAATAAATTCGTCATTCCAAAGATGAAAAGCAGGGGTACTTTATATAATTTTCATTTCACGCCTGAACGAACCAGTAGTAGGAGGATCGGCCAGTAGTATAGTTGGCGGGGTTCTGGGACAATTTGATCTTCAAAAAATTTCGGATGGCAAGTGTCCATCCGGAATGACCATCGTTCTATGTTATTCTCTAAGTTGAAGAAACAAGTCTCTTAGTTCTTGTAGCTGAAGAGGATCGGACCCCCGTTTAGTTCTTATAAATGAAGAAGGGTTGTAATTTTATCAGATGTATTCGTTCAGTATGTCAAGTCAATAAACTTTGAAAAATTTGCAAATTCAGCAGAAATAGTCCAAGGTTTTTTATCGAGCGCTCTTGTAATGTGCAATGAGTGTGTGGATATGTGTGATAATCAATCTGCAAGCTTGCTTAAATATTTTATGAAATTTTTTACATTTACTTCTGTTAATATTACGAATCCTACGATAGCTTTTTGACCTGACATTACAACAAAATTTGTAAATATTACAATAAAATAATTTTAAGTACGTTTTAGGTATTTTTTTGACATCAAAGAACTTGCGAAAATAAATTACGTCTGCTCATCCTAATTGTCATTTATTTTTATGAAACTGCAGAAACTGACCAACTGAATAATACATAAATATCAATAACTTAAAATTTAAATTAAAAAAATGTTCACCTGACTAATTAACAACTCTTCGTGACTCTTTCGAAGGCTTTCGAAAATTCTTGGCTCAGAAACTGTACAAATAAATAAAATCCCTCATGTGCTACATACAATGGATTTATTGAGCGCTAATTTAAATTGATACAAACAAAAAAAAACAAGCAGGTACAGAAGAAGTAAAATTTAGTTCAAAGAAATTTTGAAAAACAAAATGTTACATTACGGAAAAGACAACAACCTTCTATTCAGAACTGAGGAACAGAGATCTTTGGGATGCTTCGATTGAATTCTGGGCATCGGGCTTTTCCTTCGCGTATACAAACTCACACATTCATTCATATTTCTCTGAAAGTGTTATAGAAGGTTAAAAAACTGTTATGGTAAAAAACTTTTTGGAGACTCCCGGTGGAGACTCTTGGAGGATATTCCCGGTGGATACTGATTTAAGTTTTAATGTCTGAATCTTAAGAATGTCCACTTCTCTCGCTTATCGAGTGAAACATTAAAAGTGACTGTTTCGTCGTTCTCGAGGTATTGCAATTTTTAGCAGCATTTCATCGAAAACTAAGATAATGATGAAAAAACCAAGTCAAAATAGTGTGTATTCTCATTCTTCCAGGATTTGGTATAATTTCTCACATCATCAGCCAACGCATTCTGGACTTACTGATTTTTTCTGCAACCGACTCATAAATTAAAACTTTTTTTTTCTCGAAAACTGTGCGAGTCAGAGACTTGCGGTTTGCACCATTCGATTCATCTGCTCAAGCCCTGTAGGAGCCATTTTTTTAGGAAATCTATTTTCCGTAGAAATCCTCAAATTTTAATAGACTACTACATTTTCGGCCGAAAAATATTTTTTTTTCTCTTAAAATCGCGAAAAAAATCACCTATGTAGAGCCTGATGAGGCGCATTCAAAACCGAGTTCTGTTCCTCTGTAGCTTAACCCCTTTCCAAGATATCCACCCCTGAAGTGCCGGCGAGAAACAACAGTAGTGTCTCAGCGCAAAACCGGAAGGTTGCCTAAATCAGGGGGCAACTTTAATAATAAGCTTTTAACATTAATTTGACACGACGGGGAAGGAGGGAACATAGTCGCACGGTGTCTACGGGTAATGTGATCTTAATCATTATTGTTATGACTACAGTTCAGCTCATTATCGACTCAGAAAGTTTATATTAAAATAAAACAAATTAAATTCCACCCGCGGTAATCAAGCTAAATTAAAAGTTTGAATAAAATATAAGATCGTTTTTTCCGGGCGTTTACACGTGCCATCCACAATTTTTTCAAGGTCAAATTGTCCCAGAACTCCGCTAGCTATACTACTTCGGCCTTATGATTGTCGAACAAGGCGCTATTCTTCTAGAAAAATTTATTACAATCGTGCTAATGGGATCTATTCTGTAACATTGATACGGACTTGATACGTAACAGTTATTGCTACGTATCAAGTGACCTTGCAAAATCGGTATTCTGTGAACAGTTTCGTAACAACTCGCAATTCGTATCAAGTGTGTTAATATGATTTCATATCAATTCAAGTCCATTTCCAATCGCCAATTGAAGAGAGATGCCAATTGGCAGTCGGAAATCGACTTGAATTGTTATGAAATCCTACACAGATGAAAATCTTTAACACTCTTGGACGCCAGGGAACACATTTTCGGTGTTCCCTCACGTCCATCCATTTGTGAAGTTGGAAAAACCGGAATTATAATGTTGGTCTTGTAAAAGTAGGAGTAGAGCTTATCCTTTTGGAGTAAACACTCACTTTTAGACACAATTTAGACAGGAAAAGACAACAATGTTACCAAATTAGATAAAAATTTTCAGGTGTAACTTTATCCATGTATAATACCGATTAGGTAAATTTTTTTATGTGTATCAAGTTCTCTTCAATTATTGAAGACCATATCAATTGATATGCACAGCAATGTTAGAAAATAGGCCTGAATATTTGCTTATTAACTTGTGTCTGGCTTAATTTTGACTACCATTTTTTGTTCCTTATTGAATTCCTGGCTTCCGGTTGGAACCGCTTTTCTGGTCGGATTTCTTCTGCTGCCGACGTTTCGTTCTCCATTGCAGAAGAACTTCCTCAGGGCTACTACTGCTGGTGGTGGTGCTGCTGTTGCTGCTCTTGGTGGTCTTGCTGTTGTTTCTTGTAAGCCGTTCTGACTGTTGTCCAAAAGGGTCTTAAGCTAGCACATCAAAAAAAAAAAAAAATCGTCATAGTTAAAACATTTTGAAAAGATTGGAATATCTCCTGTTCATATTTGAATTATGACATCTCTTTATCCTGTACGATTTTAATTACAAAAGTGGCGGCTTAATTTTACTGCTGTATGAAGTAGGTAGGTGTCCTTAAATTTAAAATGATTGGATTGGTGGAAGTAGATTGTACGAGGAGAGGAATATTTAAATTCTGCAAATTTTGGCGGATTCTGTACGGGGGAAGCGGAGTCAGCGTTTTATTAAATAATGAAATAACCTGCGACGCTCCTGAATTTCCGACGGTTATGTGTTCCACGAAGGGGGGGGGGGTTGAGGAGGGCTCGCGCCCACACGTCCTCGCAAAGCTGGAAACCAATTATAAGAGTAATTCATAACGTGCGCCAATAAAACTGTTCGCGCGAAAGATACAGCTCGAAATATTACATTTGCACTTACATTGGACCGTATATCTCGGTTACATGTGCCCGGTCGGTAATTTCATGCCCAGCTGCGCGGACGACTAACAGGAGAAGCAATTATATCCTTGATTATGGGGCGGCTAATAAGAAAAACGCGATCGCCCCGTTTACGTTTGAGCTCCCGCACAATTACGGGCCTGCTCAGTGCTCGAATTCCGCTCGGAGAGAGATATATTGCCTTTTTAGATGCTAATCTCGTTCGGAAAATTATTTAAATTCTTGCCGGTTATGCCTGACTGTTTCGCGTAGAAATACACCTATAAATTATTTAAATTGCCTCCCCCGCATAAGTAAGAAATTTAAACAAACGATTTTTTAAAAGGAGGTTCTCGCGATGTTAATCTCACCTTCCTTTTTCATTTTATTTTCATTAAAGCACAAAAAAAAAGCTAGGTGACTGGATTCTAATAAATTGAATACTAGTCGGCAATGCGGATGTTTCTCCAATAAACAAGGTTTGTTGCCAAAAACGTGCGCATTGAGGATGTTGGTCGTCCTGTTCCTGTCGAGGAGCACTGCCAGGATATTACTCAACAAGGCATTAAAAAGAAGAAAAAACGCCGTCGACGAAAAGATTTCGTGATGGGCAAAAAGCGACGAGGGCTTTCATTTTCGCTTTCGCGCGCTGTTTAACCAGGCACGCAACGCCCAAAGAAGAAAAAAAAAACTAAACGGCTAAATAATGAAGGAATTGCCCCTTTGCGCGCGCGCGCGCGCCCTCTCCTACGAACTAAGTAATTTAAGTTTTTCCATTATAAGTGTATTAGACGGGGTGGTAATCCCGCCAGGCTTGGAATTAGGATACGGTGAAAGCATTCCGGCATATGTAAAAGGTTCGGCGGCGCGACGTGCGCGAAGGAATCGTCCTCAGACAGACGGCCCAAAGGCGATTTCGGCGTCCCTACACGAGTACTGCATTAGCGGAAGAAAAGCCTACGGAAGAGTGGACCCCAATCCACACCCCCTATATATATATACGGCTAGTACGTGTGCCTTACGGCTTAGATTTATTTGTCCGGATTTGCAATTCAACTTGTCCACTTCAATTTGGAGACCTAACACTTCAGACCTGCTTACCAAAAATATTACAGAATGAGAAAATACTGGAAAATTTGTTCTTTTCTGAGAGCATTTGCAAAACAGTTTCTGGCCGTACGATACACACTATTTTTTGGTCCGACCTTTTTGATGAAAATTGAATTGAATGATTGAAATTTTAGCAGAATCTGCAACATATTACATACGTAGGTTTTCAACTAAACTTAACTTCAAATTAAAAAAAAAAATTTCAATACTTCAAACTTCTTGTTATTTAAGAAATGTCTCCTACAGTCGATATTGTCAATATTTGGTCAATTTTTTGACGGCCTAGACCTTCAATAGGGCTGTTTCCGGACGGTTTTGACGAATGCAATACCAACATTTCCGGCCGGAGGACCAAAGAAATCTATTTAATGCACCACGTCGAGTTTTCATAACAAATCAAATCGAATAAAAAAAAATGATTTGGAGTACTAAATTATTTAATCTGCCTGAAATACGAGAAGCTAATTTTCTCAAATCGTATTCGGGAGCTAATTTTCTCAAATCATATTAGAGAGCTAATTTTCTCAAATACGAGAAGCTAATGTTCTCAAATCATGATCTGAGAACATTAGCTTCTCGTCGTTCCCTCACATAAAATGATGCATTTCCAGTGTGTATTTTCTCAAACACGAAAAGCCAATTTTTTTTCAAATATAAATAGAGTTCAAAGCAAAATTTAATCATTTTGGTTTAAAAATCTGTTCTTTTTCAATCTTTCCTTGTTAAACAGTAAATAAATTTGAATCGGCCCGAATAAAAGCAAAAATAAAAATATTATCAAAATAAAAATACACATACAGTCAAATCGAAACAAAAGACGATCGTCGAATTTGTCGTTTAAGATTGCACGAAAATATAAAATATCTAAAACTATTGAGTTTTACGATTCGACGATCGTCTTTTGTTTCTATTTTTTTTTTTTGATTTAACTGTTCTTTCTGAATTAAAAAAAAAAAACTCAATTTATTATCAAAATAAAAATACTACCAAAATACAGTTAAATCGAATAAAACAGGAACAAAAGACGAACGTCGAATTAGTCGCTCAAGATAAGACAAAAATAAAAAAAAATATCTAAAACTATTAAGTTTTGCGATTCGATGATCGTTTTTTGTTTTTTTCTATTTTGTTCGATTTAAGTGTTCTTTATGAATAAAAGAAAAATCAATTTATTATCAAAATAAAAATACTCCCGAAATACAGTTAAATCTAATAAAACAGAAACAAATAGAGTTGTACAATTCGACGATCGTCTTTTGTTCTTGTTTTGTTCCATGCGAATGTTCTTTCTGAATGAGAGAAAAAAAGACGATCAGTTGTGTTGATTATCAAAATGAAAATACCTCCCAAATAAAAGAAATGAAAAGACGATCAATTGATTACCAAAATAAAAATGCTCCCAAAATACAGTCACATACAACAAAACAGAAACAAAAGACAATCGTAGAATCGTAAAACTCAATAGTCTTGCATATTTTTTTTTATTTTCGTTCTGTCTTCATCGATGAATTCGACGATCGTCTTTTCTTTCTGTTATTTTGTTCGATTGAATTCAAATCGATATAAAAACTGACGAGTTTATCGCAATCAAAAATTTAATTTGAAAATATTAAAGAAAACAAAAGACGATGAGTTGCTAATCAGTTAATAATAAAAAAAAATTAAATGAAGTCAAAGCGAGTAAAAGGAAAAAAATACAATAAACTTTAATCGAGTAAAAAAAAACAAAAAACGATCAATTTATTGATAATTAGAAAACAAAATCATGTCAAACAAAATAAAACAAGATCATCAATTCATAATTAAAAAATAAAAACAAAAGAAGTGAAATCGATTAATAGAAAAAAAGACAAGTGTCACATGAGGAAATAAATAAAAAAAATAAAAGATGATAACGTTACGTCCAAAATTAGAATTGTATAAAACTAACGATTAAACAATTTGACTTAAAAATGGACAAAATGAAACAAATTAATAAAATTAAAATTAAATGAAAAGGACTACAAATTAATCATTTAAAAGCAAAGTCAAATAGAATAAAGGAGAAAACAAAAATGTCGATCAACCGAGCAATTTAAAAACAAAGGCAAATAGAAAAAGGGAAAATGCAAAAATGTCGATCAATCGACGGGAGTTAAATGTAAAACAGTCACATCGAGGAAACGATAAGAAAAAAAAACAAAAGACGATCAATTGATAATTAAATTTGAGAAATTGAGATCCTTTGAATTAAATAAGTAAAATAAGGAATTCAAAAAAAAAGACAGCCGGTGATGAAGATAAGATTAAAATAAAGATTGAATAAATCAAATCGAATTGAAAACATTGACGAATTTTTATAACCGAAAGTTAAGAAAATACAGAATCACACTGTCAAAATGTCAAATAAAATCGAACCCAGAGAAAAAAACAAAAACAAGATGATCAATTCTTAATAAAAAAATAAAAACAAAACAAATGAAATCGATTAAAATTGCTTTTATTAAAAATCAAAATAGAGTCAAATAAGGAATAAAAAAATAAAAAACAAAACAAACGGAATAGATTAAAATTAATATCATTTAAAAATTTAAATAAAGTCAAACAAGGTATAAAAAAATAAGAGATGATAATGTTACGACCAAAAAAAGAATTGTATAAATCTAACAATGGGCCAAATTGACATTAAAAAAATTAAAGAAAAAGTACTATCAATTAATAATTAAAAAACAAAGTAAAGTCAAATAGAAAATAAAAATATCGATCAATCGACGGGATTTTAGTGTAAAATAAAGTCAGGTCGAGCAAACGAAAAAGGAAACAAATGACTATGAATTGATAATTATGATTAAAAATAAGATGAAAAGCAAAAGAAGAAAACAAGAAAATGAGAAATTTATGGATAAAAAATAAAAACTAGATAAATGAAATCCATCGAATTAAATAATATGAGTAAAATATAGTTTCTATAAAACTAACATAAATCAAATCAAATCAAGAACATTGACGAATTTTTGCCAGAAAGTTTGAAACAAAATGAGAATAAAACTGAAAATTCAAATATAAAATAGGGTCAAATCGTATCAAGAAAATGACAAGGATGATCGGTTTTTATTAATAAAATAAATAAAGACAAATAAAATAATAAATTGTCACAATTTAACACAATTTTAAACTTATCCTTATTAGGGGCTCATACCATGCTGCATCAAAATCAATCCTCCACATATTCTACTAAAAATAATAATAATATATAATCTAAAAATAAATTTAATAATCTTGAAGTTGAATGAGGTAAGGGGTTGGACGAACAAAAAAGGGGGGCATTTCGGTCTCGAATTTAAGTAACTCGGACAAAATCGAGCGTAACAAAAACGCATAATTAACGTGGATGTTCCTGAGGGCAACTTCAAATTTATCGTCTTAATTACGCGCTATGTAAATGGGGAAATAATAAACCCTCGCGAACAAGGAAGGTGTTTCGCTCTCACAAAAGAAGCCGAAAATATTCGCCGAGATAATGGGCTGTTGCTCGGCCGGAACAAGGGAGGCTCCTCCTTTTAAAAGTTAAATTACACAAAACTAGTTAATTACGCGCGGCGCGCACAAAAGGCCCTTATTCTTATTGAGTTGGCCATGCGCATGCGCCTTATTATTAATTAAATCCCGATCTATCCACAAATATCCACAAATAATTGACTTAGAAATTGTACGGATGGAAGGAGCGCCCCACAACTTACCTGTTCAAGTCGATAATAAAGTGCAGCAGAAATAAACTCCTATCCCTGCTAGGTCACATTTAGGCCCGATTTCTTCACCTCCCGATAAATGTATTCTGATTGAGTTGGCCATGTGCCTTATTAATTAAATCTAGATTATTGCAAGTAATTGCAGCAGAGATGTAAGTAGGTAGAGTTAACAATGTGGTGGGATTCAGATGGGGCAGTGTCGGCGTTCCCACGGATTCGGCGGTGCCAACTGCCGCCAGACACCGACCGCATTGCTGCCAACGCACGCACAGCTACCATCCGTTTATCATATCGACACTTCCCTGATACGATCTGTAGTACGCACGGAATTCCACATTTAGAAACGGGGGATCGCCCCGACGGAAGTTGTATTTTAAGTTTCAATTACGCGCTCTTGACAGTAATAAGGACATGATATGATGCATGCAGGTCGAAAAGAAATGTAGCTGACACGATAACATCCATCTGATAACATAAAATATATTACTTGGTTAGTACATGACTTGAGTGTTACAAGTTTTATTAATGGCGGCGCGGGGGGAGGGGGAGGAGGTAGATCAATAATTCCGCAGAAAATCTGACATTATTTTTTAATTTGTAGATATGTATTAATGCAAAAGAGAGAAATCAAGGTTATTCAAGGTTATTCACAACGGTCGTTTGAGGGTCGACCAACATCTAAGGGTCTTTTAGGGGTTGGTGTTATGAATTCTGGCTTAGTGAGGGCCTGTCCGAATAACTTTCACTAAAAAAAGTCGAAGATTTACTAATAATATTAAATAAATTTGAATCAACTCCAATAAAAGAAAAAAAGACAACCAATACATTATCAAAATAAAAATATTCCTAAAATACATCGGACCGAATAACATAGAAACAAAAGACGAACGTCGAAATCGTCGACGAAGACAGGAAAAGTAAAAACAGGAATAAAATAAGCTAATCTTCTCAGACATGAGAAGCTAATTTTCTCAGAGTGAAAAACTAATGTTCTCAAATCATATTTGAGAAAATTAGCTTCTCGTATTTGAGAAAATTAGCTCCTGTCCCTACACATAATTTCTAAAAAAATTTAAAGTTTCGAAGTTACAAAAAATGGTTTAAACGAACGAAGTTCTATTGACGTGAGTTTATGGAAGAAATCAATCTTAAGCTTATTTAAGCTCCAAAGTCAAAAAAAATAAGATATTCAAGATATATACAAAGTTTAAGTTTTTGCTTGAAGTTTAAGCTTGAAGTTGTCAAAAAGTAAAGAATCTTAAACTGTTAAAATCTCAAGTAGAGTTTCAAACTCATGTTACTATAACTTATAAAATTATTGGGAAAAAAAGTCTTGAAGCTATACAATATTGTGACACATCTTGAAGCTTTGCTAAATCGCAAATGTGCAGTAAAAGATTTCTTTTAGCTTGAAGTCATTCAACCAGGATTTTATTAACTTGAAATTTTTAAAAGCTTGGAATCATAACAGCCAGCTTAACGCATCAAGGTGTGCTTGAAGTACTAATAAAATCAAGAAACTTGAACTGACATTTCAGCATCTGATATTACTATCAAAAAGTTACTGAGAAAAGTCTTGAAGCTTAGACGCTATAAAGAGCTCTGAAAAAAACTTTAAAAACGCTTAAAACAGGTTTTTTCCAGCTTGAAGTCATTAAAGCCTGAACTTTAGAAAAAAAACGCTGGTGAATTACAGAAACAAGATTTCTTCAATCTTTGAAACATTTAAAGCTTAAAAGCTTTGAAGAAGAAAACATCTCGCACCGTTAAAATCTTAATTAGAGCTTTAAACTCATGACGTTATAACTCATAAAATTACAGAAATCAAGTTCAAGCTTTGAAGCTATAAAAAACTGTTAGTCGTTATTACCAGGATATTAGCTTGAAATTTTTGAGAGCTTGGAATCGTAAAAGCCAACTTAAAGCTTTAAGATGTACTTGAAATAATAATAAAGTCAAATTATAAAACTAACAAAAAGTTATTGAAAAGTCTTAAAGCTTCAACTGCGAAAAGGCTTTGAAATTGCGTAAAACAAATTTCTTCTAACTTGAAGTCATGAAAGCTTGGACTTTATGGAAAACGAAACTTCTTGAAGCTGGTGAATCACAGAAATAAGATTTCTTCAAGCTTTGAAACACTTGAGGCTTAAACTTTGAAGCACTAAAGAATCTTGCACCGCTAAATCGTGATTATAGCTTCAAACTCATGACATCATAACTCATAAAATTACATAAATCAAATTCAAATCTTGAAGCTATCAAAAGAAAAAAACTATGAGACATCTTGAAGCATTGAAATTGCATTGAAAGATTTCTTGTAGCTTGAAGTCATTAATTTTAGTTTGGAAATTTGAAGAGTTTGAAAGCTTTGAAAGAAGATCTTGAAGTTTTGTATGCCTTGAAAGCTTGGAAAATACTTAGAAACAAATTTCTTCTTCCTTGAGCTTGAAGTTATTGAAGACAGGGTTTTTGGAGAAAACGAAGCGAGAACTCCTTGAAGCAGCAACAATTTCAAACTTCAAGGAAACATTCAAAGCTTAAATCTTGAAGAAGTTAAGGATCTCGAACTATCATTTATATCAGAGTACAGTACGGTATTAAAGCTATGGCAGATTTGAAACCGTAAACCGGAAAATATGAAGCTTTAAAGCCGCGAAAGTGCTGCAAGAAGCAAGTTGAAGTAGTCATCGAGAACAGTATTTCAGCTTGAAATTTCGAAAGTCGACGGAAATTTTTTGAAGCTCCGAAGTTACAAAAATAGTTTAAAGATAGCTTTAAACGAGCGAAGTTCCAGTGGCGTGAGCTTGTGAAACAAATCAATCTTAAGTTTCATTTAAGTTTTTTTTTTAATGCAAAAAAATACAGTATTTCAGCTTGAATTTTCGAAAGTCGAGGTGAATTTCTTGAAGCTTCGAGGTTAGAAAAGTAGCTTAAAGCTTCAAGGCAGCTTTACATGAATGAAGCTGACAGTATTTCAGCTTGAAGTTTCGAAAGTCGAGGTGAATTTCTTGAAGCCTCAAGGTTACAAAAATAGCTTAAAGCTTCAAGACAGTTTTAAGTGAACGAAGCTACATTGACGTGGGTTGGTGGAAAAAATCGATCTTAATTCTTGTTTAAAACTTTTAAAGCTTGAAGGTGCCGGTATTTCAGCTTGAAGATTCAAAAGCCGAAGAAAATTTCTTAAAGTTACAAAAATGGTGAGTGTGTGAGAATCTAATTTTCTCGGGTATGAGAAGCTAATGTTCTCAAATCATATTTGAGAAAATAAGCTTCTCGTCCCTAGACATAAAATGCGTATTTTCTTAAATACGAGATGCTATTTTTTTTCAATTATAAATACAGTTCAAAGCAAGATGACTGAATTATTAATATAATTACTTTGATTTAAGAATCTGTTTTTTTTTTGTTTTCGGATCTTTGTTAAGGGAATTATTTATGTAGTGTTGCAGTGAAACAGGGCAGTAATTCGTAAATTTTTAAACGCCTGCTCTCCTGAAACAACGTGAGCAAACAATAACCCACTTATTCGAGCGCTAATACTTCGCGCGCGTCTCATTACTTTCTTAAGAAATCGTCGGCGCAAAATAATATCCTCTGTTCCATCGCATCCCCATAGCAAAGAACATAAAATATTTAAAAGCGCAAGCTGAATACGGAATTATTTTAGAACGCCCCCGCATGAGACGACTAAACCCTGCGCCACAGCGAGAAGTTCCTTTTTTTCTGACGACTAAATTTCTGTTCCTGACAGAAGGATATTGAAAGGATAATGGACTGTACAATGAGGAATATTAAAATTCAACTTCTGAGGATATCTGAATTTATTATTCTTCATTCTGTCGGCGGACCTTCTGCTTATTTGTAAACTGCAAGCTAGACTCTTTTAAATTACTTCCGCGTCTGCGAGGACCCGCTGATATGCAGATTAGGTTTGGATTGATGTCCTTGCGGCCTCCTGCGAAAACGGCGAGTTTCCAAATAATTGGAAAATGATCGCGCCGACGGAATTTATTAGTCGTCGCTATTTTTCCGCCGTGCGCGCCCGCGCCATTTATAAAACGTCAGCTCGCCCCGGCTTTAATTATCTGCGGGATTAATTACAGCCCCAATTAATGCATGTGTACTCCTCTCTTAGAGGCCGAGAACGTGTTCCCCTTTTATAAATTGGCCCGCAAATGCGATGCTCCATCATCTGTTGCAAATTGTGTACGCAATTAGCGAGCAAGATTCCCGATTTTTAATTGCGCCTGACAAATTGCGCGATTCCGGACCCGGACCCGGCAACAGATTGCGCGCGTTCCCTATAAACAAGTCCGATCGATTCCAGAGGCTTTTAATTAAAGCTTGCGGCTTTTAGCTACATACGTGCATATGTTATCGAAATCTCTAATCTGTTTTCGAATGCGCATTACTAGGGCGATCAATTTTATGATAATGGCCCTCCTACACTTTGTGTATACAATTTTCAGAGTACAAGTACATACTTAAGTTGACGATTTTGTTGACCTATTAAAATACCTATAATAGATGATAATGATTTGCCTATTTACCAAACAGACCTAAGTAAGCAGTGATGTAATATGCCAACAAAATAAAATATTCATTTCAACTCTTCCCATAAAACATAAATTACGTAATACTAATCTAATAGTAGAACTTGTATGCGGTACTTATACATTTTTCAATCGTTCTAATTTATATGTTCTCAGTCTAATTCAATATTAGAGAACGTTCTTATAAACACCGGTAATATTTCATGCCTCGCCCTAAACCCCGAATATTACGAGAACGGCGGGCCTAAATTTAGACCGCAAATTTAACCCGGCGCAGGCTATATTTAAACAAACTTATACCGAGTGATGTCATCCTCGCTGCATCTCGAAATTCATCCTCGCCGGGCCTGCTTTCTTTCGGATTCCTGCGCGCAGGCAATTGTTGTCTGTTATGTGGGTCAAATTCCGAAATACTTTCGTTATGTAAGCCAACATGCGCCCCCGGAAATTTACGGCCCAAACAAAACATCAAAGCTGAAATATTGGCCGCAAAATTAAAACGTGAGAAACTGTTTGGACGGGCGGGCGGGCGTTTTGTATTCCGCACGCGGCGCGGCGGGCTTGTTTTTCTAAACTAAAGATGTTTCTGTGTAATCTGCATCTGTCACTATTACTAATTTTCATTACGTACGAAAGTATTTTTCGTAACAACGCTATTCCAAAAAAAAAAAAAATAAAGAAAAACTTCCAGGAAATAACTTCTATTTCCATTCAAAAGTTCTTCCTGAAAAGCTCTACAAAAAAAAAACCAAACTCTGGAATTTTTAAAGCGCGATTCCTTCACTACATCGGCTAAGCCATTAGCTTAATGAAGATTTTATTTTCTCGTAGGTATTTGAAATAGTTTTCGTGAATGTGAGTTTCGGTGAGGATTATAAAATTGTTGTGCATCGTCATTTTCACATTGAATCTTCCAGGGAAACTACCCTCCTAAACTGTAATCGTTGATGATCATTGCAAACGGCTGAGTTTCACGTAATAGTGAACGGATCTGTTCAATTGGATTTGCAGTGGATGGTAATCGATGCAATTTGACCTCACTTTTTGCGTTCCGTTCGACTCAACAAGCTCTACCTTTGCGATATGTTAATTCGGACAAAGCGTTTCTAATGTTAACAGGACTTGAGAATGCAGAGATGCTAACTTATTCAAAACCCCGCACGATTTACACTTGATTTTAATTAAGAGAATTGACCCAGAGGGGGCCAGTACAATCAGAGTGAACACCAGCAAATAAAAACTGCAAAATTAATTGTTAGTTGATGGTTCTTCAGTTATCATCTTTTCAATTAGTACCTATTCATTCATTTTATGCAATTACTATTTAAAGCTTATATGAATCCATCAAGCGACAAAAAAGAAATCTTGAAGTTTGTATTGCTTTGCTTGCTTCTTGAATCATGAGCGCAGTGCTTTAGCTTGAAGTTCCAAAAACTAAGAAAAATTGAATTTATGTAGGAACCCATCAAGCTACAAAAAAGAAATCTTCAAGTTTGTATTGCTTTGCATCTTGAATCATAAAAGCAATACCTTAGCTTGAAGGTGAGAAAGCTTTAAATCTTCAAGATCCATTTAAATTGAAGATTTCCGAGCTCGTAATCTTGAATCATAAAAGCAACGCCTTAGTTTTAAGGTCAGACAGCTAGAAACATTTAAATATTCAAGATACATTTAAATTGAAGATTTCTAAGCTCGTAGCCACGAAGAAGTAAAGAATCTTGAACTATTAACAACTCAGTTAGAGAATCAAACTCATGTAATTATTGGGAAAAACGTTAAGCCTTGAAGCTATCCAGTACTGTGACACATCTTGAAGCTTTGCTAAATCGCAAACGCGTGGTAAAAGATTTCTGGCAGCTTGAAGTCATTAAAACCAGGATGTTATTAACTTGAAATTTTTAAGAGCTTGAAATCATAGAAGCCAACTTAAAGCTTCAAGATGTACCTGAAGTACTCATGAAGCCAAGAATCTTCAACCGAAGTTTCAGCATAGCTCTAAACTCATAATTTAATACTAACAAAAAGTTGCCGAAAGGAGTCTTGAAGCTTTGATGCTCTAGAAACATTTTGAAATCGCTTAAAACACGTTTCTTCTAGCTTGAAGTCATTAAAGCCTAGACTTTAGGGAAAACGAAGCTTCTTGAAACTGGTGAATCATAGAAACGATACTTCCGCATTCTCTGAAACATTTGAAGCTTCAACTTTGAAGAAGTAAAGAATTTCGCGCCGTTAGAGCTTCAAACTCATGATATTATAAACTCATAAAGTTACAGAAATCAGATTCAAGCTTTGAAGCTGTAAAAACACTGTGAGACATCTTGAAGCATTGAAATTGCGTTGAAAGTGCACTGAAGTATTTCTTGTTGCTTGAAACCATTAATACCAAGATTTTAGCTTGGAAATTTTGAACGGCTTGGAATCATAAGAAAAATTAAGATCAGTCAAGATATCTTGACGTATAAAAGAAGTCGATAATCTCGATCTCGTCTTGAAGTTTTGCGTGCCCTGAAAAAGCTTGGAAAGTGCTGAAACAAATTCCTTCCAGTTTGAAGTCATTGAAGACAGGAATTTAAAGAAAACGAAGCGAGAACTTCTTGAAGCAGCAAGAGTTTCAAACTTCAAGGAAATCTTAAAGCTTAAATCTTGAAGATGTTAAAAATCTCGAGCTGTCAGAGTATAGTACAGTATTAATTAATTATTATTGAAATTGTAAACTGAAAACTGAAAAACGCTGAAACTTTGAAGTCGTGAAAGCCTTGCAAAACGCAGCTTGAAGTCATCAAGACAAGTATTTCAGCTTGAAATATCGAAAGCCGACCAAATTCTTTTAAACTTTCGAAGTTACAGTAATAGTTTAGAGTGAGCTTTAAATGAACGAAGCTCCATTGTCGTGACTTGGTGGAAGATAAGTTTTGTTTTAAATTTTTAAAGCGTTTGAAGCTTGAGGTCATCAAACAATTGTATTTCTGTTTGAAATTCGAAAGCTTACAATAATAAATTAATCTTAATTCTTGTTTTAAGCATTTAAAGCTTGGAGTCACCAAGAACGGTATTTCAACTTGAAGTTTCAAAAGCCAATTAAAATTTCTTGAAGCTACAAAAATGCTTTAAAGATGGATTTAAATGAACGAAGCTCCAATTGGCGTGAGTTGATCGAAGAAATTGATCCGAAGTTTTCTTTTCAAGCTTTTAACCCTTGAAGTAATCAAGAAACTCTATTTCAGCTTGAAGTTTCGAAAGTCAAAGAAAATTTCTTAAAGCTTCGAAGTTACAAAAGTTACAGGTTAAGGATAGCTTTGAATGAACGAAGTTCCATTGGGGTGAGTTGGTGAAAGAAATCGATCTTAAATTTTGTTTTAAAGCTTGAGATCATCAAAAAACTTGAATATTCGAAAGCCAAGGAACATTTCTTAAAGCTTCGAAGATACATAAATAGCTTAAAAATAGTTTTCAATAAGCAAAGCTCCACTGGCGTGAATTAGTGGAAGAAATTGACCTTAAGTTTCTTGCTTTTAGTTTTTGAAGCTTTTAAATCTTGAAGTCATCAAGAATAATATATCAGCTTGAAGCTTTGATAGCCGACGAAAATGCCTTAAAGCTTCGAAGTTACTGAAATAGTTTTAAGTGAACTAAGCTCCATTGGCGTGAGTTGGTCGAAGAAATTTAAGCTTTTAAAGCTTGAAGCCTTGAAGAAGTTAAGAACCTCGATATATCTTAACAGCTTAAATGTAGTTTCGAGTTTACAATCTGATACTGTCTTAAAGCTATCAGAAAAGAAAATCGTTCGGGTTTCTAGTACTGTTGCAGCTTCGAGGGCAATCTTAAAACTTAGAAATCATGAAAAAGCTGAAAAATGTTGGGTTCTTTTAACTGACCAATAAATTAATTAAATGAAGGCTATTACTTCTGGGCTATCCTGAACTTCTAAACTATGGTACTCAGGCTGCAAAATTTCCGAACGTAAAATAACAATAAAACATAATTATAATACAATAAAGTAAAGTCAGCTGCATTCAGCAGAAATATTCGTTCCTATTACTGGGCGGGTAATTTCAGCGAGCCGACAGCTCATTAATGTTTAAGTACAATGTTCGAGAAGCGTTGGTTCGTATTTATGTTCACGAAAGAAAACTAGATGTAATTGTCGGCGCGCAAGGTAAAGTTTATTTATTTATTAAAAGGCTCGTTAATGTTGGAGCAGTTCGGTCATAAACGTTTCCCGCCGACCAGCAGCTCGCCTCCTAGTTTAAAATAAATTAAACGGATCCCCAGATCGGATGTTTTATTAACGCCGCCGCCGTCGCAAGAATTGAACTATTTGGTGCTTCTTTCGCCCCCGCCCGCCCCCGCGGAGACCGCAAGCAAAACTATTTGTATGCAAATCATCCGAGGAGAAGCTCGGATAATATGTTTGAATATTCACGAGGAATTAGTAGTTCGGGAATTTATTTATTAGTGGTGGGGAGGGGCGGAAAGGTGAGAAATTTACACAAAGTGTGGAGCAGATGGGCGGCTGACAAGTTCGGACAATGGGGAAACTAAGTACCCGCTGTGGAGGTTTGCGATTGTTATGGAATGTCATAGAATACACTGACGTCAATGGCACTCAGAATGCTGCTGCAGTCTGATGTTGTAGTGTGCCGATTGCAATATGGAATATCTGCTGACATTATTTCAATTAACAAAGAGACTTCTGTTTGACTTCTGCACACAAAACATGGAAATCCACTTTGATATACGGCCAAGAGGACGCTCGCAAATAATAGGGGCGGACGCATTCCAGACGATTCATTATTAACTCGTATTCCTTAGAAGTAACATTTGATTTGTCGCATATTACGACATATTAGACATCCATAAATATTCCAACGAAAATGACTGCGACGAACTAAAAACAAATAAAATTTTCAAGATACTTTCTAATTACAACAACATTCTAGAATGTACTTACTTAATTGCAGTCACCAGAATTTTTTCATGATGGTTTCTGTTTGTCATCCTCCTGTACTTATCGGGCTTCTGAAGTAACTCCATCTATTTTCTTTACTCCTTTCCGTCTATTTTCCCCGAAAGAGGCTTGCTCGCCCAGTCCTCCCTCAATTCTGTTAATCAACGTACTTTTTCTTTTTCTTAATTGGTGGGCCCAGGAAGGTGTCTTTGTTAAATAGACGGTTATTTTATTTTGTTATCATTTTCACAACAAACCGCTTCAATATAATTAATCGGTTACTATTAGATTTTCTGTAAAACCATTTAGAATTAAGGGAAACAATTAACAAACACATTTAAACGTTGTGTGTAATCAATCAGTGCGTAATCCCATTCCAGTTTTGAAATCGTAGGGCTTAGTAAAACGCGATGCGAGGGTGTTGAAATTGGAACGCACACGTGCAAGTTTTCTGCGAACTCAAGTGCTATATCACGGACTACAGTCAAATAAGCAGATTTTTGTAAACAAATGGTTACAAATAGCCCGAGCCGATCACGGAAACTGTCGTTAACTAAATCATTAGTCCGATTCACATCAAGCGATATGCCGGCTGCAATAAATCAAATAAAGCCGAGGTATATTTTTGCTATCGAATTATTTTAAAAGCTCTACCTACGCCACTGCAAACCAGAAGTCTCTCCGTGGGCTTGCTCAAGGCCATTCGCGACCTGGTGGAGTCCTTTCCGGCACAATCCTATTGCTATGTACTTATCAAAATAAGAATGATGGAGAGGAAGAAAAAGAAATTTCATGATGCAAGCAATTAGAATTAGAATTAGATATAAAACAAGAACAAGCAAAGAAACTTAAGAATTTAAAAGAATCTCACAAACGCAGCTACGCTACCTTAAACAAGCAAGAGAAAGTGGAGCGAGGGAGTATTTAATAAGGACGTCAAGGTAAGAGTTAAAAAAAAAACTACGATTGACGTAATGTTATATAAAGCGATGAAAAACAAAGGGAATTATAAAAACGACACAATAAACATAAAAAATAACACAGAAGACTTAACCGAAAACGGTTAAAGGCAAGAGGGTAAAAATAAAAGACAGGAAATGGTTGTGTAGTAGGAAAGGTGGGAAAAAGAAAAGAAAAAATAATGAAAATTAGTATATGAAATAGGGACAATGTTAGCACCAGCGAAAAGGAAGAGAAATAGCAAATGAATTTAGAAAGTACAATTAGCAAGAAAGACAGAAGAGTACAATAAATGGCATAAAATAAAACATATTCCAAAATTAACCACAAAAACTATTACGGTAAAGAAATTATAAAGCGGCAGTTCTCATAAGAGAAACAATGCAGCAAAAATAAGAAAAAGGAAATTAAA
Source organism: Prosopocoilus inquinatus (assembly GCA_036172665.1). NCBI lineage: Eukaryota > Metazoa > Arthropoda > Insecta > Coleoptera > Lucanidae > Prosopocoilus > Prosopocoilus inquinatus. Next base: position 6,927,462 of record CM069873.1, read on the forward strand.
GAAGTAGATGAAAATTTTGAACACGTGCAAGGAGGAGAGGAAAAAGTAGGAAAAATAAATAAATTAAAAAAAAAGGAAGAAAACCGTGAAGAGATTATTAAAAATAAAATGGAAACAAGGAGAAAAGACACTGAATAATATGTGAGGCAGAAGGAAGACAGGGACAAGTACGAAACAAAAATGCAATAGACGCAAGGAATATAGACGTTAGATAATATGTGAGGAAGATAGGGAAAAGCATGAAACAAGAAGAAAGACAGCGAATGGAATGATAAGCAAAGAATAAAGAGATTGGTTAGATGATGAAATGAGAGAAAGGAAAAGAAAATGGAAATAGTTGAATATTCTACAGAAAAATGTAAGAACAAAAAAGGAGAAATAAGGGAAAGAGAAAAAGCATACAAAATAGACAGAAAATGAAGATTATTATTCAGAGCCAGAAGCTATGAAATACAGAAGTGAAGAATTGTTAGAGAGACTGTCCAAAATAAAAACATGGAAAAAGAATGCTAATGGTATTTTTATTGGATGTTGCTTTAATTAACAGTTGATTTATTAAAATCTGTATTCGGAAACAAAAGAAAATTTTAAGAAATAATCACCGTACGTTAACATCGAGAAATTTTTACTTAAAAAAATGTCTACTTAAAAAATAAATAAAATGTTATGTCTTTCTACGTTTCATTAAAAAAGAAAATTATTCGGAATGCTGCCACCTATTTGCGGAGCACCCTGTATGTATAAAAATAATTTTAGGTTATAGTACTCAACAGGAAGAAAGTCTCTGTGAAAGAAAACATTTCTATCTCACGCTATAAATGAGCTATCAAAAAAGGTGCGCTTGGTGACTCACCCTGTATAAAAAAGAATGGAAGAATACTAAAGAGCAGAACATTGAATTGAAAAAAATACAAGAACGGAAATATGACCAACCAAGAAGCAAGAAGCATGAACCGAAATACTAATATGTAATTAAAGTATTTGAGAGACGTATACTATATTGTCCAAAAACAAGGATAGGTATATACAAAGACGAACGAGCTATGAATTGAAACAATACTTACAAAGTGGGGGGAGGGGTAATTAAAGAGAGAAGAGTAAAATGGCTTTAGTATACATATACCGTAAGTGGTAGCAAAACCAAAAAATAATTCAACGGGAAAATGGAAACCAAAAGGGAAGAGGAGAGGACTATTTAGACCGACCTGGTTGCAGGGGATTTGATGATCTCAAGAAAATAGGAACTGAAAATCGAAAAGACCAAACGAGGAATGATGAAAAAATTTGGAGAAGCGTAAACAAACGAATTTAAAGCGTGGAAGAAGGAGGCTCGTCTATCCTTCAGAAGATGTAGATCCAGAGAGCTTCAAGAAGAAGCAGCGATAAAGATCGTAAAAGAGCAAGGACATATATGGGGAGTGGAAATAAAACCAGCAATTTCTTCAATCTCAAATTGGAAAATCTGGGGAAAAAGGAGTCGGCGATCCAGAAGGACCTGGCAGATATGACCGACGATCTCTGAAGAAAATAGAAATTTCAAAAATGGGGAGAGAAAACAATGGATGGAAAGGCTTGGAGAGAAGCTTAAGCAAACAGATGATTTAATGCATTGCAGGACCCAGAAAGGGTAGATTTAGAGAGATTCAAAAAGGAGCAACATTACTCCTAAATCCACTCACTGTATTTGGGGCGCCACTGTATCATTCACGTAACAGCGTAATCATATAATGGAGTTTCAGCGTAGACTATCACAACAACAGTGATTACATTACACTATGTACTATGACGCTCATTTAAAATGATACCATTTGCTAATTTCGTGACCCTTACAGCATTTAAGAGGGGGACGGCTCCGAGGCACTGTTTTAAACGAGCGCTTGTTGCTGAATGTTCGTAAGGGTGGGGTGTGCATGCAATTGCATCATTTCAAGTGAGCGTCGTAGTACAAAATTCACTTTAACAGCGAGAACAGCTAGATATACAATTTAAAACTGTGAAGTAGGTTGCTTGCCTGCTACTTTAAATTGCAGACCTTGTAACAGAACTGTAAGTAAACATGTAAATGTCATGTTTTTGATTTGGTTTAAAATCGACGAGGCATTTACCCAGTTGTCATGTGAGTATTTCATAAACTAAATACATAAAAACAAAATTAGATAAATTTACGATCGCCGATACAATGTGAGCATTCAGAATAAGTCGTTCATATTTTTACGGCTTGCAAAATAATATTTTTATTTCGCTAACGTTCTCGTCGGTTTATTGTTCTAACTTTGTTTGGCTCAGACATAATAATAGTTATTACGGTCCCAACGAAAACAAGCCGGAATAATACGCAAATAGTTATTTGTTATATAGGACGGTGAAATTATTTTTATATACCTAAACGTTTTTCGTGGCGATGAATTAAATTTTTCGTCGTGTGTAACATTCTATTTTTTTTTTTTTTTCTATAGCGAATGTAATTTCGCGGAACGATAAAAAGAGCAATCACTTCGTAAAATCACATTGCATGATCATGATCCCTTATCCCAGTAACTAGTGTAGGTTGTTGCTATGGTTAATTCGAAAACGTTTTGAGTTGGACGAAGCAAACTTCAGCGTGCGCTTTAGTAAAAAAAAAATTGCTGGGTAGTTTATATTTTCGCATGAGCGAACAAATCAAATCCTCTTTGCGCATTATTATTAAAATCAAGATTTAATTTTTCCTTCTGGTCCTTGACTGTCGGCGCGGATCTAATTTAAAAAAAAAAAAACGAAAATCAAACACGATTACGGCGCGTTCGGATAAATTCCCCGGACTTGGAAAAACTCTGCGCCTCGAGTTTTAATAAACTTGAGTTGAGTGTGTAATAAAGTCGTGAATTAATACGCCCGTCGACCTTATAATTTTCCGCGGTCGACGCAACTTTCCCACGTCAAATACAGCCCGGATAATTATCGTATTACCTGCGAGCAAGCAAAAGGCGGTCTTTTAATTTCGCCGTTTAAACAGACTGCTCTTTATGTGGACTACGGGGGCTTGTTTGCGTTTAATCTCGCCCGGTGCATTAGAAAGAAATTATTACGTAAATAGGTACGGATTTCGCTCGCTTTTAATACAATTTCTACCTCTGCGGTATGAAATTGAATTGATTAAAACCATTTTAGAGTACCCTTTTATTGTAGGTAGGTAGGTAGGCGAGATTTGATTCAATGATATTAGAAGTAGGTATGGTTTGTTCTATTTTCTTGCTACCTACCTGTAAGTCGCAGAGTTAAAGGAGAGCGAATTAATAAAATGGCGGAGCCACAAAAGAAGACGTCTGCACTCCGAGCGTCCAACAAAATTCTGACGTGTGTGCAATAATGCACTGTGGGCGGTCATGTGATTTGAATAATTACAAAATCCAATTCAAAAATCGATCGATCAAATCGACCAAGAGAAAACGTCGTCGTTGCCATAAGGGCCAGATACAACGCAACAAGGGTAGCCTTTTTTCTTTTCTGTTTCTTTTTTGATTAACGGTAAATTCCCCTTTAACATCGTTAGATAATTTAATAAATTTTGTTATCGAATCTTTCACAAGAAAAAAAGTTGTAATCTTTATCGAATCCTAAACTTAAATTGTGTTCGCAGATTCAAAAGGGGGAAAGTACTAGAGCTCGGTGTTTTTAAAGCGGCGAATCTTTGAAAATCGAACGAAATTATTACAACGGTATCATTTGCATTCCGCCGAGGAAACTGTTTTATCTGCACGAATGATTCTAACTCGGTTTCTTTTACGGTGATCCACTTTGCGCGAGTCCTGGAAGGAAGGATGTGCACGTGCTGATTCGTACGCTACACACACACACACACACACAACAACCAGGAACATATTTATTTTTGATTTGTCGTCGGTGCATCTGAATACCACCCTCCTACAATAATAATCAACTTTTTTTGGAAAATATTTATTTTATTGATACCTTCTAAGATAATCAAAACTTTCTTTGTAATGTATTTGTTTTTTCTTGTTTCCCTTAATTAACAATCGAATACGGTTCCCTTGTGACCGTTATTATTATTATTACTATTATCAGCAAAACATAACAATAACTCTCGCTGAAATATGTGCACAATAAGTTAAATTAGCCGTGCATTATATCTAGGTGTAATTTCATTAAGTTGCAAGGCAGCAGGCAGAATCGGTATCATTGTGAATGCACCGTTCGCCACTTGGAGGAAAATAGGAGCGGAGCGTACCCCCCCACATTAATAATGAAGCTGCATTAGCAGGATTGCAATCACAAGGTCCCATCCTGCACGGACATATTTCACCGAACGGTCTAAGGATTAGACCGACCGCAGTTCACGGCGTGAATTACTGCGTTATACACTCGCAAAACAAATAAATTTAGCGCCTTCTCTTTTGTTCCGCGCGCAGATAGAACTTTTGTAATACCCCGGAGTAAACCGGAAGCACGTCAATGTAATAACAAAACGAATTTCGGCACAACCATATTTTCCTTTCGAAATAATATTTTATTTTTTTAGAATAAACAAAATGAAAAAAATCCTCCTTAGTTCATATCTTGCACTCCTCCTTACCTACCTGTAAGTCGGAATATTAAGGGAGTTTGTATCCCAGCTCGGCTAGACAGGAGACGGAGTGAATTAAAAATTTCAAACCACTTGGTTTTATTTACACCAAATAAACATCCAAAATATCAATTGAGGTTAAATAAATTCGATTAATTGCGACCAACGGGCCCGTATGTCGTTTACACGACGTAATCAACTGACATCCGAAGCTCTCCTTAACTCTAAATGCGTTTAGAATACGCCAAATATAAATTCAAAGCTATGTTAAAAATGCGCAAGTACAACGACAAATAAATCTGTACGATCTAACCTGGTGAAGAGTCCTCCAAGGGCCGTGCGTTGCGTTCCGGCGTAAAAGCTCGACGTCCAGGTCCGATCAGGATCAGCAGGCCGCAGCGTAAACGGCCGTCTAACGCCCTCCGCGTGAATCTTCCTTTATGTGGTCATGTCAAGACTCCTGCCTCTATTGGTTTGGTTTCGAAGATTTCCCCAAACGACTTATCAGCGAGAACAAAACCAACATTTAAGACTTAAGACTGAAAGCCTGGAGTGAGAGACTAGTTAAAAAAGAAAAGCGAAAGCATTACAACACGCTTGCCCATAGAACTCAGGATTATAAATATCTGGCCTAATTGGATTGGTCAAGCTTCAAGAAGCATTAACTATTATTGCTTTAGATAACGCAGAGCTTTCTTGTCAAGTCACGGAGTAGTATCTGCCGTTTGGAAATCACCAAAACAACACGATTTGAATGAAATACCAAGAAAATGGCGGAGCCACGAAAGAAGACGTCTGCACTCTGAGCGTCCAGATACAATCTGAGGCGTTCGCGTTCGTACTGTGGGCGGTCACGCGATCTAAGATGACCAACCACGAAATCCATTTTCAAAATCGATAAAATCGACGGGTGTTACAATGATTTCTCGCTGTTATCTTTGCGGTCGAGTAGGCTTCCCTTCGTGCACGTTTGTTTTGGGCGTTGTTGATCGCCGTGGGGTCGCTATTCGTTCGGGACGTTAATTTCTGTCTCTTTCCAACCAGCAACGAGATGGGTGTGTTGGAAACGAAGTTATTGTTGGATTCGGTTACCATACCGTCCTGTGCGAATACACTCACTCCGACTTAGATATTTCCCCCGACCAATTTCTACGTATTTTGTGGACGTGAAAAATACATCCCTATCGGGCCTGGTTTTCCGGAGCAACGCAAGCGCAATTTTGTATTTCCCTTCTGTAACCTGCCTGTTTTTCACGTGCGTTTATTGCTCACGTTCGTTAAAACCTCGTTAACTCCTGTATAGAAAGTAGTAAGGGGCAGTTTGGCGTCAGGTGTATGCCTCTATCCAACCTAATGAGCAACGTTTGTGCGCCTGAAACCATCACAGCCCCCTTGTCTCATCACAGGCAAAGCCAGCGACAGAAAACAATAGGAAATTTACCACTGGTGATAACATAAGCCATAAAAGAAAAAGGTAGACAGCTATTTTTTTTCTCTTAATCTAAACTTTGACTTGTGTCCTTTCAGAAGTTGAAAATAATCCACTGTGCGAAGTTTCGTCCTTTTTGTGCAGAAGGACTTCCTCCACAGAATTGCTGCTGGTAGTCTTGTGGCTGGTGGTGTTGCTATTCTTGCTGGCTGCTTATGTTAGGGCGTCGAAAGATATTATTGGAGACATGAAGTTTGCTTTACAAGATGCAGAACATCTAAAAAACAGACTCATTTCCATTAAAAAAAATTGAACCTTCTATCCGTAAAAAAATTATTTTATAGGCCCGAAATTGTTCCGGCTCCGACCGTTTTTTTTTGTGAATATTTGACAATAAATTTAATTTTTTTACGAACCGATCTCTTTTTAAGTACTTGAATCAGAATCTACAAGTGCCACAAGTTTCATTGCACGAATCTGAAGCCTCATTTCAACGGATTCATTGAGATATTTATGAAATAATCTTTGACTGCTTTCTTTTTTGAAGATTATATGCTACGCCGACCATTTTAACTCCAGTGCAATTGACTTAATTTCGGATTTCGGCGTTTCATTATACCTATGTACCCATTTGCTACAGTTTTAATGCTCGTAGATTACCTTTCAAGAGATGAGGTTGGTTTATGTAAAACGTACTCTTTTTTTTCATGTATCGTACTCTGTCACTTTAGTGTGATTAAAGTATTTACATATTTTGTTTACTTCGAAGCCAATATCAAAGCACCGGCTTTGCATCTCTGCAGGTATGCTATTTCATCTCACGCTCCTGGACCGGATTGTATTAATATTAAAATTATTTACCCGTATTTTTGAAAGTACCTTTCCTAGGATTCATTAGTGTTTCCTTGTTCTAAAAATAAAAATCCATCTAATTTTACTGATTTACGTCCGATTACTATTTCACCCACAATCTCAATTTTTGTTTTTTAAATAACTCAGACATCATAATGTCTTACTACCACTACTACGTACTGCCGCAGTCTTAAATGTTATATAAGATATTTTGAAAGCAAATGATGAAAGTAAGATTACGTTGTTAGTGCTTTTAAACGCCTTTGATACCATAGACATTCAGGGCTATTCTGTAACATTGATATGCATATTAATTGATATGGTCTTCAATAATTGAAGAGAACTTTCATAACAGTGCAAGTCGATTGCCGACCGCCACTTGAAGAGAGCTGCATATTAACTCGATATTACCCTTGAAATGAAAAGAATGAAAGCTTTTACGAAACTCTTTGCCGGTATTGCCGGTAATGCCGCCTCGGATTTGAATTTATCGCAGCCGCTTACTATCATCTGGTTCCAAAAGAAATCTTGCGTAAGAGCATTCCAAATTTTTCTTCTTGCCTGCGGAATTTTTGCGTGACGTCATTCCCTCCTCCCCCCCCCGGCCCAGTATTTCGTCAGTGGCGTAGTTTGGGTTGGGCGGCGGGAGTTTCCGGCAACGAAATCAGCGGGGAGGGACGCAGTGTTTGTTAGGCAACGAGGCCCTTGTCGCTTTCTTTTAAAATCATATTTAAACAGTTTTGCCTATTTACTTTACTTTTTGCGCTTGCATTTTATTTTTACATAGTTCATTGTTAATTGTTTTGATCAGAGTGCGAAACATTTATGCAGTTTTAGAGAGTTCCTTCGCTTGCATCTGCACGTTCACTAACGTTAGCCATTTCACCCTGTGCGCTTAACGCTTTAAGTTTTTTTTTTTAATTGTTACTTTATGTCAGGTACCGGTGCCTGTAAGCAGGAACGAGAGTACTCACGTCAATGCGGCCAACCCTGGTCTTACTTAAAAGTCTTTTCTTATGCGTTTCGCCATCTCTCAAATTCAACCGGTCGCCTTCGTTACTTCTTTGCCAATTTCTTTCAAAGTGGTCTTCTTTATCGCAGACCTTCTGGTAGTTGTATACCTCTGAGGTGTCCCAAAACAGTCACAAAGATTCTGTTATGGCTGAGTTATTGAGTGAAATAATACATTTCGTTTTGTTTCAGATGTGAACATGGTGGCTGAACCAAAACCACATCAGACCGGAAGAAAACGCCAGAACGTAGCAAAAACAGGCAACGACTGGTAAGTATTTCGATTTTTATAAAATGCAAGTGGTCGTACTCGTTTACGAAAACGAAAAATAAACGAAACTCATCCATGTATTCATTCCCTCAAGTAGCGTATCTATAAGGAATAAAATACAGAGTGATTTTTTATTTATGTAACGTGATTTGTTTCGTCGTGAGAAATATCGTAAAACAATTGAAGTGAGTGTGAATTTCTGCGGGCTGAATCCGTCGGAAATCGACCGAATTCACTAAAATGTCTACAAAGGTTCTTTTGATCTACGAGAAGCGAGCAAATAAAAGGCTGGCGCGGTAAGTGATACTCCGACTTTGTTAGGTCTCAACAAACATACGCTATTAGAAAACAAAGGGTCAAATTTCCAGCCTTTCATTTTCGGGGGCTCTTAACTCGCGCCTTGATCAAATCCGCTCGATTCAGTTCGAATGTCTTCATTTATTAGGAGCTCCAACAACGTTAATGAAAAAATATTGTTTAAGTCCGATCGATTCGATTTATTCTTGAAAACGACCGGCGGCCGAGATGTTTGTTTATTTATCTTCCCGGTACGTTTCCGTTCGGCAGTTGTATAAATCGATACCTACACACAAATTACGTAAATACACTTCGCGGGAGCAGCGTTACTTCAAACTGTGCAGCGTGAAATTAAGTTCTGAGATTTCGGCAGATGTTTATTGTATAAATTTGCTCGATCAACTTTCCGGATAAATATTTACTTTTCGTCCGAGAAAGTCGACCAACAACTCACCGTGATTAAAAATCGCCTTATTCTTGTTTCTCATTTGTTGAAAATTGTTTTATTTAGTCAAATTTTAGAATTTATCATTAAAAGGGGTTTAAGCTTCGTTTACGTTTTAGAAATTTTCCGTGTACAAGTACCTGAACTAAAACTGAACCGTTGCTGATCATTTTGCTTGTGGAACTAATTGAGCAAGAACTTTCACAGTAATTATAATTGTATAAGTACTTACACGGATTATTTATTTAGCTAGTTAGGGGTAGTCAGCCTAAATACTCACCCTAGAACTCTTTTTTCTGTGATTGACAACGAAATCAACCTACTGGTTCACTGATAAACCAATGTGCTCTTTTTAACCTATGCTCGGTAGATCGTTTGAGATTTATAGCCGAAAATGCGTTCGCAGAAGTTTTTCCACGAAAGCTAGAATAGAGTCGTTGTAACCTAAAAATTGTCAACTTCTTCGCTGACTCTCTCCTTATGAGAGTGTTCTCGATTGACTCATTGAAAACATTGATAGTACTTAAGTTAATAATAATAATAATTTTTATTTTGTTGGCAAAATTCAGCTAAATTTAATAAACAAAACCATATGTGATATTATGATGAAAATTATTCTGTAATCCAATTCCTACGAAAGGCAAAAACGATAAATCGAGTAGAACACGAAGAAACACTGATATATTGCATATCATAAAACCTTTCATCGACATCCACGCTTGTTAGTCTAACTTTGAGTGAATCGTTCTGACGAAGGCACGTTCTCGACCGCACGTACGGAAAAAACTGCACCCCAACTTCTACCGCCATCTCTTTCCGGAGCGTTCATAGGCGTCGTGACGCCGACGAAACGGACGAAGCGATCGTGACGTCTGCGGCGGTTAGCGGCTCTGACCGATAGCTGATCCCTGATCGTTCCCGAAATGGAGCACATTCGTTACAAATCGCAGATGTGGGATGCCCCCCCTCCCAGTCGCGCCACCCACAACCCCCACAGTCAACCGGCGGACTCAGCATAGCTAACGTCACGCTTCCCTCTACAATGACACACTTCCCCCGTTTTACACGGAAGGAGCTTTTTTCGCCGAGAAAGAGTTAAAAACACGTTCCGGAGGGCGTAAATCTTTTTGTTTTGAAAAAGAAAAAGAAAAAAAAAACGGGAGCGGTTTCTTCGTCAGCAACAGAAGAGCGCTCGGAAAATATGTTCGGGCGAATAAATCTTCAACTTTAATCATAAATCTCGGGGAACGTATCAAGATCGACATTCAACGACCCAGTTAGTAACTGTCGGGGTAAAAGTGTTACATTATTTTATCGCTTAAACGATTAAACGCATTACACCGTGAATTTCACATAATTGCCACAACCAAGGTGCTAGAAAAATTATAAAAAAAATTAAAGACTGCATAATTATAAATGAATAACCTCGACTGATTTTAGTGACCAAGAATAATTTGCCTTAATCTAATAGAATAGGTAGATAGATATTAATTAATTAACTATAGTTTTAAATTTAAAAATAAAAAATAAAACATTGGCCTAAAGTTGGAGCCCTGAAGCGTACCGAATAAAACCTGGATATTTCTGTTTTTCGGATTTTCTTTTTGCCTGGTTTTTCGAAACGTCTTTTGAATTCGACGTTTCGAAGTTTTCAGCAAAAGAATTTTATAGTTGGAAATTTTTCGTAGAAACGCGAATGTAAAGCAATTTAAAAAGTAATCTGGGTTAGTGGAAGATTGTTAGAGATCAGAGCGGATGCCAATTACTTCAGGCTCGGATAGGAAGACACGGTTAAGGTAACGACTTATATTAAATCCGGGCTTAAGAGTTTTATAATGAAATGAATAATTTAAAAGGGGCGCTGCGGAAGATATATGGGTCGGTTATACGAGCAATACGAGGAGATCCTTCACGTTCGGTTTTCGTTCGCGCGCGCAAAGAAAACAATAATTTAATTTCGCCCCCGAATTAAATTTATATTTAAGTTGGCGCGGCGCGATTTATCGCCAGGAACATCCAATTTGCAAAGTTTACGTCCGGAACGGAACAAGAGAGAGAGACGAAAAAAAAAATAACTAAGATATTATTGCAACAAAGCCAGAACTAAGTTCGAGTTCCAGTTGCGAAACTAACATAAAATTATAGATTTAGGGGCTCCGCAGCAAGCAATTACGATGCAAGCCTCCACTAATTGTGGCTTGTTCTCTAATCTTATCCTGCAGTCACGTCTGCAGACCTTGCCCTCTGTAATCGCACCGGAAGACGCTAAATCGGCGTAATCCGGCGTTATTTAGACGCGGGCACGACGCAAAAATCATAATGGATGAGCCCGGATTGTTTGCCAAATTGTTCGTCCCGTTACTCGGAGACTATTCGAAACGCATAAATTTCAAGGCTAATTCACGTCTAACTTGACGGGAAATCGCCGGGGGGCGTTGTTCGAATCGTGATCGGAATTACACGTCTGAGATGGAATTAACTCAGACAGCCCAATTAAATAACTAGGTCAGTAAGTAACTCGCAGACAGAAAGAAAATTTTCTATTAAATTTCATTATATTAGTTTCGGTAAAACCACAAATTCGATGGCTTATGATAGATTTTGAATTCCGCTCATTAATCCTAATCCTTACGAAAAGATTACGGTGAACTTTTTTATCAGACAGAAGTTATTTATCTGATTTGATTGACACGTTTCCTATTCAAAAACCTTCCGGAATCGCGATTTAAAATAGGCACCCAGTGAAGAAATCAAAAGAATGTTCATATAAATTAAAATCATCTTGTTACGGTTTAAAATTCCGTTAAGACGCAAAATGTTCCCCCATTGCGGCGAGCGACTTCATCTTCTCGCTCGATGTTTATCGATTTTTCAAAAGGATTTTGTTATTGATTGGCTTGGATCACGTGACTTCGCTTCGTGCTTTGTACTCGTATTTCGGACTCCACGCAAGTCCTAGTCGAACCGAGTCGGTAGTTTCGCTAAGCGCATAGAGTTCACGTTGACTCCTGAGCTTTTCAGCCATTTTGTTATTTACACAAGCTGGAATGCTTTAGTAATGTCCAAACGAAAGAGATTTACACTGTATTCTGAAAAAGGCACTCTTCGCAAAATGCCTCTCAAAGCCTGACAACTATACAACTTAAATTAATCAGGTATTTATGAGCAGCGATTTCTCTGCGCAAGTTAGTGCCAAGTGCTAGTTTCATTCTTCTTGAATTAGGCTTTCTATAGTGAGTTTTACCTATTTGGGACACGAATGAAGTGGTGTCATTGAGCTTTGCTTATGTAAATGTGCAGTCGGGGAAGTGGAGCCAAATTAAAACAAGAGAAATCGTTTGCTTCAATAATAACTACAAAATCAAATAACCAACCAAAAACAATAATAAATATCACCCATTTCTTGTCTCCAATCTTTTTAGCAAGTCAGTACAAAGCTTAACCCCGATTTTCTTTGTTAGTAGCGCTCGGTTTTCGAAAATAAAGCGAAGAAGTCGCTTTCTACTTCGTTTTTCCCGGATTGCTGGATTGGCGTCTACTTATATTTTCAGAATTATTGGAATTTTTCTCATTTTGTCGAATCATTCTTCCACGTTACAATAGTTTAAATAGACGTTCAATTCTTTATAAATACTAATATAGGTATATATATATGGGTGAAATGCGAGAAAATTAAGAGAACGCGGTTACGTTCAAGTTCCACAAGTTTTTTTTTTTTACAAATCTCAATCGATAAATTGAATTCAAATCAACGTCCAACGAATGACAAAACTTAAAAATAGTACACCAATGAAAGGGGGGTGGCAGAAGCAAACCTTAAAATCGCCAATCTGAAGCCCTGGGAAAGGTACGTCACACACCGAAGCTAAACGAATCTAAATTTTAAGGTCCGGATACGAAGTAAATAAAATAGATGACATAATAAACGTGATATAATTGAAAGCCATTAAAAAGGGAGGTCGAAACGTCCGAGATTCGAGCGAGAAAGATCATAAAAGATTTAAGTCGTTTAATTTGAATTTCATTTTCATTTTACGCCGGGCGACGCCGTGCTGTCTCTCTGCTGGTTTCAATTTGTTAGACACAAACACAGACAGAACGGCGTCGTCCGGAGTAAAATGAAACACATCATAACTTGTTCAATTCAAATTAAACAAGTTAAAATGCGTTTCATTTTACTCCGGGCCACGCCATTCTGTCTGTGTTGTTTTGCGCTGGAGTGGACTTCTACAGCAGAAGTAAAATTGCAAATCCTATTTAGAAAAACACCTACTAAAGCGAAAAGTCTGGGATAATTAGCAAAAAAAAAAAAAATTGCCGAGCTCTCCAGCGCGCATAAAAGCAAGTGGACGCGGTGGGTGAAAAGGAGGCTCGGTTCAACCCATGCGAAAACTCGAGGCGAGGAATCTAAAAATAGAAATTACTACTGCGGATTAACTAGTATCAAAACAATACAGAAAAAATAAACAGTAACAACTTGAACTACAAGAACGCCCTCGCCGGGACAGAAGAGTAACCTCTAGACTGAACGAAAGTGGAACACCGCTAGGTTGCGATGATTAAAATAAAGTTAACACTTTATTAATTGCTTCGCTTTTCATTTCCGACGACACGTAGTCGCAATCAGAGTTAAATGAATTATCTGGTATTTACTGCTAACGTTCTTTCAACGAGCTACGGGCCCCGTTTTTCGATTTTCAAACACGAGGAGTGTTTCTTTATCAAGAACTATCGTAAGTTATTTGGCGCTTAACTTGAATCAATCCAGAGACTGAAAGTTAATTAGGTAGATTAATTAACAGTACGTTCATTTGGTGAAACGAAATATTGTAAGTACTTTTGTCTTCTTCTTGTGTTAATGCTTTAACATTTTAAATTGAATTGTACCACTATTTCATTTCCCATCATAAGTTTTGTATTCCAACATCCACACTTTACATCTGCTTTTTTTAAAAAAAAAAAAAGTCTTTACGAATGCTATTAAAACTCGATTCTTCTTTTTCTTCACTCCCGGGTTTACGGCTTCGTCGAGATCGCGAACGGAGAAGCCAGAAGATCCTCGGAAAAAGAAACTCGTTTCTGGTGGACTTTCCCCCGGTTCTAAAAACCCCCCCGAAACAGCCCAAGTAACAAGCGTCAAATGTTGGTTTTTATTTCCTTGTTATCGGCGACACGCGATTTGACATTCATTCGGATTGATGGAACGGAACCAGTCGAGTGCGTAACGCCGAATCAATCAACGCCGGCAAAAATAACAACAGTGTGTTGAACGCTTGTTTGTTGTTGCTAGGGCGGCAGGCGGACGTTTTGATAAATTCTGACGGGCGATTTCAATAATTGGAACAATCGAAATTCAAAACGTGATTTGTTTTTGTTCGGTGGCGATAAATCGTAATTGGAACAGATTTGAATTTGTTTTTTTTTTTCAAGCGATAAAAGAAATTAAGAAAATTATAAATCGCTCGGTGTTCGATCACTTTTTCAATCGTCGATTAGCGAACGATATTGTCACGAATTGATAAGGGCGTATTCCACCCAGTCACGATCGGATAGGGTTTTATTTATGCGGATTCGCTGATAACTTTAATCTAAGCATATTAATGATTACTCGGACATTAAAAATGAATCGCTTTCTCTTTTCAAAATATTCGTAGAGGATGTGACAAAGTGCATTTTCTAATAGTTCTTCGAGACCAAATGTCGATGTATCAAAACTGTCGGCGTCTCGTTGAAACATGATTAATAGGCGAGCGCGTTAATTGTTTTGAATGAAATATGATCTGCTGGTGCAGCATTGCATGTAAGTTCAACAACTTGATTGTCAATTGTTAATATGGAATCCCCCATTTAAAACGTTAATTTTGTCTACCGAAAAAGACTCTGATCTTCAAGCAAAGCAAATTGCTTTTTCGATTCAATATAAAAAGATTTGATTAAACCTTCCATCGAAGGTGTTAATACAAGCTCATTGCCAATAAAAAATTTAATTAGCGATACTGTACCAAACGACTTCGTAACCACCCAGAAGACAGCCGTTAACCAACGCTCAAAGTACGCGATTTGTAAACATTCGATTTGAAATCGGCGCTTTTTTACGGCGCCTAATGAATTCCACCGCGACGTCCGCCTCAGAAAGCTCGTATAAGCGCGCTAAATTGGACGATAAAAAGCGACGAATTGTATCCGAGGCCGCTGAGTTATTATTATTTAGGATCGTCGTCATTCTCCTCTTTGAGTACGATGGACTATTAAATATGTTTTATACAGGGCGGTTACCTGGCTCGCTTTATTACTCGCTTTATAAGGTTCGTGCGTTGGAGTCACAGCGATAAAACAGACGCTCGCGCCTTTATTTTACGATTTTAATAAATTGAATAACGCGCGCGATTTTGATGCGTCAGCTAATAAACCGTCGATTTATTTATTTTTTTTATAACTACCCCTCGTAAAAATCTGTTTTCTTTTTTCGCGAAGATGACTTTAAATAATGCTTTAATAAACAAGAAGACTGTATTAGAATTGCGAACATGATATTATTAATGCAGGGGAGGGCGAAGACAAAACAGTGGCAAGCACCCCTTCATATTGGCAATCAAAGCGGTCCACTTTAGCGCAACCCCGTTGTATCTACCGCCCCACGTCGATTAACGTTATTAACGCCCGTAATAGGGATTATGAACCACCGGGCCATGAATACAGCAAATACACTCCATCCGTGTAATCAAGCGAGTAACTCGTATTTAAACACCACCCCCCTGTTAACACAATAACATTTTTTTTATAAATTAATTTATTTTTTGTGAGACACTTTTTGTCAGGTAAGATTTGAGGTGGTGTTTTTTTTTAATATAATTTTAACACCGAGTAAGAATAAAATAAACAGGAAATTTCTACGTCGTCGTGACAGCTGTTCGTCTTAATCACCTGTCCAGAGGCAAGTCCTGACTTCCGCAAGGGATGAGCAGACGTACAGGTGTCGATAATGTTTTTCAGCTTGTTCAGTTTCTAGGGGTCGATGTTTCGATTGAGAAGGGTCCATTACAGCAGATCGTGCTGCAGCTTGAAATGAATGTGTGGAATGCCATTAAATATAAAAATAAGATAATATTATTATTAGAAATATCTTTAGTTAAATGTAAGTTAAGGTGCGCATGAAAACTATCGTAAATAAGCCAGAAGTTCTCGATAGGGTCTATATTAACCCCCGAGGGGCCGATGAAAACTTAAAAATGGCCGATGATCCACTAGTAGCCCAAGAAATTCTAGGGGTCTGGGGGGACGATGAACTATTAGTAGCCGATTAAATAATTAGAATAGTTTTCTCTTTCGGCTAAGAGATGGCGCTCTGGCGTTTACTGTCGGCTTTAATTTTATATTTTCGATCTAATTTTGGAAATAAGAGAAAATGAGACAAAATCACATTTTTGAGATTCCGTTTTAAGGCAACTTTTATTTTTAGATAAGCAAATCTCGCTCCTTTAATTTCCTTATAAGTTTATCTGCCTTGTAATATTCCTGGTTACCATTTGTAGTTTTTGTAGAACTCTACTCGTGTCTTGGCCAGTAAAGATAACTAAAAATTTTACGAAGAAAAATGTTAAATTACTAAAAATAAGAAAAAAAACAAAATATTTCAAGGTCAACCCAATTTAACTGAATTCGATTTAATTTTAAAGAGTTAGAAATAAAAGATTAATAAAAATGCAGCTCAATTAATTTCAGTGTTATGTCAACCGAAGTAAACTCAACCAAATTCTGCCCAAACCAAGAAAATAATTAATAGAAGTAAAGATAAAAAAATTAAATTCTACAAAAAAAAGACTAACAATTTTAATACAAAAAACTTAAATATGTAACTAAAAATAAGAACAAAAAAAGACTAAACAAACTTAAGTTCAAAAATATTTCAAGGTCAACTCAATCTAACTGTGAACTCAACACAACGCTGCCCAAACCAAGAAAACAATTAAAAGAAATCAAATAAAAGAATTTAAATTCAATAAAAATTTAAATAACTAAAAATAAGAAGAAAAAAGATTAAACAAACTTAAGTTCCAAAATATTTCAAGGTCAACCCAATCCAACTGAATTCAATTCAGTTCAATTCAATTCAATTTAAGAGTTAAAAATTAAGATTAGTAAAAATTTAGCTCAATCAATTTCAAGGTCACACTAACCCAAGTAAACTCAACGAAACTCTACCTACACTAGGAAAATAATTAAAAGAAATCAAGATAAAAAATTGAAATTCAATAAATAATTTAATTAATTAAAAATAAGAAGAAAAAAAACTCAACAAACTTAAGCTCCGAAATATTTCAGTCAACCCAGTCTAATTCAGTTTGAGAGTTAAAAGTTAATGATTAATAAAAATTCAGCTCGATCAATTTCAAGGTCACATCAATCCAAGTGAACTCAACTCAACGCTGCCCAAACCAAGAAAACAATTAAGAGAAACCAAGATAAAAAATTTAAATTCAATAAAAATTTTAACTACGAAATATTTAAATAACTAAAAATAAGAAGAAAAAACTGAAACCAATTTAAGTTCCAAAATATTTCAAGGTCAACCCTATCTAAGAAAATAAAAGAAATTGAGATAGAAAGATTAAAATGATTCGCTTAAACAGCGACATCCTGTGATCACTTTTTGACCTTACATTGCAACGAAATTAAAAAAAAAATTAAAATTCAATAAAAGTCAAGTCCTGTCTATATATGTCAGAGTCAATCGAAGCAGATTGAACCTATCTAAGCACCAAAATACAAGAATTATAATAAATAAATAAAATAGAAGAAATAAATAAAATAGGAGAAATAAATAAAATAGAAAAATAAATAAAATAGAATAAATAAAAAATAAAATTCAGCTCAACCAAATTTGATGGTTTTTCGTGTTTACTTTAATTCTTAATTCTTTTCATCTATGTACCATTGAGCGACAGTCACTATCTTTTCTTCTTCTTCTTTTTTTCATTTAAATTTGTATTTCGTTATTTAACATTTTACGAGGATAACAATATAGCTTTAAATTCTGTTGATAAACAATAAAATCAACATTTTGGCGTTATCTAAATAAATCTCGCCCGATTTCAAATTTGGCACCTAAAAAAAAATTGGCGCCAAATTTGAAATACGAGAAGTTGGTGAAGATTTTTGGGCGCCTATTTTTCCAGGCGCCAAATTTGAAAAACGAAAAGGTGGCGAAGTCTAAAGCTAAACTAAATTCAGGCTTGTGTAATTAAATATTAAGATGTTTCGACAGTTGTCTCAAGGAGAAAATAAACTTAAAAGGGAGGTAGCAAGACGAGACCTTACTTTTAGTTCAGCTGAGCTTCTTTAAAATAATCTCGAAGAAATTATTCCTGACGATGATAACGTGAATGCGTTGCTCTGCTATTCGAAACTAATAGAATAAAATAGCTTTCACATTTCGACAAGAGATTGCGCTCTGAATAACACCATCACGCCTCGATTTTGAGCTTCCGAGTTAATTTTGAAATTAAAATCACTGCAAAGTTGCGAAGCAGGGTTTTGCTGAGAATGCCAACGGGAACATGTCAAGATAAAGGTAATTGAAAATTATAGTTTCAACTTGTTCTAAAGTATTTTCTTCTTTCATATCAATTCTGCAATTATCAACGAGCAAGAACTTTACGAAAATATTTATAAAAATTATTCGCAATAGCAAATGTAGATAGATAGCATTATTACACGTATTGTTATTAATCTTAAGAGTTCCAATCGCCCAGGTGATTCGTAGCCGAGTGTAAGTGATATAAATTTTTGACTCGTGACATTGTGCTGCTGAAATCGTCGCGAACTTCTTAATGAGCGTTTTAAGTTAATTTTTTTATTGCACTCCAACCACGAGGCCGCTCCCGTACCTGACAGTGGCGTGCTGATGGATTTAATTTCCAAGCTATTAAAAAAACTCTTATCATTAAATCTCTCTCGACATTAGTCATTCATTACTGACCCCGCTGGGAAGCTTACGCCGCTTTCGAGTGACTGCTCGGTTCCAGATCATGTTGCACAAGCGCAGAAAGAGCGATCGCCCGTAGTGGATGGGTTTTGCTCGTTCAGGGATCAAAAATTCGCACGTTCGAAGGAACCAGATTGCACTGAAATGGAGCAAAACTTTTACACCACGTCGAGAAACAATGCAAGAGAGTTGTTGGAGTTGTGGAGGTAATGCGTGTGGTGTTGAAATTACCGTTCAAGGAGTGCAGCTGTTATGAAATGATCTGTCGAGGCGTAGCTCTGGAGTGGATTAGACTGTTGTAATTCGTAAACGCCATTAGAGTAAAAAAGTTGCTTGAGAAGTGGGGTTGTGCATTCATAATAATGTATTGCCATCTCTTTTAAAAATGTTTTGCTTCTTTTACTTGTTTTGTAGCTGAACTGAAGCTACGTGTATGAAGCGCTCATTTCGAGTCGAACGGAAACGTTCTTTTTTTTTTGGCTTTGATTCACTGCATCTTACTATCTCGTGTATTACGTGCATTGGACGTATTGCTAATGTGGCCGAGCGTGCACAGCGGTCAATACGTAAACCAGGTCAGCACATTTTCAGCTGGGTCTAGTAGAGCCGAACAAAGCAGCTGTTCGCCTTTTTTCCCCATTTTTCCTAATTCCGGCGAAATGCACTCGTGAATGTTAAAACGCCCCCGTTATTTTTGCACCGGGCACCGAGAGCTCCTTGCATCCCACGTAATCTAACGTAAACATCGTGTAACAGTACTTTTTTGGAAAAAATTTGGAAAATTTCGCCTTCAGTTTCCGGGCGAAGCTACAGCGAAAATACCTTGGAGAGTGGAATTCGGAGAGTTCGAAAATCGAACAATGGGGGAGCTTACAAAACGCCTGCAATCCAACATGTGGCTATCGTATTCCGCGCCGGAAATGAAAAGTCTTCAGCAGAACCGGAATTCGATATTCGCGCACTCATTCGGAGCAAAACAATGGACGCTCTCTCCCAGGTCGAATTTCCAAGCAATATCCATCTCCTCCTAACAGTGAAAGATTGCGATCAGAGTAATAGGAGGCCTGGCTGCGGCCAGAAATTGAGCGATGGCCGGAGGAATTTTACCCCATGGGGATGTGCAGCAGTCATCGTTCTTTTAGTTTGGGGCGTTTAATTACGTTTTTGTGACGGACTGTGACGGATGTCGAGATTGCTTCCTAACTAAATCAACTCAATAATTACTTCTTGTGTTAAGACCTCATCCTCCCATCCCCCTCACACAAACATTTGCTGTAGCAACATAAAATGTAAAGGTTTTGTATTTCCTTATACTTTAGAACAGTCAAAGTGCATTCATTTCTTACGTATTGAAAATGTATTGAATTAGTACAGTCATCCTCATATAAAATGCGCTTCCTGCAGGCAAATCTCATCCTTAAGACTACAAGTGCTACAAGGCTCACAGAAATGTCAAGTTGTAGCACTTAGATGCGGTGATACGGTGTGAAAACCGCGTCCAGTCAACCACCTGTATATTCCGTTCGACTCGCATTTATTTCCGATTTCGCAATATTAAGATTGTTTTTTTTTTCTCTTTCTCTTAAAACGCTTCGTTTGCCATACCCCGTTCGTCGGAACAAATTGCAAATTGCAACCACATTATTGCCGGAAATAATAATTAAACTTTGAGGAACTTTATTGCAATCACAGACAGGTTTTTATTATCGCCGGAAATATTAAATTCGAAAACATCAAATAATCAAATCACGCTTTGCGTCTTATTTTAAACGTTCGTTTCGAAATACTCCGGCCGTGAATTAGTGCAATATTCTCGAGGCCTCGGCACTCTGTTACGGTTATAAAAAAAACAATATCGTTCGAAGATTCTATTTTTCTTTTATCCTCATCCGCCGAAAGGATTGTAAGCGCATTTCTTTTTCTGGCTCGTGACAATCATGGCGGAATTACCATTTCAGGCGTTTGGACCGCCTTAAAATTTCCCTCTCGTCTGTTTTTTTTTTTTTTTAATCAGATCAGTTCATGTGAACTTCAGATTTTTGCGAGCCAACTTGTCAACGGATCATTTAATTGGCCTCAATTTTGGCCTTTGCCGTGATTGGCTTTTGCTTACGTTAGATTGATACCCGTTGGGCTCTGCTGATGTAACTATTTGACATTCCGTTCGGCTTGGATTCATTTGTGATTTGGCAATATTAAGAACTTTTTTCTCTGCATTTAAAACGCTTAGTTTGCCGAGCCCGGTTGCTTTCGGGAACTTGATTGCAATCACAGATAGCGATATTTCAGTATCGCTGGAAATTATTAAATTCGAAAACATCAAATAATCTCGCGCTTTTAGGCATTTGTTTGGGCTTTCGTTTCGAAATACTCCGGCCATGAATTAGTGTACAATATTCTCGGGGCTTCGGCACTCCTTTGTGGTTATAAATAAACAAGTCCGTTCGGAAATTCTATTTTTTCCTTTAGATAGGATTGTCTTATAAATCGAAACGAATGCAGCTTCGTGAGAATCACGGCAGAATTATTATTGCACGCGTTCAGACAGCCATAAAATTTCCGTCTCGCCTGTTTTTATATCAAATCAGTTCATGTGAACTTCAAGCTTTTGCGACCTAACATTCTAACGGATCGTTTAATTGGCCTTTGACGAGATTAGATTTTACTTATGTTAGATTAATACCCGTTGGGCTCTTTTGATGTAACTGTTTGAGATTCCATTCGGCTTGCATTCATTTGTGAGTTGGCAATACTAAGAACTTTTTTCTCTGCATTTAAAACGCTTCGTTTGCCGCGCCCGGTTGCTTTCAGGAACTTGATTGCAATCACAGATAGGTTTTCATTATCGCTGGAAATTATTAATTTCGAAAACATCGCGCTTTTAGACATTTGTTTGGACTTTCGTTTCGAAATACTCCGGCCATGAATAAGTACAATATTCTCGGGGCCTCGGCACTCCTTTGTGGTTATAAATAAACTTCTATTTTTATTTAGATAGGATTGCCTTATTTATCGAAACGAATGCAGCTTCGTGAGAATCACGGCAGAATTAGTATTGCACGCGTTCAGACAGCCATAAAATTTCCGTCTCGCCTGTTTTTGCATCAAATCAGTTCATGTTAACATCAAGTTTTTGCGAGCTAATATTCCAATGGATCGTTTAATTGGTTTAATTGGCCTTTGACGTGATTAGATTTTGCTTACGTTGGATTGATACCCGTTGGGGCCTGCTGATGTCACGTTGGTTTTGATTCATGCAAACCCTGCTGGTACGGGGCTTAGGCTCCTTCGCCAGTGCCGTTCCTTTGGGGCGATACAATTTTGCTTTCGGAAGGAACCTCGGGGAGGTCTGCTTTCTACACGACGTTATGTTACTAAACTTCCAGGAGTTGTCCCAGCCTCTCCTGACGTGCAGGACAGATATATTGGTGGCTGTTACTCGTTGTCGTGCAGGTTTTCCTCTCTTTCCCTTACTTGGGCTTTTTGATACGGGCTTTTTTGTACGGCTTCCTTTCTATTTGATTATACGTTTTGATCTACGTTCTTTAGTTTCACTTTTGGGTTCGACCCTGTTGCTGGCATCGTTGGTTTTATGTGAATTTCAGATTTTTGCGTGCAAACATTTCAACGGGTCGTTTAATTGGCCTCACTTTTGACCTTTGCTGTGATTGGGTTTTGCTTATGTTAGATTGAGACCCTTTGGGCCCTGCTGATGTTACTGTTTGAGATTTGCGACACTTTAAGGTATTTGTTGCTAACGAATTTTGCTATTAAATTGCTGCAGTTCTATTTTCCCTTACCTTGATCCTCTCCTCGTCACTGGATTAAGTGGCGCTCATTTTGTCGCGTATAATTAACACCCACGTACGTCACGACTGAAGCTACTGGCTGCTATTGCTGCACGTTAATTTCTTCAGCACAAATCTTATTTCTATTCTATGTATGACTGTATAATATGCGTTTGCTTTGACATATCTTTACAACTACTTTACTTAAGCCGGTTCAGTCTTTTTGCGACTAATTTGATTATTTTATTTAAAGTGAACGGGCCTCTTTAGTGGACGATTTTTAAAACTTAACTTAGCCAGCTCTGTTTCTTGTCCATTATTTCTGTCTTAAGTTGGCAGCGACATGATTACTACTGCTTCCTAGTCCCGTCTCACCAGGGACGGCTTATAATCATCCGCCCCCAAATGAGAAAACGTATTTCACAGACGGCATCAGGTACTCCATCGCGATATAAAGCAAGGGACTAGATGGACTCGCGCGCTGTTTCCAAACCGAGTTTTGTTTGCGAAGTTGTTTATCTTGCAACTTCCAGCTCGCTCTAATTTATCTTTTGTTTAAACGCGACGCAGTTTCGTAGTTTTCGCCAGTTCGCCGCTGTTTTATCTGCGAATAATAAATTAATGCGAGCGGAGTATTATATGCGGGCATGAAACGTACCCGGCTCGTCGTCATCACAGAAAATTCGTTCCAGTGGTCAAATTTGTGTGATGGGAATTTTATCACGCGGTAAATTGCGACGTTAACACTGAGTGAATATCTGTCTTTATTAAATAATATTTTGTTTTACGGTTGGTGCATAAACCAATTTCTATGCAATACGTTCCGGCACGAACACGTATATTGACGTTTTTATGTTTCGTTTTAGTATCAATTCTCCCCGGAGACTATTAAGCTTTATGATAGAATAGGTCAGGTGCTTTGGCTAGTGTATATATCTGTTTTTACAGCGCGCGTTCATAAACAACCCCCATAAAGCGCTATTTTAGTTTACTTCTCTAGAATATGTTTTACATCTTTACTGGCTTGCGAGGAAACTCTCGCTTCGCATTTTTACCCAGGGAATTCTCTTCTCCCTCGGATGTAAACGAAAGAGATGAACAGAGGGGAAACACGACTATATGTTGATGTTAGTTTCTTTCGCAAATTTTACAATAATATACTGCGGAACTAAACTGTTATCTACTCGATCATGCACAGCAAATTTCATTCCATTATTCTGGCATAATAAAATCACTGCAGGCAAAAAAAAACGAATGAGAAAAAGCAGAAAATATAACAAAGATTTTCTGTGTGTTTGAATCATTATGACATGTAACTTGGCTTATATTTCACTTCGTACATGAGACCTCATTATATTGTGGCTTCTAAGCTGGCAAGTTTAGAGGAAAGCTTCGTTTCAAACTAAATAAGATTAAATTTTATTATTTTTTTTGTGTGTGCCGATAACAAATTCAAATCTTTATTTACTGCATTAGTTAATTTTGATACGTTTCATCATGCGCAATGTAAATCTTCCTTCCACTCTTCTTTAATTTTTTCCCAATAAGTCGATCCACGTCTTACTAAATACTCGAAAGCATGAGTTTGATGATGATGGACATTTCTCGATGCATTATTCGAAAACCTATCGTACAAGTCTATCGCTCTTGATTAACACTTGATTAACAGCTCAGCACTCTGTTAATCTGATTATGGTAGAGACGGAGTCCATGCATTATTCTCGAATCAGTCGTACACATCTGCCTCTCTTCATTAATCTTATTATGGCGAAACGTGGTTTAGAATTTAGAATCAGGCTGATTTGACTTGATCGTGAATAACTTTTTCCCCTTTTCCGAAATGATGAAAGATACTCTATGCACTTCCAATTAAAATGGGCACGCTCTTATTTTTATTTTAAAGTTGGTTAACGAGAAAGGTCTTTCATCGTTATCATGATCTTTGGAGTTTGAGATTAGACCGTACGCAAGTAGTGATTTGATTTAACTCCCCTAATCATTGCAACAAAAGCAAAACTATAACATTCAAAATCATTTATGATGAGTGAGGACCATGTTTTATTCGCCATGTTTAATCAGCCAGATCAAGGTTCATTAAAATAAAAAAAAAATATATTCCCAGACGGATTTTTATTATCGCTGGAAATAATTAAATTCGAAAACATCAAATAATTAAATCACGCTTTGCGTCATCTTATTTGAAATGATTGTTTGGGCTTTCGTTTCGAAATACTCCGGCCATGAATTAGTGCAATATTCTCGGATACGCGGCATTCCTCTGTGGTTATAGATAAATAATATCGTTCGGAGATTCTATTTTTCTTTTGATGGGATTGCATTATCTGTCGAAACGATTGCAAGCGCATTTCTTTTTCCGGTTCGTGAATATCATGGCGGAATTATTATTAAACATTAAAATTTGCGATTCGCCTGCTTTTCTGAAGATCAGATCGGTTTATGTGAACTTCAGGTTTTTGCGAGCTACGCAAACATTTCAACGGACCGTTTAATTGGCCTTAGACGTAATTGGATTTTGCTTACGTTAGATTGGGCCCTGCTGATGTCACTGTTTGAGATTTTCAACAACAGTTTAAGGTAACTGTTGCTAACGAATTTTGCTGTTAAACTATTGCTGCATAATTTGAGTCATTTCCATTTTCCCTTACTTTGATCATCTCCTCGTCTCTGGTTAAGAATAAGTGGCGGCTCATTTTGCCGCGTTTAGATTAGAAGTCATGGGGAAGCGCAGCAGAATTTTGTTAGAAATGGACTGGAATTTAATAAACGGCTAACTCCCTTGATGACAAGGATGTAAGTTAGAAAAAAAAAACAACGATCAGTTCATTAATTAAATTATAAATTGAATTAAATAAAGTCGGAATATGAAAAAAAAAAAACAAAAGGACGATCGGTGGATGAACACACTCGTAAGACGAAAATAAAAATTCTAAGTCAGATCGAATCAAGAGAGAAATTTGTACAAAAAAAATTAAATTCATAATGCGAATATAAAATCAAGAAAAGTTTATATTTTTTTTTATATGTGGTGTTTGCCCTAAGTAATAGACTTGTCAGACCTCGGGAGAGGGAGTGTACTTTGTGTGTGTGTAAAATGTTCAATGGCTTTGTTGCTTCCAAACCTCCTCGCCCTTGAAGGAGAAACAGTGTCGAATTGTATTCCCGACACTGAAGGGTACCTGAAGTGAGTAACGACCATCCCAAAGAAATATCTCGAGCGGGGTGCGAACCCCGCTCGACCTTACGATTGCAAAGCTGGTCCCTTACCACAGGATCGTTCAGGCGTTAAATTAAATTAAAAACGAATTATAATAAATAATAAATAAGGCGAGATAGAATCACAGATTGCAGTTTAACAAGATTTTGATTTAATGTTGCAAAAATGCTAATTAAATTCGAAAGGGGGTTGATGAAAACTTTTATTTTCTTGTAAGAGGCTGATGCTTAAAAAAGATTGGGAAGTCCTGCGTTATAGCAATTGAAAGGGGATGGCTGCGACACACTGCTTTAAATGCTTGTCGTAAGAATGCGGTTTGCATGTAGGAATAGATACGTTTTTATTGAGCATGATAGTACACGTGAAGGAATAGTGGATAGCCTTTTTTGGAGAATCGAGTGCACCTAGGCCTTTTCCTTCAACATCTGAGAGAGAGAGAGAGAGAAATAGAGGTACACCAGGGAAGAACAGTTTCCGAGGTCTTGAAACTGGAAAACTATCTGAATTTGATTTGACCCTAGCGACAGAAATTCCAGAAATTAAATAGAGTTACAAATTCCCACAATTAAAAAATTGTTTTGGTATTCTGAATCCTTCGCAGGCACCATTGATACTATTTTTATATTTTTGATAGTGGTTGATGACTTTACTTTCAGATCTTCGTTTTCGAAAACTTGGGCAGTATATCGTACTTGTTGAAACACAAATTGTAGAGTTTTAGTTATAGGGTTGTTCGGCAGGATTGGGCTGGTTTGGTAGTTTTTTTTAAGACACTCTTTTGTTGTACGCCTTATATTTCGAAACAGATTTGTTCATCAGAGGCTAACAGTTTGCTAACAGGGTTCAAATTGAAGTAGCGCATTACAATAATTAAAAATAAAAATTTTTACAAGAAAACTTGTTGGTTTTAAGGGAGACTTTAAAATAATCCTATCACAACTTCGACTGTGGCGGTAAATTTGAAATCGTCCAATCAAGTCTCCTGGATTCAAACGTAATTAACAAATTACACGGAAGCAGTCAATAGCGTGTTTCGGGGGTCGAGCTATTGCAAGACTCGGTATACGATCGGCATGGTCTCTTTTTATTACTGGAAGTGAGAATGAGATGAGAATACACTAAGCAACGATCGGGCGATAAATTTGAATTTATCCAATGAAATCTCTTGCTTTTGGCGGTCCAATCAAATCTCTTGGCATGGGTTATAACTGGAAAAAAGACAAACAAACAAAAAACGTATCGACTGGACCCTAGAGAAGTGTAACCATTGTATAAAAATAATTGGAGAACGCAACACAAATGCAAAAAATAATAACACAAACGTGAAGAAAATTAGATACTTTACTTTCTTAATTATCTCTTTCTTTTTCGTTGCCGAACGTTGATCGTCCTTCCCCAATTCTACAGTCGGAAGCAAAAAAATTGTTTCTTTATGCTTGCGATTGTACGTAAAAAGGCATGTCATTAAAAAAAAATAAATAAAACCAATGAATAGCAAACAGCAAAAAAAATAAGTAAACAGACACAGACTGAAAACAACTGACGATCGATCTCCACTCGCAAAAGAAGTTTACTCTTTTTTGACGTTGACAGCTGCATCGTTTTCATATTTTTCTGTTGCGTTAATTTTTCAGAAGTAAACAGAAATCTTCCTGCAACAAATTTCAACTGTTTCGTTCAGGGCCGGCGCAAGGCGGTAAGCAAGGCATGAGGGCGCTGATGCAAGAGGGGCGCCAAAATATGTTAATTAAAAAAAGATCAAAGCGCAGCTCGAACAATCTCAAGGTCAACCAAACTCGATCCAACACCTGAACTCGATTTTATTTAACCTAGAACCAAAAAAATTAAAAATAAAAAAAAAACAATAAAAAAAACTTAAAATACGAAGATTTAAAGTAGAAATTTTTTTCTTTTTTTAAATTCTACCCAATCCAACTCAACTCCTAACTCCGTTTAATCCAAGCAAGAAATGAAGAAAAAGAACTATTAAAAAAAATTAAAAGTAAATAAATGTGAAACTGAGGCACAACAAATCTCAAAGTCAACCCAATTCAGCTGAACTCAACGTAACTGTATTCAATCGAAAATATTTAAAATGCAAAAAAATTAAAGATAAAAAAACAATAAAAAAATTCAAGTAAAAAATGAAATGCAAAATTCAACCTAACTCAAGCAAAATTTAAAAAAAAAAATTATAAATCAGAAAACAATAAAAAAATTGAAGTAAAAAAAAATGAAATGAAAAATTCAACCTAACTCCATTCAAGCTTAGTAAAAAAATTTGAAGTTGAAAAGTTGATTAATCTTCTTTTTCCTCCACACTCAACACTAAATTAATTTTGATATCCAAAAAAAAAATAAGAGTATTAATTGATTTAAACATTCCTTGCACGCTTGACGGTTTTTTTTTAACTACCGCCCCCCACGCTTCTCCCCAAAGCAATTTTGGTCCTGGTCGTCCATCCGTCTTGTAATTTCATGATACAGGCCGTGTCCGATAACACTAAACTCCTCTTCAGCCCCCCCGATCCTCTTTTAACCTACTCCAGTTTACGAGGGCAGAAACTTATGACCATCGAATGAGCGACGGTCTTCAGTTAATTCGTCGACCGAATTACTGTTACTGCTACTACCCTCCACCCCAATTAATAATTAACGCGATTCAGGTGCGTGTTGCACTCGTCGCGCGCGAGCGCGCGCGGGGGGTGGATGGGGCGGCGGAATAGATATAATATATGGGGGCGACGGGAATGCCACTAAAACATCGGTTCCCAATACAAGAGACCCGAATAAATTACGGACATACAGGGCTGTAAAGTGTAATGGAAGTCGAGACCTCCGTCGCTCGATTACCGAACGACGCGTCCTCGTTCATCCCTGCATCGATCCCCCCAAAAAGGATTGGATTAAGATGCGGTTTTTTTTTATTTATTCTTTCCGACCTGCTCCCTAACACTGATTTATCTTGATGGTTCGCATTCACATACGTTTTTGGGTTGGTTGGGACCTACCGAATGTATTGCGGTGAGAGTTGGGCTTTTCTTTTACCTGTTTTGTGGGGGGAAACGGAATTACACTTGCATACATACAAGAAGGGAGGGGGAGGGGAAACTCCGAAACAAGGAAAAACAAATAACAACGCGTTGTATAAACCACAGATTTACATTGGATTTGGTCCAAGTTGATTAATACATTATTACATTCTGCTTCACCCTGGAATTTTAATGAAGCATGTCTATAATCGATGTTTGCTTGGATTGAGGCTCTCTATGGGTAGATACTAGATTGGGTAGGTAACATCAAAGCGCAGCAGTATCCGAACATAAAAGCGGAATAAATTTATTTTCTTAACATGGAAAGAAAATAAAAGCCAGTGTCTCGTGTAATTTCCCCGGCTTAACGCTAACTGAAGCCGAGATCTTTACGAGTTGGGGAATGAAACGTCTGCCGCGGTCCCGTATTTCCGTTAACTTGTTAAACGCGATCGATCCGGCGGGGGGGCGCGCGTAATTACCCCTGATGGCCAGAAAGCAATAACCGATATAAAATAGGGGAGCTCCGCTCGCGCGAAATGGGAATAGTTTACATACCTGGAGGAGTTTAATTTCGCGCGACGTCTCCTCCGCGAAAGAATATTTCCGGCGTTTTTAGTATTCCGATTCGATTTAATTTATGGAGGCGCTTAATGGAAATATTTGCAAGTTCGGTGGCGTCTTGCTATTTATTAAAAATGTCTTTCACTTAACACAGAAATAAACGAACGTAATTGGAAAGACATCGAGCAAAATGTTAGCCGCTGTACGTTCACATCTCACAGAGCTTTAAGCACCCTTTGCTTTCTGATTTTCTTCCTCCAAGCAACATCTCTTTAATTAATTTCTGTGAGCAAGAAATAAAAATCGTTCTTAGCAAGTCATAATTTAATAGCAAAAATTAAAAAAAAAACTACGTTCATTTAATCTCTCATCCCAACATCCAAACTGACCTGTAGCGTACCGCACACAATAACGTATCGTGTGAGCCACATACTTTTATTTTCTTAATTGGCTGTGAAATAAATCGCGTATGTCGCAGTTATATTCACTTAAACTCTTACAACTGCTCAGAAGCGTAAGAATTCGCTCGTGTGTTCCGGATATTGCAATAATACTTGAACGCAAACAAACTCACAAGTACAGAACGCGGCGGCTTTGTATTGTTGTCACCGACAAGGGAAAAACTAAGCGTCTAGGCTGTGTAAATAAACCGGGGTAACTTTTGATCTTCCAAATACGCGAAATCACACGTGCATTTTAAGAGGAAGCCACGCCCCTTTCGGCCATTTACGTAACATTCGCCGTAACAACAAAAGGCGACGCGCGGATCACAAAGGCGGTGTGCGCTTGTTTCTTTTGCGACAAACACCAGGTGTCTTCAATCGAATGTCGTCGCAAATCATGCCCGGATACGCAATTTTTATAATTTCCGACATCCCTTTGAGTTCTTACCGCCGACATGCAATAGATAGATTACATAGAATGTCGACAACGGAGGGTTGGGTTAGGTTTGGTAATAATTACATAGAATGTCGACAGAGTTGAATGCAAGACGGAATATTAATTAATTACCATATGGAAGGTGTTAGATTCTTGGCAATGGAAATTTTCGATTGTAACAACAGGCTTACCGTTCGTGTGTCTGGGCAGTCGTTTGGATTGTGGTGGAGTTTCTCGAGCTGCTCTTCTGCTGATGATGTCCCAATTGACGCCAAAATAGCTATCCAAAGGATGCCTTAGAGCCCCACAGCAAATTTAACTGACTTGCTACAGGCTTTAAAATTATAAGGACCCTGCAGAAGGAATTATCAAAATAATTTTTTTAAACCACAATAAAAAAATAGCGCTTGGAGAAGCTATCTATTTCAGAATTTATTCCGTTTTTGAATGGCAAAATCATTGCAAACATTATTCAACGTATTAAAAATTATGAAATTAACTTTAAGCAAAATTTTCTTAAGCAACTGAAATAACTTCTTTCTCGCTGTTCGTCTTATTTCTTGATTGCCATTTTTAAATTTTTAATTTTTGTTGTCCTCTTTTCTATTTTTATTCGTGTCAGTTTTGTATTTGAATTCTATTTGTGTCTAACATTTTAAAATTAATTTTTTAACCTCTTTTTTAATGTTTTACGGGTAATAAGGTATTTAAAGAAAAATCAGGTGAATACATTTTTGGGCTTAAAACTGAACTAACTGACCGAGTAAAACAAAACCGGGCTGTAAGTTAAAAATGAAATGCTTACTACAAAAACATTTTTGTTCGATTTACAGGTTTTTTCTACGTTTTTTAATTACAAATTGATTTATTTACTTGCACTTACAATTTTTTTATGTGCAAAATTTCACGAATTGATAATTTTATTTATTTACTTTTTACTATCACATCACCACAAAATTGAACTTAAATGCAATCTGAATTATACGCAATTTATTTATACATATTTATTCAAGTACAGGAATATATTTTTTTCTTTAATTTTTATAATTTTATTGTTTTCTTTCTTTATTTCTTGCGATTATTTTTTGTGTTTAATTTACATTTCTGTTTGTATCTAGCGTATTCAGGCCGTTTATGATTGAAGCAAAGATTGCTGTTATTGTTACCTTTGTTAGTATTCTAATTTAAGGAAGAATTAAATTGAAATTTTGCAAATTGGTTTTTTTGTTTTTTGAAACAAGTCGAACGCGTTTCTCCCTCTCAAAAATATTAGCAAATAACACAGATATGATAAAATTTCTAAAATTAAAATAAAACGACAATAAAATAAATAAAATCGGACAAAACTAAACACGTCGACGTTTCGCTTTGCGTTTTGACTGCTTCCTCACCTTAGAAAAATATTTTCATTTATCATAAGTTTTAAGCGCCTCAATTTAAAATAGAATGAGTGACTGCTTCTTAAAATTAACTCTGCTTCCCCCCCCCCCCCTGCCGCCCTTCAAAAGTAATAAATTTTTCATTAGGTACATAAAATTATGAAAAAAGAAAGTTTGTTTCCGACAAGAATAAAAAATTTTTCACCAACACTTTAAAATAAATATAAATTAAGAGAAACTTTTTGAATCAAATGATCAAATGGAAAAAAACTAAAACGTTCTCTTCATGAAAAACGCAAGAGAAACAGGTAAATTAAAAATTGTCACTGTCGTGTAAGGCAGGAATTGAGGAAAATGCCTCAGAAAGCGCATTTCCTCTTCTCGATTGTTTGGGAGAATCAAGACCTGATTCAGACATACAATACCCCGGAATATAAACCCAATCGTCGGTCGTAGTTGCTCTCATACCATGGTGGTGATAAATTTTCCATTCCTGGATGATGCAGGGTATTCACAATTGAAATATAAAAATAAATTAAAAGTTCTGGAAATGAATGAGCGGGCCGTTTTCTTCTCTCCTTTCCTTGACTTATAATTTCAGACGTTTGAAGTAAATTATAAGATCGCTTTTATATGTTAAAGGTTATCTGTTATTTATTAATTATCTGTACTTATCTTTTACTTTTGTTTTATTTATCTTTTACTGCTGTTTTCTTTTGTCTTATTTATTCCTTTTTTTTTAATTTGTTGTATGGAGGAACTTTATATTTATCTACTTATGATTGAATAACAGTATAAGTAGCGCCATAGGCCAATTTTAACCTAAAATTGAAACAGAATGACAAATAGCTACCAGCAATTTACGATTTAAGTTAATTTTTCGTCTTTGACATACGACAACAACAGTTCATAAGAAGAGGTGTTCGGAAAATAAAGCTCCTTTTTATTCTTTCTTTCATTCTTTTCTTCTCCTTTTCTTAATATTTCCTATTTCTTCATTATTATAAGAGAAAGATCGTATCCAAAAAAATAAAGAATTGGACCATACACTTTTCTCCTTATTTTTACGCCAGC
This sequence comes from Prosopocoilus inquinatus, assembly GCA_036172665.1. NCBI lineage: Eukaryota > Metazoa > Arthropoda > Insecta > Coleoptera > Lucanidae > Prosopocoilus > Prosopocoilus inquinatus. The sequence goes on from CM069873.1 coordinate 6,960,267, forward strand.
CATCTCTTGATCAATTGAGGAAGTTTTCTCGAAAAACATTTTCAAAAAAGCTTCAAGCACGCTTTATTTCTGAACTGTTTGGTGGTGTATTGTATAAAACAAGGGAGACCCAAATCTTTGGTCGTCGTACGAATTTTTATTCGAGAATACTTCCGTTTTAAAGCAAATGTGTTGCAGAAAGAGGGAGAAAACAGTAACGTTTGAAAGTGGTCGTACTGCTCCAGTACATTTTGAAGTCAGATTAAACAATATATTTAATAATATAATTTAATATTGAGCAATAAAAAGAGGCAACTTACATTGTGGGCAGCCTCACACGTGCGTTTTGGAAAAGCGCGGAGTTTCATTTCATATTATCAGAGAAACCAAGAGAGTTTATGAATTATGACGGAAAGGAAAATGTGAAGACGAGTTTCAACAAGTTTAGCAGTATTCGCAACCCACAGGTGTTCTCCCGCACCGTCGACTAGAGATAATCATCGCTCTTGTTTACTTTAGGTCGTTATTGCATTCGAATAATCTGCGCCACTCGACCGCATGTTTGCTTGTCTTGACTTAATCAAATTCCTAAATATTTTTTTCCTGAACGTTTTCGTTTGTCACATCTTTCCCCCCTCTCGCAAAAATAAATCCCTCGTTCGAATACAAGATACAGTTTTTGAAGCAGATCATCTAAAAGCTGCTTGGGTTTTCGATACGTTTGCTTTCAGTGTGTATTAAGGTCTATCGGAATCTATCAAGTTCCTATTTGGAAAAATAGAGTTTTGTCGAAAATCTTTTCAGTATCGTGAAGCTCTGTGAGGTTGATTTTTTTTCCTCGGGTAATTTCAGTATTAAACTATACTTATTTCAATCAGTTTGTTTTAGCTATCTTCCTTCTGCAAGTCAAAATATGTTTAAAGTGATAAACATAAAAAGGTTAACACAGGGTGATTTAGAATAAGTGTCCGACCCGTTAGGAGCGTATTCACTAAGGTCATGCAAGAAATAATTCTGTCAGAGGCATTTCAGAAATCAACCTCCTTTGAATCCAAAATGGAAATTATGATTCATTTCTAAGGGGACATACCCAAGCCTGAAATTTGAATGAGAAAATGAAAGAATTGCGTATTATACATTATTTTTATTATTATTATTTATTATTACAGTTTCATCTCATGGTAAACGGTAGTATTTCGTTCTATTCCACGCGAGTTCATTGCTCTTGTGATGCAATACAGCTGCATTAGTGCCCGTCAACCAATTTACATCTGAATCTTCAATGCATTTTATCTGAGAAACTATGGGTATTAGACCACCTATGTATACTGACTTTTTGTTTTCTTTTTCTGTGTACTGCCTGTGGTTGTCGGATCAGACACTTATTTTAAATCACCCTGTATACTATTGGAATTCAAAATGAACGATTTGTTTGTAAACGCGCTGTGAATTCAGAACGCGCGCTTAAAGTGAAACGACGCACTTCGGAAATTGTTTCCCAAATCGAAGAGCAGTTTAACTCGAATTGAGTGCGGTCGTAAAGTGTTATGAACAAATGAAAATCGCATTCAGGGGCGAATGCATAAATGCATGGGGTAGGGTACGTTTTGTTTTAATAAAACGGCAGTAACACTAACACAAAATAGTGGACAGATCTATAAGGTTCAATTACTTAAGCCCGCGGGAAGCCGAGCTCGTAATGAAACCCTCCAACTATCGCCGGAATGTCCGAATCATTTCTGAAGCCACTCTCTACCCTCAACATAATTTCCCTTGTGTTCTGGATGACTTTACCCTACTTCGCGTAGAGCCGCACCGGCGGCGGCGGAAGAAGATTATAATGCGCTCAAAATGTAACCGTACCGAAATCAATCCAAATTTTCCCGCTGTTCAACTCAAACTTACGTGATATTCAATCGATGTTCTGCTGGTGGTTGGTGGAAGTAAAGGGCGCGTGTTTTTTGGTCTTTTATTATTTTTCCATTTATTTCCTCATCGAAACGAAACGCATACGTCTCGATTCCGTTCTAGCGTTACCTACATAAATGGAATACTAGAAAATAGCACTATTAATCATCTCGAAAAATGAAGGAATATATAACCAACCCCCCGATATTAAAACGTCCCGGTTTCATTGAGAAAGAGGTGGTTCCACATAATACCTTGAAAATTCTCGTAATTTATTACAATTCTCTTGATTTCATAAAATCGTCGCTTGTAAATCTATTTATACCGCGCGTCATGTCAAGGGTTGCAACTGGTTTATTTAGTCGGTAGATTGTGTCCAATTCGAGGGAAGGTAAACCTGGTTGATGGCGAAACGGAATAAACGCCAATCGCTTTGCTTGACGGTTATTAATAAAACACGGCGGTGAACTATAGTTCTTGCTGGATAATTTCGGCTCCGATCATCCCCCAGATCTGCATTTTTAAACGAGTTTCGGTCTCGCCCCGGTACAAGCTTCTTTCTATCGAGAACGAACTGTGCAGGAAGAACCGTTAACAAGCGATTTGATAAAAAATTAAAAAGTGTAATGGCAAACCGATGAAATCGTTTTTTCAGAACTAGCACCGAGGTCTAAATAGATCAACAGACAAGTTTAAAAGCCACTAAATAAGTCTCGCTTAACGCAAGAACCGAGGCCGAAAGCAAATCAATCCATAAGTGATCCAATCAGAATTCAGTTTTGGAGCCAGTCGGGTCATAGCTAAAAGGAGCGAGTCACTTCCATAGTTGATAATACACAGCGTGTCCCAGAAACCCGGTTACTTACTACATTCTACTTACATTCATGTTGTAATTTTAAGTGCAATTGTTAGAATCACTGCGAGATTAATCAAGGCCCTCGAGTAGCTAATAGCAATTGATCTCTTGATTTACAGTTAAATATTAAGTAACTAAATAATAAGCAATTTTTTAAGAATAAAATTCAACGAAGGAGAAGTTAAGTTTTTTCAAATCTAAATTTGGAAATTAACCTACAAAATTTTATAGTGACTCCAAATCTAAATTTAGAAACTTAACCTACAAAATTTAATAGTGACGCGAGGCTTCTCCTTCGTTGAATTTCATTCAAAAAAATTTAAGTAGTCATTAATCTCATGGATATTCCCTTCGATAAACAATTTTTTATTGGTTTTGAGAGCAATAACTTGCTTGTATTTTAAATACTTTGTTGAATTTATGCGGCCCACCACCTTTTTGCGTACTAATAAAAGAAAAGACATTTTAGCAAGGCGATCCGCTTGTAGAGATAAGCGTTTTGGATCGGTAAGGAATCCCGTTGAACTATTTATCTCTGGCGGCCGCAAACAATTATCGTTGAAGATCGACCCACGACCCAATTCTCCACTCGAGCTAGGGAACTCCCCGTATAACTGCGCACTTTCTTGCTACTCTCCGACTCGAAAATAAAACAGCTCCTGTAATTATGCCAGTCTAATCCCGTATCATGTTTACGCCCATTTTTAACTTTTAAATGCTTTATTATTACCGAGAAAATGTTAAATATAAGACCAAATAAATAATTTTTCAAAAAGGTAAATTGATCGGGTTCAGGACAACGATAAAATGATTTTAATCATTCAGCTGACAAGTTTCGGTTTTATTCTGAACCTTCATCAGAGCCTGCAAGATGTTACAATTTCAATTTCAAATAAATAATGAGGCTTTTAGTTTTAAAAATTTGCTATATAAACATTTATAACGATTTAATAAAGCATTCTTGGTTACTTGGGATGTTATTCAGTCCGTCGGTCGTCCATACTTGAATTGGGTTCCGGTTGGAAACGCATCATTCGGGTTTCTTCTACTACCAGCACAGCAGTCCTGAGGAGGAAGTTCTTCAACAAAGAAAAACGAAACGTTGGCAGTAGAAGAAATCCGCGTGACGCGGTTCCAACCGGAAGCCAATTCCCAGTACCACAGAAAAAAAGTCTCCCTTATGTATTTAAAGGATTTGCAAGTACGAAGACAATTGTTTCCATGGCAATAAACTGAAGGTTAAAGTTAATTTTAAGTTAACTTAAAGTTTAAAACTTAAATTAACTTAAAGTTGACTCTAACCGTCAGTTTATTACCATGGAAATAATTATGTTCGTACTTGTAATACCCTTTAAATATTGATTGGAACACTGGCTCTTAGAAGTGGTTTGTTGTTGAACCGCTCCTCTGCAACCAGGAATTAGATTAATGACGAAATTGCCAAAGCAAATATTTTTTTAAGCAACGTCATATGACAGGGCCGTAGGACAGAACCTGACGCCAAAACTAATAAAAATATATCAAGGCCCGGTGCATGTTTAAAAAAATCGTGAACGATTTATGCGTTAAACAAGAAACAATTGGGCACATTACGATTTCACAGTCCAAATCGGTCAGTCGCCGCCACTCGTGGAAACGTCGAACTTCAGTTACTTATAAGAACTGTCGCGCACTTGCACTAGAAGAAATCTGAGCGACACGGAAGCCAATTCAAGTAGCTTAGAAAAATTTTCCCTTGTTTATTTAAAGGGTTAATTATGACCTGACGTTATTAAGGAATCCCGTGGGATAATTGTCGTCATTTCTTATGGGGTCTTCATTCAATGCAGCAGCACTCGTTTGAACCTCGCAAATCTCTCCCCGATGTAATTAGGGATCGCAAAGAAAGAAAGAACGAATTACGAGGTGGTAGCAGAGGGTTTTAAATTTTAATTTGGTTGCCGACGAGAAAAATAATTCAGGAAGTAACGGGTGGGTCTCGCGTTGTCGGCGAGAATGAAAAAGTGAGTATCAGTATCAGTAACAGTTAGGGGTAGTTTGTTGTTGAACCGCTCCTCTGTAGCCAGGAAATAAATTAATAACGGAATTGCCAAAGCAAATATTTTTTTAAGCAACGTCATATGATAGGACCGTAGGACAGAATCTGACGCCAAAAACCAATAACAATACATCAAGGCCCGGTACGTGTTTAAAAAAATCGAGAACAATTTATGCGTTAAACAAGAAACAATTGGGTACATTACGATTTCGCAGTTCAAATTGGTTAGTTGTCATCCGGCTGTGACGGGGCAGCGCCGCCACTCGAGGAAACGTCGAACTTCAGTTACGCGGCTTATACGAACTGTCGCGGACTTGCACTAGAAGAAATCCGAGCGACACGGAAGCCAATTCAAGTACCTCAGAAAAACTTTCCCTTATTTATTTAAAGGGTTAATTATGACCTGACGTTATTAAGGAATCCCGTGGGATAATTGTCGTCATTTCTTATGGGGTCTTCATTCAATGCAGCAGCACTCGTTTGAACCTCGCAAATCTCTCCCCGATGTAATTAGGGATCGCAAAGAAAGAAAGAACGAATTACGAGGTGGTAGCAGAGGGTTTTAAATTTTAATTTGGTTGCCGACGAGAAAAATAATTCAGGAAGTAACGGGTGGGTCTCGCGTTGTCGGCGAGAATGAAAAAGTGAGTATCAGTATCAGTAACAGTTAGGGGTAGTTTGTTGTTGAACCGCTCCTCTGTAGCCAGGAAATAAATTAATAACGGAATTGCCAAAGCAAATATTTTTTTAAGCAACGTCATATGATAGGACCGTAGGACAGAATCTGACGCCAAAAACCAATAACAATACATCAAGGCCCGGTACGTGTTTAAAAAAATCGAGAACAATTTATGCGTTAAACAAGAAACAATTGGGTACATTACGATTTCGCAGTTCAAATTGGTTAGTTGTCATCCGGCTGTGACGGGGCAGCGCCGCCACTCGTGGAAACGTCGAACTTCAATTACGCGGCTTATACGAACTGTCGCGCACTTGCACTAGAAGAAATCCGAGCGACATGGAAGCCAATTCAAGTAGCTTAAAAAAAGTTTCCCTTATTTATTTAAAGGGTTAATTATGACCGGACGTTATTAAGAAATCTCGTGGGATAATTGTCGTCATTTCTTATGGGGTCTTTATTCAATACAGCAGCACTCGTTTGAACCTCGCAAATCTCTCCCCGATGTAATTAGGGATCGCAAAGAAAGAAAGAACGAATTACGAGATGGTAGCAGAGGGTTTTAAATTTTAATTTGGTTGCCGACGAGAAAAATAATTCAGGAAGTAACGGGTGGGTCCCGCGTTGTCGGCGAGAATGAAAAAGTGAGTGGTGCGCCGCAAGAGCACACCAAGTATCAGTTAGGGGTAGTTTGTTGTTGAACCGCTCCTCTGCAGCTCCTGGGGGAAAACGCCCGGGGGAATCTCGCCAGGGACAGCAAACGACTAAGAAACGAATGACTCCCCCCCCCCTCCCCCCGGATAAAAATAAACCCTTTCCATTTTAATTACAGACGTACTATGCATTTCCACTCGATGATACTCGTATTTTAAGCGAGTTTCGCTCGAGAAGCGCTCGTATAAAGCGATCCTGATAAATTTAAATAAATTCGCGAGCTGCGCGGCGATAATCTTATCAAAAACTTGTTATAATACAGAAGTAATCTTTCACGGTATTAAGGCAGGTAGGTACATCAAAGATTCCTGTTTACAGGAGAGATGAGGGTAATTGGATTTGTCTCCGGTCCGTGAATAAAAATAAACGGTTTCGGATTTGCGTCGTTCTAATAATACCGGTGTTTTCAACGCGCCGCGCCGCGCCGTGGCGCTTAAGAAACGCGGAATTCTAATTTCCCATTAAACGTGCGAACATTGCGCTTTGCAGCCTCGAGCGTAAAATCGAGCTGTTTTAATTGCGTTTTAATAAACATTTGAGTTTATCGGCGAAAGAGTTAAATTGCGCAGCGATACATTGCATAATTGTGTTTGCTTAAATAAATGGAAAACATTTGCTACCACCACCCGAATGAATCTACTTCATCTCCTGAATAATTAAAAACGTTGGCAAATCGTCGCTGAAGAAGACACTCCGCTGCCCCGAACTAATTTTGCAAATTTCATTTTAAATTTTTATTGCAACTATGTTTAAATTAACATAGCGTATGTACCTACAGCAAATTACAGCTGTTTTGAATTAAGTTGCGTCCTGAATTTCGCCCGAACGAAGTTAATACTAATTTGGAGCAGTCGTCACCCTTAAAATTTACTGCGAGGAAGGTAAGCCGAATCGGGCGTCCAATTTTAACGGGCACAATAAGAAGAACCTCATTTAGGGGACGTCCACTCGGTACCATTAGACTTCTCATCCTCCCCATCGATTATCCTATTCCCTATGCCTTGCTCACGCACTGCGTTATTGCGTCTCCTTGTTCCCTCTTCACGCGTACATCGAACCGGTTCAGGATGTTTCAGATCCAATAAGCGTGTTCCGATTCACCCCTTTCTAAAGCCGGCCGACACTTTTTTTTACAATTTACGAAATCTATACGAGATCTTGAGTTTAACAAGTGGCAAACAGAAATCATCGAAATAATTTTTAATTAGAATCCCCCTACTCCTCTAAATAAAAAAAAAAGAAAAAACGACAAGCATTCACACGCAGCGGCTCATTCGCGGTTCACGGAACAATTTTTGCAAAATCGCCGAGGCTGAAAAAATAGTTATCGTAAAACATGCACGAGTGTTGCGTAACTGCACGGTCCAATTAAAAACTTCCGGCTCTCGTTTTGACAACGCTCTTGCGCGATTTTTTTTTGTTGTTGTTGTTTTGCGCGCGCCAACCGGGCGAATATTATTTAAATTAAACAATCGACGAGCGCCGGCAACGAGTGCTCATTATTTCTGGCGCGCAATGCCGATGCTAATTCAAAATTTCGTTTAATTAACAGGTCTCTCGCTGGTGCCACCCTCGAAAGAAACACGTTCGTTCATGTTTTCGCGGGGAATAATTACCGGTTGGTTTCGAAAGGAAAAGAGTTTCAAAGAGCAGGAGGCGGAACACGTCAAAAGTTGAGGAAAAAGATGCAAGCGAAGAATGTATTTAAACAGCCAATAAGTTTGTTCGTTGTGATTATACTTTGAATCGTTGCTCTGCTTTCACAATACAATACAATGAATAGTATCAAGCACCAGTGCCCAAAAAATATACGAATACGATAACCGAAAGGAAAGGAAGGAAGGAATATCGCCGCAGAAATTGTCTAGTATGATTTACCTACTCCTGTTTAACTCGTAGAGCAAAGTTCGTTTCGGTCCATGAAATATACACAAAATTTAGGTTTTAATAAAGGGAATTCCATGCTGACAAATGACACCAAGTCAATTGATCTTGCTTGAGAAATGCAACATAAGCAAGTCGTACTACATAAAGCAGTTAGCGTTCTCGCAGTTTGGCAAGACGCTGACAATTTTGATACGTTGCTCTTTGGGCTCGCACCCTTAGAATAATAAAAAAAATAAAAAGAAAAACTTGTAATTCAAAAGTGAGCAAACAATCGAACAGTCGCCAGTCAGTTAGAAGTTTTGGGAATAGTCATTAATAAAATTTAGTTTGAATCGTTAGTATACAAATAAAAATCTGGAGTTAATTTTAACACTTACTCAACTCCTTTTCGGTATTCCCTCGCGTCCATCCGTTTTTGGTGTTAAAAAAGACGTAGTGCGGATTCGTGGCAGCGCCCAAAGCATTCCAAATATAGCTAGGATTAACCACCAAATGTTTTTCGGAGAGAGAGAGAGACATGACATTTTTGTATAGAAATTAAAGCGAAGTTTTAAATTCTCACCGCAAGGGCGCTAATAACAAGCAGTCAGAGTCTTCAATCGAACGCCAGTTGTAAACACCAGAGCCCCTATCGACATCAGGATCAAAGCTTAGCTGTTGCCACTGATGTTATGTTAATAAATAGTATGTGGAGAAAAACGGAAAAGTATAGCGCAAGGATAGAACTAAAAAAAAAACGATGAAACTTCGGAAAAAAACTGTTACAAGAATGGAATATGAGATAAGGTGAGGCAGAAGAAAAATCCTGATTGCGAGCCGAGTAAAAAAGCAACCAGCTTTAATCAAAGTACGATAAGGACGCGAGGATGTTTTGTTAGTAAATAGTGGGTAAGAGAAAATGGACAACCATTAGAAAGGCAGATAAAGCAAAAGCTAAGATTTAGAATAAAATTGAACGAAAATGGAATATGGGTTGTGGATGAGAGGAAGAAAGCACACAACAAAAAAAAACTTTAAACATAACAATTACAAAATTTCGTGCAAGCAAAAGTATTAAAAGCGTAGAGGAATCAAGATCAAGAATGAAGAAGAATAATGCAAATTGAAGTAGTTTTGGGAAAACCGCATTACAAATTTAACTAGGAGTGTAAGGTGTACAGTAGAAATTTGGGAAAGCAAGTAATTTATTAAAGAAAGAAGATGAAGAAGAAAATGAGATGAAACTACACGAAACCATGACAGGACCAATGAGCCAAAAGACGAAGTAGAACAATAAAATTTGAGAGTAACGAAAATCAAGGTATTAAGAACGATACTAAATCCAACCAGAATATTAGATAGCAAATTCAAAATAAAAAGAAACGAAATACATATAAGATTAAGATCAAGAAGATGTAAGGACATAGTCATCTTCAGAATTAAAAAAAAATGATCCCTTAGACTTACATTAAGAAATCTGGGGTCTCGAGCTATTGTTAGATTTTGACATGGTTTTTAATTCCATGACCTTCTGGGGATCACTAGGGGGATCTGGTAGATTGAATCATTTAATACCACTGATGAAATGGGACCCACCATGAAAAAAAGCGAGTACAAAGTAGATAGCTGAAGAAAGAAAAATGTTTGAGAGCAAAGACCATGTGGAGTAGAGAGCAGAAAATAAGTTTCACATGGGAGGTAGAGTGATTGAAATGCTTTTGAAGGATATAAAGAAAGTGGAGATCATTTGGAAAAAGAAATGGAAGCAAACTTTTGATCAGACCCATGCTGAAGGGTCTGATCAAAAGTTTGCTTCCATTTTTAGAGGTAGAGTGATTGAAATGCTTTTGAAGGATATAAAGAAAGTGGAGTTCATTGGGAAAGAAAAATGGAAGCAAACTTTTGACCGGACTGTTCAGTCAGAAAAGGTAGATAAGCAGTAAGAAATATTTTTCATTGAAATCGTCAGGCTATGAAAAAAGATGAATTCACATAAACGAATGAAAACGAAAGATAAAAGAAAAATAGAAGACTTTTGTCCAAATCCTTCAACATACGAGAAAAGGTAGATAATAAGTAAAAAATGTTTCGGATTGAAATCAACCTTCGACTGAGTTCCTCGAAATTTGGAAAAAAGGCACTGTAGATTTCCGTTGCTAAAAAGAAAAATGATTCATTCGATGGAAATCAAAAGCAAAAGAACAAATTAAATAAAACTCAGGCCATCTCGAAGAAATTAATCTTCAAGGAGCGGAGTAATTCCACTTAGAGCTCTGAAAAGCACGAGTTCTGTTTGGTCTGACTGAAACATGTGGAGGAGAGATCATCAGATAATAACCATTGTAAGTTATGCCAAAACCAAAGAAAAGGGAGGAAGAAGATCTAGAGGAAATTCTGATGTGGGAAGGGGGAAGTAAAAAAGAAAATGTAGAGGAAAATTGTAGGCGATGGTGATTCTGGATGGTCTTCAGTACTCTCCTTTCAAAAGAACAACGTAGAGGGATGAACTTAGAAGGAGAAAGGTAGATGGAATAGAAGGAAAATGGGGAAAAATCCACCAAATTTATGAGAGGACACGGCAACTTTGGTTACTGCATGAAACTATCACGTTGGTAATCAAGTTCAACAAAAATTCACCCAATAAAAGAGAATCCATTGAAAAAGGCGATAAAATATTCCCACAATTTTCAAATTTAGCATTGGATGGTGTTACTTATATTTACAATTTGCGAAGAGAAAAGGTGTCGTCTTTGAAGTCTGTTGATATTTTTGGTTAACTGCTCTAGAACACTTTCAGGGCATTCCCATCTTATTCTGGTCTCATTTAGAAGAAAAAAACGGATTAGAGTACTCCCAGAGTATTGTAAAATGACGAATCCAAAACGCTATAAGAAAAATTTGGACCACTTTTGGAAAACTAGGATTGGTATTAACTTAAGGCACAAAATCTCGAGCAAGAAAATAAGGAGAAGGGGCGGGGGGAGGGGGGGCAACCACCATGGCGGCGAAGAACGGCGTAGCTAGAAGGAAAATGACAGCGAAACGTGAAATTAAACATGCACAACAAGGATTATAAGTATTAGACTATAAGATGAGAAGGCAAAGGTGTAAATGTCCTATCTACATAAGTAACAGCAAGATGTTGTGCTGGGGAAATTAACTTCAGCACAAAGCCAGCAGCTCAGTCGTGAGCGGCGTGAGTGAGAAGTGATAAAATGCGAAAAATTGAACGCCACTTAATTTTGATCAAAAATTAAGAAAGAAGTTCTTTGTAAGTCTTTGTAATTTATAAATTCCGTTGCACGCGTAGTAGATAATGACGCGTTAAATTCCTACATGGTTGCAGATTTTAATGTAACTCGTGCCACAGGGTTGGCAACCATACTAAAATTTGACACCATTTATATTATAAGGATTACACCACAGTTTAATTCAACTGAAAGTTTACAAGTAACAAATGAAACACTTACTTAAGGGTGTGTACGCACTTTATACTTTATGAGTGTGTGTCTGCCTGCTTAACAAACTGTAATGTGCCTGCAGCTTACTTAAGCCGCCAGACAAGCCGCTTCTCTGCAGCTACACAAACATTGCAGGCAATTGCTTAATAAAAGAAATGCGACGTAGATTCGATTTGAAAGCGACAGGTTATTTGACGAACTCTTTAAAGTGGCACGCTAGAAATAAATTGCATCAAAATAGAAAATGAGAAAATTTACAGTAATTATTAATGCGTACTTATTATTTAAGAAGAGGAAGTCTGGTCAAAAATATTGCTTTTTGTAATAAGATGAATTACGTTTAAAAAAATCCATATTTTAACATGAAACTTGGTTTTGCTTTGGTTTTATATAAATTATGTCTTGATAAATTACTTGCAAATGCAAATTAAAGTTTTTGTTTTGAAATTGAGCTTCCACTTTACTTTTTACGTTTTACTTTACTTTTAGTTTTCTAACTGTCTCCATCCAACCCACAGTTTTACGAAATATGACGCGAAAGCGTGAGGAAAATTGAAAAGAGTATCCGTGATCCAGAGATAACGCGTCTATTGTGAGGGTATCCCGGTCAAGAGCGAATCGGATCCCTCCAGAAGTTATTTGCTCCACCACTTTGGTCGCAATCAAATCTCGCACACGCGATTGCTGTCGAGTCAACATCGGTGCACGTCCCGTGGTCACTACACCCCGAGGAATTACAGTACTCTCCTCTTGTTACCAATTTACACTAAACCTGGCTTTAATGATCGCCATCTTCGCCGGAATTCTACGTCTTTTTAATCGAATGAGACCGCACTGGGGAAAATTTTGAGAACGGCTTGAACATCAAAAATGCATCTGAAAGTTCAAATCTATTTTCTTTTTTGTTTTGTATACATTATTCGAATAAGATACGTACATGAAATTTACAAAGAAATAATTCAAAGACGAGGTAACCGTAACAATATAAACAAACTGAAATTGCTCTATTCGAGCAAGTTACAAGTGGGCTATTCCCCCACCCTCAACCTGTAGCAACCCAATAATTCATTTTTAAGATGTGCTCGTTAAAGAACTGTTTTGATACTGCAGGTATACAGTCCGTTCATTCATCGATGAACAATTTCGAGTGAAAACATCTTTGTCTGACGGCTTCGAAGTACATATATTCATTCCGTGTCGCACGGACGCCATTGATTTTGTAATACAGAACGTGTTAAGTGCTCACTCAGAAGCAATTACAAGCTCACAAAATAATTTAGGGCGAATAATGTGACACAATAGTTCGAAACTGCCGCGGACATTGTAAATACGGCGCTAGCGCGTAACGAGTAATGACCACTTGCAGCTTAATTATGCGCCATTACGTAGGTGGCGTTGAAAGTGCTGCTGTTTTAAATAACCTTTATTCTCTTGTTCCAGGGACTACTATTACGACAGGTAAGTTGATGACACAGGATGGTCGACCATATTTTTTTCGTGTGCTTCGTTCGCCTTGGAAGTTGATTAATCGAACGTAAATTACAGGCTTCGATTCAGGCTTGACTCGTACGTAGGAGGGATATTGTTTAGTCAATATGAAACCGTATGTCATCCTTTAACAGGATTAAAGGCGGCTAATTTCAGGAGTAGCGTGCAGTTTACCTCCGAGTTGGATAAGGGGTGACTTTAACAATTGATAGAACATTATACATTCTGTTTTACCTAATCAGACTTGTATGTTTCGAGTTAGGTTTTCTTTTTTGATAACCATCCTTTCATTTATACTTATTTTGTTATTCATTTCAATGTTCTTCCTCCTATAAAATGTATTTACATATACATATGAGAGTACGTCACTGGCTTTTATCATTGCTCAGATACTTCACATGAAATGTTCAAAATCAAAAAGTATCATTTTATATTATGCATTTCCTATCTGTTAAAATGAAAAAAAAAAAAATAGAAAAAGTTGCTTCGTGTTAAAAATTTTCTTCTTTGATATGAAGAGGATTCGATGTACAAAGTCATAGTTTTGAAACACTGAAACGTTGCAAAATAAATTGATTCTCAACGGTTACCAAACCATCCTGGACATAGGAAAGTAACGGATTTTATCGATTATTATTATATTTCCTGATTTTAAAAAGCACTGCATGTTAAGATCTGGTGGATTTCGACTTTATCTTGGAACCTCAATTATTTAATTACACTTAATAATTTAAGTGCTTGCCAAATCGATTATTATTATTTTGTTACGGGCCCCGTTTGATTTAGATGCATTTTTTTGCGGCTGCTCATGATCTGCCCGCTGTGTCACCTAAACCCGGCCAATTGCCCGATAGGTTTTGCTCTAATGCTACACATACACAGAATTTTTACTTGTTTGGAAACCGTTGATACTTAGATCAGTTTCTAACTTATTCACTGCTTCTACTGAACGAGTTACACTCTCCAATTCAACCGTTCCATCGAGACTTCGGGCATCTTTACAATTTTTTTTTTTTGTATCGAACGGACAAGTTCCATCTTCACGGTTGCTTCGCGGCGGAGACTGTCCTGAAGCTTAGTCTTCGTTCTAATGTGTAAGGGTCAGCACGTCTTATGATCGCTCGGATTGAGCTGGAACGTTTCCCCAACCTATTTTTTTTGACATTGCCAAACCCAAAAGCGAGGCCTCATGTACTCTTGCACACGTTCTCGTGCATCAAGGTCAGTTATATCCGCCATTTGAACCTTTGTTGGTCTTTCTCTCCGTTGTCCTGATTTGATAAGTTCTTTTCTTCCCATTTATGGGGCAAGATACGAAACCATTTGAAGAAATTTTCTGAATTGTTTAGAGGTACGACATCTCGATTTTCAAGAATGAATTCCGCTCCTTTAAATGAAATTAAGATGAAATGTGTTGGCAAAGAATATGACAGAAGTACAGGGAAAGAAGGAAACTTTCATAATTTTAGTTAAGGGTATTGACTACCCCTCCTAACCCTACGTACAGTCGCTCTATCTAATCATTCTTCTGTAAAACTCTTTCTATCGGAGAGACTAATTCTTGGTTGGACCTTAATTTTTCACAAAGAAAAATATTTCTAGAGCCTCTTCTCTTCTATTTTCGTATTCTGTTTTTGGGTTGCTGATATTTAATGTAAGGGTCTCGCAACTTGACAAAAATCTGTCACGTGGCCCAAGCTGCATACTAAATATCAGGAGACGACAAGTTCCGCCTCCACAGGTTTTCTTCCAATATAATAGTTCTTTGTTTCTGTAATTTTTAGGTTTTTAGGTTTAAATCTGTCTCTGTTTCCCATTTTTAAGTACCGTCCAATTTTTTTTAACTGGTTCCGTCTATCTGATTAATTCGTTGGTCATAACAGGAAACAATAGAAAGCGCTGCCACTTGAATGAATTTACTTTAGCTCCTGAATAATTTACGAGAAGGGTGGCAGGCTAGCGCTGAGAAAGACAAGTCAGCTGCCCCGAACTAGCACTCAATTGAAGAAAGGACATGGTCAAAAAGTTCAGGGCGTTAGGATATAACTATTAACTAATACATATCTTCACAGCACGTGAAACGGTAACTTGTTATTAACTTTATTGTACTCGCATGTGCCGAAATAACTGTGCAAAGAGCGGCATGCAATTAATCAAATAATAAAGTTAAACGATACATTAGGTTTTGTGCTCCGAAATTGGTTGTCGTCGGTTTTGTCCAAGTGTCAGACATCGTGGCGATCTCTCGTGGCGGTTCGCTGAGCTGGTGTTGCGTCGCGTAGAACGATGACCTTCTAATGGGGCGCTATAAGGCGTCGTCCCTCAAATGATGTCGAAACATGTAGACAGCAAACGAAAAAATATTGTCGAAAGACAGAAGATTCCGAAAACAATTCTAGGGAGGAACTAGATAAACGTTCTTTTTTTGTGGAACAAAGAACCCTAATATAAGCTTGGGTCTAAGGCATCGTCTCTCAAATGACGTCAAGGTAGGTGGACAGCAAACGAAAAAATATTGTCGAAAAACAGAAGATTCGGAGAACAATTCAAGGGAGGAACTAGATAAGCGGTTTTTTTGTGGAACAAAGAA
This sequence comes from Prosopocoilus inquinatus, assembly GCA_036172665.1. Taxonomy (NCBI): domain Eukaryota; kingdom Metazoa; phylum Arthropoda; class Insecta; order Coleoptera; family Lucanidae; genus Prosopocoilus; species Prosopocoilus inquinatus. The sequence continues at coordinate 6,975,846 of CM069873.1, forward strand.
ATCTAATATAAGCGTGGATCTTTGGAATGACGTCACCATAAATATCTCACCGTTTAACCAAAAAAATAATAAATAACTGAGTAAATAGCGGCATGCAATTAATTAAATTATAAAGTTAAACGATACATTGCGTTTTGTGCTTCGAAATTGGCTGTCGTCGGTTTCGTTCAAGTGTCAGACCTCGTAGCGATCTCTCGTGGCGGTTCGCTGAGCTGGCGTTGCGTCGCGTGGAACGATGACCTTCTAATGGGGCGCTATAAGGCGTCGTCCCTCAAAAATGTCGAAACAGGGAGACAGCAAACGAGAAAATATTGTCGAAAGACAGAGGATTCCGAAAACAATTCTAGGGAGGAACTAGATAAGCGTTTCTTTTTGTGGAACAAAGAAACCTAATATAAGCTTGGGTCTAAGGCGTCGTCTCTCAAATGACGCCGAGGCAGGTGGACAGCAAACGAAAAAATATTGTCGAAAAACAGATGATTCGGAGAACAATTCAAGGGACGAACTAGATAAGCGGTTTTTTTGTGGTACAAAGAAATCTAATATAAGCGTGGATCTTTGGAATGACGTCACCGTAAATATCTCACTGTTTAACCAAAAACTGTAGATCCGCTTGGAATAAGTTGTTAATAATAAGTCCACAGGTTCACGAAGCGCAAATAATACCAGTAACTACCACTGTAGCTAACTCGGTTTTTCCCAATAAACAATTACAATTCATGGAAGTAAGTACACTTGCATGTACTTCGTACTGGCGTAATAGAGTAAGAGGCTGGAAATAAATTCTCTCACGAATACAATTTCGGCCAATCAGATTATAATTACAAATAACTTGACTTCCAGACCCAATGAGAGCAAACTCAAAGCTTTGATAAAGATCTTAGAACTCTAAACGGCTACAGAAAACCAAATATTAAATGAACTCTGTGGTCGAAAAATGAAAGTGACCGGTGAGGCAAATACCTAATGAAAATAGCAAAAAGGAAAACAAAAACTGCGAAGAGTTTTCTGAGTACGTCTGAAATGAAGGTACTAAAAGAGCCATGAAATGTCAGGTTGTAAAAGCAAACACGCAGGATAGAACAAGATCCAAAAATATCCAGAAGAAAACAATCACCGGAAAGTAAGTGTACTTGAACACTCCATAAAATGAAGAGAAAAAAAAAATGCACGAAAAAATATCGACAGCGTCCAAACTCATATTTTATTACTTACAGCACATAAAATGTTTTAAATCCGAGCTGAATAGAAGTTCGCAGGCGAGTCGGGGGGCATTATTAAACGAAAAGCCGCTGACTAGGCTATCTGCATATTTGATGTGATTGTCCACCTTCATCATAAATATTACAACGAGGGACCCACGCCCACGTTTCCGCCTCATAATTTATTAACCTCCAGATCTCATATAGATATGGACGTTTTTACCTAGTACCTGATTTAAATAAACAACACGCACGATCGAGGGGGGGCGGGGGAACTCCCTCACCACCAAGCCAGCCTAATGAAGACTGCATTTCGGCTTTTTTTTTCTTTTTTGGCTTTTTTGTTACTTATTTCTTCACGAAAGCTCTCCTACCGATGGGGGAATAATTACGTCGAAGAGCTTTCGATCGAACGCCGCCCGCCGCCGCGTGCCGTAAATGCACACATAAATAAATCGTAATCTATAAATGGCCGCGCTCGTTTCCCTGTCTGTCATCAGGAGTCACTTCAATCTACTGCTTTTATTTGTATGTGTATAGGTATATAAAATACGGGGGTCCACGCGATCTTATACTTACTCAAGTTTATTAAGTTCTGGGAAAGTCATGTGGCGTAGACGACAGACAGTTCGCGTCGTTTTATTCAAAAAAATAAAAAAATAAATAAATAAAGAAAAATACAAAGGTAAACGATAATAAATTGCTGTAATTTCATTACGACATGATTTTGTTTGATTGCTTTGCAAGAAGGGTGGTTGCGAAAGTTAAAAAACAAAGCCCCTAATCTAAAACTTACTTGTCACATTCGGTAAGTAGAGCACAGCAGAAATTATACTCCTAATTCGACCAAGCTCCCTGGTGGATTCCAAATGTTACAATAAGTGCAAAGGTAAACTGTCATACAACACAGAAGAGGCCTTAATAAAATCACCTGTTGCAGAATTTGCACCACATGACTTGTCTCGATTTATTTAGTGGCTGACAAAGTTAAGTGTCAGGGTATCAGTATGCCGGGAGGTATCAGAAATTAAGCACCAAACAAAGTGATGAAAACGGCCTAAAAACGAACGAACAAACGCTTAAGTTTGCGTGCAGGAAAAAGGAAAAACTAACTTACCCAACAATCCCTACAAAAAAAAACAGCAACAAAGATGGAAATCGATTGATCGATTGTCACAAATGAAATCTAAGTATGTTGGTTTGATATAAGCAAGACGTTCTCAAAGAAAAGTTCATAGGGTTAACTAGGTTAACTAGCTGCTAGGAAGGTATCCACGCCGCCAATGAACGTGACCTTTCCAACAGACCTTCCGGCGTTAAAACTATAAACAAGGGTAACTCATGAAGGCGTGTTAAAATCAGCAGACCCAACAAGCATAACCTTTCCAGTCCAATCTTTAGCGAAAAGTACAGTGCAACAACGACAAAAGTGGCGTACGGAGCAGAACTGTCTTCGGGAATGCAACGTTTCTACAATTAAAAATGTCAATACTTACGAAGCACATTAAAATACGAAGTTAAGTTGGTTTTAAAGGAAAAATCATGAACGGCTTAAGCAGATGACCCTCACAAGAAGCCAAACAAAGATTATTTCTTCGTGGAAATCTCACAGAATCCGTTGAAACGCTCGACGAAATAGTGGAATACAATGCAAGTATTTGTACTTAAAAAGAGTTCGGTTCAAAAAAATTCAGAATTTCGTCAGTAGTCGGAAAAAATGATAGGCAGAGATAGACTCAATGCCCGTAGTATTGCTACCGGGTTTTTGGGGCACTTCGATGGCATATACCCAACCGAAGTGACCATCGTTGAAGGTCTTTATTAAAAATTGAATTAAATAAAGTCAAACAGGGAATTGAAGGCAATGCGAAAATAAAAATTCGACAAAATCGGATTGAATCAAGAGAGAAAATCTGACACCAAAAGAAAGCAAAAACAGAAGAGAATCAAACTAATAATAATAATACGAACGTAAGTAAAATAAAGTCAAACTGAGTCAAGAAATAGTGGAATATAATGCATGTATTTGTATTTAAAAAGAGTTAACTTCAGAAAAATTGAGAATTTCGTCAGCAGACAATAAAAAGCGATAGGCAGAGATAGGCTCAACGCCCGTAGTATTGCTACCGGGTTCCTGGGGCACTTCGACGGCATGTGCCCAACCGAAGTGACCATCGTTGAAGGTCTTTATTAAAAATTGAATTAAATAATAAAGTCAAACAGGGAATTAAAGGCAATGCGAAAAGAAAAATTCGACAAAATCGGATTGAATCAAGAGAGAAAATCTGACACCAAAAGAAAGAAAAAACAGAAGAGAATCAAACTAATAATAATAATACGAATGTAAGTAAAATCAAATCAAACTGAGTCAAGAAATAGTGGAATATAATGCATGTATTTGTATTTAAAAAGAGTTCGGTTCAGAAAAATTGAGAATTTCGTCAGCAGACAATAAAAAGCGATAGGCAGAGATAGACTCAACACCCGTAGTATTGCTACCGGGTTCCTGGGGCACTTCGACGGCATGTGCCCAACCGAGGTGACCATCGTTGAAGGTCTATATTAAAAATTGAATTAAATAAAGTCAAACAGGGAATTGAAGGCAATGCGAAAATAAAAATTCGACAAAATCGGATTGAATCAAGAGAGAAAATCTGACACCAAAAGAAAGAAAAAACAGAAGAGAATCAAACTAATAATAATACGAATGTAAGTAAAATCAAATCAAACTGAGTCAAGAAAAGACAAAAGACGATCGGCGATGATGATAAGATGAAAGTAAAAATTCTTCAAGGTCAGAGCAAATCGAGAAAGTTTGACACTAACAGGAAGAAGAAATAGAAGAGAATCAACCTAATAATAATATGAATATACAGACGTAAAATCAAATCAAACCGAGTCAAGAAAAAACAAAAGACAAAAGGCGATGAAGATAAGATGAAAATAGAAATTCTACAAAGTCAGATCAAATCGAGAAATCGAGAAAGTTTGACACCAACAGAAAGAAAAAAAAACAGAAGAGGATCAAACTAATAATAATGCGGCTGTATATACGTAAAATCAAATCAAACCGAGACAAGAAAAAAACAAAAGACGATCGGCGACGGAGATAAGATGAAAATAAAATTCTTCAGAGAGAGCGAATCGAGAAATCGAGAAATCTAGAAAGTTTGACACCAAAGAAAGAAAAGAAAAACAGAAGAGAATCAAACTAATAATAATGCGAATATATATACGAAGGTTAGGGATGGTTTAACAAGTGAAGTTAGTTCTTGTAGCTGAAGAAGTGTACAGAGACTGAACAATGACCAGAGGTAATCGTTAAGGAAAAAAATCTTAAGTTCTTGCAGCTGAAGAACTTCGGCAGTGTCGCAATAGTGGTTGTTGAATAATAAAAAATCGGACTAACCCCTGTTTAGTTATTGTAAATGAAGAAGTGTCCAGGGAATCAACAATGACGTAGTTACCAGATGTGTTCGTTCAATATATTGAGTCAATAAACTTTGAAAAAGGTGCAAATTCAGCAGAAATGGTGCGAGGATTTTTTTTAAGTGCACTTATTTTTAAAAATGCTTACGCAATGTGTGTTTGAGTGTAATTATTGATTGATTTTATGTTTATTAAACTTTAAAAGAATATGATTAATCTTTTTGACTGCAGCCCGGTTATAGAATTTATAATTTCTTTATATGTACTTATTGCTCTCTTTTATTTTTTAAAACCATTTCATCTTTAAAGCATTGTGTTTGTTGCTAAACTAACGCAGGTATTGTTTACAGTATCGAAATGGGAAACGAATTTCCTGAGTTACTCGTAATTTTAAAATTCCCTGAGTCACTGGTAATTAATAAGACTGTTGTTATAATTCTTATTTATTTTTAAATGAAAAAATGAGCTCGTGATAGTGGATAATGAAAACATGTACTACACTTAAACGTAAATACATCGTACAGGTTGTTCTTTATTTAATTTTTGGGGAAAAAGTACCTAAATGTAATAAAGGAGCTTGAATTTCACAATAAATAAATTCGAAGTTACCTTTGTTGTTGTTGTCTTGGTGATGCTAGCAGTGAGATTAAACGCGAAAATTCCGGTTTGGCCATATATTTAAGAACTTTTGCAAAGAAAAAAAAATAACTAATGTACTTTTGGTTGTTAGATAATATAGGGTGAACCGATGTGTGTATATATTATGTTAGAAATAATAATAAATAAAAAAATTATGATGCGTAGGCTCTAAAATTCTCTTCTTAAGTTCAAAATCGTATTCAAAGGTGGTACAGAAAATTCGATGAAAATCCACGGCAAACATTTGTAATTCAAGGCTTGTATAGAGAAAACTGGGTACATATATTTGTATGCGGCGGCTTAGCGTAAGCCAAAACGAAACTCGCGCCATATAAAACCGGCAATCTTTTCCGCTCGCAAAGCAGGGTGCCCGCCCTCGGCCCCTCGCACCGCCCCGCCAACCTGGCCGCAAATAATCACAATCTTTTATTTACGCCGTTGCATGCATTTCACTCGGGGAGAGAGCGGAAATGAATATACCTGGATTCATTGTTCGTTTTTCATTTTCCGACTTGCAACCCCACCCTCGTCCTGTTTACCCGTTAAATTAAGCGTTTATGAGTATTAAGTTTGGGGGGGTAATCTGCGGCCGGCCACTTTTCAAATGAAAACGGAAAATTAAAATAGCAAGTGGATGATGTGTTTTCTCTAAGTATAATACGTGCTGTAATGATATCCTGGAGTATATCATCCTGGTGGAGGTGCCGGGTTTCATTTTTAAAATGAAATTTTATTCTGTTTACGTTGGAAAGGAACTAAAACTAAATGGCTCCCACGTACCATGTTAAATGCTATTTCTACTATCCCTCCGCCAATATGAGGATCATTTTAGGTAAGCACCATATTAGAGATGTAAGTTGTATGTCTGTAATTTATTTTCCTCAAAACCCTTCTGCTGCTCTTACCTATGTTTTTATTAATTGCGTTGTTAATATTTAAAAAAAAAATTGTTTATTAGCAAGAACTAAAAATATTTTCGAGTCTCTTGCCTATAAGTCGGTTTGTAACTTGAACTGAATCTCTGCAACGATTTAAAAATAAAATTATATACGGCAATTTCACCAGAGTATTTGATTTCTTAGTGGATCATTTGCTTTTAAAGTCACACTTATTCCTCCTCGTCGCCATGTGAAATTCGAAATTGCTCTTGCGGAAAGAATGCGTAATCGTAATAAGAAAACGTTGGCGTTAGCGTTTTCCGGAGCGCTCCGGGTGCGCCAGCGGCTCCGATTAAATAAAACGAAATAGCCCAATTAAAAGCGCCGCGAATTTCCACAAATCCGAAGAGTCATTTTCCTCGGAAATAATTATTAGGAGGTCGACGACGGAGGGCGTAAGGTCGACAAATTCCTCCGGAAAGATTAAGGCCAAGAGATGCAACGTGCAACGGGCGGCGCGCCCTACCTACGAATTACGCCGCCCTCAACAGTAGCTTTTGTGCTTACCGCAGTAATTAATTTTAATTTTTAAGAGCCCCGTAAAAACTAGCCGTATTTCACAATTTAATATAGCACGCGACCTGCTTTTCGAGAATTTTTCCTCTCGCGCGGAAATAATCTCGTTTGGCATTAATTTTATTTACTTGCTTTCCTCGTTACGGCCTAATTAATTTATTTTGAGCTTTTCACATTTATATTTATTTGCGTAAGTCATTAGATTAAAAGAAAAAAATGAAACGTTATATATTTGTTTATATTTACAGAAAAAAAATATTCCTTTTGGTGTGTTTACATGTTTACATTTTTATTTTCACTTTTCCAACGAACATTCTAAGTCACAGAAATGCTGAACCCCCCTCCTCCCCCACCCACCAAACAAAAAAGTCGTATTTCGCAATTCAGTACAATTTATTTAATTAAGATATTTTACTAAAGTAGAAATCAGGTCGAATTGTGATTAATCTGAATTAGAGAACATGTCGAAGAATGATTCCTATGAAAATATAAAATTAAAAGCGTGCAGCTTATGCAACGAAAGCATTAGTCAGCATTAGTCACAGGGCGATACGTTAAAAACAAGAACAAGCTTGCATTGCAGTGTTTGCAGAACCTGAATCAACGGCGACTCATTAGAAAGCTCTATGCGTTGCAAGCTAGATTCAGCTACCCACATCAGCTGTAGATTTTGTAATAGATTGGACGAGAGAGAAAGTACCAGAGCAGACCTGCAGAAGAGTTCCGAATATCACGTAGTCCGGGTGTTATACGCGTCTTAAAAATTCCTCGTCACAAAGTTGTAAAAATTCAAAATTTATTCCATCAGTCAATTTTCCTAACTTAATTTAAATAAAAGTGTACCTGAGAAGCATCCATGACCGGGCTTGAATAAAGTATTATTGTTAACGAAACTTTTTAAAAGTAAACTGGTTTATGTAGGTCTGTCCTTCTCTCTTCCACATTCTAGTTTCAGCTTTATGCTAATTGTTAAAATTTAATTACTAAATTAATTAAATTAAACTCGCAAACTTTTTGTTTGTATTTTCTTAGTTATTGTACGAATATTTCTCTTATAGTTGAATGTATTTTTTTTAAATTAAATATTTAGATTTTTACTTGAATTACTATAAGGAAGGACTAATAAGTAAGCTGAGAAACATACAAGGAGACAAATCCCAACAACATAAGTAGACGTCGTTCGAGCAATTCGTGGAAAACGATTTGGAAATCGATTTCGGGCTATTATAGTCGAATATATTTTTTTAATTAAAGATTCAGATTTTTATTTGAATTACTATAAGGAAGAACTACCAAGTAAGCTGAGAAACATACAAGGAGACAAATTCCAAAAATATAGATTTTTATTTGAATTACTATAAAGAAAGAATATTAAGTGATCTGAGAAACAGATAAGGGGACAAATCCCAAAAATATAAGTAGACGCCGTTCGAGCAATTCGTGAAAAACTATTTGGAAATCGATTTCTGGCTTTCTATGCTAAAACCAGGCCGCTATTAACAAAGAAATCGAAATACAACATTGTACGGATTATCAAAAAAAAAAAAATGGGGATAAAAGGGGTTGAAAAGTGGGTTCCAATCCCCCATCCACGCGACTTACAGTATTAAGAAAACCTCCACGTAGATGGTTCGAGGAAAAGAAAAACTAGCGGACACTTGGACACAGGGAGATGCTTTGAAAATCCGAAGACGGTCCCTTTTACGGGGAAATCTTATCCATGGGTGTATCTAATCCGAAAACCATATCGGCGGACACTATTTTTAATCACCAGGATGACATCCTAAGTAACCAGAAATACTTTATTAAATTCTTATAAACGTGTACGAAGCATTTTTTGGGTACTTAGGATTCAAATACCAGACACACCTGCGGCACTTCATGCAATCTCTGCGACCTTTTCACTAGAAGCTCACGAGGTAAAAAAAGGAAGAAAATCATAATGTCGCCGGATATAAATCTAACGAAACGCTAATGGCGAGTCTGCTTCTCGCATACAGCACAGTGAAAAGGGTAGCCTAATCACGTGTAAGACCAACACCAAAAATGGAACGTAACAAATTTAACCAAACTCGAACTTACCTACGATTATTTTCTCGGTCTTAGCATCATACTCGACGTTTCCTTACACTCTAGTATCCGAATTCCGCACAGAAAATTTTTGATCATTTCAAATTAGATGTTGTAATCTTGAAATTCAAAAAGGCACCGTGTAATAAATAAAGTGACTCACTATTATGTTTTTAATTAGGAACGGATATGTTGCTACGTTTTCATGCCAATTTCATTAGAATGTAATTACATAATCAGATTCGAATTGATTTTTTTTAAAAACGGTTTTTGTTTATTATTCATGGGAAGGATGATTTTGTTCTACCTTAAGCCCGCGGGCCTTTCCTTTCCTCGTCTTACATTAATTATCAGTTCTTTCCGAAAGTAAATATTTAAAGTAGAAACAAGGAAAAATGTTTAGTGAGGTCTGTAATTTTTATGCAAATGTAAAAGCTCTTAAGAGGCGGACGCAAAGTTTTAATGGCGCTCGGTTAGCTGATGTCTGAAAACAAACTCGCAAATTTGAAATCGAAAAAAAAAAAGAAGGAGAAGGGCGGCCGGAGAGAAGGAGAAGACGGCGTCTGAAAATGATAATTTGAATCGACGTCGGAAAAACGAATCGGGTTAGTTCCCTCAACGAGAAGATCCCTCGGACAAATTCGGCGCGCTTCAATGAACCGACAATTTAATTTCGAACAATGATACAAATTCAGATATTTTCCTTTTTGATTTTTCGGCCCAGCGGGTCGGCGTTTAACCCTTCAGTTCGCGTTTCGCGCGCCCGGAGTTTAATTCCGCCGGGAACAGGACTGATTTAACACGCCAGGTTGTCACGAAATTTACCGAATCTCTTCTTCCCTCCCTCCCTCCCCTGCAAAATCGAACGGATTTTTCGCGTGGCGAAAATTATTCATTATATTTCTCGCGCTGTTTGTTTATTATTTTTTGCTTCGGATTGCATTCGCATTGCGGATTGCTCATCTGCGCCAGGTAATAACCGTATGCATGAAATAATTAAAATCCGAACTTTGAAATGCACAAACGCAATGATGAAACAGGAGCAGTACGTTTCGTTATTTGATTTTACATTACGTGCATATCCATCAAATCACGCGACAGAGAGCAAATAGCATTTGTGCATTTTGCAACCTCCCCGTTCCATCTCATACGTAATTAAAGTGGCGTGCTCGCTGAAATTTCATTACTGGCTGTGCCCGTGACAAACAAGAAACTTTTATCATGCATGTACTATAACAAATGAAAACTGGGACGGAAATAATCTCTTTGTGAAACGGGCTCAAGGCGAAAATGCTAAATGCTTGCCAATCAGAATTGAACCAACAAATAAATTCTCTTTGGCTTAAAGAATTTTTATTGCTGCAATATTTTCATGTTTTACAATTCCGCCCGAAGTTTTTGAGCTTTGAAGATTCTTATCAGTCTATTTTGTCTATAATATCTAAAGGCGGATTCCCACGACGCATGATTTGACAAGTCAGTTTCATCTGCCCGCCATGGGAATGACAATTTTTGCTTGTTTTGATGTAACCATTTCTAATCGGTAAGATAACACGATGTTACGGTGGAAAAACCCGCGTTCAAAGTCACCCCCTGTATAGTAAATTTCGCGTCGCAGTTATTTTTATTAGTGCAATAATCGTATGACGACATGGGTTTGCATGAACGTCGACCTTCGTATTTCTTTCATCTTCATTTGCTACGCTGAAAATTATTTTTTATAATGCAATCTCCGTCGTAGTGCAGACGTGAATTATACAGCGTTTTTGACTTCCCACGGTTCCGATTTATGTTGTTTCCGATTCGTAAACGGAGTTTTGGGCATTTTAGGGACGCTGCTTGTTTTAAATAGATTTTAAAAATTGAAGGTAATCTTTAGCGGCAAAAGTCTCTTCACTTTTTATATTTTCCTGTCGTTAACTTGAATAAATAGATTTTTATGAGCGTTCGCTACGTTTTGCGTTACAATTGCAATAATATAAACATCTCGTCGACTGGAGAACCAGTGTTTTTTTTTCTCGTTGGTCTCGCAATTATTTTGCAATCGTTTGCAATTGCGCATTTCGCAATATTTCCTGGGAATTAAATAGATTGTTTATTCAAAATCTGGACGAGACAAAAGCTCTACATCGCGTCTGCATTTTTTGTGCCATCTTGTTCCTCCGAAGCAAATTTTTGGCTACCTTATTATTCTGGCGGTGTTACAAAATGCTTTTATCCTTGACTTTTGTCGCCATTGGCTCCAACTTTACTCGGTTGGTTCTGACTTATGTCACCACGGTTTTGATTCGTTGGAGCTCCTTCTTTCGTACTTTCACGGCAAAGCCAAATTCGTCTGTTGTTGGGTGTTTTGTGGAGTCTACAAGCTCGCCAGATTAAAACACAAGTAGATTTTTATGAGCGTTCGCTATGTTTTGCGTGAGAATGACAATAATATAAACATCTCGTCGATTGGAGAAGCAGCTTTTTTTTCGTTGGTCTCGCAATTATTTTGCGTTTGCGTTTCGCAATATTTCCTGGGAATTAAATAGATTGTTTATCCAAAATCCGGACGAGACAAGAAACTCTACGTCGTGTCTGCTTTTTCTTGTGCCGTCTTGCTCCTCCGAAGCAAGTTTTTGGCTAGCAATTTATTCTGGCGCTGTTACAAAATGCTTTTATACTTGACTTTTGTCGCCGTTGGCTCCAACTTTACACGGTTGGTTCTGACTTATGTCACCACGGTTTTGATTCGTTGGAGCTCCTTCTTTCGTACTTTCACGGCAAAGCCAAATTCGTCTGTTGTTGGGTGTTTTGTGGAGTCTACAAGCTCGCCAGATTAAAACACAAGTAGATTTTTATGAGCGTTCGCTATGTTTTGCGTGAGAATGACAATAATATAAACATCTCGTCGATTGGAGAAGCAGCTTTTTTTTCGTTGGTCTCGCAATTATTTTGCGTTTGCGTTTCGCAATATTTCCTGGGAATTAAATAGATTGTTTATCCAAAATCCGGACGAGACAAGAAACTCTACGTCGTGTCTGCTTTTTCTTGTGCCGTCTTGCTCCTCCGAAGCAAGTTTTTGGCTAGCAATTTATTCTGGCGCTGCTACAAAATGCTTTTATACTTGACTTTTGTCGCCGTTGGCTCCAACTTTACACGGTTGGTTCTGACTTATGTCACCACGGTTTTGATTCGTTCGAGCTCCTTCTTTCGTACTTTCACGGCAAAGCCAAATTCGTCTGTTGTTGGGTGTTTTGTGGAGTCCACAAGCTCGCCAGATTAAAACACAAGTAGATTTTTATGAGCGTTCGCTATGTTCTGCGTGACAATGACAATAATATAAACATCTCGTCGACTGGAGAAGCAGCTTTTTTTCGTTGGTCTCGCAATTATTTTGCATTTGCGTTTCGCAATATTTCCTGGGAATTAAATAGATTGTTTATCCAAAATCTGGACGAGACAAGAAACTCTACGTCGCGTCTGCTTTCTTTTGTGCCATCTTGCTCCTCCGAAGCAAGTTTTTGGCTAGCTTATTATTCTGGCTTATTATACTTGACTTTTGTCGCCGTTGGCTCCAACTTTACACGGTTGGTTCTGACTTATGTCACCACGGTTTTGATTCGTTCGAGCTCCTTCTTTCGTACTTTCAAGGCAAAGCCAAAATTCGGGTGTTTTGTCGAGTTCACGAACTCGCCAGATTCAAACACCATGGCTTACCCTGTCGCATTGGTCATCGCCCTGCTGCACTGGTCGCTACCCTGTCGCACGCGAGTATTGAAAATGACTTAAGAAGGTCGTCGAGCAATAACTTTTAGTTTCTGTGTCTCTGTTCATGTATTTTGTTGATGATTTTCGGTGAGTCTGTGTTTACGGCGAATATTAAACATATCAAATACCTTCATTAATTTGTGCATGTAATGGTGGACCACATAAACCAAGGTCCTCAAGTACGAACGACTTTTCAGACGAACTTTTTCTTTCTGATAGCTCGCCATTTACGGTAATTGCGAATCGTAAAAAAATTCATCGGGCCATGCCAATCCAAAAACGGGGCGAAAGAAGAGAAATAAAAGCGGAAGCCAAAGCATCCGTAAAAGTTTTGCGTCGGCGGCGGAACCGTTTAATCTGACGGCGTGACAAAAGTGGTAGTTGGAGAATTCATGGGCCCCTGCCTCAGGTACTCAACCATTCAAATATTCCGCAATACATCGCCTCCGCCGCGGCCATTTCCAAGTCAATTTGGCGTTTCCATATCCCGCATGCAGACGCCGAGGAAATTCAATTAAGTTTAATGGCCGATCCGACCGGCGTAGCCGCCGCGCGCAGCTCTCGAAAAAACGCAGCTTATGCGAGGAACATCCTTGTAATGGATTTAGAATTAACCGGCCATGGATATTCCCGACGTTTATTTACACTTTTACGACGAACGTTCTAACTCGCAGGAGAGGGAGGCGAGCTATAAGAAAAACGAACATCAACTCACCTGATCATACCATTGTATGTAGTTTCAGCAACTTTTAATTTAATTGCAGCAAAGTCTTCCGAGGATAGTTGAGCCTAAGCAAAGAATTGCTGACTGATTGATCAATTAGAGTAATTGGAGTAATTTCGACAATTCCGAAAATAAACCGTAACATAGGTACAAGTCCAGCATTGCGAGGAAAACAACATTGCGAAACTATTTCGGCTTTCGTTTCATACATCGTAAATAATAATTTTCGGTGAATTGTTTCGCTTTAGTCTTTCATACTTTATAAACAGCTTGCTTTAATTATATCTAATAATGAAAAAAGTAGTGTCAAAATCCAGGGTCAAAGTGAATTAAAACGTAGGTGCCACTGAGGAGGAAGGGTTCCATGCATCTCCATTTTATCTATTCATACGACGTCCTGAAACATCCTTTCAGGAATGTATGAGGATATCAGGATTTGCATGTGTAGTCCATTTGCGAGAGGGGTCAACGGCTAGAGACCGTAACAATGGGGTCGGAACGGCAGTTAGGGGGCGTGACAACCCCGCATGCGAACGCGACGACGACGACGACAAAGAGCGGCAGTAAACGCGGAGAATCGTACCTGTTGCTCCGTGATGTATGGAAACCGACGACGAAATGATCCCCGCTCGATCATCTCCATTGATTACCCCTCGGATGGCCGCAACTGATTTTTCGAATTTTTTACGGTGTCAGCCCTTGATTCGGTGACAGAACGCAATTTGTAACTTCGTCCTGTGAATATGAAGCACGCATGTTAAGAGGCGTAGCAGGATAATAAACTCTATCCTTGCAGGAGAGAACTTTTTAAATATACTCCAAATTCGTCCAGGTCGTTAAATTTTAATTTCTCAGTTAATTAATTAGACCAATAAAAAAATCATGAAGCTTTCAGTTTTAGTACATGATTAATGAGAGTGAATTTTTGATTTGTGAAAATAGAACTGTTTTAGAACTGAAGGAACGTGAAAACACATTCTCGTCTTTTTTTTATAAGAACTTAACCAGTTTTGAACTAATTCGGAACTAATTCACACTTAGAAGCAAGACTTTTGAACGCTGTTATTAAGAAATTAAATTAAAGGCAGACATCGTTTTCAAAACAGCACTCTTTTAGAGCTGTTTATCGAGAATCCTTAATCCAAATAATCGATCACAGATAACTTATTTTAGAATAAAAAAGTTAGGAGTATATCTGTTTTAAAAGTAGTTCAATTTTAGATCTTTTTGAAACGAAGCGCTTAAAACAAATCCTGAATTCTTTTAGAACGAAATATGCATATTCAGCGTCCCAAATCTATACTCTTTTTTGAAAACCACACCTTTTTAGAACTATACGTTAAAAAAAATTAAATTTAAAACAAAAAACAAATATTAGTTTTGAATTAGAATTAATAGCTCAGGCATCTTCAGTGCTTTTTTTCGTTTAATTTTCGTTTTTTTATAAGAACTGAATCGGTTCTGAACTATTCAGAAAATTCATGTAAATTTAAAAAGAATTGATTTAGATCTAAATGCAATTATAATAAGCGGATTCTAAAACTGAATTTAGTAACTATAACTATTTTAATATAAAACCCAGACACGTTTTCAAAATAGCACTCTTTTAGAAGTGATTAGCAAGAGACTTTAATCTGAACGATTTCTTCTACTGCCGACGTTTCGTTCTTCATTGCAGAAGAACTTCCTCAGGTCTGTTGCTGCTGATGGTACAGTATCATCAGCAGCAAAACGTCGGCAATGAGGAACGAAACGTCGCGTCAGCAGTAGAAGAAATCTAGAAAACGCGGTTCCAACCGGAAGCCAACAATTCAACTAAAAATAGTTCAATTTTAGAGCTTTTTGAAGCGAAGCCATTTAAAAAGCAAACTTTAAAACTGAATTCTTTTAGACCAAAATTTGCATAATCAATGTTCTAAACAGATACTTTATGAAAACTGAAAGCAACAAGCTTTTAGATCTCTTACATAAAAAACTAAATTCAGAACAAGGAACATGAAGCTCTCAGTTAGCTTTAACTTAACGGCGCGCACATTTTCAGTGGAGTTTTTGTTTTAAAATCGAAAATTCGTTTTTTCTTTTTTAATAAAAACTGAGACAGTTCTAAATTATTCAGGCAAGCATTTAAATTAAAAAATGGAATAGATTTAGATCCAACGAGAATGAAAAGCAGATTCTAAAACCGTGGTCGTTAGTAATTATAACTGTTTTAGGACAAAACACAGAAACTTTCAGTTTTTGAGAATGATCGAAAAATTAAGTCGTTTTCAAAACAGCACTCTTTTAGAACTGATTATCAAGAATTTTTAATCTAAACGATTACTAACAAATATTTTTTCTTAATAAAAAAGTCTTTGCTATCAATCGTTTTTATACGAAAAAGCACTTTTTTTTTCTTTCTAAAGTAAGAGTAGTTTTATTTTAGAAACCAATTAAAAGCAGTTCAATTTTAGAGCTTTTTGAAGTGAAGCCACTTAAAAAGCAAAATTTAAAACTGAATTCATTTAGAATAGAAAATAAATATGTATTTAATGTTCCAAATTGATACTCTTTGAAAAAAGCATCTTTTTAGAACTTGCGTGAAAAATTTAAATTTGGTACAAAAAAGCTTTCAGTTAGTTTTAAATAAATGGCGCGCGCGTTGTTAGTGGAATCTTTTGTTTAAAAATAGAACTGCTTTAGAACTAAGGGCAATTAAAAGCAAATCTTTTTTTATAAGAACTGTCTAAGACAGTTCTAAAATACTCAGGATATTTATTTAAATTATAAGTTAATTTAAATGTAAATGTATTAAAGGCGAATTCTGAAACAGCAATTAGTAACTAGAACTGTTTTTAGGACAAAACTTGGAAACTCTTTAGTTTTCAAGTGCGATTGAAAGATTGAATGTGCACACCGTTTTCAAAACAGCACTCTTTTAGAACTGATAGTCAAGAACTGTAATTTTAATCGAAACTATAGATAACAAATAGCATTTTCTTCGAATAAATAAATCTTTGCTATAAATTGTTTTGATTTCAAAACGCATTTTTCTCTAATTAAGAAAGAGTAGGTCTGTTTTAGAAACCAATTAAAAGCAGTCCAATTGTAGAGCTTCTTAAAGCAAATTTTAAAATCCTTTAGTAAAATTTAACTCTTTCAGAACAAAATATGTATATTCAACGTACGTTTTTAAAACAACATCTTCTTAGAACTAAGTATTAAAAATTAAAATTGTAATTAAAACAATATGCAGCAAGTAACTTTTTTATATTAAAAAAAAGGGGGAATGTGATGAACTAGTTGCAAGTGGGTTTCGACTGAAGTGAGTGTCGTTGTTGTTGCAGCCCTAATTAGGGCCTCCTCAGCAAGGAAGTAGCTTAGAACTCCACAGGAGTCAAACTGACTTGCGGATTATCTTCAAAATTGGCCGCGCAATGACGCGATCTAACCTGTTATAAAAAGAAGAAATTTTCAACTTTAATGAAGAAATTAAAAGAAAACGCTCACTTCTTCTAAAATAGTACAAATTAGTACAGCTTTAGAACTCTCTAAAATTAAGAGCAACTTTCAAAATCTTTTCAATGCTTTTAGAAAAAAAAAAGGAAAATAGAAATATTGTTTTAAAAAGCGATTGAATAGAATACAGCTTCTTTTTAGACCTGAACTCAAGAAACAATTTCTAATCAGACTGTTTGATAACAAACAATTTTCTTATAACAAATCAAAAAAAGATTTCTATTTTAAATAATATTAAAGCTGTATGAGTGTGCTCTTTTTTGTAAATTTTTTTAAAACTAAGAGGACAGTGAATTTTTTTTTTTAATTTAAACATTGTTCTGCCTTTTCCAGCATGTACATTTTTATTGGTTGTGACCCTATAAGTTTAAATGAGTAAAATTTATCTGTTAATCTCGTGATACTCCAAATCTCCATGAAATTCATGAGTGTAATAATTCGTCGCCCCTAAAATTGCAATTGTCGTTGGAGTTGAGTGGACCAATCCAGACGGATCGATGCGGACCGGTCCGCGTCCTCCGTCCGGATTTTTTTTTTTTGGATTTTTATTCGTCCGCTTCAGTCGCGGTTTCATAATTGTGTTCCACGTCGGGGCCGCTGATTAATAAATATTTATGCGTTTAGTTTACTGCAGCCGGCGTTCATAAATCTTTCATGAGCAGCAGATTTTTGTTGCACGTTGAGATTCGCCCCGTGCGAACGGTAAAAACTAAAATATTTTTCAATTATTCCCGGCTTCCCCGTGTTTCATTTCGGTTGTCAAGCGCAAACAAATCCAAACAAAAATATGATCCGGGGGGAGAAGAAGAGGGGCAACAAGAGCAAACGAGCATTGGTTAAAATGCAGTAGTAAACTTTTCCGAAAGCGCTCTTATTTAAGAACCCCCCCCACCCCCCCACAGTTTAATCGCCCGGAAGTTGCCTTGCAATTATAATTTTAATCGCTGTCCGGATCTAATACCGGCGTTGCATTATATTATCGTGGAAATTATTTTCAAACTCGCGTTCCAATTATTTCATTTCGTCTGGGAGGTTACACGTATACCGTTGCGGAAACAAATAAAACAGGCGAGTTAACCTCCCCGGCGGTTAAATTAAATTCAGCCGAGCGCCATTTTATTTATTACTATTCTTAACTGCGGATTTAAAACTACTTACGGCCGAGACGGGACGTATAATCGATGTCAAGTAGAGCGACGGAATGAGAGGAAAATCGTGTGCAGTCTTCAAAAAGAAACGGTCAGAAGTGAATCTAAAACGTTACAATTAATTATTTCGCTTGAGCTAAATCTGGTTAATCAAAAAAAAAAAAAATTCAAATGTAGATTTCAGACTAACAAAATACATGACTTTCCACATCCCTTTGAGTATGACGTGAATGGTGAACACTCGCCTACGCCTCAACATCGACGAATATCAAAAAGTCAGCGTCTCACGAAAACGCAGTTAAAAAGCGAGCGCGTTAATTGCTTTTTAATAAAAATAAAATCCGCTGATGCAGCACTGCAAGTGAGGTTTAACGATTTTCCATGAAATTCCATCTATTACACGTTAGTTTGCGTACGTTCTTTGACCTAAGAGATGTGATCTGCAACGCAAGCAGACGTCGTGTGACGTCGGTTAATCCATGCTAAACCCGCGTCAATAACCACACCTATGAAATGCAACTGAACGATTTTTGTCTAAAATACGAGAGTTGAATTTTGTGTAAAATCCAAAAAGTAAAACTAACTTAGAATATGATTTTTCAATTGTGACAATATTAGGTTATTATTTAAAATTTGTTGACTTCTAGAGCAGACTGTACGTAAGTAGTCGGGGATTTTTGAAGCCAACCATCAAAGTACATCAAAACTGGCTGCATACAATTTGAAAAGTTTCAAATTAGCCCATAGCGATTTCATAAAGAGCAACAAAGAACATGTGTATGCCTCGAATGGTTAAACCAGATGGATATAGTTGTCTTTGTTGCCATTTATACCTGTAGATGTCCCAAGAAGCAAGTTTTGATCGCTTGAAAGAAAGGACCTGCGTGGGTAATTATAGAATGAACTCAAGAAACTCATGACAAGCATAAATTCTTCATTGTGGAGATATTCAGAGCCCTATTTGGGCAAATGAGGCGACGATCAAAGCCAAAAAGGAAATTACAAGATCCAGTCATTGTCAGATCCAGTCAAAATAAGTAAAATAAAACTTAAAGTCAGCGGTTCCATATCAAAAAGAATTACAACGACTTGTGCTTTGCGTGAACTGCATACATTCTGTACCTAATCTGATCATCCAGAGGTCACCAGTTACTCAACTGGTTACATAAAAAGGTCAATGTGAAAGTAGCTGCTCTATTTTAACCGAATTTTATCCAAATACGAATACGGCGACGTTCTGTTGCCTATCAGAGTCGTAAAAAGTTTGTGCTGAGGAAATTAACTTATAATACAGCCAGCTGCTCAGTCGTGATGGACGTGAGGCTAATTGAATGCAAAATGTTGAACGCCACTTAATCTTAACTAGCGATTAAAAAAAGGATTAGAAACAAATGACTCACAATTTATTCAAGACGTGTATTGTCAAGTGATACCGCAATTAACACCACGTGAAAGCTCTACCAATCTCAAAATTAAACGTGCTGTGAATAGTTACATCTGAAAAGCGGAAAGAACGGGTATCTCGCTTACATTAAAGGTCTTAAAAATTTTGCACAAATACATGAGCAACTATTATAGCCAAAGCTCCTCCTAACCCTCAATAATTCAAGGTCATAATCCCTCCCAAAGCTAATCCCATAAATACAGGCAGACATTTATTACAGTGACAGTGCACCAAACCACTAAATTAATAAAGGTTTACTCCCACCTGGTAGTTGTATCTAAAGTGGCAACAGTGCGGTCCTGAGCAAAGCCGCTGGTTACGAAAGTTGGTCGTTTCACATCGTCGGTAATCAATCTTTGTGCGAAAAGATCGGTGATACTAAAAGGTGGGTACGGTGCTAAAAGTTCGAAACGTGCGTATGGTCAGTGTAGGAGAACGCTACAGCAAAACCTGGATAAGAGCCGGAAGATAACTGATCCTCCTAAAACATCGTTACCCCAAAACGTCTATTTTTCAAATATACAAGTGCCCCGTAGAAGCCGGTACGTAAACCAATACATTTCGAAGAGCTGATCCAAAGAGCCGGTACGAAGAGCAGGTACAAAGAGAGCGAGTACAAAGACCCGATACCCTGTCTCAAACACCTACGAAGAAGAGGCTACTATAAGCTGCGGCACCAACCAGGGCACCAATCAATAGCCAGCAGTAGCCGTAGAGATCCGATGGAACTTCCCGCCTGAAGTCTTGAAGTCCTTGCCCTAAGCAATAAAATACGAAAATTGTGCCTTGTCCGGACCTTAGTCTTAGCCGTAGCATCAACCTGCACTTGAGAAATCGCAAACGCTACTGGCGGGAAGAGTACGTCCGAACGTTTTACAATCCTGTCTCGACTTGATAACTTTAAATAAACAAACTGCAAGATTCTCACAATTATTGTGAAATAAATTGCAGACGATCCAATAAAAGTCGACACGACAAAAAATCGACCTTACAGGCCAACGTGGTGTTTACTAGAACGCCAAAATGACGAAATAATAAAACGTCGCTACAGAGACGCTCTTGGAGAGAGCCCTTGAAGAGATAAGATAGTCTGCCAGGCATCACACAAGAACTACTGGATCAGGTGTGAAACAAAATCGTATTAAAACCAACAAGCCTCGTACTACGGCGAAAATACAATGTACAGGGTGACTTTAAGCAACGGAATTTTAAACCGTAACAGTTTTTGAAAAATTTATTTGTACCGAACGGTGATAAGTGGCATTTCCAGAATAGATCCAAGGTTTTTTTATGACGGTTTTCTTCGAAATGGAGCTATAACAAAAATAGTGACCAGGCAACGTCTACGTTACCGTCTTTGATGCCTACGCTTTTCATGGTCCTCCCACATTATTTGGATGGTATTTCTACATCCTACACGTTGCCCAATCTTCTCATTTAGAGCGAATAGAGTTATATATAGTTCAACTTTGCCGATCTAATTCTAATACTCTTTTTTAATGACATGTTGTTCTTTATATACGCCCTTGTTGGAACCAGAATGGGAGGAATAAAGTGTCTTTACAATTATTACAGTTTCTCAAAAAATCAATCGACTTGGTGTCTTCTGACATCTGGTGTTGAATGAGGCAGGTTACATCATAATTAGCAACTGAAACACCATCGATGGACCCAACTCCTAATTGCACACGCATTTGCACAACAGTTTACAAATGCAACCTTTCACTAAAGCAATCCAATATCGTTAGAAGCAAACGGTCTAAGAAGAGCTTGTTGTGGAATGTTCGTTCGTGGTCACACCCTGCGAATAATAATTAGAATAGTAATTGTAGCACGCCTCACCCGACCTTATCGACCCCCAATAACTTCCCCCCCCCCATCACCATCATACTAGATTTGATGGAAACGTTCTTCTGCGGTCTACCCCGCTGCATCAGGGAATCACCTGCTCCATGGAATTCCATTCATAGCTTAAAGTGAGACGGTCCGAGGTTATTGCCTCGCCTTCTTAGCGACGGAAGGTATTAAAGGGGGACGCGGGGAATTTTTGTAAGATGGGTATATTTCGCGGTCGACAAGCTGACAAAGGAAAGCGTCGGGGAAGCGGCAAAATGACATTCCGATGTCGCCCAACTGCGTCTCTTTCCTCGCCCCCACTGACAGACTTGTCGATAATCCATACGCCGAAGAATTCTCCACCGTCTATCATTAAATATATATGTGGTTTGTTTACGAAGGTTTTACATTTATTTATTTATTTTTTCAATAAACTTGACTGTATTATTTTTTAAGGAATGAAATCCGTTTCGAACAGCACCAACAGTATCACCTTTTATTATTTATTTCTTGCTATTAAAGTCAAGTACATTGTTTTACATGACAGTAATTAAACTATCTATAAACGAGAATGGAGGCAACTGTTGCAAATGTTTTCTAAATTTGATTAAAGATGTTAGATGCTGCTTGGAACCATCTGTGACGCTAGGCGAAAAGGAGTGGGCGGAAGAAGAGCAACAATTGCTCTCGCATTTGACTTCTTTGAAATTACACAATTACACCAACAAATGTACCTACTCGCAGGTGTTCCAAGACAACAGTCTGCCATTAGTCGGCACTTGCGGGGATGGTTGACGTGATTGACGTTATTTTGATTTTCCGAAAACACAATGGAAAGGCGGCATTATTTAAAGCTTTACGATAAGGCATTTTCTTCGACCTGTGATGACGGCTAACGCTAGTAGGGTAGGGTATTTAAATTAAAATATTGCGATTTACCGAAATTCAAAACTTAGAGATCATGATCATTATACTGGAATATACAGAGGTGCTGCATGTAGTAATTGTAATCTGGAATAAAAACAACCACTTTTATTCTGATTCTGTTTGGCCCCACAAACCGAACCCCTACTTTCGTGGGAGGAAGAGCGGGGGTGTTTTAGTTAAATTTGCTCAATTATTCTGTGAGTTATGCCATATTAGACCGTTTTGTTCGCTGAATATGCTCTCCTCTTTCAGTTTTATTTCTTGTAAAGTTAAATTAATTATATGAAATGCACGGGCAAGTAGAGGAACGTTCACAACTTTCCAGACACATTACACATGCATTATGGAAAACTGCAATGAATCAGGTGATCCAAATTTTGAGCTTGTAGGTGAGCGAAAGAAGCTATATGCAGGTGGTGCTTTTAAGAGAACTTATTTTTGCAAAATGAAAAAGAGATTTGAATTGGAAAACGGAATGAGAAGTGCTTTCCACCATGACGAGTATGAAACTATGATTTGCACTCGCGTGCATCTCCATGAATAAATTAGTTTGATTTCGTGTTGTACACGAGAACGCTCCGGAATAAAAAAAAATTCGTAGCGTTTGAATTGAAATTCAGTCTGCAATTTTTTCGGACTTGCCCGCGGTCTAATGATGCATGTAACAATTTCCATTTAAACGCTCCGGTTCGTTTTAATTATTCAGGAGCATACAGTCGGCTGGATCTTCCGCCGTTAACGGAATTTATATTCAACAAGTGATATCCGTTTCGGCATTCGCATTCGCATCCGCGGCCCCATTATAAATTTTAATCATCTGCTGTGTGATCATTGAACGCCGAATTCTTCGCGTACGTCTTAATCCCCGGGCATTGTTTCCGAACGTGTTCGTTCCTGGTGCGGTGCGGTGCGGCGCGGCGCGCGGCGGCGGTTCCGAATTTATTATTCACGTTTGGAATCCGGCAGAATTTCGATTTAATGCCGCGATTTTCGGGAAAGGGGTGGGCGCGTTTACGCCGAACAAAGATCGCTAATGTTCCGTTTTTCGGGGCCGAGTGTCTACCTATTGTACACCGGTGACACGGCTAATGCCCCTTAATATTCATGATTTACGCGTTACGTTCCCACCGCGTATTACCGGACGCAGTTTCCATTAATATTTATTACTTTAAGTCGTTAAGTTTGCAGCGGGCGAACGCTGAATTCTGAATTTATACAAAACCGCCCCCTTCCCCCTACCCACTTCCTTCTGGCTTAATATGTTTTGTGTTTGATTTCTTGTCCTCCGTTTTCCGCAAGTACCTACAGAGCCGAATTATTTGCGTCGTTGCGTTCCAAAATGCCCGCACAGAGACGTGGCAACCTTCGACATTTAGTAAATACTCCTATATTTTGTTGTAGTAAAGTGTTGTTTGTGTTATTTGTCCATTATTCTCCCACTGAACGCAAGTTAATGAGTTTTGATAATTTTAAGCGAACTAATGCGAGTTCAAGGCATTATTGAGAACAACCATCCAGCTCTTGGTATTGATTATATTGTTTCTAAAACAAGGCAGAAAAAGTTTCCTTGTACTTCTAACTCAGATTATAACTTCTGCAAATGCAACTTCAACCAACTCTATGAATCATTACTGAACGTCAATTCATCCTTCTTGAAATCTTGTTCTATTGTTGATACTCCAACTATTTACATCTGCTCCTCCGAATGGGCGTGACAGATACCTAATCGTACGTAATGTCGGAAAAAATAGCTATTCGTTCTTCAAACATAAGTCGTACGTAAACAGCAAAGAAATAAGCCGGAACCAAAAATTAGCTGTGTCCAAAACTGGGCTTAAAAGCCTATTGTTAAAAGCCTTTATAATAAGTGAGTGGGTCATGAAAGCCTGTAAGGGAAGACAAGTTCGGCTAAATACTTTGCACGAAAAAAGAGAGAAAACAACAGTCGCAAACATACCTGTCCTGAATTCCAAGGACAAGGCTGAGACAAGCTTTGCGAGTTTTTGTTCCGCCAGCGCCAAGTCAAAGGCTATCGAAACGTCGAAAACCTCCGACCAACATCAATCAAAGTTGGGGGCTCACACCGCAAAAATGAGGCAACACCTCCTCCTAAGAACACCAAGAACTCTCGGCACGTCGCAAACTAAAAAAAAAAAAAACTAAATTGGCCGTACCCCCCCTTTCGAAGTGAGGAGGGCTTGCGCGAATCGTGACAGCATTAAAATCCATTCCAAAGTAACAGCATACGTAAAGAAGGCCCAATAGCGTTAAAAGTTGAATATGAACGCAATTTAATCTCTCCGTCAAAATAACAACTCGCAAAAAAACTATAATTCTCTTGATGTAGTCAGGTAAAAAAACGCATTTTATTGTGATTATTATGATTGTATGGCCGTTTTAATATAAAAAATCGATTTATTGCCAGGGAAAACTCGAAGTACATACAACTACATATTCTTGCAAAAGCTGATGGAATGATACCTAAACTTAGAAACTCCGAATTATATTGTTTATAAAAGGTGTGGAATCAAGATGCTTTATGGGCGGGAATCAAACGGAGATGTATTTTGAGACAAATTAATTAAAAAAATCGTACGAATTGCACCACATAGCGTGAGACCGTTTGCGTTCTAATTTTGCGTCGGAGATGATGGTAGAAAAAAAACTATTTTTAATGCTATAAGAGCAGACGTAACAGGCGCGCCATGAAGCGCTTCACACACACATTTTCTTAATATTGCGTTAAATACGATTTAAAACTCGATATACAGGCTGTTTCCTGAAAAGCAGTTTTCGAAGCCGTAACACAAGACTCTCTTACTTTAAACAGAAAGGTGCTGAATATAAACTCAATCACTGAAGATGTTATAATTAGGGCTACTAAGAAGCTGAAGCCTAAAATAGCGGATAGAATTCCTGCCTTCGTTGTCCGACATTGTGTTTACGTCTTTGCCAAATCTCTAACTAGGTTGTTCAATCTTATCCTTAGCTTTGGTCAGTTTCCGTCACTGTGGAAAATTTCGAGAATCTGTCCTGTACATAAAAAGGGCAGTAAATATGATATTGTAAATTACAATTACCTGTAATTTTGCCAAAGTTTTTGAATTGTTGATTTATGTCTTCTTTTATTATCATGTCTTACGTATATTAACCATAAACCAACATGCGTTCAGAAATGTGCAATCAATAGAAACTAATTTAGTCTGAATTATCAAGTTTTAGGTGAAGCTTTAGGCCAATGATTTCCAAACTTAAGTTAGCACGGCCTCCTTTAAAAGAATCTAATCTTGGCACCTCCCCCTTCCACTTTATTTCATGCAGAAGTTACATATGTATTTATTATGTTTTTTTTTTTAATCAAAATTACGTTTCTGTTACACTTTTCATGCCTCCTTCATCCAGTTGTGTGGAAGCGAATTTGTTGTTGGATTTGGTTACCCTACCGTCTTGTGCGGATACGCTCGCTCAGTTACTTAATTCCCGGCTGTTGGTGAGAATGTTCTTTTTTTTACGGGTTTTGAGGGTGTGAAAGTTATTTCCTTTTCGGGCTTGCTTCTCCGAGCAAGGTAAGTTCTTCCATTTTGATACCTGTCTGTTTTCCACGAGCGTTTATTGTTCGCGTTCGTTAATTTCTTTTTCGTTTTATTTAGTTATCTCCCTTTCAACAACTGGTAAGGTGCTGGGTGTTTGCCTCTGTTTAACATCGTGAACTCGTCTGTGTTCCGGGATCTCCCTCCCTTTGTGTCTTCGCTAGAAAAGAATAGAAGGTAGAAAGAGGAAGCTTTCTCATCCTCGGAAGAGGCATCACGCACTTATCTTTTGTTTCTAATGACGGATCCGACCAGGCCTGAAAACGTTAAAGAGAAGAAACTAATAATAATCCACTGACCGAGGATTCAAGTTTTTTTTTATTAATAAAATAATAATAACTTAACGTCGTTTTGGAGCACACCATTTTTCACTGACTCGCCTGGATAATGTCTGATATAAAGAAGCGTAAACTCTCTTAGATTCATTAGTCTAGTAAGCATGATAGGTGTACTCTGTTTCAAATTTTTGTGGTAGCAATGTACAGATAGATGCAAACTTAAAATAAGAAAAGTACTTCAGCAATTAAATTAAAAAAACGTCAAGCAATGCGTCCCTATCTATAAGTCATGAGTTACTTGCTAAAATATTTATTTTCCATCTCTCTAAAAAGCTAATTTGATTGTGGCCGTGTAATAGTTGGAAAAGGATCGGGGGAATCCTTGTTATCCAGCTTCGGGCCCTCTTACATATTCATCAGGGTTATCTGTCGGACAAGCCGCAGCCTGCGGCCAACGATAAAGGAATATTTACTCTACTTACAGACTGTAATTAAGTACACCTATATTTGCATGCCTGATTAGATCTCGACCCTCACCGATGGCCATTTGCATGAAGTTTTGTTTGCCCTGTGCTAATCAAGTCACACTTTGCGCGCACACCGTCGCACACATGTCGCCCGCCTCGCCGTTGTTTATAATCATAATTAAACTTCTTAGTGCCGCTATTTTTTTCTCCTCTCTCTCTCTCTTTTCCTCTCTTTGCGCATCCGCTGGCTCAACATCGGCTTAATTGTGTTTGCGCTTTTAAATTCCGCGCGTACGAGATAATCTCCGTGATTACGTGTTTGACGTCGAAAATTTTTACGTACACAATTAAGCAAATTAGTTTCCGGCTTGCGTTCCTCGTAATTTAATCCGGCGCGACGCGACTTCTGTTTGCACTTCTGCACCGCAAATCCTCCTCCGCCTCTGCGTTCGTTTCGTATACCGAAGGATTTAAATTCGACTTTTATCAGGGAACGAAGCGCGCAATCTTCATTATAACCGTTCATAATCCGCTAATTCAGACGTCCATTAAACTTCCGGTAAACTCCGGCAACACAAAATGGGGGGTTCCCATCTTAACCGATCGTTGAAGTCTAATAATTGATTTTTAACTGACGATGTACTGGGGCGGCGGTGCCCAAACCAATTAATAAGTATGATTTTTTATGAATTCGTTAATACTTTCTTTTTTTGCTTTAAGAAGAAGGGGAGCTTCAGTTTACTTCAAAGCAAACACTGCCGCAACGTTGTTTACATTAAGCAGCAGGGCTATTCATTTCACGTATCTCCGGATAGCCGCATTATCCACGTCGCATGTAAACAAATAACGCTATGGTGCCTGGCCCTTTATCAGAAGGCTCGCCGAAATTCGCCGTCAACAGCGACTTTGTGTTTATTTCTCATTTTTTTGATTCTTTTTCTGTTCTTGTTTCCGTTCCGGGTCACATTGTTACATGGACGGCTCATTTCGATTTAACCAACTCCTCGTATTTCATTGGGTGAAATTTATTTTTACGGACCCCTTACTGGTCCTGAATCCGTCTCTGTTCGTCGTTTTTCTTTAAATCTTGAACCGTTCGCTTCCTAAGTACTTGAACTTGAACGAACGCATTCCAAACTGAATGAATACTTCCTAATAATGATTTAATAATGAATGAATTTTGCTTTTTAAACCATGCGCACAGGATGTGAGAATGTGACAATGTGCATTTTCTAAAATTACGGGTGCGAAAGTCGATGTTTCAAAACTGTCAACATTTCGTCGGAACATACTCAATGAGTAAGCGCATTAATTGTTTTGAATTAAATACGATCTACTGGTGTAGCTTTGCAAAAAGTTCAACAACTTGAATTTTCAATTGTCAGCATGGAATCCCCTCATCTAAAACGTCAATTCTGCCTACGTTCCAAGGATAGAAAAAGATTTAATATTTCTGAAATCAGGAAAATATGGTCATTCATCTTAGCAAACAATACACAGGGCATTCCGTTTAAAAAATAAATAAAAACTGTGTTTTTTTCTCCAATTTGCGATGCGCTTTTGTTTCTTCTAATAACTCTAAAGGATAATAGGCATGAAACCCTACAACTTTTGTAAACAAAGTTTTTCTCTAACTTCTAAAATAAACTCTCTAAGTAGGGTGCAAAATATAAAAAAAAAAAACTATACATACCAATTGTTTCATTGAACCCCGAAAAGAGGTGAACCCGCGAAACAAGGATCGCGAAGGAAAAAGTTTATTGCGATTTGTTTATTTAAAAATAAAATTATGTGATCAAAGAATTGCAAAAATACTCTGTTTCCTGTTTGCTTGCTTGTTTTTCCACGAAATCGATCGTCTTTTGTTTACTTAATTTTTTTTTGTAACCTTGTTTTGGCACCTTTTTTTCTTGTGCTTTACTCAGAATCTGCCAAGCACGTTTAAAAATGCATTTTGTGATATGTAGTTCGATTGAGACAATTGCTTCCCCATGTTCCCCATATTGCTGCGCCACTGAAGTACAGTAAGCGTCAGCATTTATTTTGACAATTATTACAAAAGTATAGTATTTTATTTTATTACGCGACGGTATAGATGAGTAGGTAAGCCTTGTAGACATTTTTTAATTGTAATAATTTAATAGTTTTAAAAAAATCGGTATATTCGCGATACAGATACAGAGTGATCAACAATGACTGTCAACGTGCTTATTTAATATCGAAACAGCGACATTCACTGGCCCTTTTTAAATTAACTCTTTGATGTTATAAAAAAGAACGCAAAAAGTAGAATCAAACTCAAAAAATAATTAAAAGTCACTTGTAAAATTTGATCGAAGTTCAATGATACATAAATATAGTTACTAGGCAAAGTACCAAGAAATTATAGTAAAATTAGGCAATAAACAATTTTGCTTACTTAAACCAAAAATACACGCGTTGAAATTTGTATAAAACCAAAAGTAAAAAACGAATTTTGAATATTTATGTACAATTTTTCAAACATCACACTTTAACCATTTCCGTTGACATAAACCTGATTGGACTGCTGGTTACACTTCGAAGCTTCTTACTTGGATTTTATTTCTGGGACTAATCAATCCGATTTCCGCTCGTTTCGTGTATTTTTTTTTTCGGATTGTTTTTGGTAAGTTTGTTTCGCTCTTTCTTTTTGTGTTTTGTGTAATTATTCGGATTGTTTTTGGTAAGTCAGTTTCTCTCTTTCCGTTCTGATACGTAAACCAAGGTGTTTGTTTGTTCGCTTGCAGGCAAGTTACGTTTGCCGTAAAGGGTGTTTAATTTTTACAAAACATAAAGAATCCACGTGTGTTACTTAATTAAAGAATAAACTGCTGTGGAGTAGATTTGAGTTTTTTCCTTTTATTATTTATTGTTTAATGTTTTGCTTCTCCTGCCGTTCGATTATGGACAGTCAACAGTTTGTAACTGAAGATTTCAGATTTTATTTTAGTGTGCACCCATAGTTACATCAGTTGGCCCCCCAACGTGTATAATACTTTGTTTTAGGGGAAGTTCAAATGTAGCATAAAATTAATCGCCCTGTAATTACAATTGTTTCGGTGTTAATAACGTCCGGCATCTCCTCGAAATTTTTAATTTGTACATGCCGTGACCAGTTTTTTTTTTTTTTTAATTAAGCGCCGCGGCGCCATATTTTAATGGCGGTGCAATAATTTCCGGATTCAGTTCCGTGCCGCGGCCTTCGGCGATAAGCGCAAACAAATCATCGAAATGTGCATGTTGCTATCTGAATTTTTGAAATTGTTATCGTGCTGTGCTTCACGTGTTCGGATTCTCATACGACGCTTAAGCGAACGGGTTACCTCTCTATCTGCATTCATTAATTTCAGGGGAGGTAATAAATAAATCGTCGTTCCGAACACGGATTCTAGATTTAATGCAATAAAGCACTTACATATGTATATTAAACGAAATGAAGATACTTTGAAGGCTAGAAATAGAACACAAATAGAATGACATACAACTTTCTGAAATAAGTAAGGAAACGATATAATTCGATAATTAATTAATTTAATTAACTTCTTCTTGAACTAGACATCAACAGCCAGTTTTTGCAAACAATTAAGTTGAAGTCAATTCCTAATAGATGACGCTCTTGTAAATGTCGTTGCAACTACTCCCTCAATTGTTATTTCCCAGATTCATTTCTGATTATAAATTATTATTGGTTTAATTTAATTTTGGAGTCTCTAAGAATTCATTTTCTTTCATCACTTCATAACATAAAACAAAAACGCCTGAGAAATTATGTTTTAAATAAATATTATGCGGCAGCTAGCTTCAAACACGCTCCAATAGATGGCGCTAACATTATCGGGCTTGTGACATATTACCGTTTTTATTATTGCTTTTAATATTCCCACTTAATTTTAAATTTATCGGGGCGTGTATGATTTACAAATGAAAACTAAAAAAAAAAAAACATTTAAATTAGCAAAGGAAAAGGAAAACAAATCAAAAACAGAGCGCTTAGAAACGGTTCAAACACACCTCGGCTAATAATCTTTTTGTCGGGAATAAATTCGTCGAAGAAAATTACGTTTGACTACTTCCCAATAGGTGGCGCTGATGTCCGCTCACCAAGGTCATAGGTTGACTTGTTGTTACTTCCTTGCTATTATTAAAATACTGGGTTTTCGTTTTACAATTTACAATTGCGCTTACTGTAAATTGTTTTTTTTTTATTATCCTTAAATGAAAATAAAAACAATGTTCGTAATCTGTTGGCGAGGAAGACTTTCGAAATTGGAATTCTTTGGAAAATACGTTTTCATCGAAAATTCATTTACAGAAAGGAACACGATTAATTATCGCTACCCTCTGATAGATGGCGCTCCTATCGTTTCATTAATACAATAAGTCAAGTCGACAAGATAGCGACGACAATGAGCGCAAAAATTTAAAAAAAAGAATATCGGATAACGCATTAAATTAAAAAAAAAATACTTTGTTTTATCGTTACTGATTAAATAATTAAGAATAAATTTGTCGTGAACACAAAATAAGATAAATATAATATAATAATGTATAATGAATACAATTCGTTTTTTTTTTTATTAAACAATGGATTACGTTCGGATCAGTTTGAGTTAAGACTATCACGTG
The DNA here is from genome assembly GCA_036172665.1 of Prosopocoilus inquinatus. Taxonomy (NCBI): domain Eukaryota; kingdom Metazoa; phylum Arthropoda; class Insecta; order Coleoptera; family Lucanidae; genus Prosopocoilus; species Prosopocoilus inquinatus. Next base: position 7,006,949 of record CM069873.1, read on the forward strand.
ACCGTTGACCGCAGGTGACTAAGATGTTTTGTAGAACGCACGTCGGTCGGAGGTTGGAAACTCGCTTTTCATCCCCTTTTGTCCCCAGTTCTTTTAGCAATTCATACGATATTGAATTTATATTTCTTTGTTAGTAGCGCCCTGGTTTTAGCATGGAAAACCAGAAATCGATTTCCAAATCGTTTTCCCCGAATAGCTCGAATAGTGTCTACTAATATTTGTTTTTGGAATTGTCGAAAACTCTTCACTCCTTATCTCTTTCTATGTTTTCTTAAAAGTCCTTGCTTATTATCGTTTAAATAAAAAAACCAAACTTTAAATTACAAAATATATTCAAACAAAAAAAGAAATTTTAGTACAATAACGAAAAATTACAAATGAAATAATATGTGAATTTAATTAAATTAATAAGTAAAATTTCACAATTGACATAAAATTAAAACTACAGTACGAAAAGGAGAAGAAAAGATTGACAAAAAACAGTTTATATCTAAGAACTTTTGTTAGATCTTTGTTATTTAAACTCACCTTCGCCGATCGTGGATGCTTCTTAGGTACACTTTTAAATAAAAATCAATTTGGAAAATTGATTGATTAAGAAAAAAGAATTTAGAATTTTGAAAACTTTATGACTCGTGACCCACAAACTAAATTACATTCGGAATGGAAGAAGCACTTTTCTAGATGACAGGAGTTCGTGCCTTGAGCAACTGTCGTGACAAACCCTCTCGGCAACTGTCTTGTCGAACTCTCTTTTGATTTGAAAGGCTACCATTTATTGGGATCAGATGACCTCCTTTTGGTCTACGTCAGCTTTGGTACTGAGAAAAACCTTGATGGCTAATTCTATTTTTGCTAGCATCAAGATTCGATCAAGGCTCTTTTGCATGTTTCATCAGCCCTTATATAATTATTTCTTTTATCGCCGATGTTCCAGCGATATTAATGCCCTTGTTTCTAATTTCTCGGTACATTCATCGCAAGCTTGACGAATGCTTTCGTTGCATAACGCTTCACGTGTTTTGTATTCTTCATGAGTCATAATACGAATTTTAACTTAATAATATATCCGAATTAAATAAGCATACTAAATTATGAAAATAATTATCCTAAGAATCTGGATTCTTACAGTTTCACGCAACGTTAAATTTATTATTGAAGTCGCTATTTACACTATTCGTTAAATTTATTGTTCGAAAACACATAGACTCTAGGAGTTAGTTTACTCTAGTTTTTGGACTTGTCCCGAATTTCCAATTTGCGAAACTTAGAAGTTGGTAACCCTAAATCTGTAGTAAAAAAGTGCACATGGAACGAATTTAGTAGCGATAACGAATATATGTTTCTAGAGGGGGCTTCAAAGTTGAACTGCGCCTGGGGCCTCTCAACTGTTAAATCCGCCACTGTACTAGCTCCGGTATTCGATAGGAATCAATGGAAAAGAACAATCAGTAACAAAGAAGCGATTAAGAAACAAACTTGCAGAAGTTTTGTGTGTTGTTACGACTTCGGGGTCCAGAAATAATACTCGTCAAAAAATTTCAAATATTTTAATAAAACAAAACCGGTTATACAACACTAGTATTACTCTCTAACGCCAGGTTCGTACGTAACAAAGAACACTATAATTCGCTATCCAATTGCCCAAGTTGCTCGTATTCTTCGCTTGCTAAAAAAGAACTGTCTCGACAGCGCCCGATATTCGCTTTTATAGTTAATGCGCTCGCTTCTAGATACGCGTGAAAACATCCAGAAGTCTTTGCGTTCACGCTGACATATTTCGCAGCTTTCCCGAACATACCTGCGGTCTCAATCGCGAGCGTCTCCGGCAACCCTTGTCAAAAAGGCCGGTAGGTCAACGAACGACTGGCCACGAAATACCTAAGCGACCCGGCCCACGGTCGTAATAGTATCATTGGTGGTTGAGATTAAGTGGCAGCTAATACGCCATGCACCCTTAATATGCCCCAACCAGATGTAATCGCTCTTTTTCATCCCAACTTGTTGGCTTCTCTATTTTTGATGCAACCTAATTTCCATCCACTTCTCTCGGTCTACATAAATAACCTCGCCGCTGAAAATTATTCGCGAAAGAAATTACCTACCCCCAGCCAACTCGTGCGAGATGAATTTTTCCCTAATGAGTTCCACATATGCATTACACGAGTTTATTTCCTCGCGAAGTCGCAAGCTATACTCGCAACTTAGGGATCAAAGTGGCGCGGCGGCGGCGGCGGTGGCGGCAAAAGGTGAATTTAAAGTTCGAAGTGCATCTGCCCGGAATGAAATGCGCTCGCTCATAATTAAAGAGCTGCGCTGAATTGAGTCCGCACGAAATCATCTTAAGCGTGACCGGCGATTCCTCCGGAGGACGACTCCCCTGAAATACGAGCTCGCGGCGCTCGTTACTTTGAATATTCAAAGTAATTCCAAGTGCGGCGGTGTTATTTGCCACACGAAATTCAAACTCGCGAGTGGAAAAGCCAAGGTACTTAATTTTATTTATTATTCGAAAATTTATATTTTTTTTCTGCACTTACAGGACCAGTGAAAATCCTGCTGCAAAACGAAAAAACACCATCTTGTGTGAGTGATATTTTATTTAGAATGAAATACATGCTGTTATACTCATGGAGGGCTTACGCAGATTTAAACACAGCATCCAGAATGATAATAACGGAAGAAACCAGGTCCGAATTCTCCGAATGTTTACTTCGCATGCGGACAATTAAATCTGCTCTGATAATTATGAGCGGGCGAATTCTCAAGACGCATTCCTAGTTTCGGCCTTTGCATCCCCAGGACGAGTACGAATGAGAGCCATTACGGGTCCGGCAGTTTTGCATTCTTGCGCCTCTCCAACGGCCGCGAATTCCTTTCCGCATGTTGAATACCTCCCAAGACTGCGATAATAAGCGGGGGGTGGATTCAAACCGAATACAATGCGCAGAATTTGCTCTATTTCACCTACGCATCCCCATTCTACATTTTTTTTTTTTACCCTCCAACCCAAACGTACATTCACGTTTTCTTTGTAAAAATTTGCTTGCGATGTTTTATTTATTTCTTGATGTGATGGCATCCAAATTATAACTAAAGATCGTTGTTTTACGACAATGCAATGCAATTAAAAATTGCAGCTTTATTTTTAAGCAATTTCTGTTTAATCGCAACGATTGGCAACTGAATGTCTGAGTTTAATTATTTATTTATCTTATATTCGAAGTACCTTGAAGATAATTAACAACTACGGTTCACACACATTTACTAATGAACATGCGCACAAAAGAAATTGCGTCTTGCTGCAATATAAATTGCATCATGTAAAGCGACCTTCAGAATTCAAAACGAATTTCTCGCGTAAACCAAAACCTGAAACCTTCGCGCCGTCTTTAATGAAAGCTTGCGCTTGTGCTTTTGATGTTTTGGTTTCGGAATGAATCTCCGATTTTGATGGGATGTCAATCTATGGCGGCGATAGTACTTGCCGCCGCCGCCTCTGATCTAAATTCCGCGCGGAAATTCCCCCCAAAATAAACGTAAATACGAATTGCAGACAAGCAAATCCCGGTGATTTGATGCCCTTGTTGGCAGCCATGAGATTGCATTACTTATTTATGGCTCGCGTTTCGGATCTAATACGGTTCGGAATGAAGGCGTATGATTCTCCGCTTTAAAGTTGCGCGTTTTATTGAAAGATTTCGCTCGCGCCCTGCCTGAAATTATTGCCCGTTTTACTAACGTGCCTGAACCATAAACAATAGATTTAACAAGACGCGCATGTATACGTATATATTCAAGTCAAGGTCACGAGCAAAATTGTTGAGTTTTTGACCCGTATCATCATTCAACAACAAACGAAATCGAAGGGAGATTTAAAAGTGTAAAGGAACGTTAAAAGGACAATAAAAAGTAATATTAAAGTGCTAGAATTAAATTAGAAAAGTTGGTCAAGGACGATTAATCAACATTGAAAGTGAACTTGTAGGTTAGGTTGCTTTAATTTAGCTTTTTTTTAAAACAAGAATCATGTGCGGGGTTAGTAATTAATACTCGTCGACTAATCTGTTCATCATTCTATTAAAAACACAACAGAATACATTGGAAATGCTATATAGCACCGTTTATAGCTCGTTTTCTCCGCTTCTCAATAAGAACTGTAATATTCGTTTTTATAGTGAAGGCACTCGCTTCCAGATTGGCGCGGAAACGTCGAGAGTCTTCGCGTACGCACGGGAATGCTCAGCAGCTTTCCCGAAACTACCTGCGGTATTAATCGCGAGCGCCCCCGCCAACCCTTCTCACGAATGCCGGCGAAGTACCTGGGCGCCCCAAGCCCAAGGCTGTAACAATATATTTATGTGCAAAAAGCAACGAATTCGTTCGAGGAAAGATACAGTAGTCAGAAAAGAATGCATGGAAATGAAGCGGTCACCACAATTAGGGTTGCCAAGCGTCCCGAATTTTGAGGGATGTCCCGGATTCAGTCTTTGTCCCGCATTTTCTGACTTCAAAAATCCCAACAAAAAATGAAACTTCACGGCTTTTCAAATGTTTTTTGGATTCAAATTTTTCGTTTCTTCCTTTTTCTTTTTCCACCCGTTCAATTCGTCAAAGTGAATGCCAAATCCTGCGCACCCCGGACAGTACTGCCAACTACGTGCATTTTACACCGTTTTAGTGCACTTAACAAGCACTTGATGATAAAAATTAAACTCTTGGTGTATATTGTAAATTCTTGTGTTTTTAAGAAAACAAAATATTAAAATTTTCTTCTTTGCATTTTTTTCTCCTGATTGTAGAAACCCCTGCCCCCTTTTTTCCTAGTAATTCTACTTATCCTTATGGGCTGAAAAATGTTTATTAAAGAAGTAGTTATATAAAGTAACTTATTTTTTAAAACATGTGCAAACACAATTAAATATTTAATTAAAAAAATGACGTCCTAGTGCTTTAGCCAAAGTGGGAAAACATTAAAAAATTTAAAGAATGTGGAATTCAATTTTTAATCACTGTGAATAGTTTGATTATACTACCAAAATAAATTGTTATTAGGTTGACAAAATAACGGATTGATTATTTATTATTTAACACTGAATACCTAATCAGTATTTGTACATAGCAGCCACATTTAAAACGTGAAAGACACTAAAAACTGTGGCACCAAATTCAAACCGCCCTCCATCATTAAAATTCACACTTAGGTACATTGTAACGGTTCATTCTTCTGGGTGAGTTATTAAACAGTAGTAAATTTTTGTTGTCCGGGAGGCAAAGCACACAATTTGCTTTCGTGTGAACTAGAATCGCCAAAGCAGTCGCTCGTTGCAACCTTTCTGCTAAGTTCTTCTAGTTTCATTTTGTGTTGGTATGATTACCTGTTTTGTTAGAATGTTCTTCTGAGCTAAAGTGAATCTAATTTGTGTGCGCTCAGTTCAAGATAAGATATTTTAATTAAATTGCGAAAATAAGTTAGGGTCGGCAATGTTGCGATCTTCGGCCCGAGAGTTGGCAACACTATAAATCACAAGACTAGAGAAGCAAGAAGTCGAAGGGGTGCGTAGTTTTTTCTTGCGTCCTTGCTAATAATAATTGAAATTGGAGCAGTAATTTGTTGCTGCAATTTGAATCAGGCTTCCTTAAGTATTGAGAAACTAAGTACGTCAAGAATCCGTTACGTAAACTTAAGTTTTGCTTTGGTACAACCATAAGGTGATGCGACAACTTGTTGGTGCGTTACATGTAGGTCGAACGAAGACAAAATATGGCTGAACCCAGTCCGTTTGTCTAGAAGCATGATCAAATTTACGTCCGTTTGAAAATTTCGTACGTTTTGCTTTTTGAATAATAATTCTGCGTTGTTGTATGGTTTTTTTTTGTACATGTTCCAATTTTTCGCAGGGAATGTCCAGATTTACGAAACTTCGAAGTTGGCAACCCTAACTACAATTCCATGCTTTGGTTGCGTAAGGGTCACGCGTGTTTTGGTTACCTAGGTAATTCAAAATCAACAATTCAAAATCAACAACGTTTTTGCTTATGAAAGCGACAGGAACGAGAAATTGTGTCAGTTTTCAGATTAGTTGTCGGAGTCGAAACATTCCTGAAAAGAAAACCCGTCCACAGTAAGATAAAAATCGTATTTCACATTAATTGTTATTTACGACCAGATTGCAATTAAGCTACTCCTTCGGTTACAGAAAAATATGTTACATACACATACAACGATTGAGGACTCGCAGGTGTAGCGGCTTGATGACATAAACAGTAACCAATAGGGAAAGGATATAAGAGTACGTATGCATGCATATAACGACTAGATGACATAAACAGTAACCAATAGGGAAAGGATATAAGAGTGCGTATGTATGCACATAACGACTTGATGACATAAACAGTAACCAATAGGGAAATGATATAAGAGAATGTCCGCACGTGCAAATGTAAATAAAAAAAAATAACTACATTGAACAAACCAAATCATTGCAAATTTTGCATCCACAATTATGTGAACAAACGAAGTATAGAGAAAAAAAAATTCTGGATAAGTGTAAATGAAAAGCATACTTGTAAGAATTTTAAAATAAGGTCTCTGAATCTAAATCAGTCTAAAATAAATTTACTAAATTACTGTATCACTTACCATAATAACAGTATTTGCAAAATGAAACTGCAAAGTCATTTTTTAAAAAACGTATGAAACATAAGATAAAACATTCGCAGAGTATGTCGTACTCATGGCGCAACGATATCTGCATGTCTTTGCTCGTTCATTGCAATAATGACATCTCTTCTAGGATGCAGCTCTCTTTCCACGGCTTCATGCTCAATAAATCCCCTCAGATTCCACTCAAAGCTCATTGTGCGCTCTATGTTAGTAGCATAGCCGAGGTCTAGTAAATCATACGTTTAACTAGCATTATCCACGTTAGAGTGCACTTCGCGAAGAACCATTTCCTTGAGAACGTAGGATTATAATCAGGCGGCGCGACGCGCCCGGAAAGTTCCGAACTTTAATTGCTCCGACAACGTCGCCGTATCGAACACCTGAAAATATTTGCCCAGATTAATCTCAATTACGCTCGGGCTTAAATAAATATTTTCAGAAGTTCGTCCTGCTGCGGCTGACAGCTCCGTGAAGTATGCGAAGGGGGCGGGAGGGGGCTCCACGCAGGTACGACGTCAAGTGGGCTCTGTTTTTCCTCATTGCTACTCGGCCGCGTAAAATGTGAACGTATCTACATATCTCGAGGACGATACTCCAGGGAACGCTTTATCTTATCTCCTTGTGTTTCTGACGAGCGAAATGTTGTATGTGTTGTATATATGAAAGTGTTTTAGGAGCTCACTGAGGGGAGATCATTGATTTCTTTCAAGCACCTTACGTACACACACAAAAAATAAAACAAACATAAACTTGCTTTATTTGGAAGAAAAAAATCGATTAGCTAAGTCCTGTTATAGTTTTGAAACGAAATGCCTATCTGGTTGAGCAGAAACAAGATATATGCTGAGGAAATTAACTTGCAGCCAGTAGCTTCAATCGTGACGGGTGTGGGTGTTAATTAAACGCATAAATAAATGAGCGCCACCTACACTCAGAAAAATAATGAGTTGGATCAATTGCATTGTTTATATACATCCCAAAAGTGATGTTTATTTAACGTGTTTTCTGTTGAGAGTTTACACTCAGAAAAATAATGAATTGGGTCAACAGAAAACACGTTAAATTAACATCACTTTTGGGATGTATATAAACAATGCAACTAACACAACACATTATTTTTGTGAGTGTAGTCTTAACCGGAGATGTGGAGAGAGGATCAAAGGAAATTATTCAATTTATACAACACCTTTGATAAACAGTTTAGAATGTAAACATAGAATCAGTGGGTTAACACCTGAACGCTGTGCGCGCACCTTAAAAAAAAACTTTAAAGGCTATTGAATTTGTATTGGTAATATCGAAACCGTTAACAAATATGACATCTTAAACGCAAAATCAAAAAATAGTGGATTCGTCACTAGCTCTACAACTTAAAGTTGCAAAAATTTACTGGCGTTAAGCGTCTAACAAAACTAAATCATTACTGAATAAAGCAAACAAAATCGGTGTAAGGCCGTAACCGCAATGTAATCAGAACCTCCCCCCTCCCTGCGTAACCTCCCTTGAAAATAGGTTGTAACCAAGAGCCTGTCCTTATCAACGGGGACGAGGCTGAGATAGCTCTAACGAGTTTTGGTCCGCCAGAGCCACATCAAAACCGACGAAATGTCGTACACCGAGGAAACCTCCCAGAGGTTCCTCGCAAGAACCCAAAATTGTGTGTCATCCTATGGTGGACGAACACACTAGCGAAACGGCACAAAGCCCTTCCAAAAAGAGAAGAAAAAAAAAAACATCTTTTCAGTTTTTATTTAAAGACCAGCAATAAATTTTGAAAACCATTCCAATTACCTTTTTGTTGTCGTTTGATTTGGAGATTCTTTTTAAAGGAAAATTGGCTTTAAACAGTTTATTTGTATCATGACTTCGTAACAGCAAGAGTTGGCGTATTTTTTTAAAGGACAAGAAATCGCTGATTACACCATCAAAGAATTTTTAAAGTCTACATTTTACGACCAAAAAAACTGAAGAGGTGACCATTTTTTTTTTTTTTTTGAAGAAATATTGAATTAAAAAAAATCTTTACTATAATTTCTCAATATGCAAGTTGGCGTAAGTTTTTTTTAAGGAAAGAAGATCGAGAATTAATTTGCGTCGTAGGATCAAATTGATTTCACGTTCCTGCTTTATAATGAATTTTCGCCAAGAGAAGGAGATCGAATACGAAGCAGGATACACAAAGATAACAACAATTGAAATCCAGGAAAATCGAAGAAAGAAGTAGAACGGAGAATAAAAGCTAGACAAAATTGTCAAGGCAAAAACCAGAAGATAAAGTCTTATGGAAAAAAAAGAAAAGATAAGAAGAAGGAGAACTTAAATATTCTGGACCAATGATATGGGAATGAATATCAGAAGTAAAGAAAAGCGGAACCAAACTCTAACTCGGAGTTGGGGATACCACAAGACGACTGGCGAGCTCCGGGCACGTCGCAAATTAATAAAGCCAAAACTGACCCTACCCGTAACGTAGGTATGAAGGAAGAATTTGCACGAATCGTGACAGTATGAAGAGCCAATAACGTAAAAGGTGATGTAAGGATGACCAATGACATGATATATCAAAGATGAGCGCAATGGAATCTCTCCGTCCTACAAAAAAAGCAATGTCTCGATTTACGAGATTTTCGAGACATTGAAATTCGCACCGCACCGCATAAATTGTAGAATATAAACAAATCGACAAATATAGACGCAGCGTGTTTCAAGTATTCTGCGGGTAGACACTTAAAGAGAAAATAAACGTCTAGACTGTGTAAACAAAGCCGGAGATAATTGACGTTGCGGTAGCCTTTGATCGCGCATAACCGCACGTGCGTTTTAGAAGAAGCCACGCCCCCTTCGGCCATTTAAGTAATATTCACCATGACAACAAGAGGCGGAGGCAAGTGGATCACAAAAACGGTGTGCGTTTATTTTTGCAACAAGCAAAAATCATAAACCATGCCAATAAACGTCAAATTCTTTGACGTCCATGCCACAGACACGCAATAAATGATTGCATAATACGTCAATAGCGTCGGTTTAAACGTGAAACGGAATAACGTGCCGGGAAGACAAGGCGCGTCTTTGCAATTTTTAAAGAAAATTTGCTTGTACGTACAGGGTGACTCCTGGAAAGCGGTTTTTCAAACCGTAACAGAAAACATTGACAATATGTAATGACGCTGAGTTGTTGCGAAAATAATCTGACCCCACTACCTAAACCGTGCGAAGTCTTTGCTGGCTTTGTGTTTTCGTAAAAGCGGAATGTGATTACTGATTACACATAACTTTTAGATAAGTATTCTAAATTATTTCGCATGTTCTTCTAAATTATCCCCTTTCTCCTAAAAATCTATCGTGACATTACTTTACGAAAATTCTCTAAGAATACTTGACTGCATAGCGAATGCGTGTACTGTACATGACTCCTGTTCGAAGACTGCTTCGACGAAAGCCGGGTCCATACTTACGGTGCTCTGCTCCCCCAAACGGAGACCACGCTTGCTCAACAAACTTGTACACTAGGACTCCAACCAATAATAGTCGTACGCGATAGTAAGTCGCCAAATGGAAAGTGAGTCCTACCCCAAAATAAACTTGCCTCTACCAATATTAGGCCGTACCCAAGAATAGGCCGTCACCAAAAGGCGTGCCCTAATCGTTGAGGGCGAGACTGAGACAATACTGACGAGGTTCAGTCCTCCAGGGCCACGCAAAAACCGATAAAAGTCGTATACAGAGGAAACCTCCTCCTCAACCCCCCGAAAGTGAATGTCCGAGGATGAGTCTGAGACAACTCTGACGAGTTTCAGTCCTCTAGGGCGTACTTAGAACTTCCGCTGGGCTGTAGATGAACCAATCGTTTCTACAACAACAACGATTCTAGTCTTGATTAGTTTTTAAATAAATGAATGAAAACCGAGTTTCTTCAAAAGAAAGATGAAAAGTAAAGTATGGTATCGCACAAGACTGTGCGCGAGGGCCAATTCTTTTTATTTTTTTTTAAAGACTTATTTTGCCATCTATGTGATTGAAATTTACTGATTCTTGAAAGTGTTAAAGCAAAATTTCGCTTTGGCCTTACAGTAATCATTAGACGAACTTGTTAATTATTTGATGTCCTTCAAATCCATCCCTGATATCAGCCAGTGGGGCAGTTGCAGGACGCTGCAGATTACTCTCAATCAATCAAATTACTTCTTAATTTGTTTGTCATTCAATTCTATTCTAGAACTGACCAAAATATACCGATCCAGACATCCAGACTGCGCAAGTAAACATGTAACTTAAATCAATAAATGTTCATTGTTAAATGTCCAGATGATAAACTTCACATCATGAATGTGGAGGCAGCTTTAATTAACAACCTGAAACAATTCTCTTGTGATTCTCGCATTGACAGGAAGTGGCACAAGTTTGCAAGAAACGTAAATCATATTAACCCAGATATGTTTTCGTTTCTTTCCTTTTCTTTTATTAAAATTAACCTGTTAAGTTAATTTTCTTTCTGAAGCTAAATAAGTTGATCCTTTTTCGTTCGCTTTCGCATAAATAATTTATGGAAAGGGAGCGCGGCAGTGCATTCGTATTTGATACAAGGACTTGTTAGTCTCTTACTTATCGTGAATATTTCATCCGGGTGCAGTCCTCGAGCGACCCGGATTTACTTGCCCCCGAAGAGGGGTCGTAAACGTAAATTTTACGAGATATTTAAAATTCCGCTTCCTTAAAAACAAATCCTAATTTCGAGGCATAATCTTTTATATCCAAATTGATATACTGTTCCGGTAGTATAAAAGACGTCGCGGGAAAGGACCAGACCGCCGTTGTCGATAAATAAAAATATACGGAGTATTTATGTACGTCAAAGATCATTAAAGCGCATTGCAGTTTACTATTTTCTTATTTACGGCTCTTTTGCGGGCTGGGAAGGGAAAGAAACGCGTGCCAAAATGTTTATACGCGACCACGTTGTTCCTTATTTTTTTTTCTTCTTCTTCTTCTGTAAAACGGGACTTTTAAAGCCGTTCGTTGCTACTAATAAATCAGCGGAGCGTGTTAAAAGTGGACGAGAAAAAAAAAGCGAAAAGGAAGTTTCCGTGCGCTTGTAAAAAGCTCGCGCGAAGTTTGAGAGGAACAACATTGTTACAACTTTCAGGTATTTAAAATGGAGTTTGAGCAATGCGAGAAATGATTTACGATTTTTTGTTTGCGTTTTCGCCAATTATTATTTCAGAGCTTGTCTTCGCAATGCAAAGAAGACGAAAAAAGCTGCGCAAAACTAGTTTTAGTAATTATTTTTAATAAGGTGACTGTCTTTTGAATAAAAGTCACAGCTTGCGGAAAAGTTTATTTATGAATGAATGAGAGTTATAAAGCATAAATCAGGGCATTTCGTAGTTACTACGATGTAGATAAAAGCTGAGCAAGTATGGCCAATTTCCTATTTAATTTTGTATGTAGCTTTGGTTGCCTTAAGCTGCGGTTTCCTAGGAAGTCGATCCGCCGAAACTCACCGCGACCGACGTGCGACCGCTTTAACTAAAAACAATGAAAACCGAGTGAGGTCTAGGAAACCACCCTCATTTAATTTTTCGCTTTTGTTTAGAGCGAACGTCACGTCGGTCGCGGTCAGTTTCAGCATGACCGACTCTCCTAGGAAACCCCAGCTTAACTGACCGGTACTGAAGAGCCAACGAGCAGCGTCTTCGGTTAAAGAAAACCTTGGAATTTTTACCAAATTCCTTCGGTCTTCGTAATCATAATTTTCATCAAAATAATTTATGAAAATCGTGTTTTCTCTTCACAATTAAATTTTCTATCGAACTGACGGGTATATTCCAATCGCACTTCATTTCAAACTAATTATTTATTAACATCAATTGATTACACAATATTTTGAATTTGCATGTACAAATAAAAACTTGTTTGTGTATTTGATTAAAGTGCACCCCCGCGTCGATAAAATTACAACGAAATGTGACACTGTCGAACCAAAAAACAATTTTTGAGCTGCGCTCTCATATTTAAACAACAATGATCCTAATAAAGCGCCCCGTAATTTTACATTATCGGTTGTGACAGGCCGTCAATGCATCACCGGAAACCGAATTCCCCAAACGCGCTCCGCTCCGGTTGTTGGAATTTAACAGGTGCTCCCCCGCCCCCCACGCTCCAAACAAAAAAAAAATTAAAAAATAAAACGCGCCGAAACTTCGACATGCTCTTTGCATTACGCCGCGGCACAAAGGACTCTTCTTGCGTTCGCCCGCTGCAATTTGAAATTCTTCCGCGATAAATTACGCGAAAATCATAAGCAACTTCCATTTGTTACGTTTACGAGCAATTCCGGGCCTGAAATTACGAGGATAATGGCGATTTGAAAGTGCCATGCCCGACGAGATGCATTTTCATATTTCATCCTGTCGCTTGCGCGATATTGAATACTAGATATTATCTCAAAAATAAATTATCGCCGCCTCTCTCCCTTCATTGTAATTCTTGCGCTCTCGCGCGATTACACGGAATTCAGAGAAGAAAAATGCCCGGGGGATTCACGGGACGTTAATAAATTTACGCGGTCAGAAATGAACAAAAACAGAAATTAATTAAAACAATGCTTTATCGAGTACGATTTTCGAATGTTCTTTTGTCTTTTAGATTTTAGGTGCGGTTATTGACGCGGGTTTGGCTTGAATTATCCGATGCACGACGCGACGTTTGCAGATCAAGTTTCTTAAGTCAAGGAACGTACACTAACGTGTAATAGAGGGAATGCCATGGAAAATCAATGTCGGTAAACCTTACTTGCGGTGCTGCATCGGCGGATTTTATTTTTATTAAGAAGCAATTAAGGCGCTCGCTTTTTAATAAAAATAAAATCCGCCGATGCGGCACAGCAAGTAAGGTTCAACGACATTGATTTTCCATGGAATTCCTTCTATTACCCGTTAGTTTGTGCATGTTCCTTGACCTAAGAGACTTGATCTGCAACGCAAGCAAACGTCGCATCGCGTCGCACATACGGGTGTTGGACCCAAAAAGTTGGCCGAAATTATTTTATCTTCTCGCATTTACTCGATGACAATAAAATATTTTAGGCTGAAATTTATTACCTGTTACCGTATACCGGGTGTCCACTTTAATTATGCACGTATGAATTTATTTTAATTCCTTCTTGCCTATTGAAATTACTGTTGAAAAGGCAACACACTGAATGCGATCTATCCGTTCGCTGCAAGATGTCTTCTTAATTTCCGACTTTATATAGGATAGATAACGGTTACGGATTAAAAACATGCAATTTTCATGGGACAAGAGTCAATTGTTATTTTTACATAGGATGTTCACGGGAAGCCGCTGCAGTAGCATACTTCATCACTCACATTTCTATGAAGTAACTTAAATTAAAAGTTTCAGGACTTTCCTGCTCGATTTTAGGATAGTATCAGAAAAACAAATGACGGTTTCCGACAGGTTTCCGAGATTTTCAATTGTTTTCAACTCTTTTTAAATAGAACATTATATTTTTTTATCATCGTATCATTTAAAAAAGTTGAAAACAATTGAAATCTCGGAAACCTGATGTTTATTCATTTATTGCCAACTTCGGCAGCCGAAGTCTTCAGGTATTTAAAGTATCTTACCCACTGTAAAGTATAACAGAAAAAAATTGACCCAAAAACACCTTAACACATAAGAAAACCCTTTCGATATCCACCAATAATTGAAAATTCAATGACATAAATTTGAAATATGTTTAATCCGAAATATTTTAAATACTGATAGTAGCATTTTAAAACTAATGGTTGATATGAACAGTGCTTACTTGGCTCAACGTCTTCCGTTACAAAAATCACATCACTTAGCTTCAAAGAAGAACTACAAACAGTTTGAAGTTGATTATTTTTTGAGTGAGGCATATATACGTTTAGCACAATCGACTATCAAGGAGCTTTGATTCCCTTGATTGTATTTTCTTCATTTACCCGCGGGAAAAGATGAGATTGCCCTCTTAATCCCTAGGTATTGCTTTATATTAGGTAATAATAATAGTTATTGTAGTGTAATTCAGGATTTTGTGTCATTCTACTTTTGGCCAGTTTTCACCCGTATGTGCGTCGATCAGTCCTTGCCCAACCCGCGTCAATAACCGCACCTGCGAAATGCAACTAAACGATTTTTAAATCTAAAACACGCGTGTCGGATTTTGAGTAGAATCAAACGTAACTTCTCTGTCCAATATTGAAATCAGTAAACGTCATATAAACACTCCAATAAAAATATTCCCTTTCAGTATCTGTTTGTTTACCACGTTGATGTACATAATATTATATTCTGTTTAAATACTCGTTCCCAATACATACGTGATGTAACCGGGCGGAATTTACTCGCTTAAGAGCTAGGGGGGATAATGGACACTACTTTCGTGTTGCGTAACTCGATGAACGAGGGCGAATAATATCAGTTTGAATTTGTTTTGTGTCGTAATGGAGGTTTCAGACAGTTTTTCCGTTGTACTTTGTGATGATAAAATATTAAGTTACGCGTTTCGGTAAACAAAATCTAGTATTATGTATTAATTAGATAGAGGTTTTCGCCCGCAGGGTCACTACAGAACGCACTCTATTTTCAGGGTGTTTTCATATCGTAATCATAATAAATTGGTGTGAGTTTAATTAAGAATGTAATTACTTGCAGCATTAAGTAACAAGCTGCACCTATCCAGAGAAATGTTTTTAGTATTCTGTTCCTCTGTTTTTTCTTTTTAATTGGTTCTGTTTTATACGTTCTACACATTTCAAGACAATTTCTATTAATAATTAATGAAATCTAACTGGGAAGAATAAAACTCAGAACTAGTTTGTGCAGAGAAGTCGCTGGTCATAAATACCTGATGAGGAAGTTGTCAGGCTTTGAAAAGCATGAGTGAGTGATTTGATTTGTTTTCCAGAAAACGGTGTGAATCTCATCTCTCTCAGTATCCATTTTGCGTCATGACAAAATTTTAAACCGTACCAACCAGATGAAAATAATCACCCCCTCATAATTTATTACCGCCCTGATAAATACTATTGGCCATTCCTTTCTAAAGACGTGCTCGGAATACAATAGTTCTTTTGATATTTATCAACGATGAAACGCGATTGACCTTGAGATCCCCAAAGAAACTCCAATTAACTGCAGATTCCTCACAAATCCAACACAGAAAGTTCGGTGGTTCAAAACGTTTGTTTGGGGTGCAATACTATCTCTCTTGTACTTCGGCTTACCAGTTTGCTACTTCAATGCGAGGAGCGTCACGGTAAAAGCTTTCTTTTGTAATCGCCGTGTTCCTGCAACAGGATGCGAGCTCCCGAAACATACAAATTCAAAATCGATACGGGCGTCGGTGCAACGGACGCGTACTTTGTCTACAGGGTAACTCTTAATGACGTAGCACAAATCTCGCAGGCAAGTTTTATCATCGTGTCAACACCAGTTGACTTTCACAATACACATCGTCGCTCCAGCACACGCTCGACCGTCCTCTCTCCAGCCAGGAGGAAGGGGGGCTTCCTCCTTTCCCCCATTCCGCTTCATTAAACGTATACGTACACCAAACAAAACATTATTTGAACTCGTAGTTGCGCTTACTTTGTAAACTAACTTAACTACCTGCTAACAAAATTATTTGAAAAAATGAGCCATTTTATACTGAGGTTTCGAGGACGAACCGTCGTCCTTGAATTAGTCTAAAGGTACGATAAGGTTTCCACAACTCCAATAAAATAAAAAATAGCAAAAATAATAAGAATGAGGGGCTCAGGGGTTAGCCTAGCCGGCTTTTGAGGTCGTGTCTCGCTGAAACATGGGTTCAAATCCCACTAGGGCCTTTGATGTTTATTCTATTCATTGATTGACCCCTACGTATAGTAAATACCTGGAATGGTTAATAACAGAAGGCAAAATCAGTGTGGGCTTCGCAAGCAAGCAAACAAAAGCAGACAAGTCAATAAGAATGGGAAAGGATCACCGACATGGTTGGAGTTAGAAACAACAACAAGTTCTTTGATCCCGACGTTTCTGATTTTTCAGTCGCAATCATTTCCGTAGAAATAGTTTCTCAAACCCAAACGTGCACGAGCAACTTTAATGTTTCGGCTCCTCCGATTTGAGCGAGTTAAGGAGCACATTGGCGTCGCGACGGAACTTCATCGGAACGATATGCGAAAGTTTGCGGATCGTTTGCATACGAAACGACCTTCGACTTCGAAGAGAAATAAAGAAATAATCCGGGCCTGTGCGCGAGCGCGTAACGGTTGCATCGGAGCCCGCTAGGATCCGAGCAAATTAAAACGAACGAGAAAAACGGAAGACGCAATTAGATTCGAAGTATTTTGCACCATTATTGGCTGTTGTTTATTCATGGTGTGCTTACGCGGATTGCGTTCGTTGCAAGAAATTATAGGACAAGGAGAAGAGTAATATTTGCAAATTGCAAAAAAAAAAATAACGTGCTCAGATTATGTTGTCATTAACGCCCCACACTCAAAATAAGACGCAAGATTAAGGGAGAGATCCTTCAGCCGATCATTCAATGGGTTGATTCTAATTGAGAGCCAAGTAAATTAAATGACCTTTCGTCAATCTTAACTTTAAATAGTTATTAATAAAGAAACACCAGCTATTGCACTTGTTTTTATTTACCTGACCCATAAACATCCAAGGTTAAGTCAGTGTTTCAAAAAAAATCAAAGTCAAAACTTAAACGAAAGGGAAAAGCGAATAACGGGGCCCGTATTTCGTTTACGGATGGGCGTTACTTTTGAGACACCTGGTATAAACAAGAAGTCAAATTAATCAAAATTTAATTCAAATCAAGGTCAACCCAACGCAAGTAAAATCAATCTAAGTAGGTAAACCAATAAAAAAAATTAAAAATTATAATTTAAAATGAAGCTCGAGCAACATCAAAGCCAACCCAATTCAACAAAAGCAAAAGGATAGAAGAATTAAAACTACAAAGGAAAAAAAGAAAAAAAACAGAAATTAAGCTGAAACATTCCCAAGGTCAACCCAATACAATCCAAGTATCCAAAAGTAATAATAAACAGGGATGATTTTTAAAGATCACTTAAATCCAACCCGTGCCAAGCTCGACCAAATCCAAACAAGAAATAAAAGTGGAGAAGTTTAAAAATAAAAAAAACCATATAACCTCCCTGCAATCAAGTAAAACTAAAGCTGATTAATAATTAGATCAATCTAACCCGGGTGAACTCAATTCAACTTTATCTAAGCGAAATAAAAAGTAAAAACCAACTTAACGAACGTCAAGGTCAAGTTAATCCGAGCAAAAATAATGAAAAAATAAATAAATGAAACTAAAAAGTCTAAAGATAAAAATTAATAAAAAGTGAGGACAAACAATTTCAAAGCCAAACAGAACTAAGCAAAGCAATTAAATAATTATAAATTAAATAATAATAAATTAAATAATAATAAATTTAAAAAGAAAGGGAATTAGAACGACAAATATTTTTAAAAATCAATGAAAATTACCTCAAGGACAATCGAACCCAAGCAATTAAGTAATTTATATACCAAGGGTTCTAAGATTTTTATAGCCGAGTTGCATTGCGCGTCTCGGGGTATAATGCAGGTCGGCTATAAAAATCTTCGGGCCCATGGTTTATATATTATTTTTTCGCTACCGGCACGTATATTTAACATAATTTTTCCAACCGTTTTTATATTTATAATAGTTAAATGGAATTCACCTAAAAATACTGTTTAAAAACAAATAGTCTCTGAAAACAAATAAATAACAGCTAATTTGAATTGACATTTCTTGAATTAAAACATAACATAACCTCCATATGTTTGTTTTACTGCAGCGCTGTTCGCTTTCGCTAGCCAGGCACACTTGCTCACGAAATTTAACATCTCTCAAGAGTTCTAATTAATTCCCGATCGAAAACTCACTTATTTCGTCTTAACAATGCATTATTTTGAAGTTAAGTCATCTGTGTCAGAAAGTGACAGATGTGATCAGCTGTTTTCATTATTATTAACTAGCAGGAGTGAAATATTTATTTATATCACTAGGCCAGAAACTGTGTTTTTGCCGAGTATGAGCACAGTTTGTTTGGTCTTAAATACCTCATAGGGAAGTTGTCAGGCTTTGAAAAGCGTAAATGAATGCTCTGATTTGCGCAGATTCCAGAAAACCTGACAAGGAAGTTGTCAGGCTTTGGAAAGCGTAAATGAACACTTTGATTTGCGCACAGTATCTCTTCCAGAAAACGGTGTATTCCAAAGCTGTTCTCACCAGCCATTTTGCGTCATAACAAAATTTAATTTAAACTGTAACAACATTAATTACAAACTAGTTATGGCTAGAAGACGCAAATAATCACCCTCTCACAATTTATTACCGCCCTGATACATCAATTAGGAGGTACTAATTGCCTAGTCATTTACTTGCAAAGAACAGAATACGTTATGCAATAAAATGCGTTTCAAATTAAAATAAGCTTCTTTTCAAAAGAGGAAACTAATTGAATTATGAAAGTAAGTAAGGCAGGGAAAATTCTCTTTGCAGAAGGAAACGTGCAGGTACAATGAAAGTATTTTTTTTTTTTGCTTTTTCTTTTTTTAGTGAGTGCACCTACCGACTCTGTTGCTTCAACTTAATTTACTGAATTTGCCGAAGTAAGTAAATTTAAATTTAAAGCCACGGGATAGAAATGCCAGGCTCGCAAAGCTCGGTGGCACACAGAAGCACCGCTCGTAATCCTGAAGGCAAACGAATTCGCGCACGCTCATTACCAAGCGCAAAGAGAGATTCTCTCGCATTTTATGCCATAAGAAAAGAGAGCTCCATTAAAATCTCAAGTTGTAAACAGAAATTGCGCTGCGTTAAGTCTTTCCGTCCCGGCGTCGGTCGGCGTCGGCGTCTGCGTCGGTTGCATGAAAAATGCATTAATTACAAAATCGACACTGCGAATATTGATCCCTCTTTAAAAACCGGTCTCGATCTTACATAACGTTTTCGTCCTTTTCGAGTCCTGCGTATCGTATTCGCAGGCAGGGGTAAATGAGTTTCCTCCTGTGAGAGGGAGAACAACGGGAAAATTCAAGCGGGATGATGTTACCGAGGGACAGACAGGAGACGTCGTCTCCGATAAGACTGAAGTATCTGATATCTACGACACTCATATTGTTTTCTATCGCCCTAAATGGATGGAAAAGTCTGAGATTTCCAGGTTTCCGGTGACAGATATTACCTTACAGACGTGTTCGTTTCTTGTCTCCTCCGGTATTGGTTTGCTAACGTTTACAACAGGCTCGCAGGCGTCAATTTTATTTATACAGGAGCACAGGAGTGTCAGGGGATGTTAGGTTCGCGAAGGAAATTGCCGTTTCTCGAGGCATGCAGGTTTGAAATGGGGACAAACAAGGCGGCGTATCAGATCGAATTTTCCATGTCAAATCAGTGCGAATTGTGTTAAAATTGTTTGTTTTTTTTTTGTTGCAGTTATTACGCATCGACAGCGTTCCCTGTTGGTCCTCCACGGCTCGTGCCGCCGCTGAAGAGACAGCGATTAATGACGACTACCACCCGGAACAAGACCAATCAGTCTGCGAAGTCAAACTCTTTACCACCATTAGATCAACTCAAAATATACAGTAAGTGAAAACTTAGGACTTGTCCAATCGATAGCTACAATTCAAAATAATTAATTAATTAATAAGAGTATAAAATAACTTCGTAAACGCGCCAACGCGACCCAAGGGTGGAAGGTGACAGGCAGACTAAATGAAAAGAGGGAAATCTTCTTGCTTGCCTCAATATGTCAATAAAAACCAAACAACCACTTTTAATCCCGTGTTTCCTGCAATATACAATCCTTTTAGCAGTCTGTGCAAAGCTTGAAGCTCGATTTTCCTTGTTTTAGCCTGGTTTTCGAAAATACAGCCGGAAATCGACCTCTACTTTCGTTACAGTCGCAATTTTTTTTACACCCGTATCAGCTCAAAACTGTCTTTGAAATTAACCGCGAAAATTCGAAAGAAATAAACGATTTTGAAGACCCAGCGCATACGTTTCAAAAATTATCAAAATTATCAAGTTAAACCGTAGGTTCTTGAGCACAGAGGGGCGAGGATATAAAAATCTTTCATTATTTTTCATTTAAAATCTAAATTAAATATATTTAAAAAGGATTTACAAACTGCTTACTCATAAGGATGTGTCGTTCCCAAACATAAACACTAAAAACTAAACACTAAGGTCCAGTTTTACAAATGCGGCTCAACTTTGGGCTAAGGCTTAAACCCTTAGCAACGATTATTTCAACAACTGTTGTGAAGGATTTAAGCTTCGGCGCAAAGTTAAACCACCATTGTAAAACTGAGCCTAAAAAGAACTTCTTAACATTTCTTATAACGATCGCAATTTTTTACAGAGACATCAGCTCGAAACTGTCCTTGAAATTAACCGCGGAAACGCCAAAGAAAGATTTTGAAGGCCAAGAGCAGTGAACAGTAAACAAATAACGTATCTGCTTATGTGCACTGCTTATACCGCTTAATTTACAAGTATGTTGGCGAGCATACTTAAAATACAATTATTAAGTTAAACCGTAAGTTCTTGAGTACAGCGGGGCAAGAACAGGAAACTGTGTTATTATTTTATAAATTTAAATATATCTAAAAAGAATTTACATTTACAAACTAATTACACATAATGATGTGACGTTCCCAAAACTAAACACTAAAAACTGAACTCTAAAAGGAACTTCTTAACAACGTCCTTCCAAACTGTTTTATTGTCCTTTTTAGAACCTAGTTCCCACGGTTTGCTGGACGGTGCTTACTTATATTTTCAAAATTCTCTCTTTCTCCGTTTACTTAATCGTCCTTCCTTATTATGATAGTTCAAATAAGAATATATATTATATTATTTTAGTAAAATTGACAAGTTTAAAATTACTAAGGCTCTTAACAATAAAAGAAATAAATGAAACAGATTAAAAAATTGCGATGAAAAGAGAGTGAAAGGGACAAAGAAATCTGTACACTTTTTAAAACTTTTGTTAGCTTCTAAATTTTTTAAGCTGCAACAATTTTAATTTATATAACTCACCCTGGCCGATCTTAGATATTTCTTGTAATTTTATTTAAATTAAAACAGAAGCTAGAAAATTAAGTGATGTACAAATTTAGCAGCTGGAAAATTTCTCGACAAGGAAATTTTCTCAACGAGGAAAATTAAGACCAACCACCACTGGCTAAAATGAAAGTTTTCAAGTGGTTTGTTAGCCTAATACCTTCTGATCTTAATTTATTTTTGTTGATTTATCGTCATCCGTTTCTTAATTTAATTGTTCGGGGTTTTTCTAGGGCTCGCCTTTTATTTTCTTGCTAGTCGTAATTATTTAACTATTTCATTTCTTTCGTGTCTTGCAGTTTCAAACTAATTATTCTCTTTTTTGCCCTAGGTTTTTATATTTTTTATTTTCTGGGTTTTTTCATCGATTGCATTTTCTGTATTTATTTTCCATCGTGTGGTGCTGGTGATTTGTCATCGAACGTCTTTTGTTTTCCTTTTTTGCTCCTTAATTTGTATAAAACTGAAAGAGAATTCGCTGCTTTTCGACTGTCGAGTACTGTCGAATGTCTTGCCTAATTTTGTAAATTCTGATTTTTTTTTACTTTTCTTCTACAACTGCTGTTGGCTTGGTTTCTTCGTCGCCTTTTGTTTCTTCACTAGTTGTCATTTGGTTTCTCATTTTCTTTGGAGCTCGCTCTTGATTTTTTTTTACGATTATTTTATTTTCATTATTTTTTTCGTTTGATGAATTTATTTCATTGTGGGCTTAGGTTTACGTTCCAACGTTCGTCTTTTGTTTTCTTTTTTTAAAACATAGTTTACTTTTTTGTTATTTTCTTTTGTTTTCCAGTTCCGATGTCTTTTTCTTAAGCTTTTTTTTATTTACTGTTTTATTTTCATTTGTCATCGTCTACTGATTTTTCTTTGATCGGCGTGGGTACAGGTTCGTTTTGTTTTTGTTTTCTTGTTCATAAGACGTCAAATCCTCTTATTTGTTTTTTTTTTGTTTCGCGCTCACTTGTTTTCTAGTTTCAGTTTTTTTTCTTTGAACTCTTGTTTTTGGATTTTTATGCACTTACCTACTATGTTTAATTTTTCACTGATTATCGAAACTTTTTTTCTCATCGCTGTTGGCTCGGCTTCTTCCGTTGTTAGTCTTTTATTTGGGTGGTTAACCAAAGTCACGTCAGGGACTGATTTCTTAATTTATAATTATTTTACCCTCGCCGGTCATGGATATTTCTTGAGTACACTGTATCTAAATTAAAACAAAGCTAGAAAATTGAATGAAAATTTAGAACTTGTGAAATTTTTCGACAAGGAAAATTTCTCGACGAGGAAAATTAAGACGTGACGTTAAACAAACAAGATCATAGGTATTCGGAGCTGATTTTGCTAATTTTTAATTATTTTAATTAAATCACATAACTCACCCTTGCCGTTCGCGGACATTTCTTGGGTACACTATATTTAAATTAAAACAAAGTTAGTAAATTAACTTTTGAAGAAAATTTAGAATTTAGAAAATTTCTTGACGAGGAAAATTCAAACGCGATGTTTAACAAACAAAGTCATGTTCGAAACTGATTTGTTAATAATATTAATTTAATTTTACCAAAGCTAAATTAAATAATAACAATAATTTGGATTCTTTCAGTTCATTTCTGCTTGTTTCCAAAGATCATCTCTTAGGATAGTGCCGCTACACTTTCCCCCCTCAATAAATGTTTCTTAACATTTTTTCCTTTTCACACCACCAATCTCGTTTCACTTCTTTTGGTTAAGGCTCATGTTTCACAATTTTCTTTTACCACTTAGCCTTTCAAGCTATATTCTTTGACGTGGTTAGTGAGGTTATGTTCTCCATTTTGCGGTTGCAGGACAAGTTGGTGCTCCTGCGCTCGCTCACCTACACGCATGCACTAGATAATGTTTAGTTCGCACCACAAAAATAAAATTTTTATGATGCAAAGCGACACCATTGTTTTCTTCCTTTCACGTGGATAGCTTAGCCTAGCCCGGAATTCTTAGAATTCGCTCGAGCTATAGGCTGTGTTACGAAAACGCTTAGGGCTTTCTTATAACTGATTTCTGATTCATCAATATTATCCTTTGTGCATGCAATCTGTTCTATTACAATGCATAATACAAGCTTTGTCTTTTTTTAACTTGATGCAAACATTTCTTTTGTATATTTTAAGCTGCCTAAGCTTTCGTTATATAAGTTCGCAGCTCTCAGTGTTTCATCTTGTATTTTCAAACGAGTCGTATTGCGACCTGATTTCTAAATTATAATTAACTTAATTATTTTTAAGTGCGACGAAAAAATTCAGTTTTTTTTTTTGGAACCTAAGCAATAAGGTGCTAATAAAATAAGTAAGTCTTTAAAAATGTCTTTCATTAACCGATCGACGTGGGGGGATAGGAGAGTTTGCCAACAAATCATAAATTAACGCTAACCCGCTTTAATATGATTTAAGTTCGAGCAGCTTTAAATATTAATGCCATCCAGATTAATTCTTACTGTTCATTGAAGACGCCCGGACATTATGATATTCAAATCTACTTCATCCGTTTTCCTGTTCGTCAGATTACGTCTGCGCCCGGAGATAAAGTCGGGGCCCTTAATCCGTTTAATGTTTCGTAACAGGACCCCATAACTCATCATAAGTAGAGAACGTCAGCTGAAAATCTACACAGAAAAATTAAACTTTTAATTAAATTTTTGTGTTATGTATGCGACGTATCTTTTAAGAATATTAACACGCGGCGTTAAAATCAGACTTTATGAAATTCATCAAAATGAAATCGAACAAGTAAATAACAGTTTTTTTTATTATTTAAAGCCAACTTAAAATATTGTTTGAATTTTTGTTTGTAAATTATTTCAATAAAATTCAATTTTATAAATACCAATGGTACCTATAGTGTTTTATTAATAAATGAAAAACCGACGACAATCCATAAAATTGTTCATTCAAAATTAATCTGAAACAAATACAGAACGTTTTTATAAAACATAACAGCATGATGAGAGCCCTTTATGCACTGGAATGTAATCCGGTTCCGGGTCCACTCCCGCCGTTACATAATCGCGTAAGCATCCTCCACATTTTTTTTTTTTTTTTCATTTTGTTATAGTAGCTACACGGTCCCGTTTTTAAATTTATCGAGGCCCTTGTTTTGCGCGCAATCTTTAATGCGCCAGATTAGAATTAACTTATGCGTTATAAAAAAATTATTTACTGCGACGCGTTACGGCTTTTACGGCGGGCGATTATTTATGCGCGCCCGGTTTTATCTGAGGGAGGGCGTCGCGACGCGACGTTTCGGAAGACGCTCTCGCGTCTTTTGTGAAATATGCGACGGCGGAGGCGGGCGAGGTATGCCAAAAATGTCATGCGTCACTCTTGAATTTCGATCGAGAGTTTTTATGAGAAAAAAATTCAAAATAGCTTCTTTCTTGGCCTATTGAATTCTATCGTCGTTATTTTAATTCTATGGTCAATAAATTATTGTATCATAAGGAAAAGTGAAGAGAAACAAGAAACGTAAAATAAACTGATCGAGAGAAAGAAAATAATTCGTTAAAGAATGACTCATAAGGTACTTCACTCGACGCCACCTCATCAGCGTCACGCTCACTTGAATTTCGCTCGAAAATCCTCAGTGAGAATTTTGATTAAAAAATTATTGAAAGAAACTATTTTTTCTAAAGGATTTGAAAGTCATTTCTAGGACTATTAAATTTTATGGTGAAGTTTGACTTACATAAATTCCATCTCATATTGTCTGTAGACTATAGCCATAGCTTTACCATAAAAAGAGAGACAATTTCATACAAGAAACAAAGAACATAAAACAAACAATAAATTGAGTGAAATAAAGCTTTAAGAATGAGACAAATTCAACAGAAAGAAAAGTCGAAGGAAAATTTCTTGAAAATAAAATCGGACATTAATTTCCTATCCATTCAAAAACAAAAGACGATCGTATTCAGTGTGATAAGAAGCAGGCAAGCACCTGGACCGAAATTAAATTAAGAAAGACTGATTTCTAAAAATACTCTAAAGTCAACTTTTATTAATTTAGATAGAGACTACAAGCTAACTGAAAGTAAATTAAAATCATTAAGGCTTCGAATCTTAAAAGTAAAAAGCAGATTAAAATAAACTTGGCCCTAAACTATCTGGAATCTGTTGACGTGTCTGTATAGCAATCGTAAGCGTTACATACTCCACTTAGCGCCATCTCAACACTTTCGTAATGACATCGTCGGCGTCACTTGTATTTCGATAATTCTTCAGCAAAAACGTTTGTTGGCAATTTAATTAAAAAAAAAAGTAGATTCTAGGTAACTTCTTTCCAAAACCTTTCAATTTTGCTGAAACGTTTAAATTTTAGAAGAGATGGCGCTGAGTAGCTCCAGCTGCATTCTTAACAAGTCATCTTCCGTAAGAAAGGAAAAACAATCCACACAAGAAATAACAAAAAAAAATTGAATATAAAACAGACGAGTGGGTAAGAGAAAGTAAAAAAATATTAAAAAAGTGAATTAAATTTTATCGGAAACAAAAGATGACGGATATTTTTTAATATAGCAGAAATTATCACTCTAACAAAAGACGATCTTATTTAAGGAAGCAAATACACAAGCACAAAGCCTCGCACATAAATAATAACGGATGATGCGATTATTCAAATTTAAAGCCGAAATTGAGGATAATACTATTTTGTAAAATACTAAGACGTTTTGATAATTTAGATAAAATCAAAAAAATAATTAAAAATAATATGGATTTCAAGACTTGAAAGGAACTAAATAATACTTGTTCAAAAAAATAAACTTGCCCCAGACATGATTAATTACGTTAACATTTGCTGACGCTACTCAGCGCCCTCTCATCAGCATTTTATAGAAAATTATAATTAATAGGTGAACAATAAATAAAGCGAGGATGAAATAGTACCGTCGTGGCGTACATGATCCGATTTTGATCGATCGCATCGAGAAACATTGCAGGCGGCGACTTTTTAATCCTCGCTTTGACAATAAAGCCATTCATATTACTATTAGTATTATTCCACGACCAGTTACACTGATTTCCGCATTCTCAAGAAAGGGTTTATCGACTTTTAAAAGTTTTATGACATTTCTAGTCGGGCCCAGATGATCTGCAACTCAATATATACTTTTCTACGTAAGAGAGACTCAGCGCCATCTCGTCAGTATTCTAATTGTAATAGTTCCAGGGTCAGCTATACTGATTTCTTCATGCCAAAAAAATGTGCCCACTTTAAAAAATTTTCGCGTCGTTTTTACTCGGGTTCAAGTCAGCAATTTTATGTACAGGGTGTCACTGAAAGACTTGGCCAAACTTCATCGTCGTATTCTAATCCATTCTATTCTATTATTCGTTAAAAAATTACTGCACAATTAAAGATTAAAAAGAAATAATAATAAATGCAAATATACTGAAGGTATTGAATGTCGCCACTTCCTGTTCTTCTTCTGTATCATTTCTTATATTTCACGTGCCATAAAGAATTATTTCCGGAAGTCGTAACAATATTGACGACTTTATTGTTGGATTTACGAACTCACGTCCTCAATGTAAGTCAGTTTTCTTCGCACTTAGCTAGAAACAAGAATATCTGTCTGCAGTATTGTGACGATCTAATGCGCGACGAATTAATTACACATGCGTCAGAGCCCATCCGGCGCGAACGTTCGGCGGACGTCCAAATGCTTCCACTAACGGAATTTTCTAGGCTAAGAAGCTCCGAGAGAAAAGCAGCCTGGTTAGGGCGAATCTCGCCACAGTTTCTTCTGTCTTGTGAATTTTCATTTTCATACATTTCTCTAATAAGGGCATTATTATTATTATTTTTATTATTATCATAAAAACACGCGCGCAGAAAACAGGAAGAACAGACATCGACAGTTCGCATTGAAATCAACTGATCGCTCGACTTTCGTAAAAATAAATTAGTCCGCATAAAATAAATTAGTGCTAGTGTAAGCGTTGTTAATAAATTAATTATCAGATTTATCGAGTATTTAATTTTTAAATAAATTAAAACGAACCTTAAATTCGTAACAGTCTCTTCAAGGTGTTTTCATAAAAAGAAATGAACTGACAACAATAACAACAAAACCTCAAACTGGTAACTCATAGTGTGAATAAAATATTCCGCTTTATCAATTGCATTGTAGATGTCATCAAGAATCAATAAATGACAAAGTTATCGGAGTTTCGGTTAAGGTGGCAGATTCTAAAAACCTTTTTTCAGTGCTAAAGGCTAAGGTTTTTAGAATTTGCTACCTTGATCGAATGCCCGATGACTTTGTTAGTTATTGTTACGATTCCTAACGGTCGAAGGATATACATAATTGGTTATCAAGGATGTTATAAAATTGTTTAAAAAAGCATTCGGATTTTCTTATGCAAAGCTCTCATCGTTGATAATTATTTTTTCTTGTTGCAGGTAACCCGGACATTCTAATTTGCGGAAATTGCCGAGAAATGTTCACGGACATCCACGAGCTCCTAGATCATAAGAAGACCTACTGCAAACTACGTTTCACTTGCAAATGTGATAGCTTCAATAAATCTAGTAAGTCCCATAACTCGTATCAGTTTCGCGACGCCGGCCGCCGCCGCCGCCTTATAAATTCAGCAAACTCCGGGCCGCCGGACCACCTGCGTCGTTGCGTAAATTTTCCGGCCCCGCCTCCGGCGCTCCGGGATATTAGTCTCCGCTCGAGTTTTCATTGAAAAGACCACCGCCAACATAACTCGCCCGGCATTACTGCTAATCTCTAGCTTTTCACTGTGTTTAAATTGTAGCGCCGGAGCACATTCGTTCTTGCTAAGCCCCTCGCACACCAACCATTCCAGTGCAAACACATCCGAACCCTTAAATCATATAATAAATGGGTGCTAATCGTGGCGTCGATGTTATTAACTAGAGCTATTACTTTATTGTTGCGAGAGGTTGAAAAAATCGCCGTTATTTGGGACGTGCTCGTAATACAAATTATTGTTTAAACAACAAATCTACAAGCATGTCTTCGGATGTGCGGGGGGGCTTTTCACGTGAGCTAACGCAACTTTATTGTCGGAAACGCTCGCGCCTTTGTTTTATTACTTTTTAACAAGTTGCGCCGGGATTTCCGGGTGGCGTATAAAGTTACAATCAATTATCGTCTTCATTAAAAGCGCATTTAATGCCGCCCCAGGCCGTTTTAATTTAGAACCGCTGCATCTGTACCTACGTACGACGTTCAGACGGAGTAATTACGTTGTTTAATTGCAGAATCGTCCTCCGACGAAAACTCTTCGGCGTCGTTGCTGTGCGTCCAATGCAAGGACGCCTTCCAGAACGCATGGGATCTCATGGTACACGCACAGGCCGCGCACATGTTGAACATCTACGAATTAGGAGTGCCGGCTATAGTTAACTGTACGTCTCCACCAATCTCACCAAGAGATAATAACACTCCTGAAAAGGTAAGAAAAATACACTCTTTTACTGTTTGCTTACAACGCGACATACCACATCTGTCAGCTTCTATTTTGGAAATAATCCAAAATATAATAGCATGCCGTGAAATAACAATGTAATCACTGTCAAAATTTCAACAAACATTTTTCCGGAAAAATTTCGCAGTATCGGACAACACTCGTCAAAATCATTAGTGCGTAAAGTGCGTAAATCTTTGGTAATGAGTGACTCAGCACGCTGTGACAGTGATTCAGAACTAAGCACAAGCTCCTCCTGGTCGCTCGTGGACGAAGAAAACGACCTTGATATCACCACCACCACCCCCAAGGAGGAAGGCGACGATGAAACCGCCATCCGGCCTCCCGAAACAACCGAAAAGAAAGAGGAGGAAACCACACCACCACAGCCACCACAACCACCACAACCACCACAACCACCACAACCACCACAGCCACAGCGTATCGATTGTGAAGCAAACGACGACATCCAATCCCTAGATGATTCAAATTCCGATTCTTCCCTTAGCCTCCTTTCAGATCAAGAGAATGCTTCACACGAAAAATTGATCGAGCACGGTTGCTTGACGTTCGACGAATTCCTGCGGGAAAGAGAACTCGAGCACGATTATGACTGCGATCACAAGGGCCTCCTGTGGGAAAACCTCTGGGATCAAAATCGCCAAAACAAGAAGAAGAAGCAGCACAAGAAATGCAAGGCTGAGTACCTCACTACTTTGAAGGTCATCGGGGCCGTACTGTCCATCGCAGGAATCTCCTTCATCTGCATGTTGGCGCCCCACTTCGGTAAGCAAGGCGCCCCTGAGAACCTCCGACGGACGATTGAGGCGAACTTCAAGAAAATCGAAACCCCCATCGCCGACACCCACCAAAACCAAGAAGTGTATTTGGCCCAGAATGTAGACGCGAAGTTAGCAGAAGACCCCGCTTTTATAAGCGCCTGCGTGCAGGATACCTGCACGTGCAGCGCAGAGGAAGAATCCGGCGCCAAGAACAAGGACAATCCAACAAACCCCATGACTTTCAGCGAATTCCTTAAATCGCAAGCAGCGAAGCCCAAGCCCGAGCCCGAAAACCAAAATGGAGAGGCAGACGCACAAGAAGCACCCAAAGAACCTGCGCCACCTAAAACACGAGGCAAAGAAGCAGCAAGGAAGAAGACAGCGAAGAAATTGGCTTCTAAAGACCTAAGCCACGAAGCGCAGAGTAAAAAAGCGAAAACCGAGGCGAGCCCCCACAAGAAAAAAGCGAAACGCCACCAGAATCCAGAATCTCCGGCTAAAACATCCCCAAACCCCGATAACACCCAGGTGACTTTATCATCGGAAAACAATCAAAATTGGGGGTTTCTCGAAACTTTAAACAACATTAAACCCGCTTACATCTCGAAAGACTCGCCGAAAACGACGACCGACGATACTAAAAACAATCTAAATTGGGGGTTTCTCGAAACTTTAAACAACATTAAACCCGCTTACCTCTCGAAGGACACGCCGAAAACGACCATCGACGATACTGACAAACTTGAAGAAGTCGAGAAGAAACCGCTGGATCACCCCCCCAAGGACACAAACGTTTTCAAGTTTGAAGGAAAAAGTTCGCACGAAGAACGCCCACCCAAGAGGGCTCGCTTCTTAATAGCCTCAGATTTGGTTGCGTGCAACCTAATCCAGGACATCTTGCTGATGAAGGTGACGTCCAAGTTGAGGGCGAAAGAGAAGGTCAAGGAAAGGAAGCTGAAAAAGAAGCTGGACAGGAAGAAACTGCGTCTTCTTAAAATGACAGCAAGCGAAGAACCGGAGCCTAATGCAGCAGATAAGTGCGAGATTGTCGACGAGGTGAAACCCCAGCTTCCAAATACGAAATCGTCGAATCTAAAGTTGTTGGACGAGTTGCCCTTCAAGAAGGACTACAGTCTCGAGGGTAATTGTGAAGAGAACGTGCCCTTGAGGATATACATTGGGAGGCCACGCTGGAAGAACAACAACAACAACCGTCAAAGCGACACCTTCTTGTGCAATTGCCAAAGGGATTATCGGCTGGCGCTCGGAAGTTCTGCCATAAGCAAAGCCTCCCTGCAGGGATTTCGGACAGCACGAGCGGAACAAACCGCCGCAAGTTGCGTCGCCCCGGATAAAAACATAGGCAACCTTGTTAGGTATAAACCCAGGCAATACCTCGCGGAGTTGAGAAACCGACGGGCCGAACGCATTCGAATGTTGGAGCAGATGCGACGTGAAAACCGCTTGAAAATCGAGGCCCTCGTGAAAGAACGACGTGATAAGATGAGGAAGCGCGATTTTGGCTCGGGAATGTACGACGTGCCCATCCCCGAGTACAAGGACGTCTGCGAAACACTCGTCCAATTAAGGAAGAGACAGATGGAGATGGCGCAGAAGGAAACAGTGGACAGCTCAAGCTCCTCAGACAGCGACGTTGAGACGAACAAAAGAGTAGCCCCGACGATCGAAAATAAAATGTCGAGCGAATTCATGGCGGCGCTGAAAGTCGGGAAGAAAGTGAGCCACACCTTCAAGGAATGGACTTTGAAGAAAGCCCCGACTCTTACTTGCTTGAGGAACTATTGCAATTCGAAAGTATCACAGCTAAGCGAGAAATTTTCCTGCCCCATAGTCAAAGAGGAACAGAGAAAGAGCAACTTGGAGAAGGAGGAACTCGAAACGCTGAGGAGCAGGAAGGAAAAGCACGAGCAGCTGAAGAAATTCTGGAGGTCAAAACAGCAATACCTGGATAAGCGAATAGAAATATGCGAGCTTCTTAAGAGGAAGTTATCCGGGAGTGAACTGGAAGATTCCCAACAGAAGGAAGAGGAAGAGCAGTGCGACCCAAGTCTTTCCCAAGGCGTCCAAATCTTGGACAGCATCATCAACGACGTGCTGCGCTCAGTCAAAATCAGCAAAAGCAACAATGATGATGAAGAAAAAATTTGCCCTGCATCAGATGGTGAGTCAAAGAGCGTCCATGAGCTAGCAACTCCTGAAGTGCTGGCAGAAAAGTCAAAATCGAAACTGGATGGTAAAACCGGTGCCTTGGTCAGGCAAAGACGAGTTGACGCCAGCTCCGATGTGTTATACAACTGGCTTTTTGATAAAAAGGGGGCGCAAATCAGAAAGAGGGATAGGATTTTCTGGAATCCGCTCCACCCTGGGTTTGTGGTTAAGAAGGAAGTCAGCAAGCACGACCCCGCCAGGGGGTTTCGGGAGAAGGTAATCACGAAGCAACACTGACATGTAATACTCGCTGGAAAATCACATCAATTTGATTAAAAAGAAATCTTAATTTACTGATTTTCATTTAAATTTATTAATTAAAGAATGTATTTTGAATTTTTTTTTTTTTGCAAATTCCTGAAAGCTTATTTAGTATTTAAGTAAAATTAAGGTTAATGAAATTCACCTCTGTCGGGCGCAGAAGAAGAGAAAAAATTGATTTAATTTAGAACTTAAGAACGAAGTCTTATTTATTTAACAGACGCTTTCCCTCTTAATTAAGGAGTAACTAACTAGCTGAAAACAAGAGCGAAGTATTTATCAGGATTAAACGATTCCTGCGCGAAAAATCTGGGCCGAACTTAATCAACATTAATTGCACTCGCGGGCCCAATAATTTATAATTCCAGGTAAAAAAAACAGACAAGATCTTTTTACTGCCACCCGCCCTCGCACTTCAAAGTTAAATTACGCCACCGGAAATCAGAATTAATACTTCCGTCTCGCGACAGGATTTATTTCAGGCGCTCACCTGAAACACTTCAGACTGAACGTTACCATCGATTTCATTTTTTTTTTTTTGCTTTTATTAAATTTTAACTAATGTTATTGCGTGCGGCACTCCAAATCACATTTTAATGTCGACGAGAGCCAAAACGTAATTCTATAAATGTTATAAATAATGCGGGATTGGATCCAGCGGCGGCCTTTACGTTTTCATTTGTTTAATGTAAACGCGGCGCCGGTTAAATAATTTATTTCCGTAATATAGGAAGAAGAATCCGCCGCGCGCGGTACAAATTGCAGTTTAATGACGGCTCGTTTTATTTCATCTCGAATATTCATGAGTTCTAATAATGAACTAATGAACGCAAAAAGTTACGCATTCGTCGAACGGGGGGGAAAAGTTTTTCTCCCTTTTTACACCGAGCAAATTTATGGGTCATCTCCGATAATGAAAATCTGAAGAAACTAAGAAAATTGTAAAGTTCGTACAAAAATCACGAAATTATTTTAAATTGATTTCCTTCATATTCTAATTTCCATAAAAGCACACGACGTTCCAGTTATCTATAATAGGAGTAATAAATTATAAATTGTCAAATCAAACCGTCAACCATCAATCCAATTCGTAAAGAAAAGCAAACTACAAAGCAATTAGACATAAGTGGACGCTTTTCCATTTATCATATCTATTTTAAATTCGGTTAACAATGCCATTTTTTTAATTTTAAATTAACCAAAAACTCCTGAAACTGAGGGCTCTAAAAAAATTAAAAGTGAGGGCCAAATTAAACAGACTTTGGGTATTTACCCTTTAACCGCCTCGAACAACATAATTTTATACCTGGGGTTATTGACATATTCTTGGCTTCCTAAAAAAGCTAATGGTATTATAATCTCGTTTTATTATCTAACACAAATCTCTTCTTGATCTAAGAAGCTCGCTTCAGCTAATGTATCGACCACTATGAGATGTTAAAAATATTAAGTAAAAATTAAATCACGTTCGTGTTTTTACTTTTCTGGACTTGGAGTTAGGTTGGTCTCTCTTATATTGGACTTAATTCCGTTTACTTTTTTCTTAATTTTTTTTTAATTTTAGTGTTTTGCTTGAGTTGGGTAAAGTTGGGTTGGTTTGGCCTTGCTTGCCCTGGACATAATCCCAATTGTTTTAATTAAATTTTTTGTTTAGAGTTTTAATTTTTTAATTCTTCAGTGCTTTTCTGGGATTGGAAATAGTTAGGTTGTGTCGAGTCGGGTTCTATTTACCTTGAAATGAGTTGAATTTTGAATTTTGGAGTTTTAATTTGAAACGATTTTTGTTGTTGTTTGAGTTGGATTGAGTTGACCTTGAGACGAGACGAACTTGGGATTTTGGAGATTTTGAAACGATTTCTTAATTTCACGTATAAATCTCTAAATAGGTGTAAAGAGGATGAACAAACAGAAATGGGTTGGAAACGATTTATTTATTTATTTTTTTGAGGCAATAAAGAAAATAGTCAATGCAGTGGGATAACCAATAAATGAATAGAAAAACTGTTTAAAAATCGAAAGGAGAATGCAAAGATCCAGATGGCTGAGACATGTCTGACGACAGAAAGGGCGAATTGCCCCAAAGGGTTATTAAGAAAGACCCGAAGGAGATAAGGAATTTTGGATTGGAAAAAAGAGGCGAAAGATAAAAGAAGAAAGATCTGTGGGAGGTGGCAGAATCTTGGATTAGTTATTTCAAAAAAAAAACAAATGAAAGATACAAATGGCTGGGACACGTCTGACGATAGGAGGGAATGACACAAAAAGAGAAGGTTAAAGTAAGTTGAGGAAAATCTGAGTGAGATAATGAACCTTGGATAGGAAAGAAGAACCAGAAAGCAGAAGAAGGAAGATCCGGGAAGGTCGGAGGAAAAAGTGAGAAAGAAAATTGGTCGAGACGTTGCTTGGGAAAAATTTTAGATGATACTTTGAAACCATGGGCGTAGCCAAGATCTTGTTTAAAGAAGGGCAGAATTATTACAAATCTTATAATTACATGATCAAGTAGAGTTAAAAAAAAATCAAACGTTTTTGTTTCTGTACTCTGAACAATAGTATCATCATCTTTCTCATCTTCTCTCTTTATCATATTTAAACACAGAATTGGAAATATTAGAAACGTTTCAAAGTAAACCCAACTAAACTGAACGTATTTCAACCCAGCCCAAGAAAAAAAAACTCTTCAAAAGTTAAAAAGTATTCTAATTATCAGAAATTAACATAAGAAAGTGATAAAAATTAAAAATTTTAAGGAAATTGAAAAAAAAACAGCAGAAGATTGAAAGAAAAAATGTAAAAATTAAATGTTTTAAAAATGAAAAACATGAAAATCGTAAAGAATTTAAACACAATATTTAAAAATGAAAAGAAAATTCAAAGTCAACCCAAACCAACTGAACTGAATCAGCCAATCCAAGGAAAGATTTTTACATTCGATAAGAAAAACTTGAGATATTAATAAAAACCGAAACAAAACATTAAAAAATAAAACTTTTAATGAAATTCGAAAAAATTGCAGGAGGAACAAAGAAATTTAAAATAAAATAAAATTAAAAATTAAAATCGAAGAAAATTTAAACACAATATTTTTAAAAATTGAAAAATATTTCAAGCTCAACCCAACTAAACCGTACCTAAGCGAACCCAGTCCAACCCTAACCGAAGCTAAGTACACCCAACCCTGCTGAGCTAAAGCCAAATTAATCCAACTCCTTTCAAACCCAAAATTTGAAACATTAAAAACGTTTTAAGAGCAAACCAATCCGGCTAGGCTGAACCTAAGTGAATTCAATCCAAGATAGGAAGTTTATAAAAGAGATATAAAATTATCAAGAATAAAAAAAACATTAAAATTTAAAAAAATTTAAGGAATTTCGAAAAAACTGCAGAAGATTGAAACAAGAAAAGTTAAACATAAAAATTAAAAAAAAATAAATAATCCAAAAAGTAAAATGCAAAAGACGTTTCCATGTCCTCACTAAACCCAACTCAGCCGAAGAAAAGACATTCATAAAAAAATAAAAATGTAAAAAATAACTAAAAATCGAAAAAAAAATGCTGTTTTAAAGATTTTCAGAAATAAAAGAGTAAAAACTAGAAAATTGAAACAAGAAATGTTACAAACTAATTAAAAGGAAGCCCAACTAATCTAATAACTTGCTTAACTCGAGGAAAGAGAGAGTCGATTTGAATACAAACGGAAGAGGAATTTCTAAAATTTCGTTTCTTGAAGAACGTCATTTGCACCTTGTGTAAACCTCTTCCACTTTTAAGAATTGCTTTCAGAACGTTACTTACAACAAAAGCTTTATATTGTCTTTGATTTGGATCACACATTTCCTTTCTTTCGCTCATCAAGAAAAGGTCAAGGAGGGAACTTGACCTTTTCTGGCTTGGGTGGGGTCTTTTTCCATCGATCTTTTCCTCCATGATCTTTTCTTGCTTGGATAGGGTCTTTTTCCACCGTTATTTTCCTTGTGTTCTTTGTATTCGAATTGAATTCTTGTTTTATCTTTTCTCATCTCTTTCTTTTCTTTACATTTTCCTCTGATGTTATAACGTATTTGCCTTCTCACTTTTTTTCTCCTCGCTTCGTCGCCCTCCCTGACCTTTTGCACTTTTCATTTATCCTTTTCTTTACGCCGCTTTTCCACCATCTTTTTTTCGAATGCATCCCTTTGTTTCAGTTCTTCTTTTCAGTTGTCTTTTAATCAACAACCAAACTTATTAATTTAAACAACTATTTATAGGGGGAATTGAAATAGTTTTTTTTTATCGATCCATGAGCTAGGGGTGGGCAGCAGCCCCATTTGCCCTACTTTGTCTACGTCCGTGCTTGACGCTCTCAGGGATAAAATCGAACGAATCGAATTCAGTTGTTTTGATCTTGGCGTCTCTCTTTTATTTTATGAACATGAAAATCAAATTTTCAAACAGTTTAGTTTTTATCGATCCATGAGCTAGGGGTTTTTATCGATCCATGAGCTAGGGGTGGGCAGCTGCCCCATTTGCCCTACTTTGTCTACGCTCGTGCTTGAAGCTCTCAGGGATAAATCGAACGAATCGAATTCAGATGTTTTGATCTTGGCGTCTCTCTTTTATTTTATGAACATGAGAATCAAATTTTGACTTGATTTTGCTTCGACGCGGTGCTGATGATGTCAGCGTTCTTCTTTCGTCTCGTTTAAAGATGAAGACGCCTTGACGTGACGCCGCCATGCGTCGCCGTTCTTCCTTTGTTTTTCCTTTTGCTTCAACGTGATTGTATAAATTTGGGCGTGCACTTGTGGAACTGGCCTCATTCAATAAATGAAGGCAACCTCCTCTCAGTGGTCCTAAGGATTGGTTGTTTAAGAAACCAAACGAGAATGCAAAGGTTGGGACACATCTGACGACAGGAGGGAACGGTTCCTTTAACCCTCAAAGGAAGTTAAGAAAAATCTGAGTGAGGCAAGGAAACTTGGATGGGAAAAAGAGGCAAAAGGAAGAAATATTTAACGAAGGTAGGAGAGAGGTAGGGTAGGTAGTTTATTTAAGAAGCCAAAGGATCCAGATGGATGTCTTACGTCTGACAACTGGAAAGAACGATCCAGAAAGAAAGGGTTAAAGGAAGTTAAGAAAGATTTGAGGGTGGTAATGAGTCTTGGAAGCCTGCAGTACTGGTTTACCTATTTGTATGTATAATACAAAATAGCGAGGCCAAACTCTTTTAAGACGCTCGACTTAAATATTTAATTCCATTAATATCCTTCCTGAATCCTGCGTCTTTCCGCGTTCCTCCGCGCAGGTGAAGAGTGGACTCGTGCCTCGCTGTGACTGACGTCTGCTTGATAAATTGTTAATATAGTTAAAAGCTGTGGCGTGTTGTTGTCTCTTCTATAATTCATTAAAACACTTCTATTCCATTTTCATGCGTATCACTTCATTTAGGCGCGCGGAATTGACAGGCGTGGCGGTGCGGGGGGGTGCGAAAGCGCTTTCGGGTCGTTTCAAGTACGCACTCCGCGTAATACAATAATTATTATCGATTACGACTTTGTGTTGTTCGGTGAAAACATTCCGGGGGCGAATTGATTTGTACGTGTCTGTTTGCCGACGTGAAAGAGAAACCGAGGGGTGTGATAGAGCAGGTCGAACGGAAAACGAAAGGGTTTAAATAAATTACCAAAAAAAAAAACATTGGCGTTTTAACAATTTTTAGATTTTCAACGCTTTGATTAACTTAAAGCTCGCTTAATTTCTTTGAGTCGAAATTTTATTTGGCGAATTCCTTTGCCCTCGGCATGGGTAAAAAAAAGAGTGAGCTTAAGGCCGCCTCTGAATAAATCGGCATCAAAGCCGCACGTTCCAAGGCACAAATACTATTTAAAATGTAAATGTAACGTTCGCGTTTGGTACGTAGCAGTGCATTTAAAAGTGTTTCAGTATTTTAAAATAACACACATTTGCATTCCGAATAATAAGTTCTTTGATGTAGCGAGCGCCGGAGCACACGACGCTCACGCTTTGAGAAACATCCGAAGAAGGCCTCACTCTATTTACAGATTAGTTCCTGATAGGAAACATAGAGCTGAAGATATCCGGAGTGGCAATTTCCTCTTTTTTTGTTTTTAAGCGGCTGCGTAAATACACCCGCCTTTATTTCCGCCGTTGCTTGTTCAAGGGGTTCGCGGGCGCGCTCTTTTTGTCCTCCTGCCCCGAATGAAAAGAGCGAATTCTCGATTTGTATTCGTCCAAAGGTCGTCGTCGGCGGCGGCGGTGGTGGTATAAGAAGCACCCCCCTCCCCCTCCCCCTCCAACAATAACAACTTCGGCTCGTCTTTATTATTCGCATTTGTAATAATATTGCCTTTAGGCGTTTATTTAAATTTGTTAAATGCTGTATTTTTTCCCCCCGACGTTCAAACTCCCTCTGACGACGCCCGGAATCCGGAATTTAATTTGTCTGAAAGTTTCTCGAAGAAGCAGCCAACCGAGAGGGTATTGCGTATTTTTCTTAAATGCCTCAGTTACAGTCGAATTTTAAATCGAGAAGTTCTCTTAAATTCATTTGAGTTTCATTCAGGCCCGTATGACATCGCTGATAACTTTTGTATATTTGTTAAAAAAAAAACTGAGAAAGAAAGCAATAAATCTTTAATGTAATAGCCTGCCTCTATCACTGTGTAACAAATTTTTCACAAAAATTTACATATACTATGTTCAATAGTGACCGAGATAGCCGATTATACAACCAAACATACACGTACGGTGAGAATATGCTCAGGAGGGCCAGTTTCCATATTTTTCTTAAACGCCTCACTTACATGAAAATTTTAAAGCGAGAAGTTCTATTAAATCCATTTTGAGGAATTTTATTGAAGTC
This sequence comes from Prosopocoilus inquinatus, assembly GCA_036172665.1. NCBI lineage: Eukaryota > Metazoa > Arthropoda > Insecta > Coleoptera > Lucanidae > Prosopocoilus > Prosopocoilus inquinatus. Next base: position 7,046,361 of record CM069873.1, read on the forward strand.
TGTATAACAACGCTAATAATTTTTGTATATTTGTTAAAAAAAAAAAAAAAAAACTGAGAAAAGAAGGGATAAACTTTTAATATACAGCCTGCCTCTATCACATTTTATTCAGGCCCGTATGACATCGCTGATAACTTTTGTATATTTGTTAAAAAAAGAAACTGAGAAAGAAAGCAATAAATCTTTAATGTAATAGCCTGCCTCTATCACTTTGTAACAAATTTTCCACAAAAATTTACTTATACTATGTTCAATAATGATCGAAATTGGCGATTATACAACCAAATATACACGTATGACGATAATACGCTCAGGAGGGCGAGAGTTGGGTATTTTTCTTAAATGTCTCAGGCCCGATTTTTTCACCTACAGATAAATTTATCTGCCAGGTAGTATCCTCGGAAACTATTATCGATACAATGGTTTTCAAGGTTATTACCTGGCAGATAAATTTATCAGGAGGTGAAGAAATCGGGCATCAATTACGTACAAATTTTAAATCAAGAAGCTGTATTAAATTCATTTTGAGTATCATTAAGGCCCATATGACAACGCTGATAATTTCTGTAGGTATATTAATTGTTAATAAAAAACTGAGAGAGAAAGCAATAAACGTTTGCCTCTATCAGTTTGTGACGTAAATAAAGTTTACAGATTGTATGTACAATAATGACTGAGATGGTCGGTTATGCAACCAAATATACACGTGTGATAATAACACACTCAGGTACGGCTAGGTAGACTTCGAGTGCTACATAATTATTCTAATCATCCCGCAAGAATGTCTGGGGTCACTTTAGTTAAAACCGTTTAAAAATAATTTTTTTATCTTGAGAGAATTTAGAATGAAATCTCATGTGATGAAAAAAGAAAAGAAAGACGAAACTCAAAAGTAGATTTCGACTTTACATTAAATACATTCTCATCTTCTGAAATAACCGTAAGTAAATTTTAAAGTCTGCTTTAATTGTAAGAGTTACTTGAAACTGGAGAAAATTTGAACTACAGGCAATTCGAGAAAATCGAAATAAAAAAAAAACATAAGTCAACGAATCAAAAAGAAAAACATAAAGGATTTCAAATTGAATGGCAAGTATTGACTAGTTCTGAGAATTTTCTGTTCAAGCCAATCATTTTCTTTGATCAAAAAACTGTAAAACAAAAAAGTTGCCCAAAAATAAAAAAATTTAAAAAATTAGTTTCCTTCGCACAAATTAATGCGAACTATTTTTATTTTTCGTTATTTTCTGAAAAAGGAGTCGAGATTCAACATGTTCTCCATTTTTTATTAATCGATTATATAATCGATTTTCTCTTGTTTTCCTCGACTTTTTATAAAATCGTCGCAAGGTAAATGGGCTGTTTTAGGTTTTGTCTTTTGTTTTAAATTGTTCGGAGTTCGTTGTCTTTAGTTTCTGTTTTTTTTTGTTTTTATTTTTGTTTTTATTTGTTGGTCTTATCACGATTCGCTTTTGTTTTTCGTATTGCGTATTTTTGAAGCAAGGCAAGTGATTAAATGTCGTAAAAAAAACGATCATCTTCTGTTGTTCTTTTTTTGACTTCTTTTACGACGAAATCAATCGAAATAGCCACAAATTAATGTGAACTGTTTTTATATTTCATTATTGTCTGAAAAAAAAGTCGAAATTCAATGCAACCGATCGCCTTTTGTTTTGTTCAACTTTTTCTAAGATCGGACCCTTTTGATTCTTGTCATTTTTTTTTTTTAATTGTTCGGACTTCGTTGCCTTTAGTTTCTGTTTTGTTTTATTTACGATTTATTTTTGTTTTCTTTTATTTGTCTTACCACAATTCGCTTTTATTTTTCGTATTGCTATGAAGCAAGGCAAGTGATTAAATGTCGTAAGAAAACGATCGTCTTCTGTTGTTTCTTTTTGACTTTTTTTACGACGAAACCAATCGAAATTGTCACAAATTAATGTGAACTGTTTTTATTTTTCGTTATTTTCTGAAAAAGGACGTCGAAATTCATCGTGATCGATCGTCTTTTGTCTTGTTCAATTTTTTATTAAATCGGACTGTTTTGGTTTTTGTCTTTTTTTGAAATCATTCGGAATTCGTTGTCGTTAATTTCTGTTTTTTCTTTTGCCCATTTATGACTCGGTTTTATTTTTATTTGTTTTGTCTTACTGCGAGGAATGAAATTGAAATTGCTGTGAGCCGTTTTTGTTTTTTGTTTTGCTGCGAAACAAGTGATTAAAATTCGTAAAGAAAAGATCGTCCTGTTTTTCTTTTCTTTTTATTTCTCTTTCTCTTCCAATCGGAACCGAGCGATCGTCTTGTGTTTTCTTGCCATTTCGAATCGGATTCATGGAATATTTGTCGGTTGCATAATCGATCATCTCTTGTTTTAATTTTTGATCAACTTTCTGATCAACCTTCGTTAGTTCCTCCGCCAAATGAAAACGGAGGAGAATCAAAGGGCTTTTAATGAAATTGTTCATTTGATTTCTATTTGTTTTTATTTCCACGAAGAAATTAAAATCTATAGTCATCGACCTCGTGTTTTATTTTCTGTAATTTTTTTTTCTTTTTATATTCTGACCGAAGGAATCGATGAGGGCCTCAACCGTCTACGTTTTTTTTATGTGCTCTTTATATCTTTGTTTAAGAAAGAAAAAATGTCAAAAACACAAGTTTTAGGAAACTATTGATGGGAACAAAACACGTTACAAAAAGAATCTCGTGCAAAAAAAAAAAATTATAATACCTATGCCAACCAAGCTTTTGTTTTTCTTTTGGTGAGCTGTAAAATTGGTCAGTTGATTACGATTATATTTTTTGCTTTAAACAAAGAAATTAAAATCAAAAACCCTCGACCGTCTTTTGTTTTCTATATTTCATTTTGTCTTTTGATCCAAGGAATGGAAGAAGGGCCGAATCGTCTGTGTCTACTTTTAGTTTCCCTTTTCATATTTTTGCTTAAGAATAAGAAAAATGTCAAAAACATAAGTTTTAGGAAAATATTGATGAATTGAACAAAAGCTCGATAAAAAAGAATCTCGTATAAAAAAAAGAAAATTATAATAACTATGCCAACCAACCTCTTGTCTTTCTTTTGATGAGCTGCAAAACTGATCATTTGATTTCGATTGATTTTTTCTTTTTTTTTTTGCTTTCCACGAAGAAATTAAAATCAAAAACCCTCGACTATCATTTGTTTAAGAAAAAAAAAATGTCAAAGAATACAAGTTTAAGAAAATATTGATGGGAACAAAATCTCGATAGAAAAGAATCTCGTGCAAAAAAAAGGAAATTATAATAACTATGTCAACTAAGCTTTTGTCTTTCTTTTGAGCAGCGAAACTGATAATTTGATTTCGATGTTTAATTTTTTTTTGCTTTCTAAGAAGAAATTACCATCAAAAGCCTCCGATCGTCTTTTGTTTTCTACATTTCTCTACGTTTTTTGTTTCCTTTTTTCTATATTTTTGCTTTAGAGCCATTTTACATCTGTCAAAGTTTGTTACAATTTCTTACGAAAAATGAAAAAGAAGTATCGATTAGATATTTATTAGTCCGGATTCAACCAATGAACGTTAACTGTGGTAGCCTATCTCTCTCACTTTGTACAAGATTTTGTACAAATTTTGGTAGATGTAAAACGGCTCTAAGAAAGAAAAAAATGTCAAAAAACACAAGTTGTCAACCAAGTTTATCATCGTAATGAAAGCAGGGATTTTGTTTTTCTTTTTACGAGCTGTAAAGCCAAACAAAACCATTTGGTTACCATTTTCTTTTTCTGCTTTTGACGAAGAAAAAACAATAATCAAAAGTTCTCGATCGTATTTTGCTTCCACATTTGGCTGCCATTTTTTTGCTTTTGAGGAAGAATAAAAAAATAATCATTTTTTTTGCTTTTGAAGGAGTACAATGTTAATCAAAAGTTCTGGGTCGACTTTTTTTCTGCTTCTTTTGTCGTTTATCTTTTGATCTACGGAAAAGGAGCACTTCAATAAATCTACTTGTTTTCACTTGTTTCATTCAACAAAGAGGAAATGTTTTGATCCAAACTTAAAATTACAAAAAGCAAACGATAGAAATAGAACTACTTCTACAGCTCTGAAACTCATGATTGTTGGTTTGTTCGATTTAAATAACGATTCGATTGGTTAGTTTTAGCGTAGCCAATTTTGTGTGTCGACGTCCAGTACACGTACAGAGAATTCATAATTGATTGATTCCCACGTGACTAACTTCAGCCTAATAGTTAGACAACTAACAATACATACGAGTGACGCTATTATTAAATGCAGCTAAATACTAATGTTTCACAAACAAAGGCCTTGAATTTTATCCAATTTTTAAGTAGGTAATTGGTTTGGTAAGGTCCAAGGTTACCTGGAATTCATAATAATAAGAAATAATTGGAGATGTAAACACGCCCGGAATTCTTTTCTTATTTTTTTGTTTCACGTGACACACTTTCGATCCTGACAACAATGAAACGACCCCCTTGTAGAGAGATAGGTGCGTGCTTTGATTTTACGACGTTCCGTAACGGCCGTCGGGGCGCGGCTCCCGGCGTTATTAAAACGAATTTTTACAACGATAATGCCCCCCGCGCCGTCCCCTGCTTAACGCGCCTAATTAAATTTTCCTTTTGACAAACTATCCGCGCGACCTATTTCACGCAAGCCATTCCTCCTGCGTTCTAACGCGAGATAAATTATTAAGTCCGCAAACTTGCGCGTATCTCATACATAATGCACCCCCGAAGGTCTCTCTCTTCCACCCTCACCGATATCAAAGTCACGTCCTGTGTGCGGCGCGAAATAATGTGGCACGCAATTTCTTTATCTTCGGGAAGGTGGCACTCCTCTATGACGACGACGACGACGACGATGACGCCGCGACGCTTATTGATAAAGACGGCGCCTTTTGCTTATCGACAGGTGGAGTGCGTCGGTACATTAAGGGTGTTTTCTATACACGTGTGCGTGTGTGTGTTTGAAAACTGAATCATCATGTTTGCGAATACGTCGGAGGAGCAGGAGCGATAAGTTCGCTTGATCTTAATTTGTTGCGAGGAAAATGGGGGGTTGTTTGAGATATCTGATACCGCAGGAGTGAGTGAGTAACTTGCTGAAAAATTGCAGGTCCGGATTCATGCATAATCCAAACACTATACACGATTTTCGAACATCTCTTGTGTAAAATTTAAAGAAGAAGCAAGCAAATGAGTTCAAAAACTGTCCCTTAACTTACCTGTCAGAGTCGATAACAAAGTACAGCAGAAGTTAACACCCATTCCAGTCAATTCACTCAGTGAAGATAGGGGTGGATTCCAAATGCCAAATGTGAAAATAAGTCGAGGACGATGAAATTGAAATTAAAAAGAAAGTCACGAAATACTGAAATGATTTTCAAGGCATGTCAATCGATTTTAGAACACAATAGAAGTCAACGCGAGATTCTAATATATGAAAAAGAAACCTATCAGCGAGAAGGACACGCCTAGTCACTAACCAAGAATTATGAATTTTATTTGATTTGTAAAATAAAAGATGAATTTTCATTTAATTCAAAATGCCCTCGTGCAAGAATTCCGGATAGGCCGTAAAAATAAGAACTTTCACACACTTTGCAACAAATTCTACAACAATGGTGTAGTATAACAAAAAGAATAACACGAAGGCCGAAGGCGACATATAAAGCAGAACGTAGAACGTTGTTGGATAACAGTCGAATTATGCAGGGTTATGTCTGAAATAGAGCTGTAAAGTATTTCTTTGTCGTCAGCAATGGCTTGCAAACTATTACAATATAACCAACGCATTTAAATTATTGTTTACGTCTTGAACAGAATTAAAAATATTTTCTTAAAATAACAAGTCACCGAAGGCCTTCAGCTGATAATTATAACTTGCAACGTTACAAACACTTTTCAAAATGAAAACTGCAGCGTCGACGCCCCGGCATAAAATCAACCCCTGCGTAGCTTCCCATCCCCTTTGCTCGTCCGCGTTATTAGGCACGAAGAACAGAACAAACCGGGCGGTAATTACGCCCTCTGTAAGTAGCGAAGGTGGTGCATAAAAGCTCTAATTGCGATCGGCGGAGGCGCGTTTGCGGTGAAGTCGTCGACGACGTCGAGGGAACCACTTCGCCGTGTCTTCGTTGTTAGAGGTCGACAATTAGCGCGTCTAGTTAGAGACTCTTCAGCGGCCGCAAACCTCAGGCAGGTGGATCGTTAGAGTTAGTTGAATCTAGAGGGTGTGTGTGTGTGTGTGTATCATGTTTAAAGAAGACATAGTCATCTTTTGCAAGTAAATAAGAAGAAGAAGAAAATGCAGCGCAATAATTAAAAAACGTAGACGTCGTTGTGGACGAACTTAATAGTTTATGGATGGACGTCTCGGGGTTGCAGAGATTCTTTGGTTGAGTCCAGCTTGGCGGCAGCGAGATTCATAGATCTTGGAGTCCAGGGTTGGCAATGCAACGATTTCCGTCTTTTGTTGGAGAATGGCGAAGTGATTCTTTTTACCGATTGATGTCGGAAATTCGTTTCGGTTCATTTATACGACTTTCATTTACATCACATTGCGCACATACACAAAAATTTATCTATGTAATGCTATCTTAAGTAGGCCCTGTTATAGTTTTGAAATAAAAACAAGACTGTACCATAACGCTGCGTCGTTGCAAAAAATACTCTGACCCCCTTACTTAATGAGTGCGAAGTCTTTGCCGACTTTGTAATTCCAGAACGTAATTACACATTATTTTTAATTGTTTTAAATTATTTCCGATGCTTTTTAAATTATACCTAATCAGTACCTACGAAGTCTTTGCTGACTTTGTGTTTTCGGAATGTGACTGCGCATTACTTTTTAATTGTTCTGAATTATTTCCGATGCTTTTTTTAAGTTCTACTTAATCAGTGCGAAGTCTTTGCTGGCTTTGTGACCCTGATCAAAAAATTTTGATGATTTTTCAGGATTCGAAAAATGAAACAACAATGGACGGCGAAGAAGAAAACGGTGACGGTGATCACGACCCGGATTTCCTGGAAAACGGTCGCGACGGTCTCCCCGGAACCCCGGACTCGGCAAACTCGCGCAACGACAAGGAACTCGAAGAACTCATGGACGTGGAATCGAACGCCGCCAAGACGTGCATAATGCACGCGTTGAGCATCGTCAGCGCCCCGACGTCCCAGCCGGGGTCCTCGCCGCCCCCCCTCGCCGCCGTCGCCCCCGTCACTGTACCAGGCGACGAGTGGAAACCCCAGGGGCACACGCGTCTCTCCCCTAAAATACGGCACGAACCTTATTAGTAATTTACGTCTGAACGCTAATTCTAGGATACTTTGTTAGGTTCTTCATAATGTAATACATAACATTTATATACTATTGAACATAAACGTACATACATATATCATTTGAAACGTAATGTGATTAGGGGTGTGTTGTTGTTTCTGTTGTGTTGTTGATTGTCGGTTGGATCGCTTTTTGTGATTTTAATTGTGGAGTGAATACGCGTACGCAGGTAAAATATTTGTTATAAATAATCGCGGTTTAATACCTGTTTGATTTATAAACAAATTTCATTTGCTTCGCTTGAAATATGTAGGTACGGGGCCTATTGTTATTACTAATTGCGAAAATTTATTTGTTGTTTGGAAATGTACGCGAAATGAAATTTATTATTTAAAAAGCTCAACTGTTTTAAAAATACAAGACACATTGGTTATTCGTTTACAAAAAATTTATTATATTTCTCTAAAATTGATCCGAGCAATCAATTAATGCTGTATTTTATTTATTTTAATTAAAAAAAATACATATTTTAAATCACCTTCTTGTAAAAACTTAATATTACGTTTGCCTTTAAAGCTTTCCGACTTAATTTTTTTAATTTTGCGTTCCATTTAGTCGTAATTGATTTTGTGTTTTTTTAAAATTTATTTACTTGCATTTAAATAATTTAAATTCAAATATGCACATTACTTATTTTTTCGTGTATCATCAATTTTCCTTTGGTCATTCGGTTTTAAATAATTTATCTGTTTTGTTTTTTTTATTTGTTCCTCAAGCTTTCTTTTTAGATTTAAATAAAAATCGCTCCATAAAATGGCATAAACCTTACAAGTCACCCCCCAGGTTCACCTACAACGAAAATTCAAAAACGACATATCCTGCGTCCCCGTCTATTTTTTTCTTTGAAGTTCGGATTCGGATTTTTTCAAAATGCTTTATAAACGCGAGCCAAAATTATTATAATGTAAGACGAAACATATTCTAAATTTCAGTTAAACTCGCATGTGGTAATTGCGAGCTTCCTTCTTTTCCGGAAGGACATTAGGCTAAGCTTTCGTTGAAGTCGCACAGTCGCCGTTTAATAAGGAATATTGTAGAAGCTGAAATTTTATTATTATTATTATTATTATTATTATTATTAAAATCGTCTAACGCAGATGGTACGAATTGTGCTGAGGTTGAGAGCAGAGGTTTGCCGTGAAAATTTTAAACACTACCGCCAATATGAAAATTAAAAAGAAAATTATTAAAAGCTTCCGGATACAAAAAAAGCTCCGCAGCTCAATACGTACCCGCAGATTCATTATTATAAAAAGTTACAGAAATGATTTTCTCTTGTAAATATTTGTGTAAATGAACAAAAAAAAATTCGACATATCATAAAACTGTATTCTAAGAAGATAAGAAAGAAGAAAGTTATTATAGCCCGGCGCGGTTTCCCCGCCGTCTTCCCCGCCAAGAAACCGGAAGGCGACCGGAAACGCGCCGTTTTTAAATGTACTTAAATTAACATAGTAGTTATTTATAGATAGAATTAAAGAAACCGTGTTGAAATACATATGTATATTTATAACATAAATTAGAGAGACAGAAAACGTACTTGAATATAAGACCAATTTTATTATATAAATAAATTTAAATAAAGAAATTCGTTGCCTAAATTCGTTCGTGACTATCTAAAATCTAAATGAAAAGTAAAAGAAGTTTTTTCTGAATAGAGGTGCTTTATGACGTTCGTTGTTTTTCTTTCCACCGTGCGAGCGGCGTGGAATTTTTGGTAGATTTTTAGAGTAAATAATAATATTAGTTACTTGTGCGTACTTGCATGAGCGATTCAAAGAAGAATAAAAAAAAAACTGTGAAAACTGTGTCTCTGTCACAATCATTTGTAAAATTTTTGCCTTGTGGAGTACTTAGTACTAGTTAGTGCTTTCGTTTTTTCTCTATACAATATATTATATATATTTTTTTCTTTCTTTACGCTGACGACCATTTATCTATATGTAAATGTAACATACTCTTACAATGTACTAGTCACTAAAATATATGTCCTCCATTGTAACTTGCGTGTTTTATTATTTAATTATTTTTTTTCTTGCACCCGAGCGCAACAACACACATTAATCATCCCCCCCCCCCGAAGAAGTTAATTATTAATTTAACGAGGATGCAACCGAGGACGAGTTAAACTATTTGCTGCAGCGGCGCCGCCTCCGCCCGGAGTGAAGGCAAGTAAGTTAAGCGAAATTAATTGTGAATTATTTATGTCGGAGCGTTACGTAGTCAAGGTAAGTTGTGGATACTTGACGTCGACTTTCAACAAAATGTTAACCGTAATTAGAACGGTAAGTCCTGCACGCGAAATGACAAATTAAAACAACAACAAATTATTACAGGCTACACAAATACACAAAGTTACAACAAGAGATGTCTTTAGGTACGAATAAATAAATAAAAAAACCTAAAATTTTCTCAACCGTTAACACGATCGTTTCTTAAAAATAATAGAAATTTATATTACAGATCCAAAACGCATCTCGAATAACAATAAATAACAACTGTTGTTTGTTCTTGAAAACTAAATGACAAGTAAATTAATTTTTGATCATTTACTTAAGAAATTAATTTATTTGAAACGTTACAATAAAATACTAATTTATTTCAACAGCCGAACGTTCAGGTGTATATTTTAATACGAACTGTCTCTTTCATTCACGGACGGTCGCTTGTATAACCCGGCTGGTTATGTGAAAATTCGTCGTAGCACAAGGACGCTCCTCGAGCATACTCTCTCTGATGCGCCAGGCTCTGACGCATTTTATCTATAAACTATACCATAAGTATAGTTTTCTTACTTTGGTTTATGTACATTTACTTTACTACCACCTGTTACATGCAGAGGGGATGATTCTGATTTTTTTAAATAATTAGTTAGATATGTCTAAATTTTCTTTTTCTTGGCTGGGTAATCTCCTGAAAAAAATTCTTAAACTGAAGTCGATTTTTCGCCCGAGTTTAAAAGTCTGAAAACCCGGGCCGAACACAAAGGAACAAATTAATTAATGAAAGTTAATTAATATCCATTGTTCGGGCGGAACAAGAATCTCAAAATCGCTTTCAATGCAGGCGACGTCGAGAGGCGACGCGAAAATTGGTTCATCCTCTTCGCTGAAGAGTTTAAACAGTCAACATTCCGACAATGCGAGACCGGGACGACGAAGAGCGAGAGCCCTCGACGACAACTATTCCTAAAACAATCGTTTGTTTAAGGCGAACGGATTAGGATTTGTTTTTCCCGGCGTCCTTAATACGCAATTTGTCGCTGCGAACTTCCATTTATTCCGGCACTACAAAAACACTTGCCGAGCGCGCTCCCTCTCTCTCTTTCTCTCTCGCCGAGCGCTTTCCGAACGAATTAAAATTAATTTTAAATGGGAAGCTCTCCCGGAGTGTTCTCCACACTGCTTACGGGAGGGGTCGTTCGAGGGTAATTAAGAACTGAAAAAGTTTATTCGGCGGCTTTAATTAATTACGCGCAAATTTCAACTTTTCGATTTTTCCCGTCAACAACGTTTCATCTTGCTTCCAATTCAATCATTTCATCACACCTTCAAATTATTCTTCAAAACACAAGGCGTCGAAGACTCTAAAATAGGCAACCCATCAATCAAATCAGAAGTAACATCACATTTTTATGACGCACTAAAAACACCGAAGTAGAATGGGTTGCCTATTTCTATAATTTTAAGGGGCCTGAATACCGTGTGTGTTTAAAAAAAATAAATTAAATTAAACGATAATAAAATAATACCTTCAGTCATCTCTGTGTAGATTGGATTTTCGTAAACTTTCCAGAATCTTCGTAATTCGAAATGGTACTTTGTTAGAATGCGAATTTCGTCGTTCGCCAAAACCAACGGACGTGATCTTCGGTTATTTGTAAGCCGAGCAATTTATCAATGGGTATATCTAAAAGTTGGTTGCCGAATGTGGCGTCGCGGCGGTAATCCCGAGGCGTAAGGAAGATCCATAGGGAACTCTGCACGCGTCCGACTAAGAGGATTCCGGAGCCCGCGGGAGAACACTAGATTTATGTCGTAAGCGTGAAATGTCCGCACGGAGCTTTATTGCTGTCTTTTGATGTGTGTTTCGGGAGTGACGGCCGTTAGCTCGTGTCGACGCCACGGACGTCGGTCGTCGAAGACGGCGACGGCGACGACGCCCTCGCCCGAATTTGTGAAGTATTGGATTAGGCGCGGAGATTTACAGCGGAACACTCCAAATACCGTCTGAAATTACAAGAAATAAGCAAATGCCATCTTAACTAGACGAAAACATGTCGTGAAAAGTTTAAAGAATACAAAAAAGGGAAAATTAAGTAGCGTTCTTAATCAAATTTAAGTTATGCAACAAATACACATACGCCCTTATCTAATGTGGATCGATGGATGGCGGAGTATTGCTACCAACTGAATGAATTTACATTATCTCTAGAATAATTAACGAAAAACGGTGGAAAATTAGCGCTGAAACTTTACTGAGCTTTTACGTACAGTCGCCAGCTCACGCCGGTACGTCGAGCCTCGTGTGTGTCGATGGTTGCCAACTGCCGGACGTCCGTGGCCTTAGCGATGCCCTCACGTATTCGACCTTCGTTGCACTTGATTCGCCTCCGGGGTACGTTAAGCGATGAAAAAGAATCGCCGAAATATAACAGAGCCAGAAGAAAATTGCAAAACGAGAAAAAGCGGATTCCTTCGTTGGAACAAAGAAATCGTATAAAACATGGGTAGCCAAAATGGAGTCTCAAATTACGTTTAATTTAACGGGAAAAGAACCGGTCAACCGCTTGGCAAAAGTTGTTTAAAGTAACTTTGCAGGTTCACAAGGCATAAAGAATTCCAGTAAACACTGTAGTTATTTAGAACCTTGCATAAAATTGGAGCGACGATTCCCGGTACACGTCAACACGTCTGCACCTTAAAATGACGAAATGCAAAGTAGACGCCGGAAGAAGTTGTGAGCCAGTCAACATGGCTAGTAAATTAGAATACAAAAATGACTTCTTTTTTTAATAAAAAAAAACTCGATGTTAAGTAATGAAAAAGATAAGATCTAAATCTTGTAATTATTGAATTAGCCGACAAATTTCTAACAAAAAAAGAGCACAGTTTTTGTTCGCCGGCGATCCCCATATCGGTGGCCAAACTCCATTACCCAGAATTAAAGCCGGAATCTTCCGGGCGGTTCGTTTAAATATTAATTACCGAGGAGAAAGCGCGCGCCCGCTTTTTTAACTCTCACCTGTTTTCTTTGGCGCTTTCGTAGTTTCCGGAGCGCGAAAAAATCCCTTTTGTACTCACGCCGACACAAATTATTTTCGTCGTCGATAGGCCGACGCTAATCGTTTTTGTTTTCGAAAGTTTTGCAGCCTCGTTAACGCGGCTTGAAAAGATTTCGTGTTTTAATTTGTCGATCACTTATAAGGAAGTTAGCCGACCGACCTCTTGGAACAAGGTTAACCGAATAAATTAAAAACGGTACGTTTCTTGTAAGACAGAAAAATTATTTTCTTTGTTTGTTTCTTTTTTCTTTAGAACAAGCGCACACCGCCTTTATAATCTACTTTTTTTTTTAGAATAAACGCACACCGCTATTGTGATCTACTTGCCGCCTGTTGTCCTTTTTGGTGAATATTATTGAATATTATCAATGGGAAAGTTTATAATTTTGTAAAATTAAAAAAAGCAAGGTCCATAATTTTCTTGCAATCAATTTTAGGAAAGAAAAGTTTGGAAAATTTAAAATTCCTGCGTTTTGTAATTAAAAATATACAGTGTTGGTCTAAAGTTCATCCTCCCCCCTCCTCCCCCTGTTAATTTTGGAACCAAATAAGTTAGACAGTTCAGCCAAAACCAAATCAAAAGTAAGAAAAAAAAAATACTAATTCTTGAGATATTTATTTTAATTCATTTTGGCAATTTAGTTTCTTTTTCGGTTTGAAGTGATAGGTTTTTATTTGTTTCAATATTTATAAGCCCAGTAGGTTTTATGAAAATTATCCGATATTTAAGGGAACAAGTTTCTGTCATTAACTCAAAAATAACTTAATGTTGTTAAAAACTGACAGCGCCATTGAATGTAGAATTAAAATTCCCTTAAAATGATGTAGCACATAAGTAACCATGCTATTTAAAATCTTGAAGGTCGTAGCAAGGTTGGTAAAACTGCACGTTTCCTCGTTCCCATTTAATATGCAGATTGAAATTTCCTCCCCGCAAAAGTAACTCATGACGTCACACGAAACTTCTATCCGTCTTCAGTGAAGTAAATAAGATGAGTTTTAATCTGTTTCCTAAAGTTTCATCTAATTCACTAAAAATGGAATTAATTCCATGGTCCTATTGATCAGAAAACGCAAAAATCTCGTTAATATGCCCAATGGAATTTATCACGTGACGTGACATAACGAAGTACGCACCCTCCGTCCCCTCCATTGATCAAGGCAACCTTCTAATACACAGTCCAGCTCTACCAACCTTGGGTCGTAGTACGAGCAGCGCCATTTTTTATCAATTTAGAGTTTTCGGTTTGGAGTGAAAGATTTTTGATTGTTTTAATATTTATAAGCCTACTAGAAATAGCGATTTCATTAAAAAAAATATGCGATATTTAATAGAACAAAGTTTTTGTCATTAAATCAAAAATAAATGAAGACTGTTAAAACTGACAGCATCATTGAATATAGCATTAGAGCTTCTTTAATATTATAGGTCACTTAAGCCGCCATGCCATTTAAAATTTCAAAGTTCATAGTGCGCGAAGCGCCATCAGGCGGATACTCTAGAGTAGTTTTACCTCAAGAAGTATAGTATTCATTACTTTGATTTGGTTTTTGTATAAACTTTCTATCTTGTTAGATTCCAAATTAATATGGGTGGAAGGAACTTTAGACTAGCACTGTATAATAAAACAGTTTGCGACTGAAGAGAAAAGCGGGACGACGAAATCTGTATACTTTTTAAAGCCTTTATCAGCCTTCAAATTTTTAAGCTGCAAGAATTTGATTTTACTAAAGTCATCGACGCAGGTCGGCATATTTCTTGGTACACAATATTAAAAAAAAAATTAAAAAAAATTACTGATAGAAAGCTTAGAACTTAGAGAACGCGGTTTCAAGTAACAAAGTCACGTTCAAAACTGTCTATGTTTTGCCTCTCCTGTCACGTGGAGGGCTTAAGGTAACTGAAAATTCTTGGAACTTGACTCAAACCAATGTGTCATCTAATTTCCGGGAATTTTTAGTGCAATGTAACTTGGATGATTGAAGTATTCACTTCATTTTGCGTTTACGATTTATTTTCTAATTTACATGCATTTAATTTAAGGTACCTACAAAAATCTGATTTTTACAACCCCACTGAGCTCTTGTCATGCCCTCTTTATTAAACTTGAATGGAGAAATCGATCCCCTTGTTACATTGTTACATTATAAATGGACTGAGATTCTCTGCGTTTTAAATTTATTATGGGAACATCTAGCATGATTTCAATATTAAATTCTTGTACAGAACACCGGTTTTTTACACTGCGCTCATGTAGTTCTGAATATTAAACGGATCGGTGTGTTGCAAGTAATTTTTGAAATAAAACAGAATACAAATTAATTTTTTTTTTAAGCCCGATCCGTGTGTTATATCGAAAACAATTTCGCGCGGAAATTAAGCCCGACACAGACGCAATTTCCCAGTTTCCCGTCCAAATTCGCGCCATCACGCGACGCTCTGTTTACGCACCAACCCCCGCGGCACGAAATTTATTAAAACTTATTTGTGTCATACACCTTCGACAAGGGCCGAGCGAGCGAATCCTTTGTGCGAGAATGCGTCCGTCTGCCTCGCATTCCCTCTTTGATTACGGGGTAGAAAAATTGGTGGGTTGGTCTCGTCATAAAACACAATTAGCGCTGCGGTGCAACCCTGTGCGGGCACGGGAGTGGTGATGAATGCTCTGTCAGCGTAATATAACGGCAGCACGCGACAGCACAGCTTGCTAAGCTTTTAAATGTCCTAAGTGAGGTTAATATACGCTCCGAGGCAAAAAGCACGGACCAACACCCATTAAAATGATACCTAGTGTTTGCTATGTCTATATAAAGTCTGCAAATTTATTAGTGGTATAACTATACGAGGTTACACCACTGATCACAGTAACTGACTTAATCATCGATGAAAAAAAAAACATTTACAGGAAACATTCTTAGATGATAAGCATCGGAACATCGGACTCCTGTAGTCAGGCACTCATTTAGTTATGTTCCAATAAATAATCTTTGAGGTAAAGAACTCTTGACGCGAAAAAAATATACCCGACCGCGGGTAGTTAGGCAAACAAGCCACCCCTGAAATACGATTTCTCAGTTTGTAGCCTGGCTTGAGGACAGAGCCAAAAATGCATCGTCCAGATGTTTTCCCCACGAATGCCAGAATAGTGCCGTTGTAAATTAATTAATTCCAAAAAAAATAAGGCTAATCGAACCCTGCCTGCATTTTCAAATTCGCCCAATATGATGCACACCACCAGAAATACACACCAACAATGACTATTATAGTAAATAAGTTACTATGAGCACCCGCGTTGCCAAGTTTGAAAATTTTTGTTCAATCTGGGGAATTCTTACTTACAAAAAGCAGTGTATAATTTATCGCCGGAAAGAGAAATTTCACATCTGGCAACGACCTCTCACAACTTAAATAAATTATTTATAATTGAAGTTGGTTCTTGTCCGATAAAAATTGTAAGTACAAAGTTTTTTTTTAATCTCAAACCGGACGGAAATATGAAGGGAAAACACTCAACGTTTCGCTATAGATTTATAGCTTCGTCGGGAGTGAAAAAAGTAAACTCGAAAGCTGTAAATCCATAGCGAAACGTTGAGTGTTTTCCCTTCATATTTCTGTACGGTTTGAGATTAAAAAAACTTTCCATTTAAATAAATTAATTAATATTAAAATGGCGCCCTTTTGGCAAATAAAAGAGCTCGACGGAAAACAAGGTGATTTACAAAGTTTACAAGTTTGAAAATTTTTGTTAAAATCTGGGGAATTCTTACTTACAAAAAGCAGTATAATTTATCGCCGGAAAGAGAAATTTCAAATCCGGCAATGACTTTTCAGAACTTACATAAATGAATTAATATTAAAATGACGCCACTTTTGGCAAGTAAAAGAGCTCGACGGAAAACAAGGTGATTACAAACAGTGAGTGGCCAGTTGCTAAAGAAAGGAATATGCAAGTGGAAGAAAGATAGAGAGACATTATTAAGATATGGACCTAGCAGATCTGTAAAAAAAAAAATTAAAAATAAATATTTTTTTCAACACACGCGCACATATCTCAAAGACTGCTCAAACCTCAAAATGAAGTAAGTGCTTCATGGAAATTACACAATTGAAAACATCGAACCGATTGCGGGGCGGGGGGGATTAGAGGGTATCGTTAAGTCAGCGTTTCCCAAACTTTTAGGTTTCGCGACCCTCTTTTGCGCTCTGTTTTGATTCACGCCCCCCCACCCATCACTTTCGAATCTCGAACTTGAACACCGATACTAAACGATTATCAAATGCTTTCATAATACTTTTTTAAATATTTGAGATTCATTCTTACATTTCATAGTTGACAGTAATAGCAAAATTGTTGTATTGAAGTTCGTTTGCATATCCTAAAATACATTCACACATTTTTTTTTCTAAAACTGAACATCGAAGTGTTTACATTGTATCTTCAAAGTAAAAAAAAAAAAACTCAGGGTATCAGTACACTCGCGAATATTAAATTTTGGTCGTCACTGTCAATAAAAATGTCAGTTTCAAATCAGAAATTTTCATTTGTTTTTTTACCATGAAAGTGTCAAAATAAGTTTAAGAGACTATTCCTGGCATTCAAAATTAAGACACGACCCTCTTTAGTTTTAATAAAAACAAGTTTAGTGCCAACCTTTGCCATTAATGACGACAAACATTTGTTATTCACGACTGTATGTATATGCAATTTGTTGAAAAAAATAACATAATAAATGAGTTGCAATTTGCGTTTTTCAATTTTGTTATATTTATATTGCTGCGCCCCCGTTTGAAGACTTACGCGCCCCCCCGGGGGGACGCGCCCCACAGTTTGGGAAACGCTGCCTTAAGTCCTTCAAAGTACACCTTCAAAAGTGAATTACGTTCTCCGGTCGATGCTAGCATGAATATCCGTCAGAAAAGCAATCAAACCCAAAAACAAAATAAAGAAGAAACAGAAAATGTAGTTAGGCCTGTGGGGGTACCTCTAGGCGGTTTACAGGAGTCCCGTTTGTTTTCCGTTTTCGTTCTGACTTCCAAAACCAGGAAATTTTCACAACCAAAAAGAAGTCAACCAAAAGCAGTGTGGAATAGGAGCCTCAAGAACTACTTAAATTTTAACAAGGACAAGAAAAAAAAGAGATTATTTGAACAGTACAAAGAAATCAGGCAAGCAGCCTTTCAAGGTCATACGCAAGATTATTTTCTAAAATTCCATGTACGAAAATAATCCAAAATTAAGCGATTAAGGGATGAGTTGTGCAATCTAACGTTCAAAAGACAATCACTGGAAGGGATTAAAGAGTTACAAAAAATTGAAAACTGTTGATTTGACAGTTTATGTAGCCCGTCAAGATTTCCTTTATTCTGTTCTTTTCAGTTTTCTTTTTTCTGTTTTCTATGGTCACCCCTAGGTATTTAAAATGGAATGGGATGTTCCTATGCAAGTCACGTTTATAAAAGCCAAATATTGCTAAATATTTAAAGCATTAATCTGCCTTAATTGTACACTATGTAAGACGTCTCTAAACAATTAAATAAATTTATTAATAATTAAAGGAAGAAGTCGTCTTGCATAGGAAGATCCCGAAGAAAGAGAAGAGAGAGCTAAATGTAATTTGGCAGTAACCTTGAAATTGTCTGAGCTTTATTCTCTCGGTCCTGGCAGAAAAGTAAAACTTTTCAATGTTTTCGTCTGTGTATCTGCGTACAAATTCCGGCTCGGCCGTTGGTTAGGAATTTTTGTAGAACTCAACAAACTCCACACTCAAATTTAACGAAAGGTTGGTGTGAAATGCAAAGGACGACAAAAATATAAAGATATTATGTGGGGGCGAACGGAGGTTCTTAAAAGGATTACTGTTGAATTATGCAGGCATACGTCGCTTTTGCACAGCACTTCTTGTTCCACAAAATCTTGAATCCTGATAAAAGAAAAAATGAGTACTTTAATTCGCAGAAGAAATAATAAACTCAAGAAAAAAGAATATCGGAAAGTACTTTGCTGAATTCGTTTTATTTTATTGTAATTTTTCATATTTTGTTGCTTTTTTGTCAAATTATTTTTTATGTCACATTAGCGCTTTTGCATTTTTCATTATTTTTGTTATTTTTGTGTTTCTTTTTGTTTCAAATATTACATCAGAGCAGTATCGTCAATTTCCCCTGAAAAACAATTTCTCTCATTGTAGTCTAGCTTGAAGTCAGAGCTAAAAATGCGTCTTCCAGAAGTTTTCCCCACGAATGCAGGAATAGGGCCGTTGTAAATTAATTAATTCCAAGAAAAATAAAGGCTAGTCGAAACCTGCCTTCATTTTCAAACTTGCGCCCAATACGCACACTACCAGAAATACACACCAGCAATGACTGTTATAGTAAATAAGAGAGCGGTGGAGGGGGGGGGGGAAGGTTATTAAAAGGGTTACTTTTGAATTATGCAGGAGTACGGGTGAAATAGAGAGTAGGTTCTTGTTCGACAAAATCTTGAATCCTGATAAAAGAAAAAATGAGTAACAAACTTTGATTCGCAAGCGAAATAACCGGAGTTTATTATCGCAGCCTTGGCAGGAAAGTAAAAATCAATTGGAGACGAAAAAGTAATTCTGCAGGAAACGAAGAACGTGTAAATACGAATGACAAATAATTGAAAACTCAAGAAAAAAGAATATCGGAAAATACTTGGCTGAATTCGTCTTATTTTGTTGTAATTTCTCATATTTTGTTGCTTTTTTGTCAAAGTACTTTTTTATGCCATATTAGCGCTTTTGCGTTTTTTAATTATTGTTGTTACTTTTGTGTTTTTTTTTTGTTTCAAATATTACATCAGAGAAGTGTCGTCAGTTTCTTTCGTTTTCCTATCGTCTTATTCTTCTTCTTACTTCGTTGCGTTCGTTTCACATCCTTTTTTGTATCTTTTCTTTGCTGTAACTACTCTTTCATTCACGTTTTTTTTTACAGTTTTCCTTTTTTTACCAATCGTTGATTTTGAAAAACATTTTGATTTTTGATTTTTTGTTTTCTTGTCCATCTTCTCCACGTTCATTTTTTTTATTCTTTAAACTTACTGTCGGAAGCAAAAAAAAGTAGACAAATTACAGTTTCCTGTAATCATTCTTTCTGAAGATGGTAGTGATTAAAGACGATTTCACAGATAACATTTAAAAAATTTAAAAGCTCTCAAAATTAAAAATTAAAAATATAGTAAAATATAACAAGTTTAAAACTTTGTAAAATCTGTCTATTCGTGTTTAATCGATGGCATTTTGAGAAAGAATGATTACAGGAAACTGCAGATTGTCTACTTTTTCTTTGCTTTCGACTGTACATTTCTTTCTTTCCGTCACGTCAAATAAATTTTTCGTTTCGATTCCTCTCGAATTCTGCCGGACTTTGATTTAAAAAAAAATTCCTGCAAGAGAATCGTGAATTTTTTACCCCTTCGTCCACCAGATTGTTTACATTTTTGTAATTTTTTAAATCGCTTTTGTTTCTAGTCAAATTAATCTTTCTTTTTGTTACTCTGGTGTTTTTTTTTTATTACAAATATTACATCGGAATAGTAAGCGTCCTCAATTTCTTTTATTTTCCAGTCGTATTGTACTTCTTCTTCATTCGTTATGTTTATTTCATATCTTTTTTTGTATGTTTCTTCGCATTATCTGTTCTTTTTTCCATTTACGTTTTTTTTAGTTTTCTTTCGTTTTTCTGTTTGCCAGTTCGATATTGATTTTGAAAAACATTTTGATTTCTTGCTTTCTTCTTGTGGAGTTACATTTTCCTGGCCTAGCTTTTTCCATGTTGCCTGATCGGCGGGTGGCGCCCATAAATTTAACAACTACCTGTGCAACGCCGTCTCCGCTGAGTGGACACTTTTTTACCTTTCCATTTCATAGGGTGTCGCTTCCTGTATGTTTTTAATGGAATTCTGAACTGTACGTGATGTAAAATGAAATGACGATAAACGCATACGTTGTAACATCAACAGTATTTTCAATTTATCGCCCGCTCAACTGTGGAGGACGAAGCGAATTTTTATTCCGTTTCCCGCCTCTAATCTCGTGAAACGCCAATCTGATTCAATTCACCCCTTTAATAAAATCGGCGTTTCGGATTATAACAAGCCCCCCCTTACACAATATATCAATTCGAGGAATAATTTTCACCGAAACGACAAGAACGCACCGAGAGGCAATTTCGTCGGGCGGCGGCGGCGGGCGGATCGATGGGCTTGTTAAAAGTGTCACAGCGATGTAAGTTATTAAAAGTTAAAGTGGAGTGACTGGGATAATTTGGAGGACCGACGTGGAGCAGACACGGATCTCATCAATCATACTCCGAACGTAACACACTCTCGCAACTAATCAAGAGCAGATCCCCGGAGCTCGCACGCGGACTCCGATATTTCCTAAGCTCTTAATTGTCAGTTTATGAACGCCAGACGAGATACGGACCATGAATTAGCCCGTTATGCTGCAATTAAGACGGGCGTGGGGCGGCCGACGTGAACGTGAACGTTACGTACCTCATATTTGTAAATTTGAGAGAGAGACTGCGGCGAGGGGGGGAAATTTTAATTAAACCCCCTCTATCTGCCTGCCGTTTTGGTAATTATCCAACACTGAAATGTTTATTGCGCTATAATATTGAACTAATTTAATTACCGGTGTCAACTATAATAATTTCGTTGACAATTTGTTTTATTTTAATTTTAATTTGCCAGTTCCAAAAGATGAAAATTATAAACAACCAAACGAATACATGATTTACATTTTTTTCTTTAAATTTAAATATAATTGCCTATGCAGCTTCTTTCTGGCATCGCATTTCTTGCCACCTCGTCTCAAGTCATGGCGGTTAATTTTTAAGATATTTCAATCGGATTCGATCAATCTTATCTACCATGAGTTTTTGTTTTAAGATGAGATATTGTTTATGTTAGCTGGTGTCGCGAGTCTAAATGAAAGCTTTATCTCAGACCAGAATTTTAAATAAAATTACTTTTTTTCCATATTCTTCCATCTATTTCTGTTATGATGAGTCTAACTTAGAAGGGCCATCCGAAGATTGTGGGCAGACGAATTGTAAAAACGAATTCCGTCGGAAAAGTTTTGTATTAGCGCCGATTAGCGAGAAGTGCATAGCTGTGTCACAGCTCGCCAATGATGAATTAAGCGAAATTAGTTCGGAATACCGCACTAAGTGAACACTCACTCGAATAAAACTGCACCAGAATTTCCAGACTTTCCAAAACGACGATCGCCCTTAACGAAGAAAACAGGCGTTTTAAAATAGATTCGCCGCGAACGGGCCGTACAAAGCGTTTCAAAATAGATTCGCTGTGAATGGACCGTACCTACCCATGATTAGGTTAATTGAACAAAACGGCACAAAATTTCCAGATTTTCCTAAACAAAAAAAAGACAAACACAGACGTTTTAAAATAGATTCGCTGTGCTAACGAACCATCCATACCCACCCACGATTACGTTTTGATTATTTCAGTGCGTATGTTCGAGTGCGTTTGTAATTTGGGGGGGTGGAAAAAAGCAGCGCCTTTGTGCCCGTGCTGCGAATCGAGTGTTTCAGCGCCCTCGGGCAGTCGGAGGAAAATTCAATTATAACGTCAGAGTTCATTTGTCTCGCCGATATTAAATCTACATCAGCGCCAGCGTCTCCTTTCACCTTTTTCCAAACGTTTCGGACGCACGACGTCACTTCCGCACGCGCAAAATTAAAGCAGAAGGGCAGTTTTCGCGTACGTTTAAAATTCGTCTAATTCGAGAGATTCCGCTTCAGTTAATTTGATTAAAAATTCAATTGTCCCTTTTTTTTAATTAAGTAGCGTCAAATTAAAAATGAAAACTCTCCGGGATTAAATCATAAAGTATAACATGAGATTATGTTCATACTACTATTTTGACCGCTGACAAAAAGTCAAAAATGACCTACATGTAATAACATAATAAAAAATTTGTCGTATTTTCGGATCGATTTAAAATTATCACAGCAGACCGGGAGAAGCAATTCGCCTTTTCTTCGCGAACGGGGAACTTCGGGAAAATAAATCCAAAAAAATTAAAGGGCAAAAAAAGATTAATTCCCAGGAAGATTAACTCAGCGACGAGATAAAACGCGAGCTTCTCAATAAGCTAAAACCCATGAACTGACAGAGTTTTGCGCAGCAACTGTAAACAGAGGCGGCCTTAATAGTTGCGAGGCCCAGGGCGAGGGCCTTAGGTTGGTTGAGAAATCAGAAGCTCTTTGTATTATAAAGAGCAGAAGAAACTAAATTAAAAATTAATAAACTAGGTAAAATAATTTCTGAAACACATCAGATGACTGATATTTGACACGGTTCAGTTTCTTAAATACTATAATAATATTTGCACTGATTGATCCGGACTTTCGAAATGTTCGAATTATCCAACAAAAGACAAAATATCCATTTTGCTATTTATCAGGGCGGGCGGAAGGCGGTAAGCAAGGCATGAGGGCGCCGAAGCAACAGGGGCGCCGAAATATATTAATTAAAAAACATGTTAATTAAAACAGCACAGCTCGAACAAATTCAAGGTTAACCAGACACGATCCAACAGCTGAGAAAAAAAAATTTTGAAGTATTTATTGTCCACCCAATTCAACTGAACCTAACCTAACTCCATTCAACCCAAGTAAAAAAATGGAGAAAAAGAAAAATAAAAAAAATTAAAAGTAAATAAAAGTAATTAAAAACGATTAAAGGCCAAGTTCGACTAATGTCCAGGTCAATCAAACTCGACCCAATTGAATTCCATTCTATTCAACCCAAACCAAAAAAGGATTGAAATCAAAATATCAGTAAGAAATGGTTAAAAATTAAATCTAACTTAATTCCATTCATATCAACCCAAGTAGACTCGTATTGAACTCCATTCTACACAACTAAAAAATTATTTGAAAGATACTTAAAAAAAAATTAAAAAATGTTAAGATTTATGCGTGGATTAAAGCTAAGTTAAACAAATCTCAAGGTCAATCCAATCCAACTGACATCAACCAAACTTTATCTAGCACTAGTAAGAGATTAAAAAATATTAGAAAAACTAAAATTAAAGATTAAAGAAAATAAAAATCAATTAAAACGAAGTTCAACTAACGTCAATGTCAATCCAAACCAACTGTTCTCAACCTAACTCTAAAATTAAAAATTGCAAGAAGAATTTAAAGTATGAAAATTGTTACAAATTAAAAATCAATTAAATCGAAGCTAAATTAATCTGAAGGTCAACATAACTCAACCTAGTTCTATTCAGCCCAAGCAGAAATTAACATAAAAATTAAAAAAAAAACACCAGAAAGTCCGTTGAATGCCATAAAGTTAATTGTCCCGTATTTTAGAATTGTCATTCTCAAACAAATAAAGATTAATTCGCTACGGTTGGCAACACTGTCTGACTTTGAAATTATGGTATACGAAATTTTCCCAATTAATTGCAGTCAATTAAACTGGTTTAAAGTTAAGCAACAGTTTGTCAAAATTAACTTTTTGACACCAAGATTGGAAACATAATGGATATACAGTGGAGACTCGATTATCCTGACGTCAGGATTCGCGATTATCCGGATTGCCAACCGCGATAAAAAAATACAGAATAAACTCATACCATTACGTGTACGCCGGCGAGGTAAGTTGTCTTTCTAATTCTAGAGTTAATAATATGTAAAAAAAAACATTTTTCTTTATACATTCAATTAGGTATCTGGATTTTCGATTATCCGAATGCCTTACGACAATCAGTCCAGTTAATCGAGTTTCCACTGTATTAAAATTTAAAATAAATTATATTTGATAAATATGGAATTACTTACAATACGTTTTCTACGATCGATTTCATGTTTTATAAGAAGCAGGGCCGTAGCCAGACTAAATATTTAGGGGAGGCTTATCGTAGTACAGGGCAGGCCCTACAAGTTTTTATTCCAATGTTTTTACGCATTTTTAAAATAATTTCATGTCAGGTTGGGTAGACTTAAAAATTTCCAGGGCAGGCTCAGCCTCCCTTGGCGCCCCCCTAGCTACGGCCCGGATAAGAAGCTTGTAAAGGATATTTTTTTTGAGACAACGCGAATGTGTTTCTTTTTTTTTGGAAGAGGGGCGCCAATTGTTTAGAAGCAAACTTAAATTCTAAGGAAAGGCACAATATTACCGTGGACTATAAACTCTAGTCCTCATACAACAGATGTTATTCTTGGAATAAGAACAGGACTGAAATATTGTTGTTTCCTCTTAAAGTACGATTTGATGATACTTCCTTAACAAATCGTACTTTGATGATTCATGATGATGATTCATTCAGAAAATTTTTCTTTTTCTTTTTGACTGAATAAGCTTCTAACACGCAAATATTTCCGCATTTATATGTCGTAAAGTTTATGCAGATTTTTGATTATCTGAATTTTGACTGAACTGTCGGATGTTAAACAATTGAACAATTGAGAAGTTTACGTATTGCAGATGGCGCGGGGCCAGGATCCCCGTAGCCATGTGTGCAAAGCGTGCAGTGCACGTGGGCGCCATGTTCAAGGGGCGGCAATTAGCCTCTTAGCCAGTGGACACATGTTATGTGATTTTTTGGCAAAAAGAAATTAATGGGAAATAGTTTCTTGTCTGATAAAAATTCGAAAAAAATTATCCGCAAGACTGAACTGTTTTGATGGAGGTAAAAAAATATATTACGTAAGCTATTGCTTACGGTTTGATATACATATAAAAAAAATTACATTTTACTTTTCAAGTTTTCAGAAATTTAAATTCCTCTTGCTTTTGTGATTTAGTTTCTTTTTTTTCTAATATTAATAACAAGCGGGCTTCGCGTGAAGGAGAATGTTTAGAAAATGAAGGAGAATGTTTAGAAAGTGAAGGAAAATGTTTAGAAAGTGCAGGGGAATATTTAGAAAGTGAAGGAAAATGTTTGGAAAGTGAAAGAAAATGTTTAGAAAATGAAGGAGATGTTTAGAAAGTGAAGGAAAATGTTTTAAAAAAGTTAAAAAATTGATAAATTTTCCCTAATGTTTCAATTTTTTTTTAATTTTTGTTTTTTTTTAATTTTTTGTTTCTTTTTAATTTTTTTTAACAATCTTGATAATTGACGGTTTTTGTATGTCAACCTATCCCTCAGAGGGCGCCAAAGCATGGAGTGGCACGCGGGCGGATTTTGGCCTCGCGGGGGGCCTGCGCGGGGCCCCTAAAAGCGCGAGGCCCCAGGCGGTTGCCCGCCCCTAAAGCCGCCGCCACTGACTCTAAACTAGTTATAAAAAATACAATTGCGTTATACTGACTTCTAAATCTTTCACCTTTGTTCCTAGTTAGAATTGTTTAAATTACTGCTGACTTGTGAAGGAATAATTCTGAACTGTGTCTGACTTTGATTAATTCGAAAATCCTAATGAAAATTTCTTCGAATTTCATTTACCTTACAAAGCTCGCCGGAAATAAATTTTTGACGCGGTTATAATTACCTCGCCGTCGCGACGCGCCGCTAATTAAAGAGTTCCCCGGCGTAATGCGACTCTCGGTTTTCGAACGAACGAACAAACCGCAAAACAAGAGATAATGCGGCGAGAGGGACGTGACTAATTCATAACCTCAAGTTTCCTCAAGTTGAGAATCCGCGAAAATTTCGATAGTTTCGAGGAAATCCGTCGATAATTACCCTTGCCCATCAACAGTCGATAAATATTTAATGCGCCTTACAGCTGTGAGGAAACGTACTGAAAGCTTTAGCAGTCCGTGATGGAAAATCGATGGATGGGAGAGCATCTGAGTGTGGAATGGAAAGTCTTAACTTCACCTGGCCGGAGTTGGATAACGTAATTACTGCGCCAGCCGCATAAATAAATAAATCGTGCAAATGTCGCAGTATTTGTAGCTGTTAATGGTTTATTTCGTCAAATATTATCGCCGTTATCGGTGAAATTTACAAGCATAATATACGTCCGGTCAGTAGTTATTATGTAGCGACGTGATGTATAGTTGAACGGCGCGACAATAAATTCAATATCGCACGCGAATTAATATTTTGAATAGCTTGCATTTACTCATCCATTTAATAACATGAGTTATGAGGTGTTGAGGAATTGATCGGGAGAATTATTTTAGAATACGAATATTGGCGCAGCCAGTAGTATGATACAATAATGTTGTTTTTTTTTTTCTCTTTACTCTCTTCCTGTTCGTAATAAGTAACCAATTTACATACATCTAACTCTAGTACGAAGCCCAGTCAGCGCGAATTTAATACGGAATTATGTTCTATCGTTGCGAGCAGGAGGAAACGCGCGCTAGATATCACCGTATTATGGTAATAATCCGGGAGCGGGAAGAATGCCGGAGGAAGCGCGATAATTGGAAAAAGACGGGGAGGACATTTTACTTTTCATGCAATATTTATGAAAGCCGATTCGGGCGAGTGCGCCTGCTTTATTTCAAATTTAAATTTGATATGCGCGCAAATTGTTGAAACGCGAGACTCGCCCTAAATAAGTTACGGTAACGACGCCGGGACGAGTTTACGACGCGGCCGACAGAGTGCGTAACCGTGTCGCTCGCTCACCGGAAACGCTTCCGCACAGAACTTATTAGTTATTGATGGACCTGATGAACAAAAACCATCCGCTAACTCATTTGAATAATGTTCGAAGGAAAAACCTCCGGAAAAAAGACATACTTGCTCACTTCAGTGTTCCTTCTTTTACAACAAAAAAATAGACTCGGATTGGTTGGATTGAAACCTCTAAGAACCCTTCTTTCTAAATCTTTTAATCTATATCTTTTAAAGAGATAAGCAAACTGTGTCTGATATTTCATATCAGCCAAACATCAGAAACTCGATTTACTTCAGCCATTCTTCGTTCACGCCGTTTCCACTGAGTGGGTACTATTACGTAACGTCTATGTTTTTTATTCCATCGTCTGAACCTAGAAGAGACAACCATTCCATTGTTAAGCATTGCACAAGAGGTGAGGAGGTAGCAGATTAAGTCATTTGAATAATGTTCGAAGGAAAAAGCCTCCGGAAAAAAGACATACTTGCTCAATTCAGTGTTTCTTCTTTTACAAAAAAAATAGACATGGTTTGGCTGAATTGAAACCTTTAAAAATCCTTCTTTCTAAATCTATCATCTATATCTTTTGAAGAGATAAGCAAATTGTGTCTGATATTTCATATCAGTCAAACATCAGAAACTCAATTTGCTTCGGCCATTCTTCGTTTACGCCGTTTCCACTGAGTGGGCACTATTACATAACGCCTATGTTCTTTTATTCCATCGTCTGAACCTAGAGGAGACAACCGTTCCATTGTTAAGCATTGCACAAGAGGTGAAGAGATAGCAGATTAACGTACCGATAAAATTAAAAAAATAAAAACAAGTTTATAAAATTGACATTAATTGACACACGGTCAGCTGAATTTATGTCTTGTATGACTGTACCATAAACCATTAAAATATGTTTCTGTAAAAATCGAAAAGCGTACTTAAATTCAAAATTGAATGTCAAAATTCTATTAATCTTAAAATGTTTGGTTAGGAGAAATGTCAATTCGTCATGATATAAGAGTTGTTAAAACAAAACTAGGTACCGTAGCCATAGTAACGTCTAAGTAATCTGTATTAGAGGGCGTTAGATGTCGTTTGCTAAATGCCAACCTTCTTAATCTCTTCTTAATCCAAATTTGCCTAAAATTGGTACAAGAAATGTCGCCGTTGCGCTCAACGTTTGACAGTTTCCTTAAAATCTTCATCACGTAGATTTGACAATTTTTATTAAACTGTCAAAGATAAGCGAAACATTTACATCCAATTTAGAGAGTGTAATTATACTCGTAGTGAAGGAAAATATTTTAATCATCAATTTATTGTTTGTAGCTTATGGTTACATTGAAGGTGCCGTTTTGAATCGTGACCCATGAAGACAGATTTTAAATGGCCATCCTGTACATATTTTGATCTTTCATTCTTAACTATAATAATAATAAATATAAAATATAATGTCAATTAATTAATTATTTTTTACTTATTTTACTTTTAACTCAAAGAATTTTCTTTTAATTCACAATTTAAAAAATACTTTCTTCGACGATTTTTTTTTTGAAATAAAAATCACGGCACAGTTAAATAAATAAGCTTGAACCACTCTCCAATAGACGGCAGCATCGTTCTTTCATTTGAAATTGATGATAAGTAACTTCCATTAGCGAAGACTTTTTCTCTTAAGAAGTCTTGCGGTTAAGTAAAATTAACTTCAATACCTCTCCACAAGATGGCAATACTGTCCTTCTGTTTGTGAAGTTTCTTCTTTAATCTTGTGCGAAATAATGGAGATAAGTCAATTGATTAATACATCATTTCATAACTAAAAAAAATACTTTCGTTAACGAAGAATTTTTTTCAGTATTATAAAGATTATGTCGTAGTTAAATCACATTAGCTTCGACTACTCTCCAACAGATGGCAGTGCTGCTCTTCCGTTTACGATAAATCTCTCTCTTTTATTGTTGTGTTAAACAATGGAGCTTAGCATTTAATTAAATAAGTTATGTACGATTTACAAACCAAAAATTGAAAAATCTGGATTTTATGTCACGAAAAGACTAAATTTAAAATTTAAAAATTTAAAGATCAGATTTAAATAATCTAAATATAAAAAAAATTAACTTAGATCACGTACCTCACTTAATAATTATTAATAAACAATTTTTTTTGTTGCGAGTTATGTGTATTCCTTGAAAACAATTAAAATTAACTTCGAGTACTTCCCAAGAGGTGTCGCCGCGCACACTCCATCCTAGCCACCGAGTGTTCTATTTGAATTGTTCACCATTCCCAACTTTTTTATTATTTTGTTAATTAACAAAAAATTTCTGAGACTATTTAAATTTATTTAATCATTTGATTACGAAGTAACGAAGTAGTTAAAAAATAATAATAAAAAAGTGATTTGCCGATATCAAAATTAAATTAATTGAGGATTAAGGCTCAATTCTCACACGGCAGCGCGTCGCGTCGCCTTACGTCGCGTCCTCTTGCTGCCTCTAAAAGTTGCCATGGTTTTAAATGAAGCAATTCTCACTCGGCAGCATTTTATGTCAAAAAATTACGTGTAAAAATTTGACACGACGCGACGCGCTGCTCGTGTGAGAATTAAACCAAAGTCATTACAAAATTAGAAAACAAAAAAAAATTGGTGTAGATCGATGTACAAAAGGGAAAACGACAAATCGTCGCTGATCACCAATTGATGGCGCTGCTCTCATCTCATTATTAAACTGATTTTATTCAGGATTGTACCGCTTGTAGAGCTTGGTCTAATCACCAATTTATTCCATCGCTATTTACTCCTTCCTCAGCTACTCTTTTATGTATTGCGTGATCGCGGAGTGGCGCCCATAAATTTAACACCTACCTGTCAAAGCACATAGTATTTTTTCCCACGCCGTCCCCACTTAGTGGGCACTATTACGCAACGTGTACGTTTCCTATTCAATGAATAAAATTTTGTACCGCAATCCCAGGTGAGTTTTATCAACTTATGCCATATTTTGGCTTAACTGGAAGACAAATCGTTGACTTCTTAAGCTTGTACATCATTGATACTGCGGCAAAATTAATAATGAAGTTCAAATTTCATAACAAGAGTGCTGAAAAGAAATTTAAAAAAAATCAGTTGGTAGAATGTCAGGTTTTCTATTAAATTTAAAAAAAAAAACGACGTTTGAGTATCAGAGGCTTTTATTTTATATTTTATTCTAAATGGTTAGGCTATCTATTTCTGAGTTCCCATTGGTTGCCATTTTACGCCGTTTGCAATTCGCTTCCCGCTTCTTCACAATGCTTCACTTGGCATGGCGTACACGTGTGAGTGTGTGTGTTGCATGGTTGACGCAAAATTCTAATTAAAAACAGTGATACTGGAATTTTCGGTGCCTTGAGTGACGTTCGATTTGCTGGATGCTGATTATTCCGAGCGGATAACCCGTTTGCGTCGAACAAAAGGTAATTGCGTGGCAAGGCTAGTGTGACTCATGCTTATATTTGATTTCTTTGTTTCAACAGGGGAATTCGCTTCTTCTCTACCTTTCTCTTTCTCACTATATTGCTATCCTACATTCTTCGGCGAAAATCTTAATAATACCGAGGGTGTAAAACGTGGAGTTACGCATCGGAATCTTCCATCGTATGTGCAACGTATTGAGGCAGCATGCTTTCCGAAGGTCAACCGAACACGATAGTAAGTTGGTAAACTTAAGGGAACTGAAGTGTGACTTCTCCACGAGTGATGACGCCGCCGCCGTACGGTGACATTCGACTGCGTTTTATTACTTGGAATTTTTTTTTGCAATGTTATCATATCATCATATCATACTAAAAATAAACTTCATTAATGAGAGATAAAAAGCGTATGAAATTGCAATTCCGAGAAATGAAAATCAGAGGAAATTTATGTGCAAAACTTTGATGTTAATCTTTGCGGTACAAAATTCCTTTGATACCTGGCCTAAATTCGACCAAAATCTAGACAAATGCGTGCGATAATTCAGGAATTTTTGTTTAGCACTCCATTAATAAATTGGATTATGAATGTGTGTTGTACAGGGAGAATGGAGTTTCGAGTAAAATCTCCTCCCAGGTCAGGTTCGTTCCGAACCGTTCTCAAGTTAATTGGGATCTCTACATTATAAGGATCCGACATAAACGAGATTTAGAGTGTAATTAATCTAAATTTGAAAGTTACACGGCCCTCGGCTAGTTCGCATTATGCGGGGCGTTCCGATTTCGTTCCGAGCGCTAATGAAAATTAATATTATTGCCGTTTTTGAAGAAGAACGAACGAACGAACGGCCGGCCGATCGGGCGTCGTTTTATTTTGCGCGGCGCGGCACGGCGGTTTCGCGCGTAAAACGAGGAGTGGATATTGTAATTTTAGGGGATGATATACTACCGAATGTATATGGTAACGACGGCCCAATCAAAATGATTGATGGATGTTGTTCTTTGATAAAGCAAACGTGTTAACAAAGATTTATTAACCTTTGTGCGCCTTGACGGAATTCGGCGCTGAACCCTCGTTAGGTCGACTCTCTCTCTCTCTTTTTTTTTAATTATTTTCCTATTTGCATCCTTTTAATTTGTTACGCATTACGTGATTAATTATCGTTAGACTCGATGAACGAAATAAAACAAAACGTCTAGGTGCGCACCGCGGACTCTTTTTGTTCTACTCGTGGTTTTGTGTTGAGTACATTAAGGCCTCGATTTTCTTTAGTACGCGCACCTTGACTAATTAATTAACAGAGCTGCGGAGGACAAGCTAATTAATTAATGAACAGACTGCAATGTTAAGAAAAAAATATGTAAGACCAAGGTCACGAACAATACAATACTATACCCGGTTATTCAAAACTCATGTTATTTAAACGTGCCTATATTGGAGGCAGCGGTGGGATGCAAAACACATTGAGACGTTAGGTATTTTTCTATTCGTATGATTCGTATTCGTATTCGTACGATTATTCAGCAGTTGGTACGACGTACAATTGTAGCTCAATTAATACGATTAATTTTTTTTTAAATAAACGTATTTGAGATTTTGAAAGAAAATAAATTTAATATGAAAATTAAAAAGAAAATCAGATTTTAAATTTCTCAAAAGAAAATAATTATTGCTAAACATTCAAAATGAAATTCACGAATTAAGAAATGGAAAAGGGGGAACAAAAGACAATCGTTACATTTCGCAAAATAAGACAGAAAAAGGGTTAAACAATCAGAAATAAAAAAAAAAAACAAGAACACTTTTGATGATCCAGAAACACGATCGAGGTGGAAAAATTAAAATTTCCAAAGAAGTTATAATTTTTATTAATTTTTCTTTAATTGTAAACAATTTAAAAAAATAACGAAACCCACTATAAATGAAAAAACAAACAAAAATTTCCGATAAAAGTAAAAAGAAAACAAAAATCTTCGACAAAAATAAAAAAAAGATCAAAAATTTCCGACAAAAGTAAAAAAAAAGATCAAAATTTTGCGACAAAAGTAAAAAAAAAAACAAATAACGATCATACATAAGAAATTTAAAAGGATTTAAAATTAAGGAATTCAAAAAATAAACCAAGTACGTTTTTTACCATCGAAAAAAGAAGTCTACTACAAATGAAAAAAAGAAACAAAAATTCCTGACAAAACTAAAAAAAAAAACAAATGACGATCACACGTATAGAATAAAAGCACTCAAACCGAATTGCAGATTTAAAATTAAAAAAAGATAATAACGAACGCTCAAGAGTAACAATAATTTGAACTTCACAAAAACCAACAAATAAAAACAAATCACAATCATAATTAATTAAATAATTACTTATTTACGAAAACAGGAAAAAAAAAACAAATGACGACTATAATTATTATTGGCGAAGGAGAAAGAAGTGCAATTTTTTTTTTGTTTTGATTAATTTCAGAACGAAAATATCGTACATTTTACGATGAAAAAATGTAAAAGAAAGCAAATGATGATTATTTACGAAAGCGAAAGAAATAATTTCAAATAAAGAAAAAAATTACTATGAGAAAGTCTCCGTTCAAGGAAATGACGATCGCAACAAAAAAACAAAAAGGGACGAAACTGTTTGAGAACGAATTTCAGGCTTAAAAACAATAAACCATAAACAAGTGACGATCGCGTCACATATGAAAAACAAAACTGCAAATAAATTTTGAAAAAACTTTCTGTATTCAATAATAATTTTTTATTTCAGTTTCTTTTTCTTATTATTATTGTTATTAAGCGCCCTCTTGGGATAATACGATTTTTTCTCTAAAGAAGGTACGAACTTTACGAAATTTGATGAGTTGGCAATACTGCTACTAACTGTTGCAAAGCGCAAGGTCAAGATTGTTTTAATATTTTTCCTTTGTTTGTTTTAGCAGTTAATTGCAATTTTTTTTAATAAACTTTGAAGAAAAAAATATGTAAGACCAAGGTCATGAACAATACAATACTATACCCGGTTATTCAAAACACATGTTATTTAAACGTGCCTATATTGGAGGCAGCGGTGGGATGCAATACACATTGAAACGTTAGGTATTTTTCTATCCGTCACCAAATTATCATTTATAATGAGTTGTGTTTCATTAAATAATTTCCAGAATACTTTCTTAATATAGTAGAGACATCCTGCGATCGCTTTCTGACCTAACATGCATTAGGATTGACAAAAAGCAAACACTTTTTTTTTAATTTTTCAAAATATAGTTGTAAGGACTTGGATTTTCTATCGATACGAAGAAGGAAATATTTAATTTCATTTAATCTCTCAGTCGGGGGGCAAAGCTTTCATTTAGAAATCGAGTCCCAACATAAACAATACCTCAGTGTAACGTGAATTGTCATGTACTCAGTGAAATATAAGATGGATGCATGTCACTGTTTGTTACAAACGCCACTTTACCAGGAGATGCAGCTGCATAAATATTTTCGAAAACCAACACCAACAACCTCAAGGTTGACAAAGCTGGATTGTGTATTAGGAAGTTCCCTTGATCAACAGAGAACGGTTTGGGTTTTCAGTGAATTAGATTAAACTTTACCGCACGGATTAAATTAAAACCTCAGCGTATTTACTTCGCTGTGACGGATAGAAGTTTTGTATGACGTCTACTTTTGCGGAGGGGGAGGGAGGGAATTTCAAACTACAGGTTTAAATGGGAATGAGGCAACCTGTTTGAAACAATTTCAGTTTTATCAACCCTGCCCAGACTGAATCGCCGCACCAATTAGCGGCGAAAAAAGTGGAATACGCTGTTTCGATTCGATTGGAAATAATCTATGACGGGAGTTGATATAAACCACTGACATCTGAACTGCTCTTCAGTTTGTTCGTTTGGATTTTTAAAGGCCCAGGAAAGCTCTTGTCTTATCTCGTTCCGTATGATTCTTTTTTCTTGAAATCAAGACTTCACAATTTCTTTTAATTAAACTGAGTAATTTTTCCACAAGTTTCTGGCCGAGCGTAGCGTCGAAATATTCTTTAAAATTCAAACGGTCTCACACTTTCTTTTTAAATTTCATTATCGGACGATTTTTGTGAATTCTCTTGATTACAGCCGGTCGGCATATCTTTTACTGCCTTAAATAAACAATATCCTTCGGAGTTTCTATTTCTAGATATAATTGCATCATCTTTTGCAAGCGTCTGATGGTGTACTTCCGCGTTCTCCGTGGGAATAGAGCGACTGTTTATATTAAAACGGCGAGACAATCTTAAAATGCTGTTGCCGTCTACTTTTTACGTTACTAGTTCACGTTTTTTGCAAGTTGTTATTTCGGCGGAGAGATTAAATTGCGTTCACACTCGACCTTTAACGCTACTGGGCCTTCTTTACGTCATCATATGCGCGGTTGGTTGCTATTGATGTCACGATGTTTCCGAATCATACAAACCCTTTCTTCGAACATTAGAGGGCAAGGTTGATTTTGCTTTATTAGTGTGTAACGTGCCGGGAGTGAGTCAGTCGTTCACCTCGAGGCTCGAGGGAGATTTCGTCGTGGACGTTACATAGCGAAATCTTACAAGATCATTCTTGAAATTATGAAAAGTTTCTGTCAATAAATAAATAGATTAGATAATCATGGGTTAGTCGTTAGACGTTTTTGCAAAAACTTAAAAAATTTATAAAATGGTGGTTTTGGGCGATTTTGTTACACGATTAACGAACACAAACACTTGAAAAACATATTTAGTGTTTGTAAGGAAAATCCATGCCGATTGTTCAGTTTATCAAAGAGCCCCCCGGCCAACGAGCGCCGCCACATTTGTATCGGTCAGACAAATAAGGGACAAAGCGAGAGACTCTGTTGCGGTCAACGTCCAGGACACCGCAGAAGTTCACCCCAAACTTCTTTGACATTGAACCAACCGCCTGCGTCCGGTCTACGCTCATTCGACATCGTCATGTTTGCAAATACTCGAGCAGTTATCTATCTATTCGCAAATAACATCGACCTCTTCATATTACATAACACAATTAACTAATTAAATAATCTTATCAGTCGTCTGAATCTAAATGTGGTTTGATGACGACGACGACGACGACGAATCGTGGAATGCGTGCAGGTCTGGTTATGGGGGTGGTGGTGGACCTCGCGACACGTCAGAAAATTCAATAATTACCCATAATTCGCTTTGATTTTAGTAATTTTGCATTTACATTCGCATGTCTGACCGACCAGCCGGTGATTCTCGTCCAGGAAATTAGTCTGTCAGGGTGGATCCCACCCCTAAACGCTGCTGATAACGTGCGCCTTCGTAATTCTTGCTCGATCATAATTACCGTTTCAGTTTTGTTGTCTGGAAATTGCTTCAGTCTATCATTACGTTTTGTTGTTTTTTTTTTTGCTTTGCTTTTCGGTTCGTTGTAATGCAAACGACAGACACGTAATTGCTTCGCGAGCACAGAATAATAATAAACCATTCGTTCCGAAATGAACTTCACAATTCACAACGTTATTACTTTATTATTTGTGATTTCTATTAGTGTTGTGCTATCAGTGTCGCCAACGGGGAAAAGTCGTTAAATTTGGGGATAATTTCAAACAAAAAGAAAAAGAGGAAAAATGGGAAAACTCATTAAAATCTAAGGAATTTTTTAAGTTCTCAGTTGAAATTTTCCGAAAGACGCTAAATATCTTTTTTGTTTTTGGAGTTCTCATTTCTTACAGTTGGTAATTTTGTAAGCCAAATCGCCAAATGTTTGTAAAATTCAGGCTGGTTCATTCAGTTGCGTCTGATCAATATTGTCAACCTTCTAGCCCTAGAGTTTGCGAGACTGCACCACCTGCAACGGTCATTTCTTCAGAGGACGAATGGTATGGCGATATGAGTTGCGTAATACTGCCCACTCAGTAGAGACGGCGTGGGAATACAACAGATACTACAGTTAAGGGCGCCACTCAGAAACTTACGCAACATACTGCCGGGAGAGTATAACCCCCATACGGCCCCAAAAGACGCAACGCCCCAGAACCAACTCCCACAACTTTCTTGACAAAGGCAAAAAATTTAAAATATTCAAGATATGCAGTTGAATCCGAGTCACATCATACGTAGAACCCCAAAACGGCGAGAAATAATAGGCCTGTTACTGCCTGCCAAAAAACGAGAAACGTCACATAGATGGTCCGTGTAACAGAGAAAAGAAAAAGAAACAAGGGCGTAAGCAGCAGCAAGACGCACTCAAAAATCCGAGAGTGATCCCTTAATGGGGTGAAATTTAATCCGAAAATTACATCGGCTGGCGCAATAGGTATTCACTAAAATACCGCCAGAAGGCCAAGAACACCTGCGACTGTCAATGCAACTTCCGCGACCTTCACGCTTGAATCTCCGGGGGTAAAAGAGTGCCAAATTTTTCCAGTCGGTCGCCACGCCGCCAGCCTATCTAATCGGCGAGTCATGAGAAAAGAAACACATCCATACAGCACGGTGAAAAGGGTTGCCTAATCAGGTGTAACACCAACCCCGAAAATTGAACGTAACAAACAATACGATTGAGAGTCGTATTATTCAGCAGTTGGTACGACGTACAATTGTAGCTTAATTAATACGATTATTTTTTTTTTAATAGATGTATTTGAGATTTAGAAAGAAAATAAATTTAATATGAAAATTAAAAAAAGCAGATTTAAAATTTCTCAAAAGGAAGTAATTATTGCTAAACATTCAAAATGAAATTCACGAATTAAGAAATGGAAAAGGAGGAACAAAAGACAATCGTTACATTTTGCAAAATAAGACAGAAAAAGGGTTAAACAATCAAAAATAAAAAAAAAAAACAAAAACATTTTTAATGATCCAGAAACACGATCGAGGTGGAAAAATTAAAATTTTCAAAGAAGTTATAATTTTTATTAATTTTCCTGTAACTGTAAGCAATTTAAAGAGAAACGAAGTACGACACCCACAATAAATGAGAAAAGAAACAAAAATTTCCGATAAAAGTAAAAAGAAAACAAAAATCTTCGACAAAAATAAAAAAAAGATCAAAAATTTCCGACAAAAGTAAAAAAAAAAATAAAAAATTCCGACAAGAGTAAAAAAAAACAAATAACGATCATACATAAGGAATTTAAAAGGATTTAAAATTAAGGAATTAAAAAAACGAAGTACGTTTTTGACCATCGAGAAAAGAAATGCACTACAAATGAAAAAAAAAACAAAAAGTCCTGACAAAAGTAAAAAAAAAAAAAACAAATGACGATCACACGTATAGAATAAAAGCACTCAAACCGAATTGTAGATTTAAAATTAAAAAAAAGATAATAAAGAACACTCAAGACTAACAATAATTTGAACTTCACAAAAACCAACAAATAAAACAAATCACAATCATAATTAATTAAATAATTACTTGTTTACGAAAACAGGAAAAAAAAAAACAAATGACGACTGTAATTATTATTGGCGAAGGAGAAATTTGCAATTGCATTTGCATTTTGCAATTTTTTTTTTGTTTTGATTAATTTCAGAACGAAAGAATCGTACATTTTACGACGAAGAATCATAAAAGAAGGCAAATGACATTTATGGTAATATTTGCGAAAGGGAAAGAAATAATTTCAAATGAAAAAAAAACTACTATGAGACAGTCTTCGTTCAAACAATGACGGTAACAACGACAAAAAATGATAAAAATGTTTGAAGGTGGGAACAAATGACGATCGCAAAACAAAACAAACAGGGATGAAAATGTTTGAGAACGAATTTCAAGCTTAAAAACAATAATCCATAAACAAGTGACGATCGCGTCACATTTGAAAAACAAAACTGCAAATAAATTTTGAGAAAACTTTCTTCTGTATTCAATAATAATTTTTTATTTCGGTTTCTTTTTCTTATTATTATTGTTATTAAACGCCCTCTTGGGATAATACGATTTTTTCTCTAAAGAAGGTACGAACTTTACGAAATTTGATGAGTTGGCAACACTGCTGCCAACTGTTGCAAAGCGCAAGGTCAAGATTGTTTTAATATTTTTCCTTTGTTTGTTTTAACAGTTATTGCATTTTTTTTTAAATAAATTTACCCACGCATATTAGTAAATGTTTTTTTAATTGTTTTATTGAAATCATGTTTTCCGCTCCGATTTAAATTTCCCCGATTAATTTAGGGAATTCTGGAGAAATACTGTATACAGGAAAAGGAATTTTTGGTCGAGTTGATTGGCAACACTGGTTGTCATATCTTATTTAAGGAAACAAAACGCAAATATTTAAAACAGAGTGAGGGAAGAATAAAACAAGATAAAGAGAAAAATTTCTAACAAAATAGAACGAAATTAAAAAATACAAAAAGGAGTTCCTTAAAAATTATAATAAAATATTCTCAAGCTGTTCATATTTTCTCTTCGCCTGTTTCGTCGTGAATTTTGAACTGTCGTTTCGATTTTCCGTTTAAACCCAGAGATTCGCGGCGCTAAACAAATTTATGTAGAATTTTCCGGCGGAGCTAAATTTTTATCGAGCGTCACGCAGGGCCGGCCGTAAAATTTATCAAAATTCCGTCTCATATTCGAAATTTAGAAGGCTGCTTCCGGCCGTATAATTTTATCGCCATTGCGAAACACCGCGTATAAATAAATACAGACACTAGCTAACCGCATTAAAAGGAAATGACTGTTTTATGTAATTTCACCTTATGTATGTATGTATACTGACCCTAAACTACGCGCAACGACGGCGGAACTCACCTAAAAGATCATATCGATAAAGCAACTTATAATCTGCGCCAACTCTTAAAGTCCATGCGCCTGGAAAGCGCTGAGGAAATTCAAATCGACGGGAAAAGAAGAAGAGGTTACTAAAGATGGCTTTCGCAATCGTGAAGATGACCTTCGCAATTATGAAAGAAACGCGTATTTGCACCACCCCATTCGAATTTTGTGAAAATCTATTAAAAACCTCGACGTTTACTTAATAAAAAATAAAAGAGCTTAATTTAATTTCGGTTAATTTTTAATAAAATTATGATCTGACTGTGAGCTTAATGTTAGGCTCGCAGTATAAGAAATTGCGGACGCCTGGTAACATCGTAGTGGGACGCACACTCCCCCTGTAAGGTGGGGAAACTGTATCTAAATAGTGGTAGAAACGACGCCGTAAAAATTGACGACGTCCCATCTTTAGCGAGATGGAAGACGTCGGAATGTTACCTGGGAAATATCTAAAATGTCCTTTGATGTCACCCCTATATTTCGAAGCTCGCGCGCGACCCTGACGTTTATGACTTAGTTTTTACTAGAATATCAAAAGTACCGCCCGCCGCCCCCCCTCCTCCCTTTCGCAAACGCATTTCTTTTACAGGGCAATTTGTCACCCTTCCAGCGCGACATACACACACAAAACAGGCAGTCCTAATAAATTCCCGATATCGTAAATATTCGGGGAAGGGAAGCAAAAATAGAATTTTTTTTTTATTTGCTTAACAAAGGAATGAATTAGAAAACTTTATAATTAAACTTTATAATGTATACGCAGTTCCGCCGGTAAATGGGCCGGAAGCACGCTAGCGCCGTAATTTTTGTCATTTCTGGATTTCTGGCTTTATTTATTAGCACGAGTCGCAGCAACTTGCGATGAATTCGTTCCGTTGATTCACGAGGATTTCTTTGATTCATGCTTTTTGGGGGCGGGCGCGTTTCGTTTTATTTTGTTCATCCACGGTAACAGTTCAATTCAGACTCGAAATACCGGTACGATGAAGTAAAACTTGTTTACAATTCCACAAAATGCAAGAAAAAAAATTGCAGGCAATTATTGATTCGCTTGCTTTCTCAGATTTTCATCAATTTCATTTCTTTATATCAATCAGTATGTCAAAATAGATGAGCTATGCGTGGGCTAATTTTCCAAATAATTTAACATTAGGGGTTTTCGTTTCAAATGTGTATGTATGGTTGCCTAACTAATCGTCATGTTATTTATGTTTGTCGCTTGCAACTGAAAATGCCAGGTTACCGCCACGCCGCGCCGTTTACTTGACTCTTTATGTCAGTTGGCTAGGCAACCATACTTACACGTTTGAAATGTGTACAATTAAAACAAGAAATTTGCCCCAAACTTTTCTGAAAGTTTGAAAAATATTTGTTCACTTTTATGTCAAAATCAAACTTACAAATCGTAAGAACCCCGATTTTTTTTTTTTGTACGCTTAAATTAATTAAGATAATTATAATTTAAAGATCGGATCGCAATATGACTCATTTGTAAACACAAAATGAAAAACGTGCAGCTGCGAACTTGTACATGTAAGGAAAGCTTCAAATTAAAAAGAAAAACAAAGCTTGCCTTGTGCGCTGTAACAGAATACTTTGCATTCATAAAGGAAATCAGAAAAGAGTCATAAGAAAGCCCTGTGTGTTTTCGTATTACAGCTCTCAGCTCGAGCGAATTCTAAGAATTTCGGGTTAGCCTAAGCTAACCGCGTGACGTGTTTTATCAGCACCGGAGGAAGAGTAGTCGACGCCTTTACGCAAAACAGTAACTGGCGCCCTTTTCCCAAAAAAAAGAAACAAATTCACGTGAATTTATTTTTGACAAATTTTTGCTTAACCTTGAACCAGTATAAATGATTGCTAAATAAATTAGCTCATAACCATTACAAGAAAATTTCGTAATGTTAAAATCGGACAGAATTGCCAACTGTGGCAATTTATTACCAAATGGGCAATAAACCCTGGTAACCGCTTGGTTTACTTGGTGGTAGGTACTTTTTTTTCTACAAATGTGACCGACAACCAAAGCGGATGAATTAATTTTTATTTTGCTGTGAGTGGTAACCCTAAAATACGGAAAAATTACGTTTGGAATTTAAGGGATTTGTTTGTTTTTCATTTATTTATTTTTTTTTTTTTTTTGCTTAAATTGAAGAAAACTAGGTTGGGTGATTGACGGTGAGATTGGTTGAGCTTCATTTCAATTGATTTTTAATTTTT
Source organism: Prosopocoilus inquinatus (assembly GCA_036172665.1). Lineage (NCBI taxonomy): Eukaryota > Metazoa > Arthropoda > Insecta > Coleoptera > Lucanidae > Prosopocoilus > Prosopocoilus inquinatus. The sequence goes on from CM069873.1 coordinate 7,088,017, forward strand.
ACAATTTTTATAGTTTTACTCTTTTTGCAATTTTTAAAATAAATTTGTATTAAATTGAGTTACGTTAATTTTAGTTGATTTTTATTTTTTTTAATCTTTACTTTTAATTTGTAATTTTTATTCTTTTGTTTATGCTAAAATAGTAAAGGAGACTGTGGTTTAAGAAATAATTGAAAATTAATCTTCGCCCACAATAATTTTATATCCGTAGATACGTATTTCGGCAGCTAAGCTGTCATCTTCAGTACGCTACCAACTTAACTTGGCAGCGTACTGAAGATGGCAGCTGAGCTGCCGAAATACGTATGTACCTATATAAAATTATTGTGGGCGGAGATTAATTTTCAATTCTTTTGTTTATATTAGATAAAGGTTTAGGTTGTCGTCAGACGGGTTGGATTGACCTTGAGATTTGTTGAGTTTAACTTTGTTCCATAAATTTTTACATTTTTATTTTTATGTTAAATATTTTCTTAAATTTTTAACGACTTTTATCCTTTTATTTTAATGATTTTTAATTTTTTTGATATTTACTTGTAATTTTTATTATTTTGCTTATGTCAGATAAAGTTAGGTTGATATCAGTTGGGTTGAATTGAACTGGAGATTTGTTGGGCTTAACTTTAATCCATAAATATTAACATTTTTTTTTCTTTTAATTTAATTTTTAAGTATTTTTTAAAATTTTTTCTTGTGCAGAATGGAGTGCAATGTGATATAATTAGTTGGGTGAGTTCAGCTAACCTTGAGATTTGTTGAGCTTCTTAATTTTATTCCATTTTAAAATTTTGTATACTTTTAATTTTTTAATATTGTTCTAAATTTGGAACTTGAATTGAATGGAATTAGATTGAGTGCAGTTAGATTTGGTCAACTTTGAAATTCCTTTGTCATTTTATTTCTTTACATATTTTTTTCCTGTTTTCGATTTTTAATTTTTTTGCTCGGGTTGAATGGAATCGAGTCTAGTAGGGTTAAATCTTATTGGCCTTGACATTAGTCGAACTTTACTTTAATCGTTTTTTTTTTAATTTTTTACTTTTAATTTTTGATTTTGACATTATTTTTTGCATTTTCTTAATTTTCTACTTGAGCCGAAAGTAATTAGGTTGGGTTTAGATGGATTAGTTAGTCGTTGAAATTAAAAAAAGAATTTTTTTGTGTGCTTTAATTTTTTTATTGTTTCTTATTTTTAATTTTTTGCTTAGATTAAATAGAGTTGAGTTCAGTCGTCAGATCGAGTTTGGCTGACCTTGAAACTATCAAGCTGTTTTGTTTATTTTTAATTGTTAAAATTTTAGTAAATTTCAGTCGAAATATTGTCTGTAATGAAATTACAAACTTTTCTTTCATAAGAATTCAGATTCTTGTTATTATTTTTCCTGCGATTCACTACACTGTATTCAATAAAGCTTTACTACTTTATCAAATTAGAACTCCTGTTGAATATTCAAAAAAAATTTATGATTTATTCCATCAGTGAATTTTCCTAATTTAGTTTAAATAAAGTGTACCTAAGAAGGATCCATGACCGGCGAAGGTGAGTTAAATAAAATAGAATCAATGATTCTAACAGAGTTTTATGGATTTTTGTTGATCTTTCCTTCTCCCTTTCATATCCTAGTTTCAATTTTATGCTAATTAATTTAAATGAATTCGGTAATTTAAAGAATGTGCGAATTCATTTAAATTAATTAATTAATTAGCATAAAGTTGAAACTAGAATATGATAGAGAGAAGGGAAGATCAACAAAAATCACTTCACTTCCATAAAACTCTGTTAGAATCATTGATTCTATTTTATTTAACTCACCTTCGCCTTAGGTCGTGGATGCTTCTTAAGTACACTTCATTTAAATTAAATTAGGAAAATTGACTGATGGAATAAATTTTAAATTTTGAAATTTTTTTGAATATTTCAACAAGAGTTCTAATTTCATAAAGTAGTAAGGCTTTATTGAATACAGTGTAGTGAATCGTAAGAAAAATAATGACAAGAATCTGGATTCTTATAAAAGAAAAGTTTGTAATTTCCCTACAGACAATATTGCAACTGAAAATTACTAAAATTTTAACAGTAAAACAATAAACGAAACAGAATGCGATAAAGAAAAGGGGACGGAGAAATCTGTACACCTCTTAAAACTTTCGTTAGCTTATGAATTTTTTAAGCTGCAACAATTTTATTCTACGTAACTCAACCTCGCCAGCCGTGAATATTTCTTGAATGCACCATATTTAAATTAAAATAAAGCTAGAAAATTGACTGATAGGAAAATTTAGAATTGTAAAAATTCGTCGACGAGGAAAATTAAGACGGAAGATCAAGTAAAGTCGTATTTAGAACTGGCTATCTTTTACCTCTTCCGATATTTAAAACTATTGCTTCATGCTATAAAAGCTCAAGGCCGGCGGAGAGCGGTAAGCAAGGCGGTGATGCAAGAGGTGCGCCAAAATCATTTTTTTAATTAAATGCGTTTTCGTAACAATATGTTGAAGTGTTCTTTGCCATAACGTATTATTATAAAATTATTCTACAATAAGTCGGCGTGAAAATGGACGCAGAAAAACAATTTTAAAGTATGACGAACCCTGTCATAAATTTCGTCCGACCTTTCCGTCGTGTTTGTAAGCCGTCGTCCACCCCCTGCGTGTTCGAGCCCGCTCGGGGGTGACATTTCCTCTAAATGTTACGGTATCCGGCGCTGACCCCACTGTACGTGATCCGTAACTGCATGTACACTTACTTTTGTTTGCTTATTATCATCCCCGGTTCATTAGTTTTGATTTATGAAACGCGGGGGGTACGGGTGGAAACTACCACGCCAGATAATTAATAAGTTGTTTATAATTTCCTGTTAAGTAAGTTTAATTTATCTCTCGTTATACTTGAGTTTTATTTTAACGTAATTTGTTGTTGTGGAGTACGGCATTGTTATTTTTGTATTTACACAGGGTGTTTCACGATCCACCCGCTAAAACAGGGGGCGAAAAGGGAGTAAAAGAAAAACTCTTTCGCTAATTTGGTCTGAGGTTTTTTGGTTTGGTGATTTCGTCGATTTTTGCATTTGTTGTGTACAGACGCGGACAGAAAATTTCGGACACCACTGTCATCTGACTGACGTAAAGATGAGAAAAATTTGATGAACGAGAATAATAATAATTTATTTGGAATTTAGTTTACAAGAATTTAGAATTGTTTTAATTTTAAAACTGGCACAGATTGCCGCTTCTTCTCTTTATATATATATTTTTTATTTGAATTTGTTTTGTACGGTTCTCTGCGCTATTATATTGTAACGAGCGTCAGTGGCGTATGAAAATTCCGATATGTGATTTAGCGCCTTGTGCGCCAAGTTTAGGGGATGACTCATATAATTGAGCGTAGCTGGGAGAGCTTTCACGGAATCGCAACCAACATCACGCCCAGAATGCAAAAGCAAGCATCCCAAAAGCTCCCTTAACAGTCCGGGAGAAAGTACAGAAGATTCTGAGGTAAACAATCTAAAAATACAGCGCCACTTTTAAGTTCGTATTTTTGACCTGTTATCCATGTTACTTGTATTAATTATTTATTTATTAATCCGTAGTGAGTTGTATAAGTCTCTACAAAATGTATTTCCTATTTTGACTACCCCCCTCGTTACGGCTACCCCTTAAGATAACCGTAACAACACTTTATGTGAATTTCACAGTTTTCCGTTTAAATGATTTTTGTTGGTCGGAACTAATTTGTCTAAATTATTTTGTTTTCTTCTTGCTTTAATTTGTTTTTTGTTTCGTCTTTAATCGTTTGAATCTTACTCCAAAAAATCATTTTAGGTAACAATTTCTAGTTTTTACTTCCAACTCCACCTCGAGGGGAGAAAACAAACACAAAAAGAAAAGTCGAAGCAAATTTCGATAAAATCTTTCAGATTTCAGAAGCTCAAAACTTTTGTAAAGCCGTATTTAAACAGTACCATTTTGAAGAAAGAAAAATCGCAGGAAACTGTAATTGTCTACTATTTTTTTTTTTTTTTGCTTTCCGCCCTAATTCTGCCAGTCTGTTTGAGTATCCTTTTTATTTCTTTCTATTCTTCCCCTTGGGCAATTGTTTGAAAATCAAGTCTTACGTCATTACCTATTTGATTGTTTTATTGTTCATTGGAGCAACAGTTGTTGATTATTTCAGATACAGTGGCCTCTCACAGTAACGAACAATTTTAATAGCCTCATCACCAGCAGGACTTTGATGAGCGCATGCTTATGACCAGGGAAAAGAATTCGGGCCACTTAGTCTTGGACGCCTTTTACGTCAAATTATTTGCTTCCGTCACCTTCCCCCAGCTTCGTTGTATCGAATTGTTATTGAGTAGGGGGAGGAGAAGTGCAATTCGAGCGTTCTCATTTGGCAGAGGTTATTTTGGGTGGGGCTAATACAGTCCGAGTACTAAATTTTTGTATTGTTCGCGGCGCAAGTGACCCGAACTCTTTTCCCTGCTTATGACGGTTCTGAACCAACCAAACACAATTCATTTTTGTTTTTTGTTTGCTTGATTATATGTCTGCTTTCAAATCTGTTCCGTTCCACTTAGTTTCTTCACCTAACTGTTTTTCTGTTTATTTTTATGATTGTATTTCAATTTTGCCTCTGTGAAAAACATAATTTATTTAGGAGCTTATTTTGTAGAGGTGAAGATGCTGCAGAAGTTGTAACGTTTTTTCACACCACGTAAATCCACGTCTTGTAAGCTTGTTGCACAAAGGTGGATCTGAACCCATACCTGATAGTTGCTAGGCCAAGCGCTAAACGTACAGCCAATGTCCCTAACCGACTCGGCTACGAAATTGTTTCCTTCTCTAAATGAAAACTTAAGTCCTTTAGGGATAAACACTAATATTTAATTTTAGTATGCCTTGTTAGAAATAGAATGAATTTAGAATTCCGTATCATCGGTGCAACAACAACCAATTATTGCTTCACATACAGAACGGAGTAGGTTTCATTGAGTTCCTGGATTTAGTGGTTTTATACCTCGCCGGTTCGCAGATTGCTCCTGTTTTGAAACAGGAAACCCTTTGATCCGGAAATAACGGCAGCACGAAAAATAAATGTCAATAGCACTGCCGACAAATCGCTTTAATGCGGGCGGGCATATTCGGCGGAAAAGGAATCGGGTTCGCCGCCGCCGTTGCCTGCTTAATAATCGTAAGCCAAACAAGTCGGAATACCTTGCTTTGATGACCGAACAAAGGGCCTAATTGAATGTGTATCCGATGGCAGCAAAGAAGTTTCAGCGCGGAACTAAGCGGAACAAAGCCCGCCCGCCCGCCCGCCCGCCCTCTATCTGCTAATCATTAATTCAGCCGACGATTGTTGCCGGAAGCGCTGAATGTCCTTTATGATATTAAGTTTAAGAAAGCGCCGGAATTGTAACCTATTGTGTTAAAAGAATTCCTCGGCCCGCTTTGTTACGACGGCGAAGGCTCGAGTTTCACGGCGCGCCGAATTAAAGTTCCATTTTGCCAACTCACATGCATTATAGTAGTAGAATTTGCAGAAGTTAATGAACCGACCGCTTTAATGCTTTTAATAGTTTCTTATTTGTAATTTCATCCGATGCGACGACGCCTGAAAAAGCAAAAGAAAGAGGGGAAAAGAAGATTTTGTAAACGTCCAAACGAGGGTGGATTAAGAGAAAAAAAAAGAAATCTTTTCCTGTGCCTCGATAATACTTAACCATAAAACCGATTAACCACTTTTCACCTTTCAGTACTTTCAGCAGTCCATGCAAAGCTTGAACTTAGAATTTCCTTGTTTCTAACCTGGTTCTCGAAAATACAGCCGGAAATCGACTTCTACTTTGTTTTCCACGACTTGCTACTTATACTTAATATAATTATCAAAAGTGGTTCACTCCTTCTCTTTTCATCTGTTTAGTTAATTGTCCCGCCTTATTACAATAGTTCAAATAAAAATATTGAATCTTTAAATAACAAAATGTACGACAAAATGAGCTAAGATGATGACCCAACAAATAATATCATCGCATGGTTTTCACCTTGAAGTAAATAAAAATGAAGCAACTGAAAAATATATTGTAAACGAGAGAAAATAATCCCCTTCCCCAACTGAAACTTATCAGCAACATTTTCTTTTTTAAATTAATAGCTGACGTAACACTTTAATTTTCAATTAGAATTATTCGCAGAAGCAGGATGCTGAGTAAATAAAAACAAAACTAAAATTATGACGAGACTGAAGCAAGTGCATGAAAAACCAGAAGTATTTATTAAGAAAATTTTCACTTCCGTTCTACACTTAAGTTATCTGGAGGTTGGTTATTATTTTGTTACGTGTTTTATTTGTTCAATAATTATATGTAACACAAATGAATTAAGAAACCCAAAACGTAAAAGTTTCATGGCTCTGTTACTTCCAAACCTCCTCGCCATTGAATGGGAGGGAAGCAGTGACGAATTGTATCCCCAACACTGAAGGGTGCCTGAAGTGAATAACGACCATCCCCGAGAAATACCTCGAGCAGGCTGCGAACCCACGATCTTACGATTGCAAAGCCGGTCCCTTACCACTGGACCGTTCAAGCGCTAGGTTAATAATAATAATAATTAAAACTTGCGTCATCGTTAACCAGCTGATAGAAAAGCAATGTGATACTCGTACAAATAAAGTAGGAACTTAATAAAAATCACTTTGTTGATAACAAATGTGCGGGGTTGCACTTTACGAATTCTTTTTAATTGCCTGCTCCGTCATCCTAATTTTTAACTTAATCGAACTCCCTGTATGTATTTTTTGTTTGAGCTTCAGAGTAAATTCTAAGTTGATTTTATTTGTTGCTTAAAATTCCGTGCTATTTACGCTTCGTTTAAAAATGTTTGAAGTGCCGCCTCCTCCGAATTTGGTTTTTTCTAACGGTACGCCCTGTATATGATTGCATTTTTGTAATCCCCGGCAAATTCTAGCCTGAAGTCATGTGTCACACCGCGGGTCTACGACGAGCGGTTTTCGAGCGACTTCGAGTCGACGATCACAGTCTGAGATTTGAATGCGGGTGGATTTTGCGAAATCCGACGCTTAGACTGTGAGGCTCTTTAGAATGAGCAATTTTTTTAAATTTAAAACGCGCTTTTGCACCGATTGCTTCTCGTATAAGTTTGTTAATCTTATTCATTTAAGTATTTAAGTCTCCGTGAAAATTCAAAGCAGAATTAATAAGTACGGGTGCAGTTTACGAATCTTTGAATTTTTTTTTAATTTCCTGGTTCGCCTTTCTAATAGTTAAGTTAACGGAACACCCTGTATATTTTCTTATTTGGACTTTCGAGTGAATTCTAACTCGATTGTATTTCTTGCTTAAAAACCGCTTTCGGACTGAGTACTGTATTTTAAAAAATGTTTGACCTGAAAGTTTCGCTTTTTGTAACGGTACACCCTGTATACGATTGCATTTTTGAATTCCCCGCCAAATTCTAGTCTGATTTCATGTGTCACATCGCGGGTCTACGACGAACGGTTTTCGAGCAACTTTAAATCGTCAAACACAGTCTAAGGTCTGAATGCGGGTGGATTTTAGGGAAGCTGACACTTAGACTGTGAGGTTACTTGGAATTTGTGATTTCTTTTTAGTTACGTCGCCAACGTTGCACCTGTAACATGAACTAAATTTCTTACAACGAAAAATATATTTGAACAGCGAAACTTTTATTATTAAAGCGTAAAACGTGCAGACGTGGTTGGAAACCCACTTTTCATCCCCTTTTGCTCCCAATTCTTTTAACGATGAGACTTGGATATCGGTTTTCTTTGTGAGTAGCGTTTTCTGGTTTAGCTGAAAGCCAAAAATCGATTTCCAAATCGTTTTCCACGGATCGCTGGAATGGCGCCTGCTTGCATTTTTGGAATTGTCGAAACCGATCCACTCCTTACCTTTTTCTCAGCTTCCTTAATACAGCTTCCTTATAATACTTCAAATAAAAATCCGAATCGTTAATTAACAAAATATATGCAACTATGAGAGACATTTTCGTATAATAAAAAAGAGAATACAAACAAAGAATGTCTGCACGTTTTACGCTTTAATAATAAAAGTTTAAAACAGATAAAATAGCGACATCTTACGATCGCTTTTTGACCTGATAATCAAAAACGATTTGCACAAAATTTTTCTAATAAAAGTTTAGTTGTTCAAATATATTTTTCGTTGTAAGAAATTTTGTCGAACATTTTGTTATTTAAAGATTCAATATTTTTATTTAAACTATTATAATAAGGCAGGACGATTAACTAAAAGATGAAGAGAGAAGGGGTGAACCACTTATGATAATTATATTAAGTATAAGTAGGCACCGTCCAGCAGCAAGTCGTGGAAAACAAAGTAGAAGTCGATTTCCGGCTATATTTTCGAGAACCAGGTTAGAAACAAGGAAATTCTAGGTTCAAGCTTTGCATGGACTGCTGAAAGTACTGAAAGGTGAAAAGTGGTTAATCGGTTTTATGGTTAAGTATTATTGAGGTACAGGAAAATATTTCCTTTTTTTCCCCATGCGCCTCCATCAAAATGTTATGGTTATCTTTTATTAGGGTTGGCCGTAATAAGGGACGTAGTCAGAACAAAGAGTAGGTACATTTATTAGCTTTGTTCCAACTGCTCAAGAAACCGTACACTGTACGATCACGAGCACGCGCATTAAAAAAAATACATGCGCAGTAAACAAAACGATATCCGATTTGTTTACTGCGCATGCTCCTGACCGTACAATGAACGATTTTTCGAGCAGCTGGAACCAAGCTATTATGTTAATAAATAGCAGTTGAGACTTATATGGTTTTGTAAAGGTAGAGACTTACACACTGATTAGTGAATGTGATTAATACTTTATACTAGACTAGACTTGACTTAACTCAGACTTCAACTAAAGATAAATGCCTTCATCGGCGTACCTATATGATTCCCGGAGGCGAGGGAAACGCATCAGCGCATTTTTAGATCGCGGAGAGCGGAGTAAGTTGCGTGAGCTTTTCAGGATGCAAAGCGAGCTTTAGAGTTCCGAGTTTTTAAAAATTATAATTGACGTAACCATTTACAGAGCGATGCAGATGCAAGTTGGTGGTGGAGGCGCCGGATAATCATGCTTTAATTAATGTTTCCGTTGATGACAATTTCAAATTCCTGCAAAACGCACGACGACGACTCAAATAAACAATTCCAGGAGGAACAAAATTATAACAAATAATAATATCGTCCGGGGCTGAACGTAATTAAAGACTTTTCTCCCGGCTCGTCTTAAGGTCGGTCCGCGCGCCCTGGCTTTGTGGAGAGAACAAAGCAGAATTTAGCCCGAAGACATTCCTATTGCTGCGATTAAAGCCGCATTGAAGAGATATAATTAGAAACATCTGAAGTCTCTTTGTGATCCGCGGCGTACAAGACGATAATTTTCGTAATTGAACTAATTGACGTCGCCATGTTGTGTCTTGCGCGTCGTTACGCTTGCGGTTATTAAAACTTGAGAAAAGAAGAAGCAGCGAAGAAGCAATTAACCGGAAGATGATCCAGGTGAAACCCGCAAGGACTAATATAACATTTCTTGAAAAAAAAAAACAAAACCTCTTCCAGATAAAATCGGCCTTCTCGTTAAATTAATTAATTAATTAAGAGTACTTGTGCGTACAAGTTAAAAAACCAGAGTACCAAACGCGTAGGTCTTATCGGCGATGTTCCTGATGAGTTTTGGCCTCTTGACCAAATTAGCACGAGTGGCCCGATTACGATCTACAAATCAACGCTTCCTCTGTGTTTACCCGATTAAGATAAACAATTATTATGTGTGCCGATAAACCGTGCGTATAAAAAGACCTGGAAATGCTTCTTTTCACCAGTCCAAATCAAAATGAAGACGTTCGCAATCCTACTCTTAGCCTTGGCTGCCGCTTCGGCAGAATACTTCAGCTATGAAGGGTAAGAAAAGCTTTGAATTTATTTATTGATTATAACGCAGTTTAAATCGCGACATCACGCGGTTGAAGGTTTGGCCTTAAACTTTGCGAAAAGTAGCAAATAACAACCCTACTGCTGTCCATAAACTATCACTATTACGCACAAAGCGGTCATTGCGCACGCGTCATCGCTTTAAATTTTTTCTTTTTCAATTTTATTTTTAGGTACAAGGTCTATAATGTCGTCCCTAAAAACTTGAGGGAAATTAGCGTTCTCCACTTGCTTCGACGCAATCCGGAGGTCGATTTTTGGTCTGAAATTCGTAAACTTGATGCCCCAATCAGCATCATGGTGAGTCCGAAAGGCCAAAACCAGTTCCTCTCGCTTCTGGAAATCAACCGGATTGAGTACAGCGTCTTCATAGAAAACGTCGAAACGTAAGTCAAATCTAATTGATTCCAAATAATGCCTTTCATCAAATAATTCACATTTTGTTTTTTTGTTTTTTTAATCATTTGTTCACTTGTTTGTAAAAGTTTGCTTGCTTGACGACAACAGTCAATTTTTTGACCTGAAATTGTATTAGATCAGTTTGATTTCAATTAGAATTCTTCAGCTGCAAAACGTCGAAACGTACGTCAAATCTAATTGGCTCTAAATAAATGCCTTTTATTAAATTACTTTTTATTTTGTTTTTTTGAATCATTTATTCACTTGCTTATAAGAGCTCTTTCTTAACGACAACGGTTTAGGTGTCGTCAGTTTTTTTGACCTAAACTTGTATCAGGTCAGTTTGATTGCAGTTGAAGTTCTTGAGCTACTCGCTTGCTCAATAGGACCCAAATAGGTCAGAAACAGCTATACAGGAGATTCACCGCAATCGAAACTGACTTGCAACTAACGTTTTGTTTTTGCTTGATGTTTAAGTAACCAATTTCTGCCTTTCTCGGGGGTTGATTTTTTTATAATTAATTAAAATAGAGTCGAAACAGCTATACGGGGAGTCCAGTTACAATAGAAACTGACTTGCAACTTATGTTACGCTTTTGCTTGATGGTTAAGAAACCAATTTCTGCCTCATTGTTTGATGGTACCTTCCCTTCTTTTTTGGGGGTTGAATCTTTGTAATTAATTAAAATATAGAAGAGATTTAATTACCGTTACATTCGAAACTGACATGCAACTAATGTTCCGCTTTTGCTTCACGTTTAAGAAACCAATTTATGCCTATTCTTTGATCAGGCATTCCCTTCTTTTTTAGGGGTTGATTTTTTTTGTAATTAATTTGTGTTTCACGATCTGTTATCGCTCCTTCTTCTAAATACGTTACTGTCTGAATTTATTTAGCTTCTAATGTTCGTGTTATTTGGTAAAAGGACTTTTTTCGTTTTTTTTCCACTTGGCCTTCTTTTCCTTCCATTACTTTTACCTTTTTGACTGCAGCCCAGTTATAGAATTTTTTCATACAGCATTATGTAACACTGACATTTTTAATACCCGATTATGTAACGTTCTGTACATAAACACGTGTGGGCAAGAAATCAATAAAAAAAATAATTATTATTTTCATGAAAGAGCCATCAAAACATTCACTAAGTTAAATCGTCTTCAAGTTTTCATATAAAAACCTAATACGCATTAAAAAGCTAATAAAACAACGCCAAATGACCCTTATATCTTAGAACAAAAGACATCAAAAGATGCAATAAAAAAAAGTAGTCAAAAAGAGATGTAACAAATTTAATTTTACATAAATCCGAAAAATTATGTTGAGGAAAAAGCGTGTTCCAATAATGACACTGTGATTCCCACAGTTGTTGCTTTATTAAAATAATTACAGTATTAAAACAATCAGAAAAGAGGCTATAAAAATGGTTTGCGATAATATTTACTTTAAAAAAATATAAATTTATTTTAAAGTGAGGACGAAGCAAAAATTTCAACTACGCCACTGGAATATAATTTTAAAAAATGTTTCGTATTCACGAGAGAAATTTATTTTCTTGTGTATTTTTGAGGCGAATCGAATTAAAATTCTTATTTTAAAAGGATTGTTTTTCTTTGAAATTGATTATTCCAAGAAGCTTTGTTTATTATTATCTACGCGGGGTCAAGAAAAAGGTAATAAATATGAGATAGCTGATATAAATCGTATTCAGCTCAGGCCCCAAAAAAACCTGAAATTCAAAAAAAATTGTATGTGAATTTTCCTTTTTATTTTTATTTATTTTTTTAAACACAGGAAAATGTTTTATTAAAACTTTTGTGGGAAATGCTGAATCTGACTTCTCATTCGAACTTATTTATAATTTTAAATTGTGTAATAAAAAAGTGGCCGATCTCACTTATGTATAACTCATGACCAACCAGCATTGTGAAAATTCTGCAAGACGTCCATCCACTCTGAGCTGGCTTGACGCTAGCGTAAGGCTCAGAACGTTGGTTGCCGCCATTCCAATGTCGATCGCATGGATGTTTAGCTGGATTTTTACAACCATCGCTGTCACCAACTGAAAGACCCGGAGCCGGAAGAAGGGTAGTCGGCGCCCTTATGCAAAACAGTAATTGGCGCGCCCCTCTTCCAAAAACATTTTTTTTAATTTTTTTTATTAAGTTTGGTATTTAACGTATTTTCTATTTTTTTTTATTGATGTTGAAATTGGTTAAGCTTTATTTTAATTAATTTTTAATTTATAACAACGTTTATGCCTTTTAATTTTTCTTACATTTTTTTTTTATTTTGGGATCAGTTGTGTTGGGATTGGCCTCGACATTAGCTGAACTTTATTTTAGTTGATTTTAAACTTTTTAAAACTATTCACTTTTAATTTTTCCTTGTAATTTGTTTAATCTTTTACTTGTGTTAGACGAAGTTAGGTTGATGTCAGTTGGGTTGGATGAATCTTGAGACTTATTGAGCTCAACTTTAATCATCTAACATTTTGTTTGCCTTTAATTTTTTTTATATTTCTTTTACATTTTTAACTTGGGAAGCATGGAGTTAGGTTGACGTTAAAATATTTTTCTCTACATTTTTTTATTCTATTTTTTTGTTTTTTTGAAATTTTTTGTTAGGGTTAAGTAGAGTTGAATTCTGATTTGTTGAATCATCGAGTTTGGTTGACTTTAAGATTCTCGAACTGCGCTTTAATAGTTCTTCATATTTTGGTGCCCCTCTTCCATCGGCGCCCTGCTGACCTTGTTTATCGCCTTCCGCCGGCCCTGTATTTATCGTTATTCACACTGTATGGCAACTATTGTAGTAAAAAAAAAAACTATTACTTTCGAGTTATCGTGCAATTCTAATTTCCCAACTGATTACTTTTTTTAATTTGAAAACTTAGTAAATGTGCGAAAATAATTTCGTTTTTGTTTTAGGCTCGTCCAGGAAGAACAAAGAGAACAAACGAGAGCCCCCAAAGTTCAAAAAGGAAGGATAAGCTTCACTCAATACCATCGTTACGCCGAGGTAAGAACTTTTTTTTGCCTCGTTTGAAAACACAATCCAAATCATGTTTTGGTGTCACCTCAAAAAATACTTTTGTAACTGTAATGATCCATAAACTCAAGAGCCCTCGAGATAACGATCCCGATCAATCGCCGTAGTAGTAGTTCAAACAGATCACATATTTCTAGTAAACAGACAAACATTATTGTTTTCGATTATAGATACTCGACTACTTGTACACTCTGGAGCAAAACTACCCGTTCGTCACCCTGGAAAACTTCACCACCTCGCTTGAAGGCTTGCCTTTAACATCGATCAGAATCAGCACTGGTGGTGAAGATAAGCCGATCATTTTGGTCGACGGTGGTATTCACGCTCGTGAATGGATCGCTCCTGCGGTGGTCCTCTACATCATCAGCCAACTCGTGGAGAACCCAGCCAATCGGGCTTTAATCGAAAACGTCGATTGGTACATAATCCCGGTGCTAAACCCAGATGGTTACGAGTTTTCTCACACTACCCAACGCATGTGGAGGAAGACCCGCAGGCCTGGCTCAATCTGCTACGGGGTTGATCCCAATCGTAATTTCGATTTTCACTGGATGCTAACGGGGGCGAGCGATTGGGAATGCGCCGAGGACTTTGCTGGGCTATATCCTTTCTCTGAGCCGGAATGTGTTGGGCTAGCCGATGTGACGCTAAAGCTGAACGAACAGAACAGGGTTAAACTATATCTGACCTTCCACAGTTTTGGCAATTATCTCCTGTACCCTTGGGGATGGACCACTGCCCTTCCTGATAACTGGGAGCAATTGCACGGGCTTGCCGTCGACGTAGAGGCCGCTATTTCGGCGGTTGCTGGAACGAGATACACCATTGGAAGCTCCACCAACGTGCTGTACGCAGCTGCAGGCGCTAGTGACGATTGGGTGATGGGAGTTGGCGGAGTTAACCTCAGCTACACCGTGGAGTTGCCTGGGCTTGGCTACGGCTTCATTCTACCACCTTCATATATTATTCCGGTGGTCGAAGAGACTTGGCCCGGAGTTGTCGTATATTATAATTACGTCGCCGATAATTATGCGAGAAAAGTGACATGATTCGCTGATGTGTATAGCATAGTCTTTTTTATCGCAATAAAGTTTTTGTTGTAAATATGTTACCGAGTTGTTATTTCAAAAGAAAGTTGTAAAATGAAAAAAAAAAGAAAATATATAGAACAACCACGCGATGAAGAGCTCTTAACGTGTGAAAAATCCATTTTGCCACCTACATGAGTAGATACTTGGATGTGGTGCTGGAGAAATTAACTTCAGCACAATGCCAGTAGCTCAGGCGGGACGGGAGTGGGGAGTGGATTGTTTACTAAATGCGAAAACATCGAGCACCATTTAATTTCAACCGGAAATTAAGAAATAATGTATTTTAAAGGTGTCCGACCAATCAGAGCCTTTGCCGATACACTAAACCCTAATCTAAATTGTTGCTGAAATACATAACACGGTCTTGTGTGCTAGCACTTATCGAGCGTTAAAATTAGCGTGTACTCGAAGTGCACCGAATTTTAATTATTTTATCATCAAGAACGTCTAGACGAAAGGAAAAAAATGTCACGTGATATCCCCGGTCCGAAAAAGTTATTATTAGCACAGAAGTGAAAGCAAATAACTCTCACGCGCACGCGCCAATTAGTTTCTTTAATGTCTACACCGATGTAAATATTGTAAGTTATTGCATTCTAAAAGATGTCCGACGTTAATTTCATGTATACAGGGTCAATCTCGACAAGTACATTAGCTCACCTAATGAACGGAATTTCGCACCGTAACAATTTATTTTAAAAAAATAAAATTATAAAACAAGGCAGATTCGTAAAAACGAAGTCGGCAACTTCCCCATTATCACATCAATGAACCACAGGTCAAGTGGGTCGAAGAAGATCAACTGGATGGAATTTTGCAAGCATATACTTTCTCAAACGTCGCCCCCTTACAATGAAAGGTTTTCATCGCCCCCCTTTTTTCGTTTCATTTCAATCTGAATTATTATTATAACTCTAAAACCATATTATAGAGACAATATCAAAAATAGATTTTTTTTTGCGGAGGTGGGACAATCAACTCACCGTTTTTTTTTTTAGATTTCGGATTTTATTATAAGTCACGTAATCACTCATTACGCAAGTTAAAAACAAAAAACTCTCAGAAAGTATGTTTCTAATTCTGTTTTGATTAAAAAATGATTCTTCCTTCGTTTACCAATAGAGCGTTTCTGGAATAATAACCGAAATGTTTTCTTAACAAGGTTTTATTTATTTATTTTATTTATTTATTTATTATTTTTTTTTTGATATTGCAGTTACTGTTTTCAGTTCAGGTTGGTTAAAAAAATTATCTGATGTTTTTTTTTTTTTTGGTTAAATAAGCGCGTTACATTTAACTTTTTGAAGTGCCATCTGTTATCCCAAAGTGGACACTGATTTAATCAAAATATCAACAATACGGTTTCGTTTTTATATTTATATTTTCAATAAATGCCAATTTTTAATCGAAACTTCCTTCCAAGTTTGCCCTGATTGAAATGCCAAAGTAAAATTGAAACAGTAAAATCAACGTGACTTGTTGGTATTGTTTAGAGCGCCATCTATCGAACAAAAAATGAAGCTATTTAGTTCTAATTTAAGACAACAGGATATCGTTTTTAACTTTGAGTTATTTTTTAACAAAATTAAATATAAATTGCAACATAAAAATTAATAATTCAAAGTGAAATCGAAAAAGTAAAATCAATGTATTTGGGATTATTTAAAACACTATCTCTCCACCAAAAATGAAAGCTATTTAGTTCTAATTTCAGAGAGCAGGACATCGTTATTAGTTTTTATGTCGCTATAATATTTTTTTCTGAACAAAATTAAACTGCAAGACATTTAAATTTAAATTGAAACAGTAGAATCAATTTACTGCTTTGGGATTATTTAGAGCGCCATCTCTGGATCAGTAATAAAAGCTATTTAATTCTAATTTCGGATGGCTATGGGATATCGTTTCTAATTTTTATATCCAATAAGATATTTTTTTAAATAAATTAAATCGCAAAATAAAAATCAAGGCAGGACAGGAATTATTCAAGGCGCCATCTCTTGACCAAATAAGAAAGCAACTTCCTCTAACAGCAGTCGGTCTTCCTGCATTGACGTTCTCACCTTCTGACTTCTCAGCTGACTTTAATTTCAAAATTAAATTGAAAATTGAAATGCGATGCGAATTATTTAAGTCGCCATCTCTTAATCAAAAATGTAAGCTATTTTATTCTGATTTCAGATAGTACGATAACGTATTTATTATTGTGACACATCATGATATACATATTTTATAACAAAATGAAATTGCAAAATAGTAATTAAAGACATGACCTGAATTATGCAAAGCGTCATCTCTTGACCAAATATGTAAATAATTCTAATCTGATTTCCTCTAAATGCATCTTCCTCTTGGAGTTTTGACCTTCTAACTTCGCAGTGATTTTAATTTCCAAATTGAATTGAAATTAAACCTAAAATCAAGATGTGATGGGATTATTTAGAGCGCTATCTCTTGGTCAAAAATGAAAGTAGAATAACGTATTTACTTTTATAACGTGCCAAGAGATTTTTCTACCAAAATTAACTTGCAAAATAAAAATCAAGGCGCAACGGAAATTATACAAAGCGCCAGATCTTGACCAAAGAGAAAATTATTTTAATCGAATTTTATACAGGGTGCTGCGTTTTGAAACGCAACATAGGAAATCCCATGTTAATTTAAGATGCTGAAATATTAGCTTCTCTAATTATTTTACAGCAAAATTCCATGCAGGTTTTTTAAAGTACTCTTCATGATGAGTCTGTCTGTGAAGTTTGAGAACATTCAATTTATAATAAACTATCAGCTCGGCCTTAATCAATAATTGAGCAAATTGAACAGATAATTAATAAACCTATTTCGTTTTTGATTGAAAAAGCTTTTCCAGTAATTTATTTTAACATTTACTGATCAGGGCCGTGCTGACGGTTTGTTATAAATTGGATTTCGTTACTGAATCTTTTTTTAATATCTTCAAACTCAGCGTACGAAAAATTCTCGAACTTCACAAACAGATTCATCTTGAAGAGTACTTCAAGAAACCTAAATGGAATTTTGCTGTAAAATAATTAGGGAAGCCAATATTCGAGCACCTTTAAATTATCATGGCATCATTTCCTATGTTGCGTTTCAAAATGCAGCACCCTGTATAATATTTCACGGCTGGCGTTCTCGTTCAATGATTCGCCTTCTAACTGCGACTGAAAAATAGAATGATGTTTCCAGAAACAAAACTGAAAAGCAATGAAGAGAAGACACACAAGCAGTTACAAATAAGTTGGTTCGAGCAAAAATAGAATTAGAAAAGAATTCCGAACTTTTAAATTAAATTAAATTGTCTGCTCTAGAGCATTCTCAACGTATCTGAATCTCGTACATGTAAGTAATAATAAGGGATGGAGTCCCCGGAAAATGATGTAGAGTAATGAATCGAAAACTTAGATAACTGGAACATAACAATTCGTGCAATTGGTGAGACAAAGTAGAAGCATTAAAAAATATGATGGGATCGGCTCCCGTGTCCCGTACGCCCACATCACGTGTTTGGACTTATCCTACTGCTTTAGCCCGACGTTTTTCCTCAAATACTCAAAAGTGCTTCTTCGAAAAAGAATTAACGTAACGAGAAAAGCAAGAAAAAGCCGCCCATTTAAGTGCCTCTCCCTCTCCCTACGCCATCCAAAATTCTAAATTGAATTCACCAAAGAAGACAATTACTGCAGTTTCCTTTTTTTTTGATGCTATCTACAAAGAATCGCCAATTGAATTTGTTCATTGCAGTATTTCATATCAGCAACTTTTTTATTTACTCCGAGATGGCATCTGAATACAAAAACAAAAAAATATTGCTGCAACTACATTTCAAATAAATCGGCTCGATATAAATACATTAAAGTGGATCTTGATAAACAGATTCTTCTCAATTAACTCGAACACAATCGTACCATCAGAGATAACAAAAAATGAAATGATTCTGCAATTAGTTTTGGACGTTACACCGATTGTAAAGCAAGTTAGTAATTTTAATGATGAAAATTGCAATAATAATTGTTGGGGCTCTCATAGCCTTGGCGATAGCCGAAGTCCCCCTCAGTTACAACGGGTGAGATTTAAAGACCCTATTTATTTTGAATTACCTTTAACCCTTCGCCCTCAAAGTTACAAGGTCTACAACGTAACACCTAAGACATCATGGGAAGCCAGCGTGCTGAAACTCTTCGACCATGGAAGTAACTTCGATTTTTGGTCAAGACCACCCATGCTGGGACTTCCAGCGACCGTCATGGTTGCCCCCAGATCACAGAAGGCATTCACAAATCTACTAGATTTGAGCAGAATTGAATACGACATCATCATTGAGAACGTCGAAACGTAAGTAATTGCATCCACACGTATAAATTCCCACTCATAGGAGTACTTAAATTAGGGTACTCATTGAGGAAAATATTCGACAAGCAACCGCCACCAGAGTGCCAAAGGGTAGGATCAGTTTTACGCAGTACCATCGTTTTAATGAGGTAAGGCGTCAGTTTAAATTTAATCTTCAGCTTATGGGGATGAACTGAAGATTAAAGTTAAACCAAGGTGGCCTAAATGGTATCGTACTTCTCCTTCACTTCTTCCCCATCACCGAAAAGAAACATTTTCATTTTTTGAATTTAGATTCAGGAGTACATAGCTCAACTGGCGGCGACCTATCCGGATATTGTATCGCTGGAAGACGTCACTTATTCAACTCAAGGACGTCTGATTACGGCGATTAAAATCGGCACGAGGGGTGCTGATAAGCCCATCATTTTCATCGAAAGTGGGATACACGCACGCGAATGGATTGCACCCGCCACTGCCCTGTACGTCATACAAGAACTGGTGGAGAACCCCAACAATCGTTACCTGATCGAAACCGTCGATTGGTACATCATCCCCCTGCTTAACCCAGATGGTTACGAGCACTCTCATGGATCGATCTTGGTATTAAAGACACTCACTCACACATGAACCACCAGTTTTAGTGTTACTGTTATGTTTGGTAGACTCGACTTTGGAGGAAGACTCGCAGTCCTGGAACTGCGTTATGCGTGGGTGTTGATGGCAATCGGAATTTTGACTACCACTGGAACACGGTTGGGGCTAGCACCAGCCAATGCAGTGACGTCTTCGCTGGAAGTCGTCCGTTTTCAGAGCCGGAATGTGCTGGGTTGAGAGATATAGTTCTCAAGTACAAAGACAACATCAAGCTATTCCTGTCGGTTCACAGCTTTGGAAACTACTTGTTGTACCCCTGGGGGTACACTTCTGCATTACCAGATAATCACGTGGAGCTGCATGCCCTTGGAGACGCTGTAAGCGCCGCCATTAGTTCTGTGGATGGTACAACGTATACCGTTGGAAGTGCCACGAACGTCTTGTACGCTGCGTCAGGGATAAGTCCGGATTGGGTGACTGGGGTGGCTGGGGTTGCACTTAGTTACACCATCGAGCTACCTGGAGGAGGGTTAATTGGATTCGATCTTCCGGCAAGCAGGATTGTGCCCGTTGTCCAAGAAACTTGGGAAGGATTTAAGGCTTACCACAGTTACATTGCGGAAAATTTCGTTAGGAAAATCTAAAGACCTTACGCGTTGTAATTCTAAACTGTTAATAAAAGAGAGCAATTAAGAACCTACTCAGCCCTTCACTTGTAATTCATGTGTTTTCCAAAAAGAAACTCCCTGTATAACATAAATCGCAAACGCAAAGCAAACTGGAAGCCAATGGAGGCATTGAAGACGACCTCGGAGTGACCTGATCTATATCAAGAATAATTTCAGGTCACTCCAAGGTCATCTTCAATGCTTCTATTGCCTTCCATTTTGCTTTGCAATTGCACTAGAACCAACGAGGTCACAGAGCAGAACCTCTAAAGACCACTTCGCATCATTTTATTTTATCCATTTCTTGATGGCCGATATTTTCATCTCTCATCGTTGATTTATTCCCAAAGTTACAATTATAGAGACAATGGTTTCTATAGGAATTAGTCAAGGGTTAAAGTTAATCAGAGATGAAAAGACTGAGGGCCGTTTTCCTAATCAGACTGTCAGATTTTAAAATTAAAGTTACTTTAACCTAAAAAAATACGTTTGTTTCCCTATTCTTAAAGCGTCTTTAAATTAAAGCTTCCTTAAAGTCTGATTATGAAAAATGCCATGAGCCTAATAAACATTTAACAAATAATTTAACGCGAGGGATCAGATCTGATAGAGCAGTCGGATTATTGTCCCGAAAGACGATATGAAATTCAGAATCTAATAAAACAAAATAGCGCTCATAACGTTTGCTACTCTTCTTAAATTACGAACCGCGTCCGTCGGTGTCGTGCCGATCATTGTGCCGATAATGATTGAAGTTAATTGGACCAATGAAACAAGAAAGCATACGTTACAGGTTATGCAAAGCTGTTGTTCTGTCACCGGGTTCAAAGGTTCGTCTGAAGAGGTCGGTAGCTATCCGCGTCGCTTTTCCCAATTCGAACGTACGTACGTATTCCGCTTGTCTTTTTTTTTGGCTTCAGCAGCGAAAATTGACCGTACTCGCGTGTCGCAGCCGGAAGCAGAGTTGCCAACTTGGGCGATACATTTTTCAATTTTGCGTTAAGAATTTGTATTTCGCGATGGGCGATTATTTACACGCTGTGTTATAACAGTTGTTGCGCTGCGAAATTGTATTTTTAAAAATTTAACTAAAGTCGTCTCTTGTCCGATGAAAATTGTATAAAAATTGTTTTTAAACTGTAAACCGAACAATGTGGGAAACCTTAAAATTTCATAATAGATTGACCGTTTTCATCAGCGTTCAACAGCATTTGCTTTATTACCGATTAATTTTATAAATAATTTTTTTGTTTTTTCCATCGTCTTTTGTTTAAAGCTTGATCAAAACCCGACGCACACGATTTTCCTGTTCCTTAAATTTTCGTATTCATTTCGATCATCTTTTGTTTAAAAGTCGATCATCTTTTGAAAACCTGACGCTTTACGAATTTCCTGTTCCTCATATTTACGCATCGATTTCGATCGTCTTTTGTTTAAAAGTAGATCGTCCTTTGTTTTAAATTTTTCTCGTTCGTCAAATTTCCGCGTCGGTTCCGATCGTGTCTTTTGTTTGAAGCTTGATCGAAGCCTCTTGTTCGCAAAAAGAAAAAAAAATCGTATCGGTTTCGATCGCCTTTTATTCAAAACTCGATCTTCTTTCGTTTCAGTTTCTTCTCGTTCGTCAAACTTTCGCGCGTCGGTTTCGATCGTCTTTTGTTTAAAGCTTGAAGATCAAAGCCCGACGCATCCGGTTTTCTTAATCCTCAAAAATTTCGTATCGATTTCGATCCTGTTTTGTTTAGGATTAGATCGTCTTTTGTTTCAATTCTTCTCTTGTTCGCAAAAAAAAAAATCGTATCGGTTTCGATCGCCTTTTGTTCAAAACTCGATCTTCTTTCGTTTCAGTTTCTTCTCGTTCGTCAAACTTTCGCGCGTCGGTTTCGATCGTCTTTTGTTTAAAGCTTGAAGATCAAAGCCCGACGCATCCGATCTTCTTAATCCTCAAAAATTTCGTATCGATTTCGATCCTGTTTTGTTTAGAATTAGATCGACTTTTGTTTCAATTCTTCTCGTGGGTCAAACTTTCGCGTCGGTTTCAATCGTCTTCTGTCGAAAGCTCGATCTAAATCTCAGTCTCAAAAATTTTCGTGTCGATTTCGACCTTCCCATGTTTACAATTCGATCGTCTTTTGATTTAAATGCCGACAAAATTTCGATTGTAAGGATATTTTCTTCAGAAAATTACGATTTTCTTTTCATTTAAAACTCGATCGTCTTTTGTTTAAAATTAATTCAGATTTCGACGGCTTTAATTTCTTCTTTTTTTTTGTTCCTCTCAATTTTTCTAAAATGAATGACCATCGACTGCCAAATGGAAACCATCATTCCAAGAACAACTTCTACGTTACTCTGTGTTCTATATAAAGGCAAATGAGGATGAATTGAAGATCACGTGAGCTGCGCACTCTTTCCTGTATCAGTTCTGGAAAGTATTGGATCTATTTAGAAAAAGAATTTTCATCTTACATAATGCACTCGAAGCAATAACACGCTTTTAGATAACAGCCTTTAAAAAAAAAGGTCTATTTTATCACAAATTGCATTCGACAAACAGAATTATCGGCTAGACAACTCACTCGAAACCTTTCTCCGGAAACAAGTTCAAGTGCTCGTTCTTTGTTTGCTTTACCTGATTTGTCCACGATTGCCTAAAAAAAAACAAAAAAAAAAAGAAATAGATCGAAGCAATGCAGATAACGCGCGAGCATATAAAAGGCCACGAATCAGAAAATAAACCCAGTCTCATCAACCAAAATGAAATTCTTCATCGCCTTGTGCTGCGTTTTCGTTGCATTTTCCGCTGCCGTTTTGGCAGAAGAAGAAGAGGCAAATTACAATGGGTAAGTGAAGACCGTCTCTTCGTTTTCAAGGCTTCTCCTTCAAGCCCTTTTTAGTTACAAAGTCTACCAAGTAGTACCAGACCGAGTTAACCAAGTTATCGTATTGAGGAAATTATCCGAGGATCAAGGCTTTGACCTCTGGAATGAACCACGTGCTCCTGGATCGCCTGTACACGTCATGGTCGCCCCCAACGCCCAAAACAACTTCGTCGAAATCTCTAAGGCCCTTGGTTTAAATCCCTCGGTCCTCATCGAAAACGTCGCGCAGTATGTAACCACCACCAAGAAGTTGAGGGAAACATTTTAAAACGAAACCCTTTTCTTTTAAGGACCGTTCAAGAAGAGCGCGCCTATCAAAGACTCTATGGAAGGCAAGTCAATGGGGGGCGAATCAATTTGAATCAGTACAATCGTTTTGACACGGTGGGTTGTTAGAGTTTTGGAATTCTGAAAAAAGACAAAAAGGCGAATTCTTGTTGAATTTGCAGATCCAAAACTACCTCAGAGAGCTTTCGCTGAACTATCCGGAGATCGTCTCGTTGGAAAACGTGGGGAGGACTTCGGAAGGACGAACCTTGACCATGATCAAAATTGGTTCTGGACGCGCTGACAATCCAATAATTTTGGTGGATGGTGGCATACACGCTCGCGAATGGATTTCCCCGGCGACGGTCCTGTACATCATCCAACAGTTGGTGGAAAATCCTGACAACCGCGCCCTCATCGAGTCGACCTCTTGGTACATCATCCCTGTTTTGAACCCAGACGGTTACGAATACACCCACACCAACGTAAGTCTTAATATGATTTAATTTGGATTATAAGAGCACGGCGATTTTCCAGTCTCGTTTTTGGAGAAAAACGCGTAGTCGTGGTGCTTTATGCTACGGCGTAGACGCCAATCGCAATTTCGACTTCCACTGGATGGAAAATGGGGCAAGCAGCAGTCACTGCTCGGATATCTACGCGGGGCCCAAGGGCTTCTCCGAACCTGAAACCCAAGCACTTAGGGACGTCGTCTTGAAGAACGCCGATAGGATCAAGCTGTACCTCACCTTCCACAGTTACGGTCAGTACATCCTCTACCCGTGGGGCTACACCCCGGCGCTTCCAGAGAACGCCCCCGAATTGCAGGCCCTTGCCGAAGAAGTAAACGCGGCGATTGAGTCGGTCGCAGGGACATCGTACACCATTGGGAGTTCCACGAACGTCCTCTACGCGGCTGCTGGGGGAAGCGATGATTGGGTTAAGGGTGTCGGGGGGGTTGAGCTGGCTTACACCTTGGAATTGCCCGGGGGTGGAAGTAATGGTTTCGACCTGCCGGCCTACAAGATCGCGGAGGTTTGCGAGGAGACTTGGAAGGGTGTCGTGGTTTACCAAAATTATATTGCGGAGAAATTTTCAAAATAAATAACTATGTTAAATGTGTATGTTAAAATAAATGAAGTCCATTTGTTTTTTTTAAATTTGGATGAGTTTCATTTCTTTCAAAACAATTAGATACGCGAAATTCATTTCAGAATTTCAAACTTTCAAAACAGTCCAAAGATAACGCAGTTAAAAATACCGTAACTTATCGATTAACAATCGATTGTATATCGGCAAACACTTTGTATTCGTTATCGATCCAACCGCAAGAGCGCACGTTTATTTTATTTTATTTTGTTTTATTCTGCTCTTATCTTTATAAGATTAAGCACGTGTAGAAATGCGGTAGTTATTTCGAAAATGAAAGGCGACGTGATTTTTTTGACTTCGTTACTTCTGGCTTTCGTCTCGTCGGAAAGGAAACCTTTCAATGGGTAACTTTATTTCGTATTTTATTAGCATTATTTAAATTTCCCGCTGAAAACAAACCGCTGACGTTACTCAGTTAATTTTCAGATTTGAATTTTCCCGCGAAGACTTTTTATTTCCTATTTTATATTCGTCAATCACGTTATTTAAATTTCCCGCTGAAAACAAACCGCTGACGTTATCCAGTTATCTTTCAAATTTAAATTTTCCCGCGCAAACCCTTTATTTCCTATTTTATATTCGTCAATAACATTATTTAAGTTTCCCGCTGAAAACAAACCGTTAACGTTACCCAGTTATTTTTTAAATTTAAATTTTCCCGCGCAAACTCTTTATTTTCTGTTTTATATTCGTCAATAGCATTATTTAAATTTCCCGCCGAAAACAAACCGCTGACGTTACCCAGTTATTTTTTAAATTTAAATTTTCCCGCGCAAACTCATTTTCTGTTTAATATTCGTCAATAGCATTATTTAAATTTCCCGCCGAAAACAAACCGCTGACGTTACCCAGTTATTTTTTAAATTTAAATTTTCCCGCGCAAACTCCTTATTTCTGTTTAATATTCGTCAATAGCATTATTTAAATTTCCCGCCGAAAACAAAACGCTGACGTTATCCAGTTAATTTTGAAATTCAAATTTTCCCGCGCAAACTTTCTATTACTTCCCAAATTTAATTCAATTCAAACCTGAGGACTTCAAAACGTGCGTTCTTGTTCAAGCTACAAGGTCTACAGGGTGTTTCCGACAACGGAAGAACACATGGAGGTCCTCCCGAAATTTTTCAGCAACACGAACTTCGACTTTTGGAACCCAATCAGAGAACCAAACGAGCACGCGGTCGTAAGCGTATCAGGAAGGGCGCACCTCGCCTTTGAGAACCTCCTGAACAAAATGAACGCCACCTACGAGGAGTACATTCCCAAATTAAACAGGTGCTTCCCCCTCATCACACATTCCAAATTGTAATTCCAAACCGTAATTCCAGAGCTTTAAGTAAGGAAAGGCGAGAGCTCGACGAGGCGCCGAAAATCAAGGAAGGCACCATCGATTTCGTCCAGTATCACAGTTACAAAAACGTAAGTTTTCTTCAAGGACAGTCGATTAATTACAAAAAAATCGATTACACCGTCCTCCATTTAGATCAATCCCAAGATAAAATTGCTTCGATTTTCAACTGAACTGATTTTAAAACGAACAGAAACTTTCTTAAAACAATAATACTTCAAAATTAAATGAACATAACCTCAAAACATGTATGAAACCAGCTTGATCAGTAGGGGATGAGGGAGGAGGAACTCAATCACTTCTTTAAAACTGATCGCCGATTGAATAACCACAAATGAAATGCAATCAGGGATTTTTAAGTAAATTTGAATCGATTAGAATTCAAATATGTTGTAATTGTCATGTTGACAGAAAGAGTGACAATGACACAAACGAATAGAAAATTATCTGTACTCGTTTTTTTTCATTTTTTTTTTTCAAATATACAATAGAACTTTGAAATTGAATTCGAATTATAGTTTTTAATTTTAGATTTTGGCGTACTTGAAAAATCTGGCGAAGATTTACAGTGATACTGTGACTTTGGTGAAGATTGGCGAATCCGTGCAGGGCAGGGAAATTATCGCCGTGAAAATATCGAAAAACAAAAGGGGATCGACGGCTGCGATTCTCATAGACGCAGGGTTGAGCCCCCGGGAATGGATAGGACCCGCTCAAGCTCTATATATCATAAAGTCCTTGGTGGAAGTGCCGACCAACGAGGTGTACTTGGATTACGTTGACTGGTTTATAATCCCGCTGGTAAATCCAGATGGATACGTTTACACGCACCAAAGAGTAAGTTTACAAAAAAATAGCATAAAATATAAAACTCTGAAGTCCCTAGATTACAAAAATGGCGCGAACTTTCGGTTTCCGCCGTTGCTTGTGGCTCCACTTTATGGCGGCAAAATTTAAAAAGCTCTTTAGTGCCTAATCTTCTAAAACAAACTGATTTGTTATTAATGAATCGAATTGTACTCAAAATAATAGTATTTTAGATTTACTTTATGTTTTGCGAAATTGCGTGTTAAGGTAGTTTTCGCAGTTATTAACATAATTTTCGTTACCTCTCAAAAGAGTACAATTTATTTTAAAATTAAGTTAATTGAGAAAACACCTTAATTTTAGATTAAAATAAATTCATTAAAAAAAGGAATCATTAGACAAGCCAAAACAAAAGTAAGGCGACGTTGCAAATAGAATTTAACAACTAACGGTCATGATCTATTTTGACATTTAATACAAATTTTAGCCTCGCCAGTTTCGCGTTTGTTTATTTTGTGTTTTTACAAAATACATCATTTAAGTTCCGCTAGAAAGATAAGTACTGGCTTTGACGTTTTGACAGAAACATAACCTCAAGTCTCATTTAAAAATTCGGTCTCATTTGGGTCTCATGCTTGGGCTTCTAAATAAGGTTTGAGATTATGTTTGTATAATTTGTGTACATATGTTAGATTCTTTTGCGGTTATTCGATTTACCAACGGGTGAGTGAAATTAAAGATTTAAGAAAACATTTACGACCCGACTTAATCCAATGTACGTATATGTACTTTGCGGAAAAATGGCGGACCATTGCAGTACTTTATGAAATTCCACTTGAATGCAGGGTTGCGTTCAAAAACTATAACGGGAGAGCACTTTAGGCGTTTAAAACGAAAAGCGAAATATACAAAATCACTTACACGAGAGAGAAAGAATGTTACCCAGAGCGCGCTCTTTTCAGTTCCTGAACGAGCCCCATTATGGAGAATTCGCAGAGATAAAGATGGCTTTATTGAAACAACACGGTAGATAGAAAGCATATTCGCAAAAATCAGTAACCAACAGAAGCAGCGTTGCCAACTTAGGGAAAAAGTCATTATATCTAGGGATAATTTCAAACAAAAGAGAAACAGGGAATAATTGCAAAAACACGTTAAAATCTCGGGAATTTTTCAACTCCTTGGGAACAAAAGATAATCGCTACAGTTTGCGAGAATAAAACAGAAAAAGGGTAAACAATCAGGTGTTTTTTTTTTTTTTTTAATTTTACGTCAAAGTTGGCGGTGGCGCAACACAATTTTTGAAACATCTGTCAAGTGCTTGGAGTTTTGAAAATGTTCGCGATGGAATCAATTTAAAGATGTTCTGAAGAATTCCGCAAATAATTTTTCCGATTCATTTCAATAACAGCTGTCAATTTGACATTTGAAATTACCACTACACCATACCTAACCTTGCTTTCAACTTCAATGTAGTTAACATTTGAATGTAGTTAGCAATGTACTTAACATTTGAAGTCGAAAGAGCAAGGTTAGGTGTGGCGTAGTGGTAATTTCAAATGTCAAATTGACAGCTGTTAATTGTTATTGATGGTTCATCACAATTAACTCAACTTTCGCAGCCAACTTCGACGTCAGATTTAAAAGAACACTTTTTATTTTTATACCATTTTGGAGAAAGAAAGATTACAGGAAACTGTAATTGTCCCCCTTTTTTTTGCCATCGGCTTTCGACTGCAATTGACTTTTCCAAAATCGAAACCATGATTCACAATTGAAATACAACGGTCTACGATGCCAGCACAGTTTATTTTTATGATTGAGCGGCATTGAATTCTAAGTTTACCATCGTTTTGAATTTGTTGGAAAATTCTACTTTTAATTTTTCTTCCTTCAGAATCGTTTATGGAGGAAGAACCTATCCCCGGGCAAGGAAGACATAGGCACGTACCTCAACCGAAACTTCGACATCAACTGGGGAGTCAACCACACCAGCAACTTAGAAGTTGATTGGATGTACCAAGGGCCGAAACCGTTCTCCGAGCCGGAAACCGTCGCCCTCAAAACATTCATCGAAACCCACGCTCACCAAATCAAGCTGTACCTCAGCCTGCACAGTTTCGGCCCCAAGATATTATTCCCGTTTGGATACACGCAGGAACCCCCCGCCAACATACGAGTGTTGCAGTCGGTGGCGAAAGAAATGGCGGGAAGCTTCCAGCGCATCACGGGAATCCCATACGAGGCTAGGCCAGCGTCTTCGAAGTACTATTTATTTTCGGGAAGCTCCGTGGATTGGGCGGTCGCCAAGGCGGGGATTGAGTTCGCTTACACCATCGAATTACCACCGGCTGGGTTTACAGGGTTTGATTTTGCGCCACGTAAAATTTTAGGGGTGGTCCAGGACACCTTCATTGGGCTGCTGACTTTTCACAAGTTCGTAGAGGATAGATTCGTTATGCAAGATCCAGGGAGAATAAGAGACGAACTGTAAAATATTAAATGATGAATGAGATCAATGATCAATTGGTTCTCCTTTTTGCATTTCCTATATGAAATCTTTAATTAATTAAATTAAATTAAATCTGTAAAATAAAGCGAGGAATTACTAGAGCATGCAAAAAAACTTTAAACGAAAAAATATCTTACGTAAACATTTATTCAATTAATCTAACATAAAACACTAAGAACACAATCTATCATATACATGATATGCAGTTTGTTATGCTTTGAAAGTTAAATAAAACTTTGAAAATTAAATAAAAAGAAACAAACATCAACTTCAACCTTCTAAAATAAAACAGAAATTATTTTAGGAATTTCGTGCGTGTGTATAATAATAAATTATTTTTAAAAAAGACTATCTCTAAAACTCTTAAAGAATGTAATTTGTAGAAAAATCGTTTTTGCAACATGCAAGAACCAGGAGTCGAAATACTAAACACCGTGTTCAATCCATTCAATCCAATTGAAACACAAGGATAAATGCAAGGACCTAAGGCACTCACTCGGATCAATTTGGTTTCAAAACAAGATTTAACATGTAAAAACAAACATCTTACGCTTAAAAACTCCATATTTCCTTTTCCTAATTTCCTAAAGCCGCTGTCGAAATCAACAGAATTTCCAAATAAAATGCAGCAATGTCGTGCTATTTATTAAGATCATATACAGATTAACAAAACGACAATTTAATTGTGTTGTGAACGCATTTAAATTACAGATTGAGCTGAGTACACTCAAAAAAACAAAGGGAACCATCTCATCTCATACCATCTTTGACAATACAATTATTATAAAACCTATATATTTAAGAAGGCATCATTCAACCAATTATGATACAAAAAGACAAGGAAAAAAAAACTGTAATGATTTTAATTTAACACTAAGGACCGTCTCTAAATAACTTCATCTCTAACAACTTGAATAATAATTGGGGGGTATAAAAACGTACAGTTTTATTAAAATAAAGAATATTTCCGTTTGTGTATCTTTCTCTTCCTCGGAACTCCACGGCTCTGTTTAATTATGAATATTCCATTTCTTCCACGTCATCCGGTGAGTAGAGTTTCTTTAATTTCTCGTAATGTCGTTTATCCTGCACGTCATGAGTTTGTATTACACATAAAACCGAGCTTTATGAAATAATTAAAGGGACTGACCTTCTCTGAGACAGACGGTCGGATTTTTGCAACGGCTCGCTTGAAGTGCTCCGTAGTTACCATCAGTGATTTCTGCAGGTCGCCTTGGATGAGGAGCTCGTCCAAAACTTCAGTTCCGGCTTCCCTTACAAGCGCAGCCAAATCTGCTCCCGTGTAACCTTCGCACTCCTCCGACTTCCCAATCGCTTCCAAGTCAACATCCGGAGCAAGCAACGGCTTCGTTCCATTCTGTAAATTAAGAAGACATCAACACAATTTTTGATGTAATTAAAAAATATTTTTAGCACCTTTGTAATTGCCCTTAAGATGTCGACTCTGTCTGTTGCTGTCGGTAAGCCAACGTAAAGTATTTTATCTAAACGTCCCGGTCTTAACACAGCGGGATCAACAATGTCGGGCCGGTTGGTGGCGGCTAGTAAATAAACACCCTGTCGACCTTCAATACCGTCCATTTCAGTCAGCATTTGATTTACCACACGCATACTAGCGCTGTGCTGTAAAAAAAAATTGTTTAAACCATTCACGCAAACAAATCTTAACCTACTTCTCCTGAATCTGATCGTTTTGGACAAAGGGCGTCGAGTTCATCGAAGAAGATCACGCAAGGTGCTGAGTTTCTCGCTCTCTCGAAACACACACGCACTGCCCGCTCACTTTCACCAACGTACTATGAAGAAAAAGAAAAGTTAGAAATAATTGACATGAAAACGAAACGCAAAATGAATTAAATTCACAAAAAAATAAATAAATAGAAGTGTTTACCATATTTAATAGTTCAGGTCCCTTCACTGAAATAAAATTGATTCCAGCCTCATTGGCTATCGCCTTGGCTAATAAAGTTTTGCCACAGCCCGGAGGGCCGCAGAGTAACACTCCAGTCGGTGCAGTTAAGCCCAAAGCTCTGAACTGTTCTGCATATCTCACTGGTGCCTAAAACATAATAGTATTATATTTGCTTAAATAATTTAGGTATTATTAACACAATTATTCATTAAAAATTGCAATTATTATACTGTAAATAATATTTCAATGTTTTTCATTCGTCAAATGACAACTTAAATTAAAAACTTTGATGAAACTAAAAATGTAGATAATTGCATTTGAGTTCAAAGAAAATGTGTTACTAAATCACATACCAAAATAGCCTTCTGCAGTTCTTTCCTTATGTCTCGCAAAGATCCAATATCGTCCCATGTCATATCCGGCACGGTTGCAAACCCTTCCCGTTTTGCAGAAGGCTGAATACCCTTCAGCGCCTTTGCAAAATCATCCATCGTAACGCACACTTCTTTCATTTCGTCCAGTTTTAGTGGAATGTCCCCATGCAACAACAACAGTAACTTTTCCAAAGGGGTTTTCGGTTGCAGTACCTCCTTCATTTTATTTACAAATTCTTCACTCTGAGGTGGTGGCACATTACTGCAACTGCTGCTGTTGACAACGTCCGATTGAGGAGCTGATTTATCTTGTTTGACGTCGTCGTCGATCACAACGACCGCGTTATCACTCGAATTAAGTTCAGAACTTGGCTTGTCCTCGACTTTATCGGTTGTTTCGACGTCTACCACATCGACTTCGTTCTTGCTATCGTCCAAGTCAACCGTGGCATTCGGCTTTTCCGCGTTTAATTTACTCGCCTCTTCTAACCTCTGTAAAGCGGCTGCTTGCTCTAGGTTTTGCCTTTCTTCCAGCTCGTTGAAAACTCTGTAGACGGCAGTCATGGCAGCCTCTCTCGTCAAAGCCAGAATGTCGGCTCCGACGAAACCCGGCGTGAATTTTGCGATGGTTTCATAATCGAATGACTCGCTCAGTGTTAATTTTGAGGTTATGACTTTCAGGATATGTAATCTGGCGGCTAGGTCGGGGATTCCCAAGCAGATTTCCTTGTCAAATCTACCTGCTGTTCGCAGGGCCGGATCTAAGGAATCCGGTCGGTTTGTCGCGCCGATTACTAGGAGTTGGTCGCACATTTCATTTTTGTTTAAATCTGCAAGGGAATTTTTTTTTTTAAGTACAAAGAATGTAAACTATACACCCAAATTCAAAGAAATAGGTTTGAATTTGATTTCATGTAAATTAGTTACTAAAAAAATATTACTAATTAAGAAAAAAAATACGATGAGAAATCAGTTAAAGAAAAATACTGTGGCCTGGTCTTTCACCTTCTTGTAAATTTATCTCACCTGTAATATCCTTGGAAACCATTGTCAATATAATTATCTCCAAGGATTTTATAGGACAGATATGTTTACAAGGAGGTAAAAGATCAGGCCTTAAATATGTAGATAAATAGATGACACTGAGGAGTAGGCAGGTTGAGGCCTTCCTCAGAGAAAATCAATTCAACGAAAACAGAAATTTCAAAAAAAAGAAATGCAAAATAAGGATAAGTAAATTAATAATAAGTAATTAATCAATCAAATTTGGATTAAAGATTTGTTTAATAAAAAAAAAGATTAAATTACCATCCAAACACGAAAGCAACTGAGAGACGATCCTCCTCTCCATATCCTTTTGGGCATTTTGTCGATTTTGAGTGATAGCATCGATTTCATCAATGAAAAGTATGCAGGGCGCAGACAGCATGGATTTCTCAAAGAGCTCTCGTATTCTCTCTTCACTCTCCCCGGAAACCCCAGCCACTAATTCGGGGGCAGAAACCTTAAGCAACGGAATCTCAAGTTCCTAAAATACAAGAAGAATAAATGCAATGTATAAAATTAGATAAATAAAATATTTCTACCCCAGCTATTGCGTTCGCAAGCAATGTTTTCCCACAACCTGGTGGGCCGTGTAAAAGAAATCCTCTTGGAGGGGGCATTGCAACTTTCCTGTATATTTTGGGGTACTTCATGTGCAGCAGTAATCTGCAAACGTCCTCTAAAATCTTGTCCATCCCGCCCAAGTCTTTGAAAGTGACCGCCGACTCCTCTAAGTTGGCCACGCTCTTCTTTTTCTTTAATCTCTCCAACGAGACCAGCTGACTCTCCAGCTTTCTTTTTTTACCCCGTTCACCGCCTCCAGAAGACGAATTCGTCCGGCCGTCCCCCTTGTTTTTACTCTTCTGCGTCTCCCCGATCTCCAAGAAATGCTGGGGTATAATCGAAATTTCATTTTTTTGGGAAGTGCTCGGCCCGTTCGCCGATTTCTTTTCCGATTGGTCGTCTGATTCGTCGCTGCTTATGTCGATTAGTTCGTTGGCGTCGACGGGGACTTTCTGCATGTTCCTCCCGTACAACTCCATTAATTGATTGTTTAATGAATTATCGGGCTACGAAAATAAAGAGAGTCATTAATAATTTTAAGAGAATTCACACATAACTTGGCAAGTCCAAAATGACAAACTTTGAGGTAAACATGGAATCAAGTCTGGTAAGACCTAATTAATTAATTCCTGATATATTATTATATATTACACGACAAATGAATGAATCAGGCCTTACTAGATAATACAACTCAATAACAAACTCTTGATTTGATGTCTACCTCGAAGTTTGTCATTTTGGATTTATCAAGTTTTGCTTGAATGCTCTTCATTTATGAGTTGTAAATAATGACTTACATATCTTGCTTCTTCTTCTCCTGGACTTTCGTCGCTTAGCTCTTCAGATGAACTGTGCTGTGGGTCGTTAAGGCCGTAATTGCGCATGACTATAGCATAAGCCTTTTTAACAGACCCCCGAAATGCACTTCGTTTTCGCTTTGCGTACTCTCGATACTTCTTCTGGAGCTCGTCGGCCATCACATTGATGTCAACGTATGATTTGTCAACGTTTGCCTCCAAGTACTACGACATGTTAAGGTTATGCTGGTTCACTTGTAAAATGGGGGTACTTACTTTTTGCACACGGGGCACGATCGTGGGATCTGCTATGTACGGTAGTCTGTGCATCTTCTGCAAGTTATCGAACAATCCAGGTCTGGGACGCGACGTGTTACTTTGGTTATGGCTTGTGTCCAAAGGTATTACTTCGATTCCTCTGTACGTGTTGATTTTTCCCATAATCTAATCAACGCAAGGCCCTGATCAGTTTTCACATACGAGGAAGAACGCTCAAACACTCACAAAATACTTTTGACAATGTAATTAACCTCGCTGGTGGGAAAACAGTGGTTGCCCTCCATTGCGCGTTGTTCTAAAAACGCATCTAAAAGCCTGCATCAATCGCACTGTTAAATGCAAATTTCACGTTCGAATAAATTAAAAACCGGAAAATAATAATTAAAACGTCGATTTAAACAGTTTTGCGCTTACTACGCGCATGGAAACACAATTTAGAACAATGGCGGCCGAGTTCTAATTTACATCTAAACGACGGCATTGCCTAGGTTAAGCATTTTTGTATAAAAAAAAAACTAATAAATATGTTGAGCATTCATTTCAAGAACGATAAATTTCAAGTTTATACAAAAAATTCAACTTTAATCCTAATTTCTTTTTTTATAGAGACGCATCGCAATGAAGTTAGCAACGACTTGAATTTCCCACAAATTTGCGGTCACTAAAAATAAATTCAAGGAATTCAAAAACTTAAAACGTGCTTTAATAACACACTGTGCTGCTGAGTGTACTAATTGAACTATGTGCAGAGTAACGATATAATGCTATGTAAGTACATACAACATCTTGAATAATCAAACTCACTTTAGCGGCACGTGCCAACGTATTTGCATCGTCAATTGCAGTGTTAAACACCATCACGTTTCCGTTAAATAATCGCGTGAAACACAAATTGATTCGCGTTTTGCTCAGAGTGGAACCGCAGTTTTATTTCGAGAAACCGAAGGCAAATGTGGCACTCATGAATTCGATGTTTTCACGACAGTTATTATTCCTGCAATTACATCAATATTTTATTTGAATGCCCACGCGTCGCGTCGATAAAAACTTGTAGAGTAAATGACCGTTAACTGCGGTGAAATTAGAAACGCATCGGACATCTCTCTTGCAGGCAACGCCAATCAAAATTTCTTGACCTACTCGGTATAATTAACGCCGCAGTTTATTAATTATAATTCGTGCTCGCGTTGATTCGTTGATACTTTTTCAATTTATCTCCAAGGAAATTTGTTTTTTTTTTTTTTGCTTTACGACGAATTCAAAAGTTCCTCCGATAGATGGTGCTGACATCACATAGAATTCAAAGTTCCTAGATCTATCAAAAGCTGTGTTTGGATCGTGGAGGGACTGGTACTATTGGTCTCTCTTTTCCTTTAAGTGAAAGTGAGACAAAAATACGAAAGGAGTAAATAGAGCGCACGGAACTGAATATCCAAACACAGCTAAAATAACGTAAACTTGCCACTACAGAGTTTTTAGCGTTTTCGATTGTTCACTGTGTCAATCTTTATCTTATTTTATTATCTGATGTTAAAACGAGAAGAAAATACACAAAATGCACAAAGTGCATCCCAATCGAAAGTGCAGTGCATAGGTAGTGTTGACAACTTAAGCAAAAAGTCGTTAAATCTAGGGATAATTTTAAACAAAAGGGGAAAAGGGAAACATTGCAAAAATTATTTAATCTAGGGAATTTTTCAACTCCTTAAAGCAAACTTTTCAAAAGAAACTAAATATTTTTTGTTTTGGAGTTTTCATTTCGTATTGTTGGTGATTACGAAAAGCTTAACCGCCAAGTGTTGACGGCTGATAGTAGTATATAAACCGCGGGTTCTGTCTCGCGAAACAGTTCATGGTCATATTTAGATAAAAATGACTTAATCTTATATAATTTATCTATAATTATTCCAATTTTTAATAAAAAGTCATAAAAAAGACCATTTTTACTCGTGAACGCCTAAAATGCACATTAAAATCATCAGTTCATTGTGGAAAACTCATTCAGATGAGTATGACTATACTCCATTTTATTACGCGAACACAATTTCATAACTATTTAACTATAATACAATTATTTGAACAACATATTTCTTATTTCTTTACATCATTAATTGATAATCATTGCCGCGTTCTGATTTTATTGAAAAAAAAAATTACTATATAAACGGATTCTACAAATAATAGTTACAATCCAGATGATTGGGTAACTTATAGACATTTATGTTAATTTCACAACTTGCTTTTGGTGTAAACATTAATATTTACACATGATCTTTTTTAGATTTAAAATATTTATAAAAGTATTACCTTTTAATTTGATAAAGCAAAATGGAAGATGTGAAACACATGTATATGTTAAGCAAAATAAAATAAAGACGGTTTAAGAAAAAATTCTTCATACATAATAATGGATGGCATGGAGTGGCAATGTTTAAATGTCCCGCTAAAGCATTTAGTTATGCCATCCGAACACCAGACGTCGCGCGCTGATTTGTGTTGCCAATGGTTGCGTTCAGGTAAAAAATTATTTGCAGCGCTACAGCACAGCGCAAAGCTGTAGCACTTTAAATTACCTGAACCAAGATTCTGCTATTGAGGTGATGCACTCATTGTGTTTAATGCAGCGCTGTAATGTAGCATAAAAATACTACGCTTGACTAATGGCGGCCGCTTCAAGAAAGCGCTGCAAGTAATGACGTCATATGCCCCTCGTTCAGGCTTACGCTTTAGAAAAACGCTTCAGCGCTGCGGCTACCTGTACGCGACCAATGTTCTCCTAAGTGAATGTTCTGTGGCTAGCTCTAACATGCTCTAACTTTGTCTATGGCTCTAACAGCTGTTCATTTACCAAGCATTTAGCGTTAAGATTGAAAAGAAAGTGAAAATACTTCAAATAATATAATTATTAATTATGGCAGCAGGTATGTTTTTATGCTGTTATTAGTTTGGATGTTACTGTTATTATTGCATATGTTTTCCAGCTCAACATAATTTTTTTCTTGTATCATGTCCAAGAGATAATCCAATACAGAATGATGTGTTAAATATTTTTAAATCGCTTACCCCTCCATACTGTGAATTTACCCCACAAGCAATATGGGGAATTCAGTCAAGCAAAAAAAAGTCAACTTGCAAGTGGAAAGTTTTATATGTTTTGAAGGATCCTCAAACGAGAACATATGAACAAGGTCGCCAGGCTCAACAACTGAAAGACGTACTGTTGCAATCCCATCCCATGAATTGTTCTATTATCGATTATGAATTTTATGATAATCAAGATAATAACTTACGTGGTTGGTTATTTACATGGAGAATACATTGCAACCATTTCCCAAATATTCGTAAAGTATCTGACAAAGTTCGCAAAGAGCAGCTTTCAATGGTTTAAATGAATAAATTATGTTCAAGTTTTAAGTAACAAATTTAATACTATTCGACACACATAACAGTATGTCAGTAACAAGTTTAATACTAAATAAAGCGTAACGACAAAGATATTATCTGTAGTCGAAGGCTGTCTGTATTATTTTATCTATTCTTTCCTGTATGTTTTAACTGTTTCATGTATTCTATTGATCTTAAAATCTTTCATTATGCTTTGACAGCAAGCATGGCCGCCTTGCATGGGGGACTCATTAGGAGCAAATCCCGCTTCAATTTGTCTATCCTACTGCAATGTTAGGTCAAAAAGCGATAGTAAGATGTCGCTATTTTATATGTTCTTAAAATTATTGTAAAAGTGAAGACTGTGTAACTGCAAGCTTGCATATTTTATAACAAACTATGTATTCTAACTATTCGAATAAAGAGATATATTTTAATATATAAATATTATATTCTTCTTTACATAATTCTTTAATTACTTGAATATCGTTTTCCAATTCATTGCCACTAGGTAAAAAATAATTTATTTCTGAAATAGATTTTCTTTCCATGCCAAATATTATTTCTTGAGCAATTGTTGATTTACCAGATCCAGATGGACCTATAATTATTATTCTTTTTGTTTGTGATAATAATTCACCACCCATTTTTCTTTCAATTAATGATCTCAATCCAAAATTTGTATTATCGTTATTATTAAATATGTTAAATAACTTTTTCTTTGGTCGACCACTGTTAGTCATAATTAGTATTTATTAAATATAGAAAAATATATTTATAATAAATATGAGTAATGTTAGTGTTAAGTATTATACACATTTACCAAAGTCGAGTAATTCAAATATATCAATAAATAAATCAATAGCAAAGTCATTAAAAAATATAATAAATACAAAAGATCAATGGACTGCAATAAATGATGCAAAAAATTATTATAAAATAAATTTAGCAACCGAATATTTAAATAGACTATCTAAAGAAAATATTTCCATTTATGAACGAACATTCAAGAAAATTTCTGAATAAAGCAGGAAGAAACAAATGACGACTGTAATTACTTGCGAAGGAGAATTTTTAATTAAGTATTTGAGAACGAAAAGAACAAATGACGATCGTAAATATCACGACGCAAGACCGCATAAAAAAGCAGATGCGCTTGAAATTCGAAATTGGAAGAAAATGACGGTTGCAAGAAAAAATTTTAAAATGGGACGGAAATGTTTTAGGACGAATTTCAAATTAAAATAATAATCTAACCAAACTTACCTTTCTCTATTTAATAACAATTTTTTATTCCAGTTTCTTTTTTTGTTAATTTTTCTTATTATTAGTAAAACGTTTTTCTTCCTGACAAAGCTATTAATCAATAGCGAAACGTTCAGTGGTTTCCTTTCGTAATTTTGTCCGTTTCAAGTTTAAAAAGACTTTACTTACAATTTTTATCCGACAAGAATCAATTTAACTTATTATTATAATTGTTGTTATTGTTGATGTTATTATTGTTGTTATTTTTGTTGTTATTATTATTGTTGTTATTATTATTATTACAAAGCGCTATCTCGGGATAATATAATTTTTGATGTCAAAATAGGATTTTCTTTTAGAAAAAAAGATAGGAACCTGGAAATTTTATGAGTTGGCAACGCTGCCAAATGCGTCAAAGTGCCAGGTTAGGTTGCTTTTATATGCTCCTATTTTTTCGCTTGTTTTAAAATTTAAATATAGATTTTTTTTATAAATTTACTTCTGCACGTTAATAAATATTTTTTATTGTTTTACTGTAATCGTTTTTTTTTAAATTTAACCTATTTAAATTTCCCTGATTAATTCAGGGAATTCTAGGGGAACATTGTACGCCAAAAAAGGAATTTCTGGTTGAGTTGATTGGCAACGTCGATTACAAGGTTGGCGAACCTGAAATTTGACGTTGACATTTTGGTTAGGTAACGAATTTATTATTATAATATCGAAGAATGGCATCGTTATTACGACAGTTTTCAAAAACCCTGAGGTCCCCAGCAATACAAAACAGAGGTATTGTCGCGCAAGCGCCCTCCATTTCTTCCGCACCCTAATTTAATCTCGTCAGTTTCAAGTAATGCCCTCCTGAGATTCATGTCGGCGGAATGCCCCGCGACCCCAGCCAAAGCCGAAGCTAAACAGGAAAAGGAAATTCCCCAGGAAACAAGACGTAAGTTCCGAGATGCTTTTAATTAATTAACATGCGAGTTCAACACGGGCGCGCAATTTTAGCAACCGTCAGGAAATTCGATGCGGTCCAGCGCAGCCAACTCAAGGACTTCGGGAAGTACGTGGCTGAATGTTTGCCAAAGTACGTGCAGAAAGTCCAGCTGACGGCTGGGGATGAGCTTGAAATCCTTATCGTTCCTGAAGGGGTTCTCCCCGTGCTTCAGTTTTTGAAGGACCATCACAGCGCACAGTTCGCGAATTTAACCGATATTACTGCGATAGATGTGCCTACGAGAGAGTTTCGATTTGAGGTTGGTCTAAAGATCCCCGTGAGATTTTAAAGAATTTAAATCAAACTTCTTCAAGGTTGTCTACAATATGCTGTCACTTCGTTACAACTCGAGGATCAGGGTGAAGACGTATACTGACGAGCTAACGCCTTTAGATTCGTGTTGTGAGATCTACGCAGGTGCAAATTGGTATGAGCGCGAGATATGGGATATGTACGGGGTGTTTTTCGCAAATCACCCAGATTTGAGACGTATTTTAACCGATTATGGATTCCAGGGACATCCGTTCAGGAAAGATTTTCCACTTACTGGATATGTTGAAGTATGTAATTACATTGACATGTTTAAAATGATGAACAAACATTTGTGTAGGTTCGTTATGATGATGAGAAGAAGCGTGTTGTATGTGAGCCGATAGAAATGGCTCAGGAATTTCGAAGATTTGAGCTTTCGGCCCCGTGGGAACAATTTCCTAATTTCAGAAGGGCCAATCCTGCTAGTGAGGAAGTTCCTATTTCAAAAGAAAAGTAACTCATTTGGTAATTGTATTGTAAATTAATTAATTAAAATTTCATAAATTTGTGTTTGTGTCGTATCTTTCGCCTTCATGTCATACTTGATAAAAGAAGAATCCTTTTAGGTTTTATACATATTTATATTTATTTGACTATATAATAGTAATATAAAAATCATACATGCTAGTACAATAAA
The DNA here is from genome assembly GCA_036172665.1 of Prosopocoilus inquinatus. Taxonomy (NCBI): domain Eukaryota; kingdom Metazoa; phylum Arthropoda; class Insecta; order Coleoptera; family Lucanidae; genus Prosopocoilus; species Prosopocoilus inquinatus. The sequence goes on from CM069873.1 coordinate 7,128,697, forward strand.
TTCTGTTATAGATATATAATAAAACGTTATTAGTAGTAACTACTGCTGTTAAAAAACAACATGCCCTACTTTATTTCCTCGAAATATTAAAAATACCGCGTGTGGATTTTTTTTTTGATTACTTTTTTTAACTTGCGTCCCTGACTGACTGACAATAAAGTAAATAACAAACAAAAACAAAAAGAAAATATTTAATTAAAGCTGTGAATTAAGTACCAAAAACGTACTAAAGTAAAAAAACAAACAGTATTACAAAATAAATATATTTTTTTTACATATGGCTGAAATTTCCCCTAAAAAAAAAGGTACTAGTTTAATATAAAAATTAAGACTACGAAAACTTTTTTTTTTCCTCTCGGTTCATGTACGTATATAGATTCTGCTTTTTATGTAAATATATTGTGGTTTGTTTACATTTGTCATAAATATATTGAAAAATAAATTATTACATAAAATATCCAGAGCACTTACATGAAGTATTTATTTACAACAAATCTGTTCTATCTACATATAGCCTGCAAAAGTACCAGATTGTTTGTGTGAAATCATGCAATTCAATATACCCCGTGTAAATAGATTTATGTAACATAGCCGGTGGTCAACACAAAGGAGGAAATAAATACAATACATTTCTTCCTCTGTTTCAAATACTCATACAATCAAATTGCTATTATGACGTTACAAAAATCAATTAACAGACTGTATATTACGTTTTTAATAATTCCTACTGTACACTTTCCCTACATGTTAATAATCGATATCTCATCCTGTATGTGGTAGCTGCTAACTTGCGTCGTCTCATCCGATTGTGCGCTTGTAGACTTCTGCGAAATATTGGAGTGTTGTGAATTGGACTTCTCCAAAGACCAGTGCGTGCTGCTGCTGTGCTGGTTTTCGGGGCAGTCATCCGAACCTAAGGAAATGTCTGCGATGATACCACTCTCTAGACAAAAGAAAAACGAAAACCACACTCTAGAAACTCGATTAGCAAGCGACACAGCAAAACACAAGAACACTTCTTACCCGTCGAGCACTGGCTGTTCAGTGTTCCGGATCTGTGATATGGTTTCGGGCTATCGCAAGACGGATCAAAACCCACGTTGATTAAGGGGCTGGGCCCGATTGTTGTACTACCGGAGGTTCCAGAGGAACTACCAGAACTGGTACTACCCGACGACACACTAGACATGGAAATCACCGAGTGTGGACGTTTCGAACTCCTGCATTGTTCTGTGACCGGCCCGACGATTGAATTTCGAAACCTAGGTGCAGCTTCAAACAGAAACAACACTGTTTTGCATTTACATTGGCCTAAAGGTTATGAAGATTTCGAAATTTGAAAGAAGTACTTACTCCGGCTTAATTGTGCAAAACTAATTGATCTATCGTTAATTTGGTCAGCGCTTGGCCTAATGTCTAAGCATGGTTTGTTTCCGATCCCCATGGAAGACATTTCAGCCATTCTAGCTTCTGCGATTAAAAAAAAAAGGAGATGAAATGGGGACAAAGTGAATAGGGTGGCCTCACCTCTATTTCTAATGGCCTGCTTCCACAGTAACTGCGAGAGTTCTTCGGACCAGGCCTTTTTGACGTCTTCGTTCATCGATTGTAAAATGTAAGTGTCGTTCGGTTTTCGTTTTCTGAACCAAATCTCGAATTTCGTGGGGCTTTCCCCGATTTTCGCCGTGAGGCCGATGTCCGTCATCTTGATACTGTTTTTGTATATGTACAAATCTAGATTCTGTATAAAGAAGTGTGATTGTAACTTGAGAATCCAATCCATAAACAAAAACCCACCTTTCTGTCTGGAAACCTTCTGGCCTTACTAAACAGTATTAATTCCTCGAACAAGAACACCTGCCTCAACGACTTCTTGCCGGTTTTGCCCTCCCACACCAAAAATTCGCTTTGGCGCAGTAATCTCCCTTGCTCTTTTAAATTGACCTAAAATTATAAGTCAAGAGGTTTTTTGTCTAACGATTAAATTTATTCAGGGTTCTCACTCATTGGGAAAGCAGGGAAAATCAGGGAATTGAGAAAAGGTTCTCAATGTCAGGGAGAAGTCCGGGAATTCGCTTGTTTTAATACAAATTAAGGAACTGGATATTAACTTTTTCTAGGAAAAATGGAAAATTGTTTTAAATATTAAAACAAATTAGAAGAATTGCATATTCAAAGTAAATTGTGAAAAAGTTTATCGCATTTAAAAAAAATCTTATTTGGGTCTGCCGTATAGGCAACCATGCGAGCAGTTGTGTTAATCGAGTTGCCTATACCAAGATTTTTTTTTTTTGAAAAATCTAATTTATTGTTAATTTTAAAAGAACAGGCATGGTATTAAAATTAATTGCTTATAATTTTTAAAGATAATTCAACAATTTTCTCCACAATATACGTGACAATAAAAAAATAATTACTAATTCTTATACACTCGCACGCACCTTAAGTGCATCTTTCGACCTTGGGTTATGTACAGTCTGAATCAAGCTAATCGACACCCATTAACAGTTCTGTAACCTTTACTAACAGCGTCAATAAGGGCGCAGCTAACTTACAGCGCTCCCGATTAAGATGATCGCGACTGTACAAGGCTCACAGAAATAGGTAGCAGCACTCAAGGTGCGCGCGACTGTACATTGTTTTTGTTCTAAAATTTAAATAAATAAAATGAAAACTCGGGGAAAACCTGGAAGGATCAGGCAATGTTTCAATGAAAATAAAGCGAGCATTTCTTACATCACATTCCCTAATCGAGTCCATGGCTAACAGATCATTTCCATGTCTTAATTGAAACCTGACCATCTGTTCGGCTTGCTTAATATCGTCCTGTTCAGTAATTGCCCTCTCTGATGCGCCCGGGGGTAAAACAGGGCAGGCCTTCATCATCTGCTGCAAAAGAAGGGCGTACTTGCCCATGCGCTGCACCGGTTTCAGCAAGTAACTGGCCAGATCCATTTTATCACCCAGCTGGATCTGCTTGCTCTAAAACAGCCATCCCAAAATCAAGCTCAAGCTCAAGCTCAAACTCAAGCGAAACTTTTTTTTTTTGGACATACCTTGAAGAACGTGGAGCCATATTCGGACATGAGCGAATCCGACTTGGGCTTGTTTTTGTTGTAGAGGGCGTACAGGTAGAACTTCTTTTGGTATTTGAGGAAGATTTGGCCCACGTTTAACGGTTGCAGCTCGCACTGTTCCAGCTCGCGCAGGAAATGCTGGCTGTGGAACTCGAAGATTTTTTCGATGTTGCCGAAGACGACGTTCCTTTGCCCGCGCAGGGCCTGGGGTATGTCTTCGCGCAGAAGCTCTGGAATGTAGTTTTCTATGACGTAGTCCAAGGACGAGACGTAGTCGCGCTCCGTCTGTATCATTTCTCTCATAATATACAATAGAGTCCTAGAAAGAGAAATGGAAAGCAAAAAATTAAACGCCAAGGTATAATCCAAGGAAAACACAAGCGCAGAGGTTTAGTAGTGTTAAGGAATGTGGTAACACCTTTATGTTATTTCTTAGGAGTATTATTATTATTATTAAGCAAAAACAAACCCAAACAAACCCATGTATTTATTTACCTCGAACTCGACGTTGGTAAGCGTGTTGGCGCGTTTACAAAAAAGAAAAAAGAAACTCACTTCAGTTAATTTTCGAATTTATTTTTTACTTATTTGAGTTTTACACCAGACGAAAAATTGACGTTGTTTTCTTGTGTGGTGGAGGCGCCGCGTGCTATTGCTTACTTACTTCAGGGTTTTGGGTTCGGCAGTTTGGTCGAAGGCATCGGTGGGTAGGTCGAAGGTCGACGAATGGCAGTGGAGATGGCTGTTCGAAGGAACGGGAGGAACTTTTCTTCTTGCTTCGGCGAAGTGCTCGTCTTCAATATCATCGCTACCACTAACAAGAAAAAAATAAGTTGGTTAAAAAAATTCAAATTCATAGTTTTTTGGGTTGATTTTATATCAAATTTATACATTTGTACATTTTTTATATGTTCATATACCATCCGCTAAAGCAAGTCCAGACTCATGCTTATCTGTCCATGTCTTATCTAACCGTAAATTAATTAAAAGCTTATTTTGTACTTGATTAGGCAACTTAAGTTACGCCAGTGACTTAGTTGATTGAAGGGAACCTGAATAAAGGGCAGCGCCTCCTGGAAGGAATCAAGATTACTTGAATGACTAAGATTTGAGGCGTTTTCAGAAATTCGCTCAGAACTTAACCCAAGCAGAAATGTGAGAGAGAAAACTTAGAGGCTTAGTGTGTGTAAGAGTGAGAAAACTATAATAACCAAAGCGCTCCGAGCGAGTTTTGGTAAAAAGTAAGGCATCAAACGCAATATTGTGTATTCTGATGCATTTATATGATAACTGGTGCAAATTATAGTGCTTTTAAGGAAAAGAAAATTTGCACTGCAATGTTTTCTTTTTCTTCCTGTGCGTGTCGTATTCTGAGTGAAGAAACCGGTGTTCCATTTTTTTTTTAATGGTAACTTTAGTTATTCTTATTGAATAGGCCCAAGATACGGGCATTAAAGAAGGGTTTCTGGTTGGCTAAAATTACTTAGAAAAAGACATTTAAAATGACAGACTCAGTCGCGACATCGCTCGGGCAGTTTTTAAATTAAAATTGCAGACAGATCTGGCTTGCAACATTTTTTTGCATTTCTAAAAAACACGTTTAATTCAATTTTATGAAATGTCCTTGAAATTATTTTATAATAAATGGCGTTTTGGTTCTGAACCACCAACGTAAGCTGTTATTATATGTATTGGCAACAACCGATCCTGTCACTCGCCTTTGGTAAATATCTATTTATTCCATTAGATTGGCAACACTTTTCGATGTTTATGTTGGTATACTGCAACAAAACTCTAATATTTTAAATAGTTTTCATCCTTATTTTTACCAATGTTTATAATATTGATTAATTTCATCATAAAAATGTCAGCTATAACCTAAAACCAAGCGATCACGCAAAAACTTGCGAAAATCATGATGGGCACTGCCAATTCCTAAGTGTTTCCAACCTACTAACTTTGCTTTGCTTCAATCATTTATAGTCACGTGGTATTACCATTTAGGAAGATAAATATAAGCGTCTGTGGATTGGACAGTCTGGACCCATTTAAAACTGTCCTCAAATCAAATCAAAAGTCACGATTTACAATGCAGAAAAAAAAATCATTTGGTGTAATTCCAGTGTACTTTTATGAAGTGTCTGGTGTAAAACGGTTACTAACAGTTGGCAACACTGCTGAAACATTAGAAGAGTTTCGCTCATTCCGGTAACATTTTAAATATATTTGGCGTTTAAATAATTAAAATTTGGCGCCTGGCGCCTGATCTGGGCTACTTTTATTATCTTCACATAATGACAAAGAAAAAAAAATATACAAGGTGATCAATACTGACAGTGCATGCAGCTACTTTAATTTATACATGTAATATAACGACTTCGAGCATTGCTTTCTTTTGTTTTTTTGTTTATTTCATATTTTTTCTGTCTTTTATTTTTTAGTTTTATGGAATTGTGTTATGTTGTGCATTTTATTCAAGGTTCTTTTGTTTTATTTCGTCCTTTTTTTTCCTGTCAATTTCTTGATTGAGTTTTCGGGCGGGGAATCGCCATTTTTTAATTTATTTATCCACTCTTTTGTTTTCTTCATGTTCCTCGTATTTTTCTTCTTTTATTCGAATTTGTCTTCGCATCTTATTGAATCCTTTTTAAATTTCTTCTTTTGTTTCCCAGGAGTTTGTTTTTCTCTTTTGTTCATTTTTATCAAATTCACATTTTGTTGACTGACACATTTTTACAGTTTTCTTTTGTTTTCTGCTAGATTTTTTTTTTTATTTTTCGTCAGGAGATTCATTTGGTTTTTGTTCATCTCACAATCAATTAGTCATCAATCATCTTTTGTTCTCTTTTTTCTGTTCCTTTTTTATGGAATTAATTTTTAGAATTTTTTTGATTCTTGTTTGTAGTTCATCGTTTTTCCTTTGTTTTTTTTTATGTCTCAGTTGGAGTTGTGATCTTTTGTTTTGCGCACTGCATTTCGGTTTCTTTTTCGTATTTTTTTAATCATATTTATTGACGTTTTTTACAGTTTGCTTTAATTTTACGCGTTTTTTTTAATTCGTCCGCGGAAAAATGTTGTTTTTCGTTCAGCTTGGTGTTGTCTATCGTCCTTTATTTATTTTTTGTTCACTTTACATCTTTTGTTTGACTGCTGTTGCATCGAATTGTTTTGTTTCTGCTTTTTTTTTTACAGATTTCATTTCTTATGAAATTGATTTTTCGCATTTTATCGACGCTTGTTTGTAGTTCATCGTTTTTCATTTGTTTTGTGTGTGTCAGTTGGAGTTGTGATCTTTTGTTTTGCGCACTGCATTTCGTTTCTTTTTTTGTTATTATTTTTAAATCGTATTTTTTTTACAGTTTGCTTTAATTTTTTACGATTTTTTTGATTCGTTCGCGGAAAATTATTGTTTTTCGTTCAGCTTGCTGTTGTCTACCGTCTTTTGTTTTTCTTTTGTTCACTTTACTCCTCGTGTTTGGTTGCTGTTGCGTCGAGTTGTTTTGTTTCTGCTTTCTGTTTACAGATTTCGCTTGATTTTTTTTTATTTGTTTTGATTTTTGATATCGCAAATCTAGACTAACTAGAAAAAATTGGCTACATTTTGTAGACAAGTTGGCGACATTGCCCCAAAAAAAATCTGGCAACCCTGCCGACAAAATGTAAGCGCCCATTTAACATTGCATCAAAATATTTTGCTTATGTAGCGATTCGGCGCGTCGATCGTCACCTAAGTGCGCGGCTAGCTTAAGAAATTATTCATCGTTAACGGCGAATAAATCATAGTTGTAGTATTCGTGAGCGTAAAACCGGGCAAATCAATAAAGAGAAATGAAGTTGTAAAAAAATTATAATAACCTGGAAACTTGTTAGTATAATTGCAAGTTAAATAATTCAAGTGTTGATCTGAAATTCCATTGGAAAATGATGATTTACCTGTTAATTAACTATTTAATCAACTTCCCGTAGAGTTGCGGGGCCGTCAGCATGTAGTGCACGGCCGTAATAAATGAGAATTTAGGGTGGTCGCTCAAAACGAAACGCTCTCTATGTAGATTGACGATCACCAGCGAGTAATTACAAAAGGAATTGCACGATATATCAGGCGCATAATTACAGTTTCAGCATAAACGTCACGGGCGTTAGTGCCGTTGGATTTACGACAAACTCCGGCAATAAATAAATAAATTCATATTTACGACTCTCTCTGTAGATGATAGGTAGAGGTATGTATGTACCTTTTTACGAAACCGTCGCTGCCTTCTTCGATAATACTGTCCTGCTGGTTCTCAGTGTGATCCTGATTGGATCCGGTGCTGGAACTGTTGGCACTGCAGAGGACGCAGGTTTCCCTGTAGAACTGGCAGGAGCAAGTGCGTTGGAGGTTCTTCTTGTTGTAGACTCCGCTGTCGTCACCCACCGAATTGTCTGCAGTCGACACACCACTATCACACCGCCCGCACCTATCTTCATTCTTGTCCAGCTTCTCCAGGAGGTTCTCCACACTCTCGCGCACTTCCTTTATACCGTCCAGAGTCACACTGTTTTTCCGCTCGATCGTGTCCTTCACCACGTTATTACAGGGGCAACTCTGCAAAGTCTGCATGTATTTCTTCTTGAGTTTGTAGGACACCGTATTCTCCGTGTCGGACTCACAACAGTTACAAGAAACCCCGGCCGCATGGTGGTTGCACTTGTAGATGAACGCGTGCGAACTCACAGACCTACGCCTAATCTGGGTGTTCTGCGACTTTATGGGGGTGCTGGTTGCGGTCATCTCATGTTGGGGGCCAGAGCTTAACTCACCCGGAGGTTGAACCGATTCCGACGGTCTACAAGTCTTAACACTCTGCAAAAAACATGTATTGTTTATAAAACCGTTTAAAATTTATGTGTAATCAGCGTGTGGTCGCATTTCAGTTACGAAACCCAGAACTCAGCGCGGATTGTGAAATTGGAGCGCTTATTCGCAAGCCTTTATGCAAACTCAAGTGCTTATTCGTGACCGAGTTAAGTAACCGTATGAACAGGGCGAGCCGAATTTGGAACTTTAGTCGTTAACTAAATCGTTAGTTCGATGCACTTCAAGTGACGTGCCATCTCCACCCCCTCTCCCCTGATGGACGCCGTCGTCATTTCCCTTGTTCTGCATTGTCGTGCCGTCGCCGCTAGATGTAATCGCCGTCCTCGGATGCCACATCTGCTTCGTCGCAGCCAAAGCCATCGCCAGCAACCCAAGTAATCGTCACCCCATGCAACGCATCGCAGAAGTTTTCATCGCGACGCTCCCAACAACCCGGATTGGCAGAGAAAACCCCCCCGACCCCCAAAGATCAATTTTAACTAATCCAATCTAAATCAAATAAAGTGGTATATTTTTGTAACCGAATTGTTTGAAGAGTTCTATCTACGCCCCTACAAACCGGAAGTCTTGTCGTGACATGGTGAAGGCGCAAAAGTCTTACCCTCCCTCACGATTGGCAGAGAAAACCCCCCGACCCCCGAAGATCAATTTTAACTAATCCAATCTAAATCAAATAAAGTGGTATATTTTTGTAACCGAATTGTTTGAAAAGCTCTATCTACGCCCCTACAAACCGGAAGTCTTGTCGTGATATGACGAAGGCGCAAAAGACTTACCCTCCCTTATAATTGGGGGTAGGCATGAATACATGTAGGTACCTTGCATATCTGAATCAATTTTTCATTGCCGGACTTGAACGCCAACCTCTTGAATTCCTCTTGCTCTTTACAATCGTCCTCCAAAATATCATGGCAGGAGTCCAACAGCTGGAAACACCTCGAACATGCCTCGAGGCACTCCCTAATCTCCTCAAGTCGATCGCCGAAGGTTTTGACCTGCGCCTTCAAGTTATTGGTGGATTCCTTCAGCGACTTGCCTTTCACGTTCGGGACGTTCTTCGATTCCTCCAACGCTATGTTGGTCGATTCTTCGATTAGGTCGGACGCTTTGTCGATTTGTTTCTGGAACGCAAGAAGTAATTGGTGAAGGCGTTTAAGTAATTTGCTCTTCTCACCTCACCACCTCGAGGCCGTCAATTAAATTAAAAGCGCGCGAGAGTTGGTCGCGAATTAAGAAAGAAAAATGAGTTCCCGTCGCCGCCGCTTGACAAATTGTTTCAAGAAAGCGACGGTAATGTATTGGTTTCGTAAGAGTAATGTGGTAAGACATTTTTCAATGAGGTCGGACATGACCTGGTAGGTAATTATCGTATTGCAGCTCGCTGATTTATTTCTTTTTTGGCTTTTGTAAAGTTAAGTGGGTTTGGATGATGGATAACCTGTACAAGCTACTTAATCAAAAGCGATTTAAAATAGTCAAGTGACTTACAGTTTTTATTTACTTAGACATAACAAGTGGTACAGTACAAAAAAATTCATGGTTGTGAAAATTATTCAAGTTTTTGAGCCATAATACAAGTTTGCTAAATCCGAGGAGGGCAAATAAGGGAAAGGCGGGGGGCATTTAAGTTATTTAGGAAGGAGTATCGTACGCTTCCTCCAATCGACCTCAGCGTTTAGGAATTAGGCGGCCTACGCCGGCGCTAGCGCAACTCAAAGGGCGATTGGAGGGAGAGTGTACGATACTTGATACTTCCGACGATGCTGTTACGGTGTGTAATATTTTGACTTTCACTCACCATGGCACTGAAGTAGAACTTCTCAAATTCCTTTTCGACGGCCTTGACGCTTCGTACGTCGACGCCGGTTCGCAAGAGTACAACTTGGCTGCCAAGCGTCTCTTCGCCGACGGTGTTGATCCAAAGGAGAACCTGCGAAGACGACACAGTTTTACAAGGAAGCCAGTAGGTAAAAGGCGACCCCGCTCCGACCATGAAGTTTTAATTTTCTTAAAAATAATCATCGGAAGGTAATTAACGCGGTACTTTATAAGAGCTTAATTAGGGTCGGGTCGGTTTCTCTCTTCCAGAATGAGTTCAGCATGCTCTGGAGGAGAAGGTGTTGCGTAACACTCTCATGAGTTTCGCACGAAGCCGACGATTGAGTCGGAGCAGTTTGCATTTCCGCAAAAACAAAAATAAAATAAAATAAATAAGAAATTCCAGCCTTAATCGTTTATTTTTTCTTTCGAAGTGAGAGCAGAAAATTCATTTCGAGTGCCGCCGCCGCCGTAAACGAATTGGAAGTATTCCGCGTTCACCTGATTTCAGCATTTTATTGTTTACAGTGAATTTTATCTTCTGGTTTTGTCATCGTCGCGAATTCGTTTCGTTTTTTTTTTTGCCTTTGTATTAGAAAGCAGCGAGTAAAAGGAGTCGTAAATTTAAATTGTTTGAGAATTTTCTAATTACGTTCGAGCGTTGGTTGCAAAACCTTGAAAGAAATTGGTAGTGTTGAATAAAAATTTTCATTGAAACTAAAAATTTTTCAGGGATGAACAGATAAAATAGCGACACCTTACGATCGCTTTTTGACCTGACATTGCAGTAGGATAGACAAATTGAAGCAGATTTGCTCCTAATAATATTTTATAAAAATTTTTCGTTGTTTTGATTGTGAAATCTATGTGTACTGACATGGCTAACAAGTTTATCCTAATATAAATCTTTTTTTGTTATATTCCTATGTTTCTATACCTTTGAATTTTATCGTAAAATTAATAGGACGCCAATCAATGCAGTGCGCGATAATTTAATTAATTTATTTGTTTGGTAAAGCAAATTCATTCTCATCAAATCCTGAGTTTTATTTACGATCCGTACAACGTCGTTACAAAGTCCATAGTTTTCATATCACTTTCCAGACAGACAAACATTGAAAGATTTTTTACGGTTTGTTCAAAAAGACACCCTGTATATTAAGTTTCGTATCGCTATATCGTTGTAGATTCTCGCCTGCTTTGATTGCGTCGAAAATAAGTTTTATTAACACCTCCATCGCAGTATAATTGGATTTTATTATAAATTACACAAATTGTCCCCCGCATTAATTTAGTTTTGTGGTGCAATTCGCACCACGTACGTCTTAGAATACCCCAGCAATAAATAATCACCGTACGATGTTCGCTGTGGCGGCATTTTAATTGACAATCTTTTGCAAGCGTCCGCAGCTGCATTGTTTGAGTTTTTCGTGAGGATCAGAATGAATGCGGCTCAGTTTTTGTGTTATATGGTTCTAGAAATTACAACTTTTTTGCCTGTTTGTTAATATTCCCACGCAGGGCCGTAGCTAGGGGGCCGCCAAGGGGAGCTGAGCCTGCCCCGGAAAATTTTAAGCCTACCCTGACGGCCTAACGTAAGAAGAAATGATAAATGTATTGCATTCCTTCCTTCGTCATGGGCGAAACCAAGTTTGGCTCTATTAATTTGCGGCGTACCGAGAGCATGCAATCGTCCTTGTGATGTTTCTTTGAAGAAAATTGTTGAAAATGTCGCCACGCCAATTTAAACCAATTTTTTGACAGACAATTATTTATAATTATACATTTCCAATGTTAACACAGTGTTGACTACATCGGTTCTCAATGTCTCATCAGGGAATGGCCAATTTGATTCTGATTTTGAATGTTATTATTACATTCGATAATATTTTAGCGCCGTTGTTTTTCATTTATGTTTTATATTTATAAAAAAAATGTTTTATAAATTCGTAAAAGGCATTAGAATAAAATTTAATAGAGCCTCCTTTACATTACGATAAGCCTCCCCTGAGTATTTAAATTGGCTACGGCCCTGTATCGGCGGAAAAATAAATTACCTTCGCATTTGAAATTTCGCGCCATTGGTTGTTGCCCGCGTCATCTATGCGTGGTTAGCTTTTGCTTACGTCAGGATGATTTTGTTTCGTCCTTCATTCCTTGGCTACGGGCGAAACCAAGTTTGGCTCTATTAATTTGTGGCGTGCTTGGAGCACACAGTCGGTCGACGGTGTGATATACCCAGGGTCCCGATGGTTGTGTTTTAGGGGCCTCATCCCCATTTTCGCGATGCGTCCGTACATTTTGGTTTTGTCGAGGAACCTCGTGGAGCCCTGGAGGACGTAAACTCATTCGATTTGTCTCAGCCTCGTCCTCGTTGTTATGGACAGGTATATTTGCGATTATTGCTCTCTGTTTCGCGAAAATTATTATTGTCGCACTTTTCTTTCCTTAAGCCTAGGTGTCCTAGGATAGCGGCACCGTAATGTAGCGGCCATTAATTGGTGGTGAATGACGTTTACACAAAAACGCGCGATGTACATAAAGTACAATTGGTTTTCCAGAAAACTCTTGACGTCATCGTCACATAAGAAAATGCAAAAGGTTCTTTTGAACATTCGATGACTCCTGGCTTTCCAAATATTTCGGTAATGTCAAGTCAAGTTGGGCCATTATGAAAATACCCGGAATTAACGTGCGGAAGATGAATCCTCGTTTTGTATGTTTGTCGTTCTTGGATAATTCGAACGAGCAGTGATTGCTGCCTGGATGATTAACATCAGGCCGAAGAAGACGCGTCCATCAGGTCAACGCGTACATAACTCGCCGCTTTTTGTCGCGTTTATGCCGGGGCTCATTTGAGCAAAATAAAACCAAGCCTGGCTTGATTTACGACGGCATTAGAAAGACGGCCGTCTGACAGGCCGCATTACATCACGGACGCATTATGCGTCGCAAAAGGATGTGATCTACCCATTTATAGACGATGCTAACATGCTCCCAATATACTAATTTGTAGTTCAGTTTTTCCGACGATTCGTCAGTGACTCATTCTACTTCTTGCTATCTTATCATCTGAACTATCGAGGCCCGTTCTCTAAGAAAGGTCAGTGTTAACAAAGACAATTCCCTGATTTATTTCATGTATTACCAAATAGTGCGTCATTGTTTAATAATTACTATTAATTAATTTTGATAAAAAGAAACTTAGTTTAGTAAGACGTAAAGGTTTGTGTGTATGTTTCATTGGTGCTCGCAGCCCTTGAATGATATACAAGGCCTCGGGGCGGAAGCCCTCGCCTTAGAAACTTATCGCCATATCGAAGGGTACAAACATCTTCATGATGCTGATACTTATAAATAACTACATTATTCATTTGCTTAGATCTTTTCTCACCGATGACAATGGAAACAAAAATTGTTTGTACTTGCGAGTTATTGAGAGAGAAAAAAATAAAATAAATAAATAAATCGTACGTCAATAGCACAATAAAATTAATCAGATATAACGCATGTAATTTCTTATAATGATTGGCCGTTCTTTGATGTCAAAAGATAATCACACTGCACATGTCGGGCTTGCTTGAGAGCGTGATGGACAAATTACAAAAGCTCATTAAGCGTGCGTCGGCATTTTCTGCTGCTTGTCAAACTCTTGTGCCTTTTCACGGTCGATGATGAGTGTTTCCTAAAGGCGCAGAGATTCCAGGAATGGCTTAAATTAAAACAGATTGACCAGAATAATTAATTTCGAAAACGTAAATTAAATGATAGGCAACGGACGTGCGACACAGAATATCCAATATTTATCGTTGTTAATTTTATGCAAGATTCTAATTAACTACAGTGTTTAGTGGAATTCTTTGTATCTTGTGAAACTGCTTTTTTCTCTCTCTCTTTCCTTCCCTCTTTCCCCGATAAACCGATAAAATGAAAGGTAATTTGAGACTCCATTTTGGCTACCCATGTTTTATGCGATTTCTTTGTTCCAACAGAGGAATCCGCTTTCTAGTTTCGGGCTCTTCTTCTGGCTCTGTTGTATTTCGCCGATACTTCTCCATCGCTTATCGTATCGCTGAAGCGAATCAAGTGCAATGAAGTTCGAAAATACGTGAGGGCTAAGCGCTAAGGTCACGGACGTCCGGCAGTTGGCAACCATCGACACACACGAAACTCGACGCGTCGACGTGCGGCGGCGACACTATGTGACAGCTGAGTAACGTTTGACACCTACGCGCGAGCAACCCGTACGACCTTCGCCAAACACAATGCATTATTTTAATTATGCTGAGTATATTTAATGCATGTTTGTGTATAACGCAGATATACCGGCATTTGTGTGTTTAATTCGTTCAAAATCGTCTCAAATAAATTAAGCTGCGTTACATTTAAGTCTGATAGAGAACCGATTCACATTTTGTGTTGTGTGACTGTTATTGAAGTTTATTTAAGAGATTAAGTCACTTATTTGCAACGCCGCCCGCGTACGTACGTGTAATTTGTTAGAGTCAGGCATGTTTTGCCGTTTTCTTTTGTGCTGTTGTTTATCTTTTGTTTTAATGTACGTTTTAAGCACGTTTTAGGTACGATCTTTTGTTGCGACGAACAATTATTGTGGATGCAAGAGTGGATTATTCTCCTGGGAATTCTTCGAAATTTTGGCGCACGTTGCGTTCCCAGGAGGACGTTTCCGCAGTGGCGTAGAAATGAGCCAAGGTCACTCCTCCAGGTGTCCTTGACTTTTGATTTCTCCTTCTGAGACCTAGCTCGAGACAGCTGATTGTCTTCTTCAGCGCTAATTTGCCACCGTTTTTCTTTAATTATTCAGGAGATAAAGTAAATTCATTCAGGTGGTAGCATAATCCTTCTTTATTTATTGGAGTTACGTTTTCTGTTTTCATCTGCAATATGTATGCAGATTTTTGAATCAAATTGAGATCATGAAAATTCAATGCGAGAGACTAGAGCTGCTCCATATAATGTTTTCTGTCTGTTAACTTACCTATGCCCTCACTTTACAACAACGACCGGCATATCTTCCATTCATCGCTTCTGGCCCAGCTAATCATCTCGCTTTCTTGTTTTTGTTTAATTTCTTTTTCTGTTCGTTTTTTTTTTCACGCAGTACTCTGCCGAACTGATCAATTAACAATCACTTCGATGATTGTATCCCGCATCTTGCGAGGACGTACATTAATCCTCGCTGTAAAATCAATTTATTATCGCAACAATAAAACGATACATTAACAAGATGTATGAACTGAAGAGCCTCGCGGGGTGCTCCGGCACTTCCAGGCGTCGCCAGCGAACCAAAAGGAAGCGCTTCCGCCGCTCGGGCGTTTCTCAACCGACCACCCACCGGCTCTTCGGCGGTTTCACTTCTTACAATGACGTGCGTGTATGTGTGTTAATGATGGATAGGCGGTAGTCGTTTAATTAAAGGACTTTTTGCTCGTTGCTCGGCAGGAAGTTATCTCGCGTGTAAATTCCACTTATACCGGTCGTTGAATAAATCCGAGATCATAGCAGTTCTATTCTCTGTTATGTATTATTTGTATTGCCTAATGTTTTCACTTTAAAACAACGACCGGTATACGTGACAGTTTTAATAAGTGGCGCGCATTATTTTTCTTCCTAATTTATTTTAATATTAAATTCTTTTCGACCTTAAGCCTTCCGCGTCGCCACCTCGTCGTCGACACTGCAAGCTTGCAAAAAACTTTGAGCAAACAACTCATTGTAAATTATAATGATACGACGGTGGTGATAATTATAATTACAGTCGGGCGGAAGTATTTATCTAATTAAGGCAAATTATGTACGAATAATAAATATATCACAATTATCGCCAACAAGAAAGTTACTAAAACTAAAATAACAATGGCATAATTGCCACACACACACCTACATCCTATAGATACATATGTAGATGAGGCGCAGATAATTATTTTATTATTTTGTTCTTATTCCAGTGCGAACTTGAGAAGAGATGTTTTCCTTTTTTTTTTATGTGAACCGGGAAGTAAATCTCCGGTTGATCGCACTTATTATTATTAATCGAATTCAGTGTCACAGGCGTCGAGCCATATTTGGCGCTGGGATAAACGTTTCCTTATTGAAATTCTCGGAATAAAAGCGGTTTCAATAACGAAATTCATTTTTACACGATGCTAAAAGTTAACACTTTTTTGTACTCCGCATGCATTATGCATCATGCTTTAATACAGAAACATTGAATTCTTTATAATCAACCTCCGGAAAAATATATTTTACTGCCACGCTCCGCCTGCTGTCATTATGCGACTCGTAGAAACGCATAGTCAGCTCGCACTACAGATTACTTTTTTATACTAACCAAATAAAATTATTGCGTACGTTTGTGGCTTAGTTTTCATTAAAAGAAAGATAATTGAACTCGTTCTCCAACCAGGTAAGAGGGTCAAGGAAATACTCAACATTGCAAAAAATATTTCAAACCGGGTCGGTATATTCTCGCGTTAAATTTTTTAACTGAATATTTTCCTTCAATGTGTATGGTTCGTAGTTCTTAAGAAAATCAAATTACGCTGCTGCTTTTGTTCATCAAAGCGTTTTGAAGAAGACGTCACGGACAAAAGAAGAAAACGGGACGGAAACTAATTGAAGAAGACGCTAGATATGAAGAAGAAAGCGACAGAAATCGAAGAAAGCGGTAGAAGCTTGCGACTAATCGAATTTAATCGTCCGCCCTCTGAACGTCTTCACGCTTTCTTCTTTTCTTTCGACATAAGAAAAAGAAGAGTGTGATAGAGGATGAGAAGACATCGAAATTGAACAGCTTTTGTTCATTGATGTAATTTGAAGAAGTTAAGGAGAAATAAGAAAGCGATAAAGGACGGCGACTAATTCAAGAAGATGCGAAATTGAAGGCGCCAAAGAAAAAGAAAAAAGGGGTAGAAGGTGGCGATTAATTGAAGATCTTACGCCCTCTTGATATCTTCTCTCCTTCACTTTCTTCTTTCTCTTGACGTAAGAACAAGAAAAGTGTAACAGAGGGCGAGAAGTCGTCGAAATGGCATTGCTTTTATTCATCCACGTATTATGACGAAGACGTCAAGGAGAAAGAAAAAAGTGGTAAATGGCTTCGACTAATTGCAGAAGACGCCAAATATAAAGACGAAAGCATAGAAAGTGAATGCGTTAAAGGCAGAGAAAGAAGTAAGGAGTAGAAGATTGCGATTGATTGAAGAATTTGTCTCCTCGATGATGTCTTCTCTCTCGTTTTGTGTCACTTTCTTCTTTTCCTTTGACAAGGAAAAAAAAAGAAAGTGGCAGAGGGCGAGAAGACGTCAAAGGAGCTGAAAATTTTTAATTGCGAATCAAAAACGTCGGCCTAGTAGACTTGAAGAAAGCGATTGGATTGGAAAGTTTCGTTCGGCGACTGACAATTCGTGAAGATGCTCTCTCGGGGCGTTATTAAAGAAAGCGAGATGCAAGTTGAAGAACCAGAACAAATTGAAGACAGCGAGCTGAGATTTAGAAGAAAACCAAAAGCACATTTTTGTGAAATGAAGAAAACAAGCTGGATCTTCTGCCTCCTCGATGTCTCTTCTCGTTTTTGTCACTTTCTTCTTGTCCTTCGACATAACAAGAACAAGAAAAGAACAGAGGGAAGGAAGACGTCAAAGATTTTCAAAGACGTTCGGGTGGTAGACTTGAAGAAAGAGATTGGGTTGAAAAGTTTCATTCGGCGCTTGATTCACAATCTTGAAGGTGCTTGGGGTGTCATTAAAGAAAGAAGGCGAGATGCAAATTGACGATTCAAAACGTATTGAAGACAGCAAGCAATAGCAAACTGAGATTTTGAAGAAAACCAAAAGCACATTTCAGGGAAGTGAAGCTGGATATTCCTCATCCTTGACGTCTTATCGTTTTCTGCCACTTTCTTTCTTTCGTTGGATACCAGAAAAAGAAGAAAGTGACGTAGAAGACGAGAAGATGTTAAAGGGGCGAAAAATCTTCAATCTTCGAAGAAAACCAACAACATATTTAAATGTAGTGAAGAAAATAAGTTGGAAATCGAGAGAGTGAAGAAACTGAGGACTTCATCAGCGTAAAATTGAAGACAGTGAAGAAAGTGAAACTTCTGAGAATTGGGTCCGTCATTGTATGGATAATAAATAAAATCTTTTCTCGCATGCCTTCGCCTAAACAAGTGATATGATGATTTCTGCGATTGCAATGCCCAAGAAAAACGGAAGGAAGTGAAAACAAACTTAATCAAAGTAAAAAAAAAAACAGAAGTACAGATTTGTTCAAGACTGTAATTAATAGAAATCTGAACGTCAACGAAACAGTGAAACGCAAAAAAAATAATGTCAGTTGATTGCAGTGGATTTCTCGAGCACCCCTGAACAGCTATTTCGGTCCTATTTGTGGCCTCCTCAGCAACCGAGCTCGAGAACTCCACTGCAATCAAACTAACCTGCCCTAATTATCTCGGAATTGAATGCCCAGGTACTAAACTGCTCAGGTATTAAGAATAGTGAAAGAAGAATAAAATACAAGGAAAATATTTGAAACATAAATAAAAATAATAAAAATAGACGAAAAATTGATGGAACAAATAAAAATAGAGGAACCAAATGGGAGGAAGCAAATCGATTGATATAATAATGAAAACTTAAATGGAGAAAAGTAAGGAAAAGAGCGCAAAAAACAAGAAATAAAATAAACTGACATCACACTCAACCTTACACAGGAAGATGTGCATAGAAAGCTTAGGATTGGAAGTAATGAAGATAAAATGTTTTCTTTTATAGCAAAATTTAAACTAAATTTAGAAAACTATTTGAGGAATGTTAAAAAAATCGATAATAAATAAGATAATAAACTCGATTGTTTTTTACTTTAGAAACGAAAACCTGAATCTTTAAAAAATGAGGTGAAACACAAAATTTTTAAATAAAAGTTGAAAGGAACCTCAAAACTCGGTACGATTAAGAAAATCTTACGAAGAACATTTTAACCCAAACTAAAGAAATTACGAATAAACTTTTGTGTACGATGGAAAGATAAGAAGGAAAAGATGAAGCAGTTGGTAGAAATTCAAGTGACAACAAAGGAGACAAAATCAAGAAAGAACAAAGATACATTTTTCAAGTAGAACTCAAGAAGTCAGATAAAAGCGAGATATTTGCCAAAAAATTGGAATTTTTCCTATTTTTGTAAACATATTTCACTGAATACAAATATTCAAAACATTAAAGACCCTAGATTAATTAAAAATGTCTTAAAACTTTCCTAAAACGTTAAAGATAAGATTAACAAAAGCGTAAACGCAAGAATTCGTTCAGAGTTTCCCATCAATTAAAATCACTTAAAAACTGAACGCAATGTTTATATTATTTTTGGTCCTTCGATACGGATAACTAGCAAATTCGTTTTTTTTGTAAACATTGCTAATCTGAACAAGTTCCTGCAACAAAACGAAATGAGCCAAAAGCAAATAATGTAAGTATATGCAAACTAACGTTCGTCATCGCGATTACTCACACACTGCACTGTTATACATATTTTTGCTATTAATTGTTTAAATAAATTGTTTAAAGAGACCTGATTGAAAAGAGTGAAAAATTCCTCAATAATAAATAATTTTCAAACAAATATGTATGTAGAAAAGATTAATCAGAAGTTAGTTTAGCTATTACAGTCTTTTCTTTTTTTTTTGTTTGTTTTCCTCTTTTCAATTTTATTTCCGAATTTGTCAAATAACTTTCCTATTGGCTTGACGACTTGACCTGAACGGTCCAAGTGGTAAGGGATCGGCTTTGCAATCGCATGGCCGTGGGTTCGAACCGCGCTTGGAATATTTCTCGGGGGCGGTCGGTATCCACTTCAGGTACCTTTCAGTGTTCAGGGATAAAATTCGACAGTGCTTCCTTTACGAAGCGGCGAGGAGGACTGTAAATTGGAAATGGCGTTTGGGCTTTTGAAAATTGGTTCTCTTTTAAAAACTTCATGTCCCCGTTTCGTGGTGTGCCTAGAGCCGACCCTGCCTTTCTCGTTAATTCCAGGTAAAAACCTCAACAACACCATCTCAATGTCAACAACTCGGCTGCATAAATATTTAATTACGAAAGCGCCTAACGCTAACTAACGTTAATATTATTGCGCGTACGTTGAACTTGTTTTATGAATTCAGAGTTGGTTCTTCTCCTTCGCCGCTTTATCTCTCACAAAGAAGTCGTGCAATAAAACCGACTAGTTTACCCGACACTTGAGATAATCTCGTTGTAACTATGTAGGTCGCGAATCCTATTTCTTTCCGATTTTTAATCATGCTCAGAAAACAACATACCTCTTCGATTTCATCTTGCAAGGACCTCAGCCTGGCCAGCTCCTTCAGCCGTTCCCTTCTTTCCTGGGCGAGCTGCTCCAGTCTTTTGGCCACCCGGTTCACGCTGGAGAAGGATTCGGCTGCGAAGCTGCAGCTTCTTCGTACATCTCGACTTCCGGATAGCCACTGTGTCCGTTCTTCTAAGCTCGTCAGAGTCGTATGTCCATCTCTCCGTAATTTTTGGACTAGGTCTAACTGAATGGCCCGTGAAATTTGCCTGAAATAATTTTCTTTAATCAATAAAAATCTATAACAGTGAGCGAGAGAGCGAGAGGAAGGAAGAAGACTCGAGGGTTTATTTATAATTATTTTTTTCTTTTACAATGCAGTTGTACCTTTTGTGTCGGTCGGCCATTCTTGTATGCAAGCGCAGCCAAACATTTGTCTTAATTAAGCGCAACGGTAATTAATATTCACCTGGGAGATAACGTAGGCGACTGACAATTTGGGGCACTTGCATGTAGCTGGAAAAGCCGGAGCGATAAGATAACGCGATAAAGCGTGTAAATGTTGTTCCTATCTCTATTAGCTTTTGGGTAATTAAATCGATCGGAAAAGGACATCGGAAATGGGTCCTCTCGAATCGAATCGAATCGAATCGAATAAATCGATCGCTAATCTAGTAAAGCTCGTTTCAATTAATTTTTTTGCTTTTTGCCAATACATTTTGAAATACAGATAAAACCATTCCAAGTAGGCATAGAATTTAAATCGGCATACATCGGAAAATGTAATCAAGTGGGGGAGAGATCAGTTGTTATGTGCTTGTATGCTGACGTGTGGGATGTTACAACATCCGCTGCGATCTTATTGCAATATTTCTCTTGACATTGTGGCTCAGGGTACCTTGCCTTTTATTTTCACATTTCAGATTCAAACTGTTGATTTTATATTCATCATAATTCTATTAAGTTGTTGTTAAGTGATACGAAATGCGTTTGTAATTTTAATGAATCCCATTTCGGGGATAACTCACTAAGATTATTTGTATTCCATCAATACGTATGAATATCCTGAACATTACACATTACTTTGGTACACAATTATGTAATACGCAATAAGTAAGACTGCCTCGTGAGCACTCGGGTGTGCCTATTTAATGTGGTGGGATCTGTATATTTAGACTTTAGAGAAAAGAAGAAAAAACTACTCTTAATTAAAATACATTTTTCTTTTTGTAAAAATCTAATTTTTGTAGTTCAAGTCATATTGGCGTTTCATGTTGGTTTTGAGACGACCTGTATGTAGTGACTTCGTTTGTTTATAAGAACATTGTTTTTTTTTCTATATAAAATGCAGACTTTGACGTATTAATTAATCGAATTTTAATAAGTTATAACCAGTGGCGGCTCATCGGGGTGGGCTGTCCTAATCGGCAGCGCCATCTGATAAAGGATAATCAAAATAATTAAGTCGTTTCATTCAATAAGATTTTTTCTTTTCGGTTTCAAAGAACGACAGTCGCGATCGAACTTAAAAAAAAAATTCAATTTATCGGTTGCAACGTGAATCATGACTCGGCAGCGCCACCTGTTAAAGGATCGAGGATGTGCGTCATCAAAATAATTAATTTGTTTTATTTAATTTGGTACATTTTATTTAGCTAATAATTTTTTTGTGTCTTTTGGGGAAGGAAACGCGATTCTAATTTTTTTCAGTTTTTTTTTTAGTTTCTTGCATTTACATATTAAATAATCGTTCGTCTTTTGTTTATGTTTTTAACTCTTGTTTTTTTTTGCAATTTTATGCGAAAACCAGTGTTGCCGACTATAATAGAACAAAAACTGCTGTAATAAAAAAATAATTTAAATTTTTTGACAATCAGTGAATTATTTTCTGCTTCCATTGACATTTTAGTCATTTTAGTGATTATGTAAGCCTAATGATTTTTTTTTATGAACGCCTATTGGTAACACTGGTGCCCGTTGGTTCTGTTCACTCCCTGCACTATGATTTTACGTCACCGGAATCATTCAATACCACTGAACATTTTTTCTTAATCATTTTTTAGAACAGTTGTTGTTGTTATTGTCATTTGGGTTTCAGGAATCTGTCATGGATTGAGGATGTGCGTCATCAAAATAATTAATTTGTTTGATTTAATTTGGTACATTTTTTTAAGTTAATTCTTTTTTTGTGTCTTTTGGGGAATAAAACGCGATTTTATTTTTTTTTTCGTTTTTTTTAGTTTCTTGCATTTGCATATTAAATAATCGTTCGTCTTTTGTTTATGTTTTTAATTCTTATGTTTTTTTTTGCAATTTTATGCCAAAACCAGTGTTGCCAACTATAATAAAACAAAAACGACTGTAATAAAAAAAAACAATTTAAATTTTTTGACAATCAGTGAATTATTTTCTGCTTCCAGTGACATTTTAGTGATTATTTAAGCCTAATGATTTTTTTTATGAACACCTATTGGTAACACTGGTGCCCATTGGTTCTGCTCACTCCCCGCATTATGACGTTACGTCACCGGAATCATTTTTTCTTCATCATTTTTAGAACAGTTGTTGTTGTCGTTATTGTGATTTGGGTTTCAGGAATCTGTCATTATTAGAGATCAGAATCACACATTTTGAGGTCATCAGAAAGATACAAAAAAATATTTCTTGTTTTTAACTTATGCAGGTAGAGTGCGCTGCTCAAGTGACGACGTCGAAATATCAGATTCCGATTTCTCTGCAACATTTTTGCCATAGTTGTTCAATTCGTTTGGGTTTAAAGAATGAGTCATTATCGCAGATCAGAATCACATATTTTGACGTCATCAGACAGAGAACGAATGACTTCTGACTTATTTAAAAAAAAATATTTTCTTTTCGTCTTTTAACTTGTGCAGAGAGAGTAGAGTGCGCCGCTCACATAATGACGTCAAAATATGAGATTCCGACCTCTAGTTATCGTTAAATTTCTTCTTGTTTTTGTGAAATTTGTTTGCTTATAACAATGAAGGGGTGGGTACGACTGTTATGAAAACATTCAATCATCTCTCTTCCTAGTCTTCTTCACAGCGTGTTTCTTCTTCGTTTTTTTTTTTCATTAATCATTAATAAAATTCCGACTTTTGCGTAAAGTTCCTTGCAAAAAAGAAGCGTCATTTTAATATATTCCATTTCAAATTCGATTCCATTTCAAATTCTATAATCTTTTCCGCGACGTAACGTCGGCAGAAGAAACCAGTTGGTTTAAACCGGAAGTTTTGGAGAGGATCAAAAAATCAATCAAAACAGAATTATTTAATTTATTCGCTTTTTCAGCTGCAGGCCACAATTTTTTCGTTTCTTTAAAGAGTTATTTTTTACGAGTCGATATTTTGGATATGAATAGACTTTGACGTCATCAATAAGAGAATGAGCGATTCTTTTTTTGAGAAAAGAGTAAATTTATTCAACGCGTAATCCATTCCGTTCCAAATCCGGGGAACGCCCGAAAGGACTTCCACATTGGTTTTCGTGAAATCAATTAACACAGGTGCGTCATATTGACAAGAAGTCGCTCACATGATGACGTCAAAATATGTGGTTCCGATCTCTAGCTATAAGAAACAATAAAATTATCCAGGATGTTTCTCATATCTACATAACATAAGCTTTAGGGAAAATATTTTTATTCCAATCTCTGCAGAAAACTATCATCGTTCGAGATAAGACACTGAAACTGTTACGCTCGTAAAGCACATGCCAGATGTCGCAACATCTGCGCGAAGATGTACGCACCTTTTACAAAGTATTTTATTACGCAGAGTCGCGAAAAAATTGTGAAAAATTAAACTTCATTGACGTGATCGTACACGGTTGCATGTATTTCCAGGCGATTCAAGGTCGTCGCCTTGGACTCTTCCGAATTGTTGCCCAACACACGAGGAAAAATTTTATTTAAACATGTTTGTTTGGCCGAACAGAATTTGAATAAATTACCGTAATATTTCATGAAATTTTATTTTTATATCGTGCATGTTATTTTATGGAATTTTATTACGGCGTGCCGCGCCGTACGGAAAGCGCACAGTTTTACATAATACATTATTGATATTAAAATATACAACAGTCCATAAAGTACGTTCCCGTCTCCATAAAGTATCAGCAGCGAATGTTCACGCAACATAAAGTTATGAAAGCCCATATGATATTCGAACTCAAGAAAAAGAAGAAGAAGGCGTGATTTACGGCCGGCGCACTTTTCGCACTAACCTGCACTGGTGATTAAGAAATCTCCGCGTGACTTGAAGGGGGACGTCTTCATTCCTCAGCTGGGATAAAGCCGACAGGAGTGCGCGACCTGCAGCTCTGCAGGTGGCGAGGAAAGGCTCGAGTTGCTTGAAAAATTCCACCCATTCCAGCTGGTCGTGGTTGCATTCTCCACCGCAGCTTGCGGCCGCTTGATCCTTCTTTATGAAACTCGACAAGGATGATTCGTCTGTGATGACGACCACCTGTAATCAAAATTTACCATCAAAATCAAAACAAAAAAGCAGACACTGGTTCATCAATATTCCTCATCAAAAGAAAGCGTTTCAAAAATTAAGAAGAAAAAGTACTGGCCATTATCACCTCAAAATTCATCTTATTCAATCGTTATTTTATATTAAGAATTCGCACGTTGAAACTCCTTTCTTAATTTCTGGTTAAAATTGATTAGTGGCGTTCAATTTTCGAATGTTTCAATTCTCACGCCCATCACGACTGAGCCGCCGGCATTGTGCCGAAGTTAGAAACCACGGAACCTCACAAACCGAACGCAGGTCATAACTTGCTACGGGTTAATCTGTAGTTACATTTCGGCAACCAAATACGTGTTGCAAATGCGTTGTTTATAAAGTTGGCAACACTATCTGGAGCTGACGTTCACGCGCCGTTTAAAATCACGGCTTTTCATTGGTCTGGTATAACCATGTTCCTTCGCGTTCTGTGTTCCGATTGGTCCGCCAAGTTCACACATTTCACTTGACCGTGACACGTATTTCGTTGAGAATGTGAGAATTTGTTGTAATAAAAAATAATTCAATGAGGCAGTTTGACTGGAATGAATCAAGCTCTTCGTGTCTGTTGAGGTGTCTTATAAACATCACTGCTAACAGATTTTCAAGATTCCTAAACTTTGACTGGAAAAAATCATCAAGCGTATCTGTTGAGGTGTTTTATAAGAATCGTTGCTAACGGACTTTCAAGATTCGTGAAGTTTCACTGGAATGAATCAAGCTCCGCTTGTCTGTTGAGGTGTTTTATAAGTATCCTTGCTAACGGATTTTCAAGATTCGTGAAGATCTAGAGATATGTGGAACGATTGTTAAGCGTGGGGAGCGCTTTCTTTGTTTATTGGAGCAGAATACTTTTCATCGAGAGGTATAAGTCCGAATAACTGGGAATATTTACGAGTAAGGCGGATCTCGCATCTTGGCTGTCTCATTTCATCGGAGTCACCGCGTCCCCGCATTGAGATTTCGTAACAATTGCGAACATGAAGATACTATTTGTTATACAAAGTTCACTCGAAAAGTATCGCGATATTTTTTGAAAATGGGCCAGAGTTGGCTTTGGAATCACCAAACATATGCCTGAACGGTCTAGATTAGAATAAATTTACTTATACAACATTAGAGTGATAATTAATATCCAGATTTGTCGAGAGACAAACGTTAAAACAAACATTCTTAAAATTTTGGTCAGAATGGTCTCGAATGGACGAAAATAAATTGAAAATTAGGAATCAAAAATAGAAATAGAGAATGGGAATATTCATTTTCACAGCAGGGCTGCCAGATTGAACAAAATTCCGCCAATTTAGCTACATTTTAGACATATTTGGGATTTAAAAGTCTTATTAAATCTTTTGTTTGTTGTTCAATTCACATTTTTTTCTTTATTACTTCTTACTTTTTTGTTTCAAGGAATTGATGTTTTATTTCCTACTAGTTTCCTGACTTGCAAAAGTTTTCACCGTTTCCTCATTTATTTCTTTCGTCTATCCGTTCGTCTTTTGTTTTTTTTTTTTCGATTTTTTTTTCTTTTTAATCGAATCGATCGGGTTTCGCATATTATTGACTCCTTTTCAATTCTTCATCGTTTCCTACCAGTTAGCTTTTATTTGCAAAAACTTTTTCGATTTTCATTTTTCGTCCATCTTAGTGTTGTGCTATTTCTATTTTTTTTTAATTCGTTTTATGCTTTCGTCATTCCTTTATATTTTTATCAATTGATTTTTCACATGTTTTGATCGTCTCTTTTACAATAAAATTGTCTTTTGATTTCTATTGGTTTTGTTTTTTTACTTTTTGTCTGGAGATTCATTTGTTTTTTTTTTTCATTTTAGTCGTTCGTCTTTTGTTTCTTTTTTCTGTTTATGTTTTCGTATTGTGTGTTTCTCTTTTGTTTTTCTTATCGATTGATTTTTCGCAATGTATTAACGGTTGGGTGTAGTCCATCGTTTTTCATTTGTTTCGTGTCAATCTCAGTTGTGATCTTGTTTTGTTTTACGCATTGCATTTCGTCGTTCGTTTTTCTTTTGTTTCTTTTTATCGTATGATTGATTTTACTGCTTAGAAAATAAAAATTTTCTGATTCGTACGAAACAAAATTGTGTTTCGTTCAGCTCGGTGTCCTCAATCTTCTTTTATTTTATTTATTGTTCACTTGCTGTTTCTTTCGTTTTTCTTTTGTTTCCGATTTTCCTGCAGGTTTCATTTGTTCCTTTTTCATTCGCTCTGATTTCTTCTTTATTTTTATACATTTCTTCTTCTTCGCTTGAGCTATATTTTTAATTGAAAAAATACGACATTTTTAATGTAAAGCAATTTTTGAAACAGGTTTGTCTGTGAAAGCAAAAAAATAGTAGACAATTACAGTTTCCTGTAATTTTGTCACTTTTAAGGCGATTTCGTTAATTCGCTCGGAGCGCTCAGTTACTCTGTTTTTTCTCACTCTTATATATACTGAAACAGAGTTCTTCTCTCTCACATTTCTACTACGGTTACATTCGAGCGAATTTTCGAAAATTTTTCAAAAGCATTCAGATTTAACAAGCTCAAAACTTTATTCGTAGAATTTGCGAAGTCGTATTTAAACAGTAGATACCATTTTGGAGAAAAGAAATTACAGGAAACTGTATTTTTTACTTTCAACCGTAACATGCGTGGATTTTAGAAATAATTGGCTACATTTTATCAACAAGTTGGCGACATTGCTTTGTAAAAAATCTGGCAACTCTGTTCCAGAATGCTATTATAATATTTTGACGTTAACACAAGTAAAATTATTTTAACGTCTGTTTTAAAACCTACGACACAAGTTTGCTTTTTTCAAGGCCCACTTTGGTCTGCTTCCAATAAATCGCATTGTAGACCATGTTCTAATACATCGACAAATTTGGATATGAAGGTAAATAGTATACGATTGAGTGATCTAATTGAAGATCTATACGAAAATATTTAGAGCTAATAACGAGTAATAAGCAGTTTAGAGCGTTAGTTGTTACGGTTCAAAATTCCGTATATTAAGTGCATCCCTTTACATGATTAACATTCTGGACATTGATGGATTATTTTAGCGCAAATTATATCGCACCCTCTTCTCTTTCTTGGTCGATACATCGCCTGAAGATCGAATTTACTTCGCACTTTATTATAGCGCTGTATTTGGACAACTGTAAGGCGGCGCTTTTGTCGGATGATTTCAAAGGAAGTCGCTTTAACGTACTAGTTCTGCGGCAAGCTTTATAGAGTTTGCGCAAAAGGCACCATTACTTTATAAATGCATCGTTATAAATTAGAAAATATAGTTAATGTTTCAAAACGGAAGAGAAAAGCACAAAATTCGAAAAAAACACGCTTAAATTCAGATAATTTTTAAATACGATGTTTCGCCTGTTTGTTTTCAAGCGGTAATTGGATTTTCTATTTTATAACGATTGTATTTATAACGTAACGATGTATTCGCGCAAACTCTATAATATCTAACGAAATCCTTTTCCAATTTCCGATTAAAATTAAGTGGCGTACAATTCTCACGCCCATCATCACTGAGCTGCTGGAGTTGTGCCGAAGTTAGTTTCCACGGCACGTTATCTCTCTAGTACACACAGGTAAGTAGCATATTTTTGTAAACTGCATGCGTTTTTTGTTTGTTAAATATCCTGTATTAACAAGGAACGAATAAAATCTGAAATTAAATAGGAGTGACTCTTTCCTGCCAAAAGAAATCGCTTCACACTTTTGATTAAAACACGTACGCAATACTTTTTTTTCTCCGAGGTTTCCGTTTTGACTTTATAATATTCCGAGAGCTGATGGTATTAATTAAGAGGTATCTAAACAGCTTACACGTACATACACGTAATCGATTTCTTTTGTGAGCGTTTTGCATGCTGTATTTTTCGCACAATGCGAGTTTTTGCTCGCGTTGATTTGCTTATCCGTGAGAAACGGCCCGTAGATTACACAGGCCGTGAATAATGAGTGTGAAAATCCGTACGTTCGAAGGCAGATAAAAGCTGAAACTGAAATCGCGTTCATTGTAAACAAGATGCGGCAAATTCGCGTTCGCCTCGACGATTTTCTCACGTGTGTTTCTAAGCAGGTTAAGCGGTTATTTACGACGTCGGCGTTGGTTTTAGTGTCGCTTACTATGCAAAACGCGATCGCTTTATTGTTTATCGCCATTATTTCAATTAAAATACCTCTCGGCAGGGCAATTCCAACGGATCCGCGTTATTAAAGCTCCGAAGACGTAAAGGCGTATGCGAAACGTGCAATTACCGAGCGAGGAAGGTAAATAAGGTTTGTATAAGAAGTTCTGTTTTGTTTTTGTGTTGTTGTCATCGATTATGTAATAGCGAAAACCTAACGATATTAACGAACGATCTTGTATACACATTTGACTACTAACAACAACTCTCAAATAAAGTCATTATGTACACTGGTGGGCAAATAAATGGTTATACTTCCAAAAACAGGTTAGCACCAAGATGAATGGGGAAAGGGGGAGACTTAAACCAATTGCAATTTCGATGATAGTTGTTGTTTCGCTTTGCAGGAGCAACGATTTTAATGGCCACCACTATACATATATGTATATGTCATGAGATAATAGAACACGTCAATTTCTTTTTTTAGGAGTCAACTTCTTAATGGTAACAAACTAAGACAGCATCTGGTCATGACCACGATTAACTCCAAGCAATTCCAATCCAATTGATTTTTGCAAAACGACGAACGATTTGCACCACTCAACAACCCGAGCCGTCGAGACTATTTGCAGAATGCAACTAGAAAGCTGATTAATGACTTGCGCACAGGGATCTGAGGTAATCCATCAAACCTGCGAAAACGATGTCTTAACGCGCTAGAAGGGCTCTTCTTGGAAAGTTTGCGTTTTGCTCCTTTACCGCACAAGTTGATGTATTATCATCGTCATCATCATCGTTAAATGTTTACTCTCGTCGAGGTTTTTATCGAAAACGCCCGGAGGAGTCAAGCGGACTTAAAAGGAAAGCCATTCGGCAATAGCACTTAACGACCGGATAGTTAAATTGATGAGGTCTAATAAGGCCGAAACGCCAGTAAGTAAAAAGTTATCAACATATAAAATAGCGACATCTTACTATCGCTTTTTGACCTAACATTGCAGTAGGATAGACAAATTGAAGCGGAATTTGCTCCTAATGAGTCCCCCATGCAAGGCGGCCATGCTTGCTGTCAAAGCATAATGAAAGATTTTAGAAAAATTTTGTGCAAATCGTTTTTGATTGCAGTGAGAACCCCGAGCAGCCTCTGGACAGCTGTTTCAGCCCTGCTTGGGGCTTCTTCAGCAGAAACGTAGCTCGACATTCCCACTGCAGACCAAAAACGACTTGCCCAATTTATTATTATTGTCTATCCTACTGCAATGTTAGGTCAAAAAGCGATAGTAAGATGTCGCTATTTAATATGTTCATCATTCTTACATCGCAATTGCGAATAAATTGGGCAAGTCGTTTTTGGTCTGCAGTGGGAATGTCGAGCTACGTTTCTGCTGAAGAAGCCCCAAGCAGGGCTGAAACAGCTGTCCAGAGGCTGCTCGAGGTTCTTACTGCAATCAAAAACGATTTGCACAAAATTTTTATAATAAAAAGTTATCATTATGCACTTTTGTTTTTGAGGTTATTTATTTATTTATTTATAACTCGTCGTTAATTTAAATCGTGAATAACTTATGTATATTATTAATCTTATGTATGAAATAAAAAATAAAATAAAAAAGTATGAACAACATCGAATCAATCGAAAATCTTGATCATTCTTAATAATTCGCTGTGGTGTTTCATGCAATCTTGGCGATACTGAGGGGAAACGATTTGTAGAAAGTAATTGTTTTCCTCGTCTTTCTTTTCCTTCTTCTTTTTTTTTTCTTCTTGGAGCAAGCTGATTGGTATTTTGCGGCGTTCGCGCTCGCCGTGCTGTCATAGTAATTACTTATGAATATTAATGTGCGGCGCGAAACCAATCCGAAACTAAAAAGTCACGTGCAGCGGAAAATATTGTTTTGCACTTTCTAAGACTCTATTATTTAGCTGAAGAAAGAAACGCCGGCAGGAGGCAGACGAACGAACTCCGGCGAGTAGAAAATCGATTTTCTTTTGAGGCAAAGAAGTTGATGACGTGTGCCTTGAATGTATTTCTATAAAAAAATCTAATTGCAAAACTCTTCTCTGAGACCCGATCTTTCCACCTCCTGATAAATTTATCTACCGAGTAATATACTAATAGTTTTCTAGGATATTATCTGGTAGATAAATTTACCAGTAGAGGGAAAAATTTGAAAGCAAAAAGCGTTATAAGACAATCGAGAAAAGCAATAAATAATTCAGTGACAAAGTAATTAAGAGTGGGTAGTAGCAGTAGAAGTTATCTTAATTTGAAATTATCAAGTTTGAAAGTTGAACTGATTTTTGAAAAAAACAAAACAAAAAAATTACTTACCTGATTGCGACTAGTAGAAATGCTCTGTTTGGCTGCTGAAAATCCAGGCCTCCAGACGAGGAGTTTCGAAATCTTGACGAAATTTCCTAACAGAATGGCGGCCTTGTCGAGTAATTCAAGGACCTTATTGTAATCTTCGGTTTCGGCGAGCAATAGCACCGTGAATCCTTTGGATATGCTGTCCGCACTGGAATTAAATAAAATAAAAAAATTAGTAACAGGTGAAAGTGAAAAAACGTCTCAGAAAATCAAGGCAATAAAACAAAATAAAAAAAAATCCTTTAGTCTTTTCCCTAGATCTAAAAAGAAGTATGGAGAAATGTCTTAAAATTCGAATGCCCAGCTATTTGGAATCGACAACGTTTCGTCACAACACTCTTTCCGCCGACATCCTTTGCAGCTTTGGGTGTATAACCAAAAAAATTGTTAACTATGTTAAGCAACTTTCTAATAAACTTCGAACAGAACTTGGAAATATGTTGGTGCGATGATGAAGTCTTGGTTGCAAATAGGTGAGCCAAAATTTGAGGCAAAAACAAAAAATGGTGATTAGTTGCATCACCTTTCCCTGACTGGCTTTGATGACGACGGAAAAGAGAATAATAATTTTGGAACGTAGAAACAAAATTCCAATGCGATGGTTTATTTCCGCACCCAGATCAGCTTCCGGTAGAAGAAGGCGATCAATTTTCCAAAGCTCCTCTTGCCTCGCCTAAGGCAGGCTATCTTGAAGTTGACGTTCCACTCGAATCCTCATCGATCAACGATATTTCAACTTCATATTCGTCTACTTCGAGGTTTCTTCTTCCCTAGCTGGTCTAATCTTTCCTACCATTGTTTCCAGTAGAAGGCTATTTACCAATTTTGCAAAGCATTTCTTGTCTTGTCTTGTCTAAGGTATCCAATTTTGAAGTCTTTTCGTCTTCACATTCATCTGGTTCGGGTTTTCCTTTATTTCGGCCTCTTTAACTCCCGTAAGCCCTTGGAAGTATTTTCGTTCATGTGGTTGCTCCTTATCTTCATCTAACCCTTCGTATTTTTCCTCTTCCTCTTTAATTGTGGGTTTTGACTGAAAAATAGCGACCGCTTTTGACTCTGAGGTCCGGACGCCAACCATCGCCAATTTTTCATCCACATATTCAGGCCTTCTTTTCCTTCAGCCTCTTTACTTCCCTTAAGCCCTCGGGAGTACTTTCGTCCATGTGGTTATCCCTATCTAGCCCTTCGTGTTCTTCCTCTTTCTTTTTAGTTGTGCGTTTTGACTGAAAAATACTAAAAACTTTTGACTGAGGTCCAAAACCAACCATCTCGCCAATTTTTCGTCTTCATATTCGGGTCTTCTTTTGCTTCAGCCTCTTTACTTCCCCTAAGCCCTCGGGAGTACTTTCGTCCATGTGGTTTTCTTCCTCTTACCGAATACTAATCGTGCATTTTGACTGGAAAACAGCGAAAATTTCAGAGTAGTCCTTCGAAATTGAAAAAAAAAACAGAGTATAGGCATTACAAAGGCCAATGAATCGTGTGCGTTCACCGCTTAGCGCCGTTCGAGAACCAATGAATAATGTGCAATTGTGTAGCCATGGCAACGTCCGGAGTGTAGTCAGCATACTTAACCGGAGGTCAAGGTAGGTCAAGGTTACAAGAAGAGCAATCTATCGTTTTTTTTTTCTTTTTTGGAGATATTACGTACTTTAAACGTAAACAAATTTCCTGTAATTGTTCCACTTACGACTTAAAAGGCAAAAATAATTTGACAGTTTAAGAAACAAAACTGTCTTGGATAATACTGATTGGCACTCAAATGGATTTTTTGGTTAAAAAAACAGTAGATTTGGAGATTTAAACTAGAAGTTGACATGCATTTGCAGAAACAGTAGGGTTGCCACTAGCTATCTTCTATTTAATTTCATTTTGAGTATTGTCATGGTTAAATTTTTTTATAAAACCATTTAAAAATTACGAAAATAATTAACACTCTTTGGCCCGCATTTTTTCACCTCCTGATAAATTTATCTAGCAGGTAATATCCCCAGAAACTATTATCGATACAACGGTTTCTAAGGATAATATGTGGCAGATAAATTTATCAGGAGGAGAAAAAATAATCGGGCCCTAGAGTGTATGCATAATTAGTACATAATCACATTCCAGCTGCGAAACCCGAGATTTCAGCGAAAAGCGACCCGCCAGTTATGAAACTGGAACGTGGGCATTACAAGTATTCCCTACACTCACGGTTATTTCACGACCTAGTTAAGCAAGCAATTTTTTGTAAACAATCCCAAGCCGATTTTGAAATTTCAGTCGTTATTACGATTTTCCATCAGGAGGCGTCGCCGTCTTCCACCCCTGACGGACGCCTTTGCCGTTGCCTGTGGACCTTAGTCGGTAAAAACGATTCACCTTGAGAGGGCCTTACCGTTTCCACCCCCGATGGACGTCACCGTCATTGACGCCACGCGCCATCAGACCTTGACTCAACATTCAACTTCTGTCGTTGCCTTGTCGCCAGAGCTGGTTAATCGAAAATCCCGAAGAAGCCGTTGGCAAACCACAGCGAAACACCTCAAGGCCGACAAACTCCCTACAACAGCGTCGCAGTACGTCCCAGTACCCCACACGACCCCCTGTACCATCTCCGTCGGGGACGAACGGGAGACCCGGACTGGCAGAAGAACCCTCGACCCCCCGACATTAACCGTACACTTAGGGTTATTTTGCGACCTAGTTAAGCAAGCAGATTTTTGTAAACAAATCCCAACCGAATTTAGAACTTCTGTCGTTATTACGATTCACAATCAAGAGGCGTCGCCGTCTTCTACCCCTGATTGACGGCGTAGCCGTTGTCTGTGGACCTTAGTCAGTAAAAACAATTCACCTTGAGAGGGCCTTACCGTTTCCACCCCCGATGGACGTCACCGTCATTGACGCCATGCGCCATCAGACTTTGACTCAACATTCAACTTCTGTCGTCGCCTTGTCACCAAAACTGGTTAATCGAAAATCCCGAAGAAGCCGTTGGCAAACCACAGCGAAACACCTCAAGGTCAAAAAACTCCCTAGAATAGCGTCGAAGTACGTCCACCCCATACGAGCCCCTGTACCATCTCCGTCAAGGACGAACGGGAGACCCGGACTGGCAGAAGAACTCTCGACCCCCCGACATTAACCGTACACTCAGGGTTATTTTGCGACCTAGTTAAGCAAGCAGATTTTCGTAAACAAATCCCAACCGAATTTAGAACTTCTGTCGTTATTACGATTAACAATCAAGAGGCGTCGCCGTCTTCTACACCTGATTGACGCCGTAACCGTTGTCTGTGAACCTTGGTCAGTAAAAACGATTCATCGTAAAGAGGCGTTACCGTTTCTACCACCGACGAATGCTCACCGCCGTTACCTTGGAGCTTTAATCACGACGCCATCAGACCTCGACTAAATATTCAACTTCTGTCGTTGCCTTGTCGCCAGAGCTGGTTAATCGAAAGTTCCGGAGAAGCCGTTGGCAAACCACAGCGAAACACCTCAAGGTCAAAAAACTCCCTACAACAGCGCCGAAGTACGTCCACCCCACACGACCCCCTGTACCATCTCCGTCGAGGACGAACGGGAGACCCGGACTGGCAGAAGAACCCTCGACCCCCCGACATTAACCGTACACTCAGGGTTATTTTGCGACCTAGTTAAGCAAGAAAATTTTTGTAAACAAATCCCAACCGAATTTAGAACTTCTGTCGTTATTACGATTCACAATCAAGAGGCGTCGCTGTCTTCTATCCCTGATTGACGCCGTAGCCGTTGTCTGTGGACCTTAATCAGTAAAAACGATTCATCGTAAAGAGGCGCTACCGTTTCCACCACCGACGAACGCTCACCGCCGTTACCTTGGAGCTTTAATCACGACGCCATCAGACCTCGACTCAATATTCAACTTCTGTCGTCGCCTTGTCGCCAGAGCTGGTTAATCGAAAATTCCGGAGAAGTAAAGCAAACCACAGCGAAACACCTCAAGGTCAACAAACTCCCTACAACAGCGTCGAAGTACGTCCACCTCACACGACCCCCTGTACCATCTCCGTCGAGGACGAACGGGAGACCCGGACTGGCAGAAGAACCCTCGACCCCCCGACATTAACCGTACACTTAGGGTTATTTTGCGACCTAGTTAAGCAAGCAGATTTTTGTAAACAAATCCCAACCGAATTTAGAACTTCTGTCGTTATTACGATTCACAATCAAGAGGCGTCGCCGTCTTCTACCCCTGATTGACGCCGTAGTCGTTGTCTGTGGACCTTGGTCAGTAAAAACGATTCATCGTAAAGAGGCGTTACCGTTTCTACCACCGACGAACGCTCACCGCCGTTACCTTGGAGCTTTAATCACGACGCCATCAGACCTCGACTCAATATTCAACTTCTGTCGTCGCCTTGTCGCCAGAGCTGGTTAATCGAAAATTCCGGAGAAGTAACGCAAACCACAGCGAAACACCTCAAGGCCAACGAATTCCCTGTAACAGCGCCGAAATACGTCCAACCCTACGACCCCTTGCACCGTCTGCGTCGAGGACGAAGAGGAAACCGGAGCTGATAGAAGAAGCCCGAACCCCAGAGATTAATTTAAATCAATTTTAAATAGTAATTCGATTGTTTAAAAGCTCTGCTTACGCCCCTACAACCCCGGAAGCTATTCGCAACATTGATGGATCGCCGAATAGCGTATGACGGCATTATGCGTAGAAATCACGGTGTATGATGAGGTAGGTATATTGACGAGCGCAGCTGGTGCATTAAGGTTTAAGAAAATGGTGGATCGCCGAATAGCGCGTGACGGTATTATGCATAGAAATCACGGTGTATGATGACATGGGTATATTGAGGAGCGCAGCTGGTGCATTAAAATTTAAGAAAATGGTGGATCGTCGAATAGCGTGTGATGGTATTATGCATAAAAACCGCGGTATATGATGAGGTAGGTATATTGACGACCGCAGCTGGTGTGTTAAAGTTTAAGAAAATGGTGGATCGCCGAATAACGTGTGACGGTATTATGCATAGAAATCACGGTGTATGATGAGGCAGGTATATTGATGAGCGCAGCTGGTGTGTTAAAGTTTAAGAAAACGGCACAAAGGATAGCTGCAAGAATGACCATCGTGCGGAGCAGAACAGCACATTAAATTATTTCGTGCTGGAAACCGAAGTTTGAATTGAAAAGAATGTCTATACGAGGTTGTTAATTGAATGTTTTGTGTACAGCAATTCTGCATTTATGTTCGAGTGTTGGATTTACAAGGTTTAAATGCAGTCGAACGCATGTAAAGGCGAGCGAATGAAAACAAACGGCTTTTACGTGCGGTAATATACGATCAATAAAGCTGAGACGGAAAACGGATTTGAATATGAAAGGACTTTGTTGCGTTAGAACGCGGGACGAATAACAAAAAGAGAATGCCGGTAGAAAACGAGCAAAGCGAGCGATGCAATCTCGCACACACACACACAAAAGAACTCTTGCGCTCGGCAGAATGCATATTTGTTAAATGGTAGTTAAGCACAGTGGTCACCTGCCTATGAATTTACATACAATCGTAATGCGGTTCGCAGAGCTTACACGCTCTTTACCTTTCCCGGTGAGGCAAATTCATAATTATAGTAGGCATATGCATAGCGCACTATCTCGTTCCATATCTGCGAGAGATCCTTACGAGGTCATTGCATTTCTTCTTGTTCTTCTGCCGTCGCCGCCGCCGCCACCACCACCAATAATTTCTTCTTTCTGGGATACTTCCTTGTTTCTCTAGCTCGCTCGTTTATTTATTTATTTGCGCGTTGTAATGGGCTTCGAACGCGTCGCCGCGCATTGTTCGTTTCTGTGTTTTTGTGCCGGCTGATTTATTTTACTGCCGCTACCTGAATTCTATTGCAACGGAACCTGGCAAATCGTAAATAATATTGAAGAAATACCTTCTCCTGGTAGTGCCATTGGCATGGTTACATTTCACATTTTCGCCGGTTTTACAACGCAAAACACAATATACTCTCCATATACAAGAGAAAACTGCCTTCAATAAACATCTATACCACGGTCATCATCTTCAACATGACCTTCTTCATTTTATTTACTTTGATTGGTACAATATGACATTCCAGGTGTCAATCTACTTTTTTTTAACTCAATAGTCAAACAATCTACTTCTTTCAAATTCAATGGTCATAGGTCAGTGTGCGTGCCTGTTAAGACCTCGTGCTTTCGAATTAAGCATCGCCGTGCATACGAAAAGTAATTATTAACGTTAAAGCAAACAAGTTTACCTTGATACCGATGCGTAGTACAGAATTAGTTTGGCTACTTCGTACTTGTTAAGACCCGCTCTGGTGATGCACTCTGCATAGCAGAGGATGATAGGCCTGCCATCGACGTCGACGGTTCCTGAAACAAGAAAATCCTTCATGCATTTCTTAAACAAGTCGACAGTTTAGCAAAACACTTTAATATTGAAGTGCCAAAACAATCTTGGGTTGTCGACAGATTACAAAACACTTTATTATTCAAGTGCTAAAAGAATCTTGGGTTTTTACTCTAGAAAGTACCCCCAATAAATAGTGCAAACCCTGTATATAGAATGCGACGCCGAAACAATTTTTACTCTCTCTCTTCAAAGCATCCCTAATGAATTGTGCAAACCCTGTATACAGAATGACAAAAATAACAAGTATGCAAAATAAAATGAAATAAATAATGTAGATGTCGTTCTAAACCTTTATCACTACGTTGTATAAAAAAAAAACAAATTGAAAAATCTTTCACTGAATTAAGATAAAAAAAGGTCATATACAGGGTGGACTCTCATTAGAGGCCACCTTTGGGTATTAATAATTTGAAGTAATCGATTTTGCGATTTCCTTTTGTTTACTCTGAATGGAATTATATATATATATATATATATATTTTAGCACGATAGACCTTGTAGGTCCTTGGCTTGCGCGACTATTTTTCGCCATTCTCTTCTGTCACTTGCTTGCTTGCTGAATGGAATTATGCAACTGTTTAATTAACAACAGTCTGCAGTCTGATAACTGCCGCCGCCACTGGGAGAAAGTTATCAAATTGGAAAATGAGATTAAGCACCGCGACTTAAGTTTTCTCAAATCACTCTTAAATCGAAGACGACTTCGACCATAAATTGTATAATTACGAATTTAATGGAAGGTTAAGTAATTAAAGGCGATGCCGTTTTGTTATTGGCCGGCGCGGTGCGGCAGTTCAAACGTGATTGGTTTGGTAAAATTAGGGAGGACGTGCCTCGTTGATGATGATGATGACTTTCGGATGTTGACAGGAACAGCATCCTTCAACTATTAAAAACAAGCGTCAAATTTATCGTAGATTCAAATTCAGAACATCGTCGATTTAAATTCAAAAGATATGATCGTTCTGTGTCGTGAGAATTCTTTGTTACTCAACTGTACAAAAAATTGATTTCAAGACCCTTTCCTTTGATTAAAATCAAGAGTCTTCGTTTTGATGGATTTTGACCTGATAAATCAAATTAATTTGAGGAAATCAAGATCCGTAACTTCAAGCTGACGCAAGAGGCGAAGATATTATAAAAATCAAGATCCAAATTCAGTAAAACTTGATAATAGTCGACTTCAAGATACAGCTCCTTGATTCAAGTCAAAATTTCCTGATTTGATGGACCTTGACGTGGAACAAATCCAAAGTAGTTCAAGAAATTCAAGATCTAAGGCTTTAAGCTGACTTAACTGAGCTTTTCGCCGAGTCAAGGTAAAGAAATTATAAAATTTCTAGACCCAAATTCAACAAAACTTGATCTTAATCGACTTCGAGGCCCATTCCTTTGATTAAAGTCAAGATTGTTTGATCTGGAGGATCTTGAACTGTGATATAAAATTGATTTGAGAAAATCAAGATCCAAAGCTTTAAGCTAATGTAATCTGACTTTTCACAAGAGATTCAAAATGCAACAAACTTTTTCTTAAACGACTTCAAGGTGCAGTTCTTTGATTAAAATCAGGTTTCCTTAATTTGAGGGACCTTGACGTACAATAAATTGAAACTCGCTCAAGAAATCCAAGATCTAAGGTTTAGGACTGATATGATTTAGCTTTTCTCCAAATCGAGGTAAAAACATTAAAAAATTCAAGAATCAAATCCAATGGGACTTTATCATAATCAACTTCGAGACCTAGTTCTTTTGATTAAAGTCAACATTTTTTTATCTGACGGATTATGATCTACGACGTCGATTCAGATTGAGAAAATCAAGATCTAAAGCTTCAAGTTGAACTTGACTCTAAGCCAGTAGGTAAAGATATTATAAAAACCAAGATTCAAATACCGCTAAGCTTGGTTTTAATCGACATCAAGGTTCAGCTCTTTGATTGATCAAAGAGAGATTCTTTCAATCTTGACCTATGTTAAAATCAAGTTAGTTCAAGGAACTCAAGACCTAAAGAAGTTATAAAATACAAACACCAAAACTTGATTTTTAATCGCGACAAGGACCAGTTTTTTTTTAATTAAAGTCAAGATTCTTTGATTTGATGGACCTTAATCTAAAACAAAAGATCTTGAGCTTTAGCCCGAAGCAAGTGAGCTATTCTTCCAGTTTAGATAAGGCTCCAAATCCTAGAAAACTTCATCTGAATTAACTTCGAGGTCCAGTTCTTTGATTAAAGTCAAAACTGTTTGATCTGCTGCATTGTTATCTCCGAGGATATCAAATTAGTTGGAAGAACTGAAGACATCAAGCTTCAAGTTAACTGTTCTGAGGCCCAATTCTTTAATTAAAGTCAAGACTCTTTGATTTCATGGATCTTGATTGACTACGATGTGAAATTAGTTTGAGAAAATTAAGTTCCAAAGATTCAAGCTAACGTAATCGATTTTTTTGCTCTGAGGCCCAATTCTTTAATTAAAGTCGAGATTCTTTGGTTTGATGGATCTTGATTGACGACGATGTCATATTAGTTTGAGAAAATCAAGTTCTAAAGCTTCAAGCTGACTTAATCGATTTTTTTTTCTCTGAGGTTCAATTCTTTAATTAAAGACAAGATTCTTTGATGTGATGGATCTCGATTGACGACGATCTCAAATTAGTTTGAGAAAATCAAATTCTAAAGCTTCAAGCTGATTTAATCGAATTTTTCTCTAAGCCAAGAGAGAGGACAATATAAAAATCAAGGTCCAAATCATCAAAGCTCATTACTTAAATTTTTAATTAATGGTCCTTGTCTTTTTAACACTAGAACATTATGATCGTTAAATTAGTTACAAACAAGTCAGTTTCGATTGCAGTGGACGTCCCGAGCATCCCTTGAACAGATGTTTCATCTCTGTTTGGGTCCTCCTCAGCAAAAGAAAATACGGTTAGGTCAAAAATCGGCCGTGTGATGAGCGATAGAAACTATTACAGTCGTTAAATTAAAAAAAAACCTAGTATAAACGTAGATGAAAAAAGTTTTTTTTTTAACATGAATAGCAGATGAGTAGACGTGATGACGTCAGAATATGTTATTCCTATCCTTAGTTATAAGTAATTGAAAGATTCAAGGGTGTTACTAAACCGATCTGTCACTCTTGTTTTTCGCGTGAAGTTATTTCTTCTTTATTGCCTTTTCACGGTGACTTATTGTACCCGATTGGAAAGAACCATTGCGAAAGCTCTAAGCATATTATGCCGTTTCACAATCGTCATTAGAACGCATGCAACAAACAACTCCCAGCTCAATTTAAATGCAAATCGCGTTGAAGATAGCGCCGCAAGAGCAAAGAGAAAACGCGGACACGCCAAAACAAAGCGCCGAACAAATTAGTCTATCTGATAAACGCGACCAGAAGGAGGCAGGTGAATATGGGGCCGTGCCCTTCTTCGCCCGGACGAAGAGGAAAGAAGAAGGCGTAGGTGCACCAGAAGTCTACGGCGATTAATCTATGGTAATCAGTATAGGTCAGCAGGCGTTCAGGGGCCGTGGGAAACGAGTTTTCCGGCGATTTTCAGCACCCAAATTCGACGCCGATCACATTTTTATTATGATTTTAACGCGTTCTCTACGACGTTAATTGACGACCATCAAACAATAAAGCCGTTAGTTTTATTGGACGTTAAAACAGTTTTCTGATTTTCGACAATCAAGGTTCATAAATTACGTTTTTTTTTACTGTTTTGTATTATCACCTAAGAAATAAATTAAACCTTACTTGAATTTAAAAGAATTATAGAAAGGAGGAGGGGGCAACCTGATAGAATATCATGTCCGACATTAAAGCCCAGGGCTAAGTAAGTTATTTGTTACTAAAATTAGTTAGAAACAAATAATAATGTAACGACCGCGGGTTATTTTTATTTAGCTCGTTAGGGGGTAGCTAGCCTAAGTACTTGTCTTAAACACTTTCTGCCCTAACTGATAACAGGACAACCCCTGGCTTACTGACCTAACCTACTCTTTTTACCCAACGAGCCACCCCTGGAATACGATTTTTTTGTTCGGTAGCTGAGTCTGAGATTTTAAAGCCAAAAATAGTTCCCAGAAATTTTCGCACGAACGCCAGAATAGGGCCTTTAATGACTTTCGGAAGTTGAGAAGGACTTTAAAGTATGGACGGCATCTTTCAACGTCAAAAACAAGCGTCAAGTTTATCGTTGATTCAAATTCAGAAGAAATGATCGTCTTTCTGATAGAAGCTTCGTGACAATGCCTCGTTACTCAAACTCTTCAAAAATTGACTCCCCGACCCGTTCTTTTGATAAAATTCAAGAGTCTTCGACTTGACGGATCCTATCCTACAACTAAATCAAATTGGTTTGAGGAAATCAAGATCCGAAATATTAAGCTGGCGCATGGGGTGAAGGGCTTATAAAAGTCAAGATTCAAATTCAGTACAACGTGATATTAGTCGTCTTCAAGATCCATTTCTCTGGATAAAGTCAAGATTTCCTGATCTAATGGACCTTGACGTGCAACAAAACCAAATCAGTTAAAGAAAATCAAGAAATTAGACTTTAAGCCGATGTAACTGAACTTTTCACCAAGTCAAGGTAAAGAAATGATAAAATTGAAGACCAAAATCCACCCAAACTTGATCTTCGAGACCCATTACTTTGTTTACAATCAAGATTTTTCGATCTGGAGGATCTTGATCTACGATATCAAATCAGTTTGACACAACCAAAATATCTAAAGGTTTAAGCTAATTTAATCTGGTTTCTCAAAAGATCCAAAATGCAACAAACTTTATTTGCAACCACCTCAAGTTCCAGTTCTTTGATAAAAATCAAGTTTCTTTATTACTTAAACTCTTCAAAAAATGTGCTTTAAGACCCGTTCTTCTGATTAAAATTAAGAATTTTTGATTTGTTGCATCTTGAACTAAGAATAATTCAAATTAATTTGAGGAAATCAAGATACGAAACTTCAAGTTGACGCGAGAGGCGAAGGCGTCATAAAAATCGAGATCCAACTTCAGTAGAACTTGATATCAGTCGACTTCGGAACCCAGTACTTTGATTAAATTCAAGATTTCCTGATTTGACGTATCTTGACCTACAATAAATACAAATTCGTTCAAGGAATTCAAGATCTAAGGCTTTAAACTGATGTAATTAAGCTTTTCTCCAAGTCGAGGTAAAGACATTATAAAATTCAAGAACCAAGTCCAATAAAACTTTATCTTCATCAACTTCGAGGCTCAATTCTTTTGATTAAAGTGAATATTTTTTTATCAGATGGATTAAGATTTACGACGTCTAATTGGTTTGGGTAAATCAAGATCTAAAGCTTCAAGATAAC
Organism: Prosopocoilus inquinatus; assembly: GCA_036172665.1. Classification (NCBI taxonomy): domain Eukaryota; kingdom Metazoa; phylum Arthropoda; class Insecta; order Coleoptera; family Lucanidae; genus Prosopocoilus; species Prosopocoilus inquinatus. The sequence goes on from CM069873.1 coordinate 7,171,595, forward strand.
GTAATTGAGCGTTACTCTAAGCCAGGAGTTAAAAGATATTATAAAAACCGATGTCAAAATCCCGCTAAACTTGGTTTTAATCGACATTAAGGTTTAGCTCCTTGATTAATCAAAATTCTTTTAATCTTGACCTACGTTAAAATCAAGTTCGTTTAAGAAATTCAAGATCTAAAGATGTTTTAAAATCGAGAACCAAAATGCAACACAATCTGATCTTAATTAACCTCAAAGACTAGTTCTTTGATTAAAGTCAAGATTTGATGGACCTTGACTAAAACAAAAGATCTAGGGCTTTAAGCCGAGGTAACTGAGCTTTTCTGCCAGTCAAGTGAAGTGCCCAAATTGACCTCGAGTCCCAGTTCTTCGATTAAAGTCAAAACTTTTTGGGTCTGCTGGATCTTATACATGACGATATCAAATTAGTTTGAGAGAATCAGGATATAAAGCTTTAAACTACCTGATCCGAGGCCCGATTCTTTTTTCTTTGTCTTCTATCCTCTTCCTGCTGGTTAATTAGGCAACCATACGTACACATTGGAAGAGACCCCCGGCCCTATGTAATTCGTTTGCTCAAGGAGCAGTTTTTTGATTTAACTCAAGATTCTTTGATTTTATGGACCTTGATCTAAAGCAAAAGATCTAAGGCTTTAAGCCGAGGTAACTGAGCTTTTTCTCGCAGCGAAAGACCTAAATCCTATGAAATTTCGCTTGAATTGCCTTCAAGGCCCAGTTCTTCGATTCAAGCCAAAACTCTTTGATCTGCTGTATCTTGATCGGCGGCGATATCAAATTACTTTGAGAAAATCAAGTTCTAAAATTTCAAACTAACTGATCGGAAGCCCAATTCTTTACTTAAAGTTAAGGTTCTCTGATCTGATAGATCTTGATTGACGACGATGTCAAATTAATTTGAGAAAATCAAGTCCAGAAGCTTCAAGCTTATTTAATCGAATCTTTTTCTAAGCCAAGAGAGTTCTGCTGGAGCTTAATCTAAGACGATATTAAATTAGTTTGAGAAAATCAAGTCCAGAAGCTTCAAGCTTATTTAATCGAATCTTTTTCTAAGCCAAGAGAGTTCTGCTGGAGCTTAATCTAAGACGATATTAAATTAATTTGAGAAAATCAAGTCCAGAAGCTTCAAGCTTATTTAATCGAATCTTTTTCTAAGCCAAGAGAGTTCTGCTGGAGCTTAATCTAACAAGATATTAAATTAGTTTGAGAAAATCAAGATCTCAAGCTGCAAACTACTTAATCTGAGATCCAATTCTTTAATTAAAGTTAAGTTTCTCTGATCTGATAGATCTTGATTGACGATGATATCAAATTAATTTGAGAAAATCAAGTTGAGAAGCTTCAAGCTTATTTAATTGAATTTTTTTCTAAGCCAAGAGAGATCTGCTGGAGCTTAATCTAAGACGATATCAAACTAGTTTGAGAAAATCAAGATCTCAAGCTTCAAAGTACTTGATCTGAGGCACAATTCTGTAATTATAGTTAAGGTTCTCTGATCTGATAGATCTTGATTGACGACGATGTATTTTGAGAAAATCAAGTCGAGAAGCTTCAAGCTTATTTTATCGAATTTTTTTCCTAAGCCAAGAGACTGGATCTTAATCTCAGACGATATCAAACTAGTTTGAGAAAATTAAGATCTCAAGCTTCAAACTACCTGATCTGAGGCCCAATTCTTTTTTTTTCTATGCTTCTCCTGCTGGTTTGTTAGGCAACCATACGTATACATTTGAAGGGAAACCCCCGGCCCTACGTAATTCGTTTGCATGTACGACAAATTTGTTAGTCGTTTGCTTAGTTATATGATGACCAGTTGCCTGATTAGTATACATCATCAAATAAGTCTTCGTTTAAACGTTGCGAGTTGCAGTCGTTAGTATCAGTAATTACAGTGCATGATAATTAAGGCCTTCTTTCGATAATGAACCTATTATCACAATGCGTTTCTGGAATTACTTTTATAATCGAAGGTCGCAACGTGAAATAAAATAACAACCAACGTCAACCGTGTCGAGTTCTTTCTCATGGCCTCCCATAAAATTTCAAAATGGAAACGAGACGATCGCCCCAAGAAAAATCAATGAAGTTATAAACGTCAGAGGCAAGTGAAGTTATTACGGACTCAATTAGATGCATACTGCGCACGGTTGCCACATTAACATATTTAAATTTCCTGACGTCGCGCGTCAGAAGTATTCTGCGTTTCGCTCGGACGTGCGCTGATTAATCCTGATTATGAGAAGGATGAATCTCTCTCTCTCTTTCATTCTCTCATTTGCAAAATTAAACGCCTTCCGAGTTACGGGATTTGGCGTGCGTTCGTGTGGTAATTGTTGTTGTTGTTAATTGTTAACGCAGCAGAGCAGAAATTTATATCTACCAGTTTCTGCAGTTACTCGTGTTACATGACTTTCGAATTAGGCGCGAGGAATAAATAAATAAATACACAAATTGCATTGCCTTCGCAGATGAAGATAATTCAAAAAATGATTGCAAAATGATTCAAATCCGAAATCTTTCTCAATTTCTCAGTTAGAAATCGACGAAGAAAAATCGGAGAAAATACTAGGAATCGTAGACAATTATTAACGCCAATAGATCTTAGGTAATCCAAATGCAATAATAACATTGCAATTTTATCTAAAAAAGTAATATTTCCACGAATATGTTTTAATGTTAATGATGAAATCGCAATCGCGAAATCGCTTCAATAAGTTAGGCAAATCAAATGAGCATGACAGATTTTTTTTTTTTAATTGGTTTTATGACTTAGGAGTAGACCCGGCTCGAAGGACCAATTATGATTATATGTAATACGTCCTTCATTGTGTACAAAATACATAAACATAAACCGCCTCATTGCCCAATCTAATGAATATGTACGTCATATCATCAAAATGGTGTACGTACGATACCAAATCAGTGGCCGTGCCATTTTGAAATCAATTACGAGAATTGTGTGTGTTGATCGTGTGTCACGCCCCCGTGCTCGTGATAGTACTCATTGTTGGCCGTCCGCTTTCGCAAAACTTACTTTCGATCAATTATTATATCGCCGGAGATGGCACCCGTCCGTGCTCGCCGCCTCCTGCGATCTTTCATCGACGTGCGTGATGACTTAATGCCGTGCCAGATCGTGCAGAAGAACGTTTAAGTGTTTCCCCGGCTGTCAAAACGGATGTGTGAAGTGATAATTTATACAATCCCTGCTTTCATAAATTCCAGCGTTCAATCATTTTCAGGACGATTAACTGGGCAATTTGCTTGGAAGCATGGAAGAATTGCCCTCGTTTATTTATCCTGGATGGATTGGTTCCCGGGTATCATCGACATGTGTTTGTGGTTTCATTTCATTTCATTACATGGCGAACAAAAAGAGCGAGCTCGTAGTATCCCTGCTATTCGGCAGTAATCATGAATCCATTAACAAACAAGTGTGATCTCATAGAAGTCACAAAAAAGTTACGTGTATCATTGGCTGTTGTGATTAGCGCGCAAGTAATATCGCGAAGAAAGGGGATGGATCCCGTCATGTTCCCCTACCACGCCCACGCGTATGTAATGAGCTTAATGGATTCGTTAAGAATCTTTGATAATGTCCAATCAATTCAACTAACTCGACCAATCAATTTGACTAAGGCGATTAGATTTTCTACAAAACCATTGAAAATTTCCGGAAATAATTAACACACTTAAACGTTACGTGTAATCGACTTGTCATCGCATTCCAATTACAAAACTCAAACGTCTTCAGAAAGGCATCGCGTTAAATCGGAACACGCAGGCCAAGCATGTCGTAAGCTCGAATAATAATTAGTTGCCAGGTTAAGTAAGCAAAGTTTGGTAAACAAAGCAGTATAAATAGCTCGGGACGAATTTGGGATGGCAGTCGTTCACTAAGTTCTGGCGCGACTCACGAAAAGGGCTTCTACGAAGGCCGTTTCCGACACCCTGGTTCTCAACGTCATCGCCAACGCCCTGGACCACAACACTCTCACCGTCAACCCTCGTTTCAGGCGTTAACGCCGTGGTACAGTCTTTTTCTTTTGGTTTTTCATTCTGTAAATTATTTTCCAGTTTGTCAAATCATTTTCAAGTTTCTGAAAAGTCCAAATCGTATGTCAAATTGGAAAGTCATTTAACAAATTGGCAAATATAATTGGCGAAAAAGGAGAAAACCGAAAGAAAAAGAATATGTGTTACGAATCCGGCCACACCCTGTAGAATCGAAAGGAAGGAAGGATCGAAAGTAGGAACGAGAAAGAATACCTGAAATCTGCTGTTTAGGTTCAATCTTGGCCCTGCCGTTTTCGTTTTTTTTAAAGTTCTTTTCGCGATTAACTTTTTACTTGATGATAAAAACAGACATGAAAACGTCATCTGTTTTGTTAAATTTAAAAAATGTCAAAAAGTCAAGCCTAAAATAAAAAAAAGTAGAATTAAATGGACTTCGTTTTTAAACGTCTGGAATTAGCTATCATTTTTTCCACCAAATTAAAAAAAGACACCTTGTGAAAGGTCATGGTGATCATGGCAAGAAATTTAAACTGCTATATTTTCTTGTAATTTTCTTATTATTAGGTTTTGTTCAAAAGCCAATTTACAAAAAAAAAAAAATGCTTTACTTTGATCTCTCTTAGTTGTCTTATCAATCTCATCCTCATGTAACGAGACACCCTGTATATTACGTCTTTTGTATTTATTTCTCTGTTGGCTTGTTTTGTTTGGCAGCAAGAAAACTTAGAAGTGCACATTTTTTGCTTTTGTTTGAAGTTATGAAATGCTTATTGCAGAATTTGAACGAAAAAACAAGGATTTGAGTTTTTTCCCCTTGTTTGTTTAAAAAAAGAAGAATTACTTCAGAAAACAAAACACGATCGTTCGGCAATCACTTGTTTATTCACTTTCGATTTAATGACTTCCTCTATTTCATCAAAAATGTTTTTTTTCTTAGTGGCAACATTTATGTTTAAATTGAAAATTAATCAACCAATCATTGGCCTTTTCCACAACATTTTCCTTTTGTTTTCAAGCAAAAACATGTAGGAAATTCAAAGTTCCAATATGTATAAAAGAAAAGTATTTAATTTCATTAGACGATAAGCTTAGTAAGAACTGCAATGATAGTTTTTCTCCAGGAGTACGTAATATGCTTTTCTGGAGTTTCACGCATTCGATGACATAGATATTAAGTAATGTATTTTTGCTTCTTGTTTCTCCAATTTCTTTTGAACACATGAAAAGCTGATTTTGCGTTTCTTACGAAACTCGCCGATGCGCGCGCGTGGCTTTGAAAAAACAACGCAAAACGAAGTCATCACGCCCCCTAGCGTTTTTCAGGAGAAGTACACCGTAAGGAGGGCAGGGTGATGAAGCTTGGAAGTTGATAAAAACAATTATTAACATTTGAATTAGCAATGAGTCTTAATTAGCGGGGACTGCAAGAGCTTTAAAGAAAACAGCACGCGACTTTCCTGGTTTCGGGCGATTTTCGTTAAATTGAACTCCAGATTCAATCTTCTTTTAATTAAAATCAGTAATTTTACCCCAAGTTTGATACTGGGGCTGGGGAACGGAAAGCAAACACCTTCCCGCGTAGTGTATGTTTCTAAATCGTTTCGAACAGCAATAGTCTCATCATTTGTTTTTTTTTTTAATATAAAATCAGAATAATGTGTCAAAAAAATCAGGGATTACAAAAAAGATTTATTAGAATCCAATTGGTGAGTCGAAACAATTCAGCAATCGATAGATCAAAAATCCTTGTCTCTCTCTCTCTCTCTCCCTCCCTTTTATCATTACACTTATTTTGTAAGTTTTATTTTATTTTTTATGTTTAACGTTACTGCAATTATAAGAGATCTACAATCAACAAGTTATCGGTTTTTATCTCGTTATTGTTTTATGGTCATTTTAATCTTTTGTTTCAATATATTTGTTAAAGTTATCATTCTCTTTTATTTCATTAATTTTAAGTTCATTCAATACTTTCTCCTATTCTGGAGAGAAAATCTTCATAAGGAGAAAGATAACGAGTGAGGAGAATTTGACAATCGTCCTCCTTATTCTCGAATTCAGGGAACAAACTCGCAAGAGAACGTGACGTCAAAATGACGTAATTCTCCTACAAATTATATTGTTTTGTTTGAGAACCTACGTCATTTTGACGTCACGTTTCTCTTCTCACGTAGATGGACTATATATATACGTATATATATAGAAAAGAAATTTCCTATTTATCTCGGATAGAAAGAGATCTACATATGTCAACGTGTTTGTATAAAACAGAGACAGACAGGAAATATCTTTTCTATGTATTTGTATAATCCACCCTCAGGAGACTTACGGCTCTGTTTCGACGCCACGAGTGGAAACACTTTGTGAGGGTATTTTTCGGCTTTCAATTCAAACCAACCACCGAATAAGAAAATCTCTTTCCAGCGGTGGCTCGTTAGTCACAAGATTTCAGATAGGGTTGGTAAAAGAGTTTCGGGTGAGTATTCAAGCTGACCACCCCTAAATTTATTAGGGCAATAACGGGCGGTCGTTACAAACAATCCAAACCAAGTTTTACCAAAAAAGAAAGATCTTCTTTCCGCAAAAGGCACAGAAGTAGAACATTTTTATTTTCATGAACTCTTTTTAGTTTGCCGAAATTTTTAGAATAGAATATTTTCTTTGATTTTTTTTTGATTTTCGGGTTTCTCTCTTATAATAATTGTATTGAAACAATTATGCAATAATTATTATAATTAACAAGAACCAAAAAACTGAATAGTCACCTTCTCGTCAGATTTGAATTTTTGTTTTTATGAGTGCAGACAAGTTCGACGGGATGTTCGTTGCAATGTTTGTTGACATGTTTGTATAAAAATTTGCCTTCAAAGTATTTTCATGGGGTCATTAAACTTTAATAAATCACAGTCGCCTTGGTCAAATGGAGGGCAATAGAACTTTGCAGAAAATGGCGTCAGGCTCCGGCGAACACGAGTACCAATCGATCCGATCGATGCGTACCCACCTTGCTTGCACAAGCTCGCAAATTATCGACGATCGGCGGATGCATCAATAAGATGTGGGTCACGGTGTTCTCGGCGACCGGAAAAATGCAACACCGTGCGACCATTCGTGAGGCGTGCTCTCGAAGGCGCATCCGGTCAATCGGTTATAGGTGTGGGTGAACTTTGACATGACGTCGCTTCCGCATAGCGGTCGTCATTATTGTATGTGTGTATGTACCCATCGCATCGTCTGGTTGTGGGTCAGGTGTGTCATGCGCGGAATAACTTACCTTTGGATGCGCTCGGGGACACATGGTTATGGACAGAAGGTTAAGGAAACGACCGAGAATACCGCGAGAATCTCGGTGCGTCTATGGACGGGTCATAGTTTGACTCGCGGTCACCATAAATCAACTTGGCTGACGTCTTCCTTTGATTTTTATGGCTAAACAAACGCACATTTCATTAAAGCTTGTTTGTTGTTAATTGTTTTTTTTTGTGGTGTTTAATTATTTTTTTGTACGAATACTGAACACAAAATAATTAACTGTCATTTTTTTTAATGAAATATACTTTTTGGGTTCTCCATAATACAATCCCATAAGCTTCCCGTGTCCTGGTCATGAATAGTGAGGACAATATATTGGATCAAGAAATGATCCTAAATAAATTGGATCAAGGAATGACCCTAAATAAAATGGTTCAAGAAATGACCCTTTAATAAATTTGTCCAATTGTCTGAAACCTTACGATATATACGTTTAAAACGTTGACCTTGAGCGTTTCACATCAAATATTGTTGTAGTTATTTATTTTAGAAGTTTAGAATTTATGAAAGTTTATGTATTCTCGGGATATCTTTGAAGCATTAGCATATTTGTTTACGTTATTAGTTTGGTAATATGATATGGGGGCGTGTTTAGTCTTGGCAGCAAAGGAACGAAAGAGATTACGACAGTCTCCCGAGGGATAGCGCGGAAGGCGAAATGTGTCGGTAAACGGGGCCACGGATAGGCCTGGTGATATATGTAGTGGCCGCGGGCATTAGCTAGAGGGTGTCTGCAGAATATGACCTGAGATGGTATGTTCTGGCAGAAGTGTTAGGGTGGTACATTCTCACGATTGGCAATGCGCTATGAGGGTCATGATTTTATGCAGAGGTATTCTGGTAGCAGAATATTGTCCGGGATGCGACCCGGGGCGTTGACCAGAGAACGGTATCGTGCACCAGCATACGGTATCGTGAGTCTTGTCGCGGTGTACAGGCAGCACCGATGAAGCAGACGGTACCGGCAAAGCAATTAGCTGTATTCTGCATTCATTGTGAGTGGAAATTCGGTTGATTGCATTCCCGACCAGGTGATAGCATTGAGCTATCCAGAAAGGTCTGACATGATGATGTCATTGGACCGGTGCTTAACACTTACGCAGTCGGTGACATCAATTGATCCTGAGAACGTATGCTCGGGAGACAAGGTATGCTAATATCCATCGAGAGGGGTGGATTTTGTATCCACAGGTGAATGTGGGGGGTAATGCATGCGAAGATAAGAAGTCAACGTGCGAGGATGACTTCCCCAGTGTCCAATATCATCATGAGGGAGCTACAGCTTCTAGATTCGCCGCTGGAGCAGGCGGGACCGGGAAAACGACCCCGGTAAGTGGAATGTTCCATTTTACTGAATAGATACTCGTAAAGGCTTACTTATAATTTGCATGGTCCTTATCGAATTGGAATACGATGCCCGGGAGCTAAGACGTTTACCCTCAGCGCCTGTTGCGGTCAGGGAAGCGAGAAAGAAAGAAAGAACATTAGGAATGAGAGACCTAACCAATGGTGAGTGAATGTTTATTGTAACTCGTCTTCAGATAATATTGTTTGTCTATAATATTTAAACAAAAAAAAATCTAGCCAACAATATACACTTTGAGATGATTGAAGACATCTACTGGAAAATCCGTTCTAAGACGACCACTCACCTGGTAAATTGATTCCGGACATGAGGAGTTTTTCTGGCAGGTCCGTTATCCGCCTCGGTTTCACCAGCTCGAGCGACTTCTTCAGCGACGACCCTGAAACAACATCAACAATTACGAGCTGCAATTAAACCGAATTTATACCCGCCTGGCTATCAAAATGAGTTACGTCGCAGGAAAGCGAGCGAATCAGAGCGAACTCGTAAATACGAGTTTTCACCGGCGCAGATCTACCTTTGGGACTTCTTTTAATCGCCGGAGAAAATAAAAAGCGAAGGATTACAGAGATTAATTCAGATTTATTAATAGAAACTCCGGCTGCACGCTTAAGAGTTTTGAATTGCTCGGCGGTAGCGTAATATCTTAAACTGTTATATCTCATCGAAGGTAGGCATTTAATTAGGAACTTTAAATTGTCTTATTTTCATGCTTGAGAAACACTTTCGAACCTAAGGAAAATAAATAAAATCATCTTGATGGTCGTCAAAGGCGAAAATAAATAATGGTTGTGGACTTTAAAGGACGATGAATGAACGGTCGGTCGTTAAGTTTCTGTTATGGTCTACCTTTTCTTTTCTTTTATTTTATTATTACAAAGATTCTTTGTGAAAGCTGAATTCCGGTCACTTTTGCTTCCTCCGGCTGCACAATAAAATAGAAAAGACCAATATTTGCCCGGCGCAGATCGCTTTTGCCAAAAAGCAATATTGATTCAGTCGAAAATCCTAAGAAAACATTCCACTCGGACGTATGTACGGCGGCCTGCACCTGAACGTGGGAAACATCAAGTAGGCTAAACAAAATCGGGACTCATGGTCGATGTCCACGTTGATTTCCGTGGGTTGGGCCCTTGCCGGGTTGCACACCCATCCGTGCGTTTCGCTTTTCATTCGGGCACAAAGGGGACTTGTGCAGATGAAACGCTCCGTTGACGGCGCTAATTTACGATTAACGTTGCGTAATTTACGATGAAATCGGGTTGCGGTTACGTTATGCGTCGTCGTCATCTGGATATCATTGTTTATGACCGTTAAATTTGATGGGTTTCATTGCTATTGCTATTAACTTCAAGGACTCTGAACGAATCATTTTTGTTTAGGTTTAATTACCCTATCGCTTTTGATTATTTCGAATGATATTCAAATGCAGAAGACGCTGTCATTGTTGTACGCCTTATTTGAAACGATTTTTTTTAGATTTTCATTTATTTTTGTCAGGTCATTAGTCCGACCTATTCCGGCCATCTTCAATTTCAGAGCCGACACCTTAACTTCGTATTTCGGCGTTTTTCGGCCGTTTTTATAGTAGGTACCTTTCTGATCCGGGAAAAAAATTAGAATCAATTGGGTCTAAACTCAGACGGTTCTGCCGAAAGGAAAACGATAGTGAAAACCTCACCACCTTCTTATCACTGACCGTTCACCTTCTCGCTGATATTCCCAGCTCAGTGGAGATGGAACCGTGTAACCGTATAGAGGGTCGGTGGTGTACCTCGAAAGAAAACAACTTAAAAAGTGTTTCTGTCTCTCTCTCACTCTCTCTCTGTATGTGTATACAGACCTACGGTTTTGGTGTACTTTATTTTTCGCAATTAGTTTTCAAGCACTAACAATTGCTATAATTTTAATTTTGTGAATTTTATGTCTTTATTTCCAATAAAATTTCTTATAAATGAAAGAAAAATAAGAAAAGATATCATTTCAAGTAAAAAAAAAGGAAATTTAAGCCAGAATGTACAAACGAACGAATTGCCACTTAAGCAGTTAATGGTTGATTAAAGCCTTCAGGGTTAATGTAACTAACACACGATGATGTAGTCAGGTCAAGATCGAGAATGACGAAATATTTAGGCCTCCCTTCTTCTCTTTAAGTTCGCAAAGACGTTTCTTCAGAGGGTAACTACAACACCGACGCGGCGGCAAGAGTTACAAATTATTTTCTTGTGTCCGAGACGAAACTGAACGATCTACTAAAATAAACACGGGAACCAGAGGCGGCCTTAATAGTTGCGAGGCTCTGGACGAGAAAGTTTTCGAGGACCTTGAGGTAGGAGAAAAATTTTGTCTTTTTTGCATTATAAAGAGCAGAGAATACTAAACACATTCAAAAGAGTAGGTGAAATAATTTTAAGTGACTGTTCTTTGCAGAGCCTATCACAAGTAATTCCAGAACGCGTAACTGCCTCCCACTCAACGCGATTCAGCGCCGTGCACTTACACCCTGACGGGATATGCAGCACTCGTTGACCACGAAACCTCTCTATCCGTGTCGTACCAGTGTAAACTCAATTAAATTTCATAGGCTCTGATTATTTGACTTGTTCCAATTTTTAAAATATGTCGTTACTTCAAAGTGTGGAATAAAAACTATGGAAACAAAGGAGTAAACTGTGAAACAAAAATATGACTTAGAAAGAAAAAAACTAGCTATAAAATAAAGATATATAAAAAAGGACGATTAATTAACAATAAAAATCAAAATAAAGTATCCTCATATGTAATAAAACAAAAAACAAAAGACGATCGTGGATGAATACAGGACGAAAATAAAAATATGTAAAACTAAGACTAAGTCAAATCGATATAAAATTGAATAAACGACAAAAATGTCTAGAAACTTGACGTGACTTTTCTTGTTTTTTTTTTCGTTTATTCATTTTATATCGACTTGATTTAGTTTTACATATTTTCATTTTCGTCCTGTATTCATCCACGATCGTCTTTTGTTTTTTTGTTTTATTACATGCGAGGATACTTTATTTTGATTTTAATTGTTAATTAAGCGACCTTTTTTCATCTTTATTTTATAAAATTGGTAATTCAAAAATAAATAATCGTATGAAAAAAAGAAAGAACGAAAGAAAAAATAAAAAGCAAAAATAAAAATTATATAAAAGAGTTTAATAGTTGATTGTTAAAAAAAATATAATTAAACAATAAAATCAAATTGCATAAAAGAGAAAATAAATATGGCGATCGATCGAAGGGATTAGAAACCTTATACAACAGATGTTGTTCCAGAAATAATTGCTGGTCGAAAATGTTGTTTCTCTAAAAGTGTGATTTGTTTGTATGTATTGTTTGTTTATGCGTAAAATTTCTATTATTCTTTTTAGCTGAATAAAGCTTCTAATATGTTCATTTTATATAGATCCGCAAATATTTTCGTATTTGGATAATCACCTTTTTTCTTTTTCTTCTATTTTTTTTCTGTAGTAAACTGTAGCCATTTATTTTATTCGCTTTTCTCCATTGTTTGTGAATTTAACTACATTATTAAATTACCTTTTCGAGAAACTTTAAATCTGCTATTTTTGAGTTTAACACGCACAACAAAAAAAAATGCAAAACCAAGAGAAATTTTCTCTTCGAAACAAAATGTTATAAAACCAAAGGCCAGTTGCTTAAATCTTCACTTTTGTGCTTCTTCTTAAACTTTTCTTCTTCGAAGTCACATATCTAAATTTGTTATTTTTTTTAAATGAAAAAAAAATTATATTTTTTTAAATTTCAACTAATTTTAATTCATTATTTTGTTATTATTTTTCTTTTGCATTTCTTTTGAATTTGTTTCGTTGTCTTGGACAAGTCCACGATTTTAAAACTTAACTTATCTATGTTCGGATGTAATCGATGTCTTGGATGAATTACTTCAGTTGAAATTCTCCTCGTTCCACGACCCTCTCACCCGCATTTTTTTTTCTTCTTGAGATGTTAGGTACGGTTTGAGGTAACAATATGCACCCAACGTTACAATAGGTATTAAAAAATGTTCGTAACTTAAGAGTCGTAACGTAATCCATACTTTGGATGTATTTCTTCAGATGGAATTTTTTTCATTCCACGACCCTCTCATCCAAATTTTATTTTCTTCGTCTTGAGGAGTAGATTCGGTAAGAGGTAAGAACTTGCGCCCCACGTTACAACCGATATTAAAAAATGTTTGTAACTTAAGAATCGTAATGTAGTCCATACCTTGGATGTATTTCTTTGGATGAAATTTTCTTCATTCCATGACCCTCTGGCCCACACTTTTTTCTTCTTCTTGAGGAGTAGATACGGTATGAGGTAAGAACTTGCGCTCCAAGTTACAAGAGATATTAAAAAAATGTTTGTAACTTAAGAATCGCAATGCAATCCATACCTTGGATGTATTTCTTCAGATGAAATTTTCTTTATTCCACGACCCTCTCACCCACATTTTTTTCTTCTTCTTGAGGAGTAGATACGGTATGAGGTAAGAACTTGCGCTCCAAGTTACAAGAGATATTAAAAAATGTTTGTAACTTAAGAATCGCAATGTAATCCATACCTTGGATGTATTTCTTCAGATTAAATTTTCTTTATTCCACGACCCTCTCACCCACATGTTTTTTCTTTTCTTCTTCTTGAGAAGTAGATATGGTATGAGGTAACAACTTGCGCCCCACGTTACAATAGGTATACAACATGTTCGCAAATTAAGGGTCGTGCTGCATGTGAAATCTACAGTACGTTTTTAAACATGAAATACAAAGGATTTTGAGTTGTTTCGTTGAACACTCTTAAGAAGCGAAGGATTTTCTGAACGGACCGCATTCGAATCACTTCACCTGAACGTTCATGGCCCCGCAAATCCATTCGCAGGCACGCACGTTGCTTCCAGAGCGACGGGATGAGGAGGTCAATTAGGTCTCTTGGAAAGCGCAGGTGTTCGGTTTGTTTCTTTCAGGAGCTTGAGCGTAATGAAAAGTCTGAATTATTGTGATGTGCTTGCGCAATCGTCGTCGGGTCCGTTCAAGACCGCTTAAGTGCGTTCCTGGAAGAGAATGTAAGTAAACTTGCTCACGTGCATGCATGCAATCGACAGCTGCTAACGGGTTATCAAGAGAGTCGTGGGAAAAAAACGACAAAGATTCATGTATGAAGGTCCAATCAATACAGGTAAACACATATATGTGTACGTAATTGACGATGTAATAAAGCGTGTAATTATATTCTTCTTGAACAATGGAGTTGTTTAGAAACTTAGCTTCTGTTAATAACTGTATGTTTTAACTATGTGTATGCCATAGTAGAGAATCAATGGGTAGTAGTGCGGGCGTTCGAAACGTGCACGCAGCATGCAACCCCTCTTTCAGCTATCGCTCTCGCAGTTGATCTTGTGCTTTCATGAACATATCGACACAGCCATTTGCTCTTGTGGTATCACCTAATATATCGTTCACCGTGCTATGTACTTATAGTAGACTTTTGCTTCGATTTCTTCATCCAGTCAAAGATGTACTTACTATTTACAAGTAAATGCAAGTTACGCTCTAATAATACGCCTTGCAATTTCAACACTTTCCCCCGAGTATTACACGTACTTACATGCATACAAACAGCCGTTTGAACATAATACAGATTAAGCAGACAAATTTATGCTAATGTCCTCATAGTATCAATTGTTACGAGTATTCCATCGAGCACCATAAATATCCCCTGCCTCACGAAAAGACCACTTTGCACAGTCCATTAGGAACGGAACTGCAAATATTCGCTCTGTGCCAGATTGCGGATCTGATTTAAACATTCTCCGGCAAGCAATTCCGAGCGAATTCTTATCGGCCCACGCGACAGCGGAAAACGTTCATTACAGTCCGGGCCTGACGGGAAAATCGCAGGCTCCGGGCCGTTCTGATGCGCGGGAGTGATACGGGAAAGTGAATTCTGAGCTTACAGTAATCCTTGTTTACGTGATACTCAAGGAGATAACGATTTCATCGGCGGTTAATTTTTTTCTTTTCGCTTAAAACTGCAAGCTTGTTTAAGTTTTGAAATCGATATGAAGGTTGAAGAAATCCTACGCAACAAACGAGCTTGCATAAACGTCTTGCGACGTTTTGAAGGCTGTGGAAAGTTCATCGTAGTCTTGAGTAGATTGAAACAGTTGATTTATACATCATACATTTTTATGCATTTAAATTCTTTGAGTGGCTTTCAAGTTTGAATCGTTTCCCCACTTCTTTTATTTTTAATTGCCTCTTGCAATTCGCTTTTAGGGAAATACGTTTACAAAATCTGCTGTCTCAAAGGAAACTCGAACCCACCCCACGTGGTTTCATGCCAAGCTTCTCTATTGTTAAGCTATGACAGCGCTGTAACTACTCAACGATAGAGCGGCTTACCAGGAAACCAGATGGTGCGGGTTCGAGTCTCATTGAGAGCACATTTTTGTTTGCATTAATCGTTAGTGTTTCGCTTTGTATTAAATTATTAACAACATTTTTCTTAGATTGGAAATAGCAACCCCTTGAAAGAAAAGAGAGTTTTCACATATCCACCCCTTCCCTCTCACATTTTACGCTTAATTATTGTCGCTGTAATGATCAATGAATATGTATGCGGATGACATTGAATATAATTTTTTTTGCTTATTAAACATTTCTCGATTTAGACCAAAAAAATACAGAGTTACAAACACACCCTATTTTATTTTGGCACGCTTTCAGAAATTTAAATTTAACACATCAAAAAGTGTATTCGTTTTCGTTTACGCATTGAGTAGCTCTGGAATAATAATTTAATCGTTATTATTCTCAACAAAAAAGATTTGGCTCATTATGTAAATCAGCGCGTCACATTACAGCACCATCTGTTGTCCCAAAAAGAAAACTAATTCATTTAATATCATAAAGTCAAAAAAAAGTTTTCAATTAAATCAGAGTTTTATCTTTTGTTCAAAAGTTTAAGAAAAAAAATTGAACTGAATTTCCTTTAACAAAATTGTTTCTTCACGCGGACGTTCCAACGACATTCATGGCTTTTATTTTCGCAGTGATTTTAATTTCAAAATTAAATAGAAAATCCAAAAGGTATGATGGAAATAAAGCAATGAAATTTTTTAGAGCGCCATCTTTTGACCAAAAACGAAAGCTGTATGATGGAAATAAAGCAATGAATTTTTTTAGAGCGCCATCTTTTGACCAAAAACGAAAGCTGTTTCATTTTAATTTAAAACTTCAAATAGCAACACATCATTACTACGTTGACATTTAAAGAATAACGTTGCCTTTTCCTTTACTTTTATTTTTGTATTTTAATTTATTTACATTCAGGTGATCTAAAGTTAACACAAAATGCGTTGCAGCGAATTAATTAGAGCGCCATCTCTTGGCTTACTTAGGTACCTTTACTTGTCCAAAAGCGAGAGTTGTTTTAATCGATCTTCAAGAACGCGATTTCGCTTTGACGGTTTCGACGAAAGCATTTTTCTTTCTCAAAATTAAATCGAAATTATACAGAATTCAAGCTCGTCGGGAATTATTTAGAGCGCCAACTCTTGGCCAAAAGGGAAAACAATATTAATTGAATTTTAAAACGTATCTCATCGATGACGTTCTCATCTCAAGTTTTAATTTTAGTTAAAAAAATAAACTAAATTATTTTCAAGAAAAATAAAAGTAGATTGAAAGAAGACGTCATTGACATCGTCATCAGCAATACCATATAGTCTGCCATCTCTTGGCCAATAGGGAAAACTATTTTTGTCGAAAATCTTAAGGCATATTTAAACGCGGACGTTTTCATCTCATCTTTTAATTTTAGCTACATTTCGTAATCGAAGTTTGTAAACCTAAAGTCACCTTCAAATGTCAAAACAAATGTGAAACGACATTTAATCTATACATCAGAATGTGACTTTAATTTTAAAATATCTGTTAGTTTGATGAAACCGGTCCTAATTATTTTCAAGGAAAACTATGAAGGACTTTTGAAGGAGACAAGGACATTTGAAGGTGACTTCATCATTATTTAGAGCGCCATCTCTTGACCGAAAAGGAAAACTATCTTAATCGAATATTTACTGTTTTACTTTAATAATAATAATTTTTAATTTAATTCAAGGTTTGTTAAATTTATTTTAAAATAGAAACTCTCTACAAGTAACAAACACTAATTTATTTAAAACGTTACTAATTCATTTAACACGGAATATAAAATGATTTATTTAAACATAAGTCAACTTTAACCTCGGACTCCCCAACCGATCGCTTAAATATCCCGGTCGATGAAGATTCGAAGCGTGCGGCGCCAGACTATCTACCGAATTTTCTGCGTCTAGAAAATTCGGCACCGAGACTACTTGACGTCCCAGGCTCTGACGCATGTAACCCGTCACAATAATCAATTCACGTGAAATAATTCATTCTTTCGTAAATATGTTATTAGAACTTTGATAATACTATGGAACACTTGTTGCAAACTCCATTGAACTAATCCAGTTTCTCATGGCGTTCAGTGAACTCTCTCATTTAGAAGACTTGGGAGGGTTATTTGAACAATGGAATTTGCTATACCTACAACATTTTCACCAATCAAATACCTATTGAATTGGCAACTGCAGAGGCGTTAGAAATAATCACTCCTTGAGCTTACTGTATTCTTGGAACCTAACCATTCATTCATTCAGGACTAACAATTTCAATTAATAACACAACGGAATTCGATTTGCTGCAGCCGCAGCAGCAACAGCAGCAAACACCACACTTATATCCTAACTGACAAGGACACATGCAAGCGATAAATTAACATTAATAACTCCAAGAGCCTTATCTACTAAGCGAGCTGCCCATGCAAATTAACAAATCGATGTCACTTCGAAATAACAAGTGTTTATCTCCGGTCTGCAACCGTGGGACGTGGGCTGCACGCGCCCATAAATCATAAACGCCCGATAAGATCTGGCTAACGAACCGCCCAGATAAGCCAATTTTGATGGGTTGGATGGATTGTCAACGTCGCCAAGGTCTTCAGGCGTCTGTCAAATGCCACACGAGAGATGGGATCATCGAGGTTTGCTTTAATGATTGCGATTTGTCACGGAGGAAGGATGATGGACGGCGACGCAGGAGATTTTCATTATTGCTTCATTCTTCAACTTGCCAGTTTGAATGAAACGAGAGTATAAGCTTGCACAAGCAAATGATTAAAAATCACAGGGGCGACAGAAGAATGGGCAAAGTTTTCTTCTTCTGTTCAGTACGACGACACGTTATTGAAAAGATTTTCTGTGTGTGGAATGAGTTACTTGTATCTTTTGGACTAATTTTTTTTTGATCTTCAGGACCAATAAAGTAATTTCCTTCGGTGACTTACTTAACCTACATGTAGCCGTCGTTGCCAAAATTGATCAAATTCTTGTCTTCACATCACAATCTTTTCAAAATATGTCACGTACTGGTTGTTCTTCTTTTAACAACAGGAAATGATTGCACCCTGTATACAGTAGGTATATAATAAAGACTAATTATATATTGTTTACCTTACAAGCAACATAATTTATTGTTATTGCAAATGCAAGTAATGCTACCTGTTTCTCCTTGCCTAACTGAAAAATCCAAAAGTGTGCAACACAACCCAGTTAATTAATAACAGAGTGTTGCAACAACAATTTCTTTCAATAATATTTGTAGGTAATTATTTATAACATCCCACACACAAAATCTACGCCTGCAGGACCCTTTTTTTTCCTCTGCACATACCCATTGGAAATCCCACCTGCACGAGCTGGCTGATTGTGAGTGAGAATGCGGCCTCCCGACCAGCACACAATCGTCCCCGTAGTAAAAAAAAAAGTTTCATTCATTAAGTTCGTTCACGGACGGTAGCGAAAGTGTTTCGTACCGACACGGCCCACTCGGTAATGCCCCGCGTTTATAATTTAAACGCATAAACAACGCCGTGCAGGTCGTGGGCAGCCCCGCGATATTTAACTTGGAGTTCATTCCTGAAACGCACGTTGGCGTCACTTGCATATCTCTCTTACGTAATTTATTACGGCCTTACTTTTTGTACGTTCAGTATGTATCGGGGACACGTTCCGTACTCCGCAGGTAGTAGTCAAATAAATCGCGGCAATCGAACACGCTTCGATCATTTTCTGTTGTGCAAGCGAAACGCGACAGTTGGCAACGAAACTACCTGCGAAATAACCATCCGTTTTGTTGGCGGACCTTGATTTCTTATGTAACTGTTAGAAATCACACGTTTCATATTAATCCACTCCTGTAGCTACAATTTTCCATTACATACCTTCAAGAAAGAAAGAGATACCTACAATTTTTCAGTGTAGTACGATGTAGTAGTATCAGTTTTAATTTGAGTTGAGATTCGGTTTATCCAACACCGTCTTCAAAAACAGGCCTGTGTCATCGCGTAGGAACATCAGATCTCAGGGTATTATCCAGTTTTTGCGAACTGCGACGCAAGCGTTTCGCTGTTGGACCGTGAAAATCTATGAATGAAGAACAGAAAAATGAATTTCTGTGTTAGACCGCATTTCAGATGAATCAATTTTCATGTTGGGATAATCTCCTCCCACCTAATGAATCACGCCTGTATGAAGTGGGCGTTGGTTTATCATATTTGTTTTTCATTCATGTATTTCATCGCGTGTAAGTTCCTGTAAAAGAACGAGTACATTCGCATTCTCAGTCACTGGAAAGTTTTAGTAAAAACACGAGCAGTTCCGCACCGTCTATCTATCGAAAAACTTGGGTTTGGTATTTAAATCAAACAAAATTAATTAAACTCACCAAAAAATGCATAAATAAAAAAAATGAAAACTGCTTATTTGAAATTTGTATTTACAACAAATTCGTTCTAATAACCAGCACGTGTGCGGCCATAAAAAAATATTAAATGAACAAATAACGCGGCAATAGGTTTTGATTTAAGGAAAAAAAAGAGCTGATTGTGATAAATGTAATGAATCACATCACATGCCATCCAGAACATTCAATAAACTTGAATGAAAACGCGCGTCTTCCTCTTGTTCTTGTATCTGTCCATTTTCTTCGAGCACGTAGATTTTTCTTCTTTTGTTGTACTCCTCGTGATTTATTTTAAGTTACTCTTAGTTTTCCTTGTCCCGTCCGATTCAAATTTCGTTAAGATTGATATGAAAAGAGAATTGAAAATTCAACGAAATAGTGAAGCCCTGGATAATACTCAAACTGGCGCCTCCACCATTAATACATACCTACTAAAGAAGATTTATTATTATTATTATCATTATCTGCTCCTTGTTAGTGTTAGGCAATAATTGATAGACTACGTTTAACATACTTGAGGAATAGTACATGAATATGCTCGATTACAAATCGACTCAAAATTGAGTGCCTGAGCATTAAGGTAATCTAAAACTGTGAATACAAAAGTACTTGAACATTAACGTAATCAGAAATGATGAGTACAAATATAACTGAGTACCAATAGATGAGTACAAAAACTAATAGATTAACAATGTACTCAAAAGTTATGATTACTCGATTACCAATTTACTCTCTGTGGTTGAGTACAAAAGTACTTAAGTATAAAGTCTGAATCTGAAACTGTGAATGAATGTGTGAGTATTTGAACATTAATGTAATGAGAAATTATGAGTATAGTATACTCTATTGCAAATTTAATCACTGTGGACAAGTATAAAAGAGTTGACTATTAAGGTACTCTGAAATTGTGAGTATAAAAGCACCAGTATTATTATTATTGAGTACAAAAAGCAACTGATTCCAAATGTACTCAAAAATTATCAGCAAAATATACTCGATTAAAATTTGTTCCCTGTGGTTGAGTACTAAGATAATTTGAAACTGCGAGTACAAAAGTACTTGAGCGTTAAAGTAGTCAGAAATCGAATGAATGAATGAATACAAATATAATTGAGTGACAACAGATGAGTACGTGAGTATTGAGTACAAAAAATGATTGTCCACAAATGTTCTCAAAAATTATGAGTATAGTATACTCTATTGCAAATTTATTCACTGTGGACAAGTATAAAAGAGTTGACTATTAAGGTACTCTGAAATTGTGAGTATAAAAGCACCAGTATTATTATTATTGAGTACAAAAAATAACTGATTACAAATGTACTCAAAAATTATGAGCAAAATATTCTTGATTAAAAATTTATTTCCTGTGGTCCAGCACAGAAGTACTTGAGTATTAAGGTAATCCGAAATTTTGGGTACCAAAGTGCTTGAGTATTAAGGTATTCAAAAATTATGAGTACAAATTTACTTACGTATCATCAGATAAGTATATGAGTATCGAGTACAAAAAGTAATTTCTAGAAAAAAAGCTGAGAAATATCTATATATCCCTTGATTCATGATTTCGTTATTGCTCATACTCATTTTACATGATTACTGATTTGATTACGTGTGTTTTGTTCATGCTGCCAATAGGATTCCATACACTCATACTCATGAGTACAAATACAAATGACTCTTCTTATTGAATTCATAGAAAGAAGCACGAGTCTATTGTAGCACGTTTATGCAAAAAAAAAATGTTTTTAATCATTTTTACTGAGTAGTTTTGCTCTGCCCATACTCATACTACGACTATGATTCCATATTACTGATACTCATGAATACAAATGCCTCTTCTTATTGAATGCATAACTGTAAACTGTATTTTTTAAACATTTTTAATCTTTCTTACTGATTATACTCATACTACCAGTATGATTCCATATTAGTGATAATCATGAATACAAATACAAATCACTCTTCTTATTAAATGTACAGGAAGCATGATTGCTGAGTCCTGAGTCTATTCTAACACGTTTATGTCCAAAAAATATGTTTTTTAATCATTCTTATTGATTACATGCGCTCTGTTCATACTCATACTACGAGCATGATTCCGTATTATCGATACGCATGAATACAAACACATACGAATAATTATTCTTATTGAATTCGTTGGAAGCATGATTGCTGAAACTACCGTGACACGTTTTTGTCAGAAAGTGTCGTCTTTCTTAATCATTTTTAATCACTCTTACCAAACCATTTTTTTTTACTTCTGTCTAGATGTGCTAAACCCTCTCTAATATATCAACTGAATAAGAATATTTAGTAGCAGAAAGTTTAAGCCATTTACAAATAAAATTGTAGTTACTTGATGTGGTGAAATGGAAGAAGAGAGGTCATCAAGATACAATATTGTTACGTTTCTTCTTTTCCTTTTTTCTTTTCCATTTCAACAACAAATGTGCCTTAATTACAAAATTATCTGTAGAAAAATAAAAGGCGCCTTTTCCACTGACAATTCTTTGACAATAGGTATACCACAGAGGTATACTATACACATTCCGATTGCTTTCGTGCGTTTTCGGCGAGATCGTGAAAGTAAAACTCGCTTAACTAATCTCAACAACAAATATTATTGGTAAAACATGTACACATTTAGACTCGTTTAAAATGTAAGATTAAGTTTTAATCGCGTTTTGTTAATCCTATTTTAGAAGAAATTTAACTGAGTTTGGTGAAACCGGCCCTTAATCGAAAACACTCGGTAAAACTAAACCGTAATTTAATAATGATTACAATATAATTTATTTGTAACAATTTATTTTATACACTAAATCTAATTTCGACGATCGCTAATTAGAATTCGACTGACTCCTGAGTCAACCCCGGCCGATTTTATATTCTATGCTGCCTTCTCGTTTGTTCCATCTTCGAAGATGCTGGAAACATCGAGTTTGTTCGGTATAGACACTCCGACGGGGCGCCGGCGCGGCGTGCTGATGACGCACAATAACGAACCGACTTGTTGACGCATTCAGTGTGACGTAGTGGGTTGAGTGGCGCGCCACAATATAAAGAGAAGTGGTCTAAGTATTGATCCTTGGGGTATCCCCTCCTCAGTCGAAGTTCGGAACTCCATCTTCTATTGTAGTGTAATTACCTTCTGATGTCTTTTAGTTAGGTATGAGCTGAGCCGCCTAAACATTTTCATTTCTTTTAATAAAGTTTCATGTGAAACGCAGTCAAATACAGTTGATGGCTCTCTTGATTTTCAAATGCAGATCTGCTTATTCAAATTATTAGAGTTTTCTCCACATTTTGGAAATTGCGATCATCAGAAGCCACTCTCGTAATCTTATTTTTCAGATTGCAATTGTAAGATTTATACTTTGTCGCCATTTCTAATATTTCACTAAATTCGCTGAATTTATCAAATATTTACCCATTCACGCATTATCTTACGATTTAATCTCCTTATAGTTTCACGCGATGGAGAATGTTGCTTTATCAGCAACATCTCTCCAGTGTGTATGTACATTCCATTCAACAAAAAAAAAAAAAAACGTCAACATGCGAGTACGCAGCTATAAAGTGCAGGCGGATCATCTAGTAATTAAAATTTTAGAGCAAAAGCGCAATAATTTGTAGGAAGGTTGGGATTCCAGGCGGCAGATTAAACTCATTACGAGCATTCTTGGGGCGTTTGTTTATATTAGAAAGTAGCTTTTGAGATCGTTAAAATATTAGCAATACAACGTTGTATCTCCGTTCCTTCAGCTTCAATACATATTATTCTTGTGCGTTGTAGCTTTAGGGTGCTTATCCAAATTATCCGTTTATAATTTTATGAAACGCTTGAAATTGATTCGATTTATGACTTTATGACCTTTAATGGTATAGCAGTCATTACTATTATAGTTACAAAATAGTATTTTTTTTTTGAAGATTCTTGTTGAATGTGGAAAACGATCCGAATTTTTGGAAACCGTACTTATTTATTACTATGTAGCATTCGAAGCAAGTCAATCGAGTTTTTTGATCGAAGCAAGAAAGCAAAACGTAAATTCCATTGATATTTCACGCCTATTAATTCGATAAATTAATTAATCGTACAAAAAAATCGATAAATTATGAGCCCATTAAACCAATATGTACTGACTGCCTTAGATATGTGAAAATATCGAACGCCTTCGTTTTCTCTAATGGGTCCCACACGCGCCCAGTTCAGGTTGGTGCGGTGAAAAATCGCTGACACGTACATACATGCAACCTGCCACTAAACGTTATACTTTCATCGCATTAAGTTATTAATACATTCGAGAGGGCGATGAAATTCGCCGTGCAATTTCTTCCCACGCCTATCGCAATTCGATGAGTTTTTTTTCGAACGGCTTCGATTTCAAAAGTAAAAGGCGGCGGCGGCGGCGTTCGTTCGTTCTATGGATCGTTGCATGGTGGTTGCCTTCGTTCAAGAAGAAACGGATACCCATCAGTTGCCTGTCGGCTAGGTAAAAGCGACTTCTATTTTCGTCCACAGTCCACGTCCGTATTTAGGTTTACGCTGTAATTGAAATATGCAGTCGCCTGTCTTCTCTGTCTTATGGTGTTCTTCACCAGCATGCCACTTTCATGGCAGAATCTTCAAGAACGAGAAGTATCCGGGTTTCAAAGGAAATAAAAAATTTGATGGGACTTTCAGATGTTTTCTTTTCTTTTTTGAATTGGGTTCGCAGGGGAAAAGCAAAATGTGAAAGTAAAAAAGGGAAAATTGAGAAGTTGGAAGCTTGCTTAATAACCCGGAAATCTAAAATGTGGAGCAATCATGTAAAAGCTGAAGAAAAAATTGGTAAACGTGGGGGGGAGCTTAGTAGATCTTCACCCGGAAATCTGCTCCTCGAAAAAACTTTCCTTGGCAAAAGTAACCGAGCACATATCTTCCGTGGAATTAAGAAGAAGAAGAAGAAGAAAAAAAAACCTTTCGCTTCTCGTTCCGCGCTCAATTACACAAATTATAGCGTTCGACCGGCGCGTATTTCGACCAACGTACATGATTAACGATCTCTTTGTGTTTTATCGTCAAAACGGGCTAATTGGGCAATAATAAATCGGCCCAATTAAGAAAGCAGCCGCAGCCGCAGCCTTCGATCTCGATTTCTTTCGACCTTGTTTGGCCGGCCGGCAAAAAAATCCAACGCGCGTCGAGATCACGATCCTAACGAGAAGAAGAAACTGTTCCCTTTCTTCTTCGCAGAGCGTTCCATTTTCCGCGCTCTTCTTCTCATTCCGAGGCGTAAATTAAGCAATAATTAACATTTGCCCTCGATTAACATAGTTGACCTGCAAAATTCGATTGGGAGGAATGCGCAAAAATTGGCGCGAAATGCGCCGTTTATCCAGTCCCCCTTTTTTTTGCACGTTCGTTTCTAAGACCATTGTGAAGACCACCGGTCGTGACTCGTTCATAACAATAAAATTTCTCCTTGGCCAATTGAAATTGGATTTCTTTTAAAGTTCTTTCCGTTTAATGCAACTGATTCACGATGTGCCATTTATTTGCTCTCACGTTCCATTAAATTTACATTTCAAAACACGACACCAAAAGAAGAAGAAGCTCTCTGGTCTCCTTTTTGCGAGCGTTCCTTTTAATAATTAATTAACCTAGACATGACGTAAAGGCTCAGAAAGTGATTTTAACAAATTAACCTTTTTTTTTGGCGGGGAGAAAATGAAGACATTGGTTTTGGTTCCACGTAACATCATCCTTTTTCTTCTACAACAATTAATAGCAAAACACTCAGTGATGGACCCAATGGAAATCAGATCTGGATTCTTCAAAAAAAAAAAAAAAAATAGAGAGAGCGAGCACTTTGCCCATCTCTGACCCATCTCTGACACATTTGTCTGAATCAGATCTGGATTCTCCTAGAAAAGAGGGAAAGCGAACACTTTGCCCATCTCTGACCCTTCTCTGGTCTATCCTGACCCATTTGCCTGGATCAGATATGGATTCTCCTAGAAAATAGGGAAAGCGAACACTTTGCCCATCTCTGACCCATTTCTGACCCATTTGCCTGGATCACACCTGGATTCTCCTAGAAAATAGGGAGAGCGAACACTTTGCTTATCTCTGACCCATGAGGTGTGGATAATTCAGATCTGATCCAGTCAGCCTGACGCCCAGCACATGTATACTTAGATGCAACTGCAGCAGTTGCTCTTCTTGCCGAAGACATGAGCTTCTCCCCCAAGGAATGAATACCTCTATGGTGGTCAACTGTATGGTGGAAGAGCTATTGCTCATCCTTGGCATAAGTAAAGAGGCAACGGGATTTTCAAATGAAAAGTTATGAAGGAAACTAGTACTTACCAGATTTGATTGAAACCTTATCATCATCTTCATCACTGTCAATATGTGGTATGGACCCGGCAAACTCGAACATAGGACTAGTTTGAATGGAAGTGTCTTTTTTAAGCACTACGGTCTCTGGCAGTCTACATGAACACTGACAGGAGCAGACGGCACAATCCTGGACGTCATCCTGCCTATCCAGCGGCAAATACTGAAGACACTGAGGACACGGGAAGGTCAGATCGTCCAGAGGCACTCTTTGTATCACGTGCTCGATGGAGACGAGCAGGTTCTGGAGCAGCTCGGGGAGCTCGACGCCGTCGGAGTCGTCCGTCGAGGAGGCGTACGACTCTAGGTCCATCGCCGTCGACAGGCGCGAGCACATGACGACCTCGCGGGGGCTGCGCAGCGGGGGGCTCTTGAATTCGGCTAGGGTGCGGCAGTTGATTTGACCTGAGTTTCGCCAGACGACGGCTACTTCGAGACCAGGCGCGCTGCGGTTACGTATGCAAACATAGCAGTCTTTGTTTCTGATAAGCGTAGGGGTGAGAGGACCTAGGTGGATCACCAAGCCGGAATCTCCCAGAGTTAA
This sequence comes from Prosopocoilus inquinatus, assembly GCA_036172665.1. Lineage (NCBI taxonomy): Eukaryota > Metazoa > Arthropoda > Insecta > Coleoptera > Lucanidae > Prosopocoilus > Prosopocoilus inquinatus. The sequence continues at coordinate 7,198,093 of CM069873.1, forward strand.
GGGCCACCCTTTAGGTGAACATCCATTTTGAACGTTTTCATTCTGAAACAAAGAAAAATCAATTACCTACTGTTGAATGCCAGTTAAATCGAATAATTCAATTTGGTCCTAATGAAACCAAATGAATTGTCGAAATAGACTGGGTTGCGTCCAAATGAGACGGTTGTATGGCAGTTAAACCGAATAATTTGGTCCAAAATGGATCCAACTAAACCCAAGTAACTTGTTCAGACAGGCTGGGTTGCGACCAAATGAGATTGTCGAATGCCACTTAAATTGAATAATTCAATTTTATTCCAAACGAATCCAAATGAAACCAAATGAGTTGCCCAAACAGGCCGTTAAATGCCAAATTATTAATTGAGCTTGGTTCAAAATGAATCCAAATGGATGAATCCAAATTGGTTGTCCAAACAAGCTGGGTTGTGTCCAAATGGTACCACATAATGTAACGACCGCGGAATATTTATCTAGCAATTTAGAGGTGGCCAGCCTCAACACTCACCCTACAACTCTTTTTGCCCTGACTAAGAAGGAAACCACCCCCGTTTACTGATAACTCAATTTACTCTTTTTAACTTATCAGCCACCCCTGGAAGATGATTTTTTTTTTGTTCGGTAGATCGTTTGAGATTTGTAGCCAAAAATGCGTTTCCAAAAGTTTTCTCACGAAAGCTAGAATAGAGAGTCGTTGAATCCTAAACATTGTCAACTTCTTCTCCTTTCTTGTCTCTTTCCTTCTTCGATTAACTTATTGAAGGTATTGATAGCACAAATTAATAAAGTAAAAGAAAGCGGTAATTTTTACAAATATTTTCATTTTACAAAATACAACTCTGCAATTACACACAATTACGGCAAAAGAATAATTATGTAAGGACTGATGATTCCTGCAAAAGAACCTTGATCGAACCTTGATACTATTAAAATTAGTTAGCCATCAAGGTTCTTTCTCAATACCATAGTCTAATGCAAAGCTGACGTAAACTAAAGTAGATCATCTGATCCAAATAAATAGGTAGCGTTTCTGACCAGAGAGGAGTTCGTCAAGACAGTTGCCCGAGGCACGAACTCCTGTCATCTAGAAAAGTGCTTCTTCGATTCCGAATGTAATTTAGTGACGCGTCATGAATTTTTTTGAAAATTCTAAAAATAATTTTTAATTAGACAATTTTCTTAATTTATTTTAATTTAAAAGTGCATCTAAAAAGTATCCACGATCGGCGACTGAGTTTAAATAAAGTAGAATCTTTTTTGCTTAAAATTAAGCATCGCTCAAAAGTTTTAGAAATAAACTAATTTTTGTTAATCTTTGCTGCTCTCTTTCATATTCCAGCTTTAATTTTATGTCAGTTGTTAAAGCTAATTAATTTAATCGAATTCACATATTATTTTGTTTTTAATTTACTAAAATTTCTCTTTTGTTTGAATATATTTTGTAACTTAAAATTTTGGACTTTCTTTTATTTAAACGACAATAAGGAAGGACGATTAAGGAAACACAGAAAGTGATAAGCAGTGGACAGTTTTCGACAATTCCCCCCCTCAAAAAAAAAAAAAAAATTAAGTAGACGCCATTCGAGCCATTCGTGGAAACGATTTGGAAATCGATTTCTGGCTTTCCGTGCTAAAACCAGGACGCTATTAACAAAGAAACCGAACTTCAATATCGTACGGATTGCCAAAAGAATAGGTGGGGACAAAAAGGGTTGAAAAGAGAGTTTCCAACCCCCGTCCGGACGTGCTTTACAGATATACTTCAGAGTTACTTTTGTCATTCTAATCGTAAGTCATACTTTTAGGTCACAATTTTACTTCTTCATTTCCACAGTTACATTTTTATTTCGCATTTTCAAAAAACGACGTATTTTAGAAATTGAAACAGTTACTGACGTGCTGCAGAAATGATTTTACCTATTCTATTATTTTTTAATTTATTTAGTATTTTCTGCTCTTTACAATACAAAGGATACAAACATTTCCCCTTACCCAAAGAACACCGCAAGAATTTCTCGGCCGGAGCTTTGCAACGATTTTTCGGTTTAAATAAACCACGGCACACTGGGAAAAGCAGTTTACTTTTCTTCCGCGAATATCAGACTTGAGGGAAATATTACTGATTTTAATTTTCTCGACTTCAAAGGAAGAATTACCCGACATCGAGATAGGTCACGTGCTTAGAATTAAGCTGCTTCAGAATCACGAAGGAATTAAAGAGCTGTTCCAGTATTAATGGTTTACCATCAACACAATTCCCGGCGCGTAGCAGCGCGTCTATTCAACATGCCTTCCTGCGTTAGAGGGAGCTGTAATGTTGGTAAATCAAATACTCAAATAGTTTGAGTTGTTTTCGAGACCTCCAGCAGTCTTACTTTCTCAAGAGGTAAAATGCAGTACGCAGTAAATTGAATTATTGTGACATGTACCTCGCCTCATATTTAACTTTGTACATGACATCTCACAAAGAAATTATTGTGTTATGGTGAAAGCTTTGCCTCAGACTAAATAAGACGAAATTTTATTTTATTTTTGTGTATACCGAGAGCAAATTCGAATCCTTACAGATTGGATTGGGTTAGCTCATTACATTTAATTTGCATTCCTCTCATTGATTTAAGCGCACGTCTTTTTAAGAAAAAATTGTTTAGCAAGTACAGTCGTCGACACGGCTTAATTGCTGCGGAAATTGTCTAGCATGGTTTACCGACTCCTGCTTAGCTCGCAGATCTTTTTCGGTCGATGAAATTTACGTAAAATTAACGTTTTAATAGAGGGAATTCCATGCTGACAAATGATACTCAGGGCCGGAGGAAGGCGGTAAGCAAGGTAAGCATGATATGAATTCCATGCTGACAAATGACACTCAGGGCCGGAGGAAGGCGGTAAGCAAGGTAAGCATGATATGAATTCCATGCTGACAAATGACACTCAGGGCCGGAGGAAGGCGGTAAGCAAGGTAAGCATGGTATGACAGCGCCGATGCGAAAAAGGGCGTTAAAATATATTAATTAAAAAAACGATTAATGTAAAAAATATTAAAGCGCAACTCGTATAATTTCAAGGTCAAGCAAATTCGATGATCCAACAACCGAACTCAACTCTACTTAACCTAAGAAAACATAAAAGAAAAACAATAAAAAAAATTAAAATAAAATTTAAAGTAGACAAAAAAATTAATGTCCTTCTAATTCAACTGAACCCAACCTAATTCAATCCAACTCAAGTCGAAAATTAAGAAAGAGGAAGATTATAGAAATTAAAAGTAAAAAAAAATATCAAAATGGAGCCCGATAAATTTCAAAGTCCATCCAACTCAACTGAGCTCAACGTAATTGTATTCTGTATTCAATTACAGCAAAAAAATTAAGACAAAAATTTTAAAAAAACGATTACAAGGAAGTTAGAGCAATTTCAAGGTCAAACAAACTCGTCCCAACCCTTTACTTTCTTTGCGAGCTAAGCACTATTTTGTGTTAAGGTCAGCTGTGTTGCTACACAAAACTCTTGTTGGATTCTTGTATTCTTCTTGAACTGACTTGGTGAGTTTCCTTATGTTTTTTTTTTTTTTGTAAAATCTTATCCCTTTTCCGGCCAGCTTTTATCGAGGTGCCTACGCAAATAAATTTCTTGATTTTAATAGTAAACAAGGCCAAGGCCGAGCCGAGTGTTGCGAAGCGTCGTGGGAACCGTCTTCCTTGAAAACAGTTTCAACTCCGACATTTCTAGGACCCCCTTTCGAAGTCGTACTCCTGAGAGGAAGCGTTAGTGTGAATTCAGCTAGCGTAAGATTTTTTCATTTTTCTGTTTCTCCTGGTAACTTGTTGCGTGACATTGCACTTTGGTTTGTAATTCTGGGGTTTGTCGCGGAACGGATCGGCGAACTTAGGCGAACTTCGTGCAATTTTTTATATTAATCATTTTATATATAGTCTGTTTACACAGTTTACGCCCCGTATATCTGTTTCTTGCTAATTGCTTGTTCGTACCTGTCAATTTTTGAATATTTTGCCTTGCGCGATTCAAGCCATAGTATTTTTTTGGTGGATGCTAAGAAATGTAAGCTACACGTGAGTACTCCCGCTAATGCACCGTTTGTTTCTCCCGGTAACTTGTTGCGTGACATCGCACTTTGTGGTGTATTTCTGGGGTGTGTTGCGGAACGAACTTGGGCGAACTTCGTGCAATTTTTTATATTAATCATTTTATATAGAGTCTATTTACACAGTTTACGCCCCGTATATCTGGTTCTTGCTAATTGTTTGTTCGTACCTGTCAATTTTTGAATATTTTGCCTTGTGCGATTCAAGCCATAGCTTTTTTTATGGATGCTAAGAAATGTAAGCTACGCGTGAATACTCCCACTAATGCACCGATGCCCTTTTTCCTCAGGATCCTAGGATCAAAATATTTGTTTAACAGAGAGTTTTGTTCGATATAATATCGTGTTAAGCATTAGAGAGAGAAGCTCAAGAGTGTTTAAAAGCATTGCCTTACACTTTTTTGATCCATTTGAACCTCTTACTCTCTTAACGCCAGATAAATCAAACTTATTGGGCAAAAGACAAACGACCGAACCAAAAGTTCGTGAACATGTGCGCCCTGGAATTTATGAAGTCGCTCCGCTATTTTTAGCCAGAACCGCATGTCTCAAACGCCGTGCCGGCGAAAGAGGTTGCTCCCGTTTTTTCCCTCCCTCCGTGAAGGTCTGCAGCAAGACGGAAGAAAGAGCGCGGGCATTCCCGAGGAATAACTCGCCGGTAACTAATTGAAGAGTAGAATTTGAGCTCGTTAAGGCGGCGGCACTCTTGTTTTTCTTCTGTGGCGGACATCTGGTGCGTCCGCTAAATATTTATGAGGTAAGAAGCAGTGTCGTGTTACGCAAAAACGATGTGCTCCGTTGATGTAAAAGTGTTACGCGGAGATTGTGTCTCGCTGATTGTGAGCGCAATGAAAGATTTGATTGCTCAAGTCTTCGACGAGACGTGCGTAAATGGTTTTTGGAACAAAGGCAAACAATTTTCAAAGTGGAAGGAATAAAATTACAGATTCGATTTTTTCATTTTTCTTAACAGCTTCAAGCAGCATAATTATTATCAATCAAGCAAGCGAAAGAAAAACGAACCGTGAGAAATCGTTTCTCTGCCATCCCTTTTTCTTGAATCGCTAATACAAAACAGAATCGTTCCCATTAGCATAAAGTAAATTGTATGTCATACTTTGCACGCGTTACTCTTGATCGGTAATTATAAATTCTTCTGGCGTACGCCGCAAAGGCATTCCTGAAGATATATGCAAAGCCATGAATCTAATTTCTGCCGAGTCAGTCCAGATTTTTCTTCTTGCACGGCGAAGAGCTGTGTGCATGCGTCCAATTTGTTTTCAATATATTATGGCTTGCATTGAGTTATGCTCGTGCGTTGCTGTTATTATTATTATTATTATAATATTTGCGTGCTGCTCGCCGACAACGTTAATACATATTCAATAAGTCGACCATTATCCGGCACTCGATCATTTTCTGCACTCAATTTTATTCGTCGAGGAGCGGTACAAACGAGCCTTGTTTCAGTTATTTCAAAAACGGCTTTCGACTTTGCCATAAATCTGATGGCCTGACGCGTTAAGCCGGAGCTACAAGAGCCAGACTAACTAGACGACTTTAACAGTCTTACTTATCGCTAATTACGACGAGTAACATGCTCGTTATTCTCAGCTGGGTTTGTTTGCGGTTCTTTCACGTGCTTAGACGCGTTTTGATGTTTTATGTAAGCGAGCTTGCACCTTACCTGCTCCTGACATTATTTTGACGTTAGAAGCTACAACTTCTTACGCTCGATTCATTCATTTTTTTGCTTTCACTCATTCATTTTTTTGCTCTCTCCAACAATTTAATTGAATGCAGGGTATATTTTTGAATTAAAAATGCACTCTCCAAGAATTGGACCCAACCCAATCCAAGAATTGGATTGAATGCACAATGAATTTTCAATGCGTTTTTAAATGAAAAAAATCTTTCAGTAATTAAAATAATAAATAAATACAGGAAGAATAAACAATAAAAGAGACTTTTCAATTTAAAAACTTAAAGAAATATATTTTTTCTTACTTCTCTGAGCCGAGTTGGGTTGACTTTGATCGTATTGGAGTGAATTCCAACTGAGTATTGATTTGTTTGACTTAACTTCTAGTTCTTCAAACTTTTTGCTTGACCTTGAGGCATTGGAGCTTAAATTTTCTTATCTTTTTAATTCTTTATATGGGTTGGAGAAAGTTAAGTCGAATTGAGTTGGTTCGGGTTGACTTTGAGAAGGTTTGGACTGGAGTTGGAATTTTTCTGCAAGTTTTAAGATTGAGTTGGGTTGGATTTAATACCAATTCAGCCTCTTTTCGCATTCTTTGCAAGTTTTCAAACTAGAATTTTAAATTTTCTCGAGTTGTTCTAAATTACGTTGGGCTGGGCCTAATTCCAATTTAGTTTCCTTGAGTTTCGAAATTTGTAGGTTTTGAAATTTGAATTTCCTTTGCATTTAAATTCGGTAGAGTATTTTTTGAGTTTTAAATTCTTTAAGTTTTGACATTCGGGGGTTTTCGTTAAGTTTTCTTGCATTGAGTCGACTTAGGTAGGCCTTGATCAGGCTGGACTTCAATTTAGTTTTGTTTTTCAATTCTTTACATTTCAAGGTTTTCAGAGTTTTATTGAGCTGCTTTAATCTTTTTTAAGTTCAATTAAACAGAAATAAACATAAAATAAACTGTTTTATCACATAATTTTTAATCTTTAACCGGACAGAATATAAATGGAAAAACACTCAACGTTTCACTATGCTATCGATTGATAGCTTCGTCAGGAGTGAAAAAAAGTAAGTTATTATTTTTTACAAGTAAATTATTATAATTTACAAGTAAATTATTATAATTTACAAGTAAATTATTATTATTTACGAATAAGTTATTATTATTATTTACTTTTTTCAGTCCTGATGAAGCCATCAATCGATAGCGAAACGTTGAGTGCTTTTCCATTTATATTGACTGACCGGTTAAAGAATAAAAACTTACAATTTTCATCGGGCAAGAGTCAACTGCTATTGTTTGATCTTAGTTTTAGAGTCCAAAATTTTTGGACTCTAAAAGTTTGACTTAATTTATTGTCTTAAATTATCTTGGACTGGACTTAATTCCAATTCAGTTTTCTTGAGTTTCGAATTTTATAGATTTTGAAATTTGAGTTTTCCTTGATCGAGTTGGACTTTGGAATTTCAGGAGAGTATTTTTTGAGTTTCGATTTCTTTAAGTTTTGAGATTCGAGTTTTCTGGTTAAGTTTTCTTGGGTTGGATCGACTTAGGCAGGCAGGCCTTGCTCAGGCTGGACTTCAATTGAGTATTGTTTTTTACTTTCTTGAACTTCAAGGTTTCTACAGTGTTTACTGAGTTCCTTAAAATTGAATTAAAGCGAAATAAACGTAAAATTTTGTCTTAGATTTGAGTTCAATAATTTCTTTAGTTGGACCTTAATTCTAATTGTTTTTCTTTCCTGTGTTTTATACATTTTGTGATTAGAGTTTTAATTTTTCTTGGGTTGTGTTCGATTTCCACTTAAATTTTTGTTTAAGTTTGAAATTTCTAATTCCACTTAAGATTTCTTTAAGTTTGAAGGTTTGGAATTTGAGTTTCAAAGTTTTAATATTTTAAGTTTCAAGGTTTTTAGAATTTTTAAGTTAGACTTAATTCTAATGGGATTTCTGATTTTGAATTATAACTGACGTATAATAAAACGTTTCGAAATTAGAGTTTCCATTTTTCTTGAATTGATTTTTTTATTTCGCTTATTTTTTTCTATTTTTAAATTAAAGTTTCGGAATTTCAGTTTCTTATTTTTAATTCTTTAAACTTCCAGGTTTTCACAGTTCCTACTGAGTTGCTTTAATTCCTTTTTAATTTTAATTAAACAGAAATAAGCGTAGAATAAATTGTTTTGTCTTAATTTTGAGTTAAAAATTTTCTTGAATTAGACTTTTTCTTCTGTTTTGAATTTTATACGTTTTGTAATTAGTTTCCATTTTTCTTGGGTTGAGTTGGATTTCTAATACCACTTAAGCCATTTTTTTAATTTTGAAGTTTTATATGATTCGCAATTTGAGTTTCTTATTTAGAATTCTTTAAGTTTCAAGGTTTTCAAGGAGTTTTTACTCAGTTGCTTTAATTTGTTTTGTTTAATTAATCAGAAATAACAATAATTGTTTTAGTTTTGAGTTCAACTTTTCTTTGAGTTAGATTTAATTCCAATTCATTTTTTCTGTTTTGAATTTTATACGTTTTGTAGTGAGTTTTTATTTTTTTAATTTTTTGGTTGAGTTAAATTCTTAATTACGCAAAAAGTTTTTCTTTTAATTTTTAAATTTTACTCCTAGAAGTTTTGGAATTTGAATTTCTTTGTTTTTGAATTTCTTTGTTTCATTTTTAAGTTTTCTAATTGTGTTGGGTTGGACCTAATTCCAATTCTTTCTAATTTTTGAATTTTGTAAGTTTTGCAATTTGAGTTTTAAGTTTCTTTTCTGGGTTGAGCTGAGTTGGTTCCAATTGAGTTTTAAAAATTTTGGAACGTTTGAGTTTTTTTAATTTTTTTTATTGTTGGCTTAGATTTAATTCCAATTAGTCACAGTATGAAGCATAGACAGAGACGTGATTAAATAGAATTGTTGCATAGATAATCACCGTACGAGAAATAGACGTCTACTACGTTTAAGAACGTTCTTGTGAGAAGAGGTTACTTTGACTTCTTATTCCACAGGAATTTGCCACAAAAATTCAGAAATGACCTGCAATTTCGGTTCGGTTTTTTTGCTGATTTTTATTGAGGTTTCATTAACTCTAGTTTTTCTGGGTCACCTCTTCGCATCGGTCGGCATTAATGAATGTATTTTTTTTTTCTGTTTTTTTAATTAAAACCGCGACCACCGACACGTTTTGTAATCGCCCGACTTATTATTATTAAACTGGTTTGGTGGTGCGGCGCAAAACATCAATAATTTTCGGGGGTGTGACGTACGATGATTGCGTTAATTAAGCGACGAAAGGAGCGAATCGAAATTGCCGGCTACCGCAAGAAGAAGAAATCTCGATAATTACCGACCGAGTCGATCAGATAGTAACGCAACCGTACATTACGTACACAGGCTGACCCACATATCGGCTAAGTAACGATTTAAGCTACAAATTGATACCAATTTAGGCCTGATTACTTCGGTTTTCACGTGAAATCGTTTTATCTTCGGATCAAAATCGCAGAGGCGGCGCGGCGTGGCGCGGCGTGGCGCGTCCGTCGTCCTATTAAATTAAATCGCGCACAACAAAACAAACTCGGCCTGGATTTTAATTAACATATACAAGAGAGCGCAGAGATTTTGTTTGGACTTGAATTTAACGAACTGACAGCAATGAATTAATTGATGAAATTATATTGCACAAACAGGGAGTGGCCTCTAATGGACGAAACAGTTACTACAATGTCTATACGCTCCGGGCGTTCTTCTGTGCTCCGTGATTTACAACAAAGGGCCGCTGGAAATTACGTTAATTTCGCGAGGAATTAAATCCTTTCGTAATTTGTTTAACAATCAAGTGAATTACGGCCTTTGTTCGCTTTTTCAGATTTCCAATTACATGCAATTATTTTTGAACCAGCAAGAAAACAGCCGGTGTGTTCTGACCTAGCATTGAAGTCTCCAGCGTAAATGCGCAATTACAGCATTAAACGAAAATTCATCGATTCATTTTCGCTTATTGAATAAAATTGACGTCAACGAAGTCAATTTCTTCTAAAATTTCAATCACGCAGACTACGCATTTAAAAATTTCCCAAATTCTTTCATTAAAGAACGCAGATTGTTTGTTATTATACCAAACCAATGAATTCAGGAACTTTAATTATTGCAATTTTAACACAAAGTCAATTAATTAACCAAATTAATCAAATAAATTAAGAAGTTTTTCGATAAGTGCTTGAGATTCTTGTTTATAGAATAGCAGCAAGCAATCAAGATGTGTATGTACATATATTGATTACATAATTAATTGCGATGCAAATAAAGTGTACGGCGTGCGATGCGGCCAGTGATTAATGGACACCCGTAGAGTGATGATGAGCACAGTAAAATTAATTAATGCATTATCCGATTACATCATCATTAAACAAACAACAATTTCCTCTCGACCGTCACTCGAGAGTAAGTAAGACGCCGTAAATTAAATTCAATCGCAATCGGCGCAGCGGCGGCATTAACTTCTACCTTAATATTTACGCTCCTGTAACGGTAATTAAAGTCACAACAATAAATTATTTACCCGATAAATATGAATGAACGGAGACGAGCGTTCGTCATATTATTACCGCAGCCGACTTCTTCTCATCATTATTATTATTATTATTGATCGCCGAGCTTAATCAACCAATTAAGTTACGAGCAATTAAGCGGTCCGCAAGGATAAATAAACCAAGAATTCCGCGTTTTTCTCTTCCTTCCAGGTTCGGATTGAATTAATTTTGCATTTATTGCACGCCGTGTGCGCGTTTATCTGATCTTCTTTCGCCCGGCGAATGCGCGGTCGTTGCTTTGCGTTATTTATTTCTAAAACGCTCGTTTAATTGCAATTTAATTAAAGCCCGAGTAAGCGGCTTATTTATTTGCATTACCGTACTGCATACTTATGCGTAACTGAACCAAATGGGTATAAAATATTTTTCTTCCGCAGCATTCGATGTTTCATGTCGGAGCTTCTCGAATTTATTGCGTTTTTTGCACGGTCGAGATAGTTGGGTTCGCTGGCAACGGATCTGAAGCATGGCGGGGTAACTATAGGTGTGGGTTCGAATTCCCACATAATTACATTATATGAGTTCTACTTATAGTGATAGTGTTACCACATCGCACTCTTATAAGTAACTGAACCAAATGGAAATAAAATTATTTTTTATTTTTTTCTACACTAGATGTTTCATGTTAGAGCTCGTTAATTACAAAATTAATTGCATTTTTTGTATAGTCGAGTTAGCTGGGTTCGCTGGCAACGAATCTGAAGCTTGGCGAGGCAATTATAGAGGTGGGTTCGAATCCTCACCTTATTTATACGTGCGAAATAGGTGCGTAATTAATACTGCTATCATCGAACTGTCTTTTTCTGCGCTTGCCCATTTTTTATCTAAGGCGAATTCCGAAGAAGAAGAACACCGGGTAAGCCGATCCCAGCCGCAGCAGGAAATACAATGATAACCAGTCTACCACCATCCCAAAAAGCTCATAGAGAGTTTGGGCTTCATATCATCGTGTGGAAAAAACGAATACAAAAACTGATTACTTTGGTTAAATTGGAAAGAAATGAAAGATGACATGTTAGAGATTTAAACAATACCTACGTTGGAATTCCAATGGAACTAAATTAATTATTAAATTTTTAAATCGTAATTCAGCAGCGTTGTGTGAGGAAGCGACTTATTCGACAGCAAAGTCGTTGCCATTTGTAACTTTACATATAATTGTAGTTCAAAAAGCGGCCGTCAGATGTCCCCACCTAAGCTATTATTAACATTCCAGTGCTTTATGCTCGTTTTAAAGCAGCGGTTCTCAAAGTGTGCTGCGCGATTGATTCTCGAGCTTACGAAGTTTCAATCTTCGTACTTTCTAAAGAATAAATCGCTCAATAATAATAAATAACAAAAAGTAAAACGAAAGGCCCGTAAAAAAACCGTATTATTGGAAAGAACATTTATTTTATTTTTCGTACGTAACGCGACCGTCATGTTTCCGAGTTTCAAATTCGCTCTCGAATATTTCTGTCACTTTCTGGATTTTTTCGTCGTAAATATTACGATCGCCGTTTTGTTATTTTTCTGCCATTTCCATTGTGATATCATTGTTCCAAGAGACGAAGATACCATTTTGTAATTTGTCCTTCTGTCTTCGTCTCCTTCACTTGAATGTTTATTATTAATTACTCTACGTTTTTTTTGAGAAATTTTATTTATTTATTTATTTTTTAATTTGGATTATCACAAACGTTCTTCATTTTTTGTTCTTTTAATTGTTTGCAATTTTTCAGAAATTCACAATCATAATTTGTTTAGAAACTTAAATTTTAATTTTTTTTTAATTTTTGATTAGAAATTAAAAAAAAATTAAAATTTAAGTTTCTAAACAAATTATGATTGTGAATTTTCTAATCACAAATTAAAAAAAAAAATTAAAATTTAAGTTTCTAAACAAATTATGATTGTGAATTTCTGAACCCTTGTTTTTTTTTCTTCTGCAATTTGTGAGTGTCGGTCACTTATTTTATTACATTTTCCCTTTCTTCATTTGTGTATTTAATTTTAATATCATTACTTCGAGGAACCTTCAATCTACTAAATCTACTTTTAAGGCTTTATTTTGCAGGCACATCGAAGTTTATCTGACGCCAGGTGCAGTCGCTTGCGTAAGTTCGTCGCGTTTTCTCTTTCAATCTTCAAGTCCTCCACTCGGCGCCATCTCACTCCATTTATTCCATGGCGGATTTCACCTTTATATGTTGATTCGCGTATTCGGTCGCTCAAATTAATTTTAATTGTCGACGATATTACATTTAACTCTTTTGTTGTTGACATTTCCTTGAAAGTAAATTAAAAAAAGTGTCTCTTATTTTACGTAAATACGTATTTCGGCAGCTAAGCTCTGAAAGCGTAATGAAGATGACAGCTCAGCTGCCGAAATACACATCTACGTATTAAAGTCACTGTGGCAAGAGACATTTTTTATTTACTGTCGAAACCATCATCTCACTTCTATATTATTTTCATTTCCTTAAAAGAATACCTTTGACGTAATTAAAGGTCAAAAATATCTTCAATAGATGGCGCTACATCGCCACCTTTCTCAAGACCTAAATTGAAACGAACTTATACAGTCGTAAGTAGGAACCAGTGAATATGAATAAAATTATTATGGTATTTGTGATTAATTCACAATTAAAACTATGATGAGATGGCGTCAATTGGTGTACCTTGTACCAGTTAAATTGAAACAGGCACACGTTTCAGTGTGATTTAAGTTCTAAACCATTAATGACTGACATCTCGAGTGTTTTCAGATTAATTTAATTAACAAAACTTACGTCTTCCATCTTAATTATTGGATTTAAACAAATGTGTTCAAAATTTTGTAAATCCCGCACTGAAAATCGTCCAATTTCCGTTTACTGAAAGCAAATCATACAGTTTGTGTTTGAATAAACGGTAATTTGATATCGAGTGACCCATGCCTATATTTGATTTCTTTTACCTCGCCTTTCGTTACCCTGTTTTTTTTGGCGAAAATCGAATTTCCATTGCGTATGAACAACGTATCCTAAACGTGCTTTCCGAAAATCAGACGAGCACAACAGTTAGTGACAGAGGCGCAACTGAAGTACGACTTTTCCACGAGTGGCGACGCTGTTTGTCTGCAAAACTTACGTCTTCCATCTTAATTATTGGATTTAAACAAATGCTGCTGCAGAAGACCTCAACAGATTTTCGAACTTCTTAGGAATACTTCTTATCATAAAGCTCTTTGTTCTATAGTTGTTGTGCTTTATTTGATTATGGGCTAGTTTGAACTTCTCTGAAGTTAGTAACAGATTATTGTAATGTGGCTTCCCCTTCCAGAAATAGAATAACGGCTGTGAACTAGGAATGCGACAAACTTAATGAAGGATTCTTTATCATTTATTAAAGCAGAAAGAGCCTGGAAGTTCCCATATTTTGATAGGAATAATGTCATCCTCAGTATGACATTCATTATCTTGTTACAGGTTCATTTGGATTCAGAGGCATTACTCCATTCTGTCACCATTGGCCGTGGTTTGTCACCTAAACGAGGCCATTTCCGACAGTTTTTATTCTGACTTAGTACAGAATATTTATACTTTTTTAAAACCGTTCGCTCACTCTCTCTCTCTCTTCACTGCCTCTATTGAACAAGTTTCAATCTTTGATTCACCCATTTCATCGAGTTATTCGTCAAGGCGTTGTTGCAATTATTTTCTGATTTCGCCAGTGTTGCCAACTTTGCTGCGGACTTTCCGCTAGTTCTAGCTTAGACGAAATCATACCTGGAGTCAGAATTTTCCATCAAGCTGCTGGCGGATTTTCTAGGCTTATTCTCCCGTTTTGCTTAGCGGAAATTTGACCTATTTTGTAAAAAATATTCAGCTGATTGTAACGAAGTTAGAATTGACAAGCAATGACCCTACCTCTTTCAACTGTGACATCCAACAAATTTAGAAACTTTTCTAGAACGTTACAGACTATCCTAGAAAATTAGAAACTATCCTAGAACGTTAGAGTCTATCCTAGAAAATTAGAAACTATTTGGCTCTGTTAGAAGCTAGGTATATTAGATGGCGTAATGGTAGACATTTGTATCAAGGTTCATAGGCAGTATTGCCATCTTGACGAATTTGAATCGGCTTTTGCGACCCTCTTACGTCACATGAAACACGACTCAAGTATAGACGTTTACAAAACTCGATTGGGAGTTTTGCTGAATTGATTTTTTTTGTAAAAAATTTTGTGCCAATCGTTTTTGATTGCAGTGAAAACCTTGAGCAGCCTCTGTACAGCCTTGCATGGGGGACTTATTAGGAGCAAATCCGCTTCAATTTGTCTATCATACTGCAATGTCAGGTCAAAAAGCGATCGTAAGATGTCGCTGTTTTATCTGAATTGTTTTCATTAAATAAATTTGTTGGCAGCACAATATAAAATATATTTATTATAAATAAATAACTTACATGATTTCGGCACTTACACTAGGGGAGGTTTTACTTTAAGGGTTGTCGGCTATCGCTCTTAAATGTGCTCGAGTATTTAAAGACGTTATGACGCGTACCTGTTTAGCGGGAGTTATAAACTTCTTGTAATTTGATTGGTAATCCCAAGGTTGCTTTTGCACACATTATTACTATATCTTCAGCGATGCTGCATTATGCATGTTTCAGTTCGTTCAGGGCCGTATTACGTATTTTATCTACAAGTAATTCTCGGAATAAAATTCCTATTTGCGAATCTCTCAGGATACTCTGCTGTCATCTATGATTAGGTTTTCAAATTAATGTTAAGTTCCGTTCCATCAATAAAATAATTGAGTTTAAAAGCTCTTAACGTAAATAAAAAAAAATTCTTTAGGACGCGAAGCGTCGTGACATCGCAACGTCGTTTGCGATCACGTCTTTCTTCATTAAAGGCGAGACTGTTGCTTGTCGTCGGTGAATTTTATATGAATTTATTATATTTTTGATGGCTTATTACTGATTATGATTGCTTTTCTTGACTGCCGGCTTTGTTTACGCAGACGCATTCACCGATCTGTTTGCCAACCTTTCAGTCTTTCTGAAACCGTTCGACATCCCTTTGAGGACCTCGCCGCCGCCGCCTCTCCTCATTTACGACCCGAACGTCTACAATAAAACTCTCCAGAAACGGCGTGTGAATTAATAAAACCCAAACTTCAAATTTATTTTCGCCAGCGAGCGACGACTAAGTGATTGGTTCAATAAAACGGGGCACCGTCTCAAAGCGCCGAGTTTTGGAAGGGGGGCTTCCCATAAAGGAAACGGGTGAATTTGTTTACAGACAAACTCCAAGGCGAGAAGGTGTTTGCTCAAATCTCGAGACGGAAAGTAAAAGGACAGCGAAAAAAGGCGTCCGTGCATGCAACTGTGACACGTTCCCACGAAATGCACCCGCTTGCATCACTTAACATCTCCAGCCACTGAATAAACATGGGCGCGGAAACGTAGGCGACTGGGTAGATAACAACGGAATGAAGAGAAGATGAAAAATCGGGTGAAAGAGAAGTCGTTTCTTTATGTTTTTGTCTTCTGCGATTTGCATGCCACGTCCTCTCATTTGTTTTTGTATTGGTTCGTGTGAGTTCCATCGATTTAGCTAGGGCGAGAAGAGAACAAAAAGAAATGGTGCAGCAAGCGAGCTCACAAGAAGGCATGATAAATGTCACAAAAAGGTAGTTACTTATAATTCGATGATAGTCGAAATAAGAAATGAAGATGGAGTCACTAAATTAAACATGGACAATGCACAAAAAAAGACATTATTTCGTAAATATCTCAATGAATCCGTTAATGCGAAGTAGGAAAATCATTCAGTAAAGCTGGCGGTGGTCATAGAAATTGATTCTGATGCTTAAAACAGTTGAAATTCATTGTCAATCGCTAACAACTATGGTCAGAGCCGAATTAAGAGGACCATTTCCAAATAACTTTTAGTTTTTAAATTGAAACGAGCCTGTAACAAGCAGTTACAAGAAAAACCATAATTGGCGACGTCTTTGTTACGTTCGTCCCATTAACTCGCGCCAAGCGTAATGATGATACATGGTCCGTTGTCATAACATTTTCGTAATTACCGCCGATCATTTATTTCCATCGTTTCGTCTATTAATCAAGCGTGCGAGCTGTTGTTACTTGTTCTCGGTTCTCTGTGAATAGACTCTAAAGGACCCGCATCGTGAGACTCTCAGCATCTGCATCGCCTGTTGTTTTGTTGTTTTTTTAAAAAAAAATTACCTACCTTTCAACAATGCCCGGCCGTAAAACAAACCCGGTGATTGTGGCGATAGAGAATCCCGAAGTGAGACTGCTTCGAAGAATTCGTTTAGAATTCAAACTTTCAGGGGCCCAACCTAATTAATTAAAACTTAAACAAACGGATCAATCATCGTACTGTACAGATGATGTACAATATATCTCTAGGTATTATCAAGAATACGAGCTAGAAGACATCGATGATTATAAAATCTATAATTGGGCCTGTAGTTTGAGAACGTACGCGCACCTAAGACAACTCCACATATTATAAATATGTATGAAAAGTGTTTTTATCCAGCTCGCAGCTAGATGTAACCTGGTTACGATAATAAATGTACCAGTATACAGCCCGAGGCGCGAGCTAATAGATTTTCATTGTAGTCCGCGGCCTTTAATGCCAAGTGAAATGGCAGATGAAATTGATACCATATTTTAATTGTCGCCGTTTTTTGTTGCCTCCTCGGCGTTTTTTTTCTTCTTCTCCTATCTCCCGAGTAACTTACTTCTACAGCGCGTCCGTTTTCTAGGTTAGAGCGCTTCGAAATTGATGATGGGGCCCCGCGTTTAAACGCAGCGTGTGTTTGCATAAACGCAAATAAAAACAAACTCGTTAACTAGATTTTGATAAACGTGCCCTCGATATTCTTAATCCGTCTTGGGTCTGCTCGAATGTACTGGAGATTTTTTTTATACGTAAATGATTAGAGAAAGAAAGTAACTTAAGATTAAGTGCAACGTATATCAAAAGATCAAATAATAAAAGAAAGCACTTCCTATATCTAGGATTATGCAAGTTGTAAGTGAAAAGTGGGAGTACCTATTAAGAATATTGCTTTTAAGTTGGTATTGATCTTCTTTCGTCTTTTCTCTTCTTCTTTAACAATAAGTCACCTTCCTTCTACCGTCATCCCAATATGTCATAACCATCTCAATCTCTGCACATTCACTGCTTTTTGAAGTTCTTCTCTAAGGAGAAGGCAATCGCATCTTTTCAGTTTCTGGGATTGTCCAACTGATGAGGTAAAAGACTTAATTGGAAGGGCAAAAAACAAAAGTATTATCATTGGGGTAATCCCTCTTCTTATTTTTGTGCTACATTAATAATTTTTGAGTCTCAGATAATCCCTATTTACCCAAAAACATGTGTTCTTCTGTTCTGGACAGAAGACCAACCATCGGCAGAAAGAATAATTTTCTCTTCTTCTCCAACAATAAGTCATCTTCATTCTACCATCAACCCAATATGTCATAGCATCTTTATTTCTACACCTTCACTGTTTTTTAAAGTTCTTCTTTAACAAGAAGGCAATCAAACCTTTTCAGTTTCTCGGATTGCCAAATTGGTGAGGCTAAGGATTTAATTGGAAGGGAAGAAAACCAAAATATTGTCATTATGGAAATCCCTCATCTTATTTTTGTGCGACATTAATATGATTTAAAAAGACAACCGAATACTAAAAAGAAAATCACATATCGTCCGATTACTGATAGTGGCATGTTTGAATTTTATAAATCGGTAAATAATATCAATTTCAGTTTTATTGATAACACTACTTTGCACATCAATGAAAAATTTTCAATGTTTCTACGCGTATTAGTCTCGGCTTTTAACGAATGCATTCCTGTGAAATCAAAACTAGTTAAAAATAACGAGAGTACAACTGTAAAAATAAAGTGGTTTACCGAAGAGGTGAGGGAGTGTAGAAATAGGCTGCAACTGATTTCACAACTCCATAAATATGATCCTAATATCATTACGAAAGATGATTTAAAATCACAACGTAAACAGTACAGAAAACTCATTGTAAAAAACAAAATGACTGCTAACTCGAAATACATTAACGAGTCAAAAAATAAACAACTTGCTTCATGGAATGTAATTAAAAGTAACAATCCCATAATAAAATATCCAGTTTCTAATTCACTAAATGCAAATGATTTTAACACATTTTTTGCTAATATTGCGAGTAATATTATTTCTTCTAAAACATCAGACATTAATGCCAGAAATAAAAAACCTTGTCCACTGGAAGGCAATACATATTCACAATTTAATTTTAAAGAAATTAGTTACAATGAAATGCGAGATATTATAACTAAAATGAAAAATAATACTAGTAAAGATTCGTTTTCGTTAAATATAAAAATTATAAAATCAATAAAAAATTTGATTATCATTCCACTCTGTAAAATTATTAATCAGTGTATTTCAAATAACATCTTTCCTGATTGTCTCAAAGTAGCCAGGGTTGTTCCTATATTCAAAAAAGGGTGTACCGATGACGTTGCGAATTACAGGCCAATATCAATCATCCCAGTAATTGGCAAAATATTTGAAACGATACTGAAAATTCAAATAAATACATACTTGGTCAAGCATAATTTGATAAACAATGCTCAATTTGGATTCAGGAAAAATAGATCTACTACAGCAGCCATCAGCAGTTTAATTGACTATATACAAGATGGCTTCGAAAACAAATTGTACGTACAAGCTTCATTTTACGACCTTACCAAAGCATTCGATTGTGTGTCTCACGATCTTTTGCTGCATAAATTACATCTTACTAACTTCAGTAGTGAAAGTATAAATTTAATTAAGTCTTATTTGTCAAATCGCACTCAATATGTTACATATAACAACTTATCTTCAACAAAATTGTCAATTAAACACGGAGTACCTCAAGGATCCGTACTCGGTCCACTTTTATTTTTATTCTTTATGAACGATTTACCCTTGCGAGTTACAGGAAACAGTAAAATAGTTTTATTCGCTGATGACACCTGCACCATAAACAGAGATCACAATTTACATGATCTGCATACTTTAGTAAGAGAGACACACAAGAATGTGGTGGAATGGTTTCATTCTAATTCTTTGGTGCTAAATGACACTAAAACCCAAAATTTGCTCTTTACACTTCGACCTTTGGATAACTACCGCGAGCCCGTTAAATACCTCGGGGTTTGCTTGGATACCAAATTAACTTGGGCTGAGCATATCAGTAAACTCTGTAAGAAACTGAACACAGGTATTTTCATGATAAGAAATTTAATCAGCATTGTACCATTCGCAACCCTGATAAAGACATATTACGCTTGCTTTCACTCTCACATGTCGTACGCGGTTTTGTGTTGGGGAGGCTCTTCCCATGCTTCGCAGGTCTTTCGTGTTCAGAGGAGGTGCATAAGGATAATGGCGGGCTTGAGTTTTACAGATTGCTGTAAGTCCAAATTTATTGAATTCAAACTTTTAACTTTCACCTCGATCTACATACTAACTTGTTTATTACACGTAAAAACTAATATATTTCACTATAAGAGGAATGACGATTATCACACTTATAACACTCGTAATAAAAACGAACTATTAATTAAATACAATAGAACTCAAAGAGCTAGGGATGGCATTAACTACTTTGGAATAAAATTATTTAATGTGTTACCCACACATATCGTAAATTTAGAATTATCAGAATTTAAGAAGGTGATAAAAAACTACCTGCTGGGAAAAGCATTCTATAATATCCAAGAGTTTCTTGAAAATGATTTTTGTGATTTAACTAGTCTCCCCGTCAGATAACCCTCAAATCGTCAATAACCGTTTATTTATAAGTATATAAATGTATATTTTATTTATATGTACATCTTTTACTTTTATCTATATTCTCTGCCTATTGCATTCGACAATATTACTATTAATGTTATATTTTAATTTGTTAAATCTGTGACGTGTGAAAATTCTCTTGAATGACCATCACCAATAAACATTATTATTATTATTATTATTATTATTAATAACTTTAGAGTCCCAGAATAATCCCAATTTGGTCCAAAAATATGTGTTCTTCTTTTTTTGGGGCAGAAGACCATCCGTCAGCAGAAAGAAGAATTAGCGACGTGGATAACCAAAAGCCAGAGAAGGAAATGATCAATAGCAGTTCTAAGCTTTTCAGTTAATCCAAAATGGGTAATGTTTTCTTGAATTTTTTTGATAAACAGCAAGGAGCCCTTAAAGTTGAATTGATTCGACAAGAAACTTTCGCACAAAACTTTATACCTCCAACCCAACATGTCTTGTCTCTAAATCAATAAAAAATCTTTTCCGATTCTGTCGTTCTGTCCCGGAAATTTCCTGGTTTCCACAAACATAATAGTCATTGAGCTTGAGCAGCAGTGTTAAATTATGGTTTCTAGAGAAAATCAAAGCGAAATAAATCTCTTCCTTAACACGCTGGAAACTTGTACTCGTTCGTTCGAACATGCGGATAGAAACCTGCACTTTTCTCGTCCGTATCGAAAAGTGATTGAATTCACATCTGAGCCGTCCCATTTAACAAGAGCAAACGTCAACCGTAAGACATCTTTATCCTCGTGAGATCTATCTATCTGACCAGAACGTTTAATTCAGTGCAACAGGAAGTAACATGGAAGACGACCAAGTATCCTACTTGTTTCTTCTTTGACGTCCCGTTTGACGTCCATAAACGCGCTCGAAATAGGTTATTTTTCCCGCATTTAAGTTTTAGAAAGGTAATAAAATTATTGAAAAAGGTTTTGTGCGTCTGAAATAGGATTTATACGGCTCTTCTATATTTGGGATTGTCGGCGCAACGTCGTCGGCGAATACAATTACCGCGTTTTGATTTGTGGCTTATTAAATCTTCGCGGGTTACGGGTCACAAGTACGCTCCTGACTCGCTGTGCGCATAAATTTCGCACAATGAAGCCTTTTTCATCGCCACAATGTTGTCCGCTGTTACGGAATAATAATCGTAATTGAATTACAACCAGGAAATGAACGCGTAATAAATACCGCGGCGGATTTGTGCGACCTGCGGTAATTTATCAAAGCCAGGTGGTTTACAGAACGCCGCCGCCGGTGTATAAACAGAACGAGAACGAGAACGAGAAAAAAGAATCTTGTACAGTTTCATGTGTCCCAAAATTTTGAAAATCCCGCACTTAAAATCGTCCAATTTCCGTCTACTGAAAGCAAATCATACCGTTTGTGTTTGAACAAAACGTCGATGCTAGAACGACCCATGCCTATATTTGATTTCTTTTACCTCGCCTTTCGTTACCTTGTTTTTTTTTTGACGAAAATCGAATTTCCACTGCGTATGAACAACGTATCCTAAACGTGCTTTCTTTCCGAAAATCAGACGAGCACAACAGTTAGTGACAGAGGCGCAACTGAAGTACGACTTTTCCACGAGTGGCGACGCTGTTTGCCCGCCCGCGTTTGACAGTTAGATAACCACGACTTATTCCGAATTCCATACGAAACCGTAACGTACCGTGGCGTAGTAATTACCTCCCTGGCGTCCTCGAATTTGATTTGACCCTACCTCTTTTTCCGTCTCCCGAGTACTAGCTCGGGACAACTGATGGACTCTTTCAGCGCTAACTTGCTAAGGTTTTCGTTAAGTAATCAAGAAGTACCGTAATTACAATTTCGCGGTAGCAAGGCTTATGAAACGAAGAAGGTTAGTGAGTTACGGCAGTTAGAATTGAAGTCGACGAATATTACACTTCGGCGTACAATCGTAGTGATTGTTCCCTAAAATGTGGGACTCGAGAGGAAAACGAACAAGGATTAACGGAATTTAATAATCAGCTGTTCGATTGTGGAAGGTGGACCTACCTCTAGGTATACTCAACAATGTCCTCAGGAAAAATGGTAAGATTGTCCTGGCTTGCACTTAAAATACAAGAAAGAAAATGATTAGAGGAAAACATTTTCCAATTGTGGAATGGAAAGAAATGGAAATGTGAACTCAGAATAGGAAGAGAAGTAAAAGACTTATACCAAAACCATCAAATCGACAACTGAGAGCAAAACGAACTGTCCCATTAAGGTGCAGAAGTGGCCAATGAGCAATTGCAAGTGAGTTGCGTATCACAGCTGCCAAGTATCTTCATCAGATCGACTGTTGGAGGATGAAATGGAGATTGTTGGAGAATGCCCGGCCAAAAATTTGACAAGAACCTATTTTAAATGGTACATTACGATCAAACCTTGATAAATATGGGAAGAAGGTCTTCTTTCCAAGTGGCAAGTGGCAAGTTTTCGAAGAAGAAGAAGAAGACGATCTTCTTCCCCTATTTTCACAATAAGGCAGCTTAAGACAGACTTCATTCCGTTCAAGGAAGATGATACTCCCATGCAAAAAGAAGACCCAAGAGTGGCAAGCGAACCACGGTATTCGGAAGCTATTTTGGGAATCACATAGAACTCGTTTGGAACAGAGTTGGTCATGCAATGAGGTGCCTTCTCCCATAAGCCTGCTTCATTTCTGATTTCTTTTCTAGCTTTTAACTACTTTTGGCAATCTTCTACACCTACGGCTTCTAAATTTTCAATTACCATCTCCTGAAAAATTTTCTCTGCATCTTCGTCTGCATCTTCGTCTACTCCTTGTTTTTCTTTAGTCAGCAAACCCTCCTTCTCCCATCTTGCCAAGGTGTCCAATATGGGGTAGCGTTGGTCATGTAATGAAGTACCTTCCACCAGAAACTTGCTTCATTTTTCATTTTTTCTGTCATTTGACTCTATTTGGCAATCTTCGGCTTTAAATCTTCCTTTATCGTCTTTGAAAAGCTTTTCTCGGATCTGCCTCTTCGTCAATTCTTTGTTTTCCTGTGGTATGGTCAGCAAACTTACCTTCTCCCATCTTGCCAATGTGTCCAAGAATCTCAAACTCCATTGCATGGTGTTCTTGGATGTTTGCTTTCCTGTCTCAACTATTCAGGTTTACCTCTCTATTCATTGAGGTCCAATTGGTTCTAGAAGGTTTTTTGCAATTAGTTTTGCGAAACTTCTTTATTTTTGCCAAGGCGTTCTTCTTCTTTTTGGATTTCTTACCATTGGTTTCAACTTCTCTTTTACAACCAGTCACATCTTGCTCCTAGACGCTCAAATCGTTTTACTTTTTCTTTTTCAAATCAGTAGTCTCTTCTAATTCTTCTATTTTCAGAAGCCTTGCGCTTCGATTGGACCACCTAGCACTTTGTCTTTTCCTGTACAGTTTCTAACTTCAATTGCCATTAAAACTGCAACTCCTGCGTATAGTTTATGGATACTGATTGGACCTTTCCTTGGCATCTCGCCTTCTCCCAGTGGACCTACCAGGATGATGTCGGCGACTTAGGATCTACTGGTCTGATTTTTTTTTTTTTGGAACAGCGTCTTTTATATGAATTTGATAATCTTCTGCAGACCTTCAAATTTCTTACGATTTTCTAACAGAGGATTCTTTAACATCGAGAAGCTTCTCCAATTGGTCAAAATGGGGCACGATGCTTTCGTTTTTCCAGAACTGTAAATTGATCAACAGTTTGATATAATAAAAATGGGGATGTTTTGATTCGTCTTTCGTTTGTTGGATAAAAAAAGGAGCGTGCAATTTTGATAATCATGTTACCGTGTAAGTTTCCGTTAGACACGTCGTGTTCGAATACGGCGGTTGACGGAGCGTTTTTCGTTAGGCCGTTACTGTTCCTCTTCACCGATCGATATCGAACTTTTCTAGAACCCTGATGTGATTGGTCAATTCGGGTCATGTGGTTCCATTCTCTCATAATAATGCCGCCTTCACGCCGCAAATGTCTGTTTTAAGGACGGAAAGTACTTCTCTGTGATCTGAACGACACGCAGTATTAATTTATGCTTTTCCAAGCCTGACAACCATCGTTAATCAGGTATATATGGCAAGTAATTGCTGTACTACCCGGCCCCACTGAATAGATGATCGTAGGATGTGAGTTACTTTCTTCCCCCATAACTCTTGCTACTTACAGGTAGGTAGTAATCGTTTTCCAAAATTGTTCAATCAATTCATCGATTTTTCTACGCTAAAATGTTTATTTTGTTGTTCTTTCTCTCTGTCAAAGCAAGAGGTTCGAGCATTGTACGTTCACACAAAGGTATTGTGCCGGTGGACAAGCCTGAAAGCGCCAAGATCTAATTGCCGTTACGCTTTAGATTAAACCAACAAACAACACGTCGATAATCCGGCGCACAAAAAGAGAATTAGCTGGCTGTTAGCTAAAAGCCTGACGGCGCGATTATCAATTCACGTAATGAATAGCCCGGATAAGTGTGTCAAATTAAGAGCTCGGACGCTTCTTTCGGTAGCCGCTCGCGTCGATTATTTATGCAAATTTTCGGTCGCGATTGCGAAAGCTCGAAATCGATTTATTTATTTTTCGACCAGCCACACACGACGCCGACGAACACGTAAATCGTCCGACGGCGTGGAATATATTAGGCGAGAGAGACGAGGAAGTTGGAGACTGCACGCCTCAAAAATCGTTTAATAAATTGTTTCGTTAGCCAAAGCCAAAGCGCTTTCTATTGTGGAGTAGGCGGTCGTTTAACTGTTTTTTTAATTGGCGTGTCAGGGGGGTCGCCAGGCACATGACCCCATGCACGGATTTAATTAATTTCGTTGTGACGAAAGCGACACTTGCCTAACGCTGGAAGTTATTGCCGGCCATTGTTCCTTCATTGTTGGCTGCACTGGGAAATATTATTATTTGTAATTTTGTCATCCGTGTGGGAGGAATTTATATTAGGGAAAGGTATAGTGTGTTTGTGTTTAGCGACGGTAGTAAGCTATTACTTTTTTTTCTTTGACAATGCAGTACAATAATGAAATGACCTTTGAGTAAGAAACAAGGAAGTACAAATTTAATATATTATTATGATGACCACAGCCACGGTTATCCTGAATGAATGAGTAACAAATTTCCCTTTTTAAACCATCCGTACATGATGTGACAAAGTGAATTTTCTATAAGATCGGGTCCATAAGTTTATGTATCAAAACCATCAGCGTCTATTTAAAACATAATTGATGTGCGAGCGTGTTCATTGTTTTGACTGAAATACGATCTGCTGGAACAGCATTACAAGTATATTCACCAACTTGAATTCCAATTATCAGCATGGAATCCCCTAATTTAAAATGTTACTACGTTCCATAACTTTGATCTGTAGAATATAATTTTTCAAACGTAACACTATTTTAAACTGTCATATCCTCCTTTGTATTTGTGATAGTGTCTTAAATGATTTATTTCAGAATTGCTTAAGGTTTAACTCGAACTCGAGCAAGCGTGTAGCAGATAAGTAGATCGGCGATCAATAATCGACGTAGACCTAAAACAGAACTTTGGAATTAATTAACGCCGCTCTGATTAGAATTTATAATTAAGCGAGCGTTTGACTCTGTCGGTTTTACGAAAGCAAAAACAGGCTTGTAAACAAACCGCAAGCATACATCAGCGTTGAGTAATAATAATGTATGCACACACGTACGCAGCGAAACCAAGACTGTGTGCACATTCAGTATCGCCCACGTTTCTTTTGCTGAAGTGACAATGTAAAAGGACGCGAGTTATGCCCCGTACATCCTCCTATCAGGACCTCGGCGAAGGTAATTCTAAGCCGGTGTGCCGGGGCAGGCCATAAATACGATGACGATGTTGCAATCTGCAGATGCCTTCGCCGGCTAACACACATAAAATAGCCGACGAGACTTTCTTGTCGTGACTGTGGTAGCTGGAGGTTCTCATTTCTCGCATTGCTCTCGGTGGTTATTATTAGGGTCCGAATTCAAATTTCGAATTTTTTTTTTTGCTGACATGCAATTATCCTAATAGATTCGACACGATTTGCAAACATTATATAATCGAATTACACGCGATTAGTTTCGCATGCAAATCGTTTAATTACTACAAATTTCCCAACGAGTAATAGCAGGTTGCTGGGGCATGCGAAAGAACGCCTTTTTGCCGTTTCAGTTTAATGATCCTGCACCGGCGACTTGTCTTGTGTGTGTGTGTGTGTGTGTGAGAGTGTGAAAGACTCGATATAAAAATCACTTCCTTACAGCGTGACGACAACAATAACCATTAACACATAAACCATGAACACACACACACACACACACACAAGCACACACGATAACCTGCCCTCGGTTTGTAACAACACGTACAGGTAACTAAACATACTTGCAAATAAACAAACGAACAAAGGAAAGGACGACGGCGATGAATACACACTGTGAAAGTCTTCGAATAAAACACGTCGATTTTCTCAATGGAAGATTAAAATAAATTTGGTGGAGGCGCCGCAAGCAAGCATTTTAAAAATAGTTATTATTTTTCGTTATTTTTTAAATAAAAGGACCGTATGACAAGTTTGAAGAACCTGATAGTCTAGAGGAAACACAAAATTGAATCGTCCTAATTAAAAAAAAGAAAAAAAAAACGACGACATCGAAAACAAACAAATTCAGTAAGCACCAGAATTTTTATAGCAAATGGCAACTGTACTGCTGCCTGGTAAGCTATAATTCACAAAGTGGCCAATGCGGACGCATTCGCGTGTCATCGCTTGCTACAGCGTAAATTCGATAAAATTAATTCGATTAAGGCAGGTACAGAATGGACGGGCGCTCTCTAAACGCTCCACAGATGTTGTCAACCGTTAAAAGCTTCTCAGATCAAACAAAATATGTATGAACAAAACACACTCGTTAATAAAAACCACACACGGTTGCAACTATTACTAAAGACCGGACCCTTAGGTCGCAAAAAACTTTGAAAAACGCGTGTACCTCTTTTGCGTGACTTAATTATGATATCAGGTATTTATTTTCTCGTGGTAGGTTCTTAAAAAGGTCCAATAGATTTAATAAAACATTAAAATTCAAATCATTATACAGAATTTCGTACTTGAATTTGAGTTTTGTACAAAATAATGATTTGAATTTTAATGTTTTATTAAATCGATCGATTGGATCTTTTTAAGAACCTACCACGAGAAAATAAATACCTGATGTCATAATTAAGTCACTCAAGTCAAATATACGCGAATTTGGACTTCTTTACAACGTAAACGTCCGATCTTTAGTTATTACTACCGTTTTCCGGTTTGTACTCATATTCGTTCGTTTGTCAATTAATTGATAGAGCGTCCATTCCGTGTGCCTTCCCCCCTCACCCCTAATTCTGACGCAGTGACAAGCCTGCAAAGCTCACTCAAACGAAACAAAAGACGATCAAAATTAAACTGCGCAAATTAGACGAGGCGCAATCAAGAATAACTTCGAAGAAAAAACTACGTTCGAAGCAGTCTAATTCAGACACTGCGACGAGTCTAAGCTTGAAAAACCAGAAAGAATAACAAGTGAAGATCAAGAAAGAAAAATAATAAAACAAAAGATAATCAAAATTACAACGTGGGGGACAGCCCCAAAAAAAAAAAATACGAAGTAGTTCAATTCAAACGTCGCGACAAGTCTGAACTTGAACTACTATACTAGAAAACAAAAGACGTCTTGTAAACTGAACCGTGTCAAAGAAACAAAAGACAACTATCTCACTCATTATCAAGAAAATAAAAAATAAAACAAAAGATAATCAAAATTACAACGTGGGGGACAGCCCCCCAAAAAAAAAGTACGAAGTAGTTCAATGCAAACGTTGCGACAAGTCTGAACTTGAACTAGTAGAGAAAACAAAAGACGTCTTGTAAACTGAACCGTATCAATGAAACAAAAGACAACTATCTCACTTGCGCGTTTCAATTTCCAACGTCTTTTGTTTCCTCTTTTTCGAAATGCATTTTGAAATTAAAAGAAAAATAACTAAGAGAGAAAACGAAAGACGTTTTGAAAATTGAGAAGTGCAAATGAAACAAAAGACAACCTATTTTGTTTCACTTGCGCGCTTCAATTTTCAAAACGTCTTTGCTTTTCTCTCTTAGTTCTTTTTTTTTTTTAATTTCGAAATGCGTTTCGAAAAAGACGAATTCTTTTGAAACGGTAGAAACTTAGACGCCCTCAACAATTGCCCAACTCGGTCGCATATTTGAACTTTACAGAAAACAGAAGACGCGAGAAGTTGTTCGACAAATCAAACAAAAGACGATCGGTGTTTTCAAAAAAAAAAAAAAAAACAGTATCAAGAGATTTAAAAGAAAAAATGACGATCAAGGAACGCGAACTGTCGCGATAAAGTTGTCTGGAAAATCGAACAAAAGACAGTCGGTATTTTCAGGAACCGTTTCAGGAGATCTTTAAAGAAAATTGAAACAAAAGTCTCGCCTTTTCCTGATGATTTCATCGCATTGATTAGGTCAAAAAATTAGAGATAAAGAGAAAAGATAAAGTTGATGAAAAAGCAACAATCTTAATTTTGTAAAACCTGCAGTTAGGTGAAAGCGATTCTCAACGACGGTTTTTGAAAGGCTCATTAGAATGCTCCAAGTGTTGCATGAATGCAGCTCCCCATGCAAGCCAATTCTACGGGTACTGAAACTACCCTGGAATTCGTAGACTTCGTAATAAAATAGAACATCAAAACAGATAACCAGACGTAAATATACGAAACAAAGAAGATCTATTAATTTCCGTTGATGCCGGCGTCTTGCAAAGCTAAGCAACTTCATACTAGCTGTTTCATTTTTCTTATCTGCCTCAAATTTATTAAAATATTAAAATTGCACTCAAGGACGTTCAGAACTGGTTTTGCTTAAATTCTTGCAATGATTCTATTTCCGTCACCTTTGGCTCTCATTCACTAAAACAGTTTTGGTGGAGGCGCCAAAGTTTTACATTCGTTATTAATTAATAAAAGACGTCTTGTACCTTTTTCAATCATTAAAAAATGTTTTAATTTACTGAGTTAAAACCTCTTCTACTGTGGGAAGATCAAATCGAACTGATTTGATACAAATACAATCATCTGTGAGACTTGTAGTACAAGGTCTTAAGGGTACATGAGGTACATACTGCACAAATTTTTTTCTTATTTTCTAGAAACAATTTTCTTAAAGATGTCTAGTTCCAGACTTCAACTAATTAAAATGAAGTTTACCATATTCATCTAGTACTAGTACAATCGAATGTTATTTTAGGTCAAGCTCTTTGAGGCATTCGAACCGTGTACATTTAAAACAAATTAACCGCTCACGTTCATTAATACCGAAGCAGACAAATAAGGCGTCGCCATTTACAAGCGCACGAAACAACCGTAACCGATTATCAACAATCCAATTCAGATTTCGTTCCCGAACAAGAATAGAAGATCTCGGAAAGAAATCGCCGTTCTTTCGATTTTACCAAAAAAGGGGAGCGAACTGGGTCGCGCCGCTTTTCTTCGTGCCCGTTCAGCCGGCTGGCCTCCGGCGGTCCGCGAGTTGTGACATAATTAGCCGGGGAAACGTCAAGAAAATGTCTGACCCGGGACGTGACCGACGCCGGGCATAAGTCAATCGTGCGTCCCGCATTTATTTGCATACAATGAGCGGAAGAGAGATGCGTGCTGTGGAGATTTATGGTTGAGGTAGGTTTCCGCCGGATAAAAACACGGGGAACACTTTGTACTTGCTCCCCTGCAAGGCCGATGGATTCCTTTAAAGGGAGCCCGCGATTTATTGGCCCGAGGAGTTGTTTATGTGACATCTTTTTGCTATATAATTGTCCCAGATACAATCGAGTTTATCGTGACTTTATCCAAGATAATGGGGTCTAATCCTCGTTATTATAAGTAGTTACAAAAAAAAAAACTTGATTTGTATGAGAAAATGTTAAGTACATTTTTTTTAGTAAGACTAAAGACTATTCTAAAGTAAAGTAAATCAGTTTTGTTTAAATACAAGACTTAATTAGTATTCTGCAGCAGCAAGAAATACAACTACTCACGACGACACAATCTAAAAGGATTTGCTTCTCGCGCAATGAAAGTAGTACTAAAGGCATGAAACCTCACACATAGCAAGTGTTGCTAGAGGTGGTAGAGTGTTTGCATTAACCTGGAGGTCTTCTCTGGCGTATCTCCTGCACGATTTCCTAGGTGGAGGCGGCGTGGAATTCGGCAGGCCTGAAGGTACTCACCATGTGGTCATCTCTCCCGATGATCGTGAGCAACTACCGTTGTATGTGCGTATCAATTTCACAGATATAAATCAGGGGAAATATCCTTGAATGAAGTGATTTATCGCGCGCATTAATTGAAAAGTAAAACTCGAAATTATCGCTCGTTGGCCGGGGGGCGCGAGTTAATATGCAAATGCCGGATGGAAGCAAAACGAAGGGAAACCAGAGAGAAACCGTTGTTTTGCGCAGTGAAACTCTCTGCGTACGCCTTTAATTACTTATTCCGATTTTAATTAGACACCTACTAACGCGAGCACACGTCTTGGAGTTTATGTATTGCGTGTCAAATCGACGGGGAGGTCTCACAAGCTTTTTCAGATTTATTGAAGTAGAAATCCGCCGCGCAGCGTCGGTCGTAATTAAAGACCTATTCACTGAAATACATAAAAAGAAAAGCTTTCCTGAGCTCGAATTCATGCGATTTATCGTACTTAAGATAAGAAAATGACAGCGAAAAGTAAATATGGCAACAAGGCGACACTCTCGACGTTATTTTATTTTTAAATGCACAAGTAGTAATTCTTCCAGAGCCGCATAGCAACTTTTCTATTTTGTTACGGTGCAAAAATTCGTTCATTAGGTGTGTCACTGTATACGTCGCACTTTCCAGAAGAGGTGGTTCATTTTAATGCAAATTATTTCTAGCGTGTTGCTTTAAAGAGTTCTTCAAATAACTTGTCGCCTTAAAATCGAGTCTATGTCGCAATTGTCTGCAATGTTTGTGTCAGATGCTCAAGCATGGCTTAAGAACCGTTTCAATGTATTTCTGTCGTCGCTCGCCGCCGCGCGCGCAGTCTTCTGTTTTGCACCAGCGTTATATTTTTTCTTGACGGTTAATGTAAAAATTTTCGTCGAAAAGAACGAAATTTTAAATTTAATTTGGCAAACTATTTTGTTTTCAGTTAAATAAATTTGCAACTGAAACTCTTTGTTACTAAGCCTCTCTTTTGAAAAAATCTAACTTTGGCACCTCCACCACTTCCTCTATTTCACAAAATATCGCACAGAAGTTTATTTATAACGATAAATTTTCTTATTAATTTAAGTTTTTTTTTTATGAAAATGACATTTACGGCTTCAATTTTAAACATCTGGTTGCTTGTTGCGAAAACAAACGCATGCCGCCTTTGTGATCTACTTGCCGCCGCCTCTTGTTGACATTACTAAAGGGGGCATGGCTTTTCTTAAACTGCAGGTGTGGTAATGCGGGTTCGTACCATCAAAAGCTACCGCTATGTCATAAATGTCAATCACTATGGCTTTGCTTACACAGTTTAGTTCTAGGAATGTCAGAATGTTTATTTTCGAGTCTCATTGATTTTTTCTTTCGTTCAAACTGAACACCTGGGGGTCGGATTCTTTATATTCGAGTTCTATTGGTTTTTTTATTTCCGTTTAAAGTGAACACCTTGGCGTCAGCTTTCTTGGCGGCGAAAGATCAAGGGAATTCCGACAGTCTAGACTGCACTCTGTTTTGCACTTGTCACGTGTAATGCGGTTACGGGGGGTGCGGATTTTGCATATGTAGAGGCAATGATTGGTACAACATCTTCCATTTTGGTTTCGAGACGTAACCAAGTGATGCCATTATAATATGAATTTGAACTTTGGGTCGTTTGCGTCTTATCCAGAGCACGTTGGTACTGAGTGGAGGTGACCTCGTTTTCTGGTGCTCCTGTCTTAGACATAGGGTAAATTACCGTTTTCTCCCCGACGTGGCCTTCATGGGGGAAGTCCCTTGCTACGGCGGCTAAAGCCGTATCATTAGTGGTTTGAAGATCTACAACCTCTTGTTGCTTCTGTCAGCTTAACCGAGGGTCACATTTGGTTAGGCTAAGTAACGGTCTTACGTAATGAGTACAGGACGGAATTATATAATTTGCTCGGGTTTATTTCGAACGAGGCGGCAAAGAGAGTGTGTGCATTCACCAGTCGCTGCAGCGTTACACGTTTGCCGCCTCGTTTGTATTTAATCGAACAAAATATATAATTCCGTTCCCTAGTAATGAGCTTCAAGTATCAACTCTTTAAGTAATGAACAGCTCTAAGGGCGACAGCTTTCCAGAAAGGCGACAGATTATGTAACCCTTTAGACGAACCGGCCGGTACGAAGTTTATCAACACCGTCTTCAAACAAACAGGCCCGAGTCATCGCGTAGGAACAACAGTTCTCAGGGTATTATC
This sequence comes from Prosopocoilus inquinatus, assembly GCA_036172665.1. NCBI lineage: Eukaryota > Metazoa > Arthropoda > Insecta > Coleoptera > Lucanidae > Prosopocoilus > Prosopocoilus inquinatus. The sequence goes on from CM069873.1 coordinate 7,230,849, forward strand.
CATGTTTTCGGGGACCGCGACGCAATAAGGACGAAGAGATTAAAGAACTTAAAATACCAAATTTTTATACTGTATCGATTCAGATGAATCAATTTTCAAGTCGAGGTATTCTCCCGCCTAATGAATGAGGCCTGTATGAAGTGGGCGTTGAGAATTGCCGCACAACTCAGGTGGGATCTAACAATAATTTTTCGAGCACGGGTTTAGGGCAAAACCGGTTGCCTTGGAGTTGGTTACGCCTCAATATTAATAATTAAAATAATTTTTTTTTATTTGCCGATTTGTTAAATCAATAACGGATCCGTTTGACGTCGGTTGGTTCAGAACTACTTTCAAATAACTTGTTCTTAATTTCGATTTTCCAGTTTACTGTTAGGGCAAGGTGCGTACGCACTCACAGAGTAAGTTGCGTTCACAACACGGTTCATAAAGTAAGACGCGGGCATATCCTTAGGACGTTTCATTTGATACTTTTTGCACACTTTGAGTTGAATGAAACCGTTGGTACGTATTTCAATTCCTCTCTTATTTTCTAGTCAAAATTACGCGGTGCTCAACAGTTGGCGTTTAATCAGTCCCCACGCGAGTCACGGCTGAGCCGCTGGCTTTGTGCTGAAGTTAATTTCCCCAGCACAATCTTGCTGATACTCATTAGTTCTCACAAACCTGAAATTCGATTTCACGCGCGCAATTTTCGAGCTGATCTGGGTTTGTGATTTGGACAGTGCGATTTGAGTCTTGTGATGAGAATTTTATGTTTACTCATTGTTCTACGTTCTATGCTTTACGCGTATTACGTATTTTCGTGATCCGATTGAGGCATCAATTCTTTGCCGAATTTGGGTGTCCAGTGACATCACGCATCTGGAAATTAATTTATTATAAGGGACTTTAAAATTCCACCGATCCCACCAGTAGTAAAGGGCACGTAGGGGTATAACTACCTCTGGGCTGCAACCCATTTTAGCTTACGGATGGGGGTTTGAAAGGTGACAATGAAAAAATAACAAAGCCAGAGAAACCAACTATCCCAATTTTCAATCCTTTTGTCGCTATTGCTTTTTAGCAGTTGGTACTTTTCTGCACAGAGGAAAATTACTAATTTTTCATTGTAGGTTGACGATTGTTTATTTGGAGGTGAGGTTAATGCCCTATCACATAAACTATTTTAATTTTACTACAGCAAAGTAGATTATTTTAGTAAAACAATGATCTCATTGCGTGCTGGGAACATTGCTTCGAATTGACATTCATAATGACACTTTTGATAACATTTTGTGGACCACTCCCTTCTTCAACTGAGCTGTTGGGGCAATTGGCTCATGCGAAATAATTTTTAACAGTAAATATTCAATTTAAAGTTTTGGTGGTAACAGTCTCGCCACTTAAAATGTTAATAATTTTCTGGTGTTAGTAGTCCTCGTCACCTTCTGTGACTTTTCGTTTTGCAATTCCGCAATGTGACCGTTGCGTCCCATAAAACGCCTCGTAAAAACAAATTTTATTCTAAATTGCCTCGCATCAAGCCCCATCTAATTCCGTGCACGTCTCCATAACTTTCGCCTTAACGGGCCGAATAAAAATTTCGCAGCTCGCCGCTTAATAAAAGCGCTCGGCGAATCAGTGTGGGTAATTCTCGGCATTCTGCAGGAGTCATAACAATTTTCCGGACGGCCTCAGAATTCCAGATCGCCGATTAGATAAGACGCTGGACCGCGAGCGTTCGTTCTTCTGCGCTTGTTGTACACGTCCAGGAATTTGCATTATTCAATACAGATGCTGGTGACAGATAGAGTAGGACGCAGAGGAGGACTTGCTCTTGGCTAGTACAAAGGGGCCGCCTTGGTTCAGCGAAAGCTCCACGACGTTCTGATTGACGGACTGTCACATTGGTGCGTTAGAAACGACGTACTTACAGATTTGATTGATGATCATGATCACTTTCTTCCGATCAGATACTGTCATCCAAATTAATTGGCCTCAAAGAGGTAGGTAGGCAGGTATCAAAGAAGAAATGTTACTTTTAACTTTCCCAAAAAATCACTTTATCATACTCCTCATTTTAAATTTTGATTTTATGTACAATTACAGTGTGAAGTGGTTTGTTGCGTTTTGGAGTCGTCTTACCGTCAAAACTTAACAAAATAAAAATGCCTTTCTCCCTTACTCGACGTACAATCACGGTCAACGTAATCGAGAATAGCTGCAAGCCAATCACACCCTTACTGATGGTGCCTTGAGGGTCATAAGATTCTCGATCTGCCTCAATTTACTCGATCAAGACTGTACTTTCCAATTTCAAAAAAAAAAAAACATCCTTACGCGATTTCGAATACCGTTAACGAAAAATAATCACACATGCCTAAAAAAGATTACGCCTTGTATGTTATTACGTTTTAGTATAGGTGAACCAATGAACCATGCAGTTTGTATGGTTGCCTGCACGAAAGGCGGTAAGAATATTTTTTTTGTCAAAAAAATTCATATAAATCATGCGTTAACAATAAGGCTGCGCGTAAGCCATTTAATTTCGTAAGTTGCGTTCGAATCTGCGGTATATTCACGCGGTTTATGAGTATCACACAGACCACTTCGTTGAAACACCCTGTGTATGAATGTGACCGCATATTTGGATTTTACATCAAAATTTAGCGCGAATCGATAGGTCACACGATGGCTCCAGCTCGAACCGTTCTGGAATTATTTAATGTTATGGTTTAGTTTATTAATTCCTCCAAAGGGCCAATGAACATGTATGGAGTATGTCAGGTATACGATGTTGTTGATATCATCCTGAAATTTCAAACGACGATTGCAGCAAAACGATTCTACACCGAATCGCTGTGATTCCAGTCGAAATTGCGATTATTTTTAACGGAACATCCTGTATATTATTGCGTTTTCGAATTCCACATCGAAATCTAGTGCGGGTTGATGGGTCGCACGACGGGTCTAGCTCCAACGGTTCTCGAGCTATTCAATGTCAGTTGTAAAATTTATGACGTCAAGTGTTATTTCGCTTGTTTTTGAAGTTTATTAAATACAATAGTTGTACCTTCGTGTTGTCTTCTACCTAATTGTTTACGACGTTAATGGAAAAACAATTGAAGATCGCATGAACGTAATAAAAACGTGTAACACCCTGTATATGCCTACTCACTGAATTGATATGTATATCGCAGATGGGTCGAACTCGAATGGTTGCGGGCAAGTGTGTGTGTATCTTGCGACAAAAAAAAAACAATTGAACGTCTTGTCGTCGAACTACGCGTCATTTTTCCGCCGTGACGTACCGTATACATTATTCTTCCTTGTTCTTATCTCTTTTGTTTTTTAGGTTTAGAGAGAAAATGCCCCGAATATAAATGTTTTTCACTCATACTTCGTTTTACGTTGAAAGAAAAACAACTGAACGTCGCGTCGCGTTTTCGATAGACGCAACGGATCTGAGTTTTTTTTTCAACGTTTCACCCTGTATATTATTGCATATTTGATTCCAGTATGAAGTGATGAATCGCGCCGGGGGTCTAGCGCGAGTATTTTTTTTTTCCCTGTCCTTCAATAACCTTCCTTGAATTTCTCTTTTGTTTTTTGAGTTAGAAAAAAAAATACTAAATATGAAAGTTGTAAATAAAAATTTTCTTTTACTACGATGTTTTTTTTTTCTTTTATTTTTAATATGCGAAGATGTTTGTGAGGGCTGTTAAAAACTAGCGTTTATTGCGTTTCTGAGTGTAAGCGTGCTGAAGATGGCAGTTTAGCTGCCGAAATACGTATCTACTTAAAAAAAATTACTAGGGTAACAGAAGATTTTTATTTATTTTTCTTATCTACTGTCTCCTTAACAATTCTCATGAAGATTGTAGATAAGTATTTCTGTAATACGTCGATTTACGTTGAAAAAGAAACAACTGAATATCGCGTTTTCGCAACCAAGATGTATTCTCACGACTTTCACGATTGCCTGAGCTCATCAACTTTCCTAATTTTGAAACGTCTGAGCAATTTTCCAAGTCTTCCTGAAAGTAAAAAAAAGTAATAATACGCGTACAAAAAATTACTAGTTCATTATTATTTTCCACCTGTATTAATGGGGACAATTATTTTTAAAAATTATAATCAATTAAAATTTTGACAACATGCTTTTTCGTTATAAAATTATAAAAATAAAACTACAATTTCAAAAAAAAAAAGAAACAAGTAGGCACCCCAATTAACACGGTCGTTTGTATGGTTGCCTATACCGAAGGCTCCACGAACAATTTTTTTTTTTTTTGCTAAAATGTAATAGTTTTCCACGATTCACTGAGACTATGCAGTTTTCTTAATTTCCTTACATATTTAAACCATTTTCATGTTTTTTTTTTAACTTCAGAAAACAAATTTCGTACTTTTACCGGATGTACAAAAGTTCTAATTTAGCAAGCAAACGTCAGTTCTGCTAAAATGTTTGTTCCGGGTTAAATTCCTAAAATTACTTTCGACAACCACGTGTGGTATGTGTTTGATTTTGTAAGGTGGTAACATTGCGTCTTCGGAACTGACGCCGCGCCGTTTGGCATCAAGGCTTTCATTGGTTTTAAATGTTCATGCTATTTAATGTTCTGATTGGCCGCCACTTTGGTTCGCGCCAGTTTGTATAAAGGCGGTTTAAACTCAAGTTTAACTGAACCAGGTTTAGGACCGATGTTATAAATAGGTTAACTTTAACTCCCAGTTTGTTTCCATAACAACAATTGTGTTCATAATTGTAACCATGGGAATAAACCAATCGTTAAAGCTAACTGGCCTTTATAATACCGGGCCTTAAAATAAACAAATTCGCGTTGGATCTTAAGGACAATTAATGCACGTATTTATAAATAAAATTTAATGCAGTTTAAACCTTCCTTGTATGTACGAGTGGCCCTCAAACTTTACGCTTCGGCTTTATTATCATCTCGACCCTCGACACATCAAGGCGAGCACACAAGAATTGGTGCGTAATTGTGATAAAAAATCCTTCCTTTCTGGAATCCTTTGAGCCTTGAACGACGTAGGATGTACTGCAAGCAAATTCTTCCGATCGGATAAAGCGGTTCTGCATTGAAAAACAGAGGTAATTAGGTTGCGATGTTAACGTGAGCCATATTTGTAATTTGTGATTCGTTTGTTTTAACAGAGGAATCAGTTTTTTATTCACTCCGTTTTCTTTTACGACTACTTTTCCTATCGGGGAGATGTGCAATTGACTAAATGGGGTCCTAATTTACCGTGGTCGACGCTAATTGTAAGTGAGTGGGCGGTGGCGGCGCTGCGGTGTGCCTTCCGAAGAAGGATCGGTGTGCGACAGTTGGTACGAGCGCCTTGACTGAAGTTCGACGCTTTCGCGAGCGGTGGCGTTGCCTCGCTGAATTTGTTCGCGACTGCACACCGATCAGTTGGAACGCCGAAATCATAACGTACGTTAAGACTCAACATCTCGTGGCTACTTTGTGGCTTTCCTTGCCATTAGAAGCGATTTTCCACGAATTTTGTGTAAGAGTTTCTGAATTTCTAATCGAATTATAAAGCCGGCGTATGAACTACTCCTATAAATTATAAAATTATTTGAGACTTTGCTTGTAAAACGTCTCGTATCGTAAGTATTTATAATATTTTTTTTATTGATATTAAAAGAGCGAAATCGTGTTTCATGGAACGTGTGAATTACAGTGAATTACAAACATTACACCTTCTCGGTTATTAAAAGACTTCTTGCGCAATTTTCTGTTTTCTGTTCGTCGCACGCCCACGTCGTCTAATTAATATCTTGCTGCAACGGTTAAGCTCTTGTTCTGCACAAAGAAGATTGTAACAAATTGCTCTTATCTGGGAAAGCCGCGAAACAGAAAATCAATATTTAACAGTTTAATTGATGTGTTATATTTCACGCGTTTATCTCCGCGTTATTACGCTTTACATAAAAGGATAATCGAAATTGCTGTGAGCGCGGCAACAAAACGAAACCGAACTAATGCATAATTTTACTTTCTCCGCATAATAAATGTCCTTTGGGGACAATAATAATAACACAGTTACGTGTAGTGCCGGATGAAATAAGAATTGCAAAATGCGGCACGGCTCGCTTTTCGTTCGTCACCGTGAGCGTTTTCCAGCTTGGAAAAATCCGCTCAAATTCTATAGAATTATAATCTAAATGTTATACTTAATGATAGTACGGGGCCTCGCTCGCTTACGAGAGAACGTTCGTTCTACGTATATACATACTACGTGCTACGTAGATTTACTAGCTGATTTATGGTCGCGGTTCTCTCCTCTGAGGTTTTATACAAAATAAACCCCGAACCCTTCACATACGCGAAGATTAATTTCACAGATGATTTACAATCCTAACCTGAAGAACATTTTTCATTTCACTATTTTTTATTTCATTTTTGATTCTTGCATCTCATTTTTCTCAGACAAACACAACGAGCATAAAACCTAAAGCGAAACTACATACACATATCATGACCTCATCTCATCTACTACCTACCTACCTTTGAACCACAAGAAGAATGCAGTGACATTAATATTGTTCATCACTACACATTCATACCAAAATTGATGATTTGATTTGATTTGATTTGATTTGATTTGAGGCGCAACAGACAAACGGGGAACGTCAAAGTCCTCTTCGATGGACGCATATTTTTGAAGTCTTTCAAAGACGATGAGGTGATTCATGATTTGCGACTGGGCGGTTCTTTTGAAGCCAGAAACAGAAAATATATGCCAAAGAAAAGGCAAGCTAATCGAACAAAGGCATCGGAACAATACGTGACCAGATGAATCTCACATCAGACGAATCTGCGTGTTGTCTGTGATCATCTCGTGAGAACGGTCGTGCCCAAGCAACCACCACCCTTCAGACACAAGAATTTTAAATGAAATCGCGTGAAGATTACCATCAGCGTAAGCTGATTTTCGGAGGAAGATATAAATTTGGGGGTTTACGTATATTAGAAACTGTAATAAATCCGGGAGACTTAAGCCAGCAGGTATTGTTCCGAAAATAAGATTCACTCTTCGTCGTCGTCTGACCACGTCCCTGACCTTAGGTAAACCGATACGTCAAGACAAGGGCCCCGGCGATGTGGTGGGTCTTGACTTGAGCTGACACGAAAAAGGAGGGGGCATCGCATAACAATAACGTCTGAAATATATTTTCTGATGTTAAAAGGGGACGGCGGCTGTTATCCTGACTACGAGATAAGTCCTGCTGGTTTGTTGATGTGCACGCAGACAATGAATGCATCTCGCTTCTTTCTAGTGTCCACCGAGATTTATTTCATTAATTGGACAGAAAAATGTTTCCCATGGTTAGTTTTGACCATCCTTAAGATCCTGGAGAGAAAAATCGCAGAAGATTTCTTTACGTCCACTCATTTGTTCACGTTTACTTAATTCAAGGTGCGTCCACACTAAGCACACAACGTTAAACAACAGTTCCCCAGACAAGGGTTAAATTTTCCCGCCCGAAAGTTAACCAACGGTTCTTAAATATTCAAATTGCCGGTTGCTTAGGTGTTCGTTTTGTTTGCGGCGACTTTCATTTGCATTTAAAGTAGGTTTCTTAAGCTCACTATATCATATAAGCTGTGCTAATACAGGTATGGCCATTCACACTGATGATGACAGATTGAAAACGAGTTTGCCAGCAGAAAAAAAAAAACAGTTTGCCAGTATCACATACATAATTAATTAATAAAACTCTAAAATACAAGATAGGGCCGTTGAAACGTTGGATAAACTAAAAACATAAGTGCGACAACATCTATCAAACATATGTTTAGTTTAGAGCTTGCTTGATATTCAAGAATTTGCAATGGAAGACGTTTGTTTGTCATAGTCTCTCCATACCTTACGAAGCGTAGCGTACGTGATATAGTAACCTTAAGGGCTTTATATTTGAGCGAAATGAGACTGTTGGCGAACTTTTGAACTACATTTTCTTTGAAGTACTGCTTCATCGATTTTTAACAGTTCGCAACTGTTGGGCGACGCACAAACTCCTGTGTTCCTCAACCATTGTATAACAATGTTTGCTTAGTCTAGATCCACCTTTAAAGACGCTTTTACGTAAAAAACTGTTTACGTAAAGAAACCAACCCGACCCAACCGTTGTTAAACAATGTTTGCTTAGTCTAGATCCACCTTTAAAGACGCTTTTACGTAAAAAACAGTTTACGTAAAGAAACCAACCCGACCCAACCGTTGTTAAACAATGTTTGCTTAGTCTAGATCCACCTTTAAAGACGCTTTTACGTAAAGAAACAGTTTACGTAAAGAAACCAACCCGACCCAACCGTTGTTAAACAATGTTTGCTTAGTCTGGATCCACCTTAAATACGTTTTCACGTAAAAAAAGCGTTTACGTAAGCAAACCAACCCAACCCAACAGTTCCTCAATAATGTTTGCTGAGTCTGGATCCACCATTAAACACGCTTTATCATAAAAAGTGTTTTACATAAATAAATTTGGACGTTAGATTGCAAACAAATCTCATTGCAAAACATGTTATTTACGTTAAGACTCGGAGAACGAAAACGTACGAAGAGGTCAGCGTGTAAATCAATATGATCCGTGGGTGCCAACAGAAGTTTAACAGAAAAAAGAAAACACTGACGAAAATACTTTGTGTTATCAAGAAGGAACGCCAGTTTATAGAACAAAAGTCATACAAAAAAATTGTTTAAAAATAAACAGAAGCCCGAAGAAAGATTTTAGAAAGAAAGTTGCTTAAAAAAAATAGATCGATTCTTTAGGTTTTCATTCACCAACAAACCTCTTGTTTCGAATGCCTGGCCAGCATCGACCGGTTCAGGAGTTACTTTTTTTCGTCGTTGGATTTTATTCCTTTTCTTAAATTAATCTCTTTCGTGTATTGTATTAGCTGATTGATTTGGGCTTCTACGTCGTTCGGACGCGGTTAAGTCAATTAAATTTAATTATGTACAATGAACATCAATTGAATTGCGATTAAATTCAATTCAGGTTTTTTTTTTAATTACTGCAGCAACTAAATTAATTGTCAGATAAAGCGATTCAATATTTTTAATAATGGCGATCGATGCAAAACAAAACAAGCACTTTCTAACGTCATCTCTGACTAATCTTAACGTGGTATGATCTTTGATTGACGTCTGTTGGATCGTAATTGGTGATGAAAGTATCATAAACTGTTGTTTATGAATTGTCCTATGTAGTCAGATTTGTGTTCAACGAAAATTATAGTATTCTACAGCTTTAGAACCGCGACATCGCGCGGCCGAAGTTTTGACCAAGCAAGCTTTGATTCAGGCTAAACACTAAGTACAGTAAAAACTCTTCATTGTGTAAAATGAGCGGCTAAAACCTCGAAAAGGTTGCAAACAGTGCGCAGGCGCGAAGGTCGGCGGTTCTTTCAAATTTCAGCATTTATTGTTGACTTTAAATTAAAAATCCATGCAAATACAGCAGACAACTTCAAAATCAACTTATAAAACAAATTGCGATGTGGTCTGGCGAACAAATTATTACTTTTTTAAATAAAAATTTAAATCAACCACTGGACGTTTTCCAAACTGGGATGACAACTTTCGAAATAAGAATTTCATGAAAACGAAATAAAAACGTCTCTTAAAAATTTTATTAAAAAAAAAATATTGTAGAGAGAGGCACCAATACACAATAATTAAGAAGAAACAAAAACAAACTAAAGTAAACGAGAAAAACGGAGAATAAAGATGAACAGAAAACAAAAGACTATCGTCCATTCTCATTCGCTCAGGAGCAACTGAAATAAGAAAAAACGAAGCCGAGAACCAATGAAAAACCGACGTTTCCGGCGCGTAGTTTTTGAAAAGCAAACTTTTATTTGCTTGTATTTTTTTGCGCAAAAAGTAAAGAAATAGACGACCTTCGATGAAAAAACCTTTTAAAATCAAATCAGGCTTTCATCTGTTTCTTTACGTTTCATTATTATCGTCATTATTTGTTTTTTTTTTTTGCATGAGACGAAAAGTCTGAATATCACAAAAATTGAGCTTTCATTTGTTTCTTGGCATTTCATGACTATTTTGTAAGCAAAAAATACGGATTTTTTTTGAAAATCAAATCGAGCTTTCATTTGTTTCATTGCATTTCACGATTATTTTTTTGTAAGCAAGAAAAATACGAACATTTATTGAAAATCATATCGAGCTTTCATTTGTTTCTTTGTGTGTCGTCATAACTATTGTTTTTTTTTTGTTTCTTTTGTATTTCATCATTATTTTGTAAGTAAGAAAAAATCGGAAATTTGTTGAAAGTCAAATCCAGGTTTCATTTGTTTCTTGGTGTGTCGTCATAACTACTGTTATTTTTTTGTTTCTTTTCGTAAGCAAGAAAATTCGCTGATTTTCGGCTTTTTCAAACTTTGAAAGTCATTTAAATCGAGTTTTCATTTGCTTGTTTGCATTTCATGATTATTTTGTAAGCAAAAGGAAACGGAAATTTTTTGAAAATCAAATCGAGCTTTCATGTGTTTTTTTTTTGTGTGTCGTCAAAACTATTGATTGCTTTATGTTTTTTTTTTCTTAAACAAGAAAATTCGACGGTTTTTCAAAGCCTTTTGAAAGTTTGAAACTCATGTAAGTCGAGCTTTCATTTGTTTTTTTACATTTCACGATTATTTTTTTGTGAGCAAAGAAAACACTAAAGTTTTTTGAAAATCAAATCAAGCTTTCATTTGTTTCTTTGTGTGTCGTCATAACTATTGTTATTTTTTGTTCCTTTTCGCAAGCAATAAAATTCGACGATTTTTCAAGGCCTTTCCAAACTTTGAAAGTCATATAAGTCGAGCTTTCATTTGTTTCTTTGCATATCTTGATTGTTTTGTAAGTAAAAAAGGGAAATCTTTTGAAAATCAAATCGAGCTTTCATTTGTGCCGTCGTAACTGGGATTCTTTTTTGTTTCTTTTTGTAAGCAAGAAAAGTCGACGATTTTCCAAAGCATTTTCAACCTTTTGAAAGTCACGGCAAAGTCAAGCTTCCATTTGTTTCTTCACGCTTCACTTTTTTTTCTAAGCACAAAATGATTTCTTGCGCGAGCCTTTTCAAAATTAAATCGAGTTTGATTAGTTTCTTTCCATATAAATATTTGCTTTTCGTGTTTCATGCAGTTTCTCTTCATTTGTTTTCTGTTGGCCATTTTGATCTATTCTATTCCAGAAATGTCGATCTTCTTTTGTTTTTTTTTTCTTGTGTTGATCGTATACTTTGTGTTTCGACATTCTCAAGTTCTTTTTCAGTTTCTTCTTTGTTCCTGTCGGCCTTGAGTTTCAAACAATCCGCCTTTTTGTTTTCTGTCCGTTTTTTTTAGTTTCTTCTTTTTTCTTGTCAGCCTGGATTTTCCAATAATCCACCTTTTATTTTTTGTCCATCTTGTTATTTTTTACTTACTTCAATGATCGAGTTTTCTCTGTTGTTTCTTATAATAAATTTCTCACTCATTCATTTATTTAGATTCAACATTTCGTACAGAGATTACGTTTTCGTTTTTCTTTTCTGATGTTTTTGGCAATTAACAATTAGCAATTTATTAATGATTGTATATAACTATAAGGACCAAATAATTATTAGATACAACTTACAATAAAGAATTAATCGTAATTGTAAAAGACCGGGCAATCACAATTAATTAAACGAATTGTAATTGTAAGAACCCAACAATTACCATTAGGCCCAGTATTATAAACGTCAGTTAAATTTACTCTACAGTTAGTAACTGTAACCTTAGTAACCTTTATTTTTACAATTATTACTAAGGCATTAAATCGTATAGTAAATTTATTTTACGTTTATAATACCGGACCTTAGTCAAGTAATTTTTAATTGCCAAAATAATTGTATTGTGTCTCAGGCCCGGTTGGCATGGTGATAATTTTTGTATACAATTTGTGAGAAACTGACAGAGAAGTGTCAAATTAACCGACAGTTGTTCACGATGGTCATCTGTCTCTCTAAATTTGCTTAAAATTAAGGTAAATTTCACTCAAAAAATTAACATCGTGATCTACGTCCCTAACACTGATTTAGGTACAGTTACGGCCCTTGGAAATTGGTACTCTCAGAGCTGATGTCAATGTCAAAAATTCGTCATTTTGTATCGTTTTGATGTCAGTATCAAATTTGACAAACTCACAGCAGGATTTAGAGTGATTTGAGTAACGTTTAGAAACGATTTCAAATTTAGGATCAGTTCACACCGGCGAAACGTAGTATTTGTTGTGAAAGTGTACCAGTTTTCAGCGGCCACGGCTGTACTAAAATAAAATTTAAAAAAATGTATTTAAGTCCTGGATGTTTAATTTAATTTACAATGAAGTATATTGTTATTTCTAATTAATTAATTAACACGTTACGCCGTTACTTTGTGATATTCCATTTTAACAAACAAAACACTGATAATTACTTTGTTAATATCACATTTATTTGTCACGCAGTGACTGTAGTTTTAACATTACAGTTTGAAAATGACATTGACAATGACATTGGATTACTTTGTTAATATCACATTTATTTGTCACACAGTGACGCAAGTTTCATCATTGCAGTTTGTAAATGACATTATAATGTTGAAACTGCAGTCACTGTGTGATAAATAAATGTGACATTAACAAGTTAATTATCGGTGTTTTACTTGTCTAATTAATTAAATGGACGGAGTTCAACAGAAATTTCCAATAACTTCGTTTTCACAAAATGAAAACGCACGTGAATCTCATCAGCATCACACAAAGCGAGGCATGTGCGTTTACATGTTCGAAGATATCGGGTCCGTGTCAAATCGATTTGACGTACCCATGTCAATGCAACTAACCGTTCGTGAGATTTATAAAAACTCGTCCGGATTAAACCACCCGCGAATACAATAACAATCGTCGATGACAGCTCGTTCAATCTCACCTATAAATCAATAATCAAAACGGATATCCTCTTTTTGTTCGGGCCAAGTAATTAATTGATTATTTAATTAATTAAAAGGCGAGCTAATGCTTGAGTTTATTTTCTATTTTGTTTCGAGTTTCAACGATTTTTTGACGGTTGAAGCAAGCGGTGAAAGTACTACGTCGTTCGCAAGGAAAAAAAAAAACATCGCGATTTATATTGTTACGCTCGGGGCGTATTTAAGCACTCGTATATCACCGAACGGTGTCGTTGGCATTTACTGTTCGGGTTACGGCCTTATCTCCAACAGGAACATTCGCGTAATATTCTTTGCCTTTGTCCCGAGATGAATCGGCTTGATTTATTATCGCGCTGTTTATTAGATCTTGTCAGGTAATCCCGCACATGTCAAGGGTACGTACGTATTCCAATTACATTCGCCTTTATCTTTATCAGGCGGAAATGAATAACGCACTTCTTTTTCTTTTTAGTACCTATAGCTCTATATCATTTGTTTTCTAGTTCCCTGTATAGAATAATTTTTTGGTTGAACTTCATAATATGAAGGTGCAATTATCTTTAATATTTTTTTAATACCCATTGGACAATACAAGAGTATATTCTGAGCTGAAGTTGATTTCAATTTGCATTCACACACCATCGAGGTACGTCCACCCGATGATATTTATGGCATACCTCTAACAGCTTTCATACGCCGTGCGTTCTGTATTACGTGTCAAAGAATTATATTAATAGTAAATCTGTCGACGGCATTTTAATTATTTTCCCATGGTACGAATTTATCACGCAGGAACGAAACGAAACGAAAGGCTTCAATAAGCAATAACTCAACGACAAGCGACCGCTCGATAAATAAACTTTGCGCGCCGGTTAAACGGCTCCGCTAATGCACACGTGAGTCGGATATTTTTTTATTTTTCTTTTTTTTTTAGTAAATATGGGTAATTACCGCGTAGCGGTGGCCGTTTTTAAGCGGGGCATTTTCTTAATTACTGTCACGAAATGTATTAGGTACGGTTGTTTATTCGCTTGGAAAGGACTATGTAATAATTTTATGATGATCGGCAGAAATATTTTATAAACTCCAGGCCAGCGCTTCTCAACCGGTGCGGGTCGATCATGTATACGAGAGAATCAGAAAATCAAATAGTTACACACATTACAAAGTAGTGTTTTTTATTGAATCATAGTCAATTAGGTTGCGAGTTTCTTAGTTTTGGACTACCAATGGGTCATGAGGCTTAAAAGTTTGAATAACGATGGTCTAGAGCAGCGATGACCTCGGGCGCTCCGAAAGCGCTATCCCCACTCTTGTTTGTTTCGGGAAAACGAGAATTCATTCATAGAAAAGCGCGCGGCAAATAAATACTTAATAAATACAGCGATCGCAGTTGTAAAGCCTAGCGCGGTGGGGGTACGCTTCCCCGCTGAAGCTCATCCCTGGTCTAGAGCCCTTTTATATTTTACCAACATTTGATGGATGGCGTTTCTCTAACAAAAGATTACTTTGCATATATGTACATAACTTACATATCTTATTTGATGTGATCGACTGCGACCCCTCTCGCAAATCTCCTCGCGAGCCACAGGTTGAGAACCTCTGCTTTAGACTAAGGTGAGGTCACAAGTTCATACCCTTCGAAAGTGAGGTCACAGGTTCATACCCTTCGTTTCTTCCCGGTTTTCACGTGATTTACAAATTTACACATCAGTCGTGTGATGTTAGCAAACATCTGGTGGTGGTCATCTGAATGCGACCATTTCGTGCCCAAGTTTTGAGATATATAAACTGACGGACCTCCAACATAATAGGGGCTATTCTGTATCGACTACCTTAAATTTAAAGGTCTGTTGTTATGGTAAATACTAGTTATATAGCTTTTTGATCGGTTGTTACCATACTAACGGTCCGTTAAATTTAACGTGCTCGATACAGAATAGCCCCTCATGTGCACAATATTGTAGAAAATAATTTGTCGAATTATTATAACTGTCCCGGCGGCGGCGCCTAGCGTCTCGATGGTTCTAAATACTTCTCTTGGCGAATTTTAGGTGATGCTGGATTTTACTTGAAAATTCTGGAGGAAATGAAACCTGTTTAAAAAGCGAAGCGCAGACGCGCAGTTTGAATCAGTTTCTATCTAGCAAGTCGTGTTTGTGATTAATAGTGATTGGTACAATGATATATGATAGAGGATACACTTGAGAGAAAAGAGCTCTAGTGTTCTGAATATTGTTATAGCTGTGGGTTCTGGGCGCCCAGGTACACCGCCAGCCCTTCTCACAAGGACTGATACCGCAGGTACGTTCGGGAAAGCTGCAGACTATTCCAGTGCAACCGCAAACACTTCTGGACGTTTCCCTACGCATCTAGAAGTAGGTGTGTTAACTACAAAAACATAACGGGGCGCTGACGCGAGACAGTTCTTATTTAGCGAGCGATAGTGATACTTTTCAGGCGGCTTTTCAGACAACGAATTATAGTGTTATTTGTTTAAATAAATGTTTAGAGAGTGTATTCCTGGTTGTGCAAACGATTGTGTTTTATTAGTTTATTTGAAATTATTTGGCGAGTATTTTTTACGAAACCCGAGGTCGTAACAATATGTTGAATTGGCGACTGGGGAATGAAAGCATTTCTGATTTAATAAACGATTATGATAGAACGTAGATTTAAAAAATAAAATGAAATCGTATCAAAAGAAATAACTGAAGATAGAAAAATTCTGGAAAAAATCGCCAGACTTTGGTAAAGGAAAAGATGATGGTAAAAGATTGAGACAAAAATGAAGAAAAGAAAAACAAAATAAATAAGGCTAGGTGAAAATACGACAAGCAAATCTAACGGGCCTAGGTTACATTTTTTGCCATTTTCTGTGAGTTCCTTGAAAAATAAAATGAGAGAGAAAACAAATGATGTTTGACCGTCTAAATTCCGTCTTCTCGTTTCCTCGGCTATAAAAATAAATCAATTAAAATCGTTTGTTCCGTCTTTTTATCAAAAACAAAAAAATAAGACTATAAGCAAAAGACAGCGGAGAGCTGGAAACAAAAGAAACAAAGACACAAGAATCATTTTTTGAAAAGGAGAAAAAAATTAAATAAAACGTAGCAAAAAAATAATGCAAAACAAAATCATAAAGTAACATAAAAGAAAACACAAAAATAGAAGAAGAATAAATTCAGAATTTGCTTAAATAAATAAAAATTAAAAAAAACAAAAAACAAAAATAGAAGAACAATAAATTCAGAATTTGCTTAAATAAATAAAAATTAAAAAAAAGTCGTGTTTCTTATGTTGTTGTCTAATTTATGACACAGAGGGCGTTGTTTAGTTGTGTAGTGAGTGAAAAATGAATTAAAAAATATATATATTAATTTAGATAAAGGCGCTGACAGGCGGGGGAAATAAATAAAAAATAAAATAAATTAAAAAAGTTTGTAAATTTTTTAGAACTCTGTCAATAAAAAAAATTAAAGTAAAAATAAATTAAACATAGATACCTCCAATTAAAATTCGTTGTTTCAATGTAGATGTACAGAATGCGTAAAAAATATTGCACTAAGGAAATTATATCCAAAGGTTTGACATTTGGCAGCCGTGTTAAATTGTTTACAAATATTTTTGGGGTGATTTTTCTTTTGATTTGGGCAACGGATCTTCGATTTTTTGCTTGCATCACATGAGAGATATTTTCTCTTTCAAAAATGCGTAAAAGTACAAAATCACTTTTATTATAAAACAAACAAGATAAAAATGGCGGCATCCAGCAAGCACTTATTACATGAAACAAATGAAATTCATGTAAGACGCTGGATTGGGTTGGGTTGTGTTTTTATAAACAGTTTAACTCTACCAAAGGTCAAATTGTTAGACGTCATTCCACATTTTCCCATTTCCATATCACCCTGTATAATGAATCACCAAAAATAATTATTTTTGCTTGGCCTTATTAACTCATAAAAATGAACATTAATTTAAACAGCAAGGCAAGATTCTGTGTACCCATCTCATCGCCTCTATCTTTCTCTATCTGTCTGTCTGTCTGTCTATTCATGAAACTGAAACATCATGCAATCATTAATTTTTTTATTTCATCGGAATGAAACATGTTTGTAAGTACTTAATAGGCGGTTTCTTCTTAATTTACAAAACACATAAATTTAGGACTGACGTTAAAAAGGATTTTAAAACTCAAGATTTTACATCATCAGACAGGCAGACAGAACGTAAAACGTAAGAGTTAAAAAACAAAACTTAAGTAAAACGGTTAAGTACGACTTGAAAAGATTAAATGTTGACAACAAATTATATTGGTGCAGTGAGTAGGAAGAATTGAAATTCGGCAGGAAGGAAAATCAAAATCTCGCATATTCTTATTAATTCTTGCGGCCCGACTATCCTGTTATTTTGAAAATAAAAACGAAAAAAAAATTAATTAATTAACTAACAATCATGATTTCTCGCTGAGCTTTATACTTGGATATTCGGTTTTTTGGGAATGCAGTAGATTATTGTGCCAGTTTAATATTTTTAATAGAGTGTTAATTAATCGT
This sequence comes from Prosopocoilus inquinatus, assembly GCA_036172665.1. NCBI lineage: Eukaryota > Metazoa > Arthropoda > Insecta > Coleoptera > Lucanidae > Prosopocoilus > Prosopocoilus inquinatus. Next base: position 7,248,361 of record CM069873.1, read on the forward strand.
AATTGTGTTTTAATTTAATCTCTGTTGTAAAACCACAACAGAACTCATAAAACCAAATAAAGGAATATTTTATTCGCAAAGAGAATTTGAGTTTGAACGTTGGACGGAAAATCATTTTAATTTCACTTGGCACGCAGCTTCCACTTTTACGACGTCAAGCTTGTGAAGCTTTCTTCGAAGCTTCCCATCGCGATTTCAATTAAATTACAAAGTCGTGACGTACGATTAAATTACTCAACGGCGGCGCGGCGATTCGTTGTTTGCGAAATTTGCCCCGTTACGCCCCCCAGTTAATTAGTGGGAAACGCGTGAAATTTCTTCGCGCCGTTCGAATAATCCTCGTAGCTGCAACAATAAATTTCATTTATCATCAACAAACACTGTTTCCATGTAGGTGGTCCCGGAGTTTACATTCGTTCCATTAATAACGAACGTCCTTCCGGCAACGCCGAGAGTTTAAACGACCAAAGGCAAAACACCGCAACGCCGCTCGCCGCAGGTATGTATGTACTATAATGCTCAACAAAAACGACATCCCTGCGAACAAAATGCACCTTTACGAACATTGGGCGGAGCCAACCTGGGCATTGAAATTGTTACTCGATATTATTACGCTTCTACTAGAGTGAAAAAAATTAACATTAATTTAATTTTTCACTGTTCGCCTGCTCCTAAGTTCGACACTGGTCAAGACTTAGGGGCAGGCGAACCGAGTCCACCCGCGTTTTCAGGGGCCCCAAGTCATCCGCAATATATGAATTTTTCAATTTTTAACCCGAAAATCATATAAAAACGACAATATTTGTGGATCTGTATAAGATGAAGATAGAAGGTCCATTCAGTTAACAAGAAAAATAAAAATCTTAAAACATATAAACAAACAGTACATATAAACAAATAGACGTCCTTAATACTCCCCTTAACAAATCCTTTTCCCTTTAATGGCCGGTTGCACCAAACACTTAAGTCGAGCTTAATTTTAAGTACTGCTTATAATGTGACATTTGATGTTACACAACATTCAGTAAATCACAATCTAAGCGGTACTTAAAGTTAAGCTGGCCATTAGAGAAACAAAATTTTCGAGCAGCTCTTATTCCAAAACTAACATCTGTTGTATGAGGACTAGAGTTTATGGTTTGAAATAATTAACTGTCGATATTATAATTCGATAAACTAATAGGTTGGTTAATATTGGTGGACCCCCTTACAAATTTTATTAATCTTCTTAAAACAGTATGTCTAGATACACTGATTCTATTTGATTTTATTTAATTATTTTTATCGTATTTTGTCTGTATTTGAATCAATTTGACTTAATTTTATATTTGGATTATCAGTTTGATTCCCTTTTGTTTCTTCTTTGGTGCTCTTCATTCGGTTTGACTAATCGTAAGTGTTGTAGAATATTTACTTTCGCCTTATCTTCATCACAGATCGTCTTTTATTTTGCTTTTTTAATTTAATTTAATTTGAATTTGTTTAATTCAATTCTTATGATAAATTCGATATTTTTAGGACGATCAATTTTTTCAAAAAACGTCTGACGTCGATTTTTTGCCCTTTCCAGATACCATATTTAGTGCTACAGGGTGTTTGCAGAAAGCTACTATGCGAGTGTTAAAATTAAAAAATAAATAAATAATCGTCGAATTATTTCCACTCTACACTCCGTAATTAATTGATATACCCTTATTTTTTCTTTTATTCGATTTCAATTGATTTATTTTTATTTTTATTTTATTAATTCATCTTTCATTCGATGCGATTTTATTTTTTAATAATCAGTTGATCGTCTTTTGTTCTTTTGTTTCTTTTTATTTACTCGACTTGAATTTATCTTACATTTTGATCTCGTCGATCGATCGCCATTTTTGTTTCCTCTTTCAGGAGATTTGATTTTATTTTTTGATTATCAAAAGAACGTCTTTTGTTTTTTCTTGTTTACTCGATTTGAATTTATTTTACATTTTGATCCTTTCGACTGATCCTCATTTTTATTTGTTTTGGCTTTTAATTCGATTTGATTTTACTTTTTAATTAAATATATTTTTTTCCTAACATTTAACCATTAATTTCTTTTTATAATTTTTATTTGCATATGTCATTGTATGTTTTCTTTTTCGTTTGATTTAATTTGATGCGATTTTTTTTTATTTTTTAATTATCACGCAGATTGACTTTCAATTATCGGTTGATCGGCTTTTGTTTTTGTTTCTTTTATTTACTCGACTTGATTTATTTTACATTTTGATCTCTTCGATCGATCGCCATTTTTGTTTTCTCTTTCAGGAGATTTGATTTGGTTTTTTGATTATCAAAAGAACGTCTTTTGTTTTTTCTTGTTTACTCGATTTGAATTTATTTTACATTTTGATCCTTTCGACTGATCCTCATTTTTATTTGTTTTGGCTTTTAATGCGATTTGATTTTACTTTTTAATTAAATATATTTTCAATAACATTTAACGATTAATTTCTTTTTATAATTTTTATTTGCATCTGTCATTGTTTGTTTTTTTCGTTTGATTTTATTTGATGCGATTTTTTTTTATTTTTTAATTATCACGCAGATTGACTCTTAATTATCGGTTGATCGTCTTTTGTTTTCAGTTTCTTTTTATTTACTCGATTTGAGTTTGTTTTACATTTTGATTTCTTCGATCGATCGCCATTTTTGTTTTCTCTTTCAGGAGATTTGATTTGATTTTTTTATTATCAAAAGAACGTCTTTTGTTTTTTCTTGTTTACTCGATTTGAATTTATTTTACATTTTGATCCTTTCGACTGATCCTCATTTTTATTTGTTTTGGCTTTTAATGCGATTTGATTTTACTTTTTAATTAAATATATTTTTTCTTTAACATTTAATGATTAATTTCTTTTTATAATTTTTATTTGCATCTATCATTGCATGTTTTTTTTCGTTTGATTTTATTTGATGCGGTTTTTTTTTATTTTTTAATTATCACGCAGATTGACTTTCAATTATCGGTTGATCGGCTTTTGTTTTTGTTTCTTTTATTTACTCGACTTGATTTATTTTACATTTTGATCTCTTCGATCGATCGCCATTTTTGTTTTCTCTTTCAGGAGATTTGATTTGATTTTTTGATTATCAAAAGAACGTCTTTTGTTTTTTCTTGTTACTCGATTCGAATTCATTTTACATTTTGATTCTTTCGATCGATCCTCATTTTTTGTTTTCTCGATTTGATTTTACTTTTTAATTATGTATATTTTTTCTTTAACTTGTAACGATTAATTTATTTTCATAACTTTTATTTGCATCTATCATTGTTTGTTTTTTCTTTTACTTGATTTAATTTGGCACGATTTTTTTTTATTTTTTAATTATCAAGCAGATTTACAAACTAAATCTTTAGATTGACATCGATTCGACGACTTATTTCATCTTAGTTTTACACATTTTTATTTTCGTCCTATCTTCACGTTCGTCTTTTGTTTCTGTTTTATTTGATTTGGCGATATATTTTTTTAAATTATCAATTAATCGTCTTTTTATCTTTTATAATCACGATCGTATTTGGACGGCAGGTGCCAGACCTGACCGTAGTCGACCAGTTAATTACTTCTCACCGCAGTTTCAGGCCTTCGTGTCTGTATATTGCCGTAAGGGCCAACAAATTGCCGAGTCGCATCGTTTCTGGTGAGCACCATAGTACATAATATCCTTATAATAAATTTATTTACGCTTAAAGGACGAATCGAAACAAACGTGTTTGTATATTGCCGTAAGAGCTAGCAAATTGCCGAGTGGCATCGTTTTAGGTGAGCATCATAGTACATACGTACGTACCTACTATTCCTTTTGTATCCACTACAATTAAGGATTCAGGGAATAAACCAGTCAAGCAACCACATTCTTATTCTTCTCCGGCACGATAAAATCAGCGAACAGGTGCTGAGAGGATTCTTTTAAAGGTTTCGTTTTTTTTGAGTTCAAATTCGAACGCCTTGTTGGACCGTGCGTGGTGCGTGAATTCAGGCACAATTTGTCCCTGAAGATTACTCAGCGGGCGTTGTTACGCAACGTCGTTATTTAACTGGGTTACCGTGGCTTATTGTTCTTGGGCGATTAGTCTTAATTATGGCTTGCGAAATGCGTTCGTTTGTGTAGGAGGGCCGCGACTTAATGTGTCACCACCATTGTTGTTCCTACCATTTTAAGCGTAACACAAACCACTTACAATCTACTTGCACATTTAAATCATTTAAATTCTTTTTAGTTTCATTTTAATGTGCCTTTGAGCCTGTTTTTTTTTCTCTTTTTTTAGTTTGACGGCCACCACGTGTGTAGGTACCTTAGCTCGGCGCAAAATGAAGTGATTTAAATCTCATTTTCCTTGGAGATGTTCTTTTCTTCACAGAGGCGGCCTTAATAACTGTGAGGCCCCGGACGAAACATTTTTGGGGGGCTCTTGGGATAGGGGAAAAAATTGTCCTCTTCGCATTATAAAAAGCAAGAAATACTAAAATAATTGTAAGCCACTTTTTTGACAAGTTTCAATTTTTAAAATATGTCGTTATATGAAAATGTAATGTGAAATAAAAATGTAACCGTGGAAACAAACTTTGAAGTAAAAATATGACTATGAAATAAAAAGGTAACTCTAAAATAAAGTTATACAAAATAAAATAACGTCAAGTCTAATCAAACAAAAACCAAAGAAGATCGTGGATGAAGACAGGACGAAAATAAAAATGCGTAAAACTGACAATAAGCCAAATCGATAAAAATATTGAAAACAAGTAAATATTAAAGATTAAAATGTAAAATTAAATAAACTCAAATTGAATAAATAAAAAGAAAACAATTCAATCAATTGATAATTAAAAAAAATCGTATCAATCGTATTTATTTTCCTGTCCTGTTTGATTTTACTTGACATCTTTTATTTTATTATCTATTGATCGTCTTTTATTTCTTTTTTTTGCTTTTACTCAATCTTACTTTGTACTGCATTTAAATTCCGTCGATTGATCATCATTTTTACTCTCTCTTTTGATTGATAGTCTTCTTTTTCTTTAATTTTTACAAATTAACTTTTGGATTATGATAAACATGATAAAATTCGATTCAATTTTTAAATCAATTTGATTGATTATTAGTTTTATAAAAAAAATTATTTTGGTCGTAACATTATCGTCATCTCTCATTCTTTATTCTTTACTTGACTTTATTTTGTTCAATTTTTAATAAAATCATTTGATCACTGATCATCACCGATCGTCTTTTTTATTCCTTACTTGACTTTATTTCTTTAGTTTTTGTTTTTTAAGTATCAATTTATTATTTTTTGTTTCTGTGTAGATATCTTCTGGTTGATTTTATTTGACTTGCTTTAATGTTTTAAATATCAATCGATCGCCTTTTGTTTTTTTTTTCTTTTATTTAATCTGACTTTATTTTTACCCTTAAATCTCGTCGTTTCGTCAATTTTTAAATCAATTGAACTCATTATGAGTCTTATAATATTTTTATTTTGGTCGTAACATTATCCTCATTTATCATTTTTATTCTTTACTTTACTCTCATCTTTTATTTTTTATTCCCCATTTGACTTGTTTGACCTCTGTTTTTTTTCCTTTAATCGATTTCATTTGTTTTGTTCTTAGCTTTTATTGTGGACTGATTATCTTATTTTGTGTTTTTTTCTCCGGTTTGATTTTATTAGACAAATTTTATTTTTTACTTATCAATAAATTGATCGTGTTTTGTTTTTTTCTTCTTACTCGATTTAAGTTTATTTTAATTTTTGTTTTTTCTTTTATTCGATTTGACCTTACTTAATTATTAATTGATCGTGTTTTCTGCTGTAATATTTACAGATTAAATTTTTGAATGCCATAAAATTCGTTGGTTTTTACGTCGATTTGACTTATTTAGATTTGCTTCCATCCTACCTTCGACGAAGTCGACGATCGTCTTTTGTTTTTGTCTTATTCGGTTTGACTGTATTCAGGGGGGTGTTTATTTTGATATAATCGTTTTCTTTTCTTTGATTCGAGCTGATTCAATTTTTTTCTTAATACAATTTGGAAATCTTCTACACTGTTAAGACAAGCCTCCACCAACGCATCCACTAAGCAAGTAGGTAAAAAACCCTAGATTTTCATCGACCCCCCAACCGACTCCTAAAAGGTTCAAAATCAAACGAAAGAAAAAACAAAAAAAAATATGATAGACGAAAATAAAAAATATTAAAAAAAATTAATTAAATGTCAAAGAAAAAATATAATAGGAAGATAAAATCAAATCGCATAAGGGAGAAAACAAAAATGGCGATCCATCGAATGGATTAAAATGTAAAATAAAGTCTAAAGTAAAATGTCTACGGTCTACAACAAACTGCCTAAACATCTCAAACAGTTATGTTATTATTTAAAGCAAACTTAATTAATTAATTCTAAGAAGAGGCCAAAAATTATTGCAGACCATAAAATCTAGTCCTCATAGGACAGATGTTATTCCATCTAGGAATAAGAGCTCGTCGAAAATGTTGTTTCTCAGAAAGCACGATTTGTTAAGGGAGTATTAAGGGCATCTATTTGTTTATATGTATTGTTTGTTTGTTTGTAAGATATTTATTTTTCTTTTTGACTGTATACAGCTTCTAATATGTTCATTTTATACAGATTATTTTATATTTTCGTGTTTATATGATTGTAGGTTTTACGCAGATATTTGATAATCTTCATTCTGGCTGAACTATCGCGAGTTAAAATGTTGAAAAATTCATATGTATATTGCAGATGGCGCGGGGCCTCGGGCGGTTGCCCAGTTCGCCCGCCCCTAGGACCGCCACTGTCTATATTCAGTTCAACGACTTTTGGCGCACTCTTCTGTAATTTCTGTCGTAAAACCAGCAAGTAATCGTACGTAATCTCAGCGCGTCATATTTCATGTTCTCGGACGTAATCCCATCGTCACAACATAAATCACTTCTTCAGCGTTTCAGCGTTTTTCAAGGTCGCATCGCTTTTTATTTATTACACGACTGCGCGAGCTCGAAAACGAAACTTGTTCGGATTTTGTGCATACTATGTATAACGTGCGTATAAATTTCTTTACGTTAACGGTTTACTTACTTACTTACAGTTACGTTAAATTCGACGTTCGCCAATTAATTCGACGTTAAAGGATTAAGAATTCTACAAGACCATATAAGAGAGAAAGAGCGTTTAGATATCTTAAATTGGGTCGTTTGAAAAGAAGAAGAAGAAGAAGAAGTGACGTAAACACGCGCGCGTTTACTAATACGGGAGGGTATTGTTGATGAAATGATTGGACTTCTTGAAATGTGCCGCTCACCTCACATGCCATTCCCTTCCGAAGGAATGAATACAAAACTTAAAAGTAGTACATAACGCAATGAATGCGAAGAAAAGAATAACGAATATAACACAATCGGTCAAACAAACACACCAAAGAAAGTTTCGTTGTGTTGTCTCTATGTTATACCTTTAAACGCCAATTAATTACCGTTTTGTCTGCGTTTTATTTATTGTTGCGGTCATCCGCGGAACGATACGTTTTCAAATATAGTATGTAGGTTAGGTATTATCGATGTAAGAGGTTCACCGGAGTTGATGGCTGTAACACATCAACCTAGGGCGATCGGTCCATCAGGAAGAACTTAAATTCTAACACACATACGTGTATTGCGGACGTTTTATTGTGGCATTTAAATTACGCCGAGGTGCGGTCCGTTAATTGAAACCCTCGACGACTTGTCGGCGGTGTTCTACAACTGTCTGTATATGTGCTGTATCAGCTAAGAAGAAAAAAAAAGAAACTACTTTATCGCTTGTATCTTTACAACAGAACACAGAAAAAAAATTGGAAATAGAGTTTCAGTAAATCTACATACGTACATACCTATAACAACTGTGAGGAGTGATTATTTACCTGCATAATAATTAAGTTTTAAATAAGTTTCTTAAACAAGCTATTTTTTTTCATTATCATCAAATCTTGTAGCGAAACCGATAAATAAACTTTCAATTTTATGCATATATTGACGTGACTGATAACATAACCTTTTAGGCACCTAATAATTACTAAAGCGAGGATGAAATAGTACCGTCGCAGCAATATCCGTGCGGAAGTCTGGCGGCACGTTATCCGATTTCGACCGCCGATATACTTAAATCGAAGTGTCAGGATTAATTAGGGCATTAACTATCATAAATACCGTGAGCCGCAGGGAAAATTGTCCAAGCCTTGCCGCCACTGGCTTCGTGACGTATAACTGGACCGCTGTAATTATTGCTCCGCTCTTCGTAAAGTTTGAGTAGCGAAGTGACTGATAAATAGAGACAGGGACTTTTTAATCCTCGCTTTAGTTATAACATTTGCTAATAGAAAATACGGACAATCAGAAATGCAGGGTGAGCAATTTCGACTGACCCCAAGTGACCCAGGTTTAACTTGCCGACACTGTAATGTTGATATTGTTTCTTTTTTTTATCTATGGTGTTTGCCCAACGGGATCCTAAGTCATAGACTTGTCAGGTCCTCAGAAGCGGAAGTGTATTTTTGTGTGTGTAAAGTGTTCCATGGCTTTGTTATTATACTTCCAAACCTCTTCGCCGTTGAAGGGTAAGCAGTGTCGAATTGTATCCCCAACACTGAAGGGTACCTGAAGTGAGTAACGACCACCTCCGAGAAATATCTCGAGCGGAGTGCGCACCCGCGGTCGGTCCCTTACCACTGAAGGTGGACAGTTCAGACATTCCAAGTTAATAAGCAAAGTTGCCAACTTGATGCATTTTACGATATTTATGAATGAAAGGATGAATGAATTATGATTGTTGCCAACTTGATGCATTTTACGATATTTATGAATGAAAGGATGAATGAATTATGATCGTTTGAAACAAAGGAAAGCTCGAATAACAACTTAGTATAAAAAAATAAGTAAACCAGAAAACAAAAGAGTCAAGAGTGACAGGAAAATAAAAATATGAACAAACAATATTAGAAGAAGAGCCTTTCTGGAACGGAGTAAATTAAATCACAAACAAAAAAAAAACAAACGAAAATGCACACAAAGTGTTACCGTCACTGTAACACGAGAAGTTAATGCGACAAAAAGAAACAGGAAATGATAATTAAATAGAATGAAATAAAAACAAAATTTGGCAAAACCATCGGGACGGGAAATTTGACTTTCCAAATATTTTTTGTTTGAAAGAAAAAATAATGAAATGTAAAGAATCAAAAAATCAAAGAATTGTTTATATTTTTTTTTGCAAACAATGAGAAATAAAAAAGAAACAATGAAAGGCAAAGAAACAAATGGGCGCTTGATTTATTTAACTTTCAAAAGCGGAATTCGTTGTTGATTTTTCTTACTTAAAAAAAAAGGAACCAAGAAAACAATGAAACACAAAGAAATAAATGAACTATTTGATTTCGAAAGGCTTTTAGTGAGCAGTCGTTTATTTTTAACAATATAAAAAAGTTTGAAAAAATAATGAAATCATAAGGAACAAATGAAAGTTTGATTTTTAAAAGGGTGGCGCCGGAAACCGTCGATTTTTCTTTTATTTTCAGCTTGTTTTTCGCTTACTGTGAATCGATGGATGTCTTTTGTTTTCTGCTCATCCGATTGAATAAGTATTCCTGTCATCCGTCAAACATTACTCGTTTTCATCAAATTGACGAAACTAACTTGATGAACTTTTTGACTGAACACTCGTTATAATACAGTCAAATCAATTCTTAAATACGTTAGTACTTTCTCAGAAACTATTGTAGTGATCTAATGCGTGACGAATTAGGCCGGTATTCATAAACCAAACTTACGCTATGCGTTCGTTTACAGTTCGCTATATTTCATAAACGGTATGTATTTCTCACATTGTAAGAAAGTAATTCACAAAATATTCATCATACTAATTATGCGCCAAAAATGTGGGAAATATGCTCAGTTTATGAAATATAGCGATTTTTAAGCAGATGCATAGCGTAAGTTTGGTTTATGAATACCGGCCTTAGTCTCACATGCGCGCGCAAAAAGTCTCGACGCTTCAGCGAACGTCTGTCTGCTGCTGAATTTTCTGAGCGGAGAAACTTCGCTGCGCCGTCCCGGGATATTTAAGCGATCGGCCGGAGAAATAAAGACATGATTCGCACTGGAATTTACAACTAATCGTTCGCTTTACTTTTAAATAAATTTGTTTATATTCCGCGTTAAATAAATTAGTGTTTTGTTGTAACAATTTAAATACATCAGTTTGTTAGGTAAATCGAGTTTTTATTTTCGAATAAATTTAACGTACATATAAGCAAGTACAAATATTAAAATTCTAACGCAATTCTAGAAACAAAGTTTAGACGCTCATCCTTTCACTAATAATTAATTAATTAATCGAGATTGGTTCAAAGAAGTTTATAATTTCGCTAATGGCATAGACGCGTTTCAAACTAAGCCTCTAATAAGTTATAAGCGCATATTTAAGTGCAGCTGTTTTAACTGATGGATTTATTAAAAAAAAAGAACAAGAAAGGGTTGGTGAAGTGACTGATAAACTAAGGTAGGGACTTTTTAATCCTTGCTTTAATAATTACCAATATCGTAGAAGCTAGTCCTCGTTTCGAGGTTTGTGGTTTTTAAAAAGTGCGAAATTTTTCCTATAGGAAAAATTCCACCGTTATTAAGGGTGGGATTGTGATCTATCTTCCTTTCGGATTACTTCTCTGAGTTTTGTTGATATACACTATTTAATATTCGATCTAATAACAATAAAATGATCTTATCAAATAATGAAAGTCAATTTTAAAAATGATCTCGGTAGTTCGCACATGGTTAACTTCTTACGTGAAGGCGTGCATTGATTAATAACCTCCAATAATTTAAACGCGAGTCGTTTTGTTTGCTACACATATCACCGCTAAATGTCGGTCGTTAGTAAACACTCCGGCCGGCAATTACAATTATATAAAAGGTACAATTAAAACAAGCGTTCTGCTTTCAATCGCAAGATAAATCAGGAAATTTCTCTAATCAATTTAGAGGTGAGACAGGCAGCAACACCTTAACAAACCGAAAACGACGGTGTCGCACATAGGCGGCCTGAGCGCTCATTAAAGCTCGAAAAAGCTCGTCCAATAAACTGCGGCCTAATCTTTGCAGATCTGCATCGCAATTAGAAATTTACGTACTTAGCACCGCGAGACATATGTGTATGTGTGTGTGTGTGAGTTGGTAGTGAAATAAATCCACGCTTTATAGTATAAGCAGGCGAGGAATATTTATTTATTTAATAGATTCTAATGTGGAAGTCGTAATTGATTCATTACGCCGCGGACTATTTTATTTGTCAGCCTTGTAATTACCGGCTAACAAAGATTTATTACTAAATTTAATATACTTCAAATGAGGCGTATAATTACATGTATCTGCCATCTATCTCGCTTGATGTTTATTTATGTCGAGCGTAATAATTAAAATCGTGTATAAAATTTAACAAAACACAGGTAACGACGCTGACGAGATGTTTGACGCTCGAGATGTTTGACACCAAGTTCGACGACATGTTTGTTTCACTATTTCACGTCATGCAAATATAAAATAACAAAACGATCAATGACAGTTCACTTAGGCCAATGACTTTGAATCTAAGGAGGCGATGTGATAATGCTAAACTTCTATTACGGAAATTCTGATCAATGGAATGGCAGCTTGACAGAAGTGAACCCACCTTAGATGTCTCTCTAGATTCAAGCTCATTGATGTTTTCTCGAGACTGTCAAATTAAATGATCAATGAGTTTAACTCTAGGGAGACCTCATAATACTAAACCTCTATTACGTAAAATCGGATCAATGGCTTAGCTTGACAGAAGTAAAGCCACTTTAGATCGCTTTTGCCATGTGTCTCTAGATTCAAGCTCATCGTTTTTTTTTTCGAGACTGTCAAATTGACTGATCAATGAGGTTGAATTTAAGGAGACAACGCAATACTAAACTTCTATTACGAAACATCGAATCAATGGATTGTCAACTTGACAGAAGTGAACCTTCCTTAGATCGCTTTTCGTCATGTCTCTCTAGCTTGAAGCTCATTGATTTTTTTCTCGCGTCTATCAAATTGACTGATCAATGAGGTTCAATCTAGGGAGACGATTATAAATAATAATACTAAACTTCTATTACGGAAAATCGGATCCATGGAATGACAGCTTGATCGAAGTGAATCCACCATAGTCGTCTCCATGGATTCTAGCTCATTAATTTTTTCGCGAGACTGTCAAGTTGACTGATCAATGAGGTTAAATCTAGGGAGACGACGTAATACTAAACTTCTATTACGGAAAATCGAGTCAATAGATTGTCATCTTGTCAGAAGATCGCTTTTTCGTCATCGATTCAAGCTCACTGATATTTTTCTCGAGTAAAAGCGTCGAGTATCACGTAAAGGATAATCAAAACTGCTTGTCAAGGATGTAAGTTATCCGGTTAAGACAGCAAGTTTATGAGGGTGTGCTTTAGCTTAACCTGCGTGCATTCACACGGTTGAGGTTTACGGGCGAAATGCAATTAGCAGTAAAATCAAGCTAACGCGTTACGGCGACGCACTTTATGAACCAATTACGATCGCAACGCTATTCCTTTCGGCGGCCAAATAGGTCGTGATGAGATGGTGCAAGGGGGCGGTCGCAGACATAATTGGCAAAGTTTAACAATTCGGTTCTCAAATCCTCTTATTTTTCAGGTTAGGATTCTTCTCGTTTCTAGGTTAGAATTTTTAAATTTTGCAAAAATCACTCTTCAAATGGTTAAAATGATGTGTAGAAACATTTCAACTCAATTCAAAATTGATTGAACAAGAAACATCGAAAGAAAAAGGAACACAGGAAGGTGAAATCGCTTGCAAATATAAAACTATGAAATTAAGGCAAACAGATGAATACTGCTTCTTAATTCTTGTTTTTTCTTGGCATTCGACTAATTCCAATCATCTGTTAATTTAATGATCTTTGCCAGAATGTTTTATTTACAACCAGAATTTTGACATTTTCGTGATTTGTTTGTGACGTCATTGCAACCTTCCCAATAAAAATGAAGCTCTTCTATAAACGTAAATCGAGATTCGCAATGGTCTTCAAAACATATACTGTTTATTCGGAGTCTATGGTGGTGGGAGAAGAAAGTCTTGTTAAACCACCAGATGCACCAGCGAGGTCTGAAAGTCTTGTTAAACCGCCAGAAGCACCAGCGAGTGGTTGCTAATGGTTTGTGGTGAGCTTTTATATGCGTTTTCTGGAGTGGGGATTGACGCAGTTTGCCATTAGGCCAATCAAAGGCCAGCGCAGTCGCATCTTATACGTTGAAGGCGTGGTTTTATTCTGTGCTTATCCCGGTGGTTGCCGTTCAGGCCCGATGGGTTTCGAACGTTGATTTGAAACTATTTTATTCTATTAAATATTTAAATATTTGGCTGTTTGGAAAAATAGAATATAAAGAGTTTATTACCGAACCCACGAGATTTTTACATAGAATGCTATTCATACTTGCTTAGAATTTGTGAGCTTGTATTACCGGGTCACAGACTATAACAAAAATATACTAATCATAGATTAGGAATAGATTGATAATGACTGCTTCGCGTCAATGTGGTTTTAATACTTACTGAAACGAGACCGGTTTTAGGAGTGTATTCAAAAACTTCCACGTCCGCCTTCATGCTCATTAAATGCAGATTACCAAATTCATTCCAAAAACTTATCTTACAGAAACAGATCTCAAGTCTCGATGTACGTTTAGCACATATTTATGTTAGTGAATACATGCAATCGTTTGTTTTTTTTTCTTTTTTTATTCGTTTTGATTCCCTCTTTTGTCATTTTCTTTGTCAGTGCCGGTAACTAATTTATGTATTTTACAACAATTTGTAACATCTTCTCAAGGGCATTTGAAAAATAGCACGCATTTTAACGTTTCATTAACCGTTTGATAGTTTCGTAACGAACTGTTGAGATTTTTTCCATTTTAAACTGTTGCACAAATTGTTATCAAATTTTCGTTGGACAAAATCTAGTTTTTAAAGAAGGCATTATACAAGGTGACTCAAGAAAAATTGTAAACTTTTTTTTATGTAATATTTTAAGTAAAAAAGTTGATACATTGATACATCGTCAACTTCAATGTACTTTTGACTTTTCCTAAGAAATCTCTGCATCAACCTTTTATGAAACACATTGCAGCAACAAACAACGTGGGGTTATAACTGTCAACACATTCAAACTGAGCGCGCATCGGGTATTTACGCGCTAAATTTAAACAGCTGTATCTCCGTAAGACGGAAAATTTTGGACACACGGTTATAAAAACCTTTTCACTTAAAATAGCCGTTGCTACCACGTTCTAAAGTATTTTACAAGTCCTTCTGAAAATCATCCGGTATTTTATATTTCAAAAATGTTGTTGTGACCAGAGAAAATAACGGCCCATTGGCAACAGTGAAGAGCAAAGGTTAATTCCTTATTATACTTTTATAGTTTACATGAAATCAATTTTACACAGCTTCATGATAAGTTGCTATGATAATTCTATCAAAAGAAAAAATATTTAAAAAACAAGCAGTCCTAAAAAATATTCCAAAAATTGATAACTAGTAACCACTATGGTCAGTTCTTATCACCTAATGCTTGCAACTTTTTAAGGTTATGTCTCTAAAATGGTACCATTACACGTGAAATAGTTTTACATGCAGTTTGTAACCATGTGAAGGTGGACCTTGAGTTCAGTTAGACTTAATTTGAAATTGAGTACTAATTTTCAAAGAGTTTTAATTTTTGAGTGTCAGTTCTTTAAAGATTTACTTTTTTTTAGTTCAAGCTAAGGTAAAACTCGTTAGATGGCAGCACCGAAAAGCATTGTTCAAAACATAAACTCAGACCTGGACATCGTACATCATCGTTGTACATAAACTTGACAATTTTTTTTTAAATCAAAATTTTTATTTTATGTAATTGAATAACTTACGTCTGTAAAAATGTCATAATTTTTTACTCTAGGTATTTTGTTTAAGAAAAAATTATTTAGTTAACACTATTAAAGAAAAAATAAAGAAAAGACGACAGAATTTCCGATAGGACTAAATAATTAAAAAAAAAACAAATTTATTTTCGCTGATTATTTCCGAAGATCGTTTTTTGTGAGGAAGAGGTCTTATAGTGACAGGAGTACAAAAAAAAGACTGCGGAGTAATAACGCAAACATCTAAACAAACATGAATTTTGACAAAATAAATTTAAAAAAATATCGGCATAATAAGTTGTTACCTCAAAACATAAATAAAATATAAATTTCTAATTTTAATTTAAGTTATTTTTTAATTTTCCGTTTTACTTT
Organism: Prosopocoilus inquinatus; assembly: GCA_036172665.1. Classification (NCBI taxonomy): domain Eukaryota; kingdom Metazoa; phylum Arthropoda; class Insecta; order Coleoptera; family Lucanidae; genus Prosopocoilus; species Prosopocoilus inquinatus. The sequence continues at coordinate 7,263,748 of CM069873.1, forward strand.
GTCGTTTGGTTAAGTTCGGTTATGTTGGGTTGACTTTGGGCTTGGTTTTGCTTAGTTTTATTTAAAATTTTTAATAAGTGTGGAGTTTGGTTTCGCTTAATTTGTTTTTTTTTTAATTTTGCGCAACTTTTTTAAAATAATGAATTAAAAAAAGATAGGTTCTTCCTTTTACTTGTTCATTTGATCGAGTTCGGTTGGTTTGGGATGACCTTGGGCTTAGTTTTGCTTAATTTTATTTTAAAATTTTTAATAAATGTTTTTAATATTCCTTTGCTTTGATTGTGTCTGCTTAGACTGGCTTTTGCTTCCACTTAGATTGGCTTCAGTTGGGTCGATTTGACCTTGAAACTGTTTTCTTTTTTCACATTTGTAACACGTTTTGTACTTTTAAATTTTCTTTTTCCAATTCTTTTTAGAAATGTTTATTCTTTAACTTCCTTTTATTTTAATTTTTCATATATTTTTTTTTAAATAATCCTTGGTTGGATCTTTTAGGGTTGAGTTGACCTTGAAACTACGATCTTAAATTATTTACATTTTTACTTTCACTTTTTAATAACTGTTTATTAAATTGATGCAGCTTCTCTCAATCCTTGGATTGGATTTAATTGGGGCGGGAAACTATTTGCTCCATTTCCTCGAATTTTTACTTTTGTTTTTTTAATAAACGTTCATTAAATTGACCTTCAACTCATATTGTACTTAAACCTATCGATTTGGTACAGACGGTTTTCATTTAAAAGTGAAATAAAAATAAGAAATCAAAACTGTACGGAAGGACAAACCAAAAGATTCTGGGTCTTCATTTAGGTACAGGATAATATAAAGAAATAAACGAGAGTGTATTCGGTATGGGCACCCAAACATAAGAAACGCTCTAATGTGCGGTAGATGTTACGTCACGCTCAAGGCGTAAACACCGTTCTCCCTCGCACATTGACTGTTTGAATTTGATTTTGCCTCCCCTGCCTTCTGCTATCTCTCTCGCACATTGGTCTTACGTTCTCCTGCACATACCAGCGCTCAGCCGAATGCTCTGTCGGATCATCTGTGTTATTATGCACCGTGGTCTTCATCAAACATGTCAAACTTTTATTAAATTACATTATTAATGACGACCAATCAAGTTAATTACTAAAGGCGTAAACCATTAAAATTATTAACAGAGATTTTAACGCGCCAAGTCAAGTATTGGGTGAACTTGTTTCCACGTTAATTAAACTCTTTGAAAACATTCAAGGCCAACCACATATCAAAACCCCTTTAAGTGCCCGGCACTTTCACGGGTAATTTGGCTAACTCGCTTGGAAAGAAGAGATACGCCAGCGAAACAAATTAAACGATAATAGACAGGTGAGCCAACTTACGGACGGACGGACGGACGCATTAGCGATTTGCGTCGCAAAATTATTTCCACGATGTGGAGTAATTGCTCATCGGAAATCTTTGGGCTAAGTGAATAAAACCGTGCTTGCGGAAAAATCTTCAGCAACTTTTCATTAAAATATCATTTGATACCGCGTCGGTCACGACGTTCGCCTGGCAAATTGCATCCGGCCGGCCGTCTGCGTAAAATCACTTTCACGAAGTGGTTGTTTACGGTGGAGGCCTTTTTTCTGCAGCCATCATCAAGAGTGTAACTCATCGTTAAAGTCAAGCTAATTCCCTACATTACGCTTGATTACGGACGATTGCAAAAATTTCTGAAATGTTTGCGGAAGCTTCCGCTTCGCTTGAACGGAGCGAACGAGTGACAACCGTTTTCCCGGAGGCCACGCAAAATCCTGTGCTTTCACAAAATTCCACGACGACCTTTCTTATATTTCAGTTTTGTTTCGTTTAATTTCTTCCTTCCTTCTTTATGTCATTTTAAAAGCGACGGTGTTTCTTTCGTAATTGTCATCACTTAAGAGAAGGCAATTTTTTTTATATCACTCTACCAACCAGAATCGTTTGAAAGCATTTCCCTAAAAGAAACTGCACCAAATTACTTTCCAAAACCATCACAAGATGTCATGTCAGATGTATACATATTAGATAAAAATGTAATTTTCTTAATAGAAGGATGGAGTGAATCCAATCGCTTTATTGTAAGCATGATAATTCCAGTTCGACGGTCACCGAACTCGTTCGTCATCTGGTGAAGATGTTTCTCTTGAATGGTTAAATTAACATGCGCTTTTTGCTTGCGAATATATTCAAGAGCGAGCTGCTCATTGTCATCGAATTACATAAGAAGACTTTTACTGGGTATCAGGTTTCGTTGTATCCAATACACTGTGAGAAACGACCTCGGATCGTACACACGTACACTCACAATTATTACTTGTTATGTGTATACAGCAGAACTAAACAGTTGAAGGTTTTTGAACATTACATTACACTGAGATTAGTTTCTTCAAAAAGTTACCGGAATTTAAAACAAACACGCTTGATACTCGCCAAATCTGTTTACAATTTGTTGTACAAAACAATACATTCTTTATGGGTCAGTGAATGATGTTCAATGAGATTGTATTAAAGGAGACGACATAATTGCCAAACCGTATCAGTATATTTTTTTAAATTAATTCAAAAAATCTCATTAGTTTCATCAAAATGTTACTGGAATTGAAAACAAACACGTTTGATACTCACCAAATCTGTTCACAATTAGGGGTACAGAACAATACATTTTTTTTATATGAATCAGAGGGTATTGTTTAATGAGATTGTATCAATGGAGACGACATAATTGCCAAACGGAATCAGTCCAATCATACACTCGTATTTTCCGAAAATAATTCAAAAAATCTCATTCTTTGAGATTAGCTTCTTCAAAAAGTTATGGGAATTTAAAAGAAGCACGCTTGATACTCACCAAATCTGTTCACAATTACAGGTACAACCAGTGTATAATGTTCAATGAGATTGTATCAAAGGAGAACACACAATTGTCTAACGGAATCAGTGCAATCATGATGTTTTCTTCGTAAAAGAAGAATGTGAAACTATCTAAAGAATTCCAGAACTAAAAAAATTGAGAATATGAAGCGTCATGTCAACTTGACAGAAGTGACCTACAGCACTTGAAGCCGCCTTTGGTCACGTGATATCTCATTCTTTAAGATCAGTTCCTTCAATAAGTTATGGGAATTTAAAACAAACACGCTTGATACTCACCAAATCTATTCACAATTGGAGGTAGAACCAGTGGGTAATGTTCAATGAGATTGTATCAAAGGAGATCACACAATTGCCTAACGGAAACAGTGCATTCATAATGTTTTCTTTGTAAAAGAAGAATGTGAAACCATCTAAAAAGTTCCAGAACTAAGAAAATTGAGAATATGAAGTGACGTGTTATCTGTATAGAAGTGAACCAACTCACAGCACTTGAAGCCGCCTTTGGTCACGTGATCTGATTCTTTGAGATTAGTTCCTTCAGTAAGTTATGGGAATCAAAAACAAACACGCCTGATACTCACCAAATCTGTTCACAATTAGAGATACAGGAGAACACACTTTTTTTATGAACTAATGGGTAATGTTCAATGAGACTGTATCAAAGGAGTTTCACACAATTGCCTAACGCAAACAGTGCATTCATGTTTTCTTCGTAAAAGAAGAATGTGAAACTATCGAAAAGTTCCAGAACTAAGAAAATTGAGAATATGAAGTATCATTTCAACTGTAAAGAAGTGAACCAATTCACAGCACTTGAAACCGCCTTTGGTCACGTGATATCTCATTCTTTGAGATTACTTCCTTCAATAAGTTATGGGAATTAAAAACAAACACGCTTGATACTCACCAAATCTGTTCACAATTAGAAGTACAGAACAATGCACTTTTTTTATGAATCAGCGGGTAATGTTCAATGAGATTGTATCAAAGGAGACGACATATTTAATTTCAAAAGTGCAATCATAATGTTTTCTCGTTAAAAGAATGTGAAACTATTTAGAAACCTCTAGAAACTAAGAAAATTTGATAGTATTTGAAGTAAAATATGAAGTGTCATGTCTATTTGACAGAAGTGAATCAACCCACAGCACTTGAAGACGCTTTTGGTCACGTGATACTGCATCGTATCAACCACCCCGCCCAGAAAACTCGTTTGGTCACCTGATTATGCATCATATCATTGATAATATTAACCCACAGCATCTCAATCGCCTTTGGTCAGGTGATAGTGTATCATATCATTGATAATATCAACCCACAGCACCTGAAGCTGCCTTTGGTCACGTGATAGTGCATCATATAATTGATAATATTAACCTACAGCATATGAAGTCGTCTTTGGTCACGTGATAGTAGCATCATATAATTGATAATATGAGATTGAATAATATGTGAGGTTATGTTACCTTCAAAGTAGATGACTTTACGTCGAAGTTTGGACCACATACCTGCAACAGAAAGTCAAAATAAGAATGGCGTTTAATAGAAGTGTTTGTCGCATAAATAACCGCCCGAGGTGTATTATAATTAGCCGCAATTAATAACCAGGTGTAAAATGCCGGTGTTTTATTCGTTTCCTGTATAGATATCAGGCAACAATTTCCAATAATATCTGTAATTATGTTAGGAGATCAAAATCGGCATCTTTCGAGCCGTATAAAGACATTGTACTATTTATCTAATTACAGATATCGACGAAATATATCAAAGCAAGCGTTTCCGCCGCGCTCGGCTTCGAATAATAATAATAACAGATCCTTGGCGTGTACAGTACGTCGCGGCGGTGACGGTACCGCGATTTTTGCGGGGCGTGAATTTACGGCGAGCGGTACTTTCGTTTTTTTTTTTTTTGGTTCTTTTCTTCGCTTTGCGAAAGATCGCCGCCGCACGTTCACTTCGCGGTGCATAAATAACGCCCGGCCACTTTTAAAATAACTTCCTTCCAGCTTTAGTGATTTAGTGCCAAACGGAAAATTATTCAATCGCCTGCGACAACCGCTCGACGAATTGCTTTTACTTTCGTGGAACACCGCTTTTGACTATCAGCAGTAGCCGCTGCAGATTCGAAGAGGCGTGAAATGCAATTCGCAACTGGAATTCAAACGATTTTAATGCACTTCTTAAAAGAGGATTTGCAAGGATCACAAAATGGTCGTTTGGTTTGATCCAAAGGATTGTGTTCCAATTTCCAAAATAACATTCACAATAATCAATTCTTTTACATTTGGGAAATAGAACACATTCTATTTTTCCAAATATTTACGTCTTCAATCAACTCAACATAATTTTGGGATTCCCCAGGAGACCAAGTTCCTTCCTTCTTCCCTCTCGATTTAAAGAAAAATTGGGTGGGAATGGGAAGAAAACTTGATTCGCGAAACCAAAAGCACTTGTTGAGAAGCGCTGTGCTCCTCGCATAAAAGAAACAGCAGGTAAGTACATCAACGCAAAGTTGTTTAAGAGTGGTCAGTGCCCTCTGAGCTTCGATCTGTCAACGAGGCCGGTTCTCGGATTGTTATTCGAAGCCGTCCAAGAATGTGACCACCGGCTTCGATTCAAGAACTCGCCGCCGCCGACAGTGGCGAACCGCCGCAAATTATTCATAACAATAACAAAAAAAGAAACCTTGTACTCTAATCCCTCTCGGGGGCCACGAGGTCTCCGCTAAAAATAACCGCACCAGGAGTCCTCAAATGAAACCAAGTTCAAGGATCCTTAAAAATATTTGCAGATTTGTTTTAATTGGAACGAGACCGTCGTCATGTCTTGTTAATTAGTCGCAAGTATAAACAAATTTCTTAGAAAAATTGCAAGAAATTAACAAACAACGTGTAGAAACGGTCTTTGCTTGCACATGTATGTGTCTTCAGCTGATAATTAGGACCAGGCTTTGACTCTTCCAGCTGGTTTTGTTTATCCAGAGATTACATTACTGATGGAAGCAAATAAAATCAATCTTGTAAAGGAACAAAATCAACAGGAAAAGACAAGATCACGTCTGTGTGTCTTTTTCAAAGAACCGTCGCTATGCTTGTCAATGAGTTCTGGTAAAGCTGCCGAAAAGAAGAAAGAGAGATTTACTAACACTACAACTTCATTTTCATTTTGATTAAGTATCACTACTACTAAAATATGTACTGCTTTGGGCAAGTCCATTTAGATTTTTCCATTCCTTCACCTTACTAATACTTTTTACTTCCATTACCACTTAGAAGAAAAGGAGCAGATTCATTCATCCGAGTATTGGCCTTGATCTTCTTCAATCAATAAAAAAAAAGAGTGAATTGAATGGAACCATTCAATTCACTTTTTCTAAGGAATGGACTTTTCTTCATTCTAATTATTTTTACTTTTCTCCTTCTGTTTACCAACACTTTCTTTTTTTAGGTTAGATTTTCCTATTGCTTCAGCTTGCTAATGCTTTTAACTTCCATTACCATTTAGAAGAAAGGAGCAGGATTCATCCATCCGAGCATTAGCCTTGAACTCTTTCGTCTGGTTCCATTCAATTGTTTTTTTTTTAAGATTGCTTTTCCTCATTTAAATTACTTTATCCTCACTTACCACTTTTTCTTTTTTTCTTTTTTAATCGGATCAATTTTAATAATAAATAATCTGAAGGGAACCCAGCCACAGCCATGAGCATTCTATTTTGATTTATATCTTCCCTAGAGGGCGCAACTAGTTCTTCAGTTGTTGATAGGTGGGAAAGTCGATTTACTTGGGGGAAAAATTGTTCTGTAAATCCTTATTTTGTTTCGTGGAGTGAAAGTCGATGGCTGTTTGAATGGATTGTGCCTGTTTTTGTCTTGGGTGTACCCTAAGTAACGGGTTTAGGACCACTGTTTTACCTGATTTGAACATTCGATGACATTAAAACATGCTCTTTGGTGTAGTTTCTTTTTCTGTGAAAATCGTATACATTTTCCAAATTTGAAGTGCAATAAAAACGATTCTTCCTCTCTTTCGTCCATAGTTACATTTTTGCTCTAGTTACTAAAACTTGGGCTAACGGAGGCGAGTGAGTGTCCTAATGCCAAACATGGGTTAAGTAACTCTGTGTTGCCTTCTTCGTCAGTGACTTCTTCCTCTAGAGTTTAACGTAGTCGATTTCTTCATCTTCTTCGTCGTCTTCATTTGCTACTACACCGTCTTCTTCATTTTTCTCTACATCGTCTTCTTCCCTTCCCGCTATCTATTCTTCTTCTTTGACCCCCTTCTCCTTCTTCGTCACTTCTATCGCCATCTATTTCCTTCTCGCTGTCTTCCTTTAATTTTCCGAATTCGAGGCACTGCTTTGGGGCAACTTTGGCTTCTTATTTTTCTTCCTTTAATTTTCCGAATTCGCTGTTTGGTGGCGATGAAGTCCCTTCGGGGCACTGCCTTGGAGAACACCTTTCGTTCTTCCTGCAACTTTGGCTTCTTCTTCTTCTTCTTCATTTTTGGAGCTTCTAAATTTTCACACGCGCGTTTTAAAGAAAATTTCGTCGTCTCCTTTCTTGGCATCTTTTTTTATGTTTATTCTCGTCGCAAGGACTGTCGTTTACATCCGCTTCGGTGCCGATCTCGGTCTCGTCTTCGTCTTCAACTTCGACTTCGTTGTCAATTTCTTCTGATTTGATTTCATTTTCCTCAGATTTTTCTTTACAGTCATCATGGTTTTCATGTGCATCGTTCTCTTCTGCTTCTTCCTCATCTACGTCTGGTTCTGAATCGTGTTCTTCGGTGATGTTTTCTTCGTCTTCATCTGCGATGCCTTTTTCGTCAATGTCTTCTTCCTCTAGCGTAGTCAACTTCTTCATGTTCTTCGTCATCTTCATTTGCCTCTACATTGTCTCCTTTATTTTCCTCTAAACCGTCTTCTTCACTTCCCTCTACATCTTCTTCATCGTCATTTTGTTCAGTGTCATTTTCAATCGCATTCAATTCGTCATCATCCTTGCTTTCACCTCATGCTTCAGTTTCATTATCACCTTCTTCTTCGTCGTCATTATCACCATCATCTTCTTCGATTTCTTCAGAATGTTCATCAGCGTCATGTCTGCGTGATTTATGGTGTGCTATTTTGATGATGTTTGCAGTTTTTGGTAATTTTTTTTCTTTTTCTCACTATTTTCATCTTACACCAGATCGTTCCATTTCCTTATAAATTTATCTACCAAATAATATCCTTGGAGGCAATTGTATCGACTTTGGTATCCAAGGATATTATCTTTCAGATCAATTTATAAAATGGTAGAAAGATCTGACCTGAGTATTGGACATACATCTTCTATTATCTTTACATTTTGGATTAAATAGCAACACATTTTTTTTATTAATTAGGAGTATATTTTATTGCCATTTACTTTACTTCGTTCTACCTCTCCCAATTCCTTCCTATTTGTTACAATTCCCGTGCATATCTTTTCTATTTTGTCATCTTCAACTGCTCGATTCGTCTCAGTTTATTATTTCATGTGTAATTCAATATTTTCTTTCCGTCGTTCACATTCTAGATGAGCTTTAGGAATTGTTACTGTCTCTTGGTGAACTTCAGCGTCGCACTAGAGGACGCAATTGGTTATTAAACTACCTAAACTAACATCATTTTTCCTGTGAGGCAAACTGAAAATCTAGTTCCAAGTGCTATTCAATCCAGACCAAAAAATCACTCGAAATTTGAAGCTTAAAGGCAAAAAAAAGAGATAGCTCCGTAAATGGTAAGCATTGTTTTATTCTATTAAGAATTCTGGTAACATAATCCAATTAGTTCTAATGACCTTGTTGCAAAACACAGACAATTCAGTAGATATAGATTGGGTCTTTGCTGCGGAGGTGTGGCGCTTCCCCACTTACAAAAAAAAAGAATCGCTCGTACTTCATAAATTCGAATCTTGAATTATCTGCGTAATTTTTTTTTTTTTTTTGAATTTCTATGATCTTACTTTGATACAACAACCGGTATATGATTCCTCTTAGAAAATGTTGTATTTTTGAATACTTCTAATTTATAGTTTCGTGTACTAATACTTATTTCCACAACATTATTGCGTAACAGTTTACGAATGTTAAGTAACGTACATTATAAATAGAAAAAAAAAACACGCAGCAAAGTATAGTCAGGATATGATCTCAGAGTGGATAAATTGCAGGCCAATTAAACGAGCCAATGAGTTGCACCTTCACCTTCACCGCCGTTATTACCGTAATTAATTGCAAGTCGTAATAAATAATATATAAATCGGCGGGTGAACGACAGTAACAGTAAACAGGATCGATTAACGTACTATTCCATTATTGCTATTATGATTATTGTTATTATCATCGGCGGCTCGTCAAATCCGGGATTAGTTTCTGGGCGAGCGAGCGATTTGATTTATTCAGCAACGTTCACGATTTTTGCATTCGCTCGCTGGTTTATAACCAAAGCGAGGATTAAAAAGTACGTATCTCAAGTTATTTTCCACACGATCAATGTGATGAGTGGTTTACGATATTTCCGTTAACTAATATCCGAGGAAACGCAGGTATGTTGTAACAATAGCCCGAATAACACTTCGGATTTAAACGCATTAACAATGCGATCGAATTCAGGAACCTCCCTATTTCATCCTCGCTTTATTTATAGTACACAGTCAAGTTTGTTGCACACAAGGCGATCATGTTTTTGTTATGTAATCAATATACGAACCAACACCTAATACTCTCCTATCAATTAATATGCAAGGATAAACGTTCGCGAAGGCGGCGGCGCGGCGGTTAAAATTTCTGCGAATCCCCTAGAAGTACGGTTAATGGAGTCATTAGCTTCGTTCGTTAAGGCATTGTTTATGGTTTCTTTGAATGGTCGCAATCGTCACGGCGACTAGACACATCCTTTTTCCGCGCGAATAGAAATAGAACGAAGCCGAGCCGTTAAACCGGCGACTAGCGTCGCGCGCGCGCGAACCGTTTTAATTAGCCGCGAATTTTTTTCTCCGTCCGTGTTCGATCGGAACATGTGGAATTTGATTGAGAAATGGCGAAACGTGACGAGTTCGATAATTGCAAACGCGCGGGGTTCTGCGAAATGGTCGATTTGACTACTGCGGTTTGCTGTTGTTGCTTTCTGAAGAATCGCTTGCCTTAGGTGTTTGGGGACAATGAGAACCGTTAGCTTCGCGACCACATGGCTAACTTAACTGTAAGGATCGTGAATTGATGGATTCGAATCACTTTTGATGACTGTTTAGCGGCACCTTTGGGTACCCAGGATCTCGTGGTCCGTTGAAGTGAACCCAAAAGAGCACTAATTGTTTTACAATAGCTCCCGAAAACGAAACACTTGTTCGATTAACTTATAACCTTTATTTACAAATGTATGTACACAATTATGACAAGAAAACAACACGATTGCGAAATATTGAAGTTAAACTACTCGCGATAGTTTGAAACTTAATGCAAATTATGACTTGATTGGAGTGCGCCTCCAATGCCGAGAGGTTCAAGTCATTCTTTTACTCTGCTAAAATTGTAAAAACATCTGGTTTTTAAAGACATATTTCAAGTTATACAAATAAGGGGGAGAAAGAACACTATTGGCTGTAGAATTATTAGAAGGCTTGACTATACAAATTATAAGACCAAAATTCACAGTAAATGATTTAAAAAATCCTATCGAGGAACAGAGGGTTAGACGGGCTCGGTCACGATTCTAAGTGTGGCCTTTACTAAGTAAAACTTCTTGCAGGTGACTAAAATAAAAGGTTCAACGAATTTGGGAACATGATTACGAATGACGAGGCAGCGCCTGCCTACCAAGAATACGCTGTTTACGAATCAAATGAGTCCTGTAAAATGCTATTAATTAATCTATCCTTAAACTTATAAAATACATGAATGTAATAATTATAAAAGAAAATTATTCCATATGCAAAACATAAAACTAACTTAATCATTAACACACTCCCCGCCTTGAAAGACTCTGCTTTCAACTAATTAAAACGTGTTAGTCAATTGGGAGTACACAAAGTCTGGTAACGGCTCGTTTGAAGACACCATTGGAGGTCTTCACGTTCGCTACGCGGGTGATTCCATCGTTACCGGGGAACACTTCTAGGATACGACCAGTGATCCAGTTCATAGGAGGAGTATTTTCGTCGCGGATGAGCACCAGGATTCCAGGTGTTATCTGCTGGGCTCCGTTGCGTTTCCACTTGGTACGAACCTGGAGGTTATTCAAATATTCTCTGGACCAACGACGCCAGAAATGGTGGCGAAGCTGTTGTATGTATTGCCACCTAGACAGCTGATTAACCTTGAGATGTGTTAGATCTGGTTCAACATTTGACATTAACGAGCCTCCAATTAAAAAATGTGAAGGAGTTAGGTAATTGAGGTCGTTAGGGTCATTAGACAGGTGGGTGAGAGGACGGGAGTTTAATATTGCCTCTATTTGAATCAAAAGGGTATTTAGTTCCTCATAGTTTAAGCTTGTTTTTCCTGCCACTCTACTTAAATGATGCTTTACGGATTTAACTGCCGCTTCCCAAATGCCTCCAAAGTGCGGAGATCTAGGTGGAATAAAATTCCACTCTATATTGTTGTTTACTAATTCTTTGTTGAGTTTACGTTTGTTTTGTTCGGCTTTAAAAAATTCATGTAGTTCTTTAAGTTCTCGATTCGCACCTACAAATTGTTTACCATTATCTGAATAAATTTTCGCTGGTTTTCCTCGACGAGACATGAATCTTCTTAATGCTGCCAGAAAAGATTCTGTAGTCATGTCTCCGATTAGCTCGAGATGAATCGCTCTTGTAGCTAAGCAGATGAATACTGCTCCGTAGCTTTTCACCTTCTTGCTATTTCGTCGTCTTCCTTCGCGGACATAAATGGGCCCGAAATAGTCGATTCCAACATTTGCGAATGGCCTGCCTGGATTGACGCGATCTGGAGGAAGATTTCCCATCAGATGAACTACTTCTTTAGGTTTAGCCTTGAAACAGACGATACACTTGCCGATAACATTTTTTACCGCGTTTTTTCCTGAAATAGGCCAGTATTTGTCTCGTACTGCCGCCAGTGTTGACTGCACGCCAGCATGTAAAAATTTGATGTGTTCGTTCCATATTATTAACTTCGTCAGCGGGTGTTTCTCAGGAAGTAAAATCTGATGTTTTTGTCGATATGGTAGATTTGCGTTTTTTAAGCGACCCCCAACTCTGAGAAGTCCATCTTCATCAAGAAAGGGAGTCAGACACAGTAGATTGCTTGTTGAATCCAATTGCTCTTCCTTTCCTAATTGTTTGACAGCTTTTGCGAAAGTTTGTCCTTGAGCAATTTTTAATAACGAAATCATGGCTGCATTGAGTTCAGACGTTTGAAGTGGACCACCCTGAAATTGGTCAGATCCTGACTTGCGGGCTATGATGTTATTTTTAAAACGTAGGCAATAAGCTGTTATTCGAGTAAGTTTACTTAATGAAGAATATTTAGAAAACCAATCAAATTCTTCGTTTATAATGTTATGTGATACTTGGCGTTTCTCTGGCAATTCCTTGATAATGATTTCATTTTTAAAATCTGATAACGAAGTTATATTATTTCGTAACCATGAAGGACCCTTCCACCAAAGCTGGGATTCACAAAGTTCTTGTGGTGTTGAACCTCTGGAAATGATATCAGCAGGGTTGTCCTTAGTGCTTACGTGATGCCAATCTTTTCTATTCGTAATTTCGTGAATTTCGCTTATCCTGTTCGCCACGAAAGTTTTCCACGTCCTCGATGATGATTTTATCCAACCCAGTACGATTTCTGAGTCAGTCCAATAATAGATATGACTAATTGTAATGTTTAATGCTTCATTTGTTTTCTTCATCAGCTCGGCCAGAACTAACGCTCCGCAAAGTTCTAATCTAGGCAACGAAATGATTTTAAGAGGTGCTACTCTAGATTTCGAACAGACTAAATTAGATGCAATTTCTTTACTTTCGCTAATGACCTTCAAATAGATGCAGGCTCCATATGCTTGCTGACTAGCATCGCAAAAACCATGTAATTCGAATTTTACTGGATTTTCGACATTAATCACATTGCGAGGTATTATAATATCACTAATAAATTGAATTTTCTGTGCGTATGATAACCATTTAAGTTGTAAATCCATGGGAATGCTTTCGTCCCAGTCTAATTTTAATTCCCACAACCTCTGAATTAGAATTTTTGCAGTTATTATGAACGGGCTAATTAATCCTAATGGGTCGAATATTTTAGCAATCGTGGACAGTATGTAGCGTTTCGTAATCTTACTTGAATATTTTTGCAATTGAACGGAATATTGCATTATATCCATGTTTGAATTCCATTGCAAACCTAACGTATGGACTTCTTCTCTCTTGTCCATATCCAAGACCGTGTTTTCTTCTGATGCAGCTGGAATGTCTTCTAATAGGGTGCTTGAGTTCGAACTCCATTTTCTGAGTTCAAAACCGCCCTTTGCTAAAATCGCCATCACTTCGTCTCTGAGTAGCCTGGCTTCATTCAAACTTTTGGCACCTGTCAGAAGGTCATCTACGTAAAAGTCTCGTAAAACCACTTCTGAACCTGTTGGATAATTATGATTTTCTTCTATTGCCAATTGTTGCAGCGATCTGACGGCTAAAAATGATGCTGGAGAAGTTCCGTAAGTTACGGTCGTTAATTCATACGTTTCTACGGCTTCTTCTTCGCTGTCACGCCACAGTATTCGCTGAAATTGTGTACAATCTTGATTCATAACTATTTGGCGGTACATTTTGGCTACATCGGCCGTCATGACGTATTTGAATGTTCGGAAACGAGCTAAAATATCGAATAAATCTTGCTGTATTTTCGGACCTGATAATAAAACGCTGTTAAGTGATGCGCCTGTTGATGTTCTTGCCGAGCCGTCGAAAACTACCCGTAATTTTGTAGTCAAACTTTTTTCTTTAATAACGGCATGATGCGGCATGTAAAAATGAGGTATGCTGTCATCTACGTACGATAATTTCCTCATGTGACCTAATCCAAGATATTCATTAATGAAAGATGTGTATTCGGTTTTTAAATTGATATCCTTGTTTAGCTTCTTTTCCAGGGAGTAAAACCTTTTTAACGCTTGATCTCGTGATTCACCTAACTTACACGAATCTATCTTAAAAGGTAGAGAGACAACAAATCGACCGTCACTGTTTCTAAATGTATTTTCTATGAAGTGTTCTTCGCATAATTTCTCGTCCGGTGTGAGACTTGTTGTTTGTGAGCAGTTCTCTAATTCCCAAAATTTCATTAACATGTTATCTAAATTAGTGCTTCTTGATAGATTACATACCGTAATAGGATGCTTTTCGTGTTTCACGGCTAGTTGTCCTGATATGACCCAACCCAGCAGGGTTTTTTGTAGGCATGGCTGAGTTTTACCTAGTTTTATTTGTCCTACGCATAATAGTTTAAAGAAATATTCTGCTCCTATTAATAATTCGATATCGCTCGGCTGATCAAAGTTTGGATCCGCGAGGCGTATGTTTGCCGGGATTTTTATGTCAGCTCGCAATAATGGAGTAATTGGCAATTTTTCTGATATGCGTTCTAATACGAGACAATTTAATACAGCTTGAAAATTGCTATGTTTTGATTTTATTTTTGCTTCTACCGTGCGCGTGACTAATGTGTTTCCTTGATTAATGCCTGATAATGAAATATGCGTTTCTTTTTGTGGCAATCCAAGACGCTTTACCAAATCTTTTGTAATTAAATTCGATTGCGACCCTGAATCTAATAAAGCTCGACAGGGTTGAATTTGTCCATTGACGTCTAAAATATTGATGATTGCTGTTGACAATAAAACTTGCGATGAGACGTGAAGTGTTGCACTGTGATTCGAAATTGAAGTCGAAGTATGTGCTTCTGGTTCGGAATATTTCGCTGAAGGTTGCCTTTCAACAGATTTATGCAATAAAGTGTTGTGTTTTTTATGGCACACTTTGCATGAACCTGACGTGCATTGTGCTGCGAAATGATTTGGTTTCATGCAATTAATACACAACGCCCTGGTCTTTATCTCGTGTATACGTTCATTTACCGGCTTCGAGATAAATGATTGACACCGATAAATGGGGTGATTTTCTTTACAAAATACGCACCCTGATTTGTGATTAGTGACGATGTGTGTTGATGTTTTGAAGCGCGACGAATTTTTCTGAACAAAAGTTGATTTCATTGTTTCTTCTGACTTTGGTTTTTTAATTAATGCTTCAAGGGTTTGACATTTCTTGCTTAGAAACTCGGTTAGTTGCTTAAAAGTTGGCATTTCGGCTGTAGATAAGGTTTCTTCCCAATCTTTAGCTGACATTGAGTCTAATTTTGATGATACTATGAAAACAATTAAATCGTCCCAATCGTCGACTGGACGTTTTAGCGACTTGAGCGCGCGCGTGTGCTTCAACACACCGTCTAAAACTTGACGAAGTTCTTTAAAATTTTCCTTTAGAAGAACTGGCAAATCAAGAATTGCCTTGATATGTTTTTGCACTATTAACCGCTTATTGTCATAACGTTCCCTTAAAATGTTCCAAGCGTCGTTGTAATTATCTGAAGTTATTTCTAGCGATTGTAAACATGCGGCCGCTTCTCCTTTTACCGAGGATTTTAAATAATGGAATTTTTGAATATTTGATATACTGGCATTCGAATGAATTAATGAATAGAAAGTATCATGAAAGGGATACCACTCTTCGTACGCTCCGTAAAAAACTGGCAAATCAATTTTGGGTAACCGAATTTGCGTAGTGAGCTGTTGATCTTCACGATTGTTGCTGCCGTCGTTGTCTTTGTTTGAACTTAAATGTACGGTTGAATTGTGACTTATTAAAAGCTGCTCCGCGTGGCTAATTATCTTAAAATAATTTGATTCGAAATTTTCACGTTCTAATTCTTCACATTCAACGTTTTCCAATAGTTCTATTTCTATTTGCACATTATTAAATTCTGACAACGACTGCTCTACTGCTTCTTTCCGTTTTCTAAGCTCTGTTACGTTTAATTCTCCGCTCAATGAACTAAGATACGACGAAAATCTGGTTAACGAACCCTTTATTTGACCGCGCTTGTGTTTGAGGCATTTTAGTGTATCCGTCATTTTTATGAAATTTGTGTAAAAGGACAATGCAGACAAAAATGGAAGGTTTGATTGCGACAAGGAAAATTAATTGGAGACTCACCGAAGCTTCCTGCTGTTCCTGGTCTCCGTTGTTGCTGCTTCTCGAACAGAAGTATTTCCACCTCAAGAACTATTTTTGCGAAAATCTTGAAATCCGGCTCGAAGGACCAATGTTTAGCGGCACCTTTGGGTACCCAGGATCTCGTGGTCCGTTGAAGTGAACCCAAAAGAGCACTAATTGTTTTACAATAGCTCCCGAAAACGAAACACTTGTTCGATTAACTTATAACCTTTATTTACAAATGTATGTACACAGTTATGACAAGAAAACAACACGATTGCGAAATATTGAAGTTAAACTACTCGCGATAGTTTGAAACTTAATGCAAATTATGACTTGATTGGAGTGCGCCTCCAATGCCGAGAGGTTCAAGTAATTCTTTTACTCTGCTAAAATTGTAAAAACATCTGGTTTTTAAAGACATATTTCAAGTTATACAAATAAGGGGGAGAAAGAACACTATTGGCTGTAGAATTATTAGAAGGCTTGACTATACAAATTATAAGACCAAAATTCACAGTAAATGATTTAAAAAATCCTATCGAGGAACAGAGGGTTAGACGGGCTCGGTCACGATTCTAAGTGTGGCCTTTACTAAGTAAAACTTCTTGCAGGTGACTAAAATAAAAGGTTCAACGAATTTGGGAACATGATTACGAATGACGAGGCAGCGCCTGCCTACCAAGAATACGCTGTTTACGAATCAAATGAGTCCTGTAAAATGCTATTAATTAATCTATCCTTAAACTTATAAAATACATGAATGTAATAATTATAAAAGAAAATTATTCCATATGCAAAACATAAAACTAACTTAATCATTAACAATGACCATCAAGTAAATACACCTACCTGATCATGAATTTGTCTTGACGAAATCATTTACCAACAGTGCTACACTTTTTGTATAAAATTTATTGCCTAGTTGTCTTCTTACTGTACAAAGTATATTTTCTGATTCGAATACCTTAGGTAGTTTAAGACCACCCTGTTTCTTGTACCTTCAAGTTTTGGTTCAGTTGTTATAATCGGTTCACAGTGTATCCGCCAAAAAATTCCTATAATTTAACCTAAATATTTAATCTGTCTGCTAAAAAGTGTCTGTCTGGATACAACAGCTGTATATGCAGAACTATCTATCTTTATCATGCGAAGCACCTACGTCTAAGGATGATACGAATATGGAATTTTGAAATTCGCGCGTAACTTCTTAAGGAAACATTTTTAGACACATGTTCATAGAAACGTTAGTTACACTTTTGTTCCATACATTACATTGGTAAAGTTTGGCCAAGCAACTCAGATACACCCTGTATATTTGCAGGAAGAAATTTCCGAGGGTTAGACAAAGAAAAAGATCTAAGCATTTGGGCATAGAACACGTTCTATCTTCTTTTTAATATAATTCAAATTGTTCAAGGAATTGAACCAGATCTTGTACGTACAGGAAGCAAAGCGTTTTAATTTTACTTGCTTCAATTGCAAACAATCTTGATACTATTCAAAATTATACATCAAAAAATACATCACACATACTTTTTTTTTTAAATAAAAACAAAAAAACGCTGAAGTTAAAACTCGTAAAAGCATATCTTATACCACTTAAAAAAAACAAAAGACAATGGATGCTGCACAAAATCTAGGACATACGAGACAAGATGAAAATAAAATTAAAAAAATAAATAAAACAGAAGACAACCTGCAAAACTGAACTTAAATAAAGGAAGCAAATGAAATAAAGACGAAAAATGGCATAATTTCAAAGCCAAAAAAAGAAAACTAGAAACAAAAATGCAGGAGTAAGACTAATAGAAAAACAAAACAAAACAAAAACAAAAAATGCGGAACGCTGAACGCTGAAGTTAAAAATCGTAAACACATAACTTAATGTCACTTTAAGAACAAAAGATAATCAATGCTGCACAAAATCAAGGACATACAAGACCGAAAAAACCAAAAATAGTGTTTAATAAAATTAAAAATAAAAATAAAACAGAAGACAACTTGGGAAACTGAATTTAATAATGAAGGAAGCAGATTAAATATAACGAAAAGAAAAAAAAAATAGCACAATTTAAAGTCAAGAAACAAAAAGGAAAGAATAAAACAAGAAACAAAAATGCAGGAATAAGATTTAAAAAGAAAACAAAAGACAATCGGTGCACAAAAATCCAGGGCATACCAGACGAAAAGACAAAAAAAAGTTTAAACAATAAGAAAATTAAATCAAAAATAAAAATAAAACAGAAGACAACCTGCAAAACTGAACTTAAATAAAAGAAGCATATAAAATAGACGAAAAATGGCAAAATTTCAAAGCAAAAAAAAAACTAGAAACAAGAAAAAGTAAAACTAGAAACAAAAATGCAGGAGTAAGTTTAAAAAAAAACCAAAAGATAATCGATACACAAAAATCATACATACAGGGCATACCAGACGAAAAAACAAAAAGAAAAGTTTAAACGCATGAAAATAAAATTTAAAAAAATAATAAAACAGAGGACAACCTGCAAAACTGAACTGAAACAAAGGAAGCAAATAAAATACAACGATAAGAAAAAAAATGGCACAATTTCAGAGTCAAAAAAACAAAGAATCAACAGAATTAGAAACAAAAATACATCACACATACTTAAACTTAAAGACGTGTTTCCTGCTTTATTTAAAACGATAAGCAGAAGTCGGAAAATAACAATGCCAGAAGAACAACGTCCAATCAAGATTTCCAATCTAGATACGGAACGTTTCAATCAACGGTCGATTTTAATAATCGAATAATTTCATTACGAATTTTGTACCGTTATATCAATCGTCTGCTGACATTAGTAAACTGGCACACATTCGATAAATAAAAATGAAAATGAAATAAATAAATGAATTCGATCAGAAAGAATTAATCCTTCTGATTGTGAGGCGCAAACTGATCACTTAGAAAGTGGTTCAAAACTCAGAACCAAAATAAATTGAATAATTAACATTTATTCGTGGATGGATTGGTTGAAATCCTTAGAATGAATCAATTTTTTTATCGTTTTGAAAATTGTTATTAAATGTAAATGCCACATTGGCCTTTGTTGTTCCGAGTGGCGCGCGTTTTTTGCGCGTATTCCGTTCGGGCGATTCATGAATTCATTCATGCCCCTTTTTTCCTTTCGTTGTCAAGTCAAGGTCATCGCGGAAGAAATTCACGAGGCGTAGCCGAAAACAATGGGCTCGGTTGTTTAATGTGCCATGAGTGACTCGAGCTTGAAAAAAAAACGCTTGGATAATTGGGCAGTTGGAAGTTATTGACCTAGTTTTGGGCGCACGTTTTAAATGTGTTTAGTTAACTTATCTCTATCTAAATGGAGAGATAAAACCTAGATCAATTTGTATACTAACAGTGGTCTAATGGAGAGAGGTACACTCGTAAAGGTGGGTCCAGACTAGGTAAGCAAGCGTCGCTCAAAAATAGCTAGCCAGCTCTTGGCGAACAGTGAATTTACCAAAAAGTTGGCCAACGCGCTACGGTTCAGAAATATTTTACAAGGCCACCTTTAATCAATACCATTATGAGAAAGAACAATTACAGGAAACTGTAACTATTTTTTTTGCTTTCGACTGTTGTATTTCTTTTATTCAGTATTTAATTGTTCTTTTTTTTTCAAAACATTTAACAAATTACTTCAAAACGCCGACGAAAAAAAATCGGAAAACAAAAAAACGGAAAAAGCAAATATTGAATTAAATTTAAGCAAAACTATTCTTCAGCCCCTTGGAATGTCTGACAAAACGTTACGAAATACAAAAAATAATTAGATTTAGCAAAATTAAAAAGGTAAATAAAAATACACGGCCAACGAATGCCGAATTGAATCAGAAAGGAAGACGGACGTTCAGAAAACGATTGGAAGAATTTGAACTATTCAATCTGCGAAACTGTTCTTTACGTCCCGCCCTCAGAATATTTAATTAAAAAAAAATAAATTAAAAAAAAGCAAAAGACAACCTTCAAAACTGATATTTACTGTTGCAGAAAACATAAGGAAGAAAATTAAACACGAAGTAAGAAGTGGCGTAATTTCAAAGTCAAGAAGCAAAAGAAAAGAAAAATTACAAACAAAAATGCAGGAGTAAGGTCAAAACAAAAACAACACAAAAACAGAAAACGCCCAACTCCGAACGCTGGAGTTAAAACTCGTAAAAACATATCTTAATACCACTTGAAAAACAAAAGACAATCGATACACAATAACCAAGGCCACACAAGATGGAAAAATAAAAAATAAAGTGTTTAAACACAACTTGAAAAAAATAAAAAAATAAATAAAAACATGAAACCCTGAACGCCTAACGTTGAAACGTTAAAACTCGTAAAAACGTATCTAAATACCACTTAAAAAACAAATGACAATCAATACCCAAAAAGCAAGGACGTACAAGACGAAGAAACAAAAAAGAGAGGTTAACCACAACATAAAAAAAATATTTAAAGAAATAGAAACAAAAACGCTGAATGCCTTACACTGAAGTTAAAACTCGTAAAATCATAGCTTAATACCACTTAAAAAAACAAAAGACAATCGATACACAAAAATCAACGACATATAAGACAGAAAATAGAAAATAAAAAGTTTAAACACAATACTAATATAAGATTAAAAAATAAAGATAAAAACAAGAAACTCCGAACGCCTAAAGCTGAAGTTAAAATTCGTAAAAACCTATCTTAATACCACTTAAGTATAACAAAAGACAATCGATGCTGCACAAGATCAAGGACATACGAGACAAGATAAAAATAAAATTAAAAAAAAAATAAAATAAAACAGAAGACAACCTGCAAAACTGAACTTAAATAAAGCAAGCAAATGAAAAAAGACGAAAAATGGCATAATTTCAAAGTAAAAAAAAAACTAGAAACAAAAATGCAGGGGTAAGACTAATAGAAAAACAAAACAAAAACAAAAAATGCGAAACGCCGAACGCTGTTAAAGTTAAAAATCGTAAACGCATATCTTAATGTCACTTAAAAAACAAAAGACAATCCATGCTGTACAAAATTAGGAACATACAAGACGAGAAAAAAACAAAAAAAAATGAGTTTAAACACAACATGAAAATAAAATTAAAAATAAAACAGAAGACAACTTGGAAAACTGAGTTTAATAATGAAGGAAGCAAATAAAATATAACGAAAAGAAAAAAAAATAGCACAATTTAAAGTCAAAAAACAAAAAAAAGAACAAAACAAGAAATAAAAATGCAGGAATAAGATTAAAAAAAAACAAAAGACAAAAATTTAGGGCATACCAGATGAAAAGACAAAAAAAAGTTTAAACAATAAGAAAATTAAATTAAAAATAAAAATAAAACAAGCAAATAGAATAAAGACGAGAAATGGCATTATTTCAAAGCAAAAAAAAAAAAACTAGAAACAAAAGTGCAGGACTAAGACTAATAGAAAAATAAAACAGAAACAAAAAATGCGGAACGCCGAACGCTGTTAAAGTTAAAAATCTTAATCACATATCTTAATGTCACTTAAAAAAACACAAAAGACAATCGATGCTGCACAAAATCAAGGGCATACAAGACGAGAAAAAAAAGCAAAAAAATATGAGTTTAAACACAAAATGAAAATAAAATTAAAAATAAAACAGAAAACAACTTGGAAAACTGAGTTTAATAATGAAGGAAACAGATAAAATATAACGAAAAAAAAATGGCATAATTTAAAAGTCGAGAACAAAAAAATACAAAACTAGAAACAAAAATTCAGGAGTAAGTTTAAAAAAAAAAACAAGAGACAATCGATACACAAAAATCAAGGGCATACAAGACGAAAAAACAAAAGGAAAGTTTAAACACATGAATATAAAATTTAAGACATTCTGCGAAACTGAACTGAAACAAAGGAAGCAAATAAAATACAACGAAAAGAACAAAAATGGCACTATTGTAAAGTCAAAAAACAAAACTAGAAACAAAAATGCAGGAGTAAGCTTTTAAAAAATTCAAATTATAGAAGTAGACGTGAACGCGAAATTTAAACATAATACTGCGAGCAATGGTAATTTTCTTAACTTTATTGATAGTCGTAAGTATCTTGAAATTATTAAAGAAGAGAAGAAATTATCGTTCAATTTTAATCAGAATTTTTTTTCTTATTCCGCTTCCACGATTTTTAATTTTTTCTAAAGTTTCCCTCAAAAAAGAATAGCTCACGCGAACGAATTTCGCTTATATAGGTCATTCTGTTTAAATAAAGTTCTCTAAAGCTTATAGCGCTTTCCACTGGGCCGCTCTATGTGCACTGAGTGTAGCTTCATCTCATTTTATTCCATGAGGTTAAAACGAGATGAAGTGCACATAGTGCATGCCAATCGAAAGCACTATTAGATAAGATGTCTTAAACCGACCTATAATACTATTGAAAGGTCCTTATGCTCCGTAACCATAGCAACGCCCGAAATAGTCCTAGCCCTGATTATAACATTCTTACAACTGCACGTCAACTTGGATTTTTTTTTAACACTATCGACATTTCTTTTGGTTCTTAGCTCACAGGACCACATGATGCTCCTCCTTTTAGATAAGATGTTATGATATAACTCGACTAAAACAGTATTGACTGGTTCACGCGCCGCGTAACCATAGCAACGCCCGAAACCGTCCTAATCCTGATTATAACTTTCACTTGCAATTGCGCAAGACTCCGGATTTTTTTTCTTCACTTTCGCCCTTCCTTTTTTGATTTTCACCACAATACACGTTGCAGCTTTTAAATTGGAGTTTCCTCGCAGATCCTAATATTTATTTTCCTCTCATAAAGACCACGCGACCTTATTTTTTGGAATCTTTTCCTCGCGACCCTAAATATTTGGGGGCGCATTCCGGAATATTGCGTTCGCGAAAGTAATACATATATCCCTACCGCCGCCGGTGGCGCCCACAAAGGACGAGGAGATTCCTCGAAGGCATATTTGGACCGCCCCGGATTATGTTCCATACGTATTAAAGCCACCCACCCTGCGGAAAGGAACTTGTATTAGAATTTATTGATGACGGGGTGGCAGCCGAAGCAAATTGCCAGACGATTTGGATTTGGGGGCGGCTGACTTTGCACACGCCGATATATTTTCATTCTTCTTCTTCTTCTTCTCCTTAGAATGCGGGGTACTTGGAGGAGTAGAGAAATAAAGTTTATTTCTTTCTTATAGTACGCTCGGATTTGCATTTTTTTAAAGAAGTTTTTTCTCAATTTATGAATAGCTTCGTTTCCATTTCGAAATGGATTAGTTTTTATAACCCAGGACTATTTTTTAATTGATGAGTGGGAGTTAAAAAAAACGATGCGGCGATGCACCTTGTGTTTGGGTCGTAAGCTCAGAGGGAAATACTACTCTAACAAAATAAACAGGATTCCCAGGTTAATTATTAAATCGAAAATTAAATCGAACATATTGCTGTGTATTGTCCAGCTGGTAGCTCTCTTTGTTGTTGTTGTTGTTGCTGCTGCTAAAGGGTTTGGGTTCTGAAGGTATGGAAATCCTCCAACTCTTTTTTTAGTTGACCAAACGACTTATTTGATTTATGCACGTGAGAACCCCTCTTGTGTGAATTCAACTTTCCCTTACGCAGAAATGCCCAACGATGCTCTAGGTTTGCACTTATTGCACCAATTAAACACTTGAAACCGCATTGAACTCAGAATTTGTTAAAGTGCTGAAGGCATAATTTTCAATTTTAAAATAATGAGAAAGAGTGACGGCTTGAGCCAAGCCACAGGTCATTATCACGTTTAAATTTTACTGTTCGTCGCTCAAGAAAATTTACTTTCAACTTATTCAGTACTAACATTTCTATCAATATTTTAAAATTTTAGAAGATTTTCCCTTTTTCGGATCTACTGAAAATCTGTCGAAATTTATAAAGTCTTCGCATTTTAGAGTCCTCGTACCAACACACCAGTTCCTGGTGCTGGTTCATGCTAGGGATATTTCTCACTGTAAATTAGAGTGTCTATACTATGTAAACAATTATAAATTTCAATTGGTACTAGATTTTCAGATTTGGACATTTTGAATTACAAAAATAATTGAATGTTGTTCAGATTAAGTCTTCGTCGATACTTTTAGTAGCCAAACCGCTTTTAATAATTTGTTTTTTTCCCTATCTCATTAGCTAACAAGATAAAGCAAGTACGTGAGTAGTCAACAATCACTTAAGATACATTAAAAATGAATTAATTTCATTGTCAGTATTACCGAAAATATTTAATAAATTATTGCATTGTTGCTGTATATCTTTGTTTTTTTTTTTTTTTTCTGTGTAATGACATTGGTTGTGGTGGTAAACTTTAATAAGAAAATTTATAATCTCAGCTTAGTACCCACTCAAGTCGGTTGTTTATTACAACACTGAACAGCGATTGCGGCGGCCTTTCCGTAAAGTAAGTAATTGCTTAATTACGATTTGTCGAACGACTCCGAGCACCTGATGGGTTCGGTTGTTATTACCGCGAATTTATTTCAAGAAGGAAAGGAAGGCGATTGCACCTTCCAACGGCGGTGGTCTCCACCCCCCCGACCACATAAATTCTCTCTCACCATCAAGAAACCGCTACCAGAAAAACCAGATTCTTAAACCTTGTAGTAGTATGTACTACGCACACCGTGCGATTAAAAACGACGTGTAATTACGCTCCGTATTTAGTCCAGGCTCTCTCAAATAAATTAATTAAACCCATTAATATTAGAAAATTATAGAGTGCGGACGTCGAGTTCGCATTGGTCGTTTCGTCTTGCCATAAACAAGGCGTCGCATGCGAGTGAAGAAATTAATACCGACTTGTTTGCTGCTGCTAATTGAAGATCCTGGTGATAGGGACACGAGGGGATTTTCTTTCTTCGTTTTAATTTTTTTTTTTGGAAAACTCGCGTTGTAATAGCATGTTCTAAGTAATTACGATCGATTAAACCACCATTTCTACCTATTCTTTAAACTTCACTGATTCAAAAGTTCTAAATATGTCATTAAATCGTAGGTAATTATAGTATTCCATTTTGAAATTGTTTTTCTTTTTCTTTTTCAAGAGACAAATATTTTTTAACCTCCTCGCCATTGAAGGGGAAGCAGTGTCGAATTTTCTTCCCAACATTGAAGGGTACCTGAAGTGAGTAATGACCATCCCCGACAAATATCTTGATCGCAGTGCGAACCCACGATCTTACGATTACAAGGCCGATCCCTTACCGCTTGGACCGTTCAGGTATTACTATATTATATACTTTCATTACCATTCAGATCTGCATTAAAGTATTCAAATATAACTTATATAATTCTTATGTTCATTATAGTGCATGCTACATGTACATAAGTAATTAACTTCAATGAGCAATAAAAACTTCAATTTCGAAATGGAATACTATACCTTCATGATTTACTAAAACTTGCTTTCGACTGTTGAATCTTGTATTGCGTTTTCAGTCTGAAGATTGATCGTAATTACGTGTTTTCGTGTCGGTTGTGAGAAGAAGTGAACCGGGTAAAAGAGAGCGGCGGTTATCAGCAGCTTGCATAAAACATAAACAAGATAATTTGCAACAAGTTATATTTACTAGTGCACATCAATTAGTATAAGTGGACTTGGAACTCGACTGAAACTGAAAGAATTTCAGTTATTTTAAATACTGTACCGAACGGTTCGATTATACATACAATGCGTGCCCAGACTTACTTCTTAACATATTATAAAATGGTATTTTATTTTCGTTTCTTTCGAAAAAAAAAATGATTTTAATAGCCTGTTGAATTCGAACCATCAATTTTTTAGATAAACCAAAAATTAAAAAAAAACTTCCATATGTTAAGTAAATCTGGGCACGCACTGTATGTAGATCGATGCATTTTCTTTACAATTTTTAGGAAACACTTATAAATTTATCTTGTCCTTAGCTTCCTTGTTGGTTCACTTAATATAATGTCAAGTCTCCTCAAACACATTTCCTAGAAAGGTCTTGATTGGTTACACCAAGCAGTCTTTTGCATATTACCAGTTCAGTGTGAAGCAATAAAGCAATCGATTTGAAAAGGATGGTTTTTCAAACTAACTGATTTTATGAGGATTACGAGTACGAACAGGTGTCGGAGAATTTTTCCCGATAGAATTCTAATAGCGTTTTCGATTCGCTTGCACTGGTCGGCACTCAAAGTATTTGCATCTTGTTTTAACCTCATGCAACAACAAGGGATGGAGATACTCTAAGTGCAAGCGAATCGAAAACGCCATAAGTTTGCGATGCCACGTGACACCGACAAACGTCATACTTATGCCGAAACGAAACTTCCCCCTGTGCAAAAGCCGTCAAACTTAATGTTGCTTACTTTTAAGAAATACTTCTCTCAAAATAAAACAATAATTATTTATTTTTTTAGAAACTTTCAAAACCTATATTCACATTGACATTTCGAATTGGGGGTATGCCTTTAGAAAAAATATTGAAATTTGGAAACACTCTGTCCCCCGTCTCTAAATAGGATATATTTTACCTTCAATTTCAGTATAACTATAACATTTGGTATTCTAGAACAGTGGTTCTAAATATGTGAAAATCAAAGGAATGTTCTGATAAATTTTTATTTTATGGTATTACAATCAATTAATGAATTAACAAATTATAAAACGAAGCAGCTCTCGATCATTGCTTCACTTCTTAATCTTATCTTAATTTAAAATTAAAAATTTTTGTCATCTAATCTTTAGTTGTTACCGCCGATCGTTATCTAACGGATCTTTTAGAGCTATATGTGATTATCTCATCTTTGTGATTATCTTATCTTTATAGAGTGTATCTAATCTTTTATAGAAAAAAATTTTGTGCAAATCGTTTTTGATTGCAGTGAAAACCTCGAGCAGCCTCTGGACAGCTGTTTCAGCCCTGCTTGGGGCTTCTTCAGCAGAGACGTAGCTCGACATTCCCACTGCAGACCAAAAACGACTTGCCCAATTTATTCGCAATTGCGATGTAAGGAGCAAATCCCGCTTCAATTTGTCTATCCTACTGCAATGTCAGGTCAAAAAGCGATAGTAAGATGTCGCTATTTTATCTGTTCATAATCTTTTATAGTTACAATCGGCCTAGGATTTACTGGAATTCCTTGTGTACAATCGAAAAAACAAAGTGAATCTTTGATTTTCTCAAGTTGCAACCATAAAAACCAACAACAAAAAAATTGGTATGTATTAACTAATGAAATTGAATTCTGATTCTATTTAAGGCAGATGAGAAGCGTTCTCAGGCTGGAATTCACGTCATTCCTATTTCTTTCGTTTAAGTGAAATAATCTAAGAGTACATTTCATGTAATGTTGAAATCTTCAAGATTTACTATTTTTCCAATTTTAAATGATTAAATGATGGGATTAGTTACTGTGAGATGAGTTTCCAGAACAGTGGAAATTTCTACGCTTCAGATTCAAGGTATGCAGTTATTTAACAAGAGCAAACATGTAACCAAATAATTTTTATTAACGGCCAAGAGATGGCGGTCAGGTATGTAAAAGATACTTGCTCAGTCGAAATACCTTCAAGATAAATATATTTTGTAATGACTCACGCCCTTGAGACACTGGCTCCCCGTTTATCGTCCGCAGCAAACTGGAAAAATCCAAAATCAGGTTTCTATCGAAAGGATAATTCCAGAGTCGTATCGGGAAATTTAAGCAACCCTCCGGGAAAGAGCACGTTAGAAGACAGTAAACAAGTTACAATATTATAAATAAATCGGCTCCGAACATCGAATTGTTATTAAGTGGGAAGGGAAGAAGTGCATTGCGAGTGTTCCAATTTCGCAGAGATTATTTGAGCGCGGGGCTGATACAGTCTCAGTACTAAATTTTCGTGCTCTTTGCGAAACAAGGAATTCTTTTCCTTAACACTTAAAAAATAATGATGTTTCTGTTCATAAAGATAGACCAGAGACTTTCGTGCGAACAGTTTCAGTGTTGATTGATCTTCATCGTCAATGTTAACAATTTTTGGGCTGCGGTTATGCAGTACGAAAACTTTCAATAGAGAGACCTATCGCGGCTTTGCGCAAACAAATGCCGCTCGCTTTGAGTTTACACTCGCCGCCGTTTGTTGTTTTGTCGAAGTGTACGCAAATGGCCGAAGGGGGCATGGCTTCTTCTTAAAGTGCACGTCTGTTTCTGCGTTTTCGCAAGATCAAAAGATACCGCCAAAGTCATAAATGTCAATTAGACGCTCTTTTCGTCTTAAATGAACACCTGCCAAAATTTCAAACGACACCGCGTTTATTCTGGTCGGTTAACACTTCCCGTATCTTTTTCTCATATCAACAAGAATCAGCACACCGTGGAAAAACAATTGCTTTCCTTCGCGAGTAAAAAAGAATACTGAAATTAACTATACGGAACATTAGTCTTGAAATCAAGAAAGAATCACCCAGCTTTGTTAAGCTTCTCCCGCTGGTTGGCGTGACGATTCAAGTTAAGGTTTTTTCTCGAAATTCGACGTACCTGCGTCGGAAGATCCCAACTGGAACTGCTGTATTACCTTTTTTTGTAATGTGCAACAAATTGAGTCATGGTAACATGTATCGCGGCTCCTACTGTTAGGACATTCGAATCGGTTCAAACCGGACTGATCAATCCCAAAGTCTTTCGAAAAATCTATAAGTGTTGAGCAAGGAAATGAGTGTCCCCACGTCGCACTGGAAATTTTAACGAAATTTTAAACCGCAACATAATTTTAAAAATAAAACGAAAGGGGTTGTAAAACTAAAACAAGGAAGGAGAATTATAAACATTTTGGTTTTGGATCTGGTCGCCTCTTTGGAGTGAAGCCATATTTATTTCATCTCTGTGTATACTATGTTTAGGAAAGAAATTGAAAATGAAGAATATTTACATGGAATCGAATAGAATTATCTCGAAAATGTTTTGTTGAGTTTAATATTAAGCAAATTTCACAATGGCCACCAAACTCTCCAAACCTCCATTTTTTTTTCCTTGAAAAACGTTATGACATCACAACTCAATACTACAAACAATCAAAATGCCAAACACCAATTGCAGATATTAAATAGACCTGAAAGTAATCGTAACCCAAATGTTTATAAAAAAAAAACACTACTCGACTGAATTAAATATTTTCCACTGCTACCTTTTCCAGATTCCAACTTATTCAAATGTGCACCAACGTTTCCGCCCATATGCAAAAAAATTGGATCACATTTCTTGTGCAACAAATTTAAGTCGGATTCCATCCAAAAAATCGCTTCACCATTGTATCTGCAAGGTCTTCGACGCGGAATAGCTCCACTTCCATTCGCTTCTTTCGCCGGCTCATTAATCCAGCCATCGACGGCTTACTTCTTCTTTCCTAAGAGTCTGCGGTTTTCCGAGAAATAACGCGGCAACAGCCTATTTCTCCGGATGATTCATCGTCCATTGACAACGCCGGATGCTTGAACTTCTTCAATAGGACGTGTCAGGCGTTTCGTTTTCATGAAGACGTTGCCTTGTTCGAACGCGCAGACGTCGTGCGTATGCACCGCATACCAATAGCTTCATTATTAACGGTAGCTTAGCTTCTGATGATGAGCAATGTTTATTTAAAACTAAAGACCACATATTTTATTTTTATTTCCTATTTCTTTATCTTATCCGAAATGTGTACCTATAAACAAGAATGGGCATTCTAGAGAGAGAGAGAGAGAGAGAGGGCAATCTTATAAGATGGAAAGATTGCTTCAAGAAACCTAGTGAATAGTCCGTTAGTTAAGATTGTCAAAATGAGATGAGGAAAAATTAATTAAATAATTCAAAACCTTATCTAGGCCCGATTAAGCTGATGGGGGGATAAGGCGCGTTTGCATCAAGTATCGTCAGAGGCGTTTTTAATTGCAGCGAAGGGAGGTAAAGAAGACGAAGGAGAAGTTCATTGACTAAAGAATTCGGATTTGCAGCGGCGGGAATGCGGCCAGACTGGTCTTGGTCCTCGTCATTTGCACGTCGCATCCTCCGGATCCAGACTCGAAGGCGGACGCTTGACGAGGGCACGCACACGAAGCAGCTTTAGGAGCAGACGGCAGATGTTTATGCCTCCTCGTCTTTTCTTTTTTTGTTCTTGTCGATGAAATTTTTGGGCAGTTAATTCCCTCGGCTAAATAAGATAAATTCGTTTTCATTTCCTGCAATAAAATCCGAAGACCAAAGCAAAGCAAAAAGCAACGCCGCACCCGTCCAAGTAAGTCTTGATTTGTATTCGTTGTCCGTCTTTTGCACCATGTAAGCTTCAGAGTCAACACACTTTAAATTCCTACGTACTTTGCCAAAAACACGCGGACTGGCAGATTTATTAAGACGGTCGCTGCCTTTCCCAAATTCCAAGCCTCGCTTGGAACTTGGAACTGCTCCAAACAAGAAATCGAAAACTTCGTGTATGGAAGAACCGAAATAGAACAGCGGAATTCTGCCTCATCAATCTTTTATTGTTGTTGTTGTTGTTGTTGCAGGTGAGATTATAAAAGTGATACTCTACACTCTCGAATGTCATTTTGTAATACGTACGTTACATAGTGTGATGCAAGCGAAAGGTATGTTGTGCATGAGATCGCTGGCCTACGTTTAAATTTAAGACCCGGTAAGCAACCAACCTTTGCGAATGAATGTGTGTGTGGTATGCATAATACAGGCAAATATTTGCTGCAGTTGTGGACTGGACTGCATGCCTGGGCCAGTTTATGCATGCGAAGACCACTTCCGGAGATTTTGAACGCGCACAAGTGCATCACGAAAGTTTTTTTTTATTCAACTCGTTTTACCCTCTTAAAAATCCCGGACCTCCAGAATGTTTTAATGTTCACTGGGGGAAGCTTTTGGTGCCAAGCTGTTTATTATTTTCATTAATGGACGATTAAAACAGTTTTCATTAATGGACAATTAAAACAGCTTTCATTAATGGACAATTAAAACAGCTTTCATTAATGGACAATTAAAACAGCTTCCATTAATGGACAATTAAAACAGTTTTCATTACTGAACGATTAAAACAGTTTTCATTAACGGCTTTAATTGAACAATTTTGACCATGCGAATGTTACTAGTTTTGTATTAAAGGCAGCAAAGTTGTGAATAGGATTTATGAAGACGACAAAGAGACTTCGACGTCTCTTCTCACTGCAGTTGAAAAACCTGCAATAAACTCGTCGCATTATTCAAATCGAATTTCTCCCATTTGCAACTCGTCCCTCCCGGCCTGAAAAACTCCGTCCAGTAATTATCACACATCATGCGCCATTAAAACTCAAACATGCATGAGTACGCTGCACTCTTCTTTGCCTTTTTTCCTCGGCGGCCTTCTTATTATTCTCACGTCAGTCATTCGCTCGCCGGGGATCGGAACCACTATGGAGTAAATTAAAATAGAAAGTCGTTATCAAACAGTAATTATAACGTGAGTACTCATACAAGGTCGGACTTCAAAGACGGTTTCTGTGGTGTCGCAACCGGTCTGAAGAAGACGCACACGGACTTAATTGAATACGTATCTCATCTCTCATTATTTTTACGTAATTATTATTTTCTTGTTAAAAGTATTTATGAAACGCTGACGTATTAATTAATAGCTGAGCGAGTCTTAAATAAAATAAATATCAACAAGTATTTGTACAAGGCGTTTTAGAGTACATCATCTAAATAAATTGAGTTGTCTTGTAGATGGGAGACTTGCTTAAACGAAATGCAAAAAAATAATGATTTTTCACAATTAAATTACAGGGGTAAGCTCTAATTAAAATCTGACTTAATTAACTCATGTTCACGTCTTCGCTTTCGGACGCACGTCGACGATAACATCTTCTGCGTGTTAATTATAATTTTATTGGTCGTTAATGAGCAAGTCGTAAACTAAAATTAATTAATTTTTTTGCGCATCACGTTGTACCTCCGATCAAAAATTAAAAACAGCAAAAAAAATAATAATAATCGAATCGCCTCGCGTTATAGAAAACTAACGACTCAATTTCGCAGGTTCACCGCTCTGACTTTCACTTGGTAAGTAATTTTGCCCCGTGGTGCGTACACCGCTGATTAGAAGTCGATAATAAAAAAAAAACAATCGAGAAGAAAAAAATTGCTCCATTTAATGAACCGCGATTAGTAGGAAGTGCCGCCGTTTTGATTATTTGCGCAGAGCAATGGGGCTGAGACATTCTCCTGGGGCACTCTTGTGTAATGCCGCTAATTAAAAATCGAGTCGCTTAAATTTTAAGTGCTTCTTTTTTTTTGGTCGCCGATTTTGCTTCCGCAAGTTTCTGGAAGTCGGCCAACATGTGGGTCGACGTCGTCTTTACTTTATGACCGTCTAGGAAATGCCTACAGATTTTATTATCATTACGACCCTAACTACCGACCGTCGTGAGGTTTATATAGCTGTGTCGAGTTTTGATAATTCGTTTTATGGGGAACAAATCACCTGAGCGCTTACATCAAACGGGTAAATGGGGACAGGATAAGTAACCGGATAATCGAATTCCATAATTGTGTAATTATCTGCCGGATAATATGTGAAATTGACTCTCTCTTTTTCATTCGAAAAATTCATCGTCTGTCTGGAAGAATAAACGTTAAGGGGAAAGTAAAATCATATAAGATCAGTTGACATGAAGAGAAAAGTATTTACATGAAGTATAAACTGTTTTGACTTCCTTGTGAGTCTATGAATGAAACTGAAAATTAGTAAATGGAATATCTTCTGTGAAGTCCCGTTCTGAACGACCAAGAAGCAAACCAGATAATTCCATCCCATGCCAAATACATTTACATTCTTAGGCCAGAAGAAAAATCAAAAAGACTGGAAGAAAAATTTCGCGGCCGTCGTCCATAGTTGAATTCTTGGCTTCCAGTTGGAACCACGTGGCTTCTACTGCTGACGTTTCGTTCTTTATTGCAGAAGACTTCCTCAGGACTGCTACTGGTGGTGGTGATGTGGCTGTTGTTGGTGGTCTTGCTGCTGCTTCTTGTTAGTCGTTGAGGCTGAGGTAATGTTATTAATTAAGATCACTTTCATATACACATCTGGTTTAACAGATTTTAAAAGATTTAATCTTCTTTATTTTTTTCTTACTTTTCGTTTGCGCTCTAATCTTCAACTGTACCTGAAAGTGAAGCTTCAATAAACAAGGAAATCCCAAAAATCCGGATGTCTTTCTTCAATGAACGCCAGAAGTCCTAGTTCTTTCAAAGCGAACAAAACCAAAAAGTCTTTCTTCCTCTTCGTCGCCAATGAACTTACAAATCTTAATAAAGAAGAATTAATAATTACAAATTTGTTCACGTCGTTATTTTCTGGTGTTTGTTTTCCTTTTGGTTTTCCTCTTCAGACTTCCTTCTTTAGCTTTGCTTACTTATTCAATAGTTTTAGCTATTGCTTCGAAATTCCTTGCACGTTCGTTACGCCTCGCCTTCCTCATTCCTTGCTTGTACGGGAAATTGAATCAGAATTAACTTGGAAAACTTGGAACAGGAAGATATTGCAGAGGATACGTAGTGAACAGAAGATGAGGGATTTTTAAATGAGAAGAACAAATTAATGAAGAACAACCAGGGTACACTGAGATAGAATCAAATGGGACATTAATTTAAAGCCGTTGAGGATAGATGATGAGACAGGGACAAATGGATTAAGACCTTAAGGCAAAAGACTTCTAAAATCAAAAATTAGGGCAAAACAACAAAAGGTGAAAAAAAACTTGGAGGGGAAGTACATATAATATAATAGCTTTTTGAAGATGAGTCAGGAAGAATGGAAAAGAATGGAAAAGTCATGCCCTCCTTCAATGAACAACACCAGTTTTTAGTCTTATGAATACTAGGCTAGTCACACCAGGTGCGATGAGGTGTGGCGAAAGGGGGGAGTAAATTCAACTCGAAAAAGGGGAAAGTCCAACTGCATCTGGCTTTCAGAACGACACCTCAACGTTGCCCTCAAAGTTGGATTTGCTGCACCTTCTGAAGACCTTTGAAGTATCTCTTGTCAAAGAAAACTTGAACCCGAAGAATCCGGCGAATCCAGAGTCTGGCGACTTCATTAATTAATTGTATTTGCTGTACCTTCTGAAGACCTCTGAAGCCCCTCTTGTCTAATGGAGTTCGAATCCGAAAAGTCCAGAGACTCCAGAGACTGGTGACTACATTAATTAATTATATTTTCTGTACCTTCTGAAGACCTCTGAAGCCCCTCTTGTCTAATAGAGTTCGAGTCCTAAAAATCCAGAGAGTCCAGAGTCTGGTGACTTCATTAATTAGTTGTATTTGCTGTATCATCTGAAGATCTTTGAAGGCCCTCTTGTCTAATAGAATCTGAATCCGAAGAGTCCAGAGTCTGGTGACTTCATTAATCAGGGATATTTGAAGCATTTTATTTTTCGTTTACCCAAGTTTTTTATTCTTTTCTATTTTGGACCAATTTATCTGGCTTTAGAGTTTCCTTCTGGTGCACTTCGTATTTGTTACATTGGCTTGTGATTATGATAAACCAGGATAGCTTTCTCGTAACAATTTTACGATCTCGGGCAGAGAGAAATTTTTTTTTTCGTTTTGGAACGACAGATGGAAGAGATGGATATATTGTCGAGGTAGATGGATGGATGAGATAGATGCATGTATGGATGGATGGATGGATGAATGAGATGGATGGATGAATGATATAGATAGATGGAACGAGATAGATTGATGGACAAGATACATGGATGAATAGTAGAGCTAGATGGATGGATGAATGAGATAGATGGATGGATAGACGAGATAGATTGATGAACAAGATACATGGATGGATAGTAGAGCTAGATGGATGGATGGACGAGATAGATGGCTGGTGGAGATAGTTAACACCACCAGATAAATGGATGGACGAGATAGATGCGCGAATGGAAGAGATAGATGGATGGAAGGGCGAGATGGATGGATGGATGAGATGGATATATGTATGGATGGATGGAAGGACGAGATAGATGGATGAAGAAGATGTAGATGAATGGATGAGATAGACAGATAAAGAATGAAATACGTTGATTGAATTTAATAAGAAATTCTGCAAATTCCCAACCTCCTCCTTTCCAAAGCAAAAGGTTTATCAGCGTGTTACGTCCTCAAGGTGTTTATTTATTCACTTGGATGTTAATTATCCAATAACACTCCCGTATTGCATAAGCGCGAGCGCGGTTTAGCGTCTCTTAATGCAAGCTCTGTGCAGATGGCAGATATGCAAATGCGCACGCCAAAAACAATAAACAATTTCCGATAAATCTGCTTAATTGCGTGCCGCGGTGAGAAAGTGATCAATTTATTAATGAGATAGCGATCGAATTTTAAAGGCGTTTAGCGGCCGGGCATTTGCATGCCGGACTAATTAAATTTATAATAATCGATTTGCTCCGACGGCATCCAGTACGTATTTATGGCGCTAAAAAGACCAGTTTGTTTCTTTCTTCCAAATCAAGAGTAATTTTTGTTTTTCGTGCTTCCAATCGTATTCCAATCCATGGCGCATTTTTTATTTTTGGTTTTAACCATTCCAGGCGCACCTAAATGTAGCTGGGTCCAATCTTGGATAATACAAACATCAATGGCACTGGTAGGATTCGAACCCCTGTCGCCGAGTGACACGACCTCCAAGTCCTTACTCGACAGTACGAATTCCCAAACCTTCTTCATGTAATGACCTCAATCGCTCAAACTTCGGCATGAATGTACTTGCGGTAATCGCTTCGGCAAATATTTGTGACTTTAATTAACCTTTCCACACGCCAGAGATATGTGCGAGAAGAATTAGCGCGCGAGCAGAAAACAACATGCAAACAGAGATGTTGCGTTAGCTGGTTGCATGTGTAACGCTGCATACATTACGTTTTTTTACGACGTCCTGCAGTTTCGAGAACGATTTTTTCTTGTGGTGTTGTAATTCACACCTGGCCTGGCGTGTGCAGACAGTTTACGTGTTAATTTAACAGTAAAAACGTCTTAAGGAATTAGCTGCGGAGAGAATGTGTTTCTCGGTAAACCGAATTTCTTCACGAGCGTGTGAATTACCGTTTTCAATTTCGAACAATAAACGAATACAATAGATGAAAGAATATTCTGAATGTAATCCGGAGCGAACCAAAAAAAAAAAAAAAAGGATAACTCGGTAAAGTCGATGGCGCAAGTTTTTACGACGCCACCGCCGCCGTCGTCGTGATGAAGCGATTCCGAAAGTTTCGTCGTTTGGCTCGGTGTAAACGACCTTCCCTTACTTACACCAATAACTCGTCCAGTACCAGTTTTTCGCGTGCGTCCTTATGGACGAGATAAATAAAAGTCGTTCGACCTGTAAGCGACAGCTCTTTCTAACGCGTGCGCTTATAAACCAAGAAATCTCAAGAAATTATTTTTTAATTTATCAGAATGGCGACTTCTTGAAAGGACAATCATTAAATGAAATCCAAAACGACGATCATATCAATAAAATAAAAGTCGTCTTACATTTTTCAATAAGATAACAGTCGTCTCTGCGACGACATCAGCTCCAATCATTTACTTAAAATAAAAACAAGTTTTATAAAGACTTGAAGGTTGTTGTTGATTAATAGAATATGGAAATATTTTTCACAAATTTCAACATCATCTACAGGGTGTCCCCCACCAAAGAAATATTTAATTTTATGACAAAAAGAAGAAGAAAAAGAATAAAATAACGACGCAAAGAAAAAAAAATTATCGAATGAGAAAGAAACGAAAACGACCAACAGGACAAAACCAAAACAAATGTTAAAAAATATACAGGGATGGTAAGAGTAAAAGAAGTAAAAGCAGGAAACCAAGAACAAAGCAATGCAGAAATGAAAACAGAAGAATAGAGCAACGATAACAAATGACGTCAAATAGATCAAACGCGAATTGAGAAACCGTAGATTTTAGAAAAGAAATCAAAATAAAATAAAACAGAACGCAATTGTTATTTAGTGAAAAGAAAAAGAATAAAATAACGACGAGGGATGAAAGCAACAGAAAAAATCAAATGAAAAGAAGAAAATGAACAAAAACAAAAGAAAACTTTATTTACACCAAAACAAAACAAAAAAAGAAAACATATAGGTGACTGGTAACGAGAAGGAAAAATATTTGGAGAACTAAAAAAAGAAACAGACAACAAAGTACACTTAATGCAAGACGAACAAAAAAAACAGAAATCAAAATAAAAACAAAAGACGATCGTTATTTCGAAAGTATGCAATTTAGATAATATTTTTAAGTCTGCCGAAGAAAAAGAATAAAATAGCGACAGAGGAAAAAGGAGAACAGCGAAATCGAACGAAAAGAAGGAAAGATAAACAGAAGAAGTAGCTTGACTTACACCCCCAGAAAAAAAATACAGAAAAAGGCAGGAAGACGAAAAAACAAAACCAAGAAGAAAAAAACTGAAATGAAACCGGAAACAAAACAATGAATATAGGAAACAAAACGACGACGCCACAAAATGATAAACGAATGGAAAACAAAAGAAATCAAAATAAAATAACAACAACAAAAGAGAATTGCACGTTACATTTCAGGTGAACAAAAAAGAATAAATGATGAAATGAGAAAAAAGGAAAGCGGAAAGCGAATAAAAAGGAAGAAGAAACGATAAAAGAAAAAGCGAATTGACTCACGAAAAGGGAACTAAAAGAAGGCAGTAAGACGAGAGAGGAAATCAAAAGAAGAAGGAAATAGAAAAAAAAAGAGTACCAGAACACAGCAACGAAGAAGACAAAAATAACTTGATAAAAAAAAGAAAGATACCAACGACACTTAATGAAAGACGAACGGAAAACAATAGCACCCAAAAGAAAATAATAAAACAAAACACAATCGTTATTTAGTGTAGAATAAATGCGATAACATTTTAGGTCGTCCGACCAAAAAAAAAAAAAAAAAAGCAAAACAAAACAATGAAGAAAACAAAGATAGCAGAACCAAAAAAAAGATAAATGACGCTTTATGACTTCATGAAAGACTAAGAAAGAAAAAAGCAAACAACAGAAATAAAGACAAAAGGCAATCGTTACTTACCGTAGAATAACTATGAAAACGTTTCAGATCTGCCAAAATAGAAAAAAAAATTAAAATAACGACAGAAAAACCATAACAACAAGAAAATGTTCAACTAACTCACGAAATAGAAACAAAAGGAAGGCAACAACACCAGGAAATAGAATTGATGGAAAAGCTCTGAGCGAAAAGAAAGCGAAAACAACACAGAAGAAACGACGAAGAAAATGACGATAACAGAACAAATACAACGATAAGAAAGACGAACAGAAAAGCGGTAGATTTTAGAATAAAAACAAAAGACAATCGTTATTTAAACGATTTAGTTGTCTAATTGGGCAATTTTAAAATCCAGGGGAATGCACAAGAGCACGAAAAACAATTGGCAATCAATGTAAAACAAACTAAAATAAAGTATTAAAAACATATAAGAAATTAAAATATCTTGAAACAAATGATAGTGACCTTATATATTTATTTAATTTATTTTTTATATTTATTATATTTAACAAGTACATGTACACATGGACTTAATCAGTTTACATGCACCACTAAAGTTGTTACAAAGTAATCGAAATCTAACAGAAAGTTAAGAATAAAAGATTTCTTCGAATTAAGTCGAGCTTGTTAAAGTTATAAAAAAAAAAACTGAAACCACTGAAATTATAGCGTTAAATAGAAAAAAGAAATGGTTTGGAAAGAAAGGCGAATATTCAGTACATAACAAGAAAAGCCTGCGTTAGAAAATAGCTTTTTGTTTCAACTCACCAACGCTGACGACTTTCTTGAAATGCAGAGTTTAAATTAATAAAATTAAAAAAGAAATCTGTTACGATTAAATTGATTACAAAAACAAACGCACCGTAAAGAATTAGTGTCTTCGTTAGCGAAATTAATTTCAAACTGAGGAAACTGACCGACTGAAAAAATATTAAAATAATAAACAATCTTTCAAAGTGGAACACGACGCGTTATTAGGTCAAGAGGGCTTCGACTCAAAGAACTGGGAAGATCAACTTCTTGTACGCTCTCGCACTATTTAAGCGTTAATGCCATCCAGATTGCTGTGCAAGTGGGGAACATTGCAGTTGTTGCATTTGCTTTGCAAAAATTATCCTTAATTGAGTGCACGAATTAGGGGTAATATTGAGACTTCTGCCCCCGCTCGATCTCATTCTCTCGGGGCGGACGGGTGGACGTGTGCTGCGTCGTGTGCAAAATTCTAAGAAATGCTCAGCCTCCTCTGCTTGACTCATTTCATTTCTCACCTTGAATGCGGTTTTAAATACGTTTTGAAATAATTTAATTGCTACTTAATTTTTATGAAACATACTGAACAGTATTTAGTATTTTTTTTACGTTTAATAAATTCATACCCTTCATATAATACATTGTGATAGTGATTTTATGTATGCTTATAGGAACAAATTGCACCATAAGAACAAGATTTAGATTACATTACAAATACTTATTTAATTGAAAACAAAAGATAAGACTGATATTAAGAATAGATAAGATTAAAACTTGAAGACGATTAATTGATTAAATACATTACTTTTGCAAGGTTCGCTTAAGATGCAATAATTTTCTGACGTTCAGCATATTTGCTGTCATCTTAGGTCTTCCTTGTGACACGGAATTTGCGTTTCTTGCTCTGACACTCTTGGTCGCTGTTAATGCATCTAAACGTAATAGCTTCGAAGACTCCTGGACCATCATCAACACAAGTTCTTCGTACACTGCTTTTAATTGTGCTTCCGCAGCTTGAAAGTTGAAGATGATTTGGTAATAAGCATCCAATTCGTCTTGAGTACTGCGAATGACTTTGGCGAGAGCTTGATCAAATTTGTACTTCACGTCTTCTGGAAGCAAGAGGTTGCTGTTTTCTTGTATTTCGTCGATCTCTTTAGTTTTCGAGTTCTTCTGTTCCAGGAATAGTTTATGATGATCGCGTACTTTCTTGTTGTTTGAAGTTGAAACTATTCCGAAAATTTCCGCATTCAGAGACCTCAGGCGAGGGGAGTACTGTTCACCGAGTTTCTTTATGCAATCATGCCACTGTTTATTTATTTTTGATATCTTTTCCGTTTTGATGGCCTCCTCGTATTTATTTATTTGGGCGATCAAATTTGAAATTGCCTTGGATACTCGTATACTAAAGGATTTCTCCTCCTCGGTTGTTGCCTGGCACTGATCCGGTAGCTTTGCTGCAGGTTTTCCCTCTTTTTTGACGTCCTGCTTCTGAATGTCTCGTTCTTCTTCGCTTACTTTTTCCGCTGTTTCCGGCGGCACATCACTGTTGGCTGATTTGTTTTCGACAATTTCTGTCATTCGTTTAATACTGGCGTTCAAAGTCACCGGATTTACTTTTGCTGCAGAGTTGGGATTCACGGTTTGATGGTTGATGAGATGGTCTAAAGTAATATTGCAAATTTCAGGCAAACAAGTACACTCATTTGCCTTCTTCTTTTTCTTTTCAAAATCGGACGTGATTTGTTGGGTTAGTTCTGCAATTTTCTGCTCTTTTATTTTCAGGTCGCCTTGCAGTTTTTCATTTTCGTCCTTGAGCTGGTCTATGGCAATTTCCAGCTCTGTGAGATTAAAATGTAGCCCAGCTTGCCGTCTCTTACGTTTCGGTTCTGGACCATCATCTTTGTGAACTTTTTCTAGAATTTGGTTTGTGTGTAGCACGGCGTACGTTAAGAGGCTTAAATTTACTTCCATTTTGTATTTTTGACAAACAACGTCGCAGCAAGAGGGCGAACAGTAAACTGAAATTCACGGTCTAAAAATTTTAATTCCTCAACAGATAAATTTTATCTTATATTTAAACGCAAGTATGATTTAATACACATTAGTATCTGTTTATAATCTAATCATTTCCAAGAAGAATTTCTGTTCGAAATAAATATGCCTTCAAATATGTATTAAATTAAATTCATTTCATTTCATTAAGCACTTGAATTTATCGACTGCTTTCGACCACATCGCACACGATTACAATTAACAGTAATTTCGTTCCATCAAAGTGACAAGGAGCTCAAGAACCAACTCAAAGGTCGACCCGAAGTGATTTATTCACGCTGGTCCACGAGCGACAAGTCCCATCATTTATCCTCATTTCGCCTATTTGTTAGCTGCCAAATCCAAAGCAATAAACAATTAATTCACTCGTCCAAGAACAAAGCACCATGATAATGGAAGACGAACATGTGTCGGTGCGTTGTACTTACACACAACATGCAAAAGCCTAGGCACGTTCTAATTACATGAAATGAAAGCGGCGGCGGCGGCGACGACTATAGTAGGTAGTAAAGTAAAAATCGGCGGAGAAATTTTTAATTTTTTAGATTCAGATGCCCCATTGAGTTTTGATCTACATCCGGTTTGGTGGAACAAGGCGACGTTTGTTTCTAGGAACGTTCACCATCACGGCGTGCACAAGTGGACATTGTAAACGCTCGACGTTATCCGGTGTTGGTGGTAAGTTACATGCTTAATTGCAGATTTCAAACGGCGATCAGGAGCTTAAAGCTCCACCGACCTCTTGGATAACAGCACACCTACTGCGATGACACTTCCTGTAATTTTATGTGTGTACGTGTGCTGTGAGAATGGAAATTCTAACCAGCAGGAGCCATACTTATCGTATTTCTCGAATATTTTACGGTAGGTCGTAATAATCAGTTGGTAAGCTTGAGGACTCCAAATACTCTGCAATTCAGGGTTTTCCAAATAAGGAAAAGTGGCGAGAGAAATTCCTTTTTGATGATTTAGCTTCTAATTCAAATGAGACTAATTTTTTGTACCTCAAAATTAGTATAACTCCAAGTCAAAATTAGGGGCAACGAGTTTCCTTTTAAATTTAGTTAAACCCACTACACTTGCACGATAATTTATGATGCAGTGGTAAAGTCGTCGCCCTTAAAATATGCAACGGAATCTGAAAATATAACCACAAGGTCGTTATACTAACGTTTCCATGTCAATTCACATTTTTTCCAAACAAGAGGAAATGGGGGAGTTCCTTATTGATGATTTGGCTTCTAATTCAAATGAGACTTACTTTTTGTATCTCAAAATCAATTTAAACCAAGTCAAAATTAAAGGTAAGGAGTTTCCTTTTAAATTTAGTTGAACCCACCATGTTTGTGCTTTACTTATGATGGCAATGGTAAAGTCGTCGCCCTTAAAAGATGCAACGGAATCTCAAAATATAACCACAAGGTCGTTATACTATACATTTACAGCAATTCAGAATTCTTTCCAAACATAAGAAAATGGGAGAAGTTCCTTTTTGATGATTTGGCTTCTAATCCAAATGAGACTCAACTTTTCTATTTCAAATACGGTTTAACTTCAAGTCAAGATCAAGGAAAAGGAGTTTTCCTTTGAATGTGAATGAAGTCACTGCGTTTACATAATACTTATGATGCAGGTTTAAAGTCGTCGCCCTTAAAATATGTAACCTATTCATGGGAATCTAAAAATATAACCACGAGGTCGTTATACTAACTCAAAGCATTCATACAGGGCCGCACTGCAACAAATTAAGAGGTTTCTGCAGTAATTAATTAAGTAACCAGGTTCTAACATTTCCTCTTCCAAGTGCAACACAGTGCTTCATTCAAACGAAGAAGTCGTTAAACTCGCGCTCGTTTAACAACATCGCGTAAACAATGCGGTCGAAATCCGAGAGATGCGATGCTCTGGGAGAGAACAAGGCCTCATTGTTGGAGTCGCTCGCCTTAAAAACGAGAGTAGAAAGTCAAGGCGGTAGAGACGACGTTCGGATCGACTCGGTTTTCGAGATCAATTGACCGTGAAAACAACGACAAATATTTTATCGGGTACAATTGCTGGCAGGGGGGTATATCATCGAACGACGAAACTGTTTGGCGACCTAATTGATGCCGAAATTTAAACACAGACGCCCACCTACTGTCATCAAAACCAACAACTTCCCAAATGGGTTGGGTCATTTCTTTTTTTTTTTTTTTCTTAATTTGAATTTAACCGATGCGATGCGTCAAATAAACCAACCTTCATTACACGCCGCTACCTTTGATTAGATTCTTGACGCACTTTAAATTGTAATTACTACCATTCGCATGCAAGAATCCAATTAGGTAAGTTTTTTCGGAAAATAGTTAACCCCGACAGGTTTCCATCCTCAAATCCAAACAAAGAAAGAGAGTTGCCCTCCTGATTAGGATCTCGCGGCATCCAAATTACCCGCCGCCCCGGCAAAACCGGTGGCGCCACCGCGGAGATTACGGCCTGCGCAAAGGCGAGGCGGTCGAGTCCTTCTTACCACCGGACCTTTCCTGGAAATCGGTCGATCGTTCAACCCGCGGTTTACCGTCCACCGTTGCGACCCGTTCGCTCTTGCATTGTTATAAATTATTGATTGGTTCTGTACGTGTTCGGCAGACGGTCGCGCCGCTTTGTCGGATGCTCGAGAATGCGGTTCTGGCGTTTAATTGAAAATATTACCTAACGTCGGACTTGTCGTGACCCATAACAGCTTTACGACCTCGGAATTAATTGGCGTACTGTTATTGTTTTCAATGAATGAAGTAAACGCTAAAGCAGAAGCAGAAAAATAAAAAAGAAGAAGAAGAATAAACGCATCTGATTCTATTGTCTTAAGCATGGTATGTATGTATGTACATTTTTCTGGACTGGAAATAACTATGCCTGTTTGGAAATTAAATAAAATAAAAAAGAGAATGTGAAAAAGAACTTACAGGTTTGTTTCAATATATTGTTGATTAACTCTCGTCTCTTATCTATTACATAAACAGCAAACCATTCGTATGGCGAGGAGCTTTTAAAAGTAAATTGCCTTTCCAGTCTTTCGAATGAAAAAGTAATGACCTCAAGTGACCCTACCACGACGCTTCTTTGCATTATTCTTGGTGT
The DNA here is from genome assembly GCA_036172665.1 of Prosopocoilus inquinatus. Taxonomy (NCBI): domain Eukaryota; kingdom Metazoa; phylum Arthropoda; class Insecta; order Coleoptera; family Lucanidae; genus Prosopocoilus; species Prosopocoilus inquinatus. The sequence continues at coordinate 7,307,895 of CM069873.1, forward strand.
AAAACGTACGAACGTGGATTGAAAAGGTGACAGATTGGGTAGTTGCCTCAACCAGGTCAGAAAACGAAATAACTCACTTTTTATCCCCTTTTGTCCCCAAATTATTTTAGCAGTCCTCGATTTTCTTTATTAGTAGCGTTCTGGTCTCGATTTTCTTTGTTAGTAGCGTTCTGGTTTTCGGAAGGAAGCCAGGAATCGATTTCTGCTTTGTTTTCCACGGTTTGCTCGAGTGGCGTCTGTTTACATTTTCAGAATTGTCGAGATTAGTTCGCTCTTACTCTCTTTGGTTTGTCTTTTACCGTCAGAGAAATGCTTTATTATATTACGAATAATAATACAAAAGCTTTACATGTATAATATAAATGAATAAATACGTGAAAAGAAAACAATAATTAATAAACGCGAAAGTTGTATAATCAAATTTCCGTTGTTTAAACTAAGCTAGAAATCACATTTTGAAGAGTTGGTTCTTCATCGGGGAAAATAATTACAAACTGAGGAAAACGACGAATTAAAAAAAAGACTTAAGGAAGAAAAATAAGTGAGCCAACCAAATCTGGAGCTGCCGAACTTCTGCAACTTTAGATGCTCGCGGCACCTTTTAAAGGGTTTTTTCTTCTACCCGATTTCTATGTTAGTGGGAGATTCATATTGAGATGCATGGAGAGTTTCCTGAAAATTGCATAATCGGATATTTTGCAAATGCGAGCTCACTCTGTTTTTCATGACTCCGAGGTACAGTTAAGTTCCGAGTTGCTGTTCTTCAAGTTTGACCTTGCGCGTGTTGTGCTTCCGCGTTATAATGTTACAACGTATCGCGGTTTACTTTGTAATTTATTTTGTGTGTGACTACTGGAAAATTCGAATCATTACATCAGAATAAATCTTCTCCAATTCCCAGTTTCCAAGTGAGTTTGTGAGGAAATCTGACACTAGTATTAACAGTTTTCGCCCAATTCGAAACCGCCATCAAAGTTATGTTTCCAATGGCTCTATCAAAATTGGTCATTACTTCCGTGGGCAATCGTTTTTTGATGATGGTTTCGAACCAATCAAAAAAAGCTGACTTTTCCTTAACCTTAAGATTAGCTCAATTTCTAAAAAAATATTTAGAAAAGGAAATTTTGAGTTGGTGTTTTTTTTCTAGATGGTCTTCCAGAGATTTTGGACCAGGAAATGAAGATTATTAAAAATATGGTAACTTTTAGAACGAATAGAGGGCACAATCCAAGGCTGCTTGGAATCAAGCAGAACATAACAAAATCTATAAAATCTGGGATCGATAATCGTCAATAATGGGGAAAACAGGCAAGGAATTCAACAAGAGATTGGGAAAAAATCTTTTAATGTGATGATAATGACTTTCTAGAGAGGAAAAAATACCAAAAAGGGGAAAGACACAAAAGCAACTCGTCCTTCATTGAGATTTAGTAGCTAAACATGGAGCATACCAAAGAAACACAAAGGAACGGAAATTCGGTACTTAAGAAAAATAGAAGATAAAACAAGGATAGAGGAAGGAAAATAACGTTGAGGCCAAGTCTACAGATCGAATCCATAAGCGAAAACTAGCGATGGGATGCTAAGATGGTTTGGATATGTTTTATACCGTACGCAGAAAAACAGACCAAAAAAAAAAGTTACTCAGAGAAAAACAGTAAGGAAGGACCAAGAAAAGCTTCTATTGATGAATTGGAGAGGAGGCAGGAGAAAGAGGAATGCCAAAGAAAGACTCAATAAAGGCTTGGATTGATAGTAGCAGAAAGGAAGCTGAAAAGAGAAGAATGACAAGAGAAGACCTAAGAAAGGCTTGGATTGATGGCATTAGAGAGGAGGCCGAAAAGGAAGAATGGCAAGAGAAGACCCAAAAAAGACTTGATGATGAATGATAGACTTAGACAGAAGTCTTAGACAGTCTTTCTGGTTAGGTATTTAATTAAGTTCGAGTCTGACTTCCTACTGTACATCCTTCCCTCCAATTTCTTGCATCCCATTTTTCTTTCTGCGGCCTTCCATCCGGAGAAAGAGGGATGGGATACAAGAAATTGGAAAAATGAAGATTGGGGCCTGCTATCCGGATGGGATACAAGAAATTGAAGGAATGAGGATTGGATAGGCCGGAAAAAGAGGAATGGGAGTCAAGAAATTCGAATTTCATTGGCATGACACCTAGTCAAGACCACAGAAAGACTTGGATTGGGAGACTAGATAGAAGGCCGGTGTGGAAAAGGAAAAGGGATAAAAGAGATTGAAGGGAGGAATTTATGCATAACGGGAAGTCAGACTCAACTCCATTAGCATGACATCTAACGATCTAAGGGCAAATTATTAAGTAAGTTGTTGGTTCAACCTAATTTTTGGTACAACTTACTGCACAATGTAAAATGCTCAACACTAGGGTCCCTAAATTTGATTGACATTTAACATGTCGGAGAGGGTTCGGAAGTGGAACGTCATTTCTTTAGGAATGTCAGATTTTGTAGCTGACTGACCTAACTTGATATGATTTTCCCGAGCTTGGCAAAATGGCGACATGTTAAATGTCAATCAAATCTAGTGACCCTACTGAACACTATCCAATAGGCAGTGGCGTAACTGAGTTAATTCCGCTATAATGACATTCTCGTCATGCCTAACAAGTTGAAGTAAGCCTACTGGAAAGCGGATTGCAAGAGATGCTTTGGCCACCCCATCATTCTGCCTTGCGATAGCTACGCCACTGCCATTAGGGTAGTTTTGAAGCAGCTAAAACTAACTGCAAATCATTGAAGAGGAATCAAGCGAGGCCTATCAAAGAATTTTTTTATTTATGATTTTCGCCAGTGACGTCCCGGAGATCCCCTTTATTAAATATAAATAATGCAAGGGGGGCCCCGAACGGGGGAAAGCCCCGATTAGCATTGCAGATGCGGGGCTGGGCTCGCGCTCCGCGTTAAATAGAGAACGGGATAATTGCCGGTCTCGAGCGCCGGCAAAGGATTCGCTCCGTCGGCTAGCGCCCTCTTAATTAAAATTTATTAGGTACGTGGCAGACTTCAATTTGCCGGCGCCTTTTGTGCCTCGCGAACGCCGAAACGAAACCGTTTTTCTCAACCCGAAAAACACGATTACTCCGAACCAATTATTGCTACGAGCACCACCACCAGCGCCACCTGGCTACGTAATTTACAACCGAACGATGCGTTTGTTTAATAATGAAAAAAGGGATTACAAAGAAGAAAGGACCCAAAAGCGATCCCTGAAATAAATAAATTTTGAATACTGATGTACTTTGCCCTTATGACTAAAGTATTTTAATGTTTAATCAATCAGTCATTGCTTTTGTTTGAGGAGAAGAATTGTTAAGAAGAAGGCGCCCAAAAGCGCTCAATTATGAATTTCTATTTTAGTTTACAACCAATTAATTCTTTTGTTTAAGGATAAGAAGAAAGGACCCAAGAGTGATCCTTGAAGGAGGCGATTTTGAATCGGGTGTTTCATCTCCATGACGGGGAGGGTTTTCTTCGTTCTATTTTCGTGGGTGTGAGCAACTAGTAAGTTAATTCACGTGCGGGTTTCTTTTGTTTTGTTAATAAGATTATACAGGGCGTATCCCCCTTCTGATACCCACGAAAAAAAAAAGGTCGACTCCGCCTGTTGCCGATGATATAAATCACGCAGTCAATATAATACAATAACGATGCCAGAAGACAACGCTTTCGTCGTACGACCATCGCGATCTAACAAGACCGATTCACAATGCCGAAAGAGAACCCGACTGTGGCGGTTCAGTTACCTTTTACCTTGACAATAGCGCTTGAAAGTGAGAGTAGCACGTAGTCGTACCTGCCTGCGTACGTACTTGCGGTCGGCCGGCGCAAATGAAGAGCTAAATGTTTCGGTGCGAAGCCATATCGGGCAAGAACAGGGACGTTGGTGATGTAATAAACGTATGTTCCTTGCTGGCTGTCACTCTTCTTCTCTTTTTTTTCCTTTCAATAACTTGCGCTTGCAAATCCTTATAAGAAACACATTTCTGTTCTTCTAAAAAAAAAAAAAAATAGTCGGTGTTTTGTGAGTTTGATGGTCAAGGTCGAATCTTGAGGAACTAGATGGGAAAGATTTTTGGTGATTGTCAGAAGAGAGAAACTAAATATGGATGTGCTTTTATTTTATTACATTTGAGTTGTGAGGAATTGCAAAGCCGATAATTCGCAGAACCAATTCCACCTAAGTTTGTTGAATGCACCCCCAAACTCTTTATTGTGTGGTGGTGGTGATGATGAATGATTAGGATATTAAGATCCAATTGCTTTGATCTTGGAAACACGACCTTTTTTAACTTCACATCACTTCCTCCAGAGTAATACCTATTTGGAGATCGTCTTGGGTGATAATGAGTTGCCAGTAAAGGGAAAATCCAATTTTCAAATTCAAGGCACTCATCAAATTACCAAACACACCTACTCAAGATAAAAGAACCTTTCCAAAGATCACGTTTTAGTTTCTATTTGAGTTGGAATTCAGTCATTGAGTCTCAAATGAAAAACCCATTCATGTAAAGCTCGGTTTTCTTCCACGTTCGCCAGTCGCCAGCATACAACGACACCTAATTGGTTGTTGGTGTTCGGTTGCGGTTGTTAGCGACTGGCAATCGTGGACGAAAACCGGGGGTTTAAGTCAAGCTTTTTCGAGAAACTTTTCGTTAACTAAATCCGCGCTTCAAACGTAAAAAGCACGTCACGTAAGACCTTGACCATGACCGGAAATTGCACAATTAAATAATTGAATTTCGTTTCATCATAACGACACGCAAGCGACAGAAAATAAAAGATCAGGTCTTTCAATTTGCGTCAGTCTTTCACTTTAATGACCCAATCCAGTGACATTAATGACAAGACGGACTCCGATTTGCTTTGCGGTGATTCGCGAAGCGGAAAAACGGCGGCGTCAACAAAAACCGGAACGGACAAAACCGGACAAATAAGCCGGAATGAATTCGCGACTGTAATAATCCACTTACACCGATGCGAATTAAGGTCATGGGGGACAGTGCGAGGCAGAAAAAAAAACGAAAATTGCGCACATTTTTCTATTCTACGCCGGATTGATGATGGTACGGTGTGTCAATAAAGTTGACATGCGGATCGAACGCGAACGCGAACGCGACTTTTAATAATATAACATGTGTTGGATGGCGCTGGTAATAATGAAGTGTTACGTTTTTTACACTGACGATCTACTTTTGGCGAAATAAAAATAATAGCAAATAATTTGAGTACGTCGCTGAATGTGTGAGTGATTGAGTGAAAGGTGAAAATAATTCGCCTTTGTAGCAAATTGATTTCGATCAACAGCACTTGCAAAATGATTTGCGTCCTCTTCCGATCTTTGCTGTTATCTTTTCATCTCTTCTTTGATGCCATATTCTACAAGTTGCAGTTTCCGATTTCCATAAACCAACTACTTTGCTCCAGTCTTCTTCTACTTTGAGACAGATTCAGAAGAACTTTACGACTTGCAGTTTTCGATTTCTATAAACCAACTTCTTTGCTACAGTCTTCTTCTCCTTTGAGACAGAATTAAAAGATCTTTACATTTTGCAGTTTTCGATTTCCATAAACCAACTTCTTTGCTATGGTCTTCTTATCCCTTGAGACAGATCCAAAAGACATTTTGCACTTTTCGATTTCCTTCCATAAACCCACTTCTTTGCCATAGTCTTCTTCTCCTTTGAGACAGATTCAAAAGATCTTTACAACTGGCTGCTTTCGATTTCCATAAACCAACTTCTTTGTTGTAGTCTTCTTTTCCTTTGAGGCAGATACAAAAGATCTTTACAATTTGCTGCTTTCGATTTCAATAAACCAACTTTTTTGATATGGTCTTCTCCTTCGAGTCTCAGATTCAAAAGGCCTTTACAACTGGCTGCTTTCGATCCCCAACTTCTTTGCTTCTCTTTTGAGACAGATTCCAAATATCTCTACAACTTGCTGTTTCCGATTTTCATAAACCAACTTATTCATTACCAATTAGAATGGTAAATACTGTTTCCAATCGACTGATTAATACTTCTTTTGAGTAGGCAATACCAAGAGAATACCAACCAACTTGTTTTTTTATTGTGCTCGATTTACACAGGCGATTTGCTAAACAGTGTGACATAATCCACAACAAACACAACATTTACAGACGAAACAAACCACGCACCACGAATTAGCATACAATACAAACAATAATAAACGTAACACGATCGAGAGGCGTACGCAGCGAGCATTTTCGTACACGGCGTTGTAACAACAAATAATAACAATAACACCGGCAGCAAAAACGAATGAACGAACGAATGAACGATTTAACATTTAAATGGCTCCCAGTGAGTTGTCCGTACACGTCTGGTGGCTAGCTTCAAGGCAACGAGGTCCACTTTTTGGCCGATAAATAAAATAAAAAAGAGTCTCTTACGCGTCGTTTCGAATTGACAAATAAGTGATGTCAATCTAGAAAGCGACATAATTAAAACGACATCGACAAAAGTAAATTCGAAGCCGACGCGTAAGTAGGTGAGATATAATTTTATGGATCGCCAAGGAAAACGTGTTCGATGAGAAAGGAGTTACTGCCTTGAAAAGAAAGTACTTTTTGCGCAAGAAGAAGAAAAAAAAAATGTCAACGCAGACGTCCTACGGAAGACCTCCGGAAGAGCGAAGAGGAAAAAAAAGTGGAAGGACAACGAGGTATGTAAATGTCTGCGTATAGGAAGATGAGGAACAGGAATTTTCTAAATCCTTAAACGAATTCTGGTTTATCCTGGAACTGACCAAACCCGATTTCACAACAAATCGTCAAATAGAAAATTCTTTAAATTTATCGGATACTTGTTTTTGAAATTGTATTGACCCTGAAAACGTAGACTCTACCGAAAAAAAATGAGCAAATTTGGGCAACGAAATGTGATGTTCACGAAAGTCTTGAATTCCAGTGAAATAGCCAAAAGTCTTGGGAGTCAGGAATGCAAACCAACTTACCAATTGAACTGAGAACTTGCGAAAATGAATGTTTCGATTGGAATTTAGAAGGTACAACTCTGTTGTATTGGGAAAAAAATGTGTGGCGGCCCCAAATCCCAAATTCAATCATCCCAGTCGCAACGTCATGGTGGAATCTGAACTATGATGATTATTTTCTTCATTGGCTGAAGTATTGTGGTTTCTGAGGAATCATTCTGGCGGTGCCACCTCTAAAGGATTTAGGGATATAGGTATGGAAAAGGCTTGCTCTCCTTGGATTCCTCGGTTTTATAGACACGGCTTAGAGACAAATTTTCCCCTACTTTAGAGACTGATCATTTTCTTTCGATAATTGCTGGTGAAGATTTGGGCAGACCTACTCACGAAAAGAGGGCAAAAAAGATCCCTTCCTCGGAGAAAACATCAAGAGCAGCATTTTTTATGGGAAAGTTCTTGGCAGTCATCTTCTGGGGCTATGCACGGAAAGTGAGAACTCACGAAATAAAGGCAAAAAAAGATCCCTTCCTTGAAGGAAAATTTTTGATGGGAAAGAGTTTGGCAATAATTTTCTGGAGCCATGTATGGAAAAATTCCTAGTTGAATAAATTCAAAATAACACCGAAATCAATGGAGGGGTTTGTTTCGAACACAGCTAAAAACTAAGAGAAGCCTGAAAATTAAAACAAACGAAACAGTTTACTTCATCTGCACGACAAAGCACGAAATCTTTTATGGTTTTTAAGGAAGTAATCTTTTTTTGAATTGAGCCCAGGCATAAAACCTTTCAACTTCCTTTGCCCTTAAAAATCTTTTGGGAAAAAAGTTTTGGTGACGGTAATGGGAGCAATAACTGTTGAATATTTTTTTGATCTTCAAAAATTATTATTATTTTTTTTTCATTGAAAAGTATATATTGTGCTCAAAAAAGTTGATGTAGAAACCGAAATAGTTTAAAACAGATATGGTTATCCATGATATTAATGACTAATGGAGCCAGTTGGCATTGCAGGAAATCTAATTTGGCAATCAACTTAGAGCAGAAAAAAAACTACTCCAAATCGAAAAGAGTAGTTCTTTTTGTTGCCTTAAGTTGACTGCTTCCTGCAACGCCAACTGGTTCCTTAAGTTGGCAGCCGCGATCAGATTCTACTTTAATGATTAATGATGAAATTGGAAACGCCAAGTTATGAAGAAAACTCTTACGCCCTCTTTCCAACGATTAATTACGCGATTAGTTTAACTAATGATTAGAATGTGACACGTTACGTTGTATGTCATAATGAGTGTCACATTCTAACTCTTAGTTAAACTAATAGACCCATTAATTGCTTCCAGTGGTTGAACAAACTTTAGCATTAGTAGAGCAACAGGTAGAATAATTTTTCTTTGTTTTTGCGTTTTCTTTTAATTGCGTAATAAATTGCCAAGTTTAGCCAAGTTTGTAATCATGATTGCTTTAATCATAATTAAGTTAAACTATAAGATACAACGTTCAGATTAGATACTTGAGAATTGCAATCTTTTTCCGGTAATACTTTTACTTTCCTTTCAAATAAAAGGTACCAAATTCCACGTTGTCTCGTTTTCTACCCACCCTGTATGTTATTTCGAAATTTTAATAGTGGATAAGGTCTTCGGTACTAGAAGAAGCAAAACTTTTTATAAAGAATGACTGTTATTCCTAAAATTCGAAGTAAGAAAGAAGTTTACGATTATAATTAGGTCCACACTGTATATGTAGTTACAAACGCAATGAAGTATAGTTTTGGGTGGATTTCGTCAATGCAGTTTAGTTATCGTTTTAAGAACCACTAAAGTGTGTGGAAACTCCAGAAACTGGGCACAGTTCTTCAAAATCCGCTATTATACGGGGTGTTTTCTGAAAAAATGCACTCCTTTGTTTTTTCAATGCGCTTCAATGCAGATCTTCGGAAAACTTCACAAGAACTGCTATGTGGAACGTGCCTCGTTACACACCATGTCACTTCACACCGTAACAAGCAGCACTTGATTGGCATAATATGCCCTGGCACTTTTTTTCACGCGCGCTCAGACATAATAATAACACTCGCGCGAGGAGAAGATTACAAAGGAGCAAAAAAATTGTGTGCCATGCAAATCGTACCATTACCCAGTGAGATGGCCTACAATTCCAATTCCATTGTGTCCGCCGCCGTGCACTTGCAAGAGCAAGAAGTAAGAGCAAGAAGAAGAGGCGGCGAAGAGATCATTTAAAATCGTCCGTGATACGAAGTTGTTCGCCGGTGATTTCGGTTTCGAAGCCACCGCCTCGAGTCAGTCGTATGCAATCTACATAATAATACACCTGTAATAAAATATCGTCGGGACCACCCGTGAGATGGGACGTATCCCGAGTGTGTGAGTGTGGTAGTAAGAGAGCATGCTCAGACCAGAAAAATTCAATTTAACGACGCTTACTCAAAGCTTTACTCCCTGCTATTAGAAAAATGTACACATCTTTCCTTTTTTGATTACCTACGTTCTGTTTTCTTTTCTATCGGACAGGCTGTCCCAAAAAAAGACGGCTATTTACTTTTTTAAGTAACAATCCTCGTCGTTTTTTCACAATTTCAAAACTCTTGTATAATTCTATATTCTAAGTTTTGGTTTTTTTAATGTGACTGTAGAGTTCAGATTTTTGTACACTTAAATTAAATGAATACGTGAAGTTGCATAATAAAAATATTCATTAATTCATTAATTCGTATATTCACAGCGACTTAAAATCAAACGTGCGTTCTGGTCCAAAATGCGTTTTGAGAGAAAATGATTCAACAATGACTCACGAAAAGCTCCGCTAAAGCTTCCCACACTACTTTGGTTAATCGAGTAAAGTTTTGGAATGTCGACCGCGTGACATAACGCGAAAAAGTGATGGCAGATGGCGATGGGTAGGTTGATAAAAAACGGGTAACTTACCAAAACTATTTTTATTCACCTAAAAAGTGGGTATATTTCCATAGCAAATAAATCTCCATATATCGGGAAAATTCCAGGGTAAGTACCACATAATTTGATGCGTTCGTCCTGGGTTTCCCTTGTTTTATCAGCGTTCTCATTTTATTTGGTTTGACAGTTCCACTGTTTGGATAATTTCAAAATTTTAGTCCGAACAAGATAAGTGCGAACGAGAAATACCAAAATCAGATAAAAATGGTATTATGCATTGTTGCTTCTACTTTTACTTGTAACGCCCATTCCTCCGCAATCATCTTATGATGACACACGCGCTTAGCGTTTGATAATATTTATCGTATTATCGTCAACTTGTTGGGTTCTTTTACATTCAAAATCTTTTGGTAACGGAATCGAAAACACGTTTTGGAAAAACCAATGCTTTTCTTATTCCCTTTTGTTTTTCTAATACAACGCCCACTAACTTAGTATACAACAGTTCACAATAAATCAATCAACTCAATCGGGTTCCTCTTATAAATAAATTTTTTGAATTTCCTTCTCATTTGCGTTTGTCGCTTCCTTTCATAATTATTTTGTTTTTTTCTCTTTAATATCATTGATTCTATTTAAATCGTATTTTGTTTTTGTTCAAAATTTCATTGATCCTCTCTCTGTAGATAATGCAAACCAAAGAAAAACAAGAAACGAATCGCAGAGTGTAACAAAAAATAATAAACAACACAACAAAAAAAAGCATGGGTTTTCTTTCGTAAATATTTTGATTTTCTTCTCTCATTTGCAGCTGCCGCTTCCTTTTGTAATTCTTTTGTATTTTTTTCTTTAATTTCATTGATTCTCTGTCAAACGTATTTTGTTTTTGGTCGATTTCATTGATCCTCTCTCTCTGTCTGTCGATAATGCAAACGAAAAACAAAAAGGAAATCGTAGATTGTAAGAAAAAATTATAATCAACGCAATTAAAAAAAAGACTATCGATTTCCTTTCATACATATTTCGATTTTCTTTTGTCATTTGCATTTGTCGTTTTATTTATTTATTTGCCTTTTATACCTAAGTCTAATTTTTATTTTATTATTATTATTAAATCCGTTGATTTTCATTTAATTTCATCGACCCTATTTAAGCTTGACACTTTAAAAAAAAATATATTCCGTCTTTGTTTAACTTCATTGATCGTCTTTTGTTTTATTTTGCAGATTATTTGTAGATTTATTCTACTGTCCGCTTTAATTCTTAGTTTCCTTTAATTTTTTTTTAACTTAATTGATTTTCTTACTTGTTTTTGGATGTTTCTTTGCTTTTTGTTTTCATTGATGGCCTGTCGGTAATTCAAACGAAAAACTCAAAGTGCGTACGACAGAGCGAAACAAAAAAAAATAATCAACTAAATAAAACAAATGACGATCGGTGTCGTCACTTTATTATCATTTTTTGATTATTTCAATTTTATGGATGATTGATTTTTATTTTCTTTGCCGTTCCCCTTTTATTTCATTCCAATGTTGGCCACAGTTTACCTCATTTCGATTTCTCGTTTTTTAAAACATATTTTTAGATTTTGTTTAATTTATTGATCGTCTTTCGTTTTATTTCGTCGATTATTTTTCATTTCATTCTGCAGTTCACTTCTTGTTTTCCGTTTCGTTAACTCGATCGATTTTCTTTCGTCTCTTTGTATTTATTAACCGTTTTCTTCTTGTTTTGTTGCTCCGTCGCTTGTTTTGTATTGCTTTGTTTTGTTGTTCGTCTTTTGTCTTTCGTTCGCATTTATCTAATTTTACGATATTCGTTTTATTTTTGTTTTTAGGATCTTAAACGTTTCCACCGTTTATCAAGTTTCAATGAAACAGTTGGTATGTATATGAATAGATACCACATAACGAGCGTCCAAAAAACATTTAATTCAATTGTCTGAATTTAAATTGGATGCGGAAATTTAATTTTTATGCATTTTTTTATTGTATTATTAATTAATTACTTTGTGGAAAAAAAAATAATGTGAAGTACCTTACGGTGATTATGGGGCGTAAATCATGAAAGTTTATGATCAGACTTGATTGAACCTGCTACACATTTGATGCCCATAATACAAATGCAAAAAATTAAGAAAAGGAACCGTGGCTGATACTTCTTTAACGGAATTTATAACTTTTAACTTTACCTTTTCAGACAATTTATTCATAATTAAATTATTAAATTAAAATATACAAGGTGGTCGAGAATGACCGTTTCAGTTGGAAATGCTAAATTTTATTTTTAAACGGAACATCTGGAACAACTTCCGGTCTCATATCGACAGCTGTCATGCGACAGCATCACTTCAGATGTAAATTAGAACGCCGCGCAGGTTATAACCTACAATTTTGTCGCTGTCAAATAAACCAAACAAAACAATATCCGGTTGCAGTGTTGCAAACCGTCGAATAAGAAAACGCACTTGCTTGTGTTGCCAAATCAAACACTTACATAATCACATTGTATCTATGTGGATTAGCGTTTATTTAGATTTTAATAATTTTTCGCAGAAAGAAGTCTCAAGCATACAGGCAACAACAAATTAGTTGTACGCACTTAATTTATTTATAATTAATTAATCGGTCCGATTTGCAAACAATGCAGATTTTTTTTGAATATACAAGGTGTGTAAAAAGGTTGGACTGACTGTACTATTGACAGCTCTCATTAAAATAAGAAAATATATGATGGTATGACAGGGTCCTAAAGTGTTTAGGTAAGGAGTTACGACCAAGTTTGGATTAAAAAAATAAATTAATTTATCCGAAATCGTATTAACACAATAAACGCTGCCTGCTGAATGAAACAACGACAGTATTTAGTAAGTTCTTCTATTGTTTTAATTATGAATTTAATTTCAAGACGTAAGACAATCTATGTATGTCACAAAAAATGAAGGTATTATATCACGTGATGATTATTTCTTTATTATTATTTTTTATAAATTGTTTTTACGGTTGCTTTGTAAATTGTTTTCAAAAATTCCGTCGTTAGATAAACAATTACAATGACCCCGTATTTTATTTTTTTACAAATTCCTTAAACACTCTAGGATTCATGCATTATTTTAATGACACTCAGACCAACCTTTCTAAGGCACCCTGTACATACAGTTCTCTAAAAATTCTGACAAACAATGTTAGGTACTTCCAAATGGGTGTCTGATATTTTTTTTTAATAAACACTTTAGAATCAAGCATTATTTTAATGAGCCGGCCCAACCTTTTGAAAGCACCCTGTACATACATTTCTCTAAAAACTCTAACAAACAACGTTGTCAACGTTACTTCTAAATGGGTTTCTGATATTTTTTTGTTTAAGGAAGTTGAAGCGCAGGCGATGATGATTTATGACATGAGGGAAAAACTGCAATGCAATTTCGGTTACCGACAAAAATCATCGATAATCCGTTTCTACCAATACGATGTCTAATTACTGAACTTACCGACCATTCAGAGAGCTATTATCTTCCTCACCTGAAAAACAAAACCAATATTAGCTTTTTCTTTTCTGTTTTGCGAAGAGCCAACTCCGGCGTTGTTGGCGTAATGGGCTGTTTCCTAGAGCCCGAACAAAAAGCAAACGCATTCACGTATGAGTATAAATCACTGCGATGGTCGTAAAGAATAAAAGAATAAAAACGCCGCCTTGCACCTCTAACAACTGTACGTGGCTGTACGTGATACTAAACGAACCCACATATGTATATATGTATGTAGGTACGCGTTTGAAATAAAAAAAAGAAAGAAAGAAACAACGTGGAACGCCTAAGAGATTAAGTTACCAAATACAGGGTGAAGAGAAATGTTAATACACTCACGAATCGAAACTACCCCCAAATTTGGGCCGATCCATAATTCACCGGATAAATCACGCACACGCACGCCGAGTATCATGAATAATTTCGGCAGGGAACCACCCCTCCCTTCCTACAGGGCCGGATTTACATTTTCACGATTGAGTCAGTTTACTTTTATTAACAAAATACAGCAATAAAAAAAGACACCATTAACTTTAATGAGAACCGTGGTGTAATTGTTGATTCCCTTGAAGGATTCTCGGTTTTCCGCCCCGGTTTTATAAATTCAGTGCAAAGTCTAAAAATACAATAGTCATTTTGGGGGTTGTATAGATTGATAAATACAGTCCTGCTTCCCCTGTTTGCAGGGAAAACACTGGCTTCCCGTAAAACCAACTAACTCAGCGTCGGAAACTCTATATTTATGGAGAGTACACACACACACACACACATGAGATTTGTCGCGTTCGGTAAGCGATACGTCGTTACTTTGGCAGATGTCGGTTCACAAAGCTCGCTGGAAAACAGCTGTTCGTGTTTAATTTACCGAACAGGCTTGTGCTCCCTGCGTGCAGCTAAAATTAAATGTTGTTTCAGTTTATCAATTTTGAAACGACGATTCCCGGAATGGTTTCTTGTATATGTACATATTTTCTACCACAAAAATTTAAATTTGTTGCTGATATTGTACATACGTGCAATATACAAGCGAACGCACCTATTTCTAACTGTTTCTCTTCCTTCTGTCGCCTCTGATTATTATCACCGGGATGTTGAATAGAAAACAAAGTTGGAGAGACCATCGCAAACCAGCCTGGCCAGGCTGGTCGTACGTGACGAAAATTAAGATGGCCCTCAGGCAAAGGATTAACATAACTCGAGCAAACAAAAAAGAAACGAAGTGGATTTCGTGGACAAACTTTTATTTGCTCGATTTGAATAACCTCGCCGTTATTATTTGCCGAATGCCCGACACTTTCTACGATCTTGTTTGAACAACGATTCGGATTCGATCTTATCGTCGCGTCGTCTTCTCGAAAAGGATCTTTGGGAACGATTTGGTAATTACCTCAGAATATCATCACTAATTAGTAGCCTGGGAAAAAGTATCTCGCTTTTCTAAAATGCCCAGACTGGTTTCGTTTTGCTTCTTGCTTCGTTAATTACAAATACTTATGTCGTTTAATTAAGTTGCAGATATCCTCATCGATTAATAAAAGCAACAATGTCTGACGCAGGTTTTTCCTTCTTAAGTTTATAGCTAAAAGTCATTCGTAACACAGTACCTTAAAAATAAATAATCATTATACTTACTACCATTGTATACTAATCATTAATCAAATGTTTAACTATAACTTAATACATAACAGCAAGAAATTATAGTATACAAATCGCTTCTATTAACTGCTTTGCAGAAATTAATTGGTAAGCATTAAAGAAAAGAAAAAAATGTTAACTTTCTCTGCTTATAATAATGTTTGTTGCGTTTTATATTTTTCAAAAACGCGCATGTGTTCGCAATGCTAATCACAAGCATGGTCAGTGAGGGATGACTAATCAGTGGGAGAGCTTAATTAACAGTTTCACTTCGTTTCGAATGTGCAATACCAATTAGCATAATAATAAATAATAACGTAATTACGTGAGTTAATTAAACATCAAATAAACAAATAAATAATTAATTGGTCGTTAATTAAGATAAATCGCCTTAAATCCAGTGTTGGGCACATGCATTTTTTTTATTGGCATCGTCTTGTCGATTTTGTTTGCTCAGTTAGGTCAAGTCTTGCATATTTTTTTTTCATTAAACTAATTCGTGAAGAATTCAAAAAATGTCACGTTTTGGAAAGAAACAGCAAAAAAGGGGCAAAAGTGACTGCCCCGAAGATGATTTCGACGAAATTTAAACCTGACTTGACCTTGAACCTACTAATAAGTGAAAAATAAGAACGAGAGGTGAAGACAGAAGAAGCAGAAACCAAACCATGGGTCCTCCAGAAGTACTGTTAATAGGACATGTAAGATACTTTAACGATCCTTTTTTTGTCGTCTCTGGTGATCTCTCTTTTGCAAAAATACAGCGGACGTGACCAAATCACCTGTGAAAATGCTGGGTTTCATAAAACTGGACTTGTTCAATGTCTATACCAGCTGCGAACTCCTCTGCACCACCAAAATAATCCACAAGTCCTAGGAATACGTATTCTTCAACGGGCGACTAGGATCTGGATTGCTAACTTCAAGGTGTAAGCCGCCTCACCCCCTCAAAGAACCCCAAATCAAAATCGGCGCCTTTTCCAACTCATAAATGAAAGAAGACGAGGAAGGTCCTAACCCTCACATTCCACTCCCAAATCTTCGAGTCTACAAATCAGCTGGAAATGTCTTCGTCGAGAGGAAAGTGGGAAAAATCAGGTCCGACGTTTGCCCTTAAGGATGTCATATGCGCTAAATTCCAATCCACTCATCTCCTAAACTGGCCTTCTAGTTTGAAACTTCCGGAAACTGCGATGGGGATTTTCTTCTTGAACCGCCAGAAACAATCGGGCTCCGAGTACGTGAGGAGCATGCAGGAGATGAGCAAGATCTTCAATAGATGGTTATTCTGTTCGTTGGTTGAAGTTCTTAGACTTCTTCTACTACCTCCCTTGCGACTACCAATTAGAGATGGAGTACCTGAAGGCCATTCATCGGAAAGAGGAAATAGGTGCTGGAGAATAAAAACAATTACAGTAGGACTGACGGCCTTGGTAAACAAAGTTCGGCCTTCTTGGATTTGTTGTTGCAAGCGAGTGTTGATGGGCAAACAACCACAGAGGTCGGTAGGCCAAGGTTAAGAGATGAGCAGAAATTGTTCTTTATCAAGTTGAGAAAACTGAACGAAACAGTTTGATTTATCCTTTTCCTTATCAAGATCAAGGTCATCAATTCAATCGCTAAGTATTGATGTTCGTTTTGAATTCAATTCTTCAAACTGACCACAACAGTTGACTCTGCCTTTGTCTTCAACCTAATTGCAATTATTGTCTTTTGCCCCTTCAACTTGACTATGATCAGAAGTATCTTTAGTTGCTCTTATTCCCAGCAGTCTCTCCTTTGGCTGACTAACTTCAATCATCTCAATCAAACTATCTGCTTTTCTCTTCAATCCAACCTGACCTCACAATTACAGATTTTTTGTTCAGATCAGCCATAACTCTTTAATCTGATCTGATCCTTTTTTCAAGTAATCTACGCTTTTGCCTTTCGTTCTTAGCCCTATCAGGCTACATATCCATTTTCATCCATCTCGAAAAATGGCAGACTGAAGAAAAGAGAAACGAGAGAGGAGAAAGAAAGGACTGGGGCAAGAAGACTGAAAGAAACAGGATAAAGGGTTAACGGGGTATTAGAGATGAAGAGGGAAGTTAGTAATTGAAGCTTTGGAGGTACGTGTGGAAGTAGAATCTGAAGCCCAGTGAAGCTATGTACGTGTCTTAGTCCATATCGATCGAACACTCTGCTTTTGCCTTCAATTCAATATGGCCACAATTATTATAGATTTTTTATTCTTCAAACTGATCGTAACTCTTGACCTTTGTCTTCAGTCTGATCATAAGTGACTACAGATGTCTTCTTTCCGAGCAGTCTATCTTTTTGTTCTTAGTTCTTAACCCCGTCAGGCTATCCAGCAGAACAGAAAGAAAACTCAAAGACAAGAAGACAGGAAGAAAGAGGAAAAAGGGTTAGAGACGAAGACATAGGTCAGAAATTGTAGCTAAAGTGTCTGCATTGGTTGTACACGTGGAAGTGGAATTTGGAGACGCAGCCGATCCCTAAAATATTAAATTCCAGAGGCGATTTAATAGAGAAAAACAGCGGCCACACTCCTGAAGAGACAAGATGAAAGCATCGCCAAGAGAAGAGATTGCTTCCACGACTTGGGATCCTTTCAGAGCTACAATCGCTTAGAAGGTGGTTCCAAGACGTAGGACACTATTTTTTTTAAACCAGAAAAATGCTGCGTGGTATCCTCCATTCATTCTTCTAGAAAATAATTTGATCCATTGGATCCATCATGGAGCAACCCGAAATAACCTTAATGTGCCCAGGCGCAGGCACAATCAGGAGTGATGAAAGACAATTGTGGATCGATCAATGTGGTGGTACGTAAGCAAGCAACTCCAGACCATTGGGGGGGCCGGGGTCAAAATTCCGTTGTCCTAAGCCCTCCTCAAAGTAAACAAAATGCAATTATAGCTGGCCAATACAATTTACAACTCCATGACCCAACCTCCCAAGCTTAGCAAATAAGGCTTTCAAAGCACTGGGGCAAGCTAAAAAAATTGTTTATCTTGCACCCTGTAATTCATTCTTCTGGATTGATTAATCGAAGCATCAAGTCATCACACAGCCAACCAACAATTAGTAAAATTGGGATGCTCAGAATCGGCCACCACCACGAATGACGAAAGGAAGTTGCGTATCCAACAATAAAATTATTTAAGCCGATGTTAATTAAATTACTAAGAGGCCAACAAACCGTCGCCTTAATCACCTCAGAGGAAACAGAAGTGACATTAGTTTGGTCAGGTATGGTCACCATTGAGGTGATGGTCACCCATGAGTTGGGCGAATTATAACGAAGATAAATGTTGGTTCGTTACGAAAATGATTGCGCAATCATTGCCTTGCTACAATTTTCTTTTGCCTTATGATTGGAGCCGCATTTTTGTCTCTTAAAAGTGTATTACAACATTCATTAATTATTGATAGTGATTTTGCTCAGATATGGTCGCCATTGAGGTGATGGTGACCCATGAGTTGGGCGAATTATAGGGAAGGTAAATGTTGGTTCGTTACGAAAATGATTGCAATCATTGCCCTGCTACAATTTTTTTTTTGGCCTTATGAATTCGAGCCGCGTTTTTGTTTCTTAAGTGTATTACAACATTGATTAATTATTGATGGTGATTTTGCTTTATGGTTTCATGTCACTAAGATAATCGATTGGTAGAGATCTTACAACGCGAGAAGAACTTGTGGGCGGAATTTATCTTCTTGTATTGCTTGCGCAGCGCAGGTCACGTGACAGAGTCTTCTCGACTTGCGAGATCTCTACTTGGTGGATGAGGTGAGCGGTGGATGGATTAATTATTTATGTTAGCGCGGATCACGTCGTTTTAATAATAATAATAATAATAATAAATCAAAAACGATTTGCACAAAATTTTTCTAAAATCTTTCATTATGCCTTGACAGCAAGCATGGCCGCCTTGCATGGGGGACTCATTAGGAGCAAATCCCGCTTCAATTTGTCTATCCTACTGCAATGTTAGGTCAAAAAGCGATAGTAAGATGTCGCTATTTTATTTGTTAATAATAATAAAGATGAAAACGTATTGATGTTCCAATAATTAAAACTTATCGTATTACGTTAAGCCCTAGTTAACCTAAACTGTAAAATCCCGAAGACCTACGAGAACCTTGATTTAATCTTGTACGTCTTCAAGAACACACACACTCATAATAACCACGACGTTTACTAGCGATTCAAACAATGCAGTTTCTCTAAACTTGAAAACCGAGTGATTCAATTTTTTTTTAGGTCATTCCGACAGATAAAAAAAAATTCCTAAATACTAAAAGAGCTTCTGAGAGAGTTCATGCTTTGATGGTAATAAGGAAGATGACAGTTTCAACCAGTTTGTGTTTATCTGTGAAGGTACGGTTAGCTTTGGTCGTTAAGATATCGAAAAACTTCCAGAAAAATGCAGAGGCAATTTCGATAACGCGTCAGTAACAGTAGGTGTCCATCTCGACCGGCCATGAAAGTAACAGTATAACCCTCATCAAATCATCACGCCCGCCCGCCGCCGCCGCCGCCCGGTGAATCACCGAACGGACAGTCACATATTATTCCACGACCGGTCGAAAATAACGAGCAAACTAACCTCGGTCAAACGTTTAAAATCACATTAGCGACGTCACAACGCATAAACCAACGGTTATCCGCTAGCGTCAGCATTTTTCGACGCCATTAAGCGCTCGTTTTCCGCCGCTAAGCAGCCACGACATTCCCCTTAACTCCGAATTAAATTAGAAATTCAACGCAGTAAACAATCCTCTGTGATAGTAAACGAGGCGGACGCCAAGTCGGAAGACATTTTCCACTGGCAGAACTGCAAATCACCGCCGTGGTCTTTAGTAATTAACGGATGAAAGGAGAGGAGGAGAAGACATGGGTGGCATTAACGATAATCGCCTCGACGATTTAATAACAAAAAAGTAACAGAAATTTTCAGGCTGGCCGTTGTCCTCCTTATAGTAGAGACACCAATGGCCAGTTGCTTCAAACACTTAAGTCGACCTTAAATTTAAGTACTGCTTATAATGTGTGACATTTGAGGTTACACAACATTCAGTAAATCACATTCTAAACGATGCTTAAAGTTAAGCTGAGCTTTGGTGCAACTGGCCATAAGTGTGCCTAAGTAGGGAGAGGACTTCCAAAATTCGCTAAATCAAAGTCCGTCTGTCTGAAGATGATCAACGAAGAAGAAGAAGATCCACACGCTAATAAACGAGTGTGTAAGTTACCTTATCTGAGGTTATTTTCTCGGCCTCGACAGAAATGTAATTAATTCCGGCTTGGCCGTAAACTCAGGAATTTTTGCAACGCCCAACTAATACCTCGCCCAATACTTTTCATTTTGTCATTATCATCAAGGTGGATGCTTCTTCTTCTTCTTCTTCTTCTTCTTCTTCTTCTTCTTCTTCTTCTTCTTTAATTTAAAGGAAATTAGAAAGTGATTGGCTCTAGAACTTACAGCAAAGGTCTCGAATGGAATTCAAAAAAAAAAAAACCTCCAGGAACTTAATGAGTTAATTCAAGTAACGTAACTCTCGTTTGGAATTAGCGAGTATCGTGCAGCGCAACATTCTATTGTGTGATAATTCGTTGGCGTTTTCTAGGTGGGTGCCACTTGATCTGAATATGATCGGGGCGAATGAGAATGGGGTCACTTGTCTGTGTGTCGCGGAGAGCGAAATGTGCCTCTGAGAGCGCGGATGGATTGCGGAGTTCGTGGGTACGATTCGCGATGGCGATTTGCGCGATTCCGAGTCTGTTATTTCAGCTGAAATTATAGATAATTTGCTCGGATAACTCGCCGGATTATGCGAATCGGTAATAATCCGAAGGCATGTCGCGGCCCACTTTGCGCCAGAGAAAATTCTTGCCCCATTTTGAATTAATTGAAGTGGCATGGAAACGGTAATCACGGTGAGCAAGACTTTCGCAAGAGTTTGTTTTGAGGTCTTCAAAAGGTCTTCATATACTTTGGATACTCTTCGAGTCTTCCACGTTTGTAACCAATTTACAAATTAAAAAAATGGAAACCCAGCTCGTTTCCATCTGCCATTCTTTCTTAGCCCTCCTTATAAGTTAACTTTTTCTGACATTCAGATTCCGCTAACTTTGTCTAGAAACATTTACCTTGCTATTTAGGCAAGCTTTCCGTACTGTAACGAGCGTCAATGATGTATGAAAATTCCCATATCTGATTCATCGCTACGTTTATATGATGACGCGTATAACCGAGTGCACAGTGATGAGCTTTCGCGGAGTCGCCGCCGCCAGCAACACGCCCGGAACGGTAAAGCACACCTTCACTCCAAAAAGCTATGGAAAACTCCACTGTCTACACTGATAACTAGAGCTGGGATTATAATGCAAATTGCACATTTGTTTCTATCACGAATGCGGGCAAAATTTAATATTTTCAGGACGTATCAAGCAATTTAGAATCAAATAAAGTAATTAAAAAAATGCATATTTTGCATAATTGAAGCACCATGGGAATATTTAATGGAAATATGCATATGACTGCATATTTCTTCAATTTTTCAGATATTACATTCTTTTCATTAAATTATTTTCTGTTTGAAACCTTCCAAATTAGCATAGAAGAATGGCCTAAATTGTTAGTGGGGTTAACTGATCTTCCACGAAATGACTACGTAGTTTTCGAATCGATTTAAATTTTCGATCCGTCCAAATCATGTAAAAAAATAAATAAATTCGTAAAATATTCTGTTGATTCGACATCTGACCAAATACGACAGAGCCCGACGCGTCAGTCTCGAAACTTCGGCGAACGTCCGTCTGGTTCGCCCGACAGAATTTTCTGGGCGAAGAATAATCACGTATCACCAGCCGCGTTATAAAAGCGAAATCATGGTGAATGAAAAAAAAGTTACAACTGATTATTCGGCTTAAGATTAATAGAATTAGTTTATTTTCCGCGCTAAATAAATTAAAAAAAAAATAAAAATAAGGAAAATAAGGAGAAAGGTAACCATAAAAACTGTTTAGGTACGAAAAAAATTGCTTACTTGAGGCTGATTTTTAATATGTCAATGTTATATTTATTGCACATGTTATAACTTAATTATTTTGATATTTAAAGTTGAAATTATTAATGAGCAAATAACAAGCGACTAGATCAAAGTCAGAATTTAATTTTTCCCGTAAAAGTTTTTACCAAAAACGAAGAAAAATTTGTCACACAAACGTTTTTTAGTAAAAACGTTTATGGGGCAAATTAGTTTCTGATTTTGACCTTCTCAATTATTATTTGCTCGTTAATTTTTTCAACTTTTAATATTAAAATAATCAAATTGCAACTATCTACCTAGAAATCTATATTTTTGGAAGACTGATTTCTTGATCTAAAATTTGAACATATATATATATAGCTACGTTTCTGCTGAAGAAGCCCCAAGCAGGGCTGAAACAGCTGTCCAGAGGGTGCTCGAGGTTCTCACTGCAATCAAAAACGATTTGCACAAAATTTTTCTAAAATTTGAACGTTGTTAAAATCTTAAATCTTAAAAACTTGTGACCGTTGATGTATTAAAACGATGAGAAGCTAGAGTCGTTTTCTCTCATTTGCAACATTAAGAAGAATTTATTATTTCTGATCCTATTTAATTAATTTCTGTTTGGTTTGGCCAATGTAAAAAGATTTACAACTTAAGAATTAGTTTTACACTATCGATGCTCTTTCTTTGAAAACAAATTGTTAATAGTTTCTACAGAATAAAATGCAGTTTCTTGATTATGATTGTATTGTATGTAATTGTAGTTACTTTTTATAATGGAAGAATCAAGAAGATTACTGATGAACCGAAAGTGTCCGCTGAATGAATGAATGAATACTTCGTCCTTAATCCGATCGACTAGAACCAATCAATTATTACTACAGAACGAAAACTCGTACATGAGACTGGTAGAAGGAAGCCGCAGGAGTTGACAATCGCGCGCTTCCGCCTTCTCCCTTGATGTGAATGCTTAGTCTTCAATTCATTGTAGTAGGAAGCGTAATTAATGTTTGGCAAGATATAGGGCCGACTATTCGCTTTACCACTTCTTTCGTGAGTTTACTTTTTTTACGTCAGCATTGTTTTTATTTCGAATTAAGTTGAATTGAAGACTGAACAATCAAATCAAAGCAGAAGCGAGTGATTGCCAACTCCTTCGCGCCCCTTCCACCAATCTCATGTACGAATTCCCATTCTTTAGTTACTACATTCAGGACACAAATTTAAACTTGAAGGTACAATATAATGTACTTTCCTTCATTTTTTGTTCAACTTAAAATGCGTAGCGTAACAAAAATAGCCCCAAACTTTAATTTTGTAAATTTGGCTTTAAGCAATGTCCTGTTCTCTATGCTCGCCGCTGTACATCTAAATTAATTGACTTCCACTGACTTCTAACTACCTTATAAGACGGTAGCTGTCCATTGTATTCACTTCATCCAAATTGAATTCTATTGGGTTGTCTTCCATTTTAATTTGGGTTAACTCAAAAAACATTTTTCATTTTAATTTGGGTTAACTCAAAGGTAATGTCTTCCAAATTAAATTATATTGAGTTGTGTTGGGTTAAGTTCTGTGCGTTCCATTTTAATTTGGGTTAATTCAGAAAAGCTTTTTTCATTTTAATTTGGTTTAACTCAAAAGCTGTCTTCCAAATTAAATTCCATTGGAGTTAACTTTTGTGTCTTCCATTTTAAATTGGGTTGATTCAAAAGCTTCTTCCACTTTATTGTGGGTTAACTCAAAAGTAATGTCTTCCAGACTAAACTGTATGAGATTAAGTTCTGCGTTCTGAGTTACAGTCGCGAGCAGTAAATTTTGGTCTTCTCTGTTTGTCAAAAATCGGTGCCGGACTCGTATTTTACTAAAAATAAGGAGATTGATGTCTTAATTTTGAATACTGCCGATAATTTCTTAAAAATGTAAGTTATTTTCGACACCTTTCTGGTAGACGATGTGAAAATGTTTAATTTCTGGAATTGTAACTGACGTTTTGCTTGACAAGAGCGACCAAAATTTAATGCGTGCAACTGTACTTCGTTGGTAAGAAACTCGATTTTAATAAAAACGAAGGGCTCAAAGAGGACTCAAAAGCTTCTTTTAGTTCAAAGTCAATCATTTGTTTAAAAAAAAACAACACTAGTGTACATTTGGTTTCGATTAAAAATAATTTCGTGCTTAATTGAATTGTTGAAATTGGGTTCTGCCTTTTTTTGTTTGCGTCTGCGATCGAGAGCAAAAAGTCTGTAGACAATTACAGTTTCCTGTAATTTTTCTTTCTCTCGAAAATGTGCTGCTTAAATACGACGCCATCTTCAGATTTTACTTAAAAAAGTTTTTTGAACTTGTCAAGTCTGAAAATTTTCAAAATATTCAAATGTCATCTACGAAATCGTATTTATTAAACAGTACCACCCACTTCGGAGAAAGAACAATTACAGGAATCATTTCAATTATCTTTTGCTATCCTATGACTGTAGGTCAGCAATGCAAATTTTTGACTCTTTTTTTTTAATTAAATAGAAAACGCCACTTTCAGTTCAAGTACTTTACATGTCATTTTCTTTTTAAGTGAAAGTGCAAAGAAAATGGTCAACAGGTTAATGTTGTTTATGGTTTCGATCAGGCTATCCACCGTCTGTAATAAAATTAACCCATTAACGCCATTGCTCTTCTTGTTAATAGACCACATCTTTCCGACAGCTATAAATTACATTTCCTTTTTTTTTCTTAATTTTAAATTTTAACCGATAGCTAAATCAGCAACATAATTAATATTATATTCAGCAATTTTGATATGACAATCAACCAAAAGGATTATGGACAACGACGAATGATTATCTTTCACTGGATTTAATAGTATACAGAGCGATAGAATAAAAAAAAATAGTAAGGATCAAAAGCCGTATGTCGTTGCTTAGTTCTTTAAAATTGAGAATGACATTGACGATTAGAGTCTACGACTGACTGGCGCTACTTACACGAAAAATTTTACCGAAATTCTTTTTACAACAAGCAACAAATAAAATAATAAAAAGCAAAAGGCAAAGATTTGATAAACGCACTAAAGTATATAACAGAAGGATTGTTTCATTTAACAGGAAAATCAGAAAACGATGTCGTCTATCACGTTTCAACTGTAAGAGAGAGAAAAGTGATTTTAGACGACTGAAAAGGAAGATGACTCCTCACATATGAGAAAATAACATTTCGATAATTTTTTGTTCTCTTTTTTTAATTGCGATGAGATTTCTGGTAATCTTTAATAATGAAGAGAGACGTTTAGGTTTATCATGTGCTAATGTACCGCTTGCATTCTAAACAGTAAATGCAACAAAAAACAGACGACATGTTCCTGGAATTTGCCTAGCGCCTTGCAGATTTTGTCCACTCATCGCCTTCCTGCCTAGAAGATAAGTAACGATTTGCTTACGGGTGGTAATTAAATGCGCGTTTACCGTGGAAGAAGAGAGAGAAAAATGTGCCGCGACGAAACGAAAAACCGGCCGAATTAGCATAAAAACCATATAAATCGATAATTAAGGCGACTCGCTGCGTTATTAATTTTCTAGTTCAGACCATAAATATCTCTTCAGGACGCAGCCGGGGCTTCTTGGACGTGGACGTTTTGTGAGAACGTTCCAGCCAGCCAGGCTAAATATACTCTTTGTTAGTTCTGGCCTTACCGGATAGTTTGGACGAGTGTATTTCATTCGCTGACGCAAATTTGCCAAAGCTATAAATACAGAAAACGAAATAATAAATAACGGGAACGTTTAACAACAAACTAAAGAGATATTTCAGTTGCTTGACAGATAGAAAAAAAAATATTAGTTCTCAAAAAGTTTTTTTTTTTTTTTTTTAATATATACTTCAACGTCGATGTGTTTACGGGGTTATTTAAATCTTCCTTTGTTTCTGACTGAAGGGAAATACACAACGGAGGATAATACAAGATAGTCTCAAATAAGGATCTGGAAATGTCTGATGAATGAAATAATTCAGTACTGATGATTAACAGATTGATTTGATTAAAAAAAAAATAATAATCCAAATATTCATCATCCTTATATTGATTTCCGAGCACTATTTACGATTGAAGATCCATTTGGACGGAGTTACGCAAAAAGGGGATCAAACGCCACAGTTTTTCAAAATATTTGATTCCTTTTTGCATAACTACGTCCAATTTGTAAAAAGTAAACAATTCGTACTCAAATGTCTTAAAAAAATGGCGAATAGTAAATTTTAGATTATTTAATTTATTCGAAATTTCATAGTAAAGAAAAATATTCAAATGTCTTTGAACTTAACGTCCTGAAAACGAATGCTTTTATAACCGTTTGTATTTGGTAGTTCTTAGCATATTTTATTTATCTTATTTATCATGCAAAACTATTTTTATTGAGAAATAAATCACAAGCATATCTAGGACTCGCAGGACATTCGTAATATTTACATAAAACTATTTACTGATAGATTTATTTCGTAGATCCACATTTTATTAAACGCAGAGGCAATAGAAAACGGAAAATACATAATATAATAGAATGCAACTTCGTTTTGTTTCCGAGTCGATCATGTGCAAATGAATTAATTCACTTTCAAGGACGACAAGTGCTCTTCCTGACCGAAAATAGAATATTTTTTTTTTTTTAATTCAAGTCGAGTTCTCCGCGTGCTTGTAACCTGTTTAGTGCCATATTCGTCTAGAATTATGCAAATCAGGTACGAGTAATGACATGCAAAATAAGGACATTTTTGATCCTTGAAGCTTTCAGAAGACCAATACATCGATTCATTTGGTTCAATTTCTACAGTACATTTTTAAAATAAGAAAACTTAATTTGCGGATGTAGTTCTTTTGATTCAAGTTGATATTTGATTCAATTTTGATTCAAACTTAATAATGTCTTAATAAATGTGCTGCATCTCTGTTTATTAATCGTGCTCTGCGTTTTATTAAATGAGTGTCAAGTCTCATTTCAACGGATTCATTGAGATTTATACGAAATTATTTTTGTTTGTTTATCGAAGACCATATGATTAAATTTTCAAAATTGGAGCCGAATTTAATACGTAACAGACGAACCACGTTCAATAAAATTATCAAAATTGATGCTGTGTTATTTATTTTTGTTTACTTTCCCTGCCGTTGAATTTGAAGTCTAAACTTTATCGAAATGAAATCGAACCCAACCAGTTGAGTTGTTGAAACCGATCGATTCAAGTTTTTACGACCACCGTGCCACCGTGAACAGTATCCGGCGAGAAAAAGCCGACTTTTAGAAACACGAGAAAAAAACTTAATAGGTCACCACCGTCCGGTTTTCAAACTCAAACACCGCCGCCGAACAAACGTTCTCCAACGCCCAAGAACATCGCGAATTCAACACTAACGGTCACGAATAAATAACCAGCGACCATCGCGATGAAGAAAATTACTGGCGGCCGCGAATAAAATAATCGGAGGTGAAATTTTCGATAAAAACAATCAGAACAGGAGCAGCGACTCACCTTAATTACATTTCTTGAACTTGAAGAGCGCGGGCGAAATCCTTAAAACGAAGGATGCGCAAGGATTTCGTTGTTCTTGGTAGCAGTAGTAACAATCACTGAATGAATGAATGAATTATTGAAGGCGGTGCACTTAACAACAACACTTGTTCGAAAATCAAATTGAAGAAAAAAAAAAACAATCAATCATAAACACTTAATAACGTCCTGCGTTTACATGAATTAATCGATTAATTAATTTCAGTCCTTAAGGCACTAACTATTAAATTATCCTTATTACTATTATCTATGAACAGTAAAATACACTTCGCTTTGGAATTAAAGAAAAAAAAAAACTTAACTACATCGGTGATTATCCGCATGCAACTGTTTATTTATTCTGGTTTCGTTTACTTTATGATTATTATGACCGATCGTCGGGAGAGAAGGAGCACAACTGAACGAGACGTTTCGACACCCGGAGCGTTCCGGAGAGCAAACGCATTCGACGGTCGCTCAGAAACTGAGCTTAGAATCCAGCGGTTGTGTGAGGTTTACTGTGAATGCACTCGACGCGACGATCAGGTTTTCCTGTCTCCCCCACAACGTTCGCCACTCAGAGGCAGGCAGCCTGCATGCCGTGGACCAGCTGAAAAACACGACGACTCTTCGTTGGGTGAACGCCCAAAGACCATATCCTATTTCAAAAACGAAAAAAAAAAACAAAAAATCCAATGCACTTCAATCGATTAGAGGAGTGTTTAAACCCACCAAAGTCTACACCCAAAAGAACTTGGATTTACTTTTCTTTCTTTTGTATGGAACAGATCATGTCTTCGAAATAATTATTCTTTTTGCACCAAAATGTCTCGTAAATAAAATTTCCAAATGGAACGAAGAGATGGGGATACCTTGTCTACTGCTTCGGATGGAACCAAGCCATTGATTCTTTTTCTGTCGACGGTTTATCTTTGGTTTATTTCAAAATTTCTTCTTTAGTTCTACTACTGCTACCTTCTTCTGCTTGCTTCTTCTACTTCCAAATGGAACGAAGAAAGGGAGAGACCTTGTCTACTGATTCCGATGGAACCAGGCCATCAATTCATTTTCTGCCCACGTTTCGTCCTTGGTTAATTTCAAAATTACTTCTTCAGGTCTGCTGCTGCTAACTTCTTCTGTTGCACGGGATTGCACCAAAACTCAAGGGGCAATGGCTGGAGAAGGCTTTTGGTAAACCCCCTTACCAAAAATCCAATTATTATTAAGAAATTAAGAGTTCCTAAAACCGCTGTAAAGCAAGTTATGTGTTCTGGATAAATTATTCTCTTTGTTTCACATTTCATGCATAAAACTTCCAAATGGAACGAAAAGAGAGAGAGAGACCTTGTCTACTGATTCCAATGGAACCAGGCCATGGATTCCTTTTCCTTGGTTTACTTAAGAATCACTTCTTCAGCTTTGCTGCTGCTTTCTTCTTCGGCTGCATGGGATCGCACCAGAAGCTAAAGGGCAACGACTGGGGGGGGGGGGGGGAGGTTAAACCCCTTTACCAAAAATCCAATTATTATTAACAGATGAAGAGTTTCTAAAACCGCTGTAAAGCAAGTTAGGTCTTTTAGATAAATCATTCTTTTGCTTTAAAACGTTTCATGCATAAAACCCCCAAACGAACTGAAGAGAACCAGAGACTTTGTCTACTGATTCCGATGGAACCAGGCTATTGATTCTTTATCTGTTAACGTTTCATCCTTGCTTTACTTAAAAGTCATCAATTCTTCTTCTGCTGCTGCTAACTTCTTCTGTTTCACGGGATTGCACCAAATCCCAAGGGGCAATGGTTGGAGAAGGCTTTTGGTAAACCACTTACCAGAAATCCAATTATTATTAAGAAATTAAGAGTTCCTAAAACCGCCCGAAGACCAAATCCTATTTCAAAAATGGAAAAAAAATCCAATGCACTTCAATCGATTGCGGAAGTGTTTGAACCCACCAAGGTCTACACCCAAAAGAACTTGGATTTATTTTCTCTCTAATTTCCTAGTGATTTCTAAATGGCCAACAGCTAAACCAATAATTGACAAACTCTCTGGTCAAATAGAAAGAAGCTTTTCGCTTATAGTTTTTGAAAAACAAAGTATTTTGGAAATGTTGTTGATCAAGGCTGCGACCTTAAATCTGCTTTTCCTGCTTGGAAGATTGGGTATTTGGGGATTGCGCCTATTGGTTTTTCATTGAACACGTGTTCAACGATAACCAATAACTTTCGTCATGTGAACGACGAAAGCCAATGGCAACAATCCCCGAATACCCAATTATCCGAATCTCCAAAGCAAGAAAATCAGCTTAAGGTGATGATCGTCTTTGTTTTCTATTTTGCAGGAAGGCAGGCGTCAAAAGTAGTTGGCTGTCCAAACTTCACTGTTGTTAGAATGCCAAGCTTTCGGAAACATTTATTTCCCTCCACCAAAGCAACCCTGATCATCATCATCATCCTTCAACCACTCTGAAGCGTTAGTGATATCAATGGGAGGTTATAATAAAATAAGAAATTGTGTTCTATTAGAAACTCCAACGGAAAATAAAGGCAATGAGCAACGTAAAAGTAAAGATAAGATTGATACAGGCAACAGAACAGCGAAAATGGTTAGACAGCAGATTAAGTGATTGAACAGAAAATAATAATCACATTGGGGTGTCATTCGATTAATTAAAAGGAATACGTATGGTTTTGCTTAAATATTTAGGATTTATGGTTACAATAAAGATTTTTATTTTCCCAGCATATCTATTTTCTTCTAGGGTCCTTGAACTGAAAAATAGAATGCGAAAATGATTATAAAATTTAAATATATTGAAATCTTGAGGTGCCTCAAGTCACTAAAAACGTTTTTAGTAACTTAAGTCACCTCAAGATTTTAATATATTAAATTATAGTCACTAATATCATGGATAATCCACTACATTATAAAATTTAATTTTGATTTCTATAAAACACGCCCGAGATAGAAAACTTGGAGTCAATGACCCTGGAATCCCCGTCGTTATCAGAATGGGTTAAAAGAAAATTTGTAGAGCTTCTTGGGAAAGATTCCGACTATGGCTATGCCTTTCTTTCATTAATAAAAGGTCAAAGACCTTATACTTGTTTACTTTGTTTATTCGTATTTTAAACAATGCAAACAATCCAAATGAACGTAGGATATATTTTTCCACCTTCTAAAAGACTATGTGAAAACGCAGAAATTCTTGTTTCGGATAAACTAAATAGGATTAATTGGTAAAAAATAAATTGAATTTAAAGACGAAATTTACTGCATTACAGAAAAATCCCACGTTGAGGTTTGATGAAATTTGCTTTGGATGATCTCCTACTGAAAATATTTTTTTGGTTGAGTGATGCTGTTTTTATGAAATGCTGTGATTTCTGAAAACATTGTAGACCTTAAAGTAGTACAACAAAGTATCAGGTCACAACGCATTCAAAAACGTAGCAACTTGCTCACTCGCCATCTAAAAGAGAGTGGACTATTCCGCCGCAGTACCACCTGAGAGTGGGAGAGGAGCTACCAGCAACCATCCGCAATGCGCCCAACACGCGTGCACAAAGAAAAGCCTACCCCATCGAAGGGTAAATGCGAAATTCGTATGTAACATATCTTAATAAATATCTGCAGACATACCTAAGAGTATTTTGATCTTCGAAATCTAATCCCTCAGTTGCATGTGTTTTATATATATTGAGCGATTTTTGAATTTCAGATTGTTGCTTCAATACTACTGGAATTTGCCCAAAACTGAGCATAACATCCTTAGTTATTAAAATAGAAGCTAAATCATTAGAAGTGTTTCAGCTTCGTTGTGCAAAATGACCGTTTCCGAAGCACGTTTGAAGTAAATTGGTTTGGGATTTGTAGAATTGTCACATTGATTGAGATGATTTTCCAACAATACAATGATTTTATTGCATTTGTTATATTGTCTCCCTATGAATTTCATACTGGAAGTTTTTCCTTCTTCAAATACAAATCCTATAGTAAAAACGCCGTTGGACGAAGCACAATTTGAAGAACCGTGGAGGCAACAAACGGCGGTTTTCACTGAACACTGAACCTGCCCGACGGTTCGAAAGCTGAGAATGCTGAAAGTTGAGGCACTACGGCTAGGGCTCATTGCGTGGCCGACAATTAAATAAAAATTAAGCTGCTAGTTAAGTTTTTCAAGAATTTTTTGTATTTAATTTTCCGAATTGAGGATATGCTGTTCCTCTGCACAGGGCTTTGTATATAAAAATGGTTTTTGATTGCAGTGAATCCCTCGAGCTTTTAAATAAAATTGAACAGCTCCGAATCGAACAGACCTGACTTTCAAATAAATGTCTTAGATATCATGGGCTTGGGTTCACTTATACAAGTTCGCGAAGGGAGAGGTTCTTAGCCAGAAAAAAACTTAACACTTCTCGTGGATGCTATAAATGTCGAAAAAAAGAAATTGTGTTTTAAGAATAAACTGCCAATCGTAGAAAGTAACAATATTTAAGAAATCGAATCTGTTGCCTTAGAAGAAGAACGTAGACGAAGATGCTTATTCATTTCCGCTCTTCAATTATTGTATTTGCATTCACACCCAAAAAAAAAAAAAATAAATAAATAAGAAGAAAATCAAAAAACGAGTAAACCAAACGTACGAGATTTTACCAAAATGCTGAACATCGTGATATATAGTTAATATCCTATCATGGAGGCATAAGCCACCCTTAATCACGAAAATAAATTTCATTTAACGTTTTTGCTGAAAACACTTCCTCGACACTTCAGCCGCACTCACCCCTTGAGCATTTGTTTTCGTTTCACCCACCTATTCCCCCAAGTGAAGGCTTCGTCTGCTGCTGCGGCGGCGGCGGCGGTAAATTAGGGTTAGGGCACCCGATTCCAGACAGGATCTATTGTGGACATCATACCAATAAAAATTCGATGAGACCGGGGGGAGTGAGAGGGTGCAAAAGATACATTGTTGTTGTGATGAGCCACATTGTGCGCCTAATGGAGTCGGATCACAGCAATCAGTTCTGCGCAGCAAACTGAATTTAAGCACCCATTATCTCCACAATATTTTCTATTCTACCCGAAAAGAAAAAAAAAAAGATTGAAGCTTCATGGATTTTAGTCAGACCGCGATTTCTTTTCTTTTCTTTTTTCTTTTGGTAATTAGGTCTTGTTATCAATATCAAGTTCGGTCGAGTGTTATTAGTTCTTAATGGAATTTGTCTGATTGACTCGTTCGTCATAAAACAACACGAAGCCGATTCCACTACATCCATGCTGAGTTTAAGATAAAGTGATCGTCGCGCTTAATACCGAAGAGGAATGTCGAATGTCTCATTATGAAGCAAGCGGCTTCTTCTTACCCACACATAGAGAAGATAACATGTTCATCGGGTTTGATTGTGAGCCAGGGTCTTTAAACCTCTCCAATTATGTTGGATAAGCGGATTATGTAGGTGATCGAGGTTTTCGTTTCTTTTAAAACGCAAACTATAACGTGTGTGTGTGTTGATCGAAGTTGATGAAGAAAGTCACTTTCCATTTTGATGGCAAGCAAGCAAGCAAGCAAATTGCTTCCAGATGCGTAGAAAAGTGCGTTTGCGTTATTTTGCTTTGTGTTTGGTCTCGAGGCGAGCGGCGTCGCTCTCGCATAGTGTGTCATTATGCTTGGGCTTTTTGTTTTTTTCGTTAATTTCTTCTTCCAGGAGGTGACAATTATAATAATTAGAAGTGGTTCGAGTAGGCCGTCATTACAAGCGTTGTGATAGATTGCTCTTTTTGTGGAAAGTTATTTTTTGTTGTTGTGTTTTGGGCAAGGTTGGTTCAACGATCGCATTTCCATTTTCTCCTGCGGTCGTTTTTTGTTCTAGTTTCACTAATACTTTTCTTTCTTTTGTTTGGAACAGATCATGTCTTCGAAATAATTATTCTTTTTGCACTAAAATGTTTCATACACAAAATTTCCAAATGGAACGAAGAGATGGGGGAAACCTTGTCTACTGATTCGGATGGAACCAAGCTATTGATTCTTCTTCTGTCGACGGTTTATCTTTGGTTTATTTCAAAATTTCTTCTTTAGTTCTACTACTGCTACCTTCTTCTGCTTGCTTCTTCTACTTCCAAATGGAACTAAGAAAGGGAGAGACCTTGTCTACTGAATCCGAAGGAACCAGGCCATCGATTCATTTTCTGCCTACGTTTCGTCCTTGGTTAATTTCAAAATTACTTCTTCAGGTCTGCTACTGCTAACTTCTTCTGTTGCACGGGATTGCACCAAAACCCAAGGGGCAATGGCTGGAGAAGGCTTTTGGTAAACCCCCTTACCAAAAATCTAATTATTATTAAGAAATTAAGAGTTCCTAAAACCGCTGTAAAGCAAGTTATGTGTTCTGGATAAATAATTCCCTTTGTTTTACATTTCATGCATAAAACTTCCAAATGGAACGAAGAGAGAGAGAGAGAGACCTTGTATACTGATTCCAATGGAACCAGGCCATTGATTCTTTTTCAGTGTTTCATCCTTGGTTTACTTAAGAATCACTTCTTCAGCTTTGCTGCTGCTTTCTTCTTCGGCTGCATGGGATCGCACCAGAAGCTAAAGGGCAATGACTGGGGGACGGCGGGGTAAATCCCCTTACCAAAAATCCAATTATTATTAAGAGATGAAGAGTTTCAAAAAACCGCTGTAAAGCAAGTTAGGTCTTCTAGATAAATCATTATTTTGCTTTAAAACGTTTCATGCATGAAACCTCCAAACGGACCGAAGAGAACCAGAGACTTTGTCTACTGATTCCGATGGAACCAGGCTATTGATTCTTATTCTGTTAACGTTTCATTTTCGGTTTACTTAAAAGTCATCAATTCTTCAAGTCTGCTGCTTTCTTCTTCGGCTGCACAGGATTGCACCAGCAGCCAAAAAGGGCAAGGGCTGGGGAAGGCTTTTGGTAAATCCTTTTCCTTCCTTTCCAGATCAAGATTGTATTTTATATAATTATTTTTCCATCCAATTATTATTAAGTGGCCCTAAAACCGTGGTAAACCAATCAGACACGCTTGATTCACCCCTTATACCCCTATCCTCTCCCATAGGTTCGAGACTATTCGAAAAAAGGGTTGCTCAAGCGGTTCAGTAATTACATAACGAAACACTTGCGTAACCTAATTCATAATCCACTCATATCTCGTCCCCATCGACTTTCGTTTCCCCTTGGAGGGCTCCTCGTTTATAATGCCGCATAGCCTTCGGGGTTCGATGGAAGGCGGGCGGCAAATTTATGACCATCAAGTGTGAAAGCTCCGCGCGCCTCCGCCGCCGTGCGATCCGCTTGATGAAAAATCCGGGCGGTTGTGTCCGGATTTCGCAAGCGCGAAATTGCGCACATTGTTTAGATTAAGTAAATTGCACCACGTAAAAGGGCCCGCGCCGAGCGTGATTATGTACGGGTACGTCTTTATCCGACTTATAACTTGGTCGGCGGCGGGGCACGCATATCGGTATTTGCGCGAATATTTATCGTTGTTATAATCGGCGTGGGAAAATCTACGGCTTTGCATTTCTCTTTTGCTCCGGTAAGAGTGAAATGGCCGGCGAAATGAAAGCAGATCAAAACTGTAGCGAGTCAAGACGAAAAGAAACGGATCCTATTCACAACGCAAAGGAAACGACTGGCTAAAATGGATTATCATCGTTATTGTTACCCGAGCAGACAATCATTGCTTTAGAAGAAAAAAGAGAAAAGAAATAAATGCAATGCGATCGCTGGGTAATAATAATATTATCTAATCGAACTCTTAATTGTTAATAATAATTACAATACGGAATTTATATACATATTTTTTTTTAATTCCTTGTTTAATCTGATTGTCACATAAAAATCGGATTCGAGGATTTATTAACGAAAGCAAATTATCTATACAGGAAAGAAAGTCAAATTATTGATGAGTAACGAAGCGCATTTGAAGTTGAAAGTGATTTTAAAACTGGTGGCAAGCTATAAAGACAAGGAAACGTTCTGTATAGTTTCATGGACGTATTGAAAAAAAAAAGGAAAGAATTTCTATTGCCGATGATTTTGCACGGCAAAAATTAAGAAAAAAGTGCTTTCGATCAAACTAGATTTTATACAATTTATATTTTATTCAGGTTTTGTATTAACTAATTTATTGTCTTAATAAATATGTTGTATTTCTATTTACTTATCAGATTCCACTAATGCTCTACATTTTTTTGAACGAGTCCCAAGTCTCATTTCAATTTATCTTTGTTTGTTTTTTTTTTATTGAGGATCATATGCTGAGCCGCCCATGTCTTCTCCGGTATTGCCAACTTAATTTCGGATTTCGGCGTGTATTTGTGAGTAACCGTTCTGCGAATACCGTGCGCCAAAAGAAAGACTAAATAGAATAGAAACCGCACAAAAAAAAAATTAAAGCAGACAGAACGTCGCCGAACGGAGTAAATTAAACGAATTCGAATTTATTTTAGTTTGCAACAAATAAAGCGATTCTTTATCATATTGACCTCCTAAAGCAATTATACCTTTCTCCAAATTCATCTTCTTAACACCTTAATCCTTCTCTACATTGACCTAAAGGAATTATACTTTTCAAACCTCTCCAAATTTCTCTCCTTAACAATTTAATTCTTCTCTACTCGGGACTTACAGTAACCTGAGCCCATCACAGACTAATTGAAAACGATTTTAACCAGACAACTCAAGGACTAGACATAAAACGGGGAGTTTTGCTGAGAAAACGAATTAATTATTAGAATATAATAAATTCTTTTCGGGGCGACTACAAGAAAAAAAGAAAATAATTATCGGACGAGGAAACATGAAATCACCGCACGCAAAACAAGTTTGGTCGGCCGCGCGGAGACGAAAGTGTAGCAGCATCACATAATATGCGCCGACACAGGTGAAACTAACATATATAGGGTGTCTCGGAATGAATGGGAAAAATGAACTGTAACAATCCCACCCTTACTACAATGGAAATTTTACCTAAAGGTAAAATTTCTGACTCAGATTAGGAATAACTATATCAAGTTGGCCTTAAGTTGTAGACAGCGTACTATTTACTTCGTCGCTGATGCCAAATGAGTACCGAAAGTGACATAAATGAGTAAAATCAAGTAAAAGTCACCTGTATCAATCTAAATTTTATTCAGATTTCTAACTCTTTGGTATTAACTACTGTCTTAATAAATGTGACCGATTTTGACTGTATTTGTCATTCAACATTCCGCAGTAGTTACAGGCATGTTTTCTTTTCTTTTGCAATTTTTTCTTAGTTTTTGTTCTGCACCCGATAATGTTGGTCTCAAAGGATCCGCTCTCTTTTATTATCAAGTAAATACGTGCATGTCTGAATAGGTGCCATAAATATTTAGAAATGATTTACGTACATGCAAGAACGTTTCTGTTGATGTGATGATGATTAACAAGAATAATTAATTAGCTTTCACTAACGGCCCCCAAAACCAAAAGTGCGTCAGGGGCCACAACATGACTTGACGGCACTGAAGAGCAGCGAAGTGAAAACTGATGGGCAATATGAACTTGAACCAGAAAGAAATTTGGGAAGTACCAAAATTATAAGAAGTAAGTAAGAAAATTAATGAACAGAGGAGAATAAACAAATGATTCGAAGATGAAGATGGAAGGATGGTCAAAAGCGAAACCAAAATCGATTATTAGTTATTGTCACGAAGACTCTTTCGGGACAGCTGTATATAATTGTTAACGGGTCACTTTGCTGAGCTACGGATAATTGGGAAATTGCGGGGAGAGAGTCGAGGTGGGACCGTCCAAGGAAGGTGGGCTCGACAAGGTGACTCTATAGCGGTGCTCAATAGAGCCTAAAAGTGTTGTGGGGAGTTTTTGTCTGAAGAGGACCTTCCTGTTTCGAGACAAGACCGGTACGAGGTAAGAAACCCATTTGTCTATCGGGTAAACTATCCCCCTAGTGCCTTTAGCCCATACCTGAGCGGCACCTTCTACCCAGAGCTACGTTACCCCAACGGCTACCTTTATTAAGAGCGCACAGAGAGTATGACAGTGGTGGAGGCGCCTTTTTGCTCGAAATTTTGGGCTAAAGACACGTTTAATGCAAATAGTGTTACGTAGGCTGACAGCTTGGGGCCGAAGTGTGTCAACCGAGCAGAAAAGAAAAGGAAAAGAAAAGAAAGAAATGCAAGGCGATTGTTATTCGTAATATTAATTGTTAATAATAATAATTACAACACGGAATTAAAGTTTTTTAATTCCCTGTCTAATCTGACTGAGACATCAAAACGGGATTCAAGGATTTATAAAAATACTGAAGAATCATAAAGCGCATTTAAAATTGAAAGTAATTTTAAAACTGTTTAAAAATGGCAATTCTCATTTCGATGGCACACGCTTGTAAGGACTGAGGAAGCTTTTCCGCAGTAAAGAATGAAACGTTGGCAGTAGTAAATTGTTGTTAATGATCATTTCTTAATTATTAAGTTTACAGACT
This sequence comes from Prosopocoilus inquinatus, assembly GCA_036172665.1. Lineage (NCBI taxonomy): Eukaryota > Metazoa > Arthropoda > Insecta > Coleoptera > Lucanidae > Prosopocoilus > Prosopocoilus inquinatus. Next base: position 7,346,045 of record CM069873.1, read on the forward strand.
TACATATCATACAATTCTTACGGAATTGCACAAAAAATCGAAAAGGGGTTTCATATCGACACCTACTCGACAATCTTCGGCCTCGGCCTTGAACAGGGGTTTAAACCTAAAGAGATAAAGGCCTGATTTCTTCATCTACGATAAATTTATCTGCCAGGTAGTATGCTCGGAAACTATTATCAATACAATGGTTTACCTGTCAGATAAATTTATCAGAAGCTGAAGAAATCGGGCAAAAGATAAATGAATCCGGTACAGTTGTGGACTTGCATATTTACGCACAAATGTGGCCAACCTGGACTTTTCTCCATGAAAATGATTGAGAAAATGATTGATTGCGTCAACAACAAAAACTTCCTTAAAATTCATTTTGATCACCGTTTATATTTGATTTTTGTAAATACACCAAGATTTCTATTCATAAAAAAATTATAAAGCATTCATGCAAAATATTTTAGGTCATTTCTTTCCGGATTTCTTAGTGCCGCCGGTCCCCAAGGTCCCCTTCTGGCCGGTTTTGGCCTTCGCAGGTGTGGGTCCCTTCGTCTCTTCCTTCTGCTTCTGATTGCTTGCGACGTCCTGCTCCTCCAACTCCTTCTGCTCTTTCTTCGGAGCCTTCAGCGACTTCTTCTTTCCTCCCTTGCGTCCAGTCATTTTGGAATTGATGCCGAGCTGATCTTACGAGTGATTTTCTGCACGCGTATTGCGACTCAAAGCGTAAATAATAATAACAACGCAAAAACGTCAAACTGGAGATTTAATATAACTGACAGCCGGAAATGTTTGGGCCGGAAACGTGCAGTGCAGGAGAGATAAGTTTTTTTTTTTTTTGGGGGGGCGTTAACCTAGCAACGAAATTAAATATTACGCACATGTTCCACGCATAATTTATAATAAATATTCTGAATTTCTTGCTTTGTTCGATTCAAGTCAAAATAAATTTTGTATAAGAGAAAAGAAAATTGTAAAGTAAAAACCAAGAAAGAAGGCAAGACAGATTTAGAAACTGAGAAATATATGTGCAAGGACAGTGGAATTGAATTTGCGTTCGACGACAATAAATTACATTATAATAAATTATACTAATTCAAATTGTGGAATGTCCTGCGTCTATTTATAGAACGAATGGAGACGTTCGAAACGATAAATCGTTGTCATTGATCCCTGACCGTCCGTGGCGACGCCAAAGACAATGCTCGGAAACTATTAAAGTTATAAAGCTTCTTTCCATTCGTGTATTCCAACGAATTCCTTTTTTAATTGAGAATTTGAAAATACTAAAATAATTGCTGTACATGTTACATGTTACATGTTAATCAACTTCTTTGTTTGAAAAAGTGTTTTGTTTGCTTACTTCTGACTCTCAATTTGAACAATCCATGCAGAACGACTTGATTTATGATGGCCCCAAACGATTTTTTTTTCGTCTGAAAATCTTTAATAAATAATTACTTATCTCAGTGCTAATTATACACCGCCGTTGTTTCTTTCTGTAATTAATAACTGTCTGCTGGAGTTGCCCGGATTTTTCGTTATTCCTCGAATAATGGTGGAGGAAAAGGGTGGCGTCAAACGAAAGGGGTCATTAGAACGAGAGTGGCCGCGCGTCCGTGTACAAAATAATTATCCCGGATGATTTTTTTTTCCGGCGCGCGACCGAAACGAGGCTAATCATCTGAAGCCATTAATTACAGGTAAATTTCAACTTTTTCTTCTCCTCTAAGACAACGCCTCGAGTCCGTGAGCCAATCAGGGACCATTAAATGTCAATGATCAGGCCGTAATAAATGGTATGACTTTACCACTACGTGACTGATAATGCACGATTGCATTATTTATTGCCCATATCCGACTTAAATGTTTAATTAAGGGGAATTAAATTATGCGGCGGACGTCTCGTTTCGCTTCTCGTATCCTACTTGTTGTCCGGGAACGTTTCGAGCGCCTACCTACCTTCTTCATCCGTCAAGAATTAATACGGCGGGGAACAACCAAAAAGAAAAAAAGAAAACAAGCAAAATACGCCGGTTCATAAATTACTCTTCCACCAGTGAAGGTAGGTACGTATTAATTACGATTTATCTTCTTACCTTTTCATATTTCTCGTTTCGTATTTAAATTTGTTACAGTACAATGTTGTGATTTCACAACCGAGAAACACAATTACGACTAATTAATTTTATTAAAAGTAATAAAACTGGCTCAGTAATTCACAATATTTCAACTGTACCTACTCCCGAAAGACGATGGACGACCCCAAGTAGAAATCTAATCCCCTTCGATTAAAAGAAAACGATGCGGAATGCATGACGACGTTGTGACTTGAGTCGTAAGCTCAGCGAGAAATAAATAAATACTGGCTTAACAAAATAATCAATCAATCTAATCCCCATTGATTTTTGACCTGAAAATAATATTTATAATTTCTTAATTAATGAGTGGGAGTTAAAAAAAAAACGATGCGGAATACATGACGACGTTGTACTTGAGTCGTAAGCTCAGCGAGAAATAAGTAAATACTGGCTTAACAAAATAATCAATCAATCTAATCCCCCTTGATTTTTGACCTGAAAATAATATTTATAATTTCTTAATTAATGAGTGGGGGTTAGAAAAAAAAACGATGCGGAATACATGACGACGTTGTACTTGAGTCGTAAGCTCAGCGAGAAATAAGTAAGTACTGGCTTAACAAAATAATCAAGATTCCCTATTTCATGATTACATCGAGGCTTAACAAAACTTAGAGAGAAATAATTCAATGTTGTTTAGGTTAAGTATGTGGTTTTATCACACTTTCGAAACGTCAAAAACCACCTCGAGGGGAGGACTAGCTTCTCCCCTGCTTAATTCCGCCAACTTTCGACATCCAGTTTGGCACAAATTCGTTTCGCACCAAGCAAACCTGAACTGAAAACTGAAATATGAAATTCAAATTCAAAAATTTTTGGTCCATTATATGCATCGCGTAGTCAATTCGGAGACACATTGAATAATAACAAAACTCGGAGAAATAATTCAATATTATTTAGCTTCAGTTTTTTTAATTTTGTTAAATTGTGACATTGACATTGTGTGTTATTCTATTTTTTGACTTTATTTAATTTCTTAATATTATTGAAAACCGATCGCCTTTTTTATTTTGTCGATTCGATTTGACCTCCATTTTATATTTGAATTATCAGTTTGATTATCTTTTGTGCGAACTTTCCGTTTAAAAATTCGTCAGTACTCTTGATTTGATTTGATTTGATTTATGTGTTTGTTAGTTTTACAGAATTTTGATTTTGGTCTTCAGATCGTTTTATTTAAGCAATGACAGTGAACAATATAATAGAAACTTCAATCAAGATTAAAATTTAAGAGCAAATGCATGTTTAGTTAATTCATTAATTCATTCATTTCTTTATTTCGTATTTGACTTTATTTATTCATTTTTTAATATAATCAATTGACCCGCCTTTGTTTTTTTCTTCTTTTAATCGATGTCATTTGTTTAGTTTTTATTACTTATTTATCATCTTTTGCTTTTCTTTTGTTTGATTTTATTTAACATGATTTTATTTTTTAATAATCAATCATTTTTTTTCCGTTTAATCGCTCCGACTAACTATTTTTTTACGTTTAAATCTAATCAACTGATCACCATTTTTTTATTTTCTCTTTGATTCGATTTGATTCTATTTTGCTTTTTTAAATTATAAATTATTAATTATTTACGTTGTGTGTTATTAATGTTTATGTATTGTTTCTATCCATCATCATGGCAAAAGCATGAATTAATTGATGTTCCTTATTCTGTAATTTTTTTAATTTTATATTTTATACAGTTTTTATTATCTAACTTTACCATCTATTATTTTGTTATTCCTCATTTGACTTTATTCTATAATATATCTAATCAATTGAACGAAATGTGTTTATTCTTTTAATCGACTTCAATTCTTCATTTGTTTTAATTATGATTTTGATAATCTCGTTTTCTTTGTTTTTCTTTGGTTTTATTTTATTTTTAATTATCAATTGATCGTTGATTTTTTTTTGTTTTTGCCCTTTCTGTTGATCTAAGTTTATTTTATTTTTGTTTTTTTTTATTCGATTTGACTTCATTTAATTTTTTTAATTCGGCTTTTATATCGATTTGACTTAACGCACATTCTTGTCATCGACGAATTTTACGATCGTCTTTTGGTTTTGTTTCCCTTGATTTGATTCTATTTTACGAGTATTTTTATTCTGATAATCAAAGGAGTATTTTTATTCTGATAATCAATTAATTGTATTTTTAATTACGATTTTGATCATCTGGTTTTTTGTTTCGTCTTTGGTTTCGTTTTATTGTTAATTTTCAATTAATGTTTTTTCCCTTTTACTCGATTTAAGTTCTTTTTATTTTTGTTTTCTCTTTCATTCGATTTAAATTCGTTTTATTTCTTAATTATTAAATGATCGTCGTTTTCTTTGTTTTTAATACTTGCATATTAAATTTTTAATTGTAATAAAATTCATCGATTTTTATGTCGATCTGATATAACGAATTTTCCAATTTTTTTTTTTTTTTTCGTATTATCGACCAATTCTACGAACGTCTTTTGTTTTTGCTTCACTGAATCTGATCGTATTTTAGAAGTATTTTTAATCTGATAATATACTGAACGTTTTTTTTTTTAATTCGAACTGACTAGAATTTACTTAGTGTTCTTTGTAAATCTTCTACTTTTTTTTTAATAAACAAAATGAATTTTGCACATTTTTTTTCATTAACGAATTCAACGATTGTCTTTTGTTTTTGTTTCACTCGATCTGATTGTATTTGAGGAGTATTTTTATTTGGATAATCAAATCGATCCTTTTTTTCTCTTTTAATTCAAGCTGATTAGAATTTATTTACTATTTTTCGTAAATCTTCTACTTTTTTAAACCAAACAAATCAGACAGGCCTCCATTAAGCAAGGATTCGTAATACTGACCAACTAAAAGACTCCTAGATGTTTATCGACGTCCAACCGAAGCCTAAAAGTTCATTGACCCTTTTCAAGTCTTTGAAATAGATAATGCATTGGTAATCCGTGTGGTCACATATCTGTTGAAAAGACATATTGAACGCCTAAAAATATCTAACTGCCTCTTATTTCAGTTTTTAGAGAACTTGCTTTAAAACAATTATTACTTTATCATTTGAAGCTGATTTAAAACTCCCTCCAAAAGATCGTGAATTTTCGTAAACAATCGATACTGGAATCGCTTGTCAGTTAGTTAGGCAACCAAGCCTACACATTTATAAAGTCCACTTAGAACTAGAGAGAGTAATTGGCTTGATTAAGCACTGCAATTCACGAAGTTAGAAATTTATAAAAACGAATTCGTTTAAAACCTCCTCCAAACCCCCTCCAAAAGATCGCAAACAAACCTCTAACCGCTCCTACCGTTTACCAGTTAGTTAGGCAACCAAGCCGACACATTTACAAAGTCCACTTCGAACTAGAAGGAGAAATTAACTCGATTATTAATCATTACAATTTTAACGAAATTAAAAGTTTATAACAACGAAAAGAAACCGAGTAAGGCACGAATTTAATATAAATGTAGTTGAGATGTTTTCTGCAAATCTGCTTGGGAAGGAAATCTTTTACGGTAATATTTTCGACATAACTGGATTGTTTTTTTTTCTCGAATCGAACATGCAGCAAATAATAATTTTTAAACGAGCGCTTTTAGAACGAGTGCCACTGCCTTTCGAATAGATTAATTCGAACAAATTATCCCGGATAAGTAGAAATAATGAACAACAGCACATTTCTTGACTTTCTACGCTATAAATAACACTTGATTACGTATTGTAAAAAAAAATAAGAATAAGTTCTTGTTAATTATACACACGAATCACAGTGAACGATATATTAGGTGACGCCACAAGAACACGCGGCTATGTGTGGATATGTGCATGAAAGCGGGGATTAATTGTGAGAGCGATTCAAATTCAAATATCAATGCGCGAGAGAGAACTGTATTTAATAATTCTGCATGAGATAAAGATAACATTAAAATGTTTCGTGTATGTTTCGAACGCCCCGGCTGTTATCTATTGATTCTTGACTGTGACGCAAACTAATTCTTTGAGTTTCCGAAAATGTAATAATTGCATAATTAATAGTTCCCAGCAGTTTATCTTGTCGTGCCAGCCCAATTACTTTTCCTCGGCAATGAACAAATTTATTGTTATTCCGTTTTTATTGCTCGAGATTTATTACCGCCTTCATTCATTTTTGAACATTAAAATGACGATTGTGTAATTAAAGGCGAGCTGAAGAATCTTAATCACGTTGTTCTCTCTTCGTATATCGCTTTTCACTTTCACAATTAACGTCCGCGTCTGGCAGGACTAGTCGCCGTCGTCGTCGTCGTCGTCCTGGTCGTCCTGCACCAATCAAAATTCATATATTCATTAGTGGCAATAACGTTAGACAAACTAACACAACATAACGCGATAAACAATGCTATCGCAGCTGACCTCGCAGGTCCCGTACATAATTAAAATCTTTATGTCTTGTTAATTGGTTACCAGTTAAATTACAGATAATGCGCACATAAAATATTCATTAGACGTAAATAACGTTTCTAAACTTTGAACCCGCGTCAGCGGTAGCGAATTATGAATCGAACAATTCGGAATTCGAGAATGTTTGATCGCACGTTATTTAATCGCCTTGGTTTTAAAGGCGCAAGCGATCAGCGAAACGAATTTCAAGGATGAGGCGAAGTCGCAACGATCGAGAAAAATCGTTAATTGCAAGAAGGCAGGACAACAAGTTTCAAGATGACGTTCTCAATTGCAGGCAGTCGAGTCTCAGGGTGTTTTAATACTTAATGATATTACTTAAATTATAGTTAAGGACAAACCAAAGGTATTCGCCTTAATGCAGTGTGAAATTAGTTTTTACCTTGTACGAGACTGACTCGTTCATCGCTTATTTAAGTTGGATGCGAAATGCATTGAAATTTTCTCAAACCAAGGGGGAAAGAAAATAACACTGACAAGAAAATTAAAATAAAACGTATGACAACAAGCAGTCAAAGCGAGTACCTATCAAAATGTATAAGTATAGTAACAGTCTTGGGTTACCCTGTACATTAGCGAGGAAAAAAACTTGATTTTTTAGATACACACGTTGTGATAACAGTATTGGATTACCCTGTATGTTAACGAATAATTATTTAAACATCATTTATAATATTCTTAATTTTTTTAGATACACGCATTGTGATTTATTGTAAAACAACTTGAGACAGAATAACACATTGATAAACTTGAAAAATTATTACACAATTAAATCGACGTTAATCGCGTCTACATTTCCTCGACAATGAAACTTTCATCAATCAAAATAAATCGGCGGGCCAATGAGGAATTGACAGATGCACGTTTATTTACGACACGGAAACGAGTGCCGAGCGGCAAACACGTGTCCCTCTCGTCCTTTTTAATTGACACCGCCGATAAATTGAGCAAATTAAATTATTTATGCCCGATTGAAGCCAATTTCGTGCCCGATTTATCGCTCCCCATAAATAACCGCGCAAGACTCTTCGTACTCTTCGTATGTACGACGACATTGTTTGCCATCCTGCAATCGGCAAATCGTGTTTTGTAAACAGCATCTTTCACAATCGGCTAATTGTCGCACGTGAGCCAACATTAACCGGACGAAAAAAAATTATAACAATTTCACACTTTGCATATGAATGGGATTAGAATGTGTCGGGCCTCGGGCGTGCGTATGTCCGATCGGTGTGCTCGTCAAATGGATTGTGAGAGTGTGTTTGCCTTAAATGGGTTACGGTCTTATCGGCGAGGTTCATATTCAATATTTGCTTTGCACATTAGGAAAAACTTCGTAACCTTCTTGTTTAATTAACGATTTCTTAAGCCGAACGAAGATGAATACCTCACACAACTCACCAGAGTCGTCGCCTCATTATCTCAAGTCTCCCTAATTTCTTTCTACTTTTGGTTTCCAGAATCCAAAAAAAAATCCAGAAAATAGATTTAATTTTCTACAACAAAGACAAACGTTTCGTAAAACCCAGATAAAAATAACAATTTGAAGCAGGCTTAAAACTTGTTATCCTAAACCGATTTTCGACCATTTGAAGGACTCTATTATAATGAAGAATCAGAAATGAAAGGTCTGACTCATTTCAAACTTGTTCTTTCTTTAAAATAAAAAAAAGACAATTTGAGTTTTTGAAGGACCAATTATTTTATGTCAGAAAAGGGGATTAACTGAACTCAACTAGGAAAGGTCTCACTACCTGCAAACTTGTTCGTTCTCTAAAAGAAAAACTTTTTGTCTCTTTCTTTGCTTTTTTTTGTTGATCTTTTTCTGGTGTCATTTCAGCTACTGTACAGTCATGACGTAGATAACATCGAGTTATACTCCTGGAGGATGCCATCTCACATAATATGTATTCCTGAAAACCGATCCGGTCGCGGGCCTTTTGTATGGCAGAACGAACGGAGTGTACTTCCTCACATACATTTTTGTTCTCTGCTACTCTTTACTTTTGCCATACAAGAGAGGGGAGAGCGCGTCTGAAAATAGGCTCGTTTTCTGCTCGCTATTTACTCCTCCAACAGTTTTAACTTTCATGGTAAAAATAGTAACATTTTGTCAGTAGCGTCGTAATGTCATTCGCTACGAACAATTTTTTTTTTGAAGTGATAAGAGTCGGATTTGATTCATAGAAGACGAAGACATCACGACTGACGCCTCCTGACATAATGTCATGAACGTCATTTCCGTTAAAAAGTGTGCGATGACAAAGGAATCAACGACTTACGTCATTGATTGCAGTTAGAATTGAAGAAGTCGAAATTAACTTTGGAATTTGAATTCAACATTAAGTAGTGTACAATGACAAAATACTCGATTACGTCATCATCCTCGAATTATTTCTTGCTATTAGATGATACTTCAGTTAAAATCGTAGAAGCCCAAAACTGACGTTTGAAGTTTTAAATTCGACATTCTTTAAATAGGGATCGCTTTCGTAATCGAATTAAAGGAGACGTTAAAATTAAAGTCATAGTCAGACGTCAAAGCAAATGCGAAAACATAGTTATTTGCATATCGGAATGTGACTTTTATTTTAAAGTCTCCTTTAGTTCGATTATGAAATCGACCCTAAGAGGCGTTTCGTTTGCAAAGTAATTGGTGAGTCATCGCTGACGTCATCTTCAAATTAATCAAGAACGCCAGCTGTGAAAGTCATGCACGTCTTTTGAGGAGTCATAGAAATAATAATGTCATGAATATCAGTTCCATTAAAAAGAGTGCGATGACAAAACAGTCGATGACGTCGTCACTTACGTCATCGATGACATCAGCGACAACGTCATCAATAAATGGTTAAAGTTGAAGAAGCTAAAATTAACGTTGGAATTTTAATTCCACAATAAAAATCGTGCGATTATGTCATCATTTATGTCATCCTCGAATTACTCTTTGCGATTAGGATGACATATAAGTTAAAATCGTAGCGCAAATGAAAACTATCAATGTCTTTTGAAGAGTTTCCTCAAAATAAGGTCACGGAACTAACGTCAGTTGCGTTAAAAGAAGAATTCTGCGTACGATGACAAAAGAATCGATGACGTCATGTCATCGTCGAATTATTCGTTGCTTAGATGACATTTGAGTTAAAATCATAGAAACCAAAACTGACATTTCGAGCTTTCTCCTTGATATATTTTTTTTAATGAACATTGAGAAGTTAAAACCGTCACAAATTAGAATTTCTCGGTTTTTCCAAATCATTTGTCGAGTTTGCTTTAAAAGGAACGTAGGTGTCGTCTTCGTTGCGATTAAACGTCACCATAGTCACATTTCTTTGCCGAAATGAACTCTTTGAATTTTAAACCTGGCGTTCTTTTTTTGCCGTAGACAAGCAAGTCGAATCTTTGAAAGGTCACAATCATTCGAAAAAATAATTAAGAATAGCTCTGATGACATAATAATGACAACTTCTCCGATTACAGACTTTTTGAGTATTTAACGACTTGATTGATAAAACCATACCAAAGGAATAAATGGTTCATACTAATAGGAAAGTTTTTCAACTTCGTTTTACATAATTTACCGAAATTAGTAAATACATCCGATTTTCACTAATTTAGGAAAGATTCAAGGCACTGAAGAGACCTCACCATCAGAGAAGGATGCTTTAATTTATGGAGGAAAAAGTCTGTCTGGCAAATTCATCAGGATTTGAACAAAAGATTGATTCTCTTCTTCTTCTGAAAACATTGAAACAGTGAGATTATTAAAATGAAGAAGATAATGGAAAAATAAAAAGCCAAACAGAAATTACTTGGAAAACATGAAGGAATATTTCACGTTAAAGGAAATGAGGACAATAGAAGGTAAAGAAAGCTGAAGATGAAGACCTCCAGATTAACTGAGGAAGTTGAAAACTCTTAGTACAAGGACGCTTTGAATACTTCGAATACACGAATATCTCCCGAAAATCAATTCTTGCGTGTATGAAAAAAAAAATTAAGAGTATCAAGGTGATCCCATCAGGATGACCAAGGTACAGTTGCATGGCATAAAGGAAAACCTCTTCTGCAAATTAAAGTCTTTGATAAATTGCGAAAGTATTTGGAAAAACAACATCTTCGGGAGATCCAAAGAGAGTTTGCTCATTTTCAAACTGGACCCTTCAGCGTGGTCAATGAAGCAACGGAGTTGTAGTCCAATCGATGAATGCTGAGGAGGAAGACCTCCACGTTAACTCAAACTTGCAGAGGAAGCTGAAAACCTCCGATTAATTGTGAAAGCTTTTGGAATTCCCACATCTCCATGACATCCAAATAGAGTTTGGAAGTTTGAATCATTTCAGATCGGCCGCCCCTTCATCACCGCTGTGGATGGGCCAATGGATAAGAAGAAGAAGTTGCAGCCCAATCAAATAATGCTGAATCACACAAAGACTTGTGGAAGAAGGTGGAGACCTCTGATAAAATGCGAAGGCATTCGGAAGCCCCACATTTACTTGTGGGGGAAGTTGAAGACATCTGATGAATCGCGAAAGCATTTTTTGGAAGCCCCACATTTCCAGAAGGGTCTCCAAAACACGTTTTCAAACTGCTCACTTCAGCTTCGTTGTGGAACCAATGGCAAAATGTTGTAACCAAGAATGCCGAAGAGGAAGACCTCCACATTAGTTGAAGACCTCCGATAAATGGCGAAAGTATTTGGAAGCCCAACACCTCCATGAGGATATTAAACGACACTTTCTCAAACTAGAACCTCCACAGCATTGTAGATGAGCCAATGGAGAAGAAGTTGTAGCCCAATCAAAGAATGCTGAAACACACAATCACTTGTAGAGGAAGGTGAAGACCTCTGATAAATTGCGAAGGCATTTGGAAGCCCCACGTTTACTTCTGGAGGAAGTTGAAGACATCTGATAAATCGCGAAAGCATTTTTTGGAAGCCCCGCATTTCCAGAAGGGTCTCCAAACACGTTTTCAAACTGCTCACTTCAGCATCCTTGTGGAACCAATGGCAAAATGTTGTAGCCAAGAATGCCGTAGAGGAAGACCTCCACATTAGTTGAAGACCTCCGATAAATGGCGAAAGTATTTGGAAGCCAAACACCTCCATGAGGATATCAAACCATGCTTTCTCAAACTGGAACCTCCACAGCATTGTGGATGAGCCAATGGAGAAGAAGTTGTAGCTCAGGTAAAGAATGCTGTAGAGAAAGACCTTTGCAGACCTTAACTTAAATTTGTGAAGGAAGCTAAAGACTCTCAATACTTAACAACCATGCATAGACTCCTTCAGGAATATTTTTTCCGAGAACCAAAACTGGTACTTCTTATACGTGGAAAAACCCTAAGGGAATTATGATCATCCCGGATACAGGAACAGTTGGATGGTCTAGTCTTTCGCAAATTAAGAGAAAAATAAGCAGGAAATTAAATTATTTAATTTTGGAAGCCCTCCTCTAATCTATTTGTTGTGTAAAAGCGTGCTGAATTTTTTTTTTCTTGTTGGTTATCGAACGCACTGTGCAACAAACTAAACGTTTCGTGTTGTTATTATTATACAGGTGCCAAAGATGTTCCTTGCGGTCAGCTCAAGAAGCAAGCAAGGCCTTTAACTCGCTTCCGTCCCAGGCACCGGGTTCAGTGGCTCCTTAATTTCGGTCTCGTCCTACAAAGGCGCGCATTAAAACCGCATCGTCGTCGATCATCTTATTTTTGACGGGCGCTAATTTATGCCTGGCAGGTTATATTTTGCCATTAAGGCGCTTTCTGACCCTTTTAATTGAAGACATCGTCTAGACGTCTAATTTGCTTCGGTAATCTTCCAATTACATGCATAGCTACGCGATGACTTTTCCACCCACGCGGTGTTTTTGAACCTCGACTATGTACACACACACAAACAGAGGAATTATGTTTAATTTTTGCAGATGAGCTTTAATAACGGTTTTCTTTTAAATGCAGACTATCTACTATCCAAGTACTGACTTGACTTCGCAGTACGTATGATGGATGGAAATTTTTTGAATTCAGATTCAGGTCTGCTTGATCCCAAATGAATTTATGCCAAATTTCAAGACGTCGAAAGTCTTCAAGTTGGCGCAATCAAGCTTTTTGAAAGTATGAAATTGTTCCTATAGGAAAAATTTCATCGTGATACGGGTGGGATTGTTACAGTTCGAAATCCCGGTTGTCATATTAAAAAAGAAGAAATAAAATCCACGTAGGCAGAATGATAATAAAGTTGTGTAATTGTGTTTTAAATTAATCTCGGTTGTGGAATCACAACAACTGTTTTTGGACGGTTGAGAAACCCTAAAATCGCCCAAAAAGCGATTGTCTGTCTTCATGATCAACATTATCTTTCCCATTCTAATAAACACATCAACGTATCTACATAATTCCCAAATTTACTTTGCTTTATCTCGTCCGGAAAAAAAAACGTTACATCATGTTTACACTCGTGATAGGCAAAGACAACGGCTTCGGCGTTAAGTAATGCTAACCTTATGAAATATATTGACAAGACGCTGCTCATAATCTCTTGTGTTATCTCCTTACTCCTACGCCAGCTAACCTTCAGGTCACTCCTAAGGTCGCGCTTTACGTACATAGTAAACTCTCACTTTAAATATTTACCCTTTTGTTCTTTCTCCTCGACTACCATAAGAGACGTCTCCGTCCGCCTTTTGCCTTGCCTATTACCAAGCCCGGCCAAACGTAATTAATCGTTCGCGATAATAATTCATCGTTAGAATGTTGTACCAATTATGCAACACCAGAAGTTAACTGTAAACCGGGAAATTATGATGTTTTGAGGCTTTTTTTTGCAGGAGGAATCCAAGAACAGAAATGCTGTTGTATAAGAGACACAACATACAGAATGGGGGGCTCTCTAAATTAAACCTACATATACAGATTTAAAACTGATCGTTTTGTTATGCATAAATGCTCCTGGCGAAATTAGATTAAATTTAGTTTCGATGATATATGGATCGCATTACCTTTTGGAGATCGTTTTTTCTGATACGCCGGATTTACATTTAGAAAAATAATTTATTCCGTAAAGAGTCAACGAACTGCCAGAAGGAAACAACATTTTTTTTCTTGTAAATCTTGAAAATCCCTGACATGACTTTTTCGAAATACAAACTCCCCCCGCGGCCCCCTCGTCAGCTACTTAAAAGAACTCGAGCACCTTCTTACCTGCCTTTTAATTTATTGCCTCTGATTTCCAACCCTCGCTCGGCCAAAGCAACAGGATCACATTCAACAGGTTGAACCCACCCCCCAAAATTTTCTCAGAACTTAGGCCTTACCTTTCTCGGTCGACGTACATACACTTGAAGGATGTCACGTCACTGATTTATATCACTCATCACACTCACCCTGATTTGGCGCACTGTCCACGAACATCCCTTTTTTTTTTTCTTCTTTTCTTTCGGCAGAAACCAAATTGTTCCTCTTCTGAGAAGGGCTTTAATGAATGACACCGACGCGACGTCGTTTAGTAATCGGGGGGACCACCCGTGGACTTATCGGCCGGCTTTAATCTCTTAAACTTTCCGAGGATAGGCGCAGGGGTTGCTGGTTAACATGAGCCGAGCCGACCGGTTGTTTTTTTTTATCTGGGCTTGTTTTAGTGGAAATTGCCGGTGTTCGGATCGAGGAAAGGAATAAAAAAAATAAAAATAAAATGCGGTTACGATATCTCGGACCGCTAGTGTCATCGTGACCGATATCAATCCATTAGGTTAATAACGTCGTTCGTTGGATATGTGGGTCAACATGATTTAGGTTGTCTTTGATGTGCACCTACTTAAAACCATATCGGTTCTGTTTATTCGTTTTATATCTGGAAATACGAGCGTTGTTTTCGAATTTTTGGAATGTACTTAACAAGCCGTGTTTTCAAAAATACAAAAAAAAATGTATATTACATAATCAATAACAATTAAATTACGAATTTACTTAAATTAACATTGTTTATCATTTAGAAAACTTCGAGCAGCCTCTGTACAGCTGTTTCTGCCCTGTTTTGGGCTTCGTCAGGTCAAAAAGCGATCGTAAGATGTCTAGGACACTTTCAAAAATAATTACCTTTATTACACAATTGAATTACATTCGTCAATTACTGCGTTTGATTATAGTATTATCAGGGAAAAGAATTCAGGCCATTTGTTTGGCGAACAATGCGTAAATTTAGTACTGGGAATTTATTAGCTCTGCCTACAATAATGAGAACGTTCATACTGCACTCCTTTCTCTCCCACTCGATAACAATTCGATGCATCGGCAGGAGTAAACAGTACGGTCGGTGTAAAAAGCGTCCGATACTAAGTGGCCTGAATTCTTTTCCCTGATTATTATTTTGTGTTTTATTAATTCTAGTTTCTTGTCGTTAAACATCATTTTTTGCACTCGCATTTATAAATCATCTTTCATTCTAACTTCCGTTTTGATTTATTTAATGAAGGTAAATTCATAACAGGATACAATGCTACGAAAAAGAGTTTAATATTTTATTTTTTCATAAATTGGTTTAATGATTATATTTAATCTCAGAAGCTGAGTAATTTCTTATAATTATTTTACAAATATACGAAATTTCACCGTCCGCAGCACAAAAACCATTGCTCCGCAGCACATAAAATTCGTCCTCCGCATCAGTTGTTTTATTTATCATTAAAAAAATAAAATCCATAATATATTGGTACATTAGGATGATTTTGTTGTTTACTTTTCATTTTATTTTTTAGTTACTTCTAGATTTTTTTTATAAAACTATTTTCCATCTAATCTTTTACTTCTCTTTCAAAACCTCTTCCATGCATTCCATGCATTCCTCTTAGAAGAATATAAAAAATTCCAGACTCCCTTTCAAATTTAATTAATACTGTACAAATATACTAATAGCATTAAAATTTAAATTTTGTTAAATTGTGACAATCTGTTATTCTATTTGACTTTATTTTTTAATTTTAAACCGATCGCCTTTTCCATTTTCCTGACTCGATTTTGACTTTATTTTACATTTGAATTATCAGTTCGATTTTTTTTTTGGTCAAACTTTCGGTTCAAAATTGGTCAATGTTCTTGATTCGAGTTGTTGTAGATTAGTTTTATAGAAATTTTATTTTAGTCTTCTAGTCTTCATCACCCGATCGTCATTTTTTTATTCCTCATTTACCTTTATTTAATTCAATTTTTAATATTATCAATTGATACGCCTTTGTTTTTTTTCTTTTAACTGATTTCGTTGATTGATTTTTTAAGTAGGTATCAATTTATCATTTTTATTTTTTATTTTCTTTTGTTTGATTTTACTTTTTAATTATTATCAATTGATTGTCTTTTGTTTTCCTTACGTTAACAAGATCTGATTTTATTTTCCACTTAAATCTCATCGATTGATCGCCGTTTTTGTTTTATTTTTTATCCGTTTTGACTTATTTTGTTTCTTAATTGATCGTTCATTAAATTTTAGAGATTATGACAAAATTCGTCAATTTTTAAATAAATTTTGACTTACTGTTAGTTTTAAGCAATTTTTATTTTGCTCCCAACTTCATTACATCTTTTATTTAACTTTTAACATAAGCGATTCATCTACCTTTGCTTTTTATTATTTTTTTTAATAAGTTTAATTTGTTTTGTTTTTATTTTTTTTAATTATAAATTGATAGTTTTTGCTTTGGTTTCATTTTATTTGACATGTTTCTTTTTATTTTTTAATTGTCAAGGGGTCTGGTCGTCTTTTACCTTTTTTTTTCTTCCTCTTCTCAATTTAAGTTTGGTTTTTTTTACATGTGAATCTCGTCGATTTTTTTTTGTTTTTTCTTTTATTCGATTTGACTTCAATTTTTGCACTTTTTCTGCATTAACTAATCTGAATTTTTTTTTAATAATTACTGATTACAATTTTTAGTTATGATAAAATTCCTCAAATTATTTCGATTTGACTTGCTGACTTTTACCTTTTTAACTTTTATTTTCATTCCATCTTCATCGGCGAATTCGACGATCGTCTTTTGTTTTCTGTTTCATGTATTTTAGGAGTAATTTTATCTTGATAATCAATTGATTTTTTTTGTATTAGTCGAAGTGATTCAAACTTATTTAACATTATTTGTAAATCGTTTTTTTTTATAAATAAACTATTTATATATGCCTCCACTACGCAAGAATTCATAACTCCGACCCCTAAAAGATCCCTAGAGGTTCATTCATCGACCCCAGGCGACCACTGAAGGTCCATTTGGGGGGCGACATCGACCTTTGATTTAAACTCACTTAATTTTACAATAAATCAATCTCTACATTATTGCATTCCCGTATTTTTTATCATCATTGGAAAATAGAAAATAAATTAATTATTGCCACTTAAAATTTTTATTAATATTATTTTGTATTTATTGATTTTTTTTTTTATAAATGAAGTATATTTATTAATTTATTTTAAATTAACTCTTATTGAAATATTATTTTATTAAAAAAAAAATTATTTCTTGACTGCAGCATTCAGATGTTTTCCTAGAGGGCGAAAGTAATTTACCAAATGAAAAAAATGATTATTACTTAAAAAACTTCAAAATTAATTAGACAATCTTATTTTTAATTTGATTTCACCGGGTATTTATTTTCGTAATAATCTTTGCAGAGTTGGCAATGCTGGCGACTAGGTACTTGTCATGAAGAAGGGGCAAGACGTTCAACAGGTTTCTTCCAGAAACGTTCGGATTACCAGGTCGCGACTTCAAAATTCGGATTATTGGATATTCGAATTAAAGTGTGTTCGGATTAAAGAGGTTGCACTGTAGTTCGGCTTAAATGGAAAAAATCCAATTCTAAAAAGTAGCCGGATTGGAGTTAACCAAGTCGATTAGAATGTTCGATATAAACGCTCGGAATTGTTTATTTTTTTATCTTTTTTATTCTTTCAATTTAAATCTCATTTTTTATCGGATTCGTTAAAATTTTGATTGATATAAACGTCGCGAATTATAAATGAGACTAATTGAATTAAATTGCTTAAAAGTAAGTTAATAAGTGGATTACGTAGCTACAATACAAACGCAGTCTATGTTTGGTATACACTTGTCTTAAACCGGATATACACCTAGAAAAAAAAAGAAGAAATAAATGTTCGATTAATTTCACATCGGAAAAAAAATCACGTTCTCGAGCCGTTCGCGTTCAGTTTCACTTTCACCGTCGCCGTTGTCGGCGGAAACAGCGCGAAATCAAATTCGCGACTCGGAATAAAAACCGAAAACTCAAATACCAAGTGTCAAATCGCACAATAAATACACGACGCGTGGCTTTTTCTCGGGGCCGAAACGTTCGTTACGTTACCGCATTACAATAAAGATAAATCATGAAAGTGTGGCCGGGGATAATGAGCGACCATCCAGGTGTGAAATATCCTTAGAATTCGTGAATCGTGCGCCGATGATAATCGGCAATCGGCGCGCGGCCCACAAAAAGACTATCCGGAATTTAGGTTGGTGAAACAAATTGTCACTTGGAAGCAAGCGGATTTTGTCGACTTAAAAGTTTTACCCGAGACTCAAAAGAAGCCTCGAGCTTTTTATCTCATCTCGCCTTGGATGATGATAATAAACAGACGAGGGCAAGCAAACAGAACGCGCTATGCACTATCTTCTGTTGTTATTTATGGCGTGATACGCCCAGACGCTAGTCTTCTTCTTCTTCTTCCTCGTCTCGGAATATTATTTAAATAGCACCTTTGAATTCATAAAATATGAAAAAGACGGACGGATCAAACCGACCGCGAAAGGTGGAAGAGAGAGAGAAAAAGAAAAAACGAGAGTCGTTGTAAAGATTCAAGGCGACGTTTTATGGACCGTTCGCGTCCCGCTTTGTCAAAACACGCTGATTATTTATGACGATGATCCTCATCATCATAAACGGTGGAACGTTGGGAGGGCCGCCACGTGGGGTACAAGGGTCAGCTCAAGATGAACCCTTCGAAGTCGCCCTTAATTCACCGAGCTGATTTATTGATGTCTAAATGGAATCGAATTTCTTTGTTTGTTTTGTAACGCACGGACGAAGTCTCAACGTCATTCTACAACGACATCAGAAATTATGTCAATTGACAACGTGACTAAATTGAATCAGTTTTGTTTTCTTAGATGTGGCAGCACTGGAGAGATTACCGGACGAAGTTTGAACGTCATTCTACAACGACATCAGAAATGATTGCAACTGACATGACCAGTCTGAATTCGTTTTGTCTTTTTAGAACTGGCAACACCGCACGCAGTTAGAACGTTATTCTACAATGACATCAGAAATGATTTCAACTGACGTGACCAATTTGAATTTGTTTTGTTTTCTTAGAAGTCGCAACACTGGAAAAAGCGACGGACGAAGTTTGAATGTCATTCTACAATGACATCAAAAATGATTTCAATTGACGTGACCAATTTGAATTATTTTGTTTTCTTAGATGTGGCAGCACTGGAGAAATTGCCGGACGTAGTTTGAACGTTATTCTACAATGACATCAGAAATGATTTCAACTGATGTGACCCATTTGAATTAGTTTTGTTTTCTTAGAAGTCGCAACATTGGAAAAACTGACGGAAGAAATTTTAACGTCATTCTAAAACGACATCAAAAATGATTTCAACTGACGTGACCAATTTGAATTCGTTTTGTCTTCTTAGAACTGGCAACACTGAAACAATTGACGGACGTAGTTTGAACGTTATTCTACAATGACATCAGAAATGATTTCAACTGACGTGACCAAATTGAAATAGTTTTGTTTTCTTAGAAGTCGCAAACTGGAAAAAGTAACGGACGAAGTCTGAACGTCATTCTACAACGACATCAGAAATGATTTCAACTGACGTGACGTGACCCATTTGAATTCGTTTTGTCCTCTCAGAACTGGCAACACTGAAAAAATTGACGGACGTAGTTTGAACGTTATTCCACAATGACATCAGAAATGATTTCAACTGAGGTAATCAATTTGAATTAGTTTTGATTTCTTATAAGTGGCAACACTGGAAAGCATGAGCTCGCGCTTTCAAATTGACATGTATTTGACGTTTGTCTACTTTGTTTGTTACCTACAGAATACAATGTGTTGCCTACACTTTTTTCGAGCTCGTCGGGGCAACCTTTACGTCTAAAAGTGGCGACGAGAGCAAGAAAGAGATTCGATTCGCTATTTCTTGTTAGTAGGTTTCCGGATTTAAATTAGGTTGTCAAAAATCACTCGTCACAATCGTCCTGTCCCTCTCATCCGCCTGGCAAATAATTTAAAAAATTATACGTCCTGTCCCAAACTTTGATTTTGGGACAGCAGGACGTCTGCTGCGGACGTGGTGCTGTCAACCAGCCTGATGATGGTTTTAGCCGAAACCGGTTGCTACTAATAAATCTTCCAACAATAAACCTTGTGGTTTTAGTTAGTTAGTATTATACAACTTGGTTTATTTTAATTTTAAAAAATTGTAGAAATTGCACCACCTCTTCCTCTTCGCATCGAATTCCTCTGTCTCTTTTTTATACAGTGTGTTTATTTGATAAGATTGGTACCTGATATCATAAAATAACGTGTGAGACAGAGAACGCACTGTACATACAAAAAAAAGAAAACAGAAATTTAAGTGAAAACACCCACTTAACTGGAACTTGCCACCATGAACCAGAGTTACAGTTCGTAATGTTATACTGCTAATGTTAAATTGTAAATAAAATAATTAAGCGGAAATTGAAAAACGAGATTAACAATATGAGTAGAGAAATGAAAAAAAAACAGATGCAGGGGACTCAGAGTATTGTGGTGTAAAATAAGAGATGAAAACAGAAATATGAAAAAACGATTTGAAGTCACGCAAGTGTGCAAGAAAGTATTTGATATTTCCAGTAGACACGAAACGAAAATATATAATATACCTTCTTTTATCACTTAACCCCCCCGTCTGTTATATTTCTGGTGGCGGCGGTGGGATTGGAAACTTCAAAACTTTTTAATCCCTACTGCATGAGAATCTTGTTTAGCACAAAACGCAGTTAAATTGAAATAATGTCGAATCGGAGTACCAGAGTGCAGGGTTCAATGCTTGGTCCGATCCTGTTTCTTTTACTTATAAACGATCTACCAAATTTTGTTTCAAATTATCAATGACATAATAATAACCTTCATTCTTATAACTGATAATCCTATAGAATCTAAATCCAATGCTTTATTAAAAGAATTAATGGAGTATCAATTAATTTAAAAATATAAACTTGTTATCTACTCCGGGAGTAGTCGACTACTCCAGGACAAAGTTTCATCGAGATGAATTCGTAAGAATTTGATTTGATTTTTTTTATATAAGTTTATTAAGGAAGAAAATAAATAATTATACACAAATTATTGTTTTCTGAAAATACTGTGCTTAAACGGTAAAGGGTCAGATGCATTAACTAAGTTAATACTCTGATCTCCCCCTTCACCAAAACATTCTAATCTATAATCAGGCGATGATTAATGTACAGGATGGATTAATTTCCATGTCTCTTATGGGCATCTCTCTAACTATAAGAGATAGAAATAAATTAGTGGCCAAGTCTCGATCTCTTTTTTGGAGATTAAGTCAATAGTGTAAACAAAAATTGGCTATCTTCTTTTGTTTTCAAGTTATAGGCAAAAATTGCTACTTTTGACTTTTCGTTTTTCGGTCATATCTCGGTTATTTCTAGAGATATTAAAAAACTGCTTAAACATTATTAGGACACTTTTTGGAATGCAATTCAGTGGTGTAGTTGATTTTTTTATATTTCCTTAAATTTTCGAGATATAACATAAAGTTGTTTTTTTTAAATGGAAATCATAATAGGCAATGCCTTCATTAAATAGACATTTTTTTTCTGTTTTCAAAAATATATACTTTGTTGGGTTTATTTTTTATAATTAATAGGAAAAACTGTCATTTTTATTATTATCCTTGCGTTAATATCCTAGTCTCAATAGGCTTAATTTTCAGTGTCCGTTTAAAGATTGAAAACAATTTTTATACAATTTCCATCGGACAAGAAACGACATTAAGAAAAAATTTATAATTGAAGTCGATGAAATATGTGAGAGAAAATAGTTTTTAAACTTTAAAAGGGACACTGTGAAATCGCAAGAACACTCTAAGTTTTGCTACCGTTTTATAGTTTCGTCAGGAGTTGTCCGGATAAACATAAAGGTAATAATAACTAAATTAGAACTAAATTAAGGTGTCTTTTTTTTGTTTCTGTTGAGTTATATTTTATTAAAAACACGAAAAACAAAAACAAGCACAGAAATAGTAAAATATAAACAAAATCGGACATGTATCAAACTAGATTTGCCTGCATTCATATTTAATAAAAACAAAAAAGCTTTTGCCAGATCGGTGGCGATGGGTGCTACATTTCTCAAACGAAAATAAAGTGTATATGATATTCTTTAAGCGGGCAAACTGTCTAAAGGTTTGTGAGTTCGTTAATATTTAATAAAAACAAAAAAAATGTCTGCACTGTATTGTAGCCAGCCTACTGAGAATGGGGTACAAAAGGATAATAACAAAAATGACAGTTTTTTCTATTAATTATAAAAAATAAACCCTATCTCGAAAATTTAAGTAAATATTTAAAAATCAACTACACCACTGAATTGTATTCTAAAAGGTGTCGTAATATTGGTCAAGCAGTTTTTTAATATCTCTAGATATAAACGAGATATGACCGAAAAACGAAAAGTCCAAGAATTGCAATTTTTGCCTATAACTTGAAAACAAAAGAAGATAGCCAATTTTTGTTTACACTTTTGACTTAATCTCCAAAAAAGAGATCGAGACTTGGCCATTACTTTTTTTCTATCTCTTATAATTACGGAGACGCCCATAAGAGACATCGAAATTAATCCACCCACCCTGTACAGTAAATTTACTCTCAACTTACATTTTACATTATAGTACGTTATAGTAAAGTATTATTTAATACACATTTTGATTGTTTTGGTCCCTGCGGTCGTTACGGTCACGAAGTAGATTTTGCTTTAATTATTTCGCAAATTTGCATGGTCCTAGTTTTAAAAACCCTCTTGGCAAGGCATTCATAATATTAACTGTCCTATAAGAGCGCTTAAAAAGCTCTAGTCTACGTTTGGGTCTTTCATTTCTTTCTCGTGCTTTAAAGTTACACAGTTGAATTATGTATTTAAATTGTGTAAAACTCTATCTTGCTTTTTATGTTCGTACGTTACAAACTTAATTCAATCAGGTAAGATAAGATAAAGAGTTTCTCACAACACAGCAACTCCTCACGATTTACTATGCCAGAATAAGTTATCGAATAATCCTATGGGGGTTAGTCAGCTTCAGATGTTAATCGCGTGTTTATAACACAAGAAAGAATTGTGCGACTTATCGCTGGTCTTTCCCATATGCAGTCCTGCCGGGATGCCTTTAAGAATCTAAATTTGTTAACTCCTGTAGGTGTATATCTTGGAAGACTGGGGTGCCGAGTGCCGATGTGTCGCGGTCAGATGTGCAGACGCCGACCTTTTATTGTGAAATGCAGCTGCGCCATCCGTACGGAGTATTCTAGAGAGGACGCGAAAAGTTCCATACATTTCTGGGGCGCATAAAGTAGCTTCCGACAGATTTTATTTAGTAGGCGAATAAAATTTAACAAACAATTTATTGCACAATTATAATTTCAGATCTAACGATCACTTTGTCATTTAGCCAACCACATATCGAAATTGCCAAGAACTTTATTATGACTTTCACAGTTTTGACTGACTGATTTTTTATTGACTATATCAAAGAGATTCCGACTTTTACAAAATTTAAATCGTTGTAAAATTGCTTGAATTCGATTTGAGTGATTTTTCAATTCGCAACGCGAAATTAAGCGCGCAAAGAGTAATTAGAAATTGGTTTCGAAAACTACGCTGACTTTTCTTCGTAAAGTGAAGGTTTTAAACTCTTTCGGGCGTTAATATGTGACATTATGGCTCCATTCAAACCAATAAAATTCAGATTCCGAATTGCCTTTATTGGTACACCCACGCAAGATGAACGCAGATATGCATCCAA
Organism: Prosopocoilus inquinatus; assembly: GCA_036172665.1. Classification (NCBI taxonomy): domain Eukaryota; kingdom Metazoa; phylum Arthropoda; class Insecta; order Coleoptera; family Lucanidae; genus Prosopocoilus; species Prosopocoilus inquinatus. The sequence continues at coordinate 7,369,700 of CM069873.1, forward strand.
TCCTGTAAAGCATTTTCCTAATTTTTTCTTGTGCGATTGGAACTAAGACTTTCCTAGAATTATTTACGCCGAATACAACATTTCTCTGCCATTCTCTAAATCGTATTTTCTGGTATATTCCAAACATCCTCACCAGACGATCAAATTTGACGCAATAAACTTTTTCTATACACCACTTTTGTTCACTGAATAATGTTTTGATCAAGAGGTTCAATGACGGCACTTGTGTTTGGAAGAAGAAACATAATTGTGAAGTTGAACAGAAAAATTGGACCCTTCTTCCAAGTTCCACATTCGTTGCGTTTTAATTTGATTTTTTTTCGTACAGAATTCCGATTTCTTACATTAGCTTTCCGGCTTAGATCGGACTTTCCTTTCAGTGAATAAAAATTTGGTAAAAATTAATTCAAACTGAAGGAAAATTAAGAGAAATTAAACGAAAATAATATTTCCTTAAGCAAACTCATAGTTATGGGTTAAGATCGTGATTTTCATGATTCGTCACGGAGAGCAAAACAATACATATCATTTTTTTTTTCATTTTCATTAAATCGAGGCACCTGTAAAAATCTTCTCCCTTGGTTTAATGAATTAAAAGAAAAAAGAAACCTATCTTAAATTATTCAAACATTCTGGATTGCAGAGCTGAAAATTGAGCGCGTGTGCGCGCCCACACTCACACGTACGTGAAAATCAAAATGAAATATCGTAATTGCTTGTTGCCAAACGCAATAACAAATACTAAATAAATTATAATCCATTGAAATTTAAATCGCCTTTCGCCCACCACGAACGAACGAACTCCTTGTGAGCCATCCGCCGAACTTGAGGCCGCGGACGAGGAGAGAAACCCGATCCAATAAACTGATAGACGAAAACAATTTATTTTAATTGCGCCGAAAATGCTTCCTACGAACGCAATCAACGACAAGCTTTTTGAACTCGTCCAGATTTGAACGAACGAACGAGGCAGGCGTAGGTAGCTCGAGAACTCAAGAAGAACTTCAGGAACGAGTCTGCGCTCGCGCGTTGATTCGTTTGGTGATTGAAAAGCGCAAATATTTTTTTTTATTTTTACCTTTACTTGTTGCAGAAGAAGGGCGGCTGGTTCGCAGAAATCCTCTTCGAATTTCTGGAGGCATCCGCGGTACTCGCAGACCAGTAAATCTCTCGCTTGGCGCACTAAACACTTCCTTGTGGTTTTGTAATTCTCGTACAAAGCACCGAAATATCGGTCCACCAAACTGGCCACGTCATTCTTTACCTGCAAAAGAAGCAATGCAAAAGGTTATTTATTTCTCGAGCAACTGCTGCATCCAAATTGATTTGTAAATAAGGTATTTAAAGCGACATCTTGCTTAGAGCTAGGAATATAAAATTCATAAATATGGATGATAATAAATTTAATAATGAAAAGCTCAGAACGTCATCTGTTGCTCGACGGAAGCAATTATTTATCGTCGTCTTCACAAATTGTTCTTGAACAAACATAGAAGTTATTGAACTCAGACGTAAAGAAAAAAAATTATAAAATACTATCACGCTTGAAAAATTACGTTCTAAATTAGTTTTTACTTTTGTTTTTTCTTTTTAATAATTAATAATTGCCAAAATTCAGATTTCATGTTTTGAATTTCAGGTCTGTTTAGCGCGAAATAGATGTGTGCCAAAGTTGATGTTGCTTTTCTTCAAGGGAGCGGAATTAAGACAAGAGGAAAAAAATCTATCTAGGTAAAACTGCCCTGCTTTTGCATTTAGGGAGATACGCCAAATTCCAACATTCCAGAAAGAAGAATTGAACTATGGAAAATTAGATACTAATTACATATAAATAATATATCAGTCAAGTTGTAAAATATTAACGCCATCTACATATTTGAGGATCAAAACACAAATGAAAAGTGAATAATCAAATAATAGTCCACCCCAGTAAGTACCTGATGGCGTTAATTTCTTACAACTGTACTGAAATATAAATAGTAAAAATAAAAAAAAGCCTAACGAAGAACGAACTAATCGACAAAAAGTCGGAAAAATTAACAAAATGTAAACAGAAAAAAAAGAAGAAACAAAAAAAGACAAAAGACGATCAAATCATGCTTCTAAATAAGATGAAAAATGAACACAGAAAATTCTTTGTTCGAGCAGCAATTAAAGAAGAAACGAAAACAAGTTTCAGAAACAAAAGACGATCGATTTAATTTTCAAAACATGAAAATCAATCAAATAATAAAAATCGAAGACGTAATTGAATCAGTCATAATAAAGAAAAAGAAAACATAACTTCGAAATGGACTAAGGCAAATTGAAAAAAAATGGGAAATTTTTTTAAAATAAAATAAAATAGCAAAAACAAAAGACGATCGAACGATCTTGCTAAAAAATGAAAAAAGCCAACACATAATGCTCTTTGCGTAAGCAACAAACAAAAAAAAATTAATAAATTTGAGACTCAAAAGACAATCGCATTAATTAAAAAGAAAAAATCGCAAGCGCGGAATTAAATTAAAAATTGAAGACAAAAATGAAAGTGTCTTAGACGGGATTCTCAAAAAACAAAATCTAGAAACAAAACGCGATCGTTTTTATATTTAAACCAAAACATTACTTAAAATTATAAAAAAAAAACTAATCCTGATTTGGATAAAAAGGACAAATTGAGAACAAAATAAGAAAAAGTTACCAAACGTAAATTAAACGAAAAAACAAAAAACGATCGAACGATATTGTTCAAGGAAATGAAAAATGACTTGCGCAAGCAATAAATAAATAAAAAAAACGAATTTAAAAACTGAAAATATCGATGTCAATCGAAAGAAACGAACGCTTAAACTTAAACTAAAAAAAAATCAATTAAAATAAAAAGAAAGCCTAACAATGGACTGGACTGGACGAAGGGAAATTGAAGACAAAAATCGATCGCTTAAAAAAAAAAGAGAAAGGAAAACAGAATATTCTTTGTGCACGCAACAAGACTACAACAAATCTCATAAACAGAAGACAATCGCTCTAACTTAGATCATTAATACAAGACGTTAATAAATAACATAACACTCTTGTTTTAATAAATTTAAAAAAGCGAAGAATGAACGTATAATATAAAAAAGTGAAAAAAATTAAATTTTACCATTTAAAATATGCAAATAGAAAAAACAAATCAATGAATAGGACGTTAAAACTTGGTATATTTCCGTAATTTCAAACGAGGATCATTTTATTTTAGAAAAATATTCTCGTAAGCAATATCACTTTACCTACACATATTTTACTTCTTCTTGTGTTAATTTCGCCACCTTGAAGACTTTCGAGGTCAAATTTGGCACAAATTCATGTCGCACCAAGCAGACCTGAATTGTAAAATATTAAATCTGATTTAAAAAAAATTTGGTTCATTATACAAATTGCGAACGCAATCCGAGGACACACTGTATAAGAGAATTACGATACCTTCGGTAAAATAATTACCAGAAAATTGTTTCGAGCATAAACCATAAAGGTAATCGTTTCAGCGGCGTATTATGCGTAGTACAAGGAGGTTACCTTAGCTCAGGTGGAGAGTTGGGGGATGGGTTTCGTTAGCATTCCTTAAGTACGGACGTCGACTCAGGCTTAATCGTCGCGGATAGTGTCTAGCGAGAATTACCAACGACTGCTTTGCTCGCAGTTCAAAACCCTTTTCGGTCAATGGAACGCATGCAAAATTAACGTTTTAATAGAGGGAATCCCATGCTGACAAGTGAAATCCAAGTCGTTTGTAACTTGCTTATTGTACAAAGAAGAATTACTTTTTTACCTCTTCGAAGTTCTTTCACAAACTGCCAGACATAAATAAGTACCGTGATTTTATTTATATATACGACAAGCCCAGATCCGAACTTACTCGACATTAGAAAAAAAAAACAAAATTTCAAAAAGAAAACTCATATTTCTATGCGACTGAAGTGGATAAAAAAAAGGGAAGCTTTAAATGGTTGAACTCAGAAAAAAAAAGAATTGCTCTCAAACTTAATTATTCACGAGCTTTATGTGAGAGTGTTACGTAGGAAAATAGTTAAGGGGCGCCATCTGGTGATGAAAATCGTTTTCAAGAAAATTTAAAACTTGACGAACTCGACTGAAAAAATAAATTGTTCAACTGTTGGCGACGTCATCCACTTCTCCGATGTGCGACGATCAACGACAATAATAAGAATTGCCAAGCGACATCTAATGACCAGCAGCAGAAATTTCACCCTTCCCGAGGAAATAAAAACGATTACTCAAAAACAAAAACGAAACATAAAATTCCTTTTCTATTTACTCTATTCGAATCTAATTTCCTTTATATTAACGGTGGCAGTCGGATTAAAAAGTGCGTTCAAAAAGCCACGCGTCTGGAGTTGGCAATGATTTGAGATAGCAAGAAATACGATATGCATTTACCTGTCACAGAATTTTTCAATGCATGTCTCCATTGAATAACTCAAAGTAGTTCTCGTTGACATTTTTGAAGAGAAAAAACCATCTTACGTCAAGCAAAGAGCAACGATTTTTACCTAAATACAGTCAGTGAGTGAGTTTTTTTAATCTTGAACCGGACAGAATTATGTTTGGAAATACACTCAACGTTTCACTATAGATTCATCTAAAGATGGTCGTTTTTAGTAAAGAAATTAATAATTTACACAGAGCAGAAGAGCAAAGAATCTGTCCTGTAACATTTGTCCTTGAAATATCAAAAGTAGTGAAGAACTGTTTTTGATTAGAACACCGACCTACGTTTACCGATCCAACGCCAACTCCAACACGTGATACGTTTCCGTTTGTTACCAATCACAGCTTTTATCGACGTAAGACTATGACCATGTCGATAAAAGCGAGCTGTGATTGGTTGGTGTACAAAAGTTACCTTAAGAGCAAAGACCATGACATGTGACAGTTTGGAAAATTAATGGTGGAATAAACAGCTGACCAATCAAAAGCGAATTGCTTTCTTTATAAACAAATTCAAGTTTTGGTTTTCATTAGCCAGCTGTTTACTCCCACATGTCTTCACATTAAGTGTAAAGGACTGTATTTGAATCTTTCAAAAAGCTCCATCTCCGGGCGGTTCAGATTAGCCATTGTGCAGTCATTTTTAGATCAATTTAATAATTGACAAATTCAAAAATAAACGGAAAAGCAATTAATAAAATTCGTTTTGTTAATTAATTTATTTCAATCCTTTCATCCGCAACAGAATTATTCAGAAACAAATCAGTTAGCAACTACATACAATTATTTAAAAGTTAGCGCCATCTATTTGTCAATGGATCTACTAATAAGTAATATTCAATTTCCCAAAGACAAAAGTAAACAAAAATTCTTCTTCCAGGTTCACGACTCGCCGAACTTATGTCCTGACCTAAATAAGGCAAGAAAAAACTTTTCATTACCTATTTCTTTGTGTCAATTAAGCTGAATAGAAGAAAGAAGCGCCATCTGTAGGGCATTAAATACAACCATTTTTAAAGCAATTTTCTCAACGGACGCCTTCTTTTGTTGCAGATATTTCGCGCAATTCACATTAGAGGTTCAATGAGTCTTCCCAATCTGCTCTGTGATTTTCAAACAGAAGTCGTTGCTTATGTTTATGACCATCCTGTACTGAGGCCCTGACCGTTTGCTGACGGACGATGAGACGAGCTGAAATGTCGTTCCGGACGTGATCAATCAATCGGCGAGCATCAATTACCGTTCCCCCATTTAAAAGCCACCTGGCTTTTGGGGCAGGGACGTCGATGGACCGGACAGCTGTTTCTGGTACGCCCACACCTCGCCGAAATAAACATGCCCAACGGCTGGGCAAGGTGTAAACGGCCCCTGCTCTCTTCATTTGCATATTTCAGGCAAGGGTCAGACTTGCATTGACCGATAAAGCCGAACAACTTTGCGCCAAATTTATGGTTTGGTTTGAGGTATAGTATTCCACTTCGGAACCGGTTTTCATGGATTAGGATTTTTACAGTCAATCATAAACAAGAAAATAGTTGGTACCATGAAGACCATGGCCATTGTGTTGTGCTGAATATTTAATCCGGACTTGAATGGTTGCTCGTCTGAAGCAAGTCCTGTCATACGATAAAAACCAATTTCAAAATGGAATAGTATAACCGACTTTATACAACAGTGTTAATTAAAATAAGGAAGTTTTTGGAAATGAAGAGTAGTTGGTTGCGTTGGGTATTCAAGAAATGACCTGCCCTAATTACAACACTAATTTCCGCTCTTAAAGGGACCTCCCCCCCCATAGAAAAAGCTCGAAACTTCCGTCGTCAATTTACTTAATTCATCCAATTGTTCGGGGCCCCAGACTTCCCAAAGTGCACTCGTTTAATTCCACGGGCCATTTAGGCGATTTCCGAGGAGATATATCTTTCGTCCCGTAAATACAAAAAAAGAAAAACTTTCCCAATAATCAAAGCTCGAATTGGGGAACACGTGTTCCCGTTTGTCACGGCAGTCGAGCGTGAAGAAAACGCACGCGTTCGCCGTGACGCTGATTTATTCTTCTGTTCTTTCCGAGCAGGAGGACAGCTCGGATGGCCCTTGTTAATATTCTTCGAGAAGCGAGCGCGCTCACTGTACCGGATATCCTCTGCGCGATGCGCCCCGAAATTATGACGGCGAACGTTTCCGGTTGGGATAGACGATGCGAAGGACGGAGGGAAAGCGAAAGGGATAAAAGGCCATTGTTTCTCTTCGGATGGACATGCATGCACGCGTGTATGCCCGACCTTCACAAATTTATCTGAGTTGTTTCGTTGATAAACAGGATGAACGTGCGGACATTAAAACACCAAAATGACTTTGTATTAAAAAAAAAAAAAACAAAAGGAAAACTCCAAGAACTACGTTATGTTTGGGTCGGAAAGCTCAGCGAGAAATACTGGCCTACCAAAACAAACAGGTTACCCCAACTTCATGATTAGATCGAATATTAAACATAACAACGTATTTAATAAAAAAAACTCAGAGAAAGAACTCATTAATGTTGTTTAGTTTAAATCTTCGATTTAAAATGATGAAAAAGCTGAAAATAGCAGACCTAATTCAAACTGAAAGAATATTTACAATAATCAATAATCCATGTAGTCACATATCCGTTGAAACGAAATATTAAACATCTAAATATATTGGTGTATAACATTAAGAGACTTGATGAGAATGAATTTGCTTTACTTATCGAATAAATATAACTTAATATCAAGATTCAATTCAATAGCAGTTTTCAAAAAAATATATATATAATTTAAAATCTGAATTAATTTCGAGTTCTTTGACTTGAATTACTTCCTAAATTACTTCTTGGGAATTCATTTCAGGCAATCCGAAAGCTGCAGCAGCGCCAACAATAACGACAACAACAACAACAACAACAACAGCATCAACAAGACCGTGATTCCTTTGTGTTTCGTAACAGCACACATTAACGTCGATCCCGGCGGATGATGCTAAATTAAAAACGTCAGTCATTCAAGAGCGAAACAATCGGGCCTTTTTCATTCTCTCTTTCGTTTTACTCTTAATTTCTTCGGCCGGTTTGTCGGCGACGTGTTAAACGACTTCGAAGTCGTAAAATTATGATGAAAACAACGCAAAAATCGTTTAACTTTAAGGCGGCGGCGTCGTTAAAAAAAAAGAAACTTGTTGAGGAAAGATTGGAGCAATTTTGTGTACTTTGTATTGTACATAATTCAGAAAATTTAAATAGCAACAATTGCTTGCGGGGAATTTTGCTTGAATTGTTTAATTTTATAAATGCAAATTAAAGTAACAATATTAAAGGAAGATAGGAATTACAGGTTTCTCATTAAAAAAAAAGGCGATAGTCCAAGAAAGTACCGCGACAAAAACCAAAATTTTAAAGACGATTGGTTTCTAACTTAAAACGATTGAAGATCATCCCGGGATTACAGATTACAAGCAGATAAAACAAAACTGGCTAATGTTTGAAAGAAGGGTTTTTACAAATCGGAAACATCATGACATCAATAGGAACCAACCGAGTTTCAGATGACGTAAAGAAAGACCAGTAGCGGTAAAGGTCAAAAGTAAACGCAATTTAATCTCTGCGTTGAATTAGCAATCTGCAAAAAATTGTAATTCTCTAGTAATGTAGAAAAAAATTGGAGGACGGCGACATTTTATGACAATCTCGACGTTCTTATATAAACAAACGCGGAAAATACGAAGTACACCTGCAGACGTTTGCAAAAGTTGCTGTAATTATTACTAAAAATAGAACCTCCGGACGATATTGTTTACTTAAAGCCTTGAAGAAGTGCCGATACTTTGAGAATTTTACGATGTTTTACGGCCGGAGTATTTTGAAACGAACGCAAAAAATTGTCTGCGTTGCGTAGGGTTGCAGTATGTCCTTTATTTTAAGCGACGATTTCCATCCATAATAAGTAGTAAGTTATTTAGTAACGAACAAAAGTAAAAAATACGAAGTTTTGTCCTCTATTCTCAATTTCAAAGTAAGGGATAAGAACCATTTTTGGATCTGTAAGTGGATATGTCTAAAATAAAGGACGTCTGGCGACCCCAGCGTTGCACTACGTAACGTGAGACCATTTGTGTTTTACGAATCCAATTAAGTTTAGCTACGAAGAGATAATGGTAGAAAAAATATTTTTAAGGCAATAAAAGCCGTCGAGACAGGCGCGGCATGAAACGTTTTACGCCCATACAATTTCTTAATATTGTCGAATCGAGAATAAATTCGATTTAAAACTCGATATACAACGTGTTTCCTGAAAAGGGGTTTTCCAAACCGCAACAAGAAAATTTATTAAAAAAAAAGATAATTATGAACAAAAGAGGAAAAAGGGAAACAAATGGTTGCCGCATTTACGGAAAAAAAATAAACAAAGAAAGAAAACTGAAAAAAATATGAACAAAAGAAGAAAAAGGAAAAAGGGAAACAAATGGTTGCCGCATTTACGAAAATAAAATAAAGAAAGAAAATTGAAAAAATAATTAGGAAACAAACAAAATTAAAAACATTTTTGTTTATCGAAATTGAAACGGCAAAAAAAAAATAAAATTACTACCCAAAGTAAGGAAAACAAATGACGATCGGCAATAAAAAAATTTAACTCAACTAACAATAAAGCTCGAAACGAAATTCAGAAAGAACCAAAAGAGAGACAGGAAAGCAAATCACAATCCGCAACGTTTGCGACGAAAGAAACACTGGAAACCAAAAATTGTTGATGATAAAACAAGGTGAGGAACCAGGGAAACAACTGACGACCGGAGAATTTCTGTAAAAGAGAAATAAAGAAAGAAAAATGGAAGCTAGCTGCAACTCGGTTACAATGCAATGGGGTTCCTAAGTGTATTCTAATTTTGGCTCTAATTGGGGCCTCATCAGCACAAGAATAACTCGCCTCTGAGTTACGGTCAAACTCCTGGCTGCGCGATGCCACGCCTTAAACCAGAAAGAAATGGAAACACTTAAACAGAGAAAAAATGAAAAACAGAAAAGAAAATTTCAAGAAGTGAGCGCGAATAATTAAGAACGAATTTTCAGACACGTAAAAAGAGTCGCTAAACAAATGACGATCGCAAGAAAATCGAAAAGAGACGGAAATATTTGAGCGCGAATTTCAAACTTAAAAACAGTTCATAAAGTTTAAAATTCAATGAGTTGGCAACACTGCATAAATTTCTGCAAAATAATGAAAGTTTTAAAAGAATTATACATTTACAATAACAAGAAAAAAATAATAAAGAATATCAAGGTTTTGTATAAATTATAAAAATAGTTAAAAGCAAACATGCGCTCAAACATGAAACCGCATTGGACTAAAAGTTTCTCGTTCTTTCTTAAAAAAAAAGACTCGTTCTTTCTGAAATCATTTTCACTACTTGCAAGATTTGACTTGTATAGAACAGATGTAGGAACCTCAGGGGCGGATTTAGGCAAGGTCTTTGCGGGCTGCAGCCCAGGGTCCCGTTAAACTAAAGGGCCCTTTCATGATCAGAAAATCGAAATCTTAAATTATTTCAAAAAGTCTCAATTTTTTTGGACATGTCCTGAATTTTCGAAGACAACGTCTCGATTTATGAACCTTACAAGTTGGTAATCCTACCCGAGATGTTCCTAGCCTGATATTATATCCAAACACGGCAACTCGAAACGTACCTCGGCCACGGCATGGGAATTTTGAAACGCACCTCGGCCACAGAATAAGCGCCACACTAATGGCGTTATTTGTTACTATTTTCAGAGAAGCAAAGTGATGTTTGTAGGCAACGTTGCCTTTTGAATTGTAACCACCAGTCAGACATACAAAAAAATTAGGTTAATTGAATAGGCTCCCTAAAGTCCAGTTTTAGTCCAAGGTCCTCAAAGCCACAGATCAGCCCCTGAGGAACCTTCTCAGTTCCGACAAAGAGTCACTCACTTTTATGTGAGGAGCAACACTCACCTCACTGAATTTAACCTCAGCTCCACTAAAAGGAATGCAATGGGTTGCTTTAAGGCTAGTTCTACGTGAGGCAGCATAAGGATAATATTAATTTTTAATTTCAATTATTGAAATCCATCTTTAAAATCCGTTTTCCCGAAACTAGGTTTTGCATTTTTATTATTATTAAAGCTCGTAAAAGATAAAATTTTCAAGTGACCTGCGAGTGAACGTAAAGTAAACATCAGCCGAATTTGCATCGCTTGAGAACCGGATCCGTCGAAGTCGTAAAAGGGAAAGAACACGTTTCAGCCGAAAATTTGAATAAAAGTATCGATTGACATAATTACGGGAGAAAAAGGCCCGCGGCCCCTCCGAACGCGTACGCGAACTCTTACGAAATTGCTTACGCAATAACCGACACCATAATAACAACCATACCATAAAAAGAGCAGCGTCTTTTAAACGATCGGTTAATAGACGTACGCATCGAGTCTAACTAACATTAAAAAATTTAAATCTTAATTAAAAAAATTAATTATTAAGCAAGTGAAAGCCAAATGCATGAATTGTTTCAAAATTAAAATCACACGTTAAAGTTCTAATTGTATTATAATTGATTGGCATTGTACTCGTTTCGTTAGCGTAACGAAATGCGTATGTACTCTTTAATGTGCTCCTTTAATCTAGGGAGTGGGCGTAAAAGCGAACGCTAATAGAATCCGCTTACGGATTGCATTGTGTCCCTGTTGCATTTTTATGGGCATGGCCGTTAAAATGTGCCACGCTGACAAACCAGCATGCAAAATATCATTTTCATTAGCAACAAAGACGTTCATTGTCGAAACATCCGCCCGTTGCGTTGTTTGCCCAACGCGAAAGAAAGTCCTCATTAAATATTAACTCTGAACAAAGAACTTTCAAAATCGCGCGCAAGCCGATACGATTGGGAACAGATGGAACCAACTACTTTGTATACCTACCCTCGTCGCGTAATTACTAGCCCCCCTTTTGTGGGTGCAACAATTGGCCCTCATAACCTACTAGAAGTTTCCTTCTTCTCCCCAACGACCCTCACCGAAGCGAGACCGCAAGTTAACAAACATGTAAATACATAAATCAGGGGCTTAACCCGCCTCTGGAGAGCGTTCAAACAAAACGCGCTTTATGTTTATTGCATCTAAATTATATTTATTGCGTTTCTTATTTGCTCTAAGACTATAAATTTCGAGGGCACCACCACTAAAGCGCTACTTGTCGGCTCGGTTAATCGGGTTGATTTGGTATTCATGCGGGTCGCAGGGGCGGGGAAGTTGTGTGACTAACAATAAGACAAGGGAATGATTTAAAAGAAGTTTGCATAATTTTATTATATTGCAGGAGATTGTAAATATTTTTTTTTCTAATTGTAAAGGATCGAATATTCAGTACGTGGAGATGCAATAATGATTTTATTATAATTGAAGTTGGTTCTTGTCCGATGAAAATCGTAAGTACAAAGTTTCTTTTAATCTCGAACCGGACAGAAATATGAAGGGAACACACTCCTGACGAAGCTATAAATCTATAGCGAAACGTTGACTGTGTTCCCTTCATATTTCTGTCCGGTTCGAAATTAAAAAAAACTTTGTACTTACGATTTCATTATAATCAAGTTGCGATTAAATACTATTATAACGTATTAAAACGAGTACAAGATCAGAATGAAATGAGTTAAGCAGCGGAAAATGAATTTCCTGAAATTTTGCATCGAACGAGCATACGAAAGCTGAAATATCACCCCTAATTATGCAGTCAATTAAATATATTTTTTGCATAGCAAATGCAACATCCGATATTCCCCACCTGCGTAATAATCGCTAAGAGAAACGTGCTTAAGTAAAGCGGGAGCGTACAAGAAATCGATCTTCCGTGTCCTCCGAGTGAAACCTCTTGAGCTAGTCACGTTGCATTCCTCACTTATCTTTAAAATTTTATTTTTTTTGCAATCCCCGTCCGCACGTTTTTACCTAATCGTTTACGCTAAATGAAAACATTCAGGCAGGAACATCTGTGGGGTTTTTAAATATCGCAAATGATCGATTCATTTGCTAACGCAGACAAAGCAGGATGAAATTACCCTTCGTATACTCTTCATTGACATGAACAACAAGCCCTTCGATAGTGTGAGGGCACGCCAATTAGTAAAAGAGATGAAAAACAAGGAAATCCCATCAAAACGATTAGACTACTAATAAAGACAATGGAGGAATCAACTGCACCAAAAAAATTAAAATCGTGACAAGGGATAAGGCAAGGGGGAGGACTTTCGATATCGGTGCTTGTCAATATTGTTCTGGATGGGGTGATCAAAAATTCGGAACTATTGAAGACGATTGCGCAAAACACAAAAAAGAAGAAACAAGATGTCGGTCAAATGAAAATAAAGAAAAATGAAGGACCCTAGAAAGGAAGATACTGAGAATAATTTTAGGGATAAGGAAAACAGACGAAGAAAATAGACCCCTAATAAACTACGAAATAAATATCCCAATAGAGAAAATTACCTATTGGGGATCCGTGGAGAACGATGCAGAACAAGCTTCATAAATAGATTGGAGATATACCCATGAAGACCTAAGAAAAATGAACATAAAGTGCAGGAGGTGAAAGACAGGAAGAGACCCAACCTTCGAACGAAAACAGACAGACCTTTAATGAACTGTGTAAAAACCTCAATGGATGGAGATGATATAGTCAAGAATATTAAAGCCTAAAGACTGAGGTCCAACCAAAGAAGAAACGCCAGCGAAATAACATAAACAATCAGTTATTGAAGACCCTTGGAAAGAAGATCTACAGGAAGACCCAAAAGTAGATCGGAAGACCAAATATGGAAATAAGTGTGAGGGATCTCTATTTTAGGATCTATAATTTTTTAATGACGCCTCGCCTTTGGATCTGTCCGAAAATCCAAAGATTCATCAGGTTATTTGGACCAAAGGAAAAGAGCGTCATTAAAACAATATAAAACTGAAATTGGAGATCCTGAATTTTTGTTTTTTCCAAAGGAGAAGCGCCTTTAAAAAAATCTATAGAACTTGTGTAAAAAGGCCTCAATCTTTGACTTTTCACTATTTTCTCTCAGTCCACTAGGTTTTCTTCTCATTTCATAGTTCATGAGGGGCGTGTCTTCTTCGTTCCAAAAATTCATCTCAGTATTTCCTTTCTAGAATTGGATACCCTGCTCCTCTGATTCCTGTTTTCACCTTTTTCTTTCCTCCAACACACTTTATTCCCATATTTGTTCCTCCGATCTGGATCTAGCTCTCCAATTTGGGCTCTAAAGACGCCGTTGCGTCTCGTCTCCTTTGGATCTTCCAGAAACCCAAAGCTTTAGGTTATTTGGACAGATCCTAAAGTAAATTGCCGTTGAAACAAGTGAAACCTCAATTTAAAATCCATGGAAAAAATGCCTTTAGGAAAATTCCAAAAAATAGATAGGGAGACCAAATATATGAAGACCTAAGGACATAGCTACGAATATCAAAGTGCAAAGATTGGCAATTAGGTCATGATGACCTGAGGAAAATGGGAAGAACCTGTTGGAGGAAAAAAAGTGAAAGACAAGAATGAACGAAGCAAGACAGCCAATTCCACCTGAACGCACAGCAATCTATGACGAATACAAGAGATGAAGGGACCTCTAGTACACACGCAGTTTGATTTTGCCAGACTTTCGACCTCTTTGACCGTCGAACGTGGTAGTATAAAGATCGGGATAACCAAGTTTTCCGGAATTTCAATCCCTTCGCCCGACGAACGTGGTAGTGGAAAGATCGGAATAAGCGTTCTGCGTTCTGTGCCTTGCTTTGAAGGTCTTGCACTATTCTGTTTCTAGTTCATACGCAATTTTGTTTTGCTAGATCTTCGACCTCTTTGGCCGCCGAATGTGGTAGTGTAAAGATCGGAAAAAGCGAGTTTGTCAGAGTTTCGATCTCCTCGGCCGACGAACGTGGTGGTGCAAAGATCGGAATAAGCGTTCTGCGCCTTCCTACTTCTGGTACACACGCAATTTGGTTCTGCGAGAATTTTGACCTCTTTGGGCGTCGAACGCGATAGTGTAAAGATCGGAATAAGGGAGTTTGCCAGAATTTCGATCTTTTCGGCCGTCTAACGGGGTAGTGTAAAGATCGGAGTAAACGTTCTGCGCGTGCTGGCTAAGCATGTATCAGCTTGTTACCGTGTTATTTTGATTCCTTCGTTTTACCAGTCGCGTTGACGGATTTGTTAAACCCTCGCAGTGTATTTTGCCTAAAGAAGGGGCCGTTTGGCGGTTTTTTTCCTCGAGGATCGCTTGTTCTACGGTCACTTGTCCCTTAACTGGTTCACTTCAACGCTACGGGCAAGCAGTTACGGATTTGAATCGAAATGGCAGTTACGGGCTTGGAGTGTCCGGATTTCGTCTTGTGCTGCATTTTCCGCCACCCTCATTTGGTTTTTCCCCTCTCCCTTTTTATTTCTCCTTTCTGCACCTGCTTAAGAGTTAGCACCACAGGCTGATTTGATCACCGGATTAGAGTAACGTACGTCTTTGGACGTCTTTTTATTTGGGGACGTCCGACGCGTGATTTTGTGCGGGCGATCTGTAAACACCGTGCACTTAAGACCTTCCTTATTTGTTTTGTTTACAGTTAACCAAGTTAATTGGGTGTTTCTTTGTTGTTAAGCCCGTTAACGTTAGATATAACTTTGTTTACATTAAGTTGCGTTCTCTTCGCGGTTTGTCCGAGCGTTTGGTTTTTAATGGACGTTTAGCTAGTTTTAATTGTGTAAGCCAACGCCAGAGTACTCTCGCAGCGATGCCGATGCCTTATTTTTTTAGGCCGGGTATTTTTACATAATTTCTGCGTAAGAGTTTTACCATTACGTTACTGGACCAACATCGAACAAAACGTTATTTGTTTACCGCTTTAATTTTGGCGGTCTGAAAAAATAGAACGTGTTCTACCCCAAAGAATATCTGTAGTTCAAAGATTTCTTGTTCCATTTAGTATAAATTGTAACAAATTTTATACTTACGTGATACAGGGTAGCCTAAACGACCTTTATAAAATAAATTATGTCCAGAATATAAAAATTTCAGTCAATGATCGATAAGCAACCAACAACAGCATCTGTGTCAAAGTTCCCATTTCCTTCTTATCAGTTTCCCGTTCCCACGTTAATATCAGGCTCGGAAGGCATCATTTTTCCTGAACCTACATAGATGCAAACACACAACGTGGGTGCAGCTGCGTTGCGAGGAGTTTCGCCGCTACCGTTAGCATTTATCACATCGCTTAATTGACGGCCGCTGTAAATTTAGGTTTACGATGATGCACGCATCCGCCGTTTACTATTATTACCATCCGAGCTTTTTTTCCTTCGTCGGTCCGTCGATAATAGACACAATAGAAATCGCTAATGACAATAATGGCGGCGAGGGAAACGTTTCGAGTCCGGGCGATGCGAAAATGATACGTCGTATAAGGCAACTTTTCTCGCGGCGTAACTCATCGGCTCCGGTCACAATCACACTTCTTAATCGCCGGCCAATAATAGACCATAAATCCCTAATATGTGCAGCTTTCTCCTTGATAAGATCGGTCCGGACAATAAGAGCGATTTCCCCTGCTCGTTCCCGATCGCTGATTTACTTACAAGCAAACGTAACACGACACCCCGATGAGCTAATTATCTATCTCGTATTAGACGTAGATAATTGTACATGCAGGAAAGATTTTTATTTCACACCATCAAAGACACATTACATGATTACATTTCATTACAATAGTTAAGGAGAAGGATATTTTTTGAAATTTTTTGTATAAACTAGTAGATGTAAGAAACAGAAACTTTTCTAAAACGAAACGTTGATTACAAAACAAGAAAATAGTGAAACCGGAAGCCCTTATTAAGTTAGACAACAGGGTTGCGGAAGCCTTCAAGTTAATCCAACTTGATGATTTGTTTCTAATTTAATACTTACGCTGACGGGTTAAACGTGAGCAAGTTCTAAGAAATCGCGGAAATTACATAAAACCTTCGCGGAGCAGAGAGAAATTGTACTTTTTTTTTTTCGTCTTTCCGGTAAAGCACTTAACACTCCCGATCTGCATCGCGTCTATCAGAGAATGAAAACCGGAGCGCGCTCGATTTAGATATCAAGAAGCGAACACAGCAATAAAATTATTTGCATAAAATCAAAACGGCTGGCAGCGTTTCCGTGTCGTGCGGTCCGCATCTTCCGGTATATCTCGTCCGTGGATCGCTCGAAATGTCCGCGTCGTGCTCCGGGAATTTGTCCGCCGGATTCGCCGGACTTATTTACGGGGCAATTACGCGGCCGCTCTCTTCAAAATACCAGCGAGGTCCCGGACGGGGATTTCTACTTTGATATTTCCGACTGCGTCTCTCTACGATACGAGAAAAATCTACAAGACTTTTGGTTTTAAACAAACTATATTCTTTGAAATTAGGGGATACAAGAAAAAAATGAAGTAATTTTTTGACGAGGAGCGTTGATAAATTTGATAGAAAAAAGATTTCCGGCACACTATTAAAAAAAAAAAACAACCCTACCTCTTGATTTACCTGAAGGCTTTAGCATGCGTATAGAAAGTAGCAAGAAATGTTCGTAATTAAACTCAGAATTCCCTAGCTTAGGTGGAGATGGGGTATGTGGGTCGAACTTCGACGATAACACAAGTCTACAAAAAAAAAAATCACTTTCGTGATTCGCTTTTTAAAACTAATTTTATACAGTTTCGACACCCTGATCATGAATTTCTATTTCATTTTCGTGTATCACATCAGATTGTTTTATAAATAAAAGAAAGCATCTTACACCATACAATCTATATTTATTACAAATTGAAGTTGGTTCTTGTCCGATGAAAATTGTAAGTAAAAAGTTTTATTTAACTTGAAACGGACATAATTATGAAGGGAAAACATTCAACGTTTCGCTATTGATTAATAAAATAATAATGTTTTACAAAATATAACAAAATGTTATCGAGAATAGGAGGTCCAAATCATTCAAGGACACGTATCTATTATTTTCCAAACATTAAATTTGTTATAGACTTGTGTAATTTGTTAAGCTTTCGCTTTTCTCTGCCGATCATTTCCGCATGTATGTGCGAAATGGTGCATTCTGCCCAGCTCATGGTTATTTTTTAAAAAGAAATTTTAAGACCAGTTTATTTTAAATTTTCGTTTTTGTTTAACCGTCATATGTTTTTCCAATTTCATTCCGGCTTAATTATGCACACCTAGTTATATTTTTGCAATGAAATTTCTTGTATTTTTGCAAAAATTCCTAAAGTACGGCAAGGCCGGAATTAAGTAACACCCGAACATCCTAAAATAATGTTATACGTATCTTTCAGAGGCAATAATCGCTTTGTTTATTGTCAAACTTCAGCTTAGTAGACATTTTTTCTCTCTCATTTAGGTTCCCGTTCTTCTCTGAATTTGCATGTTGGAGTTTTGGGTATAATTGTGGACCACATTCCAATTTTTTTGAATACTTCGATTGGACCGACCTCCGGGATTGCACACTATTTGAAAACCTGTTGAACATACCTGCACAATTTCTTGACTTGATATTAATGCAATGGTGTCACGTTTGAAAAACTATATTCTAAATTCATTTTTTCTACTTTTGGATTTACATAAAATGTATTTTTAGGCTTAATTTACAAAATTGTTTTGTTTGCATTTCACAAAAACACAAATGAGGTCCTCGACTCAGGTTAAATCGCCGCGGATATTGTCTAGAATGAACTGCCGACGTCTGCTTTAGCTCA
Organism: Prosopocoilus inquinatus; assembly: GCA_036172665.1. Lineage (NCBI taxonomy): Eukaryota > Metazoa > Arthropoda > Insecta > Coleoptera > Lucanidae > Prosopocoilus > Prosopocoilus inquinatus. The sequence continues at coordinate 7,387,974 of CM069873.1, forward strand.
CAGATCAAAGTTCTTTTCGGTCGAGGAATTTACGCCAAATTAAGTTAATTAAATTAGTTCGCAGATCAAAGTTCTTTTCGGCCGAGGAACTCACACAAAATTAACGTTTTTTTTTACAAAGGGAATTCCGTGCTAACAAATGAAATCCAAGTCGTTTGAACTAACATCTCACAATGCTTCACAATCAAACCACAATTTCATTCAAAACAATTAATTATTGCTGATCTCGAAGTTTACTATTTAGCTCACCGCCCCATTTACAAAAAAAACCATCTTTGCATTTTTGGGCGATCGAAGGAGCTCGAGTTGATCAATAATTTTGTATAATAATAATTTATTAGACTAATTATAGTGGCGCTACAATTAAGATTGTGTTTTGTATTCGTAACCATTTTAAATATTTTCTTTGATTGGAACTTTGAAGACGTGCGAATGGAAAAGATAAAATAAGGATAATTTCTTTCTACCTTAACCCTAACAAAATAAAACGAAATTCTTACCCACTTTCCTGCCTTTTTTTTCAAAATCCTTGTAAGTTAATTCGTGCAGTGATTTCCCTGTTTTTAGCCGACTGGTTTTCGAATTGAAGCCAGAAGCTCTTTGCCAACTCTGTTTCTCACGAGGTTCCTGGTCCAGCAGAGAAAATCTGACAAAAAATTTGGTTTAACCCCAGCAAAATAAAATAGGAATTTGTTTTCCACTCCCTCGCTCCTTTTCCCAAATCCTTTTGCTAATCCTTGCGACGATTTCCTTGTTTGTAGCCTGCTGGTTTTCGAATTGAAGAAGCCAAAAACCATTTTCCAATCTGTTTCTCGCGGGGATGGGTTCTAGTGTTACAACTATCTTTGGGATTATCCAAATACCTCCACCCCTTTTCTGCATCTCTCTTTTTATACACCATGCGTTTTTTTTTTTTATTTGTAAACAACTGTGTACGCTTTTATATACAAAAAAAAAACATGTCAACGCATCGTATACGTGTATAGTTGGTTGTCTACAGATTATAGTAAAAGTATTCTGTCATAAATATCAAAAAGGTAGCAAAAAATTTTACTAGATGGTACTTTAGAAAAATATCGAAGATGATATTCTTTTATGGGGTTTCAGAGTAATTATACCGAAAACACTTCAATCCTTAATATTGCAAGAATTACATATTGGTCATATGGGAATAATTAAGATGAAGAAATAATTTCCAAGGACTGCTTAGTTTGCTCCAAGATCCAAAGTAATCCACCGAAAGATGTTTTAAAACCTTGGCCCGTTGCAGCAGAACCATGGGAAAGAGTTCACGTAGATTTTCTAGGTCCTTTACAAAATAAAAGTTGGTATTAATAGATTCTTTTTCAAAATGGCCGAAGTTTACGTAATGAGCAATATTACAACAGCAAATACTTTAAACACAATTAAGGGATTGTTTTGCTAGATTTGGACTTCCGAGAACTTTGGTCTCTGACAATGGATTATATTCTGCAGACCTCTCAGAACGAGATCAGATTTAATGAATCCATCCATGCGTAGGAGAAAAAATAAAACAAAACACAATATAAAGAAAAATTTAGAAAACAGACAGAAAAAGAACAAAAAATTTTACCGTGGAAAAATAAAATCTAGATTTTCTCCAGGCCAGCATGTATTAGTTAAGGACCACAGATATTCAAAACCCTGCTAGATAGGTGGCATTATTTCAAAAACCTGGGGTAGGCAAGTATACGAGGTAACGCTACCAAATTCTGAATGAACTTAAGTGGAAACGTCACGCTGACCAAATTATAGCGAAAGATTCACCTGAAGTCAATAAAAATGTTAAACAGAATTTGCTAGATCCCTCTATTACGGTTAACAAAGAAGTAGTTGGTTTACCAGAAAATAATAATGCAAATCTTAATGACAACGCCAAATCAAATCTAAAAGTAAACAATTCATCATTATCTTCAAATTCTGATATACCATCTACGTCTTTGGATACTCCAGTAAGGCCACAGTGTATGCGAAAAAGGCCTTGCAGGTTGCAATACAATTAATAGGTTTAAGTTTCGTTTTCTTTATTAGGCGAGTTGTTTTCTTTTTTGTTATTTGCATCATTTTCTGTTTAAAGGGGAAGAAGTGCACTATTGGTTTAAATTGCGCTTATACGCGCACGCATTTTGGGGGTAAAAATAAAAACATATTATGGGCTATTAGCACGCAATAAACCTGTTGCTTACCTGTGTACCATTTTTAAATTAATTTCCCGACCAAAAACGTCACACGTTTATGTTCAGAAAATGAGACTAAATTTTAAACTGGTTTGATTATTATGGAAAGCTTTAGAAAAAGCTGATACGAATGTATGGAGTAGCAAGAAATGTGTGTAGCTATACGTGGAGGAGTTTCCTAGCTCAGATGGTGATAGGGTGGGTGGGTCGAACTTCGACGATAATTTGTTTAAGAGCACCATAGCAGGAATTAACAAGCAAGAATTAAGGTAGTAGAACACTTGACGAAATAGATTACCCATTCTGTTCATGTAAATGCAAAAATTCGAAAATTTCGACTAAACAACAGCATGCTTCGCATTTTGTTTATACATTGAAGAAGAGCTTTAAGCTTTCGCTTTTCTCTGTCGATGATTTCCGCATGTGTACTGCATATTCTGTTCGATTCACGATGAATACATAACGCGATACTTATGCTCTCAAACGGACACTTAAATCTGCCTGTAAGGTGCGCTACCGCGCATTCATAAGCATGGGAACGAACAAACATCGAAGCCAAGAAATTCTCACCTGGTTTATGGCTTGGTTAAATTCATATTATTGTTTCGAGTTTCACCCGATCTGCACGGAAATATCAAGGCAATCTGGGATTTTTTCCCGCCAGCCCGCTTATTTCGCGTTCGCGAATTGATAGATCGCGAGAGGATTTTACGGCGTAAGTGCATATTATCCGCCGATGCTTATTTACTTAATTAATTGCTTTCTCGTTACACGTTCGTTTCACTTTGGCGCGGCTGCAATTTGCTTTTCACACGAAGGAAATTGACGTGCGTGCAAAATTCTTTTCCGAGTTGTGCGACGGGGGCACTTCCGACACAACAATCATTTTCCTCTTTACACTTAATTATTTCTTACTTCTATTTGAGTCGACAGATTTGTACAACAAAAAATGTTAAAAGTTAAAGAAAGTAGAAAAAATGTTAAAAGTTAAAGAAAGTAGAAAAAGCGACGATGATGATGATGACATTATTAGATGGAAATATGAAGAGAAGGATGGAAAGGTCACGTGAGTCCGGAAGCCTCCCGCATGAGTAGCGTCGTGCACTTTCACCTATCGCGGTGTCCCGACGGTCGTATAGATGTCATGGGGGCCGTAACCGTACCTCACCGAGCCATAGTTTTATTTTCTGGAAAGTAGGGAGACGCCGCGGCACAGAAGCGAGCCATAAACATAAATTCCTGCGAGCTAAATCAACTTGGCCTGTTGTTGTTGTTGTTGGTTTGCTCGTTCGCTGTTTTCCGTTATTTCCCTCCCGCATGACACCGGCATTCATCACGGGACTTCCTTATTTGCCCTCGAAATACATGTTAACGCCGATTGCAACAATGCGATTTCTATTCCGCACACTTGTACAAGTGATCGGGTTTCCGGGGAGAACCCCTCGCAATGCTATCTTAAAACCTATTTACGGACTTTAAAAATTCTTTACAATTACTTCGAGTATAATATGTATAATGATACACCCTGTATGATAGTATTTTTTTTTGCTTACTCGATCGATTTCAGCCACAACTTACGACAGCTCTATTTCACTAATCTCTGGCATAGTTCCATGGTCAGCTCATCTGTAACAACGGCCCTTCATGATTATAGCATATCTTAAAGTAGAGACTCACGTGAATTCACGTGATTTCACGCGAAGATACGTGACCTGTACATTTAATAAGACCAAGTTTTCTATAAACATGCCAGCCACTTCACGCATTCCTGTGATCAGCTTTTCCAACCTATTGTCGCCAATTTTCCATAGAAAAAGTCGTGTATAATCGCCAAATCCGTCTAAATTAATTTTTCTCCACAAGAACAAAACGAAGTAGGCATGTGATTATAATTATCGGAACGTTGACGTCTGAATCGATAACAATTGGGTATAAAAAATTTAAAATAAAAATGTAGCTTAATCAATCTCAAGGTCAACCCAACTAAACTGAACCCAACCAAAAAAATAAAGATACGAAAAAAATGAAAGTGATAAATGTTAAAAATTGATTAATGCGATTAATGCGAAGCTCGACCAACCTCAAGGTCAACCCAACACAACGACTGAACACAACTTTATTCAACCTAAGCAAAAAATTAAAAAAAAAAAACTATTTAAATTAATTAAAACTGACAACCTAGCTCCAACCTAATTGCAATCCAAGCAAAAGAAATAGTAAGAAAATATTCATGTCTATACATGGATTAAAATCTCAACAAATCGACAAGTCTCAAGGTCAATCCGACTCAGCTCAACCAACTTGTTAGTATATTACATAATATTGCACTTGTTACGAAAGGAGCGAAAACATTTTTTAGAGAACGATTTCTATATTCAGTTGGACGCGTGCTGCATCATCTTGGGAAACCACATGGGTAGTAAGCGCGCCCGTTCTTGTCGGTTTTATCACAGCAAGAACAGTTTTTTATTACCATCAATTCTTAAAATAACCCGAATTGTTGTCAGACCAATAGGAAGCGAGATAGTAGTGAAAAACCATTTCTCTTCGTGTTTGACCTTGAATAACACGTGAAGCCGGCATGATATCGATGAGGTCTGTTGGTATGTTATTTATAATGGTTACATAAAGGTGTATACAAATATTCAGCTAGGTTAGATTTTCTTGGAAGGCACTGTATTACTTCGTCGCTGAAATAATTAATTTAGCAAACTTCAAATAGTCTCACGCTTTGCGTTTTATTTGAGACTGGGCGTGTGCATGATGGGGTACATCCCATTTCTTCGCATTATTAGTTGAGCGCTAATCACAACAGCCAATGAGACACATAACTTTTTTGTAACTTCTATGAGATTACACTTATTTGTTAATGTCACTTTTCGGATTTGTATACCAAGATGCTTGTTTGGGAATACGTTTTAAAATACTCCGGTCATGAAATTGTGCAAATTATCGATGCACTCCTTTGTGGTTTTAAATAAATTCCAAGTAACCACCAATTAAATTCTTATAAATGTTTATAAAGCATTTGTGATTACTTGTATATCTTTTGGTGTTTCTATTTTTAGATAGGATTGCCTCATCTTTTTTTTAACGTTTGCAAGCGGATTTCTTCGTTTTATGAGGGCCAATCGAAATTATTATTCCACACGGTCAGACAGTTATCAAATTTCCGTCGCCATCTGTTTTTTATCGAATTAGTTTATGTAAACTACATGTTCTTGAGAGCTAATATTAGTATATTTCTCGGTGTTTCTATTTTTAGATAGAATTGCGTCATCTTTTTTTAAACGTTTGCAAGCGCATTTCTTCTGTTTCGCAAAAGCCGATCGAAATTATTATTCCACTCAATCAGACAATTATCTGTTTTTTTTTCATCAAATTAGTTTATGTGAATTTACAGGTTCTTGCGAGCTAATAGATAATTCGACGGATAGTTTCAATTGGTCTCACCCTTGACCTTTAATGCCATTGGGGTTTCTTTACGTCAGATTGGTACTTGTTGGTCCTTGCTGCCCCCAGAAAATCAAAAATTATAAAAGAATTAAACAGCAAGTTAAAAAAAATGTGAAAAATTAAAATTTAATTAAAAAGTTGATGAAGTTCAAGCAAATTAAGGTCAATGCAACCCAACTGACCATTCAGGTAACTCCATTTAACAAAAGTGAAAAAAATATTGAAAATTACAAGAATAATTAGAAGTAGAAAAGGGATAAAAATTAAAAATAAATTAAAATGACACTCTCTCAACGTCAATATAATCCAACTAGTTCGACTAAACTCCCACAAAAAAAAATTGAAAAGAAAATGAATAGGGAAACTGAGAAAAAAATTCTGTCCGTTGCGATTTTGGTTTCGGCGCGAAGATTTCTAATTCAAGTCTATGCTCCGGTAGATGTCATATTCATATCCATTCTGCAGGTTTATTTATTTTTTCTCCATGCAGTTATTCGGTTTTTTACAAATACATTTTCATTTCAAATTCAGTGTACAGTATTGTTCGGAATTTAATCAATTTTAATCGTTAATTTCAATGCGAACTGTCCTTATTTCGCCGGGCCGATCACCTATTCGGGCTGTCGAAAATTCCAGACCGAGAGACAGTCTATCGAATTTTCTTCGCCGAGAAAAGTCCGTCTTGCAAAGCAGACAGATGTTCTCGAAGCGTCGAGACTTGAAGCGTCAGGCTCTGACACACACTGGCTTGGCAATATATAACTATAATTCATAATTATCTTTTTTTTAATTCATTCGTAATGTACCACTTTCATCTGGAGGAGAGGAGAGACCTGTCCGCTCGGTTGTCCTACAGATATGCACGTCCTGTTTTTATTACATTAACAAGTCTTTCTGAATTTGTAACAAGAATCCGCTGAGGACGTCTCGATTTAGCTTCCGTGTAATACACAGATTTCCTTACCAAGAAACGAATAGATTGAGCGATTAACGAGAAGCCGTGTCCTGTCGTAATAGCATCTAAAAGCGCGAGCCACTCGGCGGTAATTTATTTTTATTTGAATAAATTACACATAGAAGAAGGAGTAATTAACGGACGTGTTCGTGGAGAGTGCATCATTTGTTATGTAATAAGGCATAAAACCGCTAGCCGTTAACATTCCCGACTTATCGACCGATCTATCTGTATTTAGACCACCGGACACGTGATATTCCTGCGGAAGGAACGGCAATCGGAGACGGCTGCGGCTGTGTGTTTCGACGTACTTCTTCTGCATGCGTGTATAAGACATGCATGCGTTTTGGTTTTATCTCCGACAAGTCGGGAATAAATTAATCTCTGAGAGCTCTTGTTACAAACGAATGTAATTAAGTGATGCAGGTATTTCCGATTGAGTGCTATTTATTGGTTCTAATTTTAGAGCTACCAGCTACCCTTTTGATCTACTAACGGCTCAGTAAATTAATTTGAATCAGAATGGCACTTTAAGACCACGAAAAATGCCGAAAACGGGCACCCCATAATCAAACACCAAAATAAACGAAGTTAAGGTGTCGGGTCTGAAATTAAAGATGGCCGGAGCAGCTCGGTCCGACGACAAAAAAATAAATGAATGTACTTTTGTAAAAATCTAACAAAATCCTGATTTGCGTATTTAAAAAGAGAACGGTTCGGAAAAATAGAAAATTTTAATCAACTGGGGCCTGAAATTAAAAACGGCAAAATTAAATAAAAGAAGCGGCTCGGTAAATTAATTTGAATCAGGATGGTACTTCAATAACGTGAAAATACCGAAAATGGGCACCCTGGAATCAAGCACCAAAATAAACAAAGTTAAGGTGTCGGGTCTGAAATTAAAGATGGCCGGTGCAGGTCGGTCCGACGACAAAAAAAATAAATGAATGTACTTTTGCAAAAATCTAAAAGAATCCTTTGAGATGAGGCTAGTAAAAATAATAGAACGTACAGGACCTGATTTAAGTATTTAGAAAGAGAACGGTTCGAAAAAATTGAACATTTTAGTCAACTGGGTCCTGAAACTAAAGATGGCAAAATTAAATAAAATAAGCGGCTAGGTAAATTAATTTGAACCAGGATGGCACTTTAAGATCGTCAAAAATACCGAAAATGGGCACCGTATAATCAAACACCAAAATAAACGAAATTAAGGTGTCAGGTCTGAAATTAAAGATGGCCGGTGCAGGTCAGTCCGACGACAAAAAAAATAAATGAATGTACTTTTGTAAAAATCTAAAAGAATCCTTTGAGATGAGGCGAGTTAAAAATAATAGAACGTACAGGACCTGATTTAGGTATTTAGAAAGAGAACGGTTCGGGAAAATTGAAAATTTTAGTCAACTGTGAGACTATGAAAATAAATTTCAGCTAACGAAACGCTTTTAGTTGAAAATAAGCCGGTAACAAGCGCCATCTGTTATTCAAAATTCTAAACTTGACAATACCGAAGTAAAAAATCAAAATTTTGACTGAAAGGACACTTACAATAAGGCAAAAACAAAGTGCAAGGTGAGATATGGTAATATATTAATAATAAGTGTACATTACGACTATATAATCATAATTCTCACAGCGACATCTATTAGATTAGGTAGAATTTGACTCGACAATAGAAAAAAAAAAAAAATTAATTCAACGAAAATAATAGTGTAAGTCGAGAGAAAAGGGCGGATTTCCTTTCAGTATAAATGGCTCCTGCTGTTGTCAATTTTTTTCTTCCGAGTTTTAGCTTTATTAAGCTAAGCAGCTTACCGGCAGTAATTTGTCTAAGTTCTTCCCGTATCCTATTTTTATGGAAACACAATGATTTCATAAATACAATGAAAAAAGAAGAATATTAAATACTTTTCGGGTCGCTTTAAATAAAAACACAGCACACCGTGAAAAGCAGTTTACTTTTCTCCAAGAGTATCAAACTTTCGAACAAATACCGACTTAAATTAAATAGAAATTAAGACTTGATTTCAAAAAGAAAATTGACCCGCCAACGGCATTAGGGTACGTGTTCATATTAAGTTTGAAATCCATGACAAAACTGAGGTTCCTTCAAGTGTCAACGGTTTATAAGAAGTATGGCCACGTGTCAATTCCCGCCGCGTTACAGAACGTCTTTTCAACGACGGAGGGGGCTGCATTCAGATTTGCACAAGGTTGGTAGAGCTGGACTGTGTATTAGAAGGTTCCGGAGGGGACAGAGGGTGTGCATCTCGTTACGTCACGTCACGTGATAAATTCCATTGGACATATTAACGAGATTTTTGCGTTATTTGATCAATAGGACCATAGAATTGATTCAATTTTTAGTGAATGAGATTAAGCTTTAGGAAACAGATTAAAACTTTCGTGTGACGTCACGAGTTACTTTTGCGGGGAGGAAATTTCAAACTGCATATTAAATGGGAACGAGGCAATCTCTTAGATGCAATATCCGTTTCACCAACCTTGGATTTGCATTGGTTTTTCGTAGTGCAAAAGGCAATTTCAATTTTCAATAAAAAATTCCCATCCGTCTGTCGAATCAACAGTTGGTAAGACAAAAGTTGAATCCTTATCTTATCAAGGTTCGGGAAACTCAACAGATCAAATTACATTTGCTACGTGATATTTAATAAAGGGGTTATTGTGTATTGTTTATGTGAGCGGGCATCGCAAATCTAAATGAAGGCTTTATCTCAGACCGCAATACTAAATAAAAATCAATTTTGCACAGGCTGGAGATTCGAAACCATAGACTATTACCAAAATGAAGAGCTCTCATTGTGCCTTACTGTATTGAAGGGTTGAAAATAAAATACGCAGTTTTCTATACATATAAATAATCAAAATTAAAAAAAAGATTAAGAAAAAGACTTTACGCAACACTTGCTTCACAGTCTTTCTTTACTGACGCTAAACAAATGTCACTTTCGATATCAGCAGCAGGTAACACGATATTCTTAACGAGCGAACACGCAAGCATTTCGAATCTGATAAGCCGAGGAGGCAACCAGCAGATGGCAGCAGGCGATACGATTGTGTTACAATAAAACTGATGGATACGCCATCTTCAGCCACGAAATAACATATTGTGCGTTGTTATCACGACGCTAAACATCCTTTTTACAAATCGTTTCGCCTTTTCATTTTTGTTCTTGTTTTTTTTTTTTTAGTTTAATTTTAGTAGGTAGGCGTCGCAGCAAATTCGTTACGTGAGCGTGTAACAGATGGCGATGGCATTCCTTGTATGTGGTATTTATAGTTAATTGAATGAATACGAAATAGATGGCATTTTATTTAGGTACTCAATTTTAATATTCAGAGGGAAGCAAATAAATTGTTTACGTTGCGCTAAAATATTTAGTATTTTCTTCCTAATAATCGTACGTAGTTGTTGCAACAACGTCCTTTATTGATGATAATCTCCGGCAATAATTCTTGTGCTTGGCAACGATTGAAAGCCTGTCACGTTTACCTCCAGCGTTGAAACGCAAACAGTTTGTCATAAACGTCTGTCCTCATTTGCCTAATGATTTTTCTGTTACATATTCATAGAGCTGAACGGGAAACATCTTCATATTACTCGGACCGACGACGAGGACGACGACGACGACAAGGAAGAAGACAAGAAGACATTCTCGATCTACTCGCTTAATGCATATTAAAAACTTCACCCGGTAATAAATCCCAATAAAAGGGGGACTCTTATAATCACAACCGAGAGATTTATTATTTTTATCAGAAGTCATCAATACGTGCGCAATAAATTACCGCACAATTTCTATACATAACGTGTCGTGCCATTAATATTGTAAAAGATTTTTTACTTAATGCGATCGATAATAATAGGGAAAATTAACCCGCGCGTAATTTATTGCGCACTTTTTCTCGCTTAATCTCGAATAACGATTTAAATTGCGACGGAAAATCGGTGGAAAATGCCTCGCGCTGATTTACTACTGCCACATTAATTAAATTACGTCGGGGCACTTAATTTATTTCCCGTTTTCTATTTTTAAGCGACTTTCTCTGCGCGCCATAATTCAAACAATAATCGCCGTTGTTAGTCTCAAGGCCATAATAAAAAAAATTAAAGACCTGACGCCTTAAGGCCATTCCTAATCTACCCTATTTCTTGTAGGTATGTATAAACGGAATCAATTCTTTTTTTATTTACGTTTGTGTACTCTTTGGTCAGATTGAAATCAATCATTTCGTAATATTTGGGAGAAATTACTTTATATGAATGGGAGAGGCCTCTTTCGTGAACACCGAATCAACGTGTACAGCTGCAAAAAAGAAATCTCACCGGAACAGGAAACTAGCCTTGCAAAGGGCTGAGATTGTTGTTGGATTGGTTAGTGATATACCCCGCATCGAGGATAGACCTGACGTAACGGGTTTAAGGGGTTACTTAAAGGCTACGGGACATTTACGTTAGATCTTGCGCGAAATTAGGGCAACTTGGAAACAGGATCTGGGTTGGATCGCAGTTTGGTAGCTTTTACACCTTCTAGACCTGCGTCCATCTCCACAGAGTTAGTTTTGGAACGGAGTTTCGCGTATTAATTTTGAGTTCATCTGACGTCTGAATTTTTATTATTTCACTTGAAAATCTAAAATCAAGTTGTGAAGGGATAGACGAAGGGAACATGCATAGCGCCATCTCTTGAGTAAAAATTAAAACTCTTTCTTTTTATAATTTCAAATGGCGTTAACGTTGATACTCTCGGTGATAATAATAAAAATAAATAAAATTTTCTTTTTCAAAATTAAATTAAATGTATTTGAAAAATTAGGAGAATTACAAAATCTCAGCGAATCCTGATCACATTTCAAACAAAAAAGAAAATTAGGTCCTTCTGTATAGGCAACCGTACATACGACTGTGCTTACCGGGTTGCCTATATCAAGGTTTCTTGCGTTCTCGAAAAACTTTAGTTAAAACGAAAATGAATATTTCTACTTTAACGGTTATTTATTCTAATAATGAAGGTTGTCCTAATCGAACCTCAAGAATGCGATTTCGTCTTGATACTCGCAGTAAAACCTTTTTTTCTTTGTCAAAATTAAATTGAAAACAGAATCCAGAGTGCGACAGGAAAGATAGAAATCATTAAGAGCGCCATCTCTTGACCAAATGAGAAACTATTTTAATATTTTGTCGCTACGTACTTACTGCTCAACGGCTTTGCCTTGTACCTGCCACTGTCTTAAAAAAATTGAGTATTTTTTAATAAGTAATTGTTTTCAACGGAAATAAAAAGGTTTTCAAAGAGGGCGCTGTCTCTCCATAATGTACACAAAATTAAATACATAGAATAATATAAAACAGATCTTATTATTAGTAGACTCACAGTCGACCCAAAAGAACCTTAGTTAATAATTGGTTTATAATTTAATTCTGGAACGTCTGCAAGAGGTACACACTTTCAAGAAGCGGGACATTCTTAAAACTCTGTGGGACGCGGGACAAACTGTTAAAAACCGGGACTGTCCCGCCAAAATCAGAACGTACGGTCACCTTAGGTAGGAATACTCTGTTGCCTTTTAGTTGTATAATTAATTTATTTTCAGGAAGAGTTATTCATTAAATAAGCTTTTGTATGTCTTTCCAGCCTTTGCTATCTGTCGGTTTAGTAAATAATAAAGACAAATCTAAATGCCTTTTTTTACAAAATGTTTTTATTCAGAATTTTAATTCGGCAAACTATACCAGAAAAATAAATGCGTGTTACAGTTTAATAATTAATAACTTTTTCTGAAAATGAATAAATTAAGCACGTAAAAGGCAGTAAAGTACATATACTTGTTCTTCCAAAATGTAAAACGCTGATGTTTTCGAATGCAACATGGACAGAGACTAGAGTTACCGATCATTACGTAAGTGTATATTATGTAAATGCCTCCTTGAGATGGCGATCTTTTATTAAAGATAATTTTGATCAAGGATGGCGATGTTTTGATAAACATAGTTTCGTAGTACATCATCGATCTTGACTTGGTGAAGTGAAGTGAGAAGTCGGGGGGCGTTCCTCGGGAATTTCTCAGACATGTTATTGTAGGTACTAACACCAGCAGAACAATATCGTTGGGTATCGGTCTCAGTGAGCTAAATATAGCTTTGCGTCCCGGGTTTGGATCTCCGCTGGGTTTCAGTCTCGGATTTCTCACGATAATTCTTGCTAACTTTAAAAATTGGCATTTATCAAGAGTGTTAGACACTTTCATATGCCTAAAAGAGATTAATAAATTACAATTCGCTGTGTAACCCGAATTATTTAAAACCTAGGTAACTTGAATACGGTATTAAAAGTCACCGTGAATTGATAACTAACTTGCGATTAAATAATAAAATAATACAAGCGAATAATTTCTGTGTTATAGTAATAGATAGCGTAGAGAAATGAGTTTTTAATTAATTTTCATTCGTAAAAAATTTTTCCTATTTCATTAGTCAAATAAAAACAAACAAAAATAAGAAGGTTTTCTTCTTAAGACGGCGAAAAACAAAAACGAAGATGGTCGATTTCAGGATTGACTTCGTCTTATTTATTCATAAAAAAAAGACTAAAACCAAAACAAAAGACGATCAGCCTTTATAAAAAGGTGGAGAGCAAAACCAGAGATCATCGAAATTACATTGAATTTAACAAAAAAATGTCGAGATACGACGGTTTTTGTTTACATTATTTATTTTTTTTTTTTTTGAAAAACTAACGTTGATCGATTGTCTCATATTTGTTTTTAATTTTTATAAATCGTATTATTTTTGCTTTTCCAATTATAATTCTGTCCGATTAGAGTTTTAAAAATCATTTACTTAAAAAAAATATATTGTAAACCCAAAGAGGCAAGCAACAGTTAAAATCTTTGCACTAAAATTTTAAAATCACGAAATATGAGCTCTGCGTCATTAATTACCGAAGTTATAATTAATGAACATCTTTGGTGATTGTGATAATATAAAAATTATTATTAATTATATTTTCAGGATTATGACATCAAAAATAAGATTTATACTAATTTTAAAACCGAATTTCTCAAGAACGGTTTCGTTTAACGCAATAAGAAACCCTTTTTTCCAAATAATCTAAAAAAAAAAAAATTTTCTTCTTATTATTCGCTTTTAGAAAAAAGTTTATATAAAAGGCGACCTTACTTTTTGATGTTCTATTCAACCTGCAAATATCAGAGGAAATTCTGAATCATGGTGTATGATGCGTACTTTGGAATGCGACGAGTTGAGATTGACTCCATTTTCTGTAGGAATCTTTGATGTTGAGACTTTCAGACTTTAGCCTTTTGTTTATAACAGAATTCATTAAGAGCTGACTTAACATGTTTTTTTATAAAAAAATTGTTGCAAATCGTTTTTGATTGCAGTGAAAACCTCGAGCAGCCTCCGTACAACTGTTTCAGCCCTATTTGGGGCTTCCTCAGCGGAAACGTAGCTCGAGATTTCCACTGCAAACCAAAAACGGCTTGACCGATTTATTCGCGAATAAATAGAGTAAATAACTAGGTAGGAGGCGCTTACATCAACTATTTTTATTCCCTCTTTTTCTCTGATTTCGAGCTTTTTGTAACCTCATCCTTTTGAACGCCCATTCTAATTCCCTTAATTCAAGATTCTTTTTTTTTTTATTGGACCACGTACCCTTCACGCTTACTTCTCTAATCATGAAAATGTATGCAATCACAATTCAAACTTCAATACAATCTACTAAATTATTAACCCCCATTCACTCTGATAAATCGAGGGTTGTCTTAATTCTGTTACGTTGACGTTAACATTTCTCATCCTCCACGCTTCCAACCCCCGACGACACGAGATCTTATCGCGACACTAATAATCATCGTTTCTAATCCGATAAGATTTGTGTACGTCGTTAGAGCTAAGCGCCCCAGCGCACCGCGCTTCATCAACCCCATTTCAGATTAAATTAAAAAAAAACAAAAAATACCAAAACAGGCCTGGGGCGGGCCATTAATTTGTATTAAGCACGCCGAATTGAAAGCATCTGCTGAAGCACAGATGTTTGAATTCGATGATAATAATTCTATGGGATTATGATCTATCTACCTTAATTCTATTTGGCATCTTAAGCAAGAACCATTTTGTCCCCCCGTCAATAAAGATTAAAACGTATCTTCCACTTTCTAAATCCAAATCGATCTTCCTTCAGCCATCATCCTTCTGAGACGATTTTATTAAGAACGTGCAATGCCCAGTTGAATGAAGTGCGTCTCGCTGAAACCTATCAGTCTTCTTCGATCTCTTCGGTTGCGGCGGAGGAATCGGATCGAAAAAAAAATGTGAACGGAGAGCGGAAATGTGGCCGCTTCTTTATGCGTGACAATCCGGATTGTTTAGGTAAATAAGTCGCGAGAAACCGACGACCACCTCGGCGATAACAACTCTCTTGGCTTAATGATGTCAGTGGATGTTTATGTTCGTTGGGTGAAATTCTTGTTAAAGCCTAACTATACATAAAAGAGATTTTTGGAGATTTTTTTAAGATTTACGTGCGTTTTAATCGTCTGCTGTAGTTAATGGTCTGTTTATTCTTTTTCTTTAAGATCTGAACCCACTCAAGAACCAACCGTCTGATTTATTTCAGACGACCCAAGCAAAGAAGCCGCCAAGTGATAAACAAATTTGGCGCCCAACGTGGGGCCAGAGCAGAAAATATTTTGACCGTTCAGATCAACTGCAATGTCTTAACTTAATTTTTGTCTTTCTAATTAAGGTCTGGATAAATTAAATATGTTTCGATTCCTTTAGGCAACATGAATTTTAATTGATTTAATAAGCGAACGGTTGCGTTTTCGAAAAATTATGCAACGTACAAACATATTCCTGTTTAATAAATAAATTTTCTTTCGAGCTCATTTATTAGATGATACTACGATCCAAGCCTGCGAATTGGAAATTATCTTGGCCGCGCAATTCATTATCGAGTTTATGTTCGTTTCGAAGTGTGTTATTGCGGCATTAAATTATCCGTATTTCTTCGGAAGCTTCGACTTCGAGATAAAGCTTTCTATTAGAATTTTACCGGGTAAATTACGGCTATTGGCGCACAATCACGCGCTAAAATACCACCTGGCGCAGAATTCAATTAATAAAATCACACGAATCACG
This sequence comes from Prosopocoilus inquinatus, assembly GCA_036172665.1. Taxonomy (NCBI): domain Eukaryota; kingdom Metazoa; phylum Arthropoda; class Insecta; order Coleoptera; family Lucanidae; genus Prosopocoilus; species Prosopocoilus inquinatus. The sequence goes on from CM069873.1 coordinate 7,403,770, forward strand.
TCGGAATCTATTAAAGCACCACGCAAAAAAAGCTCGCGTCAAAATCATGTCTTTAATAAACCTGGAAAGTTCTATGTATAAGTAACGCTTTTATTATTACACGCCGTTAACATTTTCTTCGTAAATCTTTCTTCTAGGATCATTAGTTAAGTCAAGGGATCTGTTTTAAAATTCGATAAAATGCTAATATAAATGCGAAGAGAGGGAAACAGATCAGTTCAAAATGGCTCTGGTAAGATAATAGAACTAACACAAGTGGAACTAAAAAACACAAAGGAAGAGTCTTGGTAGACTCGAAAGACGAATCGAAGAGGAAATGCAGCACCATATTACAAATGCAGAAATCAGAAGGATGAATCCACGAGGAGAGACAAGCCCAGAAATGGTTAGTGGAATAGAAGCCTGAATGGTTCAGCCACCTTACGAGGAGAGAGGATTATAGACGGCCCTTTCGCATCTTCAGATAGACATCACCCAAAAAAAAATAGGGGGAGCATCAATGGAAACCCTTAGCCATCGAAGAGGAAACAGCAAGTCGAGGAACATGACGATTTGGCACAAGAAGGCCTATTTCGAAGTCACCAAAACGTAAATTCAAAAATTAAACCGGCCTGTCTTCATGTTTGGACGGAAACAAATGTTTTGCCTTAAAGTTTAAACAACCAAATATTGGAAAATCGATGCTGAGGACGCGTGGTCTGCTTTATCAGACATACCACAGACAAAGTATTACGACTACATTCAAAACAGATTTCGATGAATGTAAAAATGAATACTGATTAAGGTGGCTGCAAGAATTTCTGGAATCAAAAGCTGAAGGGAAAGGAAAAGAGAAGACTTTAAGGATTCTAGAACCGATGATTGATCAAAATAATAAAATGGGCTTCTGCGGTCATTTATCCGATGGTGCTTTCTAGTTTTCTTTTTTTTTTCTGCGGGAACTCTATTGCTCTTCTTCCCTTTGCCAAATAAAAGGCGAAAGCGAAGTCAAAATATTCTCTCAAATGTTTCTTGCTTACTTGTTTCCTTTTTTACTTCCAGGTAAAGTAGCACACTCCCAAATTTTTGGAAAATCGATGGTGAGGAGGCATGGTCTACTATATCAGACATACCACAGGCAAAATATTGGGACTACATTCAAAACAGATTTCGTTGAATGTAAAATGAATGCCGATTAAGGTGGCTGCAAGAATTTCTGGAATCAAAAGCTGAAAGAAAAGGAAAAGAGAAGACTCTTTAAGGATTCTAGAACCGATGAATGATCAAAATAATAAAATGGGCTTCTGCGGTCATTTATTCAATGGTGCTTTCTAGTTTTTTTTTTCTGCGGGAACTCTATTGCTCTTCTTCCCTTTGTCAAATAAAAGGCGAAAGCGAAGTCAAAATATTCTCTCAAAGGTTTCTTACTTACTTGTTTCCTTTTTTACTTCCAGGTAAAGTAACACACTCCCAAATTTTCTTATCGTTTCCCACTATTTTCTTGGCTTACCTATCTTCCTCCTCTCTCTCACTTGGTATCCAAGTCATGATTTCTTTTTAGATGCCTTATCGGTGGTTCATTTTCTGACGTAACCTTACCGGATTAGTTGTTTTCTCTTGATGCCTTCAACACTAGTGTCTTTTGTATTTATTAATCTTTTCACTTCTTCGTTTCTCACTCTGTTTCATCCCAGCTCTTCTCATGGCATCTCTTTCTGTGTTTTTTCTTCTTCAAATTTTCTATTTTCTCCAATTTTCCCCTTTTGCATGTTTGTAAACCAAGCAGTAAACCAATTTTTATTGCAGCCTCATAGATTATAATTGTAATGTTCTTCCAGTTCCCCTATTCCATGTATTTGAATGAGATATCCAATGCCTTCGTAACCTGTAAGTTTCTGAACTTGATTTCTTCTTCATCGAACCGTTTTCGTACTTTTTTGTAAGAAGTGAAGTGCTGATGAGCAAGTGCGTGTCCCAACGATGCAAAAAAATAATAATCGGATGGAGCCAATGGTGAGTAAGTCCCATGCTAAGGTATTTCCCAACTAAACGCCTCAATTGTTTCCTTGATCAGTTTTGCTGTGTGTGATGGTGCATTATCATGAAGCAAAATTACTTTGTGTTGCCTTTTTTGATATTCTGGTCATTTTTCAAGCAAAGCTTGATTCAAAATGATCATTTGTTGTAGGTAGTGTTCAGTATTAATGGTTCCACCAGGTTTTAGCGGTTCATAGTAGTTCACACCCTTCTGATCCCACCAAAACAGAGCATTGTCTTCCGTCCACAGCGATTTTGCATTACAGCGGATGCCTGGATTCACCCAAGATCTTTGACGCTTAAGATTCTCAAAATATATCACCTTTCATCGCTAGTCTCAATTCGATACAAAAATGACTTTCTTTTGTATTTGACGAACAGGATCTCGCAAGTGGCTTTTCGGTTTTCCTGCTGTTTTACATTCAGTTCTTGTGGAACCCATTTTTCCATCTTCTGGATCTTTCCCATGGCGTTCAAACGGCTGATGAGATGGCTTCTCGTGTTACGTTTAATTGATCTGCGAATTGTCGTTGCGTCTGAGCATCATCCTCATCCAACACCGCTTGCAATTCGCTGTCATCGTTTCTCATGTCAAAATCGTCACTTTTGAATTTTTCTAAACCACTCAAAGCACTTTGATTTACCAAAAACATGCTCGGAAAACATTTGATGCAGCAGTTTTCTTCAAACGGTAACGGAAAATCAATGCCGCCCGCAAATCGTAGTTTTTAGGCACAAGATTCGACATGTTCAAACTACGCTGTTGTACGAAACTTGTATTGTTGTGAATTGAAAATGTTTGTCAGATGTCGATAAGAAAAATGTCGCCAATGACACGGTTTGATGGTAACTAGTGCTATCTATGGACAAATTCCGGTTTCATATTTACACACCTGCAGACATCGCTAAGCCGTTGACAAAACTCACCAAAAAAGGTCGCCCATGAGTGGCATTTTGTAAAATACCTCTCAGCGTTATTCTCTGAATTTTTTATAACTTCGCTAATATGTTTGTTAAAATGATAACCTCCTTTAAGCCGCTTTACACTACTTAATTTTTCATTTGGTTTTGAATTTGACTTCAGAAGTATATGTTCATCTTCTCATTCACGTCTATTTGAGTTTTTATTGTAATTTTTTTTTCAGTTTTCTGTATCAAACCTTTGCTACTGAAATGCGTAGTTTCTTAATTTGCAAATGTATTGAAATGAAGTTTTTAAAGCTGCGTACACACTTGAACATGTTTCGCTTATTCGACGGAAATCTTCAAGTGTGTACGCAGCTTTAAAAAAAATCATTTCCGTGCCATTGATTCAGAAAACCGAAAGCTTAAAGAACGACTACGGCGCAAATCATGAAACAGCAAATACACGTTTTTCAAAAATGAATGAATAAATTCCGGAATTTAATTCCCGGAATTATTATTCTGATTATTCAGCAGTTAACTGCCGTATGAAGAAATTCAGATCATCGAATCATTTGTGTTTTTTTGGGAATGAATTCTGTTAGGTTTAATTTATTTGGACGAAAAAGAATGAATTCCTATAAATTCAAGAATTTTCTAAGCCACGTCAAATTAAAATATAAATTCTAATAAAACCGTAATCGATATTAAAGGATAGGCAGGATCAATGTACTCGAGCAGTCTTTCCTAATCTTCCTCTTACAATTGCGTCGCCTTGAATTCCGAATAAATTCACCTAGAATTCTTAATTAAATTCTTAAGCACTTTCTCTGTTCAGATTAGATTTAAAATCTTTTTCGGAAAAATGCTTTCCCGCGTTATGTCGAAAAAAGTCGATTTAAAGTTGAATTTCTAAAATCTGCATTTAAAAATTATTTAAATTCAGAACTTTTGGGCATCCGAGAAAACTCGAGAACTAACTAAAAAGTCGAGGAATTTTCATGAGTATCTCAGAGCCTCTTGACATTGAGTTTTAACTTTTATGTTCCAAAAGGAATTTAAAATTTATGAATTTTTCTTCTCGTCTCTTGACTTTGCAATTAAAATTCGAAATTTCTGGACATTCTATGTATATTCCTGGGAAATGCCAGAACTGGAAAGTCATGAAGCTTCCAAAACAACAAAAGAATTTTCACGATTTTCATGAAAATAAAATTTACATTCCACAAGGAACTTAAAATTCGTGAATTCCTCTAAGTTTCTTGACGTTAGAATTGAAATCCTGGTACCTTGGGCATTCTAAATTCCTGAGAAATCTCAGAACAGGAAAGTCACGAAGACTTCAAACCAACTGAGGAATTTTCCTGAATTTGTTGAATTCTCGTGAATTCGGAATTTTTGGGTAATCTAAATTCCTGAGAACGGGAAACTCTTGTAACTGCTTTCAAAGCAGGTGAAGGATTTTGACGATGGTTTTCTGGAAGCTTCGTGAAATCAGAATCTAACTTTTGAATTCCAAACGCCAAGAAATTTTTAAATAAGAAGTGAGACGATTGACTCTTTTCGTTGTGCCCTCAGAGAAATTTACAATCAAATGAATTCCTAACAACTTTCAAGGAAATTGGAGTGAGATCAAAGAATTTGGATCTTCCTTTCAAAAGAAATTTGAAATTCATGAAATTCTCTGCGTTTCTTGAAGTATCAGAATTTAAATTCGGAATTTTTGGGTAATCTAAATTCCTGAGAACGGGAAACTCTTGAAGCTTTCAAAGCAGCTAAAGGATTTTGACGATGGTTTTCTTGAAGCTTCATGAAATCAGAATGAAATTTAACTTTTGAATTCCTATTTATTAATTTATTCATTCCATTTATTAATTTTAAATACATTCATATCTTCAATAAGTTCATCCAGGACAACCTCACAAGGAGAGAGACAACGATGGAGAAGAATTTGACAATGTGTAGACAAATGTCGGTAGTATTCTGACATTCGTGCAAAAACCGCTGGAAACGTATTTTTGGCTTTAATTTCTCAAATTCTGTTACCGAACGAGAAAATCGTCTTCCAGGCGATGGTTCGTTACTTAAAAAGATTAGGTTGGGGGTGGTTTGGTTGTTAGTAAAAGTAAAAGAATTTAACGGTGAATATAGGCTGACCACCCTTAAATTATTCGATAAGTAATACGCGGTTATCATCAAATCAAATCAAATCAACTACAGTCTAATTACATAATTACCTAATCCAGGTCTTTGATCTTGAATACAACATTACAAGGCCAACTTTTTTTAAAATAATTAATTGTTAAAAATCGAGATTGAGAAAAATTGTAACTTGCAACTTCCTTTAAACTCTAAGTAATATATAATAAAAAAAATTAACGTTACTTTATACACAGCTGTGCAAACGCGTTTACGTTTCGCTTGCGACCAGAAATAATCAAGGAAACCGATAAGATGCAAAAGATATCTATCCGAAGCTTGTCCGGCTCTTGATTTTTCAATAAATTCACTTTCTAACGAACATAATAAGTCAGCCATCCGTACGTTATTATTTAACTCGATGAATTAACTTTCCTCGGATTTTTCCGCGTCTGAGCATAATAACGAATAGCTCCCGTTCCATTTCGAGCCGCAATCGGTTTCTTGCATCGAATTCCAACCGTTTACGTCCTCTTTTTTCCGGTCGGTATAAATAACGCGCCGGCAAATTGCATCTATCAATTTCTGTATCAGATGCCTATCAAGTTCCCCGTCACAAAACCACGCATTAAATTATGAAAATTATTTACGATTACAATTACTGCCGTATAATTTATCGCAAGGAGGAAAACGAGGAGGGGAAAAAAAAGACTTACCTCATTGCTTTCCCGTTCTTCGTCGACGTCGCCGACGACTCCGACGCCCTCAACCGATTCTTGCACGTCGGGCAAGAGCGGAGAGGAGCTTACTTCGGCCGACGACGAAGAAACGCCCAAGTTTCTTAAATTCTCTGCGCTTTCGACTTTGGTGAATTCATCGAAGCTCTTCTTTTCGTACGGATGTTTAACCTCGACTAGCGTGGCCACCTGGGTTTTGGGTTGGTCTAAGCTGGCGCACTCTTGAAATTCATCTTGAATTTCGTTGATTTCGCTCTCGTTGATCTGCTGCTCGACGTACCACGACGAAGAAGTCGCTTCGCTCGTGATTTCTATCGTCGATGACCGACTGCCCAGGGCGTTTTTGCATTTCTTTAAGTAGTTTTTCACACGTTTAGTCTTACTTTGGCGTATTTCTGTGGACCGAGCGATATCCGGCGAACTCTCTTTGGATTTACTGGCGATTTCTTCAGTCGCTTTCCAGGATTCGTCGTCGTACGTGACGCATTGCCTACCAGTTGGTGTCACCTGCAACAAAAAGATTCATTTTCTATACAATTATTTTATTTAGTTTTGGTTGCTGAAAACGCAGAGATTTTCAAGCTTTAATTACAATGAACAGAAAAAACAGCGACATCTTACGACTGCTTTTTGACCTGACATTGCAGTAGGGTAGACAAACTGAAGCAGATTTGCTCCTAATAAGTCCCCTATGCAAGGCGGCCATGCTTGCTGTCAAAGTTTTCAAAAAAAATTGTGCAAATCGTCCTTGATTGCAGTGAAAACATCGGGCAGTCTCTGTACAGCTGTTTCAGCCCTGCTTGGAGCTTCGTCAGCAGAGACGTAGCTCGACATTCCCACTGCATACAAAAACGACTTGTCCAATTTATTCGCAATTGCGATGTAAGAGTTATGAACAGATAAAACATCAAGGACGATTTGCACAAAATTTTTTAATTACAATGTAAGGGCAGACGAGTGGCTCAGCGATTAGCCTAGCCGACCTATACGTATAAAGTCGTGTCACTCGTCGGCGTGGATTCGAATCCCACCAGGCAGCGCCACGGATGTTTGTTTATGCCCATTAATAGGCTCAGCTCAATTTACTTAATGGTTAACCCAAAAGGCAAAATGAGTGGGAACTTCGCAAAGCGAAAGCCATCAAGACTATTATAACATAACTGCAACGGCTCTATATTTAAATTCAATTTTTTTTTTAAATTTCAAATTCAAAATTAATTAATTAATTCAAAGACTAAACAATAACAAGTTCATGCCTTCATACCCGTGAATGCAAGTCCAGACCCGTGCGAATCAGTCCACGTCTTACTTTGTCCTAAATTGATTAAAAGGTCATTAAGATTGCGCTTTATTTAGGCAAGCTTAGTTACGTCAGCGATCTATTTGAAGGGTAATGTTTAAGAGAAAATTTTAGAAAAATGCTGTATTAATAATTCCTCGCCAAATTATAGTAGGTATAAAAATGTCTACCTCATCCCATTTAGGCTATATTAAGTTTGTGATGTCTTGTGCCCCTTCTTATTATTGAAACCAACCCACCCTCAAGATGCTGGAAGCGAATCAGCAGTCTCAAAATTACTTCGTTTTACATAACCTTATCAGCTAGTGTATTAATTTATGCTCTATAGTATACTACGTTTCGTTGTCTTTTTAAATTTCTTTATTGCTTATTTGCCTAATTAAAAGTGTGCGTACATTAGAGACAGCTACAACAAGAAATCTCACCGGAACAGGAAACTAGCCTCGCTACGGGTCGGACGAACGGAGATTGTAGTTGGGTCGGTGAGTGACTTACCCTGCATAGAGGATAAACCTGACGCAAATTTTGCAAATCTAATCCATGTTCTAAACTACGTTTTGTTTTCTTTTTAGACTTCTTTATTGTTTATTTACCTAGTTAGTTAAAACTTGTAGCGAATATCATTTGCTTGGGACAGTTTCGGAGTTCAAGAAATCACACCTCAGAGGTCTTATAGGGCTGCGAGAATTTATCGATATATCGATATTATATATATATATATGGCAATTTTTAGTCTAGTCAAAGTTTATAAATATCAAAATGAAACTAGAGTTTTTTTTTTAACTTTCGTGGAATCGACACTTATTCGTGTGCCCCCTTTTTCACACATTTTGGCACGAAGACTATGCTTTCTTGCTAACAATATCTTGCTTTTAATTTTTATTGTTATGATTGGGGAAAACAATGAATTATGATTCTGATGGATACGCGATTTCATGATTTCAAGAAAAGTTATGAAATAATATTTTTGAAAAACGTAAAAAAATAATTAGAAAAGTTTAAAATTTAAAAAACACATTGCTAGCAAAACTACCTCGTACCAAAATGTATGAAAATGCACTTGTCCGACTTGCTCGATATTATTGATATATCGATAATTATAGATATAATTATAAATATCGATAAATATTGATAATGTCGATAATATCGATAAATATCGATATTTTTTAGTAATCGATATCCGATATCGAAAACAGGATATCGCGCACCCCTAGTCTTATTACCATAACCTTGTTGATATTAATGAGAGGTTCGATGCCTTTTCCATAAATTAAAAAGCGACGAAATTCCAATAATTCAAATTTTAAACTAAAGCACGCTACTTAATTGTTAAGTAAATTAACAGTAAGAAGTAACCATCTTGATTAATTTTGTCTACCGACTCGCCAGTCAAGGGAACATTGCGATACGGTAAAATAAACGAATCACGATGAAAACGCTGAGCGCAAAAGAGCAACAGCCGCAGCCTCACTTGGGGAGTAAGCAATTTAAAAATCATATAACCAAAAATTTCAAAGGATAAAAAGGGAATCCAAAAAAGAGGGTGACAGTTTCCGTGTTAATGACACAGAATTAACGCCGTCGCGGTGGTTGCATTAGAAACAGCTGCAAAAGTAAGAAAGAAATCTCACCGGAACAGGCAAACAGCCTCGCTAAGGGTCGGTCGGATGCAGATTGTTATTGGGTCGGTTAGTGACATACCCTGTATAGAGGATAGTCTTAACCTTTTTTGCAACGTTTGTGCGGCAAGTGCGTTTCACTCTTTCGGTTTTCTTTTGCGCGGAGATTTACTTAGCAAATTCCGGCAAGGTTAGCTCCTAATTGGGTCAGTCAAATTGTATTGATTAATTAAAGTCAAAGTGTTAGAGGTTGCCAGATCTTGTAAATTGTCAGATAAATTGGGATTGGTGTGCGCCTCTTTGCCAATGCAACTTGGGAACGTTGGGTTTGATAGCAGTTTAGCTTGGTCACGTTCAGCTTACATCTTCTAGTCTAGACCCATGTCCATCTTCACAGAGCTAGATTTGGGGTAATGGCGTAACGGCACAGAGTTGTTATCGATCACATGTAAGTATTGTTACGGTTTATTTTACCCTTGTTGCATTGAGACGCCCTATATGATAGGTATTCCGGAATTATTTCTATTTTTGGAACCATAGACTCGAATTTTCGAGGGAGCGAACCGCGTGCTCTCTTTCATACATCGCGTCAAGCTATTTTTACGTACAGGTTGACGAATTCGATAGTTTTATCGAGTGCCCGGATTATCATTAATCAGATATTTTTCTTTATATACGATTTTCCATTTTATTTTCGTTACAGAAAGACGCTCGCTTTATTTTCGTTGAGTTACACAAGTTGAAATACGTTTAATTTTACTCCGGTTAGCGTCGTTCGGTCTGCTGCATTTTTTGTACCGTCTTCAAATAACAATACTATCTTGATGTTCATGCGAAAACCTATGGGAGCGTATTTTTAGGTTTAAATTCTCAAACCCAGTTACCGGACAAGAAAATCGTCTTGCAGTAAAAAACTTATCACATGTAAGTACTGTTACAGTTTATTTTTCCGCTGTTGCCTCTGGACGTCTTGTGTAATAAGTATTCCGGAGTTATTTTTATCTTTAAAACCTTCGACTCGAATTCTCGAGTGAGGGAACCGCGCGTTTTCTTTCATACGTCGCGTCAAGCTATTTTTACGCACACATTGGCGAACTCGATAGCTTTATCGAGTGCTCGGATTATCATTAATTATATCTTTTTCTTTATATAGGATTTTCGATTTTATTTTCGTTACAGAAAGACGCTCGCTTTATTTCCGTTGAGTTAAACAAGTTAGAATACGTTTAATTTTACTCCGGTTAGCGTCGTTCGGTCTGCTGCAGTTTTTGTGCTGTTTTTTTTTTGTCAAGCTCGCTTGCCGCTCGAGATTATTCTCGTAACCCTTGTCCTTTCAAGTTGTAGGTTACCGTTGACGTCACGATTTCATCTGGCTGATCAGTTTCGGTCCCTACCTGTCCGTCTAGTTTCCTGTTTCCCTAACCCTAGATCAACTTAGCAACGCTTCACTTTTAATTGAAATTTCGAATGAACTATTTGTGTGTGTATCGTCTCATGTGTGCTCAATTATTTCCCCTGGGGGTGAAATAATTTCCACGGCCGCTGGCCGGTGTAAACGGTTCCACCTGAAGCTAAAGTCTTGCTTCAGGCCGTTTTATACAGCCTGGTTGGTGTTCCTCCATGTGAGTTTTTTTCGTCGGCTAATTTAATCCGAGTTCTACGTTTTTTGTTTTATTTTCCCCTTCTAGGCTCTTCTTCCCTTTTGATTAATTGCCCTTCGAATCCGGTGTTGCTTAAATCTTAAAATTTCCCTGTTTTACCATTCTGCAAAATCTTAACTTGCCCCGCAGCAACTTGATTCACAAGTTAGATGCGTTCGTATAAACACAGCAATGTAAATACTCTATTGAGATTAAATTCCCTAAGAGAAACATCAACGCCTACCGACCCGCAACTAATGCGTTCGATGAGCCTTCTTGTCGGTTTCCACGCAGCAAACACCGTTTCATATCTAATACATCATATTTAAGCATTGAAAAGCGGCGTCGTAGGCGTACAATTTAAGATACCCGTTAATGTTGAAGCCCGAGCCGCAACAATAAACGTAAATTACCCATTGTAAAAATCGATAGAAAGCACTCAATCATTCAAACTAATAGTCCCAAGTAAATACACGTAGTGTATACGTTGTACAGTCGCGATCATCCTAATCGAGACCGTTGTAAGCTAACTGCACCCTTATTGGCGGTTACAGAAGTGTCAGTCGGTCTCGATTTGCTTGATCGCGACTGTACGTACTTACTTACATACGTAGGTAAGTACGTACGCGCAATGCCGATGTTGATCTTTTTTTTTTTTTTGTACCGCCCGAATTGCGTTATGTAAACACCACGGCGAAACTATTTCGGCATTTTTTTAATACCACCAGTCACGGTTTTTAATTTAACAACACACGAAAAAAGAGAGACGGCCGCGACGCGTCGCGTCGTGGGCGCATGGAATTTTTTTTCATCGGCTTGATCCGGAGGTGCCAATAACGTAACTTGATAACGTAATCGAATTTGTTCGTGTTTACGATCTATAAAATTCGCCGACGTTAACGGGATTATTCGAAAACCGAAATCCGATTATGTTTGATTATGACCAGTTGTGTGGGTGATGTGTGTATACGAATTAAACCTGTTCGACGTGATGATGACCCACCTTAATTAACATACTTTTATATCACTTGGATTTTACGATCATCTTTTCCATTATAATGCCTGGTTGTAGTTGCTTGTATTTATTTATTTCTCAATGTTCTGTTCGGGAGATTTTGATTGACTCGTGCGTTCAGCGTAGGGTTAGACAAATAATGCAACGTGGTAAACGTGTCGCGAGAGATCAGTTTATTATTAGAAGTGTTAAATGGGAATTCGTTAAAACCATGCAAGGAATTTCTGGCGTTGCAATAAATCTTTATTCAACGAGCTATAATCAAAAAGGAAACATTGTAAGGAAGAATTCTGCTCACCACAGGACGTGTGAAAACGCCGCACATTTTCTGTCGATGATAGCCTCCGATAAAATCTTAATTCGCGTTTACCTCAAACTTCATTTGCGTCGGCTCGATTATTTATATTGCGATATACAAGGTGGGCGGCATACTCGTCGTGTAATTCTAGCCAATAAATGGGCGCGTAAAATTAGAGAAATTACACGGACGGCGGATAATCAGACGAACTAAGTGGGTTAAGTGGGTACATAAAATTAAACTGCGTCGTTAAGTGCGTTGTTATTATTTCAAAACCGATGGGATGATGGGAGCAGACCAAAAATTAATATCCCTTCACACGGTTGATATTTGCGTTCTTTTTCTGTTCGATCATCACATCCTTTCAAACTACTTACTTAAATTTTTCTAAATAAATTATAACCTCTTCTCTTTTGTCTCTGACGCTCGCCGTCACCACCTATTATTTATTTATCATGAAGTGAATAAAAGGCCGTACTTTCTACGAACTATATAAGCCGCGCGATCTGCGTTGGGAATCGAATTTTCTGCGGATTTCGTGACACTTCCGCTGAAACGAACGAACGAACGAACGAATGGCACAGCGAACGACGTATAAGGGCATCATCGCATCTCGGGCCGAATAGAAAACCGATCTTTGTGACACTTTCCGGCTTATTATTACCGCTCCTTTGTCATCTGTGAGAACGAATCGCGCGTAATTGCCGAAGAATTCGCGCGCCCCGGGCCCCGAAAGCTCTCTTAAAACACGCCGAGCTATGCAAATCGCTCGCATTGCGGAGCGCCCGACCATTAAATTATGATTAATTGGCGATCAGATAAAGAGTTCGGGTTCGAGCAATAATTGAAAAATTTCCTGGTCACGCGGCGTTTAAAATGCGCTCGAGTCAATTAAGAAATAAATCAATTATTTTTTTTCTATTTGCATATTATATTCGCAATAAAAGACGATTCGCTAATTTCAGAGACTTTTAGCAATTGTAAATGCAAAACGAAATTACATCAGTAATGAAGAGAGAGAAGTAGAATGGAAGACCGACGGAAGAAAGTAGGAAATTCCTAATTATAGGCACAAAAAAAAATGATTCATGTTAGATAAAAATTGGTGGAGGCGCCGCAAAAGATTTTTTTCCTACTTATACGTCGGGGTGTTTTTTTTTTTTTAATTATTTAATTTAACTACAACCCTAATCAATCCGTAAGACAGTAAGTTTATTAGCCCCCTTAACTGCGGGAGTCGTTAATAAGCAACGAGACAAGAAATTTGGTCTCTTCGCGAGTAGAGCGAGCGCACTTACCTACTCGACTGCTTTGAGTTACCATTGTCGAAGTTATTATTCCACATAAATCAAGCTTTTGGATCTTTTAATCCGACCTTGAGTATAGTTATGAAGGAATTCCATATTAGATAAAAACTGGTGGAGGCACTGGGATTGATCACTTCCAAAAGATTTTTCCTCGCCTCATACGTCGTGAGGCTTTTCTAACTTCAACCCCAAATGCTTACATTGATTAATCAATTAATCAATCCGTAAGTCAGTAAGTTTATTAGCCCCCTTAACTGCAGGAGACGTAAATAAGCAACTTGACAAGAAATTTGGTCTCTTCGCTTGTGGCGAGAGCTCACTTACCTACACGACTGCTTTGAGTTACCATTGTCGGAGTCATTATTTCACATGAATCAAGCTTTTGGATCTTTTAATCCGACCTTAAGTATAGTTATAAAGGAATTCCATATTAGATAAAAACTGGTGGAGGCACTGGGATTGATCACTTTCAAAAGATTTTTCCTCCCCTCATACGTCGTGAGGCTTTTCTAACTTCAACCCCAAATGCTTACATTGATTAATCAATTAATCAATCCGTAAGTCAGTAAGTTTATTAGCCCCCTTAACTGCAGGAGACGTAAATAAGCAACTTGACAAGAAATTTGGTCTCTTCGCTTGTGGCGAGAGCTCACTTACCTACACGACTGCTTTGAGTTACCATTGTCGGAGTCATTATTTCACATGAATCAAGCTTTTGGATCTTTTAATCCGACCTTAAGTATAGTTATAAAGGAATTCCATATTAGATAAAAACTGGTGGAGGCACTGGGATTGATCACTTTCAAAAGATTTTTCCTCCCCTCATACGTCGTGAGGCTTTTCTAACTTCAACCCCAAATGCTTACATTGATTAATCAATTAATCAATCCGTAAGTCAGTAAGTTTATTAGCCCCCTTAACTGCAGGAGACGTAAATAAGCAACTTGACAAGAAATTTGGTCTCTTCGCTTGTGGCGAGAGCTCACTTACCTACACGACTGCTTTGAGTTACCATTGTCGGAGTCATTATTTCACATGAAACAAGCTTTTGGATCTTTTAATCCGACCTTAAGTATAGTTATAAAGGAATTTCATATTAAATAAAAACTGGTGGAGGCACTGGGATTGATCACTTTCAAAAGATTTTTCCTCCCCTCATACGTCGTGAGGCTTTTTTAACTTCAACCCCAAACGCTTACGATGATTAATCAATTAATCAACCCGGAAGAAAGTGAGTTCTTTAATCCTTTAAATGCGGGAGTCGTTAATAAGCAAACTTGACAAAATTTTGTTCTTCTTGGCAGATAGAATTTTTGGTCGTTGGCCACTCACCCATTCGACTGCCTGATTGCTTTAACTTAACGTTTTCTGAGTTATTGCTCCGTACGTATTAAATTTCTGAATACTTTTTTTATCTAGCGATGGAGGGGTTCGTGGTTTACTGCTTTTTCTATTCCCGTTCTCTTCGAACCACGGTGCTCGGGTGCACATTCTCTCAATTTTGCTCTGCTTTTGCTTCTGGTGTTTCGAAATTGGATTCTGCGGTGCTTGCTCAAAATGTGGAGGCGTACGTACTGGACTTTTTATTGGTATGTACTCGTAGATTAGTTTTTGGCATTTAGGTTTAGTATGCTGCGTTTGTTGATGAAATGGAATAGCTTGCCGAGTGTTTGTCTATAATTTTCTTGATTTCTGACATCCATAGCGATTCCCAGATGTATATTATCTACTTCCTTCGACTTCCTCAGAAACTTTAGCAAAAAACGACGGGAATTTTGAAAATAGGCAAGAAAAGTGAAATCCCTAGCTCGAGTGGAGAGATGGGTCGGGTCGTACCTTGAATTTCGACGATAATCTGTTTATGGGCGTCAGAGATAATTGTCCAACATGAATCGTCGGTGTCGGTTACTAGTTCACACAAACGTGGTGGGCCGCACAAACTCATAAATAAACTCAAATATCAATGCAATTTATTGTACCTAAAAGAAATAAAATGGAATAAATAGCAAAGAAATGTTCAGTACTAGAAGATTCATCTAATACTAAAAGCCTCCGATATTGAAAGTCTATGAAAATAAAAGAACGGAAATGTTAAGGAAGACTGAAACAACACGTTTCTCATTCGCATAACTTTCCTGTGTATATTCACAGGCTTCTAATTAGTGCAAAATTGCACTGGCGTCGCAGAGTGATTTCGAAAACATAATCGCATTCTGCATGCGTAGTATGAGCAATGCTCAGAGTAGATGCTGTTGGCCTCACAAATAGAATATGTGATCTATTATTATGGGTAAAATTAACTACGTTGCAAAAGCATCTCTAACTGACTTTTCAGGCTATTTCTTCTTCTTTGGTTTATTTTTGAATTGCTTGAATCTTTTCGGGGTCTATTTGTATTTTCCATTTGTTGACAAATTCTGAAATTTTATCCACCGATATTTACAGATGTTCAAGAATGTTTTAGAGATGATTGATGCGGAAACGATGCGGTGGTCAGCTCGACTATACATGTAAAAAGTTTGAAGATGCTGTAGCAAGTCTGCTCAGATTGCAGTGGGGCCCTCAAGTATCCTCTGTATAGCGCTATTTCGACCCTAATTGGAGTCTCATCAGCAGAAGAGTAGCTCGAGAAACTCCACCACAATTCGAACGACTTGCCCGATTTTAAACCGGTAAGTCCGGTAATAGCAGACAGCAGCTTAAGGCACGTCCTCAGGTGGCCAGGGGTTTGACCTTATACTGTGCGGCAATTTATAGTAAATGGCAATTGTACTCGAGCTACTCTTCTGCTGATGAGACGACAATTAGGGCCGAAATAGCGCTATACAAAGGATGCTTGAGGACCCCACTGCAATCTGAGCAGACTTGCTGCAGCATTTTGCAATGACATGTCCGTAATGATCGCTTTGTGCATTATAGCTTACTAGGCAGCAGCATAATTGCCATTTACTATAAATTGTTGCACAGTATAAAATCAAACCCCTGGCCGCCCGAGGGCGCGCCTTAAGCAATTTGAAGATAATTGGTTTCGGAATGTCGGAGGTGAATGTGTTATATAATTTTGGGGAAAGCGGGGCGTATTGCGGAACTCCTGTTTCTGAAAGTCTTGATTTAGATTTAGACTTGGAAAGATCTTTGTTTTAGAAAGGAAGCGATCAGCTGGATGAGTTTAAGTGGGTTTATGCAGACTCTTCTCAGGACATGCTGTTCTGTTGAGTATCATGTTTTTTTAAAGTCTTTCGGGTCTTTTCTTCAGGATCGGAATAGCCTGTAGCTGTTTAGATCCGTTGGTATTTCTGTGGTATCATGATCATCAATATTTGACTTTTTTTTAAAGTTCAGGTATGCGTTTATTATTGTTGCCATGGCTGCTGCTCTTTGTCGTTTCGGAAGGAGTGTCGTCCTTTTTTTAGAAGATAATTGTTTTTTATCTCATATGGGGGGTGGTTGGCGTAATCATTCATGTCTTTATCTGCTTTCTGAGTATGATGTTGACTTTTCTTTCTATTTTTATTCTATTCCATTTTCTGTTTTTCGTGAATTGATTCTCCATGGTGGTTGCAAATTTATTTCTACATTTTTTTTTTCGTATGTCGCTGCCATTTTGGTGATGCGCTGCAGTGCAGGAATTTCGGATTTTGTTGATTTCAAGGCTGTAGTTATCTTTGATGTGGAGTTATCTTTAGTTATGAAAGTTGAAAGTCTTTTTTTTTCTGAGGACCAGTTATACCAACGCGGTTCAAGGGGACGTCCAACTGAACCAGGTTCAAAGTAAACCAATTCGCAGAGGATTTTAAGGACAAGTGGCAATTAATTCATTCTTAAATAAAATTCGAATCGATTTTGTTTGAACCTGGTTCAGTTGAACGTCCGCTTGAAATCCCTTGGTACAATTAGCCCTGATAGTTGCAATTTGCATTGTTGTAATCGTTTCTTAACTTCCTGTTCGAATTTGTTTGCCACTCTGTAGGATAGCTAAATGTACTCTTTTGAAAAGTGTTATAATCTGTATATTCTCACTTTTATTTTCTCTCTCTTCATTAAAGGATTATGACACAGAAGGCAAGTGGGTATTATAAAACAAGTTACTTACTAGCAGTTAAAGGGTTGGTTAAAGCCTCTTATGTTTTCGTAACTTCGTCCTCGAAATTTTATTACGACTTTTCATAACGCAGTTCACAATAACTTCAAAAACTTTTCTGACATTTCAACGTAAAGGTCACTTACGTTCACGGTTTAACCCAGAAAAGGCACGCTGAAAAGCGCCCGTAAAAATCCACAATCATTCGCCTCGGTAAAATACGGCCCATATAAACGTTATTAATTACTATATCAAGTTCGCTGTGCGGCGGAGTAATTAAACTTTTTAATTAGCTCGCTCTTGAGCGCGATAAATAATTCGATACGCTCGATATTTACGGCCTGTAATTAATAACGCATTGCGAATGGTATCGATTGGAGAAGCCGCCGGAGTTTTGCGAAAAATGGGGTGATATATTGCACGTCGCGCCGCGAAAAAATCCGGGGAATCAAGGAACACGCCTTCCTGCCACGGCGGAGGACCGGAATCGTGCCCGAGCTGGGTGGCGGAAACACAACAATTCTTTTTTTTGTAAAAGCAGGGAACACACCTTTGAGATAATTTTGATGTCTCTCTCTCTCTGTCTTAATCGCCGAGGAATTATGTATTTCCAGGTCGTAGTGAGTTGTTTTCGTTCTACATAGAATGTGCCGGCAGGAGAAAGGACGAAGGATATCGTTTGCCGCCACGACAGTTCCTTAGACGGAGCTGCTTGACATGCTGAAGTATTAACCACTATTGTTCGAGTTTAGATTTGGTTTTTACGCAATGCGATCGTTTTAGAACCGTGAGATTTTCATCGTAATGGTTCTCCTAAAACGGGCCTTCACAACTATAATCCACATTTCCTGTACAAGATTTGGCTCAATTTAATTATACCAAAAATTAAATTGAATCGAAAATTATCTGAAAAAGTCTTATCCTGAATTGGTGGTGGCTCATAAAACTTTAGCAAAAAGAAAATCCTGAATTTATAAAGTTTCCTTTATTCAAAAGGTTGGAAGGAAATTGAAAGATACAACAACAAAAAACTGTTTTGACAAACACGTTTTCTCTTAACATACAAAGAACTTTGGGTTATTACACTAATCTACATACAGGCATGTTATAAAATAATCAACAAACCATCTTCTCATTCGACATTACATTTTTAATTGGCTAAGATTTGTGACCAGAATTACTGCTTCCGATTAGTGGTGGTGGTGACCCAATTCGTGGATGGCGTGACCTTCATATCTAACTTTGTAGTTAGTTCCGTGCTTGTCTGCTTCATATTCGACTATGCGTTTCCTTCCGTCCGGCTGCTTCAAGGAGTATTCACCATGCACCTTATGACCGTCCCTTTTTTCCCATTGCTCGTGGACGTCGTGGTGATGGGGATCATGCACGCCATAATGGTACTCGTAGTGAGGATGGGACTTAAAAATTGATGAAAACAGAGAGTTACTCTTTTTAAGTGATGGTGTGCCCAACTTGGTATTAAGTCATCGTAGACTTGACGAGACCACTAGAGGGTTTGTGTGGCTAAAGTTACACGCCCTTGCTATTTTAAAGCATTCTCACCACTGAAGGGAAAGGAGTATATTCTATTTCCTTAATACTGAAGAGTAACTGAAGTGAATACCGAACACCACTGAGGATGAATTCGAGTGTGATTTGAACTCACGACCTTGCACGATCCTCTTACCACTGGATCGTTCAAGGGTTAGGCATTCAGGTATCTAATTGTTGATGATTAGCCGCAATTAATTTTAACTTACGTAATAGTCGAAGACGTGGTGGTGATATATTCTATTTCCTCAACACTGAAGAGTACCTGAAGTGAATACCGAACACCACAGAGGATGAATTCGAGTTTGATTTGAACTCACGACCTTGCACGATCCTCTTACCACTGGACCGTTCAGGTATTAGGCATTCAGGTATCTAATTGTTGATGATTAGCCGCAATTAATTTTAACTTACGTAATAGTCGAAGACGTGGTGGTGATGATGCCCTTCTTGTGAGTTGACTATCACCAGAAATAACGAGAAAGAAGCTACTACCTAAAATAAAATTAAAAAAAAAGTAGAAGCAAAATATAACGAATTCGTTTAAAATGGAGTGAAGTCACTTACTATTATAGTCTTCATTTTGGTGCTTACTATGAGAGATCAGCCTTGTCCAAAACTGATGGCGATCTCTTACAGGCAAGCCTATTTAAACCACCCACCCCGGTTCATGAAATCAACGAAAAACAAAAAGGCACACCGCCTTGCCTAACACAGAGAGCGCAATTAGCGCTGCAATTCTCCCGATTTGCATTGTGACGTAATTACGTTTACTATGCCCTGTTCTAATGTAATTGCGCGTTTTGCATATACGTTCATTGCGACGAATGCGTAACAATGAATAATTAATAATTTACGGCGGCAAATTAACAAATTCATTTAACAATTATTAAGAAAAAAAAATGCGCTGCACGAGAGAGTGCGACACTTTCACCGGTGTAATTAAATTTTATTAAATAAATGTTACGTAATGGATAGCCGGAAAAATGATTTTTCATCGGCACACAAATGTTTATTGAGTCGTCCGAGAAATCTTCTTAGCTCGAGTTCGGCTTAAACGTATTTTACTAACAAATTCCGCGGCGTTAATGAGAGAAAGTCGGAATGAATTATTAAATGTAAATTAAGGTGGCTCTCAATCAGCGCAGCAGCGGCGCAAGCTTTAATTTGGAGTGCACTTTGTACATACGAAGAACGCTAATAACACGGCCGGGTGTTATTAATTTAGCTGCGGCGAATAATGGAATGAAGAAAAGGAAGAAGATTCGTCCGAGTTTTCAATTAACTAATTCGAGCGGGTATTGAGGTTTCGATCTTCAAAATTGAATGTGTTACGAATTTAATAAATCAAGAAGATTCAGTCGTCGGTTAAGTGGTAATCAATCATCAAGGAATATGAAGAATTCAAGGACAAATAATTTCAGCTTCAGGCGGATTTTACAAATTGTCGAAAACGAAATCCCCAAGGAGGTTGGAAGATCACAACTTACTTCTTGGACATATTTCTCAATCCAACCCAATCTTATCTACACCAAGCCAACATTCGAGTGAGTGCCTTTAGGACGCATCACTCGGCCCACAAATTTATAGGCGTCGGTTAATATCTTCATCGGAAGATTACCGGTAGTTAAAGCTTCACCCGGGGCCCCTCGACCAAGAAGAACAAAAGTGCCAGCCTGCATTGTAATTATTATCGTCCGCTTAATAATAATTTTCTCCGCGCTTTCTAGACGGTTCCAAGGCCTCGAACCTGCGTTAGATGAGACAAGAGCGATCCCGGTTGGCGTATGTTTTACACAATTGATCGTGTGATTTCGATAAGAAGAGCATGAAGTTATCTGATTCGGCCGCCGCCGCCGCCCGTGAAAAAAGTCGATTGCGCGTGTACGTGTATGTGTGTTGCCACATCTCCTGTCGAAGCCACTAAATTAAAAGGAACCAGTTTGAAAGGAGCAAACGTAAAGAAAGTCATCATTTCAAAAGGGCATCATCCAGAAAACATACTGCTTTTCTCTTTATGATGTCGCATCTTGAAGTAATCCCATCCCAACTCAACACCAAACGAAGAAGCTCTTTTTATTTTCAAAACCACTTTGACCATTTGTTGGTATACAACTGATGCCAACGGTCAGGTAGGAAAACAAACAATCTAATGGTTTTGGATTATTTTTAGGTTATTACTGTACATCTAAGCCGTTTCCTCGCTAATATAAAACTGGAATGACGATCCGTCAGTAATACTTATGTATGGGATGCCATCTCTACAATTAACCGAAGATTGTTTATAAACACGACGATTCGGATTCCTTCTTTACAAAAGATGAAAATTGGGCAATAATTATAAAGGCCCGATTTCTTCACCTCCTGATAAATGTATCAGCCAGGTAAAATCCCTGGAAACAATTGTATCAAAAATGATTTTCTAGGATATTACACGACAGATAAATTTATTAGGAGATGAAGAAATCGGACCTAAGTCAAAGGTCGGATCTATTCATAATATGATCGTATGAAGCCTGTCGAGGAAAACTCAAAGAAAAAGAACACCAAAGTAACTTCAGAAGTTGCAGAAGAAAGAAGATATCTTCGATTCTATATATATTGTAGATTGGATGAAAGATGAGCAGAATTAGAAAATAAAACAAAGTCGATCTATTGATAAGGATGCTATAGTCGGGCCGCCGAAGAAACGGAGTAATAAAACTGCGTGATATACACGTGATTGCTGTTTCTGTGAACTAAGTACCGACAGATTTACACTAGCCTACAGTGTCGGTCACTCTGCAGAGTAACAACGAGGTTATATTTCCAGTAGTTCGTATTTTTCCTATTTTTAACAAATTGGCGTTATTATTAATCACTCTTTCTTAAGACTTAATTTCATATTTGAATAAAATAGTGGTAAGTGGTAATTTCTGGTGTTTGATGTAAATACGGCTTTTCGTGTCGGTGTCACAAGAGCAGCGCGTGATCACTCCGTTTCTTCGGCGGCCCGACTATAGAACGGCCTGAGTTCATATGGGAAGAAACAATTTAAAGACCAAATAAAACAACGGTACAAAAATAACTGCAGAAATGAATGCAGACTCCTTTGAAACGAGAAAGGAAGAAGGAAGGACCAAAGACCAAATAAGGCAATACCAAAGTAACCTTAGAAATGTTGCTATGGAAAAAAATAAGAGGATATAAGAAATCTGATTTCAAAAAAATGCATTTTCAAACTCTGCAGAAGAAGAGTCTAATCCCAAAAATATTCCTTTGCGAAAATAAGCCGAAGACGGCGACCATACACATGAGAAAAGGCAAAACAAAGAAAAACTTCCCCTAAAAGAACACCGGAGAACCACTTCACCCTTGAATAAATACAAAGAAAATTCAACTTATCACTTGAATCGGGTTTAACCTATTTGATGTAGCATAGGTTTTCAACAAGGTCATTGCGAGAGATATTTGTCCAAAGAAAGAAAAGACCAGAAGATACAACAACATATTAACTTGAGTTTAATTACTTACTAGAATGTCTGGAACCCATTTTTTTTTTTAATTTGAAGCAAATGTTTCGTTGTCTTGCCTTTAAAGCAAGTGCTCCTCAAGGCCACCGTCTTACTTCATCTTTTTAAAAATGATTTGACTGTGCAGTAATGGATGAGACTTTCAATCTAACACCCGTTCCAGGAATTCCAGTAATTTCAAGCATTTTTGGGCATTCGTTCTGCTTTTCATCCTACTAGAGAGTACCTCACAAAGATTCAGAACATTCACAGCAGAAAGAATGATTAAAAATGTTTGGAAATCTTGGAATGGTACTGGGCGTCAAATTGAAAATCTCACCCTTCACTGAATAAAATCAAATAATTACAAGAAATTAAGTTTGTTTGGACGTACGTAAGGTGGCCTACAAGATTAACAGTGGTATCATAAATCAACTAACTGCAAAATAACTAGTTTGCAAGTGTGAAGAAGAAGAAGAACCACGTGCAGTAACTGACAATTCAGAAGGCTAGCTCACGAAGTCGGAAGGTGGTGGTACAATAATCAGAACTTTTTGATCAGATGTTGATAAAAGGAGGCGAGTAGGAAAGTAAACAAGTAAGTGAAGATAGGGAATGCCATCTCGTGATGAACGGGATAAAAAGAGTACAAGTACTTATTTTCTATTATCTATTAACTGCAAAAAGTCAATGTTACAGAAAGGTATTTCTAAGTTCTTCTTCTTCTTTTGTGTTTCTGTGTGTATTCTGAACGTGCCTTTTTTTACATTTCAAACATTGTTTACCATAGGCTGGATGGAAATTATCGGAACGCGGCGATCCTCTCCTTTCGCACGTTCTTCTTGCACGTGGTTTTGTTACGATCACAATTTTTTACAATCGCGTCAGCTCAAAATTGTCCTTGAAATTAATCGTGAAAATGCAGAGGAAAGAACAGTTTTGTAGGCCAAGAGAACAATAAACAAATAAAATATTTGCTTATGCACAGTGCTTCACTAATTCCTCTTCATTTACGCGTTCTTGACACGCGTGTTGGACGAGCAAACCGAAAACAAAATTATTAATTAATTAAACCGTAAGTCCTTGAGCGCAGCGAGGCGAGAACAGGAAAATGTATTCTCGTATTATTTAATTAATCAAAAATATAAACAGTAAAAAATATTAAAATTATGATATGTATAAGTACAACAAATAAATAATTAAAGTCAAATAACAACCAGAACACCGTGGAATTAATGATTAATTATCAGACTCTTTCGCATCACCGTCGGCAATCATTTGGTTTTCCTGCGCCAGTTTGGTAGACAACCATTTTCCGCTGCCCAAAATTGGCTCTCTTTCCCATATTGAGGTTTTCCTACAGAAGTTTGCGACATCCTCATCGTGGCCATGTTGCTCATGTGTTCCAATGATTGTGATTTTTTTGTCTTCACCGATCCCTCCGGCTGCTGCAACTTTTTCTTGCGCGTCTTTCGGTGATTTATACCGAGACGGCAAAAATTACTCTGGTCAAGGGCGGTCATGAAATAAACTCAAAAGCCATTAACAGCAAGTAAAAGCAAAAAAATAGACAAGTATCAACAAGTACAGTTTTTCAAAACTGTTGACAATCAAAAGCTGATTCATACCATGCACGAACCTAAATAATTTTAAAATCCGTAGCTACCCTTGACCAAAATAATTTTTGATGTCAAAGGACTATTATTATTATTATTATTATTATTCCATGCCGTTCACGAGAACGCAATTTTCCGGCACGGGGAATCACGGTATTGGCGGGGGTTGTTTATCTGCGAGCAGACGCGCAGCAAACTTTCCCGGTTTATGTTAAATCGATACGCCAGATCAAGGGTTGATACCCTCGCGCCCTCTTCGCTGTCCGTCTTCCCGCCGCGGAAATGATGGATTAGATTTCAAAGAATTAGCAGGCACGTCGTGAGCAAACACAATAAAACGCGATTTCCACCCTAAAGGCTCGAATTTCTTTTGATCTTTAAGTAGCTGCTGTCTTCAGGAACTTTCAAGAATTAAATTCGCAGAATCTTTTCTATTAACGAATTGATTTTTTAATTTTTGATTAAATCGTTCTCGAGGATTGGCAGCAGCACTTTTGATTAAATTTTCATTGAAACAAACCAAACCTAGTTAACTTGAACTATCCAACGCCTTTGGAATGTCGAGCTTACTACATCCCTTCCCCCTTAATAAAAGTGTTGACCTCCATCGTCAATACCTCCATCGTCAATGCCTCCATCGTCAAACCTTTTTCTGTCACATCAAAGCAGCAACACCGATCAATTAATTGAAACACTTGATAAGGTCTTTTCAAAAACGAATCCGCGGTCGTGCGGGACTTTGCGTTACGTTTTAATTTTCATTTAAAAAAAAAAAAAAAAGAAAAAACATTTTAATTAGTGAAATCGAATATATAAATTTGAATTGTAAATGCGAACGGAGGAGGATGTGTTTCGTGTCTGAAAGCCGGGCTTCCGTGACCGAGTGTGCTAACGGGGGTGGCTGAACTCCGGAATCTGCCAACGGGGAGCGGTAAAGCAGGAGCGTGCTGCCGAGTAAACTCCGTTTACGTTGTTTGCTTCCCGTCGTATTACGGAGATTATGCGGCCCCGTTTCCACCAATTCGGAATTATTTCTCCTCGGCTTGTTTGCGCCCCTCCTAATTCGTTCACTCTGAAAACTGCCTCGGGCTAAGGAACTAAATTTGAAAGTCTTATTTACCCTGAACTCAAAGGAGAACGCAAAGAAAATGAGGGAGTTATATAGAATTGGCAAATTGGAACTAAATTTGAAAGTCCTACTTACCCTGAACTCAAAGATGAACGCAAAGAATTTGAGGGAGTTATACAGTATTGGCAAAAGTCTAACTGAACATCTTTGAATAATGTATGCGACAGGGAACGCACTATAAAACTAAAGAAGGAATTAAATTTGATAGTCTTATTTACTCCGAGCTCAAAGAAGAATGCAATTAAGATGATGCGATATGTATAATTGGCAAAAGTCTAATTAAACATATTTGAATAATATGCGAGAGGGAACGGACTATAAAAATTAAAGAGTCACGCGGACATGTGTTGGAAACTGGCCGACGAATGCCGCCCGGGGCACGAACGCTTACTATATAAGACGAAGAAGCGCCTTTGTTTACAAACTAACTGGCCAGTGCTGTATATGTATAAAAAAAAGACTTTACGTCAATTTGGAAACTTACCTTACGGTTTCTCCTAATCATGTTAACCAACACTGGTCGACGAAACGGTCCTCCAAGTTAGAGCAAGTACATTGCAATGGACGACCATATCGCCTGGTACACGGGCATCCTTTTAGTTCCACTCTACTTAGTCCTGGTCCATTAGGTTGACGCGCAATTACGTAAGCGGCACCGGTAGCGCACACCCTCATTTGTTTACCGTACTGCGTTTCCGGTCGTTTATCGGGCAGATTAATAAATTACGGGGCCCAAGTAAGTCGGGGTCATCAGGAAAACGCTCCAGCGTTTATTTCAGTTAGGTTTTTTTTTTAAGTCGAAACTATCGAATTGCAATAAACATTGTATACAGAGTGTTGTACCATTGTTGGGTTATTCATCAAAAACGAAAATATACGGGTTTAAACAAGTTCGAACTTTTCGGAAAAGGAAAACTATCTGAAGCACTAATTGCTGAAGTTAAAAACGTAACGTATCGTGCCTAGATTAAAATTGACAGCATGTATAGTCCAAATAACTTGGAGGCTTAGAATTTATTTAGACTCTGTCCATAGTATAGTATCAACATTTATATTTGGTAAAGAAAATAGAACCCATTCTATTAGTTCCAAACAACATCTACAGTACAAAGATTTCTTGTTCCAAATATAAGTACATAATTGGAACAATGTAAATCTTGTACATACAAAAACAAGGAGGTCTAAAACTTTTCCATTTATGTAATGAAGAGAAGTCTTATTTTCAGCGAACTTAATTTAATGGAAAACCCTTCCATTCACGTCGCTAATTAATTTAACCGTGCACGCACTGGCACCCGTGGCGTGCATCTAAATTAACCAGAATTAATTCCATTTGGACAATTGTCACAGAGAGTGGTTTCGTAGGTACGTTTCCGCTGAATCTTTTACGCAATCGACGACGGTGGGTCACGCGAACCGGCGCGTGGTTTACGACGGGCACGTGGGACGCTTTTATCCCGAAATTAATTCCGCCATGGAGCGTGGAAGCGAGGAAGGAAATGTGAATAATGCAAGGGAACGAGACTGTTGGGTCGATGGGGGATGGTATTGATTTGGCGCGAACCACGCGCGGGCAAGCTCTCGTCCTAGATTTACTTAAGGACGTCGTCGAGCTTTGAGCTTTTAACTACGAACAAGAAAAACAAAATCTTTTTCCCCTAAGCACCGGATCCTGAAAGCTTCTTGGGCAAAGTGAGTTAGTTGCTGATTTAAATTTGAAGAAAATTAAGTTTCAAAAAAAAAACTTCGTTTCGAATTGCGTTGCCAACTTAGATGAAGAACAAGTTATCTGATTCGCATAATTTTTTTCTCATTCCCCTACATTGCAGAACTAGAATAATCTTCGAATTACTGTCAGGCACGTTAAGATAAAGCACGTTGCTTTTGTAGCTTGCAGCATTTCTTGTTAGTAAATCAAAATTGTGAAAAATTTCCACTAATTGGCGGATAAGCCGCGCTCCGGAGAAAAAATAAAATATATTTGGACGGTTGCGACATCTAACGGTGTATAGGCATGGAAGAAAAAGGTGTCGCGCCGCTTCAAAATGTCAATCCGAAGAGAATGTTTCAAGCCAGAAAGGTCACGTGATAAGAAAAGGCTTTAATCGAACAATTCAATCGTAATTTGCAAATTGAATAAATAATTTGCTAATTGAGACGCGCGTTTATTTTTTCTTTCGCTCGTTTTCTCCACAATTACTTTTCTTATTAAATTATTTAATCCTAAGTTTGATTTTCGCGAAGGGAAAAGGCTTTCCCGGAGTTTTGGTGGTAACAATTTAAACTTAAACCAATTCGAGATATTTGTATTTTTTCACCTTTTTTGTGAATTTATTGTTTCAAAAAAAAAAAAAGAAAAAATTAATTACCCGAAGAAAACAAATTCCGAACTTCCTTGGGTAAGTTCTCAACCAAAATTTGTTGTAGAAAAGTTTTGTGCAAATCGTTTTTGATTGCAGTGAGAACCTCGAGCAGCCTCTGGACAGCTGTTTCAGCCCTGCTTGGGGCTTCTTCAGCAAAAACGTAGCTCGACATTCCCACTGCAGACCAAAAACGACTTGCCCAATTTATTCGCAAATGGGGGACTCATTAGGAGCAAATCCCCCTTCAATTTGTCTATCCTACTGCAATGTTAGGTCAAAAAGCGATAGTAAGATGTCGCTATTTTATATGTTCAAAATTTGTTGCTTAAAAAGAATTGAATATACCGAAATGAATTTTTTTTTTCTTTCTCTCTCTTCCTCTTAATGTGTATTAATTTATTATAAGTTTCTTATACAGGGTGTTTAAAAAAAAACGTTCGGATATTATAACCATGAATAGTACTCATCAAGAGCAACAAAAAGCCTGAGTAAGTATAGGTCTGCAAATAATTTTTTTTCAAAGACAGAGTTAATTTTCCATTGAAGTTAAAAAATTGTATTATTATAAAGAAACAAACAGTAAACGTGTGATTATCTAGACACAAAATTAATTAAAGTAAATGTGTGTATTCAAGACCCGTTAATAACGTAAATGAGATGCAACAGCGAATAGAACATAACTGCCAAACCATTCAAGAAAATCAAGGACTATTCGAAGGAATAAGAGCTTCTTTTCGTCGAAGATGTGAAGCCTGTGTGCAAGCGGGAGGTGGACATGTAGAACATTTTCTTTAATTATTATTATGTCTAGATAATCACACGTTTACTGTTTGTTTCTTTACAATAATAAATTTTTTTAACTTCAATGGAAAATCAACTCTATTCTTGAAAAAAATTATTTGCGGACCTATACTTGCTAAGACTTTTTTGTTTCTCTTGGCGAGTACTATTCATGGTTACAGTATCCGAACGTTTTTTTAAACACCCGGTATAATAGAGTGGAGTGCATAAAAGATTTAAGCCAAACTTAGATTGTCTCACACAATAAGCACTACATTATCTTATCTGTCACATTCTAACTTAGGATTAGATTTAAACCTGACTTAAATCTTTTATGCAACCCAGCCTTACCGTACAGATTTTCTAACGAAGAAAAAAAAACCTTCCTCTTAATTATACGCTAAAATAATTGTCTTGCTGATTTTGCTGGATTATCTGGACAGCAATTCTCAACAACATTTATTATTGCCCAAGAAATTGTTTTTTTTTTTTATTTCACAGTTCTAACCTTAAATACGTAATGAATTAGTTGCCAATCACCCTGTACATTGATTTAAGTACTATTTTTAATATTTGAATTTAAAAATTTTAATAAATTGCTATTTACTATTCCAGCCTTCTAAAACTCATTCTTTATTAGATCAAGCAAAAGTTGTAACGTCCCACAAAACTGAAAGTTTTATGTCAAATTGAAGGTGTTCTTTTTGAATGTGCACAAAAATAACAATTTTTGTTCGTTTTCAAATCAAGATTAAACGACTGGTAATGAAAAATAAACTGAAAAATAAACACCCTGTAGTTAATATGCATGTAAACATACTGAATGCTTTCAATATTGATGTGTGTTGCATCTGAATCCTTGAACAAGCTTACATCTGTCAATTCAATTTTATTTTCGACTTCTTTATTATTATTTTTATTATTGAAGTTTGTTCTTGTCCGATGAAAATTGTAAGTACAAAGTTTTTTAAATCTCGAACCGGACACAATTATGAAGGGAAAACACTCAACGTTTCGCTATAGATTTATAGCTTCGTTCTCGAGTGTTTTCCCTTCATAATTCTGTCCGGTTCGAGATTTAGAAAACTTTGTACTTATTATTTTTATTATTATTAAAAATTTGTTGTGTAAGTTGACTTTTTGATTTTTTGAATATTGTTAATACAACTGTTTCAGCACTAATTGGAACTTTGTCAGCAGAAGATTATTTCGAGAACTCTCAGGGGCGACTCGTGATGATTTACTGCGGGTAGGCAACGACTGCCTGCAAAGGGAAATATGGATGCATTTTCCAAATAAATTTGTTTTCCGGAGCTGTCCCGACAAGGAACCGGAACGTGTAACTTCGGTCAGACAGGATGAGCGCACTGCCCATCTTGCCCACCCCGAAGAGCCTCACGTCATCGAAAATTCTACTACAATCCAACCTTTCATTATTATTATCATTTGGCTGGAGAAGTTAACTTACCGATTTATTTTTAATTATTTTCGTCGCTGCTTTCATATATTCGTTAAAAATATGACAAAAAAAATTGAACAAATTAGTAACAAATATTGGAACATTTTAAGGACGAAAAGGTAATTGATTAAAAACAAATCGACATATCACAAAATATGTACTAAAGATCGGTTAGAGAGGGAAGCTGCAATAACTGTTATAGTAAGATAATGAGAAAGAGGTCATTCTTAGTATATCGCAATTTCTGCAACTATGTCAAGTTCTTTAAAAAAAAAAACATGTTAAAATCGTATTTAATTCGTCTAGCTATTACTATTAATCGTCTAATCATAAAGTCCGTTTTAAAAATTGTTTTCCTGCACTTTCAAAACCATAAATGAAATGCAATAATGGACACAATAAAGAAAGCTATTATACAGGGTGTGTTGTATAGCTGCGAATTCTCTAAATTACCTGGATACATATTTTTCCCATTTGCAACGCCCCCCCAAACCAAAAAATGCAAATAATTTAAGGCACTTTTATGGCACATTTTTAAGTAAACACTCAAGAGGGTGAAAAGGCAAAAGCAACCATAATTTCCTGCACAATTTTTAATATGTATTAAGTGGTGTAAATATTTGTCAGAAGTTGTAAAACACCCTGTATTTCCAATTTAACCATCAAATTAAAATAAGTGTGTTTAGTGTCGTTCTAGTTTTGTACATCATTGTCGATGGAACTACAAGACATAAGATGAGCTTTGCAATGACTTTGACCATACATTAAAGGTGTACATAATGTTTTGAAACGCTGACCCACTATTACTTTCACCCCATTCTAGGCCAACATCCCTTAAGATTGACTGACCTCTGACACCACCGCAGTATATGTACATACTCTTACTATTTGGAAACCGACAGGGGTAAAAGAAGAGTACGACGAAAATTCGTTTCGCGACTTACATAATTTTTTTTTTATACGGTTACCACCCCACAAATAAACACACGCACGAGGGTAAGAAAAGTACACAAGTAATTAGGCCGGCCACACACTCCCCGAAGGCGAAACTAGAAACTTCCGGGCAGTGATCCACAAGAAATTAGTATGTGATGAAGAACGCCGCGAGCTACGGAGACACCTCGACGTCGGCAGGCGCCCGTGCGTTCTGGGCAGGCGTCCCGATGCCAAATGTGTCACGGCCATTGCGCCAGCGCGCATCATTATCCGAATTAATAAAATTTTGCAGCTTTTTTTGTTATTACTCAAAATGTAAAAGGAGTTCGTTCACACAAAACGAAAGAGAAAGCAACACCACAACATGGAGATACATACCTCCTATATAATCCTTGTTATGTCACTTCTGTATCTACATTTCTTAAATGATTAAGGTCGAGGCATATATGTATACATATATGAATGTATGTATTATGTACACACACGTACGTATGTGTATCTGAGAAGTTACATCGAAAATATTTTAATGCGCTATTGGGCAACGAACGCGCAATGACGTGCAAGAATAGATTGCTTTTGTATTAATTATTATTCTTTTATTACGCGCGGGCTGTATCTAAGAGAGAGAAAGATGATGATGATGAATGAAAATGACGACCCGCTTTGAAGTATTTATTTCAGTTGCGTGTTGCATTGTGAACGGCCCACTCGGAATACGTCTGGTGTAATAAAGGCGAGAAGATTGAAAATTTTCGTCTCGTTTGCATCTTAAGAAATTAAGGCATTCAGACATTCAGAGAGCTTCCTCATTCCTCAAGTTTGAATTGAATTGTAGGTGTCCCTTTCTTCCTGTTTTTGTGATGACGTGATGTGATGCAAGGGCAAAGTAATTATTGCTACATTCAAAATTAATTAATTTCAGAGATGATGTTGACTAAATGGGAAGAATGAAATTACAAAAAGAAAAAATAAAAAAACGAAAAGATGATTGTATGAAGAAGTGTGTGTTTTGATTTTCCTTAATAACCCTAATTATTTTTCAGTCCTGAAGGCATCGCCACCTACAGCAAAACGTAGAGAAGTTTATGATTTTTAAATTTAAAGTGTCCTTTTGAAATTTACAAATTTATTATACGAATTAAATCGAAGAAGAATGCATGGTAATGAAGAACAACATTGACAATTCTTCTGCAATTCTTCAAACAACAAATGAGCAAAACAGGGTCAATTAATGAATAACGAATGACTTTTCGATTAAAAAACTTGCCACAAATTAATTCATGAATATAATAAAAATACTCGATGATAACTAACTAGAAAATAAGTAGAGCTCTCAGATTGTTGGTTAAAAAAAATTGGTGGATGCGCCGGAATTTAATTTAAAGGTTCGTTTAGTTTATTAAGTTGCCTTAATGTTTCTATCTGTGCTTGATTTTTATGTTTATCAGAAAAGGACATCGTATTGCCGACTCACATTTACATTTAGTGCCATCTTGTTGGCAATTTAATAACTTCAGATAAATCTTTTTTAAAAATAAAATAAATTAGGAAAAGACATATCATTTCAGAAGGAAAATCAAATCAAATCATTTTTTTATCTCTCTATTAATTTATGTTCATTTTATTGATGCGTTTTTTTTTTTTTGAGCGCCATCTTAAACATTTTTATCGAACTGGACTCTGCCGCGTTTGTTTTCAACAGACGTAATTTTATATAAAATTTTTTCTAGATTTTGCTTATTTTCTTATTTTCAATTAATTTATTTGCATTAAAATTCATTGCATTTATAAAAAAAAAACTTGTTCGACAATAAATTTGACTTTGTGTAATAACATCTTTTGTTTTCATGTTTTAAAAGCGACAACAAAAGATGTTCGAATTCCAATTGAACGTCGACTTAAAAAAAAAACACTATTGAATAAATTTAGAAGTGTTTACATCGTATTTCTTCCGCGAAGCATAAAAAAAATGAAGAGGTTCTTGATAGATGAAATAAAAGAACGCGAACATCGCCACAAAATTACAGAATCAAGTAAAACAATTGTTTATTTTATATGAACTGATAAATCTGGCGGCGTTTGGTTAAAATTATTTTAAAATGAAATCACTGGATTTGACACCAAAAAAAAATTGACAATATTGTTTTTTGTTTGTGTTCTTTGCGAACGCGAAAATGTAAAAATATTTAGGGTATTCCATTTAAAATAACGAAGTGACCTAACTCCCAGGCTAAACGGAACACTGTGTATGTATACGTCAAAGTAATTTTAAAATATGCTCCACATGATCCTGTGAAACTTTCATTTGAAACATTTTTTCATAAAATTAATAACTAGAGAGGTATGAAAGAATCCGCCTTAAGTGGAACACCCTGTATGACTCACCCGATATAAATGAAATTGGAATATGAATTTAAAATGAAATTTCTTAAATCTAGGCGACCCTCTATACAAGTTCATTCGTTCTACCCGAACCGCTTACTCGGGTTTACTCGGGTCTGGGCTGCGGTACGTTTGCGTTTTGCAATCTTGCCCAGAAAGGCAAGCGAAGAAGCAATTAAACGAATAGAAAAAAAAATTTAATAAAAATTCAGCACGCGTTTCTTTCCCGTTTAATTAGACCAGGGTTTAAAATTTTTTTGGGAATTCATTATTTCTGTTGCTCGATATATGTAACTACATACACATCAACGGCCGCAAATCCTAAGCTTTTTTACCTTCGGACGCTACTGGAATCAAACTCTGCGCAAGTCGAGGCGCAAATTCACAAATCTTTTAAATTTCACAACGCACGAATTTGTTATAAGGCGAATAATCTGTCTTTTGTAAAACGGAAAAATCGACACAAGGTAAGAACACGAACCACAAACGTTCTCTACCGCACTTAAACACCGAATAAAGAAAGCGACGCTTCAAACAAAAGACGCAATAAAAACGTGCAGGCAAAACCTCCTGTTTTTTGCATTTCGTTGGAATATTTCTTTTGCAATGCGTTAAAGAAGGAAGGAACTGTTTTCATTGAAACGTTATTTTTTCCAAAATTTTCTTATGCAATGCATAAATATTTTTATATGGTTATTTAGAGGATTAAGCGAACTATTAAATAAAGGAAGAAAATCGGCAGGTTGTCATTAAAAAAAAGGCAAGTAGGCGTTTTATCTCAGATACACAATTGATAAACAATTGAAACAAATTGATAATAGAGGTCTTATTTACTCGAAATCACATACCTAATTTCAAGTAGATACCTCAAACAGTTTTCGAACTGTTAAGCCGGTTCCATACTTTTGCCCTTCCCTGTATATCAGTGCATCAAATAAAAAAAAATTCTTTTGTAAAAAGTAAAAATCACTTTCGACAAATTGACGAATGAGTCGTCTCAAACCCAAAGCCTAAATTTGAGTTAATTTATATTTATTGGGTAGGCTCCCAAAACAGTGGTAGCACAGGGCCTCCCAAAGTTAACGATCCGCCTCTGGATTTGCTTTGCTTGTTTTGAACATGAGTTTCAAGTTTTCAATATTTTTTTCGTGGGTTGTTCACAGTTATTCTGACTTGAAATGGGTTTACCGTAAGTTTTATTAAATTTTTAATTATTGTTAAACAATGGTAGCCTAGAGCCCCCAAAGTCAACGATCCGTCCCTGGATTTCCTTTGCTTGTTTTGAGCATGAGTTTCAAGTTTTCAATTTTTTTTTTCGTGGGTTGCTCACAGTTAGGCTGACTTGAAATGGGTTGAACATAAGTTTTATTAAGTTGTTAATTATTGTTAAACAATGGTGGCCCAGAGCCCCCAAAGTCAACGGTCCGCCCATGGATTTGCTTTGCTTGTTTTGAGCATGAGTTTAAAGCTTTCAATTTTTTTTCCGTGGGTTGCTCACAGTCAGGCTGACTTGAAATGGGTTTTATTAAATTTTTAATCATTATCTTCTAGTTTATTTCTTGGGTTGGGCTTGTTTAGGTGAAGTTCGGTTGGGCTTGCGTTGACCTCGAAATGGTTGAGCATATTTTGGTTGAATCAGAAAAGGACATCGTATTGCCGAGTCACATTTACATTTGGTGCCATCTTGTTTACAATTTAAAAACTTCAGATAAATCTTTTTTAAAAATAAAATAAATTAGGAAAAGACATATCATTTCAGAAGGAAAATCAAATCAAATCATTTTTTTTTATCCTTATTAATTTATGTTCATTTTATTGATGCGTTTTCTTTTTAAGAGCGCCATCTTAAACATTTTTATCGAACTGGACTCTGCCGCGTTTGTTTTCAACAGACGTAATTTTATATAAATTTTTTTCTAGATGTTGTTTATTTTTTTATTTTCAATTAATTTATTTGCATTAAAATTCATTTCGTTTATAAAAAAAAAACTGTCATATTAATTAAAGTTAATTTTTATAACATGGTATGCATAACTATTTTTCATTTCCAGCGTCCATCTAAAGTGTTTGCATTTAATCCCAACAGGTGGCACAATCATATGAATTTATTACTTTTTCCTTAATTCTTTACATCTGTTTTCAAATTTTGAAAAGTTTTTTTTAATTTGTTTACATTAAATCTGATCACGTGCATTTTATTGATGCATATTAAAACTAAGTTGTCTTATAATATTGTATTTTTAGGAGCGCCATCTAAAACTTTCTTGCCATACTTTTACTTTGCATTTATTTCCGACAGATGGCAGTCATAATCTTCTTTTTTTTTCATTCGGGATTCATTTCATTTATTATTTTCTGTTAATTTGTTTTGTTTCATTTAAACTAAATTTAGAATACAAATTTAATTAGTATAGCAAAGTTAACTGTTTTCTTAATCAGTACTAATTTTCTACGGAGAAGTATGACATAGTAGTTTGCATAGGAGGCAAGTTGGACTAAGCTGTTGCTCCGCGTCCTACTAAGTTACACTTCTGCATAGACAAACTAGAAGAAGAAAAAAAAAGGAAAAGAATGCAGCATGAATAGAATGAATAATCTTAAGCGACGTACAGACTTGTAACTGAGTCAAGGAACGTTCTGTTACTTGGCTCAGTTACAAGAATAAAATGAATAATCTTAATCGACGTACAGACAGACTTGTAACTGAGCCGAGTAACAGAACGTTCCTTGACTCAGTTACAAGTGTGTAAGTCCCTTTAGACATAATTTCAAAAAAAAGAAAGAAAATCCAGAACAGCTGTTTTAAACTGTAAACATAGGTTTTGACTTATAAAATGTAAGGGTATAATAATTTTTATGCGAAGAAAACTGCGGACAAAATTGAGAATTACGTCGACGTTTCGTCGTGAGTTTGACAACAATTTTTCTGTGTCCGCACAAAAATAATTATGTTATTGTGTATCGTACTACGTAAGAAGTACTTTCTACGAAAAAGATAGACTATTGACTTTTAATGAGGAGGCATTAGTATAAGACTTATACTATAAGTATGAATTCTGAGATACAAGAAAGATTGATTTTCGTAAGAGGACCCTACATATAATCGGTGGCGTCCAGCATTCCAACAGGCATCTATCTGTTGCATCCCCTTATTTAATTAAAACAAAAACAGGACAGTAATAGGGAAGTAGTAAAAAGTCAATAATACTTTATCATAGCATGTTATGGTCGTAATTAGAAAATCAACTTTAATTCTCCAATTTTATTTCGACGATATTGATTTCATTTTATAATTAAACGGATTAAACACACCCAAGGGCGCCATTGCAATCGTTTACCAGCAGATAATAGCAAACAATAAAAAAAATCCACAGCTAATTAATAACCATGACAATAATTAAATTAGTCCAATATCGAATATGGTTATTGTTACAAAACGATTAATCTCTAGAACAACAAGCCCATAAACGTCGGGGCAATTTCAATAATAATTAATTATCGTCACGACCCCGTTTTTTAACTCATTTGATCTGCGTCGTCATGTCGCCTTACATAATCGGTAAGCATTTTCTTTTTTTCGCCCAGGCCGATCGAGAAGGAGAAAGAACGCCACAATAATCGACGGTATGCGCTCAACTCGCTCGAAGATTTATCGTTATTATTTGTTCGATTCCGATTAAATTTTACAATTGTATTGTATCGGCGACACCGGTATCAACGACCAGCAATAAAAGCTAATGGGAATATGAATTTGACGTGTGCAGAAGAAAAACACTGTGATGTATGTATGTATGTGCTTGTTGGATGAACAGTTTTTGTGTGTAGGAGAATATACAACATTGTTGCGACACTTTATTTATTAAAAACACAATCGTGTGGTACACAACCGAATATTACACATAGAAATACTTTATAGCCCTTATTTTAACAAATCGCACTGTTTACAGCTCAGTGATACTCGTATTCTTTGCTTCTAAATAAGAACTGTCCCGGCAGTGCCCGATATTCGCTTTTATAGTAAACACACTCGCTTCCTTGAGACGCGCAGAAAAGTCCAAAAGTGCGTACGGACGGGAATGCTCCACAGCTTTCCCGAAACTACTTGTGGTATTAATCCGAGCGCCCCGGGCATCCCTTCTCGCAAGGGCAGGCGAAGTACCTGGGCGCCCCGAGCCCAACACTGTAACAGTATGTTTAATTTCATCTTAAATCTTTTTTTTTTTTAATTAAATAAATAAGGTTTGTTTTTAGGAAGCCTGTCCTGTCTCCGTCTTTTCTCAAGTTTCAAGTATGCACGTAATTTCATGATTTCTAATCATTAAAGCAAAGAGGAACTAACCGATCGTCGTCGTGTCGTTGTCATTCCACATTTCACAAGAGGTATTTCATACGAATTTGATGTACGATCAGTTTCTCCCGCGATTTCTAATCAATCGGTTTTCAGCATTGATTGTTTTAATGAGTCGGCTAAATCAGCGTAATTAATCTTTGTTACTTGCGTTCTCCGTCGAATAAGGATATTTAAGAAAGCCGAGTCGTATTCTATAACCTTTCGGCCTCCGGCTCGTTATTTTCATGCTTTCAGACTTCCAATTAGGTCTCCTAAAAATCCGCAATTATTGAAACGCGGCGGCTCGCGGAAGGAAACACGACACACTTTTCTCGGGTTTCTTCCTCGCTACTTCCTCGATTCTTTTTTTTTCTTTCTTCTTCGTCTGAAGCAGGCAAGCACGCACGCAAAATCTATAATCTATCGATTTCGTGATTTTTGCAGGAAGTCTTGAAAATTATGAAGTGAACGTATTCGTTTAAATTTTTCATCATTATAACGACCACTTGTTTACGAACAGATTTCCAAGCTTGAAATTTTATTTGAATCGAAGAAGAAACGCAAATTCATTTAATTGTTCGTCTTATAAAATCAAACACCAAATCATTCAAGCGAAGTTAATTAAATTGAAGTGATTAGTTATGTTATTACCAGGGCAAAGAATTCGGGTCACTTGTTCTGCGAACGGTACGACAATTTAATACTCGGACTGTAACTATCAGTCTCGCCTACAATAATTTTTGCAAAGCGCGAAAGCTTGCATTACCTCCCACTCAATAAGAATGCGATGCATCTAAGGCGCAAAAAAGTCAGGGCCCCCGTAACCATGCGTGCAAAGCGTGCAGTGCACGCGGGCGCCATGTTCAAGGGGCGCCAATTAGCCTCTTGGCTTTGTCATTTTCTTCGACAAAAAAATTAACGGCAAACAGTTAAAAATTATTCGAAAAAACTATCCACAAGATTGAACTGCCTTGATAAAGTCGTCATCCTCACGGCAAAACGTTGACTAAAATAGAACAGTTAACTGCGGCCATTTAGAGTAGGAAAATTTAATTTTTGCGCTAAATTTTTCATTTTTCAACATTTAACTTACTTAATAATTTTATTTTGTAAAAAAAAATATAAACTGTTACGATTTGATTAAAAAAAAAATTACATTTTACTTTTTAAGTTTTTAGAAATGTAAGTTTCTTTTGCTTTTGTGATTTTTTCTCTTTTTTTTTCTAATATTAGTAACAAGCACTTGCTTTCTGGGGGGGGGGGGGAGATCTGAACAGGGGCCTCCTTGGGCAGAGGACCTGTCTCCGCGCTCTTTGCACTCCGTGGCGTGGCCCCCGCAGAAAAGATGTAAAGAAAGCGCTTCGCGTCGTTTGGGCCGCTCGCCTTTGGGGGTTCGCTGCAGCTAGGAACTTGAAAAAAAAAAAAAATGAAAGAAAATGCTTGAAAAACGTTTTAAAAAAGTTGAAAAAAAATTTCCCTGATGTGTAAACTTTTTTGTTTCTTCAATTTTTTTTTTATTTCTTTTAATTTTTTTAAAATAATTTCGATAATGACCGTTTTCGCGTGCCCCAACTCATCTATCAGAGGGCGCCAAAATATGAAGTGGCACGCGGGCGGCTTTTGGTCTCGCGGGGGCCCTGAAAAAAGTGGCAAGAGTAAATAGTACATTCGGCGCAAAAAGCACTAAGTGACCTGAATTCTTTTCCCTGATTATTACAATTTGTGCTACCCACAAACTATTTTAAATAATTGTCACGTCATCTAGAAGCGTCTCGATGATTCTCGAAGGTTCGCTCGCGCTCCAGATTTTATCGGAATTGTATGAAAAATAAAATGCATTGATTTGAACTGGATCAACAATCGTGTATTGGGGGGTTGCATTAAATGCTTATGATATCGATCTGTAGGCTTTTTTTAACTTAATAACAAATTCACAAGCGCGTTCCTATTATATTACTTGAATTATTTGTAGGCATGATTAAATAAGGGATTCTATAATTATTGTGCAATGCCTAATCACCAAGGAAAAGAATTCGGGCCACTTGTTCCGTAAACAGTACGAAAACTCAGTACCCGGACTGTATTAGCCCCGCTCACAATAATCTCTGCGAAATGAGGACTCTCGTATTGTACTCATACCCCTCCCACTCAATAACAATTCGGTGCATCGGATTGGTGAGAGGTAAATAGTACATTCAGCGTAAACAGCGTCCAACACTAAGCGGCCTGAATTCTTTTCCCTGCTAATCACATTTTTACAATTGTTAAGGCACTTTCCTTATCTCCGCGGTAAATTATTTTAAAACTTCTTGTTTTTATCTGTTTGTAAGCGTCGTTAAAGAACGCGTACTTTCCAGGAGAAGAAAACGAGCGCGCTTTTCCAATTTCCGAAACCCATTATTTGAAGTGGCGTTCATGAGTTTTCATTTCGCCATTGAGGGCATTGTGTAATCAAACCGGTGGTCCGGGCCGAGGCTCTCATCAATAATGGAAGCCTATGGGGGGTTGAATTGCATTCTCGACCGCACATACGTCAAATTCTGCATTAAAGCGAGACGCAGGCCACGAACGAGAGGGTTAGTCTGCTTCTCGCTCGTTCAAATCTCCGTCGCTTTTCCCATTAACTCTCGTCAATGGTGATCATTACGTTATGACCTTGTAATCCACCCCCTTACACGATGTTTTAAATTAACCCCTCTGTACCAAATGTTTTCGCGTAAAGAAAACACCCCCTCCCCCCCATCCAGCGAAACAATTTTAAAATTCGACTATTACACGCGCGCATAGTAAAGGATTCTTTTTCGAAAGTCAATAATGTCATACGCATTACAAAATACGTTAAACACAGTCCAGGATTACTTTTTCGAATTCTTGGTCTTTAAATTTAATCGTAACGAAATGAATTACCTGCAAACCAATAAATAATCCATTGCAATCGCTTTAGTAGATCTCGCAAGAAATTAATAACGAACTTGTTGCACAATTGTCATTTATTAAGAGATCTGCCATTTACTACTCCCGTTGTATGTGTGTACATGCGCGAACGTTTGCAAGGCGAAGCGAACGTTTGTAAGAAGGAAAAAAAAATCGTGTCAATGTATCTATTATTCGCCGGTGACATATAAATCGGTATCGGTTAACGAGAATCAATAACCGGTGACATTCCCTGGGAACACGACTGCAAGAATAAGTACGAGTTCACGTCTATTTTGCAATTGTATGGGCGGGTTATGTTATGCTTACAGTAAGCCCGAAGCGCCGCACCCAAAATTGTCATCGGCTAAGTACCCTTTGACATGCGAAAGGTTGCGTCAACGCCTCTGGCCGGTGTCTTTGCCGGCGCGCAAAAATCCTGCAGCCGCCGACTTGTTTACTGCTGTTTGCTCCTGTCGCAAGATCCTTAGCGTGATTTATGCTGAGGTTTCCGAGAAACCAACCGCGAAAGAGGAGGATAATTGTTCGCTTGCCGCAGACATAACACCGATTGCTTAGACTAGCTTCAAGAAACTATTCAGAATTATGTTGCCTGAAATTGCTTTCCTTAATGGAGTTCGAAAGACGAAGTGATTTGGTCAAGACTTTTCGAAACCGTTAAGAAAGAAAAAGCCCCATATACTTAATTTATCTCGCGAACATTTGCTTAAAACACTTGAAAACTCTCTACCCTACTCCCATTGCAAAGATTTGAAATTCCAATAGGTGCAAAAGAAGACAGACTTAATCTCACTTAATATCTCCAGTATATGATAAGCTGTAGTGAGAACTGCAATGCCACTTTTGTTTCCATGTAAAAAAAAAATATGTTTTCTTAAGTTTCGCGCATTTGATGACATACGATATCAAGTTAATCTTTATGTTTCATTTTCTGTTGAACATGTGAAAAGCTGACGTTGAAATCCTCGCGTAGAACTTCGTCGCTCGCGGTGAAGCTTTGAACAACACAACGCGAAGCAGCTAGTTTTTCGTGGACTGGAACAGCTCGAGAGTTCGGAAGACAAAGTGATTTGGTCAAGACTTTCCGAAACCGTTAAGAAAGAAAAAGCCCCATATACTTAATTTTTCTCGCGAACATTTACTTAAAATACTAGAAAACTGTCTACCCTACTCCCATTGCAAAGATTTGAAATTCCAATAGGTACAAAAGAAGAAAGACTTAATCTCATTTAATATCTCCAGTATATGATAAGCTGTAGTGAGAACTGCAATGCCACTTTTGTTTCCATGTAAAAAAAAATGTTTTCTTAAGTTTCGCGCATTTGATGACATACGATATCAAGTTAATCTTTATGTTTCATTTTCTGTTGAACATGTGAAAAGCTGACGTTGAAATCCTCGCGTAGAACTTCGTCGCTCGCGGTGAAGCTTTGAGCAACACAACGCGAAGCGACATCATTGCGCCACCTATCGGCCAAAAGTACGTGTGCCAATAGTTGCCCGGAGGGATGCAAGGTGACGTAGCAAGGAAGTTGAGAAAACAATTAACGTTTTAATAAGTAGCTAGTTTTTCGTGGACTGGAACAGCTCGAGAGTTCGAAAGACGAAGTGATTTGGTCAAGACTTTTCGAAACCGTTAAGAAAGAAAAAGCCCCATATACTTAATTTTTCTCGCGAACATTTACTTAAAATACTAGAAAACTGTCTACCCTACTCCCATTGCAAAGATTTGAAATTCCAATAGGTACAAAAGAAGAAAGCCTTAATCTCATTTAATATCTCAAATAGATGATAAGCTGAAGTGAGAACTGCAATGCCAGTTTCTTTCCATGTGGAGAAAATATGTTTTTCTTAAATTTCGCACACTTGATGACATACGGTATTAAGTTAATCCAGCGTTTCCCAAACTTTTAGGTTTCGCGATCCCCTTTTGAGCTGTGTTATGATTCACGCCCCCCTTTCCCTTTCTTTTAATATATTTTATTCGTTTTGTTTTCATTTTTTAACTACTATTTACCATTATTTTTTTCCTTGATTTGTTTTGATTTTATTTTCGTTTATTGAGTGCGAATTTATTTTACACATTAATCCTGTCGATTGATTGCCATTTCATTTTGTCCTCTATTTGATTTGACATTATTTTGTTTTTAAATTATTCACTGATCGCCCAGTTTTGTTAAAATTTACAGATTATTCTTTGGATCATGACAAAATTCGTCAATTTTTAAATCAATTCCACTTATTGTTAGTTTTATATAATATTTACTTTGGTTGTAACTGTAACATCACCCTTTATTTTTATACAATCCTCATCTGACTTTATTTCACTTTTAATACAATCAATTGAAGGACCTTTGTTTTTTCTTTTAATCGATTTCATTCGTCTTGTTTTTTTACTTTTAAATTAACAACTAATCATCTTGTTACTTGTTTTCGCTTCGGTTTGATTTTATTTGATATGACTTTTGATTTTTTTAATTATCAATTGAACGTCTTTTGTTTCTTTTTTTACACGATTTAAGATTATTTTATTTTACATTTTAATTCCTCCGAATGTTCGCCATTTTCGGCGAATTTATTTTATTTTTTAATTATTAAGTTGAATTAAATTTTTGGCTCTAGTGAAAGTCAGTTTATATCGATTTGAGCTAATGAGTTTCACACAGTTTTTATTTTCGTCCTGTCTTGTTTGACGATTGTCTTTTGTTTTTATTTCATTCGATTTTATTCGTATTTTAGGAGTGTTTTGATTTTGACAATCAATCGAACGTCTTTTTTTTCCTCCTTTATACGAGCTAATTCAAATTCATTTAATATTATACGTAATTTTTTTACTTTTTTTTATAAACTATTCAACAAGACCTCCATTACACAAGACTTAACAACTCCGACACCCTGAAAGATCCCCAGCGGACCCTTAATGAAGGTTCATCGACCCCTTTCAAGTC
The DNA here is from genome assembly GCA_036172665.1 of Prosopocoilus inquinatus. Taxonomy (NCBI): domain Eukaryota; kingdom Metazoa; phylum Arthropoda; class Insecta; order Coleoptera; family Lucanidae; genus Prosopocoilus; species Prosopocoilus inquinatus. The sequence goes on from CM069873.1 coordinate 7,446,744, forward strand.
TTCATCGACCTCCAAAGGGTCGATATACCGTTTTACGTTTTAAATAAACAAAGTTTTAAAAGATGAAATTTGTTTAAGAAAAAGAAAGGCGATTATTACTTCAGATACTAAATTATTAAAAAAAAACAAGTTTTCCGATTAAAAAATTAAAATTTCAGTTTATATCTCAGTTATGCGATGTTCATTTGTTTTTCTGTAAATATCAGCAAAAACTTTGAATTAGTCTATGTAAGTTTGATGATAGCACTCCTGATGAAGCCAACTAAAGATAGCGAAACGTAGAACGTTTGTACAATTTCCACGGTGTCTTTCACCGTCATAATATTTTTGTTTTTCTCTACTTTTTTATTAGTAATTTTTATTATTTTAAATTATTCAACTAAAAATTCAAACTGTCATCAATCGTTAATAATGACTGAAGAAGACAGCTCGACGATCGATTATCTAGAAATTATGAAACAAAAGAAAGAATATTTAAAGAAATAAGAAGGAATTACTTAACCTCAAAATTCATTGTTTCGATTATTAAAAAAAAAAAAAAAATAGAAGACAAATAACAATTGGCACGTCTACTATAGAAACCAAAAATTTATTTTTAAATCATTTTAATCATTTTCGTTAATTACATAAAAAGAAAAGAAAACATCGAAATTAATTTATTAAAAAGAGAAACGAGCGAGCTGAATACTTCAAGCTTTCATTACCGATTTAATTAATCATAAAAAAATTAAATTCAATAAAAAACAGGAAGTCATTCGAAGAGATTAAGAAACAACTTAGAATTTCAAAATAATAATGAATTTCAATTATGTCCAACAAAATAGTGAAATTAATAATATAAAAAACAAAACACGATCGACTGGAAACTTAACCTCAAAATATTATTATATTCTTCTATTATAGATTTGATTAATCCGGAAAATGAAATAAAATAAAATAAATAAGCAAAAGCAAGTTGAAAAAATTTAAAAGAAAGTAACTTCAACCTAAATTAAGAATAAATTTTAAATTCTCGGTGATTGATTGTAGAAGTGTCATTTCAAGAATCGTACAGTCTAAGCCAGTGTTGCCAACGTGGTGTGTGCATTTTATATTATTATTTATTTATTTATATTTCAGATTGGTCTTGTCTTGTCTGCTTTGCTTTGCGCGGTCCCCGCTCACTTTCACTTTTGAAATTAATCATTCCAGGCATTTACTAAGTATTTATAATCTGTGCCGGGTCAATCAAGGGACAGAACGAACATCAAAACATGGCCTTGGTGGGATTCGAACCCGCTGCGACCACCAAAGTCGGCTAGGCTAACCGCTGAGCCCTACTTCAGATTTAAAGTTGCAGGTTCGATTTGGTGATAAAAATTAAACATTCATTCAAATCACACCGTACATAGGATCTGAAAAGAGGAATCAGTGTAATGTTATAGCGTTTTTCGCTGGCTGCACCAGTGTGCACTGAGTGCATCTCTGTCTCGTTTTATTGCATAAAGCTGAACCGAGATGGAGATACGCTCAGTGCGCATTGAGTGCAAGAAAGTGCGACCAGTGGAAAACGCTATTAGTGTATTTTTATAAAACGTTTAGAGTAATACGGTTAGCAACAGTTGGCAACACTGGATACGTGTCGGAGGAATGCTGTATAATTGAAAGAAAAACGTAAAACGAGTTTTTGTTACTGTCAAGAGAATGAAATCAGAATTTTTTGCTTTTATTAAAACGCTATTAATTTATTATGTCAAACAGATTGTCTTCCAAAAATTAATCAATTATTATTTTTTTGAAATAGCAAACTGACGGGGGGGGGGGGGGTTAAAAACACTTTTAGGGCCGTTTCCTGTTTGAAATATTTTGTTTTAATTAGTTTTAATTACAGTCAGGCTTCTGATGTCCTGACAAGTCTATGACTTAGAACCCCATTGGGCAATCGCCAAAGATTAAAAAAAAATGAGAGGCGTGTACAGGCGACGCTTGTGCTGCCACCTAGCAAAAAGAGTAGCAACAACGTCAATTAAACAAAGTAAGTCGCAGACGGATTCTACTTCCACGCACGACGACGGCGAGCGAAAGCTCTCTTCATTGGTGGTTCGAAACACGGAAGCCGGCAAATAGAATGTGTTCGAATTCGAATCACTCACGTTTTCTCTAAACCGCAAAAAAAAACAAAAAAAAAATTAATTAATTAATTAGGGCCAACGGATATTAAAAACAAACTCTTGAATATCCGAAATTATTTTCTTTTCCTTCAAGTTCCCATTTAGGTTTTCAATTCAGGTATCGCAGGTAAAATCTCTTGATCCCCCCTTCTGCATGAAACGAGGGCAGTTTATTTTCCCCTCTCCGAATAAATAATGCAGCACACAGAGTTAAAATATCGACTCGGCCCAGGAAAAACAATTTTCTTCCGTGTCGTCGACGTCGTCGTGGCCAAACGAAACTAGGACAACATCGATTGACCTAAAATCCCAAATAATAAATCGCACTTACGTGTTCCACAATGCAACAACTTCACGTGGGATAATCCCCCGGGTTTGTGTTTTCGCCGACCTTGGTCGCGCTTTATTCAATGAAATGAAACAATGGCCCCTGACGCAACCGAGTTTCCTTTTCCTCCGTGAAATTCAAATCAGGCGGCAATTAAGTAGGAAGAAGAAGAAGAAGAAGAAGCCTCGACGAGGATGATGATGCCTTGTCCTTACATATAAAGCGTGGTCCGTGAGTCACGTACACTTTTTTCTTTGTGTGTGTGTAACATTTCAGCAATTAACATACAAAAGTGTGCGCCGCTTAATTTGTCTTCTTGATGGCGTGGGGGGGTGGGTGCGTTTCGCCAACGGTGAAGAAATTTAATTGCGGAATTATAAATTAACGCAAGAAATAAAACAAACCGACGTAGGACATTTCGGACGTTGCCATGGCTACGGTTACGATATACAGGGTGACTCAAAGTAAGTGTCCAACCCGTCAACCACATGTAGTACACAGAAAGAGAAAACAAAAGTTTATATACATAGGGGGGGTCTAATATCCATAGTTTTTCGGATAAAATGCATTGACGATTCAGATATGAATTGGTTGAAGGGTACTATTACAGCTGCGTTGCGTCACAAAGCAATGAACACGTGTGGAATAGAATGAAACACCAGCGTTTACCTTGAAATTAAACTGTAAAACGCTTTTATTTATGGCTTTCTGCGGAAATAATATATAATATTCGAATTTTGGACTTGTGTAGGTAGGTATACGTAAGAAATGAATCATGATTTCCATTTTGGATTCAAAGGAGGTTGATTTTTGAAATGCCTCTGATAGATTTTTCTCTTGCAATTTTGTACTTGCATGACCTTAGTGAATACGTTCCTAACGAGTCGGAAATTTATTCTGAATCATCCTGTATACATTTCATAGGGCCCTCGTAGTGCCGGATTATAACGCACAGCAACGCCATGCCCAGAAATTATTCAATGTCTGATAATAAGTATTAACTGCCCGTCGCATTTCTTTTCCAAATTATCTGAAATCGAAAATCTTATAAACAAAGATCGGAAAAAAATATGGAACTCAATCTCATTCTCATAAGCGGCGGTATCCCGATCGTCTATTTTGCGTTTGCTACCGTATATTCATCGCATTGATAGCCCGACGCTCGTGAACTGACGGCGAGCGTGCGCGTTGGATTCAGGAGACGGTGACCGTGAATATCCATACATACAAATGTCCTAAGCTTGCTTATAATCGAAAAAAGGGAAGAAATTTTTATAAAAATCGAACCATATTAAATCGTTTATTAATAAATGGGATATTCTGTTTTTTCTTTTACTTCGGAAGAGTACTTAGAAATTTTGGCGCTAAAAACGAGCTTCGTCGTTAGCCATTTCCGGTCAGCTACCAATGGCAACGTTCGTTTTCAGCGCCAAAATTTCAAAGCACTTCTCCGAAATAAAAAAAAGCAGAGCAGTAGTTCAAATAAGTATTGTTGATGGAAGTCAGCAGTCCCACTTTGTTATTTTTGATTTTCCCAATTTAATTTAAGGACAAGGATGAAGATAATTAACATGAATAGAAATAATTTTCATCGATTACCAAAAATTCAAGGTCACAATTTATATCATATCATTTTATTGTACTATTATATCACGATTATAATAAAATTGACAGCGGATATTATTTTATTCGGTGGTCTCAGAAAAAGATTTTTTTTCATCGATTCCATCGATAATTTGTTAAATTCAAGGTAACAGTTTGAATCGTCGAAAAAATGACAATCGGTTTACTTTAATTAAACACAGCTCTTCGGTGACAACAAAAAACATTTGGCGATCTAATTTTTATTTTTCGTGGATTGCATTCGATTATCCAACGAAAACAATTGACGATCCTTTGTTCTTTAAATTTAAGAATTCGATTACTAAGAAAAAGTACAAGTAAGGGTAGCCCTCCCTGTTTTCATCAAATTGCATCCGATCATTAAAGTTCATTCACTCATTCATTCAATTGAAGGCAAGCATTCAGTTAATAAAAAAAATTGACAATCGATTGACGACTGCCTATCACAAAACGAACAATTGACTAGCGAGTGCGACGACTCCTGAGAATCCGATTATCAAAAATATTGACAATCCTTTTTTCCTTATCTCAATGCAAATGAACACGACAAAAAAAACAACTGCCGAAAATTTTTTTTTCCTCGATTGCATTCGATCATCGCTAAGAATTCGATTATAGAAACAAATGAGAATCGGTGTTATTTTATACAGTGCTAACACACAATTGGCGATCCTATTTTTCTTTTCATCGATTGCATTCGATTTTCTGATGAAGAAAACAATTGACGATCGGTTGTCCTTTAATTTTAATTGCATTCGATTATCTGTTAAAATCAATTATCTGCGAAAAAGAAAACAACTGACGATCGGTTGTCCCTTAACTTTAACACATAAATTGCATTCGATTATCCGTTAAATTCAAAGCTGAAGAACAATTAGGTTGCGAAAAAATTTAAAAAATGACGATCGATATTTTCTGTGGAATGAACTGTTTTGATTGCGTATTTTACCGCCATGCAATAAAAAAAACATGAAACAAAATCGATTTTCCTTAAAAATAAGCGACAATCGTTTTCCAAACTGCTAATTGTTATTTTCCCTAATTCCTACTAAAGTTGAACGTCAAAATTCGATTATAAAAAAACAACTGACGATCGATACCGACCGAGATCTTTTTATCTTTAATCAATAATAATCGATTATTTTTCTTCAATGCAATGAGGCACAAAAAGCCAACAACAAAAACAAAAACGAGTGACAATTGTTTTCCTAAATGATTGATTGTGGCAATGAGAGTCAATATTCGATTATAGAAACAATTAACAACAGATGTTTTCTATTGGCCGAGTTTTTTTCAACAAATTGACAATCGATTTTTCTTCGACGAATTCAGTGACGCCGACAATAACGACAAAAACAATTGACAGTCGTTGTTCCGTTTGATTGAATGACCTCAAAGCGTTAAAACTGAATTATAAAAGAAATATTATTGATGGATGTATGTATATTGCGTAAAGCAAAACAATTGACAATAATGGAAAAAGGAAAAAATTATTATTTTTCATTCACTTGAAAATGTTCAAAGATGGAGGAAACCTATATTTTCTTTTTGCTAAGTGCACACAAATAAAATAAAATGGATTTTTCTTCTTAAAAACAAGTGACAATCGTTTTTCTAATTGATCGACCGTGAAATTGAATGTCAAAATTCGATTATAGTCAACAGTAACGGTACAAGCAAATGCCAATCATTTTACTAAAAAAATTGAACGTCAAAATTCGATTATAAAAAACAATTGACAATCGATTTTTTCTAATGACCGATTTTTGTCTTTATAATTATTAATTAATCATTTAGAAAAATGTCACCGTCAATCACGTAGGAAAGTAATTGTCATTTGTTTTGTCTGTGTTGCTGGTTTTTGATTGATTGATTATAATCAATAATAATAATTGATTTTTCTTCAAAGCAATGACGAAGAAAAACCAACAACACAAACAAAACAAGCGACAATCGTTTTCCTAAATGATTCACGGTGGCATTTTCCTAAGTGATTTATGGTGGCAATTAAAGTCAACATTCAATTATAGAAGCAACCGACATTTTCCATTGGCCGAGTTCTTTCTTTCTTTTATTTCGGTGCAAAAATTCTTAGACGATGACGAATCGATTTTTCTTCTTCGACGAATTCAACGATAAAAAAAATTGACGGTCGTTTTTCTGATTGATGAATGTTCGTGAAATTTTACGTTAAAATTGAATTATAAAAGAAAAAAAAACTATCAGAAACTATAGAATTATAAAAGAAAAGAACTATCGGAAACTATAGAATTATAAAAGAAAAGGACTATCGGAGTTGCCTAAAGAAACAATTGACAATCGAAAAAAATATTTTGTCCTTTTTGATTCACTTGAGAACGTTCAAAGATGGACGAAACGTATATTTTTTTTTTGCTCAGTGCATCATTTTGATTTTTTTTCTCTCATTTGAACCCGAAAGATTCAGGAAAACGCTCGGTAACAATCGGTTTTCCCGTCGATTGAAACCGAGTACCAACAAAGAATGATGAAACGATAATAAAAAACAGTAGACGATCAGTTTTCTAATTGATTGTCACTAAGTATATGAAGTTTGAAGCTCGTAACTGACTTTAAACTCCCGCGTACTTATCGCTAGAAAGCGGCCAGCTTTAGGTTGTTGGTATCGAAAATAGGCAGTTTGTCATGAACGCAATCGTGTACAAGGTGTTGAATGAATGTGGATGAGTAAATATAAAATAAACGTACGAGATTCCGTGAACATATTTTTTTTTTAATTCGGCGGTTATGATTTGGAGCAAGGTAACGCAAGTTGGAGGAACCCCTTCCTCCGCAACGTTAGCTGTGCGCTTAATCTCGACAACCAATGACACATGAAACTGTTTTATGACTTCTATGAAACCTCATTCGATTCTTAAATAGTTCATTGTTACCGTGCCGTTTATCGAACAGTGAATTTTTCGTATTTTTATGCCCATGCCTGATCTGAACCTTATGTCTTCCGCTTCCTGCTCATTATCATGATCACCAACGGCGCTAGTTAATTAACTATCATAAACACCAACGAATTGATCGTCCTCAAACAGTGCCGCTCCTCTATTTATCCCGTAGCCGAGGGAGCCACCGCACCGTTGCATGTGTAACTCACGCCGCTCCTTTTCCAGGATACACCCGCAATCCCCGTGATGATTAACGACAGTAAAAAAGGACATTATTTATTTCCTCGCAGGCCACTAAGCCAGCAGTGTCCTTGTTCTAGTCCGTTCACATTTTTTAATCGAACCAAACAACGAAACAACACAATACTCCTTCCTTCACAATGGATGGCGGTTTGTTAATTGGACGCGTCCGTTTCCAAGTCACGGACAGGTAAAGTCTGCGCGAATTTTGTTTTTTTTTTTTTTTAATTGGTGCCCGGCCGCTAACAGGACTATTATGAATTGGTCTAAGTCGGCGATAAATCATTTTTATGCAAACAGACAATTACATCACCGCCCGAAGCGGCCATCTAGCCTAGGAAATGATTCATAAATTTATGGAGATTAATACGGGAAAGAGAGCCCATGAATGCCGCTGCCGGATCACGTTCTCTTGTGGAGCGAAGGCGTTCCGGCTATTAGAATAAATTTTTGCATGAATTAGGACCGCCAATGTCATGTTCTTTTGCTTTTACGTGAGAAACGAAAGGAGAGTCAAAAGCTGTGTAGTACATGCGAACTTACAAGGAAAAATCAAGATCTTGCGGTGTGCAAAAATAAAATTTGAATTCAATTCGTGCTCGATTGTAATTTAACAAACTCGGAGTAAGTACAATTTGGAAAACATTAAGAAGAAATGATCTTGATGGCTTCTACATTAGACTTCTTTTGGCTTTCGGAATACCATGTGGCAATGCCTATGGGACGTTTCGTCTTTCTTGCTTCGGGGCTTCAGAACTGTTTCTGATGATGTTCTTTATCGCTGCTGCTGTTGCTCGTGTGATAGTGATACTGATCAGTAATTATATCGACTTTTCAATTAAAAAGTTCATCAAGTAGACTTCGATTTTTTTGCTTTTACGTGAGAAACGAGAGGAGAGTCAAAAGCTGTGTAGTACATGCGAACGTACAAGGGAAAAAAAAATCAACATCTTGCGGTGTACAAAAATAAAATTTGAATTCAATTCGTGCTCGGTTGTAATTTAACAAACAGAGAGTAAATAAAATTTGGAAAACATTAAGAAGAAATGATCTTGATGACTTCTACATTAGACTTCTTTTGGCTTTCGGAATACCATGTGGCAATGCCTATGGGACGTTTCGTCTTTCTTGCTTCGGGGCTTCAGGACTGTTGGTGATGATGTTCTTTATCGCTGCTGCTGTTGCTCGATGGGAAGTAATACTGATCAGTAATTATATCGATTGTTCAATTAAAAAGTTCATCAAGTAGACTTCGATTTTTCTTTATAAAATTGGGGCCTCTTCACTTGTTCACTAGTTTTAACCACGAAACTATTGTGCAGCACGTCTTAAAGTAGTGCAATATCATTTTAGGTTATGTCAGGTTAAGTTGTCAGTAAAATATTACAATTCAAGTGATTCGTCAAATAATGACAATTATTCTTGGTTTAGGAAATCATTCCATTTTTGCTTTATCTTCTTTCATCAATAAATCTAAACCAAGTTGAAGAATCTTTCAATTAAAATCTCCTTATACAGGACGATTTGTAAGAAGTCACAAGTATCTCGTTTTGAAGAGCTTAAACAGCGACATCCTGCGATCGTTGTTTGACCTGACATTGCATTAGGATTGACAAATTATATCTGCTTCAATTTGACAATCCTGATGCAGTGTCAGGTCAAAAAAGGTTTGCTACATACTAAATCAACCCATACAAGGCGGCTATGCTTGTCATTTTGCTTTGCAGTGGAACTCTTGAGCTACGCTTCTGCTGACGAAGCCCCAAATAGGGCTGAAGCAGCTATACGATAGAGGATGCTCAAGGAATTCACTGCACTAAACTTTACATTTAACTTTACAAGGAGGTCTACTGACACAAGAAAAACAACAAACTCTGTCTTTCTAGGAAAATTAAAACTTATTCTGAATCATCCTGTATACAGTTCATTGGGCCCTCGTACTGCCGGATCATAACGCACAGCAACGCCATGCCCAGAAATTATCCAATGTCTGATAATAAGTATTAACTGCCCGTCGCATTTCTTTTCCAAATTATCGGAAATAGAAAATCTTATAAACAAATATCGGATAAAAATATGGAACTCAATGTCATTCTCATAAGCGGCGGTATCCCGATCGTATATTTTGCGTTTGCTACCGTACATTCATCGCATTAATAGCCTGGCGCTCGTGAACTGGCGGCGAGCGTGCGCGTTGAATTCAAGAGACGGTGATCGTGAATATCCATACAAATGTCCAAAGATTGCTTATAATCGAAAAAAGGGAAGAAATTTAATAAAAATCGAACCATACTAAATCACTTATTAATAAATGGGATATTCTGTTTCTTTTTTCTTCGGAAGAGTACTTTGAAATTTTGGCGCTAAAAACGAACTTCGTCATTAGCCATTTCCGGTCAGCTACCAATGGCAAAGTTCGTTTTTAGCGCCAAAATTTCAAAGTACTTCCCCGAAATTAAAAGAAAGCAGAGCTGTAGTTCAAATAAGTATTGTTGATGGGAGTCAGCAATCCCACTTTGTTATTTTTGATTTTCCCAATTTAATTCAAGGACAAGGATGAAGATAAATAACATGAATAGAAATAATTTTCCATAATTCCATCGATATGCTTCAATTTGTCAATCCTAAATGGATCAATCAGGTCAAAAAACGGTTTGCTACATATCAAGTCAACCCATACAAGGCGGCTAAGCTTGTTATTTTGGTCTGCAGTGGAACTCTCGAACTTCGCTTCTGCTGACGAAGCCCCAAATAGGGCTGAAGCAGCTATGTAGAGGATGCTCGAGGAATTCACTGCACTAAACTTTACATTTAACTTTACGAGGAGGTCTACTGACACAAGAAAAACAACAAACTCTGTCTTTCCAGGAAAATTAAAAGTATTAAAATTTTTGAAAATGAAAATACAAAATGAGAAACTAATAAAAAATTAGATTAAAGTAAAGGTAGATATTATGTTTTGAAAGGAAAAGGGGGCGGACATCACATTCAATTTTATAAAAAGACGTCTAGCTTTGATACATGTAGGGATGTAAGTATGGTTGCCTAATTAACTGATAAAAAAGATCGCCTTTAGTTGCAGACGATACCAGTTTTTGAAATAACAGGTAAAGAACAAATGTTTGTTTTTAATTTATTTAAAAACTATTACCTGTTTGGCGCGGCTGCAACCGAAAGCGCCCCTTCTTGCGAGTTAGTTATGCAACCCTACCTACACATTTGAAACGCATTTAGTTAACTATTATAACACGACCACCACACATTTCGAATACAAATTAAATAAAATACCATTGCAAGCTGTACAACTCATAGTCATGGCCTGTCAGGGACTTTCTTTATGCTTATATGACCAGTGGCCCAGTGGCGTAGCAAGGTTCGTGCCACCGGGGTGCAAGATGACGCTCGATATCAATAAGCAATCAATCAATCAATAATAAAAGAAAAGATTAAAATGAATAAAATAAACAAAAATGGGAGGCGACACTTTCATTGCGGTAATATTAAAAGAAATTGTTTCGTTTTTAATTCGCTTAGATGGGATTTTGTTCGGCGAACAGAAATCATAAAACAATAACCGTAAAATCGTAAAACAATAACAATGCCAACAATGTGACAATTTCAGAACATAAATAAACCAAACTTTTACGAAATAATTTTGGAAGAGATCGAAGGGGTGAGCAGTGAATTTGAACCGACCTGTACATTAATCATTTTTTTTTTTAGTTTTAAGAAAATATTGTGATTTTGACAATTCAAACAAACAAGTCTAGCGAATATAAAAAACGATTAATTGCAAAATGACAATTTTACACTAAACGAGATGTAAAAGACTGGGTACGTCGTACGAAATATTTGAATCAACCTGTATATGTATCAATTACGGGAAGTATTTTTTTTAATGAAGAAAAACGTAATGACCAGTATCTGCAAAGGAAGGATTTTCATAAAATGGATAGACCGAAAACTGAAATTAATCATTTTTTTAGTTTAAAAAGGAATAAAAAAATCATTAGATTAATTGACGTATCATATTTTAATTTCCAAAGTTACATTAATGGAAGGTCAACAAAAATTTTAATGGGCCCGGTACAAGGTATATTTCACCAGGCAATTATTTTGTAATGAATTCAAAAATATAGAGTATAACATAATAATTCATTTTTACATTTTATTCTTCTTCATGACAAGAAAATACTCACAAAACTTAATAAAAAAGTTTAAAACAAAGATGACTGCATAAAAATAATCAAGAACACGTTACTGTTTTTGTCGTTGGAGTGTCAAATAACTTTCACTTCGCCCTTTACAGAATAGATTTAATATGACACGAAACTTAACCAATACTGGGCCCAGGCAGCGCTCAAACACACAAATTGTTCCCCGTTATTACGGCACTATTCACAAACATGATTAAAAGAAGTTCTAAAAAGAAACAAACATATTCTTCTACAAGTCAGTTTTGAATGAAACTGATTAGCTTTTATGATTAGCTTTCTGCTTATCTTCTTGAAGTGTGGCACTCGACGTTAACTGTACTCATATCATATCAAACTGGGTCCATTGACGTCCTTCAGACTCCTGCGACCTGCTGCATCCCCAAACACTACGCCAATGTAACTCTTCAACCTTTTTCAACCTTCACAACCTGTGCTGCACAAAAGGCGTAACTAGCACATTTTCAATTCAAATTTCGTCCAAAATGTAACAGCTTTTATGGTCAACCTAACATGTCTAGATTTATTAAGCATAGATCCTTGGCTCCACTAAAATAGAGAATCATCACAATTAAAATGATTGTTTATAACCAAGTCGAGAGAGGTTGCTCTCTCAATACAAACAAATAAAACTTACAATCCCTGTAGACATTTGCATTCAAAACGCAATTCCCCGTCGAAACTCGTGCGAAATTAACGGCACGAAATTATTCGTGATTTAGTTTTGGAGAGAACAAGGGCACGTTATGTAATGCAGTTTACACGTGAATACAATTTCCTGCACGTGATGGTTTTATAAAATACCGATTTCATTTCAGGTACAATCGATAATAATAACAAAGTCGCAGTTGTGTTGGCCGGCTTTGGAACTCGGAATTATGAAAAATTCAAATAAAGGGGGCATCCACGTGCTCGTACAAGTTCCCAGACAAGTATGTCGAAACATAAAAAAAAGTTAACAACCGCCAAATCGTTCTTTTTTTTAAATTTCTTCACAAAGAAAGGAAGGCTTAGAAATTATTTATATCGTCCAAGTAGTTGTTTACGCAGTCGTAAATGTTGACGATAAATTGCATGATGATAGTTGATATATGTATTTTTAATAACATGTAACATGAAATCGCTGCGATTACATCAAGTGTTCAATTGCAAAGACTTTGAATTTTCTTGTTTAACATTGCGAAGCATGTTATGAACAAAATTTTCATGAAACGTCGCTTTAGATTATGTGAGGTTAGGTTATCAGCAAAATACCATTACAGTTTGACAACTGTCATCCATTCAACGTCAGTAAAACATCTTCTTTCGTCAGAAAATTAAACTAACTTCTTCATTTAATACTTCTTATCGATGTATTATCATTTTTAATGTTTTACTGAACGTTCTAGGCCAGAAAACGTGCGACTTACTGAATTATTGTAGATGGCTACAACACTTTATTGTCTTCTTAACTTTAATTGCGGTCTTTGCATCATAATAAGCAATTCCTGTCGCTATTGATGTACTTACTAAATTGCGTCGCTTGTGCTAAGACAAACTGTTGTATTATTTTTTGTTGACACATACGTATATGTTCACGACATTGTCCGGGCGTGTGGATGGATACCTCTTAATAACGCACATTTTTATAATTAATTGAGTTACATCGTCGCCTCAGTGTCAGAAAGATCTCTCGTTTAATCAGCTGTTGAACCTCACTGACCGTTAAAAAGAGAAAGGAGTTTCATTTCACTCTCAGCTAACTTCCAGAATTAATACCTTGTATAATTAGAAGAAGGAAAGTTGGTTTTTAATTAGGTTCGCGCGCAATTGTTTGATTGCTGTACCTAATTCATTAAAGTTTACTACGGTGATGATGAATGGAATGAAGCCGTAAATTTTCGACTGCTCTTTAAATACAAACAAACATAAATTAAATAAGTAATTTTTTTTTTGTTATAAGATTTGTTGCGGACACTAGGAAAAATTGAGGTTTTTGTCGACGTTTCGCTGATGTTTGTTTGACATCTTCTTCAAGCATGCTTTTCAATCGAGAAATACTATCGACAATAAAATTAAATAGACAAATATTTGCCCAGTTGAGATGTTTGCGATCATCAGGAGCAATGAGTTGTTTTACCTTCGTTAAACAATCGGCCGTTATGTAATCCAGTGCGCGGATACAATGGACGACTTCGTCATTTTCTATTAATAGAGGCAAAATAAATAATGGCAGATATTTACGTTTATGTGCGCCTGAAAGACCTATTATTTCTATTAGCTCTCGAAGGTAAGATAACACATAAAATTAATTGTTTGCATAAATAATAATGAGCGTGATTTAATGAGTTTCGCGTTCACGTTAATGACAAACAAAATCAAAAATTATGTACGTACACAATTGTTCGAATATTTTTATTTTTTGATACATATTTTCTATTTCAGGATAAATTTGAAATATCAACTGAAAAACGGAGATTGATAACTGCGTTTAATGATGCGCCCGCAGTTCTGCCAATCTTGTCTACTGTTGGCTGTCTGAATATCAGGCTGAACTTGTTCACGTGGGATACAATCATTTATGAAGTCCCTGTATATTTAATTTTCTAATTAATCAGAACGTAAAACAACTTTGTTTGATAGATTTCTTTTATGTTTTGTTTCCCAGTTGATCTATCTGATTGTCACGCTTGAAAAATAATATTCTGAATTAGTTTACTTTTTGGATTTTACACAAAATTCAACACGCGCATTTTAGACATGATAAAAATCGTCAGGTTGCATTTCACAGGTGCGGTTATTGACGGGGGTTTGGCATGGATTGACCGACGCGACGCGACCCGACGTGACGTTTGCTTGCGTTGCAGATCAAGTCTCTTAGGTCATGGAACGTACGCGAACGAACGTGTAATAAAGGGAATTCCATGTCATTAAACCGTACTTGCGCTGCATTGGCGGCTTTTATTTTTTATTAAAAAGCAAGTAACGCGCTCGCTTTTTAACTGTGTTTTCGCGAGACGCTGACTTCTTCATATTCATCCGTTGACCCGAACTTTCAGAAAACGCATTTTTTGGCATCCAGCACGGGTGAGAGAAGGGGGGAAGTTATAAATCAGGGGGAAGTCAGCAGTTTGTGACTCAGTGGTAATGTTCTTTAATGTAATTTGTTTTTCACAAATCATAGGTCACGTGATGTACAGGATTAAATGAAGTCCCGATGTAATCACAATCACGTATTGAATCCAGTTATAACATAACTAAAATTCCAAAAACATAGTGTTCCGAAACCGATTAGAAGCAACATTCTCACCACAAGACCAAATCGTTTTGAGTCTTATTAAAAAGGTATAGAAAAGATTCTTATTTTAATTAGCATAAAACTCCTGAATAAAGTAGGTTAAAATTATAACAAATTTATTAATTTGCGCGTAAACACGTTCAGCACCGGATACTCTTACACTTAAGCTTTGTTTATCTAGCAATTATTAATTTAGCTAATGACCTTAATGGGCCTCGTCTCGAACTCGGCGTGAGTAATTAGCGGCGCTAATGAACCAGAAAAAGTAGATCTAAGGCAGGATGACGTGGGAATAAGCAAATATAAGAGGAGGAGAAGAAGGAGAACTTCGTGTAATAAGTAAAGGAAGAAACGTGAACAATGCAGGTATGTATGAGCATACAATCCGGCGACCGCTAAGGGTCACGTACACGGGGGGATAATTAATAGAGACGTGCGAAAGATCCCATAGGCGGTGTCTTGTACTAATACGGCACAAGCCGCGCTTTATAATCGCAATAATAAAAACATTAGCGATTATTTCGCCGGCGAGCAACGGTTAAAGGTAACTGTACACGTTTCTACAATTGATTTTCGTCTTTGGAAGCGGACACCACGCTCCGGGCACGCCGTTGCTTTTCGATTCGTTCGGAATTTAATCGCGATTAATAAAGCGAATCCGGGCCGAGAGTTAACTCTTTATCTGGTTGCGATTGTGAATGATTAGATGTATTTGCCACCTGCTTGCGTGTGCGAAGTGCCAGGCGACTTTCTAATGACTTGGCACGCTCGGCTAACTCAAACGTATTAGACGCGATGGCGACGAAAAATTACATCATTTTTCTAATGTCTGTTTTGTTGACGAAAATACAGATATCACAAGTACAGGCAATCTTCGTTAAAGGTATTATCGTTGTAACCAATCACGTATCACTAAGGATGGGATAGATAAATTCAGAAAATTAAAACGAAAATCAGGTGTAAAATGCAGCATGTTGTAGTTGTATAATTAGGAACTTTAGAATTTAAGAAAGTTTATGCATTCTCGATATGTCTGTGAAGCACGAACATGAGGTCTATTCTGTTACAAAACCGTTAAATTTTTAAATGTTGTTGCTACGGTAACAACTAATCATGGAACTGTATTTTAAATTTTAAAGGACCTCTAAATTTTAACAGCCCGTTAATAAGTTGCAGAATCCGCCCCTATGTTTGTTTAAATTTTTGGTTTGGAAATATGATGCGGGGATGTTTGGCCCAGGCAGGCAAAGAAACGGGAAAGATTACGACAGTCTGCCGAGGGTTAGCGCGGAGGAAAAACATATGCATAAGGGCGTTAATGAGTTGCACCGCGAGTGAGTCAAAGCCAAAATCAAAAATATAGAAAGTATTCAAGGAAACAATGTAATTATCTAAACGCATTAAAGGAAAGCAGATATGATGTGGACTGATCGAAAATAATCGAGTTATTGAAACACAGGTGTCCTTAGGAAGGACATATAATAATTTTAAAAAATAATAATAAATTATCTATGTTTGTTTAAATTATTGGTTTGGAAATATGATGCGGGGGTGTTTGACCCAGGCAGGCAAAGAAACGGGAAAGATTGCGACAGTCTGCCGAGGGTTAGCGCGGAGGAAAAACATATGTATAAAGGCGTTAATGAGTCGGGCCGCGAGTGAGTCAAAGCCAAAGTCAAAAATTATAGAAAGTATTCAAGGAAACAATGCAATTATCTAAACGCAATAAAGGAAAGCAGATATGATGTGGACTGAGCGAAAATAATTGAGTTATTGAAACACAGGTGTCCTTAGGAAGGACATATAATAATTTTTCAAAAAAATAATAAATTATCTTAGAAAAGATGGGACAGTAAAGTTCAAAATCTAGAAAAGTCGTTTCCTAAGTGTCACCAAAATACGTATACTGGATGCGCCACTGCAAGTAGGCACACACGATCGTCCACGAAGCAGTATCATCGCATCAGAAAGTGTTGGAGTAGATCAGGAGTTCCCAACAGGTCGGTATCGGCCCTTTCGGGCTCATTGAGAATCCACAAGGGGTCAATAGATAAAACTATGTGGATCAAGTGGGGGTCGATGTTATGAATTTTTAAATAAGGCTCACCCAAATACAGTTTATTCAAAAAGATATAGAAGATTAACGAATGATATGAAATAGATTTGAATTATACATTGTACAGTGATGAACATAGAATATAGTACATAGATGAACATAGAAAACGAGACACTCTTTCTTCCTAAATAGCATAATAATCAAACTTCTAAGCATTTCAATCGCTTTACTTTAATACATATAATACCATATAATAATTAAATTAATTAAAGTCTTTAATAAATGAAGAAGAAGAATAAACAGGATTAATTGATTTTTTTTAATCAAAAATAAAAATAAAATTGAATCAAATCGAATCAACCACAAACAAAAGAACGTCGATGAAGTAAGGACGAAAATGAAAATTTTGTAAAATCAAAAAACCATAATTAAAAATTTAATTTACAAATACTAACGAAAAAGTACACATAAATCACATTGGAAAATAAAATAAAGTCGAATACTAGAAAAACGGCGATAAATCGACGGAATTAAAATATAAAAAATCATATCGAGTGCAAGAAAGAAAAAACAAAAAAAGACGTGATTAAATGATAACATAATAAGATAAATAAGATCGTGCCAAATAAAACAAAAAAATAAAGTCAAATGAGGAACAAGCCAAATAAAAGACGATCGATGACAAAACAAACTCAGATCAAGTGAAAAACAAACTACCATCAAACGATAATTAAAAATAAAATAAAATCAAACAGAAGACACTTGCAATAAGAAAAGATAATATATTGACAGTTAAAAAAAAGGAAAACCAATTAAAATCTCGAATAAACGAAAAAATAAAAGTCGATCAATTTATTATAAATCAAAAATGGAATTAAATAAAATTAAATGAGGAACAAAAAACAAACAAAAAACGATCGATGACGAAGACAAGATAAAAGTAAAAATTCTTTACGGTCAACTAAGAATAATTCAGACCGTCGTCAATAGCATTGATGCATTTTTAACCGAAAGGTTAAAGAGAGAAAAAAAAACAAGAGAATTAAATTGATAATTCAAACACGAAATAAAGTCAAATCGAAGAAAAAAAAGACAAAAAACGATCGGTTTATGAAAAAGAAAACAAATTAAACAATAGAGCAATTTAATTAAATTGGAAATGGAGTTGATGGATAATGTTTATTTTGTTTTAGAGGTGTAAGGGGCGAAAGAGTAATTCAGACCGCCACCTGTTGTGCGAAAACGAAACATATTTTAACTGAATTTCCTGTATTACAACATTTCATCTTCACGCCCGACCTTCCAGCAAAATCTTAATCTTCTAATTTCGCAATGATATTTTATTTATTTCGAAATTAAATTGTAAATCAAGAAGGTCGAGCCAAAAAATTTCAGCGCGCCATCTTTTAGTCAAATTATTTACAGCACCATGATTTATTTATCTCATTTATCTTCGTTTGTTTAAAAATGGAAAGTTGCTTTAGTTGATCTTCATGAACGCGATTTTTTTTTAATTACATAAATCGAAAATATAGAAACAGACTGCGTCAGAAATTATTTAGAGCGCCATCTCTCGTCAAAAAGATAAAACCCATTTAATCTAAATGCTTTAAAAAATATATTATCTAACTAATTATTTTCAAGAAACATTCAAAGGAGGCATCATGATCATCATCATGATCATCATTTAGAGCGCCATCTCTTGACTAAGTATAAATTACTTTATTCGAATTTTAAACAGAACTACATCACTGACGTTCTCATTTCGATTTCTAAATTTTAAAAGTTTTAAAAAGATTATTTATATTTTTTTAGTAAGTAATCATTTACAGCGCCATCTACTGATCAAATGGAAAACTATTTTCGTCGAATAAATCACCAAATAGTACTGACCGTTGCTTGCACTTTTAAATTAAATTTAAATAAATTTTAAATTAAATCTAGAAGGTCCGGCGAACATTTTTCAGCGCGTCATCCTTTGGTCGAATTATTTACAACACCGTCACCTGGCTCATTTATATTCATTTGTTTACATTTAAAAATGAAAGGTTGCCTCAATTAAACTTTCAAGATAATAATATCCTCGGTGAAAGAATTTTTTTTTTTAAACTTAAATCGAAAATACAGTATCAAACTGCGTTAGAAATCATTTCGAGCGTCATCTCTTGACCAAAAGTAAATTATTTTTTAATTGAATTTGAAACAGTATTACATCGCTGACGTTTTCATTTCAATTTCTAATTTTAAAAGCTTTACAAAATTATCTATTTTCTTTTAGTAACTAATCATTTTCAAGAGAAACTAAAGCAGGCGTCAGCATCATCACCATCATCTTCTACAGCGCCGTCTGTTGACCAATATCAAAAACTATTTTTAGTCGAACAAATCACTAAAGCTTTTATCAAAGATTCATCATCATCATCTCTTACAGCGCCATCTATTGACCGAAATGGAAAACTGTTTAATGCCCGATTTCTTCACCTTCTGATAAATTCATCTGCCAGGCGTTATCCTTAGAAGTCATAGTCTCGATAATAGCTTCCAAGGATATTACCTGGCAGATAAATTTATCAAGAGGTGGCATTAGTCGACTAGTTGTTGCTTACACTTAAGTGTTACACAAAGTTTGAAATTATTGTTAACTCGTGTTTCTCACCTCGGTTTACATTACTTAAATCTTTCCCATGTTTAATTGGTATTACACGTACTATAAGGTGAGGCAAACAGAAAAAAAAGGATAGCACGCCATAGAATGACGCAGTCTGGATTGTGAAACACGGCGAATCATAAATCTCTGAAAGGAAGAAGAAGCATTGAGGTGCCTAGAAGAAATGAATGCCGTCGATTTGGATCCATTCTAAAAGGAACAAGCAGAAGATAACAGAAGAAGAGAAAGAAGAAATGAATGCCGTTGATTTAGATCCATTCTAAAAGGAACAAGCAGAAGATAACAGAAGAAGAAAAACTTGTTTTCCTTTGCAGTTCAAGATGATCTGTTTTTTTTCTTTAATCTTCCAGATCGTTAGAAGACGTGGTCTAATGAAATTCTTTGTTATTCCATCTTCCAAAACTCGTAGATAACAGTAGTTATTGTATTGTATCACCGAAATAATCCGGAGGCGTATCGAAATGCGAATCAATTACGAGCCTCTGTACGTGTGTGAGTTTGCATACATAACTAGCTGCAGATTGTTACTAGAAACGACATTGCGTAGGCAAAACATCGCATTCCGCAAGTAGAAAACCGACCACAAGTTTTTTTTCTTTTTTTTGCAGAAACGTCCGGCCTCGATCATCATCCATCTGCAAGTACAATTTGCCTTGCGCGAATTTCATTTTATTTCATTCCCCTCTTACTCACACCGCGAAAATAAACTTGCAAAGCAGAGATTCGCTAACGATCGTAAACATTTCGAATTCCCCATGATTCAGGACGAAACTGCCGTAAATATTTACGCCTTCGATGCTTATTATTAGAAGGTATTCTTCGTGTTTTTGCAAAACCGGATTTTTGTTTTTTTTTGCTTATAGTAGGCTAACTGTGTACATAAATAATGTGGAGCAGGGTAGTTCCCAAATTATTGCGCGAAAAGAAAGCGTGTGAACCTGAACCGTCGCCTCGTATCAAATTACGCGTTTAATTAATTAATTAATTAAATCCGTTTTTGTATTTATTCGAAACACGCGCGCGCAAGCATCGGGACTTTCCCTTTCTTCGCCTCCTCCTAATGACGCCGGGCTCCGGAGGAGAAGACAATAATGTTCTAAACGCGTGCATTTGCATAAACAATCGGGTGCATACATACATTTAATATGCGCTCAGCACATGTCTTTATTCTTCCGTTATCAACGGCCAGTAAACGTGACCTTAATGCCTGGTTTTACATAAATAAACGTTGCCTGCTAGATAAAGTGGCACGTTATCGCGCCAGAAGTGTGTTTTCATCGGACGTAATTGTGTTGATACTTCTCGCGAGTGCGTTTACATCGCGCTCATCTCATTTTTCCAGGGAGATAATCTCCAGAAAACGCAAACACTATGATGATGAAACTGATGCATGTAGAAACGTGGGGAACCAATCCAAAGGTTCTTCCCCCCTCCCATAATGTGAATCACGGAATTACGCAATAGAAGACTTTATCGATAACAGATTTTGAAACAACATCGATTTCCTTTCCTCTTTGCATCTTTGCAACGTCCCATTGACTTTTTTTCCTCTTTGCATCTTCCATGGCCTAGAAAAGAGGTTCCCAATGGTTGATGTAGACCCCATCGCGTTCACCCCACTTTTTCAGAAATAATCTCCAAAACGCAAACACTTGATGATGAAACTGATGCATGCAGAAACATAGGATCCAATCTAAAGGTCCCCCCATAATGTGAATCATGGATTTACACAATAGAAGACTTCATCGATAACAGATTTTGAAACAACATTGATTTTCTTTTCTCTTTTCTCTTTGGATATTGCATAGTGTAGAAATGGGGTTCCCAATGGTTGATGTAGACCCCATCGCGTTCATCTCACTTTTCCAGAAATAATCTCCAAAACGCAAACACTTGATGATGAAACTGTTGCAAGCAGAAACATAGGGAACCAATTCAAAGGTCCTCCCATAACGTGAATCATGGAATTACGCAATGGAAGACTTTATCGATAACAGATTTTGAAACAACATTGATTTCCTCTCCTCTTTGCTTCTTGCATAGCCTAGAATAGGAGTTCCTAGGAGTCGATATTGATCCCATCGCATTCATATCATTTTTCCAGAAACGATCTCCAGAACGTAAAGACTTGGTGATGAAACTCAAACACACGGGGAACTAATCCAAACGACCCATTGATTTTTTTTCCTTCCTCTTTGCATCTTCCATAGTCTAGAACAGAGGTTCCCAATGGTTGATATAGACCCCATCACGTTCATCTCATTTCTACAGAAATAATCTCCAAAATGCAAACACTTGATGATGAAACTGATGCATGCAGAAACATAGGGAATCAATCTGAAGGTCCCCCCATAATGTGAATCATGGAATTATGCAATAGAAGACTTCATCGATAACAGATTTTGAAACAACATTGATTTCCTTTCCTCTTTACATCTTGCATAGCCTAGAAAAGGGGTTCCCAATGGTCTGTATTGACCCCATCCCATTTTTCCAGAAATATTCTGCAAAATGCAAACACTTGATGATGAAACTGATGCATGCAAGAACATGGGGAACCAATCCAAAGGTGCTCCCATAAAGTGAATCATGGATTTACGCAATAGAAGACTTCATCAACAACAGATTTTGAAACAACATTGATTTCCTTTCATCTTTACATCTTGCATAGCCTAGAAAAGGGGTTCCCTATGGTCGATATTGACCCCATCCCATTTTTCCAGAAATATTCTGCAAAATGCAAACACTTGATGATGAAACTGATGCATGCAAGAACATGGGGAACCAATCTAGAGGTCCTCCCATAATGTAAATCATGGAATTACGCAATAGAAGACTTTCTAGATAACAGATTTTTAAACAACATTGATTTTATTATCCCCTTTGCATGTTCCATAGCCTAGAAAAGGAGTTCCCAATGGTCGATATTAACCTTATTGCTTTCATCTCGCTTTTCCAGAAGAGTGTATTATTTATTTCTTTCGTCGAACTGAACGCCATTTGTGAAATTACCTCTCCAGAACACAAACGCTTGATGATGAAACTGATGCATGCAAAGACATTGGGAATCAATCCAAAGATCCCCTCATAAAGTGAATCATGGATTTACGCAATAGAAGACTTCATCGATAACAGATTTTGAAACAAAATTGATTTCCTTTCCTCTTTGAGTCTTGTATAGCCTAGAACAGGGGTCGATATTGACCCCAAGGGGTTGATGAAGTCCAAAAAAAGTCGATGAACCTGTAGAGGTCGGTTGGGGGGTCAAAGAAAATCTACGAGTTCCTTTGAGGATCATCTGTTAAACAAGATCTATTTTATATTGCTTGTATTTAATTTTTTATACATCACAGAGGAACAGCGCCCCCTATAAAAATCCTTTGATTTCCGTTGAAAATATCCTGAGTTAGTTATTAAAAATACTTTTACTTTTTTTTTTTTAATAAACTGAGAAGACGCAATTTTTAACGAGACTGTCAGACCGTCATTAAATATTAAAATTCGATTAAAATAAGTCTGGTCAAGAGATGGTGCTTTGAATACTTCCTTTCAAGATTGGTAACATTGATATTGCATCCAGCAGGTTGTTTCGTTGTAGTTCGAAGCTCTTCCCCCCGCAAAAGTAACTCATGACGTCACACGAAACTTCTATCCATCACAGCGAAGTAAATAGAAATATTGGGTGATTAAAGCACTTTCTAATTTAATAGTAGAATTTATTCTAGCGACCGGTTGCAGTCTGCTAACGTCGAAAAAGTTTATTCTAGCGACCGGTTTCGGTGTTTAAATCTTCATCAGGCTGCTAATGTCGAAAAAGTAACTTTTTCGACGTTAGCAACCTGATGGTTTCGGTGTTTAAAGCTTCATCAGGCTGCTAACGTCGAAAAAGTTACTTTTTCGAGGTTTAAACACCGCAACCGGTCGCTAGAATAAATTCTACTATTAAATTAGGAAGTGTAATTAATTGTTAAAAGTTAATCACCCAATCAAAATTTACCTAATTATGGACCATAATCAACAATAAATAAAAAGAGTTTTATTTAATCTGTGTCCTGACGCTTGATCGAATCCTAACTAAAAAAGGAATCAATTGTGTTTTCTTATTGGGCACGTAATGCAAAAACCTGATTCAACGCTCAATGGAATTTTTCTGACGTGACATAACGAGCTATGTACTCAAACCAACCCTCTAGATCATAGGTTCTCAAACTTTTTGCGGTCGCCGCCAACTTTGCAAGACAAAAATTGCTTAACGCCCCCCATTCCATCAATAATTCAGAACTTAACTTTTCAATGATTTTCTGATTTCAAAATTTATTATTAACTTCGCCACTCAATTCCCCGTGAACTCGCTACCGCCCCCTAGAACGTCTCAGCGTCCACTGGTGGGCGCTACCGCCCACTTTGAGAATCTATGCTCTAGATCAAGGCAACCTCCTACTACACGGTCCGGCTCTACCAACCTTGATTCCTTTTTATTTTGCAATTTCATTTTGATATAAAAAGATTAAGATATACTATAAAATTGTATGTATACGGTATCCTATTTGAAATTGAAATTAAACAGCTTTAGTCCTTGATCAAGAGATGACGCTGTAAATAAACGCATGATTTTTTGATTTTAGAATTTCACTTTACTTTGGAGAGCAAGGTTATTTCGGAATTAGAAGGTTAGAAATTAGAAGGATCAAGTACTGTTGCGACTAAATTTCATTAAAGCTGTTTTCTTATTTGGCAAAGAGATGGCGCATTTAATAATTCCTCTCACGTCCGCCTTTTTGAATTTTAACTTCAATTTGATAAAAAAATTTCGTAACATGGTATGAAAAGCAAAAACCAAATTCTGCCATTTAATATTAGAAGAAAACGGCTTTCATTGTTGGTCAAGAGATGGCGCTCTAAATAATCCCCATCACATCTTAAATTTCAGATTGTCAATTCAATTTTGAAAATAAAGTCATTGCGAAGATTGAAGGTGAGAACGTCAACAGGAAGACGAAAAATGTCATAACATGGTATAAAAATTTAAAAAAATAAATTGTTGATCAAGAGATGGCGCTATAAACAATCTAATCACATCTTAATTTCAGGTATTCAATTCGATTTTGAAGCAAAAGTCATTGCGAAGATAGTAGGTGAAAACGTCTGGAGGAAGATGAAACTCTGTTACGAGAAAATTCGATTAATATTGCTTTCCTATTTGGTCAAGAGATGGCGTCATCCTTCCTCGTGTACAACTGCTTTTACTACAGAATGTGACGTCTTATCCTGCAAGAATCAGAAAATGAATGACGAAATATGCATAAATGGATCGAATCGCTTCGCCATAAGTCTGTCCAGTCCAGTGAAAATCTTTACAACACATACACATTTTGATGAATGATGATCAATCCAAACGACCCTATAATATGAAATATGGTATTGCGCAGCTGAAGACTTCATCGATAACAGATTTTGAAACAAATTTGATTTTCTGTACACCTTAAAGCTTAAGAAATTTTATTGCAAATCGTTTTTGATTGCAGTGAAAACCTCGAGCAGCCTCTGTACAGCTGTTTCAGCCTTGTTTGGGGCTTCATCAGCAGAGACGTAGCTCGACATTCCCACTGCAGACCAAAAACGACTTGTCCTAAAGCGATCGTTGGATGTCGCTGTGTTATCTGTCTAAAGCTTAAGCTTCAAACTTTTTTTTTTGAAATTCGTGTTTTCTAAATATTCCCAAACACAAATCAACAACGATGTAACGTACGTTCAAATACCAAGTAGCACGTTTGGAGTTGGCTTTGGTTCGATCAACACCCATCGGCCATTTATTGGTCTTATCATAACCGGCTGATGTTAGTATATAAAATGGTATATGTACGATTTGTTTCCTCGTATACAACCGCTTTTACAACTGGATGTAACGTCTTATCCTGCAAGAATCAGTCGATGCCCACGAAGCAAAATTTGCATTCCGGATCGAACCACTCCACCGTCGGCCGACCAGATCGATAAGACCCAAGTGCAATTAGGTTCGTGAACAACAAGGTTCCCTGGCGGCTCGAAAGCGATCGATTATTTCCTGCGAGCGAACTACATATACGACGTACACGTCGATTTATGGCGCGATGTTCTTCGGGACGAACCACGCCATTCGTCAATGTAAGTTGTCGTTCGCGCTGCGGCGTCATCACGCTGACATTTCAATGCACTTCGGAAATGATATAGGAGGTACGCTGTGCACAAGGCGTCGAATATGGAGAGAAATTCCGTGAATAATCGCCATGCATAAATTCGAATTAACAAAAAAAAAAAAAAAGGAAAAGAAAAGAAGACGATGGAGTGAGTAACGGTGCTCGTCAGATAACTGACGTGAATGCAACGCATAACACATCACATCAGTTCCTTTGGGGACTTAAAATAACATAAAGGGGAGAATTCGACATGTGTATGTGGCTGTGCTGGCATGTCCAAAGGAAGTTGCTTGTTGGTCCGGAGCACGGTGAACGATATACTAGGTAACGCCTAGGTAACGCCAAAAGAGCATTCGGCCGTGTTTCGATATGTGCATGAAAGCGCGAGATAAATTGCGAGAACGACAACTGAAAGAGGGGTTCAAACATCGATGTGCGAGAGAGAACGGTGCTTAATCCTTCAGCATGAGATAACATTAAAATATTTGTCGTAGTTACGTGCACGTTCCGAACGCCCGCGCTACTACCTATCGTTTCTTTACCGTGGCCCGGATATAAAATAATATAAAAAAAACATATATTGTTTCGAATTTCAACGCTCCCGGAAAAAATCGTTGTTTACATTAAAAATGCTATGCATTTAAAACAAAATAATGCGCTGGTAATTTAAGAAAAACCGTTTGTTGTTCTACTAATGGCTGATAATTAAAATAATACTTAACATAATCAAATCGTGCGCCTAATTAAATCAGTTTAGTGGTTCACTCTTTTGAGAACAGCGTGGAGCAAGTATAAAGAAGGTTTCAGTAAATTTCAACACCATCTAAAGCGCGACTGGGAAGTTCTTGAATCATCGTGTTTTAGATTTCATCAAGAATTTAATAAAGTAATAATAGTTATCGCGGGGGAGGATGAAATGTTTGGTTTAAAGAAAATGTCATTCGTTCATCTAAAACAAGAAAAAAAAAACATAAAACGTATTTTTAAATTGATTCGATACTTCTGTGTCACTTTGTGCGATATTTTATTTTTTATCCATCTTGACACACGTGCCTTAAATACAAATAAATGCGTATTTTTAAATGTTTTAATATCGACTAATCTGATTCGCATTCTTCAATTTTAAATCATAAATAAGCTGTTCTCCGATAGATGGCGCTAAAAAATATTATTGGCTGATTATATTTAAAACTGTATGTCTTTAAACCGTACATTTACGAATATTCCAAATTTGACGAAAATAGTAGTTGCGACTTCTATCCTACTAAATCACAGAAGATGTTAGTAGGATAGAAGTCGCAACTACTGAAGTATTTAGTTTTTAAAAAAACATATTGTGGTTAGGAGTCAAATTCAAATTTATTGTTAGACAAGCCACAGTCTCCAATACATTAAACATAGAAAGTGTCACTTAACCACTTAAGTAGGACTTAAAATTTTAAGTGAAAGTGGTGCAAACGGGCATTAGAGTTACAAGTTCATTGTAACAATCGAAAAATAAAATCAAAGTACGTCAGAGCGCCATCTCTTTATCAAAAGAAAGAAAACTGTATTAATTTATTGAATTTTAAAAAATATTTCGTCGCTGACGTTCTCATTGCCGCCATTTCATGTCATCTAATTTTAACTTACACAAAATTGTTTTTTCTTTTTTCTGTAACTAAATTATTTTCAAAGAAAACAAAATGAGAGTTAAAGGAGGCATCCTCCTCGTCCTCATCATCATTTAGAGCGCCACCTCTTAGCCAAAAAGCAAACCTATGTTAATCAAATTAAAAAAAAAAATTGGCATCTGCATCTCATCTAATTTTAGCTTCGGAAAACTTGATTTTTTAAAAACTAAATTGGAAGAAAAAGCAAGGAAGAAGAAAACCGAAAATATAAAACGTTCAGTTGTGAACATCGTTGGGAACAAATGAATATATTTTATCTTAAATAATTGTAAAATACCAAAATTGTAAATACCATTTTTATGCAGACGACATACAAATTTATAAATCATTTCATCTATCTCAAACCCTCCAAGCAGGTAACGAAATTAACTTAAATTTATCTAATTTAGTAAAAATTTCAGAGGAGCATTGTTTACAGCTGAATCCTAACAAGTCGCAGTTAATTATTTTTGGAAACAAAAAAGACAGAGATGAAGCTGGTAAGAATGCTCGTATAATACTTGCAGATTCTGAGCTTACACCCGCTAATGTGGTAAAAAATTTAGGACTAACTGTCGATGTTTCACTTCGGTTTAGAGAACACGTCTCCAATATTATTAAAAACGCATTTTTTCAATTTAAAAATATTATACAGATGTAGACATTCATTGAGCCAAAAAATTAAAATAAATTTGTGTCAAAGTATTATTTTATTTTATCGAAGTTGCATTATTGTGATGTGGTGTACGGCCCATGCTTAGACTTCAAAACTTCTATTAAACTTCAACGAGTACAAAATGCTTGTTTAAGATTAATATTCGGATTGAGGAAGTATGACAGGGTGAGTTATATGTTAAAAGAGATTAGGTGGCTAAACATGAAAAACACACGTTTATTACATTCTGCTTGTACATTTTATAAAAAATTAAAAGCCAAGAGTCCGCAATATCTTTATAATAAAATATCTTTTCGCACAGATGTACATAATCTGAATTTACGATTCAAGGGTTTACTGACTCCACCGATGCATACTACAGAAATGGCTAAACGATCCTTCCAATATAATATATTCCAGATGTTTAACAAATACATCGTACAATTTCATTTGGACTCTTATAGTAAATTTAAAAATGAACTCAAGAACCTATTGCTTAGACAGTGACGTGTTCAGACGAGTACTTATGTTTAATTTTCATTCTTATTTTATCTTCATTCTTATTTTATTTTCATTTCTGTCGTTATAAATCTTAATTTTTATGAATTTGTGTTCGTGCCTGGGTATCTATATATTAAATGTGATTTACTAGGTATTTTTTCTTTTATACTATCGCTACGAAATGTTAACGTAACTTAATTATTATTATATTTATATGAACTATTTATTTATTGGGTTGAGTAGAGCAGGTGGCACCAGCATCATGATGCCACACTGGACTCCGCCTTTGAAGCTTCATCTTGTATTGATTAAGTATTACTTCTAATAAAGTCATTATTATTATTATTATTATTATTATAACAGGAAACAAATAAAATTTAAAAAAAATCTTTGTAAGTCTTTATAATTGATTGTATTCGACTTGACCAACCAAATTGTATTATATCTGAACAAGCAACACTACACCCAACTCAATCTAACCCAAACCAACTTTATTGACGAAACTGCGGGTGCATTAAATCTAATTAATTATTTTTCACCGTAAGGCTTTTATGAATTTTAGGCAACCGTTAAGTTTTGGTATGTCGTAGGTCAAGTAAAATGCGGGATTAAACGAAGGCCCGATAGATTAAAAGTGAATGCGCGAAAGCGCCTCGTAAAGCGCTATCCCGACTCTTGATTGTTTGGGAGAATCCAAACGTGAATCGGATAGACGGGCGCCCGGAATATAAATGAAACCGCCGCAGTCGCATTTTAACCTATAACATATAACATGATGGGAGTACACTTTCCCTCTAGTGCCCATCCCTGATCTAGATGAAAAAATAAAAAGGTAACAAACATAATTATTTGAAAATAAATGTACAGGATGAAGAAAACATTCCAGACAGTAGAAATCTAGAAACTATTTGTATACTGAATTAGAATAAAAGCAGCAGATTTATTGTAAAGTTGTAAATAAGATGCAAGTGTATCTTATCTCGGTAAACAGAACAGAACGGAAGTGAAAAATGAAAAATGAAAAAAAAGACAATTAATTGAAAAACTACGCATGACAATTTACAAAAATTAAAATGAAATAAGACTCTTCTGAAAATGAAATTGCTTTGAGTCAAATCAAATTAAAATGATTGTCAAAATTAGGGTCATCGAATCCTAAAAAGTTGACACTTTGACGTTTTCTTAATGCCAATACATGTTTACTGTTTATTTTGTGCCCTATTTGGGGTGGTCTAGAAATATTTAATACCATAAGCGCACCCTCAGAAAACAGAGCAATAAACGTCCCATCCGAGGGTGATATAAACAATATAAATACCATGCGATCAACGGAATTTATAATTAGAGTAGGCTGTGATATTTACCAAAAAGTTGACAGCACAGGCTTACAGTTTGACATTAAAAATTTTAAGTGTCACAATTGTGACATTTATTTTAATTTTTTTTATGATTAATAATAAACGGATTTTTCTTGTGGAACCCCCTGTAATACTCTGAAAAAGGGTTTAAACCAGCATCATCACATTTACAAAATAAAATAACAAAATAAAGTTTATACAAAGCACGAGCATAACCTCAAATATGACAACTGTCAACTCATTATTTATTTTTCATTGTGTCCAACCACTCCACATAAAAAAACACCAACCATAGCCTCGTCTAATTATGAATTCCGTTATTCAGCCGGTATGAAAGGGCACAAAACTGAGCCCTGTGGTACACCTTTATTCAATTTAAATCAAATGCTTAATTTGCTCGCTTGATCTTTAATAGTAATTTTTCGATCGTTCGGGGATTAAAAGTACAATGTACGCCCAACCATTATTGAATTCTTATTTAAATTATCCAAGCAGTACATATTCTTTTTTCTAGGATGAAAGGACTTCAATATCATCGTTTCAAAAAAATAGTTTCAATTCTGTGAAAAAAGTAAATCAAAATGCAAAATTATTTGAGTTTCTGATCTCGTATTAACAATTTTTGAATTTTTTTTAAATCACTCTAACAATATCTTTTTCTATTATAATGAAAGGGGTCGATATAATAAAATAGTCTCAATTTTGTGCAAAAAGCGGAATCAGAATTATAAAATAAATTGAGGCAAATTGAGATTCTGATCTCATCACCAGGAATACTTACAGCACCTGCAATCGTGTTCTGTAATCCCAAGCGTACTTTAAGGTACTTTTTTCTGAACACCTTCCACACGGCGTATGCCATTTTTCACGCACACAATAAGAACAAGAACCTCACTCCTGAATTTGCACAGAAACACCCCATTTGCACAGGCACGTAACTCAGACTGCTGAAAAAAAAATTCGCTGTGCACTTTGATCACACGTCAACACGCCCGAGGTTATATCAATTAACATAAATTTAAAGGTAATATAAAGTCGATGTGCGCAGCCTGATGCTCACCTGTGAAAACGACGAACGTCACCTGTATAATTAGAGAAGGAAATAAAAATGTGCAAGGCGATGGTGATGATTTCGTACCGCATAAAATTCAAGAAATAAATTCAACTACTTCAAAATTTTGCCTTCCAATAAGATATTAAAACTTGTTTTTAAAGTACTTACAGAATCCAAGTGTGGTAGTTTGTGTAATCCCAAACGTACTCTGGAGTACTTCTTCATGAGCACCCTCCACACGACGTACGCCATTTTTTTTTTTTAAAACACTTACACTTACTGGTTCTGCATGAGTTTCAAAGCAAGGCACACGTACACGAAATTTGAACACTGTTTACGTACATAAATCTTTTTTTGTTATTGTTGTTTATTTCACGTATAAATCGGAAAAGTCTGGCTGCATTTTACAACGACACATCACACTCAAATTACACTAATTATATTAATTAGCTTAAGTCAACTTTAGTTAGCCGATAGTGTTATCTACAACTGGAAATTTGTAATTAAAATAATTTTGCAAAAATAATGTAAGTAAAGTAAAAAAAGGACCATTTTCTCTTTTTGTTCGTGAGGGTTACATTGCAAAAGGGTTCAAATATTTCTTGGTTTTCAGTGAGATCTTCAGATAATTTTCTCGACACAAGTTTCAAAATGTAATGCAGTTTGTATAATATTTTGGAAGTTCTTTTTTTGTTCGATTATCCTGTTTTTCAAAAAAGAAAAGAAAAACAATTGGAATGGAATGAAAAAAGAAGAAATGAGAAATCACAAGAGGAGAAGATGGTATCAAGGACTCTAGGGGATGAAGGGTAAAATGACAAATGTGCAATTTGCAACGAGATGTGGAGAAAGGAGGAAAAGCTAATTATCTAGAAAGAGAATCTAGAATGTGCCAGCAATAACAATTGCAGGGCAATTATCTGTCATCAACTACTTTTAAAATACACACAGAAATGATTCGGAGCCAAAAGACGAAAAAATTATTTACACTACAATAAATGGTATTGGCATAAAAAATATTATCAAAAGGTAATATGAGAAAATAAAACAACGTTTAGTATGACTTATAGACCCACCCCCCCCGCCAAGTATCATTCGACGTAAAAGCAGTATGTGAATAAGACAAGGAAAATAAATAAAATAATTAGGTGTACCAACCAACAAAAACTGTGATTAAGAAGAAGTTATCTACTGAAGTTAGCAGCATAGCTGCCGAAATACGTATATAGTATTTAAAAAAAAAAACATTTTGTGGTTAGGAGATTCAATTCAATTTTCATTGTTTTGCAAATCACGATTTCAAATATATTTGAAACCCAAACCAAACTAATTTCTGTTTGTAATGTAATAAATAGTTCATTACTAAAAAGTACTAGAGACAAGGCGAATAATTTCAAACAGTAAAATAAAATTGATTTGTTATATTATGCGAATGCAAACATTCACAAATGTTTATATATATATATATGTGAATGAGGAAGTCCACTCCGCGTAATAAACAAAAAACTACAAAAGAAATAAAACAATAAAAATTAAAATCGAAATAAGGAACGTGGGAAAGTGCCATTTTACAATAAGACTAAAGAACATAAATTTAAAAAAAAATTATAAATATAAAAGAATTTTTTTTTTAATTTTTCCCAGTTTTGTATTTCTCTTATTTTTTCTTTGATAATTTTGATAATTAGCCGTTTTTGCATATCACAACTCATCTGTCAGAGGGCGTCAAAATATAGTGGCCTCTGCAGAGGTGTTACATGTTTAAGATTTTAAATTTTTTTTTTGTTTTTTTCTATTTTTAGTTTGTAGTAAGTAAGTAATTTTAATAATTGATTGATTGTTTGTATGCCCCTACTCATTTCGGGGCTTGCGGTAGCTACGAACTTGAAAAAAGTAAAGGAAAATGTTTACAAAAGTGAAGGAAAATGTTTTTAAAAAGTTGAAAAACTTTCCTTCTCTCCTCGTTTAATTTTTTTTCCCAATCTTTTATTTCTCTTATTTTTTTTTAAATTTAGTTAATTAGCCGTTTTTGCAAACCCCAACTCATCTGTCAGTGTTTAGAAAAGTGAAGGAAAATGTTTTAAAAAAATTGAAAAAATTTAAATAATTCTGCTCGTTTAAATTTTTCCCCAGTTTTTAATTTCTCTTAATTTTTTTGATAATTTTGATAATTGGCCGATTTTACATACTCCAGCTCATCTGTCAGAGGGCGCCAAAATATAGTGGCCCCTGCAGAGGTTTTAAATGTTCAAGATTTTAAAACCTTTTTTTGTTTTTTTCTATTTTTAGTTTGTAATAAGTATTTTGATAATTGACGGTGTTTGCTTGCCCCAACTCATTTGGGGGGCTCGTGGCAGCTACGAATTTGAAAAAAAAGTGAATGAAAATGTTTTAAAAAATTGAAAAAAATTAAGTAATTCTCCTCGTTTAATTTTTTTCCCCAGTTTTTTACTTCTCTTAATTTTTTTGATAATTGGCCGTTTCTGCATACCCCAACTCATCTGCCATAGGGGGCCAAAATATTGAGTGGCACGCGAGCGGCTTTTGACCTCGCGGGGGCCCTGCCTGAACATATGCAAGAACAATTATAATTCAGTTATACTTCGGTCAATTCAAGTTTCTTTGAATTTTTTAAAAATCTACGACTTAATATTTTCTTGATTTTGGAAAACTGATTATTTTTAAAGTAATTTTATCTTGTTTTGGTGACGTGACACTATTTGTTAGGCTTCGCTGTAATTAAAGCGCTCTGCTCTGTAACGAAAGCGAACCGTAATGGCGATCAGTTACTGAACGCGGCCCCAAAGTTTGATGAACAGAGTTATTCCCACAGGATAATAGCGTCCCGACCTTAGGTCTTGCAAGAACCTACTCTAAACGAGCTATTTACTATTTGAATTTCATTTTTTTTTTTTAATTAAATTTTAAATACTTCAGAAAGTAGAGAAAAATCTGCCGGTCTTGGCATAAAATTCGCATCTTCAAACTTTAAATAAAAGTTTGACGTTTAAAAGAACTTCAAAATTATGTTTTTTAATCTGCTGCACATCAGAGCTTTTCAAAACATTTAAAAAATGAAATGAAATTTTTAACTGCTTCGTAAACGCAGGAAACCTGCAAAAGCTGACAACATCGAAAACTGGAGTTAGGCCTTATACCGAACTCTCCCAACATACATTATACCGTCTGTCCCAAAATGTTGTTACGTAAAGTTGTGACATAAAAAATCATATATTTTACAAGTTATACTACAAAGCAGGTGCATAAATTTAGAGGAAATCGTACATTTTGTTTTAATTCAGGCTTTAACAGTATATTTTAGGTACAGTTAAGTACGCATAGATGTCGTTACACACTGATGAGAAATCTAGATTGATTCTATTCACAATCTATTAGTTTGGATAAGATCAAATTTGGATATTACTGACAAGTGTTTCCGTTTAGGGTTGAAAAAATTAACCTCGGAATCTAACGTTATAATACTCTGTTGTGTCTTCATGATCATTTTATTTTCCTTGACAATCAATGCAATCTCCTCGGCATCTTAAACATCTGCAATTAGGTTCGTTGTTTTTATCAGAATTTTAAGTTCTGAACCGTTCAAAACCATACTGAGCAAGTGCAGTGCATGAATTTAGGTACGATATCATCACTGCCCATGATTTAGACAATTCAGAATTTGAAATTCTGCTAAGGGCCAGTTTTTCAATTTCCACAGGAATAAAACGGAGTTTAAAGTTAAACCCTTGTTTTTCAACAAGGGTTTAACTTTAAACTCCGTTTTATTCCTGTGGAAACATTTGTCCTTACAATTGTTACCATGCCATGAGCTTAAAGTTAAACTGAGATGAAAATTATTATTACCAACGACGCAGTCAAAACTTATTAAACAATACTGAGTTGAATTGGAATTGGAATGGTCACCAAACACTAACGACAGTCAACTTCAGGTGAATTTTCAGAAATGAATCTGAATCTAATTCATTTTGCCGTATAATTCTTGGGGCAGACGGTATATTTAATTTGAATAACACATTCAGCAAATATTTTATGGTTTTATATTATTATTATTGTTGTTGTTGTTAGTTTGAGAAAACAGAGGATAAGACTTTCGTTGAAATTCTAATAGGATTACGCCATCAATTTTTTAGAATCGAAAATGACAGCTGTCAGTATCAGGCCATCAGTAATCGGAAGTTACTTCTTTTGTACCATTTAGCAATGCCAACTTAAGCAATCATTCTCGAACACTTTGTATTTGCTCGTACAAATGGCACATAAACTGTTAACAGGTTGCCAATTCCGGTTGATGTTTATTGATTGTTTATTAAGTAACGAATTGCTTCGAATTTTTTTATTCTTAACGATTATAATTTCGAATATTTGCAATTACTTGCATTGTCAAGATTGCTTTTCTTTTCACTACAGTCAAAAACGATTTGCAACAAAAAATTTTATAAAGCTTTTTTTATGGTTTGTAAACAATTTATCCTTGGAGTCTCTGTACGTAACAGTTTCAGAGCTTATTCTCTCATTTTTGAATCCCACTTGGAACACACACATTTAAAGCGTTCCTCTGTTTCTTCGAAATAACAAACACCGTCTACTTTACAACCTATGAATATGTAAAATATGGCTTACATAACGAAGCCGCCAAATTTACGAGGTGATCCAGCTGATTTATCTCCCAGGATTGCCTGAAATTTGGTTTGGCCGGCGCTTGTGTGCACCTCCACGATTTCGCGTTGGAGGTTTTACGAGTACGAGGAACGCATAACTTCGTCATTTTTCTCCAACCGACCACGCTTTCTAAGCCCGGCCGAAGGAAATTCATCCAATTAAATCAGCTTGCGCAACGATATCCGTTTGGTTTCTCCATATTTGCCCATGCTACTCCTTAACCTCCTGAAGCTGATGAGGAATTTGGTTTCAAAAGTAGAAAGGAGGCAGAAGAATTATTTACGCCTAAACTACTATATAAGTAGGTTCAGAAGAAGTATTTGATGAGCCGAAGAAGTGATTTCTAGAAATTGGAGCAATAGTATTCTAACATGCGAGGAAAGGTATGTACATATGAAGCTATGCATGCATGCAAGTGCGTTCCGGTATTTTGATTTATGTTGCAGGTGGAAAGTCCGCTCGGTATATTAATTGAAAGTGCGCAAAAATCGCTTGATTTATCGCCAATAAAACGTGGATTAAGCGTGTCGAAGAACGGTTAAATTTTACTCGGGAGAAGAACGGCAAAGGATGATGGCGCTTGTTCAGCTCTTTTACAAATACAAAGGGACACACTGACTAAATTCGGGGGATAAAGTCAATGGGACACGAATCTGTATGGTCAAGTTCTCACTCTGCATACATACCTTTGAGCTAAGACGACTCCGAAGTCTCCGAAGTTCGAACGTCCGGAGTCGTGTTAGCTCAAAGGCAAGACAGAGCGGCTTAGCATGAAACCAAACGATACGGGTTCGAGTCCCCTTAACGATTTTCCCCTTACCCTACCCCCTTTCGCTAGCGTGTTTCCCTTTACATTAATATTAATATTTAATCAACACTAACACATCCTTTTCATAGTTGAAAGGTATTATTACGTTTGTCTTTTTTATATTTGAAAAATTCAAAGCTTCCAGTTTGAACGCAAGCAGCAATTTTAAAAATAAACCTCGGCAAATTCACGATAATTAGCGATGCAAAAGGCGACCTTCGTACAAAACGAACAACTCAGTGACATCATTCTAGAACAACAATAGCGGCGCGAATTTTTCAGAACGCTTCGCTGCATTCCGGCAAAGTTTCGAACGGTAAATAATTTGAGGAGGACGTCTAGAAAACGCAATTAAAAATATCACGGCTAACTCGGAGTTAATTTTTGGCAATGAAACAAAAAAGACGAAACTAAACTCTAATTAAAAAAATATTATACGAGGGAAAAGCCAAAATGTTTGGAATGAGAAACTGTAAAAAAAAAGAAAATTAAAAGCAACAAGAAATAATTACAACAACATAGTGACAGTGACCGAAAACTAAATTTACATTGATTAAAAACTTACAATGTAAAATAAATAATAAAAATTTAGAGAAACGTCGAACAGAAAAAAACAAAAGAAAATATTGATTGTCAGTAAGAAGGAAATAAAATGAACTTTAGACAAATAGGAGTACGTGAGTAAGAAATAGCAAAATATATTTAAATTGTTCAACTGTGTAAGGAATATTTTCTTTGCCAAAAGAGAAATTTCGAAATATCCAAGAAGACAATTCAGATTTGAAAAAAAACAACACAAAGCAATATTATCCAGTAAATGGTAAAATAAAAATCATAAAAATATGCAAAATGACTGGTAAATCGACATATTCCTTTGAGGGGGAGGGGGGGGGGGGGTTAATAGAGCTCATTTGCAATTGATTTAACCGTAATACGTAGCATTATACAAAATTTAATAGTTTTTGAGGTATTTAATTTTTTCTTTAGTGTTCCTTAAAAATACGATCCCTACTATTTATCTGGAATTAGAAAAAAAAAAGACTTATACTCCCTGACTGATTAATTTTAGATAAATGATAGCAGGGATGGCATTTCTAACAAAAACAAAAAAATTAAAATACTTCAGAAACTACAAATTGCGTCTAGGGTCAAATCAATTTTGCAAAATGATCTCTAATAACCCCCCTCCCCCTCCCCCTCTGAAAGGAACGTAAACTTACTACTCACCCTGTATACACACGCAGTAAAATAAATAAATACACATGAAATAAAGTAGAAAATTAAAAAAGCAAATATGAGAGATAAAAAAATAAATAAAACTAGAAATATGAAATAAAATATACACGGGGAAATGTGGGATAAGCAAAACAATAGAAGAACGGTTGAGATGATATGAACATGGTACGATAAGATGTGTGAGAATAAAATACCGAAGAAATGATTGAAAAAACAAAATGAAGAATAGAAAATGAATTTAGAAAAAAAGGAAAATGGCAGAACTAAAGGCTTGGAAGATGGAATAAGTAACACAGTACAGTTAAGTATAAAAAAAATGTATAATACAGTTGAGTTACACACGACGAGAAATTGTAGTGAAAATATAAAGAGAAAAAAAATATTAGTAAGAAAATAACAATCCTCATCCAAACTTCTCCCAATCAAAAGCGTCAACAGGCAATAAGGAATAGACAAGTTTTATTTCTTGGAAATATCACTTTTAATTAATTCAGATTTCTAGCTTTTGCAGGAGTTTGATGAACTGTCATGAGAGTTTAAAAAAAAAATTATTTGTTCATTTTAATTGTTTAATTAGTTGGGCTTCAAGTGAGATTGCTTTCAAATACTGACCTTCGTTTAGTGACATTTTTTTCTTCAGTGAAGTCTTATAATTTTTATTTGCAGTAAAAACAGTAAATATTTATTTTAATTTACTTGACCTTGGTGTTCTTTCGTCTTTAAAATTTAGTTTTCATTGAAGACGCAAAGTGAAGTCTACTAATTCTAATTTTAGCAAAAATTAGGTAAGTTATGTCAATTATGTCAGTATCAAAACGAAAATTTTAAAAATCGAACCAAAATATACGATTGTTTGACTTTTCCCAAAATAAAAAAAAATACAACGGTATTTTGGCCAAAATTCACAAGCTGACGAATACACAGGGTGCCCTTTTTAAATAAATAATGGCCCGCAGGGTAAATAGGCCCTCCGCTCGAGGATTGTGACAAAAACACGTTGTTTCTGGCTGTACCAAAATATCGCCCTGTATATAGTTTGCACAAGGCGAAAGTTAAAAAGGAAAAATGGCGACAGCAAATGCAGTCAACCGTAAAGAAAAACTGTTGAGGAAAAAATTCTTGTACGAAAGTTGGCCAATCAGAGGGTAATCACAATGAAGGAACCAAGGGTTGAATTGGATTGGGAAGAGGTTGAGTTGATGAGGTTGTTTTATAAAGAAAGACCAGGACTTATGAATCAGGAAGGTAACAGAAAGAGCAAGAATGTATGAACGAAGAAGAGGGCGAGGTCTACTAAACAGTGTCAGAAAGAAATAGAAGAGGAGATCCTAAACAGGAAGACGTGGAAGCAAGGAATGAATAAGTTTTGGCTTTCGGTGTCTTTAAAGTAAGGGGAGTTGAAAAAACTACAGAAAACGAGATTACACGCAATTCGTCGCTATGGTATTATGGCCTAAAGTTTTTTTTGGTTTGTTTTAAAATGTGGCCAAGCATTTAAAGCAAGGCAATAGAAAGAGGAAAGAGGAAGAGTGTATGAAGGAAGAAGAGGCAGAGGTCTACTAAACAGTAGCAGAAAAAAAAATAGAAGAGAAGATCATAGACAGAAAGACATGGAAGGAATGAATGAATAAGAAAAAAAATGACTTTCGATATCTTTAAAGCAAGGGCAGTTGAAAAAATTAATTTGCAGTAATTCCAAATGCGAGAGCATTTCTGGTTTTAAAATATGTCCAAAAAAACCGAATTGGGAGGACCATTCGAGGATTAAACGTACTCAAGGCTGTCACAATGAAGTAAATGAAATTCAACGAAAACATTTAATCAAACTCAAATTCAAATTCAAAAACCAAGTGTGGAAAGATTTAGGTCAAAAATATACCAAATTACTTTGCCTTCTGGTTGCCAAAACCAAATTCGTCAGTTGTTCATCGTGGTATGATCAATGGTCCAACATTTTTGACAGCCCTCAAATAATTAATTCCGTTCTTTAATAACTTGAAGAATCCAAACACTCGCTTGGGTATATGAATAAAATAAAAACCGATCATAAATCAAGCAGATCAAATTGTATAAAAATAAAAAAATCAATACATTTTAGCCAAGGTTGTCCCAATCCCCATCCAAGTGTCCCAATCAAATCAAATTTAGGGCATTTAGGCCAATTGAACAAACAAAAATAAACAAGGTTACTTTATGGTGGTTCCCAAAACTGTTAGCTCAATCCAAATTAGAATATTGAACGCCAAAACAGCCCCAACCTAAACCAGAAGCAAACTACTAACAGGTACTATCGTTTTTCTTTTTCTAATTTGACTCCAGTGTTACTTAAATGAATCAAACGTTTCTAACAATGGCCTTTCGTGCATTTTATTTCGATTGAAAATGTTTAATTCAGGAGAGTTTATTTGTTAACATAAGAATGAATTCAATGAATTCTTCCCATAGATTTATTTATTTGCCTTCGACCAAAACAAATTGAAAGTTAGAAACTGCAATAAACATTTCCTGAGACTTCTTCAACTTCCGCCCAGCACCTACTTTTTTCCTCATTTTTTTGTGCACGCCGCACAACTAGCAACCTACATAAACAACTTATCACCGAATCAGTTACTCAATTTGAACTCGGTTCGTGCGAGTTATTTAATTATGCGACGGGAAGAACGGACGACGGGGAGGGGGGCGGGCGTAAAGAAAAGGTCCCCTTGTAAGATCAATTTGCGCGTTTAGTTGATCAGCTTACGTGAATTGCATACTGCATACACAATAATTTGCGGCGGGTGGGTGTTTAACCGTGAAAGGATTTTTCTGGGTCTCTCAGGCACTGCGAAAAATACTGAGACGCCGCGAAAAAACTCGTCACTGACCGACACACGACGGAACTACGGACGGACGTACACACAGGTAAAGTTTCACGTCACATCCACCGCGGCGCGGATTAAACAAACGACTGCGGACGCACGTGCTTTCTCGGCGCGCTCCGGACGGCCACGAGTGGTCAACCGAGAGGGAAAATTAAGCGATAAACAAGCGAGAGAAAAACAGCGTCGTTCATTTGTTTGGTATGAGGCGGTGGGCAGGGGTGTGTTTAATTCATTAATAATTTGACGCCCGCAAGGTGCGCCACGACGCCGACGACGACGACGTCGCGATGGATGAGCCTGTTACATAAAACTGATGAAAAGCGATCAAGTGAGACTTTCCACAGCCCGAAATTTATGACCAGAGAAAAACTACAGAGGGAATTTATTTACGACTTGAGAAACTACAGGGAATTTATTTATGACCTGAGAAACTACAGGGAATTTATTTATGACCTGAGAAACTACAGGGAATTTATTTATGACCTGAGAAACTACAGAGTGAATTTATTTATGACCTGAGAAACTACAGGGAATTTATTTATGACCTGAGAAACTACAGGGAATTTATTTATGACCTGAGAAACTACAGAGTGAATTTATTTATGACCTGAGAAACTACAGGGAATTTATTTATGACCTGAGAAACTACAGGGAATTTATTTATGACCTGAGAAACTACAGAGTGAATTTATTTATGACCTGAGAAACTACAGGGAATTTATTTATGACCTGAGAAACTACAGGAAATTTATTTATGGCCTGAGAAACTGCAGGGAATTTACTTATGATCTAATTGGGTTTAGGGGACATTAACGCTGATACTACCCTCTACTAATACCACTAATACCCTCTTTTAAAAGCTACAATATTCCATTCCTTTTATAGGACACAGTAGAATTTTCATCATCGACAAAAAATCAAACAAAACGTCACCCACTACATTGTTGCAAGCCAAGTCTTTTGTTGAGACCTCACGTTCAATCATACTCTTCTTCTCCTTCTTCTTCTTCTTCTTCCTGAAACCGCCGCTGAAGTTTTCTTTATTATTTCCATAAAACTCCTCCGGCCAATTGGTATCATTACTGTGGTTTATGATAGTCCCCATCATCACCATGCACATTACAAAGCTAATTTCATAGCGCGTCGACGAGGGGTTCTATATTCGTTCCTCGTATTGTGACCTTGTGAACGGTTCGATGTACAAACACAATCGCGTACGTGCAGTTTGTAGACGCAACATTTTAACATAAAACGCGGCGTAACTCCATAAAATCGCAAACGGGAGCGAAACTTTGAAACGTTGTTTGAAAACAAGAAACTTTGTCGTCGGTTATTTTTTTTTTGTCCAAAATATCGAACGATTAAGTTTGTGCATTGAATGTCGAGAAATTCATGCTTTCCTTGACTGGAGGTCTTCAAATACAATTTTTTATTGCCATGTATAAGTAACGTCATTATTAAGTTGAAGTTTCCCTTCCGGAAGGTCCATTAACGACACCAGATTTACTTGATTCTCAAAAAATCCTTTAAAAAAACTCTCTACTTAGTTAAAAAGATCCATCCCATAGTTAAGTCTATGTAAATTTAATAAACCTCATCTCCTCTTGAGATACTATGAATTATAACGTGTGTTTTTTTTTAAAAAAAAAACGTCAAAAGGTGTTGCTATGGAAAATATAATTCATGCCGTGTATACTTCAACAACGTTTAAATTTCTAGGTCAGATCCTTTAGATGTTAGAAATGATGCACTGGTAGCTCCTTGAACGTGTATGCATCAAGCAACGACTTGAAATTTATTTTATTTTATTTAAAAAAAAACACATGTTACTTCTTTACAATCAAATGCATTTGGAAACGACAAGTTTTGCTATTCTATTGAAGCCTCTTTTGGATTAATTCGGATTATCTTCAATACATTACACAACACAACTCGAACAAGATCGTGTTCATTGTAATCTACAAATCTTTTAGGCCTGTTAAAATAATCGCTTAAGCATCACCTAAAAGCAACCAGAAGCAGAATATTTTGGTTTTTATTTGAAAAACAAAAATTCTGTGGGTGTACGTACGCCAAACTACAAAATAGAGCACATGGCTATTGTGTGTGTGTGTGTTACGCCACACTATGAGATACCGTGAGTTTCTTTTAAAACAAGTTACAGTTGGATTTGGAATCCCCAAACGTCTGAAATGTCTGAATTTATTTACATATTCTTAATGATAATTAATATCCAAATTTGTCAAGGGACATACGTTAATATGCTTTTGAAATTGTAGCCGGAATGGTTTCGGATAGACGAAAATCAATTTTATTAGAAAGTTATGAGTCAAAAATGAAAGCAGAATTTCAATACTCATTCCTAGAATGTTACAATGAATTTTGAATAAATATTGTGATCTTTTGACGTTAACTTAAGTAAAATTATTTTGACGTCTGTTTTAAAGTAGACATAAATTTACTTTTTTCGTGGTCCACCCCAGCCTGCTTTCAATAAATGGCATTCTAGAGCACCTGGCGTTTGTACTTGCGCGGTAGTGAACATCTAGGCCAGACTACAAGAGAGAGAGCATAGTTTCTGTAGGTGATGTACCCACCAGACTGCAAAATAGAGCGCTTGGCGTGTGTATATTTGTTAGAATAGAAGTGCCGGCTTTTATATCCGTCTAACTTCGTGGACAATCGATACTTCTGTATCATTAAATGGACCGCTGCTCAAACCAACATGGAACTTCAATACTTATTAGTCCAGGGGGCGCTTGCTCCGGTAGTTTACTTGTTAAGCAACGGATTACACCAAACAATATTTCAGTGAATTTACGGTTCGTTACATTTATTTTAAAATAAAAAAAAACACGATATAATTAATAAACTA
This sequence comes from Prosopocoilus inquinatus, assembly GCA_036172665.1. NCBI lineage: Eukaryota > Metazoa > Arthropoda > Insecta > Coleoptera > Lucanidae > Prosopocoilus > Prosopocoilus inquinatus. The sequence goes on from CM069873.1 coordinate 7,490,074, forward strand.
ATTTATTTGGATTAACTCATGAACACTAATTTATGTTAACGCGGAAAATAACACATATAAACTAATTTATTTAAACATAAGCCGAGCAATCATTTCTAGACTTTAATGTTAACTGTCTTTTTATTTCCAAGGGTGAAGCTTAAATATGCCGGGCCGGTTCGCTGGATTCTTCGGTCTGGCGAACATTCCTGGCATTGGGTAGCCGACTCTTTGTCGCAGTTTCTTCGTCTTCGTCCAGAGAATTTTGTCGCGGAAGCAGACAGACGTCTGCGGAAGCTTCGTGATCACACATAATCCTTTCTGTCAGAATTAATTTTACCTTCTTCATCTAAATTGCAAAGTTGATAGATACTCTCTATTCCTTTTGGTGGTTTGCCCCTTTCGCCAATTATGCTTTCCTATTTGTCAAATGACTTTCCTATTTGATGTATGACTTGATGATGGCATTTTCGAAACCGGCGGAACAGTAATTGACAAATTGGAAAGCATAATTGACAGAGGGGGGAAATCAAAAGAAAAAGACCGTATCATCGTAAGAATTAGGAAATTAGGAAAATAATGTTAATGACATATCAGAAGGGGCAACCTAAACGTTTTTGGAAAAAATGAAAAACGAAATTTAGGGTACCAATTGAAAAAAGAAACGAAAAGCTTTGAGAGATGTCTAGTTTTCTTTTAAGCAATTTTTTTTTTAATAAATAAAAAAAGCGAAAACGAAAACAGTGTGTGGGATTTGCTCCACCCCACACACTCTCTTTACTAGGATTGCCCATAACTAGAGATCGGAATCACATATTTTGACGTCATCAGAAGGGAAAAGAGTGGTTTATTTATCAAAAAGAAACAAAATTATTTTTTATTCCCTTTAATTGCGCACTCCTCTTCGAAATAATTTGTGGAACGCCTCGAATTCCAAATTGCTTTACACCGAATTCTTTACAACAATGTAGATGCTGTACACCGCTCACATGATGACGTCGACATATGTGATTCCGATCCCTAGTCATAACAATCCTGAACTTTTTTTATGTGCAAAATTTATTTTGTTAAGTAACGATGAAATAAGACAAGGAATGCGAAACGGCGTTGTGCTTTTATAAGAATGATGATTCTGAACGTCCCACAATACAAAATCAGGTATCGATAGGACTGTCGTGTCTCCTTAGATCTCCTTCCTCGGTTTAGAAAACCTATTTTCATTTCATTTCCAGTTCTTGGTGTTTATTAGTTCTGGCATTTCTAAGGAGAAAAAGAACCCACTTGACTAAAGGTCAACTTCAAGAACTCTTATTTTTAGGATGGTCAGAGTTTATCATTCTGAAAATACCAATTTTGGATCTCATCTCATAATTCTGACAACACCAGTTTTGGATCTATGCTTTATCTCATTGTTTCTTTTTCTAAAATGAAGATCCTTTCGGTAGAATGAAGTTCCATAAGTTTCCCATCCCAAAAATCTTCACATTTCTAAGTCTTCTTTAATTTTTGGAATACCTTGCCGAAGACCATGAGCACGAGCAAAAAAAAGCAAAAATTAAATTAGTCGTTTTGTAAAATCTTGAAGAAATAACGAAAGCACAGAGTTTGGACATCACTAAAGGACATTGTTCGGAGTAGCTAAAAGAACTACTGTTTATGGGGTTTATGGGGAGGAAGTATATCCCCACCATGTTAAGTGTTAAGTGAGGATGTCTGGATTCCCCCAAACAATCGAGAGTAAAGAAATGCTCTTTTCGAGCCCTTTGCTCTTAGGCTACATCTTGAAGAAAATTTTTCTCTTCAATTTCGTGACTTGGAAACTCACTGGAGGTGTGGGAGATGAAATGTTTTTCATGAACAAAGAATTTCCAGCGGTGCCAACAAATCGGGTCGCGGTCCATGACTCGTGCCCGGGGAAAAAAATCATCGTGCATTCACAACAGCCGACGACAATTACGCCGTTTTTCTTCTTCTAATAGGAAATTCACGACAGCACGCCCGTCCTCCTATTATGGCTCGCTTCAAACGTGTGACTTACATGCCGGCGAAACGTACACGGATACGGCGAGAGCCAATCTCGAGTCCGATCTGCCGATGATAGTTCACCAGATTCAGACTCTTGATAAGCGAACGGGAATCCGAGGCGGCGGCTCTGCATGTGCATATGTATGCGACATTTGCATGTCCACGGGTCAAAGTTCACGTCGCGTTCGCCCACGGCCGCTCATTGTGTGGAATTACATTGTGCTATATTTAACGGAAACGCGCGAATAAATTTCGCCAGTGTTTATTTGGAGGAGAATGCCGCAATTAGAGAGAGGAAGAACTTGGATCTAGGGGTCTAATGGGGTATACAAAAACTATCCCCAATTTGCTGCGCAAAACCTCATCAAATGACTTTTTTTCCAAAAACCCCAATTAGAAAGGAAGAATTTGGTTCTAAGGGTCTAATGGGTACACAAAAACCATCCCCAAATTGCTGCAGAAAAGCTCATCAAACGACTTTTTTCCACAAATCCCGATTAGAAGGGGGAAGTTTAGAGGATCCTCGTATTTACTTTAAGTCGTCCTTCTATCCTTCTTATTATTTTGGTCAAAATTATTGCCATTGCTTTAAAAGGTATTTTTGGAGGCATGTCTTCACCTCACAATTTGGAAAAGTCCACCTTCTTCATAAAACCAATTGCGGTAAGAGGAATTTCCAATGAAAATTGGGATTCTCGGGTTGTTCTTCCACGCTTTTCATTCCTTGGACAAAATCTTTTTAAGGTAGTTTCGCCCCAAAAACTGAAGAACAGATGGTTACCATTGCAAACCATCTTCCCTTGGAAATAATCGAAATTTTTATTTGTGACGCCTCTCGTACTATTTCAACAAAGTTTTGGAGGCCATTATAGGAGAGGTTTTTTTTTTCCATATCACGAAAATATCATCATAATAAATGAATTTTTCTTATTTTTTCCAAAATAAAGAAGACTCAAATTCTGACAAAATCTATTTAAGGTGGTTTACTCCCCAAAAACTGAAGAAGGATTGATTGCCATTGCACCAACCAACCAACTTTCCTCGAAGTTGCTATTCGAGACGCCTTTTTTCGTATTTCAATAAAGTTTTGAAGACCACATGGAAGAGATTTAGACCTTGAACTTAATGAAAGAAGACTCATGATTACCAAATCATGAAGAAAATCTGTTTAAGGTGGTTTGTCCCCAAAACTTGCGGAAGGAATGATTGCCATTGCACCTGCCAACCAGCTTTCCTTAGGAGAATTCAAAATTGCTATTCTAGACGCCTCTTTTCGTATTTGAATAGAGTTTTATAGACCATATGGAAGAGGTTTAACCTTGAACTTAAATATAGAAGACTCATGATGACCAAATTCCTGACAAAATCTGTTTAAGGTGGTTTACCCCCAAAATCTGAAGAAGGATCGATTGCCATTGCACCAACCAACCAACTATCTGTAGAAACACTCAAAGTTGCTATCTAAGACGCCTCTTTTCGTATTTCAATAAAGTTTTGAAGACCACATGGAAGGTGTTTAGACCTTGAACTTAAAGAAAGAAGACCATGATGACCAAATTCTGGACAAAATCTGTTTAAAGTGATTTACTTCCAAAAACTGAAGGATTGTTTGCTATTGCACCAACCAACCGGGTTTCCATAGAAGGACTCAAAATTGCTAATAGAGACATCTCTTCGCGTATTTCAGTAGAGTTTTGGAGACCATATGGAAGAGATTTAGACCTTGAACTTAAAGAAAGATGACTCATGATGACCAAATTCTGGAGAAAATCTCTTTAAGGTGGTTTACCCCCAAGAACTGAAGAAGGATTGATTGCCGTTGCACCAACCAACCAAGTTTCCTTAGAAGAACTCAAAATTGCTATTCGAGACGCCTCTTTTCGTATTTGAATAGAGTTTTGAAGACCACATGGAAGAGGTTTAGACCTTGAACTTAAATAAAGAAGACTCATGATGACCAAATTCTAGAGAAAATCTGTTTGAGGTGGTTTATCCCCAAAACCTGAAGAAGGAATGATTGCTATTGCACCAACCAACCAACTTTCCTTAGAAGAACTCAAAATTGCTATTCGAGACGCCTCTTCTCGTATTTCAATAGAGTTTTGAAGACCATACGGAAGAAATTTATACTTTGAACTTAATACTACGAAAATAAATATCATCACTTGTAATGAATCGATTCTCTTTATTTTTTTCCAAAAGAAGAAAAGACTCATGACGCCGGCCAAATTCTGTAATGGTAAACTATTTTGTGACGGAAAAGGCGTTGACCTAATTTCACACGTGCGCAACAAAACAATGAGATTTCAATAACTGGGTATGACGCCTGTAGACCTTTACGACACAGAAGTTAATTAAAGCCATAAAAGCAAATAAGGAGTAGCTATTTCCACTCATTTCATAATTTCACGTACTCCGAATAGCTTTGATTATTACGAATGGATTTTATGCCTTCTTGGTTTACAGTCTTTCAGAGAACTTCTGTTTTCGACCCAATCCATGATTCGTCCTGGTCCGACGAAAATGATGGCAAAAACGATTAAGGGATTCAAGATGAAAAGCGTAGGCGTGAGTTAGTGTGGCCAATTGCTGTCGGAAGCTTTGTATGGTGTATTTCGTGAGTAAATGGCGTGAGCACCGCTAGAGGTCAAAGGTAATTCAAGGTTCGTCGTCTGAACTGGCTAACGGCGTTTGTAATGTTCGTTTCATAGTTATGAACTACTTATTAGTTACTAGTTAACATACTCCACTTTCTGCTACATAACATTATGACGCAAGAGAAAAATATCACTCACGAATTATAAATAAGAAAACTCAATTTTCTTTAGTTATCTTTCCATTCCATGTTATAATCTTATGTCTGTGAGTGTAAAAAAAATTGTATAATATAAAGCGGGCCACACACTTCGTTCGATTCGGGCGAATTAGACCGCACAAACCAAATCGTTTTGTATAATTTTGGTTCGTGCGATTTCAAAACTAAACAGAATTTAAAACGGGCTAAGGAGTACTAATAAGTTTCTAGAAAGATTTGGTTTGTGCGGTCTAATTCGCCCGAATCGAACGAAGTGTGTGGCCCGCTTAAGAACGACTTCTAACATCGTCTTTTTTACTTTTCACAACGCAATGTAAAATCGATTATTCGTGCTTTGATGTTCGGGGCCTTCAAGAGGCCAAGTCCAGCTCTGGAGTTGACGTTCGCGAAAAATAGTCGCTTAATTAACGTGCGCCTTGAGGAGAAAGTGAACCTAAATCGTTCGCAAACGTATAAATTACATTCCACGAGCCGCTGGAACAGAAATAATGCAAATAAAGCCGGCGATTCGCAATATGATCCGCTTGCGGAGGGCGTTCACTTTCACTCTTTGTCAGATGTGCAGCGAGATTAGACTTGCATTTCCACTTTTTTGCTGTAAACAGATACAAATCGGATTTAGATGAAATACAGTTTCCTGTATCAACGTAAAAATTATTGTAATTAATTGTTTGAAGCAGACCAAGAAGTTGGAAATCACTTTGGCGGTGACCTGGACATTTATTCAAAAGTTGGTCTTGAGATGGCAATGTCTCGGCAAAGGTAAAAATCGAGATCAAAGAATGTTATAGTGTACCAGCATACAGTATCGTGGGACTTGTCGCGGTGACAAGCAGCACCGATGAAGAGCACGGTATAAAACAAAACACTTAGTTGTATTCTGAATTCAGTATGAATAAGAATTCAGTTGGTTGTATTCTTGACCAGGTGATAGCACTGAGCTATCCAGAACGATCTCACATGATGATGTCGCGGTACCTGTACGGAGTGGTGCTTAACACTCTCACAGTCGGTGGTATCAACTGATCCTGAGAACCTACGTATGCTCGGCAAGTTGTGCTAATATCCATCGTGGGATTGGATTATATCCACAGGTAAACGTGAGGGTTAATGCGTGCTAAGATAAGAAGTTAATATGCGAGGATGGCTTCCCTACTGTCCAATATCATTATGAGAGAGGGTTGTATTATATCCACAGGTGAACGTGAGGGTTAATGCATGCTAAGATAAGAAATCAATGTGCGAGGATGGCTTTCCTACTGCCCAGTATCATGCTGAGGGAGTTACAGCCTCTAGATTCGCCGCTGGAGTAGGCGGGGCCGGTAAAACGACCCCGGTAAATGCAACGTTCCATTTTACTGAACAGATACCCGTAAAGGCTTACTTGTAAGTTGCATGGCCCTCATCGAATTGCAACGCGATGTCCGGAAGCTAAGACGTTTACCTTCACCGCCTATTGCCGACTGGGAAGTATAAAAGAAGAAAGAACACAGAGAATGAGAGACCTAACTAACGATGGGTGATTGTTTATTGTAACACCATCCTCTGATAGTATTGTTTGTCAATAATATTTAAACAGGAAAGAAATACCCTAGCCAACATTTTCAAATAAATTTTTGCATATTTACAAGACGGTTTATTTTCGATGCTATTAACTATTATGCGAATGATCCACCGCATCTGTCGTCATCGGTTTATTATTAAATTTCGATAAATATTTACGTTTAATCGAGGAAAATCGACGTTCGGACGTAAGCTGTCGGTACTGAGGAGTCGATTGCACATAAAAAAAAGTCTTCTCCGGCGATAAGAAAAAACAAACAAATCGAAGCAATTTGCTTTCGCGTCCGAACGTAAACACAGCCGATACCATCGGAACGTCCATCACGCGCTGAAAGCACCGAGACAATCTCATTGTTGTATCAATATACAAATCGGCTGTCCGCTTTTGAGATAACAAATCCGATGACAGGCGTGGTTCATGACTGATGGAAATGTTGATCACGAACCGCACCCACCATCACCTCAACGGAGGAGGTATGAATTTCTTCGCGCGCGCACAGAGAAACCCGGACCTGCAAAATTAGAGTATAAATCAATTTTACTATTATTATTTGTGTCGTTCGATTTATTGCCGTGGACTCAAGTTCTTCAATGTGATTGTTAATCCTGTTGGTGTTAGTACTCTGCGTAATTTTTTACTTGGGGGGCTCAATGCAAGAAGCTGGGTGGCCGAAGCGACCACGTGTGGCCACTTTTCCCATCTCACTATTTACGTGTGCCCAAACAAAAAATAAATTAACCGATTAAAAATAATATACTATAAGGTAAAAAATACTAAATTAACAAAAAACTTGTATGCTAAACTCAACATGCCCAATTTTCGCTGTTATTTCAGCAACTCATATTTTTTCACACCACAATTTCATCTTCTGCTTTTATATCTGAGAAATTTTGTTCGTTGTTTTCTTTTTTTGTAAAAACTTGAATGACACGTTTGAAAAATTATATTCTTAATTCGCTTTTTACTTTTGGTTTTAGATAAAATTCAACACGCGTCTTTTTGGTTTAAATTAACAAAATTGTTTAGTGCAAGTACGATCAACGACACCGGCTTAATTACTGTCAAAAACTGTCTGCATAAATTACCGACGTTTGCTTTGCTTGTAGATCAAAGTCCATTTCGGTCTTCAAAATTAACGTTTTAAATGAGGGGATTCTATGCTGACAATTGAAATTCAAGTTGCAGCAGCAGATCGCATTTCATTCAAAGCAATTAACACGTTCGCTCATTTAGTACTCGTTTTTATTTAATTGCAATCGATTTATAATGCCTATTTAAAATAGTTTTTGAATAGAATTTACACAGTAGTTTGAAGAAATAATTTCGACGAAGAGCAACAACTTTTATAAAATCTTTGATCCACGTTTTTCACACAGTTGCTGGTTTTCTCAAGATTAAGAAGTGTCAAGCAATAATTTTTAAATTTGTTTCTTGAAACGTACAGCATTATTTATTTATTTATTTACCATAAACATTGCCCATCCGACAAACGGCAGGTTAAAGGTAGAACAAAGAAATCTAACATTTGGAACAAAGAAATCTTACGTTTATTGATTATTATTATGAAGTTAATTTATTTTATTTATTTAATTTTTGCGGAAGCTTATGTTTGTAATTTCCGTCACTTAAATGATGAACAAACTGCACTGGTACTGCTCCTTTTCAAAACTAAACAGAATTTAAAATGAGCTAAGGAGTACTAATAAGTTTCTAGAAAGATTAAACGTGTAATTTCTCCTTGATGAATGATAAGTATCGCCATTGACATTCAGAAAAAAAAAACTGTCTGTGGAAGTAGTTAATGATTTTACAGATCAAAAATATTTAATGATTTTGAATGACAGGTTCCAAATTTTTGAATTCCAAATCACATGCTTTGTTTTTCTGATAAATTCTATTACTACATGTTACTTTATTGTTGTACATATAAAATAGCGACATCTTACTATCGTTTGTTGACCTAACATTGCAGTAGGATAGACAAATTGAAGCGGGATTTGCTCCTAATGAGTCCCCCATGCAAGGCGGCCATGCTTGCTGTCAAAGCATAATGAAAGTTTTTAGAAAAATTTTGTGCAAACCGTTTTTGATTGCAGTGAGAACCTCGAGCAGCCTCTGGACAGCTGTTTCAGCCCTGCTTGGGGCTTCTTCAGCAGAAACGTAGCTCGACATTCCCACTGCAGACCAAAAACGACTTGCACAATTTATTCGCAAATGCGATGTAAGAATGATGAACATATAAAATAGCGACATCTTACTATCGCTTGTTGACCTAACATTGCAGTAGGATAGACAAATTGAAGCGGGATTTGCTCCTAATGAGTCCCCCATGCAAGGCGGCCATGCTTGCTGTCAAAGCATAATGAAAGATTCATTAGGAGCAAATCCCGCTTCAATTTGTCTATCCTACTGCAATGTTAGGTCAACAAGCGATAGTAAGATGTCGCTATTTTATATGTTCATCATTCTTACATCGCATTTGCGAATAAATTGTGCAAGTCGTTTTTGGTCTGCAGTGGGAATGTCGAGCTACGCTTCTGCTGAAGAAGCCCCAAGCAGGGCTGAAACAGCTGTCCAGAGGCTGCTCGAGGTTCTCACTGCAATCAAAAACGATTTGCACAAAATTTTTCTTTATTGTTGTAGTTGAAATTTAAATAAACAATTTGAAAACCAAATGACTTTTCAATAAAATGCTACTAGTGTTAAACTTGAAGAGAAACTCTAGTTTACAAAACCAAAACTTCGACTAATGTCTCACAAAAAAAATCATGCGAAATTATAAGGCCGCCATAATACCATAAATATTTTGATACATCGACTTTTAGACTCGAACTTTTAGGGTTTATGTTCATTCTTCCAAGTCCTATCTGAATGCTTAGTGCTACGAATGAGCCTTGATTTAGATGTTTTTATTTGTTGTGAATATAACGATAATGGTCTACCTCAATTCTTCGACATCCTATCATTTTAAAGAAATTGGATCGCTCCTGTAAATACAGATTTCTTTTTGATACACCTTAGTTTTCCGAATCATTTCTGGATGTTTGTCTTTGTCATGATTTATTCTCGGTTGTAGTGTACCTGACCCTCCTCTTTGATACCTTTCTTCAAAGTCCTATCCTTTTCTAAAAATCACAGTGTCACCGATCATACTTGGTACTGACGTACCCATTTGGTATCGGTGTCTTTGCCTACCTGGTTCTTCACATCTTCTTTTTGTATATTCATCTCCTCTTCGTTTTCTAATGTCTTGGGGCCTTAGCCCACTTCTGGGAGATGCACTTCATCAATTCAGTCGTTCGTTTGTTTATTGGTCCTTCAAAATTCTTAAACTTTCCTAGAAATTTGCAGTCTTCTTATGTATTCATCTCCCCTTTATTTTCTAATGTCTTCAGACTTCTGCCCACTTCAAGGAGCTGCTCCTTGTCAATTCAGATTTGTTTTGACACGGTTGATCCTTCGAAATTCTTATACTTTTTTGCATGTTTTTCTCTGTTTGTCATATAGGTCTGGTGTCGTTTTTCAAAATTACATCCTTTTCTAGAAGCATATCGTCACACATCATACAGAGTATTTTTTAGCACGTTGATTCTGATTTTCATGAGTAATTCATTGTTATACTTTACTATTCGAAATACCCTAATTAGTGGCTTGCAAAGGTCTGATCAAATAGCAGGTTTGTAATTAATGAACATAAAAACTAACAGAAATGTCAAATAAAAAAAATGTAATTTTAAAGAATCGAAGGCGCTGATTCCGAATCTGAGCGTAATGACATTATTTTGGTCGAAAAGAGCATTTTCTTGAAGGATACCGTCAAATTATCAGCTGTTTATCAAAGGAAGTTATTCGTAACACAAGGATCAGGGTTCGAATCTTTTCCTCGCCATATTTTTGTTTATTAAAAGTTCTTTTATAGAGAAAAAAAGACATTGTAAAAAGTGGTAATGAATAACGTTTAAAAATCATTTGTAATCAATTTTTTTTTAAAGAAACAAAAATGTGAAGAGGCAGAGATCCGAATGCGGGTCTTGAGTTATGAAGCTTTTTTTATAGCTTTATTTTTTCCTTCAGAAGCTGTTAAAGTAAAGTGAGCTTTTGTGAAATAACTTTTGAAGTTTTTGGGAAAGGTCAAGCTTTTACACCTGGTGATATTAGTAGAACTAGGAAATAGTTTTGAATGTCGTCGTAATAGTACAAGATTGACTCCACAGTAAAAGATTGTGTTGCATGTAAAGATCCGACAAGGTCAGCAGGTCTCTGTAAGAATATTTTGAAAACCTATTTTTGAAAGTTTGCAATGAATTCCTGGCATTATTTTTTGAACTATAGCCCATTTGGTTAGCCAAATACGTATTAGCAACTCCCAATTATTGTTTCTGCTGACCATTCATCTTATCTAGTCGTCTTATCTAGTATGTGTTGAGGGCTTCTTGATAGTTTAAATGTTATACGGGTCTTCAGAAAATGGAGCAGTCAGTTGGGTTGGGTTCCGTTGGCAGTATTTGGTGCTTAAGTGTAAACAATAACAGTCTGATCAGAATGTGATCATAATAATAATATGACACTGACGCATCCTCTATAGAAAAAAAAAACATTTTAATAAAAATAAAAGAATCTAAATAATATACAAGGTGTCACTGAATCACTTGGTCAAATTTTAGAGTCTTATTCTGCTCTTCAAGTTAATGATTAAGATCTTATAACCATTGTAACATACAGAGTGTCGCTGATGACTTGATCAAACTTTAGCGTCTTATTCTGCTCTTTAAATTAATGATAAAAATCTTATAAATATTATTCGGAAATGATTCTTTAAAAAAGTCATGGTCCCCTGATATTCAAGTAACAACGAAAACCAAAATTTAACGCATTCATTTGTAATTAATATTAATTATTATAATTTGGAAAATGTTACTTAAATTAAGAGCTTGAAATGGCCGCCATGTGCAAAGATAACATGGATGTCCCTCAACACTATTTTTACGTACAGCAAGAAAGTAAAAAAAAAAAATTGTAATTGCAAATGCATTATTAAAAAATTAAAAAAAAAAACATTGAAGCAACTCTATTGTTTTTTTAAATTTCAAATTTATAAGAACATTTTCTTTTTTCGTTTATTTGAAGAGTGGAATTCGACGGTAAAGTTTGGCCAACAAAGTCATTCAGTGACATCCCGTGTAACACAAAAAAATGAAGGACCTACAATCGCGTCTTGCGGTACACAAATTATAACATTACCTGAAGTGCTGTTACATTTGATAATTTTGTTTATTATTATTTAAATATTTTTTTTATTGACCCTAGGACCATCGAACAAGGAAGTGCAAATTAGAAACAAAAAAACAAAAGTTACGCCAATTTAAATGCCCTTTCGTATATCGTCGAGTGTTTGCTGATAAAATTCGTGTCAGTGAAAAGAGGCAGACAATCTGATTGGTGAGAGCAGCACCACGTCTGGCTACGCCAATTTTAAAAGGCTAATAATTGTTTGAATACGGCAAAGATCAAATGAGCCGACAGGCAGTGCCTTCTTTGATAACTGTCTTAACTTTTTAACATTTTTTAACTCACTGTATTAAATCTGATTGGCGAAAGCTACACGTCCTTGTATTGTGGATGTTTTCCTTTTCGCCACACCTGGCCACCCCCGTTTAAAAAAATAACTGTTTGAAAATCACGGCAAAGATCAAACGAGCCGATGCAAAGCGTCTTCCTCTCATTAGTCATAACCTCTCATAACCTCTTTGATAAAAATCTAAATTGTTTGATTTACTGTTTTAAAAACTATCACAAAACGGTTTGCTATTTCTGAGAAAACTATTGTAGATGATGTTCGATGTCAGATAACTGCAAGCACCTTCGTCACCTTTACTTTTTCACAAAATCAAAATCAAAAACTGTTCGCCTAATTTATATTAGGTCACGAAATCATATAATCTCTGGTGTACGGATTTTATTTTTTCAAAAATTTTGGCATAGGTTTGATAAAGTAGGATTTGCTATTTAGGTAAATTGGTAACAGTCATGGACTTTAAAGACGCCCAGGTCTTTACAACCCCTGTCCACTACTTTACCGCTCGACTATATTAATCCGACCGACCTAAAATTATTTACGACGGGTACTCTTGCAGCCTTTCCAACAATTATCTACACGTGTTTGTATGTATTCATGCTTCAATATAATACTGCTTTACACGCCGTGTCCGCAGATCGGGTTTACTATAGAGAAAAACGTTTTATTTTTCATTTTTCTGCTTGCCCTAAAATGTAATAGATATTACGAAAATAATAAATTCCCAAAGTTAGGATATTTATCTTTTTATTTTAACAAAATGTCAATCATGTCAGCTAGGAATTGGCTATTATGAATTTGATACCTTACCACGTTTTCATTCACTAGTAAGGTATCAAATTCATAATACCGCCAATTCCTATCTGACATGATTGACATTTTGTTAAAGTAAAAAGATAAATATCCTAACTTTTTCAGTTATTAATGGGAATTTATTATTTTCGTAATATTTATTAAGTTTTAGGGCAAGCAGAAAACTGAAAAATAAAACGTTTTTCCTATAGTAAACCCGATCTGCGGACACGACGTGTAAAGCAGTATTATATTGAAGCATGAACACATACAAACACGTGTAGATAATTGTTGGAAAGGCTGCAAGAGTACCCGCCGCAAATAATTTTAGGTCGGTCGGATTAATATAGTCGAGCGGTAAAGTAGTGGACAGGGGTTGTAAAGACTTGGGCGTCTTTAAAGTCCATGACTGTACATAACAATTGAATTATTAAAAACAAAAAGTATTTATCTCACTTATCTGCACTTTCGAAAGTCGAAAGGTCAATTTGCTGAATGATGAACCTAAAAAATGAGAACGCGGTGATTGTCCTTTAAAAGGACGACGTGTCAATAAGAGGGGTGGGACAAAACGAAAACTGCGAACAGGAAATTAACACATTAAGCCGAAAGTACCGGCGTACAGGTAACATTTTTCATTCACACAATCCCGATCCACCCACGTTTTCCTCCGCAACAACAAAGAGCGTCCGTTATTGTCTCGAGCGAGCGGTTCAAAGTTCACGTTCAAATGCAAAACGTCGCCGCCGTTCTCGACGGGAAACCGTTTCTAAATACCCTGGTTGCCCAATAATTACAGTCATAAACGTGATTTACCGGCCCTATGCATGCATGCATTTTTCAACCCCATTAAACCACGTCTTTTTTTTTTTCTTTCTGAGTGAGTTATTTTTCAACCCTGCTAAACCACTTTTTCTTTTTGTCTGATTGTAACTGTGGTTGTTTTGAGATCGAAATGTGTAGTTTTCGTCTTCCCGTTTCGATTTATTTTTATTTCTTCGTTTCTGTGTAGGATAGGACACAAATTAATGTGTTATTCCAGTGGCGAAAGCTGTGGACGAGGCCCTTACGTGCCTGAAATTTTAATCGAGGTGAGGTCAGGGATCTCTAGAACGCCATTCTCGGAAGTCCGTCTGGGTGAAATGCCTCTTTGTAAACTGGACTTTCGATCGAAAACTCTCTAATTAACTCAGGTATCGATTTGTTCTTCCAAAGGGGGTTGGATGGATATACTTCAACGACGTATTAGGGTAGTAACTGTATTAATAAGATGATGACGCCTGCTGGGATTCGTTCAACCTGGCAACACAATATCAATCAATATTTCTTCGTTGCGGAATCTAAATAAATTACTGTTATTTTGAAGCAAACATTATTATTACGAGTTTAATAAATTAGAACAACAAAATGAAATAGTCAGTCTCTCACACGATAAGTATCTTAAATGCACAAAACACCGTCGTCGTCGTCGTCCTCGTCTTCCTGGGTAAGCAAGGCGGTAATCATCAGTTCTTTAAACATTACCTCGCGGATGGTATGATGACCAATTTCCCACGCTCGAAAATCTATTGTTGACAATCGACAATGGAAATCTCGGTTTTTGCCGGTATAACGGTAAGGCTCCGTTCGTAAATGGTAAGTGGAATAATGCGAAATATTATGCGCTCATGCAGAAAACGGGCACGATCGTAATAGTAGGTAGTAACTATGTATATCGTCTGGGAAACTGGGGATTTGGGTTGACCAAGAAGAGGAATGCAGACAATATTAGGTACCCATCGGAAAAAAAAACTCATTCTTGAAATGCCACCAGGAGAATACGCGTACCATCACACCATCACACCATGAAACCTCTTCTTGACTTTTACAATCAATGCGCGCGCGCGGGGGGAGAAGGATTTATTCCCCATTGTTGTCGTTTTTGCCAACTTTTACTCTCGCTTTTTTCCGGCGCGCCGTTTCCTCATTTCCTGCTGAGATAAGCAACAATAAACAATCCGATGCATTAGCGACGACCATTATCGAATTTAAATATTACGAGAGCGAGACAAAGGGGAAAGTAAGTGATGCTTCTCAGGCGCTCTTCGAGACTCCTCGCAGTCGACACAATCACAGTCACGTCCATGGAACAAAGCCTGCTCAGATCATTTCTCCAGCCAGGTCGTCCGTTAAATTAATGGCGTCATTGTCGAGGACGCGATAAGTTTGGTTAATTGCCGGGGATTCACATAGAATTCGTTAATTTAATTTCGTCTTCAGATTTACGAAAAAATAAACTCGGGGGCAAAAACCGTGCGCCGCAGAAATTTCCCGTTGCGTTATCAACTGCTACAATTGATGAAGAATGTTATTGTTTAACTAATAAATTAATAACATGAAATGGCTAAGAAACATGGACCAAGTCATCGAGGTTAAGTATACGGAAGACGCCGCGCCGTGCTTTACAACGTGTATTTCTGAAAACGGTCCGGCTGCAGGCCTTTAGTATGGCAGAACGTTCTGGCGTTATGGCAGCATGTTGTGTTTTCTGGTGCTCATTACTTTTGCCATACAAGAAACGGGAGCGCGCGTCCGAAAATCGGCTTGTCTTCTGCTGCCTCCAGTTACTTAACCTCCATGAACCAAGTAGATCGAAAAGTTATTTATACAAAAGAGATTTCATGAGTATGCTTGGTTTAACTTGAAAGCTTCTGCAGCCGCCGTCATGATTCTTGGCTTCCGGTTGCCACCGCGTGTCTCGGATTTCTACTGCCGACGTTTCGTTCTCCAATTGCAGAAGAACTTCCTCAGGGCTGCTACTGTTGGCGGTTGTGCTGCTGCTGCTGAGGGTAGTCTTGCTGATGCTTCTTGTAAGTCGTTGAAACTGAGTTCTTCTGTAATGGAGAACGAAACGTCGGCAGTAGAAGTCACGTGGTTCCAATCGGAAGCCAAAAATTCATTCATGAGCATGCGTTAATAAATGAAAACAAGTCAAATGAAATCGAAGCAAAGCTCGATCAAATGATTATAGAAGTATTAAAAACTGAATTAAATAAAGTCGAATTAGGAATAAAAAAGTGATGATGAAAATGTGACAAAAGTAAAAATTCTGTAATTCTAACCGATTCGATTCAAAAGCACTGACGAACTTTTGACCGATCGTTTGAACAAAAAAAAAACAAAAGAGACTCAAAGTGTTAAGGAGAACGTAAAATAAAATCGTAGAACATCCAAGGGTCATTCATTCGGTCATCGATTGGAAGTTAAAAAACAAAGAATCTAACTCCTTTTGTTTCCGTTCAAAATAAAATCAATCATTAAAAACATAACTTTTTTTTAAGATGACTTTAGAAGACGAACGAAAGAGAACATCAGCGATGAAATAATTTTAAATTCGTTTAAAATAGTTTCCCCTTTTGTTCGAGAGATGGCGCTCTAAATGTCAGTGACCTAAACAGTGAAAGAATATTATTTTTAAACTAAGAACATTTTTTTTTAAGTACAAAGTTTTTTTAATCTCAAACAGGACAGAAAACTGAAGGGAAAACACTCAACGTTTCGCTATAGATTTATGGCTTCGTCCTGACGAAGCTATAAATCTTCGCCCTAAATGTTGGTGACCGCTTTTAGTTATCCCTGAAAATAATTTATTATTAAAAAAATATTTTTTTTAACTAAGAACTGAGAACGTTAGCGAGAAATTTTTTTTTAATCCGATTAAAGCAAGTGGTTCCCCTTTTGGTCGAGAGATGGCACTCTGAATGATGGCGATTTCCTTTAGTCTCTCCTGAACATCATTTGTCATTAAAAAGAATTAAGAGAGAGATGTCGCGCTAAATAATGGTAGACTCATTTAATTTGCTATCAAAAGATTCAATTTTTTTAAAACTAGGATTGGAACTTGAAGAGAGCAATTTAGCGATGAAATGTTTTCTATTAAAACAAGTTTTCAAAATGGTTACCCCTTTCGGTCAAGAGATGGCGCTCTAAATGGCGGTGATCTCTTTTAGTTTTCCCTGAAAATAATTTGTTACAGAAAAAAATATATTTTTTTTTAATCTGAGATTAGGACTGATACGTTAAAACATTTTTTTTTAAATTTGATTCGAGTAGGCTTTTAAAGAAGTTTTGCCTTTTGGTCCAGAGATGGCGCTCTAAATGTTGGTGACCTCTTTTAGTTTTTCCTGAGACTAATTTATTAGAAAAACAAAATATATCTTTTTTAACTAAGAACTGAGAACAATAGCAATGAAATGTTTTAAATACCATTAAAGTAGGCTTTGAACACGTTTCCCGTTTTAGTCGAGAGATGGCGCTCTCCTTTAATTTTCTCTTAAGATAATTTTTTGTCACTTAAAATAATCAATTTTTTAAACCTAAGATTCGAACTTGAAGCAGTGAGAACGTCAGCGATTTAAATTCAGTTAAAACAGGTTTTTAAAACATGTTTCCCTTTTTGATCGAGAGATAGCGTACTGAATAATGGTAAAGTTTATTTTTTCCTAAAATAATTTGCTTTCAAAAAGATTCAATAGTTTTTTTTTAAACTGAGATTTGAACTTGAGGTGAGAAATGTTTTCTAAATTCTATTGAAGTAAGCTTTTAAAATAGTTTCCCCTTTTAGTCAAGAGATGGCGCTCTGAAAACGACGGTGATCCCTTTTAGTTTTCCCTGAAAATAATTTATTATTAAAAAGAAAAACGAATTTATAAAATACGATTAGAACCCAAAGTGAGCTCGCTAGCGATGAAATGTTTTTTTTTAATTCGATTAAGGTAGGTTTTTAAAATAGTTTCCCCTTTTGGTCAAGAGATGGATAGCCCAGACATTATTCTATTCTTTATTATTTTTTTATTTATTCTAAACGATTACTTTCCGCTGAAAGTGATTAGTTAATTTGTTAATTGAAAAATCAATATTAAAGCTCAAATTGCTCAGCGCTATTTCGGCCCTAATTGAGGCCTCATCAGCATCATCAGCAGAATAGTAGCTTTCAATTCCAAGGATTCGCCCGATTTTAAAACGGTAAGCCCAGTAACAGCAGACTACAAGCTCAAGGATCAATATTTTTTAAACTAAAATTAGAAGATGAGGTGAGAACTTTAACGTTAAATATTTTTTTAAAAATTCGATTGAAGTAAGTTTCCCTTCCGCCTAAGGCTAAGAGATGGCGCTCTAAATAATAACGATACCTCCTTTAAATCTCCTTTTGTTTTGCTTGAAGATGATGAGTATAAAATAAATCGACAACTTTTTTAATTTTCATATAGGTCTTGCTCGTGAGAATTGAAGAATTATTTGCTTTATCAAATAATAATGTTTGCGAAACGTCAAGTAAGATAATAAGTTACACTTTTAGCTCGTTTTCTAAAATATTTTTATTTGTTTCATATCTTTCAACAATTTTTTAGTTAACTTTACATGAGACGTAAGGACTGAGCGAAAGCTTTTTCTTCTTTTTCTGTTCATTCTCGTGCATCGTTTTTAACGCAGCAAAAGGCTGTTTCACCTGTACAAGTATTGCGTGAGAAAAATAGTTGCATTTTCCCCTGGTGTATAAAAAATTAATAAACCTAATATTTCCCCCCCAGTTCATTCCAATTCGATCTCATTTGAGATCTCTATTTACCATAGGATCAGTCTCTTTTTAAACGTAAAATAATAACTTTGACCCATTTTGCTTCGCTGTGTTCAGAAGAGCTTGGAGTGCTTATTTTCCTGCCCCACATTGAATCATACGAATCATTCAGAACGAGGCCGTAGAACATTTGAATGCAATGACACTAATGACATTTTATTGATTAAACCGAAAGTTGGTAGTGCTCGACGTTATAAAAGTTGTGTATCACCACAAGCAAGCACGAAATCTTCTCGTTTGGAGTAGAAGCAGTTTGTTTTTTTGACACTGACCCTGACTTTATTATTTCATTGATTTTCCTACAATAAAAGTGTGTATCAAAAATGCATTAAGTATTAAAGAATCGGAATTTCTTAATGATTCTTTAATCTGTTCCTGTGCGGAAACGATAGGTGGCGCTACAAGCGCTGTTCGTCGTGCAATCAAAAATAAAAGAGTACCAAAACATAAATAGCCACTTACCTCATACGAATATTTGTACGTGGTCTTAATTTTCGAGACGACGTCGATCTGTTCGATCACGTTTTCCGAACACTCGGTGCAGAACATGGTTTTCGTTTCACTTCACCCACCCCCTGCCCCGGTTGTTACACTTTCACTCACAAAAATCACAATCGGAAAAATTTCCGCGCACTCGAATGACCTGACCTGAAGAATTACGAAACGGCAGTGAACTCCTCGCAAGTTAAAACAACAATCAACAATTAAAAACGAGGATGATACGAACGATTCCCGCGGGTTATGCGAAGTTCGGGTTTAAAAACGCCGGCTTGGAACGCCTCGGATTGTTTTGGCAAGGGTGTACAAATCACAGAGTCAAGATTATAAATAACTATTGACGTAGCATTAACAGATCTGTAAAGCGTTTTTATTATTAAAATGGCCTTACGTATTTTTAGATGGTCAAAGACGAATTTGTCGAAGTTGTAATTCGTCATCTGGTCAATTAACGACTTGATTACAGCGGAATTTTCTCAGAAATTCAATTTGTTCAAATATCAAAAGAGACAGGGCCATGTTGGATGGCTAAAAAAAAATTGAGTCGTGCCATTGGCAAATAAATCGTTAGGGGCGCTACAAAAAATGAATCGGTCCAAATAATCTCCCCTGCGGAACTCCATAGTGAAGAAGCCAAAAGTATTCGGAATGAATCAGGGATTCGATATGGACCACTAAGAGGTCGATGAAAAGTTAAAAAAGATCGATGGACCCTGTAGGGGCGACGAACAATTAAATATTATTTAAAATTTAAATTATACTCAACTCGCAACATCTTTTCCTAGTCACACCGGTTCTCGGATAATCTAACCTTACTTCCCCCTCCGTTACTTAATTTACGCGTTCCTTCTGCTTCATGTGAAATAAGCTGAAGTGAGGAAGTCCTCCACCTCGCCGATTAAACGGAATCTCAAACTCTAGATTAGCAAAGAGTCTGTCAGTGGTGGAAGATATGAATCAAGTTTTACTTAACAAAAGTTTTTTTTTCTTGAAGTAGTGTTCTTTAAATTACTTACAAGCTTAGGTCTTGAAATATTGACTGACATCTTCGCGTAAGAACTTCCTCAATTTTTCCAATTGGACGTTTAATTTATGTGAGCTGAGGAACTCACTTCAACTGGTCGAAGCTCCCCGGTTTCTTTGTAAATAAAAGGGCCACGACTTATCGTCTACTGTTTTCTTCAAAAAACAAAACAAATATCATCTTGTTACCTTAACTATCAGTACAAAAGAAAATTGACATTTTTGGGCTTTCAGAAGCGAGACCAAAATTTCGAGTCCGAGGACATGGCCCAACAAAACCCAAATCCAGAAGTGGAAAAGCTAATCAAGAAAGCGAATGGTCAGTCCAACAAGGTGGTGACGGAAACTCGTCAGAAACTGGCGGAGGTCTTGACGACGACGTTGAAAGAAATCAGCAAGAAATGCCCTGATTCGAAGGAAGGATTGGAGAAGACCACTGACGACCTTAAAAAGAACAATGAGAAAGCCCTGAATGAGGCAGCCAGCACTATTAACCAAAACATAAACGGTATAAAGAATATAAATTAAATGCACCTGCTTCAGGAAATCAGAAGAAAATGCAACTATCTATTTTTAATAAGGACAACTTTTAATTAATAATAAAGCTGGATATGAGTATACTTAATAAGTGTTTTTGTTTTGCATTATATGATTCTGATGGTTCTAGAGGACGGCTGAGGATCGTTTCTGCAAAAATTCGTACATACAAGGCAAGCACGATCATTTAGGTTTGGAACTGGTCTAAAAGGGATAGGATTAGTATGTTTTATTGTTAAGTTAATTTAATATTTTAAGGTTAAGTTAAGGTACTCGGCAAATTTATTCTTTGCTTAACAGCTTTTAAAGTTTCAAATTTGAAATACCGACCCAAGTCAATGATACATGCAACTTCATTTTACTTTCATCATGTGTGGAGAGACATTACGAAATAATATCGTTTGGGTTTGGAACTCGTCTAAAAGGGCTTTTGAGATTTCAAATTTGAAACACCAATGTCAAATGCAACTTCATTTTACTTTCATCATGTGTGGAGAGACACTACGAAATAATATCGTTTGGGTTTGGAACTGGTCTAAAAGGGCTTAAGGGCTTTTGAGATTTCAAATTTGAAACACCAATGTCAAATGCAACTTCATTTTACTTTCATCGTGTGTGGAGAGACACTACGAAATAATATCGCTTCCTACAACCTACGTCCAATAAATTCTGCAACGCGCCACCACGCATACGAAATGTCGCACCGTATACAGCCGGACACGTACAATAAATATTGCGGTTGTGCTAACGAGATTAGGCTGGATGGAATTCTGATGAGGAAGCAAGCGGAAATGGCCTGAGAAATTCCGAATCTTTCTCTTCTACATCTTGCAGAAACGACCTGTTCATTGAGTTCATTGTTATAGGTATACGACATTGAAAATTTTGGAAAACAATCAAAAGGCGAACGGAAGATTCTAAATTGGAAAGAGATGTCGGGAAATATTTAATTATAATTAAGAAAATTCGGGGGGGCCAATTTTAATTTTCGTTTTTGAAGACTTCAATACAGGGCGATCTATATGTTAAAACAACAAAGTTAGTCAGTATATTACTGTACAGTCAACGAGGGATACACTGTGTTATAAAATCTTCTTCTAAGAGACCCAATAATCCAAGCAAGCCCTAATCGGAACCTATAGTAAACAGAACAGTGGAAATTTGAGGCCATAATCCGAACAATGACTCCTCAATCCGAACACCGAATTAATTCTCGCCACGTAAATGGGCAAATCCCTTGGTTTCACGTTTTCTAAGAAACGTTCTGTTTGCTGTTCATGTTCATTAGATACTGACCGATGGCTGAGTTCAATTTGCATTGCAATTTAGAGCGGAAATTATTTTGAAAATTAAACACGTTACTTTATCGATAAACGAAAAAATTAACACTTCCGTGACCAAGCTCTGAGAAATAAAAAGAAAAGTCAAGCGGGGTAACTGAATTATCTCAAAGAAATTAGCGTCTTTACACATGCGAACCCGTATAAAAATTGATGAAACGATGCATCGAAGAAGCTATGAATCGATGGAACGATAGATCGATGAGGCGATGAGTAGATGAGGCGATGAGTCGATGAATTGGTAAATCGATGGATTGATGCGATAATGGATTAATGAAGCGATGGATTGGTGAAGCAATGGATCGATGAAACGATCGATCGATGAAGGGACATATCAATGAAGCAATCAATGAGAAATGGACCACCGATGGATCGATGAATGAAAATAAATAAATCGAAAGATGATTGATGAAGGATAGATTAGGTAGATTAGAAGGATAGATGAAGTGATGAAACCATGAAGTAATGAATTGATGGATCGATGAAGCGATGGATTAATGAGGCGATAGATAGATAGATGAAGAATTAGATCGATGATGCAATGGATCGATGAAACGATGTATTGATTAAACGATGAACTTACGATGCGATGGATCGATAGATTGTCGATTCGATGGTGTGGTGGATCGATAGATTGTTGAATAAAGTGATGGATCGAAACGATAGTTTGATGAAGCGTTGGATCGATAGATAATTAAATATTGTTGAACCACAATGACTGGAGAAGTCCAATCGATGTTTTTTTTATGTAAAAGGATTTTTCTGGTATTTACAAGGTTCAGATACAAATCGATCAGCTACAAAAGCGACCAAGCGGAACAATTAAGTTACTCCAATGATAAAATCTTTAATCATTTAAAACGTAAAGCAAATAATTAAATTAACTTATAAAAAGTGTTTTTTTTATGGTATTAGATGACAAATTAACATTTTCAATTCATAATTTAAGAAATATTTACAAATACATGCATTTGAGGTTTGCGTTTGGGGTATCTCAGTTACCTCTCTAGGGCATAAAAGGATTATAAGGGTTTAGAGGGGGGTTAATTTTTGTTTTGAAAATGAAAAATTTTTATTGTCAGAATATTGAAAATTTTGTCTTTTGTTCGGTAATCCGAACATTTCAAAAATCCTGATCAACCACTGCAATTATTAGTTCGGATTAAAGAGCTCCAACAGTACTTACATATTTAAAAAAATGGCTGGCAACTGTGTCCTGCTGTGATCAGATGACTCTGAAAGAGTGCAAGGAGAAAGAGAAAGGAATAACAACTGGTGTTGTGAGCAGAAATAAATTTAAATACACTTTCACGTACGCACCAAAATAACATGCAGATGTTAAAATAGTAACAATAGTGTGCAATTTTTTCAAACTCCAAAGCACGAACTTAATTATTTAGAAAAAAAACGTCCCTCCTGCGAAAGTGTGGTACGTAATAGTGATTGATAACACAACAAACCTTTGAATCAAGGCAATAAAAGCTTGTTCGTAAGAACAGTATAACGACTTATCTAAGGAAAAAAATGTTTGCTAATTCACTAAATAACGTATTGGAAAATCCCTTCTTCTCGAGAAATTATTTTAAAATCACAGTTTTTGTAAACCTTATTATCAGGGGAAAGAATTCGGGCCACTTGTTCCGCGAACGGTACGAAAATTTAATTCTCGAACTGTAGCTGACAGTCTCGCCCACAATAATTTTTGCAAAGTGCGAAACCTCGCATTGTCTCCCACTCAATAAGAATTCGATGCATCTAAGCTGCGGAAAGGTGGGAAGAGTAAGTAGTATATTCGTTGGCCTAAATTCTTTTCCCTGCATATCGGGAGAGTTCCGTGTCAGATATCGAACCTCCAAGAAATTAAAAATCCATCTATCCAGTGGCGTAGCAATAGGAGTTGCAGAGGTTGCAAGGCAACCCAGCGCCAGGATGTCACAGGCTCGCCTGCCCTTTGAAGTCAAGAAATTTAAATTTTTCTTAACATACAAATATGATCCCATGACTCCACGATTATGAATCATGACCTGCTAAATGAACTTTAATTTCTAACCAAGTCGCCAGTGCTTTCCAAAGTGCAGGGTGACTATCACAAATTTTTGCAAAAAATTCATTACAAATCATCACACTTTGCCAAAGAATGAATGGCAACTATTTAACGTTTCTAATTCAAATTAGAAAGGTTAGTATTTCACAATAACACGAATTTAGGATGCCCAATAAATTCCGAATTTAAAATGCCCTAGAATTCCGAATTTAAATTCTAATACGTCAAGAGACGCGGAGAAATTCATGAATTTTAAATTTCTTTTAGAAGAAAGATCCGGATTCTTTGATCTCATTCAAGTTTCCTTGAAAATTGTTGGGAATTCATTTGATTATAAATTTCTCTGATGGCACAACGAAAAAAAAATCAATCGTCTCACTTCTTGTTTAAAAATTTCTTGGTGCTTGGAATTCAATAGTTAGATTCTGATTTCACAAAGCTTCAAGAAAACCATCGTCAAAATCCTTTAGCTGAGTTGAAAGCTTCAAGAATTTCTCGTTCTAAGGAATTTAGATTACCCATAAATTCCGAATTTCTCGAGGTTTCAAGATTTTCATGAAAATTCCTCAGCTGCTTTGAAGTCTTCGTAATCTTCCTGTTCTGAGATTTCTCAGGAATTTAGAATGCCCAAAATACCAGAATTTCAATTCTATGGTCAAAAAAATTATGGATTTTAACTTGCTTTTGAAATCTAAAAGTTAAATTTTCTTTTCATGAAAATCGTGAAAATACTTTTGTTGTTTTGGAAGCTTCATAACTTTCCAGTTCTCGGATTTCCCAGGAATATAGAATGTCCAAACATTCCGAATTTTAATTCTAAAGTCAAGAGACGAGAAGAAAAATTCATTAATTTTAAATTCCTTCCCTTTGGAACGTAAATGCTAAATTTCAATGTCAAGAGGCTCTGAGATATTCATGAAAATTCCCCGACTTTTTAGTTAGTTCTCGAGTTTTTTCCGGATGCCCAAAAGTTCTGAATTTAAATAATTTTTAAATGCAGATTTTAGAGATTCAACTTTAAATCGACTTTTTTCGACATAACGTGGAAAAGCATTTTTCCGAAATAGATTCTAAATCTAATCTGAACAGAGAAAGTGCTTAAGAATTTAATTAGGAATGCAAGGTGAATTTAATTAGGAATTCAAGGCGACGCAATGGTAAGAAGAAGATTAGAAAAGACTGCTCGGGTACATTGATCCTGTCGATCCTTTAACATCGATTACGGTTTCATTAGAATTTAGATTTTAATTTGACGTCGCCTAGAAAATTCCTGAATTTATACGGGAATTAATTCTTTTCCGTTCAAATAAATTAAACGTAACAGAATTCATTCCCAAAAAAACACAAATGATTCGATGATCTGAATTTCTTCATGCGGCAGTTAACTAAATAATCAGATTTTTGATCCTAAATTCCAGGAACTAAATTCCAGAATTTATTTATTAATTTTTGAAAAACGTGTATTTTCTGTTTCATGATTTGCGCCGTAGTTGTTCTTTAAGCTTTCGGTTTTCTGAATCAATGCCACGAAATCATTTTTTTAAAGCTGCGTATACACTTGAAGACTTCCTTCGAATGGGCGGAACATGTTCAAGTGAGTCCGCAGCTTTAAAAACTTCATTTCAATACATTTGCAAATTGAGAAACTACGCATTTCAGTAACAGTAAGGGTTTGATACAGAAAAGTGAAAAAAATTAAAATAAAAACTCAAATAGTGGGAAGACGAACAGATATTTCTGAAGTCAATCAAAAAAATCAAAATCAAATGGAAAATCAGGTAGTGTAAAGCGGCTTTTATTTTTTGTTTTTTCTTCTGTTCGATTTCATTTGATTTGTTTTCACCTTTTTTTGTATCAATTCATCGTTTGTTTTTTGTTTCTACTTTTGTTTGATTTTATTTGAGATGACTTTCTAATTTATCAATAGATCATCTTTTGTGTTTTTCTTTTGATCGATTTGAGTTTAGTTTGGTTCATAATCCCTTCGATTGATCCCCACTTTTGTTCCCTGTTTTATTCAGTTTGATTCTATTTTATTAATTTTTTTCTTTAACATTTAGAAATTAAATTTTTGATTTTGATAAAATTCGTCAGTTTTTGTTTTACATCGATTTCTTTTATTGTTAGTTTTATTTTTGTTCTTTAATCATCGACGACCGTTATTTTGTTTTTTGTTTTACTCGAGTTAACTTCATTTAATTTGATTATTTTATTAATCGTACTTATTTTTTTAACTTCTATTGAAGTTATTAAACCAATTAAGATGCATGCAGATGATATGAAATTTTATAATAAGATTTGTTTGAAATTGTTAAAAATTTGATTATTATGACATAATAGCAACGTAGAACTATCAATTAAAGCTGGATACTATCTGAGAAAAAAATTGTGTCCCGTCTTTCATGTTCACCACTGTACACACAATATTTAATTCAAGTTTATTTAAAATTATTCGTGGGATTTTTTATTATTTTTTAATAAACTAGATAAGAATTCATAGCTTCGACCTCCTGAAACAACCCTAGAGGTTCATCGGTCTCCAGCCGACCCCTATAGGTTCATCGACACCGTTGGGAACCTCTGCTGCATATGATACTAAAAAGAATATTTGATTTCTGTTAATTGATTTATTTTAATTAAACATACACTCTCTAAATAATTTCTTTCGTTAACAAAAATTAAAATATCAAAGGTATTTGTACTGAGATGTTTGGTTTTCTGTTTTTGCAGAGGAGGAAATTAAAATTTACTTTTCCTGTCTCAATCAATGAATTAAGAGCGCCTGTCTCGGAAACCTTATCGCGTTTATGTATTTGTATGTAGTTGAATTGTATTTGTAATTTGTTATGGAAGGAAACTCAATCCTCTCGCAGATTAGTTGCCCTAAAGTGGATAACGTAGGCCTCGTTCGGTGCAGTTAACGTTAGTTATTACGACACATCCGACCCATGTAAATGCTGCTACGATTTCCACGTTTATTAAGCAAGTACAAACGTGTTCTTAGTTCCAGCTAGAACAACAAGAGCAAAAAAGCTGCCCCCGATCGCCGCTGAAACAATTACAAACATTATACCCAGAAACGGTTAGATTTGCAGATTTCGTCTTTTACAATATCCGTTTTCCTTTAAGAGCCCCCGTCGCCTTAAAAGTATTCCTTCCTCCATTTCTAAGCTAAGGGGTAACCTTATTGCCTAAGAGCAAAGCCCCCGATATATCCGAGACAACTTTATAAGTAACATTAACCCAGTTCGCGAATAATTGATCGCCGCCTGGTATTTAATTAAGTATTGCATCGCAAGCTCGCTTATATGGCTCGGTTATTTTGTACCTGCGATAAATTATGCACGTTTTGCCATTACAAATTATCCGCCATTTTTAGTTCCATTAACGCCGGGGAAAAACCAAGGTAATAGGCGCTACGATTTACCGACAAATGGTCTATTATTTCTGCGTCCAGCCCGCCGTACAATATAATTTACATTTATTTAAATATTATCGCTTTCTGGATCTTTCGTACCGTTACGTTCATTTTTCAAATATGTAAATGCCAGATGATAAACCGACTTTACTCATTGATTAACAAGCAGGCTTGAGCTATTCCGATTTTTGAATGCCTTGATCTCGACGAAATTTTAAATTCCTTATTAAGTTACAATGTAGGAAACCTTTTATTAAAACAAGACGAGAACTAAAAGCAATTGATTAGCTTTCGTGTAGTCCAGGGATTTTCATTTCAGCAATGAACCTTTTGAGGAAATGGAAAGTTTTCATTGACCCTCTCCCGACCCCATTTTAAAATTAAATTAAATTTTAAATGAAACTCACGTGCAACTTCCTGTAATAATTAGAAAGTAAATAAAATCTAGACACACACAAGATAAGTAATAAGCAATTCACAGCGCCATCTGCTGTCCAAAAGTGAGAACTATTTTACCTGAATTTTCTGCAACAGCATTTCACCTTCACGTCCGCGTTTTCGGCAAAATTCCTTATAACTTCGCAGTGATAATAATTTTTCAAAGCGAAATTTCAAAATATGAAATGCTGCGGTGACAGGAGATTTCAGAGCGCCATCTCTTGATCAAAAGGGAAAACGATTCTTGTCCGAGATTCCAGTTACAGCGCTTCATTTTCATTAAATTTATTATCATGCATTTTCTTATTTTAATTCGAAGAAAATAAGATCTAGGCATGTGTAAGATAAGCAATTCAGAGCGCCATCTTCTGTCCAAAAATGAGAACTATTTTATCTGAATTTCCTACAACTTCATTTCGCTTTCGGTTCGACGCTTTTGGCAAAGTCCCTCCTAACTTCGCAGTGATATTAATTTTTCAGAGCGAAATTTCAAAATATGAAATGCTGCGGTGAAAGGAGATTTCAGGGCGCCATCTCTTGATCAAAAGGGAAAACGATTTTTTGTCGACATTCCCGTGACAGCGCTTCATTTTCATTAAAATTATTTTTTCTTAACCTTCCACAATTTCTTATTTTAATTCGAAGATAAATAAGACCTAGGCACGTATAAGATAAGTAATTCAGAGCGCCATCTGCTGTCCAATAGTGAGAATTATTTTACCTGAATTTCCTACAACAGCATTTTACTTTCGCCTCGACGTTTTCGGCAAAATCCCTTCTAACTTCGCAGTGATATTAATTTTTCAAAGCGAAATTTCTAAATATGAAATGCTGCGGTGACAGAAGATTTCAGGGCGCCATCTCTTGATCAAAAAGGAAAACGATTATTGATCGAAATTCCCGTGACAGCGCTTCATTTTCAGCCCGACGTCCCCAACCAAATCTTGCCTTCGCAGTGATCTTTTTATCACGGGAACAGTAAATGTTCAAAGCGCCATCTCTTGACCAAATGAGCAAGCGAACTTGATCAAAAGGGAAAACAATTCTTGTCCGAAATTCCAGTTACAGCGCTTCATCTTCATTAAATTTATTTTTTTAACCTTACATGCAATTTCTCAATTTAATTCGAAGAAAATAAAACCTAGGCACATGTAAGATAAGCAATTCAGAGCGCCATCTGCTGTCCAAAAGTGGGAACTATTTTACCTGAATTTCCTACAGCAGCATTTCACTTTCGCTTCAACGTTTTCAACAAAATTCCTTCTAACTTCGCACTGATAATAATTTTTCAGAGCGAAATTTCGAAATAAAATCATGCAGTGACAGGATATTTCAGGGCGCCATCTCTTGATGAAAAGGAAAAACGATTCTTGTCCGAGATTCCAACTACAGCGCTTCATTTTCATTAGATTTATTTTTTTCTAAATCACTTGCAATTTCTTATTTTAACTTGAAGATAAATAAGACCCAGGCACACATAAGATAAGTAATTCATAGCGCCATCTGCTGCTCAAAAGTGAAAACTATAAAACATTTCACCTTCACTTTTATGTTTTCGGCAAAGTCCCTTCTTACTTCGCAGTTATATTAATTTTTCAAAGCGAAATTTCAAATTATAAAATCATGCGGTGACAGGAAATTTCAGGGCGCCATCTCTTGATGAAAAGGAAAAACGATTCTTGTCCGAGATTCCAGTTACAGCGCTTCGTTTTCATTAAATTTATTTATTTATTTATTTTAAACTCACAGGCAATTTCTTATTTTAATTCGAAGACTAATAAGACCCAGGCACACATAAGATCAGTAATTAGAGGGCGCCATCTCTTGATCAAAAGAGAAAACGGATTTTTTTAACGAATTTCCCGTGACAGCGCTTCATTTTCAGACCGACGCGACGGCGACGTCCCCAGCAGCTAAATCTTGCCTTCGCAATGATTTTTTTTATCTTGTGAAAATGTTCGAAGCGCCATCTCTTGACCAAATTAGCAAGCGAATTCCTGTCACAGAATTTCGTTATCGCATTGACAGTACCATACAAACCCAGGCCTCGCAACAACTTTCATTTAGAAGTATAAAATCACGGTGACAGGCCTCAATTAAAGCGCCATCTCTTAGCCGACAAGAAAACTGCCCTAATAGTATTTCACCTTCAAATTGGCATTCTAGGCCACGTTCGCAATGATTTTTATTTCGAAATTAGATTGGAAATCTGGAGGGGCGACTTCCGTCTCAAAACGCTGTCTTCTAATTCGCAAATCTAAAATCAGGGCGCCATTGACATCAATCCAAGCGCCATCTCCGACCAAAAATTGAAGCTATTTAATTCTGAATTGACATAGCAGCGTTGATATTCTTAGCAGTGACTTCACTTTACGGGTTTGCATTTATTTTGAGGAAATAGAAAGTTAAAAAGCAAATGTCTTAAAGCGCAACATTTAGGGTGCCATCTCTTGGTCGAAAGGACAACTATTTTCATTGGGATTTGAGATAGCTGTTTAATTGGGATTTGAGACAGCAGAGAAAGAACATTCTTAGCAAAAACTCACTTTCTGAGTTTGCTCGTCTGATTAAAAAGGGTAGATTGGATTGTAAGTTGGATGGTCCAAATAAAAAAAAGTTCTTGGGCGTGAATTCCTTACCTTCTTAAATACCCGCGGTCGTTACAACCCAAAGGAATCCTGAAGTTCTGTATAAAGAAATAATTTGCACACGTCTTTTCGATACTCGAAGCAATGTGTGCGTTCGAACGACGCTGTTACCGGAGCGTGACGGTTAAGTGTGCGGCAACCTTTACAGAGAAGAAAATAGAAATTGTCTGTGGGTTGATGTGATAGAAAATCATCCCTAATCTTAGCTCTTGTCCTTTTTAATTTTTTTTTGTTCAAATTTAATTATTATAATGGATGAAAATGTTATCGTTGCAAACACGATGGTTAACCAGAAATCGTTGAATTTTTCTATACACTTGGAAAGTGTTGAGAAGAAATTAAATCGAAAACAAAAATTAATCGACTGGTGGTTTCATGAAATTGTATTTTATAAATTGAAATTGAAATTTCCCTTTTCAAACAAAGCTAAATACCTAACAGTTGGGTATGCAGCCTCACTAACAACGTAGCATGGCTAAAGAAATCTACCTTTGCAGAATTCCTCACTGGTTTAATGGTGTAGTATTGCTACTGTTCACTGGAGGTCGACGTCAATACGATCACGCCAATGTAAAACACTAACCCTCCTCTTAACACTGTCTACCCCTTACCCCATAAAATCCCTGGAGACAATTGTACCGACCTGGTTTCTGAAGATTTTACGAAGAAGTTAAAAGACCTGGCCTAAATCATTCAAAAATTTACTTGTTAAAAAAAAAACTAAAAGCATACGAAACGTTTTTCTTTATTATTAAATAGATAACCCGCGAAAAAAATGAATAATTGTCTTAGAAAAAACTTTCCACAAAAACAAAACCAACAAAAATTATAGTCTTCGATATATTTAACAGTAAAATGTGTATATATCTTCTAAATATACATCAGGATTCTTTGGGTTTGGGCAACATCCATTTAGGCAGTCGCTTCCTGACCGCCTCCTGGAGTTGCCTGTAAACCAGGACGACCAAAACGGGCACAGCCAAAAGTTCGTTGCTAAAAACGTATAACCAACAGGCGACGACCAACATGGCCAAATCCGTAATATAATCCACGGTTGTTCGCACTGTAATCTCAGCACACCTTTCCAGTTCCGTTTGGGTGAGTTTCCGTTTAATCGGAGTCACGATAGTGTCTATGCACAAGGAGGTTTGCGTCATGATTTCTTTCATCATGGGCGCGCGATTTCGTCCCGCCATGCTCGGGGGCGAGGGTGATTTTTTGGTCTGTGTGGAAAATTCCGTCGTACTTCTTCTGCTAACATCCATGGGGCTAGGCGATTTATTCGACTTTCGCGACTTTGAAGACGTCCTCGAGGAAGCCCTCGACGAATCCGGCGATTTTGGAGGTAACTTCATCTCCGGCGCGAATACTTCCCTATTCAACACCATGGGACTACCTTTTCTTTTGGTTATTCTACCACCGAACCTAGTGGGCGAGGAACTTCTTTGGCTGGAAGAATCAGAGTCGTTTCTTCGTCGGGAAAGATGCCCGTTTAGGTTCCGCGTGTTTTCTACGTTGTTGTTAGTGTTCAGGTTTCTTATGAAGGTGTTGGTTTGGGGGGTGTCATCCCTTTCGCTTTTATTGCGTTTCTGGCCGTAACTCCTGACGATGTCAGAGTAATGGTCCACAACGATCTTCGCCTCCTCCTCATCCAGCTTCTTAGCCAAGGCCGCCTTTGGAATCACGATACTCGCGGCGGCGATTCCGCTAATACTGGCGATTGCTGATAAATTACGGACAGGAAGTGGTTGAGCTAAAACCATAGGGGAACTGCTTCGACGAGCTGACAAACTAGAGTCAGTCATAAGTTTAGATTTTTCGTTGACGACCGGGGTCCAAGGAAGACTCCCACGCTTGGCTAAAGACATCGCCTCATCTGGCCTGGCGTTTTCCGCTAAAGAAAGCGATCGCTGACGTTGATCAACATTAACTTCGACCGATTCGGGTTTATGTTGCTTTAAAATTGGCTTCGGGATGAAATTCGGATCGGGCAGTTTCTTAGGCTCCGTCAGTATTTCGAAGGGTTCCTCGGTGATCTTCGGCGAGGCTGGATGGTACGTGCGGTCTTCTTCTTCGGAGTTATGCGCGGAAGGTACTTGGTCGTAAATCCTTTCGTCTTCCTCAGATTCGCTTTCCTCTTCCTCAGACAAACTCTCTTCGTATTCTTCTTCCTTTTGGTTCAGCTCCGCTTCCCACTTCTCCAAGTTGACCACGTCTAAATTATTCCTGCGCTCCAACTTTCCGCGACTTTCCTTCGTGCGGATTCTAATTTTTTCAAACACCTCTTCCTCCTGTTCTTCAGATTTCGATCTCTTCCGGTTCATCATGATCTCCCTCTTCTCGTCCACGGTCAACGCGAACTTGTGCAGCTTGTTCTCGATTACTTCAGAGTAATCGCCCGAGCTCCTCAAACTATGCCGGCGTTGAGCCCAGACGAACTGCTGGGGCCTGTTAATTCCACCGGAGTATCTTCGCTTGAAGGAGGCGGTGCGCTCCAACCCGACGATGTCTTCGTCGTCGTTATTGTTGATCTGTATTTTGGGAATATTGCGTCCTTCGATCGTGTCTTTATTCTCTGAAAGGCGTTTCTTGAGTAGTTCTTGCTCCTCTGCTTCTGCCGCCTCGTAGAACCTCAACAAGGCACGTTCGTGGAGTAGCTCGCTGGAACTGGAAGAGTATTTTAAGCCGACGAAAGGCGGCGGTTCTGCGCCTAACTCGGGGGCCGATAGGGAAAGCGGTGGTGGAATCAGTGATTCGTCGAATTCCACGTCACCATCGGAATCACGCCGGCCTAAAAATGATTAAGAATTGTTTTGGTGATGCACGCAAACGGTGCATTCGATCACGATTTGAAACATACTCACTTTTATCTCCGTTTGGTAGCAACACCAACATAAACTCGGAGCTTCCGTTCATTTGATCAGATTTAGACAGTTTTCTTCTTTGGCTCGTAGGACTTGGCGTAGGAATATTTCTACTGGGACTCGAAGATCTACTTTTGATTGGGGGACCAGGTGATCTTCTGCCTTTGGGTACGGGACTAAGAGATCTACGGGTGATCATTGGACTAGGAGATCTACGTGTGATCAATGGACTAGGTGATCTACGTGTGATGATCAATGGACTAGGTGATCTAGGTCTATTGTAATCAATGATTTGGATGGTGCTTTTCGGTGGTTGTTTCGTAACGAACGGGCTGGGACTACGCGATCTACTCCTCGCGCGTGGTAAAACTTCTTCCTCTGGTTTCTTCACCTTGATTTCGGGGCTACCGTACGCAAGTTCACGTGTCATCGACGCCCTATCAAAAATTTCCCTGTCGATTGTTTGAGTATTCGGGATGTCTCGTCTTAAGGCGGTTGGCGATAGCTCGGGTGTTTTCGGCGGGCTTTTAATCTTGGTGCGTTCCGGCCTTACGGGTGTTCCCGAATTTGACATGTCAAAGCGAACTCTTTGCGATGGTGAATCAACGCGCGTCGTCGACTGGGAGCGTGGTTTGTGTTTTCTCTCGGGTAAAACCGGCGCTTGATTTTGGGCGAAAGTTAAATCGCGCGGTTGGCTTCTGCTTCTCACGGGCGCTGTTAACAGCCCTCTCTTAGGATCTGGAATAAATACAGTCTCTGATTCTTGGCTGGGTTCGCTAACACCGTACGGACTTTCCGCTTTAACTCGGAATTTATATTCGCTACCTTCGATCAGATCCCCAAGGACTGAAGTTAACTGTCGGCTCGTAGCTGCTTTCAACCAAACGTCCCAACCTACTCTGTAGTATTCGATGATGTAGTTGCCTATTTTACAACCCCCGTCATCTTCAGGCTCGTTCCATGCGAGGGTAACCGATCTTCCCAGGTTCATGACGACCCTAGCCTTGCCTGGCGGAGATGGTTTGTCGGTTACCGTAACCAAAAACGAGGCGATGTCCTGCCCCAATTTATTGACAGCTTTGATTTGGTATTCCCCGCGATCCGTCCGCCTCGCTTCGTCTACCCTCAAAGTACAAGACTTATTGCTACTGTCGATTTCGTATCGTTCGTCGTTTTTAATCGTTTGCCCGTTGTGGCTCCAGAAAACGAGCGGAGCAGGTTGGCCGGCCACCGACACCTTCAGCCGTATGACTTCGCCTATTTCGAAGAGCAGCCCGTCTTCGTATTGTCTGGGAAGGCGTATGCTCGGGGGCGCTTCAAGCGATAATTTGGCTTTGGTGGAGGCGTGCCCAGCCTTATTCGTCGCGGTGCATTTAATTTCACCTTCGTCGCAAAGCGCGCTCTGGTGTATCGTCAAAATACTGCAGTCGCTCTCCGTTAAGATCCGAGTTCTTCGGCTGCTGAAAATTTCGAAGCCATCTTTGAACCAGCAGATTTTCGGAGAGGGCTGGCCCAGAAAGTGAGCCACGAACTCGACCTTTTCGTTTTCCAAGGCGATGGTATCGGAGAGTTCCTGAGTGAAACGAGGGGCTGTGACTGCAGATCGCTGGAGGGTGACCGTGAGCGGTTCGGATAAGTCGCTGGGGGCTGACATGCCCACTGCGTTTTCGGCGCTTACGCGGAATTGGTACCGCCATCCGGGTTCCAGCCCGCTGAGTTTCAATTCGGGAAACGGGACTAGGAGCGGTGTGGCTCTGACCCAGTGTGGTGATCCGGTACGACGGTGTTCCACCAGGTAACCGATGATGGGGGAACCGCCGTCCTTGTATGGGGGATTCCATCGTATTGTGATCACATCTGGCGTGGCTTCAGCTTCGGAAACAAGAAAGGGTTTTCCCGGTTGGGCTGGACGATCTGAATAACCAAAAAGAAAAAATGATTAAAAATCCAACCCAAAGGAAAACACCAAATGAAAAAATGGCTACCTATGAATTGAAAATGTGAAACTTTTTTAATGAAAAGCTGATGCCTCTATTTATTGTAAATCCTTGGATTTTCCTAGATACCTCCCCTTAGAAAGGGTATTATTGGAAGGCGTCAGAAATTCTAAAGATAAGGCAATTATCCCCATTCTAGGGAAAGTGTTATTGTTATTGCCTCAAAGGGCATCAGTCTTCCGTCCAAGAAGCTGTCAATTCTTATCCTCTTAACCCCCAATCCTTATAATTCCTAATCCAATACACGTCACCATTTTCTCATTTGGTAGCATTTGACTTACAGTGACACCCATTCTAAGAGGAACCTTACTGAAGCTAAAGGACATACTATGAATGTGGGAATAAATGAGACATACACGGGAACTAAGCTTGGAAGAAGTCAAGGATGTGATTTTTTCGCGTTATTTTGAAACCGGAAATCTAAATTATTCTGTGCATCTACTTAAATATGCAGTCATAAATTATGTTTAAATTTAGCAACTAGAAAACACATGTCAACGGAATCTCGATCATATCGAGCGCGCTGGCAATCAGACCGTTACGTAAACGACATCATCCATCAGAGAAGATATTTGCGTCGATTCCATTGTTCAGGGGCCGCTTATTGCAATCAGTTATCATCACACATAAAAATAGGCAACAATGTATAAACGAGTGAGACGACGTCGAGCGGGTACGGAAATAAACACTGCGTGTAGGCCAAGACGTTCGCGCTCGACCACGGTTACAGATCTCGATTGTGTCAACAAATGACAATCGATGGTCATCGTCTTTCGAATCAGGTTAGTCACGACGACCTACCTGCAGCTTTCCAGTGCACCTGTTTCTTGTTTCGCTGGCGGGGATGAGGTTTGGCAGATGTGTTCCCCATAGCACACCGCGTCTTCTACACACCGACAACACTGTCCCAGTTCATTCTAATTTTGGAACCGGCTTCTTACCAACTTTCCAAAGGGAAAAGCGCTCCGTTCCCGAACGAAACGAACGAAAATTAGCGCGCGCATTCAAAGTCAAGTCAAGGAAATACCCCAGACCCAAAAATGAAGGAGCACCCCCCAAAAACAAGAAATTCATTTATTTATTTTGGTACATTACAATTGCAACTTTTACAACAACTTTTCGCTTTAGAAATTGTACTTATTATTATTCCAACCGAATAAGGCGTAAACCACTTTGAGCACGCGATTGACATCGATGCCCATATTCCCAATTTCGTCGGACAGCTTCTGGAATGAAGGTAGGGCCCTCACCTTCGACACCAACATGTGGGCCTCATCGCTGGTTATCTTCGCGAAGAACTCCTGGAAATAGGGGCTGTTGTTCATCTTGTCGTAGAACATATCGATCAACACCCCAATCGGCATGATCCTCTGCACGTCCTCGATGAATTTGGTCAGGCTGCGCGTTTCATGGTCGAAATCTGGTATTTTCGCGTCCATTATGAACTTGTGTATGTCCTTGCAGTAGTCGTCCAAGTCGAGGCCGGCGTTTTTCAAGAAATCCGTCAGTTCTTGCACGGCGGGCTCGGCGAGAAACTCGTCGACCATCTCTCTCCATTCCGGGCCTTGCATGTATTTGATGACCGCTTGGAAATCCGGATCGTCGTGGAGATGTCGAACGGCGATTTTCCTGATTTTTTCCATGGGGATCACCTCCATGAAATCGTGGAAGTCTTCCTGAATACCATTTCTGCGCTCACCCCCGGTGTTATTACCAGGAGCGCCAAAGACTAGTGCCAAGGCCGCCAGGAAAACCAAACAGAATTTCATCGTCATCTGGAATCAAAAAATAAAAAGGAAGTTTACCTTGTATGAAAATCTTGTAGCTTGTAAGTACCTTGTTCAATCAATGAATGATACACGCAAGCCAATCCAGTGATACTTATAGATTTCGTCCAGAATTGATTGTCATGTAGAGATGGTAGCAATTTTGCTAAATACAACGTACTGACGGGCAATGACGAGCAACTTAGACTTTTATACCCGACATTCAAAGTCGTCATGTTACAGGTGCGAGGTAGGATCTGTTTGTTGATAGCTCTCGTCCAATGGATGGTCCTGTTGTAGAATTCCACCGATTGTATCGTGTTTTGTAAATGAAGACGTCGGTTCGAATTGAATTATTGAAAACGCTCGCGTTTATAATGCGAAAAGAATTTGTTTAGGAACCGAATGATGGGCGCGTTGTCTTTAAATAACTGGTTTTAGCGGCGGCGTCACCACTGCGATTATTAAAAATGATGGAGCGTTTTCTGTACGTTTTTCCAAGGTTGATATTCAAATAAATAATGCGCATTGGAGACGACAAATTGGTCGAACGATACATCAGGAAAAGACTTGAAGAGTTACAGAATTTCTAAACCGATTAGAAATCCCGAAATAAAAATCATTGAGATAGTTTATATTTATTATAATTAGCGAAAAATTTTGTATGAATGCAAAAATGCTGCATGTAAACTGTTGGCTCCGACTATAAATAACAACGAACCAGTTAAACAACAATTACGCAACAATTGCGGTCAGGACAGTAGAATTTTAATTTAATATTTTAGTAATAAAATATTTAATAGCCGCTCCTGGCTTTCTATTTTTTTTTATTTAGTTTGTTATACGAGGGCGGAGTATAAGTAGGTACAAGTAAACAATTGTTTCGCAAAAATTATTCAAACACATTCTTGCACATGTTTGCTTCTTTCGATGCTTGACAAATCTGAACTAAATGCCAGGGCTGGGGCCTTATTCTCGAATAGAAAAAGTGACGTCAAAATGACGTAATTCTCCTAAGATTTGTATAGTTTTGTAAGAGAGCCTACGTCATTTTGACGTCACGTTCTCTTGCGAATCTGTTCCCTCGATACGAGAATAAGGCCCCTGGTCTGAAAATTTTGCTGAAATTAGGTCACTCAAATCATATTAATACCGATCTTTTCTAATTACTAATGAGCGTGACAGTGCAATAATAGCAATAGTGTAACAGTACACTAGTAGTCTGATCAGGCCTAATCAGTTATGAGTAGGGTTGTTGTCTCGGATTTTGAGTCTTTGAACCATGACTTGCAGGATATTCAAGTGGGACGGGATTTGTCCCGAATTTCTGCTGCACTCTCAACAAAGAAAGTCAAATTACGTAATCCTTTTTCAGTTTTACGAAACATGAATTTTTCTTCTGTCTTCCGATACGTTTAATCTGCGCGCCAATGTTGCCAAGTCATCTTTGTCACTCGATCTGGTGGCTTCCCATTGAAATTTCTGACAAATTTTTGTGCATTTAAACATGTATCTGAATTTTTATGGTTTCGTGACCGGCTTATAATTAGTCATATATCTGACTTGATGACGACTTTCATTTAATAATAACTGATTTAGTAACCACACAATGGTTTTTTGTTTAAAAGACATTTTTACATCGTCAGGAAGTCATGAATTTAAAAATCTTCAATGGCAGATTGTGTCCCAGTTTTTTATGACCGAAGTGTACATTGTAATGTACACTTCGGTCATAAATTGTACATTGTCTCTTTGTAATAAATATTCAAAACGCGTGGTGGCAGCGGTGGGATGCGTCAGAAATAATTTTAGCGATTTGAATTCATTGGTCCGGAGCATTCTGAGAGTATCTGCATCCTTTGTTATTTTGTGAGGTTAAAGCAATTATGGGAATGCTCTGAATCTGAGAGTTTTCTTCTAGAAAACGCTATTAGTCATGTCCGCCAAGCAGAAAAACCGCGTTCTTCTTTATTAACACTGTTCGCTTAAAAAAAAATTTTTTAGAAAAGTTGGAGAAACAGAAAAATAATGAAAAAAATATGAACAGCGATAGATTCCAGTCTCTTTTTTTACACAAAAAAAAATAATGGAAAATTTCCTTGTTTACCGTCAATCATAGTTGTTTCTTTATTTATTTACATTTCGCGTGTTTCTAAGAAAAAAACAATTCTTGTATTTACGTATTATCAGTCGACCGTCTTTTGTTTAAGTTTTCTATAAAAACTGGTTTTCGTTTTGAAACTTTAACTGTCTCTTAAAAATAGAGCATAGCAAAAGAAAATGCTATATTCGACAAAGTAAAAACACAATTTGATTTTTCTGCATTTGTTTCTATACTCTGGCTTTTTTTTTAATTCGGAAGAGTACTTTGAAATGTTGCTTTGCTTTGTCATTGGTAGCCGGCCGGAATCGACCAATGACAAAGCTCGTTTTTAGCGGCAAAATTTCAAAGTACTCCTCCCTTTTAAAAAGCAGAGGATAGTGAAAAATTATTGTCTGTATCTAGTGACATTTTAGTGATAATTGAAGTTAAACGTTCAGACTTTTTGCGAAAACCTATTGGCAACAATTGCCGATCATATATGAGCACTATGAGTGCAGTTTAAAAAAGTCGGCACTTACAGTGGTCAGTTTTAGTGACTCTTACTATGCAAATCTATTTTTTTTTATTTTAAAAATCCCAATTTTTTCCGCGAGCCGCGATTTTTCAGAGGTAATATTGTTACGGTGCGAAAACCGGTTTTCAGGAGGAGACAAGATGCATATTAAGTTTGACTCGCATTTATTCTCGATTGCACAATCTAGGAAACCGCGTTTGTGTCTGCGCGCTTCATGCCGCGCCTGTATCGTCGACTTTGTCGCAGCAAAAATAGTTTTTTTATTATTATTATCATCTTCGTCATCGTGTTAAAATACTCCGGCCATAGAATAGTGTGAAATTTCCGTAAAAATTTGTGTTAAATGGAGTTAGGTTGAGGTAAGTTGTGTTGGATTGACCTTGATGTTAGTTGAATTGCATTTTAATTGCTATAATTAATTTTCTCAATCTTTACTTTTAATTTTTCTTGTTTTTTTTTTTACTTGTGTTAGATGAAGTCAGGTCGATGTCATAATTTTTGCTTTTAATTTTTTTAAAGTAATTTCTTTTATTTGTGTAGAATGTAGTACATAGTTGTAATGTGATATAATAAGTCGAGTGTGTTCAGTTGATCTTGAGATTTGTTGAAATTTCGTATTAATCTTAATTTATTTTCTTACTTTTAATTTTTTCAAATGCTGTTTTAAATTTTTAATTTCGGTTGAAAGGAATTAGGTTGAGCGCAGTTAGATTGGGTTGACTTTGAAAATCTTTTGTCATTTCATTTTTTTACTTGTTTTTTTAATGTTTCATTTTTACTTTTTTTGCTCGTATTGAATAAAATCGCGTTTAGTTGTTGGATCGAATTTGGTTGACTTTGACATTATTTTAAAATGTTTTCTGTTTTTAATGTTTGATTTTTTTTGCTTGGGCTGAACAGAATCGAGTTCAGTTATTGGGTCAAATTTGGTTGACCCTGACATTGGCCAAACTTCGCCTTAAACGCTTTTTTTACATTTCTTACTTTTAATTATTTGCCTTGCTTCGAATATAGTTTATTATTATTATTGTTATTATTATAAATTAAGCGTACACCTTAGTATAGTGGTCTAATAATCAAAGACATACATTGGACAATTAAAGAAATGTAGAAATTCATCTTAACTTTTAATTAGGTTATGTTGAGTTCAGTTTTAATTTTGTTGAAGTTTCTTTTTCCATTTATTCTCTATTGCACAATCTAGGAAACCGCGTTTGTGTTTGCGCGCTTCACGCCGCGCCTGTCTCGTCGACTTTGTCGCAGAAAACAGTTTCTTATTATTATCACCTTCGAGTTCCTTTTAAAATACTCCGGTCACAAAATAGTGTAAAATTTCCGATGCATCGACACTCCTCGTCTCGTCGGTTTTATAGCAGTGAAAACAATTTTTATTATTATCATCTACGTCGTCGCTGGAATAATTAAATTCGCAAAACCTTAAATGATCTCACAATTTGTGTTCAAATGATCTCACAATTTTTTATCGTAAACCGTTTTTGGTGCATTCGTTTTAAAATACTCCAGCCATGGAATAGCATAAAATTTTCAATACAACAAAACTCCTGTTATGGTTTTAAGTAAATAATGTGATTTAGATAGGATTGCCTCGGATTTTGCCAACGTTCGGAAGCGCATTTGTTCAGTTTCTTGAGGACCAATCGAAATTATTATTCCACGCAACGAGACAGTCATAAAATTTCCGCCGCCGCCGCCTCATTTTTTGCTGGCTTATCAAAGCATGAGAATCATAGTTTTTGCGAGTTAAAAATATTTCAAGGGACAGTTTAAATTGGTCTCACCCTCGCCCTTTAACGCCACTGGGGTTTTCTTATGTGACGTAAGGGTAATACTTGTTGGTTCCTACTGATGTCACGATGGTTTCGGTTCGTGCAAACCCTCCTTTCGAACATTTGCATTTTGCACAATTTTGACGACAGATTCTTAGTGTGAATGAATACCATATTCGGATAAGTCATCCTCTAGCTCTAATTATGGATGGAACCACATTAGAGTTCATCATACTCTAGGAGTTCGAATTGCTGCGAATGTTTGAATCATCGGGAGTCAAGGGGAAGAGATTTTTAAGAACCGTTTGCCATTAAACAGTAAAAGGTATCAAGGGTCGCCATCCTTGATTACTTATTTTATAACCAGAGAGGAGAGCTGTATCGAAAGTCGGATAACGATTATCTTAAATCCTAATGAGCAAAAGATTTTCTTAAGTAGCACACGAGCAGGTATCGGACGAAAGTATGGAACCCAATGTCATTCTTATTAGCGGCAGGTTAGGCGGTATCCCGATCGCGTATTTTGCGTTTGTTACCGTGTATTCATCGCGCTCATGAACTGGCGATGAG
Source organism: Prosopocoilus inquinatus (assembly GCA_036172665.1). Lineage (NCBI taxonomy): Eukaryota > Metazoa > Arthropoda > Insecta > Coleoptera > Lucanidae > Prosopocoilus > Prosopocoilus inquinatus. The sequence continues at coordinate 7,531,989 of CM069873.1, forward strand.
CATGCGCGTTGCGAAGAGTCCATGAATATCCATACAAATATCCTAAGATTGCGCATGAGACACATTTTGCTGCACGTAGAACGGGGGAAAATAAATTTTTTTATGGGGTGCAAATGGATTATTACTCTTTGTTTTACCTAACTAAAACCTATATGAGATTTCGACATAAATACATAGAACTGCTTTTATCTGGCGCTATCGAAAAACGAAAAAGTTCGACTGTGGCATGCGAACAACAAGTTCTGGAATGCTGTATCTACCAACGTGATATATCAAGTTCTACAATACGACACGAACTATGGGGCGATAAGTGAATTAATTGCAGCGATATGTAAATGAATGCGTGCGTTGCGAGGTGCAAAAATGCAAAACGAAGCCAACGCCCAGATTTATTATATGCAACAACGTAATAGCTCGCACACGAAAATTACGTAAAGCCACCACAGGAAAAAAAATCGATTACGCTGATTATGATTATTATCTCCTAACAGTTACTATTATAAGTAAGTGCATGAGTTTCTGATTGAATTACAGAAGTAGGTAACAATTTCTAAGAACGCACGCATTTTCTGCGTGTAAAAAATTATGTAACATGAAAAGGGCAATTTTGTTGTACGTAGATGAAGGTGAACCGCGTAAACCATAAGTAGCCAACATGATTTCGAGCTGCGCAATTAAATGAGATGACACGAACGAACCGAGCACAAAACGTAATTTAATTAAATTAATTAAGCTTACTTCATTATCTCTTATCCAACGCAATAATCAATTCTTAGGGCTGTAATTAGTTCGGGCAATAAACAACAACCAAGTCTTAAGAATTTTGCAAATAAGGCAAATTAGGTTTTGCTTAAAGTTTTAAAATCTAGGAGTCTATTATCAATTAGGTATAAATTTGTGCAAATCATAATTCTGCTGATTCACTTTACCAGTCAAGTACTCATTGTCAGTCAACATAATTTTACTGCAAGACCTTTCTAATCCCTGACAATAAGTAAGACATGGCCAGGCAATCATTAAAACCGAGATTTTTCAGAATTATTAACGACGTAGGCAAAGCAATATGGAAATTAAACGTTTGCGAAGTGGTTTAAAGAGGAACTTGGAATAGTTATCAAATTGAAATGAAGTTTTAGGAAGCGAATCGTGATTAAGGACGAGGCGACGAAGGAGCCGAGTCCTTAATGCACGCCATACAAGTTTATTTTTACACTAAACTACTAAAATGATTTAAAAATTGTTTAAATATTTTGACAATGTGGACATTTCAAAGTCAGTCAAATTTGAGTTGGTTGCACTTCTTGGATATTTTCAACAAATGTCTTGGATTAAGAGAACGAAGTTATCAAAAATTCAACTCAACCTTCACAACTCTTAAACTTCTACAAAAAAAAAGAACCTGTATGTATTACGTCAATATTAATTTTTTAATTTGCCGCAACGACTTTACAATAAATAATTAACGAGCAGCCTTCTATAAGTAACACATGGCCAACCCGACGACCATTAAAACCGAGAATTTTTAGAAATATTAACGACGCAAGCAAACGACACGGAAATTGACGTCGAATGATTGTCACCTTCTCACTTATGTCAGTTATAGATGGTAATAATAAACAGGAGAATTGTTGTGTAAAGTTTAATTTATTATCGAAACTGGTTGTCGTATATAAATAAATATGCTTAGTATTCTTGGTATTGTTAACCGCAGAACCACACTCATTTGATTGTCATTGATATTTTCACCGCATAGAAATGAGAAACGCTATTTGAAGTCAAGCAAACAGTTAACTGCCTCTAACTGGTTATAAGTAAACGATTTTTGAGAGCGTTTGTTAAAAAGAAACCCAGTAAGCAACTCAACTTCTTTTAATTAACTAAAAATATTCAAATTACAAAAATACTTTTGCATATGCAATTATCAAACGCACCTGTATATAGAGTCCTCTAATTTGATTTGCCTTAATAATAATAATGTATTTATAACTTCATTACTTATTTTTTTTTATTTCAAATAAAATATTTTTTGTTCCGTTGATCCAAGACAATTCAATTCAACAGACTGATCTATTTCAAAAATGCTTCGCGTTCGAAACATTCTAGTATAAAGCCTTGTTTTCACGGTGAGAGCCTCCGTGAGAGTTGCTCTCGTGAGAGTGCGGGCCGAATTCAGAGACACGAAATAACCATCACTTGCACTCCTTTTAAAACGAAAGTTTCGTTTCCACGATGAGAGTTTTAGTGATAGTTACGGTCGTGAAAGCAACTGCTGTTGTCATGAAAGTAACTGTCACCGTGTAAATTACTTGCAAGGTGCTTTCATGATACAACTTTCGTACTATTTCGTCTGACTAGATAGCTGTAGTGAATTATATAGCTCTCGCGATAGTGTAGTGTAATTCGTCTAAAACCACTCGTTTCCGGGATGACAGTTTCAGTGAAAGGGCTGTCATGAGAACAACGAGAGTATCTATCACAAACTCTCACCGTGAAAACGAAGCTATGGTCTATTTATTTTGCCTAACATAGTGTCTCTGAATTCGGCCCTTATTCTCATGAGAGGAGCTATCACAGAAACTCTCAGTATGAAAACGAACTTGGCAAGTACTCGGCGAGCATTTGTGCAAGTAAAAGTCGAACCGTACACATTACTCAGCTACTTCTACGTAGCCAGTCCGTTTAACACTCGCCCGTTTGACTTTGGACAGTTTACCGACAACGAACGGGAAGTACAAGAAACGTGGCAAGTAGTGCCGAGTTGCACGCCGCGTCTTAATACACATTACTCGGTACTTGCTAAGTATTGTCAAGTACTTGCCAAGTACCGCGTAATGAGTAGCCGGCTTAAGACAGCTGTAATCGAATAGAGTCAAAAAATAAATGCCTGGAAGTTTTTAAACGCGAGTGTACATACAAAGCACATAAAAACTGTACAGGTCAGAAGTCAATTACTTATTTCTTTCTACCGATGTTTTATGAAGACCGAGTTAACAAGTCTTAAACCACTCGAAGCAAAAAACGGGCATGTTTTAATTGCACATAAAAAATAGTTTCTATTATTAATTAATTAATTAAACGCATAACAGATTCTATTAAACAGACAATGGATCTTAATAACTATTTTTTTATTAAACACAGTTATTAAACGAACAGCAGATTCTATTAAACTGACACGCCAGTTAGTTAGGCAACCATACATACACGTCTTCAACGTCCATAAAAAAGGGGAAATTGACGCAGAACCGTGCATTGCTGTTCTACTTTTGAATAAACTCTATAAACAAGAAAAGTTGCAAAATGGAAGAATTCTGAGACCGTCTTCTTATCTCTTATTTCAACATGTACAGGGTGACTTACAATACCGAAACGTCATCTGTATCCATTCACTTAACTTCCATCCGATAGGAGGACTTCCGTTTATTCGAGAAATTTCAAGTCATTAGCATGTTTCAATCATTAACATTGAGTACACGTCTTCCAAAGAACCTTGGTCATCACATTGCTCGGATTAAACAACCTGAGATTCAAAATTTCACAAACAAATGATGAAACTTTAAGCGAACACAATCAAGCGATAGCGAAACTTTGGGTATTCCGTCCGATTTAAAGTGTCCGTTTAAAGTTTTAAAACCTGTTAGAAAATAGTTTTTCTTTAAACGCAAAATAGATTTTCGTTTCAACTCATCAACGCTGACTTTCTTGAAACACCGAATTTAAATTAAATTATTTAAAAAAGAGCGGTTACGATTGAGTCGATTACCAAAAAAAAAAGAAACACCCGTGAAGTGTAGTAACTTCATTCGCGAAATTAATTTCAACCTTAAGAAACTGACTGATTAAAAAAAAATTAAGAGTTCAACCTTAAGAAACTGACTGATTAAAAAAAAAATTAAGAGAAGACGAATTTCAAAGAGGAATACGACGCGTAATTAGATCTGGTTTCACTCGAAGGATCCGGAAGATCGATTTCTTGTACGGTCCTGCACTACTTAAGCACTTTTCCCCTCCCTAACTTGTAAAAAAGAGGGAGATTTCATCCGATGTAACGGTGGCATTTTTTTTATGTGGGAAAATCTTTAATCAATAAGCAACCGCTGTCACCTCCTGCTACCCTGATCTCCGCAAATCAGTAACCTAACGGTTTTAACAGGTAAGATTTTTTTTTACCTCCCAAGGGGAGGCTTTTATTTACTTCTTCGGCTAAGGGGAGGCCAGGGGATGACTTGCCTTCTAAAAACTGGCCTCATCTACGCTACACACATTTTTTTTTCTTTTTCAACAACCTCTGGACAAATTACATCATTGCCAGCTTCTTCTCCTTAAAGGACTGAAGGGGTTACTTTCAACACACAATTCCGACGTCAGTTCTTCAGCTGCAAGAACTCCATTTCAACGGCCAACTTTGGTCATTCTCTACTCTCTGTTTTTTAAAACTGGCCTCGTCTACGCTACACACATTTTTTTCCTTTTCAACAACCTCTGGACAAATTACATCATTGCCAACTTCTTCTTCTTCTCCTTAAAGGACTGAAGGGGTTACTTTCAACACCCAATTCCGACGTCAGTTCTTTAGTTGCAAGAACTCCATTTCAACGGCCAACTTTGGTCATTCTCTACTCTCTGTTTCTAAAAACTGGCCTCGTCTACGCTACACACATTTTTTCTTTTCCAACAACCTCTGAACAAATTACGTCATTGCCAACTTCTTCTCCTTCAAGAACTAATGGCGTTACTTTCAACACACACCTCTGACGTCAGTTCTTCAGCTGTAAGACCTTCATTTCAATGGTCATTGGCCTTTGGTCATTGACCAGTCTCTGCTTCTTCACCTAAAGGGTTTCTTTTTTCGCCTGTTCGACACCCCTTACCTTCAACGATGGTCATTTCGAATGGACACAAGTCGCCTGTAATTTTCCAAGGCTAAAATGGTCCAGAACTCCGCCAGCTGTACTGCCAGTGTATAATTAGATGCAACGAGGCTTGACTCCGTTGTGGCCGGTTGGAGTCGTGCCGTGCGCATCTCAGTTCCAGGAAATGCGGCCGACTCATTTCATTCTGATTTTGTACGCATTATGATTCATTGAGATATTAATTAAAACGCAACTTATGTTTTTTTTTCGAAAAACACTATATCTCTGCGTACTGAATATCCGAACCTTTACATATCCTTACGGGTCTTTACTTTTTTGGGATGGAGATACTCTCAGAGTATTCTGTATCAGCGTTTCTCAACCGCCAAAGTTGGTTGTCAAAATTGAAGAAAGCTTTTAAGATTTGTAAATGTTTCCTGTTGTGAAGTGAGATTTAAACAAAACCGTTTTGAGACGGAAAGAAAAACATAACTATGCAATATTTAAAATATTTTATTGTACCTTTCCGTTCATGAAAAAGTATCACATCGTTCACCGGTCCGCGATTAAAAAAAAAGTCGACAAACGCTGCTCCAGATGTGAGTCTGTCGAAAATGTTGAAATGAGCATGATATGTTAACATGGCCGATCATTATTCTCAAGTTTTTTCCTCATTCCTTTTTTTATGAGTAATAAACAGAGACTACTTTTTGAAAACCTCGCAGATGCAAAATTTAGCGGCAGTACGGGCCGTTTTCATAATCAGACTTTAAATTTAAAGTTACTTTAACCTAGAAAATACATTTGTTTCCCTATACTTAAAGTGATTTTAAATTAAAGCTTCCTTGATTATGAAAATGGCCGTTAGTTTCATAATTTGGTTGGGGTTATGAGGAATTGGATTTGTCGTCACCGATTCGCCGTCGAACTGATTCGTCGTAGGCTCGATTCGCCTTTGTACGCAACAGTTTTACTCACCTGATTTATGAGTTTTTAATCTTTTAAAACTGTTTTTATAATCTAAATCTCTGTGTGCTTCAAATTTCACGTGCCCCACCAGCGGGACATTATCGTGTTTTCCACGTGAGGTTGCTCCAGCTCCCGAATTCATTTTTACGTGACTTTTGATACGAATTAAGCCGCACGGAAATCACGAGGATGAAAAATTGTTTTAATGATGTTCGTTGGGACTACAACGTAGTTTACTCGGTGGGGTTTATTCCCAAAAATGTTCGTCTGAGCTCTTCAAGCTGAGACGCATGTTCCTCTCTGCAATCTCCTACTTGTTTTTCTTTTTGTTTCTTTTTTGATGATAGGAAGGAAGAACTTGTTAGACGATCAGCAGAGAATATCGAATTGTACGTGAGCGAGATATTCTTGCGAATTTTGGAATTTAATAAATATATACCTAAAATTATTAATTTAGAACGAATTCGATTAATCATCAAATAATGATTTTAGATGTGAGATTTTAGATGCGTGAGCAGGTTCAGATGAAGGTGTCCGACATCCGTGCCCCACCAGGTAACTCGGTGGCCCGCGGCTGCATTCCAACGGTACCGTGGCACCAATCACTCGCGCATGGGCCCCGCGATATGCAAGCCATCGATCTGCAACCACGGCTATTAGCCGAGAAAGTGGCACACAGCCGAGCCCTTCATTTTCCACGCCGTCAAGTCTTTATCTTTTAAGGTCGCGCCGCCGCATCTTCGGCGCGTTGCGAAACTACCGTAAGCGTTCGCATTGTTTCTGAAATGTCGAGCGCCAGAACCAACCTCACACACGCAGCAATCGGCGATTTTCAATTTGAAAAGAAGAAGACAAGAGAAAAAATTCAGGAAAACTCGTTTGCGTACGGGATCCTGAACGGGAGCTTCGGGCGAAGGCCCCCCAGGCCGTTAGCAATCTTGCTAGGCAGACGCAAGTTCATTGTCCTAAATTGACCAAAGTTATACTTTTAAATTTATGCGAGCGGAAGTGCGTGTGCAATCTGGTGGGAATCAGGCTGCGAATTCGAAAAAAAAAGAAGAGCTTTTCAGCTCAGCTCGGGTCTTTCACTTTTACTTCTAACGCTCAAGTCGAGATCGTTGTTATCGTGAGCTCATTGCACAGTTCTATGAGCAATTAGATGAAAGTAAATTAAAAATCATGAATGAGTGAGATTCTTAACTTCAGCAAGAAAGCAAGAAACCGTAATCGGCATACTTGGTTATTGAACGCAGCATATGCAATTCGCTTGGTTAAGGGGTTTGGGTTTTATCAACATTAATTATTTTATCATCCAATTATAACGAATGTGTTACTGTTGCTTAAATAATAATTTATTACTCCTATAAACGAATAAAACAGTGAAGACTGTGCCGTCGAGGGCAATCGAACGCGCATCGTCTCAGTTGTGTGCCAAAATGCTCTAACCGCCTCGGACGGGCGTCACACTAAGCGCATCCAGATGAGTATCGACGGTCGGGCAAAATTTCATTACAATATTGTATAAAAGATGTAAATGTAAATATCGAACAGAGCGGTTGCATAATCGATATCTTGGTTATTGAATGCAGCTTTTGTGTTTCGCTTGATTAGGGAGTTTGGGTTTTATCAACATTAGTTATTTTATCATCCAATTATAAGGGATGTGTTAGGTTTGCTTAAATAATAATTTATTAATCCTACGATCGAATAAAACAGAGAAGAATGCGCTTTCAACGTGAATCGAACGCGTATCGTCTCAGTTGCGTGCCAAAATGCTCCAACCGCCTCGGACGGGCGTCACACTAAGCGCACTCGGATGGGTATCGACGGTCGAGCAAAATTTTGTTACAAGATTGTGTAAAAAATGTAACTTTAAATGTCGAACTAAGCGGTTGTATAATCGACATTTTGCTTATTGAAGGCAGCTTTTGTATTTCGCTTGATTAGGGGATTTAGGTTTTATCAACATTAATTACATTTGGGATGTGTTATTGTTGATTAAATAATAACTTATTTCTGCTACAGACGAATAAAACTAAGAAAAATATGTCGTCAACGGGAATCGAACGCGTATCGTCTCAGATGTGTGCCAAAATGCTCTAACCGCTTTGGGCGGGCGTCACACTAAGCGCACCCGGATGGATACCAACGGTCAACGAACTGAGCGATTGTATCCGGTCAGTCGTAATTAGTGATAAAGGATTTATGCCTAAAAACTATTAAAACTTTACATCATTTTTTCAATGAAATTTTGCTCGCTCGGTTGCGCTTAGTGTGACGGCCGTCTTAAGCTGTGAAGGTTTTGAACCCCCAATGTTGTGGAGCTTGGTTTGCAACCGAGACGCTGTGGGTTCGATTCCTGTCGACGACAGATTTTTTCTGCTTTCTTCATTAGTGTTTCCCTTCGTAATAAATTTAATTATACAGTTTTATCAGCCAATGTTACAAGACATTTCGATATACAAGCAAGTTCTGACGAGTTTCCAATCAGCACTCTGAAGATTTCTTTTCTCATCCCAAACTCTCGTTTTTGTCTTCGCCACAACCCATTCAATCCATTCATAATTCATTTCATCTTCATTATGAAATTCTGTTCTTCGAGTGCAGCAAGTTAAATCTCGTTGCGCAGCAAGCAAGTTCTTAATCGATCGAGTTTCTTTTCTTCCGGAGCGTCTCGCGCTTTTTCTTGCGTCTCTGCACGCTCCGAGAAACAAACAAGTGCAAAATAACAATGACAACAACAACAACAATAATAAACAAAAAGGGGATGCGCAGAATCACAATGGGCCCGCGACCAAATTAACATTGGCGTCAGGTACTGGGGCTTACTGTATTCAATTAATTTCGAGAACACGTCGTTACGAATTCGTGCGCGCAAAAAGTCGCGCGCCGCGTTCCCGTTATGTCTACATTTTAGAACGTTAATTGCCATTCGCGGGATTTAATTAAGGAACGACCAGGGACGTCACGTAATCGGCCAGTTTTTATGTTAATAACTCGCCCAGTTTTTAGATGACGAGTACGCGACCAGTCTTGCAATGTCTCAACGGTCGCTTTACCTCATCAATCATAAATATTATACTAAACCATGCGCAGATTGATAAAATAATAAAATAATCCCCGTTCTACCTTATAATTTGAACAGATTCCTATTGGTGATAATAAGTAATGACCGGGCCCGAGATATAGTTGGGAAAATTTCCTCCAATCTGCAGAGCGGACAAGCCAACAGTCGGGTGGAGTACGCAGTGGCATACGCATCTCCTTATACTCAGCTCTGTCCGCTTTACAAAATGGAGGGCATTTACCCAGTTATGTCTCGGACTTGCTAATGACCCAATTTGATCAACGCACCAGAGAAAAACATTGGGAACAAAGTTCTACATAGTATTTTCCAATCAACTGGGTCAACGCCCACTTCATACTGGCCCGATTCATTAGGTGGGAGGATACGCAGACTTCAAAATTCTATTTATCTGAAATGCGGTTCGGTACAGACTGACCATTTTAAAAAGAAATTCAAAACATAACCGGACATATGTCTCCCAACACAGTAAGTCCAGTCGCCGGGTTGTAAAACTTTTACCAGAGCTTTTAATCTGTTGCAATATTTAGAAAGTAAAAGATGATTTAATTAATTTTATGAAAACTTTAAATAGATAAAACAGCGATGAAGCCGCAAATAGGGCTGAAACAGCTGTACAGAGGCTGCTCGAGGTTTTCACTGCAATTAAAAACGATTTGCAACAAAATTTTTTGAAAACTTCAAAGTACAAAATTTAAAAAAAGAAAATTAAGAAGTCAATTTCTTTGGCCGCTTACTTTCTATTCTAATAGTGAATAAATGAATCAAGACTCCTTAATTGCTTTTGGATTTGTCCTATTTAAAAAAAAAAAAAGTGACAGAGGTTGTCAAAATTTTAGGTTAGAGAAGCTCCTGAAAGCTAGCGCTAGGCGGACTACACACTTAAATCGTTTCTAAAACACTTTCTGGAAGAAATTTGTTTTGTTCATCTATTTCAAAAGTGTCTTCAAGAATTTAAAGAGGACACAATTAATTACGGCCACAGGGCAACAGATGGCGCTGCTAACGTATGAAACTCAAATTGAAACTTCTTTCTGACCATTTCCATTCAACTTTATTTGAAATTGCTTGTTGTAACATTATTTATTGAATTTTCGCAGCGTTTCTCAATTACTTACTTGTAATTGCTAAGAAAAACAAAAAATACAGACGGCTGGGAGTATTGCGCATTGGACCATTGGCGTTGCGGTTATTTTAATTTCTGAAACAAAAGAATATCGACAATTCTTTAAGTGAGGAATCGTGCGACGTTCAAATTGCCAACAGAAAAATAAAGCAAAATAATAATTTTTATGTAATGTCGAATCTGATTAAATAGGTGAATGAATGGAGAGATTAATTCATTTGTTATTGATAAATGAATGAGCAATTAATTAATGATAAAAAACAAAAAAGAACAAAATTCGAATAATGAACAAAGGAGCGCGAAGAAAAAGATGGACAAAAAACTGAAATAATGAAATAAAGAAATTAGAATAATAATGAAAAAAAAAAAATAAATAATAGTGAAAAAGAAACAAAAAACTAAAGGCGCATAAGAATCAAAGCAAGACAAGAAACTGAAAAACAAGGTGGAAGCGCCCAGCGGTTACTTTAATTTCTGAAACAAAAGAATATCGACAGTTTTTAAGTGAAGGCGCGCGCGACATTCAAATTGCCAACAGAAAAAACAAAAGAATAATCCGCGTGACATGTCGACTTCAAATAAATAAATGAATAAATGAGAAATTAACTCATAATCGAAAACAAATTTTAAAAAAACTCGAATAATGAACGACGAAGAGTGAAGTAAAAGACAGACAAAAAATAGGCGCGTAGAAGTCAAGGCTGATGAGAAAATGAAAAACAGAGCGGAAGTGGGAAGAGTACCGCCAACAAAAAAAAATACAAAAAAAAACAAAAGAAGATCGACGTTTCTAGAACGACATTCAAATTGCCAACAAAAAATAAATAAATAGAATAAAAGAATAATCTGTGATATGAAATGTCGAATATGCAAAAAAATATACGAATGAATCATGATCAAAAACAAAAGAAAACCCGCAATGCGAAGAAAAAGACGGATAAACAAAAAGCGCATAAAAATAATTGAAATTTAAAAACAAAGTGGAAACGCGAAGAGTTCCGTGAACAAAAAAAAAACGAAAAAAGATCGGCGTTTCTGGAACGGAGCTCCAAGCTAAAAGTTAAGGCGACAAAACAAACAAAAACAAAAAAAAACAATGAGCTGAAAAAAAACAAATGAAAGCTTCATTTACATGAATTTGAAAGACTTTTCGTTGAATTTTTTTCTTGCTTACAAAAAGAAACAAAAAATAATAATAATGACATGCGCGGAGAAACAAATGAAAGCTAGATTTGATTTACAAAAGATTTTCATTGGAATCCGTCATTTTTCTTTTGGCTTCCAATAAGTTGTAAAAATGAAAATGAAATTAAAATTAAAAAATTAAATAAAAGAATAACCTGTGATATGAAATGTCAAATATACAAAAAAATCAACGAAAGACTGAGAAATTAATTCATGATCTAAAACAATAGAAAACTCGGAGTGCGAAGAAAAAGACTAAAAGCTAAAAAAACAAAAGGCGCATAAAAAAAAATAAATAAATTGAAATTGAAAAACAAAGTCGAAGCGCGAAGAGTTCCGTGAACAAAAAAAAAACGAAAGAAGATCGGCGTTTCTGGAACGGAGTAGATCCAAGCTAAAAATTAAGGCGACAAAACAAACAAAAACAGAAAAAAAAAACAATGAAGTGCAAACAAACAAATGAAAGCTCGATTTACATGATTTTCAAAGATTTTCCGTTGAAATTTTTTCTTGCTTACAAAAAGAAACAAAAAATAATAATCACATGGGCAAAGAAAGAAATGAAAGCTTGATTTACAAAAGATTTTCATTGGAAGCCGTCATTTTTTTTTGACTTACAAAAAATTGTAAAAATGAAAATGTAAGCCGAAATGAAATTTCCATAGGAAATCATCGATTTATCATACATTTATTTACAGAAAAAGTGCAAGTAAATAAATTATTTTTTTTGTTATTCGAAAAGGCATTGTTTTTGAACTTTACAAACGTTTTCATTAAAATCGTTGTTTATAGCAACTTGTTTCTTTATTTTTTTTTTTTTTTGCTTTATGATTTTTCGTTTTTATTTTTTTCTACTTTATTTCGCTTACGTTTGTTATTTTGCAAATTTAAGGGACGGGGGTTAAAGATAAACGAATTATCACCGTACGTACAAAGACTCGCCGAGTGTTCAAACCTGCATAAGTTAAACGACTATTTCAACCCTTCCCTTTCACTCTTTTTCCAAACATTTTTTTTAACCATCATTAACGACCAAAAGATTATTTTGACTCTGCTTGACTTTTACTCTTTTGACCCTCTACTTAAATGATACTCCTGCATGCGAACCACACCCTTAAGAACATTCAGCGTAAGTGCTACGAAATTGTCAAATGGAATCATTTCTGGTGAGCGTCGTTGGACCTACAGTCCCGATCAAGCTATTCGAGACCGATTGACAGTCCTGTAACCCTACTACCAATGTTAATAAGGGCGCAGTTAGCTTGCAGTCGTCTCGATTAGGATGATCGCGACTGTACAAACTGTACAAATAAAACCCATTATTTTTATGGTATTTTTTTGTCACACCAGCCTTGAACCACTCTGTATATCTGACGTAAATACAACAAACACAAAATCTGGCTAACATATTTACGTCTGCGAGAACACAAAGGAGGTACGGTACAGTCGCAATCAAACTAATCGAGACCCACTGACAGTTCTGTAGCCCTTACTACTAACGTTAATAAGGGCGCAGTCAGCTTGCAGCCGCCCCAATTAGGATGATCACGACTGTACAACTGTACATACAAATAAAACCGAGTATTTTCTTGATACTATTTTATAACACCAAACTTGAACCACCCTGTACATCTGATATAAGTACACAAACACAAAGCTTGACTAACATATTTTTGGATTAGTTCATTTCCATTCCATAAACCTTGATTTTTTTTCTAAATACGTACATAATCACTGAACTGAGACATTTCAAGCCGAAAGACACTTTCGATTCGCTTTAAAAGTCACCATTTTCCCGGCAAGGAATACACTCACAACTACAATACAAGAACTAGATAATGACAAACATTAAAAGAATTAAAAGAAAAATTTAGTTTTTTATTATTTTATCCTAGCCAGTTCTTGTATTATGTGCAACTTTATTGTTCCTTGTCAACTTTTCAACAATTTACTGTAAATTAAAAACGTTAACTTTAATTTATTCGTTTTGAAACTAAAGTCGTTCAGAGTCTGAGTAGGTATAATGATACTATGTTAAAGATGAATCCTTTAGATCTGGTGGATTAGAACTGTTTGTTGAGAAGCAAGCCCATAACACAAGCAGTGAGCAAGGTAAGGCAAGGTAAGTACAAGTGCCACACCGGTTCAAGCCCGCCACGGTGTGACACAGTCACTCCGCCGGAACCGGAGCCGAAACCTGGTGTCAGTACGAGTTCGAATTTCATGATGGTGCCACGTGGGGTGCGGTGGTTGTGTTACGAGGCGGTTTCCCGCCAAACCTAACTCGTTTTCCGGATTATTTTTCAACCGACCGGCGCGGCGCTCCGGCAGGGTTTCACTTTCAACGTGAGTACGTTATTTTGATCGGAAAACAAATCAGTTTTTAACTGAAAATAATTTCTTCACACATATTTTACACAAGCTATTTGAATTTTATTTATGTATTTAAAAAGAACAGCAAATTCTTATTTTAATCATTTATGAAAGGAATAATTAATTTAAAAGAAAAACGTGCATTACTTTAAAGACGTTTGAAATATCCACGTTTCGCTATCTACACTATACAGGGCTGGTGCAAGGTAAATTGCAACCTGATTCGATTCTTTTGTTAACCACCTATCCTAATATTTGGTTTAATGGTACAGGGTGTTTGTGTTTTGTTGGGTTAACTATACGTAACATTGCTCTGCCTTTTATTCTAATCATAGGAATGAAGGAAGTTGAAGATTAGATTGAAGAAATGCACGCCCACTCATTAACAAACTATAATCGGTAATAGTTTACAGGTACCATTCTGATTCTGATTCTGAATCGTGATCACAGTCTTTCAAATTGCTTAGAATTAATAATATCGTTTCGACATTTCTTTAATACACCTATTTCCAAGCACCCTGTATATTAAAATTTTATTTGGAAGTGACAATATGCTTAGGATGAGAAAGTATGAATGAATTATCTTTTTTTTTAATTAGATTAGAAGAAGAAGTTAAGAAGCAAATAGTTTTTTAATAAAACAATGTTAGTGAGAAACACTGAAGTAAAAACAAATAATGAGGGTGTCTTTAGATTTTCTCGAAAAACTGCAAGTTCGAACCACCCTGATGCGATTTATGAAATTATTATAATATGACAAGGAAGATAAAGCAGTGTTATCCAAAAAAAAGTCGCTTAAACTTTAACAAAGGTTTGTTGCTCTTGAGTTATTTCGACGGTTCGTGTTTTGCACAGGACCTGACCGTGTCTAAATATTAAAAATCGTTCCGAAAAGAATTTTTTAAAGTGACAAGAGATTGTGCCCCTTGTTTAATTAATTTTAATTTATTTTAATTATTGATCTCTTCATTGTTAAAATGTGTTCCCTAATACTCCTACAAAAATAAAGATAGAAGCTCAAGTTGAAGAACAAAGTAAAGAATTATAAAAAAAATATTTAAAAAATTTATTGAAGAACAAAGTAAAGAATTATAAAAAAAAATATTTAAAAAATGTAATCAAAGTCAAGAAACGAATTAATGTGAGCTGTAACTAATAAAAAATTCATTGCAATCAAAAAAAAAAACTGAAGAAATATTCAAATATGTTATAAATTGCATGTAAATATAATCTAGAAACTATGGCCCTTATTTAATTAATTTTAATTAATTTCAATCACTGTTGAAATGTGTTCCCGAATACTCATACAAAAATACGTAAATGAAAATTCACGTCGAACAACATAGTAAAAGATTATTAAAAAAATAAATATAAAAAAAAAGAATTAAAAAAATATTGCAATCAAAGATAAATGTGAAGAAATATTCAAATATGTTGAAAATTGAATATAAATATAATGAAATTTTGAAAACTGCATTTTCAAAAAATATTAGAAACATCTCATTTCGTTAAAATAAAAAAAAAATGGGAAATAAAAAAAGAAAGTTTAATACTCTTCGGTGATTTTCAACATTGGACGCAAACTCTTTTTTCGGAAACCCCAACAGCGGCTTAGAAGCTGCGAAATTGTCTTTAAAAAAGAGAGTTCTGTTAAGGGGATCCCCAGAAATTATAAATTACAATTTTTGAAAAACTATTTTAGAAAAAAAAACAGCGTAAGTTTGACTTAATCAATATCCATTTTTTTCATAATTTTTTTACCAATTTCTTCAATTAATTCGTTCAAAATAAAGTTCTTTTTATATTAAAGGGTATTTTTCTTTTCTATTATTGTTCAAAATTTTATGTCAATTTTAAAATTAAACGAATAGCTTAAAAGCGACATCGTACGATCACTTTTTGACCTAACATTCCATTAGGATTGACAAATTGAAGCCAGTTTGCTACATAATAAGTCATCCCA
This sequence comes from Prosopocoilus inquinatus, assembly GCA_036172665.1. Taxonomy (NCBI): domain Eukaryota; kingdom Metazoa; phylum Arthropoda; class Insecta; order Coleoptera; family Lucanidae; genus Prosopocoilus; species Prosopocoilus inquinatus. The sequence continues at coordinate 7,547,540 of CM069873.1, forward strand.
TGCATGTTTTGGTTTGCAGTGGAATTCTCGAGCTACGCTTCTGCTGATGAAGTTCCAATTAGAGCTGAAACAGCTGTACAGAGACTACTCGAGCGATTCACTGGAATCAAAAACGATTTGCAACATTTTTTTTTCTTTTAATTAAAGAAAAATTGAAAAAGAATGACCTCTACTGTTCAAGAGATTTTATCTTCGGCTGAAAAATAAGATTTTCTTTTGCATTGCATATTAAAAATAATTATGTACCAAAACGTTAAATATTAAAATAGTATTTAGTTCATTATTGATATGTTTCCTTGACCTTAAGAATTTTTTTTGTGTTCCATTAAGGATTTGTTTACGTTTCGAATTTTATTTTATTTATTTATTTTTTTTAATTAAACTTAAACCGTTTTTGATTGTCAAAGTCTGCTGAAATTAAATTTAATTTTCGTTTTGAGTGTAATATTATGCCTTTTAAAATTAGAAATAAAACTGAAAAATCACCAAAGAATTCTTAAACTGAATAATATTGCAGTGTGGTTGCAAATTTTGAAACCCAGACGTCGTAAATAAATTAGAGATACATCCGCGCATAGAACGGTGCTCCCCAAAATGTGTCATCATCAGGCTGCAGAGTTTCGCAAAAAATAAAAATAAAGCAAAATAGAAGAGGCCACGAGGTAGCGCCTGCATCCATCTGAAACAATTATAAATCAAAATTATAGGTTGTAGGGGTACAGAGGTACAATTCTTAATAAATTACTTGTGTAGAGCAACACTCCTCAAAATGTGTAGAAACCAGGAAACTCCAGAGGTCAGAGGCCACAAAAAAAATAAATTATAATAAAAACACAAGTTTCGAGGCAATCAATCAAATCAAATCAAAGTTAAGGCCTGTAGGGGGTTTACAGGCTTACAGTTCCACAATATTTGGAAAATTTTGATGGGTTCTGAAATAAAATAAATTTAGGAATCCCCCTGGTCTAGCAGAGATGATGCAGTTTGTAATTTTACGGAAGGGCGAGTTGAGAAAAATGTTAAAAAATCATGAGACAAGCGTCAGTGACTTGGAAAAGAAATGTTAGGGTGCAAGTTATAAAATAATTCGAAAGCAATAAGGGGGTGAACGTTATGCTAAGCGTAAATCTTCCCCAAATGACTGGTATTACATTTTATTTCTTGGTCTAAAAAATTGAGGGTAAAATCAATTAAACTCAATTTGAAATATTTCGCCCTTTCCCAATGATGCTTATCATACTGCAGTTGTTTTTCTTTTTTCTGCTTCTACGTGCTTTTCTTCACCTTACTCAGATTTCTTTCCTATTTATTTACGTTTGGATTTTCTTTTTGTTGCATGTAAGAAATCTTCATTTTACCATTTTTACCATTTTACCATTTTTAAGCGATCGTCTAAAGTAAGAAATTGAAATCCTAATTTTTTTTTTAATCACAGAAAATAAAAACCCGAAGACTTCTAACACGTTTTTTAAACTCTACCGGCGTTTTCAATTCACTTGCGTTGGTCATTACAAGTGTAACCATGGCAACACCTCAAAATATCCTAAGTCTGACAATAGAGTATTTTCATCTTGCTTTAACCTCATGTAATAAAACGAGACTTAGATACTCCGAGTGATGAACCGAAAACGCTATTATAAGTTACTCCTCTTTTGTGAAGGCCGATTCAAATTCCTTAAGTATGTCCTGAGCAGGATTAAACCAATTTATTACCGGTACTTACACATTGTTCATTTCGTCCGTGTTTTGTTTTGTTACATCAAGCCCGATGCGACTTAAAGCCTTTTAAAGATCCCACACGACGCATCACAGTAATTACCACAGGTAGAATAATTTCTTTGTGTGCGGCACTCCTCAAGACCCGATGCGGGTCGATTTCCGTTGAGGTCAATTAAACTGTCATTCGAATTTATGATGGCCGGATCAATTAATTAGGTCTGTTATCTATTACCTAAGCGCGATTTATTCAATTAATTCAAAGGAGGCAATAAGTTCGGATGTACGCACGGCCTTAAAACTTTCGCATTTAAATCGTAAGGGTAAGTTCACAATGGAGCTGTGATGATAGATGATGAGGTGTTTGCGTTCACATCCGAGCTTGTCGTATAAGCGCCCGTATAAACGGTTATAGCAATGAGAATTGAATAGGCCATTTTTCTGTGAGAAAAAATGTCATCTATTATCCATCATCACAGCTCCATTATGAGTTTACCCTAAGTTCGTTAAATTGTCACTCGAATTTATGATTCGTTCGCGTTCGGCCGGATTATTTTATTTGGTGTGTGTGTGTGTTATTATTTAAGTACGAGTTATTCAAATGCAAAGGAGGTGCTAAGCTCTCGGATGTATGCACGGCCTTAAAACTTTCGCATTTAATGTCTGCATAAGTCACACCCGTCTTATAGATATCATTTGTAAACATGAAAATCTGACAGGCATTTAAATTCCTTGAAGGAGTGTCGTTGGCTTCTTTCTCCTCCTCGGAGCGTGCAAACACGTTAATATGCTAATCGCGTAGAAAAAGTCGATTAGAAAAATCGTTTGCTCTCACAACACGGTTTTATTGTGGTGGAACGCCGGCCGTAAATTCTGAACTCGCTTTTTGGTCCGTTATGGCATGGGATTAAAAGGCGACGGTTTGATGTGTGTGACTGCTTCAGAAAGCCGATTAGCACCTTTGGGTTTTGTAAACACGGGAGTTCGTTAAACGATTTGGAAGGTGTTAAGTGAAAATTCGTGAATTTTATATTTGTTGGTTGTTGGTTTCAATTCGAAGGCACTTGAAATTAAAAAGATCGGTTTTTCTTCCCTGGTTCGCTGATCTTCAAGCCATTCAGCAGACTGACACTGAATAACTGAATAAATATATGGCGAAGAATGTGAACCTTGCATAAATTGAAAATATTAAATTCTAATAGATATTTAGTACACCAGTTAAAAAAAAAAAAACATTGCTCCTATTTATCGGTGTCTTGTAAAGAGTCATTTCTGCAAAGATTTTTGCAAAACCATTAAAATTTCCACTAACCTTCTTTTGATTGTCATTTCTGCAAAGACTTTTGCAAAACCATTAAAATTTCCACAAGCCTTCTTTTGATTGAAACGTCATCTTGCGACCAATTGTTCACCTAAAATTGTGTCAGGATGATTTTGAGGTAACCCTAACAAATTGGTTTGGATGCAGTTGGAGCTCTTGAGCTATGCCCTTGCTAAAGACACCCCCCAAATAGGGCCGAAACAGCTGTACAGAGAAGGTTCATTCCAAACAACACTTACTTGCAATCAATTTCTTCCCCCTTCTTTTAATTAAAAACAATTAGGGAAATATGATTATTCCGAATTTATTCCCTGTACTTTGAGTTTGCAATAAAGTTCTTGTACTAGAAATACGCAGAGTGCATTCAAGATCCCCCAACCCCAAAAGAGACATTTGCATTTAATTTCAAAAGCAAAAAGAGTTAAAAGAACGACGCGTACAAATTGGTCTGGTTTTGGTTTGCAGTGTAACTCTCGAGCTACGCTTCTGTTGACGAAGCACCAAACAGGACTGACAGCTGTGTAGAGGCTGCTGGAGGGACCCAGTGCAATCAGAAACGATTTGCAACAATTTTTTTTTAATAAAAATACAGTTTTGGAGAAGGAATGGCTTCATCTTGTGTTTGCGCAGTCGCTAGAAGTTGGATAAAACGATTGCCTTCTTCTATTCTATTCTTCGATATAATTTATCTATAAGATTATCTATCATCAGCCTCCATTTTTGGATGAAATAAAAATGAGAAACCTTCCTCTTTGTCGGCGTAAAAGTTTAAGCCAAACATGTGCGTACTTTGCTAAGGAAAATCGCCCAAGTTTTTCATTTAAAGAATTCACCAGAAAAAAAATAATCGCAGAAATTTGATTTGTCGAGAAGAAAACTCCTTTCTTCATCATCTGTACGGCTCTAACCGAAATCCTGATCCATTTCTTGAATTTTTTTTTTTTTGCTTTCCGTTTACCCTCTCTTCTGTGATATGTCTTTGAAGTGTCTTTGGCTTCCTTCCTTTTTTTTTCCTTCTATCCCATATTCCTCGTACTCTTGGGCGTCCTTCCTTGAACAATTTTTGAGATGAGTTTTAGCCATTGCATTTGCATTCTCATGAAAATTATTCCTGAAGTTCTAAAGGTTGTCTTTTTTACTTCTTTCTTGCCTTACTTAAGTAAAGCCTACGTTTGCCCAATCGCTCAATATCATCGTCTAAGCTTACTTTAACCCCTCGCCCATTGGTATTTCTAAAAAGACCAGATTATTCTCAAACCTCCTTCAAATTCCTAAACCTAATTCTTTCCATGTTTTCAACATTTTTAGATTGGATTTGGAGACTTTGCTTTATTTATTTCTTCGATAGTTAACTTTTTATTAAAAATATATCGCAGTAAACGTATTGCAAGGAATGTAGTTCCAATAATGATGGTGACCTTTTGTTCAATATTTTCGTGTGTTTTCTCTTCTTGACATTTTCCTTCATATCCACATCCTATCTTTGGTAGTTTTCCCCCATCGTGTTCCTTAAATATTTATTGACATCCGATTGTTTATGTATGTTTTGCATCATCCGAGATGATACTCTTTCGATTAAGGTAAATAGTAAATAGGGAAGAAGTTTCATAAATTCTAATATTTCCTTTTGTGTTTTGTAACGCGTAACATTGACAGAACGTTTGGAATAACAAAAAATCGTATGGTACCGAATTACAACCATTGTTGGTTGAGAATCCGGTCTCAACCACTCAAGGAATGTTACTCCTCCTATGGTGCTTTCTAAACGTTTACATGTCATAGGAATGATTCAAAAGAAAGAAAAGTGACTGTTGCAAGAGAACGTTGGAACGTTGGAAAGGCCAAGAGACCAAATGATTCTTTTGCTTAATAACGTGGCAAGAAACCCGAAAATTAGGATGAGAAATTGTCCCACACCCAGCTCATTCTCCCAACTTGGTCCCAATGGGTTACCTACCACCTTATCAAATCTGCCTCAAATCCTTAGTGAACGTTGCTCCTATGGCGGCTTAATTTATTTGCCATGGGAAACGTTCAAAAATGCCATCTTGTCCTCTTGATCGCAACCAACAACTATTGTACAAATGGATGTTACAAAGGCCAAAGAGGCCAAGTGATTCTTCTGCATAGAAGAACCATGAAAGGTCGAATGGAAACTTCTTCCACAAACAACCTATTCTCCAAATGTTCGGTCCCAATGGATTACTCTCTTTTCTGGGTTCTCGCCAATCAATTGAAGAAGCCCGAAAATAGATTGATCAATGGATTGCTTGATTGATTCTGTAGTCGTGGAATCCAATTCTGGCATATCAGATGGAAAAGATCATGGAAAACGATGAAAATATTTTTTGATTGGATTGTGTCAGAAGTAAAAGCGTTTTCCAAAACAACAAAAATGCGAAAACTGAGTTTAATACCAATCATACATACCTAAGTATTCAAATGAAAAAATCATCATGTTGCTTCAAATTTTATGATGAAAGGTTCATTCAACTTTATGATGAAAGAATACGGGACGAAAAAGGCACGACTTTATAGTGAATCAAAATTGACGTTTGACTGATGATAGTCGTCAAAAAATCGTAGTATTTCACTTCTAACCCAACATAACCTAACCTAAAGTGACATTTTGCAAATGTCTAATTCAAGACATGCTCTAACTTCACATTGTTATGAAAAATTCAAATGTTGCTTGATGAACATTTCAATTGAACACTTCCTGTACTATTTGAAGTACACAGTTTCAAATTATTTCAGCAACTTTATATAAATGGAATTATTCTCGTGAAACTGGAGAGAAAGTCCGTTGTAAAAACCTCAGCTTTTTCTTCAGCACACATCATTTCCGCGTAAAAGAAAATTCAATAATATTTTTCTCTTGAAACATCCAATCACAAGTCGGATGTTAATAGCTTAGAAAGTCAGTTATTTTATTTTTTTTTTAATTTTAATAAAGCACTATTTGATAACACCTGCGCGACCAACACTCTTAAAAGGTGTAATAACCGCGGATAAGAAATTACAATGCAATCATTAAAACCGCGGTGGAATTAATTAATTTTGAGCAGCTTGGCATGGCCTACATATACTCCTCTGAAATGATGGCATGCAACGTTTAAACAACAAATCAATTTTTTTTTTTTGGCTTTCCTGTCTGACCTACATTTATAAACATATGCTCACAAAAGAGCATAAACAATACGTAATGTTATGTTTAGTCCTGCCGACAGGACGTCTGAAATTAAGGCCAAAATCCACCTGATTTGTATTCGGCGTTTATTATTACTATTACCATTTAATCGATTGAATTAACATGCGGAACACTGTGTCTGACATTTGTGGCGCAGGTAATTGCAATTTGTTTACGTAATTTTTAACACAAGCGACGTCCTTCGATAGTAAATATATCTTGTATATCTCACTTCCGTTACGTTTTTTTTTTTTTTGTTTTGTGCGCTAAAAAAATTGATTTTTCTTTCACCTTTCTAACTATATACAAACGCCAAACATGATAGTAACGAGTGTCCAACAATTATTGTAGTCTCGAGTGCCTATGCAACATATCACTTTTAAGTAAGAATGGGGTTTATTCCGTAACATTGATGTGGACTTGATAGGTATCAATTATTGCTATGTATCAAGTGACCTTGCAAATTCGGTATTCTGTAAACAGTTTCGTAACAATTTACAATCCGTATCAAGTGTGGTATCAAGTTAATATGCATCTTGCACTTGAATTGTTATGAAATCGTATCAAGTTCTCTTCAATTATTGAAGACCATATCAATTGATATGCATATCGATGTTACATAAAAGTCCTGAATTTCTGTTTTAAATTGCAATCAAACTTTAAACAAGAAAGTATCCGTTGTTCGACAGTCAGTATATAAGGGCGTCATTTCAACGATGCGAAGTAAGAATCGACTTCATGTTTGATTCCACTGCCACCCAGGACTACAATAATTGATGGACACCCGTTACTAATGCCAGCCATGATTTATAAAGAATATCTAATCGATTTACATTAACATTTAATCGCATCCTCTTCCTAATTACTTAATCCTCCCAAAATCGCCCAAAGATTTGGGTACAATCGACTTGGCTGGTTTTCCCCAAAATTTTCGACATTCCTCAAAACACATTAACATTCAAATCTGCCTGTCCTATACATAATTAAGCGCAAGCAGTCAATTAACGCGTACGCGATTTTTCGAATGCCTTTTACGTATACACATGTACGTATACGTGTGTGCGCGAATAGCGGGACAATGAGTGAGCGGCTTGGAAGTACAACAAACCAATTGCAAGAAGAAAAAAAAGTCTTGTGCTAATAACTGCTAAGTAACATTTGAACCGATCGGGCGGGCAATCGCCGTTCTTGCATATCGTTAGCGTACAGTCGGTCCTGAACGGTCAAGGCCGGAAAACAACAGTTACGTTTCGATATATGTAATACATAGCTGAACGCCATCGTGCTTTACTTTCAGATAAGAAGAAATGGAGCCAAGGCCGGAAATGAAGTCGCTGCAGGAGCGGGTCGTTTGCGTGCCCGGGGGCCGCGATAAGGACGGACGACCCCTCATACTCGTCACCATACCCACCGATTCGTTACCACTGGAAATCACCACCTGCCTTCAGTATCTACTAACGATGTACAGGTAAGACACATCGTCTTTGCTCGAATTCAGAAACTCAAAAGCCCAAAGATTTTATTGTAATTCCTCCTTCGGTTCAAAGGTATCTTTAACCAATTTAAGTTGTTTTATGCAATTCCTCCTCCGGTTCAAAGGTTTCTTTAACCAATTGAAGTCGTCGTTTTGTCTACGTTGCACTTTCTGTTCTGCAACCACTTACACCATGCGAGGAGGGGGCGCATTCGTTTATTTTAACGAATCCGGCTCGAAGGACCATGAATCACCGAATTCGTTAAATTAATCGAATGCGTAGAGGGACATTAAATTTAAGGGCTGAGAAATGACGAGCGGATTTCGATCTATGATTATCAATGACCTAATGGAGGCGGGGAACAAAAAAATAAGGTGAGCGAGGCCTTTGGAACCATTACACCAGAGAGTTTAAAATTTTCAAACAAAAAAAGAAATGTAACCTTTGAGGACCTCATTAAAAAAAATCCAATGATAAAAAAACATTATTTATGTTTGTCTTCAAGTTGGCGCACAGCTCTTTTAATAGAGGAAGAACCTTCCACCGATCACTTTCTTGATTAAACACGTCGATTTGGTCATAAACTTTCGTTACTTCTTCTCCATCCATGTCTGGAATGTAAAAAAGCTATTGACTCCGGCAAACAGAATGATGAATCTTTTATTTACCTCATCTGAACATGTAACAGATGCGTTCCGTCATTAACACTTCGATATTAAACGCTGCCTGCACACGTCCATTACTGAAATTGAAGACATGTGTTTACGCCTAGGAGTTTAATCAGAACCTATTGCACACAAACCTGTTCCTCAGGCGTACGGATTAATAGGTTTAGAAGGCTTCTTCTTTATAACTGTAATCATTAAACATTAAGAATTATTGCAAATCAAAAAAAAAAAAATACAAAGGGAATTACTTGCGCGCGTATTTTACGACCGAAATGCCAACTAACCAACCAATCACGAGCGCGCAATTGCAGGCCTAAATCGTCCGTTCACAATGGCCTTATAAATTACGCGCTCGATAAAAAGCCGCATTCAAATGCCAGGCGTTGCGAAAGTATGCGAACGCGGCCGTGTAATGAAGTCTCGTTTTTTGAAAAAAAAAAGAAAAATCCTGTCCCGAAGAACGTGGCGCTGCATGTGCACTCGACCTGTTTGTTTATGCAATTCGATTACCTCTTGTGTAATACGTAACGTGATATACCCCTGTTATTATCGGTATCACAGTAGGCCGGCCTTCTATATTTATCAACTGTATTAATTAAAAACAGTCTCGAGCGTGACATTTTAGTAATAAGGCCCGTTACACATTGTGCAAGTGAAGGCCAAACTCAATAAATCAAAATTATATTCCATTTTTCAGTTCAAGGTTATTATCCCTATTATTAATAACATTTTGGACTGATTACTGGACTGGGAGTGCGTTGTTAGAGTATCTCCATCTTGTTTTAACCACATGTGAAAACAGAGGATGAAAATACTCTAAGACTAAGTGGCTCAGTGTCCGATTAAGATCCGATCTTACCACCTCCTGATAAATTTAACCGCCGGTTAATATCCTAGGAAACTATTATCAGCTCAAAGGTTTCCAAGGATATTAACCGACGGTTAAATATATCTGGAGGTGGTAAGATCGGGCCTAAACCAACGATTTATTAACTGCTGGTTAAGTATCAAACCACGGTTTTCTTTCATAGTTAAACTACGTCTTACATCTTAACCACTGTCTGAACAACCAAAGAAAGAATAAATCTCTAGTTAACGTTAAACGTAGTTTAAACCTTCAGTGAGCAACTCAGCTTAAGGGTGCTCCAGAGTGAAAAACTGTCGAAAACGTCATGAAATACGTTGATCTAAACAAATTAAAAAAGAAGTTCAACATCCCTTTTGCATGGAATTTTGCTTGCACGGATCTTTTCATAGCGTTGGGGTTTGTATACAATTGTATCTTTTATTTCTACATTTCCTTTCTTGAATTATTCTTTTTGTGTGTATTTGATTTTGTATGTATGTATTTTTGTGTCCTTGTGAAAATGTATCCACGTCATCAGAACTGATCATCACGATTGAACAAAGCTCGTCCATTTGAAACGGGCTTAATGTATATGGATGAGAGTTTACTTTCGACCAAATCAGATAGGAGAACAGCCTGCCAAAATTCTGTTAAATATATTCAGTTGGTGTACTTTTGAACACCTTTAGGCAAAGGAAATATCCAAACTGGATGAGGATTTCAACTCTCCAAATCCAGGTGAATGTTAGTTTGGAAAAGTGAAATAGTTCCGTCCAAACTGGATGAGAAGTTCAACTCCAAAATCCTTGTTTTTCTGAATTTGGAAAATGGCCATTTAAGTTTCCTGTTTTCTTCTTCTATTTCTTCTGCGTAGTGAGATGCCTTTTGAACACTTTTGAACAAGGGGAATATCTAAACTGGTTGAGGAGTTCAACTCCAGATCCACGTGACTGTTAATTTGGAAAAGTAACTTGATTCCATCTAAACTGGACGAGAAGTTCAACTCCAAAATCCTTGTTTTTCTGAATTTTGAAAAGTAAAAATGGCCATTTAAGCTTCCTGTTTTCTTCTTCTATTTCTCCTGCGTAGTGAGATGCTTTTTGAACACTTTTGAACAATGGGAATATCTAAACTGGTTGAGGAGTTCAATTCCAGATCCACGTGACTGTTAATTTGGAAAAGTAACTTGGTTCCATCTAAACTGGACGAGAAGTTCAACTCCAAAATCCTTGTTTTTCTTCTGAATTTGGAAAATGGCCATTTAAGCTTCCTGTCTTCTTCTTCTATTTCTATTTCTCCTGGGTAGTGAAATGCCTTTTGAACACTTTTGAACAAAGGGAATATCTAAATTGGATGAGGATTTCAACTCCAAATCCACGTGAATGTTAATTTGGAAAAGTAACTTAGTTCCGTCTAAACTGAACGAGAAGTTCAACTTCAAAATTCATGTGTTTCTTAATTTGGAAAAGTGATTTAAGCTTCCTGTCTTCCTCTGTTTCTCTGGAGTAGTGAAATGTCTTTTGAACACTTTTGAGCAAAGGAAAATCTAAACTGGATGACGTATTCAACCTCAAATCCAAGTGTTTCTTAATTTGGAAAAGTGAAAATGATCATTTAAGCTTAATAGCTTCTTCCTCTTCGTCTGAGTAGTGAAGTGTCTTTTGAACACTTTTGAGCAAAGGAAAAGCTAAACTGAATGAGGAATTCAACTCTAAATCCATGTGTTTCGTCATTTGGAAAAGTGAAAATGACGATTTAAGCTTCAAGTCTTCCTTTTCTTCTTCTTCTCATGGGTAGTGAGATGTCTTTTGAAGATTTTTGAGCAAGAGGAAACACAAACTGAATGACGAATTCAACTCAACAAATCCATGTATCTCTTAATTTGGAAAAGTGAAAATGACGATTTAAACTTCTTGTCGCGTTCTTCTTCTTCTTCTTCTTCTTCTTCTTTTGAAGACTTTTGAGCAAGAGAAGAACTAAACTAGCTGACGAATTCAACTCAGCGAAGTGAAAATGACGATTTCTTATTTTCCTTTTTCTTCTTCTTCTTCTCCTAAGTAATGAAATGTTTTTTGAACACTTTTGAGCAAAGGAAAAACTAAACTGAATGACGAATTCAATTCCAAATCTTTTATCTTATCTTCTTTTGACTACTACTATCTAGAAGAAGATGGGAATGAGATGCCTTTTGCTGTAGAAACCATAAATAGCTTCTTGGTATGGTTGATTTCTAAAATTTTCTGCATGGACCCACAGCTCTATTTCAGTGTTCCAAAACATGGTCAAAAATCTCCCTAAAATCGAAAACAGCAAAAATATTAACTCTAAAGACAGATGTTTCATCAAGTCATTTAAATGTCGATATTTTATGTCCCTAAGAGAAAGGAAATCCAAGGTTATGTTAAATGATGGGCAACGAAAAAGATAATTTCAAAGATCGACAGTCTGGTCCCAGAGAGAAAAAAAACTTAGATGGAATTGATTTTCGAAACCCGAAAGGGCAACAAGACTTTAAAGCTTTGGCAAAACTTAATGAAAGCTTTTCGAAACTGAATTTTATGATTTTTTAATTAAGAGCAACTTCATCTAAGAGATTTGAAGTGAAGAAAAAAGATCTTCTGTGCTTCTCCTTCATATTACATCTCTGGCATTTTGGAGAGGAGCTTTTGGTGCCTCTTTCTTTGGTCCAAAGACCTTTGCTTCGAATTCATTTTTGTTACTTAACTTACTCCTCTGAGGGTGTCTTTAAGCCAACAGAGCTTTTGATGCCTCTTTCTTTGCCCCCAAAGACCTTGCCAAAGGATTTGATCTTTATGACTCAACTTATTCCGTTGAGGCAATTGGCTGGCTTTAAGCAAACGGAATGCAAGATTCTGTTAGCTATATTAGGCATTAATTTAATCGGTATTAATATTAAGCAACCCCAAAAGTTTGAAAGGAAAGGTATTTTTAAAGATCGAAGTCTAACCTCAGAGAAGAAAAACTGGGATGGAATTGAATTACGAAATTACGAAAGACTTTAAATTTTACCAAATTAAGAAAATAAAACTGAAATTTATGATTTTTAAATTAAGGGCAATTTCATCTAAAAGATCTGGAGCAAAAAGGAAAAAAATATCTTCTATGCTTCTCCTTCATATTACATGTGGCATTTTGATGAAGAATGCTTGGTCCTCTTCTTTGCCCCAAAGACCTTTGCCATAAAATTTGCTTCGAATTTATCTTACTTAGTTACTTAACCTACTCTTTTGAGGGTATTAGCGTTAATTGGTATTAATTTTATGTTTGCTGATGGATCAGAATGCAAGATTCGGCTAAGTGTTGGACAAGGAAAGATATTTTCAAAGGGCCTCAGAGAGAGAAACATCAATTGGGGTTGATTTTTGAAAATCGGAAAGGACAAGGGGCTTTAAAATTTTCATAAAATTTGATTAAAGCCGCCCGAAATTAAATTCTGAAAATAAGTAGGGGCAACTTCATCTGGCTCGAAGAAAAAAAGAATCTTCTCTGCTTCTTTTCCATATTACATCTGGCATTGCAATGGAGCTTTTGTTGGTGAACTTTGAAATCCTTGAAGAATCTTCTTTGCTTCTCTTTCATATTATATCAACTTACATTTTAATTTTTTTTGCATGACATAACGATCTCAAAGCGTGACGTCGTAAAATCCTCAAAGTGTGACGTCATCGATGATTTTCCTTAATTTTTTAAAATTTTTTTAGCCAATTACATACACAATCAATTTTCTTTTAGATTTCTGCCAACATGAGAAGAGACTTCGAAAAATTTTTTAATTGTAGAAAATTGAAAAAGAAATGTCAAAAACTGAAAATTTAAAAATAAATCTCTTTGAGGTCAACCCAACCCAATTGAATTGGAATTAAGAAAACATTCAAAATAATTAAAGATTAGTTAAAATTGAGCGAAACCAAGCCCAAGGTCAACCCAACCCAACTGAACACTCTCAAACTAAGAACAAACGAAAAATTTATCCGTTATTGCGATCGTCATTTGTTTTCCTTGTTCCTTTTTCTTCTTTCGTTGTTAATCACTTTATGGTAAATTTTAAATTTAACATTCAAGCGAATGTATTCTTTAAAGAAAACAGTCAAAGCGTTTAAAAATCGGATGACAGTTTCGAATCACCCTGTATGACAAACTGTAACGATTTATTATACACAGAGTGAACAAAAAAAAATAACGAATGATATTCCTTAATTTTTTTAATAAATTGCTTACACAATCAATTGACAACGTATTTTTCTTTTAGACTTCTGCCAACATGAGAAGAGACTTTGAAAAATTAAAAAGAAATTTTTAAATTGTAGAAAAGTGTTAAAAACTGAAAATTTCAAAATAAATCTATTTGAGGTCGACCCAACCCAATTTAATTGAAATTAAGAAAGAAATTAAAATAATTATAGATTTGTTAAAATTGAGCGAAACGAAGCCCATAGCCAACCCAATCCAACACAACACAAAGAAACTACAAGTGAAACGAAAAATTTATCCAGTATTGCGATCGTCATTTGTTTTCCTTATTCCTTTCTCTTCTTTCGTTGTTAATCACTTTATGGTAAATTTTAATTTCAACATTCAGCGAATGTGTTCTTTAAAGAAAACAATCAAGAAGTTTATATTTATTTATTATAAAGTGATTAACAACGAAAGAAGAACAAGGAACAAGGAAAACAAATGACGATCGCAAAATTTACGGAAAAATCAGAAAAACAGGAGAAAAACAGAAGGAATCGAAAGCAAGAAGAAAAAATTTTTGGCAATCGAGACTTAAATTGCAAAAAATATAAAATTCCAAAAGAAGGTAAAATAAAACAAACTACTTCTGACGTAATAAAAACAACTGAAACACGTTTGTGGTTACGTATTAAGAAATGACGTTTATTTATGTATTTCAATATTACGTTTAAGTGACCATAATTTAAAGTTTACATTGTTTAATTCTATAGTATGGGTCTGTAAAGAGAATCTAATGAAATTCTAGTGTTTTTTTTTTAATAAAGCGTTTGGTTTAGAAAGGTTACCAACAGTTGGCAACACTTAATACGGCAGTTAATACGATTAGTGAACTAAGGAGAGATTCATGCGCAGCGGATAGACATTTTTAAAACTTTTATACTAAATAAATCCTCAGACTGATCAGTGCAGCTCACATGCAGCTCCAGCTTAGAAAAAAAAACAAAAGAAAAGTTATTCTCAGAAACAAATTAATATTTTAAAGGTAAAAACAAATAAAATAAACTTCTTGAATGGAATGAAAGGTTTTGGTGGTGGACTTTGATGTCTTTCAAAGTTGTCTGTTCCCACCCCCACATCATTTGGCGTGTAGAAAAAAAATCTTCTCTGCTTCTTCTTTATATTGGTGAACTTTGAAATCCTTGGAAGTTCTCTCTATCCACCCCGGACTTCATCTGGTGTGAAGAAAAAAAATCTTCTGTGCATCGGTTTCTTATTACATCAGGCATTGGAATGGAGCTTTTGGTGGTGGAATTTGATGCCCTTGGAAGTTATCTCTACCTATCCCCTACTTCATCTGGCGTGAAGAAGAAAAATTCTTGTGTGCTTCTCCTTTCTTTGCCCACAAGACCTTTACCATAAAATTTGATCTCATTCGCTGACTTCATCTTCTTACCCCTTTAGGGCAGCATTTGGTTTCAGCATTTGGTTTCAATTGGTGTTAATATTAAACAATCCCTCTAGCTTGAAACTCTATTTTTTGCCTTCATTTTGACTACAATCAACCTTCTTCATCAGTTAGATCTGCATTTTCCACTAAAGCTGGTGATTACATCCTTGATGAAAGATGATGACTTGATGTTTCAAATGAAACAGTGATTTTGGGAGATGCAGATACCGTTCTGGTGATACATCCGCGAGCATTCCATTTGCGGTCGGTTTATTTTTCGCATTTGGGCGAGGTTGGAATTCCTCACTTCCCCCCGCGTGGGCTCGATCATATTCGACATACTTATACATCGTGGAGCAAATGCAAATGGCACGTTAAACGAAGTCGTGAACGTAATCGTTATCGCGAGGCGTGCGGTTGAATACCGATCGAAATGCAAGAATGAATTCTTGCATGCTGCATGGCATAGCGATAGCTTAAAAAGACATGACATTTTTTTAAAAGACGAGACTTTTTCTCGTAAATTACGAGGATATTTCTAATTTGACGCCCGATTCTGATCTTAAGTAAAGAGATGTCCTTGTGTGCGAATTAAACTAGTCATGATCATGATGCAAAAACACAGGTGAAACGGTAAATTTTCTACGTAACGTTTCACCTTATGTATTTCCACCAAGATTATAATAGCTAGTTCGAGGAAATTATTTTTTGTGATAATTGCATTTTGTATGATGTCAAATAAATGAATAAATGGTATTTAAAATAAAAAAAAGCTCCTTTTTCAAGAAAGAAACCAACTACAGCTCAAGGTATTATCATCAGAAAAGTAAATATTTTAAGAATTCTTGTTGGGGTAATAAATTTACTCCAAAAAACACCAGCGTCTGAGTGTTTCGTGCGTGTTGTTATCATCATAAAAACATGGACCAAATGCAATCCAGCAGTAAATCACGTTTTCATCTCTCTCTCTCTCGCTCTGTTCCAGCGACGATACCCGACGACAAGGACTCACCGTTATCCTGGACGCGAGGAAAGGACCCTGGAAGATAGCGAGGTCGTGCATTCGTCAGATAACATCTAGCTTGAGCGTCGACGAATTAGCCCACTTCATAGTCTTGCGGCCTGAGAATTTTCTGGATAAACAGCGCGTTGAAAACTGCACGAACGCTCCGAAAGACGGACAGGTGAGATGATCGAAACGCGCTCGCGCGATTATTAAAACCGTATTAAATTGTGGGACGTGAGATCTAGATCAAGCCATTAAAGTAATACCTGCATTTATAATAATAAGCGAGCTTGTTTCTCTGGTCGTTGCAAACAGAAAAGTTGCAGCACTTTCTCTATGCTCGCTTTTTTTCTATTTGGTCGTTTTGGTCGCTAATGATGCGAAAACGAAGCGGAGGCAGGTAGTAATTTTCTCCTTCTTCTTCTTCTTCTTCGTCTTCTTATTAATTCGCTCGGTATCTGAATGTGAGTTAATTGGAATTTATTACTACGACTTTTTGGTCTGAATTTATTTGGTCGGGCAATAACGGAGTGTCCATCCATCCATTGCTTAGGTCTTGAGAAATAAATAATTGATACACAGTTGCTTGCAACTGTGGGAAAATTATAGAAACGATCAACGCCCACTTCATACAGGCCTGATTCATTAGGTGGGAGAGTACCCTCACTTGAAAATATTCCTGCGCGATGACTCAGGCCAGTTTTGAAGACGGTGTTGATTAGATTCAAAACTATACGTAACCAAATGAATCGAGATAATTTAAGATTGATTGATTAACTCAACGCTTTTGAGTCTTAAGGTCCGATCTTTCAATCAATCTCCTTGGAAACCTTTGTGTCGGTAATTAGGATATTACCTGACGGATAAATTTATCAGGAAGTAGAAAGATCGGGCAGGTTTAGGCAGGGGCGGACCTTTAACTTTGGAGGCCCTGGACCAACACCGTCAAGGGCCGATCCAATTAACCCAAGTTCTTTTTTTTGTGTATCTGACTGGTTACGTTTCAAAAAGCAACGTTGCCGTTAACTGGTCGTCTACAGAATCACTTCACTTCTCTCAAAAACAGATAACGCTATTAGTATGGCGCTTAAGCTGAGGCTGAGGTACTTTTCAAGGTTCGCAGGCCGTGGCTGAGGTACGTTTTAAGGTTCGCAGGCCGTGGCTGAGGTACATTTCAAGATGCGCGCGTTTAGGTATAAGAGAGTGCCATGCGAAATAAAGGTGTCTCTCTCTTACACATTAAATTGAGATAAAGTTATATCATTTCTAGTGTATTTTAATTACAACTTTAATTAGACACATTGACGGATAACTCCATTAGTAACAGGGTTTCCAGATTTTTTGCAGACAATGTCGCCAACTTGTTGACAAAATGTAGCCAGACAGCGCCAATTTCTTTATGAAATCAAAAACAAATAAACGAAACATCGTCGATTTGGAATATCGGAAAATTAGAACAAATACAAAAAAAGGTTGCCCAAATGCTAGGTGTGAAGTGAACAAAAATAAACAAAAGAACGTCGACAACACCAATCTGAACGAAAAACGACAATTTTTCAGACGAATCACAAAATTCGCAGAAAATTAAAGCAAAACGATAAGACGATAAAAACAAAGACAAAACAGAAACTAAATACAATGTGCAAAACAAAAGATGGACACAAATCAAATGAAAAACGATGAACTAAAAAAAAAGAAAGCCAAAAAAAGATATCAGAAAGTTAGAACAAATAAAAAAAGCGAAACCTGCAAAAAAATTAGAAAAAAAGAGAAACAAAGAAACTACAAAAAAATACTAGGTGTGAAGTGAACAAAAATAAACAAAAGAACGTCGACAACACCAATCTGAACGGAAAACGACAATTTTTCGAACGATTCGAAAAATTCGTAGAAAATTAAAGCAAATTGATAAGACGATATAAACAAAGACAAAACAGAAACTAAATACAATGTGCAAAACAGAAGATGGACACAAAACAAATGAAAAACGATGAACTACAAAAAGAAAGACAAAAAAGGATATCAGAAAATTAGAACAAATAAAAAAAAGCGAAACCTGCAAAAAAATTAGAAAAAAAGAGAAAGAAAGCAACTACAAAAAAATACTAGGTGTGAAGTGAACAAAAATAAACAAAAGAACGTCGACAACACCAATCTGAACGGAAAACGACAATTTATCGGACGAATAAAAAAATTCGCAGTAAATTAAAGCAAAGCGATAAGACGATAAAAACAAAGACAAAAAAGAAACAAAATACAATATGCAAAACAAGAGATGGACACAAAATAAATGAAAAACGAATAACTACAAAAAGAAGAACAATAGAAGATCAACGACTGAGATAAAAAAAACAAATTAATCTTCAAGCGAAAAATTAAAAAAAAAATTAAAAATAGTAGAAAATTAAAGGTAACTGTAAAAAGGCGTCTTATCAAATACAACAACAAATGTGAAAAATCAATTTGATAAAAATAAACAAAAGAGAAATACGAAATACAGAAAACACAAAAGAATGGATGGACAAGAAAAATAAATGAAAAAATGGCATTTCTCCGGCCAAAAACTTCTCCAAATCATGAAACTGGCAGGAAATAAAAGGACAAAATAAAACAAACGAACCGTGAATTAAAACATGCAAAAACAACAATAATATCTTATAATAAAATTTAAAAAAAAAAAACAAAAGAAAAAGAAAAAAAATCGAAATAACAAAATAAAACGATACTCGAAGTATTCTCGTCATATTGTATGTTTTTCTTTGTCGTTATGGGAAAACAATAATAAAACTAGCCCAAATCAGGCGCCAGGCGCCAAATGAGATTTTTAAACGCCAAATATGTGTAAATTATAGCCTAAATGACGGAATTTCGTCCAATCTGACAACCCTGATTAGTATGGTGCTTATCCTGTGGCTGAGGTGTGTTTCAAGATTCTAATGTCGTGACCAAGGTTCATTTCAAGATCGCGTGTTTAAACCATGCCGAAAATATCCAGACTTTTTGAAACGTGACAAAGATGATTTAGATTTCTTTTTTAACCGCGAAGGGGCCCTTTGATTGAACAGGCCCCTGGGCTGCAGCCCGTAAATACCATGCCTAAATCCGCCCGTGGGTTTAGGATCCTTAAAACTATAACAAATTTACTTCAGATAACCGTGAGATAGTGATGAACATTTTTAGAACACTTGAAATGTATGCGGCAGGATGCGTCGGATATTTCGAAACTTCCTTCCATCTGCTAAAACTCGCCAATTGACGCGATAGTTGGGAACATCCGCCCTTCGGAATTCATAATAATTAAGCGCGTTGTGCAATTAATCATTGCGTGTTACAGGTGCTGTTCATTCCGCGTTCTCGCCTGAACAAGTTAGTGGACCAGTCGCAACTTCCTCTAGACCTCGGAGGCTCGTTCATCTACAACCATGACCTGTGGATGGAGAATCGATCGGTAAGAACACGATATCCATACGTACCTTCAATCGCTTCTCCCCTCGTTGCTTTTACCAAAATCGCAAAATCAACGATTATTTTATCTTGTTTTTTAAAAAAAATTAATCAAAAATATCTTTGGATTTAGCTCAGACTGAGGTTGAATAAACGCTGCTCTATTTCTTGTATACTTTTAAATTATTAAAAACGGCTCAATCATCAGCCTGGTGAACGCAAGTTCGTGAGTTCGGATCACACTCGAGTTATTTCTCGGTGGTGGTCGGTATTCAACTCAAGTATTCATCAACTTCTCATTACAATGACAAACACATAATTCAACACACCTGTTAAGCTGAACTCCTGAATGTATTTATTATATTTTTATTTGAGTTTGAAAACGCCTTTTGCTCTCTTTTTTTTTTGAAGAAAACAAATTAATAAGAGAAAATTAAAAAAGGAGAAAAGTAAGTACTTAACTTACTTAAAAGTCGACGACGACGTTTGATTTTGATTTAAAAAAAAATTACAGAAAAAGAAAACTAAAGTGCAACTCGAATTTCTGAAGAGAGACGGAAACTGAGGACAAAATCAAAAGAAAATCGACTGCTGCTGACAAAAACAAAAGAAGATCTGCGGATGCGGTCATTTATTTTTGTTTTTTTTTAAAACGAAGAGGGGGGAAACGCTACGAAGTGTAACTTTATAAAATTTTGAGACAAAGTTAAAGAAAAGAAAATTCGCAGATGTTGATTGAAAAAAATGCAAAAATTAAAAGAAAGAGTGAAATTTCTTAAATAAAACAAAAGCAAATCGATTGGCGACGACATTTATTGTTGATCTAAAAAGACTTCAAGAAGAAAAAAAACGCGACTCAAAATTTTTGAAGAGAGATCCAAACAAATAAGACTTGGTTGCTAAAAGAAGAAAAGAAGATCGACTATCACCGACAGAAACAAAGGAAGATCGGTGAATGTTCACATTTATTTATTTATTTTAAGCAAAGAGTGTTTGCAAAAAAACAAAAGAAGATCTGTGGATGCTGTCATATATTTTTGTTTTGTTTTTAAGATTTACATTTTTGAGAAAAATTTAATAAAGCAAAGAAAATTGGCAGATTCGCAAAAACAAAAATGAGAAGGAAAAAGCGCAATTCGAATTTCTTAAACAAAAATAAAAACAAAAGAAAATCGATTGGCGAAGACATTTATTGTTGATCTTAAAAACACTGACAGGCAATAATGCGAGAAAAAATGCGACTCAAAATTGTTGAAGAGAGATGAAAACAAAGAAGACTGTTGGTTGCTGTTGACAAAACCAAAAGAAGATCGACTGTCACTGGCAGAAACAAAAGAAGATCGGTGTGCTTGTGAATTTTTAATTTTTAGTAAAACCGAGAAAAGAAAATTGGTTGATGTTGATTGGCAAACGAGAAGAAACAAGCGGAGGTCGAAATTTTTAAATAACTATTGCATAAACAAAAGCAAATCGATTGATGTGGTGCAGGAAAACGAAAACTACATTAATGACATGCATTTGTTTTCAATTTCTTTTTTCTTTGAAAACAATGAAAAAATGAGGGAAGAATAGAGCGAAAACAAAAGAAAGTCGATTAGCGACGACTTTTATTTTCGATCTTTAAAAAGATACGATCGTTCCGGGGATGGGCTCGACTTTGCACTCGTTTAAATCGGGTTCGTTGCAACTTATGTCAATCAAATTTTTGATTCTCCGAACTCCTTCCTTAGCGGTTTTCGGGCGAAGCCAAGGGGTGGCTTTATTAACTTGAACGCGTGCTCTTTACAACGGTATCATGTGCGGCAAGGATTTAGTGAAGTTTTTTGCATCGACAGTTGCCGCTGGCTTTAATTTGGTGCCCTAGAGGACAAGAGAAAATGAAAGATGAAAGTGCGACTCTAAATTTTCGAAAAGAGGTGGAAACGTAGGAAATCGACGCGACGACGACGGTTGCTGCTAGAATAAAACAAAAAAACTCGATGGACGCTGTCATTTATATTTGTTTTTTTTTTTCATACGGATCGAAATTTTTGATTTTTATTAAGAGAGAAAAAAATAGGAGAAAACCAGGAGAAAGAGTACATTAAAAAATCATATAATAATAATAATCATTAACAAGAAATGTGACGCATTTTTTTGTTATTCTTAACTTACGTATATGAATATTTTCTTTAAATGCATTGTACAATACGCGAAGGCCTTATAAGAAATAGTTTTATAATACCAACCGCTGGTATTGTTATTGCCAAGGTACAACTTAATCACGTGAGATCTGCGATACAATCTTTTATGCAGACCCTGTACTTAAAAAAGTTATTAAAGATTAAATATTGTCATCTGTTTCTGTTTTATTTGAGTTCTTTTCTCGTCTACAATTCAAAACCGTGTAAGAAAAGTTCCGTATTAATTTATTCTAAATATTTACATATTTTTATAGTATTCAGTAATGAAACCATACATTACGTAGTATACGATTGCTCTTGCCGCCATCTATCGATCCCTGCTGGCTTTAATTTAAGCACGTCTCCAATTCTGAAATGCCTTTTGCAAAATTAAAAACTATAAAGGAAATGTCTCCTTCAGTTTTGCCTCCTCCGCGCTGTTGCCATCCGGATAATTCCCGGACTCCTCTTTCGACGTCGATCTCCTGTGAGGAAGCGTAAGACTTTTCCAGCTCACTGCTTCACGAAGTGTAATATTTTTGGGGGATTTGTCGTGAGTTCCCGGGTTGACTAAAATTGATTCGAGTTGGATCGACCTTGAGTTGGACTTAATTTTAATTTCGGAGTTTTGATTTTTCAAAGGTTTTAAATTTTCGAGATGGATGGGCTGCTAAATATCAATTGATCTAACATACGCTTATCTGCAACTAGAGTCGGATGTGCAAAAGTAACTTCTAGCAAACGGTTTCGAAGCTATTTCAGCTGAAGCAGCGATTTTATGTTTCCTGGCATTTCTAATTGCATGAGTTCCTCGCCTCGGGAATTCACCGCAAGCTATCCCGGCAAATATGTAACGAATTTCCGGGTAATGCCCAGATCTAAAACGAGACTTTCGTTCGTATAAGAGCAAGGAGACTGTTCCTCAACGAAACTTACATACAACCGCATTCCATGGAATAAAATGCCTTTACGTAATCGCCGTTTTTTCTCTTTGCGAATATTTTTGTTTGAAGAGCTTTTGATTTTGATTTTCCATCTTTGTTAATCTTCTTCTCTTCTCTCTACTTTCTTCAGCCCTTTCATTTCCAACAACTATCCTCTTCCATGTAATGCAGATGCTCTTCTTTAGTTGTTTCTGACCCATTCGATTGTTATTTTAAAATAACTTTTGATTTTATATTATTAAAAAATCATGAGCCGCCTTCTGTTTTCAAATCTGTCAGGTACTAATTTTTTTCTTCTAAAATCTTTACTTCAATTTTGGATTGGTGAAGCTTCTCATTCACGTTGACGTTCCTTTGCCCTTTTTTCTTTAATCTGTCAAAGTGATATCCCCAAATTTATATTATATCCTTCTTCTGTTTCTCTTTTCCATGATAGAAAGAAATGAATCATTCACAAATAATTCGCATATTTGCCGAGGTTGTTTCGCCTCGTCCCACGCGGATTATTGACTCGAATCGGCGCGAAAACTCGTTCCCCGAAGAAATCCCCGGCACTTTGATATGCATATCGAATAATTTAGAGATAAATCGCAGGCAGGCAGAAAAAGCGATGATGAAGCTGTCCGTTCGATCATTGATTAAGGCGAATTGACCGTAAAATTAGAACCATGTTAGAATTATCGACGGAGGTGGTGGGCACCAACGTGCCAATTGGTTGGAAGGAGACGGAGAGCAAATCAAACGTCGTTAGCATAAGTGAGTGAATTGGTTTCGGGCGAATATTATCGCCACTTTAAGTGATTGCGTGTATTATCGCCGGTAAAGTTAGATAAATGTGAAAACGAATCGTAAGAGATTATCAGCTTCTGCGGTTGTATGATCATCATGTTAAGTGCAAGTCTTCTTTTTTTTTGAAACTGAGAGGAAAAGCAATAATATTAAGGCCCGGTTTCACCATCACAGTTTAACTTTAAGCTCCGTTTTATTCCTATGGAAACAATTATCCTTGCAATTGTTACCATGGGAATAAAGCGAAGTTTAAAGTTAAACTGTGATGGTGAAACCGGGCCTAAGATATCTTATTAGTCAACAAATATTAATCGAAAGTCAAAGTCAGAAATTAATTTGTCAAACAAACGTTTTTAGGCTTTTTTGATGTTGGCCTACTCGATTGATATTTGCTCATTAATAATTTGGTGTATTTTTAAAAATCGTAAAGAATAATCTAAATACTGAAAAAACTATTAACGACTATTATCCACAAACCTGTATCATTCAAAAGAGAATTAAATAGCGCATCTAATAATGGTAAAAGTTATATGCCATTCCATTAAAAAAAAAAATTAGTTATCTAGTATGTATATTCTCAAGTTTATTATTATTTTTTTTTTTTTAAGAACTTATGTTGCTGGGATTTTTTCTTGACGGTGCAACTGAAAAAGCGTTTCGAGACTAAACTTTTGCAAAAAACCACAAATCTCTAACGTCATTTGTTCGGAAGATATTTGAATTTGTTTGACGTATTCCAAGAGCGACATTTTTTTTAGAAAGTTGAATAACGCGAAAACGGTTTAGATCAGACCCAATGTATGGTACACAAAGTCACATTAAAATTCAGTCCAGAACCCGAAAATGTAAAAATATGTAGAATGTTGTATTTAAAATAACGAAGCGACCTAACGGCCAGGCTAAACGGAACACTCTGTATACGTCGAACTGAATTTAAAATATGCTCGACCTGATTCAGTGAAATTTTCATTTTAAACATTTTTTCGTAAAATTAACAACAAGAGAGGTATGAAAGGATTCGTCTTAAATGGAACATCCTGTATACAGGGTCTTCACAATTAATTGTACGTGTTTGTTCTTGTCACCTTTTCAATGATTATGCTTCGTTTATTCATTTTCTATTCAATTAACAATAAAAGAGTCTATTCGCATTTAAGACAATTTTTATATTCAACTGCGCACTTTAGTGTTAACATATACAGGGTTTTCACAATTGATTTTATATGTTTGTTCTTGTCACCACTTCAGTCCTTATGCTTCTCTTATTCATTTTCTGTATTTAACAATAAGAAAGTCTATTCGCATTTAAAACAGTGAAGACCAAAAGTACAAAAAAACGATTAAAGATTAAATATTGTCATCTATCAATTCTTATAGGGATTATAGTAATTTCTGATTCATGCTTGGAACAACGTGTATTACGACTTCTGTTTTATTTGAGTCTTTTTTTTGTTTATAATTCAAAATCGTGTGTAAGAGAAGTTCTGTGTTAACATGTTCCAATTATTCACATATTTTTATAATATTCAGCCAATCAAAGGATTACTTTAGAGTGTTGCCCGAGATGATAGAGGGAGATGATTGCTCTTGCAGCCATCTATCGAATCCTACTGGCATTTTAATTTGAGTACATCTCTAATTCTGAATTCTGCTGTTTGTAAATTCAAAAATTATAAAAGTGTATGTCATTCTGTCTTTTTCAGTGTTTCGTGCATGGATCGGAACGAGTCACTTTAATAACCAAAAGATACTTTTTTATAAGAAGTGAGAAACCCATAGAAGATATCTTCCTCTTACTTAGTTACTTTTTAAATTAATTACACTTAGTTTTCGTTCTTCATTTCAAGTACTGTTATTATTTGTTTTTTGTGGTGTTTTTCTGTAAAAATTTTCAGATTTACCCAACCCCTTAAAAGACTTGACGAGATGTTGACTTTTGTTGTTTTTTTTACTTGATTTTAAATTAAAAAAATTAATATTTTTATGTTTTCTTGTTTTTTTCATTAGATTTTAAATTAAACCTTGCGTTTATTCCACTTGACTTTTCTTTTTTTTTTTGTTTTAACTAAGTCTGTTTCCACTTTTTTCTCACAGCCTAGCTTGAAAAGCAGGCAATCATCAAAGCTGTAGGCTTGACATAGTTTTTAAAATCGAATATTATGATTTTGGTTATTTTTGTTTATTTCGCTTTTTTATTTTTTTTTTATTAGGTTGAAAGTTGAGTTGGATCGACCACCAATCAGAATTAATTTTAATTGAGTTTCAATTTTTAAAACGTTTAATTATCTTTAGTTGTTTCAATTTTTAATTCTACTTTTTGAGATTTATTAATTTCGTTTTAATTTTGAGTTTTCGTTTTTGAAGTATTAATTTTTTTGTGTGAATTCCTTCTAAATAAAGATAGATTGGAGAGTCCAACTGAGTTCTGATATTTTTAGCTTTCTTTGTTATTTTCTTTTTAATTTTATTTATTGTTTTATCTTGTTTTTCTCTTCATACATTGAGTTCGGTTGAGTTGGTCTTGCTCGTGCCCAACTTAATTCCGATTGAGTTTTGTCTTGCGTAATTTTTACTTTTAAATATTTTTATTTTTAATTTTCTGCTTGAGCTCGGTACAGTTAGGGTTGAGTTGAGTTGTATTCACCTCAAGCCGGATTGGATTTAATACATATTTAATTGTTTTGATTTTTTGAGTGTTAGGGGTTGGGTTGGGTTTAGGTGTTTCAGTTTTTGAATTTCAATGCACCTCAAGCCGGATTGGATTGAATATTTATTTATTTATATTTTTAAGTTTATTTTTTTGGGTATTAAGGGTTTTCAGTTTGAGAACTTTAATTTAAGTTTTCTTTGTATCAATTTTATAAAGTTTTACTCTTAATATACTTTCAGCCTCAATTTTATGCTTGGATTGAGTCTAGTTAAGTTAAATTCAGTCAGCTATAATTCCAAATAAATTAATTTTTTTTAGTTCTTTGAGATTTTAATTTTTTTTTTTAATTTTAAATAATGTTAATTTAAGCCTTAATTTTTACTTGGGTTGAGTTACTTTAAAATTATTTTTTAAATTATTTCGTTACTTTGTTAATTTTTTTTCTTGTTATCTTCATTAATTGAGTTCGGTTGGGTTGGTCTTGCTCGTGTCCAATTTAATTCCGATTGAGTTTTGTCTTGGGTAATTTTTACATTTAAATATTTTTAATTTTAAATTTCTGCTTGAGGTTAAGTTGAATTGGATTCACCTCAAGCCGGGTTTTTAAGTTCAATTTTTGAGTGTTTTGGATTGCGACGAGTTAAGTTGAATTCAGTCGGCTATAATTCCAAATAAATTTAATTTTTTTAGTTCTTTAAGATTTTAAGTTTTTTTTTAATTTTAAATAATGTTAATTTAAGCCTCAATTTTTACTTGGGTTGAGATACTTTTAAATTCCTTTTTTTACTCATTTCATCACTTTGTTTATTTTTTTTTCAAGTCTACTTGCGATCCTAGTTCGTTTTGCCCCATATTTTTCTTTTACAGTCTTTTCCTTTTGCCTTTTGTGTTTTCCGATATTTTAAGTCATTTTCTAGTTTCGAAAATGTCAAGTCGCGTGTCAAGCAGTAAAGTCATTTGACAATTTGGGAAACACAATTGACAATTGACAAATCAAAAGATAAAGACTGTAATTTTTATTGAATTGAAGTTATTTGCATTGGCTGTCCAAATTAAACCGATTTTAAAGTATTTTGAATAAGATTTTCGATTCTATGACACACACCTTACTGAAGAATAGAAAATACACACGTACATAAAACCTAGTTGATCATCGTTTTGATTTATGCATGAACATGAGCAATGATGACGCGAATTATTCGTAACGACCTGACAACTACAGTAAAAAAAAAACAAGAAGAAGGAAAAAAAATCGTAGGCGTGCCATCACACGCCCAAACATGCAAACTCATTTTAATTCAAATCGAAATCACGCCCGCCGCTCCACATAAATAATCAATATTAATTTATTGCTTATTAGTTTCCAATAATTAGCAAATCAGTAGCGCGCAGTTAATTAAGCCGTTTCAATCAGAGAGGTATTTGTTGCGAGTCCTTCGTCCACAACTGAACAGGTTGGGCTTTGAATATAAATAAGAATTTATGAATATTTCCATGAAACAGTTAAAATCAATTACGTTTTCTTTTTTCTTCTTCGTCTTGATTTAATTGCATACAGCAAGAATTGCATTAACAAGAAGTTTACCCAACTCAACCCAACCCTAATTGTCTTGTACTGACGAGTCGTGCAGACCAAAATCTATTGAGTTGTTCTTGTTGGATGTATAAAATAAAATAAAACTTCTAAAATAAAAAAAAAATGAAAATACAGGAAAGAAATTGAGAGATTGGAAAGCTCTTGGTTGTCTTGTAGTCTTGTGTAGGCAAGGAAAAAGTGCTGCCAATTGCACGGTTTGAAAAGTAATTGAGTTTAACTCGCATGAAACAAAACAAAACCGCGTGCAATTAATTTTTTGTCCCAATCGAAAGTACAATAAATGAACGAAATACGATCTGCGGTGATCGAAGTAGGCTGAACGTGAACGTGACTGATTAACCGGACGATCTCGCGGATCGCCCGCGGCTATTGGGAGGAGAAATAACGCACCTTTTATTTGTAGAAAGTCGAGGAATATTCGGTGGACAGCGCGACAACTCTCAAACACCTGGACGATCTCCATCTGCACTTCATGCGGAGCCGGATGTTGAGGCCGAGCGATGTGGAGACCGTCCTCAACAACAGCACCGATCTTATGGACAACACGAAAATTATGACCCACGACATCCTAGAAAAAGGTATGGTCTTCACAGTCTTTCTTTTTTCTTAATTTCATTAGGACCTAAAAGCAAAAGCTTTATCCTTTCCCTTCCCATCATGGTCATCACCAATGTGCATAATAGGCAATCCAATAGGAAAACGTAAGATCAATGTGCGAGAGAGATGGCTGAAAGTAGGGTGGCAAAACATCAACATACGAGGGAGGATAGTGACCATGACATACCATCTACCGCAAATTAAAGTATTTCTTACGTTCGTCTCCCCATACCGAATTATCTTATAATCCTGTACCGTGGTCATCACGTCGTTATTTAAGATAATTAATTTAATTGCCCAAAAAGTTTCCTACTTACAAGAGTCACGCAAGAAGATTTCCTTATTAACTAGGTCTGTTTTGCAAGGAAATGCAAATTCCTTTGCTTGTTATTCCGCACACGTAACGCTAATCTCGGCGATCCTTAGAAACGACCTGGGCATAATTACAATTACCTCAAATGACATAATAAAGGCCGTGGCAAAAACAAACTCGCTTGACTGATTGTGAGTAAACCGCTGCGACCAAATGTGTTTTTCTAAGTTTCCTTTTTCTGTTAGGCAGACTACTTCTGGAGAAGCTCGAATGTGACAACCGCAATCGCAAATTCGCCTCCGAATCCGACTCGATGCTTACCCCCCAGGACATCCTGGACACCTTGGAGTCCCTGGAAAACGTCTTGAGCGAAATCCGGCGTAAGCAAAGCGACCTGGAAGCCGAGTGGCGCGCAATGCAGAAGAACTTCCTCAATACCAAAGACTTAAGCCTACTGGAAGAGGGCATAGTGAAAGTGACCAACTGGATTTTAGGCCCCGCTGAGAACTTGCTCAATTCGAAACAGAAGGTCGGTTACGACGTGGCTTCCGCCGAGGAGTTGAGGAGGGAACACGAAGCCATCGAGCTCCAATGCTGGGATACGTATGGGGCTTACGCGGAGCTGATTCATAAGATCGAGAGCTTCGCGCGCGGGGAAATGCTGACGCTCCAGCAGAAAGACCTGATTTCCCAGAAGGACTTCATGGATTTCGTTTGCAGGAGTTTCGCGACGCGCCTGGAAAGAAGGAGGAACATCCTCATTACATCCCTGAGGTTTTTCCGCCTGGTCTCCGAATACTTTGATAAAACAGGCGAGGTCTTCGACTCGCTGGTGATGGGCAACAAAATTGGGAATTTCGCCATGGCGGGGCAGAAACTCAAAGAGCTGCAGGAAAGTCAAGCCATCTTAGGTGAACCACTCTTTTATCTTATCTAAACTTATCTAAAAACGATAGGCGTTGATTTAGATGCCGTAGAGCGCGAATTGGTGAAGGAGGGCGAGAAGCTATCCGACATGCTATCCATGCCAGTCAAGGATGCTTTGGGGCGCGAAGTCACCGTCGATTACTCCGAGGATATAATCAACGTCAGGGATATTTTGGATGCCACCACTGCGAGGAAGAACATATTCGGCGATAGCGTGGAACTCCAAAAGCGAACGCTGGAGCAGGTCACCCACATCTACCAATACGAAAAGGATGTAACGCAAGCCATCCAATGGTTGGACGACCTATTCCACGTCATGCTCAAGGACCACGGCCACGTCGGATGCACGGTCTACGAAATCCAAGCCCAAAAAGATGACCACCAGACATTCCAGGAGACAGCCAAGGTAACCCATGCAGACCCTTCAAATTAACAGCCTTTTCGATTTGGGGCGTGTATCTTCATCTCGTTTTATTCCATGAAGTTAAAACGAGATGAAGACACACTCAATGCACCAATCTAAATAATCCTCGACGTCATTTTCAGGATACTTACAACTACGGCTGCCAACTTCTGAACGCGTCGCTAGCTTTAAGGCAATCATGTAAATTACCTACCGATATCCATACTAGTCTTCACCAAAAACTCAAGTTTTCCTGGCAGAGGTTGTTGAACGTCAGTCAAGAGCAGATGACCCGCCTTCGGGTCTCCGCCGTCTTCCATCGCTCAGTCGAGGATCATTGCAATCAGCTGAGAGATTTGAGAGAGGCCGTCGCCACCATCCCCCTGATGGAGATGGCCAAAAAGAGAGCGAGAGTGCGGCACTATTTTAGCGTGAGGGAGAAGCTGCTGGTCGAGGTGGGAAGGATGGTTCGTTTGGGGAGGTTGCTGAGGAGCAGGCTGAAGGAACCCCTGTATTTTACTGACTTGTAAGTATCTTTAACGTCACCTTTTTTTTATTAGTCCTTGACAGCGTAATCACCAATTTCATCCAAATTAAAATTCCTTTTTTCAACAAAAACGAAATATGTAATTATAATTTCCCATAAAATGGTAAAAATCGAATCAAAAGTCGATGTAAGTCGAAACGTCAACGTCTGAACCGATTTCTGACATTATTTGCCTTTATTTGCACTATATTCATCCAAATTGTATATTTGTCGATCATCCGAATATTATTTTAGACGATGATAATTAAAAGTAAAAATGTTAAAAAATAAAAATAAATTAAAATGTAGCTCAAAGTCAACTCAACTCAGCTGAGCACAATCTAACTCTATTCAGTCAAAGCAAACATTTAAAAAGCAATTAAAATGAAACTCAACCAACTTCAACGTCAACATCTGGTTCTGGTTCTGGTTAAATCCAAGCAATTAAAATTACAATAAAAATACAAGTAAAAAAACGTTAAAAATTAAAAAAGAAAACTGTTCAAACGAAGCTCGGAGAATCTCAAGGTCAACCCAGCCCAACAAATGAACTTAACTCTATTAAATAATTTAAGAAATTTAAATTAGAAATTAAATCTAAAAAAAGAATTCAAGGTCAACCCAGTCCAACTGAACTCAACCTAACTCCATTCAACCCATGTAAACAATCAAAAGTAAAAGAAAAAATATTTACACGTGGATTAGACTGAAGCTCAACCAATCTTAAGGTCAACCCAACGTAACAAACTTATTGCAACAATATTGCAAAATTAAAAATTACAAGAAAAATGATAAGTGTAAATTAAAAATCAATTAAAATGAGACCCAACCACCTGGTTCTATTAAACCCAAGCAAGTAAAATTACAATAAAAATAAAAGTAAAAATTAAAAGAAAAAATTGAAATGTAGCTAGGTCAACTCAACCCAACAACTGAACTCAACTTTATTCAAGGTCAACATAACTGAACCTAAGTACATTCAACTCATGTAAAAGTAAAAAAAATATATATAAAAAATAAAATAAAAGTAAAAGAAAAAATATTAAATAAATGTAACTATTAAAATTTATACATGGATTAAACTGAAGTTCAATCAATCTCAAGGTCGACTCGACGTAACTGAGATCAACCAACTTATTATTGCAAAATTAAAAATTACAAGAAAAGGATAAGTGTAAATTAAAAATCAATTAAAATGAGACCCAACCACCTGGTTCTATTAAACCCAAGCAAGTAAAATTACAATAAAAATAATAAAAGTAAAAAATAACGTTAAAAATTAAAAGAAAAAATTGAAATGTAGCTGGCTCAATATCAAGGTCAACTCAACCCAACAACTGAACTCAACTTTATTCAAGGTCAACATAACTGAACCTAAGTACATTCAACTCATGTAAAAGTAAAAAAAATATATATAAAAAATAAAATAAAAGTAAAAGAAAAAATATTAAATAAATGTAACTATTAAAATTTATACATGGATTAAACTGAAGTTCAATCAATCTCAAGGTCAACTCGACGTAACTGAGATCAACCAACTTATTATTGCAAAATTAAAAATTACAAGAAAAATGATAAGTGTAAATCAAAAATCAATTAAAATGAGACCCAACCACCTGGTTCTATTAAACCCAAGCAAGTAAAATTACAATAAAAATAAAAGTAAAAATTAAAAGAAAAAATTGAAATGTAGCTAGGCCAATCTCAAGGTCAACTCAACCCAACAACTGAACTCAACTTTATTCAACAATAAAAAAATACATTAAGTTTAAAAAAAAAAATTCAAGGTCAACACATTCCAACTGAACTGAACCTAACTACATTCAACTCATGTAAAAGTAAAAAAATATATATATAAAAAAAATAAAAGTAAAAGAAAAAATATTAAATAAATGTAACTATTAAAATTTATACATGGATTAAACTGAAGTTCAATCAATCTCAAGATCAACTCGACGTAACTGAGATCAACCAACTTATTATTGCAAAATTAAAAATTGCAAGACAAATTTAAAGTAAAAAAAAGTTTGCAAATCGATTAAAGTGAAGCTCAATCAACATCAACACTTAATTCTATTCAATCCAAGCAAATTAAAAAAATAATAATAATAAAAATAAGGAAACTGAAACCTCGCTAAACGTCAAACTTAATTTTTCCGTATTTCAGAATTGTCACTCACGTCAAATAAAAATTGATTCGCCTATGTTGGTGGCCAGTGCAAAATAGTAAGCCGAATGGTTATCAAAAGTAGCCCACCTGGCGACTTTTTTTACACCTGGTGTAAAATAGTAAGCCAAATGGTTACCAAAAGTAACCCACCTGGCGATAAATCGCCGCGATTGGCAACAATGGCGCATGGGAAAGATCAAGTACGGACGAAAGCAACGAATAAAATTACAATTACAGTTTCCTGTAATATTTCTACTCCAAATTGGTGCTGTTTAAATACGACTTCACAGATTTTACAAACAGCGCTCTCGATTGGGGTCCATTACTGACTGTATCGTGTATCCTCACCTCATTTTATTCCTTAAGGTTAAAACGAGATGAAAGTACACTCAGTGCAAAAAAGTGCATCCCAATCGGAAACGCAAAGAAAAAATTTAACTTGTCAAATCTGAAAGCTTTCAATGTCATCTGCGAAGTCGCATTTAAACAGTACCATTATGGGAAAAGAAAAATAACAGGAAATTCTAATTGTCTGTTCTTTTTTTTGCTTTCGACTATAGATTAAGGGTGTTATAAATTCTCAATTTTAAGAAATTTCCATTTTATTTTATCAAAATTGTTTATAATTCCATAGATGAATTCGTGATGAAAAGAAATGATTGCCAAATTCGACATAACCTTAAAATGTAAGTTGTCATGACATTCCTTGTCAAAGTTTAGTTACACACAGGAGTACCACATTCCCACTAGATTTTCATGTCATACAAACAGCGAGTGAATAGAATATACGTTGTATTTTTCTCCAATTTTATTGTTGATTGATGATTGTTGATTTTTGTATAATAATACGCCTATCATCGATAGATAAACGAATTCACACCGGAAACCGGAAGTTGCAATCTAGAATATGTCAAATATGGACAGCGCAGAGCCTAAAAATGTTTTTGTAAAAAGTGAAAAGCATACAAGTGTCAAGTGGCTCCTTCAAGTTCAAAACTAATGTCAACATTGCTATATTTTTGAAATTTTTGGTTATGAGTAACATCAAGGCCGAGTTAAGTCAACGGTCAAATTGCACAAAATCGTCAAGTCAACGGTCCGACTAAACCCTCTGACCAATCACCAATTGAGAAAAGTGATCACGTGGCTTGGTCTGACCACTTCGACCGTTCACTTATCGCAACTCAATTCCTCGTGATATTTAAGTTGTCAAAATAGAGCCGGTGTCGTAACCATGGTAACAACTAATTAATGACTTGCTAGAGGGCGTTAGTTGACAGACTTCACGTCTTGCTTTACTGGAACACATTTTTATGCGAATTGGACTGGCCGTATATGACATCATCATTTCTGCTGGCCGCGTTCTAGAAAAGCTCACCTACTCTCATCTATGAAGGCGTACTTATACAACTTCATTTTCTAGAACGAAAAATTACAGGAAACTGTAATAATTGTTTGTTGCTTTCGCCTGTGGAATGCAATTCAATTTTTTCTAAAAGTGGGCGGCAAGAACTCTTTCAAAATTAAGTCTGGGTGGGCACATTGGATTGATCAAGGGAAAAAAACAAAACAGTCGTTTGTCAGAAGTGGGATTCGAA
This sequence comes from Prosopocoilus inquinatus, assembly GCA_036172665.1. Lineage (NCBI taxonomy): Eukaryota > Metazoa > Arthropoda > Insecta > Coleoptera > Lucanidae > Prosopocoilus > Prosopocoilus inquinatus. Next base: position 7,581,527 of record CM069873.1, read on the forward strand.
CCCACGCCCACAGAGTGGACTGCGACCTGAACGCAGCGCCTTAGACCGCTCGGCCATCCTGACTGTGAGAGACGTAAATTACAAGGATTATTATTATTTTTATTAATTATAATGGTTTTAGTTAAAAATTTGCATATTTTGCCAGGTGTTTACAAAATAAATCCATTCGGTTTAGACAACAACATTTAAATAATTCGCGTGCGTTGAATTGCGACGGTTCATAGGCAACCAAAGTTTCAAAACCGCGTTGACTGGATTAACATCAAGAATATTTTTGGTAATATTTCTCCAAGAAGAATTTAAAATACAATAAATTCTAATAACCATTTCATCTGATACCTGTAACAATTTAATTAAAAAGATGTTTGGAAAAAAATAAGTAATTAAGTTTCACTTTCGTGTAAACTCATTTTTGCTGAAAGCTCGTTCGTTTTCTTTAATTCGTCGATCCGGATTTATTTTCGGAGATCAAAAGCGAAGAAATAGAATCGATTCTATGTTTAATTGTTTGAACCGATTGATCTTTTTGGTTGGAGGCGCGAGGTATCGAGTTTCCTTCGGCTCGATAAATCGAATTCCCCGTTTCTTTTAAGCGACAATAAAACGAAATCAAAGCTTGCAATTCCGTGGAGCCGAAACTGGCGAGAGGCCAAGGCTCACTTCGATAAATCGATTAAGTGATTCATCGCACTCATCGATATAATTAAACCTTGAGAGACAATGACGTCTGCTGTAAAAATGAAGATGTTTTGAAGAACGAAGTCGAAATTTTGGAAAATGTAGTTAGCAACCAAAGAGGAAAATTAATTAGTAGAGAAGAAGCTTTCACAGATTAGGGCTAGGTATGATGATGATGAAAAAAATAAATAAATAAAGTCTAAGCCCAAGGGCATGTGCTAATCACAAAGCAAAACAAAAAGATTGACTGTGATTATAAGTTAAAAAAAAAAAAATGTTGCAAATCGTTTTTGATTGCAGGGGATCCCCCGAGTATCCTCTGCGCAGCTATAATTATAAGGATAATTATCGTCCAATTTACATTCATCAAGAATTATTATCACATACCTAGTTTGGATTTGCTTTAATACAAATCAGATTCAAAAAAAAAGAATACATTTTTTGCTTAAAAAAAATTCCGGGAGGTTTTTTTTGGCTTTCAACAAATTAGCGACACAATTAAAATTTTATTTGTTCAGACGCGTACGTACATCTGAAATAGTTAACGGGCTCTTCTAAATTTGAAAGTAAGTCTACTTTTAAATTTGAATGGCTTTTAAAAGTGGAAGGGGAAACCGGCGAGCCAGTGACGACCCAACCGGCTCCGGTTCAACATCTTCCTCCGACTTTTGGTAAGCAGCAATTTTCGATTAACCGATTATCAAAAATAACCGCACCTTCTAAAGCGTCCTGATGACAGAATTAACCTGTAACAAGGGCATGTGAACGACGCCGACGCCGACGACACCGACGGACGCCTTTCCATCGAACTCCCATCGAACCTACCTCACATCCAAGTTTAATCCAAAATTTAAATATTCCAAACGAATTATTTATATTCAAGTTTTTTTTTTTTAATTTTTGATGAAAGTCGTGTGCGTTATGTAAGCCTGGTTTTTGATTTAATCTGAAAAGATATCATACAATTATTATGTGTAAACAGGAGTAGAGCTGCGTGTTTTAAAAATAACGTTTGAGTATTTATTTATTTACGCGCGTTTCTGTGATGCGTTGGCTGCGTTTTCGGTCGGTTTACTTAGATTTGTTGGAAATGATTTTTTTTAATTTTAACTTGTCTTATTCCCCCAGCTTTTCACGATTTTTTCGTAAAAGGAAACGGTGTCAAAACTTAATCACGAGTGAATGTGCAACTTACATTTTGTTGTTCTTTTTCGTTTTTTTTTTTTTTTTTAGTGAAAATACGCTAATTGTTATCTACGTAATATTTAAAAAATGTTTTTCTGTTTGTTTAAAATATTAATAAGTAATTGAAGTTATATAAAATTAAATTAATAAAACGATTTATCATAAATAAAATGAGTTGAATGAAAAATTAAGTAGCTTTACTACCATGCGATCAACTGAATTTATAATTAGAGCAGGCTGTGGTATTTCTCGTAAGTTGGCAACATAGGCCTGCAGTTTTGAAATTAAAAAGATTTGAAGTGTCAGAATTGTGACATTTAGTTTCGCAAATGTTTGATATTCGACGTAAAACTTTTCTCACTGAACGTCATTTCAAAAATGCACAGAAACAAGAACACTTATTTAATTTCTGCGTTTCAGCAGAATAATGTTTATTACATCATTAAAAATCGACGCACAAATATAACCTCAAATGTAACAACTGTCAATTTGTTATTTATTTCTCAGTGTGTCCAACCACACAGCGTAAAACAGCAGCTCTCACAGCCTCATCTAATTATAAATTACGTTGACCACCCGGTAGTTTCGGTTAAATAAGTTTTATTAATTGCAAAGCTCTGGACAGAAGAGATTAAAATTGTTTAAACCGCAGATAAATAGTAAAAATCTGACGCAAAATTTATGTTAATTACAATTTTTAGCAAATCACTTTGAATTATGACATTTTCATTTCAATTAAAAACAAATTCTCAATTTTTTTTAATTAATTTACTTGATCAAACACTTAACAAAAACTCACAAATTATTCAATTCGGTTAAAAATAACAAACGTAAAATAAAGTAAAGTGTAAAATAAGGGCTTGCTAAATAAGCTTGCTTCATATTTAAAAATCCAACCCTAGTTTCAGTTGGTTGCATCCTAAAAAAAAGTGTAAACAATAGTGACACAAAAGAAATATAAAAAAAAGAAAAGAAAGAAAAGTGCAAACAATAATGACATAAAACGCATCGCAGAATTTTAAAATAATTATTTAAACAACGTTACGAAATAAAACATTAACGCCCGCTCATTTAACTTCCTTGTAAATTTAATATCCTTAGAAACCATTGTCCACAGAGATTTTATGAGACGGATAAATTAAAGAAGGGGTAAAAAGACCAGCCCCGAAAATATTGCTGGTTTCCTGTAAAAAAAATGCACATTTTAAAACAACCAACGTAATTTTCAACTACTAGTAAAAAATAAACAAAAAATATCATGATATTAAAAAGACAATATAACAAAAAAAAATAATGGAAATTATTGAAATAAAAAGAAGAGAAAAAAACTTAGTTACGTATTAAAAGGCTGTGTTGGTACTTGACCGTGGTACATAACAGATGGCGTTGTTAGCCAGCTGAAAAAGAAGCAACGCGTTACTCAAGAATAAGCTGCGAATTACATTAATTAAAATCACTTAGGTCATTTAAATTCGTACAGGAAAAAAAAAAGAAAAAATAATAATGCTTACGGTTAAACGGGGAACGATTTACAACCGGTAATTAAGTGTGTTAAAAAAGACAACGCGGAAATGCGTCGTCTTGAATTTTGTTGTAAACTTTTAATGAGTAGGTTCGTGTCTTTTACAACTGTGCAATTTGTTCCTCGTAAAAACAATTTTCTTTCTCTGCGCGCGCTTAAACAGAAAAGACTATAAAGACCATAAATTAAAAGCCCGTAAATTAAAACCCAGCAAACAATTTTAGTAAATGTAATATCTTTCTGAGATTCAGAGTTTAATTCTTAACAAATGCCATAATGCCTTACAGTAATCCCCCCCACCTGTAGATTATATGTTGTTCGCGGTTTGTTTATTACTACAGGACGGAATTATATATTTTGTTGGGTTTATTTCGAACGAGGCGGCAACGACAGTGTGTCAATTCGCACGTCGCTACAGCATTACACGTTTGCCGCCTCGTTCGTATTTAATCGAACAAAATATATAATTCCGTTCCCTGTTTATTACAAAAACAATAAAAAACAATTGAAGTTGGTTCTTGTTGTACTTCTAAAAATTACGTTAATTGAAAATTTTAATGTGCAACGTCGACATTAATTATGTAATTAAATTCGTTTACGTCATTTAAAGTCGAACCAAAAGAAAAACCTAAAGGCAACAGCGAAACGAGGAACGATTTACAACCGGTAATCAAACGCGTTAAAAAAAAAAAACATAAAGCAGGTAGTTACAAACGCGACTTGAATTTTATTTTAAACTTCTAATTGATTTGTGTGCTTTATAACTGAAGGTACTATTTGTTACTCGTTAAAAAAAATTTCTTCCTGCGCGCGCTTAAATCGAAAAGGCTGTAAAGACAATAAATTAAAACCTCGCAAATTAAAACCCAACAATTTTAATAAATGCCCATGCGCAACTATTTATGATAATTTTTTTTTAATATTTTTCTGAGATTTAAAGTTTAATTCTTAACAAATACCTTGGGGTTCCCCCCTCCCCCTTGTATATTACATGCTATCATCCGTTTGTTTATTACAAAAAGTATAAAAATTAAATTCACTAAAATTAAGTTAATTAAAAACGTGCAACAAAATTTATGCATCGGTTTAATTAATTAAAACCGCTTACGTCATTTAAAGTCGTAGCAAAGCACAAATTTAAAGGCTACGGAGTTTAGGTTTTAGATTTAGGTATGTTTTCAATTTTTTTCTTTTAATGAGCAACGTTAATCTGCAGCTTAAAGCGCGCCCTCGGACGGTTTGACCTTAAGCCGTGCGAAATTCAAATCGAGCGAGTCGCTTGGATTGCAGTGGAGTTTCTCGGGCTACACTTCTGCTGGTGAGACCCCAACTAGGGCCGAAATAGATACACATGGCATGTTTGAGGGCCCCACTGCAATCTGGGTTGACTTGCTTGAAAGTCTTTCAAAAGGACCATACCACGAAGACCTTCTTCTTGACCTTAAAACGTGCGAAATTCAAATCGGGCGAGTCGCTCGGATTGCAGTGGAGTTTCTCGAGCTACACTTCTGCTGGTGAGATCCCAACTAGGGTCGAAATAGATACACATAGCATATTTGAGGGCCCCACTGCAATCTGGGTTGACTTGGTTGAAAGTCTTTCAAAAGGACCATACCACGAAAACCTTCTCTAACCAATCAACACGTTGATCATTGTCCTATTTTATCATTTTACAGCAAAATTGTTGAACTCAGTCCCCACCAATTAAAAATTTGAATATTCTTATGCCATATATGTTGATTGTCTTCTCAGAAATCTGATTGTTAATAATTAATTGTTCTAATATTAAGTATACAGATTGACTCATGCAACTAGGTAGGCGGTACGGTTCTCGTAAGAATTGCGGAGGGAAATTCTTCAAAGCGTTTCCTTTCCTTTCCGTCTCTAACATTCGAGGACTTGAACCTCTTACCTAGAGCCCCTGAGTCAATTAGTATACAATTTTAATTCTTCGGCTTTTAAAAGCGTCGTCAATCTTCTTCAAAGTGCGTAAGCTTTCTTCCTCCCACTGTTTACCTCATCCGTCCCTAACGTACGAGGACTTGAACCGCTTACTTAGAGCCCTGAGTCAATCGGTATAAAATTTTGATTTTTCGCCATTTGAAACCGACGTTTAATTTTTTTTAAAGTGCGTAAGCTTTCTTCATTTCACTGTTTACCTGATCATAACCTAACATACGAGGGATTGAATCGCTTACATAATCGCCCGAGTCAATCGGTATAAAATTTTGATTCTATGGCATTTTAAACCGATGTAAATCTTTTTATAACATCGTCAATCTTTTTTATGACAAAGTCGCTTGTTGTTTTGAATCGTTGTTAGGTTGTCAGTAACGTTCCGCAAAATTCGACAAACATGTTTCATGAACGTAAAATGTTTTCTTCTCTCTTTCTCTTAAACGCACAGTAATCATCCAAGCATGATTCATCATGGGGTTTTCCTCCCTTCTTTGCCATTCTGCTTGGTTTGGTCTTCGACTTACATATTTCTCCGAATTCTTTGGATCTTCTTCCTTCCTCCAAGGTCTTTTACCAAATCCAAGCACATTTCTTTCTCTCTTTTCCTTATTGCACTTATTTCTCGTATCTCGTTTGATCTTTTTCTTCACTGCATACAAGCAAATCTTCGTAGGTCTTTCCTCTCTTGTCGCCATTCTGCTTGGTTTCACTCTTAAGTCTTCTCTCCAAAAATCCCATCCTTCTGTTTATCTCCATCTCTGCCTCTTAGTTACCCAATTTCGTCAACCTTCTTCCAATAAAAAAGCAGTTCTTCTTATTTAATTATTCAATTATTTCCAAAGGGATTTCCTCTCCCTTTTTCCCTTTTAACCTTGATCAAATTTCTTGCTCTTGCCTCCTGTTCAACAGGTTGAACGGATTTCGCCGCGTTCGACGCGAACTAAAATACACGCGTTTTGGCACACACGAAACTTCGACGCTTCCGTCAAAGCGCGTCCCGACGTCGTCCCCCACTTACACAAACGGATTTGTTTACGGCTCGACTAATAAACGACCGCTTAATTTTAAGCCTTGCATAACTCACTTCGTCTTCGATAATTCTTTTTGACGTCGTGCCAATTCCCTGCCAGTCTTCTTATCGGGTTTTAAATTACCAAACGCTTGCACATATATACGTATAGTGATCCCATTTTAAATTGGTTCTGATGGCACATCGAAGTTCACGACATTTGTATCCATGCAACGTCCGCCGGTCTCAGAGTATAAAAATAATTTAAAAGGAGTTTTTTATTATCCAGGTAAGGCCCGATTTCCTCACCTCTTGATACATTTATCAATTTATCATTTATCTGTGGAAAGTATTGTGTCAAAAATGATTTAATAATAATAATAATAATAATAATAATAATAGAGTTTATTAAACATGAATTATACTACAGACATTCAATAATTGTGCAAATAAATTACCATGCTTAAAAGGTCAAGATTCAGATGAGCTGACAAAAGTCAGATCCCTGATCTACCACCAAGACCAAGAAGAAAAGAAAAAAACAAGACACACAAGTACGGCTGATAATACGTTAATATCGGGGGCGTGGATATAAAAATAATCAAAAAAGAATTTATTCTAAGAAGAACAAAAAAAATGAGAAGGTATAAAAAAAGAAAAGAAGAAGAGAAAAGAAAAGGTAAAAGAACAAAAAAAAGAAAAGCAAAGGAAGGAAAAGAAAAGAAAGGAATAAAATAAGTTCCATAATTGACAACAGTAGTTAATAACTGAGCAATCTTAATTTAAGTTTCTTCTTAAATAATGAATTTCCTAGGATATTATGCGGTAGATAAATTTATCAGGAGATGACAAAATCGGATCTAAGTCCCATAATATTTAAAATGACAACCAATGACCTTCCATTAAACCGTTTTAAAACAGGAACACAATACATGCTTACTTCAAATTAAAAATATTTATAAGTATAACAAATCTTGGTTGTCACGTTGAAATGAAACTTATGAGGTTGGTTATTTTATTTAACAGCAAGAAAGCGAAAATGTTTGACGTTTTCTTGCAAATAAGGCGGAATATTTTTGGAAACAGGTCCGAGGAGGGTGTCGTCGTTCGTTCGAGAGTTCGAAAGTCGTAAATGCCGGCCATAAATTTTTGGAAATATGCGTATTCGCAAAACGCTTTGTTTGTTTATACGGGCGGCGGCGGCCTTTAAATTCGGGCGAATTTATTTCGGATTTCGCGTTCGTCGAAGCCTACGTCCTGACTCATAATTTTCGGCTTGCGAAAACATTTATTGAAAAAAAAAGTGTCGCCCTCACTGTTTATGTGTTTATGTGTGTGCGCAAGCTGAAAATTCGTTAATAAATGTCGGGTATTGTCGATATTTATAATTTGTAAAAAGAAAATCCAGGAATCTACTTTTTTTTAATTCTGTGCTCAATTCAGTGCGCTTTAGAGAACAGATGTTTTGAAAATGTGATTGAAAGCATCAACTATTGCGATATGCGGCTTCTACGTGAAATTTGGCTTAAAATCGCAACTATCCAACTAATAATCTTTAAATTAAAATCAAGTTGCTCAATATATTTTTCCAAAAAAAAATCTCTTTCCTATACAACTACAGAATCTTTGTAAATGATTGTACCCCACGTGACCAAGTTCTACCTGACACTTAGGCAGCCAAACGCTCATTATTATTATTGGCATAACTGCAGCATCATTGAAGGTAGTTACTAATTTCTCGTGGCAACGCTGATTACGGGCTTCATTAATTTTATTCAACTGTTGAGTGATTGCATTTATAGCAGGGTTGGAAAAAAAAACTGTTTTTTAAAAAAAGAACAAAACTTCTGTTTTTTTTTTGTTTTAAACAGTTTTTTGTTGTTTAAAACATGTTTAAAATTGACCCTAAATTAAACATGTTTTAAACAAAAAAAAAAACAGCTGTTTAAAATAACTTTTAAATGTTTAAATTGCCCTTACAGCTTACCATTATTATTATTAATTGATATTTGTGTAAAACGAAGAATTTATTAAAATTCGATCTCTAATTAAAAGAAAGATGAAAAGTTTGTAATGTTAGATTATGTACCCTTTTAAACAAAATGTATGTACTTTGATAATAATTTAAATCATTTAAGGCAGAACTTGATTTATGTAGGATCTACGGTCGCGGTGTTTTAAATGATTTGATGGTATGAAGTATCAACATACTGAGAAAAACATGCCCAATAAAAACTAAAATTAAATACAATCCAAAGAAATATTTTTTTCAAATTACTTGATCGCATTATAACTAACATAGATGACTCGTGGCTTTCAATACTGGAAAACAGAAATTTCAAATATGTAAAAACATGTAGGATGTTCCATTTAAAATAACAAAGTTGATATTACTTCCGGCGAAACCAAAAGTCCAGTATATGTCTGAAATTTCAAATTAAATTTTTGTTTAATTCATCGTTTTCAAATTTTAAACAAACCTTAAAATTCTAGAAGGGCGAATATACGGCCTTGGGACACACGGTAGAAATTCAATGAAGACAAATGAAACAATAACATTATAAACGGTTTAAACAGCGACATCCTACGATCACTTTTTGACCTAACATTGCATTGTCATTGACAAATTCAAGACAGTTTGCTACATAATAACTCACCCCGTAGCCCATAGTATGAACAGGGAAGCGGAGGATCCAATATATTTCAAGACTTAACGTAATAATAAAAGGTTAAATGTTGAAAAGGTATTTTAAAATTTTACAATATAAGTATTATTCTAGTGATCAGTAATAATTAATGAATTGATTATAATCAATCTTATGCAATTTAAATTTAGTTCAAATCAGAGCTACACTGTAGTCAACACGTCATCAGCCCAGCCACGCATTGCCTACAATTATTAAAACAATTGATATGAGAACAAAGTAAAGTTTAAAGTTAATCTGTCAGTGAAATACAAACCCTAAATAATTAACTTCTGGTTACACAGTATTACGTTGCAAAAATAAAACACATATATCAAAAGTGGTCTTTTTTAGCTGAAAACTAAAAAAATGAATTTAAAACATTAATAAAAAAACATGTTTAAAACTTAAAAATAAAGCACTTATATCAAAAGAGTTCTTTATTAGCTTCAAATTACAAAAAATAAATTTAAAACATTATCCAAAAAAAAAACATGTTTAAAACATTTTGTTTAAAACAAATGGTATGTTTTTAAGTCGGTGTTTTAAACATGTTTTAAACACTATGTTTTAAACCGTTTGTTTTAAAGTTTCCAACCCTGATTGATACGTTACAGGTCACGTGGAATACAAGGTTAAATCAAGACCCCGATGCAGCTCAAAATTTGACTGGAATAAATGAATATGAATTTTTTTTAACAGGTGAAATTGCCTATGAATTTTTTTGCGTTGAGTAAAAAAGCTCAAGCTCGAAAACGTAAACTACATGTCAAAGATATATTTAAATCCTGAAAAATATAAATAGCACCTAACGTAACTTCTAGCATAACGAGTTCGCTGTGAACTCGACCACTCACTTTAAAAATTATTGCTGACGCAAAGCAATAAATCTCGACCGCAAATAATTATTGCCCTACGAATCCTTCCTTTCACCGGCCGGCGACGCAGGAAGCCGTTTATTAGCGGTCAAAAGTGCGAGCTTTGAACCCAATTTTTGCTTCAGTATCTACGAAAATAATAGCGGAAGCACCGCTCGGAATAGACTCGGGGCTTTTATTTTTAGCAATGAATTTAAGTATATCAAGCGCATTCGAAATTTTTGGTAAATTCCAGAAATTTAAAGTGATGTAAAGATGTCTTAATTTTTTTTGGACGTCGTCCACTTGATTTTAAGTATTAGCCAATTTCCAATGGCGTCAGTACAGTAAAGTACATAAGTTGTTTTGATGAAAACTTGCCCAGAACAAGAAAAAAATGTAACTTCGATCGTATCAAATGACTAAGTAAGAAGTTTACATTAAATCTATTTAAGGCAGCTAAGTACACAGAGTTCTCAAGAAGTAAACGGAAGCTCTGCCCAGATGCATGCAGTCATCTGTGTCGTGCTTTAGATTAAATCGAAATCATCCATTTGTTCTTAAGCCTCCGAGCTGTTCCGAGGAATTTCAGTTTGATTTCAGTATGATGAGAAAACGAGGTTCTCGATAATGATTTATTTTTCGTTTTTAATTTTAGAATGTCGGATGCAGGAAGTAAGGACGAGTCTAGAGAATCGGAAGCTGCAGATCCTGAGGAGGGAGGGAACAACGCGACTGCCATCGAAGCGATTTCTGAAAGACTGACTGAGGTCACTAGTTTAGCTGAAGAATTGGATCAGACCTTGAGGAACGCTCAGCAAGATTGTGCCATAATGACCACGCCGACCACGTCTGCGACGGTGACGACGACCATCCCGATTACGGTTATAACCAGCACGAAGAGCACTCCGGAAAAATCGCCAAACGTTTCAGAGGTAAGTTCAATTTTTTTCTTCAACATCTCTTCCTTCAACATTTTCAAGATCGATCTTTTATAACGTAATTTATTAATATACCCCTGGACAAGATGGTTTACTACAGAAAATGATCTTAAATTAAATTAAAAAAGAAAGTACCAAAAAATGTAATAATGTCCGGTCTTCTCGCTTTGTCATTTTTTTTTCATTAATAAATCAAATGATTTCAAAATGTCTCTCTTTTCGTAGCAAACAAAAAAATCAACGTCAATTTTTTTTAACAGATTTATTATACAAAGTCAACTAATTAACAACATTAACTTAACTATGTGTACTTTCAATGGTGACCTCCGCACCCATGACCATGACCATGCCCATGATGCTCTTTGATTTCGGCTTTAAGTGGAATAGAATGAGGCACATGCAGATGATACTCGTAGAAAGATTCTCCGTGCTTGTGGAAACCCCCGCCTCCTCCGCTGCCACCACCACCGCCATGACCATGTCCATGACCTCCGCCTCCTCCTCCTCCTCCACCGCCTCCACCGCCATGGCCATGACCGTGTCCTCCTCCTCCTCCACCTCCACCACCACCGCCTCCCCCTCCTCCGCCCTTACCGTGTTCATGGCCACTACCACCTCCTCCTCCACCTCCGTGACCATGTCCGCCACCTCCTCCACCACCTCCTCCACCACCTCCTCCGCCGCCGTGACCATGTCCGTGGCCACCACCTCCTCCACCGCCTCCTCCATGGCCATGTCCATGACCACCTCCTCCCCCACCGCCTCCTCCGTGGCCATCACCACCTCCACCACCACCGCCTGCTCCACTACCATGACCGTGACCACCACTTCCGCCTCCTCCATCTTCTTTTTTAATTTCTGCTGCGAGTTCAATATGATGAGGCACGTGCAAATTATATTCAATGAATGACTCTCCATGCTTGTGAAAACCTCCTCCGCCACCGCCGCCTCCTCCACCGTGACCGTGACCATGTCCACCGCCACCACCTCCTCCTCCACCGTGTCCATGACCATGTCCTTCTCCTCCTCCTCCTCCACCGCCACCATGACCATGCCCACCTCCTCCTCCTCCGCCACCATGACCATGTCCACTTCCACCTCCGCCTCCTCCACCACCGCTACCATGATGTTCTTTTTTGATTTCTGCCTTAAGTTCAATATGGTGAGGAGCATGCAAGTTGTATTCCAAGAACGATTCTCCGTGTTTATGGAATCCACCTCCTCCACCACCACTACCGCCACCGCCACCGTGACCATGACCGTGTCCTCCTCCTCCTCCACCTCCTCCACCACCGCCACCGTGACCATGATCGTGTCCTCCACCTCCTCCACCTCCTCCTCCGCCACCGCCTCCTCCTCCTCCTTCTTTCTTAATTTCTGCTTTAAGTTCAATGTGATGAGGAGCATGCAAGTTGTATTCCAAGAACGATTCTCCGTGTTTATGGAACCCACCACCTCCACCTCCTCCTCCACCGCCATGTCCATGACCACCTCCTCCACTACCACTGCCGCCACCGTGACCATGACCGTGTTCTCCACCTCCTCCTCCGCCCCCGCCGCCGCCGCCGCCACCATGACCGCCACCACCGCCTCCGCCTCCTTCTTTCTTAATTTCTGCTTTAAGTTCAATGTGATGAGGAGCGTGCAAGTTGTATTCCAAGAATGATTCTCCGTGTTTATGGAATCCACCACCACCTCCTCCTCCTCCTCCACCCGCACCATGTCCATGACCACCCCCTCCTCCTCCACCTCCACCATGTCCATGACCACCACCGCCGCCGCCGCCACCGTGACCATGACCGTGTCCTCCACCTCCTCCTCCTCCACCTCCTCCTCCTCCACCGCCGCCGCCACCTCCGCCTCCTCCATCTTTCTTAATTTCTGCTTTAAGTTCGATGTGGTGAGGAGCGTGCAAGTTGTATTCCAAGAACGATTCTCCATGTTTGTGGAAACCTCCTCCACCACCTCCACCTCCATGACCGTGTCCATGGCCACCACCACCGCCTTCTCCGCCTCCGTGCCCATGTCCATGACCACTTCCTCCTCCACCACCACCGCCACCACCTCCTCCGTGTCCGTGACCGTGTCCACCACCTCCGCCACCACCTTCTCCATGTCCATGTCCATGACCGCCGCCACCTCCTCCTCCTTCACTACCTCCTCCATGTCCTTGTCCATGACCACCCCCTCCGCCGCCACCTCCACCTCCTTCATGTCCGTGGCCATGACCACCACCACCACCTCCTCCTCCTCCTCCGCCGCCGCCACCTCCTCCTCCGTGATGTCCTAATTCATGAATCGCGTGACCTTCATATTTCACTTTATAGTTAATGCCATGTTTATCAGACTCATAATCGACGACGCGTTTCCTTCCGTCCGGCTGTTTTAATTGGTAATGTCCGCGCGTCTTCTCCCCCTTCCTCTCTTCCCACTGCTCGTGGAAGTCTTTGTGATGGGGGTCGTGCACCCCGTAATGGTACTCGTAGTGCGGATGGGCCTTGAAACAAACCGTCCGTGATTTAGATTTAAAGTTCGCAATTACGGGTTGGGTTAACTTACGTAGTAATCGAATATTTTGTGGATGTGATTATGACCGTGGCCTTCGATCGTTATCACGTATAATGTGAATAATATCTGCAAACAGGAAAATATTGATACAAAATTGATACATCAAGGTATGGGAGTTCCGGGTCAATTTTCTGTTTCATGTTACACAGAAGAATACGTTGCAAATGTGTAAGTATGGTTGCCTAATTAACAGCGCTACCAGTTTGCTGCCTTGCCGCAACTAAAGACACCACTCGTTTGTCCCCTTTATGCTTAGGAGGTTAGGCAACCATACCTACATATTTGTAACGCAAAACGCTACTAAAAATTAAACAGGAAATTCGTCTTAAAAAATTTTCAAGCAGATCTTCTGAAGCATTTGATGACGGAGAATAAAAAATATAAATGACTTTGTTTTAAAAATTGCAAAGAAACGAAAAAGATCTGCTGTTGTAGCCTGACATAAACGAATCAAGAAGAGGCAAAGGAAGGCACTTGCCATATCATAATTTTAAGGAATAAATAATATAATTAAATACAAAGAAAATACTGAAAATACAATCGAATAAAGGCTCAGACAGTTAACCAAAAGGTAAATTGACGGTTTTGTTTGTGATAAAAATATCAATTAATAGAAGAACAAATGTTGATATAAATTAATGTAAATTAGATGAAAACCCTAATGGACCGAAGTACTTACAATAATCGCGATCTTCATTGTGGTACCGTTCACCGAACACGGTGAAACACTGACGCCTACCCTTTCTGACGCGAGCTTATTTAAACGAAAATCCCCCAGATCCGCCGAACTCCGGCTGGAAAAACGCCACTTACTTAAAACGAACCATTTCTATGGTAATACTTCCGCCGCACCGCACCGGTGCGAACGCGCACGTATTTTAGGGCCACACCACACATTTACGCGTACCAATAAACGTAATTGTCGGTTAACAGATACTATGTAAGACAAATTAACATAAGCGCGTAATTAAACGAGGGAAATTTCATATTGCATCGGCCGGCTTTATGTCCTAATGCATATTCAATTCGATTCGAATGGACAACGATTGTTTAATTGTTGTGTCCAATTCGCAAGTGGTGTGTGACTCAGTTTAACCTTTCACTCGAAAATCGACAATTTCAATGGAATACGTAACATAAAACAAAAAAGAAGAATCGAAAACACTAACGAATATTGTTATTATAAGAAGGCAATTAGATTTTCTATGATTTACAGTTTGATTCGTCTGAAACAGATCGTGATGATAAAAACTTTTGATCTGTTTTATGCATAATTAGAATTTACGATGGTCAATTTATTTAAACTGTGATTAATTTAGTTATTTAGGAAACTGGAGTGTATCATATTATCTGAGCGCAGTTGTATGCAAAATTAAGCGCATCAAAGCGATTTTCTTCATTGTTTTGCAATATTTTGTCGGAAATAGTAAAAAAATCGATTGTCTTATTTATCATAAGAATTTCGTACAATTTTGTTTTGCTATTTTTGCTATTTTAAACCAAGATGTTAGCAACTAAAGCGAATCGGACCATAATACCATAATATACTGTTGCCAATCGTTTAGTATCTGAATAATACCTACTGTGCTGCTTTCGACGTAACGGCCTGTATATTTTTTCATATTTTGGGGCGTATTCTGTACCTGATTAACGAGCTGTTAAAATTTAGAGGTCCTTTAAAATTTTAAATACAGTTCTTTGATTGGTTGTTACCGTAGCAACAAAATTTAACAGCCCTTTAAATTTAACGCTTTTGATACAGAATAGGCCCCTTAGATACTTAAAGCTGTAACCGCTTTTTTAATTCGAATTTTTTTGTTTTGAGTTTTGATTTTTGGAGTTAATTCCAACTGAATTTCGATTTTTTGAGTTTATTATTCTTTTTATTTTAGTTTTAGTTTTCTTACGTTTTTTAATTTAATTTAAAAATATATATATTTGAACAAAATTAATCAGTATCAGAAGAAATAAACAAAAGACAATCGTTACGTAATGCTTCCAACGCGTTGTCAATTTAAAATTAAAAGAAAAAAAAAACAATGAAAGAAAATGATTTTTTTTCTATCTCAAAAACAAGAGACAATCAAAACAAAATTAATCGATGCTAGAAGAAACAAAAGACAATCGGTTGTGCGACAGTTTGATTTTTAAATTAATTATAGAGAAGTTGTAAACGAGTCGATTAAAGAAAAAAACAGCAAATGAAGAGCACAATGTTTAGTTTCACTTTCTTGATTTTTATTTTAAGTCAATTTTTTGATTTCTTTATTCTTTTTTTCAATATTTTTAATTTTCGATTTCAACCTGTTAATTTTTTGTATTAATTTTTAGTTTTAAAATGATGAATGGCTTTCAACTAAACACAGATGTAGATATTACTAAATAATCTTAATTTTCTCTTTTGAATTGCAGTTCTTTCGTTTTAATTTTTAGTTTTAAAATGAACAGCTTTCAGCTAATAAAGATATGTTATTAAAAAAATAAAAATAACACCAGTTTACAAATGCACTTTACTTCCTGACAATCTTCCATCTTTTAGAATTCAATTATCAAAAAAATCCATTTTGTTTAAGAAATTTCCAAAATTATTATTTTTTTTTTTACAAAACCACACCTGTCAAAACAGCCAGTTGAAAAGAAGAAAGAAAAAATGTTTTTATTCAATTCATCATAAATTCTAATTTCCTTTTACATATAGAATCTAGTGATGTGAACCGTAACGAACTGATCGATCAGAGCCTACCAAAGGACAGCTACACTTTGGAGTGGGAGACTCCGAAATATACCTCCCCCCCTCCAAATCTGGCCTGTCTTTCCAGTAGGCACCAGTCGAGCTAGTACGATTTCGGTTCCATTTTGCATTTCAAATAAAAACATTCTCTTTTATGTAGAAGAGGTTGATACATTTTTTTTTTAAATAAACTTTAAATAAACTAATACTTTCATAATTTTCTTATTGTACCATTTTGTTGTCTCTATTGTGTGTGTTTTCTTTCTTCATCTTCATGAAGCTCACCTTGCTGTATTCTTTAGTGTCCTTGTTCTGACGAACGTTTCTTTCTTTCGTGATCTCTCCTGAGTACTCATTGTTCCTCGTCTTGGTCTTACGTGTACGGAAAAAAAGACTTTATCAGAAGAAGAACTGGCACTTTAATCGGCATTTAACAACACGACTGTCAAAGGCTGCGTTTACACGAACTTTTAAGGCTGGTGCCAATAACGTCGATTGTTAATACTACTTGACAGACGTTATTTATAACACTGTTAGTGAATAAAACAGAAAGTACACAACCATAACGAGCACGGACAACGCAAACGAAGGTTAGGATCATTTAAACAGTCGAGGTTGGTTAACAACGAACTATTTACATGAACTATACGCCTGTTGTTACTAACGCCACGCCTGTTACATCGCGCGCGTGGAGTTACTAAACCGGTTTTATAACAACGGTTGTTATGATCAGTTTACACGTATTTTTACGCCGATGTTACCAACACCAGCCTTAAATGTTCGTGTAAAAGCAGTCACTATGAGATAAACTCGAGCTTTGATTTGATTTCTTAGCATTCTTAAGCACCCTAAAAAAAATAAACCCGAAGCTTTTTTCAGTTAGTAATTATTGTCGACTGCGACTGCAAGCAACTCAGTTACGATGGGGTGCAAAGAAAAGTAAACGATTTTAATCCCTACTGCATGTCTGGCCGGTTGGATAATGAACTTTGTTACTTAACAGTCAAAAATATTTATGAAGAAATATAGTGACCTTGTTTTACACAACTAAAATAAGGCAAAATTCTCTTAGAAATCTTTACTTTTATTTGCACCCGATGGTACCTGTTTCAAACATTATCCGGAAAAGAAAATCCATTTTCGAATATTTGAAATTTTTCAAACATGTCACGCTACTGTTTTATTATTTTATTTTTATTTTTTCCAAAGAACTGAGTCGAGTCTATTACAGGAATCTAGTTCGAGCTACTTAGTCGTGACGGGGTGGGTTCTAGGGGTGGTCTGTTGCGATTCAAAACAAGACACACTTTCATTACGTAGTCCTGCTCGTCGTTTTTATCTTTAAGGCTCAGTTTTTCATTTGGAGTTTAACTTTAAACTCCGTTTTATTGCTATGGAAACAATTTTCCTTATAATTGTTACCATGGGAATAAAGCGAAGCTTAAAGTTAAACTGAAATGCAAAAACTGGGCTTTAACTCTTTATTTTTGGTTTTCGTTTTATCTTACTTTTACAGTTTAAAATTTTGCCTCCTCAAAAGCTTTGCCTTTCCGCCTACCTTAACTGATTCGAACTCTTCTATATTCTGCCTGTTTTACCTCATTAGTCATTACAAAAAATACTAATGAAGTAAGTTAAAAATAAAATCGTATAAAAATAAATTCAAAATTTTCGTTAATTCGAAATTGCACACAGAAATTCCTTTCTCCCCATTTAATTCCACTTTGGCTCTCTCAAATGCTGGAAAGCCATATCTTTTTTGGAGGAATTGAGTTAGTTAATGATTAATACGAGTTAGAAGTTGCTGATTTTATTTGTTTTTACAATAATAATGACAAAATCAACAAACTTTTTTTAAATTAATCGCCTTTTCCATGATGTTCCACACCCACTGCTTTAACATGATGAGGCACATGGATATTATACTCCAGAAAGGATTCACCATGTTTATGGCCACCTCCGCCGCCTCCTCCTCCTCCGCCACCTCCACCGTGTCCATGTCCGTGACCTCCTCCTCCTCCTCCACCACCGCCACCGCCACCTCCTTCTTCATGATGGTGTCCTCCTCCTCCACCACCACCTCCTCCTCCTCCTCCACCATGATGATGTTCTCCACCTCCTCCTCCTCCTCCACCACCACCGCCGCCTCCGTGGTGTTCATGCACTTCATGGATAGCATGCCCTTCATATTTAACCTTAATATTTACACCGTGTTTATCCGATTCATAATCGACGATACGTTTTCTTCCATCCGGCTGCTTCAGCTGGTAATGTCCGCGGGTCTTTTCACCTTTCCTCTCTTCCCATTGCTCGTGGAAGTCCTTGTGATGGGGATCGTGGACGCCGTAATGGTACTCGTAATGTGGATGCGACTACAAAATTGCTTCCCTCAATGACCACGCTCAAGTCAATCTATCTGTAGGTACTTACGTAAAAGGTCTCTATTTTATGCTCCTCGTGTCCATTGGCGTTCACAGATATCACAAATAGGGAAATAAGCAATATCTGAAAAATTAATTTTAATTAATCTAGTAATTTTGTCTGTCTTGACATTGCAGGATTTGGTTGGTAACGAAACAAGCAGCCAATCAGATTCTAGCCATAATTAGAAAAAAATTAAGTCCATGTAAGTGCATTTTGAAGTTCTTCAGATCTCTTCTCTACTTTTCTTCATCTTTCTGCTTTTGTCTGTCTTTGCAAAATTTTCAAGCAAGGAAGATCAGAAATGAAGAAGAAGTTCCCTGGAACTCAGATCAGAAGATCAGAAATGAAGAAGAAATTCCCTGGAACTTGAGCCTCTAAGGCCAGATTTCTTCACCTACGGATAAATTTATCTGCCAGGTAGTATCCTCGGAAACTATTACCGATTTCCAAGGATAATACCTGGCAGATAAATTTATCAGGAGGTGAAGAAATCGGGCGTAAGTTTCTGAATCTCTCTTTATGCTTTCACACACGCACTCACACAAAGTAGCAGAATTTGAGAAAAAAATATTTCCTTTTCTGTTACCGTTAGATTGGGCAATTCAAAATATAGCTTTGGAACTATTAAAAAAAGTTAACCAAATTTTATTTTTCCAATTAAGGCCCGATCTTACCATCTCCTGGTAAATTAACACAATGGATATTAACCGACGGTCAAACTTATCAGGAGGTGGTAAGATCGGGCCTTAATTATAATGATGAGGACATTAATGAAGAACATATAAGTAGAAAAGGTTTGGGAAAAACTTTTGGTAAAGAGAAAAAGTTTGTTTAGAAGTGATTTTGTAGAAAGAAGTAATGAACCCATTTTGGTCACATGTTTCGATTAAAGAAAAAAATAAAAATACTTACTAAACTCGTCTTCATCGTTGGGTTGTTCACCGTACCCGGTGAGACACTTCTGACTCCTTGACCATACCCACGCTCCTATTTAAAGCCGAATTTCACAGACAAAACACCCGCTCACCCGAATCCCGAAATACTTTCGCCCCCGTGTCCAATTTTGGGGCCCGATTTCCATGGTGCGTTCGAACGCGGCGCGGCGGCGAAAATCGCCATTTGCATGAAAAGCGCATGCCAAAACCCAGTGTGTTACACAAGTATTTGCATGAACAGTACGCAATTAATGTTGTCATAAAATATTAATTGGTTCGATTGTGTTCGTATTAATTAATAAAAATCGGCATTTTCCTGTCACCACATAAACGAGGCTTTCACTTTGGTTTTGTTGCGACTTAATGGGAATAAAATTTACGAGGGCGTAATTACTTAAAAAATAAAGAAACTAAAGTAAATAAAATAAATATTGATGCCCATTTGAATTATTTCAAAACCGTCTTAAAACTATTGCAAACCAATCAAGAAAAAAAATATAAAGGAATCAATTCTATAACTGGGCTGCAGTCAAAAAAGGTTGATAGTTACAGAATTGATTCCTTAATTGATCAGTCGTGATCATACTTCGCATTTGTAAAAAAAAAATATATGGAAAATGGTATAGTGTGTTTCAATTATTTCCGGGTGGTTAAGAAGACCAAATTAATACCAAGTCTACCAACCTCGAAGCTTGGTTGATCCAGCGCCAAATAGGGTTCCTAGATTTAATTGACATTTGCCTTACTTGATAGGAGCGACCCATTTTTGATTCGAATCACGGAGATTTAAACGCTTTTACTTCAGACCTCAGCATAGAAAACGAGACAACAAATTTCACTTATTTTTCAGCATTGTGCAATTTTTTGGTAGGTAAACATAACATATAAATGACTGACTGAATGAATGAAATATTTCTTTTTATTTCGAAGATTAAAACGTTATTTAATAGCACACGTTATTAGAAAATAATTTTAAATTTTGCGCTAAGTAATGAACAGTTGAATTTTTTTTTATTTACCCAGCAACACTGGTTGCAATTAAATCAACTGTAACAGTACTTGAAAATAATTCCTTTTCAAAATTTCTCAAGTTCTAGAATAAAAATCACGATTCCACTCCATTCACTTTTGTAATGAATAACTAAAGTCACGTGACCTCTTTTAGTGACCACACCACGGCCAATATTTTCATCTCGTGATTAAAAATTGTCCTTGTCTAATTGTGAGTTGTAAAGTATAGTTTTACGTCAGTATAATGTGTAAGAGAGTGACACGTTTATTTGTCATGGCAACACGTTCATTCGTCACTCTCTTACTCATGAAAGTGGCATAAAGCTGTATCGTTTCTTGTTTATTTTAATCACGAATTTGGTTAGAGTCGATTTTAATCATGAGCAGCTAAGAATACGGGCTCAGATCTTGTCTTCTGTTTCTAGATTATGTTGATGCTGCCTTTTTCACGCTTTTCCAAAATTTTGACCGAATGGCTTATTAATATGGCTCTTTGATTGTCTGCTAGTGGATTTCCGGATCATTTAAAAAAAAAACTGTAGTCTTCAATTGACACTAACAGTAAACTGTAACAAACAATAACTTATTTTTTTAATAGTAATAAAAATAATAATAATAATAATAATAATAATAATAATAATAATAATAATAATAATAATAATAAAGCAGTTTATTGGCATCACAACTTAAAAAACAAAACAAAAATGATTAAATCAATACCAATGTAACTGCGTGTTGCCAAAAGACTCAGAATTACCTTTTTTTCCGAAAAGAGCAGCTATTTTTCCCCCTGAAAAAATTTAAATAACAAAACTTCCCGTGTAATTGTGCCAATCGCTTGATTTAGGTTTTTCTTTTTTGTAAGAGTCGTTTTACATCGTCAAAATTTGTTAGAATTTCTTGCGTAAATTGACAAAGAATCATCGACTCAACCCATGAACGTTAACTGTGGTAGTCTGTCTCTCTCTGATTTTGTACAAGATTTTGTAAAAATCGCAGTTACTTACTCCTAATTACAAAAGGAGAGGAGATTGCGTTTGTTTTAAATTAAATTTGAAATAAATTAACAGCGCCGAGAGATGTGGTAGTCTGTCTCTCTCACTTAGTACAAGATTTTGTACAAATTTCGATAGATGTAAAATGGTTCAATATAAAAACCAAAAATCGCAGTTAGTTACTCCTCATTACAAAAGGAGGAGAGATAGCATTTGTTTTAAATTAAATTTGAAATAAATTAACAGCGCCGAGAGATGTCGTAGCACATTGACTGAAAGCTAGGTTCAGAACCATTGAATTTTATAGTATTTTTAATCAAATTACTGAAATACTTCCGCAAAATATTTAGTTAATTGTATTCCTTGGCTACAACATATTTATAATTGCATAAACATCCTAGAAATCACCTAGAATTTAACAGAGTGCCATCTATCGATATCGAGAAGTAATGTGACAAAAATTGTTTTCCAGATTTTTTTATAAAGACGGATTTATTTCTAATTTATTATAGTTATCGGATTTTATTTCGTCGAAAGCCCTTATAAGAATCTTCATGCGTTTCTTATCAACACCATCTGTTGACGCTTTCCTAAATTACAACGATTTTAGGGCGAAATTTAAAAATCAAACACCATCTGGACATTCTGCAATTTTATTGATTCTGAAACTTTAAAAAATAAACGTCATTCAATTACTTAATTAATTAATTCTTCAACACAATTTTGAAATAGTCCTAAATAACGCCATCTATTGACTTTCTTCTAAATTACAATATTTTAAGCGCTAAATTTAAAAATCAAACGTCTTAAAAAAAATCTCTATTCTAACAGAGTTTTCATGGTCTCTTTTAAGTATGCCATCTATTGACTAACGAGACTTGTAACTATAATTTTTCAAATAAAAGTTTGCGTTTCTTGGGTGCTTTCCTTCTCTACCTAACCCGAAAATGTTTCGGAATATTACAAATCAGCGGTTCTCAAACTTTTTCTACCATGGAGTCCTTTTGATTTATTAAAATTTTCTTGTCATCTTTCGTTTTCTCAAACACTAAACAACAACCTCACTTTCGGTTTTCAACATAATCGAGTCATCTTGACAGGAAGAATAATAATAATTGTAAATCAGACGATCAACAGCATTTTTACTACAATGAACATAATCGATATTAATATTAACAGCGTTTTTCACTTCACTATGTGAACTCGGTGTATCTTCATCTCGTTTGATTCCGTGAGATTAAAACGAGACGAAGATACACTCAGTGCACATAGTGCATTCCAATTCAAAACGCTATTACATTAAGTAAATAAAAATCATGGCTAATTACTCTGATTTCACAAAAAAAAATTATTAATCAGCGATTAATCTAATTTTCTGATTAAGGAACGTCATTGGATCAAGTTAACAATAGATTTGAAACAACCAATTATATTGTTTCACCCAACCAATCACAGGCTTTAATCACGCTGATAAATTAATCAGTGATTAAATAAATTTTATGAAATTGGGGGTGAGTACACTTATTGAGTGAAGGCCTGTCATTAATCCACCCTGTATATCGAAGTTTTATTGGCGACTCCTTCCTTCCGAATAAAACAAAACTTTTAATCGCATGCATTTATTGTAACATTTGTAACAAGCTATATACAGGAAGTAAAAGTTATTTAAAGAATAGATCAGTGATGATGGTGATCCACCACCCTGACCAGTTCATGATGGCCGGTGTGAAGATTGCCTTCCAAGAAAGATTCGGCGTGATGACTGTGCCCCAAATGATGGTGGCCTCCTCCACCGCCGCCACCTCCGCCACCACCGCCACCTCCTCCTCCTCCACCACCACCTCCATGATGTCCATGCTCGTGAATAGCGTGCCCCTCGTATTTGACTTTGTAATTAATTCCATGTTTATCTGCTTCATATTCGACTATGCGTTTTCTTCCATCCGGCTGTTTCAAAGAGTATTCCCCGTGTACTTTGTGGCCATCTCGTTTTTCCCATTGCTCGTGGACGTCATGGTGATGAGGATCATGAACACCGTAATGGTATTCGTAGTGAGGATGAGACTACAATTTAAACACAGTGATAAGCAAAACCAAAAAGGGAAGAGGGTCGGTGACTTACGTAATAATCGAAGATGTGATGGTGGTGACCGTCTTGCGCCTCCGATATAAATATAAACGCAGAAAATAACGCTAAGATCTGAAGAAGAAGAAAAAAATGTTTTTAGACTCTACCATAACTATTTCCTTCCTTTGAATTTTACTTACTACAATCGCCTTCATTTTGGTGTACGTGTGCCTTTTACCAAATCATTTGTGGAACTGGTGCCAATCCGCAACGCTCGAGCCTATTTAAACCTAAATCCACCTTTCGTCGTCTAACAAAAAAAAACAAATTCCGAGCTTAATTTAAGCACGGCCACGCACGTTTCCGGGTGGTTATGATTAGGTCCAAATCGGCGAATCGGCGAGTGCCATTCATGTTTTGCCGAAGCTTGAGAGCATAAATTTCCATAGGCATTTCGCTTATTACCTGCGAGGCTTTGTTTATTTACATTGAAGGGTGGCATATTTTCCTGGTTTTGCGAACAACTTTCACTTGCACTTGTAATGAATAATGCAACTCAATTCGGCAGGCTGGTCTTGTATTTGTCACAAGAACGCATTCCTGAGTGTTGGTTGGGTTAAAATCAAAGCACTGGGAAAAACGGTGATGAATTTTGAAGTACTTAAAAAAAATTAAATGAGAAGTTAAGAAATCAAGAAGGAAAAATAGAAACGCATTCCTGAATGTTGGTTCGGTGAAAATCAGAGCTCAGGGAAAAGTAGTGACGAATTTTGAAGTACTCAAAAAGAAAATGAAATAAGAAGATAAGAAATCAAGAAAGAAATTTTTCGATTCTTTAAATATTACTTAAAGAAAAACAGTTGGATTGCCAATTCAAAGATTTTAAAATGTAAAAAAAATATAATGAATAGCTTAAAAAGGGACATCCTACGATCGCGTTTACAAGTATCCTTGGCTAAGTCGTTTTCGTTTGCAGTGGAACTCTTGAGCTACGCTTCTGCTGATGAATCCCCAAATAAGGCTGAAATAGCTGTACAGAGGCTGCTCGAGGGATTCACTGCAATCAAAAACGATTGGCAACAAATTTCAATTCAACTCCAATTTTTATGGTGACAAATGAACATTTTTTAGGCCGATTATGTCAATTTACAAGTTGATTTGTGTGCATTAAACTAAACCATTTAAATCGACATCTGAAGTCACCTTTTACTGTATTTAAAGGAAACTCAAAATTAAATTTATTAAATTAAACTACCAAAAAAAACTGACTGAACAAAAATGTGAAAGGCATTTTCTTTCCCCTTTTAACAAAATTTAAATAAATTGGAATGCAATGGTAAACTGAGCGTTCGTACTTTATTAACATAATTTAGAAATCGATCACTGAACTAAACAGCCATCAGGTAAAATGCAGATGTACGATAACAAAAAATTATAGAATAAAAAAAATTGGAAAACTCGAAGAATACAACATAAAATGAAGAATAACTGTAGAGGCAGCAAAACGACTGCAAAAACTGATACGGATCTACCAAAAAAATTAGGAATTTCATAAACGAAAAACGGGACACTCAAGGACACCTAATTATAACCAGACTAAACGAAAATACTGAAGGAGTTCAGAAGTCAACGAAAGAAAATTCTAGAGCTTACATCACTAAATATCCTCTTTGTCATTTTAAGAAGAATTCGTCGTCTTTTCTCCCTCTTCCCATCCCCTACCTCAGATCATTTTTGCATAACGATTTTGAGGTGGATTCGACGTCGACAATACCCACCCCTTCTTTACAAACTGAAGAGATGCTTACATCACTAAATATCCTCTTTGTCATTTTGAGAAGAATTCGTCGTCTTTTCTCCCTCTACCCAACCCCTATCTCAGATCATCTATGTATAACGATTTTGAGCTAGATTCAACATCGACAATGCCACAAACTGAATCCAACAACTCTCTAAGCACAAGCATTAACAAAAATATTGACAAAATTCTTTCTTTCCATCCTTATCCTACAAGGACATTTATTATCCCAATGCCCTCTTAACTCTCCGAGTGTTTACAAACCCTACCCTCTTAGGAAATTCGGCAAACCTCCGTAATATCGGTTCACATTCAAGCTAAATGGTATTTTTGTCATGTGCTTGCGCAATCCTCAGGTCAATCTCCAATAAAGCTTCGGGGAGTAACCGAACTCCTAACACCAATCGCAGATTTCGTACAACAACGGAAACTAAAACTTTATCCCAGCAAACACCCCGTTCCCTATAATCCCAGTCCATATTTAAAGTAAATGGCATTTTTTTGTTTTCTCACATCATCTCTTCAACAGACATGAGGAAGTAACTGGATCTTAACATGAATTTGGGTTTAGTAAAACAATGACTTAACTGCAAAAAGTAAGATTTTACAGGAGAAGCAAAAAACAAAAATTGTTTTACGCAAGACCCTGTGATAATTAAACAATGACACGTGACCCCGATAACGAAACTGAGAGAAGAACCTTACATCACAACTGGTCAAGTCACTGTAAACATGACACGCTTATATTCCGTTGCGTTGCATTTTCTTACGGAATGCGGAAGACGTGCAATTCTCTACTCTACGTATTTTACAATTAACACAATTATTTATTCTCGAATGGTAAATAAATAGGCACCGGAACAGTTGTGAAAACGTCGAAAATCAAGTCCTTGCAGTTTACCATTGCGACCTAAAAGTTGATTACTTGCTTTTGATTGTAACGGAACCAAAAAAATTGTCCACATTACCATGTTTTCAGAAATGACTGAAGAAATCATTATTTTAAAGTGTAAATAATGACTTCTTGAATAATATCTGAAGTCATTATGGTGTGGACAATTTTTTGTTCCGTTGCAATGTATGTATAATTGTATAATTGATTATTAAATTTTATTTTCTAAATTTCGAGACGTAAGACCAGTGTAATTGTGTTTTTAATGAAACTACGTCCGCATCTCTAAAATAAAAAAGGAAATTAGGTGAACATCATACAGTTCAATATCAGACGTTCCAAACCTCTTTCAATGAACAAGTAGAAGAAAGATGCTCTTTTGGCATGTATCATGTTTTGGTTGTCAAAACCACAGAAAGAATGTTTTTTAGCTTAATCAGAACTGCACGAAGACGTAAAAGATTTTAAAAAAATAATAATTTAATCGTGCACACAGTAAAGAATCAATGGGTAGCAACACGAGCGTTCGGAACGTGTACGCAACTGCGAGAAATATTTTAATGTTATCTCATGCTGAAGGATTTAACACCATTTTGAACCCCTCTTTCAGCTGTGCTCTTGTGGCATCGCCTAATGCAGCGTTTCCCAAACTGTGTGTGTGTGGGGGGGGGGGGGGGGGGCGCATCTTCAAAGAGGGGCATAGCAGAATAAATTTAAAAAAATTAAACGCAAATTGCAACTAATTTATCATATTATTTTTTTACAAGAAATTGCATATACATACAGTCCCGATCAATAAATTTTGGTCGTCGTTAATTGCACC
Source organism: Prosopocoilus inquinatus (assembly GCA_036172665.1). Lineage (NCBI taxonomy): Eukaryota > Metazoa > Arthropoda > Insecta > Coleoptera > Lucanidae > Prosopocoilus > Prosopocoilus inquinatus. The sequence continues at coordinate 7,608,607 of CM069873.1, forward strand.
GAACTTGTATCTTATTAAAATTAACTAGATTTGTGTCTTATTTTCAATGCTAGTAATAGTCTCCCACTTTCGTGGTAAAACAAATAAAAATTTTTAATTTTTGGAATTAAAACACGTTTCGATTAACAGTGACGATCAAAATTTAAAGCTCGCGATCGTACTTATACCTTGAGTTTTTTTTTTACTTCGAACTTACAAAGTAAATATTCCCATGTACAGTTTTTGAAAAAAGTGTCAATATTAAAACAAATGTGTTATGAAAAGTACTGGCGAATCTCAAAGATTTAAAAGAATACTATGAAAGCATTTGATAATCGTTTTGCATCAAGCTCAAGATTCTAGGGGGGGGGGGGGGGGGAATCATAACACAGCTCATAAGGGGGTCGCGAATCCTAAAAGTTTGGGAAACGCTGACCTAATGTATTGTTCACTGTGATCATGCAGCATCGAGAAAGTTTTTTTCTAATTGAAAAATTCGCAATGATAAAACATAAATGATTTCATCGAGTAAATTCCAAAATCGATATTCGAGACCAAGAAATCAAAGATTTAAAGAAAGGTGATAAATAAAAAAGTTGCGTTCCGATCTTGTAGAGATAAACGGGCCCTGACACAAAGTATTAACCGACTTTTCGTTGTTTAAATATCATTTATTTCTTATGCGTCTACATTTAATTTAACTTATAATAAACAAATCCCAGCGAAACGTAAGTTAAATATACAAGGGACTATTAATATGCTGGCGCGGTCATAGTCGTAAAAAGTATGAATCTTTAACGATGTATAAGCAAAACAATAAACCAGTTTGAGCCTGAGTAAGTCTTTGCGACGCGCAATAACCACTGCGGTTCTGGTCAGCTGGAGATAAAAAGTTGTTTATGTAACCGAAAACATGCCAAATACGCACGCGTTCATTTTGCGGTGACCTCGGTTTAATTAGTATGAATTAAATGTATTATACCATTAGAGCAGGGATTCCCAGTGGGGTCGATATTGACCTCCAAAGGGTCGTTGAGAACTTCAAACCTCAACAGAAGTGTCGATGGGTCTGCAGGGGTCTTTTCAGGTTCGATGAACTTACTGGTGATTGGTTGATAGGGGGTCGAGTAAACTAATCCCAAGTCCAACAAGGGATTGATTGTTATTTTAAAATTTAATTTCGAAATTAAAATTGCTTAAAGCTAGAAGTCGGGGACTCTACTGAGAGCGTCGCGTCGCGTCACGTCGACGTGAAAACGAACTGATGTTAGAGAGAACATTCTATTAAAATAGTTTTCATTTTTAGACAACAGACAGCGCTCTGAAGGTTTCTATTTTACGGGTATAGCTTTTATATTTTCGATTTAATTTGGAAAAAAAATGTATTTACCGATAATATAAAGACGAAACAACGTTATTGACGTTCGATTAAATTAGTTTTCACATTGGGTTGGTAGATGACGCTACAAACAGTTCAAAATGACCCACTTATTTTTAGCAGCCAGGATCGGGCTGGACTGAAAACAGTACAAAGTTATAATAACCAATAATTTTACTCTAAGAAAATTTCTAAATTTCTTAATTGGCTGGCTCAAAGATTACGCTAATTCTCACTCAAAGATGACGCTAGTTTTCACTTTTGGACAACATATGGCGCTCCGAGATTTAGGTTTCGTATTTTAGATTTAATTCAAAAAAATAATTGCGTTCACCGCGAATATAAAGACGAAACGGGGTTATCGATATTCCATTAAATTAGTTCTTTTTTTAAGTTAAATTAAATTATTTTTCATAATTATTAATTTGAAAGAAACTATAAAGGCAATTGTGTTAGGAAATATTTTTTTTTTACCAGATAACATACAAAGCGTCTCGATTTACTTATAAACGTTTGTTTATTCCAATATTTTCAAGCTTTCTATTCACCGATAATTTAATCACACAATCTAAAATTTGTAAAAAAAAAACATAGTCACTGTATTTACTTTGACATCTTTTTTTAACTATATGGATTAAAGTATTTTGCAAGCCGCCGAAAAAAGCTTTAAGTGCAAGCTTTCAAAAATTATTTCGTTTTTATTTTATTGTTTGGCAAAAGCAGTTCGATTTTTTACCTTTTAAATTTATTTTTAAACAAATAGGCAACTTTATTTTTACAAGGAACACGTGTTTTCAATAATTTATCGCCAAATCAGATGATACAGTTTTCAATGGATCGGTTCATATTTTGGTACTGTCAAATGCCCGATTTCTTCACTTCCGGATATATTTATCTGCCAAGTATTATCCTTGGAAACCATTGTATCGATAATACATAGTTTTCGAGGATACTACCTGGCAGATAAATTTATCCGTAGGTGAAGAAATCGGGCCTTAAACTAATTCAAACCTTTTCCTTTTTCTTTGCCTTTTTTTTTCTTTTGCTATTGCAGGTGTAGTTTTGATAAATTCATAACACCATGTATAACTGAATGCATTTATTAATAAAACATGCTATACAAAACAACAAAAACAAACAATAGATGTAATTGGCTAGCGCTTAGATCAGTGGTGGTGTACAGTCTGGACGGCGTATTCATGGCCTGTCTTCATCTTGTGTTCGATGAATGATTTTCCATGGTGTTTATGTTCGGTGTGGATGTCATATTGACTTTCATGTCCGTGTCCTCCACCACCACCGCCTCCTCCTCCACCACCACCACCGCCATGTCCGTGTCCATGACCTCCTCCACCACCACCACCGCCGCCTCCTCCTCCTCCACCACCACCTCCGTGATGACCCTCTTCATGAATCGCATGCCCTTCATATTTAACTTTGTAGTTCACACCATGCTTATCAGCCTCGTACTCAACAACACGTTTCCTTCCATCCGGTTGTTTAAGCGAGTAATGTCCGGTCACCTTATGCCCATCCCTTTTTTCCCATTGCTCGTGGACGTCATGGTGATGGGGATCATGCACACCATAATGGTATTCATAGTGCGGATGTGACTGCAACAAAATACAAATTGAACATGCAACAACCATAACAGGAGTACCACTTACATAATAATCAAAGATGTGATGGTGATGACCCTCTTGGGCATTGACTATCAAAATAAATAGAGAGAACGACGCTATTATCTGCAAGAGAAACACCCAATGTGAATTAGGTTTGATGAATTTTTGAATTTGAAGATTCTTACTATAGTCGTCTTCATTTTGGTGTAGGTAGGTACTGTTTATGAGACCAGTCAGAAACTGATGTCGATTGCTTGGACAGCGAGCGTATTTAAACCAACCTCCCCCAATTCAATGGATCCAAAGAAATTGCATTGTACTCGAATTAAATTGAAATTAAAATTAATTAATTATTTCCGGGTGTACTGGGTTCATTTGGTAACAACGTTTTACTACGCAATTCGAACGTAAATCTGCATTATGCATGTGCGTGTAACACACGGCGAAATAACAGAGCCGTAACGATTAATAATTCATGTATTATTATGTGGTGAAGTGAGTGAGTACAAGAGAGTGTTATATTTACTTTTACTTGAACTTGAACTGTGTTGACTTGTTGAAGATTGGGACACGTTCATTAAATCAAAATCTATTCCTAATAATGCTTCGTTGAATCTTGACAATATCTATTCTTCTTCTCCAATGATTTTTGCAAATATTAGGTTTGACCCATCAGAGAATTTCCAACAAAAAGTAATGATTGGTATTAAAAAGACCATCAAATACGTGCTTTCTTGTAAGTTCCGAAGTACCTACTCAGAACGTACTCAGAATCTACTTGAACAGGCCTGATGATAGCCTAACATTCGAAACTGGTGGATCAAAAATGCCAAAAATTAGCTCAAACCACCACACTCAAAAATGTTTGTTTATTGAAACTGTGCGAAACATATGCTATCGACTATAATGTCTACGACTTTAATCAAAAAGACTCCTAAAGGAATTTTTTGCTCCAAAACGTTTCTTGGAATTGATTTTCAAATTGAAAGGAGTTGCAAAGATGTAGGTGGTATTGAGAAAATATGACAATTACGAAATTGAATGAAAACTTTAGGACTCAAAGTACCTCGCCCATTCTTGACTCTATCCTTATAGAGCAGGGATTCCCAATGGGGTCGATATTGACCTCCAAGGGGTCGATGAGAACTTCAAACTTCAACAAAAGTGTCGATGGGTCTGCAGGGGTCTTTTCGGAGTCGATGAACTTATTGGTGATTGGTTGATTGGGGCTCGAGTAATTTGGATCTTCAGACAAACGGCTGAAAATAGTAAATCTGAATCTATCTGAAATTAGATGCTTTCAATTAGTCGCAAGTCAATTTCGATTGCAGTTGACTTCCTTGATCCCTTTTTGGCCCTAAACATGTCGCACTGATTGACAACAATTTCCGGTCAAAAATTAGCCGCGCGATGACAAGCCCCAAATTGCTGTCGAAATAGCTTTTATATATAGTTCAGAGAGGGCGCTTTGAATAATCTCACATCAAGATTTTACACTTTCAATTTAAATTTGCAATTTGCAATTAAAATCATAACGAAGTTAGAAGGCTCTTACAGCTCTTACAGAAAATTCGGTTGAAACTATTCAGTTCTGATCAAGCGATGGCACTCTGGAAATAATTCCCAAGCCCGATACGGGATTGATTGTTATTTTAAAACTTAGTTTAGAAATTAAAATTAAAATTGCTTCAAGTTAGAAGTCGGGGACTCTACTGAGAGCGTCGCGTCGCGTCACGTCGACGTAAAAACGAAGTGCTGTTAGAGAAAACACTATTAAAATAGTTTTCACTTTTGAACAACAGATGGTGCTATGAAGGTCTCTATTTTACGGGAATAGCTTTTATATTTTCGATTTAATTTGGTAAAAGAAATGTATTTGCCAAGAATATAAAGACGAAACAGCGTTATCGACATTCGATTAAATTAGTTTCCGCTTTAGGACGATAGATGACGCTTCAAACAGTTCAAAATGACGCACTGATTTTTAGCAACCAGGACCGGGCTGGACTGAACACACTACGAAGTTATAATAACTAACAATTTTACTCTAAGAAGACATGATTAAATTTCTTAGTTGGCTCAAAGATTACGCTAATTCTCACTCAAATATGACGCTAGTTTTCACTTTTCAACAACAGATGGCTCTCCGAATATATCCAACATGCGCTTTAGATTTCATATTTAAGATTTAATTGAAAAAAATAATTGTGTTCACCGCGAAGGCAAAGACGAAACGGTGTTATCGATATTCGATTAAATTAGATTTGGCTTTAGGTTGATAGATGGCGCTTCAAACTATAGGATATGAGGCGCTGTTTTTTAGTAAATTGTATTTAAATTATTTTTGGTACCCACATATTTTTTAATCGATTTTTTCACCTCCTGATAAATTTATCTGCCAAAGTATTATCCTTGGAAACCATTGTACGGATAACTGTTTCCGAGGATATTACCTGGCAGATAACTTTATCAGCAGGTGAAAAACTCGGACACGAAACCGAAAAAAAATGTGCACGGTTCCCACTCACCGGAAAAACCCGGAAAACCGGGAAAAGGGAATTGAGGAAAAGTTATGGAATTCATTTGTTTTAATACAAAATTCAGTGAAAATAATTGCAAAACTGGAAATTTTATTTATTATTTTGTGGTCTGGAATACTTTTGTTTTATATTTCCGTTCATAATAATTACTTCTCTTATTTTAATATTTAAGAGTATTTATAATTTTTTTATTTTTTATTTATTTCTAATTTTGAATGAAATTTAATAGTTTTTTCATTAATGCAAATGCAAATTAGTAAATTTTGTAACTCTGCGAAAAGTACAAATTTATTTTTTGAAGGCAGAAAATCAATGAAAATTATTTTGAATATCTTTTTAAAAAACGGAAAATTCATAATCTCAGCGAATCCTGAATATTTTTATCGCATTTTTTAAATAAAAGCGAAAAATATGTTCTTACTGTTTTCAATACAGGCAAGCAATCAAACGCCTGTGTACATTAGGTTGCCTATACTAAGGCTTCTTATTTTATTAGTAAAACGGCAATTTATTATTTTTAAACGAACAGGTTTGTTATAAAAATTTCATTTTCATTTTTAAAAATGATTATTCATTAATTTTCACTATTAGACAGGTAAACATTAAAATAAATTAATTAATTAATAATGTTTTAAACGTCTTTTATTTCTTTTTGGAAATCATTTCGGAATTACCGCCTTTAGCGTAGGCAACTGTACGAACCGCTGAGTTCGTTGGTTTGCCTATATTAAGGTTTATCGTTTGAAAAAAAATCTAATTTTATTTATTTTTAGACAAGCCGGCAAGCTATTAAAATTAATTGTTTATAATTTTTAAATATGTAATTATATTTTTGTTCTGAAATCATGGGGAATTTATGAAAGTTGCGTAATCGCGGCCAAAAGTGAAAGTTTGTGTTAGTTTTTTTTTGTTTTGTTTTTGGAAAGTTTGGAAAAGTTAGGGAAAGTTTTCATAAAAATAAAACAGGAATCCCGTAGTACTAAGTTATAATAACTATACTAAGAAAACATAACTAATTTCTTATCTGGCTCAAAAGATGGCGCTTAAAACAGCTCATTACAAGATTTATTAAGAGTCAAATTAATTAAATTAGTTGAACACCTTCTGGAAGCATAAACCTGATCAAGTTTCAAGTTGGACAAGATGAGAGGTCGAGGGTCGATGAAAACTTTCTTTTCTTCTAAGGGGTCGCTGCTAAAAAAAAAAAATAGGTTGGGGTTGGGAATCCCCGCTGTTCAGTCTTGAGAGCGCGTTTTGAAAGCCACTATTAAAACTAAGTCGCCTCGTTTTATTTACTAACAAATGATTTTATTCCCCAGGATCTCCAATTTCTAACGAGACCGAGCAGCAAACCCGAAGAATTAAAATCAGACGAGGAATTCCAAACCGCCTCCGACTGCACGCTGCAGCACTCCCGCTCTTCCTCCTACAACACCGCATCGGAATGCGAGCACGTCTACGCCCCCTGGTGGGAATACGGCAAGGACGACGTCCACGAAGACATCTCCAAGGAGAAGATGGTCTTGGCAGTCGGCATCCCCGAGCTGCCGCCCGCCAAGTCCGTCCTCAAACCCTCACCGGAAGTCCCCCCTGGAAAGATCGTCCGCGAAGTGACCGAGACGACGCACCTCAAGGTCCAGCATTCGCATTCCTTGGGGGTATCGTCCTTCGTCTTAACCTCCGAGACCGTCAGGGATAAAAAGAACGAAACGTTGGCGGCGGTTCGGAAAGAAGAGGTGAAGCAGGAGGAAGTGACGACGACGACGTCGACTGTGAAGACCGAACGGGATGGTGGGGCGGGAGGGGACGCGGATGAACTGATGAGGAGGATGAAGGAGGTAGGTGAGAGGTTTGAAGACGAAGCATGGCCGACATATCGCAGTGTGACTAAGCATGCGCTTAGAGGCTGCTTTTAATCGCTTCTTTCAGGAAATTAATTGCGTGGAGGAATTGGCAATTAAAAACGAATTTACTTGCCGGGATCTGCCAATAAAGCCAAATTCAATTAGACAAGGCTGTTATTAAATTAGAGCCCCGGCAGGTGCTCTTCGAATATCATTCGCGCACAGTAAAGAATTAATGGGTAGCAGCACGGGTGTTCGAGACGTGCACGCAACTGCGAGAAATATTTTAAGATTAACGACAAGATTGATATTTGAACCCTTCTTTCAGCTGTCACTCTCGCAATTGATCTCGCGTTTTCATGCACACGGCCGAGTGCTCTTGCGGCGTCACCTATTACATCGTTCACCGTGTAATTCTCAACAGCGAATTATTTGGTAGTTGTTTTTGTAACATGCCAACATCAACGACCTCTAAAGCAACAGGGCAGCAAATCCTCCATGCAATTAGTTTCAATCTTCTTAGAAACCCATCGCGTCTCTTCTGCTGCATTGCACCATCACCGTGGTGTCGTAACTTCACGCAATAGTAAATTGCCTTCGTTCATGTTTTGTACATAAGTCATAAAGTTAAACTCGGAGAAAGTCAAAGCAACAATAACAAAGCAGCCGCAGCTCCGGAGAGGAAAACCTCTCTAAGCCAATAAATCAAAAAAAAAAGAAACATTGCCACATATTTTTTGCCCCCTTTTAATATATTCACTCAACTGTGCTATTTATTATGTATGTATAGATTGCATTATGTGCACAATTTTTTTTCTTTTTTGTTAATTCGTGTATTATTAATTATTAAGAGTTTATTGTATTTTATGTACTAACTTAATGTGTATGTATTTTGCCATGTTTCAGCATGTAGATTTGCGTTTGTGTTATGCAATGCGATTAGAAACACGCGTTATGTGATAATAGTTATGGTAGGTCACGTGGTGAGCTATGTATATAAAGTAGTTTGTGTGATTTACTGCCGCAGATAAGAACAGAGAAGCTAACTGCAAAGTCAAATCAACAAGTAAAAAAATTGTGTAATATTTGTAAAATTGACGAAAATTTAGACCCGGACACAGTTGGTGTGTTCTCCCTTGTTGAAGAGGCCCCAAATAGGGCCGAAACAACTGTACAGGGGATGCTCGGGAGATCCACAGCAATCGAAATTGACTTACAACTAATTTTTTTTTGTAGAAAATTCAATCAAAAATATTTTTATGTCAAGCTGAAATTTTTTTACAAAACATCTTTGGGGTCTTAAGTTAAATCAAAACAGATCTGGAACATTTTAAAAGTAGTTAACAAGAAATCGAATTTTGCAATGAAAAAGCTGAAACCAAAAACGTTAAATGTTATGTTTTAATTTTTTATTTTATTTTAGGCCCAAAATAGGGTCGAAACAACTGTACAGGGGATGCTCGGGAGATCCACAGCAATCTAAATTGACTTGCAACTAATTTTTTTTGTGGAAAATTCAATCAAAAATATTGTTTATGTCAAGTTGAAATGTTTTTGACAAAAGATCTTTGGGGCCTTAAGTCAAATCAAAACAGATTTGGCACATTTTAAAAGTAATTGATCTTTGGGGCCTTAAGTTAAATCAAAACAGATTTGGAACATTTTAAAAGTAGTTAACAAGAAATCGAATTTTGCAATAAAAAAAGCTGAAACCAAAAACGTTAAATGTTATGTTTTAATTTTTTATTTATTTTCGGCCACAAATAGGGTCAAAACAACTGTGGATCTCCCGAGCATCCCCTGGCTCGGGAGATCCACGGCAATCAAAATTGACTTGCAACTAACTTTTTTTGTGGAAAATTCAATCAAAAATATTTTTTACGTCAAGTTGAAAGAAATGTTTTTAACAGAAGATCTTTGGGCCTTAAGTTAAATCAAAACAGATTTGGCACATTTTAAAAGTAGTTGATCTTTGGGGCCTTAAGTTAAATCAAAACAGATTTGGAACATTTTAAAAGTAGTTAACAAGAAATCGAATTTTGCAATAAAAAAGCTGAAACAAAAAACGTTAAATATTATGTTTTAATTTTTCTATTTATTTTAGGCCCCAAATAGGGTCAAAACAACTGTACAGGGGATGCTCGGGAGATCCTCGGCAATCGAAACTGACTCGCAACTAATTTTTTTGTAGAACATCGAATCAAAAATAGTTTTTATGTCAAGTTGAATTTTTTTTAACAAAAAATCTTTGGGCCTTAAGTTAAATCAAAACAGATTTGGCACATTTTAAAAGTAGTTGATATTTGGGGCCTTAAGTTAAATCAAAACAGATTTGGACCATTTTAAAAGTAGTTAACAAGAAATCGAATTTTGCAAATAAAAAAAGCTGAAACCAAAAACGTTAAATGTTATGTTTTAATTTTTTATTTTATTTTAGGCCCCAAATAGGGTCGAAAAAACTGTACAGGGGATGCTCGGGATATCCACAGCAATCGAAATTGACCTGCAACTAATTTTTTTGTAGAAAATTCAATCAAACATATTTTTTATGTCAAGTTGAAATTTTTTTAACAAAAGATCTTTGGGTCCCTAAGTTAAATCAAAACAGATTTGGCACATTTTAAAAGTAGTTGACAAAGAATCGAATTCTGCAAGAGAAAAAAAGTTGAAATTAAAAAGGTTTAATGCCAGGTTTTAATTTTTTATTTTATTTTTTAGAATTCTTAAATCAGCTTGAAATAAATAAATGTTTAACAATCAACAATGCAGTAAATCATACGCGCAACATTTAATTCATTATTTCCTCTTAATTTGCATCACTTATAAACATTGTAACGACACGAAAGCGACCAATTTGTTCCGCCTGTATTATCACACAACGCAAACTTGTTTTTTGTTTGTTAAAATAAAGTTTTTCTTTTATGTCGTGTTATTTCATATTAATAAATAAATATATATGGAGTGAGTCACTTGGTACATTTTCATTCTTTGATTTGTTTCATTTTATATTAACCACACTTTCAAAACCAAACAGGTGTCTTTTTTATTTTCGTCTTAATTTGTGTTTTTTTTTATATTTTCTGTTTATTGCGTATTTTCTATTTTTTTATTTAATTGGTGCAGTAAATTTGAAAATTATTTTTTGCCTTCTTGTGATTCAAATACATTTTGAAAATAACTCCGCAGGTTTCGAAATGGATTTCGGTATTTATATTTACAATGTTGTAAGTACGTGTTCCTTGTGCAAAACAGCAATTATGTAATTCGCATCGGTTTGCCAAGTGGACGCGGATTTAGAGAGCGATTTTCGAAAGAAAAAAAATCCACGCGCGCCATCTCGCGGTCGGATCTCGCGCGCGCATCTCGCCCCTGAGGAAAACCGGGCCGTGCAAAAATGGGAATCCGAAAAATGCGGCAGAACGTATTTCTGGAATCCGACGCGCAAATAGCGCTCTGTGACGTGGAAATCTGATTTTCTTTTAATTTTTTTTTTTTTTGAAGCAAAATAGAAGCCAGTAAAGTAAAGCGGCTATTAAATACATGCAAAAATAAATAAAACGTATTTATGTGAGGCTGATTATATTTTTACGTCAGCTTTAATTTTTCCTGTTGAAAAAATAGAATCAAAATAGAACAGAAAAATATATTCCAAGGGAAAAAAAAAAAATCTCTTTAGAGTTGATGCAATTTTAATCTTTTGTTTCCGTTTGGTATTTCTCGTCGCAATTTGTCACTATTTCAGACTTGAATTTCTCTTACTTGTAAAATAAAACTAGTGGCGCCAGGTGCGGTGCTGACCATGATATTGGCCCCCATCCAGCCCGCATTAAATAACAACAACAACAACCAACCGGTTAAGAAACTCTGCTTTTTGTGATTGATGACGAATTCTGTGGTCGTTTCACCGCAAGCAGTTTAATTTGGAAGGATGAAATTACAGAGCTTTTGTGAAATCCCCAAAAATAAAAAAATTACAATCAAATTTTACAAAAGAGAAACATTGTACAAAAAGTAACAAAACTTTGCCTTTTATTTCAAAATAAACAAAAATTTGTGCCAATTAACGACAAAAACTTTCTTGTTCTCCATCGACGTGAATCACGAGTGCTTTCGATTTGTAAAAATCTTCTTGGCGCATGCCAAACAAAATAAAATCCGGCACTTGCTGTTTACCTGTGTCAGGGATGGGCGCTAGAGGGAAAGTGTACCCCCACCATGCTAAACAAGTGCGACCCTTGTATTTATTAAGTATTAATTTTCCACGCGTTTCTCTGTGAATGAGTTTTCGTTTCCCCAATACGATCAAGGATACAATTGAGTGCGGGGTTGGCTCTAGACCTTCATCAAGCAGACTTCTTTTCATAGCAAACTTAGGCTCAATTCTCACACGGCAGCGCGTCGCCTTGCGTCACTTTGCTGCCTCGAAAAGTCGCGCTTCTCTGTGAATGAGTTTTCGTTTCCCCAATACGATCAAGGATACAATTGAGTGCGGGGTTAGCTCTAGACCTTCATCAAGCAGACTTCTTTTCATAGCAAACTTAGGCTCAATTCTCACACGGCAGCGCGTCGCCTTGCGTCACTTTGCTGCCTCGAAAAGTCGCGCTTCTCTGTGAATGAGTTTTCGTTTCCCCAATACGATCAAGGATACAATTGAGTGCGGGGTTAGCTCTAGACCTTCATCAAGCAGACTTCTTTTCATAGCAAACTTAGGCTCAATTCTCACACGGCAGCGCGTCGCCTTGCGTCATTTTGCTGCCTCGAAAAGTCGTCATGGTTTCAAATGCAGCAATTCTCACTCGGCAGAATTTCATGTTAAAAAAAATTACATGTAAAAGCGTAGGAACCCAAATAACGCTACGCGACGCGCTGCCGTGTGAGAATTGAGCCTAAATCGTAAAGTGTAGGCCAGCATTCGAGCGTCCATATGTAGGGTCCTCTTTAAAACGTAGCGTTTATCTCGATTTGGTATATGCCAAAAAATTTCCAGGGGCGCGTGCACATCGTAAAGTTTCGGCGGATGCGTTTTAAATTCTGACAAAAAAAAATTTTCAAGTCGTTTTAAAATGAATGGATCGTAAAAAAGAGGGTGCAACAAGAAACTGCGAGCTCGAACACCGGGTGTTTATCTCGCTCGTAAAATCTTCTTGGCGCCTCTGGCAAAAAGTTCTACAAGTGGTGTAAAAAAAACGGGTGGGTTTGTTGTTTGTATTCCGAGGTGCGAACTGCCCTTCATTTAATAGAATTATTTAATGTTGAAAGCAGATTTGCATCAACGGTGCTTCAGCGAATGGTACCTTACATAATAAAAATAGTTAAACGTGATAAAGAAAATCTACGAAGCAGTGGTACAAAGGTAAACTAAAATGAATGACTATTTTTTCCTTCTTGAGTTAATAATGTTTGTAATTTAATTGATACTGTTACAGCACAACGATACGATATTTCAAAATATCTAAAACTCAATTAAAAAAGCATCATTTAAGATACAAAGTGTTGATACTTTGTTTAAAATATGTATTCCTACAGACAGCAGCTTAATTATTAAAAATAATAATATTTTAGAGTTTTCGATTCGATTTTTGTTCACTTATGTTTTATCTAGCAATAGGTCAAGGATGATGGAAACAGATTAACAGAACCGTATCAGATCTGATTGATCCTCATTGTAAATATTTGTTATTCCCTATTGTTTCAATTTGAATGAGAATTTAAAAGTAGGGTGATGATGAATGGAGGAAATCAAGGGCTTTGACGAAAACGGGACCATTCGGGCCGTCCTCGTGGCGTTCGAGGCCCGATTGACTCGCCTGACGTCACAATCCGGTTGCTTCACACATGTTAACAACACGCACACACTCTCGCATCAACATTCACCGTAATCGAACACAGACACACATACACACACCAACACGGGACCAGCCAGACACGATGCTGGTCATCGTAACGACAGAGTGGAGGAACAAAACCGGGACCAACTTGATCAAGTCAGTGTGTTTCGCGGCTCCGCAGGTTTCAAATCGAACGGTCCGCGAATAGACGAGCGATTAGTGCGGTACGGTGATACAAAATTTAAAAAAAAAAGACTTCCAAAAATGATCAAAATTTGAACCGGATTTCGAAAAAATACATACAAAAAGGAATTATACAAATTGTGCAGCATTTTTTTTTTTCTTACTTGGGGATTAGTTTATGAATGAGTGCTGAAATGGATAGCGGCAAACCGGAAACGGTGGAGAACGGTCCGGGAAACGCCGCAGCAGGACCGGAAGCCCCGATCTCGTCCATGTCGAAAACGACAACGATCAGCACCATCGCCGTGCAGAGCGGCAAAACGAGGATCGTAATCGCCCTGTTGCACGTACGTAGAACAAAAAAAAAGCGATCATCTCCTTCAAATATTTATACAGAGCGTTAACGAGCCGTAAGTGGGTTGAATCTGAAATCTGCGTGGAAAAAACTCGGTGTAAAATAAACAAACGCGTTCGCCTGACACGGTTCAACTCTCTCTCTGCAAAAGCGAAATGCCACTAACGTTACCTAATAAATATTTATAGGCGCGCGGATATGTAAACAAGTGAATATTTTTAGCAGCCGCAAAATCACTCCTCACAATTAAAATTAGCCTCGCAAATCAAAATATAAAAAGAGCGACAGCGCACTGATAAGGCCCCCCCATTATCTTTATCTTTCCGGAAGGCACGCTCATCGTAATCCCCTGCAAAACGAGATTAGAGTTATGCCTTAAACAGATGCAATGCAACTCTCCGTGAACCAAACGATTCGAAATCGAAAGAATTCCTGCCAAATCAAAAAAGAAAATTAAAATAAAATAAATTGCAACAGCACACTGATAAGCCCCCCATTATCTTTATCTTTCCGGAAAGCAGGCTCATCGTAATCCCCTGCAAAACGAGATTAAAGTTATGCCTTAAACGTGCAATGCGATTCGATTCGAAATCGAAAGAATTCCTGCCAAATCAAAAAAGAAAATTAAAATAAAATAAATTGCAACAGCACACTAATAAGCCCCCCAGTATCTTTATCTTTCCGGAAAGCAGGCTCATCGTAATCCCCTGCAAAACGAGATTAGAGTTGTGCCTTAAACGTGCTATGCACCCTTTGATGAATCAAACGATTCGCAATCGAAAGAATTCCTGCCAAATCAAAAAAAAAAAAATTAAAATAAAATAAATTGCAACAGCGTATTGATAAGCCCCCCATTATCTTTATCTCTCCGGAAGACACGCTCATTGTAATCCCCTGCAAAACGAGATCGGAGTTATGCCTTAAACGTGCATGCATCTCCTCTCGATGAACTAAACGATTCGAAATCGAAAGAATTCCTCGAGCGTTTATGTATTCCTTGGCGTGGGCGTCGTATTGAGCATGGCGTTAAACGTGATCAACCTAAATCACGACGAGTATCGGGCTCGTCCGTGATATTTTCTACGTGGTCGTCGTGTATACGTGATTCACACGAAAAAACTTGGCAGTTGTTCATGATCACGTTGTATATACCGAACGGTTTCATTAAAACGCTGCCCCGATGTTTGTTTTGCTGTGCTGATGCGAAATCGATTTTTTTTCGTCAACGAATTTCGCCTGCTGTTGACTTCGTTGATTTCGAAACTGACGACAGTCACGTAGCTTCTTGCCAAAACCAACCAAAAATGAGCAAAAAAGAAAAATTCACTCCACTAAAAAGATGCACGTATGGATGGATGATCACAAAGGAACACCATGAGATGATCATTTAAAAACGTGACGCAAAGTGCCATGGAGTTTCTTTTTTAGTTTCCAACTCTGGTTAACAACCATCTATTAAAAAATGATCTCAAACAAGGCATGTTGAGAATTGAAACTTGGAGGTGTGCTCCTTCCTCCTCATTCTCGACTTTGACACTAAGATTCCAAGGTGCTTTGAAATGATCTCTCTGTACAGTCCCCCGCTATACTCGTCAGTATGCTGAATAAGACGCAAATGAAGCAAAGATATTCGCTTCTTGCCATAAACAATGAGGATTGTCGTGTTCGAAAATTATCCAAAAAAAATCCACCCGGAAATTTACGACTAAAAAGAGAACGTATGGATGGATGAACACATAGGAACACCATGAGATGATAATTTAAAAACGTGACACAAAGTGCCATGGAATTTATTTTTTTAGTTTCCAACTATGGTTAACAACCATCTATTAAAGAATGATCTCAAACAAGGCATATTGAGAACTGAAACTTGGAGGTGTGCTCCTTCCTCCTCATTCTCAAGTTTGAAACTAAGATTCCCAGGTGCTTTTAGAAGATCTTTTTGTACAGTCCCCCGTTATACTCGTCAGTATGTTGAATAAGACGCAAATGAAGCAAAGATATTCGCTTCTTGCCATAAACAATGAGGATTGTCGTGTTCGAAAATTATCTAAAAAAAAATCCACCCGGAAATTTACGACTAAAAAGGAGAACGTATGGATGGATGAACACATAGGAACACCATGAGATGATAATTTAAAAACGTGACACAAAGTGCCATGGAATTTATTTTTTTAGTTTCCAACTCTGGTTAACAACCATCTATTAAAGAATGATCTCAAACAAGGCATGTTGAGAACTGAAACTTGGAGGTGTGCTCCTTCCTCCTCATTCTCAAGTTTGAAACTAAGATTCCCAGGTGCTTTTAGAAGATGTTTTTGTACAGTCCCCCGTTATACTCGTCAGTATGTTGAATAAGACGCAAATGAAGCAAAGATATTCGCTTCTTGCCATAAACAATGAGGATTGTCGTGTTCGAAAATTATCTAAAAAAAAATCCACCCGGCAATTTACGACTAAAAAGGAGAACGTATGGATGGATGAACACATAGGAACACCATGAGATGATAATTTAAAAACGTGACACAAAGTGCCATGGAATTTATTTTTTTAGTTTCCAACTCTGGTTAACAACCATCTATTAAAGAATGATCTCAAACAAGGCATGTTGAGAACTGAAACTTGGAGGTGTGCTCCTTCCTCCTCATTCTCAAGTTTGAAACTAAGATTCCCAGGTGCTTTTAGAAGATCTTTTTGTACAGTCCCCCGTTATACTCGTCAGTATGTTGAATAAGACGCAAATGAAGCAAAGATATTCGCTTCTTGCCATAAACAATGAGGATTGTCGTGTTCGAAAATTATCTAAAAAAAAATCCACCCGGAAATTTACGACTAAAAAGGAGAACGTATGGATGGATGAACACATAGGAACACCATGAGATGATAATTTAAAAACGTGACACAAAGTGCCATGGAATTTATTTTTTTAGTTTCCAACTATGGTTAACTACCATCTATTAAAGAATGATCTCAAACAAGGCATATTGAGAACTGAAACTTGGAGGTGTGCTCCTTCCTCCTCATTCTCAAGTTTGAAACTAAGATTCCAAGGTGCTTTTAAATGATCTCTCTGTACAGTCCCCCGTTATACTCGTCAGTATGTTGAATAAGACGCAAATGAAGCAAAGATATTCGCACTTTGCCAAAAGCAATGAGGATTGTTGTGTTCAAAAATTACCAAAAAAAATTCACTCCGAAATTTACGACTAAAAAGGAGAACGTGTGGATGGATGAAGACATAGGAACACCATGAGATGATCATTTAAAAACGTGACATAAAGTGCCATGGAATTTCTTTTTTAGTTTTCAACTCTAGTTAACAACCATCTATTAAAAAATGATCTCAAACAAGACACGTCAAGAATTGAAGTTGGAGGTGTGCTCCTTCCTCAATTCTCAAGTTTGAAAATAAAATTCCAAGGTGCTTTTAAATGATCTTTTTATACACTCCCCCGTTATACTCGTCAGTATATTGGATAAGACGCAAATGAAGCAAAGATTTCGCTTCTTGCCAAAAGCAATGAGGATTGTCGTGTTAAAAAATTACCAAAAAAAAATCTACCCCGAAATTTACGACTAAAAAGGAGGACGTATGGATGGATAAACACACAGGAACAAAATGAGATGATCATTTAAAAACGGGACAGAGAGTGTCATGGAATTTCCTTTTTTAGTTTCCAACTCTGGTTAACAACCATCTATTTAAAAAAATTATCTCAAACAAGGCATGTTGAGAACTGAAACTTGGAGGTGTGCTCCTTCCTCCTCACTCTCAAGTTTGAAACCAAGATTCCAAGGTGCTTTGAAATTATCTCTCTGTACAGTCCCCCGTTATACTCGTCATTATGTTAAATAAGACGCAGATGAAGCAAAGATATTCTTGGTTCATTAACAAAATTACCAAAAAGAAATCTTCGTGGAAAATCCAGCCCGAAATTTACGACTAAAAAGGAGAACGTATGGATGGATGAAGACATAGGAACACCATGAGATGATCATTTAAAAACGGGACAGAGATTGCCATGGAATTTCCTTTTTTTAGTTTCCAACTCTGGTTAACAACCATCTATTAAAAAATGATCTCAAACAAGGCATGTTGAGAATTGAAACTTGGAGGTGTGCTCCTTCCTCCTCATTCTCAACTTTGAAACTAAGATTCCAAGGAGCTTTTAAATGATCTTTTTGTACAGTCCCCCATTGTATTCGTCAGTATGTTGAATAAGATGCGGGACGAGGCAAAGATGTTAGAAAATAGAAGCAAATAATCAAATTGGCACGGACATCATGTGAGAGGATGGGACGGAACAAATTAATAATTCAAAATCCTATCTGACATTTCCTGAACTGGAAAATCGTATTTAAGAAATTCGGAAACATAATTGACGGAAGGGGAAAGCCAAAAGAAAAAGGCCATAAAAAAAGGAAAGCATTTTCTAAACGCCGTTTTACACTACCTATTTAACTGTCCTATTTCTTCTATTATTAAAAAAAAATGTTTTGCCTCTTCAAACTGCAGTAATTGCGATCTGAAAATAACTTGTTCTAAATTTTTATTGTAAATATTAAACCAAATTTTTTCTTTACAAGAATTATGTATTACACAAACGACAGGAGAAAGGAAATTATTTTGGACGGAAAAGAAGGTTTGATTGATTTGGGCTTGTCTTCGGCTGACGAGGTCCCAAATACGATCGAAATGGCTATCCACAAGTTGCTCGAGATTTCGATTGCAATCAAAACTGATTTCCAGCAATTGTTTAATCGCCGTAATAACTTTATTTGGCTGCTTTACGTGTGGTGGGCTGTTGCACAACAAGGAATTAGTTGCTGTTTGTCAATTTTAGATCAAAATCGGCCCCGAAATGTCGCGAAATGAACTGTAATTTAAAATTCAGAAAGAGAAACGAAATGTTAGAAAATAGAAAAAAAAATACATGAGGGGGGGAAGCGCATTACAAACGTGAGTTGTTGGAATTAGGATTATTTTGAAGAGAAAAGACGGTTTTATTGCTTTGCTAGGATGCTCTTCTGCGGATGAGGCCCCAAATACAATCGAAATACCCGAAGCGTCTGAAAAGCTCTCGTATAGGTGAAAATTGTGTTAGAATCTAAGTCGCTGTAGAAGTCATTTGTGGGTCGATGAACTATTAGCGAAGTCGAACAAAAAAAATTGTTTTCTGTTGTCTTGTTTCATTTTTTTTTTTATTTCATTTTTAAAGTCCTTTTGTTTTCGTTGAAAATAAATTGCTTTTTAAGATACGCTATGAGACAGAAAAGGAAAAATTCGATTAAACAGATAGCATCCTAAAGGACGACGGACACTTAATTTTTCATGAAAATAATGATTAGAAAAAATATTCATTTTTTTTAAGTTAAAATTAGATGAGACGCAAACGAGAACGCCAGCGATGAAATATTTTTTTAAGATTTGATTAAAAAAGGTTTGCCTTTTGGTTAAGAGTTTCATGAGAGTTGTGCATGTATTTTTTAGTTTGTTTCCGGAAATAAATTTCTAGATTGATTTTTTTTCTTGAGCGAATAGGTTTCAGTCACTAGAAAAATATTTACCTACAGAGTGATCAACTAAATTTTGCTTCGTAGTTTGCCATGACCCGGAAACGTATGTCGAAAACCGCGCCGGCCGTTAAATTGGGTTTAATCGAATTTACTTGAATCTACTTGAACATTTAAATTATCGGCTATGGACACATTGTAAATTTCGGTGCAGAAATTGAAAAATTAAATTGGCAACTACTTTTGAAACGTACAAGAAATAGATGACGTCTGAACATACACAGCAATAATAATCTCAGACACGACGTTTTGTTGACAAATCCTAATTGATCGATCAGTCGATACAGTTCCAGCTTTTTAAAATCTTTTTTAATCACGTTTCCCTTCACCTCATCTCCTCCCAGTGAGCTTTAATTAACTACTTATTTACTTATGTTTGTTGTTATTAAAAAAAAAATTGGCGCCATAAAAGTAAGCAGTAACGATCGGAAGAATGTTTCAACGTGTTCATGTTGACACGGTACAAATAACTTCTTTATACAGGTCGTGAATTTGACTGTATCTTATCATCTGTCAATATTTGTCATCTACAAACCTTGTCTGCAGTGTTACAAAAAAACTTGTTTGTATTAGCATTCTGGAACATTCTCTTTTGGAAAAGTTCTCCACTGTGGCTGGTTGCTTTTCATTTCAAAACGCCCACCCCTAATTGCAAATCAATCCCATCACCGTCTTTATGCAAAAAAATTCTTCTAAAATGTTTCTTTTTATTTCCTACCCTTAGCTTAATGTTAGAGTTAATTCCTGTCCATAATCCTCTAACCATTTCCTCTTTTATTTGAGAGCTTTCTGAACTCTTTTATACTTTTACTTCTTGTATAGTTGCGGACAGAAAATTTCGGTCATCTGACTGACTGTAATAATGAGAATGCAGACATGAAATGTCGAATGTATCATATTTTAATTATGTTACATTTATTAAAAAAAAGAAAAATTCTTTGTGCTTTGACAGCAAGCATGGCCCCCTTGCGTGGGATGACTTATTATGTAGCAAACTGGCTTTAATTTGTCAATCCTAATGCCAAGTTAGGTTAAAAAGCGATCGTAGGATGTCGCTGTTTAAGCTATTCGTTGCATTTATAATTATTGTCCAAGAAGGTACTATTTAATTCTTAAAGTTACTACTGAGAACGCAACTGAATCGTATGCTTTTAAATTAAATCCGGTTAATACAAATTTGACTAAAGCCGAAAGTGAGGTTAATTGTTTCTGAAGTCTCGTTGGTGGAATGAGAGCGGTATACGAAATTTTCAGTCTGCAACTGTACCTCCCATTTTATTTTTGGTCAAGTGTTTTTTTTTTCTCTTCTTTCCTTATCCGCTCATACTTGTCCTACTTTTTGAATTATTTTTTATTATTTCAATCACCCGGAAATTTAGGGTGTGTACGGGAAATGTCAAATAGTAACTAAGAGGTCGGTTGGGATTTTTTGAAGGTTGTTAGCGATTACTGAATAATTTCGGGACAGTCTTTGATCAATTGAATTATACTTTGTAGTTGGCCGTGACTCGGAAGCGTATGTGGAGACCATACGCCCCAAGGATTCCCAACCTTTTTTAAGCTTCGACCCCTTAGAAGAAACGACCCCCTTCCTCCTCCATTCAAGCCTTAATTGTTACAATACTGTTGTAGCTCCAAATCGATATGTACAAGAATTTTGAATTAATTATTTTTTCTTCAAATGTACAGGCTGATTATACCCTAAATGTGTGTTAAAGACAAAATTCCTTGATTTAGTGATTCATGACTGCGAACGCGTCTTAAGATTCTCAGCGAGAGTAATTTTTTTTTTCAAATTAAAATAAAAATGTGTCATCATCAATCATTTAGAGCGCCATCTCTTTGCTAAGCGGAAAACTATATTAAAGGTATTTAAAAAAATATTTCATCGCTGTCGTTCTCGCTACATTTTATTTTCTAATTTTAGCTTGTTTTTATATAGCTTACGTAAGTATTCTCAAGGAAAGCAAAGTGAGATTTAAAGAGAGCACCAATCATCGCTAACAGCGCCATCTCTTAACCGAAAGGCAAACCTATTTTAATGAAAATTTAAAAAATATTTCAACGCTGACGTTCTCACCTGCAACTCATCTAATTTTAGCCTGAGTGTGAGTCAGAAACAAAATTCTTCCATTCAGAGATTCACGAATGCGAACTCGTCTTAAGATTCCTAGCGAAAGTATTTTTTTTTTTGTAAATTAAATCGATGAATAAAAAACTGTATTATCCAAACTTAAAGAAAAAATATTTCATCCCTGTCGTTCTCATTAAATTTCATTTTCTAATTTTAGCTTTAAAAAAATGTTTTTTTTTATAACTTCGTAATTACTTTCAAGGAAAACAGAATGAGATTTAAACGAGCCATCATCGTCGTTTTCAGCGCCATCTCTAACCAAAAATCAAACCTATTTTAATCGAATTAAAAAAATATATATATTTCATTGCTGACGCTCTCCTATGCAACTCATCCATGACTGTAGCTTTAAAAAAAAATGAATATTTTTTCTAATAAGTATTTTCAAGGAAAACTAAAATTCCCCAGAATTCACTAAAACTTTTAGCTTCCTTGTTGCTCTTGCTACATTTGTATTTGTTATCTTTGTTACACAATAAACTCATAACGGGACTGGGACGGCGTTACCTGAACACGTAAATGCAATGATTTAGAACCTTAGTCTGTCGTCCTTTAGGGTGCTAATAGGGAAAACTGGTTAATCTAATTTAAAAAAATGTTTTAACGCTGATGGATTGACTTCCTTTTCTGTCTCCTAGCGAACAGTTTATTTTCAACGAAAAAAAAAGAAGTTTCAAAATGAAATTAAATAGAATAACAGAAACAGATTTTTTTTTGGTTCATTGACCTCAAAAACAGTTTATTTTCAACGACAACAAAAGGAGTTTCAAAATAAAATGAAACAGAATAACAGAAAAAAAAAATTTTGTTCGTCGACCCCCAAATAACCCATACAGCCTCAAACAAAGATCTAAGACAATTTTCACCTGTACGAGACTTCAAGGTCATACACATACAATTTTGCTGTAAAACATTTTAAAAGGCACCCTTCCAGAGAATATTCCACTTAAGGGGGTTGCTTCGCGACTTTAAATTCCCCGCCTCCCCATCCCCCATTGGCAAATTACTGCCTCCAAATGTAGCACAAGCGAGGTACGTCGAAATTACAAAATTACTAAATTGTTGACTTCTTCTCTCTAACCTAAGTGCGCACAATTTGATTTCTTTTGCCCAAACTGGAATTCAGGGGCCTTTTTAATAAGGGGTTCTATCTTCTAAGATGATTTTTAGGGCAAAGAAGAATTCTTAGCTGGTACATTCGTTTATTTAATTGTTTATTTTTATGCATACAAATGACCTTGAGTTTCAACGTTATTGACGCAGAGCTGTACGGGGTGACTCAGAGTTCTTGACAGGTGGAGTTTTATAGTTGCGAAGCAGGTTGTCAGAGGGGAGTAAAAATAATTATTAAATCTCCTAATTATAACTTGGAGTCTACGCAATAGATAATATATTTTATGGATGCGAAACCCTTAAAACTGATTACAGATGATAATTTTCTGGTATTTCACTCCTCACCTTATTTCAAATAGATCCTCTTTTTTTGTGTACAAGAAGACTTTAAAAATTGTTGAAGGCCCCTGCAACGATTCTGAATATTGTGTGTTGTTTAAAACAAAATGCTCAAAGTAGAACTTAAACAGATAAAGTAATTTCTTTATTGAATTAGGAGAAGTCTTCGATGCGCATCGTAAGCGTTCGCGAACGGTCTAAATTAAAAGGCTAACACCCCCAGTTTCATAAAAATTATTTAATCACTGATTAATTTAACAGCGTGATTAAATCCATGATTGGTTGGGTGAAACAATATAATTAGTTGTTAACTTCGTCCAATGACATTCCTTAATGAGCGAATTAAACTAATCGCTGATTAGCAATTTTTGTGAATTTGTGAAACCCACCGTAAACATACTAAGTGCAAGTGTACCCCATGCGGATGACTTCTCATACTTTTTCCTTTTTTTTGTAATGCACTTTGACCAAATCTGTATATCAAAGAAATTAGAACTTCTTCTTGGATAACAAATCCTGATAACATGATACATTTTGTATTGAAATTTGTAAACACATTTTAAGAAAAAAATGTATTCCGTTTAATTGCAAAGGAAGGTGAGGAAGTGTAACTTAATTACTGAAACTTTTGGTGTGACAGATTATAAGAATAATACCGTTTTGTTAGGAAAATGTAGCATCTCAGAACAGAAAAACCTGGAACACTCGGTATACGCATTGGCTATTAACTGAAGAATT
Organism: Prosopocoilus inquinatus; assembly: GCA_036172665.1. Classification (NCBI taxonomy): domain Eukaryota; kingdom Metazoa; phylum Arthropoda; class Insecta; order Coleoptera; family Lucanidae; genus Prosopocoilus; species Prosopocoilus inquinatus. Next base: position 7,632,234 of record CM069873.1, read on the forward strand.
TAAGCATGCCGCAAATATTTAAACTTGTAAATTAGTTAAATTAATTACATCATCACCAAAAAAAAAAACAAAACATCAACAATATGTTCCATGAAAAGATGCAGACGAGCAAACGTACGAGTGAAAGTACAAAAATATTTTACGGCATCATCAAACGAAACAAGAAGAGAAGAAAAAAAAACGAAAGCTCAATTCCGAACGGTCAAAAGAGAACGTGTAATTTGCATGTTGCGTAAGGGGCCGGTTAAGAGAGATTATCGAAAGAATTTCGTGAAGCAAATACGCCTGGCTTTTAAAGTGATACCCAGACGCGCGTGTCTGTTCCCGAACATGTATGTAGCGATTGTTTCATTTTTTACAGGCAACTCAATATTACAGAAAGAAGTAGGAAAGGAAGAACATTTATGATGCGAGATCTCTCGCCTTAAAAGCTTGAGAAAGATCGATTGCTGGATTTTATGATTCTACATACGTGTTCATGAACATGTACGCGCGTCTTCGTTTACGTTTCCTCTTGACATACTAGTCGTAAGTTAGGTAATCACCGCGTGCATATTTTCTAAGTTAATTAGCATGTCAGTAAAATCACACGCTGTATAACGAACCTTCAACTGTAATTTATTTTTTTCTCCGATCAGAATGATTCTAAAAACGTTTCTAAGCGACTTTACGTGGTGGGAAATTTGCATTTCATAAATCAAGTTTTCGTGTGGGCATAACTCGAGGCAGTAGATACAGGATGCTATTAATCAGAGGAGAACTGGATGGATATGAGTTACTGACGGAATAGAAAATGATGGCGCGAGATAATAAATTTGATTGTACAACTTGTTCTCTGAGAAACCGAAAATCTAATGTGAAATTATGATAGCTAAGCAACTTTTAATATTTATGACATATTTATTTTTATACGTAGAGCAAACAGGTTTTTAGGAAAACAAGAATTAAAAAAAAATTGCGAAACAACCGTTGAAGAATCCAATTTAAACTTTTTTTTACGTTTGTAGACAGTTTTCTGGTAGCTGGCCGGAATTGACCAATAACGAAGCTCGCTTTTAGCGCCAAAATTTCAAAGTAGTCAGTCATTAATAGCCGGCCGGAATTGACCAATGATAAAGATCGTTTTCAGCGCTAAACATTTCAATGTACTCAGTCATTAATAAAGCGAGGATTAAAAAGTCCCTGCCTCAGTTTAGGACTTAACCTAATGGGCGTTTTTCCTTCTTTCGCAAACTACGCAAAGTTGCACCTAAGCGAGGATTGAAAATTCCCTGCTTAGTTTATTAGAAATTCCGCCACCCAATTAATTTAAACTCTAGTCAACCACGTAGTAACGGAAGTCTCCGCTGCGACGGTACTATTTCATCCTCGCTGTAATCATTAATAGCTGGCCGGAATTGACTAATGACTAATTAAAAAAAAATCGTAGTTTAGTTTTGTTATGACTTCGATCACACTGTGCCTCTTACGTTATACTTCTACTAGCATATTTAATTAGCGATAACTCACGAGCTATAAATAGCGTGAATTTGCTTAAGCATTTATTATCTTGATGCAGTAATCCTACGAATTGTGATTTTAGTTTACCAGCGGGTGACACAGTTTCCGAACTTGTTATTATCATCACTTATCGGAATTATTTGCGTTTCGCTACTGGCATCATCAAATTTCTGATAAAGATGCGCTTAAATTATTAAAAAAAAAAAGTGTATAGAAAAACAGAGTCGAGTTCTCGCATCAAGTTACACAATGACGTCAGAAAACCGGCGCCACGACGCCTGCTGGATGCCAGAGTTTAATCGCATTAATTTTTCTCGACCAGTACACGGTCACGGTATAAGATAGACAGGTGTATCGACGAGCAGGAGATTCTAGGATAACGCGAGAAAGAAAACGATATATAGGGCCCTTACCCCTCCTAGCATTGCGCTTTCTTTCTTTCTCTCTCTCGCACATTCGCCTGTCCATACCGAATGCCACGTCGGCATACTTCAAAATCTTTCACCGTGCACACGTCCAATCAACTTGTTGCGTAACTCCGCACCGACCAATTAATTCATTTACTCTCATTTCGATTAATTAATTACTTAACGTTAATTAAAACGCATTGATCGGCGCCGGCTTTAGCACAACAACGCTTCGGTAAAAAAAAAAAAGGCGCGTTACATCAGCAACATTAGCGGAGCTGAGCAAAAAAAAAAAAAAATTACAACGTATCGCATTTTGTGTGCCGAAGGCATTAGCGCAAATAAGAGGCGATTTCGAGGCTAATTTAATTTCGACGCTTAATCTCCGAACGCGCTCGCTAATAAGTAAATAAATGTGGTGTATAAGCAATTAGGCTCGAAATGAACTCCGGCGCTAAGTTCGTTGGACTTGACGGGCTATGCTGCTATCACAAAGGAAATTCTTAACGATAATGTCGAACGTAAATCATCGTGATGAATAACTGTTACTTAACGGGCTATTCTTGATGCTTCACTTTGCATAAGCAAACCATTAAGTACATTTTTATTAATCGCTTTATTAAATCTTCGAACCAATTTTGGATCGCCATCTCAAGTATTGATTTTTCTTTTTTATACATTATGTTGGCTGGATTTTTTTTGTTTCAATATTATATCAGAGGACGGAGGTAAAATAAACCGTTAGTTAGGTCTCTGATTCGCTATGTTCTTTCTTTTCCCTGACCGTAACAAGGGCTGAGGGTAAACGGGCACCGCATTCTACTTCGATAAGGGCCGTACAAATTACACGTAACCCTTTATGAGTATCTATTCAGTATTATGGAACTTTGCACTTACCGGGGCCGTTCTTCCGGCCCCGCCCACTCCCTCACAATGATATTGGATACTGGAGAAGCCATCCTCACGCTTTGACTTCTTATCTTCGCATTCATTCACCTGTGGATATAAAACCTACCCCCTGGTGGATATTAGCATACCTTTGCACTTACCGCGGCCGTTCTTCCGGCCCCGCCCACTCCCTCACAATGATATTGGATACTGGAGAAGCCACCTTCACCCGTTGACTTCTTATCTTCGCATTCATTCACCTGTGGATATAAAACCTACCCCCCGCTGGATATTAGCATACCTTGCCTCCCGTGCATAGGATAGCGTGAGTATCAAGCACCATTCCGTACCGATCCAGCCACATCATCATGTCAGACCGTTCTGGATAGCTCAATGCTAACACCTGATCAGGATATATAATACAACCGATTGTTTTGCTGTTTCTTTCATTGAAAGCAGCTTTCTGTGTACTCCAGTTCAGCTCTAAATTAAACTATAACGTATTCCAAAAACGAGTAAACACATTCAAAGAAAATGCTTTTCCATTCTGCTTTCTCTCTTATTTAATCTTTCAAATCCGTTCATAAACCCAATTTAATACATTCAACCTTCTCGGAGCTAAATTATTATCACTTGAAATAATCGCCGTTGCGAATTCTAAATCACGTATTACATCAATCAGTGTAAATTACACGCCACGTCACGCTTACAACGTCGGCGCTTTATAAATAATGCGCGCCGTCCTTAATGGACTTACTTTGGAGTCCTCTTTGTTTGCCTGACTTTCCGTCTTTTTCGTTGCGTGGAAATGGCCGGAAAATGTGCCAAAATTTTTCGCCGTTAAACGTGAATTGGAGCATCTGTTCGGGGCGCGACGAAAATAGTTTGGATGTAAGTAAGTAGGTCGCGTTTAACGCACTTTGTCCGAAATTTGTGGGAGCCAATAAGTTAGCGTTCAAACGCTGATGGGATAAACAATTAATTTTTCACCGTAACGTGTGTGTTTGTGTGTGTGGGAAGACCTAAATTATCTGGGGCGAGGAAAAATCGCTGTTTACCTTTTAACATCGATTAAACATCTCTCTCAGGTCTTTGAAAAATTATCTCTCTTTGGTTGGTTTTTGAAAAATTATCGCGGCTTTTAGAAGCTAAATAAAACTGTTATTATTATGGAAATTCAAGAATAACCATCGTTTGGTAAAATCTTCATACCTTCTAAATGAGACTAAACGTTTGTTGATTACTAGAGATCGGAGTCACATATTTTGACGTCACAACTTACTAAGTATGTTGTCACGATGCACTAGAATAGGGGTTCCCAACGGAGTCGATATCGATCCTTTGGGGTCAACTCAAATAAACGAAGAAATTGATTGTCAAAATAAAAATAAAATGCACTCGAATCGTATGGAAAAAATAACAAAAGACAATCGTCGATGAAGTAATGACGAAAATACAAATTGAGAAAAACGGACAGTAAGTCGTCAAATCGATGTCAAAACCGACGAACTAGTCAAAAAATTAATCTATAAAGATGAACAGTTCACAATAAAAAAATAAATAAAGTCAAATCGATTAATAAAAAAAAATACAATAAAATCGAATTGAAACAAAAGACGATCACTGATGTGGTGAGGACGAAAATAAATATTGTGCAAAACTAACATTACGTGAAATCGATGTAAAAAATGACGAACACAATCAAAAATTTAATTTGGAAATTAAAAAAAAGACGAACAGTATATAAAATATGAATAAATCAAATATAAATAAGTAAAATAAGTCAAATCGAACAAGAGCAAAAAGAAAACAGAAACGACGATTGACGGAATCAAAATATAAAATAGAATGAACTTCAATCACATAAAAAGTAGAAAAAAACAAAACAAAAGACGATCGGCAGATAAAAAAAACAGAAAACGATCTAAGAATTAAAATCATGTTAAATAACATTTAAAAGAAAACAAAACACGATCGATAGATAATTAAAAAATATGATCCTGTTAAATAGATTTAAACAAAAGAGAAAACGTGAACAAAAAATGATAAATTGATAGTTAAAAATCAAACAACAAACCGAATGAAATCGAATCAAAAAAAGAAGAGAAAAAAACAATCTATTGATTGAAACCTTAAAAATTGAATGAAATAAAGTCGAATAAAATAAAAATGAAAGTAAAAATTCTGCAGTCAAATCGAATCAAGACAGAAAGAAAGAAAATGGAAGAGAATCAAACTAATCACACGAATATAAAACCAAATAAAATCGAGCCAAGAAAAAAACAAATGTTCGATCCGATCGCTGTACAATGCAAAAAAAAAATAAGGAGAAATCATGTCGAATAGAATTACAGATTGGAATTTGACAAAATTTTGATTCAATGTTTGAAAAATAATTGAAGGGATGTCGATGGAAATTTCTTTTCTTGTAGGGGGTCGATGCTTGAAAAAGTTTTGAAACCCCCCTGCACTGGAAAAACTCGAGCAAGAAAATATTTCAAAGGCATGACTCTATACTCGAAGTATTCTGGAAAGGATAAAAATTAATTCAAAATAATTTTGTCTTTATTTCACACAGTGGCGTAGCGACAATTCATTTCGCAAGGAGGCAAGCTTTATATTGATTTATAATGCAAATAAATAATTTGTTGAATTAAATATTACATAAAATATAAAATAAAAAATAAATAAATGTCGGGTTTTGTTGCCACGTCAGTGGCGTAGCAACGGATCGTTACGTCAGGGTGTAAGTTGCTTAGCACAGTCGTCAGTACACAAACATAACAACGTAATAACATTTTCTGTAGCAGAAAAAATGTGAAAATGTGAAATGAACTTTATTACAACAGGAACATCATTATTATTAATTGATTATTTGTCAACAAATAATTCGGGAAGCCCTAACATAAGTTTCGTAAATTATTTTTTACAGTGCGCATAAAAATTCACCACTTACATAATTTATCCGCCAAACTCAAAATAAATCTCAAAAGTTATTAACAACTCCTTCCTTAAAGATGACGTCAAAATATGTGATTCCGGTCTTTACTAATTACGGACCCGTAGCCCTGGAGAGTCAAATCGCGAAAGTTTCCCAAAAAAGAAAATATTTCATATGACGAAGATTTACAATATGGCTTCAAGAAAGTATAAACTTACCTATCAAATCGAATCAAACATGAATTAGCAATAGATGATCATCTTTCGATTACGCAAGATGTAAATGCAAATGGTATTCTGCAAGGATCCATTTTAGGACCTATTTTGTTTCTAAGGCCTATATTGTCACGCTTAAGGTGGCGACGTGCTTAGCGGCTGCGGCTGCAGCTGCAATGTCAAAGTCGGCTCGTTGCGGCGTTTACGCTATCAGGGACGGATGACCACGGTCAATCATGTGGCCCTAGATGAAGTGGCGCGGCATCAGGGGTGTGGTGATGGCTTCAGCTGGCAGGCTGGTGCGGCTCACCGGAACTGGAGTTGACCGGGTTGAAGTCGGCAGCTTCTGGCTGGGGATTGACGTCGGTGGCAGAGAGGCGTCCTACGATCGGCGTCAGGATGCTGGCGATCTTGGGTCAGCGTCCTTGGTCATGGAATGGTTCCGGGTGGCTCCCCTTCGTCAAGATGGCAGATGATGAAAGTTCGGAGTCGCTCCTGGATCGACTGCGTGGGCGGCTCTCCTTCTTACAATAGCACTGAGCCTGCCGGAGTCTGGTTTGACTGTTTGTCCAAATTTTACTCGCACTTTTTATACCCAATTTTTGTTGATTCGCGCAATGCGTTATTTGTAACATGCCCGACGTTCAATTATATTACCTACTTGATGAAGTCGTTTGTCCAAATTGTCGCGATTCTGCCGATGTTTTATTTTGAAACAAGAACCGTGTTCTATCGGATTACCTCACGCATTATTACGATACTGTTTGCGAGCCGATAAAGATGTGTCCAGGTTCTTATTAGCGAAAACATAAACGCAAACCGCACAAAGTTGCGTGCAATATTACTTCCAGATCTTCCTCGGGGTGAAATAGATCCCTTTCCAATTAAAGCCCGTCACATGAAATCACCCCGAAAAAAATACACCAAAACTGGCCAATACCAGAAGCCAAATGCAATGTCCCAGATACCTCTCCACGTTCCCACATGATTATTTTAGACAATGTTGCCAACGTAAGATATTCAAAAACTCTCAACGTCAAAAAGGAAAAGAAGCTGTTACCAATTGTGACCATTCACAATTGGTAACAGCTTCTTTTCCTTTTTGTTGTCTTAGTTGTTGTCATAGTTCCCATGAAACAGAACGTATTATTTGAACGTGAAATGGCAAGGTGACTTAAGAAACAAAAAGAAAAAAAAAGAAGAAACAACGAAACGATATTTTATATCAAATCAGAACAACCAAGATTTCTCCAGAAACTGCGTGGGCGATTTTAAAATGTAATAAACTTGTAGGTATCAAAATTTTACTTCAAAATCAAAATGGTCCCACGTTTATGAGCTGCTCCTGCTTATTTGATTTTTTTTTTTTTGATAAATCCTTTCCTACCTTCAACTAACTTTCCCGTTCGTATAATAAGGTATAATAATAATAACAATAATAATATATATTAAAGTATGTAGTCCAGATGTTACAAGAAGACTTTTGTACGCATAACATTAATGATGGTGATTTTTCCTTACAATTCAATTACGACGACGATAAATTGAATTGAAACCAACATAATGACACTCCTCTTTAACAAGTTAAATTCAGAGTGCAGCATCCGCTGAAAAAAAAAGACCAATTGAGGACGAGTTCTGGCATTTCAAGGTCCACTGACAAGTATTACAGGTATTATGCAGCGCAGGTTATTGCGGCCACCACAACAGCTCACGACTTTTTCATTATCTCATCGAAGCGGTTTCCCTTCTTCTTCTTCTTCTTCTCATCGTCGTCCAAGACGAGAAGATAAATGTAGTGCGTACATCCGAAGGCACACACTCCGTGTTTTTACCACAAACCTCATCTCAGTCATCTCCCAACCAAGTCCAGCAGAAAAAAAACTCTGCAATCTCTTGCATTATTGAAGAGGTTTTCTACGACGACGTGTGCGTCTGTTTTTGTTTATGTGATGTTGATGCAACTATGTACTTCAATGTAACGGTAAAATTGATGGTGCGGAATGGAATCTATTCCCGGAGAGTTCTTTTTCTTTATGGTGCATGCCCATATATGTTTGACTTTGAAATTTGGCTTTTAACGTGTCATCGTTAACTGACTTTACAGTTTCGTGTATACATGTGCTCACCTCCTCCTCCATATAGGCAAGGCGTGACGTGGCAGAATATTTACAGAGGTGCAACGCACGTATTAAATTTAATTAGCAAGAGAAAGATTATTGGTGCTGTCGTAAAATTAATTTTGCTTCATCAGAGTAGTTCTTAAAATAATTAATTTTTCTCTTTCCTTTCATGGGTATGAAGAATCTCCATCTTCTCTTCTCTGCGGCTTTATTTATTTTATCCAGTCATATTTTTCTTGACCTTCCATCGTCCTCTGCTTTCCTTTATTGGCTTTGTTTCTGGTATCGTCCTCCGCTGGTACATCATTTCGACATATACTTCCATCGATTTTCTTCTGCAACTCGTTGCTTTCATGGGAATAAAGATTCTCCCTCTAGAATTCCTTCAAATCCCTTTCTTCTCTGCGGCTTCATTTATTTTATTCAGCCATATTTTTCTTCACCTCTCATCGTCCTCTGCTTAGTTTTTCCTTTATTGGCTTTGCTTCTGGTATCCTCGTCCTCCTCTGGTACATCATTTCGACATATACTTCCATCGATTTTCTTCTGCAACTCGTTGCTTTCATAGGAATAAAGATTCTCCCTCTAGAATTCCTTCAAATCCCTTTCTTCTCTGCGGCTTCATTTATTTTATCCAGCCATATTCTTCTTCACCTCTCATCGTCCTCAACTTAGTTTTTCCTTTATTGGCTTTGCTTCTGGTATCCTCGTCCTCCTCTGGTACACCATTTCGACATATACTTCCATCGATTTTCTTCTGCAACTCGTTGCTTTCATGGGAATAAAGATTCTCCCTCTAGAATTCCTTCAAATCCCTTTCTTCTCTGCGGCTTTGTTTATTTAATCCAGCCATATTCTTCTTCACCTTCCATCATCCTCTGCTTAGTTTCTCCTTTATTAATTTCTGGGTATTCTACAGCAGTTCAATTCCACATCTTAAATTCTCTTGTAATACGAAAGGCGACAATGAATTCGTATAATTAGAATAGAATTATGTAATTCCGGGCTAAAAGTATTTCTTCGTTACACTAGGAAGAAGTTTTTAAATGGTGTTAAAAATCCTTTTAGAGTCACAAACAAGTTGGACAACGCGAAAGCTTGTGTGATCAGTGGTCTTCATACGCCACGTTAAAAACTGGATTTTGGAATTTAAAAGAGGAAGAACAAAGATGAGTGAAAGAGGAAGATCAGATGTCAAAGATGAGTACCACTTTGGAAAACCGGTTTCTGTGACCACTCCGCAAGACCAAGACATTGGTTGAGTGTGAATTTGATAGAAGGTCGACTATTTAATTGGGTTCAAACGTCCAGCAGAAGCACTGCCCATTTCCTATGAACGTTTGCCTTGACACAATTCATCAAGACTTGGGTATCAGAAAGCTTTCGACCAAATGGATTTCATGATGCTTGAACGCGTCCGATTGACAACACCGAAGGTAATCTGCGTCGTTTCGAAGAAGATTCCTCAAATGTTTTGGATAGGTTTGTTACTGTAGACGAAACCTGAGTTATTATATGATTTTAGAAGGGCTTAAACGTCCAGCAGAAGCTTTGCCCATTTTCTATGAACGTGTGCTTAACACCGTTCATCAAGACTTGGGTATCAGAAAACTTTCGACAAAGTGGATTACATGATGCTTGAATGCGTTCGATTCACAACGCCGAAGGAAATCTGCGTCGTTTCGAAGATGATGCTTCAAAAGTGTTTGGATCGGCTTATTACTGTAGACCCAACCTGTGTCCAAAATTATGAGCCAGAGGCTAAAAGACCAATCCAAAGAATGGATGCATTCTGGTTCCCCACGACCCAAAAAACTTCAAGAGTTCAAAAATCGACTGGCTTCAGATTTCTGGGGCAAAGTTGGGATAATTTTGATAGACTATTTGGAACAGGGTTGTTATCTAAATTACTTACGAAAATCGTGGGAAAATGCTGCGAAAAACTTGCTAAAGTTGTTTTCTTTTGGAAGAGAACGCTCCTGCTCCCAAGTCATTGAATGCACTAAAAAAAGGAAATGAAATTGGTTTTGAATTAGTTAAGCACCAACCCTATTTTCCGGGTTTAGCACCGTCAGTCCATCAAGTGTCCCCAAAATTCAAAAGAAAAATAACCAGTCGAAGGGTAAAGGATTTTCGACAAATGACGAAATTGTCCAAGAGTGGATTTGCAGTCAAGGCCAGATTTTTTTAAAGGGCTTAGAATTGCTTTATGAACGTTCTACAAAACGTGTAGTATGTCTTAGACGACGTATCTTGAATATGGTAGGCCAAGTACTTATCGATACTCCCCTGTATACGTTCAAATTTTTATTTAAAGTTTTCTCTTCTTTTGCAAATATCTCTCTCGACGTGAAATTTTTAATTTTCCTCATTTTCGTAAAACCAATGCCTTTAATACGTGTTTTACTTCTTTTAGGGCCGGTTTTTCAATCACAAGTTAACTTCAGCCTTCAGTTTATTCCCATGAAAAAAATTGTCTTCGTATTTGTTACCATGGAAATAAACCGAGAGTTAGGGTTAACCTGTGATTGAAAAACCGGGCCTTAAGGTTGCAACCAGAACAAAAGAGAACAGCATTGGCCTCAGTATGGACCCTTGCCTTACTGTTTTGTGTTTTGCCATTTTCAAAGTTTCAAATTTTCTAATAGTTTTCTTTTCTGCTCTTGGCACTGGCATTTAAATTAATGCCACACAAAAATTTTCTTTTCGGGGGGGAGTTGGACCCAATATGTTTTCGATCAGATAAGTTAATTGTCAAACAAATCCAGCAAGCCTAGCCTCCAATTGCAAAAAAGTTTTCTATCTATTGAAATTTGAAGCAGAATACACATATGGTGCCTTCACCTTGTCGGTTTCATCGAAAAACTTAAAACATGTTTGTACGTTTGATTGCAAAATAACAACTCGAAATAAATAACGGGATGACGTAAGCCGTCGCCAACACCCGCGCTGAAAACTGGATTTCAGCACGCCCTGAAATGTTTCTGGTTGGGGCAGGTACGTAACGACGGAATTTTGTGGGCAGAGAACATTCCGCAATTATTTGCGATTGTTTTTCGCGCGCGCGCGCGCGCAGAAATTTTGAAAACCTTTCATTATTGCGCGCCGATTTCGAAATTGCGTTGGTATTTAGAAAAAGGTCAGCCAGCGGTGCAGAGCATTGACATAGTGAAAAACCGTAACCTAGAAATTATGCATTACGTCGATTGAAAGTGAATATTTTCATCCCACGTGATGAGAAAATATTAAATATACCTACTATTTATTACAGCATTCGCTTTTGATTTTCCTTCCTGAACCGGAGCGCCCCGGAGCTTGAAACATAACATACGATCCCAAAAACGAGCTTAGCCGTTCATTTGTAATTGTTTTGTTAATTTATTGCCTGGTGTAATATAAATAATGTAATGTGGTCGAGCACCTTGTGTCCAGCTGCTGCTGTAACCTACTTACATAGAATAACTATTTTCAAGTTTGTTTCATTGCTACGATTTCGCAAGAGCAATCGAAAACGCCGCCGCTTTTTTAAATGGTTATTCATGCGTATGTGCTGCGGATTATTTTATTTTTAAGCGTGACCTAAGCGACCGGTGCTCGTTCAAAGGCGCCAATTTTAAATTTAGATTTCGTAAATAAACACCAGATGCGAGATTTTAAGTAATATATTTCGAATTTGCAACGGGCGAAATTCATTCTTAAAGTTCAATTTTCCTCCACGGTCGCCACTCGCCAACAACAGCGTCAACAACGAATTAGTCGAGACCTCTATCAGTATAAACGAAAACTTATTGGACAGAGATGAGTTCTAATTGGTTGATGATCAGTCGCAGTCGCCGGCGACCAGCGAACGTGGAGGAAACCGAGCTTTATTTGCAATTGATGGATTCGTACAGTTTTCGATTTTTAATCATTTTAATACAACTTAATAGTAGTTTTAGTATGAACTGAAAGGAAATGAAAAATACAAATGGTCTTCAAGTGCTTCTTTTTCATCATGAAACTTTCTTAACGGTCTGTTGATTTTTATTTTACAAAATTATACCGAGTGTTATTATTATTATTTCAATGTAAAGGAAATTAAGGACACATATATTAAACAGTATTTCCCATGGCATTTACTGAGGCGTACAATCTAAGATCAACTCCCAGACAATTAATTCCAATTAAATCGGACAGTATTTCTTGGACTAACAATAACTTATGTTATAATCGTATGCCGTATCGAATTAACAATGGCCCCGCGTCTTTCTGAACGCAAGCGCGCGAATAAAGCCGGCTCGTTACGCAACGACGACAGGTACACATGCCCTTATACAGATTCAGATAATCACAGTCACAGTCACAGTCAAATTACCGTAACAACAATGCAAGTAACAATACAAGAGAATGATGGATGATGGACTGACGTCGGGCTCTTGACAAGGACGCACTCTGACTCACACGCCTGGCTCCCAAATAAAAATAAATATTACATAAAACGCATAAATAAATGTTGAAGTAGTCGTGCCGACAAGGCAAATATTTGACTTTCGTCATGCACAATGGTTCGCGTTTGCTTTCCAAAACAAACCAGTTAATTCGTTATTGTTTGGATTCAATGTGGCATTTTAAGTTTCTTTTGAGTAGACGTAGTTTTTGTAAAAAATAATACATATACCAGGTACGCCACTGCAAGTAAACGCACAAGAATGTTCATCATAGCTGTCTAAGTTTTATTGTAGGTCCACAATGTATAACAATCATTAAAGTTGCCCTATCTGTAATATGAGTCTAATATCCACAGTTTACTTCAACTATTACGAGTGACATACCATTTCAAATTGGGTTTGTCGATATGTGTTGTGTGCCTACTTATGGTGGCGCACCCGGTATAGCATCAGTGGTACAGTTGCGGCCCTTGAAAACTGGTACACTGAAAACTGACATCAATGCCAAAAATTCTTAACTTTGTAATACGTAAATCAAACCTTAATCTATCATTTTAATGCAGTGTCAAATTTGACAAATCCAAAGCAGAATGTACAATGATTTGAGTGACGTTTTAAAACTTCAGATTTAGGATCAATTTACGCCACTGAAACATTGCATTTGTCAAAGTATACCAGTTTTCAAGGACCGCAACTGTACATACACCATCTGCAGATTTATTAGTTTGTGAATTTAAAAAAAAATAATTAACTGATTATTCAGTTTATTTATAATACTGTCCAAGTTAACACATTTTAATTTTACAGATGGTCAAATTTGCGAAAACGTCAACTGTCTATGCATATCTCGAAAGCAGTTGAGTCTCTCGAATTTTTTTAATTTTTTTGAGTAGTTCCTAAAAATACATGAGACATTGAAACAATAAAGGTAATACTGGGGCAGGTTTTTGCAAAAAAGAATAGTTTCTGAATAAGACAAGAAACAAAACAAAATTGAGTGTTGTTCTTTTGATTTTGAAAAAGTTGTTTTTCTTGAAGACAACGAATTCATCCGTCATCACTTCAACAACCCTGTATACATGACCAGTTAAGCCACAAATAAAAAGAAATTCCAATTTGTTAGCCCAAAATACTCACTTTTTCCATCACACTACTTCAGTACCAATTTTTTTCGATCTTCTCCTTTGATTATTGCAATTAAGGGTACTAACACAATGGAGCTGTGATGATAGATGACAGTGGTGATTTTGAACAGCGTTGATATTAAGAAATACTTATTCGAATCCATATCCGAGCTTCGAGTATAAGCAATTATAGCAATTAAAATTGAACGGGCTATACTTCTACGAGTAGAAGAGCAGACGTCTATCGTCTTCATCACAGCTCCGTTGTGAACTCACCCTAATACATCAATGTACACACACTGTACCCTTTGGTACACGATTAGAATGAAAAAAGATTACTTTAACTTCCTTCTCTTCATCTAATTATACTGGGTAATCATTTTCAATCCAGAACATAGGAGATTAGCATCATTACTCTCGATTATAACGTTTTTGATTAAAAAAATACATCAATTAATTAATTATCAAGGGTGGTCTTGCTAATTTCCTACGTTCTTATATTTCCAGAAGGTATACATCCCTAACTGTTACAACATAGCTCCATTTTTAAAACACGTACCTCGCATATCTAAGTACCTTCGCGTATGTAAATGGTACGTGCATTTAGGGCCTTAGTTCTGACGGGGTTCACGATGAAACAGAGCGGTCATTTTTAAACGAATACGTCTTGCATGTGTTAATAATGGTTCGTGTACTTAGGGCCTTAGTTCTGAGCAAAGCCAGGTGGAGTTCATAAGGGAAACAAGATGGTCTTTCGACTTATATAAAAAAAAAAACAAATTATAAATTTTTCATACTTAGGACATTTCTTTAAAAAATAATAACTTTTTTTCTATTAAATCTTGCGTGCAGTTGACTGAAATGTATCTTAAAGAGGGCAAATCCTAAGCGACCAGAAAACAAAAAAAATCTACTGGAGGAGCACTGAAGAGTTAAAATAATGTTTAAATAGCTTTTGGTAAATAATTTTTATTCACTATTTTGAATTGTTCCAATAGTTTAGTTGATTTCCCTCGGTTGGTGAAACCGGACTCATTAACTGCCACCCCCAATTGGGCAAGTCATTCCATAACATAATGCACACTCTAAAAATTACTTAGAACATCCGTAGACGTGTTTAAAATATCCAGATTTTAAGAGATTATTAAAAAATCCCCTTCGAGATGCCCAGTCCACAATAGGAAGTCAAAAATCCTCGCGTAAGTTTCGCAGGATGCCCAATTTCAAGAAACTATTAAAAAAAAGTCCCCAGGTCAAACCTCCTGGGATACCTAGCCTTAAGTAGCTATTATACAAGCTCAATCTCAATCTCCCAAAGTGCTGTATCTCAAAAAAAAAGTGCATGTGAAAAAATTCCCTGGCGTGTCCTGTCCATCCCCAAGCGGCACTCCCTCAGGCCTCCCAGTTCCAAGAAACAAACCCCAAAACAAGCAAATTATTTAATTTAATTCATCTCCTCCTCCTTCTTCTGTAAATTTCCCCACTATTAAGCCCCTATTACCCCTATTAAATTTTAGTTCGCACTCTGCACTCAACTGCAAGTTCATTCTTCCTAACAAACCCTTCCTCAACACAAATTGCAAGAAATATTGTACTTTTCTCGGTTTTGACTTATGACGTGAGATATCAAAAGTCTTGCCAAATTCACAAATTATTCGACTCGTCCCTTTCTCTTCGATCAATGACCTTGAGCCCCCCTCTTACTCTTGAATAGGGACTTAAATAGAATCAGAAATTAATCTCTTCTCATCCCCCTAAATGGATCTTCTAATTTTCTTCTATAGATGACAGCGAATTTTCTCAACTATTCTTCTCCTATCAGGAGAAAAATTATTCACACACTTCTTCTTCTAAAAATATTCATTTCTGCCTTGAAATAAGTGGGAGGATTAGAAACAGAATAATTTTGGCAAAAATTGCCTCATACAAATCTTGCACGGCAAGAATTTCGAATACTAGAGGATCTTTTGACCGCAGGTTGAACAAAATGATTTTCTTAACTCGTCCAGAAAATTAGCCCAGACAAATTTAGGGGATCTTCTGGCCAGTGAATTTCAATTACAGACCTCTGGCAACTTTGACTTATGACTTATTACAAATTATTGCGCCTTATCCCTTGCTCTAGGGTGAATGATCGTAGCCCTTGAAAGGAACGTATAATAACTTCCTCTCATTCCCCTAATCAGATCTTCTAATCTTCTTCTTCATATGACAAGTAATTGTCTCAACTATTCGTAATCCGTAATCATTCTGTCAGCACAGCAATTATACAATCACCTCTTCTTCTGAAAAATATTCATTTCTGCCCGCCTGTTAAATCGGTTCAAATTGAACTTCGCAGCAAGCATTTCAAATACTAAACTACCATGCTTTAAACCACGTATTGAACAAATTGATTTTCCCGTCGACGATATTACCCCATCGAAATTTAGGGTAACTCTTGACCATCTCTTCTAATTTTCTTTTTTTACATGACCACCAATTGTCTCAAGTATTCTTCTCTTATCAATAATAATAAGCGGTAATCATTTTCAGCAGTAAACACCTTTTTTTCTAAAAATATTCATTTCTGCTAACTAGTTAAATTATTATAGGTGGTTGGAAGGATTAAAAACAAAATAATTTTCTTGGCCTGACAAAAAATTGACCTGCCCTGCAAGAATTTGAAGCGTTAGGGGTCTTTTGACCACAAACTGAACAAAATGATTTTCTGGACCCGTCGACGATATTGCCCCATCGAAATTTAGGGTAACTCTTGACCATCTCTTCTAATTTCCTTTTTTATATGACAACCAATTGTCTCAAGTATTCTTCCCTTCAATAATAATAAGCGGTAATCTTTTTGTCAGCAGCAAACACCTTTTTTTTCTAAAAATATTCATTTCTGCTAACTAGTTAAATTATTATAAATGGTGGAAAGATTAAAAACAAAATAATTTTCTTGGCCTGACAAGAAATTGACCTGCCCTGTAAGAATTTGAAACGTTAGGGGTCTTTTGACCGCAAATTGAACAAAATGATTTTCTTGACTCTACCAAAAATTGCCTCCATTCAAATTTGACCACTGACAAGTTTGATACACTTCTAGAGTATGATACGCTCCATAATCGGTTGCCTTCAGCTTCTGAACCACAACATTGCGCCGAATTTCTAGAATTGACCCAAGAATTTATTCAATTCCGAGAGCCAGCCCAGTTGACTTTGAATGGTCCAAAATTAAGACATTTAAAAACGTTTTCAATATGCTAGTAAACAATTGCTTATTGAGAATGGGGCGAAATTAATCAAAGTTGACCTCAGTGTTTTAAGAACAGTTACAACCCACCCAATTTTTCATTTGAAACGTTAATCAACCGATTGGAATCACTGTTTAAAATTTACTTGTACTTCTGCCCACGTTTTTCTACAACCTCGTCAACATTATACCAAAACTTGCCGATCGTCAAGGACAAAAGACATTTCCGAGAGTGTTGTGGTCGTGTTCGACCCGGCGGCACAGGGTGGTTGGCAAAATTTTGCCCACTAACTCTAAAAATGCATCCACATGGTACCGATACATGCTAATTGGCAAGGCCAGAAGCCCCATGCCAGTTGGCAAAATTTGTCCAACTTCTAAAGACTAAAGACGCGTCCACATTATGCCGATCCATGTCATTTGGCAAGGTCAAAAGTCCCGTGGCAAATTTTTTCCAACTGGCTTGCCATTTATAATGTGAATGCAGTGATTTGCGTGCGGCAATTGGCTTTACCAATTGACAAACGTATTTCGGCATAATGTGGACAAGGCTTAAGTTACTGGACATCTCAAATAGGTGATGTCTTTGGGTGGCCCTAATCTTATTAATTCCAGCCTTTTTTTTTATCCTGTCACAAACGTATCAGTAACTCCATATTAAGACTGACATTGACCTCCTATAACCATGACGAGATATTAGCATTACACGCTTCTAAATCACAACCCAAACAGTTAGGATTAAGATAATCGCCGTGAGTGACCCTAATCCCTATTTTATTTTTTATTTTTTCCTTCCTTTTGCCTCAACATACGCGTCGGTAACTTCCAATAATTAAGAGCGACTGCGACCTCGTAGTTTGGCGTGTTTGTTGAGGCAGCTGTCTCGTCGCGACTTCTCACACACCATTTAATTTAATAGACGGCTACAAGATATTGATTGCATCTGTAATGTTGTGACGCTCTGGTAATCTTAAATAAGGTAGCAAGGTAGACTGTACCAAGGACTTGCCTGCGAAATTAGCAGGCGAGGAGCATGAAATTGCATGTTGGTATAATATTATACATGATGGAGGTACATTGTTTCGCAAACAAAGATAACTAACTTTTAGATGATAATGATAATATCTTTAGAAAGAGATCCCTTCTTCATTAATAAAAGAGCCTCGTATTTTTCAGAACCGTTTATGATCAACATGGTTGGTTGATTCCTTTTTGGAATCAGGCAAATAACAAGATCTAATTTTGCCTAGTTCAAATATTTACCCCCCAAGGTGTTTATTAAGTTCAGAGTACATGACCATTTCGAAATTCCTCGCACCAGATACGATCAACAATATTTTTCTTTCGAATTTTCCACGGCGACCAGGATAGATTTATTCCAGCGGCGGATAAACAACGCCATCAGATTTATTTTTAGTACCTGGTCTAGTGTGTCCGACCACGAACGTCTATGCGCAGCCCACGCTCGCCAACATACTAATCTCTTAACATAACACAACGTCAAACTTCTTGATTTTTTTTTTGCCTAGCCTCGAATTTGGATTAATTGCTTAGCTTCGGCGATACGTCGTTAATTACCGTGTAATTAGCGGCACGTTTCGTTTTCCTTCCATTAAAAAAAAAAAAAAGAAACATTGAATTTCTAATGTATGCCGCATATTAAAACGAATGACTAATCGGCTATTATCGTATCTTAATTATGCAATTTAATTGCGCAATTGCCGGTGAGAAAGGTCTAAATGAACAGTAGGTTACTTCGAATATACGCAAGCGGATTTCTATTATATTGCAGGATACGTAGATATAGTTTTCCCATTTTAAAATGGTTTTTATGATAGGGTAAAAAGACCTTGTTGTAAACTCCTTGGTTAACCTCAAGTTCGATGATTAAACCGAGGTTATAAGAACCAATTTAAAATGGGAATACTATAAATAAAACCGCAGTGACATTTTCGTTTTTGCGTTGATGAAAACAAAAAGAAAACAAAATCAAGATCAAACTTGCTTATTGTTTATCTAAATATTAATTTTTAAGTTAGGTAACTTTATGGTTTTTATGGCAAGGTGAAAAGACCTTGTTTTAAATCCATTTATTACCTTCAACTTTGATGAATAATCCTAGTTCGTAAAAACCAATTTAAAATGGGAATACTATAAATAAATCCGCAATGACTTTTTCGTTTTTGCATTGAAAACAAAATCAAGATCAAAGGGACCGTAAATATTAATTTTAAAATTTTATGGTTCTTATGGCAAGGTGAAAAGACCTTGTTATAAATCCTTTTATTACCCTCAACTTTGATGAATAATCCTAGCTCATAAAAACCAATTTAAAATGGGAATACTATAAATAAATCCGCAATGACTTTTTCGTTTTTGCGTTGAACACCAAAACAAAAAAAAAACAAATCAAGATCAAAGGTGATCCTACTAAATGTTAATTTTAAAATTAGGTCACTTTTAGGTCGTTTTATTTTGCGGTTTCGGCGATTCTATTTTCACATCTTCGGCTTCAAACCCAGAAATATCAGCGACCTATTCGAAAAGAATTCTATTCACGGGGGGGGGGGGGGGGGGGGGGGGGGGTTTCGTCAACGAACTAAACGAGACTTTAGAAATAAAAGTCACGTTCTCACGTGCAAATAAATACGGTTTTGCATTCGTTTTGACATTTGACTGTGACTTTTATTTTAAAGAGTTTCCTTTATTTCGATTATGAAACCGCCTCCAGGATGCAAACACTTGGAGTTTCTGCTTCATTTCGAAACACCATTTTTTTTAAAATAATTTAATAGATCAGCGATCGATTCGAAAAGAATTCTTTTCCACCGGCGGCCGGTTTCATCATCGAACCAAATGAGACTTTAGAAAAAAAGTCACGTTCTCAGGTGCAAATAAATACGGTTTTGCATTAGTTTTGACATTTGACTGTGACTTTCATTTTAAAGAGTTTCCTTTGTTTCGATTATGAAACCGCCTCCAGGATGCAATAACTTGAAGTTTCTGCTTCATTTCGAAACACCATTTTTTTTAAATAATTTAATAGAACAGCGATCGATTCGAAAAGAATTCTTTTCCACCAACTTAGAGTTTCTGCTTCGTTCCGAAACACGATTTTTTTGCTAGAAATAAATAGATCTTTTGTGTTTGAAGTGTGACAGTCTTTGTCTCTGTTAAATTATTGGAATAAACTTTTTCCTTCACTATTCTTCATTTTAATCATTAAGCAGAACAAACGAAGACGTGCTGCAGAGAGCGGTCTTCCGAAGCGGAAAATAGCGGTTTCGTTTCGAAGCATAAACTGGAACTGCATTTTACAATGTATACAAATATACATAATCTATTAATTATTTAAGTAGCAAGAAAATGGAAAGAACAAAGTAGATGTTTTGTTGAATTGTTTACAATTATTTTTATAGCAAATTAAAAAAAAATCAATCTGGGTTTTTTTTTAACTTAAGACTTCAGAGTCCATAGCCTGATGTTTGCGTATTACTTTTTGCACTTTCTATAACCGGAGGAACAATTCGATAAAATTAAAAACAATCGGACTTTCCAGTGGATGAGAGGCTTTTAAGGTTATATTTAACCGCAAAAACTGACAATCACTAATTCCATTGATTGATTGAACAAAAATCCTCACATCATCCACAAATAATAAATTGATAGCATCTTGAACAAATTATTTATGCAAACAAGGAAGGACCCAGACGCAAACCCTGAGGCACATTAGAATTTGAGAAAATATTTCTGAATTTCCGCGCTATTTAAAATAATTTTGAGTGCCCACATGTGTTTATTATCAATTAATACTCCAGCTGAGTTGAGATGAGATGAGATGAGCTTTTTGGCGCTGTCAAAACGTCAAGGACAAAGAAGGAAATCCACCAGACCACATCGTAGGTTCTAAAAGGAATAATTGCTAGAGGAATTCGCCCTTCACGACCTTCGTTTGTGAAGCAAGGACAAAGAAGGAATTCCTTCAAATCATTTCATATGAATTTAAGAACAATTTCGAGAGGAATTCGCCCTTTGCCTTTGAAGCAGCCTGCAAATCCTTTTGTAGACAAGACACTAACTGAATATATCGATACTTTTGGGGTTCAGCCTTCGGCCACATTACAAAATATTGAAGCATCGAAGATCAAGGACAAAGAAGGAATTTCTTCGAATCAACAAAACATCTAACCATTACAGGAAAATCCTTGAAGGATGGTCTTCCCGATTAATCTCTAAGAATCAAGAAGGAACATTGTCCTTCATTTGCGAGATGTCATGCAAATGTTTATGAAGACACCGACAGACAATAAAGAAGTGAAGGCAAAAATTAAGGACGAAGAAGGAATTCATCCTTCGTTTGTGAAGCAGCCTGCAAATCCTTTTGAAGACAAGACACTGGCTGGAAATATCGACACTTTAGAGGCCGAGCCTTCGGGCACATTACAAAATATTGAAGCAGCAAAAAGGACAAAGAAGGAATTTCTCCTAGTCAACAACATCAAACAATTACAAGAAAATCCTTGAAGGGTGGTCTACCCTATTAATCTCTAACAATCAAAACGAACCTTGTCCTTCATTTCATAAATCAAAGTCGATGAAAGAATCCCCCCAAATCAGCGACGTTTCATTTTTAGAAGAGAACAATTGAAGGAGAGGCAGCCCAATGTCAGTTTCCAAAGTTCGGAAACCTTGTTGTACCTTGTCCTTCGGATGGCAATTATGACTATGAGCCAAAACTGTAATGCATTTCTATAAAAAATTCGAAAGTCGAAATGGAGGAGCCAAAAGTACAGTCTCTAATAACGAAAAAAAAAGAAGAATGCAGGAAAGCAATCTGGAGGGCCTGAAATAAAACTGCTTTCCAATATTTTCAATCTTCAACACACGTGACTTCAATCTTCAACACTCTGGCTTGACTAGAGATGTTTCTTCCTCATTTTTATAGTGCGTTCTCTCTCGCATGCATGGTTCAGGATGTTTAGTTGGACTTTTGCCAATTCTGTATAACTGATTTTATTATATATTTCGGTAGTGTGGTCCAAAGGTTGACGAAAAAAAAATTCTATGAATCCTTCCACTCGTCATTCATCCCGGCGGCTTCGTTTTTCTCGCTTGATCCTTGATTTAGGTATACAAATCCTGATGATCTTTGAAAAATGAAAAAAAAAGAGTAAATTACATTGAGATGGACTCTTTACGGGGCGTCCAATGCACGTAAAGCTATTAGCTCTTTATGTAGAGTAGTCGCCAGACCACCGAAAAAAAATTACTTGCGCCCCATTTAAATAAATAAATGATAAATTATTACAAAATAAAGACTAATAGTATTTGTTAAGTATTTTTTTCTTCTGCGGTGCCTTCTCAGCCTTTTTTTTTGAATGGATTTTTCCCCTAAACACAAAATATCAAAAATCACAACGCCTCGAAAACGTACAATTTTTTTGATTTCAGAAACGAGGGTAGGCAAAAATAGACCAAATTTTCTATAGCTCGAAATTAAGAAACCAAATATTTCCAAAAAAAAAATTTTATGGACAGTGTGATTTTTAATGACTGTGGTTAATTTGAATTTACCGCGCGAATTTAAACGTGGCGCCAAATTCAAACCATCCCCATTTATTAAAAAGCAGTGTTGCAGAAAAAATTAAGCAAGACGAATAAAAACTTTAAAAAAAAACGTGTTCCAAAGTATTTGTATTGTTACGTTTCTAGGGTTTGAGTTTATTTATTTTCACGAATAAAACACTCGATAAAAACTTAACCGTAATTTAATGAAGCTTAAAAACTAATTTATTTATTACAATTTATTTTCACACTAAAATCTAACTTCGACTATCGCTGCTCGAATTCGACTGACTCGTGAGTCAACTCCGGGCGATTTTATATCTACTGTTGGCGTCTGGAAGTCTCGATGCTGGAAGATTCTAGTTTGCTCGATATGGGCCCCGAACGCGTGACGGCCGATGATACATCGAAGCGGCCGACTTCTTGGCGCCTTGCGCTAAGCCGGTTGGTGCGCCACAGTATAAATTGAGCCTTAAAATACACTACTACCTGAATAGTTCAATAAAAGCCAAAAAAATTTGTTAAATTGTTTTAAAATAAACACGGTTGTTGTTATTATTATTATTATTCCTAATTAGACCCGGTTTTTAAGTACTTTATAATTTTATTCTACACACAGTTATCTTTTAATGATTTAGAATTAGCTTCTTATTGGTCTTAAGCAAACAAAAAAAAAACTTATCCAACTTATTTCTTTGCAGTGTGGAGACTGGATTCAGCTAAAGATTCTGGAAGTAACTCCAGAATTAACGACCTTGGGGAACACCTTATCCGAAGCCTTAGAACTACAGCAAGCCCACGATGAAGTCCTTCGTCAACTGCAAGTAAGTCTTGGGCATTTTTTTTGCATTTTGATTCGGAAACTCAATCAGATTTTAAATTATTTACATCTTAAGAAAATAACTAATTTAACAAAGTATGATCAAATCATGGGATTGTTAGCTTTCTTCGTCTCCGTCATGTTTCAAGGTCGGATAATTTCCATAAAAAAAAAAAAAAAATTCCTTCTGGTCTCACATGTAGAAAAAGTTCAACGATTCCTTTCCTTACGACTCGAACGTTGTTGTTATTAATAACAATTTTACTGTCGCTTTTATCTGCAATAACACGTAAACGGAAGCCGTAAAGCAAGACAAAACGGGCCCTCGGACTTGTTCTAATTCCGTCAGAAGTCGATGGCGCAGAAACCGCTTCTGACTTATGTGCCACGTAGGCTTATTTATTTACACGTCAGAATCGAGCATGAACATCGGAATTGGTCTAAATTTAGAGCACGTCTGGTATAAAATTTCACGCGGTTCCTTTCCCGGCCTCCTTAGTCATCCGGATTTACAGCGAAACCCAATTTTTGCGCAAGTCGCAGAAAAATTTCATACAGAACTCGGAGTGTTCACAAAAGCAAAATCCAATTTTGCAAGTCGCTAAAAATTTAAGAAACAACTAAATAGTCTTCATGGCTTTAAATAATTTAGTCTGCAAGGTAGAGGAACCTTGGGAGGAATCCAAGGTCGATGAGTTTGGCGCCTACTTTTTTGTGTCCAAAAGAGGGAAAAGGGTTTTCCAAAAGAGTTCTAAAATATAGTAACCTAAAGTAAGTCAATGGAACTGGCCCATGTTTTGTAGCCAAAGGAGCAAAAAGGGGTTTCTAAATGAGTTTTAAAATACAGAATGAGTGTGGCCCACTTTTTTGTGTCCAAAGGAGGGGAAAAGGTTGAGTTCTAAAATACAGCATGATTTCGGATTCGTAGGAAGAAAGAAAATATATTTCTAGTTTTGCCTTTCTATGATGATCTAGCTTGCCCTTGGTTTGAAGTGCCATTAACAGTTCTTCATATTAGGGTCTAGTGGAAAAAAAGGAGAGATCCACCGACGCACTGAAAGGATCTCATTTCGTGCAATTAATCCCGAAATTTGAAAAGGATTTCTGGTTTTGCCTTTCTAGGATGATCTAACTTGCCCTTGGTTTATAGTGCCACTATAATAGTTCTTCATGTTAAGTCTGGAGAAAAAAAAAAGACATGCTGAGAGGATCTGACTTCGTGTAATTAATCCCGAAACTTAATCCGTTACGTTCATCGAATTCAAGCGCACAAAAAAGAACGAAGAGGAACGACGACCACGAACCCGAGCCAACCATTACATATTACAACAATGTAGTCCCTCGAGCCGCCGCATTTTTATTACAACAGGTTGTTGTTGGTTAAATACATCGCATAGGCCGGTCTCTTCGGCTTTATTGTCGTGCCTGACCCATAACAAAGTCCTCTTATCATCATCGTTCGAATGCCTTTGTCCGATTCGAGAATCTATCCCCATTATTACAGCATGCGATCGTCCCCATTCAAATGTAAATGCGCTCACCAGATCCGGTCGGTTTTTAAATTAGAGATGAGCGCAAGGCGGGCGTTTTGATCTACAGAATCGTAAAGCCTAAGACATTCACTCTGAGTCATTGATTAATATTTCTATGGTGGTGGTAGTAACAAGCAAGTCATGAATAAATTTCTTTACAAAAGGAACAAGTCAAGCCAACACTGTCTGGAACTTTGTAATGTGCGACGGTCGAAAAAAAATGAGCCTTCAGCTTTTAAGTTGCCATTTAATTTAATTTCAGAACAAACAAAGTCCAGTCGAAGAACTCCTCCGCCAGGCGGACCAACTCATCTCCACGCAAAAACCGAGGGCCGAGGTGTACGCCGCAATGGCGGAGTCGCTGGGGCGCGCCTGGAAGGACGTCAACTTTCACCTTGAACTGCGCAAGCAAATCCTGGACCTCAACGTCCAGTACCACACGAGGGCGCAGGAGTTCTTCGACCGCATGGATGCGCTCGAGGCCTCCTGCACCGACACCCTCGTCCCCATCGAGATCGAAGCCGTGAAGGGCTTCCTCACCAACATACATGAATTGCGCAGGGCCGTACTCGAGGCGCTTATGAGCGCCCTGCATACCGGAAACGCGCTGATCGCCAAGCTGAAGGAACTAGGAGCCGAGGGCACACTCGATTCGAGACCCGACCGAATACGAAGTTCTGTAGAACGAGGTAAGAAGAGAAGTTTAATTTGACTAACGAGAACGAGAGAAGAAACTGCTGGTCTTAGCCTTTCTTTTAAGTGTAAACTGTAGTTGACGTTTGCCAAACTGTTATTTTGTTTTGAAAAAAATTGCATCTGGCAATTGGTTTCGCAGAGCTTTCGGAGAATTCTACTTTATTTACACGAGACTCATTTATATCCCATAAATTTGCATCTGGCGATCGGTTTTGGAGGGCATTTGAAGAATAACTACTTTTCTTACGTGGGATATTCATCTGTATCTCATACTTTCCTTTCGTTTTAGCATTTACAAGCGCCTTTTATTATTACATTTATTATTTAGAAAGTAAAACTGAAAAAATTAACTATTTTATTAAAATTTGCATACGAGATTAAAAAAAAAATAAAGGTTCATTTCTTTTTTTCCAAATCAAGACTGCTTAATTGCTTTTGGATTATACAATTTCCAAACAGTAACAAGAGAAAAGATTAAATTAGAAAAGCTCTCAAAGACTGGTATGCCTAAATAGTTGCTCAAACATTTTCTTGAAGAAATTTGTTTTCTGCTTTTCTGAAACTGTTTCTTGTAAATTAAAGAGAACAAAATTATTTATGAATTAAATGACCAGATAAAAATTTTATGTTTTCCGTGAAAAAATTCAACGAAGGAGAAGCCTCGAGCCATTATAAAATTTTAGAATGCCTCTTTGTTGAAATTTTTTACAGAAAACATAAAATTTTTATCTAGTCACTTAACTCATGGATAATCCTTTGAATAGGAACAAAAATAATTGCGGCTATCGATTAACAGATGGCGCCACGTACTTACGTTTGGAAACCTTTTATTTCTGATCAATTTTATTTATTTGAAATTGTTTTTTTTTTTTTTTGTAAAATCACTTCTTGAACTTTACTAGCTTCACTCAATTGCTTTGAAATAGTTTCCCCACAAATAAAAAAGGCAAAGTTACGTCTCACAATAACAGATGGCGCTACAAATGTTTCTTTATTTACCGTTGTTTTCTCAACATTGTTCTTGAACGTTCTCATGTTTAATTCAAATGCATCCGGATACGCAAAATATTTATAGCGGATCGGTTTCTGATTGGTTCTTTCAAAAAAAAAAAAAACAATTAATAAAAAATCCGCAATAAATATTTACCGTTCACTCTATTTATTCGTTTCTCACTTTTGTTTCACTTTTACTTGCACCAAAGTGAGACAAAAGCAGGAAAACAATAAATAAAATAAACGGAGTTGAATAAACGATGATATGTCAAGACCACAGGTAAAATTTAGGTACGGAGTACAACATTATGGTTCAGAGTAACAGATGGCGCTACAAATATTTTCAAATTCTGTCGCTTTAATTTTCTCTTCTAATTTTTATTTACTCGAAGATGTTTTCGAAACTTTGGTTTTGAACGTTCCTATGGTTTTAAGTTAAGTCATTTTGAATGTTCTCCCGACAAAGCAGAAATTTACGACGAGAATTAAGAGATGGCGCCACAAATGGCTTGCACCATGACACTTAAAACATATTTGCCAACGTTCTTCAATTGCTTCCTCCACAAATAAAGAATACAAAGTTACTGTTCACAGTAATAAATGGTGCCGCAAAGAGTACAAGTTTACGGCGCTGATTAAGAGATGGCGCCACAAATGTCCTGCACCGTGACACTTGAAATATATTTCCTAACGTTTTTCAATTGTTTTCCCACAAATAAAGAGTAGGTACAAAGTTACATTTTACAGTAATAGATGGTGCCACAAATAGTGCATGTTTTCGTCGCGAATTAAGAGATAGCGCCACAATTCGCCTGCGCCATGACATTTAAAACATATTTCCTAGCGTTTTTCAATTATTTCCCCACGACTAAAAAAAGTAGGTAGTTTGCAGTAATAGATAGGGCCGAAAATAGTACAAATTTACCGCGCGGATTCAGAGATGGCGCCACAAATGTCCTGCGCCATGACACTTAATACATATTTCCCAGCGTTTTTCAAACAAAGAGTATAAAGTTACAGTTCACAGTAATAGATGGTGCCACAAATTCTTGCACTCTAACTATTTCTGTTTACTGTTTACGTCATTTACAAGCGTTCTTCAGCCGCTTTAAAATGATTATCCGGCAATGATATTTCGAGAAATTAATCCTCACGGTTTTAGTTTAAAGACAATACTTCAGTAAGTGCCCGTGTCTTAGAGAGGGGCAACAAAAAATTCTTTTTTTTTCTCATTTCCGTTCTTTTGAATTATTTCAGACGTACATAAATTCTGTATCCGAAGATATTTATCAGAAATTTTTGAAGTATGACTTACAAATCAGTTTACAACTTTCCCAGCTTGTGAATCTTTTTAGAAATCAAGAAAATCTACAAGTATATTTGTTTAGTGCAAAAAAAAATTTGATTTTTACTTTAGACTTTGAATAAGCTTTAGAATAGGCACCCAAGTTGGTTCGCAATCTCTGCAACCCCTACAGCTACGCCACTGCTGTGGATTTCTTCATTCTAGAATTGATTGTCGATATTTTTTTTTCTTAAACTTATTGCTAATACATTGTAGCTATCTCAATTTCTAGCTTGCGTTACATAAATTAGATTCAGCGTTTCATTTACCCATAAAAAGCTTTATGGCGAAGGAAAACACTACGTTTAAAGCTAGGAAGTGGCACATAACCCACGATTTATGGGACGGTCGTAAACTTGAACGTCAGTCCCTGCTGCAGTTCAAGGAGTGTTCGCCTATCGTAAAATGCATAATTTCGTTTCAGATGCCTTCGCTATTGTTTTAATAATCTTGAGCTACGGCGGCTCATAAACTGCATCGTTCATTAGGGCGAAAGCAATGACGTGGTGGAATAATTTTAGGAAAAATTTCAGCAATTTCTCAAGTGCAAGGCTGGATGGACGAGCTGCACGTAAGAAGACAAGTTCTAGAGGCTACCTTCACGAGGAGGAAGGACCAGTTAGAACAATGCCTCGCGCTGGCCGTACTCGCCGCAGACATGCGAGAACTCGAAGACACGGTGCAAGAGAGAAGAGAATTGCTCGCCAGCACAGACCAACTGGGTAAGTCCCCCCGACGTCTCCCCTCCTCTATCTCGTAAATCACGCCGTGGTTTTAGGCGATTCCGCATCGAGCGCGGAATTGCTGCAATTCGAGCACAAGAAACTGCTTCCAGAAGCCAGGCAGTTACAAGAAAAGGCACTGAAGATCACCAAGGCAACCGAACGATTAGTTGCCTCGGGGTGTTTCGCCGGGGAAGAAGCGACAGCCCAAGCGTATTCAGTACTTTCCACCACCTCCGATTATCTCATCGATCTTCAACAACGCGATAGTTTACTTGACAGAGTTATTGCATTCTTCAGATCTGCACAGGCGGTAATTATCCCTTTCCTCCTCCACTGGAAGAAAAAAGAATCACCATCAAAGTTCTTTTCAGGCGTTAACAAAACTGGATCAAATCGAAATCCAACTAACCACATCGGACCTACCAAGAACTTCCCCGCAATTAGCCCAGCTGCATGCCCAAAGTGCTCGAACCATAGAAGAAGTCGTCGCTGGACCGTTGGAAGAAGGCCACGCCATCCTCAATGTAACCGGCAGGGGGCGAAGTGGAACCGAAGGAATCAAACGAACGGTAGAAGAACTGGAGAATAGGAAGCTCTACCTGGGCAATCTCTGCGTGGCTCACAAAGAAGAAAACCGTCGAATAAACCAGGCGCTGAATACGTTCCTGGAGAGGCAGAGCGAAATCTACTCGTGGCTGGTGGACATCGCGGAGGCGTTCCTTCAAGGACACGGAGACATGGGAAGCGACTTACCGATGGCCAGGGACTTCCTGAACTTGCATAATCAATTGCTTAATGACTTACAAGTACGTAAATGAAAGGTCGACTCATTTACTTTTGCAACGTGCGGGAAAATGCAATCTCCCGAGGGCGTTCAACATAAAAACTCCCCCTGCATAGTAATTAACGAGAAAGATCGAGAGAACTCACAATCAGTGTTTATTCCACCGTGCGCCGTACGCCTTTCTAATTAACGTAACGTTTGCTTTGTTTTCAGACGAAAGGAAACGAAATTAACGTTTTGTTACTAACCCTACCCCCAATTTTGGAGTACCTCGACGACGGCCAGCGGCGCGAGGTGGACGAAAAAGTGGAGGCCCTCCATGAACGCTGGATTAAGTTGAAGAATTTGTTGGAGAGAAGGCTCGACCTCGCTGCCATTTACGTCAAGTTCCACGCTGAGGCCGACATCGTCAACAAGGAAATTGACAATCTGGAGTTGAGTTTGAATAAGGGAACTGGAGCTTTGAGCGAGGAAGCTGCTCATAATTTGGAAATCGCTTGGGAATCGTTGATACCCTTATACCAGTCGGCCAAAAATACTGGCCTTACGTTTACGAACGAAGCGAGACAGGTAAGATGGGGTTTGGTTTATGCAAAATGAAAATTTGGAGTTTCATTTAGTATTGGTCGCTTTTCCTGCTTGGTTTGGGGACTGCTGCTATTGGTTATCTTCGATCACGTGACTGACTAATGATTATTACTCAATAAGTAAACGACGAAAGCCAATTCTCCGAATCTCTGAAGCAGGAGAAGCAGCTCCTTCTGGTTCATTTTTAGTTTTTTTCTTGTCGATTTTGTTGCAAGAATTTGTTTTTATTGGGAAGTGGGAAAAAGTTCTTTTGAATATTTTTGGCTTCTTCAAAATTCATACTCTTCATGATTGTTCTCGAATACAGAATAATTTATCAAGCAAATCTCCTTTCAAAAATTCTCCCAAGCTAATCTAATTCTCCGAAATTATTTTTTTTTACCAAAGTTGGTAAACAACTCTTTGCTTTGAAAGATCTCCAAAATTCTTTCCCAATATTTTCGAATTCGCCCTCCTTCCTTTCAGTTTCTTCAAAGCTGGTCCAGAAAACCTTGCGACAATCCTTTTTCTTTATTTTCCAGAAAACCTTGCGACAATCCTTTTTCTTTATTTTCCAGAAAACCTTGCGAGAATCCTTTTTCTATATTTTCAAATACCTTTCGTACTGTGTCTCTTTTCTTTGCCTTTCTGAGTTGAAACAAAAAAGAAAATAATAGAATTTGCCTATTTCTGTTCTTCCTGAAAGATTGGGTCGAAATTAAGTTCGAATCGAAATACCATCGGCCGAAAAGAAAGCCCACCACTCCTCATCAACGCCGATTTTACAGCGTTCTATTTTCGTTAGGTGTCCGAGCCGTATCTCGATACATCTCGAGCATGTGTGTGCGTGGAGTCGGTGTTGGAGCGACTGAAAGGAAGACAACTCGTGGTGACCCGCGCCTGGGAGACCTTCCGCACGGAACTCGTCGAAAAACGGGAAACCCTCGTCAAGTGGGAGGAAAACATGGTGGAAAGCACCAAGGTAAGTGCCAGTTTGAAAAAAAAAAAATTTGACCCAAACGATTTCAAACGAAAACAAAAACAACCAAGTTGAATTTATTGTTTAATGTAATTGCCAATAAATAAGATTACGATATTAGTCGATGCCAACAACGCAATTCTATATATTCATGTTCCCTTTTGGAAAGGCGATATGCGATTGTGTTTATTTTCGACCAAAAGTTTTGATTTTGTTGCACTTCCAGCGTACTGTTTTAAAATTAGAAACTATTCTAAGATATGCCGCAGGGTTGAGAAGACCGCGACTCCGCTTTTACGATTGCCTCTGCTCACTACTTTTAGACGCCCAAGATGCCCGTTATACCCGTTCATTTAAATGTATCGACGGACGTCGAAAATTACTTACGTCCGAGGCGATATCTTATTTTTGTATATTTTATTATTGTCTGTCAAACGCGCAGCTGTTAGAAACACTTGTACATCCACGTAAGCCCTGGACGTCTAAATATAATGATGCATTACGTATTCACAACGAACATAAACTCATTATTATTATTTTTTTCTCTCTCTCCAGACGATCAATTGGGTCTCAAAACTAGATTCCCAACTCTACCCGGTCATCACAACCGGTGCTACGAATCCGAAGGACTTGGCCACGCACGTCGAACAAAAACTAGAGACGGTCCTCCCAGAAATCAAGAGGGCGCAATGCGAGGTCGAGCAGCGCATCAGGACCACCGAGGCCTTAATGGCGAAGGCCCCACCGATGGACGAAAAATCGCTCAACGTCAGGAACAAGCTCATGGAGATGAACCAGAAGCTAATCGAGATCACCACCGAATACCAAGTCCTCCTAGAACGCCTGGTTTCGTACTTTAACAACGTGAGCGAGCTAGATAAGACCGTCAGCAACTTGAACAGTCAGCACAGCAAAATCGGTCTTCCAAACAACATCGCCGACCTGGAGGCTGCCATAAGAGAGCACGAAACGTCCAAGCAGACTGTGATCGAAATGTTCAAATTTGCCCAAAACGACTGCGAACAGATCATATCAAGGATCAATAAACAAGTATGAAGGTTCTAAATATTCCAGGTCTTCACTTCTTAAACTGTCACGTTATGTTTAGGAGCCTAGAAATGCAGCGGAGCAAGACGTGGCCAAGCTCCAGCATACGGTACGAATCCGTCGTGACAATTGGGAGCGTGACTGGAGCAACAGACGTGACACTTTGGAGGCGCATCGTCAACTGTGCCAGTTCGACACGGATCTACAGCAGATCAACAACACCCTCAATGACCTTGGTAGACAGTTATCGAACGCCAAAGGTCAGTATGGCGAATCCGTGCCGTCAGCGAACGCCGTTTCTTTGAACTTTGTGTACTTCGAGAAAACAATCGAGGTGAGTTTGTTGCCTTCTTGCTTAGCGTCGCGGAACTGTGACCGGATGCAATTAGACGCATGGCTCCATTGATGATTGCGTTTCCAGGTATTAGAGCAGCGAATCGAATCTTTCGTTAAGAAAGGAGAACAGATGCTGGAGCAACAGCACATCCATTCCCCGCACATCGAGCACCACATCAAAGACCTCCAGGACAGATGGAATAAATTCAAGCAACAGGTGGCCGATACCAGAAGGTTAATCGACTTGAGCATCAAATACTTCCAACTGGTCGATGAGGTACCCACGTCAATTAAATAATTTGTTTTTGCATCGCCACTAAAACCATGAAACTTGTTTTGCAGGCTGATGAATGGTTTAGAGAAGGCAGCCGTCTTCTAATGACGATAACCCGCAAGGCAACTACAGTCAAGAAGCCGGAGGAAGCCCAAGTGCTCCTGAACGAAATCGAGACCTTCTTGAAGCCAGGCGAGTCGAGGCAAGACGAGAGAATCAAAGCCATCTCGAAACTCGCCAAAGAAATTTTTGGCATCGACAAGTCCGAGCACGTCAACGACGTTTTGATCCAAAACACGGACATGTTAGAGTCGTTCTCGGCCATCAGCGAGGAACTAAACACGCTTGCGCGAAACTTAAAACAGGCGGAGGAGCAACGCGAGAAGGCGCGCAAAGAACAGGAAGAAGCGCACGCCAGATTGGAAGCGGCCAAGGCGGAAGCCGCGGCGGCTCAAGCTGCGGCACGCGCCGCCGAAGAAGCCAGGAAGGCAGCCGAGACGGCGGCTAAATTATTGAGGGAAGCCACTCTATCTCACAAAGTTGAAGTCGTCCAAGTAACGCATGTCAAGGAAATACCACAGGTCAAAGAAAAAACGCAGGACCTCAAAGCCGAAATCACCGAAGTCGTTGAAGAGGTGCCCCAACTTGAAGCTCCCATTTTCACGTCGCCCCTAAGCGACGCCGTCATCCAAGAAGGTCAGTTTCCCCACCCGCCTTTGCGGGACTCCGGCCTTCATTTCCTTTTTTCTTTTGAAGGATCTAGATTCACCTTCGTCTGTCAAGTAACCGGCGTGCCGGTGCCCGTCGTGACTTGGCACAAAGACAGCATTTCCATCCAAAACAATCCCGATTACCAAACGACGTTCGACCAGGGGCTTTGCACCTTGACCATCGAAGAAACCTTCGCCGAGGATTCCGCGAGGTACACGTGCAAGGCGATCAACGCAGCGGGCTCGGCGGAAACCAACGCCGTCCTTTCGGTTAAAGAAACGGAGCCCGAGGAGCAGCTGATTCCGCCCTCCTTTTCCAAGCTCCTCCAGCCGGCTCAGGCGAAGGAGGGCCAAACGTTTCAGTTCGAGTGCAAGGTCGAGGGCAATCCCCTCCCGACCGTCCAATGGTTTAAGAATGCTGATTGCATCGATAATTCTCCTGATTATATCATTACTTATAATAATGGTGACGCGATTTTGAAGTTCGAGCAAATCTTCCTTGAGGATAAGGCCGAGTACTCGTGTAAAGCGATGAACGTTTTGGGGACGGCGCAGTGCAGCGCGAGCCTTAACATAATACGTAAGTATTTTTGTCATTGGTCTCATCGTTTCGATTTGCAAAATTCGATTTTCAAAAACCAATCATTTATGTGTTGTTGAATGTTGGATGTACATACCAGATAACTATTTTGTAATGTGCTTTGTCCAAAATAATCTGGCAAGTTTCCAATCAAATTGCAAGCCACGTCGCCGACACTAAATCAAAACAGTTTCGAGATTCGTTAAATAAATAGAGGATATTTGATATTAGATTTCGTTTTTGTGTTTTTCAAGTATGCTCTTGAAGGAAGGATTATTTTTTTCTCAAAATCTGCTTCACACCCAAAATCCATTGAAGAATTGTTCTATCAAAATCTTTTTGAAGAAGACCTTAGTTTCGAAAAAGCATTTAAAAATACGAAATTATCTTTGCCATATATGGCAAGGTGGCTGCAACGAAATCACCAATTTAGTGCAGACCTGTCGGTACGCTACGCACAATGGACGTTTGTTTTCGCGCAATAAATAAATTTCTGATACACACAAGACCGACGCGTTTTTTTCAGCTCGAGAGCCAACTGAAGCTCCCGCCTTCCTAGTCCCACTTTCGAACGTGATGGCGAGAGCGGGACAGAAGATAAAATTGGAATGTGAAGTCTCCGGCTTGCCCCCACCGACGCTGTCCTGGTCACACAACGGCAAAACCGTGAAAGAGACGCGCGAGAATAAAGTAAGTCCGAGATTTTGAATTTTGCTCGTTTTTGGACAAACCCAAACAACCTCCCTTCCCATCCCAAACGCTTTCTGCATGCTGCTTACGTTTATTGTTAATCAAAAACAAGCTTCTTCAATCAATTTTTGACCAACTAGTTTGAATTCAGGAAGGAAATTCCAGAAATATCAAACTCATGATTTGAAGATTTTCCTAAAGCTGGTGCATGCGTTTTATTTGAAGATAAAATGGGGAATGGTCAAGAAATCTTTGGAGGTCGTAAAACTGACGGGCAGAAATTGTTTTGCCAAAAACGAACATCCTAATCGAACGCTCATTTTATGGCTCGCTGCGGCGGTGAAAGTTTTAAAATTACGTTCTGGTAGTGTTTGGGCGTATTTTTAAATTCGGCGTACGACGTGGGCAGAGGCGAATTTTAATTTGGCAGAATACCAGCGCCGACGCTCTTTTATTTCGGAAAAAAGACGCCCCCCCTCCACAGACGCACACTTTAACCCATTTCGAAGGATCGCTTTCTGCAAAAAACAATTTCGAGCGAGCACTTCCTGTTCGCCAAAATATTTGGCAAACAACGGGAATGGTTCAGCGACACCGTTTACTCAAACAGGAAGTTTATGGCATTTAGGCGATAACCTTTTTCCACTTCCATTTTGAATCGAATCGGTTAAATTCCTTTTCTTGATAATTTCGGGAAGATTTTTTTTTGCACTTGGAAATTGAATCCTATCCAATCAGGGTCTCCTCAAGTTTTATTTCCTATTTTCATAGGAACAAAATAGAACTGGTCTAAAAATAGTTCATTTCAGCTGCTTCGCGACGACAAAAAGGCAACGCTCATAATCTACGAGGCCTTCCCAAAAGATGCCGGCACTTATGCAGTGACGGCCTCGAACATCGCCGGAGAAGCGTCCAGCACTTGCGGCGTCTCAGTCAAAGGCCGTCTGCCAACCGAAACTTCCGATTCCGAACTAGCCAGCGACATGGAGCCCGTGAAGCCATCCATCCAGCTGGCCTTGAAAGACATTACCGTGACCGAGGGTAACAAAGTGCGCTTGGATTGTGTGATAGTTGGTCAACCAGAACCGGAAGTCATCTGGTACCACGATGACCGACCCGTGAAGGAGTCCCCCGATTTTCAATTGTTGTTCCAAGGTGATAGGTGCACGCTAATAATACACGAGGCCTTGCCGGAGGATGCCGGCGAGTACAAAGTCGTCGCGTTGAATTCGGCGGGAGAAGCGTCTAGCAAATGCGTGCTGGGCGTAAATCCTGCAGCGGCCGAGTTAGAAAAGGACACCAAGCCCGAAGAAGAAAAACCAACTGGATCCCCGCCAAAGTTCAGCAAACTTCTCTCAGACATTTTGGTTTCCGAAGGTGACAAAGTTATTTTGGAAGCCACGGTTACCGGAGAACCCAAGCCAGAAATTAAATGGCTCCTTAACAATCAGGTGATCACCGCGAGCAAACACATCACAATCGCGCAAGATGAGGAGGGCGATCTCAAATTGGAGATCGACAAGGTCGCACCTGAAGACAAGGGGGTTTACACTGTCAAGGCGGTTAACCCCAGCGGGGAAGCAAAGTGCTTCGCCCAGTTGATCGTGAAATCGTCGAAGCAAGCGGAAGTCACGAAGGTTCACGAGGAAATCAAATCCGCTCCCGTTTTCAAAGAAATGTTCAGCGATCGCACGGTATTCGATAAAACCGCCACCAAATTCGAATGCATTACAGTGGGCAAACCCACCCCCAAAGTGCGCTGGCTTTTCAACGAAGAACCAGTTTCGGGCAAAAACTTCTTAGTCTCCACCTCAGGAGAACGCCAGGTCTTAACGATCCCAGAAGTCGCTAAAGAAAACGCAGGGAAAATCACCTGCGTCGCTGAGAACGAAGCGGGGAAAGCCACGCTCAGCTGCAACCTATCCGTCAAGGAAGTGACTGACGTTACTTTGACCGACGGTTCAATTCAGATCTTGCCCGTATCGAGAGACATTCAACAACACACCGAATCCAGTTACACTTTAAAGCGGGAAGTCTTCGTTCAGTCTTCAACATCGCAATCAAGCAAAGTCATCACGAGCTCTCCAACGACGATCGAACCTCACGTGGAGGAGCACAAGTACATCGCCCAGAACGAGCAGACCTTCAAACAGGTTGACCAAAAACCACCTGAAATTAAAGAGTCGCGGAAAGTGGAGGAATTCCATCAAGTTGACAAAAAACCGATCATCCACGAGAAATCCACTTCGATTACGACAATTGGGGGCAAAACAGATACCACGCAGGAGAGCGTCAAGACCGAACACGTCGTGATCCAGAGACCTGTGATCAAAGCAAGGCCGCCCAAATTTATTACGCCTGTGATAGGGAAAATCGTGGATCAAGGAGCTGATGTTATCCTTGAAGGCATTTTAGACGGATTTCCAACGCCCGAGGTGACCTGGACCAAAAATGGAGCGCCGTTTACCGAAGGCGAAGGTGTCAAAATTACGTACTCATTAAACTGCGCCAGAATCGAAATCAAGAACGCCAACAACAACGACGCTGGTCGATACACGTGCACGGCTGTTAACGAGGCGGGAAAGGCTGTTAGCACATCAGATCTGGTCGTGAGAAGTAAGCCACCAGTCGATTCAAATTTAACTTTGTTGAAATGTCTCTTGTGTAAGCAGAAACCATCTTCCCCCCTGTTTTCGGACGCCGATTGCAGGCTCAAGTCATCAAGAAAGGTGAGCGTGTGACCATGGAAGTTGAAGTCACCGGAACACCAGAACCGACCGTCACTTGGTTCAAAGACGGAGAATCCATTGAAGAAAAACTGAAGGAAGGTTTCAGAGTTAAGTCTCAAGGAAATAGTCACACGCTAGTCATTGATAAAGGTAGGTATCTAGTTGGCTAAATGTGGGAGTAAACCAATTTTTTTGTTGTTTTAGCCGAAATTAGCCACACTGGAAAGTATATGGTGCGTGCAGTAAATTCAGGAGGTGAAGCACAAAGCATTGCTGACGTAGCAGTTTTCGAACCCACGCCAGATACGATGGTGGAAGTAGTGAAGACGGTCGTTTTTGAAGACGTCCGCAAACACGAAACGTTGGTGAGTACTCACTTCTTTGCGTACCGACTTCCTATTTTGTATCTATACGTTCTTTTCTTTTTATCACATTTCATGTATACAGACAACAGCTTCCGATAAGAGCACAACGACGGTTTCTACAAAGGAACACGTCTCGGTTGAGAGTCCTAAAACCGTTCCCAAACCTGTTGAGATACCTGTACCTAAACCCGTTGAAATACCAAAACCTGTTGAGATACCCAAGCCGAAACCTGTGGAAATTCCTATCGCCGTAGTCGAAATCTCGAAGCCCACCTACAAACCCTTTGCTGAAGTCAAACCACCAGAACTACCAAAACCGGTTACGGTTTACAAAGCACCGGAGCAAGTTGACATAAAGAAAGAAATCAGCATCGTAAAATCTGAAACTCCGCTTATCTCCGAGTCAAGTGTGAAGTCGTCAGAATCCAAGATTTCTTCTCAGACTCTATCGTCGAAAACAGAATTTTCTTCGACGACCGAAAAAAGCGTAAAACAAGAATCGAAGATACTCAAACTAGAGAGAACCACGCCGGTACCTTTCATCACTGAGCCAATCTCAACAATTACTAAACACGAGCACATTGAAAAAGTTCGGCAGGCCGACTTGCCCGTGACAATTCAGAAAGAAACCACGTTCGAAATAATCGGCGAGGTAAAACCCGAAGCAAAAGTTGAAGAACCCGCGGCGGAAGACGCCGGTATACTAACAACGTCCATAACAAAACAGCAATCGCTTGATTTCTTCGTTAAAAAAATGAAGGAGACTGAGGAACCAGTTAAGCCGAGAGAACTGCCGAAAGTTGCACCGATCAAACAAGAACTGTACACGAAATTCGAAGATACTTCGAAAGCCGAAACACACAAACAAGAGTACGTTCCGTTTTCGTCGCCTAAACCCACCGAACCTATCATCACACGCACCGTGACTTACGCCAAGGACATCAAGGAGAGTTTTCCCCCACCTACTCAACAATCATCGTCGTATTCGCAATCGTCGGAATCCTACCAGAAATTCAGCACTTTTTCCAGCAGCCGCGAGCAAAAGATCGAGGAATTCAATTTGGTGCCGGAACCGCCACCGGAAATATGCTACGAACCAAAACAACGTGAAACCAAAACGGAAGAGGTGAGCGAAAGGGCGAGGAAACTAGAGCAGTCGTACAAGGAAATTTCCACCGCGGAAATCCCCACGGGGGCGGTGAAAATTTTTCCGAGTCCTCCGGCGAAAGTCGAAGCAGCTCCCCCCCAGCCGCAAATCATCGAACAAAAAAGTGTCAAGTCTGAGTTTTACAAGGCCGAGTCTTCCGGGCCAATTTACCGACCTCAAGCGGAAGCCAAAGAAATGGAAAAACTGTGGAACAAGGAAATTTCCAGCACTGAAATCCCAACGGGGGCGGTCAAAATTTTCGCAAGTCCTCCGGGTAAAGTCGAAGCAGCTCCCCCCCAGCCGCAAATCGTCGAACAAAAAAGTGTCAAGTCTGAGTTTTACAAGGCCGAGTCTTCCGGGCCAATTTACAGACCCCAATCGGAAGCCATAGAAATGGAAAAACTTTGGACCAGTCAGAAGACCACCGAGATCGAAAGACCCGTATCCGTAGCTTCTTCCACGTATTCAATAGAGAAACAAACGTTCACCCGGCCTTTATCAGCGGCATCTACCGGTTCACTCGAGCCCACCACGGATGCTATAACCATGGAGAAAACTTGGGCTCACAAGCACTCTGAATCTCATTTGCAAACTTCCTGGCCGCCCGTACAACCGGAGCCACCTAAACCTGCCCCAACTTGGTCAGTTCAAAGCACACTGGAAAGAGACTGGAAGCCAAGCACTGAGACAATAACCAAAGAAACAAAAACCACCACCACCAAAGATAGCTTCCAGGCTTCATACCAGAAGAAATGGGAAGCACCGAAAATAGAAACGATCAAAAAAGAGGTGAAACCCGTGGTGACCGACGCTTACGTCCCACATTACATTGCAGAAGTGACTCACGTACATAATGTAAACGAATTAGAACTATCAAGGGCAGCGTCTCGTACGGAAACCGTCTCCGAATTTCGCAAGGAGTCGCAAATCATCGAGGAACACGGAACGAAGGCGTCCGAATTAATAAAATCCTGGCCGCCGAAACCGAAAGGGTACGAGGAGATTTCTTACAAGCCAATTACGCCGACCATGGAATCGCTTACGATCCGACCCGTGTCAGTCCAAGATATTACTGACGAAGTCTACTTAGAACCGGGCCCCCCTCCGGAAATCGGCTTTGCGCAACCGCCAAGGGAGCGGAAGCAGTCGTACGTTGAAATAATCGAGCAGGACCTCGAGCGGAATTTGGAGAAAGTACCGTCGAGGGTTTTGCCCGGTGCCGTACGAACCATTCCCCCTCCACCGCTTCCCCCCAAGAAAGAATTACCCCTGGCCCCACCACTACCAGCAAGGCCCATCAAATCCGTTGAACCACCTAAAAAAATAATCGAAATAGTATCGAAACCGTTCGAACGCTTCCCAGATTTAGAACCGTTTCCGTTCAGACCTGAGCCTGAAAGGCCGAAGCCGCCGAAAGTTGGACCGCCTCCGACCCCCTCGAAGTTCATTAAAGGCAGATTCACCGATAGCGATTACGAAAGTGATTTCGAAAGCGTCAGGATTCCACCAAAATGGCGGCCGTACGTAAGCGACACGGAGGAGCCCACGTATAGGCGAGTGCAGCCTCCTAAAATCAGAGCCGTTACGAGATCGCGCTCTATTGAGAAAGAGCCTTTGCCCCTGTCGAGATTCGAAAGGCCCCCTGAGTTTCAAGGTCCTCCGAGGCCCGTCATCGATTTTGAAACCAGCAGGCAATTACGAAAGGAAGCTCAGCAAGTGAAGAAGCAGGTCAAACATTACACCAAGCACGTCCAGCACGAGGCCAGGAAGGAAGTAAAGAAGGAAGTATCGCCGCCTGAGCTTAAACCGGGTTCCCCGCCTGTTTACGTACAGCCTGAACCGAAACCGAAACCCCCCTCTCCTAAATCCAAACAAAAAGTCGTAATAGATGGTTATATGGCGGACACTGACGAACCCTTCACTTTGAGACATAAAAAGTCCACGAAGAGCGAGTACAGGCACGAAGAAAAATCCGAGTACAAACAGACTTATCAATCATCGACTGAAACCACCGAACATAAATTTACCACGCCCGCCCCTAAACCAATCCCCCCTAAATTCTCTCAACACAAGAGACACGTGCAATCGACCACTTCTTCTAAGAAGGTTCGCTTAGTGTTTGTGTGTTGTTTACTATTGCACATTAATTTTCTTGATCTGATTTTCTTGAGTTTTAAATTAATGTAGCATGCACGTTTTTTTTTTCTCTCTCTGCTTAATTTGTACCGAAACGTTCCGAACCAAGGAGTTCATGTGACTTCATTTTCTATTTTAGGAATTAGTGAGTACCCCGATAATAACGAGCGTCTCGACGACTGAGAAGATAATCGAGCAAGGCACAAAAGAACAAGTCCTCGAACCTTTCCCGTTTAAGCCGGAACAAACTCATCCGAAACGGGCGAGAGCCCCACCACCTCCGAGCCCTTCCAAATTTGTGAAAGGCGAATTTAAAGAGAGCGATTATGAAAGTGACTATGAAGGTCGAATTCCTCCGGTTTGGCGACCAACTTCAACGGACTCGGAACCGGCGTACAAACCAGTCCGGCCAGTACTGACGCCTAGTGGAAGGCAAAGCCAAGGTCGGGAGAGGGCACCGACACCCCCGTCCCAATTTGATACGCCCCCGCAGATAATCGGCCCGGCCAGACCCAAATTCGAACCAATAGAGAAGCAGAAAAAAACGGTCAAGCTAGATGAAATTATCAAGCCTATACCTAAACCTGCCGCCGTATACAAACCAACGCCGGTAATCCCCAAGCAACAAATTACTGACATAATAATAGCGACGCCGGCGGTACCGGAGAAGATCATATTACAACCGGGGACACCCCCGGAAATTGGATACGCCCCCGGCCCTCAAAAGACTCAATACTATCGCGCGACGACGAGCGTGCCGTACCAAAACGCAGTGCAAACAGAGACATCTAACGTAATGCACTTCAACGAATCAACCGAGCAAGGCCACCGAACTGTAAGCTTGCAACAAACCACCAGAGTAATTAAGTTTGGTGATCAGACGAAAAAAACCGAGGAAGTTTTAGAGCCTTTCCCCTTTAAACCGGAACCCGAGAAACCGCGCCGTACAACCGGACCGCCCCCAGCCAAGCCCAAGAAGTTCATCCCGGGCGAATTTAGAGAAAGCGATTATGAAAGCGAGGTGGAAAGCACGAGGATACGTGCCAAATGGGCCCCGAGCGGAAGCGACACGGAAGACCTTCACTATCGCAAAGTAAGAGCCCCCGCCATGGTCCGCTCGGCGAGCGTGCCCACTCCCCAAGAGCGGATTTACACCCCCATGGAATACGACACGCAACCCCCGCAGATATCAACGACAAAAATCACGACGGAATCCACGGGGTACGTCAGCGACATCAGCAGGAGGTTCGGGGAGACCAAATCTAGTCAAATTATAAAGCAAAGCAAGTTCCCCCCTGAAGTTCAAGTGCAACCGGGAACGCCCCCTGAGTACGGGTACGTTCCGGAAAAAATCACAAAATCTACGGCCACTAAAATCGCGTCGCACCACATGGATAGCATGACTCATACGTTCAAATCGAAAGCACAGCAGTTCGTAAGCGACATCATGGGGGATGTGAATCAGAAATCCACAACGGCGAAGCCCATCTTAAAAACGAGCACCGACGGCGATGCCCAAGTGTACAGGGAAGAGACCAGAGCGGCCCAATATGGTAAGCATCATCATCGATATACCTGATTATACACACATCATAAAATAAATTTAATGCAAATCCCTAGGAACGAAACATGTAGACCCAGACACCGGCCTGATTTACTTTAAGTACGATTTTGGGTACGAGTTCGGCATAATCTTGCCGGGCGAAAGCAAAAACGGCCAAATCCCCGTCCCTAAGAAAACCATCATCCAACCACCCAAGAGATCATCCGACATTGAAATGCCCGTGTACCATGAGACCAGCGCCCCCAAACCCAGCACCAATCACGCTCCCACCCCCCAATTTCGCCCGAAGAAATTCGCACCGTCGAACAAAAACGTTAAGTGGGAACCCACCTCGGAGAGCGAAATGTCCGAGTACGAGGGTGACACCAAGAAAAAATTGTCGCCCGGAACACGCTGGGAACAATCGTCTTGTAGTCCCGTTTCTATTTCGCCGAGTTTACCCAGCACCTCGCCTGCATTTAATAGTTATTCGAGTTCAGGTACATCCGTGTGTGGCTTGCCCCCTCGCCCCCTCCCCTAATTCGCTGTGTGTTGTTGCTTCCATCAAAACTCACACGTGCGTCGCGTCGGTTCGAAATCTAACAAAAGCCTTTTGTGTTTTCTTTTGTTACTAAAAAAAGAAGAAAAAAAACAGTAGTGTTGATTGTGAATAAAAAAAAATCATGTGGGCGGTAGTTGAGTTGTTGATTTG
Source organism: Prosopocoilus inquinatus (assembly GCA_036172665.1). Classification (NCBI taxonomy): domain Eukaryota; kingdom Metazoa; phylum Arthropoda; class Insecta; order Coleoptera; family Lucanidae; genus Prosopocoilus; species Prosopocoilus inquinatus. The sequence goes on from CM069873.1 coordinate 7,675,369, forward strand.
TTTTTCAGCTCCAGGTCAGATGAGAGGTACGGAAACACCTCCGAGTTGTCCAAGTACACCGGGAAGCATTCCAGGTCAACAGCAGAACGTGTTGAATAAACGCGCGCCACTGTTCATCACTGTGAGTATTATAACCAGGTCGGTCAAATTTGGCCCACGTGTTCCAAATTCGCTTGGTTTTAGCCGTTGCGTGATATAGCCGTTGTGAGCGGTCAGACGGCGAGGTTTGAATGCATCGTACAGTCAGAACCTCCGCCCAGTATCCTTTGGTCGAAGAACGGACGTATAATTCAGAACACCAACGACTATCAGATCTTCTTCAGAAACGGAGTTTGTAGGCTGACGATACCGCAAGCATTTCCTGGTAAGCCGTTAACCCAAACGGGCAAAAGTGATGATGATGATGATGGTATAATAACCAATAATGTTTTCAGAGGATGCTGGTACTTACACGTGTACCGCAACGAATCAGATTGGAGCGGTAGGTACGACTGCGACGTTGCAAGTACCAGGTGAGCGAAGATCTTCCTACATAAAGTAAGAACGGTGGAGGGATTAAACTCAAATTCACTTTAATTCATACAATGCTTACTATGGCTTATTTTGTACAAACAAAAAAAAAGAAAACGAGTAGTCGATGATAGTCTGGTGCATTCACTGCCAACTTACATGTGAGCTAACAACACCAACGAATGTATCACCCTTAATTATTAATTATTATCATCATGTGCCTTATAAAAAAACGAAAAACAAACAACAAAAATATTATTATGTATATATATTTTTTCACTTTTTACTACTACCACTATTCTTTGTAATATTTTTTTTATTATTACTACTACTACTATTACTACTCATTGTTGTGTTTGTTTTTGTTTCCGTGTTGACGCGATAGAGGGCATTTCACTTGTGTTTGCTTCTTTCTAACCGTTAAGAGTATTATATAACGAGAGAGTATTTGGTTACTAAGTAGTACCTAAGCGACGATTTTTCTGGTCATGTAGTTGATTGTACCTAAGCTTTGTAATTTGATAGTGTGTAACGCTTTGTCATCATCACCATTTATGATATTATTATTTGTTACCTATTTAAGATTATTTATTGTGATTGTTAAATACGTATTATTAAAGCTTTTCTGCAAAATACACGGTGTACTTTCTGTCTTTTTCTTGGGGGCTTCGTTCTCGTTCGCTGCTTTGTTGTGATGGGTTCTTTCGGAGGTGATGGTTTTTCCTTTAACGTTGTTTTTATTTTCATCGCACTGTATACGTAATAACCTAAGTTTTGCACAATTTAAAACGCACTGGCGCAAACCATACAGATATGAAGGAATGTTTTAACTTTTTAATTAAAAAAAATTGTTCAGAGCAATTAAGAAAAGAAAGCAAAATATATGAGTTCTACTGTGTATGACATGTAATCTAAGGGTACGAACATGCCGAAAATGTCTCGCTGTTCACCCTCTATGTTTAGGTCGTGCTCGACACCGCGATATAACCTCGATGTAAATAAATCAGTAGTTTTAAATGGAATTGTGACTGCGAGGGTGGACAACCTGCCCTAACTTGGAAATTTCTTTTTTCATTAATAGCGACAACTTTTTAAATTTCTAAATTTTCAAATTTGCTGTAGAAGCATTCGGGCGCGATACTTCTGTTGGGCAAGAAAGTGGTCCCAGTTTGCCATTCTTCATATTATTTTAAGTCAAAACTTGGCTGCCAAATGTCGCAACCTAACCGGTTATTAAAAATAAACTTCAAAGAAACAGTCTGACAACATTTTGATTATAAAAGAGAATCTGAAACAAATCAACAAACAACCTCGTTTCAGTGATCCGAATTTTATATACGACATTAATAAAATAATCTTCATTGTTAATTATAGTCACGGTCAATTTAAAATTAATTTGCGTTAATAATTAATTTGTCACAAGATAACTTGCTATTTATAAATTTAGTGATTGCATAAAAACGTACGCGAAAATCAAGACTATAAATAGCCCTCTAATTTAGAAGAAAAAAAAAAAGGAAGGAATATGTAATTAACTAATTCACACAATTGTGTACAGTGACGTAAATAGACACGTTCGGGCCCGTGTTCAACATTTTTGTCGGGCCCCTCCTTGTTTATACATATTTGAGCTCCGAAGTACAAAAAACGCACGTAAACTTAAATTTTTTTAAGATGTCATTGAAATAAAACAAAGTGAAGAAAAAAATAAATAAAATAAAATATAATGTAATAAAAATGTATTAAAAACAACACTAATGAAATCTTAAACGCAGGAAATTGCTTTAGCGGTAAAGAAAACAATTTAAAAAAAGAGAGAAATAAATGTTGCTGTTTGCCTTCCTCGCTACGTTCAGTACTTGCTTGCATTACGTCAGATATAGTCAGCAGTTGCCAACCGTTTGGGTTACATTTGACAGCATGAAAAGTAATCCTCTCTAAAACGAAAATGCTAGAACGACAGCGGTGCGTTTGTGACGGTGCACGACCATGCAGAGCACTTTTCGCGAATTTTTTTCGACCCCTAAACGTCATCGGAGCGCCCCAATTTTTTGAGCAATACGACCAAAATAGTTCGGGGAATGCGGCGGTGGCGGCCGTTTCTCGCTCCGGTGTCCGAGAGAGCGGGTGCAGGCCCGTATACCGAAAAAAGGCCCTTTTTCGACCTTTTAAAAATTCCAGACACCCTAATTCTTCGCTGATCCGAACCAAACTCAGAACGTTGGCGTGGGGCGTCGAGGGCTTTGTATTTGCCGGAGCACGGGCTCGAGTCCGGGCCTGGAACGAAACGACAGCCCGGAAACCGTCGTTTCTCAGCACGACCATGCAGAGCACTTTTCGCGAATTTTTTTCGACACCTAAACTTCGTCGGAGCGCCCCAATTTTTCGAGCTATGCGACCAAAAAAGTTCGGGGAATGCGGCGCTGGCGGCCGTTTCTCGCTCCGGTGGCCGAAAGAGCGGGTACAGGCCCGTATACCCAAAAAAGGCCCTTTTTCGACCTTTTAAAAATTCCAGACACCCTAATTCTTCGCTGATCCGAACCAAACTCAGAACGTTGGCGTGGGGCGTCGAGGGCTTTGTATTTGCCGGAGCACGGGCTCGAGTCCGGGCCTGGAACGAAGCGACAGCCCGGAAACCGCCGTTTCTCAGCTTTTCCGGGAGTTTCTCGAAAACGTGACGTCAGAATTTTTTAAATCTCTTTCATGGACAGCAGCCGTCCTTCATCCACATAATCTGGGGGCCCACGTTCGGTTCTAAAACACGGAAACTAAGATGTGATTTTTTGAAAGTCAAGCGTTTTGTAAGCTGCTTTCGCTGGTTTTTTTCTCAGCGTTTTAGCTGAGCCTCAGTGCCACGAGGTGCACCTTATATGGGGTAGGAAAGTACAGAGAATGCGATGCCAAAGAGCAGACGATCGGAAGCTTCCTGGAGACGCCGCAGGGCCGTACTTCGGAGCAAGTTCTCGCCGACTTCCGGGGACCCCAAAAAAGGAAATGACAGCGCTCTCGGCCTAAAGTTTGTATGGGCCTTGCGCGATCCTCCTTCAGAATGGCCGCATTAAGAAAAAAATCCTGTCTCGTTCTATAGCTAACGAAAAATGCGGAAAAACTTAATCCCTGGCCCTGTATACGAAATCGGAGCATAGTTAAAACACTTGATTTTCATGTAAGCTATGCTTCATCTGATCGAAATTTTGTATTTTTAAAAAATGCCGACAACCGTAATCATCCCGTGTAACTGCAACAAAAAAAAAGTAGGTTTAACTATAACAACATTCCAGAAAAGATTTAGAATTTAATAAACATCTGCGCCTGCCAAGAAAGAGAAAGAGACGGGGGCACTTTCTTCAGTAATTTAATTTCGCAACGCCTATTTTCGGAGCGCTTCATGCATAAGAATAACGACGACGCATTTTTCTCGTTAAATTCGGGAATTTATCACCCCGATAAGTGACAAAACAATTGAATCAGAAGGTAGTCCGGGCTTTTTCGACTACCACGCACCTACCGACCGACCGACCAACCAACCGACGACGACGCCGACGGTGGAAGCTTGCCCAAGGAGGTTCTTAAAATAAATCGTGAAAATATGCCGTAACATCCGATTCGTTCGACCGACGCGGATCTAAATTATTACAAACAAAGTAACTGCAGGATTTTTAGGGAATTAAGAAAATTTAATTTGCTAGTCGGAAAACGTTTCCTTGCCCAAAATTTGGTGTTGTTTATGGTTATATTGTGGCGCGAGGAAAGAATTCAAGACTACTTTTAAGTAAACAAATAATAAGCGAGGATTACTTTTGATAAAAGCTCAAGGAGATGAGACAGAGCTTAAATTAACCCCTGCCCCCCAAAGCACGTCAGAATCACGTATTTCGATCTTAATTATTTTTCTTTGAAATTTTACGTAAATAAAAGTGAATCACGCCGATATCCGATTCAATGGTTTTATTTAATAAATTCCGTGGAATCTTCAAACAATTTATTATCTATTTTTACTTTAAATAATTTTTTCTTTTTTTTTAGATGGATAAATAAATATTACTTACACATGAGAGGCAAAAAAAAATTATAAACTTGTTGTCGCCGATTCTATTTTTGTAAAAATAATTAGTAGCACTTCTCGGTTTTTAGGGCAAGCTATAATTAAAAACATCAAAAATAGAACAATAATTTCTGTACGAATGCCAAACATTCCGCAACAAATGACATCTCATATCTCGCGTTCGCGTTTAAATCAAAAATTCCCGCGAGATTATCCTTCCTCATACCGTAAACATAGCTCAATTAAAAATTAAAAAAAAAAATAAAACGATCTCAGAGGTCAAATAAATCTATTCGCACTGCGAAGAAGAGGAGAACAAACAAATTCATTACAACAATAAATAATGAGATTTATTAATCGCGCGATCTGACCCAGTTGCCGTAGGCTGCCCAAATTCTGTTTAGTGCTCGTTAATAATATCTAAATAATATTGAATTTGTTATTTCGATTTGTGTAAGCGTAAATTTAGAAATTCCGACTCACTGTTTTTCGTTGCTGCACGACGTTACTGACTCACCTTCTGAATCCGCGGACTAAGAATAGAGGAGGAGCGTTCCAGATCTGACACTTCGATGTTAAAATGATAGTTTCGTTAATTAACGAAATAACATGGCTCAAGTTGCATTTTCAAATTTAGAACGTCACTTCTTTAAATTAAATTCAAAGAGGATTGTCCAAAATTTAAAGACTTTTGCCTGACAGGCTGTCAGTTCTTCAGAGTGACGCTGAAGAACCAATTAAAGACGAAACGCAGGTAGGGCAATATTTTATCGGAAGTCTTACTTTTAAATTAAACTCATTTTACGTCGCAATTAAAAATTCGTAAGAAAGAGAAATCAAAGTCAAAATATTTTAAATTACAAAAACTATCGCTTCGCAAATAAGTAATAACCAGGAAAGATTAATGTTAGCACAGCCCACACGAAATAAACGATTCTCAAAATATTGTACAGAAAAACAGATAAGTCTGCTTAGTTGTACGGCAGAAATAGTCGAAAATTTGTCAACACGTCAGAGAGAAAACAAACGCAAGCCAAAATTTCGAATTAAATCGGTCGAATAAATAACGTTTCCACCGCTTTAAAAATAGACTTCCTGTTGATATCTTGCAGACATTCTTTCTTCTCAAAGAACAAAAAGAACAAATACATTTCGACGACCCCCCCCCCCCTCCCCGTCAAATAAATAATTTACTTTATCAGTACACCTGCATCACGAAATAAATTATCTCCTCTCCTAATAATTCCAACGTGGCTCACCAAAAACAAAAAAAAAAAAGAAATCTTTGGTATTTTATTTATTGGTGTGTTTGTGTGTAAAGTAAGGGCCTAGACTGCTATAAATAATTGAAAATATGACATATTAGTGGTGCACAACACAGCATTTTGGATGCGATAATATAAATAACGTGGTTTTCGCAACGGTGATACAATTCTTAGAGCCTCTTGGCATGAGCGTCCAGGATTTTGCGACCACTCATTTTCAGAATTGTGCAGAAATGCTGAATTTATTTTAAACGCCGTTGCCACGGCTATTTTCGGACGTGGAGGATTTTTTTTTGCTTTTGCGCGCGTCGAGCCCTCCCATTTGTTTTCTTCGGGTGGTTTATTTCACTTTGGCAGGCGATTTTACGACGGGCATTAAAAATTTCTCCTTCTTGAATTTATCGGGTGTTTTTCTGGGAGTTTTATTTATCAGCGCAAAATATGATTTAAAATTAGGCTGCGTCTTCGAATTAAATAGTTGGTTTCGGCGTCGAATTTAGGAGGTTACTAAAATGGAGAAGGTATTTAAAAAGGTAAGAACACCTCTACACATACAGAGGTGTTGTCACAGTATAAAAATATCCCCAAGATAAAAAAAGAAGTAACTAAGCCAACCTCCTCTGCTTGAATGAAGGCTTTCTGAATCATATGATTTTTTAAAAGATATTTTGTGATCAGTTTAAAAATAATTAATTGCAAAATAATTCGATCAAATTGAGTGGAGATCGGTGATAAAAGTTACATGTAAGATAAAAACTAGTGTAAACCTCGGGAGTTAAAGTCGGATCCGAACAATTTTTTTCCTTTTCCTTTTCCTTTTTTTAATGCAGAACATCCTGGCAAAGTATATCGTACACCAGTGACAGACCAAAAAGGCAAACCGCAATCTGTACAACCCGGAGCAAAAGGTCCACAGGGAGCTAAAGTCGGACCCGGACAGCAAACATTTGTAGGTGGAGTTGGTCCTCAGGAAGGCTTACCCATGGATGGGGAAGCGTTACCTTTAGGCGATGAAACTCTACCTTGGAGACCCAAGGGCAAGCCCCTAACACAGACACCTTGGGCATTGGGTCTACCACAAGAACAACCTAAAGTAGATCAATTACAAAGACCACAACAGGCTTTACCTTGGACGGAAGAACCAATTGTCTTGAAGAAAACGCCGAAAATTCCGAAGAAAATACCAACAGAAAAATTGGAGGAAGTCCAATTAAGGCCGACGAAACCAGAAAGGCGAAACATACCCAGAGAAACCTTAGAACAAGTCGATTTAAACCACTGGGAAACTGAAGAAACGCAACAAATAATAGAAGACACTACTACAACCGCACTTAGGGCACAACAAACCACCATAATCCAAGCTGATGAGAAACGCAAAGATACAATCGGTCAAAAAGTTACAACAGAAGACACAACGCTGTTGGCACTTCATGAAAAAATAGACGAGCAACTTCGAAAACAAGCTGCGGCAAAAGACTGGCGTAAGCCCAGGCGTGACGACCAACAAACCGTCGAAGGCACATCTCTATTACAACTCGATGAGGAAGTTACAGAGGAGACAACCCTTAAACCTAAAGACTGGCGTAAACCCAAAAAACCAGAAGAAGAAGAAGCTGAAATTCCGAAACAACCTGCTCCTCAACCAATCCCCTGGACCAAAGAGAAAATACAACTTAAAAATACCGAAAGGGAGTTTAAGGAAATACCTAGAGAAACTTTGGAGGAAGTCGAACTTAAACCGACAATTCGCGCAACGAGACCACGGGAACCAACAACGATAAAAGCAGTGGACCTCAAACCAGTTTCTAAACAAGCAGAAGAGACATCGTTGCAGAAACCAGAACAAGCAGTTTACGAACCGGAATTCTGGGATTGGCGTAAACAACCAGTCGCTGGTAAGTTAACCTCAGAAGACAAAGCTCTTTTGCGACTTGGATCTCAAGAAGAAGCATTACCTAAACCAAAAACTTTCGAAGAAAAGGTGCCGGAGCAATACACACCGAAAACCTTACCCTGGACACAAGAGAAAATTCTACTCAGAAAAACAGAAAGAGAAATAAAGGAAATACCCAGGGAGCAATTAGAAGAAGTCGAGCTTAAACCCACTGAAAGAGTACAGAAACCATTAGAACCAGCTACTTTAGAGCAAGTAGATTTGAAGCCTGTTTCAAAAGAAGTCCAACCTCAAACTGTGCAGCAGCCAAGGAAGGCCGGTATACAAGAAGTTGAAGACACTACTCTTCTACAAGTGGAAGAAACCGAAGACACTGAAAGAAAACCAAAGAAAATATTACCTCAGAAGGAAGAACCGGTTTCATGGACTCAACAGCCCGTACAATTAAAGAAAACTGAAAGACAACCGAAACAAATCGAAAAAGAAACACTCGAAGAAGTCGTTCTTAAACCAGTAAGAAAAGAATCCATTCCTAAAGACGTGGAGAAACCTACGCCAGACAAAGCTGACTTACAAGAAAGTGAAGACACGACGTTACTAAAACTTGACAAAGAAGTAACAGAAATCACAGAAACGAAAAAGCGAGAGGAACAGATCGCGACTAGAGCATGGCGTCAACCACGCCAACCGGGCGAAGTGACGGAAACCACCGAAGAAGTCACTGAAATTACCGAGGTCAAAGAAAAGAAACCTAAAAGAATCGAACCTAAAAAGGAAGAACCTCTACCTTGGACCCAGCAACAAATACAACTGAAGAAAACTCCGAAAGAAACGAAAGTCGTTGAGAAAGAAACTATAGAAGAAGTTGCCTTAAAACCAGTAAGAAAAGAATCTATTCAGGAAACTGATATAATTGAAACTCAGAAGGTTGAAATTGTCAGAACTGAAGATCAAACTCTGTTGAAAGTAGACGAGAAATTAAAGGAAATAATTGAAGCTCCAGTAACAAAACTATGGAGGCAACCGAAACGGACTGAAGAAGCACCAGAAGAAACGCAACCTGAAAAGGATGAGGTTAATCCTTGGCGCAAACCACGTCAACCCGAAGAAGTTGTGCAAGTTGAAGAAACAACTGAGCTGAAGGTTGTGGAAGAAGTGAAACCGAAACAAATTCCGCAAGAAGATGAACCCATTCCATGGAATAAACAACAAGTTCAGTTGAAGAAAGTTCAGAAAGAGACAAGGCAAGTTGAAAAAGAAACGATCGAAGATGTCAATCTAAAATCCGTAAGGAGAGAATCGGTTCAAAAAGAAACTAAAATCGTAGAAAATCAAAAAAAATTGAGTTGTATAGGCAGAAGATCAAACAATTTTGAAACTCGACGAAATAGTTAAGGAAGTCAAAGAGACTCCTGAAGCCAGACCGTGGAGGCAACCTAAAAAACCCGAAGACGCCAAACCACTTCAACCAGAGGAAGAACCAAAGGAAGAAGTCAAACCTTCACGTCTTCCAGAACAGCCGAAAAAAGAAAAACCGATAGGAGAAGTGAAATCTTGGCGCAAACCTCGTCTTCCGGAACAACCAAAAGAAGAAAAGCCTTACGAGGAAAAACCGGTGGAAGAAGTTAAACCCTGGCAAGAACCACATCAGCCAGAACAACCGAAATAAAATAAAAATAAACAGATTTGCGGTGGTTCATGATTTTCTTTATTTTATTCATATTATCACGTTAAATGAGGAACGCTTTAAAATTATTTTCAATTAATCTGTGGTGGGCTCATGTAACCGTGAGGCCGGATGAAAGAAGAATTGTTTTCGAACCTTTCCTTAAGTTGTTTGTGCAGTAGCTAAATTTTACGCGCGTTATTTAATATAAAACTTAATAGCGCCGTTTAAAATATAATTTAAAATCGATCGTAATTCACCCAAAAAAAAAAAATTCGACGAGGACATCTAAATCCCACTAATAATAAATTTTAATTACCGTCGCCCTCAACATCTCATAAAATCCCCTAACATACGGCCACTACGTGCACATAAAGTGACTTGTACCACCGCATTAAAGTTATTTCTGTCCCACCGTGATTATTAGTTTAAGTCGGACGCCAAAAATCGTTTCGGAAAATCATCGAGGAAAAATCTTTTATTAAATTAAGACGATTTGCAAAACATATGATTTTCGGACGCCCACGGCTCGGGCGGCGAGTTGCGCGATGATGAAAAAATGTTTCGGCTTTTGTTTCTTTTGCGGGGCGTCTATTTGCGTCGCGGCGGATTGCAAAAATTTTTTTAGTGCTTTGCGACGCCCACGTGGGCAGCAGCACTGACGCCATACTTTTCGACTGGGCCAAGTTGTTTATTTAATCGTTCGCCGAAAAAGCATGGGAGGAGAAATTGATGAATTTTTGAAAAAATTCCGGAAGCGCGTTGTCGATTTTTTTCTTAAAACGTTTATTTTACTAAATTGAAATTTCAGAAGGTAATTAATCACAACATTGAAACTTTTTTTAGATTAATAACAGCGTGTTAAAATAGCCCACATTTTTTTTTTTCGTAAATTGTATCATCCCATTTTTATTTTATCTGCAATTAATAAAGGTGACATTGTAGGGCAATTTTTTTTTTATTATTTGTTAATACCAAGCTGCATATGAAGCCATTAAGTATTTTTGCATTTTAAATTGGAATCGCTCGTATTTTTTTTTTTAATAAATGATTCGGTGGACATCGAGAAAGCGAATTTGTGTTTGCAAATATTCATTTTAAGTGATAACTTTCAATTTGTTTTTTAAACACGTAATTCAACTGGCGCCCCAAATTGGGCGCCAATTTTCGTCATTCTTTAAGTTGACCAGCGCGCCGACGGCGACGACGACGGTGCAATTACTAAAAGACGAAGTTGACTCCACATCACTTTCTTTATTGTTTTTTACGTATTCCCACATTAATGAATCTTCCTTTTGTTTACAGGCCACGTTTTTCAATAAATTTCTTTTTATTGAAAAAAAAAAAAAAGTTGGGGCCCAGATAGAATTAATGAGAGAGAATGTATCTTCAATCTGTCTTTCGAGAAACTAATATAATATAATAAATAATAAATAAACATGCATTCAGTGGTTCTAAGAGATTCTACAAACATTTACATCCAAAACGTTTTCATGTTCTTAATTTAACGTTTATTTTCGATTGGCTTTCCCTCTTGTGGTTTTTATTGTACTTAATGCCTGTTTAGTTTTCTGTTTTCTTCTCTAAACGTTCTAGTTCTTGTCGGGTATACGATAATTCGCCGTCGCCGATTTGCCATCACCAAGTCACCGTTGCTGATTCGCCGTAGGTACAATTCGCCGTTGGCAAACTCGCCGACGGTAAATTCGCTGTCGACGATTAAAGTTTTAAATGCCGGTACACATCGAAATAATAATGTAAATAATTATACGTAAATAAAATAAAAAGCTGGAAAATAAAATAATTTGTCATTAATTAAACATATACATGGATAAACAGATTTTTTTTTTTGCTCTTCCAGTAAGTATTTCTTATTCCGCATTAATTATTATTAATATTTTTAGATTCTGCTCAAAATTATATTCATTTTCACATCAAAAGTCGACTGTTTTCAAGATATTGACCACGAAAACTCGTCATTTAAACTTATAAAAAATTGGGGGTTCCATTAAAAAAATTATAATTATGATTATGTGCTAACAACTCCAATTTTTTTATAATTTTGTGTTTTACGATGGTCGTACTGTAATTAAGAATTTATTTTTGTTTGAAATAGAAAAATAATTGTATAGTCAATTTTAATTTACTTGAAACGTACTGAAATTTATAGTTATTTTCATTCAATCCGTAGATATACCTTGCATATATAAAACAGTCAGAAAGTCTTCTAAAGCTCGTCAAGCTAAATAAAGTAGTAGCATGCGACGGCGAATTGGGCAGACGGTAAATTGGGTCGACGGCGAATTGGGCGGACGGTAAATTGGGTCGACGGCGAATTAGTTCTACAACGAATTGGCGACGGTGTATCGACGACGGCGAGTTGGCGACGGCGAATCATCACATCCCCTTCTTGTCCACTTCTCACTTTAACCAGCAGCCTCAGTTTTCCTTCATAGTCATCCTATGCTTTCTACTACTTCATTTTTTTCCATTGCATTATCCTTTCAGATTTTATATCTTTTATTAAATTCTGTTTCCACTCCCCTTTCTAAAGTTTACTATCAAACAAACCTTCTCAACTGTTGCACCTTGGAAGTTCTTTGCGTAAATTCTCGACGCAATCATTTTTCTTACGTAACTAACTTTAATCTCGTTCTATTTTCTTACCTTTTAGCTGTATTTTAACTGTATTTATTAACCTAAATCGTTTTTAGTAAAGCCAAGTCAATATTTTTATTATCAGAAATGAAGTTTCGTGTTTTTGTTTTCGTTGTAGTATCTAAGCTTTCTTAAGGACGTAATAGTTCATTTGCATCTTAAGTGTTTACTTCTTCTTTAAGGGGTTCCATCACACATGTACGGCACGTACCGTCAGCTGAGGACAGGAAATCACAGCGCTTCCCCGGACTTCACCCGTTACGAGCGGCCTACTTCGCCCCCCACATTTACTCACCACGTGGGTAAGTCCAACGGCCTTCGGTACCACCTAGAACAATATTAATAAATATAATAACAAAACGCATCCGCTGATTGCACTAATTGGAACACGCCTAATTTATAATAATCTACTGTACACCACTCAGAAAAACAACGCAATGTATTTATTTACTTACTAATTATTATGCAAATGTAAGTGTGTAGTTGTTTGTACACGGTTGTGCTCTTTTGTGTGTGTGTTATTTTACTTTTGCAACTTTTTTTTTCAATGAATAAATAAATGTTATCAGTATGATGTGGGCCTGTCTGTTATTGATTGGGTTTCTTTTTCCGTACATTATCGTGCTAACGGTTTACACATGTAGCCATGCATAAATGCGACGAAAATGTCATCATGTCATAATGAAAGTAAATTGAAAATAAAATTAAAAAAAAAAAAATTAAGAAACAGTAATCGAAACTGCAGGTTGTGCTGTTAGAATTAAAAAAGAATTTGTATGAAAAGCTGCCATTAAAAAGATTCTTTAACTTTCCGGAAATCAGAATGGTCGTGCAGTTATAAAATACTCTAAATTTTGAACACGTCTTAAAGCATGTAAATTTTCGACCCCTTTTATCGTTCGAATGCAATAATTAGTATCTTCGAGGTGCATTCAAAAATGTATTTTTTATTAAATGTACTACCACACACAATGGTGGTCCTAACATTGATCCTTGCGATACACTTATCACCAGGGAAAAGAATTCGGGCCATCCAGTTGGACACTTTTGACGCCGAATATCCTATTTGCTCTCACCACCTTGAATTATTATTAAGTGGGAGGGGAAGGAGTACGTTCTCATTTCATCAGACATTATTGTGGGTGGGGCTAATACAGTCCGAGTACTAAATTTTCGTATTGTTCGCGGAACAAGTGGCCCGAATTCTTTTCCCTGCTTATCACACATGTTCACTCACTCAATGGAATCAGATGTTTGCATAAAGATTTTAAATAAACTGGAGTTGTTTCTGGAAAATTATAATATATAATATTATTAAGTGGGAGGGGAAGGAAGTACGTACTCATTTCATCAGACACTATTGTGGGAGGGGCTAATACAGTCCGAGTACTAAATTTTCGTATTGTTCGCGGAACTAGTGGCCCGAATTCTTTTCCCTGCTTATCACACATATTCACTCGCTCAATGGAATCAGATATTTGCATAAAGATTTTAAATAAACTGGAGTTGTTTCTGGAAAATTATAATATATAATATTATTAAGTGGGAGGGGAAGGAAGTACGTACTAATTTCATCAGACATTATTGTGGGTGGGGCTAATACAGTCCGAGTACTAAATTTTCGTATTGTTCGCGGAACAAGTGGCCCGAATTCTTTTCCCTGCTTATCACACATATTCACTCACTCAATGGAATCAGATGTTTGCATAAAGATTTTAAATAAACTGGAGTTGTTTCTGGAAAAAAGTGATGAGCACATGACCTCAGAGAGGTGAAAGCGTTCGTAAATTTTCCAAAAAAAAAAAAAGAGAGAGAGAGAGAAGTCGTTTGGTCATTTTCCAATTTAAATCGAAGTGAGTCAGATTTTTATAAAAATCAAAGTAAATGTAATAGTTAAGAGCAAAAGGCGAGTGAGACAGCATCCGCCCGGTATCATATTATACCAAGTAGCTTAAAATAACCGCGCTCGGCGATGATCGGCCGACGGTCCCACCACGAGGACCTGGAGCAAACGCCGCGGGAGACTTCACTCTTCGCTCGCAATTCGCAAACGACCGACGTCTTGGTATTTAAGTATCGGGGATGACTTGACTTCTGCTAACTGAAGCCGTGGAAGGCGCAAAACAAAAAAAAAAAAACGAAACGTCGTGAAAAGACTAGTATAATTTTTTGCTCGCTTACGAGACTCTGATTTTTTTTCTCTTATTGCTTTCGTGTTGTGTACATATTATTTTTTGTGCTTGTGTTTATGATTTTTCTTCGATTTTTCGATCTGTGAGATTTTTGTGGTGACAAGATGCAACGACAACAGCAACAAATTACTCAGTCGACTCAGCAACAGAGTCAGACTCAGCAGAGTCAGACTCAACAATACTCTCAGCAGACTCAGCAGAGGAGTAGGACCGAACAGCACGTTACAAGGCAGATCACCAGCCAACAGACAGGTCAGGATAAAATCAATTTTTTTTTTAAGTTGCTGCGGACGCCGCTGCTGCTGCTACTGCTGAGCGACTGTTGAGCTTCATCTTAGCTTTGTTGCTATCGGTTCATTCCACACAGAGAAAAAAAAAACCTTCATCAAATAACCGTATGGACGTGGAACGCATGAAATCTAAAATCCGCGCCGCTTTTTCGCTGCATGGCTACATGAGCATGACAGGCTTATTATCATTACTGATACCGTAATTTAATTACTCTACTGTGCATTGTATAACAAGCTCCAATTAAAATCTACGTTATATAAATTAGCGTCTAATGCGCGTCGTGTCAGTGCTAACAAACAAAAATGGTCACGTCCGAAATGTGCGAAAATCGCGCCCAAAAATTTTTGCACGTCGACAACTATGTTTCACCTTTTAAAATAGACTTTCGGGCCAGATGATCCGCCAAGAAGCGGGGATGGCGCAATAGCGGAGAGGGGGGGACCGATTTTATTACAAGTGAAAAGTGGGATGTCCTTTTAATAGAACGTCGAAAAATTTTGGACACAGATGCATGCATTTTATGGATCAGATGGAGCAGATTTCGTCCTTAACCATTTCAAGAAAATGAATGATTCAACCTCAATTGGTTGACGGAAACCAATTCATTTTTCCCACGGTTTTTCAAAATTGGTTGGTTTTTGAACCACGCGAAGTAAAAATACGGTATAGAAAGTCTGTCGTGAGATTCTCGTTTTTTACAGTACTTGAAATGTTGCGAGTTGCTAAATTTGAGATGTGTCATTCAAGCAAGCAGGAGATCATTGAAAATCATGCTCCTGCTGCTGCTCGTGTTGGTGTTGAGTTAGTTATAAATTGGCGCATAATCAAATCTGCTTTGTCACCGAAAAGGATATGCCTTGCGTCTGTGAACAATCGCCGTCGCCGGTTTGCAGTTTCACTTTGAATGGGGGAAAAAAAAATTCGCAACGTTGACGAATCTAATTTAACGCACTGCTTTTGAGAGCTAATTAAAGCGCGCGTTTACTACGCTCGCTCTGATTCAGATTCAGATTTCGACCGCAGAAATTGCGGTGACAGCTCGCCGCTAAAAAAAAACTCACTTATTCATTAAGCGATTATTTAATATAATCAATCAATATAATAATATATTATAAATCAGCGCGAAAACGCTTGCAGAATATCAAAAGAAGAAAACGACATCATTTTTGTCCGCTGCTGTACATACGTGCATTACACACTGACAATACTGCAAGTTACTTTCTGTATGTAGCACGTCGTTTCAAGACTGAACACTAATCGGTTCGTTTATTATTGGTAAATGAAGCAATACGAAAACGCTTGCAAAATATCAAAAGAAAAAAGAAAAAAACGATTAAGTTTGACATGACTTTTGTCCGCTGCTATACATTCATTACACAGTGATAATACCGCAAGTTCTCTTTTTATGTGTACCACGTCGTTTCATGGCTGAATACTAATCGGTTCGTTCGTTATTGGTTCTGAAAACAACAGCGTTTTGTCTTTAAAAGAACCTTTTCACATGCAAATTCAGGTATTTCCTTTCTAATGTGACATTGCCTACAAAAAAGAAAAGAAAAAAGAACTAAAGTTCTCGTTGATTTTGGCTGTTAACGTTAGTTCCTAAAAAAGTTATATACACATGGCAACAGCCGAAAAATTATGCTAAATTAAACAGCGCCGCCAGTCATTAGGAAAGTTAAAATTAAACAAAATGATATTAATTATAATTAACATTTGCATTTAGTTTAGTTTCTTATAATCGAATTCGAAAAATATGCATAAAAACAAACCTAGTATTACTTTTTTGAACATTAAATCAATTTTAGATAAGAAAAAGACCTTCACCGAATATGGTAAATATGAATAAAATGATTTTTTTTTTACTATCAAATCATTATCTATAAGCATCTCATCAGTATACGTATCATATCAGTCAGTATCTGAATCAATCAGGAAATCAATGAGTATGACGGATGAGCCAGAAATACACTTGCCTGTTTGAATTTTCCGCAAAATTAGTCATGTTGGCAACATTAGATCTGGTGAGAATATTTCGCGTTGGTTCAAAATTAGGCAGAAACGAAATGTGTTCTAATTCGAATTTGTTGTTTAATTGCTGCTTGTCATAGCAGAGGCAAAGTGAAAATACTTTTAATTAAAAGCGACGGGGACTGTCAACTTTGTCAAGAGCTGCTGTCTGCAGTTGCCAACTGTCATTAATAAAAAAATTGACGACTGGCAACGTTGACAGGAGTTGCATTTTGCATTCCCCAACCGTCTGTCTTTATTAATAAAAAAATATGACGCGTCAAATTCAGTATTTCTGACTCACCCGGTATAAGATACAGACTCGTCGCAAAGATGAAATGAAACACGTTGGGATTTGAAACAATCAATTCGATTTTGCGTCGTTCGTTGCTTTCTTCGCCGCGCTAATTAAATCCTAATTTCTTTTTTCTTCTCGGAAAAAATTAAAACGAAGGACACACACAAAAATAAAAAAATTGACGACTGTCAACGTTGATAGGAGTTGCATTTTGCATTCCCCAACCGTCTGTCTTTATTAATAAAAAAATATGACGCGTCAAATTCAGTATTTCTGACTCACCCGGTATAAGATACAGACTCGTCGCAAAGATGAAATGAAACACGTTGGGATTTGAAACAATCAATTCGATTTTGCGTCGTTCGTTGCTTTCTTCGCCGCGCTAATTAAATCCTAATTTCTTTTTTCTTCTCGGAAAAAATTAAAACGAAGGACACACACAAAAATAAAAAAATTGACGACTGTCAACGTTGACAGGAGTTGCATTTTGCATTCTCCAACCGCCTGTCTTTTTTAATAATAAAAAATATGACGCGTCGAATTCAGTATTTCTGGCTCGCCCGGTATAAGTTACAGACTCGTTGCAAAGATAAAATGAAACACGTTGGGATTTGAAACAATCAATTCGATTTTGCGTCGTTCGTTGCTTTCTCCGTCGCGCTAATTAAATCCTGATTTCTTTTTTCTTCTCGGAAAAAATTAAAACGAAGGACACACACAAAAATAAAAAAATTGACGACTGTCAACGTTGATAGGAGTTGCATTTTGCATTACCCAACCGTCTGTCTTTTTTAATAAAAAATATGACGCGTCAAATTCAGTATTTCTGGCTCGCCCGGTATAAGTTACAGACTCGTCGCAAAGATAAAATGAAACACGCTGGGATTTGAAGCAATCAGTTCGATTTTGTATCGTTCGTTGCTTTCTTCGCCGCGTTAATTAAATCCTGATTCCTTTTTTCTTCTCGAAAAAAAAATAAAACGAAGGACACATACAAAAATAAAAAAATTGACGACTGTCAACGTTGACAGGAGTTGCATTTAGCATTCCCCAACTGTCGGTCTTTTTTAATAAAAAAATATGACGTGTCAAATTCAGTATTTCTGGCTCACCCGGTATAAGTTACAGATTCGTTGCAAAGATAAAATGAAACACGTTGGGATTTGAAGCAATCAATTCGATTTTGCATCGTTCGTTGCTTTCTCCGTCGCGCTAATTAAATCCTAATTTCTTTTTTCTTCTTGGAAAAAATTAAAACGAAGGACACACACAAAAATAAAAAATTTGACGACTGTCAACGTTGGCAGGAGTTGCATTTTGCATTCTCCAACTGTCTGTCTTTTTTAATAAAAAGATATGACGCGTCAAATTCAGTATTTCTGGCTCGCCCGGTATAAGTTACAGACTCGTTGCAAAGATGAAATGAAACACGTTGGGCTTTGAAACAATCAATTCGATTTTGCATCGTTCGTTGCTTTCTCCGTCGCGCTAATTAAATCCTGATTTCTTTTTTCTTCTCGGAAAAAATAAAAACGAAAGACACACACAAAAATAAAAAATTTGACGACTGTCAACGTTGACAGGAGTTGCATTTTGCATTCTCCAACTGTCTGTCTTTTTAAATAAAAAAATATGACGCGTCAAATTCAGTATTTCTGGCTCACCCTGTATAAGTTACACACTCGTTGCAAAGATAAAATGAAACACGTTGGGATTTGAAGCAATCAGTTCGATTTTGTATCGTTCGTTGCTTTCTTCGCCGCGTTAATTAAATCCTGATTTCTTTTTTCTTCTCGGAAAAAATTAAAACGAAGGACACACACAAAAATAAAAAATTCGACGACTGTCAACGTTGACAGGAGTTGCATTTTGCATTCTCCAACCGCCTGTCTTTTTTAATAATAAAAAATATGACGCGTCGAATTCAGTATTTCTGGCTCGCCCGGTATAAGTTACAGACTCGTTGCAAAGATAAAATGAAACACGTTGGGATTTGAAACAATCAATTCGATTTTGCGTCGTTCGTTGCTTTCTCCGTCGCGCTAATTAAATCCTGATTTCTTTTTTCAGTATTTCTGGCTCGCCCGGTATAAGTTACAGACTCGTTGCAAAGATAGAATGAAACACGTTGGGATTTGAAGCAATCAATTCGATTTTGCATCGTTCGTTGCTTTCTTCGCCGCGCTAATTAAATCCTAATTTCTTTTTTCTTCTCGGAAAAAATTAAAACGAAGGACACTCACAAAAATAAAAAATTTGACGACTGTCAACGTTGATAGGAGTTGCATTTTGCATTCTCCAACCGTCTGTCTTTTTTAATAAAAAAAATATGACGTGTCAAATTCAGAATTTCTGGCTCGCCCGGTATAAGTTACAGACTCATTGCAAAGATAAAATGAAACACGTTGGGATTTGAAGCAATCAATTCGATTTTGCATCGTTCGTTGCTTTCTCCGTCGCGCTAATTAAATCCTAATTTCTTTTTTCTTCTTGGAAAAAATTAAAACGAAGGACACACACAAAAATAAAAAATTTGACGACTGTCAACGTTGAC
Source organism: Prosopocoilus inquinatus (assembly GCA_036172665.1). Lineage (NCBI taxonomy): Eukaryota > Metazoa > Arthropoda > Insecta > Coleoptera > Lucanidae > Prosopocoilus > Prosopocoilus inquinatus. The sequence goes on from CM069873.1 coordinate 7,694,752, forward strand.
AGGAGTTGCATTTTGCATTCTCCAACCGCCTGTCTTTTTTAATAAAAAGATATGACGCGTCAAATTCAGTATTTCTGGCTCGCCCGGTATAAGTTACAGACTCGTTGCAAAGATGAAATGAAACACGTTGGGCTTTGAAACAATCAATTCGATTTTGCATCGTTCGTTGCTTTCTCCGTCGCGCTAATTAAATCCTGATTTCTTTTTTCTTCTCGGAAAAAATAAAAACGAAAGACACACACAAAAATAAAAAATTTGACGACTGTCAACGTTGACAGGAGTTGCATTTTGCATTCTCCAACTGTCTGTCTTTTTAAATAAAAAAATATGACGCGTCAAATTCAGTATTTCTGGCTCACCCTGTATAAGTTACACACTCGTTGCAAAGATAAAATGAAACACGTTGGGATTTGAAGCAATCAGTTCGATTTTGTATCGTTCGTTGCTTTCTTCGCCGCGCTAATTAAATCCTAATTTCTTTTTTCTTCTCGGAAAAAATTAAAACGAAGGACACACACAAAAATAAAAAAATTGACGACTGTCAACGTTGACAGGAGTTGCATTTTGCATTCTCCAACCGCCTGTCTTTTTTAATAATAAAAAATATGACGCGTCGAATTCAGTATTTCTGGCTCGCCCGGTATAAGTTACAGACTCGTTGCAAAGATAAAATGAAACACGTTGGGATTTGAAGCAATCAATTCGATTTTGCATCGTTCGTTGCTTTCTTCGCCGCGCTAATTAAATCCTAATTTCTTTTTTCTTCTCGGAAAAAATTAAAACGAAGGACACTCACAAAAATAAAAAATTTGACGACTGTCAACGTTGACGGGAGTTGCATTTTGCATTCTCCAACTGTCTGCCTTTTTTTATAAAAAAATATGACGTGTCAAATTCAGAATTTCTGGCTCGCCCGGTATAAGTTACAGACTCATTGCAAAGATAAAATGAAACACGTTGGGATTTGAAACAATCAGTTCGATTTTGTACCGTTCGTTGCTTTCTTCGCCGCGCTAATTAAATCCTGATTTCTTTTTTCTTCTCGGAAAAAATTAAAACGAAGGACACACACAAAAATAAAAAATTTGACGACTGTCAACGTTGACAGGAGTTGCATTTTGCATTCTCCAACTGTCTGTCTCTTTTAATAAAAAGATATGACGCGTCAAATTCAGTATTTCTGGCTCGCCCGGTATAATTTACAGACTCGTTGCAAAGATGACATGAAACACGTTGGGATTTGAAGCAATCAATTCGATTTTGTATCGTTCGTTGCTTTCTCCGTCGCGCTAATTAAATCCTGATTTCTTTTTTCTTCTCGGAAAAAATTAGAACGAAGGACACACACAAAGAGGTTGTCGTGACAATATCAGACAGAGTAAATGCATTCGATGGAACGCGTAAATGCAGACGGCACACACGCGAACGTGCGACGAATAAAAATTCCATTTAATTACGGCGCTCCGGGCGGATGCAGTCGTTAGATCGATGACGAGGACGACGACGACGATGATGAAGAATAAACGCAGCAGCATCCTTTGCAGACATTTATTTACAACAGCGCGAAAGAGCGGACAAAAAATGCGCACGGATGTAAACAAATGTGGCCTCAGTGTCTGGCACCTTCCGGATAAACATTTGCCTTGATTAAATAAATTACATGATAATGCACTCGTTAATAATTTCATGATCCTCATTTCCATAAATGTCTAGCAAGTTTTCTTCCAACATTTACCATTGGGATCACAATCCATTCGATTTTGAATCTTATCTTCTTTGGTACTGGTACTTTGTTTTCCTTGGCTTGGATCCTCGTTGGGATGGCTTAATGTCGCAGTGCCTTCTTTATCTCGTTTAAAAATCTTCCACTAAATATCACTTTCGGGTTTGCTAGTGCTTCACTTTTTATCCTTTTTCTTTCTGTGATCATATTTCCATGTCTGTCTTGTTATCTTTGATAACGAATAAACTATCTTACTTTCACCTGCGTTGTTTGCATCAATTATGGCTGTATCCGTCTGCTATTACTATTAAGAATCATGCATTTCGTCTCATCTGGATCTCATCCAACCATAAATGTCTACCATGACATGTCTTATAAAGACAACCCTTTCTGGTTCCAATTCTGACCTTCCATGGCAAAACTCTACGATTACGTTTTTGCCTTCCTAGTTATAAACAAATGAACTAGGTTACTTCGACATCAAAATGTCCAAAAACCTAATCAGAAAGGTCACATTACGTACTAAAGTAGGATGTACCATTTTCAAAACTTGTAAGTAATTGTAATGCCGAATCAAGGAAGGAAACAAGAAGAAGAAGAAGAGAACGAAAAGAAATCGAAATCTGTATACATGTATTAATACAAACAAGAGTCAGAAAGCTTTGAATACTGCGCTTTCGATTTAATTTAATTTGAATCTGTGTTAATCTAAAGAAACTCTCAAACACGTATTGGAATCCAAAGGAATTATTAAAAGAAATGAAACTACGAAGACAAAATAAATCATTTGAGTGTGCCAGATCTTTCCCCTTCAGTTTTGTTCGTCGCTTCGTGGAAGAAATCATTGATTGACTTATTCGGGCCACAAATAAAAATTGTCTTCTGGAAAATCGTACCTGGACTGAGTATAAGTAAATCTTATTGACTTGGAATACAAGATGAAGAGCTGTAAGGAATGCATGTCAGGGCAAAATCTTTTCCCAAATTTTCATTTCGGTGGAAGAAGTCCACCAATGAAAACCCAACCCAACCAAAAAGGATTGCAGAAATGAAAACACGAACACAAAAGAAATCACTCGACCGTGCCAGATCTTTCCATTTCCCAGCTTTTTTCATTTCTTCGCTGAAAAAGTCCGTAATTGACTTAATTGAACTGCAAACGCAAACTGCCTTCTGAAAGATCGTACCTAATTGACCTGGAATACAATAAAAGATAACGAGCTTTAAAGAACGCAAGGGAAGAACTTGCAAATCATTACGCATCGGGGCAAAATTTTTTCCCAAATTTTTCTTTCAATGACAATGAAAATTATCCTCCAGAAAATCGCTCCTGGATGTAAATAAATGACAAACCAGACGTACGATATTTCCTTGAGCCAAAAACCTTTCAAGAGCTTCAACCAAATGAAATGAAATCTTAATTTGGTTAATCCAGAGGTCTATACACAAAATCTGCTCTCTGGAGGATCATTGAGAGATAAAAATCGGCGAGGGGCATTATAATTTGAAACGTTCATGTTCGACATTAAAAAAAATAAGGAGTTGCAAATCAGTTCGTACAGTCTAAATAGTTTCCAGATTTTGGAAGAATCATCACAGGAGCAGAAGTCCATAATTGGTGGAAATATAATCCAAACTACCATCTAGAGACTCATGTCTCGACATAAGTAAGCAAAGAATAATCGTCCAATAGAGTAAAGTAAAAAATAAAACTGAGAACTATTTTGAATGGAAGCTTCTCCTCTCTAAAGACCGTATGACACGGTAATAACCTTTTTATAAAATTTGTTAAAAATAGAAAGAGTAGAAAGTATCCAATCAACCAATAAACATTCTCTATGATAACCTATCTCTCTCATTTTTTATCAAATTTTACACACAAAAATTAAAATCGTGTCATACGGGCCTTGCGACTGGTTTCTGGAAACGAATAGAGGCTTGATTAGTTTAACGACGAATTAGAATATGGCGCGTAATATGACGTACGACGAATAATGGGTCGATTAGTTTAAGTACGAGTTAGAATGTGACTGATAGTACGACATACAGCATTGCGTGTCACATTCTAATCATTTGTTAAACTAGTCGGCCAGAAACCAGGGGCCTGAATCATAAAAAAACAAGGAATTTTCCAAAAAGAAAAAACATTTTTAGCAAAATAAAACTTTTCATTGAAACACCACTTGAAAGTGAAAGATAAGGGACGCCCACCCTTTAAAAAGCACAAAAGCACTTTTGGAAAATATGGCGACTCGTCAAAGACTTGATAAAACTAAGAAGACATTAAAGGTTGATAGCATTTTTTTGGATACTTTCGATGTACAGAGCGACTAAGAACGTACGGCGCTCTTCACTTATCTTAGTTTTATTCGATGCTGCTTTTGATCCAGTTCACTTGTTTCCGGAAAATGCCTTGCATCATTTATTTTCCATTTTCTCTTCCTTAACTTAACCAGGTCAGTTAACTTTGTGAAAAATCTTCAGGAACAATCTTAGTCTTCATATTGTTCAAATTATTTCTGAGACTATTATCTGATTTCTGTATTAACGTACATAATCCAGAGGGCGCCAACATTTTTGGATTATTAAAATCGTATTGCAACAGGATATGGACGTTTACACATCACATTTCTTTTGGTGTATCCTTCAATGATTGTTCTTTGAGATTTAACTCCTGCGTTAATTAGTTTAGTTTCCTCTCTTTCTATCAATGGTCGATATTTACATACAAATAAAAGCGGCGCCCTCATATTTTCTTTAATTTCTTCCATTTTAACGATTCTTTCATTTCTTAATTCTGACGTAACAGAATTTTTTTTCCGACTTCTCCTAAGTAAGTACACTTTCCGATTTATTGAATAATCTGCTTTCGATTTTTATTGCAAGAGAGTCCACGTAGATACCTGAATACTAGACTGCAGCATTCTGGCCCTTCCATGTCGTTTTAATCACAATGTACACAGGAGCAAACTTATTTGTTAAATACGTTAGGTATCTGGAATTAAAGTTCTTAATTCCTTTTCGATTTGGTTATTCGATACAAACAAAATAAGGAGAACGTGTATACTGCTGTAATAAATTCCTTAACTAATGAGGACAAAGCTTATGGACAGTTAAATCAAACCCAAAACTCATGGACAGTTAAGTCAAGTCCAAAACTCATGGACAGTTAAGTCAAGCCCAAAACTCATGGACAGTTAAGTCAAACCCAAAACTCATAGACAGTTAAGTCAAACCCTAGGAGAGTTAAGTCAAATCCAAACCTGCACAGGAAAAACAAACCAAACATAACAAGATTTGACGCCCTACTTAGTGGCGATTCCAAATACGTATTAAAAAGTGTCGGAAATAAAAATAAAAAAAAAAAACAAGATAGTAGAAAGAAAGATGAGAACAAAGAGATCAATTAGATAGAATACCAGATAAAAAGAAGAACAGGAGAAACAAGGTTAGAAATGGATAAAAAAAAGTGTAGATATTAGAAACATGCTAGTCATGATGATGACGGAAATGAAGCAAAACAACTGAAAACTAAAAGAAAACAACAATCAATAAATGAATAATAATAATAATAAATTATAAAGAAATAAGAGCAAAACAACAGAAAACTAGCAGAAAACAAGGGATTAGAAGAACAGGAAAAAAATTAAATAAATAAGTGTAGCATTGTTAAATATTCGACACTAAAACTATACTACAACAGCCTTCATAAAGTTATTAAAACGAGGAAATGTGATAAGCGAAAGAATGAACAAGTCCAACAAAAAACATTACATACTTAAATAGTTGAGGTCACAAATAATCAAAAAAACACGTATAATTGGCGCCCAACGTGGAGCTACAAATAATCCAAAATCCCAAAACGTGCCAACCATAACGACATGTATTATACGTTTAAGAAATACACGTTTACAGATCGTGAGGAATCAAAATTATTCAAAACAAGGAGAACCTCAGCAATAATTACCAATTAAAATTGTGCACGTGCGAGATAAGCACCGTCCGTTATCTCCAGCAACACCATTTCTCTGATTCTCTCATTCATAATCAAAAACAAAGCGATTCGGATACATGAGAAAGATCATCGTCTTTTGCGCCAGACCTAATAACCGTAATGTAACAACAAATAATAATGCTGACAACTTGAAAAAAGAAAAAAATCAGGTTCTGCCGTTGATGGGAAATGTGTTAGTTGGTTGGAATTGTGGCGTGGCGAAGAGCTCGGGTGCACGCACTCCTTCGTTGTTGTTATTGCGCGCCTTAATTGCCTTAATTAATTTAATCGCAAGTGCAAGACAACAGTTAAGCCGCTTTACATAACGCTTGTTGTAATATTGAACGAACACAACAAATATGCATACAATGAGTTAACTTGTTGGTCTCGGGCAAATATTTTTCGTTCGTTGAGTAACTTGCGTGCGGACTGTTTAATTAAACAATTTCACTTGGACTTTATGTGGGGCCTAATTCTGTTGGCATCTTAACATAGCGTGTTGTCGTCCACCGAGTGTAAATTTATTTGTTTATTTATTGTATTAACAATGATTGAAATATTTTTCAACTCTCAAGATTTCGTTCAATTTCTTGAACAATTTAAATTATATTATATTAACAAAGATTGAAATATTTTTCAACACAAGATTTGGTTCAATTTTTTGAACAATTTAAATTATCGTTTTAAAAATTAAATTGAATCGAAAACCAACTGAAAAAATAGAGGACCAATCCGAAACGCAAAAATTTCTTTATTGCAGAAATTGAAGAAGTAAACTTTGCACAAGAAATAGGATAGTATAAAACGACTTTTACAATATGGGGTAATCATAGTTGACATTTTCTTAATTAATTAATTCAATAATTTATAAATAAGATTCATATCTCCATTTTTAGTAAATAGTTTTGCTATGTTTTTCTTCCGAGGAATTACATTTTTAGCTGTAGGTATACAGGGTGCTGCACCTTTAAATTAACATGCATTTTCCTATGTTGCGTTTCAAAACGCAGCACCCTGTATACATATATTAAGGAACATAAAAAAATTATGGAAAGTTTAGTTAAAAAAATATAAAAAACAGAGATTACACCTCCAAGATAAGCAATGATTACAATCTTAGTTTGCACGATGAGTACTAAATGTATATTAAAAAAAATAGAAATGGCAACAAAAATGAAAATAATTTTTAAGCGCAGAGTCTAGCAAAATAGTGAGGAATTTTTCCCTTCAAATCGCAATTGTAAAAAAATGTACGCAAAAAACAAATGTGAATCAATGCAGGATGTTCTTAAAATGAACGACCAAATTCCAAAGTGTTCAAATAACTAACTTAAAAAATTCTTCCTGAAGAAAGTAGCGCCTTCCAAATATGTTTTATGAAAGTAGAAGTATCTGAGAACTCAGAAAATCAATAATATACTGACTTCTTTAATTTAATAAATGTAAGTAAGTAATTAAAACATCTTTTTTAATGAAAAAGTTTATAATTTTTACATTTCACGCGTTCGCTTTGAATATGACCTGCATAATTTAAAAATATTTCAAAAACGATTAGGGCCACAAGGATATATTATTGCGAGCATCTTTGATCATCTACGTTTAACTTGAGAGAGTTAAACAGTTTTTTTTTTAAGTTCTGAAAACTGTACGCCAGATTCCTTGAACGTGTTAAATATACTAATTTATTAAACTCACTATACAGGAAAAAATGCATCCGTTTTCAAACTTAATAATTACCGACTCTAAAGTCTAACTCCAAGTGGGATTTTTTCTTTGAATAGTTTGTCCAACATTGCAGTCCAAACCAAGAATACGCACTTAAGAAAAGGAGTTACAAACGAATGTACATTTTTGTTAATTTTTTTCGGGGGTAAGAAATCATGGGTCTTGTGATTCAACTTCCATTCTGAAAAATCTAAATTCTTTATTACGGTTTCGTCGCTTAATCCAAATATTTCTGATTAATTAGGAATGCCAAGGAGTCTCTCTCTCTCTTTTTTGCTTCTCCTATCTGCTGCAAAATATCTCGTTACTGAAGTCTCGAGAGGAATGGAAACAGATTTTTCCACTTTTTTGGTAGTTCCTCTTACTTTTAGGAAAATATTCCGTTCTGAAAGATTTTTCTGAAATTTTTTTTATTGCGGTTTCGTCGCTTAATCCAAATATTTCTGATTAAATTAAGAGTGCCAAGGATTCCTCTTCTATCTTCTCCTATCTGCTGAGAAATATCTCTTTACTGAAGTCTCGAGAGGAATGGAAGCAAGTTTTCCCATTTTGTTGGTAGTTCCAATCAGCTCTTTTTGTTTTTGATTAAAATAAGAGATTGTTGGTCTTTCAACGCAACCCCTAATTTAGAAAGCTTACTTACTTCTCTTGACGGTAAGAAATCTTGTTAATTAAGAGTCCTAATTTACCACCTACAAAATATTTCCTTCCTTTTGAGTAGATGCAGTTTTTCTTTATTGATAGCTCCAATTTGTTCCTTCAACTTCAAAAAAAATAAAACAACAGACCGTTAGTCTTGTAATGCAACCTCTAAATTTATCAAGGTCAAATTTCTTCCCTTAACACAAATAAATCTTGTTGATTAAGACCACTGAGGACCTCTTCTGCTTCCTGCTCTAAAAATTTCCTTATCGAAGTCTTGAAGTGAGCGGAAACAGGTTTTTATTGGTAGCTCCAATTTGCTCTTTCAAATTCGATAAAAATAAATTTTTCCAATGCCACCTCCAATTTGGAGAAAGGCCAAATTTTCGTTACAATTTCTTTCTTTAACTGAAATGATTTTTGTTAATTCAGAGTTCTAAGGACGTCTTCTGCCAGCTATGAATATTTCCTTGCTGACGTCTTGAGTCTTAAGGGGAATGGGAAAAAGTGCTTATTGGTAGCTCCAATTTACTATCTATTTTAACTTCGATAAAAAATAACTTCTTCTAATGCGACCTTCAACTTGGAGAAAGGTCAAAATTTCTTTCCTTAACTGAATTGATTCTTGTTAATTAAGAGTCCTAAGGACGTCTTCTGCCAGCTATAGAATATTTCCTCACTGAAATCTTGAGGAGAGTGGAAATATATAGGTTTTTATTTTTTATTGGTTTACTTCTTCAACTTCGATAAAAATAGAAAAGACCTGGTCTTGTACCGCAGCCTTCATTTTGGAAGAAAGCCAAATTTTCGTTACAATTTCTTCGCTTAACTGAGATATTCTTCTTAATTAAGAGGGCTAGGGATTTCTGCCTGCTATGAAACATTACTTTACTGCAGGAAGCTTTGAGGGTAATATAAATAGGTTTTGGTTGGCAGCTCCAATTTGCTCCTTCAACTTTGATAAAAGTAACATACCGTCGGTTTTGTAATGGAACCTCTAATTCCCAAGGCCAAATTTAGAGTTACAGTTACTTCCCTTAGGGCCGGTTTTTCAATCACAAGTTAACTTTAACCTTCAGTTTATTGCCATGGAAACAATTGTCTTCGCACTTGTTACCAAGGAAATAAGCCGAGAGTTAGGGTTAACCTGTGATTGAAAAACCGGGCCTTAACCGAAATTCGAAGATTCGGCGCGTTACCGAGAGGGCTAGGGTTCGAATCCCGAAAGTGAGAGAATTTTTATATCTTCCCGTTAGCGTTTTCCTCCTTTATATTAACTTAATTAAATTTTTCAAATTTGAAGATACAAGCGAATTGCAGAGTAAAATTTAAAAAAACAAATTAAGGCGGTACGGGCCTTTAAAGAATCTATTCAATTTTAATATTCAATTAAAATTGCATACAAACTATTAAAAAAAAACTGTTATAATATAATGAATCGAGTTAGTTAAATCTTTTTTTTATTTTTTCCCCATTAGAATGGTCCCGCGATCGTTTTCCATTGCCGCTCCTTGGTACATTTTTCTTTTACCTATTTTCCATCAATTTCCTTTTTCGATTATATTTTATTAAATTTATTGAATGTAGTTTTCACGCTTTCAATTAATCTTTAAAAAGAAATTGAAATGCGCAATGATCACATCATTGCAAAAAAAGGCTCTATATTCGATAATTTTGGAATTGTTTTTAATTTTCCTAAAGTTAAGTAAGTAAGTTCTGAATTCTCATTTTTTTATCACTTACAAATAATGATCACAGAAAAATATTTTCCAAAAAAGGACGACTGGTCATCTAAAGGAATTCGTAAAGAATTCTCAAAGGCGATCAAAAATAGGCCAAAGAATTCGAGAGAAAACTTTATAAAACAGAGTAAAATTGAACATGTTTTCTTAATCCAATAACCGCAGCGGAATAATAAATAAACGCGATCCTCTTTGACCGGATTCCGACGCCACTCTATTTTCGTCCAGATCGAGGAATACCTCGAGCATTCGTAAGATTTTGAAAATAAGACCATGTTTAATGTTGGTAATAACGCAGTGCAGGCAAGTGGCCGCTAAATATAATCGCACCCACGCGTTCCACAATTTTGACTTTCAACATTAAACAACATCCATGTGTGTATTTAATACTACATGAACATCTTCAAATAGAAATAGTTGCCAACCGAAAACGTGCAGAAGCAGAATTCAGTTTTGATTGTTAATTGGTATCATTATTATCAAATAGCGGCTAATCCTTACGCAATCTTCAAATATGTTCACTAATTATAATATAATAGTCTTTCCCCAAACCCTTTGAAGTCTTTCCCAAGTTTTCTGGACTCTGAGGATGGATATTTTCAACTTCAAGGCTTAATGCTTTTCTCAAGCGTTTTTAAAACGTAGAGTCCTTGCCTAATAGTCCCTTTCCCAAAAACTTTTTGAGCTACGAGGATGTGATATTTTCAACTTCAAGCCTAAAAGCTTTTCTCTCCCTCATCAATCCCTTTGAAGTCTTTTCCAAGTTCTCTGGACTATGAGGATGTGATATTTTCAACCTCAAGGCTTCACACTTTCCACAATCGATTATAAAGCCTAGAGTCTTTACCTAATCCCTTTGAAGCCTTTCCCAAAAATGTTTTGGACTATGAGGATGTGATATTTTCACCTTCGAGCCTAAAAGCTTTTCCCTCATCAACCTCTTTGAAGTCTTTCCCAAGAATTCTGGACTATGAGGATGTGATATTTTCAACCTCAAGGCTTCACGCTTACCACAATCGGTTATAAAGCCTAGAGTCTTTGCCTAATCCATTTGAAGCCTTTCCCAAAAATGTTTTGGACTACGAGGATGTGATATTTTCAACTTCGAGCCTAAAAGCTTTTCCCTCATGAACCTCTTTGAAGTCTTTCCGAAGTTTTCTGGACTATGAGGATGTGATATTTTCAACCTCAAGGCTTCACGCTTTCCACAATCGATTATAAAGCCTAAAGTCTTTGCCTAATCCCTTTGAAGCCTTTCCCAAAAATGTTTTGAACTACGAGGATGTGATATTTTCAACTTCGAGCCTAAAAGCTTTTCCCTCATCAACCTCTTTGAAGTCTTTTCCAAGTTTTCTGGACTATGAGGATGTGATATTTTCAACCTCAAGGCTTCACGCTTTCCACAATCGGTTATAAAGCCTAGAGTCTTTGCCTAATCCATTTGAAGCCTTTCCCAAAAATGTTTTGGACTACGAGGATGTGATATTTTCAACTTCGAGCCTAAAAGCTTTTCCCTCATGAACCTCTTTGAAGTCTTTCCCAAGTTTTCTGGACTATGAGGATGTGATATTTTCAACCTCAATGCTTCACGCTTTCCACAATCGGTTACAAAGCCTAGAGTCTTTGCCTAATCCCTTTGAAGCCTTTCCCAAAAATGTTTTGGACTACGAGGATGTGATATTTTCAACTTCGACCCTAAAAGCTTTTCCCTCATCAACCTCTTTGAAGTCTTTCCCAACTTTTCTGGACTATGAAGAACTATTTTGCCAAACTTAAGCTTTTAATATTTCTCCCCCCCCCCCCTTTAATCTCCTTGAAGTCTTTTCAAATTTTTGGATTACAAAGGTATAACCTTTTCACACTCAAAATTATGGCTAAGGCCAAAACATTGATTATAATTTTTCCCTCCTTAACCTCCGTGAAGTTTTTTTTTTTTAACCTTGAGAATGTAATTTATTCAACTTCGAGATTACAGAGTATGTCTTTGAAAACAAATGATGGATTTTATCGGTTGGTCGCGGACATTTAAAAATTGGCTTCACCTTCCGAGCAGTCTGCCAAAGATTCCCAAACTGCGCAGAAGTCCAATACGTTTCAATTATTTGGCTCGCGCCTTGGCGGAAAACCATCCAACTTCTATTTTTCCCCTCGCGCGAGCACAACGAGAATTTTCGAAACGCAGAGTCGACGGAACGATCTATTTTAAGACGTCGCCGACTTTTACACGGTACCAACTGCGTAATATGAGAACCTCTGCGTGTCTGACGGCTCCGATTACTCGCCGCGGTGCGTAACAAACACAGATGTAACAAGAAGTAAGTGGACGTCCGTCTCCAATTATACCGTTCCGTTTCGAAATTGTTTTTTTTTTATGGCACGGCACTAATAATTATGTGTTCAAGGCCCCTTTTATTATACTCAGATAGGCAACCACTCAGGCCCGAAATACACATTTTTACGTTAACGAAACGAGAAGATTAAAACTATTGTTTATGATCCCCGACCTTGTAATGGCATGTGCCGTTTGTAAAAGTAGTTCACTTCAATTAGCTCATAAAAACCAAATTTGAAATGGAATACTATAACTACCGACAGAATTAATAAATAATCCTTCCGTAATAATCTGCTGGTTACGGTAACGCAGAGCGTCGCAGTTTTACTTTTAGGATTTTTTTTTGGCAGGTGTCCTACCTGTGGCCGTAACAAACGGCTTTTTGTTTCGCGCAAGCTGTAAGTTCGGCCGGAAAAAAAATCCAGATGCTTCCGGCGACGGCCGATAAACAAAGTGCGTTTGTTTATGTACGTCGAAAAAAAAGAGTCTTCGACGTTAACGACTCTTTTATTAAGTATTTTAATGATGTCTGCCACAAAGAAATTTAAAAATAAACAACCTCTCCTACCAACCAACGTTTTTTGTTAAGAAAATGCGTTGGTAACACTATCAACACTGATCAAATATTATTTTCGATCAAAATTTGACATCTGTCGATTTAAGGTTATGTTTCAGATATTTTTTTTTGTCATTTCGAAAATAAAATAGGATGTTCCGCTTTCAGCCTCCAATTTGAATAATCTGCTGCAATTGTTCTTAAAAAAAAATCAATAAACATAAGGTTCGTTTGAGACCGTGTAATATTTGATCTAAAACCTTGCACACAGTGAGAGAGAGAGGCCACCAGAGCGAACGTTCATTGGATGATTTTGGATGATTCGATACTTCTCTCTCACTTTCTGCAAGGTTTTATATCAAACCTTTCGTGGTGTCAAAAATCAAATGGGATTAAGACAAACGTCGATAAAGCAGAAAACTATTAGTCTTCAATTTCTTTTTGAGTCAGCAACGATTGTTTAAAAATTAAATGTTCCCACGCTTTGTGAAAATCAAATATGCTCACCTCCACCTCCACAAATGATTTCCTGCGAGAATACCAAAGGCCAGAAGAAGAAAATGCTTTCTAGAATCACTATCGCATGATTAAATTCAAAGGAATTGATCTTTTTCGTGTTTACTCTGTTTCCTTGATTCACTTAAAACAATAAATTCAATTCAGAGTCACTTTTCCCGACCGAACCTCAAAGGCAACATTTAAAGGAAAACAAACTTTTTCACTTTTGATATGTTTTCGTGTTCACTCTATTTCCTTGTTTCTCCTAAGAGAATTAAATTCAATTGAGAGTGGTCATTAACTTTTCCCGACCGAATCTCAAAGGCAACATTTAAGGGGAAAAAAATCCATCAAGTTCTCATTTCGGTTGTCTCAAAAGCTGCTCAGGAGATTTCTTTAGCTCTTTATACAAGGGCTCAGGAGAACTCTGGACTCTTTAAACAAGAGCTCAGGAGATTTCTCAACTCTTTAAGCAAGGGCTCAGGAGATTTCTGAACTCTTTAAGCAAGAGCTCAGGAGATTTCTGAACTCTTTAAACAAGAGCCTAGGAGATTTCTGAAGTCTTTAAACAAGAGCTCTGGAGATTTCTGAACTCTTTAAACAAGCGCTCAGGAGGATTAGTGTCGTTTTTCTGACGGAATTTTGATTTAGAGCCGTCGAATCACGAGTCAAAAACTTTCACTGCTCGCTCTTTTTGAGTTTGTTTGTTTTGACTAAACAAAAATTAAGAACAACTCAGCAGTTTGCTGGTGAAGTTTCTTAATTTTCATTTGCCTAAGGTTTTGATAATATTGAAACCGCGAGAATGTCGCCAAGCTTCAGGTCCTCGAACTTCCTAAACGCTTCAGACTCTTGAGAGGCCCTCAATCCCATTTCGTTAACTCAGAATTAACTGATCTATCTTTTCACTTTTTTTGTAGACTTTCTCAAAAGAAATAAGAAGAGTACAATTCTCGCCAAATTTATAATTCACGCGCAAATCTAAAGAATTTGAAATCTCCAGGTCTTAACTGTAATTAGCGAGCCTTTCAGTTGTAATAAAAATTAAAAAATCTTCTGTCTTTGTACCCCCTTTCTTCATCTGATTTTTCAGTCTTTTCATTTGAAACTTCACCTGAAAAAGGTAATAATCAGGCTTCTACCTTTAATAGAGCCAATCATGAATGGGCGAGCTTTTAAGCGTCTTAAAAAATCAATATTATCCTGATTCTGTCTTAAGAGGGAAGCAAAATATAATAAGCAAGCTTCTATCTTTAATAGAACTAATCATCGCAAGCTTCTATTTTTAATAGAGCTAATGATGAATGGGGGAGAAATGGATATGACGAACTTTTGAATGCCTTAAAAGATCAATATAATCCTGATTCTGTCTTAATATGGAAACAAAAGATAATACGCAAGCTTCTACCTTTATTAGAACCAATCATGAATGGGAGAGAAGCGAGCTTTTGAACGCCTTAAAAGATCAATACAATCCTGATTCTGTCTTAAGAACGTTTCTTAATAACGTTCCTGTAGATCAAGGATGGAATTTTGGTTTTCTAAAAATAGCTTTCCTTATTTACGCATTCGCCTTTACCACAGTCACTAAATATTTTTAGACCAAATCTAAATTTCAACCAAAACATCTCAACTTGACGCGCTTTAATCGACTCTTAACGATGCGCTCGCTTTTTTTTATAGCCGTTCCAAACATTCGCACGGAGAAAAAAAAATAATGCTCAAAGATGACCGTGAACCGACGTATTGTTTATGGTTAAAAATGCCGCGCGTCGTTATGTAAAAAAAGCGGTAGCTAGAGCGTCGCCGCGGCGCGTCACCACCATCGCTCCCTCCCATTGGTCGAGTATAGATAGTTGCTCCAAAAATGGACGCCTGAAACGCGATATAGCTCAAAAATAGGACGAGCTCGGCCCCGTACGGAGCGATCGCTTAAAAATCTTAACACCTACTTACACCCGGCACGGTTTATTATTTTTATTTACGTTTTATTTCCAGAATGAGAATGAGAACGAGACTTAATGAAACGGGATTGCCCCCTCTCCCCTCGTATTTTAACCGATTCATTTAAGAAAGCGATTTCTCTCTCAATTCTTAAATAAAATAAACATTGGTTTTTAGAAAGAAACCTTGAAATATTGAAGCTCAAAACGAGTATCTCAAAAATATGCATGCGTATCATATGACAGCGCCAGAGGCTTACTCGTATATTCTTATAACCTTGCACTAATGCGATACTTGAAGCTATTACACAAGCTGTGATTTTGAATCATGCAGTTTTACTTCGGCGAAACTTAAATTTTTTTTTTTTTTTTAATTCCAGGGCAATATCAAGGAACCGGAACACAGCAAGTGGCCGCTTTTGGGCCAAATGCAGCCCCTCCGGTGTTTGAAAAGGTCTTCAGTAACGCACGATTCGCTCAGGGAGGCAATGCCTTGTTCGAGGGTCGCGTGACTGGCAAGCCTATGCCCCAAGTGTCTTGGACGCGCAAGGGTGCCACTCTCACAGAATCTTACAAATACAGATTCTCCTATAACAGTCAGTCTGGTGATATTGTACTGCAGATCAACCAGATAGGTCCTGGAGACGAAGGCGAATACGTTTGCACGGCCAGGAATCAATATGGAGAAGCTATTTGTTCCGTGTATATATCTCCTGAAGGAATGCACATACCGCAAGGACTTCAAAAATCCTCCAAAACTGTTCAACAGACTACGACTTACACCAACGGATCGTTCGTTGAGGAATTCAAGGTGGACACCTTCGAGTACAGATTGCTCCGTGAGGTATCCTACAGAGAATCGATCACGCGGAGATTCGTCGGTGAAAAGGACATTCAGATTTCGACTACGGTGGAAAGGTCTCTGGGTCCACCGGCGCCGCCGCAAATATCGCAGAAACCTCGCAATTCCAAATTGCTCGAAGGTTCGGACGCAGTATTCACGGCCAAAGTCGGCGCGAACCCAAGGCCGAGACTGACTTGGTTTAAGAACGGACAGAGAATCACAGAAACCCAAAAATACGAAACCACTTACTCCAATAATCAAGCGACGCTTCGCGTCAAGCAAGCCCAACACGAAGATTCCGGCCATTACACCCTGCTAGCGGAAAACCCGCAAGGATGCGTCGTCTCTTCCGCGTATCTCGCGATCGAACCCGTCAGCACTCAAGAAGGACTCATTCACGAATCGACCTTTAGATCGCAGAAGGTTGAGGAAGATACCGAGGAAGGAAAGACCCTCGCTCCGAACTTTGTTAGAGTCTGTAGCGATCGTGATGTTACTGAAGGCAAGATGACACGCTTCGACTGCAGAGTTACCGGAAGGCCCTATCCTGAAGTCACGTGGTTCATTAACGGTCGCCAAGTGACCACCGATATCAACCACAAAATTCTCGTCAACGAATCTGGCAACCACTCTCTTATGATCACGAACGTCAGCAGAAACGATTCTGGCGTAGTCACGTGCGTTGCCAGAAACAAAACTGGAGAGACCTCGTTCCAATGCAACCTGAACGTAATCGAAAAGGAACAGGTTGTCGCCCCCAAATTCGTAGAAAGATTTACGACTGTTAACGTTAAAGAAGGCGAACCCGTAGTTCTTCACGCCAGATCTGTTGGCACTCCAACGCCACGAATCACTTGGCAGAAGGATGGCGTGCCTATCACGACTAGCCCCGATGTACTCATAACGACAGACAGTGGAGCTTCTACTTTAGATATAGCCAGAGCCAAGGCGTCGGACGCGGCATGGTACCAATGCACCGCACAAAACGTTGCGGGCTCCACTGCCACTAGAGCTCGCTTATTCGTCGAAACACCACAAGGACCCACTGCAGAGCCTAGAAGATTACACCTGCCGCGACCGACTAAAGTTATCGAACCAGAGTAAGTATTCCCAACCGCACATAATTAAAAGACTCACTTACTCATGCTTGCACGTTTAGACCCGTTCCCGGCCCTGAAGTCATCTACCTCAAACACATAGAACCCTCTAGACCTTACGCCCCATCAGCGGAAGAAGATCGTATTTACCCACCGCCCCAATTCATCATACCATTACGTGATATTCAGCAGATAGAGGGTGGTAAAATTCACTTCGAGGCCAGGATCGAACCCGTTGGTGATCCCACAATGCGTGTGGAATGGTTCCTCAATGGAAAACTACTTCCAGCAAGTATGTCATCGCACCATTCAAATAAGTCAAATTCTCTAAACCTTCCGACATTTTAGGTTCCCGTGCTACGACCATATTCCGATTCGGATTCATCGCCCTGGATTTAATCAGCATCATCATTCAAGACAGCGGCGAATACGTCTGCCGCGTGACTAGCTCTACAGGTTCGGTAGAATCGCGCGCCATCCTTAGTGTAACCCAACGCGCTTCGATCGAAAAAACCAGTCAGCACCCAGATAGTTTACAATACATCCAACATCTTGAAGATTACAGTCGCTACGAGCGACAGGAAAGCATTGAAGAGAAGACTTCCCAGAAACCGCACTTCATCCGTCCACTCCAAGACCTCGGGGAGCTACAGGAGGGACGCAATGCTCACTTTGAAGCACAACTGACCCCCGTCAGCGACCCCACAATGAAAGTGGAGTGGTACAAAGATGGTCGACCGATCACAGCCAGCTCACGAATCACTACCATCTTCAACTTCGGTTACGTCTCCCTCAACATTATGCACCTACGTGCCGAAGATGCAGGTTCGTACACTGTCAGAGCTGTGAACCATCTGGGAGAAGCCATTAGCACAGCATCCATACAAGTTTACGCGCGTTCTACCGTAACTGCAGATCTGGGAATTCCCGAACAGCAAAGATACATTGAGAAAGTTGAGGAACTCGAAGCCTACCAATTAGCACAGCAACAGAAATACGTACAGGAAGCACCAGAGAGCACGTTCCCACCCGAATTCAAATCTCCAATTAAAGATCAAGTTGGAATTCGCGAAGGAGGCTTCGCTCACTTCGAAGCACGTCTGGAACCTGTTGGAGACTCTACGCTCAGAGTAGAATGGCTTAAAGATGGACGTACAGTAGAAGCCAGTTCTAGAATTACCACTTTCTTCAATTTTGGTTACGTTGCCTTAACGATCAAAGACGTAACCGTCCACGATGTGGGTAATTACACTTGCCGTGCTTACAACGCTTTGGGACAAGCCACGACGACTGCGCAACTGAGCGTAATCAGCAAGAAAGACATCGTCATGGATTCCCAGCATCCAGGAGGACTTGAAAAGATACAATTTCTCGAAGATACCACGAAATACCACCGCACTCAAAAGGAGGAAACTCAGGTATCACAAAAACCAAAGTTCTTGGGACCACTGAAAGGAACGAATAAGATTATTGAAGGACAACGCGCTCACTTTGAAGCGCGCGTTGAACCACAAAGCGACCTCACCATGAAAACCGAATGGTACTGCAACGGAAAACCAATTCAGACAGCCAACAGAATTCAAACTTACCATGATTTTGGATATGTGGCGCTTGATATTCTTAGCGTGCGCGCAGAAGACGCTGGTAACTACACGGTGGTTGCCAGAAATGCTTTAGGTGAAGCACAGCTGTCATCTAACATGACCGTAGAAAGTAAGTAACTATAATTAATTTGTTCTAAGTTAAGATTATTAATTTGAAACTTTGCTGCAGCTCGTTCAAGCATCGATACAAGAAGCATGCATCGCACTGCATACGACAAAACTCGCGCTCTTGAAGATTCCAAATTTGTAGAGCCCCAGTACGTAATCGAGGAAATTTCGAAATCGAAGCCCATATTCACTCAGCCTTTATCCGAGCCAAGACCCGTCACTGAAGGCCGAAATATTCACCTGGAATGTCGCCTTGAACCCATGGGCGATCCCACCATGAGAGTGGAGTGGTTCTGCAACGGAAGACCCGTTACCGTCGGCTCTAGATTCAGAACTTACAATGACTTTGGCTTTATTGCCTTAGATATCATCCACGCCACAGCTTCAGATTCTGGTGAATACACAGTGAGAGCCACTAACCACCTAGGATCAGCCCATACCTCAGCCCAAGTCAGAGTAATCGCAAAATCTGACATAATCACAGACACTCAGCATGAACAATCGCTTGAGCAAATCCAGATGCTCGAAGGACGTCAGAAGCACGCCCCAACCGATGAAATAACTGTTTACCACGCCCCTCAATTCACAAGGCCGTTACACAACATCGAAACAATCGAAGGAACCAACATCCACATGGAATGCCGATTGCAACCAGTCGGTGATTCATCCATGAAAGTTGACTGGTTTTGTAACGGCCGCCCTGTTAAAGTAGGGCACAGGTTTAGACCTGCATACGACTTCGACTACGTAGCTCTAGATTTGCTAAGCGTTTATCCAGTAGACTCAGGCGTTTACACTTGCCAAGCCAGAAATCAATTAGGTGAAGCTGTGACGTCTTGCTCAGTCAAAGTCATAGCCAAAAAGGACCTTTACTTTGAATCCCAACACGTAGGGGGTTTGGAAAAAATCCAACAACTGGAAGAACATTCACGAGCGTTCAAACGCACGGAATACGCGGAAGAAGTTGTCAACGTCAAACCGACATTCATCACAAAACCAAAGAGCTTAGACAACATGCGTGAAGGACAACACGCCCACTTTGAATGCAAGGTCGAACCAATCACCGATTCCAACTTGAAGGTTGAGTGGTTCAAAAATGGCCGCCCGGTTACCGTAGGTCATAGATTCAGACCCATTCACGATTTTGGCTACGTAGCTCTGGACATCATCGATTTAATAGCCGAAGATTCTGGAACCTACACGTGCCGTGCTGTTAATTTAATAGGATCCGACGAGGTCACGTGCACTTTGAGATGCATCAGCAGCAGCCAGATTATAACGCAGACGCAAAACGAACTGGGATTAGAGCAAATCCAACACCTTGAAGATAAATCGCGTTATCAACGCACAGAGCAAATCGAAGAAATCACCAAGCAAGCTCCGATATTTACCAGTTCTTTGAAAAACATTGAAATCAAGGAGGGACAGAGGGCACACTTTGAATGCCGCCTCATTCCCGTCTCTGACTCCACCATGAAAGTCGAATGGTTCCACAATAACAATCCGGTGAAATCCGGATCTAGGTTCTCTGAAACAAACAATTTCGGCTTCGTCGCTCTTGATATACTCTACGCCTACCCAGAAGATTCAGGCACTTACACTTGCAGAGCTACCAACATTAACGGGCAAGCTGTGACTTCGGCAACGTGTGCTGTACAGTCGAGGAAATCTATAGTTTTCGATACCGTCCACGAGAGTGCTTTGGGGCGCTTGCAAGAACTAGAGGATTCTTCGCGTTACCAACGTCAAGTATACCAAGACGAAATCGTAAGTCAAGCGCCGGTTTTCACTGTGCCAGCGAAAGACTTGCGTGTTGCTGAAAACCAAGCGGCACATTTCGAAGCTCGATTAATTCCGGTTGGTGACACAAGACTAAAAGTCGAATGGCTGCGCAACGGCGTACCAATAGAAGCTTCAAATCGCTTGACGACCATGCACGATTTCGGGTACGTTGCTTTAAATATGAAGTACGTCAACCCAGAAGACTCAGGTACATACACTTGCCGAGCTGTTAACGATGTCGGTGAAGCTGTTACATCGGCCACGCTCTTCGTGCAATCGAAAGCGTCTCTGCAATTAGAAACTCAACATGAAGGGGCTTTACAGAAGCTGCGCCAGCTGGAAGATGCTTCCAAGTACCAGCGCCGTGAAATTGAAGACGTCGAAGTAAAACAGGCTCCTAAATTCACCACCCAATTGAACGGACCAACTGATCTCTTTGAAGGACAAAGCGCCCACTACGAGTGTCGCATCGAACCCTACCCGGATTCTAACCTTAAAGTCGAATGGTTCCATAACGGAAAACCCCTTTCAACCGGACACAGATTCCGTACATCTTACGACTTCGGCTTTGCCAGTCTTGATGTACTTACCGTTTATGCAGAAGATTCCGGCACTTACACCTGCCGCGCTACGAATCTGATAGGCCAAGCAGAATCATCTGTTGTCACAAATGTGAAATGTGAGTATCCCGTTGGTTATTTTGTCTAATTTCAACCTGATTGTTTTGTTTCAGCCAAATCCGGCATTATTAGGGACACTCAGCATGAAGGTGCTTTACAGAAGATCCAGCACCTTGAAGACGAATCCAAATACAAACGTACTACGCAAGAAGAAGCCATTATTTTGGAGAAACCCCAATTCGGCAGAGGTCTTAAGCCCGTCGAGAACCTTCCCGAAGGTAAAACGATTCATCTTGAGGCGACTCTCACACCCGTTAACGACCCCACCATGAGAGTTGAATGGTTCTGCAACGGCAGACCAATTCCATCCGGCTCAAGATACAAGACCACCTACGATTTCGGTTTTGTTGCTTTGGATATTTTGCACGCATACCCCGAGGACAACGGTACCTACATGTGCAGAGCTAGAAACGCAGTCGGAGAGGCTGTTACTACTGCTGGAGTTTCGGTTGTTGGAAGATCTGGCCTTCAACTTGATACCCTCGATGAACAACGCTTGAGGAAAATCAAAGATTTAGAAGCGTATGAAAGACCGAAGAAGGAAGAAATCGAACCGCAAGCTCAAAAACCTGTGTTCCTCACACCTCTGATCAACCTTGAAAACCTCAAGGAAGGTGAACACGCCCATTTAGAATGCCGCGTTGAACCAATCAACGACGCCAACTTGAAGATCGAGTGGTTCGTTAATGGCGTCAAACTGAAAACTGGCCATAGGTTTAGGACCACGCACGATTTCGGTTATGTCGCTCTGGATATATTGTATGCCTACGCTGAAGACAGTGGAACTTACATGTGCAAAGCCACTAATTTAGTGGGAGAAGCAATCAACACTTGCACTATTAACGTCGGAAGCCGTCGCAGTGTTATTTTCGACACCCAACATCCAGAAGGTTTGGAGAAAATTCGCGAACTTGAAGCTCAAGGACGTCCAGCTCGCCTTGAGGTCGAAGAACCAGTTCCCTTCCCACCGCGATTTATTACAGAGCTGCGCGAATCTACCGAATTATACGAAGGACAGACCGCTCACTTTGAGGCTCAAATCGAACCAATTCATGATTCCAATTTGCGCATTGAATTCTACCATAACGGCAAGCCCTTACAATCCGCCGCTCGATTCCACATTACCTTCGATTTTGGTTATGTGGCTTTGGATATTGGTCACGTCGTACCTGAAGATGCTGGTGAATACACAGTCAAAGCTATCAACAATTTAGGACAATGTTCGTCATCCGTCAAACTACGTGTAATTGCCAAGGGTAGCATAATCCTTGACTCTCAACGCCCGGAAGGTTTGGATAAGATCAGGCTACTTGAAGAGCACGTACCTTATAAGAGACCGGAAGTCGAAGAACCGGTTACTCGCCAACGTCCAGTGTTTACTCAGCCTTTGCAGAACATTGACAATATCCCTGAAGGCCAAACGGCTCACTTTGAATGCCGATTAATCCCAGTTGGCGATCCCACGCTCAAAGTGGAATGGTTTAGAAATGAGAAACCACTTGAAGACAGCTCCCGTATCACTAAAGTGCACGACTTTGGTTACGTGTCACTTGATATTGCACACGTACGTGATGAAGACCAAGGAGTCTACATGTGCAGGGCATCTAACCCACTTGGAGAAGCTGTTACGACTGCCTCTATGAAAATTAGAAGTAAGTAGTGACTACTTTTTGTTTAAACCATTTCGCCGAGTGACTAATTCGCTTGTTTAATTGCAGCCAAAGCCAGC
The DNA here is from genome assembly GCA_036172665.1 of Prosopocoilus inquinatus. Taxonomy (NCBI): domain Eukaryota; kingdom Metazoa; phylum Arthropoda; class Insecta; order Coleoptera; family Lucanidae; genus Prosopocoilus; species Prosopocoilus inquinatus. The sequence goes on from CM069873.1 coordinate 7,717,751, forward strand.
ATCCAATTGGAAACCCAACATGCAGAAAGCATGCGTAAGATTCAAGCTTTGGAGCAGCCAGCAGCGCCAAGACCAGAAGAACCAGAAAGAGTTTACGAGAAACCCATCTTCACGCAAGTACTCACCGGCCCCACAGAGCTTTGGGAAGGGCAACACGCTCACTTTGAAGCTCGTGTGGTTCCAGTCGGCGATCCAACACTTCGTTTCGAATGGTACGTCAACGGAGTACAACTTAAATTGGGTTCTCGCTTCCGAGTAACTAACGATTTCGGATTTGTTACTCTCGACGTTTTGAGCACCGTCACCAGCGATTCTGGTGTTTACATGTGCAAGGCCATCAATAAGTCAGGAGAGGCCGTATCGTCAATTTCAATGAAAGTTAAAGCTCGCTCGTCGATTTCCGGCGACACCCTCCATCCAGAAGCCTGGGAGAAGATTCAGCAGAAGGAAGCTGACATGAACAAAGTTCCGGAAATGTTCGTCGATACGACCCCACAACAACCACCGGTGTTCACGACGCACTTGAAGAGCTACGACAACCTAGTAGAAGGACAACACGTTTACCTTGAAGCTCAAGTAGAACCCAGAGCCGATCCAAATCTACGTGTTGAGTGGTTCAAAAATGGTATATCCCTCACGACGGGAAGTCGATTGCGTAGCACTTTTGATTTTGGTCTTGTGACGCTCTCAGTCAACAGCTTGCGAGATGACGATTCTGCCATCTATACTTGTAAAGCTACTAATTTATACGGCGAAGCCATATCTACTTGCTCGCTTAAAATCGAGGACAAGCACTGGCTTTTGGGTCAGACCTTACATCCCGACGCCATACCAAAACTGGCTGCTCTCGACGCACCGCGCGAGGAAGCTCCTGCGCGGCCCGAACCTACTTACGAGGCTCCCGTTTTCATCAGCCATCTCAACAATGTTGAAAACACAGAGGGCGACAGCGCTCACTTCGAATGTCACGTAGAACCATCCAAAGATCCAAAGATGAAAATCGAGTGGTTTGTTAATGGCAAACCTCTGCCAAGCGGAGCCCGTTATAAATCCACCTACGATTTCGGTTACGTCGCCCTCGACATTAACCACTGTTACGCAGAAGATTCCGGCGTTTACACTTGCAAAGCCACCACCGACAAGGGCACAGCAACAACTTCTGGTACTCTGAAGACCATCGATAAGGCTAGCATATTCTGGGATACTCAACATCCACAAGGAAAAGCCGGTTTCGAAGCCGTCCAGGACGTCGACAGTGCGTACGCTCGTAAACTGCAGCGCCAACCTTCAGGTCCTGAAAAAGAATACCCTAAACCAGTATGGACCACTCCACTGAAACCCGAGTTTAAGATTAGCGAAGGTAAACCTTTGCACTTGGAAGGCACGGTAGAACCAAAGGAAGATCCTAACCTCAAAATTGAATGGTTCTTCAACGGCAAATCCCTGGAGCATGCCTCCAGGTTCAAGTTTACCAGCGATTTCGGCTTCGTAACCCTAGATTTGACTGACGTGTACGAACGTGACCAAGGTATTTATACGTGCAAAGCTTGGAACAAAGCTGGAGAAGCTTTCACTTCGACTACGATTTATTGCACCACCAAAGCTGGATTAATCGAGCGCACCCAACATCCCAAAGGACAAGAAGGTCTTGAGAAGATCCAAGATCTTGAAGACGCACTCAATAGAATTGAACAACCATTACCAGAGAGTGACGAAGGCCACGCGCCGGTATTCACTTCAGAATTCACTCCTCTCGCTAACTTGAGCGAGGGTGAAATTGCTCACTTCGAAGCAGGATTAACGCCAATTGGAGATCAAACCATGAAGGTTGAGTGGTTCTACAACGGTAAGCCTATTGAGGCGAGCCATAGATTTAGGACTGTCCACGCCTTTGGAATGGTCGTTCTGGAAATTTTGGGAAGTAAAACCGAAGATTCCGGTACTTACACGTGCGTGGCAACGAATGCTTGGGGCAAAGCCGAACAAAGCGTTACACTTGAATGCGTTGAAAAGATCAAAGGCCAACCGCCCAAGTTCACCACTCAACTTCAAGACATCGTCGGTCTTAAGGACGGACAACCTGCTCACTTCGAGTGCACTTTGATCCCAGTTAACGACCAAAAATTGAAAGTCGAATGGTTCCACAACGGACAGCCTATTTTGCATTCCAACCGCATTAAGATGGTGTCCGATTTCGGTTTTGTCGTCATGGACATTGCATACACTCAAAATCACGATTCTGGCGAGTACGTTTGTAAGGCCAGCAACGATTATGGTGAAGACTACACCAGAGCGACAATAAACGCGTACGGTAGAAGCGGCGTGTTCACCGAGAGCTTGCAACCTGATTCCCTAGCGAAAATCAGGGAACTCGAGAGCCTCCAAGGACAACAGGCTCAAGTCACTCAGGTGGAGGTCACCGAGCCACCTAAATTCATTACACAGATCGCAGATATTACTAAACTGGTTGAAGGCCAGAGTGCTCACTTCGAAGCTCGCCTGACACCAGTTACAGATCCAAACCTCGTTGTAGAATGGTACTACAACGGAAAGAAATTGCCACATGGACATCGGTACCGAACATTCCATGATTTTGGAATTGTCATTTTGGATATATTGTATTGTTACGAAGAGAATTCGGGCGTATATGAATGCCGTGCTTACAATAAATATGGTGAAGATTCAACCAAAGCAACACTGAAATGTACCTCGAAGGCTAACTTGATTTTGACCTCGCAATTACCAAGGGTAAGTTTTTACTTAAATTAGCTTTACTTACCCTTAACGTTGTTTATTAACTGTGCTGCCGCATTTTAGGGTATGGAAGGAGGTTTAGAAAAGATTCAAACCCTAGAAGATTCACTGGTCCGCGTCAGAGAAGAAAAAGAAACTGAAGAGCGCGGTAAAGCTCCGGTATTTACCGTTCCGCTATCCAACGTTGACAACTTACGTGAAGGCGAGAGCGCGCACTTCGAAGCCCGCCTCACCCCAACTGATGATCCTAAACTCAAAGTTGAATGGTTCTGGAATGGCAAGCCACTAAGAACCGGCTCCAGATTCCGCACTTTCTGCGACTTTGGATTTGTCATTCTTGAAATATCCCCGGTTTACCCGGAGGATTCCGGCGAGTACTCGTGCAGAGCAATCAACGACTACGGAGAGGCGGTTACCACCGCATCCATGAAAATTCAAGGCAAGAGAAGCATTATTTTGGAATCCCAATTGCCCAAGGGAATGGAGGGAACCATCGATAAGATTGCCGAACTTGAAGGGCTCGGAGTTGTTCACGAGCAACCCCAAGAGGAAGACAGTGGTAAACCACCAGAATTTATTACGACACCAGCTGATTTAACTTTATCCGAGAATTCCCTTGCGCACTTTGAATGCAAATTACAACCGGTTAACGATCAAAGCATGCGCGTCGAATGGTTCCACAACGGTAAAGCCCTGTGGGCGGGATCCAGGATTAAAACCATCAACGATTTCGGATTTGTTATCCTTGAGGTCGCAGGAGTTTACCAGAGAGATTCCGGATTGTACACATGCAAAGCCACGAACAGGCATGGCGAAGCCAGCGTTTCCTGCAAGTTGCAAGTACGCGGGCGACAAGGTATTATCATGGAGCCACAACTTCCAGCCAACTTCCGTACCGGCACTGAGAGCATTCAGAGACTTGAGGAAGAATTGTACAAGAGGGAGGAAATTACCACCGAGGAAGAAACGCCGAATCCCCCCAAATTTACCGTCGAAATCAAAGACAACGTCGATGTGCCCGAAAACGGTCCGATCCACTTCGACTGCAGAGTCGAGCCAATCAACGATCCTACAATGCGTATCGACTGGTTCCACAACGGAAGACCTTTCGCAACAGGTTCACGCGTACACCAACTTAACGACTTTGGTTTCATTGCTTTGGACATCGATTACTCATACGCCCGTGATGCCGGGGAATACGTTTGCAAGGCAACGAATAAATGGGGCTCCGCAACAACCAAAGCTACCGTCACCACAACCTCCAGACGTAACATTGATTTTGAATCTCAGTTACCTGCAGGTATGAGCGCCGAAAAATTGAAGGAACTTGAACGCGGAAAAGTCTCAGAACCGCCCAAGGAGGAAGAACCAGCGGGTCCTCCTAAATTCATCACCCAAATCGAATCCTCTACCGTTGAAGAATCGGAATCGGTTCACTTCGAGTGCCGAGTCGAACCCAAGCATGATTCGAAATTACGCATCGAATGGTACAGGAACGGAAAACTCCTACCAACAGGTCACCGTTACAGAACAGTTTACGACCTGGGCTTCGTATCACTCGATATACTCTACGTATACCCAGAAGACTCCGGCGAATACGTCTGCAGAGCAGTCAACGACTTCGGAGAGGACTTTACCAGGGCCAGCGTTTCTTGCAAAACGCTACCGAGCATCATCCTTCAAAACCAGGTGCCAAAGGGCATGAAGAAATCTGAGACGCTCATGCAAATGGAAGCCGCCATCAAGAAGTACACCTCAGAGATTCATTTGACCGAAGATGACTTGTACGACGCTGAAAAGAAACAGCCACCGAGGTTCGTTACTCAAATCAAGGACCAAACAGAGCTGGTCGAAATGGGATCTACGAAATTCGAGTGCCAACTTGCTCCAGTTGGTGATCCCAATATGAAAGTCGAATGGTTCTTCAACGGGAAGCCATTACCTCACAGTAAGTTAAAGCTTTTCAATACGCAGAATGGTGTTGCATGTTTAAATCGCTTTCAGAAAATCGCTTCACTCCCATTTACGACTTTGGCTACGTAGCCATGAACTTCGGTTGGGTTTACCCTGAAGATAGCGGTGAATACGTATGCCGTGCTACGAATCTGTACGGCTCAGACGAAACCAGGGCCGTTATTAAGACGGCCGGTAAACCTGGCATTATCTACGAGTCCCAATTACCTAAAGGTATGAAGAGTATCGAAAGAATTCGCGAGATGGAAGCCGCATGGCAAGTGTAAGTGATATAATTGAAGAGTAAGCGCGTGGCAAGGAATAACTTGCGCTTTTTCTTGTTCGTAGTATTCCAGATGAGCCCGATGAGGACAGTAAACCAAGGCAAGCTCCGTTGTTCGTGAGCAAACCCGAACCTGTCAGCGTGGAAGAAGGAGAATGGGCGCGTTTCTGCTGCAGGGTTACAGGCCATCCTCGCCCTCGTGTCATGTGGTTAATCAACGGACACACCGTCGTAAATGGAGCAAGATACAAGTTAACTTACGACGGAATGTATCACCTGGATATTCCAAAGACTCGCCAGTATGACACCGGCAAAGTTGAGGTCATCGCACGCAGTTCTGTGGGAGAAGCCATCGCAGAAACTGAACTTAAGGTTATACCTAGACACGATGATTACAGAGGCGTACTAAAGAACTCACCAAGACGTAAGTGGCCTTCGTACACACACTTTCTTATGTTTTTGGTGGAAATATTGTAAAATAGGAAAAATAACGAAGAAATCAGAATTTATTTATTGTTTTCCGACGATGTTTTTACAATATTTCGTCACAAATTTACAAGTTTTATATAAAAGAAAAACATTAAATACTTTACACAATGCACCTCAAAGAAAAGAAAAAAAAGCAAAAATGCACAAATTCATGCTATCTCTCTAACACTCAAAAACACATAATCTTACACTGACTATTCCTTTCTCCTGAAACCTCCTCCTCCTCTCCAAGACGCTGCTTCAAGAGCAAATCATCAACGCTTGCTGGAACAAATGTGGAAGTGTTATGTCACAGGTAGGATTTTTATATGAATTTATTCCCTGTAATGCATGTTAACGTGCATAATGTGTATTGTATTGTTGGATCAATATTTTCACGAATATTAACAAACATCTTTGTTGTTGTCGTTGAATATCTTCCTAGCATGTTAAGCGTGGGGGAGGAAACGCAGATGCGTTGTTAACAAATCTGTTTGGGTTTAGCGTGGTACGACATCGAGTTACAACAATATCAAAGAGAGCGCCAAGATACCGAACTCGAGCGATTCTTCGACGAACGCAAACTAACCAAACAAGAGAAAACACATGAGCAGTCAGCGTTAATGGCGCTGCATGCCCTACAGAAAGTATACAAAGAGCCAGAAGCCGACTGGCAACAGGATGTCAAAACAAAGAAGAACGAGGAATATTACAACAAGCTTCAAGAACTAGAAAACGAACAGGTCACCAGGGAGATCCGGCTGAGGGAATCCACCCACCAATTTGCCGTACCCGGTGATAAGATCGTAGCCAGCACGATTGCAAAAGGAATGGCGCAAAAATACGAAGACAGATTGTAAGTTACCCTATCACACAAGCCTTTTTGGTCGCCACAGTTATTAACCAAAATATTTTCCAGGGACCAAAAAGAAGAAACCACCAAAGAAACTTACTCCCAGCAACAGCTCAGGAAAACAGGATTAAGAGAGACGAAGCAACACAGCACCGAATACGTAGTCGATTCCAAAACAGGGGGCTACCCTCCAGAACCGACGGAATCAGCAGTGCACGGACGTGAAATCCACGTGACCAAACAGAAACAAACCCAAAAGGAAACAGTGGGCGACCTTGAAATCACTCGCAACATCACCGCGACGGAAACAACCGACGTAGAGCACAAGGCCAAGACGCAAGAACGCATCGTCCAAGGCCAAGTTCTACCCAGCAAACCTCCATTCTTCACAAAGAAGATCCAACCATGCAGAGCTTTCGAAAACGACTCTGCCCGCTTCGAGGTCGAATTCGATGGTGATCCGTTGCCCACTGTGAAGTGGTTCCGTGAAGATTTCCCGATTACCAGCTCACCCGACTTGAAAATCTACACCTTCAGCACCAAATCCATCTTGGTGATGAGGCAGGTATTCATGGAAGACTCCGGCGTCTTCAGCGTCATCGCCGAAAACCGTGGGGGTACCGCTAAATGCAGTGCAAACTTGGTCGTGCAGGAAAGAAGACGGCAAGGAAGAAGTGGCGTAATCCCACCAAGCTTCGTCACCACCGTCCAAAGTACGTCGGTAGATGCTGGACAGTTGGCCAGATTTGATGCTCGTATTAATGGAACGAAGCCCATCGATGTTTACTGGTTGAAAGACGGCAAGAAAATTTTACCATCCAACATTCGTTACAAGACCCTGGAAGAAGATGAGGTCTACACCCTCTTGATTATCGAAGTCGTGCCTGAAGATTCTGGTAAATACGAATGCGTCGCCATTAACAGCGCGGGAGAAGCAAGATGTGAAGCTGAGTGTTCAGTAGTCGCGCCCCAATCACCCAAGAAGCCAGCCAAGCCTACGACACCAGGCGCGGAGAAGGCCCCGACCGTTGTTGAACCTTTGAAAGACCAAACCATCCGTGAAGGTCAATCAGTGGCCTTCCGGTCTAAGATCACCGGAAAACCCGTCCCAACGATCAAATGGCAGAAAGGAGACAAAGTCATCAAACCGTCCAAGTACTTCCAAATGCTCAAGGACGGCGATGTCTACACGCTAAAAGTGACGGAAGCCTTCCCCGAAGATGAGGGCGTTTATAAATGCGTCGCCACCAGCCCTGCAGGCACGGTAACCACCCAAGCCAACTTGAGGGTGCTAGCACCAGACAGCCAAGATGTTTTGCCGTCTCTGACCAAGATGAAGGACGTCATCGTTCCAGAGGGAAGTCCGGCGCAGTTCAAAACTACCGTTTCCGGCAAACCCAGGCCTACCATACAGTGGTTGAGAGAAGGATTTTTGATTCCGGAATCACCAGATTTCCAGGTAAATACCACCAATTTTTTTGGCGCAGAGATTAAAGCAATAACTCAAAATGTATTTCCCGACGTATTTTGTGCACACACAGCTGCAACAATACATACATATTTTATTACCGGCATACTTGTTTAAATCTGGATATACAGCTGACTCCCATCAAACAAAGTAAGATTTTTTTATGACCATCAAAATAAATTATAGTGCATTCTTGGCTAAAATAGTTGCTTTATGGTCCAATCGAGATAAAAATATTTTAATGGGTAGTGGCTAAAATATTTCTGCTACATTATTTGAACAAATGTTTTGTATCAATTGGTTTTTAAATTTGCATTTCAACAAACGACTTTTTTCTCTCTCCGAAGTATTCAAGTAAGAGTAATTTGGCGCGTGCCAAAAATACCCGAGCACGTCCCACTTGTTTCGCAAGACTGCGACCTTTTCCTTAATAATTAAAACATTACAAAACCAAACGAAACGAACACATTTAACCTACTCCAAAAACATCGGCGGCGCGGCATCTAAATATAGGCCGAAAAGAAAATATTTTCGAAATACTTCAACCCAGTAACTCATTTTTTTGTTGTTGTTGAAACTCGAAATACATTCGGCCTTAATGACTTCGAAACTTTTTACCTGTCCGTTATTTGGGACGACCGAAATAGCACATTTGAACATAATATCTCGCAGAAATAATTTGCATGCAATCGCACAAATTGCGAGGTTGCCAAGGCGTTTTTGGGGATTGCTGCACGTCAGAAAATTAAATTTGGGCGTACTCATTGCAATGAGTGTTAATGTCTTGTTAAGTGGAAAAGCTGACAGATACATGTTATTCGATTTGGCAGAATTTCGACTTCAAAAAGTTAAATGTTTGCCGTTTTCGACTTGCCCCGAAAATGCCACTTCTCATTTGTTTTCTATTTGCAAAATGTTTTTGTTTTTTGGAAATAAACAATTGATCTTTGACAATACCCAGTCATCAATGAGTAGAAAAAAATAGGTTTAAATAAGTTGGAGATGAAAGGATAAGGTAAAGAAGGCAGTGGGTTAAAACCAATACAAAACAATAAAAAAAAAATGTTTATTCAGAATTACTAGAGACTTGAATTCGTACAGTCAATTTTACCCAAAAAACTAAAAATGTCCAAATTGTTGATAGAAGGCTCGATGCTTTTTGTAAGTGATGAAGAAGAAAGACGAAGTCAAACCACAACTACATTGCCATAACCAATCAAACTAGAATGATTTTTTGGCTTATTTTTTTTACTTGGCCTGGTCTCCTTCATCCCAAGAAGACTTTGCACGATTTTCCTTCGTTTCTAAAATGATTTCTCTATTGTTTCAGATGATTCAGGAAGGAAACAACGCCATCTTGTTAATATCGACGACGTACGAAGAGGATTCCGGTACCTTCACGTGTCGTGCAACGACGTCAGCCGGTCAAGTTGAGCAGTCAGCTAAACTGATCGTTAAAAGTAAGAAATAACTTCTAATTTCTGAATCTTTTCCTGTTTTTGTCCTTGTCACGAATTAGAACTGAAAAAAAAAGATCAAACCTGAAAGAGAGCGAAGAGTATCAAAATTCCCGATCAGATCTTTCTATTTACACTTTAAACTACTGTTTGTTTCACTGTTTTACTTTCTTTCTTTTTGTTTCTACAAATTTCTTTTCTTCTAGTCTAGCTGTTTGCTTTAATTTAATCACTGTGGTACTCGATGATGATTAATTTTTTTTTATTAATACTACTCAAGTCACTTGTCGGCGGGATTTTTATGTAGAATTTTTTACGGAGGAAAAAATTTAAACAATTTTTTTTTTTGGTGGTGGTCCACTTTTTTTACGTACTGTTGTGTTGTTCCAAGTGATATTGACCTTAGGATTGAAACGTTCGGCTTCTGGCTAATCACAATTGATTGAACGCTGTTGCTTTATTAATTAATTTATTTATTGATTAATTATATAATTTTAATTTATGTTATGTATTCGTTAGTAATGTAATAAAATGCTATTCTCATTATCTACTGAGTTTCACGTATTACACTAACCTAAAGCGGCACATGTTTTCGTTATTATTGTGATTTCTTTTTCTGAGTAGATTTTTGCCATAACGTTTTTTTTTTTTCTTTTTCTGACACACTTAAAACAACCTAACGAGAGAAAAAAAAAGGTTACGTAATACCTGGTGTTGTGAAATAATTTGCGGTTTTATTCATGGCCGAATAGAGCCATTTTGTTTGTTTATGACACGTGTAAAGCAGGATGTGTCCTTATACAGCACGTCTTTATATAATAAACTGAATTAATTATTATTAGTGTGCGCTTAAAAATTTATAAACAATCCGTTTTAGAACCGCATAACACGATGTTAATTTTTGTATAAAAATTGCAATGTGACGGAAACAGTTTATCTTTTTTCTCTGTCAGTTTTTCTCAAATTTTACACAATAAATGTCACCGTGTTATACCGGCCTTAAAAACTTAAAAATGGAACTAAAAAAAAAAAACAAAACAAAAAGAAACAAGTATAATTTATTTTCAATGAAATAACAAAACACTTTTCTTCTTTCATTTTACACAACGACTTCTTTTTATATCTCCTTTATTTTTTGTCATAAATGTGTCAGCAAGTTCATAGTTCGGTGTTCTTCTAGAAATAAACTTGTTGTCATCAGCAGTCCAAAATATTTGCCACATTTTTGATTCTAACTATAACTTCTTTCTTGCATTGCGTAAACCTAAATAAAACACAAAACGAGTTCGGGGGTTTTTGAATTTACTCTTAAGTTCACCTGACTTTAATTGGTAAATTCCGTTTCTTGTTTAATTTTACCCTAATTAAATACGTTTGTCTCCACTTTATTCTTTTCGGAAATAATCTCAAGGCCACTCGCTATTTTAAATCACCAATCTCTTCAACTATTCTTTTCCAATGCAATCATAAAATCAAAGGACTTTAGGGTTATTCTTATAATACTTGCCTGTTTTTTTTCTTGGAAATTAGTTTAAAAATGAAAATATCAAAAAAAACACTTGTTCATGCTAATAAGCGCAATGAGTGGAATGAGGTTAAACTTGAAACTGCAAGATTTCGAATTTCATTCAAGGTCATCCAAAAAATGCACAGACTTATTAGGAATGATTTCAAAATAAAATTTTTTTGTTGTTATTTAATCTGTTGCAATTTCTTCGGTATACACAATTTCAAAATTTAATAAATTTTCATTCCAACCCTCCCAAGGCCAAATTTGAAGAAAAAAGGCATCAGTTTTCCTCAGTTTTTTTAAATTTCTATGTTTGAGTTTCCACAATAATCAATTAAAGACTCTCCTTATTATAGAATTTTTTTTGGGGCTATTTTGCACATTTTTGACAATTCAAAAATTCCGCGCAAGTCTTCACCCCCAATTGACCTCGATGCTCAAAATTTGGAGAAACTATTTTCAAGTTAAATTGAAAATGTTATATTTTTGGTTCTGAAAGTTGCAAATAGCTCAAAGGATTTGGGGTTTCGGGGTTTTCCCCTTTTACAGCATAATTTCCATTACATTCTATTTCTTTAATCCTCCTCTGTCAGGTTTCTCTTGCACATAAGTTTTCTCATCCAATCTTCTTCGCCTCTCTTGGCATCCGATTCCTGATTCTTTTAGGTAACCTGTCATCAATTATGCTCGTGGTCTTCTACATCCTTTCCCCACTTCACTTCTTCATTTTCTTTTCTCCGTCTAAGTGTGCCGTACTTGCAGTAAATTAAATAAAATGACTAAACGTTTCCAATACACTGTTCAGCTGACTTTGCTTCATTGGTTATCCTTTTCTGCAAGAATTGCTTTATAATGTCCCTTTCGCTGCCTAGTTACCATTTCGTTTAGTTTTTTCCATCCTTCCTTGCAAGGTTTCTTTTGCTCATAAATTTGTTTGTTCTCTTTGGGTTTTCTATCGCCTTCCACTTTCTTAGCATCCAATTGCTAATATCTTAGGTCATCATTTATTCTCGTGGTCTTCTACACCCTTTCGCCTCTTCACTTCTTCATTTATTTCTCTATCTGTGACGTATTTGCGGTTGTCTTCCTGCATTATTTCCATTCCATTTTGTTTCTTCTTCGTTCCTCCCTTGCAAGATTTCCCTAGCTCATAAATTTATTTGTTTTCATTGATCCTTCCATCTTCTTCTTCTCTCTTGATATCCAATTGCTAATTCTTTTAGATAACCTGTCATCATTCATTCTCGTGGTCTTCCGCACCCTGCCTTCTCTTCTCTTCACTCCTTCCATTACTTTCTCTGTCTAAATGTGACGGCGAATTCAGAATGAATTTGCCTCTGTCCAAGTTCAACAATCGTTTTCCAACGAAGTCCATCAGCTTGCCAAATAAACTCTCCCATTGTTTATTCTCGTCTGGAGCTCGCTCCATCGATCAAGTTCAAAGCCAACCTGCATTTCGAATAAAAATACGCCCCCGATCACCGCGCCGAAATCCTCTAAAGCCGTGCCAGAAAATCACGTACGCTTTTGACATCTCACCCAATTACACACACACGCGCACACACGTACACACTAAATACACATCGCTTACGTATACCACCGGTGTGATGATATCAGATTCCAAAATAACCCGCATTAATCATGGATAGCGAGAATTTTGGCGAAGCGATCCAATTAAATTTGTGACTTGCAACTGCCAACTTGAAAACACGGCCATTCAGATAAATTATGAGCAAAAATTAAACATTCTGGGCTGGCGTGTTTACGCTAGTGGAGAACACATTTGACTAAAATGTCGTAAATTTTGGAGATAGTTGGAGCATAATTTTTTTTTTAATGATCCGTAAAACTTTGCGTAAGGATTTAGAGGAAGGATGATAATAAAACACAATTGAGTGAGTAACTCCGTTTATTACACACGGACAGAGAAGAGTATCTCGCTTGTTCGTGGGAAGTTGCGTGGCTTTCGTACGCACCACTGAGATTCTATTTTCGCCCAGAAAACGAAAACGCAGAGTGAGCTTTGTGGGGTCGTGCGCACCATGACACACGCTGAAAACTATTTTAGTCTTCACGTGTATTACATTACCCATTCTAAATTAGGAGCTGAAAGCCTCTCGGCGTCCTTCCACCTTAGCCAGGAACCGAAAATCCACCTTGAGTCCCCGAGACGCCGTCGTCAGTTTCGATTCTGCCAAAAAAAAAAAAAGAAATCATCTGACTCACAATTTTTTTTTCGGCGTGTGAGCGATTTTTTGCATGATGTGATGTTGATGACATGACGAAAATGGTCCGGCGTGAATCACGCTGGCCCCCTTCCAGGAAACCATCAAAAATTCGGCCAAATGCATGATCGCAACCGCTGCAAAAAAAATTTATGTAAGAGGAAGCCCTGCTCCAATTCTAGAATTGTTTACACCGGCGAGCCAAATAACGTAAACAAGAAAAAAAGAAAAATGTACAATGTATACATCCAACTCATATATTTACATTATAAAACACTTATATTTATAACAAAATGTAAACAGAATTGATAGGTTGGAATATAAAAAAATCGTAAAGTAACCCCCGACGTCTAATAAAGTTCAAAGTGACTCACAACTTTGATTACATTACAAGGAAAAAAGATTCTTTTTTTTCTGGTCAGTATCACTTGGAATGTGCACTCTTAATATTTTGATTTCTTACAGGTACAAGTCAAGCCGGTTTAAAACTTGGTCGTTTTAAACTTATTTCTGCGTGGCTAAAATTAAACACGCGCGCACCGAAGATGGTGCAGGTTTCACCGATACAAAACGTCGTTGGATTTTAGCAAGGCAACAAAATAAGATGAAAACGACCAAATTTTTATTTTATTTTTTGTTTTCGATTAACACACATCACTGGCGCACACACAGAACACCGTGTTCACTGCACGAAAATTATTTAAATGCACTTTTTTTTAAAAAAAGAGAAAACATTTTTCACGTGTACTCCACCACAAGAGCGAGTTATCGCGCGGGTGCGTCCTGCGCGAGAGTCGGACCAACTCTAAGCTCTGTGGTAGGGGTGACACACCGTCTGTAAAAAAGAGCTTTTACCAATGCTGCGTGTGCGTGCGTCGTTATTGTTTGTGTTATGATTCGATAATTAGAAGAATTTATAAATAGGTTTTACGCGCCCGGTTTATTATTAATTCGGGTTGCCAACGCGGAGAAAAATAACGTTTTCGAATGTTTTCGGCGTCCATTGAATCACCGGGGGGGCTTAGTCAGCGCGTTCGGTGCGTAAGCCGAGGAGTTTTGCAAGGATAACGTCGTGGGTTTCGTTTGCGGGTTTTGTCATTGGGGAGAGACGTTTGGATTTGGCAGGATCGGTTAAATGACTTCAGTTCAGAGCGCAATAAAAATATTTATGCGGTCAATAGACAGAACGTAGACGAGTCCCGGATAATGTTTGAAAACTCCCACACCTACAAAGCAAACAAATCAATTTGTTTGGCTGGGAAGTCTGAAACGCCTGAAAATAAAGGAACTCTTTTTGAAATGCAATGCTTTAACTCCTGCACAAACAAATCACTATTATATGAAGACATCGAACTTGCTTTTTTTAATTTAAAAAATTAATTAAATATTAAAACGCAAGGTATTTAATTTTTAAAAATGCAAACAGTATTTATTTTTCCAAAAGACATAACAGGTTTAGCGATCGCTACATTTTTCTAATAGCACACTAACTAGTCGGATCTAGTTCATACTAGAAGCACAATCCCTAAGGTGTTGAGGTTTCTTCTTCGGCCTCGTACTACTTGCAAAATTCTTCAGGAAGCAGGTTTATAACACGTGTTTTTTTTTTCTTAGTGCCATAAGGGGTGACCAAGGAAAATATAATTTAGGCGTTAGCACCATTCATGTATACTTCAACAACATTTAAATTTCTAGGTCAGATTCTTTAGATGTCAGAAATGACATGCACTAGTACCTCCTCAAACGTGTATGAATCAAGCAATGACATGAAACGTATTTTCCACAACCAACCCTCATGGTATTTTTAAAAAGCACATGTTATTTTTAATTAATTTTGCACAAACAATCGCCGATTTGGGAGTTCAATTACCAAATTTCTTGGTAACCTGAAATGATATAGCAAGGTATCAAAATTATTAGTGGTACTTCTTTTGGTTTTCCTTTCCTCTTCTGTCTTCATTTTTTCAAAACTTTTTTCATTTCTGAAAACGTCGTGAATCAAATAGAAAAGTCATTTGCCAAATTGTGAAACAATTATTGACAAAAGGGGAAAACCAAGAGGAAATGACTGCATTATAAAATAATTCATGGAAAAGGATCAAGTCACTCCGTCCTAGTCCCTTTGAAAATAAATGAAATTCCTGTATCCCCGTATCGCAAATGATTTACTAAAGGGTTCACTGACAGAGCAAAGGAAGATATCTCTTCATATCTGAAACACACGTTTAAAACTTGAATTGATTTATTGACAAAAAAATGAATTAATAACTCCACCAAAAAGAATCGGAGTTTGTTTACAAGAGACGATGTGATTTGTCGTGTTCAAAAGCAAGTTTTTTTCTTGTTTTGGTAATAAACAGGGAAAAGAATTTAGGTCACTTAGTGTTGGACGTTTTTTTACACCGAATGTACTATTTACTCTTGGCACCTTTCAAAGTGTTATCGATTAAGAGCGGAAAGAGTACAATGCGAGCGTTCTTTCTCATTTCGCAGATTATTGTCGGCGGGGCTAATTCCCAGTACTAAATTTTCGCATTGCTCGCCAAGCAAATGGCCCGAATTCTTTTCCCTGGTAATTATACATAACCTAGAAAAAACATAGAGAAATGTGTTTTTCGGTCAAAAACTCATTCCAATTCTTTGCAATCTCGATTTAAGGCTTTCAAAATTTCCTCTTCATTTCTTCATCACAGTAAATGCCCAGACAAATCTTGCTATTCTGTTGGCATTAATGTGTTCTCTCAATGGTAAATAAATGTTCTGCGTTAGTTACTATTTTGTCGTGTTCTCTGTTGAAATAATTGAATAATTATAGTACAATTTCATAGAATTACAAGCATTAGAAGCATTAGAAGCACAATTTCTTATCCAGTAAAAGAACTGAAATAAAAAATTATCCTTAAATAAAAAATTTAAAATGGAGAATGCGGGTATAAGCAAAATGAAAATAAAGAATGATAAACATTTCGCATCACCTTCTGTCTTAGTAGGCGGCATGCAGTAGTAAAAAATAAATAAAATAAGATTTTTATTTAATTCGTAACTCTAGGTATATCTGCTGTATTCTGTAAAGAAACGTTTAATTTAAAAAATTTAAATCCTGCGTAGAAAATTCGATTGAAAATGCGAAAACGTGAAGTCTAATTTTATTCCGCCTAAATTATTTTAAATCCCAGCCGGTTTTGAAAATTCGCAATTTAGTTTGATTAATTTTTTAATTGTTTTAACACGTTTGTAATTGTCCTGTGTACAAAGCAGAGCCAGATATTCATCCAGCATCATCACCATCATAATTAATCCTAATTTAATAATTTAATTAATCCTAATTAATTCCCCCGGGAACATGCAGGAAATAATTTGAAAATAAAACATGCAAAATATCTATTCCGACCATTTCATGTAACTGAAATGAGAAAATAAAATTTTGCAAAGACAAATCTGAAAATGATCAAAATTATAAATCAAGAAAATATTTCGAGTGAAAAGAAATAAAAATGCAATCATGAAAACAAATATATCCAACTCTTTACAAGTAACTATTATTGTGGAAGCAAAAAAAATACAATATACAGGGCAAATCAATAATGCAAATTATATACCAAAGAAATTACGTAAATAATCTGCATTATTGATTCGCCCTGTATATTGTATTTTTTTTGCTTCCACAATAATATTCTTTGGTAAATAATCTACGTGAGATTTCTTTTTTACTTTGAATTTGAATTACATAAAAACAACGAGTGCTTGACCTTGAAGTTTTAAATTTGTAACCGCTTTCAAGGACAATGTGATCATTTTGAACAAATGAACTTGCATTACGTTGAAGCGAATGCTTGACCTTGAGGTTTTAAATTCACGACCAGTTTCTAGGACAATGTGATTATTTTAAGGCGAAACTAATTAAAAACAAGCAACACGAAATTAAAATATTAAGATAAAAAAAAATAATTAATGCCACAAATTGAACAGCTTTTAGTACTGAATTAGGAAAATAAATGCAAAGAGTGAATTGACTGAAAAAATAAAATAATGAAAATTGGGCCTAGGTCATTATTTATCAAATTAGGGAAGGATATTGTTAGTGTAATTAATACATTAATTAAGGAAAGAAACAGTAACAGGAGGACAGATCTGATAGAATTTTTCTGTCCTCCTGTCGGTGTTTCTTTTATTGTTTCTATGCCCAGATTATTCTGTTGAAAATAATAACACTGGCCGGTGTTATTTGCGGTCCATATCGATTTTTTGTGATAAAATTAACACATTTTCGTGTGAACACGTAAGAATTTTCACACTAAATCCGTGTTAATTTTTACACTGGATCAAATCACACCGTTTACCAAAAAAAAAAAACTTTAATTTCATTCTTTGGTGCTACAAACTAATGCTTGCAACTCCCTAATGCGCCAAGATTTATTTTTGACACGCGAAAATACATGCAATTTTACAAATATAACAAATACAGGGTGTTTACAGTCTTGTGTTTTCATTTTTAAGAGGTGATTAGGCAACTCAAAAGAAGTTGATTAACTCCAAGACACTATAACAAAAGTTTTATAATAAGAGAAATATTAATTAATTTAAACTAGGCACAAAGCCGGTTGACTTAGGTCCTAAAATCATCTTCAATAATTGGCAACACACAGTTTGTTATTATGAATAAAATTCGCATAATTTGTTGCAATAGTACCTCGAACTAACAATGACTACGTCGACAATATGTGGAAAAATCACATTTTCTTTATTTATTGTGTTATTAAGGGGTGACGATGCCTAGTCACCCCTTAAAAATAAAAACATAAGACCGTAAACACCCTGTATAACAGATGAATACAATTCACATTACGATTTTATACAACCAAATTAAATCTTCGAGATACAACGATCGGGGCTTGCCAGCCAGCGGTTTTAGAATATTTTTTTTTAATTTTCATCCCTTTTTTACCTTATGACGAACACAGAGCCGCCCTGTGGTCATTACACTTGATCACCCATCCAAGTGCGAACCGTGCATATCGTTAATAGAAAGAGAGAGACAGATGATGTAAAAATACATACAATACAATCTGACTCACCCTGCATATTACGTTTTTTTTTATATTACGAGCTTTTAAGTACAAAGTTTTTTTAATCTCGAACCGGACAGAATTATGAAGGGAAAACACTCAACGTTTCGCCATAGATTTATAGCTTCGTCAAGAGTAAATAAATCTATAGCGAAACGTTGAGTGTTTTCCCTTCAAAATTCTGTCCGGTTCGAGATTAAAAAACTTTGTACTTATAATTTTCATCGGACAAGAACCAACTTCAATTACGAGCTTTTAGTTAAAAAAAATCTTTCCTGTAAAGAGTTCTTGATAAATTCAAGAACGGAATTTTATTGTAAGAAAAGGAAATAAAGCAACCTAATTATAAACTTGCTTGATCCTCTTATTACTTTATTCTTTGGATTAAAAAGTTTTTAAAATGGAAGAAGTCTGAGAATGCGTGTGATAGTAAAGCACGAACTCAAAAATAAGTTTCCCTGGCATGGCCAAGGCTAAATTCCATCAGAAAATATGAAGCTTTCCAGCCAATTTGAATTATGTAAAAACAACAAGGCTTGACCTTGAAGTCATAAATTATAGCAACATCTTCAAAACAATGTAATACTTCTGATTATTTTAAACCAAACAAATTATCTCTGAATAATTAATTTAACCGACAAAAAAATTTTTATTGTTTGGTTTGGAATTACTTACGTACTAGATTATTTCGGTTACATTTAACAGTTCCATTTCGGCCCTAACTATTGTGTTAATTGAAATATAAAATTCTGCTGTCGCTGACGCTAGTAATAAGGAAATTATGCAATACTGATTCAGCCAGAATTTTTTCAGCGTCGAAGCTGAAAAGCAGTTCACACTTTCACGCGCTTCACCATCACCGCTATTTTTAAATCTAATAAAATAAACAATTAACATTTATAAATTTTCATGTAAAGCAAACAGCCCGTCTTGCCAGTTTCGATTTTAACGCGAACATTTACATACTTTTCCTTCAACGAAAAAAAAGAACCAGAGGGAATTTTTTTTTCAAATTAACAAAATAATTAATTCAACTTGAAACGAAAATTTATTAAATTATTTCACGTGATAAATGAAATAGTTTTTTAAAGAGAGAGCACTGCAAATATCATATGAAAAAATAAATTAAATTAAAAAAAAAAACATGATATTTCAGATTTTTTTTGCCGAATTCACTGTGACCTTGAGCACCTAGATAAATAAATTTAGTTTAATTTTAAGTATACGTAATTAAAACAACATTTTTAGAAACATGCGTCATTAGAACACATTCTGATCGGCATTTCTGTGTGCGGTTGACAGCTTTTCGAATTCCGAACAACTGACAGCAATTTTTCGTGACTGACAAAGCTCTCAACAATTCAGCGAAACGTCGATTAGAAAGTGTTTTAAACGCTTTTAGAATATAATACATTTTCATTGTACGTATTAAAATGAAACTCAGCAATTGGAAAGCAAACAGCAATCGACAATATTTCAATATTTTTTTTTTTTAGATTCACAAGAACTAATCTTTATTTTTAGTCTTCCAGCGATAAATCACTCGTACTTCTAGTGCAATCGATATTTGGCGATCTTAATTTCCACTAATAAATAGCAGCCTGGGTTCTGACGATGTGGCGCAGACTATTTTAGTTTATTTTAAATTTAGCGTTAGTCCAAATATCTCTCTCTCGCTCTCGCTCTCTTTCCCAAACATAACCGTGCGTCCAAAGCAATTACGGAAATTACACCAACAAAAAACGTAGAAAATTTCGGATATGTTGGCACTCTGCTCGAACAAACACCGACGACGTTTTAACCAGAGAAAACTCTTGTTATTGGAGCGTTCCAAAAACAACTGAAAAGCGCCATTTTTAGGACGCAATCCATTGTTCTACTAAGTGTTGTCAGATTTGTTTCTCCAGTAATTATAAATAGTAGTTTCTGTCGTTGCCAAATATTTGTGACGAATTTCCTAACCGGCGAGGAAATATTTTGGCTTAATCGAAAAGAATTCATTCATATTTTTTCCTCCCAAAAAAAAAAATGTCAAGGCTGAATATGAATAATCATGTAGTACAAACGTAAAATATTTTTAATGCAGAACGTCCTGGCAAAGTATATCGTACACCAGTGACGGACCAAAAAGGCAAACCGCAACCTGTACAACCAGGAGCAAAAGGTCCACAGGGAGCTAAAGTCGGACCCGGACAGCAAACATTTGTAGATGGAGTTGGCCCTCAGGAAGGCCAACCCATGGATGGGGAGGCGTTACCGTTAGGCGATGAAACTCTACCTTGGAGACGCAAGGGCAAGCCCCTACCACAGATACCTTGGGCATTAGGTCTACCACAAGAACAACCTAAAGTAGATCAATTACAAAGATCACAACAGGCTTTACCTTGGACGGAAGAACCAATTGTCTTGAAGAAAACGCCGAAAATTCCAAAGGAAATACCAACAGAAAAATTAGAGGAAGTTCAATTAAGGCCGACGAAACCAGAAAGGCGGGACATACCCAGAGAAACCTTAGAACAAGTCGATTTAAAGCACTGGGAAACTGAAGAAACGCAACAAATAATAGAAGACACTACTGCAACCGCACTTAGGGCACAACAAACCACCATAATCCAAGCTGATGAGAAACGCAAAGACGCAATCGGTCAAAAAGTTACAACCGAAGACACAACGCTTCTGGCACTTGATGAAAAAGTAGACGAGCAACTTCGAAAACAAGCTGCGGCTAAAGACTGGCGTAAACCTAGGCGTGACGACCAACAAACCGTCGAAGACACGTCTCTATTACAACTCGATGAGGAAGTTACAGAGGAGACAACCCTTAAACCTAAAGACTGGCGTAAACCCAAAAAACCAGAAGAAGAAGAAGCTGAAATTCCGAAACAACCTGCTCCTCAACCAATCCCCTGGACCAAAGAGAAAATACAACTTAAGAAAACCGAAAGGGAGTTTAAGGAAATACCTAGAGAAACTTTGGAGGAAGTCGAACTTAAACCGACAATTCGCGCAACGAGACCACGGGAACCAGCATCGATAGAAGCAGTGGACCTCAAACCAGTTTCTAAACAAGCAGAAGAGACATCGTTGCAGAAACCAGAACAAGCAGTTTACGAACCGGAATTCTGGGATTGGCGTAAACAACCAGTCGCTGGTAAGTTAACCTCAGAAGACAAAGCTCTTTTGCGACTTGGATCTCAAGAAGAAGCATTACCTAAACCAAAAACTTTCGAAGAAAAGGTGCCGGAGCAATACACACCGAAAACCTTACCCTGGACACAAGAGAAAATTCTACTCAGAAAAACAGAAAGAGAAATAAAGGAAATACCCAGGGAGCAATTAGAAGAAGTCGAGCTTAAACCCACTGAAAGAGTACAGAAACCATTAGAACCAGCTACTTTAGAGCAAGTAGATTTGAAGCCTGTTTCAAAAGAAGTCCAACCTCAAACTGTGCAGCAGCCAAGGAAGGCCGGTATACAAGAAGTTGAAGACACTACTCTTCTACAAGTGGAAGAAACCGAAGACACTGAAAGAAAACCAAAGAAAATATTACCTCAGAAGGAAGAACCGGTTCCATGGACTCAACAGCCCGTACAATTAAAGAAAACTGAAAGACAACCGAAACAAATCGAAAAAGAAACACTCGAAGAAGTCGTTCTTAAACCAGTAAGAAAAGAATCCATTCCTAAAGACGTGGAGAAACCTACGCCAGACAAAGCTGATTTACAAGAAAGTGAAGACACGACGTTACTAAAACTTGACAAAGAAGTAACAGAAATCACAGAAACGAAAAAGCGAGAGGAACAGATCGCGACTAGAGCATGGCGTCAACCACGCCAACCGGGCGAAGTGACGGAAACCACCGAAGAAGTCACTGAAATTACCGAGGTCAAGGAAAAGAAACCTAAAAGAATCGAACCTAAAAAGGAAGAACCTGTACCTTGGACCCAGCAACAAATACAACTGAAGAAAACTCCGAAAGAAACGAAAGTCATTGAGAAAGAAACTATAGAAGAAGTTACCTTAAAACCAGCAAGAAAAGAATCTATTCAGGAAACTGAAATAATTGAAACTCAGAAGGTTGAAATTGTCAGAACTGAAGATCAAACTCTGTTGAAAGTAGACGAGAAAGTAAAGGAAACAATTGAAGCTCAAGAAGCAAAACCATGGAGGCAACCGAAACGGACTGAAGAAACACCAGAAGAAACGCAACCTAAAAAGGATGAGGTTAAACCTTGGCGCAAACCACGTCAACCCGAAGAAGTTGTGCAAGTTGAAGAAACAACTGAACTGAAGGTTGTAGAAGAAGTGAAACCGAAACAAATTCCGCAAAAAGATGAACCCATTCCATGGAATAAACAACAAGTTCAGCTGAAGAAAGTTCAGAAAGAGACACGGCAAGTTGAAAAAGAAACGATCGAAGATGTCAGTCTAAAATCCGTAAGGAGAGAATCGGTTCAAAAGGAAACTGAAATCATAGAAACTCAAAAGATTGAAGTTGTAAAGACAGAAGATCAAACAATTTTGAAACTCGACAAAAAGGTTAAGGAAGTCAAAGAGACTCCTGAAGCCAGACCATGGAGGCAACCTAAAAAGCCCGAAGAAGCCAAACCACTTCAACCAGAGGAAAAACCAAAGGAAGAAGTTAAACCTTCACGTCTTCCAGAGCAGCCGAAAGAAGAAAAACCGGTAGAAGAAGTGAAACCTTGGCGCAAACCTCGTCTTCCGGAACAACCAAAAGAAGAAAAGCCTTCCGAAGAAAAACCGGTGGAAGAAGTTAAACCCTGGCAAAAACCACGTCAGCCAGAACAACCGAAAGAAG
This sequence comes from Prosopocoilus inquinatus, assembly GCA_036172665.1. Taxonomy (NCBI): domain Eukaryota; kingdom Metazoa; phylum Arthropoda; class Insecta; order Coleoptera; family Lucanidae; genus Prosopocoilus; species Prosopocoilus inquinatus. The sequence goes on from CM069873.1 coordinate 7,740,607, forward strand.
AGAAACCAACAGAGAAGAAACCAGTGGAAGAAATCAAACCAAAACCTGAGGAAATTGTGAAAAAAGAAGAAGTTGTTGAAGAAAAGAAACCAAAACCACTTCTGCCACAGAAAGAAGAACCCGTACCTTGGAACAAACAACAAATTCAATTAAAGAAAACCAAAATTGAAACAAAACAAGTGGAAAAAGAGACAATTGAAGATGTTACCTTAAAACCTGTAAGGAAGGAATCTGTACAAGAAGAAATTGAAATAATAGAAAAACAAAAGGTAGAAATTGTGAAGATGGAAGATCAAACTATCCTGAAAGTTGACGAGAAAGTTCAAGAAATTATAGAAACCTCAGAGGCCAAACCTTGGAAGCGACCTAAAAAACCGGAAGAACAGAAGCCTTCAGAGGAAATTAAACCTGAAGAAGTCAAACCTATAGAAGAAAAACCGAAAGATGAAGAAAAGCCTTGGCGCAAGCCGAGGAAACCTGAAGAGAAGAAACCTCTAGAGGAAATTAAACCTGAAGAAACCAAACCTAAAGAAGAAAAACCAAAAGAGGAAGAAAAGCCTTGGCGCAAACCGAGGAAACCCGAAGAGAAGAAGCCTCTAGAAGAAATTAAACCTGAAGAAACCAAACCTAAAGAAGAAAAACCAAAAGAGGAAGAAAAGCCTTGGCGCAAACCAAGGAAACCCGAAGAAATTATCCAAACGGAAGAAACTGTATTAGAAGAAACAACAGTCGTAGAAGAAAAGAAACCGAAACAAGTCATTCCACAAAAAGAAGAACCAATTCCTTGGACCAAACAGGTTCAATTAAAGAAAACGCAGAAGGAAACAAAGCAAATTCAAAAAGAAACTATTGAGGATGTTTCGCTGAAGCCACTGAGAAAAGAATCAATACAAGAAGAAACCGAAATAATAAAAACACAAGAAATAGAAATAGTTGAAACGGCCGATCAAACGCTTCTTAAAATTGATGAGAAAGTGCAAGAAATTAAGGAGGCTCCTGAAACTAAACCTTGGAGGAGACCTAAGAAACCGGAAGAAGCACCTAAGGAAATACCTGAAGCTGAAAAACCAAAACTTGAACAACCTCAAGTACAAAAACCCGAAGAAGAAAAACCTAAAGCGGAAGAGAAACCTAAAGACGAAGTAAAACCTTGGCGAAAACCACGGCAACCAGAAGAACTCAAAGAAAAGCCAGAAGAAAAGAAACCTAAAGAAGAAGAAGAAAAACCTAAGGATGAAGTAAAACCTTGGCGAAAACCACGTCAACCAGAAGAACTCGCAGAAAAACCAGAAGAGATTAAACCCGAAGAAGAAGAAAAAGTACCTGAAGAAAAGAAACCGAAAGAAATCATACCGCAAAAGGAAGAACCAATTCCTTGGACTAAACAAATTCAACTTAAAAAGGTGCAAAAAGAAAAGAAAGAAATAGAAAAGGAAACTATTGAAGACGTTTCACTTAAACCAGTACGAAAAGAATCCATTCAGAAAGAAACAGAGATAATCGAAACTCAAAAAGTAGAACTCGTAAAAACTGAAGATCAAACGATTCTGAAAATAGACGAGAAAACAAAAGAAATAAAAGAAATTCAAGAGGAAGCGAAACCATGGCGTAAACCGAAAAAACCGGAACAACCATCGGAAGAAGCACAACAACCAACCGAGCTTGTTCCAGAAGAAAAACCAAAAGATGAAGTAAAGCCATGGCGCAAACCCAGAAAACCAGAAGAAGTTAAACCGGAAGAAGTGACAGAAGTTGCGAAAGAAATTGTCGAAGATAAAATAATAACGAAATTCGAAGAAAAAGTTGTAGAACAAAAAGAAGAAATCAAAACTTACAGCAAACCAAAACAACCAGACGTCACAGAACAAATAACTGAGGTAACCGAAGTAACTGAAACCGTCGAAAAGAGAGAAAAGAAACCGAAGAAGGAAATTCCGCAAAAGGAGGAACCTATTCCTTGGAACAAACAGGTAATTGAATTAAAGAAAACACCAAAAGCAACTAAACCAAGTGAAAAAGAATCTCTCGAGGAAGTCACTCTTAAACCAGTTAGAAAAGAATCTATTCCCACGGAAGAGGAAAAGCCGGAAAAAGTTCAACACATTGAAGAGATAACAAAAGTTGAAGAAAAAGTAGATGAAACTAAAGCTTGGAGAAAACCAAAGAAACCAGAAAAACCGAAGGAAGAAGAAATTAAACCAAGTGAGGAAGTAATAGAGAAGAAACCCGACAGGGTTACTACAGAAGAAATTGTCAAGATTGAAGAGAAAGTTGAAGAAGAAAGAACATGGAGAAAGCCGAAGAAACCAGAAAAACCAAAAGAAGAAGAAATTAAACCAAGTGAGGAAGTAATAGAGAAGAAACCCGACAGGGTTACTACAGAAGAAATTGTCAAAATTGAAGAGAAAGTTGAAGAAGAAAGAACATGGAGAAAGCCGAAGAAACCAGAAAAACCAAAAGAAGAAGAAATTAAACCAAGTGAGGAAGTAATAGAGAAGAAACCCGACAGGGTTACTACAGAAGAAATTGTCAAAATTGAAGAGAAAGTTGAAGAAGAAAGAACATGGAGAAAGCCGAAGAAACCAGAAAAACCAAAAGAAGAAGAAATTAAACCCGTGGAAGAAGTCACAGAAAAGAAACCAAAAGAAGTGATTAAACCCGTAGAAGAAGTCACAGAAGAGAAGGTTGATAAAATTATCAAAGTAGAAGAAGAGAAAATTGAAGAAGTTAGAACTTGGAGAAGACCTAAGAAACCAGAAAAACCAGAAGTGGAAGAAGTTAAAGCAACAGAAGAAACTGTAGAAAAGAAACCAGAAAAAGTTACTGTAGAAGAAGTTGTTAAAGTTGAAGAAGAAAAAGTAGAAGAAGTAAAAACATGGAGAAAACCGAAGAAGCCTGAAAAACCCAAGGAAGAAGAGAAACCTGAAGAAATTGTCGAAAAGATTGAAGAAGTGACAACATGGAGAAAGCCAAAGAAACCTGAAAAGGTCGAAGAAATTAAACCGGAAGAAGTCACAGAAGCGTTACCTGAAACCAAAGTTGAAGAAATTATTAAAATTGAGGAAAAAGAAACTAAAGAAGTAAAAACATGGAGGAAAGGTAGAAAACCCGAAAAACCAAAAGAAGAAGAATTTAAACCTTCAGTTGAGGAGTCTAAGCCAGAAGAAGTGAAAGTTGAGGAAGTTATCAAAACAGAAGAGGAGAAAGTGGAAGAAATAAAAACGTGGAGAAAACCAAAGAAACCCGAGAAACCAAAAGAAGAAGAAATTAAACCAGAAGAAGAAATCAAAGAGGAGAAACCAAAAGAAGTTAAAGTTGAAGAAGTAACTAAGATTGAAGAAGAGAAAGTAGAGGAAGTCAGAACTTGGAGAAAGCCTAAGAAACCCGAAAAACCAAAGGAAGAAGAAATTGCACCAGAAGAAGAAATTATAGAAAAGAAACCCGAAGTAGAGGAGGTTATTAAAATTGAAGAAGAGAAAGTCGAGGAAGTGAAAACATGGCGAAGGCCAAAGAAACCTAAAGAAAAAGAAATTCAACCATCAGAAGAGGTACCAGAAAAGAAACCAGAAGAAATTGAAGAAGAGAAAGTTGAAGATGTGAAGACGTGGAGAAAGCCAAGGAAACCAGAAAAGCCAACCGAAGAAGATATCATTCCAGTAGAAGAAACTGTTATAGAAGAAATTAAGGAAGCTAAAAAACGAAAACCTGAAGAAGTACCTGAAGTAACAGAAAAAGTACTACCCTGGAGCCAGGAAAAAGTGGTTCTCAAACGTGTTCCGAAAACAAAGAAAGAAGTTCCAGAGAAGACGGAAATTGACGTAACTCTTAAACCAATACCGAAACCCGAGGAAGAAATCGAAGAAGAGAAACCAGAAGAGGAAGATAAAACTTATATCGTTGAAGAGACTGTAACTGAAGTCGAGGACACAATCGTGCTTAAAGTTGACAAAAAGAAACCAGTTGCCAAGAAAGAACTACAGCCTGATGTAAAGGAAATAAGTGAAGTAACTGCTAAAGAAGAAGTCAAGAAAAAGAAGAGAAGGAAGGTGAGAAGACGAGGCTCCAAAGGTGAAGTTATTGAAATAGAGGAAACTGAAGGCGAAGAATTGCCTGCAGAAGAACAACCAGAAGAAATAGAAGAAATTACTTCAGAAAAAGAAGAAGAAGAAATTCCGGAAGAAATCAAACCTCTAGAAAAACGAAAACGTATTATACCCAAAAAAGAAGCGCCCGTGGAGAAATTCGAAGACGTTAAACTCAAACCGGTCAAGAGAGTGACGAGGCCTAAAGAAGAAGAACAGTTGGAAACTGTCGACTTGAAACCAGTTGAGAAACCAAAACCGGAGGCAAAAGAAGAAGTAACTATCGAAGAAGCGCCAGAGAAACCACGGAAAGAAATTCCACAAGCACCAGAAGAATTGGAGAAATACATTCCGGAAGAATTACAGCCCTTCGAAAAAGAAAAACCGGAGGAAAAAGAAGATGAGATCAAGCCAGCAGCACCTTGGCGTCGTCAGCCTAAGCCTAAACCGGAGGAAGTTCCGGAAGAACCAACTAAATTACAGATAGGTAAGGGTAAAATACCTGAGCAAGAAGAAATTAAAGAAGAAGTTAAATTGAAACCGGTTCCAAAAGAGAAGCCCGAAGAAAAGAAGCCTGTAGAAGAAAAGCCGCTTAAGAAACCAACGAAAGAGGAAAAAGAATTCGATGAAATAGACGTCGCTCTGAAACCATTCGAGAAAGAAAAGCCTGTTTCGATAAGTGAAGAAGAGCAACCGGAAGAAAAAGCAGTTGTTGAGCAACCATCGGAAGAAGTGCCAGAAGAAGAAAAGCCATCTGCGCCGTGGCGTCGTCAACCCAAGGAGAAGCCTGAGCAACCTTCTGAAGAGAAAGATTGGCCTAAAGGTAAACGTCGGCCAAAACAACCCGAAGAAGAAGAAAAAATACAACTCAAGCCAATACCAAAGAAAATTCCTGAGAAAGAGGAAGATGAAGTTGAAACACCGTTTAAGGCGATAATTGAACAGCTTCCAGCTGACAAGAAAGATCGCGAGGATACCATCAGATTTAAACCAGAGAAATTACCGAAGAAGAAGGTCGGTTTTCCTGATGAGAATGTCGAAGAAGAAAAAGAAGAAGAATGGCCAGAGGAAGACACGATTGAAGGTATGACGGAAGAAAAACCGGAAGCCACGTTAGACGAGAAAGCCGACCGACGCCCTCCTTGGAGGAAACCAAAGAAAGAGGTCGAAGAAGAGAAACCCGAAGGCATCAAAGTAGAACTAAAACCAACAAAACGCATTCCAAAACCACAACCAGAGAAGCCCGAAGAAGTGCAGCTTAAACCAATTCCAAAGAAACTTGTAGAGGAAGAAGCTGAGGTTCCTGAAGTGAAGCCGGCTGAGATTACAGAAAGACCAGTGCCAGAGAAGCCTGAAGAAGGTCACTTGCAACCAATCCCGAAGAAACCATTGGAAGAGACTATAGAAGAAACGAAGGTGTTATTGAAGAAACCCAAGCAGTTACCAAAACCCGAAGAAGAACAACCCGAACAGGTTGAACTTAAGCCGATTCCCAAGAAAGAAGTCGAAGAAAAACCGGAAGCTCCAGAGGAAAAGAAGGAGAAACCAAAACGCAAAGAGAGGTGGCCAAAAATACCCGACACCGTACAACCTACTCAACCGAAAGCCGAGGAGGAACAACCGGAAGAAATCGAGGAACCTAAATATGAAAAGCCAGTTAAGCCCGAGTTGATTCCCACTAAATTGGAAGACGCCAAGCCAGAGATTACTCAGCCTAGTGAAGTAAAATCAGAAGCCGAGCTTGTTTTCATAGAAAAGAAGGAAGAAGAGGAAGAGGTTATCAAACAAGTTGTAGAAGAAGCTCCTAAGCCAGAAGAAGAGGAGGTCTATCAGAAAGAGATGAAAGTAGATATAGTGTCTAAGAAGAAAGTTAGAGAAGAACGCAAGTTTGTACGTATAAAGGATGATGATCGTCCTTTGCCTGAGTTGGAAATCATTTCCCAGAAGCGCATAACCGAAGGACTGGATAAAGTTCCAGACGATAAAATTTTGGAAGACGTCCAAGTGCAAGAAGATACTCGCACTGTTAGAAAGTCGCTAGTACAGAAGACCGTCGCTGAAATACACTCGAAACCAACTAAGCCAAAGCCTCCTAGATTTGTCCAAAGAGTCGAGCCTGTTGTTGCTGAAAAAGATAAGCCCACGCGTCTGGTATGCAAGGTAGAGGGTACGCCCTTCCCAGAAGTCAGCTGGTTCAAAAACGAGGTGCTTCTGCACTCGACGGAGCGTGTCTACAGCGTGATCACCGAAGATACGGTCACTCTAGAATTCGCCAGCGTTCAACCTCAGGACGTCGCTATTTATTCCTGCAAAGCTACGAATCCGGCTGGCGTCGCTACGTCAACTGCAAATCTCGTTATTTTAGGTACTGACAGATGTAGCGCTGGTTTTTTTCTCGTTTCGCGTGTGGGTTTTGCAACTGAGTTTTATTATGTTTCTTTTGTTCTCAGCTGTTGGCACTTAGGCTTGATGCCAGATGCAGAAGTCAGTAGCCTTTCAAACGCTCTTAAACATTTGCACTTCGCCTATAACTGCGGCCCGCTCAATTAATCGCCCTCATGGATTTTTATTATTTTTTTGGTACTTGTACGCCTTTATTAACAATTAACACCGCTTCCTCACCGTTTGTTTCATTTTCGTGTGTATTTACAGTTTTATTACCTGATGATGTCTAATTATAAGCCAGCGTGATGTAACGCCTTTACATAGCTCGTTTCGGCATGACTTGGCTACATTTTTCAAATTTATTTGCATAATGACGGTACGTTTTCTCCTGACAGAAAAAGAAGAGAGCGGCGTTGCTCCACATTTCGTAAAACCACTGAAGCCTGTGATCGTCGAAGAAAAGAAAATTGCGGTTCTTGAATGCGCCGTCGTTGGCAAACCGGTACCAACCGTCAAATGGTTCAAAAACGAAGAGGAAGTCAAGCCGGATAGGGCCAGAAAGATTTCGTATAACCCGGAAACGGGCGTGGCCACCCTGGAGTTATTAGAGCCCACTCCCGAAGACGAAACTATTTTCAAGGTCAAGGCTGATAATAAATTTGGCAAAGCGGAATGCAGAGCCAACCTTATTATATCTAAGGCAGTCGAAGTTACCCAACCGGTTGTTATGAAGGCGCCCAAAATCATCAAACCCATCAAGGCAGTCATCAGCAAATCAGATGAAGACATCGTCTTAGAAGCTGAATTTGAAGGAACGCCCACTCCTGAAATTACTTGGCTGAAGAACAGCCAACCTATTCAACCTAGTAAGGACTTCGAAATCACAACTGAGGAAAGCAAGACTACGCTACGCATATCCAAGCGCGTCCCGAAAAAAGGGGGCAAATACGAAGTTAAAGCAGTTAACCCCAAAGGCGAGGCCAGTACTTCCGGTTCGGTAACCATCACCGAAGATGAAGAAATTGCTCAAGCCACGCCTCCCAGATTCATCCAGCCAATCAAACCACAGATTGTAGCGCCGGGAGAAGTGGTTATCTTCGAGGCTGTGGTCGAAGCACAACCGGCCGCTTCCTTTACGTGGTACCAACAGGCCACCCCGCTTAAATCCAGCCCTGAAATAAGAATAACCACAACCGAAAACAAATCAGTCCTCTTGATCAAGGAAGTTAAGCCAGAACACGCCGGTTTGATTACCTGCCGAGCCGAAAACGTCGCTGGTTCGGTCACGTGCACTGCATCCGTCAGTCTCATCGAAGAAACAGACTGGGAAGAAACCACGGAATTAGAATATCCACGTTTCGTCAAGCAACTTTCGCCGGTGCGTGTGATGGACGGCGAGAAAATCACCTTTACCTGCAAGGTCACCGGCAAACCCGTTCCAAAAGTCGAATGGTTCCACAACGACCAACCAGTCAAAGAAGCCAAAGACGTTACCATCTCACAGGATACGGAAGGTGTTTGCATGCTCTCTATTTCGGAAGTTTTCCCTGAAAACGCTGGAGAATACATCTGCCAGGCAATCAACAAAGTAGGCGAAGCGGTATGCCGCACATCACTAGTTGTTGAAGGTACCCTCTCTACCTTAAGCTTCCACCCAATTGACTTATGACCATCCGATTGTTTTTTGCAGCTTACGAGTACATACCAGACTCAGAAATTGGCATCATGACAGGACCAAGCGGCTCAGAAGAAGATCTTCTTGCCGATAAGGTAATGACCCTAAAATACTGGAAGTCCATGTATGACTATGACCGTTGAATGCTCATGTTAATTGTATATACGCAAAGAAATAAAATAAAGAACTATGAATTAACCGTGATTTCTTTCTGATTTTATAGACTTTAAGCGAAGTAGATCAGTTCCTGTCAGATAGCGATGTAGAATGCGCGCCAAAGATCACCAGAAAGCTGCCAGAAGTCGTATCCACTAAAGACGGCGATGTCACGAGGTTCTGTCTTTTTAATAATTCGATCCGGCGTCATTTACTTTATGTTGTGTTGCAGATTGGAAGTGAAAGCCGTCGGCAAGCCGAAACCCACCCCGAAGTGGTTGAAGCACGGCGAAGAAATCCTACCATCCAACGAATTCGTAATCGAAAATTTCGAAGATGGTACCTCTGTCCTCACCATCACCGAAGTCTACCCCGACGATACCGGGGAGATTGTATTTGAAGCACACAACCCGCTTGGTGTTGCTGTATCGTCAACCGAATTGGTCGTTGAATCGGTCGAAGGTAACCTCGTTAAACCGATGCTCGCTAATGATCTCTGCTTCGTTTTCAGCTTCGATCCCATAATTATTTTTCCTTCCTCGCACACATAAACACATTAAAAAAAAAACTGCGCCCAAATATAAATGATTTTTAAAATCTAACTTGCGATTAAATTTAGGACTTATCGGAACCAAGGACTATAGGAAGCCGGAATGGGTGACCCACATGGAAGAACTTCAGGCAGCTCTGAAAGGTAAAAAGAACGAGAGTTCGACTTGCATGTCGCTTACCCGTAGCTCTGAGAATCTCTCGCTGGATAGTCTAGAAGCAGGAGGTTCTTCCTCCTTTACCCAACAAGGTAAAAGACGCCACGCCTCCTCTGAATCACAAGGCAGCCAGGCAATGTTTCTACTCGCCTCCCGGAATAACACATGCGAGCCCTTTTTCATCAACCCCATGCTGCAAAATCCCTCCTTGTCAGCAGGCTCATCCACTATTTCCGTTCGAAGTGAACCCATATCAAAATCGAAAAACCGCGCTGGGTTTATAAAATCCGCCATTGACGACTATTTAAATTCACATCGCCACTCCCTAAGCTCCGTAATGGAACTCTTGGACTCGAGTGAAAGAGGAATGGACGGGAATTTCCTGGAACAGAATGACGATACGCCTTCAACTCCAACCGAAGCAAAATTCGATTTTGGCCCTCAAGAAAATTATGAGGAGACGCGTCGATTTTCTCAAGAAACCTCGACTTGCTATTATACTCTATCTCCAATCGAAGAAAACAGTGAGCCTTCAACCGGTAGTAGCAGAGACACGACTTTAAAATCGGCGCAAAACCAAGTCTATTCGAGTTCCTTCGATCCCATCCCTTCCGAGCCAGAATTTAGCGATTACCCAGAGAAATACCAAACGTATCCCAGATCGAAAAACGCTAACAAAAATCGAGGTATCGATAAAAACTACTATTACGAAACCACAATGTATCCTCTTGAACCGCGAGAGCTTGACCCTATGGCTTTTAACCAACTGCATACCGCCGACAGCCAAGAGGAATTGCAGGAGTTCTTGCTGCTGGAAAGCGAGTGTATGAGCGATAAAGGGCGAGGCTTGGCTGCAGCTTTCACTCCTTCAGATGAGGAAGTCGAATACCCCAGCGAGGAAAACATACCACCGAGAAAGCAGGTATACTAACCAAACTAATACTTTCGTGTTGTTTTTGTTGGTTTTCTTTAAAACTAAACGTGTGCATGCTTTTTTGTTGCATAGACCAGTCATCAAAAATTTTCTGACGCGGGCTTCTCGAACTGAGGTTTGTACATTTCAAGCGCTGCGAAAAAATATTTGCTAAGTTTCGATTTTTATTATGAAATTACAGCCGCTCATAGCGTACCAACGTTCGTCAAAGAAATCACTAACATACACACCAACGAAGAAGAAACCGTCACGTTCGAATGCCTGTTCTCTGGAACTCCAACTCCAGGTATTTTTTCAACACGTCGTCGTTAATAAACGTATTGTAAAACGCGATTAATTGCAGATATTATTTGGTATCACAATGATAAAATCATAAGAAACACGGAAAAAGTGAAGGTAAGAATTCAAGACAACAAAACGACTTGCACCATAACAGAGGTAACACCCGAACATGTTGGTACCTACGTCTGCAAAGCGATTAGTGACATAGGACTAGCTGTGACCAAGGCGAAGTTGTTCGTAACAGAGTTGCCTGAAGACAAGAAACAAGAAATACGATTGAGAAGAGCCCAGGAATTAGAAGAGAAGATTAAAAAAGAAAGAGTTACCGTGGAGAAGAAACGGGAAGAAAGAAAGAAGAAGAGAGTAACAGTATCGACCGAACCGGAAATTATACCAATCGATGTCGAAGAAGTACAACCAATCGAAAAACTCGAAGATTTGCCTGAGAAACCAAAAGAAGACGTCCAAGCTCAGCCAATCATACCCGTCCAAGAGCCCCTCTCTACGGAAGCCATAGCATCATGCAAGAAAATCGACGATACACAAGAACTTGAAGAAGTGCCGAAGGAGAAGGCCAAAGAACTTATCGAGCCTGAAGAAGCTTTGGAAGTCGCCGAAGTAAAACCGGAAGACGAAGTCAAACAACCCAAAGAAAAGAAGCCCAAACGCAGGCCGAAACCGGAAACCACGACCGAGGAAGTAGCCCTGGCCGAAGTTAAACTAGACGAAGTGATTAAACGCGTCGAGGAAATCATCATCAGCGAAGAAATCAAGATGGCCAAAGAAGTCTCCGAGGTCCTCGACTTCATCAGGGTCAAGGAATTCGGGCCGGGCGAAAATCCACTGCGCGAGCTCGCCGAAATAGGGTATTTGGTCAGAAACGGCATCACCGTCAAAGAAGTCACGGTCCTCTACTACGAAGACAAATTCCCCCATTTGAAGACGCCGGGTGCACAATCTGCTATGGTTAACGTCGTCGAAAGGAAGGGACTCAGCGCGCTCATCTCCGAAGTCCTCACCGAAGAAACCACCGTCGACGAAAAGGTCTTGGCCGAGACGCTCGGCTTCAGAGCGTTCATGAAGATGATCGAGCTGAAACACGCCACGGTCGAAGAAGTCATCACGCAGTTCGTCCCGGATGACTTCATTCAACACGTGTGGGAAACTACAGAAGTAACTGAGGTAAATAAAAATACACTTTTTTAACGACGGATGCATTTTATTTCAATCGCTTTCTGTTTACAGGAATCCCTGAAGGGAGTAACTGAAACCGTCCAAATCACCGAAAAGACTGAGATTTTAACCGGTGAGTTGAGTGTGTGTTGCGTGCTTGTGGTTTTTAATTCGCTTATGTTAAGCCTGTGTGCCATATGCTGTTTTAATAATTTAATGATGTGTTTTTTTAGCTTTAATTTTAATAGTTTAACCAAAGTATTATAATTTTAGAGTGATTTAATTTAATAAATATTTAATACGAATAGAATTTTATTTTATTTTTTTTTGCAACGCAACTTTTTTTTATTATTTTAAACGTTAATAACCAAACAGGTAAGTAATTGTTTTACTAATTCTATTTATAGTGTTAAATCAAATGCATTATTTTTTTTAATTCCCATTGAATCCGCATTTGATCTTTAAATTCAGCAAATATGTGTAAAATAGTTTTGCAAATAATTTTTCATTTTCCAGTTTCTGTTTTTAAATTATTAAGTCAGCGAAAAGAGGGAGGGGGTAGGTAAATAAAAATCAAGACAACTTTTTTCAATTTACTAAGAACTGTATGCACTCATTTTAATTTATAATAAATAAGTAAACCTGGAAGAAAAATGGAAATTAAATAAGAGCCTAATCAATTAGTACAAACGCAAGAAGCACTGAAATTAATAAAAGCTTTTCTTTTCTAGACAAAACAAAGCGTACAAAGAAAGTGCGCATACAAGAAGAAACAGAGAAAGAAGGTAAGTCAACGTGTGCTTTCAATATTGTTTTCTTGTAGCATTAATCTTGATTTTCTTATCGAGGGGACGCTTTAAAATATAAATTATTTGCGAACGCATTCCTATAAAGCCTTGACTCTCTTAGAAATAAATATTTTTTTTTGTCTATAAGAATTTAACAAACAACTTTTCAGATTTCTAATGGTAAGATTTCTTTTTAAGTAATTTCGTAATGTATCAGATTAGAAGTAGTTAAAAGTGATTGAATTTATAAACAATTATTTAATTTGCTGAAACCACCCCCACTGTTTATGAATTTGATCATAATATTTTAGTGTAAGCTGCATGTTGCTTGAACATCACTTTACAATACGTTAAATTAACAAATGAACACATGATTGGTAACTTTTTGGTACACTTAAAATTCATACTTCTTTACATTCAATTATTGATTTACATTTGGTTGCACTTATATTTAAAAAAAAATTAAAAGACATTTTAAACACATTAAGTTCTAACTTTTATCAGAATTTAAAATTATATCTTGAATACTTTTCTTTAATTAAATTATTTTAACAAGTTCAACGTTACCTTGCAATATTTTAAGAACGATAAAAATCGTAATTTAAAAGACACACATTTTAATTTCATAAATTGAAAACCATAATTACTTTCTAAACTGATACGACTTTATTAAACAAAACCCATAAATCAATAAGTTTTGCCATACTCTTGACAAAGACTTAAAAATCAAAACCTAATTATCTTTGCTTCAATAACAATTCTATAATAATAAAGTTAAAAAAGGCTTGTAGATTTTTTTCATAATTTGTTACTTGTAAAGGGTAATTTTTTTCTAAAAAAAAAAGTTACCAATGATACTGTATAGTTGATAAGAATGATATAGCGCTGTAAAGCGAGGTTTTATGGGTTACTTCTCAATATATGTTTCAGCTGTAAATATTTTATATGCGTCCTAATTTGCGTCGTTGTGTGACTTCACACGCGTTTTGATTTTTTTTTTATTTTGATCACACCGTCTTGTAACCGGGCAGTGCTCTGGGTAGTGGCTTATTGCGATTAACGCTGCGTTTTATAGAAATTTGCAAAAGTTAAAGGCAGTGCAACACTATATCAAAGCATGGCTTCTTTAAGTGCTGATTGTGAGTTAAATTAATTGATGCTGCAGCGCTTTGCGTTTTAGTAGGTGAGTGACATATCTGTTGTGTGTTTTGTGCTGTCCAAATTATATATCTCTCTCAGAAAAAAAAAAACAGAAATATACTCACTCATATATATTTAAAAAGATTACTTACTCCATCAGTGTAACAAAAAAGCACAATACTCACAGAGAAACTACCCCCCTTGGCGTTACATATAACGCTTCACACCGTGCAGTCTAATACACATTTTCGCGCTGTACGTAAGCCTTTTTAGATGTGTAGATTTAAGGAACAATATTGATCGACCAGTAAACCACAAACAGTAATACACTTTCACAGAACTGTTCCAAGTCGAAGAGGACAAGGCCGGCTTTAAGGTCGGACCTAAACAACCCCAGAAAACACAACCCTCAGATACTGACGAGGAGGTACAGATTACAGAATTGCCCGATGATAGTGAGGACGTAATTACGACCACACAGGAATCAATTGTAACACAACCAGATGAGACACCAATACAGAAAGTACACGAAACAACTGTCACTAGAGTTAAAAAAGTTAGGAAAATTAAAAAGCCCAAGAAACCTGGCGAAGAAGAGACTGTCGAAGTCACGGAAGAAATCGAGGAAATCAAGATTCCCAAACAACCTGATTACATTGAAGAAATACCAGAGGAAATAAAAGTAACTGATATAACCACAGACGAAGGTAAGCCCGTAAAGAAAGTAGAGCGTAAGCGCGTAATAAAAACTCGTAAAGGCCGAAAAGAAGAAGCGACGGAAATAGTCACCGTAGAGGAAGAAGGCAAAAAACCAGAAACGACCGTCACTGTTACCGAATCAGAAATCCCAGAAGAACAATTACAAGAGCTCCCAGAAATCAAACCAGAAAAACCTGTGCAAACTGAAGAACTGCCCGAAGAAGTAAAAATTACCAGAACTATTACAGAAGAAGGTAAACCGGTAGAGAAGGTAGTACGTAAACGCGTAATAAAAACACGCAAAGGCAAGAAGCAAGAAGCCACCGAAATCGTAACGGTGGAAGAAGAAGGCAAAACGCCCCAAACAACTGTCACTATCACCGAACTGGAAATACCAGAAGAAGAAATCACGGAACTACCTGACTATGAACAGGAAAAACCTGAAGTTATAGAAGAGATGCCCGAAGAAATTAAAGTAACCGAAATAATAAGCGAAGAAGGCAAACCTATTAAAGAAACAACCAAAAAACGCGTCATCAAAAAACGCAAAGGCAAAAAAGAAGAAGTCACAGAAATCGTCACCGTTCAAGAAGAGGGTAAGAAGCCCGAAACGACTGTCACAATAAAAGAACTTGAACTACCTGAGGAAATACCAACCAAACCAGAGATTGTTGAAGAACTACGTGAAGAAGTTAAAGTAACAGAAATTATCACTGAAGAAGGTAAACCTGTAAAACAGACGATTACAAAACGCGTAATCAAAAAACGTAAAGGCAAAAAGGAAGAAGCAACAGAAATTGTAACAGTTGAAGAAGAAGGTAAAAAACCTGAAACAACTGTTACCATAAAAGAAGAAGAAATTCCCGAAGAAAAAATTAAAGAACTTCCTGAGTACAAGCCCGAATTAATAGAGGAATTGCCCGAAGAAGTCAAAGTAACTGAAATCATTACAGAGGAAGGAATCCCTGTAAAACAAACACTTAAAAAACGCGTAATCAAAAAGCGTAAGGGTAAAAAGGAAGAGGCCACCGAAATAATCACTGTAGAAGAAGAAGGTAAGAAACCTGAAACAACAGTGATTGTAAAAGAATTAGAACTACCTGAGGAAGTTATTAAAGAACTACCCAAATATGAACCAGAAAAGCCGGCGGTTGTTGAGGAATTGCCGGAAGAGATCAAAGTAACTGAAATAATTACTGAAGAAGGAATTCCTGTTAAACAAACAGTTAAGAAACGTGTCATCAAGAAACGCAAAGGCAAGAAAGAAGAGGCGACTGAAATTATTACCGTCGAAGAGGAAGGTAAAAAGCCTGAAACAACGGTCACCATTAAAGAATTAGAAATCCCCGAGGAGGAAATCACAGAAATGCCAAAGTATGAACCAAAGAAACCTGAAGTTATTCAAGAAATGCCAGAAGAGGTTAAGATAACTCAAATTATTTCCGAAGAAGGAATACCAGTTAAGCAAACAATAAAGAAACGCGTAATTAAGAAACGCAAAGGTAAAAAAGAGGAAGCCACTGAAATTGTCACTGTGGAAGAAGAAGGCAAGAAACCTGAGACTACGGTTACGATAAAAGAATTAGAAATACCAGAGGAAGAACTAAGGGAGCTTCCAAAATATGAACCGGAAAAGCCTACTGTTGTTGAGGAGGTACCAGAAGAAGTAAAGGTAACCGAAATCATAACAGAGGAAGGCGTACCTGTTAAACAAGTTATTAAAAAGCGTGTCATTAAGAAGCGCAAAGGCAAAAAAGAAGAAGCAACAGAAATTGTCACTGTTGAGGAAGAAGGGAAGAAACCTGAAACTACTGTTACAGTTAAAGAATTAGAACTACCTGAAGAAGAAATAAAAGAAATTCCAAAATACAAATTCGAAAAACCGGAAGTTGTTGAAGAATTGCCCGAAGAAGTTAAAGTAACTGAAATTATTACAGAAGAAGGTATACCTGTCAAACAAGTAATTAAAAAACGCGTTATTAAGAAACGCAAAGGCAAAAAAGAAGAAGCAATGGAAATTGTCACTGTTGAGGAAGAAGGTAAGAAACCCGAAACCACTGTTACAATTAAAGAACTAGAGATGCCAGAAGAGGAAGTGAGAGAGCTTCCCGAACCTGAGCCAGAAAAGCCTGCTGTTATCGAGGAAATGCCTGAAGAGGTTAAAATAACTGAAGTTATCACCGAAGAAGGCATACCTGTCAAACAAGTCATTAAAAAACGCGTTATTAGGAAACGCAAAGGCAAAAAGGAAGAAGCAACGGAAATTGTCACAGTTGAGGAAGAAGGTAAGAAACCTGAAACAACTGTTACCATCAAAGAACTAGAAATACCAGAGGAGGAACTGAAAGAGATTCCAAAGCCCGAACTTGAAAAACCTGCTGTTATTGAGGAAATGCCTGAAGAGGTTAAAATAACTGAAGTTATCACCGAAGAAGGAATACCTGTCAAGCAAGTCATTAAAAAGCGTGTCATTAAGAAACGCAAAGGCAAGAAGGAAGAAGCAACGGAAATTGTCACTGTTGAGGAAGAAGGTAAGAAACCCGAAACCACTGTTACAATTAAAGAACTAGAGATGCCAGAAGAGGAAGTGAGAGAGCTTTCCAAACCTGAGCCCGAAAAGCCTGCTGTTATTGAGGAAATGCCTGAAGAGGTTAAAATAACGGAAATTATTACAGAAGAAGGAATACCTGTCAAACAAGTCATTAAAAAGCGTGTCATTAAGAAACGCAAAGGCAAGAAGGAAGAAGCAACGGAAATTGTCACTGTTGAGGAAGAAGGTAAGAAACCCGAAACCACTGTTACAATTAAAGAACTAGAGATGCCAGAAGAGGAAGTGAGAGAGCTTCCCGAACCTGAGCCCGAAAAGCCTGCTGTTATCGAGGAAATGCCTGAAGAGGTTAAAATAACTGAAGTTATCACCGAAGAAGGCATACCTGTCAAACAAGTCATTAAAAAACGCGTTATTAGGAAACGCAAAGGCAAAAAGGAAGAAGCAACGGAAATTGTCACAGTTGAGGAAGAAGGTAAGAAACCTGAAACAACTGTTACCATCAAAGAACTAGAAATACCAGAGGAGGAACTGAAAGAGATTCCAAAGCCCGAACTTGAAAAACCTGCTGTTATTGAGGAAATGCCTGAAGAGGTTAAAATAACTGAAGTTATCACCGAAGAAGGAATACCTGTCAAGCAAGTCATTAAAAAGCGTGTCATTAAGAAACGCAAAGGCAAGAAGGAAGAAGCAACGGAAATTGTCACTGTTGAGGAAGAAGGTAAGAAACCCGAAACCACTGTTACAATTAAAGAACTAGAGATGCCAGAAGAGGAAGTGAGAGAGCTTCCCAAACCTGAGCCCGAAAAGCCTGCTGTTATTGAGGAAATGCCTGAAGAGGTTAAAATAACGGAAATTATTACAGAAGAAGGAATACCTGTCAAACAAGTCATTAAAAAGCGTGTCATTAAGAAACGCAAAGGCAAGAAGGAAGAAGCAACGGAAATTGTCACTGTTGAGGAAGAAGGTAAGAAACCCGAAACCACTGTTACAATTAAAGAACTAGAGATGCCAGAAGAGGAAGTGAGAGAGCTTCCCAAACCTGAGCCCGAAAAGCCTGCTGTTATTGAGGAAATGCCTGAAGAGGTTAAAATAACGGAAATTATTACAGAAGAAGGAATACCTGTCAAACAAGTCATTAAAAAGCGTGTCATTAAGAAACGCAAAGGCAAGAAGGAAGAAGCAACGGAAATTGTCACTGTTGAGGAAGAAGGTAAGAAACCCGAAACCACTGTTACAATTAAAGAACTAGAGATGCCAGAAGAGGAAGTGAGAGAGCTTCCCGAACCTGAGCCCGAAAAGCCTGCTGTTATCGAGGAAATGCCTGAAGAGGTTAAAATAACTGAAGTTATCACCGAAGAAGGCATACCTGTCAAACAAGTCATTAAAAAACGCGTTATTAGGAAACGCAAAGGCAAAAAGGAAGAAGCAACGGAAATTGTCACAGTTGAGGAAGAAGGTAAGAAACCTGAAACAACTGTTACCATCAAAGAACTAGAAATACCAGAGGAGGAACTGAAAGAGATTCCAAAGCCCGAACTTGAAAAACCTGCTGTTATTGAGGAAATGCCTGAAGAGGTTAAAATAACTGAAGTTATCACCGAAGAAGGAATACCTGTCAAGCAAGTCATTAAAAAGCGTGTCATTAAGAAACGCAAAGGCAAGAAGGAAGAAGCAACGGAAATTGTCACTGTTGAAGAAGAAGGTAAGAAACCCGAAACCACTGTTACAATTAAAGAACTAGAGATGCCAGAAGAGGAAGTGAGAGAGCTTCCCAAACCTGAGCCCGAAAAGCCTGCTGTTATTGAGGAAATGCCTGAAGAGGTTAAAATAACGGAAATTATTACAGAAGAAGGAATACCTGTCAAACAAGTCATTAAGAAACGCGTTATTAAGAAACGCAAAGGTAAAAAAGAAGAAGCAACGGAAATTGTCACTGTTGAGGAAGAAGGTAAGAAACCTGAAACTACTGTTACCATCAAAGAACTAGAAATGCCAGAGGAGGAAGTGAAAGAGCTTCCAAAACTGGAGCCCGAAAAGCCTGCTGTTATCGAGGAAATGCCTGAAGAAGTTAAGATAACCGAAGTTATTACTGAAGAAGGTATACCTGTCAAGCAAGTCATTAAAAGACGCGTTATTAAGAAACGCAAAGGCAAGAAGGAAGAAGCAACGGAAATTGTCACTGTTGAGGAAGAAGGTAAGAAGCCTGAAACTACTGTTACCATTAAAGAACTAGAAATGCCAGAGGAGGAAGTGAAAGAGCTTCCCAAACTGGAGCCCGAAAAGCCTGCTGTTATCGAGGAAATGCCTGAAGAAGTTAAGATAACTGAAGTTATTACTGAAGAAGGTATACCTGTCAAGCAAGTCATTAAAAGACGCGTTATTAAGAAACGCAAAGGCAAGAAGGAAGAAGCAACGGAAATTGTCACTGTTGAGGAAGAAGGTAAGAAACCTGAAACAACTGTTACTATCAAAGAACTAGAAATGCCAGAGGAGGAAGTGAAAGAGCTTCCCAAGCCTGAGCTCGAAAAGCCTGCTGTTATTGAGGAAATGCCTGAAGAGGTTAAAATAACGGAAGTTATTACGGAAGAAGGAATACCTGTCAAGCAGGTCATTAAAAGACGCGTTATTAAGAAACGCAAAGGTAAAAAAGAAGAAGCAACGGAAATTGTCACTGTTGAGGAAGAAGGTAAGAAACCTGAAACAACTGTTACTATCAAAGAACTAGAAATGCCAGAGGAGGAAGTGAAAGAGCTTCCCAAGCCTGAGCTCGAAAAGCCTGCTGTTATGGAGGAAATGCCTGAAGAAGTTAAGATAACGGAAGTTATCACCGAAGAAGGTATACCTGTCAAGCAAGTCATTAAAAAACGCGTTATTAAAAAACGCAAAGGTAAAAAGGAAGAATCAACTGAAATTGTCACTGTTGAGGAAGAAGGTAAGAAACCCGAAACCACTGTTACAATTAAAGAACTAGAGGTGCCAGAAGAGGAAGTGAGAGAACTTCCCAAACCTGAGCCTGAAAAGCCTGCTGTTATTGAGGAAATGCCTGAAGAGGTTAAAATAACGGAAATTATTACAGAAGAAGGAATACCTGTCAAACAAGTCATTAAAAAGCGTGTCATTAAGAAACGCAAAGGCAAGAAGGAAGAAGCAACGGAAATTGTCACTGTTGAGGAAGAAGGTAAGAAACCCGAAACCACTGTTACAATTAAAGAACTAGAGATGCCAGAAGAGGAAGTGAGAGAGCTTCCCAAACCTGAGCCCGAAAAGCCTGCTGTTATTGAGGAAATGCCTGAAGAGGTTAAAATAACGGAAATTATTACAGAAGAAGGACTACCTGTCAAACAAATCATTAAGAAACGCGTTATTAAGAAACGCAAAGGTAAAAAAGAAGAAGCAACGGAAATTGTCACTGTTGAGGAAGAAGGTAAGAAACCTGAAACTACTGTTACAATTAAAGAACTAGAGGTGCCAGAAGAGGAAGTGAGAGAACTTCCCAAACCTGAGCCTGAAAAGCCTGCTGTTATTGAGGAAATGCCTGAAGAGGTTAAGATAACGGAAGTTATCACCGAAGAAGGTATACCTGTCAAGCAAGTCATTAAAAAACGTGTTATTAAGAAACGCAAAGGCAAAAAGGAAGAAGCAACGGAAATTGTCACTGTTGAGGAAGAAGGTAAGAAACCTGAAACAACTGTTACGATCAAAGAACTAGAAATGCCAGAGGAGGAAGTGAAAGAGCTTCCCAAACCTGAGCCCGAAAAGCCTGCTGTTATTGAGGAAATGCCTGAAGAGGTTAAGATAACGGAAATTATCACCGAAGAAGGCATACCTGTCAAACAAGTCATTAAAAAACGTGTTATTAAGAAACGCAAAGGCAAAAAGGAAGAAGCAACGGAAATTGTCACAGTTGAGGAAGAAGGTAAGAAACCTGAAACTACTGTTACCATTAAAGAAATGCCAGAGGAGGAAGTGAAAGAGCTTCCCAAACCTGAGCCCGAAAAGCCTGCTGTTATTGAGGAAATGCCTGAAGAGGTTAAAATAACGGAAATTATTACAGAAGAAGGACTACCTGTCAAACAAGTCATTAAGAAACGCGTTATTAAGAAACGCAAAGGTAAAAAAGAAGAAGCAACGGAAATTGTCACTGTTGAGGAAGAAGGTAAGAAACCTGAAACTACTGTTACCATCAAAGAACTAGAAATGCCAGAGGAGGAAGTGAAAGAGCTTCCCAAACCGGAGCCCGAAAAGCCTGATGTTATTGAGGAAATGCCTGAAGAGGTTAAAATAACGGAAGTTATCACCGAAGAAGGTATACCTGTCAAACAAGTCATTAAAAAACGCGTTATTAAGAAACGCAAAGGTAAAAAGGAAGAATCAACTGAAATTGTCACAGTTGAGGAAGAAGGTAAGAAACCTGAAACAACTGTTACCATTAAAGAACTTGAAATGCCAGAGGAGGAAGTGAAAGAGCTTCCAAAGCCCGAACTTGAAAAACCTGCTATTATTGAGGAAATGCCTGAAGAGGTTAGAATAACGGAAGTTATTACAGAAGAAGGAATACCTGTCAAACAGGTCATTAAAAAACGTGTTATTAAGAAACGCAAAGGGAAGAAAGAAGAGGCAACAGAAATTGTTACGGTAGAAGAAGAAGGAAAGAAACCTGAAACAACTGTAACTGTAAAAGAATTTCAGATGCCTGAAGAGCAAATAGAAGAACTACCTAAATATGAGCCCGTTAAAGCTGATTTCGTTGAAGGTATTTCCGAAGAAGTAAGAGTAACTCAAGTAATTACCGAAGAAGGAATCCCCGTTACACAGACTATTAAGAAACGTGTGATCAGAAAGAGGAAGGGAAGAAAGCAGGAAGCAACAGAAATTGTAACAGTAGAAGAAGAAGGCAAGAAGCCTGAAGTTACCGTCACCGTGAAAGAATTTGAAATACCCGAAGAAGAATTAAAAGAATTGCCACTAATTGAGTCAAAGAAGCCAGAATACATCGAGGAGATGCCTGAGGAAGTTAAAATAACACAAGTAATAACAGAGGAAGGTAGACCCATAACACAGACAGTGAAGAAGCGCGTAATTAAAAAACGAATAGGAGGAAAAGAGGAAACGACTGAAATAGTAACAGTTGAAGAGGAGGGTAAGAAACCTGAAACATCGGTGGTCATCCAAGAGCTCGAAGTACCAGAAATACAAGAAGAAGAAACTAGAGATACCATAATTACAGAAACTGAAGAAATTAAAAGAGTTAAAAAGCCTAAAAAAGAAACGGAGGAAGTGACAATTGAAGAAATAACTGAAGAAAAACCTAAAGAAGAAATCACAAAGAAAACTGAAATCCAAACTGAAAAGACAATAATAAAAAAGAAGATTAAGAAAAAGCCGCGTGAAGAAGAAGTTGAAGAAGTAGAAGTTATTGAAGAGGAAGAAGGCGGTAAACGAAAAGTGATTAAGAAGATAATTAAATCGCATAGACCAGATGAGGAAGAAGAATATATTGAGGAAGAAGATGTGAGAAGCGTTAAACCACTTGAATTTCCATTTGAAAAGCAAATTCCCCTGGACACTTCTTCAGTAGTTGCAGAAACGATTCCAATGGATCAGGTTACGCAAATATTTGTATCTGCCGAAGAAAAAGCCAAAAGTACGTTTAGCTTAACAACGTTATTGGTCGGCACCAAAGAAGAAACTATAACCGGTGAAACCGAAACTTCTGAAGCTACAATGAAGCCAGTCACACACCAAGCCAGAAAGTCGATAGATTTGCTGGAAACTTTAGAAGTGACTGAGCAAAATGCGCAAGCCACAACAGGAACTTTCGATAAAACTTTTCAACCGAGTCAGTTTACGGCCACTCCTAATCTACAAACAACAGAAAGCTTGATCGTAAGCCAAATTCAATCGGGCGATGTACCATCAAGCATCGACGAGATGAAGAAGACAAGCGATATTGCTAATGTGTCTGTTTTACCACAGGAAGCAATGTCAGTTTCGGAGACGGAAGTTTCTCAAGAGGAAACGAAATTTGACGAAGCCCCAAAACCAAAAACAGCTGAAGCAACTCCAACATTCACAACACAAGAAGGTGTTACGGTAGATGAAATTACCGAAGGGGTCTTTGAAAGTCAATTGGATGTAACTAAGCCAGCGACCGTCAAACCAAAATTAGATATTACCGAAGCTACTTCGGTGGTAGTTGAAGAAGTGCTAGCTGAAACAAAACCAGAGACACATGAGACACCTGTGGTACAAACAGAGAAACAGATACCACTAGACACGTCCGATATTGTGTCAGAAACAACACCAACGGCACGTGTAACACAAATACTCACAGAGAAAGCAGAGGAACAGAGCAGTACTGTCGTTTTATCAACACATTCTGCAATTGTAGAAGAAGAAACAATAGCGACTGAAAAGGAAACTTCCAAAGAGGAAATAACACCTGAATCCCAACATGCTTTGAAAACATTCGATATCTTAGAAACAGTGCAGGTAACTGAAGAGACAGAACAAACTCTTCCAGGAGAATTTGAGAGTACGTTCAAGCCTAGTAAATTCACAGCTGAGCAAAATGTAGAAACAACTGAAGGCATTACTGTTAGTGAAACGCAAACCAGTGATGTTCCTTCAGATTTCGAAGAAAAGAAAGCAAAGACAGACACAGCATCTGTAGGTATATTACCTCAAGAAGCTACCACAATCTCAGAAACGGAGGTATCTCAAAAGGAAACTGACTTAAGTGAATTCTCAACCCCAAAAACAGTGCAAGCGACGCCTGAATATACAACAAAGGAAGGTTTGTCGATTGAAGAAACCACGGAAGGCATATCAGAGGCTAAGCTGGAGCTTCCGGTGCCATTTTCTGCGAAGCCAGAAGTCGAATTGGATACCGTTGAGCCTGTTATAATACAGGAAGTGCAAGCCGAGATCAAACCTGAAGACCGACTTCCAGAAACGTATCCTTCTGAAAAGCAAATACCGCTGGATACTTCTTCCGTCGTTTCTGAAGTTACACCAATAGCAGAAGCAACTCAAATGATCATAGAAGAAGTGGAAAACGTTACAAGTACTATTAGTTTAACCCCGCACACGGCGATAAGTGAAGAAGAGACTGTAGCAAGCGAAAAAGAAAGTCCAAAAGATGAAGCCAAACTAGATACACAGCAAGCCAAATCGGCCATAGATGTACTGGAGACATTCCAAACCACAGAAGAAGACGTACAATCTTTACCAGGCGTGTTTGAGACGACATTCAAACCTAGCAAATTCACAGCTACTTCTAACGTAGAAACAACAGAAGGTCTGACTATCAGTGAAGTCCAATCATCAGATATTCCTGCTGAAATTAAAGAAGAAAAGACGCCTGAGGACAAGGCAACTCTCACAATTCTAGTGAAAGAAGCGACTTCGATATCAGAAACTGAAGTGTCACAAAAAGAAACTAAATTCGACGAATTTGAACTGCCGAAATCTGGCCAAGCAAGCACCGAGTTTACGACAAAAGAAGGCATCACAACCGAGGAAGTTACTGAAGGAATTTCTGAAAAACAGCTGGAAATTGAAGCACCAGTTTCCACGCAATCGCAAGTCAATTTTACTCCTCTCGAATCTCTAGTTGTTGAAGAAACGTTGGTTGAAACCAAACCCGGCGAGCATAAACCCAAATCGTTTCCTTCAGAGAAACAAATCCCACTGGATACGTCATCTGTGGTTGCGGAAGCTATCTCAACAGCGGAAGTTACGCAGTTAGTAACAGAAGAGGCAGAGAAGGTTACCAGTGACATCAGTTTATCACCTCACGCGGCTATCACCGAAGAAGAAACAATCGCCAGTGAAAAGGAAAGCCCCAAAGAAGAAACTAAATTAGATAAGCACCAAGCCAAGACATCACTAGATGTCTTCGAGACTTTGCAAGTCAGTGAGGAAGACGTTCAGACCGTCCCTGCGCAATTCGAAACCACCTTCAAGCCAAGCAAATTTACAGCATCGACCAACGTAGAAGAACTTGAAAGTCTAACTGTTAGTGAAGTTGAAACTAGCGATGTCCCAACAGACATTAAACCAGAAGAAAAACCGAAGGATACTGCCAATGTATCCTTATTATTACAAGAAGCAAAATCGATTGCAGAGACTGAAGTATCACAGAAGGAGACGCAAATTGACGACTTCACTGCGCCTAAAACTGTTCAAGCAAGTCCTGCGTATACAACCAAAGAAGGCATTTCCGTTGAAGAAATTACTGAAGGCATCTTTGAAAATAAACTGGATATAACGGTGCCGATAAGTGCGAAACCTAAAGTAGACGTAAGCGCTGCTGAATCGTTAATAGTAGAAGAAGTACTGGCTGAAACCAAACCGGGCAAGCATCTACCTGAAGCTTTCGTTCCGACGGAAGTTGCTTCGGAGAAGTTCATTCCACAAGAACAAATAATCTCTTCGCAGATGGTTGTTCCCGAACGAGAAGGTGAATTCATTCCAGGCAAGTTACCACCAAGCCAAACGGCTGATGTTGACATAACAACAGGTGACAGTGTCATTATCGAACAGGCTCAATCTCAAGATAAAGAAGGTATCTTGGAAGAATTTGCGAAGCCACTAACGTCGACGGCTACGAAAGATTTTGTTATTTCCGAAGGCGTGCAAATCACTGGCGTCGATTCTCAAGTGATGCAAAAGGATGTCGGCAGTGAAGGCATCGAACAACAAACAGCAGAGGTGGCATTCCTACCAAAAGAATCTATTATAACTTCCACCACAATCATCAGTGAAAGTGACAAGGCTCTCTCACCGGAAGACAAACCCGAATCTAAACAAGCGGATACTTTAATTACATGCCTTGAAACGAGTGACCAATCAACAGTGACAATACAAGAATCTGAAGGAATTCTTGCACCAGATACTCAACCGACAAAAGCAGTGGCAGAGGCAAGCGTTAAGCCAACTGAACCTCTTACGGTGTCGGAAACGGAAACAGCTGATTACCCATCTGAATTTACAGATGTGTTGAAGTACAGAACGGATGAAGCAACACCGGCTTTAGAAACGCAAGAAGCTAAAGAAATCACGGAGACCCAGGCTGGGGAGAAAGAGACACTTTACACGGAAACACCACTTACAACCCAAAGTGTCACAACATCCTATACAGACACACAAACTGAAATTGAAGTTTTACAGCAGGAAAAAATGGAGCGCGAAGGTGATTTAAAACCGTTTGAAATTCCAGATACGTTCAAAGGTAAACAGGTGTCGACGCATGTTTTGCCCATCAGTAGCGTAGAGGAAATTACTCCCGAAAGCATAACGAAAGAGCTTGATGAAATCAAGCCGTTAGCGGTGAGTGCAGATACGACGCACACGACCCTTGAGGAAACTTCAGTGACTGAAACTATTCTTGGGGAAGCTTTGGATAAATACAGTCCAGACGAAAAACCCACTGAACGCACAGCTGACATTACTATGAACGAAATTGAATCACTTCGCATTACACAAGTGCAAACCGACGATAAAGAGAAGGAATATGTTCCTGGAGAACTACCAACGCAATACCAGGCCATTCCTCAGATAGATAGTCAAACCATTGCTAGTACCACAGAGGTTGAATCAAATCTGTTACCCGACGTATTGCCGGAAGATAAACCAATTTCAGCGGTAGCCAAGACAGAACAAGACACACTGGAAGGCGTACAAATAACGCAATTCGAGACCGCGGACAAAGAACAAGAAGAACTACTTACAGTTCTACCTGAATCAAAACAAGCCGCTGTTGACTTGACTGAAGAAGACACGACCTTGCAAGTGTCACAAACGGTAACTCACGAGAAAGAAGAAGACTTCATGGCCGAAGTAAAGCCACTAGAAGCATCAGCGTCAACAGGAATCGCAACTCAGGAGGTAGTTACGAGAACCGAACATGAAACCGTGGTTCACGCCGACGAACTCGAACAACCAGAACTTTTAACTGGTAGAGCAAAGAAATATGCTAAACCGCTTCAAGAATTAATAGTGACCGAAACGAACGTAACTGACATTGAAAAAACGCTTCCAAAAGACGTAATGCCTTACAAGAAAACCGCGCAGGTTGATATTTTACCGGGCGCGGAATTATCAATAACGGAAGTCGTTACAGACGAAAAAGAGGAGCTTCTAAAAGAAGATGACACTCCGGAAACAAAGACGGCAGAAACGAATATTTCCACGCAAGAAGTTGCTGTTAAAGAAGAAACAGTGCCGGATGCCTCAGTAGGTGACTGGGAAAAAGTAACTCCGGTAACTGACCTGGCCCAGCCTCAACAGGACTTATCTCACTACGTAACTGAAACAGAAATGACTGTAGGGGAAACAGAAGCAGAACAACCTTCCTTTATTCGACCCGAAGAAAAACAGGTCGAGGTCGGATTCGAAGAAGGGGAAAGCATAAGCGTGGTAGAAACTCAAACGGTAGACAAGGAGAAACCCTTGGAAGAAATGGTTTTACCTGAAAGCGTGCAGGGTACTGCAGACATAACATCACACGCCGTTGCAACTAAATCCCAAGTAATACCCGAAGACACTACCGATAAATTCGAAGATGTACCGCAAAAATCTGCGACGGCCGAAGAAATTCAATCACTCTTGGAGAGTATTACGCATAGCGATGTAATCCCTTCGGAAAAAGAAAAAGAATTCGTACCGGCACAACCCGAAACAAAAACAGCCAGCACTGATATGCTAGTCGGGGAAAGTGTAAGTGTTACATCTGTTACACCCGCAGAGAGTGAAAAGGTTCTGGAAGAAGTGGCCAGCCCGGAAATGAAAACGGCGGAGGCTGATATAACTCCTCAGGAAATTGCAGTGACTCAAGAAACTCATCCGTCAGACTCAGTAAGTGGAGTTGAAAGGAAATCTCCCGATAAGGCAATCGCAAACTTGGAAATAAACGAACTGCAAAGCATTCAGCAAGCGGAGGCCACATTAGGTGAGACAGAAGCGACCTTCAAAGAAGACATCAAGCCAGAAAGCAAAACTGCACTGGTCGAATTTGAAGAAAAGATAACACCATCAGTTACAGAAGTGACATCAATCGATAAAGAAGGTGTGTATGACAAGGAAGAAAAGCCAAAATCCGAGCAGGCCACCACAACCATCACCAGCCAACATGTGGCAGAAACAAACATAGTAATAACAGACACATCTTTGGGAAAATCAGAGACAAAAGTATTTAGCACGATGCAGGCAAACGTGGAACAAACTATTTTAGAAAGTATTACGCAAACAGAAGCAACCGTGCGTGAATCCGAGAAACCATTCGAAGACGTTCCGGTAGATAAAAGAAGAGTATCCATTCAATACGAAGAAGGTCAAAGCGTGACCATCACAGAAATTACAAGCGGTGACACAGAATCAGTATTTAAAGAAGACGAAAAGCCTCATTATCAAAAAGCCTTGTTAGAACTTGATGACATCCAAGCGCTTCAGCAAACTGAAGTCATTTCGAATGATGTTCTTGACACGGTACAAAGTGAAGAACCAACAAAGGCCGCAGCTCAACCAGAATTTACCACACTGCAAACAGTCGTGAGAACAGAAACGATCATAACAGAACAAGAAACAGACGTTCCAGACGCTGTTAAACCTGACTCTAAAGTAGCTACATTAACGATAGATGAAGATCAAAGCGTGACGGTACAAGCTGTTGAACTGGAAGAAAAAGAAGATCTTTTGAAACCTGATGAAAAACCTGAAACAAAGACCGTGTCTTCTGATTTAACCGATATAAACCCAGTGGCCAGTACCTTCGAGGTTGTTCCAAGCACAATGACTGGTACCTTCAAGGAAACAAGCGCAGATACGGTGACTGCTACAGAAGAGGCTCTGCCTTTTGAAAGCGTGCAACACAGCCAAGTTGTAGCGGCAGAAGTCGAAGAAACTTTACCTGAACAGGCCAAACCAAGCGCTATTTCTGCCTTATTTAATGTTGAAGAGCAACAAAGCGTTATAATTTCTGATATCACCACGGGTGACAGCGAACAAATATACAAGCCGGAAGACTTACCTGAGCAAAAAACTGCGACCGTAGATATTGACGTTATCCAACAGGTTGTTCAACAGCAGAAAACAGTGGCCTCCGATAATACCGATGAGTTGAAGATCTCAGCTCCCAAACCAGAATCAGGAAAAGAAACGCAGGAATTACAAGACATCGTTACAGTTACAGAAAATCTAGTCCAAGAAAACGAGACTGAATTCACAGGTAAATTCAGCCCGCAGACTTTCGACGCTAACATTACTATAGAACAAGGAAAGGTAGTTCAAAATGTGACAGAAATCTTGACCCAAGAGAAAGAACAAAGTACCGTTTTCGAAACACCAACTGATAAGCAAGCTTTGCCGGAAATTGAAGGATTAGAAGTCGCAGAGAAAACCGAAATTTTAGCGCAAGAAATTCCTCAAGATACCGTCACAAAAGTGACGATGACGACTTCCACTGCTACAATAGATTTATCATCGTTTGAAAGCATAATTCAAATTCAACCTGTCGTTCAGGAATCAGGTGATGATTTAGTAACGTCATTAAAAACAGCTCCGAAAGTAGCCGACGTGCTACTAGAAGAAGTCAAAGGCATAACTATTTCAGAAGTGACTTCCACCGATAAAGAAGACAAGTTAGATTTACCTTCTCTACCGGAAGCTACGAAAGCTTCTCCTGAAATAACCGGAAGTACAATAGCACAAACAACAGAAACGTTAACTAATCTCGAAGTAGGAGATTTGCCTACTACTAAACCTACAGAAGCGACGGCAGTTAAAACACAAGACGAACTTCAAGGTCTTTTGCAAACGGAAATTTCCGCGGCTGACAGGGAGGAAATTTTCGACGAAAAATTCACCCCCGTCACAAAAAGGGCGGAAACTAACGTGGAAGAAACGCACGGCATTCAAATAACAGAAACCTTAACGTCAGCCACCGAAGAGACCTTAGACACACCGAAACCAAAAACTGAAAAAGCTGAGACAGACGTTACATTAACAGAGGCCTTTGAAGAATCGCAGGTTATCACCCACGAAGATTTCACTCAACTGACTGTGGAATCGAAACCACTTGTGCCAGCAAGTGTAACACAAGATATCTTTGAGAGTTTAACCCAGAGTGAACGCATAATACACGAGCGTGAAGGCGAATTCACCGAAATCTTAAAGCTAGATGAGAAACTCGCAGCTGTCGAGTTAGAAGAATCAAAATCGTTAAGTGTTATCCTAGTGGAAACTCAGGAAAAAGAGAAAGAAATAACAGAAAAATTCGAGCTCGACAAAAAATTCGCCTTACCAGAAATACTGCCCAAAGAATCTATTGTACAAAGAGAAGTTGACGTGCAGACTTCATTAGACACATTCAAAGAAGAATCTCCGAAGAAAGACGTAGTTGAGGTAACCCAAACTAGTTTAGAAAGCGTTCAAACAAGTGAACTTACCATTCAGGAATCAGAAACTAAATTCGAAGATACGCCAATAAGCAAGAAGACAGCCGAAGTTACTTTCTTGCCCGAAAAATATGTTAGTGTGACCGAAACTATTACAGATAACAAAGAGGAAATATTAAAAAGACAAGTTCTTCCTGAAACTACAAAAGCAGAAAAAACTGTCGCTCCACAAGAGAGTATATTAACAACGGTAACAGTAACGGGAGATAATTTAGAAGACTTACGTCCAGACAAACCATTCTCAGCGCAAGGTGAGGAAACTCGTACGCCTTTAGAAACAATTTCAATAACTGAACATGCAACCTCCGAAAAAGAAGGGACACTGCAATCCGATGTGAAACCCACTTTGCAAACCGTCAGTATTAATTTGGAAAAAGGTAAAAAGACAGTCAGCGTAACAGAAACGCTAACGGAACAAAGAGAAGGTGATCTGCCACAAGACGACATCAAGACAGACAAAGCAGCAATACAGGTAACAGATCAACCGATAGCCGAAAAATCAGAAATACAACCTCTGACTACCGTAACTGAACTAAAAACCGAAGAAAAACCAAGTACCAAGAAAGCAATTAAAAAGCAGTCGACTTTCGACAGTCTCACTCAAACAGAAATATCCACACAGGAAACTGAATCTGAATGCGTTATAACGCAGGAAAAAAGTCAGAAAGCTAAAGTGGATGTGACATACCAAGAAAGTATTCATGTCACTGAAGTGTACACCGAAGAAACACAAGGGGAGGAAATATTAACAGCAAAGGCAAAAGACAAAACTGCCTTGCCTGAAATTATACCGAAACAAATAGCGGTAAGTCAGGAAAACGTGCCCCTCCTTACACCAGAAAATTTCTCTGAGAAAAAGCAAGCACCGTCAGAAGCAAAAACCAGTGAAACACCCATTCAACATGAAGTCGTAATTACGGAGCAAAGATCAACGGGCGATATGGAATCTGTACCACCTCTGGACATACCCACTGTAAAAGCCAAAAGAGTAACAGTAGAGGACAAAACCGCCACAGCTATCATTAGTGAAGTACAAGCCCATGACAAACAAGGTGAGTACTAATTTAACACTTGTTGTCCGTGTATTGTAAAAGGCCTTCAATTGTTAGGTGTTTAGGAAGTTAGGTAGCGTATTAGCGCGTCATTAGCGGGAACGGTAACGCGATCGCGATCACACCCGTACACACACGAACCGATTTCGACAAATTATACACACACCCCACACTAAACAAAATACACACAAACAATGAACACTATATTAAGCATACTCATATTGCAGGTGAAATGGATGAACTTGCAATACACACAACACGAGCCAAAATAACACAGATCACACCAGAGAAACTCATCACAGTACTCGAACCAATAATACCGGATGTTAGGGGCGACTTACCACAAGATCAGGAAGAAACACAGGAAATAATAACCAAATTCAAATCAATTCCGGGCAGTTCAGAAACAACTAAAGTAGTAACAAAAAGAACTATAATAAAGAAAAGGACTCCAAAGGAAGATGGGGAATCAGGTGACGTCATAATCGACGAAATAATAGAAGAGAGCGGACCGGAACTACCGAAACCAGAAGAATTGTCAGTAACCATAAGCGAAATAGAAGATCAAGAAACCGATGAACTAAAGACTCCAGTGTATATAGAGGAAATGCCAGAAGAAGTGAAAACTACAGAAATAATAAATGAAGAAGGGAAACCAGTTAAGCAGATAACCAAAAAGAGAACCATTAAAAAGACGAAAGATAACAAGCAAAAAACAACAGAAATCCTCACTGTGGAAGAAGAAGGAAAAACACCCGAAACTATAGTAACAGTAAAAGAAGCGCTACTGTCAGAAGAACAACTAAAAGAATTACCGAAAAAGCCAAAGTTAATTAAGCAGCTCACAGATGTAGTGGAACTACCAGAGGAAGTTAAAGTATCTGAAATAGTAACAGATGCAGGTAAGACAAGAAAACTAATTACAAAAAAGCGCATTATTAAAAAACGAAGAGGCGACAAACAAGAAACCACCGAAATTGTCACTGTCGAAGAAGAGGGCAAGAAGCCTGAAACAACTGTGACTGTCCAAGAACTCGAAATACCCGAAGAAGAAGTTAAAGAATTCCCATCTGAGAAACCCAAAAAGCCAACCTACATTGAGGAACTCCCTGAGGAAGTTCAGGTCACCGAAATTGTTACAAAAGAGGGTAAGCCTAAGAAGCAGGTCGTCAAGAAGCGCGTAATTAAGAAACGTAAAGGCGACAAACAAGAAACCACCGAAATTGTCACTGTCGAAGAAGAGGGCAAGAAGCCTGAAACAACTGTGACTGTCAAAGAACTCGAAATACCCGAGGAAGAACTTGAAGAATTCCCGTCTGAGAAACCCAAAAAGCCAACCTACATTGAAGAACTGCCTGAGGAAGTTCAGGTCACCGAAATTGTTACAAGAGAGGGTAAGCCTAAGAAACGCGTCGTCAAGAAGCGCGTAATTAAGAAACGTAAAGGCGACAAACAAGAAACCACCGAAATTGTCACTGTCGAAGAAGAGGGCAAGAAACCTGAAACAACTGTGACTGTCCAAGAACTCGAAATACCCCAGGAAGAAGTTGAAGAATTCCCGTCTCAGAAACCCAAAAAGCCAACCTACATTGAAGAACTGCCTGAGGAAGTTCAGGTCACCGAAATTGTTACAAAAGAGGGTAAGCCTAAGAAGCAGGTCGTCAAGAAGCGCGTAATTAAGAAACGTAAAGGCGACAAACAAGAAACCACCGAAATTGTCACTGTCGAAGAAGAGGGCAAGAAGCCTGAAACAACTGTGACTGTCCAAGAACTCGAAATACCCGAGGAAGAAGTTGAAGAATTCCCGTCTGAGAAACCCAAAAAGCCAACCTACATTGAAGAACTGCCTGAGGAAGTTCAGGTCACGGAAATTGTTACAAAAGAGGGTAAGCCTAAGAAGCAGGTCGTCAAGAAGCGCGTAATTAAGAAACGTAAAGGCGACAAACAAGAAACCACCGAAATTGTCACTGTCGAAGAAGAGGGCAAGAAGCCTCAAACAACTGTGACTGTCCAAGAACTCGAAATACCCGAGGAAGAAGTTGAAGAATTCCCGTCTCAGAAACCCAAAAAGCCAACCTACATTGAAGAACTCCCTGAGGAAGTTCAGGTCACCGAAATTGTTACAAGAGAGGGTAAGCCTAAGAAACGCGTCGTCAAGAAGCGCGTAATTAAGAAACGTAAAGGCGACAAACAAGAAACCACCGAAATTGTCACTGTCGAAGAAGAGGGCAAGAAGCCTGAAACAACTGTGACTGTCCAAGAACTCGAAATACCCGAGGAAGAAGTTGAAGAATTCCCGTCTGAGAAACCCAAAAAGCCAACCTACATTGAAGAACTGCCTGAGGAAGTTCAGGTCACCGAAATTATTACAAGAGAGGGTAAGCCTAAGAAACGCGTCGTCAAGAAGCGCGTAATTAAGAAACGTAAAGGCGACAAACAAGAAACCACCGAAATTGTCACTGTCGAAGAAGAGGGCAAGAAGCCTGAAACAACTGTGACTGTCAAAGAACTCGAAATACCCGAGGAAGAAGTTGAAGAATTCCCGTCTGAAAAACCCAAAAAGCCAACTTACATTGAGGAACTCCCTGAGGAAGTTCAGGTCACCGAAATTGTTACAAGAGAGGGTAAGCCTAAGAAACGCGTCGTCAAGAAGCGCGTAATTAAGAAACGTAAAGGCGACAAACAAGAAACCACCGAAATTGTCACTGTCGAAGAAGAGGGCAAGAAGCCTGAAACAACTGTGACTGTCAAAGAACTCGAAATACCCGAGGAAGAAGTTGAAGAATTCCCGTCTGAGAAACCCAAAAAGCCAACCTACATTGAAGAACTGCCTGAGGAAGTTCAGGTCACCGAAATTGTTACAAAAGAGGGTAAGCCTAAGAAGCAGGTCGTCAAGAAGCGCGTAATTAAGAAACGTAAAGGCGACAAACAAGAAACCACCGAAATTGTCACTGTCGAAGAAGAGGGCAAGAAGCCTGAAACAACTGTGACTGTCCAAGAACTCGAAATACCCGAGGAAGAAGTTGAAGAATTCCCGTCTGAGAAACCCAAAAAGCCAACCTACATTGAAGAACTGCCTGAGGAAGTTCAGGTCACCGAAATTGTTACAAAAGAGGGTAAGCCTAAGAAGCAGGTCGTCAAGAAGCGCGTAATTAAGAAACGTAAAGGCGACAAACAAGAAACCACCGAAATTGTCACTGTCGAAGAAGAGGGCAAGAAGCCTGAAACAACTGTGACTGTCCAAGAACTCGAAATACCCGAGGAAGAAGTTGAAGAATTCCCGTCTGAGAAACCCAAAAAGCCAACCTACATTGAAGAACTGCCTGAGGAAGTTCAGGTCACCGAAATTATTACAAGAGAGGGTAAGCCTAAGAAACGCGTTGTCAAGAAGCGCGTAATTAAGAAACGTAAAGGCGACAAACAAGAAACCACCGAAATTGTCACTGTCGAAGAAGAGGGCAAGAAGCCTGAAACAACTGTGACTGTCAAAGAACTCGAAATACCCGAGGAAGAAGTTGAAGAATTCCCGTCTGAAAAACCCAAAAAGCCAACTTACATTGAGGAACTCCCTGAGGAAGTTCAGGTCACCGAAATTGTTACAAGAGAGGGTAAGCCTAAGAAACGCGTCGTCAAGAAGCGCGTAATTAAGAAACGTAAAGGCGACAAACAAGAAACCACCGAAATTGTCACTGTCGAAGAAGAGGGCAAGAAGCCTGAAACAACTGTGACTGTCAAAGAACTCGAAATACCCGAGGAAGAAGTTGAAGAATTCCCGTCTGAGAAACCCAAAAAGCCAACCTACATTGAAGAACTGCCTGAGGAAGTTCAGGTCACCGAAATTGTTACAAAAGAGGGTAAGCCTAAGAAGCAGGTCGTCAAGAAGCGCGTAATTAAGAAACGTAAAGGCGACAAACAAGAAACCACCGAAATTGTCACTGTCGAAGAAGAGGGCAAGAAGCCTGAAACAACTGTGACTGTCCAAGAACTCGAAATACCCGAGGAAGAAGTTGAAGAATTCCCGTCTGAGAAACCCAAAAAGCCAACCTACATTGAAGAACTGCCTGAGGAAGTTCAGGTCACCGAAATTGTTACAAAAGAGGGTAAGCCTAAGAAGCAGGTCGTCAAGAAGCGCGTAATTAAGAAACGTAAAGGCGACAAACAAGAAACCACCGAAATTGTCACTGTCGAAGAAGAGGGCAAGAAGCCTGAAACAACTGTGACTGTCCAAGAACTCGAAATACCCGAGGAAGAAGTTGAAGAATTCCCGTCTGAGAAACCCAAAAAGCCAACCTACATTGAAGAACTGCCTGAGGAAGTTCAGGTCACCGAAATTGTTACAAAAGAGGGTAAGCCTAAGAAGCAGGTCGTCAAGAAGCGCGTAATTAAGAAACGTAAAGGCGACAAACAAGAAACCACCGAAATTGTCACTGTCGAAGAAGAGGGCAAGAAGCCTGAAACAACTGTGACTGTCCAAGAACTCGAAATACCCGAGGAAGAAGTTGAAGAATTCCCGTCTGAGAAACCCAAAAAGCCAACCTACATTGAAGAACTGCCTGAGGAAGTTCAGGTCACCGAAATTGTTACAAAAGAGGGTAAGCCTAAGAAGCAGGTCGTCAAGAAGCGCGTAATTAAGAAACGTAAAGGCGACAAACAAGAAACCACCGAAATTGTCACTGTCGAAGAAGAGGGCAAGAAGCCTGAAACAACTGTGACTGTCCAAGAACTCGAAATACCCGAGGAAGAAGTTGAAGAATTCCCGTCTCAGAAACCCAAAAAGCCAACATACATTGAAGAACTGCCTGAGGAAGTTCAGGTCACCGAAATTGTTACAAAAGAGGGTAAGCCTAAGAAGCAGGTCGTCAAGAAGCGCGTAATTAAGAAACGTAAAGGCGACAAACAAGAAACCACCGAAATTGTCACTGTCGAAGAAGAGGGCAAGAAGCATGAAACAACTGTGACTGTCAAAGAACTCGAAATACCCGAGGAAGAAGTTGAAGAATTCCCGTCTCAGAAACCCAAAAAGCCAACCTACATTGAAGAACTGCCTGAGGAAGTTCAGGTCACCGAAATTGTTACAAAAGAGGGTAAGCCTAAGAAACGCGTCGTCAAGAAGCGCGTAATTAAAAAACGTGAAGGCGACAAACAAGAAACCACCGAAATTGTCACTGTCGAAGAAGAGGGCAAGAAGCCTGAAACAACTGTGACTGTCAAAGAACTCGAAATACCCGAGGAAGAAGTTGAAGAATTCCCGTCTGAAAAACCCAAAAGGCCAACTTACATTGAGGAACTCCCTGAGGAAGTTCAGGTCACCGAAATTGTTACAAAAGAGGGTAAGCCTAAGAAGCAGGTCGTCAAGAAGCGCGTAATTAAGAAACGTAAAGGCGACAAACAAGAAACCACCGAAATTGTCACTGTCGAAGAAGAGGGCAAGAAGCCTGAAACAACTGTGACTGTCAAAGAACTCGAAATACCCGAGGAAGAAGTTGAAGAATTCCCGTCTGAGAAACCCAAAAAGCCAACCTACATTGAAGAACTGCCTGAGGAAGTTCAGGTCACCGAAATTGTTACAAAAGAGGGTAAGCCTAAGAAGCAGGTCGTCAAGAAGCGCGTAATTAAGAAACGTAAAGGCGACAAACAAGAAACCACCGAAATTGTCACTG
Source organism: Prosopocoilus inquinatus (assembly GCA_036172665.1). NCBI lineage: Eukaryota > Metazoa > Arthropoda > Insecta > Coleoptera > Lucanidae > Prosopocoilus > Prosopocoilus inquinatus. The sequence goes on from CM069873.1 coordinate 7,777,348, forward strand.
TCGAAGAAGAGGGCAAGAAGCCTGAAACAACTGTGACTGTCCAAGAACTCGAAATACCCGAGGAAGAAGTTGAAGAATTCCCGTCTCAGAAACCCAAAAAGCCAACCTACATTGAAGAACTGCCTGAGGAAGTTCAGGTCACCGAAATTGTTACAAAAGAGGGTAAGCCTAAGAAACGCGTCGTCAAGAAGCGCGTAATTAAAAAACGTGAAGGCGACAAACAAGAAACCACCGAAATTGTCACTGTCGAAGAAGAGGGCAAGAAGCCTGAAACAACTGTGACTGTCCAAGAACTCGAAATACCCGAGGAAGAAGTTGAAGAATTCCCGTCTGAAAAACCCAAAAAGCCAACTTACATTGAGGAACTCCCTGAGGAAGTTCAGGTCACCGAAATTGTTACAAAAGAGGGTAAGCCTAAGAAGCAGGTCGTCAAGAAGCGCGTAATTAAGAAACGTAAAGGCGACAAACAAGAAACCACCGAAATTGTCACTGTCGAAGAAGAGGGCAAGAAGCCTGAAACAACTGTGACTGTCAAAGAACTCGAAATACCCGAGGAAGAAGTTGAAGAATTCCCGTCTGAGAAACCCAAAAAGCCAACCTACATTGAAGAACTGCCTGAGGAAGTTCAGGTCACCGAAATTGTTACAAAAGAGGGTAAGCCTAAGAAACGCGTCGTCAAGAAGCGCGTAATTAAGAAACGTAAAGGCGACAAACAAGAAACCACCGAAATTGTCACTGTCGAAGAAGAGGGCAAGAAGCCTGAAACAACTGTGACTGTCAAAGAACTCGAAATACCCGAGGAAGAAGTTGAAGAATTCCCGTCTGAGAAACCCAAAAAGCCAACTTACATTGAGGAACTCCCTGAGGAAGTTCAGGTCACCGAAATTGTTACAAAAGAGGGTAAGCCTAAGAAGCAGGTCGTCAAGAAGCGCGTAATTAAGAAACGTAAAGGCGACAAACAAGAAACCACCGAAATTGTCACTGTCGAAGAAGAGGGCAAGAAGTCTGAAACAACTGTGACTGTCCAAGAACTCGAAATACCCGAGGAAGAAGTTGAAGAATTCCCGTCTGAGAAACCCAAAAAGCCAACCTACATTGAAGAACTCCCTGAGGAAGTTCAGGTCACCGAAATTGTTACAAAAGAGGGTAAGCCTAAGAAACGTGTCGTCAAGAAGCGCGTAATTAAGAAACGTAAAGGCGACAAACAAGAAACCACCGAAATTGTCACTGTCGAAGAAGAGGGCAAGAAGCCTGAAACAACTGTGACTGTCAAAGAACTCGAAATACCCGAGGAAGAAGTTGAAGAATTCCCGTCTGAGAAACCCAAAAAGCCAACCTACATTGAAGAACTGCCTGAGGAAGTTCAGGTCACCGAAATTGTTACAAAAGAGGGTAAGCCTAAGAAACGCGTCGTCAAGAAGCGCGTAATTAAGAAACGTAAAGGCGACAAACAAGAAACCACCGAAATTGTCACTGTCGAAGAAGAGGGCAAGAAGCCTGAAACAACTGTGACTGTCCAAGAACTCGAAATACCCGAGGAAGAAGTTGAAGAATTCCCGTCTGAGAAACCCAAAAAGCCAACCTACATTGAAGAACTGCCTGAGGAAGTTCAGGTCACCGAAATTGTTACAAAAGAGGGTAAGCCTAAGAAACGCGTCGTCAAGAAGCGCGTAATTAAGAAACGTAAAGGCGACAAACAAGAAACCACCGAAATTGTCACTGTCGAAGAAGAGGGCAAGAAGCCTGAAACAACTGTGACTGTCAAAGAACTCGAAATACCCGAGGAAGAAGTTGAAGAATTCCCGTCTGAAAAACCCAAAAAGCCAACTTACATTGAGGAACTCCCTGAGGAAGTTCAGGTCACCGAAATTGTTACAAAAGAGGGTAAGCCTAAAAAGCAGGTCGTCAAGAAGCGCGTAATTAAGAAACGTAAAGGCGACAAACAAGAAACCACCGAAATTGTCACTGTCGAAGAAGAGGGCAAGAAGCCTGAAACAACTGTGACTGTCCAAGAACTCGAAATACCCGAGGAAGAAGTTGAAGAATTCCCGTCTGAGAAACCCAAAAAGCCAACCTACATTGAAGAACTGCCTGAGGAAGTTCAGGTCACCGAAATTGTTACAAAAGAGGGTAAGCCTAAGAAACGCGTCGTCAAGAAGCGCGTAATTAAGAAACGTAAAGGCGACAAACAAGAAACCACCGAAATTGTCACTGTCGAAGAAGAGGGCAAGAAGCCTGAAACAACTGTGACTGTCCAAGAACTCGAAATACCCGAGGAAGAAGTTGAAGAATTCCCGTCTGAGAAACCCAAAAAGCCAACCTACATTGAAGAACTCCCTGAGGAAGTTCAGGTCACCGAAATTGTTACAAAGGAGGGTAAGCCTAAGAAACGCGTTGTCAAGAAGCGCGTAATTAAGAAACGTAAAGGCGACAAACAAGAAACCACCGAAATTGTCACTGTCGAAGAAGAGGGCAAGAAGCCTGAAACAACTGTGACTGTCAAAGAACTCGAAATACCCGAGGAAGAAGTTGAAGAATTCCCGTCTCAGAAACCCAAAAAGCCAACCTACATTGAAGAACTGCCTGAGGAAGTTCAGGTCACCGAAATTGTTACAAAAGAGGGTAAGCCTAAGAAGCAGGTCGTCAAGAAGCGCGTAATTAAGAAACGTAAAGGCGACAAACAAGAAACCACCGAAATTGTCACTGTCGAAGAAGAGGGCAAGAAGCCTGAAACAACTGTGACTGTCCAAGAACTCGAAATACCCGAGGAAGAAGTTGAAGAATTCCCGTCTCAGAAACCCAAAAAGCCAACCTACATTGAAGAACTGCCTGAGGAAGTTCAGGTCACCGAAATTGTTACAAAAGAGGGTAAGCCTAAGAAGCAGGTCGTCAAGAAGCGCGTAATTAAGAAACGTAAAGGCGACAAACAGGAAACCACCGAAATTGTCACTGTCGAAGAAGAGGGCAAGAAGCCTGAAACAACTGTGACTGTCAAAGAACTCGAAATACCCGAGGAAGAAGTTGAAGAATTCCCGTCTCAGAAACCCAAAAAGCCAACCTACATTGAAGAACTGCCTGAGGAAGTTCAGGTCACCGAAATTGTTACAAAAGAGGGTAAGCCTAAGAAGCAGGTCGTCAAGAAGCGCGTAATTAAGAAACGTAAAGGCGACAAACAAGAAACCACCGAAATTGTCACTGTCGAAGAAGAGGGCAAGAAGCCTGAAACAACTGTGACTGTCAAAGAACTCGAAATACCCGAGGAAGAAGTTGAAGAATTCCCGTCTCAGAAACCCAAAAAGCCAACCTATATTGAAGAACTGCCTGAGGAAGTTCAGGTCACGGAAACTGTTACAAAAGAGGGTAAGCCTAAGAAGCAGGTCGTCAAGAAGCGCGTAATTAAGAAACGTAAAGGCGACAAACAAGAAACCACCGAAATTGTCACTGTCGAAGAAGAGGGCAAGAAGCCTGAAACAACTGTGACTGTCAAAGAACTCGAAATACCCGAGGAAGAAGTTGAAGAATTCCCGTCTCAGAAACCCAAAAAGCCAACCTACATTGAAGAACTGCCTGAGGAAGTTCAGGTCACCGAAATTGTTACAAAAGAGGGTAAGCCTAAGAAGCAGGTCGTCAAGAAGCGCGTAATTAAGAAACGTAAAGGCGACAAACAAGAAACCACCGAAATTGTCACTGTCGAAGAAGAGGGCAAGAAGCCTGAAACAACTGTGACTGTCCAAGAACTCGAAATACCCGAGGAAGAAGTTGAAGAATTCCCGTCTCAGAAACCCAAAAAGCCAACCTACATTGAAGAACTGCCTGAGGAAGTTCAGGTCACCGAAATTGTTACAAAAGAGGGTAAGCCTAAGAAGCAGGTCGTCAAGAAGCGCGTAATTAAGAAACGTAAAGGCGACAAACAAGAAACCACCGAAATTGTCACTGTCGAAGAAGAGGGCAAGAAGCCTGAAACAACTGTGACTGTCCAAGAACTCGAAGTACCCGAGGAAGAAGTTGAAGAATTCCCGTCTGAGAAACCCAAAAAGCCAACCTACATTGAAGAACTGCCTGAGGAAGTTCAGGTCACGGAAATTGTTACAAAAGAGGGTAAGCCTAAGAAGCAGGTCGTCAAGAAGCGCGTAATTAAGAAACTTAAAGGCGACAAACAAGAAACCACCGAAATTGTCACTGTCGAAGAAGAGGACAAGAAGCCTGAAACAACTGTGACTGTCCAAGAACTCGAAATACCCGAGGAAGAAGTTGAAGAATTCCCGTCTCAGAAACCCAAAAAGCCAACCTACATTGAAGAACTCCCTGAGGAAGTTCAGGTCACCGAAATTGTTACAAGAGAGGGTAAGCCTAAGAAACGCGTCGTCAAGAAGCGCGTAATTAAGAAACGTAAAGGCGACAAACAAGAAACCACCGAAATTGTCACTGTCGAAGAAGAGGGCAAGAAGCCTGAAACAACTGTGACTGTCCAAGAACTCGAAATACCCGAGGAAGAAGTTGAAGAATTCCCGTCTGAAAAACCCAAAAAGCCAACTTACATTGAGGAACTCCCTGAGGAAGTTCAGGTCACCGAAATTGTTACAAAAGAGGGTAAGCCTAAGAAGCAGGTCGTCAAGAAGCGCGTAATTAAGAAACGTAAAGGCGACAAACAAGAAACCACCGAAATTGTCACTGTCGAAGAAGAGGGCAAGAAGCCTGAAACAACTGTGACTGTCCAAGAACTCGAAATACCCGAGGAAGAAGTTGAAGAATTCCCGTCTGAGAAACCCAAAAAGCCAACCTACATTGAAGAACTGCCTGAGGAAGTTCAGGTCACCGAAATTGTTACAAAAGAGGGTAAGCCTAAGAAACGCGTCGTCAAGAAGCGCGTAATTAAGAAACGTAAAGGCGACAAACAAGAAACCACCGAAATTGTCACTGTCGAAGAAGAGGGCAAGAAGCCTGAAACAACTGTGACTGTCAAAGAACTCGAAATACCCGAGGAAGAAGTTGAAGAATTCCCGTCTGAGAAACCCAAAAAGCCAACTTACATTGAGGAACTCCCTGAGGAAGTTCAGGTCACCGAAATTGTTACAAAAGAGGGTAAGCCTAAGAAGCAGGTCGTCAAGAAGCGCGTAATTAAGAAACGTAAAGGCGACAAACAAGAAACCACCGAAATTGTCACTGTCGAAGAAGAGGGCAAGAAGCCTGAAACAACTGTGACTGTCCAAGAACTCGAAATACCCGAGGAAGAAGTTGAAGAATTCCCGTCTCAGAAACCCAAAAAGCCAACCTACATTGAAGAACTGCCTGAGGAAGTTCAGGTCACCGAAATTGTTACAAAAGAGGGTAAGCCTAAGAAACGCGTCGTCAAGAAGCGCGTAATTAAGAAACGTAAAGGCGACAAACAAGAAACCACCGAAATTGTCACTGTCGAAGAAGAGGGCAAGAAGCCTGAAACAACTGTGACTGTCCAAGAACTCGAAATACCCGAGGAAGAAGTTGAAGAATTCCCGTCTGAGAAACCCAAAAAGCCAACCTACATTGAAGAACTCCCTGAGGAAGTTCAGGTCACCGAAATTGTTACAAAGGAGGGTAAGCCTAAGAAACGCGTTGTCAAGAAGCGCGTAATTAAGAAACGTAAAGGCGACAAACAAGAAACCACCGAAATTGTCACTGTCGAAGAAGAGGGCAAGAAGCCTGAAACAACTGTGACTGTCCAAGAACTCGAAATACCCGAGGAAGAAGTTGAAGAATTCCCGTCTGAGAAACCCAAAAAGCCAACCTACATTGAAGAACTGCCTGAGGAAGTTCAGGTCACGGAAATTGTTACAAAAGAGGGTAAGCCTAAGAAGCAGGTCGTCAAGAAGCGCGTAATTAAGAAACGTAAAGGCGACAAACAAGAAACCACCGAAATTGTCACTGTCGAAGAAGAGGACAAGAAGCCTGAAACAACTGTGACTGTCCAAGAACTCGAAATACCCGAGGAAGAAGTTGAAGAATTCCCGTCTCAGAAACCCAAAAAGCCAACCTACATTGAAGAACTCCCTGAGGAAGTTCAGGTCACCGAAATTGTTACAAGAGAGGGTAAGCCTAAGAAACGCGTCGTCAAGAAGCGCGTAATTAAGAAACGTAAAGGCGACAAACAAGAAACCACCGAAATTGTCACTGTCGAAGAAGAGGGCAAGAAGCCTGAAACAACTGTGACTGTCCAAGAACTCGAAATACCCGAGGAAGAAGTTGAAAAATTCCCGTCTGAGAAACCCAAAAAGCCAACCTACATTGAAGAACTGCCTGAGGAAGTTCAGGTCACCGAAATTATTACAAGAGAGGGTAAGCCTAAGAAACGCGTCGTCAAGAAGCGCGTAATTAAGAAACGTAAAGGCGACAAACAAGAAACCACCGAAATTGTCACTGTCGAAGAAGAGGGCAAGAAGCCTGAAACAACTGTGACTGTCAAAGAACTCGAAATACCCGAGGAAGAAGTTGAAGAATTCCCGTCTCAGAAACCCAAAAAGCCAACCTACATTGAAGAACTGCCTGAGGAAGTTCAGGTCACCGAAATTGTTACAAAAGAGGGTAAGCCTAAGAAGCAGGTCGTCAAGAAGCGCGTAATTAAGAAACGTAAAGGCGACAAACAAGAAACCACCGAAATTGTCACTGTCGAAGAAGAGGGCAAGAAGCCTGAAACAACTGTGACTGTCCAAGAACTCGAAATACCCGAGGAAGAAGTTGAAGAATTCCCGTCTGAGAAACCCAAAAAGCCAACCTACATTGAAGAACTCCCTGAGGAAGTTCAGGTCACCGAAATTGTTACAAAGGAAGGTAAGCCTAAGAAACGCGTTGTCAAGAAGCGCGTAATTAAGAAACGTAAAGGCGACAAACAAGAAACCACCGAAATTGTCACTGTCGAAGAAGAGGGCAAGAAGCCTGAAACAACTGTGACTGTCAAAGAACTCGAAATACCCGAGGAAGAAGTTGAAGAATTCCCGTCTCAGAAACCCAAAAAGCCAACCTACATTGAAGAACTGCCTGAGGAAGTTCAGGTCACCGAAATTGTTACAAAAGAGGGTAAGCCTAAGAAGCAGGTCGTCAAGAAGCGCGTAATTAAGAAACGTAAAGGCGACAAACAAGAAACCACCGAAATTGTCACTGTCGAAGAAGAGGGCAAGAAGCCTGAAACAACTGTGACTGTCCAAGAACTCGAAATACCCGAGGAAGAAGTTGAAGAATTCCCGTCTGAGAAACCCAAAAAGCCAACCTACATTGAAGAACTCCCTGAGGAAGTTCAGGTCACCGAAATTGTTACAAAGGAAGGTAAGCCTAAGAAACGCGTTGTCAAGAAGCGCGTAATTAAGAAACGTAAAGGCGACAAACAAGAAACCACCGAAATTGTCACTGTCGAAGAAGAGGGCAAGAAGCCTGAAACAACTGTGACTGTCAAAGAACTCGAAATACCCGAGGAAGAAGTTGAAGAATTCCCGTCTCAGAAACCCAAAAAGCCAACCTACATTGAAGAACTGCCTGAGGAAGTTCAGGTCACCGAAATTGTTACAAAAGAGGGTAAGCCTAAGAAGCAGGTCGTCAAGAAGCGCGTAATTAAGAAACGTAAAGGCGACAAACAAGAAACCACCGAAATTGTCACTGTCGAAGAAGAGGGCAAGAAGCCTGAAACAACTGTGACTGTCCAAGAACTCGAAATACCCGAGGAAGAAGTTGAAGAATTCCCGTCTGAGAAACCCAAAAAGCCAACCTACATTGAAGAACTCCCTGAGGAAGTTCAGGTCACCGAAATTGTTACAAAGGAAGGTAAGCCTAAGAAACGCGTTGTCAAGAAGCGCGTAATTAAGAAACGTAAAGGCGACAAACAAGAAACCACCGAAATTGTCACTGTCGAAGAAGAGGGCAAGAAGCCTGAAACAACTGTGACTGTCAAAGAACTCGAAATACCCGAGGAAGAAGTTGAAGAATTCCCGTCTCAGAAACCCAAAAAGCCAACCTACATTGAAGAACTGCCTGAGGAAGTTCAGGTCACCGAAATTGTTACAAAAGAGGGTAAGCCTAAGAAACGCGTCGTCAAGAAGCGCGTAATTAAGAAACGTAAAGGCGACAAACAAGAAACCACCGAAATTGTCACTGTCGAAGAAGAGGGCAAGAAGCCTGAAACAACTGTGACTGTCCAAGAACTCGAAATACCCGAGGAAGAAGTTGAAGAATTCCCGTCTGAGAAACCCAAAAAGCCAACCTACATTGAAGAACTCCCTGAGGAAGTTCAGGTCACCGAAATTGTTACAAAGGAGGGTAAGCCTAAGAAACGCGTTGTCAAGAAGCGCGTAATTAAGAAACGTAAAGGCGACAAACAAGAAACCACCGAAATTGTCACTGTCGAAGAAGAGGGCAAGAAGCCTGAAACAACTGTGACTGTCAAAGAACTCGAAATACCCGAGGAAGAAGTTGAAGAATTCCCGTCTCAGAAACCCAAAAAGCCAACCTACATTGAAGAACTGCCTGAGGAAGTTCAGGTCACCGAAATTGTTACAAGAGAGGGTAAGCCTAAGAAACGCGTCGTCAAGAAGCGCGTAATTAAGAAACGTAAAGGCGACAAACAAGAAACCACCGAAATTGTCACTGTCGAAGAAGAGGGCAAGAAGCCTGAAACAACTGTGACTGTCAAAGAACTCGAAATACCCGAGGAAGAAGTTGAAGAATTCCCGTCTGAGAAACCCAAAAAGCCAACCTACATTGAAGAACTGCCTGAGGAAGTTCAGGTCACCGAAATTGTTACAAAAGAGGGTAAGCCTAAGAAGCAGGTCGTCAAGAAGCGCGTAATTAAGAAACGTAAAGGCGACAAACAAGAAACCACCGAAATTGTCACTATCGAAGAAGAGGGCAAACAACCCGAGACTACTGTAACCGTGGAGGAAGTCGAAGTTCCTGAAAGAAGTTTGGAGGATTTCAGTGCGCCTGAAGAATCTCATATTTTATTCCCTACTCAACTTGAAGAACTGCCAGAAGAACAACAGATTATTGAAATCGACACCGCGACGGGCATACCGAAAAAGAAAATTACTAAAAAACGTAAAATTGTAAAAACTATTGGACCTCAGGTGGAAACTACAGAAATTACGACTGTTTTAGAAGATGGAAAGGAACCAGAAAGTACCGTTACAGTGAGCACCGAAATAATTCCAGAAGTAATCAAAAAGCATAAAAAGAAAAAACCAAAGGAAATTGAAGGCATTCTTTTTGTTCCTACTCTCGCTGACAAGGAACAAGAAGATGATGAAGATGAAGCAATCGATAAAGTCAGAATAGAAATGCTTAAGAAAGCTATTTCATTACCCAAATATACAACTTTTGAAGAGGCAGACGTTGATGATCTACAAATTACAGAAGTTGTACCAGAGCATGCGCTTTGTGTGGAATACCCAGAGCAGAGAGAAGTTTATGAAGTAGTTTTGCCTACAGGCATTATACAACAGAAGACGATCAAGAAACGTAAAATTAAAAAAAGAGTTGGAGACAAAGATGTTATAACACAGATTGTGACCACAGAAGAAGATGGTAAACCTTCAGAAATTTCTGTAATTGAAACAGAATTTGATGATACGTTAAAAGAAACTGATGAAACTATCCCTATCGAAGAGATTCCTGAGGTACTTGAAACCATAGAAGCTGTTGATGAAGAAGGCAAGCCTGTAAAGAAAACTATTAGAAAAAGAAAGTTAAAGAAACATGTTGGAAATAAGGATGAAATTACCGAAATTACAACAACTTCACAGGACGGTAAACAACCAGAAACTACTGTAACTGTTACAGAAATACCATCGTCAAAATTAAAAAGACCGAAAAAGAAAGCACCTACACCTTCATTCAGCGAGGGCCCAGAAGAACAACAGAAAAAAGAACCAAAGAAAATATTATTAGAGCCCTTGAGTTTAGAACGAGGAGACAACAAACCAAAGAAATTGGAAGTAGTTTCAGTAGAAGATCTTCCTAAATTGCTGAAAAAGAAAAAAGTTATGCAGAAGAAAGACGCAAAACCTAGAAAACTACACAAAATTAGGCTAAAGAGTAGAATTACACCAATTACTTTTCCACCAATGAAAGAACAGGAACAGACTCCATTAATATCTCAGTTGTTACCTTTGTATAAAGACAATGGTATTTTGTCACGAAATATAAAAGAAGCTGAAAAACTTCTAAAGACGAAGAAGCGAAAATTAAAAGATGCGGGTGTGGACTTAAAAGAACTAGAAAAATTGGATACAGAACTGGAAGAATTAAAAAAGAAAGAACCAGAAAAACTGGACGAACAGTTTAAATACCAACGACCAGCGCAAAAGCCAAAAGAAGAAGACACAAAACCACAATCACTTATACTCGGTAAAGGAAAACTTCCAGAAGAAGAATACACACCGGAAGAAGTTACCTTAAAGAAGATTCCTTCTAAGGGCAAAAAGGAAAAACCTGGTACCGATGAAACACTACCCAAGGATAAATTACTAGACAAGACCCTTAAGGAAGAGAAACCAGAAGATATCTCAGGAATAGAACCATTCAAACCATACGATATTGAAAAACCAAGTAGAGAAATTGAAGAAATCGACATGCCCGAGCTTGATGAAAAACCCGAACAGGATATCTCAAAAGACAAAAAGCCCCGCATTAAAAAGAAAACTAAGAAACCTGAACAAGAGACAGAACAAATAGAATTAAAGAAAGGAACACCAAAAGATAAAAGTCCCGAAGAATCACCAGACATAAAATTGAGGTATAAGCAAAAACCGAAAGAAGACGAAGAGCCAGAAACTATAACACTAAAACCATTTAGAAAACCCAAACCAGAAGAGGAAACTAAAGAGACACCAGACAAGATAGGAAAACCACGAGGAATCGAGAGAGACGATGAGGTATTCAAACTTAAACCTAAAGTATTTGAATTACCTGAAGAAATAAAAGAAACCGAAGATATAACAGAAACAGGCAAACCAACAAGAAAAATTATCAAGAAACGTGTAATAAAGAAACGTGTGGGACCAAAAGAGGAAACCACAGAAATTCAGACAGTCGAAGAAGATGACAAAGCACCGGTCACGACAGTAACGGTCGAAGAAAAAATAGTTCCAGAAGAAGTGGAAGAGTTTGCACCTCCAGTCCCTGAGGAAATCGAGCAAATAGAAGAACTTCCAGAAGAAGTGAAAACAACAGAAGTGATAACAGAAGGAGTGAAAAAGAAGAAGATAATTAAGAAGAAGGTATTCAAGAAACCAAAGGGTGTGGACGAAGTAGAAACGACTGAAATAACCACAGTCGAAGAAGAGGGTAAGAAGCCAGAAACCACAGTCACAGTTCAAACCTCTAAAGTAAAGGAAGCTAAACCGGACACCGAAGAACTATTACCACTAGAGGCCAAGGAAAAGAAACCGAAAAAGGCTAAGCCCACAGTTCACGAATTGCCAGAAGAAGTAAAGATAACCGAAGTTGTCACAGAGACGGGCAAACCAGTCAAGAAAGTTGTCAAGAAACGAGTTATTAAAAAACGTGTAGGCGGAAAAGAGGAGACCACTGAAATCCAAACAGTCGAAGAAGATGACAAAGCACCGGTCACAACAGTCACGGTCGAAGAAAAAATAGTTCCTGAAGAAGTGGAAGAGTTTGCACCTTTAGTCTCTGAGGAAATCGAGCAAATAGAAGAACTTCCAGAAGAAGTGAAAACAACAGAAGTGATAACAGAAGGAGTGAAAAAGAAGAAGATAATTAAGAAGAAGGTATTCAAGAAACCAAAGGGTGTGGACGAAGTAGAAACGACTGAAATAACCACAGTCGAAGAGGAGGGTAAGAAGCCAGAAACCACAGTCACAGTTCAAACCTCTAAAGTAAAGGAAGCTAAACCGGACACCGAAGAATTATTACCACTAAAGCCAAAAGAAAGGAAACCGAAAAAGGCTAAGCCCACAGTTCACGAATTGCCAGAAGAAGTAAAGGTAACCGAAGTTGTCACAGAAACAGGAAAACCAGTCAAGAAAGTTGTCAAGAAACGAGTTATTAAAAAACGTGTAGGCGGAAAAGAGGAGACCACTGAAATCCAAACAGTCGAAGAAGATGACAAAGCACCGGTCACAACAGTCACGGTCGAAGAAAAAATAGTTCCTGAAGAAGTGGAAGAGTTTGCACCTTTAGTCCCTGAGGAAATCGAGCAAATAGAAGAACTTCCAGAAGAAGTGAAAACAACAGAAGTGATAACAGAAGGAGTGAAAAAGAAGAAGATAATTAAGAAGAAGGTATTCAAGAAACCAAAGGGTGTGGACGAAGTAGAAACGACTGAAATAACCACAGTCGAAGAAGAGGGTAAGAAGCCAGAAACCACAGTCACAGTTCAAACCTCTAAAATAAAGGAAGCTAAACCGGACACCGAAGAACTATTACCACTAGAAGCCAAGGAAAAGAAACCGAAAAAGGCTAAGCCCACAGTTCACGAATTGCCAGAAGAAGTAAAGGTAACCGAAGTTGTCACAGAGACGGGCAAACCAGTCAAGAAAGTTGTCAAGAAACGAGTTATTAAAAAACGTGTAGGCGGAAAAGAGGAGACCACTGAAATCCAAACAGTCGAAGAAGATGACAAAGCACCGGTCACAACAGTCACGGTTGAAGAAAAAATTGTTCCTGAAGAAGTGGAAGAGTTTGCACCTTTAGTCCCTGAGGAAATCGAGCAAATAGAAGAACTTCCAGAAGAAGTGAAATCAACAGAAGTGATAACAGAAGGAGTGAAAAAGAAGAAGATAATTAAGAAGAAGGTATTCAAGAAACCAAAGGGTGTGGACGAGGTAGAAACCACTGAAATAACCACAGTCGAAGAAGAGGGTAAGAAGCCAGAAACCACAGTCACAGTTCAAACCTCTAAAGTAAAGGAAGCTAAACCGGACACCGAAGAACTATTACCACTAGAAGCCAAGGAAAAGAAACCGAAAAAGGCTAAGCCCATAGTTCACGAATTGCCAGAAGAAGTAAAGGTAACCGAAGTTGTCACAGAAACGGGCAAACCAGTCAAGAAAGTTGTCAAGAAACGCATAATTAAAAAACGTGTCGGACCAAAAGAGGAAACCACTGAAATTGAGACAGTCGAAGAAGATGACAAAGCACCGGTCACAACAGTCACGGTCGAAGAAAAAATTGTTCCTGAAGAAGTGGAAGAGTTTGCACCTTTAGTCCCTGAGGAAATCGAGCAAATAGAAGAACTTCCAGAAGAAGTGAAAACAACAGAAGTGATAACAGAAGGAGTGAAAAAGAAGAAGATAATTAAGAAGAAGGTATTCAAGAAACCAAAGGGTGTGGACGAAGTAGAAACGACTGAAATAACCACAGTCGAAGAAGAGGGTAAGAAGCCAGAAACCACAGTCACAGTTCAAACCTCTAAAATAAAGGAAGCTAAACCGGACACCGAAGAACTATTACCACTAGAAGCCAAGGAAAAGAAACCGAAAAAGGCTAAGCCCACAGTTCACGAATTGCCAGAAGAAGTAAAGGTAACCGAAGTTGTCACAGAGACGGGCAAACCAGTCAAGAAAGTTGTCAAGAAACGAGTTATTAAAAAACGTGTAGGCGGAAAAGAGGAGACCACTGAAATCCAAACAGTCGAAGAAGATGACAAAGCACCGGTCACAACAGTCACGGTCGAAGAAAAAATAGTTCCTGAAGAAGTGGAAGAGTTTGCACCTTTAGTCTCTGAGGAAATCGAGCAAATAGAAGAACTTCCAGAAGAAGTGAAAACAACAGAAGTGATAACAGAAGGAGTGAAAAAGAAGAAGATAATTAAGAAGAAGGTATTCAAGAAACCAAAGGGTGTGGACGAAGTAGAAACGACTGAAATAACCACAGTCGAAGAGGAGGGTAAGAAGCCAGAAACCACAGTCACAGTTCAAACCTCTAAAGTAAAGGAAGCTAAACCGGACACCGAAGAATTATTACCACTAAAGCCAAAAGAAAGGAAACCGAAAAAGGCTAAGCCCACAGTTCACGAATTGCCAGAAGAAGTAAAGGTAACCGAAGTTGTCACAGAAACAGGAAAACCAGTCAAGAAAGTTGTCAAGAAACGAGTTATTAAAAAACGTGTAGGCGGAAAAGAGGAGACCACTGAAATCCAAACAGTCGAAGAAGATGACAAAGCACCGGTCACAACAGTCACGGTCGAAGAAAAAATAGTTCCTGAAGAAGTGGAAGAGTTTGCACCTTTAGTCCCTGAGGAAATCGAGCAAATAGAAGAACTTCCAGAAGAAGTGAAAACAACAGAAGTGATAACAGAAGGAGTGAAAAAGAAGAAGATAATTAAGAAGAAGGTATTCAAGAAACCAAAGGGTGTGGACGAAGTAGAAACGACTGAAATAACCACAGTCGAAGAAGAGGGTAAGAAGCCAGAAACCACAGTCACAGTTCAAACCTCTAAAATAAAGGAAGCTAAACCGGACACCGAAGAACTATTACCACTAGAAGCCAAGGAAAAGAAACCGAAAAAGGCTAAGCCCACAGTTCACGAATTGCCAGAAGAAGTAAAGGTAACCGAAGTTGTCACAGAGACGGGCAAACCAGTCAAGAAAGTTGTCAAGAAACGAGTTATTAAAAAACGTGTAGGCGGAAAAGAGGAGACCACTGAAATCCAAACAGTCGAAGAAGATGACAAAGCACCGGTCACAACAGTCACGGTTGAAGAAAAAATTGTTCCTGAAGAAGTGGAAGAGTTTGCACCTTTAGTCCCTGAGGAAATCGAGCAAATAGAAGAACTTCCAGAAGAAGTGAAATCAACAGAAGTGATAACAGAAGGAGTGAAAAAGAAGAAGATAATTAAGAAGAAGGTATTCAAGAAACCAAAGGGTGTGGACGAGGTAGAAACCACTGAAATAACCACAGTCGAAGAAGAGGGTAAGAAGCCAGAAACCACAGTCACAGTTCAAACCTCTAAAGTAAAGGAAGCTAAACCGGACACCGAAGAACTATTACCACTAGAAGCCAAGGAAAAGAAACCGAAAAAGGCTAAGCCCATAGTTCACGAATTGCCAGAAGAAGTAAAGGTAACCGAAGTTGTCACAGAAACGGGCAAACCAGTCAAGAAAGTTGTCAAGAAACGCATAATTAAAAAACGTGTCGGACCAAAAGAGGAAACCACTGAAATTGAGACAGTCGAAGAAGATGACAAAGCACCGGTCACAACAGTCACGGTCGAAGAAAAAATTGTTCCTGAAGAAGTGGAAGAGTTTGCACCTTTAGTCCCTGAGGAAATCGAGCAAATAGAAGAACTTCCAGAAGAAGTGAAAACAACAGAAGTGATAACAGAAGGAGTGAAAAAGAAGAAGATAATTAAGAAGAAGGTATTCAAGAAACCAAAGGGTGTGGACGAAGTAGAAACGACTGAAATAACCACAGTCGAAGAAGAGGGTAAGAAGCCAGAAACCACAGTCACAGTTCAAACCTCTAAAATAAAGGAAGCTAAACCGGACACCGAAGAACTATTACCACTAGAAGCCAAGGAAAAGAAACCGAAAAAGGCTAAGCCCACAGTTCACGAATTGCCAGAAGAAGTAAAGGTAACCGAAGTTGTCACAGAGACGGGCAAACCAGTCAAGAAAGTTGTCAAGAAACGAGTTATTAAAAAACGTGTAGGCGGAAAAGAGGAGACCACTGAAATCCAAACAGTCGAAGAAGATGACAAAGCACCGGTCACAACGGTCACGGTCGAAGAAAAAATAGTTCCTGAAGAAGTGGAAGAGTTTGCACCTTTAGTCCCTGAGGAAATCGAGCAAATAGAAGAACTTCCAGAAGAAGTGAAAACAACAGAAGTGATAACAGAAGGAGTGAAAAAGAAGAAGATAATTAAGAAGAAGGTATTCAAGAAACCAAAGGGTGTGGACGAGGTAGAAACCACTGAAATAACCACAGTCGAAGAGGAGGGTAAGAAGCCAGAAACCACAGTCACAGTTCAAACCTCTAAAGTAAAGGAAGCTAAACCGGACACCGAAGAATTATTACCACTAAAGCCAAAAGAAAGGAAACCGAAAAAGGCTAAGCCCACAGTTCACGAATTGCCAGAAGAAGTAAAGGTAACCGAAGTTGTCACAGAAACAGGAAAACCAGTCAAGAAAGTTGTCAAGAAACGAGTTATTAAAAAACGTGTAGGCGGAAAAGAGGAGACAACTGAAATCCAAACAGTCGAAGAAGATGACAAAGCACCGGTCACAACAGTCACGGTCGAAGAAAAAATAGTTCCTGAAGAAGTGGAAGAGTTTGCACCTTTAGTCCCTGAGGAAATCGAGCAAATAGAAGAACTTCCAGAAGAAGTGAAAACAACAGAAGTGATAACAGAAGGAGTGAAAAAGAAGAAGATAATTAAGAAGAAGGTATTCAAGAAACCAAAGGGTGTGGACGAAGTAGAAACGACTGAAATAACCACAGTCGAAGAAGAGGGTAAGAAGCCAGAAACCACAGTCACAGTTCAAACCTCTAAAATAAAGGAAGCTAAACCTGACACCGAAGAATTATTACCACTAAAGCCAAAAGAAAGGAAACCGAAAAAGGCTAAGCCCACAGTTCACGAATTGCCAGAAGAAGTAAAGGTAACCGAAGTTGTCACAGAGACGGGCAAACCAGTCAAGAAAGTTGTCAAGAAACGAGTTATTAAAAAACGTGTAGGCGGAAAAGAGGAGACCACTGAAATCCAAACAGTCGAAGAAGATGACAAAGCACCGGTCACAACAGTCACGGTCGAAGAAAAAATAGTTCCTGAAGAAGTGGAAGAGTTTGCACCTTTAGTCCCTGAGGAAATCGAGCAAATAGAAGAACTTCCAGAAGAAGTGAAAACAACAGAAGTGATAACAGAAGGAGTGAAAAAGAAGAAGATAATTAAGAAGAAGGTATTCAAGAAACCAAAGGGTGTGGACGAGGTAGAAACCACTGAAATAACCACAGTCGAAGAGGAGGGTAAGAAGCCAGAAACCACAGTCACAGTTCAAACCTCTAAAGTAAAGGAAGCTAAACCGGACACCGAAGAACTATTACCACTAGAAGCCAAGGAAAAGAAACCGAAAAAGGCTAAGCCCATAGTTCACGAATTGCCAGAAGAAGTAAAGGTAACCGAAGTTGTCACAGAAACAGGAAAACCAGTCAAGAAAGTTGTCAAGAAACGAGTTATTAAAAAACGTGTAGGCGGAAAAGAGGAGACAACTGAAATCCAAACAGTCGAAGAAGATGACAAAGCACCGGTCACAACAGTCACGGTCGAAGAAAAAATAGTTCCTGAAGAAGTGGAAGAGTTTGCACCTTTAGTCCCTGAGGAAATCGAGCAAATAGAAGAACTTCCAGAAGAAGTGAAAACAACAGAAGTGATAACAGAAGGAGTGAAAAAGAAGAAGATAATTAAGAAGAAGGTATTCAAGAAACCAAAGGGTGTGGACGAGGTAGAAACCACTGAAATAACCACAGTCGAAGAGGAGGGTAAGAAGCCAGAAACCACAGTCACAGTTCAAACCTCTAAAGTAAAGGAAGCTAAACCGGACACCGAAGAACTATTACCACTAGAAGCCAAGGAAAAGAAACCGAAAAAGGCTAAGCCCACAGTTCACGAATTGCCAGAAGAAGTAAAGGTAACCGAAGTTGTCACAGAGACGGGCAAACCAGTCAAGAAAGTTGTCAAGAAACGAGTTATTAAAAAACGTGTAGGCGGAAAAGAGGAGACCACTGAAATCCAAACAGTCGAAGAAGATGACAAAGCACCGGTCACAACAGTCACGGTCGAAGAAAAAATTGTTCCTGAAGAAGTGGAAGAGTTTGCACCTTTAGTCCCTGAGGAAATCGAGCAAATAGAAGAACTTCCAGAAGAAGTGAAAACAACAGAAGTGATAACAGAAGGAGTGAAAAAGAAGAAGATAATTAAGAAGAAGGTATTCAAGAAACCAAAGGGTGTGGACGAAGTAGAAACGACTGAAATAACCACAGTCGAAGAGGAGGGTAAGAAGCCAGAAACCACAGTCACAGTTCAAACCTCTAAAGTAAAGGAAGCTAAACCGGACACCGAAGAATTATTACCACTAAAGCCAAAAGAAAGGAAACCGAAAAAGGCTAAGCCCACAGTTCACGAATTGCCAGAAGAAGTAGAGGTAACCGAAGTTGTCACAGAAACAGGAAAACCGGTCAAAAAAGTTGTTAAGAGACGCGTAATTAAGAAACGTGTCGGACCAAAAGAGGAGACCACTGAAATTGAGACAGTCGAAGAAGATGACAAAGCACCGGTCACAACAGTAACGGTCGAAGAAAAAATAGTTCCTGAAGAGGTAGAAGAGTTAGCACCTCTGGTCCCTGAAGAAATTGAGCAAATAGAAGAACTTCCAGAAGAAGTGAAAACAACAGAAGTGATAACAGAAGGAGTGAAAAAGAAGAAGATAATTAAGAAGAAGGTATTCAAGAAACCAAAGGGTGTGGACGAGATAGAAACCACTGAAATAACCACAGTCGAAGAAGAGGGTAAGAAGCCAGAAACCACAGTCACAGTTCAAACCTCTAAAGTAAAAGAAGCTAAACCGGACGCCGAAGAACTATTACCACTAAAGCCCAAGGAAAAGAAATCGAAAAAGGCTAAGCCCATAGTTCACGAATTGCCAGAAGAAGTAGAGGTAACCGAAGTTGTCACAGAAACAGGAAAACCGGTCAAAAAAGTTGTTAAGAGACGCGTAATTAAGAAACGTGTCGGACCAAAAGAGGAGACCACTGAAATTGAGACAATCGAAGAAGATGACAAAGCACCGGTCACAACAGTAACGGTCGAAGAAAAAATAGTTCCTGAAGAGGTAGAAGAGTTACTGGTCCCTGAAGAAATTGAGCAAATAGAAGAACTTCCAGAAGAAGTGAAAACAACAGAAGTGATAACAGAAGGAGTGAAAAAGAAGAAGATAATTAAGAAGAAGGTATTCAAGAAACCAAAGGGTGTGGACGAAGTAGAAACGACTGAAATAACCACAGTCGAAGAAGAGGGTAAGAAGCCAGAAACCACAGTCACAGTTCAAACCTCTAAAATAAAGGAAGCTAAACCTGACACCGAAGAATTATTACCACTACAGCCAAAGGAAAAGAAACCGAAAAAGGCTAAGCCCACAGTTCACGAATTGCCAGAAGAAGTAGAGGTAACCGAAGTTGTCACAGAAACAGGAAAACCGGTCAAAAAAGTTGTTAAGAGACGCGTAATTAAGAAACGTGTCGGACCAAAAGAGGAGACCACTGAAATTGAGACAGTCGAAGAAGATGACAAAGCACCGGTCACAACAGTAACGGTCAAAGAAAAAATAGTTCCTGAAGAGGTAGAAGAGTTAGCACCTCTGGTCCCTGAAGAAATTGAGCAAATAGAAGAACTTCCAGAAGAAGTGAAAACAACAGAAGTGATAACAGAAGGAGTGAAAAAGAAGAAGATAATTAAGAAGAAGGTATTCAAGAAACCAAAGGGTGTGGACGAGGTAGAAACCACTGAAATAACCACAGTCGAAGAAGAGGGTAAGAAGCCAGAAACCACAGTCACAGTTCAAACCTCTAAAGTAAAAGAAGCTAAACCGGACACCGAAGAACTATTACCACTAGAGCCCAAGGAAAAGAAACCGAAAAAGGCTAAGCCCACAGTTCACGAATTACCAGAAGAAGTAAAGGTAACCGAAGTTGTCACAGAGACAGGCAAACCGGTCAAGAAAGTTGTCAAGAAACGCGTAATTAAAAAACGTGTGGGACCAAAGGAAGAGACCACTGAAATTGAGACAGTCGAAGAAGATGACAAAGCACCGGTCACGACAGTCACGGTCGAAGAAAAAGTAGTTCCGGAAGAAGTGGAAGAGTTTGCACCTCTTAGTCCTGAAGTAGCTGAGCTAATAGAAGAGTTGCCTGAAGAACTTCAAACTATTGAAGAAATGATAGAAGGCAAGAAGAAAAAGAAAATTATTAGAAAGAAAATCTTTAAAAAACCAAAGGGAGATGAAATAGAGACTACAGAAATAACGACCATAGAGGAAGAAGGTAAAAAGCCTGAAATAGCTGTTTCGGTACAAACCTCAAAAGCTGACGAAATTCAAAAGAAACCAAAGAAGAAGAAAATTAAGCCCGTGAAGGAAATATCTGCCGAAGAACAAGCGACAGAAATTCCGGAAGAAGTACTTGAAACACCAAAAGAGATATCTGAAGCACCTGAAGAATTGGCAGGGATGAAGCCTGAGGAACGTATTAAAAAGAAATTAAAGAAAAAGAAAGACAGTAAGCCCGAGGAAGAGAAACCTGACGAAGGAGTAAAAGAAATATCTGAAATTCCTCAAGAAGACATACCTAAGAAAGGAAAGAAAATAAAACCTGCTAAGTTAGGCTTAGAAGTTATTCAGCCCACTACACTTGAAAGAACCGAAATTAAACCAACCAAGCTGATAATAACTGCACCGAAAGACGCTCCGATAAATTTTGCAGAAATCAAACTTAGGAAACCTAAAATTCCACAGAAGAAGGATACAAAAGTAAAGCTTCCTAAGTTCTTACTGAAAAGCAGAATTAACCATATCATCTTCCCACCACAGTCAGAAGCTGAGCGTAAACCAATAGTAACACAACGCACGCCCGACCTCAAAGACAATGGCATTTTATCTAGAAACATGAAAGAGGCAGACAAAATTGTCAAAACAAAGAGAAGAAAACTAAAGGATGTAGACAAAGAATTGCAAGATCTAGAAAAATTGGACCTGGAGCTGGAAGAAATTAAGAAACCCGAACTTGAGAAGGTAGACGAAGAATTCAAATATCAACGTAAACCAAAGAAACCCAAGGAAGAAGAAGCTGAACCCAAAACAATTAAGCTTGGAAAAGGTAAGGTGCCTAAAGAAGAAGAAGCGCCGGAAGAAGTAACTTTAAAGAAAATCCCGAAAAAAACAAAAGAGATGCCAGAAGAGGAAGAAACCAAACCCAAGAAACCAAAGGAGGAAAAGAAGGTGCCTAAAGAAAAGCCTGAGGAAGATCAACCACAATTAGAGCCATTCAAACCATACGACATAGACAGAGAGAAACCAGAATTAGAAGAACTCGAACTTCCCAAACCAGAGAAACCCGAAGAAGAAGTAGAAGAAAAGAAAGAACCTAAACCCAAGAAAGTTAAGAAACCAAAACCAGCACCAGAAACTATAGAAGTACCAATTGAAAAAGGTGTTCCTAAGCCAAAAGAGGAGGAAGAACAACCCGATGTCAAATTCAGAATTCCAAAGCGAGATAAACCTGAAGAAGAACCTGAAAAAATACAGCTTAAACCGTTCAAGAAACCTAAACCAGAAGAAGAAGAAACGACTCCAGAGCTTACGGTCGGTAAGCCGGAAACTATACCCACTGGAGATAGGGATACCGATAAGATTGAATTTAAACCAACTAAACCAAAGAAAAGAGTGAAAGGTAAAAAGGGTGTGCCTGCAACCAAAGAAGAAACAGAAGGTTTACCCGAAGATGAAGTTCCAGAAGAGGTTCCAGAAGAGGTACCAGAAGAGATTCCTGAAGAACAACAGGAAGAAATTCCGGAGGAGGTACCCGAACAACCTCAAGAAGAAATAATACGGAAAATCAAAAAGAAGAAAATAAAGAAACCCGAAGAAGAGTTAAAACCCGAGGAACAACCTGAATTAGAAGAAAAAGAAGAAAAGCCTGAGGAAGAAGTACAGGAAACAGAAGTAACAATTAAACGAAAGAAAATACGTAAGACGAGACCTAGAGAAACAGAGGAGCAAGAAAAAGAAACTCCTGAGGAAGTTCCAATGGAGGATAAGCCAATAGTGGAAGAAACTAAATCCATTATACATGAATTACCCGAAGAGGTAAAAGTAACTGAAACCGTTACAGAAGAAGGCACACCTGTTAAAAAAGTCATTAAAAGACGAGTAATAAAGAAACGTGTTGGTCCAAAGGAAGAAACAACTGAAATAGAAACAATTGAAGAAGGCGATAAAATGCCAGTAACAACAGTCACAGTGGAAGAAACGGTAATACCGGAAGAACTTTTAGAAGACATTCTCTCAGATATTCCTAAAGAAGCCAAACCAGTGGAAGAATTGCCTGAAGAAATTAAAGTAACTGAAGTTATTACAGACGAAGGTAGAACGCGAAGAAAAATATTACGGAAGAAAGTATTCAAGAAACCTAAGGATTCTGGTGAAATAGAAACCACTGAAATAACAACTGTTGAAGAAGAAGGCAAAAAGCCAGAAACAACAGTGTCCGTTAAAGTTTCTAAAAAGAAAAAACCAAAACGTGAAAAAATATTGTTCGTTCCTACCCTTGCTGAAAAACAAGCGGAAGACAGCGAAGATGATGTTATAGATAAAGTTCGAATTGAAATGTTGAAAAAAGCTATATCTCTTCCTCAGTACTCTGCCTTGGAAGATGAAGATATACAAGAATTTACCATTCCAGAAGTTGAACCCCAATATGCTATTTGTGAAGAATATCCCGAATTAATGAATGTTTACGAGGTAATACTACCCACGGGTGTCATTTCTAAGAAAGTTGTTAAACATCGACGGATTAAAAAGAAGGAAGGAGACAAAGATATTGTGACTAGCATAATTACTGCTGTAGAGGATGATAAGCCGCCAGAAATTACAGTAATCGAAACGGAACTAGATGATGAAATCATAAAACCGGAAGAAACTCCTGTGCCTATTGAGGAAGCACCTGAGCAAACGGAGATTATAGAAGAGACAGACGACACTGGCAAAATTGTAAAGAAAACGGTAACCAAACGCCGACTTAAAAAACGCGTTGGTGACAAAGAAGAAACTACACAAATTATTAAAGTTACAGAAGAAGGTAAAGCTCCAGAAACGACTGTCGTAATTAGCGAAACAGAAATGCCTTCAGAACGTAAGCCTAAACGAAAGCCTAAAGAGAAAACGGTGAAACCGTTGGAAGAAGCGGTTGAACAACCCAAAATTCCCGACGTCGAAGAAGTGACAACTAAACCTGTCATACACGAGCTACCCGAAGAAACTTTCGTTACGGAAGAAATTACAGAAGGTGTACCAATTAAGAAAGTAATTAAAAAACGGGTAATAAAGAAACGTGTAGGGCCAAAACAAGAAACAACTGAAATACAGACAGTAGAGGAGCAAAATAAGGAGCCAGTCACAACAGTTACCGTTCTGGAAGAAGAAATGCCAGAAGAAAAATTAGCAGACTTAATACCGGAAATTCCGGAAAAGGCGGAAACAATTGAAGAGCTTCCAGAAGAAGTTAAGGTTACGGAAGTTATAACCAAGGAAGGCAAGAAAAGAAGGGTAACCAAGAAGAAAGTTTACAAGAAACCGAAAGACACTGGCGAAATCGAAACAACAGAAATTGTCACAGTACAAGAAGACGAGAAAAAACCTGAAGTTACAGTCACAGTTAAAACAGTCAAAGAAAAGAAACCGAAGCCAATTGATGAAGAAGTGAAACCAATTAAACCATTTGAGGAAATGCCGGAAGATGTAACTCCTTTGATTCATGAAATGCCCGAGAAAATTGAAATAACTGAGGTGGTTTCTGAAGAAGGTGTACCTAAGAAGAAGGTTAGTAAGAAACGCGTCATCAAAAAACGTGTTGGTCCTAAACTAATAGAAACTACTGAAATTGAAACTGTCGAAGAAGACGAAAAACAACCAATTATTACAGTCACAGTAAAGGAAGAAGAAATTCCCGAAGAGACCATTGAGGAACTTGCACCTGATGTACCGGAAAAAGTTGAAGCTATCATAGAAATGCCCGAAGAAATTAAAGTTACCGATGTCATAACCAGAGAAGGAAAAACGAAGAAAATAGTCAAAAAGAAGACTTATAAGAAACCTAAAGATACTGGTGAAATTGAAACAACAGAAATCGTAACAATACAAGAAGGTGAGAAACAACCGGAAGTTACAGTCACAGTCAAAACCTCTAAAGAAAAGAAAACTAAACCAATTAAGGAAGAAGTGAAACCAATCGAGCCATTTGAGCAAAAGCCCGAAGAAGCAACTCCGCTAATTCATGAAATGCCAGAGGAAGTTAAAATAACTGAGGTGATATCTGAAGAAGGTGTCCCTAAGAAGAAGACTACTAAGAAACGCACCATCAAAAAACGTGTCGGTCCTAAAGTAGAAACTACTGAAATTGAATTGGTTGAAGAAGATGACAAGCAACCAATTATCACAGTTACAGTAAAGGAGGAAGAAATTCCGGAAGAGACTATTGAGGAACTTGCACCTGATACATTAGAAAAAATTGAGCCCATCATAGAATTGCCCGAAGAAGTAAAAGTTACTGATGTCGTAACCGACGAAGGGAAAAAGAAAAAGATTATCAAGAAAAAGGTATACAAAAAGCCTAAAGGTGAAGATGAGATGGAAACCACAGAAATTTTGACGGTGGAAGAAGAAGGAAAACAACCCGAAGTAACAATTACAGTTGAAACAACAAAAGTAGACGAAAAGAGGAAACCTAAGAAAAAGAAGAAAATTCCAGATGTACAGCAAATTGATCAGGAAGGAGAAGAAGTCCAACCCCTAGAAACATTAGACACTCAAAAGACACAAGTTACCGTCACACCTACATCGACGTCTAATATTGTCACTGAAACACACACATACGACACCACAGGCGAAATAGATTTAGGTAAGACTTTACAAACATTTACTTTATACCGGGTGTTCTATATACCAATAATTAACCAGTCAATCAAAATTATGCGTATAAATAAGAAAACTTGCACATAGTATAATTCTATATTATAGTTATTCAATAATTCATTAGAATTGTGTTTGCAGGTGAATTGCCTAAATTAGATTTCGAGGTAGGTCAACTAAAACCAGTTACTGAAGTCAAGGAATCAGTAGTGATACAAGTAGTCGACACACAAAAGGCAAGTGATACAGTCGAGGGTAAGCCAGTGATAGAAGAAAAAGCTGAAGAAGCAATTTTACCTGTGTCTCCGGTCGCCGATGAACACAAACCTGAAGTACTAGAAGGCCCTGAAGAGGTGAAGGAAGAAAAGCCCGAAGTCATTGAGGAAACTGTTGAAAAGAAGATAAAGAAGAAGAAAATTAAGAAACCCGTGGAAGAGAAACCTATCGAAGAAGAAGAGGTTCCCAAAGAAGAAATTCCTGAAGAAGAAATACCAGAGATAACAGAGGAAAAACCAGAAATTCTCGAAGAAACTGTCGAAAAGAAAATAATAAAGAAAAAGAAAATAAAGAAACCAGTAGAAGAACAACCCGCTGAAGAAGAAAAGGTACCCGAAGAGAAAGTTCCTGAAGAAGAAATACCGGAAGAACAAAAGTCCGAATCTCCCGAAGAAGAAAAACGAGAGGAACTTACTGAAAAGAAAATTAAGAAGAAGAAAGTAAAGAAACCCGTAGAAGAAAAACCGGTCGAAGAAGAAAAACCGGTCGAAGAAGAAAAACTTCCCGAGGAAGTTATTACTGAAGAAATAACGCCAGAGGAAACCCCTTATGAAATAACTAAGAAAGTTATAAAAAAGAAGAAGATTAAGAAGCCCATACCAGAGAAACCAGAAGAAACGCCGGAAGAAGTCCCTGAAATTAAAGAAGAGAAACCTAAAAAGGTAAAGAAACCGAAACCCGTCAAAGTCGGCCTGGAATTAATACAACCAGTAACACTCGAAAGAAACGAAATTAAACCAACCAAGCTGATAATAACTGCACCGAAGGACGCTCCGATAAACTTTGCAGAAATCAAACTTAGGAAACCTAAAATTCCACAGAAGAAGGATACAAAAGTAAAGCTTCCTAAGTTCTTACTGAAAAGCAGAATTAACCATATCATCTTCCCACCTCAGTCAGAGACTGAGCGTAAACCAATAGTAACACAACGCACGCCCGACCTTAAAGACAATGGCATTTTATCTAGAAACATGAAAGAGGCAGACAAAATTGTCAAAACAAAGAGAAGAAAACTAAAGGATGTAGACAAAGAATTGCAAGATCTAGAAAAATTGGACCTGGAGCTGGAAGAAATTAAGAAACCCGAACTTGAAAAGGTAGACGAAGAATTCAAATATCAACGTAAACCAAAGAAACCCAAGGAAGAAGAAGCTGAACCCAAAACAATTAAGCTTGGAAAAGGTAAGGTGCCTAAAGAAGAAGAAGTGCCGGAAGAAGTAACGTTAAAGAAAATCCCGAAAAAACCAAAAGAGATGCCAGAAGAGGAAGAAACCAAACCCAAGAAACCAAAGGAGGAAAAGAAGGTGCCTAAAGAAAAGCCTGAGGAAGATCAACCACAATTAGAGCCATTCAAACCATACGACATAGACAGAGAGAAACCAGAATTAGAAGAACTGGAACTTCCCAAACCAGAGAAACCCGAAGAAGAAGTAGAAGAAAAGAAAGAACCTAAACCGAAGAAAGTTAAGAAACCAAAACCAGCACCAGAAACTATAGAAGTACCAATAGAAAAAGGTGTTCCTAAGCCAAAAGAGGAGGAAGAACAACCCGATGTCAAATTTAGAATTCCAAAGCGAGATAAACCTGAAGAAGAACCTGAAAAAATACAGCTTAAACCGTTCAAGAAACCTAAACCAGAAGAAGAAGAAACGACTCCAGAGCTTACGGTGGGTAAGCCGGAAACTATACCCACTGGAGATAGGGATACCGATAAGATTGAATTTAAACCAACTAAACCAAAGAAAAGAGTGAAAGGTAAAAAGGGTGTGCCTGCAACCAAAGAAGAAACAGAGGGTTTACCCGAAGATGAAGTTCCAGAAGAGGTACCAGAAGAGATTCCTGAAGAACAACAGGAAGAAATTCCGGAGGAGGTACCCGAACAACCTCAAGAAGAAATAATACGGAAAATCAAAAAGAAGAAAATAAAGAAACCCGAAGAAGAGTTAAAACCCGAGGAACAACCTGAATTAGAAGAAAAAGAAGAAAAGCCTGAGGAAGAAGTACAGGAAACAGAAGTAACAATTAAACGAAAGAAAATACGTAAGAAGAAACCTAAAGAAACGGAAGAGGAAGAAAAAGAAACTCCTGAGGAAGTCCCAGTAGAGGAAAAGAAAGAGAAACCAAAGAAACCTGTTAGAATAGGGAAGAAACTAATTCAACCTATGACGATTGAACATAAAAAGGTTGCACCTCAGAAACTAATAATAACGGCACCACAAGATGCTCCTGTCAATTTTGCCGAAATAAAATTACGTAAACCCAAAATTCCAACTAAGAAAGTACCAAAACCTGGAAAACTACCTAAATTTTTGCTGAAGAGCAGAATTCAACACATTCCTTTCCCTCCACAGGCCGAATCAGAACAAAAACCAATACTTTCCACTCGAAAACCAGACTTCAAAGACAATGGTGTACTTTCGAGAAATGTAGCAGATGCTGAAAAAGTTCTTAAAACCAAAAGAAGGAAACTTAAAGATGTTGAAAAAGACTTAGAAGGTCTTGAGAAACTAGATTTGGAACTTGATGAAATTAAGAAACCAGAGCTGGAAAAAGTTGACGACGAGTACAAATACCAACGGGTGCCAAAGAAACCCAAAGACGAAGCCAAGGAAGAACCACAGCCGATAAAATTAGGCAAAGGAAAAATTCCTGAACAAAAAGAGGAAATTGAAGAGGTTAAGCTAAAAAAGATTCCTAAGAAACCGAAGGAACTCGAAACAGAGGAAGAAAAGAAGCCGAAAAAAGAAAAACCAGAAGAGAAACCCATCAAAGAAAAACTAGAAAAAGAGGCACCTAAATTATCGCCGTTTGAACCATACGACATCGACAGAGAAGAACCAGAAAGAGAAGAACTAGAACTACCAGAACAAGAAAAACCTGACAAAGAAGTTCCCGAAAAGAAAGAAGTCAAACCAAAGAAGCCAAAGAAGGTTAAGCCAGCACCGGAAGTAATAGAAATACCATTAGAAAAGGGACCGCCTAAACCTAAAGAGGAAGAAGAACAACCTGAAGTTAAATTTAGAATACCTAAACGGGATAAGCCCGAAGAAGAACCTGAACAAATTCAACTGAAACCATTCACTAAACCTAAACCTGAAGAAGAAACCACTGCGCCGGAACTAACTGTAGGTAAACCAGAAACTATTCCGACAGGAGAACGTGAAGTTGATGAAATAGAATTCAAACCAACAAAACCCAAGAAAAAAGTAAGAGGTAAGAAAACAACTCCGGAAACAACGGAAGAAATCGAAGGTCTTCCAGCTGAAGCTCCAGAAGAAGAACAACCTGAAGAAATCGAAGAAAAACCAGAAGAGACACCTGAGGAAAAACCCGAAGAAAAGGTAGAAAAAATTAAGAAAAAGAAACCTAAAAAACCAGAAGAAAAGAAGGAAGATATTGTAGAAGAAATCAAACCTGAGATAATAGAAGAGAAACCGGAGGAAACTAAACCAGAAGAAATACCCGAAGAAGTACCTAAAGAAGAAGAAATTACCGAAGTTACGGTAGAAAAGCGAAAGAAAATTATAAAGAAAAAGAAACCTAAAGAAACCCCAGAAGAAACTAAAGAAGAAACAACCGAAGCTCCAGTAATTGAAGAAATTCCGGAAGAAAAACCAGAAGAAGTACCCGAGGAAAAGGAAGAGGAAGTAACTGAAGTCACTGTAGAGAAACGAAAGAAAATTATAAAGAAGAAAAAACCAAAGGATGTTCCTGAAGAAACCAAGGATGAAATTCCCGAAGCTCCAATAATTGAGGAAGTTCAGGAAGAAACACCTGAAGAGAAACCAGAAGAAGTACCCGAAGAAAAGGAAGAGGAAGTAACTGAAGTCACTGTAGAGAAACGAAAGAAAATTATAAAGAAGAAAAAACCAAAGGATGTTCCTGAAGAGACCAAGGAAGAAATTCCCGAAGCTCCAATAATTGAGGAAGTTCAGGAAGAAACTCCTGAAGAAAAACCAGAAGAAATACCCAAAGAAAAGGAAGAAGAGGTGACTGAAGTTATAATAGAGAAACGAAAGAAAATTATAAAGAAGAAGAAGCCTAAAGATGTACCCGAAGAAACCACTGAAGAAATTCCCGAGGCTCCTGTAATAGAAGAAATTCCGGAAGAAAAACCAGAAGAAGTACCCGAAGAAAAGGAAGAAGAAGTAACTGAAGTTACTGTAGAGAAACGGAAGAAAATTATAAAGAAGAAAAAACCGAAGGATGTTCCAGAAGAAACTAAGGAAGAAATTCCCGAAGCTCCAATAGTCGAGGAAATTCAGGAGGAAATTCCAGAAGAAAAAGCAGAGATACCCGAAGAAAAAGAAGAAGAGGTAACTGAAGTTACTATAGAGAAACGAAAGAAAATTATCAAGAAAAAGAAACCTAAGGACGTTCCTGAAGAAACGAAGGAAGAAATTCCCGAAGCTCCAGTAATCGAAGAAGTTCCGGAAGAAATTCCCGAAGAAAAACCAGAAGAAGCACCTGAAGAAAAAGAGGTTACTGAAGAAATTGTAGAGAAACGAAAGAAAATTATCAAGAAAAAGAAACCTAAGGACGTTCCTGAAGAAAAAACGGAAGAAATTCCCGAAGCTCCAGTGATCGAAGAAGTTCCGGAAGAAATTCCAGAAGAAAAGCCTGAGGAAAAACCAGAAGAAGTACCTGAAGAAAAAGAGGTTGCTGAAGAAATTGTAGAGAAACGAAAGAAAATTATCAAGAAAAAGAAACCTAAGGACGTTCCTGAAGAAACGAAGGAAGAAGTTCCTGAAGCTCCAATAATCGAGGAAGTTCCTGAAGAAATTCCCGAAGAAAAACCAGAAGAGGCACCTGAAGAAAAACCAGAGGAGGTGCCTGAAGAAAAAGAGGTTACTGAAGAAATCATAGAGAAACGAAAGAAAATTATTAAGAAGAAGAAACCTAAAGAAGTTCCTGCAGAAACCAAAGAAGAAATTCCCGAAGCGCCAGTACCTGAAGAAGCTCCGGAGGAAATTCTCGAAGAGAAACCTGAAGAAAAGCCAGAACAAATACCTGAAGAACAGGAGATCCCTGAAACAATTGTCGAGAAACGAAAGAAAATTATAAAGAAAAAGAAGCCTAAGGATGTCCCTGAAGAAATTCAACAAGAAATTCCCGAAGCTACGTTACCTGAAGAAGCTCCGGAAGAAATTCCTGCCGAAGAAATACCAGAGGAGCTCGAGGAAACTGAAGTGATAAAAGAAAAGCGCAAGAAGATTATTAAGAAAAAGAAACCGAAGGAAACAACAGATGAAGTTCCCGAAGAAGCACCTACTGAAATTGCAGAAGAGAAACCAAAGGATGAAGTTAAAGAAAAGCCTAAGAAACGGGTTAAAGTTGGAAAACAACTTATTGAACCGCAGACAATCGATAGGAAAGAAGTTAAGCCTCAAAAATTAATAATTACTGCTCCAAAAGATGCTCCTGTGAATTTTGCGGAAATAAAACTGAAAAAGCCGAAAATACCTCAGAAGAAAGAATCAAAAGTGAAGCTCCCCAAATTCCTCTTAAAGAGTAGAATAAATCACATACCTTTCCCACCTGCATCAGAAGCAGAACAAAAACCAATTCTGACAGTCCGTAAACCTGATCTCAAAGATAATGGAGTCCTTTCAAGAAACATGAAAGATGCTGAAAAAGTTATTAAAACTAGACGCCGTAAACTTAAAGATGTAGACAAAGACTTACAAGACTTGGAAAAACTTGATCAGGAATTCGATGAACTCAAAAAACCAGAATTAGAATCGGTTGATGAAGAATTCAAATACCAAAGAAAACCGAAGAAACCAAAAGAAGAAAAGGAAGAAGGTGCACCGTTGAAAATTGGAAAAGGTAAAGTGCCTCAGCCTGAAGAGCAGCCCGAAGAAGTAAAACTAAAGAAGATTCCGGAGAAACCTAAGGAAGTTCCCGAGGAAAAAGAAGAGAAACCAAAGAAAGTGAAACCCGAAGAAGATAAAACTGTAAAGAAACCAGACAAAGAAGAACCTAAACTGAAACCTTTCGAACCGTATGATATCGATCGGGAGAAACCGGAATTAGAAGAATTAGATTTACCAAAAATAGAAGAAACAGATAAACCTGTACCTGAGAAGAAAGAACCTAAACCTGCGAAAACAAAGAAACCAAAACCATCTCCGGAGACCGTTGAAATTCCTATTGAGAAGGGAGTTCCCAAACCCAAACCAGAAGAAGAGCAACCTGACGTCAAATTCAGAATACCTCACAGGGATAAACCAGAAGAAGAGCCTGAAAAGATCACATTGAAACCGTTTGAAAAACCTAAACCTGAGGAAGAAGAAAAAGCTCCAGACTTGACTGTAGGAAAACCGGAAACCATACCGACGGGTGAAAACGAAATTGATGAAATAAAACCTCTAAAACTAAAGAAAAAGAAAGTCAAGAAAGTCACCCCGGAAGACAAAATAGAAGCACCGGAAGAAGTATCAGAAGTACCGGAAGAAGTACCTGAGGAAACACCTGAAGAAGTGCCGAAAGAAGAAAAGCTGGAAGAAGTACCTGTAAAAGTTAAGAAACCTAAGAAACAAAAACCTGAAAAACCGGAAGAGATTCCTATAGAAGAAGCACCTAAAGAAGAAATCGAGGAAAAACCTGAAGAAGTAGAACAAAAGCCAGAAGAAATCGAAATTGTTGAAAAACACAAAAGAATAATTAAGAAAAAGAAACCTAAAGAAAAGGTAGAAGAAGAAATTCCAAAAGAAGTTCCTGAAGAAAAGGAAGAGAAACCTGCTAAAGTAGTAAAGAAAGGGAAAAAGATATTTAAACCTTCTCCAATAGAAACACATGAGGTTAAACCACAGAAACTAATAATAACTGCTCCAAAGGATGCTCCAGTTGACTTCGCTGAGATTAAATTAAAGAAACCTAAAGCACCAGTGAAGAAGGAAATCAAAGGTGTCCGACTACCTAAATTCTTACTTAAAAGCAGAATTAACTACGTTCCATTCCCGCCACAAAACGAGGCTGAACAGAAACCGGTTCTATCAGTACGAAAACCTGATCTCAAAGACAATGGCGTTCTATCTAGAAACATGAAAGATGCTGAGAAAGTTATGAAAACGAAACGCAGAAAACTTAAAGACCTTGACAAGGACCTTCAAGATCTAGAAAAACTAGATGCTGAATTAGGAGAGCCGGAAAAACCTGTACTTGAAAAAGTTGACGACGAATACAAATACCAAAAACCTCAAAAGAAACCCAAAGAGGAAGATAAAGAAGAAATTAAACCAATCAAATTAGGAAAGGGCGAAGTTCCAAAAGTGGAAGATGTCATTGAAGACGTGAAGTTAAAGAAGGTGCCACAAAAACCTAAAGAAGAAACAGAAGAAGTCACTGAAAAACCAAAGAAACCAAAAACAGAGGAGACAACTAAACCAGAGAAATTAGACAAGGAAGAACCAAAACTAAAACCGTTTGAACCGTACGACATAGAAAGAGAAAAGCCGGAAAAAGAAGTACTTGAACTTCCTGAAGATGAGAAACCGGAAAAGGAAATTCCAGAGAAGATTGAGGCGAAACCAAAGAAGTCTAAGAAGCCTAAACCGGAACCCGAAAAGATAGAAATTCCACTGGAACCTGGCAAACCCAAACCTCCAGAAGAAGAAGAACAACCAGAGGTTAAGTTCAGAATACCAAAAAGAGATAAACCCGAGGAAATTCCTGAAGAGATAAAACTCAAACCGATTCCAAAACCAAAACCAGAGGAAGAAGAAAAAGAAGCAGAACAAACAATTGGGAAACCAGAAACCATACCGACTGATGAAATGGTGCCGGACGAAATAGAGGGTAAACCTGCAAAACTGAAAAAGAAGAAACTAAAGAAAAAACCGAAAGAAGATATAACAGAAGAAATAAAACCAACTGAAGAAGTTGAAGAAACACCTGAAGAAGTTGAGAAACCAGTGGAAGAGGAAAAACCAGTAGAAGAAGAAGAGAAACCGAAGAAGCCTGTTAAAGTTGGAAAACAACTTATACATCCCACTAAACTTGAAAGAAAAGAAATAAAACCACAAAAATTGATAATAACTGAAGAAGCGCCGGTCAATTTAAGTGAACTTAAGTTGAAGAAACCAAAAGTACCACAAAAGAAGAAAGAACCCAAGAGAGTAAAGTTACCTAAATTTTTATTGAAAAGCAGAATTGTCTTTGTAGACTTTCCTCCTCTCTCTGAAATTGAAAAACTGCCTAAAATATCAGAACTTACACCTGCTGTAAAAGACAATGGCGTCTTGTCCAGAAACATGAAAGACGCTGAAAAGGTAATAAAAACAAAGCGCAGGAAACTCAAAGACACAGACAAAGATTTAGATGATTTGGAGAAGCTCGACTTAGAATTTGATGACACCAAAAAACCGGAATTAGAAAAGGTTGACGACGAATACAGGTATAAGAAAGAACCCAAAAAACCAAAAGAAGAAGAAAAAGAAGAACCGAAACCCGTTAAAATTGGAAAAGGTAAAGTTCCTGAAAAGAAAGAAGAGGTAGAGGAACCTGTTAAACTGAAGAAAATTCCGGAAAAACCGACTGAAATTAAAGAGGAACCTGTACCCAAAACTAAACCGAAAGAAGAGGAAGAGCCAACAAAAGAAAAGAAGGAACCTCGCGAATATCCAGAAGTTACACCATTTGAACCATACGACATCGAAAGGGAGTCTCCAGAAAAAGAAGAATTGGAGTTGCCAGATTGGGAAAAGCCGGAGAAAGAAAAACAAGAGGAAGAGAAACCAAAGCCCAAGAAAGCAAAGAAACCTAAACCTGCACCAGAAAAGATAGAAATACCTCTGGAGAAAGGTCCTCCGAAACCAAAGGAAGAGGAGGAACAACCTGAAGTTAAATTTAGAATTCCTCAAAAGGAAAAACCTGAAGAACAACCGGAAACAATTCAGCTCAAACCGTTTAAGAAACCGGAACCGGAAGAAGAAGCCGAGGAACCAATAATTACTCTCAAAAAACCTCCAGAAGAGAAACCCGTCGAAGAGAAAGAGGAAGTAACAATAGAAAAAGTTATCAAACCTAAAAAGAAAGTAAAAGGAAGAAAAACCACGCCTGCAGTAAAAGATGAAACAGAAGGTTATCCGGAATATACTGAGGGTGTTCCGGAAATAGAAGAAGTAGAAAGCGAAGAAGAAATTCCAGAAGATGAGAAACCAGAAGAAGAAGAAGAGAAGCCAGAAGAAATAACACAGGTGGAGCAAGTTGTCATCAGAAGAAAGAAGCCTAAAAAACCAGTTGAAAAACCGGTAACTGAAGAAGTCCCGGAGGAAGTAACAATTACAAAGCCACAGGAAGTGAAAGAAGTTCCGGAAGAAGAAATAACAATAGAGAAGCCGAAAGAGGAAGTTACCGAAATAATAGAAAAAGTTACAATCAAAAAGAAAAAACCAAAGAAACCAAAAGATGAAGAAGCACCAACTGAAATTACAATTCAAAAACCAGAAGAACAAGAAAAGCCACAAGAAACAGCCGAAATCACGGAAGAGATTGTTTTAAAGAAAAAGAAACCAAAGAAGCCAATTACAGAAGAAGCACCCGTCGAGGTTACAATTAAAAAACCTGAAAAAGTTGAAGAAAAACCAGTAGAAGAAGTAGCAGAAATCGAGATACCAATAGAAGAAAAACCATCAGAAGAGAAACCGGCAGAGGAAAAACCACCAGAAGAAAAACAAGAAGAAATCACTGAAATTAAGGTCATCAAAAAGAAAAAGCCAAAGAAACCTGAAGATAAACCAAAAGAAGAAAAACCAATAGAGGAAAAACCGGAAGAGGAGAAACCATTAGAAGAAAAACCGGAAGAAGAGAAACCATTAGAAGAAATACCGAAGGAAGAAAAACCAGTGGTGGTACTAGAAGAAAAACCAGAGGAAATCACTGAAATTAAGGTCATCAAAAAGAAAAAGCCAAAGAAACTCATAGAAGAAATACCGGCAGAAGAAAAGCCAGCAGAAGAAAAACCATTAGAGGAAGTAGCAGAAGAGAAACCAGTCGAAGAAGCACCTTCTGAAGTAAGTGAAAAACCGGAAGAAATTGTAGAAATTAAAGAAGAGGTCATTATTAAAAAGAAAAAGCCAAAGAAACTTGCAGAAGAGAAGCCTGTAGAGGAAAAACCGACGGAGGAGAAACCAGCGGAAGAAAAATTGGTGGAAGAAAAACCAGAAGAAGAAAAGCCGGTTGAAGAAGAAAAACCAGAAGAAATTGTAGAGCAAGTTATCATCAAAAAGAAGAAACCAAAGAAAATTGTGGAAGAAGAAGTTCCAGCTGAAGTAAAAATACAAAAGCCAGAAGAACCAGAGAAACCACTCGAAGTTACAGAAGTTACTGAAGTTGTCATTAAGAAAAAGAAACCGAAGAAACCTGTTGAAGAAGAAATTCCTGCTGAAATAACACTCAAAAAGCCAGAGGAACCGGAACAGGTTGAGGAAGAAGTAGTTATTAAAAAGGAAAAGCCAAGGAAGCCAGAAGAAGAAGAAGCACCGGCAGAAATAACCATTAAGAAACCCGAGATACCCGAAAAACCAGAAGAGGTTACAGAAATTACAGAAGAGGTTATCATTAAGAAGAAGAAAAAACCAAAGAAGCCGGTGGAAGAAGAAGAAGTCCCAGCTGAGATAACTATACAGAAACCTGTAGTTCCAGAGAAACCGGAAGAAGTAACAGAAGTTACTGAGGTTATTATCAAGAAAAAGAAACCTAAGAAGCCCGAGGAGGATGAAGTTCCAGCTGAAATAACGATCAAAAAGCCAATAGAACCAGAAAAGGTCGAAGAGGAAGTTACTATCCAAAAAGAAAAGCCTAAAAAGCCAGAGGAGGAAGAAGCTCCGGCAGAAATAACCATTAAAAAGCCTGAAGAACTGGAGAAACCGGAAGAAGTCACAGAAGTCAAAGAAGAAATCGTTATTAAAAAGAAGAAACCAAAGAAACCTGTAGAAGAAGAAATACCAACCGAAGTACCAACAGAAAAGCCAGAAGAAGTTGAAAAGCCGGAAGAAGCGAAACCTGCAGAAAAGAAACCAGAAGAAGAAATACCGGTCGAAGAAAAACCAAAAGAAATTACAGAGGTCACTGAAGTTGTTATTAAGAAAAAGAAACCAAAGAAACCTAAGGAAGAGGAAGTACCTGCTGAGGTAACGATTAAGAAGCCAGAGGAACCCGTAAAAGTAGAAGAAGAAGTCGTTATCAAAAAAGAAAAACTGAGAAAACCGGAAGAGGAAGAAGCACCCGCTGAAATAACCATCAGAAAAGTTGAGTTACCCGAGAAACCAGAAGATGTTACAGAAATAACGGAAGAAATTATTATCAAAAAGAGAAAACCAGAGAAACCTGTGGAAGAAGAAGTTAGTACGGAAGTAACAATACAAAAGCCAGAAGAAGGAGAAAAACCGCAAGAAATATCAGAAATTACTGAAGAAGTTATTATTAAGAAAAAGAAACCGAAAAAGAAAGTCGAAGAAGAAGTTCCAGCTGAAATAACGATCAAAAAACCAGAAGGACCAGAAACAGTCGAAGAAGAGGTCGTCATTAAAAAAGAGAAGCCTAAAAAACCTGAAGAAGATGAGGCGCCGGCAGAATTAACCATCAAAAAGCTTCAAATACAGGAAAAACCTGAAGAAACTACAGAAGTCACGGAAGAAGTAGTTATCAAAAAGAAAAAGCCAAAGAAACCAGTGGAAGAAGAAACTCCAGAAGCAGAAATAACAATACAAAAACCAGAAGCACCCAAAAAGCCAGAAGAAACAACGGAGATCACTGAAGAAGTCGTTATAAAGAAAAAGAAACCCAAGAAACCTGTCGAAGAAGAAGTTCCGGCTGAGATAACAATTAAGAAGCCTGCAGTACCTGAAACTACTGAAGAAGAAATTACGATCAAGGAAGAAAAACCGAAGAAACCCGAAGAAGAAGAGGCGCCTGCGGAACTAACCATAAAGAAACTGGAAATAATTGAAAAACCAGAAGAAACTACTGACATTACAGAAGAAATCATAGTTAAAAAGAAAAAACCGGAGAAACCTGCAGAAGAAGAAACGCCTACAGAAGTACTAATACAAAAGCCTGAAGAACCAGAAAAGCCGAAAGAAACGGAAACTACTGAAGAAGTAATTATTAAGAAAAAGAAACCGAGAAAGCCCGTTGAAGACGAAGTTCCTGCTGAAATAACAATCAAGAAGCCCGAAGTGCCTGAGCAAGTAGAAGAAGAAGTTGTCATTAAGAAAGAAAAGCCTATGAAACCCGAGGAGGACGAAGCTCCGGCTGAAATAACGATAAAGAAATATGAAGTAGTTGAAAAACCCGAAGAAATCACGGAAACCACTGAAGAAGTGGTTATTAAAAGGAAAAAGCCCAAGGAACCTGTGGAAGAAGAAACTTCGGCAGAAGTAACATTAAAGAAAGAAGTACCTGAAAAGACGGAAGAGGTTTCCGAAACTACGGAAGTTACTATTAAAAAGAAGAAACCAAAGAAGCCAGTTGTTGAGGAAGCTGCAGATGAAGTAACAATAAAGAAGATAGTGCCTCAGGCACCTGAAGAAGTTACAGAAGAAGAAATTACAGTGCCTAAACCAACTAAAAAGCCGGAGGAAGAAACTACCGATGAAGTCACTATTAAAAAACCAAAGCCCAAAGAAGAAGTTGAAGAAGAAATTACTGTGGAAAAGAAACCTGAGAAGCCAGAAGAAGAGGCGGCAGATGAACTAACTATTAAGAAATACAAACCAGTAGATGAAACTGAGGTGACAGAGAAAATTACTAAGAAGAAACCAAAGAAACCAACTGAAGAAGAAGCAGCGGACGAAATAACAATTAAGAAAATAGTTGTGCAGAAGCCGAAAGATGAAGAAGAAGTCACCGAAGAAGTAACAATTAAGAAAAAGCCAGAAGAAACTACAGAAACAGAAGAAGTCATCAAGAAGAAACCAAAGCCGACAGAGGAAGAAGCGGCTGACGAAGTTACTATTAAGAAGTATGTACCGCAAGAAGCTCCTGAAACTACAGATGTTGCCGAAGAAGTAACAATTAAGAAAAAGAAGCCACCAAAAGTAGTTGAGGACGAAGCTGGCGATGAAATTACAATCAAGAAACTTGTTCCACAAAAACCTCCAGAAATAGATGAAGAGCCCGAAGTAGAAGTAACGTTAAAGAAGCCAACAGAGGCGGAAGGAGACGTTGCACAGGAATTCACGGTAAGGAAACGCCCACCTCCAAGACCTCCAACTATCGAGGAACACGCACAAGAAATAACCATCAAGAAACTGAAACCAGTCAAGAAGAAGCAGGAAATTCCAGAATACACAGAAGTAGAAACTGTAACCTTTAGGCCAAGAGTAACGAAAACGAAAGAAGAAGTCGAGCAAGAATTCAGAATTCAACTCGACTCATACCAAGAAGAGGAAATATCTATGTCAGGTAAAGTAAGAATACCCAAAAAGAAGCCTCTTACATACTCTGAGGAAGCCGGAGAAGAAACGATCAAAATCAGGAAAGAAATCGAGGAAGAAGGTCCGACCATCGAGGAAATTATAGACGATGGCAGCTATGCTGAAGAACTTCCATACGATGAAGAAGAAAGCTACCATGTGCCCTTGAGAAGGAAGTCTAAACCTGAATATGCCATTCAGGAAGAAGAAGAAGTTTCAATTGAGGTCAAAAAGCGAAAACCCAAACCCAAAACCACAGATTACGAAGAAGAGTCCCTCACGTTGAAACCAAAGAGGAAACCATCTCAACCAACTTACGAGCAAGGTTTCTGTACTATAATATCTCACGCAGTAATTTCAGAGCTTTTTTTATTTAATTTATTTGTTTTATTTCTTTACGCCCTTTCTCGCTCTTTAGTTTATACCCCCATTTAATATCGACCTATTCTGAAATATTGGTCTTGTAGAAGAAGCATCTTTAAGCATTACCAAGGAAAAAGAAATTTTCGAAGAAGATGTGGTCGAAGTTGTCGAAGGTGATGTTTTGTATTCCATCTACTCATACATCGCTGAAGCAGAACAAGCAATAGACTTAGTAGAAGGTGAAAAGGTGTACGTCATCGACATGGATAATCCTGACTGGTGGTTCGTGAAAAAGCATTTAACTGAAGAAAAGGGTTACGTTCCAGCTCAATACCTCATGGATGAAACCAATTATACCATATACGTCCAAAAGAAATTGCACGAGAAAATCGATAAACTACCAGTATTTGAAAGTACGTTTCCTTTAGCTGATAGCCTTCATTTTTTATCTATCTTGTGTTTTCAGAGCCTAAACCTGATGAAAAATCCATGGCACCTCGCTTCATCGAGAAACTTCAACCCCAACATACCCCAGATGGTTATACTGTTCAATTCGAATGTCAAGTTGAGGGTATTCCGCGACCACAAATCACTTGGTTTAGACAGACTGCTGTCATCAAGCCTTCCAAAGACTTCCAAATGTACTATGACGAGGATAATGTAGCCACCTTGATAATTAGAGAAGTTTTCCCTGAAGACGCGGGCACCTTCACTTGCGTGGCCAAGAACTCAGCTGGTTTTGCTTCGAGCACCACAGAATTGGTAGTCGAGTATCCACTGTCTGATCACGGCTCTGACATCACCGGCCTCTCAAGAAGAAGCCTCTCCAGAGAATCATCACTGGCCGATATTCTAGAAGGTATTCCACCCACTTTCTCCAAGAAACCAAAAGCGCAATGCGTCGATGAGAAATCCGACGTAGTCATCGAGTGCAGACTGATCGCAGTTCCAGAGCCCGAAATTATTTGGCGCTTCAATGGAAGAAGAATCAAATCCGAAAAGAACGTTACAATCATCCACGAATCGGATATGCACATGTATAGCACCACACTAAAAATAAAGGAAGTGGAGAAGATACAGGAAGGTATCTACGAAATTAAAGCAAGAAACAGAGAAGGAGAATCTACGGTTAGGATACCTGTGAAAGTCAGAACTGGAGAGAAGGAACCACCACAAATATTGGAGCCACTGAAAAGCATAAATGTCAGAGAGGGTGACAGTGTCATTCTCAGTACTATGATAGTGGGCAATCCCACACCAAGAATTACCTGGTATAAAAATGGAGAACCAATTACGAGACCAACTCCCAAAAAAGACGGAAACCAACATACATTGACAATAATCAAAACTACCAAAGAGGATACCGCTGAGTACACTGTTAAAGCAGTAAATTCCTTAGGAACAGCTGAAACCACCGCCCTACTTACAGTCGAAGGTAAACTCTTTTCACTTTGGGTCACAGCTTGGCTCTTGAAAATAACGCTTCCGCTGAAGATTTCTAAAACGCTAATATATTGTAGATTTCAAATAAAATATTGCCGAAAAAATTGCTTCATTTTGTGCTCCCATCCCAGTTTGCTTTAAGACACAAATTTGAATTGCATATAAATAATCTTTGTTGTTTCAGAATGTCCTATTCCCAAACCTGAACCACCGATATTCGTTGAACGATTCCAAGAACAAAGCGTGCCGGAGAAAGGCACCCTTAAGCTCTACGCAAAAGTCATCGGCAATCCAGTACCGGAAGTGAGTTGGTTGAAAAACAACGAACCTTTAAAACCATCACCAAGAGTGAAAATGTCTTACGACGGCGAGAACATCGAGCTGACCATCAAAGACGCCAACTCCGAGGTGGATTCCGGTGATTACAAATGCGTCGCAATAAATCCAATAGGAAAGACGTCGCATGGTGCAAGAATAACAGTAGACGTCGACAAGGTCAAATTCACGAAGAAACTGCGGGAGACCTACGAAATAACAGAACGTGAGACGTTAACTATGGAATGCGAAACATCGCATACCGTTTCGACCAAATGGTGGCATAATAGCAAAGAGATCAGCGGAATGGACCATCGCGTACCAATTCAAGATGGAAAAACACATAAGCTGCTAATCAAGAACGTCACCACCAGAGACACAGGTCACTATAAATGTACCGTCAAAGACCAAAAGACAGAAACCACCGTGACAGTACACGAAAGGAAGCCAGAGTTCGTGCGCAAGCTGCAAGACTTGGAAGTTACAGAAAAGGAAGTCGCCATCTTGGAAGTCGAGATCACTTCGGAAACAGCCGATGTAATCTGGCAGAGAGATGGACAACCCATTCCAGTCACCGACGACAAATACGTTGTAGAAAAAGAAGGTGGCGTCAGAAAATTATTGATACGAAGCACATCGATACATGATGAGGGCGAATACACCTGCGTCCTTACTGAAGAAGAGTGCACGGCTGAAGTTACCGTAATCGAGCTACCACCAGAAATAATATCTACCTTACAAGACCAGACGGTGGTTAAAGGCGAAAAGGCCGTTTTTGAAATCGAACTAACCAAAGGAGACGCTTTAGTTTCATGGTTCAAGGATGGAAACGAAATTCAATTTTCCGAACACATACAGTTATCCATCGACGGCAAACGTCAGAAACTGAAAATCTACAATTGCGAGCCGAAAGACGCCGGTATATATTCCTGTCAAGTTGGAATCCAGGAATCCACGGCCAAGCTTACGGTATACGAGCCAACCCTAACATTCCTTAGAAAACTACCCGAAGAGACAAGAGTGCCCTTGGGTAATGACGTCGAATTGATTGTGGAACTCTCCAGATCAGACGTTGAAGTCCAATGGTTGAAGAATGGACAAATCATCAAGAAGACTACACGTTTCACCAAGGTCGTCGAGAATACAGTTAGGAAACTAGTTATAAAGAAAGTCACACGCGAAGATGAGTGCGAATACACTTGCATAGCTGAAGACATAAAAACATCTACGAAATTAATAGCAGAAGGTGAGTTTGCGGTACCTCAAATTATATGTTTTTCTTTATTAATCCCTTTACTTTTAGAAAAACCTTCACCACCAAGAGGACCACTGGATGTTTCTGGAATGAGCGCAACTTCCTTCACACTAACCTGGCAGCCATCAGAGTATGATGGTGGTAGTCCCATCATAGAATACATTGTTGAGATGAAGGAAACCACGCAAAAGGAGTTCAAGAAGATCGGTGCCACAAAAGGCGATGTCACCAACATTCCTGTTAATTACCTACAGAAGGACCATGGATATAACTTTAGAATCACGGCCAGAAATTCCGTTGGAACCAGCGAACCTTATCTACCATCAGACACGATTGTTGCAGGTTCCAGGATAAGTA
The DNA here is from genome assembly GCA_036172665.1 of Prosopocoilus inquinatus. Taxonomy (NCBI): domain Eukaryota; kingdom Metazoa; phylum Arthropoda; class Insecta; order Coleoptera; family Lucanidae; genus Prosopocoilus; species Prosopocoilus inquinatus. The sequence goes on from CM069873.1 coordinate 7,819,434, forward strand.
AGTAACTTTTTGACCTTGCTAACCGCTTTAATCTCTCTACCTATCCCCGCTTCATGCTTTTGCTTATTAGGGATTAATTACGAGTTTGCAAAAACCGACGAAACTTTATACTGCTTGCTGGGCTTTTTTCCACCTTCCAAAATTAAGCACAACAGTAAGTGGGTGTCCCTTTAAGCACTGAACTGCATGGTGAGATAAATCTGTATTTTAGCACCACCTTCACCTCCGAATAACCTACACGTGAAAGAATTCACAAGCAGAAGCTGTACCATCAAGTGGGAGCCACCGGTTAATACAGGAGGCAGCGAGCTTACTGGATATGTAGTGGAAAAGAAGCTCGAGTTTGTGCCGAAGTGGGAAAAAGTCGCCACGCTTGAAACATTCACGCTAGAATACACTGTGGAAAACCTGAAAGACAAAGGAGAATACCGTTTCCGTGTGTTTGCTGAAAATGCGATCGGTCTCAGCGTTCCAGCGACCACAGAAATAGTTCCGTTGAGAACGCACGCAAGTAAGTTTAAGTGTGACCGAAATGTTGGAAGCGAAAAAAAATACGATTCACGTTTTTAGCCGTACCATCACCACCTACTGCGCCTTTGGAGATTAGAACGATCGGTCCAAACGCCATAGTAATTGAATGGGGGGCGCCCGAAAGTGACGGTGGTGCACCATTGGAAGGATACAACATCGCCATCAGAGATACAAAGAAGACCATGTGGATGGAAATCGGGCGTGTTTCTAAGGGAGTGCAAAAGTTCACAATTAGAGACTTACAAGAAGATCATGACTATCTCATAAGGATATTCGCTAGGAACGAAATTGGCCTGAGCGAGCCCTTAGAATCTGATGAGCCCATCAAGGTCCTTCCATCCGGTGGTAAGTTCTTTGAATTCTATCAACGGTCGCATGAATGTCTATGTCCTGTCCGTGTTTAAACGCGTAGAAAAGTGGCAAACTAATTTTTCGGTTTTTGCAGAGGATCCTTTGGCTTACTATGTAATAGTGGACAGGAAGTAAAAAAAAAAATAGGTGATGACTTGTATGTCCGCATGATTTTTAGTGACATCTTCATTGACGTCTATCCAATGTTTTGTACAGTCTTCATCTTATCTGAGGAATCCATTTCTGCATTGCATAAAATCGTTCTCAGATTTTTTTTGATTCTTGTTACCCTTTTCTACCATGATGCGATGAAAGAAAACTGCCTTTGAATATCTGTAATGTCCCTGATTTGCATAAAGTAAACCAAATTCAGTATTGTGTGCATGAAATCAGATCAAATCAAGTGGAATTTGACGTGACTGGATTAGTTTGGTTCAGTAAGCATGCGACTGCTCAAATCCAATTTCCTCGAAATTTGCAGTTTCTTCGCAAAATAGGCATTCAAGGTAATAAAGTGGCCGCCCCTTTTAACCACTGTAAATTTCAGATGCTGATCAAGAAGACTTTAGAGAAGTTACAGATCGCGATCGCTCGTACAGCACGGAAACGACAACATCTTGGATGAGGGAGAACAACATGGACGCAGACATTTATACCTACGCAAGAGGAAATTTGCTGCGAAAAGACGAATACTTCTTCAAAATATGGTGTAATGCCAAGAAATTATTTAAATAAATTGCTATTCGTTATAACAAATATATTTAGAAAAAAAAAATACTCGCCGTTTCACTGTATTAAATTCATAGGTGCAATGTAACGGCGTGAATTTTTTTTATTTTGATAAAGTTGTACATAATTCTGAAAACTTAGATATGACATGTAGTTATTTTTATATGTATCGACGAAACTTTCTCGATTTGACATAGTAAAAGTCTGATTAGCTGGAATCAGGTATCTTTAGTAGGTGAAGAAACTGCACGCATGGAGAACAAAAATGAAAATAAAACTAAATTTCTTGCTCTTATAGGGAGGTTTAGTTTTAAGAACAGCATTTGCGAATTGCGACCCCCGAACGAAGAGCGCCGTTTCGAACCTACTAAACGTATCTTCATTCGCTCCTACTTTAAAACTGACCCCGTCAATATTGTAATACTGTGATAAGAATGTGTAAATCCCGACTCGAGTTGTGTGCCTTATATATATTATTAATTAATTAAAGAGATTATAAACGATTATTACCAATGAAATGAATAGCGATTGCATCCTCGCATTAACGTATAATAAATAGTTTTGCGCTTGTTGTATGTACGCATACGACACGTTGATTTTTTTGATTTATTGTTTTCGTTTAGGTACTATAAATTTTAAAGGCTTGCGAACCCTTTTTTTGAAACCTCTTAAGTTAAGCTCAACTAACTCGAAATGAATTCTCTGCGCGTTTTCCTTCCGGGAGAAAATATAGGTGCATAAAAATCGAAAACGCGAGGAAAACGGTGGAGAATTAATTTTTGGTTTTTCTATTGTATTTATTTATTATAACATTCAATAAAAATAAAATTATTAATTTCGTTTCGTTTTTCATTATGTTCATACACCCGATTAAATAAATTATCGGCAGACACACACAAAAATTTGTAAATGCAAAATAGATTATACTCTGAGAAACAAATCTTTTGCATTTTATAACTTGAGATAACTTTACAATTATGAATGAAAAAGAAAACGAGAAAAAAGAAACATAAATGACCTTATCATGCAATTATCTTAACAGAAACCAAGGACAAAGGAATAATATGCAGGCAAATAACAGTTTAGGTAGTGACATTTCGCGGCCAGTTGTAGAAAATAGTGACCAATTTGTTACAAAGCACCCAGTCATTGCCAAGGAGGACCCAAATGGGGCCGGAATAGCTGCCCAGGGAAAGCTCGAAAAATTCACTGGCTTGCAACTAATTTCTTGCAATATGCACACATTGTTTATCCATGGCAACGCTCGAAAATGTCCTAAGTCTGGTAATAACTACGGTCTGCGTATCTAACAATAACTTACGTGGCGTGTGATAACAAATTTACACTTTATTAGCTAAAAAATCTACTAGGGCGTTCCACTCTTAAAAATGCAGTACGGGTCTTATGGAGAATTCAGAGAGATAAAGATAGCTTTATTGAAAAACTATGAAAGATAGAAAGGGACGCATATAGCCGTATTTCTTACTAAGGTTGGACTTTGCCAGTATCAAAAATCTTTGTTTCGTTAGCTAAAATCACTGTAGGTTGTTCATTTCCACGTAAATCTCATGACGAAAAGCAAAAATAAAGGCGAAAAATAACACGCGTGTCCGCAAGGGCGAAAATTATTAAGTTGAAAGCCACTTACGCTTGATGTGTCGGAGACTCGATTCACTCGGTTCACTGAAGTTAATAACAGCAACGACATGAATAAACTTAAACAACATCCCAGGAAGCCACCATAATTGAACCGAAAAGTAATTAATTCTTAAAAACTAATTTCTAATAAATTAATTTCAAATTGTCAAACAAGCGTCGGTACCCGTAACCATAATAACGCCGAATAGATGGCGCTACTTTCGCGACAATTAATTAAATACTGTGTCTGATGATTTTAAATTAATCAAAATCAGAAAGAGTTGTTGCTTTTTGTATTGGTTTACAAATACGAAGGGAAATCTAAAATATTAAAGTGTAGTAAGAAGTACTAAAATATGCAGGTAAAAACGTATGTCCCTAAACTGCAAGTTTACAAAGTTTGGTCAAACAAGAATCCAATGATTGATGATTATAAGAATTACGCATAAAATTAAGCTGCTAATCATTTATATTATATTCAATTTGTTTTACTTTATTCATGCTTGCGTGAAACGACTTTTAAAATAAAAATACACCACGCCAACTTCAAGTCGATGGATATCAGCTTATGGTTTTGGCTTGTTAAAATAATCAAAATTGCTATTAGCGTTCAAACTAACACAAGTGGATACCTTATGCGCCTTATGTTTGTTATTATGTAATTTAAAAGTAATACTCACAGCAATTTATTTGAAAAACTGGGACGAGAAATTTCAAACACCGAACCAAAACTAACTTCACGTCGCACTTTAAACGCGTCGGTTTACAAACAACAGGCCGTTAAATGGTGCGGCGGAAGTTTTGTTTTACTTCACCATGAAATGGCAGATTTTAACATAAACCTGAAGCAGTGCAGCGTGGTATTAAAGCCATGCACTCCGAAAATGAAGAAATGCTTCGTGAAGTTAGAGCGCGACTCCCGGAGTCGTTCAAGAAGTCCACTTTTCCACCACAAGGTGAACCAGACCAACCCTCCGAATCTCGCACATTTACAACTACAAGACTGTTTTACCTCGTTGGAACCATGCACCCCAAAAACAGACCCCGCCCTGACCACTCAGATAAAACAAGCAATCACCGAGAAAAACATCTTAACTACAAAGACCAAGACAAAATTCATATCTGCCCTCAACGAGCTTGAGGCGCTCAACAAAGAAAGCAGCAGGAAAAACCGGAAGAACCAGGCAGTCCAAGAAATCCTAGACAGCGAAGTTGCTTACATCAAGCAACTGGAACTCATTATAGATTTCTTTAAGAAACCACTTGCAGAACGGAATATTTTGATGCAAGACGACGCAGAGAAGCTCTTCGGTACAATCAGCACCATCTACAACGTCAACGAGGAGTTGTTAAACATGCTGAAAGAGAACCCCTCGGATGTTGGAAGGGCGTTTTCGAAAATCGCCCCTTTCTTTAAATTGTACTCTGCTTACGCCTACGATTACAAAATGATTTTGGACATCTTGCAGAGGAATGAGGCCGACAACGAGGAGTTTAGCAAGTTCATTCGGAACCAAGAAAGCAGGCCTGAGGTCCAAACGAAACTCTCTGCGTTACTTATCGCACCAATTCAGAGGATTCCGAGGTATTGTTTGTTGATTCGACAGGTTCTTGTGAATACATTACCAACAGAGGATGATTATGAAGTATTAAAGGGTATGTTACACTTTAATACTAGAGGCATATTAAAAAGGTGTAGGATACCGACTAGTGCAGAACTTTTCTGTGATTTTTAATATCTTCTGTAATTTGAATTGAATTTTTGTCTTAAGTAGTGAGGTGGTAATTAAATCAATGGATCAAGTAGAGATTTAAGTATTATATTGTAATGACTTCATTATTTTAAAAAGGAAAAAGATTATAATTTTATTTTCTTGTATAAATTTGATTTTAGTGTCTCTGAAAAAAGTCGAAGAATCTGCAAGGCACACTGACACTCTCGTCCACGAAAGAGAAAACAGCGAGCGCCTCCTAAACATACAGAATTCATTACAGAACAACATCCCTGTAATAATCCGCCCCGGTCGAAAACTGATAAAGGACGGGTACGTCGTAAAAATCGACGGTGCTCACAACACGCAGTCGTACTTGGTTGCGATGACCGACATTGTGATGCTGTGCAAAGTCAAGAAAGACAATTTGCAATCGAAGAACTCGTTAAAGTGCGCTTGCATTTTGCCTTTAAACAAGTGCAGGATCCGGCAGAACCCCACCTCTCGGAACATCGAAATCAGGTGTCTCAAAGAGGTACTAATGTTGTATGTTGAAAGACAAAATGACTTTGAAGAGTGGATCAAAATACTGAAGGCGTCGGTTACCGATTACCTTTTCAACCGACAGACGCTGCGGAAGGAAAGTTCGTCTAGGAAGCCTGCCTTTAAGAAAGACGTGGAGCAATATAGTGATCTTGGGCTTAGTCCTGGGAAGAGGCAGAGGAAGCGGAGGATTGAAGATTCTAACTTGGAGGTAAAATGTCTTAAGACCTTAACTTTATAAAATTTTGACACATTTTTCGAACAACAAACACAAACTGTTTTATTTTTTTTGTTCTAGCTTGAAAATGAAAACGTCCAGCGTAAGCGATGTGCTAGTGAAGATCGCAGATTTTATTCTCGGACGATACTGAAAAGAAAATGCATACGAGGAAGCAGTGTTTCTACTGCTGTTGATCAGAATCATAAGACAAATGATAGTCTTTTCCCTCTTCGATGCCATTACCTACCAGATGTACAAGAGAATGCAGAAAAAGTCAACAATGATGAACATATTGCTGCACCAGAGGAAAATACAACTAATACTGAAGACATCTTCGTTTTTGGTAAATCCAATAATCCTAACCGAGGTTTTAATTTTAAGATTTTAAATTTTTTTACTTGCATAGGAAATTCTTTTAAAAGAGTTTTCGGTTTTAAATAGCCGTACGTTTCTCTTTTCTTAATTGGACAATATCGAAGTTAAAAACAGCATTTGCCAATTAATTTAAGTTAACATTTTATATGAAATGAGAAAGCGAAATTAATTTTATAAGCGACATTTTTATAAAATTTTAATACAATGTTTTTTTTACTTTTTTACTTATTTAATTAATATCGACAGCCCCTTGATGTTGCCACATAATCCATAAATCCTTTTACAGTCCGTTCATTCACACTGTTTGACCACAGTCCTTTTTCTTTAAAAAAAGAGCCAATTATGAGAGCGTTTGCTTTCAGATAATGAAGTAAATTTTCTTGTGTGACGCCAGATCCAATGATCACAGGCAGCTCGATGTTACGCTTTAACTCCTCCAATTGTGCTCGGTCTGCTGGCACACCCGTTGAAGTTCCAGTTAAAATTATTCCATCAGAAAGAAATAATTCGGCAGCCTTGGCAGTTTCAACCAAAGACACGTCGCTTGTGATCGAATGTGAACTAAAATAACCCAAACTTTAACACAAAATTTTATGCAGTGCTCTGATAGACCTGTGTTTCTTTTTTATATCTGTGAATACGAGGATGTTTTCAGCCCCGACGTACCTTCGATACCGCAGAATTTGTCCAGCATTTGCATCGGTGAACCCTTCGTCAGCTATGTGGCTGAATACGAAGCCTTCAGCTCGGATAAAATTGAAGTTACAGGCTTGCGCTATCGCCAGAGCTTCTTTATTTCCGCAAGCTAGAACCTAACACACTTTTCTTAAATTTATTTTACAATTCTTTGATTTACCTGAACACCGCATGCAATCTCTGGGGGAGTCATTTTTCTGATTTCCGTGCAAACTCTGCTCATCACAGCCACTGTTTCAGGTTGAAAGTATTTGGGCTGAACGTACGGTACATCGTTCATATTTTCTACGAGTATTCCATCCTAAATTAATTTACTCGTCATTATATTCGTGATAAACCCAGCGATACCTACAATGCTGTGCTTTAAATAAATTTCGGTTTCCTTACAGGCCCTGTCGACTATTTTCTGAACGGAACCTTCATATTTTGGAGTTCCTTCAAAAGACGGTGAAATTTGAATTTCGCGCGGATTTCAAGTAAGTGCGGTAGTTCATGTCGACGGTAGTTCAAGTGTGCAAATAATTTTACAGGTTAGTAAGGTTAAACTTTAATGTTTTCATTATTATTCCTTTAATTTTGCTTATTTATAATTTTACTGCGCGTTATTCTATAAAAAAAAATCAAATCTAGGTTTCGGTTATTCTGAAAGTGAAAGTGCTGTGAATACGATTTCGTTTTGAAAATTGCGTTGAGTGGATTCGATTTATGTATTACCTGGTAATGCAGCTAGGTGGATCATCCCTATAATTGAGCAGTTATTTTTGAATAAAGTTTTAAAATTAACCATTTTATTGTAGTAAGCAAGGTAAGTTGATATATATATTGAGATTTATAGGTTATGTTGTATTACGTCTGGCATCGATGTGTCCGGGTGGGGTGTGTTTAGAAACGCGCGACAGTGTTAAGTTACGGGTTGCGTTCAGAAATAAGACAAGTTTAGATGAAATTTAATTTGTATTTGTAGAGCTTTTATTTTTCTTATTTATTTAACATTTTAAGCCTGCGCCTCTGCTTCCATTAATATCTTTGGTTTGGAGCGCTGGCTTTATTTTATTTTTTATTTTAAGGGAAATAAAATCCAAATATAAACAGAAGTATTTTATTCTTTAAATTTTTTATAACATTTTCACTTTTTCGTCTTTTCTAATAATTCTTTCACAATCATATACCATAGGATTTGACAATATTTTTTTTCTTCTGAAACATTTATCTCATAGTAAAATAAAATTACGAATACTATACACACTCATAAATTCATGACATATATACGTTATGCAATACTCATACAAATCAAACTATCTCTACGCGTGCATCGTAAACATGCGAATCAACGCGAAAGTACTTCTTCTTCTTCTTCGTCATCGAAAAAAGTTTTATTACAACACGCACACATCAAAGTATTATTACGACGAACATACAGACGTACTAAATTCAATCAATCAAAATTGACTGATTATTCTATAAGAATAATAATCATCGCCTTATTCTTAGAGCGAATAACACATTTTTTTGCCTTGTTGCACAATATTTGACTTTCATGTTTATTAATTAATTAATTAATTATTGTTAACGTTATTACATTATGTGCACACAATATTTACAATTATGTTTTATTTTTATTTCATGTAAATACTGCCCCCCCACCTCGTTAAACACTTAGGTCGTAAAATATTTTTGATTTGAGCCCCTCGCATTTGTGTGAGCCCTTGGGGCGGCAGTGTTTACACTTTTCAGTTTTTCTCACTATTGAGGGGTAAAATACAAATCGAAGAAACACGTCGCTAAATTTACAGTGAATATAATATAAAGCGATTTTTAAAGAAATATTTTTAAAATAAATAATTACGTTGATCGGTAAAGGGTGATTTCAACGACCCTGTACCTACCAACACCTTAATAAATAACTAATTTTAAGATTACACATGAGACTAAAATTTTATTTATATTTTAATTTTTTTTTCTTTTTTGGTGGGGTGATAATACTCGCAGAATCCACCCGCGCTTGCTTAGCAGCTTACGTTTACCCAGCATTTACAAGTGAGTACCTAGCTGTTTACTGAATACTGCTTTTATGTTTTTTGTTCATCTAAAACACGAAAGAGTTTCATTTTTTTTCGGGGAAGCCTACACCATTCATGCGCGGTAATGGTTAAAGAGAAAAAAATTCCTTTGGGGGGCCCTGCGCGCTCTTGAATGCGGAAGGGTGAAATTGTTTTCGTTTCCCTTTAATACGCAGAACGGACGCACGCTTTCAACCTAAAGACTTACAATTTTGTACTGTGAGGCATTCGTGGATTAATTCATCTTACTCATTGAGAGAATAATTGGACAGAAAAATATGTGCTATTGTTAATTCTTATCGATTATTACGCTATCGTAGGCATTAGATTAAGGGAGAAGAAAAAGAACTAAGAAATTCTTTCTTTAAGATCCACTTTCCAAACAGCAACCTCGTTAATCCGTACATGAATTATAATTAAATAAATGTATTAATAAAATTAATTAAATAATTTTCGATAAAAAATACGTTTTATATTTATTAATAACTTCCGCATTTAATATTGTTTAGGTTTAAAATCCAATAAAAGTGAAGAACCACTAAAGAGCAACTCCTCTGATTGAAATAACTGAAATTACTGGAATGTTCTTCACTGATTCGAGCCGTTCTCGAAAGAGGGAACCTCTATAAAAGCAGAACCGAGCGCGTGATTTAAACGATTTAGGAGAGAAAACGGAAAATCGTGCTTTAGATATTTTGACAATAAAATTAAAAGCCAACTCAGCAGTCTGAAGTTAAAATTTAATTAAAAGTACCATTTTATTTATTATAATGAATGGGGGCGTCCATAAAGTCCGGATTAACGAGATTGCCGTCGCTGTACCTACGTCTCGGATTAAAACGTAAAACTCAATCACGTTCGCCTACTACTTAATTAAACATCAATAAAACTAATATGTATAATATATGCATAATATGCGAAAAATAAAAATAATTTAATGACTTTAAACTAAAAAAAAAAAAAAAAATGAGAGAATAAACTATCTACGCACGTATGTATGTGTATGTACAGAGCAACAGCCGCGTTCGCAGGTCGACGGAAAAGCTGCTTTTTTACAAAAATAATGCCCAGATTTGCGTTTTCTTTTTACTTCTTTCTAAATGGAGAGCGCGCTACGAACGCGGACGAACGAAACATTAATTGAAAGACAATTTCTTAAGAACTACCTTCAATAATAGCCCGACGACGTGGGAACAAGAGACGCTCTTATTTATGCTCCTCATCAGTTTTTGAACACAACTCGGTGCTTTGGTTACTTTTTATCTAAAAAATCACATGTGCTTTGATTTCTTTGATTTTTACAACGCGTAGTGAAGGAGAGACCGCAAGGTCCTGTACTGCGACCTGTATTGTTTTTTTTTTTGTGTGATCGTCAGTCCTTCACTAAATTCAATCAATCAAATGTACATACAAAGAACCGTCGTAATTCTCAAGGTTTAGCGTCTACTCAACACAATAAACAAAAACATAGCATTAATTAATTAAAAGCGAATTCGGTAATAACTGTTTAGTTTAGGTTTTTTTTTTTTTTTCCTTGTGTGGTGGTAGTTATTACGGAATTCGTGTCACAGGGCTTCTAAGGGATTTTTTATTAATGTTCCCCTTATTTGAAACAAACGCGCAGACATACATACACACTCGGCTACGAAAACGCAGTGGAAAATAAATAAAACTCTCAACGCTCAACCTCGAGAACTTGTTTGGTTCGGCGGACGGGCGTGCGTGTTTTGTTTTGGGGGGTTTCCCTTGCTCCTGGCGCGTCATCAGATGAGATCAGGGTTGTGCTCAGCACTTGCGGTTATTGTTGGCGTGAGAACGGGTGGCGCCTTGTGAACGTTCGCCGCGACGCTGGCGCTGATTGCGACTGTTTACTTCACGAGCCTTATTAGTGCGCTCCAGGTAACCACGCTTCAGGGTTCGACACGCTCTCTGAATTTGAACCTGAAAAAAGAAACCAACAAATTACGTACTAAAGTAACCAAATTAAAATTTCCATGATCTCATTTTACAACAACGACCGGTATAAATAAGTTTTAGTCCATTATTTAATTTGATTAATAATATTTAGTATAGGCAACCAAACATACTTACATACATGAATTCGTTGGTGGCCTATACCACGACTTTCTATTTATTACAAAAAATCAAATTTATTTATCTTCTTACAAAGTGGTTTTGTTATTGAAATTAATCGATTGTTCTAAAGGTATTTTAATAATTGTTGTCTATTATATCTTTTCTGAAATCAGAAAGAAATGGAACACTGTTTAAACTTGAAAGACGTATAAACTAGGAAAGTTGTAACTAGAGCCGAGGTAAAATTGAGAAAAACCCCGGTATTTTTGACAACAAAAAATCAGGGAATGTTTTAATGAAAATAAAATTGGCAACCTGCAATATTAACAGCGTATGAAATAGATTCTTTTCGAACATGCAATACAAGCAGACGAAGATGTCGGTCAATTCAACCAGCTGACGGTCAATTATGAACCGGCATTTACTTGCCTCTTATTTATCTAACACCTGCTGTATGTAACTACATTCCGTAATAAAAATAAATAAACAAAGGCAGATGCTTTTCATTGTGTGCTCGACGAAGTGAAGCAAATTTTACGTCGTTTCTCTTTCCGCTACCATTCTTACCTTTTGCGCTTGTTTATTTTGAATACACTGTATCTCCTGTTGTCGAAGAATGTCGGTACGATTTCTTCTGGAAACCTGCACTGGCCTTTCCCTCCGACGTTCCACCCTCTGTACAGGTTCCGCAACAACGTCTTCCCTAATGAGATCAGTCACCGGCTGGAGAGGCGTCGTGGCGTGCCTCCTCGCGACGAATATGGGTTGAGAATGTTGGTACACGCTCATGCTTGGGTGCTCTATGAGGAGATTCTCTAAGGGAGAGGTTTCCATGATGATGGGCCCCGCCGAGGTGAAACAGGGCGGAGGGGTGATGTACCACGACTCTTCCATGGTGACGCAGGGCAGAGAGGAGGTAGAGCTGGTTCTGGTCAAAATGGCGGGTAATGGCAGCGGATCTTCGAGCTCCTCGCAGTCGCCCAGGCTCTCTACCGAGCTGACCTCCGAATTCCCCTCGCTATCCCTATCCACCAAAACCCAATCATCGTCGTCGGTTAAGATTGAAGTCAGTCTTGTGTTTGTTTCTTCGACCCCACTCGCCGATTCTTGTTGCTGATCGTTTGATGTTCCCAGTAGGTAGTTGGCCAATTGGCTAAACATTGTCTGAAACAAAAGGAACGATCGTAGAAGACCTTGTCCTTTCAAGAAGAAAAGAATCGTAGTCACCAGTTGACTTGTCTGTATTAGAAAAAGAGAATAATTCAATTTGCGACCAAGCAAAAGGATCCTCGGGGTTAGGACGCGAGCAAAATGAAGAGGTGATGACCTGTTTTGAGTTGAATTATTATTAGTAATAAAAAAGGGAATGGCTCAATGTGCACCAAACAAAATGATCCTGGGCATTTGGATGCAAGCAAAATGGAGAAAGGGAGTGATTTGCTTATAAGTATTGCTATATGCCAGAAGCTTTGGGCGCATTCACATTTGCTTTTCAATCGATGGTTTCCAATTATAAAAGCAAGTGTGAGGGTGACATTTAAAAAATATTTCGTCCAATTGCAAGCGAACTATGAAATATTTTAAACGTGTAATAAATTATTGTAACTCGCTCGTTGATTGTTAAATTGTGCTCGGTGAGCAGAAACAATTAAATCGTTTTCGTTTAATGGAAGGCGATTATTTTTAAACCTGAAGTAACCTAGAATTAAATTATATTAAAAACACAGCAGGTGTGCCTCGCCAGCAAGAACTAATTCCAATGATCCCAAAATTCACATGAAACGTGAAGATCCTCGAATTTTCAAAATGCAATCAATGAACAAAAAATCTCGAAAGTTTTTACCCAAATTCCAAAATCAAAGAAGATTCAGAGTTTTCGAGCAAGCCCAAATTCGAAATTTATCTGAAGGGGAAGCAGAAAGTAGGTAAAAGTGATGCAAGAAAAAAAAATTTGTGCTCTCAGCTGCTTTTTTTTAATCGACGAAGAGATTTCGTTGCAAATTCCACAATCAAAGAAGGTCCAAAAGTTTTGGAGCAAACCCAAAATTAGAAACTTATCTGGAGACCGAAAGGAGGGGGAAGCAGAAAGTAGGAAAAGTGACGCAAGGAAGAAATTTTTCTGTACTCACATCCTGAGGTATTTTTTTTTTTGTTGTTTCTTAAATCGACGAAGAGATTTCACTGCAAATTGAAAACGAGGACGCCAGAAAACAAGTTTCATTGCAAGTCGATGCACAAAGATGCAGCAATAAAAGTCAGTCGTGAGACGAACGACGCCGACACGAAGACGACGTAACGGTGATGGGTTGCTAAGGCCTCGGATTTATCGAAAGAAACATGAATTGCATTACTTCACCATAGAAACACCAAAAAAGAGAATACAACAATTCCCATAAAACCCCAAGGGTAAATTTTAGTAAATTTGTAAAATTAACACAAATAGATTACATTCCTTCTGCAAATTCTTCTTATATTCGAGAAAATTACGAAGTGACTGACATCTAGCGGATGTTTTGCGAAGGGTTCTACAAAAAGGAAAACTTGAAATGACATTTGGTTAACCTATTAAAAAAAGAAGACATTAAATTGAATAGTTTGCGTGTGAACATCCATACGAATAAATACTATTCTTTCGTAGACGTAATAAAATAATAAAACTAAACAAAAGCATTGATATATTGGTTATATTCAATACCATGAATGACAGCTCTTTATTTTCCGTATTAAAAGCGCCATCTGTTGGTTGCTGATTTTCTCCAACGGTATTCGTCATCATGTCAACAACTTAATGTCAGCTCGGAAACTTCGGGGGCGTTCAATATCATCCACCTCCTCCTCCATAATTAATTTAATTATTTTGTTGCAAAAAGCCCTTGACCTTTTTGTTTTTGGAATGATATATTTTATTCCGTTTTTTTTTTTTTTTTGTTTCTTGGCTTACGACGCGGTGAATATCTCTAAACAAATCTTGGCAGCTCTAAACGGCACGAACAACGACAGGTATAAAATTAAGTACCTGCCAGTGGGGAAGCACAAGACAAGTTCGAACACGTCATTAGAGGCATTTGTACCTGACAGGCTCACGCGATGTATTTACGGCATGCCGTCGTCATCGTGATTTTATTTAAATCTCCAGACTTTGTGTATGTAACTACGAAGTCGTGAAACTCGCCCGAACCAGATTCATGTAATAACAACAATGATTTGGCCATGATCTCGTTACGAATTGCACTGCGAAATTCTAAGGTTACACCAAAACGCGAAGAAAAAGCGAACAATTTAATAATCATTATTAGATACCTAAAATTACTTTAATTACCTTTTAATGTTGAAGATGCTGAAGCAAGAAAATCCACAACTTATGGTTAAAGCATGAGACAACAAACTGAACCACTTGGGTGATTATCTCGCGAGTTTGAGCAAGTTTGTGCATGAAACTTCCAGGCAGCGACCTGCACAATGAATGCGGTTGATGCAAGGCGATGACGAATTTAATCTTATCTTCATCGCTGTCATTGACATTTCCTGGTTGTTTGCGCAATGATTATATCTTATTTCTTTGTCAAAATATTTGATATTATGTTATGGTTTTGCATTGTTGTTATAAACTTAAGCAAGCAACTTATTCAGAAAGATCTTAAGGTCGTAGCATAGTTCATGAAATTCTCTTACTGTCTTTGCCATTAATATACCTAATATAATAGTTTTCTTTCTTTATCCTGGCTGTCATAGGAATAGTTGTGGGTATGTATAGTGGCTCACAAATCGATTTCCACATTGTATATTCAGACGCAGAAACAAACTGTTCTTAATTTCTTTTTATTTTATTCGGAAATGACGATTTTAAATTAAACGAAAACACCGAAGTCACGAAATAGAATCCTCTGGAAACGGAAATAACCGCTTGAACAACCTTGACATTGACCCGCCAAATCAATGGTATATTAACCATTAAATCCTAACAGGCTATCAAGCCAAGAGGTTAATAAACTGGCTGTTTTCGTTTAACAAATCCGCGGATCCACTATTGTCTAAGTACGTTGATTCCTAAACGGGAAATGACTTAGTAAGGCCGGTATTACACTACAAAAAGATTTAGGACGAAGGTATTTTACAATTTTTAACACTTTATGAATAGTAAAATATTTTTTTTTATTTTATAAAAGACGACCTGTTACACTAACGTTTTTTTTAAATAAAATTCATTTTATATCCTTGTGAATGATCTTATACAGTGTAGTACCAGCCTAAATTACTTTTCAATATTTAGTAACATTTTTTCTGTAACTAAAGTTTTCTACCGAGAAAAAAAATAGGTTGAAGAACCCGGTAAAGGATAATCAAGTTACTTGGACACTTATAATTATCGAACGTTTCCGTCTCCATAATGCTCGAACCTCTATTTATATCCCGAGTTACTTAAGCGCGCAATTTATAATTACTTATGTAATGCAATAATAAAATTAATAATAATAATCGTGTATAGATAGGTGACTGGACAAATTCCTTCCTTAATTTAATATGCAAATCTCGTCCGCACATTCTCCCGGGGAATCGACGTGCGTTACCGAAATAAAAAGAGCCGACACGTGACGTAACTTTCGAATTTAGAGAGGCGGGGGGGCCGGGGCAGAAGTTTCTTGATTCGGTTCGGGGGAGAACGGTTTCGCGATGACGCGAAATTCGGTGCACTGATTGTTTTTTTATCGATTAAACATTTGAGGTCGAAAGCTACCTCAAGGACGAACGTGTATTATTGTAACAATCGACGTCATGATGGCGTCTCATTTTAAAACAAAAAGAAATGCATTTCGAACGCTAGAAATCAGTGTTGCCAGGTCATCTTGCGGCAAAACTACACTTAGGAACCGCGAATGTTCACGTCATGGTTTCAGCGGCGCAATAAAAATGTATTACATGGTGTACAGTGATTATTAAACTTATTTACTCGTTCCCTGTTAGATGGCGTCCTGTGACGCTCGCTTCGTTAGAATTTGAATCGCGCAAAATATTCGATTCCTATGTGTGGTCATAACAGTAGACAGTTCGGTAAAGAAAACAATAGATGGCAATAGAAAAGTTTGACAGTTTGATCACCTGTCAAATACTGTAAAATAAGATCGGTGAAGAAGAGAATCAAACTGATAAATTATATTCAGATTGTTACAACATATCAATATTAACAAGAGATACTAACACCCTCTCTGGTCGAAAGCCAGAAGCGAGTAATAAACTCGCTTTAATCGTCCTCAAGATCCGATGATGATAGAGATATGAATTCATGTCTGTAAGGAAAAACCTCGCCGTTATTTTGCTTTCTGCGGAACGTCAACGGTGTTAATTATCGACGTTTGTAAACTAAAGCGTGCTAAGTGGCCAGATAAAGTCGGATACGCATCTAGGTATGTCATTATCGTCGAATAATTTACATGAGTGATTCGTGTGATTAGGACGTCAACGTACAATTTTCATCCTTCCGATCAAAACAACAACCGTCACGGTGTGATTTTATGAATGAACTCCGTAAAGCCTGGTTTTCCTCCACAACGCAACAACCAATTGCGCGACACCTCTATCAATATTGTTACGACTTTGCGGTTCGTAAACAATACTCGTCGACTAATCTTAAACATTTTATTAAAAACAGGATCGCCTACACTAGAAATAACTCTTATCTGAACAAATAGCAATTCTATTATGTTGCCGTTTATAGCTCCGTGATGCTCGTTTTCTTCGCTTCTAAATAAGAATTAACTCGATGCCCTTTTGTAGTTAACACACCTGTTTGTATACGCGTATGGAAACGTCAAGAACATTTGCGGTCCCACTAGATTGTTCTTCAGCCTTCCCGACAGTTCCTGCGATATCGCGAGCTTCAGAGTATTAAAAAGGCCGGTGCCGCATGCCCACTTGCCTGATACCAAAAAAAGAAAAATACCTGCACGGCTATGACAATATAAATTAAACGAATCCTTATTGCAGTTAGAGTCGTTTGAGTTGACTAAGCAAACGTGGAGAAAAACCGGGCTTCTATCTTTGAAGAAGAAGAAGAAGAAGAAGAAGCAGGAGCTTTTGACCTAAAGAAGTCCACGATCGTTTTCTCCTGGTTTCACCTAATTACACACGAGCACGAGTCAATAAACATAAAACTCTAAATTATTCATTTGCGTGTCAAGTACAAATGAAATGAAAAAGAGATTTTCATTAGGTTGAGGAAAATCAATTGCAACTCCTTGTCGAAGTGCGGAAAAACATAAATAGTTTGGCAAAGTTTCAAAACTTTAGATACCCGGCGAACTAATCAAAGCGTTTTTATGGCCTCGCCTTCCACATTAAGTACTCCGTAAAATGCACTTCTTCACATTTAAAATAATCGAAAGGATGATTCACTATTATAAATATACGTACGCAATAGGAGAGAGACCTAATCAAATCCAAACCAGTCTGCGCTCTCCTCAAGGATGAGAATCCTTAAAACACGTGGAGAAAATTGTGCTTGCTGCTGTTGCTGCTGCATTTAGAAAAGATCGGAAAGTTAAATATGGCAATTATCACGTGGTATAATAAAACGGCGACTGCAAGAACACGTAAATTACTGCGTAGCCGGTTGTAAAAATGAACATGTACTTATTACTATCACCTTTGTCACCTTGTGTGACGATAGATTTATTTTAAAAGTGAGGTAGTTAATATGTGTGTCGTTCGAGAAGTGCGTTCTTGAAATACTCCGGAAGACAGGCTTGTCATTATTTATTGTACGGTGGAGAACAAAAGATAATTGTCATTGTCATCACTCAAAAATTTGACTGAATCGTCATGTTTTCTTGTCGAGCAAAAAATTGTTATTCATCAAAAATTTGATTAAATCGTAATGTCTTCTTGTCAAGCAAAAAAAAGGTCATCGTTGTCATTCAAAAAGTTCATGTCTTCTTGTCGAGAGTTTTAGATCTGTTTTCTTTTCAATCAATTTGACTAATGAACAAAGCATATGACTATGTTTTGACAACAGAACATTTGTGTCACTGTGACAAAGACTATGACCATTTTTTTTCCTTGCTACTGTACGTCAGTCTTTTAGGCAGTAAGTGCTTAAGATTTTGTATTTGCTGTTTTCCTCATTTCATCGAATTTCAAAATGTCGTCTACTAATTGATTTATTTTATTAAGGCCCGACCCTTCCACCTCTATGCATAATAATAATAACAACCACAGAACAATAGTTTCCATGGATATTATCTGGTAGATAAATTTATAAGGAGGTGGAAAGATCGGGCCTTAAATTAGTTATTTTTTTACTTAATCTTAATTCCTCATTTTCACGAAAATTTCAATTTATTTTGGTTTTACTTGAGATTTATTTAGAACGTATTGATTTTTTTGCCCACGTGATGTTTTTGTTCCTAATTTAGTAATTTATTTTATAATATGTAGGTACCTGTGGTATTTTATTTTATTCCACTTTCGATGTCATTTGATTCGGATTCCGGTTCCATTTTTTTTTATTCTGAACGTACACAGTTTTTTTTTTTTTGTAATTTTAAGTTCCTGTTTAGATTTTTTTTATAAACATATCGGAAATCATGCATTTGTTCATTTTTTTAAATGTATGTTTATTTTGAATCAATTTGAAATTAAAGCCATTTGCTTGAGAGAAAAAAGACGGGAGTTTTTCCAAAACAAAAAAAAACTTCTTTGGTATAGTGTTTCCAATTTAATGATTTTTTCACTAGGTAATTTTTTCTGTTGACATTACAGACGGGTTTTGACGTGTCCAAATTTTTGTAACAAATCTATACTTTGTCGTTTTTTTTTTAAATTCGGAGTACTTTGAAATTTTGGCGCTAAAAACCAGCTTTGTCATTGGTCAAACGAGCTCTGTCATTGGCCAACCTATCATTCAACTTCTTCTTTAGCAACAGTACGTGCAGATTATTTTATTTTCTACTGAAACATTTTTTCTTGGTCTTTTTTTATACTGATACTTCAGAGATTTTTTTTTATTTTCAACACGTATGCGCGAAATAAACAATAAATCTGAAGAAGAAAAAATCAATTTGCATCAAAAAAAAAAATGTCAGAGAATTTTATTCTACATTATTATTATTATTATTATTATTATTATTATTATTATTATTAACGATTGCGCTGCTCTTCCACAACCGAGGGGCTTTTAAAATAGATCGCCGAGTAAAAAAGAAAATGAAAGAAAAACTATTTGCAGAGAATTACTTTCTTTCAGTTCAATTTTAAATAATACTATTTTTGGATTTCAAGACGAGCCAAGTTTCAAAGCAAACCAAAAACTTCCAAATGTTGGCAACGGTCGTCAGTTGAAAGCAAAAAAAATATACAATTACAGTTTCCTGTAATGTTTCTTTCTGACAGGAAACGAAAATGTGATGAAATGCTTCCTACACTATACAACAGATGGCGCTGCTCTTCTTACAAACCTTGCTGCTCCCTAACAAAATACAGCATGCCAATTCTAAATTGATAATTAGTAAATTTTATAACAAAGGAGAAGAATATAAGAAGACATACGTCGAAAAGCCTAGGCACAAAAGAAATACGAAACAAATAAAGTCAGAGTTCGTATAATTTTTAATAAAAAACTTAAATAGCGACACCCTACGATCGCTTTTCGACCTGACATTGCATTATCCTTGGACAACTCGTTTTGGTTTGCAGTGGAACTCTCGAGTTGCGCTTCTGCTGACGAAATCCCGAATAGGGCTGAAACAATTGTACAAAAGATGCTCGGGGGATCCACTGCAATCGGAAACGGTTTGCAACAAAATTTTTATACATATGATTTTTAAATTCAATTCAAAAATTTTAATTTTAACATTCAATTAAGTTTAGGAAAAAAAACAGGCTTTCCGTAAAACCCCTAGAATTTTGAAATTGACAGGCAGTATAGACAAAAAGAAAACAAAATACAGTTTAAATTTGATGTAAAGATGACTTTTTGAAACGCGTCCCTTATTTCTAGATTAGCATTCCCCTGGACTGGTGCGAGAAATAAAAACATAAATAAATTTCCCTAGGAAATGAATCGAAGGAAAATGTCTCGGTCGGGTCGCATAAAAAAGAATTTAATGTTTTCTTTTGTTTGTCTGTCAAGGAATTAATAAACCGAAATTATTTACTTACTTTATTGTTGTTGCATGACGAGACAAATTCACTGCGCCTCATTTTTAATTCATTATCCCCTTCCAAAATAAATAAATAAATAAATAAAATTTCCTAATTCGATGCGTCATTCCCCCGTTCAAATTAATTGCGTCCTTTTTAAAACCTCAAGAATGGCGCGCGCGCGCGCGCGATAAAGATAAAGCAATTCGTCGATTAATTAGCACTACTGACACAGTTATTCCCTTATCGCCTCTATTTACAATCGAAAGTGTACACAAATATTTAAGCAAAAAAAAATACTAATAGATAAAACGCTCTGTTTAGAAAACGAACAGCAAAACAAACACGAACGGAACAGATAAACTTTCACCAATCCGATTCGACTCCATGCATATAGGATTGCAAAAGTGCGACCGCGTCTTGCGAAAAATTGTGCAAGACCCCCCCAACCACGTGACGGATAAAAAAATAATCAGTCAAGAAATCCATCTGATTTTAAAGGACTTTAATACGGCAAGGACGTCGAAACGTGTTGTTATCGCCGACGAAAACTGATTATGGTTTTAAAGCACAGCGCATGTAGACTGCCAGTCTTTGTTCGTTTTTATCGGCTTATCGACGAACTTATTTGTATTTGCCCCGGGTATACATGCTTTGTTCTTATCGTGTAACAAAAAAAAAAAACTTTAATTACGTACGAGCCCAGTCAAGAAGATAAAACAGTTAAATACCAAGTGCCGTCAAGAAAAAAACGAGCTGCTGATTATTTTTTGTTTATTATTGGGGCGTAGTGGGGGGGAGGGAGGGGGGGGGGGGGTATTTAGCCTTAAATTGTCAAAGTACATCTTCACTTAACCTCAAAGCTTTTGAAGCAATTCAGAAAATTTAGTTTGAAATTGTTGAATTCGATTCATTTCATTGTAAAATGTCAACTGTCAAAAAGAAGGAGGTCATTCTAAATAATCGGAATTGCGATCTATCAACGGTGGTAAGAAGAATTTTCGGTGATACCTCCTTAGCAACATGAGAGGTAATTGCAATTTCGGCAATGTTCGATAGTAACAAGACGCAACGTTTTGTAACTTCGATAATCTGCAGTCGTCGCTTGTTGTAACTTGCAACTTCAATTAGAATAACCTTCTGTTGGGAGTCATACCAAGTTGTAACTTGCAACTCTGATTGGAATGACCTGGACTTAATGGAACGCATGTATTAAGTGTGTTTACAAATTAAATCGTTAATTTTTTTTTGTGGTCGTCCGGTATATTTTAGGAAAACAGACGAAACCCAAATATGGAAGCGTGGAATACGCTCCTCGCAGGTCATAACCTGCGCGTCTAAACAAAACAAACGCACGCATTGGCTGGTTGGTTGTAAAACTCCCGTCATGTTCTACATTATTATCACGGCGTTTAGAAGATAGTTATTTATTTTGTTCTCGGAGCCGGATTATGAGCGGGTGGAGGTCGTGAGGAAACATGAACCTCCCGCGGGCTTCGTTTCAAGGACACATAAACAAGCCAAGGCTGGTTTTACGGCGCCCGAAAACGTCGGTTGCGACGCACGAAAAATTTCACCTTGAAGCTGCTTGACGATTTACTTATACTTACTATACACAGAAACGTTTTCTGGAAGGAAAAAAAAATTGAGAAACTGGATCGAGGAGATCGATCAAATTTGATGTGGATTTGAGCACATCACATTTGACACTTGGTATTATTTATTTTCCTGTTGGGGGGCAAGGTGATTTGCAAAAATATTTTCAGCCGAAATTAGAATTCAATGCACCTTCCTTCCACGGCCAAATTAATTAAATTCGGACCGATAGAACGGAACAGTCAAGGTCTGTCTGCATAGCATAAGTTAGTTTTTTCAATTAATTTTATTCTGTTCGGCGACATAAACAAAGTTATTTTTGGTCAATTCGTATGTTACTGTCATCTCCAAAAGAAAACTCAGTTTTCGAACAGTTAATAAAAAAGACAGAGAAATCTCTAAATACCATCATGATAAGACCAACAAATACAACTGAGGTTTTTTCGAACTAAACCCATCATTTTGAGTTTTTGATCAATTTAGGCATTACGCCTACAGTAGTAAGAGTCTTGTGAGGATCGTAAGGTCGAGAGCTCGAACAATACTCGAGTTAATTCTCGGTGGAGGTTGGTATTCAAGCAAGGTCCGCTTCGATGTTGAGGAGAGAGAAATCAGCACCGCTTTCCCTTCAATAGCAAGGAGGTTTAATAAAGACACACGAAAAATATACTTGCGTTCCTGTGGTCTCCACAAATCTATGACTTAACACCCCGTTGATCATCACCACATATAAAAAAAAAGTAGGAATATGACTGAGTTGCACAGTTATGCCAAAAGAGGAGGGTAAAAAAACCAAGGTTAGGAACGTGAGCTCTGCAACTTCACTTCAATCTTAAAGGAATTATGAAAACAGTGAAGATAAAATGATGTTTAAAATTAAGGTCTTTTGGTTTAACGTTGTTCAGTCCCAACGACTTACAAGAAGCAGCAGCAAGACCACAAGAAGCAGCAGCAAGACCACCAGCAGCAACAGCATCACCACCAGCAGCAACAGCACCACCACCAGCAGCAACAGCTCTGAGGAAGTTCTTCTGCAATGGAGAACGAAACGTCGGCAGTAGAAGAAATCCAAGAGACGCGGTTCCAACCGGAAATCAGAAATTCAATTAAGGTATTCTGAATGAAACTGACAAACTTCAACCAATTGCATATACCTACAATTAGGTATCTTGGAGAGAGAAAACCCATCTTGGCTTGGCAAATGGAAAGATATTTGACGTAATCTCTTTCTAAAAGCAGGTCAAGGTGAAGAGAAACTCAGGAAAAACAAGGACAAAATCACTGAAGAAGAACTTTTAAATGTGGGAAAGTTTCTGACACGTGGTATGTACCTACTCGTAATCATTAAATAACTAAGACAAAGCATGCATTCTTTCAAAAAAGCAAAAGCGTTTCTCGTTCGTTACAAAATAGTTGGAACGACCGTCAAAAATTTCACGGATTTTAAACGCGTTGAAAAACTGACACAAGCTGACTCGTTTTAGCAAAAGTTTGCCAAGGGAAACCTGGCACGGCTTTGCACCGAAATTCAATGGAAACCAATGACGTCGGAAATGTGTGAGCCCAAACTTGCCCAAATTTGTTTTCAATTTGGTTCGAACGCAACGAAATTTCTTGCGTTTTGGATTCATTACCTTACCAAATGAAGTTATTTCGCATGCATGCAAAATTTGGCAATTCTCAATCAAAGCGAATTAATGCAAATGAATGCACAACAACTAAGAGTTGTTTTCAAAGTACGTATACGTAAATTGATGGAACGAATAAAAATTATCGTTGATGACTATTTTTTTTTTCTTTTCATGCTAAACAAGGCAAATCTGGTAAATGCAAATACTGCAAGCACACGTTGCAAACAACAAAGGATGATAATACAGTTGGATAAATCCATCGGCTATTTTTAATTCGCGACCATCCGTTTTCAAAGCCACAAATGTCAAGTGTCTAAGCATTATCAATATGTAATTCTTTTGCTTTGCGTAGTTGCTGCAAGTTGCGTTACGTTATTCATGGCCGTCAATGTTATCTTACACCATTTTTGAACCGCGTTGAACACTATTGAAATTGTGATTGGTTTATTTGGAAAAATGGAAAAATAACAATAAATTGAGAATAAGTATATCACCAAAGGCTGCAAAAGTTGACCAAATGATAAATCAGAACGAAAGGGAATGAGCAATTAAAAAAAAAGAATTTTTTCATTCGTCTCCGAAGAGTCTACATTTTATGCAGTTTACTAACGTGTGTTGTTAGGCTGGATGCCGTAATCGAACTAAAAGAGGATTTAAAATTAAAGTCACATTATGGTGTGTAAATAGATGTGTTATCACGTTTTGACATCTGATTGTGACTTCCTCCTTTATTTCGATTACGAAACCCGGCCTTATACTGTCAAGGAGGCAAGAGTAAAGTGCATAAAATGTAGTCACTTTGGTTATCTCTCATGCCAATAAATTTTTACATTTTAATAAGCCAGAAAGATTAAAAAATCTTTTAAAGGAGAAGAGAATAAGCATTAGATTAGAAAACAAAATTTCGTGTCATTGACACATTTTTTTAAAAGGTCTTTTTAATTTTGAAAATTTTTTTTTCAACACCAAAAGCAGGTGAAATCAAGTGATTTTTTAGTTTAAATATGAGCAAATTCAACAACTCACGCTCACAAATTTAGATATTTTTTTTTATTTGGATGCATCGCCCCTGCGTGTAAAAATAAATTCCTGCAAGCCCAGCAACTCGCCCCAATTCAGTATAAATAAATTCTTATAGACGGCTGCTTCAAGTTTTATGACAAGAAATATTGTAAATTTTCTTTGGTTTTTAGTTTAAATAAAATAAAAATCCTTAAAATTTAGACATCTTTTGGCTGGACATTTATTTTTACTGATTAAAGCGTAATTAAAATTGTTTGAGTTTTCAGTTCAGTTAAATTCGAAATGACTTGAAACTTGAACTGAAATGAACGTTTATCGTTTTCCACTTTTATTGAAAACAAAAACAAACTGAAAAAGTAGTTTCTGGAAAACAAACAAAAATAAAGTCAACATTTTAAACAATTAAAAAAAAAAACAAAAACTAGAAGAGTGTAAAGCTGTAAAACTTTCCTCTCATTAAAATTAAAAATATTCACAAAATAAAAATTAATTTCTCAAAATTATTTTTCGGCTCAGAATTTCAAAATCATTTTAGTTAGGTACACAAACCTCCTTTTTTCTTTTCCAAAAAAAAAAAAAATTTAATTGAAAAAAAATAAAAAGAGCAAATGGTTTTCTAATCATAAATCATGTCTTTTGTATTTTTTTTTTTTGTTTAAGTAATGAATGTGAACATGTTTTTAAAAGCGAACTCATGTTTCGTCCAGGATGCGGACATCATCAGTGCTAGACTAAAAAAAGTAGATTTAAGAAAGTCTTCACATACTAGTTCGAGTGGTGTGAACTGTATTTGTGTACTCGATGCTCAAATGATCGTCTTTTGTTTCCTGCAGGTGTACCTACTTTTATAATCGTTAAAAATTATCAGTGTTTTGTTTTGTACTGTTTATTCGTTTTCGCGAAGAAAGGCCGTAGGTACAACCGACAAATCGATATTCGGTTCGTTCGCTTTCTTGTTTCTTGTTTTTTTTCTTGTTTGTTTTGTTCGACGAACAAGAAAACGGAGAAAAAGTTGTAGCTTGTTTCGATCTACTTCGAAAAAACAAAATAAAATACAAAACGCCATCATCTTTTATTTTTCTTTTCATCACGTGTTATTTTCCGTTTGTTCTTATATGTAAACATTCACACCAAAACCGTTCGGCTTTTGTTTCTGTTTTGTTTGCAGTTTTGCGAAATGAAGGGACAGAACAATAAAAGAAAGTTGTCTTTTGTTTTTTTTTAACGGTTATCGTTTTGATGTGCTTTTATTCGTATTAAACGCAGATATTTTAGGGCCATGTTTGTTTTATACTTAAAAAAAAAAAATTGACGTTATTGAAAATTTGCGGTCTCCGTCATGACTCATGATCAGTTGAAACTGAAATATCGCCACAGATTTATGTACAGCGCCATCTTTTGATCAATAGAAGGAAACATTGACCGAATCGAGTGTTATTTTCAATATAGGTACAGCGCCATCTAATTAAATTAAAAGAAGACCTAAACGAGCGGTTTTCTAAATCGGATTTTTTTAATAACTGTATGCTTTTCATGCTTTACAAGAACTTAGACTAGGTCATTTTTTTTGCTTAATTCACTTTTTCGGTTAAGTTTCATTCACGATAAAATCTTTACAGCTTCATCTTTTGATCGACAATAAAAAGAAAAAGAAAACAGTGACTTTTACTTTCGAATCGATTAATTTTTTTTTTTTAATCCGGTCGATCGCTTTTTGTTTTTGCTCCTTTTTGAGCTGTTGAAAAACAATTTTTTATTCGTAATGTAAACGAGACATTTTATTGATCGAAATTATAAAAAAACCAAGGTTAGGAACGTGAGCTCTGCAACTTCACTTCAATCTTAAAGGAATTATGAAAACAGTGAAGATAAAATGATGTTTAAAATTAAGGTCTTTTGGTTTAACGTTGTTCAGTCCCAACGACTTACAAGAAGCAGCAGCAAGACCACAAGAAGCAGCAGCAAGACCACCAGCAGCAACAGCATCACCACCAGCAGCAACAGCACCACCACCAGCAGCAACAGCTCTGAGGAAGTTCTTCTGCAATGGAGAACGAAACGTCGGCAGTAGAAGAAATCCAAGAGACGCGGTTCCAACCGGAAATCAGAAATTCAATTAAGGTATTCTGAATGAAACTGACAAACTTCAACCAATTGCATATACCTACAATTAGGTATCTTGGAGAGAGAAAACCCATCTTGGCTTGGCAAATGGAAAGATATTTGACGTAATCTCTTTCTAAAAGCAGGTCAAGGTGAAGAGAAACTCAGGAAAAACAAGGACAAAATCACTGAAGAAGAACTTTTAAATGTGGGAAAGTTTCTGACACGTGGTATGTACCTACTCGTAATCATTAAATAACTAAGACAAAGCATGCATTCTTTCAAAAAAGCAAAAGCGTTTCTCGTTCGTTACAAAATAGTTGGAACGACCGTCAAAAATTTCACGGATTTTAAACGCGTTGAAAAACTGACACAAGCTGACTCGTTTTAGCAAAAGTTTGCCAAGGGAAACCTGGCACGGCTTTGCACCGAAATTCAATGGAAACCAATGACGTCGGAAATGTGTGAGCCCAAACTTGCCCAAATTTGTTTTCAATTTGGTTCGAACGCAACGAAATTTCTTGCGTTTTGGATTCATTACCTTACCAAATGAAGTTATTTCGCATGCATGCAAAATTTGGCAATTCTCAATCAAAGCGAATTAATGCAAATGAATGCACAACAACTAAGAGTTGTTTTCAAAGTACGTATACGTAAATTGATGGAACGAATAAAAATTATCGTTGATGACTATTTTTTTTTTCTTTTCATGCTAAACAAGGCAAATCTGGTAAATGCAAATACTGCAAGCACACGTTGCAAACAACAAAGGATGATAATACAGTTGGATAAATCCATCGGCTATTTTTAATTCGCGACCATCCGTTTTCAAAGCCACAAATGTCAAGTGTCTAAGCATTATCAATATGTAATTCTTTTGCTTTGCGTAGTTGCTGCAAGTTGCGTTACGTTATTCATGGCCGTCAATGTTATCTTACACCATTTTTGAACCGCGTTGAACACTATTGAAATTGTGATTGGTTTATTTGGAAAAATGGAAAAATAACAATAAATTGAGAATAAGTATATCACCAAAGGCTGCAAAAGTTGACCAAATGATAAATCAGAACGAAAGGGAATGAGCAATTAAAAAAAAAGAATTTTTTCATTCGTCTCCGAAGAGTCTACATTTTATGCAGTTTACTAACGTGTG
The DNA here is from genome assembly GCA_036172665.1 of Prosopocoilus inquinatus. Lineage (NCBI taxonomy): Eukaryota > Metazoa > Arthropoda > Insecta > Coleoptera > Lucanidae > Prosopocoilus > Prosopocoilus inquinatus. The sequence goes on from CM069873.1 coordinate 7,847,006, forward strand.
TTGTTAGGCTGGATGCCGTAATCGAACTAAAAGAGGATTTAAAATTAAAGTCACATTATGGTGTGTAAATAGATGTGTTATCACGTTTTGACATCTGATTGTGACTTCCTCCTTTATTTCGATTACGAAACCCGGCCTTATACTGTCAAGGAGGCAAGAGTAAAGTGCATAAAATGTAGTCACTTTGGTTATCTCTCATGCCAATAAATTTTTACATTTTAATAAGCCAGAAAGATTAAAAAATCTTTTAAAGGAGAAGAGAATAAGCATTAGATTAGAAAACAAAATTTCGTGTCATTGACACATTTTTTTAAAAGGTCTTTTTAATTTTGAAAATTTTTTTTTCAACACCAAAAGCAGGTGAAATCAAGTGATTTTTTAGTTTAAATATGAGCAAATTCAACAACTCACGCTCACAAATTTAGATATTTTTTTTTATTTGGATGCATCGCCCCTGCGTGTAAAAATAAATTCCTGCAAGCCCAGCAACTCGCCCCAATTCAGTATAAATAAATTCTTATAGACGGCTGCTTCAAGTTTTATGACAAGAAATATTGTAAATTTTCTTTGGTTTTTAGTTTAAATAAAATAAAAATCCTTAAAATTTAGACATCTTTTGGCTGGACATTTATTTTTACTGATTAAAGCGTAATTAAAATTGTTTGAGTTTTCAGTTCAGTTAAATTCGAAATGACTTGAAACTTGAACTGAAATGAACGTTTATCGTTTTCCACTTTTATTGAAAACAAAAACAAACTGAAAAAGTAGTTTCTGGAAAACAAACAAAAATAAAGTCAACATTTTAAACAATTAAAAAAAAAAACAAAAACTAGAAGAGTGTAAAGCTGTAAAACTTTCCTCTCATTAAAATTAAAAATATTCACAAAATAAAAATTAATTTCTCAAAATTATTTTTCGGCTCAGAATTTCAAAATCATTTTAGTTAGGTACACAAACCTCCTTTTTTCTTTTCCAAAAAAAAAAAAAATTTAATTGAAAAAAAATAAAAAGAGCAAATGGTTTTCTAATCATAAATCATGTCTTTTGTATTTTTTTTTTTTGTTTAAGTAATGAATGTGAACATGTTTTTAAAAGCGAACTCATGTTTCGTCCAGGATGCGGACATCATCAGTGCTAGACTAAAAAAAGTAGATTTAAGAAAGTCTTCACATACTAGTTCGAGTGGTGTGAACTGTATTTGTGTACTCGATGCTCAAATGATCGTCTTTTGTTTCCTGCAGGTGTACCTACTTTTATAATCGTTAAAAATTATCAGTGTTTTGTTTTGTACTGTTTATTCGTTTTCGCGAAGAAAGGCCGTAGGTACAACCGACAAATCGATATTCGGTTCGTTCGCTTTCTTGTTTCTTGTTTTTTTTCTTGTTTGTTTTGTTCGACGAACAAGAAAACGGAGAAAAAGTTGTAGCTTGTTTCGATCTACTTCGAAAAAACAAAATAAAATACAAAACGCCATCATCTTTTATTTTTCTTTTCATCACGTGTTATTTTCCGTTTGTTCTTATATGTAAACATTCACACCAAAACCGTTCGGCTTTTGTTTCTGTTTTGTTTGCAGTTTTGCGAAATGAAGGGACAGAACAATAAAAGAAAGTTGTCTTTTGTTTTTTTTTAACGGTTATCGTTTTGATGTGCTTTTATTCGTATTAAACGCAGATATTTTAGGGCCATGTTTGTTTTATACTTAAAAAAAAAAAATTGACGTTATTGAAAATTTGCGGTCTCCGTCATGACTCATGATCAGTTGAAACTGAAATATCGCCACAGATTTATGTACAGCGCCATCTTTTGATCAATAGAAGGAAACATTGACCGAATCGAGTGTTATTTTCAATATAGGTACAGCGCCATCTAATTAAATTAAAAGAAGACCTAAACGAGCGGTTTTCTAAATCGGATTTTTTTAATAACTGTATGCTTTTCATGCTTTACAAGAACTTAGACTAGGTCATTTTTTTTGCTTAATTCACTTTTTCGGTTAAGTTTCATTCACGATAAAATCTTTACAGCTTCATCTTTTGATCGACAATAAAAAGAAAAAGAAAACAGTGACTTTTACTTTCGAATCGATTAATTTTTTTTTTTTAATCCGGTCGATCGCTTTTTGTTTTTGCTCCTTTTTGAGCTGTTGAAAAACAATTTTTTATTCGTAATGTAAACGAGACATTTTATTGATCGAAATTATTTTCACTTTTTTCTTTTGAACTGTCAACGGGCATATTTTTATTTTTATTTTTTTTCAGTTGGAGGAAATTGTTTAGTGCGGTGATCAGTGAATACAGTCATTCACTGATCACCGCACTGATCAGTGAATACAGTCGATCAAAAAAAGAAATAAATTAAATTATCAAAAATATGAAACAGTAGGCGGCAGTTGATTTCGATCTCGATTAGCTTAATCGCGACTGTACGTGTGCTCTTTGAAGAATCCACGAGTGTACAAGTTTTAAATTAGGAATAGTTAATTTTTATTTTAATCAAAAATGTCTCGTATTATTTTGATAAGGAAAAAATGGGGTTAATGGTGGAATAATAAGCATATTTATTCATTCTGCGTCCAATGATGTCAAGAGAGTTGTAAAAATTCCCCTAATCGCCCGTACGACTGCAATTGGAATAGCAGTACCTGACGTGCTACGCCAGGCGCCAACGTCAACGCAGCGTAGATTGGAGGGTGATCTAAGGGAGTTTTTACAACCTTGATGGCATCCACTGTCTGTGGCCAAACATTGGATAGAACAAGTCATGCAAATTCACGTGTCTAATTCACAATTTATTTTTATTTTGAACTCACAATATTCGCAAATTTTTTTTTGAAAAATGTAGAACTGCATAATAAATGAATTGTAAAGTGAAAATCTGATCGTTTTCCCGTGTTTAAAAAAATAGAAGAAACAGATAAAATTACTTGTTTTACACAAATTTGCAAATTAATTCCAAAATTAAAAAAGAAAAACTGTTTCACAATTGTAAATTGTAAACACATTTTTTTATTTCTTGAGAATCAAATCTACAAGCAATCTCAAATAGTTTAAAAATTTTGCTCACATTTGAATAATCAAGTGATCCTAAAACTTATCGAGAGTTAATTAGCTTTTTTCTTAACCGGAACCCACCTATACTTTGCCCAAAACGACAACATAAGAAAAGGCAATCGTAGTTTTCTAGAGATAGAACAAGTTCTTCAAAAAAAAAGTCTAATGTGCGTTGTATAAATTATAAACAACCGTTTACTACGTCATTATTATGCAATAACCGTCTAGTCAGCTGAAACAAATCGGACTTGCGAGCGAAATATCAAGATCGGTTCAAGATAACGCTAAATTTAGAAGCGGCAGCAAACCATCGCAATAAAATATTAATAAGCGCCAATAAGTTCGGAGCCGAAACAAAATCGAACGCGTTCTGAGTTTGCGAATTCGCACCCCGGGTGCATCCCCCCGGTTCCCGTTTCCCATTACAAGGCAAACAATTCTCGGGCGGCGAAAGTAAACAACGAAGCCGAAATCAAACCAGTTGTTGTTAGTAATTATTACAACCGGTCAAGCAACAATAGCGTTTCGAACAAAAACAGAACGTAAAAACGCGATCGTGAATTGTGAACGCGGATTGCATCATTCGCACCAACATCATCATCACGATGATCACCGTACGAAACGAAAACTCCTGAATCCTCCGCAATAATAAAAGGAGTCGCAATCACGGCCGCCTCGATTTAATAATAGTATGTAGTAGCTTTTCTTCTTCGGGAACGCAAAAGTGGGAGAGGGGGAGACGAAAAAACAAGAAACGATCGCCCTTGACAATTGGAACCAATGTCAAAGCCTACATTCTATTTTCTAACGACCGGAGCGCACACATACATCTACGAATATAAACTTGCTTACGTTCTGCTGTTGTGACACAAGGGAGATCGGAGCACAACTGACAGTACGCGACCCAGCCAGCTGATCGCACAAGGTGGGAGGAGAAGGGCATCAGCTGTTCATACCAGCTGGTCGGAAAAGCGCAAGCGTGTTCGCGCTCTCCTTTGTCCTTATCGACTGCTTGCTAAGCGCTAGCGGAAAAGCCGATGTTCGCTCGCTCTCGGGCTCTCATTCGCTTAAATAAATCGCAGGAAAACGCGGAAATTTTTACGATCCCGCTTTATTACACACCATCAAAATGCTGGAGGCTCGGAACACCACCGCCGCCGCCGCTTCGGCCGGAAGTCGTAAAGCATAATGACGGACAAGATGCAGGACTTCCGCTTTTACGCACCGCTTTGTTCGCATTTATGGGTTTCAGGTAGAGCGAACGTCAAGCGGAAAAAAAAGCCAAAAAGAATATGCATGATGTGGTCAATAAGGGCAAAGTCCTCACAATTGAAATGGTGGGAGATTATGGGGGAGGGGGGGGGCATCCAAAAAGTAACATTGGTTTTCATCATCACTTTTTAACGTTTCCGTTTTGTTTCATAAATTGCAAAATTGATTAGAAACAATAGACCATCAATTTTTGAAGATTTTTTTCTGAAACACCTACCTCTGCGATCCAATCAGAACTAAAGCAGGATAAGTCTTCTCGTTTTCATAGTTTTTTTTTTTTAGTTTTTGAGTAAAAGAACACAAGAAGAAAGCTTGATTGAATTTTTTTTCCTTTCTTTTTCTTCTATGCCTGGATTTGTTGGACATTTAATTTTCTTTTTGGCCGCTAGAGGCATTCATACCGTTCATCCTAGACTTAACCTAGGCTAGAGTGCCTTATAACGTTTTCCGCTGGCTGCGCCAGTGTGCACTGCGTGTATCTCCATCTCGTTTTATCACATAAAGGTGAACCGAGATGGAGATACGTTCATCTTTATGTGATAAAACGAGATGGAAATAGACTCAGAGCGCACCGAGTGGAAAAAAGTGCGACTAGTGGAAAACGCTACTAAAAGAAGAGCCTATCCATACATGAAGTCGATTTCTATTGGTTGCGAGCGATTTTCGACTTTATATACCAAGGTTGATAACCATTTTTGTTCTAAATGCGTTTCTACGAGAGGTTATTCAAAATTAACGTAAATTGTGACGATTTCCGCAGTGCTAACTTGATGATTCAGGTGAGCATTTCTTGATATTGTGTGCGTTGTTGAGATTATTATTCATTTTGGTATTTTTTTTAAACCGAAATAATCACATAACCACAATCTTGACTAATACTAATAACATACATAAAAATGCGCTTAAAATTAAAGCGGTTATGTTTTTCTTTATTTAAATGCAGCGAAGGTAATCGTCACACGTAGGAAATCACCATAAATAATAAATAACCATAAACGGACTTACCACTACTTAATTTTGAACTTCCCTCCCCAAGTTAGAACAAAAATGGCGCCTGTGTGGTCACACTCTTTTATTAGGCACTCTACCTAGACCTTGTTTTGATGTCATTTTTGGGATTTATGTCCCTTTTGGGACATATAGGGCCAGTTGCACCGAACACTTAAGGTTAACTTAACTTTAAGTAGCACTTAGAATATGACGCATACAATGTTAAGCAATCTCTAATGTCACATTATAAGCAATACTTAAATTTAAGCTCGGCTTAAGTGTTTGGTGCAACTGGCCAATAATCTCGCAAAATTTGGGTATTTTGTAATTGTGAGCGATTGTGGGGCGGGAGGGGGGCGGGGGAGCGTTTTCCAAATTTTCGCGAGACTCTCTGGTGTCCAAATTACAGAGAGCCCTTACAGAGATTGATTTAAATCTTGTCTGGGGATTGTGCAGTGTTGGACTTACTGATATTTATTTTTTTTCCTTGACCGCTAGAGGCCAAACCGTTCGTCCTGGGCTTGTTTTGATGTCATTTTAAGAATTTATGTCTCGCCATGGGACGTAAATCCCGGAAAATTTGGGTGCAACGCAATTGAGGGTGATTGAGGGGAGGTTGAAGCGTTTTCTAAACTAAACATGCCCCTACAGTTTGAGTTAAAATCTCGTCTGGGTATTCCACTGGGGACTAGGTCAATTCCCCGTCGCCGATTTGCCGTCGCCAATCCGCCGTCGCTGATTCGCCGCTGGAAACCTCACCGTCGGTAAATTCGCCGTGAGAATATCTGCAGTCAAAAATGCCTAAAGTTTTAAATAAATATTTTTAGATGCTGCCCAAAATTTTACTCATTTTCATATAAACTGTAATCACCACGTATTACGATCAACGGAATTTATAATTAGAGCAGGCTGTGATGTTTTCCAAAAAATTGGCAACGCAGGTTTGCAGTTTGAAATTAAAAATTTTAAGTGCCAGAATTGTGACATTTATTTTTTTTCAATGATTGATAAACTGATTTGTCTTGGAAAAAAAATTTTAAATTTAGAAAAAAGTTGGGAAGGGAGGGGGGGGGTTCATTTAAGTAAATTGTAATTATGATTATGTGTTAATAGCACCAATTTCATAATTTTTTGTCTTACGTTGACCGTACTGCAATTAAGAAATTATGTTGATCCAACGGCGAATTGGGTCGACGGCGAATTGATTGCACGACGAATTGGCGACGGCAAATCGGCAACGACGAATTGGCGCCGGCGAATTGTTCCATTTTCATTCTCCAGAGTTGGACTCGTTGAATTTATAAAAAGATTTCTTTCTTATTTTGACCTTAATTTTGGATTCATGTCCCTCGGGACCTATAATCCTGCGGAATTTGGATGCAACGCAATTGAAAGAGAGAAGGCGGGGGAGGTAAAAGATTTTTCCAGACTTTTTCACCTAAATTAAAGCATCCTTCCAATTCTCTGAACGTGCAGATTCAAAATTATTGGAAGCTACCATTTTTTTTTTTTTTTTAATTAAAATAACGAACATTTCAGAATGTCTGACTGTGAGCAAAATGTCTCCAATCACCTTGTCTATTATTTTTTAAAATAAATGCAAAGAGAAGGAACACGAAACAAGCATTGAATTACCCTTTTTGAAAAAAAAAACACCTAAAAAAATTCTATTTCCGGAGAACAGTTGACAAGAAATTCAAGTTTCAGTAATTATTAAAAAAATCACGGTTTTTTTCTTTTTTAATTTAATAATTACAGACATAGATAAAACAAAAGACAATCAACTGGTTGCCTGATCTTCTTTGAAAATTTCTAGAAGATAATATAATTACCATTTTTAAATTGAACGGTCTTTCTGTCTCTTCCTCTATTTTTTGCCTTTCATTTTATTTTTCTTATTTTTTAATTAATTTTTTTTTTTAATAAAATGACATGCCTTTAAAGCCAAACAGAAAAGAAAATTGTAGCGAACTTGAGAGAAGAAGCTCATTTCAAATCGATTCTTGAAGAGGATTTTCTTTGACGAAAGAGAAAACAAGAGCAATTGCCCCATTGTTTATGAAGACGAAAACTGAAAAGACTGTCGTCTTTTCCAGAAGGCTATAGAAAGATAAATGCTAATCCCAACTTAAAGGGATTGCAGAGAACTTGAAGACATAGGCTTTTCAAACTGAATTTTGAAAATAGTTTTAATCGAGGTGGAAAGTTTCAGTTGAGTCTTGATATGAATTTTTTAATGAAATGACGACTAGAATACATAATTAAAAAGAAAAAAAACAATACAAAACAAATATGTAATGAGAAAGTGTAAATTGACTCAATTGTTTAATTGTAGAAATTCAAAAATCGAAAAAATTTTGAGTTTTTAATGAAGAGAAGAACAAGATGGAAGTAATTTATTGCCCACTTTATTGATTTTTAGTAAAATTTCTGTTTCTGGAAAAGTGAGGATCGATTTTTTTGTAGGAAAAGTTTCTACTTCAGAAGGAATAAAAACTATTAAAAATACCAACGAGACAGTTGGTCAGTTGTGGTCCCAAGAAGCTATTAACAGCAAGTATAGTTAAAAAACTGAAGAAATGACAGCAAGTACACTTTTTTGGAACTGCTTGACAAATTTTGACAATCGAAAAATGATTGATCCGAACGTAAATAATTTTGAAATCCATGATTACCCATGCCCAAAATAATTTTTGATGTCAAAGTAATAGATAGATAATTATTTACAAAGATTAAGTTTGTGCAAATCACCCGAGATCAGATCACCCGAGTGAATAATGGTTATCGTAATCGCTCATTTATAATACCATCCTATTTTCTAAGTCCGATTCGATTGATTGATATTCGTATATTATTAGAGCTTTTTAAGTTAATAAGGGTGACCGGGGTGGATACCCATAACCTAATATTTTCAACCAAAGAGCCAAACAGTTTTTATTTTGATAGAATTATTGCTCGTGATAGTTGTAGATAGGACATAAAACAGAAAAATACTTTAGATCAAGCTGAAAATATAATTATTATTTACCTTGAGCTGATTGTTCGCTTTAGGTGTATTTTCAGCTCGATTTAAAGTGTTTTTCTGTTTCATATCCTATCTACAATCACACACTGAATTTATATAAAATACGTAAAGGCTAATCTAATCGAAGAGGCTCCTACATTGGGAACAGAAATAGAAAACATATTTTATTTTATTTTTGTTTCATTGCCGTAACTGAGGGTCGATTGAAGGGGCTAACGAACTTTGCTCGATCGATTCAAGCAGATTACACCTTCAAACTTACGGAAGGTTAATAACATTTGCTTGTGCTTCAATGTTTGCAGTTATTGCAAACAACACGTCTAGAATAAGGCAAGCATGTACTTGCTTAAAGGTATTTCACAATGCGCAGCTCAACGGAACGGGGTGAGTTTCCGTGCGTGATTCCGATCCCTAAATCGCTGCGGCTATGACGCAAGCGGTAAATATAAAACGCGGAGGTGAAATGGCACGCTCATGATTTATAGGCGACATTAGAATTAATCGCTCGCAATTATACAATAAATAACCTGGACTCATATGTGATGGTATAATTTACAGGTACCCAAATTAATAACCTGCTTTGAGAGAAATTAAATTTAATAAAAATAATGGGTAGGAAGGTAATTATTCACAAGGATGAAATTTGCGGATCATCCGAGTGAATAATGCCCGTCATAATCGCTCTCGCTCGTATAATAATACACAATTTTCTGCTCCTATTGCATTATATTCTCATTATTAGAACCTTACCAAATTTTTTACTATTTGTTTTAATTTTTTTTCGTTCTGAAATTCCCCACGAAATTATTTTCATAAACAGTCCCGAACAACTCAACAACTCGGGAGAGCGTAAAGGCGTAAACACTTACACGCACGCACTAAACACTTACTATAATTAGCGATCGTTACATAACGTTTGTTCAACGCCATGTACATACATACCAGCTGATGAAAATTCGAAGCCGCCCTATTTATAACGACGCCGTGCGTCAGCCCGATGGACGCCGCCGCTGTCGTTTTGAAAAGCTGGCACTTCTCAACAATTATTATCGAAAGCGTAAACGACTTCTTAATTCGACATCACAAACAAATAGCCAGGCCCGTTTTATGACACATTTTTCCTTTCGCTTGTTGTTTCAGTTGGTGTGACGTCGAGTTCCATGGTTTTTTGGAGGAAAAAACGACGCTTCCTGTTGCCGTTATTATTCTAATCGTGAATCAAGGTAAGGTGAATCTAGTTTCAATTCTTTACCAAATTCATCCATAAAACAAATTAAATTTAAAAAGAAAAAATCAAAATCTCTCGGGTGGTATACAGGGTGATTAAATGAAACAAACAAATCGAAGTCAGTTACTTTAAAAAATGTTTAGAAAACTTCTGATCAATAAATTTACAATGAACCGCAAATTTACCCTATAATTAGGTTTGTAAATGAAAGTACAATAAAGTTCTATATTATTATTCGTGACCTTGTAGCATTGACAGTTCTTTTACGTAACATGGGTGTCAGCTGGCGTGGAAGAATGAAATCGATACGTTCTACGTGTGACGTATCGACGGAAACGATGACGTCAGAATTCACGTCTGATGGGTTAACGTTTTAATAAAAAAAAATTAATAAATTTTCTTGCAAATCGTTTTTGATTGCGGTGGATTCATCAACAAAAGCGCTTCTGCTGAGGAAGTTCCAAATAGGGTTGAAACAGCTGTACAAAGGTTGCTCGAGGGATTCATTGCAATCAGAAACGATTTGCAACAAAAATTTTCAAAACTTTCATTACGCTTTGACAGCAAGCATGGCCGCCATGAGTGGGATGACTTATTATGTAGCAAACTGGCTTCAGTTTGTCAATCCTAATGCAATGTGAGGTCAAAAAGTGATCGTAGGATGTCGCTTTTTAAACTATAAAAAATTAATATAAACAAAAATTCAATTTTATAATTATCATAGAAACGACGACGCAAATAAAGATGGTTGCAGAACGCGCGCTCAAAAAAGTCGATCGTCTTTTGTTTCTTTCTACACTCTCAAAAAAAAAAACAATTCTAAGAGAATGAGCAATGATAATTTATTTAAGGCCAGAGGTCCTTATTTCGAATGAACCACCAAACTGAGAGAAGAATAAAAAATTCAAAATATAAACCGCGTGCAATTTCTTCATTTTTTTTGTTTCTGTCATGTTTTTCTTTTGTTTATTAATTTTGTTTTCGTTTTCTTTCCTACCGTCGGTTCTGATTATCGTTCTCTGTTGTTGTTTTTTTTTTCTATAAGGGACGTTGACTGTCTTTTGTTGTGTTTTTAATTTACTTTTTCCTCGAGAGCGATTTTCATATTTTTTTTTCGCTCGCAATGAAAACGAAAAACGATCCTGCTTTGCTTCCCAACCTGTATATCGAAAAAAAAAATTTTTTTCCATCTTGAGATTTTAAAAATTTTATTTGATCATCATTTCGCAAGAAAAATGTAAAACGATTGCTTCCCACTCTACATGAAGATACGAAAAAAAAAATTTTCCTTCATCTTATTTCTTTTTAATGTTATTTAATCATTTTATTTTATTTTTTTACCGTACTGATTGCTGTCCTCTGATTTTTCTGTGAATAAGAAAAATAAAAATAAAACAATTCACATTTATTTCTACCCCCCACCCCGCCTCATGTCAATCGGGTGTCAACCGACAATTTGCCAAATTGGGGCAAAGAGATCGCCTCTCGGTATTATTTAAATCAAATTAATTAATCAATTTATTTTTTTTTTTTGTATTGAGATAAGGTTAGAATGCAGAGCTTTTGGTGAGAACGTAGGCGATGAAATATTATTTAAAATCCAATACAAATAATTTTCCCTTTCGGGCAAGAGATGGTGCTTTAAATAAGTCATTTTTTATTTACTGCGACCGAGGCAGTCAGTTCGATTTTTTTTTTAACAAACGAGATTGTTTCGAATGATCAGCGCGAAAACGATATCTTGCTATCTAAAATCGCACTTAAATAGCTTTCATTCTCAGTCGAGAGATGGCGTTCTGATTAATCCCCATCGCGACAATTTTCGATTTAAAATTTCGAAAGAAAAATCGTTGCGATGTTAAAACAAGGGGTTTGGTTGAGAACGATAGCGTCTCTTACAGGAATTTCTATTAAAATCGTTTTTCCTTTTGATTAAGAGATGGCGCTTTGAATAATCCCATCGCTCGCTCCTTTTAGTTTTTCAATTCAGTTTTGAAATAAAAATTATCCCGTAAAGGTAAAACACAGGATTTGGTTAAAAACGTCTAAACAGCGTGAAGGTGAAAGTTTTTCAATTAAAAAATCGTTTCCCCCTTACGATTAATCAAGAGATGGCGCTTTGAACATTTTCTGTTCGGTCATGATTTTATATTTTAAAATTTAACTTTCAAATTACACAATATCATTGGCTGGGATTTTACCGCCGACGCGACGTCACGTGAAGATAAAAAGAAATTCGATTAAAATAATTCTCACGTTTGGACAACAGATGGCGCTCTGATTTACTTTTCCGTGTCCAGGTTTCATTCGATTAATTAAAAACAAGTAACATAATTAATGGCTGCAAACGACAATGTTCAGGTAAAATGTTAAATATCTCCAGAATAAATTTGACATGATATACAGGGTGCTTGGAAATTGCTAGCACAGAAAAAAATGGTAGTTGGTGATGGTGAGTTGAAGTAGTCATCGGTAAAAAAATTCTTTAGTTTTCCAGTTAAAAATTACTAAAAACTTGGCCAAAATTGTTGATGCGCCACTGAGTTAAGTTAACAAACAGTCACGATTCCGTTTTTATTTATGCCGCTTGTACAAATAATGAGTCTGACGGACATGGTGTTATTTTATGGAGAAAAAATGGATTTCTTGGAACTCGCAAACGCCACAGTTTTTTTTTTTTGATTCACCTTGTATAAGTGAAAATAATTTTGTGTTGTAAACCAGAAAAATGTCTTCAAACTTTTTCAGAAGGTCGTATCAAAGTTTTGCACAAAAGGGTGTCCCAACAAATACACTCTTGGAACACCCTGTATATTTTAAAAGATAAATTATCTATTATCTACTTGGGTGCACCGAAGATTAACAAGAAAAAAAAAAGATGGAGAGAAAGAGGGTAATTGTTGTTGACCTTTATCTTCTTAGTTCCTCGCAAACGCAAACAATACAAATACAATGTAAAAAACATACGTAATTAATTCCCTCTCTGCGTTTACGGAACGCAAGAATCCATCCGACAAGAATGCCCGACTTAATTTCACCAAGAGAATGCGACAAACAAGAAAAAAAGGAAAAAGAAATTCCCTGCAAAAGGAATAACCGCTGTTATAGGACGCGGAGAATGTGCGAAAAATACTTCCCCCATTCGCGTTCGTCAATTATTTCTGAATTAAACTCTGCTTTTAATGACCGCCTGTCTTCGTCTTTTCTTCTTTCTGTTTATAGAAAGCAATCACAATCAGAAATAACGAATGTTATGGTTGTTCGCTTTTGCAGAGTTGTGCAATCATAATTAAACTTCTTGTTTAAATTTAACTTTGTTTATGCGAGGATGCGGTTGACCTCTGCCGTTGTTATTTAGGGATCGTTCAGCTTGTAAAATTGCAAACTTACTACAAATTACACGCAATTTCGCATTCGACTTCCATGTTTTCTATTTGGAGTTTTAATCACCACGAGAGGGGTCAAATGTCTTCAACCTCGTTTATCATCAACTTGCCACACGAATCGATATATCTTGATTTGAAATTTTTCACATGAAAAATTAATTATAAACTGTGATTGAGGATGTAATCTATAAGTCAGAGATTCCCAACTTTTGTTAGGCATCAACCTATTAGAATAGGGATGAACACTAGTATGGAAGAACTCCCATCATGTTAAACGAAGCAACTGCGACGATTGTATTATTTGCTCTTCGCATGAAATCGCGATTCTCCTAAAAAAAAAAATCGAGAGCGGGGAGCATAGCAACTGCGGCGATTGTATTATTTGCCCTGTGAATAAAATCGCGATACTCCTCAAAAATCTAGAGCGGGGAGAGCGCTTTTCGCGCTCGAGAGATCACGGCTGCCTTAGAGAAAAAGAAAGTTTTCATAGACTCGCTCCGCCCCCTCCCTCGTTTAACTTATTATTATTATTATAACCACATTAGAAGAAAATTGGAAAGTACAATATTATAAAAAAAAAACTTCAAAAACATTCTGCTTGAATTGTATTTAACATTGTAATAATCTCATCGTTACTATTCTCCGATCAGATTGGTTAAGGTTAAAATATGATCTGGTTTCTATCAATAAGAACGCCATATTGAACAATTTGAAGCGCCATCTATTATCCTAAAGTGAAAACGAATCTAATCGAATATCAAATGTGCGGTTTCATGTTTATACTCCCCATAAAAACAATTTTTCGTTATTAAATCGAAAATATAAAGTCATAAGCACGTAAGAGTAGGTCAGTTGTCCAAAAATTAAGAAACACTATTTTAATCGAATATCCTATAATTGAATCGATGAGTGCGTAATCGTGTTCAGTCCAAATTGACTGTGTTGAGAAAACAACAAATAACTTTCTAAATTTTTATTTTCAGAGAATTATTGGCTTAAAATTCGTTCAGATAAAGATATCTGAAGCCTCCTGAACCCAATAATCACTTAAAATAAAAATCTAGAGAAAGTTATTTGTTGTTTTCTTAACACAGTAAATTCGGACTGAACACGATTATGCACTCATCGATTCAATTGCATTAACACTTGACGTTGTCCCCAAAATCCGTGCCCTCTAACTTCACACTGATTCTGTGTTTAATTTCAAAGAAAAATCGCGGCGTGGCAAGAATTATTCAAACCGCCATCTCTTGACCGAAAAAGGAAAGCAGCTTGATTCGAATTTTCTGAAACAGCATTTCGTATTTCCGCCGACGTTCTCCGCAAGATCCATCCCTTTAGCTTCGCGATGACTTTAACGTCAAAACTAAATGCAAAATATAAAATTAATCTGCGAAAATAATTAATGAAAGCGCCATCTCTTGACTGAAAAAAAAGCAGCTTGATTCGAATTTCCTGTAGCAGCATTTCATTTCTCCGCCGAGTTCTCCGCAAGATCCTTCCTTTTAGCTTCGCAATGACTTTAATATCAACACTAAATTGAAAATATAAAATTATGCTGTGAAGGGAATATCCCGAGCGCCATCTCTTGATGAGAAATGAAAGCTGTTTTTTTTTTTCATTTATTTTGTCCTTTTAATTCTTGCCAGTGTCTTGACTTGCAAAATTTTTCGGCCAGAATTGCCATTTTTTCATTTATTTATTTTTGTCCATCCATTCTTTCGTTTTTTTTTCCATGTTTTTCGCATTTGTTTTTTTTTTGCAAAAAATTTCGTATATTCTTTTGTTCATTTTAGTATCCTGGCGTTTATTTCTGTTTTTTTTTCAAATTCATTTTACGCTGTCGTATTTCTCTTTTTTTATTTTTAGCAAATTTATTTTTTACATTTTGTTAATTGACGCTTTCTTAGTTATCTTTTGTTTTCTAGTGGATTTTTTGTCTGCAAATTCATTTGATTTTTGTTAGTTGTGATCTTCTTTTGTTTTGCCCACTGTATTTCGTATTACTGACATTTTTACAGTTAGCCTTTATTTTCCACGAGGTTTTTAATTCGAATTTTGCAAAAAAATCTGGCAATCCTGGTTCCACCAACATAACAGTGTGAACCGGTCTTTGAAAACTAACCTCACTTTTGACTTCGTATCCGCCATTTTATTAATCGCAGAATGTAAACGCGTGCAAATAATTTTCATCGATCTCAACATTCTCTTGGATGATTAAATGACACTTCTTTGGACAATAAGTATAATTATAATTTTATTAAAGTATGTGTGATGATGCATCCGACAACAATTTGACGGAAAATAACCTTCAAAATTTAATTTTCAAACGTCAAAGTCAAAATGAAGACTTGTTCACACCAGGAAACTCATGCGTCCGGAATTTTCTGTCCGCAGCTGTACGTTTGTTAAAAAATAAACCAACAAACAATAAATCGTTGTACGTTAATGGCATTGGCTCTAACAGAACCCGTGCAGCTATAAATGTGCAGGCATCCGCTAATTACCTACCATTAATTCCCCGTCATTTTAATAATTCCGAGGGAAAATTGTTTTCGAGAAAATTCACGCTCTGCAATCGCCCGCAATTTCCAAGAACGAGGTTACACATCGACAAACGAGCTTTATTTATAAATATTGTATCAACTGTTAGCACGAGAATTTCTTTGTCCGGATATGCGCCACGTTTATTATAAACACGGTGCGTGATAATAGTATAGGTGATCCGCAAGAGTATTCGGCTTACATTGGTTTGTGCAGGAGAACGTAAGCTCAATGCACGAGAGAGAGAGGCAAAACATCAATCGTGTTTACGCTTCGAGCATCTACCGCCGCACATTCAAGTATTTCTTACGTACGTGTGCCCGTACCGAATGCTCCGTCGCATTACCTTACAATCCTGTACCGTGATTATAAATAATGGAATCGAACAAAAACGGAGTTTTAGTGGAAATTACATGGAGCGCACGTGGAAATCATGATGTTTTAATTAATCGGCATCCAAGGAAAACACGCGCACTTTGAGGTCTGACGTCGTGGAAGAACAACAAAAAGCGGTCATTGTATAATTATAGGGGGAATTATGTAATCGCACGTCGTATTGCGTGATTCTGGGGTGCCAAAATGTGGGGGCGGGTGGGTGGGTGGGTGGAATTTGCATTTTTATTGCGTGTTTATTTTACCCTGTTTTTAGCCCCGGTGATGAACTGTTTACCATACCTTAATGAATTGATCCTGAAGCTTTCAGCTTTACTCTTTCGAGCGGTAAAAGAAAAAACAACATTTTTGAAAATTAAAAAAATCAAGTTTACCGCACAATTCAGTTTTCCTGAAACTGATGATGTCCGCATCGCCGATGAAACACGTATACATTAGAAAAATATTTGTTGTGGGGAGGGGGGCGGGGGACTATTGTACTTTTCTTTCACAGAGTAATGCTGTTATCTTTTTAAAAAATATTTATGTTTTTTTAGCATCATCATTAATTTGCTTTCTGCTTGGTTTCTAACGTGCGTTCCTTTTCAATTATGTACATTCTGATTCCTTTTTTTTTTTTTTCTAATTAACATGCGAGTACATACCACGTTTTGAATTAATAATAAATTTCAACCGTAAGACGATGCATTGTTTATTATATTATTTCTTGCCATAAGTGTACCCGGGAAGCATGCAAATTAAAACAGACAGTAACACGCGAACACGGCAGCCAATAACCGGCTGTGCGTAACGGTTCAGTTGGCACCACTGCTCCGGTTTATCCTCACTTTGGCCTACTTTGAGCGAGCGCTCGATTCGTTTTTCAGAAGAAGAAAGAAAAAAAATAATCGCCGGCGCTCCGCTGAATTGCGCGCGTTGCTAAAAAAAAACGTGAAGCACGCTGATCGAAGGGCGGCGGAGGCGGGGGGGCGAGAGGGTCGACGAGTTTGAAAGTTTTGACATTGATGCAGGCAGTACTTTCGCAATTTGTTAAATACTGTGTTAGACAAGCAAATGTTATTGAATCTGACCGATTAGGATTTGTAATTTAAAAGGAAAATGAAAAATAATAAAAAAAGAATCCCCGAGGAAATAGATTAAATTCTAAAAAAAAAAATACCGTGAGGAGGACCACAAAAGTTAAGAAAACGATATGCAAAGTCAATTAAATACTGAAAGCAAAAAAAAAACAAATATAATTAATTAAAAAATATTGATTTCATTATCAGTAAAATAAGCGAATTTATTCCCCGGAAAATTTAATAACGTAATTTGTTAAATAATAGGTAGAAATAAAAACCGACGTTAGCATAAATTCAATTAAAAAATTACGCAAATCATGATGATTTAAATGGTCAACAGTCAATAACCAATCATAATGAGTTCACTGGAAATAAAAGGCAGTATCCTAGAAGGTAAATTGAACTGTATATTGTCATGATTTAGGTTGCCCCACGTTGGGCGCCAATTTCCAATTTTTTGTATTTTTTTACTCTTTCCACGATCAGCCTTGTCGCTGGATTGCTTTCTTATCAATTTCATTTCTTCTTTTTGACTGGAATTATTCAAAAAAATAACTTTTATATTCCTTTTTATTTTCGTACATCTTTTTATTACTTCTTCTTTTCCCCATTGATTTCCTCTGAACGTTGTTTCCTTTATTGCTTCCATCATCATCATGGCCAACATATTTTTTATGTTTTCTTCTTTTTGTCTTGTTTTTTTTTTCTGCACTTGGTCAATGGTTTGGTATTTTTTTAATTCTTACATTAACTTACCTTTTCAACGTTGTTTGTTTCAATTTTTTCTTTTTTTTTTTCGTAATCTTGGCCTACATAGGTATTATTTTTTATTTTGAATAAAATTCTTAGAAAGAGTCATTATAAAATAGATTCTATGCCTTTTTCCTTTGCTCGCATATTTTCCAGCGACTCGAGGCTTCTCTCTCGATGAATTTTATTCGAAACTTTAATTAATCGCTAATCTCATGGATAATCCTTTGATTATTTATTATATTCTATTTTTCTTATTTTGCTTTTTTTTTAAACTTGTATTTCTCTGTGCACCTTCTTCTACATATTCCGTTTCTTCTCCGAAATTCTCGTTAATATTTCTCTCCTTATTATGGATCTAAGATGTCTGTCTAGCATCTTCTAGTTTTCTGTCTCTCTCTTTCGGTTCTTTGATTTTTCTGATATTCTTCGCGACTTAATTAAGCTTAATTTTCGATTCAGTCAATTAATCAACACGTATCTTTGGTCTAAAATAAATTAATTATCTGATAGTTCTTACAGGAGCTCCACATTGGGCGCCATTTCTTGTTGGCAATGTTCTACTTCGCTTAGAGTGCCCCGCGTTGGGCGCCAATTTTTGCACTTTGGCAACATCAGCAGCATGTAAAAGCTCTAAACCTCAGAATAAGTGACTTAAATTATTGTTTTATTGTTGCCCGACCATTATAACAAAAAAGCGGCCAAGCAAGTACCGATAAGAAACCGACACGTGCGTCGCCGGTCGTCGGCTTGTCCGCTAACTCATTATAGTGGTCGGAAGGAATTACCCCGTGATTTAATATTTTATTGGAGAGGCATTATTTTAATTCCTAGGTGTACATAGCTTTCCTAAAACAGTAAACGCGTTAAAAAGATTGAAAGAGAAAAGAAAGTATTTTTTATTTTAAATTTTTTTTAATTAAGCTGCCGATGTCACGTTTGAATTTAATTTAAATAAAAAAACACAGTTTGTCAATTTTCGATTGCATCGTTTCAGCTTGTCAGAAATAAAAATATACAGGAGATGCACCGAATGAAGAACTGCACGCATTTTTAATCGATTTAAAGGAAATTCTAGTGTAAAAGGACTTTTTTTTATGAACGACTCCATTACAAACATTTCTTTTTATTTATTGCAATTGATATAATCATTATACTGTAATTGCAGATAATATACAGGTTGTTGAAAAAATAATTATAGGTACACCTGCTTCACTTTAATGACTTTCTCCCAGATCTCCAAGCTTACTTTTGTTTTCGCTTCATCATGATTAATTTTGACGTTTAAAAACAGATTGGATTTTTGATTTTTCTTTAATTTCAACATCAGCACATAATGTACATCATAAAAGATTCAACCCAAATTGTTGATTTATTATTCTGCTCTCGCGTTATACAATATGTTGTACGGAAAAGTGGCAGCAAATGGATGTGATGTGATACATAAAATAAAGTCGTGGTGGGATGTTTAACCTCCTCGAAGCAGCCGATGCTTCACCGGGATTTTCAGCAAATGGCTAAACATTGTGCAACCGATCTAGGGCAATGTAATATTTACTCACGAAGTGCTAAAAATAGGTGCGAAACGTGGCAGATGCATTACGAAATCTGTTGCAAACTTACCTTCTTTCTCTTGTCGGGGAATTCAGCCTCCTACCCACGGGATGACTGTTATTGTGGAATCTATAACAGATCAAAAGAAAAAATTATATATTCAACATTTTTTTTTCATTTCATTAATTACACCTATGTATAATACATAAACACCAGAAGATCTGATCATTGGAATTATTGCTTGTTTCAAATGTTAACGCAAGTATAGTATTCCTGTTTTAAATTGGCTTTTATCGCCTCTGACTTTTATCGTAATTAGCTACACTTACAATCGTCAGGTGTCGCTAAAGCGCTTGCCGATCTGAAGGTAATAAAATGATTATTTAGATTCATTCAGTATCTAGGTAAGCCTTCTAGGCATTCACAATATATACACTAATGCCCTAGCATAAAACCATTTTAAGATTGGAACACTATACACATGTACCTTTGCATGTGTGCACTAGGTTTTTGAACGTGTACCTCTCTCTCTACGTTAATCGAAATTTTGTAATCGCCATAATAGGGAGTGTGAAAAACTCTTGTGTACATAACGGTGTGGGACGTTACGTAACAGGAAATCGAAATACGCGCAGAGAATTAAAAAAAAAAGCCGTTTCAAATTACAGCGTCGAGAATTCGTGCGTGACTTTCAAAAGTGCCCGTTTGTTTTTGGCCCATTATTTCGTCACCTTTCGGGACCGTAATTTCCTAATTCAAGAGATCAAAGGCGAGAGAGATGGGTGCTCGGAAATTTCCAGGATTTTCTGTACGTTGGCAGAAAATTTAATTTCGTGTTTTATTTAAATTGATTGACCCAATTTCAAAATGCTTTTTTTCTTTGAAGAAACGCAGAAATCCTTATGAAAGCGTTGCGCTTTAGATGAAAAGATAAAATGGGCAAAAAAGTTTAAGAATGCAGGCGCTGCTATGGCTACATTTATAGGTTCTCATACTGCGTGGTCGATGAATACGCACCATTCATTGGTCCTGCTACTGCATGACCAAGGCAACGCCCAAATCGGTCCTGGGGTATAGTTACGACTTACGACATGACTTACCAGTGCAGTTTTATAGAATGAAGCCATTCTTCTTCGTCTTTGCCTACGAAGAAGAAATTTTAATCCCTCGACTTACAGCTGCATTGTAAATTTTCAAAATCACTTGCGTACAAAATGGAAGTTATTTCCAATTCGAAAACCTAAGAAATATATATTTCTTTTAACAGCAACCGATGTGCATGTGTAAGTTTTAACAACGAAGGTTACCAGGCGAAGGTCTAAGGTAAAAGAAGATCATCAAATTGGTTGATGATGGTCTCAATAACCCTCTGGATGTTTTAAATCCAATTGGCTCTCGCGAAGGAAAAAACAATTTCGATAAAACCTTTAACCAGATCTGTAAGGAAGGAAAAAAGATACCTTTACGAGTATGTCAAGGAAGTCGGCTTCGTTCCATCTCGTATTAGAAATTGCTCTTAGAAAGAATCAATAAACGACCATCTCATATCAACCTCTTAAAGTGAATACTCCAAAAGGAAAGCCTTAAGGAAGGGAAGGTCAATTTTTGATGGGAGACGACGGGCTCTGAATTTTCCTAACAAATTGGCACTCGCGAAAGAAATTGGTCTTAGAGAGAATCAATAAACGACCATAGGACTCGGACACCGTCAAATCTACCTTTAAAAATGAATACTCCAAAGGAAACCCTTATGGAAGGTACCAGCAGTTTTTGATGGAAGATGATGGTCTCTGAATTTTCCTAACAAACCGGCGCTCAAGAAAGAAATTGGTGTTAGAGAGAATCAATAAACGACCATAGAACTTAGGCACTTTCAAATCAATCATTTAAAATGAATACTCCAAAGAAAAGTCTTAAGGAAAAGAAGACGAATTTCTAATTGGAGATGAGGGTCTCTGAATTTTGGAGCTCAAGAAATAAATTTGGTCTTAGAACGAATCAATATACAACCATAGAACTTAAACACTGTCAAACCAACCTTTTAAAATGAGGACTCCAAAGGAAAGCCTAACGGGAGGGAAGATCAATTCTCGATTGGAGATGATGGTGTCTGAATTGGCACCACTCAAAACGAAGTAGAACAATTTCGATGAAAACCTCAATCGAATATAGAAAAAAGATTTGACTTTCCAATACTAGGATGTGCAGTTGGTCAATTAATTGACCAGAAGAGATTTAGATGCATCTTGTGATACAGAAATAGGAAAGAATCAGTAAACGACCGTTCATGGTCAAATCTGGAAGTAGTCCAAGGGAATGCCTTACGTACAGAAGATTGAGAAAAGGTTGGACGTGATGGCCATTCTGAGGATTTCCGAGCCAATGATTCGAACGTCCCGCACGAATTGACGCTTAAAAAGAAGAGAACAGAAAAAAGGAGAAAAGACCATTTTACGTCAAAGAACTGCACACTAAAAGGACATCAATTAAATAATTTGCAAAACGAATCTACCGATTGAAGGTGTCCCAATAACCACCTTCGTCTTTTCGGAATTGCACTAATCAAATTAATGAGAGTTACACCACGATGGTTGCCAACTTTTGATATAAACGGACGCTCAAAGCAAAAGAAGAAACTTTGGGCAAAGATTTTTTCGTCAGGCATCTTAACAACCACGTCGAAACGAAAAAAAAAAAAGAAATTTGATTTTAATTTTTTAATTTGATCACAGAAGCGAAAGGGAAACCGCTCAAAATTTTGATTTTGAAACATAGTTCCAAAAGAAAGTATTTTAACATGGAAAGGGCATAAAAATTTAAAATGGAAGACCTTCATCTACCGCATAAATTTGCAAATCTTTTTGAAGCGTGGGTAATAGGAAGATTGATTAAATGATTGGTAGGGTAAAACGAAACGTTGGAAGTGACGGGAGAACTGCATTCACAATCAGTGATGTCAACGAGGTTATAACAATTCCGCTCAACGTCCGTTCGATTGTAAGTGGAATGGCGGTATTTAACGTTCTACGCCGGGCGCTAGCGTCAACGGAGCTGAGAATGGAGGTACGTCCAGCGGAATTTTCAAAATCTGATTGACAACGCTGGCTACTATTCGCTTCATATTCATAATTTCCGTATTCTTTTATTAATTCGTATTCCCGGATCAACTTGACCACTTGCAGTATTCGAATTTTCATTTGCGCCGTCAAGTGAACGGTAAAACAAATACCGAGTGTTACAAAAGCAATTGCATAACGCGATTAATCTCGTATGCAAACGACACCGATTTGCGTAGAATTACAAATTCTAATTAGCGGAGAAGAACGAAAATCGTGTCAAGGTTCGCGCGGCGTGGCACGAGGCGCGGAACGGCAACACGGCGCTGCGGCGGTGAAGGTAAACCGAAAATCGAATTTCCACCGCAGCAACAATTAATTTGATGATAATTTTATGCTGTTGTTATTGTTATTGTTATTTGCCAGCCGGAGAGCGCAGGTGGGAAGCGGAAATTATGCGCACGATCACTCTTAACCGCGCAGAAGAAGGAAAAAGCGGCCCGCAATAATTCCCCTGTTGATGGTGATGTTGATTGTCGGTAATGTAAATCGGATGTTGTAATTATAGTAAATGTTAATGTATGTAATCGAATGTGCACCGAGGGCCAATCACGATTCTCCAACGATCGATCGAATGCGATCAATGAATTTTACAGGAATCGATTAATACGTTAATCAAAAAAAAAAAAACGTTCAGCTCTTCCTTTCTTGCGACTAACTGAGTAAATAATTCAAAAGGTGAAAGCATTTTATCGTTTGATTGGGGTTTTAATTAAGCGACCTTAAATAACTTGAGCTGAGCTGTCACTGGCGATTAACGTTAAACTTACGGTAACGGTAACTTTATGTCCGTAATACCGTATTTAAAATTAACGGTCGTTCAAATTTATATGTCCGTCGCACTATTTTATTTCGGTCTTATAGCAACAAAGATAGAAAAAAATCATGTACAATTAAAAATTTACACGTTAGTAGGTGTTCCGGCGTTCGAATTACTTATAAGTTAGCTAACGAAGCGAAAAATAACGTCGTTGATTAATTTACATTACCACTTTCAGTTAAATTTAAAGCTGCAGTTAACCGCATAGAAACGGTTCTTACAGTAATTGAATCTACGGGAAATAATCGCCGGTTAAAGTTAATCTATAGTGGTACAAATTAGAATATTTAGAATAAGAGTGTGTTTGTACTAACTTGAGGAGGCAAGTTCAAAATACAGTCCGTTTAGGGTTGTACGCCATTTCCTATTGGTGATGATTATAAAATTAAAACAACAATCTTAACAGGGCATACAATATTAAAAAATACTAACCTGTATAATCAAGTTAGCTCTGTAGAAACCGTCTCACAGTTTAAATTAATTAAAAAAAAAAACATTTCGCAGGATTAAATTTAGCACAAACATTGCTACCGACCCTGGTATATACAGTGTGTCCTGATGTTTTTTATGCATCTGAATATTTTAAATGGTACAGGCACAATTTAATTTTTCTCACTTTTTTTTATATTAAACGTTCATTTTTCGACTTTTTTTTAATTTATTAAAATATGAGTGCTATATTATTATTATTAGCGTATTGTATCGTTGATGTAAGTTAGAGCGGTTGTTTTTTTTTTTTTTTTGTTGAGATCTGTTATTGTCTTTGTTTGTTACGAGCGCAAAGAATATTCTCTTTTCATTTTTTTCTTTTTTCGATCGATTTTTTTTCTTCAACTTTCCATTGTTTCAGGCTTTCCTTTTAGTTTGATTGATTTTTGGTTTGAGTATAAGCGTTCGTTTTTTGTTTGCCATAAATCGATATATTCAGTTTCGAAAATTTGTTTTTATTTATTGATTCATTTCCTTTAACGATATCGTTCGATCGTCTTTTGTTTCTTTTTTGTTTAATTTACGTTCAGTTACATTTTCCTATCTTGTTCTCAGTTTACCTTTTTCATCCAAGTCGGCGTTAGCTTTTTTTATGTTAAGAAATGTTTTGGTTTAAATTTAAGCGGTCGCGTTTTGTTTCTGAATTTTATTTTATTATTTTTAAAAATTTTAAGCGGTCGCGTTTTTTTTCTGAATTTTATTTTACTTTTTTTTCAAAATTTTCTAAGAGAATCTCGATTTTTAATGTAATTGGGCTTGGGATTTCTTCTTTTTAATTAATACGTTCGTCGTTTGTTTCTGAAATGTATCAATTTTTTTTTGTTTTTAGTTTATTTTTAAGATATTTTCGTTTCCGAAATCGCAGTTGGCTATGACACAAATAAATTACTTGTTTAATGAGGTTTTCAAAAATGTAAAGTTTGTTATAATTATTTTTTCAAATAATAAGGATACTAATTGTTTTTTTGTTTTCCGGTAGCTAACAAGAGCCATCCATGACGTCAAAAACAAAAGAAATAGTTCAATTGTTTTCCCCAAAAATCAATTATTGTTAAGTAAAACAGAAAATTTATTTCAATAAATAAATAGCTTCGTATATCTATCATAAAACCACAAATATGTAAAAATGAATTAACTTTATTTGAACATTTCTTTAATTATTAATAAGAATAGTTAAGAGATTTCTATAAATTTTAAATTGTATAAATTAATGCATTTCTTTAAGGAATTTTGAAATGTCGGATATTTCTTCAGTTTAATAATGCTTTCCAGAACTTTTGTATATTAATTAATATATTAAGAATTTTTGATAATATAAAATTTAAGATTTAATAATTTCAAAGGAACATACAACATATAATTCTTCAAAACTGCATTGACAGTTAATCCACATTTACATTACTTGTAGTTTTATGAGTTCTCTAATAACATTAGATATTTATTTTGTTAAATTTAATTACCTGTATTATTTATTCTAATAATAGTTTTTTGAGGAAAACAACTGAATTTACTTTTGTTTCTATCTTGATAGGTACTGCAAAAAAATGAAAATTAGTATCTTTGTTATTTATAAAAATAATTATATCAACCTTTATATTTTTGAAAACCTCATGAAACAAATAATTTATTTGTGTCATGGCCAACTACGGTTTCCATTTAAAATTAGAAAGTTATGGTCTGTTTGGCATAACTGGCGCACTTTTTGCAAAAGACAATAATATCAGCGAAATCTACATTAATTTCTGAATAAAATAGTTTTTGAATTTTCAAAATGTCTTGTCAAACAACTGAAATATTGTGAAAAATAATTTTTCGGAAAAATTCGTTTTCGGCCGATATTTCCCGAACGAATCGAGATAGCTAACTTTTGTTTTCTCCACTGGGTTTTTCTTGAAAAACTAGCATTGGGTCGCGAAAACGGTTTTCTTCTATTCCTGTAATTAACTAAGAAACCTTGTAAAACCATCAAAAATGGTATAAAGGCTATATATAAAAGTTAATGTCAATGTATGATGTTGAACGCCAGGTTAATGCATAATGTATTTGATAGCATTCAGCGTGTGAGTTAATCTGCGCATTTTAATCCGTGTTCCGCAAGAAGTACTCCGCCATAGCTCAACAATAGCTCTCAACGCGCTTGCAAATCAGGAAAAACCGAAGAGCGCGACGCAGATCACAATCAGCGCTTTCATTGCGATTACGACCGAAAAACTAGAACCGCCGCGCTGCACGCACCAGGCAGGAAAAGCTCACGAGCGAAACCAGACAAAGCGCTCTGCAGCAAAACCGCGAGCGGATCGCTCAAACGCCATAATAATCTCCGTTCGTATTCACCGTTACGGCGGCGGCGATTCGCCAGAAGAACAATCATAATGAGGCGATATTTCTCGCCGCATTTGGCATAATGGCACGTCGCCGTCGGACGTCGTTAAAACGCGATTACGCAAGACGCTACCGGAATTAATGCAGCCGCGTTTACGTCCAAACAGCGGTAAAATTGAGGAAGTAGCAGCAGACTGGCTGGTTAAGACCGAATCAATAAAAGCCAAGGTGCAACAAACTTTGAACTGAACCGTCTCCAAATACACCCAGGCGACGACGAATACCGTCGGGTTTTAAACACGTGTGACTCTAACGCATGCAGTTGTTTCCGTGGCGCCCAACAAACTTAAACTTATTTTGGCGCCCAATATGGGGCTGAGCTAGCACACAACAAATTACAGCAGCACACAGAAAAGCAAATAGCGATTTCAATGCCAGCCATGTCGATAGGTTAACAAAATATCGTCTGGAAAAATAAAATAACGTTGTGTATTTTTTCCGCACTGTATTTACCAACAGTACAGTGTCAACGGCCACGCAAACGCAATGCCGATTTGTTTGTTTTGCGCAGTTGTTGCATCCGCGGATCGCTGAAAGGCTAACTAACGAGCATATTGCACTCGGCGAATTATTTGCACAGAAAACGAAGAATGAGACGCCAAGTAATTGGAAGTGTCTGATGTACCTTGGCTTCTTCCGTAACCAGGCAATTTATTTTTCTTCGCCGGCTCCTTTTCTGTTATTTTCTTTGTCGTTGAGACCGTATCGCCGTCGCAACCGAGGATTGATTGGAGGATAAAAGCTCAAAGACGAGCTTTGCTTCCAGGACAACAGTTCCAGTTCATATTGATTTTAATCTATTCTGTTATTAGTTGAACGTATGACATCATGTACAGTGTGTTTCGTAAAAATGAGCACAACAATATAACATGACAGCAAAAACAATTGAATCGATGAGTGCATAATCATGTTCAGTCCAAATTTACTGTTCTGAGAAAACAACCAATAACTTCCTCTAGGTTTTTATTTTAAGGAATTATTGGTTTCAGGAGGCTTCAGATATCCTCATCTGAAAGAATTTTAAGCCAATAATTCACTTGAAATAAAAATCTAGAAAGTTATTGTTTTGTTTTCTCAACGCAGTAAATATGGACTGAACATGATTGTGCACTCATCGATTCAATTGAGAGTTCGTGATGTCTAATTAATTTGTCTTCATTGGAAGAAAAGTTTAATTCTGACACTCCTTTACACCGGAACAATAAAATCTAATAGAATTGATGTTTCTTAAATATGAATTGTTGTAAAAACGAACAATCCCCTCACGCGCATTAGAAAACACTGAAATAAAATGAACCGCTACGCGTCAATGTTGCCAACTGCTGCAAGCCGTTTCACGCCAGATAGTTAATAAAAATGCACTAAAATTCCACCTTTCAGAACCCTAGTATGATCATTAAACAGATCATGATTGTAAACTTTAAAAAATTGGGTACCCAAAATGAAGTAACTCAAAATAGTATGTGTATTATACAAGGTTCTCCCTGCGGTAACCGCCAAACTTATGCCATGTGTCATAGAGGTGATTTTGAATAAAAAATGCCATATACATTTTAGGTCAAATCCTTTTCGTTCTTGAGATATCCACAAAAGAATAAAAACAACAAAAGAATTGACCTAAAGTGTATATGAAGTTTTTTGTTCATGATTACTTCTAGAACACATGGTGTAAGTTTGGCGGTCACTTCAGGGAACAGCCTGTATATCGAGGGAGAAATTAATTTCTCCCGAAACTTAGAAAATTAGACCTCGAAACTGAAAAAATTAAAACTCAACTAACACTGGAAGAAATCAAAATTCAATTTTAATTCAGTCCCGCCCAAACAAGCTCACTTGAACTCAAATTAACCTGATTTGACTCGATCCAAGGCAAGAAATGAGTCTCAAAAGAAATTAAAATTGTCAAAAATGTAAGTCACAATGCTTCAAAATGCAAAAAAAAATTAAACTGCACTGGAATTACGGCCAATCTAACTCGACTTAATTCGACTCAACCCAAGCAAAAAATGAGACTCAATAATTTTAAAGGAAAAAAAAAACTCAATTTTAATATTAAGTCCCACACCACGAGCTCAATTCAACTCAAATTAACCTGATTTGACTTAGTCCGAGGCAAACAAATTAAGAGTCAAAAAAAATTAAATTGTCAAGAATTAAAAAAGTCACAAAGCTTCGAAAACACGAAAAAAATTAAATTCCACTGGGATTACGGTCAACCTAACTCAACTTAATTCGACTCAACTTAAGCAAAAAATGAGACTCAATAATTTTAAAGGAAATAAAATCTCAATTTTAATATTAAGTCCAACTCAACAAGATCAGTTCAACTCAAATTAACCTAATTTGACCTAATCCAAGGCAAACAAATTAAGAGTCAAAAAAAATTAAATTGTCAAGAATTAAAAAAGTCACAAAGTTTCAAGAACACCAAAAAAATTAAACTCCAATGGAATTATAGTCAACCTAACTTAACCTAACTCGACTCAACCCAAGCAAAAAAATGACATTCAGCTTAATTTTAAAGGAGATAAAAATTGAATTTTGACTAAGTCCAGTTCAAGCAAGGTCAACTTAAGTCAAATTAATCTAATTAAACTCAATTCAAGGCAAAAAAAGAAAAGATTCAAAAAAATTAAATAAATTTTAAAAAAGTCTTAACGCTTCAAAACATCAAAAAAAATTAAACTCTATTGGAACTAAGGTCAGTCGAAGTCAGCTTAACTCAACTCAACCGAAGCAAAAAATTTCAATACTCAAAAGTATTGAAATTTTATGAATTTGAAGCTGTAAAAGTTAAAAGTGAAGAATTGAAAGTCGAAACTCAAAAGCTAAACTCTCAAAATCCACACATTAACTTGAAAATCAAAACTAATTGAAACTCACTCCAACCTAACCCAAGGTTCATCCAACTCAATCCAACTCTATTATACCAAACCCAAGCAAGAAATTAGAAATGAAAACAAATAATTGAAACTAATAGATTCCTCAAAGTAAAGTCGATCAGAATTAAGTCTAACCCAAGCACGACCATCAAAAATATTAAATGAAAGAAAAACTCAATTTTAACACAATTAAGTCCAACTCACGCAAGATCAGCTCAACTCAAATTAACCTGATTTGACTCAATCCAAAACAAAACGATTATGACTTAAAAAACAATTAGAATGGTCAAGAATTAAAAAAGAAGTCTCAACGCTTCAAAATACCAAAAAAAAAAATTAAACTTTTAGAATTAAAGTCAATCGAACTCAGCTTAACTCGACTCATTCCAGGCAAAAAGTCGAGTCTCAAGAGTATTGAAAAATATTAAAAGACACAAAAACTCAATTTTAACTAAGTTCAATTCAAGCAAGGTCAACTAAACTCAAATTAACCTAATTTGACTCAATTCAGGGAAACCTCAAATTAACCTAATTTGATTCAATTCAGGGAAAAAATTAAGTCTAAAGAAAATTAAAATTTTTAACAAAAACCCTCAAAGATTCAATTAGGGTCAATGGAACTCGTATCTACTTCCTAGGCTTAAGCCCGAACCATTTTAAAGTATGGCAAAACGAAGAACAAAAAACGTGAAAGCAGCATTTACACCGTGAATCATATTCGTGACTCACGGCCTCCCGCAATAATTAATTGTTCTTGTTGTTAATCTCTTTGTTTCGAGTGCACGCCGCCGGTCTATTTTTCCTTCAGCTTTCGACATTATTGTTCGTCCTCGTAATAATGAAACCGCTCTTAATTTGGCAGACGTCGCCGTCGCTGCCGCCGGTGGCGTAATTCGGAATCAAATCACCGCGGTCGGTGGCGTGGTGTTTGTTCTTGCGTGTGAAGTGGATGGCTCGGTCGGTAATTTACAGTTCAACAGGTCGTGTAGACTGTAAATAATGATACGTATCAATTAAGTAGGTCTATCCCAACGCAGTTCTAAAACAGTTCTTGCTAATAGGATGGTGTATTTAGCAAGGGCTGGTACAGACCTAATATAAAGGTTAAATTTAATTTTTAAAAGAGGAAAAACCAACAAAAGAAAAGAAGGAACCTCGCGAATGAACCATACGACATCGAAAGGGAGTCTCCAGAAAAAGAATTGGAGTTACAAGAATGGGAAAAGCCGGAGAAAGAAAAAAAAAGAGGAAGAGAAACCAACGCCCGAGAAAGCAAAGAAACCTAAACCTGCAACAGAAAAGGTAGAAATACCTCTGGAGAAAGGTCCTCCGAAACCAAAGGAAGAGGAATAACAACCTGAAGTTAAATTTAGAATTCCTCAAAAGGAAAAACCTGAAGAACAACCGGAAACAATTCAGCTGAAATCATTTAAGAGGTCGGAACTGGAAGAAGAAGCCGAGGAATCAACAATTACGCTTAAAAAAACCTCCAGAAGAGAAACCCGTCGAAGAGAAGGAGGAAGTAACAATAGAAAAAGCTATCAAACCTAAAAATAAAGTAAAAGGAAGAAAAACCACGCCTGCAGTAAAAGATGAAACAGAAGGTTATCCGGAATATACTGAGGGTGTTCCGGAAATAGAAGAAGTAGAAAGCGAAGAAGAAATTCCAGAAGATGAGAAACTAGAAGAAGAAGAAGAGAAGCCGGAAAAGGTAACACAGGTGGAGCAAGTTGTCATCAGAAGAAAGAAGCCTAGAAAACCAGTTGAAAAACCGGTAACTGAAGAAGTCCCGGAGGAAGTAACAATTACAAAGCCGCAGGAAGTGAAAGAAGAAGTTCCGGAAGAAGAAATAACAATAGAGAAGCCGAAAGAGGAAGTTACCGAAATAATTGAAAAAGTTAAAATCAAAAAGAAAAAACCAAAGAAACCAAAAGATGAAGAAGCACTAACTGAAATTACAATTCAAAAACCAGAAGAACAAGAAAAGCCACAAGAGACAGCCGAAATCACGGAAGAGATTGTTTTAAAGAAAAATAAACCAAAGAAGCCAATTACAGAAGAAGCACCCGTCGAGGTTACAATTAAGGAATCTGAAAAAGTTGAAGAAAAACCAGTAGAAGAAATAGCAGAAATCGAGATACCAATAGAAGAAAAACCAGCAGAAGAAAAACCGGCAGAGGAAAAACCACCAGAAGAAAAACAAGAAGAAATCACTGAAATTAAGGTCATCAAAAAGAAAAAGCCAAAGGAAACCTGAAGAGAAACCAAAAGAAGAAAAACCAATAGAGGAAAAACCGGAAGAGGAGAAACCATTAGAAGAAAAACCGGAAGAAGATAAACCATTAGGAGAAATACCGAAGGAAGAAAAACCAGTGGTGGTACCAGAAGAAAAGCCAGAAGAAATCACTGAATTAATGTCATCAAAAAGAAAGAGCCAAAGAAACCCATAGAAGAAATACCGGTGAAAGAAAAGCCGGCAGAAGAAAAACCATTAGAGGAAGTACCAGAAGAGAAACCAGTCGAAGAAGCACCTTCTGAAGTAAGTGAAAAACCGGAAGAAATTGTAGAAATTAAAGAAAAGGTCGTTATTAAAAAGAAAAAGCCAAAGACACCTGCAGAAGAGAAGCCTGTAGAGGAAAAACCGATGGAGGAGAAACCAGCGGGAGAAAAATTGGTGGAAGAAAAACCGGTTGAAGAAGAAAAACCGGAAGAAATTCTAGAGCAAGTTACCATCAAAAAGAAAAAACCAAAGAAAATTGTGGAAGAAGAAGTTCCAGCTGAAGTAAAAATACAGAAGCCAGAAAAAACCAGAGAAACCACTCGAAGTTACAGAAGTTATTGAAGTTGTTATTAAAAAAAAAGAAACCGAAGAAACCTGTTGAAGAAGAGATTCCTGCTGAAATAACACTCAAAAAGCCAGAGGAACCGGAACAGGTTGAGGAAGAAGTAGTTATTAAAAAGGAAAAGCCAGCAGAAGAAAAAGAAACACCGGCAGAAATAACAATTAAGAAACCCGAGTTATCCCAGAAACAAGAAGAGGTTACAGAAATTACAGAAGAGGTTGCCATTAAGAAGAAGAAAAAACAAAAGAAGCCGGTGGAAGAAGAAGAAGTCCCAGCTGAGATAACTGTACAAAAACCTAAAGTTCCAGAAAAACCGGAAAAAGTAACAGGAGTTACTGAGGTTATTATCAAGAAAAAGAAACCTAAGAAGCCCGAGGAGGATGAAGTTCCAGCTGAAATAACACGATTAAAACGCCAACGAAACCAGAAGAGATCGAAGAGGAAGTTACTATCCAAGAGGAACAGCCTAAAATGCGAGAGGAAGAAGAAGCCCAAGCAGAAGTAACCATTAAAAAGCCTGAAAAACGTGAAAAACCGAAAGAAGTCACGGAAATCAAAGAAGAAATCATAATTATTGTTTTTCGAAAATTTTTAATAAATACCTGCACTTATTTCAGTCAACAGGAATCGACAAAATTCACTGAATCTTCTACGACAAAAAGGAGTAAAAAACGATAAAAATGACGATCGATTTCAAAACGAAAACCAAATAAACAGAAGAAAAAAGTCAAAAACAAACAAAATGCATTTTCTACCGTTTTAAAATGCCAAGGATAAAAAAAATTGTAAAAAAAACACACAGGGAAAGAGGGAAATAAAAACAGGTGGCAATCGATTTTGAAATTGGACACAGATTTTCGATCCGAGTATTTCCCTAAACAGAATACAAAATGACGTAATTATACTTCCTTACTACTCGTAGGAAATATCTACAGGGTTTTCAACAATATCCAAGTCACACATGATCACTTAAACTATGTAAAACCAAACTCGTCTGCTAGATAATATTTAAAATTAAAAAAAAAAAAAAACAACTACAGTAATAGGATAAAATCAGTTGTTAAAAATGTAAGAAAATCTGATATTTATGATTAGGTCTCGGATTTTTATATTTTATGCTTTACGTTGTCCGGTTGTTCTCATGATTCATACAACAATGCGTCATAACTTCATAGACGGAGAAAAAAAAAGGTGGTAACAGACGACGTGATATCGAATCGTGATATTCCTTCCGATCTCTATAGTATTTATGACCAGGGAAAAGAATTCAGGCCACTTGTTCCGCGAACGGTACGAATATTTAGTACTCTGTATCAACCTCGTTCATAACGTGCAAACGCTCACATTGCACTCCTTCCCCTCCCACTCAATAACAAATCGACGCATTGCATCGCAGGCCACAGAAAGGTGGCAGGAGTAAATATTACATTCGGCGTAAAAGCGTCCAACACTGAGTGGACTGAATTATTTTCCCTGTTTATGACTAACTAATCCATTAGGTACGGTCCTGTGTTAAACAGTAATTTTAATTTACAATCGTGTTCCCGATAATTGTTTTCTCGTGTCACCGTTTGCGATTCCGCGTTTTCAGTTAATTAAACAAAGAACAAGCGAACGTTAATGCAATTAACCAATCGGCAAATAAAGTATCAACCAACGCACCGTCAACAACAAACAGTCCGCGGCGTCCAGTCGCAATTACGAAAGCGACGGAAAGAACGAGGAAGCAAAAGCAAAGCGCGACGAATGCAAATTAATTAAATGGATCGCCGCCGGGAGGCGACGCAGGACGTCGCAATTTACAACGTGTCGAAACGTGCAACGACTCCTCTTGATTGCCTTAGCAGTACATTTTTATTAACGCCGCGCAAATAGAGAGGAAGAAAGGCCTATGCTGAAGATGGATTACTTCCGTTTTTACAGTCGAGCGAGTTCTTCATTTGTCATTAAAATAGATCGACAGGGTGATTCTTGAAAAAAAAAAACAAAAAAGAAACTGCTGGAGCAAATGTTAAAATAATTCTACGCAACAATTTATGATTAATTAGGTATTACCCCGCATGTTACGCCCATGCCTAAGACGTATTTTATGGCGTTACGCAGAGCATTGAATTCGTGAAATCATAACACAGTTGCATGCACAGCTGATGATGAAAAGTCAATGAATGTCACATTTGAAAAATTATTTATATTCTAAAATCGTTTTTTATTTTTTGTTTTACACAAAATTCAACGCCCGTATTTTTGGTTAATATTAACAAAATTGTTTAGTTTTAACATTTCGCAAGTACGGTCAGCGACACCTGCTTAACTACTATGGAAACTGTCTACATGAGTTACCGACGCTTGCTTTGCTTGCAGATCGAAGAAGTCATTTTCGGTCTTTGGAACGTAGGCAGAACTAACGTTTTAAATGAGGGGGGATTCCACGCTGACAATTGAAATTCAAGTTGTTGAATTTACTTGCAGATCTTATTTCATTCAAAACAATCAACGCGTTCGCTCATTAATTATGTTTCAACGAGACGCTGGCAGTTTTGATACATCGACTTTTGGACCCGAACTTTTAGAAAATGCACTTTGTCACATCCTGTACGTGTAGTTTAAAAAGCGAACTTTGTAAATCCAAGCATTTATTATTAAGTCATTATCAGAGGGTAATTCATTCGAGCAATTAGCCAATGTTTAGTAAGAAATGAGTACGTCGCAGTGAGTTAGTTAGTAAATCGGTGATTGTTGGCCTCGGACGAAGAGCCAAAGTAAACTTTGATTAATTGGTTATATTTTTGTTCGGTTTGCTTATTTTATGTCAAATGATGTAATGTAAAACCAATTTAATACATAATGAATTATGTTTCCGGGCGTTTCCAAATGGTCTACAAAAGTGAAACCTTCATTTTATCCGTCTGTTAAATAATCACCCGGTTTACACGCACAAATCTCGTTATTTAGACCTACCTTTTAGCGAGAATGCGTGAAAATTCCTGACCAATATCACTTCCTGCGTTACACGAAACTAACTTCCGCTTCGTCGACCACACGTGACCCTTTTAATTGACTAATTAATAGATCGAATTACTTTGCGTCAAATTAAACCAGTCGAACAACTATGTTATGATGAGGCACGCGGCTTATCAATTCGTCGACGACGACTGCGACGATTAGGATCAGATCTCGTGTTATTATTATTCTTTTTTTTTTTGGGCTACTGCGTTACAAAAATCGCGAAATTGTTGGCACGTGCGTCTGTGTTCGTTGCGGTCGTGTTTCGACAGTCTCTCCCGCTCTCCGAGCATCCCACACAACGGACGCTTGTGAGTATGTGTATGCTTAATTCGCTTGTGTGTCATCGTTTGTTATGTTTGAGATAAGGTTTTCCGACAAGTTGCCACGCAATTCGCGCGGAGATAAAATCTGCACAACAAATTAAACAAAAAAAAAAACTACGCCGAATGTAGTTTCTGCGTTTCCGGTTTCCCATCTCTCTCAACGGGTTAAACTCTTCACTGACAGGAACGATTGTTGTAAACCAACAAGGTTAGGACCATTCAAACAGACGAGGTTAACCACGAGCGTAAAATGTTTACACGAACTGTGAAACCGGTGTTACTAACGCCACGCGTGTTGCCTCGCGGGTGTGAAGTTACTAAACCGGTTTTGCAACAACGGTTGCTACGTCCGGTTTACACGAGTTTTTACACTGGTTTTCATAACACCGGCCTTAAATGTTCGAATAAACGCAGTCATTGATACTAAAAAAAATTGAAAGCTCTCAGATTTGACAATCTAAAAACTTTTGTAAAATCTGTGAAGTCGTATTTAAGCAGTGCCATTTTGGAAGAAGAAAAATTACAGGAAACTCTAATGGTCTACTATTTTTTTATTTATTTTTTTTTAAATTTTACTATTGCTGTAAACCAACAAGGTTAGGATCGTTCAAACAGACGAGTGTAGCCACGCGCGTAATATGTTTACACGAACTTTAAAACCGGTATTACTAACGCCACGCGTGTTGCCTCGGGGATGTGAAGTTACTAAACCGGTTTTGCAACAACGGTTGCTACATCCGGTTTATACGAGTTTTTACATCGGTTTTCATAACACCGGCCTTAAATGTTCGAATAAACGCAGTCATTGATACTAAAAAAAAAAAATTGAAAGCTCCCAGATTTGACAATCTCAAAACTTTTGTAAAAAGCTGCGAAGTAGTATTTAAGCAGTGCCATTTTGGAAAAAGAAAAATTACAGGAAACTCTAATGGTCTACTATTTTTTATTTATTTTTTTTAATTAGTGAGTTCTTAAGCCTACATCCAAGAAAAAGTTAGGTTAGTGTGTTTTATGCATACAGTCTGATGTAATATTAACTGATTTGGTTTTAAAATATTGATTTTGCCACATTCAACCCCAAATGGTGGCAAAAGAAGGAAATAAGTTTCGATTGCTTCTAGAAAATAAAAAAGTCATCTTTACCTCCTTTTAAATACGAGTATATCTACCCCATAAAATCCCTGGTCTTAATTGTATCTGCCGAGTGACTATCATTGACTGAGATTTATTTTATTAGATTGGCAACACTGTTCAATGTTTGTGTTGGTATATTGCTATAAACTAATCCAATAATCTGAATAGTTTTTACCGTTATTTTTAACAATATGTGGATTATTTAAACCAAGTGTAACATTTAATTTAGTTTGTACGACAAAGTAACTTTAGGGGTTGCGGGGCGCAGTCAAATTTAACACAACATAAAATCCTTAAGGTATGGAATTGCAAAATATAACTTACATGACAAACTGAAGAAAACTTTAGTCGAACTAATTTCTGATCAGAAAAGCTACCTATATGAAAATGATTCAGCTGATTTCCAGTTTACGTAAGCTTTGGGCTAGGCGTTGGCCTTGAAAAATCCCGACGACTCATTTTACTTCACTGGTACCTGTTATTATGTAACCGATGTGCGAATGTAGGCCAAGGTTTGCTTGTAAGGAACGCAGGAGTCAGAAGTCGATCTTCCATAATCATGTCTTGTGTTACAATATTACAACGCAGATGGAAGTTTTAGGCCCGGTTTTTCAATCAATCACAGGTTAACCCTAACTCTCGGTTTATTCCCATGGTAACAAATGCGAAGACAATTGTTTCCGTGGCAATAAACTGAAGGTTTAACTTTTGATTGAAAAACCGGCCCTTAAAAGACCGGGCGTTAGTAATGTAGTAAATAAATAAAGAAGCTAGTGTTTTTTTTCTGTCGCCGTCTAATGTTTTCTCACTACTGAGCTACAGAAAAAATAAACTGGCAACGCTACTGCGACGGTTGTATTTACATAGCGTGCGCCTGTCTTTATGAATCACGTTTGGATTCCCTTAAAAAATCAAGAGTAGGGATTACGTTTTCGCGCATCCCTGTTCTAAGGCAACTGAACTATTGATTACGACAATACCTATTAAAGAGTGTTTGCCAAATTAGTTTTCCTTTCCACATGAATCCGACTGTAGAAATGGAATACTGTCTCGTACAGACGTTGCTTAAAAAGGTGACTTTTTTTTCATTTCGAATTTGAGTTTTTTAATATTCAGTGGTTTCACATTCAGTGGTTTTCTTGAATATATCAGTGTTGTGGGCGGTCTCCAACAACTTTTCAGCACTCTGAATATGCTATTTTCAAGCATGTAATATTATACAGGGTGATTCGTCGTTACCCTCTTTACAAACTTTTGGCAACCATGGCTAACACTTTCGGTTATTTGCCACTGTTTATTTGATCTGCTTTAAGAAAGACTTTTTTCTTTTATCCGCGGGTAACACGTGTATGAAATTCACGGCGAGGAATAAGACACGTTTTCAAATCAAATAGTCTTACAAACTTTTGGCAACCATCGCTAACACTTTCGGTTATTTGCCACTGTTTATTCGATCTGCTTTAAGAAAGACTTTTTTCTTTTATCCGCGGGAAACACGTGTATGAAATTCACGGCGAGGAATAAGACACGTTTTCAAATCAAATAGTCTTTACAAACTTTTGGCAACCATCGATAACACTTTCGGTTATTTGCCAGTGTTTATTCGATCTGCTTTAAGAAAGACTTTTTTCTTTTATCCGCGGGAAACACATGTATGGAATTCATGGCGAGGAATAAGACACGTTTTCAAACCAAATAGTAAATCACATCACATCAGGCTCTGCGTCTTTTTACGACTACCCACCCTTATTTAAAAATAATTCGTGTGTGGACGTTATTCGTTATTTTCACTCTTCTCCTCGTAATGTCCAAGTTCACGAAACCTTTGATCTTGCGCGGCGTTATTTAAGTATTCAGAATCTATTCCTCGCGAGATGTCGCGGTGATTCTCGTTTTGACTGTTTTTTTTTTTTTTGCTACCGTTGGAACATTTTTCCACTGTCAGTTTTACAAACCGCACGAACACAATTAAAACATTATCTCTGTTGGTTTCGCCTTGAATTCCCTTTTATCACGTAACTTAAAACGACCGCCATTCCTCGTGAGGAATGATAGCTTGTTTGTTCCAGAGCTCGCGTCGTATTTATTGATTTATTCGAGTTTCGAGTTATAGTAAAGTTTTTTTCTTATCTTCAATCAGAATATTTAATAAATTATTTTTGTACAGACAGAAAATCCAGATTCTTACAGAAATCCTTAGCGTTATAAGATATAAAAGCAAATGTTTAATCTCCTATGAACCTCAGAAGTAAACCATAGACCCATTTTTTAATTATCATCAAGGAGCAGATGACCTGAGGTTTTACTTAAGGTTATTCAAACCGTAATCATTATTTTAAAATTATTTTTATGGAATCTTGTAAGTAAATTTATTTTATATTATATATACATTCATTCAACGACTTATAAGGTCTCGGGCAATGCAAATCGCCTGCATTCATCATCAAAAACCTCAATTCCGCCGCTCACTGATTATCATTATTGGCAAAGCATTTGCTGTTATTTTTAAATTGGGAAACAAACGCGTTACAATATGTCGTCCGCAAGGCCCTGCGTTGAGGCCAATACTCTGATTTAAACATATTTCAATGACGTCAATGGAAATAGAGAAATGAGGAAAATTGCATTTTGTCGTATAAAACTCAAAAATTAGGTTATTATGCTAATACGTTTTAAAAACAATTGTTTGTATGCAGTTCTCAATATTATATGTATTAAACCAAGCAATTGTTTCTGTTGTCTAATTAATTTCCAAAGATGTGAAAGTAACGCGCACTTTGCTTTATTAAATGCAATTCAAAGACAAAATAATTGCTGCAACGATACTTGCGTTTCCAGATCACGCTTATAATTTGATGCGAGGGCAATTTGCAATTGCTCCAAATTCCACGTTCCGTGTACAGCTAATTTCCTCATCTTGCAGAGGATCAAATCGATTAATCTGAAAGAACATTTCTCCTGACTGACAGATCTCGGGCAGATTTCCAGATCGCGCGGTTATTAATAATATTACGATTTTTCGCCACGATTTCGCCGCGTGCTTCGACTTGACTTCGGCTGAGGATGTCTTCTTCGCAATTCGATAATAATTTCCCGCCGAGTGAAAAACGGCGAACAACTACGCGACGGGGGGCCTTGAACTATGGAGTGATTAAAAATTACATGCATGAAGCGGAGTCGTGATGAAGTTTTGAGTGGAGCGAGGCGGGTTTAAATATAACGTGGTTCTGTGTAGGATGGATTCGGTTGCGTTTTGCGTTGTTGTAGTTCCTAGAACTGCGTTATGTAAGAAGGATCGCAATGAACCGAAAAAAAAACGTAATTTTTAGCAATTTCCGTAATTATATGGTGCGAGGAGCAGCATGTGGTGTGCGGTTCTTTATTTCATTTAGACATCCTGAATTATAGTGTAACAATGAAATTCAGTGAAACTTATTTTCAACCGATGACGCATAGTATTTTTCTGATGTTTTGCATTAGTTAAGAACATACTGATCGTTGTTTTAAAACGAGAACATGGTCGATACAACACACAGAAAGAAACGTAAAAGATATGATGTTCTTCCTTGCGAATAGTAATAACCAGGGAAATGAATTCGGGCCGCTTGTTCGGCGAACGGTTCGAAAATTTAATACTCAGCTTCGCCCACAACGTCCGAATGCTCGCAATACGATCGCACTCTCACTTCCCTCTCCCACTCAATAATAATTAATTCGATGTATCGCATCGGAGGTCGTGGATAGGTGGAGGTGGCAGGAGTGTTTTATTTACTCCTGTAGTGCCGTATAAAAATGTTTAATACTAAGTGGCCTGAATTCTTTTCCCTGGTCATAATGCACACACAATCGTGCTGCACTATATTTGTTCTTTTTGAACTTCTATGATCTCAATTTGATTCAATCACCTCTACGTAGCTCTTAAATATTACTCCTAATTAAAAATAGCTCTTAAATATTAATTAAAACTAATTTAACACACGCCCACATTCATTTTATTAGTTAAGAACAGAATTTATTTAGAAAAAGTTTTTCTAATTTTATTTTTCACTGTTTTTTTTTCTTTTCGAAAAGGCGGCATCTGTGGATTTTATTTAGAACTTCATAAAATTATGACAGCTGTTAGATTTACGATTGCTTCAGTTTTGTTACCTATGTCACAGTTATGTATGTTCACTTAACCTCCCCGATTCATCCTCGGTTATTGAAGTTTTAGTACAATTTAGACAATTAGCGGGTCCTTAAATTTTGGAACAGCTGGCAACACTGTTCCACCTTACAATAAACTTGTGAATTTTGACACCCGTTTCGAATTTAATTAATATTTCTAATATAGTGCGTGTAAAATAGTATTAAATTTAAATTTTGTTAAATCACAATCTGACTTCATTTCATTTATTTTTAAATTATAAACCGATTTGTCATTTGTTTTTTTTTTTTGGTATTTGCTTGATTCGATTTTATACGTATTTGAATTATCAGTTTGATTCTTTCGTTTAAAATTTCGGTTAAAATTCGTCATTGAATATTGTTAGGGAATTTTTATTTTCGACTTATGTTCATCGCCGATCGTTTTTTATTATTCCTTATTTAATTCAATTTTTAATTTAATCAACTGATCGGCCTTTGTTCCTTCTTGTATTCGATTTGATTTCATTTGTTTTAAAAAAATTGACTATTAATTTGCTATCTTTTATTTTCGTTTTATCTTTTGTTTAATTTTGGCATGACTTTAGTTTTTAACTGTCAATTGATCGACTTTCGTTTCTTTTTGTTTTCTATTTTTTCCTTTATTCAATTTAAGTTTAATTCATTTTATATTTTAATCTCTGTCGATTGATAGCCGTTTTTGTTTTGTTTTTTGGATTGGACTTGACTTTATTTTATATTTGAATCATCAGTTTGATTCTCTTTTGTTTTTGTTTTTTCTTTCGTCAATGAATATTGTTGCGGAATTTTTATTTTCGACTTATATTCATCACCGATCGTTTTTTTTCTTTATTATTCCTTATCTGATTTTACTTATTTAATGTAACCAATTGATCGGCTTTTGTTTGTCCTTGCATTCGATTTCATTTGATTTGTTTTTACTTTTTAACTGTCAATTTACCATCTTTTATTTTTGTTTTATCTTTTGTTTAATTCTCACATGATTTTAGTTTTTAATTATCAATTGATCGGCTTTCGTTTCTTTTTTTTTCCATTTACTCGATTTGAGTTTGAATTTATTCCTGTCGACTTTGATTTGACTTTGTTTTATATTGGAATTATCAGTTTGATTCTCTTTTGTTTTTTTTTTCAATCTTTCAAATTTTTTTACTATCAATTTCATCTTTTGTTTAATTTTGACATGACTTAAGCTTTTTATTATCAATTTCTTTTTACTGGATTTGACTTTTATTCAATTTTTTTGATTATTAAACTCATCATTTTTTTTCTCATTAATTTATTTACAGATTATTTTTTTTATTGTGATAAAATTCATCGGTTTTTACATCGATTTGACTTATTGTCAGTTTTACACAGTGTTTATTTTCGCCCTTACTTACATCGACGATCGTCTTTTGTTTTTGTTTCCGTTCGATTTGACTGTATCTTATTTTTATTTTGACAATCTTTTATTCGAATTGACTCTTAACTGTGCCCAAACCTAAAACTGCTGGATACTATGCAGGAAAAAAAATGTGTCTCGTTTTCTATGTTCATCACTGTACATACAATATTTAATTCAATTCTGTTTAATATTATTTGTAAATCTTCTAGTTTTTTTTTTTTAATAAACCATTCACATAGGTCTCCGCTAGACAAAAATGTATAACTCCGATCCCCAAAAGATCCCGAGAGGTTCATCGACCCTCCTCATCCATCTACGCCACTGGGAACCCCTCAAAAATTCAAATTTCACAAATTTCACCACCGACAGAAATCCGTCGAATCCGTTGCACTTATACAGGGTGATGCACGGTGTGATGCCTTTTGATTAAATTTCTTATTATAAAAGAAAGAGTTTGCCAATTTTACCTTCTCTGTTCACGGAAAATTTAATTTTTAATACTATAATTGTATTATCAGTAATCGAAGCGAATGGATTACTATGAAACAGACATAGAAAAATGTTTATCTGGAATGATAGACAAAAGTTCGCAAAAATCGATCTAATCCACGTGCCAACTTGGAGTGCCATAAAACCTACTTAAACTTATCAGTATGAGCTTCTGAGAAACGCTGTCTGCGTTTATTATACGATGATTAAATGATAAATGATTTAATACCACGCAAAATATTATTTGTTGTTTCTGATGCAATCTTAAAGAAAATATAGGAATTTTTCAAAAAATTTACGAAAGAAATCTTTAAGTCTGGCACCAAAAATGTTTTCATTTTCGATTTAATCGTTATACGTTCGTGGCAGGGACGTATCACTTTAATTTTCGATTACTTTCATCAAAAATCGCCTGATTTGGAGGCAACTAAGAAACAAATCACTTGAATTATTGAGGAAACCATTCGAAAGATTCTTTTTAAAAAGAACTAAAAAGAAAATTGTCTAACAATGAAATAGTACAATAAATCGTCAACTTGTTCAACTCTTTGTAAATTCATTTAAATGCCATTAATACCATGGAATTTATAAGTAGAGCAGGCAGGGATATTTTCCAAAAAGTTGGCAACACAGGCTTGCAGTTTGCAAATTTGAAATGTCAGAATTGTGACATTTATTTTTTTTATTTGATTGATTGGTAATAAACGGACTTGTCTTATGGAACCTCCCCTAATATTCTAAAAAAAGAAGATTTAATCCAGCATCCATACGAAATTAAATAACAAAATGAAGATTGTGCAAAGCACGAGCGTAACCTCAAAATATGACACCTGTCAATTTATTTTTTATTTTTCAGTGTATCCAACCGAACAGCATCAAATATCACTAATCACAGCCTTCTTTAATTATGAATTCCGTTGATCACCTGGTATTACGTTGACGTTCAGACAAACAAATTCAAATTCAAATTAGAAAAATATTTCAATGCAAACTGCGTGATATAGCTAAAGTCAATTCTGTATACGATAGCAGGCTTTTATAAGGACAATAAATTACGTCCAGGTTTCCGATAGAAAACGAAAAATAACAGAAACGAAACGAGCGAGCGCCAATAAGACAGCGAAGCGTCTTCTCTCCGTATAAGGGATCTGTTAACAGTCGCCGAAGTCGATATCTGCCTTATAACATATTGCTGGCCACTTCTAGAACCTCATACAAAGCTGGTTTTGCATTGGAAATAAATTGCTTAGAAGTCGGCGCATTTGCATTACCGTATCGGTTTTCTGGGAAATGATTTCTAGGCGAAGTGATCTTCCATATGTGGGTTAACTGCGCGCTTAAAACTGCGCAAAAATCGTCGATTTAGAGAAAATGACGAATT
The DNA here is from genome assembly GCA_036172665.1 of Prosopocoilus inquinatus. Classification (NCBI taxonomy): domain Eukaryota; kingdom Metazoa; phylum Arthropoda; class Insecta; order Coleoptera; family Lucanidae; genus Prosopocoilus; species Prosopocoilus inquinatus. The sequence continues at coordinate 7,890,678 of CM069873.1, forward strand.
AAGGTTACGACCTGCTTCTCGGTAGAAACTCTTTGGGTTTTATGTTATTTATAAATAAATATTTGTACAAACGAAAGCTTTTCCTTTACACTTTACACATAGCATTTGTCGGTTGGTTTCATTTAGTTATTTGTATCTTCAAAGAACGTCATTATTGTTATTTTACTGATTCCCGTCATCTCGACGTCGAATTAAGCTAGTTACAGAACTGCTTTCGACGTTCCTTTTTCCTCAGTTACTACAATCGTCAATTCTTCTTTCTTTTTATTTATTTTCAAATCCTACCGCTGCCACCATTTTATGTAAGAAGGATCCAGGGAGACCTCCTCGGCCATATTTAGTTTCAGAGCTGACACCTTAACTTCTCAGTTTGGCGCCCAATGTCTCGACATTCATTTCAAAAATTCCCTTCACTCTTCTTATTAGTGATTCAAAAACACTGAAAACTCATGTAACAAAGACGTACGATATATTCCAATGCGTTAAATTTTGCTGAATTATTTACGCTCCTGATTTCAAAGGATTCGTTTGGATTTTGGCAAAAGCATTTTCATTTATTTTTTTGTCGTTGGACTGAGCTCCTCGGCCATCTATAATTTCAGAGATGGCACCTTAACATCCTAGTTTGGCGCCCAACGTCGTCGTGTTTTTCAAAAATTCCCTTCACTCTTCTTATTATCGGCCATATTTAGTTTTAGAGCTGACACCTTAACTTCACAGTTTGGCGCCCAACGTCTTGACATTCGTTTCAAGAATTCCCTTCACATTTCTTATCTATGATTCAGAACCACTGAAAACTCCTGTATCGAAGACGTACGGTATATTCCAATCCGTTAAATTTTGTTGAATGATTTAGGCGCCTGATTTCAAAGGATTCGTTTAGATTTTTTTGCAAAAGCATTTTCATTCATTTCTTTTGTCATTGGCCTGACCTCCTCGGCCATCTTTAATTTCAGAGATGGCACCTTAAGATCCTAGTTTGGCACCTAACGTCTTCACATTCATTTGTTTAGGCCATGTTTAGTTTCAGACCTGACACCTTAACTTCGTAGTTTGGCGCCCAACGTCTTGACATTCATTTCAAAAATTCCCTTCAGTCTTTTTATTAGTGATTCAAAAACACTGAAAACTCATGTACCGAAGACGTACGATGTATTCCAATTCCAAATAAAATTTGCTGAATAATTTACACGACTGATTTCAAAGTATTCGTTTAGATCTTTTTGCAAAAGCATTTTCATTCATTTTTTTTGTCGTTGGTCTGACCTCCTCGGCCATCTTTAATTTCAGAGATGGCACCTTAACATCCTAGTTTGGCGCCCGACGTCGTCACATTCATTTCAAAAATTCCCTTCACTCTTCTTATTATCGGCCATATTTAGTTTCAGAGCTGACACCTTAACTTCGTAGTTTGGCGCCCAACGTCTTGACATTCATTTCAAAAATTCCCTTCTCTTTTCTTATTAGTGATTCATAACCGCTGAAAACTCCTGTAACGAAGACGGTAATCAATGTTTCAGTTGTTTTTCCCCCTTTGATAAAACAAAAACATCCTTCTCGTTCGTTCCTTCCGCCACAAAAGCAAACGTTACTATGCCACCGGCAATTATCCGGCTTGTTGTTTGCTGCTGGCTTTATTTGACGGCAATAATTCGCTTTATCTCGAGCTGCTCGGCTTGCGAATACAAACACCAACAACTCCGGGGTTGTTTGTGCTAATTTGGTTTTCTGGAAAGAACAAGTTGACTCGACTCTGCCGGAAGTAAAATCTTAAATCGAAGGTGGGTTGAGAACGAAGAGTCCATTCGTTCGTTGGTTGCTCTTGGAAACAAAGCTGCTGGTGGAAATCTTCCGCGCTCGTCGATCGATAAGGGCAAAATGAAACGTCCATATTTACATGGCTTATCATCAAAACCTATGTTTATGTAAGTGGTTGGTTGGGTCGAGTTAATTGCTTCAATATCGGCCATCAACTTCACGGAATAATTACCTGCGCTGAAATAAAAATTGGGAACGAAGGAAATGGGATAATGGCGATAACGTAATCCATAAAGCACGTGCTCGCGGTGTGAACCACGAGATAAGCGATTTCATAATGAAAATTAAAAATTGAATTTGCTGAAACAGCTGTGCACATTTCAACGACTGTAAAAATCGTAAGAACAAATTCTTCCTGAGTGACTGATAAGAAGTGATGTGATAACCGTTGATAGTTCAGGGCCAAATTTTGTACGTACTAGGAAAACAAAACAAAGTGCACCACTTTCAAACATTTTGGAGATTTCTGGCCGCGTTTGCTTTTGTTGTTGATTTATTTAAGTTGAAGGAATTCGACCATTTGATGATGTAAGTCAAAATGCAAAATTTATTCATCGAATAAATTAAAGTGTTTCCATCCATCAAAATGCCCTGTCGGAAGATTTTGGCAATCAATCATCGTCGTATGACAAACAAACGCCAAAATCCTGCATTTTCAATCACGCTAATGGAAAAGAAAGCAAATACTCTCACGTCAATTTTTAGAATAACTTAATTATTAAATTTTTTAATGGAAAACTTTCCACTTGTTGCGCGCAAAAGACACACAATCTCCGAATGCACATACATTTTTATTTTTTTATTCCTACCCAAATATTTTGACTAGAGCGGCGCGTGGGTTTTGCCGCCCACGTTTTCACGCGTTTGAATTATTTTCATCCGTGAGGAGGACAAAGACATAGACCTGCAAAAATTCTGCCAAATATTTTCAACACCAGCGCAGGCAAGAACTATTTATACCTTCATAATAAATTCCAGCTGTTTGCTTTCTGGAAGTTACGGGCCGCAGTCGGTCGCTGGCGAAATTGTTTTTTAAATTACACAACAGCGACAGATGTTGAAAACAGAAGGGGTCGAGATTTTTTTTGTTGCCTTTGGGGACGTTTTTTTTTTTTAATCGAACGCCACCGTTCATTGAAGAGGCAATTGCTTGAAATTTGGATTTATTTCAGACAACCAGCGAGATAATTACAAGGAGGCAGATTAATTGGAATTTTTGGATTCACTTTACTAGATGAATTTAAATACTTAAATTTCCTTTGTAGTTAAGTATAATATGTTCTGTTATGCTAATAATCTTGCAAAGAGTAAGGGGGCCAACTAAAAAATAATAATAAAGTCAAGTTAAATACATTTAAATGGGGTGTTCAGAATCATAGGTCAAAATTTTTAGATTTGAAATTATTATTACTGAAAAAATGGAAAATTGTTTTCAATATTAGAAAATTAGGAAAGCTGCAGCAATTGACGTAAAACGTTAAAAAGAAAAAAACATAGAAAAAGCGTTTATTCTATTAATAGCAAAAAATATTCTTAGACCCTTCAGTATAGGCAACCAGACAAACGACTGTGTTCATGGGGTTGCCTATACCGAGGTATATTAGGTTTCTTGATTTTTTACAAAATATTTAATTTCTTATTAAAAAAGGCAGATATGTTATTAAATTATTGTGTTTAGGTTTGAAATTATTATTATTGAGAAAATGGAAAATTGTTTTCGATATTAAAAAATTAGGAAAGCTGCCGCAATTGACATGAAACGTTTTAAAAAAAAACAAAGAAAAAGCGTTTATTCTGTTAACAGCAAAAAATATTCTTAGAGCCTTCAGTATAGGCAACCAGGCAAACGAAAGTGTTCATGGGGTTGCCTATACCGAGGTATATTAGGTTACTTGATTTTTTACAAAATATTTAATTTCTTATTAAAAAAGGCAGATATGTTATTAAATTATTGTGTTTAGGTTTGAAATTATTATTATTGAAAAAATGGAAAATTGTTTTCAATATTAAAAAATTAGAAAAGCTGCAGCAATTGGCGTAAAACGTTTAAAAAAAAAAACAAAGAAAAATCGTTTATTCTATTAACAGCAAAAAATATTCTTAGAGCCTTCAGTATAGGCAACCAGGCAAACGACTGTGTTCATGGGGTTGCCTATACCGAGGTATATTAGGTTACTTGATTTTTTACAAAATATTTAATTTCTTATTAAAAAAGGCAAATATGTTATTAAATTATTGTGTTTAGGTTTGAAATTATTATTATTGAGAAAATGGAAAATTGTTTTCAATATTAAAAAATTAGAAAAGCTGCAGCAATTGGCGTAAAACGTTAAAAAAAAAACAAAGAAAAATCGTTTATTCTATTAACAGCAAAAAATATTCTTAGAGCCTTCAGTATAGGCAACCAGGCAAACGACTGTGTTCATGGGGTTGCCTATACCGAGGTATATTAGGTTACTTGATTTTTTACAAAATATTTAATTTCTTATTAAAAAAGGCAGATATGTTATTAAATTATTGTGTTTAGGTTTGAAATTATTATTATTGAAAAAATGGAAAATTGTTTTCAATATTAAAAAATTAGAAAAGCTGCAGCAATTGGCGTAAAACGTTTAAAAAAAAAAACAAAGAAAAATCGTTTATTCTATTAACAGCAAAAAATATTCTTAGAGCCTTCAGTATAGGCAACCAGGCAAACGACTGTGTTCATGGGGTTGCCTATACCGAGGTATATTAGGTTACTTGATTTTTTACAAAATATTTAATTTCTTATTAAAAAAGGCAAATATGTTATTAAATTATTGTGTTTAGGTTTGAAATTATTATTATTGAGAAAATGGAAAATTGTTTTCAATATTAAAAAATTAGAAAAGCTGCAGCAATTGGCGTAAAACGTTAAAAAAAAAACAAAGAAAAATCGTTTATTCTATTAACAGCAAAAAATATTCTTAGAGCCTTCAGTATAGGCAACCAGGCAAACGACTGTGTTCATGGGGTTGCCTATACCGAGGTATATTAGGTTACTTGATTTTTTACAAAATATTTAATTTCTTATTAAAAAAGGCAGATATGTTATTAAATTATTGTGTTTAGGTTTGAAATTATTATTATTGAAAAAATGGAAAATTGTTTTCAATATTAAAAAATTAGAAAAGCTGCAGCAATTGGCGTAAAACGTTTAAAAAAAAAACAAAGAAAAATCGTTTATTCTATTAACAGCAAAAAATATTCTTAGAGCCTTCAGTATAGGCAACCAGGCAAACGACTGTGTTCATGGGGTTGCCTATACCGAGGTATATTAGGTTACTTGATTTTTTACAAAATATTTAATTTCTTATTAAAAAAGGCAGATATTTTATTAAATTATTGTGTTTAGGTTTGAAATTATTATTATTGAGAAAATGGAAAATTGTTTTCGATATTAAAAAATTAGGAAAGCTGCAGCAATTGACATGAAACGTTTAAAAAAAAAAGAAAGAAAAAGCGTTTATTCTATTACTGACAAAAAATATTCTCAGAGCCTTCAGTATAGGCAACCACGCAAACGGCTGTGTTGATGGGGTTGCCTATACCAAGGTGTATTGGAAAAAGTGACAAATTATAAAAACTCGAGGAAGGAATATAAAAAAAGACAAAATCACACGATACGAGAGAATGTGGACTTTAAGCTTCGTGAATGGAAATAAAAGAAAAAACAAGAAACACGGGAAAGAGATCTTGATGATTTTGTAGATATCGAAGAATAAATCCATAACATTAAAAAAAAACAAAACAAGACAGAACTTCAACACCCTGATTCACAATCATTACTAAAAGCGAATACGTGTTTCGACAATGAAGCTGTCATTGTCAATCTTATTAATTAGCAAATATTATTTCTGTAAAACAAATAAAAGAATCTGTAATATTTCAAAAGAAAAAAAAACAAACCTATCAAGAAAATATGTGTTTCCTTCCACCCTTTCGACTTAAATTAGCAGCAAAAATAAAATAAAATCGATTTTCTTTTGTTTATAAATTCATTACTTATGTACTTAATAAAAAATTAAAACTGTTCTTTGATTACCTTTTAACCTTGCAATTTTACATTCGTTTATTTTATTGTCCTGTCACTTTCTTTGTTTTAAAACTGTTATCAATGTAAACAATTGCCAGCGATAAGAATAATAATAATAATAAGTAATAATTCCGTTTATGTTTGTGTGGAATGACTTGACTTTGACCTTAAGCCGATGGCAATTCAATTTTTAATTTCTTTAAATAATTTGAATTTGCGTTTCTTTTTTTTTAATTTTGCCATTTTGATACCGTAGGGGGGGGGGATTAAACAGTGAACTACTACTACTACAATTCGCTAGCATTTGTTTGTAATGATTTGTTTTGTTTTGCAAACAAAATTGTGTGAAAACCGATTTTCTTTTATTTAGACCCGTTACGCTTTTATACGCAATAAAAAAATCAAACAGTTGACAACTCGAATAATTTGTTCGCATTTGCACGAGGTAACTTCTTTTGTTTTCGAAATGTCCAAATTTCGTTACAGTTGAAATTTAATTTTTTTTTTTTTCGTCTTTACTAAATAATGCGATTTCCTGTTTGTTTATTTTATTGTGCGGGCGTTGTTTTGTTTTTTTTTTTGCACTTGTTACCAGTGAAAACAACGGACGACTGTAATTAACCAACCGAGAGCTGTCATAATTCTGCCTGCTTTTGTTTATGATTATTTCTTTTAATTGTAAAAGAAAAAAATCAAATTTTCTTATGTGTTTAAAAGAAAATCCAGAAAATCTACGAGGTAAAAAAAACAGTTGGCAACTAACTTTCTGGTAGTTTTTGGAGAACCCAATTTGAAATTTTCATTTGTTTATTATATGTTTATTGCTTTTGCAATTTCCTTTTCATTTGTTACGCACATGATTTATTTGTATTTACATTACTGAAAACAAATGACAACTGATTAAATAACTAAAACCCGTCATAATTCTGTTTATCTTTGTTTACAGCAACTTGATTTTAATTTTAAAAAAGAAATATTTAATGAAGAAATTAAGAATTAGTCCTTATTAAAATTAAGAGAAAAATCAAAATTTCAATTAAAAACAAAACAAAAATTCTTTAATAAATTGAACAGAAAGGTAGAATAAAATAAATAGAATTTAAAAATGAAAACATCAAAAAGTCCCTAAAATGGAAAATTTCCTCGAGTTGGCGACACTGGTCCGAAAATTTTCAACTAAGCCGCCCAAATTTCTCGATGACTTTACCCGAACATATTCCAATTTGCGACCACAAATTTTATTTAATTACACGGTGGTAGATATAGAGGTGTTCCAACGCCGCACTCGGAGTGGAAGTGAGATTTCCATTAAAAGCGAGAGAGATAGCACAAAACGGACCTAGAATTTAAATTAAAACGTATGCAAGACCAATGAAAGATTCCACGGAAACTTACTATATTACTTTCACTCTCACTTACACTTAAAGCATATTCATTTTAAGGTTTGAAAAATTTTAGAACGGTAAAACAAAAATATTATTCTTTCTCGCATCGTCTTACATTTGGACGCCACCGGTTTCATACCACAGCCGGGCTCGTTGATATATCTGTCTTATCTTCTACCTTGTTCACAGTGTACAATGAATAATGAAAATAATAATAAATACTTTAATTAAACAGTTTTCACTTTTTTATAACGTCTGGTTTCATACCATAGCCGGGTTCGTTGGTATACCTGTCTTATCTTCTACCGTGTTCACAGAGTACAATGAATAATGAAAATAATAATAAATACTTTAATTAAACAGTTTTCATTTTTTTATAACGTCTGGTTTCATACCATAGCCGGGTTCGTTGGTATACCTGTCTTATCTTATACCGTGTTCGCAGAGTACAATGAATAATTAAAATAATAATAATTACTTTAATTAAACAGTTTTCATTTTTTTTCTAACGTCACTGGTTTCATACCATAACCGGGTTCGTTGGTATACCTGTCTTATCTTCTACCGTGTTCGCAGAGTACAATGAATAATGAAAATAATAATAAATACTTTAATTAAACAGTTTTCATTTTTTTCCAACGTCACTGGTTTCATACCACAGCCGGGTTCATTGGTATACCTGTCTTATCTTCTACCGTGTTCACAGAGTACAATGATTAATGAAAATAATACTTTAATTAAACAGTTTTCATTTTTTTCTAACGTCACTGGTTTCATACCATAACCGGGTTCGTCGGTATACCTGTCGTATCTTCTACCGTGTTCACTGAGTGAATAAATGGTTTAATTAAATAGTTTTCATTTTGTTATAACAATCCCCTGTCTAAAAACTCACATTCATGTTTAAAAAAAAATTCAATTCAGCTTTAAGAGGAATCCTTGCGAAGGTACCCCTCTCGGGTTGGTATTTTACTTGCTTGTTAATCCCCAACACTATGACATTTAAGGAGAAATGTTTCCAATTTTATGATTGGTTGGTCTTGGCTGTAGGTGCGCTCCAAACATTTCATTGGCTACCCTTTAGCATGTTGTTGCATTGTCTGTCGGCGTCACCGGCTTCTAACGAAATTTAAATTTTTGTAGCAGAAATAAGCTCCACATACAAATTATAAGAAATAATCTTCGGCAGTATCAGCATGTTTACAATATTTTTACAATTACAAATATCTACTGTATGTGGGCGCAGCAGGCTGGCCGTTCGATGAAATCCGAGTCGTTCATGACGTTTCGAGAGGCCACTGAGGCGCGTTCAGAAACTTCATTGCGAATGCACTTTGGACGTTTAAAATGGAAAGCAAAACGCGCAAAATAATTTACATGAGAGAGAAAGTTATTGCCCAGAACGCGCTCTTTCTTATTCCTAAACGAGCCCCAGCACACGATAATTCACGATCCTTGGGAGGGAATTTTAAAATAATAATGATGAAGACGTAAAATGTTTAAGACGAGATGAACAGTTTTAATAAATTAATATAGTCAAACTTTATTATAGAATTTAAATTTTTATTTTTATATACGTTATTTATGTGTGAATTGAAATAAAGAATGTTTAATATATTCTGTAGGAAAATGTTCACGAATTCCAACTCGAAAGTACAGTACCCGAAAAAAGTAATGTCTCCTCCATAAAATGCAAATGTTCGGGCTAAGCTGTCGAGACCCACATTACAGTAAGCCAAGCCAAGCATTGCGAGCAGGTAATCCCGCCTGCGAAATGTATTTAATCTGACTGAGATAAATTCGAAACGTGCGACTGCTAAATTCTGTAAATATAATTAAAAAACAAAGTGTTATTTGTTTGGTGAAGTCATACATTTTTTTCTATGCGATACATGCAAAATAAAAGTAAATGTTTAATGATTTTATAAAAATTAAGTTCAACAAAACCATTCTCATATGGTAATTCATTATTAATTAAAAAAATTATTTGCAATATTTGAGAATTAAAATTCTTCAAAGATTTATTTCGGCCTTTAACTTGTATTTAAGGAGTAATATTCATTTCATATTTTATTGTTTTATTTTTAAATTGTAAACGTTCAGTGTTCATTTCAAATATAGATTGTTTTGGATTGTGTCATAGTTCGTTTTATGAATTCTATTTTGCCAGGAGCAAATGAAATACTGAGTTAAATTATTTTAAATTAGGGATACACAAAATTAAATAGAATAAGTTGTGACATCATGGATATTTTTTAAAACCAATAATACAATTTCTCTCTGGATCCTGTACTGTAGCTGTTTCTGATTATGGCCATCATGCGTATTTATATTTTTATCGTGGAAATAAGAACGAAAAATGTGGTTCGATAAAATTGTTACAATACAACCCTTTGTTTTATAATTATATTTACGGAAGCTGGCAGCCTAATGTTTCGAATATCTCTCAGACACATTTCGCTAGCGGGATTACTTGCTCGCAATGCTTGGCCGCCTCCCTATAATGTGGGTCTCGACAGCCTAGCCCGAACATTTGCATTTTATGGGGAAGACATTCCCTTTTTCGGGCACTGTACAGGCTGACTATGCGAAAATTCCTACCCGCTTTAACTCTTTTATTTTTGATTTTAGGAATAAATGCTTAATACAAAAGTTAAAGGGACTAATTCAAACTTTCACTGTGTGCTCACAGAAAAACAATTGATGGTCGGATAAACGATATATAAACTAAACTTAGGCTCTTTTTTAATAGAACACCCTGTATATTATTACGTTTTCGATTCTAAATTAAATTCTAATGGCACTACATATGTAATAAAACTAATAATGTAGATGGTGTCTATAAAATAATTCCTGCTTAATTTTTTTATTTTTGATTTTAGAAAGAAAAAAATAGAAGTCGTACAATTTATTTCAGTACTGCTATATTCACAAAAAACAATTGATTGTCGGACACCCAAAAAAATAAACGTAGTTTTGATTTTAAATAAAATAACGTTGAATAAAATTTTACCATTAATATATTAAATCGATTTAGATATTTTCTAAAAATTAACGTTTAAGCTAGGAACAAAAAATAATTAGGAAAAATTGAACTTTAAAAAATAACTGAAAATTTAACGTAAAACATATTTAAAGCGTTCTCAATTTTCTTTACGCAAGATGTAAATGTTTTTAAGATATTTTGAATTGTATCTCTTGTATAAATGGGAGTTTTCTACTTCTAAAATTCAAAAATAAAATAAATTAAATAGGAATTATTGTATAGACACCTTCTACATTATTAGTTTTATTATATGCATAGTCCCAGTAGAACTTAATTTAGAATCGAAAATCGTAATAATATATAGGATGTTCCATTAAAATAAATAAATAAATTAAAGATCATCATATCTCGTTTATTCGACCACAAATTGTTTTTCTGTGAGCACACAGTGAAACTTTGAATTAGTTCCTATAAGTTTTGTATTAAACATTTTTTCTTGAAATCAAAATAAAGGAGTTAAAGGGGGTAGGAATTCTCGCGTAATCACCCTGTACATGCGATCAACTCCTTTATTATAAAGAACTACGGTTGAATTCTTGGCTTCCGGTTAGAACCACATGTCTCTGATTTCTTCTAGAAGAACTATATTAATTAGTACTTGACTATTCTACTGACTCTAATTATTGTTAAGTTTGGAATCTCGATTTCAACGCAAAAAATATCTTTATAGAAATAATGTCAAATTACTATCAATATTGAACTTAATTTTTTTTCCGAAAATATATTCAATTGCTAGTATTATTTATTGTCCTCATTAACAACACATATTTTTAATTTAATATTTAATTCTAAATTTTAATTAATAATTTTTGTAGAAACATAATTAGTGTTACAGCTTATTTACATGAGGACATATCCATTCATAACAAAGTTTTACAAAATTTAATTTTATTAACACATTAATAAAATTCCACTTAGAAAAGATTTAGTAACGGAGTTCGAAATTTATTGACAAACATTTAAATATTTTCTAATTTATTCAAAAATATTTTTTTCTATTATTATATTCTAGTTATTGTCATTGTTGCAAACATTTCTAACATTACAATTTTATAGTCTGTACAAGTGTAATTTCAATTTTTCGTTTCTTTTGCGTCTATCTATATTAAACTTACAATAAACGTAAATAAATGATTCAAAATGCTTTCAAAGTATTTTTCAAACATCGACAATATTCGGTCACTCCCGGCTCGAATCCGACTGTCACCAGGGTGTCACAAGCTAAGTTTTGTTTCCAGCCGGGATATTCTCTTTACGAATTTTTAGCGGAACAGAAAGAGAAGATATGTTTGCTTCCTCTTTCGTTACCTCCCCCACAATTGATAGTGGGAGAAATCCGTCCACGCCTCATGAAAATAATTCATGAAAAACATGCAAAACGCGCGAATTCATAACTACATTTCATATACATATTTTTTAAAGCTGTTTTCGCGGTTTTGTTAATAAAACTTCAATCTACAAAGTGACCAACGCGTTTTCGAAAATATGAACTGGAAGTATATTTAATTTGACTGTAAAGTTCAACTACGATTTTTAAATATTAATTATTTTTTTTCTAATTAACAACTAATCGTAGCGAAATTTCCATTGGTCACTTTATAGTTCTAGTCCTTAAATACGTGGTGTCAAAAAATGAAATAAATTGATTAAGAACTAAAGCCTCTACGACTTCGCGCGTTTTAATGGTTTTCGTATATGGCATTATTCGGTGGGATTCCTCTTAAGGGAAATAATTTCGTGTTTTTGGAAATATTTTTCGTTTGCTCCTGACGTTGTCCTTCCAGGACGACAAAGCAAAGATTGCTCGCGTTCATTATCCACAGACAACGGACTTCCAACACGTCAATTACAACCAGAATATCACGTTACATGTTCTGTCCGTCTATGCCACGCAGTCTAGCACGTAAATACACGAAGCCTTGGGAAAATTCCCATATTTCTAACCGCGACTTCCCTCTCGCTCTAAACATTCAGCCCGTCCTCGTCAGTTGCATCATCGATCCGGACACTCAGCCTGAATCACCGCAGCAACGAGAACAAAGAAACCTCGCGTTTTTCGCAGAATTTTCCGACGATTTTCCTAGGAATTCGCAAAGAGCTCGCGAATTCGTCGATGTCAACCGCGAAAAAAATAAATAAATAAATAAATTGGCAAACCGGAAGTTATTGACGGCGATCAGCTGATTTCGAGCTTGTAATTAGCCCGCGATCCTCTGCTGTTTCTGAGTGAAAAACATCGAAAGGGGTAGTTTGGGGACACTCACCTTGCTAGATCAGGCCGTGGTCGTGGGAGTTAAGGTCGAAAAAACACGGGAACCACTCTCGATCACCGAGTGCAGCATTCAGTCAGCTGAACACTGACAGCGGTTCTGTTTTCCTCCGGCAGGATCGCCTCTCTTTCCCCCTACATCCCTCGTCTGACGTCTGCCGGATTTTAAAAGGTACGAATGGAATTTCTGGTTGGGGGTAAGAAGGGCTCTGCATGAACGTTTTCGGTGGCAACTCAGTTTTTTAAGAAAATAAAATTCGATGACGATAAGTCATTAATTATCCTTTCTAGGGTAACTTTTTCGAAATACTTATTGTATGTATTTTTTTTTTTTAATTATTTACCATCAGTAATTTTCATATTTTGTTCTTAAAATTTATTTTATCTTTTTTATTTTTCTTTTATTTTATCTTGCCTTTCCCCCTACATCCCTCGTCTGATGTCTGTCGAATTTGAAATGGTACAAGTGGAATTTCTGGTTATAAATTAAAAAAACAAAAGATTCAACCCCTGGAAAGAATTGCATATTAAAAAAAAAAACAGAAAAGTTATAAATTTGTAGAAAATTACAAAAAAAAAAAATAAAGACCTGTCAAAAATGTTTGGAAATTGAACCTGTACTTTCAAGGTCAGCCCAACCTAAGCGAAGGCAACCCAAGGATAGCTTCTCTTTCCCCCTACATTGAAAAAAATTCAACACTTGGAAAAAAACTACATATTTCAAAAAAAAACAAAAAAAAAGTTGTAAACTAAAAATGTATAGAAGTTTCTACAAAAAATTAAAGAACTATCAAAAATGTTTGGAAATTTGGAAAAGCACCTTCGAGGTTAACACAAGCCAACCTAAGTGTAGGCAAACCAAGGAAAGAATTATTTAAAAAAGAAACTGATGAAAAATTAAATTTCACACATAATAAATAAACATTAAATTAAATGAGCAAAACCAAGCCCAAGGTCAACCCAATTCAACCAAGCTGAACGGAAAGACAAAGCGAATAAAAATTTTCTTCAAATACTTAACTTAAAATTCATCGAGTTCTCTGTTGGGGAGGGGGGGAGGGCTCTAGTTCTCAATAAAAGCGAATTAAAAATAATTCTGCCTGTTTTTCATTTTTTAAAACCGCTTGTATTCGTTTTGCTTAGGTCAAAATATGTAACTCCGATCTCTACATGTCACGATGAAAATTATTTTATGTAGAATAAATATGTATTTTCAAAGTAACATAAATTTAGCACAGGGGTTTCCAACAGTGTCGGTATCGACCCCTTGGGTCAATGAAGACTTGAAAGAGATCGATGAACCCATAGAGTTTGGCTGGGGGTCGATGAACCTCTAGGAGTTTTGACTTAGTTATAAATTCTTGTCTAGTATAACCCTGTCAGAATAATTCATTGCAAGAAAATTAGAAAATTTACGAATGGTTTTAAATAAATTCGAATTAAACATTTTACAGTGTTAACTCGACTAGAAGTAGAAGAAAATCGATTGATTATCAAAATAAATATAAAATACGGTCAAATCGAATGAAAACACAAACAAAAGACGATCGTCGGTGATTTGAGGACGAAAAATAACAACAAGTCAAATCGACGTAAAAAATGACGAACGCAATCAAAAATTTTGTCTGAAAAATATATAAGAAAAAAGTCCCAACAGTTAATATTAAATAAATAAATAAATAAATAAAAATAAGTCGCATTGAGTAGGTAAAAGAGAAAGGAAACAAAATCTAGTAAAAGAAAATTAAAAAAACAAAAGACGATCGACTGATAATAAAAAATTGAAATAAGATCGCTTTGAACAAAAGAAAAGACGAGAACAAAAGATGATCAATCAACACATAAAATGGAATCGAATCAAAGAAAAAAAGCAAAGGTTGGTCAATTGTTTAAATTAAAAACTGAATTAAATAAAATGAATTTCTCAATCGACTTTATTTAATTCAGTTTTTAATTTAAACAATTGACCAACCTTTCCTTTTTTTCTTTGATTCGATTCCATTTTATGTGTTGATTGATCATCTTTTGTTCTCGTCTTTTCTTTTGTTCAAAGCGATTTTATTTCATTTTTTTAATCATCAGTCGATCGTCTTTTGTTTTTTATTTCCTTTTAGTAGATTTTGAAAATTAAAATACTGCGAAGCCAGATTGAATCAAAGAGGGAAAGTCTTAAACAAAAGAAAAAGAGGAGAGAATTTAAATATACCCTAGCCAAGAAAAGACAAAAGACGATCGAACGGGTTTTTAATTTTACAAAAAAAAAAAACAACACGAAATAAGGTCAAATGTAATACAACAGCTTACAATTTGACAACATTTTGATTTAATGTTTCAGAAATATTAATTACATTTGAAAGGGGGTCGACAGACGAACATTTGTGTGAATCAGTCTTGCCAACAACAGACTTTCGCAAGAAGTCTCATCAGTTGGCTTCAATAATAACTAAAATGTCAATAAACCTTAACGGTAATTCACTAATTAAAATTGTCACTAGAAGCAAATGCCGATAGTCAAACTGTTTATACTTTTTAATATTCTACTTGAGCGCACTGGGATTGGCAACACTGGCCCTGGTATTAAAACGCCGTGGCGTGAAAATTACAAAGAACACTATTTTTTTCTTTTTATCAAGAACATAATTGTTTAACAGCAAACGCAAGAAATAAGAACAACTTTAGCCGACGTAAGTACAAGAAAATTTGGTTTTCCGTTGTGCATTAAAAAAAAAAACAAATGAAATACCTACACAATCTACTGACAGGAATGTAAAAAAATTCTTTTGTTCGTATTAACGTCGATAAAGAAGAAAGCGATTTTTAAGTTCGACAAATTCGACTAATTGTTATTATGTTATTATTATTAATTATTAATTAATTAATCAATTATCATTTTATAACAGATCCGAGCGTGGCCACCATATTATGTTTGTCGTAAAATAAAGAGAAACTAATTATGTATTTTGTACTATTATGTCATTAAAAAGCTGGGACACTAACCGTCATTAATATTGGTGGTTTTTTGAGGTTATATTTCTGTCAAAATTGATAACCACTTTTTTTGGCATCAGTAAACGTCAAACTGTCAAGTCAGAATTTTAGTGTTCCAACTGCAGGTGATTCCAGTTTTCAAAAACTGTGATAACATTAAAATAGCAACTTGTATTTTTCTTTCATGAATTTAATTATTTGTGTCTATTTATTTAAAATATATTGAGTTTTTAGCTGTTTATAAAATCGCGTGGGTGGCGTCATATCCGCTCCTTCATCAACGCCACCTATGACTTTTCACATCAGAAAGTCAACAAAGAAAAAGTTTTGCAGCGAATTCACACAGAATTCATTTAATTATTATTATGTTTGTTAATTTCTAGACTCAGAACAATTAAGATCACTTTTTTAATTGATTGATTTTTCGAGTTTCGGCAGATTTGTATTCTTTCGACAAATTTTCATTTACTTTTGAATTAATTTTTCTAGAGCTTTAAGTTTCGTTTTCACAGATTTGTTCTTCTATTCTACTTTCTTTTTCTATTTCTATGGAGCGTCAATTTTTTTCTTTTTCAAAGTTTAATCAGTTTTGAGTTGCTTTCCTTTTTGCCTTTCTGTGACTCGTTTTATTTTTGTTTGTTTTGTTTATCTTTTTTCATTCTCTTTTTAATTGTTACCATGCGTCCAACAGTTTCCATTCTATTTTTTTTTCTATTCTTAGTTACTCGAGTATCTTCGAAATTTTCTTCCTCTTGTCTCTTCTGACTTTCAATTTTTCAAATTTCGATTCGATTTTGCTTCTTATGTGCTTCATTATTTTTATTTTCAATTTGTACAGAAAAGAAAGATACCTTCATGTTGATTTCATTTGTTACTTGATGACATTTAGTTAGACTAGGAAGCATTTACCTCTAAAATTGTTTCCCTTTTCCTCTACATTCGCCATGTTCATCAATTAATTTTGATTCGATTTTGTTTTCTGAACTTTCATTTCAGATAAGATGAGTATCCTATTCAGAGCGCTCTTAAACATCAGGAAGAACCATCTGCTTCACAAAAACAGAAGGAAACTGCTTAGAAACAGCCTGTTTTTGACCGCGGCTGGAATTGGGGGAATCACCACTATACAATCGAATTCGTCGAAAACAGACGGTATCGACATCGTCGCGCAAGGAGGCTCAGTGATTAGATTTCTTCGGTAAATCCCCTTGAAGCCTTCATTAGGATTTAATAAATTCCAATGATGGACTTTTTGCAGCTCCTTATCGATTGGCCTAACAATCTCCTTGGACTACTATTTCTCCATGTTGGGTTTAAATGAAGAGTCGGTTAATTACGCCCCCATGATGTCTCGCGTGCACTACAGGGCCGCTAGGCGAATTTTAGATGGCTGCTTACAAAATGGGGGCACCTACATCAAATTGGGGCAGGGCCTCGTCAGCATGAGCCACATCCTTCCTAAGGAATACGTGGAAGTTTTGACCGCCCTCCAAGATAAATGTTTGGCACGGGGCGGTGACGAGCTGGAGCAAATTTTCGTTGAGGAATTCGGAAAGAGCCCACGGGAATTATTCGAGAACATCAACACGGATGCCATTGCAGCAGCCAGTTTGGCACAGGTAAATGACTTCCTTGAATTTCCCCTTCTTTGACTTGATTCTTGATTAGGTATTTAAAGCAGTGACCCACGACGGTCAAAAAGTAGCAGTGAAAGTCCAGTACATCGACTTGCAACGACGTTTCATCAGCGACGTGTCCACCATCAGGTTTTTGTTGAAGGTAGCCGGGTTCGTTCACCCCGACTTCAGTTTCGACTGGGTTTTAAAAGACCTGAGCGAAAGCCTGCGGCAAGAACTGGATTTTATTTCGGAAGGTAAGAACGCGGAAAGATGCGCAGCCGATTTGAAGCACCTCAGCTATGTCTACGTGCCGAAAATTCGCTGGGATCTCAGCTCGCAGGTGAGCTTCTGTGGCTGACGGTTTTGATTTTACGTGGAAGATTCCCCAGTCTATTTCGTAGAGGATCCTCGTCAGCGAGTTCATCGACGGGATCAAGATTAACGAGCGGGAGAAACTCGAAAGGTACGGGTTTTCCTTGCGTGAAATCGACGAGAAGGTGATCGAAGCTTTCGGCCACCAAATTTTCCAGACGGGGTTCGTTCACGCCGATCCTCATCCAGGAAACAGTAAGAAGCGCAATGCTCAAAAAAAAAAATTATAATTGCTTTTAGTTTTAATAAGGAGGAGCGCACGTAACAATACCGAAATCGTCTTGCTAGACCATGGCCTCTATCAGGAATTATCTGAAACTCACAGAGTTGCTCTGAGTTACATGTGGAAGTCCATAATCCTCCAAGACTTCAAGGGCATGAAAATGAACGCGGAGAAACTCGGAGTGGCAGGTATTCTTTTTTTAATTGTCATAACACCAAGCAGAAAACTCGACCGTGACACACAACATATGGAAGGAACCTCTCGTTATTTCTTTAGATTATGAGATCCTAGCAGAAATTTTAACGCAACGGCCACTGAGAGCCACAGGCTTCAAGATGTCGATAAGACTTACAGATGAGGACTTAAAATATATGGCGGAAGCAGCGGCGCACAGATTCGACAAGATCATGACCGTGCTTCGGGAAATGCCGAGATCTTTGCTTTTAGTCGTGAGGTACGTAGGTCTCGGACTGGGGGCGCGCATTTCGACCCACCCAATCCCTGATGATTTACAGAAACTTAAACACCATAAGAGCCATCACGTATGACCACGGAGATCCTGTCGATAGGTACGCTTTACTGGCGAGGTGTGCCGCAAAACAGGCGTTCAAGAAGTCCTCTATTTTCAAGCGTGTCATATATATACCCAACGAAATTTATTTTGAATTTAAAATTCTGTAAGTACAGGTTTCGATTATGAATTTAAAACAAAATGTTTGTTCTAGCAGGATAACAATCGAAAAGGACAATTCAATAGACCTTGATTTTGCAAGATAGCAGTCAAAACGCGCACTTCAATTGAATTGATCCTTTGACTGATATTCTTTGAATATTGTGACGTTTTATGTGAATCGTTTTCAGTACTGGAAAAATATGGGTTTTGCTGATTAGAAGTTGCCTGAACGTTCTGCGTTTATTAGGAAGATCAGCCGATATAACTCAGCTGTTGCATTATCTGAATTAATGCCTGGTTATATTAGAAAAATTATTAAATTTAATAACTGCGAGATTATTTTAAATACGGGCGTATTTTAAGAGTGTTCACTTGTTGAGGTTTAATTTGGTGGTCATTGATAAAGGGCAGCTGGAAAAATTGTATATGCTGAATATATTGTACTTATGTAGATATACTTGGTTAAGATAAAAATACAATGTGAAAAGGTGTTTGATTTTTCTCGTAAAAAAGATTAAGATGCAGTTCCTTTTTTGGCTTAAGATTTTCGTTCAATTGTCGGAAAAGAAAATAATTTAAATACAACTGTTTCTTTCAAATAGATGACGTTAATTTTAAGTTGCATTTTGCACAAGGCCACAAAATATTTGTAGTTTTCTTCATTTTCGATTTTAGAATCGAAAGAATAATATACGTAGAAAAGTAGCAATTTCATTTTTTCCTAATTTTTACGTATAATGGAGAAAATTGTTGAATTACATTTAAATAATTATTAGGAATGAATTTAATAGCATGTCTATTTGCTTAAAAAGATAATAAAATAAACTTTTACAAAAAAAATCAGAATCCTTGGTGTCGGCAACCTGGCGAACACGGTTGTTTGCATGGTTGCCTATACCGAGGGCATAAAATCATTAATTATAAAAATCTAACATTTCAATTCATTTATGATTCGTTATGCGATTTTCCTAATTTCTTTTAATTTTTAAAACCATCTTCCAATGTTCCTCTCTAATTTCCGAAAACAAATTTTTACTTTTAGTAGAAATACAAAACTTACTAATTATAGAAAACCTGCATTAACGCAGAAAATCATAAAATTACAAATCTCAGAATTAGAAGCAGTTGATAATGCGTAGAATAATTAAATAATAAACTTTTATGAAATAATTATTAACTGGAAACGATTTTTTTTTTAAATATTGCGCCCAACAAAATATTAAGTAAATTAAATTTTCCGTTCTTTAGATAATTTCACAGACTTTTAATTGTATTAATATAGACACATCCCCTGACATTATAAACCTTTTTTAAATTTCCTGACTTTTCCCAGTGGGTGAGGAACCCTGACTTTCTTAATACAGTAAGAAAGTTTACTTTTTTTTCAGGGAAAGTTATTGCGTTGAGATATAATTTTGTGCATTTTGTTACATTTCGTCGATAACTAATTATTCCGAAACTCTTTCTTTATTTTTGTTCTAAATAAACAGTGCAGTGGCATTTATTTTCATGATTATTTCAGGCATAGGTTTCCTGGTTTAGAGAAATTATATATCCAATTGTCATCCTACAAGAACAAAATTAAAAACTGCATATTATATTTTTACAGGATCACATTGTATATTATACATGGTGATCGTAAATGATTCGAAATGGGAAACGAAAATTATGTCACACTGTAAAGTTGGAACTTTTCTCAGAATTCCTGCATAAGAATTGCGGGAATAGTCTCACAAATTTAATTCAGTTTTCATCAACTAGCATGACGTGGGTGGAAGGGTATCGCGATCAACGATTGTTGCACATCCCGTCTGGATCCAAGTGCACGCCTCTGAATCGCGTTGAGTGGGAGACCGTAACGCGTTCTTGAATATTATTTGTGAGAGAATGTGATCAAGTGTCAGGTGTTTTCTTCTCTTATCTCTTTTTAATGACAGTTCATTTCCAGAAGTGTCACATTAATTACGATCGTACATTGCACGAACGGTTGAAGTAGTTTTCTCAACTTGAAATTTTGGCAGTTATGTTTGTGTCGCCTGTGGATGATGATGATCGGTTCACGCAAGTCCAATAAAAAAAGCAATTTCTTAATATATTTATTTATTAAACGATCGGTTTTATGTTTACGGTACAAACGCAACGTGTAAAACTGTCTATACAACCAATCACACACAACATTAAAAAAAAAAAACAAGACCTTAGTAAATGGAACACGCCGTGAGCACCTTCCGCATGTTTGATTTGCATTATTATTTCGTAATCAATTACATCTTCACCTAATACATATGAGTGTGACTACAACAAGGGATTAATAATTAATAGAAATAAAAGTAGTACAAGTGTATCTATCATCGATATTGCAATAACTTAAGAGAGGAAGAGTGACTAAGCCGTTTTCGCACGAATCGCAGCACGTTTCGAAGTTACAGCCTGCAAACAGAAGATTCCACTCATTAAAACAACGGACCGAACGAAGAGATGCAAAAATACAAACCTGGAAGCCGGATTTGATGCTGGCCACCGAACATCTCGATCCGCAGGTTTCGCACTGTAAGAAAAACAGTCGGGTGTCCTTTTGCAAGATTGTGTCCGGAGAACGACACGTATGACATGTGACATATTCTTTGATATATCTGCAAAAACGTTGCTTGTTACAAGCACATAATGTAATTGTACAAGTTGACAGACGAAGTCCAAACTAAAGATATTACCTTCGAAGGACATTTTCTATTTGTTTTTGTTGAAATCTGCCTTTAATGATAAGTTGGCTGTTACCATCAACAGACCCGCTCGTACCTAACTCAGCCAACAGGAAATCCAACAAATGTTTCGGCTGTCGATGTAATGTCTTGCAAATTTCGGTGAAGTTGGCAAACGATGTCTTTTTCGTTCCGATTCTAACGACTTGTGGGGGACGCATCACAAACTTCTGCTTCTTACCAGCGACCATATCCGGGTTCTTGTCCCTCATGATTTCAAAGACACGGTTCAGCAACTCGTCGTATGTGTAATCCCGATCGGAACCCAACCACGAAATCGTATTATCATCCACTGTTACAAGAAAACAATTGAATTTAAAATCATGTTAAAAAATTACTATTTTTGTTTTACGTTCGTATTTTACCTCCCTCACCTATTTCAGGTTGCTTTTCAACTGATTGTAAATTGCAGCATGTTAAAAGAATCAATTTTTTATTATTTCATCTGCGAAAAGCAAAGAACTCATACCATTCTCTTTATCTTCCTGTTTCTCGTCCGCTTCGGCCATCAGCTCGTCCAGGTCCTTCTTCTTTTTCTTCTTCTTCTTCGTCTTGCTGAAGTCGAGCTCCACCAAATCGAGGTTGTCATCCAGGACGGAATCATCCTGATTGATGACCTCGCCGGTGCCGTCTTCCTTCGCTTCGGGAAGCGCTCCCTCGAGCTCTTCCATGTTGAACGGTTTCTTCTTTTTTTTCTTTTTCTTCGTGAAATCTAGGTCGATGACTTCGTTCGCGTCGTCTTCATCTTCTCTGTTGTCAGGATCGTTCTGTTGAAGCGACTGCTGCTGCTGCTGCTGCTGTTGCTGATTGGAATCGTTGGTTTCGCCTTCGGCCAAGACGGCATCTATATCAAATGCTGTCTTCTTCTTTTTCTTTTTCTTTTTTAGGGAAGGATCAAAGATCTGAAAATATCAGATCATTTTAATAAACATTAATTTCTGTGTAAAATTAAACATTTATTCAATGTTACTTAGGCCCGGTTTTACCATCACAGTTTAACTTTAAACTTCGCTTTATTCCCATAGTAACATTTGCAAAGATAATTGTTTCCATAGGCATAAAACGGAGCTTAAAGTTAAACTGTGATGGTGAAACCGGGCCTAAGGGCCAGTTTTTCAATTGGGGTTTAACTTTAAGATTGTTACCATGGGAATAAGGCGGACCTTAAAGTTAAACTGAGATGTAAAAACTGGGCCTAAGGGTCAGTTTTTCAATTGGGGTTTAACTTTAAGCTCCGTTTTATTCCTGAGAATAAAAGAAGTGATGGAAAAACCGGGCCTAAGTGAGAGAGAGAGACAAGCTAGAACGGTTGATTTGATACTTCTCTTTCAGTTTTTAACAAGTCTTAGGGGTTTAGGCAAGACAAGACAAGGCAAAGCGAGAGAGGAAAGTTACCATAGTGACTGTTTATTGGTTGATTCGACATTTCTCTCTGTCTCTAGCAAATTAAAATCGGATTGCCTCTCACCCTCACCTTTATTTTGTTGTGGGTTGCACAATAATATTTGAGGATTTCAAGGCACGAATCATGATTATAGTTAGGCGAAAAATCTTGATCAACTCCCACCTACAGTGTCACTGCATCGTGCATCCTGTATTGCATAAAATTTTGTGTACGATACTGGAGTTTGATGAGTCAGTGAAGCGAAAGGTAAATCAGGTGCGTTTCAAGAACTCTAATCATGATCATGATTTAATTACATGACAAAAGATTATATAGAACTGGTTAATTTGAAAGAATTTATTCATGGTACAAGCATATTCAACAAAAGCCACCATAAAATTAAGTTTACGTTCAAATAAGAAACAGAAAGGATTTCTGATAAATTACAAAATTGAGTACATTCTTCGCCTTAAAATACATAAGACAGACGCAAATATTTCCCGCAAAATCAAACATTAAAGCAAATCGGCCGCTTTCCGTATGTTATTACAACAACGTGCTGGCAAACGAATTAGGTTATGAATTGTAAATCGGTTAAGTCCTCGAATATAAGATTCCTCGACTGTGATAATTCAACATCAAAAAATCGCCGAACGAAGCTAAATATTACGTAAAACGGCCGAGACAAGTAAATAAAAATCACGAGAACGTTATGACCTAACCTCAAAACCGAGCATACTGCGAACCGGATAAAACCTGAGACTTACCGCTTCGTCCTCGGCCATTTTCACACCGAATAAAAGCACTCAAATCGCTCTACGAAACACAACGGTAATTACTGATTAGAATTGCACGATTATGTGTAAAAAGCGAGCAATTTATGAACAGGTATTGCATCAGCCTAGTTTTGTGATATGCCACATGTGATCAATGTTGCCAACTTGAAGATACTTGAAGTCACCATGTCGCTAGAATTGATATTCCAGATTAACAAGTATGACAAAACTTTAATTCAATATTATTAACTATAAAAAGCAGGGCATTAATTATTGAATGCAACGTCTTATATTAATTCAGAAGAAACAAGTACTTAGAAACTTGATTGTCTGACATCTGACTCAAAAATTATTTGTAACCATTTGCCATAAGAAAAAGGAGATTATACGCGAGCGCATTTTAAAAAGCGTGAAAATTATTTTGAGAAGTAACTGTTTAATGGTTTAATCATAAATTAAGATAGCCGATTCCCGATTGGTGGATTTTAATACTTTTATGTTGGCAGTTGAATTTTCAGCACGTTTTTGACAATGGAAGAAGTGTCATTCGAGGCGAGGAAAGGAGTCGAGTGTGTTGTTAAGTCGAGCTCCGCATTATGGTTGTGTGTGTGAAAATAAGACACAGAAGAGTGCACGCGCCTCTTAATAAATAAAAAATGTGATGCGCTGGTTTTTTTTTACGATGCCTCTGCAGCCGCTGCCGTTTGTAAACCGTAAAAGGTAAGCGATGAAATTATTCTGCATGTTCCATGCGAACTTCCCACATAAATATTGCTTTAGCAACAATAGCGCCGATTTATTTGTTGCTGTGGTTGCGTTGGGAAGAAGTTACCAAAAAAAGTTTTTTGATAACGTGAAAATTGGGCAATATCCGATTTGGTTTTTACGTTTACGTGCTCGTACGGAGTTCCAATTTCATCCACCAGCTGTGGTTTCCACCGGATGTTGTTGTTCGTCTTGTTTCAATATCGGACTGACCGTGTTTCTTTTTTTTTTTTTCTGATACGACAGGGAAATCGCGTCTGTTTTATCATCTAAACGCACGCACTTCGGACCGGTAATTAGCTTTAATGGAGTGGCCCCAATGAAGCGCTCCCTCCGTGCAAATATTTGTTCAGGTATCGACGGCCGTGATAAAGCTGCCTGCGGTTTGATTTGATTTTAATACTTAATTTACGACGATTTGTTTTGTATTCGTTTTTAGTTTTAACTTTTCGCCGTTCAATTGTTTCTCTTTAATAATACCTATTCGTTTATTTTTGTTTGTATCGATGGGCTATTGTTTCGTAATAACGGGAAGCTGCCAGTATTTATGAAATACATTCATTATTCGTTTCAATAGATTTGATAATTTTTCTTCCTTTTTAATTTTTTTAATTTATTTAATGCAATAGTCTCTTTTATCCTAATACCTTAGTATATTATTTTAATGCAAAGAAAAGTCAGTTTCGATTGCAGTGCACAGTGCCTGGAAAAAGTAATGTCTCCCCCCATAAAATGCAAATGTTCGGGCTAAGCGGTCGAGACCCACATTACAAGGAGGCGGACAAGCATTGCGCGCAAGTAACTGCTACTACTTTATCTGTTTCTAATTATGGCCATATAGCTTATTAAATTTTTGTCTTGGATATAAAAACGAAAAATGTAATTTGAGAGCAGATAAGGGAGATATGATTTTTTTTAATTAATCTTATTTTTTTCTGAAGAAAATTGAGAGTTAGTTATAAAAATAATTAAGTGTTAAAATTGAAAAAAAAAAAACTGTTTATATTAATATAAAAAATAGAAGAATGGATCATAGTGCGATGTTTAACTGTTTTCGAAATCTGAAAATAAAATTGTTACAATTCCTTGTAGAATCGGTATTTTGTTAAGTATGTTTACAGGAAGAGATTTCTACAAAGGTATAAGTATCCGATAATCTGATTATCACAGGATATTTACACAGGTATACTGAATTATCTGATATCTTCTAAGAATGTTATTAATTAATAGTTTCTGGGAGCAAATTCAGCTATGTAATAGGCGAAATATTTAATTCATTTGTTGACATAAATTATAGTTATCTATTTTTTTTTTATAAATGAGTGTATTCCTACTATTAAAGAAATATGAATTCATTTTTGGACTTTTTCCATTTTTGTTAATCATAAAATATGCCTCTCACTTGTATTTTGTTTAACGAGTTAGATTAGAAATCTGTATTCTAACATTCTCAAATATTTTTTTTTTAATTAGAACTTAATTTTTAGAAAATAAAAGCTCCACAAAGAAAGTAAAATGTCATTTTTTCCATCAGATTATTATTATTATTAAGAATTTACATATATTTTACATGCAGAGCAGAAAATGTATGACTTTACCAAACAAATTACGCTTTGTTTTATAATTTTATTTACGGAATCAGGCAGTCGAACGCTTCGAATACCTCTCAGGCAGAATGAATACATTTGGCAAGCGGGTTTACCTGCCCGCGTTTGCTTGGCCGCCTCCCTGTAATGTGGGTCTCGACGGCTTAGTTCGAATATTTGCATTTTATGGGGGAGACATTAATATTTTCTGGTACTGTACCTCCCGAGCGCAAACCTGTACAGCTGTTTCGGATTTATTTGTGGCCTCTTCGGCAAGGGAGTAAGTAGGATAGTGGATAGGAATTCGGTTAAATTAGTTGAACTATTCCGAAACATTTCAACAGAAAACAGATTTTTTCTATAGAAGTTGGATCTTGGATGTTGGAAAATACGTTTTTTTTTAATTTTCTTATTTCTGAAAGTAAATATCACAGGTGCTGTATCATATTAAAGAGGAAGAAGAAGTACATTCAAGAAAGTCAAAACTTACTTAATGTTGCATAAGAAAAATTGGACTTGGAGATTGGAACTCAAACAAGGAAAGGTAAAAATAAAATCTAAGATGATATTTATATTCTATGTTAAAAAGTGCCTCAACGAAAGTGCAAACAGAAATAAATTTTTCTATGTTGGTAAAAAAGTTATTACAGAAAAGGGAAATTGGAAATTTTTGTTTTTTGGCATAACTTCCAAACTCGATGGAATTTTCGCAATTTCAAAGCAATTTGTAACTCCTCAAAGGCTTCGAAATAATTCATCGAATTAATTCATCATAATCGAATTAATTCATCACAACTGATTTCGTATCTCTTAGGCCCAGTTTTACAATGCCGGTTTAACTTTGAGCCGAAGCTTAAATCCTTCACAACGATTGTTGAAATAATCGTTGCTAAGGGTTTAAGCCTCAGAGCAAAGTTGAGCCAGAAAACTGGACCTTATAATAAGCGAGATCTCCATGCTGCTGGAAATGTTACCTGGGACACGCTGTATAGTATGTGCCGTATAAAGGCTGGACGTCATTTTTGAGACACCCAGTATAAGAGCGATGTTATAGAATGCCAGATCCAATTGAAATTTTATAGGTTATAGGACGTGACTTTACTTTTGTACAGGGTGACTACGTGAGAATTCCTACCCCCTTTAACTCCTTTATTTTTGATTTCAGGACAAATGTTTAATACAAAACTTATAGGGACTAATTCTAAGTTTCTCCGTGTGCTTACAGAAAAACAATTGATGATCGGATAAACGAGATATAAACTAAACTTAAGTTTCTTTAAATTGAACACCCTGTATATTATTACGATTTTCGATTCTAAATTAAATTCTACTGGGATTACGTATATTCCTATTTAATTTATTTTGTTTTTGAATTTTACAACTTTTTATCCTTTTTTCTTTCTAAAATAAAAAATAAAGAAAATTAAACAGGAATTATTTTATAGACACCTTCTTCATTCTTAGTTTTATTATACATGCAGTCCCATTAAAATTGTATTTCGAATAGTTAGACGTAATAAAATACAGGGTGTGCCATTTAAAACAACTTAAGTTTAGTTTATATCTTGTTTATTCGACCATCAATTGTTTTTCTGTGACCACACAGAGAAACTTTGAATTAGTCCCTTTAAGTTTTGCATTATGCACTTTTTCCTAAAATCAAAAATAAAAGAGTTAAAGGGGGTAGGAATTCTCGCGTTGTACATTGTCGAACGTTTCAACATTTTTCTTTTACTGTCGATTAAATTTGTTTGTTTCTTTAATTTCTTGTTTTGTTATTTTCAAAAGCAGGATTTTAGAAGACTTCAAACTGTAGCTGAAATAGAAATTTTACAACAATTTCTTTGGGTTAACCAAAAGCTTCTTCTTCCAGTTTTGTTTCTCTTTTTTTTTTTCATTGTTGATTGAAGAGGAGTAACTTCTTTCGAGAAAAAAAAAGACACTAAAGAAATTAAACAATGAAACGAACAAATGAAAGAATTAGTCGCCTGTCGGATTAAAAAAGAAAAATACAAGGCTTTTAAGTTTCCGCATATTTTAATTTTTAATTAAATGTCATTCCTGAAACTAACACCTTCAGTGGTTTATGAATATTTTTTTTTTCGCAGTTAAAATTAATTTATACGCCGATTCCTTCAAGGCCCGCCACAAATAAAAACTTGCGCTGTATTTTTTCGCATTAAAAACAATAATAAAACGCAGTCGTTTGCATAAAGCAAATTTGCACGTTTTCAGGTATGGGAAGACACCAAGTTTAGTTTTTTTTTTTTAATTTGTTTTAGTTTTTAACTTTGAGGAAATTGCTCTTGTTAAACTTTGCAAATAAAAAAAAACTTTTCGTTGGTTCAGGTAAGTTAATAGAAAGGCTTGGCCACAAGGAGATCGAAATCGACAATCAACCGACATAAGGTCAGCGTCTGTTACGGAACACTAATTTCGTAATTAGCGTCTGTGCATGGGCATGTCGTAATTGTGTGTGTACCTTTCTGTATAATGTTAAACGGCGAACCTAATTCGTAGAACTCGGAAAATATTTGCGCACTGATTAGCAAAGGAGCGTTATTGAAATTAATAGAAAGCGATGCCATGCAGAAAAAGAAAGCCGAGCTATGCTATTATTATTATTAGCCTTCGGGTGAATTATATTCGAAAGTTTCCACTTCATAAATTGGAGTTATATTTTTATATTTATTTAATGAAGTATGTAATTATAGCACATTTATCAGTATGGCTCTCTAAAATTTTATCTCGATTTGGTTTGATTGGGATATAATAATACGTAGCTTTGTTCCAACTACTTGAAAAACCGGTCATTATACGTTCAAGAGCATGCGCAGTAAACAAAACGACGCCCCTTTTGTATACCGCGCATGCTCGTGAACGTACGATACAGTTGGAACAAAGCTTATAAAATGCATGGGGAAACTTACTCAGATAGCCACTTAGTTATCCATTGCATGAGTTGCATAATATTAACTGCATCAGTGAAGAGGCGACGAAGGCGAGGAAAATAAGAAGAGAAAGAGGTAGGAATTGGTATTGTACACTTCCTCAAATTTTCGCAGGAAAATAAATTTGCGTTTGGAACGATGATTTCAACTCGGACCTATCAATTCCCTATTGTTTACACAAGTCGTCGCACGCAATGAATAAAATAAATAAATTTGGTTGTAAGGGGCGGATCGCAGGCGCCTTTGACCGCGGCGGCGAGCCCAGAATAAACGTCGGGCGAAACGTCGCAGAAAGACACGGCCGAAATCGAAAACAACGGCACTTATTTATAATTTATTGCGAATTCTTCCCAGAATCCAGCTGCCTTTGATATTATGTACGATAAACAAAACAGAATCGTTCAGGCAAGAGCGGAAACAAATGCGCGTCGGCCGTTTTTGCATTGCATAGCAGGCCATGGAATTATAAGATCGTGTTGTTGTTGTTGGAACTGCAGACTTTTATGGTGATGTGAATTCATAAGGTCGGTTTAATGCGGTGTGAAGAAGACTCGTCTGGTGAGTGTCCTTCCAAAGTGACACGAACGTTGACATCTTCGTTTAAAATTAAATATTTTTGCACAGTAACGTGATGACAATGGTTTTAAGGATGAGCTTGCTGTGGCAATTTAAACTTACAAACACACAGTTCTTACAAATGATTAATTAAAAAAAAAAAAAACTTGGGCTGGTCAGAATTGTTTGGATGTGCCCAGCTCATTGGAGATGGTCGTGGGTGAGAGACATTGATATCTTCATTTAAAATTAAATATTTTTGCACAATAACGCGATGACATGACAATGGTTTTAATGATAAGCTTGCCGTGGCAATTTAAACTTACAAACACACAGTTCTTACAAATTATTAATTTAAAAAAAAAAAACTTGGGCTGGTCAGAATAATTGTTCGGAAATGCCCAGCTCATTGGAGATGGTCGTGGGCGAGAGACATTGAAAAATCCATTTAAAATTAAATATTTTTACACGGTAATGCAATGATTTTTAGGATAAGCTTGCAATGGAAACTTACAAACACACAGTTGTTATAAGTGATTCATTGAAAAAAAAAATTCGATTGGTCAGAATTGTTCGGATATGCCCAGCTCATTAGAGATGGACGTGGGCGAGAGACGGGCTAACAGGTAGCCAAATCCTCCTTGAGTAAGACACTTGATCTCTACCTAACGACACATGTATGTTTTTTTTGACAACGGACAGTGACAGTGGATAATTGACCTTGAAGAAATTACATAGTTGTCAAAAAATGACCAACTGGAATATTTTACGAAAATTATGACGAAAAATTACTTTAAATTTCCGTTTTATTAACACAAAGTACAAATTTATAATAAATCTAAACATTTACGCTGAGAATATGATACTCCTATAATATAAATGGAAAACTGTAAGTTCTACCACTCTTGCATTTGTTTTGTTCGGGTACCTACGGTTTTTTGAATTGATCCTGGACTTCATTTTTTAAACCAAATGCTCCGGTTACTCCGGAAGATCTCTACACCGGAAGCAAGGAGCAAATCGTGCTTGCAAAATAGCGTTAAGTTAAGCAGGAACATGTTCTAAAGTCAAAAATTCCCGAAGACTCGTGTGGTGTCATTTGAACTTACAAATACGCAGTTGTTATTGGTCCAGTAAGTAAAGGAAAAAAGAAACGAGCAAATGTACAGAAATATTCTGTTGTCAGCTGATGTTATTTGCTCTTTATTCTTAACTGGAATCATATCTGATATGTTATTCGGAAATGTCCAGCTCATTGGAAATGGTCGTGGGCGTGAGACATTGATATCTTCATTTAAAATTAAATATATTTGCACAGTAATGCGATGACAATGATTTTTAGGATAAGCCTGCAAGGGAAATTACAAACACACAGTTGTTACAAGTGATTCATTGAAGAAAAAAATTCGGTTGGTCAGAATTGTGCGGATATGCCCAGCTCATTAGAGATGGACGTGGGCGAGAGACGGGCTAACAGGGAACCAAATCCTCCTCGAGTCGAACACTTGATCCCTGCCTAAGGAGACGTGTATGTTTTTTTGACACGTGACAGTGGATATTTGACCTGGAAGAAATTACATAAAATCAAGACGAAAAGTTACTTTAAATTTGCGTTTTATTAACACAAAGTACAAATTTATAATAAATCTAAACATTTACGATGAGAATATGACACTCCTATAATATAAATGGAAAACTGTAAGTTCTACCACTCTTGCATTTATTTTGTTCGGATACCTACGGTTTTTTGAATTAGATCCTGAACCACATTTTTTAAATCAAATGCTCCGGTTACTCCGGAAGATCTCTACACCGGAAGCAAGGAGGGCGCCACCTGGCGTGAAATGATGTAACCAAGCAAAGCGTGCTTGCGAAATAGCGTTAAGTTAAGTTAAGCAGGAACACGTTCCAAAGTCTAAAATTCCCGAAGACTCGTGTGGTGTCATTTGAGCTTACAAATACGCAGTTGTTATTGGTCCAGTAAGTAAAGGAAAAAAACAAGCAAATATACAGAAATATTCTGTCGTCAACTGATGCTATTTGCTATTTATTCTTAACTGGAATCATATCTGATATGTTGTTCGTAGATGTCCAGCTCATTGAAAATGGTAGTGGGCGAGAGACGAGCTAACAAATAACCAAATCTACAGGGCAAGAGACTGGCGTCTTCCAAAAAAAATGAAATAAAAAAATTCACGTGAATATATACAGTTGTCTTAAAAAAAATTAAAATTCCACAGTTGCCAGATTTTTTTAATGTGAATGTATCCGTTATTTTTCCAAAATTCGAGTTGAAAACTTAATTTTTGCTTAACTTTGAACCAGTTTAAAAATAAAATAACCATCGTAGGAAAATTTCGTGTGTGTGTGATTTTAGAGTCAGACAGTGTTGCCAACCGTGGCGAGTGAATTAATTTTCATTTGTCTGTGCGACTGACAATGCTGAAGTAAGGAAAAATTAAGTTTGGCATTTAAAGGATTTTTTTTTTGTAAATCATTTTTGATTGCAGTGTCGCTGTTTTATCTATTCATGATTTTTTTTTTAGTTTTTTTTATTTTTATTTAATTTTTTTGCTTGTCAACTCAAGCCAAAAAGAGACAAATAAGCGAGAACCATGCAGACGAATGTATTCTGTTTTTTTTGTTTTATTGTATTTTTCTTTTAGTTTATGTTTGTAGATAATAAAACGTTAGTTTGTCTTTTACAATGCAATAATAGAACTTTAAGGCGTAATTTTATTTAAAAGCAACTCGCAAATAAAGTTATTGTATTTTTCTTCTACTTTGATGTAGTTACTCGAAGTTGCAAGTTTAGATATTTACTGCAGGTAATAGCACTGAGCACGGTGAACGATATATTAGGTGACGCCACGAGAACACTCGGCCGAGTGTCAATATATGCATGAAAGCGCGAGATCAATTGTGAAAGCGATGGCTGAAAGAAGGGTTAAAATATCAATGCGCGAGATAGAACGATGTTTAATCCTTCAGCATGAGATAACATTAAAATATTTCTCGCAGTTGCGTGCACGTTCCGAACGCCCGTGCTACTACCTATTGATTCTTTGCTGTGGCACTGAGTAAAAATGTTAAAATTTTAACACGCTTGTCACTTGAGATTATGTTTAGGCTGCAAAGAGTGATTCTTTTAAAATTCA
Organism: Prosopocoilus inquinatus; assembly: GCA_036172665.1. NCBI lineage: Eukaryota > Metazoa > Arthropoda > Insecta > Coleoptera > Lucanidae > Prosopocoilus > Prosopocoilus inquinatus. The sequence goes on from CM069873.1 coordinate 7,923,062, forward strand.
GGTCACTTGCAAATAACATAAACCTAAATAATTAATGGAGAAGTTTACTTAAATGCGACTGATTTTTTTTCTGGATTGGTGATGAATTGTGGACTGTTTCAAGTCACATTAAAATTTGCATTTTTTTTTTAAATTTGATTTGGGATTTTTGTTTTAAATAAAATCAAAACAACAAACATTCGTTCTGAAACTGTTTGCACAGTTTGGACTGGGCTTATGTGCAAAGTACATTGCATAATTATTAGTTATTGCTCTCATTTGATTTATAAATAAATTTGATCTGAATACCTTAAAGTGGGTATGTACACTCAGGTAGTAAAAAGTTGTCTGTCTCCCCCTGTACATAACAAATCGAAATAATTTTAAAAATTACAAATTACATAAAATTAAAAAAATTAATTATGTAATTATCCTTTTACTTTCTTGTTAATTATTTTATTCGAGGGGTAATTAAATCGAAAAACTGAATACAGTAATCTACAATTTATTTATTTTATTTTTTTCAAATAGATAATTAAGTGCTACGCAATAGCAGGAATTTATTATAAACGCGGCAATCATAATTTATCATAAACGTACATCCTGTAGTCACATAGAATGAATAAACTGGCAAAATAAACACGTACAACACAATAATCGATTTGTTTTAAGCATGCTTTTGGCCTGCGCTTTATTCTGTCACATCAGATTTGTCGAGATGTTTCAGATTTTGATGATAACACTAATCAGAATGAAAATAATGATTACATGAAATCGCGCTTGCTTTTTTTTTTTAACCGAATCGCTCGATTTGTGTCGCTTTGTGCTTTTAAATTTCCGTGACTCTGCAAGTTTCTGTTTACGTAATTTCACACAAAAGTCTCGGTCATTTCGATTAGTTATCGTTTGGTCACTAGCCGCCTAACATTGTGGGTTTAATAACAACAAATAACACAAATCGGAATTCGCTTCCACATGTAAGCCAAATCTAATCAATCATTTTCAATTAAATTATTTAAAGCCGTGTATACACTCGATTTATTTTAAGTCATTAAATTAAAAACTCAGAACTGTACTACTAACTATGGATCTCCCAGTGCATAATTGCTTAGTGGTCTTAGCGAAGGAGAATCTTCCGTTGGGCTATTTTCGTCTTCGTAAAAATAAATACGTCTGTGCATGACAATGCTCGCATTTTATTTTGTTTACGTGGGCCGTGCTCGCCGAAGTATATTTTTCTTCGGCTCCGGGCGCAAGTGGAGTTAAATACGAGTCCAGGATGTAATAAACAATCCGGGGATTGTTTGTGTATCAACGGGCCTCTTTGATTCTCTCCCTTTTTTTTTTGTAAATTCTCTTAAAGTCGATGATACACACGTATGTATGTGCTTACAAACGAGCGAACGTGAATGAATTTTATGAATCATTTTCCTATTTAGCACACACACTGGAGATGATGGTTCGTTCCGTCGTCATTACATAATTGATGATGGATCGTTCGTAATCGTAATTATTGAAAGCGAGGCACGTGTCAAAATTGGTTTGAAGGCGTTAGGAATAAATAAAAAAATCGAAACCTGGTGGCGGGATTAACAGGCCACAAGTTTCCAAGGACGTGCAGCTCTCGAATGATCGAGTTCGCGTTATATTTAACTTGTTATCTCCTGCGCGACTTAATCCGTAATTAAGGCCATAAAATCCGGCATGCTGGCAGATAATGCAAGAAAAATATTCTGCGTAATTCCGGGGGGGATAATGAAAGTATTATTGACAAGCCTGGCGGGAAAATGAAAATGAAAAGCGACTTGTTGCCATCGTACCAAATGAACGAGTTTGAAACTAGGGAGAGAACACATTGGCCAATTTTTATTAAGGCGCGTTTCCACGAAGCCAGCTGTCATTGAAGTGGAGTCACAGGACTCCGGCTAGTGGCCTCGTGGAAACGCGCCCTTAAGTACGAGAAACTGAATCAGTGGGCGAGGCGTATCCAATCCCTAATGTGGTGCTTCCAACAGGACGGTATTCAAGAATTTAAGCCCACTGATTGTGAGTTTTGTAAGTATCTTTGCAAGAGACCACCTAGCACTATTTGTATACTAGACAAAGAAATATAATTTCTGAAAATAGGGGTAAAAGTCACTCACTTGTGAAACGGTTATTCAATTTTTTATTGCCTTTTACTCCTTTCTTCCTGGAACAACTATGAATTGCTCAAGGCCCCCCATATTTTCGTCTCAATACTAAGTGAAACTAAGAATCCGAGTTAGGTTTTACTGGAGGAATTGGAAAAACGAAATTTCATTGTCGGTTTGACGGAAGTGGCCCCACAACCCCCGCATCGTGATGGTCGCTTTTGGCCCCTCCCTAACTTCAAATTCAAACTCATTGATTCCTTTTTGTCTCTTCCCTAGATTCTAGATTCGTTTTACAATTACAAGTTACAGGAATTTAATAAAATGAAGTAATAATACCCCGAGTGTGCAATCAAGGCAAGTGAATCGAAAACACTAAAAGTTTTTTAAATATAAACATTAAAAAAAAGGCAAACTCAATTTTTTTTTGAAAATTAAAACTAATTAAATAAGTCGATATACAGTGTGTCCCCGGATTAGGTTTACAAGAGAGAGAAAAAGTTTAATTTTAATTTTACAAAAAAAAAATGATCAGAAGTTTATTTTTTGCTTGATTTATATACAGTCTGTTCTTAAGATCGAAAAAACCAAATCTACATTTTTATCCGGGGACAGGCTGTATATTTTTTAACTTTTGTTTTATTTTTATTTTTTGCAAGACTAATGCGAAAGTATACTTAACGGGATTATTTGATTTGCTTTTTAAACATATATTTAGTAATAAAGAATAGTTTTAGTAGAGAAATTAAAGAAAATGCAAAATTATAGTAATAATAATAATTGTGAATCGCATAATCCAAGTTAATAGGAAAAAAGTTTAGGACATTTTTCACAAAAAAAAAATATATTATTCTCTGACTGTGTATATTGGGTTGCCTATACTAAGACTTTTTGTTTTCTTTTTTCAAGACAAGTGAATCGAAAACACTAAAAGTTTTTTAAATATGAACATTAAAAAAAAGGCAAACTCAATTTTTTTTGAAAATTAAAACTAATTAAATGAGTCGATATACAGTGTGTCCCCGGATTAGGTTTACAAGAGAGAGAAAAAGTTTAATTTTAATTTTACAAAAAAAAAAATGATCATAAGTTTATTTTTTGCTTGATTTATATACAGTGTGTTCTTAAGATGGAAAAAAACAAATCTGCATTTTTAACTGACGGGATGTTCAGGATTATGAACGTATGACACTCATTAATTTCATATCGGCGGTATTTATTAACAAAATTAAAAAAATATGAGAATGATGAGAAGTACCATCAATCGACGACTAAAGGTAGGCGATCGGTTCGCCCTCTACCGTAATTGGTGAACAGTTCGTGAGCATTTTATCGATATATTTAATTGAATTGAATTTAATTGAATCCTCTCTGTAACTGTTATGGATTTGTTGAATTGTTAAATTGATTTTTTTTTTTGATATTTCCACTTAATTAGGTAAGTATTCCCTGAAAACAATTTGTCTGAAGCGCCCCCACAAATAAAAACCTGAACTTGTTAAGTCAAGGTCACAAAACTGAACCAGTTTTGTCAATACGGGGAACATGGATTGAGTTTACAAGAATATAAAAAAAAAATTAATTTGAATTTTGCAAAGAAATGTGACAGGAAAAAAGATTTGTACGATTCTCGTATTGTTCTGATTAAATTGGAAATTTGGAGATAAATGGATTGATAAAAATGATCGAGTTCTATGACCATCAAGGACCTCTGACTTAACAGTTTGAGGTTTTTCTTTTTGTGAGGGCGTTTAAAGTAAAATGTTTATACAAGAAACTTTTACCTAATAATGTGGAAGTATTAAAAAATCGGATAAAATGTGCTTATCAATTAAAGAAATCGATAGCAATTACGAGAGCCTGTAAAGAGTACGTTATTGGGTTAATCGAATAGTTAATTTTTCCCTTTTTTTTCGATTTTAAGACCACCCTGTGTACAGATTAAAGTTTTAATTACGGATATGTTCGTCGTAAACCAAGCCAGAAAAATATTTTCCCTTTGATAATTTTTTGTTGTAAAATTAAAAATAAACTTTTTCTCCCTTTTGTATACTCAATCCGGAAACATACTGTATATTTTTAACTTTTGTTTTATTTTTTTGGCATGTCCGATACGAAAGCATACTTAACGGGATTATTTGATTTGCTTTTTACACATATATTTAGTAATAAAGAATAGTTTTAGTAGAGAAATTAAAGAAAACGCAAAATTATAGTAATAATAATTGTGAATCGCATAATCCAAGTGAACAGGAAAGAAGTTTAGGACATTTTTCACAAAAAAAAAATATAATTCTCCACTATAGACAAAATACGGGCGGCTGTGTACATTGGGTTGCCTATACTAAGACTTTTTGTTTTCTTTTGGGAAAGCGATTTTTTTAAACAAAACAGATAGGTTATAAAAATTAATTGTTTATAATTTTTGGAGGTCATTTAAATTTAGATTTTTTTTCCGGAAATTAAAACAAGAAATGGAAAATTGTTTTAAATGTAAAAAAAAAACAGGAAGATTGCAAAATCTGAGTGAATCGCAAAATAGTTTAGTACATTATTAACAAGAAAAAGAAACTTCTTTTGCCCTTAGCCCTATTCCACGAAAAATATGGAGTAATAAATATACAAGCCAATTAAAATGTGTAGACCAATATAAGTGCAAACTAATAATAATAAATGCAAGCGAGTTTACATTAAAATTTGCTTTTATTTATTATATTTATTCGTGAATTTGCATTAAAATTCGCTTGTATTTATTGCTCTACATTTTTTTTGGAATGGGCAACATACAAACGGCAGTGTACATTGGGTTGCCTACACTAAAACTTTTTGTTTCATTTCAAAAGTCGTTTTTTTAAAACAAAACAGACCAGCTATAAAAAATTGTTTTTAATTTTTAAAGATAATTGAAATTAATAATTAAAATTCGCTTGTATTTATTATTATAGTTATTATTTTATTATACTTATGCGCGAATTTACATTAAAATTCACTTTAGTACTCCAATTTTTTTTGTGGAATAAGGCCAAGCATAGGCAACATACAAGCTGACGTGTATATTGGGTTGCCTATACTAAAACTTTTCGTTTTTTTTTTTTAAAGTCTCGTTTCAAACAAAACAGTCTACCTACAAAAATTTTTCTAATTTTTTCTGATTAGTGCATTTTGCACGTCTAATTATTTCTTTTCTGCAATCAGGAAAAAATAAGAAAACTGTTTAAATATGTATTAAACATTAGAACAGTAGAGTGATTGTTGTCAATTGTTTTTTGACAAAAAGTCGGGGGGAAAACCTATAGAAAAATCAAGAAATGTTTTAATTAAAATAAAATTAGGAATCCTATAAAAAGAAATTTAGCAATTAAAAGATATCGTTCCGATTTAGAAACCCTTTTGCTATCATTCCGAGTGAAAGTTGCCGTCGTCTGCCAGTTGTGGAGCGAACTCCTCATGAATATGCAACGACGTCTTTATCTTGTGAGGTATCTGTCTCAATGTATTATGCATGAGCTCATAAGCATTCGTAAATATGCTAATCGCATCACACGGAACGCATTTTCGCCTCTGAAAAAAAAAAATAATAATAATAATAGGCAGCACGACAACTACTGCGTTCTGGATTTTTCTTTCCGTCTCTTCGATGTTGTTGTTGGTTTTTTTCAGTGAACGATGAACAAGCTGAGTAACGGCTACCCCGTCGGTTCGGGGTACATTCCGGAACCGGAACAGATGATCAGCCAGCTCGAAAGGGGCACCATCGTCACGAAGTTCTCCTGGAGGAAGAAGGCGGAAAGGAAGACGCTTTCTATACGGAGGGAAACCAAGCAGATCGTTTGGTCCAGGCCCGCCACTGGAGGGGCGAAAACCGTCTACGACGGTGCCGTCAACCTTCGAGAGATCAAGGAGGTGAGGCTGGGGAAGAACTCCAAGGACTTCGAGAAGTGGCCCGATGATGCCAAGAAGTTTGACAGCCTTGTTTGCTTTATTATTTTTTATGGACAGGAGTTTAAATTGAGAGTACTAAGTTTTGCTGGTAAGAAAATAATAGGTTTTACTATTTTAATCACTCGTTGGGAGGGATCATTCAAAAAAAAATGTGTATAATTCTCCGGTATAGGCAAAATATGAGCGACTGTGTATATTTGGTTGCCTATACTATAACTTTGTTTTCTTTTGGGAAAGGGTTTTTTTTAACGAAATAGGTAGGTTATAAAAATTAATTCTTTATAATTTTCGGAGGTAATTTAAATGTAGATTTGTTTCCTGAAATTAAAACAAGAAATGGAAAATTGTTATTGTTTTAAATGTAAAAAAAAAAACAGGAACATTGCAAAATCTGAGTGAATCGCAAAATAGTTTAGTACATTCTCAACAAGAAAAAGAAAATTCTTTGGCTCTTAGCCCTATTCCACAAAAAATGTGGAATAATAAATATACAAGCCAATTAAAATGTACAGACCAACATAAGTACAAACTAATAAAAATAAATGCAAGCGAATTTACATAAAAATTCGCTTTTATTTATTATTATATTTATTCGTGAATTTACATTAAAATTCGCTTTTATTTATTATTTTATTACATTTATTTGTGAATTTACATTAAAATTCGCTTGTATTTATTACTCCATATCTTTTGTGGAATGGGCAACATACAAACGGCAGTGTACATTGGGTTGCCTACACTAAGACTTTCTGTTTCTTTTTGATTTTTTTGAGTTTTTGATTTGCCCAATGAAGTAACCATACAAAAAACTGTTGGTCTTATAAAACATTTATTGTAATTACTCTTGAGCACTTCTTTTGATTCAGCTTTGTCGGAAAAAGAATGTGAACTGTGGCTGAAAGGACTGAGGTACCTCGTCAAGGACACCGTCATCGCCCCATACCCCTTGCAAGTCCAGGGATGGCTTCGAAGAGAATTCTACGAGATGGAAAGCCCTAGAGAAACGTATTTGCGCCCCTCGTGATTTGCGGTTTTGTCATTTTGAGTTTGATTCTTTTATTACAGGGTGTCCCTAAAGGAAATCAAAGCTTTCCTGCCCAGACTGAACTGCAAGGTGCCCACGAATAAGTTGCGAGAGGTTTTCAACGAGGTGGACACACGAAAGCGCGCCGAAATCGGCTTCGACGACTTCTTCCTCCTCTACCAAAAGCTAATATTCAACGAACACGTAAGATCTACAAATACGAGTAGACAGTTGCCCTTCATCCGTTTCGTTTTTTTTTTTTTTTTTTTGCAGGAGATTCACGATATTTTCGACAGGTACTCCTCGTATTCCGAAAGCGGAAAACACATGACGTTGCAGGAGTTTCAAATGTTTTTGGTGCGCGAGCAGAACGACTCCATGGGGGCTGACGAGGGGAAAGTGTCTGCGTTCGTTTGCGATTTTTTGAAGGTAGGGGTAAGCTACTCATGAGTGAGGTACTTAGGAGGTAATTTCCAGGATCCTTTGCGTTATTGCCAGGAGCCCTACTTGGCGATGTCCGAATTCCTCGATTTTCTCTTCTCGAAGCAGAACGATCTCTGGGATCAACAGAAAGACTTCGTCTACCACGACATGACCCGCCCTCTCGCTCACTATTGGATCTCGTCTTCCCACAACACGTAAAGAGCTGCCCTCATTTTTTTTTTTTAAGCGGTGGTTTTTAATATTTTGCGTTTTAGTTATTTAACGGGTGATCAGTTTTCGAGCGAGTCTTCGATTGAAGCCTACGTGAGGTGTTTGAGGATGGGCTGTCGCTGTATAGAACTCGATTGTTGGGATGGTCCTGATGGTATGCCTTTCATCTATCACGGTCACACCTTGACGACGAAAATCAAGTTCCTCGACGTTATAAGGACGATTAAAGAGCACGCGTTCGCCACCTCTGAGTACCCGGTGATTCTTTCGATCGAAGATAACTGCTCGCTGCCTCAGCAGAGAAAAATGGCTACTTTAATGCAGGTAATTCCCCGTCGCAATACATTTTTTTTTTTTTTAATCGAAGGAGGACTGATGTTTTCAGGATATGTTTGGGGAAATGTTGCTGACGCACCCGATTGAAAAGAACGAGAAGCAACTACCCTCTCCTTACCAGCTGCGGAGGAAAATCATTTTGAAACACAAGAAGTTGCCCGAAGGTCAAGAGGAAAATTCTTCTTTTCTAGTCACGAACGAAACCGGAAGTGAAATGGATCTCAGAAATTCGAAAAAGAACGGCGTCATGTACCTCGAGGATCCGGTGGACAAGGAGTGGAACCCGCATTTTTTTGTGCTAACTCAAAACAAACTGTTCTTCACCGACAGCTACAAATTAGAACAGGAATCCGAGAGGTCGGAGGATGAAGATGAGGGATCGATTTCCAGCCGTTGCAGAAGTGACGTGTCGATGGAGGAGCTGCATTTCAGTGAGCAGTGGTTTCACGGTCGCCTCCTCAACGGCCGCGAAGAAGCCGAGCAGTTGCTCCGGACTTACTCCCACCTGGGAGATGGGACGTTCTTAGTGCGCGCGAGTGTGACTTTCGTGGGTGAATATTGCTTGTCGTTTTGGCGGAATGGACACGTTAATCACTGTCGCATCAAGTCAAAGCAGGACAAGCAACAGGTTAAATACTATTTGACTGACACCAAGTATTTTGATAGTCTTTATAGTTTAATCACGTATTACCGAAGTAATCCGTTAGTTACTGCCGAATTTTCGATAGCCCTGCAAGAACCTGTGCCACAACCAAACAAGCACGAAGATAAGATTTGGTATCACAAGCATACGACTAGGTTACAGGCTGAGGACATGCTGAAGAGAATCAGGACTGAAGGAGCATTTCTGGTTAGGCCTAGCGAAAATGATCCTAATTCATATACAATTAGTTTTAGGTATGTATTACCTAACTATAATTCATCAAAAATGAGAATGTTAATTATTAAAAACAGTTTATGTCGTATCAAGTAACCTTGTATCAAAATGAAACAGCTGTCCAGGCGATGCTCCGAACTTCCACTGACTGCAATCACTTATTTAATAATACTAATAATAACATGTGTTCTTGCAAAGTATTAAAATTTTCAGGGCGGATAAAAAAATCAAACACTGTCGAATCAAGCGCGAAGGAAGACTGTATTCAATAGGAAGCGCTGACTTCGAGAGTTTAGTCGAATTAATCAATTATTACGAGCAGTTTCCGCTGTACAAGAAGGTGAAGCTGTGCTACCCCATCAACGAGGACGCCATCAGGAGGATGGGGATGGTAAGTGAAAGAGACGATTTTTTTTTCCTGAACGTATTTATTAGTTTTATACAATTGGATTGCACCAAACCGACCCTACAAAGTATTTGAAATAAAATACATTTTATATTTAGTACAATATTAACTTAGAGAAAAAAAAACTAAAATATTTCATGCTTCATGAAGTATTAGAACGTATGTTACATTAAGAGAAAGAGGTCGCAGTGAGCAGTAATATACCTAACAGAAAATAAAGATTGAAAAGTTTAACCACAAAGAATGTCAAACATTTTTTTTTAAATATACAAAACTTATAAATTGATTTTATGTTGGATGACCGTCAGAGTAAAAAGTTTTAATCCTTTTCTTTAAAGCTATTTACAAAAAATATTACGGACTGAGTGTTATTATTATTTTTTTTATACGTAAGATGATGTATTGTTTATTCTTAATGGAATGCAGAAAATAAAAATAAACTGGGTTTAAGTTTACGTCAAATAAAAATTGCTGCATATACCTTGTAAATTGGTATACTTTCTTAAAATTTTATTTTTCATAAAACGTTGCAATGCAAATAAATTAATTTCTGTCCGTCAAATTATAGGTTGCTAATAGTCAATAAAAATAATTTAATTATCGTTTTATTTAGGATTATTAAATTTTATTTAATTTTTTTGCTTACAGGCATAATTGTATTTATTTATTGCTTCGAATATAATTTGCGAATCGTCGACACTTAAAAAAAAAATTATTATATATTATTTGATGTTCTTGATTGTCATGTTCTTTTTTTAAAGAATCCAGTGCTGCCATAATTTCTTTCGAAGGTTAACTAGAATTAGACATAAGTCACACAACTAGAGTCAGTTTAAAAATCTTATTGAAATTGGCTCGTTTCGTTTATTTTAAATCCTGATCTGGGGGGGGGGGGGGGTATACGTTTAATCACCTTTCAAGAAAATATTTTTTTGAATAAAACATTAATTTATAGACAAAATAATAATTTGTAGCGAATCAAAACAATTGAGAGCAGACAAAAAAGAACTCTAGGATCTGATAAAATTAATTTGAGGTGAAACAAAAGAGAATCGCTTACGTAAAATGTCCTGTTGGTTTACAAGAAAGAAGAAGCGCGTATAAAATGGGACAAGCGGCGTGGACACGTTTGTCACTAATGTCAAATTCGGCTGCTGGTTGGATGAAAACCCGTCGTATTAAATATTGAAACTTTAATTTAAGAAAAAAATATGTAGGATGCAATTCAAAAGAGTATAATCTTTTTAAATGAAAAAAAAAAACCGTTGCACACTTTCCACGGACTTTGACGGAAGATGACGACGGCGGTTGGCTGTCAAATGTGAATTGCAACGTCGCGAAACTGAATTACCTTAATCAGATGTTTTTCTGCACCATTTTGGCTTGCTTAATGATTCGTTTTTTCTTTTATGGGAAAAAGAAAACATCTATTTGTAATGAAAAAAAAACAAATGACAAGCTAGACGCCATTTAAAATCTTCTCTTCGAAAAATGACATTTCATGACAGAAAAATCGAAAAATATTTACGGTTTGCATTTTGCTGTATTCAGAAATTGTTTTTCTGATTTCGCCTTGAAGAAAACGGCAAAAATGACGTAATTAAAAAAATTAACAAAGGAAAAAAAAAACACAGCAAATTTTATCTTATTATTATTCTCGTGCCATAATTCCTTTGCTGAGAAGGCTCCAAATAAGACCGAAACAGGGGATATTCGGGAAATCCACTGACTTGCAAATATTTCTTGTTTTTTACATATCTAAAGCGATCGTTGTTATTATTAAAAATTTGTTGCAAGTGGGCTTTGATTGAAATGGTTATTGTTAGTGTTGTTTCCAACTGACCTTGAAAAATAAATGCAGCATCACTGAATTCGCTGGGTAAAAATATTATTACGTTAAGATTGTTAAATATTATTTTTTTTTCGAAATTCAATTGCGTCACGTGTAAAAAAAATTGTTGAAACACACTGTATAACAGAGTAAGTATAACCTGATTTTTACATTCTTGCGTTCACCGAATGTACAGAAGTCCGTCCGTTATTTCGCATAAAATAAAATGAAAAAAATAAGCAGTCAAAATCAAGAACGTTTTCCTTGCCAACAAAAGAAGAAAGAGTTCAAATAAGCAAACTCGGAAGCAAAAAAGAAAAGGGAATCAAAGACGCTGAATACGAATCTGAAATTCGTAAAAATGTTTGCGTAACGGCTTTTTGATTGGTGATGGCCACAGTTCTTCCACACTTTTTTTTGCTTCTTTAATTTTTATCATCGGACTACAAGATGACATAAGAAGACCAAGACCTGTTATGGCGTCGGCCAAAATGAAGTTATTGAACTAGAAGGAAGAAAATAGAAAGCAAAAAAGAAGTGACGGGTCAGTTCAGATTCGGACTCAGCGTCCCCGATTCCGTAAAGATAGCGCCGATATTCTTTTTCGTCGACCCCAAATTTTAAAAGTAAACCAATCTTGATCGCTTTTAGAAATAAGTCGCTAATAAACGTTACAAATTGTTAACGAAATCAAAGATCGTAACGTTGCATAACCTACAAACCAGAGTTTCAATTAATGGTGGGTTTGTACAGTAACTATATTAACAACTATCGCGTAACAATTCAAATCTTTTTAGGGCCGTTTTCTCTGTCATAGATTCACTTCAATTTATTGATTATTCCCACAGGAACAATTTTATTATTTTTATAATAGTAGATATGTAATTGAAGATTAAACTATGACTGAAAAAACGGCCCTAAAAGATTAATTAATAGAAAAAATTTATTTAATTTTAATTTGAGGTTAGATCTAATCGGCAACTTCAGGGGCAACTTTTGCTCAAATATACATCGAGACAGTGTGACCAACTATGCGTTGCAAATCACATCCTGCTGTCTAATTATAAATTTAATTGGCAACGTGGTATAATAACATGACGTGGCTAGCCTGACTAACTGATATTTGCAAATGGGCGCGTTCAGCGGATGCGTTGCTTACTCAGCAGTCGTTTGTGACTGGATATTACCTTCATGTGACCCAATCACAATCGATTGCTGAGTAAGCAATTCAGCCGCTGAACGTGCCCATTGCAACACAAGCCAGCAAGCTGACACATTGGGCCCGTTCAACCGGGTCAACGCGGAAAGCGGAAACGACTACATTGAACGCCTTGCCCACTGACAGCGCTGTAGTTTTGCTGTGACAGCGGCCTCCATTTTTTTTCAGCTAAATTATTTTCGCTGCGCCTTTGCTGGATTACTCAGCGAGCGATGGTGGATTTGTTGATTGTAAAAAAAAAATATATCCAAAAATCCAATTTTTTCAAAGCTATGGATATTGAAATTACCAAAATTGTCGAGGTTCCAGTTTCAGTTGATATGGCCCTAAGCTATTTTAAAGTCTTAAGTATGTAAACACCGTTCACGATTGTTTAAAAACGCAGTGGGCCATAAACTATAACCTAAAATAAATTTATTTTGACAAATAACGTTACTGCCGCAGCTTTATCGATTTTGTTTGCTTAACGTTTGCGACATTGTCAATTAAGAAAATAAGTTGTTCAGCAACTCACAGCCGCTGTAGCTTAGCAAAACAGCAATGCTGTCTCAGCGCTGCCTCGGCTGAATGCGTCCATTTCAGCTTCGTTTTACTGTCATTTTAGACTTGCGCTCAGTTGCGCTACGTTTTACGGGCGATATTTTTTATTGGCTCTCAATTGTGAAACGTCATAACGCGCGAATTTAAATAGAAAATAATAAGAAAAATAATCCAATAAAATTCAAATCCTAAAAATTTTGAAAAGAAATTTCCGAACGTTTATTTGCTTTGTCATATTTTGTTATAAAAAAAAATCATACTTTCGGAAAAATGATCGATCACAATGAGACACTTTAATTTTAAGAATTCGAATAGGCGATTTAATTTATTTGGGAATTTTTCGAGTTCACTTATTTGAACATTTTTTTTTAATTACGTATAGAGCACGATCTTGCTTTTGGTTCTCATTTTTGGGACACTCTATACAGAATGTCCCAACAATGCGCGGACCCGATAACTACTAAAGTAAAAAAAAATTAAGGCATTTTTGTTTTGAATTTTAGAGGCAGACCTATTACATACAAATATTTTCGTATATACAGGGTGTTGAAAAATTCGTTTGCCAAATTTCTAGGGCAAGTAAAGGAGGCCAAAATAAGACTTTTTTTATTATACAACATAAGGTCGGAAATTATTAACGTTCCAAAACGAAGCAATTAAATGAATGACATTTTTATTGTACAGGGTGTCGTAAAAGTTCTCGCAATTTGTTTACAGACAATTTTTGATGTTTTTTTATGAATTTAAAATTCTAAAAAATGCTAATTGTATTTAATTCTCCGTCAAATTTTAATCTAGAATGTATTTATTCAATTTCTTGTTTATTTTGTTAAGAGAACCTATAAAGTCATTCTTAATCGATACCATTTTGAGAAAGAATAATTGCAGGAAACTGTTTTGTCTACTATTTTTTTTGCTTCCGACAGTAAATCCTTCACTTGGCCCCGAACAATGTCGATCATCTCCATTCGTATCTTGTGTAATTGTGACACGTTTATTTTGATTATTCATAGTTCTCTTAGCTCAAATTAAACAATGAATCAAACAAACGCATTCTAGATTAATATTTGATGGAAAATTCAATACAATTTTTTCAATTTTGTTGCGTTTTGTTTGTGAACTTGTTCCTGTTACAATGTTTTTTTTTTTTCAAAATTATTATTATTATTAATACAATTGCCAGTCTTTAGAATTTAAGATCCTCAGAAAATTACGTGCAAACAAATGCCGGAAACTTTTACGACACCCTGTATAACAAAAATTTTATTTATTTAATTACGTTAATAATTTCTTCCGCATTCTGTCATGTTAAGTCATTTTTACAGTCTTAAAAAGTAATGATTAATTTTCGACCCTGTGTTATATAACAAAAAAAAGTATTATTTTGGCCTCTTTCACTTGCCCTAGAAATTTGGTAAACGTATTTTTCAACACCCTGTATAGAGTGAATCAAAACAGCGGTCCTGGATGAAACTTTTTTATTTTAAATGACACAGCCTTTATATGATATTAAATTTGGATCGCCCATAAATATATATTTCTTGTATACCTTTTTTGAGAACAACAACAAAGAAACAGTAAAAATGTTGAACAACAGTAAAAATGTTGCATCCAGCACCACTGTTTTGATTCATCCTGTATACATGAAAGTACTTTTAAGTAAAAAGTTTTTTTTAATCCTGAACCGGACAGAAATATGATGGGAACACACTCAACGTTTCTCTATAGATTTATAGCTTCGTCAGGAGTGAAAAAAGTAAATAAACAAGTTGTCAAGAGAAACTCCTGACGAAGTTACAAATCTATAGCGAAACGTTGAGTTGAGTCCCATCATAATTCTGTCCGGTTCAAGATTTTAAAAAAAAACTTTGTACTTACAATTTTCATCGGACAAGAACCAACTTCAATTATGAAAATAATTTTGTATTGTACACTTCCGAAATTTAAAACAGAAACGTCCTGAAACTTTTCTTGTTGTAACTTCAGTAGTTATCGAGATATTGCCCGAGAGCGCACTGTCGGGACACCCTGTATATTAACCCTTCTCATCGAATATTTTTTTTTGTTAATTTGAATTAATTCGTGCTAATGAAAACTTTTTAAATCTGACCCAACTTAATATTACTCGACACTTACTTCGTCAATTTTCGCCCGGACCTCCTCTTCTTTTCCTTTCTCGCTCATGTTGGGTACTTTAAGGGCGCGTATCATATGCAGGGTCGGACTTCTGAAATTCGACTTGACGTATCCGTGCGGTTCAAAGTGCCAGCGATCCTTGCCCACCACTTCGGAGCTCGCCGGTAAAATAGGAAGGACGAATTTCAGTTGGGGCTGAAGCTTTTCATACGCCGTGGTTTCCGATGGAGCAGGAGGAGGAGTTTGCGATACCTTTCGGAACCAATAATAGAATATCCTGCCGTCGCTGAGTACAGTTTTTTGAAGCCAGACGGGTTCGAGTTGGACATAGTCGAAATTCGGGGGGGTCTTCACCGAGTCTTCTGATTGGCCGCCAGTCATCGTGAATTTCGTTGCGGTGGTGGTTTGTACGTCTTGGAGGTGCTCAGAGTCTTGCCCGGCTGCGACCTTGAATTTTGTTTGCGCGTTTTCGTATTTCGTTGCGTGGCTTTCATAAGTTGGGGGAATCCCGATTTTCGTCGGGTAAATCGGTTTGTTTGCGTCTTTGTGGAAATTTGGGGGATGTTGCGAAACTAAAGGGGGCGACAGCTTGGTGAGGTAAAGGTTTTGAGCCTGTGCAACTTGTTGATTGTCTTGACTCTGCGCTTCCGTTTTCTTATTGGAAAAAACTTGGTTGTCCGCGTAGAGCGAAAAAAGTAATGGCGGGGTGGTTTCGGGATGTGTAAATTGGGGGTTGATGGGTTGGGCTAGGGGCACGATCAGTTTGACGAGGCCCTCGGCTTCACCTAGTTCCTCAAATTTGTCGTTGTGCTTATTGCCGGAAATCTTAAAGTGTTGCTCGCATTTTTCTTTGAGTCGTTCGATCGAGGAGTCTTCTTGCAGTTTTTGGTTGTTCTTATCCTCTTCGGTTTTCGGCGTCTCTGAATCATGCTCCTCGGGGTTATGGGCAGCTGAGATGATTTTTCTGATCGCCTCAGTTTGCTCGTTCATCAGTTCGGAGACGGATTTGTTGTACGCCGTTATCACATCGATGTTTTCATCCGATTCGGTTACCGGTGATTCCCTCGTGCGACCTATCATCATTGCGAGCAGGACCACCTGAAATAATTTTATACTTCTTAGGGCCGATCTTTCCACTTGCTAATAAAGTTATTAGACGAATAAGTTGAATTTTATGAGTGGTTTATCATGATGATTCGTCGAATTATTCGTCAAATAAATTTACTAGGAGGTTGGAAAGATCGGGCCTTAATCCATCGGCTTATCATATAATTTTCGAATTAATTTAAATTATTTATTAAAAATAAACTCACCAGGAAGTTGAGGAGAAGTGAATTCATGTTCACTGTTCGCTTCGCGACTAAGCCCTAAAAAGAAACTGACCACACAATAGGCAATAACAACAACACTTGTTTCTTGTTTGTTTGTCTTCTGTGTACGCTCGGGCACGACTTGCACTCCGCATACTAGAACCTGTTCTTAAATAACCATTACCCGGCCATAGATTTAAAAATCAGTCTCTGTAACTCCCTTCGTAGTTTTTTAACCCTTGCTGGAATGTAGGGGCCCTTTCCCCCGCGCGCCCCTCCCCCCGCCAGTTTCAAATCGCTGCCCCCGCCGAGGCCCAAAGGGTGAATAATATACTTGCTCTTCCACGTCTGAAACAAGTTTTGATGCGTTTTAGAGGCGCTTCTTCGTATCTAAAGACGCGAGGCACTTTTTCTAATTTACTTTTTAAGTGACGATGATAATTCGAGGAGCGCACAAGGAAGTGCCTGGGAGATAATAATCTTTTGGTTGCATTATGTTTTCCTGTACCTAACAATATTTTTATCGTCGTCGTGGCTTGAAACATTAAAACTTTTACGTTTGATTTTAAATCATATCTGAAATATTATTCTTTCTTAAAAAAAAAAAATTATTGTGCTCACCACAGTTTTACGGAAAGCACTTATAAGTGTTCAATATAAAAATCTGCTGCTTGGCAGCTCTAAAGCTAACATCGCAACAATACTTTTAATTTCGGATTGTGAAAAAAATATTAAAACGCCTTAAAACTTCAATTACATACAGTGGCGTAGCACCCGGCCCCAAAGTATCATAGGCGCCTACCCAGACCAAAGAAAATATTTAATTTTTTTTAATGCAAAACATTCTCTCGTTAATTGATTTTTTGTATCGATCTTACATGTGCAGGGTTTTTTTTTTAATATTTTGCACCCTATCTAGAGGGTTTAATTTAGGAGCTAGAAAAAAACTATAAATGCAAAAATTGTAGGGTTTTGTGCCTGTCATCTTTTAAAGTTATCATAAGAAACAAAAACGCATCGGAAATTGGAGAAAAAACACATTTGTTTTTTTTTTTTTTTTTTTAATGGTGCACCCTGTGTATTGTTTGCTAAGATAAAAGATCCTATTTTTCTGATTTCAAAAATACATAATGAGTTGATGTTTGGAAGAGCCGTTTATGAGATATTTGAGGTTAGAATATCAATTAATTAATGTTACAGATATTTAGACGGCCTGGAATTTTGTTTTTTTATTGTGTAGGGTTTAGGGTTTCCAAAAATCGAGTTTCTATTGTTTCTTGCTAACTAAAGCAGCAACAATCTTTTGTAAGCACCATTCCAGGCTGTCTTGATTTTTTAAAAGTCATCGGGCTGACATTTTAAACTTTATTATATCACGGACGACCCCTACAAATGTCCACATATTATATATTTTTGGAATCAGAAAAATATAATCTTTTATCTTAGCAAACAATATACAGGGCGTTTCATTAAAAAAAAAAAAAACGAAAATTCTATTTTTTTTGCTCTAATTTGCGATGCGCTTTTGTTTCTTTGATAATCTAAAAGATGATAGGCACAAAACCCTACAACTTTCACATTTAAAGTTTTTCTCTAGCTCCTAAAATAAACCCTCCAGATAGGGTGCAAAATAAAAAAAAAACAGGACAGCAGAAACCAAAAAGTACTAGACAATTACAGTTTCCTGTAATTTTTCTTTCTTCAAAATGGTGTTGTTTAAATACGACTTTTCAAAATCTTGAGCTTTCAGTAATCACAAAGCAACACAAAACCTGTGGCTGTAATCCAAATAAATAGTGAGAAAACCCCTCGACCACATTAATTCACTGAAAGCGAATACGTATTTCGGTAACGAAGTTACCATCTTCAGCGCTAAACTAGCGCTGAAGATGGTAACTTCGTTACCGAAATACGTATTCGCTTTCAGTGAATTAATGTGGTCGAGGGGTTTTCTCACTATTTATTGAGCTTTCAGATTTGGCTGGCTCAAAACTTTCATAAAATCTGCGAAGTAGTATTTTTGAAATAACACTAGGGTCCCTAGATTTGATTGACGTTTAACTTACTTATAGGAATTCGGAAAAAAATCTGTCTGCTTCGACCACGTCCGATTTTATGAAATTAAAAAAAAATGCAGGAGTATTTTATTCTTTCTAACTCTAGTAACTTAGTGAGAAATTATAATACTGTGAACAATAGTACAGAGATAAATAGTATCAAATTAGGTGTGCCAACCATAAAATCTGAAATTACTAACAAAAATGACAGTTTGTTTTTGAACCTTCGCGTACAAGTTAAATTCCATTCCAGTACCATTTTGAAGAAACAGAAATTACAGGAAACTGTAATTGTCTTAATATTTTTTTGGTTTCGACTATAATTGACATAATTGCGTCGAATTACGATTTCCAATCGGTCGGCGCGGCGGCCTGAATAAAGAAACATTTGAATCATGCTCGACCTAAAACTAGTTATCGGGCGCTTTCTTTATAAAAAAAAATTTGACAGCTCTTTGATTTTTTAAGTTGCAGGTTGAGTCAAGGTCAAGTGAATTTATACATTCGTTTCAAAAAAATTGTAATTCCATAGTTGACAGATTTTTTTAATATGAACATGTTATCCATTATTTTTTTAAATTTTGTGTTTTCAATCTCTGATTGCTACCGAAATTAACTCGCAACTTAAAGAATAACTATTTGACAATGTTGCCAACTGTGGCTATTTCACGCCAAATGGCTTGCTTTTTTTTTACAGTGGTTACTAGTGACCAAAATGGACGAATAATTTTCATTCTTCTGATTGGCGTTTTCATAATCAGACTTTAAGGAATCTTTAATTTAAAGTCACTTTAAGAATATGGAAACAAATGTATTTTTTCTTTAGGTTAAGATAACTTTAAATTTAATGTCCTATTATGAGATCGGACCTGATGGCCGTTTTCATATTCAGACTTCAAGGAAGCTTTCGTTTAAAGTTACTTTAAGAGTAGAGAAACAAATGTATTTTTTTAGGTTATAGTTACTTTAAGTTAAAGTCCTATCCTCTTATGAAATCGGCCTTGAGACTGATAATTCTAAAGTAAGGAAAAATTATGTTTGGCATTTAACGGACTTTCGTAGTTTTTTTATTTTTATTTTTGTTTAATTTGGGCTTGGGTTGAACAGAACTAGATTGGGTTATGTTGACATCGAGATTGGGTCAAGTACATTTTAATTGATTTTTAATTTTTACCAATTTTTATTTACTTTTAATTTTTCTCGCAATTTTTAATTTTTGTTTATGTTAAATGAAGCTAGGTTGATATCATTTGGATTGGATTCGACGTTAATTGAACTTAGTTTTAATTGATTTTTATTTTTTTTAATCTATATTTTTAATTTTTCTTATTTGTGCTAGATAAAGCTAGGTTTGTGATAGTTGGGTTGGATTGACGTTGAGATCTGTTGAGCTTTAGTTGACTATGTATAAATTTTAACATTTTTTTTTACTTTTGATTTTTAAATTTTTTTACTTGTGTAGAATAGAGTGTACTATGATATAAGTTGGGTGAGTTCAGTTGACCTTGAGATTTCTGGAAGTTCATTATAATTTGTTTTCAATTTTTTACTTAAGTTGAATGGAGTTTCATTTTTTATTGTTTTTTGATTTTTATTTTTTTTTGCTTAGGTTAAATAGAATTGAGTTTGTTTGACCTTGACAATGGTCGAACTTCGCTTTAATCGTTTCTTTACTTTTTACTTTTATTTTTGCGTTTCCAATGTTTTGCTTCAATTAGATTGAGTTCAATTCAGTTCAGTGCAGTTCAATTGAATTAAGTTGACTTGAGATTTGTTGAACATCATTTCCATATTTATTTACTTTTATTTTAAATTTTTTCTTTCCTAATTTTTTACTTGGTTGGAGTGGAGTTAGGTTGAGTTGTGCTGCATGGACATTAAACGTTTTTTTTTTAAATTTTTTGTCTACCTAAATTTTTATTTTAATTTTTTTATGTTATGCCTTTTATTTCTTGCGTAGGTTATATAAAGTTGAGTTCAGTTGTTGGATCGATTACTGTTGACCTTGAGATTGTTCGAGCTGCGCTCTAATCATTCTTTAATTAACGTATTTTGACGCCCTTCTTGCATCGGCGCCCTCGTGCCTTGCTTACTGCCTTCCACCGGCCCTGGGCCCAGGTGCAATAAAAACTGCTGGGTCCTCTTTTTAAGCCCATTGTTATGGCCTGGAGGGCTCCACAAACCCTCAAAAATTCGTTTACCTTTTTAATTTGGCGTCGTTTGTTTCCCCAACTTTAACTGATGTTTAAAATTGAAATGTAGCGGTTCTCGCGACTTTATTTACCAGAAACAACTGAAAAACCTAAGAACGTTTAAGAACGATGTTCTGAAAACTTATAAATAAAAAAAAAATCTTGTCGAAAACTCTTTCAAGTGGAAATTATGAGAAAAAAGGAATTTGAGTTCAGAAAGGGCGTGGAGTACATTATTCTTTATTCTTTAAAAAAAAAAAAAAACTTCGTGGCGCCATCTGTTACCATGAGACGTAACTTCATCCTCTTTATATGTGGGGAAGCAATTTCAAAGCAATTGAAAAATGCTCAGAAAATTCAAGAAGTAATGTTACAAAATACAATTTCAAACAAATAAAGTCGAACGAAAATGTTTATAGTCGCAAATATTTTGTTCTTTTTAAATTCCGGAAGAAAACGAGAGTTTCAAGACAGCTGAGAGCCAATTTTTCAAGACAACAGCGTTTTAGAAACAATTGAAGCGTACTCCGGGTAGCGCTAGATTGAGGAGCTTTTCTAACCTAAAATTTCGACAACTCTTGTCACTTTTTGAAATGGGATTATCCAATTAAAGCGATTAAGCAGTTTTGATTTACTTAGCGTAGAAAGTAAACAGCTAAAGAACGGAACTTTTTAAAAAATTGAAAAAAAAATAAAATTGGTATAATTAAAGGCGTCGGTAAAAATTTTGTAACCCGTCACTGATCACGTGTACCTACGGGGGTCGGTCAAAATAATTTCTGACTCGTATTTTCTTCTCCAGGAAAACGAAGAAGCAAACGGTTACAATTGCACCCCGTCTTACATGGATCCAAGCGCTTGCTCTCCCCCAAAAGTATGCGTAATTTTTCTTTTTTCAATTTACGTTTCGAATTTTAACGAATCTCAATTATTTAGGTAACCGTCAAAGCCCTCTACGATTACAGAGCCCATCAACCAGACGAGCTCTCCTTCTGCAAGCACGCCATAATCACCAACGTCACCATGCCAGAGGGTAGCGAGGGCTGGTGGCGGGGTGATTACGGCGGGAAAAAACAGCATTATTTCCCGGCGAATTACGTGACGGTCATAGACAGAATCGATCCCCAAGACGACGGGGATGACAGGGTATGACGCCCGGAACTTCCACGGAGTGCAACAAAACTTTCTTTTGTTTTTTATAGACGGGTGAATCACTGCTGCAAGGACAGTTGGACATGAACGGTGCAATCGTCGATCTAATCCACAACCCCCAAAATTTCGGCCTGGAATGGATTTTGAGGATTGTGACTTCTACGAGCTGCACTTCCTTTGATGTAGCAGTTCAATCACGTGACATCGTAAGCTTCTGATGGCAAAAACAGGGTTCCCACTTTATTTTTAATTGATACATTCCCCGACTTGCTCAGGTTTTCCTCGATTTTTCATCAAAAAACTTACAGTATTGACTGTGATTATGCAACTTTCCTAATTTTTAGGCGTTTAAACTTTTTTTGCTGATTTCAGAACAGAAATAATAGATTTAGATTAGTGATTTATTTTTTTATTAGTGTGTTGTGAAAAGTATTGCTGAATTTCCTAATTTATAAACAATCAATTTTAATAAAATGCCAGTTCGTCAAATTCTTCAAAAAATAAGAAATCTTGGTATAGGCAACCCGGCGAACACAGCCGCTTGTATGGTTGCCTATATTGAAGATACCATTCATAACTTGCTTTTTGTTAAAAACATAATAAACTGTTTCACAGTTCACTTAGATCATTTTTTCCCTTTAATATTTAAAACAATTTTCCAGTTTTTTCATTAATTTCACTGAATTTTGCGTTAAAACAAGCAAATTCCCTAATTTTTCCCTGACGTTTTGAACCTGTTCTCAATTCCCCCGACTTTTCCTGGTCAGTGGGAATCCTGAATAAAAATAAAATAGACGAAAAAATAAACAAATAAATAAATTTCAGGCTTTAGATTGGGTGATTGCCATAAAAGACACGGCCCAGAAAGCTTGCGCCCTCGAAAGCCAGCACAGAGAAATGGAACGCACGTTTCGCATCGCCAAAGAAATGTCGAACCTAATCATCTACTGCAGGTCGATCACTTTCAACCTGGAGAGGGCGAGGCAGAACTTTGTCTTCTACGAAATGTCTTCCTTCCCGGAAAACAAGGCGGAAAAACAGATCTGCCAACAGGAAAATAAATTCTTCCTCAAGTACCATCAGGTTCAGTTCTCCCGGGTTTACCCCAAGGGACAGAGGATAGACTCGTCGAATTACAATCCCATCAACATTTGGAATTCCGGCTCGCAGATGGTGGCCCTGAACTACCAAACCGGTGATAAACCCATGCAGTTGAATCAAGCGAAATTCAGGGATAACGGTGGTTGCGGCTACTTGCTGAAGCCGCACTTCATGTTCAGAGATGACTTCGATCCCTATGACAATAACACTTTAGTGGGGGTAGATCCGGTTACTATTTCCATTCGGGTCATCGGGGGCAGACACCTTAGCAAATCGAAGAAGGGAATGGCCAGTCCGTTTGTGGAGGTCGAAATTGTAGGGGCCGAGTTTGATTCTGGAATTAAACTGAAGACAAAGACGATTTGTAAGGTTTGTTGATTTCGTTGATTATTCGCGGCTGCATTGTTTGTGTGATTTCAGCCGACAATGGTTTTAATCCCAAGTGGAATGAGATTTGCGAGTTTGATGTGGCGAATCCGGAATTTGCGATTTTGAGATTTGTGGTGCAGGACGAAGACATGTTTGGAGATCCTAATTTCATTGGGCAAGCTTCGTATCCTGTAAGTTGCACAAAATACAGTTGTGAAATTTAAAAAACAGGGAACCATGGCCTTGGGTCTATTTTGTTTTTCGTAGGTTACATGTTTGAGAACAGGATACCGAAGTGTTTGGCTTAAGAACGCTTTCAGCGAAGACTTAGAATTAGCTTCCCTGCTCATACATATTAGTATTAGTAACCCTATGGTAAGAAAACATTATTATTCAGGGTTCCCACTTTATATCCATTGAAACATTCCCTGACTTTTCCAGGTTTTCCTCTTTTAATCAAAAAACTTACACTATTAATTGTGATTATGTACATTTTCTGTGATTTCAGAACAGGTATAATAGTTGCACCAAATTTAGTAATTTATTTATTCTTTTATCGTGTATTGTGAAAAAAAATGTTGAATTACTTTAAAGAATTGTAAACAGTCCCGTTTAATAACATGCTTGTTCATTAAAAAAATATATATATATTTTTCAAGAAACAAGAGTCGTAGTATAGGCAACCCATTGTGCGCAGCCGTTTGTATGGTTGCCTACATTAACATTTTCTCAATTTACGTAGATTATGTAATTTTCCTAATTTTTTTAATGTTTAAAACAATTTTTCTAATTATAGGAAATAATCTTGCTTTCAAATTTCCTGTTCTTCAATTAGTTTCCTGGCCTTTCCTTCACATTGTAAACCTTTTCTCAATTCCCTGGTCTTTCCCTGTTTTCTTGATGAGGGGGAGCCCTGTTGTTGCATTGAATAACTGAATTGATTTAATTCTTTTTTTAATATAGGATCCTTCAGATGCGATCAATGCAAATTGTCATCGACACTGACAATAAATCGACCCATCCAAGTAGATAAAAGACTTGCAATGTGTTATTTTAGCCAGGCCCAGCTATTTTCATACAGAACTGCTTTCGTATAGGAAAAATAATCATATCATAACAGACCATATACATATCGTGATGTATTTTAGAACATATCTATCTGTCTTCTTGCAAAGGACGAAATTATCTCGTGAAGATTTGTCTTTATACATATTTATTTAGTGCATGATAAGTCGTCACAAGGTCAATATATTTGTTAAAAGGAAAAGAAAATCTATCAAATAATTATTGGACGTTATATTAGATGTGTAAGTTGAAATTTTATCGAATTTAATCTTATAATTGATCGACTAACAAACTATTAAATTAAAGCGTTGCTCAAACATCATTTGTACATACATACCACTAATATATTTCAACAGTATTGTGACAAACAGAACTAAAACAGACGTTGTAAGACTTCACAAGGGAGAATCAAAACCGCAAGCGAGCGAGCGAACGAAAATCAAAATTCTTTTTTCTTTTTGTATTGTATAATTTTTATATTATGTAAAAATGATTTTGTTAATTTTTATGTTGTTATTTAAATAAAAGATTGAGTGCTTGCGAACGGGTTTTACTGAAGTACCGTACACAGTATGTAATCATTGGTCATCGTCGTCGTCGCTACTTTTCTGATACCCCAACATAATGTTGAAATCAGCCGGCTTTCGGAAATAATTTTCGATTAAAATCACTCTCTGTACGTTGTTGATTTCGTACTTGCAGTCGTTCCAAGGCAAAATTCCCCTTGGTGGCAGCTTCATCACTTGATCTTTCCCGTATGTGATTCGCCTCGTCATGAACGGCAAACTCCTGTATAGGATCATGATGTAATTTTTCTGTTGTGCTAAATAATAAATGCGTATAGGCATCCTTGCAATATGCATTTGTATTGCAGCACAGAAAGTAATCAATGATGTTAAAAACACCATCGTTTCAAGATCGACGGTGTCGGCCCCCATTTCCCAAGTAAAACCAGATGTGGCTGCAGACCAGTCTGACGTAATGACTATTAAACCTGCTATACAGGCAGACACGGTAGTAAGTAACTGACCTGCCAGCAAGTACCTGTACATCGTGTTTCGGTATATCAATTGGTATTCGTCAGGAATATTATCCTGTATTTTCAGTTGTTGCTTAGAGGGCCGGCGGAACATCGAGAAAATCGACATGCAACGCTTTCCAGAAGGAGTTTCTGCAGGAATTTTTAAGATTTGCAAAATCGGAGGTTTCACCAAGTGATAGGGGTTTGCACGTAATGTAGAAAATGTCATATTTACTTTACACATATCACAAATTGCGGTTATTCTACTTAATAAAGCCATTTGCTTCACTTTGAAACTTAAACTAACCTCACTTTTTTAGAGGTTATCGGATTCATCCAGCGCCGCCAACTTTGCTCGATACGCACAGCGTTGCCAACTGATTCGAGCAGGAGTTCCAGTTCGACTTCTTGGATATTAGGCGTTTACGACAGTTAAAAGTTTGAATCGTGTTTCGAATAGTTTGGATCTGAATTTCGTAGTTGTTGCAACAAAACACCTGACTTGAATTTTTAATTGACAGTTCATTTGTGAATAGCCATAATTCAATCCAAACAAGTTTTAAAAACTGAGAGATTCAAAGAAATGAATATCTGTTTTTGAATCAAAACAGGTTTGGATCACGATTTTGTGAGCGAAAGAAAGCACCTAATTGGAGCGCTCCATGGATCAGGGTAGAAAAGTAAGATAGAGCGAGTGCATTTAATGTAAGTAAGAGTGAGAGAATAGATTAACATTATTTCCATAGAATTCTTTAAATTAAACGGGAGATTACAGTTAAGATTTTCAGCTACATTCCAGCCATTGTTGCTCGACAAAAACCAATGACGGTAATCCCCAAATACCAAATTCTCCAAAGCAGGAAACAGTTTCACAGGATAGAGCAATAATTAAATTGAAATATCAAAATATTGATAATTTAGTGTCTTTGGAGTAAACCATAACATTAAAAAAATTGTTTGCACTTAAATTTGTTTATTTTGTTTGTTATTTTCATATTTTGCTGTTACCACACGAGGTGTTGCCTGAAGTAAGGGTGCCAGATTTTTCTTGAAAAATATAGCCAAACGTATCACAAAAAGCAGCCCAAACTCCGAAGTGTAAAACAATTACTCCTAATTAATTGAAGTATTGACAAGAATAAAAGAAAAAATATTATTTTCTGTAGTGATTAAACAACGTAAAACACGGCGATGATAACAAAACAAAAATAAATCATTAATTATACAAATGTAATTAATTTTGCAGTTGTCAAGAACAAATAATAAATAAAAACAATACGAATAAAGACAAACAAATAAAAAGTTACCGATTTGAAATATTAAAAATCGAAACAAGAACGAAAAGCAAGAAATCAGAAACAAAAGAGAAATGCAACAAGAACGCATGAAACAAAAAAAAAGAAAAGCGATACGTACGTAGAAAATAAAAGCAGCATGAAACGAAAACAAAGAAAATCGACAAGTTCGTAGAAAATAAAAGCAAATTGTAAGTCTGTAAAAATTCGACAAAAACAAAACAAAGAAAGAAGTGAACTACGAAATACAGTCCGTAAAACAAAAAATTGCAACTGTGTTGGACACAAAACAAATAATAAAAAACGTTAAAGGTAAAAGGGTTGATAAAAAGCGAAAAATCGATTAGATAAGAAAAGGAAAACTGAAATTCGTAAGGTGAAAGCATAAAGAACAGAAAAAATACAAAAGTAAATTGATGACGAAAAATTAAATAAGAAAACCATTAGCAAAACAAAAGCCAAGTGCAAGAAAGCGTCAGTCAACAAAATAAAATCAATTTGATAAAAATAAACGAGAGAAAATAAATTTAAAAAAAAAAAACATAGAAGGGAAAAGAAAATCAACGAAACTCATAACAAACAAAAGAGAACTGTAAAAAGGAGTCGATAAAATCCGACGACCAATTCGATTGAAAAAGGAAGAATGCAAAAAACAGAAGAAAAGAAAAACAATGGAATATACAGACAATAAATAAATAAATAAATAAATGAGACAACGGCGATTCTTCGGCCGAAAACTTGCAAGTCAAGAAACAAAAGGACAAAACAAAAAGGAACCGTGTATAAAATGTAAAACATGAATTCTTTAAAATTAAAAAAAAAAACGAAAAAGAAAGAAATTGAAATTAACAAGAAACAAAAGAAAGCGATGGGTACTCGATTATTACTCGTGCCATCTAGTAGATGGTAGCCGAAGGTAAATTTGACAGATTTCTGTAACATCAGATGATATTTAACACTGATGTAGCCGAGTGAAATTGTTGAAAGCCTCAAGCCTTGAGGGAGAACATACTGTGAATACGAGCATAAATCAAGTAGCATGTGTAAATATAATTTTTATACCCACACTTACTGTTATTCTTTTTTAAATTTGGGGGAATTTCAAGTTCCATCTGGTGGATCAATTTTTTGATTATTGGCGATGCTGATGGGGGATTATCCTAACTTCTGTTGGTTACATTGGAATAAACAAGTTGACAAGTTTTATTTATTTAACCTATGTTGACAAGTTTATCAATTGTCATTGAACAGCTGATTGTTGTTATTCTCAGATTTTGTATTTTCTAAAATGAAAGCGTCCATGTACTTAAGGATTTATTAAGCAAATACGATTCAAGATTGAAGTTTTCTAAAGAACGTGAATTATATTTATTTTTATAACATGACGGCAGCTGCTCTGCAGCAGCAAACTTTCGCCCTAGACGCAAGATACAACGCAAACAGGGCGCCGAACAGTCCCGGCTTCAGTAAGTTCTTCAACAAATACCCGCCACATTCAGTTGCTTAATTATTATGGAGTTTTCCACCAGGAACTTTGTACATAAGACGAAGAAGTCAGTTGCTTCGAGAAGCAGAAAGGGACCCCGAAAGTTGGAAACAGTACCTGAAATTGCGTGCAACCCTCTTACAGCAACGTTATGGAAACAGTGCACCAGAGAGCGCCGCTGCTGCCACAAATCTCTCCAGAAGCATCAGCAGGGTGAGTACTACAGCCAATCAAATTCATTGCGCATCAGCTAATGCAAAGCAATTTTAAGTTGAGCGTGACGGTGACGAATGAACCCCGTTTGGCTGTTTCCTCATCAAAAGATTGCGTGGTGCCCACGAAGCAAGCGGATGCTTCGAGGGCGATGGTCGGTGGAAATACCATCGCTGAAAACTATGCGTTCAAAGGTGTCCACCACATTTTTGATCAGGTACGGTTTCCTACATTAAATAAAGAAGTCTGGACAGTTGCATTCTTCAAATTCATTCAAAGTCACTTTTATGTTTTGAAGAGGGAGCCACATTAGTGTTATCTAATACAGATTTCATTTGTAAACGATTGCAAAAACTGTTAAAGTGTTGCATTTTGGAATGAAAAGAATTAGAGATGGGATTCCACCCGGTGCAATCGTTTGCACCGGTGGAATCACGTAAAGCACCCACAATGCACTCGGTTCAATGGATATTTACCCGGTTGCCTACATTTACATAAGACATAAAAAATGCTTCAAAAAGACACCAAATATGATATATTTTGTACGGACTATCGCTAGACGATTATTTTGTAACTTTAATTTCAAAAACTCACTCATTTTGTTCAGATTCTAAGCTATAAAGCTTTCGCCTAAACTTAAAAGTTTACTATTCAGCTATTCACCACGCACTATGAAACATTAAACCCTGTAAACCACCTGTAAACAATGCAACAGTATCAAGAAAAGGTATATAGTCCTTCGATTTGCGCGGGAAATTTAAATTTCTGAATGCACCCGGTACGTTCATGTATATATCCTCGTGAATGCACCCAAATGGGTGCTTTCAATGCACCAGGTTCATTCCCTGGCCCATCTCTAAAGAGTGCAATGTATTTTTTATTTGAATCATAGGTAAAAGATACATTAGATGTCAAAGCCAACGTTGTATATGTGGAGCAACAAAATGCGCGCCTCACGCGTCCTGGAGGGAATTAAAATAAAAAAAGGCGCGTAATTTAAAAATATTTCTGCGTTAACGGTTTAAGTATTGTTCTGGAAATTAAACAATCTAATTCTTGCCCAAGATAATTCCAGGAGAATAAACGGACAATTTGTAATTTTCTTTCTATAAATTACGACCACGTTTGCTCGGATCGTTTTTCGCTCCGACGCTTAATAAGGCCGCGCGGCCATGATAGCCGAAAAAGTGCGCTTTTCGTTTATCATTCTCTCTTACCTTATTTTTATCACAAATTGTCCTGTTCCTTCACCTGGGATGGCCGCAAACGAAATTTAAACGTTTAATTAAAGAAGAAATCGAATTAATACTTTGGCTCAAAGATAAAGGATCTAGGAGTATGTGACATTTAATAAAATAAAAATGGAAAGAAGTTTAGTTCGCAAAAGTGGCTCCACCTGGATTTTGGGCACAGCGAAGGCGGGAGTTTTAAACTTCATTGTTTTGAATAAATACTTATTTCAAAAGTTATAAAGCAATTATGTGCGTTTTAAATATTCGCACTTTACTTCAAACTAAGAAATTGACAAATACAAAAACGAGAAGGACATTTCCTTAAAAAATACTAATAACTCACCATAAATTCAAGGTTCAATAATTATTCTGTGATTTTCGGGAGGAACGATTCGCCTTGATAATCACACTTTAAAACGATTCCTTGTCTTTTATATTTGTTGTTGCTGCAACAACAAAGCAACAGCGAAGTTTCTTGGACCTGGATATTTATATGCAGCTATGATTGTTAATCGGAATATCGGCCGGTATCTTTGAATTGTCATTAATTTTTCACCATTGTCTCCATTTACAATAACACGTATTGTTTTCTGTGTTCCTTTCCTTTTTTTTAAAGTATCACAGTTACTGCGTATGTTTTAAAATAGAAGTAAAATATTTTTACCTGAGTCCGGGCACGTTGACAGTCTTTCGGTGCAGTAAGTGGGAGTCAAATTTTGTCCGTGCAGCGATACCCGATACAAATTTTAGGAATTTCACTAACACTTATACAGCAAATTATGAAAACAAACTAAACACGAAATTCACTAAAAGCATTTATACAAATGCATATCAAAAACGGTGGAAATATTCAGACCATAAATAAAGATATATTAGATGTCAAAGCCAACGTTATATATGTGGAGCAACAAATTGCGCGCCTCACGCGGCCTGGGGGAATTAAAATAAAAAAGGCGCGTAATTTAAAAACATTTCTGCGTTAACGGATTAAGTATTGTTCGGGAAATTAAATAATCTAATACATTGGGCTGCATTCTTGCCCAAGATACTAGTTTAGGGCTATTCCAGGAGAATAAACGGCCAATTTGTAATTTTCTTTCTATAAATTACGACCACGTTTGCTCGGATCGTTTTTCACTCCGGCGCTTAATAAGGCCGCGTGGCCGTGATAGCCGAAAAAGTGCACTTTTCGTTTTTATCATTCTCTCTTACCTTATTTTTATCACGAATTGTCCTGTTCCTTCACCTGGGATGGCCGCAAACGAAATTTAAACGTTTAATTAAAGAAGAAATAGAATTAATACTTTGGCTTCTGACAACCGATTCCAAACTTTTCAAAGTCAATAATAGGTAATCATGGTAACTTAAAAATATGCTGAGGATTACAGATTTATGTAAGTACAGTGCCATCACTGCCATCCCAGCAACCTGGGGGGAATTATAATAGGGTACATGACAATAATATAAAATTATTAATTAAAGCTCTCTAATTGAGACTAGAGTCAATAACACACGCAAAAACACCAAATTTGTACGCTGTTTCTATTTATTATTCCCTTAAATTAATAAATAAAATCGAAATATTCAAATATAAATCACGTGGTTTCGAAAGGCTTCCCATTCGTTGTGACGTCAGTGTTCATACATTGTCCTTGACGTTTATATTGTATGCAGGCCCTTGTCAAATAGTTCAAATGTTTGCTCCTAATAAATATGTGCTGAAAAATATAGTTTTAATTTAAGCAACAATTACGAAGTGAATATCTTAAAGATATTATTATATTTTTTTACTTTGTTGGTGAGAAATTTGTGGTGGAAACGGGAACTTTACGCCATTGAGAAGTAAGGTTGGTGACACTAAATTTTGTGAAACGTTTAAAAATAATTTATTCGGAGTTCTTGCACAGGTATTTTTACATTATAGCACAGCACAATACTGATAATATGTTTTACTATTTATTGTAATAAGTTTTCTGTGTTCGTATTGATATTCACTTATTACGATTTGGCAACATATGAACATTGACGTCATACGGTCAGAATGTGCGTTTTGGCGGGAATTTAATCAATTCAAATTTCTTTAATTTTTTACAACTTCAATATTCATTTATCAAAAAAAGAAAATATATCTAAATTATCGTATTTTTTACCTACTTTCAAATAAAATCTTAAAAAAAATGTTCATGTACCCTAATAGGGTAAAAAAAAAACTGGCGACAGACAAACCCCCGTGATTCAAATACAAATTTGGTAACCATGGCAACGGTGGATTTATTGAAAACATATGTAGAGGGAGCCACTTTTTCTTATAATTTTAAATGCGATGGTTTAATAAAGGAGCCTTTGAGTTAATTTTTACATTCTCTTTTACTTTTTAGCATAACGAAGCAGTGACTATGGTGAAGTTTGCAAACAATGATCTTTCTTTACTGTGCTGTTCCTCAGTTGACGGGACTCTGTCCATTTGCAAAGTCACCACGTCACCCCCTTCAGTAGTTTCCGTATTAAAAGGCCACTTGAAAGCCGTGACTGGTATTATTTGGATGGCGAGAGCCTGTGGTGTGTTCACGAATTCATGAATTTGCAGGTTTCGATTGGTCCGCTAACAACGACCTCCTGGCCAGTTGCTCCTTGGATGGGGCCGTGAAAGTGTGGAACATGGCCGACTTTACCTGCCTCCGAACCGTAGAGGAGCCGACCAATTCGCAAATACTATGTTGCCTGTTTCAACCAGTCAATAACAACCTGCTAATTGTATTAATAGATTGAGGGCCGGTCTTTCCATCTGCTAATAAACTGACAAATAGTTATTAGACGAGCAACTCCCATACACTATTATTTACCAAATAAATTTAACAGGCAGATGGCATGACTGGTCCCAAATTTACTCTTTATTATTATGAAAGTGCCTTGTTTTTTAGGCCGGGAATAGTCGAGGGGAAGTTAGAATCGCAAACGTTTCTACAGGGCGATTCATGAAGACGACCTGCAGGGTTAGGGGGAGCGTGTTAAGCCTGGCTTCCGACGCCAACGGCAAAACATTGTGGGCAGGCAACGATAGGGTAAGATTTGTTCCCGTTTTCAAAATAAAACATAACTTTGCGCTTGCTCAGGGAGAGATCGTGTCTATATTATGCGATGTTAGTGGCGAGCTCTGTCGTACAAGGCGTTTATCACTTGGCATTCCATGTTCAGTGACGAGCTTGAGTTACCGTGCTTGGATTAGCCGAGAAGCGAGGGATCCGTTGCTCTTAGTTAACTGCTCGAATAACACG
Organism: Prosopocoilus inquinatus; assembly: GCA_036172665.1. Taxonomy (NCBI): domain Eukaryota; kingdom Metazoa; phylum Arthropoda; class Insecta; order Coleoptera; family Lucanidae; genus Prosopocoilus; species Prosopocoilus inquinatus. Next base: position 7,955,906 of record CM069873.1, read on the forward strand.
CTTTGCTTATTCAGGTGAGTTTATTCTGCAAGCAAGTCATACTAGCCTGCATTTTATGAAGTCGCACTTTACAATGCAATTTAAATGAGACACTGCGACTTCATAAAATGCAGGCTACTACTTAATAATAATTGTTGTAGTATTGTGGATTTTGAAGGGAGCTTGCAACTTAAACGTAAGTTCCAAAACAGGCATCAAAAGCACATGATTAGATCAACGTTTTGCCCGATTATGTCGTTCAGACAGGGGGCGTGTGTAGGTGGGTTAATTGTGTTTGGTTTTAATTTTTTTTTTTAATGTGAAGGTTATTGTTTGTATAGTTACCGGAAGTGAAGATGGAGGCATATACTTTTTGGATATAGAGAAGCCTACGACGAGGTCCTTCAACACCCTTCAGGGACACGCAAGCGCAATTCTGGGGATTACCTTCAACTACAACGAGTCCCTGTTGGCCACCAGCGACATGGAAGGGTTGGTTATAATTTGGAAGCGAGCAGATCTGTAAAACACAGCATTAAATTGTACAATAAAACGTTTATTATTAATACAATAATCCTAAGGTAGAATATATAATACAACTACTGCTATTAATACAGAAAGATTCATCTGATCACAAATCAGGTATCAACTAACAAGTACGTCTACAAACTGATTACAAACTTAACTGATATTTTAACGACTGTCAGTTACCCACAGCTACTGCAGTACTCACACTCACATGAAAATACTGAACAACATCTTCGCCTGGACGCAAATTGCAATTTGTACAATTCCATTTATGATCACTTGCAGGATATAAACAACTCTTAGACTGGAGATCGTTATACGCACACTACAGTTCTCGACTACAATAAAATCGATTGATTCGTCTTTACTAAAGATGCGACGCAACTTCATGTACCTACGTGTAGGTACAAAAGGAAATTCATCAATTTGGCCCCAATTTCTTATCAACTAGCAACGTTCTAGGTATAATACTACACAGAGTGTATGCTCGTAAGGGAAACGATTCATTATGTGTCATATTTATTGTCAATGTTACTGATTTTGCAGAGTCGTTATTTTACATAGCTGTGTGAAATGATATGTTTAACAATTGAGGGGTGGAATGTTACGTGTTTCACTTAACGCATACAGTTTATGTAATTTGTTTTAATTAGTTTTGATTTTACTTCTGCAAGTGCGCGTCATCAAAAACATAATATGCAGGAATTTGCCGCTGTTTAGATTTGAATAAAAATCGTTCGCAGGATTACAAGTGAATTTTATTCTCATCTACGAGAAGTATTTTTATTAGAAACAAACAACGAAAACTTCTGCATAATATGAGTTTCGGTGATCACACGCATGTGACAGAACTTTCTTTTAAACGAAACACTGGCACAAAATAACCATCGATGACGGTGTTTGGTTTATTTAAAAACATCAGATTATCAAATCACCACGTCTAGATTCTTTGTAAACAAGAGCATCTTAAGTAAAGACCATCACTTCCAAAAAACAAAAACAGAAAATTGAAAATATATATATACACCGTGATTAAATACTATGTTACAATTATAATATAGAATGTTAAATTAACATATTGTTTAAAAAATAAATACATAACATGCACATGGAGTATTAAAACAAAAAAAAAATGATGCAGAAAAGAAGAACAGTTCATAGATAACCTGGTAGTATCACATTTAATTATAAAATAAGAAATGAATGGTTTCTTTTTTTTTGTGTGTGTTAAAGCAAACTTAAATCATCAACTTTAGTAGTACGAATTTAAAATTTTTAGTGTTTACGAACCTAAATTAAAAAAAAGACACGTAAAAAAACCCATTATTAAAATACAACAAATTTTGTAAAAGATTAGAAGGGACACGGAACACAAATTTCACCCAGTTTAATATTTCTACTAAACTGGTGCTTAACTAAAAACGACGTAAATAATGTATTATACATCGACTCCCTTTTTCCTTTCGAGGGTGCAAGACTCAATCCCGCTGTCTTCATCCGCACTATCCAATAAACTCGCTTCCCCCTTAACAATTTCAACCTTGTGCTTCTCCCTGTCAAAATAGTCATTCTTGTAAAACTGTGTGGCAGGTTTGTAGGGGATGGCTTCGAACGAAACGTTCTTCGATTGCTTATCGTCATCAAGCGTTGTGTCTACTTGTTGCACTAGGAATCTGCTTTTGCCAAACGTGGTGAACGTCGGGGCTTGTCTGTTCAGGATCTCCTCGACCGGCTCGACTGTGAAAGACCTCGAGCTAGTGAAGGCGCTCGGACTTGGTGGTAGATCGAGCTTCAGCTTATTCCTGGTGTGTCTCAACCCCCCCAGCACGGTGTTTCTGTTTTCATTCTGTTTGGCAACTGCGGCTGCCAGAGATTTTAAACTCGGCACTTGCAAAGGCTGCAAGCTCGCTTCTTTATCGTCAGCCAAAGTCGGTATTGCATCCTCGACCCCACTGTCGGGGGTCACATTCTCATTCCAATTATCTAAAAATTGCTTGCCGGGGAAAAACTGCGATGTTAACCCGCCCAACATATCGAAAGGCCTCGACGAACTACTTATAAAAAAATCCTCATCTAACATCGTGGTGCCTGAAAATAATTACAAGTGTAACTGCGTGAATTTGATTACTATGATTGAGTGTGTGTACCCATGGTTAAGTCGGGGAAAGTCGTCAAGTGATATAAATTCTTCGGGTATTGATCGTTTTTTACTTCGTAGTCTTGAGATGTGCAATCCGGCTCGTCTAGGGTAGTCGGCAAGTATGAATTAGCATCGAGGTCCCAATCTAAATGCCAAGTTTATTATCAGAACAGTTTTAAATTAGGGGGACCGGGGGGAGGGTTTAATGTTAATAATATCACACTGAAGATTACACAACTTTGTGTAGTAAGTGTTTGGTGCAACTGGCCCTAAGAGACAAACCTGCTATTGTACTGTAATCGGGTGTAGGCTGCCACAGGTCGTAGCTCTGCAGAAGAGGACTTTCCGGTTCCCTGGGGTACTCATACACGCAATGGTACTTCTGCTTCTTAAACCAAACGGCCTTCGACTTCTTGCCTTTTTCAGCGCGTTCCAGGCTTTTCTCAGGTGAGCGCAGCGCTGATTTAGTGGGGGTTGCGTACTTGTCCCAGGCGGATGGCACGAATTCAGGACACTCTTCCGTTTCGCTGTCACTCGTGCAGCTGGATGACTCGCACTCTTCCTGGATGTGCTCCATCGGAGCTACATTGTTTAAATTCTGCACAGAATTAAACCGTTCAGGCATTTCTTTCGAGAAGGGGGAGCGAAAAATAAAAATTGGGGTAACATTTAAGTAAGCCACCTGTGGAAAGCAGAACAGAAAACATGCAATTTTTTTTTGGCAGGGTTCCCACTCACCGGGAAAATCAGGAAGTCAGTAAATTGGGAAAAGGTTCAGGTTTCAAAAAAAAAATAAAATTCTTGAAGCCCTTCAATATAGGCATTCATACAAACGACTGTGACATGTGGGTTGCCTATACTAAGACTCTTGTTTTCTGAAATTTCCTAATTTCCTATTTTTTTAATGGAAATTAATTGAAAAACTGGAGATTTGAATACAAACTCGTTTTCGGAAATCAAAAAAATTTCAAAATAGAAGAAAAAATAGAAAATAATTTTAAATATTTAAAAAAATAATAGAATTGCTTAATGAGTAAAAAAACAATTACCGCGTGTTTAATACAAATTAATAATCTTGGTGTCTTCAATACAAGCAACCATACAAACGACCATGTTAATTTGGTTGCCTACATTAAGATTTCTTGTTTTCCGATATATTACATTTATTATTTTTTAAACAAACGGATTAGTGAAATTTATTAAAGAACAGGAAATTTAAATACAAATTTGTTTTCTAAAATTGGAAGAAAAAAGGGAAAATTGTTTTAAATATTTAAAAATTTAGAACTAATCAAATTGTAAAAAAGTTGATCGCGTTTTTAACAAATTAATGTACTTGGCGCCTTCAATATAGGCAACCGTACAAACGACAGTGTTAAACAGGACTGCCTACATTAAAATTTCTTGTTATTTCATGTTTTTGTTTTATTAAACGAACGGGTCAGTCAAATTTATTGAAGATATGGAGATTTTATTACAAATTTGTTTTCCGGAATCAGAAAAATATGGAAAATTCTTTTAAATATTTAAGAAAATAGCAGAATTGGTCAAATTGTAAAGAAGTTCAAGACGCTTTTCAAAAAATACTCTCGCGAGTCTCCAGTGTAGGCAACCATGCAAACCAGCTGTGTTAGTTTGGTTGCCTACATCAAGATTTTCTGAAATTTCTAATTTATTATTTTTTTTAATGAACGAATACAGTAAATTTAATTGCTTATAAAATTTTTGAAGGCTATTCAACAATAATTCCTTCCATAATACACGCAATATTTAAAAAAAAATTAATAAATTACAAATTTTTGGATATCTATTATTTCTGGAGCTATCTATTATTCCTGGAACTAATTTAAATATGCGAAAAATTAGGAAAGTTGTATGATTGCAGCCAATAGTGAGAGTTTCTTGATGAAAAGTCAGGGAATGTTTCGTGAAAATAAAGGTGGAAACCCTGTTAGTTTTTTTTCTTTTCTTTTTAAAGTTGAGTTGAAAGATACTCACTTCAGACTGTGGGGCAGCACGTAGGGCCTTAACAGAAGCTTCGTGCTCTCCCTCCTACACACAAACAATTACTAAACACAAGACACAGAGAATACATGTGAGGATGATGCGGTTAATAAGAAAGCAAGAGATCAAGGATCAGGACGTGATTTTAGTATTCCTTCAAAAAAATTTTCAATAAACAAATAATCACGACCTGGTAATAGTAAACAATTGAAAACAACATTTAAGCTGCTAACACTTAAGTTAGTGTGATTAATTTATACATGTACGAGTGTGAATGTAACTCACTCTCCAAATAAACTCTCCGCTTGAACTGGACCTGGTATCCGACCCGCTGTCCCAATCTTGTTCTTCCATCAAATCCGTACCTTCATTAAAGGAAGTCGTCATTAATTCCATGTTGGCCGGACCAGAAAATCGAATGTCGGTGAGTGGACCGTACATGTCATCGCAAGAATCACTCGAGCTCTCGATGACTTTCGGCCTTGTGTCATCCACATCGCTGCTTGAATCTAAATCATCGTTCACCACCTCGCTTCTTCCAGCCTTCCTTTCCACCACCGACAGGTTGATTTTATTTTTGAGATCCTCCACACTCGCATACTCCGTTGTGGTCTCTTCTTCTCTTTCTTCTTCTTCTTCTTCATCCTGTTTTATCACTTCGTTTCCATCATTCGATTGATCTGACTCATTCAGGGCCTCCAAAATATCTTTGTCTTCGATCATCTCGTCTTCTTCGCACTGCCTGAAGGACGCCTGCAGTTCCTTCCAAGGCTTGTCCTCGGGGGAATTGAGGGGGGCGACGCTTTGCCCGAAGGTAAACGTGTTTTCATTCACCGATAAGTAAACGTCCGAGTTCGTCGTGGAGCCTTCACTTTTGTTTTCTTCGGGTTTGAACTCACCACTGCAGCGTTCGTTGTTTAAAAATTCCTGTATGTAGTTGATTTTTGGCACGGTGAAGCTTTTGGCAGCGTTGTTTGGAACGGCTTCGAGGAGGGGCTCCTCGTTATTCACAGTCAAATCCTGCGAATCTGAATTGTCTTCGACGCCCTGCTCCATTTCGTTTTCAATTTTGACAGCGACGTCCGCAGCTTTTTCATGATCGTTAGCTGCGTTCAGCTCTTCTAAGTTAAACAGTGTGTCGTTCGAACAGCATGAGTCTTGACTGGGGGTGTGGCGATTTAGGGGTTCTTTGGCAGGGCTTTCCGTTAGTTTGGGTGAGTGGGTTTCAGTACGGTTATACGGAGAGTTATTGTCTTGTATTGACCAGTCACTGTCATCGTCACTACTGTCGTACCTGCAAAGAAAAACAACTTTTAATGAAGACGGTGACTTATTATAAATAATTAACAAACCTTTGAGGTGTTGCACATCTTGACTCCTCGTCACTGTCCACGCAAGTCTCTTCGGGAATCGGGGATAAGGGGGTGCTGTACACGTTGTAACGAAGAAACACTTCGTTCTTCTCTGAGGTGTCGTCTAGTTCTTCGGGGTCCTCAACTTTATCGTTCGAAGCTCGCTAAAAATAGATCATTTATTACTTTTTAAACAAACAGATCACTGAAATTAATTGAAGAACTGAAAGTTTGAATACATACCTGTTTTCTAAAATTAGAAGAAAAAAAATAGAAAATCGTTTTCAGTATTTAAAAACTTAATAGAATTGTTTCATTTGTAAAAAAAAAGTTTATCGCGTTTTTAACAAAATAATATTCTTGGGGCCTTCAAGATAGGCCATCGTACAAACGATCGTGTTAACTGGGTTGCCTACATTAAGGCTGTTTTCTGAAATTTCTAATTTATTCTTTTTTAAACGAACGGGTCAGTGAAATTTATTGAAGAACTGGAAGTTTAAATACAAATTTGTTTTCTGAAATTAGATGAATAAAGGCAAAATTGTTTTAAATATTTAAAAAGCCGATAAAGTTGCTTAAATTGTAAAAAAAAATTATCACGTTTTTAACAAATTAATATTCTTGGGGGCCTTCAATGTAGGCAACCATACACACACCCGCGTTAATAGGATTGCCTTTAGGTATAGAGACTTCTTGTTATCTGATATTTTTGATTCATTATTTTTTAAACGAACGGTATGTGAAATTTATGGAAGAACTGGAAATATAAATACAAATTTGTTTTCTAAAATTGAAAGAAAAAAGGGAAAATAGTTTCAAATATTTAAAAAATTAAAAGAATTAATAGAATTGCTCCAATTTTTTTTTAACGAACGGTCCGGAAGTACCGGAAATTTGACTAGAAATTTATGTTCTAAAATTCGAAAAACATGGAAATTTGTTTTAAATATTAAAAAAGTTAGTAGGATTACTCGTATTGTAAAAAAATTATGGCGATTTAACAAATTAATATTCTTGGGGGCCTTCAAGATAGGCAACCATACAAACCTCCGCATTAATATTGAAATTTATTGAAGCACAGGAAATATAAATACAAATTTGTTTTCTAAAATTGGAAGAAAAAAGGGAAAATTGTTTTAAATATTTAAAAAATTAATAGAATTGCTCCAATTGTAAAAAATATTGATCGCAATTATAACAAAATCATATTCTTAGAACCTTCAATACAGGCAACCACACAGACACGACTGTGTTAATTTGGTTGCCTACATTAAGACTTCTTGTTATTTTTGATTTATTATTTTTTAAACGAACGGTATGTGAAATTTATTGAAGAACTAGAAATATAAATACAAATTTGTTTTCTAAAATCAGAAGGAAAAAGAGAAAATTTGGTTTAAACATTAAAAAAGTTAGTAGAATTACCCAAATTGCGTATTTAACAAATATTCTTAGGGTCTTCAATATAGGCAACCATAAACGATCGCGTTAATTGAATTGCCTATATTAAGTGCTCGTGTTTTCTGATATTTCTGATTTATTATTTTTTAAACTAACGGGTCAGTTATATTTATTGAAGTATTTGGCCACAAATTTGCTTTTTGAAATGAGAAAAAAAAAATGGAAAATCGTTTTAAATATTTAAAAAATTAGTAGAATTGTTTAAATTACAAGAAAAGTTTTTTTTTGGGAGCCTTCAATATAGGCAACCATACAAACGACCGTGTTAACGGGATTGCATACACAAACTTACAATTACAGAGAAACGAACACAAACCTGAGCATGCGGTAATTTGGTCAATAATTCATTCCTCAACGCAGTCATTATTTCATCATCCATACTAAAACCCACGTAGCTTTGAGAAGTGCAGGGCACGATCTGCCCCGTCGGCTCCTCGGAAGAGGTTTGAGGGTGAAGAAACCAGCCGCCTTCTGCCTCCCAACTTCCTCCATCACTATCAGATTCTGCAAATTAAAAAAAAAGTAAACGCAACTCACTCCAAAAATAAATAAATAAATAAATAAATAAATACCTTTATGAGATTGTTTGTCTTCGCTTTTCATGTCTTCACTTTTAGCATCAGCTTCACTTTTAACACTCACATTTAAGTCTTCAGCGACTTTCTCAAGTTTCTTCATCTTCTTTGGAGACGGCTCGCCCCCCTTTCCCTTCACCTCGTAATTCTCGTTTTCCAAAAAAAGCAAACTCTGCGGCTCCTCGCTGAAATTACTAAAGTCCGTGCTCCTCGAGTTCTGGTCATCGAAAGTCTTGTCCAGGAAATTATCCCAGGTTTCGAGGGAGTACTTCATATCGGAATGATCCTGTGGTATGTCAGAGGATCTGAGCCTGAACGGTTTCTGCGCCCCGTCTTGAACGAAGTTGGATGAGAACTTCAACTCGTCTGCCTCTTCCGTGCTCGTTTTCAAGCCGGAATAATAATCGATGGAGTAGTCATCGCTCGCCCCCAGAATTACAATCGAATCCAGGGAGCGTTTCATGCCCGGAGTGCCTGCGAACACGGAGTAATGCGTGAGGGAGTTCGGGGAGATCTCCTGCTGGTTCTCGCTGAGATCGAACTGCACTTGCGGCTGCTTCTTCTCTTGTCCCTCTGCGTAACATCGAACTTCATTGCTTAAAAAGTCTCTGGTTAAGTCCGTTTGCTTTTGCTGCTTTGAAAATTCTTTGCTTAAGTCCGTTTGCTTTTGCTGCTTTAAAAATTCTCTGCTTAAGTCCGTTTGCTTTTGCTGCTTCTCGGCTTTGATGATCTGCGTTAGCTTGTCTATTATTTTTTCCGATGAAGTGTCGAGGCCTTTCGTTTTGTTTAAATTTATTTCCGAGGTTAATTTTTCTAGCTCCACATCTTTGTTGCTTATTGCATTCGGAGTCTTGGGTTTTGAAGCTTCGTCGTTGTGTTTGGGTTGCATGGATGAGGAGACTTTCTCAATTTCTAGAGACACTTGTGTAAGTGAAACCGGATCGTCAGAAACTTCCTCGCTGTTAGAATCAATTCTTTGGAATTTTACTTGTTGTGCAGGATTTAAAACTTCCACTTGTTCTTTTGATGTGGCCACTTCACTTGTGTTTCCTTTTTCTTCTTCTTCTTCTGCAGGATTATTTTGTTCGATCTCAGAAACTTCTTTGTGATTAGATTCGGTTCTTTTCAATTCTAGTTTTTCAGAATTTAAAACTTCCTTTAGTTCACTTGTGTTTGCTTCTTCTTCTTCCTGAGGTGTAATCAGTGTTATTGTTTTCCGTAAGACGTTTAGTTTTTCTTCTTCTTCAAGATTATTTTGTTCAACTTCAGAAACTTCCTCTTTATTAAATTCTGTTATTTCCAATTTTATCAGTTTTTCAGGATTTAAAACTTCAACTTGTTCTTTTAATACAACCACTTCATTTGTGTTTCCTTCTTCTTTTTCTTCTGGCGTGGCTTGTGCTGTTCGTTTTTGCAAGATGTCTTCTTCTTCTTCTTCTTCCATCTTTACGGGTGATTTCTCATTGAAAAGCATTAAATGATCTCCGTTGACTGCAGGACTTAAATCCACATTTGCTTCAGCCATTTTGTTTGCGTCCTCCTGTTCGTGCAATCCAGTTTTTGTCGCTTCTTCCTTCAAGGCCGTATTCAAGATTATTTCATCATTGGAAAGGTTAGAGCTATTTCCCGCCATCTCACTTTGTGGATTGTCTTCTTTCTCTGTTCTACCAGTTCTTTCCTGCTGCAAAACATTTAAGTCCTTGTCGTCGGTTGTGTTCGAGATTCGTTCTTTCTTGAAAAGGTTGGAATCATCTTCAACTTCCTTCACTTCGCTTGCAGTATTTAAAATCATCAACTTGTTCGTGTTTTCTTCTTTTCCTTCTGTCTTGGCTTTCGTCATTCCCTCTTCCTCTTCTGTATTCAAGGTCATTACATCACCGAAAAGGCCTAAATTACCTTCAGTTGTCTTTATTCCGACCGTCATTACTTGAGTCATTTCGTTTGCACTTGCCTCCTCTGCTGCTTCCTGTTGCAAAACGTTGAAGTCTTTTTCCTCTGTTGTGCTCAGGTTTGGTTCTTCTTTGAAAAGGTTGGCATGATCTTCAACTTTCTTCACTTCGCTTGCAGTATTTAAAATCATCATCTTATTGGTGTTTTCTTCTTCTTTTTCTGTTTTGACTTTTGTCGTTTCCTCTTCCTCACCTGCATTCAAGGCCGTTACATCATTGAAAAGGTCCAAATTATCTTCAGCTGTCTTTATCACTTGCGTCATTTCATTTGCATTTGCCTCATTTACTCCTTCCTTCTGTAAAAAGTCTGCTTCCTCTGTTGTGCTCTGGTTTGGTTCTTCTTTGAAAAAGCTTGAATCGCCTTGCTCTTCCTTGTTGGTGTTTTCTTCTTTTTCTGTTTTGCTTTCATCATCTGCTTTCAGGGCTAATCCGTCGACGAAAAGGTTCATCACTTCTGCCATTTCATTTGTTATTCCCGTCTCTGTTGTTTCCTGTTTCAAAACGTTCTCTTCCGGTATATTCGAGATTGCAGCATCTTTGGAGAATTTTGAATCATCGTCTTCAATTTCCTTCACTTCTTTTGCAGTATTTAAAATCGTCGTCTCGTTTCGCTCTGTTTTGCTTTCTGTTGTTTCCTCATCTGTCTTCAAGGTTAATCCATCGTCAAAAAGGGCGTTTTGTAAGGTGTCTGACTGTTCTGTTTCAACTGCTGGTTCTTTGGTGGAAAAGCTCACATCACCTGGTTCTGTTTGATTTCTTTCTCTGTCTAGATTTTTCCCTTGAAACTCCTCTTTCGGCTCTGAAGGTTTGGTAAGTAAGTTTAAATCGTGCACTTTTCGTTCTTCTTTAATAAAAGAATCGCTTATTTCTTTAATTTTTTCCAAATCCCATTCAACAAAATGAATCTCCTCTTGCCTCGGATTACTGTAGTTTATCTCATTTATCAACCGTACTTCCCCTGATTCTGCTTGATTCAAACCGTCTGTCGCAATCTTAAGTTCATCCGTGTTGTCACTTCTTAAACGATTTGATTCACCTTCTGCACTTCCATTTAAATCCTCACCCTGGCTTTCTCTTAGTTGGTTTTCACCCTCTGGTAACGGTCTTAGAACTGAAGCTTCCTCGTCAGGTGTTGCTTCATTTTCTTCTTTACATGTTTCATGTGGTGGTTCGTCTTCAAATTTGTTAACTGCAAGCTTGCCATCGTGTAAAGCTGTTGGTACTTCTTTTAATTCAATTTTTGATATGTTGAAATTTATTTCGTTTGAATCTGACTGTGGTGGTTCTTCAAGGTCCGCAAGAACCTTCAGGGCGTCATTGAAAGTATTTGTTGTTTCATTCGGATTTTCTAAGCTTGACTCATTACTCATTCTTGATTGAATTTCCGAAGCTTTCTGTGTCGTAAGTTCCTTTTGAAGAAGAGTTGATATGTCTGGATTTGTTGGAGTGTTTGATTCTTCTTCGTTTTTACTTTTACTTTGCATTTCATCTTTTTCTTCTTTTGCAGCTATTGATTCTATGCCCGGATCGATTCGACTTATATTAAGATCATTAAAGACTGAAGCCTTCTGCAGATCACTAGAATTGAAATTGGGTTTCTGAATTTGCTTGGTATCATCAGTCTGCACAAATACGAGATCTAAATCTTTTGCCCTCTCCAAGGCGATTTCGGTGAGTTTTCGCACGTCAAAGCACTTTACGCTTTGCTCTTCTTTAATTCCAGCTTCGGTTTGTTTTACTTCTGCGAACAAATCATTGAGGTTTTGTTCATTTGACTGAACTGTACTCGAGTTGTTTGTAATCGGCACAAACTTGTGATTTAGATCGTTTAATGAAACGACTTCGGTTAATTGTACGTCCTCAAGCTTGATGTCTGGTGTTTCAAATTCCTCAATTTGTTTTTCATTTGAAAGCGCAGTGTCATGTTGAGGGGGAATCATCGTTTTCTCTTCGTGCGTTTTACTTACGTCGTAGTTTCTGTTGTTAAATATCTTATCCTCGTGTCTATTTTGAAGGCCTTCATCGTTGAAGTTTGTAAAAGGAGTTTCTCCCTCGTTGGATGTGTGATACTGGATATGTTCGTTATCTTCTATGCTGATGCTAGTGTTGAAAGTTTTTTGCTGGAAATTTTCCGACTCATTTGCTTGCTTCAGTTGGCAGTAATTAGGTGACTTATCTTTATCGTTTATGATGATGTAATCCAATAATTTTATGTTATTCTGTATGATGTCCACGAGCTTAGGAACTTGGTGTTTAATTTCATAATCGAAAGGGTCCACGGAATGGAGTTGGCTGGTCAAGAAGTTCGCACAGTCCCTCTTCAAGTTATGACTGTTCTCCCTCTTGATTAATTCCTTCTCCAAGAGCTCGTTTTCTGCCTTGAATTTATTATTTGCCATTTCTTCCTCGTTTATTGAAAAAATATCCTCCGATAACCACGTTTTTATTAGTTCGTGTTGGCTGCGTAAACTCATATTTTGTTTGATCTGATTGTAATTCCTGTCGGTGTCGGCAAAGCAGATTAGATTCTCGACTTTCTTGTTGTTGACTCGGGTGGTTTCATCTGATTCGGAGTTTACAGCCGAACAAATATTGCAAACATCCACTCTGCTATTGTTGTCAGTAACTTCGGAACCCGTGTTAATTTCTGGCACGTCACTTGATAAGTTAGGGGGGGTCGTTATTTCACTATTATTCAAGACACACTTATTGTCATCGGTATTTTCAGGTGTAATTAAACAGTTACTATCACTAGCGTTAGTTGTTTTTTTGATTTTGTTAATTTGATTAGCGGTTTTAAGTTCCGGGGCACTTAAGTTCTGCACCGGGCACAGCGAGCTGTACTTCTGCTCGACGGAAACATTGAAGACGTTGTACACTTGTTTCGCTGGCACGATATCCACCGGGCTGTTCAGTTCCTCAAAGAGTTTCTTAACAGGCGAACTATTCGCCACCACTACGTTTGGAAGATCGCGAGTTACTTTCGCTACATCACCTACGCTAGAACTACTTTGACTACGGTTATCAGGTACGAAAAGTAGACTGTCTCTTCTCTCCTCCTGCAGCTTGCGGAGCTCCTCTTGAAACGTGTCTTGCACGCTCAGGAGGTTACCCTCACTTCCGAACTTCAAGCTGGAGTTCTCCATGTTTTTAATATAACGCATGTTTCTGTGATTCGTTTTGTATTTGTAGTCTATGCTGGGCATGGTCGTTTCTGAATCCGATTCGGAGCAGTCGATGTGGGTTAACACCATCAGATCGGTCACCGAGCGAGATTTCTGCCTCACTTTCTCCGAATAAGCACCGCGTTCAATCTTCTTCCTCCACGCTTCATCCTCGGTTTCGCTTTCGCTGCTTGTTGCCCTCTGCTCATTCTGCGTCAGCTCGGAAAACGACGGTTTAAAAACCTGCCCCAACTTAAACTGCAGTTTATTCTGCCGAGGGATCACATCAGGAATGGGGCTTTGCTGATGACTCGAATCACTACTAACATTCTCAAAAGCTATTGCATTATCGAGATCTTTAATCGCTTCAGAGAGGCCTTTCACGTACGACATATCTCCCGTATTGCAAGCAACATTTTCCAGCCAGGATTCCATCGGGTCAAAACTATTCTTGTATTCCAGGAGGTTATCCAGTGATCCGTGCAGGTTATTCATGCTAGCCGACAGTCGTTTCTCATTCAGAATTTCATCGACGTTGCTCACGTGCAGATTCAAAGCGTTCAGCGATCGTAAATCCTGCTCTTCGATTTCCTTGTCGGTCTTGTTCGGCTTCAAAGCCTCCCAGCGTTTGTCGAAGTCGTGCATTGAAACGGAAGCCTCCTCGCCATAACTGATCACCTTCGTGTGTTCGTACACCTGCATGAGATCGGCCAGCATCAACTCGATCTGATAAATCGACGCTCTTGATTCGACAGTCGACCAACATGATTGCATCAGTCGAAATCTGCAACAAAGCAAATCTCAGTGAAGATAATCCAGGGGAGCGAAACAACAAAACTTACAGATAGTCGGTGTAGATGGTGGAGTAAGATGGACGAGGCAATCTAACCTTGGGGGTTTCTATAACTTGGCTCACCACTTCATCGTCGGTGAGCCACGAGTAGGGTTGATCACCGCATTCGCAAATTTCCCATAAAGTGACCCCCAGAGACCACACGTTTCCTTCGAAAGTTATCTGAAAATCAAATCAAAGAATCTAAATTCCTGTACACTGTCTTAACGTGTACGCATTTTAAATATAAAAATTATTTGCAAGTTTCCTAAACAGCAAATTACAAAATGTGAAGAACGCAAGTCGGTAAATATTTGAAATATCGGATACAAAAAAAACTAGGCTGGTAACACTGATTTAATTAACGTTTTCATTTATTACCAAATCGAATTACTATTCCGTTTAAAATTACACGAGAAATTCCATTAAATACTGCAATAACTCAAACACAAACAATTTATGGCAAAAATGGTTGAAAATTAAATAATTGGTTACACTAGCGCAAAAACAAACAAAAGTAGTGGCGCCATCTTTGAACATTAAACGTAGACACAGGCACTCTACGCGGGAAATTTAAATTTCCTGATTAAACGCGGAAAATAGTTATTACTACATTTGTGCCCGATCTCTTCACGTCCCGATAAAATTATCTGCCCGATTTCTTCACCTACGGATAAATTTATTTGCCAAGTAGTATCCTCGGAAACTATTATCGATACAATGGTTTCCAAGGATAATACCTAGCAGATAAATTTATCCGGAGGTGAAGAAATCGGGCATTAGAAACCTTTATATCGATAATAGTTTCCGAAGCTATTACCTGGCAGATAAATTTATTGGGAGGTGAACAAATCGGGCCTTATGCAGGATTTATGCTGGATTATGCTGCTGATTTAATTAACGTTTTCATTTATTACAAAATTGAATTAGTATTCCGTTTAAAATTCCACGAGAAATTCCATTAAATACTCCAATAACTCAAACACAAACAATTTATGGCAAAAATAGTTAAAAATTAAATAATTGGTTACACTAGCGCAAAAACAAACAAAAGTAGTGGCGCCATCTATGAACATTAAAAGTAAACACAAGCACTCTACGCGGGAAATTTAAATTTCCTGATTAAACGCGGAAAATAGTTATTACTACATTTGTCCCCGATTTCTTCACCTCCCGATAAAATTATCTGCCAGGTATTATCCTTGGAAACCTTTGTAGCGATAATAGTTTCCGAGATTATTACCTGGCAGATAAATTTATCGGGAGGCGAACAAATCGGGTCTTATGCTGGATTTCTTCACCTCTTGATAAATTTATCTGCCAGGTAATATCCTTGAAAACTATTATCGATATAATGATTTCCAAGGATAATATCTGGCAGATAAATTTATCAGGAGGTGAAGAAATCGGGCATTAGTGATATTGCAATCTTTCACAAGATAGTGTAATTAAGATGAATTTCTAAGCTTCATGTTTTTAAAAAGATTAATTTTTCTTCCTCCACAACTGTAGTGTATAAATACCTACAAAAGTTTTGAGCTAGTCAAATCCGAAAACTCAACCAACATTTTTAAGTGTCACCTGTGAAGTCGTATTTAAACAATACCATTTTGGAAAGAAAAGAAAAATTACAGGAAACTGTAATTGTCTATTATATTTTTGCTTTCAACTGTATCTAATTAAAACCTGCGTCGTTTATTATTTGATTTAAAATTACACAAATACCATTAATAAGTGAAATAATTTACGGCATAACGAATTATTTTGATAATAAATAATAATCTAATCCGATTTCACAGAAAATTTAGTGGCGCCATCTAAGGTGCGTGCATTTAAAGCGCGAAATTAATTTTTTTTTGTCCGCCATCGCAGAAGTTATTAACTTTAATTTGAGTACAGTCGCGAGCAAAAAAATAATAATAATTAATCGTCAATATCAATATTCTGTTCTATAATGAATATTATGGTGTATTATATTATACAGCAACCTGTAATCATGTATTCTATTTGTCACATTGATTAAAATATCAACACATCTGATAAGAACACAGGAAGTAATGTTTGATTTCAAAGTAAATTTGACGCGCGAAATTTAAATTTCCCGTCTAAATATCAAAATTATAGAACAGAATAATTTTAAGTTACATTTATTAGTACTGTTTAAGATTTCTGCAATAAATAAAACTGCTGGTTCCACTTGTATGAAAAATCTTTTTCGTAATATAATTTTTAAACCGTCAAGTTTTAAACCACGGATAACTTAAGTAATTTATAAAATATAAATAATTAAAAACAATAAATAAATTATTTAATAACAATAAATAAAGAGAAAATTCAGTGGCGTCATCTATGAATGTCAACAGAAAAGCAAGGAATTTTAGCCGCGAAATTCGAACTTGAATATCAAATGTATTAAAATAATTTTAATTACACTATTACACTATTAGTCTGCGCGCAGAAAATTCAATGGCGTCTTCTATGAACATCAACAAAAGAGCAGCGAATTTTATAAGCGAAAATTGAACATGAATATTAAATTTATTGCAATAATTTTAATAACAAAATATTGTTTACGGGCGTTATTGCACAGAAAATTGAGTGGTGCCATCTGTGAACGTCAACAAAAAGCTGCGAATTTTAGGCGCGAGATTTGAAAGTGAAAATTTATTGCGACTTGAATCATTAAACTTTTTATGGTAAGATTTTTGCGTTGAGGACTCGGAATTTGGCATATTTGACCTGATTTTATGTAAAGCAAAATTTAAATTCTCTGAACCACACATTTTTTTCTGCAATAATTTGTACTATCTATCTTTTTAAATTAAAATTCGTTGTACGTTTAAACCTCGATTTCAATACCTGCTTCAACTGAATTGTCGTGCTCGTATAAGAAATCGTTTCGGGGGCACACCAGCGCAAGGGTACCGCAGGCGCCCCTTCGTAATAATCCTCGGGGTATAAAGTCGCACTCAAGCCATAATCTCCGAGTTTCAGCTGAAGATCTTTTGTTAGCTGACAATTTCGAGCGGCCAAGTCCCTGAAACGTCATTCATTAATTTGGTTTAGACAGTTTTGTTAGGTACTCGGTTTGAGAAGCAGAACTTACGGATGTGTGACTCGGCAACTGTGCAAGAATTTCACAGCCGACGTCAGCTGGTAACACCAGAGAAGAGGGTAGTCGCTCGACAGAAATTTCTCGCATGTTGCCCTGTTGTTCCTCAAGTACCGTTTCAGATCCCCCTATAATTAATATTCAGACTATACATATATTTAGGGGCCTCTTAATTTAATATTTAATTGCGAGTGCGAGTAAAACAACAAGATTGTAAGTAATCCCTTTAGTATTAATTAAAGGCAGATGGAATGTGGAGAATGTGGTATGTTAAATAATAAATAAATAAAAATAAATCCTCAGGTGTATTATCACTTGATGCACAGATTATTGTTAATTTTTTTTAATGCTAATTCATTGTTGCCAAGTGGCAAAGATTAATGGAGGACGTGAGAAATTTTTGTAGCCATATAAATAGGTACCTCGGTGTAGTATTCCTGGAGTAAAAGCAAGGGTATCGTGTCCAAACTACGGCCCAGAACTTTCAAAATGTTTGGATGTGAACCGCAACGGTAGATTGTCGCGTCGTACAAAAATAAAACCCTTTCGCGACTGCTGGCGCTCGCCTCTAAAATACGTACTGCGACGGGGCACCACTCTTCAGGGTTCTTGCTTAGGCCCTGCGCGGTTCCTTCAACAACCTAAAAACCCGAAAGCTTTACCGTACCGACTTGACTTCCACCTAAATACTAACTCACCCTTCCGAACCAGCCTTTCCCCAATTCTTTGATGTACTTTAAATTTTTTCTAGGGAAATCTTCTTCGCTTCCATCTGCAATAAACGAATTTAGAATGGGGGAGCGGGGGGGTGTAAATTACTCAATTACTCAATTACTTACCGAACCAATACGTGACGTCGATGTCTCCGTATTTGTAGTCATCCTGAGTTCGACTCTGCAAAAAAAAGAGAAAAAGAAGAATATTAATTAAACGCGTGCACGGGGAACGCAACACTTCTTCTGCTTACTACTATCCGCTGATTGGCGAGGAACACGTTATTATTATGATGCGGGGGAGAAATGGGGGTGAAAATTGTAAATTCGCTGTTGGCAATGGGGTTGATGTGGCCGTGGTCTAGACTGTTGGCAACCGACGCCGCCACTGGACTGTCGCGGAATTCCTTGCAGAAACAACACACATCGTCGATTAATATCAGCGCAAACCAAAACAAAAAATAAAAACAAACTCTCCTACACCGGGTTAGTTAGTGCAAAAGAAAATTCCGTTAGACTAAGACTAGGGCATGCACAGGGGGAATTCAAAATTAGAAGGGACAGACAGGGGCGTGCGCGCGATCTCGTGAATTCAATTACGCAATAATTAATTAGCACTTCCATCCAGATTTAAACGGCGATTCATTCTGTCTAATTAGGGCGACCGGTGTCAACCTAAAGGCCGAAAATAAACCAGCAACGGCAGTAAATCGTTTAGCAAGTGCAATGTTTTAGAAAGCAATTTTCACCATTTGAAAAATATTTTTGTTTTCGCAGCAGCACAAATCTGAATCGTGCCAGGAACAAGGTTTAAAAAAAAAAGGCACTTACTCGAAAGAAGACAAATAAAGAACGGGCGAAGAAGAAATAAACAAAACTCGCATGCAAATTTCATCGGAATTAAATAAGGTCACTGTAACTAAGCCAAACGAAAATTATAATTGTATTTGAATTAAGGTCATTGCAGTTTATAAAATGCTCTTTATTAATTTACGTCATCACACTTTTTAAAATATACAAAATCCTTTCGAGTTCGTTACACTGGTGTTCCCCAATCCCCCTCCCAACATTTCCTTGCCTCAAAAGAAAACACAAAAAAAGACCCTTCCTGTGGCCACATATATTAAACAGGACAGGGCGATGCAAACGATGGGGACAATCCAGAATGCCATTAGTTATTTTGTTGTTGGGGGGTGCGATTTCTCGACTCGTTCCTACAAGCTGCCATCCCCAGCACGCAGAGGAGGTTCAAGAAACCCGCGGCGAAGATCACGGAGGGTAGCAGCATTAAAAGGGGCATGTTTCTCGACGAGCCGGAAATTTCGACTTTGAATGACGGCCGACGAGCACCAAGTAACTGTCAATGTCATTCACGTCAATCAAAAATTGCCCCCCGGAAAATATTTGCTCTGCCTCTAATACGATACTTCTGTTTTCATTTATTTATATTTTTTCTTTTGCTCTATCTAAAAGACGTATTAAACGACCTCCGCACACGCATATTTCAAGCAGGCATAGGCGCTTTGACGTAGTATAAATACGCGTAAGCGCGTCTTTTTTCGCGAAATTGTGGCCACCTCGTTGACAACTTGCCAGGGAGGAGGTGCATGGTTTCGTCTGCGTCTCGAAATTCGCTTGCCGGACTTTATTTATAAAAGAACGACCAACGCAATTCAAGCGTGATTTACATGAACGATTAATTACTCTCGGTGTAAAGTCGGCGTCGCACACAAGATAATTACGTCATTCGTCCTTGAAAAAAAAATGTGACTAACTCTTCTTTTGTTTCTAATTTAGGGGTTAGGGTTTCCTGTCAACCAGCGTTGTCACTGCTATTACTTTCATAATAATTTTTGAATGTTTTCATTACGAATTGCCGTAATTCACGTCCACGTGTGTCGACCTTAGAAAATGAAAAAAAGAAAAAACATCACAGGTCCGATTTGCTTTTGCTTTTCGAAATTATAGTGATGTTGAACTTTTTTCAAGTTGCTAAAAAGCAGCGTATTTAATAACAAAAACTATTTTAACAAGTGTTCAATAATTACCAGGGAACGGAATTATATATTTTGTTCGGTTAATTACAAACGAGGCGGCAAACGTATAACGTTGCAGTGGCGCGCGAATCCACACGCTCTCGTCGTTGCCACCTCGCTCGAAATAAACCGAACAAAATATATAATTCCGTTCTGTAATAATTACAAAGTTGATCAAGTTGCCTTTGATTTTTTGATGAAAGAAATGGAAGAGCAGCGAAAAAGTCATGACTTTCTAAACGTCCAGATTGACGTCTGACAGGTGACATTTGTCAATTAGTGTTTTCGTTTTTTCCACATCGAGGTTAAGTAAACGGAGGACGCTACACCACATGGTTTTCCACATAACCTAAAGTGACATTTCGTAAAATACTAATAATTCAAGACCGAAGGGGAGGGGGGTATTGTTGAATCGAGAGAAAAGATTCGCATGCGAAAATGCCGTCAAAATGACGTAAATCTCTTATGATTTGTACGACAGTCTACGTCATTTTGACGTAAAGTTAAATTAAAATATGACATTAAAATTTTTTTTCAATTGTTAAAAACGCTGCGTATTTAATCACAAAAACTATCGTAACAAGTTTTCAATAATTAAAAAGTTGATCAAGTAGGTTTTGATTTTTTGATGAAAGTAATGAAAGAGTAGCGAAAAAGTCATGGCTTTCTAAACGTCGAGATTGACGTCTGACAGGTGACATTTGTCAAACAGTGTTTCCGTTTTTTCCACATCGAGGTTAAGTATATGGAGGACGCTACACCACATGGTCTTCCACATAACCTAAAGTGACATTTCGCAAAATATTAATAATTCAAGACCAGAGGGAGGGGGAGGGGAGTTATTGTTGAATCGAGAGAAATTATTCGCATGCAAAAATACCGTCAAAATGACGTAAATCTCTTATGATTTGTACGAAAGTCCACGTCATTTTGACGTAAAGTTAAATTAAAATATGACATCCTAGGTGCGATGTGCTCTTGTTTCGAAGTTATACCTTATGATTTAATTTTCTTTTTTCAATTGTTAAAAATGCAGCGTATTTAATCACAAAAACTATTGTAACAAGTGTTCAATAATTAAAAAGTTGATCATGCAGGTTTTGATTTTTTGATGAAATTAAATGAAAGAGTAGCGAAAAAGTAATGACTTTCTAAACGTCGAGATTGACGTCTGACAGATGACATTTGTCAAACAGTGTTTCCGTTTTTTCCACATCGAGGTTAAGTATATGGAGGACGCTACACTACATAGTTTTCCACATAACCTAAAGTGACATTTCGCAACATACTAATAATTCAAGACCGAGGGGTGGGAGGGTTATTGTCGAATCGAGAGAAATGATTCGCATGCGACAATACCTCAAAATGACATAAATCTCTTATGATTTGTATGAGAGTCTACGTCATTTTGACGTAGGTCAAAAATATGACGAGTACCTCATTAGGTATTTATTAATTTTTTTGAAAGTTCAGTTGCTTGTCAATTGCCAAGAACGCTTGCGGTTGTGAGAGTGAGAACGGTTCTCGATGAAACGCTATCGATGCGGAGCGTAACGTTTATTCGAGACCTTTTTGATTACTGGTAGCAGCAACGTAACCATCAGTAACCAATCAGATCTCGAATAAGCGTTACGCATATCTACTGCAGGAAACATGACTCACTCTCTCTCATTGATTGGAGTGGCTTACTGCGTCACTTGGCGGTCTCTAGTACCCCTCTATGATTATTTATCTAATATTTTGATTTCTATCTACACAAAAGTTATTAATCGCCAATTATACAGTTACTTAATTTTCTTTAGAACAAGACTTACAAAGAATTACATCATCAAAAAATTGTAAGATTTTGTACTCATCATTTTTTTCGGTGTGTTCGATTTTTCTGCAACCAACTGTACCTTTGATCCCTGAACACCTTCCAAACAAAAGCAAGCCGGAGCCACGTTGAAATGTTTTTTTTTTCATCGAATTACGTGTTTTGTCATCGAATCACATGTTTTTCCATCGAATTACGCGTCTTTTTTCACCGAATTACGTGTTACTTCATCGAATTATGTGTTTTTTCATCGAATTACGCATACATTCATTTGCCAGAGTTTGTAAAGAGTTTAATGAATCACCCTGTATTACGTTCTTGAGTTACTCATATTTCTTCCAATTTCTCTTGTAAAGAACTTGAACTTTATGTAGCGATTTGAAGAATCTGGACAATTCGTAACTAAGTTCTGATTGGGGCCGCCATGTTGTATCACAAATTAAAACTTGACATCTGTCAAACGTAACAGGTGAAAAGGTAACGCCTACTTCTCTTCCTTCCCAATCATAGCTAATTGTTGTGATGTATAATATGGCTGCATTGTCCAGACTCTGATTAAAAAATGTCTACCGGTTTGATTGATCTAGCGCCATCTATTTTTCAAAATAAAATGACACGTAAATTCTAAAATGGACACAACTGCACTTAAATGTCAAAATTTCGGTCGATGGAATTTTAACGGTATTACAATCTCAGAAGCAAGAATTACGATTAATAATTGATTTGTTTTTGAATTTAAATTTTTAAGTAAGCACACAGCACCATCTACCCGGCAGTTAATGAAACTGAAACCTGTTCAACCCAGCCTTCAGAATAACGTGTCAAAAAAACGTAAGTTTGGCGAAATGTAAATAAAAATTACATGTTTTTTTTTCAATTTTTTTCATAGTGTAAAAATTATTTACATTTTAGAAATAGTTTAGGAATTATTTGACGGTATGTCAGTTCATAAATAAAGAAGTGACAGTTGAGCTATAGAAAAAAATATTTTTGACAGGTAAAGTTAAGTATGCAACTATTTATTAATTGCCAAGTAGAACGAAATTTACAATTGGAAAAAATTATTTCCCATTTTTTTTTTAATTCTGCTGTATTTTCCCCAAGTTCTTTTTTTTAGTACACTCAAATGAAGAGTCTATTTATGTTAATACCATTAACAAGATTAAATTTACCAACATTGGGAGCAAGATCTGATCATTTCTGCTCTGACAGATTGAAAATAAATTTTTACAATACAAAAACAACGAATCTGTTTTATTTGTCAAAGTAAGATACTGTGATATCCCATTGACAAATGTACGTATTATAGCTGTCACAATCGTCATGGTGACAGCGACATCTATTACTATATGTAAAAATCTATTATATCATTAAAGTGAAGAGCCATTTATTTATTTATTTTTTTTTCTCTAGCAATGGCAACATCCTTTTTTGCACTTAATAGAAGGCGATTCAACAAGACTACTTCATACTTTTTTTTTTAGTAAACGAGTCCTTCTAATGACTTTAATTTAAATGGTCAAAAAGAGATATCTATGTATACAGGTAAATGATGAAACGAAGCAAAATACCTTCCAATTGCTTATGCAAATATGCTGTCTCATGAAATTTTAGTAATTTCTGACTAATCAACATGCAAATAATCACTAACATTTTCTTAGAAACGATAAATCATTAATGTTAATGCCTTAAGGATGACTGTACTATTATATCATTGATGTATTTCGGTGATTTTTAGGTGATACAAGTTGAAATAAATTTTTACATCCTGAACTGCGTTCAGAAAGTTTACTCTCTGAGTTAGATTAGAGTAATTTTAACTTCACAGTATACTATTGTACAGTACTTTGTTTTTTTTTTCTGTAATAAAATTCTATTGGATGAATTTATTACATCATAATAATGACGCAACTATCTTGTTTATGTCGTCGATCCAACATCTAACTTGTTTAATTTATATTTGCAAGTATGAATCCGGCTTTACGGTGTGTTTTACAGCCCACAAAACGATTTGATAGCGCTAGGAATCCGCCCGTGTATTTTTAGGCCAGCGACGAGGAGATTTCGAAGATCAAAGGCAGGATTTCCTCATCGTGTATCAAACGATTTCGATATTTGATATTTTCGTCGTTAGCATTCAAAACCAAGACGAAACGTAGATTGATTAATTAATTAATTAAAGACCGTTTTAGACTACTTTATTTCATGCTATGTAATTTTGTACAAGAAGTTCTATTTTTTCAGTTACTTTTTGACTGGCTGAAACAAAATCGTAGAAAAAAGTGGGGAGGGGGGCTTGTGCAAAGAGGTCTTCGTACTTTGATTGATATTAACAAGAAAGTTGTGCTGATGACCGTGCGAAGAAAGGACATCATCGCCTTGAATAAGACGTAAAAATCACACAAGCAGGAAAAACATGAATTGCATGAACTGTTTCAGGGAACACTTTGCAGTTAAGATTCTATTGCGGAATTGAATCTAGGTACAGAGGAATAAATAAATGAATAAGCAAAAAAAGAAGAAAAAGAAAAAACTAACTTATGCTAACGAGCGAGTGTTACCTTTTTCTCGTCCTAGAAACGAACGCATGAAAAGAAAGCATATAATTTTACATCGGCTAAATAACAAACCACAATAAATATGAAAGCTGCGTCGACGTACTATAAATAATAACGGTGCAACAACGTCCAGGGTCACCCAAGAACTCATTTGCAATCTTGTTACAACACAACGTAAGTTTATCTCATTCAGATTAGGCTGCGCCAAACAAATGGGAAAATAATATTAAGCAATAGACAATGAAGTCTTTCCGTTGGCTCTTACGAAAACAGGTTGGCAGAAAACCTGCGTTTATTCAAACTAGGCTTTCCTAGAATGCAACTTCCGGTTTCCGCTGTGGACTCGTTTATCTATCAGTGATAGGCGTTATTTTCGTCGTATCTTTCGGTGTGGTAATTGTAATCGTTTCGATTCAATTGGGTGCAGCAGAATAAACTCTAAATGAATACACATTCAATGAAATAGTTTCTAAACTACGAAAACAAAATCGGAGAAAAGTACAGGTAAAAATCTAGTGAGAATGTGGTACTCCTGTATGTAACTAAATTTTGACAAGCAATGTCATATCGACTTAAATTTTAAGGTTATACCGTATTAGGCAAAGTCGGAGTATTTTCTTTTCATGTCAGATTCATTTTTTTCCTCCAAAGTGCTGCTGTTTAAATACGTTTTCAAAAAATTTTAAAAGCTTTCAGATTTGACAAGCTCAAAACTTTTAGGTTTGAATTGTCACCGTTTGGCCAATTAAATTAAAGTTAGCTTTAACATTTAATGCGTTATGGGTTGTGAGTAATTATTTACAGCCGCTACAAATCAAAAGTTATAAATTTTGTAGGATAAACTCTATATGAAAAATGAATTTTCAATTTTTTTTGTCTTTACAGGAATCTGTAATTTTTTAATAAATTTTGTAGGATAAGCTCTATATGAAAATGAATTTTTTTTTTCTGTCTTTACAGGAATCTGTAATTTTTTACAAAAATTCCCCCAACTTATAATGCCAATGCCATTACACCTTAAAATGTAAATCTTCGGTTGGGAAAATTGCAACGTAACCATTCCGATCCAATTAGAAAATTGAAATTTTTGTTGAAAGTTAAAATCAGGGCTGCCAGATTTCTCTCTTGAAATATGTACCCAAACGTGTTACAAAAAATAGCCCAATTACGCCAATCTCAAGAGTGTAAAATAACATAATACATAATTACATTATTTGAAATATTAGCAGGAAGAAATAAATTTAAAAAAATTTCTTTAATAATAAAACATGCGATAACATTATTTTAAAATTTTCGGATTAGAACTATGGTGATAAAAGAAAACAGAAACGAATAATTATTAATCATACAAATCTAATGAATTTAACAGTCTTTTTTTTGCTAAAAATTGGGCCAGAAAGTAACTAAATATGTACGAATAATAAAAACAATAAGATAGATAAGGTAAACAAGAAAAAAACAAATTAATTTGCATCAAAGAATTGAAACAAAAAAGAAATGAAAGAAAGAGTAACAAAATGTAAGGCATGAAACAAAAAAGAAAACAAAAAACGATCGACAACACCCAGCTGAGCGAAAAGGCAACAGTTTTCCGGAGAATCGAAAAATTCGTAGAAAATAAAAGTATCTAAATTAAAAAAATAATAATAATAATACGATAAAAAAACGAAGGATATAGTGCATAAAACAAAAGAAGATCACAACTGTGTCGGATATAAAACAAATGAAAAACGATGAGCTACGAAAAAGTACAAACGTACAAAAACCAAATGAATCTCCAATCGAAAAACGAAATGTAACTAGAAAAGCGTCAGTCAAGCAAATGTAAAAAATCAATTTGATAAAAATAAAACAAAGAAAAGAAAAATGCGAGAGCATAAAATGAATTGAAAAAAGAAAAAAACAGAAATGTTTGCAAATAAAAACAAACTCGTAGGAAACAAAAGAGGACTGCAAAAAGGAGTCAACAACAAAACGTGAAAACCAATTCGATTAAAAAGAGAAGAATAGGGAAAACAGAAGAAAAAACAATAGAAGAATGGACAGACAAAAGAATAAATGAAAAAACGGCGATTCTTCGCCGAAAACTTTTACAAGTCAAGAAACAAAAAACTGGCAGGAAACAAAAGGACAAAACAAAACAAACAATAAGAAAACAATAAGACAAGAAAAAAAGAAAGAAAAAATATGCAACAAAACAACAAAAGAAAACGAAACGTCACTATTGATCGCATCGTATATATATTTTTTTTGGATCGATTCTGCAGTTTGAAATTTTTGATCGGTACTGTACTTTTGTTCCACGAATTATAACAGAATACGAATTTTGTTGAGTGTCATTAATGAAGACAACAACAAAAGCAGTTCAAATCAGTCGCCAGGCGCTAAATAAGATTTTTAAACGCCGAATGCGTCTAATAAAATTTCGGAACTTCGCCAAATCTGGCAACCCTGGTTAAAATTCAACAATAAATTAAATTTATCTAACTTCACATAATAGCCAACATTCTAACTTAAAAAACCACGGCCTACTGCGATAACAAATAGTGATCGAATGTCTTCCTAGTTATTAGGTATCATTAGGTATCTTAAGAAAAAAAAAGAATAAAATATCTTTCAACGACGTTTATTTATAGTAGCAGACTTGAATAAACCGTTTCTGGTTATTGACGAACACATTTTCACAGCAAAACATTTCCTCCTTATCAATCGAACCCGTCAGCATTATGCCTTTAGACAAAGCTCTTCCTCTTCACGACCCGTCGCCAACGTAGAAAAAAAAACAACGTCATCATTATCACACTGCGTTCGACGTTTCTTTGAAAAGGAAATTATCTTCCTTTCCGCATTTCCTGTCATTGATTGAATTTGCGTCGCTTTAGGTAGGTATGTTTGCTTGCGCTGATTCTGTCGCTTATTTGCAAACGCTCTCATCATAAAAAAATTGATTCATCTTTCGTTAGTAGTGTTAGTAGTAAACTAAGAGAACAAGCCCTCGTATGTGCAAATGAACGATAATTCAATGACGCGGCGGTCACTTATCTAGAGTCACCCATGAGCTTCTTAATCGGTGCACCGGAAATTTGCTTCCCGTTATCCTTCTGGCGGCAGAGAGACGAAAAAAAAAATAAAAACGGGGCCGACACCGAGAGTACGAGCGTGTAACATCCAATCCCATCACCATCAATTGGTGTCGAAGCTTGATTAGATTGAGGAAGATTTATTAGATCACTTACCTTAAATCCGTTCCTTCGGTGGCAGCAAAGGCAACCAGCCAACAGGACCACGGAGCAGACGGTAAGCAGAACTGCCACCAAACCGGTCAGGAACTGCGTATGAGAATCTGAAAAAAAAAAATCACATTCAATAAATTGTATTTTAAGTTAGGAGGTTGGCTGTCATGTTAAATCAATCAAATGTTTAATCTAAAACATTCAAGATCTTTTAGCATTCTAGTAGGCTGTGTTTTCTTTTTTTTTTTCGTTGGGTTACATGTAATTTGTTAGAAGTCAAAGTTTGAGATTGTCAAAAATTATGAAGCTTTCTATTTTGTAATAATAATGACTGTGTTAATGACTTGGTATGGTCGATAATGGTAAGGTTAAGGAAAATTAAATCATTCGTAACATTTACTAGTGGGAGCTCCGATCTTCAATAATCATGAAATTCTAACCCAATTTTCTAACGTCCATAGTTTTTAGCGATACCAATAAAAATGTCACCCTAACATCGATGCTAACGTGGCTTACTCCGAATATCAAAAGATCGTGAAGTGAACAGATATTTGTCATTTAAACGCAAAGACCAAGGTCCAATACTGTTTTCAGTACTTTTGGATACTAATCAGTGTGGCTAAAGCAGTAGCTCTCTTTCAAATCTATAACACAAGTATATCGTTATATAAATAAAAAAAAAGATTAATTTAGTACCGCTGAATATGATTTTTCGGCGAACCTTGAAATGTACCTCGGCCACACTCAAGCTGCACCTTCGACTTCCCTTAGTTATGTTCTGATCAATCGAAGTCACATCTGTCAAAACAACATTTATTTAAAATACCGCAATTTCTTTAATCGTAGATTTTCGAGTGCTTCTTTATAAATGTCAAATTGCAAGATGTTGTATGCCTAGGTATGATTTCATCACCACCAAAATTTGCACCTGGTAGCACAATTTCTTATGTCAACAGCTTATCCAATAAAACCCAAAGTATACAATAACAATAAAAAAAGAAATCAGGAAAATATTCGTTTTTTTTTGCTCCTCTGAAAAATGCAGCTCTTAGATGTACAAACTCTTTCAACTTGAGCGACAATATGCAAATAATTAAGCGTCTCTGTGCCTTCAAAGTTAAAGTTATACGTCGAAGAGGGAAGCTGAAATCGGAGTTTACGTTCTGGCTGAGGTACATTTCAAGATTCGTGATTTTTTCACTACTCGACCTTTGACAGCAAAATTGAACTTGACGTTTGTAATAATTATGTGCACCAGAAGAACCTATTGATCATTTATGGTGTATTTACGGGCTTCTTGAGCTGCTGCTAAAATTTTTAATTGTCCAAATCATGCACAGTGATGAAATTATGACATCCACAGTTATTAAGAGTATTTTTTTTAATCTAGCGTCGTAGTTGACTATGAAAGTTTAATTGTGAACCATCATCAAAATTTATTGTCAATTATTATTGTCAGTTGTCAATTTGACATTTGAACTTACAACTACGGCATACCTAACCTCGCTTTTCAGTTCGATGTTAACAATAAATCGGGAAATTGTTGGCGGAATTCTTCTTGATTCCGCTACGAAAATGATCCGTTCTTTATTTCAAAACTCAAAGCAAATGACAGATATCAGACGTTTGAAAAATTGCGTTGCGTTTGCAATAAACACGTCATCCCAAATTAAAAAAAAAAACATCAGTTATTTAAATTCGTGCACTGGCTTGCTTTAAATGTTCAGAACTTAAAAGGAAGAACGAACTTAGCATAAAGATAAATCTAATTTAAACAACAGTACTTTTTTTGCGTATTTTCATGCTACCGGCAACACTGAGACCAAATTGGTTGCATATCTTACTAGTTTTATGCGAGTATCTGACAGTTAACGAGCTGTCACTCGTAAATTTGATTTCTAAACTAGGTTTTAAAAAAGAAATGATGTAAGGGTGTTTTCTTTTTAATTTTACATCTATTTGGACCGTAAGTAGCGCGCGTAAGAAGAACGAATTTTTGAATAGTATTTCCAACCTTGACGCTTTATCTACAGTCCCCGTCACGAAGCAAGCGTAACGCGTCACAGCTAGTAATGACGTCAAAATAGGCCGATGTTGTCACAAGTAGTGGCGCCAAAGAAAAATTTAAATCAAACGTCATGCAGTACAAACGACAAAACGTTCTTTTATTTAGTTTCTCAATAATTACTTCTTGGATTATTAGAATGAAATTTGGAAGTAATTGAACTTAGTTAGATTCAGTTTACAGTCAAAATAACTAAATTGACGGACAACTGTCAGATACATGAGACACCGTTAACAAATTGAGGTTATGTGCAAGTTTTTATGGTTATACTTGACATCATGGCGACATACTGCCAACTTAATTCTCATTCGCTTATGGTATTAGTATTTTAAGATGGTACAGGTTTTCGTCATTAATGACGTATTACTTTCGTTTCGAGATTTTCACCGTATGCAGAATCATTTTTTATTGGATCTCACGATATATTCCAGCTGAGTTACCATAATAACGTATAAATGCCGATGAGGCGAATACGTTTCGGCGTCGGTTTTTCTTCTCTTTCCTTCAGAATTCAGCTCGGATATTTCTCGGTGGGTGAAGCACAGGAATTTCGCCGCCGATAAAAATCTATTGGTCGAAAGAAGTGAAGCGGAATTACGTAAGGAAGCCGACCTAAACGAAATTTCACCGGTCTAATGCCGCAACGAGAGCATTGGAAATCGAAAGTTACAATTATTCATTTCTACGCGCATTAGAGAAGCAGAACTTTCGTTTTTTTTGGCTTGATTTTATCCCGGAAAAAGAGCACCGTTAATTATTATTTAATTGAGTGCTACAATCGTAACCTTTAAAAAAAAATTATAGCTTAGAAACTTTTAAATTAGTATCTATTTATTAAACAATCTGTTTTAATTTAAAGTTACTTTAATCAACGGGAGTTTTACGATGGTGTTTTGTTTATTTCTCGATGCATCTGCGATCGACCTACTAGATGTGTTTATAAGAGAATGACGTCAGATGCAGTTTAAAAGTTTCTGTCATGAATGACGTAATTACTTCAGTTTCTGCTGGCGACTACAAATGACGTAATTTCATGTTTCAAGAAAACAAAGCAGATGTACAGGGAGTCTAATAATAAACCTTCAATCGTAAATACAATTGGTTTTATATTTACAGTCCCGTTTTCAATAATAATTACAGTTTTCTGTAATCAAAAAGTACGACTACACAATAGCTAAATTCCGAAGAGCACTTTAAGACATGTTTCGTTTTATATGCCCATCACTATACATACTATACTATAGTATAGTGCCATCATAACACTATATATACATGTACGTGTACTATAGTATAGTATGTACATACTATACTATAGTATAGTATAGTGAGCGGGAACAAAAAAAATCCCTAGATGGAAAGACGTAATTATCTCGGGTCTTTGTAATAATGATCATAAACAACGAAATTTTACACGTTGAAAAACTTACTTAAAAAATAAAACTTCATGAAATTATGATTTCAATGTAAAACATGTTTTTTTTTATACCTACGGTGAATAGTTGCCGTTCACATAAATCTAAATCCTACGTTACGCCACTGGTGGATTAATAAATCCTTTATTGCAGTGTTTGGTTTGATTGCAAGCAGCAAAATCAAAATAAGCAAACTTGTAAACGTGTAGTCGATGATGTCAGTTTATTTACATGAATAATTACATTCATAACACAGATGAATTCGGCGTAGTTACTATTTGCTAACAAAATGCAGACACATCTTTGCATTGAGCATTTGCATGCAGTGCAGATGCAATAATAGTAGGTATCCTTGCAAGGAGTTTTTCCGCGTTTTTGCACTTCAAACACCATTCGGATTTCGCAAGGAATTCCTCGTCGTTTATTGAATGAAAGGTGGCTTCGTAAGTTTTACAAACCCAGGTTGATTACGGTACTGCGTAAGTTAAAGAAACAAGAGTACCGTATCGATAATTGATCTGCACGAGTCCATGAAAGTGACAGTAGGCGACCTATGACTCACCTGGCCCGGAGTTTTCCAAATTAATCGGAAGCGCATTGCATAACTCTAGGAAGAACAGGACCAAGACGGGGCTCGACACTTTGCACGCTGTTTCCATTATTTTCTAATCACCGCACTCGTCGTAACACGGGCATAATTCGCGGAGATCTTTTCAACACTATCCGCTCGAACGTTTCAAAAACAATACGCGCACCGCGTAACTCCACATTTTCCTCGTTCACTTCCGACGTGGTACGTGAATGTCCATTAAAATGTCTCTCGCTAGGCTAAATCCGCTGCGGAATTTCGCACAGACCAGTATCAAACTACCATTTTTGCCTTTAAAAATGACAGAACTGTGACTTTTTTTATCAGATGTCAATGACAAGCACATATGCGAGCGACATCTCGGGACAGTCGATGGTACTTCGTCTTTATGAATTCTGTTTTACCGAACCGAAAATATTTGGCATTTATTAATTATTTATTATTTCTAAATTAATTAAGACCCAGCAAAAGTAGTTGAATATGATTTACTAAAAATTGTCATTATTTATTTAATTGTAATACGATGGTGCAGTAGCCATTCAAGTGATATATGACAATAACTTGAAAATAAGGTCCATATTATTTTCGCAAAATTCTTGGTCTTGATATGAAAAATAAGAGACTTTAGAACAAGCTGAAAATATAAGATTTATTTACCTTTATCTTGATGTTTTCTTTTTTCCGTTTCTCATAATTAACGTCTCTACATTACCGAAGTACTGCGAGCTTACGCCATTGTTACTCCGCTTTTTGGGCGGCAAAATTTAAAATATGCAGCGCCTTATTAATTAATTAATAAACTCGAATCGAAACTGAATCGTTATTCTGAACCGAACGTTGAGCGACTCAGAACTATTCATTTTTGAAAATATGAGGAAACGTGACAAAAAATTATTCTGTCTTGATGCAGTACTCATAAACTTACTTACTCGACTAGATTGAAAACAAATGATAAAAAAAACGAGATGCGGACTTTTAAATAAAAAATATGCCATGGAAATATTGAATGCAGAAGATGTACTATCGTGTTCAATTAAAATGGTACCACTTGACAATTTGGTGGCCCTTATAGTCAGTAATAGGTGACTTCCGTATATCTTCCCCCCAGCCTTTCAGACATCTGCTCTTTGGAGAATAAATAAAGCGTTTGTTACTAGATTTCTTGTGTTTTTGGTTGTTTGCTTTCTTTCTATTCAATATGCTTACGAATAAGCGTAACGCCTTTGACTGTTTACCCTACAAACTGATCCATTGAGGGGGATGGCTGCGACAAATTGTTTTAAATGCTTGCCGCTGAATGGGGGGTGGGGTTTGTACGCAGGAGTATCGTTTATATTTAGCGTGATAGTACGTCCGCTCTTATAACGTGGGAGGGTTGTCAGATTAAACGAAATTTCGCCATTTTAGCTACACTTTAGACACACTTGGCGTTCTAAAATGTTATTTGGCGCCTGGCGCCCGATTTGGGCTACTTTTGTAGTCTTCAAATAACGTCAAAGAAAAAATATACAGTGCGATCGACAATGACTGTACATGCCGATATTTTAATTATTTAATTTGTTGGTACCTGTTATATGCCGGAAATACTTAAAGCATCGTTTTCTTTTGTTTTTGGTTCATTTCATTTTTTCTTCTCTTTTTTTATTATTTTTCTTTGCTTTAAGGATTTGACGTTATGCATTTTATCCACTGTTCGTTTGTTTTATTTTGTCCTTTTGTTTCCTCTCTATTTCTTGACTTGCAAAAGTTTTCGGCTGGAGAACTGCCTTTTTTTTAATTTTCGTCTTTCCATACTTCTATTTCTTTATCATGTTTATCGCAATTTTCTTCTCTTAATCGAAAAATTTGTTTTCGCATTTTATTAACTCCTTTTTACAGTGATATTTTGTTTCCTACGCGTTTGTTTTCATTTTCAGAAACTTTCGTCGATTTTCGTCTTTCTTTTTGTTCATCGCAGCATCTCTGTACTTTTTTAATTCATTTTATGCTATCGTATTCCTCTTTTATTTATTATTTTATCAAATTAATTTTTCACATTTTGTTGATGTCTTTAGTTTTCTACTAGATTTCTTTTTTAATTTTTCATTTTTTTTTCATTTTTCATTTGGTTTTTGTTTATCTTGGTCGCCACTCTTCTTTTGTTTTCTTTCTTTCTCTTTTCTTTATGCTTTCGTATTATATTTTTTTCTTTTTCGTTTGTTATACAATGATTTTTTGCATTTTATTAACGCTTGTTTATAGGTTATTATTCTTTACACTTTGCTTTAATTTTCTGCGAATTTTTGATACGTCCGTTGTTTTTCGTTCAGCTTGGTGTTGTCGGTCGTCCTTTGTTTTTTTATAGTTCACTCGTTATTCGTTTCACTTCTGTTTTGTTTCTCATTTTTTGCAGATTTCATTCGATTTTTTTTATTTGTGTTTGAAAAGCATTGGACATGCGTCGTTTCGGAAATAATCGATTCAAATTTGGCGGATTATTTTGCTTAAAAATGGCGGACTATTGAGGTACTACATCAACTAATACACTTGAATTTGGAACGTTTAGTTTTAAAACATCAAAGCAGACCTAAAGCAATGGTAATAAATGCTAATTAATAACACGAAATCACGCAATTCATTAAATATTTAAAATTTATGTAAGTAGTTAGTTATTCTGACAACAGATGGCGACCATAATTTCAGATTTATGTTGTTTGTTAAAACAGAACTACAAACGTACCTAGTTACCAATAAAACTAAAGCGCAGAAGTAAAAATAAAACAATTGTAATAATCTTACTTTTATTTATTGTATGAAAGCAGATAAATATGTAATTTATTGTCATTGATGCCAACCTTACACCATCAATAATACAGAATTTACTAATCGCATCTGTCAAATCTGACATTAGGTGTCTTGCTCTTCTTTTGTAGGGTGCTTCTGTGCTTGTCCTGACGCGAACGACTCGCCGATTTTGTAGCTATGGGCGATGGCAACGATGCGGAAAGGCAGCCCCTCCTGAGAAACGACAGCACCACGTACAATGGCGACATTTCGAGTAAGCCTCCTCCAGACTATGACCTGACGAGTAAACAATAGGCCCTTATCTATTAATAGATTACGACGCCTGCGACTGTTTTCATTCCGACTTCATGTTTTGATTTGCTTGATTTTTTAGATCAGCAGGCGACCGTATCTCCGATCGGGCCGGATGAGTTACCCCCGGCTTTCTATCAGGGGCCCGGAGGCGGTGGGGTACCCATGGTTACCTGCAGAGTATGTCAGGCTATGATAGATATTTCCGGAAAGAGGGATCAGCATGTCGTGAAATGTTGCCAGTGTAACGAAGCGACTGTAAGTGCTTTATTTATTGTTAGGAAAAAAAATGAAACAAAAATTTTATTATTGGAGGAATTGTGTAGCTACGAGTTTGAGTCGATTAAGAAAAAATTATTCACTAATGACTCATCAATTTTACGCTAGATTTTTTTCTATTGTAATTAACTTGTCGATTATATTTTAGTGATAACTAAAGCGACCTTCTTTTCTAGCACCGAGCGTTTTAAGTTAAAGATGAGAGTTGAGTCATTAATGAATCATGTTTGTGATAATAGAGGAGACTAGACTTTTGAAGTATTGAAGGCTTGAAGTCGTTTCAATTTTTTTTTATTCATTAATGGGCTTGAAATCATTTAACTTTTAGCCAATAAGGAATGCGCCCCCAGGAAAGAAATACGTCCGCTGCCCTTGCAATTGCCTTCTTATCTGTAAGAGCTCGTCTCAACGCATTGCCTGTCCTCGTCCCAATTGCAAAAGGATCATCAATCTTGCCCCTAGCCCTGTTACTCCGCCTGTGCCTTCCATGCCAGGAATGTGCAGGGTGATATGCGGGCATTGTCATGACACTTTTCTGGTAAGCTCCGTCGCATTCGGATCAAATCCCCTGATAAACGTGCACTGCTTTCCAGTTTAACACCCTGAATAACGCATTGGCTCGCTGTCCGCATTGCCGAAAAGTGTCTTCGGTAGGCCCCGATTATGCAAGAGGAAGGGGCAACATCTTCCTGCTCTTCGGCCTGCTGTTTCTGGGAATCGGAATCGGAGTGACCGTGGGCACGTACGCGTATGCAAAATCTCACAGCGGAATCTACGTGGCTTACGTCGGAGCCTTCCTACTCTCCGTTATACTCTTGGCACGCAGTATGTATTACTGTTTCATGAAAGTCAGCATTATAGAGGGACCTATGTAATAATAAAAAATTAACAACAACAATAATAATAAGAAGAAGAAGTCTCTCTTTATAAGGTTTCATTTCCAATTTCCAATTGCATTATACACGGAGATCCAAAGTAGCGTCGCTTTTTTCTCCTCCTTCTCCCCCTCACCCCGTAGTTTTATTTCGTATATATCCGAAGTGTAATGCAATTTTTTCTTTCTTTTTTTTAAACCAGCATGTTAAAGTAAAAAAACCATTATGATGATGTGCGTATATGAAACCCTTTGTATGTACTAAAGATGAAGAAATTTTCAAGCCACATCATATTACTAAGTTAATAGCTTTAGTGTTTAAGTGTAAAAATAAAAACTGTGTAATAAAATTAATTACTCGATGGTCTCATAATTGATTTATATTAAAGGCTGACTTTAATTTCGATGCACAAATATTATTGTAATGGTCGGCTTGAATGCATGATGATGATGATAAAATTTGAGTAGGTGTGACACGGCGTAATTTTGTGTTGAGCTTAAAGTACATCACAATTTTGGAATTGGGGTAAACTGAAGAGTTTAGCTTGTTGCATTCTTCAGTTTGCCTTTTAGGCATTGCTATTTTATTGACCAAGAAGAATATCACTGCAGTTTAATTTTCAGTTTGGTTATTGCGACATTCCCGTTTTGTCTGTAAAAAGGGGGCCCTACATACAGACAACAGAATGACGCCAGCCCTGACTGTCTATATGCAGGGTCCTCTTAATGTAATAGAAACGTTCCGCTGACGTGTAAATACATAAATATGAGTCTGAGATTGTGTAGGTAGTATTGTGAGAAAGGGCTGTAATATAATTGCAATTGTTTTTGTATTAGGCTAAGTGTAACACTAATAAAGTTATTTTATTCCATTCAATTTTTAATCTCTAATTAAGTTGAATAAAATTCAGTGGCTTAATTTTATTAATGAATATAAATTTACAAAGTGTCCGGGAACATTTTATCTCCTAGCATCTAAACATCGATAAGGCAAGACGTGCGTAATAAACAAGAAATTACTTTCCTCAAAATTATGCGTCAGGTTAAAACGAGCCCCGTTGAGTTTCCTGCGAAATAAAATCTCAGATTGATTACTGGATCGTATTTATTGGGTGCACACATCGATGCTTACAAGAACGACAACTATTACTAACGACAAGACCTGCTTGACATCAATAAATAGCATCTAACATTAGATATGCACACTTAAAACATAAAAACCGTATTACAATTAGAGATTTTTTTATGGATATTGACAGGGAAAAGTAACAATTCGTACGTGGATGATAATAATAATAAAACGTCACAGAATTACAATTACATAAAAATCAAAACGCACTCGTTTTCCACCAGTAGTTTTAATAACTTTCTAAAATCTTGAACTGTTTCTTTCCGCTTTCTCTCAGGTTACTATAATAATTAATCTGCATTTTTCAATCTCGTTTACAGTAAAAGTATTTCTGTGAAGTCGTCCTTCGCTTTGCTTTCAAATTATCTGCATGGAATTTAGTTTATTTTTTGATTTACTGTCGGGGGGAACTAATTTAAAACGGCCAAAAAAAAAACTGTCACTTTTGACTGTCAATGATGAAACTCGTACACTTTTTAAAACCACTGGAATGGGGGAGGGAAACTTATTATTATTATTATTATCATATGAAACTACCGACCTAAATTCCTAAGACACCGAAATACAATCAAATACATTAAAAAAAAAAAAAAAACAAATGTCATTTGTACATTGCGAAGAGGTTGCGATTAAAAAAAAGGGCCACTCACATCTATAATTGCGTTTGTTTTAGATTCCTCGAGATTTGAGATTTTAAAAATTGTACGTCCTGTGCACAGCACATACTATAATTATACATGACATTGCAGAGGTTGACACACGCAACGTTCAGGATTCCCCATAAAAAGAATGTCAGTTTTTCTTTTTTTATTTTATACAATTAATTATACTATTATAATTTACTAACGTTGAAAATGTTTTCTGATTTTGTTTTATTAAGAAGCCAGGTTCTGCCCCGAACAACTAGAAACTATTAGCTCAGATCAGAATACGTTTTATCATGTCCTGTTTTGCATCGTCAGAGTAAAGTGGGAGAGGAACATGAAATTTTTGTAACTCTGTATTTCATGTCATGCTTGTAAGTAGTGGGTTTTGGCTTTTCAGCAAAAATTACACGTTCACCTCTTTGATGGAACCGAGTGTTTCATTGCACGCCGCCTCGTCTTAACTCAAGTGAATGAGTACAGCTAAAATGTATGATGTATATAAGTTTGATTTTTCAAAATTAATTTGATTATTGCAATGAAAGTCATACATTTATAACTGCACGCTAAGATCTTAAACAAAGAAGAAACACATTATTATTATTAATAATTAAACAGGTGCTAAATTATTAATCACTATTTCCTACAACAACATTATATTATAATAAATATTCATATGTTCGTCAAGTATCAAAATTATATGACGGGATTACGTACGTATGTAATTAATTAAAATCATTATGATAGTGTCTCTCTCTCTTTTTTTTTTTTTTTTGAAAACGTGTGTTATTTAAATTCGACTTTCTTGTTGCACAAATCAATCAGTCTTAATAATAAACGCGTGTTCCATCATGTCAGATCATCGAAATTTAAATAACGCTTGCGTTTTACAATTATTTAAACTATTTACAAAATCAGTTCTCGTGCACGCTTAACAGTAAATTAAGTGAACTTTTTTGATTATTAAAGAAGAAGAAGAAGAAGTACGTAGGTTCTTATTGCAGAAGTAATAATACACTAGGTTAATATCAATACATCCAAAATTATTCCATACAATTTGCTTTTTTTTTTTAAAAAAGGACGACTTATTGTACTAGTTTTCTTTTTTTACAAACGACGAGTTACATTTTCTTTCACCACTAGAATTTAAGATTACATAAGTGTCATAAATGTCTCTTAAGCTAGGGTTTCATGAGATCCTCTAATAATAATTGTGGTTGCTGTCGATGGGTTTTGGGGATTGTTAAAAGTTAATCGTGATGATCATTGTTCGACGTTCTTCCCTGGGTGGAAGACTCTTGAGTATT
Organism: Prosopocoilus inquinatus; assembly: GCA_036172665.1. Lineage (NCBI taxonomy): Eukaryota > Metazoa > Arthropoda > Insecta > Coleoptera > Lucanidae > Prosopocoilus > Prosopocoilus inquinatus. The sequence continues at coordinate 7,994,732 of CM069873.1, forward strand.
AATTAAAATTTGAGAACGACGATAACAAGTTTAGGTTTACGCACATTGATTATTAAACATTTACATTACACATTACACCTCGGGGGGGGGGGGGGGGCGCATCGTATAAAAAGGGAAAGAAATAAACCAGAGGGGGTTTACGTAAGTGAAAACGACGACAAGTCAAATCCCGACCAGCGGTTTAAATTAAAAATAATCATAAAATATTGCACTACATGCTTTTGAAAAAAAAAAACTGTTCCAATCTAATACTGGATTTGTTGTTTTTGATTTTCTTCTTCGTCATTTCCAAAGTTGTACTTACATACTTGCAACAATTCCACTCGTCGCTTACACGGATACACACTCGAAGTAGGACTAGCAGTTTCACAAATAAAAAAATAAAATAAAAAAATCTCTAAGTGGCAGTCAGTGGTGAGCCAATTCAAATTTGGCTGCGTCCGCAGATTGTGTGATTATTAAAAATTATTAAATAAATTAAAGATCATAACCTTAGGATTCTCTTACGTCAATGATGGCCTAGATACACCTCAACAATAGCTGTTAGTAATATAACTTCACGGTCTATTCTTGTCTGTTCACACCAATAAAATATAAAAACATCTTTTAATAATAATCAGAGAGCCCTGTATGTAATTTCTTGTTCTGCTCGGAACCCTAATGTCATGACACACTTCGTCCAGGGGAGGTGGCGGCGGGTGATAATAAAATTGCATAACATTCAACCGCCCTACCATGCGTTTGCAAATAAAATACAGACAGACAGCACAGTGTAAAAAAAAAAACGAATCTTAACAACAAAATAAATATTCATTCCTCTCTCCGGTTTCGAGTTGTTCACACCACGTATTAACAGAAGCTACACTTGGACGCTTGCCCCAAGTGGACCGCACACATATCAGATATCCCGTTGCACACAGCGTTCAATTTCACAGGCGACTTCTTGCCTCCCGTGTTCTGATTGATGTCTCCGTCACTACCCAAGCTGTTTCGGATCACACTAACCGCACGCTGCTTCCTGATCGCAGACTCCGACAGGTTGATCTTGTCTCGTGTCAACGAACCGCAGGACTGCGCCTTGTACAGTCGATTGCGACTGAACAACCCGGGGATCGGAATGTACAGCTTCTTGTGCACCTGGAAGTACTTGCCCAAAATCCTCATCTTCTTCGAGCCCACCTTCTCAGTCAGCATCTTGTTTTCCTTTTCCTCTGTTTTTGGTGTTTCTGTCTTCGCGTTGAAGTCTTTCCTCGAAACGTGCTGCACTTTCTCTTCAGCGGCCTTTTGTTTGCTGCTGCTGCCGCTCCCCGTGAAACCCTGAAGGATTCTCGCCCCCAGACCTTTCACTTTCGGGACCACGCTGCTTCCCTGCGTCGCTGAAATATTCGTCGATATGACGACGGTGTGCATTGTAGTGTCTTCTTGTACTTCGGTGATGCGGTTCAACGATTGGCTCTCTCTTAGTCTAGTCTCACCGTTTCTCCTCCGGCTGGCCTTGTGTCTTCGACCAAGTACCGCCTGAGTGCTCCCCGCAGCGTTTTTTCTGCCCCCCGTCGAGTTCGTGGTCCCGTTGCTCTTCGGTGCTTCCTGGGTGTTCTTGGTGTTTTGTGAGGTTAAGATGGTACCAATGCGTGCACTGTTCCCACTTGAAGCTCCCGTTCCTGTTCCTGGCTCTTGAGAATCGCTACTATCATCATGAGAATCTCTTCTACCTAAAAATTAATATTTAATTGAATTAAACTTGTTGGAAAATAAAGCACGGAATAGTAGAACCCTTGCCACCAAAACAATTGTGATCATTTATTATAATAATAAAAAAAAAACTGTTCAAACACTGTTCATTTTGAATCATTTAAGCAACCTAACTTTAATTAAGTCTTCCTCGTTTCTCCTACCTGGCAAAGGTTTTGCGTTCGTATTCAACTTGTGAGCCCTCTTCTTATGATTTTCACTATCATCATCGCTTGCATCTGACGAGCTACAAGAAGCAGTCCGGCTCTTATGAAACTTGGATCTCCTCTGTTCATAAGAAGTCCTGTTTTGATTGCGACTAACAAATTGCCTGGCCGTAGAGCGAATGACAGAATCACCCCCGTCTCCCTCCTCGAATATCTCGTTCAAAGGCCCCGCGTTCGTGTTCCTGATGGGCGAGGTCGGCATGGTTTTATACTTAGGAACAACCCGACACGACAGGGGGGACTGTGTTACGATCGGAATGGAGATGGTCGACGAGTCGGTGATTACAGTGGTCATGACGTTGCTCTCTGCTGATGATGGCAAAGTGTTCAAGCTCTTTCCTGTTCGCATTTTATTCGAGGAATCCGCCGATTTTAAGGGCGCCGCCTGCTTTAAAAGCTTGAGGTCCTCCAAGGGTTTCCGCCTCTCCTCCGACAGTCTTTCTTGTACGGCCAGGTTTAGCCTGCCTTCAGATCTCGAACCCCTTCGATTTAAGGAGCAGTGCGCAGAAGTCAGTTCTTCTCGCCCCGAGCAGCTTGATATGTCTTCTTCTTCTTCGTCCTCCTGCACGATGCTACACTTTCTTGATCTCTGAGTAAATAAAATAAATATTTAGGTACATAATAAAATTGATTTCTTTTGCAGGTATAACCTGTGGTAAATCGCCAGGTGTTCTAGGAACTGAGAGTAAACAAGGATTTGCGTTTGTGTTGTTTATATCTCCACGGTTGGGAGTGCTGGTGATTTGAGGTACTAAAAGGTGTTCGGGTCTTTTGCCTTTATTTACTGTATTTTCCTGTCGTTTGGCCCTTAGCTTGCGTTCTGCCAGCAAATAATACGTTGCGGTTATGTGATTGTACTCATTTTTATCCAGGCATCTACAATGAGTCATTTTAAATAAAATATCAAGACAACTAATTGGCGGCTCTTACTCTTGTATTTCCTCCTTCGTCGCAATCTTCCCGTTAACTATTTTCTGCACGATGAGATTATGGTCCTCTTCAGCCACCTGCTCTCTGGAGACCAAGGGCAGAGCGTCTAAATTCTGATTCTCCTTTTTGTTCATCGCCAGCCAAGGATGGGCGGAGATTTCAGCTAGCGTTGCCCTCTTCTCGGGGGCCTTGACAAGCATTCGAGCTATCAAACTACAACAACACACATTGATACACACACCACATCAACAAACAAGATTAGACACATACTCTTTGCATTGTTTTGAAACGTGTTGGGGAACCGTGTACTTGCAGTCCATGATCATCGTTAGGGTCTCAGAGTCGTTGGCCTCCTGAAACGGAGCTTGTCCGCATACTAACATGTACAAAATTACTCCTAAAGACCAAACGTCTGGAATTTAAAAATGATGGCAATCAAAATTATTTAAAAAAAATGAAGTAATCAAAATTATTTTTAAAAAATGAAGTAATCAAATAGGCACTAACCGACTGCAGGTGCATCGTAGGAATCCCCCAAGAGTATCTCGGGGGCTGAGTACGCTAAACTACCGCAAGATGTCTCTAGTTTCTGTCCGGGGCAGAATTTGTTGCTGAAGCCGAAGTCCGTCAACTTGACCACGCCCTGCTTTTGAAAGAAAACCACGTTTTCAGGCTTCAGGTCTCTGTGTACGACGTGCAACTGGTGGCAGTATGTGATGGCCCTCACGATCTGCCTGAAGTACTCGCGGGCGACCTGCTCAGAAAGGCCCGAGTCGTGCCGCATTATGTAGTCGTATAGGTCGCCGCCGTCGCCCAGTTCCAAAATCAGGTACAGTTTCGTGGCCGTGTCGATGACCTCGTAGAGTCGCACGACGTTTGGGTGTTGGACCAACTTCATACAGCGTACCTGGAGGGGAAGAAAAACCGGGTTGAATTTTTAAAAAAAAAACTTGGAAATATGTATTTGTGTTTGAGGCGAACGGCTACTTTTTGAATCATTTCTGGACCATCTTTTTCTTTCTCGGTTCACTCATTTTGTGGCAGCGCCATCTGTTAAACATATCATGGAAATAATTACTTTCTTTGAATTTCTTGCAATTTCATTACAATTTTCAAGTTAGAGTTTAATTAAAAAGAAAGCCGCCATTTATTATTAAACAATAACGGAAATAATTCTCCACATTTTGTATTATTATTGGCGTTTGATCAATCTAGAGATCAATCCAGTTGTATTAAGCAAGAGTTAAGCTCGGTGTCAATAAGTGTTAAAGAAAAACAGCGCCATCTGTGGTAAAGTAGGGAAACGATTTCATCATCTTATTTTTTGCCATTTTAAAAAATTCAAATTTTTTTTTTCTCTCCTAATATTCGCTTTCATTATTCATAGTCTATTTCGGTACAGATACAAAATAACACAATTAACAAATTTATATCCGAAAAAAGTCTCCAGATTTGGCAATAAAGCACTGAATTCCAAGAATTCGTCAGAAATTTCAAGAGAAATTTACCAGATCTAGTGTAAAAGTCACTAAGTTGACAACAGTGGAGAGTTCTAAACTTAGCAGTGTTACCAATAATCTAAAAAATATTTTCCTTTCAATGCTTGAATTCTTATAAATTTTCCTTTAACCAATTTTTTAACAAAATGAAAAGTCCATCCATCAATTTTTATACTTATTTATTAACTTAATTGGTCAACAAAATGTTGTCACTTCATTAAAATTCAAATCCCCTTGTTAATACCACAAATATTATTGTTATTTCGATTTCTGAACAAGACAAACATTCAAATGTAGTTGCTGCCTCGACGACAAAAAGAAAAAAAAAATCGAACAAAACGATGAAGAAATCCTAGAATGATCATCAGAGAGAATTGAGAGTGGAAAAACAGTCGACAATCGTTGCAGTCGTTAAATAAACGGTTATGTGTTTAATTATGGGATGACCCTCCCTCGTAAAAGCCGATTGAGTATTTTATTACCAATAAAATAAAAAAAATCAAATGACAGACCTAATTAATTATCCACGTTTGAAACCGTAGATGTTCACCTTGGAACACTATAATTTTCTAGTTCGTGCTAATGATGATTTAATTTCAGCGAAATTACTTACTCATAAACTGTCACATTTAAACGTATTGCCACTGGTATTGCATACTAATTTGGAAAACATCTTTTTTGCCATGCCATGCATAATGCAACTGCAATAAAAGATTAATTTTCTTAATTTAAACGAAGTATGAGCTTACACACTTAAAAATTTGAATCGTGTTTCGAATAGTTTGGATCTGAATTTCGTAGTTGTAAAAAAAAACACCTGACTTTTTGAATTTTTTATTGACATTTGACTCATTTGCAAACAACCATAATTCAATCCAAACAAGTTTTAAAAATAGAGAGATTCAAAGAAAAGAATGTCTGTTTTTGAATCAAAACAAGTTTGGATCAAGATTTTGTGAACGAAAGAAAGCACCTAATAATTTAATAAAAATTGTCGTTTTCTGTTTTATCGACATTCAAAGTAGGGTTACCAATCCGAGCGACTTTCGGCAAAATAGCGATTTAAAATATTCTCGTAGTTACATGCAGAGTTGGACATAAATGTAACAGAAAATAATCAGGCTAAAAGATAAGGAAAAACTCTTTTTGAATTTTCCATAAAATTTACTTTAAACAGGTTAAAAAAAATTTCTACTTTTACCGAACTTGTGTCCATACAGCTGGCGGTTTCTTTTTCTTTTTTATACTTGGCAACTACGACTGCATGTTTGAAAAGCAATTCTGAAAACAAACTTAACCTAACCTTTGCATTAAATCCAGTGTTGCCAATCTAGCGAATTTGGCATTAAATCTGGTGACTTTCTAACAGAAACTTCAAACGAATTTTGCGTATTCAGACATAATATCGAAAATTTAGTAATTTCGTAACCGACTTAGTGCCGAATCTAGCAACTATAATTGGAAATTCCAAGTTTATAAGAAATGGAAACAAAATTAATCAATTAGATGGCCCGCTACTTCATTTTTATTGCACATTGACAGTATTACAGGTTAGGTCGCGACATCTCGCAGCAATTTTTTTTTTTTTTGAGTTATTACATTTTGTATTGCTAGTACTGAAAAAAACAGAACATTTTTGAAACAACTTTTTTTTTAATTTGTCAGAAAATCCCTGTAGAACCGTACAGTGTTTCCGTTGAATCAGAAAAACTAGTTTGTGTTCGTAAGCTTCACTTTAATATCAACAACAAACATAATTTTCTACGTGCAACTTAAACGTGGGATGTGAAAATGTCATCCATTGTCATGGAAATTAATACAAACATTGGATTTCTTGTAACAGGTGAGCGAGACGCAAAATAAGTTAAACATCGTGTGCGAGTGAAAAAGATGCGATTACACGCAACGTTTACAGCAACATTTAGCAACTTAATATACCCGATAAATTTTGACTTTCTGCATTTGTTTCTAGTGACTTCTGTGAAAGCCTATTGCCAATACTGACAAGCTAAAATCTTTCGTGCAAAGAACAATGTTGTGAATGTTATTAGCTATTACAATACGAAACGTTTATGTGGATGTGGGGTAAGAACAAATAAAAGTTTTAATTAAATTCAGTGTTGCCACATAATAACGGATTCGTCGTTTTTCCAAACCTGTCAATTTTTTTAATTTTTTTAATTTTACCACACACCTCCTGAAAAAGGTGCGCCTTCGAGATTTCATCCAGTTTGCTCTTGTCGATAACTTTAACAGCGACTTTTTCCCCGGTGAAGACATGCTTAGCCAACTTGACGACTGCGAAATGTCCGCGTCCCAGAGTCTCCTCGAGATCGTAAAGCCCGGCGATTTTTCCATCGTAAACTCCGGAGCGTATACCTCCTCCACCACCACCGCCCCCTCCCAGGGGACTCGGTCCCAACGTCCCCAGCGTTCGATGCATTCCGTTGATCTGAAAAATTCCAATTTTAGTTTTTTTTTTTTTTAACATAATAGGGTACATGACAATAATATAAAATTATTAATTAAAGCTCTCTAATCGAGACTATAATCAATAGCACACGCGAAAACACCAAATTTGTACGCTGTTTCTATTTATTATTCTCTTAAATTAATAAATAAAATCGAAAATATTCAAATATAAATCACGTGGTATCGAAAGGCTTCCCATTCGTTGTGACGTCAGTGTTCATGCATTGTCCTTGACGTTTATGTTGCATGTCAAATAGTTTGAATGTTTGCTCTTAATATGTGCTGAAAAATATAGTTTTAATTTAAGCAACAATTACGAAGTGAATATCTTAAAGAAATTATTATATTTTTTTTACTTTGTTGGTGAGAAATTTGTGGTGGAAACGGGAACTTTTCGCCATTGAGAAGTAAGGTTGGTAACACTAAATTTTGTGAAACGCTTATAAATAATTTATTCGGAGTTCTTGCACAGGTATTTTTACATTATAGCACAGCACAATACTGATAATATGTTTAACTATTTATTGTAATAAGTTTTAAGTGTTCGTATTAATATTCACTTATTACGATTTGACAACATATGAACATTGACGTCACACGGTCAGAATGTGCGTTTTGGCGGGAATTTACTCAATTCAAATTTCTTTAATTTTTACGGCTTTAATATTCATTTATGAAAAAAAGAAATATATCTAAATTATCGTATTTTTACCTACTTTCAAATAAAATCTTTTAAAAAAAACCTATTATAGTGACAGGTGGCGGTGACAGGCAAAAGTGCAACAACGTAATAAATGTGAAGAAGCTATATAGGGAAAAAAAAAAGTTTCTCATGAACTACTTAGGCTGAGAGCAGGTTGTACGGTGTGGAACATTCTCGTACGATCGGAACTTGCGATGCGACGCCTCCACATTGTATTATTTATAAATAATGACGGACGCGGCGGCATCGCTGTGCTCCGGTGCTGGTGGGATTTGAAAGGAAGGGAGGGACACTAACTCAGCAGCAACATATGAATGAACTGCTGACGTCATCCGAGATATCCTTTTGTGGTAGTCCCGGTATATTCTCTCTGATTACGACTTCGACGCCGTCGTTTCACGTCGAGCAAATTAAACGGCGGCCTAACAATAAGCCTTTTAGCGAGACACTTTAATGAATGAAGATTTACGACGAACAATGAAATTTTTGAAACCGTCGGTTAAAGTACGCTGGAATTTTGTTATCTTTCAAATAAGTAACTTGCAATAAGCTTTGAAACCGTCAAGCGTTTTCTGTTGTTAGTATACACTTTTATCTTAGCGGACATTTCAAATTTGAAACGAACAGATGATATTACATTACACTCAGAAACAAAAAGAATTACAGTTTCCTGTAATTTTTCTTTCTCCAAATTGGCACGGCTTAAATGTGACTTCACGTATTTTACGCTTGTCAAAATAGAAAAAGCCTTCATGATCTTAAGCACAACTTGTGAAGTCGTATTTAAAAATAAAACCATTTTGAGACAGAACAATTACAGGAAGCTGTTTTGCCCACATTTTTTTTGCTTTTGACTGTACCACAAGCTTTTCGCAGTACTTTCATAATAGTTTTTAAAACAAAACATTTAAAACTGTTGAAAACAAAAACACTTCTGCAACATGCATTCTGTATCTGCCGGAATTCGCGGTTGCAAAACCACCTATCACCACCGGGCCTGTTGGCAACGTGCTCGGCGTGGCATGGTTCCAAAGGTGAAGCAGTTTCCGGCTCCGAGCAGACTACTTACATCACACCTAGCCGAAGCTTAATCACTTCTTCCGTTATCATCAGAATTGCAATGGAAAGCCTTGACAGCCCACGGCTAAACAAACGGCAAAGTAATCTGGGCAAGGTTGCCTGCCTGCACATGTGATGATGGAAAGTGGATTTTAATAAATTCCAGAGGATTCCAGAACGGCCAAGTCATTTTGCATATTTATTTAATTTAATATTTTTAATGGATCGATTCATAAAAAAAAATGTTGAAGTATCACGTCTTTCGTGTGGGTTCACCGAAAATGTATAAACAAATTGGCCGTTACGAATGCACGTAGCATGTATCATCTGGACTTTGACAGGACTTATTACAGAGATGACCTTTATTACATAATTTAATCAAGTGCTGTATCATATCTTTGGTGATACACGTGATGTACACTGCCGCTCGTAAGTATTTGGGCACCCTAATTTTGTGGCGCTGTTTAATTATTAAATAGTTAAATAGTTATCTGAGACAAACACTGTTTATTTTCCTTAATTTTATTCAAAGAACTTTATTATCTGCATAGCGAAATGCTCGTAATAATAATAGTCTACGCAGAAACCTCTGTTTTTTTGAATGTGTAAGTGCTTTCTTTCGCTTAAAAGTTTGAATCGCGTTTCGAATAGTTTGGACCTGAATTTCGTAGTTGTTGCAACAAAACACCTGACTTTTGAATTTTTGATTGACAATTCATTTGTAAACAACCATAATTCAATCCAAACAAGTTTTAAAAGTAGAGAGATTCAAAGCAAAGAATGTCTGTTTTTGAATCAAAACACGTTTGGATCACGATTTTGTGAGCGAAAGAAAGCACCTAAAATGTTCGTAAATATACCTTACTTTTCCTTAGTTCCGTTGCACGTCATCAGAGCAACAAACAGTCATGCCAACCACCGGCTACAAATGCAACCATATATACAGTAGTAATTTGCAGTGTTGACAAATTTTAATTGTGAAATTTACCCTACCTAACCTTAAAAAAGGAGTCCAATATTTACGACATTTCTTACTGCGAGCACGAAAATTTTACGAAATCTTGAATTTCTTTCATATTTAAATAAGAATACGTACACGTCTGCACGATAATTCTACTTATTAATACAAATTCCAAGCTGTTCTAAATATATGTTCACATTTCATGAATGTTCTGCATACGTTACACCCGGCAACGATGTCCAAATTCTACGCAGTGTCGCCAATCAACTCGATCAAAAATTCCTTTTTCGCCATACAGTATTTCCTTAGAATTCCCTAAATTAATGCGGTAAATTTAAATAGGAGGTTAAAGCCAAAATCACGATTATTAATACAAGTTTGTAAAAAAATTTCGGCTAAAACCTAACCTTGTAGGAATCAGAAGCTGTATTGCCAACTCATCAAATTTCAAGTTCACAAGTTCGAAGCGTTAAAAATCGTACTATCACGAGATGGCGCTTAATGAAAAAAAAAACAGATAAAAAAAATTATTACTGAATAGAAAAAGGTGGTGACGTTTTTCGAATGTAACGCGATCGTCACTTGTTTATGAATTATTGTTTCTAAGGTTGAAATTTGTTGTCAAACAATTCCGTTCCTTTTCGAACTTTTTCTTTCAATCGTCATTTGTTTCCATTTCCAAATATTTCTGCCCCTTTCTCAATATTTTTTTGGTGCCCGTATTGTTTAAAAGAAGACGTCGTTTTGAATTAATAATTTGTTTTTCTTTTCTTTTGTTTATCTCTCGAAATTATTTCGTTTCCTTTCGTTTTTCTTTGTGGTTTTCCACGATGAAATTTTCAACTATCATTTGTTTTTAGCCTCTTTTCTTCAGAAATTTTCATTTTGTAAATAGATATCATGATTATTATTATTAACCTTGAATGTTCCTTATTATTTTTTTAATTTTAAATCTACAATTCGTTTTGAGTCCTTTTCTTCTATATGTGTGATCGTCATTTGTTATTCTTAATTTAATCAGGATTTTTTTTTCATTTGTATTAGGTTTCTCGATTGTTAAAAAAAGTGTTTCTTTTTTAATTCTTCAAATAGTTATTATAATTTCATTGGAAATTTTAATTTTTCTACTTCGAACGTGTTTCTGGGTCTTTAAAAATGTTCTTGCTTTTCCTTTTTTATTGTTTAGGCATCCCTTTTCTGTCTTATTCTCGCAAAACGTAGCGATTATCATCTGTTTTCCCAAGAAGTTGTAAATTTTCCTAAATTTTAATGAGTTTTTGCAACTTTGATTTTTTTCCCTTTTGTTTGAAATTATCCCTGGATTTAACGACTTCTCCCTAAATTGGCAACATTGATTCTACGCCATCATTGTCGAATTAAAAGAAAAATAAGATATATAACAAATATTTTTTGTTGTTGCGTTCTACTCAAATTGCGTGTGTTCAATTACTTATGAGCGGTAGTGTACTTGTAATACTAATAACACAAATTTTAAAAGGTGTCCAGATAAGGTAAATTACCAATATTTTGAACATAATTACAATGTTTAGTTTATGATAATCGTGGGTAACTAGGAATTTAGTAAAAAAAATTACAGTTTTTGGGTATTTGAAAGAAGCTTGAAAAGGGTAGGTTGTGAGGGGCAAATTTGGCTGCCTTTAAATATCCCGTGCGTAAGGTACGTCTTCGCTAGATTCACGTTTTGTATTATACAGGATGTCCCAAAAATGTTTAGCTGATATAAACTATTATTATTATTTTTTTAATTTATTGTACCCTGTGGCCCATGTCATTTGTTTTAGAGTCTGGATATTTTAAATTTGACAGACGAAATGAATGCAATTTCGAATTCTTCAGAGGTCTGAAAATCTAGCTAATTAGTAAATAACGTCTTCGAACATTTTAATTGACACAAATTGAGGTATCATGCAGAGCAATAACAAAAATTTATGTATGTACCTATTTGTGCTTCCGAATGTAATTTGCGTTTACATAATTTAAGTAAGACCGCAGGACGGGTTTTAGAACTATTATTTACAGAGATTAAAAACATTCCAAAGTTTTGAGTAATCTCGTTGTTTACTCTAATTAGCTAGATTTTCGGGCATCTGAAGAATTCGAAACTGCATTTATTTCGTCTGTCAAATTTAAAATATCAATAACTCTAAAACAATGAGATCGTTCACTGAATTTTAACAATGATTTTAATCACTAGAAGTACAATATTTCAGATCAAAAACTAAATTCGGTAGAAAAAATTCAACAAGGAAATTTATTTAAGAGATATTCGATTTTAAATTTAATAAAATCGTTTGAAAAATTCAAATTGGCGCGTATACGAATTTGTGACGTCAATATATCCACAGGGGCTGGTTCAGGAATTGAAAAGAGCGCCTGTAAGTGATTTTGTATATTTTGGTTTTCGTTTCAAACGCCCAAAGTGCTCTCCCGTTAAAGTTTCTGAACGCAACCCAGCATCGAGGACTGAAAGAGACTGCGTCGTATAACATGTATTCGTGCATGTTTGAGTAATCTTGGAGTTTTCTATACGCATTCGTTTTCTAATTAGCTTAGCTCATTTTAAATTTCAAAACAGCTATTCGTTTCCCCTACAACTTTCATCTAATGGGCCACATTTCGTAGAGACATTTGACATCGATCAATGTGACAGCTGCGTTCAGCTTTTTTGAAACGAAGACCACCCTGTATGAAACGTAAACAGACATTTTCACTTCAGGTATTTCAGTGAAGAAAATAAAAACTGTCCAAACGTTTTCGTCTTAAAAAAAACAAAAGCAAGCAGTTGTTTTGGCCTCAGTTTTTTCTAGAAATTCTTCCAACATTCAAAACAAGTAAAAAACTCAGAAATACAAAAAGTTTATCCAAATTTGTAATAGTAAAACTTTGCTAAAAATATTTTATTTATTATACTAACGTACTTTTGAATTTATCAAATGTCAAAATGAGGATTGCTCTTAGAAAAACAAAGTTCACCTCAGTGGAGTTCTTAAAAGAAAGAAATTAACATACGACAAATTTCGTTGCATATATAGCGTGTTCCATCTCACCAAAGGTTCTTCATAGAATTACAAGGGAAAAAAACTAAATTATTGGGGTTCACAAGCTGCATTTAAAAAAAAAAACACCTTTAACGATAATTCACTTCTGGTAATATCGGAAATATATTGCCATCACGCGCACTAAAACCCCTAGGTGGGCGTGGTTGGTGGCGCTGCTTAGTACTATCTGCCTCAGTCGATTCAGGTTCATAACAATATCCCATCTCGCTCTTTTGATTATAGTTCACATATTTTCCGGGGCTGTTGTGAGCTTGTTGTGACTGTAAATGGCACTTTACCTGCACCCTACATTTACTGAATTAACTTTCTTTTTATTTAAATTAAGGGCCAATTTATTAATCCTACATCAAGTTTATCTCTTAAGTTCTTACATTTTTAGAATTTATGGATTGGATTTATGTTTCTTAGGTCCGAACATTCCACCTCTTTATAAATTTATCTACCACCTCGGAGGCAATTCCATTGGATATTATCTGGCAGATTAATTTATAAGTAGACGGAAAAATCGGATCTTAGTAACGTATAAATTATTTGATTTCGGTCAAACCAAAGCCAAATTAATCCCTCCTAACTCCTAATCGAAGGAAAACGCTTTAATTAACGTAATCCCGTCGTGCGACCGTCAAAAAAAAACGCCGTCGCCTTCTTAAGCCGAACCAACGTGCATCGCGTGCCAAGTCGAAAAAAAAAGAACTGTCTGAAACGTTTATATTGGTTTTAGAGTGTTTAGCATTCAGACATTTGCCGCCATTCATCAACTGCTAAAATATTCTTGACCGTCGGCCAAATCGTCTACGAACTCGTAATAATAACACCATTCAAAAGCTATTTTCGTAACGTACTATTCCGCTTTCTGCTGTAGAATTTACTATCCGGCAAAAATAACGAGGGGGCTTTGCATGTCTCACGAAATGATGCAAAAAAAAGTAAGGGCGAAAGGATGTATTTTTCTATTCTTGGTCATGAATAAAATAGTATGTATTATTTCCTCAGTGCAATATACTTACTGCACTTCAAAAATAATTCTCTTCCTCCTGATATAACTGAGTAGTCTATCGTCTTCTGCCCTTGCGGAATATACAATATACAAATTTACAGATACACACTAATCATGTTATAGTATTTTTTATCGCCGTGTAGATTTATTATAAGGCTTGTATACTTCGGGTTCTCGCGAGGACAGTATTAGAACTGTCAGGAGCATGCGCATTACAAAAAAAATCCAAAGTTTTTTATGCTGCGCGCATGCTCCTGGTCCTGGCGGTTCTAGAACGATTCTAGACTGTTCTTGCAGAACTCGAATAACATCAGAAACACCTAGTATTCATAAGTGTACATAATAAGAATAACAAGCTCTTTTTATACTTAGGGAAATTTTAAATTTAGATTTTATGGTATGTCCCAACAAGCATAATTACCTACAACTTTTACGCAAATCGACAGTTACATTGCGATCTCATTAACGGTTTGCGCTCATTAAATGCGGCCGCCAAGGTTAGATGCCAGGCGAGTTTCGAAATTTTTGGAATTGCAGCCGTTTATTTGCACAAGTCGTCGTCGTCGTCGTTGGGCGGGTTTAAGGTTTAATTCTTCGCGCGCCTGCCGTCGTGAATTGGGAAATAAATATATAACAGAGGCGAACGTCAGCCGGGGGGCAGGTGTGCTCGATTTCTAAAAATAACGTCCAAATTGCGATATCAAAAGGCGGCGGCGTGCACGATAAGAAATGCGCAGTTTGGCCTGCACTTCGACTTCGAATATCTGGTCTGGTCATCAAGGCGAAGTGTTGTTTGCTATCTGGTGAATGGGTTAAAAAAATTTGCACGTGAATAAGGTTTTGCAACTGTGTTATCCACGTGATAACTGGTTTGGTTATCAATGCATACAATGAAATCGAATGTTGCTCAAGCACAATTAGTTCGATTAAACACTTTCATGATAAAACATTTTTTTTCCCGATCGCCTATTTATCTACATTGCGATGGTTTTAAAAACGTTCGGGTCACAAATCATGATGTTTTTGACAGTTTTAAAACCAAAATGGTGAAGGCGCAAGGAGGTTTCCCTGGGACATTACTTTTGTTTTCGACTATACATATAGAGGTTACTTACAACCGTGCTTACAATATCCTAATAGGTTAGAGGTTAGACCGTCTCGAAAGTACAAAGACGGTTAAATTCTTGTTGTTAATACTTGGGTCTTGTAAAGTTGTGCAAAAAACTCCTCCATTTGCGTCCAATTTTGAAATGGTTCAAGACAACTGAAAATTATCAATTTCGAAAACAACGAATATTTTATTTATTTACCGTAGATCGCCAGAAAACTCAACGTGTGCTTTTGTATTAAATTCTTGATGAATCTAAAAGAAATAGGTTAGGTTTTTTTACAGCCAACCACTGTCGCCAAACTTAGAAATTGTTTCAGACAAACTTACTCACTCTTTTTTACGTTGGAGAAAAATATTTATTGACGGAATAAAAAAAAAATATGAAAAAAGAAACGTGAAACGAAATGAACTTAATTTCTCTTATGATTCTTTATAAAGTGAGAGCAAAAAAAAACTATTCGTGGTATCACTGTCACTCATTTGGTGACTTTCTGATGAAATTTCAAACAAAAAATTAATACATACCTAGTGATTTTTGTCTTTCATAATAACTATGTAAGTATTAGATTATTTTTTGAAATTTTTAAGTACAGTCAATTAATTATGGTTGTCATTGGCTGTCAAAGATTTATACCTATTTTATTAAAAAAAAACAAAGAGATTGGTGTCTTAATTTTAAATACGTCTGGCATAAAATTGGGTATTAACATCTGATTTTTTTTTTTTAATTTGTAGAATTAAAACTGACGTTTTGAGTGACAGTATCAACCAAAATCTAATGCTTGCGACTGTATATGCATAACTTGTAATAAAAATAATTATTGGTGATGTTTGTCAAGCATAAAAATCGAGCTCTTTATGTACCAACAAAATCTGTAAATAAATGTCCAATGTTGCCAACCTAGTGGTTTTGACACTGCCTTTCCGCTAAAATTTTCAGACACTAACTTTAGTAATGTCACGATTAGTTTAGTGACAAGTTTCCTTTGGCAACAATTTTAACCAAACCACTCAAGATTTAATACTGCGTATAAAAGCAATGAAATCAAATTTGCGTATAAAATTTGTGTCAGTTGTTTTTGACACTTTGTGGTGACATCTGACATTTGTCATTCATAAAACAGTCACCATTGTTCGCCAAGCGTAAAAATCGCGTTCTTATTTTTCAAGAATGAAATCTTTATGCATATTTTGCTCTTTTATTATCGCTTCTATTTTTTTTTTTTTTTAATGTAAAAGAGAAGACGAAATGTTTTCTTATGTTCATTCAAATCGTCAACCACATTTTTTATGCTTTTTGCATATGTTAAACAATCGATTATCTTTTGTTTGTATTTTTGACAAAAACAATCAACTCTGATTTTCTTTTGTAATTTCTTCGCGGAATTTACTCACGCCAGTGTTGCCAATACGTTTAAGGGTAGATCTTTTCAGTTGCCTGCTAAATTTAGTCGACAAACAACTTGATTTTTTGAATTGTTTTCATGGCAGTCCTTGACATGACATTTCGTTTGATCGGCACTTGTCAAAACACTGTAATGTAAGACTTAGGTTGGTACATCCAAACACGCAAGGTACATCCAAACAGAAAAATGGGGTCGTTTCTAATCAAAACAACTTCAGTTATATTACTGCCTGTCAAACTTGTCAAAGTGAAGTGTCGACAAAAGAACGATCAAGGTTTTGAAGTACCCTGTACATATAAAACTTTTTCTTTCTTTTTCTAATTTGAAGGTGGGTCCAAAATAAATTTTTGCATATCTTTCATATTTTCTTTTCATTTATAACAACAAAATTACCAGTTATTAAAAAATCCCTCCAAACAGGGATTCAAACCTTCTAGCTGACTGCATTGATGTCAATCTGCCTATAATAGGCCTACAATTGTTACTTTTCGTGTTTTAAAAACCACCTATACGTAATGAATTTCCGTGGTTCACAAGACTATCACATTTACTTTCTTTCCATGAACCGGAAGTACTGGTTTATTTACGGAATGTGTCAAATCTAATGGAGTGGGGATTCCCCCGAATTTCTTTTTTAAAGATAACGCTTATTACTATTTACCCTTGTTTAAGTAAGATTACGCATAATCTCGCTTAATACGGTTTATTTAAAAGTAAGAGTCGGTTTAGACCTGGCAACAATGCGCCGATACATTTTTGACAGTCGAGGTTAAGTACCTGTCAAATAATAAGCATTTTTTTTTTGTCGCCCCATTCCCGTCCATTCACTCATATACCGATATGCCCCCCCGTTTAAGCCGAACCCCACTAACCTTACTTCGATTCATTGATTTTATAGCGATAGTGATTTCCGCCGAGCACTAAAAACTTGCATTCATTCTACGTGCGTTTTTAAAATCGCCTGGGTTATAAAATTCAGGCGTGCTTGAGATTCTTTCGGGTAGAGGAGATCACGCTCAGACGCACCTGAACAATTTCCGTTCACGTTTTGAATATCTAAACCTGCACGACAAAAATCTATACGCCCTACTTTCGGCCGCACGAAAAGAGGAAATTCACTAGCGGATGCCAATGCTAAAAAGCCATCGAGACCGTCTTTCTTCTCGGATACCCACATTTAAACGGATAGCGCCAGATAGATAGAACAAGCAAGCCCAAAAAACAACTCACACTTTACAAACGAGGCCGGAGTTATTTTTGCTTCACGCTGGTCGGCATTCACGTAGAACACAAGCTCGAATCCGGCTGTCGGGCTCGCACATTTTCACGCACTTGAACTCGACTAACCGCACGGAATTAAAGAAACACTAATGCTTGTTTACTGTTTAACACATCGATCGTGATTTTATACTGAGAAATTTTGACATCAAGTGTTACGGTGTATATTAGCAGAATATGCAGTGTTTAGTGTAAACAATCGACAACAGAGTGCGCCACCAGACTAGCGGCTAAATTAGTAGGTGCTATTTTACATAATGCTTTGCAAATAACCAGTAATTATGTAAAGTGTATTTAACAATTAGCTAACCGTATCTCACATTCGAGAACAAACAATGAAACTCAGCCGTTTTCTCAATATTGTCAGGCATTGATTGTTACACGTTCCTGAAGTTTGCAACTTACAAGAGCAGTATTTTCGCAAAAAATTGAAAAGAGAAGAAGAAATTTGATTAAAACACAACATTCAATGAGTCTTAAACAAAACAAGCAGGCAATTTATCTGTTATTTTTTTTTAAATCACGGAATTTCTTTTGATGAACTTAGAATGTAGTACAGCTTATCGCCCACAGATGTCCAATTCAGCGATGAGTTTTCGGCGGGAGTTCGGTAAATTCAAATTTCAATAGAGGTTTGGAGCACATGTTAGTTTGTTCAATAAATACTAAACGATTCATTTTGGTTTTTCTTTCATAAATCTTGCTAGGAGAACACTTTTTTTAACTTTTACGTTCAGGTCTGTTCAATATTTTGTTTGACAGTGCTGCTGTAAACGACAAGAATTGAAATGAATTAGAACGGTTTGCTTTAAAATATAAATTAGAAATAAAATGATTCACATGATCCTAAAATTTTAGCTTATTACAAAACAAAGTGATTTTTTAACTTTTGTAATTCTAGTGAATGTCTTAAATATAGGCAACCAAGTTGCCATTTTAAATTATATTAGCCAAGCGGTCACGATGATAACTACGTAATACAGGGTGTTATTTTATGTTCGTCATTAATTAATACCTCAAATTTTACTTCGTAAAAACGATTTATTCTTCAAATTTTCATTTTAATTCGATGTTTAAAAATGCGTTTAAAAACACTCGGAACGCTTTATTTCTTTAGTGTTTATTTCTCTCACTCTTACATGCAATGAAGCGCAGTCGCTTTCACATTTTTCGATTACCGAAAATTCGTAGAAAACTATCACTGTCACATCCTTAGATAAGGAAAGAGAGAGAACGGCGTACGCCGGATCTAACACATGAGCGAAAATTATTACTAATGCTATTACTAGCGAACGGAATTATATATTTCGTTCGATTAAATATAAACGAGGCGGCAAACGTGTAACACTGCAGCGACGTGTGAATGCACACACTCTCTTTGCCGCCTCGTTCGAAATAAACCCGAGCAGAATATATAATTCCGTCCTGTAGCTATTACCAAACAATCGCGTGAATTTCGGTGTTTTTGTTGTAATAGTGAATTGGTCCGGATTTTCGCTAGGTCCCAAACCCAAAAATTTACTCACTATTTAACTGATAGGAAGGACAACCGAAAATTGGATGAAAAAGAGTGCCATTAAAAAATAATGATGACGTCACAGCAGAAAAACAAATGCCGACCAAGAAAAGATGAAATAAACAAAATTTGAGCTTGGTGAGTGGTTTATGACCAATTTGTATATAAAAATAAATACATTTTTTTTTATTAAAGTGATTTTTTTAAATGTCTTCCTCGTTCGGATTTTATCCGGATTTTTAAGTAGCCTTGATTCGCACAAATAACATTATTGGAAACTTTATTAGAAAGTCGGCCCTTAATGTCAATTTGCTTAAGTAAGTGTAGATGGCGCTGGTATTTCTGAGTGTTTTGTAAGTGTCAAAATGCTCTTTTTCAAATTTGAATTTTAGTGAAAAAAAAAAATTATGGCCCGTTTTGAATGATCTTTACTCGATATTAGTTTTGCCTCAAAATTAACCAATCCTCGACTTTGATTGGCGATGAACTGTTAATTAATCTTTTTTCGCACACGTCCTCAAAATTGGTGGTCAAATCAAATCAAAATAGGAAGCTGTGCCCAAAATAAAAGACAGGACTAAAAACGTCAACCGATTAGATCGAAATATACAACCCCCCAGGCGTACTACCACATATTTTAGGAAAGATTTTAGCCCGTGAATATGGACTTCAACATGAAGCTGCGGAAGGTACCTTCGCGGACGAAGACCCCGAGGTTGCTGGCGGGCCAGAGCAGGGCAAAGTCGGCCAGGAAAAGGACCGCTTCCAAGAACCGCAAGTGCGTCTGCATGCCGCAAGTCTTCGGGCCCGTCGAATTTCCACCCGTTTGGACGGAATTTCGACTCAACAACCAACTGTGCGACGGAATTATTCGCTGTGAAGATGGGACGGAACGCAGGGTACACAGGGCTATAATATCAGCCGTTAGTCCTTATTTTAAGGTGGGTACACCTCCTCATCTTTAAAGTGAAGAAAATTTACGACCCAATTGGTTTGTTCTAGGCCTTATTCACAAATTCTATAAATAGAAACCAACCTGAAGCGACGGAAGCGAGGATGAAAGCCCCGGGACACATCATAGATAAAATAATGGATTTTGCATACACCGGAAGCTGCAAGATCACACCTGATAATGTGGAACTCCTTTTGAGATACGCCGACCAATTTGAGGTCCTAGGAGTGGTCCAATTGTGTTGCCAGTTCGTTTTAGGTGTGTACTCACACCAATAAATTGGGGCAAACAACTTCCTTCTTTTTGTTTTTTTCCCCCAGAACATCTACGCCCCCACAACTGCATAGGAATTTTACGCTTCGCAAGGCATTACTTCTGTAAAGACTTGGAGCGGCGGGGTCGACTGTACGTGAGGCATAACTTCACGGAGCTGGTCAAAGAGAGCAAGGAGTTCGCGTCGTTAGAGGTAGAAGAACTCATCGATATATTACAGGACGATGAGCTGAACGTCAAAAACGAAGAGGTTGTTTTTGACGCCGTCCAAAAATGGATCGACGAAGATCCACCCGGTAGAAAAATCTATTTGTTGGACCTGCTGAAGTGCGTGAGGTTGGGGACGCTCTCGTCTGACTTCGTGCGGAACATACTCAAATGGGACCTCGTTCAAGAAAATCAGGTAAGCCGCTCGTTACTGACGGTGCCATGGGGGTTGTTAAGCTGATGGGTTTTAGCTGTGCCAAGAATACCTTCAACCCATCATCGAGCTCATAGAGAATCTCAGCTCGGAACTCGACGCAGTAAACAACATCCTCCTCAGGCCGAGAATCCCCTACGACGTTTTATTTGCGGTGGGCGGATGGAGCGCGGGGAGTCCCACGAATTTCATTGAAACCTACGACACCAGGGCTGATAGGTGGTTGCTCTCCACCGACACCGATTCCGTGCCGAGGGCTTACCACGGGCTTTGCACCCTCGGCGGCCTTATCTACATGATCGGGGGTTTCGACGGTAACGAACACTTCAACACAGTCAGATGTTTCGACCCTGTAACCCATACGTGGAGGGAATGCGCCTGCATGTACTACCCCAGGTGTTACGTCAGCGTGGTGATGCACGATGGTAAAATTTATGCGATGGGTGGTTACAACGGTCGTATTCGGATGAATTCGGCGGAAAGGTACGACCCGGACTCCAACCAATGGGAGTTGATTTCGCCCATGCAGAGGCAACGCTCGGATGCGAGCGCTGCGGCGCTCGACGATAAAGTAAGTTATGATTAGAGGCCGGAGTTGCATATTTTGAATGATATTTTACTTATTGAAGAAGAGACAAATTTATTTTTTATTTTTTTCGAAATCATCTTGGGATCATCCACTTTTTTTCCAAATTAGTTTACGCTAGTTCTTGGTGTGATCAAAGAATATTTTCTGAAAACCAGATGAGCGCGAGGGTGGAAAGAACCTCGCACACACAAACCGCATAGTGAAATTGATGATTTTAGCGCCCCTCGACCCCTGCGTTGTTATTCTATACTCGTTGCCCCCCACAGAGAAGATATGAAGAAAACGTTTCGCGCTGTTTAGGCCGTTCGCCTTTAAGTGCTCGCGCGGCAGCTAGAAAACTTGAAAAAAAAAAGTGAAGGAGAATGTGTAAAAAAAGTGAAGGAAAATGTTTTTTCCAGATATTCTAGGAATTACCATTTTTACAAGATATCCTCGAAATTTCCGTTTTCTTTTAACCAGACATCCTAGGAATCGCCGGCTTTTAACCATGACGTCAAAATATATCACCAATCATTGAAATTAATTTTTTTGTTTCGTCCAGATTTACATCGTGGGAGGTTTCAACGGACAAGAGGTGATGAGTTCCGCAGAAGTTTACGACACACTCACCAACCAATGGTCTTTCATTCCTCACATGCTGTCAGCTCGCTCTGGCGTCTCCCTGGTGGCCTTCAAAAACAGCCTCTACGCCCTCGGCGGATTCAACGGATTCACCAGGCTGACCAGCGGCGAAAAATACTTACCTGGCCAGTCGACCAGTTGGGTGGGAATCGCGGAAATGTTCAGCCCAAGGAGCAATTTCGCCACTGTAGTATTGGACGACCTGATTTTCGTGATAGGAGGTTTTAACGGTACGAATATTTTATATTAATATAATACACGAAATGGCACAAGTTATTTTTTAAATGGTAGGAATTTAACACTCCCTTTTTTTGATATTAAGCTGGAATCAGTTAGGTCCGTACGATTACATAATTCACCGTTTTTGTTTTGGTTTTAAAATCATCCCCCAAGATGGCAAATCTTGCATAAAACATCGAATCTGATTGGTCGCATCAGTATTGTACTAATTTGATTTCGAATGGGTGGATGGTGAATTATTTAAATCGTCCGTGTAGAACCGATTTCAGTTTGTGTCAGCAAAAACGAGTGTAAATTTCTAGATCGGTTCGTGGCAGGTTCGACCACCATCAACTTCGTGGAATGCTACGACGCCGAGAACAACGAGTGGTTCGACGCCGCCCCCATGAACCTGAACCGCTCGGCGCTGAGCGCTTGCGTCATCAGCGGCCTGCCCAACGCCAAGGACTACTCCCTGGTCGGAAGGAACCAAACGGAGCTGGGCCAGGGAGCTGGAGTGCGCGTGCACTGAACCGACCCCCCCAAAAACCATCTACCATCTGTTCTTCGGATGTTTCTTGCTTGTAATTTTAACAAATTTGTGTGAACGCATTGTGGTGTCGCCTTTTTATTTATACTGTAAACTTTTTTTCTTTTTTCAAATAAATTTGTCACTTTTGGACACATTAAATCCCTGCTCTGTTTATTGTAAGCGTCAATGCTTAAAAGTACTTTCGAATTCAAATTAGAGAAAGAGGAAATAACAGAAAATTTATTGCATCAGAGTGAGTCCACCTGTTATGAATGAACTCCTTGGTGCACCCTCGACCGTCGCGACGCTAGGGCGCGGCCGTCTCTCAGTTCGTTGTTAAAACGCCGCTTCGCCGGCGTCGACTGCAACAAACCGTGCGTCACCCCAAACACTCTTTCATTTCGAAATCATACTCTTTCATTTCGAAATCATAACAGAAAGTCGCCCTCTTAACGCCTGTTTGTGTCAAGACGCCGGCAGAAAAGTCGTTCTCGCATGGATTTAAAGGGTAAAGTTGCACTCGTCACCGGGGGTGCTTCCGGCTACGGAAGGGAGTACTGCATCGAATTATTTAAACAGGGATGTAAGGTTAGTAGCTAAAATCAAATCAAATGGTGGAGTCGTATTTAGTGCCCAACCCCCAACGTAAATCAGTGGTAGTCAATGTGAATGAACCCCCATACACAGAATCAATCGAGACGATCAAATTTCAAAAATTCTTTTGGTTTGTTCATGCTGATAATCCAGCTTTTTTTCTTGTAGGTATCCATTTGTGATATCAACACAGACGAGGGAGAAGATTTGTATCATCAACTGTCCAAACAGGCTAAGGATCGTGTGATTTATTGTCCTTGCGATGTTACGGATTATCCACAGTTTGAAGGTAATTTAAAAATAATTTAAATAATTTCCGTTGTATTAAGCATTTCTTAATACTTCTTGATTCCTTAATAATAAAAAAAATGATTCCTCAACTCTTTAAAAAGCAACAACAACCTTTTATTAAAAGATGATCATGTTTGGTGTCCTTCCTTAATCCTTCCAAAATCCGCTAAGATTTTTTTCAATAGTTAAATCATTAAAAAAACACCGAAGTCAACACCGTTTACAAAATCAAGCCTGAGTCATCGCGTAGAAATATCACCCTCAGAGAGTATTATCCAATTTCTTTTCAAGTCGGGGTATTCTCCCCA
The DNA here is from genome assembly GCA_036172665.1 of Prosopocoilus inquinatus. NCBI lineage: Eukaryota > Metazoa > Arthropoda > Insecta > Coleoptera > Lucanidae > Prosopocoilus > Prosopocoilus inquinatus. Next base: position 8,018,502 of record CM069873.1, read on the forward strand.
CCTAATGAATCAGGCCTGTATGAATCGGGCATTGCTGAAGTTCAAATTCGTTAAGTCTTCGGTTGTACCTTGATTAATTACTCGTTTTTTTTTAATTACTTTCCTTATCCACCTAAATGAACGAATTCCTTTGAAGTAATGAAACTTAGTTCCATCAATAAACCCTTCTCGTCTTGCAGAGGCTTTCCAAACGACGATATCTAAATTAGGCGGCGTCGACATAGTCATTAACAACGCGTCGGTGATGAACGACAGACTTTGGGAACTGGAAGTGGACGTCAACCTTGTACGTCGTAAATAACATAATAACAAGTTCATCAAGTTGCCTTTGACTTTTTTTTTGACAGATGACAGCTGTCAAATCCAAATGCAGTTTTTGCTCATAACCTAACGTGCTTCACAAGGTCATGGAAAATTCAGAGGCTACTTGATGCATTTTTTAACTGAACACTTGCATCTTTTATGAGATTATTTTGCAGAACGGCGTCATCAGGGGCTTGCTCCTCGCCTTTCGTTTCTTGGGGCGCGACCGGGGCGGGCCGGGAGGCATCGTCGTCAACGGCGGCTCGAGTTCCAGTAAGCACCCCCTGGTTTCACTTCCGGTCTTCACCGCCACCAAGCACGCGGTTGCCGCCCTCACGAGGACGTACGGCGACCAGTATCACGTAAATCTGACCGGGGTGCGGGTCATAGCAGTGTGTCCTTCCCCCACAGAGAGCGCCCTGCAAGGCGATGCGAGGAAGAGGCTCGTCAGCGGAGAGTACGAGCAAGCGTGGAAGAAGGATATCGGCGAGACAGTTCCAGTCAAGTAAGTACTGGATTGACAGGAACCTAACTTTAAAAAAAAATCACCACAATTTTGATAGGTATAGTCGCAAGCAAAAATTTGACAGAATCGTTTCCAAATTATAAATACCTTCTTGTCGGGGGTGCGGTAGATTTTTTATTAATTTGACAAATTATAGAATGACAGTTACGAACATTTATCATTGCACAGATACAATAGCGACATCTTACGATCACTTTTTGACCTGACAGGGCTGAAACAGCTGTAAAGAGGCTGCGCGAGGTTTTCACTGCAATCAAAAACGATTTGCACAAATTTTTTAAAAAAATTAATCATTGCATCAAAAAAAACAGTGAGTGAGACAGAGTTGAGCAAAAGTGTGAGGGAGAGCGACTGCGTTTTACTGCATGTAAGAGTGAGAAAAGAGAACACTCCTAGAGCTCCAATCGTCAACTAGAATTTGGTTACTGACGACGACTGACAATCAATTCGTTTACAGTTTTCTGTAATTTTACATTCTCAAAATGCTTTTGTTTAAATACGATTTCACAAATTTTATGAAAGTTTTGGGCTTGTCAAATCTAAAAACTTTCAAAACTTTTAAGTGACACCTGTGAAGTCGCATTTAAACTATACCATTTTAGAAGAAAAAAACTACAGGAAACTGTAATTGTCTACCATTTTTTTTTGCTTTCGACTCTACCTTCAAACTGCTTTTCCTGCCTTGGAGATTTGAAGAATAGGATATTTGGGGATTACTGTCATTGACTATCGTCGTTGACTTGACAACATTCTCGGTTATCGTTGATCACGTGATCAATGAAAACCAATAGCAGCAATCCCCAAATATGTACCCAATCTTCCAAGCAGGAGAAGTAGCTTTACTGTTGTCCAAAAAGTTATTGGAATTACAATTTCGACATTTAAGTTGTTTTGTTTTGTAAATATAATTGTTTATTAATTTGTTGCAGATCCGAATACGTTGCCAAATGTATGACTGACTTAATAAAGAAGGCACCGAGTGGAACCAGCTGGTTAATAGAAAACTCTCAGGCTCCCAAAGAACTCTCCCTGTTTCCTTAGGATACGTCAAGTAGGGGTGTTTTCCCCGCGCGAATTTCGACGGTGAACCCCCGAGAAATATCAACAACAAGAACATCAAACGTGACAACATCATTCCGACATTTACTTTTCCGTACGCTCTTGCTTCGCGAGCACTATTTTTAATACTATTGCGTTATCTTTGTTACGGGCTTTTCTACTTTTGCTGTAAGTACATTTGTATAACTAGACATAGGACGTACTGTATGTATAATAATATGAACGAGGTGAACGTTTAGGGGATAATAATTTATCGGCACCGGAATCTTTGGAGAACGATGATTACTTTGTGAAACTTTACCTTTGTAAAAATTATTATCGCTTTTTTTAAATTTTTGGAATATATATTGTAGCTTCTAAACTTTTTTAATAAAAAAAAAACAAATTGTGAAATTCAAGATGTGTGTGTGTGTGTGTGTGTTGCCGTCCAGATCCAAGCCCGGATTTAAATCTCAGTCGCCCTGCTGCACTTTCGTTTTGCGCAAGCCAAACTTCAAAACCAAATTGTCAAGTCATTTTAAATGTTATTTCTTCAAAATTCGCGTGTGACCTAAGACCTAAGATGAGACGCCTCTTCGAAGTATTCACGCGAAACCCGGCCCTTTTAAAACAGTAAGCCATCGCATATACCCAGTAAAGTAGATGACGATTACGTATTTCGACAGGTCATGGGAAAAATGTCTCGCCAGGAAGCTACATAACACTTCATCGTTATCTGCCAATACATGCGACAGTGAATGGTAAATCTTAACCCAAAATTAAATTAAAAAAGTTAAAAGGGAATGCTGCGTTTTAGTTATGGAAGCGAACAAAGGACCGAGATGGATCCAGCGTGTAAAGTGGCCCTGATTACAGGAGGGGCCACCGGAATAGGTTTTGGCATTGCCACGCACATTCTTAAAGCAGGGGCGAAATGCGTGGTGATTACGGGCCTGGATTCAAGCAAGGGCAAAGACGCCGTTCACAAACTCAACAACGCTTTCGGAAAGAACAAGGCGATGTTCATCAACAGCAACGTTACATGCATGGTACAATTCGAAGGTACTGACTCACAACTAACCACTTAAGAGAAAAATTTACCAAAACGTCTTGCAGAGACTTTCAAGACTGTGGTAGAATGCTACAAGCAGTTGGACATTGTCATCAACTGTGCGGGTATTTTGGACGGTAAAAATTGGGAAAGGGAAATCGTCACCAATATTGTAAGAGTCTGCCCTCATTCATTTGTAATTACAGTCTTTTTCTTTTGGTTTTCCCATTTTGTCAATTTCCCAAATCATTTTCCAGTTTCGGAAATGTCACGTCACGCATCAAATAGGAAAGTCATTAAAAAAAAAAAATGGGGAAATATAATACTTGACAAAAGGGGAAAACCAAAAGAAAAAGACCATAACATGTCCTTTGCAAGAAAAAAAGTGTTCTAGGTAGGCACGATTCGAGGAACATTACTAGCGTACCGTTACGTGGGCAAAGAAGGTTCTGGCAAGGGGGGTGTTATAATAAACGTCGCGTGTATAGGTGGCGTTTTGCCTCTACCCCCAATCCCAACGTACTGCGCTTGTCAACACGCCATCGTAGGCCTGTCCAGGAGTTTCGGAGACCCCATACACGTCCACAAATCCGGAGTCAGGGTGGTGCAGCTTTTGACCGGGGCAACTCAAACCGAGTTTCTTAAGGACTTAGAAAACAAGGCCATGTCGCCGTATTTGGGGGCGAAACTCGCGGAAGCCGTAGCCAAGGCCAAGAAACAAAGACCAGAGGCGTGCGGGCAAGCCGTCATTCATTTAATTACGTGCGCCCCAACCGGAACGGTGTGGGCAGTCGAGGGTTCAAGGCTGTTCGAGCTTGAGATACCGCACTGGGGGACTTACAGAAAACTGGCCGCCCAGTACATCTGAAATTCTTTTAGGATATTGAAAATCTTGTGGATATTGTCGATTGCCTTTTAAATATTAAAAAAAAAAAAAATTTACCGGCGTTTACACAAATCACTGTCGTTTTATGTCTGTAGAAAAAAAACTTGAATATACCAAGAATATTATTTGTTTAAAATGTAATAATCAGACATAGGATGTTTCGGTGTGTTGCATGCGTTGTAAATACATCATTATTCATTGGTCCGCGAACTGCGTAACTAAAGCAACGCCCGAAACGTCCCAAGTCTGATAATAATTGTGTTTGTTTTAGTTGAAAGGCAGTTGAAAGAGTAACTGAAAGTTTGCTCTTAAATCTAAACTTGCAAACTTGAACAAACAGGATCAATAAGGATGATTTAAAATGGGCGTGGTTGCATAAATTTAAAAATTTACTTAGGCTAGCATTGACATGTTCAATTTTCCCATTCATTGATTAGTCAGGTGATTTAGGTATTAGGACAGTTGGTTTGACGATTTCGTGCAATTTGACACTTCACTAATCTCGCCCTTTACATTACTTTTACGACAACGGGCGAACTTTTCATTGAATCATACTTAATCAAAAGATCGTCCGTTGTCTTGAAAATAATGTAAACGCAAGACTTGTTGAAACTTGTTGCTGAGCGAGTTTCAGAATATCCAAATTAAAAACCCTGAATGAGAAAGAAGCGATTACGCATTGTAACGGAAAACGTTTGTAAAAAATTAATTTGTGCTTATAAATACAAAGGTGACAGCTGGAAATTGAAAATGCAGTGCAGTGTTACCACCTCAAGGAATACATCCATAAGGGTAAACGATTTTTTTCCTAAAAAAAAAAGATTTTCATGTTTTATACCATAAAAGAAACTGGAAGCTAAGAGCACCTAACAGACAGCTACACAGTTACACTTTTATGTATTTAAGGTTTCAGATATCCACTCAAGTAATAATTCGTTTATGTTTTGAAATAGAAGGGAGCAATTTTGAGCATATTTCGTAATCGAAAATTTATTTATAAAACAATCATAATCCGTTTGAAATTGTGACGCCTTAGAAATTAAAGATAGGCAACCCATTTCACTTCTTCGAGTACCCATTGCCTACTCCAGGGTTTCCATTTTACTTCCACAGAAACATTCCCAGACTTTTCCAGGATTTCCAGGGATTATTTATACAAAAAAACTTACACTATCGACTGCGATTAAGCAACTTTCCTGATTATTACGTAATTGTGGAAAATTTTTTTCTGGTTTCAGAACAGAAGTAACAGATGTACAAAAATTGGTAATGTACTCCTATTTAATTTCTTATTATCATGTGTATTGTGTAAAAAACTGTTGAATTACCTTTAAAAAATATAAGCAATCAATTTTAATAACATGCCTGTTCGTTTAAAAAACAATAAATTAAATTTTTCAATAAGCAACATTTTAATATAGGCAACTCGACGAACATAGCCGCTTGTATGGTTGCCTATACTCAAAACCTCAAAAGCAACTTTCTTGTTAAAAATATCGTAAACTTATTCGTAATTTACTTAGGTTATGCAAATCTCCTAATTTTTTTAATATTTAAAACATTTTCCATTTTTTTTCTTCTAATTTTAGAAAACAAACTGGCATACAAGTTTCCAGTTTTTCAATTAATTTCACTGACTTTTTCATTGAAACAGGCAAAAACCCTGACTTTCCCCTGACACTATCAACCTTTCCACAATTCCCCAGTTTTCCTCAGTTTTCCCGGAGAATGAGAACGATTTAAAATTAATAAATGCACTCCATAACTTTTCTAAGCGTCCGTTAAAATGTGTCTTTACACTTATGCATGTATTAAATAATTTTTATTCCTTAATACATACAAATAGACCTATATATATGCCATAAATATATAATAAATGTTGACATTACAACACAGATATAAATACTGATGAATTCTTTAAGAATGAAAAACAATTCAGTTAATATGAAGGAAGTTAGTAAATGATAACTGGCCAGTTAGTTAAAGGATACGCAAATAAAAAAATAGAATTAAAGAAAAACTTACAGTAATAATACGTTTTTGTTAATCACTGTCGGCCTCTCCGGTATTCCCCCCGGCCGATTTAATAAGTAAAGGCATGCATGTTTTATCCTCCAGCATTCCATGCTCAACCAAATATCCCTGTACGTCTTCTGTACAAAAATCATCGCCCAGATCATCAGACAATCGAACGAAATTGCCCACTAGTTGCCCAGCTTTATAAATCAGCAAAGCAGGGACGCCGTTCATCTTAAAATCCGCGCTCATACCAGCCAGTGTACTGATGATTGTGCAGAACTTTACGTCATCGTACAGTTTACTGAGATCGTTAAGGCAAAGGTTCATTGTCCGGCATGCTTCAACCCTCTCTTCGTATATGTGGATGATAACCGTGACGTTTCGATTTTCTTTGTCGATCGCATCCAAATATTCCTGGCCGCTCTTCAAATACATCACCTTGCCGAATTTCAGATTATGTCGGTTTTGCTTCAGCATCTCTTCCATTCGCTTCTTTTGGTATGCGAGCAAGAAATCATCAATCAGCAACTCTGCTAATTCAGGATCTTCTCTTGCGACCTGCTCTTTTTCTTCATCTAAAGCCGACTGCACCGTCAGAGTCAATCTCTTCATTAATTCGATGCGCTCTCTTTCATTCTCAGCGTGGCTCTCGGTTTCCAACTGCTTGAACCGTTGCCAATCCTTGATGACGCCCTTGGGGCCCGTGTTGGATGAGGTACCCTCCCATTTGTTTGGTTCGGGAGGTGTTTGAGGAGTGACTTCCTGGGTTTTGTCTTGGACCTCGCTGTCGCTTTCCGAGTTTTCGTCGTCGCTTTCCTCGCTGCTGCTGCAGTAATTGTGCAGCTTGTTGCCCAGGATTTTATCTTCCAGCGTTGCCATGTTTGACTGCGACAGTGTTGGTTCTCTCAAGCCAGTCTCAAACGAAACTAAAGGTTTCTATTTCCTGAACCAAAAATAGAAAAACCATAATCTGAGGAAATTTGATAAACTTATAGCAATGTAAACAAAAGGAATCACTTCTCGGTCAGTATTGCCAACATGCGCTGCGAATCTTGAAATGTACCTCAGCCGTACCATAACCTATGCATTTTGGAATAAAATTAAATTTCAAGACGCAAGAACGCTTTATCATTCGTTTAAGCTGTTCAGAAGCATCCGTATATATATATTTATTGCTGATCGACTTCTGATTGGTTCTTTCAAGAAAATCAGCCTGTAGAAGAAATGTAAGGTACGTTTTAAGATTCGCTATTCACAGTGCTGCCAATCACGAACGGCTAAAGTACGCGCAGGCGCGAGTACCGACAGTTCTTTCGAATTTTCAATTTTCGTTGGAAATGTTTATTTTAAAAATAAAAATTTATAGAAATGCAGAAGAGGACTTCACAATTAAACCTTTAATACAAAATAGAAATCAAATAAGAAATCGAATTTAGAATATGTGTGAAAGAGAACTTAGGCGAATAAATTGAGGATTTCTTTTCAATAAAGAACGCTGACTTACAAATTTTAATATTTTCTTCTTATTACATTTTCTAAACAGAGACAACACTGACAACCAGGCCTGCCAAATTGGGTGGAATTCCACCATTTGGACTACATTTTAGACATATTTGGCCTTTAAAAATCTTATTTGGCGCCTGGCGCCCGATTTAGGCTACTTTTGTTGTTGTCTTCACATTACTACATTCAATAAAATTCTATTCTAATCCCGGGTCATTTTTAAAAATTTTTAATTGAAGTAAGCCATAATTTTACCATTATTGTTGGCAATTCTGAAATGACAACTGAAATTTTGACTTAAGTTATCTGTCTGATTTTCAGTTAATTGCAATTAAATCAATGTCGACCCGGTTCAAACAATTGCAAGTTTAGTTTAATTGTTACGTAATTATTTTTATAATTGCTGCTACGATAAGACACTGAATGTACAACGATGTTCACCTTAAATGATACCATTTGACAGTTACGTAGTCCTTACGCTGAATGTTCTTAAGGGTGTGGTTCGCATGCAGGAGAATCATTTAAGTTGAGCGTCATAGTACATATTTGAATGTCACGCATTCAATGTTGCAAACTTAAACAAAAAATCATGGCCACTCTAATTAACAATAATTTTAAAAATGACCCGGTATAATCCGTGGAACAAGAATACATTGCCAACTTAAAATCGCAAATACATGTATACTTCCATTACCGTTTTCTTTTGTTTTCTGTTAATTTCGTATTTCTTCTTTTGTTTTATGAAATTGATGTTTCCTGCCTTGCAAAAGTTTTCGGCTGGAGAATCGCCATTTTTTAATTATCTCTTTTACTTATCTATTCTTCTATTGTTTTTCGCATTCTTCTGTTTTTAATCGAATTGATTTTTTTCGTATTTTATTGACACCTTTTCATAGTTCTCTTTTGTTTCCTTCGTTTCTATTTGCAAAAACTTTCGTTGGTTTTCATATTTTTATCCATTTTATATCGTGGTACTTGTTTTTTTTTTTTGTAATTAGGTTTTTTGCAATTTTTTTTCATCCTGAGATTTATTTGTTGGACAATTGCTTCTTTTTCTCTTTATGCTTTCGTACTATGGATTTCTCTTGTACTTTTTTTATCGAGTTGATTTTTTACATTTTAATGTCGCTTTTTCGTAGTTTATCGTTTTTCATTTGTTTTGTGTCCGTCATAGCAGTTTTTCTCTTTGCTTTGTGCACCGCATTTCGTCGTTTGTTTCTTTATTCGTTTTTTTTTTATCATATTATTACCTTTTTTATAGTTTGCTTTTATTTCAGCTTGGTGTTGTCGATCTTCTTTTGTTTCTTTTCGCTTCGTGCCTTATATTTTGTTGCTGTTTCTTCCATTTTTCTTTTGTTTTGGATTGTTTGCAGGTTGATTTGTATTTTTTACTTGTTGTGATTTTTGGTATTCCAAAATCCAAAGTGCAAATTGTTTGTGAAAATTAACGCCGTGACCAATTTTTGAAAAAGCTAAAAAAACATTTAGTTTCCATCTCAAGCGTTTTCTTTCTTTTTTCTTATTCTTTCTGCCTGGAAGCAATTACCACATGTCCAAATAAATTTTTGATATAGCTAGGCCATGGAAGGAAAAACGTTTGTCTGAGATTACCACAGCGATTTATTTATTTCTTTACTTGATAATTATGAATTGACAACTCCTTGGTGTTGGAGGTCACGACGCACATTTATACTTCCAAGGCATACCTTTATCAAAACTTTATTTGGACATACGGTAGTAATTTCACCTTCAAATAAAGGCGGAACATTTCAACGCCTACTATGTCTTATAAATCATTTATAACAACTCTGTATTTTTATATACCGGGTGCGCCAGCCTAAAATAACGACTTGGAAATTCAAATTATTTAGCAAGTTTTGTATCTGTTCTAAGATTAATACGAGACTTCGTCTACCGAAATGACCTGTTTTATCTGACTCAAAACACGTTTTTTTCTTTAAATTATGGTATAAATTTCGGATTATATCTGACATTTTACGCTGACCAACGTCCAAAAGCTCATTTTAACCACATAATTTTGTTATTGCCGCATCTGACTAAGCAAAAAAGAAAATACATGTCATTTGTTGTTAGATTTATTAATTTATCTCGTTTTAAAATTTGCGTGAGTAATGGTGATTATTTACTCTAATAAAATAATTATAATCGACTCTGTGACCTTGGCCGTTAAATCAGTTTGTTTGTTACTTTGCTTTAACCCGGAACGCGATGATAAAATTTAGGAATGGCAATAAAAGCGGCTTCCCAAATGTAAGCTCGCAAAGATTCGCGTACTTTTTCAATTTACACAATGCCTTTCATACCGGGAAAAATCGCTTTGATCACCGGAGGAGCTTCGGGAATCGGCCTTGCCTACGGACTTGCGCTACTTGAGAACGGTTTGAAGGTGAGAATTTATTTGCTGTTTAAAAATACAAAGAGGAATTTCTTTAAATATATTTCAGGGGCTCGTTATTGCTGACGTAGATTCCGCTAAAGGACAGGAAGCCGTAGAATTGATCACCAAAAAATATGGGAAAAATCGCGTTGTTTTTATTAAAACGGACGTCACCATCAAGGAGGAAATCGATGGTTAGATTGAATTAAATAATTTTTTACACTCCAAATATTTTTGGCGTGTTTATTTTCAGCCGCTTTTCAAAAAGCAATCGACACTTTCCAGAATTTGGACATAGTTATAAACAACGCTGGAATTTTGAATGATGCTGTTTGGGAAAAAGAGATAGCCATCAATGTCGTAAGTGATAAAATCATTAAACGGAGCTTTCAGAGTTAAGATAATTTAGGCGTTGCCATGGTTGCACAGTTGAAATGTACATCCTTCACTATTCATTGGTTCTCATACTGCGTAACCATAGCTACGTCACGTCACGTCGTTTTAAATCGTAAAAATAATGGGCGTTTTCGATAATTCAACCGGAGAGATCTGGTTACTGTATTTATCTCACTCTTACTTGCACTTGAAGCAGAGTTCTTCTCTCTCAAATTACTACCGCGCTTAAAGAATTATCGAAACCGCCTAAACCTATCAAACTCCTAATCGAATCCTCAAAATTGGACTTTCAGAATGCCACTGCTTACGGAAACATTCTTGGTTTCGACAAGTACCTCCCTAAATACAAGAGTGGTTCCGAGGCAGTCATCGTGAATATTTCTTCAATTGCCGGCCTAACGGCTTTCGGCGCAATTCCTATTTACACGGCCACGAAATTCGCAATTATCGGCTTATCAAAAGCATATGGCATCCCCGAACATTACGAGCGTTCCAAAGTTAGAGTCGTAACGATTTGTCCCGGAGTGACCGACACTCCGCTCATCTCCGATTCGGGCAACAGGAATTTGGGGCCCGTGTACGAGGAGCTTCGCTTGCAAATAAGCGGATGGCCACCGCAAAAGCAAGTAATTTTTTTTTTTAGTTTTAAAATTAGCTCATTGTGAGGTTTTAGGGCTGAGTTTGTGGCTAAAGCTCTGGTGAAGGCCGTCGAGGAAGGCCCGAACGGTTCTTTTTGGCTTGCCAACGACAGCAAAGTTAAACAAATCGAAATTCCGGAAATCATCAGCCCGGATATGGTGATGTAAATTAAGCACGAAGAACAAACAGCAAATATGTTATCTAGATATGAATGAAATAAATTTTACTGAGTTTTAATGTTTTCGTGTTTGATAACAAGATGAGCGAGACGAAAGCAATAAGTCTTTTGGAATGAAGTCTGAAAAGTATTTCATCAAGGCAATCCAACTTACGTTACGTAAAACAGCTTCTTGAACTTCACCTCACGATAATAGGAATGTGTTAAAAACTATTCAATAATGTTCGGTGGGGATTTCATTTCTAAATTTTAAATTTTGTTGGTAATACAGAGAGCTGTTCGATTTATGCGCAACAAAACATGTCAATATATATTTAAAATATCCATTTTTATGAGCAATTTAATTTATTAAAATAAAATTCAGAAAAATATTTGCAATTTTAATCAATGACCTAAGTACTACTGTACTGAACGTTAACAAAAAAAAAAAAACAATAAAATTTAAAATGTTGACTGGTAGGCAACCAGACTTACGTCTCTGTTCTCAAGTTATCTAACGTCTACATTCTAAGGTGCTCATTATTTCCATTTATTTAACTATGATTTAACTACAAGGAGAAACAGTTGAGTCACTTGAGTTGTAGAGGGTCTCTATTGAGTGTATTGACAATACAATACAATACAATAAATAAAAGTCAAAATTTCTTTCAAACTTTATTGTAACAAATAAGTTGATGACAAGCCCTGATGAATACTTTCACATGTACCGAGCTAACCGGAAAACAGGTGCACATACAATACAATAAAAAGATAAATAATAAGCTTGAGGTAAATGAAAGTACAAATTAGTAATGACTACCAAATATTGACTTGACTGTTTATTACTGCACTTGAACTAATATGTACAAAGTGACGACACGAAATAAAATCAATAATAATTAATTTAAACACCTCACATAGTACAACTATGATGGGGGGCTGCACCCTAATTTACCTAGTATTAGTTCTTGGGTTTAAACTGAATCTTGCGAGTCTTGAGGCTCACCCACTGGTGTCTCTTGAGGAAGTACGCGACTCCCGCAAGCAGTGTGAATATGCCGATTGCTTGGATGACCATTTTCTTGCGTACATCGTGCTCTGGCTCGGCGGTCCATTTCAGGAAAGTCGCTACGTCCTTAGCTAATTGACTGGCAGTCGCAGGGGTGCCATCAGAATATTCAAGTACTTCATTATACAAGGCCTGGGCCATAGATATTGCACCACCAGGGAAATACGGGTTGTAATGCTGTCCTTCTCGCAAGATGACACCGGCCGGAGCTTCGCAGTAGCCCGTTAAAAGGGAAAAGACATAATCTTCTCCTGCAAACAAAAAAAAATCATGCTCAAAATGGATTTTTTTAAATCACTTTATCAATTCAAAAAGGCTGGCCAATAAAGCAGTATTAAAGAAGCCTTACTGTCTTGTTATTGATAATAAACTGTTAGGATTTTGTGTTTACCTCCGTGGCGTCCAGGAACGATGTAAGTCAAATCGGGTGGGAATGCACCATTGTTGGCAAAACGAGCGGCTTCTTCGTTGGGATATGGTTTTGGGAAGTAATCGGACAATTTTCCCGGCCTATCAAACATATTGCCCTGTTCGTCTGGGCCGTCTTTAAACTGTTGCTCTTCAGCTTCGGCTTTGGCTTGCTCCTCCGTGTGCGTTACACCTACCAAGTCACGGTAGGCCACGTATTTCAACGAATGACATGCTGCGCAAACCTGTTTGTACACCTCGTACCCTCTTCTCACACTAAAATACACAATGAAATGAAGCACTTTCTTGTTTGATGTTTCCCGGTAAGAAGGCAGCTTCTTCAAGATGAATTATGATTTACAATACTTTGAAGTAAATAATTAAAAAGCAAATGTACCTCGCATGATCCAAGGAATTAAAAAGGCCTTTATGGTACCAGGGATTTTTGGGTGGGTGCAATTCTAAATCCGATGCCCTGACGGACTGATCAAGTGCTAAAGCTAATGCGCCAGCCCCACCTGTCAGCACTCCCAATGTTGCCAATAGCTACAAGCACAACGAATTAAGTAATCACCTAAGAAATTGGTGGCTCGAAGAACAGTCTTACCACTTTGCGGCCTCTCGTCCATTCCCTTGTCGTTGAGAACGAACTGATCTACAACGTAACAACAGCATCTTTCACATGGTTATGTAATACAGCACAAGTTTTCCATTGCAAATGATGATTACATAGATGATTAATAACAGCTACAATTATTTAATAACTATACGTAAATCAACCGTGCAAATGAACTTTGAATGAGGGGTTAATGCACATGTAAAAAAAAAAAATATGTTAAAGTACACCCTGAGAGCGACCAATAAACTTTGCGCGTGAAACTCATTAGATTGATCCTTAAATTGTATCTTACGTGATTTAAGGTCACTCCAGTGTTGGCTTTCAGGATTCCGGACCCGCAAATTCTTCCCACGGTCGCAGCCATGTTGCGTAAAAGGTGGCAATTAGGTTAAAGCGATGTCGCGTTGCGAGTACACTACAAGCAGTATTATTTCACCCACATATAAATTAGTTAAAGCATTCGTTCTAGTTTCCCATTTATTCGAATTGGAAGTATTTGTAGGTAAACTTTTGACAGTTTACGTAATAGAACCGTCTGGGGATTTTCACTGAGTTGGTAATTAGGTTGCATAACCGGATATTTAAAAATTATGTCAACAATAGAATGCGCCACTGCGCGCGTCGCTATCAGGGAGGAGGAAATCGACTTAAATTATCGAATTTAACGAAAAGCATAAATCGCACGTTTAAAGTAAGAAATTAGGCAATTGGTAAAAAGGATTTGATCAGCTGCGTCATGACGAAATTGAATAAAAACTTACCTTTTTAATAAAAAAAATAAACGGTTGATGTTTACAAATTTATTGAAGAGATGGCGCCACAATAGTTAATTGAAAATTCTACACATGAATTAACATTAATTGAATTTAATTCAATTTTATACGAAAACGTTTGTTATTTATATGCTTAAAATACAACTAGGAATGAAAAGTCTGCACCTTGCGATACCTTTATTGAAATCGAGCTTTTAATCGATGGAATTTCGCCAAACCTAATTAATTACCCTTGCGTGATTTATATAAATTTTCATGTAAATTGTGTAGTGGATATTTTAGAGTACTTTACGTACAATAGATATTAAAATAATTTACCTTCGCGTTGTTGGTAGTACGCGTTTACGTCACTTCTTCCAGCTGTTTTGGGAACGCCATTTGTGAATCCAGCTTTTGATTTTCGTTTAGTTCGCTCAGTAAATCGGTGTGCATCGACTGCGAAGAAAGTTTATTAGGGATTTAGCAGCATGAGCACGGGAATGCCGGAGCTGGGCTCCAAGATAAGCCTCATATCGAAGGCCGATATCAGATACGAGGGCCGGTTATTTACAGTTGATCCTCAGGAATGTACAATAGCTTTGGCTTCTGGTAAGAAGATAACGGCAGATTTTTTTACGATTTCCGCCCTCGTAACTTAACGCTCTCTCCACAGCTAAAGCCGAAACACCGTCGAATTTAATTGCTTTCGTTTACAGTGCGTTCGTTCGGGACCGAAGATCGAGAGACGCAGTATCCAGTCGCGCCCCAAAATCAAGTGTACGATTACATTTTATTCAGGGGCTCTGACATTAAAGACATCAGAGTTGTCAATAATGTCCCGACTTTGCCCAACGATCCTGCTATCATGCAGCTTTCCGTGCCACCGTCGCTCAGCCAACAGCAGTACCAAGGACAAGGCTTTTCTCACCCCGTCTTGGGCCACATGGGGCCTCAGGTGGGGCAGTTTAGTGTTGGGTACGGTGCCATCGGTGGGCTCAGTGCAAACTTAGCACCTGGAATGGGCATTTCAAGGGATCCACGCATGCCTACGGGCAAACCAAGTGAGTTAATTATGCCAGGACCAGTTCCTCCTCCAGACCTGTCCCCTGCCGTTGTTGAACCTCCAAGGCCCAATGATCACGGTAAACCAGTATATTATATGCTTGCTGCTTCACTTATCGCTTTCATAGATTTTAAAACGTTACTGGAGTTGAAATATCTAATGGTTGTAGTCGTACTAAGTAATACGCTTTAAATCGTGCACCGAACACAATTTAGAAATAGAGTTGGATAACATTGCATGTTTTTTGCTTCTTGGAGTAGCAAACATTGATTAGTCCTGTCCTGTTGCATCCTGTAACTTTGCTAATTGTAACTAGCCTTTGCCCAGATTGATATTTTTTTTGTATGAAGTTTGAGTGTTTAAAGAGATAAATTAAATAGAAATTCAAGATGTGGCATTCAGAGTTTATCTCGTCGCAAAGTACTGACAAAAAAAAAACACATAGGAAAGTTTTGTCAACTCGCAGAAGAAAACATCACAAATTGTAAAAAATAAACCATTTTACAACTATTTAGGTTTGTCTCTTTAACTATCACAGAATCGCTCGTATTTAAAGTTAGTGACGTTTGCTGTTTAAATTGTATTTTTTAGTAGTTTTATGTTACATTGCATTGGTTTTTATTAAAATATGTCAGTTGGCAACTTTAATGATCAAGGTAATAAAAAGATTTGTGTGGGCATGCGTGTTTTTTTTTTGTTGTAATTAACCATGTGGTGTCTACTTTCAAAGCAACTCAGTGTTGTAGCATCTGTTTTAGATTTGATCGGCGGATCAAGAAGCACCACACCGGCCAGCTTAGCCTCACGTAAGTCACCCACTAATGATCAAGGCGTGCAAGTGAGCGGCTCTAACAAAAAGGATGAGAAGAAGATCGTCCGACCTATTCAGCCCCCTGGACAACGAGGTACAAAGGAGAGAAGAGACTCTAGAGGTGACGGCCAACAGGTAATGAATTAAGCCATTATTAAGTTTTTTTTTGTTTTTGCGCTTTAAAATAACTTACTTGTATTTGTAATACTTAGAATCATCAGGAGCACGCAAATAGATCTCAAAACCGGCCTGTAAACATGCGTGCTAACGACAGCAATCAACCACCGGCCCAACCACAACAGCACCACCACCAGCAGCATCAACAGCAGCAACAATCGCGTGGCCCCCGACAGGGTGGCGGCTGGATGCAACGAGGACAAGGAAGGCCACGAGGACGTTCCAGAGGAGGATATAAACCCCCACCGCAAGGAGGACAGCCGAATCAACAGGGAGGTAAAGGGAAGAACACACTGAAGTTTGAAAATGATTATGACTTTGAACAGGCTAATACCGAGTTTGAAGAATTGAGGAGTCAATTGGGAAAGGTCAGTTAAAAAAAAAAAACATTCTTATAATTAATTTTTTTTTTTTAATTTAAAAACTTGCATGGTATCATGTGACTTTAGTTATCAAGGTATTATAGTCTATTTCTTTTTGGACAGGTAAGTTGTAAATGAATGTGGCTCTCTTAGTCGGTTATTTGTGTTCTTTTCTTTATTTTATT
Source organism: Prosopocoilus inquinatus (assembly GCA_036172665.1). Lineage (NCBI taxonomy): Eukaryota > Metazoa > Arthropoda > Insecta > Coleoptera > Lucanidae > Prosopocoilus > Prosopocoilus inquinatus. Next base: position 8,034,864 of record CM069873.1, read on the forward strand.
AAAACAGCAGTCAAGTTTAAAATTTTTTATCGTCTGCTAGTTTTGTAACATATTATAACAATCTGCCTAAACCTTGCATAGAAGAATTTTCATTTCTTTTTTGCGTAACGCAATTTAAATAGACGTGTTCTCAAGCACATTATTTTGTTAAAACTGAAATTATTTATTGCAGGTTAAAATAGATGACGGTAAGCCTGAAATGAACGGTGACAGTGATAAGAAAGATGATTCTGGCAATGAAACAGGGGCTGGAGAGGGAGAACAAGAGGAAGAGCACGAAGTCTACTATGACAAGGCAAAGTCATTTTTCGACAACATATCCTGCGAAGCTGTAGAGAGGTCCAAAGGAAGATCTCAGCGCACAGACTGGCGAACAGAGAGGAAACTGAATTCCGAGACGTTCGGGGTAGCTTCGACACGACGTGGAGGGTAAGATCTAGTTACAATTATATTTTAGTACAGTTTTCTTTCAATTTTAATGTTTTTTTTTAGTTATCGTGGAAGAGGAGGTTACAGAGGAGTAGGTTACCGAGGTGGATACAGAGGAGGTTACAGGAACCAAGGCCCACGTCGAGACCAACAACAACAAGGTAACACCAGGCAGACTCAAGGAAATCAACCCGCATACAAGAACAACCAACCTTCCAGTAACCAAGACAAACCATCGGCACCAATGTCAGGTAATTAATACATTATTCTTATCTTCATACAGTGATAATATTGGGTTTTGTATTATTATTAGGTAAATAGAAAAATGCAACAAGTAAGTATAAAAATGCTGACGCAGGATGGAATTTCGTTGTTAAAGAGAGAAGAATTATTTAAGTTTTGTTAAACTGTGATGGTCAGGTTGCAGCGTGGGCACATGGCCGAGATAATAATATAGATGGTTTAAGTTCTGTACCGTGGCAAGGATTTTGATTTCTTTTTTTTTAAGGAGTAATCGGTGCCGCTTTAAGTTTTCCTGCTGTCAGTATTTAAACTAGGTGATAATTACTTTTAATTTATATATGTAAGAAAGGCAGTGCTCTCGTACTTTTCTTTGATTTTCTAACTGCCAAACTAAGATGAGAATGTATTTTTAATTTTTTTATACTCCATTATTGAATAGGATTTATGAATGTGCTTAGAACAGCGTCCCCCCCATCCTTTTTTTTTATGGTTTATTTTTATAATTATCATATTTAGTTTTAACATACGGTATCATGCTTACTACCACCTGTTCTAAGGCTCATTGATAAAAAGGCAAAGGCAAAGCACATACGGAAATGATGTTGTATTTATTGTCGATTATTGTTAATATTAGATATTTGTATTGTAATAAGACGAAGATGAGACATTGTAATGTGAAATTGAGGATTTTCAAATAAATATATTAATCACTATTAATTTTGATGATTTTTAATAGCTCAATAAATCATTATTTCAAGTAAGTGATTGTTTTGATTTTTTCCTTATATTAATCCTTTATAAAGCACATTGCAGAAAAATATATTAAAACTGTGTTATATTTATTTCAAACGATGTCTTTTTTTGAGATGAGGAATTAAATAAAACCTTCAGACATTTTAAAATAATTTATTAAAAATTCATTTACGACTAAACATATCTACACAAATTCTCAATAAATAAACAACAAGTTCTATGCTAACGCTTTCTCTTCGACTTTAATTTTTTTAAGACCTAAGGAACTAAGTAAAGCCTTCGGTGAGGGATCACGCCCCCTGAATTTCCTGAACACCTCATTCGGATGGCAACTTCCACCCAACGCCAAGAACGTGTCCCGAAACCTCTGTCCCACATCGAGCATCTGCTTTTCGTCTCCGTGGACCTCGTGAAAGGAGCTGTAAACATCGGCTGCTATGACACGTGCCCACACATGCGAATAGTACGCAGCCGCCCACTCTTCCGTGAAAATCTGCGTGAAAGAGCAGGGATGTGAATCGTACTTATCTAAAGGAAAACATCGATACTGGGGCCACAGTCGTTTAACCACATCCAACCAGAAGTCTTTCGTCGTGTGCAATTCTAAATCAAGGGCCGACAAATACAACTCCCTGCACAATTCCAGGCCTGACATATGCTGATGAACCTTAACTAGGCTTTCGAATAAATGACTAGGCAATTTATCTTCGCTTTTATAATGACTTGTTATGCTATCTATGGTCGACTTCTTATACAACCAGTGCGATAAAACGTATCCGCAAATCTCCACAGCGTCCCACTCGACGTTTGAAAGTCCTGACACCTCTGAGAAATTAGTTCGGCTCAATAAATGTTGCAGTGCGTGCCCAAATTTATGAAACAACAGGTTAACATCTTTAAAGGTCAGCAGCGATTGCCTCTCGTTGGTAGGGGGTTGGAAGTTGAAGATCAGCGCTGCCAATGGAATAGTTCCAGCGATTCGACTGTGGTTTTGTATGCCAACCATCCATCCATTGTTCGGCGTTCGGACCTTTTCATAAGATCTCGCGTACGGATCAAGATAAAACCCGGCAACAGGAGCAGAACTATGAGACTCGAAGATATCAAAAAACTTAACGTCCTTATGCCACACTGAAATACCACTGCGCTGTTTAATCACAACATTAAACAACCGCTCACATAGTTCAAACAGGCCACTCAGAACATTCGAAAGGGGAAAGTACTCCTGGAGCTCCTGCTCGTTATACTGATACAGTGAAAGACGATGTTTTCGTTTCCAATATGGAATATCCCATAGTTCGAGACGTGACCCCTTGAAGCCGCTTTCCACAGCAAAACTGTATAAATTATCTAATTCCTGTTCTTGGGCAGGCTTTGCTCGTTCCAATAAAACCTGCAGCATGTTTCTTACATTCTCTACTTTGCCGGCCATTTTTGTTTCCATGGACACATCAGCGTAGCTGTTGTACCCCAACAATTTCGCTTGGTCCCGCCTCAAAAATCTAATTTCTTCGACTTGCGAACTCGTCTCAATCTCTTTGTCCCTGTAACCCGAACCTCGACTCACCAGAGCTTGCCAAACATTCCAGCGGAGTTCACGATCGGGGCAGTACTCCATGAACGGTACACAGTGAGGTTGAAGAGTGATAGCCCACGGACCTTTCATCCATTTAGACGGATCAATTGCCATGGATTTCAGCAAGTCTTCCGGGAAGCCTTTCACTATTTGCTGATCTGCAATCGTGTGAACAAACCGCTTCGTGGATATATCATTTTTAGTCTTAAATTTGCCCTTCTGAATTACAAGTTTATTTAAGATGTCGTCCAGTCTTGTTTTTTTCTCCACATCTAAATCGAGACCGTTCAATTTACCTTCCAAAACAAACTTCTTCGCGACGCGCTCTTGCTCTTCAGTCAAATTACGATTTGTTTTCAGTTCCCTCTGGATCGCTCTGTAGATATAAACGCTGTTGTATTTGGCAGCACGTGCTCTTCGAGCTCGCTCGTGTATGGCCAGGTAATTCTTGGTGGGCATCAAAGTGCTGTTACCCAAGTACAAGGTTTTCGAGAGGCCCCAGGTCATATCAAGGTGCGAGCCTAGTTTTTCAATGGGTTCTATGACGTCCTGGAAGATGTTTTTAGTCGGGTCTTTTATTAGTTTGTCTTCGATTTTTCTTAAGTCGGCTTCGAAATCTAATGTCTGCTTGCCTATCGCCGCCATGCAGTTCTCTATCGTTATGTGGTTGAACTGTGGTAAGCCATCTGATTGTAGAAGTGGATTTTTTCCAGGTTGTTCTTCGCCGATTTCTGGTACTCTGCAATAAATTAAAAAGGTTTTTTAAAAGCAATTAACTGAATGTAATACGTAAAAAATTTATGACAACTTGTATATTTAATTTTGTTTAATTAATGTTTCTAAAAACTGTGCAGTTAAAAGCATACTCTATTAATAATTTCTGGCTGCACGTATTTAAGCAGCGTTAATAAATCAATCAAACAACCCAAGAACTTACAGCAACTAAAGCAAACAGAACTTTCTCAGAATTCACATTAAATTTACGGTTCAATTTACAACTGCAGACAAGATGAGGGTGTGTTTTTTCTTTAATCTGTTAATTCAAGACGTAAACGCACTTTATTGATAAATTGAAAAGCGAAATTGAAATTTTTTTTTTAAAGCGTTGAAAACATAACCTCAAAATTCCTTTCACTTACAGTACGATGTAGCCATGCCTCCTCGAGGACTTTAATAATGTACTTCGAGTTAGAAACGCACTTCTACGGCAAAACGATAAAGCCATTTCTTCGAGTGAACTTTAATTCTGGCTCAACATTAATTCTCTTTTAACTTTGACCACTTTGACGTCCTGTCATGTGTCACTTTTCAAATTTAAGTTGGCGGACCTGCTCACCAGCAATTTAGCAAACAGCACGGAATGAATTTCTAGAACTGACAAGGTCTAGCATAGAGTGTGCGGTGTGATAGTGCCCAAAAAACCGAATAGAATTAAGTTATACCGTTTTTTTTAGTAACTTAAGTACTATTACATAATTTAGGTGCTTCAATTAATCGCTTAGTGCAGTTCGCGTTGTTATTTGGACGCGATTTTAGTGTCTAATTGACACTGATACACATCCTAAATCATGGCGGCACCATCATCAACCGGTGTGGGTATGTCATCCTTAGCCATTTTCGGTGAATTTTTTACTTTATCTGAGCTATTCTCACTCACAAACCCAATAATAAAATATTCAAGAAATAAATTACATCAATAAAGGAACTTAAGCAATATTTTTTTTGTTTCGCAGTGGTACCCCGAAACTTTAGACTTTTAGAGGAGCTAGAAGCTGGCCAGAAGGGGGTCGGCGACGGCACGATCAGCTGGGGTTTAGAAAATGACGACGACATGACTCTCACGCACTGGATGGGCATGATAATCGGTCCACCGCGGACGCCCTACGAGAATAGGATGTACTCTGTTAAAATCGAATGTGGCCAAAAGTACCCAGATGATGCGCCCACTGCTAAATTTATTTCTAGAATTAATATGAACTGCATCAACTCAACTTCGGGAGTGGTAAGTTCCAATACTATTTCCACACACTCTAACGGCTGCAATAAATAACCTAATTATTTAAAGTGACAGGTGACATTTCTTTATTGCTTCAATTGAAATGTTTTGAATCACGATGCATTTGTTTGATGCATGACCTACCAGATTTTACTAGATTTTTGTTGATTCAAGTGTTTTTCTGATTATGCCACTTAACCAAGAAAACACATCATTTTTAATTGTGTCAAGTTCATGTATTTTAGTTAGTTAATAGTTTTATGTGTGCAACGAAAACATTCTTACTGAATTTAAACCTTTACATTTTTAATTTGTTTTTTGGTTTTGTCGTGTTCTCACAGGCTTTTTTTTTTCTCTTTCATTATGAGCTGTGTCTGTGTATGGAGTAAAAAGTGGTTTTGTGATTCTTGCCAAACAAGGTTTCAGTTTTTTTTGAAACTTACCTTACTGAGTAAAGTAAAAATAAGAGATTGAATAGTGAAGTTAAAAAAGTTACAAAATTTAAACCAGAAAGAAAGAAAATGCAAATAAATGTAATAAAATCATCAAGAAAGCAGCCCTAATTGAGTAAGATAATACAATTAGGTATGCAAAACTGTTTTTTAAAAAAAATGTAGGAACTGGACATTAAAAAAAAGGTGCCAAAGACATTTGTCAATCGATTGCAATATTCTACAGCTTAATGAAGGACAAAGTCCTTATCTGGCTGCTCAATGACTTTAGTACCATTTTTCTGTTAGGAGAGGGAGCCACACTACAGTCATCCTATTGCTGCAGGGAAACAGTGAAAGCCATTATGCTTTGACTTGCAATAAAGTATATTGCTCAGGCCCTTTGACGTGACAAGAATTGCATAACATTAACAATTTATTAATCAAATTAATATAAACATCGAACAAGAGCTGATTGCAATTAAATTAACGTGATAACTGCAGCAAAATTGTACAGAGGGAGCTACACTAATGAGAATTTCATTAGAATTTCAAGGATAGCTGAATTGATATATCATATTCGGCCAAAGTCAAATTAGATTATTTTGACTGTTGCTTTATTTTTAGGTCGATAACAGACAGGTACCAGTGCTATCTCGGTGGCAACGTGATTACACTATTAAAACAGTTTTACAAGAACTACGTAGATTGATGACACTCAAGGAGAACATGAAACTTACGCAGCCCCCAGAGGGCAGTTGTTTCTAGCCCTCAAGTCCCGGTACATCGTCCCCCCTGTCTTCAGCCGCCACCTGTCCGTTGAGTGTGGACGCTTGCACAGCGCAGGCGTGCACCATGCTCTGACGGTGACGGCGAGGACCTAAATGTACAGCTTGACAGCCTCACGCTAAATTTATTTAGACCCAACTATAATTATAATTATTATTACTACTGATAGGACGCCATTATTTATACAACTTTTGTGCATTTACCGAGCTGTACTGCTAATGTAATATTTCTGTTCATAATAAATTTTTACTATAGGATGTTTTGCCTGTTATTACGTTGATTATATTCATGCTGGTTTAATTTATGATCATTTTTTAATGTTAATGTATTTTTTTTTCTTTTGTGATTAATATCTAACGAATTTGTAATTATTGTCACACATACATAAAACACACACACGTTTTCATTTTTGTGTCTCCTCGTAAGACTTGGGTTTTAAATATATGTATTAATATTTATAGTTCTTTTTATTTTCTTTACAATAGTACACCTTCAGATTTTCTTCGTTTAAACTTCTCTTTTTGATACACTTTTGAAATAATAAAAAAAAATACACTAATTACAAGTTGTCTCCTCTACATTTTCGCTGCTTTTGTTCAATTCATTCATCAATTCAATAAGTGTTTGCTTCATTTCTTCATTGTAAGGTTGCATTTTGTATGCGATTTCAACTTCATTGAACCCCTGGGATCTCATTCCGAAATTAAACAAAGCCTTTCCTCTCCTGTAAATACAAGCAACCCTATCCAAGAAATTAGCCGGTACTTCTGGCTTCATTAGCTCTAGGGCTGTGGAACAATCATGAATGGTCCTTTGCATATTTCCTAAGAAAAAGTTAGTTTTGCTTTTCGAAATTTCAATTAAATCTCAAGGACTTACCGACTAGAAAATGAGCCTCGGATCGTTTCACATATAAATCTGAGTATTTCTCACTTAGCTTAATGCCAAAGCTATATGCACTAATAGCACCTAAGTAATTTCCGGCCTTCAAAAATTCATCGCCCTTAGCTTTCAAGTAGTGTGGATTTTTTTCTTCGGGCCTGAGGTCTTCACTGACAAAACCAGCTGAGCGTCTTACTTCTGCTTGTTTCCTCAACCACTCGTTTTCTTCTTCCAGCCGAGATTCCCTGCTTGGGGTGGGAAGCTCCCTCTCAGTAAATTCCACCTCGAGCGTTGCTGTTGCTCTTGGTAATGGCACCGGCATTGTTTTGTCTACTTTCCTCAAATTGTACCTTGGTATTTTTAAAACGGGCTGCCTCTCAGGAGGTGCTTTTGGAATGTCATCTTTTTCATCATCTGATGAGCTGTCTGAAACTTTCGAAGATTTTAATGGGTTCGGTTCAATACTCTTCTGCCAGGAATTAACATCGCCTAACGCCTTGTTTTTCTCTGATTGTCTCAAGTTGTCAATGCGCTCTCTCTGCTTTGTATCGAGAGAGATCTGCTCTCTAACCGCGACTTTCTTCAACTCGTCTTTTTTGATCAGCCTCTCTTCGCATTCCTTTTGAAACTTTTGGTGTTCTTCCCCTATCAGCAATTTCTTCAAGTGACTCTTCTCTTGCTTGCTTAGATTTGGCTCCAGGACATCCCAGTGGAGGGGTTCGTCCTTTCGCAGTTCAAAGACGATTTCCTTGGGGGTGAACGTGCATAAGCTTTGCGAGGTCGCTACCGGATGGAACAAGAACGCTTCGAAGAAGTAGGGAGCGTAGGATGCTTTTATGTACTTTGGGGTGGTGAAGACGTCTACCTTCGATTGATGCACCCCGTTTAGGGGAACTTGAATCGTCACTGTGTTCACGGTTTGTCGCCATTTGAAATCTTTCACAATTATCGGCATTTCTGAGACGTCCGAGCTTGCATTGATCAAACGAGAAGTTTAAAATCGGTGCGTTGGCGCAATGTACGAATGAGGTTCGGTAGATGTCGCCACAATCAAACAGTTTCCTGTAATTGCTCTTGCTTAAAATACGTGGAGGGAGTATTAATTAATACTCCATCTACGCTTTCAATTGCATGTGATGCGGTCTTGGAAATGGGCCCTTAGAACATAAATTCAAAAAATGGAATTCGTTAATTAAGTACTATAGTTGACATCAATCGATACTTCTTCGCAAACTTACAATTTCAATAATGGAAGTTGGCATGGCTGCATATTTATGCAGACATTTTCTGTTATTTACTCTTTATTTTAAATGATCAAAAATTGATTAGATTGTTTTTAATGTACAAAAGAATGTTGTTTTAGTGCGCATCAATTGATCATAAATTGATAACAGAATTTTTAGACGATTGTACTAGTGAATTTCAAAATTGTAGTTGGCACGACTGCGTGCATAAATTCTTTTAGAAAAATGTGTCTTGTAAACGTTTGTAAAAATGTTAAGTTATTTAAAGCGTGCAAAAATAGGATCAATTAATTTAAACACGTAAACTTGGAAGTATAAACCTCGTTTTATTGAACCAAAACCACAACGTGACTTTGACGTAATAGAAAATCGGCCTGTCAGTACTTGTCCGTTTTCGTTCAAACTGGCCTGACAGTTCGCGATATAAACTCGGAAAATTCACGTCGTGTGATGAGAACATCACTGCATTCCTGCGTTAAAACTTCCCGTATTTAGGAACCTTAATTATGGCTGAAGGTGAATCTAATGCTAATGTGGTGGATTTGACGAAGGAGATTGATGTTGGGGATAAAGGTTTGTGTGCATCTGTTGTGTTACTGCGAAGAAACTTCAACGAAATCGACTTTGTTTTTAGCAGTCGAAGGCCTGGAATGTGCAGTATGCTTGCAGACGTGCATCCATCCTGCGCAGTTGCCCTGCGGTCACATCTTCTGCTTCCTGTGCATCAAAGGCATTGCCAATCAAAGCAAGAAGTGTGCGATGTGCCGACAGGAAATTCCAAGGGACTTCATAGAACACCCCAACTTACTTCACCATCCTAACACGTCGGAAGAAACAGAGAATTACGATGGCAACTATCAATGGTTTTACGAAGGTCGTAATGGTAAGCAGAGGAGTATTTTGCAGCTGCTAGTTAAATTAAATTAATGGGAACTCGTTAAAGGTTGGTGGAGGTATGATGAGCGTACAAGCGAAGACCTTGAGGAAGCTTTTAGCATGAATTTGCGGTGCTTTGAGATTTTGATTTGCGGTGAGCTATATGTGATTGATTTCGAGGAGAAAGTTCAGTATCCCAAGTATAATTCTAGTCGAAAACGTTTTATTAAGCGAGATAAGCCTGAAAACGTTGCCGTTAAAGGCATCGCAGGTTTAAAATGATTAATTTTTAAGTTATAATTATTTATATGAATTGTTATCGCACCTTTAATCTTTTCTCTCTCGATTTAATTGTTATCTTTTACAGATTGTTGTCGCTGTAATTATGAAATTGTGTATACAAGATTTCTTAAACTTTATTAAACATTTTAATAATGTGTTGCTTGATTTTATTTAACCTTGTTTATTTAGGCTATTTATTGTATTTCCTGATTTTTTTGAATAAAAGACAATTTTATTTAAATTGAGGTGATTAAACAAATTTGACTATCTCTTATCGAGCGAATTATTTACTTTTATCTTCAATTACATAAAATGATAGATAAAATTTAACAACAGTGATTAATAAACTGCAAAATTCATTATCAAAAACATGCACAGCCGAGAAAGGGGGGCGGGATTATAGTAGCAACTTTGTTTTAAAAATTGTTTACTTCAACCATCTATTTTTCTTTGATAGGTTGGTGGCAATACGATGAGCGCACCAGCAAAGAACTCGAAGCTTGTTACAAGGCGGGCGAAAGGACTTGTGAGTTACTCATCGCAGGTTTCCTGTACATAACAGATCTGGAAGTGATGCTTCAACTCAGAAGGAATGACCCATCAAGAAGGAGACGCATCAAACGAGACCTCGCAACAATTCCCAAAAAAGGTAGCCCTTCTCTGGCAGTTTTTTTTCTCCATGAAATTAACATCCAGTTGCACCGACAATAAATCCTAAGTTTAATCAAAGATTAATTAACGACATCGCTGCAATTCAGCCTTAATGATTTGTTTTAGGAATTGCTGGTTTACGAACTGAGTGCGAATCGCACCCTCACCAAGAACTGCTCCACGCCGACTCGCCCCACAGGCCGCACAGTCCAATCGAAGGCCAAATGGATAACTTAACTCCGATAACTCCCTCGAATACCCCGCAAAGTCCAACGAGCGGTCGTGAATCTCCCCAGCAAAATAATTTGCAGGCCACCATGGACAGGATACAGTCTCTGCATTTGGAAGACGGCCACTCTGACAGGTCGGAGGGGACTGGCAGGGAGGAATCCCACGGTCACAGCGACGGAAGTCCGTACTTGCAAGTGGGCCAAAGAAACGTATTTCAATTTAGACATCGCAACGTAGATTAAAGCCGAGAGTTTATTTTTGTATTTGTAACATAAAAGCAGATTGTACATAATTATATTGAATAATAATAATAAAATAGTACCTTGGAACTGAGGCCTGCGAAAATAAATCGATGTTTTCATTAGAATTTATTGAAATGTAATATGTAATACAATTGACTGTAACTAAAACATGGTTGTGTCTGTTAAAGTTTATAGAATATATCTTGCGTAATTTAAATTATCAATGCATACTAAAAATTAAAAAAAAAAAAACTACAGATTAATAAATAATAAAACTAAGATTTGCTTTTTCTTGTTGCGCATAAACAGGTGGTGGAGGAGAGGAAGGCAGTGACGTGATAAGGAAACCCTATTGTATATAAACATGACTTTATTAATTTTATTTAAATAAATTAAAGTAGTCTTTCTTACAATAAATAATTGTTTACGCACGTTCAATTATTCGTTTATACAACTAATGCCGCTTAAGGGATTCTGTTTTTTTTTTTCTTCTTTTTGCATTGTAATAAATTTGAGATTATGCGATTTAAGTTTTACAAAATTGTAATGATTTATGTATATATATATATATATGAACACTCTGTATAGAAGGCAAGTTCCCAAAGAAATAAGTGATACAAACGAACGTGCTTATTTATTACAAGCGTATTAGATGTTACGAAATAAATTATTATTTATCTAACTATTTGGTTCACTAAACAATAAAAATCTCACTCGGTTATATTCATATTAACCGCCGTGCATTAGTTATGTGTTTAAAGAAAAAGACCGTTACATATTTTTTTTTATTTGAATGAATTGTTTAATATCTCTTAAAAGCGTCAGTTTGTTAAAAAAATGCACTTAGGCAGTTATTATGAACATTTTGTCTCAAATATTACTAAGAAACTATGAAAAATAACGAAAGTTTTGCTAAGTTGCAAATATCAGGCGGTTCACTAAATTTCCATTCTAAGTTGGCTATGGAAAAAATATCCTGTTTTTTTATACCTAAATTCTGGTGAACAAGTGACTACGTATTATATTGGTATTATGTAAAATGACAACTCAGCCGATAATTCAGTTCATCGCGTACGATCAAATTCCACGGCCTGCCTAGAATGATAATTAATAAATCGCATTTTATAATGACGCTGTCTTTTTTATCAGATGCATTCCTTAATTATTTTTTTTTATTAAAAGAAAATTATACAACTTACTACGTATCAGGTTTTAGTTTTTTTTCTTTTTTTTTTAATGTAAATTCGTTTTCTATAAATAACTAAAAAAAAATTCTCTTCAAAATTACGTTTCTTTTGAAATCGCCGCCAGCAACTGTGGAAAGGCGGGGGGCATGGGGACAATAAATTAGAAAAGCACGTAAATGTTATGTTTTTTTTTTTAAAGCTTGCAGAAAATCGTTTTTGCTTCGTTAGTGTTGTCAACGTGGCCTTACAAAGTTTATAACGAGTGTTCAATTCAAAAGTTTATCCAGCTGGTTTTGTTTGCTTTTTTTTCTTTGACGAAAGAAGATGGAACGAAAAATGCAGCTCTTCCTGCTACACGTCAAGATTGACCAGGGTTGCCAAATTGGGCGAAATTTCTCCATTTAGGCTACATTTCTTGGCGTTTAAAAATTTTATTTCGCGCCTGATTTAGGCTATACTTTTGTTGTCTTCACATAACAAATAAAAAATATACAACGCGTTTAACAATAATGTTACTACTTTAATTTAATTTAAAGGTACCTATTATATGATGAGAAAACTTCGCTTTTTTTTGTTTTTTTTGTTCATTTCATGTTTTTTCTTTCTTTTTTGTTTTCGTTTTAATGAAGTAACGTTTTGCATTTTATTCACGGTTCGTTTGTTTATTACGTCCTTTTGCTTCCTGCTGGTTTCTTATTTCTTGACTTGCAAAAGTTTTCTATCGGAGAATCGCCGTTTTCTCATTTAATTCTTTTCTCTATCCGTTCTTTTGTTTTCTTTCACGTTTCTTGCATTTTTCTTCTTTTAATCGAATTCGGGGTTTTCATATTTTATTGACTTAACTTTACTGTTGCCTTCTGTTTGCCTCGACTTTGTTTTTGTTTGCTGTAACTTTCATTGATTTTAATTTTTTGCTCATAGTAGTAACCCGGTTTTTTTTAAATTCATTTTAAGGTACGTTTGGTTAATTTTTACCAAATTGATTTTTCACATTTTTACAGTTATCTTTTGTTTTTTTATTAGATTTTTTTAAAACTTTTGGTCAGGATTCATTTGGTTTTTGTTCATCTTACTTGTGAATCATCTTTTGTTTTTTTCTTTGTTCTTTACGGTTTCCTATTTTTTTAACGCTTGTTTGTGGTTTACCGTCTTTCTTTTGTTTTATATCTCAATTGTGGTGATTTTTTACAGTTTTCTTTAATTTTCTATGATTTTTTTTGAAATGGTGCGGAAAATTACGTTGTTTTTAATTCAGCTTGATACTATCGATCTTCCTTCGTTTTTTCTTTGTTCACTTCACGCCTTATTTTTGTTGTTTTTACTTCTCTTTTGTTTGGTTTTCCAAGGTTTCATTTGTTTTCTTTTTGTCTTCGACTTTAGAAAAAATTGGCGTCTTTTGGCCACATTTTGTCAACAAGTTGGCGACTTTGCCTGTAAAAAAAATCTGGCAACCCAGAGATTGACGTTTGTTGGATGACAACTGTCAAACTATTGCAGTTTTTCGCTTTTAAAACCTAGTGTGACTCTTGAATTCCTACTTGATGAACTTTTCAATTAAACATTTAAATTTATTCAAACGATACAACAGGATTTTGTTTTTATTTTTTACTGCTAAAAATTCATGTGTTTAAATAAGTCCTGAAGTCGTATTCTGTCAATGTTAATTAATTTAACAAAAAAAAGTTGCTGGCGCCATCTACATTTGCTTTTCTAAATTAAATTAAATTTGCACCTTTTTGGAAGCACTTGACGTCATGAAAATTTAAATTCTGTACTTTTACGCCTCTGACCAAAGCTTTGTTCCAACCACTCGGAAAACCGTATATTGTACAATCAAGAGCATGCGCATTAAAACAAAATGTGACGTTTTGTTTACTGCGGATGCCGTTTTGTTTAATGCGCATGCTCGTGATCGTACAATGTACGGTTTTTTTTAAATTCTATTAATTTCGCTAAAAATTATATGTTTCGGCTAGAATAAAAATTTTCATTGCATTTAGAGTTTAATGTCCACTAATTATTTTGAAGAGAAATTTTCAAAATTCACTAATTTCCTTCCAATGCGAAAGCACCAAAGAAAGAAACGTTTTCTCGCACCTTGTCAAACTTAACTCTCCAATAATCTAATAGCATTACACAATAAACGAGACAATTCAAGAAGTGTAACAAAATAAAACTCTATTTAAAAATTTATCTTGTACAAACAGAACTAGTAACAGGTATCGTTTTTCGTACTTACATATTTAACTATGTACAGCAGAGGCAGATTTGAAGACTAGCTAGTGATCGACGTGTTATTGATGCGGCGGTATCCTCGGGGCCCATATCCAGTCCAGAGCTTTCGATATGTTGCTTATCAGCCACGGGAATATACCACCCCCACGTACTATCGTCACGCACAGGTATTTTATGTAATCAGTAAGAAACGCTAAGGAAAATACTTTCTCTCTCGTTGGTTCGACGACTATAATAAATTAATTGCGCAATAAAAGGATATTATAAACTTCGAGGTGAATGTCCCCCATTTATGTACAGCACATAAGTGAAACCGTCTTTGCAACGTCCCTTAATTGAATAATAGTAGGGTAAGAAAGAGTGCAGTCGGAATCTGCAAGCGAAAGCAATTTAATTTGCGTATCAACTCTAATCGATCCCAATTACTTCCGGCGTTCATAAAACATAATTGCAGCGGAATTTGTTGTTAGGACGTGTAAGAACACCGCTTTGACTTTCTTCCTTTCCGGTGTCATGAGATGTCTGAGGAATGAATCGAGTAAGAGTGATGCGATCCCGTTTCTTCGATACTCCTTGGCAACTCCCAGAGACAAAATATAACCCACATCTGTGCCCTTAGTCAAGGATTTGGCTAGAATCCCCGTATCCTCGGGGTTTAAAGTCTCATATGGTTTGATCTCGGCTACGATTAATCCGATAATACTGTGATTGTAGACAGCTGCCAATGAATAAAACCTACTTGAATATTACGATTCCGTTAATACGAGACTTTTAAATTTTGAAGATTTATAGTTACCTATTGCTCGACGTAATTTCTTCATACCAATAGTACGGGTATTCTATTGGAAACCAGTCTTGACATAGCGCTCTGACTTCGTCCAAATCAGTCGGACATAGAAAGCGCAGCTGGACATCTGCTAAAGAATACAAAGGAACTTTCGTAACGTCCAATAAGTCTTTCGTAACTCCACATCCATTACTTTGGTACCTAGGGTACATTCAACAGCTTCCGTTATTTACATTTAAACCTTGCCCCCTCACCCCCCCAAACGAGCGAGCCAGCATTAAAAAACTTTTTTTTTTGAGTTACACAAGTTTTTCCTTGCCTACATACCAATTTGTCCCGGCCATTAAGTTCACATTCAAGAGTCAGTTTCTATCACGAAATTTTGTTCATTCATTTTCAAAAGTGGATGATATACGTCTTGTAAATAAACATTTTTTTGCCATAATTAACTGTCAAATTAGCATTTGTTTTCCTTGATGGAGATGAAAACCAATCATGACTGCACGGGAATTTCATTCTTAAATAATGACGCCGCAGCGTCGGCTCGTCGTTCACGCATGGTAGACAAATTTGTTAACTGAAAGACAAAAAAGAAATGCTCGGAACACTAAAAAATTCCGGTAAAATTGTCCGTGCACTACACAAAATTTCAGGTTATTAATAAATTATTTCTGTATAATAATTTTAACATGATTTATGGCACGCCCATGACAATCAGTGTAGCCATCATCGAAGAATTTCCAATACCCCATCTGGTTGGTAATTTTCGAATGTTCTGTTCGTATAATCTGAGGTTATGTTTATGTCACGAATGAGTGGTTTTCGATTTTTCTAGAAATGGTATCGGAGAAAAATAACTTACGTGGTTTTAAAAGTGAGTATTCATTTAGTGATTACCGCTTTAATTATCAATTAACATTTCAGTAATTAAATGTCGCCTATTTGATAGCGTCGTAGCCCACGAGTTGTTCATCAAAGAACATTCCGTTCGAAATCAATCTGAAGACAAACCCGCCAGCAGGACATTGTTCATCGCAAACGTCCCCCCTTGGATGACAAAAGAACAATTGAAAGCATCATTTTCGACAGGAGCTGGTCCCGTAGAATCTGTGATTTTGCAGCGCACACTGAAAGACGATGACCCCCCACCTAGCGATAACGGGTTTCAGTTCGCTTTCGTCGTTTTTAAGAAATCTGCCTCACTCCAGCAGGCACTATCTCTTGAAGGTACTGTGCTTTACTTCAAGACCACAGACACCAGCGCATTTAACATTAGATCGTGGATATTTGAATATAACAAGTCGGTAACCGAACAGGATTTATTGCGACAGAAAGTTAAGGGCGTCATAGAAAAGTACGATAAAGAAGAAGCGAAGAGGGCAAAATCGAAGGAGTCAACCGATGATGAAGGTTGGACCGTGGTGGGTAAGAAGGGTAGAAATCCTGGCGGTTCGCGGACGGAGAGCAGGGAAAGTAAAGCGAATGAAAGGCTTACAAAGAAAGCAAGGGGACTGAAGAATTTTTACACGTTCCAAATTAAGGAGGGCAAAATGAATGAAATTGCAGCGTTAAGGAAGAAACATGAGGAGGATAAGAAAAAAATCGAAGCAATCAGAAAGTCTAGGAAATTTAAGCCGTATTAATAAGACAATTCGACAGACATTTTAATTATAAGAAAATAGCACTAACTTTTATAATAATTGTTGATACAAATTCAATAAATATTACTCCTAAGTTTCATGAAAGTTTGAGTTTTTTTTTGTTTGGTTAGATGTTCAGTGTTTGCGATAGGCAGTTGGCGGTTCTGTTTGTTTGTCAGTTGTTTTGGCATGTTCAACGATTTAGAGGTTAGAGAATTCTGACGTTCGCGTCAATTTAAAAATGAGCGGCCCAGAAATTAAACACGCTCTTCGCAAAGTCGACTTTCCTTTATGTGCCCGAGAAGCACTAATAAAAATCGGTAACTTCCTGCAAACAGAGAATCAGAAGACACCTTAACCTAGAAATTTCAGGTCAATTAACCTGCGGCAGAGTGGCGAACATAAAAACCATGGATTTAGCCTTAGATTTGATGGCGGAGTTTGTATTTTGCGAGGTTGACAGACGCGGGAACAAGAAAACGGCGCCCATAAACTCCTTAATCGAGTTGGAACTTCTGGAAGTCCTTTTGGACTACTTCAATTCCACCTTAAGCGAAGCATCGAAAAACTGCGTTTTTCTCTCGCTCTTCAGCGGAACAGTCGCCATGCTGCGCTCAGGAGTTCTCAGCAAATTAATTTCCGTCGCAATCGGAATTCCTTCTCAATCAGTTTTAATCTCGGCGAGCGCGTGGATGCAACAATTGGGAAACACTTCGAGCAACTGTTGCAAGTTGGCCGAAGCGATAGTGCGTGATTATTTCGTTTTGGTACCGGGCGTCACTCAAAAACTAAACGTCTTGCCGCATATCGCCCCACAATTTACGGCGAATTTTTTAACGGCGGTCGGTGAAATCTACTTCTCTGACAATAGGGGTTCCGTCAGTTTTCCTCCTCAAAGTTTACTAGAAACCATCACCCTGTGGGTAAATGAAAACCACAAATTGTGTATCGCCGCTCAACAAAATCCTTCGGCTCTACCACTAGGTGCAATACCCATGGAAACAACTACGCCGATCGCTGGTTTATTGAAATGGTGCATCCTTGCACCCGTTTATCACAGAAATACCGAATTATATGCGAAGCTGCATCTCGCGTTGTTGAATAGCCTGCTGGAAATTCCACGTGTCTTTCCGCCTAGAGCAGTGAGCGCAAGACACCTGGCTATTCCCGTAGGATATATTTGTAGATATGTTTTGGAACTGCAGGCGCAAGCCAAGAAAGAGTCAACTAATATTGATAAGGCGAGAACTCTGTTGGAAGATGGTCACCTGCAGCTGGCATTGGATCGGTATTCACAAGCCATACAGGTGGCGCTGTCTGTTAATTGCGTATATGGAAATATTGATGAACTATTAAATCAACTCGTGCAGTTACCCCAGAACAAATTATTAAGTATTGTGATACACACGAATAAACAAAATAAATAAAATCAATGTTTATCAGGCACCACGTTGGGAGAAGTATATTAAAAATTCTGTCCTAATCTGTTAATTACTTGTTCAAACATCACGTATTTGTTTGCAAAGACATTAAAAATATATAAAGAGAGTGCCAAAGTTCCAAGGAAGTACCAAAATACCATTTACCCTGCATATTTCAGTTTTGAGTCACTTCTTGAATACCTACTAACTGTGATAATAACTAGAAAACGGAAACTCGTACAGGAGACAGGTGGAAAGGAGCCGCAGGAGTTGGCGATCACGCGCTTTCACGTTCTGCCTTGATTCGAATACTCAGTCTTCAATGCAATGCAATAGAAAGCGTAATTAATATTTTATTTTTTATTTAATATATTTAGATATAAGGCCGACTATTCGCTTAATACTTCTTTCTTGAGTTTATATTTTTCATTATATCAGCATTGTTTTTATTGAGAATAACTGTTTATTTTTATTTTGTATTAATACAGTATTCTAAATAACAGTAGAAGTAGGTATTAAAGCGAATAGTCGGTCCTATATCTTGCCAAATATTAATTACGCTTCCTACTACGATGAATTGAAGACTGAGCATCCAAGTCAAGGCAGAACGCGAAAGTGTATCTTCGCCAACTCCTACGGCTCCCTTCCACCTGTCTCCTATACGAGTTTCCGTCCTCTAATAATAACTATGAAATAATCCTCTGAACAAAAATTAGGTTAGGATAAAATATGGTATAATACACGTGGGCTTAACAAATTGTTAATTAAAAGTACTATTTCGTCACCGATTTCGTTTTAAAATAAATATGTTTTCAGATTCAAATTTCTCGCGTTCCGGTTCAAGTAAATACGTTGGTAGCACTGAATTCGTTACCTGTCAGTATCTTGATTTGAAAAAAAATTCGAGAGAATCGCCGTTGTTTCATTTATTTTATTATTGTCTATCCATTGTTTTTTTTTCTGTTTTCCACCTTTTTACAGTTATCTTTTGTTTCCAAGGAGTTTGTTTTTATTTGCTAAAACTTTCCGTTGAATTTCATTTGTTTTTTGTCCGTCTTAGTATTGTGGTGCTTCTGTTTTTTTTTTTTTAATTCATTTTATGTTTTTGTAATTCTCTTATGTTTATTTTTATCAAACTGATTTTCCATATCTTGTTGATTGACGCCGTTTACCGTTTACAGTTGTCTTTTGTTTTTTACTATTTTTTTTTCGTCTGGAGATTCGTTTCCTTTTTTGTTCGTTTTAATCGTCAATCTTTTCTTTTTTTTCTCCGATTCTTTCTGACGTTTTTTTATAGTTCATCGTTTTTCATTTGTTTTGTGTCCATCTCAATGTATTTTATTGTTCAATTTTGTTTTTGTTTTTTTTTTTTAACCTTTTATTGACTTTTCTACAGTTTGCTTTTATTTTCTACGATTTGTTGATTCATCCGGAAAATTGTTGGTTTTTGTTCAGCTTGATTATGGTTTTGTCTACTTCCTTTTCTTTTGTTTTTCTTTTTTGTTCAGTTCATGCCTTCTATATTGTTGCTGTTTCTGTAATTTCTGTTTTATTTCTGATTTTTTTTTGTAGGTTCCTATTTTAACAGCGCCATCCACTCGATGTCAACACGATTGCTAAATATTCCTCCAATCAAAGCTCCGTTGACGGTAGCACGTTGCACACACCGTCAGTTGCCGCTTTTTCGCTTACAATCGCATGAACGTTTAGCACAATTTTTACAATTTTGCTAGCCTTCGCATTCTTTGATCAAACGTACAACTCCGATGAATGCATACTTCTGACGATTTCAAACCAAACGGAGGCTGCTGTTCCAACAGGTCATTAATGTTGTTTACATTTTTGAATTTTTGTCATTCCATTCCAAAATCAAGATTTGAAATTCCAGGGGCATCAATACGTGCTTTCTTTCGCTCACAAAATCGTGATCCAAACGTGTTTTGATTTAAAAACAGACATCCTTTTCTTTGAATCTCTCTATTTTTAAAACTTGTTTGGATGGAATTATAGTTATTTACAAATGAATTGTCAATCAAAAATCCAAGTCAGGTGTTTTGTTGCAACAACTACGAAATTCAGATCCAAACTATTCCAAACTTGGGTTTTTATAGCTCTCACAATTCCATCGTGTAAAACTGGCTTTAAGCGCTGATGAATTCGAGTTGTTTTTGTTTGTAATAACCAGTAATTTCTGGAGATGTCGCTGTGCGTGTGCGATGCAATTTATTAGCCAATTAACGTGCATATGCGATGCGTTTCAATCATTTTTATCACCTGTAATCAGTGAAGGTGAGTGTCGTGTTTTTGTTGCTGATAAAAAAAAGGCGAGTACGAGCTTTTCACAACTTGGAAAACTGAATGTAAGTGAAATTTCTGAATATTGCATAATATGATGGAACACATTGCGTGTACACAAGTACCTGTTGATAGCCTATCTAAAAGTTTCAATTTTTTTTATTTTTGGAACTTATTGCATGAGTTTTTTTTACTTAATACATAATAATTATTTAAACATCACGATATTTGCACAACATAAACGATTCTCAATTAATATAATTATAAATTCATTTTTAACAGGTTACTTCAATGGCATTAAAAACATATGCAGGACAGGAAACGTCTATAGACTGTCTACACACAACTTAAGTACATCGAAAGGACAATTATTTGAATTGTGTACCTACTTTAAATTTCTTCTTCTGAATAGTTTTAATGCTTAGTTAAGTAGTGCTTTAAATTTAAACTTCTATCAATCGAAATTTTGACATTTAACTGCTGGGTCGCGTTCAGAAATTGTGTGCGAGAGCACTTTGGGCGTTTAACACGGAAAGCAAAATGCCCAAAATCATTTACATGAGAGAGAAAGAATGTTACCTAGAGCACGTTCTCTTTTATTCCGGAACGGGCCCCAGCAGTGTCAATTTTAGAATTAACTTGTTTGTCAATGAATAATACATGGCGCTAAATTAAAATATTTACACACACACAAGTTCTTCACCAAATTATTCGATAATGGGAAATCTAAAAACTTACAGATTTTATCAAATTCGCGAACCCGAAGTTACTAAATAAGTGCAGGCATTTTTCGTGGAAGAATTATAGGCTTTTTTGATAATTCGTCCGATTACTGTCGCGATAGAAATCTGAGAGAGAAGAACTCTGTTTCGGTGCATGTGAGAGTGAGAAAATACAGTAACCAGATCATTCCCTTTGAATGATCGAAAACGCCCTGTCTGTACAGAAACGGCGAAAGTAAAAATCCACGATGACTTTTACAAGAAAATATAATCAAGAAACAAGTGAAAAACTGAAAAAAAAAAATCAAGTGTTGTCTCCCTGATGTTCAAACTGCCTAATTGCAGCATTTTCAGAAAATAATTATTTTTTTATCTAAAACGTCGCGTTTCTAATTTGGAAGAATTAACTATGAAAATATATTGTCTTTGTGTATATGGCATAAATCACTCTGTCGTTCGTGTGGAAACACATAATTATTATTATTATTTATTCGCTTCGTTTTGTCTGTGGTTCAAGCAGCCTTCCGGTCCAGTATACAGGTAAACATGACCCTGAGCCTGTTTTCATGGCTCAAATACATAGTTGCCAGATTTTCCAGAAAAATTTGTCTGGCTTAATGTTTCAAAAAATTATTTCGCCGCTAAAGATGTGTTGTTTTACTCACAAAAAATTATGAACACCATTGCTGTGCCTTTTTTAAATTCCGTTTATTGTTATTCCATTATTTTAACGAAAAGTAAAAATAAAAACATTCTTAAAAAAGACTAATTTGAACAGTGAAAATTAATTTGACAGTTGTCAAAGTTACAGGTCAAAGGAGACAATGTTGCCACCACAGAAGTTTCAGAAGTTACTATGTAGGACTGGGGTAGCTAAATTTTATTGACATTTTTCTTTTATGCTGGGTTTAGTGAGTTTCCACATCTCCGACACACGGCATTCGGAAGTACAATTTTTCGTGATTGGTCGATTCAAAGTTTCTGAATGTTTCGGCGTTCAGAAATTTGAAATCAACCAATCACGAATAGGGTTTCCGATGCCGGATGTGTGGAAACCCAGCAGTTGATACGGTTCGGAAACAATCTGTCAGATTCGTCACTTTTTCGCTTGTTTTTCGAGCTCCGTATCGCTTACGAAATAGCAATACTATGTTTTATTCCTTCTAATCTAGTAACCCAATGACAAAAGACAGTGACGGCGTTACCTGATTTTGATTTTGCTACATCAAATTCCTTTTTTCGTTTCTGAAATCTTATCTTTTAATATTTTCTTTAACTTAGGTTCCCTAGACGTGAATGACATTTAACACGTCGTACGGGGTTCGGCAGTACGTCAGATCCGCCATTTTGCCAAGCTCCAAATCGTTTATGACGTAGCAATACTATGTTTTATTCTTTATAACTCGCGGGAAATCATATCAATTTAGGTCAGCCAACTATAAAATATGATTAGATAAAACAGCGACACCGTACGATCGCTTTTTGATCCAACATTGCACAAGGATTGACAAATTGAAGCGGGTTTGCTACATAATAAGTCACCCCATGCAAGGCGGCCATGCTTGCTACGTTTCTGCTGAAGAAGCCCCAAATAGGGCTGAAACAGCTGTACAGAGGCTGCTCGAGGGTTTCACTTTAATCAAAAACGATTTGCAAATTTTTTTACTAAATCTGACATTACTTACGAAATGACGTTGTACTGCCGAACCCTGTCCGACATGTTAAATGTCAATCACATCTAGCGATCCTACTTTAATTGTTCGCGTAAGTGTGATTGATGTTTTAGAGGTACTTCAATCATGTCAAATTTGTCATTTAAAACGCAGATTCATTAAAATAAAACATCACTATTGACAATTTATGTCCATTTTATGTCAGGTAACATAAAATCTGAAATTACCAACAAAAATGACAGTTTGTTTTCAAACCCTCTAAAACAAATTAAACGTCAATTACGTAGATCTAGGGACCATAGGTAGGACTACAGAAAAATATTTTAGATTCTTTTCCAATGCGAATCTTTTTGCGTTCGTTTTAGAATACCATTAGATTTCAACTAAACTACAAGAAAAGCAAAGAAAAGGTTACGAGATGGCGTTTAGTAACTGATAATTTTCGCGTGACGTCACAGATGTTCAAAAATGGTGGACGGATGCAATGTTGCTATCTTAGCGGCTTTGTCGCTAAGTGTAGCATTTTTTAATAGTGCGGTTCGCTGTAAGAAGCTGATTTTCGACTGTGTTCACTAATTATTGAATAGCACGGTCTATTCTCCAGTTTAATGAGGCCATACATCACAAAAGATGTAAATGTGCCCCTATTTAGCGACACTTTTGCAGTTTTTTTTTTCTTTGCTACATTTCTTCAGCTAGAGATGGCAACACTGGCCTGAATGACAGCCAGTTCGGTTTCGGTACTTTGAGCGGCCATATTAATAGCGTCTGCTTTTCATTGCCAACTTTCTAACATTTTTTAATAATTATTTTGGGGTTTGCGGCTGCCATACTGCGATTTTTTCGTAATCTATCTGCCTGTAAATTGAATACTTTAAAAAGAACTTGGAATAAACAAAAAAAAAGCACCCAATCGGTCATTTTTCTTACGGCAAATGTCATCCGAAAACACTGGGATTTCACCCAAACCGGCAACACCGTTCACATAACACTTAATGGTGAGCAGAGTTTAGGTTTTACCTTCCGTGTGCTAAATGCAATGACCTTTGTGCTTTCTGAATAAATTACAATATTTGTATTGCCGGTTCGAATCGAACAGGTTTTCCGTCATTTCGCTTCACGCCGCGCCGTTCACGTTACCGACTCCTGGCTATTGTAAAACGAAAATCAGATGCGCCACTGTATTTCATAAAAAAAGAAAAGAATTCATTTGGGGGAGGGGAGAGGGGGGCGTTCGAAAAATTTGATTTAAATTTAGATAGGTACGTGAGGTTATTTATGAACTGCGTAAGCAAACGAGAAACGTTTCATGCAGGTAATTATTATTCTGAACTGTAAAGTTCAGGGTCTTGGGTTTTCTCTGTTAATTGTTAACGTTAACGTAAACTGTTTTTGACGCTTGCAGTGGAATATTTGGTGTGTTAATTTCTTTTTTGTCAAAAGAATTGAAAACTTGTTGATGTTGACCGAAAACGCTCGGTGCATTAATTAATTGATTAATTAATTGAATAATCATTTTTAATTGGTCCGTGTCAAAATTTTTGCGATCGTAAAAATCTGTTGTCGTCTTCGTTTGTTTATGATGTGATGAACGTATTAGCAATTACCTTGCCGTTGCGTGACGCAATGCATTATCGAATTGATAAGTAACCGCCACTTGTTTTCCAAACAACCTTGAGTTGTCTTTTTTTTTTTTTCAGAAGTAGGCAAACTTACTACCGCATATAATTAAAGCGGTATTGCCAGACTGCTACGCTCTACACGAGTTGTGTAATTATTCGTAACCATCGGTGGCTCGTTGGGTTGTGTGTTCGTTGGATGCGCACAAAAAACTCGTTCCGTGTTTGAGGACCAGCTCGGTCGGCGGCGAGATGGGAGATGAAAGCAGTAGGTTTTGCAGAGAGGAGCGAATGATGTGGCCCAAAAACGTGCAGAAGTGCAAACTGAAGAAAATCTTCAAAATGCGCTGTTGTGCGAAGAAGCGCAAAGGCGCCGAGACAATCGAACCTGGTATAATATTTTGGCTTTTGTTTTGATAATCACGAGGTGCTGGTGGAAAATTTGGGTCAAAAAATGCGTCTTCCATCTTGGCTTACTTTATTAAGACAGCGCTTCTTCACATCCTTTAGAAATCCTTCGCTAATTACACACTTAAAAAAAGAAAAGGTGACAGGCTTAAGAGGCGCTAAAAGGCCAACATTTACTTTCCGCATTAACATCCAAATCACATTTATCATTAATAACGCGTTCATTAAATCACTATGTTGCATTTTTAATTAACTTCATTTCCACACCTTTTAATATAGGTATCTATCTAATCAGCGAACGAAAGAATTCCATACACTTTGCTCTTCCACCAATCAAAATGTGGGTAATTTTAGTTACACTTTCTCCTTTCACTTCAGTTTTTTGAAAAAAAAAAAAAGAAATACGAAGATCTTAAGTCACTTATATTCTAAAAGACTCCTCCAAACTACCTAAGTGCAAAAACGATTTCCAACAAAATTTTATTTTTTATTAATGACATTTTCAATTAACTACTCTAGAGCAATCTCGAGATGCAGTCAATTCAAACTACTATTAATATCATCTTTTCTCCATTTTGAAAAGTATTTATATTTACAGACTCATAAAACAATCTTTATCACAAGTGTCTCGCATCAATTCCATAATACCAAACTTGGTTTTCAATGCGAAGGATTCTGCATGTAATCGTGGACTACTTTAGTATTACTCACTGTTTTCGTAAACGCAATTTCTATCAGGCGAGGACAGATTAAATCTTGTAAATACTGATAATGGTGTGTATCAAGTCGCTGATCGCCATGCGTATTCCTAATCTAATCAGTCATTTGAATGCCAATTCTTCAACTCTAACTTAAGTTTGTGAAATTCAGTTTCAGATAATAACATGGTGCACGAGATCTGCGACAACTTAAATCTCAGCTTCGATGAAGAAACTGGGGAGACACCGGGAACCCCCTCGATCAACTCCGAGACCGGTGAACCCGAGTTAAACTGCACCCAACCCGAGGTGAAGAGACCCTTCAAGATCCCAATCGCGTACACCAACAACAACAACTACGAAGATAAGTGCTTGAAGAACGTGGATGATATCAGTGGCCACAAGAAGTTCATTGCTAATTCGGAGACGTCGCAGACTCCGCTTTTGTTATTTCTCCTGCCGACGATTTTCTTTTTTTTCCCGATCGTTGCCGTTCCACTGAGCATCATCGAGCTGACCTTGCACACATGGGCCCACAAGAAGAACAGAAAGCTGCGCGACAAGGACATCTTCTACCAGAGTCCCATGCATGTTTTCGTGAGCGAATTCTGCGCGGCGTGCAGATTTGAAACGTCCAAGAACAAGATCACCAAGCTCCAGGACATACGGAACAGACAGAACAGGTTAACCTTCGAGGGGGGCATGGAGTGCGTCAGAAATATCGTTTAAGCACGACTTGGCAGGAAAGTTTTAACATTGTTGCTAAATTTTTTCTGTAAATTAAACAAACTGTGATGACACACCATGATTCACTGGTTTTAGCAGGAGCTCCAGGTCAATCGGGGCCCCGATGTTTTGCTAGGGTGACGCTTTCTTTCATTTTTTGTATGTAAAATGATCGACAATGCGTTTTGTTTTGTGCAATTTGCAACTCTTCGGAAATCATTTCTTAATGTGATGAAAACTGTTTGATTTGTGAAAACCGTCATCCGGATGAAGTTAGCCACTTAAAGTGTTTTTTTTTTCTGCACAATAGTTTTGCCTAGTAAACTAGCTAACTGGACATTATGTTAAATAACTATTATTTGTTTGGTGCAGAGGGATAGATTTAAATCTATTTGTTTTTATGAGAAGTTATTGTTATATAGGTTTGCATAGTTGGTATAAACATAGAAACAAAGTAAGTAATATTGGTAATATACAATAAAGATAACGACCATGAACATACTTTAGTTATAACTTGGCTGTTTACAACGTTTTTATTTTTTAAATAGTTTTATCCCCTCGTTGATTTATTAAATAAAAGTGCAATATAAAATTGAATTCAGTGAACCGATTGAACACACTTTAGGTAAAGGATGTTAGTGTGTTTCGTTTGCTAAGTTGATAGTTGATTTTTATAATATTTTATATTCTTCGGATTAAAACTTAGTAATTGTTAAATAAATAACTCTTAAAAACTATTGCGTACGTTTTTTCAATGGTACTTCTTATCTGGTAGCCTCTTTTTGGGTTTTCAAAAATACGAACTGTAATTAAGAAGTAATGGAATTTTAATTAATTTCAGGAATTAATCTGAAAAATTTCAATCTTTCAGTAATTTATTACGTAATAGTTAAGCAATCATTTTTAATTTAATGCAATATTCCCAGCAGTACTGCCAACCTAATTTATTTTATTTCAGTAAATTTCGCTGTCAATAGTTGGTAGGTCACTCGCGTCTTCTAACCTAAGATTTTTGACGTTCGTTTGTACAGTACACTTTTTCCACTAATAATTTCAGATTTGTTGAAAATAAAATGGAATGCATAGTGGCTAACGTTGAGCACTTAAGGTTTGACATAGAAGTAGCATTAGACGAACAATATGGAGCACTACCGCTACCCTTTTCTGGAATGGACAGTGAGTACCTAGTACATCAGAATTCTTTAACGCAGTCAAATTTCTTTTTAGAATCCATTGCTGCTGTTTGCCAGTTTTATTCGTCCCCAAGTGGCTGTCAGAAGGGTCCTCAATGTCCTTTCCGCCACGTCAGAGGTGACAGGACGATAGTTTGTAAACACTGGCTCCGCGGCTTATGCAAGAAGGGTGATCAGTGCGAATTTCTTCACGAATACGATATGACGAAGATGCCGGAGTGCTATTTCTATTCACGTTTCAATGCTTGCCACAATAAGGAATGCCCTTTCCTTCACATCGATCCCGAGAGCAAAATTAAAGATTGCCCTTGGTATGATCGAGGGTTTTGCCGGCACGGCCCTCACTGCAGACACAGACATGTTCGCAGAGTATTGTGCACAAATTACCTGGCGGGATTTTGCCCTGACGGCCCCGAGTGTAAATACATGCATCCACGATTTGAGTTGCCTGCACCACCAGATCAAAATGTGAAAGATCAAAAGAAACCGCCTGTTATTATATGCCATTTTTGTGGTGAGCACGGGCACAAAGCCGTTCATTGCAGTAAAATAACACCCGAGAATAAAGAAGCATTATTAACGGACGACACAAAAAAGCCATCCAACGAACACCACGAACCCGGACAGCTCTTTGCGAGGATGACACCTAAGAAACTGGAAGATGTGACTTGCTATAAATGTGGTACAAAGGGGCATTATGCTAATAGATGTCCGAAAGGTCACCTCGCCTTTTTATCCCAGTCAAAAGCGTCTCAAGAAAATTCTGATCTCAATTAAACCACCTTGTAAGTTATTTAGTAAAACTTTCTTTAATTACTTTTTTTTCTTAATAAACACATTGGAACTTATACTTCATTTATTCGCCCCCATTTTAATCGAGATTTGCGTATTTCTAATTTTAACCAAGATGGAACATATCCATCGAAAAACTGAGCATTTGGAAACGGTAACGGTGGTTTCGACGGTTTGAAGGGATGCACGTTTTTCAGCTTGCGGACAAGAAATTCCTTGTTGATCTGTTTGGGATCTCGGTATCTATCCATGTACAAATTGAAAGGCCTTCCTTTAGCGAACCATTCCTGTGGTCTCCTGTACGGAGGTGGAAAATCATATTCGAATATTGGCTCTCGCATTTCTAAAAAAAGTTTCACATTTTAATTGAGTCTTAAATTTATTACTTAACGACTTGCCTAAAACTTCATGATAGAATTTTTTCAGTGACTTATCCCAGTCTGTCTGGAAGAACGATAAACCGGCTGGTGTGAGGTCATCTTGCCTTACACGGTAAAAGTCTGCGGTGGAAAAGGTCCTGTCTTCTAAACTCAAGCTTAAAATTAAAAAAAAAAATTAAATGTGCATTTTTTTTAATGACAATCTTTTTAAGTACCACTTTCCAGGTTTTTTTA
The DNA here is from genome assembly GCA_036172665.1 of Prosopocoilus inquinatus. Taxonomy (NCBI): domain Eukaryota; kingdom Metazoa; phylum Arthropoda; class Insecta; order Coleoptera; family Lucanidae; genus Prosopocoilus; species Prosopocoilus inquinatus. The sequence continues at coordinate 8,063,499 of CM069873.1, forward strand.
ATGCTGAGAAATCCAATTGTTTTTCTTGTTTGTACAGCACGAAAATGAGCCGGTGATATCCAGTTCCTTTTGGAGGAAAAGGTTGCAAATATTCTACTATTGTCTCACCTTTATCTATATTATTTCCAGGTATATTTCCACTGAAATATTATTAAATCCTGAATCTGTAATACGAAATGTGCCACTTACATGAACCAGTGAACGTATTCTGCATCTTGTTTTGTGAAATGGCCATCGGGGTTTGTTAAAATTAAGGTCCACAACGACTTGTCATCGCTTTCAAATTTAACAAATGGTTTATTTGCGGCTTCGGCTGGTTTAATCACGTTGCCGAAGCACACAGGTACACTGACGTCTTCGTTTTCGTAAGTTATTTTGAGGGGCACAAATGGTAAGAAATAAGCATCACCGAATAAATGCTGAAACACACCATAGTGTTCCGCTACGGTTTTTATGTGACGAGGGCCGACGGATTTTAACCATTCTTCTTTTACGTCGCCCAAATCTAATTCAACTAAAATTACGCAAATAAATAGCTAGCTGGTCAGTTGGTTTAATATTAAGCATACGTTGGTTGTTCCGGGCAAGTTTCTCCAACTCAGCATTGGACCTGTTTGTCTTCAAAACTTGAAGACGTTTCTGCAGCGCGGCAGATCGCGATAATTGGGGTGGAGGAAGTCCTACGTCGACTTTATAGTATATTTCGGGATCTTTATAATTCAATTCTGGAAAGGCAATGCAATTTTCACAACATAACCTCACTTTTGCGTACGAGTTTACCGTCGAGTCTTTGTTGGAGATTTCTGGCTATTCCGGGCGGTTTTCCTCTCAAATGATGGCCTTTTCTGATCGAACAGCAAAAATTAGGGCTGATTTTATTATTTAAAGCGATAAGTTTCCAAATATTCACCACCATTTTAAACTAAATTCATGACGGAAGTACTCTATATTATCGACTGAGGAAAAATATTGTTAAATCAACGTTTGTATTTAATTGTAACATTTTTTTAATTGTAATTTTCATGTAAATATATTATTATTATGATTTACTTTTTAAATTTAGATCGTACTTAGATGTCTTCCATTTTAAACATCATTTCATGATGACAGTCCACTGCATTACCGACCGAGTACGGAAAGTTGTATCCATAGGTTGTATCGTTTAAATTTTTTTCTTTTAATTTCTTGTCCTCGTTAATTGTGATTTTTGAAATATACATGTAGCGAAAGTGCTATTAGTGTCTTCTTTGATTTTTTAAATTTAAGTTGACTCTACTGCCTGTTGACATAAAATCTTTATCCTTCATTTATCATAGGGAGAAATCAAAAAGTTCCTAGTCGGTCGTCGTCATTGCGCAATTGCGAATGTTCTCACGTCCGCGTTCTATTTGAACCGGTTCCACCGTAGCAGTAGGTTAGTGGCATATTGCAGTTCGCGGTGTTATTCTGCGTTCGTCCGTTGGCATTTAAAATACGTGTGTGTGAGTGAAACAAACGACGGTCGAGTTCCGTTAACATTTCGCGTTGCTGGACTGTCAAAATAAACAGTTCCCGTCACCAGTTTGAGGTAATTTCTAAAAATATTGACAAAACGAGTTTCGGTAGCCCGCAAAAAAACACACACACACACGCTTAGGGGTGCGTAAATGTGCGACGCGGTGAGATTCCCGGCGAATTCCAGTGACATGCGGTGCTGCAGGTGATGCAAGAAACCGACGAAACATGACGGAATTGATAGTTTCTCGCGGGGATACGTTTCCGAGATCATTCTTGGACACGTACCGCTCCAGTAGAGCGAGTGAACAGTTTTACAATGACTTGAAGGCGAGCAAAAGTGATGAGCTAGTTCTGCAGAATTCCGAAGACATACCCGTTACTCAGGAAATACATCATGGACACTCTGAGAACCTCTTGGATTCGAATTCTTGTATATCACCTACAGAAGCGGATTTTTTAGAAAAACCCGATGTCATGATACTACCCAGGAGTCACAGAAGACGAACACCCGTTTACGATCGGGTCGATCCTGAAGATAGCATTAGAGACATAGTTACAGAAAATGATTTCTACAGGTATTAATTGTTTTATCATCATTCCTATATTGTATATACAGCTCAACAATATTTCTGCTGCACGTTTGCAAATATTTATTTAAAGCTTCAAAGTATGGCGCTATTTTTACCACGTCGAATAAAAAAGAACCATTTATTTATATGACCCATCCTGTGCATACATTTTTTTCCGTTTCGTTTGTCATCAGCCAATACATCAGAGACATCAGGCATTACGCATCATTCGTCATGTAAACAAAAGAACTCTGATTTATTTCCGAAACGAAAGAATGCCACACACCCTTCGTCCGCTTCCTGTGGTTATTATTGCATACTATTTTTTTTTAATGACCTTTAAATTAGAGATTTGTTTATTTACGTTGGCCGGATTGTGATTTCAAATATGCAAGTAAGATGTATAAACAAAGTTGAGAGAATTCATAAATTAATTATGAATCCGCCGCCTTACATTTCTTTCAACTATGTACATATAACAGAATTATGCTCGTCGTTTGCTTGCTTTAATTCTCTTCTCCTGACTTGCTTTGCGTCCGCTCATTTATGTAATTACACACAATGAAATTGTTCTTAATTAGGTGTACAATTAGAATTCATTTCCTTGCAAAGTTTCAATTAATAGGCCTGATATTTATGTAAGTAGAAATGCAATTAATTTTATGTATAAACTCAAGAACTAACTTGTGTAATAAATTCTGTTCGTGGTTAGACAAGTAATTATTACATAAATTTATTTTTGGATTCTTTTAAACGTTTTTTTTTTCTGTAAAGAAAGCGCCAAACGCACTTACATATTCATGGTAATGTTCGGAAAATCATTTTATGACGGATAACAAAATGTGTCAATTGATGCAAAGTTGACGAAAAAACAAAAGAAGGAATTATGGAAAGAGTTGATTGAAAAACGAAAAATAAAAGCCAACTGAAAGAAACGATACAAAAATATGAAGACTGAAGTGATCCAAAAACAAAAGAAGATCGATGATACTCCCACAGAGTACAAAAAAGAAATAAAAAAAAGACAATATAAACGGAAATATGAAACCGCGCGCCTATGTTATTCCAAAATGAAATAAATAATACCTAATTTGCAAAATGGTAACAAACAATCCTTAAAGGAACTTGAAAGGCAATTAATTAGACCGTTTGTTGGAATAGTAAGTATATAATAATCAGGGAACGGAATTACATATTTTGTTCGATTAAATACAAACGAGGCGGCAAACGTATAACGCTTCAGCGACGCGTCAATGCACACGCGCTCGTTGCCGCTTCGTTCGAAATAAACCGAACAAAATATGTAATTCCGTCCTGAAGAAATTCATTCATTCTAAATTTCTAAATAAGGACTAAGAAGAAAAGAATGAAATAGAGGAATGAGAAACAAAATACGTCATGGATGCTGATGAGAAAACAAAAAAAAACAAAAGGCACTGTAAAGAGTCAATGAAATACGAACAAATAATTTCACAAAAAAGAAACAAAAGAAAGGCGAAACGACCTAACGTGATTAAGAAAAACAAAAGAAGATCGACGGTTCTGTAACTGGAAATTAAAGACAAAACGCGCACTATAAAGATGAAGCTGCACGAAATGTTTGTTATTCCAAATAAATAATTCTATAAAATAAAGAAATTTGAAAAGACGGCTTTCAATGAAATACGAAAAAATGAATCCACGAAAAAATAAATAAAAGAAGAGTGAAAGAAGTGATATAAAAAAAAATAAAAGCAGAAACTATGAACGATGTGGTCCGAAAATAAAACCTGATTGATGATTCTTCGACGAAAAATAAGAGGAACAGAAGACAATCAAAAAACAAAAGACAAAAGAGTCCATGAAATATAAACATTGATAACAATATTTCTACGGAACTAAATAAAAGAATACGTAAATACGAATAATAATATGATTTGAAAACAAAAGAAAATCATTCCGATGGAATGTGAGAAATTTAAAAAACAAACAACAGAAGGTGAAAGATAAAAAAAAAGTTGAACGAAAAACAATTTGAAAAATAGCTTAGAAGGCAGAGTTTGAGATAGCTTTTGAAAGTGAAAATTTCGCAGAAAAAACAATGAAATCTAAATGATCAGAGGAGATTAAGGCCCAATTTCATAATCGAACTAAAGGAGACTTTAAAAATAAAGTCACAGTCATATGTCCAGAAAAATGGGAAAACGTAGTTATTTATGCATCAGAATGGGACTTTTATTTTAAAGTCTTCTTTAATTCGATTATGAAATCGGCCCTAAGTTAGACAGTTGTCAGTGTCTTGATTTTTAATGCTTTTCCGGAGATTAGTTGACGTTGATTTGTTTTTCGTTTTTCAAACCATCGAGTTTCTTTTGACCTCTATTTCTCTTGTGTTTCTTCGTGTGGAATTAATCGTCGTATTACGTTGCTGATTATTATAGTTTTATAGTTATAGTTTTTGTTTGTTCTACGCCAAGCCTTTTTTTTTATGCACACAGTTTACCTTTTAGTATCGTACTTCAAATGATTTCCTGATTAAATTAAGCCGTGATTTTTTTATAAAGTTGGCGACAGTTGATGCAATAAGCAACGATCGTTCTTCACTTTCTAATCTACCACTTGGAAAATATTTTTTTTTATCGTAATTCTAACATTTTATAAATTGGGAATACAAAGTGTCACAATTTGACATTTGTTTAATTTAAATAAATTGACAGCTGCCAGTGCTACAAACCTTTAGGAGAATAACCACTGAAATCATAGCTTATTACTTTAATTAGGAATTTTATTAAATGTTGTACTAAAGCTAATTCTGTGTATGTACTTCTCACTTCTGTGTTGTTTTGGAGTTTGTAGAAAGAGCACAAAATTGAGCATTACCATGAGCATGCCTGTACGAGGACGAACTGACCTAATAAATTGATTCGAGAGTTGGTGAAAGCAGAAATAAAAATTATTTTAAAATCGAAATTCACTAATGCAAGTAAAATGATGAACAATTTTACGACCTAAAGCGAGCCGGATTCGCGATGAGAACTTTTCTTATTTTTTTTTTTAATTACTCTTGAACAGGTTCTCGGGCAATATTTACATTGCGTCATTGTTTATTTATAAATGCAGGTTCGTTTTATTTAAGAAACACTACGACAAATACCTGCACCTGTCCCAGAAATACGAAGAGACGAGGAACATCGCCTACTATCTGGAGGAAAAATACCATGAAGTAAAGGTGTGTAATAATGATGCTAGAGTTATTGTCTGAAAATCTCACCACGCATTGTTGTAAACAACACAGACTGAAAGAGATGGCCTCATCAATCAAAGAAACGAACTCACGAGGAGGTTGGAGTCGAACGAAAGCCTGCTGAGGGAGAAGGAAGATGAGGTGTTCGTTCAGCTTGAAAGAGTCGTGTTTTTAGAAGAACAATGTGATAAGGTGAGTGATTTTCCCAAGCTGCCATTTTTTTCGTTTTTTTTTTGTTTGTTTTATTTTTAGCAACAAAACCTTGACTTTCAGTACGCAAGCGAACGACTTAATTGGCCGGTATTTTCGAGTGGGAAGTAGATCAAGTACACGTGCGTTCTTCCATTGATTAAACCGTTTAATTATTGGTAGAAAATCATCGGCGGAATATTGCTTTTGTGTTTCGTAAATTGATTCATCATTTTCGCTTATTGAGAAAAAGCGCCATCTAGTCGTCAAAATTGAAACTTGCTGCACTTTTGCGGTCACCTGAATGTATTTCTTCACAAAATTGTATACATACAAAACATTTTTTAAGTAAATCTGGATAACTGCTCAAGAATTCTAACGTAGTTAAGTTTTTTTTTCTTCATAATTTAAGTTTGATCACTTTTTTACCGTAATAGTAAAATTGACCAATAAATTAAAACGCGCTCTATTTGTTCTATTTTTATATTTTGTTCTTGTCCGTCGGAGATTTCGTTAATCCTGTTGCTTTAAATTTAAAAGAAAATAATAAGTTTGTATCAATCTCTTAATCAATAAATTAATTCGTGTAAGCCTAGCTTTAAATTGGCCCAAATAACTTTTGAAATCAATAAAACAAAAAATATATTATTTTTTTGTTTTGTAAAAAAAATCAAAATTAAAATAACGAAATCCGTATTTTTGTTCTTACTTCCGAAGAGAGAAAACATGAAAGGGGATCGATTTTGTTATTTTTTAAAGATTTTATGAACGAAAGAATTTCGTTAAACTTTTATAACGCTAAGAGAATTATTTCAATAATGCTAAAACAGGTACCTACAATAAACTTCAAACCTAAACCGAACGCAAGAATAATAATTAATGACATTTAAAATGGCAAAAAACAAAATTAAAAAAAAAGAATATAAAATAAAAATTTCGTATACATTCTTTACAGTCGTTTTTTTGCGAAAGAAAAAATTGCAAGACAATCGTTTGTTGTCATAATTTTTTAGTTTTTTTTTTTTTGATGAAAAACATTTGCAAGATCGATCCGTCTTTTGTTTTTGATTCGACGAAAAATGGTTGACGTTTTTTTTTATGAAAAAATGAAAAACGGAAGTTTTTATGTAGTCGTCTTTAATTTTCTTTTATCTTTGGGCGCAGAAACTAATAAAAGTAAAAAATCTTCTTTTTTGTTTTGTCTTTGCCTATTTTGGCACTAATTTTTCAAAGCCTACAAAAAATTTTTTATTTTATTTTTTGCTTTTGTCACATTATTATCGTAACTCATCCCAAATATGTAGCTCCAACACACATGACATTCATTATAACCTCCAAAGCTTCAGGACCAATATGTATAAATAAAGTGCTTTCCTTCGCTTAAAAGTTTGAATCGTGTTTCGAATAGTTTAGACCTGAATTTCGTAGTTTTTGCAACAAAACACCTGATTTGAATTTTTGATTGACAGTTCATTTGTAAATAACTATAATTCAATTCAAACAAGTTTTAAAAATAGAGAGATTTAAAGAAAAGAATGTCTATTTTTGAAACAAAACACGTTTGGATCACGATTTTGTGAGCGAAACAAAGCATCTATAGTGTGTGTGTTTTTCTAAATCTGGGATCGAGTTGGCTATGAAAATTTAATTGTGAAACGTCATCAAAATAATAGTTGTCAAATTGACAGTTGAACTTAACACTAAGGCTTTTGAGTTTGACGTTAACAATGACATTGTCGGCGGAGTTCTTCAAAACAACTTCGACTCCGCCACGAAAATTTTCCGTCCTTGCGAAGACGCCATTTTATTGGGAAAAACAAAATTATTTCAAATTTAAAACAAATGACAGATAAAGTTTCAAAAATTTTGCTGCGTTCACAATAAGCACGTCACCGTCAGTTTTTTTTTGCCCGCAAGTTTACAGTCGATTGTTTTCCTTTCGTTTTTCTTTGTTCAGATCTTATAAAATCAGATTTCTTTTTTTTCTTGTCCGCTGTATTACCTGGTGTTTTTTTTTTGTTTTTGTTTTTTAACTCTTGGCACTCTTGCTAAGGCTTGACGGTTGATAAAAAAAAAATTAAAAAGAACCACCCAGTACAGTATACCTAATTGTATGAGACTTTTTTATTGGAGAAAGGCTGTAATTGACTTTAAAGAAATGTGTTGGCAACACTGACATCGTTAATTTTTTTCGACCAGCATCAAATATTTTGCACAGTTTGAGTAAAGATGGCAACGGCAAGTTGGACGTGGCTGTTAAAAAAAAAAGCAAGGTCGATAAAACAGACACCGGTAATCGTTGATTGTGCTATTACCGCCACATTTAATGACGATGACGATGACAAACGATTGTTTTTGTATTTTCTTTTTTGTAAGAAATTATCATTTTTTGAATTAAAAAATTGATAATGCGACACAACACTCATATATTTGTTTTCAAAATGAATTTTTACCCTTAAGCGTCATCTCGTAGGAAAATAGTAAAATATCTCGCGTTTGTTTGTTAATTACAGTCGATTAAAATCAGATTTCCTTCGTATTTTATCTGTTTACTAATTAAATGCAATCGTATGTGCAAGAAATGAAATGCAGGTGTAATTGGGGTTAGTCACGCAGGAAGACGACGTTTAATAATACATCGATGACACACGCCCGAAGAATTCTCTGCAGAAGTCCTAAAATGTAGCGCCCCAAAAAAAAAAGAAAACCGATCGCAGTTATTTTATTAGTCACTATTAAATGCCGTACGTGCCCTGCAACTTTCGCGGTTTGTTTTTTTCTTGCGGTCCATTGTTATGCCAAAACACTTGCTTAGGCATTCATGACGTGCTTATTAATAACAGGCGCACTTTCATCTTTCGTCTTTTGTACGAGTGTATAGATACTTGAAAGTGAATATTACGATCTGTATACAGGAGGACGTCGAATTTTACGATCATTGGAGCCGCTTCCTGTTTTTAATCAAGCGTGCATCGCGAGATTCGTCTCGGTACTGTTATTTTATTAACGGAGAACGGTTGCAATTGACGTCACGTCAGAGAGGAAAAAAAACGGCCGGTAAAATGTTAGTCATTTGTTTTAAACAGCTCGCCTTGATTCAAAGTTTTTATTAGTACATTCCGTCATTTGCGCCACAGCAAGGGACTTAATGACGAGGTGACGTTACAGTTGATGTCACAGAAAAAATAGGAAGTCGTTAGCATTAACAAGCAGCGAATCTCTTTTGTTTAGATTTACTATTAACAACAAACTTGTTGAGCAGACCAATTAATTGATTTGTTTAAATGTAAAATTCCCCGAAACCAATGGGCTTGTTTAATTGAATGTCGGCGTATCTATGTATTTATTTCAGACAAAAAGAAAAACTGTATTGGCCCAACCTAAGTGCAATGTCAATAATGAAAATCCTCATCTACACACAGTCATGTTGTTATCTAATCGCAAAGTGCCCTCATGATTTTTCATCCAATAAATAATGACGTAATGGGCATGTTTTAATCACTTACAATTTCCGCATTATTTTTTTTCTTTCTCAGTTGAAAGCCGAAATAGAAAGGTACCTGCAACAAAAATTGCAAATCGAAAGAGAGCGAGATGAAGCACTGAGACTGGTAAGTTATTTAGCCTTATTTTATTTTTTTAATTTGGTGGTAATTAGATTCGGATAATTTCTTTTTCCAGTTGAAAGAACAGGCCAGAGAATCGGAGACGACCAGGCGAAAACTAGAGAGAGCGCGCCAGGAAGTCTTCCAGCACATGACGAAGATCAAGAACGAAAAGGAACATTTGGAACGAGAGGTAATGTAACTTGATGGCATTGGTTTTAAGCCAAGTGTCATCACGTCGCTCTCCATAAATACTGACCCACATAATCGCAGGCCTGTGAATTTCCCTTCTTTTTATAGTCATTATGTGCTCTGAGAATAATAATAATGGTCATTGCTAATTAAGTAAACAATTTCCTTGAAATTTTCTAATACCGTACCTGAATCTTAATGAATTCATCGAAGGACATACCTACCTAAGCTGTTTACATGACACAGATTTCATTCAGTCGATGATTCGACGAGTTAAACCATTCAAAACCCAAAATGCGAAAAATCTAGTTATTTTAATTAATTATTTATCGTTTAATTAATTTAAAAAATGCAAAAAGTCTGGCCAGTCAACTTTCGTAAGCCCTGGTCTTACGTTTAACAATAAAATCTTCGAGATTAAGGGCCGTATTAATTTATTTCCAGATTATTTTGTTATTTTTTTTTTGTAACAAGGAATTTACGATTGACGCCTCGGGATTAACCTCGTCCGAGACGAACTTATCGTTGACGGTGTTATCAGAATTAAATCAGTGTTTTAAACAGGCAACAAAAAATAACTGCCAACATAATACAGTTAATCCTAACCTCTAATTTAGTTATTGAGACGAAGTTAGTCACCGTAAATACAAATTTAAATTTTCTGCCAAAACAAATACAAACTCGCTTAAAAATTTAAGACTGAGTTAAGGAGAGGATTAATTTACACCAATTTACACGTGTACAACAGTGATTTTAAACTTGACAGCACTGTTGCCAACGCGAAGAAATTATTTGGAACCCCATTTTACGAATTTTTTGATGTCATGTGGGAAAAGAGATTTTTTTTTCTTAATTCTTGTGAAAATATTAAGTTAAATTTAAATTTCTATTCTATATTACTTATTGTTTCTCAGTGTTACCATGTTGAATTAAATTTACTCTAAAAGTCGTCTGTGAGTTCTGTCGGAAAATTGAAATATTATAAGTAGAGTAAAAAGGAACAGTTCGTTTCAAATTTCACGCCAAACGTCATAGTTTTATAAAGTATACATAGATGGCGCTGGCGTAACACAATTTCTTCCAAAAGTCCTTAGATCTAGGGACTATCAATTTCTGTTTGATTTTTATTTAATAATCAATTAATATTTAAAAAAATTAACAAACAATCTTTTTGGTTAAATTTGAAGTGAAGAATTAAAAAGATACTTGTCGATTTCAATAATTTTTAACGTTTATAATTGTTGCAGTAAAATAGTTTTTTTTTTCACAAGTTAACTTGCGTTTGTAACCTAAATAAATTTGCGAATCTTGATATGTACTACGACGCTCAACTTAAATGATACTCCTACACCTGTATGCGAACCACAACCTTAAGAACACTCGGCTTAAGGGCTGCGAAATTGTCAAATGGTGTCATTTAAGTTGAGCGTCGTTGTACACGTTGTCGCTACCATTTTAAAAATGTTACAAGAGGAAAAGTTACTTAGGTTCCCCTGTGATATTGTTAATCCAGATCAAGATGTTATTAAGAATGATTAAGGTAGTTATCCCTTGTTTATTTATATAATTATGGCGTTATTACTAGGTGCTTTCTTTCGCTTAAAAGTTTGAACCGTGTTTCGAATAATTTGAACCTGAATTTCGTAGTTGTTGCAACAAAACACACTGACACACTTGAATTTTTGTAAATAACCATAATTCAATCCAAACGAGTTTTAAAAATAAAGGGATTCAAAGAAAAGAATGTCTGTTTTTGAATCAAAACACGTTTGGATCACGATTTTGTGAGCGAAAGAAAGCACCGTATATGAATAATGACGTTAAGAAAAATTATGTTGGTAACACAAATATCGGTTGTCGTTCACTGTTTTACCGACGAGAAGTAGCGGCGGCAACGGCATTTGTTTGTCTCGCATCAAAAACTGAACAATGAAAAACTTTGAGAATTTACCTTAAAGACGAATTTCAATTCGACTTTTCAGAATGACCAACTGAAAGAAGCGTTGGAGCTCGAGCGAAAGGGCTTGGGCAGGTACTTATCCCAGGTGCAGAAGAGGCAGAGGTCTACAGGAAGCTCCGAATCTTCAGACAACTCACAGGTTTGTGAATTTCAAAAATTTGCGCTACTGTTTATTATGCGTTAATATTCACAGGTGATCACACGTCAGGATGCGACTTTAAGCTCCCAGTTCCAGAAGGCAATGCAGCATCTGGCAACATGCAAGCGACGGAAATGTTCTGTCTGCGCCTACACCAAGTCGGTGTTTGGGAATATCTCGAGGAGCCAAAACCACCATAAATATGAGTGAGTTTTTTTTTCTGTTTCTAATTAAGCTAAATTTATATTTGTGCGCCCCTGCAGGAAGAAATTATTTTCTTGTCTTCAAACGCCCTTTTTGGAAATGAGAAACATGATAAAACCCCCACCGTCGCCAATCCGGGCCGAAGGTGAAAGTCTTTCCGAATGGTTCTGTCACCTGAGCACGGCTGAAGCAAGCGAGTGTTCATCACTGAGCATACCGTTTGCTGAGTTGGCCATCACTTACATGGACGATACTTCTGATACGTTATCTCAGAGTTTGCCGGGGGAGACTTTTGATGAACACGGACATCGGACCAATAGTAGTGGGAGAGGTAAATTAATCTTATTATTTAATTTAATACTTACGATATAGCACAAGAACTTTTAATATTGTAAATAGAATTGTCGGTTGGTTTTATGGTTTAAAACATTTTTTTTTATTGCACCTCAAGAGTGCTTTATTGTTTGAAAGCGATAGCACTTTAAAGGTAGAAATTGGGTTTAAATTATGCTGACTGTATACAAATGGTGTTGGGCACTAGAGTAACTAGAAAAGGCCTTGTAAATTGTAAATTATGATGTCCTATTTCCAACAACCAATCCGCGCCATCAGTGCCTTCAGTTTGTAAAGTTTTTGTAAATGGTGTTGGGTTTTGGCGTTAGTTTTTTTACTGTAAAAAAAAAAGTATGTGATCAGTGACATGTTATTTATTTTGTTAATTAACTAAGAACGATATTTTTTAATCGAATAATTTTGCTTTGTTCATGAAACACGGTTAACAATGTCACTGTATTTACATTCCACTTACGAGTCAACAAATATTTTTAATGCTACTTTTTTTTTTGACGCTTCCTAGCACTAATCACTGCTAATCTCCGTCTTTCCCAACTCTGCTTCTTTTCAAGGTTTCGGTAGTGATTCAGGTTTTTCATCAGATGCTTGTGCCGATTACAAAAGCAACGCCACCACACCGAAGGAAAAATTTAGCCCGAGGGCGACACTAGACGAGGCCGATTGTGCCAAGCTCACCCGCACAAAGTGGACTGCCTCCTTTCGCAAGCTCATCAGTCGTATACGAAAGTAAAATTAAAAATCTGCTGGAGGCGAGTGATATTATCGTTGTAAATTGCCAACCAGTTTTTACGTTTTTAGGATTATTATAGTAAGCTATGATCGATTGATTACTCTCGATGTGACTGTTACGTTTTTAAAGAAGTTCCAAGATTAATTAATTGCTTTGTTACGACTAGCCGAAACATAAGTTATTAAAATAAACTTGAAGTAATGAAGATCAGAACTTGGTTAAAGTTTAAATAAATTTTCTAGGAAATTTGTTAATGAGCACACCAGTCAAGTGCGTGTAGAAAATTTTATTAACAATTTGTTGAGGGTGCGTTGTAATTTTATCCAAACATAAATTTTCATTGCAATCAAAACTGATCTCGTTCAGAGATGTTGATGTTTAAAGAGTTTTAATACCATCTCCGCTTCAAGTACAAGACATAATAAGTAAATACACGAACACCAAATTCCACATAATTTGGTGTTCATTTGAATTTTTAATAAGAGGTGCATTGAAAGTAGGTATTTTTATAAACAAATTTTGAAAGGGGGGCACAGGGAATTGCGTAAAGTCTTACGAGCAAAGGACCAGGAGAATAGGTGCCAAACTAATTAATTGAACATCACAAATTAAAACGCTAGAAATTTTTTACTTGTCGTTGACGTTTGTTACATTTAACGTTTGAATTGATGTTAGTTATTATAGACGGACCTCGGGCCGTAGTTTCATAAATTTAACGTGTTGTCATTGACCTCAATTTTTTCGTAGTTGTCAGCATTGCAGGTATACTTTTTATACTTAATTTTTATGTAGTAGCAATAAGTACACAAATGGATTTGACTGATTTTTACCGCAAAGTCAGTAGGAATTAAGACGACGTTAGGAATTTTTTAAGCAATAAATAATTAACACTTAGTAATTTCATGTACTAGTGTAAATTGAACCAAGTTCAAGTATTAATTATTTTATTGCTCATTAAAACCAACATCTAATAATGCAGTGTTTCATTTTATTCTTCGGAAATAAATCTCAAAAATTTTAAGGTGTCAGTTAATTAAAGCAAAACCACAAAGTATTCGTAATTTATAGCGATTTCAATTGACTGCTCTAGAGTATTCTCAGAGTATTTTCATCTCGTTATAAGCTCATGTAATAACAGAGTGTGGAGATGCTCTCGGAGTGCTCTGGAGCAATGGATTGAAAACGTCATTAGTGATTAAAAAAATTCGAATAATTAGGTGTTGGTCTTATTGTTAGTTAAATTTTAACGTGTTTAGACAGTATTTCCGATCCAAAAAATTTGGATATAGACTAGAATTAGATCTTGATGTTTAGTATTTTAGATCCAACGATACTCAAACTTGCCGACTATTTATTTTGTAAATTGCACAGATAAACGTTTTTTTTTTTTAATTAAAAATAACTTTGTAACATATTTATGATCGAAATTGGAACTACGATTAAACACTCTGGAATTTTACTTTTTGATTTCATTTGTGTTCAGTATTGATTTGAATTTTACATCACATTAGTGTCGCCATCGTTGTACTTAGGTGTTAAAATTAATTTTATGTATTTTTGCCTTGAGAAGTATTATTAGTTTAATTTTTTTTTTATTAAAGTTGTCCTGCATTCAATGTTACGATGTTGCTATTAGTATTAAAAGAAAAAAAAACACACACACACAGTATTGTGTAGAATGCAGTGATGACGGACGGTAATTTTAAATTTGTCACAAAGGTGGTAGCTCTTAATGAAATATCTTTTATACTGAGTGTTATTTTTAATATATGTCGACTTTTACATTCCTTAATAGTTTGCTTCGCAAAATACAAAAAAAAACATTTACATATCAGTTTACAGAGAATGATGCAGAGAACCTCAGTTCATTGTATTTATTTTGCAATGTGATAAATAAATAGAATTTGTGTTACATGCGCTTTTTCTTTTATGTAACGTACGGATTATCGTTGAGTTCTTTCATGGTATTTCTTACACCTTTTAAGTTTTCCAGTAAAACATCAAGCGTGAAGGGGCTCATCGTAACGACAGTCTTCTCATCGTTAATTTGCAAATTCAATTTCGCACAATTAATGTCTTTATCTGCTTCCACCGTGACTTTCTCCAAAGGGTTTACTTAAAAAACAAAATTAAATTTTTTTTTAATGTAAGCCAAAACTTGAAGAGTACCTCTCAATGTACTAGCTCGCAGTTTAGCGGCTATTTCAACAGATTGGTCATCGGCCACTCGTTTAATGGACGTACTGTGTTCTCTGGGCAAACCAAGTTGTTGTAACTCGCTGTGCAGAGCATTGTGATCACAATTATACCTTACAGTCGAAGTCAGAATGTAGTTCAAGCAAGCCATGCATGCTTTTAAGTCGATGTTGGTATCTGCAAAACATGGAAGTGTAGTTA
Organism: Prosopocoilus inquinatus; assembly: GCA_036172665.1. Classification (NCBI taxonomy): domain Eukaryota; kingdom Metazoa; phylum Arthropoda; class Insecta; order Coleoptera; family Lucanidae; genus Prosopocoilus; species Prosopocoilus inquinatus. Next base: position 8,078,558 of record CM069873.1, read on the forward strand.
AAAGAAAAAAAATTGACATCTATTGTGGCTCTAGAGTAATTGGAGTAAAATTGTATATATGTAGAGGGAGCCACGCTACACACAGAACAATTTTTTTTTAACTTGGCCCATGCAGGTATTAATTTAGGCAAGTGCAAAAAAAAGAATCCTCATAGAGAGTTCTCTAGAGCAACGAAGCGAAAATGCTACATTTCTGTGAGCACTCACCTAATTTTGAATCGGCAAATAACTTCTCGGCTTTGTCCATCTAAAAGAAACGAAATTGTGATTATTAAAAATCAAGTAAATTTCATGTACCTACATCGATGGGTGGATTTAAAATGCCCTGAACGACAACTTGCAACAACATCTTCACTTTCACAGAAGATAACCTAGACAAGTTGTTGATCTCTGCTAGTATCCAATCGGGACAATCTGCATCTCCGCAAAAACGGAATTTCTTTAAAAAAAAGGCTCCACGTTTTATTTTTGTTCAAATTACATTAATTTCTTACCATTTTCTTCAAAATAAATAAATTCAACGTCTGTAAACACTTATCAACGAACTGACATTTTACGGTACAGCGCCATCTATTATCATAAATTTAAATCGAAATTTTAATCAATTTCTAGCTTAACCAATTTTATCAAAACTTAAGAGCTGGTTCGTCCTAAATCAACCTTGCTTTTAATGATATGCACCGATGGTAAAACGTGGTTCTTGCAGGCGCACTTCGTGCCCGATATAAAATCAAAAGCGCCGATCCGAGCTCCGCAATTTTTACAGTTGATTTTCCCTTTGGACCATTGTTTTGCTTCGATGCTGCTTTTGATCCAACTTGGCAGATTTTCTTCGGAAATGCAGATCAGTTCTTCCAGGGAAGGACAGTTTTCTTTCTCGTTGAAACTAATGGGGTATTCCGAGTGCGCGTCTATGAATTTAGCGAGTTCTGCTTCGTCGAAGAGTAAATGCCGACATTTCTTGCATTTCGTCGAAGTATACATTACACGCACAAGTTAAATCAACTGATTCCAAAAAAAAAAAAGTTTTCAGCTTACTTGAACATGACATAACCTCACTTAATAACTTACCACCAACTGATCATGCGCAGCACAAACAAAATTCCTAAAAATATGATTTCAAATGAGAGTTATTAAGGCTTTATAAAAACACCTCGGGCTTAAAATATGCATAAATTGTGTAGAATGATAGCATGATGGAATGGTAACGATGGCGGTTTCGTTTAGTTAATTTTAAGAATAATTAGTTTTAAGTTGGCTGCATTGACATGTCAAAATAACGCGGGAATCAGCTGTTTTCCGCAAGTTCGCACGCTTTCGCCAATTAATTAACTAAAATGGATTTAATTAAAGATCCAGATGCGAAGGATGCGTATAACACATGCAAATATCGAGTTAAATTGTGGGAGCATGAGTTCAAGAAGAAACACAGACGTTTACCCTCGAAGGTAAGTAAATAAACTCATTATTCTTGTGTGCAAAACGTATTGGGAACTTGAACTTTTATAAAGCTCGACATCCGAGAAGCAGAAAAAGAAGTCCGACTGGCCTACAAGACTTACTTTAACTTAAAATCTGCTGCGCTAGAGCAAAGCTTCCTCGATGTCGATGGCTTTCAATCAGAGGAAGAGGAAAATGAGAGAGAAACAACAGTTTCAAGTTCACAAAGAGAATTAGAAATTACTAAAGAGAGTTCGCAGGAGTTACTTGATAGGCTTGAGAATGATAACATCAACAGTGAAGATACTTGGGGTGAACACCTGAATAATAAAAGGGAAAGCCCCAAGCCAGAGAAGAAGCTGGAGAAGAGCACGGTGAATTTAAGTTTCTCCCAGAAGTTATACGACAGGTCGAAATTCTCAAAGCGCAATCCACGTAAATCCATGTCGTTCCATCACAGAAAAAGCGAATCGAATTTCTCGGATATAAAGTCGCTGTCTCAACCTACTCACTCAGCCTCGTATTTAGAAAGCTGCTCTGAGAGTAAAACCGAGCTTTCGTTTTTGCTGTCTCAAGATGCCTCCTCGTTAGAAAATTTATTAAATCCTGACAATAATTGTAAAATTGTGCCTGGAAGAACTCAGGTAAGCACCCAACCAGTCAGTGTTATTAACAGTATTTTAGATAATGAATATAAACCGAGAAGGAAAGCGGTGGATTTGGGGTGGGTGAATCGGGTAACACAGAAAACGGGAGCCGAAATTGAAAGCGACGACGTTAACATCGAGGGTTTCGCGTTCACTCAAGAATATGTTAAAGAAAAGGCGACGAAACTTGACTCAGACAGCGACGATGTCATAGAAAATTCCGACGACGAGAGCCAGCTTTCCCAGAGCGTGTTGCACGTGGCCAAAAAAATGAGGGCCGAAGTGAAAAGTATTCTTCAAAATGATTCCACCATCAAGATAAATGAAAGTAAAGCAAATAAATTAAACAATGAAAGAAGCAACTCAGACTTGGAGGGTGAAACTTCCGTTCCCAAGAGTAAGACTGTTGTTAAAAAAAATGTAGAGCCCAGGAAGAAACAGAGTTCTGAAAAAACCAGACGCAAGTCCACAAGATTTAAAAAGGCAGTAAATCTGAAAGAGGATTCTGATTCAGAAAAAGATCCAGCAGACCCATATGATTACGAGAATGACCAAGAACTTGAAGACAGTGATAAAGCAGACGTAACTCAGCAGAAAACACGAAGAACAAAAAAGTCTGAGGCAATTAACATTGACGGTCCTGTTTATGAGCTAGAATATTCTGTTCAGCCGAGGATAATGACGACCCCAAGAATATCATCGCAAGTAAAGCAGCAAATTGCAGCAAACTCGAAAACCAAAGGACAAACGGTGAAGGACAAGCGCGAGCAAGCGAAAGAAAAGTTGGAGAAGAAGGTGGAGTCGGGTGGTAACTTGAACGAGAACTTCGTCAGGATCAACCTGAAGAAGAAAGTGTTCGTGCGCGGCAAGAAATCCATAAACTTCGGCAAGTACAAAAAACAGATGTGGAAGAATAAGAAGAAGATGCTTAATTCGGATGGGGGTGGTTTCCAAGGTGAATCGCTGACTTGTTTCGGTTGCGGTCAAGCAGGACATTTCGCTCGGCAGTGCCCGCATGCTAAAGGCGACGGTTTACTACCCCTATCGGCAGCGGATGACGGTGAAGATGATGACAGTCATTATCCGACGTTGGAGGAAGCTGCACGAATCGCACAAGAAAGTGTCTTGGCCATTCGAAAACCAAGCAAGTCAAGTGTTACCAATGAGAATTCAGATTGTCCCAAGTTAAATTCAAGTGATGCGATTGCCCCTAACTGTGATGATGATAATGATGATGAGGAGGAGATTTTTGAAGATAGTGAGTTTGAAGAGGATTTATTAGCGCAGGTGTTGCAACTTGAAAAGCACGTTGCTCAGTTGGATATGAAACAGTACATGGATTCAACTAGCACTGTTAAACCTTACTACGAAGCTGACAATTTCACAGAAGTACCATCTGAAGTCTTGGATGTCCTCCAAATGTTCGGCCATAGCAAATTTCGCCCGGGCCAAGAACGTGCTATAATGAGAATCCTCGCTGGTAAATCGACCCTGGTCACTTTGAGCACCGGTTCCGGGAAGAGTTTGTGCTACCAATTACCGGCTTACTTGTATTCGCAGAGGGAGCCGTGCCTGTCTTTGGTTATATCACCGCTGGTATCTCTCATGGAGGATCAGGTGACGGGAATTCCCTCATTTTTAAAGGCGGCTTGTCTGCATACGAACCAAACCAAAACACAGAGAGGAAAAATTATGGAAGCGATCGCCTCGGGCAGTCTGAATGTACTTCTGGTTTCGCCTGAGGCTATTGTGGCGGGAGAAAGAACTACTGGTTCGTTGTTAATTATATCTTATACTATTAATATGGTGATCAGCAGGGTTCCCATTCAACAGTAAAACCGGGAAAAGTTAGGAAATTCAGAAATAATGTCAAGAAATTTGTCTCTCTTAATACAAAAATCAGTGACACTTTAGTTTCATTAAAACATTCTTTGACTTTTCCAGATTTTCCCCGACTTTTCGTCCAGAAAATGAAAAAAATCACAGTTCTTTTAAACTTTACAGATTTAAACAGTTTTTGATATTTTTCTGTTTTCAGAATGGAAATAATGGGATGGCATTTGCGAATATCCTTGGTCAAGTGGTTTTGGTTTGTAGTGGAACTCACGAGCTATGTTTCTGCTGATGAAAACCCCAAATAGGGCTGAAATAGCTGGACAGAGACTGCTCGAGGGATTCACTGCAGTCAAAAACGATTTGCAACAAGTTTTTTTCAGAAATAACAGGCGTGATATGACAAAAATTATTGAATTACAGAATTGTAGGCAAAATTTTTAATAATATGTCTGTTTGTTAATAATAAATTAGTTTTCCAAAAAAAAAAAGCAGTCCTAGTGTAGGCAACACAACGTGCACAGACGTTTACGCGGTTGCCTATATTAAAGGCGACCAGAATTTTTTTTGTTAAAAATCAAATAAAATGTCACGATTCCTTGAGATCAGGCAAATTTTTTAGTTTTTTTTTAATATTTAAAACAATATTTAATTTTTCTTAATTTCAGAAAACAAGAAAACTTTTAGCAGAGGTACAAGAGTTACTAATTTAAAAAACCTGACTTTTCTTCAAAAACTTACACTATTAACTTCGATTATCCAACATTCCTAATTTCTACATCTTTAAAATCAACAGAAGTAAAAGGGTGCTTTCTTTCGCTTAAAAGTTTAAATCGTGTTTCGAATAGTTTGGACCTGAATTTCGTAGTTGTTGCAGCAAAACAGCTGATTTGAATTTTTGATTGACAGATCATGTGATGTGGAGAAAATTGTTGAATTACTTTCAGAAATTATAAGCAATTAACGTTATTTCGTTACGTACTTGTTATTTTATAGGTATTTATGTAATTGTTGCTGCCTGGAAATTTTTTTTTTGTAGTTGCTGCCTTACGAAATTAAATTAATAACATATTTATTCGTTTAATAAATAATTAGATTTCTCAAAAAACAAAGTCTTAGTATAGGCAACCCAATGTACACGGTCGCTTGTACGGTTGTCTGCATCGGAAACCCCCAATAAAAACGTAATAAATTCTTTCACAACTCGCTTATATTGCTCAATTCTCCTGTTTTTTTTTTTTTAATATATAAAACAATTTTCCAGTTTTTGAGTTAATTTCACTGAGTTTTGCATTAAAACAATCAGATTCCTTGCATTAATCGGACAATTCAGAACTTGATTTATTATTTTGGTGCGTGCAATATTTTAATGATTTAATGTTAGTGACATTTCTTAAATTGCTAACTTCTTTGTAATCACAAATTCGTTTTCTGAAATTAAAAAAAAAAGAAAATAGGTTTAAGTTTTGTAATCCCGGTGAATCGTGAATAAGTTTCTCAAACTTTAAAGAATATGTCCTTGCGATCCTCAATGTAGGCAACCACACGAACGACTGTGTTCGTTGGTTTGCCTATGCCACGGTTTCTTGCTGTTTGATCAAATGTCAATTTATTATTTCCAAACAGGTATGTTAATGAAATTATTTTTTTTTTAATTGTGTAAGTAATTCGATAATTTTCTCTGTTAATGCAGATGCAAATTTAAAAATAAATAATCAGTAATTTTTGGGCTTCTACTGAAACGAAATCGGGAAGAATTGCAAAATTATTCAAACATTAAAAAAATATGTTTACCGCCTTTAGTGCAGGCAACCGTGCGAACTGCTGAGTTCTACGGCTTGCCTATACTTTAGGCTTTTCGTTGAAATTTTCTCACTTTTTTATTTTCAGACACACTGGCACGTTATTAAAGTTAATTGTTTATAATTGAAAGGTTTACTAACAACTTTCTCCATTCATGAACGTGAAAATTTAAAAATAAATTTCATTACTATTTTGTGCAAATCTGTTAATATTTCTCTTCTGAAATCAGGAAGGGGTGGAAAATTGCTTAAACTTGTAAAATTTAGAACAGCCGCACCCCATTGTGAAAGATTGTCAGTTTTTTGACGAAAAATCAGGAATGTTTTAATGAAAATAAAATTGGAATCCTGTATCACAGTTTTTTTTTTTTTTATTGAAGAACTCTAAACTAAATTATCTGCGACAAAAATGTTAGATGGATATAGAATACAAAACTACAACTATTATGGCAATTTTTTTTTGTAAACTAGGTTTCAGTTCCATTCTTCGTAAGCTCCCCCCGATAGCATTCGCTTGCATAGACGAAGCCCACTGCGTTTCACAATGGTCGCACAACTTCCGCCCCTCATACCTGATGATCTGTCGCATCCTGAGAGAAAGCCTAGGAATCAACACCATCCTCGGCCTGACAGCAACGGCCACGAGATCAACCTGCGACAGCATCATCCACCACTTGCAAATACCTGACGGGCGAGATGGAATCATAAGCGACGTCCCCTTACCTGATAATTTAAGGCTGACGATTTCCAGCGATTTTAACAGAGATCAAGCCTTGCTGGGGCTGTTGCTCTCCGAAAGGTTTGTGACGTGCAAAAGCATCATCGTGTATTGCACAAGGCGAGATGAATGCGAGCGAATTGCCACGTTTTTGAGGACAACTTTGAAAGACGAGTGCCATCGTGGTAATGAGGGGGGGAATAAGAAGCGGAAGAGAATCAACGTGCAAGCCGAACCGTATCATGCAGGCATGTCGGCTAGTCGGAGGAAGACGATCCAGAAAGCTTTTATGTCTGGGGAATTGAGGATTGTTGTTGCTACTGTTGCATTTGGTATGTCTAAATACTAAAATAATTTAGGCTCTTGAGTTTGAATTCGGTGGAATTATTCAGGTATGGGAATTAATAAATCGGATATAAGGGCGGTGATCCATTATAATATGCCAAGCAGTTTCGAAAGCTACGTGCAAGAAGTTGGACGTGCTGGAAGGGACGGTTTACCTGCACATTGTCATTTATTTTTAGATTCACAGGTTGGTAAAGTTTATGTTTTTTTTTTTTACAAACAGAATGTCTGCGCACAATTTGAATGCAAACTAAAAGGCTAAAGTTTAATTTAAATTACGTTTGCCTTTTAGGGAAAAGATGAGAATGAACTACGCAGACACATCCATGCAAACTCTGTTGACCGCCATGTAATACGCAAGCTCTTGCAAAAGATCTTCGTGCCTTGTTCTTGCACCGTCAAGTGCCTGAAGCACGAAGTGGCTTTTTCGATTCAGGAAACCGTACAGGCGTTAGACCTACCGGAAGAAAACATCTCCACTCTCTTATGCTACCTGGAACTGCACGACAATCGCTACATTCAAGTACTCAGCCCCGCTTACACCACCTGCAAAGTCATTTCATACGCAGGCTCGAAGCAAATCAAGCAGGCCGCTAAAGACTGCCCCCCTCTCGCTATGGCCCTGGCTCTCTTTATGAAAAAATCCGACAAGGCTGAAAATATTTTTGAATTCCCCATCGTCGATGTTGCATCGGCCATGGGCTGGGACAGCGGCATTTGCAAGCACAAATTAAAAAACCTCGAATGGACCAATGGTAAGTAAGGCTTTCGAATAAAACCACGTTGATTCTTCAAGGCAGTTTTTTTGCAGTAAATAATCAACCAAAGCGATCATCCTTAAGCGTGCAGTTTTCCAACTTGGGCTTTCGCCTGCTTGCCCCTGGGAATTTACCCGACTCGGAGCTGGACAACGCACTCGACAGTTTATACCAGCGTGTCATCGACCAAGAACAAAAGTGCCTGCTGCAATTGCATGCGTTGAGCACAGCCGTCAACTCGGTGGCTCAAAAAACGTACAAGTCGTGCATCTCCGACGAGATTGCAGAAGAGGAGACAAAGCTGAAGGACCGGATTCGCTTGTATTTCGAGAGCCCTAATCCCTTGGATGGTTCCGTCCAATTAAAGAACAAACCCGTCAATGAAGATGTTGTAGCTGCGGATACCCGCTCTCTTGTTTGCATGTATCGAGATACCGTCTTTACTGGTAGGGCTGTTGCGAGGGTGTTCCACGGCATACAAAGCCCGAACTTCCCAGCCTTTATTTGGGGCAGGTGCAAGTTCTGGAGGGCTCACATGCACGAGGATTTTCATGCGGTGTGTAGAATTGCGACCGGCGAAATTTTGAAGATGAGATGAGTTCGAGTTTGTTTGTTGAATGTTTATTGATGCGAAATAAAATGTTTAAATCGAAATCTGGTTGTTACTAGTTACCAAATTAGCTACGCAGTGTTGTTCTATCAATTTATTTCTTCATCTTGAGAGTTTAAATTAAAAAATAAGAAGGAAAAATGAGAAGGGATATGCTTGCAAATTTTGAAGAAAAAAAATGCATTCAATGAATTATTACGTTTGTTAGAAAGTATCATGAAAATTGTTTCTGGGATGTTAAAACCCAAATCATTTTCCAAACAGATAAAGAACCTAAAAAGCACGGTTATTTACAATAATCTCATCGATCTTTTGCAATTAAGTTTAAGACGTTTTATATTTTTTTATATTATTTATTTTCATTGATTATACACAATGCTAAAAAAGAAATAATTGATTTGGTTATGGTTATAAATATGAAAAAATAAAACAGTATTAAAGACCTTTAAAATTACTTTTCTTTTAAGAAATGTAGGGTTCTTGTTTATTGATTATTTCAACTACTGACTGTAGAGGGCGGCATTGCGATAACCTCTCACGCATGCTTGCAACCACTACATGCATAAAGTCACATGGCGGCCAGATTGTCGTTAGCTTTGCGCAGTGGCGATATCGTAACCGATGAGGTTTATCCGAGGTGCGATTATTGCTAGTTGAAAACTTTAACCAATACCCCGCCAAGTGGACGTGAAATACCGTCCGCTACGGCAATTTTTGGAAGCCTCTACGGGGGCTGATATTTTTAATAAAACATAAATTATAAAGTCCGGGTTTCAGAACAAACGATTCAAAATGGTCTTTGTTCACAAATCGTGATCCAAATGCCACATTACACGTTTGATTAGATGTGCGCGTTACCTCTGCCCTGCACCATCGAGGTTAAGTATATGAAGTATGCCACGCCATGCCATTTAATGTGTATAACTGAAAACCGGTCCGGTCGCAGGCCTATAGTATGGCAAAACAAACGTATTATGAAGTATGGCGCACTTTGTCACGCGCAATTTATGCGATACTCTACCTACATACTTACACCATCGAGGTAAAGTATATGGAGTATGCCATGCCATTTAACGTGTATAACTGAAACCTGTCCGGTCGCAGACCTATAGTATGGCAAAACAAACGTATTATGAAGTATGGCACACTTTGTCACGCGCAATTTATGCGATACTCTACTTACATACTTACACCATCAGGTAAAGTATATGGAGTATGCCATGCCATTTAACGTGTATAACTGAAAACCGGTCCGGTCGCAGGCCTATAGTATGGCAAAACAAACGTATTATGAAGTATGGCGCACTTTGTCACGCGCAATTTATGCGATACTCTACTTACATACTTACACCATCAGGTAAAGTATATGGAGTATGCCATGCCATTTAACGTGTATAACTGAAAACCGGTCCGGTCGCAGGCCTATAGTATGGCAAAACAAACGTATTATGAAGTATGGCGCACTTTGTCACGCGCAATTTATGCGATACTCTACCTACATACTTACACCATCGAGGTAAAGTATATGGAGTATGCCATGCCATTTAATGTGCATAACTGAAAACCGGTCCGGCCGCAGGCCTGTAGTATGGCAAAACAAATGTACTATGAAGTATGGCGCACTTTATGCTCTCTAGTGATCTTTATTGTTGCCATACAAGAGAGGGGAGAGTCCAGGAAGTGCCCGTCCGAAAATCAGCTCGTTTGTTAGTTACTTCTTCAGCTACGCCCGTGCTCCACGCTGTGTTCGTCTTGCCATATTAAAAGCCCGCGGCCGGACCGATTTTCTTTAATACACATTTTATAATTTGACAGCTACTTTACGTTGCAATATATGACGTACATTTTACACTTCCAAGGTCTTTCTCTTTTCTTTCTTTCTTTATCAAAATTTTCTTGAACATGGTATTTCTATGTTTTTACTGAATAAACTTTTATTTTTCCCCTAAATACAAGATGGTTGAGAATAATTATTTGAGTTGGCAATGCTGAATTCTATTTTTAAACGGTACGTTCGTGCATCGTATCAGTTATTTTTTGATTATCAAAATTTGTCATGCAGAACTTCTGAAAAAAGTTTACTTGCTGTTATTTTTCTTTAGTTTCTCCATGTTGTCCCTTGACCAAAATAATTTGTGATATCTCAGTATAATCCGTGGAATAAAAATACGTATACCAATGACCAAAAATTTGAAATCGCAGACTCGACGCAAAGAAAAAATATACCGTACGATCGGCAGTGATATGACGAGAATATTTCGTGTATTGTTTTCTTTTGTTTCTTTTTTTGTTGATTTTATATTTTTTTCTTTCACGTTTTATATTTTGTCTTTCCCTCTCTTTCTTTTCTTTGTTTTAAACAATTGATGCATTGCCTTTGCCTTGCCTATGCTTTTGTTTTATTTTGTTATTTTGTTTCCTGTCAGTTCTTGATTTGCAAAAGTTTTCGGCCTGAGAAGCGCCGCCGTTTTTCATTTTTTCTTTTGTCTATGCGTTCTTCTTTTGTTTTTTCTTCTGTTTTTCGCATTTTTCTTCTTTTTAATCGAATCGGTTTCCGCGTTTTATTGACCAATTCCCTTTTACAGTTCTCTTTTGTCTTCTGTAATACGTGTTTGTTTTTATTTGCAAAATTTTCGTCTATTTTAATTTTTCTTTGTCCATCTTAGTATGTCTTTCTCTCTTTATGCTCTCGTATGCTATTATCTTTTGTTTTTTTTTTATCGAAATGTTTTGTTGACTGACGATTTTTTACAGTTGTCTTTTGTTTTTCTACTAGCTTTCTTCGTCAAGGATTCATTTGTTTTTTGTGCTACTTAATCATAAATTTTCTTTTGTTTTCATTATGCTTTTGCTTAGCGAATTAAGTTTTCGCATTTTATTGACGCATTTTCCTAGTTCATCGATTTTTATTTGTTTTGCTCATTTTCTTTTCTTTCTCTCCTCTTTTAGTTTTAAGGAATTGATGTGTTGGGTTTTCTTCACGGTTCGTTTGTTTTATTCTGTTCTTTTGTTTCCTGCCAGTCTCTTGACTTGAAAAAGTTTTCGGCCGGAGAATCGCCGCTTTCTCTTTCTTTTTCTGTCCATGTGTTCTTCTTTTGTTTTTCGCATTTTCCTTCTTTTTAATCGAATTGGTTTTCGCGTTATTTTAATCACCGACTCCTTTTTTACAGTTATCTTTTGTTTAGTTCATCGTTTTTCATTTATTTTAATTGATTCTTTTTACAGTTCTCTTTTGTTTTGTACGTATTTGTTTATTTGCAAAATTTTCGTCGATTTTCTTTTCTTTTTTGTCCATCTTATAGTATGTCTTTCTCTCTTTATATGCTCTCGTATTTCTCTTTTGTTTATTTTAATCAAAATAATTTTACATTTTTGTTGACTGACGATTTTTTACAGTTGTGTTTTGTTTTCTACCAGTTTTTTTTTTCGTATAGGATTCATTTGTTTTTTGTTTCGACTTAAGACATCAATTCTCTTTTGTTTTTTCCTGTTCTTTATGTTTTCATTATGCCTTTGCTTATCGAATTTTCATTTATTTTGTGTCCATCTTTTGTTTTACGCTCTGCATTCGTCTTTTATGGTTTGCTTTTATTTTCTACGAACTTTTTTTCTTCGTTTCTTTTGTCTTTTGTTTCTGATCTTTTTGCAAGCTAATTTTCTTTATTATTTGTTATGATTTTTGATATTCTAACGGTGAGTTTCACAAAAAAAATTGTTAATCAGCGATTACTTTAATTCTCTGATTAAGGAACGTCATCGGACGAAGTTAACAATAGATTTGAAACAACCAATTATACTGTTTCACCCAGCCAATCACAGGCTTTAATCACGCTGTTAAGTTAATCAGTGATTAAATAATCTTTGTGAAACTGTGGGTATGCCCTGTATGTGTTTACGTAAAGACAAAAACATACATCATTTCTTAAGATCAAATTTTATTATACACATTTTAAGGATTATAATCTTTTCAAAAGTAGGTGGGCTGTGAGCCGGTCGTAACTTAAAAAACGAACTTAAACCTACATTATGTACATAATCTTGAACAATGTATCTCGGACAGCCAGCGCAATTCAGGCCGCCATAACACAACGTATACAATTCTACAAAAAACAAAAAGAAAAAAAAAACAAGAAACAAAAATGAAAAGCACCAATTTGCTTTCACCGCGCCTTCAAAATCGGCCGGTGCAAACACGAATAACTAATAAATCTTGAAGCTCTGCATCGAGGACGATTAAACTTCCTCCCTCCTCTCGCATAATACATCATATATAAATATAAATATATGATAAGAAGCTTAAAGAGCTAAAATTATATAGGTATGTACAACACAGTGATTTGCTATTGATTAAAACGAAAGGGAAAGAAAAAAAATGGAAGAGAACAATGAAAGTGGATACAACACGCGACAGAATGTTTCAAACAATTTCCGCATCCGCACTAGAACACTCATCGATCTAATTTACACACTACATCGTAAGAAGTTTTAATTTCTCAAACACACCGTGTTTACAGCTTGGCATCGCAAATCGGAAATATTCTCGCACCTACATAATTATTAGCCTAACTAGTTTTCTATCACCTAATCAGTCCATTACAAAACGATGAGAATGTTCTAGCACTTTGATATAAAGTCATTAATTATGACTGGAGGTCAGCTCGAATTTTTAAATGTTACTTACATATTATTGACTTTGTGTTTTGTTCGATTGTTTTTAATCCTAGTTTTTAATGATCGAAAAAAATGAATACTTTTTCTTTCTTCTTCTTTGAAAGGGGTTAACTGAGAAAGGATCTTTTTAAATAAGGTATAGTCGAAAGCAGAAAAATAGTAGACAATTACAGTTTCCTGTAATTTCTTTTTCTCCAAAATTTTCAGATTTGGCAAGCTCAAAAATTCGTATAAAATCTGTACGGAGAAAGAAAAATTGCAGGAAAGTGTAGTGTAATTGTCTACTATTTTTTGCCTTCCACTGCAGAGCCTTTCGATTACATTTCAAGTCAGGAAAAAATGAAGACCTACAAAATACTGCAAAAAAAACAAAGTAAGTTTCTTTTTGATGTACAGTTACATTCAAAAATTAAGTTGAACCTCCTGTAGATACATTAGCCCATCCCTAGAATTAAGAGTTACAAGAGAGAGTCAATTTAAATCAGACTTAGCTTCACAGATACTTGTAAACTGTGTTTTAAGAAGAAAAACGGGTCAAATTTTAATTTTCTTTTTTTTTGTTTAAACATCGAAGGAAAACGTTTGAATACATAAATTGGAACGAAATTACGCGGACGTTTTAATAAACAGCGTTGCACTGCTTATTAACCGTCTTGCACGACGTCGAAAACACAGAGATTATTTTTTTATAATAGTCTTCTTCAAGTTGTTCCACATTGAACATTTAAGTGTGTGTCTTTACGGTCAAAATCTCGAAAACAGCTTCAAAGAATTGATCAAAACAAAACTAACTGAACTGAACATAATCTAGATGAACTCAGAATATCCTGTTACTGTGCCAGCAAGTATCAAACAATAAAATCATTTGTTTAACACTAATAATTTGATAAAAGTCACTGGTTATGAATCACACAGTTTCTGAGCCGAAACATTTCTTATCAAAGCTACGCTATGCTTATCGTTGTTGTGGGGTTGGCTGTTGTTGCTGCTGCTGCTGGTGGTGATACTGGGGCTGGGTGATTGCAGTTGTCGTCATGTTGGGGGAGGGGCTGCTGCCCGCGTTCATCTTCGAAAACGCCAGAAGGGTGTCCGGGAAGTTCGGAGGAGTCGCCGGAGTGTTGCAAGGTGTCATAACCTGCGTTAAAATAGCAGCCGATTAGTGTTTGGTTGGCATTGTGGACGCCGGCCAAAGGCGATTCGTAATTCAATTGTCTGCAGTGCTCGAATTATCAGACAGATAAAAATGCAACTTATTTTTAAGTCCTAAGATTAGCACGCCTCGCTTATCAAGTGGAACTGAAATCAGAGCGACTTACTGATAAACAACTTTAGAAATTATTCTCGGATTACAGATTCTGCTCAAAACATTTATAATTTTTGTCAAAACAACAACTGATTAGAACGGCAACGTTGCCAGATTTTTTTTTTGTTTTCGCAAATGCAGACACGCCAAATTAAAAATAACCGACTGACTTTTCAATTCCAAAAATCTCCTCGTCAAAACAATAGAGAAAAATCATCAAACGAAAATAACATTACTTTTTTTATTCTGCCAAACAAAATAATTTACTAATTAACGAGTTGATAGTTATTATTGTGGGCTCAAATAATAATAGATGATACAAACAGCAATAAAAAAAAACTCTTGGGGAGAGGCTCAATTAATTTAGCCCCGCCTAGTAAAATTTAAGGGGCTACATAAAGGATGTATGAATGCAAAACGTCTAAAAAAACCTTTAAATTATTATTTTTTTATAATTTGAACATTGAAATAAAAGCAATTTAAAAGAAGTTAATAATAAATACATCAGATGAGTCAGATATACTGTGGCCAGTTTGAATTTCCCGCAAATTCGAAAAATCAAGTGGGTTAGTCAGTTCAAAAATACGGAAAATGGAACGTATCCCAATTATTTCCCCGTAGAGAAAGGGAAGCGAAAATAACGAGTGTTCAATTAAAAAAACGGTCTGGATAGCCATGAATTTATTCTGAACGTCTAGCGTAGGGTTCTTCATACGATTAGCAATGAAGTGTCACCTGCATTTCTAACCTCACTTTAACTCAAAGAAGACATTTCAAATTAAACGTTTATTACCGAATGTTTACATTAAGTATAAATATTAGAAAAAAATTTGCAGGAGCGGCTTTCGAGTTTTGTTGGTTAGGTTAATCGTCAACTTGCCAAAGTTGAAATTCAAATGATGTTAATCACGACATGCGTTCCCGACAACAAAAGCCTGCTACAGCCCATTTGACCGTTTTTTTTATTGAACACTCGTTAGTAAATAAAAACGAATAACCCACAGACGACGGCTGAGATTGACAAGAGTTGGTCTTTAATAAAAACGTCCAATCCACGGCGTGTTAATTCCAATAAAAGGTGCTTTCTTTCGCTCACAAAATCGTGATCCAAACGTGTTTTGATTCAAAAAAACAAACATTGGGTGCGTTCAGCGGATGCGTTGCTTACTCAGCACTCGTTTGTGATCGGCTATTACCTTCATGTGAGCCAATCACAATCGATTGCTGAGTGAGCAACTCAGCCGCTGAACGCGCCCATTCTTTTCTTTGAATCTCTCTATTTTTAAAACTTGTTTGGATTGAAATATGGCTTTTTTCACAAATCAACTGTCAATCAAAAATTCAAGTCAGGTGTTTTGTTGCAATAACTACGAAATTCAGGTCCAAACTATTCGAAACACGATTCGAACTTTTAGGCGAAAGAAAGCACCTAAATAGGCGACAGTATACAGTATTTTTGGCTCACCCGGATTTTGAGGTTAGAAGTTCACAGTTATTTATGTTTAAAAAAATATACTGATTAAACTGAAGTTTCTCGAAGACGCTTTTAATAACCAATTAGTGATCAGTGCATAGAAAATTCAGTGGCGCAAACTATGAACTTCGATAAAAAGTAAGTATTTAGGAAAATTGAACTTAAATGTCACTCATATACTTGTTCTTTGTTTATCGACGTTTTGTAATAAAAAAAAAAAAACAGTTTCTTCATTGGTCTTCTCGCTGCTGCTGCTGCCACGAGCAGGGTTGCCAACTCTTCCATGAATTTTTCCCCTAAACGTTAATTGGAAACCCCCTAAATTGGTACTGAATTCACCTAGTCTTTTGCCCCAAAAACTGTTCTAAATAGAACAGATATTATTAAACTCAAAACTCATAGATGATTATAAAAGGTCTGTTTGTTATCCTGCACTGGTAGAGATGGGATTCCACCCGGTGCAATCGTTTGCACCGGTGGAATCATGGAATGTACCCACAATGCACCCGGTGCATTGGATGCATTGCCAATTTACCTCCATTTACGTAAGAGATAAAAAAATGCTTCAAAATGATACCAAATATAGCATATTTTGCGTGGATTATTGCTATACAATTATTGTCAATTATTTTGTAATAACTAACCAACCTATCGTTAATTTTAAAAACATATTCAAAGATTTGTTCAGGTTTAAAGCTGTAAAGCTTAGCTTAAACTTAACACTAACTATTAACTATTAGATTATGAAACATATAAACCTGTAAACCATCTGTAAACGGTTAAATAATATCAAGAAAAGATAATTTTTCGTCCGGTTTGAGCGGGAAATTTAAATTTTTGAATGCACCCGGTGTATTCATGTATGCACCCTGGTGAATGCACCCACATGGGTGCTTTCATTACACCGGGTTCATTGCCTGGCCCATCTCTATGCACTGGTGTATACTAAAGTCAGTTGACTGGTGAAATACAAGGTGATCAAGAATGTCAGTGTTTGAGTTTGCAATAAATTTAAGAGCATTTTCTCATTCGGCTGTTTGTACAACTGCAACCTAATGCGTTCTGTTGGTTTATTTGACTTTTAAAGAAATAATGAATGAATGCATGAATTAATTATAAACATGTAGCATCTAATCCTGTCTTCATTTGAGTTTTAACTTCAAGTGCCACTTGTCAATGGTGACGACTGCTGTCGTCAGTGTAAGTGTAAGCCCTTGGTCGAGACGGTCCAGCTATTCAGTGCCAACTGAAATAGCTATTCTTTTTCATTTTGTAGTTAACGTAATTGCCAACCAAAATGGCCTCTCGGCTGGAATAAAATAAATAGAAAAAGGAATAGGATAGAAGAAAAACCAAATGTAACAATTGGGCTACTTTTATGAGACATTTCTCAAAAATAATCTGGCAACCCTGACGCTGGCTTGAGGGCTTGTAACCATTGTAACTGTGATTGTAACGTCAACGGAAGAACAAGTGATGGGATTTGTTTTCAGAAGCCATAAAATAATACAGGTGCGAATTAGACTAGAAAACATAAAATTTTATTCAATTATTTAAAAAAAATCAATCTATTAAAAAAATACTCTTCAACAAAAAAAAAACATCTTCAATTTGCAAACAAAAACCGCTCTTAAATCAAAATGCAACGTTGTCAGTTTCTGTTAACCTCCAATACTTTGAGGAAAAAGTCAAACAAGTTGAAATAAACATTGTGTGTAATATTATTTAACAACCAAATAAAAATAATCTGATAATTGTAAACATTGTACAAGATATTTATAATTTGTGGAAACATGAAACTACTTGTGAGAAATACAGCGTTGCCTGATTTAATTCTATTAACCTCCAATACTTTTGGGGAAAAAGTCAAACAAGTTCAAATAAACATTGTATGTAATATTATTTAACAACCAAATAAAAATAATCAGATAATTGTAAACATTGTACAAAATATTTACAATTTGTGGAAATATTAAACTACTTGTCAGAAATACAGCGTTGCCTGATTTAATGTGAAAACTTCTGTCTTTAAGTTTTTATAGCGTTTAGCCAAGAAAACAGATAATTGGACAAATGAAAGTAAATACTGACGCACGCAGTTCCCACAATTACTTTGTTGAAACGTTTAAAATCGGTAGTAAAAACAATAAAATCAATTATTTATTGTGAATACAATGTTGCCGGATTACAGAAAAAGAATCTTTGGTAAACTCCGACTTTTTTTCTTAGCTTGGCGGAAAAACAAAAACAAATTATAGAATAAGCACGTCTGATTTTTCTGTATCAAATAAAACATAAAGCTGATTTTTTTTTAAACAATTGATGATTGGGTACTTCCTTACCTGTCCAAAATGTGCTGATGCTGAGGGGCATGAGGGGACGGAAGCTTCTTGAAAAAATATGCTCAGCGCCGTCTGCAATTGTTTAAATTCCAAGTTAAAAACATCGAAAACGAAACGTAAACTGACTTGCCTAAAATAATTTCTATTTCTCGTCTAAAACTAAACTTGCAATTAATTTATTTATTACTACTAGAGTCTTTTGCGTTAGTGATTTCAAGTGTATGTACGCTTTTCTTTCTTTTTGTTTTTTTTTTAAAGCTGGCAAAACTGCAGGCAGTTGTTTAATTAAAACGCAGCGGAAAAAAAAACACTGCTAATAAAATAAATAAATCAGCGCAGTCAGTGACAATGCATAAAATTGCCGCTGTTCTAAAATGATTTTGCATTTATTCCGTTCCGAGTTCGCCTTTTTCTTTCGAACATTCGTTTGTTATCTCGAGAATATACGCGCGGCGGCGGTGGCGGTGGTTCGATCGCTTACTTTTTTTGTTTTCGTGTCTTGTTTATTTATCTCTTGACGGCGGCGGCATAATATTGAAAACCCGTGCACATTATTGAACCAATTACAACCGGCGTTTCCTGGAAGTTCATTTGTTTCGCGCAGGATTTTGTTTTTTCTTTCTCGCTGTGCTTTAGCTTTACACAGTAATTGTTTTTGTTTGCGTTCAGATCATGCACCGACTGACTCAACGAACCTAAACAGAACGTTGTTTGCCTGCAAAGTTAGCACTGTAAATAGCCGGGGCATTAATAATAAACCGAGTCTCACCAATAATAACAATAACAAAGGGGGAAAGAAATGAAGTCGGTAGCGTCAAATTGCACACGACGCCGCACCAACATCGAAAATATGATGATATAATACAGGAAATGCTGGGCGAGATATTATGTTTTGACCTTGAAGCCCTTGACCAAAAGAGCGAGTCGATATACGTCCGGGCCGACGTCGGCGGTGGAGGGGGGTGCGGGGAGCGAGCGGCAACGTCGCCATATTCATTGTCACGCACGGCTGTTTGTTTACAAACCAAGAAACGTACCTCGAACTGCCAATGGGCCGCCTGCAGCAGTTGTTTCGCCTGTTCCCGGGCACATCCTGCCGCCAGGACGAACTGATTTATCATGACCTGCTCCCGTAACGTATCCATTGCTCTGCTGCACTAAAAAACCCGTAGAATATGCCTGCGAACGCACCACTCGCCACAATCAGTTGTTTTAAAAACTACGCTCCGCGACTTCCCCCACTCCCGGTTTTCGCCCGACTTCCTCAGACTTCATGAATGACGTCAGCGTACAAGTTGGAAACAACTCGTAAAATGGTGGGGGGAATGTTATGAGTCCGTCCCTGTCTAGCACGCGGACGGATCACGTTTCTCTGAAAAATGCGGCTAATTTAGATGCTGGAATTGTTCGCGAGTGCAAATGTCATGCGTTTCGATTCCAATTATACTACTTCGCGAATTATTCCCGACGTAAAACAACGCACCGGCGCTTGCTTTTTTTCCCGTTGAAATGCACCAATCCCGAAACGATAACGTGTTACGTAACACCTACATCGAAAACAAAACACTGCCATTTACACGCTCCATTAATTTTATACAATAACAGCTAATCTTACGAATATTGTACGTAGATGCAAAATGAATCTTTCTTTGTGCGCTGTATTTAAAATTTTTAAATTTACATATTTTTGTCAATTTTTACAAGGCATTCCCAATAATACTTTACATTAATTTTATTTCTGTGCATTTTTCCGTATCTCTACGCAAGCAATCTTCTCTTTCTTGATTGGATTGTTGGCCAAGCAATCAAATGATCCAATTTAAAATCATGATGGAAGTAAAAAAATCACTCGGACGTCAAATTTTGACATTTATATTTCTTGAATCTAACTAAGACATGACTGTTAGTTTCTTAAACTTTGCAGTGAAAAAAAAAAACCATAAAAACACTTCTCTGTGTACTCAAAAATTATATTTCTACATCAGGATATATAATAAAAATGCCATTAAATGTTAATGTAACAAAAAGCATTTCCTGTGTTAAAGAAATCATTGTGTGCTTCCCTCCTCATTTGAAACATTCTCCGCCGCATCTTACAAAGATTCACATAAACAATAATTATATCATATAATTTTCCAACGGTTTTATTGTTTTACTTCTTCACCTTAAAAATAACGAAACGCTAAACACTAATAAGTAAATTTTAATAGCCTTAAATGATAAACATGCCATTACAGTATTCGCGATGACCTAGAAACTTACACACAGTTTCCTGCTTTCGAAGGCCTCAAATGCGCTGTGAAAACTTGTGCTAAACTCCTATCTACGCTATCCTACGAATTAATCAATGAAGAAAAAAAAAAAACAACATCAGTTATGCAAACTATTACACGTGAATTCGAAGATCCAATATCAATTCTTGCACGAAAAATCTAATCAAAGAGCATACATGTCATTGTGAACAATAAATACTCGCTCGAGGCAGTCCTACATTTTGACATCAGTATTATCTCTAATTTTATTATTATTGTTATTATTATTAATCAGAAAGTGTACCATGTTCTAACTGCTACGATTACTCAGTTCACTTTGGAGCGTTTCTTAGCTATAGCGTCTTCGACAGCCTTCAATTGCTTGAGGAGTTCCTCTCGTCTAGATGTAGCCTTCTTATTGGAGGCGCTCTTGGGATCACTCGCTGGGGGAGACGACGCCGGGCGCTTCTTCGCAACAAGCTCCGCCTTGCGAGCTTCAGCCGGCTCAGCCTTCTTAATACCAACCGGATTCTTTAGGTTAAGTTTGATCTGTTTCTTCTCGGTTCCACCTTTCAGAGCATCGATGGCCTTAGCTTTCAATGCCATGGCCAAATCAACTCCTGAAACATCTGCAAGTCAAAATCACTCTTTCAAATTAACAAGTCAAAATAAAATGCACGATGAGAAAGAAAAATTTCACTGCACCTGCAGGCCGTCTAGGCGGTGGGCTTCCGTCTCGACTGCTTGAACTGCTCGATCCGGAGCTGTCTGAGTCACTGGAGCTCGAGCCTGAACTATCTGATGATGACCTCGATGAGTGTCGTCTTCCTTTAACTCTCGCTAATGCAGCTGCGATGGCTAACTTACTCCTAGTACGACCAAACTGATCCACTTTCGAAGGTGCAGGTGGATTTTGAGCACCCGCTCTCATCATACCTAGGAGGACATTTAATCATGTCAAAATTTCGACGATTGAAAATCATGTAGAAACGTACTACCTGGTGACGGTGCTTTCTTTCGTGGTGCAGGTGGATTCATTAAAGCCGCACGCTCATTTGCCGCCTTCCTTTCTGAAACGATGACGGAAGGCGACACGGCTTGCCGAGATTTTCGACCTCTTGAGTCTCGTCTGTGTCTCGGTGACCTGGAGCGTGAACGATATGAACTTCGGCTAGATCCGGAGGAACTTCTTGTGCTGCTACTCGAGGAATAACTCGAACCAGAACTGTAAGAACGTTTTCGCCCCTTACGACCTCCCGGTGATTTCGAACGCATCCAGGGATCTTGCCATTCATCACCACGACCTTGTTGTCTCTCTTCGGTGACACGCTGAACAATGACTTCTCGTTTTGGCCTTCGCACCTAACAATAATTAAATCAATTTAAATCAATCCAAATCAACAAATCGAATGTATTTAATAATTCTGACAGCGAATTGTTTTAAAAATAAACAGTCTCTGTAAACTTATTGAATTCACTTCTGAAAATATCAATACCTTGGTCGATGACTGTGCTTGTTCTTCTTCATATTTGCTGTTGTAATAATCGGGCATTCTATGCGGAGGCAATTCACGATATGAACGAACCCGTTCTCTAGGGTTGACATATTCAGGTTCATATAAAACTTGCCTCCGATTGTAATACTCTTCTGGATTCGGCCTTACCAGTGGTGTATATTCTGCAGGAACAGGATGGCGTACGACAAACCTTGGTTCTGGAGATGGCACCCTCGCATAGTACCCATTCTCTTTATCAAATTCTTCTTGGGCCAGGCTCAGGTTCATTTTCTTCTCTTCGAAATCTATGTCTTGTTCTTTCCTTTTGATAGACTTTCGCAGCATTTCTTTCGCTGTGCGCAGACCTCGTTCCCACGCGGATTCCACCGGCGGAGGATCTAGTCTACCATACATCCTTTCTTCTCTGCCATATTCCCCAGGCACAACCGGTCTAATTAATTCGAACATGGTGTAATTACCCTTATCAGTAACTCCAGGATGTAAAAACCTACAACTTGCCCCCCAAGTGCACTGTCCTCGAGAAAAGAAACGACACACCGGTCTTGGTTCGGTTTCCTCCGGTCGAACTTCGTCCTCATCCGTAACTTCACCCTCTTCTAATTCTTCAGGTTCCTTTTCCTCTTTTTTGTCGTCCTTGTGATCCCCACCTCCGTCAATCTTAGAAGGATCGTCTTCTTTATCTTTTTCATCCTTTTCTTTTACATCTTGATCCGCACATTCCCCGTCTTCCGCCTCAAAATCCAACTGCTCCTCACCGTCTTCAGTACGACTGGTTTTTTCTGACACCTGCAATATATGATTTGCAACCACACCATCAAAAAAAAAG
Organism: Prosopocoilus inquinatus; assembly: GCA_036172665.1. Classification (NCBI taxonomy): domain Eukaryota; kingdom Metazoa; phylum Arthropoda; class Insecta; order Coleoptera; family Lucanidae; genus Prosopocoilus; species Prosopocoilus inquinatus. Next base: position 8,101,096 of record CM069873.1, read on the forward strand.
AGAAAAATCAGCCAACATACTTTTTTCAGTTCCATTTCAACCTTTAGATCTTCACCCTTGTCATCATTGCCTTGATCTAATTCATTTGCTTGTTCTTCATCAGAATGACAGCCGATTGAATCATCTAAATCTGATACATCGGATAAATCATCGTGATTAATATTGATGTCTATGGTTTCCTTCTTTTTGTTTTGCGAATTTGATTTGTCATGGTCAGATTCCATATCACCTAAACATTTTTGCTATTAATTAAAAAAAAATATATATATATATTTATAATTACCATCTGATATTTCCTCTGGCTGAATGTCTGCAGTTTTTGCAATGTCTTTATTCTTTCTGCTTGAGGAATCCACGCTTGATTCACTGAAATCTGATGTGTTGCCGTCATCGAGATTCGCATTTTTATGGGCCGTTCTTGATGCACGAGATGATCCGCTCTTATCTGAAGTTACGCTCAGTCTATCTGGGGATGACTTCTTTGAACTCGAACTGTTCGATTTTATAGATGCTCTGTCGCCGTTGCTTGCATAATGAGCAGATCTTAAATTTTTTGGAGACGAGGACTGCATGCGACCCCTCAGAGAGCCTGATCGCGATCGATTACTTTTTGGCGAGCTAGAGTGTGGCTTTGGCGAATTCGATCGACTTCTTGACGAATTCGACCGACTTTTCGGAGAATTTGATCTGCTTTTGTCTGAGCTGGAACTTCTAGACGAGTCGGAACTAGAACGACTCCTTGGAGAATTCGACCGACTTTTGGTCAAGCTGGCACGCTTTTTCGGTGATAGGTCAGAGTCTGAATGTTTTCTGGCTTCATCACCTTTTGATACATTAGTGCCGGCTGGCGAACGTGAATGCCTCTTTAATATATCAGATCTGATTTTTAATGACCCGCCTGAAGTTTTCGGAGAATTTGATCGACTTTTTGCCGAATTTGATCTTCGGCTCTTTGCAGAATTTGATGAATTCGACCTGCTTTTAACCGAATTTGAGCTGCTTTTTGGAGAAATCGATCTGTGCCTCGAAGACGATCTGCTTTTCACAGAGTTTGATCTCGATGATTTGGCGGGCGAAGGTGAACGAGGTCCTTCACTGTGGCTTTTCGATAAGCGTGACGACTGATTTGAGGCACTATCTGGTGACTTTGGTGTCCTCGGTCTGCTGTTTCGAGATACTGGTGATCCGGGAGCACTGTCGGTTGAATTTCGTGAAACAGGGCGACTTCCGATTGATCTGGGATTAGATGTCGGCGACGGAGGCGAATGGGGACCGCTCGGAGAGCGAGGCCCTCCTTTGGGCGATCCTGACCTGGATCTGCTCACGGGGGATGAATTTCGACTGGAATGTTCACTTGGACTTCTCGAGCCTTTGGAATTTGAGTCTGCTTCGCTGTCACTTCCCGAAGAGGCCTCGCGGTCAGAATCCATTTTGACAGGGTAAACTGCGAAAAGCATTAAAAAAATTAGTACTGAGAAGGTGTACCGGGGTTACGATAGAAATAAAAACAGGTGCTAGGATAAGTAAAAACACTTTGCTTTAATCTTTTTGAGGCCGGTGTTACTTTAGTCTTACCTGCGAGATTGAGATTTGTCCTTGTATGCCATAAAAACACTCGTTTTGTCTCTTCACGAAATTGAACATTTTTTTCCAAACTACTGACTTACTCGACTCTTAAACTTTGATATACACAACACAAACTACCGAATAGTCTCTCACGTACTCATTTACTTTTGCGACGTACTCGCTTTAATAAATAACTGTACGCATAATACAAACACAATTTGTTGAATTTGCTTTAAGTGGAAGGAAGTGTTTTATAATCACTTTCTTTTGCACCGACTTGTTGCCTTACCTTTGAAGATTCGAACGTTCCAGGTGTGGTTTGATTATTGCCTGTCTTCTAATAAATACTTCGAATTAAATAGGAATCGATTTTTGACAACAGAAGTATAGAAAATGGCGAACGAGCTTTACACGCAACGCAGACGCCATAAATTCTGTCAAGTTCACTACTTTACCGGCCGCGTAAATTTATTTATATCGAATTCTTTTAATCACTCATATTCACATTTCGCCTAATTGAAACAATTCAATATTCCTTTTAATTACTTAAAATCAATTGAATTTCAATTTTAATAATCGCCGTGATGTTTATGATTTGGAATTAATGACACTCCTGTAGAGGGCGCTATTAATTTCGCCCTATTTTGCATACAATTATTAAAAGTTAACATTTAAAAATACGCAAAGCATGTTTTCAATCACGAATGAAAGAAATTCTTTCTTTGATTAATTCAAGAATCATAAATTCACATTCGGTGTAGTTTTAGGGAATTTGTGAACTTCATGTTGGTGAAATGTCATCTCAATTTATGTACAGTATTTATCAAATAAATCGTGCTGGTTTAGGTAAAATTGCGTTTATTTCATGAATTTCACGAAATTTCAAGCCGAGCTCGAGCGTAAGTGTTGTGCGGGTATTTCAAAATTCTTTGTTACAATGAAATAGCGCAATGTTTTTTTTTTCTTTTCTTATTTTGTGAAGTCACTTCTTGTGTTGTGAATGTCGCAGTGTTAACTGTTTGTGTATGTGTGTGATCTCGTGTAAATATATGTTATCTGTTTCCTTTCATTGAATCCGTGGAATGTGTGCTCGCTCGTTTGATGCCGCAATTTCTTTATCCAGCAAGAGGGGTGACCCCTTTCATTCCATATCTTGAGAGATGAAAGTCAGTCATCATATCTCAGGAACAAAAACTAGTTCAATTTGTTACAGTAATTATAGTGTGAGATGCACAATTATTTTGTAACAGGAAATGTTGCAGTAACAAAACAGGAATGTTAATTGCATGAAGGAAAAGTAAATTCAAAGAAGAAATGGATGATAAGTTACCAACACACGAAGATTTACCAAAGACAGGTAAAGTGCATGAAATGTGCAGGGAATGGCTGGTGCGAGAGGACGGGGCTTTCGCGTATCGTTTACAATCACAAGAAATAAGTGATCACTACAAGCACAACAAGCATAAAAATGCTCAGGTACGTGAAGATTTTCCATGTGCCCTGGATGAGCAAATCAGAGAGCAAAAATTAGCCGAGCAGGCCGCTGCCGTGTATCAAAAGATGCTTGCCGAGCAAGAAGAAATCGATAATTTAGTTGCGAAGGAGCTCGCTCAGAAATTAGCGCGTGAGGAACGTGATAAACGCAAAGTTATTGAGCTAAAGGATGAGGGCGTAGCTCGCCAATTAGTGGTGAAAGAACGTAGGACGGGGCAGTCGCCCCAAAAAGCTGTTAACCCGAACTTACCACCTAAATTGCCAGAGAAATATGCTTCCCCTCACCGCCCAGATGTTAACAACTATTTCGCAAATTTACCTCCGAGTATTCCCCGCAGGCAGGCATTAGCAATGCCTCTTCCCGTAAATGACATAAGTGAGAAAGAATATCGAGATGAATACATGTTGCCTGACGACTGCGTTGAACTTTACACTGAACCTTACAGATCTGACCTGCATAAATCTTCAAATCCTGACACAATCATCAATCAATTTGATCGCATAGACATACAAGAAATTGGTGTTCCTATCGACGAAGTCACCGAGAGGCGTATACAAGAAGAAAGAGACGCAGAATTAGCAAGACAGTTGCAGGAGCAAGAAGGCAGTTGCGAGGAAGCTTTGGTAAACCGAGATCGCATGCTCGCAATTGAAGCACAAGACAAAGAACTCGCCAAGTTGCTGCAGGAACGCGAGCGAGCGAAAGCGAAAAGAGCTCGTGAACGAGCCAAGCAGAAAGCGCTGGCGAAGAAACAACAGCAAGAGCAACAACACCTAGATCAATACAGACAAGATGTAAACCAGTTAATGCCAGATGATTCATACTCATATCCAATCGATGTTGTATCACAACGTGCTCAAAATGTGTACACTCAAGCTCAAAATAGTCACAAGTATTTAAGTCAACATGACGATGTTAATTATAGCTTTCCGCTGGATGTTATACCATCCAGAGAAGGTACTCACGAGAGTAATAACATTAGACATGCGAATTATTCCCCGCAGAAAAGCTACGATCTGAGATATGCTCATGACAAAATGAACGGAAGTAGTGTTAACAGTTTTTCTGATAAGGTTATCAATGGTGACGTGCCTCCTCCTGTTAGGCCAACACAGTTGGATCTTAGGTGAGAGCTGTGTATTTAAGTTATTGTTTTAATTACTGCGTGATTTTAGATCACCTCTGACTCGCAGCAATAAACCTCGCTTTCCTGATCCGGAACCATGTGATGGAGGCAGTTCTGCCACATCACCTTCAAAACATATCAATATTGCCATGGCTATAGATCCTACGTATCCGAGGAAGAGTTTGCAATCACCATTGAGCTATGATACTTCGTCTAGCACGGTGACTACCAGCACATCCAGTAGTAGTCCTGCGATTTCATTACCACCGCCGGATATATCGGAGAATGAAGACGATACCAGTCCTGTGCCTCCTTACATGCCCATCCAAGGGCAGAGAAGGACGTCGTCCTTGGAAAAGAAGCAGAAGAAAAAGAACAAGGATGGTTGTAGGCAACAATAAGATCCAACTCATGTTGCAGTTATTATTAGGTAGATAATGTTATTTTTTGATATTTACATTTTATCTAGGCAATTATTATATTAATTTGGTGCATTATTTTTTTATATACATATATATTTTAAATATGTAGATTTAGATTTCATATACATAATATTACATTCAGCTTTCTCACTGCCAGAAATGACAGCGATAATTCGAATAGTAAGGAGTCTCAGAATGAGGGTGATTAATGGCACTGAGAATATCTTTGTTAGTAGGTGTAGATTCTTTTTTTTTTTTTTATTAATATAACTAACAGGTTTTGTGATATTTTGAATTTCTTTGTGAAGTTGTGTGGAGTCAAATTCTCAAACTTGTATTCGATATAAGATAAGACTGGAGTTATTAGTGTGTCACGCTCGAATGAATGTTTTTTTTTAAAAGTACTTTAATAGTGAGTCATATCTGCCCATGTCATGACATCATACGGCCTAAAGGTGTTAAGTAAATCGAATGGAATCTCTTAGGTTTTCATAGCATTGATCAAACCACAGAACAATAATACTGAATATTTTCCGTCTCACTGTTACATTTGTTAATGTTTATTTTTATATATGATATGATGAAATATACACTACTATTACTACTGGTGATGGCAATACGTTTATATAGAATGCATTTTTTTTTGTTACTTTTTATACGTTAATTTTTGTAAAACATTTTGTAAGTATATACATAACATATTTATATACCATTTTGTATTTAATAAACTATTTCGAGACTAACTTGTTTAATAACAATTAACAATAATACCTGCGAACAGTGGGAATGAAGGCACTCGTTTACAACTATATGTTTTATTTTATTTTTCCCAGCATTTACATTCATATACATCACATATATTTGTTGCATCGATTCAAGAATAACAAAAATAATTCGGTTTTCTCGACACACATTCACAAACTTGCTGTGAAATCAACATCTCGGAAGTAAATATCATTTTAAAAATATACTGAAAGCTTTCGTGATAATAAAACTCCAACGGTAATGCCACAGCAATAACATATATCTTTGTAACTCATTTGCATGAGGCGAGATCACAAAAGTTTTTTTTTTTCTTTGCTTTAGAGTTGCAGTTGGAAGTTGAAACGCATGATTCTTCTGTAACACTTGTTTTGGAATCTCGCTTCATGAATATCAATAACGACATCACATAAACAGATTGTCTCTAGCTAGCTTAAGGGATATGTTAACACGAATATGTAGTTAAGTAACATGTAGACATACGTTTATCATCCATAGAGTATTCATATTATAACTTCTTTATATAAGAGGATTGTCGCGTTTCAATGATTTAGGCCATTGATTATTTAGAACGAAGCTAGGTTATATAGTACAAGTTGTCTTTTTTCTTCTTTTTCGTATAAAAGTCGTGAAATTTGAAAATTACCGAATAAAGGGCGCACCCGGAGTCGCTTCGTAAACACCTTCAAAGACGACGCGGGATTTGAATTTCCCGCGCCTTTTCCTAGTGACATTTCACCTCGTCTATAATTAAACTTTATTAACGCGGATGACTTTGCAAGGAGTATTAATCTTGCAGAACAAATTTAAACGTGCTATTAAACACGATTTATAAATATTTAGAAAACGTTTGACTTAAAGAAATTATATAGAAAATAAGAAGTGTGTTTTGATTCTCACAGTTGGCAACGGATTTGCAAGAAAAAAATGTTTGGGCTGTCAAATTTCAAATTTAAGAAAATAATTTATAACAGCGAAGTGAATAATGAAAAGTATGAGGTAAATACACGTTTTTTCCTTCAGTTTCTTTTGTAATTAAATGTATATAATAACCACTAATAACATAAGCGACATAACCTCCAATTGCGTAAGTGAAGTTGCTTGTGAATATCAGGAAAGATCTTCCTAAATATGTTTTAAAGGTGTTTTCTAAGCAACTCTTGAACGTAGAGAAATACCACGCGATTTCACTAGAGCTTTACAATATGTCTTTAGGTCTGCTATGCTACGGAAGACAGAACCTATTAGGTCTCACTAAAGTCGGGACTTCGCGTGCCCCACTTCTCTTTTGCTACTTTTCGTTCAGTTCAATATGCGTATAGGTTCGTTTACTGTGATTGCCATTCTTTCCTTCTAACCTTGATAATTCTACGGTAAGTTTGCTGAGAAGACAAAGGGAAGAAGAGAGAACCCATTAGACAGAGTAACAGGAAAATGCAAACAGTGCAAAATTTCATACAAAAAATTTCGCCTGAAGCTTTCCACTGGTGAATGGAAACCCCCTGCTTCGCACCACGTGATTCACCATTGGAAACCTTCGAAATATCTCTCTGTATGTACAATATTTTAAAAACATCCTATATAGTATATTATTATAACGAAAATATATATATAGTGTAGGCATTATTCTTATATTCATTTAGAAGTAGACGCTATTTCTCATGATGTTTCTCAAAAAACGGATAATTAAAAACTCGTAATCCATGGAGCACAATTATTCATCTAGCTAGTAAGCGTTCGAAAAAATACTTAATTAAAAATTCTTGTTCGCTGCGCTACGAGTAAAATCGATATTTGAGATTGTCTACTTTTGATTTACTCTGAAGCCCTTTTTTTAAATTTAGATTACTAAATTTAGAACACCGTTTTCCGGTTGTTTAAGTCATTCGACAATTTGCAATAATAAAAGTAACAATTGCAAATTTTAAAAACAAAAATAAATCAAACTGGCACTGAAAGATTTATTGTCTGTTTTCGTAGTATTTCAGCAGAAATTTCCTTGTAACTGAACACCCTTTCTCATATATCCTGATATGTTTCCTTTGTGTGTATGCGAAATCAATCATTGCGTGTAATGAACTGAAAATCTTCGTTGTTAAAAATAAGTCATTGTAAGATCGGCAAGCGTTTTTTTTGATATTCAAAATTTAGTTACCTTGAACTTCACCGTCACGCTCCATCGAAATTTACTAATAGCATTCGCGTTTCAACTAAACATAGTGTATATAGTAGGTACAGCTTATCGTCTAGTTTTACTTATTTACATTGGTGTACTTCAAGACATCAACTGCTTTACATATACATTTATGTTTTCTTTTATATATGTTTCACATGTACTTCGTTTTTAACGACTGAATATGTACAGGTGTCCATTGAAATTTAAACAGAAGAAGAATAACTGCTTTTTAACAGGAGCTTTCCTGAAAGATTTTACCACTTTTGGAAAACAAAGAGTTAGAGATTATGACAATAATTTGGATTAATTTTTTGTTTTAACAGAAGAGGTTTGGAAGGAAGGACCATTGGAGATAATTTAGTAATACTGTCATCATGAATTGTACTTATTATGTTTAGATACAATATGATAAATTGATTTTAGTAATCTGGACCTTTTTTTTGTAACGTGGAGTAATCTCGTAGGATTATTATCTTTACAAGAGTAACACACAATGAATTAATGAATTAAGGATGTAAGTAATAAGTAATAATAGAAGGAAATCCCATTTTTTTCCAAATAAATAGTCCATTGGCAAGTTTAAATTATCTCCAATGATCAATTAATTAATTTCGTACTGACTTTACTCGATTGTATTTCTACAATATATTGATTGCTTCATTGAAGCTTGAAAAAAGGCGGAGCCAGGACCAAAGTTGCTGTTGGATTGACGATGATTATTTGCGAGAAAGTATCGATTGTTTCATTGAAACTTGGAAAAAAAAGTGGAAAACTGCTATTGGATTGAAGACGATTGTATGCGAGAAGTGCGCCTACTTTTCTAACTAAAGGTCACGTGTATTCTGTAATAGCAAATGGATTTAGGTGAAACTTAGTGGATTAGGTATTTTTTTTTTGAAGACAAAAACAGGGACACCTGTACAATTAAAAACGTAAAAACGAAAGAAAAAACTTAGTACTTATCTTTAAACAGATTCTATACAAATCTTCTTTGGTCCTTGTAAATGAATCGCGTTTCCGCGGGGGGAAACCCGTGACAGCGTTATGGCACATTTACAAGTTTTACCTCACCTGGTAAAACTTTTACATCCGTTTAACCCTCTTGGACCTCCTGAACGACGACTTGGATCATGGGGAGTCGTTCGAATCCGAGCCTAAAGAATGAATGGGAAAGAGAGGATACCACCCCGTCGTCAAGTGCGTGAGCGTCAGCGAATCCAGGGCGACCTCAGCCCCGCCTATGCCCTGGTTGTGCTCGAAACCCCCCTGCCTCTCCCATAGCATCACCACGAGGCTTCGCCCCAGGACGTCGCACGCCTGGTACTTGAGAGTCTGGCGGAACTGGGGCTCGCAGGAGTGCCTCACGACGCGGGTCTTCTTTTTCTGAAGCCAGCGCTCACCGTCGCGCAGGTAACACTTGACGTAGGTGTCCGGCGGGGTTTCCCTGGGCGCTATGTGACGTGCACAAACCACCTCCACCTCTAACTGTCCCTTGGTCATCAGCAAACCCAGTTTCAACTCAACCGGCCGCGTGCTTGACAAGCGAAAACCCCTCGGTTTTATTTGGCCGGCGCCCAGGCGAGGCGGGGACGTCCTTTCGGGGCTGGAAGGGGGGCTCTCCTTGGTTTCGGTCACTTCCATTACGCTGTCCTTTCTCGATTCGCGGTTCGACGCACCGCTGGTTGATCCTAGAAACGAAATTCCCATTTAAAAAAATAGCTTAACAGTGATGATAACCAGACTGAGGATAACATCAGGCGTTGCCATGATTACGCAGTGCGAGCACCAATTAATAGTGTGCATTGTATGCGTAACCACGGCAACGCCCGAAATGTCCTGAGTCTGGTGATAATATTGCTACGTGCTACGGACACTTGCGTTCTACGTTTTTTACGAAACTATGCGTTATTAATTAGAGTCTTGTGGAAATTTATAAAACGGAATTATTTAGTTCGGAACCTAAATAAATTATGTTTGGTTTGTAGGTTGTAGTTGTACAATGCCAAATTTTTCTCAAACACTATGGGCTACGTCTTCTAGCTGTATTAATCTATGTCAGAAATGGCGTGAAAAGTCAATTCTAAATTGATAATTGTTATGAAACAGCAGGACAAAGTTTGATTAGAATTTAATAAAGTAAAATCCAAAATGTTTTACTTATGCCCGATCATTCCAGCTCTAGGTAAATTTGTCTGCTAAATAAGATCCTAGGAAACTATTATCGACACAATGGTTTCCTAGGATATTACCCAGCAGATAATTTTATCAAGAGGTGTAAAGCCTGAGCCTTAGTATACAGAATGTTTCATGAAACGATGATTTCATTCGTTACTTTATACGCTACTTGTTATTTTTTCTGTGGTTTCCTAGAAACTCGTTTTTGAAACAATTTTAATTTTACGTTCGCCACCTCTGACCTAAGTAATTATGTTAACAGGCAAGAAAGAACTCTATTATACTGTGCGAAAACCTCTTTAATCCGGGGGATGGTTTCTTGAAGATAAACCGATTCGGATTAGCGAGGTTTTCATACTTAAAAAAAAACAAGCAGATAAGTCGAATTTTTTTTTTTAAACGCAGATTACGTGCTAAAAACTCTTACCCCGAAACAAGTACTTTAAAGGTCCGTTACACCTTGTTTACGCGTCCGACAATAATAAATAAACATTAAGAACGTTTGAGAGTGTTAGTGAGAGCCTGTTTGAAAATGTTGGACTTACTTCTGTGCCCCTTAGCGCCGCTCAAACTCATAGTCCGGCCAAGTTCCCCCTTGACGGCCTTCAAGGACTTCAAGATTTCGTCGGGGTCTCTCAACATCCTTGCGCAGCTGCTCCTTCGTCGGTCCCTCGAGTAAGTCGGCGGCGGTGGTGCTGCAGGAATCTCCTGTTCGCTTTGCTGTTCTTGAGCTGACTGAAATGATGACCGCCTAGAGCCGGGGAGTGATCTGGAGAAGTCCTTCCCTAGTTGGTAGACCTCGACCTCCAGTTGCTCCGATTGGGAAGAACCTCTTCGGGAACCCCATGCGTGATCCGGGTGCAATAAACTGGCGCATTCTCCTATCGAGTCGACGTCATCGGATGTGCTGCGCTGGGTTCCGAATTCGTTACGCCTGGCCCCACCGGCTATCGAACCCCTCGGGGAAGTATGCGGGGATTTCCCCCTCAGTTGCCGGGGGTCTTCCAGACGACACCAGACCGCACGGTCATCCAAGAACGCCTTCTGCAAGTCCACCGTGCACTCGCCGAGGAACGCGTGTTCGTTGTGCGGAATCAAATCCCAAAGAGTTACTTCGAGCATGCGATCCATCAGTTCTTCCCCTGGCACCCCCGGGAAGTTGAGGTTGGCGTTCCAAATTGGATTTTGACTTGGAGGGGCTACTTCAGTTTGAACGCAATGACTCTCAGAACTATAATAATAATTAATTTTTGGGTAGTTCTTGCTCGTGAGAATTGCAGAGAATATGAAACAAATAAAAAAACTTTTTAAAACAAGCTAAAAGGGTAAAAGTGAATGAATTATTCTCTTTTGATAAAGCAAATAATTTTATTTGCGAAACGTCAAGTAAGTTAATAAATTACCCTTTTAGCTCGCTTTAAAAAGTTTTTTTATTTGTTTCATATTCTCTATAATAATAATAAAAAAAATTGTTGCAATATCAGGTCATTATAATAATAATAATAGTAGTCGAGATTGAAATATTTTTTAAGGAAAGTCTTACGTAGGTACACTTACGTCATCGGCATCAAGCAAATTCTGGCGTAGGCTTCCGGGGAGTTCCCGAAACCCAAACTATCGTCCCTGGGGGCCAAATCATCGGCTGCCAGGACTGCCACCACAAGTTCCCTGCGTTCATCGTGGTACCAAACTTGAATCTGAACTCTTCCGGACACCACCTTTTCTCGCGCCAGTTGTTCCTGAAATCCATTTCATATTTTTGCGCGCTTCAAATTTTGTTTTCCAATTTTTTTAAAAAAAAAAAACAAAAACAAAAGAAAACCGAGAAAAGTGAAATGCAGACTACAGAACAGCTCGATGACACTACAAGCAATAGTATTTAAATAATTTAGTTAACATATAACAAAGCAGACTTTTACATGCTGGGATGTGTGTGTGTGTGTGTGTGGTACATTCAGTTACAATGCGTTTGGGGCGGCAGAACTCAACGAACGAAGGGTTCGTTGAACGTTGAATTCTGGCGGATGATTAAAGACAGTAAGCTCAAAAAGTAGAGATGGGAAGGAGTGACAGACAGACATACAGATTCGTGCCAGTTGGGACAGACAGCGGGTGTTCGCGTACCTATGAGGTGGTCCCGCGGAGTCCTTCGGTTGAAATTAGGGCAAGGGGGGCTCAAAAGACCATCATCGTTTAAAATCGCTTTAATTGGTACTAATGTACAGAAGAGCACCTAGATTTGGACATCTGTCCCAGCTGACACCAAACAGCAAACACATTTATTTACGGACGGCACCCACCAACCACATCATCTGATTTAAAAAATAATAAATCTAAAATGTTACAGTACAGGAACACCTAATAACAAAGTTTGCAATTTTTTTTTTTAATAAAAAAAAGAAGTTTAAATACGAGGATCACTCAAAAACTTTTGGTGTGCATTATTACATTACACATTGTAACTAATTTTTTTTTCCTGCAGCAATAGATTGGTGGTTGTTAGGTGCGAGAGTAATTAATAACAATTACAAAAAATACTTGACAATACAGCTATTATAGTACACATATTGTCTTGTTCTTTCCACTAACTAAGACACTGACTAATTAGTTTCTATTCTACAGATAAACACACTTCAGATGTTGTATTTACAGAGGACTGCGAGACGTAGCCCACTACAGCGGAAAAACAAACAACTCGGAGGTCATAGTCTATTGGTCGAGGCCTTTGCCCGCAAAATTCCGCAAATCCGAGGAAGGAAAAGAAGGTTTAGGTCCGTGAGGGCGCGCGCGTGCGCCCCCCGCTCGAAATTTGGAAATTTTGCGAACGCGGCGAAGATATTATTTAGGTCTTCTATTTTATTATTAATTAGTTAATCGTCTATTTATAAGATATGATTAGTTTCTGGTACATTTGTTACAGAACCTGCCGAGGGAAATGTGCAACGTAAATGACGCCTTTTTGGAATAATAATTAAAAATAATAAAAAACTTATTTGGTTTGGGTTGGTTTAAAAAAGCCACCAAATTAACAAACGAAACAAACAAACAAAAATCCAGACAGCTGCATCGTTGTTATTTGCTATTCTCGCACGGTTTAAGGTTTAAAATACGGCCGCGCGATGTCGCTCTCGATTTAAGGTAAAAGACGACGAAAAAAAAAATTTAACGAAAAGACGAAATCACTTGCACATTCGACGGACAGGACAGTATTAACAATTAATAAACGTTACATTAACGACAGAACAAATACAAGTATCTACAAGCTCCACACACTACACTACGCCATACAATTAATAATTTATATTCTATCCGTTAAATTAAGCCGAGTTACGCTACGAAGCAAAAACCTCAGGGGGAAGTAAGTAAGTAAGTAAGTAAGTAAATACCTAACAAGCAGACTCTCTAACACAAAACAGTATTCTCAAAATATCGTTTTTAAGTTTATTACTTTTCATATCGACCGATTTTATTTGAAAATTTTTTTAAAGTTTCTTTTTTTTTGGCTATTCAGGAACTTGCTAGACTAAGAGCTTTCTTTTTTATTATAATAAATTTTTAGATATCATTTAATTTTTAAATTTATTAATTTCTTTTTAAAATTAATTAAAGACGTACACTAGTTTAAAATGTTACTTGTGCGTTGTCTAAACTCGGTTACCGAAATATAAACAGGCATTTCACGATGATCGCATTCATTTTGTGCTTTTTAATAAAATTTAGAATTAGAACAGAGTGGCATTAAAATAGAAGAATAGAAGAATAGTGGTGTAGCCACCACAGGACCCCCAAATTAACAAATATTTCCACTACATTTTAGTAAACAGTATTAAATTAATACAAAAACTTCCATTTTTGAAATCTTTCCTCTTTTTTTATTTTCATTTATTTGTTATATGTTTCTCTTTGTAAGTTAATCGTCTTTTATTGTTTTATTGCATCTTTCGTTTTTTTTTTTGTAAAATATTTTTTGTCATTAATTTATTTATGTGTTTACTTGTTTTTTTTTTCTGTCTTTTTTGTTAGGTGATTGCCATTTTATCATTTGCCGACTTGTTGATTTTTTATTTATTTTATTAGTCATTTCCCGATTGTCACTTGTTTTTCCTCTTTTGCATTTTTATTTATTTATTCATTAATCTACTTAAGCGATAGATTTTTTTTTGTTAGTAATTATTTGTTATTGGTTTTTTTTTGCCATTTTATCATTTGCCGACTTGTTATTTATTTTATTATTCATTTCTCGGTTGTCACTTGTCTTTCCTCTTATTTTATTTTTATTTATTTATTTTTCATTAATCTCGTTAGGCGATTGAATTTTTTTGTTGTTAGTAATTATTTGTTATTTGTTTCTATTTGTAAGTTAATCGTCTTTTATTGTTTTATTGCATCTTTTGTTTTGCTTTTTTTTGTAAAATATTTTTTGTCGTTCATTTATTTACGTGTTTACTTGTTTTATGTTTTTTTTTTTGTTAGGCGTTTGCCATTTTACCATCGCCGATTTGTTTGATTATTTTATTTATTTACTTTATTAGTCATTTTCTTTCATTGCTTGACTGTTTTTTTTTTGTTTTTTCTCTGTGGTGGTTTGGTCATTTCTCGATTGTCACTTGTTTTCCTGTTATTTTATTCTTATTTATTAATTTTTCTTGAATCTCGTTGGGCGACTGAATTTTTTTGTTATTAATGTTATTAATTAGTTCTTATTTGTTTTTGTTTGTAAGTTAATCGTTCTTTATTGTTTTATTGCATCTTTTGTTTTATTTTATTTTTTAACTTTTTTGTCATTCGTTTGTGATTACTTATTTTTTTGTTAGGCGATTTCCATTTGATTATCACTTGAAGATTTGCTTAATTTTTTTATTTATTAGTTTTATTAGTCAATTGATATATATATATTTATAATTAGTTGACTGTCATTTGTTTTTGTTTATAAGTCGATTTTCATATTTTTTTTCTTCCATTGGTCGATTGCCTTATTTCTTTGAATGATTGTATTTTTTTCATCAGTTCGGCTGTCAATTATTTTTTTTTCATTTGCTGATCGTGATTTATTTATTTCTTCACTAATCCATCGTGATTTATTTTTACCCGTTGTTTTTCTATATTAATCGATTGTCATTTATTTTTATCGATCAATTGATTGTCATTGTTTTCCATTTGTGTTTAATTTTTTTTACATGCCGATTAAGGTTTTTTTCTACTTTCTCATTTCTTCATTGTATTTTTGTTCATTATTAATTGGTTGATTATCTTTTGTTTCTTGTTTTTTTTTTTTTAAATTAGCTGTAATTTTTCTCATCTCAGCCGCCTATCATGTTTTTTTCATTAGTCGATTGTCATTTTATTACTTCTTTATTTTTATTTGTTTGTTGTCATTTTTCATCTGTTATTGAATCTATTTATTTTTTTCTCGTTGGTAGTCATTTCAGCTTATTAAAAAAGATGTAAAATTATTATTAGTTGCTTGTTATTTTATTCGATACGTGTTTTTAAATTTTTAATTATTTATTTTTCTTCCTTTGTGGATTGTTTTCTTTTTGGTCGTTTGCCGTTGTTTCTCCATTTACTTATTTTTTCATTTGCCATCTGCCGCGGCCGGTCGTCGTTTATTTACTTTTTCATTAATCTTTTGTTTTTAATTTTTACTTGTCACTTTTTTTTGTTAGTCGATCGTCTACTGTTTTTTCTTTCTTGGATTGACTCTCATTTCTTTCCGAACTTCCGGTTGTCATTCAAGCAGTTTACAATGAAGTTACTATTCTCTGTTAGTCGGTCGTCTCCTGTTTTTTCTTGGTTTGGTTCATGGCTGTCATTTTATTTAGTACTACTCTTGTTAGTCGATCGTTTCCTGTTTTTTCTCGAGTCGACTGTCATTTCTTTTTCATCTGTCGTTTGCTGTTCAAGCAGTTTTACATCGAAGTTACTATTCTTTGTTAGTGAATCGTATCTCGTTTTTTCTTAGGTTGATTGTCATTTTTTTCCATCTGTCAATTACTATTTAAGAAAAAGTCTGTCAGTATGGGCAGTAATTGGATGTTAGTTTCCGTCACAATAAATATAACAGCGCCATCTATTGCAAAACGTCAAAATCTATTAAAAAAATGAAGTGACAATTATTACTAAAAACTATATTTTTTTTTTGAGCAACCGGTAAGTAGAATCAACGAAAGTAAGTCAAAGCCATCTAAAGTCAAGACCACTTCCAGAGGTGGGAGAGTTTTTGAACGTCACTTTAACTCCTTTTATGCTTTGGGGGGATGAAACGAGATCATCTGCGAATGATACGCCACTGTTCTAGCAATTTGGTTTGATGATTTGTCATCGTGAAACCCTTGCAGAAATTTTGAAAGGAACTGCTACCATTAATTAATAAATGTGCTAAATTGAATCTAATAAGATATAATATTTTCTATTCAATCAAATTTTCTATTTACCTTTTTTCTTCTTCTACGAGTGTAAAAGATTTTTATATACAATACTTTAGGGGAGTTGGGGAGCAAGTTCCTCATACGTGATCGTATAGAAAAGGCCAATGATAATATTAATTAATGATATCATCGATTATGATATAGTTAGAATATCACAGAAATTTAGATTAGATTTTTTTTGAGTCGTCGCACGTCGTCTATGATGAGAAAACATTGGTAATTACGCGACTGATTGATAGACGTTGGCAAATTTGAGAGAGAAAAAGAAAGAGCTGTCGGGAAACCGATTCCAATTAGATTGAGGAGGCAATTAGAATTGATCCCCGACTAATTAGGGGACGGGGAGGGGTGAATAAGACGAAACATTCACGCCATCGCAATTTGAATAATAATGTCGTTTTCGTAGCGCGTAAATTGTTGTGTTGTTGGGAAAACGGGTCGCGAGAAGCTGCGGGGATTTTTGTGAAGCGTGATACAGATTTCGCGTAGATTGCGATTTAATGAAAGAAAATTATACCGGCGTCTTTGGTAATTTCCTTCGCGTCGGGGACGACGGCGCCTTCTCCGAGTCCGGATCTGAAACAGTTTATTTGTTTTGTTTTTTTTTTTACGATTTAGAAAATTCGGGTACAACAGGTACTTGACATACCGACGTGTAGGGCCGTAATGGCGGCGTCCGACGGCTTCCTGTTAATGTTCGCCGGTGGAATGGGGTCGTCGAGAAGGTCGCACATTCTCAGATCAGTGGCGTGCTCCACCAGGAGTTCGACAACATCCCCCGTGCGGTCCATGATGGCACAAACTTCCTCAAAGGACCGGTCGATAAGCGACACTCCGCCCCACTCTAGAACTTTATCGCCCTGTTGCAGGCCTCCCTTTTCGGCCGGTCCCCCAGGTACGGTCCACACGATGTAAGCGAACAGACGCCCGTCCGCACCTGTCTTTCCGCCGACCACTCTCATGCCAAAACCGCGAGCTACAGAAAAGAAACATCGCATATTTATGGCAAAACAGAAAAAAAAAACAAATTTTTCACATACTTATAGTTTTCGAAGAGTGAGAGTAACGGTTCTGAATCAGAAAAAAAAAACAATTTTTCGATTTTTATTTAAAATGCCGTGGAGGAAAATAAGCAATCTCAAGAGGGCATAAACGTTTCCACCACGGTTGCAAAATAAAGAGGCCCTTAATTATTGTTTATTTAATTTTTTCATAATTTCATTTCTGGTTGCAGTTCGAATCAAAATATTGATGCTTTTTAAATATTAAACAAAAAATTAATGAAAGATGTATGTGTAATTGATTTAAACAAAATCTGGCATACATTTAATTCAACTCAATTGTGTCCGTGTCACTTTTGACATTCAATAAATGTAATCAAGCTAAAAGAATGTAAAAAAGAACGACAAGAGAATCTTTCTCAAAAGAAGAAGATAAAATGTCCGTTGCAAGAAAATAATAAAAACGTGCAATGAATGACATTTGAAACATTCGTGGCATTACATCAATGTTACCAACCGTAGGATTATAAAAAAAAGTCAACGTGCGATTATAATTAGGTCTGTTTCATTTAACAGGAATTATTTAAATCATGCGCAGTGATGAAATTATTTTTAAATTCGTGCATTGCGCTTGCTCAATATGATTTTGAGCGGTTCAGAACTTGAAATTCTGGTAAAAGGAACGTATTTTATTTCGGTATGATGCATAAAAATAAAGGAAAGTTAAAAGAAAAACAATATACAGTGGCAATATTTACGAAAAAAAAAGCAAAGTGGAGAGATAAACAAAATAAAACAAAACAAATGAAAAAAAAAGATATAAGAAAGCACAGTGGAGACAAAAAAAATAAAAAAAAAACAAATGAAAAACAACCACAATCTCAACTCAATCAAAAAACAAAAAAAATGAAAATTATTAAAGAATGTAAGAAACAAAAATGATCATGATAAAAGTATTCATAATTATAAAAAAAAATAACACCCAAAGTGTTAACAGCAAGATGGAATTCACAAAGCAACAAAAACAAATGACAACCGCAATTCACAATACATATTTAAGAAATAGAAAGATACGCAGAAAACTGAAAACAAATTTCTTCAATTCTAATAAAAAGTGGTAAACCATAAAAATCGAGAAAAACCGAACATTTTCGACGATTAAAAAGAAGAACCAGAACCCGAAATTGAAAAAAAAAGTACAATTTCTGTAAAAAGACAATTGACGATCGTAATAATCGCGAAAGTACGAGGTCTGGGAAAAATTTTCAATCATTTAATTTTAACAAATAAAAAAAAGCAAAAAAGTAGAACATATTTGGTTCATGGAACGGAAAAGAAACAAAAACAAAGCCGATAGTTTCAAAAGAAGAAAAAAGAAAGAAAAACAAATGACTGTCACACTTACGAAATAAAAACAAACAAATGAGTAGTAATATTCACGAAATGAAAAAAAAATAACCAACACAGAAATAAGGAAAAATAAATCTGTAATAGCCATGTGAAGTTTTTTTAAACAACTCCAGAAAATCAGCAACCAACAGATGGCGCTTTTAATGAGGAAAACAAAGAGCTGTCAGTCATGTTATTCAGTATAACTTCTCCTATTCGACCCATTAATGTTTTTCTTAGTTTTATTATTATTACAACCGTACAAGAATACTTATTCGTGTGAAAGCATCAGGCGCGCGCCATTCAATTTCATGTTATTTGTAGGTTAACCAAATGTCACTTGAAATGTCATTCCAATTTTTCCTTACTGTAGGACCCTTCGCAAAACTTCCGCTAGGTGTCAGCCACTCCGTGATTTTCTCGAATGCCAAACGAGAGAAAATTAAAAAAAATGATAGTATTACATTTAAATACATATTTGAAATTTAGTAAGAGTCGATTAACAACTGTCAATTGCAAAAGAATACATTTTTATTATTGACTTTGCTGATGACAGTTAGGTTATGTTTATTTCTGAAGTTACATTGTTGCTACAAGTTCTGTAACGTGTAATGTATAATCACGTGTTCGGTTGTGGGTCTCGTAATGACGTCATCTTATATTATTGAGTTAGGGCTCCCTTTTGTTTTGCGAAAATCGACATAATTCTAGATAGACAGGCTCAGTGTCGCCAACCCAAAGGAATGTTCCTTTCTTAGAGAAATAACTTTTTTATTTTAAGTTTAAGACATTTTTTGTCTCAGAGGGGGCGGCGCGACCGGAGCCCGCGTTTGTTACTATATTGAAAGATTTGCTTCCTGTGCTTTATATTAGAGATTACTTTTTTGTTTTTTAATTCGAGCATTTTTTCATTTGACTAGAGGCTATTTATATTGTTGGTTTTATTCCCCTTTAGAAAAATTTCCAAATTACATCAAAAAATCATTCTGAGATTGTGTTACGTTATCGCCATCTATGTATGTTTCGTCGAACTGCAATTTGTCGGCGCGAAATTTGAAATTAATTTTTTTTTCTCGTTCTACAGTTTACAAGAGGCGTGGGCATGGTAGGGGGAACATCAAAGTATAAGCGAAATTTCCCTACTGCTGGCAACACTGGTATCTAAACTAAACATGATAGCGTTTTGAAAGACAGAAGATGTGCTTCCATCCTTTATATTTTAGATCTAAAGCTGGATTCATTGCTAGGCGATTTTTCATCGCCGCGTTACGGGATAGCTATTTGATTGGTTCGATTAATTAAACAAATTAAACGCCCTGCAATGATTCTAGCTTAAGCTTTAAACTAAGTTTTTTTTTAAGCTTAGGTTTTCTTGTACCATTGCACGGCTAGCCAATCGACTCGCTGCGGAAAGTAGAGGTTATGTAAATATTTTGACGTTTATGCTTCTCATATTCAATTCCAAATGAAACATTTTGAGGCGTCACTTTAACAATTCAAACTCAAATTAAGCTGTCAATAATTAGTGTTGCCAATCTAATTCATAATTTACCTGCTCTCATTCTTTTTTTAATTTAAATGATCGCGTGGTAGATTTCATGAATATGTTCCGTGAATAACATTGTAACCACATTTAAAAAGTGAACTACACCAAAAACTAAGGCGCCAAATTCAAATTATCCTCAGTCAATTAAAAATCACATTGCAAAAAAGCAATCTTGTTAGAAAATAGAGGCAAATATGAAGTTCCAGAATTTTGCGTGGCCACTTTGTTCGTTTTCTTTCCTCGGGGCATTTACTCTACTTAAAAGTCTTAAAGCAAAAGGCTTTAGTACCGCCCGAACGGGCCTTTTGTGGCGTGGTGTTCCACCTCTCGAAAAGACTTACGATAATGCAAATTACAAAGCGGCGGCGGAATAAAGTTTTACGTTATCTAGTAGGAGAACCGCCCCCTCGCAGCCCGAATAAATTCGAGAGCAATATAAAACTCTCATTTCCGTGAACGACGGTGGAGGAAGAGGCAGAAGAAACACGCCCCGACACAGGACGTCGAGACGCACGGACGGACGGAATCAAGAAGTGTTTAATTAATGAGTCGGTGCGGGTGGTTTTAATTGAATAAGAGCAATTCGGCTCAGCCAACTGTTTTATTATTTAATGTTCATATTTTTGGAAAAGAAACATTCCATTAAGTTTTTTTTTTGTTGTTATAATTGCAGTTAGTTGGAGTGTAAAGACGTCAAAGTGTTATTGTTATTTCCGGCAGGTTGCAGCACCTTACAATCACGCTCACGGGTTGCGATCTTCAATGTACACTTCCGGTTTATAAATTTAGTTCTTACTCCAGTCGCAAGAGGCGCCAAGATCGTTTCCTGTAGCTCGTTGCCAAGCGACGCTTGTTTTGAAAATGTTCTCATTAAAAAATTTTATTTGCGGAATTTCTTTAAAATTTCGGTTTCTCACATTCATGGTAATTGGAGTTCGTCCCAAAGGTTAGTTATCGTTTGGTTTTGCTGTTACGTTTCACATTGCCTATCAAAAAAGGATCAAATGCATCATTTCCAAGTAAGCAAGAAGCAAGTTCTAAGTGTGTCATTTTCTCAATTCAAATGATTTATGAAATATGAAACTTTTTACAATTTTTATGCAATTTTTGGCTAAGCAAAGGCGTTTAGTATTAGTAGTATTGTGGAAAGCTTATAAATAACACATAAGTTAAGGCAGAATATCACAGTTTCTGTGTACATGTACATTTATTTGCGAAATAGGTAACCAATATACAGGGCGCTTCAATGTCCATGCAAATGGAAAGTTGTTTAATAATACACCCACAATCAAAACTGAATAAAAAATTCCTTTACGATTTTTCGATTAAACCAAGTGTTCCTAACGGGGTCGATGATACTGACGCTTTGGGGGCCGATGAACCTTTACGAATCTGTTGGGAAGTCAGAGTTATCTAGTGTCTAGGCCTATCTGGATAATTAATATTGTGACGATCTAATGCGTGACGAATTAGTCGTACATGCGTCACAGCCGGCGCGACATTATCTCGAAGCTTCTGGTTTACGACTTCTCTGATTAGGCGACGAAATTTTCTAGGCACTTCGATAGACAGATGGGCGCCGAACAAGATAGAGCCTTCCCAAGATCGAACAATCTCGCAAACCAGCCCCGCACATTTAAACAGTTGGTTGAAGATATAATAAAAAAAAATTAAAAATTAAAAAATAAACTAGTTGATAGTCTGCATGAGATAAATTAGTGCTAGTGTAACGTTATTAAAAAATTAGTAATTAGATTTATAGCATATTTTGTTTTAAAATAAATTAAAGCGAACCTTAAATTCGAAACAATATAAATGTAGAAGATTTACTAATAATAATAAATTTGAATTAAACATTGCACAGTATCGAAATGAGACAGCGGGATACCTTTTTTTCCTAGATATTATCTAGCTTTAATTGACAGTTCTGGGTATAGGTTATCATGTGACAATAAACAAACTGCTAACAACAAAGCTTTTCATAAAATTTTTAATAATAAAAAAAAGAAACAGATCAATTGATTATCAAAATAAAAATAAAATACAGTCAAATCGCATAAAACAAAAGACTTTCATCAAGGAAAACGAAAATTTTGTCACAACAGAAAATTTAATCTCTACCTAAATATTAAAGAAAATAAAGATAATCACTAAATACTTAAAAAATAAATTAAAGCCAAATCGAATCGAAAAGAGAAAACAAAAATGGTGATCAATCAAATCGAGTAAAAAAGACAAATTATCAATTGATAATTAGAAAATGATATCAAATAAAATCAAACAAAAAAAAGAAACAAGAAATAAAAGATGATCAATAGGTAGTTAAAAAATTTAAGAAATCGAAAGGCGATCAATTAAGTATACTTAAAAAAATAAAGAATTCGAATAAGATGATACTTTTCTGGAATAATTGCAAATGTCAGTGTCAATCATATCTGTAAGTGCCTCATGTAATTATTTTTTTAATACATTTTTTTTAGGAATAACGTTTTTCTATTTGTTCGTTGCCCTTATTTAGCTATGTTTTTGTGAAAATGTACACACTCTAAACACTTTACAATGTAATAAAAATTTTAAAATAATATAAAATTAAATTGAAAAAATAGTAAATAGTGATCAAGTAGTCATTTATTCCGTTGATTCTGACTCCAGTCGCAAGGTGGTGCTCCAACGCATTACTCATTTATTTTTCAAAGACATTCCGATCTATATACTAATATATATTTGCTGTTTCGCCTTCTGGACCTTCCCCCATTTGCACTTTTGCATATTTTTTTTAGGTACTATTCGAGCTTCAGACAACGCAGTTTTTTTTTGTGTTTTATGTGGATATTCCGGATAAACTTTGGTATTGCTTATGATGGACAACATTCCCGTGCTGTGAAGTTCGCTCATAATCAGAGAGCGGAAATTTTACGGGATTGCAACGGCAGCAACGTTCAATGTATGTGCGCCCACTAATAGAAGCTGGCCGGCGCATAAATTAATTTAGAATATCAGGGCAACATCCCTAGTAAGGTCACATAAATACCCGTATACAGGGTGTCATCAAATAAGTTTCACATATTAAAACTGTAAGTTCTTCATGACTTAAGAAAACGAATTCTGCATATCTTAATTTTTTTGGTGAAAAATGTAAGAAATTAAAGCCCCACAAGAGCCCGGAGTCTTTTTTGTTTGAGAACCTCTGATCGATCGTGTGTGGATTTTTCTAAGCAAAACATTACATTATAAACAAAACATAAAGCAATAGAGCGTCATCGAAATGAAGGGCACTGGGTCAATAAAATCTTCACTCAGCAATTCCATACCAAAAGAAAATAAACATCCATCACGTTTGTGGCATTACTTACTGGATTAATTAAGTTAATTTTCTGCTGACAAAAGTGTAACAATAAGTAAAAGTTAGGAAATAAAAACATTTAAGGTAACATTCTAAAAATTATCGTAAACAAAGCACGTCGGTATTCATCGTCCCTTCATTTATGGTTTGATTATTTTGTTTTGGTTACACTGTACAAATAAATGACATCGAAGAGTATCTCACAAAGAACCTACCTTTTACTTAAATTATTGTCGAATGCTTGTACATTTTACGTATTTATTTATTTATTTAGTCTTGTCGTTATTGAAGACGCTTTAGTTATTCAATAAATAATAAAGTTTATGTCTATGTTATTCACACTAAGATCTAATCATTGTCGGTTATCTAATAAAACAAATTTAATTCTATAACCAATGAGAGTAGATTTAAAATGGTCTTCTTTAATCAAATTGCACACGTGGGTAACCACCGGCACACTAATAATTTGATATTGTGTTTACATAAAACATCACAGCTTTTAAAAATGCGATCAAGCACTTGACCTTGACTTTTGCTGGAGTTTCATTTTATGATGTCTCTACGCACGATCGACCAGAAGTTCTCAAACAAATGTACCAACGCTCCTTTAGTAGGTAATTTTTTTTTTATTTTTGAGTTAGCCCTTTGATAATTGCGGCATTAATTCTCTTACATGACGAGAAACTTGCAGTATTAATACGTGAAACTAATTTGATTACACCCGGTATGTTGTCTCTTTCTGCCGTTGAATCCCGTAAAAATTCCTCTCTCTGTTCATAATCAACTTTTCTTGTTTCATGAAGTCTTAAGTTTTTTGTTTTGTTTTTTTTTGAGAAATACACCCTCGTCTAATTGAAAGGGCCGCTTTAAGTGTTGCGCACGTAAATCCTTCGATTCCGAGTGCAAATTAAACACTGTATTTCGAGCAGTAAGCAGCACGAAAAAGAAGAAAAAGAAAGTGCTACAAAGCACGTTATTTCGCCTCTGAGACTCTCGGAAGCGAAACTTATTTGCTAACAAACCTATCAAATCAGGCAAGAAAGACGGCGTGCAACATTCACTCGGCGCGCTCGTAAAACTCTCTCGTATCGCTAATAAAAAGGTGAATAGCGTCGGCGCGGGCGACGCCGGGGGCGGCAGGGTGGCGAGGGTGGTCGTTGCGAAATCGTTCGAGCCCTAATGATGGACGTGTTCATATTTCTGCCGAGCAGATATTCGCCGATGAGAATTCCCGGGTTCAGGAATTCCATCTTTGAGTTTATGAAGATCCTGCTCCACTTACTAACTACCCGCGCACCCGGCCTATAATCCACCCTCGGCCGCCCTATTTTCCGTCTGGCATGCACGTACTAACATCTGTATGTACGAGCGCGGCGATTGCATTCTGAAATTATTTTTGAGTCGAGGAATTCAAATTTAAAGTTTCAGTCTATTTTCTCCCCCTGTTGAGAGAGAGAGAGCGAGGTGAAAATACTAGCTCCCCTTTCCCCCCGGGGGAGGCTAGTGAAAAGTTGCGTTTAAGCTCGAGGAATTCCAGAAGGCTTATAAGTTAGTTATTTATTGATCGTTTGTCAAAGGACGCTAAAACTAGTTTGTAACTTTCGTGGAACGTAGAGTTAGAATTTAGGATTAAGTACACATTTCAGTTTTTTTTTTTATTTCTCTTTTACGTTAGAAGTACGTTTTTAATATGGAATTGTAACGTCGTGTCCAAAAAATATGAAACATTAATTTTTTCTTGCAGCGAATTTGATTAACCCTCCTTCCCCTCTTTAGGATGTTGAAGAATCTCACTTGCAACTGAGCTGGTTTGCAGCAAGCTTATTTTTTTTTTTTAATTTTTGTTACTCTCAATATTGTTACAGCCGTGACGCGCAAACAGATCTATTTTTAGCATCAGTACGCCACCTTGCGCCACAGAACATGACCGGAGACTACTCGATCATTCTAGTACGTTCGAACAACAGAGGGCTCTGTTATATAAGCCGTACGGTCCGCCAGGAGTTCAGTTATTAAGTTAGCCAGGGTTCGTACCTCGAATAAATAGAAAGTACATTTTGTAAAAGTGTCATTTGATAGACAAGCTCATTACTATCGTGTTGTTAATTGTGTAAAGCGACAGCTTTTAATTAAAGTGTTCTGAAATTTAACGACTATAACTTGTGAACCCCTTCCAAATTCGTAACATTGGGCGCGTTCAGCGGATGCGTTGCTTACTCAGCAGTCGTTTGTGATTGGCTATTACCTTCACGTGAGCCAATCACAATCGACTGCTGAGTAAGCAACTCAGCCGCTAAACGTGCCCAATGTTACATTCGGTTCTTTCAGTTTTCAGATTTTACTTTAATTCCTTCAAGTACAGTCGAACTTCGATAACTCGAATCACTTTGATCGGAGTTCGAATCTCAAGAGTTCAGTTTTCAGATTTTACTTTAATTCCTACAAGTACAGTCGAACTTCGATAACTCGAATCACTTTGATCGGAGTTCGAATCTCAAGAGTGTTCAGTTTTCAGATTTTACTTTAATTCCTTCAAGTACAGTCGAACTTTGATAACTCGAATCACTTTGATCGGAGTTCGAATCTCAAGAGTGTTCAATTTTCAGATTTTATTTTAATTCCTTCAAGTACAGTCGAACTTCGATAACTCGAATCACTTTGATCGGAGTTCGAATCTCAAGAGTGTTCAGTTTTCAAATTTTATTTTAATTCCTTCAAGTACAGTCGAACTTCGATAACTTGAATCACTTTGATCGAAGGTCGAATCTCAAGAGTGTTCAGTTTTCAGATTTTATTTTAATTCCTTCAAGTACAGTCGAACTTCGATAACTCGAATCACTTTGATCGGAGTTCGAATCTCAAGAGTGTTCAGTTTTCAGATTTTACTTTAATTCCTTCAAGTACAGTCGAACTTCGATAACTCGAATCACTTTGATCGGAGTTCGAATCTTAAGATTGTTCAGTTTTCAGATTTTACTTTAATTCCTTCAAGTACAGTCGAACTTCGATAACTCGAATCACTTTGATCGGAGTTCGAATCTTAAAAGAGTGTTCAGTTTTCAGATTTTATTTTAATTCCTTCAAGTACAGTCGAACTTCGATAACTTGAATCACTTTGATCGAAGGTCGAATCTCAAGAGTGTTCAATTTTCAGATTTTATTTTAATTCCTTCAAGTACAGTCGAACTTCGATAACTCGAATCACTTTGATCGGAGTTCGAATCTCAAGAGTGTTCAGTTTTCAGGTTTTACTTTAATTCCTTCAAGTACAGTCGAACTTCGATAACTCGAATCACTTTGATCGGAGTTCGAATCTCAAGAGTGTTCAGTTTTCAGATTTTACTTTAATTCCTTCAAGTACAGTCGAACTTCGATAGTTCGAATCACTTTGATCGGAGTTCGAGTCTCAAGAGTGTTATATATTTTATTTAATAACCGGAAGTCTTGATAATTCGAACTTTTTTGTGGCAAGCCATGGTTTGTGTTATCGAAGTTTGACTGCACATCATTCCTTCATTTCTGTTATTTCCTTCACTCTAAACATTTTTTCTTCGTAATCATCAAAACTTGTTAGATCACTTAAAAATGCATTCATTGCAAATAGGGGAGTTCCCCGTTTTTTTTTTGCATAACGTAATTAATGACTTTCAAAAATAGCTAATCTACAGTCGAAACCGAAAAATGGTCGACAAAAATAATTTCTTGTAATTTCTTACTCCAAAAAGGTATACAGTGTATCCCCGGATTGAGTTCGCGTTACGTATAATGGACGAAAAATTTTTTAATTCGGATTTCATATTTTGTAGTTCAGATCTGCTTGTTGCGAAATGGATTTGTGCCGAAATTGACTTTGAAAGTTTTCAAGGTGGCGACATTAACACAAGAAGGGAGAAAATTTTAGTAAAATAAAATGATTCTCAACGTCCTGTCCATTCATTTGCTTTTTTTTTTTTTTTTACTTTATAATTACATAATTTTCTTATTTAATTTCATTTAATTTTGTGAGATTTGTCTTTGTTTGTTGCGTGCGCAAAGAATATTCCGTTTCCCTTCTTCTTTTCTCCTTTTTTTTTAAACAATCGATTTTTTTCTTCAACTTTTCTTTGTCCAGTCCAGCGTTAGACGTTTTTTTATTCTGATTGATTTTTTTTTGGTTTGACTTTAAGCGTTCGTTTCTTGTTTGCCATTAATGGATATTTTCAGTTTCTAAAATTTGTTTTTTTTTAAATTTATTGCTTGCGCAAGTCATTTTCCATTTCCCTTAACAATATCGTTCGATCGTCTTTTGTTTTGTTTTTGTTTAATTTACATTTAGTTACTTTTTCCTCAATTTTTTGTTCTCAATTTGCTTTTTTTTATCCAAATCACGGTTAGCTTTTTTATTTTAAACATTTTTTTGGTTTAAATATAAGCGATTGCGTTTTGTTTCTGTATTGATTTTTTTTTTATTTAAATTTTTGCCCAAGGGCAGGATTCTCTTTTTGTCGTCGATTTTTAATTTGATTGAGTTTGAGATTTCTTCTTTTTAATTAAAGCGATCGTCTTTTGTTTCTGAAATTTATTAATTTTTTTGTTTGTTGCTTGCGCAAAGAACATTCTGTGTTTGTTGTTCTTTTAATAATAATAATAACATTCTTTTTAATTTTTTAGCAAGATCGTTCGATCGTCTTTTATTTGTGCTATTTTATTTTATTTTTAAAATTTTTTCGATTTTGTTTCCAATTTGCCTTTGTCCACCGTGTAAAGTAGGTTTTTTTTTTTATTTTGAATGATCTTTTCTTGTTTAATTTTAAGCGATCGCTTTTGTTTATGAAATTTGTTGTTTTTATTTTCTCCAAATTTTCGAAAGAGAATCCCTCCCAAGGTTCTTCCCATTGTGCCTTCGATATTTATTATTTGATTGATTTTCTTGTTTTGAAAATTAAAGCGATCGACTTTTGTTTTTGAAATTTGTTTTCGTTCCTTCTTTATTTGTCGCGCTCGCATAAAGAATTTTTTGTGTTCCTTTTTTAATTTTATTTAGAAACATTATTCGATTGTCTTTTGTTTTTTCGTTCCTTTTTTTTTTCTATTTACATTTTTTCGACTTTTTTTTATCAATTCGCCGAGCTTCAGTTAGACTTATTTTTATTTTAACTGTCTATATTTCAGTACAGTTGTGTAAGAAATTAAGGCGGTGCTAACAGGGGTGGACTATTATTTGAATAACAACTTTTTATTTGTATTTTGGTCAGTAAATATGTAGATGGTGTTATTGGATATTGGAATTTGGCATATCTCTCTAAATTCAAAAGGAAGGCGGGCTTTACCTGCACAGATTTTATTTCTTCTTGTGTTAATTTCGTTTTCTTGAAGAAATTCAACGTCAAATTTGGCATACATTTATTTTGCGCTAAGCAGACCTGAACTGCAAAACATGAAATCCGAATTCAAAAATTTTTCGTCTATTATACGCATCGCGGAGTCAATCCGGCGACACACTGTATATACTGTTTAAATGCGACGTCACAGATTTTGCAAAAGTTTAAATTTGATATGAGCATTTGAGAAAATTAAATGGCCAATTTCTTTTCGTCACATGAAAAATCAAAAACTGCGCAAAAACTCAAACAGTGTGAAGTTGAACGTATATTTCTGAAGTCAAATTTAAAATTAAATTGGAAATCAGTAAAAGCAAAAGTAAAGTGAAAGTGGAACGCTCTATAGTCACGCCATCTGTAGATTAACCGATAATTACAGAACTTTTCAGGCGGTTCCTAGATGGCGGTAGAATTTGCCGCAATTCGGTTACTGTAAACCTGACTTCAATAATTCAGACTTTTATACATAAGAAAATGTCACTAGTAATACTGACGTTTAATATAAATTGATAATAATAATAATTTCTGCTTAACTTACTTGTTAAAATAACAAGATGTTGAAAAGGTGATATTAACTCTTCCAGGTGAAGTTTGGACAGAAGATTATTTCATAAATATTAGGTGCTTTCTTTCGCTTAAAAGTTTGAATCACGTTTCGAATAGTTTGGACCTGAATTTCGTAGTTGTTGCAACAAAACACCTGACTTGAATTTTTGATTGACAGTTTATTTGTAAATACCCATAATTCAATCCGAACAAGTTTTAAAAATAGAGAGATTCAAAGAAAAGAATGGGCGCGTTCAGCGGTCGCTCAGCGGCTGAGTTGCTTACTCAGCGGTCGATAGTGATTGGCTGTTACCTTAAGGTGAGCCAATCATAAACGATTGCTGGATAAGCAACTAAACTGCTGAGCTTCTCTGAACGTGCCCAATGTCTGTTTTTGAATCAAAACACGTTAGGATCACGATTTTGCGAGCGAAAGAAAGCACCTATAAAGAACAAAAAAAAGAACGGTCGGCGATTTGAGTTGTAAGAAAATCTTGAGCTTTGGGCTTTCGCGTTAACAGAAGACATTCGATTTCCAATCACGTTGTGACTTTTTTCTCCAAAAATAATTATAAAGTACAGTCATCATCATTTATTGTTGCGTTCAGCGAATCTAAAGCGATTGCATCAAACTTTCAACGGCAGCTAACTCCTGTAATTGGTTGAACGCAACGCATTCAACGCTTTTTAAACAAAATCTAATTAGAAATAGATCCAATAAGTGCGTCCAATGAGTAAAACGATCTGACTCTGAATTCGATTAATTACTGGGGCCCCCCTTGCGCCTGTAGATTTCAGGAGATTTCAGCGAATTCAATTACCGTGCTCACATACAACTTTGATTAAGTTCGCGAGCGCGGTAATTAGTTGCGCCGTATAAAGTAAGAACTCTGCAAATGTTTCATAATTATTGTTTACGTCGGGAGTGCGCTTGACGTTGTTGAACGCGCCCAGGCTTAATTACGTGACGAGCAACATCAAACAAGCCGCCGCCGGTTTTGATTGTGTTCTTGTTACTACTGTTTCAGTTTTTCGTTCGTACAAATTCGAAACAAACGTGGGAGGAATCCCACCTCTTGTTTAACACTTACACACTGAAACAGTTCGGAGTTATTAATTAATGAATTAATTAATTAAGTTTTCTTTTGTTCACGTTCATAAACTTCAGCGCAAGGGTGTTTTAGAAATGCGCCGCGCCCCCTCACCCTACTTGTAATGTAACGTAACGCACTTTTCGAATGTACACTCACGTAACAATAATTAAGGTCAAGTTGCCGCCGCCGTCGTAAAGGGTAGGGGTCCATTAGAGCTATTGTCGCGCGTATACCTCTACCTTACCTGCCTTAGAGGTGCCGAGTGCGTTAATGGCCCTGCAAATACAAAACACCCCCCGAAGTAATAAATAGCGCCGCCGAACATCTACTACAAACAATAACGCCGCCGTGCGTCGCCATCATCGATCGATCTTTCCTCCTCTCAGATATTCCGTTCCGTTAATAATTTATCGTGGTGGAATAGAATCGACCTGTTGCAACTAGCATAACCTGTTGAGTTGAGTCGGATCTCCACCCGCCGCCCCCTTCGCTCGCAGTTCGGTAATTTGCACACACACATATTTAATAGATGAGGACGGCGATATGATATGAAACGGGGTCGCGTTTTTCCGCCAACGCCCCCTAGGGGATGGCGCTCCTATAATGACGCGAAATACGAGGTTTTCTCAACGAAAAAGAAAGTCGTCGACATTTCTGAATTGATTTCGTAATCGAGTGCAGAATAATCACGGAGAAAAATATTCATTCTTCAAAGCTAAAAACGTTTTTGAAAAAAAAAATTTCGATTACGTTTAATTTTCTTTTCGTTCGTCATACTGGTTAAATTAAGGATTTTTTTTTTCTTCTTGAAGACGAAGACATCTTGCCTATTTAAATAGTAATAAGGCCGTCCGTTGTCATGGAAACAATGTAAACACAAGATTTCTTGAAACCGACGAAAGAGACGCAACATATGTTAAAAATGATGAGTGAGAAAGACCCGCCTAAGTTGCACTCCAAAGTATAATTTATGAACGCACTTCTGAATGTGGTTGCGTTACCTTTTGGTTTCCGATCGATGCACAAACTCATCCTAGTAAAAAATTTCTCAAACATCAATAATAAATATTTTTCCCAAGTCTTTTGTGTGCTCCTTTTATCGATATTTACATCGAATCGATTGAATATCAATTTTCATTTATATAAAATAATCGGTAACCTCATTTCGAATCGGTTACTTTCGATTTCGGTATTACCGTTTACAGCGCCAAAAGTGA
The DNA here is from genome assembly GCA_036172665.1 of Prosopocoilus inquinatus. Taxonomy (NCBI): domain Eukaryota; kingdom Metazoa; phylum Arthropoda; class Insecta; order Coleoptera; family Lucanidae; genus Prosopocoilus; species Prosopocoilus inquinatus. The sequence goes on from CM069873.1 coordinate 8,132,742, forward strand.
CAGTTACAGCAGAGTCGGTAATATCACTCTCATCAAGGCATTTTACCTTGCAAGATACGTTACTATTAGGCATTTCGCATTTCTATTGTAAAAGGCAACCGACAAAGCAATTTTTCTTTAGTCTTTTTGTTATTACTCAATTAGTAATAAAATCCTTTTGTCATATGATCGGTTTCATCATTAACATTTAGGTTATGTTTCATGTCATAGAAGAAACGAAAAAAACAAGACACGAACCGAAGCCAGAAGATGTAGGTACCGATATCTGCAGATATAAACACAGAAGAAAAAATAAAATAAAAAAGGACATACTAGTTGTATAAAAAGAAGCAAAAGAGAATCGGATAAATTAACAACAAACATTTGTAAGAATGCCAAGGGTAGGAAACAAAAAAAAATATATCGGCGACCAACCTCTAACGAAGAATTTGGAAAATAAAGAAAGAAAACTGCAATAAATACAAAAAAAGGAAATAACAAAAGTAAATCGGTTCAGGCAGAGAACTAAACAAGAATAGAACAAACGAAAATAATCGGCCAATCGTTTGAAAATAAAGGTACAGACAAAAAATAAAAGAAGACGAAAAGCACTAACATACGAAAACCTCATAATTTCATAGGAATAAACAAAAAATAAATGAAACATCTGACGATTGCATACAGAATTATACCATCAGATGAGGTGGATAATAATAATTGAAAATCAAAGGACTACGAGTGAACAAAATTAAAACTAAGTGCGGAACAGATGTGACAAAGAAAAATAAAAAAGAATCGAGAGAAAAAAAAAACAAGGATGGGATAAATAAACATTTGATCGATAATTTAATAAAATTAAAAAAAGAAAACTCAGAAAGTACAATTCGATGGGAAAAAAAAAACAAAACAAAAGAAACTCGAAACAAACGATATCGAAGCACTAAGGACAGAATGATAGAAAAAAAAAACAAAAACAAAAGAACATCGACTATTCTTCGGGCGAATGTTGGAAAAAAAAAGAAAAAACAAAACAAAATCGACTATTCTCCGGGCAAATGTTGAAAAAAAAAAACAAAAGTCTAACAACTCTTTTGTTTCATTTAGTTTAATCTGATCGCTGTTATTATTGGCATTTTTCACGTTTTCCTTTCATTTTCGGAGATTTTCGTCTGCCGGCAGAGATTGAATAAAAACGAGAAAATAAAAACTATCGAAAAGAATAATTCGATTGAACAACAAAAACAAAGGAAAATTGAAACAAAAACAAAATAAGAACAAACAAATGAACAACGGAACAACTTTGAATCGAATGTAAAAAAAATGTAAAAAACAAAAAACAAAAGACAAGTTAACTATTGTGTTTTGTTAAGTATTTTTATTATGGACGCGGCGGTTTCTCAAGTTTTTCTTTATTTTCAAAAGTTTTCCGCTGTCTTTCGTTGTGCTTCTTGATTGTTTTTTTGTTTTTTCCTAGAATTATTTCCGTGTCCACAAAATAAAAAAAAAAACACAAGAAACACGATTGTCGATTTATTAAATTCTCTGTCGAGAAACGTCGATTGTTTTTCACTTTCCATATCTTGTTTCATTTTGTTTTTTTTTGAATTTTTCTATCTGATTATCTTCATTATTAGCGCTTCTTCAAATTTTCTTTTTTTTTTAATTTTTTTAAAGTTTTTCCTCGTCCGACACAGAATGAACAAAAATTATAACAAAAAAAAAACAGAATAAAAAAAAATCGAAGAAAACTAAGCACATCGAAACACCAGGAGCAGAGTGAAACAAAAAAAAAACAAATGAACGTCGACTATTCTCCGGTCGAATGTTCGAAAAACAAACCAAAGATTGATGACTCTTCAGTTTCGTTAAGTCTTCCCTAATGTCTTTCGTTTTTTTGTCGAATTATCCTTCTTATTGTCTTTTCGTTTTTTTTTCTTGTTGAATTATTCGTTTTTTCGATAAAATAAAGACATAAGAAAAACCTTTGTCGACTTTTTAAATTTTCCTGCATCCTCGGTCGGAAAATCGTCGGTGGTCTCTTTTTGTTTTTTTAATTTTTTGCTTTATCATGCACTCGTGTATGGCGCCGCCTTTCTCTGTTTCCTTCTGTCGAGTTTTCGTATTTCGTCGGCATTATTCGTAAGGAGTTTTACATTGTTTTTGTTTGTTTGTCTTTTTTTTAATAGCTTTGATGTATTTTGTCTTTCATTCATTTTCTCATCGAATGTCATTTTTTTCTTGAGCATTATTATTTTTTGTTTGGGAATCATATTAAACCCAAGCTCGTCTGCTTGTGGCGGCTGCGACGTACGTCATGCGTTGACGTTTCGTCGTTTTTATTTTGTCTCTTGTTCGTTTTTTTTTTTTTTTTATTTTCACACGTGTATCTGAAGTCCACGACTTCACGATATCGTATTTAAACAATGCAATTTTGAAACAGAATAATTATTACAGGAACCAATCGCTATTTCTCATTTTGATGAGACAGTATAATATTTATTTGAAATACAGAATAATTATTGTTAATCGAGGATAATTGGAATTTGGCGCTGCAGTTTTCTGTTGAGCGTTGCACAGAGGTTGTGGCCGGACTGAAAAAGATCGTTGTGTTTTGTCTTATTTGTTTTTTTTTTGTTAATTTTGGTTACTTTCATCAACAACGAGTGGGGTCTCACTCCCTGGCGCCCTTGAACTTTGACCCAGCCCATCACTGTCTGAGTTCTAGCTCAGGACAGCTGATAGTTTCTCTCAGCGCTAACTTGCAACCGCTTACGTTAATTATTCAGGAGGTAATGTAATTGCATTGAGGGGGTAGCATACTATTTGCTTCGTTATATTAAAAAAAACAGTTCGCTTTGAAAAATTATTATAAAATGTCTCCAATCGAGACTAGATCGAGAAGAGATGCCCGCGCCAATGATAAAAATGTCAAAAAGTGTGTGCTGTTTGTCAATAATTTGATATGGCGGCAAATTCAAAACTTTTAAAAAGAAATCAAGTAGTATTAGAACTGTTATTTTTTTTTTAATTATTGATTGTGCCGCCACCTTTTTTTTGTTAGAATCAGAATAGTTTAGGATACGTTTTTTTGAACTCTTTGTTTTATTGACGAATTATTGTGTCGGTGTTTCCATTATTTTCTGCATCGATTTGTTGACATGTTTAGTAATAATTATTTTTTTTTTGCTTTAAAAAATAATTGCGTGCCCATCTCAATTACAGGCCTCCTGGTCATGCCGGAGAGTTAAATTTTGTACGGCATGCGATCGGCAATTTCTTCTTCGAGGACGAGACTCGTTAAAAAACAAAGCGATCCGGGGATCCCCTTTCATTAACTTGATCGCCGAATTCGGGCGACAAAAGAAGCGAGCGCGAGCTTAAAACTTGGAAAATAAAGTCGGGGAAAACGCGCGACCTGGAATCGCTCCTGGATCTTATAGGGCGCAGCCAACCCCCCATCGTCAAAGGATTGGCTTTAAAGTTCCAAACATTCGGATTGATGTTTTTTGAATTCGTCTCGAATTTTCTTCGCTAAGGTCTCGCGTTATTATTCCGTCGCGTCCGCAATCGATAGTGTCGTGTGAAGCAAGTTTTGTAAAAAAAAAGGAGAAGAAGAAGACAAAACGGACTATCCTTTGTGCGCGCGGTTGAATGGGGTATTCACCGGGGCCCTTGCTTTCAACTTTCAAGTGATAAGAGCGGGTACTACGTAAATGGACTGACTCACTTCGGTGAGCTTTATCCGTGGGGTCTCGACGCAGGACTACCCTTCTCTGCGACGCCGCCGAGGGACCTGAATCCACGTCGTGGATGACGATGCGGATGGCTTCTGCATCGACGGATGCTTGACGTCGTGGAGCAGCTTCCAGGTCTTCCAGGGCAGGCGTAGGCCTTGGCGTTGCCATCGTTCGTAAACCTCCAATGTCTGGCCTAAAATATAAAACACAATAATTATTAATTATCAAGATTATTAAAAAATACACGCACACTAATAGTGTGTCAAACGATAAAGACTTTTTGGCGAAGAATTGTTCATCTGAGAATGTTCACCGAAGCTTTTGCTGAAAGCGCGCGTGTTTACGCGTGATTCCAAAACGTTGTTGCAAGCAGTTTAGTTTTATTTTATAGTCGTTGTTCTTTGGGGTTGGATGTTGCAGAGTATGCTGTTTACATCCCTCCCCCCATAAACTCTCTAGAGGCTTAATGATTGTCTAATTGGCTAGGAAGCCATTGAAGGTTTCGAGTGTCCTCTGTGGCAAGTCCTTTCGGTAATTGATTGGCTTAACTTTTTTTTATAAATTAAACGAATAGATAAAATAGCGACATCTTACGATCGCTTTTTGACCTGACATTGCAGTAGGATAGACAAATTGAAGGAGCACGAGTTCAAATTAATAAAGCCGCCGCTTGGCTTCGCCCCAGAACCGCTAAGAAAGGAGTTTGAAAAATCAAAAACTCGGTTGGCATAGCTGTATCCAATCCAACTTAAAACGACGTACCAACCCCTAAACTATCATATGTGTGAGAATTTAATAAATTCGACGAACAACAATGCCGGCAGAAAATTCCAATCACGCTGGGAAACGATCGCAAAAATGGACGTGGGCGTTAATAAGATTTACGAACCTGTCTCAACTTAACGTACATAACGACATAAAAGTCGAGACATGCACAAAAACTAAGACGTAGCTCGACATTCCCACTGCAAACAAAAACGACTTGTCCAATTTATTCGCAATTGCGATGTAAGAGTGATGAATAGATAAAATAGCGACATCTTACGATCGCTTTTTGACCTGAAGAAGCCCCAAGCAGGGCTGAAACAGCTGTCCAGAGGCTGGTCGAGGTTTTCACTGCAATCAAAAACGATTTGCACAAAATTTTTCTAAAAACTTTCATTATGCTTTGACAGCAAGCATGGCCGCCTTGCATGGGGGACTTATTAGGAGCAAATCCCGCTTCAATTTGTCTATCCTACTGCAATGTCAGGTCAAAAAGCGATCGTAAGATGTCGCTATTTTATCTATTCATCACCCTTACATTGCAATTGCGAATAAATTGGACAAGTCGTTATTGTTTGCAGTGCGAATGTCGAGCTACGTCTCTGCTGAAGAAGCCCCAAGCAGGGCTGAAACAGCTGTACAGAGGCTGCTCGAGGTTTTCACTGCAATCAAGAACGATTTGCACAAAATTTTTCTAAAAACTTTCATTATGCTTTGACAGCAAGCATGGCCGCCTTGCATGGGGGACTTATTAGGAGCAAATCCCGCTTCAATTTGTCTATCCTACTGCAATGTCAGGTCAAAAAGCGATCGTAAGATGTCGCTATTTTATCTATTCATCACCCTTACATTGCAATTGCGAATAAATTGGACAAGTCGTTATTGTTTGCAGTGCGAATGTCGAGCTACGTCTCTGCTGAAGAAGCCCCAAGCAGGGCTGAAACAGCTGTACAGAGGCTGCTCGAGGTTTTTACTGCAATCAAAAACGATTTGCACAAAATTTTTCTATAAATTAAACGTTCTAAATATTAAAATGACAATCAAGAATAGAAAAAAATCAAGCAGGTACTAAACCTAAATTCTATTTTGTTTTCGGTTTTCGTCCAGGATGTATTTCGAATTCCGGATTCGCCACACTCACACACACTTAAAAAAAAAAGAAGAGAATTTCGTTGTTTTCGTTTTTTTTTTCCACAGAGGAAGAAACCGACGCCGTTTTTTTTTTTTTTTTGTAGCAGGACAATGCGGAATAATTTTGTAAAGGTTACCCGATCAATCGGAATCAAATTTACAATTCATCCCACGATCCTGCTACATCTTTTATAAACTGTTTCAAATCTTCGCATGTCCTCGAACCCACGTCCCAGCCTCTCTCTGACAGCGCCCCCCCCCCTCCCCGGTTTTTAAATAACTTAATGTTAGAAGAGCGAGCCGCGTCACGTTCCCTCTTCCCTCTCGTGTATTTCGCTGATATTCGCGGCGATCAAATCGAAGAGGGCCCCCTCTCTCTCTCTCTCTATTTTCGTATTTTATTTTCGAGAACGGGAAGGAAGTAAATGAATTACTTGCCGTGTGATCGAAGCAGGCAGGATGCGATAATAATGTTCACAAAGAATGGAAGCGTCGGTTGTTTTTCTTTTTTCTTTTTGCTTTTTTTGGTGGAGGCGCCTCGGTTATAAATTTCGCGTTCCATTAAAAATTGAAACCGGCTTCTCACCAAACAAATAATACCGGCGAGAATGTCAGCGCTTGGTTTATTTATATTTATGTAAATTGGGGCGGGGAGGGGGAGAGAGGGGGATCTTCTGTCTTCTCGAACGTACACCGAAAACGTTTCACGTCCTAGAGACACCGAACTCGAAAGTCGAGTAAATCGCTGCTTTATTAGCACTTTTCGTGAAATTAAAAAGCCCCATGGTATTCTAATGATAAAAACGAAAGGTCTTTGTAATTTTATAAAAGACGAAACTCTTTTTGGGTTTGTTAATACAGATTCCTTGCCGGATAACGCAACTGTCTATGAAGACATTATTTTCACTAGGTTAATACAGGTTCCTTGCTGGATAACGTAACTGTGTAGGAAGACTTTTTCAATAGTTTAATACAGATTCCTTGCCAGATAACGTAACTGCGTAGGAAGATCGGAACTTATCGAGCGATTTTGCTTATTATTTTTTGTTTAATCCATTTCAATGAAAGTATAATAATGTAATTACTGATACCAAACGATTCTGTACATCCCGAGTTCGAATTTTTTCGCTTGTTTCACCCCCCAAGTCCGGTAGACGGACAAAACTGGAATTTGATCGAGTGCGTGAATGAATCCCCCTATACTAGAGTAGGGTGGCTCTCATGTCCGTGGCTATTATCGCCCCTTTGGAACGTGCGTAACCGCGAGAGTTGGGGATCGGGACATAGAAAATGGGGCTCCGAGGACGGACGGGACGGTTCGGTTCGGTTCTCGTGGCAGACCCGAACATCTGGGTTACTTTCCATATCGACGTCATAATCGCATAAAAACGCCAACATAACGGGGCGCACCTAAGCGATAAATAAACACGATAATGCACGTGTTGTGGCCGCACGACTGCGTATGAATTATGGATAATTACTTAAAATTTAGCGTCCGCGTGCGCGAGGGTGATAAACGTTCCAAATAAATTAGAATTGCAGATTAAACGACGCTCGCGTGGACGCGCTTTGGACACACATTCATTTGAGGAGCGGGGGAGGAGGAGGAGGTTAACTCATAAATGCCTAGGGTTGATCATTCTTTCAAAAACATTTATATAATGTGCCACCACCTACCTGAGTCGTAACGAGTTTGAGAGATTGTGCTGGGGAAATTAATTTCATACAGCACAGCCAGCAGCTCAGTCGTGACGGGCGTGAGGATTGACTAAACGCGAAAAGTTTGGGTGCCCAAGATTAAGAAAGGATAAAAGAAAGACCTCAGTTATAGCAACAGATCTATTCTCACACACTTAAGCTGTATTTAAATGAAAACAATTCTATAACTGGGCTGCACTTATAGAATTGATTCCTTAATTGATCAATCGTGATCATACTTCGCATTTAAATGAAAACTCTACTTAAGCATGTTACTACATTTAAATCAACGTGAAAACTGCATTTAAGTACGTTACTACGATTAAAACGATATAATATCTTCCAAATTAAACGTAACGCCTATAATTCATCTGAATAAACGAAGAACGGGGCCCGTATCTCACTTACATTAAAATCACAAAGATTATTTACATGTCATTGCATCGAAAATCAACTAAGAGCTCAATAAAGATCATCTCCCACGTGGTAGATGGCACCGGTACCGCACTTGTAAAGCCGCTAGTGACAAAAGCTGGACGATAAAGAACGTTGGTATAACAAGCCGGTACTGGAAGTCGGTACTAAAATGTCGACAGTAACAACAGGAGCTAGAACTGTTCGTAGAACCCGGTACGACAGCTGATACTAAGAGTCGTTACGAAAGCCGGTACCAAAAAGAGCTGGCGACAAAAACTGAACGATAAAAGCCGCCGGTAAAGATGGTATAACAAGCCGGTACTTGAACTCGGTATTAAATCGGCCGAAAGTAAAAGCCGGAACTAGAAGTGTTCGTAGAACCCGGTACGACCGCTGATACTAAGAGTCGTTACGAAAGACGATACCAAAATATGCTGGCGACAAAAACTGGACGATAAAAGCCGCCGGTAAGGATGGTATAACTAGCCGGTACTAGAACTCGGTATTAAATCGGCCGAAAGTAAAAGCCGGAACTAGAAGTGTTCGTAGAACCCGGTACGACCGCTGATACTAAGAGTCGTTACGAAAGACGATACCAAAATGAGCTGGCGACAAAAACTGAACGATAAAAGCCGCCGGTAAAGATGGTATAACAAGCCGGTACTAGAACTCGATACTAAAACCGAAAAATCGAAAGTAAGCGCCGGAAGTAGAACTGTTCGTAGAACAGTCGTTGCGAAAGCCGGTACCAAAAAGCTTAAAAGATAATAAAATCGCGATAACGATAACTTGAACCAAAGAGCATCAAACCTGAAACATACCTAACCAAGTACCTCTTAGAAGCCGGCTGACACAAGCTGCAAGAGCTTTTTAATCTTCAAGCCACCAAATTCCGTCGATGCGAAGAATTTTCCTTTCCTGAAGTCCTCGCCGCACACAATACGTAATTATACCTCGGTACGTCTCGGATAAAGGCACCGTTAGGGGGCCGAGCCCCCTTAAAACACCAACGTGCCGCGTAGAAATGGTAAACGATACTGGCGAGAGAGAGCACAAATTCAAGTTAATAAAGCCGCCGCTTGGCTCCGCCTCAAAACAGCTAAGGAAGGAGTTCGAAGAATTAAAAACTCGTTTGACGTGTATGTAGCTGTATCCAACCCGACTTAAACCGACGTACCAACCCCTGAACGATCATAAGTGTGAATTAGAATTTAATAGGTAAAAAATTCCAATCACGCTGGGAAACGATCGAAAAAATGGACGTTGGCGTCAATAAGATTTACGAACCTGTCTCAACTTAACATACATAACGACATAAAAGTCGAGACATGCACAAAAACTACGACGTGTTTTAATTTCCTTGTGTTTAAAACGGCGCGACGGTGAAATAACGGAAACGTTACTGCGAAGCGATAACTCGTCTGCAAGACGTGACAAAAAAAAATAAGTACACCGGGAGAAAATTGCCGTACACAGGGCGAGTCTAAATAACGGGATTTTAAAACCGTAACAAATGATCAATCGTAAAAAGTATCTACTCCTGGGAAGGAAGGATTGTTAGTTCCTCGTCTCTTCAATTACTTAGATAATAGAACAGACCCCTAAGCCAGTCGCTGTTGAAGAGATAACATAAATCTTAGTTTGCGCAAGGGGGTGTTATGTGGCCGCAAGCGTGCCACATAAGTTTCCGTGTAACGCAAAGACGTCGCGTCGGGGACTTACATAACGCGTTGTCGCTCGTTTCCGACGTCGCGTTAAATTTAACCAAATCTGCGCCGTCGGCTTAGCGCGATGTCGTCGTCGTCGCCGCCGCCGCCGCCGCCGCGACGTATCAGGATGGAGGAGGGCACCGCCGAGAATTAGCGTTTGCCGGAGCGCCGCCGTCGTTTTAATTCGTTAATAAAAGGAAATAATTTAATTACGTTAAACGGGGGCCCGCATTTGCTTTGTTCCGACCTTCTTCTACGTGCGCTCGGCACGTAGACAGTAATATCTAATGTCTTTCAGCAACGACAATAACAACAAAACAACTTCGTAATAATGCCGTCGTTGTCAGAGTTTCTTGGCAAATAATTCTCCATTGCATGCGCTACCTCAAACATATTATCAACGAAATTAATTCGTTTACTCTAGAAATTAAATTCAACCAATCGTGATTTTATGTAAATTTGAATGTCATGAGCATGTTATAAAAATATATTTATAACATACAAATCAATAATTCCCCAAAGAACGTATCACTTTATTATTATATAAAAAAAATATTTGCGCTGTTAATACAGATTCTTTGGCGGATAACATAAATGTGTAGGAAGACGTTTTTACTAGGTCGAAGGTTATCTAAGACTTGCTTAGTATTTACTGAATTAGGAAAAACGACAAGCATTATTGCCTAGAAAATACAGTTTTTTTTATATACCGTCCAATACGCACCGGTACCGCTTGCAGTGATAAAGATTTCATTCAGACTTGCGACGGCGGCTTACATAAACAACTTCTCAAATAAGAATCTTTGTTAGATGGTTACGTATTAGACGTAATATAAGCTTCTTGCTTGTTTATTGCTACGGCAAGTGTAAGTTAGTAATAAGATAATTTAATTGAAATCCGTTTTGTGATTTGAGAAATCGTAATAATCTGAAATCAAAATGAAATTTAGCATCTCGCACCAACTTGCTTGCATGCAGACGCGCTTTCATTGCCACCGTCTCACATGACAGCTTCGTGTGCTGCAATTAGGCTACATAGTGGCACGTTTCAGTTCGAATTTCAGCCTGAAAGCAGCAGACGCTGAATCATCTAATTCATCAAAGTCATTAACGATCCGGGCACGTGACGTCGCTCTATCTTTAACACACATTAATACTTCACGCGACGTTTCAGAGCGGAGCTGACATTGATTTGTGCATTTAATTTCAATTTTTTGATTTTCATTTTAATTAGATTTAAAATTAAGAGAATTAAAGACTTTCCAATTGATTCGTTTTTAAGTAAAAAGTCTTTTTAAACTTTTTAAAATTATAAAAATAAATAGAGTCTCTCTTTCCCTGTTAATACAGATTCTCTGCCGGATAACGTAAAACGTGTAGGAAGACTTCTTAATCAAGTCGGAGGTTATCGAACACATCATTTGCTTTAATTAGAAAGAAATTAATTTCAATCAATTTGGTAAAATTTTGTTTATTTAACACGAAACTAGTTTCGTACAGCAATAATTTCTGATTAGAGCTTCGCGCAAAAGTTCAAGTAATTCAAGTTTGTTTACTTTACGTTTACCAGGTTTTCATTTTATTTCTTAGTTGCTTTAATTGAATAGAATTTTAATGTTTTTCTTTTAATTACCGAAATGAAGTGGTCCGTACGTTTAAACCGAGTCGTATTGATTTGTTCCCGAGTAGTTAGTTCGCAACGGTTTAAATCATGTGTTCAAAGTTCTGCACTTACCTAATGGACTTGTCAGAATCCATCGTTACTTCGATGGAGAAGTGATTCTGACAGTTCTGAACTAATAGTCAGGATACGGCGCGTCCAAATAAATCTCTCATTAACTTATTAAAAAAAAAAAAAAAACTAAACAAATTAGTTTATTTTTTTTCTCTAGAAATTAATTTCAATAAATCTTCCATTTCATAAATAAATAATTTCTATTCTGTATAAAATTATTTACACTTTATCGGTACCGGGAAGTGTATTGAACAAATAGAAATCGATGAGTCCTAGAACTTAACTTCATCATCATCTTTAATGCAGATTCTTTGCCGGATAACGAAATGTGTAGGAAGACTTTTTCCACTAAGTCGGTTGGTTTCTTTGCCAGATAATGTGAATGCATAAGAAGAATTTTACCAGAGGTCGGAGGTTATCGAACACATAATTTGCTTTGAATTTATTTCATTTCAATCAATCGTGACTCCTTAACTTGACTGATTTCTAATGTTAATTCCGAGGCTTCCATTTTTTTTTCTTCAGATGTTGTATTAAATTAAACCGTAAGCTCTAGGACCAAAATAAACATTTCAGAATTTAGTCCGCCCCCATGCTCTGCTCAAAATTTTTCATCTCGGAATTAACGCAGCCGTCGCCGCCGCCGCCCGGCGATAACGAAACAATAAGCCGAAACACAAACAGTTTTGCGGCGACGTCTGAACCGGGTTCAAAATGACGTCAAACACCACCATCCGATCGGGTCTCACGGTCTTTACCTGGGGGGGGGGGGGGAGGGCGTCCGAAAATACCCCCCCGGCTTCGACATAATAATGAAAATCGAAAACATCCACCTACATACGTTCGGAGGCGTTTCGTGCGGGCATTTCATCCCAGAGCAGCTCCTCTCTTATTAATTTACAGAATTAAATTTGCCCCCCCCCCCCCCCCCAAATTTTCTCCACCACCACCACCGAACGTGCTCGGTTATAAATTCGTCACTGTTTTGTTATTACTTATTACATTGGGGGAGACGATGTCACCGACGAGGAAGAAGAAGATGAAGAAACGCACAAACACAAAATAGTGTCGACATGAAATCTGTTTTCGGCGAGAATAATAACCGGATTACGAAAGCTGGAAACAATAGAGAATTAAGATACACAAAACGACGCTGGAATTTCAAAATATTGTTAAGTAGGCGGGTGTTTTTTGTAGGAAGCGTCGGGGGGTGAAAGATCCGTCACTAATCCTTCTTATCGCAGCCGATTTTATAGTTTTTGTTTCCACCATCAGAGTTATAATTTTTTTGGGCTTGGAACTGTGCAAGCAAATGAAATTTTATTATCATTATGTAAGGATCATATCTGTTGGAGTTGAGGAAAGTAGTTGCATTTCCAATTGCAAAGGACCGAATATTCAGTACGCAGAGATGTGAAAGTTTCTATAGAAAATTAATTGTTGCGATTAAATATTATGATGAATCATAATGCGTACAATATCAGGGTCAAGTAGTTCTTCGACTGTATTTTTTTTGCACGCGGCATGCAGAAGTTACTAAGGTAATATTGAGATCGAGCCTCAATATTACCCCTTAGACATCAGATGACTGCATTTGTTATGCACAAAAAATCCTTAATCGCGTGCATAATTAGGGGTAATATTGGCGCTCTAAATAATTTCTGATTGTTGTTTCTATATTTTCGATTTATGTAATTAAAAAAAATCGCGTTCGTGAAGATCAACTGAAGCAACTTTCCAATTTTTAACAAACGAAGACAAATGAGATAAATAAATCACGGCGCTTTAAATAATTTGACTAAAAGATGGCGCGCCGAATTTTTTTGGCCCGACCTTCTTGATTTACAATTCAATTTTGAAATAAATCAAACATCATTGCGAAATTAGAAGATTAAGATTTTGCTGGAAGGTCGGGCATGAAGATAAAATTTTGTAATACAGGAAATTCAGTTAAAATATGCTTCGTTTTCGTACAACAGGTGGCGGTCTGAATGACTCTTTCGCCCCTTACACCTCTAAAACAAAATAAACATTGTCCATCAACTCCATTTTAAATTTAATTAAATTGCTCTATTGTTTAATTTGTTTTCTTTTTCATAAACCGATCGTTTTTTGTCTTTTTTTTTCTTCGATTTGACTTTATTTCGTGTTTGAATTATCAATTTAATTCTCTTGTTTTTTTTCTCTCTCTTTAAGCTTTCGGTTAAAAATGCATCAATGCTATTAAGGACGGTTTGAATTGTTCTTAGTTAACTGTAAAGAATTTTTACTTTTATCTTGTCTTCGTCATCGATCATCTTTTGTTTGTTTTTTTGTTCCTTATTTAATTTTATTTAATTCCATTTTTGATTTATAATCAATTGATCGACTTTTATTTTTTCGTTTATTCGAGATTTCATTTGGTTTTCCTTTTTTTTAACTGTCAATATATTATCTTTTCTTATTGCAAGTTTCTTCTGTTTGATTTTATTTTATTTTTAATTATCGTTTGATGGTAGTTTGTTTTTCACTTGATCTGAGTTTGTTTTGTCATCGAACGTCTTTTATTTTGCTTGTTCCTCATTTGACTTTATTTTTTTTGTTTTATTTAACACGATCTTATTTATCTTATTATCTTATCATCTTATCACGTCTTTTTTTGTTTTTTCTTTCTTGCACTCGATATGATTTTTTATATTTTAATTCCGTCGATTTATCGCCGTTTTTCTAGTAATTGCAAATTAAGTTTTTAATTATGTTTTTTTAGTTTTACACAATTTTCATTTTCGTCCTTACTTCATCGACGTTCTTTTGTTTGTGTTTGATTCGATTGGATTCAATTTTATTTTTATTTTGATTAAATAAAAGTCAATTAATCCTATTTTTTCTTCTTCTTCATTTATTAAAGACTTTAATTAATTTAATTATTATATAGTATTGTATGTATTAAAGTAAAGCAATTGAAATGCTTAGAAGTTTGATTATTATGACATAAAAATTTAAACGCAGAACTACCGATTAAAGCTGAATGCTATTTAGGAAAAAATAGTGTCTCGTTTTCTATGTTCATCACTGTACTATGTTCTATGTTCATCACTGTACAATGTATAATTCAAATTTTTTTCATATCATTCGTAAATCTTCTATCTTTTTGAATAAACTGTATTTGGTGAGCGTTATTTAAAAATTCATTACTTCGACCCCCACTCGACCCCCATAGGTTTATCTATTGACCCCTTGTGGATTCTCATTGACTCCGAAGGGGCCGATACCCACCTGTTGGGAACTCCTGATCTACTCCAACACTTTCTGATGCGATGATACTGCTTCGTGGACGATCGTGTGTGCCTACTTGCAGTGGCGCCTCCAGTATACGTATTTTGGTGATACTTAGGAAACAACTTTTCTAGATTTTGAACTTCACTGGCCCATCTTTTCTAAGATAATTTATTATTTTTTTGAAAAATTATTATATGTCCTTCCTAAGGACACCTGTGTTTCAATAACTCAATTATTTTCGCTCAATCCACATCATATCTGCTTTCCTTTATTACGTTTAGATAATTGCATTGTTTCCTTGAATATTTTCCATATTTTTGACTTTGGCTTTGACTCACTCGCGGCCCGACTCATTAACGCCTTTATGCGTATGTTTTTCTTCCGCGCTAACGTGTTTTTTGTAGGAAGGGTCGGGGGGTGAAAGATCCGTCACTAATCCTTCTTATCGCAGCCGATTTTATAGTTTTTGTTTCCACCATCAGAGGTATAATTTTTTTGGGCTTGGAACTGTGCAAGCAAATGAAATTTTATTATCATTATGTAAGGATCATACCTGTTGGAGTTGAGGAAAGTAGTTGCATTTCCAATTGTAAAGGACCGAATATTCAGTACGCAGAGATGTGAAAGTTTTTATAGAAAATTAATTGTTGCGATTAAATATTATGATGAATCATAATGCGTACAACATCAGGGTCAAGTAGTTCTTTGACTGTATTTTTTTTGCACGCGGCATGCAGAAGTTACTAAGGTAATATTGAGATCGTGCCTCAATATTACCCCTCAGACATCAGATGACTGCATTTGTTATGCACAAAAAATCCTTAATCGCGTGCATAATTAGGGGTAATATTGACGCTCGATCTCAATATTACCCCTAATTATGCACGCGATTAAGGATTTTTTACGCATAACAAATGCAGTCATCTGATGTTCCCCCTCTGGTTACAAACCAAACAGGGAAAAAATGCATAAATGTTCCGGCAGCGGACGAGAAGTCGATTTTTCCGATCCGGGTCAACTTTGACTGCAGTTCTCTAATTAGTGTCCGTTTCTCGTTAAAGTTTATTGCTTTTTATTTTAATTTATTTTTCCATCGGTCAGTCTTCTCAGTTTAAAATCAATTTCGAGAATACAGAAACCAATTCTTCACAGTGTGTTTGCTTTTGTAATAAAACCAATTTCATTAATTTAATTTAAATTCTGTGTTTCAAGACAGTCAGCGTCGGTGAGTTCAGGGCATGTTTAAGGGGCGGCAATGAACCTCTTGGCCACTGGAGATGTTTTTTCATTTTTTTTCGACAAAAAAAAGATTAATGGGAAACAGTTTCTTGTCTGGTAAAAATTATTTGAAAAAATTAACCATGTGACTGAACTGTCTCGGTGAAGTCGTCAGCCTCAACTGACTTAAATATTAGTTAAAAAAATAAATTATATAAGCTGTTATGTTTTGGTTAAAAAAAAAAACAAATTACATTTTACTTTTTAACTTTTTAGAAATTTAGTCTAAGATTTTGTCTCTCTTTTTCTGATATTAAAAACAAGGGGGTTTCGCCTATTTGCATTCTAGGGGGTCTGAACAGAGGCCTCCTTAGACAGATGAGATGTTGCTGTTTGGGCTGCTCGCCTTTGGGGGCTCACGGAAGCTAGGAACTTGTAAAAAGTGAAGGATAATGTTTGAAAAGTGAAGGAAAATGTTTAGACAAAGTTGAAAAGCTTTAAAAAAAAATTCCTTATTTAATTTTTTTTGTTTTCTCCATTTTTTTGTTTCTTTTAATTTTTTGTATAATTTTGATAATTGACCGTGACTCGCGGGGCCTCTGGGTGAGTTGAAACAATTTATTTTGCATATTAAGAAAAGCTATTTTCCAGCACAGGCTTTTTTTTTGATTTTGTAGATACTAAATATTTGCCTTTCTCTCGGAATTATTATTTTATTTAACGCTATTATTTCCTTGGTATTTATTTTGTTACCTTGAATTATCTTTGGTTGGTCGTAAAATATTTAACGTTTCAAAATTTCATTTGCTCTTAATTAAAAAGAAAATTATTCGTATTCAAATTAGGAGTCTTTTTTAATGGAATTGTACTGTGAACTAAATTTTTAAATATTTTTTTGTTAATATATTAAAAATTAGTTAGTAGTATACTAACATTTTTCCAAATTAACAAAATTTTACAAATTTTTAACATGTATACTGTTATATTTAAAAGTTTTGGCATTTTTATTTGAGATATTTTCGTAAGTAAAGAAGTAAAGTTCTTCATTTCATTTGAAATCTAAGGAGAGTAAAAACCAGAAAGAGAGAAAGGGTAAACATTCTTTAACCAATACCCCCAATCTTGTCAAGCTTTTATAGTTTTTGTTCCCACCGTCAGGGTTATAAAGGAATTCCGGACTTATTACAATATTATTGGCACTTCGGAGGGCGAATTCTTTTGGGCTTGGAACTGTACAAGCAAATAAAATTCGTTTTTAAGCTGTAAGGTGTACAAGAACCAAATCTTTACAGAGACCTGTTAGGGTTGAGAAAAGGAGTCGCTTTTCTAACCTAATCGCCTTCTTGGGGTTCTAAGGGGGTCTTTTTTCCCAGAAAGCACGCTCTCCAGACGATTTTATAATAATTTATTTTCCCGCCACCAGAGTTATAAAGGAATTCCGGACTTATTACAATATTATTAGTACTTCGGAGGGTGAATTCTTTTGGGCTTGGAACTGTGCAAGCAAATAAAATTCGTTTTTAAGCTGTAAGGTGTACAAGGAACAAATCTTTACAGAGACCTGTTAGGGTTGAGAAAAGGAGTCGCTTTTCTAACCTAATCGCCTTCTTGGGGTTCTAAGGGGGTCTTTTTTCCCAGAAAGCACGCTCTCCAGACGATTTTATAATAATTTATTTTCCCGCCACCAGAGTTATAAAGGAATTCCGGACTTATTACAATATTATTAGTACTTCGGAGGGCGAATTCTTTTGGGCTTGGAACTGTGCAAGCAAATGAAATTCGTTTTTAAGCTGTAAGGTGTACAAGGACCAAATCTTTACAGAGACCTGTTAAGGTTGAGAAAAGGAGTCTTTTTTGTAACCTAATCGCTTTGTCGGGGTTCTTAGGGGGGTATTCTTTCCAGAAATCACGCTTTCTAGCCGATTTTGTAATAATTTATCTTCCCGCCACCAGAGTTATAAAGGAATTCCGGACTTATTACAATATTATTAGCACTTCGGAGGGCGAATTCTTTTGGGCCTGGAACTGTGCAAGCAAATGAAATTCGTTTTTAAGCTGTAAGGAGTACAAGGACCAAATCTTTAGAAAGGACCTGTTAGGGTTGAGAAAAGGAGTCGCTTTTCTAACCTAATCGCTTTGTTGGGGTTCTAAGTGGGGTATTCTTTCCAGAAATCACGCTTTCCAGCCGATTTTGTAATAATTTATCTTTCTGCCATCAGAGTTATAAAGGGATTCTGGAGTCGATAAAAAATTGTGGACACTTTAATAAAATATTCGGAGGGTGATTTCTTTTTTGGGCTTAGAACTGTGCAAGTAAATGAAATTTCATTTTAAGCCACATCTTTACAGATTGAGTAAAGGAGTCACTTTTCTAATCTAATCCCTCCATTGGGGCTCTAAGGGGGCTTTTTTTCAGAAATCACTCTCGTACGCCGGGAATTAAGATTCTTAAACGGAGGTAGGAGAAGAGTCTACGGGGCCGTTCGTTAAAACAATTCGGCGAACATTCTTTAACCAACATCCGACGAAACATCCAATCTTTTCAAACTATCCGGAACTAAAACTTATCTCATTCTTAAAATATACCCGATAGCCTCGCTGCACTCCGGTTGGTCTCTCTTTAATGGGACTTGTATATACGTTTTGAGATAAAAAGCTTATTAAAATACTTTCGAGCATCGCCGGAGGAGTTTTGAATTTTTTTTTTCATTTTCAATTTAAAGAGAATCCGGGGCTAGATTCGTAAGTAGAAAGTTCCCCGGACTATTAATCGAATGACTCTCAGGCAAGCGCTCATCCGAAAGAAGAAAATTCGAACGCCGCGTCGTCGAAATTAAAACAAATTCAGCTATTCGCCGATTTTAAGTTGAATAGAAAATTACTTTTTAATGTTGCGCTCATCTACTCTGTTGTGGTTTGGCGGGGTGGGGGCGGCAGCGGCGGCGGTGGCGGGGACGGGACGAGGGGGTTTCTTCAATTATAACTTAAAAGCATTTATGAGAGCGGCTCGAGGGATGAGGGTGTTGGAAGATTTTCTATTGTTTCTCCAAAGAAATTTAATTACCGTCTGAATAAAAGTTTCATTTGCGCGGCGGCTTCAGGTTTACGAGCGCAATTTCGAAGGGCGAAAAGGCGAACGATAATCGCGCACGTAGAGAGTGCACTAGTTGGACTCAATTTAAATGTACGCCGCCGCCGTCCAATATCTGGCGAATTTAATGGAAGCCCCGAACGGCGGAATTCGAGCCGAAACTTCCCCGTTCCACAGTTTGAGGATGCGGGATAAATTTAGTGGAGCACATCCTAATAATAATCCGCCGGGGGCGCACCGAGCACGCCCCAGCATTCCGCTTCCCACCTCCTCGTGTGTTCCACCAACCCTCCTCGCATACTATCATCATCTTTAATACGAACTGCATTAACTAACAATAAGCCACCGACCGACGCGACATCTTGTTATTTATTATAATATTTTTCTTTTTGGTTTTACCCTTTTGCCAAATTTGTTTCCCCGTTCGTCAACAAATCATTTTCCAGTTTCGAAAATGTCAAGTCGCATGTCAAGCAGGAAAACACACCTGACAAAAAAGAGGAAAACCAAAAAGAAAAATACTGTGTTATTATTTTTTTTTTGGTCCTATAATAAAAAAAAAGTTGCTCGCATGACGAAGTCCAATTAATGAAAGTTGCGCGCCGCTGTTTGTCCGGGGGGGTTGTGTGACCTTCATTAAAAACGCATTACAATCTGAAATCTGTTTCGTGCTAATAAAAGTTTCAGGATTCGGAGCGGGTCGTAATTGTGTTGTAAAGTAACGGTGTAATTATTGCATAATTAACGATTCAAATTTTTATTTCCGGCTTTGAAAAAAATGAAAACCAACCGAAATCACAATCATTTGTTTCGTGACTTCTTTCAAACCGGAAACTGTACCAAAATCTATTATTTTAAATTAGAAAAGAGATTGTGTTGCATATTCGGAAAATTTAATTCGGTGAACCTTTTAATTTATGAAAAGCTTAATATTCTGCGATCGCTTTTAGATCTGACAAGTCGTTTTGGTTTGCACTGGAACTCTTGAGGTACGCCTTTGCTTACAAAGCCCAAATAGGGCTGAAATAGCTGTGCAGAGGATGCTCGAGGGATCCACTGCAATCAAAAACGACTTGCAATAAAACTTTTATTGACATGCAAAGATGCAAGTCTCACAAACGACCGACTTTCTTACCAACCTGGCAACATCGCTTTGGCAGAGTTGGTTTTTCCGTTCTAGAAAAGGATTAGCAGACCAAAAAAACTTTCTTTGATGTGGCAACATTGTTTTCGCCGGAATTAGCTTCTTTTCTTTAAGATTAAAAAAAAAAATTAACGACCCAAAATCAACAACACTTAAGATTTTGCACGTTTTGCACTTAAGTTTTCGTCGCATAACCGAATGAACAGAATATAATTACATGAAATAAAGTCAACTCGAATGAAAGAAAAAAAAAAGATTAGTAGTTGATCGCGTCAAAATAAAAATAAATACAGCAAAATCGAATGAAACAAAAATAAAAATTGTGGAGAACTGATAATCAGTCAAATCACGTTCAAAAAATTAATCAGCTAGAATATTATGTAGACGAAACAAAAAAGACGCTCAATCGACGGAATTAAAATGTAAAATAAATTCAAATTGGGTAAAAAAAAAAAGAAGAACAATTGGTGATTAGAAAATAAAAACAAATCAAATGAAACTGAATGAAGGGAAACACATTTTTTTTTATAATTTAAAAATTGGAATAAGGTCAAGCAGAGTCACATATTGTAACTGAACAAAATTGAAATTGAAAATTGTTTGTTGATGAATCTATAGAAGGCGGCTGCGGATCGATGAACCTCTAGAAGTCTTTTAGAGAGTCGGAGTTAGTTATGATTTCTCGACTATTTTCTGTTTTTTTTTTAATTCGGAGGAGTGCTTTCAAATTTTGGCGCTAAAAACAAGCTTTGTCATTGGTAGCTGGTCGGAACTGACCAACAATGACAAAGATCGTTTTACCAATCAGAAGGCTCGTCTTTAGCGCCAGAATTTCAAAGTACTCCTTCGAATTAAAAAGAAAAAAACAGAGTACAGTGCGAGCCTATCTGAATAGTTTATTTAAAAAAAGTAGAAGATTTACGAATAATATTAGGAGTAAATAAATTTGAATTAAACATTGTATGTATGTACATTTAGTGTCAACTCGAATAAGAGAAGAAAAAAGAAAAGAAACTCGATTGATTGTCGAAATAAAATAAATAAAACGCAGTCGAATAGAATGGAAACAAAAACAAAATGCGATCGTTCAGACGAAAATAAAAATTGTGCAAAACTAACGATAAGTCAAATCGATGTAAAAAAATGATGCAATAAAAAAAATCGACCTGCAAATATTAAAGAAAAAAGACGAATAGTAAATAATTAAAAAAATAAATAAAAATAAAATGAAGTCAAAACGAATAACTGAGAAAGAAAACAAAAACAGCGGCGATCAATCGACTCCAATCGAGCAAAGCGAAAAACAAAACAAAAGACGATCGGCTGACAGTTAAAAAATAAAATCGAGTTAAATAAAATTAAACGAAAGGAAGAAACAAAAACAAAAGATGATAAATTGATAATTGAAGTCGACTCTTGGCCCAACGAAATTTTGTTTTTTAACCTTTAACCGGACACTATTAAAATTTGGAACAATATTCAACGTTTCATTACCGCTTTTTAGCTTCGTAAGGAGTGACTCTTGTTCGATTACCAGGTTATATCTATCTTGTTATAAAATAATAGTCAAAAATAGAAAAAAAAATCTAATGAAATTGATTCAAAGAAATAAATTAAAAAATTTAATAAAGTTGAACAATATATAAAAAAAAACAAAAAACGATTGATCGGTGATGAAGAGAAGGCGAACACAAAAACTCTACAGTCAAATCGAAACAAGAGAGAAAGTTTGAACAAAAGAAAAAAAAAACAGAAGAGAATTAAACTAATAATGCGAATATAAAATCAAATAAAATCGAATCAGGAAACGAGTAAATACGATAGGATCGGCTTACACTTTAAAAAAACGAAGTAAAGTCAAGTACAATCACAGATTGCAATTTAACCAAATTCTGGTTTTCGGAAATACTAATTAAATTTGAAAGGGGGTCGATGGATGTTTTTATTTTCTTGTAGGGGATTGATGATTAAAAAAGTTTGGGAACCCCTTGGTCTACACTTATCGTTTTAGAAATATTAATTAAATTTGAAAGAGGGTCAATGGAAATTTTTATTTTCACGTAAGGGGTCGATGTTCAAAGAATGTTGGGAACCCCTGATTCTATCTGGAAGGATTTGGTAAAAGGGCGAGAAAGAAAATTGTTTTATTTCAAGTAATTTTTTTTTAGAAAGTAATGAATTGAACCCAGAATTTCGGGCTTACAGGCGGGAGGTTCTAAGCCACTTTTATGTAGGTTTGAGTTTTATGTAGGAGCAATCGTGGATGTGTGGTTGCCTAAACATTCAGGAGAGAGGGGCTGGCTTCTGAATTATAAAACTGTTACCTATATGAGAAAACTTCTACCTTCTTTCTATTTAATTGAAATTAACCTCCGCCCACAATAATTTTTAAAATCCGTAAATACGTATTTCGGCAGCTAAGCCGCCATCTTTAGTACGCTACCAACTTAAAAGCACTAAAAAAAGTCTAAAAACAACTTAATCACACTGAAAAGATCTTAAAAACGTTAAACCTAACAACAATCTAATCATCCTAAAAGATATATATGTATATATATATAAAAAATGAATAAATTAAATGGAAATAAGCATGAAGGCGAAAATAACTCAACTCAAAATCTAATTTAAATTAAAACTAAAAAGATATAAAAGTCAATATTGAAACGCAATACAAATCAAATCCGACCATCTCAAGGTCAACTGGTTTAAATGCCGAACAAAAAATTAAAAATTGCTTTTTCGTTCAGCACGGTGTTGTCGATCATCTTTTGTTTTTCCCGCGCTTTATATTGTCTTGCTGTTTTCATTCATTTCTGTTTTGTTTGTGATTTTTTTTGATAATTTGTTTTTTTTTATTTTTTCTGACTATTGATGTTCCAAACCGGCGCTATTTTATCTGTTTTTGTTCTTTTTCTGTCTTATCATTCGTATCAACTTCAAAGCACTAAAAAAAAGAACAACCTAATCACGCTGATAAAATCATAAATCATAAATAAATAATAATAATAGTAATAAATAAATCATGTTAGGTTTAACATTTTTATGATTTTATCAGTGTGATTAGGTTGTTTTTAGATCTTTTTTTAGTGCTTTTAAGTTGGTAGCGTACTGAAGATGGCAGCTTAGCTGCCGAAATACGTATCTACGGATATAAAAATTATTGTTAATTTCAATTATCTCTTAAACCACAGTCTCCTTTACTATTTTAGTTCTTTCTATTTGTTACTTGAAAGGTGATATGATATCGTCTTCAACTGAAGACATCGTACATTATCCGTCCTTGATAGTGTGCTAGACAACCATACATACACGTTTGGTAGGAAAGTGACTTACAATCCGCCATAGTAGCTACGATAGATAATTGATACTTTTTCTCACTCTCCTTGCGGTATTTAACGGAAAGGTTGCCCAGAACAGATCTTTTATCATCTTTACAATACAACGCTACTTTACTTCGGAGTTTCTTTTTTGAAATCCGAGTAAATTAAAAGAGCTGGGTGAAAATAATTTATGTCTGCGTATTTCTTCCCCCTGGGCTACGTGTGTTACCTCCCTGGCCAATCGTTTATGTAATTTTCGATGCACCCGGTCACTTCTTTAATGGAATTTTATGCATCCCTGGATGTATGGTTGCCTAAATAACCAGTACAAAGGGATATTCGAATTTTTTAAATTGTAAAACTTCTACCTCATTTCTACCTGTTATTTGAAAACGGATTCCTGTTTGCCATTTATCACGGAAGACACAGCACATCATCCGTTCTCGATAGTTTGTTAGGCAACCATACATACACGTTTGGTAGGGAAGAAGTGAATTATGTGTCGTCCAAAGTAGCTGCTCTTACACTCGTTCTGACTAAATTAAAAGAGCTTGAGGAGTTGACTTATAAAAATAATTCATATCTACGTGCAGGGCCCCCGCGAGGCCAAAAGCCGCCCGCGTGCCAATCCATATTTTAGCGTCCTCTGACGGATGAGTTGGGGCAAGGAGCAAAAACGGTCAATTATCAAAATTATTAAAAATTAAAAGAAAAGAAATGGAAAAAACAGAAATATTTTTAAACATTTTTCCTTCACATTCTCCTTCACTTTTTCTAAACATTCTCCTTCACTTTTTCTAAACATTCTCCTTCACTTTGTCTAAACATTCTCCTTCACTTTTATTTAAACGTTTTCCTTCATTTTTTCAAGTTCCTAGCTGCCGCGAGCCCCCAAAAACGAAGCGAAGCGCTTTCTTCTCATCTGACCGAGAAGGCTTCTGTTTAGACCCCCCCCCCCCCAGAATGTAAATGGGCGAAGCCCGCTGGTTACTAATATTAGAAAAAAGAAACAAAATCACAAAAACAAAAGGAACATAAATTTATAAGAACTTAAAAAGTGAAATGTAATTTGTTTTTTTCTTAACCAAACCGTAACAGCTCATATAATTAATTTATTTTTTAACTAATAAAATTATTAAATTTTTACGAAAAATTTAGCAAACGAAAATTAAAGAAATTAGACTTTTCTAGTTTTAATTGCCACAGTTAACTGTTCTATTTTAGTGGACGTTTTGCCGTAAGGTTGACGGCTTCATCAAGACTTGTGGCTAGTTTTTAGAATAATTTATACCAGACAAGAAACTATTTCCCACTGTTTTTCTTTTTTTTTTTGGCGAAAAAAGTGATAAAACATGTCCAGTGACCAAGAGGCTAATTGCCGCCCTTTGAACATGGTGCCCGCGTGCACTGCACGCTTTGCACACGTGGTTACGGGGGCTGTGTCTCTGTGTTTCTTTTTCTTCCCCCCCAAGGAATATTTGTTACCCCACCGGCCTATCGCACTATATTTTACATCTAAGGGCGTACTAAATTTTCGAATGCGATAAAGACTTATCGCGTTAGTGCTTCGGACTCAAAGTACCGTAAATCCTCACCCGTTTCACTTTGCAATAATTAAATGCGGACGGTGTTATTTCGCCTGGGGGGCCCCACCGGAATGAGGTTGCCGCGTACGTGTGCACAAAACGATCGATTTCTTTGCGGTGTCGGTACCGTCGGCAATCGCAGGCGAACGGAAGGGTCGCCGAGTTCTCTTTGATTTCCGTAACATTTGAAAATCACGAGCGGCGGCGGCGGCGGCGGCGGCGGTGGTTCGGTCAAAGGCCGCCTTCGTTTGGGGGGGTCCCCCCCGGCAAATGCGATTTCGCGGGGCCGTGCGTGGGCGCGTGTGTATAGGACCCGCTGAATCGGATGGAATTCAAAGGGGGCTAATTACGGCCGGCGGCGCGCCATCAACGAGATCATTCTTTTGCGTGGTGTGGGTCTCGTCTTCTTCTTGGATTAAGTTCTGCTCTTATGAAGAGACAAATCAAATTTAACATAAATGACATCATTTGGATGGAATTCTTGATTGTTGATCCTTTAGCAATACCCTACTGATCCCGTGCCATCTTAAAACTAGAAAGATTTCCAGAAAAAAGAAAACATAAAGTCAAATAGTATTATGTCTTCTTATTTTCAAATTTCTTTTAGAATTAAATTCCATCGCCACTGCATCAAAACAAAACAAACACTTGATAGCATGATAGCAAGTTATTTGCGAAGCTTCGCGCCAGGTTTGCCAGATTGGGCGAAATTCCGCCATTTGGGCTACTAGCCCGATTTCTTCACCTCCGGATAAAGTTATCTGCCAGGTATTATCCTTAGGCCCGATTTCTTCACCTACGGATAAATTTATCCGCCAGGTAGTATCCAGGGAGACTATTTTCGATACAATGGTTTCCAAGGAAAATACCTGGCAGATACATTTATCATGAGGTGAAGAAATCGGGCATTAGAAATCATTGTATCGATAATAGTTTCCGAGGATACTACCTGGTAGATAAATTTATCCCTAGGTGAAGAAATCGGGCCTTAGTCGAGTAACTTTTTTCTTTTGTTTTCTGTTCATTTCATATTTTTTCTTTCTCTTTTGTTTTGCGTTTTATTCAAGCTTCGTTTGTTTTATCCTTTTATTTCCTGCCAGTCTCTTGACGGCAGCCGGTTGGAGAATCGCCGTTTTTCCATTTTTTTCTCCATTTTTTCTCTGTCCATTCTTGTTTTTTTTTTGTATTCTTCTGTTTTTAATCGAATCGGGCAGAATTAGATGGAGTTTACACTGACTAAGTTAGACTTGATTTTAATTGAGTTCTAATTTTGATCCTATTTTAAGTAAAGTTAGTTGGGTTGGGTTGACCTTGAGATGGGTCTGACCTAATTTAAATTGAGTTTATAATTTTCCCCCCATTTTAATATTTCAGTTTTAATAATGTTGTTTGCGTGAGATAGAAATGGCGGTAAATAAACACACGTCACAATGGATAACTTAATTCAAATTGAGTTTAGTTGGTTGGGTGGGACTTGATTTTAACTAAGTTTTAATTTTTCCAATTTTTTTCTCCGCTTACGTAAAGTTACTTGGGATAGGTTGATCTTGAGATAGGTTGAAGAAATTTAAATTGCATTCATTTATTTTTTTTTGTCTGAATCGAGTTAGGTTGTTGATTTGACTTTGAATTTAAATTTATATTTAGTTCCACTCGCTTAATCACAAATGAGTATTTTTCTGATTTCTCCATTTTTTTTAGATTTAAGATGTGAATTCTTTGATTTTTAATTATTTGTTGTTTTGAGATCACATTCTTCTTTTAATTTTGAGCTTTAATTAATTGAAGGACGTGTGTATGTTATGAATAGAATTTTAAGGTGAACCCAACCCAACTGAACTAACATAATAGTATTCAATCCAGGAAAAGTTTAAATTAAAATTAATAAAAAACAAAGATGGAAAAATTAAAAGTAAATGAAAATTAAGCCGAACCCAAGCGTAGCCCGACTCAACTCTACCAACCCAAGAAGATGATTGAAAGCAAAAAACTAAAAATTAAAACTCAACCCTATTGAACTCAATCAAGGGTATTCACCTCAAATCTAAGTTATTATAAAAAAAAAATTATAAGGTCGAGCTAAATCTAAACCAGTTAATCTGTTTAACCCAAGCAAAAGATTAAAAAAAAATAAAGTGAGAAAAGCTAAAATTAAAAAAAAATAATAGATACTAAACATATATCAAGTTAAAATGTAATTTCAAGGCCAACCTAACCCAACTGAGCTTAATCTAACACTGTGCGATCAAAGCAAAAAAAAGAAATTAAAATGAAAAAAATTAAAAGAAAAGAATTAAATGTAAATAAAAATGAAGGCAAAATTCAATCAAATTCTCTAGCAAAAAAAAGTAAAAGCAAGAAATTAACAAAAATTACAGTAAAAAAGCTAAAATTAAAAGAAATAACAACGAATAAATATGAAGTGAAAAAGTGTATTCAACCCAACTGAGCTTAACCTAACTCTGTGCAAAGCAAAAAAAAAAAAATTAAAATGAAAAAATTAAATGTAAATAAAATTGAAGGCGAAGCTAAATCAACCAAATTCAATTTAGCAAAGAAAATTAAAATTAAAAGAAAGTTAATGTTGAAACGCAATACAAATTAAGTTCAACCATCTCAAGGTCAACCGGTTCAAATGCAATCTAAACCGACCAAAAAATTAAAAATTGCTTTCTCGTTCAGCACGGTGTTGTCGATCTTCTTTGGTTTTTTCCCCGCTCTGTATTTTGTTTTTTGGTTTCATTCATTTCTCTTTTGTTTTGTGATTGTTTTGGTAATTTGTTTTTTTTTAATTTGTTCTGACTTTTAAATCGGTGATTCTTTTATCTGTTTTTATTTTTTGTCTACCTTATTATTCGTATGTCTTTGTTCTTTGCTTGTATTCTCTTTTTTTTATATTTATTGCGATTTTTGATGTTCCAAATCGGCGATTCTTTATTTGTTTTTGTTTTCTTTTTCTGTCTTATTTTTCGTATGTTTTTGCTTGTATTTTCTTTCGTTTCTTTTTGCTCCTGTTTATACCAACAAACAAAACAAAAAAAGAATAGTTCGCCTTCACAGCTGTCAAATTAATTAGTTTGCTGTTATTTTTTGATTCGTCCGGAAAATTGTTGCTTTTTCATTCAGCCTGGCGTTGTCGATCTTCTTTTATTTATTTTGTTTTTCGCCTTGTATTTTGTTGATGTGTTTTTAATTTCTCTTTTGTTTGTGATCTTTTGCAGGTTCTTTTGTTTTTTAACTTTGTTTTGATATTTTATGCTCTAAATCGGCGATTTTTTTTATTGTCTTTGTCTTATTATTCGTAACTACGTCTTTGTTCTTTGCTTGTAGTTTCTTTTGTTTCTTTTTGCTCCGGTTTTTAGCAAAAACTAAAACAAAAAGGAACAGTTCACCTTCACGACTACGACTGTCAAATTAATTAGTTTGCTGTTATTTTATTTTTTTATTCATCCGGAAAACTGTTATTTTTTCATTCAGCACGGTGTTGTCGACTTTCTTTTGTTTTTTTTTGTGCCCGGCTTGTATTTTGTTGCTGTTCCTTTCATTTCTCTTTTGTTTCCGATTTTTTGTAGGAATTTGTTTTTAAAAATTCGTTCTGGTTTTTGATGTTTCAAATCGGCAATTGTTTTATTTGTTTTGTTTTTTTGTCTTTGTCTCATTATTCGTAACTACGTCTTTGTTCTTTGCTTGTATTTTCTTTTGTTTCTTTTTGCTCCCTTTGCTCCTGTTTTTAGCAAAAACTAAAACAAAAAGGAACAGTTCACCTTCACGACTACGACTGTCAAATCAATTAGTCTGCTATTGTTTTATTTTTTTATTCATCCGGAAAACTATTACTTTTTTGTTCAGCAAGGTGTTGTCGACCTTCTTTTGTTTTTTTTTTGTGCCCGCCTTGTATTTTGTTGCTGTTCCTTTCATTTTTCTTTTGTTTCCGATTTTTTGTAGGAATTTGCTTTTAAAAATTCGTTCTGATTTTTGATGTTTCAAACCGGCAAATGTTTTATTTGTTTTTGTTTTTTTGTGTCTGTCTTATTATTCGCATTTGCTTGTATTTTCTTTTGTTTCTTTCTGCTCCTATTTTCAGCAAAAAAAAAAACAAAACAAAAAGGAACAGTTCACCTACACACAACTGTCAAATTAATTACATTTGTGTGATTAATTAATGATCGGTTTTTTGCTCTTTATCACCACACTTTGGCGCCTCCACCATTTTATTTGTTCATGCCAATATTACAAATAATGTGATTAATTAATATTTTTTACACATCGGAGTTTGGCGTTACTTTTTGAAATGCGTTTGGCTCTGTGTTTTAAGAAAAATCTGACAACCCTGCTTCGCGTCACTTGTCTTCGGCTAGCTCAGTGAAAAAGGACGAGTTCCCAGAAACAAAAGGTGTCAGAGTGAACATAACCCCGCTTCGCATAACCAGCTTGACTTCGGCTAGCTCAGTGAAGAAGAACGGTTTCCCAGAAACAAAATGCGCCAGAGTGAACATAACCCCGCTATGTATCATCAGCTTGCCTTCGGCTAGTTCAGTGAAGAAGAACGGTTTTCCAGAAACAAAAGACGTCAGAGTGAACATAACCCCGCCATTTATTACCAGCTTGCCTTCGGACAGCTCAGTGAAGAAGAACGGCTTCCCAGAAACAAAAGACGTCAGAGTGAACATAACACCGCCATTTATTACCAGCTTGACTTCGGCTAGCTGAGTGAAGAAGAACGGCTTCCCAGAAACAAAAGACGTCAGAGTGAACAAAACCCCGCCATTTATTACCAGCTTGCCTTGGGCTAGCTCAGTGAAGAAGGCCTGGTTCCCAGAAGAAAAATAAGCCAGGGTGAACACAATCCCCTGGTCCAACAGCTCAAAGTGTCATTCCGAAAATATTTTGGACCCGCAGGAGTGAGTTGGTAAATGAAGTCATCTAAATAATATATTTATGTACCTCATAACTTTATGATTCAGTCAAAGACATTGGAAAATACGGGGTTTGTTCAAATCATTGATGCAACTTAAGAGAGTGAGTGATGTTATTCGATGCGACGACTGCATTAGTTGCTTGAATTTCCAAGCACAGAAAACTTATTCATTCGGTCTGTGGGTCATAACTTGTATTTTGACGCGAGTGGAACTATTGGAAAACGATTTGAAAACTTTGTAACTTCTTTTTCACTTAATGCACGTCAGTGGAGCACGCGAGCCGGAATAATAATAATAATAATAATAAAACCGCTAATGTCCCCAGCATTCGATCGATCGACGGCGGTGGGGAAAATTTCATTTTCAGCGGCGGAGGTAATGATGCGCGCGGAAAAAAAGAAAAATACATTAATTTTTTTTTTAACAAAGGGTCTGCCGGCCATCTATCATGCGTTTTGCCGGAGTTTTATCAATAAGGGTCTCCTCTTCGGCATGGTATGGCATGGCATGGCTACGCGAGTGTTTACGTCTACGCGCAAAACATGGTCGGTGACGGCGTCGGGGCGCTCATGAATAATGGCAAAGGTAAATTAGGGGGCTTTTTAAAATGATAAATTTTTGAATTCGCCTAAATGTCAGCTGCTCTCGATCCCAGCTGCCATCGGGATGTTTCAAGGAAAAATCTACACAAATAATATTTTTTCTTGCAAAACAAAAAAGGTCGTTTCATGAAGTAATTGATCCAGAAAGGGAGTTTCTTTTTTTTTATTAGGAGGGGTTGCTCGATGACTAGGGCAGTTCCGCGAGTAAAAACACGAGTAGTTCCGCGTCGTCAGTGATCAGAAAGACGTAATAATTATACACGAACAATAAGTGCAGAGTGTAACGTGACGCCCAACGTGGAGCTATCAATACAATATTAAAAAAAAAAAACAATTCTAACCCTGCTGCATGGTGATTGGAAAAACGCAAAAAAATAATGCCAACGCAACAATAACTATATAATTAAAAATAATTAGTGCATCGTGTTACATGGCGCCCAATGTGGAGCTACTAATAAAAAAAATTACAAAAAAATTCAAGCTAACTCTGCTGCATGGTGCGTTATGTAAAAAGATTGTATGGTTGATTTATTTTAATTATCAGTTACAGCTTTTTGGTGTAACGTGAATTATCATCCAAAATTGAAAATATCAATTCCACAAGTGCAACAAACATTTGAGAGACGAGGTTTCCACGTTACATAAATCGAACTCCACTCGACAATGGTGCCAACAAAACACAACAAACCACTCATCAGGCGGTAATGCAAGAGAAAGAGGGCCTCTCGGCGGGCTGCAGCGAGATTACGCCGTTACATCTGCCCTCTCTATCCGGCGTCGCGATGGCTCAGGTACATAAGACGGAGCTGACGTACCTCGGCGTCCCTCACCTTTGTGGCGCGGGGTGGCGGGGGAGGAAGGGCGGGCGGGCGGGCGGCGTTGGATTTTCGCGATCGATAAGGCTGTGTCATAGATGTATAGACGCGAGGAAATTTCGAGTACTTTCACGAGAGGAATTATTACCGAAGGCGTTTTATTGGCGGGGGAAGAACCGGGCATCGGCGGGGCTTATCGATTGCGGATAATTTACCGTAATCTTTTGGTGTCGGGTAACCACTGAATATTTACGAGGCCTTTTTCTTCGCCGGATTGGTATTTCGCGATGATTAACTGCGCTTCTTTTAATTAGTATAATCCTCTTGTTCCGGGTATGTTTTGATAATCATTATTTTTTTCTTTCCCATCAGTTGCTTCTGCAGCTCGAGAATAATTAAATTAAAAAAGAGAAAGATTTCGTTGACATTTTTTTAATACTTATTTTTGGTTGAGATCGGAACTAACGTAAACAGCCTTTCCAGACATCGCACGTCATCCGTTCTTGCTTGTTTGTTAGGCAACCATACATACTCCTTTGGTAGGGAAATGACTTTTAACCCTTGTAATAAATATTTGAAACATTTGAGTTGAATCAAAATTATTTATATCTGGGCGTTTCTTCTCCCCGGGGGCACATTTACCCCCCCCCCCCCTCCCGCTCGCAATTTCAGAATAATTAAAATTGCTTTTCTAATTTTTCTTATTATTGGATGTGTTGGGTTGGGTTTATTTAATTTTTGATTATTGGTTGAAACCGAAATTAATGTAACCAGTCGAAAACAGACATAGGAATTCCAAGCTTCGTTTTCAACGTCAACTTATCCCATTGATAAAGCGATCATTAAGATACGTTAAAGTAAATAAA
Organism: Prosopocoilus inquinatus; assembly: GCA_036172665.1. Classification (NCBI taxonomy): domain Eukaryota; kingdom Metazoa; phylum Arthropoda; class Insecta; order Coleoptera; family Lucanidae; genus Prosopocoilus; species Prosopocoilus inquinatus. The sequence continues at coordinate 8,164,732 of CM069873.1, forward strand.
TAAATACGTGCACGATAAAAAAAAAAACTCTTGAGGAGTGGGAAATACCCCTCTGCGCATGATAGAACAACAAAACAATTAAGCATTTTGGAAAAGGGGCGATACTTGATGCCAACATTATATCAAAAGGTGCGGAGTTTCGCCATGTTTTAATGTAAACGATGAGCCGTCGCGTTTGCGGATCGATCTGAAAAATTAATTAATGTTTTCCGTGAACAATTTAATCTTTGTTCCTCGGGGAGGATCTTGTTTATGTCTCCCATAACCTCCCTGGAGGCTCAGTGACATAGGCGGAAACCCAGAAAACCACCGTACATTCGAAGGTCCTTGTTGCTGCTGCTGCGTTTTCTCCTCTCTAATGTTAACGGTGATATAAAAGTTGTTTGTGTTTTGTCAAATTTTTCTCTGGTCACTTTAAGTTAGGGGTTCTCAACTAGGTCGATAGTGACCCCTAGGTGTCGAAGTTTGAATAATTTATTAAAAAAGAAAACTGGAAGAATTACAAATAATAAATAAATAAATTTGAATCAAGTAGAAAACCGAATAATATTTGTTTCTCGACAGTTTTCTCCGTTTAAGCTAAAATATCATAATAATCTAAGTCTAACGACTTCAATAAAGCTTTTTTTATTTAAACATTTATATTATATGCACAGCTGTACTGCAATAAATCTAATAAAAGTTTAAGAAATAATTATTAAAACAGATAGATACAATTATTGTGTTTAAGTTGCTTTCGATTACATAATAATTAACACGAATACAAAAGGAAGAGCAAAAAAAGATGATCAATTGATCATCAAAATGAAAATAAAATACCTTCGAACCTAATAAAACAAAAACAAAAGACGATCGTTGATGGGGACGGGACGAAAATAAAAAAGTGCAAAAGTAACAGTGAGACAAATCGAGATAAAAAATAATAATCGACAACCAAAAATTTAATCTGTAAATATTAAGGTAGAAAGACGATCAGTTAATAATTAAAAAATTAAAATAAAGTCAAATCGATTGAAATAGAGAGAAAAAATTGTCGATCAATTGAGGGGATTAAAATGCAAAATAAAATAAAGTCAAATTGAATTTATGACGAAAAAATAAGTCGACCAATTGATAATTAAAAAATTAAAAAAAAATCATATTAAATAAAATCAAATAAAAGAAAAAAAAACAAAAGATAGGCGACAATAAAAATTATACATATAAAATAACTCATTCAATAATAGGTCAATTTGATTTAAGAATTGACGAATTTCATCATAATCAAAAATTTAATCTCTAAATATCAAAGAACACATTTAAAAAACAAAATAAAGACTAATCGAATGGAAGCGAAAACAAAAGACATCGTTAAGTCGAAAATAAAAATTGTGCAAGACTAATAATAAATCAAATCTCTCTAAAGTTTCAAAAATATGCACACCCTCCTACATTAGCAGTATTTTGGAAATATTCCTGCATTTTTACTTTCCACACTTTTCGAATTCAAGAATTATATCTTTCGACAATGAAGAAACGTAATTAAATAAACTCCCTTAAAACTTGGATCTTCACAGCCTAATTATTTTATTTTGTTTATGCTTTACCGTTCTGCTGTAAGAATCCAGATTATTATTATTATTGTTTTTCTTATTTTGTTACACTTAATTTAATCAAGACACTTTAATAAATTAAACATCATATCAGAATATGACTCATTTGAAAACACAAAATGCAATACGTGCAGCTGCGAGCTTATAGTATAAATAAAGCATTAGTCAGCTTAAAGTATACCGAGAAATGATATCAAGTTTTTTTTTAAACAAGAACAAGCTTGCATTGTGCACTGTAATAAAATTAATTGCATTTGCAGAGTGTAAAATATCATTCAATCATATAAGTAAGTCATAGGGAAGCTCCTAGGGTGGCTTCCAGTTCGAGCGAACCCCAAGAAATCCCGGGCTACCTGAAACTACCCACGTCCTACCCTGGATCATATAATAAATATCACAAGAGAAAAAAGCTGGGGTCAGTTCCGAACGTGACTTTGTTTGTTTTTTAAAAACAAGAAAAAGCTTGCGTTGTGCACTGCAATAAAATTAATTGCATTTGCAGAGAGTAAAATATCGTTCAATCATGTAAGTAAGTCAAGGGGAAGCTCCCAGGGTGGCTTCCAGTTCGAGCAAACCCCAAGAAATCCCGGGCTACCTGAAACTACCCACGTCCTACCCTGGATCATATAATAAATATCACAAAAGAAAAAAGCTGGGGTCAGTTCCGAACGTGACTTTGTTTGTTTTTTAAAAACAAGAAAAGCTTGCATTGTGCACTGTAATAAAATTAATTGCATTTGCAGAGTGTAAAATATCGTTCAATCATGTAAGTAAGTCAGGGGAAGCTCCCAGGGTGGCTTCCAGTTCGAGCGAACCCCAAGAAATCCCGGGCTACCTGAAACTACCCACGTCCTACCCTGGATCATATAATAAATATCACAAAAGAAAAAAGCTGGGGTCAGTTCCGAACGTGACTTTGTTTGTTTTTTAAAAACAAGAAAAGCTTGCATTGTGCACTGTAATAAAATTAATTGCATTTGCAGAGCGTAAAATATCGATCAATCATATAAGTAAGTCACGGGAAGCTCCCAGGGTGGGTTCCAGTTCGAGCGAACCCCAAGAAATCCCGGGCTACCTGAAACTACCCACATCCTACTCTGGATCATCACGTCAAACATCACAAGAGAAGAAAGCTGGTGACTTTGTTTGTTTGACGCCGAGCCTCAATTTTCCTCGCCGAGAAACTCTTCAAAAATCAAAATTTTTCTTCTCTCAGTCAATTTTCCTAGTTTAATTTAAATAAAGTGTACCTAAGAAGAAGAAGAAGAGGTTCAGTTTTGTACGGACTGTTAAAAGAATGGGAGACAACAAAAACGGTGAAAAGTAATTATTATTTATTATTATTGAGCACGGAAATTACGGAAGAACCAAATTCAGAAAGAGACAAGGGGTGGACCAATTGGATAATTCTAAAAATATAAGGGGATGCCATTCGAGAGAACCGTGGAAAACGATTTCTGGCTTTCTTTTCGAAATAGAGGCACTACTAAGAAAGTTAAAAGAAGGGAGAAAAAGTAGTTATTTGGTTTTACATTTTCATTTTTTTTTAACTTTGTCATCTTCTTCCATCCTTGTTTTGCATTATACCATGCGTTTTTTTTTTGTAAGTATACTTAGCAACGGTGCATACTTTTAGAAAAAAAAAACATGTCAACCCAACGAATATGTGTAGTTGGTTGCCTACAGAGTGCAGTAATACAATGTATTGACATGTTTTTTTTTATATAAAAGTATACACCCTTGCTATGTATGCTTATAAAAAAAAAACTCATGGTATTTTATGTTATAAGATTCTCATTTTTTTGCATTTTGCAGATTTCGAAATCTTCTTTGGCCAATACAAAATGATGAACTAAAAGACGTCCTTATATGATTTAAAAAGTATTGGATATGACTTACAGTTGTGATCCTCTTCGTCCTCTCCTTCTGTCTTCGTCGGGAATAATGAGACTCGGGGCGGTTCCAGAATCGGGGCTGGGTGGGCTGGTGGTTTCGGTAGGTGCACGAAACGAGGGTCTCCTTCCTACGCCGCTGGTCGCCGTGACGGTGCTCAAGCCAGGTACGGTGAAGACGTCGTAGGCGGATGCCCTGCGCGGCATTGGTGCCGGAAGGCCAAGAGCGGGGCTCTCCGTGGCCCCAGCCGCCGCCGGTTTGACTTCATCATCGTAACTGTGTTGCCTTGCGACAACCCTGCTGGCTCTTCTAGAGCGCGGGGCCACCGGAGTTTCTCGGGGAGGACTATTCTGGCGACTGCTGGCGCCGCTGCGGCCGCTCCTGCGCGCCCAGTCCGGATCCGGACTTTTCTGACCGCTACCTTTCAACTAGAAACAAAAGAACCCGAGTTTGTTTTCTGGAAACTACGAGTGACGACTTCTTTCACTTACTTTTTCCAACTCCTTAAGCGACGCCGGGGAAACATCCGAGTGTCTTCGAAGTTCCGGACTTCTCGGCGGAGCTAATCCGCCTGCGGCTCCGGGTGTTAAGCCGCCCCCGCTTCCCAAGCGCGCTTCCGAGTGACGGCGTTGCAGTTCTTGTATGGGAATTTCCAGGAGGCTTTCGGATGAGTCCTGTTGGAGGACCGCGCGGGATTGTAGTTTCCTTCTGCAGACGCTACACGTCCAATTAGCCGGGTCCTCGTCTTCGGCCAACTTGCTGTAACTGGCGCAGTCTTCGCAGACGCGTTGCGTGCATTCAGCGCAGGTTCTGCTGAAGTCGTCGGGTTTGAAGGCCTTCAGGCAGACTCTGCAGGCCCCGGCTCGGCTGGGTGGCTTTCCTGGTTCCGGTTTTTGGGCTGGGGGAGTTGGCGGAGGCGCTGGTTTTTCTTCGGTTGTTAAGGGTAGCGATTCTGTATCAGGTATTAATGATGGTCTTGGCGTCATCTTCGTTACTGGAATTATGAGTAAAAAAAATACAATTGCAAAGTGTCTTCGTCCTCGTCGAGTTATACTACTTTATAGCGCGTAAACTTCTTAATTATACCGGCTGAGGTTGTCTTCTGCTCTAACCTTAATATCGTAACGGTATTTTTGGTCTTTCGATTTTTCGTCTGTCATAAATTTATCTACAATTGCCGGAAAATTTAAATCATAAATTCGATTCGCGTCGGTGCACGTTTCGCCACGGATATATTTATGCGGTTGCCATGATTTCCAAACATGTCATCGATATTGTATCGGACATAAATCCACGTTACGTTGTATTATGCGCACGAACGGGAATTATTAGGCAATTTATATTAAAGCGGACGGGTTTCCGGGGGCGGTTTTTAGGCTCAATCTATATTGTATGCGGGATGGAATTAGGTCGGTTCTGGCCTCTAAATTCTGTTGCGTAATGGGTTAACGTCGTAAGCTTATTGTTCTTGTGCGACGACGTCGTCGTCGCCGCCGCGCCGTCGGTAGGTCGTAGGGCCGCTGGGGGTTGAATCCTTTTTTAAGGAGGTCCCCGCGTGACGTCATTGAAGCCATACATCTGGTTGATGGAGTGCTCGGCCCTCGGCAACAGGTGCCCCTGCTCTTCATACATCTCAACCGAAGCAAGAAGTGAATTTGAATAAAGGGATTTCTTATTGCGGCTTTCGTAAGTGTGGGCAATTTTTTATTGTAATATGGTGAGTAGGACAGGGAGGGATCTTTCGCATTAGGAAAACAAGGGACATTTATTAAAACACAACGTTTACTTCTATTTCTTTTAAGTAAAAATCTTGTTTCTGAAAAAAGATTTGTTACATCCCAAAATTCCTGTGCCAACCCTGATGATTATTATAAAGCATTTTCGGAAGCAAACTGCGACCCCTATGTTAATGTTTCATCACCTGAAATGGCTGATATTCCACATAAGGAAATCGTCTTAATATTATGCCTCTGTTGGTTACTGTTTATGTCAGCAAGCCATTACAAGCGCTTCATCCTGCACGAACGTTATGATTCGTGACCATTTTTTCTGTTTAGGGACTTATTGCGTGCATATTTAACGTGTTTCCCTGCCTGAAACATAACTGAGGGAAAAGTTTAATTACGACCTAATCGGAATATCTTCAAGGCTCACGAGTAGTGAGAAACATTCTCCATTTCTTTCACAAATTTGAAGACCGAATTAATCTTCCCTTTTAGATTTATTTTTTTTTATGGGTATGCTATTGGTTTTCCCTTTGTCTTTTAGGGCGAGTTTCTTAACTTAATTTACTAAATCTGGTGGGGGCCCATGTAACTGTTCTTGTTTGTATTCAACCGAATTTTCCGTGCGGAAATGCCACCTTAAGGGCGGTGATTTTCGGACTCCATTACAAGAGGGCGTACATCACGGACCATCGAAGTTACTGATATCAGGCCTCAGCTTCATTTTTCTTTAAGTTTACAATATTGAACTTTCGCTTTTGAAATCATATCTGATTGGGCCTAATTAATATTTATTTATTGCAAAAGATCAATTCTGCTTGGTTGCTTGATTGACTCCGATTATGCAATTATACTTGTATTTGTATTTTGTTAGTAATATTGTTCTAAAGTAAATAAACGGTGATATAAAAGTTGTTTGTGTTTTGTCAAATTTTTCTCTGATCATTTTAAGTCGGGGGTTCTCAACGAGGTCGATATTGACCCCAAGGAGTCGAAGTTTGAATAATTTATTAAAAAGAAACTAGAAGAATTGCAAATAATAAATAAATAAATTTGAATCAAGTATTGTACAGTGATGAACATAGAAAACCGGATACTATTTGTTTCTCGACAGTTTTCTCCGTTTAAGCTAAAATATCATAATAATCAAAGTCTAACGACTTCAATAAAGCTTTTTTTATTTAAACATTTATATCATATGCACAGCTGTACTTCAATAAATCTAATAAAAGTTTAAGAAATAATTATTAAAACAGATAGATACAATTATTGTGTTTAAGTTGCTTTCGATTACATAATCATTAACTCGAATACAAAAAGAAAAAGAGAAAAAAAAGATGATCAATTGATTACCAAAATGAAAATAAAATACCTTCGAAACTAATAAAACAAAAACAAAAGACGATCGTCGATGGGGACGGGACGAAAATAAACAAGTGCAAAAATAACAGTGAGACAAATCGACATAAAAAATAAAAAATCGACAACCAAAAATTTAATCTGTAAATATTAAGGAAGTGAGACGATCAGTTATTAATTAAAAAATTAAAATAAAGTCAAATGGATTGAAAGAGAGAGTGAGAGAGAGAGAGATAGAGAAAAAAATGGTCGATCACTTTACGGAATTAAAACGTAAAATAAAAGAAACTCAAATTGAATATATGTATGACGAAAAAATAAGTCGATCAATTGATAATTAAAAAATTTCAAAAAATCAAATAAAAGAAAAAACAAAAGATAGTCGACAATAAAAATTATACTTATAAAATAGTTCGTTCAATAATAAGTCAATTTGATTTAAGAATTGACGAATTTCATCATAATCAAAAATATAATCTCTAAATATCAACGAACACATTTAAAAAACAAAATAAAGACAAATCGAATGGAAGCAAAAACAAAAGACGATCATTAAGTCGAAAATAAAAATTGTGCAAAAGTAATAATAAATCAATCGATGTAGAAAAAATTATGGACGCAATAAAAACTTCGATCTGCAAATATTAAAGAAAAAAGAAAGACGAATAGTAAGTAATAAAAGAATAAAATAAAATAAAATCAAAATGAATAACGGAGAAGAAATATCAAAAGCGGCGATCAATCGACTGCAATCGAGCAAAGGAAAAAACAAAACAAAGGATGATCGACTGATAGTTAAAAAGTATTTCAACAAAATTAAACAAAAGAAGAAACAAGTACAAGAGAAATAAAAAATGACCGATCTATCGACAGGATGTACAATGGACACAATGTAAAATAAAATAAAAACTCAAATCGAATAAATGAAAAAAATAAATAAAAATAAAATAAAATTACCAATTGATAATTCAAAAATGAAAAAAAATTAAATCGAATAAAATCAAACAAAAAAAAACAAAAGATGATTAATTGACAGACGAAAATAAAAATCACTCCTACATAAAACTAATAAGTCAATTTGATTTAAAAATCGACAAATTTCATCATAAACAAAAATTTAATCTCTAAATGTGTATTAAAGAAAGTAAATAATTAAGAAATAATAAAAAAATAAAAATAAAAGGCAAATCGCAATGAAAGAGAAAAGAAAAATTGCGACCGATCGGAATTAAATGTAATATAAACTCAAATCGAGTAAATAACAAAAACAAAAACAAAACAAAAGACGATCAATTAATTGAAAATTATAAATTAAAATGACGTCAGATTTAATGAAACAAATGAAAAACAGAAACAAGTAATGATAAATCGATCGTTAAGAAATAAAAAACAAACTGAACGAAATTGAATAATAGAAAAGAAAACAAGGGTCAATCGATTGATTATGTTAAAAATTTAATTAAATAAAATCAAATAAGGAATAAAAAAAGAAACGAAAGGCGATCGGTGGTGAAGCTGAAATTCTGCAACAACTCTAAAAGTGGGTTGCTTAAAAGCATAAAATTTTAAGCCGGGATTAAATTTAACTTTAAGTTAGAATGTGACACACATTGAAAGAGACGCAGCATTTTGTGTGTCACGTTCTAACTTAAGCCGAAATTTAATTCTGGATTAAATGTTTTACGCAGGCAAGCCTTTGTCAAATCGAATTAATCGAATTAAGAGCACTGACAAATTTTTAATCGAAAAGTAAAAGTAAAATTGAATGAACAAGGTACTTCAAATATAAAAGTCAAAAAAAAAACAAACTGAATCAAGTAAAGACAAAGACAAATACAATTAAAAAATAAATAAAGTCAAACAAAATCAATATAAACTCAAATTGAACATATGAAAAAAATAACAAAATTACCAATTGATAATTCAAAAATGAATAAATATTATATCGAATAAAATCAAACAAAAGATATAAAACTAATAAGTCAATTTGATTTAAAAATTGACGAACTTCATCATAATCAAAAATTTAATCTCTAGATATATACCTTTATTGAAGAAAGGAAATAATTAAAAAATAAAACAAAGTCAATTCGCAATGAAAGAGAAAACAAAAAGGTGATCAATCGGAATTAAATGTAAAATAAACTCAAATCGAGTAAATAACAAAAAAAAACAAAACAAAGGACGATCAATTAATTGAAAATTAAAAATTAAAATCACGTCAGATTTAATGAAACAAATGAAAAACAGAAACAAGCAAGGATAAATTGATCATTAAGAAATAAAAAGAAACAAACTGACCGAAATTGAATAATAAAAAAGAAAACAAGGGTCAATCGATTGTATATATTAAAAATTGAATTAAATAAAGTCAAATAAGGAATAAAAAAAGAAACGAAAGGCGATCGGAGGTGAAGCTGAAATTCTGCAACAACTCTAAAAGTAGGCTGCTTAAAAGCATAAAATTTTAAGCCAGGTTTAAATTTAATTTTAAGTTAGAATGTGACACACATTGAAAGAGACGCAGCATTTTGTGTGTCACGTTCTAACTTAAGCCGAAATTTAATTCTGGATTAAATGTTTTATGCAGGCAAGCCTTTGTCAAATCGAATTAATCGAATTAATCGAATTAATCGAATTAATCGAATTAAGAGCGCTGACCAAATTTTTAACCGAGAAGGAAAAGCAAAAGAGAATCAAACAGATACTTCAAATATAAAAGTCAAAAAAAAAAAACAAACTGAATCAAGTAAAGACAAAGACAAATACAATTAAAACATGAAATAAAGTCAAACTAAATCAGTACAGCTTTACATACTGTTTTAAGAATTTGAATGAAATTTGACAGGGGGGTCGATGTAAAATTTTTATTTTCTTGTAAGGGGTCGATGCTCAAGAACAGTTGGAAACCTCTGCTCCAAACGGAATTTTCGCTAAAAAAATCGTGATCCAAACGTGTTTTGATTTAAAAAAAAACAGACATTCTTTTCTTTGAATCTCTCTATTTTTAAAACTTGTTCGGATTGAATTGTGGTTATTTACAAAAGAACTGTCAATCAAAAATTCAAAACCTCAGGTGTCTTTTTGCAACAACTACGCGAAATTCAGGTCCAAATTATTTGAAACACGATTCAAACTTTTAAGCGAAAGAAAGGACAAGTCAAAGTTCGTTTTTGGACCCCGTCCAGTCTTCAGTGAGTTTGCCAGGGCAACGGCTGATGCAAAGCAGCCTTCGATTCATTAATAAATGTAACGGGAGTATTTAATTTAAAGGTTTTGGAGGTAGCATAAGGTACCTTTATACTTCTCAAGGCCTTTACGATACAAAATGGAAATTAAATTGATTTGCACTGTTCCAAGTTTGGAAGAATTCCCACGCCTCCGAATTCCATATTATTTGTAGTAGTCAGGAGGCGTTCGTAATAATTTAAATGGGCCAGAATTCTTTTATAATTCCGGTGGTGGCAGAGAAGAATTTAAAAATTTCTCTATTTCCTTCTATCTTTTTTCTTCTTGCACAGTAGAAGTCAGTAGAAGAAGTCCAGAAGGTTAGGTACGTAAATGAGGATGGGGAAAGCCTAGTTATTAAGTCAAACCCTTGACGGTGAAAGTACTCTTATTAACCAGCCCCCTTAAAAATCGCTTACTCGCCCTTTTCCTTTGTCCGCATTAATTCGCAAATTATTCTCAGGCGAACAGAACCGACCGGCGCGGCGGGAGGGTTTCCGGTTAGATCGTCTTCTTATTTGACCGGACGAGAGGTTCAACGAGTTCCCCGCCGATTCGGACGTTTGCGGTCCGGCGCCCCCCACATCAGAATCGATTCACCGGGAGTTATTAGGCGCCCCCCGGAGTCGCCGTGTTTATGTATTACACGCGACACGTTGCGCACACAAATCGATAGTTGCGGGGAAAAATCCGGTTGGTGTCGGTGGAAAACGCGCTCGTTAATTGATTAACACGTGCCGTTGGGCTTTTGATCAAGTTCCGGCTGTCGGTTTGTTTGTTTTTTTGACTTTTTTCCGTTGACTTTTTTCGCTTGATTGATTTTTCAACGCGCGCACGCTTTCAGGGCGTGCGAAAATAAAAACTTTTTTGTTGTTGTTTAAACTCATCCATCAACGTTTGCGCTCTTCCTGTCTGGTTGGATTTCAGTTGATTTCCAAGCTGAGGAGGAAATAACAGAAAGAATGAATCGCCCGCACTTTTTGAGCTTTTTACCTGCCATAGTTCGCATAATATATTAATTACGTGTGGTTGGCGTTGAATGAAAATTTTAGAATCCATAAAGCAAGAGCGCAAGCAAGAAAGAACACTTTGCACGTTTATTATGATGAGTTATCCATCGCGGGAGTGAGGAAATTTTAAAACTTCGCCCATTAAACACATTAAAGGAGTTAACGGGAAAGACGTGCGCGCGTTTCGAAGTTTACACTGTGCGCGAGTTTACTCTGGCAAACAGTCAAATAATTATTTAACTCTCCGGATAACTAGTTTAAACTCGCAAGCTTCCAAGCTAACTATTTTTCAATTAGGAGACGCCAGACGTAAACCGCGAGCAATCTCTCGACAACTAGTTTACGTTTATCTCGACGAGCGAGAAGGCAGACTCGTCTTTAATTAATTAATTAAGTCCAACGTTCAACTTTTGTTTTAGGGGAATTACGCGGAAAACGAGCGAGGACGCATCAAGGTTCTTATCGCCAGTGTTTACGGACGGATTGAAAAGAAAATAATAGATTTGTTTCTAGATACTTTATGACAATAAAAACAATTTCGATATTTGAAGTCGACTCCGTAGATAAGAGATATTATATTAGTAACGAGTGTTCAATAAAAAAAAACGATCAAGTAGGCTGTAGCAGGCTTTTGTTGTCGGGAACGCATGTCGCGATTAACTTCATTTGAATTTCAACTTTGACAAGTTAAACCTAACCAACAAAACTCGAAAGCTGCTTCTGCAATTTCTTTTTCTAATATTTATACTTAATACAAACATTCGATAATAAAAGTTTCTTTTTGAAATGTCTTCGTTGAGTTAAAGTGAGGTTAGAAATGCAAGTGACGCTTCACGCTATTCGTATGAAGAACCCTACGCTAGATGTTCAAAATAAATTCATGGCTATCTAGACCGTTTTTTTAATTGAACACTCGTTACAACATAGATGGGAGTACCTCTATTCATGAAAAGTTTGTTGTATACAGCGCCGAGTGCGCCACTATAGTGAATTAATTATTACACATAAAGGTCAAATGTTTTATTTTCCCAAAGGGATGTTTTTCCCGGAACCCCCCTCCCCACCCTCCTCCGTGCCCCTAATTCTTCAAACGAATTAAAAGAACGTCTCCCAATACTTTATTTCAAAAAAAAAAAAAACTAAACGTTTGTTTTTCAGGTGGTATGTGTAAACCGAATCCTGAAGCTTTAAAGAACGAAATGTCTTCTAGTTATAAATAAAAACGTCATACCGAATTGTCTGAAGCACCATCTATTGAACAAAAGTGAAAACTAACTTCATCGAATACCAACAATAATTGCGTCTTTATATGTATTTTCAATAAAAACACTATTTTTTTTTCTTGTATCGAAAATATTAAATTCCTACAGTAAGGGCTTTCTTATTCAGAGCGCCAACCGTTGTCGAAAAGTGAACACTATTTTAATTGAATATCAGAAAACCCTTCACCTCCTAACTTCGCAATGATTTCAATTTGAAATTATCAAGGTATCAAGGCAACGGCAAGAATCACGTAGAGCGCCATCTCTTGACCAAATCGAAAACAATTTTAATCGAATTTCCTCTGTAACAGCGTATCATCTCTTGACCAAAAATTGTTTAAGTTATTTCTAATTAAATGGAATAATAAAAATAGATTTTATTTATTCGTCCCACAGTTGACCACTAATAGTTCATCGAGCCCTGAAAGATCAGAATGACGTCAGAATTACGTCATTTTTAGGTTATTTTACGTCATTGACGTCATTTGTCCCGAAAGTGACCTCAACGTGTCAAGTCATACGACACGTATTAATAACGTCGTAAAAGTGACGTCATTAACGCGTCAATGGAAAGTGATCAAATGTTTATTTTCGAAAATTAGTAGTTTTTAATACAATTTTTATTGTATACAGCGCTGAGTGCCACTAGTGTGAGTTAATCACGCGCGAAATTTAAAATACTTCGTTATGGTAACCGAATTTTAATAAATCTATCTTAAGGCCGCAATTGGCGATTATAAATTTCATATACGTCGACGTCACGTCAACTCTTGACAGATGAAAATTGTAAGAATATAGTTTTTAAACTTCATCGTTTCACCATCGATTGACGAAGCTCTCAATCGATGATAGCGTAACGCTGAGTGCTCTTTCCAATTTTAATACTGTCCGGTTGGAGTTTAAAAACAATTTACTTAAAATTTTTAATCTTTTGTAAACTTGAATCTGTTTTCTTCCTGAAACGGAGTTACTGCTCAGTTTCTGATAGGCTGACCCAAAAACAACTAAATATAAAATATATTATCGAAGTTGTTGTAAAATGTATTTTTTTTTGGCAATTGCTTTCAAGGAAAGTTGAATTTTTGTTTATTTTTCGTTGAATTTATAACTTCATTTAATTAAATTATTTCGTTCTTAATTTAATTTCAAATTGTGTTTGAAGACCGCGATCTTTCTAAATGGAACGAAAATTAATTCGATTATAAGAAACAAAAGAAAACTCCAATAACGAACGGCGCCGGCGGGGTAAGAAGAAGACGAACAAAAAACAGAAGAAGACTGATTGTTTAAATGTCAACGCTGACAAGAAAACTAAAGAAGAAACAAAAAAAAAAGAAAAGACTGGACGTCGAAATACCCACAAAGCAAACGACGAACAAAACAAAAACAAAAGAAGTTCGTAGTTCCTGGAGCGAAATGAATGAAATCACCAACACAAAACAAAAGAAGCGTTACTGTAAAAAAAAATAACCTGATAAAAGAAAATTAATTAAAGAAACGAAAACTTGATTTGATTTTCAAAAGTGTCGCGCCGGAAGTCCTCGTTTTTTCATTTGTTCTCAGTTTTTCTTTTGTTTACTTCAGTTGCTTCTAAACAAACGAGAATCGACGATCGATCGTATTTTGTTTTCTGTTCATCGAACTTTGCATTCATTTTGTTGTTGTTTGTTTCAGTTTTTTTTTGTTTCTTCTTATCTAACTTTCCGGCTTGTTTAATTCTATTTTTGTGAAATTCTTATTTGCATCTATTGACCAAAAGTGAAAACTAACTTCATCGAATACCAACAATAATTGCGTCTTTATATGTATTCTCAATAAAAAAAACTATTTTTTTTTCTTGTATCGAAAATATTAAATTTCTACAGTAAGGGCTTTCTTATTCAGAGCGCCAACCGTTGTCGAAAAGTGAACAGTATTTTAATAGAATATCAGCAAACTCTTCACCTCCTAACTTCGCAATGATTTCAATTTGAAATTATCAAGATATCAATGCAACGGCAAGAATCACGTAGAGCGCCATCTCTTGACCAAATCGAAAACAATTTTAGTCGAATTTCCTCTGTAACAGCGTACCATCTCTTGACCAAAAATTGTTTAAGTTATTTCTAATTAAATGGAATAATAAAAATAGATTTTATTTATTCGTCTCACAGGCGACCACTAATAGTTCATCGAGCCCTGAAAGATCAGGGTGACGTCAGAATTACGTCATTTTTAGGTTATTTTGCGTCATTGACGTCATTTGTCCCGAAAGTGACCTCGACGTAACAAGTCATACGACACGTATTAATAACGTCGTAAAAGTGACGTCATTAACGCATCAATGGAAAGTGATAAAATGTTTATTTTTGAAAATTAGTAGTTTTAAATACATTTTTTATTGTATACAGCGCTGAGTGCCACTAGTGTGAGTTAATCACGCGCGAAATTTAAAATATTTCGTTATGGTAACCGAATTTTAATAAATCTATCTTAAGGCCGCAATTGGCGATTATAAATTTCATATACGTCGACGTCACGTCGACTCTTGACAGATGAAAATTGTAAGAAAATAGTTTTTAAACTTCATCTTTTCAACATCGATTGACGAAGCTATCAATCGATGATAGCGAAACGTCGAGTGCTCTTTCCAATTTTAGTACTGTCCGGTTGGAGTTTAAAAACAATTTACTTAAAATTTTTAATCTTTTGTAAACTTGAATCTGTTTTCTTCCTGAAACGGAGTTACTGATCAGTTTCTGATAGGCTGACCCAAAAACAACTAAATATAAAATATATTATCGAAGTTGTCGTAAAATGTATTTTTTTTTGGCAATTGCTTTCAAGCAAAGTTGAATTTTTGTTTATTTTTCGTTGAACTTATAACTTCATTTAATTAAATTATTTCGTTCTTAATTTAATTTCAAATTGTGTTTGAAGACCGCGATCTTTCTAAATGGAACGAAAATTAATTCGATTATAAGAAACAAAAGAAAACTCCAATAACGAACGGCGCCGGCGGGGTAAGAATTAGACGAACAAAAAAACAGAAGAAGACTGATTGTTTAAATGTCAACGCTGACAAGAAAACTAAAGAAGAAACAAAAAAAAAAAAGAAAAGACTGGACGTCGTAATACCCACAAAGCAAACGACGAACAAAAAAAAACAAAAGAAGTACGTAGTTCCTGGAGCGAAATGAATGAAATCATCAACACAAAACAAAAGAAGCGTTACTGTAAAAAAAATAACCTGATAAAAGAAAATTAATTAAAGAAACGAAAACTTAATTTGATTTTCAAAAGTGTCGCGCCGGAAGTCCTCGTTTTTTCATTTGTTCTCAGTTTTTCTTTAGTTTATTTCAGTTGCTTCTAAACAAACGAGAATCGACGATCGATCGTATTTTGTTTTCTGTTCATCCAACTTTGCATTCATTTTGTTGTTGTTTGTTTCAGTTTTTTTTTTGTTTCTTCTTAACTAACTTTCCGGTTTGTTTAATTCTATTTTTGTGAAATTCTTATTCCATCTGTTGACCAAAAGTGA
This sequence comes from Prosopocoilus inquinatus, assembly GCA_036172665.1. Lineage (NCBI taxonomy): Eukaryota > Metazoa > Arthropoda > Insecta > Coleoptera > Lucanidae > Prosopocoilus > Prosopocoilus inquinatus. Next base: position 8,180,320 of record CM069873.1, read on the forward strand.
AAACTAACTTCATCGAATACCAACAATAATTGCGTCTTTATATGTATTCTCAATAAAAAAAAAACAATTTTTTTTTCTTGTATCGAAAATATTAAATTTCTACAGTAAGGGCTTTCTTATTCAGAGCGCCAACCGTTGTCGAAAAGTGAACAGTATTTTAATAGAATATCAGCAAACTCTTCACCTCCTAACTTCGCAATGATTTCAATTTGAAATTATCAAGGTATCAAGGCAACGGCAAGAATCACGTAGAGCGCCATCTCTTGACCAAATTGAAAACAATTTTAATCGAATTTCCTCTGTAACAGCGTACTATCTCTTGACCAAAAATTGTTTAAGTTATTTCCAATTAAATAGAATAATAAAAATAGATTTTATTTATTCGTCCCACAGTCGACCACTAATAGTTCATCGAGCCCTGAAGGATCAGAATGACGTGAGAATTACGTCATTTTTAGGTTATTTTACGTCATTGACGTCATTTGTTCCGAAAGTGACCTCAACATGACAAGTCATACGACACGTATTAATAACGTCGTAAAAGTGACGTCATTAACGCGTCAATAGAAAGTGATAAAATGTTTATTTTTGAAAATTAGTAGTTTTAAATACATTTTTTATTGTATACAGCGCTGAGTGCCACTAGTGTGAGTTAATCACGCGCGAAATTTAGAATATTTCGTTATGGTAACCGAATTTTAATAAATCTATCTTAAGGCCGCGATTGACGATTATAAATTTCATATACGTCGACGTCACGTCAACTCTTGACAGATGAAAATTGCAAGAATATAGTTTTTAGACTTCATCGTTTCACCATCGATTGACGAAGCTATCAATCGATGATAGCGAAACGCTGAGTGCTCTTTCTAATTTTAATACTGTCCGGTTGGAGTTTAAAAACAATTTACTTAAAATTTTTAATCTTTTGTAAACTTGAATCTGTTTTCTTCTTGAAACAGAGTTACTGATCAATTTCTGACCCAAAGCAACTAGGCCATTAAAACTTCACCCTCAGATTTAACTTTATTTCTGAGCTCTTAATTTCCTCCGACGCGACACTAAGTAAAGTACTTTAGCGTTAAGTCCGTTTACATTCATCCTACATGTTGATCTTACCTTTATCTTGAGCCGTGAGCAGTGACGAGGAAAGGGTCTGTTTGAGTTTGCCGAAGGTGGTTCCCCCGTCGGCCGCCTCCGTCGCGGCGGTTCCGGCCCCCGGCTCGGCCGCCACCATCTGCGAAACAAAGAGTACCCCCCGATTATTTTGCGTCATCAGTTTCCCCTCAAATCCGGCGCAATACAAGATGATGCTAATTCGCAACGTTTGCGAGCTTAACGCAATTACGAAATTTCTTCTTCCGACGACGACGACAACGACGGCGGCACAGAGAAACTCTCTTAATTAAAAATTAAAACAATTTTGGGGGGGCGCGGGGCGTAAGGCACGGAGCGCGGAGTGGTTTCGAAATGAAATGGCGGAGAAGGGAAGATTTCATTTCGCCCTCTGTTTTTCACTTACGCGTTATTTGATTCTAATAGAAACAGTTCACGGCCGACAACAAATGCTCGGGGTATTAATAATACGCCCTTTCTTCGCGCGTTCTGGTTCAACCCCCTCTGCGTGCGTCATAAAGAAAAGTAGCTTTCACCGGCTCGTTGTTCAATTCATTATTTGAGTTGAGATAAACACGTTCGGGGGGAAAACGGCGACGTGTCTTGAGTGCCTTGTTGTTTTTCTTTCTTTGGGATTTTCGTCGTCGACCGTGCTAATGGGGTTAACACAATGGATGCGTGGGTGGGGGGCGGCAATCACAAATATCTAATTTAATAATTTTGTCTGGAAATAAAAAGTTTCGGCTTCATTAGACTTCCGCCTTCAGGTATTGAAATTTTTTTTTTGAGCATCGTAGAAATTTCATGCAACAGACGAAGACCGGAAGAAGAACGGAACCTGTTGCAGGCATGTAATATCTCAGGGCAGGAGAGTTCGTTCTAATTTAGCTCCGCAAACAATATCGTCGTGTAACAGCGCCCCTCGTAGCTGTGACGGGAATTACGTCGAGCTGCCAACGATATTATAGCCGTAACGTTACTTTTTTTTGCAGAGGCAGCTTACGAGCCTAGCGGGCCAAACGACCTGTCGAGAAAGTTTTATGCGATCGGCGCTTGCGCGTTCCGGACTCCGGGCACGTTCCGGTATCGACGACATATTTTCGTCTCGCTGGAAAGAGCAGCGTCTACTAAAAAAAAAAACGATTTTTTTCATTCGATAAAAAACGACTTCCATATTTATAACGTGTGTCCCAAAACTCTTGAAATCTAGAGTATCTATAATGCGTTCTAACCTTAGTATAAGTTCGACTGTATGTGTCCCTTTCTATCTTTCATAGTTTTTCAATACAGCTATCTTTATTTCTGCGAGTTCTCCATAAAGCTTGTGCTACACTCTAAGAGTGGAACGCGCTGTAGATGCTTAAAACCGGTAAAACGTATGTCGAATCTTCACCCGTGATTGCTTTGGCGGACCAAATAAATCCAGGGCTTTTGTTTTCTGCTTAACTTGAAAAGTTAATTGTTCAATTTAAATTATAAATAATATTAAAATTTGAGGTATAATTTGCAAGTCGTATGCGACTACATTACAAGATTATTGAGACAGACGTTACCACAGCGGAAAACATGAGCGAAACTTATATAAAATGATCTAAGGTCAGTTTGATGTTATACAATATTGTCACAAAGTGACAGAGACGCTTCGAATTAATCAATCAACTTTACTGTAGTAACTGGTCTCTCTCTTTTTGTACAATTTTATATGAAATCATCGTGTCAAAGGGCCCTAAGGCGCAAATAAAACACGCTAAGAAGAATCTGAATTCCTTTGATTTCCAAGCGATCGTCTCCAAGGCGCCCTGTCCCCTATTACATCAAGTTCGTTTAACTAAAATAATTTTCTGAGCCCTTTAACACTTTTTGTAGGTATTTCCTTTATTTAAATCTTTAAATAATGAAATTAACGGTGTAATTAAAACGATATGAATTTTTGCTGCGCCATCTATGAAAATCGAATCGAGCTACATCTTATCGGCGCGCAATTTGAATTTTCTAAATCTAAAAATATTATCGAAGTTGCTGTAAAACGTATTTTTTTGTTGCATTTTTGTTTGTTTTTCGTTGAACTTATAACTTCATTTAATCAAATTATTTCGTTCTTAATTTAATTTGAAATTGTGTTTGAAGACCGCGATCTTCCTAAATGGAACGAAAATTAATTCGTTTATAAGAAACAAAAGAAAACTCTTTATTTAAATCTTTAAATAATGAAATTAATCTATTTTATTTTGTATTTTTTTTGGCAATTGCTTTTAAGCAAAGTTGAATTTTTCTTTGTTTTTCACTTATAACTTTATTTATTTAATTTTTGTAATTCGATTATAAGAAACAAAAGAAAACTCCAATAACGAACGGCGCCGGCGGAGTAAGAAGAAGACGAACAAAAAAACAAAAGACGGATTGTTTAAATGTCAACACTGAGAAGAAGACTAAAGAAGAAACAAAAAAAAAGAAGAAAAGACTGGACGTCGAAATATCCACAAAGCAAACGACAAACAATAAAAAAAAAACAAAAGAAGTTCGGAGTTTCTGGAACGAAAAGAATGAAATCGTCAACACAAAACAAAAGAAGCGTTACTGTAGCTCGAAAAATTAATCCGATAAGAAAAATTAATTAAAGAAACGAAAACATGATTTTCAAAAATTTCGCGCCGGAAGCCGTCTCTTTTTCATTTGTTCTCAGCTTTTCTTTTGTTAACTTCAGTTGTTTCTAAGCGAACGACAATCGACGATCGATCGTATTTTGTTTCCTGTTCATCCTACAATAATTGCGTCATTACACTATTTTAATTGAATATCAGCAAACTCATCGCCTCCTAACTTTGCAATGATTTCGATTTCAAATTATCAAGATATCAAGACAATGGCAAGAATCACATAGAGCGCCATCTCTTGACCAAATGGAAAACAATTTTAATCGAATTTCCTGTGTAACAGCGTACCATCTCTTGACCAAAAATTGTTTAAGTTATTTCTAATTAAATGGAATAATAAAAATAGATTTTATTTATTCGTCCCACAGTCGACCACTAATAGTTCATCGAGCCCTGAAAGATCAGAATGACGTCAGAATTACGTCATTTTTAGGTTATTTTACGTCATTGACGTCATTTGTACCGAAAGTGACCTCAACGTGACAAGTCATACGACACGTATTAATAACGTCGTAAAAGTGACGTCATTAACACGTCAATAGAAAGTTATAAAATGTTTATTTTTGAAAATTATTAGTTTAAATACATTTTCTGGGACTAAACAAAAGGTGTAAATAAATACTTTTAATATTTCTGAAGCCAATTATACTAAAATTAATATTCGAATTGTTAAATTAAGGGAAATAATAACATGTGTATAGTTATAAATACAAGATGGCGCAATTATAGCACTTGGTAATAAATGAAAATCGAAAAATTTGAAACGAACAACGATGTCACGACGAGATCATCTCAAAGTAATTCTCAAGACATAGATAACTTATTATAAAGAAATAACTTGACGTTAAACTTTTGTAAAAAATTTTAATATCTTTGCACTCACGATTTATTTACCACTTTGATTGCATTAAATTACATTACGCATAAAGCAGGCGTAGCAACGCTGGAACAAGAAATACCCCTACATAAATTTGGCTGTAACGTGTTGACGACGTTACTTCATCGTTATTATCACGTCATTATGTCGCTTATTTACGTCACAATTTAATTCAAAGGTGCGTTATCTACATAACGTGATACGGCTTGACGTGTAAAGTGATTAAGACGTCGGTCAGACGTCTTTTGGATGTTAAAATGACGACATTTTAGTGACAAAGATGACGGCTTTATAGCGTCCTTCTCACGTCACTGGGTGTACTAGCTGGGTAGGCCACTACCAAAAAATGTTTCATTATTGAAAAGAAGCAGATAGATAAGGTACCCAAAGTAGCGAAAGTCCGCTAAGCAGAAAATTAAATTATTTTAATTATTTCTTGTACCATTTACATTTTAAATTGAACAACTTTCCAACTTTTTCAAATTAGAATTAAGTGACGCGTTGTTGTCGTGCCGTGCGACGTGCCGGCCGAATCGTTTTAAGTTTATACAATTGTTAACGGGGACAAAATACCAAACCGGCCGGGACCAATGTCTGAAAACGGGACAATCCCGGTTAAACCGGGACGCATGGTAAGATTAAGTATCTACGCTAACTGTAACCGATCTTAAACCTTCGGTTTGAAAGTTCTTTAAAGGGTCGAAGAAATCTTTGACGATCATCACATCATAGACAGCGCTGAATTATGCCATCGATCTCTCAGAAGAATTTATATATATTTTTTTTATCCGTGGTTTGCCCAACGGGGTTCTAAGTCATAGACTTGTCAGGACCTCAGGAGCGGGAATGTATTTTTATTTGGAATGTATATTAATTTTAAAGATGGTGCGAACTTAACAGTGTTTAGTCTAGTGAAATTCTTTTCCCGCACTCTTATCAACAGGGAAAGTTTTTATTGAATTGGAATACTTAAAAATTCGATCACGCAGAGTAATTTTGAATCAATTAAAGTATCGAATTAAATTTAAAACCGATTTTCGAGAGATTATTAGAGATTATAGATAGAGAGAGCGGGAGAGAAGTAAATGAGACGGTGTTCATCGACAATGAAAAATAAAAAAAATATTATGATATGTAGTAATTGGATGGAAATGGCATTGTTGGATAAAACGTAAGTACATCGGAATTTCTTTTAATCTGGCAGCTTTTCGCAACAAATCCAATTCAAAACAAAGCACATATTGTGCTGTGCATACCGTGTAACGTGACGTGGCGTAACAAATTCGTGTTCATCGGCGACGAGCCGCGTGAAAGACGGCTTTATTCATCGTCGTTGTTCTGGGACGACTGTATCGATTACACGGCCGCAAATAATGCATCTCTACTCCAATAATGCCCGTCGTCCATTGGGTATCGCCGAATACCGTAAATTGCGGCCTTATTTAACACTCTGTGGAGGGCCGATTTAATTTATGCCGTTCCGATGCTCGCGCCGACTGCCCTCCAGTCGGCAGTAAATCTATTCGCGTGTTCATTAAGCGAATTAAGCAGTGTACGCAAAGGTTTACACGTAATTAAATCATAGCCCAACGGTTTTACAATTATTACGAGGAGAAGTTGAGATTTAATGAGCTGATCTTGCGTCGCCCCTCCCCAAAAATCCCCGCGCAAATATTTGAACCGACGAGTTCGTTTTTATTTTATCTCTCGGTAATTACAGGCAAAGCAAAAACTGCTTACCTCACGCTAACGTAAAGCACTCGGTTAAATAGAAGAGAAGAGAACACCAGCTTCATTAAAAAAAAACTAAAAAGGTCACTGTAAATTTAAATAAACGAATAAAAAGAGTTTTTTTTTTTTAAAAAGAGAACTACACAGCGGAGAATTTACAATGCTCAAGATTATCGGTCAGCGAAATGCAATGTAATGAGTACATGGCGGATAGAAAAAAGTGTAACACTTTACTATTGCAACGAAGCGGTGCGATGTTATAAATAGATTGTGTACACGCCTCAACATATTTGCCGGCGCAGCGCGTCTAGCTGAAAGTGAACAACCGGTAAGCCAAAGAAATAATGCATTCGTTAGGACGACATGATTAACAATAATGTCGCGGTTGACTGCGATGCTCGGACACGATGCGCACGAGTGAGTGTGCTGCAGAGACGTGTCGTGTTTCTATTTAATTCAAATCAACTAAATTGTTATTTCTAAATTCAAGAAAGAGCTGTTATTAGCTTCTGGAATTATATTCGCGTTGTTACCGTGACGATATTAGACTGATTAATTAAAAATCACGTATAAGCGGGCGGAACATTTAACGCTTCGATTTAGACCCCCGCGTCGAGTCGGACTGCCGCTGTCTCAAACTGGTTTCAAGCAGTTCACTTTTTTAGATCCTCCGTTTGCTAATGAGTTGGTCAGCGGGGCGTCGCGAATGTGAGTCATCAGCATGCGAATGGAAAGCTGGAATAATCTCATACCTATACGCATCTCACACCGTGCGCTTCAGCCCGATAACCTTGGAAAATATTAATTCTCCGCTCATTAGTGATGATAACATTGGAAAAGGAGTTTGAAATTTGTACTGATTAAGAAAGAAACCTTTCACAATGAAAATTACTTCAAACTATTTACTATACTAACAGTTTTGTTACTTGCAGTTCAAGGTCACGTTGCGTTCTTTGCCGAGATTCATTTGTAAATAACCATAATTCAATCCAAATAACTTTTAAAAGTAGAGAGATTCAAAGAAAAGTATGTCTGTTTTTGAATCAAAACACGTTTGGATCACGATTTTGTGAGCGAAATAAAGCACCTAAAATAAAAAAAAAATAAAAATAAAAGATTTGTCATTGCTACTTTTTTTATGGCCTGTATTTTTAAACTTTAATATCAACTATTAACTGTCTGTAAATTGTCAATTATTTTTCCTGTCCCTCTTTTACTTACCATGCGATCTGATTTTTAATTTCTGCCTTTTGTGCTTTTGTGTTCATGGACGATCATCATTTTTTCATTTTTCTTCAACGCAGATTTATCACTTTCTTTTTATTTAAGTGTTTTGTTGCTAAATTGTTCTTTTTTTTTAATGTCACTGTAAATCAAACTTTTGTTCTTCTTTGTATCAACAGCAGTTCTCTTCCTTCCACATCGCCCTCTAATGTTTCACGTTCGATTGTCAATCGTTTCTTATCAATCGATTCTCTTTTACATCTCGATTTCTCTATATTTTTTTTTCTTGTGCGATTGCCGTTTGTTTTCTTCATTCATTCATTCAACTGCCGATTATTTTTTAATCGCAGCCGTCTCAATCGATTTTCTCATGTTCTTCTTTTGCATTGCGATTTTTCGTTCTTCACGTTTTTTTTTCTTTTCTTCTCGGATGATTAACTGCTGCCTGTCAATTATTGTCAGTTATATTTCCCGTCTCTCTTTTATTCACTATTTCACAATTTTATTTTATTTTTGCCCTTTTGTGTTCATCGTCGTCTTTATTAATTTTTCTTTAACGCAGTTTTTATTTTAGTGTTTTGTTTTTAAATTGTTCTTTCGTTTTATTTATTTTTTAATTGTTGCTGTCTCAATTGACTTTCTAATGTTTTTCTTTTGCGTTCCGATTTATACACGCTTTTCTTTATCTATTACTTTCTTTATTTCATATTTCATTTCGACTTGCTGCAGATTATCGTTATTCTTTCTTTTTTTTTAAAAAACGATCGTTGTTTGTTTCATTTTCGTTTCTAGCGTTCTTCTTTTGTTTCGAGAATTAGTTGTTTTCGTTCTTTTCGTGAACCGATCGTCGCGTTGCTTGTTTCAGTTTTCGTTCGTCCCAATTATTGGCGGTTTTCTTTTTTTTTCTTCTTTTTTTTGTGAAAGGCGATCGTTTCGCGATGACTTTCGTTCATTCGAGTGATTCTAGTTTGTTTTTATTTCCGACTTGCTGCAGATTATCGTTGTTCTTTCTTTTTTCTAAACGATAATAATAAGAATAATAATAATAGGACTTTATTTGTCATATTACATATACGATATATGTTGTTTGTTTCATTTTCGTTTCTGGCGATCTTCTTTTGTTTTGAGAATTAGTTGTTTTCATTCTTTTCGTCGCATTGCAACTTTTATTCAGCTGAATACAGTTCAGCTAAATACAAACGAAAGAAGAAAAAAAAATCGGTTAAAAATGAGTGGTTGAACAGTGCATGGTATGTTAGGCAATCTCAAGGTCAAGCCAAATCAATTGAACTGCATCTATCTAATCAATTGAAGCAAGAAACTGAAAATGCAAAAAAATGAAAGTAGAAATCAATTAAAACCAATCTCAAGGTCAACTCAATTCGAATGAACTGCAGCTAACTATTCAATCGAAGAAAAAAATTCAAAGAAAAATGAAAAACGATTAAGGTGAACTTCGACCGATCTCAAGGTCAACCCAACCCGACTCAACAACTGTACTCGATTCTATTCAACCCGGGCAAAAAAATAAAATGAAAAAAAATCAATAAAAAGATTAAAACAAAAAATTAAAACTAGACTTTAAATCCAAAAAAGAATACATTTTATAATATCAACCCAATCCAATCCAGCTAACTTCAGGCAAGCCATATAAAAAATTTTAAAAAATGTTAAAATTTGCACATGAATTAAAAATCTTCGAAAAAAAGAGATTAAAAGCAAAAATTAAAGCGAATTTCGAGGAACGTCAAGGTCAACCCAACCCAACTCAACAACTGAACTCGGTCCTATTCAACCCAGGCAAAAAAATAAAAATAAAATAACAATTAAAGCTGATTTTAAACCCAAAAGACAAAAACATTTTCCAGGTCAACCCAATCCAACCGAGCTCCACGTAACTTGTAACTTGCTTCTAACAATAAAGCAAATTAAAAAATTAAAAAAAGGACATTAAAAGTAAAAAAAAATGTCAAGATTATACGTGAATTAAAATGAAGCTCAAGAAATCTCAAGGTCAATCCGACCAACTAATTAATATGTTATATCGTATTTTAGTTTCTACTAGTTGTAATGTAATTGGACTTGTTCTGAAAACTGTGTAAATCAGAGGATTAATAAACAAACAAACAAACAACCTAACTCCATTTAACATAAGTAAAAAATTTAAAATTGTTTAAAAAAATGTTAAAAAATAGAAATCATTTAAAATGTTAAAGTTTACTCGACTGACCTCAACAAAACTCGATTTAACAAAAGAAAAAATAAATAAAAATTACAAGAAATTTAATTAAAAGAAAAAGAGTGCTAAAAATTAAAAAAGAACAATTAAAATGACGCTCAAGGAATTTCTGCGTCAATATTACCCAGCCTAGTTCTATTCAATTCAAGCAAAATATTAAAAAAAAAGAAAATTAAAAATAAGAAAACTAAAAGTAAGTTGAATGTCAAATTTAAATTTTCCGTGTTACAGAGTTGTCCTTCACAGCCAAATAGAAATTAATTCGCCTATTTAGGTCGCTGGTTGCAATTGTAAAAAAAAAGTGAAGTGGAACGGTTACCAAGAGTTAGCCCACTTGATGGTAAATCGCCGCGGTTGGCAACACTGTTAATCACCCAACGTGCCATCTATTGAACGACGGTGATGGAACTTCCCGATTGTGTTTTCTGTTTTGTTTCAAAGTGGACTTACATTTTATGAAAGGCGACAAGCAAGTGCAAGAAATACAAACGTGGCATAGAGAAAAACGATAAAAAAAGCCATAAACTTTTACTGCCCTCAGTCGCGTAATGTAATTAGCCTTCACTAAAGTTAACATTCTACATTAAATTATCTCAACAACTTACAACAGAAGTAGAGGGGGAGCAAAAATGATTAATACGTGTGAAGTTGCAGATTAGTTAACTTATAGGTATCATCATAGGATATGGAAACCTGTGCCCCCCCTCAAAAAAAAACTGACTGTCTCTTTTTTTTTGTATTGCAAAAAATCGATTTTCGATCTGTCAAAGTATTAAATTTTTGGAGCTGTCATTTTTTGACGCATTACTATTATAACTCCTAATATGCATGGCATTTAGCTTTAGCATAACCTCCAAAACTTCAAGGGCATGTAAATATGATTGGAACGTCATGTGATGGATTTCTTTTTTTGGCCGCAGGTTAACAAAGGTGCAACTTCACCTTTTCTCGCCACAAATTTATAGGTTAACAAAGGTGCAACTTCACACATGTCAAGTCCTTTCTGTTCGCACTGTATTTGCACCTTTGCGTGCGTTATTCTATTGCACTCACTTTTTGATATTGATTACTGATTACGCGTGCTCTATATTTTTACCGCAAAAAAATATACAAAAATTTAAGAGTGCAAGCAAATTTATTAATCCGTTCATTATTAAACTCTCTGAGAGTCAGCCAGGGCCGTATGTAATTAATTTTTGAGGTGGCAACACAGCAACTTTAGGGTATGTATGTAAACCTGTGCACCCTCTCAAAAAAAAAACTGGCTGTCTTTTTTTTTGTATTGCAAAAAATCGATTTTCGATCTGTCAAAGTATTAAATTATTGGAGCTGTCATTTTGTGACGCATTACTATTATAACTCCTAATATGCATAGCATTTAGCATAACCTCCAAAACTTCAAAGGCATGTGAATATGATTGGAACGTCATGTGATGGATTTTTTTTTTGGCCGCAGGTTAACAAAGGTGCAACTTCACTTTTTCTCGCCACAAATTTATAGGTTAACAAAGGTGCAACTTCACACATGTCAAGTCATTTCTGTTCGCACTGTATTTGCACCTTTGCATGCGTTATTCTATTGCACTCTCTTATTGATACTGATTAGTGATTACGCGTGTTCTATATTTTTACCACAAAAAAAAATATACAAAAATTTAAGATTGCAAACAAATTTATTAATCCATTCATTATTAAACTCTCTGAGAGCCAAGCCAGCCAGGGCCGTATGTAATTAATTTTTGAGGTGGCAACACAGCAACTTTAGGGTATGTATGTAAACCTGTGCGCCTCCTCAAAAAAAAAAACTGGCTGTCTCTTTTTTTTGTATTGCAAATCGATTTTCGATCTGTCAAAGTATTAAATTCTCTGAGAGTCAGCCAGGGCCGTATGTAATTAATTTTTGAGGTGGCAACACAGCAACTTTAGGGTATGTATGTAAATCTGTGCCCCCCCCCCTCCCAAAAAAAAAACTGTCTTTTTTTGTATTACAAAAAATCGATTTTCGATCTGTCAAAGTATTAAATTATTGGAGCTGTCATTTTTTGACGCATTACTATTTTAACTCCTAATATGCATGACATTTAGCATAACCTCCAAAATTTCAAGGGCATGTAAATATGATTGGAACGTCATGTGATGGATTACTTTTTTTGGCCGCAGGTTAACAAAGGTGCAACTTCACTTTTTCTCGCCACAAGTTTATAGGTTAACAAAGGTGCAACTTCACACACGTCAAGTCATTCCTGTCCGCACTGTATTTGCACCTTTGCGTGCGTTATTCTATTGCACTCACTTATTAGCATGATTACTGGTTATGCGTGTTCCATATTTTTACCACAAAAAAATATACAAAAATTTAAGATTGGAAGCAAATTTATTAATCCGTTCATTATTAAACTCTCTGAGAACCAAGCCCGGCCAGGGCCGTATGTAATTAATTTTTGAGGTGGCAACGCTGCAACTTTCCCCCGAACAAAACCTCCTCGCCTTCTCGTCGAGAGCAAGCAAAACCGTTTAAAATTCATAATCGAAGTTGTTTGAAAACGCGAAAACAGGCCAGGCTCTGTACACCCAAGCGGAATTAATTAGTGTCAACTTGTCGGTGGCGGCAATTTCAACGTCGGCGAATAGTTTAATAATTAACGGAACGGCGCGCAACCTGTCAGAATTTCAGCTTTCCCGAACTTTCCCGCGCGCACCCTCCACTCATTATCAGCTGCCGCGTAGGTGCTTTCCCGGTTTTTGTGTGCGGGGAAATGTCGGCGCCCTTGTTAACAACTATCGACAACACGTGTTAACGCACGCGGGGGAACCCATCGATTCTTTATAATGGATTTGGTTTCGAAGGAAGGCGACGTGCGGTGTATGTACATAAACACACATTGTCAGAGGCCGGTTTGATTGTTATTATAAACTCATATTTTATAAATGACAGCAGGCATTAGGGTGAATTAAATGCGTCAAGGGGGCGAATTGATTATCTGAAATGGGAATCGAGTTTATCATACATATATTTTATTTTAGTGTTTTGTTTCTAAATTGTTCTTTTGTTTTGCTTTCTTTTTAAATGTCACTGTAAGTCAAACTTTTGTTCTTCTTAGTATCAACAGCAGTTCTCTTCCTTCCACATCGCCCTCTAATGTTTCACGTTCGATTGTCAATCGTTTCTTATCAATCGATTCTCTTTTACATCTCGATTTCTCTATATTTTTTTTTTTTGTGCGATTGCCGTTTGTTTTCTTCATTCATTCATTCAACTGCCGATTATTTTTTAATTTCATTGCCGATTATTTCACAATTTTATTTGTTTGTTTTTTGCTTTTTGTGTTCATCGTCATCTTAATTAATTTTTCTTTAACGCAATTTTTATTTTAGTGTTTTGTTTTTAAATTGTTCTTTCGTTTTATTTATATCTTTAATTGTTGCTGTCTCAATTGATTTTTTAATGTTGTTCTTTTGCGTTCCGATTTATACACGCTTTTCTTTATCTATTATTATCTTTCTTTATTTCATATTTCATTTCGACTGGCTATAGATTATCGTTATTCTTTCTTTTTTTTTTAAAAAAAAAAACGATAGTTGTTTGTTTCATTTTTGTTTCTGGCGATCTTCTTTTGTTTTGAGAATTAGTTGGTTTCGTTCTTTTCGTGACCCGATCGTCGCGTTGCTTGTTTCTGTTTCGGTTCGTCCCTTATTATTGGCGGTTTTCTTTTTTTCCTCTTCTTTTTTTTGTGAAAGGCGGTCGTTTCTCAATGGCGTTCGCTCATTCGAGTGATCGTAATTTGTTTCTATTTCCGACTTGCTGCAGATTATCGTTGTTCTTTCTTTTTTTTAAAAAAACGGTCGTTGTTTGTTTCATTTTCGTTTCTGGCGATCTTCTTTTGTTTCGAAAATTAGTTGTTTTCGTTCTTTTCGTCGCGTTGCAACTTTTACTCAGCTGAATTTAGTTCAGCTAAATACAAACGAAAGAAGAAGAAGAAGAAAAAAATTCAACCCAGGCAAAAAAATAAAAGGAAAAAGGCAATTAAAAAAATTAAGGGGTCGAATTGATTATCTGAAATGGGAATCGAACTTATCATAATACCTGTCGGATGTACTTGTTTACAGAAGTATAAAAAAATCTTAAAAACCTAATCGTAAACCAATGAAATTGTTTTATCAATACTCGAACCGAGCTCTGAATAGGTTAGTTTGAAGGTAAACAGTTTAAAAAGAGTTTTGCAGTACACGCGAACCGTGGTTGAAAAGAAATTAAATTGAGTTCGAAAGATTTTGTATCATACGAATAATTCCGGAAAATTTTTCCTTGTGTAATTAGGGCTTTACACTGCTTTACTTTTCTTGTGTAATTAGGGCTTTACACGAAAGCTTCTGTTTTAGTTTGAATCTACGCGTTGTCCTATAATATGAGCATACGTCCGTCTCAGCTGTTTGATTGGCCAGCACAGTGGCTTTATTACTTATCGTGCTACATTATCGACACCCTTACGTTTGTCCATCCCTCGCAGAGTTCTGGACATTTCCTCTGGACAGGTGATTAACACGAACAGCTGACACGAGGCAGAAATTTACTATTTATTTAGTTCTGAATTTCAAACACTTTCAAAACGTTAATTTATAATAATTAATTAGGGCCCTTTGCTTAGTGATAGTTTAACATTAATCTTTCGCTTTTTTCCCTTCGTAGCAAGTATTTTGTTAGTCAACCGCAGGGTATTAACCATTCTCCTGATCATCCGCAGGGTATTAACCATTCTCCTGGTCATCCGCAGGATACGAACCGTACCCCTATTTAGTGTATTCATACAATAGGAACAAATGTTTTTGTAATTGTTACTACGGGAATAAATTGAAGATTAAGGTTAAACTGTGACTGTGAGAAAATGGGCCCTAGTGATTAAGAGAGGTCGACTAAAACGAAATTATCAGAAATTATTAGTCGGACGGTGACCAAAACGAGCTGCTTCAAAGTAAACCCAATAAACAATTGGAATCATATTTTACTATCTTCGATGCAGGGGTCACAGTTTTTTTTTTTTTTTTTAATCTTGAAGTTATCTTCCAGAGCATAGCATAATTTATTTATGCGACTCTCAGAAGATATTATTACTCGAGTGCGATCGATCGCTATACCCACTCTTTTAAAGCGTGATTTATGGCGCCCCCGGCGATAAAATTTGTGACATGTTGACAATGGTGCTTAACTTCTTGATCGATCCGCGCGCTCTCTCTCTCTCTCTCTCTCAAACAAGAACCGTGAACAAAAGGAAACCGGAACATTAGTTCTATTTGTAAACAGACGTTGTGCTGTGTTTCGCCGCGGGGAAGGTTCTCCGAGTACAAAAATCTTTTAAAACGAAACAAAATGGAAAACGTCTGATGCATTTGCTCGCTGAAGGATACGAGGGAAGTTGACGAATTATTATCCTTTGTCAGGGGAGTAACAGAAAATCTGGAAACTTGTAACTGCAGCACGCAAAGCTTCAAGTTTTCACCACATCAGGCCCTCAGCGATTATTATTTTTTTGATGCTGGTTATATTTATATTTATTTACACTTAGTTTTCAAGTTTGCGCGCTACTTTTCATTCGCTGTTACCTCAGTGAAGATGGAACGATGTAAAGACGAAAGTGAGCGGATGCCTAGTTAAGCACAATTCTGCACTAATTAGGAGCCTGTGATTTATTCAGGTAAGTTAAGCGAATTAACATTTTTTGTTTCGTCTTACAGACTCTTGTAGACTCTTAGCCTTGGACGATCTTGATTTTTTGTGTTGGACGTACTTCTTATTGTCACCGCCTTACTAGCAGTCCAAGCGTGTGCGGAAATAGCAAAGACTGAGCGATTATGGTAGTGCGATCGCTTAAGCGAGACAAAAGACGGTGTAGAGGTAGGATGTTGACCATCTTAAGCAAGAAACTGGGTTTGCAAAAATATCACACCAAAGGGTTTATATTCTGTAGTTGACCAGCAAAATACACTACAGTGGCTTAGAGTGGTTAATACCTTGCGGTTGACCAGGAAGCAGCTTGCTAAAAAGGAACGGTTAATATCCTGCGGGTGACCCGCAGAACACTTGCCGGGAAGGAACGGCGGGTTGACCATGCCAAGTAGGAAAGGCTCCGCGTAATTACCGGTTCATTACAATTCCGAATAGCTCCATCTATGAGAATGTTGTTGAACTAAATATTGAGCGAACTTTGGCGCGAAAATTGGAGTTCGCACTGTAAGACTTGTCTCTCCCTCTGCAGATTTCGTTTAAATTCAGATAATTTCCGAAAACAACTTTTCTGCAGATCTTACCAAATTTTTAGTTGTAAGGAAACGCCAATTTTTCTTACTTCAAATTTTTAACAGCAAGATTGGCAGAACTGATTCGGTTAAAAACAAGTTCTACCAACCTTGGGGGTATCTGTAGGTATCTCCACCAGTGGGAGAGAGTGGGCGCGCATTCAGCGGATGCGTTGCTTACCCAGCATTCGTTTGTGATTGGCTGTTACCTTCATGTGAGCCAATCATAATCGATTGCTGAGTAAGCAACTCAGCCGCTGAACGCGCTCAATTTTTTAACTCCAGATTTTGAGAGGCAAATTTGCATTCGTGTCAATTTGCATTGAACGAAATTATCCTCAACGTTAATTATTATTAGAAAATACTTTTTAAACTTTAAGTGGACACTATTAAATTTGTCGGATCGACAGTGAAACGTTGAGTACTCTTTCCAATCTTAATAGAGCCCGTTAAAAGTTTGAAAACTGGGAGCTTAAGAAATTTTCTGTGGCTCCATCTATTGAAACTGCTATTAAATTCGAATAACCTCGCAATTTTCAGAGAGACTTCTCTGCTACTTTTATGAAAGCTTTGAGATTTATTAACGGAAACGTTTTCTTTCCGACATTTGATTTATCTTCCAATTACGAATAGTAAAGCCTGAATTTCTGAGTAGATACTGAATAGCTTTTAGTGGCGCCATCTAGGAAAACTCTCTCACGTACGATTTGAGCGGTAAATATGAATTAAACGAGCTTCTTCGAATGTTGATTTCGTTGGAAGTCGAGCACAAGACTCGCTACAACAGACCGGTTTTTTAAACAATGACTTTTTGTCCACCGGGAAATCTTGTTTTAAATTGTGACGCCTTGAAAATTGAAAATAGGCAACCCATTCTACTTCAATGTAAAAACAAGCATACGAAATTATATCTGATTTCCGATTTGATTGAAGGGTTGTCCATTGTAAAATCTTCAAGGAGCACTATGTGAAATGGGCGGCCTGTATAATTAATAGTACATAAAAAAAAATTGAGGATGATTAAAATAATCATCCTCCAGAAACAAATGTGTAACTGGAATTTCGTAATTGTAAATAATAACTCAGATCGTTAATGGATTTCTCAACTAGAAACATTTTGTACCTTCAAGTTTCGAATAGTTTGTTGCAGCTCCGTCTACGAACATTTTTCCGAACTACGTTTTTGTTTTCGATTGTTAATTATTTATAAAGTTGTGATGACACTTGAACGTTCATTTCGTTGTGAGTTTCGAGACGAGAGGGTCGTCCATGCGTAAGTGATTTAAAATCATGTTTTTCATAACATACTTCGTTTGTTATTAATTTTCGCAGTGGCGTCGCGTCGCGTCGGTCAAGGGCTTCATGAATATTATCCCACTGTACCCTAACGTCTTTTAATACACCACAAAGGGGGTCGCCGATTAATTGATTAATGAACGTCCACCGTTCAGTTCAAGATATACAAAGCAGATAGCTGAAAATAACCGGCAAGTTTACGAGCATATAGATCATCACGGCATTAGCTTACGCCGGTTGTAAAATGCAAATTTATGCAGTTATAAGTTTACGGCCTCAAATAACAAATTAATGGTTTAATCTGCATGTATTATGGCGAAGTGGCACGGTGTACCTAAGTATATCTTCATAACGCTGACGCTGTTCGATATGTTTATTCAGGAACCCGGGAATTTTATGTTCGTAATTAAAAAAAAATGTAAGATCAGTATTACTTAATCGCATGCTTCAATAATCGCTTGTCTTTGTTTTGTCTACGGCATTGCAATTACAATTCATTCATGTTTGTTAATCGTGTTATGTTTTCATGTTGTGTTGTAGCTATTTATTTTATTTTATGCATTTTTGGGATATTTGTGAAGCACTAGCATTTTTGTTTACGTTATTAGTTTGGTAATATGATATGGGGGCGTGTTTAGTCTCGGCAGGACATAAATGGCAGAGACGGCAGTCTCCCGAGGGATAGCGCGGAGGGCGAAACGTGGGCCACGGATGGGTCTGGTGATGTATGTGGTGGCCGCGGTGTGTTGCCGGACATGAGATAGAGAGATAGAGGGTGTCTGTTATGCGGAGGTATTCTGGTAGCAGAATATTGTCCGGGACGCGATCCGGGGCGTTGACCAGAGAATGGTACCGTGCACCAGCATACGGTATCGTGGCTCTTGCGGCGGCGTGCAAGCAGCGCTGATGAAGAGCACGGTACCGGCAAAGCAATCAGCTGTATGTATTCTGCATTCTTTGTGAGTGGGAATTCGGTTGATTGCATTCCTGACCAGGTGATGGCATTGAGCTATCCAGCAAGGTCTGACGTGATGATGTTATTGGACTGGTACGGAGTGGCGCTTGACACTCACGCAGTCGGTGCATCAACTGATCCTAAGAACGTATGCTCGGGAGGCAAGGTATGCTAATATCCATCGGGAGGGCTGGGTTTTGTATCCACAAGTGAATGTGGGGGGTAATGCATGCGGAGATAAGAAGTCAACGTGCGAGGATGACTTCCCCAGTATCCAATATCATCATGAGGGAGCTACAGCTTCTAGATTCGCCGCTGGAGCAGGTGGAATGTTTCATTTTACTGAATAGATTACTTATAATTTGCATGGTCCTTATCGAATTGGAATGCGATCCCCGGAAGCTAAGACGTTTACCTTCAGCGCCTGTTGCGGTCAGGGAAGCGAGAAGGAAAGAAAGAAAGAAAGAAAGAACATTAGTAATGACAGACCTAACCAATGGTGAGTGAATGTTTATTGTAACTCCGTCCTCAGATAATATTGTTTGTCTATAATATTTAAACAAAAAAAATCTAGCCAATAATAGTTGCTTCAATTATTAAAAAAAACAGTTGTAGCAACTAGTGTTTCAATAAGGTCGAGACTCTTTCATGAACTAGATTTCGGGTAGTTTTATTTTCATTCTCTGCTGGGCATCCGTTCACCCTGACGCCTCCATTCTCACCTTTATTCCACGCCCATCTTCACTGAGCAGTTCGAGGGATTTTATTTTAATAATAATTATTACAGAATGAACAAATGCATTATTTCTGTGCATTCTATTTCTAAGGACGATAATAATCAAGAGATTTAAAGTCTGGGAAAATAGAAAAGGACTCAATTTATTGTTAAGACTAAACAACGTTATAAATTTCCCACGCCCATCTTCACTGAGCTGTTCGAGGGATTTTATTTTAATAATTATTATTACAGAATGAACAAATGCATTATTTCTGTGCATTCTATTTCTAAGGACGATAATAATCAAGAGATTTAAAGTCTGGGAAAATAGAAAAGGACTTAATTTATTGTTAAGACTAAAAAACGTTATAAATTTCCCACGCCCATCTTCACTGAGCTGTTCGGGGGATTTTATTTTAATAATTATTATTACAGAATGAACAAATACATTATTTCTGTGCATTCTATTTCCAAGGACGATAATAATCAAGAGATTTAAAGTCTGGGAAAATAGAAAAGGACTTAATTTATTGTTAAGACTAAACAACGTTATAAATTTCCCACGCCCATCTTCACTGAGCTGTTCGAGGGATTTTATTTTAATAATTATTATTACAGAATGAACAAATGCATTATTTCTGTGCATTCTATTTCCAAGGACGATAATAATCAAGAGATTTAAAGTCTGGGAAAATAGAAAAGGACTTAATTTATTGTTAAGACTAAAAAACGTTATAAATTTCCCACGCCCATCTTCACTGAGCTGTTCGAGGGATTTTATTTTAATAATTATTATTACAGAATGAACAAATGCATTATTTCTGTGCATTCTACTTCCAAGGACGATAATAATCAAGAGATTTAAAGTCTGGGAAAATAGAAAAGGACTCAATTTATTGTTAAGACTAAACAACGTTATAAATTTCCCACGCCCATCTTCACTGAGCTGTTCGAGGGATTTTATTTTAATAATTGTTATTACAGAATGAACAAATGCATTATTTCTGTGCATTCTATATCCAAAGACGACAATAATCAAGAGATTTAAAGTCTAGGAAAATAGAAAAGGACTTAATTTATTGTTAAGACTAAACAACGTTCTAAATTTTCCACGCCCATCTTCACTGAGCTGTTCGGGGGATTTTATTTTAATAATAATTATTACAGAATTAACAAATGCATTATTTCTGTGCATTCTATATCCAAAGACGATAATAATCAAGAGATTTAAAGTCTAGGAAAATAGAAAAGGACTTAATTTATTGTTAAGACTAAACAACGTTCTAAATTTTCCACGCCCATCTTCACTGAGCTGTTCGGGGGATTTTATTTTAATAATAATTATTACAGAATTAACAAATGCATTATTTCTGTGCATTCTATTTCCAAGGACGATAATAATCAAGAGATTTAAAGTCTGGGAAAATAGAAAAGGACTTAATTTATTGTTAAGACTAAACAACGTTCTAAATTTTCCACGCCCGTCTTCACTGAGCTGTTCGGGGGATTTTATTTTAATAATAATTATTACAGAATTAACAAATGCATTATTTCTGTGCATTCTATATCCAAAGACGATAATAATCAAGAGATTTAAAGTCTAGGAAAATAGAAAAGGACTTAATTTATTGTTAAGACTAAACAACGTTCTAAATTTTCCACGCCCATCTTCACTGAGCTGTTCGGGGGATTTTATTTTAATAATAATTATTACAGAATTAACAAATGCATTATTTCTGTGCATTCTATTTCCAAGGACGATAATAATCAAGAGATTTAAAGTCTGGGAAAATAGAAAAGGACTTAATTTATTGTTAAGACTAAACAACGTTCTAAATTTTCCACGCCCATCTTCACTGAGCTGTTCGGGGGATTTTATTTTAATAATAATTATTACAGAATTAACAAATGCATTATTTCTGTGCATTCTATTTCCAAGGACGATAATAATCAAGAGATTTAAAGTCTAGGAAAATAGAAAAGGACTTAATTTATTGTTAAGACTAAACAACGTTCTAAATTTTCCACGCCCATCTTCACTGAGCTGTTCGGGGGATTTTATTTTAATAATAATTATTACAGAATTAACAAATGCATTATTTCTGTGCATTCTACTTCCAAGGACGATAATAATCAAGAGATTTAAAGTCTGGGAAAATAGAAAAGGACTCAATTTATTGTTAAGACTAAACAACGTTATAAATTTCCCACGCCCATCTTCACTGAGCTGTTCGAGGGATTTTATTTTAATAATTGTTATTACAGAATGAACAAATGCATTATTTCTGTGCATTCTATATCCAAAGACGACAATAATCAAGAGATTTAAAGTCTAGGAAAATAGAAAAGGACTTAATTTATTGTTAAGACTAAACAACGTTCTAAATTTTCCACGCCCATCTTCACTGAGCTGTTCGGGGGATTTTATTTTAATAATAATTATTACAGAATTAACAAATGCATTATTTCTGTGCATTCTATATCCAAAGACGATAATAATCAAGAGATTTAAAGTCTAGGAAAATAGAAAAGGACTTAATTTATTGTTAAGACTAAACAACGTTCTAAATTTTCCACGCCCATCTTCACTGAGCTGTTCGGGGGATTTTATTTTAATAATAATTATTACAGAATTAACAAATGCATTATTTCTGTGCATTCTATATCCAAAGACGATAATAATCAAGAGATTTAAAGTCTAGGAAAATAGAAAAGGACTTAATTTATTGTTAAGACTAAACAACGTTCTAAATTTTCCACGCCCATCTTCACTGAGCTGTTCGGGGGATTTTATTTTAATAATAATTATTACAGAATTAACAAATGCATTATTTCTGTGCATTCTATTTCCAAGGACGATAATAATCAAGAGATTTAAAGTCTGGGAAAATAGAAAAGGACTTAATTTATTGTTAAGACTAAAAAACGTTATAAATTTCCCACGCCCATCTTCACTGAGCTGTTCGAGGGATTTTATTTTAATAATAATTATTACAGAATGAACAAATGCATTATTTCTGTGCATTCTACTTCCAAGGACGATAATAATCAAGAGATTTAAAGTCTGGGAAAATAGAAAAGGACTTAATTTATTGTTAAGACTAAACAACGTTCTAAATTTTCCACGCCCATCTTCACTGAGCTGTTCGGGGGATTTTATTTTAATAATAATTATTACAGAATTAACAAATGCATTATTTCTGTGCATTCTATATCCAAAGACGATAATAATCAAGAGATTTAAAGTCTAGGAAAATAGAAAAGGACTTAATTTATTGTTAAGACTAAAAAACGTTATAAATTTCCCACGCCCATCTTCACTGAGCTGTTCGAGGGATTTTATTTTAATAATAATTATTACAGAATGAACAAATGCATTATTTCTGTGCATTCTACTTCCAAGGACGATAATAATCAAGAGATTTAAAGTCTGGGAAAATAGAAAAGGACTTAATTTATTATTAAGACTAAACAACGTTATAAATTTCCCTTTTACGACTTAATCGGGTTGCGGAAGCAATACGCAGCAAATCCGTTTCTTTCTTTCTCTTTTTTTCCGCCAAACGAAGTCAAGCCGCAAAAAGCGAGGGCCAAATCCGAATAAATTCCCAGGCGAGAAAGTTCCTTTTGCGAAGGCGGCGCGGCGGCGGCGTGAACGAATGTGCTAAGTTGGAAGTGCCTTTAAAATAAATCTCCGCCAAGCAAATTATCTCCGCCGCACAGTTAAGGTAACTTAAAAGGCGAGGGATGGAAGAGCGGATGGGGGGTTGAAGCAACTAACAGCCCCCGCAACGTGATGTTATTACGACCTATAACGTCACACGGCTTAACGTCCTAATAACTCCGCTCAGATTCTACAGTCGTAAAATACATTATTCAGTTTAATTACTTAAGACTATTTAAGCGCTCGCGGGTGGCGGTGTAATTTTTCAACTTGGTTAATAACTCAAGAGGCCTTCTTTGATTTTCTAATTAGCGGGGGCTTTCCCGCATCCCTTACGACGTCACACCACACCACACCACACCAAGCAGCCCTAAGCAAGCAAACACAAGAAGACGGCCGGATCGAATAAGCTCAAGACCTACTTAAATCAGAGATAAAAAGCCGAGTTACATGTAAATCTTTCGACGGGCGACGCTTCCGGGGGATGGGAGGGGGGGGGGGCGAGCTTAGAATTCCGCCCCCACGCCTCCGGACTCTCTAAGACGGCCGTTTCCTTACGTTAAATGTTGCCTGGTTATTCCGCTACATAACTCCGGCTTGACTGTATTATGTCAGCGTAATTCCGTGAGCTTTTAAGCTTCGCCCGAGTTAAGCTCCTTTTTTGTTTGCCGGATCTAATTTTCAGTTGAATACGGAACCGGAATTGCTGCGGAAATGTGAACGTAAACGTAACAGATGAAAACGCTTTTTGCTTTCTTTTTCCTTCCTCTCTCGTTGTTGCTTGCTTTCTGATATTTTGATAAAGCAAACTCGTTTTCAAGCTGTAAAGCTGAAGGAGCTTTGAACCAAATCGTCGCAGCTTATTTTTATATTTTAGGTGTAACTTTTTCTGAAAAAAAAAATGAAAAGAAAAAGAAAACGCTACGCAAGTAGTAATTATTAAAGTAAGATCAGTTCTGATCGCGGTTACTGTTAAACCAGATTATTGGTCAAAACAATAGTTCGGGACGTTCCCATAAGAGGGAGCTAGTGTGTACATTTTGTGACCGTTGTTATGTTAAAACCGTAATACAGCTTGTGTTTGTAATTTCGATATATACAGTCTGTATGATTTTGTAAAGGCCCGGAAAATTGATCATAATATATTTTATTAGAAATTTTAATTTAGTTTTTTGTTTAAAAATTACTATGGGTGGCATTTAATCTATTTCATTTTAATATAAACTTTCCCAGTAGATAAGAGCTGGACACGAAACGTTACAGTCTAAACAAATAAAAATAAAACGAAGTAAATGCTTCTGCTTGAACTTTTTTTAAAGTAAGCCAGCCAATATTTGGAGAAACTTAAATTCTAAACTACTGTGCTCGTAGTACAGTTGAGACCTTTCATGAGAGGAATTGGATAATGATTTACAATTGAATTTTTTTCAAGTAATTCAGCCTTAAAAAAATTAATAATTGAAGAAGAAACATTTGCTTACTTTTTTACCTATTTTCCATTACCTTCAGATCGCATTACCCGGCGAAACCGTGCGAATAAGTCCTGTACCCCGCCGGCGCCGTACTAAATTAAATTTAAAAGCCTATTTAAGTTGCCCCCTGATTTAGGGAACCTTAGTAACGCCTACAGATTAAGTGAGGAGAGGTGGAAGTTATAACGTTTTAACATTTAAGGACCGTGGCTTGAAAGATTGGAAAATTAAGAAGTATTCACCCATCCGCTTAATTATGCGGTTGTTTCTGTCATACCAATTTAAAATCCCTTTAAGCATACACGAGTGAGCGTGTGAGTTTGTGCCTCGATGACCAGAATTCAATCGAAAACCCCCAGGGAATCCCAGAGTCTCTGTTACTTCGTTCCGCCCGAAAAGGTATTGTATTACAATGTTCTGTGTTTTTCTTTAAAATTTCTTTAAACTTAAATTTTACTTTTATAATTTCTTTTGTACTTTTTTATTTCTTTTTTGTATCAATTTAATTTGTTGCACAATAAATCCGCGAGGGATTTTATTCGTAGTGTAGTTTCGGAGCTCAATAACCGCCTTTCGAAAGAGTTATTAGGTGACATCAACTGTTCCTGAGAACGTACAATCGGGAGGCAAGGTACTCTAACATCCATCGGGAGTGGTGGGTTTCAATTAGCCAGGTTCGGTAATTTCCACAAAAATTGCCTGGCGGCAGTTTGCTGCCTATTATTCAAAATTGTCCTTAACTCATTTAAAGCACGCTACCTGCCCAGATAGAAAATTCCAGGAAAATCATTTTTTATCATATTGTGGCAATCTAATGCTAATCCAATAGTCTTACGTTCATCAGAGCCTGGCGCCTCAAGTCCCGACGCTTCGAGAACATCTGTCTGCTTTGCAAGACAGAATTTTTTCGGCGAAGACAATTCGATGATAGACTGTGCGGCCTCGAATCTTCGTCGGCGAGGGCATGTCGTATTAAATTATTTTAAAAATAGAGAGAGAATTCCGTCTCGCGAAGCAGACAGATGTTCTCGAAGCGCCGAAACTTGTGGCGCCGGGCTCTGATGCACGTAAGGCTAACACGTCACGCATTAGATCGTCAAAATATTAGAGAAAATTCTTTTCTCTTTTCAGCCACATGCAATCTTTATATCCTTACAACAGGAAAATTTTGAGAAAACTCAAAAAAACTACATTACATACTAATATAAATTAGTACACTAATATAAATTAGTATACTAATATAAATTAGTAGTATATAATGTAGCTCTTTTTTTGAGTTTTATAAATATAAATTACGCGGCCTCGAATCTTCATCAACGAGGGCATGTCGTATTAAAATAAATTAGTACGTAATGTAGTTTTTTCTTGAGTTTTCTCAAAATTTTTCTTTTGTAAGAATATTAAGATTGCATGTGATTGAAAAGAGAAGAGAATTTTCTATCATATTGTGATGATCTAATGCGTGACGTATTTCTTACGTGCGTCAGAGTCTGGCGCCTCAAGTCTCGACGCTTTGAGAACATATGTGTACTTCGCGAGACGGAATTTTCCGGCGAAGAAAATTCGATGATAAAATGCGCGGCCTCGAATCTTCGTCAGCCGGGGTTAGACACATTAAAATAATTTTTATTTTAAAATAAATTTAATGAACCCTAAATTTATAACAATATTTTGCAAATAGTAGATACGTTAAAAAAGCGAGTTTAAGAAGACGTGATTTTAGCGCACGCGTCCAGGGTTAGAAAACGAGCCAAAGACGAGTTCACTAAATGAACGAGTGCGCAAAAATGTCCTGCTTACACTATTCTTTTCTATTTTGATTCTTAGACATGAACAAGAGCTTAAGAATATGCGTTACTTTGTAATTTAACTTAGGGAAATTTTGTTTTGTTGATGGCGGTTGGTAAAATTGGTTGACGTTTACAATAAATTCAAAAAAAAATCAGTTTAGAGGTTATGCTTATAATTACATTTTTTTTGAGCTTATGACGTGTGTTAGTTATGTTTATAATTGGGGATGCCAGCAAATAATAGTAATTCCAAACATAACTAATAATTGGGAGCTTTGGGGGTAAGTTATTACCAGGGAACAGAATTCAGGCCACGTAGTGTTGGACGTTTTCTACGCTGAATGTATTATTGCGACCTTTCCGCGGCCTCCGATATGATGCAACAAATTGTTATTGAGTGGGAGAGGCAGCATTCACGTGTTGTAGGCGAGGTTGATACAGTCCGAGTACTAAATTTTCATAGCGTTCTCGGAACAAGTGGCCCGAATTCTTTTCCCTGGTGATTACTTATAAATTAAGACCTGACAAAATAAAATTTCGCGTGGTTTGACAGGCTGCTTTATGAAACGTAAATTACTCATTCGAGTTTCATAATATAGCCAGTCCATTAAAGCACCGCAATAGAAATAAATGTGTCATTAAAAAAAAATGTTGATGACGTCATCACTATTATACAGTGTACCAAAAAAAATGGTTTCTTTATTCTCATGTAAACAACGTCCCATTCACGAATATATTGTAACTACTTACTTTATTGGGTATTTGAACAAAAACAAATGAGTTACAGCTAAAGACTTTTATAATCAAACAGATTGTATACAGGGTGTTTGGAAATTCAATAAGAAATCCAAGAAACCCATTTTTTACCCATAAAATAACAACCATGTCCATCAACTCATCATTTATGTAAGCAGCATTCATTTCGGTAATAATAATGTACCGAGTTGTAACTATTGTGGCAGCTTATTACCTTAACTCAGTGGCGCACCAACAATTTTGGCCAAAGTTTTAGTAATTTTAGTCTCGAAAACTTAAGGATTTTTGTTAGAATCTTTTTTTGTCGATGACTTCAACTCACCATCACCAACTACCAATTGTTTTTGTGCTTGCAATTTTCATACACCCTGTATTGTTGTACCAAAATGTTTGTGTTATTTGTTGATTATTCTTCCAGTGAACGTACGTACATTAGTGGTCATTCTATGTGAATTTATGCGAGTTCAAGGCGTATTAGGAACACCGTCTCGACCTGCCATACCCTGCACAATCGGCCGGCTTTTAATAACACCCTTTAGGACCGTACCCATTCTTCACTGGTAACGGTTGCCAAATAGATTAAACTGTAAATAAACAAGAGTATTTTTAATTTTTGCATTAATAGTGTATAGTGTCCCCTAACTTTATTCCACTCAATTCACAAGAACTACAAAAATCGCGAAGACAATGTTACCACCATAAACGTGCGGATGATGAAATATCGAATGTGCTCGAAACTTTACGACCAGGTGTTACCACGTTCATGAACAGATGCGACATCCGAGACGTTATGTGCAAGTAGTGCAAAATCGATAAATTTGCTCGACGCCACTGAACGAAACTAAATAAAATTTATGGACCTAATCCATAAGCGCACTTAGCACCACGCCGCATTTTATGTCTCGCCCTTTAACTGCGAAAAGTTGTGTGTTCTCTCGTATATTACAGATCTGGCTGACAGGTTTTCTCGATAGCGTACTAGAAGCAAGTTGCGCCCCATTTTATGATGCCTCTTTCTTTTTGCGTTCTTTAAAATTTTGTTCAAAGCAAAGTGTATTTGAACTTGAAGGCGGGGACCAATACAGACGAAGCATCTCACATCTCATACGATAACATAAAGAAAGAATGCCTGTGAATACATTTGAGTTTCATAATAAAATCGGTGGAGCTACATTGGGGTTGGTTATGAAGACCTGAATTGGGGTTGAACAGAGCGCCGGGGGTTTCTAACTCTGCGATTAATAAAAAATTGAAAAGCAGAAACGTAGAAGTAAAACAAAGCCACGTCTCCTAGGGCTCTTAGACACCGTCTGTTTCTTGTATTGTGATTACCAATGTAAAAATATATTTAATCGCGTTTCAGCTATCTGTATATCTTTATACAGGGTGTAAATTTTATGAGTGGACAAATGTCAAGGATGTTGTAGTTGCTCACGTCGAATTATGAAAAAAAAAACTCTTATAAACATACGTCGGTATGCGCATAGTTTTTGAGATACAGGGTCCTGAAAAAAGTTGGGAAACTTTCTTGTTATGGATTTCTCAGAAAAATGTATACTTTATGAAAGTTTCCGCGTCTTCCCAAACCTACAAAACACTTGTCAAAATCTGAATATCTATCTTCGTATACCGAGGAAATCGAAATGTTTGAAACCGACCTAAGAGTAAAGTACCTTTATTTTTCAAGATACGCGAAAATGTTACTTGGGAAAGTTGCTTAGCAAAGTTATGTGATTTCAAATGTGAAATCGTGGGTGGCTACGATGATTTTGTTGTATCTCAGAAACTATGCGTCCTGAAAAAAATTGGGAAACTTTCTTGTTATGGATTTCTCAGAAAAATGTATTCTTTATGAAAGTTTCCGCATCTTTCCAAACCTACAATACACTTGTCAAAATCTGAATATCTATCGTTGTATACCGAGGAAATCGAAATGTTTGAAACCGACCTAAGAATAAAGTACCTTTATATTTCAAGGTGCGTGAAAATGTTAGTTGGGAAAGTTGCTTGGGAAAGTTATGTGATTTCAAATATGAAATCGTGACTGGCTACGATGATTTTGTTGTATCTCAGAAACTATGTGTCCTGAAAAAAATTGGGAAACTCTTGTTATGGATTTCTCAGAAAAATGTATTCTTTATGAAAGTTTCCGCATCTTCCCAAACCTACAAAACACTTGTCAAAATCTGAATATCTATCGTCGTATACCGAGGAAATCGAAATGTTTGACACCGACCTAAGAGTAAAGTACCTTTATTTTTCAAGATACGCGAAAATGTTACTTGGGAAAGTTATGTGATTTCAAATATGAAATCGTGGCTGGCTACGATGATTTTGTTGTATCTCAGAAACTATGCGTCCTGAAGAAAATTGGGAAACTTTCTTGTTATGGATTTCTCAGAAAAATGTATTCTTTATGAAAGTTTCCGCATCTTTCCAAACCTACAATACACTTGTCAAAATCTGAATATCTATCGTCGTATACCGAGGAAATCGAAATGTTTGAAACCGACCTAAGAGTAAAGTACCTTTATTTTTCAAGATACGCGAAAATGTTACTTGGGAAAGTTGCTTGGGAAAGTTATGTGATTTCAAATATGAAATCGCGGCTGGCTACGATGCTTTTGTTGTATCTCACAAACTATGCGTCCTGAAAAAAATTGGGAAACTTTCTTGTTATGGATTTCACAGAAAAATGTATTCTTTATGAAAGTTTCCGCATCTTTCCAAACCTACAAAACACTTGTCAAAATCTGAATATCTATCTTCGTATACCGAGGAAATCGAAATGTTTGAAACCGACCTAAGAGTAAAGTACCTTTATTTTTCAAGATACGCGAAAATGTTACTTGGGAAAGGTGCTTAGGAAAGTTATGTGATTTTAAATGTGAAATCGTGGGTGGCTACGATGATTTTGTTGTATCTCAGAAACTATGCGTCCTGAAAAAAATTGGGAAACTTTCTTGTTATGGATTTCTCAGAAAAATGTATTCTTTATGAAAGTTTCCGCATCTTTCCAAACCTACAATACACTTGTCAAAATCTGAATATCTATCGTTGTATACCGAGGAAATCGAAATGTTTGAAACCGACCTAAGAATAAAGTACCTTTATATTTCAAGGTGCGTGAAAATGTTAGTTGGGAAAGTTGCTTGGGAAAGTTATGTGATTTCAAATATGAAATCGTGACTGGCTACGATGATTTTGTTGTATCTCAGAAACTATGTGTCCTGAAAAAAATTGGGAAACTCTTGTTATGGATTTCTCAGAAAAATGTATTCTTTATGAAAGTTTCCGCATCTTCCCAAACCTACAAAACACTTGTCAAAATCTGAATATCTATCGTCGTATACCGAGGAAATCGAAATGTTTGACACCGACCTAAGAGTAAAGTACCTTTATTTTTCAAGATACGCGAAAATGTTACTTGGGAAAGTTATGTGATTTCAAATATGAAATCGTGGCTGGCTACGATGATTTTGTTGTATCTCAGAAACTATGCGTCCTGAAGAAAATTGGGAAACTTTCTTGTTATGGATTTCTCAGAAAAATGTATTCTTTATGAAAGTTTCCGCATCTTTCCAAACCTACAATACACTTGTCAAAATCTGAATATCTATCGTCGTATACCGAGGAAATCGAAATGTTTGAAACCGACCTAAGAGTAAAGTACCTTTATTTTTCAAGATACGCGAAAATGTTACTTGGGAAAGTTGCTTGGGAAAGTTATGTGATTTCAAATATGAAATCGCGGCTGGCTACGATGCTTTTGTTGTATCTCACAAACTATGCGTCCTGAAAAAAATTGGGAAACTTTCTTGTTATGGATTTCTCAGAAAAATGTATTCTTTATGAAAGTTTCCGCATCTTTCCAAACCTACAATACACTTGTCAAAATCTGAATATCTATCGTTGTATACCGAGGAAATCGAAATGTTTGAAACCGACCTAAGATTAAAGTACCTTTATTTTTCAAGATACGCGAAAATGTTACTTGGGAAAGTTATGTGATTTCAAATATGAAATCGTGACTGGCTACGATGATTTTGTTGTATCTCAGAAACTATGCGTCCTGAAGAAAATTGGGAAACTTTCTTGTTATGGATTTCTCAGAAAAGTATATTCTTTATGAAAGTTTCTGCATCTTCCCAAACCTACAATACACTTGTCAAAATCTGAATATCTATCGTCGTATACCGAGGAAATCGAAATGTTTGAAACCGACCTAAGAGTAAAGTACCTTTATTCTTCAAGATACGTGAAAATGTTACTTGGGAAAGTTGCTTGGGAAAGTTATGTTATTTCAAATATGAAATCGTGGCTGGCTGCGATGATTTTGTTGTATCTCAGAAACTATGCGTCCTGAAAAAGTTGGGAAACTTTCTTGTTATGGATTTCTCAGAAAAATGTATTCTTTATGAAAGTTTCCGCATCTTCCCAAACCTACAAAACACTTGTCAAAATTTGAATATCTATCGTTGTATACCGAGGAAATCGAAATGTTTATTTTTCAAGATACGCGAAAATGTTACTTGGGAAAGTTATGTGATTTCAAATATGAAATCGTGACTGGCTACGATGATTTTGTTGTATCTCAGATACCATGCGTTTGCCGACCTATGTTTACATAAACTTTTTTTCACATTTCGGTGTGAGGAACTGACCCTTAAAGTTTGGCCCCTCATTAAAGTTACACCCTGTACATATCATACCGTTGACAGTCTTCACTGGTTCTTAAAAAAATGGTGTACATATCATATCCTTGAGTCTACACACTGTTGATCTTAAAAAAAAGTTTTTGATTTTTTCTTGGGTTAAAAAAAAATTTAAAAGCGAGAACCGAGCCGTATTTAACCAACTGGAAAACGTGCCAACTAAATTCCATTCACATCCTGTATGCAATTCAGCGTGAATTGCGTTTTGTATGCGGGGCAGGCAACGCTGTTCCAGTGCAGGCGTTCTGGCACGTGCACTTTTGCCTCGCTCTACAATACAAAAGCGGGGGGCGTTGGAGAAGCGGGGGCGGGTGGTGGAGATGCACGAGGTGGTAAGAAATAATGAGAAAAATTTGCGGCCGTACATACAAAACAATCGATACCGGGCGGTTCTGAGTATTGATCACGTGTCTGACGCGTAACAGGAAAGTTACCTGTTTTGACACCTGTCAACCACCGGCGATACGTTACCGTGGCCCGTACGTTACGTAAACATTTCAGCGTACGTTCATTCGACGTGACAGGCACGCGTTAGTAATGAACGAAATAATTAAAATCAGAACTAATCAATTCCGTTGAAATTCGCAGGGAAATCGTCGGATTATTTTCATGATCACATATTTTCTTACATTTGTCGTATTTAAAAATTTTCGATGGCGCAGTTGGCAATCCTGATCAAATTCATTCAGCACACTCTAAAGCAAAGTACTTTACCTACTTGGACTATTGGTATATGGGTTTTCATTGATCACGTGATCAACGATTTTCATTGATCACGTATGTGGTACTTGAGGATTGCTCTCATTGGCTGTCATCGTTCACTTGACGAAAGTTATTGGTTATCGCTGATCACGTGATAAATGAAAATCGATGATCACGTGATCAACGATAACCAATAACTTTCGTCAAGTGAACGATGACAAACCAATGAGAGCAATCCATCCTCAAGTACCCAATTCTGCAAATCTCTAAAGCTGGAAAAAAATTGTGCAACGTTGTAAGCTTGTAAGTCTTGAATCTATGAACTCTGATTGACAAAGGCACGAAGTGAAAACATCCGATTTTCAAATTTAAAAATCAACAAAATAAAGTATTGCGTAGACAGACGCCAACGAAATAATTAAGTAGAAATTAAAAAAAAAAAAAAACAACAAAATGCAGAATAAGCAGATTTCGAAAGTTGCGAAATCCGAAAAATCGAGAACCTTTCGCGATTCTCATTCGAAAAAAAAAATGAAGAGATAACAAAAGACTGTCGTTGATTTTCATTCCTCTAGTAGCAACGGAAATAAACGAAATAGACGCCGAGAACAAATGAAAATTCAAAATCAAAAACAAAAGAGTGTCGTTGATTTTCATTCCGCTAGGAACAACGGAAGTAAGCGAAACAAATGCTGAGAACAAATGAAAGATCTAAGTTTCCTGTGCCAAGTTTCGGGCGAGAACAAATGAAAAATCAAAATCAAAAACAAAAGACTGTCGTTGATTTTCATTCCCCTGGGAACAACGGAAATTAAGGAAACAAATGAAAAATCTACATTTCCCGCGCCAAGTTTTGGCCGAGAACAAATGAAAAATCAAAATCAAAGACGAAAGACAGTCGTTGATTTTCATTCCCCTAGCAACAACGGAAGTAAGCGAAACAGAAATGCCGATAACAAATGAAAAAACATACTTTTTCCGCGCGAAATTTTGAAAAATCAAACTTTTTTTATATAAAAAAGAGGAAAGTTGCGAAATCCGAGAAATCGAGAACCTTTAGCGATTCGGATTCGAAAAAAAATTAAGAGAAAACAAAAGACTGTCATTGATTTTCATTCCTATAGTAGCAACGGAAATAAGCGAAACAGACGCCGAGAACAAATGAAAATTCAAAATCAAAAACAAAAGACTGTCATTGATTTTCATTCCCCTGGGAACAACGGAAATTAACGAAACAAATGCTGAAAACAAATGAAAAATCTACGTTTTCGATGCCAAGTTTCAGCCGAGAACAAATGAAAAATCAAATTCAAAAACAAAAGACTGTCCTTGATTTTTGTTTCCCTAGCAACAACGGAAGTAAGCGAAACATAAATGCCGACAACAAATAAAAAAATCTACTTTTTCCGCGCGAAATTTTTAAAAATCTAACTTTTTTTATATAAAAATAAAGACTCCAATGAAGAAAATCTATTGAGAAACAAATCAAACTTTCATTTGTTTTTTTTTTGTATATCATTATTGTTTTCAAGCGAGAAAAATCGATGATTTTCAACGAAAAGTCTTTGAAAAACTTTCATTTGTTTTTTTTTACGCTACGTCATTTTTTGTAAGCACAAAATAACAAATAAAAAATCATGATTTTTGAATTTTAATTTGGATGAAAATCAAAACAAATTTTTGTTTCTTTCTATTTAACTGTTTTTTTTATCGTATTAACTTTTCGTGTTACATTTTACGCAGTCGCTTCTTTTGTTTTCTGTCGGAGACTTTACCTGGGCGCTCCGTTCGAAAAACGCCGATCTTCTTTTGTTTTCCCTATATTATTTTGGTTTTTCAATTATTTTTCAGTTTCTTCTTCCTTTTTTTCTTGTCGGCCTTGATTTTCGAAAAACCCGCCTTTTTTTGTATACCTACCTTTTAATATTTCGAAATTCGGGAAATTCGAGAACCTCTCGCAATTCGGATTCAAAAAAAAATGAACAGAAAACAAAAGACTGTGGTGGTTGATTTTCATTCTCCTAGGAACAACGGAAATAAGCCAAACAGAAATGTCGAGAGCAAATGAAAAACCCTTCCCGCGTCCAGTTTTTGAAAAAAAAAAAATTATTTAGAAAAATAACGTTTCCAATGAAAGCAACTTTCATTTGTTTTCTTTTTGTAGGTCGCTACCATTTTTAAGCAAGAAAAACCGACGATTTTCAACGAAAAGTCTTTGAAATTCTCGTAAATCACACTTTCATTTGTTTTTTTTTATGCTTTCCATTTTTTTTTCTGTAAGCACAAAACAACAAATAAATAATCATGGCGATTTTTTACTTTTCGTGTTACACTTTACGCAGTTACTTCTTTTGTTTTCTATTGGCGACTTTGGCTCTCGGAACTCCGATCGAAAAACGCCGATCTTCTTTTGTTTTCCTTATTCACTGTTTTTTTCGTATTTCAATTTGTTTTACAATTCTCTTTCAGGTTCTTCTTTTTTTCTTGTCAGACTTCGGTCTTCGAACAATCCACCTTTTGTTTCTTCATACTTCATGCGTACTTTTTAATTTCTTCATTCGTTTACTTAAGGTGCTTTCTTCCGCTCACAAAATCGTGATCCAAACGTGTTTTGATTCAAAAACAGATATTCTTTTCTTTGAATCTCTCTATTTTAAAAACTTGTTTGAATTGAATTACGGTTATTTACAAATGAACTGTCAATCAACAATTCAAGTCAAATGCTTTGTTGCAACAACTACGAAATTCAGGTCCAAACTATTCGAAACACGATTCAAACTTTTAAGCGAAAAAAAGCACCCTTAGATTCGACATTTCACACAATCTTCTTTTTTTCTGTTGGCAATATGAACATCGCACGCTTCACTAAACAACTGTCGATATTCTTTTCAAATAAAAATAAGTGCTACGCCAATGTGTTGCGCGTCTGCGCAGGACCCACAACCGTTTGAAGATTGGGTTTTTTAGTCTCTTGTGTTTGTTCAGTGATTTATTGTTGATTGTAATTGTATTTAGTATCAACACCGATAGAGGGAGTAGCATTTTATGAATTTTCTCAACAAGATGAATCCAAACTTAGTTCGTAAAGCAGAAGTTAGTTCTGCTTGTGGCTTGAGTTATACGAGCCATGGGCGTCCCGGATTTATTTATCTATCTATCTATCTCTAAAACACGAACTCCTTCAAAATCGGAAGCACGTAGAGTGGAAGTAACGTAACTTGAAAAAAAAAAAAAGAAAACGTTATTTGCGCATTCCTGCCGGCGGTGCAGTTTGAAGTCTTACATCGCACGCGGCTGGATGCTGCTGCATTAACGTGCAAAACCAGGAAAAGTTGGGAATTACTTCCCAAACGAGCGGAATTATGTGCTACTCGAACGGGAACTAATGCGCCGTTAAATCTGACCTGAATTTCTTCCGACGTTAAACTGAAAACTCACTTTGAATGTTCACGATATAAAACCTACCGAGATCCCGGACGAAGATAAGTTTGATGTAAGTAGTTATACGTGCTTGGAAATTCGTAAAATAATAGCGACATCTAGTGACGCTTGTTTGAACAAAAAGTCATTTGTGAAAGAAGGATAATAACGTAACATAATTATTGGAATTGCATGATTACGAGAGACGGAGTTCACATGCCGGCACAAGTCAAAAGAGAGCCGTATTTATATGACGTGGGTGACCTTACTTCCGCAAGAACATCCAGATGTTTATGTGAACATAAAGGCGCTGATTCTTAGAAATGACTCATTCCATGCCGGTCACTGTTGTCATAATTACGTCTTGCAAAGTGAGGAATTTGCTGGAGCCGAGGTACATAATTACTTCCTCTGTTACTTGTAAATAATTGCTGCGTCATTTCTTCTTAAGGGTTTAGTTTTGATTGAGACGAGTAGAAACCAGGTTTCGCAGCAGCCCGTGTGGTTTCTGGATTATCAGAACCCATTGGACGTGGCTTCTCCATGAGGCTAGATTACGCGGAGCGTATCTGCTAAAATTTCTGGATAAGTTCCAAGTTACATTTCGGCAACCACGTGTGGTATGTGCTTGATTTAGTAAGGTTCCGGAGTGATACCGTTCGAAATCAAGACGGCTTTCGTTGGTCTTAGGCAATCACGTTCACCACGTCCTGTGTTCGGATTGGTTCGCCATTTTGCTGGTAGATGGCAGTTTCCGGCACCGTCGATCTCTCGCTTCGATGGACATTTTTACCGTTCGGCACGTTAAGGAAAGTCATTTGAAATAAAGGGAGTGTAAAATTTCAATAAAACATGCTCTGTTTTAAATTATTTTCAAAGAAAATATGACGTATTTGGTATCAGCGTATTCAGAAAAAAATGTTCAGTTGAACTAAGCTAAGAAACATATGAGGTTCTATCGAAAAAAATGAGTTAAGAGCTAATGAAAATTTCAAATACTGTAAAAATGTTAAAAATCAAAATACCATCAAAGGAGTGTTTTTTTCGAAACACTTGATCGCATTAGATCGAAAAAGTGCGATTCATAGCTTTCTAGATGGAAAAATAAAAAAGTTCCTTTTTCGTTGTCATTGAAACCAAAATTAACAATTGATACGTATTCGGACTCGTAATGCTCGGTAGATTTTAAATATGTAAAAATATATAGGGTGTTTCATTTAAAATAAGAAAGTTGACATCACTTCCGGCGAAACCGGAAATCCTATGACGACTCTCAGTATGTAGAAAAATTCCATTTCTTGTTTAGTTTATCGTCTCTAAAATTCAGGCTAATCGATTAATAAATAAAGATTCTAGAAGGGTGAGCACATCTCGCGGGACACCCGGTATATTATATATTAATATATTATATATTATATTAATATTACCAAATATTATATTAAGCATAAATATTAAAAAAAATGCCGGAGCAGCTTTCGAGTTCTGTTGGTTAGGTAAACCGTCAACTTGTCAAAGTTGAAATTCATATGATGTTAATTACGACATGCCTTCCCGACAACAAAAGCCTGCTACAGCCTACTTGATCGTTTGTTTTATTGAACACGCGTTATATGTATCTTTATTTATCTTTTATTAAGTGCGTTGTGGTGTTTTTCTGCGTCGTAAAAGCTATCTTGAATGACCGAGCGTTAAGGTATCTCTTGGAAGTTTTCGATTTTCAGCGCACGCTCTGGATCCTTGGGAGTAGGTTCTGCAGTGCGCATATCAACTAGGGTTACTCCCTGACGCCCTTATCTGCTTTAACCCTTCAAAGACTAGCTCGGGGCAGCAAATTGACTTCTCAACTTGCGCAACTTGCCACCAATGATCGGTAACCATGATGATGATCAGGACTTAACGTAAATGTAATAAGGTGGTAGCGTGTTGAATTCAACATTTGAGTTACTACGAGAGTCAATTTTCCTGCTTTTGTTTTCCTTTCGAAAGGTCGAAGCAGTCCTTATCCCTCTTTGATTTTTAGGGTTATCGCAATCGACAGAAAAAAAAATCCCCAAAATGTTAAATTTAGCGGAAAACTATCGTGCACGATACAATCCTCTGCCTTCTTCTCGCCATCAAAATGCCCCGGAGCTATCGGCCGGAATAATCGCCGCACGGCCCGGAAGTTTTTATTCCTCTTCAATTAGTAAATATCCGTGGTGCTGTAAAGGAACGAACTTTTACGTCATACAAAAGATCCGGGGGCCGAGATTCAATTTCCCCCGGACGGGCAATAACGATTTAAGAGATTACGCTCAATCCTACGAAATAATCCAATTTCCAGCTTGTTATTTTACAATATGACAAGACGATGAGGACGCGCGACGAGGACGGGGGATCGTAAATCTGTTAAAAATTGCCCCTGAATCGCAATCGCAGATATATTTCCGATTGGAAATTGGTTGGCCCGTTGCCAGGGTTGATAAAGGTACGGCTGCTCCGAATTCGACGAGACGAGACCTCGTAGTTTTTTTTTCTCTCCCCCGTTGAGCCGCACGAGCGCGGGGAATCACAGCGGTCGAAAGATAGAAGGGAAACGAAAATAAAATAAAACGTCCTGTTGGGATGTAATTTAAAAGATAAGCAACGAAATAATGATCATAACAACGTTCAGAAATTATTTCCTACCCTTTTGAGAGCGCAGTAGACGTTTCCCTCATCAAGTTTTCTTTTTTAAAGCCGGCAACAGCAAAAAAATATTAATTTCACGGTTTACTGGAAAGGGAAAATTAAAAAAAAAAAAGTCGGAAATGTGTAGATATATTTAGTTCTGATTAGAGAGGAGAGAGTGAGAGTTTCAGATATGTTTCGTGCTGAAATAAATTTACAAGGAAGTATCCTTCGGAACACGTATCATAATAATAAACTAGATTTACGAAGATCCTCCGCTAG
The DNA here is from genome assembly GCA_036172665.1 of Prosopocoilus inquinatus. Lineage (NCBI taxonomy): Eukaryota > Metazoa > Arthropoda > Insecta > Coleoptera > Lucanidae > Prosopocoilus > Prosopocoilus inquinatus. The sequence goes on from CM069873.1 coordinate 8,218,871, forward strand.
GCTAACATGCGAGGATCTAATTTCGTCAAATTTATTCCGCACGTAGCCAAAACTAATCAATCCGGCTTTAGGAGCACCTCATCCGCATCTGCGCTTACCTACGCTCATGCCGCCGCCATAAATTCCGCATTACTTTAAAAGATTTAGACGCAATCAGTATAAAATATCCGGGGGAGTCCGTAAATCAGCGGCGCGTAGATGACGCTGAGCTCACATCCGCACGCTACTTAGCCTTACTCACATAAATATGTAAAAATGCGGCCGGGAATACCTAATACCGGAGCCGGTCCCTCCCGGATTTGCGGGCGCTCTTCCGGGAGCTCGCGCGTTTTTGTCCGCTATACGCGGCGAAAGCGAAAACCCCTGTCTCGAATATGTATTTTTCTGCTTCACGTCATTATTTTCGTGGGCAAACAGCCAAATATAAATTTCTCAAGACAAACACGACCTCTCCTTTCACCGGAACACCGAAACTCTTTCTTTCCGGTGCTTTCCGTTCATTATTATACTGTCTGTTGCCACCCACATTTACTTGTGTATCGGGATACCCTCCTCGTCGAACTCGAGCTAGATAGTGGTGACGGGGTGGGTTAAAGTCAATGAATGCCAACCTTGAAGAAAATTCTGCAATATATACACCAAGAATTCTTAAATTGAAAGTATTGCAGAATTTGTATCTAATTTTGAAGGAAAAAGATACCAAATTCAAAAACAGAGCGAAATATGTAGGATTCGTGGCTACCTAGATCAATATTTTAAGCAGAGTGTAGACAATTTAACTCCTTTTTGGAATATAATATTTTTTGTAAGTTCAGGAAAATATCAGAATATCATTCTAATTAAATTTATTAAATTTTAGTGTGAATTAAATGTAAATCAGAATGTGATTGACATTATATTCACCATGTCTAAATGTCTTTTTCTAAACACGACTTAAATTTAAGTTCGGCTTAAAATATTGCTACAATCGGCCATTGAAGTTAAAAATACACATTTTCATCCAGGAAGGAATATGAAGAATTTTAGTGATTCTTATTGAAGGAATCTGCTTTGATCAAGTTGGCAACACTGTTTTGTTAATCACTATCATTGTAGTTGGGGTAATTTAATTACGAGCCCCTCCCCAGCAATAATTTTGGTGGCACCGCCTAAGTGGGTAGACAACCACAATAGCACGATTGTATTGGAGTAACAGTACACTGCAGATAAAAAAAAATTAAAATTTTAAAAGTTACACAATAATCTCTAATATAATTATCATTGGTAATTTAACTTAGGTCCAGTCTTTTAACTGGTTTGTAAACTTAAAATGAATATTAAATTAAAAGGCCGCTTATGCGTATTCATGTCATTGACCTAGCTCCAATATATGTAATATTTAAAAGATATTTTATTCATTTAAGTACAGGACGGATAAATTTACAGAAGAAAAAAAACTTTTTAAAATTAAGTTAAAAGATTCAGGGACTCGGGAAAATAAGTAAAATAATAGGAAATGTTAAATTCCATTTTTTCTTTACTGTTACTCGCGTCAGAAATTAAGCTTTTCTATTTTCTGTGAAATAAGTTCTGAAGAAACGCATAATCGTCAGGTGGAATTATTTATAGTCGACTCCCTGAATGAATCTTAGTAATCAGTAAAGAAAAAATAAACGAACAAATCAAGAAAACTTGTAGTTTTGAGATGATGTTATCTTCTGTACTCATGTGTGTTTACAGTTGCCTATCTGTCAGGCGGTGCCATTGCCGCACATCACAAGAAGCTCGTTTTTAGTTTAAGAACCATTTGCACCAGAGATTGTCCTAATTTAGGGGATAACATGGTACAAGAGGCAATCTTAGGAATAAAGAATAATAAATAAAGAATAAATAAATCAAGAAAACCAGTAGTTATGAGGTTATACTACTTATGAGGTTATACTACCAGTTATACTCCCGTGTATTTATGGTTGCCTGTCCATTAGGTCCCGCATACAACAAGAAGTTAAGAGCCGTTTGCATCATTGTCAGTTCAAATTTAAGCTCCAGTTAACTCCATAAAAATGATTGTTACAGTAGTTGATTGCTTGGGAAATAATTGCCGATTAAAGTTAAATTTAGGGCGGCGCAAGTAAAGCTAAGTGTTACATGCAAGTGTAAATTTGGTTGCCTAATTTGGGGGATAACGTGGCATTCAGATAATTATTGTTGAAAACCTAGCTGGCGGGGTTTTTGATTTTAAATATTAGCATAAATGTGAATTTGGTTGCCTAATTCGAGTGACCTAAATGAGGCAACGAGCGACTCGGAACACTCTGAAAAACTATTTTAATTCAAAATGGACGTTGCATACCCATAAATCTAAAATTGAATTCGGTATTAATTTTATAAAAAGAAAAATATATCTATATTTGAAAGAAATATTACAGCAAAAATCAGCAGAAAATCAGAGAGCGGGAAGTTGATTCATAACGTGTCTAATGTATTAAAAAAGTTTCCAGATTTTCCCTCCTCCTCATCCTCCTCCCTGTTCCCTTTTTGGCCAGCAGCGTGTTAAGAGCAGGCAATCTGTTTTTAAAAGCGGAGCTTTTCGAGTTGTAAAAAAAAATCGTTATTATGTTTTCCTTTATGCCTACGCCTGGATGTAACGCAGCAAAGGCGGTCGTTTTAAAAGCGTGTGCGCTTACCAACCTATATGGAAAAACGAACTGAATTCTTCTTTTATACGTCGCACGTTTCTTTATTTAGTAGAGTGTCTAGACGCACAAATATCAGTAAGCTTTGCCTAAAAGACAAAAAAAAACTATACCCCATTCATTATTATTGGAAGGTAGTAGGAATATCCTACGCTTTCCCTACCTAACGTTGTGTAGAGGGTGCTTGGAGCTTGGAGGGAGAGTGCACGATACTTCTATTGTCTTCCTATAATGAATGGAGTATAGATTAGATCTCTTCAACTTCGACGTAGAAGTTTTTTCTTTATTTTTTTGATAGTTGATAGTTTGATAGTGAAATTGATAGTTTATAAACCCCGACGAAAAAAAAAAAAGAAGAACACATCACTCGACTGTTGCAGCAGATTAGTGTCTAATGGAAGAGAAAACACTGGCTGTCAGGTTGCCATCGGTCTGCGATGGTATCTCCGGCAATTATCTGCCTCCGTCTTTGCCTAACGGTTCTAATCTACGTGGAGGAATCAAGTCTCCGCCATTTAAGCCTTCCCAACCGGAAGGCATTAAATATGGGCTCGATCCGAATCGTTCGGAAGGAGGAGAAAAACATGACGCGATTTCTGCACGGATAAATCAATCATAGGTGGGCACTTATAAGGACATTAAAATGAGAGATGCCGCCGCCGCCAGGCGAAGCAAAACGCTCAAGCTCGGAGAAAATTGCCTGTCAGGGGCGCCGCAGTGAAACATCAATAAAGTTCCGCATCGGAAACAGTTGCAGCAAGACGCTCAAACCAAAAAGCTCCGCTTGGATGGAGGTTATTGTTATGGAAAGGAAGAGAAGAGGGTTTACTGTTTAAGGGCCTGATGGAATTTGGCGATGATTTTTATCATGATTTTGGGAAAATTTTGGAAAATTTGTTTGTTGGCTTCCGATCATCTGCTCGGATGTCTGAATGCAATCAGTTAAATGAGAAACGAAAAAAGAAACTCAAAAATCCCCTAGTAATGATTCTCGAACGTTTACCTGAAAATATCCTGGCCGGATTTTCTTTTGTTTTTCATTTTAGAATTAGAACAAATAATTTATGCAGACCAGTGAAAACTAAAGAGGGCCCTAGATGTTTCGTTTCACATGCATTCTGTTTTCACGGGTAATAATTTATGGATGGGGAGGTTGGATTCGAGGAAAAGAAAATGAAACCCAAACGTCATCCATTCAGCAGAATAACATCTCCGGATTATTCCTTATTTTTAATTAAAAACGTAATTATATAAAGCGCGGAGGTTAAGCCCTTTCAAGAGATGGAGCGCGCTCGCGGATTATGAGGCGACAACAACGGCCCTCTCCGTCACATTTTTTTTTTATTTTTGCTGCGACGAGCTAATGCTAAAGGAAGTTTTCCGGCAGCGCAGCTTTTGAAATATGGATGAATAACTTTGTAAAGTGCTTAATAACTCTTTTCAGCCGAGCGGCGTCCGTCTGTTTTTTTTTTTCGCCTTGTCGTTTATTTTTTCCTGTTTTATTTGCATTATGCCAATGCCGCCCCCGCTTTTGCTGCCTGAAATTAATGTTTTTGCATTAGTGTGAAAAAGGGATTGTCTACCTACTCGATGATACAGCTTTCATAAAATCAGTTTTTAATTAAATATAGGTTTACCGCGTTTTAAAAATGCAAGGTTCCCAATGAAACATTCTAGGTTTCCCCGGACTTTTCACATCAAATATTAATTAATAAGCTTAAAAGTTATGAACTACTTTTAAAAATTACAAGCAAATAACATGTTTGCTCGGTTAAAAAAAAGTAAATTAGATTTTTCAATAAACTCTTAGTCTTAATACAGGCCACCCAATGAACACAGCCGCTTGTATGGTTGCCTATATTGAAGGCGGCAATATTTATTTTGTTAAAAACGTGATGAACTTATTCACGATTCACTTACATTAAACAATTTTACTACATTCTTTTAAATACTTAAAACAATTTAACATTTTTTTTTATAATTTGAGAAAACAAACTTGTATTCAGATTTCCAGGTTTTCAATTATTATCACTGACTTTTGGATTAAAATAAGCAAGTTTCTTGACTTTTCTTGACATCGCCTTCAGCAGTGTTGCCGTGCTTCATGTGCTTGGCACATAAAAATTGTGAAACTTTCGAAAACTACTGGGAATCCATCTGAAAGAATATAGAAAACGACACTTTCTGTTAATATTTTCTTTTTAACGCATTAAAGTATCCTCTTTTTTATCGTGTCTTCTTTATTTATGTTTTGATTGTCGACCATTGCTAATGGAGACCCTCTGGTAAGAGTCTGGCAGAATGCCGGGAATTTTTATTGGTTCCGCCATATTTCAGCAAAATGTACTTCAGCCAATCATAAGGAAAGAATTGAAGTGCAGTTTGGCGCCAACATTTGAATTTGACATTGACAATAAGCAAGTAAGGTTAGATAATATTGTCAACTTGACACTAACGGGACTTTTTTTGCTAAAACTTGGCTTTGAAGGAGCAAGCAAGGTTAGAAAGTATTGTCAATTTGACATTGACGGGACTCTTTTTGCTGAAAGATGGCTGACAACCAGACTCTAACTAGAGGGTCTCTAATTGCTAATTCGAGAGAAGGACACCTAACGAAGAGTCCTATAAACATTAGAATGACATTTGATTAACCTATAAAAAAATTGAAATTTGGACGCTTTCGCACGAATAAATATAAATAAAAAATTTACAAAACCATTAATGGGTCGAATAGGAGAGAATAACTGAATTAAATGAACGACAGCTCTTTCCTTATTAAAACCGTTATCTGTTGATTACCGACTTGTTAATTTTTATAGATACGTCATTAAATTGGTCATAAAAGGCCGATTTCATAATAGGACTTTAAATTTAAAGTTACTTTAATAAAAACAAAATATTTTCTTTCCCTATTTTTAAAGTGACTTTAAATTGAAGCTTGTTTAAAGAGAGAATTATGAAAACGGCCAAAAATCACATGACATATTTAGATTTAGTAAGATATGATTAAAAAGAAAACGAAAAAAGAAACAAACGACGAAATTCAGTGCGTAACATCGCGACTGTGATGGACAAAAAACAAATGAAAAACGATAAACCACCGAAAAGCGCCAATAAAATGCGAAAAATCAACTCTAACAGGAAAAGCAAAATTCAGGGCAGGAAAGCATAAAAGCCAGAAAAAACAAACAAAAGAAAATTGATGTCTAAGGTGAACTAAAACAAATGAATCTCCAGATGAAAAATAAAAGAAAAAAATTTTTTTTTTTAAATTTATAGTAGGAAAGTTTAAAAAACAAAAAAGGACAAACAGAAAATTGATGTTTAAAGTGAACGAAAACAAATGAATATCCAGATGAAAAATAAAAGAAAAAGACCAGCAGAAAACAAGGATAATTGTCAAAAAGCGTCAGTCAACAAAATGGAGAAATCAATTTCCTAAAAATAAACAAAGAGTAAATTCAAAAATAAAATAAATAAAAGTCCCAATATGCCAAGATGGACAAAAAATGAAAATCGACAGTTTTTTGAAATAAAAACAAACTCGCAGGAAACAAAAGATAAAGGAGTCAATAAAACCAATTACATCAAAATGAAAAGAATGTGAAAAAACGAAGAAAAAACCATAGAATAATGTATATACTAAAACTAAAATAGTTAATTGAAATTAACCTCCGCCCACAATAAGTTTTATATCCGTATCCTGCCATCTTCAGTACGCTACCAACTTAAAAGCACTAAGAAAGATTTAAAACCATCTAATCACACTGATCAAATTATAAAAATTAATTAAATTAATTATAAATATATATAAATTAATTAAATAATTAAAAATTAATATTTAAAAAAATTTATTTTTAAGTAAACTATATATGTTTATGTTAATGTATAAATCGGGAAAAAAATATGTGGTGTATATAGACAAAAAAAAAACAAATGACAAAACGACAACTCTTCGACCAAAAACTTTTGCAAGTCAAAACGCTGGCAGGAAACAAAAGGACAAAACAAACGAATCGTGAATAAGAACAAAAACGAAGCGAAAAAACAAAAAAGAAAGAAAAAATTATGAAATCAACAAGAAATAAAAGAAAACGATACTCGAAAGGTACATATTCTCGTCGTGTAATGCCTACAGATTAAAGTAGAGAGCGTTACAGGCATGGACAGTCAGTATTGATCGCATTGTATATTTTTTTATTTTCAAATTTTTGATCGGTTTTGTACTCTGGTTCCACGGATTATATTAGAATGCAGAATTTTAATGATTGTCGTTATGTGAAGACAACAACAAAAGTAGCCCAAATTAGGCGCCTTATAAAATTTTTAAACGTCAAGAATATCAAAAATTTAGATCAAATTTCGCCCAATTTGACAACCCTGAGACAGTAGTCTGTGGTAGTAGAAAGCAGTTAGCCTTGGAAACAAAAGTACAACACATCGTAGATCATAGATGGTGTGTGATTATCGCAAGACCTGTCTTCAGACAATTTATTTGAATAAACTCTGAAATTATTTGAAGCTTTGAGTAATATCTTTTTTTTTAATAAAACATCTGAACTGTCTAGAGGTTTCAGAAATTCGCGATATTCGAGCTCTGACGACTTCTCTGCCAATAAAATACTTAATTAACTGAAGCCGTTTCGGTTTTTATTGTTAGTGCTCGAGCGGCGTTCGCCTTTTCGTCGATTTAATAACAAACAAATCGTTTGATTGCGCGGATTTAATTAGTGCCTTGCGGTGATGGATTCGGGACGGCAAAGGCGCCCGATATTGTTTGGTTTAGCTTGGGTCCTCGCCGAAATATTTTAATTAAGAGACATTTTCCACCCGCTCGGCTTTCGCTTTCGGCGCTCGTTATATTTAGTAATTGCGAATGTAATTTTAAAGGACGCGTGGAACTCAATTATGTTTTCCAGTTCTTCTTCCTTGTCCTCAGCGGCACCCATACACAATCCTACCCACAATTCTTTGCGCTTCGTTCGAGATCCGGAGCGTTTGTGTGTGTTTAAAACATGGCGAACACACAAAAAGAAAAAAAAAGTCCTTTTACCGGTGCGGCGGCGATTGCGTTTCGTATACTTTTCAAGTAATAAAGCGTGGGCAAGGAGCTTTTTCGATGTTCTGAATTCAGGGAGAGTCAGAGAGATATTAATAAAACGGGGGCGGAAGGGAGGGAGGAAGGACTTACCTTTTTCATAAAGGACATGACGTTGGTAGGCAACATGGCGGCGTATTGTCCTTTGTTGAAACTAATCACTAGAAAATGCTACGGTCTGGTTATTAACTTTTTTTCACATTTTGATGGCGATTTTTCCTTGATGTCTCCGCGACCATCTTCTTCAGCATTCCGTTCGTGTTCCTTTGCCTGCAACAAATTGAGCGGTTCAAACATCAAGTACTCAGGAAATTAAATTTCAGTTTTCCCTCGCTACTTTCTAAATCTTTATAAATACAGTTTCCTGTAATTGTACTTTCTCAAAAATGGTATCGTTTAAACATGACTTCACAGGTTATATCAGTGTTGCCAAAGCTAGTGATTTATCACCAGATCTGGGGATTTTTGTTATTCGTTAATTACCTGGTGATTATTTTTAAAAATTCGGGATAATCTGGTGCTTTTTTATAAAATCTAAGTAAGAAGAAATTTATAACATTAAAATGATTTTAAGTTTCAATGATTAAAGTTGAGACTTGTCTTTTTGCGATATCGAATATCGAGCATCTGTCAACAGTGTCAACCGTCAGTGCTTTTCCCGCCGATTTAAAAATATTTGCAAGAAGGCACTTTTTCTTCGTAAACTGTAAACTCTTTTGTGCAAATTCATATGTTTTTAGTTGTGTTAGATTTAGAAAATTTAAACGACAGACGACATTTAACAATCGAAAGCAAAAAAGTACTCCTAGTCATCTCCTAGTAGGCAATTACAGTTTCCTGTAATTTTTTTGAACTAAGTTTCCTGTAATTTTTTAAACACGATTTCACAGGTGACACTTAAGAAAATTCTTAAAAGCTTTCAGATTTGACAAGTTCACAACTTTTGTCAAATCTGTGAAATCAATCGCATTTAAATAGGTGCTTTCTTTCGCTCACAAAATCGTGATCTAAACATGTTTTGATTCAAAAACAGACATTGGACGCGTTCAGCGGCTGAGTTGCAATCGATTGTGATTGGCTGACATGAAGGTAATAGCCAATCACAAGTAAGCAACGCGCCCATTCTTTTCTTTGAATCTCTCTATTTTTAAAACTTGTTTGGATTGAATTATGGTTATTTACAAATGAACTGTCAAACAAAAATTCAAGTAAGGTGTTTTGTTGTAAAACAGCTACGAAATTCAGGTCCAAACTATTCGAAACACGATTCAAACTTTTAAGCGAAAGAAAGCACCTAATACCATTTTGAGAAAGAATAATTACAGGAAACTGTAATTGTCTAATTTCGATTTCTGCTTTCGATCGTACATTCGCCTAACGCTAATTAGGAAAAGTATTTGAGTTTTTGATTTTCTTTATCATTTTGTACCTAACTTTAAAAAAACAATTTTGAAGCGTTAATATAATAATGTCAAAAAATTTAAACGAACGACAAATTAGTACAAAAAAAATAAACTGGTGATTTTCAGTTGGTTACAGGTGACATTTTGTCGGCCAATATAGTGACTTAAATTTTGATCGCCTGGCAACACTGGGTTATATTAAAAAAAATTTGAAAGCTGTCAAATTTGATAAGTTTTTATCTAGGCTGCGGTAAGTGAACAGTCGAAGTGGTCGGACCAAACCACGTGATCACTTTTCTTAATTGGTGATTGGTCAGAGGGTTTAGTTGGACCGATGAGGATTTTGAGGAATTGAGGATTTTGTGCAATTTGACTTTTCACTTAACTCGGTGGGCCAAAATTTTTGAAGTCACATTTAAACAATACCATTTGAGAAGCAAAAAAAAACAATAATTACAGAAAACTGCTTTTGTCTACTACCTTTTTGCTTTCAACTAATTTTACGACGGCCATAATTGAAACTATTAAAACTGAGGAACTAATTAATTAATCTTTCAAATGCACCGGGGATAACGAATTGTTTTAATAAATTCCGTAATTGAATCATTTTCCGACGACGCCCGACGCGAGGCGACGCGACGCTCATTCCCGACAAGCACCTCTAATAAGTTATTATCATTGGAAATTTTAATTTTTCCCCGAACTTCAAGTAAATCACCGCTTTGAAGACGGAGGAGGAAATAAAACGAAGCAGGAGCTTTCATTAGGGGGCCAAGGCCCAATCCGTCGTCGTCGTCGTCGTCGCCTTCGAATTATTCAATAGCCTAAGGTAATGGCCCTGACGGGATTTTTAATACGCCCAAATAATTGCTAGATCGAATGGATCTCAAAGTCTGCCGCGCCTGCAATTGAACTCGTTTATTAGTTTTCAATAATTTGATTAGAAATTCACCCCGGCGGGTTTCGTTTTATTTTTCGTTAGGATCCCTTCCATTATTCAAAGGGTTTTTCGTTTTTAACTTCTGTTAAATGTGAGGCTTTGTCACTGCATTCAATTTTTTTTATAAGCTTTTGTAACTGAACACTTTTGATGAACAGATAAAATAGCGACATCTTACAATCTCTTTTTGACCTAACATTGCACAAAATTTTTCTGAACACTTCTGCTTCACACAACTAAAATCTGACGTTTTACTAGCGTCAAAAACGCCGCGTGTTCTACTGCGCATGTCAACTGTCAACTTCACATTTTGCTCCCTCTGGACATGTTACATCTAGACCAATCTATTCCATGGACTTAACATACTAGACTTAGCTTTCAATAAAATATAAGTATACTCCTTATAATACATTAGCTGGAATTAAGACAAATTCATTGCTAGGCGTTTTGCGTTAGCGTTGAAATTCCACACGATTCTACTGGTCCATTTTAAAAGTATATTATATTTTGTTAAATTAAACCAACCAATCAAGTATCTATTCCGTAACGCGGCGACGAAAAATCGTCTAGCAATGAATCCAGCTTTACTGTTGAAAGCAAAAATAGTAGACAGAAAACTACTGTTTCCTGTAATTATTATTTCTCAAAATGATATTGAATACAGACGAATTCATGGATTTTACCAAAGCCTTAAGCTGTATTAAATTTGAAAGCTGTCAAATTGGTTTAATATAATCTGCGAAATCGTCTTTGATCAATACCAATTTGAGAAATAATAATTCCAGGAAACAGTAGTCTTTTGTCTACTATTTTTTACTTTCGACAGTAGTTATGAAATTTTGCCTAAATTCAGTGTTGCGGTAAGTACAAATAGGTACGCCATTAAATAGACTAGGATCTTCAAGTATACCTATCTTGGGGCCTCTGTGGCTCATCGCTCGCAATTTATTGAGTTTTCCTGCGGAAGAAAGCGGCAGCCAAGGAGAAATTCGTTCTTTTCCCAAAATTTAAAAAAGAAATTTGATCTTAATTATAAACTAGGAATATTATTACAGCTGTGACGCGCAGCTAAATCTATTTCTAGTACGAGTCACCCCATCTTGCGTCATAAGATGGTATCGCCGTTTCTCGTTGGTTCGCGTTCATTCCAGTAAATTCGAAAAGACTGAAATCTACTATAAAAGCCGTACCGGCCCGCCAGTGGAGTAGTTGTAAGTTAGCAAGCGAAGGGTTCATATCTCGAATAAATAGAGGTAGATTTTGTAGAAGTGTTATTTGATAGACAAGTGTTGCAGCTCATTACTATTGTGTTTTTAATTGTGTAAAGCGACAGTTTGTAATTAAAGTGTTCTGAAATTTAAAGACTATAATTTGTGAACCCCAAAATTCGTAACAGTATGGTGGATATATAGAATGATTTGAGGAAATTTCAAGTAACCATTGTTTGATTTTGTTTCTTTTTTTAACGCAATGATACACGCGCCACTACACTCATAAGCTTATAACTAAAGCACGGATTTAGTTGTGTTTTTAGGCTAGGAGTCATCTTTTTCAGTCGCCGTGCGAGGCGTGGAGTGACGAATCATCTCTTTTCGGAATTGGTTTATTTAAAGCTGGAAAACTCAATATTTTTTTGCCAGCGCCATCTGTGCGTTATCAACGGAATCTCACTTTAAATTGGACTCTTGCGAAGTGTATTTTGTTTACTACTAATAACATTAGTTTAATCCTGAGGCGTCATCAGTGCCGTCTATGTCTAGAGGGTCTCTACTATGTCGAGATTGTGGCATCGTCTCTTTCTATTTTTCTGAGTTACTTCTGCAGTTTATGCGATAAACCTAAATTTGATTAAAAAAAATTGATTGATTTATGTTTTACGCATTTATAGCTGCTTTTCTGGTCACTGAGTGTAGCGTGTTTGTAACAGCATCACCTCTGTATAGTTCTCCAAAATACGACGACAGTATTGGCGGGAAATTCAAATTTTCTTTTAATCATTTGTCTAACAAACATTATACAATGTTTTCGTTTAACCTCTAGAATTTAACCGAAGCATTGGCGCCATCTCTTCGCATTTTTCCGAGTTACTTTGACAGTTTAGGCGAAAACTCAAATTTAATTTAAAAACATTAACTTTTTTGATTTGTGCTTAAGTGCCGTTTTACATCTTATCAAAATTTGCACAAAATTTGGTACAAAGCAAGAGAGACAGATTACAACAGTTAACATTCATTGGTTGAATCGATGCTTCTCTGTCACTTTACGCTAAAAATTGTAACAAATTTTGATAGATGTAAAATGGCTCTAACGATTTATAAACAACATTTTTTTTCTGTTCACAGAACGCAAAGTACTTGTGCTGGCGCCATCTTTGTATATTTTTCCGACTACTACATCAACGTATAGGCGGGAAATTCGAATTTTATTAGCAGAATTCGATTTGCCCCGAAACTTATTTCATCATTTTTATTATTTTGCGCAGCAAGTTAGGAGCGCCATCGTTCGGTCAAAACGCGATGCAAATGCATTTCGTTGAGTGCGCACGAAAGTGAATTGTGTAACGCCATCTGTTTTTCAAAACCGGAAACAATTTGACGACTGTTTTCGAAATTTCAGCATTTCAAGAATGCTAATATGAAAGACATGCATTATCGTCTGTTGTTTTCAGAGCGCCATCTCGCGGGTAAGACGCGAAATTTTGTCACAAAAATTTAACAAAAAGGTTTCATAATTAAAACAATTGGTATTCGAGAAAGTGCCCGAAATCTAGAGGAAGTTTTGTGAAGGTCCCTATAATAAGGAAAACAAAGGAATGACATTTGGTTAACCTATAAAAAAAACATTAAATTGAAATATTTGTGAGTTTTGTGACACTTCCGTACTTTTAGCATAAACTATAAAAAAAAAAAACTAACAAAAATCACTGACAAATTGAATACATATAACAAGTTAGACTGAACAACATGGATGCCAGCTGTCTGTTTTCGTTTTCCTTAAGAGAAGCGCAATCTTTTGCTGATTTTCGCAAGTAGAGCAGGGAAGCCGTAAGCAGAGCTTGTACTATGGTCGCGGTACATTTCAGGATTCGCCTTTGCGGACATAATACAGTACCGTTCAATGTCCACTGCAGGTAAAATTCGGCAATATATAGCAAGATTTGGCATAAGTGAATGAATTCATTATGGAGGAGTAGAGAGGTTATGCTGTGGCTGAGGTACATTTCAAGATTCGCCTGTTTGGACATAAAAGAGTAGCATTCAATGCCCACTGCAGATAAAATTCAGTAATATTATAAATTTTGGCACAAGAACTGCACATAAAGGGCATTTAGGATAGTCCACGAAGCTTTCGTAATTGAAAGAATTCATTATAGAGCATGGAAGCCGAAAGCAGAGCTTATGCTGTGGCTGAGGTACATTTCAAGATTCGCTTGCTCACTCGTTTATTATGAACTGCGTTTGCTGAATAAATAAATATGTATTTGGAAACTGGAAATATGAAAAGAAAAAAAAAGAAACAAAACTATGCCCAGCGCGAGTATGCTTTACATTCGTTGCGATGATGCAACCGGCGGCGCGGCGGTGAACCTTTGAATTTAACGAGCACTGAAACATTTGAATTTCCCTGGAAAAGATTTCCGCACAGAAGACACAAAAGCAAACCTAATAACTCCGGGCTCGTACGCAAGTAGGTCGTAGATTTTATTCAGCTCATTTTAATTCCCTCCGTGCATTAGTACAAGGGGGCAAATTGCGATTCAACTCGAGCGGGAAAATATAGAGCGCATTAGGGCCGTCAGTGGCGGCGCGTTTCGCAACGGCGCGGCGCCAAAGTAGATTAGAAAAAGTTACGGTTCGCAGTAACGCGACAAGCAAGGAAAACGACGACGCTAACTTCGTTTGAAAGGACGCCACCGTCCGCCTATTATAGGAGTCATCCTCGTCACTCGAGTCGCTTCTGGCACGCAATTTTTTCACAATTTCCCCCCGGTCGCCGACGACGCCAACAGATTAACTTAACGCGCGCCGGAAAATGGAAACACCTGTAACTTTTACTTGATTATTATCGATTCTCTATAGCGACTTGCGCGCCGAGTTGTTTTAATGATTTCCAGCGCACGGAAACATGTATCTTCCACGTTAATCAACCCCCCCCCCCCCCCTCACCATCACACTTGGAAAACTTTCCCAATTACTCCCCTATGCCCCCAACTCCCCCCGACTTTCGATTGTTTATTATAAGATACGAACGAGCAAACAGTTATTAGTCGCAGACGGCGCGACGGTGCTAAGACGCGACAATGACGCCTAAACTCGCAAACTTCGGACGTTTCGTCTCACGTCACGCGTCAGCTTTTCCGAGATATGGAGTTTGAATGGCGGAAAAACAGAAAGTTCGATTGCGTGAATGGCTCGCGAGTTCATTCAGGAGTTTCGGATCGCTTCTGAATCGCATTAGGGAGAAGCTTAATGGGGGATGAAAGTTTTGAATATTTTTTTTTTAGTTTGCTATGAAGGCTCGGATTCAGGGGAAATCCCTTTTCATCGGCGGATGATAATAAATGTAAAAAGGAACGTTGAAAGAATTTTTAAATGTTGTAACTATACTTAATTTTTTTTATTGACAAGCGGATTTTACTGATTGGTATAATTTATTACATAACTAACAGACGACAAAAAATTTCCAAGTTGACCCCAATCGTTACTAAGTAATAATAAAATCAATAAAATAAAATAAAGAACACGAATAAATGACTAATAGGAGAGCAACATTCTTTTATAACTTCGGATTTACCGCCTATCAATAAAAAAATAGAGTATAGATGGACAGTTGGACATGAAGGCACATTATTGGACATATGATGAGTCATGCATCGCCAGCTGCCACCAAAGGAAAGCTTGCGTTTGGTACTAATGCACTTAATATAAACAAAGAGTGCAATCCAAGTGGCCATAAGGTCAAGCCTGAAAATATGCAAGTGAATTAATATTAAATAATAACTATAAACAAATGCTTATTGAATTAATATGGTCTGAGTTTCAGTCAACTACCGGTATATTCAAGTAGGTGTATCAAGAAAAAGTTTACGCCGTGGTCCAGAAAATTCGGTAGGAAAAAACACAGTCGTCCTTTGTTTTTCTATGACTTGATCGTTTTTGTACCAATTGGCTCTCTTAGGCCCGGTTTCACCATCACAGTTTAACTTTAAACTTCGCTCTTTTCCCATAGTAACAATTGCAAAGATAATTGTTTCCATAGGAATAAAACGGAGCTTAAAGTTAAACTGTGATGGTGAAACCGGGCCTTAGGCCCGTTTCTTCCACTTCAGTTTAACTTTAAGCTTCGCTTTGTTTCCACAGGGAAATATGAATAAAACGGAGTTTAAAGTTAAATTCTGTTTGAGAAACTGGCCCTTACAAAAGTTTCATTTGTAAGTTTTCTTTTTTTTTCGCGTCAGTTTGGAAAACAATTGCCAGTTGGTCCACAGAAGTCGAACGAAATAAACAGGTTCTTCTTTTGTTTTCCTGTGGCTTCTTCTTTTTTACATTTCTGTACTTTCAGTTTTTTGCGTTTTCAAATGTTTTGCTTCACTTGAATATAAATAGAATGAGTTCACTTGAGTTGGACTGACCTTGAAATTGGTTGAGCTTGATTTTAACATTGTTTTACTTTTAAATTTTATAATGTTTCTTTATTTATTTTTTTTATTTGGGTCAAATGGAATTAGGGATTCTGTTGTATTGTATTGTACAGACATTGATTTCTTTTTAAATTTTTTATCTACTTTAATTTTGTTGAATAGCTAAAACAGCGAGATCCTACGATCGTTTTTTGACCTAAGTTTACATAAGCCTTAACAAACTGAAGCGGGTTTGCTACATAATAAGTCATCCCATGCAAGCCGGTCATGCTTGCAGTTAAAGCATAATTAAAATTAAAAAAGGAAAATTGTTTTTGACTGCTCTTGACTCTTGAACGGCCTCTGTATGAGGCTACGTTTCTCGAGCTACGTTTCTGCTGAAGAAGCTCCAAATAGGGCTGAGGCAGCTGTACAGAGGCTGGTCGAGGGTTTCACTGCAATCAAAAACGATTTTCAACAAACATTTTTTTCAAACTTTCATTATGCTTTGACAGCAAGCATGGCCACCTTGCCTGAGGTGACTTATTATGTAACAAACCAGCTTCAGTTCAGCTGTGATCGTAGGATATCGCTGAAGAAGCTCCAAACAGGGCTGAAACAGCTGTATAGAGGCTGCTAGAGGGTTTCACTGCAATCAAAAACGATTTGCAACAACTTTTTTTTGTTTTTAATTTTTTTGTTTGGTTGACTTTGAGATTGTTCGAGCCGCCCGTTAATCGTTTTTAATTAACATATTTTGGCGCCACTTTCTGTAACTCCTTTGACGTTTTGATAAACAAATGCCCTTGGATATAGAAAGTGTTATTTGCAGATATTTTGCTCGTTCTTCTTCAATTTGGAAAACATTTGCTGCAGTTAGTCTGCGCAAGTCCAACGAAATAAACAGATCTTCATTTGTTTCTCTGTGTGACTTTGACTTCTTCATTGACATGAAAAATAATTTCTGCCTGACACAAAATAATCTCATTTGCGAACCTCTTTTGTTCTCTTCCATCCACAGAAACTGTAACTTTTGTTTGTCCGTATCTGCTTTGACGTTTCGATAAACAATTGCCGTTGATACAGAAAGTGTTATTTGCAGATGTCTTTTGTTCTTTTCATTTTCTGCATTGGTTCACACCCACACCTACAGAAATCTTTTGTTTTCTCTAACTTCTTCATTAATAGATGCAATAAATAATTTCCGCTAAAACAAAGAAATCTCATGTGAGAAATTCTTTTGTTTACTTTCATTTCCACATCACACTGGCAAAACAATATCTTATTGTTAAAGTTGGTCTACAGAAACTTTGACATTTCGATAAAAAATTGCCGTTAATACATAAAGTGTCATTTGGGGACCACCCCTACGCTGGGTTCGTTAAGCCTGAAGGAGTAAATATTAATTATGAAAAGCAAGATATCCAAAATTATTTATATGAGAGAGAAAGAATATTAAGAAACAAAGAGGACAGTTCACGAACACGCTCTTATTCTCTGTGTTATCCAAGTTAATCCGGAAAACAATTGCCATCGTTGGTTCTACGAAATCTGGAAAGAGTCAACAACATTCTCTTTTCTTTTTCCATGACTTTTTTATCGTTTCGATAAAAAAAAAACAGCCAAAGATGTAGAAACTCTAATTTGTTTTCTACGACAGTCTGGAAAATCGGTCTGTTGAGAACTGAACCTGGAAGGAATCCACAGAATTTTTTGATTTTGTAACACAAAGAGGAGTGATGACTCATTTTATCTTCAAAATAATAAATTTCTCTACAGAGTACCGACTTCTTACAACAAAATTAAGAAGGAAGAAAAACTAATGCGACAAAAAGGAAACTCCGAAGAATAAGATAGTCGAAAGCAAAAGAAGGGTTGGCTTTACTCCCCTGAAAAACACAGGAGTAGTAAAAAAAAAATGAAAAATGTAATGTTACGAATTTGGGGGTTCACAAATTATAGTCGTTAAATTTTAGAACACTTTAATTAAAAGCTGTTGCTTTACACAAATAAAACAACACAGTTGTAATGAACTTGTCTATCAAATAACACTTTTACAAAATGTACTTTCTATTGCTTCGAGGTACGAACCCTTCGCTCGCTAACTTAATAACTAAACTCCTGGCGGATCATACGGCTTATATAGCAGAGCCCTCTGTGCTCGAAATTTCTAGAATGATCGCGTAGCTTCAGTCATGTTCTGTGACGCAAGGTGGCGTGTCTGATGCAAAAAATAGATCTGTTTGCGCGTCACGGCTATAACACTAACATTAAAAATTAATTTGTTAAAAAACGTGAAACAGGAAAAGTAAAGCAATATGAAATACGACGAATGAAGTGAATTTTAATTCACTTTACGCCGAGTGAGATTTTTTGTTTTTTCTTTTTTTTTATAGAGTTACAATTTGTTTCAGTTTCCTCTCGGTTTCTTTTGGTAAACCCCCGGGCCATACCGCCGAATCTTAGGCACGTATATTTTTGTCCGCTCTCTAATAATTACAATAATTTTAGTTGAAGTAAAACGAAAATAAAATCGACGTTACCAACAGATGGAATATGATGATGCAAAATTTATGGTTTCCGTGCAATATGATATTACGAACGAAGTAAGTTAAGTGAAAATTTAAAAACCATTCCAAACGATTTTATAACGCACATAAAATGCAAATTATGTTAATAATGTAGCTCGAATGTATTTACTCCGCAACATACTTCGATATTACTTCCTCGTCTTGGACGTCCCACCACGATCGGCAAGTTTCTTTTTGGTTCCTTTCAGCAAACGCACGGAATAATACACTGCTGAAGTGTATGTATATTTCTGTTCGCTCACTAGTACAGTGGCGTAGCTACAGGAGCTGTAGGGATTGCAAAGCAACCCGGCGGCGCTAATGAGCCATAGACGCCTGCGCTGTCGTACTAGAACGCTAAATTAAATTCGTTAATTTATTTTTCTTGCAGACGATACTATACGACTCTTTAATTAACATTAACACTCTCGCAGGGAACTGAAAAAATTAAGGAGATTTTAATGTAATACTAAATCAAAATTCAAATATGAGAAAAAGTTTTTTTTTTTGCCAAATCCCACCGCTACCACCAAACACGTAACGGGATGCGGATGTCAATAGTGCTGGACTATCTGGTACTGTTGATGTCCGTGTTGCGAATGAAATACTTGCTTGACTGACTCGCACTACAACAATCGTGTAGTGTAAAAAATCTACTTAGTAGATAATTTATTAAAACTATGAAGACTTCCCGCAGTTTCTCTTTAACTGCCACCATTTTCAATCTTTAATTGATCCTGCCACAAACAGTGATTATTAATTTTTCCCCCCTCGTTTTAAGCCGCTTCACTCCGCTCGTAAAATCGAAGAGAGCGAAATAACTTATCCGCTCCGTAATTCCGCGGTCGTTCCCTTCGGATTTTACCATTTATCTTGCCCCAATTACCGCCCGAATTTGTAAACGCAGAGGCCCCAACCGAGGACATTATTTTCCGTCATGGTGGAGAAGGAGGCGCCCTCTTACATAACCGGACGAATATTAACGCGATCGCCGGTCAGGTCAGGCCGTCGTTATAATTACTCATCTACGTAAGCTGGCCGAGTTATGGATCTAAATCAAGTCGCCGCAGATTAATGATGTACAAATTGAATAGAATATAAGTCTCCGGGGTTGGTTCATCATTTTTTTGGCGTTGTTGTAACTAGAATGAAAACGTTCCTCCATATGAGTTTCAGTTTGCGATTAGCCACAAAAATTTTGACTCAACAAAACACACAGAGATGTTAGCTACATTTGGCTCTTGTAACACAGCAACAGATAATTACAGTTTCCTGTAATTTGACTTTCATTAAAATGGTACAGTTTAAGGTGCTTTCTTTCGCTCATAATTCAACGTGATTCAAACGTGTTTTGATTCAAAAACATTATTTTCTTTGAATCTCTATTTTTGAAACTTGTTTTTATTGAATTATGGTTATTTACAAATGATCTGTCAATAAAAAATGTAATCAAACATATACTTCAAATATAAAAGTCAAAAAAAAAAAAACTGAATCAAGTAAAGACAAAATACAATTAAAAAATGAAATAAAGTCAAACAAAATCAGTAGAGCTATGCATACTGCTTTAAGAATATGAATAAAATTTGACAGGGGGGTCGATGGAAATTTTTTCTTCTTGTAAGGGGTTGATGCTCAGGAACAGTTGAACACCTCTGCTTTAAACGAAATTAAGGTGCTCTCTTTCGCTCACAAAATCGTGATCCAAACGTGTTTTGATTCAAAAACAGACATTCTTTTCTTTGAATCTCTCTGTTTTTTTTTTTAAATTTGATGTCCAGAGTACTATCTGCGTATACCTCGCTCTCTTCATCTTTTGATTTTGTCTCCTTTCACTTAGATAGATAGAACAACGTATTTTTTTGTTTCCTCTTGCCGAGACAATATTTTAAAACGTTTTTTTTTTTTAATTTGACTTTCAGAGTGCTGTCTGTGTATATTTCAGATTTAAGCGTGCCAGTCGCAGCCCTCTGGACGTCAAATTAAAAAAAATACTTTAAGAAGAAAGAAAAGTGAACGAGGAGACAAAATCAAAACATGAAGCGAGCACTTGGTGAACAAAAAACAAAAAAGATGACCGACAATTTTCCGGCGGAATGTAAAAAACAAAACAAACAGGACAAACAAACAAAATCGAAATATGAAGCGCATGGTGAGCAAAAAACAAAAGAAAAATGACGTTTTTATAACGGAACATGAAAATAATTAAAACAAAAAACAGCAACGTATACGAAAGAAGAAACTGTGTGGAGAGTAACGCCTTGCAAGATGATAATTCGATATAAGGAAGAAACGAAAACAAATAATGAAAATAAACACAAGAAATAATGAGGACAATGAAAAACAAAAACGATGAAAATTCAATGGAAAGAAAATGGCACAATTAATTCGAACAAAAGCAATAACAGGAAATCGATAAAAAAAAAACATTTTTTTAAAAATATAAACCTCCCTTTTTCGAATTCTGAAATCTTATTTTGGTATTTTTACATAACCACAATTATTACGTTTCAATTTTTTTTTTATTGCGGTAATCGTCATTTGTTTCTCTTATTTTCTTTAGAAGTTTTTTGTTTTTTTCTTGGAATTTCATTCTTGATAACCACCAACTTTATTACCAACTGCTAAAATAATATACAGGCTGTTCCATGACTTTTCGTCCTTATCTCGTAAGCGCGATGTTCATTTGTTTTTCAGACCGCATCGTTGCAATCAACGTGAAAAATACAACTTCTATTTGCTTGTTAATTGCTAATTTAACCGAACGTGTCTCTTCCATAAACAAAGTTAGCAATAACACCGACTTAAATTTGAACATCGTGTAAAAAGGGCGTCAAAAGTACTTTAGCGCCGAAAACCCTAGGTCCGGCCCTGCAGCTACCTAACCTACCTAAAACATTCCTTCGTTCTGGAAGTATGTAGCATGTTCCAAAGTTATTTTTAAAACTTGTTTGGATTGAATTATGGTTATATACAAATCAACTGTCAATCAAAAATTCAAGTTAATTGTTTTGTTGCAACAACTACGAAAGCGCAGCTCGAATAATCTCAAGGTCCACCAAGCTCGATCCAACAACTGAACTCAATTCTATCTAACCCAGGCAAAATATTAGAAAATTACAAAAAAAAAACAATACAAAAATTAAATTCCATTCAGCACAAGTAAAAAATTAAGAAAAAAAAAACAAAAGTGTGAAAATAAAGCTCAATAAATTTCAAGGTCAATCCTACTGAACTGAACTTAACCTAACTGCATTCAAAAGAAGAAAAACATATAAAATGCAACAAAAAATTTAGTTGAGTAAAAAATGTAAAAAATAAAAAATGATTAAGGCGAAGTTCAATCAACCAAACTCGACCCAAACAAACAAAATTAAAAATTAAAAAATTGAAGCAAATGAAAAAATATTTCGATGTCAACCCAACCTAATTCCATTTCAACTACGAAATTTAGGTCCAAACTATTCGAAACACGATTCAAACTTTTAAGCGAAAGAAAGCACCTTAATTAATTTAACAACGACTTCACAGGTGATACTTAAAAATTTTGAAAGCTTTCATATTTGATAAGCTGAGAACTTTCCTGAAATCTGTGTAGTCTTATTTAAACAGTACCATTTTGAAGAAAGAAAAATTACAGGAAACTGTAATTGTCGTAGTATTCTTTGCTTTCGACTGTCATATTTTTAAATTAGTAATTATTTCTGGTTGATTAAATTAACGAAAAAGAACTGCAAATTTCACCCCGTCCTCTGATTTAAAAAGAAAATTCTGAATATTTTTCCTCCGATTTAAAGGAAATCATATTTTTAAACGCAGACCGGCAGAACCTTTTCGCCTCTGATTCAGAGCAACCCTCGTATAGCCGAAACTCAATCGCCGCTGTCCAATTTCCTTCGACTTTCTTGTTTATTGCCATAATCTAGTATCGGACGTGACTGGTAAAAAACGCCCTCGGCGATATTATTAATTCAAGTAGAGTCATTGCGCTAAACGCGCGCTCCGGTTCTCCGGATTATTTATTTAGCGCCAGGTGGAGCTGCCGTACGTCCGCGGCGGTCACATTCTCATCACCTGGCCGTTTCAACTTCATCCGTGAGGCCCCCGTTAGAACGTGCAGCCGGAACGATGTAAGACGATATTTTGAGGCTGTCGAGGGCGGATATATTAGCGCGAAAGCCATTTGCGGAAAATTTCGTCTCTCGCATTTCCGCCGGCGCGAAATAACTAGGTCGTTACATTGGAAGCAGCAGGCAAACATCAGCCCCGCCGCGAATTTTATATTTATCGCGGCGCACATATTAACGGGGGTGTGGATGGCGAGAGGCGGCGCAATTTAGGAAATTATTTATCGCCGCGGAATTGTCGAAATTATATTTTTAGTTTAATTAATTTCGTTAATTGACATGCAAGCGCGGCCGGTTATTACCGGTTGGAAACGCACGAGCGCCCTCTGTGACAAGCGACAAAATTAATACTTACCGCCCACTTTTCACGGACGCAGGTCGCCGCGTTTTGATTATTATGAAAATATGAAATTTAATACAACTTCCCAAGTCCTTGCGGTCTTTATTAGATTTGCAATATTGCATTTCTTCTTTTAAAGCACAAGCCGTTATGATGTTAGAGTTGGATTCGGAGAATTGAAATCGAAAACAAACAAAAAAATAGACCGTTACAGTTTCCTGTAATTTCTTTTGCTCCAGAAATGTGACGTCACGCGAAACTTATAGGTGCTTTCTTTCGCTCACAAAATCGTGATCCAAACGTGTTTCGATTCAAAAACAGACATCCTTTTCTATGAATCTCTCTATTTTTAAAACTTGTTTGGATTGAATTATGGTTATATATAAATGAACTGTCAATCAAAAATTCGAAATGTCAGGTGTTGCAACAACTACGAAATTCAAGTCCAAACTATTCGAAACACGATTCAAACTTTTACGCGAAAGAAAGCACCTTATATCTGTGACCGGGGCCGGCGGAAGAGAAGACGGTAAGTAAGGCATGAGGGCGCTGTTGTAAGAGGGGCGCCAAAACTGTATAAAATTGCCAACTCTGTGCAACCCAATTGTCGCCAAAAATCGGCCACGCCATTTTCGTCCAAATTAAAATTACTTTTTTTATCATAATAAACAAAACAAAAGCCTACGTAAAAATCGGTTCAAAATCTGACGAACAGCGAAACATCTGAATCGATAATAATTATAAAAAATTAAAAGCAAAAAATTTAATAAATTGAAAACTAAAAATCAGTTCAAATGTAGCTTGACCAGTCTCAAGGTCATCCCAAGACAATTACACTCCACCTAACTGTATTCAATCGAAGCAATAAGTTTTAAAAAATATATACATAAATACAAAGTAAAATATGTATGTGGAGATAATTTTTTCTAATTGTAAATAAACCACTGATCGGCTGAGGCCCTTACATCTTCTTGATTAAGAAAAAAAAAACAGTCTAAGACAGGGCTGGACGTGAAAACAGTAAATGGAAAAGTGAAATGAAACAATGAAACGATTAAGAAACGAACGCGAACTTATAATAATTATAAAAAAAAGCTTCGTGTATCATTGGCTGCTGAGATTAAATGTGCAATTGATATTTTGTAGTAAAATATGTCAATTAAAAAATTATTAAAGCGCAGCTCGAACAATCTCAAGGTCCACCAAGCTCGATCCAACAACTGAACTCAATTCCATCTAACCCACGCAAAAAATTAGAAAATAAAAAACAATAAAAAAATGAAATTCAGCCTTAGTAAAAAATTAAGAAAAAAAATACGTATTTAAAACAAAAAAAAATATGAAAATAAAACGAACAAATTGCAAGGTCAATCCTACTGAACTGAACTTAACCTAACTGTATTCAAAAGAAGAAAAACATTTAAAATGCAAAAAAAATAAGTTGAGTAAAAAATGTAAAAAATTACTAAACGATTAAGGCGAAGTTCAATCAACCGAACTCGACCCAAACAAGCAAAAAAAATTAAAGAATGGAAGTAAATGAAAAAATATTTCGATGTCAACCCAACCTAACCTCACTCCAAGTAGAAACTTTAGAGCAAGTATTAAAAGATTCTCCTGTGATTTAGTAGGATAGAAGTCGCAACTACTGAAGATGGCAGCATAACTGCCGAAATACGTATTTAGTTTAAAAAAAAAACATATTGTGGTTAGGAGTCAAATCCAAATTTATTATTAAAAGAGTGAAGCTAAAAAAATGTTAAAATTCGTAAATGGATTAAAACGAATTAAACCTCAACAAAACACAAGGTCAATTGAACCCAACTTATATGATTGCACTTCATTCTAATTCTATACAAGTATTTTTTTTTAATATTTAAAAAAAATTAAGAAAATTTATACATGAATTTTAAAATTAAAGCTCAATAATCTCAAGGACAATCCAACCCAACTGACGTCAACCTAGTTTCATCTGACGCAAGCAGAAGAATAAAAATTACAAGAAAAATTAAAAGATTAAAAAAAAAAATTACAAATCAAATAGAAATTAACTTCAATTAACGTCAAGGTCAATTCAACTCAACTGATCTCAGCCTATCTCCAAGCAAAAATTAAAAATAAATGAAGATAAAAAAAAACTAAAAGAAAGCCGTTAAATGCCTAATTAAAATTTTCCATATTTTAGAATTGTCATCCACAGCGAAATAAAAATTAATTCGCCCAATTTGATCGTCAGTCGCCGTTAGAGAAAAAAGTAAACCAAACCAAATCCCCACAGTTGGCAATGCTGTGTGATTCTAAAACAGTTACATACGAGATTTTTTAATTTAGCCATGGCTAAAAAAACTTGCAAGAAGAAGACATTGGGCGCGTTCAGCGGATGCATTGCTTACTCAGCAGTCGTTTGTGATTGGCTATTACCTTCATGTGAGCGAATCACAATCGATTGCTGAGTAAGCAACTCTGAACGCGCCCATATTTAAACGTCACTTGTGAAGTCATATTCAAACAGTACCATTTTAGAGATACAAAAATTACAGGAAACTGTAAAATTGGAAAAATTACAGGAAACTGTAATGTCTTATTTTCGGATGTAAGATACAGAAGGATAGGTGTGCGCGATTAAGTTTTGTTTAACGATTTAATTACAATTCTTTTTGATACGCATTTGTTATGCGCGGTCATTTAGAATCTAGGTTCGCTGAACATTATCAGTTAATCGTCAGAGTGCCAACTTAAAGCCGTAAGCTCCTTCTAAACCTACTCGTAATTAATTACTCTTTAGTCAAGCGAGCTTGCAGTTGCAAACAGACCACTCACTGCACGACAGTTCCGAACTTACCGTGAACTAACTAGAAACTTGATTTTCCACTGTTGCCAACTAGCAAGTTCAGTTCTGTGCGGTGCGGTATTATCTTTTGGCGTTTGTTGTGTTTCCGGTGCGAGTGAGTATGCGAGTATTCCGACTGCAAAGTTCAGCCGAGACAGTTTCTGTGTTGGAACTGTCTCTGTGTTTGTCTTGCAAGGCGTTTCAAAACCGAAACACAATTACGTAAGTCTTCGAAAGTATGCCTCAAAAAATATTTCTGCATAATGTTTAAAAGCAACAATAAGAAAGGGAAATTTGTGTTTAATTTGATATTTAATGTAACATCAACAGCGAGAAGACTGTTTTTTTTTTCTAAATGAAAGCAATACTTATGCAACTTGACAGTTGACAGTTTCTTGACAGTTCAAGGTTGTGTTTGAAATAAATTAACCAGATGGTACTATGCCATTGGTTAAAACTATGTATGTAACTATTGGAGCGACACAATCAATAATGAGAATTGTTTTAATGAAGTGCTTGGTGTGCAAATTTAGGGGAAATCACGAAATCGAAACTTGTCGACTAAGCCCATTACCAATTACTGGGCTAATTAGCGCTTATTTGTCTTCGAAACTAAACAGCACAAAGGGTCTCGCCGAAGTCAATTCCGCACACTCTCGCATTAGAAAGTCCACGCTCGCCAAAATTAATAATTGAAGGCCGACGCAATTACTTCCTACATCGCCGGGTTAATGCAGTTGGCTAACTTGATTGGGGCCTCTTTGTCGGTGTCCGCATTGTTATCGCGGCGGCGTTGCTTCGATTGAGATTTATTCAGCGCCATCTCTGCAGTGATCGACTCGCGCGCGCCGCCTCCGCCGCCCGGCTTATCTTTGTAATTTCAGCGCGCCGGGGAATACCAGACAGAGACGCGTTCATTATTTCAGCAAACAAGCGGATTATAACCGAGCAAATATTTATGCACGCGGTCGGAAGGCACTTAACGTCTACGTTTCAGTTTCGCTCTCGAAATCAATCGCCTAGAATTAATTATTATCTCGAAAATAATTAGGGAGAAATGTATTCGAAATTGTGATATTTCAAGAGAGAAAACTAATAAAAGGAATTATGAAAGGAAGAAAGAAATACAGTCCTCAGGGACAGATGTACTTTAGCTGACTATTACAGTCTTCCGCTTCAGACAAGCGAGCGCACTGATTTAATTTAAACAAGCCCATCCCGCGCCGTAAAAACCCGCCTTTATCCGGCAAAAGACGCCCGGATCTCCGGGCTGACATGAAGAACGACCGTGTTTTATCTTCGAACATCCCGGAATATCCTGGGCGTCGCGGTGACGTACGTCGGGATATCGGCGCCCACCTGCACGCGCCGGATTTACGGTCGGCGTTCGTTGCCAACCTTGCCTGTTTCCTTCCATTTATTATTACTTTGATATATATTTTCTTAAGGGCGAATCCATCAAGGGGATTCGCGAAACAAACATTTTAAAGAACGGAATAAGAAAGGCGAGGCGAGGCGAGGCGCGGCGCGTCGCGGCGAACGGTGGAAGGGGATTCCGTCGTGAAACGCTTTAATTAAATTCGTCGTCTCTTAAATGCAGCAGCAGGTATTCTTGAGATTCCTCTTTTATTTTCGTACGCGAACCTTGCAATTTAAAACCTGCACAGGAATAAAACTCGTTTCTTGTTTGAAAATAAACTCCGGTTTATTTTATGGCCGCTTACATACAATATCAGCGAAATGTTAAATAAAGACAATTTGAATTTCCCGCGTCCCGGTCTAGTGATTTTCATTCTTAAGGTACGTGGTCTATATGAAAAATGAATCATAAAATTTCAAAATATCGTTACATAGATTACAATTTATGATTTACATTCATAGTAATTATTGATATTTTTGAATTATTACGTCACTTGCGCTACCTACCAGTGTTGACAATCTTTCCATGAACAATTCCCCCAATTTGAAAACACCCTAAATTAATAGTTAGCAGTTACTTTAAGGTGCGGTTTTCCATTTCAGCTCAACTTTAATCTTCAGTTTATTCCCATAAGAGCACCTAAATAGAAATAAATTGAAGCTTAAATTAAACTGAGTTGAGAAAACTGAGCCTTCAAATTTTAAAATGACAGTTATCTGATCAACTGTCAAATATTCAATCGTAAAACAAGCTCATTTCAAATTGTTAAGAGAGTAGTCGTATAAATACGTAAATATTTTCATTATAAAAGAATTACTTACATCATGCACATAAAAAAAAAACACAAGCACAAAAATGTACCCATAAATTTAGGGCAAAAACCCTTAAGTTGGCATAAGGTAACTAAATCAACACACTTACGTGTTCAGGTAACGCCAATACATTCCCATTCTGAGATTATTGTGTAACAAAGATAACAAATACAAATGTCGCAAGAGCAATAAGGAAATCAACACTTTTAGGGAATTCTGTTTACTAAATTCAAATTCAAATTCAAATTTATTGTCTTAAAACCAGCTGTGGATATAGACATAATGACGATGATTGTAGTTTAGTAGTTTGTAGCCGACTGTCTAGTCAAAAATGTAGTCGGTATGTTATTCTCCGCAGCCATAGTAAAATGCCATTTGTGAAATGTCACTTTTGAAATTTTCGACTGTTTTTTATCCCTAGACGAGATTACTGTGCGACAAGGATAGATAGAAAAAAAATCACTAATGTCGTTACCTTAATACGAACTGTGTCGATTCAGAACCTTAAACAGTTACATACGAGATTTTTAATTTAGCCATGGCTGTATTGCTTATCGGCAATTAGGCCAAAAAAACTTGCAAGAAGAAGAAGACATTGGGCGCGTTCAGCCGATGCATCGCTTACTCAGCAGTCGTTTGTGATTGGCTATTACTTTCATGTGAGCCAATCACAATCGATTGCTGAGTAAGCAACTCTGAACGCGCCCATATTTAAACGTCACCTGTGAAGTTATATTCAAACAGTACCATTTTAGAGATAGAAAAATTACAGGAAACTGTAAAATTGGAAAAATTACAGGAAACTGTAATGTCTTATTTTTGGACGTAAGATACAGAAGAATAGGTGTGCGCGATTAAGTTTTGTTTAACGATTTGATTAAAATTCTTTTTAATGCGCATTTGTTATACGCGGTCATTTAGAATCTAGGTTCGCTGAACATCATCAGTTAATCGTCAGAGTGGCTACTTAAAGACGTAAGCTCCTTCTAAACCTACTTGTAATTAAGTTGGCAACATAAGTTCGAAAGCAAAAAAAAATACAGTTTCCTGTAATAGTTTTTTTTTCTCAAAACGTTATTATTTAAACACGTCTTCACACAGATTTCACAAAAGTGTTAACCTTCTCAAATTCGGAAGCTATTATGAAAATTCTTAATTGGCATCTGCAGAATTGTATTTAAACAATACCATTTTGGGAAGAAACTGTTTTGCCAACTTCACAAGAAGAACGGAAGGCGGGAAATTCAAAATGTCTTCAGGCATTTGAATTAATTAATTAAATTGAAATGTATTGTTTTGATAACAATAACAAGAATGTAAATGCAAAGAAAATGGATGCATTGCGTGCAACTGCATGAAATATAAATAAGTACCTTGAGTGCAAGGGGTGCACATCTGCAACAAGCGACTTGCTCTCCATTAACATGCGTTTTTCAGGAGAACCGCGGTGTTTATTCAGGCCGCAATAACAATAACACCGGCGAATGCATTAATAACGGTTATTATTTCATTAGTGGCGTGTAGCGTTTCGCTCCCGAGTGCCTGACAATAAATAATGCACGATCGCGTAACCAGCACCGGCACAGAATTCTAATTCAGTTTCATTT
The DNA here is from genome assembly GCA_036172665.1 of Prosopocoilus inquinatus. Lineage (NCBI taxonomy): Eukaryota > Metazoa > Arthropoda > Insecta > Coleoptera > Lucanidae > Prosopocoilus > Prosopocoilus inquinatus. The sequence continues at coordinate 8,248,313 of CM069873.1, forward strand.
ACATGGGGCCGGGTTTAAATGAGGTTCTTACCTTACTTAACCGACGACCCAAACATATTTTCCGCCTTCTTTTTCGCTGAAGTAATGCCTAGTCAGTGTTGCCAACCCGAGATATTTTTCAATTTTTTTGGGGGGATTTTTTGATGTTATACGGGAAAGTAAGGAATTTTTTGCGAAAATAAATAAGTAGATTTATATTTTACGTTATTTAGTTATTTACTTTTGTCGTCCTTACTGGATTGAAACGATCTAAAATGGTCGAATGGGGTTATAAAATATTAAAGAGTTGCTAGCGGGATTCTATGTTCCCTGTCATCCTGTATACTGTGGGAGAATGATAAATTAAATAAAAATTCATTTCAAATTTCGCGCCGATGAGTAGTTGGACAAAATATACACAGATGGCGCTGGCGTTAAATATAATAAATTCACTGATAACTTTGAACAACTCATAAATAAGCAAGTTCCATGTTAAAGAGGCGTTTAATCTAAACGAACGTTTTCAGCGCTTTGTACGTCGGCGCATATATGAATTGTTCACCTGACGTTAACGTGGCGCTGTAACTGCTGCGTTTGTAGCGCTCGTATAGAATGGTCCTAACTGTCGTAGCAATAGGAGTTTTCTGCTGCACTTTTCTATTGACTCTGACAGGTAAGTTATGGGCCTATACTCCCTAATTAAAATTACTTGTATAAAATATTCGGTTTCGGTTTCGGTTTCGGCCGGTTTCGGCCATAATTTCGTGGTTCGGTTAAAGTTTCGGTTTCGGCCGAAAACCGGCCGAATCTTCGGCTACAACCGAAACTACATTTATTTTCCTTTTTCTGCTTTAAATGCATATTATTCTCAAACTTGATTAATTTTTGTATATCAAATAAAATGTTTATCAGTTTTAACAGTGTATATGTCAATTTTGACAGTGAATTAAAGCTGTATTAACTCATATTTGACAGCGTATTTGAAATGTGACCGATCCCAATTCAAAAGCTGATTCAAAATTCCCCAGTTTGAAAAGGCAGACGGTAATATTAACGCAATCTTTACCACAAAATTTCAAATTAATCAAAATCAAAGTGAATTTGCTTTACAGGACGTAAAATATCTAAAATACCAAAGTTTTTGATTCTGATCTAAATTCAATTTTAATAAGATACACATTTGAATTTTGTCTATGAGCTATAGCTGAAAAAGAAATCTCTTTTAACTTTTGTAAAATATGATAAAGACGAAAATTTTAAATTGCTTTTGTTTTTGTCTTACAACACAAGTTTGTTTGATTTCAGTTATTAATAAACAGAATTAACTTAAAATTGTTTTTGTTTCTGTCTTGCAATATGAATTTACTCAATTTCAGTTATTAATAAATAAAACTATTAATTTAGACTTTAGTAAAACTATCTCCAACTTCTTTCGAATAAGATTCGGTTTCGGTTTCTGTTTCGGCCGAAACTGAGACATTAGCCGAAATTCGGTTTCGGTTTCGGTTTCGACGAGAAAATCAGTTTCGGTGGGACACTACTTGAGAGTAACGTACCGATTTATTTTGAAATTTCGTTTACACTTGACTCGGATACGTTTAAACAAAAACGATTTTGAATTTAAATAGAACGTCGCCATTAAACGTGCAGCAAATGGTTTGAGTCACGTTCACACAACAACCATTAAAAAAAAAACCTTGGCGAACTCGAGAGAACCTTGGCGAACCCTGGAGAACCCTGGCGAACCCGAGCGAACTCGAATGAACCCCCGCGAACACGAACAAACCTCGGCGAATCCTGCTTTTAGAAGGAAGAAAGTCTGATTTCGTTTCGTTTTCGTTTTATGAGTTAAAGAACTCGTACATAAAACTAGTAATACTAAGCGAACCCGAGCGAATCCCGACGAACCCGAGCGAATCCGAGCGAACCTTGGCGAACCCGAGCGAATCTTGGCGAACGCTGGCGAACCCCCGAGCGAATCCGAGCGAACCTTGGCGAACCCGAGCGAATCTTGGCGAACGCTGGCGAACCCTGGCGAACCCGAGCGAATCTAAATGAACCCCGCGAACACGAGCGAACCCCGGCGAATCCTGTTTTTAGAAGGAAGAAAGTCTGATTTCGTTTCGTTTTCGTTTTATGAACTCGTACATAAAACTAGTAATACTAAGCGAACCCGAGCGAATCCCGACGAACCCGAGCGAATCCGAGCGAACCTTGGCGAACCCGAGCGAATCTTGGCGAACGCTGGCGAATCCTGGCGAACCCGAGCGAATCTAAATGAACCCCGCGAACACGAGCGAACCCCGGCGAATCCTGCTTTTAGAAGGAAGAAAGTCTGATTTCGTTTCGTTTTCGTTTTATGACTTAAAGAACTCGTACATTGTTACCGTTCAATTTCTGCCCGACCCCGAGACACCCTGTATATTGCATTTCTAGCGGAATTCCATTAAGGTTTTTGTTAAACACCAAGCGCAGTGGAATTCTAGCGATAATTTTCCTTGTCACGGTTCGGTAATAATTTTAATTTTCGCTCGATTATCAGCAAACACCAGCACAGCGGCGCGACGCGTCGCTTTAAGTGGCAATTATGCGAGAAAAATCCCGATTAAAGCCGATAACTGGTAATCAGCTTCACTCCGGCGGGACGGTGCACTTAATTACACTGGGCGATTAATTCGGCGGCCTTGATTCACATGTCCGATCTGTCTTTCGGGGCGGCTGAAAGCTCGCCCCTAATAGATTCGGATTTCTGGGCGGTTGCTAAAGTCGGGGCAGGCCCCGGCCGTGTTATCGTGGTCCGATTAATTAATTTGACAAATGAGTCGGACTAGTGTTGGTTGCGGTGTACGCGAATTCCTTCATTTTCGTTTTTTGGAATAATAGATCTCCCTCGGTTTTACAGGATTATTACCTTATTAGCTTTTCAAGGGGTTTTTAACCCTCTTTATCTTTCCACGGAAGAAAAAATTGTTTTGGTAATCGTAAACCAATGAACTCGATTTATTAATAATACTCGAACCGAGGCGTAAATAGAACAATTTGAAAAGCAAATGAATATCAGTTATAACCAGGGAAAAGAATTCGGGCCACTTGTTTCGTAAGCGATACGAGAATGTAGTACTCGGAGTGCATCAGCCTCGCCCACAATAATTTCTGCGAAGTGCGAACGCTCGCGCTGCATTCTTTCCCCTCCCACTCAATAACAATTCGAATAATTCGTTGCATTGGAGACGCCGAAAGGTGGCAGGAGTAAATAGTACTATTGGGGCTTTAAAATTTCGCATGATCAAGTGGCCTGATTTTGTGGAAATTTTGATTTTGTCAACCACGCTTTCTCTTCAAATTTGACACTAATGACATGACATTGAAGTCATTTGGTTTTCAGATTGTTTGGTTATATTTTAACTACCGTAAAAAAGTAAGGAAGTAATAGAATTTAACAGGATGATAAAAGAAACGTAAGCGAAACACTTTTCTACTTCAGAAAGCATGAGATTTGGCGTTTTAAAAATTTCAACTTTAAAATTTTAAATCTGCCATCCAAAATGATTAAAAATAATTTTGACAAACTGTTAAAAACCTTATTTACAGCGATAAATTGAATCGTGCGAAACTTGTGTCCAACACTAAGCGGCCTGAATTCTTTTCCCTGGTTATAACTGGTGTTTGGATTGTTTGGACGTCGTCATAGTTACGCTCTGTGCGCATTACAGTATGAATGTCAATGAGTAATTAGTAATATACAGTTGCCAACCGTGAATAGTTGTTGTAATTAGTTGGTCAAATACAAAAGAATGAAATCAAAATAAGAAATCAGTAGATGTTAAACAAATTTTGAAACACTTCTTCTATATTGTTGCAAAATAGTACCATTTGTTTGCCGTGAAAATAAAATCAGAGTGAGTGAAACGCTCGCCGTTTTCCACGCAAAATACCGCACATGCGGTTCACTTAGTGTATTGAAATTCCGTGCGAGGGCATTACGGTCGAACGCGACGTGCAATAATTCAGCGACGATAAATTACCGCGGGTCGTTTTGCAAATTGTGTCGTCAACTATAAACTGCACTCTTATTAGTTCGTCCATTACGTGCAGGCCAACGTTTAAATCATTTTACGAGAGCGTTTACCATGATTTATTTAGTTTTTTTTTTTTTATCTAAAGTTCTCCTTGCTTACCGATTTATACTGGGTGGTCAATGTCAACTGTCCTGAGTTGGCAATACTTAATTTAATGTGGCACTATTGAATAATTGCCTATCACGATCTGTTCCGTATCCGGTTTCAATCTGTCAAAAGAAGGTTATGTTTTGGTTATATCGTTGTTATAACAGTAGTTTCCAGAAATCCAGAAATCATGCCTAAGGTTTCCAGAAATCCAGTAATCAAAAAAGAAAACTGCAGCTTCTAAAAGAAACAAAAGAAGGTTTCCAGAAATCCAGAAATCAAACAAGAAAACTGCAGCTTCTAAAAGAAACAAAAGAAGGTTTCCAGAAATTCAGAAATCAAAGAAGGAAACTGTAGCTCCTAAAAAAAGACAAAATAATTCTGAAATAACTCTATAATTCAAAATTCAATTGAAAACGACTCAATACAAGCATAAAAAATCAGAAATTAGAAATTTTCGAAAAAAAAGACGATCAATTTAAAATAGTACATCATAAATCAATAAGATTCTGATAACAATATTTAAAAGAAACAACTGAAAGCGATTTAATAAACCCGAAAAAAATTCCACAAAAACAAAAATAATCAAAAATTAGAAATTTCGAAAAAACAAAACAAAAGACGATACATCAATAAGTTCTGAGAATAATGATAAATGAATAATGATTTAAAAAAAAAAGATTCTGAGAATAAAAATTCAATAAAAACAAAGATAATCAAAAACTAGAAAACACGAAAACACAAAACAAAAGACGATCAGGATAGTATAAATCAATTTATTCTGAGAATAATAATTAAAAAAAGATTCTGAGAATAATTAAGAAAAAAGCAATTGAAAACAATTTAATAAATCCGGAATGGAAATTCAACAAAAACAAAGATAAATAATGAAAAGTTAGTATAAATCAATCAAACAGTTCCGAGAATAATGATTAAAATAAAAGATTCTGATAATAATAATTAAAAAAATCAATTGAAAACGATTTAATAAACCCGAAAAAAATTCAATTAAAAACAAAAATATCCAAAAACTAGAAATTTCGAAAAAATAAAAGACGATCAGGTTAGTATAAATCAATCATTTCTGAGAATAACGAATAAAGAAAAGATTCTGAGAATAATATTAAAAAAAAACAATTGAAAACGATTTAATAAACCCGAAAAAAATTCAAAAAAAAAAAACAAAAATAATCAAAAACTAGAAATTTCGAAGAAAAAAAACAAAAGACGATCAGGTTAGCATAAATGAATCAATCAGTTTTGAGAATAACGATTAAAAAAAAGATTCCGAGAATAATAATTAAAAAACAAACAATTGAAAACGATTTAATAAACCCGAGAAAACAAATTCAACGAAAACAAAAATTATCAAAAACTGGAAATTTCGAAAAAACAAAACCATAGACGATCAGGTTAGCATAAATCAATCAATCAGTTTTGAGAATGACGATTAAAAAAAAAGATTCCGAGAATAATAATAAAAGAAAAACAATTGAAAACGATTTAATAAACCCGAGAAAACAAATTCAACAAAAACAAAAATGATCAAAAACTGGAAATTTCGAAAAAACAAAACAAAAGACGATCAGGTTAGTATAAATCAACAAAGATCTGAGAGTAATGATTAAAAACAAATTAAAAATTCGAAAACAAATAAAAAAAGAAGAAAAAGGAGGAAGGACGATTTTACCTTTATAGTAAATTTGTTCATTTTTCTTTATTTGGCAATTACGTCTTTGCACCCCAGTCCTTCCCCTAATTTTCATTAATCTACCGGCACTTACATGTATAACTGGACACGACCCCTCAGATCCCAGATCACATTTATTACCGAAATTTATTATTATTATTATTTTTTGGGAATGAGTTTGTCGATTCGATTTATACTCTTCCCTGACCTTGGGAGTTCATTTTTTTTTTGTTGTGACGAGTGACAGCAAAACGTCTGACAGTTCGACGGAAATAATAAATTACTGAATCATGTTTGTAAACTATCAAACATAAAATTGTATTGTAATGTAGGGATCTTTTTGTTGCCAATCCCGGACAATTGAAATTGACGACTTTGTACTTGACTTGATAGGTTTTCGTTTTAAAGTCTTCACAATTCTAATAATCACATTGAAAATACCAGACTTTCCCGTGTATATCATAGCGTTGGAAAGAGTTTTTTTTTAATCTGACGTTAAAGTTGACTTTAATAAGAACATTTTATTGTGAACCAGCATCAAAATAATAGTTGTCAATTTGACATTTGAACTTACTTTTACGGCAAACCTAACCTTACTTTCTAGTTAGATTTTAACAACGGGCGCGTTCAGCGGACGCTCAGCGCTTCAATTGCTTACTCAGCAGTCGAGTGTGGTTTTCTATTACCTTAATCTGAGCCAATCACAAACGATTGCTGAGTATTTTCAATGTGATTATTAGAACTGTGAAGACTTTAAAACGGAAACCTGTCAAGTCAAGTACAAAGTGGTCAAATCTCAATGATCCGGGGTTGGCAACAGAAAGATTCCTACATTAGTACATTTTTAAGTTTGATAGTTTACAAACATGTCTCTGAACGCACCCATTGATACGTGAAGTTGTTAACAGACTTCTTCAGATGGCTTTTGCTCCACCACGAAAATGTTCCGTTCTTACGAAAACACCATTTTATTCGAAAGAAAAAAAACAATTTATATTTCAAATTCCAAACAAATGAGTCACATATATCAGATGTTTCAAAAATTGTGATGCGTTCAGAATAAATACGTTACCGCTCGTATTGTAAATACCGGCTTTCATGACTTTCAGGGCAGAAATCGAATGACAAAATCATTAAGCTGGCAACAGTGTCCAGACAACATGCGTGTGTATCATGTGGAGGGGAAAAGAGGTGACGTATAAACGAGGCGGGGTTGTTGGCGAATGGTAAACGAATTATGCGAGTGTCTGACTGAAATGGAGTTAGTACTGGAAACGTTTAATTGTTGACATTAAAAAAAACTTAGTGTATTTTCGTTTTCACACACATACAGGGTGAATCACAATGATTGAGTTGAAGCTACAGCGTCGCCCAATTTTTTGATGATTTGTTCAAGTTTCTTCATTCTACAAAAATAAACAAAACGAATGCAATTTTTTTTAAAATTATAAATAAATTCTTAATGGAATCTAAACGATTACGTATTTTCGTTTCCACACATATACAGAGCGACTCATAATAATTGAACTTTCAAATAGTGACAATGAAACTGAAGCAAGCCCAAATTTTTGGATGATTTGTTCAAATTTCTTCATCCTACAGAAACAAACAAAACCAATGCGATTTTTTTTTTATTATAATGAAATCTAAACGGTTAAACGTCACTGTCTATTCAGTTACGAAATTACTTTCGGCCGAAACTAAACCGAAAACGTCGCTCCGCTCATGTGTAACATCTGACGACGTCGTTTAGTTTCATTAGGTAATCCACTTTTCATCGACGTCGACGTCGGCGGGGGTTGCTCGGCGACGTTATGGAGAGACCCTCGTAAAGTTGTACAAGCTTGTGCCATTATCTAGGACAAACAAAACAATTGACGGGCTAGTTAAAGCCTATTTAAACTTTAAACAATCGCAAGATGGATGGCAGTTAGCTTAAATAATTAGGTACGACGAGCCGAGTCTTCTCTCTCTTCGTCTGGTTTTGGATTGACTATAATAGGTGAAATTTGTGCTTTCGCAAGTGTAAAGGTGCGTCCAGACTAAGCATCATCATCACGCAGCAATAGGTGGCCGGAAATTGATCAGCGCTTAGAAAAAAAAAACATCCAAGTCGCCTTTTTATTTGCGTTTAAACTAGGGCTCGCTCCCTCTCTCTCTACATTTACAGCCAGTGTGGTTCACATTTTCTCCGTGCAAACATAGAGAGAGCAAATTTCTGTGTATGTTGCTCAACTGTTGCACACCAAAGTTTGCTTAGTCTGGACGCACCTTAATGCGCGCGGTTCATAAAAGTTGCACGAAAACAGTTGCTTCGGAAGCGGCGTATTTAGGCATTTTCTCGGTGGGCGTACGGGCACTTACTTCCGCCTGAATTAATGATAATGCGCCGTTATAAACGTACGGGGCGTAAGCTTATGAACGTTAATCGAAGTACTCAGGTACATTTGAGGAACACGGCCGTACATTTTAATGTTGTACAGTAGCGGACGATAAAATCAAGGCGCGTCACTTTTTGATAATAAGTTTGTGTGATATTGTTAATTATTAAATATTTATGAAATCTTATTCTTTTACTGTTGGTATGGCAGCACATAACCTCAAAACAATCTTACTTTACCAAATTTTCTCAAAATAAGCATGATTATGTCAAATGCTCACATGCTTGCCCGGATTCTGTTGTCCGCCAACGTATCTGGCTAAAAGTGGTTTCGTTCTGTATAGATTTATGTGCTGTAGCGAACAATAAAATCCGGACAAGAATGTGACGTATCAGTGTTGCCAAACGAATAAAACGAGACTTCTCTAATTATTCCGATTTGAAGCGCCGCTTGGCGCCGAATTCAAAGTGATTACTACTGTAACTGACTTCGTAAAAGAAAATAAATACAAATACAAAAAAAAATTCAATGCGTCACCAAGGGCCGTTAAATAACGATTTATTCTTCAAATTAAAAAAGAATATTTCATTCCATTAATTAATTGTTTGTTATATTTACAAATAAGTTGCACAAAAACACAAATAATCTTAAAAAAAAATGAAATTTTTATCATTTACTAATCCTTGTCCAGTTTTTAATTAGTTCTTCGGATACTTATGCAACTATACTTATTGTTTTTATACATTTGCCCATTATTAAACTTTTATGAAATTAAATAATGTTGATTTACTTGATTCATAACAATTAGATTTGACAGTGCAAAATGATTTGTTCTTTTTTTTATAAACGGAATTACCAAAACAACAACGGAAAAATAAAATACCGACTGTACGTAAACAAATCTGGTAAACCAGGCTTTTAGTGAGGTTATGTTTCTGTCAAAACGTAATAAAGAAATCTGAAATGTCAAAAGTTTCATAACCTAAAATTCTTCAGTAAATCTTCCTTCTGTCCAAACTTCACTTGGCACAGTTACTACTCTTACTTCTTTAGAGAAAGTTGCCAAAAATACGAAATAAACACGAATTATTATTAGTAAAATTTATATTAAGCGTCAAAATTGCTACTTTTTTTACAAAAAAATAGTCATTTTTTTACAAAAAAATAGTCACTTTTTACAAAAAATAGTCACTTTTTACAAAAAATAGTTTTAGTGGCTAAATTTCGCCCAATCTGGCAACACAGATATCTTTGTACGTATCAAACGTTAAACATACAAACATATGAAAGTCAGATTTACATCGAAATGACGCGCCCGGATTTTACGGTCCGCTATTGTACGTAAAGAGTTGGCAGCGACTATAGTTCTATGCCGCCTTGAATGCTTTGTGAAAACGACTGAAATAAAAAAAAAATCATTTCAAATTCCCCGCTGACAAATTGCAGTTCGACAAAATACACATAGATGGCGCAAGCGTGACACGCTTTCAAAGTTGGTAAAACAGATATTGCATCTAGCAGGTTGCCTCGAAACACGAAACTTCTGTCCGTCACAGTGAAGTAAACAGAGTGAGTTTAATGGCCGGTTGCAGTAATGTTTTAAGCAAAGCTTAAGTTTAAGTTGTGTTTAGAATATGACATTTTAGGTAAGTTCAACAAAATATCACACACATTCTAATTGATACTTAAATGTGTCAAGTAGGTGTTGGTCAGAATGTGATTGACATTATACTCACCAAACATAAATGTCATAATCTAAACCTGACTTTTAAACTTGAGTTCTGCTTAAAATATTCAATCTGTTTCCTGAAGCTTAATCAAATTAACTAAAAATGGAATCAATTCTGTGGTCCTATTGATTAAATAACGTAAAAAACTCGTTATTATGCCCAATGGAATTTATCACGTGACGTGACGTAACGAGATGCGCACCCTCTGTCCCCTCCGCTGATCAAGGCAACCTTCTAATACACAGTCCAGCTCTACCAACCTTGCACGCTATTAAGTAAATCTTTTTAAACTGAGTTAAAAAAAACCTTCTATACCATTTTGAAGGCCACAATATAGCATTGTGAAGGCTAGACGGAGTGGAAGTGAATCCAGTTTCTTTTTAAATTCGTAATTTATCAAAAAAAAAATTATATTTTTATTATATACAAAAAAATATGGTTTTCTTATTACAATTTTTATAAAATTATTAATGGAATTCATAATTAGGAGGCTGTGATTGGTGCTATTTTATGCTGTGTGATTGGATGCAATGAGAAATAAATAAAAAGTTGACATTTGTCATATTTGAGGTTATGCTCGTGCTTTATACAATCTTTATTTTGTTATTTTATTTTGTATAAATGCTGGTTTAAACCCTCTTTTAGAATATTAGGGAGGGTTCCACCAGACAAAAACGCTTGTTTTCAATCATTTAATAAAATAAATGTCACAATTCTAACACTTAAAATTTTTAATTTCAAACTGTAAGCCTGTGTTGCCAACTTTTTGAGAAATATCACAGCCTGCTCTAATTATAAATTCCGTTGATCGCATGGTATTTCATCCTCACGGCTTTTCTTCGTGCTAAAATGATTTGAAAAATAATTTTGGGGGGTAGATAACACTGTTTTATAAAGATAATATGGAAGGTTTGTGAAGCTTAGATAGAGTGAGTGTGAAACCATTTTTTTTTTGAGATTGTAATTCATCAAGACTTCTTTTTTGTATTTTTGTATTCATAAATTTTATTTACAAAAATCACTTGGAGGAATGTTTGAAATTAAAAATTCGTTTCAAATTTCGCGCTGACAAGGTGTAGTTCGACAAAATGTACAAAGATGGCGTTGGCGTAGCACAATTTCAAATACTAAATCTTTTCAACTGCTTTTCTTTCCATTTTTAAATTCTGTCTGTCCATTTCCAATTAAATTCTCTTGTAAAAAAGGGTCTAAATAAAATTCGTATGGACCGATCACGATGTTATTATGACGGGGGCGGATAAGTTACTTTTCGCTCTCTTCGATTTTACGACCATCAGAGCGAATGAGTGCGGCCTTAAATCGAGGGGGGAAAAAAATTAATAATTGTTTGTGGCACGATCAATTAAAGACCGAAAACGGCGGCAGTCAAAAGAGTTTTTCCTTCGAGGAAATCTCGCCGCTGGAATTTAAAATAATGAAGGAGACATAACGCGAGTTATGAGGGCAACAAAAAGAAAGCTTTAGCGTCCGGGGGATTATTAAATTCTAAATTAAAAAATGTAACGCGCGTCGTCGTTAAATAATAATGATAAATGCGGCGGTGGTGATTTTTATGTTTTGTAGTTGAAGGGGGGTGACGAGGGGGCGGCTGGGCGGGATGGGGGAGGAGGAGGACACCTGGGGGTGAAAAGTGAAACGGCGAAATTGGGTGCGACGGTCACCATTAGCGACGATATCGCGCCAAGTTAGTTCGCGTAGGTAAAGCAATAAACAGGAAAAATTGCCTGCGATAAAGTTTATGAAAATTTACAACGCGTCGTCTTTACTCGCCTCTAAAAGCAACAAATACCCAGTCATTTTTATTATATTTTTTTTTTCTTTTTTGCAAATTATGCTTCCTGCGATATTCTCTTGCCCGAGCCAGATCGACCCTTTTTCTATTGAAATCAATAATGAGCAAACTTTCGCATCAGAGGAAATTATTTCGACATGAATAGCAAGGGTACAGGGTACAGTCTTAATTAAAAGTAATGTCTCCCCAATAAAATTTTAAGTCCTAATCTAAGAAGTCAACAAATACGCCTTGAATTTTATTATTCCATGTGCTTGTTTATCTACTTCCTTGTCTGTCTGATAAATAATTGCAAAGTCCGATGCGCTTCCAGTGGCGTTGCCACCGGTAGAAAATAAATAAAAAATAATTCTGGTTTGAGGGGAAGCACCTCTATTATAATGGTCAGAAAGAAACAGGGCACAATTTAACATTTGTAGAGCAGACATTACTGAAAAGTATGACTGTACATCAACGTCTATTTTTATTCGCCAATTATTTTGAACGAAAGCCACCCCCAGGTTCGTAATCATCAATTTTGCATCAAGCCGGTTTCGGATTTCATTACACAATTCCATCGGTTCTATTGTATTTCGAGAGCATCGCTAATGGCCATCTCGACGCGGCGAGAAAATAGGAAAACTACGCAAGCAACCAATTACGTCTGACGGGGGTCATTTTCTCTAACGGCGCTACGTGATCCTTTATTTAAAAACGGATCCTGTTCCGGATGCATTAGGAAAAGTCGATCGAAAGGGTTGCAGGCTGCAGGCCATGAAAATTTACTCTGCGTTTCGTTTTTCAAAAAAAAAAATGCAAATTTTACGAAAGATCTCGTACTGAAATATACAGGGTGTTTGTAAAATAAGTGCAAAAATTTTAACCACCTTATCACGAGAGTATGTAGAACACGGAAAAAAAATTCTCCTGCAACAGGGAGAAAATTGCTTTATCCGCCCCTTATGCTACGCTCGTGAAGGATTAAAAACCTCACGAAATCCGATTCTCTTGTCACGGGTCATGGGCGGTAAGTCTCCTCGACCTTATCCATCAATCAAACGGTCACCAACGTAATTTAAAAATATTGCAACGGAAGAAATAATTATAATAATTATATAAAATCGGATTCCATAATTTCTGACTCATACATCCTAGCCACCATAGCACGACGTGATTATCTAACAACAACTTTCAACAGCATGGGGTGAGCCATTAGGATTTTTCAAGGCTCAAACGTCTAAAGCTCAAATGAATATCTGCATAATCTCGCGGAAATTAAGTCACCTGAATCATATAAACATCGCTCCTTTCCGAATATTTGTTATTTAGATTTAAACCAGGGATCGAAGAACTTCTGGAGATGGGCGGGGGGTCGTTGAACTTCAAAGGGGTTTTTTCATTTCAATTAAACATTGTACAGTGACGAACATAAATAACGGAACATTGTTTTTTTTCAGATAGTATTTCAGCTTTAATTGGCAGCTCTGCGTTTAGGTTATAATGACACAATAATCAAACTTCAATAAAGATTTTTCTAGGAAATAAATATCATACACTGCAATAATTGCATTTAAGTTGCCATCACATTGCCATTAAAATTAAATTAAATAAAGTCAACTGGAATAAAGTGTAAGCAAACAGTTGGCAACACTGACTAAACAGCAAGGAAAGGAAGTTAGTTTTTTAGTTGTGAGTGTATTATTTCGGCCTTCGAGGTTCGTAGAGGCGAAGAACTTCACAAAAAGAAAAAAAAGACAATCAGTTCATCAAAATAAAAGTACTTCTAAAATGCAGTCAGATCGAATAAAACAAAAACAAATGACGATCTTCCATCAAGAAAATACACGAAAATAAAATTTGTATAAAATTCAATAAGTCAAAACGATACAAAAACTGACGTATTTTAATCACAATAAAAAAAATTAATCAGTAAATAACAAAGAAAAACTATTGGTTAATAGTTACGAAATAAAATAAAGTCAAATCGAGATAAAATTCTAAATAGTGATCAATCTGCGGAAGTTAAATGTAAAATAAAATAAACGTATGTCGAGTGAAAGAAAAATAAACAAAAGACGATCAATTGATAATTTAAAAATAAAAAATAACCATTGCAAATAAAATCAAACAAAAGAAAAAAAACAAGAAACAAGATGATCAGTTGATAGTTGAAAGTAAAATCGAATAAAAATTTAAAAAAGAAAAAAACAAAATGAGGGAGTTATATGTAAAATAAAACAAACATTATATGTCGAGTGAAAGAAAAATAAACAAAAGACGATCAAAATTAAAAATTTAAAAATAAAAAATCATTGCAAGTAAGATCAAACAAAAGAAAAAAAAAAACAAGAAACAAGATGCTCAGTTGACAGTTGAAATCGATTAAAAGGAAAAAAAAACAAAGGTCGATCGACGGATTATATCAAAAATTAAATAAAATAAAGTCAAATGAGGATTAAAAAAAAATAAAAATTGGTGATAAAGACTTTTGCCATGTTTACAAAAAAGAAACATTAAAGGAAAAGGGAGTAAAATCGAATAAAGGAAGAGAACAAAAATGGTGATCACTCGACAGAATTTAAGTGTAAAATAATCTCAAATCGAGTAAACGAAAAAAAAAACAAGAACAAAAAACGATCAATTGAAAATTAAAAAATCAAATATTGTCAAATAAAATCAAACAAAAGAAGATAAATTGAAAGTTAAAAAGTAGAAACAAAACAAGTGTAATCGATTAAAAGGAAAAAAAACAAAGGTTGATTGACTGCTTATATCAAAAATTAAATAAAATAAAGTCAAATGAGGAATAAAAAATAAAATAAAAGATGGTGGCTAGGACTTTTGTCATGTTAATGAAAAGGAAGTAAGATCCAATAAAGGAGAAAACAAAAATGGCGATTAGTCGACAGGATTGAAATAAAATATCTCAAATAAATAATCTCAAATCGAGTAAACGAAAAAAAAAAACACAAAACAAAAGACGATCAACCGATAAATAAAAAAACCAATTTTGTCAAATAAAATCGAACAAAAGATGATAAATTGAAAGTAAAAAAATAAAAATAAAAACAAAAATTTAATCGATTAAAAGAAAAAAAACATGGGTCGATCGATTGATCATAAAATATAGTCAAATAAGGGAATAAAAAACAAAAACAAAAGACGATCGGTGATGAATACTGAAACAAAAACTCCCTAAAACTAATTGTAAGTCAAATCGAATCCCAGACCACTGACGAATTAAGAAAAAGAAAACAGAGAAAATAAAAATGATAATTCAAATTTAAAATAAAGCCAAATCGAATCAAGAAAAGACAATCGGTTGATAATTAAAAAATAAAATAAAATAAAATGAAGTCAAATCAAACTGGACATTTTTATTTTCTTGTAAGGGGCCGATGCTTAAAAAAAAATTGGGAACCCCCGTTTTAGACCAACAATACCCCGAAGGTCCTGCAGGCAGTGTGTATTTAGAGAACGCAGCTTAAGGTTAAGTAAGTTACATTTGAAATTCCAATATGTAAATGCATTTTATTGTATTATTAATTCTGACTACGTCCCTCGTAGCAGTGGTCAGCATTTTTAATAACAACCAACTTTTTAAGAAAAATAAACAGTAATAATAATAGCGTTGCTTATCGACAAGCACTCTCCAAATACTAAACTGTTGTTTCCAAATAATATTTAAGTTTCGCTGCAATAGTTTTTAAAAATGTTAGTTAGGCGTAACCTGTTTTCACTAATTATGAAATTTGAAAATCATAACAGCATTCCGCCGCCCGAATATCTTAATCAACGTTCAAATACTAAACTATTGTTACCAAGTATAATACAGGGCGATAAATTATGAATGTTAAAATAAATGCTTGTGTTGGGTTTCTTCACAATAGTCACTGCGTACAACTGGGCGTTGTTTTTTGTTGCAGCAGATGTTTTGGCAATACGATTGTTCTAATAAATACTTAGTTTTTTCTTGACCTACCTCAATAGTCATAGGCGTACTATTAATTCTTGCCCGATTTTTAAAAACAGGTACTTTTTAGCCGAATCGAAAGCTTACGCATTCTGAATTGTTTTATTTTATGTTTTTTTGTTTTTATCTTGCAAATGCTTGTGTCGGGTTTCTTCATAATAGTCACTGCGCACAACTGGGCGCTGTTTTTTGTTGCAGCAGATGTTTTCGCAATACGATTGTTCTAATAAATACTTAGTTTTTTCTTGACCTAACCTCAATACACATAGGCGTACTATTAATTCTTGTCCGATTTTTAAAAGCAGGCTCTTTTTAGCCGAATCGAAAGCTTATGCGTTCTGAATTGTTTTATTTTATGTTTTATGTTTTTAACTTGCAAGTGCTTGTGTTGGGTTTCTTCAAAATAGTCACTGCCCGCAACTGGGCGCTGTTTTTTGTTGCAGCAGATGTTTTCGCAATACGATTGTTCTAATAAATACTTAGTTTTTTCTTGACCTACCTCAATACACATAGGCGTACTATTAATTCTTGCCCCATTTTTCAAAGTAGGCTCGTTTTAGCCGAATCGAAAGCTTATGCGTTCTGAATTGTTTTATTTTGTTTTATGTTTTTAACTTGCACTGTAAGTATAAACAGGAGTTATTCAATGTGAAAGTTTTAGTGGTAGCTAAATTTCGAAACAAGATGTTTTTTTTTTTTTTATTTTTTGAAAAAACGCGAGACGTAAATAGAGCATAAAGAAAAAAAAAAGAAAATCCTTTTCGGGCCGCTTATTCGAAGCAATTCTCCAAGTAACAAGTTGATGTAATTTCGCAGATTTCGGCGCTCCTTTCTTCCGGTAGAGATACTGCGCCGCGCCGTCGGAAGAACGAAATCCCATTCGTCGTTAGCGCCGCGCCGCAGGTACGTCATTTTCGGCGCGCCCGGACGGACACGTTTCGTGTTTCGCTTTCGCACCTTCCTCTCGAGGAGACCGCCGTAAAATTTCGCTGTAAAAGTAGAGGACGTCGTAAAAAAACTTCATAAAAGCGGAGAACAACGAGCGAAGCTCTTTATAGTTTCCTCGAAACGTCATTTGCCTATATTTAACATTCAGGATTTGTCGAAGCCATACCTTGGTCGGACGTCGAGGTCGAAGGAGGAAGTAATATAAGTTATGTTGCGCCGGAGTGAATTTATTCCAGCAATCAGCAGCTCCGTTGTTAACACGATTTCCATTTTATGTGCGTTGTAAAATAGTTGGAAATTGTTTTTAAATTTTCATTTACTTCGTAATATCAACGATAAATTTTGCACTAGCGTATCTCATTGGTCAAAAATTTATTCTTATTTTGCTTCAACTAAAACTGTAATTACTAGAAAGCGAACGATCTGCGAAACGAACCAAGAAGACACTGAAACAAATTTTAATTTCCAAACTCAATATGGGCAAAACAAGAAAAAAAATCAATGTTTCTCACCCAGCGAGGAGTGAATGAATCACCATAAATGACCCTGTATATAACAAAAAGTAAATTTTGTTTTTTGTGATAGTTGAACATAATATGAACATTCTGCTCAGTTGTGTACAGTAGATCTTGTCTTTGTATGTAGTCAAGGCCCTTTCTGAACTGATGAGATTGTTTAATTCAAAAATTTCGAGTAGACTTACTTACTATGAATGACCCTGTATGTAACAAAAAATAAATGTATTGAAAAAAAAAATCTATTGCTTAACATATTGGAATTCTTCTGAAACGATAACGCAGATAAAATATTGAATGTTGAAATAAGGTCGGGGACATTACGATAACATCTATTATTATCGGGATCATCAATCAAACCATTTCAATATCAATAATTAGTTACGCGGACGTATCAGTTTACCCTTAGTAGAGTCTCCCCTGTTTCACACAAGGGAAGAAATATTTTCGCAAGTCATTCATTGGGAGGCAATTAAGTTATTTACAATCATTCGAATTACAAATCCGTCAATCTGTATAAATAATAAACAGATGACGTACTTAGATTTATACAATCAACATTTTTTTTTAAATTTTTTGCTTCTACTTTATTAATTTCGTCGAACTTATAACGAGTGTTTTTTTTTTTAATTTAGCATACAGAGTGCTGTGAATGCTTTTGTTTGTACACATTTTTGTACACAGCCCACTGGACGCCAGATTAAAGAAAAACATTGCCCTTGACTTCGCCCTAAAAGTTTTTCGCGAATCCCTTTCAACGGCTCCAACGAATCCGTTCCCTTTTATGCTTTTATGACTTGCCATCTTTTACAAAACTTTTGCTTTACCTTTTTTTAACTTCTCCTGATCCATTCATCTTAGACAATCCATGATTGTCTTGTTTTTCTTTTATTCTTCCCTCCTACGACCAACCTACGTTCACATCATTTGTACAAATGCCCTTCAACTTCAATTCAAATATGAAACTTCTTCTTTAATTTTCTGTTTCCTGGTTTGGGTTGGATTAGGACTGCGTTTGCCAAGGACTTTTTTTAAAATCTTCAGCTGACGCTTCCGTTTAATATTCCAAGATTGTCTTGGTCTTCTTTCTTTTCATCCCCTTGTTCCACTAACTTACTTTCCCATCATTTGAAACTACGTCTTCCAACGGCTCAAACGAGCAAAACTTCTTCCCATCAGCTGTCACCGTCAATTGTCTTCTTGTAATGCAATTGTTTCTTCTTGTCATTCAATCGTTTCTTCTTGTCACGCAATTATTTGTTCCTGTCATCCGATTGGCTTCTTATCTATCTTCTTATCGTTGATTTGTCGTCTTGTCATTCAGTTGTTTTTTTTTTCATTCAATTGTCATCTAACTCGCTTTTTGTCTGTCTACCTTCTTATCGATGAACAGATAGAACAGCGACGATCGCTTTTTGTCCTGACAATCAAAAACGATTTGCAACAAAATTTCTATCTTCTTATCGTTTATTTGTCTTCTTATCATTCAACTGCCTTCTTATCGTTCAACAATAGTTTCTTCTTGTCATCCAATTGGCTGTGTTGGTGTTTTTATAGTTCATTTGTTTTTTTTTGTTATTCAACTGCCTTCTTATCATTTAACGTCCCCTTGAAAATGACGCATAAAATCGTATTTTATCGTTCCATTGTTTTCTTGTCGTTCAGTTACCGTCAATATCGGTTAATTGACTTCTTGTCAATTGTTTCTTCTTTTCATCGAATTAGCTTCTTGTTTATCTTCATATTGTTCGTTTGTCTTCTTGTCATTCAACTGCTTTCTCGTGGTTCTTCAACTGTCGTCTTGAGAAGGACGCGTAGAAACGTATTTTGTTGTTCGACTGTTTTCGCGTCGTTTAATTGCCGTTAATTGTCTTCTTGTCATTCAATTGTTTCTTTTCGCCATCCATTTAGCTTCTTGGCTGTCTTCGTGTCGTTCATTTGTCTCCTTTTCTTCATTCAACTGTTCTCTCGAAAAGGACACGTAAAATCGTATTTTGTCGTTCAATTGTTTATTTGTCGTTCAATTTGCGTCAATATCGGTCGCTGTTTTCTTGTTATTCAATTGTTTTTTCTTGTCATTCAATTGTCTTCTTGACTATGTTTTTTATCGTTCATTTGTTTTTTTTTGGTCATTCAATTGCCTTCTTATCATTTAACGTCCCCTTGAAAATGACGCATAAAATCGTATTTTATCGTTCCATTGTTTTCTTGTCGTTCAATTGCCGTCAATATCGGTTAATTCACTTCTTATCTTTCAATTGTTTCTTCTTTTCATCGAATTAGCTTCTTGTTTATCTTCATATTGTTCGTTTGTCTTCTTGTCATTCAACTGCTTTCTCGTGGTTCTTCAACTGTCGTCTTGAGAAGGACGCGTAGAATCGTATTTTGTTGTTCGATTGTTTTCTCGTCGTTTAATTGCCGCCAATTGTCTTCTTGGCATTCAATTGTTTCTTCTCGTCATCCACTTACCTTCTTGGCTATCTTGTTGCCGTTCAGGAACACGTAAAATCGTATTTTGTTTTTTCTTGTCATTCAATTGTTTTTCTGCAATCTTTTTATCGTTCATTTATCTTCTTGTCATTCAACTATCTTCTTGTCATTTGACTGTCTCCTTGAAAATGACGCATAAAATCGTATTTTATCGTTCCATTGTTTTCTTGTCGTTCAATTGCCGTCAATATCGGTTAATTGACTTCTTTTGTCATTCAATTGTTTCTTCTTTTCATAGAATTAGCTTCTTGTTTATCTTCATATTGTTCGTTTGTCTTCTTGTCATTCAACTGCTTTCTTGTGGTTCTTCAACTGTCGACTTGAGAAGGGCGCATAGAATCGTATTTTGTCATTCGAATGTTTTCTCGTCGTTTAGTTGCCGTCAATTGTCTTCCGGTCATTCAATTGTTTCTTCTCCTTATCCACTTATCTTCTTGTCGTTCACTTGTCTTCTTCTCGTTCAACTGCTTTCTTGTCATTCAACTGTTCTCTCGAAAAGGACACGTAAAATCGTATTTTGTCGTTCAATTGTTTACTCGTCGTTCAATTTGCGTCAATGTCAGTCATTGTCTTCTTGTTATTCAATTGTTTTCTCTTGTCATTCAATCGTCTTTTTGAAATTCAGTTGCCTTGTTCGGTTGTTCTCTTATAGTTCAACTGTCGTCCTCCTAACTGTCTTCTTGTGATTCATTTCCTTCTTGTTCAATTGGCCAACAAAGACACTTCTCACTCTTTCTCTTTCTCTTTTACATTCTGTTCTCTCGAAAAAGGGCGCGCGAAACCTCCCTCTGTCTATTTTTTAATTTCAAAAATGGTTTTTCTTTATTTTAAATTTTTTACCAAAAATCGCGTTGGACTAACCCCCACGTTGCTTCGCAATTGTCGATTCCGATATTCGTCGGATTTACGTCGCCTCGCGTCGTCCACGCCCCTAAACTAACGAACCGACTCTACTTCAAACATATCAAATAACCCTTTCCGGGTATGTACACACACAGAGGTCACGCAACCGAACGCCCCAGAGAACGTAAAGAAGCCCAAAGGGAGGACTGGGGCACAAGCACGCGTCAGATTAGGGAGAAATTGTGTTTGCTCAAGTCAAGGGTGGGTGGGTGGTTTTTGAAGAAGAACCTTTCACCCCGATAATTTCAGCTTACGTTTCGTCCACGTTCTTCTTCTTGATTTGGGTTCGATTGGAACTGAGTCTTTTCCAAGGATTTTTCCTAACTCAGTCATTTTAGCATGATTGCCTTCGCCTTCTTTTCTTCTTTCTTCAAACGGCTCAAATGAATGAAACTTCTTCCGATCGGCTGTTACGCTTACGTTTCGTCCATGTTCTTCTTTTTGATTTGGGTCTAGATTGGGATTGTCTTTTCCAAGAATTTTTTTTCGTCCTTTTTAGACATAATTGTCTTTCTTCTTCTTACCAACGACTCAAATGAATAAAACTTCTTTACATCATGCGTTGTGTTTCGCCGATTCGCCAGTGTTTTTCTTCTTTAAATTGGATTGGATTGGGACCGTCTTTTGCATGAATTTTTTTAACCTCTCCTAACTGATTCTTTTTAGTAATTCGTTATTGTCTTGCCCACGTTCTTTTTTTTTGAAGGAGTTGGATTAGGGCTGTCTTTTCTTCCCACCATGTGATCGTGAGGCTTTGTACTTGTTTCTTGTGGGACGAATATCCTGCGAATGTCATTGCATGAATGAAGAATAGTTTTTTTTTTTAATAAACTTATTAGAAAAAGGTAGAAGGCTCAGGGCAATAGATCCTAGGCAATAGATCTTAGAGCAAGGAAAAAATCTCTAATTTACACGAAAACGTATTTCTTTTGGAATATCGAAAGAAGTTGCTTTTATATAAAAAAAGTATAATAATAGAATTCCTCGATTCTTTTCATATTTCATGCCTGGAAATTCAAATCTATCGCCGGTCCCAAATATCACTCACTGGAGATGACGGGGCAGCAAAAGCATTTGCGACAGTGTTAAAAATTGGATTGGAAATCATAGACCCATTGCACGGCCATATCCGACCTGAATCCGGTCGTTTTCTTTTTATGACGAGCATAAAGGACAAAATTTACTTCCGGTATTACAATGACGGAAGCGCTCTTCAGAAGCTGTAAACAGGAGGAGAAACTTGTAAAAATAAAATGGGGGACGGTGGCTGATTCAATTTGCACTTATTTTACTCATATTGATTTATACTGTTTTCAATTATTGCAAAATTTTCTTTTTCTCTGTCTCTGTCTTGTAACTGCCGAAAGCGTCCTATTAAATTAAAGAAACGAGTTCAGTCCCGAATCTTTTATTGTGGAGGACATTTCGATGAGATAATGTAGAATTGAGACAGATCCAGAAACAGTTTAACAATTTCATTTTAACCGTCGTGCTTTCTTCAAGCACTAAATAAAATGAGATCTTACGATGTGCTTGTGCTTTTAACAAGAAGTATAACGTAAGACGGCGAAAGGGGCGATGTTTTTTAATGAATTGGCTCTTCCAATTTGCTCTCACTTTAATAATCATTAAACCTCTGTAATGTCTGTACTTTTTTTTCTTTAGAAGAGAATAAACGTATTTTAACATGTTGCGTGTCGCTTCAACATAATTTTGCATTAGTTATCGAAACGTGTATGCAAATGCCCGGAGAAAACATGCAAGCAAGCACTTCCAAATGTATTCCCACAATTTTACGCTGTCACGCTGTGCGCATAATATATTTCTTAAACTAAATGTTTCCAGAAATCATTTAGAACAAGAGTCTTTTCACAAGATATCTTTTACATAAAACCAACATTAAAGATACCTATTCATCGATGAAGAATGCTCATTCATTTTGTTGCTGAATTCGATGAGAAATTTTAAAGCAAGAAGTAAAAGACCACAGTACGGTTTTGAAGATGATGACAGTGAGGCATAATGGCGCGAACCAAAACCAAATTCCTTGAGCAAAAATCAATAGAACTGGAATGTAAAAAGTTTCATAACGCCGTTAGTATGGCGCTTATTCTGTGGCTGAGGTACGTTTCAAGATTCGCAATCGCGTGCCATGGCCGAGGTACATTTCAAGATGCGGCGCGTGGCCGAGCATAGTCGAGCTTGGCATGTTTCAGGTGGGATTGCCAACTTCTAAGTTTCGTAATTGAAAAACCGGAACATGTCCAAAAAAAATTCGGACTTTTTAAACCTTTATTAAAAGAATTTTTTTTAATTATTAGATTTGCGTGCTCGCAAAACTGAATACTGTAAGTACCGACTGTACGTACACTGTACTCGTAGACTCTATGAGTATTGGAACAATAAATATAATATATTTATCACCCCAAATTGTTGTATACTTAATTAATTACAATTCGAAAAGAAAGCAACGTTGCCTTTCGCCGGTTGCCTACAGGTGTCACATTATTTTCAGAATGTAACGACGGATAATTCCATCAGTATGATGCCTGTGCTGTGGCTTAGGTGCGTTTCAAGATTCGAATGTCGTGGCCGAGGTACATTTCTTGTTCGTTGCATAACTGCAAATTTGCGTGATCTTTAATACTTCTATAGTTTGTTTTTAAACTAAGAGGAGTGACAGTTGTCGGCCTGCTGCAGGTAGAATGACATTGCAAAACTAAATCAGAAATTAATCGGGCTTGCTTAGAAAGTTTGCAAATTCATAAAGCAACAAATTTGCTTACTGATTTAGAACTTAACTGAAACTGTCACATGAATTATGAAAAATGTTCAATTCCTACATTTAATTGAAGTTTGAAGAAAGCGTAAATGCCGAAGGTCACTAAAACTAAAACTTGTTTTAGTGACC
Source organism: Prosopocoilus inquinatus (assembly GCA_036172665.1). Lineage (NCBI taxonomy): Eukaryota > Metazoa > Arthropoda > Insecta > Coleoptera > Lucanidae > Prosopocoilus > Prosopocoilus inquinatus. Next base: position 8,271,791 of record CM069873.1, read on the forward strand.
TTCGGCATTTACGCTTTCTTCAATTTTGATTGTCACTAATATTATGGATAATCCACTTTTTCCTACATTTAAATTGGAGGATGGTGTGAAACTGGTTGTCAAGCGGCCAATAGTACGTAGGGGGGTTTTTGGGGGGCAAATTTAAATTACTCATCCCAGTTAAAAAATAAACTCTACCTTGCATTTATTGTTTAAATTACTCGTTTTTGTTTCTCTGTATTCTTTTTCGAAACAACATATACTAAACGAAAAAAAATGATAAATTTAAAAAGCACGTTAATAAGTTAAATATGTAAAATAAAGTTATTTAAAACGAAAACAAAGAGAAAAATGAAACCTATATCTAAAGGAAAACGCAACATGTGTTTTAAAAAAGGAACTGTGCTTTGTTGCCGAAAATTATAAAATACAACAGACGACAAAAGAGCAAAAGAAAAACTTTCTTTTTTACAAAAACCCGAACACATTTTTAATTATTTGTTTGTTCGTCAAAGATGAGGACCGTTCCCCTTTTCAATTTCCTTTTTTTAATTGAATTTCATCCAGCGGGTGTTTTCTTAAAAGAAATCAATTTCATTACACATTACTTTTCATTCAGGTCGTTCGAAAAAAACGGCGAAATTTTGTCACTTCCCTTAAACGGAACAAAACTATATAACAAATATAATATGTATATAATGTGATCAAAAACTTACTTCCAGGTTTGGAGTTGGTATTGGCTTAGTAGACGTAACAATTGCAGCTGACTTCACTTCACTTTTAATGTTTTAAGGTTAAATTAAATCTATTACTGGACAAGTTCCCTACTCTCTGTAAATTATTAGTTTATTTCCTAACAAAAGTATTCAACAGCATATAAGTCGCTTTACAGTTTGTAACTTTCATTGCCGGCAATAAATAATTGCAGCAATTCGTATTACGCGCTTGCGCAGTATTTATAGTTCGATCAGCTGAGGCAACCTAATTTCTTGCATTGCAGGGGCGATTCTGGAGATTTGGTTGGTAACATTTGTAATACCAACTTTATAAAATAAAGAAATATCATATATTACAACAATATAACTCCAATTTGATGAATTTTGTGTGTTTGAGAGGAATTTATGATTACATACAAATCTATTTATTAACTTTCATTGTTTTTCTGCTAGAAACATATTCAATACACCAAATGTTAAAGTGATTTTTTTCTTAAATAAATTGTAAACCTAATACTTGACTCATCAGCAATGTTTATTGCTGTCTGTAAAGTGTTCCGCAACGAACATTGTTTAATTTTTTTTGCTGCAATTGTTTATTGCTGGCAATGAAAATTGCGAACTGGAAAGCGGCCTTATCAAAATTTCAGCAAGGAAATTATTTTTCACCTGCACAGCTGATTATAGAAGTTTTAATTAAAGCCTGCAGGTGACATTTTTTGAATGTAAAATTGAAAACACCGGAGAATTTACAATTAGTTTTTATCACTGTGGAAACGCACCAAAATTTGATAACGTAACTCCAACAAATAGCACATTTATATTACAGGTGGCCACACTGCTTCTAATTGGTCTGAGTAGAGAGATAAAAGTGCAGTTCAAAACTACTGCGCTTAGCGCTAGTTACTGGATGCTTTCTTAACCTAAAATTCGACAGTTGTCACTTCACTCACATTTGAATGGCGAGTGATTATTTTTTCTTTCGCCTTTTTTATACGTGAATATATCCCTTCGAATACTTCAGAACGTGGCGAAGTAGATCTTGAATTAGATCAACGCGAAATATCACTTTAGGTTATGTCACGTTAAGTTATAATAGTGCAGTGTTGCCAACTGCCTAATATGGCTGTATAACATCCGTATCTGATGTTGAATGAATGCAGGCATTTCGGTATTATTAAATTATTTATGAATTTTATTTAAAAGCATAAAACGATCAAAACTGAATGAACGGACGGAATTTTATATTCGGGTTTAAAATTAACTGAAATTTAAACAAAAGCAAAAAATATGAAATCTCAGGCCTTACTTATCAAAATATTTAATATTTTCAATTTAATATTTAGAAAGATGAAATTATAACCATTCGGAATAAAATAATACAGAATCGTATACAGGATGTTCATGGGAAGCCGCCGCAATAGCTAACTTTCTTATTTGAAATTTTGCGAAGTAGCTTCAATTAGAAAAGTTTCAGAACTTTTTTCTCGATTTTATGGTACCTTCGGAGAAACAAATGACTATCAGGTTTTGAAATTTTCAAATAGTTTAGAAGTTTTTTAACCGGAACATTATGTTTTATTATCATGGTATCGCGTTCAGGATGTCAAATTAAGTACGTTATAAACAAAGAAAATCAATATCCAACTTTGTAGGGATTGTTTAAAAGAATTGGGGATAAAAGGGGATGGAGAGTGGGTTTCCAACCCCCACTCACACATTTTTACATTATCACCACGATCACTGGTCGTTTTTTGCTTTAAGTCTTGTGTTGATATTCCTAAATTTGCATAATACAATCGATAACTAAACTCGTCCTTAAAAATGTCTGAAATTCTTTGCTGCCTACATTGAAAAGCTTTTATGCTTTTCGATTTTATGGCATAAATGAAATAATCATAACATAGTTAGCAACGCTGTAATAGGGTCGCCAGGTCTAGGGAGTTTTCCGAAATGCATTTTTGTTTGTTGGCTACACGAAAACTGCAAACACTACAAATGTTTGACAAATACCATCCGTCAAACGCCAATCCAGGAAAATGTCTTATGGTTTTTTTTTCATCAAAAAAATCAAAACTAACTTGACATTTCAATTGAACAATTGCACACTCTTCTTAAATACTTGATAATGAACAATTGTTACATACTTCTTAAAGTACAACTTGCTGCTAAAAGCAACAGTAAAAATTTTGCAACTTCACGATTTCACTTTTAGCTGTGTAGGTCATCGGCGTAGCCATCAGCAATTATTTATTTTGAAAATTCGTTCAAGCTACAATTGCAGTGACGTTGGCAATAGCCGCAAACTCTCTTTTGGGGAATTATTTAATTTTAAACTCAAAACTTTTGTGTGTTGTGTACGTGGCAGATCCGAAACGTCAATTTCACTTTGAGTTACAAGCCAACTTCGGCTACCACTACGAAGTTAGGCATTGTTAAAACACCCGATTTTTTTTTCATTCTAAAAATTCACTTCATTCACTGTCTTTTGTGCAGGTTAAGTTAATTATTAATTAATTAGTCGCTTAATGTAATGTATACATGGGAGACACGAATAGTTTCAGTTAGAATTATACTTCAGCTACCATTACGAAGTTAGGCATTGTTAAAACCCCCAGACTTTTATCCATTCTAAAAATCCACTTTGTTCATTGTCTTTTGTGCAGGTTAAGTTAATTATTATTTAATTAGTCGCTTAATGTGTATACATGGGAGACACGAATAGTTTCAGTTAGAATCATACTTCAGCTACCACTACGAAGTTAGGCGTTGTTAAAACCCCCAGTCTTTTATCCATTCTAAAAATCCACTTCGTTCATTGTATTTTGTGCAGGTTAAGTTAATTATTATTTAATTAGTCACTTAATGTAATGTATACGTGGGAGACACGAATAGTTTCAGTTAGAATCAAACTTCAACTACCATTACGAAGTTAGGCATTGTTAAAACCCCCAGACTTTTATCCATTCTAAAAATCCACTTCGTTCATTGTCTTTTGTGCAGGTTAAGTTAATTATTATTTAATTAGTCGCTTAATGTAAAGTATACGTGGGAGACACGAATAGTTTCAGTTAAAATCAAACTTCAACTACCATTACGAAGTTAGGCATTGTTAAAACCCCCAAACTTTTATCCATTCTAAAAAGCCACTTCGTTCATTGTCTTTTGTGCAGGTTAAGTTAATTATTAATTAATTGCCTAATGTGTATACGCGGTTGACACGAATAGTTTCAGTTAGAAGCAAACTTCAGCTACCACTACGAAGTTAGGTACTATTCACGGGGGGCGCGAATAATACCTGAAATCTCTATGAATATCAGTTACAAACCACTTTGAAGTTGGGCACTGTTAAAAACCCCTTCATTTTAGAAGATCCGCTTGATTGATTGATTATCTCCTGTGCAGACTGAGTTAATTTTTAATTAATTGCTTAACGTGTATACGAGGGATGTACGAGAAGTGGTTGAAATCTTTTTGAACTTCGGCTACAAGTAAATTTCGTCTAGCACGACTAAGTTAGGTACTGTTAACCCCCCCAATTTTTTTTGCAATTCCAGAAGACTGATTGATTGATTGCTCTTTTTTGCAGGTTGAGTCAATTATCAATTAGCTGCGCCCGATGCGTAAACTTTGACAATAAACATCTCTTACCACTTCCAAAATTAGGTGGTGTTAAAAAAACAATTTTTTTCGAATTCCAAAAACCCGTATTGAAATGAATTGATGCCAACAACTCAGATTTGGCTCTTTTCTCAGAGATTTGGCTCTATAAATTTTCAAATAGCCCTTGAGAGCTGTTTTACCCCCAAAATTAATTTTCGTTCAATTAATATTCGCTTTATTTTATTTTATTTATCGTACTTTTTAAATTTAAAAATTGTTAAAAATATATTTTCTCTTATTTATCTTTACGAGAATTTGTTTTCAGTTTTTTATATGATATATGTACTGGATTGTTGGATTTGTATTTTATTTACAGTATTTAAAATATTTTAAAATAAACTTTTGGCTAGATGAGATTCGCAATAACATTTTGATTTATTTTATTTTATTTATTAGCTAACAGATTAATAAAGAATGTTTATTGTTAACTTAATGCGAACCTTTTTAGCTCTAAACCACTCAAATCTAGCCCTATTTGGCTTGCGTCTAGCTCTTTTCTAAATGTAGTGTTGGCATCGCTGTGGAGACTGGTTTCCAGTACAATTAAATTGGTTTGAACCTCCTAACCACAAAAAGTTTTTTTTTTAAACTATATACGTATTTCGCTGTCAGCTATATCTTCACTTCTCTTGTGATTAAGAAGTCATCTACTGAAGATGGCAGCATAGCTGCCGAAATACGTATATAGTTAAAAAAAACAAAACTTTTTTTGGTTAGGAGGTTCAATTCAATTATTTCTAAAAATCCGCTTGATTGATTAATTGATTGTCTTTTGTTCAGGTTGAGAGTTAATTGTTAATTAGTTGTGCTGAATGTGTATACGTGGGAGGCACGAAACGTAACGGAAATCGCTTTGAATTTCGGTTATTACCACAGGACGGAATTATATATTTTGTTCGGCTTATTTTGAACGAGGCGGCAACGAACGTGTGTACATTCACACGTCGCTACAGCGTTATAAGTTAAAAATTATAAGTTATAAAATATATAATTGCGTTCCCTGGTTATTACCAGAAATAATTGTTTTGTTGAGGAATCACGTAACTAGATTTTATTTTTCGTCAAAATTATTTTTCATTTTTTTCGTCGAAACGAGCAGGCTCGGTGCTCGGTATATTGGAATTTGCCAGAAGTTCACTCTCATCGCCAAATTAAACTCGTAACGGAACAATGGCGCGGCGGCGGCGGCGGCGGCGGCGGCGGCGGCGGCGGCCAGTCGATCGAAAGTAAATTTTTTATTTGGGGCTTCCGCTTCGATTCAAACCCATATCACTCTGTCCATATTTAATCGACAAAGAAATCGAATTATTTTATTTTCCCCCCCGGCCGTCGCGTCGCTCAATCTTTTCAGTACCTTCGTCAAAATCTCCTCAAAACAAATCTGTTTGATTTATAAAAAGGAATGAGGAGTGAGCCGCTCTGCTCTAGCTGCTTTGAGATTGTTAATTTTGTTGATGCGATTTCTTTTTGTTAATTATGATGATGCGTAACAAAAGACAGTTGCCGTCGCATCTTTTTTTTTGTTTCCAATCTAAGAATTTCTTTGTTTAATGAATGAAATTATTTATAAGCGAGGTAATATTTTAATGATGCAACAACTTTACCTTTACGTGGCTATCAGGTTTCAGAAGTCTAAATGAGGAGGAGGAGGAGGTAGATGATTTGAAATTATATCTTGACGAGGAGGTGGATGACTTGAAATTATATCTTGAGGAGGAGGTGGATGATTTGAAATTATATCTTGAGGAGGAGTTGCGCGTTGAATATTTGAAGGGAAATTTAGGCAGCTCGCGATGGATCGTTCGGAATAATTAATAGCCTCGTTAATCCTGCGAGGTACCTCTTCGTCGAATTTGTTTGCCGTCGATCCGGACGGAGTTAAGTGTGTACATACCAATTCCGGTGGTGGTTGCAGCAACTAGTGGCGGCGGTGGCGGCGATAGTTAGTCACAGTGTCACGCACCCACAGCACTAGTAGTGAATGTGAACAACGATCACAGGAGACCCGGAGCTTCGGTGTGACCCGCCAACGGCCCGGACCAGGCGAGACTCCGGTGTAACAAGTAGGTACGGTCGTCCGGGGTCTTTGCGCGCGCATTCTCGATACATCGAACGCCGGAGGACCGACGACCATATACACTTGTTGTTGTGTGTGTATACACGCAGAATGGGAGGATATTTGATTTGATATCTCATATAAAATGCATTGATTCATTACAATGTGCGACGTGTGTCGCTTTGCTATACTTCCTATTATGCGACGGTGATGACTTTTTTTCCGGAGGACGACCGACATAGATCGAACGCGCTTTCGCTCGACTAGATAAATCCATTTCGGAGTGACAGCGTTAAATCCATCACATAAAAAAAAAGTTGTTAGTTTCAAGTCAATCTTACGCACCCCCACAAAAAAAAAACAACAAAATTAACAAACCTTGACAATAAGACAGACCCCCGTGTCCTAATCTTTATCATAAAATAATACGTCGGTTACCGTAATTAACGCCTTAAACATTTCACTAAACGTTTATATTAAAAGTACAAAGTTTTTTTAATCTCAAACCGGACAGAAAAATGAAGAGAACACACTCAACGTTTCGCTATAGATTTATAGCTTCGTCAGGGGCATAAATCTATAGCGAAACGTTGAGTGTGTTCTCTTCATTTTTCTGTCCGGTTTGAGATTAAAAAAACTTTGTACTTACAATTTTCATCGGACAAGAACAAACTTCAAGTTTATATTAAATATTTCATTTTTGTACTTTAGTTCGTATACAGGGAAGGGCAGACGTTTGGAACCGCTTAATATTTTAAAAACTGTTTGACGTATCTGTTTGAAATTCGGTGTGTGATTTACAGTCAGTAAGACCTACATATACAGGGTGTACCAACAGTGCGTTCTCGGGCTATATCTCGATAACTAGTGCAGATACAAAAAGAGTTGCAGGACATTTCTCTTTTCAAAATTTAGAGGTCTACAATATAAAATTATTTTCATCTGTACAGGGTGAATCAAAACAGCGTTACTGAATGCAACATTTTTATTTCAAATGGCACACCCTATATATGATGTCAAATTTGGATTGCACATACAATTCTACACATTTTTTATGTACCATAATCTATGTCTAAATCTAACCGTTTTGAAGATATTTAACATTTTATCTAAAAACCGACTCATATTTTGTTTATTTTTAACTTTAGAGAAAAAAATTTTCGGTACAGACTTATTCTAAGCCACTGTTGAAAGTATTTTTATCGTTACAGGGTGACCATGGTACTAATCAAAATATCAGAAATTTCAAAATGACATAAGTCAATTTTCTTAAATAGCATGCCCTATATTTTTATATCCTAAGTTGTTCATCTAATACAGTACTTTCGTTTTTGTCATGCATGTCTTATACCTATCTGCTATATTTTTTTTAGAACCCTAGACCTGTATGAATTATTTGTTTTAAAACTAGTAATTGTCTAAGGTGGCCATGGAAAACAAACGAACCAGCTGACATTAATAATTAGTGTATCTGTTTTCCACAGCCACCTTATACAATTATACGTTTTAAAAGAAATACCTCAAATAGATATAAGGCTCTCGAAAAATATTGCAGATAGGTATAGAACATGCATGACAAAAACGAAAGTACTGTATTAGACGAAAAATTTAGGATATATTAGGGCATACTATTTAAGAAATTTGACTTACGTCATTTTGAAATTTCTAATATTTTGCTTAGTACCATGATCACCCTGTAACTATAAAAATACATTTAATAATGGCTTAGAATAAGCTAAAGTACCAACTGCATCTGTGTCGAAAATCTTTTCTCTAAAGTTAAAAATAAACAAAATATGAATAAATAAAATAATGGCTGCAAGCGATAGTTTTTAGACAAAATGTTAAATATCTTCAAAACGGTTAGAATTAGACATAGATTATGGCACATGAGAAATGGGTAGAATCTTATGGGCAATTCAAATTTGATATCATTTATAGAGTGTGCCATTCGAAATAAAAAAAATTGCATTCAGTACCGCTGTTTTGGTTCATCCCGTATAGGTGAAAATAATTTTATGTCGTAGATCTTTAAATTTTAAAATAAAAATATCTTGAAACTCTTTTTTATATCAGCAGTGTTCATCGAGATATAGTCCGAGAACGCACTGTTGGGACACTGTATAATCAATTTGTTTCAATTGTTTATCTGCTCCTGTTTCTGTGATACTACAACGCCTACTTGATTTTCTATAAATGACAACCTGCTGATTTCTTCTTTCCTTTGTTTAATAGTTTGTTCAATTCTCTAAACGACCACATAAAAAAAATAATCTATTACATAAGAAAATTTTCGAGAAAATAACGTTTGAATGAAAAAGTTAGAAATAATGGTTTATTCAACAAAAATACTAGTTTTAACAAAAAAAACTGGAAGGCCACAAGATTATTGACTGTATTTAAGATAGAAGTAAAGAAAATTTTAATCAAAGTTGCTTTAAAAACATGAAAACAAATACGGAAAAAGACAAAAATATGAAACCGGTTTAATATTTCGAAAATTGTTTGACGTATCTATTTGAAATTTGGTGTGTGATTTAGAGCCCATAAGACCGATTTGTTTCAATTGTTTATCTGCTCTTGTTTTTAGATCCAAAGCCAACTTGATTTTTTTTTAAATCAGAACCTGCTGATTTTTTTCCTTTATTTAATAGCTCGTCCAATTCTCTAAACAACCTCATAAAAATATTTGTCTATTACATCAGAAAATTTTCGACAAAATAGCGTTTGAATGAAAAAGTTAGAAGAAATGGTTTATTGGTTGATATTCGACGAAAATGCTAGTTGTAACAAAAAAACTAAAATGCCACAAGATTATTAAGGCAACTTTAATAAAAGTTGCCTTAAAAGCATGAAAACAAATACCGAATATCAACGTAAACCATTTCTTCTGAATCGTGTTTGAAATAAAAGTGAAACCGTGGAGGAAATGGCTGATGTCCGGCTGAGAATTCGAATTTCCCACCAAGCATTAAAAAATTCGATTCAAAATCACAAAATTCCAAAAAAAAAAATACGAACAAAACACAAAAGAAAAAAATTTGAAAACTCAGAAACTAACAAGAAAACAAAAGATATCTACTACTAAAAAAAATATGTCAACAAAATTAGATAATTTAATTCGACGGAACAAAAGATAACTGACAAGTAATACGGAAACAGAATAAAATGAAATGAATGAAAAACAATAGATGATCGTCCGTTTTCCGCTAGTGGAATGTTAGGACGACAGGAGATTAAAAGTTTTAGAAATGAATAAAAATCGAACACGTGGCATTAATTCAATAAAATAATAAGAAACCAGAAACCGAAGAAAACTTATAAAAAAAAATGGAAGAAAATCATAAAACACAAAATACAAGAATTTTTTTGGCGGGGAAATCTTGAAAATCCAAGAAAGGCAAAAATGCGAAAGAAATACAAAAAGTAATGCACCAAACAGACGCACTAAGGCTATCGAAATAAAAAACATACGAATGAATAAAAATGAGAAAAACAAAGTTAACCAAAAACAAAAGAAAATCGCTGATTCCACGCTGCAGTGTTAAAACGTCAGAAAACTAAAGGGCTGTATGAGGAAAACAAATGGCATACGAACAATTGGTTGATAAGAAACCAAAGAAAACAATTAAAAGAAGCACAAGAAAAATTGTTCGACAATAAATTTGTCTTTGTGTAATAACATCTTTTGTTTTCATGTTTTAAAGGCGAGAACAAAAGATGTTCGATTTCCAATTGAACGTCGACTTAAAAAAAAAACACTATTGAATAAATTTAGAAGTGTTTACATCGCATTTCTTCCGCGAAGCATAAAAAAAATGAAGAGGTTCTTGATAGATGAAATAAAAGAACGCGAACATCGCCACAAAATTACAGAATCAAATAAAACAAATGTTTATTTTATATGAACTGATAAATCTGGCGACGTTTGGTTAAAATTATTTTTAAATGAAGTCGCTCACCAAAAAAAAAATGATAATATTCTTTTTCCTTTTTGTTCTTTGCGAACGCGAAAATGTAAAAATATTTAGGGTATTCCATTTAAAATAACGAAGTGACCTAACTCCCAGGCTAAACGGAACACTCTGTATACGTCAAACTAATTTTAAAATATGCTCCACATGATCCTGTGAAACTTTCATTTGAAACATTTTTTCATAAAATTAATAACTAGAGAGGTATGAAAGAATCCGCCTTAAGTGGGACACCCTGTATGACTCTGTATGACTCACCCGATATAAATGAAATTGTTCATTCGTTCTACCCGAACTGCTTACTCGGGTTTACTCGGGTGTGGACTACGGTACGTTTGCATTTTGCAATCTTGCCCAGAAAGACAAGCGAAGAAGCAATTAAATGAATAGAAAAAAAAAATTGAATTAATATTCAGCACGCGTTTCTTTCCCGTTTAATTAGACCACGGTTTAAAATTTTATTGGGAATTCATTATTTCTATTGCCCGATATATGTAACTACATATACATCAACGGCCGCAAATCGTAAGTTTTCTTACCTTCGGACGCTACTGGAATCAAACTCTGCGCAAGTCGAGGCGCAACACTCGCACAAATTCACAAATCTTTTAAATTCCTTAACGCACGAATTTGTTACAAGGCGAATAATCTGTCTTTTGTAAAACGGAAAAATCGACACAAGGTAAGAACACGAACCACAAACGTTCTCTACCGCACTTAAACACCGAATAAAGAAAGCGACGCTTCAAACAAAAGACGCAATAAAAACGTGCAGGCAAAACCTCCTGTTTTTTGCATTTCGTCGGAATATTTGTTTTGCAATGCGTTAAAGAAGGAAGGAACTGTTTTCATTGAAACGTTATTTTTTCCAAAATTTTCTCATGCAATGCATAAATATTTTTATATGGTTATTTAGAGGATTAAGCGAACTATTAAATAAAGGAAGAAAATCGGCAGGTTGTCATTTAAAGAAAAGTCAAGTAGGCGTTTTATCTCAGATACACAATTGATAAACAATTGAAACAAATTGATAATATAGGTCTTATTGACTCTAAATCACATACCAAATTTCAAATAGATACGTTAAACAGTTTTCGAACTATTAAGCCGGTTCCAAACTTTTGCCCTTCCCTGTATATTCCAGTGCATCAAATAAAAAAAAAATCTTTTGTAAAAAGTAAAAATCGCTTTCGACAAATTGACGAATGAGTCGTCTCAAACCCAAAGCCTAAATTTGGGTTAATTTATATTTATTGGGTAGGCTCCCAGAACAGTGGTAGCACAGGGCCCCCCAAAGTTAACGATCCGCCTCTGGATTTGCTTTGCTTGTTTCGAGCATGAGTTTAAAATTTTCAATTTTTTTTCGTGGGTTCTTCACAGTTAGGCTGACTTGAAATGGGTTGACCGTAAGTTTTATTAAGTTTTTAATTATTATTAAACAATGGTGCTCTAGAGCCCCCAAAGTCAACGATCCGCCCCTGGATTTGCTTTGCTTGTTTTGAGCATGAGTTTAAAATTTTCAATTTTTTTCGTGGGTTCTTCACAGTTAGGCCGACTTGAAATGGGTTGACCGTAAGTTTTATTAAATTTTTAATTATTATTAAACAATGATAGCCCAGAACCCCCAAAGTCAACGATCCGCCCCTGGATTTGCTTTGCTTATTTTGAGCATGAGTTTAAAGTTTTCAATTTCTTTTTTCGTGGATTGCTCTCAGTTGAGCTGACTTGAAATGGGTTGACCGTAAATTTTATTAAGTTTTTAATTATTATTAAATAATGATAGCCCAGAGTCCCCAAAGTTAACGATCCGTCCCTGGATTTGCTTTGCTTGTTTTGAGCTTTCAATTTTTTTTCGCGGATTGCTCACAGTTAGGTTGACTTAAAACGAGTTGACCGTAAGTTTTATTAAGTTTTTAATCATTATCTTTTAGTTTATTTCTTGGGTCAGGCTTCTTTAGGTGAAATTCGATTGGGTTGAGTTGTCCTCGGAAAGGTTGAGCATATTTTGGTTGGGTTCAGTTGAGTTGAGTTGATCTTGAGACTGTTTTGCACTTATTGTTAGTTTGAAATGAGTTTAAAATTTATAATTTGTTAGAATTAACTTTTTTTTTAATCTTGCATCGGATTGAATTAACTCTCGGAGTTCAGTTGAGTTGAATTGGCCTTGATGTTTGATTTTCATTTATTATATTAATTTTCTAATTTTATATTTTCTTAAATTGTCATCCTACAGGTTTATTTAATTTGCATCAAGTTTGAATTTTCACGTTTTTTAAAAAACTTTTTCTTGTGTTGGGTTTATTTAGATCGAGTTCAGTTAGGTTGAGTTGACCTTGAGATGGAATGAACTTTCCATTGGCTTTTACTTCTTTCTCCTTTAATTTAATTCTTTTGCTTCGATTGGACGTAATTCGGTTGAGTTCAGCTGACTTGATTTGCTTTGGACTTAGTTTGAGCTGAGTTTAAATTTTTTTATTTGTAACAATTTTTAATTTAAAGAAAATTTCAGAGTTTTCTGCGTTTCATTTGGGTTAGGTTGACCTTGACATGAGCTGGAGTTTAAATCTTTTGGTAGAGTTCAGTTGAGTTGAGTTGACCTTGAGATAGGCTGGACTTTTAATTGATTTTTCATTTTTTAGTTTTATTTAATCCTTTTCTTTCGATTGGGATTATTTCGGTTGAGTTCAGCTGACTTGGATTGCTTTGGACTTAGTTTGTGTTGAGTTGAAAATTTTTAATTTGTAACAAAATTTAATTTAAAGAATATGTAACTTTTCTAAGGATTTCATTTGAGTTGGGTTGACTTTGAAATGAGCTAGAGTTTCAATTTTTAGGTGGAATTCAGTTGAGATGAGTTGACCTTGTGATGGACTTAACTTTCTTAGTTTAAGCTGAGTTAAAAAAATTTTATTTGTAACAATTTTTAATTTAAAGAAAATCTGAGCTTTTTGGGTTTAATTTGAGTTGGATTGACCTTGACATGAGCTGGAGTTTCAATTTTTAGGTGGAGTTTAGTTGAATTGAGTTGACCTTGAGATAGGCTGGACTTTTCATTGATTTTTCATTTTTTAGTTTTATTTAATCCTTTTCCTTCGATTGGAAATATTTCGGTTGAGTTCAGCTGACTCGGATTTCTTTTGGACTTGGAGTTGAAAATTTTTAATTTGTTACAATTTTTAATTTAAGGAAAATGTACCTAACTTTTCTAAGTTGGGTTGAGTTGACCTTTCATTGATGATTGATTTTTCATTTTTCCTGCTCCAAGAAGCTCCTCCCTCAAGGCATTTCGAACGATTACAGTTTTCCACTGTTTATTTCGTATTAACCGCGACACCAAGATGACGGCGGAAGAACCGCCAAAAGCAAGAGAAACTGTACTACCTACCTGTGCATCAGTACTAAATGGTGCCATGGAAATTAACTTCAGCACAATGCCAGCAACTCAGTCATGACGGGCGTGAGAATTGTTTAATACTCCAAGAAAACCAAATCGTCCAAACAATCGGTATTCTACCATAATACTAATTCTAATAAAATAAAGGAAGTTACTTTCTGTGCTTTAATTATTGCTCTCTGATTAAAAACTGAACGTTATTACTAGGGTTACCAACTCTCGAAAGAACCAACCCCGGGAGATTTGAACAAATGGGAGGGGGGGATGGAAGTTGTTAATTTGTTAGTTTTTATTTTTAAATTTATATTTACATTGCTTTGGAGAAGCATCTAATAAATTATTTTCAGTATATAATCCTAAAAGGTTTTACATGACAAATCAAAATTGTGTAGTATTTGTAATTCTGCTTATACTAAAAATATGTTCATTCTCTTTCTTTTCTTTCCTTGTTTCATCATTCCTGCATCATGCTGAATACGCGTTCACAAGAAGCATTAGAGACAGGAATGAAAACAACAAACATGACAAGTTTTTTTTTAATTCTGGAAAGGGATTTCCGTCATTAGATTTCGTGACAATTAATTTTATTTAAAAAAATCCGGAGAAATTGTTGCATCCCGGAAGCTCGGGAGATTGTACATTATTTCGGGTGTCTCCCGGATATTCCGGGAGGGTTGGGAACCCTAGTTATTACCGATCCACTTTTGAACTTTAATTACTGCTCTCTGATTTAGGACTGAACGAAAGTTGATCGGTAAACTTTCGAACTTTGCCGATAAATAAAATTACGTTTCTGCTCTACAGTTGTGTTTCCATTGGCCGTGCATAACAAAACATTGACCAATCCTGTCGCGCAAAGGCCTTCATCGGCAGCCGGATCGCAGTGGTATCACTTGGCACGTTCTGGCTGCGTTCCAATTAATTTCAAAATTGTACTCTTATTGGGTCAGTTATGATTCAGTTCTATTCGACTTCGGTAACTGTATAGCATCAAACTGAATTATTTAAACCTCGGTTCGAGTAGTAGACGATTTCATTGGCTTTCGATTAATACACGAGTTTTTTCTTTTAGGAGAGCCTCAGTGCCAGGGCAATTAAATTAATATTTTGAAGTTCGCTTTAAGCTTAATCAAGTTTAACATGGGGGGAAGGCTTGACGGATGGCCGGAACGCTTAAGTGAAAGCGAACTCCGACGCCGAAGAAAAACAGGCGGCGAGGAAAAGATGGGGCCTTCTTGCGGGGAAACGCAAACAGACTAGCACTGATAAATGGCTGGGACGGGGTTGTAGCTTGTTGCGTTCGCTGACAGAGATACATTGCCGACAGAGGCGAACAATACTCTGTCTTCGATGCAAGGGAGTCATACGTCGAGAGCAAATACAGGAAGCGAGGATAAAACGCCTTTCTGGCACGGAATTTCCGAAGACTTCGTATGCACTATGCACATTGTGTTCAAGTTTTCGAATCATTTCTAAGAAGAAGGAGAGATTTTGCTTGCTTTCATTTTTAAGTCAGCCTTAAAATCTATTTAAAGTTGATTTCAAGTTACTTTCAAGTTACCAACATACCAAAAAAATGGTGTGTCTGCAGGTTTGCAGGTATTGAAGGTATGTAAAGGACAGGTCCTAAGACGCGTCCTTGAGGTACTCCGGGTTGGGTAGGATCTAAAGTCAGTTGGAGTCTATTGGTGGTGGTCTATCATCATCATCGTCATCATTAATTGTGAATCTAAGAAAAAAGAGAAAGAATAAACAATCGATAACCATCAGAATATTCATCAATCCGCCTTTTCTAAATAATTTATAACGCATGTTAATTACATTTTCGTTTCGTACGCAAAGGTTGCTACTTAAAGCTTTAATATATTTACCCTCTTCTGAATATGTGCTAATTTTATCTGCCATCTAAACACTAAATATAGAGCCTTCTACGTGCTCGCTGGTGTGTTCGCTTCTGGAAGCGTTCCGCTCCGCCGCAACGCCGAACTAATTCTATCTAATTGATTTCAAAACTTCCTAATTAACCCGAATTATTTATCGCGCTAGTCAGACTCGCGCTCCGGATTCGAAATCCGGGGGCTCCGGGAGCTCCGTCGCTAAGCCACAATAACGCACGTCAGACGAACTGAAAACACACATCAGCGTGTCACTTAATTAAAGCGAACAATAACGGCCGTAGAAATTGCCCGGCGCCGCCGCCACCACCGCCGCCAATTACACGCGAGCTTCCGCAAACATCACTATTTGCTGTAATCAATTTCCGCTGGACGAATCTCGGTGACGGGGACCCCCCGACCTGAAAAGAAAAAACGCTTTTCGGACTCGTTATTTACTTGACTCGCCGAAGGGGAAAATGTTTTGTGGGCGACGGAACACGTCAGCGCCTGCTTTTCTGTTTATACAAGCTTTTTCTGATTACGCGGCAAGATCGGTTTCAATTGTGCTATTTATTATATGGACATAGTTTTCCTCGTTTCAGGCATCCAACTGACAAACGTTATATAAGAAGAGAAAGGATTTACTTCCTAAACTGATTGACGTTTGACTCTTGTCAAACGTCAATGGAAAAGGGGCATGTTCTTTATTTCAATGCAAATTTGTGATTGAGAGCAATGTTGCCAACTTAAGAAAAAAGTCGTTAAATCTAAAGGTGTTTTCTTTCGCTTAAAAGTTTGAATCGTGTTTCGAATAGTTTGGACCTGAGTTTCGTAGTTGTTGCAACAAAACATCTGACTTGACTTTCTGATTGACAGTTCATATATAAATAACCTTAATTAAATCCAAAGAAGTTTTAAAAATCAAGAGATTCAAGGAAAACAATGTTTGTTTTTGAATCAAAACACGTTTGTGTCACGATTTTGTGAGCGAAAGAAAGCACCTATAGTGACCAACTTAAGAAAATCACGAAGTGGCTGACATCTAGCGGAAGTTTTGTGAAGGGCTCTATAATAAGGAAAACATTGCAATGACATGTGGCTGATTAACCTATAATAAAAGACATTAAAATCGAAATGTTTGTTTGTGAGTTTTGTGATGCTTTCGTACTTTTAGCATGGTGTACGCACAATAATAAAACTAACAAAAAGCAATGCTGGATCGAATAGAACAAGTTATGCTGAATAACTTTAACGGCATTGCTTTGTTTTCCTGTGTCGGTTGCTGATTTTCGCAGATTCAAACCATCTCAAGCCTTACACGTGTCTAAACACGAGAATCTTGAAATGTACCTTGGCCACGACATTCAAATCTTGAAACGTACCTCAGCCACAGCTTAAGCGCGGTACTGAGGGCTTTATCTCTTACCGTTTTCAGAGCAGTGAAGTGATGTTTGTAGTCGAACAGTTAATGGCAACGTTGTCTTTCGAATTGTAATTAATTATGCAACAATTTGGCAGTTTGGACCGATAAGAAAATATTAAATTTATTAAAAAATTTTGTGCAAATCGTTTTTGATTGCAGTGAAAACCTCGAGCAGCCTCTGTATAGCTGTTTCAGCCCTGCTTGAGGGACTTATTAGAAGCAAATCCGCTTCAATTTGTCTATCCTACTGCAATGCCAGGTCAAAAAGCGATCGTAAGATGTCGCTATTTTATCTGTTCATCATTAAATTTATTAACATATAAAATAGCGACATCTTACTATCGCTTTTTGACCTAACATTGCAGTAGGATAAACAAATTGAAGCGGGATTTGCTCCTAATGAGTCCCCCATGCAAGGCGGCCATGCTTGCTGTCAAAGCATAATGAAAGATCCTACTGCAATGTTAGGTCAAAAAGCGATAGTAAGATGTCGCTATTTTATATGTTCATCATTCTTACATCGCATTTGCGAATAAATTGGGCAAGTCGTTTTTGGTCTGCAGTGGGAATGTCGAGCTACGTTTCTGCTGAAGAAGCCCCAAGCAGGGCTGAAACAGCTGTCCAGAGGCTGCTCGAGGTTCTCACTGCAATCAAGAACGATTTGCACAAAATTTTTCTAATTAAATTTATTGTTCGGATACTCACAGGCTCTATGAGAACACTCTGCAGTTAGCATTTAAGGTATGCAAGTTTCAAAAAGTCCCGTGTTTTTGGACATATCCCGATATTCAAAAGACAATGTCCCAATTTACGAAAATTAGAAGTTGACAAACCTAAATCTAGAGCGAGCGCTATCGTAAACACTATCGTGCACTCCGGAGGGTCTTCAAAATTGGATTGCACCTGGGGCCTATCAAGCCACTGTGTGTCCTACCTTGTAAGTTATATTATTTATTTTTATTTTACGATGTTAGTAAATTGGAGGATTTAATTTTGATATATTATGATAATGTTTTTGAATCAAGACGCGTTCGGATCACGATTTTGTGAGCGAAAGAAAGCACCTTAAGGATAATTTCAAACAAACGGGAAATTGCAGAAACTCATCTTAAAATCTAGGGAATTTTTCAACTTGTTGGGAACAAAAGACAATTGCTATATTTTGCGAAAAAAAGACAGAAAAAGAGTAAACAGAAACAAAAAAAAACAAGAATATTTTTATTGGGCCAGAAACACGGTTAAAGTGGAAGAATTAAATTTAAAAAAAAAATTATAATTATTATTATTTGATTTCTGAAAAATCGGAAGCAATTAAAAAAATAAAAAACGTTTTTCACAATCGAGAAACCCACTGCAACTGAAAAAAAAATCCTGTCTAAAGTAAGAAAAAACGAAATAAGAAAAAAATCGATCCATACGTGTAGAAGAAAAGAAATCAAAACGAATTGTAGGTTTAAAATTAAAAAAGACTATAATAAGAAACAGTCAAGACTAATAAAAATAATATGAGTTTCACAATGATCAACAAACGAGAACAAATTTCTGTCATAATACTTATTCACGAAATGAAAATCTCCGAAGAAAGCAGGAAAAAACAAATGACAACTAATTATTCGCGAAGGAATAAATAAAAAATAATTTCAGAACAAAAAAGGAAAAAACAAATGATCGTAAATTTCACCACGGAAAACCACAAAGAAATTCGAAAGAAAACGAAATAATTTCAAGTACAAAGTTTTTTAATCTCGAACCGGACAGAAATATGAAGGGAAAACACTCAACGTTTCGCTATAGATTTATAGCTTCGTCAGGAGTGAAAAAAATAATTTCAGGAGATAAACAAAAGAAAATAAAAGAAAAACAAATTATTAATTCAAAACGACAATAAAAGAAAAACAAATTATTAATTCAAAACGAGGACGTCTTTTTTTAATCAATAACGGCAGCAACATCATAAAAAGCAAAGAAAGTGACAGAAGTATTTGAAGATGAAAACAAAAGACGATCGCAAGAAAAAAATCAAAAAAGGACGGCAATGTTTGAGAACGAATTTCAAACTTAAAAGCAATAATTCATAAACAAGGTAAGCTTCGAAATCACTGAATTGGGAGCAGTGTTGCCAACTCAAACAGTTTTTGATCACTTTGTACCTGATTGATTTTAATTTCAAAATTAAGCCGATTATAAGCGCAAGAGCGATAAATGCCGATCCAAAATATTTTTTACCGAACGCATTTAAATGATCTGGTTATTCAGGTAGTCTTATGAATGACGTCGTAATTAAAACTTTGCAACGTCACGATTGTTATAATTCATGTCCATGCAAGGGGTACATTGAAAATATTTTTGGACTGGTAGTCTGGACTGGTGATTGGTTATTCTTCAAAATTACATAAAATTAGAAATAATTCGGAGCGCCATCTCTTGGCCAAAAGGGAAAACAATTTCACACAGTCGAATTTCTTGTAATGCACTTCAGTTTTCAGCAATACCTTGGCTTCTAAGTCCACACTAAGGTCGTCGATTTTAATTTCTATACTAAATTGAAAAAAAAATCAAAGTATGATCGGAACTATACAGAGCGCCATCTCTTGAACTAAAATGAAAACAATTTTATTCTAATTTGAAACAGTGGGAATCGTACTCAAGTTGACATTCTCGATAATAACTTCAGGTTCTGTCTTTAAAATAATTATTTTAACGAGCTCCAGGATTAGGAAGAAGAAGAGGAAGAAGAATAAGACGAAGAAGAAGAAAAAAGTTAAAGTAACTGAACGCGTCATAGCGAATTATTATCTTATCTTATCTCTAAAACAATTTGTTTTTCAAAATTAAATCGAAAATATGAGAGCAAAGCGCGACGGAAGCCATTCAGAACGCCATCTCATGACATAAAAGTGAAGTATTTAAATCCAATTTTAAATAGAATTTCAGCGCGGAGAGTTCCGTTAACGGTTTTGTCGTATAAATTGATTTCTTTTAACCAATTGTTTTCAAGGTAAGCAAAAGCAACTTTAATGTAATGTATAAAGAAGTTAATTACATAGAATGGTATAAAAAAAGCAGATTTTATTTAATAAATGTTTTTTGTCTCCTAACCAATCCCTACAGAATCATAGTCCTTTTTAAGTTTCCGTCAACCAGAGGCTACTTGATGAACTTTTTAACTGACCACCTGATGGAAACCAGAAAATGGAAAATAAAGAAAAAATGCGTTGCGCATGTGTGGCCGCTCAGTGGAGACGGCGAGCGAAAATAGTGCTTTGCACAGGTAAGCAAGCGTTGTGATTATGGGCGCCACCTAACGATTACCCAACACGAAAAAGCGAAAGTGCACACGGCCGGAAAAGTGTAACTCCATTGAGCTCATTAACCCGAAAAAGGCACAACACAACATTATCTGAGTTTTTAAAATTCTAGAAGGAACAATAAATTATCTTGAATATTTGGGTTTTTTAAATTTTTACTTTGATTTCAATGAGATAATAAATAAATTTTTGAGGACGTACAGAATTAACAATGACAATTAACGAGCGTAAAATATGTAGAAATAATTTATTTAATTAAAAATTATTGTTCGCTTACGGTAGGTATCCGTTTTAAATTTTGTTTCAAATTAGGCAACCCATTCTACTTACGTGCTGTATGAACAAACAAAGTTATTTCAATATGTTCGATGGGTTGCCTATTTTAAACTTTTCAAGATTCGTGGTTCCGTATAACGTAAAACAATGCAGTTGCTAAATTTTTTTAAGGAACACGATGACATTGAAAAACTGATTATTAATACGTTTTTTTTTTCGGGTTGAACGTATTTATAAAATCCAAATTTCCCTAACCAAAACAAAAAAAAAAGTCTTCGCAGAGGAAATTATAAAATCGATCCGGGGGTGTTTTAATTCGGTCGAAAATTAATTTCGCAGGACTTTATTCCGGGAATCAAATTACGCGAATTCGAAACGTTCCACGGTTTTAACCGTGTCATACCTAAAATAGCTCGCGTGGCAGACGTACCAACTGACTGACATGGTTAGCAAAATGAGCAGCGATCCTCGATCGATAAACCCCGTTCGAACGAACGCCGGCCGCCCCTAAACGGATTAGAGGGCGCGTGTCGGTGCGCCCCGTAACGTATGCACGTGATACACGCTAAGTGCGCGGCGCAAGGCCGGCCCCCGAAATTCACTCTACAATATCGAACGAGGCCCTAATCCTGGCAAAGTAAATTTTCGTCCGCCATAAATTATGAGGTTATTTCGAACCGAACGCCTACGAAAAAAAAAGTTAAAAGTAATAAAATTGAAAACTAAATTTATTTTCAGGGTTTATTACCTTTTTTTTATTTAAAGTACCAATTCATTCTTTTTACAACAGATTACAAGGCTTTAAAATACTTCGTGCATTAAAAATATGTATTTTTTTTTTTGATATTTCAAGATTTAGTGTGATGCCTTTATTTATTAAAAATAAATTCAGTTATGCTGGGTGGGCATACTTTAGGAGAATTATTGAAACTAATAATTTATTGCAAATTTCGCGCTGACAAGCTGTAGTTCGACGAGATATGCATAGATGGCGCCGGCGTAACACAATTTCTAAAGTCCCGACATTACCAAAGTGACGCGAACTTTCACCATTGTGGCTCCAAAAAATCTGGCGCCAAATTTTAAAGTGACAGATACTGTACTAATTTGTTCTGCCACATTGAAATGGTGACAGCTGTCCAAACGACGTCGCCATTGTGGCTCCGTTGGCTTTACTTATCGCATTACTTTGGTAATCTAGGGACTTTGACAATTTTCAGAGACCCTCTAATTAGAGTCTGGCAGAATCGGACATCTTTTAGCAAAAAAAGTCACGTCAGTGTCAAACTGATAATACAATCGTGCAAACGATTGCACCGGGTGGAATCCCATCTCTAATTCAAATAAATGGTGCTTTCTTTCGCTTACAAAATCGTGATCCAAACGTGTTTTGATTCAAAAACAGACATTGGGCGCGTTCAGCGGATGCCTTGCTTACTCAGCAGTCGTTTGTGATTGGCTATTACCTTCATGTGAGCCAATCACAATCGATTGCTGAGTAAGCAATTCAGCCGCTGAACGCGCCCATTGTTTTCTTTGAATCTCTCTATTTTTAAAACCTGTTTGGATTGAATTATGGCTTTTTACAAATGAACTGTCAATTAAAAATTCAAGTCAGGTGTTTCGTTGCAACAACTACGAAATTCAGGTCCAGACTATTCGAAACATGCACACAAACTTTTAAGCGAAAGAAAACACCTTATAATACTGACATTGGGCGCGTTCAGCGGCTGGGTTGCTTACTCAGCAATAGATTGTGGTTGGCTCACATGAAGATAGTAGCCAATCACAAACGACTGCTGAGTAAGCAACGCATCCGGTGAACGCGCCCAACATGACAGTTTGCTTCTAGTGATGTTCTTTCTTTTCTTTCTTTCTTTTTTTGCTTTGCGCAGCAATCTGCACATTCATTGTCTTATGGCCTATACAAATCCAGACAATTTGCTTTGTTTAACAAGCTGGGTCATAATCCGGACAACACAATCATCCATGGCCCTGGTGGGAGTCGAACCCACGCCGACAAGTGGCTCGACTTTATAAGTCGGCTAGGCTAACCGCTGCGCCATTCGCCTGCCCTCTAGTGATGTTACGTCCTTGGTTACGTCAGTTGCAGTATTGCAAATTGTCGAATAAGAAAATGACGGTACTGCCAACTCAAACAGTTATATTTGATTATTTTCACTTTGTATTTTAGTTATTTGGTCGATAACCATTTTTTCTTCGACCATCTTCTTTGCTTCTTCCCTTTTTCCTTCCCTAACACGTCTGTTCTAGGCAAATTTCTTTTGTATTTCACTTTTTCTAATGTGTAATTATTTTTCGACCGGTCCCTGGCCTCTCAATAACGAATTGAATTCGCATAAAAAAAACACAGGGACCCATTTATGATTTTAAAATCTCAACTTTTAGAAGAATAAATTTTTAATTGCATATTTCGTAACTAAAATTCGGGGGAGGGCGTAATAATAAAACAGCACCGAGCGACGAGAGCAGATGATAAAACCCGGGGTGGCGTTTTTTTTTTTTTTTTTCTGTTTTTTCTGTTTTTTCTGTCTGTACTCAGGCAAATTTCTTTTGTATTTCACTTTTTCTGATATGTAATTATTTTTCGACCGGCCCCTGGCCTCTCAATAACGAATTGAATTCGCATAAAAAAAAACACAGGGACCCACCCACTAAGCAAAAAAATGTTATGTAAACATTTTGTGAACGTTATTTTGTCAGGCGTAATGTTTCCGGTTAAACGTGTTTAGTGTAGAAAGTAACGTTATGCCGATAGTTCTATGTCCTAGTAAGCGATGTTGCAGAATAACGTTATAATAAAAATGTTGACCCGACGTTTCTTTATTAACGCTGTATAAACATAAATTGCAATGTTTTATTAATATTTAAACGTAATATTATCATTATATTTCCTATACTTGTTTTATGAACGTTCCTTTAGGAATGTTTCATTCACGTTCCTTCAGATACATTGCACTACTGTTACAAGGTAACACACTGTATTTCACTTCTCATCTACACACATCTGTACTTTTTTTTAATTTATTAACGGATCGATTTTAAAATTTCGCCTTGTTTAATCATAAAAAGTTATTAAAAAAAGTTGTTTAAAACTAGGAAGTAACACCAATTCCCAAATTTCTTTATAACTTTTCGTGGTTAAACAAAGACTAATAAGTTAATTTTTTGCAATTTATTTTTGACTGCGGCTTTATAATCAGAAAATGTTGGTTTTAAAAGGACGCACAATTGACAAAAATTTAGAATCGATCCGTAAATAAATTTAAAAAGTCAGGGGTTTGTAGCTGAGAAGTGAAACACAATATATAACTTTGAAGTAAAACGCGCATTAGTATCGCATCATTTTGCAAACTAAAAATCTGCAGCAATCACTACCTAACATATTTTTTATATGTTAATTCATTCTGTACTTATTGGTGCAAATTTTTAGTTTAGCAATATGAAGCAATGTAACACATGCTAACGTCCACTTCAATAAAGCTGCTTTAACACTTGTAAACTTTAAAATGTTTGATTACTTCGCGATTCCTTTGCTGAGGAGCCCCCAAACAGGGTCGAAACAGCTATCCAAAGGGTGCCATTGTAATGGGAACCGTATTCGTAATAAGTAGTTACAAAGAAGATCTTTCTTATTTTGTGAGACAGAGATAGATTTAATAAATTCCAAATGCAAAGATGAAGTATATCCAATATTAAAATATCTACGTAGATTATATTTTCTAATTGTAACAGAGAAGGAATCTTACTATGCAAAGTGTTTATTAATACAATTAATGAAACGTTGGTGGACATCAATATATGTATTTACAATCAAAATAATATGTTGAAACACCAAATATAAAAATACAAGCCGTGGAGATCATAATAATTATTAAATCTAATCCGATTATTAAATACTGAACGAGCGAAATAGGTGTACTTGCAGGCGGGGGACAATAGAACGTAATCAGCTGTGTCTATTTGGTAAGTTGAGTTTGGTCCAAAACTTCTATGTAATCGCTGTTAATCATACATTTGTTTCAAAAATTGTATGGCTTCACCATTATTTTCCCGTGCTAAAAATTTTGTTCTCGGTGAGGTTGCAAAATTCTGTAAATATAAATCAAGAAAATGATATATAAATACATTATAATGTCAAAACAATTAAAAAAATCGTATTACTTATCCTTCGTCAGTGTTTCAACATTTCAATTTTTCCTTATTAATATAAAAACATTTTAGATGATGTGACTGAAAATCTGAAATGTATCTCTTTTACAAATATGCAAAATAAATAAAACATTTTACCTCTATAGTTTTCACGTGTGTTCTTTGCATTCTGTATTTTAATTTTAAAATGTACATCACTTTTGAGGATTTATCGCAAAGCGATAGTGCAGCCTAACTGCAGCGGTTTTTTCCCTTTTCCTAAAGCAATGTCACTTTTAATTAGGAGTAATTTTTAAATGTGTACTTCTTATAACGAGCCTTCAACAAAAAAACCACCTCGAGTAGCCTTGGAAACAAAAGTACGTATCGTAGATTGAACAGTACAGGTTCTGTGATATTCGCAATAACTGTCAAAATACAAAATTAAATATAGTATAGTAAAATAGTACTTCAAATTTCTTCTAGCATTTACCACTCTCACCAACGAATATGCTAATTTGCAGATATTTAAAAAAAAGTTGAATCTTAATATCCATATGGTGAACATTTTAAAATTAACTCCTAGCATTTTCTATTGAATGCACTAATGCACTGAGTGCGCACTCAGTGTATCTCCCATCTTCTTCTAACTTCACGTAATAAAATGAGTTGGAGATACACTCAGTGCATGTAGTGAACGTTAGTAGAAAACACTATCAGTTTTTGTCACGTGTAAGAAGTCGAGATATACCGAATGTTTGGAAATTGCCATTACAAAATAAATTGGTTATTGGGGATGGTGATGGTTGATGTTCGGCAAAAAAAATTCCAATAAAAATCCTTTAGTTTTCGAAATAAAAATTACTAAAAATTTGGCTAAAATTGTTGTTACGCCACTGAGTTAAGATGAGAAGCTGTCACAATAGTCACAGTTTGTTACATTGTTGTTACTGAAATGAATGCCGCTTACATAAATAATGAGGTGACGGAAATGGCGTTATTTTATGCAAAAAAATAAAAAAGAGTAATAAAAGAAATTTTTTAAAGTTTTTTTTTTTGATTTCTTAGGACTTCCAAATGCCACATTTTTCTTTTGTACTAGCAATTTTCAATCACTCTGTATTTTTTCGATTGTCAGATATTTTATTTTTCTTTAGGAAACTATGATTTAATGTTCCTATTCCTTTTCATTTTACGTTTTTAACAATAAACATTTGAAAGAGGTAGGAGGTTGATAACGACGCTCACCATAAATGATACCATTTGACAGTTTCGTAGCCCTTACACTGAATGTTTTTAAGGGTGGTTCGCATGCAGGAGTACCATTTAAGTTGAGCGTTATAGTACAAAGTCAATCTGAGATATATTGCGCATATGTTAATACAAGATATTTTCCAAATATATGTATAATATGTACGAACAGATAAAATAGCGACATCTTACTATCGCTTTTTGACCTGACATTGCAGTAGGATAGACAAATTGAAGCGGGATTTGCTCCTAATAAGTCCCCCATGCAAGGCGGCCATGCTTGCTGTCTCTGCTGAAGAAGCCCCAAGCAGGGCTGAAACAGCTGTCCAGAGGCTGCTCGAGGTTTTCACTGCAATCAAAAACGATTTGCACAAAATTTTTCTATAATATGTATAATATACTTACGGTGTCAGATTCAGTTTTATACGTAAAGTAGAAGTATTAAATTAGTCCATAAACTGTTTACCTGTTCATTAAATAGATGATGTTTCATGTCCCCAAATTAAGAACAGCAACGACAATCAGCACTATCAGGAGCAATCGGAAAATACCTAAGTCTAGTAAATTGTCGAAACTAGTGAAGAGCAGCAAAAGTTGCGACGCCATATTATTACGCACAGGCGCATTAAATAATTGAGAAATATCGTTGAATTTGGGTTGTTATTATAACATTTAAATAAAACTTTACTTATCATAAAACTATCATGTTTCAACAATATTATGTAATGTTTCATGCAGTGCTGTAAAGTTGTTTCGATATTTTCAATAAATGTTATTATTCTGTTATGTAGTAACATTACATTGGTGTTTCATAACATTCCACATGCCATTTGTAATATTCTATCAACATTTTGTTCAAAATGTTGCTGTGTTGTTGTGTTGAAAACATTTCAGAAATGCTCCGTTACATTCTATGCTTAGTGGGCATTTATGATTTTAAAATCTCAACTTTTAGAAGAATAAATTTTTAATTGCATATTTCGTAACTAAAATTCGGGGGAGGGCGTAATAATAAAACAGCACCGGGCGACGAGAGCAGATGATAAAACGCGGGCGGCGTTTTCTTTTTTTTTTTTTTCTTTTTTTTTAGTTATTAGCGCGCAAAAGTCATTTAAAAACAGGGGCGAAAACGAAGCGGTATAAAAGCGCGCCGCCCTCATTAAGGGCAATAATTATTGTGAGCGGAGAAAGGACTTCATGGTAATGGCACAGAGCAGTCGAAGAGGGAAGCAGTGGACTTAACGAAATTGTCACGTCTTTTACGAGATGCCTGACTGAAGCAAAAATGAACCAATATCCATAATAATGGAAAAAAGAACGACGGGATTCCACAAGTGGTATCCCACCCCCTCCCTCCTTCACGCTCTTGTCTACTTTATTTTAAATTAGTCGGCCCACCCCCTCGTATTATCGTTTGGTAAACTCGTGTTTTTAGTACTTATTTTATGTTTAAAAATAATGAATGGCATGATATAAACGGTATAAACGCGCGCGCGTGTATGTGTGTGTGTGTATATATGAGTGGGCTGAGAAGAGGAACTGGTCGATAAATGGTCACGTGGTCGCCCGGGCGACCATTTCGCTTCATTCCCAATATTCCCATTCCCATTCCCATTCCGATCCCTGCAGCATCACCGACGAGTCCTTTATATCACATTACACGACATCCAACCTAACAATGTAATTCGACATTGTTCGACAAACGAGATTATCTGTTTATGTTTAAAATCGAAATCCCTGATGTTCGCAGCTCTGCGTTTTGTTTTTCTTTTTTTTTTGTTTTGTTTTGTTTTTTTTTTCTTCTGCTGCGCCCCCGACAACCTGAAAACGTGGCCTCCGAGCTCCACCAACATATTTCAATTATAACTTTTGCGGATTTAATTTGGGGATTTATTATTTTTAATTTTCCTCTTCGGCGGCGTGCACACGCATACAAGGGGCCGCAAGCGCGCGCCGGCCGCCCCCGGGAAAATTTGATTATCTCGGCTAAGTGCTGCTATTTTTATTTACAACTTCCAGCTCGCGTTTTATTAAAGAATTTTTAACTCGAAGTGTTTTCCCGATAACTTTATTTCCGCTGGAAATTAATTTGCGCTTCCTGCGCCTATTCTCGCTGACACAACAACGCGCGAACAATAGAATCCAAACCAGGAGAAACAGCAATTCCAAAAAAAAAAAAATGTGAATACGTAAATGACTGATTTTTATTATAAGTTTAAAGAAAATCACGCTATTAGATATTTGATTCAATCAAAAACTGTACTGAAGATTTTTTTTTATTGTACAGGCTGTCCCAACAGTACGTTCTCGGGTTACATCTCGATGACAACTGAAGATTACAAAAAAAAAAGTTTCAAGATATTTTCGTTTTCAATTTTAGAGGTCTATAACACAAAATGATTTTCATTTGTACAGGGTGAATCAAAACAGTGGGTCTGGAGGCAACGTTTTTATTTCAAACAGCGCATCCTATACAGGGTTACAACTAATTAAAGGGCCACCATGGGGATCTCGTAAACTATAAGAAATACAAAGATGGTTAAATTACAAAATAAGTTGCGCTGTTTCGGAGCCTGTCAAAATATTAAAAAAAATCTTTTCTAAGATTTTTTTTTATTGTACAGGGTGTCCCAACAGTACGTTCTCGGGTTACATCTCGATGACAACTGAAGATACAAAAAAAAGTTTCAAGATATTTTCGTTTTCAATTTTAGAGGTCTATAACACAAAATTATTTTCATATGTACAGGGTGAATCAAAACAGTGGGTCTGGAGGTAACGTTTTTATTTCAAACAGCGCATCCTATACAGGGTTACAACTAATTAAAGGGCCACCAAGGGGATCTCGAAACTATAAGAAATACAAGGATGGTTAAATTACAAAATAAGTTGCGCTGTTTCGGAGCCTGTCAAAATATTAAAAAAAATCTTTTCTACCCCCAATCGTTTCTGAAATATCTTCAAAAAAACAGATAATTCTAATTTTCGAAAATCTCGAATATCTTGCTTATTTATTAAAATAGAATCACGAAATGCGATATTTTTATGTTAAATTCGATGGACAACCTAATGCAGTCCGAAGAAATAGGTTAGGATTGACAGTTTCTCAGATACGACTGTCAATTGTATTTTTTCTTATGGACGCTACCTTGTGTTTTCATACCACATGATACAAAAACAAAATCTGAATACGATCATATGACACACTTATGCTTTTGTTTTTAAAACAAAATATCAAGATACTACAAGATTTTGAAAAAAAAAGATATCTAGTAGGCGGATGCGTGTAAGTATTCACAACTAAAATTATTATTAAAATAATAAAACTCACTCAATTATAGTACTTATTTAAATTTTTACATAAAAAATTACTGTTTAACAAAAATTCTCTGTATACCATGCGCTCAATGGAATTTATAATTAGAGTAGGCTGGGATATTTACCATAAAGTTGGCAACAGAGACTCGCAGCTTGAAATTAAAAATTTGAAGTGTCAGAATTTTGACAATTCTTTTTAAGAATGTTTGGGTTGCCCGTGGCATTGAAGCTGACCAACAAGACTTTGGATACTATTGCATTTTTAGTATAAATTTTTCTTCAAACTTATTTTATTTCTGCACGTAAGCAAAATAATATTTATTGTGTCATCGTAAAACATCGTACAAAGCATACAGAGCACGAACATAACCTCAAATATAACAACTGTCAGTTTATTATCCATTTCTCAGTGTGCCCAATCGCACAATATAAAATAGCACTAATCATAGCCTCCCCTAATTATGAATTCCGTTGATCACCAGGTATTTTGTTTCAAAACAAAAGCATAAATGTTAATATAATCGTATTCAAAAATTATTTCTGCATCACGTGCTATGAATATCTATGGTAGGGTCCATAAGAGAAGAAACAGTTGACAGTCGTATCTACGAAACTGTCAAACCTAACCTATTTCTCCGAACTGCATTAGATTGTCCATCGAATTTAATGTAAAAACACCGAATTTTATGATTCTATCTTAAGAAATAAAGAAGATATTCGAGATTTTCGGAAATGAGAATTTTCAGTTTTTTGGAAATATTTCAAAAACGAATGAAAATAGCAAAGATTTTTTTTGCATATTTTTTTAGACCTCAAGATATCGCAACTTTTCGATAATTTAACCATCTTTGCATCTCTTATAGTTTACAAGATCCCCATAGCGGCCATTTAATTAGTTGTAAACCTGTATATGACATCAAATTTGGATTTCCCATAAAATTCTATACGTTCTTTGTATACCATGGTCTTTGTCTACTAAATGTAACCATGTAACATTTGATCTAAAAGCTTTCGTTTACTGCCATTATCTTATTTATTTTTATTTTATTTACTTTTAACTCTAAGAGCAAGAGCAAGCAGATATTGTTAGTACTTAAGCTGATTATAAGCCATTATTAAATGTACTTTTATCGTTACAGGATGGTCAAGGTAATAAAGTAAATGTTAAAAACTTCAAAATGACGGAGAGCGTGCATCTTACATTTTTTATCCTAAACTGGTCGTTTCATTTTAATTTATTAACTTTAAAATAAATATGTATTCGTATTTCTCCCCATATTTCAAATATTTTTTTGTAAGTTTTATTAAAAATTGCTTGGGAAGTGATGCAGGGGGACGAAGATGAAAAACAAAATGGTAGAGGTAAACAGAACTGTATTTCACTTAGCCGCTAAACGAAAGAGCGATGAAAGCTTCATAGCTTTTATTACGTCGTAAAAAAAGATGGTGTAAACCGACGAATAAAAGTGCACTGATCTTAAAAACACACCTGTAAATTGCTCGTAAATACGCCCGCCCGAAGGAAAAGTATTTTTTAAATTGAAACGATTAATTTTTCAAAAATAATAAAAATTGATAGTTTATCGACAACGTATTTTAAAATAATTAAATTTCTCCGATGGATACGACAATAACGAAACAACAACAAAAAATAAAAGATAAATGATGCTACAAAATAATATCTGAACCAGGTACGACGTGGCTTAAATTACAGCCAGGAACGAAAGTTATTAATCACGTTTGAATTTCCGATATTTTCGAAGTGCATAAAAATGCACTTCGCCGACTTCCTGCGCTGCTCATGTGCTCTAACATCGGCGGAATTTAATCATACACGACCTCGAAGTGATGTAATCCATATCGATTTATCAAGGCCTTCGAATAATAGTATACAGGGTGTGGTGAATTGTAGGATTCGGACAGGTTCGAACTGAAGAAAAACAACCTCTTCACAAAACAAATTATTTTTTTATTTTACATAAAATCATAAATAACTAGAAGTCTAGAAGAACAATTAAACCCAATTGAATTGTTTAATTTAACAAAAAATATTTCTTGTATTATTGAGCGTTGCGAATGCAACTAAAAACTTTGTTATTGCAGTTATTTGTGTGGAAATTATTTTAATTACTGTTAATTCCTTTTTTTTTTGTGGAAATTTCAAATTACAAATGTTGGCAACATTATTTGAGTTCGGCGATGCACTCAATTTACTCTCCGATTAAAAGTGTGAGGGAGAGCGACTGCGTTTCACTGTATGAAAGAGTGAAAAAATCGAACAATTCAGAGGTGATTGATGAAAAAGATCGCATTGCCGAACGCAGCTCTTACCATCTTACAAAAATATGCGATTCTTGAAATGTACCTCAGCCACGGTAGAAACTCCATCTTCGCCATCGCCCTCTATCTATCAATCAATGAAACGTTTTAAAAGTAGGAGGTTTTCGCTGATTTTTTAAAGAGGGTGCTACAAATGCGATGCTAATAATCTGTATCTTAATAATAATAGGAAAGGCATTTATTCAAGTATTTAATTTTTAGAATAAGCAAATTCCACGCCTGTGTAAAAAAAGTAGAGATTCTGATGGCGCGACGGAAGCAGAGCATGTGCTGTGGCTGAGGTAGATTTCAAGATTCGCAGAAAACATGATAAGACTGTTGATTTACTTTACCTATTTTTATTCTGTCATCTCATCTACGCTACAAAATAAAAACGTTTTAAATTTAAACATAAAAGTGAATGTATTTTTATAAATCTCAATTTAGCACAGCTGATTGACAAATAAATAAGAAATAATTATCCGGTAGATGCCGCCACCATGCGTACGTCAACGTTGAACAGTTTGTCGGATTTTACCGATTATAAAAATTATCAGTTCGTAAATAGAAAACCGCATAATATTAATAAATGAGGACTTCTCCACGTTAACCTAAGAAAATGTCCCCCGAACAGACGGCGTGCGAAGGTATAAACGGGTTGCATTACGAATGCACTAAATCATAACCTATAAAATAGATATCATTGTAGATTTGAAGGCTTTCGAAAGACGGCTCACTGAGGTAATAGCCTGCTTACAACCGTCCACGTACAGATGGAGAAGTATGTAAACAATGCACTTTAATTAACCCGTGCATGTACAAACGATGTAATTTTTCTTTAACATTGTAGTTTTGCTTCTCGTTGTTTCGGTTTGTGTGGCGACGGGGGCAGGTCAGTGGTTGATGGACCCCACAACTAGGATAGTACCTTTAACTCAATCACTTTCGAACCACCCCTTCTTTATTATTGCAACGATTCTTCTAGGTAGGTATGCAACTTGTGGAGGTTTCCGATTTGCAAACTCACCTGCTTTTCTGATTGCAGTTTTTATATTTTTAATGGGCGTCCACAAGCGAGTCATAGCTGCTTCGATTATCACTTCGAGGACTCGAGAAGTTTTATGTGATTTTAACATGTCCTGTGACGATACCGGGAAGTTGATACTGAAACCGAGACCAATGAATATTACGTGACGTTTATATCGATTCGTGTAATGATTGGATTCTAGTTAATAAAATAATTGTCTTCAATAAAATTAATTTCTTGTTTGAATGTATTTAGTAAATTTAGTATGTTAGCGTTGGCTGCAATGCTTCTTTTGCCGAGCAGGGTAAAACAGCTGACTTCTCCTGCCCATGTGACATTTGTAGTTGACGGTTGACAGTTTTGCTGAAGTTTGTAAAATGGCTTCTTCGTTAGAAAATCTTGAAACACAATTGGAAATGTTTGTTGAAAACGTACGTCAAATACATATTATAGTTAGTGATTTTCAACCGCAGAGTCAGAGTGTGATGAATCAAAAACTGTAAGTAGATCTAAAACTTTGAATCGAATAGGTTATGAAAGTGACTGCTTCAAGGCAATCGCTGGTTCACGGTTTACAAGAAGTTGATAAATTACGCTCACAAGTTCAAGACGTCCACGTCCCCTTCGAAGTTTTTGAGTAAGTTGTTCGTGGCAAGTTTATCAGTGGTCTAATTTATTCGTTCTCAGTTACATTGATCAGGGCCGCAATCCACAACTGTATACAAAAGACTGCATAGAAAAAGCGTTGGCGAAAAACGAACAGGTCAAAGGCAAGATTGACACGTACAGGAAGTTCAAAGCAAATATGTTAGTCGAGTTAAGTCGGATGTTCCCCAACGAAATCAACAAATACCGAGCGATCAGAGACGAATGACAATTATCATATTTCAACAATTAAAAAATAATACTTAATTTTTCTATAACAAATGTATAATATAAAAGAATGTGTTACAAGGTTAATAAAATGTTCATTATTGATTAAAATTTGTCAACTTTCATCTAACCGTATGAACATTTGCTTCAACAAAAAAATAGTGCTCTATTTTTTAAGCAGTACCATACATGGTATGGAATATGGGGCACCTGGGTGTACTGTACCTCTCTTGACCAGCCTTATTCAAATATAGAAACGTCGCTGAATTAAGAGCAAATTAAAAAAAGTACAACTTGGTTTCATTAAGTGAAAAGATACTCACTTTTCTTCATTATAATAACAGCATAATGTAAGAAATATTTTATTTATTAATCCTTTACAAAGTTAATGAAATATTGACATACAGAACTATTTGCTTAAATTAAAATTCCTGCGTTCCCCAACGTATCTGCAAATACAACATAAAAGAATGACAAACACATTTAATTAAAACAAAAATTAATAGTTGCTTACGTCTGTTCTGGCCTTCAACTTCCGATCGATGAGCCCACTCAAAGTTTCCGACCTAACTGCCAGAGAATCAATTTTTTCAATCAACTGCTGATACGGTGACAAAGGCTGAGCCCCCATGACTACGTGGCCAAGTTTGGAGTCGATTTTAGCATCCAACCGTGCATTTCTGATCAAATTGACAATCCAGCATTCTGCTTCGTCGGGGTTCATGTTCAACTTCTCAGCCAACATTCCTATGCTGATACACTGGTGAATACGGCAGAAAGTTTCGAAAATCATAAGCCGAGCATTCTCAACAAACTCATCCAAACATGAGATCAGGAAGAAATCGTTGAATAAAACGGTCTGACATTCGTGCAGCTTCTGACGAGCACCGTCGAAATCAAAATTAACATATAAGTGCTCCAGGAATTCAGTGATTGGGTCACGGTACGTGTAGCTTTCTTGTTGGATGACCTTGACCAAGTCTTTCAGGGCAGATCTCCGCCCCCTGTTGATTATAACAGCAGTGGCTAAGTAGCGCAGGATGTGCGGACACATTGTTTGTATTGCATTCAAATAATGTGGCCTGTACAAGAACATTTCAATTATCAACTCGCGCCCCATTGCGTGATTGAAAAATACAAAGAGTGACCAGTGAATCAACCAAGTCCTTTGCTGCAATAATTGCAAACTGTTTCCCCCAAAATGGTTGGGGCTTGAATCTATGTATTCTCGGAGCTTGTTAAGGTCTTCCAATGCTGAATCCCAGTTTTGCACCAAGATTTCCGAAGCCAACTTCCCCCATAGCACGCTGAGGAAATTCTTATCGTTCGGCGGTAGTACCAACATGCAGAAGTACAAGTACGAGGTTGAAACTGAATAATTACCACATTCGTACCGATACTTTGCGAGTTTATGTAAACTTTCAATCATATCTGTTTCAAACTAAAATTAACGTATTTAAAGTGACTGTTAAAGGTGGAGTTGCAGCTAATTACTTACTGCATATTCTTTAGACAAGAAATTAATGAGGGTTTTCGAGTCTCTCATGTTTTCCATGTTCTTCATGACGTCGTCGTCCCCCATGAGCTGGATGATCGGTTCGACTTCTTCCTGCAACTCTTGCAACTGCGATACTACATGAGCACGTCTCTGCTTCATCTCTTCCGGCACATCTTCTTTAGGGTAGAGCTGTCTTCTAATGTCGATTGCATAGTCCACCATATTAGTTTTGCTTAAAATATCTAACTTGGCTTTCAGTAATTCCTGTTCATCGTAAATCTACAACATATTGGGATTGAGCGGGCACACCGACGACATAACCTCACTTTTTGCTTACCTCTTTCGCAGAGAGGAATTCCAACAGAGGAAATACAAGGTGGCGATCCAGATATTGTCCCATTCGGGAAGTTAAATCGAATTTTGCCATTTTTTACCTCGCTACACGTTCATAAATCTATTCTTTTGTAATACGTGCACGCAACGCACCGCACTGTCAAAGAGGGCGCCACAAAAACACACTGAAGTCTGAAGTTGGCAACTCAAATATATTTAATTAATTAATTTAAATTATCATTAAAATAAAATTCAAGCTTGTCCTATGTATTTCTCGATCGGTTCGTATTTCCATTCGGTTTCTTTGAGGTATTCCAACTCTTTCCGCAAGCCTTTCATCCTGTTCTGGTGTGCTTCCTTCATGGCATCGTTGGCGTTTCCGTGGATCATTTCGTGTAAGCGGATGGAGGATCGCAAAGAATCTCTATCGGTCTGTGTTGGCAAGGAAGAAACGCATTTCGGCAAGCTTGGGGACGATACAAACGACATATTTCTAAGGCTTAACCTCAAATGGTTCCAAACCAAAATCGTAGAACAAATATGAAATTGTCAAAAAGGTAATTCTAGCAGGGTTGCCAATCGTAACATCTGCTATATTATTTTTATCTGTTTTTAGAGAACATTAATTTGCTGTATTTCCTCGAGAGATGGAAAACCTTTTAAAGTTACTTGTTAGTTATGTGTTATTTTAGTTGGTAGAGATTTTTCAGATTCTGGGACAATTCCGGTGAATCCGGTGACACGAGGGATGACAAGTGCCACAACCCTGATCAAATTATTGATATCAGGTGTGTTGTGATTAGGAACTGACTAGATAGTTAAGTTTTTTCTATTTTAGAAGTTTACAAATCAAAAAATTAAATAAAAATTTCTTCTCGGCAGTTGCAAGAACTAAAAAGCACGCAAGAAGTCTGAAGTTGCAGCGAGTTACTTTCTGAGGTTTTCGGCACAGCTTTTGCCTTTTGACGTTTAGGGAACAAATTATTGCAACGTACAAATGTCAAACACTTGAGTTCCAGTTAAATAGTAAAATAAATTTACGTTTCCCGTGGCAAGTATTCAAATTGACGGGCAAAAATTGAAAATTGGATCACGACGTTGACGTACTGCGGCTAATTTCAAGTGTGTTTTGGCTTCAATTGGATTTGAAAAAAGGTCTTACGTATTCCGGAAAGCTACTAGAATAAATGAAACCCGTTTCAGAACAATTTTACGAAACCTGTTTAAATCAATTAGTACAATTAAAAGTAATTTTCCCGCTTACGCTTGCGAACTGACCTTGGGAAACACCAATGAGCGAAACTTCATAGAAAACAAATTTAAGTAGGGCACTGGATTTTGGTGGGAGAGTATCCGCTCCGGCACGAATGCTTTTAAATAAAAAATCGTGATCGACACGAGCGCTTGATACCGCAACATGAGTGAGGAGCGTACGCTGTTGGAGGAGACCTTTTATGTGTTGACGAAGAAAAACTCGGTGTTCCGCGTACGTCTAACAGGAAACGGACTTAGTTTAATCAAGGAGAGCGAAAACCAAGTGAAAGAGCAGACGATTCCGGTTAAGGACATAATAGGTTGCAGGTGTTTGAGAAGTAAAAAGGCTGGGAAACTCTGTGCGTGCCAGTCTTTGCCTCGGTCATCTTCGCTGAAGGTAGTCGAGGAAAACTCCGGGGATCAAGATGACTCGGATATGAGCGCTTACCTCTACATTTACGCATACATTTTACAACACACAAAATCTGGCTGTGTCAAAAGAGAGCGCACCATTATAACTCTGAGGTTTCGCTCTTTCGATAAGTACGAGGATAATAACAAGGAGGCCCATCGGTGGAGGACTGCGATCAAACAACTAATCAGGGGTGGTGGCGACTCGCAAGGTACAAACTCACAAGATCTTACCATAATGAATAAGTTAAATGAGCAGCGAAAACTGTTGGTGCTGTGCAATCCTAAAAGCGGGGCCGGTAAGGGCAGGGCTATATTCCAAAGAAGAATCGCCCCGATACTCCAGGAAGCAGAGATTCCGTATGAGTTGCAGGTCACAGAGCATGCCAATTATGCCAGGGACTTTGTGAGGACGTGTAACATATTCCAGTGGAGTGGTGTCGTTGTGGTAAGTTTCAGAGACGTTAATTAAAGTAGTTTAGAAAATTAAATTGTTAGGTAAATAAAGAAACACAAACACGTTTGTTTTAACATGAGAGAACTACTTATTTCATTTATTTTAATTTGTGTGTTTTTTTTCTAATGTAAGTTCCAAGGTAACTGGAATGTTATTTACGGTTTGTGGCTAGAGATGGAAGGTTGTTAATAATTGTTGTTAATAAGATACCTACATATTATATTCCATGAAACAATTGAATGCAAGAAGTGCGTGAGTCACGTTTTTATAAAAACTTAAAAAAAGATGGTACAATTAAAAATATAAAAAGAAGTAATAATTTCAAAAAATGTATATTCATATTGCTAGTGTTTTAAATTTTTTTTTCTTTCAAAATAATACTTAAAAAATGAAATTATAAGCAACTATTAATTTGAACATAAAATAAAACTAAAGCAATTAATGTGATGTGTGTACGAGATAACTTGTTTTGTCAAATAAATAACTTTATGTTAATAATAATAGTCATAATAATAGAATAAAGAAAATTACAACAATATTAAGAAAAATATTGTCTAGAAATTTGAAGAAAACACTAATGTTCATATAAAAGTTTTTAAATCAAACATTCAGTTGGTTCTAAAATTATAAAAAGTTTGTCCAAACAGTAATATTTTTATCTTCGGTCCTCTTTCGTATGCAAATACAAAATATTTATGAACAATTTAGATAATTCATGTATTCATTTTTTTCCCCTCGGTTTTTGATATTATGTCGCCACATGTTTTTGTTGGCGCAAGATTTCTCGTACGAACTTCTTTTTAAAGTCACGTTTTTTGATCTGTATTTAATATACAGGGTGTAACTATGGACTAACGTGGAAAATGTTTCATCTCTGTTCAACAAAAGCAAAACAAATAAGAAACAATCGATTACAAATAAAAAGCAATTCGTTTCGAACAAAACACATTCGACTACTAACAAAAAACAGTCGGTCGGTAAGTTAAATTTCTTTGGGTTGAATACGTCACGAATTATTCACATTTTTCTATTCATCATTATCAAAAAGAAACAAAAAAAAATACAAAATACAGCGATTGCAAAGGCGAAACCAACTTACAAAGACTGTCGACTACAAACAAAACAAAAGACAATCGATTAATAAATCGGCGATCATTAAAAAAAAAAAAAATTCCTTTGGAACGGTCAAGAAAAGAATTTTTCATTTTTTTAACAATTGTTTTTGTTTGTTTTTTCTTTTCCGTCAAAAACTAAACAACGAGGTAATCGGTTACAATTAAAAAGGACAATCAATTACAAACAAAAGAACAACAGATTAATAACCAAAACTATCAAGATTTATTATTTATTTATTTATTTTGTGCGACCATCAAGAGCAAATTAAAAAGAGGCAACAATCTTACATATAAATGACAAACAACTATAAACAAAAGACAATCGTTATTTTTTAATGCTTGTAGCAAGTAAGCTCAGATTGTAGTGGAGCCCTCGAGTAGCTATTTCGGTCCTAGTTGGGGTCTCATCAGCAGAAGAGCAGCTCGAGAAACTCCTCCGCAATCCGAACGATTCGCCCGATTTTTAAATAAAAGACAATCGATTAATAAATTTTGTTTTTTTAGCCCGGAAAGATTAAAACGGAATTATTCGGAACTTTTTAGGCATCAAAAGAGGGAAAAAACAAGAAAAGAACGATTTCAAACAAAAGACAATCGACGATATAAAAAATTATCAAGAGAAGAATTTTTCATTCTTTTGACGATTAATTATTTTTTGTTTTTTTTTACTTGTTCATCAAAAGCAAAAGAAACAAGAGATGATGATCGGTTACAAATAAAAAAAATCTAACAAAAGACAATCGATTAATAAATTTTCTTTTTTGGTTCGAAAAAATACCAAGACAGACTTTTCCAAAATTTGGTAGCCATCACAAAGTAAAAAAAAAAACAAGAGGACCGATTACAAACAAAAGACAAATTTACAGAGATTGTTTACTACAAACAAATGGCAATCGATCAATAAATCGACAATAAAAAATATTTCAGTTGGGAACGATTAAGAAAAGATTTTCTTATTTTTCAACGATCGATTACTCCGTCAAAAACAAAACAAACAAGAGATAATCGACAAACAAAAAAAGACAAAGAAAAGACTATCGATTAGGTAACAAATTTTCTTTGTTTTGTTCGGAAAGATTAAGACAGAATTTTACGCAATCGTTTAGCCATCAAAAAGAAGAAAAAACACAGAGGTAACACAATGATAATAATAATAAAATCACATTTATTTCCTAATGTCAAATAACACGTCAAATAAATTAAATTAAATTAACAATCATAACATTAACCGATCAAACAAAAGACAATCTTACAGTCTTTCGACTACAAACAAAAGACAATCGTTATATAAATTGTCGGTAAAAAAAGATCTTTCAGTTTGGGATAAACGAAAAGGAGTATTTCATTGTTTTGTCTATTAATAGCAAATGAAAAAGAGGCAATAATCTTGCAAAAAAAAAAACACAAACAACTATAAACAGTTGACAGCCGATTAATAAACCAATGTTAAGAACTTGAAATGACAGAAACGGTACTACAGTGTACGATGGTTACAACTGAAAATATGAAACTATAACAGTTTGGAACTGCTGTTGAATAACCTAAAGTAAATACAAAAAAATAATTACTTGGAAATTGAAAAAAATATTTTAATGAAGAAGAATCAGTTCGTACAGCAAAATATTTTGAACGAATTCTTTGATGCTTTGCTTGACATACAGCTAGTCCATTAATCAAGTGGTTCTAAAACTTTCATGAAAGGAAGATATTTTGGCAGACTTTGGTCTACTTTTAATACTTAATTTTTATACAACAATTAATAAAGCAACTCTGCATCATAAAAAAATTATCTATTTTACGGCAGTCGTTAAAATCAAAATTTAAATTAATTTAATCTGTAGATCATCTTGGGGGTCGACACATACGGAATGGAACCACTGCATTAAGTAAATCATTTGATTGATCGATTATTTAACCGATTATATAAGAAAATGATAATCTACACTATTATATGAATAAATCCATTAATTCTCTGGGTTATTCCCCCGGTCGATTGATTCATCGACAGCAACGCTGTTTATTATTTTAAATTTATGATTGTTTACTTATCAGCATGTTTAGAAACAAAATGTAACGCTTTTTTAATCTTACGGAAATAAGTTAGTTGCCAAATAAAAAATAACAGGAGTAACAGTTTTGGTGAGTCAATCTGCATAATATTAACATAAGTTAAGAAAAAACTTCGGCTTTACAACCCGTGGGTGGTGGTTGGTGGTGGAGGTGTATCAACATTATCTTCATCACGAACAATGACTCAATGCAAAAAAAATATGTTCACGCCAGCAATACCAACCACTTTTATTAATGTTGGGATAAACATGTTCGCTCATTTTTTATAAATAAATTAAAAAGAAAGGCTTTCGGCCTTCACGCACAATGACTCATTTGATTTGCAATGTGAACACGAAGTGATTAAAGAAGAAAAGAAAATGAATCCAAGAATCGATGTTTCTAATAATCTATATTCAATATTTACATATTATACTTATATAAAGTAGACTAAACTTAGAAAACTATTCCGTTATTAATAATAAATATACTTTGTAATTAATTTTAGCAATTAAATCCATTTATAGCAAGTCATCAGAAAATTAAAAGCAGATTAACGTTAATTAAAAGCATCTCGCCTTGATCACTCGGATTTTAATAGTAGTTGTTGCCTACTTGCTTCTTTGTTATTTTAAGTCAAGGTCAGAGCAGAAAATTGCGGACTTTGCGTTAACATTGCGTGCACTTAATATTTCGTTATTGGTATATAAATTAATTAATAACATAAGATTTTGGTAAACTAAGCAGCGCGTCATTGATATGTTCGCAATTCGTGACCGTTGTTTCTTTTTGCAGTTATCAATCAACTGCACGCCAACATTTAACATAAAAGAGGAGTCGTAAAATGAAAAAGTTGTTTTTAAGGCCTTGCACACACCTGTGCGTTACGCACCATCAACATTTCCGTTAGTTTTCAGATGCGACGCATAGCTTTCGTATTACCTTACGTTATATGATTGGCTTGAAATGGCAATCATTGCACCTTGAGCAAATTGACAGAGATATGAATGGAATGCGTGCGTTTTAATGCGTGATGATAAAAAAGTCGATAACTAAAAATTCCTGGAACACGCAATCAAAAGGTCTATTAGCCCCTCTTGTCTTGCACTTTAAATAAACTAAAGAGTAAACAAAAACGAGTTTTAGAAAGTCACTTTGTTGCTGTAATCGCCAATTACAAAGGTTTTACGTCAATAGGTTTTAAGAACCTTTAGAAATTAATTATTAGAATACGTGGCAAGACGGTTTCACGGTTAATTTTTTTTTTTAGACAAAGGAAAACAAACATGCTTGAAGTTTGAACGCGCAATTTTTTTTCAGGAAGATAATTTTGCAAACAAGACACTATCGCGTATTATTTCTATTTAAAATTAGTTATCTCTGCTTTCATTCGCGTCTTTGCTTCAGCTGATTATCAAATTGAACCATGACTTACGTAAGCAAATCGATACAAATGTGTTTGATAGCGGGATAACGAAATTATTTTCAAGTGTGTAATCGTCCACCACACGTTCAACCCGAGTTAAATGAAAACATTTTAATCTTTGCTTCGTTTATTATTGTTTAAAAAAAAAAGGCAGGAATCACCACATCACAGTTGTCTTCTCTTAATAATAAACTATTTTCTTCTATCGGTTATGTAATTAATAAATTAGGCTATCTTTACTTTTAAAATAGATTAACAAGTAGTTTCTATCTAATTGCGTTTTAGTTATCTTTAATCGGTGGGGTAAACAGCATTGATAAATTGCCATAAAAAAAATTAACAGTGACAGATAATAATACTATTTGTTTAACTACATTTGATAAATTATTATAACAATACATGTTATCAAAAACCTTTCGAAAAAAAATTTCATGATTTTAGGTTGGTGGCGATGGAATCGTATTCGAGGTAATAAACGGCATGTTTGAGCGTTCAGATTGGTCGAACGCAGTCCTGAATCTCCCCATCGCAGTTGTTCCCGGTGGATCTGGAAACGGATTGGCCAGGAGCATCGCTTACTACACAGGCGAGCCTTACATGCCCTCACCAACGCTTCCCTCGGCGTTATCCCTAGTCCGTAACTGCAGTGTCCCCATGGATCTAGTCAGGGTGGAAAACAGTTCGCAGATAATTTATTCGTTCCTCTCAGTTGGCTGGGGCCTCCTCTCCGACATAGACATAGAGAGTGAAAGTTTGAGGATACTCGGTGGGCAACGCTTCACGGTTTGGAGCGTGGCACGTTTGATCGGCTTAAGAAGCTACACGGGCAAGGTCTTTTATTTGCCTGCCGATGCGCAGGGCCAGCCTGGCTTGATGAACGGGGCACTCGAAACTAATGTCGATTTGCCTTCTGAAGTTACGCTGGAAACGCAAGCGGGCAGACAAAGACTGGACTCGTGGTACAGTGCGGCATCCAGGCGGAGCGCTTACTTCTCTGCAACGGGCAGTTCTTATCAATCGACTGCCGACAGTGGAACAGGGGATGCTGACATCAACGAAATAACAAGGCGTAAAATGTATGGGCCTCCTTCGAAACTGCCCTGTTTAAACGAGCCCCTTCCAAACTCGTGGATTTGCGTTGAGGGCAAGTTTGTCATGGTGCATGCGTCCTATCAAAGTCACCTGGGTGAAGACTGCTTGATTGCTCCCGAAGCCAAATTAAACGACGGTGTGATTTGGTTGTTGATCATTCGGGGTAACGTCACTCGTTCGCAGACGCTCCAGTTTCTTTTGGGCCTAAGTTCCGGTTCGCATGCTCAAAATACAGTCAGTGGTATCGAATTTCTTCCGGTCAAGGCCTTTCGGATAGAGCCGGATATGAGTGAAAGTGGCTACGTGACAGTGGATGGGGAACACATCGAGTACGGCCCCATTCAAGCCGAGGTTTTCCCCGAACTCTCTCGAATCATGATTCCTTGATACGTGCATTCCTCGCGCAGGAGAAACAGCAGGTTGGATTCCAAGGTTGTGATGTTATCTACACTCGAGCCTGTGCTCATTAGGCTCGACACTATTTGAGTTTCTTGCCAAGTTTTATTTTGTTGGCTTCGCGTCAACGCGGTTTTCAAGGTAAATTATTTCTTGCCTGCGCCTTTTCTTGACACAGTTCCTAGAGTTGCCCGCAAATTTTATAATAGATAATTTTTTCGAGTTACAGTACCAACAGAAATGCATTAATAAAATCATGTAACTGGAATTAACAGTTGTGTATTTAGATTTTTTTTTTAATTGTGCTTTGTTTTTAAAGTGCACGTTACATTCCAAAGTTAACTCACTCATTCC
The DNA here is from genome assembly GCA_036172665.1 of Prosopocoilus inquinatus. Taxonomy (NCBI): domain Eukaryota; kingdom Metazoa; phylum Arthropoda; class Insecta; order Coleoptera; family Lucanidae; genus Prosopocoilus; species Prosopocoilus inquinatus. Next base: position 8,315,782 of record CM069873.1, read on the forward strand.
ATTACGGAAACGTAACTGCATAAACTGTGACGTATCTTTTTTTAATTTACAACTTATTTATTTCCTGTGCATGTTAGTTTTTGTTCAGCATTTGAAAAGACTGTCGCATTTAAGATTGAAGGCGCCTAAATTATTAAGCAACGTTTGAATTATTTATTGTGTTGCGTTTGACTACTTAAAACTAGTTGTAAGTCAACAGTTTTGGATTAGGTGTATTAAGTAAAAGTGCAATCAAAAGTAAACAAGATCGTAATAATATTTTTTAATTAAGGGCACTAAGGTCCAGTTTTACAAATGCGGCTCAATTCTGAGCTGAGGTTTAAACCATTAGCAACGATTATTTCAACAATTGTTGTGAACGATTTAAGCTTCGGCTCAAAATAAACCGTCATTGTAAAACTGGGCTTAATTCGTAATTAGGACAGTGAGTGAAAACTTTACAAGGGAGCTTCGAAGCGCACTCAAAGTATGAATGAGTCCTTTTGGTATGTTTTGCCCGATTATGAAACAGCTGCAGTATTTTCTACTTCCTCTCTATTCAATTACATTTACATGACAGTTATTTTTAATTAGATATTGCTACCGAGATACATAAATCATATTTTTGTGAAGTAGTAATACACAGGACTAGAGTCTGATAATCAAATTAAATTAAAACCGTTGCATTGTAATTAATTTCCTGTTGTTAACAAGATGTCAAATCTAATTCTACAGTAGCCAAATTTAATCTGTGATTAAGACAGCACAGTCTCTGTTATTTATTAAATAAATTTACATATTATACGTATATCGATTTATAAAGTGAGGTTCCAATAACACAAGAATCAAATACATATAGAGCTCTCAACATACAAAGATGATTAGAACTTAGTACAAATTGTTAATTGAGAACATGTAGGTGCCTGCTGTGAATTGTCTTTTTAAATTTTTAATCGGTTCTAATGCGGTGGTGAAATTAATTAAAGTCTATTCAGTTTTTATGAGGCTGTGATCTGGTGATATAAGCACCGCACTCGTGAATAATACAAGAATCAAGGAGCGGGGTATCTGTACATAAAAAAAAAAAAAACAAATCTCGACGCAATCTTTACTTTATTGTTCATTAAAATTGCGAAAGATTTATATATCAATGCGAGATACTCTACGTACGTTCGTCTTCAAATGTTGTATTTCTAAAAGGGAGAGTCACTTACTTGCTGTTATAATTAATAAATCGATTCGACATTGTTCTGACGGCAGCCAAATGAAGTAACTGTGATTGTGATTTATTGTTCATTACCGATGTATGTTGCAATAAAGTGTTGCTCAATTGTCTGCATTTTCATTTAATCGTAAACTGCTGCAGCTCTGATAGCAATTTGCTCATTTGATCGTCCACTTGTTCCGCGGGGCCTGAATGTATTGAAAGTTTTATTAATTCTAAGTCGTCCACGTTATCCCGATGGTGGCCCCACGAACTTGATTCTTTATGTTTCCACATTGAAATCATTACATCTACAACCTAAAGGAAGGCATATTATTAGCCTAAAGATGAGTAACGTAAAGCTTTTGAGAAAGTCACTGATTTCTTTGATTATATTTTACTACATACAATGTTACAAACCTCTTCAAGTTGTGAGCGTAATTGTATCATTTCGATGGCCCCCTCCTTCCAACTCCTCTGCAACATTTGCAGTTTACTCTTGGCAATTTGCAAAGGGTTTCTGCCATGCATGTCGAGTGATCTAACATTCGCTCCTCCGTTCAATAAGAGAGTAATTATTGACAAATTGCCTGTGCACGCGGCCAAATGCAAGGGGGTGTTCAGTATTACATCTCTGCAATTGGGGTCTGCCCCGTATTTCAACAACAATCTAACCACATCAACGTAACCTCGCGTGACTGCTAGGTGCAGAGCACTTCGCATTTGTTTATCTGCACTATTCGCACTAACACCGGACTCCAGGAGCTTCTCGACGGCCTCTGTGTTATGCAGGGACGCCGCGGTGATCAGTCTCTGCTCCTGGAGCGTGGGCTGCAGCTGAGTTTTCAGCGCGTTTATGAGGTTCGCGTTGACTTTCTTCTCTTTGGCTTTGAATGTTTTCTTTTTTATTTTGAAGAGGGAATTCACTTTTAATTCACTGTCACTGTGCGAAGACATTTTTACATCTTACATTGATTACAAGACGTTAAACATTAAAAATGGGGGCATAAAGCAAACGATTTTGATTTTGACTTTTTTTTGTTTTATTTTTCTGTGCTACCAACTGAAGTACTTTTTGCATGTAAGCAGGGCTGCCAGATTTCTTCAGAGAGGTCATTCCCACTTCTCTGGACTTTTTCAAGTAATGTCGCCAACATGTTGATAAAATGTAGCCAATAAGCGCCAGTTATTCATCGTCACACTATTTTTTGCTTTCACATGTAAATCAATCACTAATGCCGGGTTTCCACTCCTCCGGCGTACGGCATCCGGCACCCTATTCGTGATTGGTTGATTTCAAATTTCAGAATGTTGAAACATTCAAAAATTTTAAGTCAACCAATCACGAAAAAGATTTCGAATGCCAGATGTCTTGTACCGGGGGTGTGGAAAACCAGCATTACAGTCGAAAGCAAAAAATTGTAGAGTTTCCTGTAGTTTTTCTTTCTCCAAAATGTATGGTGTGCCGTTTGCGTTTATTACAGAAATAGAATGCGTTAATACTGAGTTAACACACAATGGATTTTTAAACATGCACGCATTTTAATTTCACTACTGATTTAAATAATTATACATTTAATAGCGGGAAGAAGATTTTAGTTCCGAAAGCGACGTCAGGGTCCGTGTTCTGGGCCTGACGATTGGCATTGAATCGAATATTGAAAGATTGATAGAATTTCATTCTTTAAGTATTTTAAAGTTATAAAACAATTTTCTAAGACACCAGAATCATAAATGAAACACCAAACTCAATTCAAGACGCTTTTCTTTTTAGTAATGACCTGAATTGAAATCGTATTCTATTGAACGCTGCGTCTAGTTTTCGTTTTACAGAAATGTCAACCGAAAATGACTAACCGAAAGCTTTCCAAAAATATTTAAAAACCTAAGAACCTTCACAAGCAATAAACATATTTATTTATTTCGTGTGTGTCAGTGTGTTATATAATGTTAGCTGTGATGTACCCCTTCATGGCGTTTATGGTGAGTTTTCCGTACGCACTCTAACCTATAAATGCCTGCACAAGTTCGTAATTCGCAGAACGTTGAAAGTTCCCGGTGCTACATGGACGATCTCTACTCCCCAGACCCAGACAAATGCTTATCATCCATAATTTGCATAAAGAATTCAGTGATCGGTTCGAATCGACAAAAAGAAAGCGTCATCGCACAAGGTATAGTACCGAGGCTCATGCAGTTACTGCGAGATAAATCAATGAAGCCGGCTGTCAGGTATGAGGCTGCAGTTACTATAGGTTCACTGGCAAAAGGTACTGAAGAACACATTGAACTCTTGGTAAAATCGCAGACAGCAAATTTACTTTTGGATATACTGGAAGAAAATGATGATCGTTTAGTCGATGCATGTCTTTGCTGTTTAAGAACACTATCTCAACACGAGAGTGCTGCTATGAACACAAACTATAGCATCAAACATTTGCAGAAGCTACTCACTTATGCAGGATCTGAAGAAAGTCTTCTCCGTCAGTCTTGCGTCGCCAGTATTTTAAGCTCAGCTTGCCGAGGTGTGTCAGAGCAAAACGCTCTGTGTTCTGTAGGTGCCCCCCAAATTTTAGCTTCGCTATTGAATGTACCACACGCTGCTGTTCGCATCCCAACTCTCACTTGTCTAGCTGCGATGTGTTTTGAGAATCGCACCGTCGCATCAGAAGTCGCAAACACCATCTATCGTTACATACAAGTCCCCTACATTTTAATACTGCTGGTCAGTAGGGATAAACCGATCGACATGCAGCTGGAAGCTGCCAAATGCCTGGCTAACTTACACAGGGCCGGTGCAATCACTTCAAACGACCCGGTCATTACGTTCAGGACTTTGCCCTGCCTCGTCAGATTATGTCAGGTAAATTCATTTTATTTTGAAACTCTGTCGAAACTTGAGAGCAGCTGTTTCAGACTGAACATACGGAAGCGCATAGGTCACTTGCTGCAAATACGCTCGCTTATTTGACTGAGGTTGACAGCGAACTGCAGAAGACGGCTGCAATAAGCAACCAGCTAATTTCGGCGCTTGCTGATTTATTAAATTGTCAGAGTGTCTCTGCAAAGACGGCAGCTTTTAGGCAAGTAATTTAATTATTTTGTGTGTATAACAATAAATTGATTAATGACGAATAATAAACACATAAGTGTAAGACCAAATTTTTTCTTCAGGGCATTTGCTTCGTTAGGAGCAAACGACGAAGACATCCGCAAGCGTATTATAGAAACCCAAAGGCTAATGGAAAGGGTAGTGGAAGGACTCGCAGATCAAGATGAAGGTGTTCGTTTAGCTGCAGTTCGATGCTTGCATTCTTTAAGCCGTTCTGTCCAGCAACTGCGTACAATCTTCCAGGATCATTCAGTGTGGCGACCTCTCATGGCTTTGTTGACGGATTCCCCTGCCACGGAGCTACTGAGCGCGGCCTCTTCAGCACTGTGCAATCTCTTATTGGAATTCTCCCCAGCGAAAGAGCCGATGCTTCAACAGGGCGTGGTTCAATTACTAGCGACTCTGACAACAAAACCGGAACCTGCCTTAAGACTAAATGGGGTATGGGCTCTGATGAACATGACATTTCAAACTGAGCAACGTCTGAAATCCCAGATACTGACAGCGTTAGGTACAGATCAGATATTTCGGTTGTTGGCCGATTCGGATGTGCGTGTGTTGATGAAGACGTTGGGTTTGTTGAGGAATTTAGTCTCTCCAAGGGGGCATACGGATACTATGATGGCATTGCATGGTTCACAGGTGATGCAGGCCGTGGTGCTAGTCTTAGAGGGACCGCATTCCCCGGAAGTGAAAGAGCAGGCCCTCTGCATTTTAGGTAATATTGCGGACGGTGAACGAGCAAAAGATCATATAATGGCAAACGAGGACGTACTAAAAAAATTGACGGATTACATGTCGCACACGGACAGCAGCCTTCAAACAGCTGCCATTTTCTGCATTGGAAATTTAGTCAGGCGAGGCGAACCGGGTTTCGCAGAGAGACAGGCGCGGCTACGCGAAATGGGAGTCCTCACAATTTTGCACCAGTTGGTCTCCACTGTAAACGACAGTCTACTTTATGATAAGTAAGCAAATTTGGTGATAAATCTATTTATTTGCCGAGTTTCCACGATTTTCATTTTTAGTTTGACGCTTGATTAGTTTAGTTAAGATGTTTGTTGGTGTTCCAGGGTGAAGGCCGCCATGTCGGAGTTCACCGAGCTCTGAAAAGCTCTCCGTAGGCAACATAGACAATTCAGTAAACAATCACCCAAACTCCTTTGTCTCATATGAATGTGATGTGTAGACTGATAATCTGTAATACTCTAGTATTTATCGTTGTGAATATCATTAATATTATTTGAGTAAGTCTAATAAAATTTATCATTTATTGTTTTCATTATGATGACTTTCGAATTGTGCAGATTGTTTTTGTTAAGTGACGATTAGTAACTTATCATGAGAGTTGATGACAATTTAAATTAAAATTGTTCCCGCCAAAATTCAAATTGTATATTGGCGACATCTATATATGTTTATCCAAAGTAATAGAAATTACGTCTTTGAGAACTTGAAAGCATGCGCTTTATGAAACTATTTAAACGAAATTTATTAATTGAATGGAAAATACTTGCATAATAACATTATAAATGTTTTAGTTTGAATAGTTTTTAGAATGTATATAATCCATAATAATCTGCTTGGCTTTTAGGTTGGCACTAGTACATGTTTGCAATTTTGCAAGATTTTCAATGCAACGTCAATTATAAAAATATCCAATTATTGATACTAATTTGTTACATAAAGTTTCAAATGATGAGAATCTATTTTATTCATAAACTTTTCACACTAATTTTAAATCACTAACGTTAACATTTTCATGTCATGTTGGCATCACTGATGTTTGACACGTCGGTTACTGACATGTTAATTTTTTTTTTCAACATTTTCGTTTTTCACCGCGATTGCAAATGAATACAATGCAACACCAATACTGGGTGACGAAAAAATCAGTGCTACGTAAATTCGGGGGCAAAGAAGACGAATGCATCGTATCTTCAGACGCGGAGCTCGACGCCAAGCTCGAGCTCTTCAGGTCCATATCAGATAGCTGCGTACAATTACAGCGAGTAATCGACCTGTACCAGGAGCGCTTATGTTATTTAGCTCAGGAAGAAAACGCCTTGGGTAGGTACTTGAAAGAATGCGGCAAGAACGAAAAGAACTCCAGCGCAGGGCAGATCATGTCAACAGCGGGCAAATCACTTTCGTACACCGGCCACCAGAGACTTACGATTAGGCCCCCGCTGGTGCGCTTGCATCATGAAGTCGAAACTTTCAGGGGCAGGGCCGTGTCTGATACGCGAGCGACGATTCTCGAAATGGAGAAAGTTCGGACGGAATACCGGGCGGCGTTAAGCTGGATGAAATCAGCCTCGAGTCAACTCGACCCGGACACCGGACATGGACTGGAACGTTTCCGAAAGGCTCAATCATACGTCCGTTCTACTAAAACTAGGTTCGATAGGTACGTGCTGGCGTGCCTGCAGAAAGTCGATTTGCTTGCCGCGGCGCGTTGCAATATGTTTTCCCACGCGTTAGTCTCCTATCAGAATGCCATATCAACTTTTGCAACGAAAGCCGCTGATACGTTGTCGTCCGCTGCCGGAAAGCTGACGAACGTACAGCCCTATGAATTTTATGCAGTCTCAGAATTGGCAATGCCCGTGGACAATCCTGACAAGGACCAGGAGACGTTTTTTAATGCGGAATACACCGATCAGGAGCCTAATAAAAAAGTGAAAGAGCAAGACGCTAAGCAAGAAGAGAAACAGTAAGTTAAAAAAAAGAAACAATTATTAATTTTTTGTGTAATAAAATGTTTTGTAGAATCGATGATTCGTTGATTGAAGTAACGAATCTCCTTGGCGAAGACTTTGTTTCGCCGAAAGACGAAAACGCAGTCGATGATAGCAATATTTCATCAAGCTCTGCGTTGTTAGATCTGACGTGGCCTTCGACGTCTGACTTCCTCGGTGGTGATTACATGCCATCAAAGTTAATACACGAAGGCAACATGGATTTTAATGTAGGAGATTTATTGCAATCCGATAATAAAGCCGACTTTGCCAAAGAGTTACCAAAGAAGAGTAAGTGTGTTAGTAAACCTGGAGCTCAGGTGTCTTGGCTCAGCTTGTTCGCCGAGCTTGATCCCTTAGCCAGCCAGAACGAAAGCATACTAAGCGATAGCATAGACAGGGCATAATACAGCATTCACAACCATAATTTTATGTACTAAGGGGTAAGATCTAAGGAGATTTTTACAAAATACACATGCATTGTAATGTGATAAGTTTATTATAAATTTTAAAGTAACAAAAGTATTAAGTTTGACAATTCCGCTAGTCAAAATTGCATTCCAAAGATTATACCTAAGCAAGTATTTTGCATTAGCCTGTACTTATCTGTATTGTATTGTCTTTATGTATATTATCTATATAGATCTGATATATTAAAGTAAAATGGAAGATGCCTTTATTTTTATGGAACATCAAACAAGCATAAGATGAAGAAAGACAAATAAGTGAAATACATATTAGTTTATGCATTCATGATTTATTACTGTAAAAATCGTTATTTGCAAGCAGGAAATAAAAGTGTGCAAATTTAATTAATTAAGCCTATTCAATTAATATGGTATTTTTAATGGAGCTGTTAATAAACGTAACGACTCAAATTTTAGGGGGTATTTTGAAAGTGACATTGACAATTTGAATTTGGCGCGTGTAAATTAACCACGCCCATACGATTCCAATTGGCCTTCTCTAAGCGCGGGAAAATCTTCCAAGTTTTAAAAGCCCAAAACTAAATATTTAAAGCTTCGATTACTACTGATTTGATTTGAATTTGAATTCGGTCACCCTTTGAGTACGGTTTGCAAATCTGGCAGTTCTACTTCAAATGTTTCGCCTGAATTGATCACCCAAACAGAACCGTTTCGACCGTCTCGGATGACGTGCATCATTCCTTCGGCGACTTTTTCCGGCCTAAGAAGTAAAATTAAAGCATTTGACCTGCGGCTGAGTTAGCCAGCACTTACGTTTGTCGCGGTAATTTTACGACTATTTCGCTTTTATATATTTTTTCATAGTCTGGTGAAATGAAACTGACTGCAGAGCGCATCGGGGTAATGGTACTACCGGGACAAATCGCCAAAACACGTACTTTATTGCGCTCATAATGACTTTTACTTCCCAAAGATTTGGAGAGACCGATTATGCCGTGCTTTGTGGCGGAATAAACGGCCAAGGACTCCGTCCCTGCCAAACCACACACGGACGACACGTTCACGATGACGGCCTCATCACCACTTTTATATTTAGGAAGGTACTTCTCTAAGGCCAAGAGATTCACTTGGATTGTCCCGTTCTAAAAACGCAATGCAAAAACTGACAAACTAATTTTCTGTGGACGGTTATTTACGAGATTGGTGGCAACTTCTCTTGCCCAGTTGTTTTCATCGCAAACTCCCGCTGAATGGACGATAATGTCCAGGTTTTCGAAAGCTTCGACGGTTTTTTCAAAAGCCCTCTCGACGTCTTCCTCTTTACTGACGTCAACCTTTACGAATATGACGCGGTTATCATCACCAAATTCCTCGGAAAGCTTGCGCGCAACCGTGACGCCGTTTACCGGCACCCTAAATGGTGGGTTTTGATTTGCAAGAAGAAGAAAAAAAAAACATTTTGGATTCATACATATATTTTTAAATAACTAGTGCGTACCTTTAGGCCGTGCTTTAAAAGTTCTTGCACGGCTGCAAGGCCAATTCCGGAAGCTCCTCCGATGACGAGAGCAACTTTACTATGAACTGAAGACATGGCTTTTTTTTGTTGATGAATTTTTACTTGCTGATAAACTTGAATGTCAAATTAAGTTCGTGCACTTGGGCTATTTATATGAATTGCAAGGCGTCCGGCGTTATCTTATCTTTGGTTGAATATTTTCGAGGATTTCGTGATTTTCAATTTCTTTTTTTAAGAACCAAGCGCCTGTTGAAAAATTACATTGTTTGGTAATATTTGTTGTAGGATATAAAATTAAAAAAAAAATAATTCTGGAAAGTGTTCTGTTAAGTGTGCTCCTGCTTTTACCGGAAGTTACCGTCAGATGTATGGAAGATTTAAGCTTGGATTTAAAAAAAAACGAAAGACCTTCAGTACAAGCAACCTCATAAACGACTGTGCTCGTTGGGTTGCCTACATTAAGGCTGCTTACTTTTTTTTTTTAAGGTGAGACAAATGATAGTTTGGCAAATGCTTCCTATTGTGTAGAGCAGACAGCTGGTATGCATCTGCTACTATTTACACGGCATTGTCCGCTCTATAGAATGAGTGGTATCTGCAGAACTATGTCTCGGCCTTGCCAACAACGAAACCCTATAACACTAAGTTTTCTAGAAATTATATTCAAAGAATATTGAACAGAAATTCGTCAACGTTTGAGCAAGGTGAAGATATCCGGTAATTTGAGTTCGTAAGTCTCGCCCAAGTTGGCGGCCCAAACGGAACCATTTTGGCCCTCCCGAATAATCTTCACTACACCTTCGGCTACCTTCTCCGCTCTGAAAAATAAAAAAAAGTGCAACCAAAAACTTCAATTCAAGCAAATCCGTTGGTATTTACGATTGAAACGGAAACTTCGAACAAATATTTGCAGCCAGTTCTTTGTACTGGGGGCCCAAAAATCGAATTTTTTCATATATCGGGGTATCAGTGCCACCCGGACACAGAGCTAAAACGCGTACTTTGGTGCGTTTATAATGATTTTCGGTCCCCAAGCATCTGGACAGGCCGATGACTCCGTGCTTCGTGGCAGAATACGTCGGGTATGGTTCGATTGCTCCAAGGCCCGCCACGGAAGAGATGTTTACAATCACAGCTTCATCTCCACTTTTGTATGTGGGCAAGTACTTGTCAAAGCCCAGAAGGCTCGAGTTCATTGTGCCAACCTGAAAATAAATCAAACAAAACGAGATTGATGCTTTCGCCCAAATTTGATTCTTGCACACCAGATTGACGGCGACTTCTCTCTCCCATTCGTTGCCAGTGCAAATTGCCGCGGAATTTACTACGATGTCCAAATTTTTGAACGTGGTTATTGCCTTCTGGAAAGCTGCTTCGACTTCTTGGCGTCTGCTCACGTCAGTTTTCACGAATATGACGCGATTAGGGCCGAGTTCCCGCGCAACTTTTTCACCGTTTTCCTCATCTACATCAACAACAACGGCACCCTAAGAGAAAAAAGTGTAATTTTCTGCGTTTTTTTTTTCTGCGGCGGATTGATTAAATTTGCTTACTCTTAAACCGTGCTTTAGGAACTCTTTTAAGATGGCGACGCCGATTCCGGAAGCTCCTCCGGTGACGAAGGCCACTTTCCCGCTGATGGAAAACTCGGAGGTCATTTCAAATTGGCTTCAAGATGAAAAGTAGATGATTCTGTTGCGTGCAACTGTATTGACCTTGTCTTATCTGGTGTTACGAGTTTGCCTTATAGAAGGGCAAGTGTCAGACTTTTAACCATGTCAGCAGTATTTAAATCGCATTTCTGTTTGCGTAAATATGTGTGTAATTAGGTTTTTATTACAAAAAGTTATGTAAAAAAGTGCATGCTTTTTGCAAATTAAAGACTGCTTTACAATTCGCAATTTTCATCGCCGGTGACAGGCAGAAAGTTGCAGTGATTTGCATAATTATTCGCATACGCAGTATCTGTATTTGGATCAGCTGCGGCAACTTTCATTGTATTTTCAGAAAAAAAAAAAACTCCAAATCTATTTTACTTGCATTGCAACACGCAACAATTCTGGGGAATTTGTTTGGGGAATTTTTGAAATACCACTTTTCAAAAAAAAAAAAAAACACTTTTGGACCGTCAGCATGAGTCGGCGTAACGTCGGATGCAACCCCGGGCTTCCCCCAAGTACGAATACATACGACACAGCTTAGGATACGAGTAGAGTTCCTAATTATTCTTTTTTTTTTTAAACAGCCTTTGAGACCGTTTAAAGAGATTAAACACTCCTTGAGACAGTAAGAAGGGAGAAAGCGTCGTCCACTGAAAATGTAATTTGGCGCGTCGCCGCGCCGTCGTTTAATATATTCGGGAAAGTTTCGTTTCGACGGGTGCGGGGTGGTTTGTCTCGTCTTATTTTTTTTTTGCATTGGAATTTTCACTTGATGCGACATTAAAAATCCCCCTCCCGCCCCCCGCTGCACCTTTGAAATTATTAAAATAAAATATCGTTAGTGGGCCTTCTGGATCGGGAAAATCTAACTTCATAGTGACGTTACTTACACAGTCGAACGAGTATTGCGTCACTTATTTATTCTTTTGTTTCCAGACGTGTCGTTTTTGATTAGAGAAGATCATCATTCGCGTTTTGCAGCTGTTCTTCTTGTTGTTGCCACAACTAAATATGACAGAAAAAGATTCCGGCACGATTGAGATTAGAACTCGAGGCTTCTTGGTAGCCAGCCAAGTGTCTTTTAAGCTATTGCGATACCATGAAATTGGATTTCAAGCTAAATAAGCATCAGAAATCATGTGTACGCCCAACATTTTCAAAAATCGACTTCAGAGGATAATTTTCCGATCAGCAATATGGGCCGCAAACAGCGCGCTCGTTTCGAAATTTATACAGAAAGAAATTTTGAGTAAATTATGACTATAGTTTATATAAAAAATTAAACTTTTACGTGGAATCAGCGCGTAATCACATTCCAATTACGAAATCCTAGAAGTCGACGCGCGGGTGATGAAACTGGAACGCGAGCATTGCAATTTTTCCGCAAACTCAAGTGCTACATCGCGACCTAGTTAATAAGTGAACAGATTTTTGATTAAACCAACGCGTATAAACAGTCCGAGCCGAATTCGAAACTTTAATCGTTAACTAAATTATTAGTTCGATTCACATTCAGAGGCGTCGCCTACTCCCCGCGGTGAAAGGGAACCGTCGCCGTTGCCCTGGACGGTAATCGTCGTTGCCTCTGGACCTTAGTCATTATTAGGATTCTCCTTGGAGAGGCCGTCTCCCACCGACTGACCGACGCCGCTACCGTCGCCCCTAGACATCAATATCGACTCCGTCGCCCTGAAGATGCCGAGCACCGTAGAAGGCTTCTCCTGACATACTGGAGGCTCCAGGCACTTGGGATTTTCGAACAATCAAGTAAACATAGTGGACACTCTGGATCTGCCGTAGAAGGCTTTTCCTGACATACTGGAGGCTCCAGGTACTTGGGCTTTTCGAATGATCAAGTAAACATGGTATGGTTAGCGGACACTCTGGATCAGGAAAACTCAACATAATAATGACGTTGCTTACACATTCGAACGGGTGTCGTATCTCTTATTCTTTCTTTTTTGACGACGCGACGTCTCGTCTTTGATTACATGAGGATATCCTCTGGCGTTTTTGTGACTTCATTTTGTTGTTGCCATTGCGTCGTAACTTCGAAACGGTTTCTGCATATGAAGTGAGTGAAAGTTTGATAAAATAATATTAAATATGGTATTGTTTGCGGACCTTCGGGACTGGAAAATCTAACTTAATAGTGACGTTATTGACGCAACCGAACGGACATCGTGGTGTCTGTTCTTTCTTGATCGTTTTATAGGAATCAAATTCCAGTGACGCGCGTTAAAATGTGCTTGGGATAATTTAATTATCGTTGCAAATGTAATGAAACGTGGTGCTATTAAAATGGAAAAAATGGATTTCCAGCGTTGGTTTTTAATTTGAAAACGAAAAAAAAAAAACTACTAGGCAAAGAAATAGTGTCAAATTACATGAAGTTTGATTACGCGAGTTGATACGCTGCTACCACCGACTAATTTATCGATATACAAGGGGGCCAACGGGCCCATTTAAGAAAGACAGAAATTGGTTTAGAAATTTTTTTCTCATGTAATTACTTAGGTTCTTTCCTCAGTTTGATTTTCGAGAGGTGCGTGATCTTGGCTAAGAAACTGCAACCCCAAATAAATAACAAATAAATTTAGGGAACAAGAAATAAAAAGAAAGAAAGAAAGAAAATATTATAAAGGAATACATTAGATACTAAAGACACAGATAGAAAATAATAACAAAAAAATAAAATAAAATGATTTGGGATTTTACGAGGAATTTTCTTTTTAATTTTAACATTGACATTTGAACATAATCAAAATCATCTTCCTACCCTATCTGATGTAGGGTGGAATTCTGCATTATTCTGCTGCTCTGCTTTAGAATGCAAAAAGGAGAGTCAATTTGATACTTGATCATTCTTCAAAGAATTGAAATTCTGCTGATCTGCTTTAGAATCCAAAAAGGAGAGTCAACTTGACACTTGATCATTCTTCAAAAAAAATTGAACAGAAGAACCTTTGGTTCATAAACGGACAAAACACGGTACCGGAACTATATATCTGCCCTTCTGTCCAAGGAATGACTTTTTTTACGATTTGACGCCTTCGCTCCGACTTCCCGACTCCTTACTTTCTTTTTTTCATTCACTCACTCCAAAAGCAACCCCAAGGTTGGTAAAACTGATATCGAATCTAGCAGGTTGCCTCGTTCCCATTTCATTGATCAAATAACGCAAAAATCTCATTAATTTGCCCAATGGAATTAATCACGTGACGTGATGTAACGAGCACCCTCTGTCCCCTCCGCTGATCAAGGCAACCTTCTAATACACAGTCCAGCTCTACCAACCTCGAGCGGCCCACGAGCTGCTACCTTCTAGCGTGTCCCTTCGGAACTACCATTTTTGAGTATGCGTGAAAGGTTTTCAACGATTACTTTCCCACGCAATCAGCAAAAGAAATGTGCCCATCTCAAAGAGGATGTTTAGTCTTTGAGCTCGCCTGGAGTTTGTTAATAATTTCGAATTCGCGACTCGGTTTTTTTTATGCGAAGTTAAAAAGGAATACGCAAGATCATTTAATATTCGAAGCAAAATGATTTATGTAAGAAATTTCGACTGCTCGGCTTTAGAGTCTTGAGTTTGTGATGATTTTGAAAGGGGTTTTTCGCCATCGTAATTGTGAAGTGCCTTCGGCTGGGAAATTCTGAAGCGGTGGTTCATGCGTCATCAAATTGAAAGGGAAAAGGAAGAGAAAAGGAAAATAGAACTCGAAGTTGTTGGGTAATCTATCGCAAAACTAAAAGATCATTTTATTAAGAGGTAAAATCGGAATTTCTTCAGGGTTTGAGTAAGGTGAACAGATCCGGCAGTTTCACTTCGTAAGTCTCGCCCAAGTTGGCGGCCCAAACGGAACCATTTTGGCCTTCCCGAATAACCTTCATTACACCTTCCGCTACTATCTCCGCTCTGAAATACGAGAGTGAAAGCAAGAACTCAATTTTAAGAAACCTGCCGTGACATTTACGATTGGAACCCAAACACCGAACGTATGTCCCCGGATAGATCTTTGTACTGGGGGCCCAAAAATTTTACGTTTTGATGTATTGGGGTGTCAGTACCACCCGGGCACACGGTCAACACGCGTACTTTAGTACGTTTATAATGATTTTCTGTTCCCAAACATCTGGATAGGCCGATGACTCCGTGCTTTGTAGCACAATACGTTGGAAGTGGTTCTATTACACCAAGACCACCCACGGAAGAGATGTTTATAATCAGAGCCTCATCTCCACTTTTGTATGTGGGTAAGTACTTGTCAAAGCCCAGAAGGCTCGAGTTCATTGTGCCAACCTGAAAATAAATCAATCAAAACGAGATTGATTCTTTCGCCCGAATTTGATTCTTGCACACCAGATTGACGGCGACTTCTCTCTCCCAATCCTCACTAGCGCAGATTCCTGCGGAATTTACTACGAGGTCCAAATTTTGGAACGTGGCCGTTGCCTTCTGGAAAGCTGCTTCGACTTCTTCGCGTTTGCTCACGTCAGTTTTCACAAATACGACGCGATTAGGGCCGAGTTCCTGCGCAACTTTTCCACCATTTTCCTCATCTATATCAACAACAACGGCACCCTAAGAGAAAAAAAATTGAATTTTCGCTTTTTTTTTGCTTTTATCGGATGGTTCAAATTTACTTACTCTCAGACCGTGCTTTAAGAATTCTTTTAGGATGGCAAGGCCGATTCCGGAAGCTCCTCCGGTGATGAGGGCCACTTTACCATCGACGGTAAACTCAGATGCCATTTGAAATTGGTCTCAAACAGATTTTTTTTTTATATACGTATGAAGATTTGAGCTTATCTTATCTAACAGAGCAGTATTACGAACTCGTCTTAATGCGTCGTCACGCATTTATATTTAAAAACCGGTTTAATTAGCAAAACTAGTTTAATAAGTTTATTAGCCATTATAATTTTGAAATGTCAGTTGTTCAATCTAGTTCAAGGAGTGTAAACAAATCTGGAATTTGGATTTCGCACGTCCTGCCTCCGTTGACCACCCAAACGGACCCATTTCGACCTTCCTCGATCGCTCTGACTATGCCTTCCGCCACTATTTCCGGCCTGGAAAATTCCTCATCGCGAAAATTCTTTTATCTTTCATATTAACTCACCCCTGCACGACATATTTCGCCAAATACTCGAGGGTCAATTCTTCGTAATGGGGTCCAATGTAGCTCCCCTCGACGGCGGCCAACATAGGGGTACTGGTTGGACCAGGGCAAAGTGTCAAAACGCGCACTTTGGTGCGTTTATAATGATTCTCAGTGCCCAGGGATCTCCCGAGGGCGATTATTGCGTTCTTCGTTGCAGCGTATATTGGCCAAGGTTCGGCTTCGACAAGCGCAAGAGTGGACGACATATTGAGGATGACCGCCTCATCTCCAGTTTTATGGGCAGGAAGGTACTTGTCCAAACCGAGAAGGCAAACATGAATTGTGCCGTTCTAAAAGAAGCAAAACTAGTTTTCGTCACGCTGTTCGGATTTTGGGGGAAGTACCAAGTTGACGGCGATCTCCTTTTGCCAGACGCGATCATTAAGAATCCCAGCCGAATTCACTATGATATCCAAGTTCTTAAATAGTTCTATGGTTTTTAGGAAGGTGGCTGAAACAAAACGTCGCTTTAGGAAACGAGCAATTTGCAAGAACTCTCCAACTTCTTGAACCTTCAACTTCCTCGAATTGCGTGACATCGGTCTTCATAAACACGACGCGATTTCCGTCGCCAAATTCTTCGGCGAGCTCCTGCGCTGCTTTCCTACCACTTTCCTCGTTTACATCAGCAATGACCACGCCCTAAATTTTGAAAAAGGTAAAAAAGAAAACGTGAAAATATGGATTACCTTAATTCGGCCCTTCAAGAGTTCCTTGACCGTGACCAAACCAATTCCCGAAGCTCCCCCCGTAACTAAACCGATTTTTCCGTCGACGAAAGACATTTTCGATTAGGTAACAATAGGCCTTGCGCCAATCTCTAACTTTAACTTTAACTAGCTCGTTAGCTACGTAAGTTTTTAATAAAAAAAAAAATACTAAAAAGAATGTGACGCTTTAAAATGTTTAGAAATAACCGACGGATAATTCAAACGTAAATAATACCCGTTTGCGTAAATAATTTGCTGATATACGGAAGAGATAAAATTCCTGTTAATGTGACAGTAATTCGATCTCTCTCTCACTCACTCTCGCTTTCTAATTACATCGCACTCTAGCATCACGGATTTTAAAACTAAAAAAAAAAAGGTCAACTTGAATTATTGAATTAACAACATTTCTATTTAAAACTTAAATAGATCTGAATTTTTTTTGTAATGTATTTTGGTGTTCTTAAAGAGGGCCTTACATATAGTAGATGTCTTGCCCTTCTCTCTGTAGGGTGACTGTTAATTGACTCACAACAAAGCGTAAGAGCAAGCATCGTTTGGTTACTTCTTTTTTTGATTGGTCGCTTTAGTTATAATTTTTTGAAGAAAGAAAAAAGAAAATAAAACAAAGAAAGGCTGAGTAGGCAAAGAAGGAGTAGAAATACCGAGTGATCAAGAGAGTTAATGGTGGAGGCTGTAACTGGTGCTATTTTATGCTGTGTGGTTGGATACAATGAGAAAATAATAATAAGTTGACGTTTGTCATATTTGAGGTTATGCTCGTATTTTATACAATCTCTATTTTGTTGTTTTATTTTGTACGGATGCTGGTTTAAACCTTTTTTTTTAGAATATTATATATAATATACCAAAAAAATGTTCGTAAAGAATTCGCTGAATTGTTACCGTGTGTAAGCGTTTTTAATTTCTTCTATTTTTTTGTTTCTTTTTGTAAAAAGATAAAATTAGAATAGACTTAAGTAAAAGTATTAAAAAAAAACACCAAAGGAACTGAGTTTTCCATTAAATATTGAAAATAAGGAAGAATAAAATAAAATTCTAGAAAGGAGAATAAGAAATCAAATTAAATTAAAAACACCGAACGAAATAATTGAATAAAAAAAAAACGATAAAGAAAGCGATTAAGTGAAGGCGCGCAACTTGGGAACAGAAACAAAAATTAAAAGAAAATGTTGACTTGAGAAGAGAAAACAAAAAAAAGTGTAATGATTTATTTCAAAAAAAAAGCACAGAGAAGCAAACAAATAGTTTTTCGAAAAAAAACGACAATAAACTTACTACAGATCTGATTAGCGCGTAAAAAATATGACTTACATGCTTTTTGAATTACTGAATTCGTAGTACTAAAAAAAAGAGTTATAGCGTTGGGGCGTTTTTCATAAAACACTCTGTATAATTGTGCGGGTTAAACTCAAAAGTAGTCGATTTCGTGTTTCTCCAAAAATTAATAATTAAATTAAATTAGCAAGGGATCAAAAGGAAAAGGTAATAAAATAAATGACACCGGTTTGCGGAAAAAACAGAAATAAATGAAAAATTTAGAAAAAAGTTAAAATCGGGAAACACAATTGAAAAGGAAAAATTAAATGAATATCTTGAACAGCGACATCCTACGTTCGCTTTTTGAACTCTCGAGCTACGCTTCTGTTGATGAAGCACCAAATAGGGCTGAAATAGCTGTACAGAGGTTGCTCGAGGGATTCATTGCAATCAAAAACGATTTGCAACAAAAGAATTTTTGAAACGATTAGACTTTCTAAACAAATTATAATTGTTAAGTTTCTGAAAAAATTTGTACAATTAAATAAAAAAGATAATACAACAACGTTTGACAAAAATTAATAAAAAAAAAGTACTGTAGATTTAAATTTTTATAAAAATTACAATTAATAATGAACATTCAAGGGAAAGAGACAAAGACAAGCAGAAACAAATCACAACATAACATTGACGAAATGAAAATTTGTTAAGAAAATAAGAGAAACAAATGACGAATGAAAAACGACGAGTACAGAAAATGTTCGATTAATTTCAGAGAACGTTCACCTGAAATCTAAAACAAAAAGAACGTTTATTACGTTTCTTGGAAAAATGTAAAACAGAATGACAATGAAAAAAAATAACGACTTCAACAGCAAAAGAAAAAAGAGAAAGAAAAAATAGCAAAAGGCGGTCGATGAATATACATAACAAAAGAAAAGGATTCTGTTTCAAAAAATATACAGGTTGGTTCATAACGGTAGAAAAAAAAATGAAATCTGTTGTATATAATTTCATTTTACGTTAAAATGAAAGAATAAAACAATTTTTAATTTTGCTTAGTTTCGGAGTTACCTGAACTTAAAGTTAGATAACCAGAGAAACTATTTGATAGACCTTAGAATGAAAACATTAAACAAAAACTTAAAACATAAATTAAATGATTATAAAAATGTACTGTAAAGTTATGCAATCTCACTGGCTGAGAACATTTGTAGTAGTGACCTGCAATACCGAAACTCATGTTAATTCCGGCGTCGTTTAACAGATGGCGCTTCTTATTTCAAAAATACCGGGTAGTCCATATTAGCCGGTTTACTCTAGTCCTAATATATTTATTTTAATTTTTTTTGTGCCATCTTCGTAACTACCGCGGATGGAACCCTTACGAAACAGTCACAGTTTGGAAACCACTGCTAAAGTCAATCAATAAACTGACGCAAATAGTTTATCATTATTGTTAGAGCATTTTATCAAATTGGTATTCACATTATTGCTTATCACTCGAATGAATTATGTTTTTGTATTTATATATTTTTAATTATTTTACTTTTATTTGTATCTAATTGTAATTTTTCGTTTAGTTCTCACGAGGGCGGATACCATTTCTTTTTTAAATAATTTCTTTTTGTTACAATTTGTCGTGCAATTCAATTTTTACACGAGATTTTTCTTTGTCTTGTTTTTCTTTTTATTTCGAACCACAAAGCAACGTCTTATTATTAAAGTGCAGTGTGTCAGTCGTTTCATATCTTTTTCCATTTCAACATTTTAAAATTTTTATGTACGTTAAACCTCTTGCGTTTAGGTACACCCTGTAGAATATTTTTTCTGCAAACGGAGCAAGTTCATGTTTTGCTTAACTTTCAAAAACAGTTCTGTAATTAATGAAAAGAAGTTGAAATTTTTAATTCTTTTTTTCTTTTAAACACTTTTAAATTATCTTGTATTGTACGTTAAACCTCTTGTGTTTAGGTACACCCTGTAGAATATTTTTTCTGCAAACGGAGCAAGTTCATGTTTTGCTTAACTTTCAAAAACAGTAATTAAAAAAAAGAAGTTCAAATTTTTAATTCTTTTTTTTTTTTGTTAAACAGTTCGCTATAAATAAATAATATAACAAACCGAATCTTTTGGTACCCAATTATTATCATCTTTTTTTTGTTTGAATTCATTGTCTCAATGAAAATATAGGATACAGCCGATGATGATTTATACAGGGTGAATGCGTAAATACTTGTCGTTTCGAATTTTCGAATTTCGAATTGAAGCCGAAGTCGAGGTCCACCCTTTCCTTGTGCAGTGCAGTGCTCTTCAAGAAGTGTTAAAAGTACGTTTTTATTTTTAATTTGTTAGAAATTATCTGAACAGGGGGTGATTGTAAACGCAAACCAAAAACGTTCAAACAAGGCAATAGCTATTCAGGCCGTCAAGGAAATAAATTATATATTATGGGAAAAAGGGGAGAAGAAAGGGGGCGGGCGATTTTTGTTTTAAGTAAAGTCAGTTTTTTTTTGAGAGCACAAATCAAATCCTTTTCTCATTTTCATCTAACTTCAGGTTTCAATTCGCAAAGTGGTAATTTCCTTTTCATCATTTAACCACCCCCTCCTTTACTTTTCCTTTAACTATTCAAACAGAAGTTGATTGTTTTTCTCAGTGTGGATCATCTTTCAAGCACAGAAAAATTTATTTAAAACTTCACACACATCAGGAGTTCCATCAAATCGACCATGGCGTTCGGAAATCCCTCTCCGGCTTAAAGTAAATACGAATTGAAACCCCCAGATCTCTTGAAGCAAATCGCAAAATCGCAAATCCAAATCCAAAATCAGTTCTCCAACAAAGCAAACAAATCCGGGAGCTCTACTTTGCAAGTCTTGCCCGCGTTTATGATCCAAACTGAACCATTCTGGCCTTCCTGGATGGCCCTTATTATAGCTTTGGCCACATCCTCGGGTCTAAAAATGACATCCTGATTACTTCATTCTTAAAACAAGCGCCTTTACAACTTGCTTCTGAAACGGAAAGTATGGAAGAGCGTCTGCGTACAGTTGCTCGTACTGGCGTCCAAGCAATCGCCCTTTTACATCCCCCATCAAGGGGGTCTCTGTTACCCCAGGACAGATGGTCAGAACGCGCACTTTGGTGCGTTTGTAATGGGCTTCTGTCCCCCACGATCTAGATAAAGCGACTGTAGCGTGCTTCGTGGCACTATAAACAGGCACTGCTTCAGTACCACCCAACCCCGCCAAAGAGGAGATGTTTATGATGATAGCCTCATCCCCAGTCCTATGAGAGGGTAGGTATTTATCCAAACCAAGGAGGCACACGTGGATCGTACCGCACTAAAAGGAAGAATATCATTCTTTTCTTAATTTTTTTTTTTTAATTAAAGCGAATTACCAAATTGATTGCGATTTCCTTCTCCCATAAATTGTCGTCTAAAATTCCAGCTGAGTTAACAACGATGTCCAAATTCTTGAAGGCTTCTATCGTTTTCTTGTAGGTCCCTAAAAGCCATTTGGTCAGTGTGGTGGTTATGGTTGTGGTGGTGATGGTGATGGTGATGGTGGTGGTGGTGGTGGTAATGGTTACAGACCTTCCACTTCTTCGTAACGAGTCACGTCGGTTTTGATGAATAAAACGCGATCTGGCCCAAATTCTTCGGCCAGCTGTCTCGATGCTATTCTACCGTTTTCGGCGTCCACATCCGCGATGGTTAATCCCTAAAAAGCACCAACTTCAACATTTTTTTCTTTTGTTAAATCGTCCACTCGCCTTCAACCCCCTTCTCAAAAATTCTTTTGCTGTAACTAAACCGATTCCTGACGCCCCCCCGGTTATGAGGGCGATCTTACCCTCGAGCCAAGACATTTCTTTTTTGGCGGCAACCGCGGGCGACACTGAAACTATTTATTAAATAATCAAGAAATACATTTTTACGACAATCTTCGAAGTAATTAAGATATTACGCGGACGTAAATATTTTTTCGTTGAGGCGAAAGTCATTCTTGATAAACTTTAGAGAGTTCTGATAACATTTGGATCATTGAAATATCCTTTGAAGTAATTATGCAAATGCAAACTTTTTTTGGTGAAACAAAGGCTATTTTTAATAAACCTTAGTTCTGATGACTTTCAGTTCATTACCAACAAGCCCGAATTTTCCCTTGAGGTAGATTTTGTAGAAAGAACATCCTTTTGCTATTTTCTTGCAATTACTATTACCACCCTCGCAGCAAAACTTATTTCCCTTGCCGAACTGGAATTTGCAACGAGTTTTAGGTCCAGTTTTACAAATGGGGCTCAACTTTGAGCTGAGACTTAAACCCTTAGCAACCATTAATTCAACAATTGTTGCGAAGGGTTTAAGCTTGGGCTCAAAGTTAAACCGTCATTGTAAAACTGGGCCTAAGGGCCATTTGCACCACTTTCTTTTAAAATTTAAGCTCCAGTTAACTCCACAGAAACGTTTGTTACAACAATCGCTTCTATGGGAAATAAACGCCGGTTAAAGTTAATCTAGAGTGGTGCAAATGAGGCTTAAAGTCATTCAAACAGCAGCAGAGGAAAATATCGGAGGCGGCAGCCCTAAAGAAGTCTTTTGCAAAGAAGACGAAACGTCGGCATTAGAACATTCTCCCGAAGGCTAAGAAGATGGACGAGGAAACGTCCAAGACTACATTTCCAATTTATTATAAACAAAGTCACCTCATCTATTTTTCAAAAAATAACAGTGATTTTATTATATTTTATTCCTGGTGTGGCATAATTAAAACACACCGATTACTTTTCGAGCAAATCAAATAAACCCGGCAGTTTCACTTCGATGGTTTTTCCCTCGTTTATAAGCCAAATGGACCCGTTCTGGCCTTCTTCGATCGTTTTGACTATCCCCTTGGCCACTTCTTCTGGCCTAGAAGAAAACATATTTTTTTTTTTGGTGAGGGGAGAGGGGGAGGCTTACTTACTGTTGGTATGGGAAATGGACGAGGAGATCAGCGAGCAACTGTTCATATTGAGGGCTGAGAAAGCGTCCGGCATTTTCGGTCATCAAGGGCGTTTCGGTAGCTCCAGGGCAAATCATCAAAACGCGTACCTTGGCGCGCTTGTAATGGTTCTCGGTGCCAAGAGACCTCGAGAGACCGAGCACCCCGAATTTGGTGGCGCAATACACCGGCAGAGGTTCGCTAGGGGCCAAGCCAGCAATAGAAGAGATGTTGACGATGACCGCTTCGTCTCCGCTTTTATGAAGGGGAAGGTACTTGTCAAAACCCAGGAGGCAAGAGTATATGGTACCATTCTGAAAAACAAGTAATGAAATTAAGAAAGAAGGAAGAGGTCTGACTTGGTTGGTTGCAGTACCAGATTGATTGCGATTTCTTTTTCCCAAATCTTATCGTTCAACATTCCCGCAGCGTTTACCACGATGTCCAAGTTCTTGAAGGTCGCGATGGTTTGCTTGAAGGCCGCTGGAATTAAAAAAAAAATTCTCACTCCAATTTTTTTTGCTGTTATTTTTAATGAAGCCCATGCAAACAACCTTCAACTTCTTCCTGTCGGCTCACGTCGGTTTTAACAAACACAACACGACCTGCCCCAAATTCCTTGGCGAGGTCTTCAGCTATCCGTTCGCCACTTTCCGCGTTCACATCAGCTATGGTGACTCCCTGAGTTATAAAGACTCTTAAATTTAAATGTCTTTGCATTTTCACTCAATTAATTTACCTTCGCGCCTTTTTTTAACAATTCCTTGACTGTTTCCGCCCCAATTCCGGAGGCAGCTCCGGTGACCAAGGCGACCTTACCGCTGACGAACGTTGACATTTTCGCTCAGAAATTTTTACCGCGTAAGAAGGAAGGAAACTGACTCTTAAAATTGTTAAAAGTGTTTGTCAAGGAACTCTTGTATCTAATCTTAGCATGACGTACGCAAATTATTGCCCAAATCATTCTTTTAGTTTTAATTTAACGAAGCGAGCGTTACAATGATTTTTGATGGTGGGGTCAAAAGAAAAAAAAAACAACATTTATAAAGAGAGGTCAATAATGATCGGAACGTATTTTTGAATATTCCGCTCGTAAAGTTGGTACTAAAGATTGTACTGTGGTCGGCACACGAAAGAAACAAAATCTACAAAAGGCAATTTAATGAGACATTGATAAAACAATTTCATTTGTACGTATAAAAGGTGACCTTATTTTTTTGATGTTTTATTTATCCTGAAAATATTGGGGAACAAATTAATTATTAATGTCAAGCGGTTCATTTGTTTTCCGTGACATCCTTAGATCCTTAGACAATTACTTGTTTCAAATGAAATAATTTATTCAGGGGTAGGCAGGTTGAGTAGTAAAAGTAAAACCAGCTGGCGTGTGTTTATGTAACACCTTTCATTTTAAAACGTCGCCATTTATCTTCAGCCACCGCCATTTTACAATTTGCTTTTTTTAAACAAGTACGTCACTAAAGATTAGTGTTTCAACAATAAAAAAAATTTCCTATACTTAATAAATTGTACAAATTATCCATACCCGTCGCGATTAAGAACATCGAATGAGTGCATTACTTATCAGACGACCCTCGTAATAAATATTAAGCAAACAAAAAAATTAACTACAATAAACGCGTGGTATTATGAAAAGCTTTGTTTTACCAATTATACCTTATTTTTTAATTCGGAGGAGTGCTTTGAAATTTTGGCGCTAAAACCGAGCTTTGTCATTGGTCAATTCCGGCCATCTACCAATGACAAAGCTCGGTTTTACCGCCAAAATTTGAAAGTACTCCTCCGAAATAAAAAAAAAAACAGAGTATAGTGAGTGTCATCAACTGACACAAATTATTCTAATTTGGCTCCCATCAATTCGAATATATCCGGTAGTTTCACTTCGAAAGTCTCGCCCTTGTTCGTAATCCAAATTGACCCATTCCGGCCTTCCTCAATTATTTTGATTATACCATTGGCCACTTCCTCTGGCCTAAAAATTAAAATTAAAGAAAAATGCTCCTTGTTTTAAGAAGAAAAAAAAAGAGATTTACTGCTGATAAGGAACGGTCGCGAGCACTTCTGTGAGTAACTGTTCGTACGGGGGCCCCAGGAAGCGTCCAGAAATTTGGGTCATCAAGGGAGTTTCAGTGGGGGCCGGGCAGATCGCCAAAACGCGCACTTTGGTGCGCTTGTAGTTGTTTTCCGAGCCCAAGGACCTCGACAAGCCAATCACCGCGTTTTTGGTGGCGGCATAAATCGGTACGGGTTCGTTGGCGCCAAATGCGGCGATCGAAGAGAAATTCACGATTACTCCTTCGTGACCGCTCTTATAAAGAGGAAGGTACTTGTCGAAAGCAAGAAGGCAAGAGTAAACCGTACCATTCTAAAATAAAACAAAAGAGAGGTATAGAATCAACGAAGCAGATTGGGGTTTGGGGGAAGTACGTGCCAGATTGATTGCTATTTCCTTCTCCCAGATTTTGTCGTTTAAGATTCCGGCTGCGTTCAGCACGATGTCCAAATTTTTGAAGGTTGCGATGGTTTGCTCGAAGGCGGCTGGAAGTGACGTGCTTAAACAAAAAGGTTCAAGCACCTACTACCACCTACCTTCAACTTGTTCTTGTTGGGTCACGTCGGTTTTGACAAATAAAATGCGATTTGCCCCAAATTCTTTGGCCAGGTCTTCAGCTAGGCTTTCGCCGCTCACCGCGTTCACGTCGGCGATGGTGACTCCCTAAATTATTACTTAATTATTAAAGAATTTCTGACTCTCAAATGTATACCGTGTCGGAACAAACTTTTCTTTCTGCATCAGTTCTTTCAAAGCAGCTCTGAGGAAGCGAAGCCTTTTCGCACAAAAAAAAAGATGACGGCAGCGGAAAGAAAAATGTGCGAAGCCAGAACTGCATCTAAGAATTGGTTTACCTTTGCTCCATTTCTTAATAATTGCTTAACAGTTTGTGTGCCAATTCCGGAAGCAGCTCCGGTAACCAGGGCAACCTTGCCGTTGATGAAAGACATTTTCTGATTTCTTGCTAAGTACACAAGGAAAGAAGAGGACAACTAGTTTAATCTCCAGACTGTTATGAGGAACTCTCCTATCTAATCTTGTAACGGTCAGAAAAATATTGCACGCAATCTTTGATGTTTCAAATGAATGGAAGCGTTAGATGTAAATAGTTTTGTTTTTGTACAGTTCAGCAACTTTCAATGGAACCGAAGGAGAAAAAAGTAATTCACAAGGCCAGCTTTGCTTGAAGTACCGACGTCACTTTACTTCAAAAGAAGGTTAAGGTTAAAAAAAGATGAGAATAGTTTGGAAGCGAATCGAAAAGGCCATTGGTTTTTTGGTTACACTTTCAAATTTCTTATTAGATCAAGTAAAAGAAAACAAATCTTAGATCAGTATTTTGAAAGTGTTGGCCCTTTCAAAAAAAAAAACAAAAAAACATTCCTACTTATCTAGGACAGCAACTGTCCATGCTTTTTAGATTACGCAATTAAATTAAGTAAGTTAAATTATCCTCGGCGTATGCATAGAAGGCATGCAAACAAAATGTGCGAAGTATTTTTATCTCTAGATTAGATAAAAGAATGCATCCCAGACAGAGCTCAGCAAATCTTTTGGTCCTTCAATTTTTGCATAAAACCGGGTGAGATAAGTCGTCATCCTTTATGCCGTACGTCCAAAATAAAGTGGCCCTAATAACCGGAGGGGCCTCAGGAATCGGCCTTGCGACCGCCAAGAGATTCCTGAACGATGGCCTGAAAGTGAGTATCAAAATAAGGAAGAGGCGCGAAATCTAAAGGAATCGCAAATTTCAAGGGAGTGACCATCGCCGATGTGGACGCAGAAAACGGCGAGAAAACCTTGCGGGAACTAGCTGAGGAATTTGGGGCAAACCGCGTTCTGTTCGTCAAGACCGACGTCACCCACCAAGAAGACGTCGAAGGTTCAATTCAATTGGTCTTCGAATTTCTCCACTTTTCAAAAAACTAATTTACTTATTTGGATTTCAGGGGCTTTCGAAACGACCATCGGGGCTTTCCAGACCTTGGATATAATAGTAAATTCCGCTGGAATTTGCAAGGACAATGAATGGGAAAAGGAAATAGCCATTAATCTCGTACACACCATCCAATTTTCTTTTCCCAGTCACAAATAACTGCGCGAATTTCGTTTCAGAACGGCACGGTACGCGTGTGTCTTCTGGCTTTGGAAAAGTACCTTCCAATTCACAAGAGCGAAAACGAGGCCATCATCGTCAACATCTCATCAACGGGGGGCTTGAGTCCTCTCGAATGCCTGCCGGTATACTCAGCCACAAAACACGCAATAGTCGGATTCTCTAGGTCCTTGGGCACAAGCAACCATTACGAACGCAGTGGCGTGCGTGTTTTGACTGTCTGCCCAGGTGAAACCGACACCCCCTTGATAACCAACCTCAGAGATCATTTGATGGGGCCTCATTACAAAAGGCTTTACGCCGAGGCCATCGTGAATTACCAACTTCAAAAGTAAGGGAGGAGTGAGAGGGATTCCCCGGGGCCTTATTTAAGGGAGAAAATCTTTTAGGCCGGATGAGGTGGCCGAGGCGATCACGCGGGCCATCGAGGAAGGCAAGAATGGATCGACTTGGTTGGTACGTGCGGGCAAAATTGGCGAAGTAAAATTCCCAGAGTCGGTTGTACTGGTGGAAGAAGATTAATTTCGCATAATTGATTTTGCTTATTGGAAGCAGAAGTTGAAGATTTAAGTAGACCATAAAATAAATTCTGAATCTTAAGCAAAACTAATGGTTTCGAGGTCCATCAACATTTTTTTATTAAATATTTACGAAGAATGAAAATTTTCCTGTGTTCCAATAAAAAAAATAAGTAGAAAGATTTAAGTAGATCATAAAATAAATTCTTAAGTCTTAAGCAAAACTAATGGTCTCCTGGTCCATCAACATTTTTATTACATACTTACGAACGATGAATGATTTGCTTTATGCCAATAAAAAAATAATTTTCGTTTTGTACTAAAAATATTTATTGCCGAATTTTCCTCGCCATGTTAGGCCAATTCGGGACGTCGACTTCGTACGTCTCGCCCTTGTTCACCACCCAAACAGAACCGTTGACCCCCTCGTCGATTATCTTCAAAATCCCAACTCCCACATCGTCAGATCTGAAAAGACATGAGACTTTTAATGGAAGTTGCCAGGCAAAGATGGGTTGAGTTCTTTTACGTTTGTTCTGGTGCAACGTTGAAACTCTGCAAGATCTTCTCGTAGGGTTCCCCGAGATTTCGCCCGAACATGTCTCGCATCAGGGGGGTGTCGGTTGCGCCGGGGCACACCGCAAGGACGCGCACTTTCGTGCGCTCGTAATGCTGGGGCATCCCCCAGGATCTGCTCATGCCGATGATCGCGTGTTTCGTGCCGGCGTAAATGGGTATGTTGGGGTAGGCCCGGATGCCGGCGACGGACGATAGGTTCACGACGACCCCTTCCGGCCCGCTCTTGTACTTTGGAATGTACTCGTCGATTGCAAGAAGACATCCAGTCGCTGTGCCGTTCTAAAATCACTTGCCCGATAAGTACAGGACGGAATCATATATTTTGTTCGATTTATTTCGAACGAGGCGGCAATGACGCGTCGCTGCAGCGTTATACGTTTGCCGCTTCGTTTGTATTCAATCGAACAAAATACATAATTCCGTTCCCTGCTGATATAAGTATCTACGATTAACAAGAGATGGGATTGGGTACTTACAACGTTGACTGCTATTTCTCTCTCCCAGATGGAATCGTTTAAAATTCCCGCGTTGTTTATCAGGATGTCGACGTGCTGGAATGTTTCGATCGTTTTTTTGAAAGCCTCTGAAAAAACGTCGTTAATTATTGTTAATTGTTGGAGAAAAAAAAAAAACCAGAAGAAACAACATGGTTGCGTGTTGTGCAGTACAGGAGGTGAGAGAGAAGGGCTCTGTTTTAATTTTTCCAAATTGTCTTCTTCTTTTCAAAGATAATTTGTTAGCAAAATGAAACCAGACGGTGTAAGGATAATTATCCTTTATTTATTATTATTTTTTTTTGAATTTTGGACCCCTCAATTCTCTCTCTCTCTCTCTCTTTCTCATTTGGGGTTTCCAGTATCCTTCCTCGCAGTTGACTCAAATCCGAATTACAAATGTTTTCTTTTCATTAAAAGAAAACATTTGTAATTCGGATTTTTTTTTTCATTAAAAGAAAACATTTATAATTCGGATTTGAGTCAACTGCGAGGAAGGATACTGGACACCCCAAATGAGAAAGAGAGAGAGAGAGGGAAACGAGGGGTCCAAAATAAAAAAAAAAAAATAACCTTCAAATTCACTTCTTAAAGTTATATCAGCTTTGACGAAGATGACACGATCTGCCCCAAATTCCTTGGCAAGGGTTTCCGTGGCGGTCTGTCCTTGAGGATTGTAATCTACAAGGGTGAGTCCCTGAAACAAAAGAGACCGTCATACATTTTAAATTATTTCGGAGGATGGAATTAGCTTTTTTGCCCCGGGCAAGGTTTTAAACCTGGGTTGTATCGAGGGGTAGCAAATCCAAATCCTTGCAGATTTTGGATACATGTTCAAATTATCGCTGCTTTACGGCGAACTATTTAAATGGGAGATTTTGGTTGATGATTACCTTAACCCCATTCCGAAGAAGTTCCTTGGACACCCCCAAACCAATTCCCATGGCACCCCCCGTTACAATAACGACTTTACCCTTCACGAAAGCCATGATTTTGGCTCGAGAACAGCACCAAGACTGTATGATTCTGTGTATTCCGCAGACATACGCTCGTACAGATTTATCTCCAACTGATAACTCGCCGATAAAACTTAATTCGGAAAGTGAAAAGTCATGTTTACATTTAGGACAACACCATTGGATCACGAGAAACGTAATCTTGGTTCTGGAATTGACTCGTAACTTCACAGACGTGATTTTGACTTATCAAAAAAAAAAAAAAAATTCTTCTATGGCGTGGGCGTCGTCGTTCCTTCTTCCCCCGGCGGCGCTCCACTAGGCGTCGAACCTGGCATCCCGCAGTTCATCAGTTTCTGCTTTATTTCTTCCGGTTCGATTCCTTTGGTTTGGGCCAGGTCCTCGAGGAAGGCAACGAACTTCGGGAAGTCGATCGAGTGGCTCTTGAACTTGTTGAAGCAGACGCCGGTGTCGACTATGGTGATGGTCTTGCCGTCGATGACCTGCGCCTGTTGCATCCAAGCGTCGTTTTTCGACAGGGTTATCTTCTTGCCGTCGGAATTTGGATCGCCGAATTTGGAGAAGTTTACGAACTGACTTTGAAGACTGGCACCGCCCTGTGCCATTTTAATTTCAAGGAAAGCGATGAAGAGGATAAAGGAAAGTATAATATGTCATTATGACAAGGCCAAAACGTTAAAAGGAGTAAACACCGGCTGCGGTAAGTGAACGGTCGAAATGGTCAGACCAAATCACGTGATCACTTTTCTCAATTGGTGATTGGTCAAAGGGTTTAGTCGGACCGCTGACTTGACGATTTCTTGCAATTTGACCGTTCACTTAACGCGGCCACCGCGACCAATTTCCTCCCAATTAGCTGATAATTCGTTAAAGACGAAAATCGTTAGTGATTGGTCACTATATTTCAATTAACAACGATTTTCTTTACTTAAATGAGGTCGCTATGGCTTGCAGAATAAAATCAGATTAGTGTAACCGTCGGCGTCGCCTTGATAATTTTGTGCAAGTTGATGATTTACTTAACGCAGCCATTACAAAAAATTGTTAGATCAATCAAACTTGTGATAATTATGTAATGGTTTAGTAATAACAAAAAATAAAGATAAATAAATAGAAGCACGTGGATATGTTTGTTTACCTTGACACCATTCTTCAGGAGTTCCTTTGAAACGCCAAATCCGATTCCCATGGCACCTCCAGTCACAATTGCGACTTTGTCTTTCACAAACATGATTCTTTTCTTCACGCAGACGACTGAAAAGTGGTGAGGAAGCACTCGATTTGACTGAACCGCTTCTCGTTTTATATCAATTTAAACAACGAGCTGCGCGACCTTAACATCCAAGCCGCGAATTAGTTTCAAAAATTGACCTTGACGAATATTTTTAGATATTCATTCATTCATCGCGCTGTTTCAATACCGTCTCTCTTTTTTTCAAGCTTCTAAGTTCCCATGATGTTTTAAAGGTGGTAATGTTCCAAGCCCTTTTTTTTACTTTTGTTTTCTTTTGGTTTCGCAAAACATCCCCTTTAATTTCGCAAACATCTTCATTTAATTATTTATGAGTTTTATCATAAGTATCCTTTTCTTTATAAGCACCAACGTATCCCGTGTCTTGTGTCACATCCTTCCTGCCTTCCATGCCTTTTCCCTTTCCGCTCTCATCGAACCTCTCCTTGTGACTTCCGGTGTACTTGGACGTGTCCGTCAATCTGTCAACTCCCCCGGTCTTCACCGCCTGGGTGGTCTGCTGGAGACCCGGTGCTCCGCAGTTCGTCATCTTATCCCTGATTTCGTCGGCCTTCACGCTCTTGTAGTTGGCCAGCTCTTCGATGTACTTGTTGTAGTCGGAGAAGGTCATGGCCTTCGTCTTGAACTTGTTGAAGCAGATGCCCGTGTCGGTGGTGGTGATCTTCTTGCCGTCGATGACCTTGGCCTGTTTCATCCACTTGTCGCTCTGGGTCAGCGTCATGGTCTTGCCGTCGGATTTGGTGTCGCCGAATTTCGAGAAGAGCGCGAATTGTTCCTCGAAACTCATTTTTTTTTCTTGAGGGGTGGAAGGTTTAGTTACGGTAAATTTTGATTTGTCTTTTTTCTTCGAAAGTGGGTAGGTTTGTTTTGGGGTGATGGTTATGAAACGTAATTTAGAATGTCAGTTTGAAGGAAGGAATTAATTATCCAATGAAAATATTTAACAATTTTTTCTTGATTACTATAGTAACTAGTCGAATGAAACTGAGATCTTAATTGAAGGCTCGCAAGAAGTTAATGTTGTGCTCCATCTCTCTTGCTCGCCTACCCCATTCTCTGTCTGTTATATTGCTATGTTCTCACTTTGCAACAATAGCCGGTATAACGACAGGGAAAAAAGTCATTAAGTCCTTCGTAATTATGGATCTTAGAATGTGAAACTTTGCTTAAACTTTAAAATAAACAAAAATAATGAAAAGCCTTGCAAAATTAAATGAATAAGAGTAGATGGAATAAGAATACAATATACGAAGCAGGCAAAAATAAGAATACAACAAACAAACAAATAAAATAAGCAAAAAATTATTTAAAGTTAGTTATAAAACCTGTTTCCTGTTTTTTTCTTGTAAGCAAGATTTGGTTCAATTTCTTAATAACAATTCAGAACAAGAAATAAATATTTTGTTTTGGAAAAACTCGTAATTATTATTTTTTTTTAATTGTAATATTAGGCAACTGTTTGTGTGTTCTGTTAGTTTGGTTGCCTAAATTCCCAAAATTTTCTGAACTGAAACGACGCTTTACTTATAATCTGTCCACACACTCGATGTTTGCTTTAAATAAATAAGTAGACGTAAATATTATCGTAGAAAAGTATTTAATAATTATCTGTTAAAAGTGCCGCTTTTGACAGTTGCGTTTATTTATAGAAAAGATAAGAAAAATTGCAAACCTCTGATTTAAGTTGTTCTTTGATATAAAAAAAAGTGTCCTCGTACAGTGTCTGATCAAAAAAAAAAGCCAAGTCAACCGAACTCAACATAATTCAAATTCAAGCAAAGTAGAAATTTAAACGAATTAAAAATAGAAATGAAATAAAATAAAAAGTAATAAAAATGAAGTTAGGCCAATTCAACGTAAGTCAAATAAAAAAAAATCAAAAGAAAAGCCTGAAACTGAAAAGAAAAAGAGCCTAAGTCTAACAAAAAAATAAAAAAAGATTTTTTAACTTTATGAAATAAATATATTTTGAGGAATTAGGTCTCCAATTTCTACTAAATAATTGGGCAATTGGATAAAATATAAGTGAGGTATGATCACGCCTGAATCAGTTAAGAAATAAATTCTGTAACTGGGTTAAATAATATTCTGTTAAAGTTCAAGCGAGTTTATAAGAATGCATGTTAGAAAACTCGGCAAAAGAAAAGAAGCCTTAGGAAGTTAAGAAGATTTAATTTAACTTATTTTATTTTTTCACAAGAACTTGCTCTTGTTATTTTCTCGTTCTATTTATTCAACTACATTGGAGATTATTATAAATGAGAGTTATTTAATTACCTTTCTTTCTTTCCATTTTTTGCATTATGTATTTTTTATTGTATTATTTTTTTATATTTCATTGTCTTGTTTGTTTGTATTCGAAAATGCCAATGTTTCACTGTTCTCTTAAAGTATATCTACAGATAAAGCACTTTCCTTATTAAACATGCGAGGATTCTTCGACGCGCATCGTAACCTTTCGTGATCTGTCAAAGCTAAGAGGTCCATCCACATCCCTCGTCAACATTTCAGCAGAAGTGTTATGTATACGGAACTGCACTTTTCATTGCATTTTCATTGATTCATTCAATTATTTATTGCAATTGCATTAATTTAAATTCCGACAGAAAAAAAATTCCATGCAAGAAGTAATCCTTTTATTTTATTTGTGTTTACCTTTAAAATATTAATTGAAATTAATCTCCGCCCACAATAATTTTATATCCGTAGATACGTATTTCGGCAGCTAAGCTGCCATCTTCAGTACGCTACCAACTTAAAAACACTTAAAAAGATTTAAAGATAAAAATGTAAAAAAATTTACTTTAAAATATTATTTTGTTTCTCAGAATAATTTTTGATTGTTTTTTTCTAAACTGGAGCTGCATGTGTATATTATTTCACTGATCAGTCTGAGGATATATTTAGTATAAAAGTTTTAAAAATGTCTATCCGTTGCGCACGCATCTCTCCTTAGTTCACGGAGTACTAATCGTATTAACTACCTGCAAGTGGTGTAGTGTTGCCAACTGTTGGTAACCTTTCTCCACCAGACGCTTTATTAAAAAAAAAACACTAGAATTTCATTAGATCCTCTTTACAGACGCATACTATAGAATTAAACAATGTAAAGTTTAAATTATGGACACTTAAACGTAAAATTGAAATACATAAATAAACGTCATTCTTTAATAAGTAATTTTACGTAACCACAAACGTGTTTCAGTTGTTTTTTATTACGCCAGAAGTAGTTTGTTTTATTTTACTTTCTTTTGGAATTTTATATTTTTTGCAATTTAACTCTCGATTGTCAAAAATTTTTTCTTCTTGCTTTCGATTCCTTCTGTTTTTCTGATTTTTCCGTAAATTTTGCGATCGTCATTTGTTTTCCTTGTTCCTTGTTCTTCTTTCGTTGTTAATCACTTTATAATAAATAAATATAAACTTCTTGATTATTTTCTTTAAAGAACACATTCGCTGAATGTAGAAATTAAAATTTACCATAAAGTGATTAACAACTAAAGAAGAGAAAGGAACAAGAAAAACAAATGACAATCTGGATAAATTTTTCGTTTCGCTTGATTTGGGTGTTGAGTTGGATTGGTTTGACCTTGGGTTTCGCTCCGCTCAATTTTAACAAATCTTTAATTATTTTGAATTTTTTCTTAATTCCAATTAAATTGGGTTGGGTTGACCTCAAATAGATTTATTTTTAAATTTTCAGTTCTTAACACTTTTTTTTTTCAATTTTCTACAATTTAAAAATTTCTTCTTAATTTTCAAAGTCTCTTCTCATGTCGGCAGAAGTCTAAAACAAAAATACATTGCCAATTGATTGTGTATGTAATTGGCGAAAAAAAATTTTTAGAAATTAAGGAAGGTCATCGATGACGTCACACTTTGAGAATGTTACCACGTCACGCTTTGAGATCGTTATGACGTCATGCAAAAAAGAATTAAAACGTAAATTTGCAGCCAACCAAAAATGAATAACCATTTAACTTTTGATAAAAATCGAGATGGTATTCGTTACTTTTCTTATTCACTCTGTATATAATAAATGGTTACAGTTTGTCATACAGGGTGATTCGAAACTGTCCTCCGATTTTTAAACTCCTTGACTGTCTTCTCTAAAGAACACATTCGCTTGAATGCTAAATTTAAAATTTACCATAAAGTGATTAACAACGAAAGAAGAAAAAGGAACAAGGAAAACAAATGACAATCGCAATAATGGATAAATTTTTCGTTTTATTTGCAATTAGTTCGAGAGTGTTCAGTTGGGTTGGGTTGACCTTGGGCTTCGTTTCGCTCAATTTTAACTAATCTTTAATTATTTTCAATTTTTTTTTAAATTTCAATGACAATCGCAATACTTGTGAAAATATTAATTGAACAGGGGTTTCTTTTTTAAGAAACGCAAGAGAGAAGAAGAAGAAAATAAAAGTACTGCTTCGAATTTTTCTTTATTTTCTTAAAAACAGTAGAACTTGCACCAAATGTCATGTAAAGGCAGCAGAATTTACACTGTACACCAAAAGCGTAATTTTTATCACCAAGTGCTCGTTAAATACACCGAATTTAGTGTAAAATGCACCGAGTTGGCAGCACTGAAGTGGTGTTATGGGCGCTTCGGATGACACCCCCGACATAAGTAGGCGTGGCTAATCATATTCATTCTTTATTTTTATAGTGCCTTCCTTATCGCAAGCATTTATTCAGGATGTTCAGTTACGCTTTGGCCAAATCTGTATTTCGTGTTCATTTCTTTCTTCTTTCGAGAGCTTTTTTTCCTATTTTTCTTTCTTATTACACGCATTCAAGATTCATGTACACGGAAAATTGTAGTTTGCAGTGATTTTAGTGATTTGTCGATCAGAGAAATTTCATAGATATTTGTTTTACAATATCTACATTCAGAAAACAAAATGCATTGGATCAACAACTCTACTGACTGTATTTAATCAAAAATATTTGTTAAGTTTAACTTATTTGGTTGATCCAAGAAGAAAATGCGTTGAATCAACCTAACAAGCCAAATTTAACAAATATTTTTGATTAAAAACAGTCAATGGCGCAGTGGTTTGCATAAATAAAGTTGATTCTTGTCCGATGGAAATTGTAAGTACAAACTTTTTTTAATCTTGAACCGGACAAAAATATGATGCAAACCTTGTACTTAGCAATGGTTTGGTTGATTCAATACATTTTGTTTTCTGAGTGTGGTATTGTACTTTTCGACTTTTTTACGGCCTAAACATCCTGCCTTTAGTCATCACATCAAGTAAGTTATACCTGATGGAAAGTTTTTAATCATCCACAAAAATGCAAGGCAATTTATTCTTATCAGAACATCATCGCCGCTTTAGAGTGGGCACAGATGAGAGAATATCCTGGTGTGACATCTGTGACCTTGAGAATACAAGAAGTTTGAAAAAAACAGTCGGATATTTCATATTTGAGTCTTGTTTCATGTTTGTGTGAACAGAAGCGTTCTACTACGTTTGTGGAAAACCTTGCCTTTAACTGGCATGATGATAACAGTAATAAAAGTATTCGAAAAACATGTTTCTTATCTTCAAAATGTGTACGACATGAAAAAACAGAAGCACCAACACTTTTTATAACAATTTTTTAAATAATATCAGCACTCTTGTTGTCTTAACACCTTCCCTTTGTACTTAGCAATGGTTTGGTTGATTCAATGCATTTTGTTTTCTGAGTGTGGTATCTTACTTTTCGACTTTTTACGGCCTAAACGTCCCGCCTTTATTCATCACATCAAGTAAGTTATACCTGATGGAAAGTTTTTAATCATCCACAAAAATGCAAGGCAATTTATTCTTATCAGAACGTCATCGCCGCTTTAGAGTGGGCACAGATGAGAGAATATGCTGGTGTGACATTTGTGACCTTGAGAATACAAGAAGTTTGAAAAACACAGTCGAATATTTCATATTTGAGTCTTGTTTCATGTTTGTGTGAACAGAAGCGTTCCACTACGTTTGTGGAAAACCTTGCCTTTAACTGGCATGATGATAATAGTAATAAAAGTACTCCAAGAACATATTTCTTATCTTCAAAATGTATAAGACATGAAAAAACAGGACCACCAACACTTTTTATAACATTTTTTTGAATAATATCAGCAATACTTGTTGTCTTAAAACCTGGCCTTTGTACTTAGCAATGGTTTGGTTGATTCAATGCATTTTGTTTTCTGGGTGTGGTATCGTACTTTTCGACTTTTTACGGCCTAAACATCCCGCCTTTAGTCATCACATCAAGTAGGTTATACCTGATGGAAAGTTTTTAATCATCCACAAAAATGCAAGGCAATTTATTTTTATCAGAACGTCGTCGCCGCTTTAGAGTGGGCACAGTTGAGAGAATATGCTGGTGTGACATCTGTGACCTTGAGAATACAAGAAGTTTGAAAAACACAGTCGAATATTTTATATTTGAGTCTTGCTTCATGTTTGTATAAACAGAAGCGTTCCACTACGTTTGTGGAAAACCTTGCCTTTAACTGGTATGATGATAATAGTAATAAAAGTATTCCAAGAACATGTTTCTTATCTTCAAAATGTGTACGACATGAAAAAACAGAAGCACCAATATTTTTTATAACAGTTTTTTAAATAATATCAGCACTACTTGTTGTCTTAAAACCTTGCCTTTGTACTTAGCAATGGTTTGGTTGATTCAATGCATTTTGTTTTCTGAGTGTGGTATCTTACTTTTCGACTTTTTTACGGCCTAATCCTGCCTTTAGTCATCACATCAAGTAAGTTATACCTGATGGAAAGTTTTTAATCATCCACAAAAATGAAAGGCAATTTATTCTTATCAGAACGTCGTCGTCGCTTTAGAGTGGGCAAAGATGAGTGAATATACTGGTGTGACATCTGTAACCTTGAGAATACAAGAAGTTTAAAAAACACAGTCGGATATTTCCTATTTGAGTCTTGTTTCATGTTTGTGTGAACAGAAGCGTTCTACTACGTTTGTGGAAAACCTTGCCTTTAACTTGCATGATGATAACAGTAATAAAAGTATTCGAAAAACATGTTTCTTATCTTCAAAATGTGTACGACATGAAAAAACAGAAGCACCAACACTTTTCACAACATTTTTTTAAATAATATCAGCACTACTTGTCTTAAAACCTTGCCTTTAACTAGCATGACGATAATAGTAATAGAATTATCCCAAAAATATGTTTCTTATCTTCTAAATGTGTAAGACATGAAAAAACAGAAGCACTAACACTTTTTAAAACAATTTTTTAAATAATATCAGCACTACTTGTTGTCCTAGCTTGTAAACAAGCGAACAGAAATAATTAAATTAACTAAAATGGTCATGATGTGTTTTCCTTTGCTTTTCATTTTTTATTTATTTTTCTTAATTAAATTGTAAGAAGGTTAGGAAGTAGTTGAGCTTATGCAATAGAAAAGCGACAATATTAAAAGCAAACAAAAATACCACGCGTGATAAATCATATTTTTATAGGACGGCGCCGTGCTGGAATGGCAGAGTTTCCCATTCAGTTCAGCGAGTGACGCCGTTCAGGCTGCGTCGTTTCCTACGCTGCTGAAAAATAGAAATAATAGAACAACAGGTGAGCGCGTCGAGACGTCTGAAAAACAAGTGCAAGAAGAAATCGCCAGTTTTTTTTTGAACGACACCCAAAAAAAAAAAGAAAACCACCTTGCGACGAAGAGGTAAGAAAAATTATCAAGAACGTTTTTTATTTCCACCAAACATTTCTGTATGTATACGTACATGGGGATGGCTTTGTATTGAAGCTGTTAATAATTTTTTTTTGTTTGTAATTTATATACGAGCGAATTAATTATAAATATGCAGTGTAAAACGCCGGGAAATTCTTATCAGTTAAATAAAGCGCTTATGCGCTCGTTTGCAGCGAAATAGAAAAAAAATGTTTCATACGAGATTGGCTATATATAGTTACGTTGTATGTATATGTAGTGCCCTTTACGCAGCATAAACATTGCAAAATCGATCTGCCCTAATGCGCATGCATTGACAGACACACGATAAGGGCAAACGAGGCATACGAGTAGAGAAAAGTCCCTTTCGCTATTTACGTGGATGATGTAATTTATTAATTAACACCACGTATGCGAGAGATAAAACCGAGCAAAAAAAAAATTCGTTCTTATCGTAGTCATGTTATCATTAAAAAGCAAAAAAAAAAAAAATTTTCAAATACGCGTGGGAGCTTTTGGGCTAAAGGAAGGCCGAAGGAAGAGGGAGTTCCGGGCTTACGCAAACGCAAGGCCCGAACCATTCTTTCGGCTTCTGATCATCATGTTTGTATACTATAAATAGGAATGATGTTTGAAGTAATCGCACCGCGTAATGTCTTGACAGTTTCATCAACAACTTACAAGGTGAATTT
Source organism: Prosopocoilus inquinatus (assembly GCA_036172665.1). NCBI lineage: Eukaryota > Metazoa > Arthropoda > Insecta > Coleoptera > Lucanidae > Prosopocoilus > Prosopocoilus inquinatus. The sequence continues at coordinate 8,354,990 of CM069873.1, forward strand.
GTTTTCGTTTCGTGAAGAATTCTTTCGAAAACCCAGATGCGCCTTAGGAATCTCGAGAATGCAATCGAAGACGATTTGAACTTGGCTTCGCCTTCGTCTTTGAACCTTTCAAAAATTCCAACATTTTTATGTTTTCATACTTATTAATACGAATTATACTCAATATACCGTGAGATTATGTATGTAAGAGCAGGACGGAGAGTGCCCTATTCTATTGGATTTTCTTTTTTTTTTTTTTAGATTTGAACTTTGTTAAATTGGACGTCAAAAATTACACTGAAGTGTTCCAATCTATTCTCAAGTTCGAATTTAAAATAACACTCTGCGTCCTGCTTTTAAATGATCTCATTGTATTACATACATGCAAATTTTGTGGGTATTTGATTAGTTGTAGGTCAACCGGAAAACGCATTTTGTTTATCAAGTGGAATTTTTTTATTACTTCAATTATTACTTGTTACTTCATTCATTCAGTAGAATGTGAATGCAGCATTTCTTTGCGTAAGATCAGAATTAAGAGAAAAAAATTAAAAACAAATAAAACACAGCACGTATTTACTTGGATAAGATCACTTAGCTTTATTTGTCGTTACTGCAGTTTCGACAAGTTTACTGTCATTTTCAAACTGTTTACTGTCATTTTCAAACTGTTTACTGTCATTTTCAAACTGTTTACTGTCATTTTCACTCTGTTTACTGTCATTATCAAAGAGTTTGACAGTAAGCATATCGAAACTGCAGTTACAACAAATAAAGCTACTGTTTGGGGCTTCGTCAGCAGAAACCTTGCATGGGTGACTTATTAGGTAGCAAATCCGCTTCAATTTGTCTATCCTACTGCAATGTAAGTGATCTTATCAGTTTGAAAATGACAATAAACTAATCTCTCAGGTTTCAAGAAAAAATATTGTGTGAACATTTTTATTTAAACGTTATTTAAAATAAATATGTATGACACAATTGCAATCAGGACCCCCGTAACCATGTGTGCAAAGCGTGCAGTGCATGTGGGCGCCGTGTTCAAGGGACGGCAATTAGCTTCTTGGTCACTGGACATATTTTGTCAATTTTTTTCGCCCAAGAAAAGAAAAATAATGGGAAACAGTTTCTTGTCTGGTATAAATTATTCGAAAAACTTGCCGCAAGTTTTGATGAAGCCGTCAACCTCACGGCAAAACGTCGACTAAAATAGGACAGTTAACTGCGGCAATTAAAAGCAGAAAACTTTAATTTTTGTAATTTTCGTTTGCTAAATTTTACAAAAAAATTAATAATTTTATTAGGCAAAAAATTAATCATATAAGCTGTTACGGATTTGTTAACAAAAAAAAAACAATTTATATTTTTCACTTTTTAAGTTTCTATAAATTTATGTTCCTTTTGCTTTTGTGATTTTGTTTCTTTTTTTTCTAATATTAGTAACTAGCGGGCTTCGCCCACTTGCATTCTGGGTGGGGGGAGGGGGGGGGGGCGTCTAAACAGAGGTCTTCTCGGTTAGATGAGGAAAAAGCGCTTCCCTTCGTTTTTGGAGGCTTGCGGCAGCTAGGAACTTGAAAAAATTAAGGAAAATGTTTAAATAGAAGTGAAGGAGGATGCTTAAAAAAAGCGAAGGAGAATGTTTAAAAAAAGTGAAGGAGAATGTTTCGAAAAAGTGAAGGAAAATGTTTAAAAATTTTTCTGTTTTTTCCATTTCTTTTCTTTTAATTTTTAATAATTTTGATAATTGACCGTTTTTGTTTGCCCCAACTTATCTATCAGAGGGCGCCAAAATATAAAGTGCCACGCGGGCGGCATTTGGCCTCGCGGGAGCCCTGATTGCAATCAATATGATTAGAGCTGCAACAACAAATCTAGACAGGGTTGCCAACTGTCCTGCATTTTGCGATACGTATGTCCCCGATTTGAAGCCTTTGCCCCGCATCCCAATTATTTCTTTAGTAATTCTCTGTTTTTTTTTTTTTTTTTGATACAATTTATTGGCAAACGTAACAAGTAAACAACTAAATGAATGAAATATTTCTTGTTAATCTGAAGAATATATCGTGATTTCATGTATACTATTCACTAGATGGTGGCTTTCTACAAAATCACTGCAAATTTGCTGCTTCCTAGGGAAGATCGGAATATTTGGCGGAATCTTCTCTTATTCGTCTGACAACACTGACTGGAAATCTCGTCGCGTACGCCATTGTGTTGCAATTCTGAAAAAATTCTTAGTAACGTTTCAAAAAGTCCAGATTTTTTTCTGGATTTACGATTTACTTAGAAGTTGACAACCCTAACAACCCTATTCGAGGAAATTACCGCAGAAAAAATCTAAGGCAACAACAATCAACACACTTACGTGTTCAGGTAACGCCATCCCATTCCCGTTCTGAGTTTATTGTGTAACAAAGATAACAAATACAAATATCGCAAGAGCAACAAGGCAAGCAATAGTTTTAGGGAATTCTGTTTACTACGACGGTAATAGTTGACGGCCGACTGTCATGAACCGCCTAGTCAAAAATGTATTAGGTTATGCGATATTACAAATTGCCCAATAATTGCCAACATTTGTGAAACGTCACTTTGGTTAACAAAACTTTCGTTTTTTCGTTTTTTCTTTATCCCTAGATAAGTTTATTGTGCGACAAGGATAGGCAAAAAAAATCACTAATGTCGCTACCTGAACACGAAGTGTGTTGATACAATGACCAACTTAAGAAAATCACGGAGTGGCTGACATCTTGCGGAAGTTTTGTGAAGGGCCCTATAATAAGAAAAACTTTGGAATGACATGTGGCTAACTAACCTATAATAAAAGACATTAAAATCGAAATGTTTGTTTGTGAGTTTTGTGATACTTTCGTACTTTTAGCATGGTATACGCACAATAATAAAACTAACAAAAAGCAATGATGGATCGAATAACACAAGTTATACTGAATAACTTTAATGACTGTTATTTGTTTTCCCGTGTCGGTTGCTGATTTTCGCAGATTCAAACCATCTCAAGCCTGATACATGTCTAAACAGGCGAATCTTGAAATGTACCTTGGCCACGACATTCTAATCTTGAAACGTACCTCAGCCTCAACTTAAGCGCCGTACTAAGGGCTTCATCTCTTACCATTTTCAGAGCAGTGAAGTGATGTTTGTAGTCGACCAGTTAACGACAACGTTGCCTTTCGAATTTTGTAATTAATTATACAACAATTTGGCAGTTTGGACCGATAAGAAAATATTAAATTTATTTTAGAAAAATTTTTGTGCAAATCGTTTTTGATTGCAGCGAGAACCTCGAGCAGCCTCTGGACAGCTGTTTCAGCCCTGCTTGGGGCTTCTTCAGCAGAGACGTAGCTCGACATTCCCGCTGCAAACAAAAACGACTTGCCCAATTTATTCGCATTTGCGATGTAAGAGTGATGAACAGATAAAATAGCGACATCTTACTATCGCTTTTTGACCTGACATTGCAGTAGGGTGGACAAATTGAAGCGGGATTTGCTCCTAATAAGTCAGCAAGCATGGCCGCCTTGCATGGGGAACTTATTAGGAGCAAATCCCGCTTCAATTTGTCCACCCTACTGCAATGTCAGGTCAAAAAGCGATAGTAAGATGTCGCTATTTTATCTGTTCATCACTCTTACATCGCAAATGCGAATAAATTGGGCAAGTCGTTTTTGTTTGCAGCGGGAATGTCGAGCTACGTCTCTGCTGAAGAAGCCCCAAGCAGGGCTGAAACAGCTGTCCAGAGGCTGCTCGAGGTTCTCGCTGCAATCAAAAACGATTTGCACAAAAATTTTTCTAAAATCTTTCATTATGCTTTGACAGCAAGCATGGCCGCCTTGCATGGGGAACTTATTAGGAGCAAATCCCGCTTCAATTTGTCCACCCTACTGCAATGTCAGGTCAAAAAGCGATAGTAAGATGTCGCTATTTTATCTGTTCATTAAATTTATTGTTCGAATACTCACAGACGACTCTATGAGAACAGTCTGCAGTTAGCACTTAACGTATGCAAGTTTCAAAAAGTCCCGACATATCACTGTGTTAGTAATTTCTAAATTTCAATTGATTTTTCAAAGTCCCTTTTTATGTTGGCAGAAGTCTAAAAGAAAAAAATCGCTGTCACTTGATGGTATACGTAATTCCTTAAAAAATATAAGGAAAATCGTCAATGACGTCATATTTTCAAATTATTATGACGTCCCGCTTCGAGATTGTTATCACGTCATGCGAAAAAAATTAAAACGTCAGTTTATTGGTTGAACTAATAATATTTTCCTAGATGGTATCCAGCCCTAATTGGCAGTTCTGCATTGGGTTATATCATAATAATCAAATTTCTAACGTAAATAAAATACAGTGAAATCAAATAAAACAAAAACAAATGAGGATCGTCGTTGAAAATAGGACGAAAAGATTTTGTATGACTCCGTAGGTCAAATCGATATAAAAACTGATGGATTTTAATCACAGCCAAAAATTTAATCTCAAATATTAACAGATAAAATAGCGACATCTTACTATCGCTTTTTGACCTGACATTGCAGTAGGATAGACAAATTGAAGCGGGATTTGCTCCTAATTAGTCCCCCATGCGAATAAATTGGGCAAGTCGTTTTTGGTCTGCAGTGGAAATGTCGAGCTACGTCTCTGCTGAAGAAGCCCCAAGCAGGGCTGAAACAGCTGTCCAGAGGCTGCTCGAGGTTTTCACTGCAATTAAAAACGATTTGCACAAAATTTTTCAAATATTAACGAAAAAAGACGATCAGTTAATAACTAAAAATTAAAATGAAGTCAAATCGAATAATAGAGAATACAAAAATAGCGGGATTTTAAAATGAAAAATAAATTAAACTCAAACCTAGTAAAGGACGATTAAAAAAAAAACAAGTGAAACAAAAGAAAAACAAAAACAAAAGATGATAAACGGATAGTTACAAAACAAATGAAATAGAACAAAAGAAAACACAAACACTGATCGATTATGTTAAAAATTGAATTAAATATGCATAGTCGAATAAGGAATAAAAAGCAAAAAAAGATGACCGGGACGAAGACAAGACGAAAATAAAAATTCTAGGAAACCAAGTAAGTCTAATCACTAACGAATTTTTAATCAAAAGTTTAAAAAAAAGAAGAAAAAGAGGTTATGTTCTCCATGTGGTTTGCAGTTGCAGTATGGTTGTTGTTTTACTTTAAAAGAAAAAAAAAAATGAGAATCTCACTGAGGCTTCGAATATAAAATGAAGTCAAATAGAATGAGCAAAAGACAAAAGACGGTCGATGTATCACTAAGAAAATAAAATAAAATAAAGACAAACAGAACCACGTATTGCCACAGATTAACAAATTCAAATTAAATTTTTTAATTTTAATTTTAAGATCGATCTATGTATCATTAAGAAAATAAAATAAAATAAAACAAAGGCAAATAGAACCACGTATTGTCACAGTTTAACAAATTCAAATTTAATTTTTTAATTTTAATTTTAATTTAATTCGTACATGTACTAGGACGCTCAACTTTAACGATACTCCTGAATTCGAACCGCACCCTTAAGAACATTCAGCGTAAGGGCTACGAAACTGTCAAATGGTATCGTTTGTGGTGAGCAACGTTGTACATTTAAAAGGGGGTCGATTGAAATTTTTAATTTCTTGTAAGTGGTGGATGCTTGAAAAAGGTGGGAATTGCTGAAGTACATAATAATAGATCAAAGCGAAATGTCACTTTATGTTGGAACAACTGTCAGTCACTTTAGGAAGTTGTGTTCCAAAAGTCTCATAATTTAGAAATATACAAATTATGCAAATATGAATAAAAAGAAAAAATTTTGGGGTCACGCGAGTTATGGTGTTGGGGGTAGTATTCGATGTAAATTTTACAATAGGCGTCTATAGTCTACTTTTTCTTGATAGTTGGTAAACGCGAAGTTGTAAAAGAATGTGGCGCTTCTATTAGTCAATTATTTCTGTTCTTTTTTTAATTTTTTTAAACAGTAACTTTTTTTTTCTAATTCGGAGGAGTGCTTTCAAAGTTTCGCGCTAAAAACGAGCTTTGTCATTGGTAGATGGCCGGAATTGACCAATGACAAAGCTCGTTTTTAGCGCGAAAATTTCAAAGTACTTCTCCGAATTAAAAAAAAAAAACAGAGTATAGTTAGTAACGATTGCGGGTCAACTTTGAAATTTTTTGTCGTCTGTTATCTATGTAACACATTACACGAATCTGTAGAATTCCGCCTATTAAGAAAAAATAAAGTGTAGTTTATAAGATTTTTGGGACACACGTTATTTTTGGTTCTTGTTTTATCAAACAAACAAAACCGACTTGACGAACTTTTCAATTGTATTGAAAAGAATGTTGACCACGTTTCAACGTTTATTTGCATTTGATTTAAAAATGCCAAGAAACTTTTTAAATGCCTGGCAACATTTCAAAAAAAAAAAAAAAAATAGAATCCTGAAAATATAGAGGGCGCTTTATGTTTTCCATTGTACTTTTGGTATACTTTGTCATTTTTTATCATATTAAATCAATAGTTTCGGAACGTGGTTAGTCGTATGATATTATTATTAAGAAACTCGGAGCCAAGTCTTGTCGTTATTTATAAATAAACCGCGAAAGATAAAAATATCTGTCTGACGTGCGTTAAATTGTTTCCCTTTCGGCGCGCCCGAAATAAATCATTTCTCAAATCAATCGGAATTTGACGTCGCAGAAAAAAAAATTATTTTATTTAGTTAATTCCTGTTTCTTTTCAGTTTGTTAAACGTAGTACAGTCGTCGTATCTCCTAACTAATATACATGATGAAACAAATTGTTATGCATGCAAATCTCCTCTCACCATGAAATGAAAACACAGGGAGAGCAGATTTTCCTCAGCCTGTTGAATTTTTATTATGTGCAAATACAGCAAGCAACGGTCTTATTTGCGTATATGCAAATCCACCAGGCGAAGAAAGGCGTAACTAAACCCGACCGTCTTGTCGTCTTGGAAATCAGAGCGTCCATCCTGTCCTCCACGCACCACGACCGACCACGCACGTATTTCTCAAAGAACGAAATTGCAGTAGTCCAGTCAGCCAAATTATCATCGCCAATCGATGTGACCAAAGTTGGAGGAGATTAAAGATAATTGGATAGCCCATAATTGGTCGCTGAGGTCACTTTAATTAAACATGACGAGGACAAAGTCGAAATTAGAAGAGAAAAAAGATTAAAGGGGCACCAAATCCCCAAGCGGTTTCATAAAATAAAATGTCATTGTTAATTCACGCTGAGATTCAATGAGAAAGGCCGGATGAGTAGGGAAGTACAAGAGGCTAGAACGTACAAAAGCCTATTCCATCTCTTATACGTGTCTATGCCGTCATTTTTTTTTTTTAAAGCGGAATTACAAGTTGGTGTGTTTCTTTTCTTTCCAGCATTGTGGAGGCTGCAACAATATTTTATTCTCTGCTACTACCACTAGAATGATCCCCTATGTTCTCACTTTACAACAACGACCGGTATATTCAAGCTCAAGTTCACTCCTCTTCCTTATCAAATTAGATAATGCGGGCGTTGTACCATGCGGGAAAAGCTCCGATCATCACGCGATCTAACAGTTTAAGCGAAATTAATATGGCACCCCCTGCGTGCGGGGTGTGGACAATTCCGCCGCCCTTCTTCGTCTTCCTGCTTCGACCTTTGAAACGTGAAACTCTGGTTAAATTTAGAGGCACTCTCCTGGATATATTAATGTTGTTTACGGCGCGCAATAAAAATTGCTTGGGGTTTGCTTAATTTGCATGCAGACGAGGGTGGCTGTCAAGTTTGTCAAGGTCTCTGTTCAAAACTTGCCTTCCCCGAATGCGGCAGCAACAGCAATTACTGGTAATTTTAGAGAGATTCGTGCGTCGATTACTATACAGGGTGAGTCCTGACAGGTGGAGGAAAACGAAACCCCGGATGCACGATCTCATTTTAAGTTAAAATGAAAGAGTAAGAAATTTCATAATTTTGCTCCGCTTCCGAGATATTTGCACTTTGAAAATTAGATACAATCGTCGAACGGAAGGGATGAAAACATTAAACACCCAAATAATGTAATAAGAGAACGGGCAAAAAGATGAAGAATTTCAATAAAATTACTTTATACCTTCGATATCTTATTATAACAGACAAAAAAAAAAACAAATTAATATGTTTGCTCTTATGATCGTCGGATCGTCTCATCGCTCATTATCGATAAGGGCCCAGATTAAACGAAATTCAAGATGCTATCGGGGCGTATTAATTTCGTTAATAACGCCGATTAGATAACAACAATTAACGTCGAAATGTTTGCGTTGCCTCGAACGCGCGCTGAATAAATATACCGTGACGTCAGAAAAAAATTGCATGCTTGAAAGTGCGTGCGTGAGTGGGAAAGATGATGCGACCGACGCGACGCGACGCGTTAATGTCTAAACTAAAAGCGTGAGTGACTTCATGTGGCTAAAAAAAAAAAAAAATTTGAAGTGCGCGTGACGCCTCCTGGGAAAAATTATTGGCAATAAAACCCGTCGTTACGCAATAATCATAAATTGTGCTTTTGCACTGTAATTATGGCTGCAACGGGGGTGATTAATGATAGTCTGGCTATGTGCGAGTATGTCGACTCTGAATACAATGTATACTTAGGGCTTGTTAAGGAGATTTACTCTGCGAAAAATTCCGTTCTTAGGAAATTAAAATTGACCTCTCTTTCTATTAATAAAATCTTCACTTTGTAACTAAAGTTTAATTCGACCATGTTTTGAAATATACTGACGACTATTTAATCTGCGTTTAAATCATTTTTTATTTATTTGTAATCAATGTAGGCAGTGATTTTATGTTAATAGGTTGGCCATCATTTCAAATCAATGTGTCAAATTAATCTGTCAAATTGTGACAATTCAAATCGGATTGATTAAACGGCGCTGTTTATTACGTAAATTTGACAGTGAATGCACCTCGTGATGAAAAGAAGGTATTGCAACATTGCCTAATTCGGAGTACCTAACCTTAAAATCCAAAATGAAATGACATTCACTGTCAAAATTTAGTTACGTACGTGATTATTAGACCACATTCTGAGCAGACTTTCACGGCATACTGCGATTATGTATAAAGAATGGCTTAGGCCCGGTTTTTCAATCAAAAGTTAACTTTAACCTTCAGTTTATTGCCATGGAAACAATTGTCTTCGCACTTGCTACCATGGAAATAAACCGAGAGTTAGGGTTAACCTGTGATTGAAAAACCGGGCCTTATAATATGTAAAAAATTAAAAGTGTTACAGTATCGGAACATTTGTGTCCCTGCACAAAAAATAGGGTTAAAACTATGGACTGTGAATGCAGTGTTGCCAGATTTTTCTTGAAAAATATAGCCCAATGTATTACAAGAAGTAGCCCAATTACGCCAAAACTCCGAAATGTAACCAAATATTAATAAATGTAGGTATTACATTGTATGTATTATTTGAAATCTTAGCAGGAATAAATAAAAGAAAAAATGTAATTATAAATAATAAAAAACAAAGTCAAACAAATGTAATTAATTTGACAGTTGTTCAAGGAATACTTCTTGCTTTGGTTTTTTTTTTTGCTAAAAATAGTAGCAGGACGAAACAAAAGAAAATTCAAGCAAAGAACAAAGATATGCGAACAGTAAGAAAAACAAAAACAAATAAAAAAAATTAACCTGTAAAAAAATCAAAAACAAAAGTAAATGAAAAGAAAAAAAAAACAAAAGAAAATCGACAACAAACCGAACGAAAAATTAAGTTTTCCGGACAAATCAAAAAGTTCGTAGAAAATAAAAGCAAACTAAACAAAACAGAAGTAAGTGATAATACGTTTATAAAAAAAAGTGAAAAAAGAAACGGAAGACGAAATGCAATGCATGAAACAAAAGAAGATCGTCAAGATGAACTATTCTTTCTTGTTTTTGGTTTTGCTGAAAACAGAAGCAGAAATGAACAAAAGAAAACTAATTTATCGTACAAAAATAATCAGAAACAAAAGAGAAATGAACGAAACAGCACAAAATACAAGGCATGAAGCTTAGAAAAAAAAAACAAAAGAAAATCGACATCACCAAGCTGAACGAAAAGGCAACAGTTTTTCGGACAAATCAAAAAGTTCCGTCTAACGGCAGAAAATGAAAGCAAACGAAAAGAAAACGGACGATGAAAAAAATTATTCAAAAACAAAAGATAATGAAGAAACAGCAACAAAATATTTGCAAGGCACGAAGCAAAAAAAAAAAAACAAAAACAAAAGAAGATCGACAACCCAAGCTAAACGAAAAAGCAAGAGTTCTTCATCAAAAAGTTCGTAGAAAATAAAATCTAACGGAAAACAAAAGATGATCACAACTGTGATGGACACAAAACAAATGAAAAACGATGAACTACGAGAAAGGGCTAATAAAATGTTGTTAGGTGTCTAACAACATTTTATTAGCTCGTAATTCATTAAGAGTATACAAAAGTAGCCCAAATCAGACGCCAGGCGATAAATAAGATTTTTAAACGCCAACAAATGCGTCTAAAATGTAGCCCAAATGGTGGAATTTTGCCCAGTCTGGCAACCCTGTCAGTGAATGCGAATAGCGGCGGCAAAAGCAGTGGCGTAACTGGAAGTCAAGCAACCGGGCTGCAACTTTTTTTTACTAAGTGTTTTTTAACGTTTTATTTATTATTAGCAATTAATAATTAAATACATTATGTTCTGGACGATTACTGGAATTGCGTGAGGACGTTCTTTACTCGATTTGCAGATTTTCAATAGACGGAACCTCTGTAAAAGCAAAATCGAGTACGAAATTTCCGTAATAGTGGTTACTTGAAAATTAAAAAAATTAATGACGTTTCCAGTATAACTGTTTTTTTAAAATAATTTCTTTAAATATGTAATTGTTGATTTCGTTAAAACTTTAAAGAACAAAAGAACGTTTGCCAAAGGTGCCAAGACTTGTCAAAATTTGAGGTTAGAAAAGGAAAATGTCTCAAATTTTTAAACAATGTTTAGTGTTAAAAATATAAAAACGATTTCATTGATCAATCAAATTCTTAATGAATCAAATTCAACTAAGGTGGTTAATCAAAATTAAATCGAAAATCAGTTTTCGCTGATCATCTGCTTTTTTCTATGCAAATAAAAATTTTGCAGAAATTAAAAAAAAAAACTCTTCGACACATTTTTAATAATCGGCACCTTTTTTGCAATCAGAAAAAAAAACATGTCGGAAGAAGGGACTCTAGAACCACCAACGTCCATGGTGGAGAACCTGCACATAGAAAACGGCAGCGCCAGTGGCGACCAAAACCCTCCGTCTCCTCAACCGTCCACCCCCACAAAATCAGGTTCTTTCGAGGAGGCCTTCAGGGCGTTCTCCAAATTCGGCGACCTCAAGTCCGACGGCAAACTCATAACCCTCTCGCAAAGCGACAAATGGTTTAAACAGGCGAAGGTGATCGACGGCAAGAAGATCACAACGACAGACACGGGAATCCACTTCAAGAAACTGAAAGCCGTCAAGCTGGGCATCGCAGACTACAAGAAATTCCTGGAAGACCTCGCCAAAGCGAAGAAGGTCGACCTGGATGAGATCAAAACGAAGTTGGCGAGCTGCAGCCAGCCAGGAGTGACGGGAGTTGGGGTAAGTGACTTTTTTTAATGCGCAGATATGTCGAAGAAAGGTACAACAAAAATTTAGATCGAGATTGTGGGATAATTTCAACACCTGGGGCCTAGAGTTATTCCAAGGACAATCCTTGTCTACGGTCGAAAGCAAAAAATAGTAGACAATTACAGTTTCCTCTAAATTTTTTTTCTCTAAAATCGTTTACCGTTTCAACGCGACTTCACTGATTTTACAACAGTTTTGAGCCTATCAAATCTGAAGGCTATACACATAAATATATAAGTATATCCAAAACTATATCCATGGCTATATAAATGTCAAAGTGTCATCTGTGAAGTCGTATTTAAACAGCACCGTTTTGGAAAAGGAAAAATTACAGGAAACTGTAATTGTGTGCTGTTTGCTTTCAATCTTCAAAGTTGTGTACTCGAAGGAGCTGTTAAAAATGTTCATTTTTTGAATGGGCGACTGATTCTGACTGTTTCGAACCATACTCTGGTCTATCGAATAGACATAGCGCTACCTTTTACTGTATTTTCAGTTGAATAAAACAACAGAGACCGTCAACAGACTGACGGACGCTTCGAAATATACAGGGACGCACAAGCAACGTTTCGACGAGACCGGAAAGGGTAAAGGAATCGCAGGACGAAAGGACCTTGTCGACAGCTCCGGTTACGTAACTGGTTACCAAAACAAGGACTCTTTCCGGAAGTCGTCGCCCCATTAAAAACCCACTCAATCAGAAAACCACTGACGGTTTTTGATACCGTCGCGCAAAAATCAAACTGACCACTTAACTCTTAACTATGTAGTTGTTAGGGAATTAATTTATTCCGGTTGTTCTTTACCCATGCAAGTTGGTATGATGGTTTGGTTACTATTGATATCCTTTCTCAAATATGCGTCTGATTATAACATGTGATCATAAAGTCTCAGGCTTTGGATGTGTGAACGCGAGTCTTTTCTCAGGTCATTTTATTAATCACACTGACGTATCATCTAGTATTTTGACATCTGTCGGTTAAACGAAATGTAATTCTGAGTAATGAAATGCTCTAAGAACAGAAATACATACATTTACACCTTCAAGGTCTACTACAGTGCTGGTATTGGAATTTTATGCTCACGTGACACACACATACGTAAATACAAGAGGTCTAAATACGTATTACCCTGATTTATTTTTGTAAAAACTGCTTTGCCTCTCGTTTATTTTTTTTTAAATAATTTTTAATGCTATGTAGTTAGGACGCACTTAAAAGGCTTTTAAGGTACTACAAACTTAATAGATTTATAGCTTCCAATTTAATGTATTCGCCACTGTGCGTTTAGAAATGATTGACAGGTGTTTGAATGTCGCGCTCTCCAAATTGTTTTTAAAAGTTGGTACTGATTGTCCATGGTACTAAATTTCTTGTACTGCTTTATTATATGCGCCACATGGGATAATTTAGATATTATTTAATTGTTTCTGCATGTTTATTTGACCGTTTTTCATTTCGGTAAAAGTGTTAAAAAGAAAAGCTTTTTTTGATAAAAGTGTACAGTCGAAATTAAAAAATGGTATGCAAAAACAGTTTCCTGTAATTTTATTGTTCTCTTTCTAAATGGTATTGTTTAAATACGACTCCACAGATGACATTTAAACAAGTCGAAAGCTTTCATCAAATTTGAGAAAGTTAAAGCATTTGTAAAATCCATGAAGTCTTATTTAAACAATATCATTTTAAGAGAGAACAATTACAGGAAACTGTTTTTTTGTCTAGTTTTTGCTTTCGACTGTTCGTAAACTACAGCACCAACATATAGGGTGAAAATTACTAATGTGACAGCGCGCCAAATTCAAACGCCCCTCTAACAATTCTAAACGCCCTCTAGTTATAAACCATGTGCTCTTTTAGGTGTTGGATTGCATTCGTCTCGCACAATTTCGCCTTCCAATAAAAAAAAAGTGTTTGTTCGTTTGTTATACACGATCTCGTGCATTTAAATTTTGTAGTTTTATAATAAATATGAAGATGTATTATTCTAAGGCGCTTATCCAATGTACCGCGACGTACTGTTTACTTATTTATTGTGATTGGTAGATTCGAGATATTATATATATTTAATAATGATAATAATACTTCAAATGACGATTGATATAATTGATAATAAAGGTTTATGTATTTGTCGGGGTGTTTTTTTGCTGGGAATATTTATTTAAGCGATAATTTTCCTGTTTAAAAAAAAATTCATTGAAAAACTTTACCAAATAATTGTGAAAGATATTAAATGAATTGGGAAAATGGTCTGAAAAAAAAGACATTATAAAAAAATAACAAAATAACAGAAGAAAACAGAATTTATTTAAATAAGAAGAAACAAAAATAATGAAACAAAGGAAAGAAGTGCAGAAACAAAATGTGGTCTGGGAACAAATGAAGTAAAAAAAAGACGTTGACAGCAACTGAAAAATCGATGGTTTCCGGCGCGATGTTCTTCCAAATCACAGTTTAATTTGTTTCTTTTCACTTCATTATTTTTTTGTACCATTTTGTAAGTAGTTTGGAAATAGATATGTACATGACTTCCGACAAAAAACCCTTTCAAAATCAAATGAAGCGTTCATTTGTTTTTTTGTAAATCATTATCACAATTTTTTCAATTTTTGTCTTGGATTTTCTTTGTACTCAAGAAAAATCATCGATTTCCAATGGAAATCCTTTCAGATGCAGTATCCCCAAAAAAATAAACGGAATTTGAAAAAATGATAATAAACTTAAGAAACTTTTTTTTAGTTTCAATTTTTTTTCAGGTTCAGTTTTAATTATTTGTAAGTAAACACACTTTTCTGTTTCAAACTGAAAAATTGTGTCATCAATTTGTGTAAAATTTTTTTAAAATGTATTATATGAAATATCCGTCTTTTTTTTTTTTGGCAGTGCAAATCAAGCTTTCACGTGTTCGTTATTGGCACTTTATGCTGTTTCTTCTTTTGTTCTATGTTGGCGATTGCTCTGGAAACACCGAACTTTTTTCACTTTTTTCGTTCGCCGTATTCTTATTCGCATTTCGGCGTTGTATCTCTGTTTCTTCTTTTGTTTTCTTGACTTCGAACAATCCGCCTTTTGTTTTCTTAATTGTCTTTTATTTTTTGTTTCTTTTTGTCGCGCACTAATTGTTCACGTTACAACTTCTTTTGTTTCATTCTGTTGACGATTATGTTTTCTTACACTTCCGCTTTTAAAATGTCAACTTTCTTTTGTTTTCTTGACTTCGAACGATCCTCCTTTTGTTTTCTTAATTGTTTTTTTATTTTTGTTTCTTTTTGTCTCGCAATAATTGTTTACTTCTTTTGTTTCATCGTGTTGACGATTATATTTTCGTACACTTCCGCTTTTAAAATGTCAACTTTCTTTTGTTTTCTTGACTTCGAACAATCCGCCGTTTGTTTTCTTAATTGTCCTTTCTTTTTTGTTTCCTTTTGTCGCGCATTAATTGTTCACGTTACAACTTCTTTTGTTTCATCCTGTCGACGATTAAATTTTCGTACACTTTCGCTTTTAAAATGTCAACTTTCTATTGTTTTCTCGACTTCGAACAATCCGCCTTTTGTTTTCTTAATTGTCTTTTTATTTTTTGTTTCTTTTTGTCGCGCATTAATTGTTCACCTTACAACTTCTTTTGTTTCATCTTGTTGACGGTTATGTTTTCTTACACTTCCGCTTTCGAAACCTTTCTTTTGTTTTTCTTTTTCTTTTTAACGTTGTTTCTTTCAGTTCTTCTTTTTCTGTTTCTTCTTTCGTTTCCTTATCGTCCTTGATGTTGGCTTGGCATCTTCGATTTTTTCGGGTTTCTCTTTCTTCGCATTTTATTCGAGTTTGCGATGGAACTAAAATTCCACCGCTTATTTAGAAACGTCGATCTTCTTTTGTTTGTTTTTATCGCTTTTGATTTTTTAATAATCCGTCATTAATTTTTTCTTCATTCTTCCTTGTTCTTTGTTTAATTTTTACTAATCCGGGGGTTTCTTTTTCTTTTTTCTTCGTGTCTCTTTAGTTCTATCTCGTTAGAAACGTCGATCTTCTTTTGTTTTCTTTTATTGGTCTTGATTTTTTAATAATCCGTCGGTAATTTTTTCTTCGTCTTTCATCGTTCTTAATTTAATTTTTTACTAATTTTCAATCAATAAAAAAATATCCTCCGCTTTACGAAAGCCGATCTCTTTCTGTCTTTTTTTTTCGTTAGCCGTTTCTTCATTTTTAATTTAATTTTAATTATTACGGTTGGTTCGTTTTTATGATCCTGGATTTTGGGACAATCGAATTTTTCCAAGTTCTTTCGTCTTTCCCCAGTTTTCTTTATTTGTTTCAATTATTTCAATTCATTTTTGACTTGCGCGCAATTTAGAGATATTCTTTGAAAAAAAATCACGGATCATGAATAGTGACAACCGAAAATAGAAATATTACAGAAATAAAATAATTAAATTCGGAAAGTTAAAGTTCAAAAAGAAAAAAATATCGCTCCAACACAATCAGGCTTAAGCGATCACTTTGAATTTGGAAATTAAAAATTATCGAAATTAATTAACAATGAACAATCGACGTTTCGCTGTGCGCTCTGCAGCTTCCTCGGGATAAGAAAAAACGATGGACGACGGTCGCGGAAGCCTTCAAGTTAAAATAAGAAAAAAATGTTCATGTTCAGCGGCGGACAAGAAAGCAGTCGATTTTTTTAATGATAAAAAAGTAAACGGTACTTTCTGAACAGATCACTTTCGTCATTAGAGAACAGAGGCCGCTGTTTATAAGCCTAAACTATTGCAGCACTTGCTCCAATGATTACAATTACTTGGGCGTTGCCTTTGTATTGGAACCTCCTCATTCGATCTTTTAGACCTTGAGTATGAGTAAATTTTTGGAGTGGTTGATGCTAGAATTTTCTAGTGTCGACCTTTTTTTATTTTAAATAAATAAATAAATCAGTTACTAATTTCTTTTTAATAAATATCTCCCTTACAAACTTTAAATTGCCACGTGCGACCTCTGTCTTCTGAGTATTACAATCGGTAGCCGACACAAACATGCAAACCACCAGCAAGTAGCTAAACAAACACATGAAATAAAATTCTGACTGAAGTTTTATAACAATTTTTAATGACCTTTTTTAATCTTCTCCAAGTTTCAGTTTTAAAGCACTTTTTAAGAAGTCTTCGCGACACTTACAAATACTTTCTAATAGTAAATTTAGTGTGAATTAAAATACTAAGAAAAAAATTGATATTAATTACAATTACATTAAATAAGTCATTTTATAAATGAATGCAGCATACAAACCTTTTTTTTTTGTGTCTCAAGCGATAACGGCAAACAATAACTATTTATAGAACTAGTAAACTGTACTGTTGAAATGGAACGGTTCCATCGTTAGAGAACAGAGGACGCTGTTTACAAATATAAACTGTTACAGCTCTTGCTTTAATGACAACGGTCTTCTACAACTTCTACGTTACTGACCTATAAATTCAATAATTGACCTTGAAAGAATTTTTGGAAAAGGCCCTTTGTTGTTTACGCTGGGCCTTATAATCAACAACAAAACAGAATATTTGAGGTGGTGATTGGTGGTTTAATAAATAACCAGTAATTCTAAACATTTTACTCATATGAGTGAGGTTGTTGAAAGTGATAATTAAAATTCGAATATGGGATTTTTTTCTGAATTTCATCATAAAAAGTGCCTTTCGAAATGTATCAAATTCCCCCCCTAACAGTTTTATTATTTTATTTTTATTATTTGTGGTCAATATGCGTGTAGGTATTACAGAATCCCAAAAGAAATCTTTTAATGATAAGATCAGTGACGTATGTAGAAGTCACGCCGTTGGGTTTCAACGTCTTTCATTATTTTTATTATACAGGGTGTAAAGTTATGTTTATAAAAAAAAATTGAAAGGATGATTCCTGCACTGAAGTTAAGCAAAAAGTTTTTTTGAAACATGCGGTCAAAAATTCGATAATATACAGTAGTGGTAAAGTTAGATTTTTGTTTAGTTTTAATGTAAGTTTTTTATTTTTATTTTACCTGATATATTTTATACAATAATTGAATGAAATAAATTTCATACAAAACAGTTTTAAATTAGGCGGTATTTTGTACTTACAATGTTACAAGTTAAAATATTTTGTTTTCTGCTTATCACCTGAAAACTCTCTCATCTCTGTACCAAATTTTATTCAATTATTGCAATTCTATGAAGTAAAATTTTACGCCACACGCTTTTTTTCTACTTTAAATCACCACAAGAATCACTCCTTTAATCTTTTTCCCAATAATTTTAGGTGACAATATCGGCCACCTTGTAACTATTGAGGCATACATTCCTCAATAGTTACATACATTTATGTGAAGTTCTTACTGACAATATTACTGTAACCTAAAATACACTCTGGATTTACAAGAAAAGGGAAACTTAAAAAATATATTTAATTGTTTTATCGATGAGACTTCGATATTTAACAAAAAAAAATTAGAAATCAAATTGAAGTAAAATTTTCTAATTTATGTTTTTTTCCTTTTGGCACTTAGCAGCTTAATCTTGGTTCATTCTGTTTTTTTTTTTTTTTTGAGTGATGACAAAGGCTGTCAACATTTTAAGTTAACAAAGAAGAAACATACTTTCGGAAAAAAGAAAAAATCAACATTTTTTCTGGGTATTTTATATTATATTATTATATTTTATTTAATCATAGTTCGTTTTACTGTTGAACATGTATTTTATATTAATGCCTTTTGTATTATTTAGTTGGACTGAAAACCCTAAAACAAATGAATCTCCAAAGGAAGGAAAACTCGACGAAAACAAAAGACAAAAAGCGTCACCCAACAAAATGTGAAAAGTAAATTAGATAAAAATAAACAAAAGATAAATCGAAGCATAAAATGAATTAAAAAAACAGAAATGCCACAATGTTAAGAAGAACAAAAAAGTGAGGAGTCAAAAAAAAGAAAAGAAAGAAGAAGAATAGAAGAGAAATATAAAGTAGAAAATGAATTAAAAAAATACGGAAGTACGATGATGGACAAAAAATGAAAATAGACTCAAGTTTCTGCAAATAAATACAAACTCGTATGAAACAAAAGGGAACTGTAAAACCGAGTCAAAATAAAACGAGGAAAAGAAGATTAATGCGAAAAACAAAAGAAAAAATAGACGAACGAGTAGCCAAAAAAATTAATAAATAAGAACCGACAATTCTCCGGCCGAAAATTTTTGCAAGTCTAATCTTAGTTCGTTTTACTGTCGAAAACAAAAACAAAAGACAAAAAGCGTCAACCAACAAAATGTGAAAAATAAATTAGATAAAAATAAATAAAAGATTAATCGAAGCATAAAATGAATTAAAAAAATAGAATGCCACAATGTTAAGATGAACAAAAAAGTGAGGAGTCAAAAAAAAAGAAAAGAAAGAAGATGAAAAAAAACAAAAGAAGATCGACTGCTTACATGAATAAAACCACAAACAAACGAATTTCCAGACGAAGGAAACTAGAAGAAAACAAAAGACAACTGTAAAAAAGTATCAACCAATAAAATGTGAAAAATCAATTAGATAAAAATAAACAAAAGAGAATTATAAAGTAGAAAACGAATTTAAAAAAAATACAGAAGTACGACGATGGACAAAAAAATTAAAATAGTCTCAAGTTTCTGCAAATAAATACAAACTCGTATGAAACAAAAGAGAACTGTAAAACCGAGTCAAAATAAAATGAGAAAAAGAAGATTAATGCGAAAAACAAAAGAAAAAATAGACGAACGAATAGCCAAAAAAAATTAATAAATAAAAACCGACGATTCTCCGGCCGAAAACTCCAAGTCAAGAAACTGGCAGGAAGCAAAAGGACAAAATAAAAGAAACGAACCGTGAATAAGATTCTTTAATAACAAAACAAAAAAACAAAAAAGAATGAACAAATATGAAATGAACGAAAAAGAAAAGAAAAGAAAAGAAAAAGACAACGCTCGAAGTGTTAACGTCTTATAACACCTAAATCAGAGTAGCGCCATGGATGAAAATTATTGATCGCGGGGTATATTATTTTCTCTGTCATTATGCGAAGAAAACAAAAACAAACAGGCGCCAAATATGTCTAAAACGTAGCCCAATTGGCGAAATTCCGCCCAATTGGCCAAATTCCGCCCAATCTGGCAACTTTGATATAGGCCCAGAACCTAGGCCGTCTAGGCAATCTGGGGACATTCTTAATACCAACTCCACTCTATTAAATTTGCTCGCGTAATGAATTACAAAGACAAATTAATTTTATGGAGAGTTCTTCGTCTTATCTTATTATTTGCTGTTTGCATCAATAAATTATTATCAAAAGGAATTCTTGTCACAACAGAAGGGGTTTTTCAATCTCACACGTTGGCATCATTGATTGACCAGCAAGAAATGTCAAATTTAAATGCATAACCTAACAATTTAATGCTGTCACTCCCACGTATTTTTTCGAAACGACTGATTAACAAGGTATTAAAAATGAACGTCTTCACTCAGAAATTGAACCCGATCACGGGACAGTCCGATTGGATCGTGCAAAACCAGGACTACGATTTCCATCAGGAGGTTGCGAGGTCCTCCTTCGCGGACATGCTGCACGACACCGACAGGAACAAGAAATATGATCTGGCGATTATATCAGCTGTTAAACACATGCATTCCAGGGGGAAGGAAGCGAATGTTCTCGACATAGGAACCGGCACAGGTCTGCTCTCGATGATGGCCGTGCGGGCAGGGGCCGACAGTGTTGTTGCTTGCGAGGCATTCATCCCAATGAGCCAGTGCGCTGAAAAAATTATACAACTGAATGGCTTTGCCGGTAAAATCAGTGTTGTGCCGAAGCGCTCCACCGAATTAACGATCGGGGAAGACTTGAAGTTCCGGGCTAATATTTTAGTCACCGAGGTCTTTGATACTGAGTTAATAGGCGAGGGGGCGTTGAGCACATTTAAACACGCCCATGAACACCTTCTAGAATCAGATTGCATCGTAATTCCACAATCTGCAACTGTATACGCTCACATCATCGAAAGCCCTTTCGTTTTAAACTGGCACAAATTCAAAGACGTCTATGATGAAGACGGGGGGTGTTTGCTAAAAGTGCCTGACTCGGTTAAAGACTGTCCAGGAGCAGCCGCCGTGCATGATGTCCAACTAAGTCAATTACCTTGTGAATTTTTTAACACGATCGTCTCTCCGCAGCCGGTGTTTCAGTTCGATTGGTCTGGAAAGACGCCGTTCATTTACGAACGGTTCACAATCAACACGTTCAAAGCCGAGCGTGACGGAACCGCCCAGGCAGTGTTCATGTGGTGGGAACTCAAAATGGACGTCGACCACAAAATTATATTGAGCTGCGCCCCATCCTGGGCAAGACGTGACTTTAATTCCGAAAACAACGACGTCCCATGGAGGGATCACTGGATGCAAGCAATTTACTACCTCCCCAAGGAAATTAGAGCCCGCAAGGGGGATGAGTTGAATCTCATCAGCTGCCACGACGAGTTCTCCGTGTGGTTCAACCTGCGTGACGACTTGCGAGTGACCGACGCGGATTACATCCGGCCATTTTGCCACTGTAATGTGCACATAGCTTACCCGAGGACTAGGATCGGGCAGTTAAATGACGGAACGCGAAGCAAAAAGTTTCTGTCTCTGCTTCAGAAACACGTGAACAAAGACAGTGTTGTGTTGATATTGAGTCACGGGTTTTACCATGCGTTGGCCGTCGAGAAATTCGGGGCCAGACGCGTTATATGCGTGGAATCGAACATGCTCTCGAGGGCCCTCCTCAAGAATTTCATTCAGTTCAACGAATTGAGTCGCGTGGAAGTTGTGGAGTCGGTCAGGGATTTGCGTGGGCTTGGGGAAGCTGATAGGATTAATCTGGTGTTCGGGGAGCCGTATTTTACGACGAATATCCTGCCGTGGGATGGAATTTTGTTTTCGTATTTGTTGGGGGAGTTTCGGTTTTACTGTGAGGATGATGTGAAGGTATTTCCTAAGAGGGCTGTTATTAGGGGAGTTGCTGTTGAGTTTAAGGACTTGTATAAGATACGGGCTCCGCTGGGAGAGTGCCAGGGTTTCTTGATGAAGCCCTTTGATGATCTTATTGAGGTAATTTATTTTATATACAGTAAAATGTGCAAGTTGAATAGAAATGAATTGGAAAAGAAAAGCATGGAGTGAGAGAGACGGGCTAGCTACCAAAAGCATGTACGAATCTTTCCAAATTTAAATAAAAATTATGTCATGTAGCAAGCTCTCTCTCATAGTCTAATTTCAAACTCCTGTCCACTTGAGGGTGCACTTTAAGCTACAATTTGGGTTCGTGCCGGTATTTATAAAATCAGTTAATTTCTACAGGGGTCAATCAAATAAAAACGGAATTTTTTTGTTTGTAGGTATGGACGTTCAAGAAAGAAAGTGAATGTATGCACAGTGAAGGAGTTGCTGAATTCATTTCTTGCTCTCTAGGGTGCAGTGAATTGAGAAAGCAGAAAATGAAGCAGTCAGTCTTGCAGAATGTCAACAAAAAATATATTTTTCTTTTGTACTTTAAGGCCGCCTTAGGAATAAATCATCTTTGGTTAATCTGCATTCAATTAATCACAAAAAAAAAATAACTTTATAAGCATGTTCATCATTATTCAAATTTCTTGGAAAGACATCGTCGTTAACTAAACCACAACCACCTCAAGTAGGCCAATTTCTCACCAAATTAATCAATTTATATTCCGTTAAGGTATCGTCGAGCATCAGCGATGACAACATAGAAGCCCAACCTTTATGGGAATACCCATCCAAGGCGCTAAGCCAACCGCTGGACATTGCAGTTTTCGACTTGGAAACTCTCTGCTTACACGACGAAACAATGGAAACACACGCGACATTTAAACTCGAAGGGTAATTATGATTCACAGTTTCAAAAATGACTCACGCAAAACAAAAATGCTTTCATTGATTGATAGCTCTGGGAAATGTAATGGCATAGCTTTGTGGGTGGATTGGGTAATGGAGGAGGAGGCCCCAAAATGCGTCATATCAACAGGCCCGACGATTCCGATCGAAGTGGGCCGAAAAATCGAGTGGAACAGACATATCAGACAGGGGGTGCACCTGATGAACAACAGGGGGGATTCCCCGAGCGAAATTAACTGCGCCTTCAAATTCGACCACAAATTCGGAAGCCTAGGTTTCAAATTCTATTAGTTATATAATTTTGTACATATCTTTTTTTTTAATATAATGAGAAAAGTTCGTATTTAAATTATTAATCATTTACGTGGGGGGAATTTCTTTCTCCATCCTGGTAAGGATGATGTTCCGATCGGTGTCCGAGGGCGGCCCTCCGAACTTGCCCGTTTTCAACCTGGCCCTCAAATCTAAGCATCTCACGTCGGTCATGAGCGATTGACATTTGTTGCCTAGGTCCCTGTCGATGGCCACCAGCTGGTCTTCCAGGGCGTTGTAAGTCGCCTTGGCGCAGTTTATTTTATCGGCGAGGTCCCTTTGGGTTTGGGCGAGCTGCAGCATTTCGTCTTTGAGCCCGATTTGCGGTTCGTCCCAGGCCAGTTCGAAGCCGGGCCTGTAACATCTGTTTTCCAGTCGAGTTTCGCAGAGTTTTCTTGCGTCGTCTTTGTCGTTGAGCGCTTCCTCCAGCGTCTGGATTTCCTTCTGCACCTTTTCCATTTCCTCCCTCATCTTCAGCTGTTGCCATTCCAGCTCATTTCTGGCCCTCTGGGTTTCGTAGATGCGCTTGCGCAAGGTGAAGTCGACGTAATCACGCTGGGCCCTCATGTCGTTTCTGGCGCGTTCTCGAATTATGAAAAGAGCCTCGCGCAGCTTGTAAGTGTCTTCCAGCTCTTTGTCGGCCAGAAGTTTCGTGTACTTCGAATGCTCCAGCCAAGTTTCATAAGGAATTGAACTGTTGGAGAGAAAAGTGAAGAAGTATAAAGAAGAAGAAGTTTGGGCTACTTACGTTTTAGGAATGCGTGCTGGATCGGTCTTGTAGCTGATGTTGGCGCAAGTTCTGTCAAGTGTGAGTTGGTCTTTATCGATTTCAATGGACTCGTTCTTGTCATTTATATCCAGCGTTAGCTTGAAACGGACTTCCTCCAGTCTGTTCAGCTTTTCCCAAGCAGATTGACATCTTTCTATGAGGAGTTTCTTTACTGTCTCTAAAACGCACAGTTCCTACAAAAAAAAGTTGACTTTGTAGACTTATTTAGGAATTCAAAAAATATGCGGAAAGAGTGAGGTGGCATAGATCGCGATTTTTAAAACACGGAAAGCTTACTTAGAAAAAAATAGGTAGTTAAAATAGTTCGTACTTTCGTTCTGAGATGGCGCTGTGCGCAGTGTACGCACTTTGTGGCAAACAAGATTCACTGAAAAATTGGGAGCATCAGAACAGAGCTTACAATTTAATAGATCCAAACGTTTGGTTTTTTAAAACTTAAACTAAAAATTGTAGTTAGAATAGTTCGTAATTTGATTTTGAGATGGCGCTCCACTTACAATAAGTCAAATGAGTAAATTTAACGCGAGCTAAATTTACCGCAATAAATAGTTTAGGGAGTCGGGAACTGGAATCTCAAAAAAGTAAAAACAAAGTAACAGAGTTGAAATATCACGCAGTGCGGCAGAGAGATGGCGCTCCTAGCAAAACAAGTCACGGGAGGATTTTTGTTTCGCGGAAGAACGAAGGAGTGACGGGAGAAAAGACGAATCAAAGAATAGAACGTACATACAATTAATTAATACGAACGGTTGTAATCGAATTAATTAGGAATATCGTGGAGAGATGGCGCCACTCTCTTCTGCACAAATGAGAGCGTTCTGTTTCGTTTTTCTTTTACGAACGTATACTTATAGTGATTTACGAAAAGACTGCACGCTAATAACGAACCAAAATAGTACAGAGTAATGCAGATAGATGACGCTTTTCTTTCGTTAAAAAACCTAATTTCCCTGCGCCGTTTTCCTCGTACCAAAATTTACAGCCGCTTAGGAGACTTTAGAATTCAGAAAAATTAGGATGCAATGTAGAAAAGAGTTACAAAGTGATATACAAAATTGCCCAGAGATGGCGCTGGAAATTATCGTTTTCGTGAAAACTCAAGCGATTTCAAACTTAATTAACTTTTTAGCTAAATACTAATAATATTCTTAGCAATATTTAGGAATTTTATTCCAAGTGATTCTCGCGGTACGGTTCATAGATGGCGTTACTTGCAAACAAAACGAAATCTTCTGCTAATTTTCGTATTTTTGAAGCAGATACAAATTCTTTTTTTCTTTGGAAATCCAGAGAAATTAAGACTCAAAATTCGACTGCCTCTTCAAAATGATTGTCAATGTAATTCAGAGATGGCGCTGCTTGTCAAATAAAGGAAAAAATCATTTTCATATTTCCGTGAAAGGAAGAAAGTGTTTTCGGTCGAGAGAACCGTCTGCCTTTCGTAATTCTTGTAAATCTTCCAAATGAATTCCAGTGCGATTCAGAGAGGGCGCTGTTCGCGTGCAAGAAAAGTTGTCATTTTTTTTTTAGAAGAACGAATTTTTTTAATCAAAAAATACAGTCTCGACGAAGACGCAAATACGGAATACCTATTCAAAATGATTTTCAAAGGGATTCAGAGATGGCGCCACTCGCAAATAGAAAACAGTTAGTTTTCGGTTCATTTTTATGTTTTCGTTGTTCTTCGTTCAGACTTCTTTTTCGAGCATCCTTGAACGACATCGTCCAAGTCCAACAGAATTCAGAAACATCGCGACTCTGAGAAAGAAGAAAACAGCCATTTTGGTAAGGAATTAAAATATTTTTTGGTTGAAAATGATTGCGGGTGGGATTCGAAGATGGCGCCACTTCCGAACAGAAAAAGTTTTCAGTATACTTTCATGTTGTCAGGGAAGTAAGAAGTTGAGAGTAACGATTGTTGTATGTTCTTGAAGCACTTCATCAATGTGAATTAAAATTGAATTGAGAGATGGCGTTGCTCGCAAAGAAAAAATATTCATTTCATTTTTATGAGGATAACGTATATAAAATTGTTGTGATGATGATGATAGATGAAGAAGGCGCAACATCTTGACACTTCATAGTTGAAATAATTGTCAATTGGATTCAGAGATGGCGCTGTACACAAACACGGTAAACAAATAGAAATTTGAAATTGAGTTGAAGTTGAGAGTAACGTTTTTTAAATATTCTTGAAGCTCTTCGTCAATGTGAATTAAAATTGGATTGAGAGATGGCGTTGCTCGCAAAGAAAAAATATTAATTTCATTTTTATGAGGATAACATGTATAAAATTGTTGTGATGATGACAATAGATGAAGAAGGCGCAACATCCTGACGCTTCATAGTTGAAATAATTGCAAATTGGATTCACAGATGGCGCCGCTGTATACAAAAACGGCAAACAAAAGAAATTTGAAATTCAAATCCACGTTTTTAAAAAAGAACTTTTTCGTTCCTCGCTGACGTCACATCGTAAACAGATACAGGATGAAATTATTCAAAACGAAACGGCTTCTGTATTTAATATGTGATAGTGCCGAGAGATGGCGTTTCCTTGCAAAAACTAGAAGATTTACGCATAGAAGACGCTGTATATTAATTTTTTGACAATTTCTTAATTGTCATTGGGTGAGCGTAGAATTTTTTTGAAATATTTAACTCCAAATAAATCGAGATCAATTTTCTTCTTCTTTCTTTTTTGTTTCTGTTGTACGTTGTGGAACTTATTTTAATTTTCTTAACCTTTTTCAACTCGGTATCCCCATCGTCGTAAGTCAACTCAACTCCCAGCCTACAATCCCTCATCGAAATGCATTCCGAGACGATGCTGATGGGAATCCCCAGCGCGTCGAACTCCCTCTCCGTGGACTGCTTCTCCTCCCGAAGGCTCGTCATTTCCCGTTCAACTCGGTCAAGGCACGCCTGCAAGGTGGCCTCCCACCTGGACATCTCGGTGATGCGATCGGCGAGGCGGGCGTTGTTGTGGTACGTGTCCCATTCGGTCTTGATTCTGGTCTCGTTGCGCATCTGCCTCGCCTCGTGACGAAGGTTGAAGGCGTCGTTGCGACGCGTGTCGTTCGTCTGCTGGTTTTCCCATTGCTTCGCGTACCAATCGGCCAGGCCGATATGGGCGATGGGTTTTTCGAACGTCACCACCGACGATTGCATCTTCTCGCTGCAAGAAAACACATGGGATTTACTTGCGAGGTTTTTCTGATTAGGAAAGAAAGCTCAAGGTTATCGTCAGAAATAAATCGGTACACTGTCGCTTATAAGTATTTATCCACGCAGGGTTGCCAGATTTGCACAAAATTTGGTACTTACGTGTAGGTGTAGAAAGTATGGTTCTTAACCTTAGTTTTATGAAATAATTACCGATTGATATTAATTGTAGATGACTCATTCTGTATTGCCTGCAATTAGGGTTCCCAACCCTCTCGGAATGTCCGGGAGAGTCCCGAAATAATGCACCTCCCGAGCTCCCGGGATGCAACAACTTCTCTCCGGATTTTTTAAAATAAAATTAATTGTCACGACATCTAATGACGGAAATCCCTTTCCAGAATTAAAAAAAAGCTTGTCATGTTTGTTGTTGTTTTCATTCCTGTTTCTAATGCTTCTTGTGAACGCGTATTCAGTACGATGCAGGAATGAACAAGGAAAGAAAAGAAAGAGAATGAACACATTTTTAGCATAAGGAGAATTACAAATACTACAAAATTTTGCAGAGAATATGAAACAAATAAAAAAGCTATTTAAAAAAATTAAAAAAAAAATTAACTACAAAATTTTGATTTGTCGTGTAAAATCTTTTAGGATTATATACTGAAAATAAATATTAGATGCTTGTCCAAAGCAATGTAAATATAAATTTAAAAATAAAAACTAACAAATTAGCGACTTCCATCCCCCCCCCCCTATTTGTTCAAATCTTCCCGGGGTTGGTTCTTTCGAAAGTTGGTAACCCTACCTGCAATGTTGCTTGCATAACGTATGATAACCATTCTTAGGTCGGTCGTTTGTTTGGTCGTCGTCATGGTTACGCTAAACGAGGACCATAATAAATTAGGAAAGTGGGCGGTTCTAAAGCTGGCGCGAAATTTGAAACGGAGTCTTGTACTGTAAAAATGCATGGGTTGTATCAAACAGACTGAAAACACTCGATTCACAGAGAGCTGTTGTGTAAACTTTTGCTTATCACTAAAACTTCAATAAAATTATTTTAGTTGTGCTTATTGTACGTAATTAACTAATTTATTTGTAATTAAAAAAATGTACAAAATGCTTGTCTGAGCTTAGTTCAGCTGCAGGTTAACAAACCATTAATAAACATAACCTAACAAAACAAAATAAAAAATAAATATGTTTGAAAGCATGCAATGAGTTTGTCAAGAATTTGCCAATACAATGTACAAAATACCAACTTATAAAAGTGTAATATCTTGTTTAATTTCGTTGCCTTAAGATTCTTAAATGTTAGGTTATGTTCAGGTCACAGTAAATGACTTAGCTCCGCCTTCTGTGACGTTTACTTTCCTAGTCTGTTGTAATTCCAAGAATATTAATTTATTTCGAAAATGGCGCCAAAACATTGAAGTAGTTTCCTGTTATAATTTTGGACTATGAAGTTTCATTTGTAATAGATAGAGGGTACCACGTGAATGTGACATTTTTTTTTATTATTTCTGTATTAAAAGGTTTTTTTTAAATATTTTGCACCCTATCTACAGGGTTTATTTTAGGAGCTACAAAAAAACTTTAAATGCAGGAGTTTTAGGGTTTTATGTCTATTATCTTTCAGAGTTATCAGAAGAAACAAAAGAGCATCACAAATTGGAGAAAAAAGTATAATTTTTATTTTTCTTAAATGGAACGCCCTGTATATTGTTGCCTATGATGCAAGACCATATTTTCCTGATTTCAAAAATCTATAACATGTTGATATTTGGAGGGGTCGTTCTAGAAGTAATTAAGTTTAAAATGTCCGCATATTGACGTTTAAAAAATCAAGACGGCCTGGAAAGGTGCTTACAAAATTTCTAAATGGCTGCTTTTGTTAGAAAAAAAACAATAGAAATTCGATTACTGGAAACTTTACACAATGGATTGATAATAAAAAAAAACAAAATTCCAGGCCACCTTAATATTTTAACCGTTAATTCATTGATATTCTAACCTCAAATATCTCATAAACGGCTCTTCCAAATATTAACATATTATAACGAGTGTCTAAATAAAAATCTGGTCAAGCAGGCTACGACCGAGAATGTGTTCGCTGCACGAACGTCGCTTCTAAGTTCATGTGCGAAGCTGTCAGATGTAACGTCAAAATTTGCTGTTGAATAATCACGTTTTCTGTTACTTTTACTTAATTATTTTTTATAAATGATGACATGTTAATTTTTGGAAGCCTATTTAAGTTATGTTTACATTTAGCTGGACACTGAAATAACTTTTAATGAATTACCACATGAGGGTTTATGTCTTTGCTGAAAATACGAAATTATCTGAGACGTACAGCATTTGTTTGTGAATTTTTCCACAGCCTGCTTGACCAGTTTTTTTATTTAGATACTCGTTATATATTTGAAATCAGAAAAATATGATCTTTCATCCTAGCAAACAATATATCTATAGAATGTTCCATTTAAGAAAACAAAAATTATATTCTTTTCTCCAATTTTCGATGCGCTTTTGTTTCTTATGATAACTCTAAAACATAGTAGGCGTAAAACCGTACAACTTTTGTATATAAAGTATTTCTCTGGTCCCTAAAATAAACCCTCTAGATATGGAGCAAAATATTAAAAAAAAAACCCTGTATATAAAATTATTATTAAACATAGCTAAAACAGCGACATCCTACAATCGCTTTTTGACCTAACATTGCAAAAACGATTTGCAACAAATTATTAATGTTTTTACAAAACAAAAAAAAAACACGTAATTTGAAATGTTTTAAATTCTACCGCCTTTCAGGTCAGATCTACCGCATTTGTTAGGTCACATCTACCGTAACTATTTTTCTACACTTGGCAACACTGACAGGTTGGTAACCCTGGAAACCCTCTTATCGAACAGATTTCAAAAAGCTCCGTTGTACATATAGAATGATTGCATATCATATTGAATGATTGCATATCTGGACTCCGTTGCATTTCTGTTTCTATTTCATTAGACCGTAATAGGACCTTACCGACCGTTTTGTAGCCGGCAAAATATTTCGTCCAATAATTACTGGGTCTGGTACAATTCGGTCGTGGTACGGTCCTGTGTCGGACGGACTCAATTCATGCTAGTGCCTGCTCATATAAATTTACGGGAAGAATGTTTTTTTTTATTTGCATGTGCTGGCACGGTTACGGTCCTGTTACGGTTAGGTTCGGTGGGTGGAGACCTTAAATTGACGGAGAATCATACTAGCTTGAAAGTGAGAAAGGACAATGGACTGATAAATCCAAATTTAAAATTTATGGCTTACGAAGACAAGTGTATTCTTGTTCAAACCAGTGATCTTTGTTGAAGGGGGCGTGTTTATAATGTAATGATTTGGGGACAGTGGCGGCTCGTCGAGGTGGACAAGGGATCCTATTGAAGTTGCACGTTCCGGTTCCATGTCAGGATGGCCCCGGAAAACAGATTTATTTAGTAAATGCACTCCATCTCTACTTTTGCAATTGAGGAGTAGAAGTAACAAAGGGGCTAAGTGCCAAGAAACTAAATTCGAGCAATTGACAAATACGACATCATTAAAAAAAGAGCAGTTCGCCCGTTTCACAGGATGCACGTAGAACCTTCTCGCGCCAAAATATCGTTTTTTTGGAAAATTGGCACTTAGCCCCTTTGTTGTTGTTACTTCTACTCTTCAGTTGTTGCCCACCCGTAGTTAATCATCACCAGCCGCCACTGTTTGGGGGACGTTTTGCAAGAAAACATTTTTTTCTGTGCTGTTTTACTTTCTTATCATTTTTCAAATCTTCGCGCAATTTGGATAAATTAAATCATTCTTTTAGTACCGCTCATTCAATTAAATTCCCAATCAATGTGGGCTATGGCTTCAGTGTTTTCTCTCCGAAATGTTTGGAACACTGACAGTTTAAATTAAATAAATTTCAAATTGTGATACATTGTACTTTCAATTTATAAAATGTTAGAATTACTGCACAATTTATGTATTATTGAAAGTTATTTTGCAAACTGGAAAATGGTTACTGTCACTTATTGACAACTCTCCTCTCACTCTTGGTGACTCTTGTATTAAACGTGTTGCCAACACTATCAAAAAATTCAGGACCTGCTTTGATTGGGAATTCATTTGAAGACACGGTATTTCGATGACAGTCCGGGGACAAGTAAATACTTACAAGCGATAGTGTATGTAACGTATATGTAATCATTAAAACCTGAAATGGAATTTAAGTCAATATTTTATGTAAAACTTCTTTCTGCATGTATGTATGTATAAGCAGAACAAACAAATTTAATTCTTCCTAGTAAAATCGTTGGAAGAATTTCAGACGCGCCCATCTTAAATATAAATAGATTTTTTTTCTAGACTGTTGTTGCTAATTGAGTGCAGCACAGTATGAATAAATTTGGAAATTTTGTTTCTGCAAGTGCCAGTTGGTTTTACCTGAGCGATTTTGAAATTGTTACTTGTTTAATCATCCCAAGAACTTCCCAATGATTCGAAGAATGATTAAAGAAATTATTACTAAAAGATCTGAATATTAACATGTCGATAAATTCAGAACAGTGGAAGGTCTTTTTATTTTCATATATTCATTGTATGAAGGTAATAGGAGGGTAGGAGTTATGGTGACAGTGACAGTGAAACATTGAGCGTTCGTACAATTTTCATAGTGTCCGTTAAAACTTAAAAACAGTTTTTATATAATAGAATCGAAAGCAAAATATAGTGGACAATTACAGTTTCCTGTAATTTTTCTTTCACCTAAATGGTACTGTTTACGTACGACTTTACGTGTAATATTTAACAATTTTGAAAGCTTTCGAATTGGACAAACTGAAAATTGTTCTAAAATCAGTGAAGCAAAATTACAGGAAACTGTAATTGTCCACTATATTTTGCTTTCCATCGTAGTTTTTAAGAACGAGTCTGTTAAAAGTCGAAAGTCTTCGGATACAAATTACAAATGTTAGTAATTAACACAAAATAAAACCGAACTTCGTCTTATTTCTCGAAATTATTATTATTTTTTTGAATAACGTCAGTGAGATGCTTAAAACTGGAGAGATGTTTTACGCTTCTTGTAAATCGAAATCTAAAATTATCAAATTCCACAAATAATTGTTTACTCACTGATTTTGCTGCTCCTTAATATATAATTTCGGAAATCTGAAACGTCTAATCTGAAATTTCTGCTGACACAATTGGAAACTGAAATTATTGATAAAACCGTTTCCGTGGAAATATTAAGAAAATCGATTAATAATATCCTACCAACTTACGCTTATTATACGATAAGATATTAGAAAATCCGTGAAGATTTCAAAGGTCGTAATTACATGAGTCCGAAACTTGTGACTTAAATTAATCACTTAAAAATTCACTAGAAACAAAAAATAATTCACTAATTTTTTTTTTTGTAGAAACAAATACCGAGAAAATCAAATTGATTATTTTTTTGAAACCGATACATCAAAAATTATTTGATCAAGGGTATTCATGAAATGGAAAGCGACTGTTTGTTATCAACAACTAAAACAAATAATTTTTGATGCCATAGTATAATAAATATTCTACTTAAGAGTATTAAAATTGGCAACACCGGTTTAAACAGAGAATCGTAAAGGACAACAAACTCAAGAAACAAAAAAAAGCAGGCGTCGATTTAGACGTCAAAATAACGTTTGCGTCAAAACATAAATGAAGACGTTCGAATTCCAATCGAATTCAACTTTTTCCAAAAAAGAATTATAAAATCGAAAGTTTTCTCTATCATCATCGATCGTATTATTATTTCATTGTAGAAAGTTGAGAATCGCAAATCGTTTTTTATCATTAATAATTAATTTTATCATTATGATTAATTTAATTTATTTTCTCAAGCAAAAGCAAAAAAGAAGAGTATTTTTTTTTGTTACCATCACAACCACATCGCTCAGTTCTCTTTCGGTTTGTCGCATTTGTTAAATAATCGATCGTCTGTTGTTTTGTTATTTTTTAAGGATTTTTTTTGTCCGCAAAAGGATCGCCGGATCGTCATTCGTTTGTTATTTGTTTGCTACAAGTTGCCAAAAACAACGTTCTTTTATCATTAGGCAGTTGTTTTTTGTATGTAATATGCAAAGTGTCTAGCACTTTTTGTAACGTGGATTTGTTAAATAATCGATCGTCTTTTGTTTTACTGTTATTTTTATTAGGAATTTCTTTCTTCAAAAACAAAAAAAAGGCCAGGAATCCGATCATCAATCGTTCGTTCTTTCTTTTCTACAAGTTACCAAAACAATGTTCTTTTATCCTTCATTTTTATGTACTAGCGTTGAGCACTTTTTGTTTCTTGCGTTTGTTAAATAATCGATCGTCTTTTGTTTCATTATTTTTCTTTAGGAATCTTTTTGTCCAAAAAAAAGAGCAGGAATCCGATCGTCATTCGTTTGTTCTTTGTTTTCTGCAAGTTGCCGAAGACAATGTTCTTTTCATCGTTAATTGTTTTTTTTCCTTGTCCAACGCGTTCAGCATTTTTCGTTTCTTGCATCTGTCAAACAATCGACTGTCTTTTGTTTCATTATTAGTTTTTGTTTTTGGATTTTGCCCAAAAATGCGCAGGAATCCGATCGTCAGTCATCAGTCATTTGTGTTTTGTTTTCTGCAAGTTGCCGAAAACAATGTTCTTTTCATCGTTAATTGTTTTTTTTTTCCTATCCGACGCGTTCAGCACTTTTTGTTTCTTGCATCTGTCAAACAATCGACTGTCTTGTTTCATTATTATTTTTTGTTTTTGGAATTTGCCCAAAAATGCACAAGAATCCGATCGTCAGTCATCAGTCATTTGTGTTTTGTTTTCTGCAAGTTGCCGAAAACAATGTTCTTTTCGTCGTTAATTGTTTTTTTTCCTATCCGACGCGTTGAGGACTTTTTGTTTCTTGCATGTGTCAAACAATAGACTGTCTTTTGTTTCATTATTACTTTTTGTTTTTGGAATTTGCCCAAGAATGCGCAGGAATCCGATCGTCAGTCATCAGTCATTTGTTTTTCGTTTTCTGCAAGTTGCCGAAAACAACGTTCTTTCATCGTCAATTGTTCTTTTTTTTGTACTGTCCAACGCGTTCGGCACTTTTTGTTTTTTCCATCTGTTAAACGATAAACAAGCGATCGTATTTTGTTTCATTTTTTCATGAATTCTTTGTCCAAAAATGGGCGGGAATTCGATCGTCTTCATTTGTTTCTCGTTTTCTGCAAGATATCGAAAACATCGTTCTTTTAGCGTTAATTGTTTTTCTTTCTGGCATTTGTTAAATAATCGATCGCCTTTTGTTTTATGATTATTTTTTTTATAGGAATTTTTTGTCCAAACAAATGGCAGGAATCCGATCGTCATTCAGTTGTTTCTCATTTCTACAAGCTACCAAAAACATCGTTAATCATAAACATCTTTCATTGTTAATTTTTTTTTTTTGTAGTGTATCAAGCGTGGAGCACTTTTTGTTTCTTGCATTTGCAACAGTCGATCGTATTTTATTTTGTTATTGTTTATGAATGACTTTTTTGTGTTGCATTTTGCAACAGTCGATCGTATTTTGTTTTGTTATTGTTTATGAATGATTTTTTTTGTTGCATTTTGCAACAGTCGATCGTATTTTGTTTTGTTATTGTTTATGAATGATTTTCTTTATTGCATTTGCAACAGTCGATCGTATTTTGTTTTGTTATTGTTTATGAATGATTTTTTTTGTTGCATTTTGCAATAGTCGATCGTATTTTGTTTTGTTATTGTTTATGAATGATTTTTTTTTTGTCCAAACAAGGGCAGGAATCCGATCGTGATTCATTTGTTCCTGCAAGATTCCAATAGTAGAGTTTGGTTGACATTTTCGGAAACACGGCGTCAGATCCGCCATTTTTTCAAGCCCCGCATCGTTTTTTTTTTCGAAATAGCAACGCTATGCTTTCTTCTTTCTAATCAATCAAGTCAGGTCACCCAACTGTAAAATCTAACAGTACTAACGAAAATGACGTTGTGTTTCCGAACCCTCTCCGACAAGTTAAATGTCAATCAAATCTAGGGACCCTAGCCAAAAGCAACAACGTTTTTTTGCTTGTTTCATCGCCGCCAATTATTTTATGACAGATGTCATCACAAAATGACAGAAACAACTGAAATAATTTTTTAATTTTATGAAAACTGTTGTACCTTACGTGTTGAGTTAGAGTTACTATTATTTTCAAATGAAGTCAATAGCTTTGCACACAATTATGGCAGACGATCATGAAATCACTAAATTTCCAACACATCTAAAGTCACCAAAACTGATGTCAAGATTACTAAATTGGCAACATTGATACACGCACGAAATTCAAAATTACACGACGCAGCTGATCGTATTAGCTTATAATTGCGTGGTATGTACAAGAATGATACAAAAGAAAAAAAAAACTGGAAAATACAAAACTGTTTATTATTATCAGAAGCCAAAATAAAATAATTACAATTCTTTTGCCCGCAAATTATTTCACGACGATTGGGTTAAGCGAACACGCAACGCAAATTATTTAATTATTGACTGCGGAGTTAAAAGAGAAACCGCTGTAAATATTAATTATTTAACCGTTTCTTTTTTTTTTTCTAAATAAATCTTTAGGTATTTTTTGTTATGTCATGAATGGGAAAGCGCGGTTGACATAAAACAAAGAGACGTCATCAGATATTTGCATTTTTCCCTGTTTATTTTAACAAACCGTGATTGATGTAGGAGGAATAATTTATTTTTAGATAAATTTGCAACCTCTTCCGTTAGTACGTGTACGCGAGGTTTGATTGCGAACACAAATAAATAACGTAAATGTAATCCGGGAAACCACTTTATTTACCGCAAATGCAATGATAAGGGAGACCGTAATAAGCGGATTGTTTTCCAAACCATAAAAGGAAATCTCTTTATCGTTTTGAACTGACTGCTCTAGAGTACTTTCAGAGTATTGCTATCTCGTTTTAACCTCATGTAATAGCAAAGGGGATGGGACGATTCGCTGTTGCCAACTCGCCGTCGCTGATTCACCGTCGCCAATTCGTCGTAGAACCAATTCGTCGTCGATCTAATTTACCATCCGCCCAATTTGCCGTCCCATGTTACTGCTTTATTTAGCTTGATAAAACACTTTCTGACCATTTTAGATAATATCCAAGTTATACCTACGAATTAAAGAAAATAACTATAATTTCAGTACGTTTCAAGTAAATTAAAATGGACTATTATTGTTTTTCTATTTCAAGTTAAAATAAATTCCTAATTACAGTGCGACCACCGTAAGACACAAAATTACGAACAAATTGGTGCTGTACGTACACATAATCATAATTCTATTTTTTTTTTAATGGAACCCCTTTTTCAGTTTATAATTTTAAATGACGAGCTCTCATGAATCAATATTTTGAAAGCAGTCAACTTTTGATGTGTAGTGATTTTGATTGATATGAAAATCAATATGATTTTGAGCAGAATCTGAAAATATAAAAAAGAAGAATTGAGAGAGGGATTTTATGAACACCCTGAAGAATAAGAAATACTTCCTGGAAGACCAAATTCTTTTATCTGTTTCTTTATCTATGTATCACGTTTAATTAATAACAAATTATTTTATTTTCCATTAATTATGTTAACTTCTTTATTTTATTTACATATAATTATCGGTATATTATTATTTGGATATGTACCTGGACTTAAAACTTTAATCGCTGACGGCGAATTTACCGACGGCGAGTTTTCCGGCGGTGAATTGTACCTACGACGAATCGGCGACGGTGAATTGGCGACGACAAATCGGCGATGGCGAATTGTCCTAGACCCAATAGCAAAGGATGGAAATATATTCAGATTGCGCTGGAGCATTGAATTGAAAACGCCATGCATTAAAATTAAAAAAAAAGAAACAGCTAATTGTTTTCAATTCACAACCGAACGAAATCCGTGCGTAGATATTTTCTTTTTTTTTTGTTTTTTACGACCCAATAATTCCGAGTAAAATGATATTTAGTTCTTCGTATCTCTTCACATTTGCATATACACATCGAATACTAAGTACAGTTAACGAGAGTGTGTGTGTCATCTGGGCAGATGTCATCGGTTTTGCTTGACGTTAATTGAAATGCACAATAAATTCGTCTAAGTAAATGATTCTACACGCAAAATGATTCAGCACGGAACGTGACATGAAACGATCAAATTTCTCGGTTATTTCTTAACGCAAATACAACCGAATTTTTTAAATAAACCATTTCGTAAATGAACTTATATAAGGTTCGAAGGGCATGCATAAAATCTGTTAGTTGTTGTCAAAATTTCATGAGAAGTCCTCAATGTACTAAAAGGTGTCCCAACAGTTCATTTCCACCTTAAACGTAACGCCATATTTTTCTTGTATTTTGAAATGGTTTAGCCCTGCAGGAAAATCAACTAAAAACTACATTTTATTTTAATTTTATTTAATCTATATGTAGAATATAGCAAGAGTACAAAATAAAATCTAAGTTAGTTGCAGATACGCATATGTTTACCAAGATTACTTCTTACTGTTTTGGTTTTATTCCAATTCCAAATATCGTTTATGCTTATTTGCCTTGATAACGCAGTATTAATTAATAATGTTGTTCTGAAAACAAGATTTTGATCATCGTGAATGTTGTGGTACATTTAATATTTGAGAATATAAAAAAAAATCTTTAATAAAAAAAATGTTTACACTCTTAGAGATTTTATTTTTTTCTCGAAACAACAAAGTTCGTATTTATGTTGTTAATTTCGTATTATAAAAATATCAACAGAAGAGACAAGTTAAAAATATTAAAAAAATTAACTACAAAAACAAAGTTGAAAACAAAAAAATTGAAAAGAAAATTTTCCAAACCATGATATGGATAAATTCCTGGAAAGGTTTAGTACAGTCGCGTGCACTGAAAACGGGACATGTCTTGAAGCTAAAATGCCTAAAATTCAGTTGCGCGGTGGTACTTCTCAATTAAGAAAAACTGTAGCGAACTTGAAATCTCATTATGTTATCAAATTCAAAACTATACACGTTATATATTTATTTTTAAGATTTTTATTGACGTCATTAGATCTATTAAGGTGCAGCTATAGCTTAAAGCTGGATGCTATCGGCGAATACGAAGTGTCCCTTTCCTCATACTCATGACCGTACACAAGGAAACAAAATAGAAGAAAAATGACAAAAATAATTGAAATTAACCTCCGCCCACAATAATTTTTATATCCGTAGATACGTATTTCGGCAGCTAAGCTGGAATCTTCAGTACGCTACCAACTTAAAAGCACTAAAAAATGTCTAAAAACAACCTAATCACACTGACAAAATCATAAAAATGTTAAACCTAACAACAATCTAATCATCATCAAGGCTGAGGTGAATTTCAAACTTTACAGAATGATACTCCTAGGAAAGATATTTGAAAAGAGAGGAAAATAATAAGACAAATAAACAATTCCGTCGTCTATAAAACATGATTAAATTTTGTGGGCAACGACTTTGAAGTTTTTTAATATTTTTCGGAAAAAACTGGAACGTTCCTAGCGTTGCCATGGTTATTCAATACGCGGACGATGAATACACACTAAAAAAATGGCCGTCGTATTGCGTGTAACCAGAAACGAAAATTAATTAAACAAGAGCAAGAATCTCACAGCTGTTTTTTATACTTATAAGAGTCATTTTTGAAATTTTTAATTGGAGTAGTAAGTTTTGATTTTATAAAGATTGTTGGCAATTATTGTGAAAAGCAAACTTAAATTTTGATTTACGTAATCAGGTGGTCGATAATTTTTTTAATAATTAAAACAAATTAATTAATTAATTAAGGCCGGTTCATTCATCACAATTTTTTTTTCTAACTTTAGTTTATTTCCGTATCAAAAATTATTTCTATAATTGATACTACGGCAATAAACTTTGAGAACTAAGTTAATTTAGCGACATAAGTGTCACGCATTCAATGTTGCCAACTAAAATAAAGTCATGGCTTACTCCAATTAATTTTTTTTTAAATGACTCGGCATATTCATTGCGATAAAGGAATTCGAATGAATAGATATTTCATTAAAATAAAAAATAAAAAGCATTTGAACATTGTACCGATGAATATTAAACCTTGTAGGAGGCTGAAGTATTTTTTGATTCTTTTTAAAAATGTGATCTAAAAGTCAAACTTAAAAGTCTACGTTTAAAACGTTCTGCAAATAATTTTTCTCTAAATTACGCATTGACGTACTTATAAAGTCAAAATTAAAAACATTCTGAAAATAATTTTGACATACTTATATTTATTGTTTAGTGTGTAAGCAAAGTGTATCCAAATAAGAAATCAAATTAAACCGTGTGATCGAAAAATAAAATTTAAAAGAAAAATGCCAAAAAACAAAAGATTCGTCGTATGATCTCTCTATTTTTTTATCACCTGTTATTTTTTAGACAAAAGAATTTTTTTTAATTAATTAATTATTAACTCGTCGAATTTTTAAAAGTCAATTAACGTTCTTTTAATAACAATTAAAATTAATGGTCGCGTCACAATTAAATGAAGATAAGTTAAAAATTTTAATTATGGTTTATTAATTTTTTAATTAATCTAATTAATTTTCGTCTCTGTTATATTTTTCTCTCCAAAACTTTCATATTTTTCTCTAACGGCAAGTGTCATGGCAGTCGCAGTATAATGCGATCAAATAAAAAAAAATCCTAATCAAAGTTGGCCAGGAAGTCTCATGAATATGTCAAAGTGTCAAATATGACAATAAAAGTGTCAAGGACAATGTAAAACTCGATTCTTAAAATACAAAGTGGTCAAAACAATGACTGTTTGAGTTGGTAGTGCCGAGTTTCATTTTTTTGTTGTAATTGGAGTAATTTTTAACCGATTTTTGACGGCATTGCACTGACAGATGTCACGTGACAGCATTATTGACAAGCGTTATTTGACATTCCGGATCAAATTAAAGGCTCGTACAGAAAGAGCAACGCCTCAAGTTCTTTCGAAACACAGGCACAGATAATGCGGTATGGAACGCGTCAATCTAACCTAAAAAAAAACATCAATTTAACCTAAATGCGTCAATCTAACCTAAGAATGGCAATAACCTGTGTCACAAATGAATAACTTACAAGTTAATATTTATAACATTGTTCATGAATACGTTTCATTTGACTTGACTTGTATTATTCATATCCAGGAAATACGGACGAATAAGTGATGGTGACAATTTTGTATTTTTTTTAAGTACAAAGTTTTTTTAATCTCAAACCGGACAGAAAAATGAAGGGAAAACACTCAACGTTTCGCTATAGATTTATAGCTTCGTCAGGAAATAAATCTATAGCGAAACGTTGACTGTTTTCCCTTCATTTTTGTGTCCGGTTTGAGATTAAATTTTCATCGGACAAGAAACAACTTCAATTTTTTTTTTGTTATGAATTATGACGTTTGACGCCGTCAGAGATTGATCAACTTTTTGCATTGATACAACCCATTTGACGCCGTCCATTCATTTTATGCAATTACATTTAAGCCCTTTTATTTAATATTAATTTGACAGATTCTGCTTGAGTCTTTATACGATGAACATAACCTACAATCCTGTCACTTGTGCTGATGTTACGTCAAATGCCTGTCAAATAAATCGATAAAGCATAAGATAACGCTCTTAATTGTATTGCCAACTTAAGCAGTCACGGTTAAACGCGCTGTAAAATTTCAAAACAAAAGCTTTGATTTACTTTACTGACTGCATGTTCTCGTGTCAGTGACATTCGTTAAATAATTTTAAGGTTAGACACACGGAGTCAAGTTCAAGGTCAACTTTGATTGTTTTGTATTCGATCGCATGGTATTTTACCTTCTCTGTTTAATATTCTGTTTGTGTCATTTCACTTCTGATCTTTTCCTTTTTTTTTTGTGAACGAAGTTGCTTTTCCAGTTCGTTCATTTATTTATTTATCAATTACTGTTGATTGTGGTGTTGGCTAATAAAGTCAACAATTTTTTTTTTTTGAAGTGAGAAAAAATATCTACTACAGAAAAAATAAAACAAATGTCTAAGACCGTTTCCTTCTTTTTGTTTTTCTTAACTATTGATGACGAGTCATTCGATTCGTAAGACCCTGTATATAATTAAATTTTTATTTTTTATTTTTTTTTAATTTAGCTTTTGAAATGTTGCGTAGGTTTTCTGCATTCCTTAGCCTCACTCGCCTTTAAACAAACAACTTTTCCTTGCGCATTCGTGTTCTTTCAAGAGCGACTGGTTTTCCCGTAGGGGAAACAACATGCTTAATGGCACCCGTCTTGCTAAATTAATGGTTGCCCCGGCCATAATTAAAGGAATTATACAAGGATGTCTGCTACTGTAAAGACAGAGCGCAACAGTTTCAAGCGATTTATTTACAAGTCAGTGGGTAAGTAAAAATACAAAAAAAAAAATACAAAAATACAAAAAAATAAATAACAAGCATTAAAATTAATAACACAGTATCGATGGTACTTACATAGGTCGGTATTTGTCGTCGTTATACAATACAATACAATACAAAATAAAATAAATAAGTTAACAACTTATTACAATACTAGAATATTAAAATACAAAAATAATAATAATAATAAAGAGAGTGAAAGTAAATTTATTTAAATACTAAGTATATGAAAACCTGAGCTGCGTACAAACACATCATTCACACACACACACACACACACGCGCGCGCGCATTTTAAAATAAATATCACACGGACACCTGCCTTTCGAAATCATCGATTACGATCAGTCTTCTCGTTTGGTATTTTCTCTTCGCCTTTTGATGTTCGAATAAATAAATAAATTAACTAATTAATTTAAAATGTTCGTCGGTCAGTCTTCTGTTTTAACGGTAATAAACTGCGCGCGCGTTATTTGATGCTGTTTTCCATTTTCCTGCAGGCGCATTCCGTGTCCGATTTTCCTTCGTACGTTTCGAAACGATGCGTTCCTCGGACCTTGTCGTAAATCCTGAAGTAGAGGGTCACGTCTTCGGACGTCTTCGTGGCGCAGGTGGATTCTAAGTCGTTGCAACAACCCGTATCATCGGCACACCTGAAAATGAAAAAAAAAAAATCAAGATAAAAATATCTATTAGTAAATTTATGTATTTTTTTGAATTTTTTTAAATTTTGATTGCCTTTCATTGAGTAAAAAAAAATATGGTAGTTTCGAAGCTTTCGGGTTTGAGATGTTGCGATTTTGTCTAATTGCAAAATCTTAATTACTGAAAAAAACAATGCAGAAGGAAAACATATATTCGGAAACGAATTAGTTACCCTCCCACTCGAATTGTACAATTAAAATAAAATCAAATAAAATGAAATAAAATCAAATAAAATGAAATAAAATCAAATAAAATCAAATAAAATCAAATAAAATCAAATAAAATCAAATAAAATCAAATAAAATCAAATAAAATCGAATAAAATCGAATAAAATCAAAGAAAATCAAAGAAAATCAAATAAAATCAAAGAAAATCAAAGAAAATCAAATCAAATAAAATAAAATTCAGCACTGTCAACTCAAACGGTCATTCGGGAGGGGCGCGGGGGCTGCGTTGCATGTAGTAACACGCAAAAGAAGTGTTGCCAATCTACTCGACTAAAAATTACTTTTTCGGTGTACAGTATTTCCCGTCAGAATTCCGAGAAATTTAAATTGCAGGTTAAAGACAAAAACACGATTACAATAAAACAATAAAAAATAGGAGTATTTATTGACATCCCTACGTAGGTATATTTATGAAATTAAAACTGCCAAAAGAAACAAAAGAAGAACATTAAAACAACCTAATCACGAACTTTGAGGCGCTTTGGAGCGATCAAAAGCACTGTTGCCAACTAATTAAGAAATTATTTTTAAAAAATCGTATTTTGACATTAAAAATCGTATTATTCCGATTTAGCGCTTAATAATAATGGGAATAATGATGAAAAGAAGAAATGGATTAAGAAAAATAGAAAAAAGAAACTGAAATAAAACAATTACTGTTTTAGTTATTTACTTTAGAAATTATTTTTAAATATCGTATTTTGACATTAAAAATAGTATTATTCCGAGATAGCTTTTAATAATAATAATAATAATGAAACGAAGAAATAGAATAAGAAAAATATAAAAAAGAAACTAAAATAAAAAATTATTGTTTTAGTTAGATTGGTTAAAATTTGTTTCGTTGTGATTTTGTTTTTCGAGCGTCTCTTGTTCATGGATTATTGTTTTTATGTTTAAAATTC
Source organism: Prosopocoilus inquinatus (assembly GCA_036172665.1). Taxonomy (NCBI): domain Eukaryota; kingdom Metazoa; phylum Arthropoda; class Insecta; order Coleoptera; family Lucanidae; genus Prosopocoilus; species Prosopocoilus inquinatus. The sequence goes on from CM069873.1 coordinate 8,398,224, forward strand.
GTCAAAAATTTTTCGTTTTCTCCTGCGATCGTCATTTGTTTCCATCTTTTCCAAATACTCCTTGCGTTTTCCGATTTTTGTTTTTGTTTTTCTTTCCTCCATTTTTGTTTGATTCCTGACGTTATTTCTTTTCCCTTCGTAGAAATTACGATCGTCGTTTGTTTTTCTCCGCGGTGAATTTCCGATCGTCATTTGTTTTTTTTTCTTTTTCGTTTCAAAATTAATTAATTCAAATTTGATTCGGGCTCGAAAATCAAAAACAAAAATAAAGAAAACGATGCGCTGTTCTCGTTAGGTAAATCAAACCCAAAAATAAAGAAAACTGTCAATTGTTCTCGTTAAGTAACTAAATTGCCTACAGTTGTACTTTTTTGACTTTGTTTTTGCGAAAAGGCGAAAGCAAAAAAAAACGATGCTCTTTTGTTTACTACCTTAGATTTAGTCTCACAAGAAAACACGAAAAAAATTCCATCGTCCAATTTGAATTACGCCGGTTCACGCTACGTTGTCAATTTTTTTAATTTATTTTTGTTTCTTAAAAAACAATTGAAAGGTAAAAGCCAAACACAAAAAAAGACCGATGCTCATTTGTTTATTATTTTAGATTAGTCTCACGAGAAACCTGAAAAAAAAATTCCATTGTCCAATTTGAGTCGAGCTAGTTCACGCCACTTTGTTCTTTTTTATTTTTTAGAAAATAATTGAAAAGCGAAAGCAAAACAAAAAGAAAATCGGTGCTCATTTGTTTACTGCTTCAGTCATTTTAAATTATATTTGGCCTCACGAAAAACATTGTATGTACTCATTTACCAGTTTGCCCGATGTCATTGCTCCTTTTTTATTTACGGTTATTTTATTTGTTTGTTGATTTATTTTTTCGAGAGCAAAACAGAAAAACCGATGCTCATTTGTTTAGTTTGATCGTTTTTTAAATTTGATTTATTCTCACGAAAAACAAAAAAATAAAAAATAATTCCATTGTTCTGACCAAAACTAATTTGCCAAATCAAATGTCGAGCCACGTCACTCTCTTTTATTTTGATGGAGGGGGAAGTGATTAAAGAACGAACGAAGCAAAGCAAAGAAGGCACGTTGTTCATTTGTTTCCTTCGATTTTGTTTTAAAATTGATGAACCGTGAATTTCAGCTACACTTTTAAGGCCGTCTACACACTAACTCGTATCACGAACCGAGAAAATTAGAATTAGATGATGACGTAATTGGATATTTTCACTTTATTTTCAAATACCGTATGATTTTTTTTTTAATTTTAGATGAAGGTTAGCCATGAAAAGTAAAGTACGTTTAAATTTAGTCGTAGAGGATGATAGTAATTTTACAGTAATTTTTATTTATTGAGCTATTTCGCGCTATGCGTTTCGCTTTCCACGGCCCCCCTTTATCTAAAATTTAAAAAATCATACTGTATATAGAATAAGCAAAACATATTTAAAATACTAAAAAAGAATTAAAGTGCAAAGTTAAGAGGAATGTCAAATGGAAATGTTTTTTTTTTAAATTAAGTTCTTTTTTAAAGAAACCGTAGGTTATGAAATTACTACACAAATAAATTAAATTAAAATCAATTCAATATAATTTTAATTATATATAAAAAAAAAAATGCTGTTGTTTTCTTGCCATCAAAATTTCTATGTCTTAAGCAAATTTGGAAACAGAAAACGTACTCACATTTTTAACAGCCTACGTTTTAAGGCCCTCTACACACTAACTCGTATCATGAACCGAGAAAATTAGAATTAGATGATGACGTAATTGGATATTTTTACTTTATTACCAAATACCGTATGATTTTTTTAAAATTTTAGATGAAGGTTAGCCAGAAAAGTAAAGTACGTTTAAATTTAGTCGTAGAGGATGATAGTATGGACAGGAAAAGAGGAAATGGTAAATCTACAATCAGAACTAAAGAAGTTATTCGAAATTCTACAGTAATTTTTTATTTATTGGGCTATTTCGCACTATGCGTTTTGCTTTTGACGCCCCCCCTTTATCTAGAATTTAAAAAAATCATACTCTATATAGAAAAGCAAAACATATTTAAAATACTAAAAAAGAATTGAAGTGCAAAGTTAAGAGGAATGTCAAATGGAAATGTTTTTTTTTTTTAAATTAAGTTCTTTTTTTAAAGAAACCATAGGTTATGAAACTACTACAAAAATAAATGAAATTAAAATCAATTCAATATAATTTTAATTATATAAAAAAAATGCAATTGTTTTCTTGCCATCAAAATTTCTATGTCGTAATCAAATTTGGAAACGGAAAATGTACTCACATTTTTAACATCTTACGTTTTAAGGCCGTCTGCACACTAATTTATACGGTCAACTGAGAAATTTAGAATTTTTATTTTATTTTTACCTTCGTGTTCAAATCAATAAATAAAAAATATTTAAAATATCGAAGAAAAAAAGAAAAATAAAAAGAAGCATACATACTCTGGTGTCAAATAAGTTAATACGAAAATGAGAAATGACATGAAAAATTTATATTGAAAGAATTGATTTGAAAAAGCAAAGTAAATTTAAAACTATTACAGGCTCTATTCTGTATCAAAATCGTTAAATTTAAAGGGGTGTTAAATTTTGTTGCTACGGTAACAACCAATCATAGAACTGTATTTTAAATTTTAAAGAACCTCTAAATTTTAACAGGCCGTTAATAAGTTACAGAATCCATCACTACACGAGTTAAAATTGATTAGATTGTTTAATTACCTGCGAAGCACACCTTGGTGAGGGAACGCAACCTCGAAGCGCTTCATCTTCTCCCCGAGCAGTTCCTCAGCCCGAACGGCCCTGAGCTGCGGTTCCCGGCAGCGGAACTTCGCGAACGCCTTCATGTTTTCCGTCCACTTTTCGATGTTCCCCGCGCAACACAGCGCACAAGCGGAAACCAAAACTAAAAGAAACACGACCACGCTCTCGTCAGATTTAATCCTCATGCTAACTCAGGAGCTGGTGGAAGCCGACAGACGCGATTTGCAGAACTCGCTTCAGATGACTGGTCACGGTGGAAGACCGGTCCGATTTTTATACAGGAGACCTTGCGCGTCGGAAAGCACCGCCGAATGAATGAATGAACGAATGAGTGAGTCAACCACCAGGAGTTGGCAGGTCGCGACAAGTTGCAATATTGCAGGAGGAAGAAAGTCCATCCGGAAGCAGAGGTTTTGAAATCTTTCGCAAGGAGACTCCTACGCTGATTAGTGATTGTGATTAGCATACTCTTTTCCTCGAAGAGTTTTCAACGTGAAAAAAAGAAAATCACCGTGCGCACTAACCCTCATAATTAATTTTTTAAAATAATTATTGACAAGCGAGAATGTAAGCATGAGAAGTTGCATCATTTTTTGAAATTAATTGCCAAACGGGTATTAATTTTTAATAGCCCCGTATTGGTGACCCAGATCGACTATCAAACACGTTTCTTGTTCCATATACAGGTAAAGGTTTTAAAGTAAGAGCATAGAGAGAAAGCGGTGGAGGCACGTGAAAGAAATGGAGGAGGCCCTCGTGTGCGCGGGGGGCTGCGTTGCATGTAGTAACCAAACAAGCAAGAAGTGTTGCCAATCTACTCGACTAAAAATTACTTTTTCGGTGTACAGTATTTCCCCTCAGAATTCCCTAAATAAATCAGAGAAATTTAAATTGTAGGTTAAGGATAAAAACACGATTACAATAAAACAACAAAAAAATAGGAGTATTTATTGACATACCTAGGTAGGTACATATATTTTTAAAATTAAAACTGCCAAAAGAAACAAAGGAAGAACATTGAAACAACCTAATCACGAACTTTGAGGCACTTTGCAGCGATCAAAAGCACTGTTGCCAACTAATTAAGAAATTATTTTTAAAAATCGTATTTTGACATTAAATATCGTATTATTCCGAGATAGCGTTTAATAATAATAATAATAATAATAATAATAATAATGGAAAGACGAAATAAAATAAGAAAAATAGATAAAAGAAACTGAAATAAAAAAATTATTGTTTTAGTTAGATTCGTCAAAATTTGTTTCGTTGCGATTTTGTTTTTCGAGCGTCTCTTGTTCATGGATTATTGTTTTTATGTTTAAAATTCGTCAAAAACTTTTTCGTTTTCTCCTGCGCTCGTCACTTGTTTCCATCTTTTCCAAATACTCCTGTCGTTTTTCGATTTTTGTTTTTGTTTTTCTTTCCTCCTTTCTTGTTTGATTCCTCAAATTTCTTTTTTCCCTTCGTAGAAATTACGATCGTCGTTTGTTTTTCTCTGCGGTGAATTTCCGATCGTCATTTGTTTTTTTTTTTTTCTTTTTCGTTTCGAAATTAATTAATGGATTAATTAATATAAAAACAAGCAAAACGTTCAACTTTCCATTGTTTTCTTTTAGTTAGTCGGTTTACCCAGTGTGAATCATGCTATTTTTTTTTTAATGTTTAACCGATTTGTTAACGCCCGTCACTTCAAATTTGATTCGGGCTCGAAAATCAAAAACAAGAATAAAGAAAACGATGCGCTGTTCTCGTTAGGTAAATCAAACCTAAAAATAAAGAATAAAAAACGTTTTCAACGTGAAAAAAAGAAAATCACCGTGCGCACTAACCCTCATAATTAATTTTTTTTTATTATTACTGACAAGCGAGAGTGTAAGCGTGAAAAGTTGCATAATTTTTTGAAATTAATTGCCAAACGGGTATTCATTTTTAATAGCTCCGTATTGGTGACCCAGATCGACTATCAAACACGTTTTTTTTTCCATATACAGGTAAAGGTCTTAAAGTAAGAGCATAGAGAGAAAGCGGTGGAGGCATGTGAAAGAAATGGAGGAGGCCCTCTTGTGCCTTTTATTTACTAAAAACCTATCACGTTCGGCCATTAACTTCAATTTTCAATTGTCTTACATTGTTTTTATTGAATTCCTATAATCTCAATAATTAAGGTTGGTTTCCATCTTCCAAAAGATTTAATATTTTAGTACGAAAGGACCAAGTATTAGTTTAGTAAATTAACGAACGAGCTTGTAAAAATTTCGCTGAAGGTCCGTGCGAATAGAGGCAATTGACGGTGTACGCAAAGCGCCAGCTTAGATTGGAGGAACTTTTACAACCCTGTTGACATTACTGGAGTCAGAGTGAATCAATAGGATTTTTTTCAGCCAATAAGAAATTTTTCGCAGTAATTGTAACCGGAAAAATACCTGTTGGTTTTCCACGTATTCTCCAATCATAAACAATTACTAATTCATATTCTGTAATCTTCGAATGTGCGGTGATTTTTTCCTGAAATGGATTTTGAATCCCCCAAGGTGGCTGCAAGAAGTTAATGAAGAAGCGAAAAGAAGACAGCACACGACGATTCTGAGTAGCCAATTGAATTTAATAATTCAATGCATTTAGTAATGTTTACTTTTCGACGACGCAGCAAGTTATTTTTTAGATCGTACATGATGATTAGGAAAATTCTGGCGCCATTCTGAACAGATGGACTGTAAAAAAGATCACCAGAGCACGGATTTATCTGCATTTTTAAATCTTTTTAAAAATTCACGTTTCGAGCTTCTTCAGAGTAGACATCATAAAACGAATTCTTCATTCCATCCACGCACTTACTGATTTTAGTTGTTTCAGTTTTATTTAATTACTTTTTATTTAATAGACAAGTATAATTAAAAAAAACATACGTCTTCTGTGTGCGCCAATTATTTTGACATTTGACAACTGACAATAACCTAACTTTTGTGTTTTGGCGACACCATATTGTTATGGCTTCATTGTAAAAGTTGTAGTAACTATCTCGGTATCGTCTTCCTCGCTTATTTTCTTCTATGGATTGCATAAAAAAAACTTTACTTCTCCTAGCGTACTTGGTGACAGATCGTCGACGGCGTATGAGATTAGAGACAGTACATAGGCCCTAGTGTGCTACCCTGCGGCACATATTGCAAATAATTTCGTTATGTATTGGGAATCAAAAAAGGAATTACGAGAAAGCGGATTTAGTTATTTTTTTTTTAAGTCTATTCCTTACAAGAAGGTATTTGATTTGAATGACGGACGTAGAAAAAATATAAACAACTATTATTATTATTATTATTTATAAAAATTATAAATCCTGCAGAGCAGTGAAGCTTAGTAAATGTTATACAGATCGTCTTAAGCGGGAGAGAAAAAATAATTGAACGGTCAAAACGTCAATTTTGGGCAAACATTTTAAAGTTCACAGTGATAAATAAAAAGAACAACGAAACGTCAAGTAAAAAAATTCTGCAGAGAAGCAAACGTACTTGCAAATAAATTTGACAGATGCGATTTGAAAAACACACAACTTTCTTTTTAATTTTATTATTTATTTTTACTCATTATGCCTTCAAGTAAATAAAAAAAAATGTATTTACCTTATAAGCCTGGAAACACTTTCCACAACATTTCAACTTTTTAAATGATAAAAGAAACAAAACGAGTCAAGAAATAAAGAACGAAAGTTTCAATACCATACAAGATATTTATTTAAAATACAAAAATATAAAAAATATATATATAAATAAATACGAAAGTCTTAATAATAATAACACAGCTTTGGTAATATTTTGCATAACATGCACTTACTTAAACACTAAAGCAATAAATTAATTAATTAATTAAAGCAAGCACGCATTGAGATAATCCGGCGCAATTTAGAAGAAAACCGTGACGTAAAAATACTGAGTATTGTTTGAAAATCACAGCGGCGGAGACGGTCATGTTTTGTGTTTGATGATGATTAAACAGCGGACGGGAAAATGAAGCACGTGCACGCGTAGTCGGCCAGCCGACTCGACGCACGCAAGAAGTCCGCTCTCTGATGATGATCGTCACCTCGAAAAATTTCATAACTAAACTACATGTACGTGATTCAATTGACTAGTTCAGTCTTGTTTCTTCGCAGAACTCGCGCGGAAAACCCGCCGTTATTTTATGCTGTCCCCCATTTTCTGGCACGAGCATTCCGTGTGCGATTTCCCGTAGTACGTTTCGAACCTCTCCGTCCTCAACACCGGATCGTGCACCCTGAAGACGAGGGTCACGTCTTCCGACAGTTTGGGCGCACAGGTCGCTTCGATGTTACTGCAACACCCTGTATCATCAGCACACCTAGAAATGAACAGAAAAATAAAATTATTACTAATGCATTACTAATTTTTTTTTGTAATTTTATTTTTTAATATAAAGGAGGGTGAGGGTTATTGATTGATGATTAATCGTTTCTAAAAACCATGATTTAGCAACATTAAATTAAAAGATGCAAATTTTGTTGACGTAATTTAGGACAGATGGAATTAGGCCCCGTGCCCCTCATTTTTAAAAAATTGAAAATCAATAGACCTAGTTCCATTTGCACTAAATTGGAGGAGTTAATGAGTAAACCCTAATTTTATTAAACATTATTTCAAGCAAATTATTCAAGATTTGGATGGAAGCTCAAAAGATTTAGTGGAATTTATAATTGGTTTTGAAACAATTGATGCTGCAGGTCGTTCCTGTTTTTGACCATCGCCCAAGCTCGCTTCCTCAACGTTAAGTAAAAAGAAGAATTCATTTAGAATTCCTTCATTTGTGTCTGAGACATTTCGAATAATTTTCATGGCTGCCACACTATTGTTTTCTTTTGCAAAAATGGAAAGAACTGTTGCTTTATATTGAGAGGAGAGGAGACCAACGAGATCTTAGATTAAAGAAAACGAGTAAATTGCTTTTCTAAAGACGCAACAGGCAGAGAGCTGCCCAAAAGGGTCCATCTTAATAGTCCAAAAGGTGTTGGTCTCTTTTGCAATGATTTGCAAGAGATTAGATCTTCAAGAGGCAAGCAAGGAACTTGGTCTTTTTGGCCAGGATTTTCAAAAAAAGATCAAGTCTTCAAAATACAAGCGAGAAACTTGGTCTCTTTTACAAAAGATCAGATCTTCGAGAGGCAAGCAAGAAACTTGGTCTCTTTTGCAAAAGATCAGATCTTCAAGAGGCAGCCAAGGAACATGGTCTCTTTTGCAAAGATTTCCAAAAGATTGAAATTTTAAAAGGCAAGCAAGGAACTTGGTCTCTTTTGCAAAGATTTCCAAAAGATCAAATCTTCAAGAGGCAAGCAAGAAACTTGGTGTCTTTTGTAAATATTTCCAAAAGATCAAATCTTTAAAAGGCAAGCAAGGAACTTGGTTTCTTTTGCAAACATTTCCAAAAAAAGATCAAATCTTCAAGAGGCAAGCAAGGAACTTGGTCTCTTTTGCAAAAGATCAGATCTTCAAGAGGCAGCCAAGGAACATGGTCTCTTTTGCAAAGATTTCCAAAAGATTGAATCTTTAAAAGGCAAGCAAGGAACTTGGTCTCTTTTACAAAGATTTCCAAAAGATCAAATCTTCAAAAGGCAAGCAAGGAACTTGGTCTTTCCAGCAAAGATTTGCAAAAGACCAAATCTTCAAGAGGCAAGCAAGGAACTTATCCAACTGATTGGTTTTGAGTCTTCTCAACCAATTTTTTGGTTCTAGATCGTTTAGGTGAAACCATACCTGTGAAGTACAGCAGAGTGTGGATAGACGATCTCAAAGGGCTTCATTTTATTCCCAATAAGCTCTTGGGCCCTGATGGTCTTCAGCTGGGGCTTCTTGCAGCGGAACTGCCTGAAGTTCTTCATGTTTTCCTGCCATTTCCTCTTCTCCACGTCAGAGCAGAGCACATAACAGACGAAAACGAGCGCGAAAAATACGGTCGCGTTGATGTTAAAATTAGTCCTCATGTTTATTTATAAGCAAGCACTCGTCACACGATAATCGGCAAGCCGCAGAACAGTCGGTTATGTTCTGTGGTGTGAACTGCCTCGCGACTGAACGTGAATGTGATGTGGAGGACGAACGTTCGGATTTTTATATACAGGGACCTTGCGCGGTGTTAAGTAACGTGAAAACCACCGGTGAATGAGTGAGTCAGAGTCGCCAGCGTGCGCCCGCCGCCAAGAAGAAGAAATGTTGCAATTTTCGAAGAGGGAAAACGCCGGTGCGTAATTGGAATTTGATTGCGTTTTTGCAGAAAATGTTGTGATGTATGTAATAGTAACACCTGCGTCATAAATGTTATTTAATAATTCTTTATGGAATTCGAGGGAGAGAGGGCGGGGGGGAGGGATCTGATTTGGAAGCAAACCCGAACCGAATTCTGGAATTAAGTGCCAACCAGTTGAGCACAATAAAATCAATGATAGACGAAGAAGTCGCTCGCTGTTATCTCTTTAATTACAATTACTATTTTTTTGCTGAGGTTAGCAACCTTTCGATTTCGAAGAATCGGGAAAAACAAGATTATTACATTTTAATTTCAGGGTGCTGATTTATTTGCCTTCTTCCAGTGCGTCCACAATTTTAATTTAAATAACCAGAATCTTATATTAAAGTATAAAAAGAAAAATATGTGCAGAGAAGGCGTTTTATGCCTTCAGGATGGATTCTTGAATCTTAGTGAATCGACTATTTCCCAAATTTATAAAAGAAAAATAAAGAAAAACTCGAGGTTATAATAACAATACTGCTAATAATAAGACAAATAATTTACAAGGAAGTTAAAAGACCTTGTCTTAGATATTTTGATTGACTCTTTTGGAATTAGTAGACAGTTGAGGTGAGTCCCCTGTATACATACATGAAAATAATTTTAAATTACGCGGAATGCAACCCCACACAACTTTCGTTAAGACATTTCTTTGATAAAATGAACTTAAAGGGTCATTTTCGCACTTTTCCAGAGGTTTGGGACACCCTGTACACGTATTATAGTATTTGATTTTTTGTAATTATAAATTCATCGTATTTTGTCTTTTCTTGATTTGATTTGACTTTATTTCGTTTCTTTGTAATTAAATGCCGTTCGCGTTTTGTCTTTTCTTGATTCAATTTGACTTTTATTTTCTATTTGAATTATCGGTTCGATTCCCTTTTGTTTTCATCAACGCTCTTAATTCGATTTGACTAAGGCTTAACTTTAATCCCGACTTAAATATTTTACTTTAATTTGCCTGTAACACATGTCTTTCATAAAATGAACTTAAAGGGTCATTTTCGCACTTTTCCAGAGGTTTGGGACACCCTGTACACGTATTATCGTATTTGATTTTTTGTAATTATAAATACATCGTATTTTGTCTTTCCTTGATTTGATTTGACTTTATTTCCTTTTTTTTGTAATTAAATGCCGTTCGCGTTTTGTCTTCTCTTGATTCAATTTGACTTTATTTTCTATTTGAATTATCGGTTCGATTCCCTTTTGTTTTCATCAACGCTCTTAATTCGATTTGACTAAGGCTTAAATTTAATCCCGGCTTAAATATTTTACTTTATTTTGACTGTAACACATGTCTTTGATAAAATGAACTTAAAGGGTCATTTTCGCACTTTTCCAGAGGTTTGGGACACCCTGTACACGTATTATTGTATTTGATTTTTTGTAATTATACGTCTATCGTGTTTTGTCTTTTCTTGATTTAATTTGACTTTATTTCCTTTTTTTTGTAATTAAATGCCGTTCGCGTTTTGTCTTCTCTTGATTCAATTTGACTTTATTTTCTATTTGAATTATCGGTTCGATTCCCTTTTGTTTTCATCAATGCTCTTAATTCGATTTGACTAAGGCTTAAATTTAATCCCGGCTTAAATATTTTACTTTATTTTGACTGTAACACATGTCTTTGATAAAATGAACTTAAAGGGTCATTTTCGCACTTTTCCAGAGGTTTCGAACACCCTGTACACATATTATTGTATTTGATTTTTTGTAATTATAAATTCATCGTGTTTTGTCTTTTCTTGATTTGATTTGACTTTATTTCGTTTTTTTTTTTGTTAATGCCGTTCGCGTTTTGTCTTCTCTTGATTCAATTTGACTTTATTTTCTATTTGAATTATCGGTTCGATTCACTTTTGTTTGCATCAACGCTCTTAATTCGATTTGACTAATAATTTAATCCCAGCTTAAATATTTTATTTTAACCTATCCTAACCTAGTGCTTTAGAATTTTTACCTAGGTCTTATCTTAAACACCGATTGTCTTTTGTTTTAGTTTGTAATTCTTTATTTCACTTTATTTAACTTTAAAATACCTAATCCTTTTCATCAACTTTTGTTTTTAATTTTTCGGTTTTATTTGATATGATTTTATTTTTTTAATTATCGATTGATCGTCTTTTGTTTTGTTTTTCTTTTCTTTTACTGGATTCGAGTTTCATTTATTTTACATTTTAATCCCGCCCGTTTGATCGCCATTGATTGATAAAAGTCGTCAGTTTTTAAATCAGTTTGACTTTTTTCTGGTTTTACACAATTTTTATTTTCATCCTACGTTTATTATCATCTTTATTTTTCTTCTATTAATCATTCGATCGGCATTTGTTTTTTGTAATTAAATGCCGTTCTCGTTTTGTCTTCTCTTGAATCAATTTGACTTTATTTTCTATTTGAATTATCGGTTCGATTCCCTTTTGTTTTCATCAACGCTCTTAATTCGATTTGACTAAGGCTTAAATTTAATCCCGATTTAAATATTTTACTTTATTTTGCCTTAATTTTAATTTTAATGCTTTGGGATTTTTACTTTGGCCTTATCTTCGCGCCACCGATTGTCTTTTTTTTTTTTTTTTGTAATTCCTTTTTTCACTTTATTTAACTTTAAAATGTGTAATCATTCGATCAGCTTTCGCTTTCTCTTTTATTCTTTTTATCATCTCTTGTTTTTGTTTTTCATTTTTTGTTTGGTTTTATTTGATGTGATTTTATTTTTTAATTATCGATAGATCGTCCTTTGTTTTGTTTTTTTTTCTTTTACTCGATTCGAGTTTCATTTATTTTACATTTTAATCCCGCCGTTTGATCGCCATTGATTGATAAAAGTTGTCAGTTTTTAAATCAATTTGACTTTTTTCCTGGTTTTACACAATTTTTATTTTCATCCTACGTTTATTATCATCTTTCATTTTTTTCTATTAATCATTTGATCGGCATTTGTTTTTTTTTTCTTTTATTCGATTTCATTTGATTTATTTTGATTTTCTAACTGTAAATTGATCATCTTTTCCGTGTTTTTGTTTTCCTTTTGCATAATTTTATTTGACATGTACTGTACACGACACACTTTTTATTTTCGTCTTATCTTTGTCGTCATCGTATTTGTTTTTTCTTTTATACGACTTCATTTGATTCATTCGAATTCATTTTGTTAACTGTAATTGATCATCTTTTGTTTGTTTTTTGTTTTTCCGTTACTTTGATTTAATTTTATTTCTTTATTTTTTAATTATCGATTGACAGGCGAAGAAATTATTATTATTTTTTGTTTTTTCCTTTCTACTCTCGTTTTCAGTTTATTTTATACTTTAATGCCGACGATTGATCGTCAACTTTTTTCTCTTTCGATTTGACCTCGTTCTAAAAATGTTTTTAAAATTATTAACTGGTCCTCCTTTTTCTTTAATATTTATAGATAATAATTTTAGTTTCTGATAAAATTCCCCAATTTTAATCTTAATCGACGATAGCCTTTTGTTTTTGTTCTATTCGATTTGACTTTGATTTATTCCTATATTGATAAATATTCTCTTTTTTTTTCTTTTATTTAAGTAGACTTTTGATAATCAGTCGATTGTCTTTTTTTTTCTTTTATTTAAAGTAGTGTCCCCTTTTCTGTGTTCATAACTGTACATACAATGTTTACTTCAAATTTATTTATTATATGTAAGTCTCCACTATTTTTAATTAAATTATTCAGATAGGCCTCCATTAGACAAGAATTCATAACTTCGACCCCCTAGAAAACCCCCAAAGGTTCTTCAGCCTAAGAGTTCATCAACCCCCAAGATGTATATAGGTATCGACCCCGTTGGGAAATTGAGAATTAAAGCGAAATTCGTCTTAGTGAAATATTTAGAGCGCTCATTTATCTTCATTTTTGTTAATATTCTCGGTGAAACATTATTATTTTTATTATTATTTAAATTAAATCAAAAACTTCAAACTTCAAATACCATCAGATTCTTCTTCGTCCTTTGTTGATTGCTTTGAACGAGGACGTACTTCACATTTCGTGAGTGCCTTATTTTGTTTTCCTAAGTAGGATGAGAAAACGTCACTATTTGACAGCGCCATCTGTTGTTTAAGTAATAAAGTTATTAAAAAAAAAAATTAACCAAAATAGTTTTTGTTCATTGATAAGTTGTAGGAGTATTATTTTTTTTTTTTAGTCTGTGAATTCTGACTCGGAATTTCCATGGTTTTTAAAAATCCGCGCTTTTAAATTAAAAACAAAAGAATAGAATACGGCAGGTTATAAAGTTATTGTTAATTAATTAATCGTCGCTGTGCGACATTCCTTCCGATTTAATTCAGGAAAGTGTTGCGTAGAATAATTTTGTGGTTTTATAAAAAAAAACAACAATTCAAAATTAAACTTGAAAAAGTATATTAGGAGGCGGATTCATAATAATAATAATAATAATAATAATAATAATAATAATAATAATAATAATAATGAATTATCTTTATTGCATCAGAAATATACAAGATAATTTTAACTAAATTAATTATCTAAATTAATTATCTTAATTATAAAATGACTAAACAATTTCTGCATGTTATGAACAATTTCATCTTATTTAAATGTTTCAATTCAAACAATCTAATATTTATTATTAACAATTATTATGTTTTTTAAAGCAACATTTAGAGAAATTTCAGTTGACCTGCCTCTTAATTCTTCCATAGATTTCGGCGGAATAAACGTTTTCACTTTCTCGCATCATTTTAAAATTTACAGTTATTTTTAAGAAAGCTAGTAAGCAAAGTAATAGTTCCGCCATACGATATAATATTCGCATACCAAATAAATTTTTTGCCATTTCAAGGTCAAAATAAAATTAAAACGTCGTATATACAGCTGCGGGCAATAAATTTTGGGCGTCACTGATTATCATGGATTGAAACTGTACTTATATTTTTTTTAATAAGTCTAATAGAAAAAGTTTCGTTAATTATTTAACTTTCTTGGTAAAACACAGGATATTTATTCTTAATTTTTTTTAAATTAAAATTGGCGTTTTTGACTGACAGTAACGACCAAAATTTAATACTCGCGACTGTACCACGGGCATAATTATTCGCTTAATACGTAAACAACTATTATTTACGGAAGCCATGTTAACAGGTGGTAATTCTTTGGAAACAAAAAATTAATTAAAAAAATCGTTATTTCGAGAATATATTAAAATCAAGATCCGGAATTGGAAAAAAAATTAAATTAAGGCCCAGTTCCATAATCGAACTAAACGAGACTGTAATATAAAATTCACGTTCCCATGCGTAAATAACTATGTTTTCACATTCGTTTTGACATCTGACTGTGACTTTAAACTTAAAGTCTTCTTTAGTTTGATCATGATACCGTCCCTTTGGGGCCGTTTTCATAATCAGACTTTAAATTTAAAGTTACTTTAACCTAAAAAAATACATTTGTTTCCCTATGCTTAAAGTGACTTTAAATTAAAGCTTCCTTAAAGTCTGATTATGAGAATGGCCGTTAATAAAATAATAAATAACATAAAAAATAATTTATTAAATCTAAAATTAGAAAGAGAGTTTAAACTGATACATACAAGAATAAGAATATAATGTTTATCGAAACAGCTGACGTTAATAAACCGCAGCGAAACGGAAGTAAGCACTTTTATTTTCGCAAAAGGAAAAAAAAAATAAGTACACTCAGCTCTCAATTTATGTACACAATTACATCCGACATCCGAAAGCAAACTAAATCGGTCTAGACCACAGAGGATTACACAAGGTGACATTACTAACGTTCACAATTGCATGATTTGACCTTGAGATTACAAAATATTATTATTATTTAGTAAGGACACGATTTATTTCTACATAATTGTATGTACATACGAAGGCTTTATAAAACCAATTCATTTTATTGCCAGACTTAGGACGTGTCGAGCATTGCCCTGTGCCAACTCTACTGTATGGCGGCGTAACCATAGCAACGCACGAAGTTATCCTAAGTCTGGACATTCCTTTTGGTTTCTTTTGCAGCTCCAATAACTTCAACTAAATCATCGATGTTTTTATTTTATATAAATGATGCGAAGAAAGAGGAGATTCTATAAGAATTATTATTATTATTGGAAAATTCACAATCATTGATTGCAATTCATTGGTAACCGCAAAGACGCGCACCGAATCGTAAACGTGATAAAGTTTCGTTCGGAGAAGATCTGAAGTTGTGTTCGTGTTTGAAAACCCATTTTTGTTGACGTAAAATGCCAATTCTTTTCTTCAAATTAAAAATTATTTAGTTGATGGAAAGTTGGTGATTCGTTTAGGGTCAGATTATTATTATTATTATGAAAGTTGAGAATTTTCTCTGAGCTTTTTCCAACTGGCGTCGTCTGCACATTCGAAATTAGAAATTTCGGAGAAGAAATTTATTGAACTTGTCGCGTCCAAAACGTAGTCTAACTCAGGGTTGGCAGGGCGCCAGTTTTGGTGCATGACAGAAATTTTTTGGCACGTTCACAATTATCTAATTTCTAAGTAAGTACTTATTAAGTCTGCATTACTGATTTTCTTTTTCTTTTCTTGTATTTTCTAAATAACACTCCTAATAAAATATACCTTGGCAAA
Organism: Prosopocoilus inquinatus; assembly: GCA_036172665.1. NCBI lineage: Eukaryota > Metazoa > Arthropoda > Insecta > Coleoptera > Lucanidae > Prosopocoilus > Prosopocoilus inquinatus. The sequence goes on from CM069873.1 coordinate 8,413,919, forward strand.
GTATTTATATAAAATTTAAATAAAGACTTAAAGGTCAACTATCTCAGGCTTGACTCCCCCAAGTTTCTTTTCTCTTGTTCTATAAGTCGAAACTTCTGGGAATCGACAAATGCAATTATGGTAAACAAGTCGTCGAATCTACAGGTTGCTTGCAAACGAGTCTGCTAAATATAAAACACCTTCGGAATGTGTTCGAGTGCCAACGTATACAATGCAAAGTCAGTGTCAATCATTAAATAAACTTCATTTCTGCCACACACACACACACACACACACACACGGAAATCATTGCGTGATTAATACGAGACGTATTACATGACTCACATCTTGTTTACAATCAAAGTGTGAAAAGCTTGTTAATATTGGAAATGGGATTGCAAGTTGATTGGTTGCAGAAAATCCAAATCCAGAAGGTTTCAGCTTGAACTACCAAAATGGGGGGAAATGGAGCAAAAAGTAAAAACTTACGAAATTTCTAAATGACTGAATGATGACTGACATCAAAAACAAAAGACCAGGAAAAACAGAAACCCACGTAAAGTATTCCAAGTTTTTTTTTTTTTTTAATACAGGTTTCGTACCACCCAGATAAACGAAAAATTTACAAACGCAATAAAAATTCGTACTTGCTAAATACTGACGACCATCATCGTCATTTGAAACGGTTAATGAATAACATAAGATCGCTGCATAAAACCGGTAACACGTTTTACCTGGGATCAGTCAGCATGGTTATCTTGCGGTGTGTATATCGTGGAGGAGATCGGAGGGACTTTTAATTATGATGAATCTGATCAAGCTGGTGGTCGTCGTCGTCATAATCGGATTCACTTCTTTGACATGTGCGGATGAGACCGAAGAACTCTTGGCCAAGACCCTCATAACTTCCACCGGTTTCGCTTGTGGGGAGCCTCAGCGAAGAGCAGTCAGAATTTCGACTTTGGTGGAATCGCGAACGCACGATACCTTCAGTCCAACGCACGTCATACTGAATAGGTGAGAAACTTCGACTTTCACTCACACCTCTAATATAATTCACGTAATATATGCGTGACGCAAATATTTAAATATCGAACGAGTAAATATTGATATGGAAACTAAAATTAAATCGCTTTGGAAGTGCTTGGTGTAGTAAACCAGTTGCTTCCAAAATACACTTACACTTTAGAACCACTTTTTCTCGGGTAGTAAGATTCTGTTCAATTGATGTTGGCATTAATGAAAAGCCTTTTGAACTCAGTCATTGTTACACTAACCCATCATCGACGTACACTTAAATTATTTTTATTAAAATAATCACCCCATATATTTTTGATAAAATGAAAGAAGAATGAAAGGACGTGTGAAAAATAAAAAATGAGAAACAACCATTTCCTTTCCTCTTGGGGCATTCTTGGCTGGTTTCTTTGACTTTTCCTAGCAGGGGCGATGCTTATCTGAAGCCCCCTTCTCTCTCTACTAGGTCTCTCTTTATTTTCTTAGAAGGAAAGATTGAAAAGACAAAAATAATGGAAACTTATCAGGCATTCTCGGTTCTGTTATGGAAAAATGAAATGCCTTCTGTCCTCCTCTTGCAAAAGAAGTAGCCCCAGAAGATGGATTTCGTTTCGTTTGCTTTCGATGACGTTAAAGCTTTTATATTTTTTTTTCTGTATTTTTTCATTCCTCGCAGAAAGAAAAGCAAAAATAAAAGAGAGCCAAAGAAACTGTCGTTCATTTTTGGGTATCATTGGTTTTTCTTATATCTTAATTAGGGACAGACGAAACGTTTCTGCTTATTCTGTGTTTTTCTAACCGAAAAGATACTTCATGTCTTCACTCTTCTCTCTTCCAGTCAAATTTCATATAAAAAAAGGGTTTATCCAAAAGGATCCTAATCTGAAAAAGACAGGAGAAAGAGAGGAAACTTTGAGAAAGCAAGAACTAAAAAGGGCAAACCAAGGAAATTGCTTTTCATTTTCTAGCATTTTTACCCAACCCAACCCAACTCAGCCCAGAAGATTACTTACCCGCTTTCACTCTTCTCTATTTCAACAAATTTCACACAAAAATAGGATTTACGAAAAAGGATCTTAAGCTAAAAGAGATAGGAGCAAGAGAGGAGACTTTGAAAAGCAAAAAGTAAGGAAATTGCTTTCAATTTTCTGGAGTTGTTACAATTTCAATTGCAGCACCTCTCTAGCAAAATAATGAACCCAAAAATTGTACTTTTGGTTAAAGTTTCTCTCTAATTTCTTTAGAATAAAAGGATGTTTGTAAAAGCAAGAAAGAAGCACGATCACTGCCTGTATTCTTGGGGGCCTGTATCCTTGGGGCATTTTGGTTTGGTTCCCTTGGTTTCTACTAACACTTCTATTAGGGTAATGATTTTTTTTGCAGAAGAAGCACCCCCCGTTCTCTCTCCCTCTCTTTCTTCTCTTTTCAGAACGAAAGATTGAAAAGGCAAAAATAAGGGTCTAGAACAACTCGCCGTCGCCGATTTGCCATGGCCAATTCACCATCGCCGATTCGCTGTAGGTACAATTCGCCGTTGGTAAATTCGCCGTGGTAAATTCACCGTTTTTAAATTCGCCGTCAGCAATTAAAGTTTTAAATGCAGGCGCATATCAAAATAATAATATACGATAATTACGCTAAAATAAAATAAGTTGTCTTTAATTAAACATGGTACATAGATAAAGAAATAGATAAAAATTGTCACTCTTCCAGGAAGTATTTTTTATTTCACAGGGTGTTCTTTTTTTTAATAATCTGCTAAAAATTATATTCATTTTCATATAAATGAAAATCACTACACGTCAAAAGTCGACTGTTTTCGAGATATTCATTCATGAAAGCTCGTCATTTAAAATGATAAAAAATGGGGTTTCTATTAAAAAAAAAATTATAATTATGATTATGTGCATCAATTTATTCGCAATTTTGTGTCTTACTATGACTGTACTGTAATTCAAAATTTATTTTAATTTGACACAGAAAAATAATACCGCAGTCCGTTTTAATTTACTTGAAACGCACTGAAATTATAGTTATTTTCTTTCAATTCGTAGCAGCTATCTGAAATAGTCAGAAAATGTTTTAAAGCTCATCAAGCTAAATAAAGCAGTGACACGCGACGGCGAATTGGGCGGACGGTAAATTGGGTCGACGGCGAATTGGTTCTACGACGAATAGGCGACGGTGAATCGGTGACGGCGAGTCGGCGACGGCGAATCGTCCCTTCCCCCAAAAATAAGGGATGAGAAGATGCTTCAGGTCTTCACTCTTCTCCATTCCCATAACCATAGCCGTAGAAAAAATAACGGAAAAAGCAAAGAGAAAGACGTCTCGCATATTTTGGCGTTGCATTCTTTAGCGGAATCAAATCGAAGAAATTGAAACTATAATTGCGGCTCATCAAAGTGAAAGGGTTTTTAAATTTGTTTCATTTTTTTCTTAAAATTTTAAAGGCCTCAGATTCATTGCAATAGTTACTTCCTTGTTTTAAACTTCCTCGTTACTACTCAATTTATTGATATCTGCTATTAATTTTTGGGTATAATTGGTCTCTGCTTAGTCTGTGCTTTTCTAGTAGCAGAAGCAACCCAGATGATGCTCCAGGTCTTCACTCTTCATTATTTCCATAACCATAGCCATAAAAAAATTACGAAAAGAGCAAAAGGAAGGAAATCGCTTTTAATTTTTAGGCTTTATTGGTTCCCTCCTCTTCGGCTAAAAGTATCAATAAGGGATAAACCTAATACTTTTGTTTTTTTTTTGTGCTTCCCCAGCAGGGAAGGACGACTCGCATATTTTGTCGATCCTTTAACGGAATCAGACTGAAGAAATTGAAACATTGCTCATCAAAGTGAGTGGGTTTTTAAGTTTGTCTCGTTTTTCCTTAATTTTTTAAAGCTCACGCTATGTTGAAACCTCCTGGTTAATGCTCTTTTTATAGATTTCGATAGGTCTCGAAACGATATCTCAGATCTTGTCAAAGCTTTGCAAATAACGTCCTTCAGCGTTCCCTATCTTCTCTGGTACCTACACAATTATCTTACCTTTTCTCGATTCTATTGACGCGGCTATTTTCTTTTGTTACTTCCTTTTCCCCACTTGAATCATTCTTTTTAGTTTCTGGTTCCATTTTCTTCTTTAGTTCTTATTTCATTTTCAAGTTGTCAGCCCCACTTGAGTGTCTTTTCTTGTACCATTTCGCTTCTTGGAGAAAACTTCTTGTTTTTCTTATTGCCATTTTTATGCATGCAAGTCGAATTGTTCAGTGCGAAAGTTTGTTTCAATTTTGATTAATACCGCTTCAGATGACACCCATCCAGATGCATTGCTGCCTCCTCTAAACTTATTATAATGGGTGGTCATTCATTTTTAATTCGGAACACAAGAAGAAACTGATTTTGGGGTTACCAATTTTTTTTTCTTTTCTGGATTTTCAGATGCGATGACATGACGGGCGTCTGTAGAGAAAAGGACAAACTGTGCGCCCCAGTGGGACCAACGGAAAAAGTAAAGATCGCTTTCATCGTGAACAATCAGCCGCTGAATTTCATGAACATACAGAGCTTCGAAGCCGAGAATCATCTTCAGTGTGGATGCATGAAGACGGAAAACTGGATCAAATGAATAACGATTTTAATTTATGCGCGTGCGCGCATTCGACAACAACCATATCGAAAGAGGAAACGAGGGCGTTCCACGAACAGTACCACTTTTTACTATTGGAAGAAACTGGTCTGAATCAATTGTATGTACCTACATGTACATGTAAACATAGTCAGTCTGCAGGACTGTTAAAAGAGAACGAAAAGCAATAAACTTATGCCCTGTTAATAGTGCCGAGTGTTCTCTTTTAGCTGCCCGTGACTGTACACTTAATAAAGTGATACTTGCTCGGGAAGCCGCGCGTGACACATAAACAATTATTTATTATTTTTGTGACTTAGATCTATTATATAAGGAGTATAATATTTTACATGTATATAGAACATAAAATATAAATAATTTAATTGCAATGCTTGTTTTTATTTTGCCTCAAAACTAAACTTGCGATCGAATTACTATTTTTTTTTTTTAATAAATCAGTAATTGGAAATAAATGCAGAAGAGAGAATGTTTTAAACATTGCATGCATTGCAGAATATACAGTGCGTTGATTCATTTCTTTTTTTTTGACGAGGAAATGGCGTGCACGTACAACAGCGGACTAGAAAATCGGGGCAGGTCATTTCGATAATGTAAACCTGCCTGAAGAAACTAAGGAATGTTGAAGGATGAAAATAAAAATTGCATAAAACTAGCACAATACAAGTCAAATTGATTTAAAAATTGACTTGTATTGTGCTAGTTTTATGCAATTTTTATTTTCATCCTTCATAATTTCTTGATTGCATAAAACTAGCACAATACAAGTCAAATTGATTTAAAAATTGACGAACCTTGTCATAACCCGAAAATTAATCTGTAAATATTAAAGAAAAACGACAATCAATAATTGACTAATTGATAATTAAAAAAAATCAAATCAAAGCAAATCGTATAAAAGAGAGAACCAATGGCGATCGATCGATGAGATGAAAGTGTGAAATAAATTAAATTCAAATCAAGTCATAGGAAAAACAAAACAAAAGACGATCAATTTATGTTTATAAAATAATAAAATCATGCAAAAGGAAAAACAACAACAAAAGGTGATGACTGATACGCAAGAAATTAGGTCAAAAAATGGGTCTTAGGATGACGTGCCTAAGCTGTAGATAAATTGATGGTTAAAAAATAAGAACGAAACGAATGAAATCAATTAAAAAAAAAGTAAAAATCATCCAATTGATTGCATTTAAAATTGAATTAAATAAAGTTAAGTGTGGAAGTTAAAAAAAGAAAACACAAGGCGATCGGTGATGAAGTTAAGACGAAAATAAAACTTAATCAAATCGATTCAAGAAGGTTGACGAATTTTTAAAGTATAAAATAAAATAAATTCAAATCGAGTGACAGAAAAAAAAAACAAAAGACGATCAATTGATAATTAAAAAATAAAATCATGCAAAATAAAATCAAGCTAAAGAAAGACACAAAAACAAACGATGTTGAATTAATACGTAAAAAATTAGCTCAAAAAATGGGCTTTAAGATGACGCTCCTAAACAGTAGATAAATTGACGGTTAAAAAATAAAAAGAAAACAAATGAAATCGATTAAAAAAAAAACAAAATCATCCAATTGATTGTACATTTTTAAAAATTGAATTAAATGAGGAAGTTAAAAAAAACAAAAGGCGATCGGTGGTGAAGTTAAGACGAAAATAAGAATTCTATAAAACTTAACCAAATCGATTCAAGAAGATTGTCGAATTTTTAACCAAGAGTATGAACGAGAGAAGAAAGAAGAACAAAAGAATTGAAAAGATGATTCAAATGTAAAATAAATTCAAATCGAATCAAGAAAAGATGAATGTACGATCGGTTTAGAATAAAATGAAAATATCACAAATCGTCAGAATTTAACTAAATTTAAATTTAACAATTATTAGGTATTGCACTACTATTTTAAAAATAATATTAATTAAATTTGGAAGGGGGTCAATGAAAATTTTTATTTTCTTGTAGGGGGGTCGAAAGCTTAAAAAAGTTTGGAAGCCCATGGACTCGTGATGGAATAATTAAAATAAATTTCTTTTTCTTTTAAATAAAGCATGAAACCGTAATTATAAATAAACGTTTTAAAAAAATTCAAAGCATTCCGGTATATACAGTGCGTTGATTTTGATCGTGTACAACATGTATAATTAAACGTTTGCAAATAAAACATTTAAAACTGTAATTATAAATAAATATAGATGTCCAAAGGAGAAGTTTTTTTAATAATTTGAAACATTGCAGAATATACAGTGCGTTGATTTTATCGGACGAGGAAATAGCATGTACATTTAAACGTTTGCAAATATTAACCCTCCCAAGGAATATTTTTTTAACAAAGTTACAGAAAAAAGAAATGTTTAGAGTTTCAAAAGGCGTTTAAGATTGCGTATGTGATGGGAAAGGATAAACAAGATTTCAGAAGCATCCGAGAAACGTATCAACACACGATAGTATTCCTCAAGGCACTGCATTAGGGCCAATGTTTTTTCTTGCGGTATACTCGTACACAGACAGCGTACACGTTTTTAGTTGACAGTAAATACTGTTTCTTTTTTTTTTGACAAAATGGAATTCTCTTGGGAAAAATAATTATAAATTATTGCAAGTAACAAACAAATTAAACTAAAATTAAATTAGTTCGTACTATACGGAAATAAAAATGCTTTCAAGTGCAAAGCTTTTTAAATCTCGAACCGGACAGAAGCTGACGAAGCTATAAATCTACAGCGAAACGTTGAGTGTTTTCCCTTCATAATTCTGTCCGGTTCGAGACTTAAAAAACTTTGTACTTACAATTTTCGTCGGACAAGAACAAACTTCAAAAATGCTTTCGTTTTTCGTTGTTTTCCTCAACCTTCCTGTGTTTTTCTTGCAGAATCGAAGACGTGAAACCCACCCCACCGAAAAATGAGACTCGCCGAAAAAACAGAAGCTGAAGAAATGTTTCCTGCCAAGAGAACGAAATAAAACAAGATTTTTTTTAAACGAAGCCACGAAAGAAGAAATCGATTATAATGAGAGTGACGTGCGAAAGTGAAACGGTTTAGAGGAAAGTGACGATGAAGTCCGTGATGAAACTGAAACAGTTATTCCACGAACGTAAAAAATCGAAACTCCAAGCGATTTTTCACAAGGTATTTCAAATAAAATAAACTAATTTAAAATTCATGATTAAAGAGACGGGTACGTGCCTTCTCTGATTTTTGGCTTGAACTCAAAGTGGCAATTATTGCTTGTTTTTTTTTTCTTCTGTTATCGTGGATTTCCCGGTCGTGCTTTCTTTCCCAATGGATTTAGCAACTCGCGTCCGCCGACGTTTACACATTTGAGGCTTTTTTCTGTTCTTTTCGTGTTTTCATCACCTGATGAATAAAACCGGTAAGACGGAATACACGGGACTAGTAGTGAGCATGATTATCATCTTGCAACGTGTACATCATCAAACTAGGTGTTTAACAACGCGAACTTAAAAATAGAAGATGTTTCTTTAAGAGAGTGCGTGCGTTTGCTGTTTGAAGGACGAACGAATTCGCCCAAGGAATTAATTATGCGCCTGATTATACAGCTGGTGATCGTCGTAATCGGATCCACGTTCACGTTTACCCCAACCGACGGCGATGATTTGCTCGAACTCCTGAACGAAACCGCCAAGAATTCGTACAGTTTCAAGTGTGGAGGGCCCCAGCGTAAGGCACTGCGGATTTCCTCCTTAGTGGAAGTCGGCCCTCACGACATCGTCTACCCGTCCCACGTCATACTGAACAGGTGAGACTTTCACATCTCTAAATTCACTTGGATTTTTCATTTTGTAGGTCTATCGAGTGACGCAAGCGATTTTCTAAAAATAAGCATTGAGGTGAAAATGAAGTTGCTGTTTTCGATGCAAATCAATTCTAGTGGAAATTTAGAAGAAAAAAAAAACTGCGTCATAGCCTGGCCATTTTAATTTGTGGTTTGGTGTAGAATCGTGAATTTTAATTGCCACAAATGAATGGTGATGAAAAATAGATTCCAGAACAATGTCGAAACTTGATTCGTTTATTTTCATCCGGTTTCGATTTGAGGCGAAGACTCTGAAATTAAAGGAAAAAAAAATCAACCAAAAACTGCTTTTTTTTAATTGAAAGGGGAATTTTGATTTTAATTTTTAATTTAAGTACGTATAGTTATGATGAATTTTAATTTGTGGTTTTGCAAAGGCGAATTATAATTTCAAACGTGCAATTAAAAGCGACTCCGATGGCTGTGCAGAAGAATGTCAGGGACTTGTTGACGTAGTTTCTGCATTTCTGCTTGTTTTTTTTTTTTGTTGATTCACAAGAAAGGAAAGTCACGTTTCATACTAGTTCTTAAAAATCAAAGGAAACTGTGAAAGCATGGGGATTTCGAAAAAAAAATTGCAACTTTAAACAAAAGGCAAAATACAAAATTTTTTGATTTTCAATTTTAATTTTTTACGTTTTTGACTCGCCATCAGCTTTCACGTGTGATTTTTTTTTACTTAGATGTCTAGGGTCTTAATGTCTTTTTGGAGAAGACTTTGACTTTTCATAATTTGATTTCAACTTTGATTTTCCAAGATTTCTCTGCGATTTACTATTTATTTTAATTTTGATTTTTGATTGCGAACTGTTTTACTATTTCAACTTTTCAGAATTTAATTATAACCAGGGAAAAGAATTCAGCCCACTTGGTGTTGGACGCTTTCCACACCGAATATACTGTTACTCCTTCCGCGGCTCCGATGCATTTAATTTGCTATTGAGTGGGAGGGGAGGGGTTACAGAGCGAGCGTCCGCACTTCGCAGAAGAAGACTCTGGGCGGGCACTAATACGATCCGAATACTCCGAATACTAAATTCTCGTACTGCTCGGGGAGCAAGTGGGCCGATTTCTTATCCCTGATTATAACATTTCAGTGTAATTTTCAAATTTTCGCGCCATCTGTGCTTAACTGCGATTTTTCACGTAAAAGTTGGTAACATTTTACTGACTTAACTTAAGTTACCTGCAGTGTTTGTCATCTGTTTTACTTTAAAATACCCGCGTAAGCTGCACACAATTTTCAGGCTACAGGTTTTTCTGTATACTTTCTTTTTCTCTTTTATTTTCTTTTAAACGTTATTTTCGATCATTTGATAACGATTGTAAACCGAAACGTGTCATCTGCATACTATCAGAAATGACTACAAAATAAAGAAAACATTTTTTTTTAATGGCCTCGGACAAGCGCGATTCATTTTAATGTTTGATTAATTCAAATTGAATATTTCGAAAAGTGTTTGTTGTTTAACTCAATTTTTTTAAAATTTATTAGTCATCGTTCTCACTTCAAAATCAGGTGGTGTCCACCGTTTGAGAACTGCAGGACCGTTATTTGAGTTACCTGCAATGCGAGATTTTATTATAAGATAGTCCGGGATGATTCACTTTTTATAGTAATAAAATCTGATTTTCATGCGTAAGTTTCTTGGACAAAAAAATGAATAAAGTCTAAACCAGGGGTTCCCAACCTTTCCTAACGGTCGCGTCGACTTCTTACAAAATAAATAAATAAATAAATAAATAAATATTTTAATCGATCCCCTTTCAAATTTAATTAATATTTTTAAAACGGTACTTGTAAATTTACTAATAATGTTAAATTTTAAATTTTGTTAAATTGTGATGACTTCTTACAAAAAATAAATAAATAAAAATTTTAATCGATCCCCTTTCAAATTTAATTACTATTTTTAAAACAGTACTTGTAAATTTACTAATAATGTTAAATTTTTAAAACATTTACTATCAATGTTGAATTTTAAATGTTGTTAAATTGTGACGTTCTGTTTGGCTTTATTTTATTTTTTATTACTATAAACCGATCGTCTTATATTCATCACCAATCGTTCTTTTTTTTAATTGCTTATTTGACTTTTTAAGAGATTTCATTTGTTTAGCTTTTATTTATTTCTTTAGTTTTTGTTTTTTAACTATCAATTTATCATATTTTGTTTTCGTTTGATTTTATTGGACACGATTTTATTTTTTAATTTTTTGATCAATCGATCGTCTTTTGTTTTTTGTTTTTTTTCGTTTATTCGATCTGACTTTATTTTACACTTACTAAATTCCGGTGATCAATCACTATTTTTGTTTTCTCTTCAATTCAATTTGTTTTGATTTGATTTTTTAATTATTAATTGATGGCCCATTTTCCTTGAATTTTACGGATTAATTTTGGGGTTATGACAAAATTCATCAATTTTTAAATCAATTTGATTAGTTTTAAACAATTTTAATTTCGGGCCTGATTTTATCATCGTCATTATTCCTCATTTTAATTTAATTTTGAATGTGATCGATTGATTTGTTTTTATCTCTTAATTATCAAATGGTCATCTTGTTTTTTGTTTTTTATTTAGTTTGATTTTATTTGATATGATTTTTTATTTTTCAATTATCAATTGATCGTCTTTTGTTTATTTTTTTCTTTTACTCGATTTAAGCTTAATTTATTTTACATTTTAATTTCGTCAATTGATAGTCAATTTTTGTTTTTCCTTTTATTCGATTTGACTTTATTTTATTTTTTAATCATCAACTAACGACCCTTTTTCCTTAATTTTGACAGATTAATTTTTGAGTTATTACAAATTCGTCAGTTTTTAAATCATTTCGATTTATTGTCAGCTTAATACAATGTTTATTTTGGTCCTGTCTTTATCATCAGTCCTCATTTTTCTTAATTTAATTTAATTTTTAATTTTTAATACGATCGATTGATCGACCTTTGCTTCTTCTTTTAATCGATTTTATTTAAATTGTTTTTAAATTTTTAATTATCAATTAATTGAGCATCTTGTTTATGGTTTTTCCTTTGGTTTGATTTTATTTGATGATTTTTTTTTATTTTTTAATTGTCTTTTGTTTTTTTTCTCTTCTACTCGATTTAAGTTTGTTTTATTTTACATTTTAATCTTATCGGGTGATCACCGTTTGTGTATTTCCTTTCATTCGATTTGACTTTATTTTATTTTTTAATTATTAATTCATCGTCGTTCCTTCTTTAATATTTACAGATTAAATTTTTGATTATAATGAAACTCGTTAGTTTTTATATCGATTTGAATTATTGAGTTTTTCAGAAGTTTTATTTTTGCCCTATCTTCGTCAAAGGAATTCGTTGATCGTCTTTTGTTTTATTCAATTTATTCAATTGACCGTATTTTAAGAATATTTTTATTTTGATAGTCCTTTTTTTCTTCTTTTTTTGAGCTGATTCGAAAGAACTCGCCAATCGCCATTTGTTTTTGTTTTATTCGATGTGTCTTTATTTTCGGAGTATTTTTATTTTGATAATTAACTGATCGTTTTTTTTTCTTCTCCTTTTTTTAAAGCTCATTCAAATTTCTTTTTAATATTATTTGTAAACTTTCTTTTTAGTAAACTGTCTCTTTTTTAACTAATCTATTAAAAATAATAAAAAATCTTAATTCCGACCCCTAACGGTTGATCGACCGTCATAGGTTCATCGACCCCTTTCAACTCTTACTCGAGCCCGCTGGGAACTCCTGATCTAAACTGTGGTGGAAATGATCGTTCCCTTTAGAGACTCCATACTTTCCACCAAGGCAACTATTTAAATTTAGCGGTCGAAATGACTAGTTTTGCGGTCTACGTTCGCAGATACGTTGGAAAAACATTTAAATATTAAAAAAAAATATATGACAGTGTCATAATAATTTATGGTCGGGAATTCTCAATTTCCACTCTTATTATAGTTAACAGCAAATTTTATTACAGCATTTATGTAACTCTGCGTTAGCAAGCACATATTTATGTCATATTTTATTTATAAACGTAAATATCGAACGTATTTAGATCACCGAGTTCAAATTCGTTTAATTTGATGAAATACTTAAGCGTAATTCAGTTGGAGCATCATTTTCTTAAAATATTGCCGATAATTAGAGTTGTAGTCGTTCTTGAAAATTCAACCAGCGGACTAAATACTCAAGACTTTTCCAAGAACCGTATCTTTGAAAATATATGTAACTATAACCTTGAACGATGGTGCTAATGAGGTCGGTCGCGAACTCGATAATCGTTCTGCAAATACACACACAATTACCTCTGCATTCTGTGGCTGGTGGTAGACACTCAACTCAACAATTCAACTGAAAAAGTCGTCCTCGCCGATTGCAAAGTTGAGAAAAAAAAGGGAACTTTGTTGAAACAATTGTTTGTCGACAGAGTTATGCGGAATCTAATTATGTATCCACACCTAATTAACCGAGTTAAATCTAAATTATTCTGTGAAATTATTGATTAAATTTTTTTGCAAAGAAGTGAATGTACTGAGACGTTTCGAAAAAGAAGAACCACAGCTTTCTATTCCTTACTTTATTTCGTCAAGGTTATAATTTTCCCAAATTTTTGAGTTTAGAGTGAATCACTTGTAAGCTTTCCTTACTTGAGATTTTCATGTGGTACACTTAATACAAGTTTTCCGTTTCTCCCTCTTTCTCTTCTGTTTGCCTTTCTTATTAGTAATTGACTTATTAATCGTACGTATCATTTGTAAATAAGAGCTATTTTTGTAGTTTCTCGAAAACTCTCGAACAATCCAGTCCCATCTGACATTCGATGAAAAATGAAATCCCTACAGCTTTTCTCTAGAAGACAAATATTTGAGAGGGAAGATTAAATTAACTTAGGGCCGTTTTCATAATCAGACTAAATTCAAAGTTACTTTAATCTAAAAGAATACATTTGTTTCCCTATACTTAGAGTGACTTTAAATTTAAAGTTACTTTAATCTAAAAAAATACATTTGTTTCCCTATACTTAAAGTGACTTTAAATTAAAGCTTCCTTAAAGTCTGATTATGAAAATGGCCGTTACTGCCGATGTCATAATGGGACTTTAAATTTAAAGTTACTTTAACCTAAAAAATACATTTGTTTTCCTAGTCTTAAAGTGACTTTAAAATAAAGCTTCCTTAAAGTCTGATTATGAAAACGGCCATTAGTATAGCACAAATTCTAGAGATATTTAAATTTTTGAAATCAATTAAATAGCTACGAACTATCCACAAGAACTGTTAATACTTTTTGGTTTTGTCGATTTTGTGAATGATTAAAAAAAAAAATCTTTGCAGATGTGATGACATGACAGGCACGTGTAGAAGCACGAACGAGCAATGTGCCCCAGTGGGACCAACGACGAAAGTAAAATTCGCCTTCTTCGTGACGAACCCGTCCCTGGACACCCGGAAATTGCTGACTTCCGAAGCAGAAAGCCACACGCAGTGCGGTTGCATGGCCGCCGAAAACCCCATTAAATGACGGAACATTTTTTTTTTTTTATAAAACCCAAGTGCAAAAGAACTTGAAGACAGCAACAAAAGAAGGGCATTTCGTGAAATGTTTATTAATCAGTATCACTGACGGTCGTGTTCAGTCAAAAAGAGATGTGAAGAAAAGTGGCGCTTAAAGTATCCAGAAGAACTCACCCAATCAGTTGTTTATTATTATTAATTTTTACTTAAACGGACTCTAATTTCGTATTTTATACGTATTTTAAAACGGAAAATATAATAATGTTGATTCTCGAGCTTGTTTTTCTTTTTTGAATTGGAGAGGAACGCCACGCCGCGCCGCGCCGCGCCGCCGCTGATAAGATAAGATTGAACTTGGGTTCGTATACTTGCAATAAATTTGATTTGTTTCCGGTCAAACAGGTTGTAAGTATATGCAAACGACTGTGATAACACATTACACGATTACAAACAAACGCATGCATAATTAACTGTATAAAACCGATTATTAAAAAATTCTTAGATGTTGTAAGATTTATTAAACTGTGCAAAATTATTTTTTTAAATTAATTCCTTTGGCAATTGGCATGCACTTAGTGATTCACATTTTGGGCCTGTGCATTCCACGTGTTCGTGTTTGTGTGATTAATCCCGAAGGAACTCCAGAAGATTGCCCGTTTCACACGCACATTCCGACGACAGGTTATTGGTAGATGACGTTGATATCTTCGGCTCTGCGGTCAATTTCTGCAATGTTGATGCGCGATGTCCTGTGGTAAAAATGATTCAGAAAGTTTCAGCCAGCGATTGCATAGGGCACATGTGGACGAAACGCCCTAAATTTTAGCCTCCTGACTAATTAGTCAGTGACTGGCATAAAAATACACCGCAAGACTTGGCCAATTTGTGCACTTTATTGTGGAACAGGACGTAAGAATGAGTTTCAAATTGATTTCCTGTTATTGGCCAGGCTGACCCAAATAATTCATTGCTTATTTATTTAAATGTTGCTTAGTCAATACCTGGCTCCATTGAAGAAGTGGCCAACCTTTTCCATTATTATCTGTGCAGTTGTAAGTGTTGCTCACGGACGGGACGAGGCAAACCAGATTTACCATTAATTTTTTTTTTTTTGTTAATAAAAGCAGAAATTCCTTCGTATTCTATTATGACTGTGGTGACCTTCCAGTAGCAAACGCTGATTCAAATTATACGATTTAAATTACAGTTGAAACCATAACAAAAATTGCAATCTGGAGTAAGTAAATAAAAAAAATAAAATAATTAAATCAACAATCAACAAAAATGTGAATTTTGCATTTTAAAAATAGTTTAGTTCATGTTACAGGTGCAACGACGGCGACGTAACTAAAAAGAAATCACAAATTCCAAATAGCCTCACAGTCTAAGCGTCAGCTTCCATAAAATCCACCCGCATTCAGACCTTAGACTGTGTTTGACGATTTAAAGTTGCTCGAAAACCGTTCGTCACAGACCCGCGATGTGACACATGAAATCAGTTTAGAATTTGGCGGGGAATTCAAAAATGCAATCGTATACCGTTACAAAAAGCGAAACTTTGAGGTCAAACATTTTTTAAACGACAATCCGCAGTCCGAAAGCGGCTTTTAAGCAAGAAATACAATCAAGTTAGAATTCACTCGAAAGTCCAAATACAAAAATGTACAGGGTGTTTCGTTAACTTAACTATTAGAAAGGCGAACCAAGAAATTAAAAAAAATTCAAAGATTCGTAAATTGCACCCGTACTTATTAATTCTGCTATGAATTTTCACGGAGACTTAATTACTTAAATGAATAAGATTAACAAACTTATACGAGACGGAGGGGGGGGGGATTTGGTAAATTTAGAGTAAAATCGAACCAATTAGGAAAGCAATCGGTGCAAAAGCGCGTTTTAAATTAAAAAAAATCGCTCATTCTAAAGAGACTCACAGTCTAAGCGTCAGCTTCCATAAAATCCACCCGCATTCAGACCTTAGACTGTGTTTGACGATTTAAAGTTGCTCGAAAACCGTTCGTCGTAGACCCGCGATGTGACACATGAAATCAGGTTAGAATTTGGCGGGGAATTCAAAAATGCAATCGTATACAGGGTTTACCGTTACAAAAAGCGAAACTTTGAGGTCAAACATTTTTTAAACGACAGTCCGCAGTCCGAAAGCGGTTTTTAAGCAAGAAACACAATCAAGTTAAAATTAACTCGAAAATCCAAATAAAAAAATATACAGGGTGTTCCGTTAACTTAACTATTAGAAAGGCGAACCAGGAAATTAAAAAAAATTCAAAGATTCGTAAATTGCACCCGTACTTATTAATTCTGCTTTGAATTTTCACAGAGTCTTAAATATTTAAATTAACAAGATTAACAAACTTATACGTGACGGAGAGGGGGGGGGGGTATTTGGTAAATTTAGAGTAAAATCGAACCAATTAGGAAAGCAATCGGTGCGAAAGCGCGTTTTAAATTAAAAAAAATCGCTCATTCTAAAGAGCCTCACAGTCTAAGCGTCAGTTTCCATAAAATCCACCCGCATTCAGACCTTAGACTGTGTTTGACGATTTAAAGTTGCTCGAAAGCCGTTCGTCGTAGACCCGCGATGTGACACATGAATTCAGGCTAGAATTTGCCGGGGAATTCAAAAATGCAATCATGTACAGGGTGTACCGCTATAAAAAACGAATTTCGGAGGTGGGGGCACTTCAAACATTTTTAAACGAAGCGTAGTAGCCCGGAATTTTAAGCAACAAATAAAATCAACTTAGAATTTACTCGGAACCTCAAAGAAAAAATATATACAGGGAGTTCGATTAAGTTAAAAATTAGAATGACGGAGCAGGCAATTAAAAAAAATTCGTAAAGTGCAGCCCCACGCATTTGTTATCAACAAAAGTGATTTTTATTAATTTCCTTCTTTATTTGTACGAGTATCACCTTGCTTTTCTATCAGTTGGTTAACGATGGCCCAACTTTTAATTATTATTATTATTATTAAACTAGCGCTTGAACGATCCAGTGGTAAGGGACCGGCCTTACAATTTTAAGGTCGTGGGTTCGCACCCCGCTCGAGGTATTTCTCGGAGGTGGTCGTTATTCACTTCAGGCACCCTTCAGTGTTGGGGATACAATTCGACGCTGCTTCGCATTCAATGGCGAGGAGGTTTGGAAGTACCAGAGCCATGGAACTTTTACGTTTTGGGTTTCTTTATTCATTTGTGTTACATATAACCATTGAACAAATAAAACACGTAATAAAATAATAACCAACCTTCAGATAATTTAAGTGTAGAACGGAAGTGAACATTTTCTTAATAAATACTTTTGGTTTTTCATGCACTTGCTTCAGTCTCGTCATAATTTTAGTTTTATTTTTATTTACTCAGCATTCTGCTTGCAAATAATTTTTATTGAAAATTAAAGTGCTACGTCAGTTATTGATTTAAAAAAGAAAATGTTGCTGATAAGTTTCAATTGGGGAAGGGGATTATTTTCTCTCGTTTACAATATATTTTTCAGTTGCTTCATTTTTATTTACTTCAAGGTGAAAACCATGCGATGATATTATTTGTTGGGTCATTAACTTAGCTCATTCGTTGGACACATCAACAATGCCTGGACGTAAATCACTTATGCTGCTGATCCATCCATTTTCATTGGTCCCATTCACATTCACTGTCGCTTTCAGGTGCAGAGAGAGAAAAGAAATGGCGGCTCGTATTTTCCCGCAGAGTTTTAATAATAGATTGACGTTCAACACATTTCTAAAAACATTATTGCAGCTAACAATTATAATTAAACTAAAATTTGCTAAATTAGGGAAACATAATCATCAAAGAGACCGACACTATGCGAAACGTGATGGTGATTGTTGATAATTTCCGAAACACGATTTATTCTGACGTCAAAGCCGACCTTTCTTGAGCCGACAAAACCGAAGAGTAAGTCCCGCACTGCCGAAACTTATTTCATAGAGGAAGGAAGTGATAATCGACGTGGTTCAAAGTCCGATTAGGGGAATCACGGAAGTGCGTAAGATTTTGCGGGGGCGAATTTTCCGAAGGTGTACGACAACCGCAAAAGGAAATCGTGTTTTTACGAAATCAAAGACAACTTAAAATTCTTGGCTTTATTTAATTAATCCAACATTTCTGCGAACATTGATTTTAAAAACTCAATAAAAATTACTCCTAAAAGTTAAAAAAAAGAAAAAAACGGAAACGTAGTAATTTAAAGGAAAAAACAATCAGTGGGCCTACCCCAAAGTTTGAAAGCAAAGTGTCATGCACATCACTTAACAACAATCATTGGTATGAGTAAGGCGTGCGTGGGCTTGATATGAATTACTAACTTGACCGACAATAAATTAAGTCGCGGCACGTTTTTTGCGGCTTGGCTATTAATAAACGAAAAAGGGAAGTACAAGGCAGATGAAGATGCAAAGCCCCCGAAAAAAGAAACCGCTCCTCGAAACACGCTGTGGAATCCCGCCCCACAATCTAGAACCGACCGACGCTGAAGAATTGGCCCAATTGAATTAATTAATCAGAACGGAACACGCAAATTGATGTTTGTTGGACGTGAATACGTAATAAAAAATTACTGGCGTCATGTGTGTTAGATGAATCATGTAGGGAGCAATAAAAGCGCGGAAATGCAACAGATTTTAATGAATGATTTCATTCGTTTTTTTGCACAGCTTCTTTTGCTCGGCGGAGGAAGGTGTAGAGAGCTTCATCGTCAGAGCAAAGATGTGTAAAGTGTAAGAAAAAATTGCGTGTGCGCAATGAAAGCAACTAGATCAACACCGAATTCAAAGGAAAGAAAGAAAAAATTAATAATTGAAGAAGTACGAAACTCGATTTTAAAAAAGAGGCTATGAAGCGTAGACGATCTTTTGACATTCTGGAAGGCTGTGTTTTTTTTTTCGTTAGGTTTTGTGCGTGTAATTTGAAAGAAATCAGTATTTGACATGTGAGAAATTATGAAGTTTCCTTATTTTGTAATACTGACTGTGTTTAATTTGATTTGGAAGAATACTTATCATGCTCGGTAACGGTAAAGTTAAAGAAAATTGAATCATTCATAACAGTTACCACTGGTGGGACTTCCAGTCTCCAGAAACAATAATCATGAAATTCTAGTTTTCCCAATTTTCCCCATCTCAAATATGTCACCCTAACAGGGCCTTCTCTGAATGCCAAAAGATCGTGAATAGCTATATACTTCGGAATCTTCAGTTATAACCAAATGCTTACGACTTTACACAGGACCTTTGATTTTAAAACACCAAACTTAGGTAGAATGGAAGGGAAAAATAAAAAAAATATATATCTTGAAGCACTACACCATGACCGTTCCTTTGAAAAATTCATGATGCAAGAAGTCAAAGCTACAGTAAGATGGACTAAATCCAAGGATCTGATCTAACCAATAAAAGCCATTGAGGTTATTATTGAAATATCTGCCGTTAAGAATCTCAAAGCTGGGTATTAGTGAACCCCCAAACTTGGAAAGCCAATAGAAGAAGTCACCACTCGTGGATCAATAAGACCTTTCCCACTTATAAGTCGTCAAGTGCAAAGGTGGTTGGTTCCCATCAGAAGAATATGTCTTTTTCTTCTAAGAGGCGCCGAAAGTTGTTGACTTTTTATGTTCTCCACGTTCTTCGACTATTTTAAGTCCTTTTGCTTAACAAAAGTGCTTTAAGTTCCTCCGTAAATTAAGAATAGAAACTCGCCAACAAATAATATGAAACAGGACCTTTGAAATTAAAACACCAAAACTTTGCTTTGCAAAAATTTATTTGTATTTGGCCAGTATTATTTTCATTTTATCATTTCGTCCTCCTCAATACAAAGATTCATCGTGCCCATCCAAGGAAGCTTTTTATCAAAGCAATCACCTTATCGACGTCAATCCCCAATTCACGCAAGCGTTGAGCCACGCGTTGCACTTCTGGTAGGGCAGCGACTTCCTTGACGAGCTGCTGGGCCTTATCTCCAGAGATCTTGTCGTAAAATTCCTGGAAATCAGCGCTGTTCTGCAACTTATCGTTCAGCAAGATGACGAGCTCGTCCTTGGGGATGAGAGCCAGGACTTCGTCGATGAAATCCCTGACGCTGCGTTGCACGCGTAAGCCCTTGGCTGGAGCCCCTTGGATCAAGTCGTGGATGAACTTGAGGATGGCATCGATGTCAATACCGGCTTCCTGCAGGTAAGCCTTGAATTCCTGCCAAGTAGGTTGGACACCGACTTCGGAGACGAGTTGAGCCCACTCGGGTCCTTGGAGGTAAGCCACGACGGACTGAAATTCGGCATCGTTTGCGAGATAACGACGAGCAACCGCCCTGATTTCTTCCACGGGGATAAGCTCGAGGAACTCCCTCAAATCATCTTCGAGAGATTTAGTTGGGGGGATGGCGTTAGCCACGGCGAAGATGGCGAGTGCAACGACGAATAATTTCATCTGAAAGTCAAATAGGAGGGTACTTATCTCAAAATAAAAGGTTCTAAGCACTTACCTTGATTTGATCTGCTTTGGTTGTTGGGGCTGATTCACAACTGAAGTCGAACTGATTGGACCGTGGACGACTCAGGTATTTATATTCGGTTTTGGATTTGTAAAAATTTTAATCTGTTTGCGCAGGGCTTGATTATTTTTGATATCGTGGTGTAATCGGACTTTGACGGTAAACAAGGTACTTAGACTTGGAACGTTTTTCTCAGACAATTTCATAAAATCCAGAAATGTATCGACACTCATCAGTTGGAAAAAAGAAAAGAGGGAAACTAAAAAGAATCGTCATCCTTGAAAGTCGCTGTTCACAGTGTTCAAAGCGTACGCAGAAGACATGAAGCGAGGTGGAGGAAAGTTTCGGAAACAGAACCAACGAGCCCTTTAAGGGCGCGCCGCACCCCGTGGAAATTACGTGCAAAATTACTAATTTTAAAAAACCGGGGCCTCTTGCTTTTGTTAAAGATTTAAAGAAATTTTGTTAAAGCAAAGAAAATTCGAAGTTGCAAACCTCATTGCCAAAATTTAATTAACCAAGAAAATTCGAAAAAAATCAAAAATTAAATAAAAAGCCATATACACTCGCGTTAAAAAAATTGTGGCCTCTTGAACTGAGCGTCCTAAATTTTTTTGACACGAGTTTGATTCGAAAAGCATTCTTTTTTTATTAGTTGTGAATTTATTCATCAGACAATCAGAGTGCACAGTTCATTACATTATTTTTTTACAGTAGAAGAATAATATCTCGCTACTTATTATCTTAATATTTTAATTTACATTAAAAAAAAAAACTGAATTAGAATGAACGGACTTTGAATGTTATCAGCGCTATTGGACATTAATTCTCCTCAGCTAATTAAATTCGGTCTTCAAACATTTACGATTGTTATCAACGTTATCTATCTATAACATATAACAACTGGTTTTACAGGAAATCCCAAGTCAAGAGGTCAATTATAATAACTTTGAGGCCTTCACTGCGTGTACATGTATGTGTATGTATGTTAGTTGTAAATGTATGTACAAGAAAACCGGATTCACTTTGAATTGGTGCAAAGCTCTATTGTATTACTCATCGTGCAGTAAATATTTAACATTTGACACCTTTCGTGCGGCAGAAAAGCAAAAAAAAAAAAAAAATAAGCGCCACATGAGTCAATAATAATTCAGAGAGTGATTCACACTTGAGATATCCTCAAGATGTGCGTTAGTTAATTAATTAGCCTGGCCACATGTCAATTTGGGCAGCTCCTTTTTGAACCTGCGAATGATTTCATGTTTGCAGATTCCATTTTTTTTTGGATGGTAATATTAGTAAGCCAATTATTATGTTTATTCAAGACGCATTCATTACGTAAACTTTGGAATTCTTGTGTTATTTTTTTGCATCGGATATTACTAAGCTGATTATATTTGTCGAGCAGTCCCAACGTATTTTAATTAATACGGCTGCATTACGCAGAGATTTGAAAGAATGATGCATTCTTGTGCTATTTTTGTTTGGGATTTTGCAATTCGAAATAAACAGTGATAATTGAATTTCCCCATTTGTGACACATTTATTTATTTGGTTACTATAAATAGTATACTCTTAAATTAGAAGCAGATAGTAGGTTGACTTAAATTAAATAAACTGTTGTAAATCGTCGGGTGTGCGGCGCCATCGCCTATGTTCACAGTTTACAACAACGACCGGTATGTTAGAATAATTTTGGATTATAGTCGTTAATGTGGCCTCTTTGTGTAACAAAATCCAAAAACCCTATTTATTATTCCGTAAACTAAAATCGAAAATAATTTACGTTGCGCTCGTCGCAAACAATAAATTATTATTTCTCACAATCAGAAGACATAAACAGAACATAACCGATAAATTTATCGTGTAATACACTGAAGGTCGCCGAGTGGATTTCCCCTAGTAAAAATATATATTAAAAATATCCCGCACGTTAAATTAAATCGATTTGATTCGCCTATCCGGCACGCAATCTGGTTTACACGCGTGTATTGCAGGTTGCATACACGCAAGAGCTTTCAGGGGCGAATAAAGCTCTGCGATTAATTTCCTCTTATAATTTCTGGTGCAAGTGATAAAGTAATATAAGATTCGACTTGTTTTAATAAAATTTATTCAGAAAATCTTTATTAAAGACAGGACATTTCTATAAGCAGGTAGACATAAGTGGGTGAAGCTGAAGTTTGCGTTTTAAGTGATGACAATTGTATACATATTATTGGATTAAGCATTTAAAGCTATTGTTTCCAACCCAAAAGGACGAAAACCAATCGGATTATCCTATCGAGATCCACCCCCATACTTCTGAGTTTTTCAACAATGCGCTGGATTTCATCCAACGATCGGACTTCTTCAAGGAGCCGGCGCGCTTTGGGGCCAGAAACTTTCTCGTAGAATTCCCTAAAATCTTCACTCTCTGTTATCTTCTCCTTGATCATCACCAGTAATTTATCGTCGGGGATGATGGCCAAAATCTCGTTTAAGTACTGCTTTAGCCCATGAGTGCGAGTTATAGGGGGTATTGTAGCCTCATCGATTGTGTTTTCGAACCACTCGATGATGGCGTTCACGTCGACCCCTGCTTCCCTTAAATAGTTCTTGAATTCTTGCCAGGTGGGGTTTCGGGCGATTTGCGCGGTGACTTCGGCCCAGGCGGGGCTTTTTAAGTAACGAACGACGCTCTGGAATTCCTCGTCGTTGTTCAAGTACCATCGAGTGACGCCACGAATTTGATCGATGGGCAGGAGACTTAGAAGGTCGTCGAAATCAGACTGCAAATTTCTCGATGGGGAAGAGGCCGTGGCCAAAACCAAGATTGTGAAGGCACAGAAGAGGATCTTCATCTAAAAAAAAAAATTCTGTTGGAACTTGCCTTGATTTTATTATCACTTTACTTACCTTCGTTAACTTCGGCTTTCAAATTAATACTGAATGTGTTTATTAGATGTCGAAGTAGGCCTACCTTTTATAGGAGAATTGTTATCAGTCCCGTATGAAGTTATTATTTAAAAAAAAGAACAAATACATTGTTGACCTACTTTCGTAATTGCATCCAACCTTTGTTGACGTTCGGCTCGTGATAAAGATATGGTTTTCTTTTCGAAGTCTTATACAATCAGTCTCTTCGACTTCTTCCTTAAACATTGTATGGCGGCTTAAAATATTTTTTTTTGTACCTCTGCCCCATGTTTCAACCGCCCCAAAATTGAACCTGGGCAAAAGCTGATCTATAAAATGTAGACGTGTTTGCTCAACTTTATTTATTTATTTATGGTTTATGGTTTCATTCTCACCAGCAAAACTGTTGGTAGAATGGAAGGGAGAAATTAAAAAAGCACCACACCACGATCGTTCCTTTGAAAAATTCATGATGCAAGAAGTCAAAGCTACAGTAAGATGGACTAAATCTAAGGATTTGATCTAACCAATAAAAGCCATTGCGGTTATTATTGAAATATCTGCCGTTAAGAATCTCAAAGCTGGGTATTAGTGAACCCCCAAACTTGGAAAGCCAATAGAAGAAGTCACCACTCTTGGATCAATAAGACCTCTCCCACTTATAAGCCGTCAAGTGCAAAGGTGGTTGGTTCCCATCAGAAGAAGATGCCTTTCTTTTTCTTCTAAGAGGCGTCGAGAGTTGTTGACTTTTTATGTTCTCCACGTTCTTTAACTATTTTAAGCCTTTTGCTTAACAAAAGTGCTTTAAGTTACTCCATAAATTAAGAATAGGAACTCACCAAGAAATAATATGAAACAGGGCCTTTGAAATTAAAACACCAAAACTTTGCTCTGGAACAATTTATTTATATTTGGCCGAAGGATTTCAGTCATCTTTATCATCTCGTCCTCCTCAACACAAACAAAGTTTCATCAGGCCTATCCAAGGAAGCTTTTTATCAAAGCAATCACCTTATCGACGTCAATCCCCAATTCACGCAAGCGTTGAACCAAGCGTTGCACTTCTGGTAAGGCAGCGACTTCCTTGACAAGCTGCTGGGCCTTATCTCCAGAGATCTTGTCGTAGAATTCCTGGAAATCAGCGCTGTTCTGCAGCTTGTCGTTCAGCAAGATGACGAGCTCGTCCTTGGGGATGAGAGCCAGGACTTCGTCGATGAAATCCATGGCGCTGCGTTGCACACTTAAGCCATCGGTTGGAGCCCCTTGGATCAAGTCGTGGATAAACTTGAGGATGGCATCGATGTCAATACCGGCTTCCTGCAGGTAAACCTTGAATTCCTGCCAAGTAGGTTGCGCATTGACTTCGGAGACGAGTTGAGCCCACTCGGGTCCTTGGAGGTAAGCCACGACAGATTGGAATTCGGCATCGTTTGCGAGATAATGAAGAGCTACCGCCATGATTTCTTCCACGGGGATGAGCTCGAGGAACTCCCTCAAGTCATCTTCGAGAGATTTAGTTTGAGGCATGGCGTTTGGAAATAAAACAGTAGGTCAGATGTAAAAATCAATTACGCCGTGCAAATATTCTACTTTCTTTTAACTGACAACTATTATGTCCTGCCAATGTTCAACAAAATGCAAGTACCCCTTTTTGGAGCAACATCTGAAGCATGAGTGGTACTTGGTGAACGTGACGATTTGGGAAGGAAGACATTATGCTTGGCCCAGCATGGACTCCTTCGTCCACATCAGAATAGCAGACAAGAAACATTGCACAGGAATTCGCAAGAACACTGATTGTCCTTACTACAATGAGGTCTGTAAATTCAAATCAAGTCTGCGCTAGACTCTTTACCAAATCTCTTGTACTTCTTTTAAGTTTGCTTTCCCTTGTCAGCATTTACTTCAGGTAGGTACTTCTGCAGTCGCGAATGCTTTTAATATTTCCTCCAAATTATTCTAAGCGATGCTTCCGTATCATTTGCGCCAGCCATTCGACGGCCGAATGCTGATTTTCGCCAGATCTTCGTTGTCTTTAACTTCTCATCCTTAAGTCAACAAGCAAAGGTCCTCTCGTTTATTTTGAACGACCTTCTTTCCTTTCTACTTTTGATTCAAAAGTACGTTCTCAATTGCTAAGGGCTTCAAGCCTCCTGCAACAAATGTAACTTGTGTTTATTTTTCAGTATTTCGTGTTCGAATTCAACACCGACCTGCAAACCCTCAAAGACATGCAGCTTACCATAACTGTAATAATTATTGTACGCCTCCAAAGTCTGCAGAATTTAAAACTTGAAACTTGCAGGTCATTCGGCCTAGAAAGTGTTGGAGACGAAAGAAAACCTTGGGCTTCGTCACTTTAGACTTGGACACGATTTGGACTCAACCAGGTATCAACCCTATTTCACATTTCTAAATTATCAATGCATGCCAACTGAAAAAAAAAATTATATAGGGGAACAAACTCTTAACCGTCCTCCAAAAATAACTTTCTTACAGATCACATTTTTTTCCAAAAATGGGCAATAATCAGCTCGCGCTCTGATGACTTCGTCGGTCCGAGGGGGTACCTGAAGGTCACCTTGTCGATCACAACCAAAGGACAGAAGGCTAAAATCCCCGTAACCAATCCTAAAGCCAACGATCAAATTGAAGGGTACCCACTCGTTTCAAACTTCAAACAGTAATCGTTAAAAATAAACATTTCTTTTATGAACAACAGAAATTTGCTCTTGCCCGAAGGCTTGACCTTGGAAAGGCAGAGGGCGATGTTTGTTTTCAAAGTGTACAAGGGCGAGGATTTTTCGAAGAAGCTCCCCGGGGTTATGGCCAGCGTGAAACATCGAGAAGTGGCTGCGAGCGAACTGCCAACTAGTTGCATCGAAATTACTTTTGCTGGTGTGAAGGTAAGGTAATGGACCAAACTGCTTAAGGAGAAGAAGTCTAATCAGAAGAACGATTTAGGTCTGCACCTCCGTCCAAAAGCAAACCTGCACGCCCGTCTGGAATGAAATGTTGACGATAGCCGAGCTCTTCCCTCCACTCTGCCAAAATGTGAAAATCGTCTTGAAGATCACCAACTCGAATTTATGCGCGGTCAAATACTTGAGCTTGCATTCGATTGCCAACGACCAAGAGTACGGTTTCTTACCGACCTTCGGCCCTGCTTACATCCACTTTTACACCACCGACAAATTCGGGGAGGTGTACGCTGGAAAAGTCTTGATCGCCCTCCACACCCAATTACAACACGATTACTTGGCCAGTCAAAAATTTACGTTGAGGAAACATCTTTTGCCCCTCAATGAGGTAACCCCCCCCCTCCTCCCCTCTTCGCTTCCACCCCCCTCATTATTCATTTCAGCTTACGCTATGGAAGTACGAGCCAGTTTTACTATTCGGAGCAATATTGAACGTGAACGCCATCGATAAACGCTTCTCCTCCAAACCAATCCGCTTTGAAATCTCGATAGGTAACACCTGGCTGGAACACATCCTCGCCGCCGGTGACGGCGGGGCGCCCAACATCACCGATGGTTACCATCCCAAAACCCTCAATAAGAAATGCTGGTTCCTCGAGTTTGCCGAAGACATACCCTGCATCTCATTCCAAAATAGGTTTCCAGATTTGCGCAAGCGCTTCTACAACGCCAACATGATCGAGAAAATCGCCAGCGAACTTGTAAGTCGCCCCCAAACTGCAAACTTTCGAACCAAACGAGCGGGTTACTTTCCAGAAGGAACGTCTCGACGACATGGAGCACCTCTTCGAGTTTGAAAGAAGCCAAATCCCGAGCGATTTGATCGAAACGAAACTGGTGGAGGCGCTGGATAGGTTGGCTGTTGGTTGCAGGAAGTACATCGATATGGTTCAACCCAGCGTGGATACGTACGTGACGGATTTGGATCGTGAAAAATACAAGTTGTGCATCAGGGAATTGGTAAGTGGTCCTTCCGTTTTTGCAAAACAGAGTTCACCCCCCCATCGTATTTTGGCAGGAAAATATAGAAAAACAAGCCAAAACTATTTACAACTTGAAGACGAAAAAGAAATCGTACAGGAAAGCTCAGAAATTGTATAGGAGGCTGCATCTTTTGATCGATCATGTAAGTAAAGCAAAAGAATTTTTGTTTCTAGCCAATCTGAGTTTTCTCTGTTGGAAATGGCTGGAATAGATGCCCAAAAGATCCTTGGACTAGTCTTGTTAAATATTTTTGGTGCCAGTTACCACGGTCTTCTAGAAAAAATAATTGTTTTAAAGTCCAGGAATGTAAAAATGTGCATTACTTCATCTTTGAACCTCAAGGAATCAACCAATACAATCTTACCATTTTTGCTGGAAGATAGACGGATGATCAAGCCGAAAGACTTCCAGAATTGTTGTTTCCATTAAACTAAGGGCCGTGCTAAGGAAAAATCTTATAATGTCTATTAATGACAAGACTGCGGACATTCAGGCTATGACCATGGTTACGCATTGCTCAATGGCCGACCTTAACCATAGCATTGCTAAAAATGTCCTTACTGTGAGCGAGGACTTTGCCTTTTTCTGATATTCCTTTCAGCCTCAAGATTGTTGGCCCGATATCTTGATCTACATGTTATACGACGAGAAGAAAGTGGCCACCGTGAAAATAGAAACCGAGGAAGTGGTTTACTCAATGGTCGACGAGGAAAAGGGGAAGAACTGCGGGAAAATCCAACACATTTACTTCCACGTAATTCTGATGATTTTCCTCGGTGATTCAAAGCCTCCTCAAAACCCTTTTGGTCCGTTTTGCAGACGCCGCTGAAACTGAAGAACGCCAATCTTGCAACGGCCGCGTGCAAAATGGACTTGCTTTTATGGGCCGGACTCAGGAGGCACAGGGAGTTTTGTTTCGCCGCTTTACCAAAGGGGAGCAGTTTTCCCGCCGATTTGCGAAAAAACGCGATCCCCACATACCTTCTGAACCCGGAGAAACACGTAAGTGAAAGGGTTGCGTTTCGGAGAGAGCCGAATTTGCTTGCTCCAGGTTTTCCAGTGCAGGGCACACGTCTACCAGGGTAGATTCACGCACGCCACTGATTCCAGTGGATTGGCCGACCTCTCCGCACGCATCATCTTAAATCGCCAATGCGGCTCGACCACCGTAAGCTATTACACCAAAAGCTCCCGCTCCTTTTTAATTTGGTTTAAACTTGTTTTGGTAAGACCATCTACGGCAAGTTGAATCCTCTGTGGAACGAAACCCTAATTTTTGGCAACGTCGTCATCTATGGCTCGAACGAATTTATTAAGACGAGTCCCCCGGTGGTTCTGCTCGAGATCATCGATAAAGACGAGCGGGTAGGTCACTGGGCCATTAGGATTTCATTTCAATTTCCTTTTGCAGTGCCAGAACGACTACTTAGGGCGAGTTATTATCACCCCGCTGGTGAAACTGCGCAAAGACCCTTATGCCCTTCCGGAATTCCCGCCCAAATTAAAATGGCACAAAGTATTAAACGCAAGCGTCCTGCAAGGGGAAGTCCTGGCCTGCGCAGAGTACTTAGAAGTAAGCACAAACCAGCAACCAGTTACAACTTCCCCAATGATTTTTTTTTATTAGAAGAAAGTATCTGCGGAGGGGGACAATGAAAATGGCGAGGTGGAAATCAGCGACTTACCCCATGACATAAGACCCCAATTAATCGGGTTTAAAATCGACATTCTCTTCTGGGGCCTTCGCCAATTGAAGACGTTGCATCTCCTCAGCATTTCAAAGCCGAAGATCACGGTGGAGATCTCCGACGTGACCTTGGATTCCGACGTCATCTTAAAGAAGGAGATGAATTTTTCGCGCCCCAAGAAACACCTGCTCGTCGTAAGACTGCGATAGACTTAAAAATCTGGGTTATTTTCGTTTAGGATCTTCCAGTTGAGGAGGTGTACGTGCCTCCGATTTGTTTCAAGCTGTTCGACAATCGCAGTTTCGGCCGGTTTACGTACGCGGGGAATCACCTGGCTCGCATCGAACAATTCATAGTGCATCCCATGACGAAGGAGGAAAGAGATTTGAAACTGTCGACCAAGATAGAGAAGTCGTTTGACAGCATGGATTCTAATGTTGGTCAGACATTTACTACTTTATTTTTAGTTATTTTCAACTAGTAAAAGAAACTATGAAAAAGGAAAATCATTCAATTTTGGGCACAAAGATTCTAAAGTTGGTCAGACTTTTGCCATTTTATTTTCAACCATGTACATAGTAACGAAACTATGTAAAAGGGGAACCACTTGACCCTAACACTTTAAATTATCGCCGATCTAAATCGCGTTGCACTTTAGAACTGTTATGGTTAGGAATTATCGGTGGAAAAATCCTAATCGTACTCGACGGATCGGTAACATTCGCTTTCGAGTGTCAGATAACGGAACTTTTTAGATTTTACATAAAACTAGAATCTGCATCATGGCACTCGATGAATCACCACGGCAAAAAAAAAAACATACAAGTAAGAATACAGATGTTGTTATTGTTACATCGTTTTCCTATTTCGTTTAATAAATGTGCTTACAGATAATCATTTTTGTTTTAACAATAAACAAGTATTTTATTTTGCTTTTTTACCAGGCAAATTTTCCTTACAGTTTACATCAAAAAAGGCATAAGCAGATTAACAGAGTTTGCGCTCTGTTTTCGTGAGAGGAAGACTTCTTAAATTGTTTCAAGTTGTTGCTAATTGCAACTTATATATATTTTTTTTAATCGCACAATGATTTGGCATTGCTCAAATGCACTCGAATTAAGAGTATGTACAAACACGACAGCGAGACAAACATGTTGAGTAACATGGTCAACAAACTTGTAGTATCAAAATACCGATGAGTCATGAGTCATGAATGATAGATGTTTAATCGTTTAGTTTTTTTCTTTTTCTCTGGGTTTCTGGAAGGAAGAAAATTATACGAAAAAAAAACTTACAGAGTCTATAAAGGATGTCCCAGTCAACGAAGGCGAAACAAACCTTGCCATCCTAAACAAGCAAGGCGAGAAACTGGACGAGGTGACGATCAAGATGGAAAAGGAAAAGACCGGCTGTTGCTCCTGCTGCCGCCATTGGGGCAAACGACAGAAGCACAAGAAGACCCAAAAACCAGCCA
This sequence comes from Prosopocoilus inquinatus, assembly GCA_036172665.1. NCBI lineage: Eukaryota > Metazoa > Arthropoda > Insecta > Coleoptera > Lucanidae > Prosopocoilus > Prosopocoilus inquinatus. The sequence goes on from CM069873.1 coordinate 8,444,433, forward strand.
TCGTCCTGACCAAAACCTCAATAACCGAATTGGAGGACATCCCCATGGAAGACGACTTCACGGACTGGTGGACTAAATACTTTGCATCGATCGAGGTGTCCACCTCATCTTCTTCTTGAACCTCCTCACAGTGCTAACTCGTTTTTCCTTTCAGTCCAGCTCCACCCAGCACGACCTCAACAAATCAGATGCGTTCTTCAAGCACGACAACAAAAATTTTCGCCTCAAGGTAACCGATTGAGCTTCAAATTAGAGCGCCCCCAAATGAAAAACCTAACTCATCCACCCAAGCAGATTTACAACAACGAACTTGAGCAACAGCCCGAGTTTGACGGCTTCCAGGACTGGTTGCAGAGCTTCACCATACTGCGAGGTGAACACACCGGCGATGAAGACGTCGACGAGCGAAACATCACCGGAGTCTTCAAGGGGAACGTCCGGATCTACCGCTGGCCCCCTCAGAAAGGCGTGGACTACGTGAATAAAAACGGAGTTCCTCTGAAGGACGGTTATTTTTACGATGCGCCCCCAAACGAACCCAAGAGTTTCATAGCGAGGGTCTACTGCGTGCGTGCCATCAAGCTAAGGCCGAAAGACCCGACGGGCAAGGCAGATTCCTACGTGAAGGTCACCATGGGCAATCAGGTCATTAAAGATTCGGAGCATTACATTGCGAAGCAGATTAACCCGATTTATGGAAGGTGAGAAGTCCCGTGGGGTTTCAAAACGGAAACGGAAAGGGCAAGCTTTAGGATGATTTAGGTGTTTCGAATTGGCCGGGACTTTTCCTCAGGACACCGAAATCACCGTGGCGGTTTATGATTGGGATAGGATAACGAAAGATGATCTCATCGGCCAAACGAAGATCGACATAGAGAATCGCTATTACACCAAGCACAGGGCTAACTGTGGCCTGGCTTACGAATATGTAGAGTAGGTTTAGGTCTTCGTTCTATCAAAGTCAAAAAATAAATTGGTGGTTCAAAAACATCATCCAATCAAATGTTAAGTTAAAGTCAAAGCTTAAATTATTCCAGAATTGGTTTCACTCCTTGGAGATGTCGGAAGAAACCGTCGGAAATTTTGGAGAAGCTCTGCAAAAGGGGGAATTTGCCGGAGCCACAGTACACCAACAGTTCCGTCAGAATCGGCCCTTACTCCTTCGCCCCTGCCTTGGAAAAAGGTCCGTAGCAATCCCCAATTTCTTTTTCCTTTTTGATTCCGATGTCCTAGGAGAGCTTCCACTTCCCTCTTATACCCAGGAACAGTTGGCACTATCAGCTTTGCATCGTTGGCAGGAAATCCCTGTAGTTGGATGTCACCTCGTCCCGGAACATGTCGAAACCCGCTCTTTATACGACCCCCAAAAACCCGGAATCGAACAAGTACAAGTCATTTAGCACTCCCTTCAAAATGCTATTAAGTTTTGATTTAGGGAAAAATCCAGCTGTGGGTTGATGTTTTCCCTTGTACTGATTTACCTCCCCCCATGCAAGTAAACATAGCCCCAAGAGAACCTCTGGGGTTTGAGCTGCGCGTGATCATATGGAACACGGAGGATGTGATCCTGGAGGAGGACGACTTCTTCGTGGGCGAGAAAAAATCCGACATTTACGTTAAGGGGTGCGAGGCTACTGCGCCAAGCAGCAAGCAGCTTTCCAACAACCAGTAATTAGGTGGCTTACAGGGCCTCAAGACGCCCAACACACCGACGTCCACTACAGGTCTCTGGGCGGGGAGGGAATGTTCAACTGGCGTTTCGTTTTTCCCTTCAAGTACTTGAGGACTGAGAATAAGATTATTGTTACGAGGAAGGAGCGTGCTTTCGACATCGTGGCCGCCGAGCAGAAGGTCCCTTGTCGGTTGAAGCTGCAAGTTTGGGATAATGACACTTTCAGCCGTGATGACTTCTTAGGTGGAGACGTTTTTTTTTTCTCACCCCTTACGAATCTAATCTAATCTGATGTCTAAGGTTCCCTGACGATGGAATTGACTCGCATGCCGAGGGGGGCGAAATCGGCAAGGGCGTGCAAGCTGAAGCTCTTGGAGCCTTCAGCACCGAAAATAAACTTGTTCCAGATTAAAAGGACGAAGGGATGGTGGCCGTTCCGAGGAATCGACGTCAAGAAGAACAAGTACATAGTCGCTGTATGTCTCATTTCGGAGTAACCCCATTTTTGATTTAGATTCAAAACCACAAGTGATTGGATTTGATCTTTTGTTTTTAGGGAAAACTGGAAGCAGAATTTCATTTGGTAACGGCAGAGGAGGCCCAGCTCAGTCCGGTTGGTTTGGGAAGGCATGAACCCCAACCCTTGCCAAAACCTAAGTAAATGCTTATCAATTTTGGGATGGGGTTTAAATAGTTTAAGAGGGGCTTAGAGCGAAGGAGAATTTTTCAATCAAAAGAGACAACAAAGAAGGGGGGTAACCAAAGTTTAAACCAGTTTTGTAAATAATAAAAAAAATATTAACCACGTAATGAGATGACTTGAAGTTTAATATCCTTATTAATTGAAGTAATAGATTGATGCAAGGTGAAGGCAATGGGGGGAAGGGGAAGACCTATGCAGCAGCATGAAAGGCATGAAAGCAATACTTAATGACATCTACTGGGAAATTAGTAATGTATACAATTATGCCTTTTTCCGGAGCGTCATATTTGCTTCTATTATTAACGACTAATAATACTTTGGCTGATTAGTTAATTTAGTCGCAAGGTCGAATCTGGAGAGCTCGAAACGAGGAGGGCGATTGATGTTTTGATTTTTTTTTTCTTTGATCAAAGAACATCTCACAACGAAAAAAAAAAATAAATTCTGAAAATTGGCGGCATGTCTCAGCAAAATTCAAAAAACGAGATCCCAGTATTTTGACTTGACGAAAGTTTTATGAACATAATAGTTAAGACGTGCCCTATTGAGAACGACTTTAAATTGAACCACTTTGATAGTATAGTCTGAAACCTTTTCATTAAATTTCCAGAAATTAATTAATCTTTGATGTTTACGAAGTCCGTACGTGAAGAAGAAGACATCGTAACTCGATATTTTATTTGCGCAATCATTATAATGATCGGAAAACTTTTGGGGCCGCACTAACAATAAACAACGAGGGATATTATCAAATTTCATCGGTTTTTTAGGACAGTCGGATTACTTTGATACGTTTCGACCCCATTTATTAGTTTCATTTGCGTAGGTCGTAGGTGAATAATGAAGGCGAAAGAAATTTGCTAAAACCGGGACGGTGGCTTACAATTTTCTGAAGCCCCATTTTTTTTTCCTTCCTAACTGAAAGGGAAGCCTCACGAAGACCTTGTTTACTCTGATCGTCGGCGCAGATGTACGTACAGTCCGGTCAAAAAGTATTTGCGCACGCCCAATAAATATTTTTTAACATCCAGACAAAAGAGTGCCATCTATTTTTAAATAATGAATGCCCAACGACCCCCAAAAAGTTCGCACCAAAACAGAACTAATTTTCTTTAAATTATTTTACAGAAGTTCTATTTATTATTGTTATTTTTAAGAAGGATAAAAGGCGAAAGAAGACTTTAAGAAAAATTTAACAAAAAGAAAACCGACAAAGATATCACAGAGGAATCAAACAAAATGAGCAACGTTTAAAGCAAATGTGAAGAGAAAAAAAAAAAAGATTCTCAAAAGAAAACGGACGATTTTTTTTTGTCGGAACGGTTTTCTGTGATGATAAAAAATAATCTAAAAGTTTCACGACAAAACGTGCTTACGACCGTACGTTATACGAGGTGAATCCAATAAGTTAGAAAGTATTCGAAAATTACCGAACATAGAAACCTAAAAACAAGAGAAGATCGACTGTATCCTAGCTAACGGAGTGTAAAGAAATATGAAAGGAGGCTGATGCAAAGCGGAAGAAAATATAATAGGAAACGTAGACGAATTACAAAAAGAAAAGAATTGAAAACTAAGAAAAAAGCGAAAACAAAAAATTGAAGAATGATTAACAAGAGAACAATCGACGGTTTTTTTATCAAAATGGTTTTCTCTGATAAAATGCAATCCGCTCTGATAAAATATAAAAGATGTGACTTTCCATAAATGTGCTTACGGTCTTGCATTATACGAGGTGGATTCAATAAGTTTTGATTGCTCTTATCGTCTGTGATTTCTTGGTTTCTTTTTGTACGTCTTTTGCAGTTTTTGGTTTCAAGGTCAATTAAAGAATCAAGCTAATGATATACTTAATTTCTCCCTTGCGATATTCATTAGAAAGTAGACTTAATCCGGACCCAACCATGCTTTCGATTGAATTAAGGGATTCATTGAAATCTGTGACATAACAAATAAGTTAAAATCTATGAAATATGAAAGTACACTCGCTATCAAAAGGACCCTGACAAATAGTAATTAATTTTACTACAACGGCACCTTCTATAAGAGCTGGATTCCGCTTAATCCCCTTAAACGTCGGTCACCAAAGTGACTAAAGTTGACTTTACTATTATTTTTGTGATACAAATCAATTAAAAGTAAAAGGATAATTGAAGGCAGCTTAATTGTTTGGCACAGTTTGATTCTTCTTGCAGAATATGTATATAATCCGCATCGCCTCATTTTTCATGAGATAATTGAGCAGTTTTTTTTTTTTTTTAACAACATAACACGACATTTTCTTGGACGCTAAACCGGTAACAGTATATTCCAAATAACATATTTCTCATTCTAAAGTGTAACCCTTAAGTCTTTCTCTCTCTAGGTCTTCTTCCTCTTCCTGTTTTTAATAACTTCTTTTTTCTTCTTTTACCTTCTTGATTCTCTTTGAATCGTAATCATTTTATTCTGCTGGTTCTATGTTTCTTTTTTACTTTTTGTTTTGGAACAGCTCTGGTAATTCGTTTATTTTATCCTTTTAATTAAATTTTGTAAAATCTATTCTATTTCAACAACAAAATATTGTCGCTACTTCCTCTTTTAGTTCTACCAGTTATACCAGTATCTACTCCCCCTTATTATTTTCGTACTATGGGGCGTATTCTGTAACTTATTAACGGGCTGTTAAAATTTAGAGGTCCTTTAAAATTTAAAGTACAGTTTCATGATTGGTTGTTACCATAGCAACACCCCTTTAAATTTAGCGGTTTTGATACAGAGTAGACCCCTGTGAGTTCTATTCTGTATCAAAACCGGTAAATTTAAAGGGGTGTTAAAATTTGCTGCTACGATAACATCCAATCATGGAACTGTATTTTAAATTTTAAAGGACGTCTAAATTTTAACAGCCCGTTTAAAAGGTACAGAATACGCCCCTGCGTCTCTTGCCTCTGGCAAACAAATTTCTTTTCTGCTTTTCTTGGTTCTCTCTGTTATATTCGATTATAACTAGAATTGCCATACTATGTCCGGATTTTCCCGGACACGTCCGGATTTTGCAGCGACGGGTTTTAATAATCGGTCCGGATTTTCACTAGATCTCAAACTCAAAAAGTCAATCGCAAAACAGAAACTGTCCAGGTGGTTGCAGGCAAACCATCACCATTTAATTGACGAGGACGAAAATATTGGGGTTGCCATTTAAAAATTTAAAAAAATGATGGTCGTCACAGTGGAAAAATTAATGCCGATCAAGAAAAGATTTTTGTATTAAAATTTGTCTTTTTGAAATTAAGCGTATCGGTTTCAGAATTTTGCAAGAAAAAAATGTGGTTTTAATTACATTTTAACATTTTTATTTCTCGTTCTTTTTTTTTCTTAATTCACAGTATTTGCATCCAGTAAGGTCAGTCCTCAGGTAAAGAAAGTAAGTCGTCAAAAGAAATTGATTACGGCGCGTAATGTTGTTATTAACTGTAAATAATAAATTATGTATGGGGTGTATGGGGGTGTAATACGCAAGAAGTTGTGTTATATTTCCAAGTATTGCTTCAAGACAACTTTTCATAGAATAGTTACACAACACAATACTTTAACTTACTACGAGCTTGAAATACTAGATCCAATACTTAAATATTTACAGAATTTTTTAATTTTTTTTTAAGTATAAAAAAACATATTGGCAAACATTGCGCAATATCAACTGAAGCCTACAAATTAACCAAAAATTAATTGACTTGCAGCCGACCGGACACGTCATTCTCCTGGTTCAAGAACCCCTTGAAGCTGATGAAATTCTTGATTTGCAAGCACTACAAATGGAAGATCATTCGCTGCATCTTATTCCTCATGCTGTGTGCTTTCATCGCCCTCATGATATATTCCTTCCCAGGTTACACCGTCAAGAGATTCCTCGGAGCTTAACTTAACTTTAACATTCTAATTAATCTATATTTTATATTTTTTGATACTCATACATATTTAGAAGCTTATGTTTTTTGTTTTTTTCGTTTTTCGATTTCAATCATGAATCATTGATCTTTCTTTGATTTAAAATAAATAAAATAAAGAATGTGATGACACATCGTCCGTCGTAAATTAGTGAAAATCGAGCGCAGATTTTCGTTTAATCTGGAAACAAGTCCAGCCTGAATAAACATTTCGATTGCGAAAATATTTTCCCTGAGCTTCACACGAAAATCGTTCGATCGCTTTCACATCCGCATCATCCTACACACGATTGTCTCCTCGTTCGAGGATGAGTTAATTTGTCGGCGTCCACTTGCAGAGGAGGGTAGCGTCGACGCCGACACCTTGCAGCGTCGCCACATATGTCGACGAGCTGTGCGTGTGTGAAAGTAAAAAGTGTACTTACGTCGAATTTTGAACGCAACGGGAACTTACCTGGTTTCATGTGCAAGTAAGTGATGATGGTTCAAACTTGAACACTTCTGAAAATTATAATTTCAAATTTATTTAATTAAAAAAATAAATAAAATCAAATATTTCTGAATTCGTTCGATATTAAATTTTGTTGCAATATCGTCGAAGATATAATAATTTTAGAATAACTTTCAAATTATTCGAATAATATTATTTTTAAATAAATTTTCATTCGAGGGTTGTGAGTAAAGGATGATTAGTTACAGTGTCAAGCTGCAACTAAAAAACTTTCATTAAAATACAGCTGAAAATGAAACTAAATTTATACAGGGTGTAACAAAAATACAGGCCGCTACTTCAGGGACGTATTCTACAAGAAAAAACAAAGAAAAAATTTCAGATAAACATGTATACAGGATGTTCATTAATTCATTAATTAACTAACCCCCGACCACGGTTTTCAAAAATATGTCTCCTAGATTATGTTGTACGATGATAAACTTTTAAACACTTTTTTAATTTTCAAATTCGCCAGTCAAAAAAAAGCATGTACAGGGTGTAACAAAAATACAGGCCGCTACTTCACGGACGTATTCTGCAGATCAAAAGAAAGTAAAAAGTCATATAAACATATATAGGGTGTTCACGGGAAACTGCAATAACAGTTAACTCTCTTATTTGAATTTTTACGAAGTGACTTATATTAGTAAAGTATCAGGACATTTCCCGTCCAGTTTTTTGGCAATATCGGAAAAACAAATGACTATCAGGTTTTTGAGAATTTCAGTTGTTTTTAACTTCTTTTAAATAAAATATATGTTTCTTATCATAGCATCGCGTTCAGGACATCAAATCAATTATGTCTCTAAAATATTATCTTCCAGAGCCTACTATTTTTTTTTATTTGGTAAATAAATCTTGATCTTCAAGAAAAATCTCTACAAGAACTAACTTTTTTATTTGAAATTTCACGAAGCAGCTTAAATCAGGAAAGTTTTAGGGCCTTTTCCGCTCGATGTTATGGCAATATCGGAAAAACAAATGACTGTTTGGTTTTTGAGATTTTCATCTGTCCTTTATTTTTTTTTAACAGAACATCAACTTCTTATCACTGGATGTCTAATTGAGTTCGTCTCTAACAAATTATTTTCTAACTGCCGATACGGTTTTGCGCGGCGAGCACTTTGTACACATGTTTAAATAATTTTTTTTCTACATACATTTGCTTTAACATTTTAAATAAAAATGATTCTTTAATTTTATCAATTTCACAATTTTAGTTTATCTGAACTTTTTTTTCCTTCTTGCTCAGTAGAATCTCTTAGAAGTAGCTTTAGAGACGTATCAAACGAATAAAAAGAAGAAAACATCTGTATACAGGGTGTTCGCGAGAAGCCAGAAAAGAAGTTTTTACAGACTTACTGAACTAGACATCCTGAATGCGTTACAATGAAAAAAAAAGCTGATATTCCTATTCTGTAAAAAAAATTGAAAACAATTGAACTAGACATCCTGAATGCGTTGTAATAAAGAAAAAAGCTGATATTCCGTCCGTTAAAAAAAAATTGAAAACAATTGAAAATCTGGAAAACCAAACAGTAATCTGTTTCTCCGATACTGCCATAATATCTAGCGAAAAAAGTCCTGAAACTTTTCCGATTTAAGTTACCACATAAAATTTCAAATAAAAAAGTTTAAGACATTTTTCTTGTACACCGAGATTAATTACGGAATAATTAAAAAAAGTAGTAGGCTTTGAAAGATAATATCTTGGAGACATAAGTAATTCGAAGTCGTGAATGCGATGCGATGATGAAAACGCTACGTTTTATTAAAAAAATGTTAAAAGCAACTGAAAATCTCAAAAATCTGATAGTCTTTTGTTTTTCTTATACTGCTATAAAATTGGGCAGGAAAAGTCCTAAAACTTTTTTAATATAAGTTCCTTAAAAATGGAGGAAATGTTAACTGCTGCGAGTAAAATTGACCGACGGTCTCTTTAACGGGATGTACATTTTAATTATTTATTTATTTATTTATTTTTGGTGCAAAGTTTGTTTTAAATATATATATTTTTTTTTTAACCTTACGTGCGAAAAGAGAACACAAGTTAAATAAAAATTGGCATAAAAGATTTTAAATTATAAAAATTAAAAATGGAGAAGATGTTAACTGCTGCGAGTAAAACTGACCGACGGGGTGCAAATTTTATTTATTTATTTATTTATTTTTCGTGTAAAGTTTGTTTTAAATATTTTTTTAAAACATTAGGCGCGAAACGAGAACACACACAAGTTAAATAGAAATTGGCATAAAATATTTTTAATGCATAAATTTCAGTCCTTCAGTGCCCCCACATCCCCGTCAATTTCAAAAAAAAAAGTACTGTGGTGTTCAGCTGAAATGATACAACTCGCCTAAGCTCCTTATAACATAAGTACAGGGACATCAGAAATGATTTCAATCCAATAATAATAATAATAATAACGCTGCTTTGTCCCCCAGTATTTTCTGACCGCAATGTTAGCCAATCTCATTTTTTTTATTATGTTACTATAAATAAATCAATATTACATTAAATGACGAAAAAATATACAAGTTACAGATGTTGTTATTGTTATATCGTTTTCCTATTTCGCTTAATAAATGTGCTTAAAGTTAATCATTTTTTTAAGAAGAAACAATTATAACAATATTACAATAAATGCGTTAATAATAATAATAATAATAATAATAAAGTTAAGTAGCGACATCCTGCAATCGCTTTTCAGCTTGACAAAGTGCTGATGAAGCCCCAAACAGGGCTGAAACAGCTCTACAGCGGATGCTCGATGGATCCACTGAATTAAAAACGATTTACAAAAAAATTGTTAATAATATTAATAACAGATCGACAAAGAATTTCGACGAGTTTGGAAAATATACTTTTGCAATTTCTAAAGGACAGGGTTTCAGTGCAAAAAAAGTAAACGTTTTAAGTTGGCTAAACTTTCACCAATGTTTAATATCTTCATCAAACCAACTAATAGTACAAATTTTTTTCTAGTACTGTATTTAAAAATAATTTAAAAGAAATTAAAACAATTGTTTCTCCTTCGATTTGTTTTAACAGAAACTTTTCAAACGGAATTGAGGAAACATCGATTTAACTTTCCTTAAAATTATTTTCGTGTTTAGTTTTATTTGAAGTGAACTTTTCTATCGGTTTTCCAATTTTCTCTGTCACTGTCATTACTCGCGAAAGTCAACAACCAACAGATGGCGCTTTTAATAAGGAAAACAAAGAGAAAAAACGTTGAGCGTAATATGTTCTATTCGATCCGCCAATGCTCTTGTTAGTTTTATTATCGTGTGTACGTTATGCTAAAAACACGCACGGGAGCGTTACAAAACTCACAAACAAACATTTCAATTTAATGTTTTTTATAGGTTAATCCATTGCCATTCCAATGTTTTCCTTATTATAGAGCCATTCATAAAACTTCCACTAGATGTCAGCCATTCCGAATAACCTCTCGAGCTTCAATAAATTCCAACCACAATTTCCTAGGACCTCCTCTTCTTCTTCTTTTCTCTTCTTTCTTATTCTTCTTGATTAAATATAGTATTACTCGCCTGCAAGCTCTTTTCTAATCCATCATCCTTTTGCGTCTTTACTAATTCAGTTTCTTTTTGATTTCTCTTTTTATTATTGTTATTCTGAAGTTCAATTATTCAGTTCAAATTGAATTTGTTTAAAATAATAATTAGATTAGATTTGACTATTTGATTTCAACAATTCGAGATCAATTTCAGTTCCAAAATGAGTTCTTGGATGTTATTAAACACCCAACTTTTATCGGTGGTTTATATTATTTTCTTTTTTTTTATGGGAATAAACGCTTACACACCTTTATTTCTTATTGTGAGAGATGTACGTACGTAACTTCTTGATCGGTACTTTTAGTGGAAGTTACGATCGTGTTTAGAATGACGGACATTTGGGTAATGCTGATAACAAAGTTTTCTTGAACGACGACGACGACGACAGGACTACCGGATGCGGAATTAGGTTCAATTTTAGTGCGAACAAAAAGAAAAAGTTCGTGAAAGTTTTGATTTTGTTTATTGATTTTTCATTTAGGTAGGAAGGAAAATTTTTATGACGCTAAAAGTTTAAAAAGTCTTCCACAAAATTCAATAAAATACATATAAATAGAGATCGGAATGGCATATTTTGACGTCATCGTTTCTGGCCGATCACAGAAACAATGCATTTGGATCAGCGAATCGTATTCTTTTGCGAAAACGATTCAACCCCTTCATCAATGGTTTAAGATCATGATTCGCTTCGATGAAAATAAAATATTTAGTTCTTGTGCTTATATATATTATATATAGATTATAGAGAAACTAACCTCAAATTTAAGGAGATTGTGACAGTTTACGAAGGAATGTTCCAAATGGCAAGTTTTCTTTTGCAACGAAAACAAACGAATCATGATTCTTTAAGCATGACCGACTACAACGCATCACGATTATTTTAGAAACGAAAGCGCCTCACGTGAGCTTGTGCTCCGTCGATATTATGATAAACTCCAGCCCCAAATCAATTTGGAAGTGGAGGCATTCCCCAGCAGATTATTCTGAAAGGGTTCGCTCAATGAAAACGAATTGAAAATAATTTAGTTTCTTAACCGTAAACAAATCACTCGTTCGTTTATTGATTAAGTCAAAATATGTGATTCCGATCTCTATATATAAATATCTAACAAATAGTTCAAAAGAAATTTTCATCGTTCTTAATTTTTTTTAACCTAAAATAAAACTTCGTTGTATATATTGTATCTCCATCTTGTTTTAATCTCATGTAAAAACAGAGGATGGAGATACTCCCAGAGTGCTCTAGAGTGGTCAGTCGAAAACTCCATTAGCTACAGCTGAACGGAGAGAGAGATATATATATTTTATATGACAGGGGATACAAAAAAAGGAAAAATATTCAACCACAATGAGAGTACCTACATTTCATACGTTCATTACTGTAAGAAATATTATAAATACTATGATATTTATTTGTTGTCAAAGACGAGGAAGCAACGTGTAACATAACCTCAAAAAAGTGAATTATCTGTTCTTACATTTAACGTTTGATTTTTTTAACGCTACCTTACTCAGCATGTGACGTAAGCTCTTCTTCTTCAAGTTCTTCTACTTCAAATCGATTGACAATATGGGGGAAACCATTCAAACCAGGCAGGCACAAAACACAAAATATTTCAAGCATCAAAACCATTGATCACAATGTAAACTTTATTAAGTACGCGTAAAATTTGTTCTAAAAATCAAGTTCTATATTACCTTATGTCTACACCTAGACACAGATCTAGATGTAAACTTTATTGTTATCGGTAAGTTAGGTTTCTATTGCTAGTTGACTATAAAAATTCTGTTCCGCCATTTTATATTTAAGTCATGTGAAATATTTTCAGTTTTATTCGTTTTTTATTCTCTTATTTGTTTATATAATTGTTGTTTAAATATGCGCTTCTTACAGTTTATTACATTTTAATTATAGTAATCGTACAATGTCAGTAGATATTAGTTTTATTAACCGGAAATTCTCTCCACCGCAAGTAAGTCATCTAACCTTAAATATTTCATGTTTTTCATTCGGGTTAAAATTAATAGTAGGATTACAATAAAACAAAAATTATGTTTATTGCTTAGATAAATTAAAAAAAAGACTTTCTGCAATTAAATATTAAAACAAACGAACAAATATTAAAGCGACCTAAACTACCATCTTGACGCATTTGACAGCAATCAGTAGCATTGTCGCCAACTTAGCAAATTTCAAAGTTCGTGTCTACCTGTTTTAGTTATTTGTTTTAGTTTCAAATTCGTCCTCTGACATTTGCGTCCCATTTTTTATTTTTTCCCGCGATCGTCATTTGTTTCCAATTTCAAATTCATCTGCTTTTTTTTGTGGTTTTCCATCGTGAAATTTATTATGCTTATTCATTTATTATTTATTTATTAACATGCTTAGATAAATAAAAAAAAAACTTTCTGCAATTAAATATTAAAACAAACGAACAAATATCAAAGCGACCTAACTACCATCTTGACGCATTTGATAGCAATGATCGTCATTTGTTTCCAATTTCAAATTCATCTGCTTTTCTGACTTTCTGTAGTGAAATTTACGATCGTCGTTTGTTTTTCGTTTTCGTTCTCAAACTAATTAATTAAAAATGTTTTCAACTTTTTTCTCCTTTGCGAATAGTTACAGTCGTCGTTTGTTTCTTCCTGCTTTCTTCATCCTACGTTCGCTTTTTGACCTAACAACGCATTCGGATCGACAAATTGAAGTAAGTTTGCTACATAATAAGTCATCCCATGAAGGTGGCCGTGCTTGCTGTTATTTTTATAATTTTAAATGTATTATTCGTTTTGAAATTTTTTTTCTTGTCGATGTACGATCGTCATTTGTTTTTCTTACTTTTGACAGGAATTTTTGTTTATTTTCTCATCTGTTTCAAAAATGTTTTTCTTTGCTTTTTTTAACTGCTTGCAATTTTGTTTAAATCGAAAAGAAATATAATTTCTAATAATTTCTTTCGAATTTTAATTTTTCCACTTCGATCACGTTTCTAGGTCATCAAAATGTTTTTTTTTCTTTCTGATTGTTTACTCTTTTACTATCTATCTTATTTTCGCAAGTTTCTTTCACCCTTTTCTAAACTTGCGAATTTCGCTTTGAATGTTTATTATTAATTACTTTTGTATGAGAAATTTTTTAACCTGATTTTCTTTTTAATTTTCATTTTAAATTTATTGTCGTCCGAAATTCAAAATTGTACGTTTACTAAAAAATAATCGTCGTATTTATGTGTTTTTATTTTATTTTTATTTTTTTGTACCGCACGCTCTTTCCTCTTCCCAATGTTTTCCATATTAATCTACAGATAAAACCAAAACGCGCGCTTAATTGCTTTCTCATTCAATCACAATCGATTTTCATTATCTACTTACTTGTTTGCGTCCGCTTACTCGTGTGCGTGAAAACTATCAATTTGTAGAAGAATTTGCAAATTTAATTAAAGGCCACCATTTGATTTTTTGCGTACAACTTCTTCGATAATTTAAATTGTTACAACAAATTGTATGTACTTAATAAAAATTAAACCGATCAAAACTGTCTAAAAAAAAAAAAATTAGAACGTGTTCTACCTATGTATATTTAAAAGCCCAAAAATTTCTTCTTCCTTCAAAGATATATTGTAAAAATTGTGCAAGAAATAAAGTGCTCGTCTTAACAATAAATTAGAAAATGATTGATTGTATTAGAGTGTTTACGTTGGGCGCCAACACCTTAACCATCCAATCAATCAACAGAATGCGTCTTCATCCTTTCAACAATCCACAATTAAATTAATGCACTGTAATTTCAAGTGCAGGAGTTGGGGGAGGAAAATATTTGTTTCTGAATGCGTCTTCATCCTTCAACAATCCACAATTAAATTAATGCGCTATAATTTCAAGCGCAGGGGTTGGGGGGGACGAGGAGGAAAATATTTGTTTCTGAATGCGTCTTCATCCTTCAACAATCCACAACTAAATGAATGCACTATAATTTCAAGTGTAGGGGTTGAGAGGGAGAAAAATACTTGTTTCTTATTCCATTGCTTTGAAAAAAATGGGCGCCAACGCTTCACCAATCATCGTCTTCATCCATTAACAATGAATTGAATATTTAAAAGCCCAAAAATTTCTTCTTCCTTCAAAAATATATTGTAAAAATTGTGCAAGAAATAAAGTGCTCGTCTTAACAATAAATTAGAAAATGATTGATTGTATTAGAGTGTTTACGTTGGGCGCCAACACTTTAGCCATTCAATCAATCAATAGAATGCGTCTTCATCCTTCAACAATCCACAATTAAATTAATGCACTATTATTTCGAGTGAGTGCACGGGTTGGGGGAGGAGGGGGAGGACAATATTTGTTTCCGCATGCGTCTTCATCTTTCAACAATCCACAACTAAATTAATGCACTGTAATTTCAAGTATAGTGGTTGGAGGAGGAGGGGGAGGAAAATACTTGTTTCTTATTGGAAATCTTTGAAAGAAATGGGCGCCGACGCTTCACCAATCATCGCCTTCATCCATTAACAATGAATTACTGACAATTAAATGCAATTAAGCTGTCTTTAGCTTTAAGGGAGGACCGATTTCATAATCGAAGTAAAGGAGACTTTAAAATAAAAGTCACATTCTGACGCATGAATAACTACGTTTTCCCATCTTTTTGGAAGTATGACTGTGACTTTTATTTTAAAGTCTCCTTTACTTCGATTATGAAATCGGGCCTAAGTATAATTAATTTAAAAATGAAATCAAGCTGGGGTTGGGTGGAGGAATATTTTCTTATTGCTTTGAAAAAAATGGGCGCCACTCAGCGAATAGAAGCCATCAACGTTTAACCAAATGCAATTAAACTAGTGCATTATAACTTTAAGGCCCGAACTTTCCACCACTCATAAATTTATTTACCAGATAATTACCGTGGAAACCATTGTCAATACAATAGTGTCCATCGATACTATCTGGTAGATAACCTTACAGGGAAGTCCAAAGATCGGTTCTAAATGTAATAAAATCAAGCTGGATGTGATGGGGGAGAAGACTGTTATTTTTTCTTCTTATTTTATTGCTTTCAAAATAGGGGCGGATCTTCTTAATCTTTAATTAACTGAACCGTTGGCGCTCTGTCATTTTATTAAATGGCCACAAAACACTACTTGCTGCATAATAAAATTGATCTTATCTCCGCCATTTCGTGACACTACGAACATACAAAATTCTTTTTCGCGCAGATAATCACTCAAGCTCATGCAAATTACCCCCCGTCTCATTGTTTTAAAAAGGCGCCTCGCACGTCCGTCCGTCCGTCCATTTAATAATTGCGTAATTAAATGCGTGTTTGCCTTCGTTTTTTTTTTTTTTTTTTTTATATATATCCGGAAGCTCTTTACTGATCGATTTACGTAAGTGAAAACGCAACGTCGTTTACTTTGGAACTGGCGAGATTATTATTATTATTTTTTTTTGTGAAGGAAGGAAACTTGAGGGCGTGCGTTTTTAATAGTGGGTTCAGGGGCGGCGCAGACACGTTCGGTGATTTTCCCGGGGGAATAATAAGGGTTCGTTCACATTATGAAATTTGTTGTGTTATGAATACGTATTCCCCCGATGGAGGTGTAATTCGAGTGAAATTTACTCTTCCCCGTAAAAATGATTGCGAGTTATTTTTAAACTACCCCCGTTTTGGGGCCACACCTCAGTGCGGTTTGTTTCTGTCAAGAAAAAAAAACGTAATTAAAATTAAAGAATTGTTCGAAGTACTAAGTTGTTTATTACATTGATTCGAAATTTTGTCCTAAAAACGCAATTATTTTTCTTTTATTTTTTTTTTATTAACCGAATTTATCTCTTTTTAAACTTTTTTTTCACTTCTGGTTAAGTTCCTTTTTTAATTATGAATAATGCCTGGGAAGATAATAACCACAGGACGGAATTATATATTTTGTTCGATTTATTTTGAACGAGGCGGCAACAAGCGTGTGTGCATTGACGCGTCACTGCAGCGTTATACGTTTGCCGCTTCGTTTGCATTTAATCGAACAAAATATATAATTCCGTTCCCTGATAATAACCAAAAGCCACTAACATTAATAACAAAAAGAAGAACTTTTTCTGTTGCAATTAGTTCATTCACTTTCATGCATTCAAATAATTACAAAGAATTTTAAAACTAGTTTTCCCTGCAGGTACCTACACCTAATTTTCTGCATTTTTATTAGAAATTAAAAATTAAAATCAAATTCGGAAGTAATTAGTCACGATGGGCCTTCCGAGGTGAGGGAAAACGTCGCCGAAACAGTCGTGAAGAGCCAGAATCAGTTTCCGACCCCAAAACCTTCATCCCCTATCGTGATTGATGAACTCGCAAAGCTCAAGTCCTGCCAGGACTTACGTATATTTGAAGAAAGTTTCAACATGCAACGCTTTCAAGCTATTCTCGTTATCATAAAAAAAAACTTTCATAAATGAAGGTATGAAGAAATCATAAATAATCTTCAAAATCAAGTCAATAATACCTAATCCAATTCATTTTGGAAATGATATTGATAACTAGAACGGTAAAAATTACGTATTTAAACAATCAGAAGATGGCAAAATTTTATTTATGGTATTTCCAAACGATTACACCGACTCTTTTAATAAAAGAACAAAAATAGAATAGGTATTCGAGCATTCGTTATACATACGTAGCATCTTCAATTCACTGCTCTAGAGCTAACAGAGAGTATCTTCATCTCCTTTTATTACTGCATGACATCAAGGTTTTAAAATAAAAATTGAAAGGGACATTCAAGGCTAATTTGTAACATTGATATGCATATCAATTGATATGGTCTTCACTAATTGAAGAGAACTTGTTACGATTTCATAACATTTCACGTCGATTGCCGACCGCAAATTGAAGAGAGATGCATATTAACTCGAGATCACACTTGAAACGGATTGCAAGTTGTTACGAAACTATTTACAGAATACCAATTTTGCAAGGTCACTCGAAACATAGCAATATCAATGTTATACAGAATATACTCCAACATCTCTTTGTAAAACGCCATCTACGGACATGAAACTCATCTCAATCGCTTAATTAAAATTTCATATTTATTACCCCGTAAATCTATTTTCATGTCCCCAAACGACATAATAATAAACCGGCAGCGAAGTAATAAAAAAGTTCTTAGTTTAATAACGCGAGTTGCGTAAGACATTTTTCTGTATGGACTTCGCTTCATTGGTGGTGAAACCCTCACTGTAAAATCATGATGGTGGAATTAGTCCTCGATGATAATCGTTTACGTCCTTGCAGGATTCGTCCAGATGGTCAACCTCAACTATGCCAGACGTAATATCCTACTTGGAAATGTTGCGATCTTGGCGAGGAAGTGCAGGTGTAGAAAACGGCCACCGAATCAGCCCCGCAACCCCCATCATAACAGTGATGCCGACGGTCGAAGACCCTGAAAAGAAGAAGAAGAACCCGCCCGCAAACTTCGAGTCTCAAACCATGCAAATCAGACAGATGGTGAGTACAATGGAATAAAATTTGTGGGCGTAACAATATTGCTCAATTTCCATCTTGCCTCGCTCGAGTACCCCATATGTCGTCGATGTTTTGATTCTGGTTTTATCAGGGTTGGAGATAAGGTCGATGATTGGCATTTAATGCGTGATCTGTTTGTTGCACAAGTTGAAAAGTGTTGGCATACGAACGAATGAGCTTTCAATATTTGAGCGGATTCGAAACCAACCGGCTTTTAATGGGAGATAATCTTTTGCACGTCGTCGATTGCGCTTTTACTCGATTATTTGTACGTCTGGAAACGTACTGATAAGAGATGATACTCAATACTTTCCTCTTTTTTTTAAATAAATCTTACATTCATTAACCACAAATACAGTTGCAACACTTATTGATGAATTTTCTTTTCTAAAAAAAAGGATGTTTTCTCTTCTAAACAAAAATTCAGTATTTGCTGCACTAACACCAACGCCAACATTTGCCTTCTTTTTGGAACCAACCAGCTTCACAGTACCCCTTCTACAGGTTGCATTGTCTTCCAAAGGCTTTGGCATTCCTGATACGGTAACCACATATAACAGAACGAGGCCTTCAAGCTTCATCTGCCTCTTGAGTGTGGCTGGCATAATCTCAGGCGACAGGTAAAGGTGTATCCTTAAAGCCTTAGAGCACTAGCACCGCCATCTGCCTTCTTTTTAGAATCAACCAAGCTCACGGTGTCCTTCTGCAACTTGAGTAGTCTGCCAAAAACTTTGGTATTCATGGGGTAATAACTGTTTGTAGTAGTAGAACATGGTCTTGTAGTTTCCCTCTTGAGAGTGGCTGCCATAATCTCAGGTGACAGATGAAGATGTATTCTTAATGCCTTAATGCACCAGCACCATCTTCTGTCTCTTTTTTTAGAACCAACCAGTTCCAGGGTGTCCTTTCGCAATTGGCATGGGCCGTCGCAATAACTGCTTGTAGTAGAACATGGTCTCGCAGTTTCCAACCGAATCTACCTCCTGAGAGTGGCTGCCATAATCTCAAATGACAGATGAAGATGTATTCTTAATGCCTTAATGCATCAGCACCATCTTCTGTCTCTTCTTTTAGAACCAACCAGTTCCAGGGTGTCCTTTCACAATTGGCATGGGCCTTCGAAAGCTTTAGTATTTTTTCTGATTTACTTGCGTAGTCTGCCAAACGCTTTGACATTATTGGGACCATAACTGTTTGTAGTAGAACATGGTCTTCTAGTTTCCAGCCGAATCTACCTCTCGAGAGTGGCTGCCATAATCTCAAATGACAGATGAAAATGTGTTCTTACTGCCTTAATGCACCAGCACCATCTTCTGTCTTTTGTTTTAGAACCAACCAGTTCCAGGGTGTCCTTTCACAATTGGCATGGGCCTTCGAAAGCTTTAGTATTTTTTCTGATTTACTTGCGTAGTCTGCCAAACGCTTTGACATTATTGGGACCATAACTGTTTGTAGTAGAACATGCACAACATACACAAAGGGTACTCTGGCCCTTTTGCAATTTGAATGGGCTTTTGGAAGCTTTGGTATTTTTTCTGATCTAATATCTGTTGATTTTTTTCTAAAATCTTTCATTATGCTTTGACAGCAAGCATGGCCGCCTTGCATGGGGGACTCATTAGGAGCAAATCCCGCTTCAATTTGTCTATCCTACTGCAATGTTAGGTCAAAAAGCGATAGTAAGATGTCGCTATTTTATATGTTGATTTTGTAGTTCCTAGCCTGATCTGTCTCGTACAAAGTCTCGATTGACAGGTGAAGGTCTGTTCTGAAAACCTTCATTTGTTGGAACCACAGAGTCATTTTTTTTTAATTCTGTCTTAGATAGTTGGTTAGTTACCACCACCATCATGTTTGTCTCCTTCATAATCTCAGCTGAGGAGTGAAGGTCTGTTCTTAAAGCCTTCACTTGTTGAAGCCTTCTGTTTAATTCCATCTTACTTTCCATCGCCATCATGTTTTCGAAACCATTCTTCTTAGTGACACATCTTTGGATTAAAGAACCTTCCATGTGGACATTTTATTTTTAATTTACGAACTCATTCTAATGAAACATGGAGGTTATCGTGGAACCACAGCATGGAACCGAAAAATTTGGCGCACATTTCAAGGTTTACCAGAAATCTTATCTTAGTCTTACGATTTTTTTATTAGGTAGAGCAACAACTTAAAATGGAATAGCCTAACAATATCTAACAGGGTTCTCATTTAATGTTCCTTCAAAATAAATATTACCTGATTTTTTCCGTTTTTTTTTTTTTCTGAATTTTCGTCAAAAAACTAACAAAATTTAACAATTTTCTGTTTTTTTCTTCTTGATTTCGGATCAGAAATAATAGGAGTAAAACGTTGAGTGCTTTTCCAATTATAATTCTGTCCTGTTCGAGTATTAAAAACCATTTACTTAGAAATAACAGGCGTAAAAAATGAATAATTTAATATATTTTTATTTTCACGAGAAAGTTATTTAACAGTTAATTTTAATAACAAGCCAGTTTGTTTAAAAAATACTTATACAGGTATTTTTTTAACGAAACGCCTCAATACAGGCAAATGAATAAACTCGGCAATTCGTACGGTTGCCTACACTAAAGGCGGTAAAAATATTTTTTGTCAAGAAACTTATAGTAACCTTCCCAATTGATAATTAGATTAAGCAACTTTTGTGATTTGTAAATGTTTAAATAATTAAAGGAATAAACGTACAAAATACGCTTTTTTTAATTTTCACGTGTATTAACCAAAAAGAAATTCAACCCCATAAAAAATTAATTTAGACAAACACCAACAAATCTGTTTATTTAAAAAATAATAAGTTAAACTTTGGCAGAAATAAAAAACCTTGGTATAGGCAACCCAATGAACACAGTCGTTTATGTTGTTGCCTATATTCAAAACTCCGAGCTTTTCCCGCCAGTAACCTTTCATGGCGTGACACCGCCTAATTAGGTAGGCAACCGTAATATCACGAGTGTATTCGAGTAACAGTATTTTGCAGCTTTCACAAAATCATTTTTTTTACTAATTTATTGGATTTAAGAAATTTTAATTTTAAAAGTAACTATGATTGGTAAGTTACTAAGGATCGCTCTTTTAACACGTTTGCAAGGTTAAGATGAGCATTAAATTAAAAGGCAGATTATGTGTATTCATGTAATTGATGTGATAAATGCAATCAATTAATTAAAACTAGAACGAATCTTAAGAAGAAAAGAATAAATCAAGAAAACCAATAAATGTGGGGGAACGCTACTAGCCATACGCGCGGGTATTATGGTTGCCTGTCTGTTAGGCGGTGCTACGAAAATTTTAGTGCCACGAGATGTTCGTAAAATTCGGAAACATCATTTTTTTACTTTTATGATCAACTAGTTTTTAAATATTTAATTTTCCATTTTTCTTTTTTTGTAATTTCAGAAATTAAATTTGTATCTACTTTTAGCAGATGCACAGTTTCTAGAGACACCAAAATTACTCGACTGTTTAAGTGTTTGACT
The DNA here is from genome assembly GCA_036172665.1 of Prosopocoilus inquinatus. Classification (NCBI taxonomy): domain Eukaryota; kingdom Metazoa; phylum Arthropoda; class Insecta; order Coleoptera; family Lucanidae; genus Prosopocoilus; species Prosopocoilus inquinatus. The sequence goes on from CM069873.1 coordinate 8,465,837, forward strand.
TGAAATATTTCTTTATTTCGCACAGTTTATACGCATATCCCAAAGTGGTCCTTTAATTGGTTACAAACCTAGAAAGGACAGACGATAAAAACAGGAGAATAAAAATAAATGACCAGAAATCACCCTTGCCTATTCAAAAATCGATGAAACACCTGTACCTAAAAAAAAATATTAAAATAAAATTATTTAATAAAGTGACTCACTTCACTTATTATAGCTGAGGAAGCCGTCCAAAATTTACCCCGCGAATGGTCGCTGCTGACGTGCAACAAAGCAAGTGTGTGTCATCTTGCATGCCAAATAATAATTCAATTAGGGTCCTCAATTACAACGTAATTCACAAAAAAAAAATCCAATTAATACTTTAGTGAATTTAGTTCGACGCAGTAGCTGAGATCATTCTTTCATACCACATCGAATTTGGGGGAATAGAAAAATAACTTATTTGAAACATTAAATATCGCAATGCATCATTCTGCAGATTCCTCAAGCTACTATAAGTTAATCCAATGGGAGCAGGTACTTTCCTATTTAGTGTAAATTATTTCTTTTTTGCTGTTTTTGCAATAAAATTCTTGAGCATTTTCTTTTTTTTATTTGTTATCAAAACAAATTTTATAAAACTTAATTTTTTTACAGGACAGAATACTATCGTCACTGCGTAAGATAACTCGGCGGAAGAGCGCCCCAGGAAACTCCACGGAACTGCAGAACATGTTAACCTCGGTTACCATAAACGACAGACACCAGGAGAAGCCAAAACACGATGACGCCGGAGGAGTTTGCTTGATGACCGAAAGTCCTTTCAGAATCCTACGGGTACGTAAAATTTATTATTACTGGTATTTACGAGAATTTTTGAAATAAGTGCAAATGAATTCCCAAATTAATTTATTTACAAACAACTTTAAATAAGAGTGACTAATAGTGTAAAGATGATGAATCCATAAAATACCCCTACAATACACACCCGTTTAAAAGTGATGACTCATCACCATTACCTAAAAAACGTGGCTACTTGCATCCCTTTTTATCTTTCATGGTTTTTCAATAAAGCTATCTTTAGCTCCAGCCGAATTCTCCATAAGGCCGGCACTTCATTCTTAAGAGTGGAACGCGCTATAGGTGAGATGGTGAGAAAATATGCAAGACAGTTCTGGAGAAATTTGCTTGAAGAAAACTATTGAAACTCAACCCAAAATGATTGTACTGAGAATGCAGGGGCCAGACCGAAACGCAGACCCACAACTGACAATAAAAGTCTCAGCAATAAAATTAATTTGACTCTGCTGACGCGCTTGTAATAAAAAGTAATGTTTTTCGAAGCAATTTTGAAAATCTATCGAAGTAGAAGAAGGTAGTTTTGAAAATAAATTTGTGTTGAACGTTTTGACTCTATCTTCTGTAATTCTAATAAACGTTCTGATAAGTTTGTGTTATATTATAAATTACACGGGCGCCCATTTTAAATCGCCATGTCTTCAAAATTGAAGGTAGGCAACCCATTATACTGCTGTGCTTTCAGTACAATGCGAAAATACATGAGTGGCTAAAATCTCCAGGTTGCACAGACGCTAAAATTTTTGTATTTTCGTAAATTTCGTATTTCAACCTCTTCTTGATTACTGCATTTAATTTTATTGTTTAATAAATTTATTATAATATTTGCCAGTGATTTTGTTCTCATAAAAAAATTCTTCAGTTTGCATTTCGGCCATTTTCGAAATTGAAATTTAAGAGTGAACCAGAATAAGATAAAGAATAGAAACAAACAAACGTTAAGAATAAGAAACAGAGACAAAGGAAGATCGGCAATTTTCTGTTTTGGCGAAGTGTGAAATAATCGAATCGTTGCGTCGATATTAAAAAAAAAAACAACAAAAACAAAAGAATAATTTTTGCTACTACCACTTTATTACAACTATTACGTTAACTCCTGGTCGCTTATCGATACTTGGTGGCAAGTCGCGCTGAACGATTAATCAGCTGTCCCAAAGCTAGACTCTGAAGGAGATGGGTGTGAGTAAAACATTAAGGGCGGCAGGGAGTAACACCATCTGACGAAGCGCACTATGGAACCGATTCCCAAGGATCCGCAGCGTGCACTGATAACCGAAAACTTCCAGAACTTCGCTTATCCAAGTTATGCCCGATTTCTTCACCTCTCGATAAAATTATCTGCCAGGTCTTATCCTTTGAAACCTTTTTTCAATAATAGTTTTCGAAGTTATTACCTGGCAGATAAATTTATCATGAGGTGAAGAAATCGGGGCTTAGTGTTTGAAATGCAGCAAGAAATTAACACGTACTTAATAATAAATATATTTAGGCACGCGCTAACTTCGAACAATAGCTAGACTGGCCTTGAGGGCTTAGAATAACCTAAATACTTCAAAACCGAATAACAGTTTAATGATTCGCTACGATATTCAACTTAAATAATGAACAAATTCAAATAGATACAGTACTGACCTTCACGATAAATTAATCTTCTTAAATCAAACTTGGTTTAAAATCCACAGGAAAACGTTAAACAAAACAGACGTGTACATTACTCTTTTGAAGTTCCAGCTGATCGGTGTTGCATTGTGAAAGTCGCAGTCAAATATCAACAGTGAGAGGCTTTCTCTCGTGATCGCGTCAAACTTCGAGCAATACTATCGTACAAACTATCGTACATCAATGATCTTCGAGCAGGTACGTCGTAGTGGCGACCTCGAGGTAATGGAACATTCTCATCGCATAAAGTCGTACATCTCCCGTAGGGGAAAAAACAGAACTGTAGAAGTAAAATTAAAAACGGATTTCTATGTCAAAGCAAAGAAATCATTTACAAACGTGGCCCGCTAGTTCATATTTTTTCGCAGATCTGGTTAATCCGTTCGCAGTCAAATATCAACAAGGAGAGGCTTTCTGTCGTGATCGCGTCAAACTTCGAGCAATACTATCGTACAAACTATCGTACATCAATCATCTTCGAGCAGGTACGGCGTAGTGGCGACCTCGAGGTAATGGAACATTCTCAGCGCATAAAGTCGTACATCTCCCGTAGGGGAAAGAACAGAACTGTAGAAGTAAAATTAAAAGCGAATTTCTATGACAAAACAAAGGAATCATTTACAAACGTGGCCCGCTAGCTCACATTTCTTCACAGATCTGGTTAATCCGCTCGCAGTCAAATATCAGCAGTGAGAGGCTTTCTCTCGTGATCGCGTCAAACTTCGAGCAATACTATCGTACAAACTATCGTACACCAATGATCTTCGAGCAGGTACGTCGTAGTGGCGACCTCGAGGTAATGGAACATTCTCAGCGCGTAAAGTCGTACATCTCCCGTAGGGGAAAGAACAGAAATGTAGAAGTAAAATTAAAAGCGGATTTCTATGTCAAAGCAAAGGAATCATTTACAAACGTGGCCCGCTAGCTCAGATTTTTTCGCAGCTCTGGTTAATCCGCTCGGAAGATGTGCTTAGAAGCAACAAGAACACGTACAACTCATACTACTAGTTTTTTTTTTTTTATAAGTGTACATAGCAAGGGTGTATACTCTTATAAAAAAACATGTCAATGCACTGTTTTACCGCACTCTGTAGGCAACCAACTACACATATTCGATGTACTGACATGTTTTTTTTTTTTATAAAAGTATACACCGTTGGCATGTACACTTATAAAAGAAACGCTTGGTATAACCTTAACGCGTCAAACGGTAATGTTCGCCGAAGCTAGAAGTCGACCATGCCGGAATCGGCCCTTTACCGGCCAAAATAGCGAGCCAACTCCGATACCAGGGCGCGATAAGCATGGTTGCCCAAGTCCAATCAAAAGCCTTGATTTCAAACAGCACGAGAAAGTCACTTCCTGAAAGCAAAGTTGCCACCTTACTAAACCAAGCACGTATAACACGCGGTTGCCGAAATGTAACCAAAAATTAACCTGCCTTGTCTTGCAACTCGAAAAAAATTCACCAATAAAAAAGGAGTAAATGCAAAAATAAAGGAATGAACGGAAACAAATGAAGATCGTTACGACTCAGTTGGAGGTGTCTTCTCTATAGTAAATTGTTTTTAAAACTTTGAAACTTTTGCGGGGACGGTCAAGCGGGCTTTCCGAAAATCTCAAGACTGATAAGAAAACAAAACAAAGAGACATTTTATTTCGAGCGTCAATTTATCATAAAAAATAGATTCGCTTATAAGAAACCGAATAAAAAGCGCCGTGAACGAAGACGAACGAAATGTGAAAAAAAAAACATCATTGGGCAGCATTTTTAAAATAAAAAATGTCAGACCTGATGAAAATAAAAGCAAGGAAGAGTAAGAAGACAAAAAAGCAATAAAAAGAAAGTAGGATCGACGTTTCTACACCAGCGAAGTGTAAAAACGCGAAATCGCGACCAAACACGAAAAAATTGCAGTGCAAGTGACAAACAGAAAAGTAAAAAAAAAAAACAAATTAAATCTTCGAAGAATTTTGTTCGAAATCATCGTTTCTTATAATTAAAGCGAGGATTTAGGTGCATTTTGGAATACAACGCGTGCGTTTGATTAAAAAGATAACCCATAACCTAAAAATACATCCATATCCTTGCTTTAGTTATAAGCTTTCTTATACTAAGCGTCCTTTCATTTTCAACCGAATCAGAACCGACGATCTTCTTTTATTTTCTGTTCATCCAAAGCCGCATTTCGTTGTCGTTTGTCTCGATTCTCTTTTGTTTCTTTTGCATTGGCGTTCCTCTTATACGCTACATGCTGTATTTTTTTTAACTAAGTTTTGAAATAATTTGCTGTTTTTTTTTCAAAAATTTTATTTTTAAAATACCTGAACTTTTTTCCTTCGCCTTTAAAAATTGAAAGAACCGCCATCATTTGCGCCTGCGTATTGTTCGCAACAGCCGTCTGGAGATTTTCGCCGCGCGTTGATAATACGAAATTATTTTTCATTTGATTAATGGGTTGCCTAATCCAAACTTTTCAGAGGGTCACCAAAATTTGAAATTGGCATACAATAGAAATAAATTTGAATTATTAAAATATTACGACCTATCTTCCAATTGTAGATCGTAGGTCCTTCTTGTGAACCCACGGAAAATTTAAATGATGAAATTCGTGATGTAAAACAATTTTATTCAGAATTGATTTAGGGTCAAGTTAATCAAACGATTTAAATAATTTCTTGTCCAATTGAAATCTATTCGTAAGCATCACTTCTGTTGTCCTATTTTTCTAAAGAGTTGCGCTCTTGCAAATTTATTCAATATGTTATTTTGACGTACAAAAAGTAGTTTCTGTGTTAGTTGTATTTACAAGCAGTAATTTAATTAAAAGGAAAGTTAAATCTTTTACCATGCTTCCAGTTCTTTTCCCAACTCACCGTTGAAGTCACTTAATATTATAAAGAATATTAAAATTGTAGAACAACCGTCTTAATTGACTGAAAACGAATGCGTCGAGGTCAAATGTTTCTTCTCGACTCGATAAAAGAAAATAAATTGTTTTCTCCTGCAAGAAACTAACTATATTCACGAAATTTTGAGCTTCTGAGATGACATCTAGTTTGATTGCTTTTGTAAACAACATGAGGCTTTAGGGGCGCAATAACGGAATGAGAGTAATATTCCAAAGTCCCAACAAGGTAAACATACGAAATCTAATTTCCGGTGAACACACAGCGTATAGTTCTTCCATTTCCGTGCTTTATAATTATGGCTTGAGACCCAAACCATTAAGTTAAGGTCCAGAAACTTCTATTAAACGGCAGCAAAGCGCGCAATTTCATTAATAGTTCAAACCTACACCGTAATTAAATTTGTTGAATAAGCGCCCCGAATTCGATTGCGTAGGAAATAAAAAATAGTTTGAAAAAAAAAACAAACCTCTTTTAACTAGGCCTATCGGTCTCGTTCAGTTTTCAGTCCCGAAGAAATTGTCGTCAATCGCTGGGGAAACCCAGCAAGCTTTAAAGCTGTACGAAATTGTTAAATAAAATTAACATAAAAGCCGCTGTATTTTAGAAAAATCATTAGCAAAGTGACTCACGTCAGGTGAAAGATAAATGATCCGAACTGGAAATGTTTCAGTTAAGGCACGAGACCCCTGTTATTATAATTAATTTGCCGTACGACCTCGTTCTGAAAACTTCTTCAGTGCAAACGGAAATTAATTAAGTCGTAATGAACTTGCTTCCGTTACGATGCAATTAAAGAAAGAAATAACAATTATTATTATGTGATGAGATATCGGAATGGCCAGGCGTTGTATCAATTAAAGGGACTTCAAAGTAGAAAAAAAAATCGATCCTCCTGCAAAAAATAAAGCGCAATTTAATTTGCGTATTCAAGTTTAAATTACTTAATAATTTTGTTATTATTAACGACGAAATATAAGTTTGTGAATTTCTTTTTCGAAAACTTTTCAGTTAAAAATAAGTGACTTGTAAATTACGGGCGGGTTGTTTGTAAAAGACTTGAAGTTCTCTTATCCCAAAACCGAACATATCACAGGGCTTGGAATGGGTTATTTTAATTACTAAAAGTTACTTTTTTTTCTAATAAATTTTTTCATCAATGAGTTAGTTTTGGTAGGTAACCTTGTACTTTTTAAATTAGTAACACTTTTTTAATAATAATTTAGTACAAAGGAAACACTAACAAGAGACAGAAAAATTTTGTCATAATTCTGCCTGTTACTTTCAAGTTTTTATCGAATCACTCTGAGCTACGAACACGTACCAGACGATTGACCAGCTCTAGGCCACTCGCGAGTCGAACCCATGTCTTTCGATATTCTTGAATTTAATTTTTGTTCGTTATTTTAAGCACTGACGCCATCTAGTGATTTTGTCACGAATTTTGATGATCTTTTATTAATTACAAACAAGTTTAGCCTTGTCGTAGATTTAGTGATTTCTACATCGTAATTAAAAATGTTGAAAATCATTTCAACCGAACCTCTTCTTAAGGCTTTTCATAAAAATATATAAATTCAGTTGAATGTGATTCATTTTCTGTTAGTGTAAAAGCGTGCGGACAGGGGGTTGAAAGCCTACTTTTCACCCCCTTTATTTTTCACCCCCTTTATTCTCCGATTCTCTTAGCAACCTGTACAAAGTTTTTTCTCGATTTTCCTTGTTAGTAGCGCTTCCCTTTTCTCTCTCCAGTGTTGATATTTTTCATCTTCAGAAACAAAGCTTTACTTACGAGAATATTTCAAAATAAAATTACCAAAAATATATTAACAGAAACGTAAAATTTAGTTTACAATACAATAATTATAAAAAGGAAAGTTATTAATTTTAATGTAATCTAGTTTTGTTTTAATTAGGACCGATTGTTATAATAAAAATAAAATTTACAAGCAAATGAGAATTAAGATTCCAAAAAAAAAATAACAATTAAAATACAGCGGTAAATAGAGAATGGTTTAGAAAGAAGGGCGCCCAATAACCAGTAGGTAACAAAAAAAAGCCATTTTTTAGAAAAGAGCTGGCTGTAATATTTCTTGAAAAAAATATTGGTTACAATTTAATTGATTAAGTACCAAATACAGAAAAGAAACAGACTGTGAAGAGTTGTCTCTTCATTCGCGAAAATTAATTACAAACTGAGGAGAATGACTGATAAAAAATAAAATAAAATGTTAATTTCAACGAGGAAAAAGGATACGCGTAAACAGATCAGGTATTTTAAACCTCACTGAAAAATACTGACTTTTCGTTTGCTCCAGCCCTTCTTAAAGGTTTTTTTTTAATGGAGAGAACGACATCCGATTGTAGTTTCATATGCGTGGAAAATTCCCAAGCGACTGCACTCATTTATGCAATCGCTGCAAATGTGCAATCGTGTGGGGATTTTCCACGCAATCGGATGTCATTTCCCACTGTAAAGCGAACGTTGTGCGCGCGGCCAATTTTCCATGGATTTTGGTTCTCTCTTGTTTTTTTTTAATTAGATCTGTTCCTGCCGCCGGTCCTGACTACTTGAAACTATCAATAAACAAGTTCTGATGATTTGGAAGTAGTTAGAAACTGCTGTAAAAATAAAGATATTTTTTTTTAATTTAAATTTTTTGTTACGGTTGGGCAGAGTTAGCTTGAATTGCGTCAACCGTAATTTTTTGAGATATAAATATTTTAATTTTTAAAGTTCTCATTTCTTTCATTTTGTAAATTTTTTCTTGGTAGAGGTAGACTTGCTTAAACGGGAGACCAATTGAGTTTTTATTTTTGAGCTTTAAGTTTTTTGTTTTTAATTGGTTTTATTTTTATTTTTTTTTTTGTTTGACGAGTGGAGTTGAATTAGCCTTGCTTGTGCTCGACTTAATTTTAATTCGGTTTTCGGTTTTGTTTTGAGTAACTTTTTAATATTATTTTTTTATTTTAAATTTTTGCTTGGGATAGGGAGTTGGATTAACCTTGAAAGAGACTGGACTGAATTTTAAACGTTTTGATTTTTAAGCTCATTTTTTTTTAAGTTTCGAGTAGAGTCGACCTTGATTGAGTTGAACTCGATTAAATTTGAGTTTTGATTTTTTGAGAGTTTAAGTTTTAACGCTTTTGTCAGTTTCGAGTTTTAATTCACTTACGGCTTTGACTTAAATTTTTTATTTTCCGTTTCACGTTCTTTTTACACCTCAGGAAAAAAAGCGAATTTCTCTTCCTCGATGTACATATTATTTTGAGTTACTCTTAAGTCACATTTTTTATTTACTTGGTTGCTATTTTTACTTCTTTTAAAGTTTACTTGCAATCCTAGCCCTGACGTCAATTCACATTTTCGTTTATTATTTATTTACTCTTAGTTTTAAGAGTCTCATTTATTTGGAAATTCATGTCAAACAAGCATTGTAAAAACCGCATTGACAGTTTTTGTATTTCCCAAGTCGACGCAAACATGAATATTCTTAAAAGAACCGAGATATATCTAGTAATCATGAATCCTTCTGCAGTGAATAGGAATACGAAAACGAATTTAAAATCTCGTAAGAGTCCTTGTGGACAATACATTCATACTCACACAAAACCGGACACAGTCTTTAGAAAAATCGAACGATCCTTCGATTATTTAAATTTATTTACGTATGTAAGTGGTTAGTAAATATAAGAGCAAAATTCTGCGTATAACCCAAAAAAAAAAACTTACGTCTTCCAAGGGCGAGATAAATTTGTTTACTTTACTTTAAAATAACAAGAAATAATTGTTGTTCTGTCGTGATGATTTACTGTACGAAGTACTAAGCTTTCACAAATAAATGAGAGCCACGTGACCGGCTGTAGGATAGGCAACCAAACATACTCATGAGAAAATTCTGCTGCGACAAGATACCTCAATAAAAGGATGATGACAACCTAAACCTGAAAAGTAAGAAAATAGCTGGTACAACTTACATGATGAAAAACCCAAAATATTAAGCAAAAAATTATTTATTTGCGCCTCTCGATAGTTTCAATTTCTTTTTCTGTTTCGAAACGTCTGAGATCTGCCCGTCAAAGTAAAGTAAGTTTAGGCCCCCGAATGTCTTTGTTTTCTTTTCTAAATTCGGCTTACTTCTATTCGTTCACGGCAACGAAAAAATAGAAGCAGTTTCGGTATTTTTTAGAAATTTATCAAAGAAATCGACTTTGGTCAAATTTTTCAATTCATAATTAAATCGCAAATAAAAATTATGTAATTCATTTCATACTGTCTGTGGTCTAAAGTTAATCGCAATTTCGATTATGAATTGCTCTAATTAGTAGCGTATTGCTTTTCGAAATAAAAAAGAGATCATCCGATGTTCACTTTTTACATACATATACCGGTGGCTGACTGAAAGTGAGATTATACAAATTTAATGAGAACAAAAAGAAATCGATTTTCCTGCAAAAAATAAAGCGTAATTTAATTTGCGTATTCAAGTTTAAATTACTTAATAATTTTGTTATTATTAACGACGAAATATAAGTTTGTGAATTTCTTTTTCGAAAAAAATAAGTGACTTGAAAATTACGGGCGGATTGTTTGTAAAAGATTTGAAATTTTCTTATCCCAAAACCGAACACAGCACAGGGTTCGGAATGGGTTACTTTAATTACTAAAACTTTTTTTTCTAATAAATGTTTTCATCAATGAGTTAGTTTTGGTAGGTAACCTTGTATTTTTTAAATTAGTAACATCTTTTTAATAATAATTTAGTATAAAGGAAACACTAACAAGAGACAAAAATGTTCTGCCTTTTACCGGCAAGTTTTTATCGAGTCACTCAGAGCTACGAACACGTACCAGACGATTGCCCAGCCCTAGGCCGTGCTGGAGTCGAACCCACATCTCTCGATATTCTTGAATTTAATTTCTGTTCGTTATTTCAAGCACTGACGCCATTTAGTGATTTTGTCACTAGTTCTAGTGATTTTCTATTAATTTCGGATAAGTTCAGCCTTGTCGTAGATTTGTAGATTTGTAGATTTGTAGATTGAAAATGATTTTAACCGAACCTCTTCTTAAGACTGAACGGTTTTTATAAAAACAAATTAGTGCATTTGAATCTAATTCATTTTCTGCTGGTGTTAAAGTATGCGAACGGGGGTTGAAAACCCACTTTTCACCCCCTTTTGTCTCCGATCTTTGAACAATCCGTACAAAGTTTTTTCCTTGTTAGTAGCGTTCTGGTTTTGTGTAGAAAAACCAGAAATCGATTACCAAATTCGTTTTCCATGGTTGGTCGAACGGCGTTTCCCTGTATTTTTAGAATAGTCAAAAATGTTTCGCTTCCCTTTCCTGCCTCTGGTTACCAGAAAGAAAATTTCACTAACGAAAATATTTCAAAAGAAAAATATACCAAATTTTTAAATATAAAAATAAATTAAGATATATTAACAGAAACGTAAAATTAGTTTGCAATACAATTATAAAAAGGAAATTAAGTTTCCTTTTTAATTAGAACCGATTTATAAAAAAATTGCAAACAAATAAAAGTGAAAATTACAAAAAATAAATAAGTAACAATGAAAATATAGCAGTAAATTAAGAATGGTTTCGAGAGAAGAGAGCCTGATAATCAGTACACAACAAAAAAAGCTTATTTTTTAGAAAATGCATTTTCTTTCATGCGCAATAATCAATTTTGTTTTAACTCACCAACGCATCATGAAGAGTTGTTTCTTCATTCGCGAAAATTAATTACAAACTGTGAAGAATGACAAATAAAATAAAATAAAATATTAATTTCAACGAAGAAAAAAAAGGTACGCGCAAGCAGATCAGGTACTCTGAACTTCAGTGGAAGCACCTGACTTTTCTTATGCTGCAGCCCTTCTTAAAGGCTTGCTCCACCTTTTTTTTTATTAGTGGAGACGTATATTCGATTGCATTTACATACGCGTGGAAAATCTCCAAACGATTGCGTTCATTTATGCAATCGCTGGGAAATGTGCAAAGTCGCACTCATTTATGCAATCGCCTGGGGATTTTCCACACGTAGAAAATGCGTCGGATGTTGTCCTCATTATTAAACGAACGTTGTGCGCGCGGACAATTTTCCAAGTATTTTACGACGCGATTTTTCTGATCTTGTATATATTTTTACAAGTTACAATATTACTCAATATATGACATCGCGAGTTATTTTTATAAATAATTTCATCACATCTCTGCATTTCTATCTATGTATCCGAACCGTAGTTTTTTTATTGCGTTTAAATTTTCTTTTTTTATTTATTTTTTTCTAAGGTGAGTTCCAATTAACTCTTCCGTTTTTGTTTTAATTAGGTCTGTTCCTGCTGCAGCCGTTCCTGACTACTTTCAAACTGTCAAAAAAACATGCAGTCATCGAAGTTCTAATGATTCGAAAGTAGTTAGAAACCGTTGCAAGAATAAAGCTAATATTTTCATTTTAAATTTTTTGTTAGGATTGGACAAAGTTAACTTAAGTTGAGTTGCATCAACTAAGGGCCTATTTCATAATAGGACTTTAAATTTAAAGTTACTTTAACCTAAAAAAAAAATACATTTGTTTCCCTATTCTTAAAGTGACTTTAAATTAAAACTTCGTTAAAGTCTGATTATGAGAATGGCCACAAGACTTTTAATTGTTTGAGATTACTTCTCAGTAGAGGCTGAATTATTTAAATTAGAGACCAATTGAGTTCTGATTTTTGAGTTTTAAGTTTTTTGTTTTTAATTAGTTTAATTCTTTTACTTTATGTTTTGGATTGAGTGAAGTTGGGTTAGTCTTGTTTGTGTTCGACTTAATTCTGACTGGATTTTTTGTGTTTTATTTTATTTCTTTTTAATTTTCTGCTTGGGCTGAGTGCAGATAGTTAAGCTCAGTGGAGTTAAATTAACCTTGAATGAGGTTGGACTAAATTTTAATTGTTTTAATTTCGAAGCTCATTTTTTGAGAGTTTTGAGACGAGTCGAACTTGATTCAGTTTTTTCAAAGTTTAAGATTTTATTCACTTTCGGTTTTAACTTTAATTTCTTATTGTTTGTTTTACATCTCAAAAAAAAGACGTATTCTCTCCCTCGCTCTGTGTATATGTATATTATTCTGAGTTAATTTTTAAGTCACATTTTTTATTTACTTGGTTATTATTTTCATATTTTTTAAAGTCTACTTGCAATCCTAACACTGATATCAATTCACATTTTCGTTTATTATTTATTATTTAGTTCCGAGAGCCTCATTTATATGGAAATTCATGTCAAACGTGCATTGTAAAAACTGCATTGACAGTTTTTGCATTTCCCAAGTCGATGCAGATATGAATATTCTTAAGAGAACCGAGATGGGTATACGTAATAATCGTGAATCCTGGTGCAGTGAAAGGAATACGAATAAGAATTTAAACTCTCGTATGAGTCCTTGTGGACAATACATTCGTACACACACAAAGCCGGACATAGTCCTCAGAAAAACTGAACAATGGATCGATTATTTAAAATTATTTACGTATGTAAGTGGTTAGCAAATACAAGAACAACATTCTGCGTATAACCCAAACCAAAGCAAAACTTACATCTTCCAAGGGCGAGATAAATTTACTAAGAAATAATTCTCGTTCTGCGCCAATTTACTGTATGAAGTACTCAAAAATAATCGAGAGCCACGTGACCGTCTGTAAGATAGGCAACCAAATATACCCATGTGTAAAAAATTATTTGTTTGTTTCTCTCGATAATTTCAATTTGTTTTTCTGTCTCGAAACGTGTGAGATCTGCCCGTCAAAGAAAGTTTAGGCCCTCTGGAATCTCTTTGTTTTCTTTCCTAAACGCGGCTTCTATCCATTCACAACAAAAAAAAAAGAACAAAATTGAAGCGGTTTCGGTATTTAATAATTTTATCAAAAGAAGGGCAACAGCGGCAACATTCCGACTTTTGTCAAATTTATCAATTGTTAATTAACTAAAAATTATGTAATTCATTTCAGACTGTCTGTAGTCTAAAGTTAATCATAATTTTGCTGGAATTGTTTTTCAAATTAAAAAAAAATCATCCAATTTCTTACATACATATACACTGGTGACTGACTGAAACTAAGATCATACAAATTCAATAAGAACAAAGGGCGGCGATAATTTATTGGAGATTTAAGTTTGCGAAAGCCAAAAGGATGGCATTTAGATTCAGATTGTGAGAGGAAAACGCCACTCCTGCGCAAGGAGCTCGAACTTACAAAGGTCTGCTGTATTGCCTTTAAAACGATTTTAATTACCAGTATGGTGAGATTATTTATAATATCGACAAACACGTTTAAAAAAATTAAAATCGTGCACGAAGGGCTTCCTCCACTCTCTACCCCTTCAAAAACAATTACTCCTATTTGTAAGAATGCTCATAATATTTAAGGGTAAACACGTCCGAAAAATTAAAATCGTGCTGGAATCATAAAAATTCAAGTTCAAAAAGCAAAAGGAAAAGTCTCGAACGCGCATTTCGAGATGTGATTCGGTGGAGGGAGCGGCAGCATCAGGGGTTGTTGTTCAGCTCGGTGGCGCACCGACCAACACAGTCAGTTGTGAACTTGAACTTGAAAAGAAAAGTTGCGTGCGCGATCCCTCGATCTTTCAAAGCTACCCTTAAAGCACAGGCGTAAAATTTGCCTGGTACGAAATTCGAATTTGTTTTAGAATTGTATTGCGTAAAGTAGGGCGCAAGTAAAGGTATGCATGACATTTTGGTTTCTTGTAGTTTTTGAAATTTTGCAATTTTCTAATTCCTTATTGACATTATTTAGAGTTTGTGACAATTAGAATCGTTTGTAGTCGAGAGAAGAGTGACGCTGTGTAAACAACAAGTATAAAACTTGGAACACAGTAAAGCTTTTTGGGGGAATGGCACGGCGCCTCCACCAAAAATGACGACGATTTTATTTTCGCGTGAATCATCACGTGAAATGACTTTATATTTTCCAGTTTTATCTTCTTAAACTTTATTATTATTTCAGACGTTACTCCAGTTTTCTTTTACAAAATATTTTTTTAAAACACAAATCTAACAGTACACTTAACCCGAATAACATTGTATTTTTTTAACTTCTAGTTTAATAACTAGAAATCCGATGTTATTCAAAATATGTAAAATTAAATATGGAAATGATCCGATCTTAATTATACCTTCGCTATTAACCGGATAATTAAATTCTGGCAATGTTTATATTTTCGTTAGTGAGGTTGCTGAATCATTCTAAGTTTTTCTGCTAATATTCTTCCTTCACACTCTTCTTTCTCTTCCTTCGAACTGGCCAATTTCTTTTTGACTATTGTTCTAAGAGCCCTCCTAATTTCGTTCGTCACTTTCTTAAACTGTACATTTACTTGAATAAATAACTTGTCTACTTGTGGATTTAGATTTTTCAAAGCCAAATCTCCGAATTAAAATTTTATTGCTACTTCCAGAAATTTGTCACATAATTGCATAACAAAACTAAAGAAACGTTTTTTTGAAATAATGATTACCAACGTAAAAAAAATCCGTTTAAGTTTTGAGGAGGGAAGGATCCATTTTTTTTTTTTTGTTTGAAATAATTTCCATCGCACTTTTCCACTTTGCCTTTTTCCTATTCCTATTATTATTCTTTCCTATCAACTTACTTCTCGTACTTTCTTTACTTGTCTTTCCTTTCCTCTTTCATTCTAAACAAATTCTCAATGTCGTCTTTCTTATGTGTTGGAAATATGATTTCCATCTTCCATTCTTCTGATATTTCTTTATTTTTGTGCCATAGATTCAATTCTTTAAAAGAAAAACATCTTCACTTACTTTTCCAAGCTCTGATTCCACTTCGTGTGCCCCGAAGCTCTTGGTGTCTTTATAATCCCTTTATAAACCCTTCCGAATTCTTCATTTCAATATTTATTCTTATTCCTTGAATCTCTTCGTTGTTCTACTTAATTTTCTTCTCCTGTCAATTTCCAGCACTTCTTCTAAGTACTCCTTCCATCTGTCGTCCTTATTTTCCTATATATTCCCTTTACAATCCTTTCCAAATTCTCCCTTTCAATATCTGTTCCTATTTTTTCAATCCCTGTCGCCGTTTACGCTCTTTGTTGCTCTACTTTCTCTTCCGTTCCCACCAGTTTCCAACTCTTCTTCCGAGTATTTCATCCAATTGTCGTCATAAGCCTTATCTTCATCTATTAAATCCTCTCGTTCTTTATGGCGGTAAATTTATTGCAATTGGTGCATTTTCGTCCATTTCTTAAATGCTTTCGAAATCAATTATAACAGTTGGTTACAAAGAATACAAGATTTCTAAAGAGGAATCAAAAATGAAATAGGATTAAGGCCACCCCCTTTACAGATTCAATTTTAAACTGAATTATTATTATTTCGTGACGCAATCCATTGGACTTCTTGGTTTCCAGGTAAGAATCACAGTCTTCTTCTTCTTCTTTGTATTTCATTTTATGTCTAACGTGCAATTCTATCATCATGTAAAAGCAATGTTACTTCAGGTGGCAAATGACCTTAGCTTCAAGCCTTTCTTTCTTTTTTGTGGTAAAGCTATCGCAATTTCCGTTCATTTTTCACTTTTGAAATAAATCAGAAAGGAAAATGGTTTCCAAAACAGGCCTCGTGACTTCCTTCGTTCGTTGTGTATAGCTACTTCTTTGTTTACGTTTACTTTCATCATTAGAGAAATAATTGTGCTACTAAATTGTTGGCTTGTAAATTTATTCGTTTGCAAGCTGGAATCTTTCTGGAATCGTCTGGCTTCTATAATATCATGCATAAACAAACGTGAAATTATTTTTATATGGTTAATTGCACGTGTTTTTGAGCAAGATAATGATGATTAAAATTCTGCAGACTTGCGTGAGTATATTTTTTATTACTTTTTCGAGTGCTATAATGCATAGTATTCACGTGCTTTTAATTCGCGTTCTGTCTCTTAAACCGGAATGAATTATTAATTATTATTAATCTGAGCTGTCGGCGAACGAATTTGTACATTTGTCACAAGTGTACAGTGGCGAGTTTGAAAAACGAGAGGGTATTTTTTTTTTTTCTAGATAATATTCAGTTTTAAATAAAAAGTCCCTAATCAAACTCAAACAATAAATGACCAAAACATTTTTTGTCGAATATTTTAAAATATTTCAGTATTCTACTTTAGCTGGCGACACTGGCTTCGGAATTAAAAGACCGTTAAAATTACAAAACAAAAAGCTAAAGACGACGGTTTTTGTCAATATCCTAAACAAAAGACGGTCGGTTGTTTAATAAATTCAAGAAACCCAAGAAAATGGTCGACGATTTAAACAAACGAAAATCTTTTTTCCACGTTTCTTCGCAAAAAAAAAATACAAATTACGTATGTTCTGTTTATGTAGACTTTTCTTTCTCCAACCTCCACAAAAAATTAATTAAAAAAAGAAAATAGAATCGATAATAGAAAAAACTTCTAATTGTGGTCTTTTTTTTTTCGATGTTAAAAATCGATCATTTCTTCCTCGTTTCATTTTTTCACTGTTTCTGAAAAAAACAGTTAATATTATAAAAATGTAAGATTCCTGTTCCTACAAATTGTCGGTAAAGAAGGGCATGAGCTTAGTCATCGTGGCTAATTATTTTGTGGTAAAATGACAAAATATTATATAATATTTATTTTATAGGGACTTTTTCTCAAATGAAATCACTAGATTTGTCACTAAAGAACGCAAGCACGATCTAACTAAATTTTTTACGTCACCCCTGGTCAACTCATTAGACGAGAGAAAGTCTCTAGATTTAGTGTCACTCACTAAATTCGCAACGGTGGACATAAGTTTACTTTCTTCTTGGTAAAGAAGAACTCGTTTTTATGCCTGGCGAAGTTAGCTATGATTAGTTAGTTATGATTAAAGTTGTAATAAGAGTAACGGGATTAGTTGATATTACGTGAAAAAAAATCACTAAATCCATTGTGAAATCATTGGATTTTATGTACAGTGAAATTAACTTCAAATTTCACTGAAATTTCGAGAAACTTGCCAAATCTAGAGAGACAAAATCACTGAATTGGCAACGTCTTACAACTTATACTCTGTTTTTCATTGATAGACGGATTTTACAGATTGGCATAATTCATTACATAACCAAAAGACGACAAAAAAATTACACTGGACCCCAATCGTTACTAATTAGTTGATATTTTAATAAAATAAAAAAAGAACACGAATAAATGCTTAATAGGAGAACTACATTCTTTTATAGCTTCGAATTTACCGCCTATAAAAAAAAATAGCGTATAGGTTATAATCAGATTAAGAATTCTTCGGGCGTTGCCATGGTTACGCATACAATACAATAATAATGACATTTCAACGATGATAACGATGATTAGAGTTTTCTGTAATCGCAAATACGGCCGCAAGGCCAGTGTTGCCAAATTTGGGAAAAAAGTCATTAAATCTCGAACTAATTTTAAATCAATTAAATCAAACAAAATTGAAAAATGGAGAAAATTGCATAAACTCAATAAAATCTGGGAAATTTTTCGATAATACTAATTTTTTGAAAGATATAAAATATTTTTATTTTTTAATGTTGGCGATGTGTCATATCAAACCGCTAAAAGTTTGCAGTTTTGGGCTCATGATGGTTGATTGTTCTGGATTGCTGCACCTGGCGAATCCACGTGCATTTCTAATAATATTAAGTTGCCATGTCCTACGCAGTGTTGCCAGAAGGCAGGAAAATTCCCTATTTTCGAGGAATTTTTTAATGAAAAGGGAAAAGGACAATTTTTAGAGAATAATTGAGGTAAAGTTGTTATTGGTTGACATTTATTGTTTGATAAATGATTTTTTTAAAGAAAATTGGCATTTTTAAAGAAAATTGGCATTTTTAAAGAAAATTTGAATATATTTAAATCGTCAAAAACTATGAATTTTAGGGATTTTAATTAATTTCTAAAATTAATTACTTTTTAATGAACAAATTAACTAAAAAAAAACAATAGATCGTAGCGCCTTTGCGGTTCTTTTTTTAATAGATAAAACAGCGACACCCTACGATGGCTTTTTGACACCTAACAAAAAAAAAGTTCTTTCTTTAGTTTTCCCTGACAACTTGTTCTTTTTACTTATTTTTCCGTCTTGACGAAGTCCTCAAATCTATAGCGAAACGTTGAGTGATTGTGCGCTTTTCAGTTATCCATCCATAAAAAAAATTATACAAAGAAAAGAATTGTAATGATGATGACGATTAAGTGAACTACGGAGATTTATGTTTTTTTTATTGTTTTTTTTTTCTTTTAATTATATAATATAATATAATAGAGTTAGGAGGGTTGGCAACGCGACACGTGGCTAGGTTTTGCGCATTTCAGTATTAAGACAAGGGTCTTTTTTTCAACGCCCGCCACTGTACATAATTCAAACATTTCTTTTTCTCTTAATCGATTCGTGTAGAACCATTTTTTTTTAATTACTTTTAAAATAAAAACGCGCTCAGGCTTTAACCTTATTAAAGATTCTTTCACCGAAACACTTTGCAAAACCAATATTTTAATAGCGCCGATTACTCATTAAAGTACAGTCACGGTGCGCATGCAAATCATAGTTTAAGTGCGCCTCGTCCAATCAAAATGCAATTCGAATGTTTCGTTACGTTTAGGTCTTCGCAAATTTCTTTAGTCAGTTATCGTGGCGATGCATATTGAATTTGCATTTTCCTCCAGTTGCACGTGTGATGTTATTTCTAACAGCGGACAGTGGCGTAGCGACTGCTTAGCAAGAGTTTGAAGCACGGAAGGGCCCGTGAGTGCGTGGGGGCTCTGGTTGTAGACAAAAAAAAAACAAAGAAACTGAGAAAAAGTATATAATATCAGCGACGGTTCTATGTAACATATTTGGGTAGGCGACCGTTGTGCGTCGTGTATTATTTGTTCCCTGTTCATGTGTGTTAGACAGAGCGAGCGCTCTGGGAGTATGTCTGCCGCCCACCCAAATATGTTATGCACGAGCCGCCGCTGTATAATATCAAGAAGAAAGTCTATATAGATACATAATATTGCTTAAAAGCGTGTACTTGCAGAAACAACTAATTGATTCTAGGAAATATCTTGTAGATATAACTTATTCAACAAATAAGGATATGTAAAGTTTAAAGAACAAAAAAAAATGGGACATTGGTTTCGTCAGTCAAGATAAGAGAGTAAAGAAGAAAATAAATATACTGTGACATTTTTTTTTCTTTTTAAAAGCTATAAAATTTGTGTCAATTGTCATACAGGGTGCTGCATTTTGAAACGCAACATAGGGAAATCCCATGTTAATTTAAAATTTAAATATAGGCTTCCCTACTTATTTTACAGGAAAAGTCTATTGAGTTTTTTTTAAAGTGCTCTTCAAGATGAATCTGTCTGTGAAGTTTGAAAATTTTTCATTCGCTCGGTTTCAAGATATTTAAAAAAAATCAGTGACGAAATTCCATTTATATCAAACTACCAGCACGGCCTTAATCAATGAAAACCAATGAAGGCTGGACGGATAATTAATAAATCCAGTCGTTTTTGGTAAAGGTTGATAGAAAAACTTTTCCAATAATTTATTTTAACATTTGCTGATCAAGGCCGTGTTGATCGTTTGGTACAAATCGAATTTCGTTACTAATCTTTTTTAAATCTCTTGAAACTGGGCGAATGAAAGATTCCCAAAGTTCACAGACAGATTCATCTTAAAGAGCACTTTAAAAAACCTAAAAGGAATTTTGCTGTAAAATTATTAGGGAAGCTAGTATTTCATAAACAAAATTTCCTGTAGAAAGACATCAGAACTCAAGAGCTTTACTTTTTATCACCAAATGCATTTAATTTGGTTTGAAATGCAGAAAGTTGGCAACACTGCAAAGCACTCGGTAGCTCCCCCGCTTACGGTTACCAGATGTAGTGCCTACTTGAAATGGGGGACCCTGTATATTATATAATGATTTTAAGCTTAATCGGAAACTCCCTCCCGCCAATTAATCCGTTAAATCGAGATTCTACTGTATTATAATCTGCTTGAATATTGCTTAGTTCTTTTATTATATTCGCGTTTTATGTGTATTATTTATATTTTTGTTTTCTGCTGTTCACTTATTAAATGAATTTTTATTTTTTTATTATTATTATGATTAACAGCAATGGAGGGGAGAGTGGTCATCCGACCAAGCTTAGGGCCCAAAATTCCCTTCTACGCCACTGATTTTAAACGCAAATAAATCATTTCAGAAGTTAAATATGCAGTTTAATGAGTACAGTGATTGGTGATGTTGTGGGATAGAGAGAGACCGCGCGTTACGTTACTCGAATAAAATCCGCTTTGCGATGTTTACGAGAAATTAAACTTCAGAAACACAAGCGAATTTCTGAATGAAAATTTATAGCTGTTTGCGCACCTCATTTCACAGAACAAAACGTTTTTGCTGCAACCAGAACTTGGCGACAGATTAGTTATGTTTGGCTTTTCAAAAGCCTCGAAAGGTTTTGCATTTGGCAAAAGTTAAAAGCACTTTAGTCTCAAAAACACAAATGCAGTTGGTTTTTGCGATCCAAGTTACACACATTTCTTTATTTATACGAACACATATACCGGGTGTCTCAACAATAGTGTCCATCCATTACACGCGTCACATACCACGAACCAATCTGACTCGACAATCACAAATCAGTTTTCTTTTCTGTGATGTGGGTATTTTCAAGTTACAAGTGTATGAAGTCGCGTGCGTGCAGATTCTTTATTTGTAATATTAATTAATGGTACGAAGTTAATCAAGAATTGATTAAAATTATGGATACTTTGGCAACTATACTTAGGAGATACTTGCGATACTTTTCTGTAATCGTTTTCAACTGATAGGGACTAATGACGTCAACTTATAAAGAATGAACAACTATTTTAAAACACCCTGTACATTTATTATTTTTATTTCATTTATTTTTCATTAAAAAAAAATTGTTTACATTAATAATTAAATGAGCGGTTACGACGATATCTACCTTCATTCAAGATTACGCGGATTAAAGAGCCGGGACACTCCCACTTCGCAATTAACAATATTAATATCGCCGCACGAAGTGGCAGGTCCGGCTTCGCCCAGTTCATAAAATTCATTCAAGCCCCCCCCCCCTCCGCCGTAGCTTTGAAAGCGCCACAATTAATGTGCGTGTTCATCGACGCAGCCCAGACTCACCCCTGATCGGGTTCTTTTCTAAATTTCGAGTGCGCGATGGGTTTCGCGACGAAGAGGGCGGCCGCCCTTAACGGTTCCGTTCGCATGGCCAAGCAGTGGACGAAGATACTGGGCCTTCAACATTTCAGCAACAGGAATATCACGGCCGAAGAACTCGTTGAGGTAAACACGCTTTTTGTTTCAGGAAGACGTCGCGTTGGTAAACGACTTCGTAAATATTGTACAGGGTCTTCATAATTGATTGTATCCCACGTGACCAAGTGAGTGAGACACCAAACTATACACACGTTCGGCATTATTAAATACTCGTATTAAGTAAACTTGCGAATAAAAAAAAACTGCCTCCATCCTGCACTGTAAACTGATTTTCGTCATTTTTTCTGTCAAAGTAAAAATTATTGGAACGAGCTGTCATGTTATATCATATTACTACATTAACTCCCAATACAAATGACATTTGTTATAACCTCAAGACCACTATACACTGCGCAAATATAATCAAATCGTCTGTGAAAGTCACTTTACCTAATTTTTCTTGGTACGTCTTAGGTCACGTGGAATACAGGATTAAATGAAGAACCTATACTTATTGCTTTAGACTTGTTTTAAAGAGACGCCGAATTTCACCTGAACTACAACTATAGATATATATACTTACACTGCGCAAATATAATCAAATCGTCTGTGAAAGTCACTTTACCTAATTTTTTTTTGGTACGTCTTAGGTCACGTGGAATACAGGATTAAATGAAGAACCTATACTTATTGCTTTAGACTTGTTTTAAAGAGACGAATTTCACCTGAACTACAACTATAGATACATATACTTTTATTTCATGACCTCTCTGTATATTTACATAGTTACACTTTGTATTCTATATACAGGATGAGAGGTCAGATAATTTCAGGAGGTGCGTTTAACGAGATTCGCGATTTCAGGATAAGTGACGTCGATTCTGTTTTAATTCATACTAATGCAATTACGTCAGGATGAATGTGCATGTTTAAAGTAAAAGCTCCAATAAATTAGAGTGGATGATGATAGTTAATCAAATCATAGATTCATAAATTAGTGGTCTCCTGCGATAGACTGGAAAGCACTCTTCACAGCGATTTTTCAGCGAATATTTTACGATTTGCATGAAATCAACCAAATGGTGAGCCTTTTGTAATTTTTTTTTTGTTTTCTCGAAATGACTTGTGCATTTATTAAAGGAGGTTCTTGTTAGACATAACAATTTTATTAAAAAAAAATTGTTGCAAATTGTTTTTGATTGCAGTGAGAACCTCGAGCAGCCTCTGTACAGCTGTTTCAGCCCTGTTTGGGGCTTCATCAGCAGAGACGTAGCTCGACATTCCCACTGCAGACCAAAAACGACTTTCCCAATTTATTCGCAATGTCAGGTCAAAAAGCGATCGTAAGATGTCGCTGTTTTATCTGTTCAACTATTTTATAGTCTTTAAAATCACCCACTGTATTAGTTACTTCAAGATGATATTCAATGATGTTCAACTGAAACAGCGAAACGTCGGTTAGTGCGTAATATTAAAACTGTCCGGCGATTGAGTTAAAAATTGTTTTCTTTTTTTTTCTAAATTGACAAGACTTCGTCCAAAATTTAAGAAACCAGGAGGAAAATTTATGTGCTACGGCTTATCTAAACATCACTACACGTTCTCTACTTGTTCTCCAATAGTTAAATTACTCCCAAGGGTGTGGTTGCAACCCGTTCTCAAACATTTTTAATTTTTTATCAATTTTTTTCGTATGTACATATCGTGAGCAAACTTCGTAAGTTACACACGTTTTAGTTGTTCTTTTTATTCCTAAGGGTAATACGACACGGTGTTAAATTAAAAATAACTATCAATTTTTTTTACGAAGTGAGAGAGATGGGACTACCAATGCGAATGCCCATTGGTTAATTCAAGACTCCTCATCACTCATTGTCAGTTTTGAATAGACTTTTATGTATTGTTAGATAACACAAAGAAATAAATTAATTAAGTGTATTTATTTATAGCATTCAAATGATATTTAATGTTAAATTAAACAACAGTACTTTGCTGGAATCAAAAAGTCGAACATGTCGAGTACATGTTCACTTCTTATTTAATATCTATTACTATTTACTATTCTAATAGATTTTATGTATACACGCAGTGTGTTCTATTGTGCGTTTAAAAACGTGTACGTTTGGAGTTGGCGTTGGTTTAGTAAACGAAGCGGTGTTCCAGTCAAAAACAATTGCAGCTGACTTGACAACGTTTGACGTTTTAAGGTTAAATTAACCCTGTTGTTGAATAACTATTATTGGTTTTTTACTCAAAACGGTTATTTTTAAGTAAAAGTCGTTGCACTCTACTTGACATAAGACGGTTTTCCCTTAAAAAAATAAAATAAAAATTAATAAAGCTCGGAAATATTCAATAGAAAGATGCATTGAAGAATTCCGTAAAAAAAAATCTCTTGCCACGATGAGTTTATATCCGAAGATACGTATTTCGACAGCTAAGATTCCATCTTCAGTACAATCAAAAGTCAAATACGTATCCACGGATCTGGTAAAAGGTTTTTTTTTTAATTTTATTTATTTCTAAAGCACTAACTCCTTTACTATTATTAGTTTAAGACAAACTGCGTTTGTTACTATCTCGAGACATGATTAACTCCAAACGCGGGGGTTTCTGAACGCATTATGATTTTTAAAAAAATTGTTCTGAAAATTTTAAGCTGACTTTTTCGTCTTTGTTGAACTAAAATAGTAAAGGAGACTGTGGTTTAAGAGATAATTGAAATTAACCTCCGCCCACAATAATTTTTATATCCGTAGATACGTATTTCGGCAGCTCAGCTGCCATCTTCAGTGGGCTTTTTCCGAAAAATATTAAAAACTTCAAAGTCGTTGCCCACAAAATTTAATCATGTTTTATACACGACGGAATTGTTTATTTGTCTTATTATTTTCTTCTCTTTTCAAATATCTTTCCTAGGAGTATTATTCTGTAACTTTGAAATTTACCTCAGCCCTGTACGCACTATGATTATTTTATTTTTTTTTTAATATAGTTATTTAAAATTGATCGTCGTTTTTTCCAATTTTTTTCATTTATTTACAACCGCCTTTTGTTTTCTTTTTCCTAATGTTCTATTTATTTACATTTTTTCATTTTTACTAAATCGACTAAAACTGACATGTATTTAAAATCTTTTTCAAAATTTCACATTGTCGTGTTTTTTCTTTTTTTTTTTCTAAAATTTTCTGTTTTTTTTCGTTTTTATTGAGCCGATTCAGTTAATATTTTCTTCTTAATTTATTCTCGGAACTCAGTTTTTTTTATAAATTCTTTTAAAATCGATCGTCTTTTGTTTTTGTTTTCCTAATTTTTTTTATTTAAGTACGCTCTTTCGTTCTTATTAACAATAAGTCGAATGCAAACTATTTTACCTGGAGATTTTTTTTATTGTACTGTTTTAGGTTGATCTTCTTCTGTTTTCTCTTTTTTTCTTACATGGGCTCTCTGTGCTTAACGAATCGTGCACTTATTTTGAAGCATCCTGTATGTTTTTTTTTTTTTTTAATTGAAGAAGAAAACATGAGACTTTACAAAACCAATCTTCTAGAATGTGAACGACCTGTACGCACTATGATTATTTTATTTTTTTTTAATATAGTTATTTAAAATTGATCGTCGTTTTTTCCTATTTTTTTTATTTATTTACAACCGCCTTTTGTTTTCTTTTTCCTAATGTTCTATTTATTTACATTTTCTCATTTTTACTAAATCGACTAAAACTGACATTTATTTAAAATCTTTTTCAAAACTTCACATTGTCGTGTTTTTTCTTTTTTTCTTTCTAAAATTTTCTGTTTTTTTCGTTTTTATTGAGCCGATTCAGTTAATATTTTCTTCTTAATTTATTCTCGGAACTCAGTTTTTTTTTATAAATTCTTTTAAAATCGATCGTCTTTTGTTTTTGTTTTCCTAATTTTTTTTATTTAAGTACGCTCTTTCGTTCTTATTAACAATAAGTCGAATGCAAACTATTTTACCTGGAGATTTTTTTTATTGTACTGTTTTAGGTTGATCTTCTTCTGTTTTCTCTTTTTTTCTTACATGGGCTCTCTGTGCTTAACGAATCGTGCACTTATTTTGAAGCATCCTGTATTTTTTTTTTTTAATTGAAGAAGAAAACATGAGACTTTACAAAACCAATCTTCTATAATTTGAACGACCTGTACGCACTATGATTATTTTATTTTTTTTAAATATAGTTATTTAAAATTGATCGCCGTTTTTTCCTATTTTTTTTATTTATTTAGAACCGCCTTTTGTTTTCTTTTTCCTAATGTACTATTTATTTAAATTTTTTCATTTTTACTAAATCGACTAAAACTGACATTTATTTAAAATCTTTTTCAAAATTTCACATTGTCGTGTTTTTTCTTTTTTTTTTTCTAAAATTTTCTGTTTTTTTTCGTTTTTATTGAGCCGATTCAGTTAATATTTTCTTCTTAATTTATTCTCGGAACTCAGTTTTTTTTATAAATTCTTTTAAAATCGATCGTCTTTTGTTTTTGTTTTCCTAATTTTTTTTATTTAAGTACGCTCTTTCGTTCTTATTAACAATAAGTCGAATGCAAACTATTTTACCTGGAGATTTTTTTTATTGTACTGTTTTAGGTTGATCTTCTTCTGTTTTCTCTTTTTTTCTTACATGGGCTCTCTGTGCTTAACGAATCGTGCGCTTATTTTGAAGCATCCTGTATGTTTTTTTTTTTTTTTAATTGAAGAAGAAAACATGAGACTTTACAAAACCAATCTTCTAGAATGTGAACGACCTGTACGCACTATGATTATTTTTTTTTTTAATATAGTTATTTAAAATTGATCGTCATTTTTTCCTATTTTTTTTTTTTTTATTTATTTACAACCGCCTTTTGTTTTCTTTTTCCTAATGTTCTATTCATTTACATTTTTCGTTTTTATTAAGTCGACTAAAACTGACATTTATTTAAAATCTTTCTCAAAATTTCACATTATCTTGTTTTTTTTCCCTAAAATTTTTGATTTCTTCCGGTTTTATTAAGCCGATTCAGTTAATTTCAGTTTTTTCTTAATTTATTCTCCACACTTTGTTTTTTTTTTAAATTCTTTTAAAATCGATCGTCTTTTGTTTTTGTTTTCTTAATTTTTGTATCTATTATTATTATACTGTTTTAGGTTGATCTTCTTCTGTTTTCTCTTTTTTTCTTACATGGGCTCTCTGTGCTTAACGAATCGTGCACTTATTTTGAAGCATCCTGTATGTTTTTTTTTTTTTTTAATTGAAAAAGAAAACATGAGACTTTACAAAACCAATCTTCTAGAATTTGGACGACCTGTACACACTACGATTATTTTTTTAAAGGGATTATTTTTTTTTTATTAAAATGGACACTATTAAAATGGTTCAGATCTAATAATTGACTTGTTCGTTTGAACCTGTAGTCAAATAAATGAATAAATTCAAGCAAACTATGTACAGGAATCAATGTTTTTTGATTAGCAGCATCAAAACGTCTTAAAACATTAACGTACACTGCATGCCAAGTGAACTGGGACACTGAACTATTTTCCTTGAGAGTTTCCAGAACAAATGAAATGCGTACAATTGCGGTCCTTGAAAACTGGAATGTGTAAATCAAACTGTCAACTGTGATTTTGACAAACTCAGAGCAGAATTCAAAGCATTTTGAGTCATCTTTAGGAACTTCACATTTAGAATCAGTTTACACCACCAAAACATCGCAATTTGTGAAACTGTACCAGTTTTTAAAGGCCGCAGGTGTACTATCCACTGTTACCGGGAGAGACCCTTATTTTGACTCACCCTGTACAAGCAATGTTTATAGAGTGAATCTGTCTGTCTGGCCGCAGTTGTACTATCCACTGTTACCGGGAGAGACCCTTATTTTGACTCACCCTGTACAAGTAATGTTTATAGAGTGAATCTGTCTGTCTGGCCGCAGCTGTACTATCCACTGTTACCGGGAGAGACCCTTATTTTGACTCACCCTATACAAGCAATGTTTATAGAGTGAATAAAAACCATGCGATCTGTCTGCGTGAATTATTAACAGATTTACTGATTTTTATTTATTGTTTTGCAAATGCAATGACATAACTTGAATGCTTCCACTTTATAGAACCTTCCACAATTATTCTTTTTGCCTTGGAAGGCGCTTGAAACACGTATTTTCGTTTATTCACATTATAAATAATTTTTTTCGCGTAAATTTATTGAATTAAATTAAATTAGTTAATTAATTTTACTGCTAATTTACTTTAGGTGAACTGAAGTAGTTTTAGTTTACACTTATTCCAGCTTTCATCTTCATCTTTCTATTTTGAAAAAAATGAATTTGTAACAATACTAACTAACCCACGATATTTTAACTTCGTTATTAACTCAATTTATTTCTATCAGACAAAAGCTCGAGGTGCGCGACAACTCTACACGATGAATTCTAAATCCTTTAAGCTCTTGGAGAATCCTTAATTAAACAATCTCACAAAGTTCCGGCCCCATTTTCCGGACTAAGTGAACTGTAATAAAACACAGGACTTGAAATTCAGGTTTCAATTTGTTTATAATCAGGGAAGGGAATTATGAATTTTGTTCGATTAAATAGAGACGAGGCGGCAAACGCCTAACGCTGCAGCGACATGTGAATGCATACACTCTCGTTGCCGCTTCGTAGAGAAATAAATCTAATAAAATATGTGTATAATTACGCCCTGTATTTATAACACATTGAATTCCAATACTTTTTTTTCGGGGGCTTTAAATACTATTATCATTCTTAACGAGATGCAGTCGTCAACAAATCCCCTAATTCAAAACCATTTACCAAACCTTAGTTTACGTAACCCAATCTTCTTAAAAGCAATTTCCTTACTTCGTAACGCTTTGCAAGCTCTGCGTTGAAGGTGAGTATCTTGTTCCTTTGCACGTGTCCAAGAGCAATTTCCTCGTGCAAAGAATCAGTTCATACCCCCGGAATTGAAAACCGATATCTCACTGTGTGTTTATTAAATATTTATTTCTGGGAAAAACGATTTCAGGATTTTTATTTAACAACATCCAATCGAATTACTCTTGTTTCTTTTTTTAAAAAAACAAAGAAATTCTCGTTTGATTTGTTGCGCACAATTTCCAAAGTAAAATTCCATAAACTACATATAACACCCCCTGGGACTTACTTAACTTTATATCTACGATCAGTCTGCGGTGCGGTCTAGAAGAATCCAAATATTTCCCGACTCATCATAATTAATTTTTAAAACGAAATTTGTTTCAGCTCGATTACTTCGTTCCGAGTTAATGGAATTGTCTGTCGAAGAGAAATTTCTCGAACTTAATTGCACGTTTTCAACTTGAACGCAACGGAAGGAAACTGAAATTACCGTGTTTAAAGAAAGAAAAACAATAAGCAATGTCAACAAAGTGGTCGCTCGATTAAACCGGCCTGTAATTTACGAAATTTATGACGACTTACTTCGACGAGTTCGAGAACGCGATGAAATTACATGGTGTAAATAAATAGGGAAAGTCGTGCTTTGTTGTTATTACGAGGCGATAAAATCAACAGCACACCGCCCGCCACCAGCAGCGCCATCTTCTCGATTAACGAGCTGTAGCAGTTTTTTTATTGCGTCACCCGGAGTAAAATAAAACGCAATTTAATTCGTCTAAGCTGCACGAAAAAAGCGTGAGCACGCGGCTTAATTCGGAGTAAACCGTCGAAGCTGGCCAACGGCCGTGGAGTATATTTCGCCCCCTGGGGAAATATTACACGAACACTAAAATAGTATACGCAAAACAACAACTGTTTTTTTTTATCCGAAGAATTTTAGACAGATGGCGCTCCCGGCGGACAATCTTAACGCATTTCTGTTTTCAGAATTTCATTTTTAAAGAAATGAAAAAAGGAAAAAATAACTCTTTTCCCGTGAAAATTGTAAAGATTAAAAACTTTGAAAAAATATAAATATAAATTTCAATTACAAAAGTTTTACATAGATGACGCAACTGTCTGCGCAACTTTTTTCAAGGAATTTTAGACAGAGAGCGCCAGCGAAGTCCTTGACGACCGTTCGTATTTTCAGAACTTTGTTATTACTGAACCGCAATAATAAAAAAAAAAGTAATCTTAATTTATTTCGTCAGGTTAGTTTTTTTTTTATTTCGAAAGTTTCGTTACATAGATGGCGCCACGGACGTTCTTAATTTTTTTTTTGTTCCCCCCCAAAAGTTCCTCTCGCTTTCTCTGTCCTTTTCTTTCAGCCATTCTTTTGGATTGGATTTTATCTGTTACTAATCCAAAAATAAAAAAATTCAAACGGTTTCATTTTAATCAAAAATCCTCCGCCGTTCCTGTAAATGGTCGCCGGTGAAAAACCGGGAGAAAAACGAGTACTTTATGCATCCAAGCGCACGGCAACACTGCATCTATCTTACTTGATGCAGTGTTGCCAACTTAAGGAAAAAAGGGAAAAAATTGCAGTCTCATTAAAATCTAAGGAATTTTTCAACTTCCTGGAAACAAAAGATCTGAAGAAATAAACGAGAACATTTTATAGAAAGAAATTATGAAAATTATTATTTGATTTCAGAGAAATTGGAAGCAATTAAAAAAAAGAAAGACTTTTTTTGACAGCCGAGAAGGAAGAACCCACAACAAATGAAAAAAAAAACTTGATTAAAGGAAGAGAAACAAATGACGATCATGCATACAGAAGAAGAGGACGAATACTTGTAGATTTAAAATTTACAAAAAAAATAATAATTAGAGAGCATTCAATACGTTAATTAGTAATTCGAACTTCACGATAATCAATAAGCAAAAACAAATTTCTATCATGATACTTATTTTCTTAACGAAATGAAAATTTCTGAAGGAAACAGGAGAAACAAATGACTTCAGAACGAAAAAGAGAAAAATAAAATATGACGATCGTAAATTTCACCGCGGAAAAACATAAAGAAATACGAAGAAAAACGAAATAATTTCAGGAGTTAAACAAAAGAAAAGAAAAACGAGTAACTAATTCTTTTTTTAAAACATAGCAGCATTAAAAAAAATGAAAGTAAATATTTATAGATAGAAACAAGAATGTCGATTGCAAGAAAAAAGAAGATAACGAGTTTCAAACTTAGTAACAATCATTTCATAAGAGTAACGATCGCGCCACTTTCGAAAAACTAAACATTAAACAGAGTTTGAAAAACCTAACCATCCTTTTCTATTCAACAATAATTTTTAATTTCAGTTTCTTTTTCTTATTTTTATTAATTTCTTTAAAGAAAAGGTACGAACTTCGAAATTGAGTTGGCAATACTGCTTCTGATTGCTGCAAAGTGCTAGGTTAGGTTTGTTTTATTATTTTTGTTTCGTTTGTTTTAACAGTTGTTAATTGCAGAAAAATATTTACAACTTTTATAATTTTTATTGTTTTTTTTTATAATCGTGTTTTTAACTTCAACCTCCTATGTAAATTTGTCTGATTATTTTAGGAAATTCTAGATACTTTCTTTCGCTCACAAAATCGTGATGCATACGTGTTTTGATTCAAAAACAGACATTCCTTTCCTTGAATCTCTCTGTTTTTAAAACTTTTTTAGGATTGAATTATGGTTATTTACAAATGAACTGTCAACTACGAAACTACGAACTAAACAAACAAAATTCAGGTCCAAACTATTCGAAACCCGATTCAAAGTTTCAAGCGAAAGAAAGCACCTTCTATATGCCGAAAAAAGAATTTTGGATTCAGTTGGTTGGCAACACTGAGTTGATAAATCATAAAATCTGATAGATAATATAGATGCTTTCTTTCGCTTGAAAGTTTGAATCGTGTTTCGAATGGTTTGGGCCTGAATTTCATAGTTGTTGGAACAAAACGCGATGAAATTACATTGTGTAAATAAATAGGGGAAGTCATGCTTTGTTGTTATAACGACGCGATAAAATCAACAGCACGCCGCCGCCAGCAGCGCCATCTCGATTAACGAGCTGTAGCAGTTTTTTTTATTCATCGAGTAATTAACATTAATGTTTTGTGAAACAGAGCTTCGGTTTTATATGAATAATTCATGTCTTCTGCAGCTATGTATATCAAGCGAGCCATCTTGAAATTAATTGTCCGCGAAATTTCTCGAGTTTTATGTAATTGGGTGCGTTCAGTATTTTCTTCACGTTGTTGCATTTGCATCTATGTATTTAAACCTGATTTAAACATGCAAGACGTTTTCGATTTTGTTGGATGCACTGGTTTTAATTTTCATTCTTTGCAGGCTGCCGAAAGTGGTAACATCGAAACGTTTAAGCGACTGTACTTCGGGGAACCCTCGAAGTTGACGATCAGAGACAGTCGAGGAAGGACTGCGGTTCATCAGGCGGCCGCTAGGAATAGAATCAACATTCTTCAGTTCATCACCTCTCAAGGAGGAGGTAAGAACAATGAAACCAACGATTTTCTTATCTTTTCTTTTTTGTTTACCCTATACCAAGCACAATTTCTTTTTACCTGCCTTCTTGAGACAATTAGGCTAGCAAATCCAAGGGGGAAACAAATACCAGAACTACCGCTAGAAATTAAAAAAAAGAAAAACAGGATATTTCGTATTGCTTAATCGCTGAGTGGCGCCCGTAATTACATCGTCTACCTGTGAAACACACTAGTTTCCCACGCCATCTCTACTGAGCGGGCATATTTACATAACGAACATTTTTCTCCTCCATCGCATCGTCTAAACCAAGAAGTGATAATCGACTTAGCTACGGGGACTCACTTATTAAGTTTAGCACAACCGGTAACATGACAATCACCTCAAGTCACTAATAAAGCTGCCCACTCAGTGGCGTGGGTTCAAATCTACCAGGACCATGGATGTTCATATTGTAGTTTCTGCAGAACAACAAAAATACAAAATTGTCTATTTGTTTGTTTAACTTGAAATCCGAATGAGTAATAGTTTGAAAGACTTATTCAATTTTTGTCAATTTGTTTCAGATTTAAATGTGCAAGACAATTTCGGCAACACCCCGTTGCATGTAGCGGTGGAAAGTGACGCCCTGGACGCTGTTGATTTCCTTCTGACTGCGTACGTATAACGAACAATTAACGAATAGAAAGTTTGCACCCTTAATAATATTGCTACCTGCCACGGTCACGATGGTTACCACGGTCACGAATGTAACAATATTGTTACGAATTTAGAGTTCGTTAAATTTACATTTAAAAATAAAAACTCTATCGAACTAATTTATTTAAAACGTTACACTAATTTATTTAACGCGCGGCGTATAATATTACACGAATGTAACAATATTGTTACGAAATTAGAGTTCGTTAAATTTACATTTAAAAATAAAAACTCTGTGTAAGTAACGAACTAATTTATTTGAAACCTTACACTAATTTATTTAACACGCGGCGTATAATATAATTTATTTAAACATAAGTCGAGCGATCGGTTGTTAATTCCAATGTGAACTATTCCCGGACTCCCCGGGCGGTCGCTTAAATATTCCGGCTGGCGAAGATTCGAGGCCGTGCGGCGGCAGACTGTCTGTCGAATTTTCTTCGCCCAGAAAATTCCGTCTCGAGAAACGGACAGATGTTCTCGAGGCGTCGAGACTTGGCGCGCCAGGCTCTGACGCATGCAAGTCGTCATCACGCATTAGATCGTCGCAATATGAATTTAAATCGACTCAATTAAAAAAACAAAAAAAACAAAAAAAAAACAAATTAGAATCTATTAAATCTGAAACTGAAAGAGAAAACAGAAGACGATCAACCTAAACAACTTAACAGCGACTTAATAAAACTGAAAGAGCATAAATAGATAAAAATAAAAACAAAAAGCGATCGATTTTAAAAGAATTTATGAAGCAACCGTGTTTGATCAATTTTATATTTTAAAAAAGCAAAGTTGTGAGAATAATTTTTAAAAAATATATTAATTTAATCGACTTAACGAAGACGAAAAAAAAATCAAAAATTGGAGGAAAAAAGACAGACTGCTTAAAATTCTGAGAATAATTTTTTAAATAGAGTGTAGTTTTTCGTTGTCTTAAAATTAAAAAAAAAAAAACACTACTACAAATTTCAAAAAAAGACGATTTCTTTAAAATAATGAATTAATAAAAGCGAAGAGTAAAACGTCAAAAAAAAAATAAAAAATCAGAAATTCACAAGAAATAAAAACGAAACACTATATAGAACCTATTAAATCTGAAACTCCCGATAAAAAGAAAACAAAAGACAATCGACCAAAAATAGTATAAAAAAAATCTACAAATTAACATCTTTTCCATTTGACTTAATAATAATAATAAATTTATAATTAATTAGAACAAAAATTAATTAATTAAATTGATAAGAACGAAAGAGCGTAAATAGATAGAAAAAAATTAGGAAAACAAAAACAAAAGACGATCAATTTTAAAAGAATTAAAAAAGCAATTTTCTGATAATAAATTTAAAAAAAATTAATTTAAGCCGATTAGGCTTAATAAAAACGAAAGAAATTAAAAAATTTGAAGAAAAAACTAAGACGGTATGAAATTTCGAAAATGATTTTAAATAAATATCAGTTTTGGTCGACTGAATGAAAACGAAAAAATGTAAATATGTAAATGAAATTTTAGGAAAAAGAAAACAAAAGACGATCGAATTTAAAGGAAAATAATATCTTCTTCGTGTACATTTGAAGAAACCGACATTCTGCATAGAGATTTGCAGTGATCGCAAAACACCCACGTCCGTTTTGAAACAAGCACACGACGCCGATTCAACTTGAACTTAAATGGTTTTTAATCAAAATTAACCGGAGCTTTTCGGTTTAATAACCTTTTAAGAACTAAATTATACGATTTTTGAGCTGCTTGTAAAAACTACCAAATCGTTAGATGACTTTGTAAAACAATTGAAGACTAGGCGGATTTTACAGCGGAGTCAAAACGAACATCCTCAACGAGAAGAAACAAGCGGCGATCCACTTGGTCACCGAACTGAACAAAGTGTCGGTCCTCCAGGTGATGGGCCATCACAAAGAGAAGATCAACATTCAACAAGGGGGCGAACACGGAAGGACGGCCCTGCACATCGCAGCCATTTACGATCACGAAGAGTGTGCCAGGATTCTGGTAAGTTTGTTGGCTTCGTTTTAAAACTCATTAATTTTGTTCTCTGAAAACAAACGATTTCGCCAAAACCACATGATTTCTCTTTTCTGGAAATAAATCATCCTCATGTAGATATCAGAATTCGGGGCTTGTCCAAAACGTCCCTGCAACAACGGCTACTACCCCATCCACGAAGCGGCAAAGAACGCCTCGTCCAAGACCCTCGAGGTATTCCTGCAATGGGGCGAATCTAAGGGTTGCACGCGAGAGGAAATGATCTCTTTCTACGACTCCGAAGGTAACGTACCCCTGCACTCTGCGGTGCACGGGGGCGACATCAAAGCCGTCGAGCTCTGCCTGAAATCCGGAGCGAAAATGTCCACCCAACAGCACGACCTGTCGACGCCGGTGCACCTGGCCTGCGCCCAGGGGGCCACCGAAATCATCAAGCTGATGTTCAAGATGCAGCCGGAGGAGAAGAGCATCTGCCTGGCGTCCTGCGACGTGCAGAAGATGACGCCGCTCCACTGCGCCGCCATGTTCGACCACCCGGAGATCGTGGAGTTCCTCATCCAAGAGGGCGCTGACGTTAACGCGATGGATAAGGAGAAGAGGTCGCCGTTGCTCTTGGCTGCTTCGAGAGGGGGTTGGAGGACGGTACATATTTTAATTCGGCTCGGGGCCGACATCAACATCAAGGATGTTAATAGGAGGAACTTGCTTCATTTGGTTGTTATGAATGGGGGAAGGCTGGAGGAATTTGCCAGTGAAGTCAGTAAGGTAAGTTTTATTCTTTGTTCCTATTGTACTGTTATTACTTCTTCAGCTTCGTCTTATTCCAAGTACTCCATCTCATAGCTAGTTTGACTCGAGGATTTTCTTTCATTGTGTACCAATTATTGAAGTATGCTGCCTTCAAATAAATTCCGAATTAAAGCAGGCTATGGCTATAGCTTCAATGTTTTTTCTTCTAAAAGTTTATAGCACTGACGACTATCCAATTATTTAAATGAAACAAGTGTCAAATTGTGATTATTTGGAACTGGAAGATTAGAAAATGGCCACTGATAGTAAAACTGCTTTTCCTGCTTTGGAGATTTGGAGCATTGGATATTTGGGGATTACTGTCATTGGCTTTCAACGTGATTGGTTATCGTTGAACACGTGATCAAAGAAAACCAATAGCAACAATCCCAAATATCCAACCTTCCAAGCAGGAAAAGCAGCTTTACTGGCAACCAACTTCACACTCTTGTATTAAGTGTTGCCGACTTTATTAAAAAAAAAAAAACAAAAGAGTCATGGCCTGCTTTAATCCGGAATTTTGTATAAATTTGTATCGAAGAGCTCCATGGCCGTTTATAGTTAAATATCAATAAGATTTCGTCTTATGAAGTCATTATCGAGAAGCAGTCATTACTTGTATGATCCCATGATGGAAGAAAGATGAATGTAATCTACTTTTGAGGAATTAGCTTCATGTGTGCTACTTGATAATGTCTACATAAGACGAAACCGGTTACAGCCTTTACAGAATAAATTATTGCAATCCGACACTTCACTTTTTGTACTATTTACAAATTTGTTTATTTGAAGAAAAGAAGAAGCTTGTGTCTTCCAAATTTTGTAAACACAGTTTGAATTTATTCTTTGAGAATCTCGGCGTACCTATTTAAGTTGATTGGTACATCATTTCTTTCAATAGGAAGTGTGTTCTTCCTTTTCAGGTTTCTCCAAGATTCCCAGAATGAGGTCATCTTTTTTTTGTTCTCGTTCGTTTCTGTTTCGCTTTCCTCAACTAAATCATCAATCAATCTTATTCTTCTCTTCCTTTCTGTTTTTGGTTGGAACAATGGTTTCGTCCTTTCCTTCTCAACGACTTTTATCTTGTCTTTGAGTTCTTCTTCTTTTCGGTTTTCTGTCCACGCCACGCCTTCCTTGAGCGTATTGGCAGATTTAAGTTGATTTGTGGAATGGAAGAGGAAAAAATGTGTTCTTCTGGCCTAGCTCTTCGTAAATTCCCAGAATGAAGATATTTTTCGTTTCTGATTCACTCTCCTTCCTTAATTGGTGGAATAGAAAAAAAAAGGGTGTGGAATGGAAGAAGAAAGTGTGTTCTTCTGTCCCAGCTCTTCCTAAATTCCCAGAATGAAGATATTTTTCGTTTCTGATTCACTCTCCTTCCTTGATTGGTGGAATAGAAGAAAAAAGTGTGTGGAATGGAAGAAGAAAGTGTGTTCTTCTGTTCCAGCTCTTCCTAAATTCCCAGAATGAAGATATTTTTCGTTTCTGATTCACTCTCCTTCCTTGATTGGTGGAATAGAAGAAAAAAGTGTGTGGAATGGAAGAAGAAAGTGTGTTCTTCTGTTCCAGCTCTTCCTAAATTCCCAGAATGAAGATATTTTTCGTTTCTGATTCACTCTCCTTCCTTGATTGGTGGAATAGAAGAAAAAAGTGTGTGGAGTGGAAGAAAAAAGTGTGTTCTTCTGTCCCAGCTGTTCCTAAATTCACAGACTGAAGACATTTTTCGTTTCTGATTCACTCTCCTTCCTTGATTGGTGGAATGGAAGAAAAAAGTGTGTTCTTCTGGCCCAACTCTTCCTAAATTCCCAGAATGACGACTTTTTTCGTTCTTGATTCACTTTCCTCAACTAAATCATATAGGATGGGTTTCACACAAAAAAAAAATGTTAATCAGCGATTAATTTAATTCTCTGATTAAGGAACGTCATTGGACGAAGTTAACAGTAGATTTGAAACAACCAATTATATTGTTTCAGCCAACCAATCTCAGGCTTTAATCGTGCGGTTAACTTAATCAGTGATTAAATAATTTTCGTGAAATTAGTCTTGTCTTACGTTTTGAGCGATAGTTTAGTCCTTTCACTTCTCAACGACCTTTATTTTTTCTATATATTTTTTTTTCTCATTGACCGCAGCTTCTATTTCTTATGCAGGTTCTTATGGTTTCGATGTGCTCGTCAAGGTCATTTATGCCTACAGATTTGTTAACATTGAACATTTTCAGGGTTCCCACTCACTGGGAAAGCCTGGTAAACCAGGAAAAGTCAGGGAATTGAGATAAGGTCAGGGAACTTGCCTGTTTTAATGCAGAAGTGAAATGAATTTGAAGAACTGGAAGTTTGTTTTCTGAAATTGAGAAAAAACGGAAAATTGTTTTTAAGTATAAAAAATAAATAGCAGAATTGCGTAATCCTTAGTGATTTGTGACAAAAAATATTCTGGGAGCCTTAAGTATATGCAACCATGTAAACGACTATGTTATTTGGCTTGCCTATAGCAAGACTTCTTGTTTTCTGAAAAGTCTAATAAATTCATTACTTTTTAAACGGATAACCGTGTTATCAAAATTAACTGCTAATATTTTTTTAAAGGTAATTTAGCAATTCTCTCCATAATAGACGTAATAATAAAAAAATAACAATAATAAATCCAAAGTTTTTTTAATCTCAAACCGGACAGAAAAATGAAGGGAAACACACTCAACGTTTCGCTATAGATTTATAGCTTTATCAGAAACGTTGAGTGTGTTCCCTTCATTTTTCTGTCCGGTTTAAGATTAAAAAAACTTTGTACTTACTATTTTCATCGGACAAGAAGAAACTTCAATAATAAATCCATTATTAATTCTGTTCTAAAATCAGGAAAAATTGTTTAAACGTGTAAAAATTAGGAGTGAAGATGTTTTGATAAAAAATCGAGGAAAATTTCGATGAAAATGAAGAAAGTGGGAACCCTGATTTTACAATTTCGTCAAAAACAATCGAAAACCATGCGACCGACGACACTGATCAGACAAAAATCTCGTCGTAGACGTTACATAGTAAAACACAAGTCATTGGCCAACAAAAATGAAGGAGGTTACGTTCTCTCTGCTATTTCTGAAGATGCTGTACTTTCCATCAATAATAAACTTAGTAGAGGGAAAATTATAAAAAAAGAAACTAAAAATAACTTGTTAATGTTAAATGATAAGCTCAGAAAGTGAGTAAGGCTTGTGAGTAAGTTAGTATTATTATTTTAGTGTAGTTTTGATTAATTTTCAGTCATTAGTAATGACTCATTACGTAACACATTCGTTGGAAATTTCGCCAAATCAATCGCACACAATGATTCCAAATAAATTGGGTTTTGCGGACGTGCACGTGACTTCAACATGAACATGTGTAGGTCACGTTGTTAAACAATGTCATAGTCAGAAAAGTAATACACGAAGAATTAACAGTAATTTAAGATTAATTTAAAATTACAGAAAGTTAACTTCTGTGCCAATATACTTTTTTTTAATTAAGTAATTAATTAATTTAATAAAGATTCAAGCAACAGATTTACAAGTACAAGTTATAAAAAAAAAATCATTTCAGCCAATGTTTTTCTGAGGCTCTAGATCAGCTCCTGTTGGCAATATTTCTTGGAACGTTTGACAAATTTCCTGCTTTGTTTCGACATTTTGAGCCATCCATCTTTTATCATATGATAAACTTTCATGAAGAAAATTAGACAATCTTCTATAATCTTAATTTTTTATAACTGCATCACATCAGGCAAAATCGCACGTAAGTCTACTGCAACTCCTCAATGAAAAGGATGTGACCGGGTGTTCCCCGCTTCACTACGCAAGCAGAGAAGGCCACATCCGCAGCTTGGAAAACCTAATTCGCCTAGGCGCGTGCATCAACCTCAAGAACAACAACAACGAGAGCCCTCTACATTTCGCAGCGAGGTACCACAAATTTACTTCATTGCGAGTTTCAAATTTTTTTTATCAAAAATAACTCTTTCAGTTTTTTTATTGCGTAGTATTTCCTGGTTCTTGTTTAGTGAGTGCGTGCGTAAAATTGTATCTACTAATTTAAACATACCTTTGGGTTTCCCCTTGATGGTTGATTGATTCCAAAACGCCCATTTATTGTCTTAGGTATGGTCGTTATAACACAGTGAAACAATTGCTGGATTCGGAAAAGGGCACGTTCATCATCAACGAAAGCGACGGGGAAGGCCTGACCCCTTTGCACATCGCATCCAAGCAAGGTCACACGCGCGTGGTGCAGTTGCTCCTGAACAGGGGTGCCTTGCTCCACAGGGATCACAACGGCAGGAATCCCCTGCACTTGGCCGCCATGAACGGCTACACTCAAACCATGGAATTACTGCAATCGGTGCACTCGCATTTACTTGATCAAACCGACAAGGATGGGGTAAATTTCTTTATTTGGTTTGGTCCATCCAATCAAAATCACTTGTGGCATTTTTTTTTTGGGGGCGGTTTTTCAGAATACAGCTCTGCATCTGGCAACGATGGAAAACAAGCCCAACGCGATAGCCTTGCTCCTCTCGATGAACTGCAAGCTCTTGTACAACCACATGGAAATGAGCGCAATTGATTACGCCATTTACTACAAATTCCCCGAGGCTGCTTTAGCCATGGTCACCCATGAAGACAGGTCAGGACTTCATGTTAATTATTTAGAAAAAAAAAGCACTCGCAAAGTTGAATGATTATCAGGGAAGGGAATTACATATTTTGTTCGATTAAATACAGAGGAGGCGGCAAACGCTTAACGCTGTGAATGCACACGCTCTCGTTGCCGCTTCGTAGTGAAATAAATCCTGTCATGTAATGATTAATGATTATGAATTTAGGGCGCAGGAAGTAATGTGTTTGAAATCCCACAAACACCCGTGCGTGAAGCTCGCTTTGATCGCGTCAATGCCGAGGGTGTTCGAGGCGGTCCAGGATAAGTGCATCACCAAGGCTAACTGCAAGAAGGATTCGAAGTCATTCTACGTAAGCGACAAGGCTTTAACTAACCCCGACCCTCGCTCTAAGCAAATTTCTCCTTGCAGATTAAATACAGTTTTTCTTGCCTGCAATGTAATAAGCTGTACGCTGACATGGATGAGAAAACGGGGGAGGCTGTGAACATATCAAGGCCAATTCCGCTTCCCGCTTTAAACGTAAGGTTTTCTTTCTTAAAAAAAAAAATTAACAAGCCTTGCCATGAAATTTGGACGGATGCGGCCTACCTAGATGTCGTGCCGGGGAAATTAACTTCGGCATAATGCCTGCTGCTCAATTGTGACGGGCATCAGAATTGAAATGCTCATGCTCGAAAATTGAAATAATTAAGAAAGGAAAACAGCTTAGCCTAACTGAAAATAATCCATTTCCCGTCTTGAGTTTATTTTACAGTAAAGCAAAGACATGTCGTCCGCATTTCATGGAAAGAGCTGATGGAAAACCGCTTGGTCTTTAAATCGAGGAACGAGCGCAATTTGATTCCCGTTGTTTCCAGGCTATGGTCACCCATGGACGAGTTGAGCTCCTGGCTCATCCCCTAAGCCAAAAATATCTGCAGATGAAGTGGAATTCGTACGGTAAATATTTCCATCTGGCGAACGTTCTCTTCTACAGCATCTTCCTGGGTTTCGTCACTTTTTTCGCCGCCACCCTCATGGAGCACAGCGAGAATCCCGCCGATAATTACGCCCCCGCGGGTTTCGAGTTTAAGCACGGCGTTTTACAACCGTCACGAAATAATTCCTCCAACGTCACCTTCGAAGTAAGACTCTTCTTCTTCTTGCAATATCACATTACTTAAACGCACCTGATTTTTTTTTTTACTTTTAGGAATATATATAAGTTTGAACGAACCTGTATTTTTTTTTTTTTTGGTACTTTTAGGAATATATAAGTTTGAACTTGCAAAAGCTTCTGGATGTCAAGATCACCCCCATGATGTACATCAGCGCGGTGGCTATCATTTCTTACATAGCCATCGGTTTCCTGCGGGAATTCCTGCAAATGTACCAGCAAAAGTACTTGTACCTCCTCGACCCCATCAATCTGGTGTCTTGGTTGCTGTACATGGCCGCCATCGTCATGGTGGTGCCGATTTTCGGGGGCAAAATGCACGAGTTGCAGTTTTCCTGCGCGTCCGTCGCCGTTTTCCTCAGCTGGTTCAATCTGCTCCTGCTTCTGCAGAGGTTCGACCAAGTCGGCATCTACGTGGTGATGTTCCTGGAGATCCTGCAAACCTTAATCAAAGTGCTGCTCGTGTTTTCTATCTTGATCATAGCGTTCGGACTCGCCTTTTACATCCTTCTTTCGCGAGTAAGTAAATTACAGTCTTTTTCTTTTGGTTTTCCCGTTTTGTCGTTCGTTCATTATAGGCGATCTCGTTAATTCGCTCGGAGCGCTCTGGTTACTCTTACTCTGAAACAGAGTTCTTCTCTCTCATCTCTCACATTTCCGCACCGGTTAAGCCCCGAGCGAATTTTAGAAAACGCCCAAAATGTTTCCATCACGTTTCCACATTTGTCAAATGAAATGGAAAATGTTAAATTGGAAAAAACAATTGACAAAAGGGGAAAACCCAAAAGAAAATGACTGTATAATCTAAATTTGGTTACGATTTCCTGAAAAGACGACATTGCAGGGAGATCACCTATCGTTCAAGACCATCCCAATGTCCTTGGTGAGGACCTTCTCCATGATGCTGG
The DNA here is from genome assembly GCA_036172665.1 of Prosopocoilus inquinatus. Classification (NCBI taxonomy): domain Eukaryota; kingdom Metazoa; phylum Arthropoda; class Insecta; order Coleoptera; family Lucanidae; genus Prosopocoilus; species Prosopocoilus inquinatus. Next base: position 8,508,177 of record CM069873.1, read on the forward strand.
GCGAAATCGATTTCATCGGAACTTACGTGCGTCCGTTCTACCTGCGCGAAGAAGGACGATCTCTTCCGTTTCCGCTCCCCGCCCTCCTCATCCTCGTCCTCTTCATGATCTTAATGCCGATTTTATTGATGAATTTGCTGATAGGTTTGGCCGTTGGCGATATCGAATCGGTGAGGAGGAACGCCCAGCTCAAACGTCTGGCGATGCAGGTTCGTTCTCTCCTAAATAAATTACTTCTTGATCGAGGAGTTTCAATTTTTAGGTCGTGCTGCACAGCGAATTGGAAAGGAAACTTCCCCAAATCCTCCTGCAGAAGGTCGACAAGAGCGAGATCATCGAGTATCCGAACGACAAGTGCAAGATGGGCTTCTTGGATTCGATTCTGAGGAAGTGGTTCGGGAATCCTTTCTCCGACGACGGTAAGTCCGGGGGCCTGTGCGCGGTCCCTTCTCGGCACGTCGCGGTTTCGCTTCAAGAATGGCTCCGTTTTAACAAACTACGTATTTTTACTGACGATCACGTAGATAGCTTTGAAGCACGTTCTGTTTGCAGGGGTCAACCACAGGCCGAGGTTATTTCGCACGCCGAGGTGGCGACCTGCCGGTAGGGGCACGTATTTTCCTTTTTCCGTGCTTCGTGCAGCTTGCTGTTGTAAGAAGTGTTCGTTTTTTGCTGCATGGAATTTCGTCCAAATTCTTGTCTGTTTTGAGTAATGTGCCCTTGAAGTTATTAAAACGATTTTGCAGATTAAAAAAATAAAACATTTGGAAGAGTCTAGGAAAAGAACATCAGATCTTGTTGTCAGCGTTTGATTGCCTGGGAGTAAATTTAAAGATCAAATAGGACTGTAAATTATAATTCAATTTTTATTTAACCCCCCCCTTGTCGTATCCTGTCGTATGTACAACTTCGTCTGTACACCATAGTGTATGAATGAGCTATTTCTAACGCAGCTAATTGTTAGGTCTTGACATGGTGATGGAAAGCGGTGAGGATTACCTAATGGAAGAAATTGACAAGACCAAAAGGAAACTGAAAGACATATCCTCAATACTGGAGACCCAACAGCAATTTCTAAGGCTCATCGTGCAAGTAAGTAAATTTTAATCAAGTGGCGTTTACAATAATAAACGAAAATCTGTTGTAGAAAATGGAAATCAAAACTGAAGCGGACGACGTCGACGAGGGGGTTTCCCCCAACGACCTCAACCCGCTGATTGGACACGCGAGCAAGTGGACGTCGCCCAAAATCCGCAAGAAATTGCGATCCGCTCTGAGCTTCACCAACAAAACCTCTCATAGTAATTAACATACTTGACGATCTCAAAGGAATTTGCGAATTTATTGAAGGCTGTTGATTACTAAGGGAACCTATTTAATTAGTAATTTAGGGAAATGTGTTTGTGAACGTCTTTTTTTTAATGTGCGCACAACTTGACAAAAGCGTTAGGTGTAATAAAAATCGCACACACTTCGTGTTTCTTGCAAATTTTATTTAAAAACTGTACTGCACATTAAAACAACCCCGCCGCCCCCTCAAAATCAGTGGTTTCGAGTGCAATTTTTTAAACAATCATTTAAATACATAAAGTAAAACTAAAAGTAACTGGAAAGGGTCATCCCAAATATTCAAGTTTCGTTTAGTATTCGATGCAGTTTTTAATTAAGCTCACTTTAGAATAATAAGTCATCGTTTATTACAGATTCAAAAGCACTAAATGTGATATTAAATGGAAAGTGTGTAATCAAAAAAAATATATATGTATGTTTATATGTTATTAATGTGCTTTTCTTCCCTGACAAAACATTCATTAGCAATTTAGGCAGATCCAATCAACACACCGTAAAAAAAAACTGTATTCATTATCCTATCAACACAACGTACCCAAGCGCACACACCCACACACGTCTTAGAATTATTTAATAAAAATAAAATATAATTGCATGTACAATTGGCAGTTGATTTTTAAGAACAAATATCTTACGTCAGATTAAAAATGTAGTAGGTAAATAATAAATAAGTTACGTTTGAGTATTTTTTAAAGCAACAATCCACGGATGGGTCAGGACACCGTCCAAATCCAAACGTTGGCTGGGATTCACAACCAAAAGTTTCTTAATAAGGTCCTTTGCACCGTCGCTAAAGTACTCGGGAAACACAAAAATCGCCTTGCTGATCTTCCTGAAGGTTTCATCGTAAGTGGTGGACTCGAACGGGGGCCGACCCGCCAGAAACTCGTAGCAGAGCACGCCCAAGTTCCACAAGTCTACTTTCTCGTTGTGAGTTTTGCCGTGCACCATCTCGGGGGGTAAATAATCTAGCGTACCGCAGAGTGTGGTCCTTCGTGACGAAGGAGCGTGCACTGACCACCCAAAATCGGCAATCTTGATTTCGCCCTTCGCCCCCAACAACAAGTTTTCGGGTTTAATATCACGATGGATCACCTTCTTCGAGTGGCAATACTTTAAGGCATCTGCGATTTGCGCTATGTAATTGGCAGTCCTGTCTTCGGTGAAGCGCTTATTCGGAGCGGACATCATCTCTTTGTAACATGCACCTTAAAAACCCATAAAAAAAAAAAGTGTTAGAGCTACAATGATACACACAATGTTAATTTTTGTATGAAATTTGAGTAATCTTGTGCCTAATGAATGTAGGTGGTACCTTTGGGGGCATATTCCAAGATGAGGTAGACTCTTGATTCATCATGGAAATATCCGTACATCCTCAGAATGTTCGGATGTCTCAGGTGAGTTTGTATTTCGATTTCCCTACGCACTTGATGCTCGTTATTAAACTCCTGAATGACGGTTTTGAAGAGCACCTTCAAGGCTACGATGTACTTTGAAGTCTTCTCCCTGGCTAAATACACGTTTCCGAATTTTCCTCTTCCCAGGGGCTTTCCTATATCGAAATCGGACAACATCCACGTTTGCTTAGGCTTGGCTGACTCCTCTCTGCTTTCGCATGCCTCGTTAGTTTCTCTGGGGCTTCCGATGTTTCTATTGTTGCTATCACAGTCCGAATTACTAGCGTTCACGGATAATCCGGTTTTAACGTTTTTGCACTCGGCAGGTTTCACGCCCGCGGATTTCTGTTGGGTCGGGCACTTTTGCGCGACCGATTTCGGCTGGAGGTTTTCTTTGTCGATGCTTTGGGGCTTCGTAAGCGACTGTTTGTGTGGAATTTTCGTGAATGGGGCGCACTTTTGAGACATTTTCTCGCTTGACGTGACACGTTCACCAAACACTTCGGCCATTTAAATTTTAAATTGACTTTAACCGTCATATATCAGTGCCACCAACCGAAAGTCCAAACAGGACTGTCAGATTTTTCTTGAGAAATATAACCAAACATAGTATTAAACGTAGGCGTAGCCCAATTACGAAAAACACCGAAATTAAAAAAAAATATAACAATTAATTACGTTCTTTAAAATATTAGGTTCGTTCCTACTCGTTCTAAATCAGTTCGGAACTGTACTGCTAATACCGGGTGGCCAACGGAATTTATAATTAGAGGAGGCTGTGAGAGGTTTTATTTAACGATATGCAGTTAGACACCGTGAAAAATGAATAATAAATTGACAGTTCTTATATTTGAGGTTATATTCGATCTTTAACGATATAGTAAACATTATTTTGCAGACACACAGTAATAAAATAAGTGTCCATCCTTTGAAAAAACTTTCAGTAAGAAAAATTTGTATGTTGTATATCAAACATTTTCGAAACTAAATGTCAAAATCTTTAATTTCAAACAGCAGGCCTGTGTTGCCAACTTACGATAATTACCACAGCCTGCTCTAATTATAAATTCAGTTGATCGCATGGTACTAATTAGCAAAAGCGCATGAGCAGTACAGTTCCAAACTGATTTTTGAACTGTGTAGGAACAAACCTATTAGCAGGAATAAATAAAATTAGAGATGGGGCCAGGGAATGAACCCGGTGCACTGAAAGCACCCATATAGGTGCATTCACCAGGGTGCGTACATGAATGTACCGGGTGCATTCAGAAATTTAAACTTCCCGCGCAAATCGAACGAGAAATAACTATTTCTTGACATTATTTAATTGTTTGCAGGTGGTTTACAGGTTTAATGTTTAATAGTTTGTGGTGAATAGCTGAATAGTAAACTTCTAAGTTTAACTAAAAGCTTTGTAGCTTAAAATCTAAACAAAACGAGTAAGTTTTTGAAATTAACGTTACAAAATAATTGCCTAGCGATACTCAGTACAAAATATATTAAATTTGGTGTCATTTTGAAACATTTTTTGTCTTATGTAAATGTAGGCAACCGGGCAATGCACCCAATGCACCGGGTGCATTGTGGGTGCATTCCGTGATTCAACCGGTGCAAACGATTGCACCGTGTGGAATTCCATCTCAAATAAAATAGTTATTTGTGATAAGTACAAGACGGTATAAAAACAAAAGAAGATCGACAATATGAAGCTGAGCGAGAAAGCAATAGTTTCCCTGATGAATCAAAAAAGAGAAGAGAAATAAAAACAAGAGCAAATTGATAACTAAGTTGAATAAAAAACAAATGAATTCCTAGACAAAAGTTTAAAAAAAAACTGGTAAGAAACAAATGACATCTGTAAAAAAAGAACGTCAGTTGACAAAATGTTGCAAATCAATTTGACAAAAATAAACAAAAGAGAAATATGAGAGCGTAAAATGAATTAAAAAAAAACTGGATGTACCACGATACTAAAATGTTAATTCAAAAGCCTTTTTGATAAAAATTTACTCCGCTTCGGGGTTGGCAACGCTAATGAGAACAATATGCCATCTTTTACTCATCGATAAAGTAAAACTCAAGTTTCAAGTTATCAACCCAGTCCTTTAATTAAAATACCGGGGGATCAACGAAATTCATAATTAGAGGAGGCTATGATTAGTGCAATTTTGTTCTGTATGATTGGGCATATTGAAAAATAAATAATAAATTGACAGTTATTACATTTGAGGTTATGTCAGTGCTTTATGTATGTACGATGTTTCATGATGATGTAGTAAAATGTTATTTTGCTTACATGCACAAATAAAATAAGTTTGATCAACTCGGGCATTCTTAAAAACAAATGTCAAAATTCTGACATTTCAAATTTTTAATTTCAAGATTTCAAGCTGCAAGTCTGTGTTGCCAACTTATGGCAAATATCACAGCCTACTCTCATTATGAATTCCATTGATCGCAAGGTGGGTTCGACGCTATGGTTTTGACGTTTGACAACATAATCAGAGAATAGAGTGTTTGAATTGTAATGCAAAGCAATTTTAATCAAATTATGGTTACTAGACAACATCCAAGTAAATTACAACAATACGAAATCGTCGATAGCAAGTTCCCGATTATGTGAGCAAAGCCGTTCGATCGCTTCTCCCTCAGGATGGCACTTGCGCAAATTTTTTTAATTGTAACATCAAGTGAGCTAATCTCAGAAACAATTTCTCGCGCTTGTTCGCCTTTCGATTGTTTGATTTGTTGCAGTTTGTTGTTTGGTCTGCGACGCGTCTCGCGTTTTGGAATTGAGCGATAAGTTCAGCGAAGTAAGACGAGACGGCAATGGGCAATGGCTGGTGTTGTTTTACGCACCTTGGTGCGGACATTGCAAGAGGTTGGAGCCTGTTTGGGGGCACGTAGCGCAGGCCTTACACAAGACCAACATTCGTGTCGGGCGGGTGGATTGCACGAGGTTCACTTCTTTGGCGACAGAGTTTTCTGTTCGCGGATTTCCAACTATTAAATTGTAAGTACTGCAATGAACTTTTCGTTGAATATCAAACGCTATTTTGTTTCTTCAGTATTAAAGGACTGGAGGAATACACTTTTCAAGGTGATAGGGCTAAAGATGAGATCGTTAATTTCGCCTTACGTATGTCAGGGCCTCCCGTGCAAGAACTCACACTTTCCGATAGTGTGCTTTATATTAGGTCACAGAATCAAGTGTTCTTTATGTACGTCGGGCCACAGGAGGGCCAACTATGGGATGTATATTATTCGGTTGCCAAGAAATATCAAGCGCACGGCTTTTTTTATGTTACAAACACGGATATTGCGAAGCAACACTTTGATATAGACGAGTTACCGGTGATTTTCGTTTACAAAGAAAATCTGCATTATTTCTATCCAGGTAGGAACAACAACGAAATGGTGTTTCAATTAATAACGCTTTCGCTTGGGATGCACTAAGTTAATTTTCGTCTTGTTTTAACCTCATGGAATAAAATGAGATGAAGATACACTGAGTGCACCCCCAATTGAAAGAGCTGTGTGATAAAAGGCATTATATGTTTCTAGTTGAAATTGACGCAGATCCTGAACAGACAAACGCTTCAATACATAACTGGATTAACGAGGAGCGCTTCGAGACGTTTCCCAAAGTGACGAGGGGTAACATAAACGAGTTGTTGCAAACCAAGAAATACTTAGTCCTCGTTGTCGTCGAAGAAAACAAGCTGCAAGAAATTCCCACGGAAATGCTGGAATTTCGCGATTTAGTCGAGTCGGTCATTCGCAAGAAGCGCGATAAATATCACAAATACTTTCAGTTTGGTTGGATTGGCAGCCCTGAATTGGCAAATAGTATCGCCATGACCGTATTACCATTGCCTTACTTGTTGGTTCTGAATTCCACCACCAATCACCATCATATACCAGAAGATGAACCATTGCATTTAACAGAGGAAGCTTTAGATCTGTTTCTGGAAGGAATCTACAATCAGAGTGTGCCTATTTATGGGGGCAATAGCCTCGCCGTGAAAGTATATCGGACTTATTTCGAAGCTAGAACTGCCTTGGCAGATATGTGGAAGGGGAATCCTGTGCTGACCACGGTCTTATTCGGCTTGCCCTTAGGATTTTTATCGCTTATTTTGTATTCAATTTGTTGCTCTGATATACTAGATGCAGATGAAGAAGAGGAAGGTAATAATTACCGTCGTCACTTTTCCCCCCATTCCATTTTTAACATATTTGATTTTCAGAATTGCTGCACGAAAAGAAGGAATAATTAATTAAATCTAGTCATTTATTATTATTAATTTACATTCCTAATTTATTGTTTTTATATTTATGAGAATGTACAATTACATGATTGTGGTGTCAAGTTCTATAATTGCAAATTATCGAAGCTGTGTTACATATTATAAAAAAAAATATTAAAGCTTTTAACAATTATTTATTAGTAGTCTTCATCGTCAGAATCCAGTGCTGCGCGTCTCCTATCGAACTTGACCGAAGTCTTGGTCTGAGGCATCTGTGAATTAACGTTTTCTAAAAGATCTATCAGTTCTTTCTCCCCGATTTTGCTACGCAGTCTGCCAGCTTGGGCCATCTGAATTAACATCGATTCGACCATTTTTCCTTTTTCTGGTTTTCCCAACATCAGAGTATTCACTATAATTAATACCAATTTATAAAACAAAATAAGTTTAATTAATTTAATGGATTCTTTGAAAATAACACAATTATTCAATGTTGATGAGGCTAAAATTTTGAGCAAATGTGTAATTTTTGAAATAACCATTAAAAGATTAGAAAGAATTTAGGTACATCGGACAGGTAATTATAAAAGGAAAATTCTAAACAGAGTTTTTGATTCACTTGCACTAGCTGCACTCCATCCCCTGTTATTAAATATGATTTAAAGTAAGATCCAAATACTCAGGAGTGCAAGCGAATTGAAAACGCTATTAATAGTTACATCTAGCTCTGGCCGATTGGTCTAAAATCTGCGACAAGATCGAATTCTTGGCGTCTTCTTGAGCTCTTGCCCTCGCTTTTTCCTCGTCGGCTTTCTGCGATGATGCATCTCCGCCGCTCTAAAATAGATAAATTTGAAAGGTGGCTAACCTCGAAAACAAGAGTATCTTCATTATTTACGTTGTATTGAGATTGTAGTTGTGCGAGCCTCTGCTTTCTTAGGTCTTCCAGTTCCGGATCGGACATTTTCGAAGTTTTTTTTTAAATATTGAAGCAAATACCAGCTAAATTAAGAACACTTCCTCTTTCATTATCCTACTTTTGCGCAGCAGTTTTTTTTCTTTTTTGAATCCTGAGATTGTCAACACTTCAACTTGACTTGACAGCTGTTCAAATATAAGCGGTTTCTGAGCAAGAACAAAAGCCAAACTCATGCTAAACTGTAAACCTGACGCATTAAACGTTTTAACCATAATTATTGATTTTATTATGTAAATGATTTTATTTCTGGTAATAAATGATTTTGAAGATCGGTGTGTGTCACTTTAGCTGCGTTCGTTTATTCAATTCCAATCACTTTCTTGCACTCAGTGCGCACTGAGTGTATCTCCATCTCGGTTCAGCTTTATGTAATAAGACGAGACAGAGATACACTCAGTGCGTACTGGTGCAGCCAGCGAAAAACGCTATTACTCTTTTCGTGCTTTTGTCTCATTTTTGTACAAGTGAAAGCGAGACGAAAGTATGAAAGGAGTAAACAGAGTTAACAGAGCTGAAAAAACGAACGCAGCTTTCTACACTCGAAGGAACTTTCCCTTTCTTAGGGAATTTTGATATTATGTGGAAAAAGGAATTTTTATTCATTTGAGGTAATTTTGTATATATATATCATCTTGACTATGGGAGAACGATTAAAATAAAAATTGATTTCGAGTTTCGCGCCGACAGGTCGAGGTTCGGAAAATATACCTAGATGGCGCTGATGTCACACACTTTCAATTTCACTCTTTCAGGTATAATAGATTTTTTTTAATACTCAAGACGCTTTGATGAAATCTGAAATTAAAAATTAGAAAAATATGCTCTTGACTACAGAAAATAATAAAGAGGTGGGGAAGACTCATCTCTCTGGAAAAGAATCGCAATCGTCTAAATATTTAGGGTTGCCAACGTCGAGTCTATGCTATCCGGAAGAAATATTTCAAATATTCAAGAAAAACGAGGTGGATGAAACATAAAGCTTTTATAGCAATCATAATAAAAAGGACAAAAATATGCGATGTTTTCGTTTTAACTTTATTGTGAAGTGCATAGGCCATACAGTGCTCCCAACCTTCTGAATCTAAAATTGCCTACGAGGCGGTAAAAAAATTCCTTTTTGTTACCAAAATTCGCTTTTGTGAAAAGAAATTAAATGTAATTTCAACTGCAAAGCAAAAACTATTAGAATTAACAAAAATGCTCAAAGAATGCAGTTTAATTCAGTAAAAAGATTTATATGATTAGGTGAGAGAGGGGATGCTTACGCTATATTGAACGCATGAGCGACCGCTGTTACCAGAAAAGACCAAATCAAGAACACTTGAACACTTGAACAAACGCGTGAATTTCTATATTTTTGTTATAATAGTGAATAAAATAGATACTGATTATTTATAAAAACAATGTGCCATGTGTAGCAAAGCCGGCCCGAGAAGAAAGAGCCCGGAATAAGATTTCACAGGTAAACAAAGTTGTCCTTGATTTGGACCCTTTTAGTCTCAGATGTGCCTGGCTTTCTCGTCATCCAGCACCAGCACCATCTATTTGCATTTTGACAAACCATAATCTGTTAGCGCGAAGGTTGAAATGAATTATTTATTTCAGTAATTATTCCAATTTTTCCACAACACACTACAATTAAAAATGGCTACCAACTTTTTAAACATCTTGTTTTACTACTAATTAGTTGCCTACACTTCGACTTTTCATGGAAAGATTGCTCATTGCGGTTATAACGACAAACATAAATAAATACCTAACACAAAATAGAACATGTTCATTTTCACAAGTATTTTATAAAATGAAAAAAAAATTCTCAAAAACGAATCCCTTAAAAAAGAAATTTCTCTCCTTAACAAACGAAATTTTACTAATTTTTTTTATAATGGACAATGAGTTAAGATTGAGTTGTTTCTTGTACCTGAATAATTTTATTTGAAAGCAAAAAGGGTCCAGACAATCAACTCATTTATAATATTTCTTAATTTTGGGTCCAGGTGTAATAATAAATAATTGATTACACGATTAAATAATTAATAAATATATATTCTCTATAATGTCCTTGACTTACATTTCTTTTTGGTATAAATGCTTGTTCACAAAATAAACTAACACTAGTATTATCTTTATAAAAAAATATAAAGTTATTCATCAGTCGAAGAATTGTACACATTAATACTTAAGCCCTTAAGACTCCTGTGGTGACTTATATACGATCTTTCTATCATCAACTGCCTCACGGAGATCGTTATTTTTTGAAAAGCAATGTATCATTCTACTTAATTATAACAAAATAAAAAGGTATAAGTATAGTGTCAAGTCTGATACATCTGATGATAGAAAGCTATATGTATGCACTTACAATATACATGTCATATCACATATTATTTAGCAAGATTTACGGTAACTAACATGACACATGCCATCGACCAGCATATTACAAACATAATCCAAAAGTGGCCTTTAAATACACTCGCGTATTTATTTTTCGAGCTGACCCCCAATTCCCTCGCACAGTCTCTGCGAGCAAGCCATACGAGAAAGGCAGGGATAAAATACTGTATGCAAGCCCCTGCATACGCCCCCGTAAATTTAACAAGCGAATGCAAGTTATGAGTGCCTAACGCAATCAATATGGGTGGGACAACGGCGACCGTCGGAAAAGTCAGTCGTCTCAAGATAAAGTTGTACCTGTCCATCGAATTGACATCTAAAAATAAAGCCTTCAAGTTATTTTGCAACGTAATCGAAATAATAGGGAAACTGGTTGTCAACGTGAAAACGGGAAATAGACTTAAGAAGTATAAAATGATTTCCATAAAAACTCCGCTGTATTCTCCGGAACTGGGCAAAAAATTCAAAGTGTATAAGTCGTTGACATCGGCGAAAGCGAAACAGCCCGTCAGGGCCAACAAAATATAAAATCCGCAAATTAAAAAGTAGTCTAAAGCTAGTTGTTTTATGACGTATTGCTTCTCGGCGAAGGGCGCTATTAAACCTGGTAAGGAATGATGGCACATAAAGCTATAAACGCTGGCACCCAACAGCGCAGGAACCCCGTTGAATTCAAACAACGCCGGTTGTCCTTCTTGCCCCTTCTCATAAAGCCTTACGAGCGCCAGCGTTACCATAATCGTAAAAGCACACCACCTCATTGTACTGGTTATCACTTGTAAATATTTCGTCTTCTGTAAATTAAAATACGTGAAGGGGCCCACTAGTAAAGCGAAAATCCCCACGAAAGTCCTATACACGTCGATTTTTCTCATGTCCGAACTCTCCCAGCAGTACACATCGAAATTTTCAGTGGTTCCGTTGGAAGAGCAAGTCAAATCCGACAGGGATTTCCCTATAGCAGCCGCATAGATTGCAAGATCACCATATAGATAAACACAGAGTGATAAGTAGAAACACAACCTGCCCCATTTGTTGAAGTACAAGCCCGCCATCTCTCCCAATTCAACTTTCTCATTTAAAGTAAAATACCGACTTCTATTTCTTGTGCTTTGTATAATCGCGGTTCTCTCGTTTGATTCCTCAGAGTCCGAGTCGGAATCGACGACGACTTCACTTTCCTGCAACTCACGTGTAGTTTGCTGGGCTTATGCTCGTCTTAAAAACCTGCTTACCCCATCGATTTTGTGCGACTGTATTTTCTTCCACTGCAGCGTTGCATTGGCGCATGCAATGCATTCAATTATGAAGGTGACCGTAACAAAACTAACAATGGCCAACAGAACTAACAGAATCAAGCTCAAAAGCCAGCCGGCTTTTGAGAAAGCTGCCGGTAAAGTCAGGGCTCCAGTACCGACAATAAGATTGAAAACATAAATCAGTCCCACCTGAAAATTTTGCAAGTATAAGGGATGCCCCATTCTTACAATGATCATTGTTAGGAGTCAGGAGGAGTCTTACCCATGATGAATACAGTTCTTGTGTAGCCTCTGTGTTGGGCATTTTTGAAACGTTATGACTTTAAAATATACTGGTTATAGGTACATGAAACTTTGTACATTATTGCGACGAAAATAAAGGACACGTCTTTGTGCTTCTTTGGTGCTTTGTTATCAATTTAGTGGAATTTGGATTAATTCGTTGGGATTATGTCATACTTACACAAACATGTCAAACGTGCACACATTCAGTGTTGCCAAACGCTGTAACATATTTCCTTATTTCGTTTTATCTATTGCTTTTAACTTGGGTCAGTGCTTAGGCCCTGTTCCTTTTACCAAAATTTCAAGTTCTAAACAACCTAAAACATGCGTAGTGATTGCATTATAACTAAATTCGGCCATTGCGTATGCATGCTCAGTGTGGATTTGAACTAGAGATGGAATTCCACCCAGTGCAATCGTTTGCACCGGTGGAATCATGGAATGCACCCGGTGCATTGCCAATTTACCTACATTTACATAAGAACTAAAAAATGCTTCAAGATGATACCAAATATAGTATATTTTGCGTGGATTATTGCTATACAATTATTGACAATTATTTTGTAATATCTAACCAACCTATAACGTTAATTTTAAAAACATTTTCAAAGTTTTATTCAGATTTAAAGCTGTAAAGCTTAGCTTAAACTTAAAACTTACTGATAACTATTAAATTATGAAACGTATAAACCTGTAAACCATCTATAAACGGTTAAATAATAGCAAGAAAAGGTAATGGGCGAGTACAGCGGATGCGTTGCTTACTCAGCAGTCGTTTGTGATTGGCTATTACTTTCATTTGAGCCAATCACAATCGATTGCTGAGTAAGCAACGCATCCGCTGTACGCGCCCATTACCTTTTCTTGCAATGAACGCCCCCAATGTTTCGTCCGGTTTGAGCGGGAAATTTAAATTGTTGTCATATATGCATTCTGGTTAATGCACTCACATGGGTCTTTTGCACCGGGTTCATTGCCTGACCCATCTCAAATTTGAACGGTTCAGAATTCTGGTAAAAGGAACGAACCTTTTTTTTAACCATTCATGCATCCACGGTCTTGGTAAGATTACCAGAAGTTGAAAGCGGTAAAAATCAAAAGATCCGTTCCTTTTATAAGAAATTCAAGTTCTGAACTGTCTAAATCGTGCGAATTGACGAAATTATATCTAAATTTGTGCATTGTGCTTGCTTAGTATGAATTTGAACGGTTTAGAACTTGAGATTCTGGTAAGAGCGAACCGTGGAGGGAATACTCCATCCACGGAACGAACCTAAAATTAGAACCTTTTGTTCGCGTGATTGGCAAGATTGCTTTCCAATGTTGTCAATCTGTACGTATTTTCTTAAATTGTGAGGGATTTAAAAAAATACGTCTCTGATGCTCGATTTCTTCATCTCCTGATAAATTTATCTGCCAGGTATTGGAAACCATTGTATCGATAATAGTTTCCTAGGATATTCCCTAGCAGATGAATTTATCAAGAGGTGAAGTAATTGGGCATGAACGCCATGGATTGTGAAGATTTAGTCCAGGAATTTGGAAGCATACCGTCACTAAATAATTACAGTAACGCATTCAGCCGCCATTTTAGGGCAAAATATTGGCGGGAAAGCTAAAAAAATAAAAGCGAATCATTTTTATGCAACGCTTACAGGTACGCACTGCTTCAAAATTAGTATTAAGTAAAGCATTTTTGAAAACAGAATTTTAAATACTCACAAATTTTTGAATATGCAGTTAAATTAGGTCGATTAATCAAATCAACCCATAACTGTCTTCTGAGAACATTGTTTTTCTCCGATGGTAAAGGAAACAATCGAAATAATTTAGCAGCAGTATTTCTACATACAGTTCATATTGTCACATCCAGGCATTTTTAAATAATATAATATTTGTTGTTTTATTAAAAATTTGTCGTGATATGCTATTACTATTAGGTACTAACCTGACATGATATAACTTAGCTAAGTTTAACATCAATCTTAAATCTGAAACTCAAATTTCCGGCCACTATTTGACAGTTGGCATTGGTATTGCCAAATGAATTTTAGGGACGAAGAAAAAATACTAAATAAGTCGGCCATTTTAGTACAAAAACATGCTTTCTTTGTCTTACACATTAAGCATACGGGTTGCGGTACTGTAATTATTTAGTGACGTATACGTATACGTATACGTAGGTATGGAAACACGGTCACAAGTAGAGATGGGATCCACCCGGTGCATTCTTTCGCACCGGTGGAATCACGGAATGCACCCACAATGCACCAGGTGTATTGCCCAGTCGCCTACATTTACATAAGACATAAGAAATGCTCCAAAATGACACCAAATATAATATATTTTTTACGAATTATCGCTAGATAATTACTTTGGCCCGGTTTTTCAATCACGGGTTAACCCTAAATCTCGGTTTATTTCCATGGTAACAAGTACGAGGACAATTGTTTCCACGGCAATAAACTCAAGGTTAAAGTTAACTTAAAGTTAACCCGTGATTGAAAAACCGGCCCTTTGTAACGTTAATTTCAAAAACTTGTTGCTCAAATTTTAAGCTATAAAGCTTTCGCTTAAACTTAAAGGTTTACTATTCAGTTATTCATCACAAACTACGAAATATTAAACCCTGTAAACCACCTACAAATAAGTAAATCATATCAAGGAAAGGATATTTCTCGTTAGATTTGCGCGGGAAATTTAAATTTTTGAATGCACCCGGTACATTCATATATGCACCCTGGTGAATGCACTCATGTGGGTGCTTTCAATGCACTGGGTTCATTCTCTGGCCCATCTCTAGTCACAAGTGACAGGTATTAGGGTATTCACCACACTGCTGCTAACAGAGAAATTTGGCAACCCTGCCAACATAACCTAATTTTTTAAATGCTCTACATTTTTAAAACATGAACAGATACACAAGGGTAACGAGTTTATTATCAAAATGTATCCTCAGTCGTTCACAAAGCAAAATAATTCAACCGTGTGCGGTTGGAACGAGACACTTCAATAAACACAGCAACAGAAGTGGCCCCCTGGTAGAGCTGAATTCGCCCGGCCTCCAGTTTCTCAGGTATTACGCAAAAGGCAAAGATAAGAAGAAGGAAAAAGGTCAGTTCCGTATAAAGCTTTGGATAGTTACGTTTATTATTAACTAAGTATGTATGTTAATCGTAGGAAAATCAAAAGTGCACGTTGATGAAGCACAGCTTGCTGAAGTTCTAAACTTGGAGAGCTTGAAGACTGACATGATTAGGCATATAGAAACGTTGAAGAATGAATACGTGAAGAACTTATCCTTAAGATCAGCTGCAGGTAAAACATTTATTTTTCATAATTTTTGTCTCGATGAAAAGCCAAAGCTACATTCTTGCTGAAGCGGTTAATTATCAATTTTTTGTTTTTTTAAGTATGTCCTGATCGTCATTTTCTAGAATCACGTCACTTCTAGTTTTTATTTTTTTGTAGGATCTATCGAATCTTTGCCAGTTAACTTGGATGGCAAGGAATATTCATTGCAGGAACTTGCTCAAATTGTAAGAAAAAATCCCAAAACGATTATTGTAAATTTAGCTGCTTTCCCGCAAGCAATTCCAGCCACTCTGAAAGCAATTCAAAAATCTGGTATGAACCTGAATCCTCAGCAGGATGGGACAACTTTATACATACCAGTACCCAAGTAAGTTGTCTCAAATTTCTTTCCTGTTGGTATGTTTCAAACCAACTGAAGTTTATTAACACAGGTGACTTGAGTTTGTTTTTCTTTCTATTAATAGAGTAACGAAAGAATATCGGGAACAACTGGCGAAGAGTGCGAAACAACTCTTCATCAAGTGCAGAGACAACATCAAAGACGTCCAAAACAAACAAATAAAAGCACTGAAGAAAAAGCAAAACACATCTGAAGATTTGATTCACAGCATTGAAGTCCAAGTCATCACACTTGCAGACAATTACATCGGAGAGGCACAAAAGATACTCGACAATAAACAGACCGAGCTGATAGGAAGCGAATAATTTGCACAATTTACATTCATCCCACTTCCGCAAACTGTAAATAATTGGATCATAAGCATTGTTAAAGTTAAACTCTAAAGTAATGATTGCAAATATATTTTAAATCAAAAATTATTACAATATTAATTCAGAATACTTTTTAAATTTGTGCCGTGACTATCCCATTTTCTTTGTTAAGAGAAATGAAACAGTCACGGCACCACACCAATAATTAACTCGCACAGAAACTTCTTAAAACCTAGACTGCTTACACTCACATAAAAACTTATTCTGTTTCCATAGCTACTGCAGGAGTCGGTTCCTTCGGACCCTCCTGATCCCCCGCATCATCTCTCAACGGCGCTGCGGGCCCATCATGTCCGCCACCACCGCCAGTCCCCCCACGTCGCTCCTCCCCATCGATTAATCTCAAGTACGCAGCCGTTTCTTCCTCTTCCAACACCTTAAAAGGTTGATCTTGCCCGACAAATCCTATAGAAACGTTCTTCGTTGTCAACTCGACTTCATTCGGGAGCGTATCACGCAAGGCTCTTAATCCGTGCTTAACCAATTCTTCTAGGTTGAGAGAGGTGAATTCTTCTAGATGCTTCTCGAGGTAAGTTCGAGCACTTTGCGAGCGTGCCCCAATCGACATGGCCTTGCAATCGAAGAAATTAGCCGATGGACAAGTTTGGTAAATGTGCGGGCCTTGCTCGTCGTAACCGGCTACGAGTAAACCGACGCCATAAGGCCTGCGGTCGTAGCGTTGCGTGCAAACTTGCATTTTGTTGCCGAGCTGAGTGATCAACCGGTTTACCGGTAGTATATCGTCATGTGAATATTTGTAATTCAAGCATTCGGTGCGCATGTAACGGCTTAAAATCCTTGCGTCTGCCGTCAGGCCTGAAATGGTGATTCCAATGTGCGTATCGATTTGTATAATTTTCTTCTGGTAAGCCGCCAGTTCAGATGAAGCTCGTTTGAGGGCGATGAGGACAGCGTGAGTCTTACTTTTCAGGCCGACTGTCGCGGAGCCCAATTTTACAGCTTCCATGGCGTATTCCACCTGGTGGAGACGGCCCTGGGGACTCCAAACGGTCACATCACTGTCGTACTGATTTCTGAACATTTTTCTTTCTTAACTTTCGAAAATTCTTCCGGTAAAGGCAATGCCGAACTCAAAAGTTGTTTGTAATGCCGTGGACTACAATTACAGGGATACCAATCGAAGAAAATGACTGACGTTGACATTCAACGTTGCTAACAATAATTAAATGAGTCGCAGAAATTTGAAAAGAGGCAGTTTTCTTAAGTGCATATCAAAAGTAAATAAACAAAATTTACGTTAAAGTAAGAAATAATAGATGTTGTTAAATGAAAATGTCATGAAAGTTGATTTAAAACTTAAGAACTAAATATTTTTGTAGAATTTGAAGGTTGGCTATTCTTGGGTGAATGACAATGATTAATTATTGAAAGTGTAGTAGTTGGTAAGAATTATCCCTTTCGAGGTTCACATTAGCGCAGCCCAGTGGTTCCCTCTGTACGATTCTATATTAAACAATCAGTATTGCCATAATAACTGCATATTCTTAAACAGTATTGCCAACAGTCGTTAAATTTAAGGATAATTTCAAACAAAAGGGAAAATGGCAAAAATTGCAAAATCTCATTAAAATCTAGGAATTTTTTCAACTTGGGAACAAAAACCAGAAAAAAGATAAACGATTAGAAAACAAAAATGTTTTTAAACACGATCGAAAGTGGAAAAAATTAAAATTTCCAAAGAAATTATATTTAATAAATATTTGATTTCTGAAAAATTTGAAGCAATTAAAAAAATAACGAAAAACGTTTTTGACAATCGAGAAACAAATGAAAGATTCCTGAATAGAGTGAGAAACAAAGTAATAAATGACGATAATGCATTTAGAAAAAAAGAATTCAAAACGAACTGTAGATTTAAAATTAAAAAAAAAATAATAATAATAATAAAGAAAATTCAAGATTAATAATAATAATTCGAACTGCACAATAATTAACAAACCAAAAATAAATTTCTATCACAATACTTATTTACGATATGAAAATTTCCGAAGAAAGCAAAAACCAAATGACGGAGGGAAAAGAACCGCAAAAATTTTGATTAATTCCATAACGAAAAAGGAGAAAAAAATAAATGACGTTCGTAAATTTCACCGCGGAAAACCGCAAAGAAATACGAAACAAAAGAAAACGAAATTATTTCGGATCAACAAAATAAAGAAAAAGAAAAGAGAAACAATTTAAACAATAACGGCAAAACAGGATCCAAGAAATTTCAAAATGTGACAGAAATGTTTGAAGATGGAAACAAATGACGATCGCAAGGAAAAAACAAAAAGGGACGGAAATGTTTGAGAACGAATTTCAAATATGAAAAATAAATTCATAAAAAAGCGACGATCGCGTTACATTGGAAAAACAAAACTACGAACTTTTTTAAATCTAACCGAAGTGCTGCTATCTTTTTCTATTTAGAGATCCTCTATTTCTGTTCAATAATGGTTTCTTTTCAGTTTCTTTTTCTTATTTTTCTTTTTTATTATTAAGCGCCATCTATCGAGATAATGCGGTTTATAACGTCAAAATCGATTTCTTGTCTCTAAAAAAAAAGGTACGAACTTCGAAATTTGGTGAGTTGGCAATGCTGTTTCTGGTTGCTGCAAAGTTCAAGGTTTGGTTGTTTTAAATATTTTTATTTCGTTTTAACAGTTAATTGCAGATTTTTTTTTTAAAATAAATTTGCCTGTGTAGGTATGCTAATAAATAATTTTTCTTGTTTCTTTTTTTTTGTAATCGTGTTTTAGCTTTAACCTCCTATTTCAAATTTGTTAGATTTAGGGAAATAATATATGCCGAAAAAGCATCGAGTTGATTGGCAACACTGTTTTCAACATATCTTGCAATTTCGAATTTTGTACATGTTTTCGTCAAATATGCATCTTTATCATTCTAATTGATTGAAATACTTTCACTGCTTAGTTTACCAGCAAACGTTAAGGTTAAGAGATTGGGCGCGTTCAGCGGACGCTCAGCGACTGAGTTGTTTACTCAACAGTCCTTTGTGATTGGCTATTATCTTAACGTGAGCCACTCACAAACGATTGCTGAGGAAGCAACTCAGCCGCTGAGCGTCCGCTGAACGCGCCCATTATTTTGAGTTGATAAAAAAGAATCCATTTCCACAAGTTTCTCAATTGCGAAAGTTTTTCGTTTCTCATCAGTTTTGAAAGCCGTACAAAAAGCTTTATCATTGTCAGATCCCATCATCTCGAATGATCTAAATCCACTAACGCGCTTATAAAGTTTTTGGAAATAACTAAGCGATTCTAGGCAGGTCGACTTTCGTGTTATGTGGGCTGCCTACAAATCAGGACGCAACAATCTAGCATTGATACAATTAAAAGATTTGTTGAAAAAAGAGGAAAGGAAGAGAATTGATTACCTACTGACATTTATCTCATTAATTATTTGTGCAATATGTATCTTACAATGGTTACAATATCAGTAACGTAATTTTTTTAAACCTATTAAACGAAAACGAGTCGATAGCGGTCGACAGTTCTTCTTCTTGTATTGCAGATTTTCAATATTCATAGAAATTTCATCTTTGAAAACATTTAATTAATTAACGAACGGTTTACGTGAATTGCCCGGTAGACAATTTTTTCTTTTTCAACAAAAGCTGAATTTTTTTTTTAATATTCTAGGACCACTCTATTTCCTTTTTTTTACATACGATACGACACGACTATCTCTTCTGCTACCTTAATGATTAAGTATTTTTATTTGAAAAAAATAGTATATACTGGGTACTACTAAAATTGAATCATTTTTTTTAAACAAAAAAAGAAAAACTACTTTTCTTCTATGGCTATGGGAGCTAAAGTACTGTCGGAAGCAAAAAAAAGTAAACAAACTACAGTTTCCCGTAATCATTTTTTCTGAAAGTGGTGGTGATTAAAGACGACTTCACAGATAACATTTAAAAAATTTAAAAGCTTTCAAAATTAACAAGCTTAAAACTTTGGTAAAATCTGAGTATTCGTTTTTAATCTAAGGCATTTTGAGAAAGAATAATTACAGGAAACTGTAGTTTGTCTACTTTTTTTTGCTTTCAACTTTATGTAGTAAGCAAGGTCAGACTTTTTTCTTTTCGGTGACAGGACTTACTGTGTAACTCGAAAACAAAGACAGAAAGCTCGTATCTGTAATTGGGATAACCCATTTTAAATTTAAAATGCGAATGCCGAATGTCACTCTCTAAATGAATTAACATATTAAAAAAAAAAACAAAAATATTTAAACCCCACAATAATTTTATATCCGTAGATACGTATTTCGGCAGCTAAGCTGCCATCTTCAGAACTTTACCAACTTAAATGGAATTGCAATTGCAACTTTGCAATTTGCAGCAATCAGAAGCAATACGGCGAGATGACGCTTAACGATAATAAGAAAAAGAAGAAAAATACACTGTAATTAATTGAAATTATTCTCCGCCCACAATAATTTTATATCCGTAGATACGTATTTCGGCAGCTAAGCTGCCATCTTCAGTACGTTACCAACTTAAAAGCACTTAAAAAGGTCTTAAAAGCAACCTAATCATTCTTTTTAAGTGCATTTAAGTTGGTAACGTACTGAGGATGGCAGCCTAACTGCCGAAATACGTATCTACGGATATAAAATTATTGTGGGCGGAGATTTGAATTACTCAAACATTTTGGTCCGTTTTTGAATTCTTTTTCTTGCGACCGTCATTTGCTTCCATCATCAAATAGTTTTGAACTTCTTAGTGCTGTTCCTGTGTAAACGTTTTTTTTTTAATTTAAGAACGATCACGTATTTCTTTTGCGTTGTGGACATTATCAGAGCATGTTTTTGCTTTTCAAAAGCGTAGGAGTGGTGAAGGGGCTTGATTTATAAATCTTTTAAAAATTATGTGAATTGACAGCGATTTCCGATAAAACCGGAAGTGATTGAAAAAAAATTATCATGCGTAATAAGTTTCAATTAACAGCTTAGGAGAACAACCCCGTATACTATTTTGTTTATTTAATACAAGCGTTAATTTTTTTATAACCTAACAATGGCGAAGCTCGTTTTCCTTTTTTAATATATTTTTTATGGTGAAACAAGTCTTTGTTATGACTATTGTTATTATGAATGATTGGGCCGATTATTTTGAGAATTTGTTTTAATTTTAATACTACATGTATTTCTTTTATTTTTAGTTTATTTTTCTCGTCATCAGACGAGATGAACCAGTTTTGAATCGATCACCTTGCATATCATTATTTGCTTGCTTGTTCTACGAGTATTATACCAACTGTACAATATGTCCGAGATCTCTAAATTTTAGGAACTTCATGTGTAAGAGATTGGCGACACCAGAAGTTACTAAAATCAAGAATCTAAAAACAACAGCATTTTTAAGATTCATTCCAGTGCGACCTCGCGGTATGGTTAATGTAAATAAGGATCAGATTCATACGATTTTAAGCACCGCTGCACATGCATACACATACGTATGTTTGGTTGCATAATCGGAAATCTCAATCATTATTGAACACACTGTATATTTCAGTAGACTGGTTTTGAAACCAAAGACAAAAAAGCAGAAAGTTCGAAGTGAACACGTAAAATCCCCTAACTTCAGTTTCAGTTTATATCTAATAAATTTATTTTATGTACGTAAGAAACGTCCGACGTTATTAAATTCTTGCATTTGCATATGATGGCGGCGGCGTCTTGGTTTACCTTCCACCTATTTACGTGCGGTATCATCAGCATCATCATCATCATCGTCGTCGTCGCGTGACCTACTTCCATAGTACTAGTATACAACCGGAGCAAACTTAAATAAAAACGAAACCCCTTTGCAAAATAAAAGTAAGCCGCACGCAAAAAAATTATATCCCGACGTAGTGTCGATATTCCCGTTTGAGTATCTCCTAAGTGAGTCCGACCAGTATTGGCGTCGTCGGCTTGGAGGGGGCGTGGCGTGGTGAGCGTCGCGACGCTCCACCCCCGGAACGCCGCGTAGGAACACAGTGATGGCGGGACGCGGAAAAACGCCGCCAGAGGGCCAGATAAAGCATGTGTAACCCTGTGTTAAATGTGTATGGCGGATCACTTATTTCCCAGCAAAATATTCTGTTCGTGCCCCCTGATTGATTAACGGCCGCTAAGTTCTGCAAGAAGAAGATGGGTGAGAGAATTTTCCAAGTTTTTTGCTTTGGCTTTGGTTTGCGCTTTTCGCAAGTGGACGGGCGACAAAATAAATAAAAAAAAAAAGAAATTTAGTTCTTTCTGCCTGCAAGTTACCGCTAAAATTGATTCGCTTCGGTGATCAATTTTTCTTTTTGCAAACATACAATAATTTTTGTTTTTGTATTACATACAATATTATGTTTTATGTAGAAAATAAATCCTAAGTTCATTTAAGTTACTTGAAGAAGTCTTTATTGAAATTAATTCTTTTTACGAAACCGGGTTATTTTGGTTTTATAGTTTATACGAAATCAGTTCAGTTCCAGTAAAGCTGTACCTACTAGTTTAAAATTTATTTATTTAAAATATTGTTCGGTGTGAAAACGCATAAAAAGTAACGTCATAGCATCTTTATATACAGTGCAACCCGGAAACTCAGCTGTAAAAAACGCATTCATTTTTTATTTGATTTGAAACGTACTTCTTTCAAAAGTCATCAGCATCAGGCATCAGACTCAACTAAGAGGTAACACTTTAATGTTAGTTTTAATTCTCAAAGCCTACCATGATTTTCTTCCAAGCGAAAAAATGAACAAAATTGATTAGCGTTTTTTTTTTTTTTTAATTTGAAACCTGCCTGTGCCACTCGATTCGTAAACCGTTTAAATGGGTTGAAGTTTCCGTGAAAAAAAAATAGTTAGGTGCTTACTATTAAAAGGATTATGACTATGATTAGAATTCATTACTCTTTGTTACACGCAGTTTCCACAGTTTTTTTTTATACATATATATTTTTACATTTTTGAAAATAAAACAATGTAAACTTTATGAAAGTATAAGAGACTCGGTGTAGCAAATAAAACGTTTGAAAAATCTGAGTATTCGTTTTTAATCTAAGGCATTTTGAGAAAGAATAATTACAGGAAACTGTAGTTTGTCTACTTTTTTTGCTTTCAACTTTATGTAGTAAGCAAGGTCAGACTTTCTTCTTTTCGGTGACAGTACTTATTGTGTAACTCGAAAACAAAGACAGAAAGCTCGTATCTGTAATTGGGATAACCGATTTTAAATTTAAAATGCGAATGCCGAATGTCACTCTCTAAATCAATTACCATATTAAAAAAAAAACAAAAACCCCACAATAATTTTATATCCGTAGATACGTATTTCGGCAGTTAAGCTGCCGTCTTCAGTACGTTACCAACTTAAAAGCACTTAAAAAGGTCTTAAAAGCAACCTAATCATTCTTTTTAAGTGCATTTAAGTTGGTAGCGTACTGAGGATGGCAGCCTAGCTGCCGAAATACGTGTCTACGGATATAAAATTATTGTGGGCGGAGATTAATTTCAATTACTCAAACGTTTTGGTCCGTTTTTGAATTTTTGTTTCTTGCGACCGTCATTTGCTTCCATCATCAAATAGTTCTGAACTTCTTGGTGCTGTTCCTGTGTAAACATTTTTTTTTAAAGAGCGATCACGTATTTCTTTTGCGTTGTGGACCTTATCAGAGCTTTTTAATAATGTGTTGTCTTAAAGCAAAAAGTATGTTTTTTTTTTATTATCGGAAAATTCCTACATTTTTACAATCAGTTAATCGAATTTTATTTTTAATTGTGATTTCTCTTTTTTTTGGTTTCACTGTTCCAGTCGTTTTTCTTTTAATTCATTCTTTTCTATATCTCATCACAGTCTTTTGTTTCTGTCTACAAATTTTAATTCTCTTTGTTTTTGTTTGTTTTTTTTTATAGCGATTTTGTTTTTTCTTTCAACTTCAGAGTTTCGATTTTCTTTGTACTATTTTTTCAAACTTTTCAAAGCAGTCTCTGCAAATATTTCATTTTGTATTTTTTAAAATTAAATTGATTTTTGATTTCTTTGCCTTTCATATTCCAATAAATTGGAGATTGTCATTTGTTTATTTATTCCTACTTGTTTCAATTAAAATCGGACACTTCTTTCATTCTGCAACTTTTTTTTCAAATTTTCTCTCGTCTCCTTTTAGGTTTATTTTGCCACTCGATCGTCTTCTGTTTCTTTTCAATTGAAACGTTTTTGTTTTGTCTTTTTCGTGTTAATTCAGCGTCGCAGTCTTTTGTTTTTCTCCAGAAGGTTTTTTCCCATTTTGTTTTAACGTTCGCCTTTCGTTCGTTTCGTAAAGATGAGTTTCAGGAAATTGTTAGTTGCTAACATAATCTTTTCTTGCTTTTTATATTCCGTTGGCGATCGTCCTTTGTCTGTTTATTCCTATTTGTTTCAACTAAATTGTCGCAAATCTTTTCCAATCTTTAGTTTTTGTCCTAAAATTTTTTCCTTGTCTCTCTATTTTTACGTTTCTTGCGTCGGTCGATTGCCTTTTGTTTTTTTTTAACTGGCATGTTTTTGTGTGTATGTTTTTTTAAATGCTTTAGTGTCTCATTTTCGTTTTAATCCTTCTTTTTCGTTCACTGCAATCAAAAACGATTTACAACAAAAGTTTTCAAAATTTTATTTTTTAATTCATGTCTTTCGCTTTTCCCTAGAAACTTTTACAAGTTTTTAAAAAGTTGTTTTAATTCCCATTTTGTTTTGATGCTTTTAAAATTAAAATGTTTTTGTATCGTATCATGATTTGTTTCTTTTTTTATTTAAAAAGAATTAAAATGAACACGCACTCACTCATTCACGATCGTCTTTTGTTTACTTACATTTACTTCTAATTCAGTTCAAACGCACTTAATTTTGTTATTTTTTTTTCTACTATTTTCTCTCTTGAGCTGCCTAAATACAGTGAATTTTTTTGTTTTTATTTAAAAAAATTAATGAACGGATAAAACAGCGACATCCTACGATCGCTTTTTGACCTACGTCTCTGCTGATGAAACCAAAAACAGGGCTGAAACAGCTGTACAGAGGCTGCTCCAGGTTTTCACTGCAATCAAAAACGATTTGCAACAAATTGTTTAAAAAAAATGAAAATGAGCACGCACTCACTCATTTACACGTCATTCACGATCGTCTTTTGTTTACTTATATTTGCTTTAAATTCAATTTAAACGGAAACGTACTTAATTTTGTTAATATTTTCTACAATTTTCTGTCTTGAGCTGGTTAATTAATTGAAATTTTTTGTTGGTTGGTTTGAACTCCTTTTTGGTAAAAAAAAAACAGGAACAAACAAACAGACAAACAAACATAAATATGTGTACAGGGTCTCCTTTTCAAATCGTGAACACCTTCTGTTGTTGATTAATTTTTAAAAAATTTTAATTAATTAGAAAAATTGAGATTTTTTAGATTAATAATAGTTTATTGTATAGGTGAGTAAAAATGAATTTCAGGAATTTGTTAGTTTCTAACATTGCCATTTTTTTTCGATGTGAAGAAATTTGAATGTTAAATTTATCTCTATTTGGTATGACAGAGGCCAAATATTTTCGTGTAAAGCCAGGTGGCAGTTCGGTCTATTTCTGAAGTCATAAGGTCAGGCACGTGGGCCAAGCTGACGACACAACTATTAGATTTTGGGTAATTAACAAATCGGCACCGTATCAAATGTCGAACACGCGCGGCGGTGACAATATGGATCGCTCAATAAATAACACATCCCGGCGCATTCATTAATTTAATAACATGAAGAAAATATTTCGTTGTCGTAAATTTAGAAAAGAAAAAACGTCTCGAAAAAACAAGGAATTCCTTTAAAAAAAAAGAAAAATTAAATCAAAACCAGATACAAAGTGATCAACAAGTATAACAGTTTGAGTTGGCAATATGTAATAATGAAGAGTACTTTCTTATTTAACTGTTTGTAACATTGCAACCGGATATGTTTTGTTGATTTATTTGACAGACATTTGACCCGGTTACAAAATTTTAGGTTATGTCCTTATAATGGTGTTTTCGATTCTCTTGCACTGATTGCATTCAGAGTATCTTCATCTCATCGTGTACGAGGTTAAAACAAGATGCAAATATTCTGAGTGCAATCAGTGCAGGCGAATCGAAAAGACTATTCGACTTTCGCTTAAAAGTTTGAATCGTGTTTTAAATAGTTTGGATCTGAATTTCGTAGTTGTTGCAACAAAACACCTAACTTGAATTTTTGATTGACACTTCATTTATATATAACCATAATTCAATCCAAATAAGTTTTAAAAATAGAGAGATTCTAAGAAAAGAATCAAAACACGTTTGGATCAGGATTTTGTGAGCAAAAGAAAGCAGCTAATAATATTTGAATTAGATACGTCTAAAGACACTTGTCAATAATGGCGGCTGTCACTGTCAAGTCGTCAACAATCGGAAGTTACTTCAGTAACCTCAAAATAAAATTCAGGATTGCCAACTCAAACGATCATTCTTTGTTTTTGGTTGCGCATACCCATAGGGTGAGCCAGAAATATTGTCGCCAGTTTGAATTTCCCGCGAATTCGACAGAATCATTTTTCTAGACGTGTCGAACAAGTTTCTTTGTGAATATCCCGATTTCTTTTTGTAACTGTCCTAAACCACTGTCGTATCCAACAGAATAACGTTATATTTCACCTGTAAATCGGAATTATTTACGCGTCGGAACAATAATGGCCCTGTCTGCGATATGAATCAATTAATCACGCACGTACTAAGTCCAACGATCCCCTATGATCCGATTATACGCTCCTACGGCTATTAGAATCCACCCCAGAGCTCCGAAACTAAACCATCACGCAAATAATATGAATTGGTCGTCACGTCGACTACCCCGGGATTCACCAAAAGAAAAAAAAAAAAAAGAAAAATAACCAAAATTAAAGCGTCAACTTTCGTGTGCTCGTTTGAAGTTGATTTTATTAAATATGATTTTTGCTTTCTTTAATTAACGGGCGGGCGGCAATCGGCGTGAAATCTGCAGAGGAAAGAACACTTGCTGCAGAGCACCCTTTTTAAAGTCGAAGGGCGGAGGGGTGCAAACTGCTAAACGCTAATAGGTATGACATGGCATGAAAATGTGATTAAAAGAGTTAAATGGACGACGAAGTGTTTGCCGAATGGATTTAACAGCCCCAGTGACTTTAAGGACGAAGATTGATGGACTTGTACCGCAGGTGGCTTGTTGGAGATTTTCAATATTAATACGAATATTAACAGTATTAGTCAGAATTAATTTACTGTATTTACAATAAGATGTACAGGGTCGACCGATTTTGATGACATTTCTGATAAAAGACACTTATTTTTAAGAGTAAGATTAAAAAAAAAAAACTGTAATCGCTGTATAAAGTTGAATTTTTAATTAAATTAAATTAAAATTAAAGACCACCGGCTGTTTTCATAATCAGACTTTAAGGAAGCTTTAATTTAAAGTCATTTTAGGAATAGGGAAACAAATGTTTTTTTTTTAGGTTAAAGTAAAGTAACTTTAAATTTAAAGTTACTCTAAAATGACTTTAAATTAAAGCTTCCTTAAAGTCTGATTATGAAAAGACATTTTAAATCCTTTAAGAGTTACACGGTGACTTCGCAAAATCCGCAATTTCCTAAAAAAACTTTTACAACTTTTATGATTACGAAAATTTTTGACATTTCTGATAAAAGATTTATTTTTGAGTTATATTAAAAAAAAAACTGTCCTCGCTGTATAACGATGGATTTTTAAATTAATTACAAAGACATTAAATTAATGACAGAGGCATCTTAAAACCTTTAGGAGTTACAGGGTGACTTGGAATATTCTGCAATTTTCTAACTACATATTTTGATTATGAAAATTTTTGATTTGTGTAAAAGCCTCTTCTCCTGACGTAGAATTCATTACTCTTTGTTACACGCAGTTTTTAGATTTGTTTGTCTAGAACATCCTGTATATTTCGCATTTTTGAAAATTAATTAAAATAAACTTTACGAAAATGTAAGAGACTTGGTGTGTTAATCAAAACGCGTGAAAGATTTAGAGCTTTTAATAATGTGTTGTCTTAAAGAAAAAAGTATGTTTTTTTTTATTATCGGAAACTTTCTTCTGCCTTTTGTTTTTCTCTGCTAAATTCCTACATTTTTACAATCAGTTAATCGTATTTTATTTTTAATTGTGATTTCTCTTTTTTCATTTCACTGTTTCAGTCGATTTTCTTTTACTTCATTCTTTTCTATATCTAATCATAGTCTTTTGTTTCTATCTAGAAATTTTAATTCTCTTTGTTTTTGTTTTTTGATTTTATCCGATCGATCGTCTTTTGTTTTTGTTTTTTTTTTTATTAAAATGATTTTTGATTGTTTTGCTTTTCACATTCCACTCACTTGGCGATCACGTTTTGTTTATTTAATTGTTTCAATTAAAAAATGTACGTTTTTAAAGCGGAAAACTTTTAAATTTTTCGTTTCTGTTTTGTTTCTTTTTTTTTCATTGCGATTTTGTTTTTTCTTTCAACTTTTTTTTGAACTATTTTTTCAACTTTTTCACAGCAGTCTCTTGTCTGTCTCCGGATATTTCAACTTTTGTATTTTTTTAAATTAAATTGATTTGTGATTTTTTTGCCTTTCATATTCCAATAAATTGGCGTTTGTCATTTGTTTATTTATTCCTACTTGTTTCAATTAAAATCGGACACCTCTTTCATTCTGCAACTTTTTTTTTCAAATTTTCTCTCGTCTCGTTTTAGGTTTATTTTGCCACTCGATCGTCTTCTGTTTCTTTTCAATTGAAACGTTTTTGTTTTGTCTTTTTCGTTTTAATTCAGCGTCGCAGTCTTTTGTTTTTCTCCAGAAGGATTTTCCCATTTTGTTTTAACGTTCGTCTTTTGTTCTGTTTTTTTTTTATTTTAATTGAAACGATTAAATACGATTTTTTTACGTTACATTCAAATTAGTTCACAAATGTTT
Source organism: Prosopocoilus inquinatus (assembly GCA_036172665.1). NCBI lineage: Eukaryota > Metazoa > Arthropoda > Insecta > Coleoptera > Lucanidae > Prosopocoilus > Prosopocoilus inquinatus. The sequence goes on from CM069873.1 coordinate 8,537,185, forward strand.
TCTTTCTTCATTTTTCTGCATTTCTTTTATTTTTTTAATTCGTGAATCTATTATGTTTTGTTTTATTTATTTTTTTATTTATATAAATTTTCTGCTTTTTGGTTTATTTTGTCAATTGATCGTGTTCTGTTTCTTTTCAATTTCTATGTCTTCTGTTTTCTTATTTCAGCGTCCAGGTTTCCTTTTCTTTTAAATTTTCCATCCCACTCTTTTGTTTTTTTCCCGGAAGGTCTTTTTCATTTTGTTTTCTTGGTTTAACGTTCATCTTTTGTTTTTAAATTAAAAGGACGGTTAAAATGTTTTTCTTTACATTTTGTTACATTCAAGATCGGTCACAAATGTTTTCCTTCTCCATTTTTTTACCTTTAATTCGTCAACTTATCATATTTTGTTTTGTTTTTCTTAAGAAACGACGTTTTATTTAGTTATTTAAATAAAATTCTTGTTTTTGTTTCTTGCATCTCATTCGCTCGAACATCTTTTGTTTATTTAGGTTGCATTTATTTGGTTCAAATGAAACGTACTTTTTCAAAAGTAAATTAAACGTACCTAATTTTTTTTTCTTCTCTTCTAATTACAGTTTTTTGTTTTTATTTTTACGTTTCGGTCGGCAATCGATTGGGTTTTGTTTTTGGTCTTTTTTTTTAAATTACGTTGTCTTCTGTTTTGTTTTACTTGCGCTTGTCTGGTTTTTCTTGAAATTTCTCTGGAAATTTTTTGTCGTTACACTTCTTCCTTTAAGGATTTTTTTGTTTAGTTCAAACGTCCTTCGTTTATTTTGTCTTCTATTATTACCTTTTTCTTGTTTTTCGCATTTCCTTCGCTTGTCGATCATTTTGTTGTTTTTTTTGTTTTTTTTTTAATTTTAATTAAAATGCGTGTTTTGTAAAGTCGGGAATTTTCTCAGTCGCCTGTTTTTCTTTACAAAGTTTTCCTCGTCTCCACCTTTACGTTTAATATGTAGGTCGATCGTATTTTGTTTCATTTTTTATTATGATTTCTCTGTTTCTGTTCTGTTTCGATTTTCTTTCGTTTATTATTTTAAATAATGTCTCTTAAGATTTCATGGAGTGGAGAGAGCAAGCAACTTTTGTTTCTCTCTGCGGTTTTCTTGTTGTCCCTCCCCCCATTTTGCATTCAGTACTTACCGGAATGCCCCGCTCCCCCTTAACAAACGAAAAATATCAAAACAAAACAAAAACAATTGCCTGCCAAATGGAAGTACGAAACTTGTAGTAAATTTTTGTCAAAAGGAATTTCCTAAAACAAAAAATAAAATTCAGGAAAGTTAAAATTTCTCTTTTTCTTTTGTTTTGCAGCTACTAGATTAGGACCTATATGTGGAATGTGTTGCATACCTATCATGGACAGATACTTGTTGAGAGTGGTCGACGTTTCGTATCACGAACGCTGCCTTCAGTGTTGCGCTTGCGGAGATCGCCTCTTCCAGACGTGCTTCGTAAGAGATTCTAAGCTCTACTGCAGATTGGACTACGATAGGTAAAATCATATGTTTTTTTAATTTTCTTTTTAATGAATAGATAAGACAGCGACATCCTACGATCGCTTTTTGACCTGACGTCTCTTTTTATTATTAACATTGTCTACTCTGCACCATTAAACTCGTTTTGGGAAACTCGGGGAAGCCCAGCACATTTGAATTGAATTTTTTGTAGAACTCGTTTCTCGAAATACAAGAAGAAATTGAAATTTCGGCTACATACTTTTTACAAAAACAAAATGAGACAGAAATTTGTTTAGGAAAGATCTTCAACATTGCTCTTTTGGCAAAAAATCGGAACGATATCTTATAGCATTGTTTATTGCTTTTATGTTTAATTTTCTGATCAAATGAATTAATTGCGTTACGTCATTGATTATCCTGTTGTTGTAGTCGATTGTAGTGTATTTTATGTTAAGTATTACCATAAGTGTATGTTTGGTTGCCTAATTACGGTGATTACTAGACCAAGGATGTTCACGTGTAACTAGAACACTGACTTACAACAAAATTTTATTAAATAGAATGAAATTAGCTCTTCTAATAAAGACAAACGATTTTTGGTATTTTGCTAAGTGTAAAAAGTCGTCTGTGAGTTTTGCTTTCGGAATTCCGTCTCGATAAATAGTTCGCAATAAAATTGAATCCGCTTCCGATAAATCTTAATAAATAAGTAGGCTTTTATTGTTCTCGGTTCCCGACGCTATTCCACCCACCATATGTGTGCCGGATTAGGGTAAACGGCAGCATATTGCCGGTTCTCCCCCGAGGCAATATGTTTTCGGTCGACGCGTGCCGTGGTTTATTTTATTAGGATCGCGCGCTCTGCGAATCCTCCGTCTTATTGAATCTTCAAATTTATATAATTTTTCTTTCTCGCTCTCTGCTTTTCAGAAATACGTAAGAAATTCGGGGAAGTTTTGCACTTCGTTTAATTTGTGATTTCGATTCCGGCATGCATCAGTTTTTTCGTGGCGGATACCGAATCGATGTATTAATTGCACATCCGGGGATTTCCATACCGGCATCCGTTTTGTTTCTTTTTTTTTTCGATCGTCTTTTGTTCTTTTTTCTTTTTTTATTAAAATGATTTTTTATTGCTTTGCGATTCACATTCCACTCACTTGGCGATCATGTTTTATTTATTTAATAATTTCAATAAAAATGTGTGTTTTTAAAGCCGAAAACTTTTCCATTTTTCGTTTCTGTTTTGTTTCTTTTTTTTCATTGCGATTTTGTTTTTTCTTTCAACCTCAGAGTTTCGATTTTCTTTGAACTTTCAAATTTTTCATAGCAGTCTCTTGTTTCTCTCCAGATATTTCATCTTTTGTATTTTTTAAAATTAAATTGATTTTCGATTTCTTTGCCTTTCATATTCCAATAAATGGGCAATTGTCATTTGTTTATTTATTCCTACTTGTTTCAATTAAAATCGGTCACCTCTTTCAATCTGCAATTTTTTTTCAAATTTTCTCTCGTCTCTTTTTAGGTTTATTTTGCCACTCGATCGTCTTCTGTTTCTTTTCAATCGAAACGTTTTTGTTTTGCCTTTTTCGTTTTAATTCAGCGTCGCAGTCTTTTGTTTTTCTCCCATTTTGTTTTAACGTTCGTCTTTCGTTCTGTTTCTTCTTCTTTTAATTGAAACGATTAAATATGATTTTTTTTACGTTACATTCAAAATGTCTTCTTTCTTCATTTTTATTTTTAATCGTATTTTATTTATAATCGTGATTTCTCTTTTTTCATTTCACAGTTTCAGTCGATTTTCTTTTAATTCAATCTTTTCTATATCTCATCACAATCTTTTGCTTCTGTCTACAAATTTTAATTCTCTCTGTCTTTTTTTTTCATTTTATCTGATCGATCGTCTTTTGTTTTTCTGTTTTTTTTATTAAAATGATTTTTGATTGCTTTGCATCACATCCCACTCACTTGGCGATCACGTTTTATTTATTTAATAATTTCAATAAAAATGTGTGTTTTTAAAGCGGGAAACTTTTCCATTTTTCGTTTCTATTCTGTTTCTTTTTTTTTTTTCGTTGCGATTTTGTTTTTTCTTTCAACTTCAGAGTTTCGATTTTCTTTGAACTATTTTTTCCAAATTTTTCACAGCAGTCTCTTGTTTCCCTCCAAATATTTCAGCTTTTGTATTTTTTAAAATTAAATTGATTTTTGATTTCTTTGCCTTTCATATTCCAATAAATTGGCGATTGTCATTTGTTTATTTATTCCTACTTGTTTCAAATAAAATCGGACACCTCTGTCAATCTGCAATCTTTTTTCAAATTTTCTTTCGTCTCTTTTTAGGTTTATTTTGCTACTCGATCGTCTTCTGTTTCTTTTCAATTGAAACGTTTTTCTTTTGTTTTTTTTTGTTTCAATTCAGCGTCGCAGTCTTTTGTTTTTCTCCAAATGGTTTTTCCCATTTTGTTTTATCGTTCGTCTTTCGTTTTGTTTCTTCTTCTTTTAACTGAAACGATTAAACACGATTTTTTTTACGTTACATTCAAAATGTTTTCTTTCTTCATTTTTATTTTTAATCGTATTTTATTTATAATTGTGATTTCACTTCTTTCATTTCACTGCTTCAGTCGCTTTTCTTTTAATTCATTCTTTTCTATATCTCATCACAATCTTTTGCTTCTGTCTACAAATTTTAATTCTCTCTGATTTTCTTTTTTCATTTTATCCGATCGATCGTCTTTTGTTTTTCTGTTTTTTTATTAAAATGATTTTTGATTGCTTTGCATCACATCCCACTCACTTGGCGATCACGTTTTATTTATTTAATAATTTCAATAAAAATGTGTGTTTTTAAAGCGGGAAACTTTTCCATTTTTCGTTTCTATTCTGTTTCTTTTTTTTTTCGTTGCGATTTTGTTTTTTCTTTCAACTTCAGAGTTTCGATTTTCTTTGAACTATTTTTTCAAACTTTTCACCGCAGTCTCTTGTTTCTCTCCGGATATTTCAACTTTTGTATTTTTTAAAATGAAATTGATTTTTGATTTCTTTGCCTTTCATATTCCAATAAATTGGCGATTGTCATTTGTTTATTTATTCCTACTTGTTTCAAATAAAATCGGACACCTCTGTCAATTTGCAATCTTTTTTCAAATTTTCTTTCGTCTCTTTTTAGGTTTATTTTGCTACTCGATCGTCTTCTGTTTCTTTTCAATTGAAACGTTTTTGTTTTGTTTTTTTCGTTTTAATTCAGCATCGCAGTCTTTTGTTTTTTTCCAAAAGGTTTTTACATTTTTTACATTCAAAATAAGTCACTAATGTTTTCTTTCTTCACTTTTCTGCATTTCTTTCATTTCTTTTAATTCGTGAATCTATTGTGTTTTGTTTTGTTTTATTTATTTATTTTTTTATTAATATAAATTTTCTGCTTTTAGGTTTATTTTGCCAATTGATCGTGTTCTGTTCCTTTTCAATTTCGATGTTTTTGCTTTTTTTTTGTTTCAGCGTCCAGGTTTCCTTTTCTTTTAAATTTTCCGTCCCAGTCTTTTGTTTTTCCCCGGAAGATCTTTTCCATTTTGTTTTTTTTTTTGGTTTAACGTTCATCTTTTGTTTTTAAATTAAAAAAAGGACGATTAAAATGTTTTTTTTTTTACGTTTTGTTGCTTTCAAGAACGGTCGCAAATGTTTTCTTTAATCATTTTTCTTACGTTTAATTCGTCAACATATCACGTTTCGTTTTGTTTTTTTTTCCTAAAAAACGATGTTTTATTTATTTTTTTTTAAATAAAATTTTTGTTTTTGTTTTTTTTTTCATCCCATTCGTTCGATCGTCTTTTGTTTATTTAGGTAGTATTTGTTTGGTTCAAATGAAGCGTGCGTTTTCAAAATTAAATTAATTAAATTAATTGCACATCCGGGGATTTCCATGCCTGGCATCAGTTTTCGTGGCGGATGCCAAATTAACTAATCGATTCGAATCGATTTATTTTCGTATCGGGCAAAGTTAAATTCGATAAAGTTCCTTCAATTTAAAGCGTAGAAAGCACGAACAAGATTATTAGATAAAATCGATTAGTGGTAGTACGTCTTTTTATAACGGGTGTTTAACAATCATTATAGTCCTGGGTGGCTGTGGAATCAATATTTTTTCAACAAGTTATCGTTTCAAATTCCAATAAAACATTAAATACGCAAACAAGAACTTATGTATTGTTTGATAGTCAATCAATTAAACGATATGGAGTAAGAATCGATATTTATGTTTCATTCCACAGCCACCCTGGACCACAGTAATTGTTGGACACCCGTTACTTTTTATTAACAGTAGGAAATGCGTGTAAGGAATGGAAATATTTTCTTTTTGGTTTATTCTCGTGTGTTTTTTTTTCTGCTGGAATTTTGGACGAAGGGCGTTGGCGACTCATTCATAAATTTTACCGGATAACACGTACGCGACACCTGTAACCCCGTTTTGCATTTACTACGCTACTACATGAGGGTAAAGTGGGGTGGATGGAGCTCACACATGACGGGTGATCTCCGGCTGCATCGCTTTTTCGCCGTGATATATAGTGGGCTGATCGTGTAGGGCAAATTGTAACTTCACCAGGGGCGGAGAGTGCCCCAAACGTAAATGACAGAACTGTACTTACAGACGACTAACGCAGAAACGATTGTAAATTATTAAAACGCATCGCACAATTATTGTATTTGCAGAATAAATGACAAATTTTTGTTCTGGCCAAAACTGATTATTAAGTTTTTGAATGTTGAAAGCTCGTTTAGTTTTCTGCAAATCTTCTTGAATTTTAGCAAAATTCATCTTTATTTTTAAACTAGTTGTATATTAAAAAAACAAGTCTTATGAAGAGGTTAAGGCGTTAAAAAAATCACCTTCTGGCTCGTTTTCTAAACTTGGAGGCGTGCACACTCAATTGTATACGTTTTTGTCTTTTGGATTTTTAATATAAAAAGGCGTAAAATTTGAGTTTTGTAATTCAAAGGATCTTAGGCAATTCTGCCTCATTATTTAACAGTTGGTCACGTTGATAGGCGCTTAAAATAATCATAAACAAATGTCATTTTGGAGGTTATGTTTATAATTTCATGGCATTAGCGGCACTCAACGGACATAATCGATTCACACTTGATTTACAATTAAAGCGAAGATTAAAAAGTCCCTATCTCAGTCTGGGACTTAACTAAGTGGGCGTGTTTTCCTTCTTTCGTAAACTACAAATTGCAAATTGCACCTAAGCGAGGATTAAAAAGTCCCCACCTTGGTTTATCAGTAGTTTCGCCTCACAATAAATTTAAGCTCTAGATAGTAACGGAAGCCTCCGCTGCGACGGTACTATTTCACTATTTCATCCTCGCTGTATTTATGATTGTAATTCAACGCATGTCAATCGATTCAACATCGATCGTACTATTTGATCCTCGCTGTATTTATGATTGTCGCTCAATGCATGTCAATCGATTCAACGTCGATCGTACTATTTGATCCTCGCTGTATTAATGATTGTCGTTCAACACATGTCAATCGATTCAACATCGATCGTACAATTTGATCCTCGCTGTATTTATGATTGTCGTTCAATGCATGTCAATCGATTCAACGTCGATCGTACTATTTGATCCTCGCTGTATTTATGATTGTCGTTCAATGCATGTCAGTCGATTCAACATCGATCGTGCAATTGCGAATCTTAAAAATATTACGATTCAATTGCAATTAAATATAACGTTGCGGTTTGTGCGTGCGAGTAATTTATTATTTATTTATTAGTGTATATTTTATTTCATTTTCGTTCGCTTAACCACGTAGCTAAAGTTGTGATTTTATAGCTGAAAATTTAAATACCAAAAATTATAGACAGTATCAAAAATGAGTGTGTGGCAAGGAAACTTCAACGTACCGCACGGATTCGCCATTGTTCAGAGTTTTCATCAATTTCTTTAAATCGATACAATTCGATTAATATCAATCGGTGCTGGCGGTTTGTTTGTTGAATGGCCTTATTTTCAGAGATGTCAAAAACACGTCAATTTGAAGGTTATGTTAACCAATTATTCAAATGTCAACGAATATAGCCACGTGTATTCTCGCCAACCTAACAAAATAAAATTTTGAGCGATTTCTGAACGTCGAAAGACTTGTCGAGTAACCAAAGTAGGAAAAAGCGTTTGATTTGTAATATTTATTGAATATTATTTCACTTCTATGTCACTCTATTTCGATTGTTTTTTTTTCTGGTATTTCTCGAATTCTGTCGTTGCTCTTTCATTTGCGTCTTCATGTTACTTTCAACGAATAAACTCCATTTTTCGTTTTTTTTTCTTTTTTAAGTTGGAGTTCTCAATCGCTCGTCTTTTCTTAATTTCGTTGTTTTTTTTTTGTTATCTGTCAATCTTAGTTGTCAGTCTTTCATTTGGGTGGTTTCTGAAATGTTTCAGTCACTAATTAGAATTGAATCGTCTTTTGTTCTTCGTTAATTTCACTTTTCGTGGCCCATTTTTTTTTAATCGAATCTTTGTCGATCAGAAAGGTCTACTTATATTTCTGTCTGTTTTGCCGTTCTTCAACAGATCGTCTTTTGTTTTTTCAACTTTCAATTGTTACACATCGACCCGATGACGTCATTGAATTTTTGGCTGACCTGTCCTTTAATTACACAAGTTTAGTCGTAGTAGTCTTTTGTTTTGTTTTTGTTTTTCTTTCGATCGACTTTTTCTTTAAGGCCGTTGTCTTCGATCGTTCGCCTTTTGTTTACCTAAACGTTCGAATCTGTCACTTTATGGTGGTCTAATTGTAATTTATTTTAATTAAGGCGTTTTTCTTTTATTTCCTTTTTCTTTGTCACCTTGATTTTAATTTTTCCCTTCATCGATCGTCTATGATATGATCATCGATTTGTTCCTGATGGACGTTATTCGACTTTGCCTTATTTACCTTTCGTCGATTTAAGTCGTAGATCGAAGTTATTGATGATAAGTTTTTCCTTCAACTGTTTTCCTAAATTTCAGACTTTATTTTAATTAATAATCTTCTTTCAGTCTGTCTCTTTTTTTCTCGTTTTTCTTTTGTCTTCTTTGTTTTTCTTTAGGTTTCTTTAATCGCCTTTGATTTTCTTTAGGTTGGCTCTATCTTTAAAGTCGTTTACTCCCATCGATCGTCTTTTATTTTCTTAAACGTCACATTCTGCTTGCTTTCTAAATTTCATTCCTAGATTGACATTGTCCTCCATATCATCCCTGATCAAAATTGTTTCTACTTTATTTTTTCTGTTTTTCTCTCGGCGTTTGTTTTTTGTTTTTCTGATTTCACCCCCTCCCCCTTTTGTTTGTCGTCTAGGTTAATGATCTTTATTCATAGCTCGAAGCCGGACTCTAGTTTTCCGTTTTTCTTTATCGAATGGCTTTGTCTCTTTTTTCTTTCGAAATTTGATCATCTTATTATTTGGAATCCGGGATTTCCGAGTTCTGCTCGAATTCCGCTCACCGTCGATCGTCTTTTGTTTTCTAAGTCTCGCCTTTCATTTTTTTTTGGACGTTCGTTTTATTCACAAGCAGTGTTGCCACATGTTAGCGTGCGGTTCCTCTTAAATTAGGGTAAAATTTTCCCAACAATTTTTGAAAAATATTCGCAATCTTCTCTGGAGGAGATATTTGTGAAGAATATTCAAGGGGGCGGGGGAGAGCTTGACCTAAACTTTTTCTTTTCAAATCTGGAACAAATTAAGAAACTGCAAATTGATAAACACGCATTTATTAAGAAAAGCGAAAAGAAATTTTTTTTCTGTTTTGTTTTATCGTTGTTCTTGGTTGCAGAAAGTCTGTTACTCTTTGATCTCTTTTAATTCCTAAAATTTAAATACTTTGGCCCCCACTTAAGAGGAGATGAAATGTCGAATATTAAAAACAATGAATGAAAGAGAAAAATTTCCCAATTCTTTCCGAAACTCAACATGAATTTCCCCATTTTGAGAAAAGGCCCTATCGCTCTATCCGACAACGGTAATTTACAAACTGAAATTCTTTTCTTTTCTTTTTTAATTGTTCTTTATCGATGAGTTTCACATTTCTTCCATTCTTGATAGTTTGTTTATTTTGTCCATGGGGGTTAAGTAACAGGAGGAGTAAGAAGCGAGCGAAAAACGAGCCGATTTTCGGGCGCGCACTCCTCTTTGTTGTATGGCAAAAACAGCACCAAAGAACACAATATGTCTGTTTGTTATCCTGCGCTAGTGTACCCTCACAGTATCTTCATCTTGTATTAATGTACAAGGTTAGAACAAGACACAAATACTTTAGTGTACACTAGTGCAGGATAACAAACAGACCTAATATGTGCGCGACGAAGTGTGCGTACTCTACACTCCGTTCGTTTTGCCATATTACAGGCTCGCGGCAGGACCGACTTTCAGTAATACACGTTATATGGCATGGCGTCCTCCATTTACTTAATCTTGATGATTTTGTCTTATTTTTCGTGATTTCTAGTAGAATGTTGTTTTAACTGAATTTAACTCTGGGAATTTTAATAGATCGCAATACTAACAGAATTCATATACAATAAAAAACATATAATAAGAAATTTTTGAGTGAAATAATAAAAACTGTTTCCCTGGAGCCGCCTCTGTCTCTCGGTGCACAGGCTGCGTGAAATTTGCAACACAAAGTCGCACGTGCGCCCCCGTCCGACCACCGCAATCATATTTTAATGCATTTTATTCATCTAGGAGTAATTTATTCGTTATGATTCAGCCATCCATCGTTGTTTAGTATGATTTAGTCGATGCCGATGTTGTTGATGATGATGGTGATGATGATGAAATTGCAAATTCCATATTTTCGCCGCAAGCCCGGCCGTAATTAGAAACATTTCACGCGATCGATTGCCGTTTTCAAAGGAAAACCCGACCGGCCGGCTCTTTGACAAAAACTCATTTCTCCAAGTTTCCACTTCACGTCGAAATCTTCAAATATTTGCTCTGGGTCGAAGGTCGTCCGAGTGACATGGATGCGGAAACTCGCCGCCTGTTTGGAAGTGTGGTTTTCGCAGGATTTTGAAAACTTCTGATGTTTCTATAACTCATATTGTCCATTGGTTTTCGATAAATATTCCTAAAACTGAACCAAACATCCCAAAATTTCAGTTTTTTTTTTGAAAAAAGTAGGAAATTAAAAAACTTGTTATTAAATACGATTAGGGACCCTAAAAAGTTCTTAGTTTTACTCGCTAACAATAATAAAATCGATGTATTTTCAAGCAAAATAATACTTAAGCCTGCCTTCTAAATTTATTATTCCATAAGCAAGTCAAATAAAATTCCCAAATACAGGAATGAAATCTCTGAGTTGGCAACACTACATCTGAGTTGCCAATTGAAACTAAAATACCAAACACAAACGCTGTCTAGATTGTTTTAAATCGCAACGCCTTAAATGTTAAAGATAGGCAACCCATCCTGCTTTAATGCTTCCAGTAAATTAAGAAAACACATTCCCCGGATCTGATTGACAGGTTGCCTACTCTAAATTCTTTAGGGGTAACGTCCTATTTAAATCGGGCAACCTGTTTTCGCTCAAATTTGAATTTGAAATTGAAGCAAACCATCTTTCCGTTCTATGGTAATAATGAAAAATTCTATTCGCGGTTATTTTATTTTATACAGAAAGTCTAATTTTTCGGGTGAAAAACAGTTCGTGTGTCACGCAGTCCCTCGGTTCGTTCGGACGTAAACAAACGCAGCACAGTCGATTTCGCCGGGGCCCCAAATTTGAAACTCACTGCAAACACCCAACCAAGTCACGTGTACCTCCAGGCTGGCATATTGAAGTTGTCGTCGGATGAATGCTGCGAGTGTGACGTTCCTAAGTAAACATCATCGCTGCGTTTCAGCTTTTGTTGAAGCGTGAGAATACACAAGACCTGTGATGGCCGCTGAAAGAAGAGATTTCTGCAGCAAATCCGCCCTCAATAAATGAAATAGTTTTTGGATAGTTTTGTAAACGACGAGTACGGTCGAAAGTAAAAAAAATAGTAGGCAATTACAGTTTCCTGTAATTTTTCTTTCCACAAAATGGTACCGTTTAAATACGACTTCGCAGATTTTACAAGTTTCGACCTTCTCAAATTTGGAAGGCTTCCAGACTTTAAATATCATTTGCGAAGTCGTATTTAAACTTTAAACAGTACTATTTTGGAGAAATAAAATTACAGGAAACTGTAACTGTTTACGTCTACTATTTTCTGTTTTCGTCTATAGTATTATAAATGCACTTATTATACGTATTACGAATGACTTATTCGGATCAACCGTGCTCAATTAGGTCACCATTATTAAATAAATAGTACATTCCTAAGCTAGAGTCTCGAAATATAAATAATCCGGTTTGAAACCGTGCTAAATTCGACTTTAGGTCTCCTAGGCATTGGCCTAAGAGAGGTTCTAAACGGTTTGCCTTAGGCCAGCGTTTCCCAAAATGTGGGGCGCGCCCTCCTGGAGGGGCGCGTAAGTCTTCCAAGGGAGGCGCAGCAGAATAAATCTAAAAACAAATTGCGACTAATTTATCATATTATTTTGTGCAAGAAGTTGCATATACATTGCGTTATTAAATTATTTAGATTAACTCTTGCTGTATAAAATAGCTTAACAGATTTTTATTGTCTTTGTTAGTAAGCTTTATTCTTTTGAACCTTCAAACGTGTTAAACTTGGGAATGTTTAGGGTATAAAACCCATAAAAGTTCAAAAATGGTTTTCACTGTGCAGCGTTAGGAATTTTGCAGCAAAAGTTGATCTAAATCATTCATTAACACATCGTATATTAATTGTCATAGGCACCGAATTTGTATTTGATTGAAACTAAGGTCTAGTTTTACAAATGAGGCTCAACTTTGAGCTGAGGCTTAAACCCTTAGCAACGATTATTTCAACAGTTGTTGTGAGTGATTTAAGCTTCGGCTCAAAGTTAAACCGTCATTGTAAAACTGTGCCTAAGGAGATTTTAATTTCTGGAATTAAAACTGACGTTTTGTTTGACAATCACAACCAAAATTTAATGCTCATGACCGTATATCTATGACGGTTATAAAATGGAATGAGGAGTCTCAAATATTTAAAAAATCAGTGTTCAAGTTTAAGTTATAATATCGACCGGCGTGGTGGTGGAGGGGAGGGGGCGTGAACCTTAACACAGCTCAAAAGGGGGTCGCGAAACCTAAAAGTTTGGGAAACGCTGCCTTAGGCGATCCACGTTTGTGGTTCGTTTCATGATTTTCTGTTTTTTGGAGGAAGAATTTAATTTTCCTCTTTACCCCCCACCCCGTCGTGATCCAATTGATTTTTATTGGACATGTCCCAAGTATAATATTTTTAGGCTGTATGTAAAAAAATGTCTGGGGTGTTCCGAAAGAATCGCCCCCGAAGAGCTGGTGATGCGCGCTTCTGAAAACATTTTCCACCTGCGCTGTTTCGTCTGCGTCGTCTGCGGCATTCGCCTCCAGAAGGGCGACCTGTACGTCATAAAACAGGGCCAGCTCTTCTGTCGCTTGGACTACGAGAAAGAAGTCGAAATGCTTCAGGGGTATGGACACGGTACGTCTCGCACGGGGGGAATCACAGATTTCACTCGACTATTCACTTTCTTGCAGGCGATTTTTTATGTGACGACTTGATCCAAACGGGTAGGCCCCACGACGGTAGGAGGGGGCCCAAAAGACCTCGGACCATCCTCACGACCCAGCAGAGGCGCGCGTTCAAAGCCTCCTTCGAGGTGAGCCCGAAACCCTGCAGGAAAGTCCGCGAGACTTTGGCGAAGGACACGGGCCTCAGCGTAAGGATAGTTCAGGTAAATTACGTTGGGGATGTTTATTACATAAGTATGGGGTTGAAGCGAAAAAAATGGCTTTGAACGCGACGATTTCAATGAAATTCCCTGCGTTCCAACCATACGCGAGTAATTGCATCGTTTCCGACAGGTCTGGTTTCAAAACCAGCGCGCCAAAATGAAGAAGATGCAAAAGAAAGCGCGACAGGACAACAAAGGGGGTAAGGATCTGGAAAGCGATGAAAAGAAATTGAACGTCAAAGAAGAGGAACAAAGTGAGTACAATACGGAATTAATTAATTTTTAATTAACCCCTTTGCGCGTCGAGTTCACGTTTTGTAACTAAAGTAAAAGGGGGTTGTTCTTCGTTTGATATTCTTTAGTTTCCTTTTTTTTTGCATTCTTTATTTGTTTAAAAAGAAAAAGCTGCATAAAATGAAGTCGCCCTAACGCGGAGGAGATCCTCGTCCTGCTTTCACGACGACGAATGGCATGTTTCTGTGGCGGAGTGCTTAACCCCATCACCATGGAAACGGGAGCATCCCTCTGTGCCGGGGTCGTGTTTGCCGGAAAGCTTACTCCAGACTGACACATGTACGCCGAAAATAATTAAATATCGGCGATCATCTTGCGATGGGAAACGTGACGCTTTCGTGGGGGAGTGTTTTTTGCCAAAAGAAAACAAAATTTCAGGTCCTCGAACCACGTTCTTCAACGACAGTTGCAGCGACAACGAGGCCACCGGAGACGCCGAGCGTCTGCTTCAAAGCGGCGTCGAAAACAAACATTTCCTGCAGATTAAGGAGGAGATTGACTCGCAGGATTCGTTCTTCAAATGCAGCAGTAACCTCAGCTTACATTCTTTCTCAGGTAATATTTTCTTTTGAGGGAGGAGGAGGAGGGGGAAGAGTTTATTCAAATTTTCTTTTTGGGGAAAGGGAGTTTACTAAACTTTAGATTGTTGCCATGCTATACTAAATTTCCAATTTTGTTTCAATCGATCGAGACTCACTGCAGTGTCGATAGGCTACAAATAAAGAGAGAGTGCAGGTCCTAAAATACCGTCTTGAAGTACATCTACTTCTCCTTCTCCCCTTGATTTTCGATGTAATTATATTCTCCACCCCCTTCCAGAATTTATTGTCTTTTCTTTTCTAATTAAACATTAATTTCCAAATACGGTTTTGATTTCCCAGGACGGTTTTCCATACCCTTTTCAGCCCATCTTTTTTTCTTTAATTTAATTTAAGTGGAATTAGATGTATTTCTTTAGAAATGAGGAGGAGGGGGTTACTCTTTTTAAGTACGATTCAATTTTCGTTTTGTGCCACCTTCAATCAACCCTTAGAGAGTTTTGCCTCAAATAGAATCCTTTCTGCCTTCAGGAATGGCCCATCAGAAACGCGAGCAAGGCTTCATAGGAATAAGCTTCCAACCTCCTCTGGACTCGGGCCAGAGCAGCGTCTTCATGACACCCCCTTTGGCTCATCAAAACGTACCCCATCACGCGGGTTTGAACCCCATCGACCGGCTCTATTCCATGCAGAACTCGTACTTCTGCGGTGAAGAGGAGTCCACCATGGAGCCATGAAGCCCTCTTCGTCGAAGAAGAGTTGTTTGGGGTTTGAACCCCATCGATCGGCTTTCTTCCATGCAGAACTCGTACTTTTGCGGCGAAGAGGAATTCACCATGGAGCCATGAAGCCCCCTTTTTCGAAGAAGAGTCATTTGGGGTGTGAATCCCATCGACCGGTTCTATTCCATGCAGGACTCGTAACTTCTGCTGCGAAGAGGAATCCACCATGAAGCCATGAAGCCTCCTTCTTCGAAGAAGAGTTGATCGGCTCTATTCCATGCAGAACTCGAACTTCTGCGGCGAAGAGGAGTTCAGCATGGAGCCATGAAGTCTCCTTCTTCGAGGTAGAGTCGTTTGGGGTTTGAATCCCATCGACCAGCTCTATTCCATGCAGAATTCGTACTTCTGTGGCAAAATGGAGTCCACCATGGAGCCATGAAGCATGCTTCCTTGAAGAAGAGCCGTTTGGGATTTCAACCCCATCGACCAGCTGTATCCCATGCGAAGAGGAGTCCACCATGGAACCATGAAGCTTCCAGATCGTCGAAGAAGAGTCATTCCCTACCCCCCCGCTCAAGACTGATTAGTCTTAAGGTTCTTGTGATTTCTTGAACATTGAATGCTTTATCGTTGTGCTTCACGCCAATAAAATAAACTATCGAAACTATAGTTCTCTTGTTTCATTTGTCTTCCTTTTCTTTTGGCCAAATAAGAAGAAGAACTGTAATCAAAATCGTATGTATAAGATACGAAGGTACATTCAAGAATTCTTCTGGACTCTTCTGATCGTGGTGTAGAAGCAATTAGGTCGTCGTCGCTTGCAAAAAAAAAAAAAAAAAACAGAAAAAGAACAAACAAAATACACTTGTCGTCTCGATTATTATTGCTATTACAATAAACGCGATAGCTTATCAGGCCGTCCACGATATCTGTTTATTTGCAGGTGTGTGTCCTGGCGTTCGGGAGAACCTGCACCTGAGTCTTAACACCTGATAACATAACGTTTGTTGATATACGCCTCTAAAGACCACCATAAATCATGATGGTGATACCCGCGCGTGTTTACCTTGTTATCCTTTCGCGTTGTACGTTTTTGTTTGCCCCAAATATTAATAACGACACGAAAAGAAAATCATCTATTATTATTGTTCGAGTGCGCCACTCGTCGACTGAGTAAACAGGGGAGGCAATTTTTTGAAAACTCATTACAATTCGTTAAGATTGTGGAAAGAAACTTTCCCTAATCGGTAACAGATGGAGATGGAGGGCTCTTGATCGTTCGATGTCTAAGTTATGGAGGAAGGAATAAAAAGGAGGTTTAGTGGCTTGGGTCGCATACAAAATTTAAAATGAAATGAAACGAGAAATCAATAATAAATTGACAATTATTGTATTTGAGGTTATGTTCGTGCTTTAAACGCAGAAATAAAATAAGTTTGAAGAAAAAAATTTATTGAAATTCCAATAATATCCAATGTAATGTCCAGTATCCAACATTTTTAATAAATGTCTCAATTTTGACACTCCAAGTTTTCAATTTCAAGCTGCAAGTCTGTATTGCCAACTTTATTGTAAATATCACCGTCTACTCTAATATTATAAATACCATTGATCGCACGGTATTATTAATAGCGTTTTCAATCGACTGCTTCCCATCTTGTTTTAATTTTACTTAAGAAAAAGACGGAGATATATTAGAGTGCTCCAGAGTAGCGATTCCCAAACTCTGCTCAGCCACATAGCCCTTTTTGAAGAAAAGTGACTTGTGAAGCCCAGGTAGGGATGTATATTTTTTAAATAAAATATCCATACTTTGTATCAATTGATATTTTTTTTAATGGGGTCCATACGATACTTGGCAGAAAAGTATCGAAACTTTGAAATATCGTATCGTTGTGCTGTCACAAGAATCAATAGAATTACAAACATTATCAATTTAAAGTCATTAAAAAATGTTATATCACAACGACGACTGCACGCTACAAATTAATAAAGCCAAACTTGGCTACGTGCATAACTACGAAGTTAAGGGCTTCGACGAAGCAAAACCAACAAGTACGAAAAAAAGCCAACCGTGTATACTGTCACGATTACGGAAAATTTGAAAACCGTATTTAATTAATTTAAAACGTATTTTTTTTCAATGCAATACGAGTTATTTGCTGACAAGCGGTTTGCTGGTGCAACGACTCAGGCGATGAACTTGTAGCGTGAATCCGCAAACTTGCAAATACGCAAATAACTAGGGCATTGTTTAAACACAATCAATTAATTCACGATTTAATAGAAATGACGATTGAAAACAACCTGAAAATCCTGGCATCACCTTTTCAGCAACCACGCAAAGTACGGGGTTCAATTAAAGTTTTGCGGAATTTGGTCATGACGTCAGGTACGTCGGTAGTATAAAAGTTGTGCGTAATTTGTACAAAATATCAGTTAATCTGATCGTCGTCGTGGGATACAGTTATCTGTATTTCTGACCTTTAAACAATAAAGGTAATCCTTGTCGTTTTAATGAGTTAGTTTGCAGTTTCCCTGTTACTCCCTTTTCACCCCCAAGCTACGCAACCACCGCGTCTGGACACCGACAGCTCGTAACCTGCTGGAGACGACCGACGCGTGACAATATAAGATGATATCAGTATATAACCAATGATGTCAAATGTCAAGTGTGAACGTAATTTATATTTCCGTCGAGTAACAAGTGGACAGAAAAACGTAAATTGCAAAGAATCAGATGACACTTTAAACTAAGGCGTCGCAGAGTTTTACGATCAGTCTCGACGGTTAATTCGATTTAATTCCCACGAAATACGGTGAAATTTAGTTACGGTCACTTCCAAAAGATGATGCAACCAAGGCTAAAGGTACAAATAAAAAGCTTAACTTGAAGCAGTTATAATGGCCGGAGTGTTTTGAGATGCACAAAAAACAGTCTGCGACTTGCACCACAAAATTAGTTCGAGGCGTGGGATTGTGCAATTTGTGTTATAAAAATCATTCTGCGATGAAAATGATGATAAATAAATAATAAAAGCAAGCGAGAAACCACTTCGTTCGTCGTTCACTCGATAACTATTTTTTTTTATAGTAGGTTTGAGCTTTTGTCATTAATTTGGCGATTGCGATACTTTTCGATTCTCAAATGAAAGTATCGATACTTTCAATTGAATGTTTTAGTTGGAAAACTTGCGTAAATTTACTTTTTAGTAGATGATAGCATTGGTTCCCAACTATGTCGATATTGACCCCAAGGGGGCGATGAAAACTTAAAAAGATTCAAACAGGGGTCAAGTAACCTCCAAGGCTCTTTTGGCGGTCGACGAAGCTTTGGCTTGGCAGAATGAGTCGACTTAATAAGTTATATTTCCTCTGATTTTAATTAATTTGCGTTAATACAACTAACACATCATAGAGGGACAGAGCCCCATTTGAAAATTCTTTTGTTTTTATGGAAAATAAAATAGTGATTAAAGAAAACTCAAAAGCCAAAGTTGGAAGGGAGAAGCTTTTGATGAGGACGTTGAGAACATACGCATTTAAAATTGGATTAAATTAGTTTTTCCTTTTTAAGGAAAGAGATAGATGGCATCCCCTCACAAGTTTTAATCCTAATTTTTCGATTTATTTTTACTAATTGTTACATATTTAAGACAAAATCGCCTTTTTCGAAAACGAAATTCGAATGAGGCGGCTCCTTCAAATTTGAAATAACTGTCATTTTTGGTCAAGAGATGGCGCTCCGAATAATTCCCATGACGCACGGCGCCTTAATTTTAGATTTTCTATTTCATTTTCAAATTAAAAAAAAAAAACATTGCGAAGCACGGTTTTGCTGATAACGTCAGTGTGTTACAGGAAAACTCGATTAAAATAGTTTTCCTTTTTGGCCAACAGATGGCATCCTGAATAATCCTTGTCACACTTTGATCCTAAGTTTTCGATTTATTTTTTCTAATAATATTTAACACGAAAACGCGTTTTTCCAATGAGAATTTCCGACTATTTCAAATTTGAAATAATGAAGCTGTCATTTTTGGCCAAGAGATGGCGCTATGAATAATTCCCATGACGCAGGTCGCCTTAATTTTAGATTTTCCATTTAATTTTCAAATTAAAAAAAAAATCATTGCAAAGTTACAATTACTGAAAAATTCGATTAAAATAGTTGTCCTTTTTGGCCAAGGTCACCTTTTGATAGTTTTCGATTTATTTTTGAAAATAATTACGTTTACTGATAACATTTATGTCGAAATTACGTTTTTTCGAAAACGAAATTCGAATGAAGCAGCAGTTTGAAATTTGAAATTATGTAACTTCCATTTTTGGTCAAGAGATGGCGATCTGAATAATTCTCACGGCGCCTTAATTTTAAATTTTCCATGGAATTTTCAATTTGAAAAAAGCAAAAACATTAGAAGACAGAAATTTTGCTGAGAACGTCGACGTAAAGATGAAGAAATGTGGAATTTCGATTAAAATAATTTTCACAACGAATGACAGATGGCACTCCGAATGACTCTCACTCACAAACGTGATTGTACATATATTTTAGATTTAATTAAAAAAAAGAAAACTATTTTTACTGAGAAGACGTAACCGTATTATGGGCATTTGATTAAATCGAAACGAAGGTATCCGTGTTCCGATACCCGAAAAATATCGATACTTGTAAAAGTATCGAAGCATAGCGTGCATCACTAAGCCTAGGATATGTTTATGTCTCTACAAAACATTTTAGTACACACGATTCCGAACTTTTTTGTCATTTTCACATGCAGCCCCTGTGAATCAATCGCAGAACCCAGTTGTTTTGGAACCGCTGCTCTAGAGCAATGAATTGAAAACGCTATTAAATTCACATTCACATGTAGCAAGTTCATGGCATTATGCTTTAAATCCAAATTCAAAAGTTTTTGAACTTGATTGCGAAAACTTTGTATTTAATTTTTTTATTTAAACGTTAAGTTAAATCTGAAACGAATGATTTTTTTCTTTTTTTTTATTCTCCTAAACTCTCAGAAAAAAAAAAATAGAAAATAATTACTAGCGAACAAATACATAGAAGTGTTTGGGTCGGCACACTCACATTGCAATCGAGGGTGCGCTTTGATGTTGCACCATCAGGAGTAAATTGGTCCAAACGCTTCTAAAATACGACCACCGAATTCATTCCAATAATTGTTTTCCGAACTATATTATCCCCCTTTTATTGCATTGAAAAAATTTTCTACTAGGAGTACTTCTTTCGAATGGTATAATTAGTGGGCCAGATAAATAATCGCTGGCAGCAGTAAAGAGTCGACGGCGACGTAAGACGTGTAATGGTGAAAGTTGAAGGCATTCCGAGGGGGCGGATTCCTGCCCCCGAAATCCCGCGGACAGCAACTCAGGGTGGCTCGAGAAGAATGCTCGGATCAGCCCGATATTAGATTCCCCGCGCATAGCTGCCCACCCGTCCCTATTTTTCCTCCGACACTGCGATATATCTGCCACTGTTGGACAGAATTCTTATTCCGCTGAAATTCTTTCCTCTTTCCTGACCTTCCATTTCCAGGCGCACCGAAAATATATATTCAGATTCTTTTGTGCGGACGTCGACGACCAATTCTACTTTTTCGTTTCGCATAAAAAGGAAAACCTTAACACCCCTTCGAATAATAAAGAAAGAGGACGACCACACTGTCTACTTATTTTATTTACTTCAGAGCATGAAATAGTTTTGGTCTGTCGTGGTCTTCTGAGTTGGTGTAGGTGGGTAAATAGGGCGAGAGGTCTTTCCCATTAAACCGGTAATGGTGTTCGACGCTAATTCCAGTTTATGTTGTCTACGGAGACCCTTTTCAATAACCGAACGTAAGCTAATACTAAACACGACCCCACGTTGTGCAACACTATCATTAAGCATTGTTTGGTTAAGTTTGCTTGTCCCTCGGCTCCTTTTATAATAGCACCCATAATAACTTTGTTGCGCGGAAGACCAAAATAGACTGGATCCTGCAAATTCGGGGAGGCCCCGAAATAAATCGAAGCACCTACCCAGGTTTTATGAAATTAAACATATAAATTACCGCCCCGTAATTCAACGAGGGACGTAAACGCTCTCCGGGTTCAGTCAGAGAAGGCGCTGGCTGATATTGTGTTTGTCACTTGTCATCGAGCTCTAAACGGCCGGCAGTAAAGCCCCGGAGCTTAGGAAGGCAGAGCTATTCGTTCTCCTGCCTTCACCACTTTTACCTGTTTATAAAGGATAATAAAGCCTTATTGCAGTCCCGACATGGCGCCGTATTTTCCCTTAACCTCCGTCGGTTCCTGCTTTAAGTGCTCGGCGCCGTCTTCCCGAGGAAATAAGAAAACGCTCGCAGAGTTACGAAGTCGTTAATAATTAGCGGGGGGGAAATGTGGAAACTTAATTAATGATTGTTGAAATTTTCCATGGCTCTCACATGTTGATGATAAGCTAAACCAGACCATCAGAAAGAATCCCTTATCCTTATTTATAAGAAGCATTCTGAGATAATTAGGTTTGGGCCATTGGGCTTGCAGCGTTTCGCTCTTTAAGATAATGATTTCTTCTTTCCTCAAAGTCGTTAATAATTAGCAGGGGGGAAATGTGAAAACTTAATTAATGATTGTTGAAATTTTCCACGGCTCTCACATGTTGATGATAAGCTAAACCAGACCATCAGAAAGAATCCCTTATCCTTATTTATAAGAAGCATTCTGAGATGATTAGGTTTGGACCATTGGGCTTGCGGCGTTTCGCTCTTTAAGATAATGATTTCTTCTTTCCTCAAAGTCGTCGTTAATAATTAGCAGGGGGGAAATGTGAAAATTTAATCAATGATCGTTGAAATTTTCCACGGCTCTCACATGTTGATGATAAGCTACATCAGACCATCAGAAAGAATCCCTTATCCTTATTTATAAGAAGCATTCTGAGATAATCAGGTTTGGACCATTGAGCTTGTGGCGTTTCGCTCTTTAAGATAATGATTTCTTCTTTCCTCAAAATCGTTAATAATTAGCAGGGGGGAAATGTGAAAACTTAATTAATGATTGTTGAAATTTTCCACGGCTCTCACATGTTGATGATAAGCTACACCAGACCATCAGAAAGAATCCCTTATCCTTATTTATAAGAAGCATTCTGAAATAATTAGGTTTGGACCATTGGGCTTGCGGCGTTTCGCTCTTTAAGATAATGATTTCTTCTTTCCTCAAAGTCGTTAATAATTAGCAGGGGGGAAATGTGAAAACTTAATTAATGATTGTTGAAATTTTCCACGGCTCTCACATGTTGATGATAAGCTACACCAGACCATCAGAAAGAATCCCTTATCCTTATTTATAAGAAGCTTTCTGAAATGATTAGGTTTGGACCATTGAGCTTGCGGCGTTTCGCTCTTTAAGATAATAATTTCTTCTTTCCTCAAAGTCGTTAATAATTAGCAGGGGGGAAATGTGAAAACTTAATTAATGATTGTTGAAATTTTCCATGGCTCTCACATGTTGATGATAAGCTACACCAAACCATCAGAAAGAATCCCTTATCCTTACTATTTATAAGAAGCATTCTGAGATGATTAAGTTTGGACCATTGAGCCATTGAACCATAATGTTTTCTTTTCTCAAAGCTGAATGGTATATGGGAGGAGGGAGGTGATAAGAGTGGTACACGCGTCAGCTATATGAGAAACAATCTTTGTTCTTAATTCTAAGAAACATTCTAAGAATCGGTCATCACTCTGTCATCAATCAATCGTATTTAAGTCCGCGTAGAAAAATTGATGTTCAAAGTTCAGGTTTCTCGCCAAACTTGGTTTACGAAAACAACTGAGGAATCGAAATCAAAGGATCTTCGTAACACCAAGATGAAGTTCAGACAAATTCACATAAGAATTCGCATGCATTTTCTTTAGGAAAATCATTCTACGCCAAGCGAGGTCCTACTCTACTCTGGCGGATTCCAGGACTTTCGCCCACGATCATCTCCACTGAGCTGGTCATATCCTGTGCTGCACAAAAAATGGAATTCAATATTTAATTTAATTTATTCCGATCTGCGATGATAGTCTTTCCTTTTACGATTACGACTCCAGCTTATATAAGCAGGGCATCCGATTCGCACAATTTTTGTTTTTGTTAATAATTCTCGCACATTCCAGACGTTATGTTACAAACATCAAACTTCTGCCGAGCTTTAAGTTGAAGATTGCTGCTTGCGAATCTTTGCACAGGCGAAGGATAAAACCAAAGTAACGTTAATTAGAATGGGAGCTAGCCCCCCCCCCCCCCCTACCCCCTAGCGGAAAAAACCGAGTTGAAACGTAGTAGCGGGAAATTGTCATACGATTGTAATTTTAATAACAATAAAGCCGACGATTGTGCAGACAGTCGGTTTTAGCTTATTGAGAAGCTCGCGTTTATTTTCGTCACTGAATTTATCCTTATTTCCTGTTTAATTTTACTCATTGTCAGTTAATTTTCTCAAAGTTTGATTTTGCAAATGAAAATATTGCTTGATGGTGCGTGTAATCGCTAAAATTTTCATTGTTTTGAAGATATTGTAAATGTCGAGTCGAATTATGCAAAAATTTCATTTGGCGTTGATTAATATATAATTCGCCTGTTCCTTTTGTTTTTTTCTGTTAAATTCATAGTTACTTTTATGATTCTGTTGTCTCTACAAACTTCTTCTTAATTTATTTCTTTTTATTAGTATATTTGTTAGACTTATCATTTTTTTTTTATTTATTAAGCTCTAGTATCTATTCTAGTAAGAAAACCTTAGACAGAATCAAAGTTATTTTCCATCGAAAAGAGAAAGAGAGAGAGAGAGAGAGAGAGAGAGAGCAGGGGAGGGGTGAAGAACGGAGCTACAAACATAACAAGCTTTAGACTACAACGACACTATTCTGGTATTCGTGTGAAAAACTTCCGAGAAACACATTTTCGGCTTTACCCTCAAAACAGGCTACAAACTAGAAGATAGTCTCCCAGGCGAGACTCCTTTGTCTAAAAAGAGTAAATTGGGTGGTGCAGAACGGAGCTGTAAACGAGACAAGCTTTAGGCTACAACGACCCTGTTCTGACATTAGCGTGAAAAACTTCTGAGAATGCATTTTCGGTTCCATTTTCAAAACATGCTGCAAACTAAAAGATCGTATCCTCGGCGTGGCTCCTTTGTCTAAAAAGAGTAAATTGGGTGGTGCAGAAAGGAGCTGTAAACGAGACAAGCTTTAGGCTACAACGACTCTGTTCTGACATTCGCGTGAAAAACTTCTGAGAAACGCATTTTCGGTTCCATTTTCAAAACAGGCTACAAACTAAAAGATCGTCTCCCAGGTGAGGTTCCTTTGTCTAAAAAGAGTAAATTGGGTGGTGCAGAAAGGAGCTGTAAACGAGACAAGCTTTAGGCTACAACGACTCTGTTCTGACATTCGCGTGAAAAACTTCTGAGAAACGCATTTTCGGTTCCATCTTCAAAACAGGCTATAAACTAAAAGATCGTCTCCCAGGTGTGGCTCCTTTGTCTAAAAAGAGTAAATTGGGTGGTGCAGAACGGAGCTGCAAACGAGACAAGCTTTAGGCTGCAACGACCCTGTTCTGACATTCGCGTGAAAAACTTCTGAGAAACGCATTTTCGGTTCCATCTTCAAAACAGGCTACAAACTAAAAGATCGTCTCCTGGGCGTGGCTCCTTTGTCTAAAAAGAGTAAATTGGTTGGTGCAGAACGGAGCTGTAAACGAGACAAGCTTTAGGCTACAACGACCTTGTTCTGACATTCGCGTGAAAAACTTCTGAGAAACGCATTTTCGGTTCCATCTTCAAAACAGGCTGCAAACTAAAAGATCGTCTCCTGGGCGTGGCTTCTTTGTCTAAAAAGAGCAAATTGGGTAGTTTCGTTGCAGGTCAGACCAAAAAGTTTTTGAGCGTGAATTCATAGTTTCCACCCCTTCCTAACTACCCACGACCATTACATTCAAACCAGTCTGAAACATAACCAAGGACAAACTAAGATTTTTTAAAATCACTCGATGAACGGACGACAAAATACACTTCGGATTTCTAATTTTATTTGCAGCTAGGTCCAGTTCTTTCTTCCGTCAAAATTGAATGGTATGTTGGACGGGGGTGTACAGGAGGACTAGTCCTTTCACTCCCACGTCTTTATCCTAACGGTGAATGTGTGTGGGCTTATGCCAATGCGAATTAAGCCTCGCATGAAAATGATTCCGGACATTGCCTAGGCACATCAGCGTCGCTGGCGTCGCAGGATTATGATCGGCGCAGCGCGTGCCGCCATTTACATGTGAATCATGCCGCCAGTTGTGCATTACTGCGACTTCGCTCACCCGGAGAATTTTAATAGCCCGGATAAATGGTTGGGGTGTCAGACCGCGCGCTCCTAGAAATCCTGAATGTCACTTTCGATATTAAGGATAACGTATTAGTCGAAATTATCGGACGCACAGACCCTACAAAGACTTTCTTTTTTTCCTCATCTTGGCTTCTAGTTTGCTCCTTCTTGAATGTAACAATGTAGTATGGTTTCATTGAAACCTAAGAAGAACAATCAGCATCTTCAATATGATCGCTGTGATATGTGGAAATTGAATTCTTTCTTTGAGTTGTTTGAAGAAGTTGATTCTGTCTTGTGGCTTTCACCAAGATACTTATGGCAACTTTAAGATCCCACCGCTGCCACCATATGTTACGATCGAAGGTAGTTAGAAAACGGCATACAGAAATATACTCATCCTAAAAAGTCTTTACTTAACGAAGCCACCCAATTTACGCTTTCCAGCCATACTAACTACCTCCAGAAGACGATTTTTTTGTTTAGGTAGGGCCAAAAATTCGTTTCCCAAAAGTTTTTCACACGTAAGCCAGAATAGGATCGGGATCGTTGCAGCCTAGAGATTGACAAGCTTTTTTCTGTCGGTCACTCTTTCTCAATGATTGAAATATCGCGATTCTCTTCTCAATTTTTCTTAAAAGAAAATTTTTCACAGCACACCGGGAAAAGCTGTTCGCTTTTCTTCGCGATTAAAATTAATTGATTGAACTAAACAGAAAATAAGGATTGATTTTAAGAAACCTTAGTCACCGAGGACTGGATTAAACGCGAGCTTTTCAATGATCTAAGCAAATGGCTTCTTGCCCAACTGTCAACTAGTTATAACAACAACGAAAAGAAAATTTCTCGCAGCACACTGGGAAAAACAGTTTCCTTTTCTTTGTAATTGATAAATTCGCGAAAAATTAAATTATCAAATTAAAACGCGACTGACTTCAAGCTCAACTGTCAACTGGTTATAACAACAATGGAAAGAAAATTTCTCTCAGCACTCTGGGAAAAACAGTTTCCTTTTCTTTTTCATTAAAAAAATTAGCGGAAAATTAAATGATTAAATCAGAACGTGAATTTTTCAATAAGCTACTAAAATCCACGAAGCAACCGGCTTCTTGCCCGACTGTTAACCAGTTAGTTATAACAACTACAATCACCTAAGCAACACACTTTTCTCCGCGGCTATACGGATTTGCCAAGGTTGGTAGAGCTGGACCGGGTATTAGAAGGTTGCCTTGATCAGGGGAGGGTAAAGAGGGTACGTAGCATTAAGAAGAATTAGTAATTGAATTAAAAGCATTTGCTTCGTTTTATTTATCTAGCCCAGCAGGAAATTCTGAAAGCTTATATTATGTTCGGTGCATGATATTAACAAAAGATTCTTACATTAATTTGAAATGTCGTTTATATATGCTGGCATCGCAAATCTCAATGAAAAGTTTGTTTTTTTTTTATTTCAGGCCGATGGTATGATTAATAAATTCAGTTTTCTCCACCCTTATTAATGGAAATAGATAATAAATCTAAAATGAAAATTGTGCAGAATTAATACAATTTTCTAATGGCGCTATCAAAGCTGCATCTTATTCTCAGAATTTTGTTAGTAAAATTATTTTTTATTGTTGAATCCATTGATACGCGCCCCCTTGCGGCCAACTCTGATACTTAAAAATATTTTCTTTGAATTTTTCTTGGTCACTTTGACTGTAATTTCTTTTCTCCCGAAGCTGTAGGTATTACGGTTGGCTATATATACCGCTGGTCGCCGTTCAACTTGAGACACCCGGTATAGTTTTTTTTGCTTCTCTTTTTATATATTTTTTTAACATGCCCATTAAAAGTAAATTTTGATAATCGCAATACTCTTTTTGTTAACATTTTTGATGTTCAGCCTTCCTACTCTTGCTCTAAATCGGGGATACCCAACCTATTTTAAGCGTTGGCCTCCTAGAAAAGAAACTTTTCATTTTCTTTTGTAACTGTTGAGCAAATACATAATATTATTATTATTAATTATTACTGTAATAATGTAAATTTAAATCGATAACTGCAGGAACAATATTAAGCTTACATATTTTTTGTTGTCGTTAAAATATTCTTCGATTTAGATCAAAAAGAATTTTTCGTTTATAGTTGGGAATCCAGAGGATAACAATCAAAATTAACAATCAGTGACGAACGTAAATTAAGAAGTTTTATGCTTAGTTGTAAGCGTGAGTTGTAATGAAAACGCCCTCTATTAGCCACTTAAGAAATTAATTTTGGTTTTTAGTAAAATTATCAATCAGCATAAGTCTTTTGAATCTAAGGCAGTTAAGAATGATCTAGTTTAGCTAAATTAACGCGTCACATTGAAGCGCGCGCCATCTACTGTCTAAAAAGAAAACTAATTTAATGGAACATCCGTTAATGCTTTTTCGATATTATATTCTCAGTAAAAGCAATAATTGGGGGACTATATTATCCGTTTAAAGTTGCAAAAAATGCATAGCTATAAAAATAAGTCGAGGTTTTGCTGTGTATTTGACAGCTTCTTCCTAAAAATTATAAATTTCCTCGAAAACTTGTCAAACCACACAATAAAATTCTGAAGTTTCGGCACAAAAGAATTTATATATTTTATAGTGAACACAATGTTATAAATGTTATAAATTAAATCAAAGACGTAACCTAAGCTTAAAGAGTTACTAAAGGGTCACCCCAGAACGCCATCTGTTGTGCGAAAGCGAAAAATATTTTAATTGAATTTCCTTCACGACGTTTCAGCAACGTCCCTTCCGTCTTTCTAATTTTTTTTGCACAGATATAAAATTCGAATCCTTACTGGGATGATGTTCTATAATAATTAACAACTAAAGATGGATTTTCTTTTGTTTCTACAGTTTGCGATCTTCTGATTTTGTCTCCAATATTTTTCTCATCTTCCACTTATTATCTTCTCTCGTTCCGTTTCACGGTAACATTTAAGGTATTCGTTAAATGATGATTTTAAATATTTTGTTCGATTTATTTTGAACGAGGCGGCAACAAGCGCGTGTGCATTGACGCATCACTGCAGTGTTAAACGTTTGCCGCTTTGTTTGTATTTAATCGAACAAAATATATAATTCCGTTTCCTGATGATAATTGAATACATTCGAATCAATGGTTTAATTTCAAGCAAGTTGAAAATTGCTTCGAAATTCAACCAAACCCTCAGCATAACCTTCGTTTGGTGAATGGCTGATTTCGAATGGCTTTGAACAACTTTGAACAGTTCACCATCCGTTCGATTTTCGTCGAGTTCATGTGGTATTATCAAAAAAAACATCGAGCTTACCAACGTATTCAAGTCGCCTTAAGGTTCTATTTCGAGATACAGTAAGAACTAAGATTCTCAAATCAATTAATTTACATTGATGGACTGCACTTTGCAAAAGGCGGTCCCACACGGTTTGATTTGTACAACAGGTAACAATCGGAAACGATACAATCTGGGAATCGAAGGGAAAGTTTTACTCCTTGCTACCTTTAGACGAATGGACTTAAACATCTTATATTGATTTTACAGGTTTTTTTGCTGTTGTTGTTGTTGTTGTCCATTAGGTTTGACTGATGATAAATGGCTTTCGTGTACGTCAGTCTGTTACATCCACGCATTACAGAAAAAAAAATACTTGAAATTCTGTGTTTGGCTTGTTGCGTTCGGGGAAGTTTACAGCATGTGAATATCGGAGTTTAATTAGTCGACGAGGGCGTTCGATGGCCACTTGAAAACTCAATATTGATATACGATGCCTGGATGAATCTCAAAAGAATCATCCGGCCAATTTCGATATTTGCCGAGCACAAGTGACGCCCCTCGCGCGCTCCCGCTATTATTGCATTCTGCTCAGATAAGCCGCCCTTCGACGGGGAACTTTTATAAACATTCTTTTAATTTTGATTGCGAGAGAAGAGAAGATCCTTTGCCCACCCATCACGGTACGAATCCCAATCCGTTGGGATCATTGTTTACACCAAACAAAAACTTGTATGACGTAAGGTGATGTTGTACACACTGTCGTCTCTCATCTGAACGCGACCGGTTGTAAATATGGTTGTTTTATTAAAAAAAAAAAACAAAAATTATAAGATGGGTTGCCCACCCATCACTGCACTGTATTAATTCATAATTGCTTATTTAGATCAAACAAAAACTTGTATGACGTAAGGTGTTCTGATAGGTGTTGCTCACACGTCTCTCATCCGAACGCGACCGGATGTAAATATTTGATTGTTTTATTAAAAAAAAAATACTTTATCAGAACCGTTGTTGGGCTCTTAATCCCGAACCGGGCGGGTAAATAGCAGATATCAATTATTTAATTAAACGCTATAAATCGTCGATTTCGATAAGATTCGATAAACGCCGCTTCGGGGAAAAACAACAACCGTCCAAATTAACTTTCTCGAGTGCCTCCTTCCCAAAACGCAAATTTAATAAAGCATATGTTAACGCGTCGGCGGTTAATAAGAACTCAATAAAAGAACTTGTCATTGTTATTTTATTGTCCATGCAAATACAGAGGCTCGACATGAGGTGAATGTGGGGAAAAAAAAAACAACGAAGGTGGAAGTGTTCGTTCACATCAGATCGTTTAATATCTCTGTTTTGAACACATCAGATGCTTCAGTGAACAGCAAAAAAGGCAAATGAAAATCGTTGTTCAAACTTCAGTCATTTTATACCACACAAGAGCATTACACGTTAATGCACTTTCAGGTTAGCGAGATTCAACTGTACTTAGATGGTATGGTTCGACGCAGACGTATAGTTGTGGACAGAAAATTTGGGACACCAATGTCATTCCATTCCATTCCAACACCATGTGAATCAGCCTTTAGAAACCAGTAACCTCCCTTTTTCACTTCAGTCTTATATGTATCTGTCATTTTGACAGAGAAAGCAATAAAATTAATCGCAGAACGTAAACGCACGTGTTTCAGCGACAGATAATTTTGGTCGGCCTCAATATTCTCTTGGCTAGTTAAATAGTATCTTTATGAACATTAATTAGAATTCTAATTTTATTAGGCATCTTCCAACAATAGCCTCTGGCTAGTCCAAAACTGTCAGAAATGTGCTCCCATCAGAGTTTCATATTTAACGCACCTCTTGAAAGCGGTGATCAATTCAACGGGCGAATATATTTGACAGTTTGGAACCAGTCAAAATCTGTGTAGAAACAAAGCTATTAAAGTCTGATATATTCGACAATTTAAACCTGACAAGTAAGAAACTACGAAATTTAATTTCGTCAAACGTCAAACCTCAGTTAAAATTGCAACAAAGTCTGATTTACACCAAGAAATGTTTCTCATTCTTACGTCACAGGGATAACAGAGTGTTCGACATTTTCTACTCGCACCTGTACATTGATGTTGATTGTACACCTCGTTGTTATTGATACACCCATTTCTTTTTCAAAGTATAGTGTTCTAAACTTACTAACTTATTGTTAATAACGTATCAACTTTGACAGTTCTTCTCCGCTTACGGATCAAACCTTCAAGTTTTCCAGTTCATAAGTTCTGTTTAGCAAGAGTATCAGCAAGAGAAATGGGTGACATAAATTCGTATGTTGTCTACGTCTTCCTTTGAAATGTGATGAGAAACTCCATGTATTTCAGGTATTTTTGACTCGTGTACAACAGCAGCACCCTCGAAAGCGGATGGTTATATAAATATAATACATACACATACTTAAGCTAATATTGTTATTACAAGCATCTTACCAAACCACGCGGGATGTCTAAAAAAAGGTATATATCATGGATTTTGTTAAATATGAAGTGGTACTACGTATTAGGTCTTTTACATACGTATAACATACTGGTACTTTCTGTTTGTGTAATACAGAAACACCTTCGAAAACGAACGGTTGTATACACATAGATGTTTAAGATAAAATTATTATTATGAAGGTCTTATGAAATGTATGAACAAGTATTCCAGGATATACGTCGTTAAGGTCAACAAAATATCATCATTTTTGCTTGTTTCTTCTTGATATCATCGCTTAGCGACGCAAACAATGCGTACAACGATTGTATATATTTGTATACGTTTGTTTATGAATGTACAAGCATCTCATCATATACCTAAACGATTATCTCACTGGGCAGTTGTTTGTAAATCGCCTTAAACACTACGTGTCTCTTTTTGCATCGTCTTTCAGGAATTTTTATTTTTTTACGATACTTACAAATCGAAATGGGTATATCTTGTCACAAAAAGGGCTGAAACTCAACATCTTTTTAACAAAACGATACCATTTCTTCAAAATCTTGCTTGATATCATCGCTTTGTGACGAATACAGTGCATACAACTGTTGTATATATTTCATACACATTTGTGTGTGATTGTATTTGATTCAATAAGCATCTCATCACGTATCCAAACGAATATGTCAGTGTGAAGCGTTTTATAAATCGCGTTCAACAACTCCGCATCTCGTCTTGCATTGTTTTTCAAGAACCAGACATATTTTACGATACTCAGAAACCAGAGTGGGTATATCCCGCGTCATATACTTTTCATACTTGCAGAAAACTCATATTTTTTTTTAATAAAACGACATAATATTTTCGTGATCTTGCTTGATATCATCGGTTGGTGACGAATGCAATGGATACAACAGTTGTATATACTTTATACACATTTGTGTCTGATTGTATTTGATTCAACAAGCATCTCATCACGTATCTAAACGAATATGTCAGTGTGCAGCGTTTTGTAAATCGCACTCAACAACTGCGCATCTCTTCTTGCATTGTTTTTCAAGAACCAGACATTTATTACGATACTCAGAAACCCGAATGGGTATATCTCGCGTCATATACTTTTCATACTCGCTGAAAACTCATATCTGTTTAACAAAACGACATTATATTTTCATGATCTTGCTTGATGTCATCGCTTGGTGACGAATACAATGGATGCAACAGTTGTATACACTTGTACACGTTTGTGTGTGATTGTATTTGATTCAACAAGCATCTCATCACGTATCCAAACGAATATGTCAGTGTGAAACGTTTTGTAAATCGCATTCAACAACTGCGCATCTTTTCTTGCATTGTTTTTCAAGAACCAGACATTTATTACGATACTCAGAAACCCGAATGGGTATATCTCGCGTCATATACTTTTCATACTCGCTGAAAACTCATATCTGTTTAACAAAACGACATTATATTTTCATGATCTTGCTTGATGTCATCGCTTGGTGACGAATACAATGGATGCAACAGTTGTATATGCTTGTACACGTTTGTGTGTGATTGTATTTGATTCAACAAGCATCTCATCACGTATCCAAACGAATAAGTCAGTGTGATGCGTTTTATAAATCGCATTCAACAACTGCGCATCTCTTCTTGCATTGTTTTTCAAGAACCAGACATTTATTACGATACTCAGAAACCAGAGTGGGTATATCTCGCGTCATATACTTTTCATACTTGCAGAAAACTCATATCTTTTTAACAAAACGACATTATATTATCGTGATCTTGCTTGATGTCATTGCTTGGTGACGAATACAATGGATGCAACAGTTGTATATGCTTGTACACGTTTGTGTGTGATTGTATTTGATTCAACAAGCATCTCATCACGTATCCAAACGAATATGTCAGTGTGAAGCGTTTTATAAATCGCGTTCAACAACTCCGCATCTCGTCTTGCATTGTTTTTCAAGAACCAGACATATTTTACGATACTCAGAAACCAGAGTGGGTATATCCCGCGTCATATACTTTTCATACTTGCAGAAAACTCATATTTTTTTTTAATAAAACGACATAATATTTTCGTGATCTTGCTTGATATCATCGGTTGGTGACGAATGCAATGGATACAACAGTTGTATATACTTTATACACATTTGTGTCTGATTGTATTTGATTCAACAAGCATCTCATCACGTATCTAAACGAATATGTCAGTGTGCAGCGTTTTGTAAATCGCACTCAACAACTGCGCATCTCTTCTTGCATTGTTTTTCAAGAACCAGACATTTATTACGATACTCAGAAACCCGAATGGGTATATC
Organism: Prosopocoilus inquinatus; assembly: GCA_036172665.1. Lineage (NCBI taxonomy): Eukaryota > Metazoa > Arthropoda > Insecta > Coleoptera > Lucanidae > Prosopocoilus > Prosopocoilus inquinatus. The sequence goes on from CM069873.1 coordinate 8,570,497, forward strand.
TCGCGTCATATACTTTTCATACTCGCTGAAAACTCACATCCTTTTAACAAAACGACATTATATTTTCATGATCTCGCTTGATATCATCGCTTGGTAACGAATACAATGGATACAACAGTTGTATACACTTGTACACGTTTGTGTGTGATTGTATTTGATTCAACAAGCATCTCATCACGTATCCAAACGAATATGTCAGTGTGAAGCGTTTTGTAAATCGCATTCAACAACTGCGCATCTTTTCTTGCATTGTTTTTCAAGAACCAGACATTTATTACGATACTCAGAAACCCGAATGGGTATATCTCGCGTCATATACTTTTCATACTCGCTGAAAACTCATATCTGTTTAACAAAACGACATTATATTTTCATGATCTTGCTTGATGTCATCGCTTGGTGACGAATACAATGGATGCAACAGTTGTATATGCTTGTACACGTTTGTGTGTGATTGTATTTGATTCAACAAGCATCTCATCACGTATCCAAACGAATAAGTCAGTGTGATGCGTTTTATAAATCGCATTCAACAACTGCGCATCTCTTCTTGCATTGTTTTTCAAGAACCAGACATTTATTACGATACTCAGAAACCAGAGTGGGTATATCTCGCGTCATATACTTTTCATACTTGCAGAAAACTCATATCTTTTTAACAAAACGACATTATATTATCGTGATCTTGCTTGATGTCATTGCTTGGTGACGAATACAATGGATGCAACAGTTGTATATGCTTGTACACGTTTATGTGTGATTGTATTTGATTCAACAAGCATCTCATCACGTATCTAAACGAATATGTCAGTGTGCAGCGTTTTGTAAATCGCATTCAACAACTGCGCATCTCTTCTTGCATCGTTTTTCAAGAACCAGACATTTTTTACTATACTCAGAAACCCAAGTGGGTATATACCGCGTCATATACTTTTTACACTTGTTGAAAACTAATGTTTTTAACAAAATGACATCATTTCTTTCGTGGGTTTGCTTGATATCATCACTTGTTGACGAAAACGAAGCATACAAACAGTTGTGTATACTTGTACACATCTTAATGTGAATGTATTTGATTTGTCAACCATCTCATCAGGGTATCAAACGAGTATCTCACGTGTGCGCACACTTTTTCATAAATCACGCTAAGCAACTGCGCATCTCATCTGTTGTTTTTCAAGGATTAGATGATACTTGGCAAACTAAGTTGTCTCATTTTAGAAGACTTCCGTATTTTCGAAAGAAAATGTACTTTTGCTCGATCATTTCTTTGTATACTGGTTGAGAGATGTAGAAATTAATTATTGTTTAAGAAAATGGGCGATCTGAACTAACCACCGGGTTTTCCGGGGGCCGACGGCGGCGGGGTGGTGCAGAATGTGAAAATCGGAGTTTTTCAAAGTCGGCGAAACGCTCGAGCAATAAATGCACCGCAGTAGCAACAGTAACGACGAAAAAATAGGGGGCACGTCCGCCCTTATTTATTGAATCCGTAGAGTAAGTAGTATTCTCGCCACGCGCAGGGTAGTCAACAGCACTGGCCACGTGGCCTCGGTGAGAAAACATTCAATACCGGTATTTGCGGCACGCGGCCCGGCTATTTACAAATTGCCGGCGGTGTGATGCAGATTGAAAACGCCGGGGGCCCCACCGGAGGCAACTGATACATGCACTGATAGAGCTCATAAACAGTTATCGCGTTCGTTCTCCATCGATAGTTGAACGTTTAATGAGGACGTGACTTTCATTTTAAAGTTTTCTCACACGTAAAGCACATTTTTTTTTAATTTCAATTTTTTTTTTAGAAAACAAGCCATGGAACCCCCGAATATCAAGACGTTCTTGCTCTGTCCAAGCAATTATGCTGCACTGCATTCTTACTGTTTTTAAGATTTCTGCAGTCTTTGATCATCAGTTTTGTCACCATAGCCTTTATTTTTAATTAAATTTTGGGAAAGAATAAATGAAGCTATGTATAATAAAATGACAAGACATGTTTCTTTTGTAGAAAATAAAATTGCAATAAATTTGCAATTTCTGATGTACAGAAACCAATTCATTAGCTGACACACACACACACACACACACACATCTCTCGAATGTTTCCTCGAAACATCGTGTTAGCTGCCAGGCTCTACGTCTTCACTCCGTTCGCTCCCTCTCCTCATCCTTCAGCAGCCCATTGACGTGCTCGCTCCGACTTTTAATAAAACTCTTGTCTGTTTGGATCTGATAGATGACTACACCCCAGTCAGATATTAAACTCGCAAGGACTGCTGCAGCAACGAAGCGGGGCGACGTGAGGGGAATCCCGTTCGCCGGAGATCAACTTTTCAGAGGGAAAGTACTCTTCAGCTCGATGCGCTCTCGTTTCCGGCGAGATTGAACCGGAAACGCCGTAGTATTTGCTTATTTGAATGTGTCGTACCTACTTCGTTTTCGCCGGAATTCCATCACCTCAATATGATGGAAATTTAGGTTCGGCGCGGGTAGGAGGGGGTTCATAATGGGGTGGAAGCGTCCGGACGGATTACGTCTCAATGCGGAGCGTGCCGGGCGTCCGTCGTTTGCTAATACCAAAGACCACCCGTCGACCTTATCCATTATATCGACTATTAATAAAGTAGAGATATGAATATCAAAATATCAAATATTAAAGCGTCAGCCCATGTCTGACTAACCCATCTTTTATGGGGTTAAAGCACAGTATATCTTAGGTAGTCCTTCAAAAGCTTTTATTTCATTGTTTTTGACAAATCGTTAAGAATACATACAGGGTGCTGCGTTTTGAAACGCAACATAGGGAATCCCATGTTAATTTAAAGGTGATCGAATATTGGCTTCCCTAATTATTTTACAGCAAAATTCCATGTAGGTTTCTTAAGGTGTTCTTCAAGATGAATCTGTCTGCGAAGTTTCAGAATTTTTCCTTCGTTCAGTTTCAAGATATTTAAAAAAGATCAGTTGTTCGATTTACACCAAATTGTCAGCACAGAGCCTTGATGAATAAATGTTTAAAACAAATTACTGGAAAAGCTATTTCTATTCATCTTTTTTAAAAACGAACTAGATTTATTAATTATTTGTTCAGTTTTCACTATCATTGATCAGTGTTGTTAAGTATCTAGATGCAAGTATCTATGTAGATACAGTATCTAAATACTTTTTGAGTATCTAGATACGTATCTCAGATACTACTAAAAAAATGCATCTGTATCTGCATCTAGATACAATTACAAAAGTATTTATTCACTTAAGACACCAAGATACATTTTAGATACATTTTAAACTTTCATAAAAACAGCAGATCTTGGCGGAAATGCAACTTTCGATTTTACAGTCTCTTTGTTTTGATTTTCCCCTTTTATCAATTATGTTTTTCAGTTTATCAAATGATTTTTCTATTTGAAATGTGATTTGATAATTCAGAAACTTGAAAATGATTTGACAGTTCAGAAACTTGAAATTGATTTGACAAATTGGGAAACATAATTGACAAAAGGAGAAAATCAAATGATATTGCTGATTTTATCAGCATTTCTGGATTACGAAAATGCTCTCAAACGCTCTTCAACTAAGGATCCTAGATTCATTTGAATCATTTCTATTGATAATTTTATATTTTACGTCGGCCTGATTGAAATCAGATCATTTATCAACTTATTGAGCAACTTATTACGAAATATTTTCTATTTAGAAGATACCAGGTACACTGCTGAAAAAAACTGTTTTACCTGCTAGTAGAAAGTTTTTTTTTTTAACTGTCCGGTTCAAGATTAAAGAAATCTTTTTACTTCCAATTATCATCGGACAAGAATCAACTTTGTGTTATTTGCTTTGTGAAACTTATCACAGGTTTTAACGTGTATATTATTCACATCTTCATACGATAAATCCGTCAATTTTCACAAAAAACTCGATTTGGATCGCAAATAATACCATACTTCCACTACTGCAGAAGTTATTGACATTTACACTTGCAAGTATCTTAATAAACTGCAGATACTTTATTTTCTATCTGTATCTATATCTAGATATTTTCCGGGAAAAGTATCTGTATCTGCATCTAGATACATGTTTTTGAAAGTATCTGTATCTGTATCTAGATACTATTAGAAATGTATCTTTAACAACACTGTCATTGATCAAGACTGTGCTGATAGTTTGGTATAAATCGGGTACAGTTACAGAATCGGTTTTAAATATCTTAAAACTCAGCGTATGAAAAACTTTCAAACTTTACAGACAGATTCATCTTAAAGGGTACTTTAAAAAACCTAAATGGAATTTTGCTGTAAAATAATTAGTAAATCCATTATTCGAACACCTTTAAATTAACATGGGATTTCCCATGTTTGCGTTTCAGAATGCAGCACCCTGTACACATTTACAATTGAAAACTGAGAAATTTAAACGTAATCGTTTTTTTTCGGCTCGCCCTCTATATTGCATGACATGCACATTAACAATTTTTCTTTTTTTTAAACGCACTTGTGTGAGCTAGCTGAATACACATATTTATTTGGCATAAAGATATTTGGTGTTTCGAAGGTGTGCGTAGTTAATATAAACATATTTCAGTGGCGGTCCGTTTAGTCAGAGGAATCAATCAATCTTTCTGCGGCCCCACCCGGGATGCACACCCCATATAATGTCCGGCAGGGCGCGCGCCGCGTTGACAAACAAGCGATTGAAAAGCGGAAAATCACGTACAGCACCCAGAACGGATCACCCTGTGGGGGACCTCGATTACCATAACGTTTTCGCCAAGGTTTTAACAGAAAGGTAATCCTCATTAGCTTGCTTGCTGGCTTGCGTGTCGTGCTTTTGAAAAATGGGTGAGAAAGAAAAGAAAGAAAATGAAGAGGGGAAGGGAATTGTTTTTTTTGTCTTTTGGACAATTTGGTTTTTGTTTTTGAGTCGGACCGCCTGTAGGTTCTCTAGCGTATTGGGGATGATTCCGTAAGCTGAGGATCTTTGTCCAGGACCGTCCGCAGGTGGCACGTGTCAGCACGTGTCGACAACAAAAGGATGATTTTGTCAGAGACAAGGACTAAGCGGATCAACAGTATCGAATCGGGTTAATTCATTCATGCTCCGGCCGTGACTCGGTCGCCATGGCGATCAATTCGCGGCACGCTTTGATCTCGGCGTTTCTCAAATTTCAATATTTACAATATTGGCGGCGCTTCACCGTGAGACGGGGAATTTATTTTATTGTCCGGGGGGTAATAATATTGAAGTGTCAAAGTCCTAGGTATTTAAGTGACCCTAAAGATTTTACGAGACTCCCGTCATTTCGGGTCCGCCTGTATAACGCACTAAAAATTAGTTCGAACATAAATGATTCAAAAAAATAGAATGTGTTCTAAGTATATTTTTGAAGGTCTCTGAGAACTCTTAATCAAAATGAGAATGGTTCGAAAAATTTTGGAATTTCAATAAAGTGTCTATAAAATCCATGGGCGGCGTGGCGTTTAGATTCCGGTCAAGTCCGGGGCCTATAAAAATTTAACTAATGAAATATGAATGGAATTAAATTAATACGGAATCGGCCCGTAACACAGAATGTATTGAACAAAATTGAAAATGTACAAAAAGAGAGATAGAGAGAGAGAAAGGAAATTATAATATCCCTTCGTCTTTGTATTTATTATCAACGAGTCAACAAGTGTTCCACAAAGCAACATAATACCTGCATTATCATCGTTGTGAATAAGATTAGTTTCCAGTTTGTTGGAGCTTTGCTCGGAAATGATTTTGCTTTGTTAACTAATTAGACACTTCCTCGGCCGCCCCTTCCTTTCGCGCCGATTAATAATTTTCCGGCGGCGGCGGGCGGTTTTTCCGCATTTTCTGCATTGCGCGTAAACAAATTTTCCCCGAAACAATAACGGCCGATATCGGAGATATTAAAAAATCAATTTCCGAGCGAGCACATGGTGATGATCCGTGGTTTAATATTGGGGTCAGATTTGAATAGGTCCCGGCCGTTCGACGTGCAATTATAAAACGCGATTTGCATCGGCCCGAACACCCGGTAAATACATTTCTTTTTTGGCTGCTTTTTGTTTATTTAACTCCGAACCAGGACTGTCGATTGGCTTGGCGGTTAGCCCACAGCCGACTTTGGAGGTCCTGTCACTCAGCGGCAGGGTTGCCAAATTTTCTTCAAAAATATAGCAGAAACTATTAGAAAAAGCAGCCCAATTACACCAATCTCTAAAGCGTAAAAAATATACTTCTGGTTAAAATTATTTGAAATATTTTGACATGAAAAATTATTTTGGTCAAGGGTAGTCATGGATTTTAAAATTATTGTTGGAGCCTTTTTGCTGTTTTAATTGTCGACAGGTGCTTTAAATTTAATAACCGCCCTTTACCAAAATAATTTTTGATGTCCCTGTATTAGCAGAAATAAAAAAAACTATATTAATAAAACAACTAATAGAGAGTCGCTTTCCATCTCACGATCGTCCTTTACCAAAATAATTTTTAATGTCTCGGTATTAGCAGAAATAAAAAAAAATCTGTATGAATAAAACAACTAACAGACAATCCTATTTGATTTCTCGATTGCCCTTTACCAAAATAATTTTTAAAGTCTCGTTATTAGCAGTAATAAAAAAAAATCTGTATTAATAAGACAACAAACAGACAATCCCATTTCATTTCTCGATCGCCCTTTACCAAAATAATTTTGGATGTCCCGGTATTAGAAGAAATAAAAAAAAAATCTGTATTAATAAAACAACTAACAGACAATCCCATTTCATTTCCCGATTGCTCTTTACCAAAATAATTTTTGTTGTCTCGGTATCAACAGAAATAAATTAAAAAAATTCTGCAAACGACTTAAAATAATACCTTCTTAAAATTTTCGGATTAGAAGTGTGGTAATACAAAAACAAAAGCGAATCATTAATTAATCAACGTGACAGTTGTCAAGGTGAACTATTCTCTTTTGTTTTTGCTGAAAATAGAAGCAGAAAGAACCAAAAGGAGATTTTAAAAACCAAATTAGCCTGCAAAAAAAAGAATCAGAAACAAAAGAAACAGCAACAAAATACAAAGCATAAACCGAGTAGAAAACAACAGAAGATCGACGAGTTAAACGAAAAGCAACAGTTTTTCACGCAAATGAAAAGTTCGTTGAAAATAAAAACAAACAAAAAACTATAGAAAGTCAATAATATACGATATAAAAAAACGAACGACGAAATACAGTATGTAAAACAAAAAATCACAACAACAAATGAAAAACTATGAATTATGAAGAAGGGCCAATAAAGGGCGATAAATCAATTTAATTAAAAAAAGAAAAGAGAAATCCATAGTACGAAAGCATAAAAAGACAAAAGAAAATTGATGACTAAGATGAACAAAAAACAAATGAATCTCTAGAGACGAAAAAAGCATCAGTCAACAAATCGTGAAAAATCAATTTGATAAAAATAAACAAAATAAAAATACGTGAGCACACAATGAATTTAAAAAAAAACCTCAATACCAATTAAAATCGACGAAAGTTTTTGCAAATAAAAACAAACTCGTAGAAAACAAAAGAGAACTGTAAAACGAATTCGATAAAAACGAAAAGAATGCGAAAAACAGAAGAAAAAAAAACAATAGAAGAATGAATAGACAAAAAACATAAATAAATCAAAAACGGCGATTCTCATCCGGCCGAAAACTTTTGCAAGTCAAGAGACCGACACGAAACAAAAGTACAAAACAAAAGAAGTGAACCGTGAATAACCGTACAATGCGAAAACCAATTCGATTAAAAAGAGAAGAATGGAAAAAACAGGAATAGTATAGCTAGCGGGATCCTAGGACAGTTTGACCTGGAAGAAAAAAAATTGCGGATGGCATGTGTCCATCCGAAGTGACCATCGTTGAAGAAAGAAACAACAGAAGAATGGATAGATAAAACAATAAACGGAAAAACGGCGATTCGCTTTTGCAAGTCAAGGGACTGACAGGAAACAGAGGGACAAAAGAAAACAAATTAACCGTGAATAAAATGCAAAACATCAATTCCTTGAAACGAAAGAGAAAGAAAAAATATGAAGTGAACAAGAAAACAAAAGAAAATGATACACGAAGTGAGTACAGTCGCGATCAAGCTAATCGAAACCGATTGACAGTTCTGTAACCCTTACCACCAGCGTCAATAAGAAGCGCAGTTTGCCACTTATGGCAAAGCTAAAGAGCACTCGATAAAGATAAAAGTAAAGATAAAGAGCGCACGATACTCTGTACTCCGTTCGTTTTGCCATAATAAAGGCCCGCCACCGAACCAATTTTCAGAAAATACACGTTATACAGCATAACGTCCTCCATACACTTAACCTCGATGAACAGAACGAACGAAGGTGGAGCTTGTGTTGTGGCCGAGGTACTTTTCAAGATTCACCAAAAATTCACATTCAGTGAACGCACATGACGGTATGATTGTTTTATAAATTTGAAAGAAAGCAAATGGATCGTCAAAAAGTACTGTTTTAGTCAAATTAGCACTGAAACACTGATTAGCACCCAAAAATACTGAAAACAGTACATGCGGCTGGATTAAAGAAAATCGGGAAATGTCAAAAAATCTCTCCGTTTTTTTCATAGTGAGAATGAAAATGTTTTATTAGAAGTAGGTTAAAATTATTTGACAGTACGTCAGTTTATAGAATAACGCAAATAAATAGGTCACAGGAAATATTTTTGATTGTCAATTGTCAAATAGAACCTAATTTACATTGGGAAAAATTTCATTTTCTGTTTTTTTTTTAATTTTAGCTGTGTACTGATATTGGCCGAAAAACGTTGTCAATCAAAACATTAGTTTTAATTCCAGAAATTTTAAATTTTCGTATAAATTTGTTGTGTTTTATCAAAAAAGTGACGAAAATAAATTAAATATTCAAAAGACTAATCGTTGTCCACCTTTGACAGTCAGTGATGGCCAAAATTTATTGCTCGCGACTGTACATTTACTTGCAGTGTTACCAACAGTCGGAAAAAGTTTTCACTGAGAACGAATGTGGGATATCACCAAAAAAAATCATTAATAAATAAATAAAATATTCAAAAGACTAATCGTTGTCCACCTTTGACAGTCAGTGATGGCCAAAATTTATTGCTCGCGACTGTACATTTACTTGCAGTGTTACCAACAGTCCGAAAAGTTTTCACTGAGAACGAATGTGGGATTTCACCAAAAGAAAACATTAAATTTAGAATAAGTACGCCGTCACAAGCATGTCAAATAAATTAGACTAAAACTTACCAAACTGAGACATATTAAAAAGATTAACGTATAACCTGGGCCTTGAATTTGTTCTTCCACGATAAATGGAAACTTTTTACGCCATCGTCCACGTGGATTCTTCAACTTTGCACCAATTGGTACGAAAAGCGTGCGCTGGAAAATTGACAACTGACAGAGAGTGCAAAAATAATACCAACAAAAATTTCATAAAAAGAAAAAACTACGAACTTAGCAGCTCAAGTTCTTAGTTTTTTTTTATGAAATTTTTTTGGTATTATTTCTGCAGTCTCTGTCAGTTGTCAAGTTTCCAGCGCACGCTTTGGCTTCAGTTTAGCGCTTTGAACGAAAGTTAATATATGAGATATACGTGCTGGCGGGGGTGTCCACGCGATCTCTCGTGACGTTAGACTAGACTGTGGCGATTTTGATTGGTCAAGATCCACGGCGCATGCACAATCGTTGCCGTTACCATAACAACGCAACTATTGTGATGATTTTAAATGGAGCTTCAGCTTGGACGAATGACGTAGACCTGAGACCCATACGAAAAATGTCGAATCCATCCGATTTTGCATGAGGCAACTTCCCATATACTAACTTTGGGTTTGAACAACGTTTTCAAACAATTGACTTCTGCGGTAAGTCATAAATTGTCCCTGTTTTATTAATAAATCACCAAAAGAAACACTAAGCACCAACTTAAACTCAAAACCACTAAATATGGTGCAAGTCCACTAGGTTGGCAACGATGTTTACTTGAGAAACTGACGCTTGAAAAGCATTGGAAAGGGCGAGAACTGCGCAAAGCTAAGCGAGGCAAGACAAGAAGAAGAAGAAGAAGAAGAAGAAGATAGAAACGATCATTCACATCTTGAACGAGAGGCAATCCACAGACAGACGGTGCGCAAGAGAGCTACCAACAGCGAGAAATGTAACTCTAATTTTACTTTTAATTAAGTTCTGTCATTAATCAAGGGCACGCGGTGCTAAAGTTTCGTTCGCCCGCTGCTATCGTCATGATTCGAGAGTTCAAGTGCTCGTTTGGGGCGAGCTTCGAATAGCAGGGGCGAGTGAAAAATCTGCGCCGATTTTTCTGGAAATTTGCTTTTGCGATGGGGCTAGAACTATATATATGTATGTTGTACCTGGTGCTTATTGAAGAAGGGGGTGCGTTATCGCGTGGGAACGTTCAGGGAGCTCACAGGTGAGCAGAGCGGGCGTGTGTCGCCGGCAGCAGCCACCGACACGTGCGCATCTTCTATTATCTCTGCTCGACAATTGTCGAGGACGGGTGAGGTGCGTGCAGACGATTTAATCAACTCTTATCCTTATCGATGATGACTTATTGCGAGTGTCATCCTGAATTAGCTCGAGCTGAAGAGTGTAGTAAACAACCATTGACAAGAGATAACAGTCGAAAACTACCATGCCATCGAAAGTAATCAAGTAAAATACTGCGATTTTTCGTTTCAAAAAGAGCCTTCTTCATATTGTAATGATTGTACATACATACAAATAATAATTTGTTCAACTAGAAGAGACGAAGTCAAATCTGTAAATACATACATTGAAAAATCAACACAAAAGGTTTTATGTACAGTTGTGGCCCTTGAAATCTGTTACACTGAGAATTGACATCAATGACAAAATTCGTAATTTGGTAATCCTTAATCGCTGCCAAATTTGACAAATCCATAGCAGGATTTAAGTTATTTGAGTGACATTTACAAACTCATTATTTAGGATCAGTTTATATCTCCGAAACTTTTTATTTGTCAAAGTGTACCAGTTTTCAAAGACCGCAACTGTACTTACGAGGATGGACTGAATAGTTTTCAGGATGACGGATAATCGGCGCTAATTCAAACATTTTTTGACAGGCAGCTAAAACCAGACAGTTGTTAATACTGCGCAGACGCGCAATAATAGCCTTGTGGATTGCTTGTGGTTATTGTAATTTCTGAAGAAAAATAAACAATATAGACAATTCTTCTGTTGTGTGCGATATTCAAATCGCCAACAGAAAAAAAAAACAAAGGAAAATTTTCACGAGCGTAAAATAAATGAACGAATGAATGTACAGTCGCGGGCTATAAATTTTGGTCGTCACTGTCGAATAAAACGTCAGTTTCAGAAAAAAAAATTAGAAATTTCCGTATAAGTTTGTTGTATTTTACCGAAAAGGGTCGAAAATAAATTAATTTTTTAAGAAATTATTCCCGGTATTCAAAATTAAGAGGCCAATCTCTTTGCTCTTAGACCATTGTCTTTACAATTGTAACTATGGGAATAAATCAACGATTAAAGTTACTCAGAGATGAAAAGACCAGACCTTAATCAAATAGGAGTCAAGTACAAAACTTTGACAATCAATCATGGCCGAAATTTATTGCTCACGACTGTACAAAATTAATTCGCTTATGAGAAACAAACGAAACGTCACCCACACAAAACTATCCTAAGTGAAGGCGCAGGAAAGAAGCGATGAAAAGTTAAAATACGAAAATCAATTTAAAATTTAAAAATTTCAAAAAATTTCAAAAAATAGTCTCAAGGCCAACCAAACCAGGAAGAATTGTCGAAAAATTTGGTAGAAAATTAAAGAAATTGCCAAAGATAAACAATTAGAAAAATCAAAACAAAAATTTAAAAAAATCAAAACAAAAAATTAAAAAAATTAAAACAAAAAATTAAATTGAAGTTTGTTCTTGTCCGATGAAAATTCTAAGTACAAAGTTTTTTTAATCTCGAACCGGACAGAAATATGAAGGGAAAACACTCAACTTTATTTACTTTTCTTCACTCCTGACGAATCTATAAATCTATAGCGAAAGATCGAGTGTCTTCCCTTCATATTTCTGTCCGGTTCGAGATTAAAAAACTTTGTATTTACAAAAAATTAAAAAAATCAAAACAAAAAATTAAAAAAGTCAAAACAAAAAGTTATTAATTCAAGCCAAACAAAATAAATAATAATAATGATGATCAAATTAAGTCGAAGGTCAACGCAACCCAACCGTACTCAAACAAACGACCACGCAAACGGAAAAATTGAAAAATTTAAGAATTTAAGAAACAATTATTAAAGAAAATTGTGAAACGTTAAAACAAAACAAAATTAAAATTAAGCGTCCCAGCCGAATTAACCTAAGCTACCAAATAATAAAAAAAAGTAATATAAAGTAAATAATGAAAAGAAAATGACGTCACACAATGATCAAAATTCTAGCTGCCACGAACCCCCCCACCCCCCTTCCCCCACCTCGAGCGCCCTCCTCCCATAATGCAAAGCCACTATTTAAATTAAATTAAATTCAATGAGTTCTTTGTTGATAAGTTTTTAAGAAACGACAGAAAACACGAATTATGAACAACGAAGTATGAAGATAAAGTCGAACAAAAAAAAAAACAAAAGGCGCATTGTTGAAGATCAAGAGTGACAAGAAAACAGAAAAGAGAAAGAAACCGAAAATACAACGGCGAAATACGAAGAAACCCGAACAAAAAAGAACAAACGAAACAAAAGACGATCGGCGTTTCTGGAGCGAAGTTGATCTAATCGCCGACTAAAAAAGAAACAAAAGAAGAAGAAACTTTATGAAATGTTATTATAGAAATTTACAAATTAAATTTATTTGATTGTCAAAGGGGCTCTTTCCGCTGGAAATCGTCGAATTTTTTTAACTACGAAAAGAAATCGAAAGAATACTCCATTCGAATAAATAACAGTAACGTAATACAAAGAAACAAATGAACGCCTAATTTGACTTTGACAAGTTTCTCGTCTGAAGTCGTCTATTTTTTTTACTCACGAAACAAAAGAAATAATCAAATGACACAAAACGAATGATAAAAATCGACGATTTTCGGCGCGAAGCTTTCGAAAATCGTCGATATATTTTTCATTTGTTCTGTTTTACTTCAGTTTTTTCCCGGATGAACAAGAATCGACGATCGTCTTTTGTTTTCTGATCACCCTATTTATTTTGCATTTTGCATTAATTTTTGTAGGTACTGTATTGGCGCTTTTCTTCATGTAATATTTCTTTTGTTAATTTTTAGTAAAATTTTCATTTCTTCTAAATGATGAAATTCTTATTTCTAAGAAAATGTTATAGCACTGTTTTTGTTAATTTCTTATATCAAGAAAAATTCCAATTTGCTCGCAGACCATTTATACAAATTTAATAATTTTTACGTGCGTTTTAAAATAGATTTTCACTGATTTCTAATGTTTTTATATTTTTTCTTTTCAAAATAAACAATGAACACTGAAATATGAAACAAGTCGACATTCGCGCCTGCGTATTCTTCGCAGCCGCTCGAAAATCGTCTATTTATTTTTCATTTGTTCTCTTTCACTTTTCTGTGCTTACTTAATTTGTTCTCGGATGAACAAGAATCGATGATCGTCTTCTGTTTTCTGTTTTTGTATTGGCGTCTCTCTTCGTATAATATTTTCATTTCGTCTAAATTGTGAAATCCTTATTCTTAAGAAAATGTAACAGGTTGGCGCTATTTTTAAATTAAAAAAAAATCCCAATTTGCTCGCAGACCATTAACGCAATTAAAATTATTTCCATACACATTTTGAAATAGATTTTTCACTGATTTTCATAAATTTTTTTTTTTTAATAAATAATAAACACTGACCAGGGTCGTAGCCTGACTAAATATTCAGGGGAGGCTTAGCATTGTGAAAGGCAGGCCGCATAAATTTTTTATTCCAATACTTTTATGTATTTTTAAAATATTTTCATGTCAGGTTGGGCCATCGGTTTAAAGCTTTCCAGGACAGGCTCAGCCTCCCTTGGCGCCCCCGTGGCTACGACCCTGGTACTTTAATACAGCTGTCAACACTCGCGCCTGCGCATAGTTCGCCTGAAAGTTTTAGTTGCTTGTCAATTTGACATGGCACTTTTTGCGGCGCGTTGAAAAGTTTACTTCAACTGTCAAATATCAGATGGCTACGCCTGCATTTATTTGTGTGTTTCTTTTTGACAGCTGCTGTTATTGACAGTTCGATGGTGTTTTTTTTTAATGCTAAGGGGCTATGATTAATGAAAACACGATCGAATTTCATAGAATCGTTTGCAGTTTGCAAATTTAAAATAATTCTTTCCCGTCCCGTTGGATAGATGTTAAGCCTTGCCCTGTCTGTGTGATTTATGAGGATCAGAACGACTTAATGCATTTCATTGCTCCGAAGTTGCCAAGTCTCATTTGAGTTTTATTAGAGCTGTAGACGAACGCCTGCCACGTGTCCCCCGCATTATTCAAAACGGCGCGGCGGCGGTCGTCCACGGCCACATCAGTTAATAGTTATGAGTCTTAACTTTATCATTATGGAAGTGTGGCTCGGATGCGGCTAACCCGGAAGACCGAGGGTCGGTTGGGAGCCGCCTCCGTAGAACTTTATCACCGCCTTAATTAATATAAATTAAATTGCACGGCGGCGGCGGCGGAGCCAGTTTGTGAACTGTAACTCCGGGGGATTACCCATCGACGAAGCGACGTAGCTTAGCGGTTAACGCTGGTTGAGAAACTTTCGAAAAATCGAAGACTAATCGAATGAAAACCACGCGCGCGAACACCTGCCCTTTGCACATACGCATAAAATAATAATAAATCACGAGCGTAAAAAGCAGCCCCCGGGGGGAATCACGTATGAAGATGTTTAGTCGGGGCAATGATACTGGCGAAACGAGTTAACGCATTCAGCACAGTCACTGGGCTGGATAATCAAATTACATTATCGTTTGAAATGAGCCGCAAATATTTCTTTATACGTACACAGACACTGAGGGGGTGCCCCCGTTCTTGCTGGAACAGAAAATTGCCTACTCTGAATGCCGAATGTTCTTTTGTAATTATTTCATAAACGAAATCGACTTTAAAAAAATATTTATTCACAATTAGTTAGTTCAATGAAGCAATTGCTGAAATTAAAAAAAATAAAATATTGTCCATCCAACTACGTATTATAACATCATCTATTTTATTGTAAAAAAAAAAAAAATCATGTGAAGTCCCTATTTATTATTCGAACGTTTCCACCGCGTCGAATTCACGTTTGTCGTTGTTAATACCAGTATTAACTCTGACATTCGAATCTACGTTTCCGGAAGTGGTTTGACTGAAACTTCCATGAAAAGAGAACGATTCCACTACGGTGTTTTCGTGTTGGTTCGCTTCTTGCCTCAGATCACTTTGCAATTCACGACCTGAAATTCAACTTCCTTAAATTTATGTATGGGGTCTTCATTTAATCCTGCATCCCACGTGATCTATGCCGTAGCAAATCCTAAGGCGCTTTCGTCTCAAGAATGATCATGATCCGATCCGATCATGTTTAGAGAATCATGATTCGTTTGCTCTCATTACAAAAGAATGCTCCTTTGAAAGGTGTTTGGAACATTCCTTCGTAAACTGTCGCAATCTACTTAAATTTGAGGTTAGGTTAGATTTTCCCTATAATCTTGATCCGAACAAGCGGAACATAAATATTATACATAGTCGCTTTCTTTTGCTTATGGCCGTTTTCAAAATCAGACTTTATTTTAGAGTCACTTTAAGAATAGGGAAACAAATGTATCTTTTTAGGTTAAAGTAACTTTAAATTTTTTTATATTTTTTTGAACAGATGAAACAGCGACATCCTACGATCCCTTTTTGACCTGACATTGCACTAGCATAGACAAATTGAAGCGGATTTGCTCCTAATAAGTCCCCCATGCAAGGCGGCCATGCTTGCTGTCAAAGCATAATGAAAGTTTAAAAAAAATTTTGTTGCAAATCGTTTTTATTTGCAGTGGGAATGTCGAGCTACGTCTCTGCTGACGAAGTCCCAAGCAGGGCTGAAACAGCCGTACAGAGGCTGCTCGAGGTTTTCACTGCAATCAAAAACGATTTGCAACGAAAATTTTTTTAATTTAAAGTCCTATTATGAAATCGGCCCTTAAACGTTTAATCGCGATTCGATTAATTTAAATCTGACTGTGAATTCTGTAATTGTTGCAAGAACATATTTCAGATTTGAATTATTGGTTGAGAGTTCACCTGTAAATAACTGCAATTCAATCCAAACGAGTCTCAAAAATAGAAAGATTCAAAGAAGAAAGGGGATTATCGATCTGAAATTTTACGTTTTTGAATCTAAACGCGTAATAACGTGTTTGGATCGAGCGAAAGAAAGCAGCTTTTATGTTTACCAAAATCGCATCATGATTCTAAAACTGAAACTATTAGTGGAGGGGATGAATCATTTTCACAAAACGACGATTCGCTAATCTAAACGCGTTATGTCCCCGCAATCCGCCAGAAACGAAAGCGGTTGGCTAAAACTTGTAGAACTTCTATGAACTTTTTATAGGTGGTTTCTTACGCCTTAAAAGTTTGAATCGTGTTTCGAATTGAATTGTGTTTGGACTTGAATTTCGTGGTTGTTGCAACAAAACACCTGACTTGAATCTTTGATTGACAGTTCATTTGTGAATAACCATAATTCAATCCAAACAAGTTCTAAAAATGGAGAGATCCAAAGAAAAGAATGTCTGTTTTCGAATCAAAACACGTTTGGATCACGATTTTGTGAGCGAACTGCTGACATGTGTGTTGTTAGTTGCCTAACCATTAGGTCATCACGTGGGATACAATCAGCTATAAAGACCCTGTGTATTCAAGTGACCTTTTGCATCTTGACATAAGAGATGGGTGCGAACGGTTTTCAGGTCGTCGGACGTCGTGACGTTCTTAATACAGGCGGCGGTTCCTTCCGGACATCTCATGCCGTGGCAATCTCTAACATCCACGAAAACTGAAATAGAGAAGAATAAGAAAATTAAGTCTTTTTAATAACTCGGTTATTTTCAATTTGTTGTACGAGGTTAATTAGGGTACCTACAACAAACAGAAGCGATCGGGAGTAGATATTTTGACGTCATCGATAAGAAAACGTTCGTTTACGAAAGCAATCAAAATAAAAACAAAAGCAATATTTTTTAATTGAAGCACTATCTTGGTTTGTCCATTGAAAATTATGGCACTTAGAAAAATTGAAAATACCTATATGTTTGACAGCTTCTTCAGGAAAGCTACAAATAAGCAAGTCAAGGGAAAAATCTCAGACGTTTTAATTTTGCACATACATCTCTACAAAACATTTTTTTCTCGTTGCCATTGCGCAATCTTTTCCTGAATATTGTGGAGGCCGTTCTGATTCCAAAACCGCGTTCGTTTATTCATCTCCTGTCACTCTATTTACGCATTTTTGTCTCACTTTTACTTGTGTCAAAATAACGCTCTTGTTCTACTTTTGCACCATCTCTAACGAACTTGATTTAAGTTGACTTCGGTAAGTTCGACGACACAGAGCATGCCACTCATGTGATGACGTCGAAATATGTGATTCCGATATTTAGTGATAGTGATAAATAAATAAGAATGAGAGACATGAAGGAAGGCGTAACAACTGAGCCTTTTTGCACCACTCTATACCTTATTTTTTAATTCGGAGGAGTACTTTGAAATTTTGGCGCTAAAAACGAACTTTGCCATTGGTCAAACGAGCTTCGTCATCGGTCAATTCCGGCCAGCTACCAATGACAAAGCTCGTTTTTAGCGCCACAATTTCAAAGTACTCCTCCGAATTAAAAAATAAAGTATAGATTAGCTCTAACCAGCGATTATTTTTCGTAGAATCGATTATTGTAACAATTAGAGTTAAGTGGAGTTTAAATTTTAACTGAAAGTGATGCAAATGGCTCTGAATGAGGTAACAGACAAAACTTAAGTCGTAAATAGTAAATTAAGTCGTAAATAGGTTTCGATTGAAAATAAAAAGAAATCCTATACGTCGATATCTCTAAAAGTTAATGGGAATTAATTCATTACTCTATGTTTACCAATTAGCTTGACCTTGCAAAAGTTATCTGCAAGACCTTTTGTCCTTTCGCAACGCAAAAAATGTGTCAGTTTCCAGAATAAACCATCTTATCAACATCGTTTACATGACGCCTTGTTTTGTTTGTTTTTATTGAAAATCGTAGCACATTTGTTATTGTTGATTTTCTGCAAATTTTCTGGTCGTATTGATTATTCCTCCGATGACAAATTCAGTTTTCTGCTTCTGTTACATTATTTTCATCATTTTTCACGATGTATCTCAATGTCACAGAAGAAATAAAGTAATAAATGAAATGTGCATCCTGTTTATTGAATTTTGAAAAACGTGGTTGTTGATCGGGTTTTTAGGACATAACTTTCTTGTCCTAAAAACCCGATCAACTACCACGTTTTTCAAAAAAGGAAGAAATAAAGGCCACCAAAATATAAGATTCCTTGTCTCTGTATATATTTTTTAAATTTATTGTTAGTCCTTATTGTTATTGTCTGTTGTCGTAAAGACAACAGGTCAAGAAGACCACAAGTTAAAGGCAACAAATGAGTAAAAAGCGCCATCCACCAACACTGGATGATACTTCGTTTGGTTTATTTTGTAATAAAGCCTTGTCCTCACTGAGACCATTGCTGTCAAATTTCTGAAGGTTGTTTAAACTGACAGTTTTCGGTTTCGATTTTAACTCGATGGCAGAAAAATTCGTCACACTAAAGGTTTGCATTCTACGACGTTTGAAAATCAGATAAATATCTGACATCGTGAGGATGACGCTTCAATTAAGCCATAGCTACACTTGATATTTGAGCAATAAGATAAATAGGTATTTTGTTGACAGTCCAAGTTTTTTTGAAACAATAACAAAAAAAAATTATGTGTTTCGATTGGAACGGTGAAGATCAAAGGAAATAACGAAACACAGGTCACAACAGAAACAGATTCCTTGGACGTGCTTACATTTTTCTTTTTAAAAAAGAACTTCCACAGAGGGAATCCGCCGATCAATTTTCCTCAAAGCAGCATAAAGGATGAAACGTCGACGGAAGGAAAATCGACAAAACGAAAGAATTTGGTGATGTGAAATCATGGAGAATGATAGAAAAATTGATGATACGAAAATAAATGATACGAAAAAGTCACCTGGAGTATGTGTTCCGAAAAAATACCAGAAAACGCACTTTCTAAGTTGGCAGTGACGTAAGTATGATTGGAAATAAAAGGCAAAGAAAAGAACAAACAAACAAAATCTACAATCTGAATTTTATGGACGGTTGAAAAGTAAGTTATGTTTATTCATTAGAAGCAATAAAAACAATGATTACATATTAATTAAACAATTAAACTTGAATTTTTTTTTTGTAAATTCAAAAAAGTAAGTATTTTACTTAACTGAATTATACGAAAAAATTATATGTAAAAGAAAACAATTTCGAAGTAACATCAAGAACTCTTCATTCAAGAATTATTTCTCATAAAAGTGATATTAGACCTAGACGTAATGATTGTGCTTTATCTGAACATGCCAATAAAGACCATATTTTGAGTCAAAGACTTTTATTATTGTAATGTGCAATTCAAAATTTCTCTGTGAAAAACATAAATTCAAAATTAATTCTAAAACTTAATCACAATGAAATACTTTCTTATAACTAGTGGTTTAATTTCGTGTACTACTCACTAAGGAGTAAGTAATCATGCGAAATTGTTCTTTTTATTGATTATTAATTTTAAAAAAAATGTTTTGTAGAAACCTTGATAAAGGAAATAAATTTTCCGAAAGCTCGGTTAAACTTTAAAAGAGTATTACTCCTTTCAACCTTTTTTGACTGCAGTCCAGTTACAGAATCCATTTTTTGTAAAAAAAAAAACTATATTAAAATCACTTACAGTCGTCTAGGAAAAAATCTGAAAGGAACGGTCTTCCTCCCACGATGTGGCAAAGGAAAACCGCCAGGAAAATCACGACGAGCTTCTTCATCTTAGTGTTGGCACAACAACGTCCGCCACTGAACTGCTGGGGCAATTTCACTTACAAATTTTATATGTATGTATGCCGGATGGTTTCAAAGAATAATCCTTATCAAGTTCCAGTGTATTCCTCCTTGCCCGATAAGAGCTACTGGCAATCTAATTTAAGTCGACATTTTATAACACTTTGATTTTCTTCGTCTGTATTTTTAGTTTGCATATTTAGTATTCTTCTTGCATTTTTAGTTTTTTTTTTTTTTTTTTAGAAAAAGAAAATGCCTATTAGTCCATACAATCACTAAAATATTTTCTATAAATAAATTAAACTGTAGTTAGTTACATTTTTTATATGTACATAGGTAGTTCCTATGACTCAAGTCTTGAACTTTTTGAACCTTTGAAAGAGGATTTTCCTTTAATGATTCATTGCTTGGATGATTTAACAAGTACTAATTTATGGCTTGTCCACTTTTCGACAAGATAACTTGTGTTAGTGCAAATTGTGTTATTATGTGCAATAATTTTTTAGAAGAACAATGCTTTGTGAACTTGTGGAAATAAACTAAACAAGTTTTTTCATATTATTGTTGAAAAACTTTATCATTTCGCCTTTTAAACTTAAGGTATATAGTTCTTGAAGTTGGTTCTTATCCGATGAAAATTGTAAGTACAAAGTTTTTTTAAACTCGAACCGGACAGAAAATGAAGGGAAAACACGAGAACACTCAACGTTTCGCTATAGATTTATAGCTTCGAAGCGTTGAGTGTTTTCCCTTCATTTTCTGTCCGGTTCGAGTTTAAAGAAACTTTGTATACCGGGTGTCCCGCGCCATGTGCTCACCCTTCTAGAATCTTTATTTATTAATCGTTTATCCTGAATTTTAGAGACAATAAATTAAACAAAAAATGAGATTTTTCGATATGCCGCTAGTCGTCATAGGACTTCCGGTTTCGCCGGAAGTGTTATCAACTTTCTTATTTTAAATGGAACACCCTATATATTTTTACATATTTGAAATTTACGGATCATTACGAGTTCGAATACGTATCAATTGTTAATTTTGGTTTCCATGACAACGAAAAAAAAACTTTTTTATTTTTCAATCTAGACAGCTATGGATCGCTTCGATCTAATGCAATCAAGTGTTTCAAAAAAATTTTTAACATTTTTTTTTCTGAGTACGCTGATACCAAATACATCATATTTTCTTTAAAAATAATTTAAAATAGACCATGTCTTATTGAAATTTTACACTCCCTTTATTTCAAATAACTTTCAAAGAAAATATGACGTATTTGGTATCAGCGTACTCAGAAAAAAATGTTCTGTTGATGTAAGCTAAGAAACATATCGAAACATATCGAAAAAAATGAGTTAAGACCTAATGAAAATTTCAAATACTGTAAAAATGTTAAAAATCAAAATTCAAATCAAAGGAGTGATTTTTTTGAAACACTTGATTGCATTAGATCGAAGCGATCCATAGCTGTCTAGATTGAAAAATAAAAAAGTTTTTTCTTCGTTGTCATGGAAACCAAAATTAACAATTGATACGTATTCGAACTCGTAATGATCCGTAAATTTCAAATATGTAAAAATATATAGGGTGTTCCATTTAAAATAAGAAAGTTGATAACACTTCCGGCGAAACCGGAAGTCCTATGACGACTCGCGGCATATCAAAAAATCCCATTTTTTGTTTAATTTATTGTCTCCAAAATTCAGATTAATCGATTAATAAAGATTCTAGAAGGGTGAGCATATGGCGCGGGACACCCGGTATAGTTCTGTTATAATAGTTTTTTTTTTAAATTCAATTCTTACTATTTCCAAATACGTATATCACAATGGTTGTCTTCTTGGGCCTCAAATTTTGCTTTGCCTTGTCGATTTCCTCAAAGAAGTTTTTTTGCCAAGTTCTAATTTTCCCCATTCTACGAGTTTTACATATTTAGCAAACCATTCGAATTTTCGATTTAGGTCCACTAAATAATGTAAATCAAAAGGTTCTTATGGGTCGTAATAAAAATTCAGATTTTGAAATGGAATTTATTTTTTAAATATACAATAAACCACAAGCAAGGTAAAACAACAAAGTTTTTATTGCGTCCAATAACTAAAATGACGGAGATAAAATTAATCGTATGGTGAAAATTAATCATATGGTGATTAATTTTTATGGGGAATTTTATTAGAACATAATTATTTATTATTATTATTTTATAATAATTTGATTAGAAAATAAAATTCCCCAAGTACGAATAGGATTGAAGAGTGCCGGGCGTAAAATTCCTCTCCACCATAGTCTTCTTCAATAAAGCGACATCTACAAAAGTGATTCGAAAATAACTTGCAGCAGGTAAGCGCAACGGAAATAAATTGCAATGAAATAATTAAAAAAAAAAAACTTACTTCTTGCATCCCTGCATTCGATGTGTGTCTCCAAATGTTGTTTATCAGATGTCCTTGAACTGCTTCTGATGCAAGCCACTGTTTCCCGTGGACATACGTATCCATGGCAGTCTGACACTTCTACAACTAATAAAGATCAATGCAATTTTTTTATATCGCTTTTAGATTCTGAAATTTGAAGTTACAGTCGAAAGCAAAAAATAAAGCAAACAATTACAGTTTCCTGTAATTTTCCTTTCTCCAAAATGGTACCTACTGTTTAAATACGACTTCCCAATCTTGACAGCTTTGAGATTGGACAAGCTCAAAACTTACACAAAATCTGTGAAGTCGTATTTAAACGGTACCATTTTGGGAAAAGAAAAATTATAGGAAACTGTAATTGCCTACTATTTTTGGCCCTGACTTCTGCGTCTCAAATCGATATAAAAAGTACCTGTTAGGGGTTTCGAGGCCACAGTGCGAACAAGGAAGTATATCAAAGAGAAAAGTAGGATCTTCATTTTGGAAGAGCATTCAGGTCGCCTGAAGCAAACAAACGACTCTATTGGTCCTCTTGTGGATTATGCTTGAAAGTCGTTTCTTATCGTCTTTGATTTGTTGTTTTATTTTCGAAGAAAACTTTCCTCTAATTAGAAGCCCAACGATAAACACGTTTCGTGTGTTACGTAAGCGCGATCTGTCTGCTGTTTTGAATATCGCATAATAAGAACCCCAATTATCATTTTATATTATCAAATAATATTAAAAAAAAAGTCTGCAGTATTTCTAGTGAAATTTTTGAGTATGTTATTTATTAGGAATATTTTATATGCAGTCAAACTCAGAAACAAACGATCAACAGTTTCATATCTTGCATTTACATTTTGTAGCACACATTAATAACATACAAGTTGATGTAATTTTTAGCGATAACATGTTATCAATTAAATTTATACATATGTAATTAAAGCACAACGTGATTTGCTGTACATATACAGTTGGTCACACTGTCTGACGCGGATTGAGTTGTCAAAATTTCACAGTTCTTCCTTTGGCTGTGGTAAAAGTGAACGAAACTGGTCAAGCTAAATCACGTGGTCACTTTTCGCAATCACTGATTGATCAGATGGTTTGGTCTAACCGCTGACTTAACGATATTTTGCAGTTAGACCGTTGGTCTTTGATCCAAACAAACAACAGACAAACTTTTGCTGCGGCTGAGGTAAGTTACAGGATTTGCTTGTCTTGGCCGAGGTACATTTCAAGATGCGCGTGTTTGCCTATAATCAGGCCGGGGATGTTTCGGGTACTTCTAAGTTTCGTAAATCGAAACGTTGTCTTTGAGAAATCGACACATGTCCAAAAAGAAACGAAACGTCACTAACTAGGATAATTTAGATTTCTATTATTTGATCGCAAAGGGGCCCTTTGACTCCCTGATATGGATCACATTAAGCCTGTTAATTATTTAGCTGTTCCTGTGTGTTAATGATACTAGGATAATCTAAATTATCCTAGGTAGTTATTTTCACTAACTAGGATAATTTAGATTTCTATTATTTGATCGCAAAGGGGCCCTTTGACTGAACGAAGCTCTGGACTGCAGTTTATAAGGCCAAGCCTAAATTTTTGCCCCATATAAGTCGGTCGCAGCCGCAGATAAATGGTAAACACGATCGAAGAGGGAAAACTAAAGTTTTCAAAGAAATTATAACAATTATTTGATTTCTGAAACAGTTGAAGCAATTAAAAAAATTAAAAACGTCTTTGACAATCGAGAAATCCATTGCAAAAGACAAAATCCCTGACTAAAGTAACAAGAACAAATGACGATCATGCTATACTAGAAGAAATCATGAAAATTATTTACAAAATGAAAATTTCTGATGAAAAAGAGAAAAGAAAAGCAAATGATCGTAAATTTCACAACGGAAAACCACAAAGAAATCCGAAAGGAGACGAAATTATTTCAAGAAATAAACAAAAGAAAAGGAAAACAAATTTAAAACGAAACAATAACGGCAGCAAAACAAGAATCAGAAAGTGGCAGAAACATTTGAAAACGGAAACAAATGAAGATTGCAAGAAAAAAATTCAATTAATTGCTTGTAGTTTTTAAACATAATTCAGTCATTTACCTCATTAAATGGAGGTGTAAATTGAATTCGTGATTATTTTTGTGCATCTTTTAAGTGTCTTTCTTAAAATCAGTAAGAATTGGAAAAACTCAATTTCAAAATTAGTTGCTTAACTGCTTTTTTTTTGTTAGAAAATTTTCCTTATGAAAAGCCAGGAAAAACCTCATTAATACATTAACGAAAATGAACGTACCCGTGAATTATTTAGGAGCGCCCTCTGTTCGTTCATTTATCTTCATATTCTAAAAATGAAAGTTGCCCTACTCACTTCACTTCACAAAAAAACGCGATTTCGTCTTGAACCTCTCTCTCTTTCTCTCAGAATCTTTTTTTTTTAATTAAATTGAAAAGAGAATCCTAAGCGGCACAGAAAAGACAAAAACCATTCAGAGCGCCATCTCTTGGCCAAAAGAGAAACTATTTTAATTTATATTTCATCGCACTACGTACTCAACAACAACGTTGTTATGTGCCATTTAAAAAAAATAGTATTTTTTTGATAACTAACTATTTATTATTTTCAACGTAAACAAATATATTTTCAACGAGGACGTTGTCTCTCTCCATAATATACACGAAATTAAATAGAATAATATAAAAGAAATAGAATAATATAAAAGAGATCTTATTCTTATTCAAAACAACCCGGTTAATAATTCTCTCTAAATCATTTTTTTTTTTTCGAAATTAAATTGAAAAGAGAATCCTAAGTGCCACAGAAAAGACAAGAACGATTCAGAGCGCCATCTCTTGGCCAAAAGAGAAACTATTTTAATTTATATTTCATCGCACTACGTACTCAACAACAACGTTATTGTGCCATTTAAAAAAAAATAGTATTTTTTGATAACCAACTATTTATTATTTTCAATGCAATAATATAAAAGAGATAGAATAATATAAAAGGGATCTTATTCTTGTTCAAAAGAACCCGGTTGATAATCGGTTTAGAATCTATTCTAGAACGTCTGATCTACAAAAGGTGCCTACTTTCAAAAAGCTGGACTTTTTTAAAACTCTGCTCTGTTAAAAACCGGGACTGTCCCGCCAAAATCGGGACGTGTGGTCACCTAATACTTAACCTCATTTTTTTTAATTCTATTCTGTTTCTTGTCCTGTAAAGAAAATTAATCATTGCAAAATATTAATTTAAATTAAAAAGAGTTTATTCATAAACCCGAGAGTATAAAATATTTATATATATATTTACCGGCTCTGGTACCAAGATATATCGAGTCAATGTTTTTATCACCAACTGATGCCAACGAAGTTAGAATTATTATTAATAAGAAGTGTATAAAAAAAAGTGTGGGGATCGACAATGTACCAGGTAATGTTTTACGAGCAGTTTCAGACCTGATCTCGGATCCTCTTAGCATTATAATTAACGAGTCGTTTCAAAGCGGTCAGTATCCTGAAGCATTAAAAATTTCCAAAGTGGTCCCCATTTTCAAAAGTAAAGGGAGTCGACTAAATGAAACCAATTACCGACCAGTTGCAGTTCAATGTCAGTTCGCCAAGATATTTGAAGAAATTTTTCGTCAACGGTTGATGTCTTTTATCGAAAAACATCAGATATTATCCGAATCACAAAATGGCTACTATCACTGCTCTAACGGATGCTTATAATTATATCTTGGATGAACTGAATAATAGAAATAAACTCTATGCTTTATTCTGCGATCTGAGTCGCGCTTTTGACAGCGTCAACCACGAATTATTATGCCATAAATTGGAGATGCTAGGAGTAAGAGGAATAGCT
The DNA here is from genome assembly GCA_036172665.1 of Prosopocoilus inquinatus. Lineage (NCBI taxonomy): Eukaryota > Metazoa > Arthropoda > Insecta > Coleoptera > Lucanidae > Prosopocoilus > Prosopocoilus inquinatus. The sequence continues at coordinate 8,596,921 of CM069873.1, forward strand.
GGCGATTGGATAAGGTCTTATCTTATTGGAAGAAGACAAGTCGTAACTATCCGTAACCATTCTTCACCGGAGTTGGATACAAACACTGGAGTCCCCCAAGGATCCATCCTGGGTCCCTTGCTGTTTCTTCTTTTCATTAATGATCTGCCTGATTGCTGTCCATCATCGACCAAAACCATTGTCTATGCAGATGATACCAGTTTTATAATCTCTGCTACGGACATCGAGGATTCCGTGCGTAAAACAAACAATACCATCCAAGAACTAAAACAATGGTGTTCTTCTAACGATTTAGTGCTAAATTCGACCAAAACTCAAGTAATGCCTTTAGTGACAAAAAACGCAACTGTGGATTCTTCCCCTTTAATTAATAAATCAATTGCATGTGTCACCTCTTTTAAGTTTCTTGGTGTCTTTATGGATATGAAACTAACCTGGAAGAATCATGTCGAGTTCTTGGAAGAAAAATTAAGTAGTCATGTTTTTCTAATGTATAGGTTGCGTCACACGGTTAGTCGTACAGTGCTAAGTACAATGTATTTGGTTTGATTCACTCGAGGATTTCTTACGGTATTCTTTTCTGGGGTTACAGTGCTTCTGCGATAAATATTTTTAGAATTCAGAAGAAAATCATACGTCTAATGGCTGATGTACACCCTAGGTCTAATTGTAGAGATCTTTTTGTCCGATTTAATATTTTAACTGTTCCCTCTTTATATATATTTGTAACAACTTTATACGCTCTTTCTGTTGAACATAACGCTGACCGTAATTACGATTTTCATAATTACGATACCAGATATCGTGAAAACATTCGTTTACCCTTTAATAGATTAGCTATAGGGCAGAGCGGACCAATATTTATGGGTTATTTACTGTTAAACCGAATCAAATCACTGTGGAATGGTAACATACCTGACAATTTTAATTCACTTAAGTACAAATTGAAACAAACCTTAATGTCGGCAGCTTACTATTCTGTGAACGAGTTTTTGTATTAGTTGTTCGTTTTCTTCATTTATTTCGTTTTCTTCATTTATTTCATTTTCTTTTTTAGTTTACCTCTTAGATTAAATTGTTCTAGTTTTAGTGCCAAGTATGTATCATTTTCCTTTGTTGCTTTTTGACAAATCTAATGTCCTTGTATTCACTTGATATATACTATATGACAAACGGATTAAATATATTATTATTATTATTATTATAAATATTTTATTTTAAATTACGGCCAAGATGCAGTCGAAATCAAAAAATAGTAAACAGTTCGGTTTCCTGTAATTCACTTTTTCCCAAATGGTGCTATTTAAATACGACGTGAAAGAAAAATTACAGGAGACTGTAACTGTTAGCTATTTTTTGCTTTCGACTGTAAATGTGCCAATTCGATGACAATCAGAGCTATATGGTCTTCAATACTTGAAGAGAATTTGTTACGATTTCATAACATCTCACGTCGATTGCCGACCGCAAGTTGAAGAGAAATGCATATTAAGTCGAGATCACACTTGAAACTGATAATAAGTTGTTACGAACTATTTACAGAATACCAATTTTGCAAGGTCATTTAAAACATAGCAATATCAAGTACGTATCAATTTTACAGAATAGACCCCAATATGTGACAATCCATAAACAAAAATCTCTTGTATTTAGGCTACATTGGGGCGTATACTGTAACTTTTTAACGGACTGTTAAAATTTAGAGGTCCTTTAAAATCTAAAATACAGTTCTATGATTGGTTGTTACCATAGCAACAAAATTTAACAGCCCTTTAAATTTAACGCTTTTGATACAGAATAGGGCCCATTGTATTAAAAAATTAAGACGAGTAACACGTTATTATTTTCAAGGTTATTTGTAGAAGTCTTCGAGTGGAAGCTAAATTATTTTCGTTCTTTCTGTGATACCTCGTAGTTACAATCTGTCAACAATGCACAGGATCTACCTGCCCGATCGAAACGGAAATTTCCGGAGGAATCCGGAACTTCGAGATCCCGAAATATCCCGCTCACGGCGTGAACTATGATCTAACATCGCCCGGAATGTTGGACAGGTGTAATGCGGCCGATAACCGCAAACACTTGTAGTTGGAGAGGAGCATCGACGATGACGACGACGCGACTTCGTATAGACCATTTGTGCAACAACAGTAGCGATTCCGGAATTCCTCCGGATCGAAGTTCGCCCCGGATTAAAACGCGATGAGGCGGCCGAAAAACGGGGGCCACATGAGCTTGGGGGTGCGAGGCGACCGATGCGACCGACGCCGACGTGCAGCTGTTCCTAATTAGTCACAGCCTTCTGTATTGCGTATGAAGTCTGACGCGCATCAAATTCACAATTTGTCTCAGGACAAAGGATAATCACCTGTTTTTGCAGGAGTTTCCCTTCGGCGCATTGATTAGTTTTGTTTCCCTCGTTTTTCGCCTGCTCGGTTTTACGCTTATCGTTTTGGGTTGGTTTAGGGTAGTTTTGAAATGAAAATTGATATTATTCCAATATGTGGCAAAGCGGAAATCAGAATTATCTTAAATAAACAATAGAGAGGTATTTTTAACACAAAAAAATAAACTTCTTAACACCTAGGGAGTTTTGATCGTAACATGTGACAACACTGGCAAAGTAGGTAGCTCTATTGACATTTGACATTTGGAGTGCGTTCAGAAACAGCACCTAGGTAACGAAAGTTGCCCTCGGTCGTTCAAAAACTGCAAAGTGTCATCTGCAGTGTTACACTTTAATCGTTCAGATTCACCCTAACCTCCCCATCTCGAACGATGGTTGAAAATTACCCAAGATGCCTGCGAGCATGCGTAACGCTTGTTATTCATTTTTCTCGTGTACCTTTCTGTCTCTCTTGATTAAATTAATCTATTTTGAGGTGAAGCCAATTACTTAACGGTCGCTTAAAGTTCATAAAATCCTTCAACAACGCTACTTTGAAAAATTAGTATCTAGATTTGATGCAGTTCTTCCAATCACATGTACTGTTGCTTCCTAACTATCATGCAGAACATGTCCGCGTGAGATACAACCAATTAAAGACTCCAAGGAAGATCAGGCCAACATCGATAAGAATCAAAAAAGCGATAAACTTTATAGTTTTTCTGTCTTCTATTTTTCAACTTCACCTAAGGATCGTAAACTCCCCGGTTCAACTCAACATTTACGAAAGTAATATATAGAAAAATTTTGTGCAAATCGTTTTTGATTGCAGTGAAAATCTCGAGCAACCTCTGTACAACTGTTTCAGCCCTGCTTGGGGCTTCTTCAGCAGAAACGTAGCTCGACATTTCCACTGCAAACAAAAACGACTTGTCCAATTTATTCGCAATTGCGATGTAAGAGTGATGAACAGATAAGATGTTGCTATTTTATCTGAAAGTAATATAGAAATAAAAAAGAAGTAGATATAAAAATAAAAGAGACGAAAGAAAAAGCACATATTCTATGAATAACACACATCACAAGTATTGCAAGGAAGCTATACTATTAGAGTCTTCATTAAATTTTATCTCTTTGACTTACCTAGCGATTTCATATAATAACATACATATACTGCACATTCGAGAACCATCATTAGCATGTCTACATGTCTTAAGTTTATAGTTTAAACTATCGAGTGATTCTTTAAATTTTTTACCTGCTCAAATTTGGGCAGCATGTTAGCTTCACTATTATAGAATAATCTCAATACAGGTTATGGCTTATTTTTCAATTAAACTGAGACACACCATTGAAATTTTAAAAATCACTCAGTACTATTTTTCATCATTTAAAATCCACGTTCTGAAGCGTTAAAAATAATTCATTTCACTGCATTTTATTAGCTAGACTAAACAGATCCGAGGCTTTAACTGAGACGTACATTTAAACTAAAAAGTATTCCGAGTTAACGGCGCTAAGTATAATATTAAAATCCACCATGGTTAACTGACAACTTGAAATTTATATTTAACTTGAGAGACAAGGCATTGAAGCGCTTTAAGCAATCTGGAAATCTTCAACATTGGACCTACTATAAATCGTTGAGAAATATAGCAACACAGTCAGTTAGGGCAGAAAAGAAAGCCTATTTAGAACATAAAATTAAGATTTCTACTAGAAGGAATATCTGGAAACAACTCAAAGATTTTGGTATTAACAGTAAAAATAAGCCATCTCTTCCTGCGGAACTTGATAATGTACATGACATAAATAAACATTTTATAAACGAGGCTGTACTACCTGAAGGGGATTTGGATAATAAAATCAGTTCTTATTATATTGATAGTTCAGAATTCAGTGAAAGTTTTTCATTTACTGCAGTTACTGAGGATATAGTTGCCAAGATTTTGCTTAAATTTTCTAGTACAGCTTACGGGGCTGATAATTTCAATATTGATTTATTGCGTTTTTGCTGTCATTTCTTTTGCCAGTATTTACTCACATAATTAATCATTGCATAATTTACGGTGTCTTTCTGAAAATCTGGAAAGAGGCACGTATCCTACCATTATCCAAAATTAAAAATCCTAAATCTTTTAATGATATCCGACCTGTCAGTATACTGCCAGTTCTCTCTAAAGTGTTGGAAAGAATCATTTATAATCAACTCAACTCTTATCTCTCAGTTCACGATTTGATTCCTGGAAAACAGTCAGGTTTTCGGCAGCGTTACAGTTGTGCGAGTGCACTGACCACCATAACTGACGACATTGTAGCAGCTCTTGATGACAATAAATACGTATTATTGGTTTTACTAGACTATTCAAAAGCTTTTGACTTAATTAATCACAAAATAATACTAGCAATTCTAAAATGTATCGGCTTAAGTCAGAGTGCTTTGAATTATTTTAATAATTATCTGGTGGGTAGATTCCAGAGAGTGTTTTACAATGGTGTGCTTTCTGAACGTCTCGAAATTCATCGGGACGTACCTCAAGGGTCAATTTTAGGTCCGTTGTTATTCTGTTTATATACCTTTAGGCTGCCTAAAGTTCTTAAACATTGCTGTTATCACTTGTATGCGGATGACACACAGTTATATTACGCTTTTAATGCCGATGCAGTTGGTAATGCTTGCTCATATATAAATGAAGACTTAAAAAAAACTTAGTTAACATTCCAAAACAACACTGTCTGCAACTAAATCCAGCAAAAATTCAAGTTATGTTATTTGGGGGCAAAGGTTCTCGCGTGGATGTTGCTGCTGTAGTGAATTTACGATTGGGAAATCACTCTTTGTCACTGACTGATTGTTCAAAGAATTTAGGTTTGTTCATGGACGTGGATCTCAAATTTACTCGACATGTTACAGAACTGATTAAAAGGGCTTATGCCAGTATTAAGTTGATTTATGTAAATAGACACCTTCTCTCAAAAAACACTAAATATATGTTGCGTGAATCTTTAGTGTTATCCCACTTTAATTACTGTGACACTGTATATGGCCCGTTTTTAAATTATTCTGATGTCACTAGAATACAGTCAGTCCAAAATGCATGTATGAGACTGATATGCGGGATCCGACGCAGACAACATATTTCTCATAAACTTATTGAATTAAGATGGCTAAATATGAAAGAAAGAAGATACTTACACTCTGCGCAATTTTACCATAAAATTTTATTATATAAAAGTCCGCCATACTTGTACATACAATAAGATCACATTCCGGACGGATATTCATAACATTAATATTCGCTATCGAGGTCTGCTATCTATACCAAAACATAGATTAGAGTTCTTTAAGTGCTCCTTTAGCTACAGGATAGTTAATGTTATGAATGCCCTGCCAAGTGAGTTTTTAAAACTGAAACCATCAAAATTTGTGAAAGAATTAAAGCAAAAGCTTCTTCGTGACCATAACGACCGCAGCAATCAAATTACATATTAATTGTTGTAATGTAAACTGCTGCATAAATGTAAATTTAGTATACCACAGATTACTTTAGTATACCTTTAGGTTAGTATGTTTGGTGAAGGGGGTAGATCAGGGTATTAACTTTGTTAATGCATCTAACCCTTCTCCATTTAAGCACAGAATTTTCGGTAAATAATTACCTCATATTATATATTCGAAAAAACTTATTATTATTATTATTGTTATTATTATAAATATCGACTATTTTAAGACAACAGCATGACACGAGTTTAAGTTTGTTACTTGAATGTGACATACAGCAAAATAAATACGTACGTATATTGGAATTTTGTGAATTTGAAAGCTGCTGAATACATTTAGAATTGCTAGGTCATAACCGAAACAAATATAAAATAATATTTTCGAAAAATCTGTAGGTACAGTTGCGGACTTTGAAAACTGATACACTTTGATAAATACAATGTTTTGGTGGTGTAAACTAGTCCTGCTAAGATTTTGTCAAATTTGACACTGTCATCAAAATGTATGACGGATTAGTATTCGATTTACATTCGATATTCGTATTTTACCTTTTACTGTCGTATAGATTACAAGACTTTTGGGACACACTTTATATTATTAATTTAAGTTCGAGACGATTTCCCACTTTGTGGAAGAGTTTCCCTAACAAAACTCTTTATTTTTGAACAAAGACAAAAACACGATTGCCAGTGTAAAGACGTTAAATATTTTAGACTGAATCAACTCTTATTTCGTTTGAGAAAAGACATTATGCAAGTCACTTCAATGTACCAAAAAGGTTGATTTAAAAGTCAAAAATTTCAAATCGTTCACGTAAGTTGCTTGAAGCAACTAAATTATTTTTTTATTTGACGGAACGCTTCTTTAATAAATTATTTAATATCTTCAAATATTGCAACCAATAAGTTTAAATGGTTAAAAAACCTAATCGGTCTAGAATGAGAGGATGTCGCTTCGGGTAAGTCAGTTTCACCTCCTATAGATTTATAGAATAGTAAGGAAATCTCTTGAACACGTTTAAAACAGAGCACCTAACCAAGAACTCATCATGGAAAAAGTCCTCATCAAGAAATGCGAAAAATACCCGTGAATGTTTTGCGTACGTCATCTACAGGTTGAAAGCTAAAATTTCAATAACCACTTGCTATTACCGTTACTTTACTTCTTAACTTCTTATTCTGCTTTAGTCGACAATCGGAAAGATTTGATCTTTTTAACATAGCAAATTAAATCGATTCAATTTCAGGCAAAATGGTTACGTCTTTCAATCAAGTGTAATACTTTAATATTTTTTTAAGTGTTATTCCAACAATTTGTGAAATGTTCAGTTAAAAACATTAATGTTGAAATAAATACATTTTATTTAAGCCAACGCACAAAACGTTGACGCTCTAAAATTTGTTGTCTGAACAATTTCATTTGGACTAGGCCCGTCAGTAATACAGTGTGGCCCAACGAATACGATGCAGAATGAATCTCCCAAGAAAATGTCTGTTTGAAAAAACGCAAAAACAAGACGATTTATACCTAATCCTAGGCGGACACTTTCTTATTCTATACCCAACTGTCATACGTCATTCCCCCCTCCCAGCTTTACAACCCATGGAATTTAAATAGGGATTGTACCTTGAGTGGCATGTCATTGAAAACGTAATTTTATGGAGAATTCAGTAATGTAAATATGAATATCCGAAAATTCGATTTTAGCGCCCTCTTCCAAAGAAAAAATGTGGTTAGGTAATCCAAAGTGTGATATTTATGGTTATTGGTGGTTATTTTATTTCGTCAATAAGTTGAAGACGTAATATATTTTAATGAAGCGGAGAAATATTAGTGTGTAATGGATAATAACGGACTTTTAATTCATAATTACAGATAATGAACAAAGTGTACATTCAAAATCCAAAATTAAATTATGATTTGACGTGAGTACTTATTTAATTCCACCGTTATCGATCGGAAACTTGGCTTAGAATTTCTCCCACGGCATGTTACCCAAGAAATGTAACTCTTAAGCTGGATTCATTGCTGGGCTATTTCTCATCGCCGCGTTACAGGATAGTTATTTGATTGGTTCGTTTAATTAGACAAATTATATACTTCTAAATTGGGCCAATAGAATCGCGTAGAATTTTAACGCCAACGCAAAACGCCTAGCAATGAATCCAGTTTTATCTGTTGGGTAGGGTATCTGAACGTATTATTGATGTTGTTGACTTGACACATACACAAATCTAAGGGTACGAACATGCCGAAGATGCCTCACTGTTCACTTTAGATGTTTAGGTCGCGGTATCATCTCGATGTAAAACAAACGTTTCGTTGTAAATGGAATCGTGCATATCGAAGAAGCGTGCTGCTATTCATCTTCGATATGAACCGCTCTATTTAAAACTGTACGTTTGTTTTACATCGTGGTATCGAGCGCGACCTAATCATCGAGGGTGAACAGCGAGGCACCTTCAGCCTTTACAAATAGTAACTAAAACTTAAAACCAAAAATAGCTTCATTATAATAAATTAACTGTTTTTGTTATTACATCCGTAATACGTGTTATTGTAAACGCAAAGTATTTGGACATTGCACAGGGCAAAGAAAAAAAAAACGACGCACTTAACAACAATGAAGATCAGAACCTATTTATTTACCTCTTCAATTCTAAATTCAGCATAAATTACAGGTGACAAGCCAAGCGTACTGGAGGGCCCCAATTTTCCTACCTATGTGGTCCCTTCAATGAGCAGACAAAACGCACGAGTGGCTAACTAGGCTATCTGTGTGTATTGTACGTAGCCCATACAATGCTCACTCGACTCGCTCTCTCATCGGTGGATGTCTCCAATTCCGAGTTGGACGACAATGCGATCGTTTTTGCATGAACCAGGGACATGTGTACAATTGAATTTTTTTTTTGTTTTTGAAATGCATTGGTCTCTTGCTTGAATGGATACGTGAGTATGGAATACGTGAGTTTAAAACTGTTTTTCTTATAAAATGAAACGCGGTTTCGGTAAACACGTCCGGTCTTTGGAAAAGAAAATAAACTGTTTACATCAACTAAATTAGGGTAGTAGAAATAGAGACCAAAAATGATCCAGGTTTTGTTCATATTTTCCTTAAAATAATGAAAAAGAAAAAAATAGTATACTAAAAAACAAGTTTCATAAGACGTGATTTGTCTTGTCCATTGAGAAAACTCGTCTTCGACTCGTTTTCTAGAACTAGTCTTCGACTCGTTTTCTAAAACTAGACGCGTGCTCCAAAATGTCTTATGAAACATGTATTTTATATAATTATAAATTTTGTGAGCTTTTAAAGTGTTTTAGTTATGTTTTTATAATTTAGGATGCTAGAAAATAAAAAGGTAATTTGAAACATGTGTAACTTGGAGGTAGGTTATGATCAGGGAAAAGAATTCGGGCCACTTGTTCCGCGAACAGTACGAAAATGTAGTACTCGGACTTTATTAGCCCCGTCCACAATAATCTCCGCGTTATGAGGACGAACGCATTGCACTCATACCTCTCCCACTCAATAACAATTCGCTGCATGTATATCACAGAATGGTGAGAGGTAAATAGTACATTTGGCATAAAAAGCGTCCAACACTAATGCCCGATTTCTTCACTTCCTGATAAGTTTATCTACCGTTTGTGTCGATAATAGTTTCCGAGGATACTATCTGGCGGATAAATTTATCCTTAGGTGAAGAAATCGGGCCTTAGTGGCCTGAATTCTCTTCCCTGGTTATTATTTGTAATTTGATATCTGAACAAATCTAGCAGCGTATGTCGCCACCAACCTGACGAAATAAAATTTCGGCTGCTTTAATGGTCCACTTTATGAAATCCAAATTGAGTTTCATAATGTAGCTGATTAAAGCACCGAAATAGAACAAAAAAAAATGTTCTAAAAACAATTGTTTAGAAAAACATATCCGATGACTTTGAATTTAATTGTTCAAATTAGCCTCTATGACGAAGAAGAAAAGAAAACAACGAACAAATTAATTAAAAATCCAATTATATGTATTATAGCGAGTGCGCCTGCGCCTCAAATTAATTTTTCTTGTTTTAAAAGTCATGAGAAAAACTACAAGATATTTTCACTAACTTTTTTTTTAATGTTATAGTCATTTGTAATAAAAACTACACAAATGTAAGAAATTAAATTTAAAAAATAATTAATAATTAATGTAATTACTTTACATCAAATTAAGAATTAATTTGTCAAGAAAAAACAAAAGAGAAGCGAAACAAACACCAAAACGAAACGCCAAATTGATTGTGTAGAAAACAAAAGAAGATCGGATGGCGAATGAAAAGGAAAATACCTTCAAAGACAAGTAAAAAAACGAATTAAAAATTGACGATTTCCGGAGAGATGTTTTTGAAAACTGAAAATTTGAAAATCTCTTTCATGCAGTTTTTTTTTCTATTGCTAATTTAATTCTTTTACACTCCGTTATAGAAATATCCGTATTTTTTTATGGTTAACCTTATTCTTCGTCTCTACAGCTGAACGCTGTTCTTTATTAAATAATTATTTTTTCTTTTTCTGTTTCTTATCTTTTTTTTTTGTTAACCTTATTCTTCGTCTCTACAGCCACGTTGTTTGTTCCCGCTCATCTCTGTTAAATAATTATTTTTTCTTCTGTTTCTTATCTTTTTTTTTGTTAACCTCATTCATCGTCTCTACATCCACGTTGTTTGTTTTTGTCCTTTTTTGTTAAATAATAATTTTTTTCTTTTGTTTTTTTGTCAATCATTATTCATCTTTTCCTTCGTATTTCGTCGCTTTTTATTCGAGTTTTGTTTCATTTCTCCTAATTTTAATTTAATTTTCTCTCTTTTATTTTCTATCTCTCTTTTTCTTTTCCATTGATTTGATTGTTTCACATTCTGCCAGAAAAACGTCACTCTTCTTCTGTTTTTTTTTTTTTTACTTCCTCGTAATTACAATGAAACCAATGTTGCCAACGACTACAAATTTAAATAAATAAGTAGTCACTTTATTCAGTTTATTGCCGTAAGAATAGAATAAACCGAAAGTTAAATTAGCTTGTGGTTGAAAAATCAGCTAAGTTAGGCAGCAATGTCTAAAGCAATTATAATAGCAAGCAATTATAATTAAAAAAACAATTACTTGACAACGAGTGGATGAAACGATTACGCACAGTGCGCAGGCGCAAATATAACAATTATTAGCAGAAAAGCAATTGTTTTAAAAACAATAGTTTAGAAAAACATGGCAGATGACTCTAAATTTAGTTAAAATTAGCCTGTAAAACAAAAGAGAAAAAAACAAAGAACAAAATTAATTAAAAATCTAATACTTATAATGAGTGGGCCTACTCGAATTTCTTTTTTTGTTATTTATGAGTCATAAGAAACATTTCTAGATATTTTCACTATTTTTTTTTTATGTTACAGTCCTTTCTAATAAAAACTACACAAATAAGATGATGAAATAAAAAAAAATTAATTAAAGAAAAAAATTTATAACGAATAGAAATACCTGTAAGTACATTACATTAAGAATTAATTCGACGAAAAGAAACAAAAGAGAAGAGAAACAAATACCAACGGAGTACCAAATTCAATGACTTGTAGTAGAAAACAAAAGGTCATCGATTTTAGTTTGGTCGATGGCGACGAAAATTAAAATCTGTACCTTCAAAGGCAAGTAAAAAAAAAAACTGAAAACGAACAAAAAAATTGTCGATTTCCGGCGACAGGTTTTTGAAAATTGAAAATTTAAAAATCTCTTTTTATGCAGTTTTTTTTTTCTATTACTGGTTTGATTTTTTTACTTTCCATTATAGAAATATCCATCTTCTTTTTTTTGTTTCTTATCTTTTTTTTGGTTAACCTTATTCTTCGTCTCTACATCCACGTTGTTTGTTTCTGTTCTTCTTTGTTAAATTATTATTTTTTTCTTTCGTTTCTTATCAGTCTTGATTTTCAAAGAATCAACATAATAATTTTATTCATTAAATGAATTTCTGTTAGAAGGTCAAAACTGAAATGTCTCGAGTTACCCAATTAAGACTCTTTATTTATTATGTAATGTTTAAAGTTCAATTTCTTTTGTTTCCTTATTCTTAGTTATTGGAATTTGTTATATCTAATTTTTAAGTTCGTTATTATTTTTTTATGTTGTTAATATTACACAGGGAATAAATTTGAATTTGAATTTGAATAATCAAAGAAGCTTTTTTTCTGTTTATCTTTTCCTTCGTATTTCGTCGCTTTTTATTCGAGTTTTGTTTGCTTTCTCGTAGGTATAATTTAATTTTTCCCTCTTTCTTTTCTATTAACGATTTGATTTTTTCCCATTCTGCCAGAAAAACGTCGCTCTTCTTTAAATTTTGTTTGCTTTCTCGTAATCGAATTAATTTTTCTGTCTGTCTGTCTCTTTGCTCTTAATGATTTGATTATCTCTTATTTTGTTAGAAAAACGTCGCTCTTTTTTTTGTTTCTTTCCACCGTCTTCTTTGTATTTTCCCGCCGTTTGTTCCTGTTTTGAAAAACTTTTGGAAAAATATTATAAATAGAAAATCTGCATACTACACATACTCTTGTAACTTGAAAAATAATTAATCATCACAGTACAATTTTTTTTATGATTTTATATTTTTATAATTTATACATCACGTACTGTCCGAAAATGCGTGACGCATAAAGGACGGACACTATTTTAGAGACACCCAGTATATTTAAATATACTGGGTGTCTCATACCGTACGGAGGAGATTGAAAGGGCAGGTGTGGGACATCAAAATAAAGCTTTTTTCTTAATTCGCTTTTGACCAAAACCCAATAATAAGAAAGTTACAGCATTTTAACTTTCTTAATTTCTTCTTTAATTTACACCTACAGCTTCTTAATTAAACAAAATTATTTCACAAAATGCAACTTAATTATTAAATAAACTCTAAATTTATCAAAACCTCCATTCATAAAATGTCTGTGTTAATCTGTTTCCTAGTTTTGTTTTCAATTAGTTGGCGGTGCACAACTAGATGAAAACCCGTTTTTGGGCATTAAAAGCAAAAACTTGAACGTGACTACATTTTTTTAAATAGTTGTTTATTGTGAAGCAGTGTTCAATTAACTCATAAATGCCTCAAATTTGAATTTAAAACGTATAATATTACCACAGGGAGTAAGTTTTGCTCGTTAATTAATTCCACTTTAAATTCTTGTAACTTTTTAGTTATTGATTTTCTACCAAAAATTTATTAAGAAAAAAGCTTTAATTCCAAATCTCCCCTAGCTACCCTTTCAATCTCCTCCGTAGGTTAAGAGACACCCAGTATATTTAATATAAATTTCAGTTATTTTGATTTCTCATGGTCTACCTTTTAACCAATTATAGATTTCATCATGACAAATTGGAATTAGTGAAAGTGAGAAACTACCTTTATAATAAAAAAGCCAAATTATTATTATATTTAATACATATTAAATAAAAATTTTAAAAAAAAATATTGAGCTTTTAGAATTTCTCGTGATGTTTGCGACTAGTTTCGGGTAATGATAAATATATAAACTTACTGTACTATATTATGTCGTGTGTACTTATTTATACCGTAACCGCATTTATAATATTTCAGAAGTTTTGAGTTTTATTTCCGAGCTTTGCGTCAACATTTAATGGTAGAGACCCAAGCTGGGCTGGGCGCAGAATCCGGGCAGATCTCACGTTAGACCCGAAATGTGCTGCTCATGACACGGGCCGATGTGTTCGGGTCTCCGCCCAAAACACGGCGCACGCACGAAGGCGTGGCCAAAATCGGTACTACATTTTCGGCGGAGAGAGGCGCCGCGGCGCCCGGAGTCTCCGATCCCCGAGGGTGGGGCGTTGCGAACCCCCGATATCTGGTGTCACCGGCAATCTATAGCGAAGGGACAGTAGTGCATCTTGCATCGGCCTAAACTACAGGGGACTGATGCTTCTTCTTTATTTTTGGTTTCGCACGAGCTCCTGCTGGCTTGATTTTTTTGACATGGAAGAAGTTGATGGATGGTTCGCGGTGTTTGTGGACTGAGGTGTGATGTGCTGGCGTAAGACTTCTTGCTTGTAGTGCGAACTGATTATACGAGTGCATCCCTTCAAGATGCTGGAGTTTTATCCTAATCTGAGTATTAATTCTGTGATGATACCCGAGCACAATTTGCAAAATAATGACTGCAATGGCCGCACAGGTAACTAACTGTAACTAATTAAGTTATACCATCTTTACCTAAATAACAAACGGCAATAAAAACCAAGACATTCAAACGAGCAGTGTTGTTAAAGATACATTTCTAATAATGTCTAGATACAGATGCAGATACTTTTACAAATATGTATCTAGATGTAGATACAGATACTTTTTCCGGAAAATATCTAGATACTGATACAGATACAAAAAAAGGTATCTGCAGTTTATTAAGATACTTGCAAGTGTAAATGTCAATAACTTCTGCAGTAGTGGAAGTATGGTATTATTTGCGATCCAAATCGAGTTTTTTGTGAAAATTGACGGATTTATCGTATGAAGATGTGAATAATATACACGTTAAAACCTGTGATAAGTTTCACAAAGCAAATAACACAAAGTTGATTCTTGTCCGATGATAATTGGAAGTAAAAAGTTTTCTTTAATCTTGAACCGGACAGTTAAAAAAAAAAACTTTCTACTAGCAGGTAAAACAGTTTTTTTCAGCAGTGTACCTAGTACCTTCTAAATAGAAAATATTTCGTAATAAGTTGCTCAATAAGTTGATAAATGATCATCTGATTTCAATCAGGCCGACGTAAAATATAAAATAGTCAATAGAAATGATTCAAATGAATCTAGGATCCTTAGTTGCAGAGCGTTTGAGAGCATTTTCGTAATCCAGAAATGCTGATAAAATCAGCAATATCATTTGATTTTCTCCTTTCGTCAATTATGTTTCCCAATTTGTCAAATCAATTTCAAGTTTCTGAACTGTCAAATCATTTTCAAGTTTCTGAATTATCAAATCACATTTCAAATAGAAAAATCATTTGAAAAACTGGAAAACATAATTGATAAAAGGGGAAAAATTTTTTTCAGCAGTATATCTTCTTAAATAGAAAATTTATCTTTGTAATTAAGTTGATCAATAAGCCGATAAGTAGTTACCTGGTTTTGTATAAAACCAAGTCAAGTTAACGTAAAATATAAAGTTATCAACAGAAATGACTCTACTTCTGTATCAGACAAGTTAAATGTCAAATAAATCTAGGATCCTTAGTTGCAACCTTGTTGTAGCTAAGAGAGCGTTCCCATAATCAAGAAAAGTTGATAAATTCAACAATACAGTCTTTTCCTTTTGAGTTTCTCCTTTTGTCAATTATCTTTCCCAATTTTTAAAATAATTTTCAAGTTTCTGAACTATCAAATCGCATTTTAAATAGAACAGTGATTTGACAAACTCGAAAACGTAATTAACAAGAGGGGAAAATCAAAAGAAAGAGACTGTAAAATCGGAGGTTGCATTTCCGCCAAGGTCTGCTGTTTTTCTGGAAGTTCAAAATGTATCTAAAATGTATCTTAGTATCTCAAATGAATAGATACACTGTAATTGTATCTAGATGCAGATACAGTTACATGTTTTTAGTAATACCTGAGATATGTATCTAGATACTCCAAAAAATACTGTATCTAGATACTTAACAACACTGCAAACGAGTGATTTACCCAAAAAATCTCTAAGGTCCGGCGTTTTAACTTCCTTGTAAATTGATATACCTTGTAATATCCTTGCCGATACAATTGTTTCCGGTGGTTTTATGGGACAGATACATAGATTTGAAAATAGGCAAAAACTCCGGGTCTAATGCCCGATTCCTTCTTCATCAACCGATAAATTTATCTGCCAGATAGTATCCCGGAAACTATTATCAATACAATGGTTTCCAAGGATAATAAAAATATCCTGGCTTTTTAAGTTTATCAGAGGAAGTGAAGAAATCGGGCTTAAAAAACATAACTTTTGGAGTGATTCATTAAAAAAAAAATCATGCAATGCTGAATTGTGTTGAATTCAAAATACCTCTAAAACGTTTTGGGAAATCAAATTCTTTTAATTCCAGGATGACTTTAAATTGGGATCACTTTTAATAGTTGGGACGGAATATTCAAAATAAATTTTTACCCTTTTACAGTAAATTAAAAGATCAGACTGATCAGAATTGACGTTTGTTTTGTTGACAAGTTAAAATTTCCCCCCTCTACCCTTACTTCATATAAGAAATCCGCTCACATTCGGTTCAATACAAACCCTTTTGTCGAACTGATTCATTTCAGGTTTCATTTTGGTTTTCGTTTTCTAAAAAGATACAAAGACGGCGATTTAGGTTATTTTGCCAATAAATAATGAGAACGCAACAACTTATTTCGTTTATTTTGATTTTTCCCTTTTATTATTAATTAAAGTAATCGTACACCCCTTTTAGAGGACAATCTTATTTTCACACGGCTTCTGCTTTAGAACTGCCTTTCTAAATGCCCTTCCTCAAAAACCGAAAAAGAATTCCATGAAATTGTCCTCAACTGTTACATCATGATTGTTTTAGTGCCACTTGTTCAAACACTTGAACCACAGTTCAGCTCTGCACTTGATTCAATTACTACGGCAACTATTGTAAAAGCCAATAGTTTTTGAACCAAGTCATTTGTTCAAACACTTGAACCACAGTTCAGCTCTGCACTTGATTCAATTACTACGGCAACTATTGTAAAAGTCAATAGTTTTTGAACCAAGTCATTTGTTCAAACTCTTGAACCACAGTTCCCAAGCAGCAAGCAGTCGTCTTTATCACGTCATTTTTTCGTAAAAATTTTGTTTAAAATTTGACGTTTATAAATCACGTGAATAGAACGTCAGTTTAATGACATAAATTTGACACTAATTTTAAAAAAGTTTCGTTTCGATAATAAATTTAGTTATATGTAGATTTGACAAGTTATTAGATTTTGTAGGAAAATATAAATTATAAACATGATTGAATTTATTAATTAATACCATTTTAATATATAAAAAATTTACTAGACTTCTACTATGGGATATGCGACGCATGCGCCGACACTCGACATTGGGACATTATTGCATATCGTAATCGTAGTACCCGTGGTGCTCACGTTTAATGCGATTTCTTTTTAAGCGTTAATTTATTATGTATTAGCTAACTAAAGTATATTCTACTTGTAATGGAGTACTTGCTTTGGGTATTTATTGTTTTAGTTATTAGCAAACTGTGTAAAGAAGGTGGGTATTGGTAACTCATATTTCATAATCTGTTATATTAATATTTTAACGGTCCGTGTGATAGGACTTGGGCATTTTTCTTTTTCATTTTCTTAATTCAATTGTTTTATTTCACTATAGTATATGTATTAAACTGTTTAGTAATAGCTTTTTTTATGTTATTTTTATTTGGAATTTTAAAAATATGTATGAACTTATTAAAAATATTATTTATTTATTGTTCGTAGATATATGTATACATATGTACAGGTAAAATTAAAATATGATTTAGTTTCTTGGTTACTTATGCGTCATAGATAATACAATTAAAAATGACGTCAGAAATACACGACTATTTGACGTACAAAAATGACGTCGCCGGGCTGTGACATTTGCCCGTCATTTTTACGTCTTTAATACGTCATTGACAATGGTCATTCGACGTAAACGATGACCAATTTTTGACGTGAAAAAGACGACACCTTGCTGCTTGGGTTCAGCTCTGCACTTGATTCAATTACTATAGCAACTATTGTAAAAGCCAATAGTTTTTGGACCACGTTCAAACTTGAACAAATGATCCTTTTACTATTGACTGATTGATCAGTATTTCTACCGATAATTTGAAAACTGACTCAAATTCAAATAAATGCAAAAACAGCATCAATTGTAAATTAGAGCTACGTAACGCATGAATTGATTTTGCCTAGTATTGCTACCCAATGTTGCCAACTATGCTATAATAATAGCATTTCACCACAAAAGAATATGATTTGTCTACCTATGTATGTTTTTTTTTTTCAATAAAACAAAGAACTTCAACATTTTAATGATTTATTTAATTTTTTAATCCATTTTATGCCAACTATATCTGATTTTGGACGCTTGGCGAACACTGTCAAACTTGTCAATCCTTTCTGTCATCTGTCATTTTTGCGTCATATCATTTGATTTTCACGGTACGATAGCGAACAATAAAATCCAGGCGAGAATTTGACGCGTCGGGCATATTATTTAGAGATGCAAATTTGGTTAAATCAGACTTTTATCGGGACTATTATGTTTCTTTTAAAGCGCAGAAAGAAAGATTTAGAATGTCAAATTTAATAAACTGAAACATCGCAGCAACTCTTCGTTTTGTCTTTAAATTTTATCTGACTAACCCCCTTATTCTATAACTCCTAACGATGTCATTACATAACGAAAATCGTTAAGTGTCATTTTTTGACCAATAAATGTATAGAAAAGCGTTGTATCTAAGACCTGATTGGTCAAAATATGTCACTTAACGATTTTCGTTAACTAACGATGTCGTTAGGAGTTATAGAATAAGGGGGTAAATTAGGTAATACTCATATATTTCTTTTTGAGCGGAATTTAATGAGGCATCTTCCAAAATAAACATCGAAAGTCAATAATAATCAATATTTAAAAGCTAAACAGCTGGCAACACTGCTCTGCTGTGTTAATTAAATAGACCTTCAGCTAGTCCAGCTCCTCAACGAATTCGATTTGATCGTTATCGTCATTCAACGCAAATGCTGATCGAGCTCCTTATGCCATTAATTACAACTGATTCATGAACCTTTATTAATCTTTTTTGTTAATTTTTAGAATGCCTTGGTTTTGCGCGTCTTCTAAATTGCTAATAACTTTTGAAACTGTCACCAGAAGTTTTTTGCCGTTGCTTTGATGCATCAATCAATCGGTTTTGAAAATTTATGTTTTCTCCAACTGTCAATCACTTTCTTTAATATTAAAAATAAAAATATCTTATATAGCCTGCATAATTGAACGGATCCCACGTGACCAAGTTACTTAGACAGCTAAAAAAAAAACAAGATTGGCAGAACTGCGGCAACGATAAATCTAACAGTTATAATTTCTTTTCGCAGTGGCGTCGATCAAAGACTCTCTTCATTATTTTTTTAACTAACCGTTCGGTAATTGGTTTGGTTTTACTTTAACATCTTAGAATTCACAAAAAGAAGACTGAATAGCGAACTTAGATAAAGTGTATTGAATTTATGACCTGTTCCATACAAAACTGAAGAAGAAATTCCTGAAATTTTGAACTTAAATATAAATTAAATTGCTTATTACTACAAGAAAAAATACTGTCTATGACTACTATCATTATCTGATAACCAGAGAACGGAATTATGTATTTTGTTCGATTAAATACAAACGAGGCGGCAAACGTGTAACGCTGCAGCGACGTGTCAACGGTCGTACGCTCGTTGCCGCCTCGTTCGAAATAAGCCGAATAAAATATAGAATTCCGTCCCGTATTGATAACGTACCGGAGAGTTTAGGCGCGCTATTTTTGAATCACCCAGTATAGTCTTTTTTCTTGAACATTATTTCAAATGCCAAAACTTATGAATCAACCTCTTTCCTTTCCTTTTTATAATTTATATCTTCTTGGCCAGCCATTTTATTCATTTTTTAGTTATCATCACTTCAGTGTATTCTTCGGCCGTCGGGTTACGTTTGATCTCTTCTTCTTTAATGCTTTTAATATTTATGAAGCTATGTCTCTCTTTTTTCTACGGAGTTCCTTCCAATAGCAATGTTTGAAGTGGCTTCGCCCTTGATTTTTACTTTCGCAACCTTTCTCTTCTGTTTGCTTTATTTCCGAGTATCTCGTTGTTTATATTGTCTGGACCTGATGGTTTTTTCACCTTTAACTTCTCCATCATGTCAACGTACTATTATCATTATTTAATTCTTCTTTACTAGTTCTTTTCTATTTTATTCAGAAATTTCTTTAGGTACGTTCGCGATCTTTCTTCATTTTTTGTTTTTCGACTTTTTGATTTCGTCTAGGCCTTTCTCTTTATTCATCTTTACATTCCTTATGACTATGTCTTCAGTAAATGATTATATTATGACCTTCCGCTTTTTTAAGCGATCAAGTAATGTTTGGGTTGAATTGAGCCTTTTCCAATTCAACTGTTTGCAACACTGCAACCGGACAATTGTTTTGTTAGTTTATTTGACGTAACATCAACTTATCGGCGACAAAATTGGAGGTTATATCCGGCGTTTTAATTTGAATTGGATATCATCATTTCTTCTTTTTTTAAACCAAAAAATAAAAAAAAGCAGAAATAATGAAAATGATGTTGTCACAGGATGATCGTCCGTATCAAAGCTGCCAACAACCGGAAGTTATTCCAGTTGTATCGCTTAAAAATTAAATTTAGCATTGCCAACTAAAATACCGAGTGGTGCTCTTTATTTTTGCCATATAAGAGAGGGGAGCGCACGTCCGAAAATCGGCTCGTTTTCTACTCGCTCATTACTCCTCCAGTACGTAACCTCCATGGTTTATGTTCTGTGCTCAGTGTTCCCAACCAATTAATATTGCTTCAATCATTTATAGCCACGTGATAGTTATTCTTGACTACTTTGTAATTTATGTATATCCACAGACTTTGTTCACAATTCTTCAGTTTTTTTTTTAATTCCTTAGGACTTACAATTAATGTATTCTCAACCTTTTCTTCTTCAATTGTTGAAATGCCTTTCATTTTTTCTTGACTTTCTTAATTTTTAGGTTCTGTTTTCCTTTTTTGATATCTTGGTATAACTTAGTATTATTTCTCCTAACACTTCCTCTTCGATACCTTGTGTTTTGACAAGTAGACATTATTTTTAATGATCAGATACGTATTGATGACGTTACTTATAAATACGGGTCGGAATTATATATTTTGTTCGGTTTATTTCCAACGAGGCGGCAACGAATGTGTGCGCATTGACACGTCGCTGCAACGTTATACGTTTGCCGCCTCGTTTGTATTTAATCGAACAAAATATATAATTCCGTTCCCTGCTTATAAAATTGTGAATTACGATTTCCTAATTGAAGAAATAAAAACTTTTAAAACACGAACAAATAAGAGATACACGTGAAATTTAATTTATTTGAAAAAAGAAAACGCAGATGTGCTTTGCAAAACATGCTTCTGTTATAATTAGGAGTATCAACTTACATTCCTTTCTGTCAAATCATTATCATTTTATGTAAAGCAAATGTTTTCTCATATTTAAACCTCACCTTTGAGTTTTGGAAAGAAAATAAATTAAACACACAAAAAAAGATTAAAAATTTTTCTGCCAACTGACAAAGAGTTAAAATGACAAAATTTCCGTCCAAATATGATACTGAACTGACAAATAATGAAAGAAATCTGTCACAAAAAGAAAATGTTTGTTATAGCCTGCATTCATTTTGCTACAAATCTTACCTCAGACCAGAGTATCTCATTTCGATTAGCATAAATAAGCAAGTTTGAATTAAGGTTTCGACCACCCACCTGGTTGCTCGATCACTTCCATTGGTTACTAAGTCAAAATATTCGTTCAGACTTACTTGTTCATGCTAACTGAAATGACGTTTATGTGATCTGAGGTGAGATTCATGGCAAAAGAAAAACACCTATTAACAGCAAAGCAAGATTGCTACTTTTAACAAATTGGAAACTCATTTAATAATTCATAAAAGGGTAAAAGGCAGTTTTAAAACTGTCGTCTTCCAACTTTCCCGATATTACTTAAGTGTATGTGAACATGTTCATTTTTTAATACTTTGGTAATATTTGATTAAATCAAATTCATCCTCCTGCTTAGTTCTCTTGACGTGATTGAATTGGAAAGTGATTTCATCAGAATAAGTAGAAACCGGCCTTTACCATCTTCGAAGCTTTTGATCATCGATGAGGGGGGTGTGAGAATGAAACATCGGGACTCACGCTTCGGCGGGCGCCTAATCGGGCGCCCTTACGCCCCCCCGTTCGTGGTTCCCTAATGGTTCTAATGTAAATCCTAAGTGCACCACTGATCACCTTGTTATGATTCATTATGCGAGACCAGAAAACGTTTTCGTTGTTCAAGGCGCTCTCCATCAGTGCAGTCTTCCGCTGACGGAGCACGGAGACAACGTTCAGTCATTATTCTTCTTCCGGAAGCTTTCGACGAGAGCACCCAGACTTGCTCTTCTTGGATTAACGTCGATTTCGTTTTTCGTCTGCTGAGATTAATGCCGCGTGTTATAAATAATTTAACAGAAATAATTTCCAACACCTTCTCAAGAAAATATTGAGGTAATTTAATCATAATCATATTTAAGAAAAAATTGAAAGCGCAATTTAAAAAAAAATGCGGGCAAATATGTAAGAGAGTTGCATGGGAAGCTACAATGTAAGAAATGGTCAAAAATATGAAGAAATCGCAGAGGATTTACAATGCTTCGAAACAGTTTGTTTTATAAACAACGGTTTTCTAAAAATACTGTTTCTTCTTTAATACGGGTGGCCATTTTAAATTATGATCCCTGTAGATAGGCAACCTATCAATCAAATCACTTTTTCATATTGTGCTAAAAGCACGGAAGTAGAATGGGTTGCCTATTCGGTTGCAATTTCTAAAGCGGTACGAGTTATGTTATTTCCGAAAAATCGGAAAAGAAACAACAGAAAATTGTTTAAAATTCAACATAATAAATAGTTTAACAGAAATAATTTCCAATACCTTCTCAAGAAAATATTGAGGCAATTTAATCATAATCATATTTAAGAATAAATTGAAAACGCAAATTAAAAAAGAAATGCGGGCAGATGTGTCACAGAGTTGCATGGGAAGCTACAACGTAAGAAATGGTCAAGAGTATGAAGGAATCGCAGAGGATTTACAATGCTGCGAAACAGTTTATTTTATAAACAACTGTTTTCTAAAAATATTGTTTCTTCTTCAATACGGGCGGCCATTTTAAATTATGACCCCTGAAGATAGGCAACCCATCAATCAAATCACTATTTTCATATTGTACTAAATGCACGGAAGTAGAATGGGTTGCCTATTCGGTTGCATTTTCTAATGCGGCACGAGTTATGTTATTTCCGAAAAATCGAAAAAGAAACAACAGAAAATTGTTTAAAATTGTTTAAAATTCAACAAATAAGATGTCAATAAAAGGAAACAAAAATTAAAAGAGAAATCGATCAGAGTTGTACACAGGAAAAAAATCCAATGGAAACTAATGAAAGTTTTCAAAAAAAAAAAAACAAGCACAAAAATATAAAGAAAAATTGTTTATAAAGTAAGGAAGTTTTGCACTTTTCTTAAAACAATGTAAAAAAGGAAAAGGAAGAAAGAAACAACAACCAGCTGCGGAGCTGTCATTTGAAAAGTCAAGAATATGAAGAAATAGAAGAAATTTCATGAGCAATGTTTAGAAACGTCAAATCACAATTTTTTTTAATGAAAAATCGCTTTCAAAAGCTACTCAATTGGACACCAGGTCCATTTTCAATGATGATAGAGTAGGCAGAAACCAATCAATCAAGTAGAATGGGTTGCCTATTCAGTTGCAATTTCGGAAGCGTCTCGATTATTGTCTATGATACTTTCCAAAAGTAATTTAAAAAAAAAACAGTTGGACTATGTCTAAATTAATAAAATAAATAAATAAAACAAAAGAAAGTGAAATTGAATAAAATAGAATGTCAAGAAAAAGAAACATGAACCAAAAGAGGATTGGATCAGAGTCGTAAAAAGAAAATAACATTCCAATGGAAGCTAATAATGGTTTTACGATGGAAATTAAAAAGAAACATAAGAACAAAAAATGTCGACTGATAAAGGAATCTTTGAAGATAGAGAAGAAAATCGAAATAATAAAAGCGAAGAGTCCTCGAATCTTCGATAAAAAAAGAAGAAAAAAGAAAGAAAGAGGAGGATAAAAACAAAAAACAGTGAAAGTCAAGTGCAGAAGACAAAACAGTGATTGTAAGCAGAACGAAGTGAAACCATGAATAAAATTGAAAAGAAATACAAAAATCAAGTGTAAACGAGCAAAGGCAAACGATACTTAAAACAATAAACCAATTAAAGTAGAAACAGCATGAAACAAAAAGCAGAATAGTTGTGAATAAGAAAGAAAATTTAAATGCTTAAAAGGTTCGTGACCAATTGAATTTCGTAATAAAAAAAAAAGAGGAAAGAGAAATAAATTAAGTTTTTGAGACTAAAAAGACGAATGCGCATGAAACAGAAGACCTAGGCAAATAACGAATTATAATAACAGCGAAAAGAAAAAAGCAAAAACAAAAGAAAAATAAAACAATTGAAACAGGAAAGGAAAAGGAGAACAAGAAGTTGAATTCGCCTATCAAAGACTTGAAACAAAACTTTGTTAAATTTGTTTTTAAAACATTTTGCTTATTTGTTATTTAATTTTAAAAATAAATAGAAGATTAGATAAATTAAAAGGAAACACAATCAAACGAAACAGAAGAACACGAAACAAAGCAGTGAAAATAAAGTGAAACAGTCAACGGAAAGAGTAACACTTTTAAAGTTAAAAGAAAATTACTGAATAAGTGTTTAATGAAAAATAAGAAATGAATGAAAAAAGGAAAAGAAAATCGAACTATTAAAAGAAAAACAATGAAGTCCAACACGGAAACAAAACAGTAATTGGAAACAAAATTCAATTAAAAAGAAAACCAAAAAGGAAAAAAGTAAAAAAGAATAGAAGACATTAATTTTTTTTAGTAAAAGCGAAGGAAATATTCACAAACGAATGCAAAAAATGTAAATCTAAATGAATAAAACAAATGAGGGCGAAACAAAAGATTGCAGCAAGTAGAAAACTTTTATGACAAATAAACTAAACCAGGGAAACTAATTAAAATAAAAAAACAAATTAAAGCGAAACAGAGAACAACTAACCTCAAGTAAAGAAAACAATGTTGCCATTGAGAACAAAATTTGAATTCCAAGAAAAGTTGGCTGATAAGGAAAACAAACGCTAAAAACATTGAATAATTTATTAAAAACAATGGAAACGTGGAAGAAACAATGGCAAACTGGAGAAAACAATAGAAAACTGGAAAAACAATGGAAAATTGGATAAAAATGAAGAAAAACGAAACAAAATATAAGTAAAAGAATAACATAACAAATTTTTAATAAAAATTAAATAAAATATAAACGAATAAAAAAGAGAAAAAGAAAGTGAAACACAACACAATGCAATAGAGAAAACCTTTCAATTTTAATTAAATAACTTAATACTGTTAAGGCCAAGGAAATCCAAATTACTCAGAATAGGTAATGAATGACCTGGATTATTTTTTAATTAGGCGAGACTTTTAATTTAATGTATACGCATGCCAGCACGTGTTTGTGTTTTACTCGACGCTGCGCTAAAATAAACGTCATTGTTTGCCTTTCGTTCATCAAAATTAATCAGATGAACCATGCTGACATAATAATCAACGACGAGGACTCGTCCGTTTTAATAATTCGCATTATAAAACACCTAAACATATGGCCGCGTGTTTACAAGGATCACCGGCGACAAATTCTCCTTCAAACAACCAACACAACACGACCTTATATTAAATATTTGCGCACTTGTAATCATTTTTTAAAATTCGATTAATAACGCTGGGCCCTTAACCTATTATTATTACTATTATTAAAATTGAAATAGGAAACTTTAAGAAAAAAAGTGACGCCAGGCCCTTAACCTATTAAGATTGATTCTCAAAGTAATGAAGGGGTTTGGCTTGGTCTTTTTTTATTATTGAAGCTCGGTTCTCGAAATTTCTCGGTTATTGTGATCAATACCGCCCCCCCATAACATAATATATTCCAATTTCTTGCAGACGGCAGCCTAATAAAATGTGAGAAGACGTACGAAATGTGCGAGGGCTGCGGCCAAAAAATCCACGACCGGTACCTGATGCGAGTGGCAGACGCAAGCTGGCACGAACATTGCCTTTCCTGCTGTATTTGCGGAGTCCTGCTCAGCCATTCGTGCTACACCAGAAACACCAAGCTCTACTGCAAGGCAGATTACGATAGGTATATTGTTTTTCATTTTCCTTCCTTTTCATTGCTTCATGCAATCTCATACTCATCCCTATTCATTATTTGAGTGGTTTCAAATATTTTTTACATCTGAAGATTTTAGAATAGGCTACCCGTCAGTCAAATCAGAAGTAACTGACTGATTAAATACTGTACTGAATGCACAGACGTAGGTTGGGTTGCCTATTCTGTAAATTTTAAGACGTCATTGGCTACCCGTCAATCAAATCGGAAGTAACTGACTACTTAAATACTGTACTGATTGCACAGACGTAGGTTGGGTTGCCTATTCTGTAAATTTTAAGGCGCCATTGTCTAGTAACCTGAAACGGAAAAAAGTAAAAAGAAAATGAAATTGAAAAAGAATAATGGAGGCAACACTGCTTGGAGACAAGAATCAAAGATTCGATGAAAGACGCGATTTAGAAGGCATGATTAAATGAATGATAAAATTGCAAGATACCAGCTTTTTGCCTTGTCTGTTGGTCTTCTAATCAACTTTACTCTTTCCTCCAGTTCATCTTTTCCCAATTCCAGTTCATCCCTTAATAACGATTGTTTCAAATTATCCTCACCTGTTTGTCTCCACTTTTGCTTTTACTCTACATGTTAATGTATTCAATAGCCTTGGCAATTCTTCTTTTCTTCTGCATCAGTTCATTCCTTAAAGCCAACTCTTTCAAAGTCTCCTTCCCTCTCCATCTTCGGCATCTTCATTTCCTCTCTAACTCTTTCCTGTTACCTGTTGGTCTTCTAATTAACTTCCTTCTTTCCTTCAGTTCATCTTTCTTCAATTCCAATTATTTCTTTAATAGTAATATTTTCAGATGTTCCTTCGCTTTTCGCTTGCTTTTACTGTTTTTTAATGCTTGTCTTCTATTCGATATCCCCTGCAGTTCTTCTTTCCTCCGGCACCACCAGTTCGTACCTTAAGAACAACTCTTCCATATTTTCCTTTTTTTCACTGTAAATCCTTTTTGTTACCTGTTGACCTTCTGTTCAACTTTCTTCTTTCTCCGATTACTGTAATATTGTACTGAATGCACAGATGTAGGTTGGGTTGCCAATTCTGTAAGTTTTAAAGTGCCAGTCAAATTGAAAGTAACTGACTTATTAAATACTGTACTAAATACACAGGCGTAGGTTGGGTTGCCTATTCTGTAAATTTTAAGGCGTCATTGTCTAGTAACCTGAAACGGAAAAAAATAAACAAAGAATGAAATTGAAAAAGAATAATGGAGGCGACACTGCGTGGAGAAAAGAATCAAAGATTCGATGAAAGACGCAGTTTAGAAGGCATGATTAAATGAATGATAAAATTGCAAGATACCAGCTTTCTGCCTTGTCTGTTGGTCTTCTAATCAACGTTACTCTTTCCTCCAGTTCATCTTTTCCCAATTCCTGTTCATCCCTTAATAACGATTGTTTCAAATTATCCTCACCTGTTTGTCTCCACTTTTACTTCTACTCTACATGTTAATATTTTTCATGCTTGTCTTGTATTCGATATCCCCTGCAGTTCTTCTTTTCTCCAGCACCACCGGTTCGTACCGTAAGGACAACTCTTCCAAATTTTCCTTTTTTTTTCACTGTAAATCCTTTTTGTTACCTGTTGACTTTCTGTTCAACTTTCTTCTTTCCTCCGGTTCATCTTTCTTCAATTCCAGTTCATCCTTTAATGGCAACTCTTTCAAATTCTCCTCCACTTCTACGTTTGCTCCGACCGTTTTCTAATATTAGTCTATTCTATTCAATATCTTTAGCAGTTCTTCTCTCTTCGCTTGATTCCAGTTCATTCCTTTCAAATTTTCCTTTACTCTCTGTCTCTACTTTGTCTTTAAGTCTTCCTGTCACTTTGAAATTCTCCTTCGCGCTTCATCTCCACTTTCACTTTCACTCTTACTGGTTGTCTTCCTCTTCATCTTCCGTTTTACATATTCCTCTTTTCGCCATTCACAAAAATTAACCAAACTATCGATTTCTTCTTTGGACGGTTTTTTCCTTTTATTTTAATCTTCTCATGAACATCGTGCGATTCGTTATCATTCCTTCGGTAAGCTTCATTTTTTAATTTTCTTTTTCATTTCTTCTGCTTCGTCCAAGTTTCAAATCAATTCAATACTCTACCAACATTTTTCCCTTTCTTCCTTTGTAAAGTACATCACATTCCTTACCTCCCAAAGAAAAAAAGAAAGAAAAAAAGAAAGAAAAAAAAGAAAGAAAGAAAGAAAAAAAGGGAAAATTGTTAATGGGGTATCGATGGTAAGAAGAAAGGAAGATATAAAGGACCTTTGACTAAAATGCTAAAATGATTTTTTTTCTATTCCTTCCCTCACCTCATGCGATTCTTGTTTATCCCTTGATGGTAAATCTATCAAATTCTCTTCCATTTTCGTTCTTCTGTTGTCTGTTGACCTTCTGTCCAACATTGTCTTCACTGTTCATCTTTCTTTTCCTTTCAGAACATGGCTAGCCATCAATTACTTTTCTTCTTTGAAAAATTTCTATAATTTTTTATTTAGTTTTCTCACACGTGCAGTTCGTTGTCATGTCTTCTAATTCTTACTTCTTCTTCTTCTCTTCTAAATCTTCTTCCTTTTTCTCTTTATTTAAATCTTTTGCCCATTATCTAATTAATTAATTAATATTAAATACTCCACGAAAATTCTTCCTGTTGCCTACGTTTCCTTCTTGAAACTGCTACAAGACAACAACAACAAAAATCAACAGTAAAAGAAAAAGACAACCACAACAAAAATCAACAGTAAAAGAAAAAGGAATAAATTTGAAGAAAACCGGAACGGAAAGGTCTTCCGATAGAAATTTTAAAAAAATAAGAAACTTATAACCAATTAAATGATGCAATAAATAAATTTTGTTAAAAAATGTGAAAATAAAGAAGGAGAAGAAGAAAACGAAAGACAGTCAAGCTCAGCTCTAAAATATAGAATAAACGAAGTTTAAAGGAATTTTAAAATTACTTCCAGGAATGTTACCGGAAAGAAGTTTATAGAAAAACATTCTAAAAAATGTTCTAAATTTCACAAGTTTATTATTAAAACAACAGAAGACCGACAAGTAACAGCAAAGATGGGAACAAATTACAAAAAAATAGCGGCTGTCGAAAAGCACGAAACTTGGACATATGATGCAATCGAAAGCAAAAAATAGTAAACGATTACAGTTTCCTGTATTTTCTTATTCTTCCAAGAAATTACAGGAATCTGTAAGTATCCACTGTTTTTTTTTTTAGCTTTCGACCGTATTTCGTCGAGTATAGAAGACATTAAGTTGTGCCTTTTCGAATGAACACCCTGTAGTACAGCCGTAAATTAAAAAATTCAAAAATAAGCATTTTTAGAAGCCGTCGCAAACGAATCTCCGCTCATCAAATTTCAACTAAAGAACGCATCCGAACGAGCGAAAAATGCTCGACGACAAAGAACTCGAATCCACGTTTTCAAACGCCGAAGACACAAAGCGTCCTTTGTAGGATTCCTCGCAGCACCCCGTGAAAGGAACAAGGAGTTTTTTATTGAATTCGCTCCAACGCCTCGGCAGATTCATATTGCTTGCGCATATAAAAAAGAGCGCTCTTACAAAAGAGATGAAGAGCGCGCGCCGAGTGTATGCAATAACTTGCTTTGTACTTACATTTAATAATACTAGTTCAAACGTTTGTATCGTATATACGTTTTTATTCACGATCACGATTTATTCTTTATTTTGCAGAATATTCGGTGTTAAATGTTCCCGTTGTGGAGATCGTCTCCTCCCCCATGAGATGGTGATGAGAGCGCAGCAACACGTTTTCCACCTGCCTTGTTTCGTCTGCGTCGTTTGCTGTCAACCCTTACAGAAAGGCGAGCAATTCGTCCTTCGAGCCGGACAACTCTTTTGCAGACAGGATTTCGAAAAGGAAATGTACCTAATGCAGCAGGCAAGTTCAGGAGACGATGACATGCTGGATGAAGGTAGTAGGCCTAGAGATGGGCGAAGAGGTCCTAAAAGGCCACGGACGATTCTCACGTCGGCACAGAGGAGACAGTTTAAAGCGTCGTTTGAGGTCAGCCCCAAGCCCTGCAGGAAAGTCAGGGAGGCCCTGGCGAAAGAGACGGGGCTGAGCGTGCGGGTGGTGCAGGTGTGGTTTCAGAATCAAAGGGCGAAGATGAAGAAGATACAGCGGAAGGCCAAGCAGGACGACGGGAAATCCCCCGGCGACAAAGACAAGGGTGAGAAAGATGAGAAAACTATTAAACAAGAATCGCCGTCTAGCGAACACGGGCATTACATGGGATTGAGCAGCCTTGGGGACTCGCACTTTCCTACTTCTAGTCAACCACTTAATCCAAATATTCCGTATTCTCCAGACGGTGAGTTTCAAAAAATTTCCAAGCGATGCATGCACGTTTGGTTCTAATCGTTGTGTTCCTGTCTTGCAGATACGTATCCGGCACATTCTGGCGAAAGCTTCTGCAGCTCAGATATATCTTTAGACGACAGTACGAATTTCGATCATCTCGATGAGGCAACCTCGGACACCCTGTCGCTGCAAAACCTGGAACTTCAATCTTCCCACCAACATGCTCATGAAGGTTTACCCTCTGGAGGCATCGCCAATCCAATAGACAAACTCTACCTCATGCAGAACTCTTACTTCAGTACGGAACAATAGAAGTCTTGATTTTGGTGTCCGACTTTTGTTTTTAGATAATTCAGTGCTTCTGTGTTTTGGGGTTGCATCATACAAGGAGGTGGTGTACAAATTTCTTTTCCACAAAAAAAAAAGTTCAATTCGATCTTATTCAAGTCATACTTTGTGGTATGCAAAGCAGAGCAAATTAAACAAACTCATCTAGTCACTTTATTTTATTTAAGTTTAACAATTGGGGAAATTACAGGTTTTTATTTCGAAGGCAATCAAATCAATACACATAACGAGCCGTGACATTTAATGAAAAACACTGATTTCTATTTATGTATGGACTTTGCCAATCTGTTCGCTTGATTAACTTGACATTTTAAGCATACTACTTGAACTTAATTTATTATTACATGAGTTACGTGTGTACATACATCATTTGACAATTGATTAAAAAACAAAAAAAATGGTTTAAATAGATGATACTTTATTGTCACTGTATATATTATGCTAGGTATCGATGGTATTACCTACATAATGACATAGATATATTCCTGAGTCGAATTATTAATTGTGATGATATATTTATGCCAAATATATTAGCATTAAGTATTTCCTAGATTTTATTATGTATATTTTAAATAAATAACACCTACGGTGAAACACACTTTTCATTTTACTTTTCCCTTTCCAAAAAAAATAAAAAAATAAATAATCAAGAAACATATGACCCAATTTCAACTGAAGAGTTGCTAACAAGAATCAAGTTGAATCTGATTCTAACTCAATGCAAGATGAAATTAAATTAATACAAACAGAGGTATTGCAGTGAAATGTGAAATTTATTGATGTATTGACTTAAAACTCTTACTAAAAGAGATTCACCTTAAAAAGAGAATCTTTCTTAATTGAGATTTATTGCGAATGTTGAAGACTTCTTAGAATTAAGTATACTATACACAGCAGAGCATAATTTAAACGACAGTTCATAATGCTTTAGCATTTAGGCACTTCATCTCATTGGAACTGCAGTTTCTTTCCTCGCCGCATCTTGCAGAAGTTGCGTATCAACTTCATCAGCAGGCAACTGGACGTAGCGTACAACAGATCCACGAATAAAGCAGTTTTTTACAGAGAGCTGAAAATCAAAATAATATATAGTTTGAAATGTACTCAAACCGTTTTGTAGGGATGGCTGCAATGCAATTTGTGAGCAATTGCCGTAACCCTTTCTGCATTCGTTTATAACATAAACTTACCATATGAGGATATTTCTCAGTATCTGTGACGCTAATATCGGTCAGTTTTATGTTAAGATACTGATCCACGGAGTGCAGAGTTCCACATATACTGAAATAGTAATGGAGTGTCACATCGTAAGTACTAAGAGCCAACAACTAAAACGTACCTTAAATCATTCTTGAGCTCAACGACCACGTCTTTACCAACTAACGACTTGAAAAACGAATAAAACAGCTAAAAAAATACATACTTTAGTGAAAATGTATGATATTTTTGGCGGCTTACCATTTTGATCGTTAACTTTTAGGTTAAAATGCGTCCAACATGAAGTGAAGTGAAGTTAGAGCCGCGCAGTGTTGCCACCGAAAGAATTCTCAAACACAAAGTTGCTGTCGCATGGATTAAACAACACGTATTTGTCGTTATGTAAAATTCAAATACTAATCGGAATACATAAGAAAACGCTCCTTAAATTATTGAAGAGATTAAATAGAAAACTAGACAGTCGTTCGAAGATTCAAAAACCAACAGCACGGCACTCGTTCTTGCATCGCTGGGTAATGTGGCTCCCTCTACACAATTTTGACTTAAACTTTCATCGTTGCCATAGTTACCACAATCTGCCATATGCAATAATAAATAAAATTAAAAACTACTTTTGCTTCTGGCATTCGACTTCGAATTTTGAAATAAAAAAATAAAATACAAAAGTGGTGTTTAATTAATTGCAAATTACAATCAAAAATTAGCATTCATAGTGTTTGCTTGCAGGCTTTGATACAAATTTGATGTGGAGCAAGATATGGAGACTCGCCAAATTACAAAAGTATTAACTTATTACTTTTAATAATGTTTTTGTCAAGTAATAAAATCTTTGGCTAAATAAGATAATATTTATTTAAAAATGCAAAAGTTATAATCATAAATAAGAGGTAAATAATTAATATCGTTCTGCACCAAGTCGAGCTAACCTGTCGGCTTCTTCATTTCCCTTAATTCCGGAATGGCCATTCACATGAACCTGCAGGAAAAGGAAACCCTTTTTAATTTATTCATTTTAGATAAAGGGTAAAGGAAAGAGTAAAAAGAACAAACCCATTTAACACCCTCCAACTTTTTTATTGCTTCGTCTAACTGCATGAAATCTTCCTTATTTTTTACAGAACCTCCGCTTGCAACTTTCCACGAGTTCCTTTTCCATCGATGAATCCACTGAGTCATCGAACTGATGAGAAACTGCGAGTCAGTCTTGATACATAACTTCTTCACTCCTACATACACGCACTTTTACTTTTGTTCGTTTTTCATAAAACAAGAAATTCCTTACCATTTTCTGAGGCAACTTTAACAGCAGCAATGACCGCTTGAATTTCAGCCGTGTTGTTGGTAGGCCTTCCTTTAACCGGCTCAGAAATGTTGCTGAAAGAGTTCAGGTAATAATAAGTGAACTGTGACAAGTTAGTTCTTACTAGGGGTGCTCATCGGAGAACCAAACGCCTATGCCTGCCTTCGCAATGGATTTTCCATTGTTTTCACAAGCGCCGTCAGTGTAAACAACAACATAATCACCTTCCGTTGGGAAATCTGGTTTCATCCGTTTGGCTTCAGGAAACCCATCTGTACTAAAGTCGTCATTAAAAGCACTGAGAGCAGCACTAGTTGAAAGGAATCTATAAACCATCAGTGTAATGATGCCTCAAGCAAGCCGAATATTACAAACCTGTTCGTCTCTGTGGATTGTAAGGCGAAAAGTTTACTTTTAATATCCGTTATCTCTCTTGTCAACAGTTTCAGGCGCCTTTCTGCCTTAGTTAAACGTTCAGTTAGCGCTGTGATCTCTGCACTGTAAATAAACGCAGAAATTGACATGAACGTAGGATGTAATTGATCTTACTCGTTATTTGCGGTCATAATAAACTCTGACTGCAGTGATCTTGGGGTGAGAAACGAAAAAATTCTGGAAGCAAATGTGTGTCTTCCATTTAACACAACAAGCATAAGTTTCATGTAAAAATCATTCAATAAACGAAATAGCATCTACCTCGAGCTTAAAATATAGTAAAAAGTCAGCAATACCACAAATAACTACCTTTTTAAACTACGTATTTACAGAGTTATTTATTTTCTAAAGACCACAAAAACCAGACACAAATTTCATTATACAGGACTACGCCAAACAGGCACACAGCAATGCACAGGGTTGCCAGATTTTTTATGTTGCCAACCTGTTGACAAATTGTAGTAAAAAGGCGCCAATTTTTATTTTAAGTAAAAAACAAAAAATCACCGATTTGATGTGTCAAAAGTCAGAACAAAAAAAAAACAAATGGAACCTGCCAAAAGACAGAGAAACAAAGAGAAATTAAAGCAGTAGCAACAAAGCAAGGCGTGAGGTGAACAAAAAAAGAAGAAGATCGACAACACTAATTCAGCACTAATTCGTAGAAAGTTAAAGCAAACTGTAGAAAAATCAATAATACGATAAGAAAAACAAAAAAAGAAACGAAATACAGTACGCAAAACGCAAATCACAAATGAGACTCGAAACAAATGAAAACCACCACAAATGTTTTATAATCGTTTCTAAGAATTTAATAAAGCGTAAAAAGGCTTTATAAACATTTATAAGCATTTAATAAAGCGTTTGCGGTTACTTGGGAAAATGCGAACTACAAACAAGTACAAGATCTATAAGAAAAAAAAACACATAATACGAAAGCATAAAAAACACAAAAGATTGAAAAAGAATCTAATAGAAAACAGAAGATAACTGTAAAAAGAACAAGAGAATGGATTGGTCGGACGTTTTTGCTTCGTAGGTACCAAAAGAGAAATACATAGTGCAAAAGCATACAGAATAGAAAAAACCAAAGAAGATCGACTACTTAGACGAATGAACCAAAAACAAATGAATCTCCAAACAAAAAAAAATAATAGGAAACAAAAGACAACTGTCAAAAAGCGTCAACCAATAAAATGGGAAAATTCAATTACATAAAAATAAACAAAAGAGAAATACGAAGTATAAAATGAATTTTAAAAAATACGATACACAAGATGAACAAAAAAATGAGGATCGACGGAAGTTTGTGCAAATAAATATAAACTCATATGATACAAAAGGGAACTGTAAAAGGGAGTCATAAAACGCGGAAAGTCGTTTTCATTAGAAAAAAAGATAAATGCGAGAAACAAGAGAAAAAATAAAATACATAGGAATAGACAAAACAAAATTAATTAAGAAGCGATTTTCCGGCCAAAACTTATGAAATGAATAAAAAATAAAGGAAAACAATGTTGCGAAGTATTCTCGTTACATAACACCTAAATTAAATTAGCAAATATGAAATTAATAGAAAAATTAAAAGAAAACGATGCTAGAAGTATTATCGTCACATAATACCTAAATTAATTAATTAAATTAATTAAAGTAGCGTCATTATCGATCGCCTGGTATATTTTCCTTGTCGTTAGATGAAGACAACAGAAGTAGCCCAAAACAGTCGCCAAATAAAATTTTTAAACCCCAAATTTGTGTAAAATGCAGTCAAAATGACGGAATTTTGACCATTCCGGCAACCCTGTGGAGAGTGCAGGCCGCAGGTTTGCCAACTATTGCTAACTTCAGTGGATACGGATAGAATCGGATAAAAACTGCATAATTTTTTAAATAATGATTGTTTAGCACCTTGAGTAGTCTCGAAGTTTTCGTAATTTTAATTAAAATTGCAAGAATTGAAAAGGCCCGTTGCGAAGTCGCCGAGACTTGGTCAAGCACACTTGTGATTGGTCACTTCTGTCCCATATTTTTTAAATTACAATAACGCAATTTAGAATTCGCTTTTGTAGCACTTAATTTGTAACTTTTACATTACATTACGTGTATTAGTTTTATTGTTAATATAAGATAAACAATAGGTATACAGAAAGTAATTTTGCACAATCAGCAGTTTCCTGTAATTCTCCTTTGCGTTGTTTCATCAAATGAAACGTAGGGGGCGATATAACCTCTAAATTCCAATGTAGATCTTGTAATTATTTTAATCTTAAATGATGTTTCATTTATCTTTATGTGATCATTATAATTAATTTACATTTTCAGAAATGGTTGTAAATCAACCACTGTGACTTGGTTGCGTGGTATGACGGAAAGATGGCAGCACATAAGAGAAAATTTGCGAACAGCTGTCAAATGCTCTGTGAAATTCAGTGGTGAATGTAATTAGCGCATTGCGGTAGTTTTCAGTTTTGCATTTTTGCAAGTTTCGATGTGATACTTTGCGAAGTTCGTATCGTTGGGTGTGGAAAGTCGCGCAGGCTTGCGATGCCTCATAGAGGAAAAGCACAGGAAAATGGTGTTTTAGTGCAGTACACTTCGCAATTGCATGAACTGTCCCGGGAAGATGAGGAGCGTCTGGAAAATCTTTTCGTGAAACTAGACAAGGACTGCAACGGGAAGATTGATATTCACGACCTGTCGGATGCCTTGAAGCATTTTGGTTTACACCACGGTTACGCCGAGGTTCGTATTATACACTGTAAATCAGATACACTCAGGAAGTAGCTATACAATAGGAAGCATGCGGCAATGACACACATTTTTTTTTTGGTCATTGTACACGTGTTACACGTTATTACGGAATTTCAACCAATTTAGGAATGAGTTAAATACGGAATTTGACTCTTAACAAAGGTCGCATGTGCTGGAGCAACCACAACCACGTGCCTTATTTATTATTTATTAGTTTCAATGCGTGTAACTTTCTCAATGCGAACTCTACGAACTTTCCAACTAAAAATACTTTCACCATCCTCCTTGAACGCGAGCAAGATTAATGCGCCTTTTATGGAAATGAGCTTTTGCATAACCTAACTTTTGAAAGCATTGGTTTGAGTAAGGGAGAGAATTCGTTTCTAAATTCTTGTGTAATAGGAAGTTGATGAAATGCAAGCCAAAGAGCGATCGGTGCGCCTGCGGAATTCACGCCCTGTGACCTGTATTTGAAGCTTGACCTACAATCTTGTCCTTGACCTATGTTGGGATAGGTTTTGCATTTCATGCTCCCAACTTTGGATTACACGTTTTACCAGTCAGTTGGGTTTTTTCGTTCCTTATGTAACGAACTAGGTAGACGTTAAGTAATAAGTTAATAAATTCTCTGTCTGCTAATTAATTTTTTGCCTACAAAAGCGTCAAAGGTAAAAAAAAAAAGGTTGGTAATAAATTTTCTGTCCTCGAAACGTCAGCATTTACGAAAATCAATAACTGTAGGGGGTGTCCAAAAAATAAACGCTGACAGATCGAGTGGTTACTAATAGCGTTTTTCGCTGACTGCACCAGTGTGCACTGAGTGTATCTCTATCTCGTTTTATTACATGAAGCTGAACCGAGATGGAGATACACTCAGTGTGCACTGAGTGCAAGAAAATGCGACCAGTGAAAAACGCTATAAAATAATTACGTGCTTAGGAAAGTGACGATAATATTGTCCTCGTATTTATAATTTGGACGAATAAATACCAGACGGTCGAGAAAAAATTATTTCTGACCATTTCTGAAGTAACTGTGTAACAATGAACGTTTTGTCAGTGACTTCTCGAATATTTTCAAACTATTAAAATGTCGAATAGATAAAACAGCGACATCCTACGATCGCTTTTTGACCCGAAGAAGCCCCAAATAGACCTGAAACGACTGTACAGAGACTGCTCGCGGTTTCACTGCAATCAAAAACGATTTGCAACAAAATTTATTAAAATGTCATTAAAAATTTTGTTGCAAATCGTTTTTGATTAAAATGTCATTGTTAAGTATAGCTGTTAAATTCGCCAGAGAATATAAAATTATTACCAATTTCTTTTAACATTTATGATCTACTCTGAATAATCGTATTTCCGATTCATTTTCATAAGCTCTTATTGGGCGCGTTCAGCGGACGCTCAGCGGCTGAGTTACTTACACAGCAGTCGTTTGTGATTGGCTATTAGCTTAATGTGAGCCAATCACAAACGATTGCTGAGTAAGCGACTTAGCCGATGAGCGCCTCTGAACGCGCCCATTTTCTTGCAGTTGCAATCAGTGTTGCCAATAACATTCGACAAGCGTTTTGTGCACCCAGTCATATCAACTGTGGAGAACCTATTTCTCCTGAAAGTTACAGTTGCAGACAAAGAAAAATTGATTCGTATTTTATTTTAATTATGAAAATCGTGACCTATATATTATAACCTCCAAAACATTGCACGCTATGTTAATATAGTCTTTAAACGTCAATGCTATGGGTTAGTTTTTGTCCGCAAGTTTGTATTGCTGAGAGTGAGTCTCAAAGCTGCTTTTCCTGCTTTGGAGATTTGGTAATCGTTGATCACGTGATTAATGAAAACCAGTAGCAGCAATCCCTAAATACTGAACCTCCTAAGCAGGAAGAGCAGCGTAAAAGCTGTCAAATGTAGTTTGCAGTCACACTCCGGTGTTTTCTAGGCGAGATTGTGAGCATTGTGACTGAAAACTACATTTTTTTTAACAACGTTTATAGTAATTCCTAGTTGGCAATACTAACGAACAAACTTTTAGTCAGTGTTGCCAATAGACTTTCGAAAAAAGTCTGAACTGAGCTTCGATAATAACTAAGATGTCACTAGAAACTAGAAATACACAATAATTTATTAATGTTTTCACTAGAAACAAATGCCGAAAAATCAAATTGCGTTTTTCCTGCTAAATATTTTAAAATTCTACCCAAGCGTGCTACGATTGGCAATACTGGCATCAGTATTAACAAAATTACAAAAGAAAACTGATGTTTTTTTTTGTCAAAAACATAAACAATTGACGATCGGTTGATGATAAATGTTAGAAATAAGACAGACGTTAACGATTAAAAAAAAAACACCTTTCGTTTTCAGTTTTGCGTCAAAAAAAAAAAACGAAATAAACGCGACAAGAAAAAGCGCTGAAATTCCAACCAATTGCGACCTTTTTTTTTATACAAACAAAATACGCTCAACAAATTAACAAACGTGTAGATCGCGTTTTTTTCTTCTTCGCCTGGAATTCATGACAAACTCAAAAACTGGCAACAGGGTCTTTAGTTGATCGTTTCAAAATTGGCGGGAAATTTAAAAGTAAATCGAATTTTTTAAAAGCGAAAAATTGTTTGTTCTTCGAAAACTATTAATTCTTGTAAGAATTGATGACAATCGGGAAAAATTAAATGTAAACGGTGTGTAAAAACAAATTTTACAAAAACGAAACGAAATCTTTTTCTTGTGGCTTCAAAATTAATTAGTAATTTCAAAGTGGGTCATTTTCTATGGACAATAAAAATAATGCTGGACTTGAAGGTGAATGATTTCAACCTCGTAGTTGAAGAAAATGATTTTAAATCACCTCAAATTTTCATGCTCATTCACCGTGAAGCTCCAGAATATTTTTTCATTGGTTAATTATTTATGTTTTTATGTCCAAAGTCTTGATAAAAGAAACCAAAACCACATTTCTGGAGAGCACAGGATTTAAACAATACTTGCTTCCGCTTAAAACGTTTTTCAATAAATTCACGTGACTGTTGATTAAAAACATTAATTATAATTATTGTTAAACCACAATTTTATTTTTTCAGAAATTTCTGGAACGAAGTGACCGTACTCATTCCGGAGACATCTCATTGGCTGACTTCATAGAATACGTTCGAGAGCACGAAAAGAATCTTAAGCTTCATTTCTCAAGCCTAGACACAAACAAAGATGGTAAGTGTATCTTAATAAGGCGGCATAAGTACAGTTTCTTCATAATTGATTGTACCCCACGTGATCAAATTGTACCTCCTTGTACATCAGTCAATTCATATATACAAACAGTTGGCAAAACTGCATTGATTTAGTTACCAATTTGATCGTTAGCGTTCGTCGTATTTACTTTGGTTGTTGCAAGTATTTGTTACACTATTTTAATTTTTTTTTAGGTACGTCATAGGTCACGTGAGATACAAGATTAAATGAGGGCTATGTAATAAACTTTTTTTTTTTAACGATTTACCTATTGGCAAGTGATTTTAATGGACAATTTATGTGCATCAAGTTTACAAATAATAATACTGTGCACTCAAATTTTCAAAAAAAAAAGTTACGAACGAATGTCCAAAATGTCATTCTGTCTTGGGACTTGATGCAACCCTGTAACTGTTTTAATAAAAACTGGTTTTCTTTGCACAAATAGAAACTTTTTATCTGAAAAAATATAAACCAAATCATTTTATCTTTTTTTAACCGACGTGACGGTTGTTTGGGGTTCACTGGTTTTAAGTTAATGAAAACGCTGGTTTACTATTCGCAGCCCTCTTGGTACTGTAATACTTTTTGGACTCTCGTTATAGTTACTTACAATTTAAAAAGAAAAAAAATCTTATCAAAACTTACACTCGATTACACTTTTAAGGTACATACTGACAACAATAAACCACAGTTTATGGCGGTGCGGTGACTTGGAGATCTGATTTCACCTGAAAAATAACTTGCGTACATAATGATAATTGATTTTATTTGCAGATTCATTTACGACATTGCTCTTAAACGCGCGAATTAAATGTTTAAAATCATTAGCGTGGTTGTCAACAGTATCGTTTACATCAGCGGTACCAACAAGACCTGATAATTTACAAACAGGTAATTTCCACCTCGTGTTTGTTGTTGCCCCCCCTTCTCATCGCATCGTCCTAATTACTTGCTGTGCCGTTAATGTGATAACGCCATTTACAAAAACAAAAAAAAAATGTTACGTTGTTTTTATCTCATTGTAAATATTTCTCCACAGTACCTAATTTGTGTAGATTTTGTGCTTTCTGCGTTATCACCGATTCATTCGGAAGATTAAAAGAAAATTCCACTATGTATGTTGTATGTGTGTATGTATAGTCGTCCACGCTTAAAATGCACGCAAACCTCACCCTTACAACCATCTGCTATAAGGCTCATAGATATGTCAAATTGCAGCAGCATTTTAAGTAAGTGCGGACTACTGTATGTACAAACACAAACAGACGCAATAGATGTTCATGATTAATTTATTTACGAAGTGTACGTTTTTGAAACATGTTTTTCTGTGACTTAATTTGCATTTTTACTTCTATTTATGGCCGCTTGTTTGCATAGAAGTTAAGGTTTCAGTGGTGTCTAAATCTGAACGAAAATGTT
The DNA here is from genome assembly GCA_036172665.1 of Prosopocoilus inquinatus. Taxonomy (NCBI): domain Eukaryota; kingdom Metazoa; phylum Arthropoda; class Insecta; order Coleoptera; family Lucanidae; genus Prosopocoilus; species Prosopocoilus inquinatus. The sequence goes on from CM069873.1 coordinate 8,638,036, forward strand.
TGCTCGTTACGTCGTTTTTTTTTTTAGTCATCACGTGTTTTGTTTTGTTGCCTTAAATTTGCAGTGACGCTTTTCTGGTTTTTGACGAAGACGTGTCAGGAAAGGTTAAAATTATTCCTGCATCCTAAAGCAGCTTCGAGGTTTCGGAATAGTTTTGTTTTGTGGAGATGGAGAAATAGGCCGCGTAATATTAGATAAGAGGTGATGCAAGCAAAATTTGTTTACCGACAAAATTTAAGAGATGGGGCTTCATTATATTATCACGTCAAATTATATTTAAAAATATTTTTGGTTTTCTAAACGACGTGCGCGTGCAAATTGAAAAAGAAAAATGAGTAAATTCATTCTGTTGTTGAGCAAAAGATGGCGTACCAGTTGTCTGTGTGGGTTCAGAATTTTAATGAAGGTAATTAACATCCAAAATTATTTCGTTGGAATGTATAACGAAGTAAATTCTTGTTCACATCAATTTCAATACATTTTGCTTGATTTTAAAACTACTGATACGATTATACATATTATATTTTTGTAGATTGATTGAAATGACATTTTATTTGTTGGTGATCTTGAAATTTATTTATTTTTGTAGGCGGATTAAAACGATTATTTGCTTTGTTGATGAGCTTTGCGATTTTATCGCTAATTCTAAATTCTAATCATTTATGATTAATTTAAATTTGCCTTGCCTATAGGATACACGTTTTAAAAACGTTTTCAATTAAAACAATTGTGAATTAAATTGTCTAAAAATTTTGATTGAGAAAACCGTTCACAATCACTTTGATTTTTTTGGTTCCATTACAAAAATGAAATCAATTTCGCTATTTTATGTTTGTTTACTTCACTTTTCTGAATTTTAAAACAATTACGAAGGTATTGCTTTTCTCCAACAGATGGCGCTGCAACGAGAACTTCAAATATTCGTAGCTCCTAAATCTACGCCAATTAAAATATAGGTAGATTTAGTGGATACCTTTTGAGTAAATAAAGTAGTCTCTTGTAGGATGCAAATTTCTGTAACAATTTCTTTAGAAATTCTTTGTACAAACGGTATAAAAATCGCACAGTCGCTCAACATTTCACTCTGGATCGATAACTTCATCAGACGTTAAGAATAAATTATGAAATAGAAACAAATCGTTTAAAATCATTTGATGTTGCTATACATTTTTATGTGCTTTTTAAAATACGTGAATCGTACGTAATGCGTAGTTCATACTTTCTCTAATAGATGGCGCGGCGCTGTAGTTAACTTTCAATGTACTTTCAATTAAAAAGGTGTTGTTAATGTTAAAGACCGGATTATTATTAATTTATTATTTAAGGATGTATGCTGCTAGGAAGCTTCAATTTTATTCTAGGTTTACACAGTTTTTAAAGTATTTCGTGTTAATTGGTTTAGTTTTTCACCGACAGATGGCGCTTTAATACGTCTTTATTGTAAAGAAGAGTTACTGTTAAAATGTTTTCGTGTGTATTGAAGCAATTAGTTATATTAGTGTTATTATTCGCTTCAAGAATACGAAATTGCAAAATGAATGTATGTTATGAAAATCAATTGCATATAATTTTGCAATATATTTGCTTGTATTTCGACTTTACTGTACTTTTTATCTTTTATATAGTATTATTATTATTACTTTTTTTTAAGCAATAATTTTCTCTGTTAAGGCAGGTATAAATAAATTAGTAATTTTTTTTCTTATTTCTTTTCTGAAATCAGGAAGAATTGGAAAATTGTTTAAACTCTTAAAATTTCTCAACAAAAAAATATTTTCACCGCCTTGGTGTAGACAACTATACTGACAGCGGAGTTCGTTGGTTTGCCTACATCAAGGCATTTTGTTGAAAGAATCCCAAACCGCACAAATGGAATATATTAGATGGCACTTTAGTTTATTTACACTTCACTAGATGGCACCTTAGTATTTCTCATAAATAATTTTTGAGTGTATTTGAAACCAGAGAGCTTCAATTTCTTTTTTCTAGGTCCACGTAAAATCGACGATTGCGAGTAAGTTCTGGGCTCATCGTTTACTTCGTTTTGCACTTTCCGTTTTTAGCTTCTGAATATCCTTTTGCTTTTCTTGGTTTTCGCAGCAATTAAATTAAAGAAAGGTTCCCTTTTGTGTTTTGTTGTTCTTTTAAGTTTGCAATACGCTTTTGTTTCCAGGAAAAATCGATCTGGAGGAACTCATCAAGGCGTTCAGCGAGCTGGGAATACCGCTGGAGAAAATGGAGGCCACGAATTTGCTGCAGAGGTAAGCGTGAAGCTTATTTTTTTTTAATTATTTATTATTAATTGCCGGTGATTATTTTTAAAAGGATGGATCAAGACGGTAGTCTCAACATCAGTTACGATGAGTGGCGCGATTTTCTTCTTCTCGCGCCCAGTCAGGACATCCAAGAGCTCATCAAGTATTGGAGACATTCCACGGTAAGAGCTTTTTTTCACACTTTCATCGCAAGATTAGATTAGAAATTTAGGAGGTGGCAAAAAAAAACCGAAATAATAAAATAATATTGACGGTGGGTCAAATCCAATTGTGTTTTTATGCTTTTAGCGCAAAGGTGAAAATGAGAGGAGCAAGGAAAAAAATGCAAATTGCCCGAGGCTTCTAATTAGTATCCTAAATATCGTAATAATGACCTGTTTACTATCGAAAATTATTTTTAAATAACAAGCAAATTAAACCAAATTAAAGCGAGCGTTCATTATGCAACTCGTTACTTGGTTTGCTTGGTACTATTGTTTAGAAAGTGTTAATTAAAATGCGCTCGTTATTTACGTTAATCTGACGTAGAAATTAGAGACACTATAATATGTGCATTAGGAATTAGATAAAGTCGACGATAATCGTAAAATGTAGATTTGTAAATTAATTCTAAAATAATTGTTAGTAAAACACACAGAACACCTGTACGTTGTCCTTGAAAGACCATTAGGTTTTTCTTTTCTTTTTTTTTGAAAACCAAAGAGTTTGAAACTAATCAGACAATTTTCCCTCTTTTTTGAAATAATATATGAATTATTAGTCCTCGCATTTTTTTGCAAACATAAAAGGAAAAACAGCTGACGCACGCTGCTGTTAATGAAGTGATAGCGCATATTATGACTGACCATCCAACATGCAAGTGATCCCCTCACATCAACTCTTGACCTCGGTGAAATGCGCTTGGATAAAAATTAACACGTGTTGGCTGTCGCCTCAGACTCATGATAAAAATTATTTATTGACACAAGAGCATTTGGGGGCTCGTCTGGTAGGTAATATCCTGGCATTGAACCAGTTGATGGAGTCGTTAGGTGACGTAGCATGCCCAGGAGGACACATTTACGAGTGTGATTGTGATACATTAATGTGTTTACTGCTTGCTGCTCAAGTAAATACTTAATCTGCTCTGGTGTTGGGTGTTTGTATGTGTATACAGTTTACGAGTGAGCACGAAGAATAAGAGGTACAAAACGATGGTTTGAGTTGCGTCATTTTGTAACAAGCTGGAGAAATGTCTTTGGAAAGAGCTGTTTGCAGATATTTTTGCAGGAGGCGGAAGGTTTGCGCTAAGGTAAATACACTTCATTATGTTCTTCAAATTTACGATATAATATCGAGAGATAATTTAAAGTCTTAAGATTGAAATAAAAAAAAACAAACCTCGCAAAATATCTACTCACCCTTACAGGATGAGTTAAGAAAAGTGTGGATAGTTTCGTTTTTTGGGGGCTTGACAGATGGCGCTTATTTACTACTTACATCACGATTCACATTTATGTTTAGATAAATTTAAATCAAAAGTTTGCACTAAAGTTCGTTTCAGTTTAATTAATTAACAGGAACTTTGTACAGTCGTCTAAATTCTAAATGGCGCAGCATTTTGATTTCAAGTACAATTTCAAGCAAGTAACAACTTTGGCCACTTTTGCTTTAATTATAAAAATTAGAATAGATTTCACCATGAGTTAAATTCAGTATTATTGGTGGTGAAATCTGCCCTTATTAATCAATTAATTAACTTAATTAATTTTATTGCACAGAATTGTTCATTACGCTATTAAAAGTTTGAACACGTGGTTGAGTCTTGCTCCAATAGATGGCGCTCTAAAATTTATAATTTTGTTAATTTTTTGGCACACTTAAAATTAGAAGAATGTATTTCGCTTTTTTTATGTTTTATGTAAATGTTCAAACTGGATCTTGATCACTACAGGACGGATTACATATTTTGTTCGATTTATTTTGAACGAGGCGGCAACAAACGTGTGTGCATTGACGCGTCACTGCAGCGTTAAACGTTTGCCGCTTTGTTTGTATTTAATCGAAAAAAATATATAATTCCGTTCCCTATTGATCACCATTTCTTTTTATTATGATAAAATGAATACAATCAGTGCTTGGTACGATCCAAAAAATGACGCTTTAATATTTTTTTTTTATATGTATCACTTCCAATTCTGACTGCCCAACCAAAACTAAAATTAATTATTTACATTTTTTTACCCTCCAGATCATAAAATGGTGATTTTATTCTGCGTAAACAAATAATAAAATACTGGACAATTAATTTGGACCCTTTTTAAGTGATAGGGGATCTTAATGTTTTTTATTAATCAAGAATTTGAAGTTAAAAATTATAAAAAATTTCGAGGAAAATCGGTTTTTCGCGTTTCGTTGGGTATTTTTCAGGAGATGACGTTTCCTTGCTTCACTTACATTTTAAATAATTTTTAAATCAAAACTAAATGCATATTACAAACCTTTTCCGATGAAATTGCCATTAATTTAAATTCAATTTCACTTTTCGGATTTATCAATAATTTAATTTCAAAATTCGTCAAATCTTATTCCGATCGACAAGTTTCGTTTCAGAATGCATTAAATTAATTTGAGCTTCTCAATCAATTGTATTTAGGTAATTAAGAAATCGTCACTTTTAATTAATTGAGTTTATCAGGTGTACAGTCTGAAATGCATTTAATGCTTCGTGAAATATAATACATAATTGATGTTTTAATCTGAGTTATAAATAACTAATTCTGAAATGACTGAATTGTAAGCAACTCGATTAAAAAAAAAAACTGATTTGATTTGATGGCATATTCCGAAATTAAATAATTAAATTAACAATTCTGAAAATTACTGAAATAAAATAGATCGTTCTTGAATTATAGTTATTATTTGAAATGGTGAAGAAACACGAAAGCGATCTCTTCAAAGACTGCAATAATAAATAAAATTAATTAATAAGACTGGAAAGAAGTAAATTTCGAGGTATTAAATACATGCATGGGGTTCCCAGACTAATATTTCGAGAATAATTTTGGTTTAATGTGGTTAACGCAAATTATTACGTAAACGCTTGATTGATTCTAACTTTTTATATTTTGTTGTGTCTACAGTGTTTAACAAATACGTAAGATTTATGAGAAAAATAATTTTTTAAAAAAATAAACCGAGTTTGTCTCTCAATTCAAACAGAAAATAACATGGTCACACGTACAGATAATTTTTTTTTTTTGAATGGCGATTATGTATATTTCGAAAGCTATTACTTTTCCGGAAATGGAAAAACTTCAAAAACATGACACCGTCTAAGTAGGTAGGCAACCGTAATAACACAAGTGTATTGAACTTTTTAATTTATTTGTATTTAAGAAATTTCTAATTTTAAAAATAAATACAATACGTAATATTATCTCTAAATAATTATGATTGATAAATTCCGGTTTTTCACCTGGTTTGTAAACTTAAACTGAACAATTATGGTGGGTGTTGTAATGAATCTATCACCTATCATTGAATCGATGATTAGGTTTATATTCATTGACCTTACGAATTCAGCAAAAGATATAAATTTGAAGGTATACTACCGGCTATATTCACGAGTATTTACGGTTGCCTTTCTGTTGGAGGGGGGGAATGTCATAAAATTTTACTGCCGCGAGAAGCTCGTGCTTGGTTACATTTGCGCCACACTCCATTAGGTTTCACATTCACCGGAAAAACCGAGAAAAGTCAGGGAATTGAGAAAATGCTCACAAGGAATTTGCTTGTTTTCATATAAAAGATTGGAAATTTGAATATGTTTTATAAATTAAAAAAAAAAATTGAAAATTATTTTAAATACTATATAAAACAGGATAATCTAAGCGAACTGTGATTTTTTAACAAGAAAAAAATTGTTATTTGGAGGATCTTCAATATAGGCAACCATACAAGCGGCTTTGTACATTGAATTGCCTTTAATAAACAGGCTTGTTATTAAAATTAATTACTTATAATTTTTAAAGGTAATTCAACAATTGTCTCTACAGTACAACACTTGATAATAAAAAATTAGAAGTTGCATTATCGCAGTGTCAAACAATAGTGTTAAGTTTTTTTCAATAAACGTCTGGGAAGTGGAAATGTTTCAATGAGAATTAAATAAAAACTGTGTCCACACTTTCCATGGTGTATTCCAAGGCTAAATTCAGTTAAACTTTTTTTACAATCTTCTGTAACTACAATACTTAAAAACAATCATCCAGACTAAACGAAAGGAAAAAAAATAAACAATTTCTCTACGTCATTTTTCTTGCCTTCTTTGTCCAACGCCCCTGGATCATTGTGCCATGGTCACAATACACCCTGTATAGTAGAAATTATGACTTTTTTATAACTGAAGCTAACCAATTTTGAAACATTTTGAAAATTTAACATCCACAATCTTTATTTTTGTTTGATTTTTGAATTTGCAAATTTAAATTGCACGTACGTCGTTAGACATACGTATGACTCTCTCATTTTGAAAAACTTCATAGATGTCCGTCCATCCCTTTTGCAGCGTTCAGTTTGCAAAAGATGGACGTTGTAAAAAATAATTAATTCTTCTTAAGGGTTGACATTGTAAAAAATAATTAATTCTTCTTAAGGGAGGACGTTGTAAAAGATAATCAATTCTTCTTAAGGGTTGACGTTGTGAAAAAATAATTAATTCTTCTTAAGGGTAGACGCTGTAAAAAATAATTAATTCTTCCTAAGTGATTTTTTTTTGAGGATGCGCTTTTAAAATATTCAACAAGGCTTTCGTCGCAGCAAATTCATATACCTACTATATACGAATTTGGGAGACCGCCAAACGATGTTAATATTAAAATGAAACCTAAATAACCCCGAAGACGAAAAAATGCTGGCAATTTTTCAGGTCGCCCCGTTAAGACGACTTATAAAGCTTGCAAACCATCTCAAAAAATTCAGCTCCCCTTCCACAGCCTCGAATTGTCCCTCCTGCGCCGCAGGTAATTTCGAATTTGCGTATTTAATTGGACGAACGCTCGTGTCTTTGTCCTCTTCTTAATGTGGCATTCTTGAACACGCAGCCGCCCTGTCCACAAATTTGAACCCCTGCCAACAACGCATGCCATCGCCTGGCCATTTTCACGAGACCAACATTACATATGAACGCAGTTGTGACCTTGAGGCCAATTAAAAATATAACAAGCTCTTGCATATATGAAAGCCCCGTGCGCTTTCGATGTTCTAAATTGGAGTTGGAATGATTTCTGTATACGCAATAACAATTTTTGAAATTTTTATTGACTATCCTCCAATTCAAACTTTTGTAATTGCAATTTTGGATTGCAAGTAGTACCATCAAACGAGGAACTCGAAAGCTTTCCTTATTTAGGTATTAATAGATGGGGGTTTAATTTAGATATTAATAGAGAGGAGAATGATTTAGGTATTAATAGATGGGGGTTTCATTTAGGTGTTAGAATATAGACGTTTGTTTTAGGTATTAGTAGATAGGGGTTTGATTTAGGTATTAATAGATGTGTTGGGTTGGGTACATAGAGGTTTGTTTTAGGTATTAGTAGATAGGGGTTTGATTTAGGTATTAATAGATGGGTTCTGTTTGTTTTAGATACCAGTAGATAGAAGTTTGATTTAGGTATTAGTACATAGGGATTTGATTTAGGTATAAGTAGGTTAATTTCGGTGTTAGTCGATAGGGATTTGCCAAAATTGTTGTACCAATTTGCTTTTTTTCTGCAAATTTTGGTGGTGTAAGTGGTTCTTCAAAACCAGTTGAAATTAAAATGGGGTTTCGGACTTGGGTTCTCCCCCAAATAAGATTGGAAATTCATCGGCAAATTCAGGCAGTATTCTTCTATCTAGCACAAGTATTTACAGACGCAACGAACTTTGTTCCTAAGCGGACACAATTCGTCACAGCACGAGACCCCCCCACCTCTGCTAACTCATATCTCTGTGCATATCTACTGTGGATTGAGTATGTGCCGCTTAAGTTCAGTTCTGTTGCCTCGGTCGGTGGGTGGTTCGCTTGTCTTAGTGAGAGGAGGAACGGTTCGAAACCGCGTGGAAACATTTTTCATCGTCGCACCGGTGCAAGCCAACCCTAGTGATATAATTAATATAGTTAGTTCCTTATTAAAGAAACTGTGATAATTCTTAATTTAATAATCGTGAAAATGATGGAGCAACAGGAGTTAACCCCCATTCCAGACGTTCGCGTCCTGGAGGACTTTTTGATTTTGATCCGGCAGATCATGAAGGTATGCAATTGTTTCTCCCTAACACTTCTATGTACTTCCCCCAAAAAACGAAACAAAAGCGACGATTTCTGGAATATCGCGGTTCTTATCAGACAATTCAATTTGGAATTTGTGACTTATGACATCGCTCTAGCATTTAAAGTCCAAAATGAATACTGCGCTTTTGTCCACCTACTCATAGAAGCCGAGCGTTCCAAATTTCCCTTGCATTTCCATTTTTGTTGTTTTAGGCAACTTAAGCACGCCATTGAATCATCACTTCATTCACATCAGCGAGTGATACGTACGTTTTTTTCTCAAAAGTCAATGAATCTAAGGCAGAATAATTTATTATTTTTATCATTTTCGACTGGCAATAATTTTTAAAGTATCACACACTTCAGATAACCCCCTCCCATCCCGCAATGTCAATACCTGTTGTGATTAATCTAATCTAAAATTAAAAATAAAAAGTTATAACGAGCGTCCTATCTCATTATGCAACGATCGGATTACGCTTTGTATGCACGCATGCATGCAAGGCTACCGTGTAAACTGATCCTGATCAGTCTGGCATTTATAAGAGGAGATTTTCTTATCAATTTAAATATGAACTTGTCAGAAGTTTAAGGTTGAGTTTTGTATATGTATAGGTACGAGGGAAGGTCAGAAAATAACGCGACGTTTTAGTACGGACCCAGCCACAGGATTTAACATCTCAAGTCAATCCTGCCCTGTTAAGCATACTTGTCGTAACCGACAAAATCATTGCTTCCTCATTTAATAAAATTTGCTAAAAGGTTGCAAAGCAAAATATGTGTAATATACCAGCTAAGTGAAGGCTAAAGATGGCTAAATCTACAAAATAAGGAAGTTTTTTTTTATACAAGTTACAAAAATTATTAACAATTCATTAATTGACCTTCCATCCCCATCGAACATCATGTAAACGTCATATAGGGCAAGCATGTAGACGTTATGACGCCGCAAATAGGCGAAATGTAAATTCGATTCGACTTCTATGCTTAACGGGGCAGAATGGGCTGAGGGGGTCATTCTAATAGGCAACGGGGACAACGTGATAAGTAGGCAATCTCGGCAATACTCGGTAGCAACGTTGTGTATCTTCGGTAATGCTCGGTGGTATACAGCACAGACAACTAACTCTAATTAGAATGACCTCCTAAACAAGGTTGTAAACATTTCTATAGACATCCGTACGATCAAATTGCAATTGCGGCGATTGCCGAGTCATGCAACGCGTCTGCTTAGATTGGAGGGAGACCTTCCGAAATTTTTACAACCTCGTGACAGCACTACCCCAAGTGAGAAGATCCCCAAAGGTAACTAGGGATGTTCAAAAGAGTTACTTAATTGATGGAATGTATGAGAAATCTATTCAATTTGAACGTACGGACTCGATTCGTTCCAAAAAATCGATTCATTCCTTTAAAAACAACTACTATTTCCGTTTTTGGAATAAACTTACCAGAATGACATCGTTGACATTGGCGCATGGAATCAATATGGCGGCAAGTTTGCGTTACTTTGAGAGATCTGGGGACTTTAGTACAAATTATGTTGAAATTTGGTTTTCTATTGGTAGCTTTCTTGAGTTGGTAACATCAGTTGAATCGATTTTTTTTTTCATGCAAGAACAACATTCAACAATATACAGAATTTATCGTGAACATATCCGGGGCCTTATTTTCGAATTGAAGCAACAAACTCGTAAGAGAACGCGACGTTAAAATGAGGTAATTCTTTTATGATTTCCGTAATAAAGTTAACATCATTATGACGTCACGTTCTCTTGCGAGTCTGTTCCCTCAATTCGAGAATAAAGCCTCAAGAGGCTTGTTGAACTAAATTTATAATAACATGTGCTCAGTTGAAAAGTTTGATTTTTCGATGAAACGTAATGTGACGAAAAAAACATGACTTTCTTCCTTTAGGGGAAATGATTGACGTTTTACTGTTGACAGTTGTCAAAATATTGTTGTTTTGATTCTAACCTAAAGTTTTGACATTTTGCAAATATCTCTGTTTTCTAATTCGTAAGAGTAATCCAAATTTTGGCGCTAAAAACAGCCTACTTCACAATATAATTTTGAAAAATTCAAAGGCTGATGCTCGATGAACTTTTCAATTGAACACATGACATTTCTAAGCACTTGGTTCGTTCCATTCCATGATTTTAATAAACTCCTGATCTAAAACGTCTTGATTCAAAAGTAAAACTTGATTCGATCCGAAACTGAGAATACGCAACAATGATTCTGAAGAAAGTAAGTGAATACTCTCTTACCACAATAAGTTCAGATCTGTGTAGATACACGTTTCAACTAAGCTGTCATCTTCAGTACACTCAAAAACACGCTAAACACTGAGTGTTATACTATAAATGTAACACAAAGTTATTGTGGTAAGAGAAGTTTTTCTTTTTTTCAAAATCTAACGTAATTTGTACTTATTTCAGTTTTCATCATTTGGAAGACAGCTTTGAACTTTCATGATGCACTCTATCATCAATCTATCTATCAATTAAAACGATACCATTTGACAATTTCGTGGTCCTTACATCAATAGAGAGGGGACGGCTTGCGACGCACTGTTTTAAATGTTTGTCGCTGAACGTTCGTAAAAGGTGCAGGAGTATCATTGTTTTTATTGAGCACGATGGTACCTCTTGGAACGCTCCTGATCGCAAATTTCATTAAACTTTACGTTTAACTTCAAAATACTTAGCACTAGTTTCACGAAAACAACTAAATCGTTCCTTTATTTTTTTGATCGTCCACCGTACATAAAACATTCGATAAATAAATACAGCAAAACATCCGAACCTGAGTGTTATGCGAGGTTATCGTTTTTCTTTTTATAAATGAAATTCGAAACTTGCTAAAATTGATACGTATATGAAATAATTTTGACTTTGTGATGATTAATTAGATGGAAACTTTTTTTTTATTCGCTCGAATTGAGAGATTTTGGGTTGGTTACTGATTATTTTGTTGAGTGTACGAGTTGGTCCGAAATTTAAGTTGCATTGCACGGTGTACAGTGTATTCAATTATTAAATTGTCTTCTTAACGAGGTAACAAATAATAACAAACCAATGAAAGCGTGTTTAGAGAAAAAAAGGAATAATATATACTCCATTTATTTAAATTCCATCCTTTCATTGTCAAAGGATATTACACTTGACTGACAGAAGGAACCAATTAGGCTACAAGGCACATGAATTGCTCGAAATCCATCTCGTTTCTTCAAATTATCTTCATCCAAAGTAGCTTTAACTGAAAGTATTTGAATATCTTGTGTGTTTTATTGAATTTCTGTCTTGGTTTTCTAAATCCCTTTTTTTTTCAAAAAATTATAATGAAACCATCGGTATTTTTTTCGTGTATCATTTGAGAATTGCAAAAATTTCGCTACTACACCTTCCTCCAATGGGGATGGGACGATTCGCCGTCGCCAACTCGCTGTCGCCAATTCGTCGTAGAACCAATTCGTCGTCGATCCAATATACCGTCCGCCCAATTTGCCGTCCCATGTTACTGCTTTATTTATCTTGATAAGCTTTAAAACACTTTCTGACCATTTTAGATAATATCCAAGTTATACCTACGAATTGAAGAAAATAACTATAATTTCAGTACGTTTCAAGTAAATTAAAATGGACTTTACTATTGTTTTTCTATTTCAAGTTTAAATAAATTCTTAATTACAGTGCGACCGCCGTAAGACACAAAATTACGAACAAATTGGTGCTGTACGTACACATAATCATAATTCTATTTTTTTTTAATGGAACCCCTTCTTCAATTTATAATTTTAAATGACGAGCTTTCATGAATCAATATTTTGAAAGCAGTCGACTTTTGATGTGTAGTGGTTTTGATTGATATGAAAATCAATATGATTTTGATCAGAATCTGAAAATATAAAAAAGATGGAAGGATTTTACGATCACCCTGAAGAATAAGAAATACTTCCTGGAAGACCAAATTTTATTATCTGTTTCTTTATCTATGTATCACATTTAATTAATAACAAATTATTTTATTTTCCATTAATTATGTTAACTTCTTATTTTATTTACATATAATTATCGGTATATTATGATTTGGATATGTACCTGGACTTAAAACTTTAATCGCTGACGGCGAGTTTCCGGCGGTGAATTGTACCTACGACGAATCGGCAACGACAAATCGGCGATGGCGAATTGTCCTAGACCCTGCTCCAATTTGCGCTGCGTCGACGCTAACGTGCTGCGCGACCGTCAATTGCCGCTATTCCAATTTCAATTGAACGGAGACGTAACGGAATTTTTACAACTGAAACCTGAACAAGGAAATATATGTAAAGCCTTTATTGTTTAATAAAACCTTTCACTTTTTCATCATCACTTACCGCTCGATACGCTCGCGCTGCACCGCACCGCGCCGGGGGAAGTCCCACCCATTTTCTTTTCTTTATTGTCCAGCTGAGTAAAACTACTAAAAATAACTTCACGTGCATTGAAAGAGGACGAGATTGTTTCCTACCAGCAAACGAGTTTTAAAAGCGACGGTGAAAGTAGTTAATTAATAACACTTGGATGCCATCGTTAGATTTATTGTTTGGAAAATTTTGATTGAAGATAAGACGAATGGAAATTTCTTGGAACAACACAGCATGACTTCATTGCAGAACGAGTTCGATTAATTTGACTTTCACGAGAAGCTTCTCTGCATAAATAAATTGATCCAGCCAGGAATTGTTGATGACGACGTCAGTAACGTCTGAAACGTGTAGAGCGCGTGATTCACAGGACGATGACGGAATGTTACAGAGCCGATTATTATATTATACTGTTTTGCTTTCGTAATATTTCCTGCTTAACTTTCAGCCGCCCGCCCAGTATTAATAAGCAAACCTTGAAGTTAAAAAAAAAAACGAAAATCCGAAATCGAATAAGTCCATAGAATTTTCGAGTTTCAAAAATCCCCTGCTGCTGCTTTTGCTGAAAACAGAATTTCCTGTTGCGTCATCGCAAATATTTTACTGAGATAAGAATTTTTTTCCAGCCGTTTATTATCTTTTTGTGTGATGTAGAGGAGAATGCGAACCTTGTGTTTCCTGAAGCGCGTTTTCAAAGAAACGATTGTGTTATCTCCGTCATGTTCGTTTTTTTTTTTTTTTGAAAAATTGAAATTCATGCATTCTGATTTTTCTGTCTGACGGTTGTAAAATAATCTTCTGCTGACGTCGAAATTGTCTGCTTCAAACCGGAAACTGCAACGTTTCTATTAGCAATTTACTTTTTATTCAATTCATGCATAGTTCAAAATCACCTAGTCATCGTCGTCGACCAATGAAAAATTATAAACGCAAATCAGCACTTAGGTTTGTCTGGAAAAAAAATGCTGACTGAGCTCATGCCTTAATTGTACGTTTAAAATAGTAACAATAATTGAAGGTCACGTGACTTGTTCTTTCATTATAAACACGTCCGTCGCCGTCGTTGCTTATTCTTCAAGTCATTTCTTTTAAATATACCGGCGAAAGTAAAAAAATAGTAGACAGTTACAGTTTCCTGTAATTTTTCTCTCTCCAAACTGGTACTGTTTAGTTTAAACACGACTTCACAGTCCCGTTTAAACAGTACCATTTTTAGAGAAAGAAAATTACAGGAAACTGTAATTGTCTCTCAACCCGTCTTTTTTTTTGCTTTCGACTGTAAAACGTACGTATCGTACGTACGTGCGAAGTTAAGTAAAGAATGACTGTTTGTGTTGGCAATGCTGGATTGTTCTTTTAAATTGCACGGCTGAAGTAGGCAACTTCCAGTTCTTGGCGACTTAACATTGGCAGCTGTCATTATTGACAAGTGTCGTTAGACGTTTCCAAGGACGTTTCAAATTCAAGGTAAACGCTGGATAATAACCTACAATTTTGTCAGTCTAAATTAAAATAATTTTTATCACAAAATATGAACATAATTATAATTGCTCAGATAATTGATTTCTGTCATATTTGAGCTATAATTATTTATCTTTATTATATTCCAAATCATCAATTATCCTAAAATTATTTTCGAAAAGTATAAATTATTTTAATAAAAACTATAAAAAAAATAAAATAAAATTAAAAAAATTAATAATCAATTTATTTCATATTTATATCAAATTGTAACCAAATTGTGAACTATCCTAAAATTATTTTCGAAGAGTATAAATTATTTTGACAAAAATTATAAAAAAATAAAATTAAATTAAAAAAATTAAAAATCAATTTATTTCATATTTATACCAAATTGTGAACTATCCTAAAATTATTTTCGAAAAGTATAAATTATTTTGACGACAGTAATTATAAAAAAAAATTAAAATAATTATTAAAAATTAGAAATAAATTAAAATTGTAACTTTATCAATCAGTCAGCGAAGTTCAACCTAACCCTATTTAATCGAAAAAAAAAAATTAAAAATACAAAAAGGAATTTGAAATGTTAAGAATTTAAAAACCCATTTTAATGAATCTCGGCCAATCTCAAGGTCAACCGAACTCGGCACTTAACTGTTTTCAACGCAAGCAAAAAATTAAAAGAAAACTATAAAAATAAAAGAATTAAAAAATTTTAAAAAATTATTCAACGTCAATCCGCTCCACCCAACTCCATTTAAACGAAGTAAAAGAAATAAAATAATCAAACGAACAACCATTTAATACAAGTCAGAAACCATAAAAGACAAGTTAAAAATTAAAAATCGATTAAAATTAAGTTCAACCAGTCTCAACATCAACACAATCCAATCTGCTTCTATTCAAGCCAGGCAAAAAAAATTAAAAATAGTAGAAATAAGAAAACTAAAAATCCGTTCAATGTCAAACTTAACTCTTCCATTGAAGCAAAAAATTAAAAATGTAAGATGAAATAAAATTTTAAAAATTAAAAAAAAAACGAGACTGCCAATATCAAGGTCAACCCAACCCAACAACTTTTCAACACACGCAAAAAATTTAAAAAATAATATACTAAAATAAAATATTTGAATGTCAACCCACTTCAACTCGACTCCACCTAATTGCATTCAACCCAAGTAAAATAATTAAAATCAAATCAAATAAGGAACCATTTAATAAAGTCAAAAATTATAAAAAACAAAACAGAAAACAAAAAACCAATCCAACTTGGATCTATTCAACCTAAGCAAAAAAAATTTTAAAAATAATAAAAATAAAATTAAAAAAATGAAAATAAAATTAAAAATCCGTTATTAGATGTCTAAACTTAATTTTTCCGTATTTCTGAATTATTGTCATTCACAGTTAATTAAAAATGTATTCGTCATTTTGATCGCCAGTCGCCGCTGTAAAGTAAGCGAAACGGTTACCAAAAGTAGTCCACTTGGTGTTAAATCCCCATGGTTGGGAACACTGTTGTTGCCATGTCAAATATCTGTCAAATAAACTGACAAAACATATCCATGTCACAGTGTTGCAAACAGTGGGATAAAAAAGAGCTCCTAATTGTATTGCCAACTGAAAACAGTTATACTTGATCACTTTGTATTATTTGTAATAGAAAATTTATTTCTTTGTGTCAGTGAACTAAAATATGTTTTCCTTTTGTATTTAGCGCGGCATTACTTCTAATCCAGATTTAAATAAGTTTGAAATAGAAAAATTCATTTATAATCGTGTTACACGTGGATCAGCAACAACAATCGTAAACCCCTGATTTGGCAATATTAAACCAGATTTATCGAGCTTAATTTATTACGATTTTAATCAGGCGTCAGCGTACTTTAATTAACACTTTATTTATTTATTTACAAAATATTAAAAAAAAATATATCGTAATATAAGTTTGTAAAAGCGACGCCCTTTTTGATTACCATTTTAATTTGATTATTTATTACAGTTTTAATCGCCCTTTCTGATTATTTATTACAAATTTTAATTCGATTGTGTATTACTATTATAATTAATATCAGTGTTGGCGAACTTTAATTAACACTTTATTATTTATTTCCTCTGCTAAGTAATTTTTTTTTCTTCTTTTAGTACCTGGACATAGGGGAGGACATGAACGTACCTGATGACTTCACACCCAGCGAGATGAAAAGTGGCATGTGGTGGAGGCATTTAGCAGCAGGTGGCGTGGCCGGAGCCGTTTCTAGGACGTGCACAGCACCTTTGGACAGGCTAAAAATATTTTTACAAGTACGGGGTCTTTGATTACGTAATAAAATAATTTATTCCGGTCCTTTGTTTAACATAACTCACCAAAACGCTCATAAATATTTAAACGTACCTACATTTTTAGTGCAACATTAAACGGCTAAAAAAAAAAGCTGAGTCAGAGTAGAACAAGAAAATTAGAACTATGTAGTAAAGCAACGCCACCAAATGTTAATTTTTGTGTTGAGTAATTTTTTTTAATAAACAAAAAAGTTAAAAAATAAAAAAAAGCTGAGTTAAAGTAACAAGAAAATTAGAACTTTAGCAAATGAAATGTTAACTTTTGTGTTGATTAATTTTTTTTTTAATAAACAAAAAAGTTGTTGATAATTCATATCAGTCACAGTCACTTACACTTTGTAATGTGTCTGGTGATACAGCACTATTTAAATTTGAAGTTCGTACCAAGGGTTAAGATGATGAAAGTCGGGTCTGTGACCTGTCCTAAAGGTTTTTTTTTAAACGAATTTATCGCACACTTGCACAACGTTTTGTATATAATTACATAAAAATCAAAGTGGAATTGCTTCAAGGCTGTAGATTAAAGTTAATAAATTTTTTTCAGGTCCAACCCAATAGACAGAGGATAGCAGACTGTATGAGACTGATGTTAACCGAAGGTGGTGTGAAAGGTCTTTGGCGAGGGAACGGCATCAACGTCTTAAAAATCGCCCCCGAATCAGCAATAAAGTTCGCCGCCTACGAGCACGTAAAGCGGTTCATCAAGGGCGACAACAAGCAAGCCCTGGGCATTTACGAAAGGTTCGTGGCCGGTGCCTTGGCCGGAGGGATCAGCCAAACGGCCATCTATCCACTGGAGGTACTGAAGACTAGATTAGCGTTAAGGAAAACGGGGCAGTTCAGCAGCATAGCCGACGCTGCTTACAAAATCTACACTTTGGAGGGATTAAGAAGTTTCTACCGTGGCTACATTCCAAATATATTGGGCATAGTTCCCTATGCCGGCATCGACTTGGCTGTGTATGAAACTCTCAAGAGGAAGTATCTCAGATCACATGCGAGCACCGAACAACCCAGTTTCTGGATGCTTTTGGCTTGCGGAAGTGCGTCGAGTACGTTGGGGCAAGTCTGTTCGTATCCTTTGGCTTTGGTACGGACGAGATTACAAGCCCAAGGTAAGAAGAATTAAGTAATTAATTAATTAATTAATAATTACTTCTTCATTTAGTTATATCCATCAAATAGAAAAATTTCAGATTCTTTGTAAATAAGGGGGAAGGGATGCAAGCAAACTACAATTTAAAAATATTTTGCATTGAGACTTTTTAGGGTATTAATTTCCAATGATTTCCTTAATTTTTTTCTATTGCTTCATTCGCGTCAAGATAATTGATTCTATATCAGTTAACGTTGAATGATTACATTTTTTAAAAGCGAGATTAAATCAATTGCGTTCTTGTAATTAAAAATCTAGAGATCTAATCGGCTTTGTCTTAAGTGTTTTTTCCTCTCTTTTGTTGCAGTCGTCACTCCGACCATGGATCGAGCAAGTATGACGATGACTGGAGTATTCCGAACGATAATAGAAAAGGAAGGTGTGCTAGGCTTGTACAGGGGCATCGCACCGAACTTCATCAAAGTAATGCCAGCCGTTAGCATAAGTTACGTGGTATACGAATATTCCAGTCGGATTCTCGGTGTGAACATGACGTGATGACAAAGCGCTCTAGGAACCTATTATGTTTAAATAATAATAATTCCTTCTTTACTGAACTCATTCTTGGTTTCCGGGGGAGGCGAGGAGATTTATTGCTGCCTAGCAGTTATTCGGAATAATTGCATAGATAATTTATTTATTGAATTAAAAACAAACCCGAAGCTTCGTGAGCTTTTGTTAAAAATAATAATAATAATAATTGTGCTAATGACAAACGACAAACATTGCATGTTGGACTTTCAAAAAAAAAATTGATAAATGTGTCCCCTTACCAAAGAGGACATGTTAATCTCATCTCGACGTCTAATTTTATGCATTTCCACTACACAATAGATAGCCGTTTTCCGTGGAGCATTTACTTGTAGGTAGTTTTTAATTAAGCATTTACCGCTCTCGAGTGTTTTAAACCTATGAACCGTAGCTTTTAAAATCGAAATCAAATACTCAAAGTATAACGTTGTCTGTCGTCATTGGGCTCTTCTGCTTCATGGAAAGCTGAATTTAAGATATTTAAATGAAAAGGTCAAAGATGTGATGTACTTAATATTTTATCAACCTTGTATTTATTATTATGTTGTAACTGTATTTATATTCAATAAGAATAAAAATATTTAATTAAGTCATGTGTTTCGCTGCTCCCTTATCTAAAATCCAGTACAGTTCGCCGGAATTCGGTTTCGCTCTGGTCGCTGGAAGGTCTTCTTTGTCAACCAAGATTTTCTATTGTGCAAAAAACTTATAATATAATACAACACTACTTTGAATTTATTACTTACTTTCACCATGTCGGCTTTTCCTTCACCGGTTATCGCAAACACACAATTCGCAGCATTATGAATGATTGGAAAAGTGAATGTAATCCTTGAAGCTGGTGGTTTAGGAGAATCTGTGATTGGAGCCACCCAAACATCCCTGACATCCAAGAGCTTGTGCCCAGGAAAGAGAGAACACGTGTGACCGTCTGGCCCCATTCCTAATAATAACATGTCAATTCTAGGAAGGGCATCATTCTTGAAATATCCCTTCATTTGAGAAATATAATCCTCGGCAGCTTCAATCGCTGTTGGATTAATTAAAAAAAAATAAAATAAGAGAAAATCATTATTCATTCATTTTTTTGTGCTCTAAGTCGTTTTAATAACTTGCCTGAAACGCCCTGCTTTATTTTAACAAGCTGCTCCTCTTTTAACTCGATCTTGCTGAGCAAATCCTTTTTGTAAATGCCGAAAGTTGACTCGGGGTCATCTTCAGGGACAACTCTCTCATCACAGAAAAAAACCTTCCATCTCTTGTAATCCGTTTTTACAGTAGGCAGACCTTTTACCAGGAACTTGACCAAAGAACCTCCTAAATCCAAGAATATAACTACGCGTGCTTTTCTTGCAATTAAAAGAGAACGAAAGTGGCAATAAAACTGCAGAATTCAATCGTATTTCTGTTACTTATTAATTACAGCTTAAACAGTTTTCTGTGTATTCTCTTTTAACTGCCTTTAATTATAGTAGTATAATATATGCCGGTTTTGGACCGCCAATTTGTGAACAACCATATTTAGAACAGATAAAATAGCGACATCTTACTATCGCTTTTTGACCTGACATTGCAGTAGGATAGACAAATTGAAGCGGGATTTGCTCCTAATAAAAAGCGATAGTAAGATGTCGCTATTTTATCTGTTCATCATTCTTACATCGCAATTGCGAATAAATTGGGCAAGTCGTTTTTGGTCTGCAGTGGGAATGTCGAGCTACGTCTCTGCTGAAGAAGCCCCAAGCAGGGCTGAAACAGCTGTCCAGAGGCTGCTCGAGGTTTTCACTGCAATCAAAAACGATTTGCACAAAATTTTTCTAACCATATTTAGCTTTATTCTCCTCTTTTTGAGGTCAAACTAGTAATGCCTAACAATTTAAGTTTGACCTCAAAAAGAGGAGAATAAAGCTAAATATGGTGGTTCACAAATTGGCGGTCCAGAACCGGCATATATTATACTGCTAATTATACTTCATAAACAATAGTATTGAATTGAGTTTACCTGACAGACCAATTGTAAATGAGCCTTTCCGGCTTGTACACTCATTGGAAACTCTTTCTATTAAGGCGGCCAATTCACTGATTAATTCGGATTCGTTTTCCACTTTTAAAATCTTCATTGCATCTGTTAGCTTGTTGTGGTTATACTGAACGTCCTTACAAGGTTACAAAACCACCTAATCATGATCATGATCGTTGTAAAAGGTTTATTGATCATTCAAATACTTCATGGTTACAACAACGTCTCTTGGGTTGCATAACCGCTGAAACTGTAAACAAATTGTGAATTCCGCAAGCAAAGTAACTTTGAGGTTAGATTGGACTTTCGATGTAATTAATTCCTTTTTAAATTTATTTCAGTAAAGTGTTTTACTTACCGAAGCGCTTAATTTCATTTGAAGCTGAAAATAAATTATTTATGTTTAACGTCGAGTTGCTTGCCATTGCCAATTCAAAAAGACAATTTTAGGCAGGGTTGCCAACGGCGTAAGACCGTTGCCGTACTCAGTAACGAGTGGTGTTATCAACAGTAGAAGAAAATTTTCACTAAAGCGGATGTCGGAAATCACTAAAAAATCACTAAATTCAAAATGAATATGCCGCCACATTAAACAGATTTTATGAAAACATACCTAAAATAAGATGTATTAAAAAAATTAACATAACAACAGTATCTAACCAGAGTCCTGGAAAAGCGGGAAGAGAAAAACGCCTAAGAAAATTGACAATTAACAGAAACTACACAAATAATACCAACACAAAGTTTCATAACAAGAAAAAACTAAGAACTTAAAGCTGCTTGACTTCATTTGGAATCTGGAAAAGTATTGAGCCGCACAAATTTTTATTTTCAAATAAAACTAACATGACCCGTTAGGTCATTTTCAAGTGTACAAAGTCGAAAACTTTAATAAAACTTAGAAATTTGTAACAAAAGGAGCGAATAAATAAAGTAAAACTTAAAAACTTACAAATTAAAAGGTATTCACAAAGCGTGCACGACGCGCCATACTAAAACAATTGGCAACAAGTTTATATTGCGCGATATAAACGTACACCTAAAGATGGCGTTAATCAATAACAAAGAAATTACGAATAATCAACAAACAATAATAAGAAGGAGAATTTGTATTTAGTCACGTGGTTTCTGTTTTAAAACACTTTCTGTCTGGCTCAAGACTTTTCCCAAACTCCAAATTTTCAACTTAGCCGCAGCTTTATGGAGCTTCTAAACAATTCTTGGCTTCAGTTTAGCACTTTGGACGGTTTTAAAAAATTGGCTCTTGCAATAAGTCATAAGATTTCCCAGTTTTATTTTTAAAAAATCACCAAAAAAGAACACTAAATTAAAAATGTCACAAACTACTAAATTTAGTGTAAAAATAACTAAGTTAGCAACACTGCAAAACAGTGAGGCAGAATGAGGTAATAAATAGCGTTTTAGACTGACTGCACCGGCGTGCATTCAAGATATCTTTTTCATTTTATTACATAAATCTGAACCGAGATGGAAATACACTCAATGCAGCCAATCGAAAACAATATAAAATGCGTTCTAAACGCGCTAAAATCAAAACATGTACTCGCAAGTTCTTGAATCCCCAAAAGTAGTAGACATGGGATTGCACCCGGTGCAATTGTTTGCACCGGTAGAATCACGGAATGCACCCACAATGCACCCGGTGCATCGAGTGCAATGCCCGGTTGCCAACATTTACAAAAGACATAAGAAAATGCTTCAAAATGACACCAAATATAATATATCGTGTACGGACTTCCGCTAGACAATTATTTTGTAACGTTAATTTCAAAAACTTACTCATTTTGTTCATATTTTAAGCTACAAAGCTCCCGGTTAAACTTAAAAGTTTACTACTCAGCTATTCACCATACACCATGAAACATTAAACCTGTAAACCACTTGCAAGCAATTAAATAACATCAAGTGTAGGTTATTTCTCGTTCGATTTGCGCGGGAAATTTAAATTTTTGAATGCACCCGGTACATTCATGTATGCACCATGCTGAATGCACCCATGTGGGCGTGGGTGCTTTCAATGCACCGGGTTCATTCTCCCATCTCTATTTATAAGATTATTAGAGAGTTGGGGTTAGGGTACAGTATACAGAACAATCAATAGAGACAGCTCGTGTCGGTGCCTCATACTTCAGCAAATTAGCAGCGAACTTGACAAATCAGGTCACAGTAATATATTTACTAATATACGGAAATATTTAATAATAGAAAATAAAAAGTTAAAATATAAAAAGAATGTCTAATTAATACGCTAACAAGAAACAAGTAATGGAACACAATAATATGTATTCTTACTCTGAAAAGCGCTAAGCACTTGATGATTCACTTGCATATGTAAGTAGCACCTAAGGTACCTTCATCTCTTATTATTGCTTAAGGTTGAAGGAAGATGCAAAAATCTTGGAGTGCAATTGCAAGTGAATCGAAAACGCTGTTACTGTACTTAAAATCGCACCTAAGCGGGCTAAGCGGTTGAGAATGTGTCAGATCTAGCGCGAGAAGCACTAACTTGGCAACCCTGATTCTAGGCAACGATATTATCGGCCAAGTGTTTAGAGCGAAATGTCAACCGGAAATAAAAGTCCCTGTTATCATTATTAATTTAATTTTTTGCAATGTAAAATATACGAACAACTATTTTCAATAATTTCTTTAAAGATAAAACTATATTTATTTGTGGTTATGTAAACAAAAACACAAGAAACAGTATATACAGACTGTATTATAAATCAGTGGCCATTTTTTTTTCTTATACATATTTTCATTACAAAACAGTTGTATCACACGTAGGATTACATTCAATTTTATTTTCAAATTTTCTCTTTCCCCAAAAATAAAATCAAACTTTCTTAAATAAGATCTGATTTATAAATAATTAATTGGTTTTACATGAAGCGTTGATTTCAACGCCTTTTTACTTTCACAGAAAACTGATTTACCAACCGAAATTTTGTGCTAATATAAAAGAGGAATTTTATAAATACAATGCAAATACAAATTTTAACTTTGAATTTTCCTCTTTTCCCTTAAAAAATTGCCCTAAATAAAATTTCTCCCTATTTAAACCACTTATATAAAAAATTAAAGAGAAACCCCTCTAATGCCGGGTTACACCAACAGTTATTCAAAGATTAAATTTATTTAACCATTAGAATGTGACGTTCTTCTATGAAACGCATAAACTTCTGGCACAGTCTAATCGACAAATAAATTTAACCTTTGAGTAACTAGTTATTTACTGTTAGTGAAACCCGGTATAAGTTGGCAACACTGTATTGAGTCCCTTTCTTATCAAATAAGACTTCTATTATTTATCGCTCTACGAATCGCACTCATCGATTGCTGAATTGAAAACTCATCCTGGCCTATTCTCGAACATTCTCGTAAAATTTTTAATACTATCGAACATTAGACCTGAAAAAGGTAAAATTTCTAATGCAATTGTCGGCATTCGTGTAATTTTTTTTTTTGAATGAAACAAAAATGAAAATACGAAACAAGAGACGCATCGATCGTTACGTAAAACCGCAACATTTTTCCACCCTTCTATTTTTAAAAGTGCAAAATTGAGCTGAAATTGCTCTTAATGCAGTCTTTACGCAAATGCAGAGATGACATAATTCCGGGGGGACCTTCGGGAAACACGCAAAGCTGCAAGCAACCCTTTCTTGCACGCGTTTAATAAACAAAAGCTCTCGGCAATATTCATTCGCCTTAAATAATTTTTCCGTTTACTTGAATCCGTTTGTTACTATTTTTTTTTGTTATTACAAGTAGTAATACAAAAATACAAAGTGATCAAGTATAACTGTTTCTGTTTCAGTTGGCAATGCAAACAAAAGCATTTTATTATTCGACTATTTGCGACATTGCAACCGGATATTGTTTTCTTGGTTTACTTGACGTGTACACCAGTTTGAAGTTATAAGCGGCGTTTTCAATTTTTCATTTCAAATAATGCTGTCATATGACAGTTGTCAGTTTCAAGCCGTCAGTAACCGGAAGCAACTCAGTTCTGCCATTTAAAATCGCCAACTGAAACAGTTATTCTTGATCATCTTGTACTTGATGAAAATCATTAAAGATAGTGCCTGTGTAATTCGACTATTGAAGTCGTAGGCAAGTGGAACAAATCATCAGAGTGAATAATGACCAAATATCGGATGAAAGTATGGAACTCAATGTCATTCTCACAAGTTGCACATTAGGCAGGCGGCATTTCGATCGAGTATTCATCGCGTTAATAGTTCGGCGCTCATGAACCGGCGGCGAGCGTGCGCGTTGCATTCGGGAGATGAAGTGACCGTAAATATCCATACAAATGTCCTAACCTTGATAATGACACTAGCAGAAACGGCCAGTATGAAGCAGCCTAACGGCCAAGACGATGGTAAAAGTTACGTTTTGTTTAAGAAATTAACTTGTTTAAAAATCGTATAAAAAAAAATTTAAGTCCTGTTAATTTAAACGCTTCTCGCTGTACTGGACCTATATCTTTTATTTTATGATTTAGTAGCTTCCTTACCAATAATGATTTTTGTTTTTTTTTTTTTTATTATTATAGTTTGAATAGGACTTTGGATTTTTAGGCTAGATTCATTGCTAGGCGTTTTGCCTATCTTAATTTTGTTCATATTTTCATAAAGGCCAAAGTCCCAAAAATATCGTGTTAGATTTTCGTTCGTCTGTGTTACCTCAGTAATCAGAAATAAATTTTCAAGGAGACTGAATTTTTGCAAAATTCTTCAAGAAAAAAAAATTATTTTACGAAACTTATTCAATGAAATCAATATATCTTTATACCGTTGTAATCAGCTCACTGTTACGCATCCAACTATCGAAAAATATACAGGATTTCCATTAAAAAAAAAAAAAAAAGTTTCCACGAACCCCCATTTTTCTGATCACTCTGTATAGTTAAAAATAATTTTACAATATGCCGCGTATTATCTAGTATAAAATTCTTTATCGATTTCTTTCCTAATTTTTTTCCTATAGGCCTCACAGAAGAAACACGCATCGTTTGGCCACCCTGTACAAGGCAAGGAATTAAAAAAAAATAGTTTTGCGTTCTGGTAAAGTCAGTCGAGGATAACATCAAAATTAAAATAATGAAAATGCGAAAACGTCAAGTCCATTTTATTAATAATAATTAATAATAATAAATTTTATTCATCACCACTATACAGGGTATCTGAATATGTCACAGCCTAAAATAAAATAAAACTAAGAGTTACGACACTTCATAATAAACAGTCTTACCGATTGATTATGTATGTACTATTGATTTGAATCAATAGAAAGAAGGAGTTCTTAAAAACTCTTGAACAGAGTAATACTGATGCTTCAAAACAAGAATTTCTTTAGTTTTTGTTTAAAAGATATGAAGTTATTCTGTATAACTTATTATTAATGTTATGTTATACTCGAAAACCATCAGTAATTACCAGGACGCGGGAAGCTTGTGGGATTCAAATTCCGAACGCCCAGTCAGAGGCAGCGAGCGCTCAGTGCTGCCAACCCTACGGATTTTTAGGTAGATTTACCGATTTGAATCCAGTCTACCGATCTACCGAACTTAAGTAAATTCTGCGGTTATTTCACATTTCACGTTTATACGGGTTGTTCCACTTAAGGCGGCTTCCTTGATACCTCTCTGGTTATTCATTTTACAAAAAAAATACGCTTTTGTTCTAAAGTAAAACGTTTCAGAAATATTTGCCCTTTGCCCCAGTTTCAAAAAAAAAAAAATTAATCGGTGATTAATTTAACAGAGTGATTGGTTGAGTGAAATAATATAATTAGTTGTTTCAAATCTATTGTTAACTTCGTCCAATGACGTTCCTTAATCAGAGAATTCTTCCTTCCTTCATACCCCTCTGGTTATTCATTTTACAAAAAAAATACTTCAAATAAAAGTTACTTCGTTTCACGTAAAACGTATTTTAAACTTAAGTAAATTCTACCGATATTTCACATTTCAGTCTTATACGGGGTGTTCCACTTAAGGCGGCTTCCTTCATACCTCTCTGGTTATTCATTTTACAAAAAAAATACTTCAAATTAAAGTTACTTCGTTTCACTTAAAACATATTTTAAACTTAAGTAAATTCTACCGATATTTCACATTTCAAAATAATTTTACAATATGTCCCGTATTGTCTAGTATAAAATTTTTTTTATAGATTTTTTTCCCATAAGCCTCGCAGAAGAAATACGCATCGTTGGGCCACCCTGTACAATCTCTTTTATTTTCCTTATTTTCTGCAAGAACAATTTTATTGCATTGCAGAATCGGCAAACTCTGCTGCTTTTCTTCCATTTATTTCATTATCTCTCCTTCCAATTTGTGACACGTAGTAAAACAATATTCCAGTAATTACAACGTCCCCAAAGGGTGGCGCGCTTCCGCTCGAAGGCAAGCAACCCCAAGAGAGTTTTTTTTTTTAAAGAAAATTATATAACGTGCTGGTAATATTTTTTTTTTTTGGTTTCTGGTTTGATGGGGAGGGTACATTATCGCTTGATGAATTCTTTTAAAGCGCCGTCTGATAAAACTGTTGTTGAAAATTGGGTGGTGTGGGAGGATGTTTTCGCGTAGGTACGCAAAACAAGGGCCCCAATTTCAAAGAATTGTTGTGTTGAGCACCTGAATTACTGTCTCCTGGCAACATACGGCGCAAGACGAGTAAACACCGGCGTGCAGAGGCTAAGGGCCATTTTCATTACAGACACGTCGCGACGGCCAAGCGTCGCGAGTGCTCTACATCCGTCTGCGAACACGGCACGTGTTCAAGTGGTCGTCGGTGTCGGTGGTGTCGGTTTCCGGCCGGCCGGGTGCCTGCCACCCTGGAGGACTCCACCTCGGAAGAAGCACCCAAGAGCATGGCACTCATCGGCAAGGAGAAAGAAAAAGATACCGTGCCACCTTTACCGCCGAGGTATAGACTTCGAGACCTAATCATGGGGGATTACGCGTTCAACGATGACGGAGAAAGGTGCGTATGTGTGTTTTTGTTTGATTGATTTTATCGAATGTGTGATTCACCTGCACTAAAAAAAAAAAAAAAACAGAAACACTTTATCCAAGGCAGTCGTAAAAATAAATTAAAAACTGCAATATTTTCATTAAAATACAAATTTGTTTCAATTAATTACAGCAGCGTTTCCCAAACTGTGGGGCGCGCCCCCTTTGGGGGGCGCCTAGGTCTTCAAAGGGGGGAGCAGCAGAATAAATATAAAAAAAAAATTGAACGCAAATTGCAACTAATTTATCAACTTATTTTTTACAAGAAATTGTTATGCACCCCTTCCCACCCCCTTTAACTTCTTTATTTTTTACTTTAGAAAGAAGTCCTTATTAAAAAACTTACATAGACTAATTCAAAGTTTTTGCTGATATTTACAGAAAAACAAATGAACATCGCATAACTGAGATATAAACTGAAATTTCAATTTTTTAATCGGAAAACTTGGTATTTTTTTTAATTATTTGGTATCTGAAATAATAATCGCCTTTCTTTTTCTTAAACAAATTTTATCTTTTAAAACTTTGTTTAAATAAAACGTAACATTGTGTCTAAGAGACGATTATTCATATTCTATAGCACGGATATATCGACCCTTTGGAGGTCGATGAAGACTTGAAAGGGGTCGATGAACCTTTATTAAGGGTCCGCTAGGGGTCTTTCAGGGTGTCGGAGTTGTTAAGTCTTGTGTAATGAAGGTCTTGTTGAATAGTTTATAAAAAAAAGTAAAAAAATTACATATAATATTAAAAGAATTTAAATTAGCTCGTATAAAGGAGAAAAAAAAGACGTTCAATTGATTATCAAAATCAAAACACTCCTAAACTACAAATAAAATCGAATGAAATAAAAACAAAACACAATCGTCAAACAAGACAGGACGAAAATAAAAATTGTGTGAAACTCATTATCTCAAATCGATATAAACTGACTTTCACCAGAACCGAAAATTTAATTCAATTTAATAAAATTAAAAAATAAAATAAATTCGCCGAAAATAGCGATCATTCGGAAGAATTCAAATGTAAAATAAAATAATCTTAAATCGTGTAAAAAAAAGAAATAAAAGACGTTCATTTGATAATTAAACAAATCAAAAGAAGTCATATCAAATAAAATCAAACCGAAGAGAGAACAAGTAACAAGATGATTAGTTGTTAATTTAAAAGTAAAAAAAACAAAATGAATGAAATCGATTAAAAGAAAAAACAAAGGTCCATCAATTGATTATATTAAAAGTTAAATAAAATAGAGGCAAATGAGGATTGTATAAAAATAAAGGGTGATGATAAAGTTAGGACCAAAATAAAAATTATATAAAACTAACAATAAATCAAATTGATTTTTTTAAAAATTGACAAATTTTGTGATGATTCAAAGAACAATCTGTAAACTTTAACAAAACTGGGGGATCAGTGAATAATTTAAAAACAAAATAAAGTCAAATCAAATAAAGGAGAAAATAAAATGGCAATCAATCGACCGGATTAATGTGTAAAATAAATTCACACTCAATAAACGAAAATCAAAACAAATCAGGGAAATAATAATGGTAAATAATAGTTAAAAAATAAAAACAAAACGAATAAAATATATTAAAAGAAAAGGAAAGGGGGGCGTGAATCATAACACAGCTCAAAAGGGGGTCGCGAAACCTAAAAGTTTGGGAAACGCTGAATTACAGGCTTTAGCATTTCCGAGTTTGATCTGAAAACTCTGAGTTTTCCAAAGGATTGCTTACGAACGAAAGCAAAAAATAGCAGACAATTACAGTTTCCTGTATTTCTTCTTTCTTCGAAATGGTACCGTTTAAATGCGACTTCACCGATTTCACAAAAGTTGTTTTTGGAAAATCTCTCGAAACCTGACCAGAGTAGAAATGTGAGAGAGAAAAACTCTTGTTACGATGCAGGAAAGAGTGAAAAGTAAGAGTGACATAAACGTTCCGAGAGAATTAACCTAAAAAGTTTTAAGCTTGCCAAACCTAGAGACCCTCTAATCAGATCCATCAACCAAAAATTTCTTTTTCGGCACGCATTGTTTCCCTAAAATGCCCTAAATTAATCAGAGAAATTTAAATAGGCGGTTAAAATTAAAAGCATGATTACAATGAAACAATTTTTATTAAATTTATAAAAATCTTTCTGCAACTAAATGTTAAAACAAACGAAAAAACAATTAAAACCACCTAACCTAGCACTTTGATGCGTTTGGCAGCAATCAGAAGCAGTATTGCCAACTTATCAAATTTCGAAGTACGTATTCGTTCTCAGGGAGAAAGAAAACGTATTTTTACGATAAAAATCGTACTAATCCGAGATGACGCTTAGTGATAAAAAGGAAAATAAGTAAAAGAAACTGAAAAAAAAATTATCAATACTTTAAACAGTGACATCCTACGATCGCTTTTTAACCAAACGTTGCAGTAGAATTGACAATTGAAAGATGTCGCTGTTTATAAAGTATTCCTCACTATTACACCGCATTTGCGATTGTTCTTGGTCGAATCGTTTTGGTTTGCAGTGGAGCTCTTGAGCGACGCGTCTGCTGAAGAAGCCCCAAATAGGACTGAAACAGCTGTACAGAGGCTACTCAAGGGATTCACAGCAATCAAAAACGATTTGCAACAATTAAAAAAAAAAAATTATTGTATAGATTAGGTTTTTCAAATTTATTATTTATTTGTTGATTTTTAATTGTTTTCAGTTTGAAATTCGTCCTCAAACATGTGCGTCCCATTTTTTATTTTTTTTTGCGATCGTCATTTGTTTCCAATTTCAAATTTCAAATTCGTCAATTTTTTTTTTGAGCTTTTCCGTCGTGAAATCATTTAAGATCGTCATTTGTTTTCTTTCTCGTTCTCAAATTAATTAATCAAAAATGTTTTGCGCTTCTTTCTCCTTCACGAATAATAATAATTGCAGTCGTCATTTGTTTCTTCCTGCTTTCTTCAGAAATTTCCGTTTCGGAAATAAGTATTATGATAGTGATTTGTATTTGTGTTTGTTTTTTTCTTTTGTTCGAATCATTATTATTAATCTTGGATGTTTTTTATTTTTTTTTAATTTAAAATCTGCAAGTCGTTTTGAGTTCTTTTTCTACTCAATGTATGATCGTCGTTTGTTTTTCCTACTGCTTACTTCTGTCAGAAGTTTTTGTTTTTTTTTTCTTTTGTTTCTCGATGGTCAAAAACATTAGTCGTTTTTTAACTGCTTGAAATTTTTTTAGAAATCGAATAATTATAATCTCTTTCTTTTAATCTTTCCACACTTCGATCGCGTCTCTAGGTCATCAAAAATGTTCTTGTTTTTTTTTTTGCTTGTTTACGCTTTTCTTGACTTATTATCGCAATGTAAAAATTAAAAAATTAAAAAAAGGTATTGCATTTATAGAGATAGATTGACTATTTTGTGAATTAAAAAGTACACGACTTCCGCCAAAAACCTTTCAAAATTAAATTCGATGTTCATGTGATTTTTTGCATTTCATTGTTATTAATTTTGTTTCTTTTTATAAGCAAGAAAAATCATTCATTTGTTTCTTCACATTGTATTATTTCTTGTAAGCAGAAGATAACAAGTGAAAGACGAACGACTGAAGGTGCGAGGTTCTTGAAAGTCGTCAAATCAAGCTTTTTTTTCTTTCTCTTTCTTTTTTTAAAACATACTTTTTTGTCGCATTAACACTAACGCTTCGTGCAGATTCTTCTTTTGTTTACTGTTGACTTTTTCACAGAAGCGCCGATCTACTTTTGTTTTTTTTCTGTTCGCCGTTTTCTTTGTACTGCGACGTTTTCTTCTTTTTTTTATTCTCTAGTTTTTTTCGTGCAGATTCTTCTTTTGTTTTCTATTGACGTTTTCACAGAAGCGCCAATCTACTTTTGTTTTTTTTTGTTCGCCGTTTTCTTTCCAGGTATTGCGACGTTTTCTTTTTTTTTGTTTATTGTTTAGTTTTCTTCGTGCAGATTCTTTTGTTTTCTGTTGACGTTTTCGCAGAAGCGCCAATCTTCTATTGTTTTTTTTTGTTCGCCGTTTTCTTTCCAGGTATTGCAACGTTTTCCTTTTTTTTATTTATTCTTTAGTTTTCTTCGTGCAGATTCTTCTTTTGTTTTCTATTGACGTTTCCACAGAAGCGCCAATCAACTTTTGTTCTTTTTTGTTCGCCGTTTTCTTTCCAGGTATTGCGACGTTTTCTTTTTCTTTTTTGTTTATTGTTTAGTTTTCTTCGTGCAGATTCTTTTGTTTTCTGTTGACGTTTTCACAGAAGCGCCAATCTCTTTTTGTTTTTTTTTGTTCGCCGTTTTCTTTCAAGATATTGCGACGTTTTCTTTTTTTTGTTTATTCTTTAGTTTTCTTGTGAATTCCGACATTTGTGAACAATCCGACTTTGCTGCTTTTTGTTTTTTCCTTTCTTCATTTTATTTCGTTATTTATTATTCGAAATTTCTCTTGTTTCTTCTAGGCGAATTAATCCAATTTATTTTCGACAATTCGTGCAGATAATTCTTTTGTTGTTTTTCTCTTCTTTCTTTCTTGGCAATTTGAATATCTCCCACATCATCAGAGTATTTGTTTCGATTGCCTTTTGTTTTGGAAATTAAATTAAATAAATAAATTAATTAATTAATTAAATAAATAAATAATTAAATAAAAATTAAAAGCACCGGCACGCCAATGTTCAGCGTCTGCGCAGTACGGTTTTAGCCACGTTTTAGCCGCTCGTAATGTGAAAGCTTTCATAATTTTTGAGTGTCAGCTGTGACGTCGTATTCAAACAGTACTAAAAATTACAGAAAACTGTAATTGTCTACTAGTTTCTGGCTTTCGAGTGCGTTATTAGTTTCCAGAAATTGTTTCGTAAAACGTAATTTTTAATTGAGGATGCAAAAGTGCCAAGAAAATTTAAACAAACTAAAAATGTACATGCCAGATTGTAAAAAGACTGTTACCTATAATTAAAAATTAAACCAAAAACAAAAGAATACAAACAATATAATCAAGTTTTTTTTTTTATACGGAACTAAGAAAAATTAAAATACTTTAATTTTTACTACCCACATCAATGAGAAGGGCTTTAAGACATTGAGGAAAAAACAATAATAATTAGGAAGCCGCAAATAGCAATTCTGTATACCGGTGTTGTTGTAAAGTGAGAACATAGGCGATACAACAGGCAACGACTAGTACAGACATGCAAAAGAGCTCTACCCTCTTGCGGAGGCGTGGCGTTTTCCTGCTTCTAAAATAAAGCGGTCACATTAACACATAAGTAAGGGTCGGACATTTCTAGGATATCTGGTAAAAACCAGTATAAAGATAAATAAAGCAGCGGCGTAGATTTCAACGTCGCTGCTGAACGGCTTATATGCCCGAGGCATTCTCACCCTCGCGCTCGTTGCATCAGAAGCAACCGTTTCATGTAAATTACGTGAGTAAGATAATTGCCTTTATAGTTTCCGTGGATAACACCAACATTTTTTTTTTTTAAACAGGGAAATATTAATTAAGGCCGATGTTTTTATCGCCGTTTAAAACTTATCTACCCCCACAAAATTCCCGAAGGTAAAAGAGTGGTTGCTAAGGCAGATAAATTTACGGGGAATTAAAAAAAAACGGCCCTGAGGTCAACATTTATTTAAAATGAAAAGAAAAAAAAATGCTCTACATTTGATTGCATTGCATTTGCATGACTCGTTGAAACGAAAGTATGTCGATCAATAGAACAGCTTTTTCTCAGACGAATCCACATCAGATAAGGTTCTGCAAAAGCAAAATAATAAATAGATTAAGGCAAAACCGATGTGTGTACCTGTGTTGGGGGGGTTACCCCAACTTGGAACTTCCGAATTATCGCCCGTCCTATAATCGATATTCCAAGTGTATAAATAGCGGTTTCGTACTACCTACAGTGCAAACACTAATTAAGTGTGTCAGCTCTACATACAATAAAATTATTGCCTTTTATTCGCGAGTACCACCCAATTAAAAAGGTTAACCATTAAATAATAAAGTAAGTTACACACGTGTTGAAAAAATTCCAGGCAGTCAGTTTTTTTTTTTTCTGTGAACTGTATTTCAAAAAATTCTTTAATGTATTAGTTGACAGAAAATGATTGGTAACAAAGATAATGATGGTTGTAGTCGAGAGAGAAAAAAAAAGAACAAAACTTTATGAGCAAAATCGCAATTTAAACTTCAACGCTTTCTGAAATATTTTTTTACTTAGAATCTACATTTCTTTCATTTTTTTTGTGTTTTTGTTTACAAAAGTGGCAACATCTGTTTGTCTCACTCTGCTAACAAAAATATAGCAAAAGTATAATACGTTTTTAACAATTATAATTTTGAAATTTGATTTTGTTTTCTTTTTCGTGTTCTTGCTGAAGAAGGTGGAAATTGTTTAATATCATTCTAATTCAGGGTTCCTTGACGGGGTTGATGTTGACATTATAATGGAAGATAGCTTCTTTAAAACTTCCTTTGCTTTCGTTGAAAATGATAATTATTAAAA
Source organism: Prosopocoilus inquinatus (assembly GCA_036172665.1). Taxonomy (NCBI): domain Eukaryota; kingdom Metazoa; phylum Arthropoda; class Insecta; order Coleoptera; family Lucanidae; genus Prosopocoilus; species Prosopocoilus inquinatus. Next base: position 8,672,091 of record CM069873.1, read on the forward strand.
ATAATCATGAAGTTGAAAGATGAGATATGAACTTTAGCGTTTAGTGTTTTTTTTTAAAATTTGATTAAAATAGTTTTTCCTTTTGGTCAAGAGATGGCGCTCTAAATGATGAAGATGCCTTGCTCAAATCTCCTGCAGTTTTCCCCGACAATAAAAATTGCTTTAAAAAATATTTTTAAATAAAAATTGCTTTCAAAAAAAATATTTTTTTAAGCAATTGTTATTTTCGGGGAAAACTGCAGGAGATTTGAGCAAGGCATCTTCATCATTTAGCGCGCCATCTCTTGACCAAAAGGAAAAACTATTTTAATCAAATTAAAAAAAAAAACACTAAACGCTAAAGTTCTTATCTCATCTTTCAACTTAAAGATATGATGAGAACGTCAGCAATGAAACGTTGTATTTTTTTAAATTCGTCTAAAATAGTTTTCTTTTTGGGTCAAGAGATGGAGCTATAAATGTTGACGATGCCGTCTTTCAGTCTCTTGCTGTTTTTCTTGAAAACAGTTATTAAAAAAATTAAAGCAAACATTAAAAGATGATGCGACAACGTTGATCGATGAAGAATGTTTCAAAATTCAACCAAAACAGTTTCCCTTTTCGCCAGAAGATGACGCAATAAATGATGACGATACGCCCTAAAAGTTGCGTTCAGTTTTCCTTGAAAATAGTTACTGAAAAGGATTTAAATTTGCAATAAAAATATTTTAAAAAATAAATAAAAAAGCATTAAAATTCAATTAAATGGTATGGTTTCCCTTTCACGTTTGGTCAAGACATGGCGCTTTAAACGCTGACGATGCCTAGTTTAAATATCTTTCAGTTTTCCCCGAAAACAGTAATTAAAAAAAAAAAAAAATTTAAAGTGATTTTAAAGATGTGATGAGAACGTCAGCAATGAAACGTTGTATTTTTTTAAATTCGTCTAAAATAGTTTTCTTTTTGGGTCAAGAGATGGACCTATAAATGTAGACGATGCCGTGTTTAAATCGCTTTCTGTTTTTCTTGAAAATAGTTAATAAAAAAATTAAAGCAAACATTAAAAGATGATGCGATAATGGGATCGATGAAGAGTGTTTTAAAATTCGACCAAAACAGTTTCCCTTTTCGCCAAAAGATGACGCAATAAATGATGACGATACTCCCTAAAAGTTGCGTTCAGTTTTCCTTGAAAATAGTTACTGAAAAGGATTTAAATTTGCAATAGAAATATTTAAAAAAATAAATAAAAAACATTAAAATTCAATTAAATGGTATGGTTTCCCTTTCACGTTTGGCCAAGAGACAGCGCTTTAAACGATAACGATGCTTAGTTTAAATATCTTTCAGTTTTCCCCGAAAACAGTAATTAAAAAAAAAAAAAGTTAAAGTGATTTTAAATGTGTGATGAGAACGTCAGCAATGAAACGTTGTTTTTTTTTTTTAATTCGTCTAAAATAGTTTTCTTTTTGGGTCAAGAGATGGAGCTATAAATGTTGACGATGCCGCCTTTAAATCTCTTTGTGTTTTTCTTGAAAGTAGTTATTAAAAAAATTAAAGCAAACATTAAAAGATGATGCGATAACGTGATCGATGAAGAATGTTTTAAAATTCGACTAATTTAAGTTTCCGTTTTGGCCAAAAGATGGCGTAATAAATGATGACGATGCGCCCTATATGAATTTAAATTTGCAATAAAAAATATTAAGGAAATAAATAAAAAATATTAAAATTCAATTAAATGGTTTCCCTTTCGGCCAAAAGATGGCGCAGTAAATTATGGTACTGCCCCCTTTGAATCTCCTTTAGTTTTCCCTGAAAACAGTTTTTTTTTTTTTTAAACAAACGTTAAAGCATGAGGTGAATACATGAACGATGAAGTTGTTTTAAAATTCGGCTGAAAGAATAATTGCCCTTTTGGCCAAAAGATGGCGCACGAAATCATGATGATGTTTTTTTTTTAAATCTCTTAGAAATAATTATTTTTCTTTAAACTGAAATTGGGAACGTCACTACGAAATATTGCATAAAAAACGAAAATGAAGGAAATTCAGTTAAAATATTTTTTAATTTTGAACAACAGATAACGCCTGAACGACTCTTTTATAAGAAATTAGATTGATAAACGGATGGGTCCTTTTTTATTTCTTAAAATTACATTTCTGAAAGCACGCCAGAAAGCAAGGGGGGTTTCGTTTTGTAACTTTTAACTTTTTTTTTTGGTTTAAATCCAAGATTTTTTTACAGTAAACAAAATCTAAATTTATTATTATTCCTGTACATCTCGTTTTAAAGTTAGAGCGTTGTAGTAACAATTAAGCCTGAAATGTTTGGGTAAGAGGCCGAAAAAGATTTTTTTCCTCTGAGGAGTTGATGCTTGCTTAAAAAGGGTTGGAATCTCTTCTCCAATTCTTAATGCTTTAGTCCAGCGATGCTCTCTGGCGCTTCGAAAACGCTATCCCCGCTCTTGTGTGTTTCGGGGAAACGAGAATTCATTCACAGAAAACCACTAACAACGGTTGCAGATTTAGTCGATAAATTTGAAAAGAATCGAGTATCCAGAATTTTTTGAACGCCAGTGTAAGCAGAAAGCTCTTTTACAGAAAATAAAAAATGAATCCAACTCTGGGATTCCCAGACAGTTTTAATCGAGTTTTGTTAACGAATAATGGTTTAATACAATAACAATGGACAATAACTTCGTGGTTAATAATATATCGGAGTTTGAGTGCCACAATCGACGTGTATGGAACGAAAATAGAACCGCCTGAAAAATTCATTTCTCTTCATTATTAAACCGTCAAATCCACACACGCCGCCGCCGGTGTCAGAATGTCAAACATTTACACAACATTCTCTTGTCGTTCCCGTCTTCTGCATGACACTATTTGGGGTTATCTTAAGCGCGATCGTTCGCTCCTTGTTAAGTACGGTCATTAGTGAGGGCGTAAATTGGATTGGCTACGATTCTTCCTTGTCAGATTTTCCCTTGTTTTTTTTGAGACCTACGTATACATATATTTTCTTTTTCACAAAGATCCTGTTATGATAATGATTGTCAGCGGAATATTTATTATTGGTGCTTTACGTGAATATTTTTATACGAGCGGGGAAACCCACGAGTAAAAAAATCGCTTTATCAGTATATATATATTTTAATTTTTTAATAAATTGATTTATTTCTGTTACGAATTTACGGTTCGATTAATTTTCATTCCAATGAAAAATAGTGATAGCTTAACGGCATTCTTGTCCTTGCAAGAAAGTTGAGGTGGGTTGTAAATTCTCCACCAATTCTCCTCTGAAGGAACCACACGGGAAGTTGTCGCTTACGGCAATTCTAAAGTGGCCTGTGAGATGAATTCTGCCCTGTCGTACTCTTCTGCCCTGTCGTACTTTTCTACCCTGTCGTACTGGCTAATAAAAAAAATCGCGAAAGATAATACTAATCGTTTGGAAGACATGAATAAATCTTACCTCGTGGGGTGTTCACGAGCCGATAACGACGTGTCGAAGGACATTCATTACATTTTCAGCGAAAACAAAAACATAAACCTCACAAAGTGCGTGGAACGTTACTTCCAGATCTTTCTGATGGGAGAAATAGATCCTTTTTCATTAAAGGCGTTCGTTTAAACCCATAAATTCATTCTAAAAAAGGCACCAAGGTCAGAAACTTTTTGAGCATGAGTGTACGGTGCGATTTCTTCCGTGGATGAAACCAACATTTTTTGGTTTAAACAGGGGAATAATAATTAAGGCCCGATCTTTTAACCTCTTGTTAAATTTATCTACGTCATAAACTCACTGGAAGTCATAATGAAATTATGTCTACGATGGATACTACTCAGGCAGAAAAATTTACAAGAAAGTTAAAAAAGCGGGCCTAAGGTTAACATTGCTCTTCATTTGATTGCATCGCATTACTCGCTAAAACGAAAGTACATCGATCGATAGAAGAGCTTTTTTCAAACGAATCCACATCAGATTAGGTTTTGTCAAGAATATAAATAAATAACCATCAATTGCTTTGTAAATCTTAAATTCGACGGCAACTACCGACTTTCTGAAGCATCCTCACAGCTTTTTCTTACGTGAATTCAAAACGGAGCGGCGAGATGGATTCTGCCCTGTCGTACTTTTCTACCCTGTCGTACTTTTCTACCCTATCGTACTTGCTAATTAAAGGAACGCGAGAGAAAATAGATAAAATAGATAAAATCGTTTCCGAGTCGTGAATAAATCTCATCACGTGAGGTGTCCACGAGCCAATAAACGGCGTCCGATAGATTTTCAGAGAAAACAGAAATATAGACTCCACGAAGTGGTAGAACGTTACTTCCAGATCTTCTTCGGGGTGAAGTAAATCCCCTTTAATTTTAATTTTAATTAATTTAACAAAGCTATCACACCAAGAGATAAATTCACTCCAAAAAGGCACCAAAACTGACCAAAGCATGCAATGTTTTTGTGAATCTGAAGACGATAGTTGTCAGCAGTGTTACCAACTTTGTGTGGAACGGATTCCCTAGCCGACGGTAACTTTTTCGCTGGATCGTTAAAATTTTTCTAACCTTAAAGTTTCACTTTTTTATATTTTAAATTAACAAAAAAAAATTACTAGAAACTGCCTTCGATTATGTAAAATAATCTGCTGCCTTTTAGAATTTTCTAAATTGTCGACAGAGTTCCTCTCTCCCTAAACAATTTCCTAGAACAGGAAAATTTCCCTAAAGTTGGCAAGATTGGTTGTCACAAGCTGGGAAAATGCCATATATACATCATACGGTAGTGTCTAGCTCCACGCTATTATTTCTACCGTTATTTAATCTGAACGGTTAATCTTTTCACGAAACGCTATTGGTAACACTGCTCTCATCTTTTTTAACAATGTTACGAACTCAAGAGCTTAATTCCTTTTCGATTAAATATGGTAAAAAAAATATTTCTTTGTTCAAAAGCAATTTTTTTCACGAAACACTATTGGCAACGCTGCTCTCACCCTTTTTAGCGTCGTTGCCAACTCAGGAACTTCATTTCTTTTCGATTAAACTTCGAGAAAATATTTCTTTGTTCAAGAGCAAGCAGAAAACAATAATTTTAACAAATTTGACGTATGCGGTGTTTGGATTTAGTGAATTATTGTTTGCTTTTGCCAAAGTGAGGAAAAAAAATTGAAGAGTGTTTCTAATAGTGATCGGAATCACACATTCTGACGTCATCAATAAGAGTTTTGGTTCGCATAGAAAATTATATTTTTATTGCGTAATCCTTTCCGGAATAATCCGGGTGGGAAGACCTTCTAGGATTTGTTTGCGGAAATGCTTCATAATGGCACGGCACAGTATTGCCAACTCATCAAGTTTCAAATTCGATTTTTTTTATTAAAATTTGCATTTTGACCTTAAAAATTGTATTATCATAATAATAATAAATTAAACTTGACCAACTAAAGACTGAAAAGCGTTATTAAATAGAAAAGTAACGTTTTGTTCTTTTTTCAATTTTTTTTCTTTTTTTTTCTTTTTCGAACATAATCCGATTTTTTTAAATTGTTTTATCGACTATAGAGAATATCTGCAGCGGTTTTGAATTATTAATCAATCAATTTACTCTTTTCGTTCATTTTCTATATTTTCTGCAATTGTTTCTTTTCTTTCATACCTAAATACATACATACTTATTACGATCGCATTTTGTCATAAAATGTACGAACATCTTTTGTTTTTCTTTTTCTTCTTTTCTCGTTGGAGTTATTCATTTTTTTTTTTTTTAATTTCCATTCCGATTAATTTTCTAAAATGCGAAAGTTTCGTTTTTGTTTTATTTTATTTATTTCGCGTATTTTAAAACTGAGTATATAAAACTTTCTATAGTCTGCTAATCGTTGCAATCGTCTTTTGTTTTTGTTGCTTTTGAATTATGGTTGTGATTTGTCTGTATTTGGGTGCTCTTTTTGTAAATTTCGACTGTGTTGTTTTGTCTTGAATGCGTAATGTTTTTTTGAACGTCATAACAATTTATTGTCGCCAGGAATTTTTATTTTACCTTTTCTCGATTGTTAAAAAGTTCTTCATCTTTTTTTTTAATTTTCATTTTAATTGTAGTTTCTTTTGAATTTTTTCCCTCATTTTGATTATGTTTCTCGATTATTAAAAAGTTTTTCACTTTTCACTCTTGTTTCTGATTGTGCACCTTTTTCCGTTCTTGTACCATTTTTCTTGCAAACTGTTTTGATTGTCTCTTGTTTCCTTTTTTCTTTTCTTAATACAACAATTTCATTTTGAATATTTGCCATTAATTGCCAGCTTGAGAATTTTTAAATCGTCGCTTTTTGAGTTTTAAATATAAAAGGAAGAGAAATTTCGTCTTAGTTCTAAAAATTCAAAATACACATGATTCTGAAGATGAAATCGTACATAGTACCAACTAATAAAATACTCATGCGGTTGATAATATCGCTGCAGAGTTTACAGCACGACAAGCATCGCCCAACGATGACGTCGAAATATATGATTCCGATCTCTTCTAATAAATCATTTTCACACTACGAAAAAACTAAGAAAGTTCAGAAAATTCAGTTGTAAATACGTGTATCGGGCAGATTAGTTTCATCGTGAACGTTCGCAAGTTTATGTTACCATCCAAATTCAAATCTGCGCGGCAAATTTAAAATAAGATTCATGAAATTTCTGAATGCAACAAAATATTTCAATGAAATTAAATTTATGTGAACTATTTCACTTACAACACTACTACCACTGTTTAATCTGAACGGTCAATCTTTTCACGAAACGCTTGGCAACACTGCTCTCACACTTTTTAGGAGCGCTACCAACACATGAACTTTATTCCTTTTCGATGAAATATGGAAAAAAATATTTCTTTGTTGAAAAGTAAGCAGAAATCAATCATTTTAACAAATTTGACTTTTGTGGTATCTGAATTTAGTGAATTATTGTTTGCTTTAAATCAACAGTCAAACATTTTACGGCACACTATTGGCAACTCTGCTGTCGCAGTATTTTCCTTTGTGGCGCAGTGTTGCCAGCTCAGGAACTTTATCCTATAGGAAATATTTTTAGGGAGAAATAAAAAAAAAAACCTAGTTTTTTTTTTAGTAACACTTATAATTATCGTTTTTACTTCTGCTAAGAACAATTAGGAATTACAATGGTGTAATTATAATAACCGCAGGAAGTGATAGTTTGCTTTCATTTACTTCACGTCTTAATTTTCAGAACATTTTTTTTTACAAAACTGAAATTAAGGGTAAACATTTGAGATTACATTTGGAAACAATCGTTCCACGGAGAGCGTTTCAATAAATTATTACAACAATCCTCGGCAGGATTTCATTTTCTAGCGTATAAAAACAAATTATTTTTTTAATTAAATCTCGATGCTTTCAAACGCGTTAGGGAGAGCGCGCGAGCGTCATCTGTAAGCTGAAGCTGAAAATGTTAAGCCTTTGTTTAAATTCAGGTTCAGACAAAGAGACAAGGCAAGCTTTATCACTATCGAATGGTGGTGCTGTTGCCCTGAGTTTATTGAATCTCAAAGTTTACTATTTTTAATGAAACCTAAATATTTTATAGTAAGTAGTGACTCGTTCAATCATTAAAAATTAATTAACGATTGGTGATCAAAATATCATTTCAAAAACGAACTAAAAAACTAAATGAACTCACAAACACATAAAAGGACGATGTGACGGGTTTCTAAAATAATAAAACAGGCGCATTAAATCGACTTTCCTTGCAGGAAATAAGGAAGCGAATCGAAGTTGGCCAGCGACGCTAAACGAATGGAACGGTTAAATTTTTAACAGCAAACGTTCTGGTGACATTTCCGGTGAGCGTAACTGCAAAAAGAACGCCAAAGAGTTTAGTGCCGACCGGGCAACCCTTGACGGGCGCAAACCCTCAATATTTTACGTACCTACATTTTCATGGAGCGAGCTCTCATCGATCTGTCTCTTTGCTGTTCACTGACCTATATGCTCGAACTTCGTCTGTATTTTGGCTCGTGTCTGATGACCGTCTAGCCTCAACTCATTTGCATGCGGAACATAAAACTAACTTTTACATGACACCGATAAACCTACTCGTCAATTATGTTTTTAAAAGAAAAACATACAGGCACAGAGAAAACCTTCAAAAATTTTGTTTGGATTTTCTTTAATTTTACCTTTCAAAAAAATATGATACTTTTTAAAATTACTTGTAAAGTTAATTATTTCGCCACTAGGAAGATCTGGAAGTAATGTTCCACGCACGTTCGTTTCTTGCGGTTTATGCCAAATTTGCGAGCGCACGTTCCAGTTAGGCAGGTTCCCATGTATTCATTGATATCCAACTGTGTTTAAAACGCTGAATAAAGAAACCGCCGTATGTGTTGAGTGTGCTGATTGATTAAAAAGTAATAAATTGACTCGTTGAAGTCGAAGCTAAAAACAAACCGATGCACTCCCACCTGCTCTCGTTTTATTAATTATTCTGTGCTTTTCTAGTATTTTTAGCCACGGTCCTATGTAGGTCAGCTTTACGATAACCTACTCTCCCGTGGTTGGCGGGCGTTGCGTCAATAATATTCAAATTATTTATGAAAAGCTTCGCCATACAATTGCATTTGTAGGAAGTAATTTGTATGTAACCCTAATGGACACTGCACTTTACAGTTTTCTTTTTTTTCTAATATGCAAAAAAAAACCTCCTCGGCGTTTATTATTTATTTGTAGACTTTTTTGTGCTTTTTGTTTAGTAAAGTTCTGGCGGAAATTCGCCGAACTGCTTTTCTGGTGGCATTTCGCGAGCGATTTCGTTTAAAATTTAATAATTCGGCGCAGACGGAAAGTTCATTAAGATTTCAGATCATTTCAATGGACTCGTCTGTTTCAGGCCAGATGAAGGCCGCGCTAACAATCTGGTATCCGAACCGTTGCTACGCCACTGCTTATTAGGTCATGGCAAACATAAAAAGCGTCGTTCGAAAACCATTTTGTGTTTCATTGTTTGAATTTTAATTAAAATTACAAGTGAAGTTTTCATTTTTATTATTATTGACCACAGCAAAGTCAGGACTAGTGCTGGCAAAAACCGGAAAAAACTTTGGATAAAACCGGTTATCCAAATAATTATTAAAACCGACTATTCGAATATCCAAAAACCGATTATTCGGATATTCGATAATCCAAAAACCGATTATTCGGATATTCAAATATCCAAAAACCGATTATGGATATTCGAGAAACTGACTATTCGAGTATCCAAAAACCGATTATTGGGATATTTGAAAAACTGTCTACTTGAAAGTCGACTATTGGGATATTCGCGAAATCTGTAATCAAAAAAGCAGCTTTTGGATTATCCGAAAATCGATTAATTACGTATTAACAAAAAATGATTCATAAAAAACAAACTCGAATGAATTTTAACTCTAATGTTCCTGGTTTTTAATCAGATGAAGATGTTTTCAAACATTTCAATTTTGTGCTTCTCTTGTCCATTTTAAAGTATTAACTACATTTCTAATTTATAAGGACTCACACATTTAAAACGTGACACAAACTCATTAATAACAGTTTTCGTTTTTTTGTTAAATTAGTAGATAAATGTCAATTATTCTTGTTCTATCTAACGAACACAATATTCAACAAATTGTAAAAGTAATGCAAATATTTTGTGCTGTAAAAATTCATTACAGGGCCGAACATCTGTACCATAATAAACTTTTATTGAATTCTCCCAAAGACGGTTGGGTACGGCCGAAAACAAAAACTAAAATTACTTTAATTCTTCTTCTTCGACTTTTAATATGTGGATTAGAAGTACGGTGGTGTCGAAAAGTTTTAAGACGAAATGAAATACCCCTGGCCGTACGAATATCCGTGCGTTGCAATTATGAACCTTAACAACATTTAGCCGGCTGACCTGCTTTTATGGTACGGCCGGCGGCAAGCCTAATAAATAAATATTGGTTACGGTTTCCAGTAATAATAACAGGTATCGTTGGTCCTATGACAATATACATACAATGGAATGATTATCTCTTTAGGTAGTAGGTATTCTGCGTTCCATTTCACAACGAAATTAAACGAAACTTTCCGACACAAGAAATTGTTCAATACTAAAAGATAATTAGTTCGCAGCTTCTTATACACAGAGAAAAATCAATAGTAAAAAGTAACACAAATTGTAGTCAGAATAAAGACAGAAACAAATTGTAGCAAATATTAACACAATTTTTTGGTAATAATTCGACGATTGTGCGAATATTTGCCACAATTTGTTTCCGTCTTCATTCTAACTACAATTTGTGTTACTTTTTACTAATGATTCTTCTCTGTGTACCTACACACTAAAGTGGGATAATATACGGTATTACCGGAAATATTCCAGAATACCAACATTTTACAAATGTAATAGGATGTAGAGGTATAAAATCCTTCTTGCGCTAGATATTTAAACAGGATTAAATATTAGGGACAATATCCTACTTAGTAATTTAATTAATTTTAATTTAATTTTAATTTTCTTATTACATGCTTAAATTCCTCAATTTGTATTTAATTCCCGGTTTCATTAACAGAAATTTGCATCACTTTTAAGAATATTCTTTATCATACATTTTCATGAATTAATTAATATAACAGTAAGGTCCGATTTCATAATAGGACTTTAATTTGAAACTTATTTTAACCTAAGAAAATACATTTGTTTCCCCATTCTTAAATTGACTTAACGCTTCCTTAAAGTCTGATTATGAAAACGGCCGTAAGTCCAATTAAAAATTAATGTCATTAAAATACTTTGTTACTGATTCGATTTATACAGAAAAAATAGTTTTAAAAAGTTTTCGACAGTAGTGTACCACTTGACCACCTACATTTTTTTTACGTAATGAACATAACAGATAAAATTTACCTTCATTTTCTTAATACTTCCAACATTTACTCATTTTCAATTTTATTTGAGTTTTAAATTTGCTGCCTCAAATTCCTATGATTAACTTTAAATGGGTGAAAGAAATAAATACGTTATTGTATATACATTTATTTGAATTTCAAGTATTTCGGATATTTAAATATTTTTCATCATTCGAATAACCGGTCATTTGAGTATCCGATTATCCAAAAACCGATATTATTCGAATATCCGGTTATGCAAGTAATTGGATATTCGAATATCCGATTATCCAAATAATTATATATTCGAATATCCGATTTTCCAAATAATTGGATATTCGAATAACCGATTATTCGGATAACCGGTTTTCGGTTTTGTTTAAAACCTCGGATAATCCAAAACCGATTAATCGGTTATCCAAAAAACAGATTTGGTTGCCAGCACTAGTCAGGACAACAAATAAATAACAGCTTAGATGGCGACACCATACGGCCAATTTTTGAAAATAAATTGCGTCAGAATACTAATAACAGAACTAATTTAATGAATTAAAACTGTTAGGAGGAAGCAAAAGATCCTGTTGCTTATGGCTGACTTAGCAGACGCTCTAAAATGTATAAATAATTTTTTTCTCCGTACAGAATTTCGATTTCTTGAAGGAGTCAAAAGACTCTTCCTTTGCATGACAATTAAAAGGCTATTTTTTGTAACACGTGCGGATAGGGTTGAAAACCCCTTTTGTCCCCAATTCTTTTAACAATCCGTACAAAGTTGGATTTCGATTTTCTATGTTCGTAGCGTCCTGGTTGTCGAATGGAAAGCCAGAAATCGATTTCCAAATCGGATTGCTCGAATGGCATTTACTTATATTTTTGGGCTTGTCAAAATCGATCCACTCCATATCTCTTTCCCAGCTTACTTAATAGCCCTTCCTTATAGTAAAAATAAATAAACAAACAAAAACCGGAAGCTTTAGATTATAAAGTACGATCAAATTACTGTCAGATAGGGGCACTTTGATCGTTGTATTCTTCGAAAAAAAATTGTGATCAGTCCCATAGAAGTTTTCTTACAATAACAGAGAGATTAGAAACCAAATAATATGTGAATTTAATCAAATTAATTACTTAAAGTTTAACATTTAACATAACAGTGAAATTAGAATATGAAAGAGAGTAGGGAAGATGAGCAGAAATCAATTTACTTCTAAGAACCTTTGTTAGATGCTAGATTTTTAAGCAACAATTTACAATTTATTTAAACTCACCCTCACCGATCGTGAATGCTTCTCAGGTACACTTTATTTATATTAAATTAAATTAGGAAAATTGACTGCTTGAAAAAATTTAGAATTTTGAAAACTTCACGACGGGTAAGACTGAGACATGTATCAAACAAACTAAAGCCTGGTTCTCACTAGTCAATTTCATTGATCAATAAGACTGATTTTATACCATGGAAAGGAAACTGATTAATGAGAACATCATTTCAACGAAATTGAAATGAAAAGTTATGGATCAATTTCGTTGAAATGATGTTCTCATTAATCAGTTTCCTTTCCATGGCATAAAATCAGTCTTATTGATCAATGAAATTAACTAGTGAGGCTTCAAACGCATTCGGAATTGACGAGGCACTTTATTAGATGACAGGAGTTCATGCACTGAGACCTATTTATATGAAACGATTGACCTACTTTACAGTTTGCGTGGCCTTGCGTTAGGCGTTCGCTTTGAAAAATCCTGAAAACTCATTCTATTTTACTAGCAGCAGTTATTAGGTAACAACCGATGTGCGAATGTAGATTAAGGTTTGCTTGTAGGAATCAGTAGCCTTTGCATAATTATTTTTTTCTGTTACATTATGAATCACCGATGCGATGTTCTAACAATATTTTACGTTCCGCAAAGCATTGCATAATGCAAACTCGTTTTTTCTTTTTCTCTATCGAACAATCTTGACTTTTACACCTGACCTGACTGAAATAAAAGAATCTTTGATTCTGTTATATTTGTGTGCGTCTGAATCCGTGAGTGTGAACATATTTCAAAAAATTTAAAAAAAAACCCGGAAAGATTTAATTTGAAACTTTCGCGTCCGTTATTTTAATTATTTTCTTAATCTGTCGCTCAAGATGTTGTTACCAAAGCTCGTTTAGGTCGCGCGTTCAATTTTTGACCTAAAACTGTCTCATAATGACAAATAGTATTCAGTTTGTCATCTAAAATGTCAATTCTTGTTGAGGAGGCCTCAAACACTTTACTATTATTAAGTTACTCTCCTAGACAATTACGAAACCTAGTGGCAAGTCGCGCTATGGTATACTTAGAAGGTAAGGTATACTCAGAAGGAGAGAGGAGTGGGTTAGATGTTTAACGAAGGGCGTCAGGGAACAAGCCCAGTCGGTGGACGCACTATGAAACCGCTTCCCAAGATCCAACAGCGTGCGCTGATTAAAATGAAAATTGCCAACCACGTCTCGTATGTTCAAGGGAGACGTAAAGACGCAACAAAACACCATGAAGCAAGTATAAATAAATATATTGGAACACACATAAAACGCTTATAATAACAACACGAATCAGTCCTCGCGGCCAAAATAAAATAAGTAATTAAACGAACTTCGTGCCTCGACTCAATAGTTAATTAACGCAACAAGTGATATGATTAAAGATCAGTAGTGATCGCACAGAATCGAATTAAAGTCGTAAAACGTCAAAACTGCTTAAACATATTTAAATTTGACTCAAAACTCACGTTAATACATCAAGCACAAAAATGTGCCATAAATGTTTGCGTTACAATAAAACGAAATAAAATAACAAGCGGGGTACATTACTCGGTCAGCTGTCTATACATAAGTGGATTTTACAAACTAGTATAATTTATTACATAACCAACAGATGACAAAAAATTTCAAAGTTGACCCTAATCGCTACAAACTAATTGCTGTTTTAATAAAATAATAAAAAGAACAGGAATAAATGACTAACAGATGAACCAGGGTGTAGGGTTGTTTACATGTCGATGGTTGTCAAAATATTGCGTCAGCGCCATCCTCGGCCAAACGCTAAATTTCTATTCCACCGATGCAGCGGTCGTGAAAATATCTACATCCTTAGAATGTTCGGCACACCAAAAAAAAAAAACGTATTTCACCGCATTTGTATCGGTGTCTAAACTATTCGGAAGTATACCCCGCAAAGAAACGGATCTGTTCCAATCAGAAAGAAATGTAACCTCGTGCCCACGCTTAGAGGGCAAGGATAACTTGAAAACACCTCAAAAGACACGTAGAGCTAGCTTCATTCCAGTCAAACTGTTAAGATTAATCTTGTGACACAATTTTACGCAGACGCTTAAAGGTCGTACCACATACTTTAAAGTCCACGGGTCTTTCCAACTCGTTGTCAAGAATAACTTCAAAACACCTCAAAATACACGTAGAGCTAGCTTCATTCCAGTCAAACTGCTTAGGTGAATCTTGTAACAGAATTTTACGCAGATTCTCACGATGAGCGAAATACATGCTGGTTCCGTAGTGCCACGAAGTAAAGTGAAACGTGCCCTAGATCGGATGCGGCCGGAATTCACTTTCTTAACAAACATGGCGGACGAAAACGTGAAAGGTCGTACCAAATACCTTAGATTCCACGGATCTTTCCAACCCTTCGCAACCAGAATACTTGAAATAAAAAACACATCAAAAGACACGCAGAGTTTATTTCACTCCATCAACTGCTTAGTAGATGAATCTCGTAACACAATTTTACCCAGATTCTCAGGATATATACTACTTGCCCTGTTGCGCCATGAAGAAGCAAAGTGAAACGTGACCTACGTAGGTGGCGGCCGGAATTCGCTTTCTCAGCAAACATGGCGGACGAAGAAAATGTGCCCACGCACAAGATACCTTAGATTCCACGAATTTTCTCAACTCGTTGAGGATGCTTGAAAAAAAAAACACCTCAAAAGACACGTAGAGCTTGTTTCATTCCAGTCAAACTGCTTGATGATGAATCGTGTAACACAATTTTACACAGATTCTCACGATAAGCGAAGCACATGCTTGCTCTGTTGTGCCATGAAGTAAAGTGAAACCGCCGATGGCGACCGGAATTCGCATTTTCCTAGCAAACATGGCGGATGAAAATGTTACCTCGTGCCCCCGCATAAAGGTCATACCACATACCTTAGAATCAACGAATCTTTTGAACCCTTTGCAACCAGGATGCTTGAAAA
The DNA here is from genome assembly GCA_036172665.1 of Prosopocoilus inquinatus. Lineage (NCBI taxonomy): Eukaryota > Metazoa > Arthropoda > Insecta > Coleoptera > Lucanidae > Prosopocoilus > Prosopocoilus inquinatus. Next base: position 8,687,219 of record CM069873.1, read on the forward strand.
AAAACACCTCAAAAGACACGTAGAGCTTGTTTCATTCTAGTCAAACTGCTTAGATGAATCTCGCAACACAATTTTACCCAGATTCTCAGGTTCAACGAAATATATACTACTTGCCCTGTTGCGCCACGAAGAAACAAAGTGAAACGTGACCTATGTAGGTGGCGGCGACGGGAATTCCCTTTCTCAGCAAACATGGTGAACAAAAAAAATGTGCCCACGCACAGCATACCTTAGATTCCACGAATTTTTTCATCTCGCTGAGGATGCTTGAAAGAACACCTCAAAAGACATATAGAGTTTGTTTCATTCCAGTCAAACTGCTTAGATGAATCTCGTAACACAATTTTACCCAGATTCTCAGGATCAACGAAATATGTACTACTTGCTCTGTTGGGCCACGAAGAAGCAAAGTGAAACGTGACCTATGTAGGTGGCGGCGACGGGAATTCGCTTTCTCAGCAAAAATGGCGCACGAAAAAAATGTGCCCACGCACAGCATACCTTAGATTCCACGAATTTTTTCATCTCGCTGAGGATGCTTGAAAGAACAGCTCAAAAGACATATAGAGCTTGTTTCATTCCAGTCAAACTGCTTGATGATGAATCGTGTAACACAATTTTGCACAGATTCTCACGATAAGCGAAACATATGCTTGCTCTGTTGTGCCATGAAGTAAAGTGAAACCGCCGATGGCGGCCGGAATTCGCATTTTCCTAGCAAACATGGCGGATGAAAATGTAACCTCGTGCCCCCGCTTAAAGGTCGTACCACATAGCTTAGATTCCGCGGATCTTTTCAACCCGTTGGAAAGGATGCTTGAAAAAACACTTCAAAAGACACGTAGAGCTTGTTTCATTCCAGTCAAACTGCTTAGATGAATCTTGTAATACTGTTTTCACAGATTTTTACGATCAACGAAATACATGCTTGGGTCATGAAGCGTGCCCGAGATGGAGGCGGGAATACGCTTTCTTAGCAAACAAGGCGGGCGGGCCAATCGAGAAACAGGACGCGGACGAACGTGGTTACATCAGACCAATAAAGAAAGCGTTGATTTCAAACGGGCGCCGGACGGCGAGTTAATGTCATTTCCAAACTGTCGAAATGTACCAACAGATGAATTCATAACACAGGATCGATACTGCTGTCCCGAAAGTCATTGCTATCGAAACTGACTTGCAATTAATTTACTGTTGTTAGTAACGCGTTTAAAGACTTTTTTGCACGACGCAAGGAGGCTTTTATTTGAAAATTAATAATTTCGTGGCTAACTCTGTAAGGAAAAAAAAAACTTTTTGCCCTTATCCAGAGTTATCAGAACTCAATTTCGTTTTTATATTTATTTATTTTTTCGTAACGTTCTTGAATAACCAAAGCACTTTTTTCCCCGTATTTAAATACATGTGCACGTTCACTTTCTTGTCAAAGGCGTTAAAATGAAAGATTTTTTTTTTAAAGGTGATAGAAAAAAGCATTTTCGCCTTCGAATTACATTAAATAAGTGCGAATAACGAGTTTTCCGCTCGGCAGACTTACAGGCACACCTTTTAAGAGTACAGGTATCGATTCCTCGCGCTGCATTAAAATTTAGAAACGCTCATTTCAGACAGGAAACGGAATACATCGACCCGAAATAATCCTATTTTACACCAATAAGAAAAAGTTGCAGAAGAAATTCGATTAGTCCCCGTGGAAGAACTCATTCACCATCGATTACTTCGTCTGTTGGGGGTTGGGTTTTAGATTAACGATCCTCATAAAACAGAAGCAAGATTCTCCCATAAAAAAGGCTATGATGTTTAGTTTAACGGTGCATGACGGTAGCAGGACATTTTTTTATTATAAGTGATTTTAGATAACGTTCATAAACAGGGCGCGGGAAACTTGTGGGAATGTAGGGTGAATGACCTAATTAATGCGCAAATACTGTAGAAAAGTACCTAGACGACCGTCAGTGGTGGATGTCGTCTTGCACTCGCTAATCGAAATAGCATAGCACGAATCATTTAATCATTACTGACTAGGCGCATTCGGATTTTGAATCCCACAAGCTTCCCGCGCCCTGCACATAAAACAGAAACAGCATGAAATAAAACACGCAAATCAAAGTTGCAATAATGTTTAATCATTTTGGGCTCCAACTCTGTCTATCTTAACCATATACAACAAGCTGTTCCGGTTGGACATTCCAGGTCTTGGTGCGTGATCCTCGGAGGACATTCTTTGATGCATTCTCCTCCGTGGCTGGTGCATCTCTTGTCTGAATCTGGAACTTGAAGAACGGAGCGAATGTTAAAAAATAAATTTAAGTAGCACGTAAGGCTTACTCTTGTGACAACATTCGGCACCTTGCGCCTGTTGTTTCGGGCAGAGTCCTTTCGCCAACTTTGTATCTTGACACTCGGATGAAAGGACGCACAGGCCTCCTTGACTGGAGCAAGGATCTTCAGGATGGAAGTCGACGTGATCTAAACATAGAAGCAGTAGATTAATTTTTTTTTCCGATCAAAACTCATGGGTTTGTTTGCTGGTAGAAAATTATCTACGAGTTTGGGGTTCGTTAAATTTATTTTAAAATAAAAACCCTCTAAACTAATTTATTTAAAACGTTACACTAATTTATTTAACAGAACATATTAATTTGCGAAGTGAACTCGGTTTGCCCCGGTTGGTCGCTTAAATATCCCGGCTGACGGAAGTTTCGAGGACACGCGGCGACAGACTGTCTTTAAAATTTTCTTCGCCTAGCAAATTCCGTCTTGCAAAGCAGACAGACGTTCTCGAAGCGTCGAGAGTTTACGCGCCGGACTCTGACACTGATTCGTCGGGCGTTAGATCGTCACAGTATGATCGACATGTTATTTTGTAGTTGATTAATTAATTAATTATTAATTTATAATAACTTATTAGTGTGGCAATATTAGAATTAGATAGAAAAAGGCAGATATATTTATCTAAAAAATACATATTATGTATATATGGTAACTAAAATAATGAATAATCAAAATACAAAATGGTTATTAAACACCGGCTTTGCTTCAATTAAGCGAATATTGATTAAATAAACTACCAGAGCAGGAGTTCCTAACAAAAATTAACTTCCGAAGGGTTGATTAAAATTTAAAAAGGGTCAAGGGTCGTCGGTTAGGGATCAAAAAACTTCTAAGGGGTTGATGAACTTTTAGCGGTCGACTGAGAGTCGATTAAAGAGAACCATTTTCTTTCTTTATTATATTTTGCTTCTTTATTCTTCTTTAGCTTCCGTTGAACAAAAAAAAAAACATCAAACAAATCCAACTTGTTTTTTTTTTTCTAAATAAACTTCCAAGACAAAAGAATCTCGATGAAAACGCCGGCGATGAAAAGTTGTTTAAAATTCGATAAAAAAATAGCTTTTCCCTTTGGCTAAGAGAAGGCGCTTCAAATGATTCCTGTCGCGCTTTGATTCTACATTTTCGATGTTCACTTTTAGGTCGAATGATTCCTGTCACGCAGGCAGGGTTTCTTTTTGCAGACAATGCCGCCAACTTGTTGACAAAATATAATCAAAAGTCGTCACTTTTTTCTAAAATCAAAGCCAAAAAGAAACAGGAATTGCCGATTGGTACAACGAGAAATAGAACAAATTAAAAAAAAAGCACAAATGAAACCTGCTAAAAAATCAGAAACAAAAGAGGAATGAAAGCAATAGTAACAAAATTCAAGGTGGGAAGTGAAAAAAAGAAAGAAAAAAACAAAGAATAAGACAATGATTCGTAGAAAATTATAGCAAAAAATAAAAATAAAAAATAAAGAAAGGAAACGAAATACAGTGCACAAAACAAAAGAAGATCGGAAATGAGACACAATACAAATGAATAAATGAATAAGAAAAGAAAAATACAAATAACGAAACCATAAACAAACAAAAGAAGATTGACGACTAAGATTAGCAAAAACCAAATCAAATTAAAGAAAAATCTATTAGGGAACAAAAGATAACTATAAAAAGGCGTCAGTCAAAAAACAAACAAGAGAGATGCGACAGCATAAAATGAATTCAAAAAAAAAAAAAACAGAAGTACCAGGACACTTAAGACGATAAAAAAAATGAAAATCGACGAACGTTTTTGCAAATAAAATGAAACTCGTGGGAAACAAACGAGAACTATAAAACGGAGTCAATCAAATGAGAAAACCAATTCGATTAAAAGATGAAAAATGCAAAAGTAAATCTGGAATAAAAACAAAAGATGGATGGACAAAAGAAATAAGTGGAGAAAACGGCTGAAAAACTTTTGCACGCCAAGAAATGAAAGGACATAATTAAACAGACGAACCGTGAACAAAATGCGAAACATCAATTCCATAAAACGAAATGAAAGAAAGAAAAAATATGAAATGAATAAAAAACAAAAGAAAACCATGCTCGAGGTATTCTCTAAAATGTAGCCCGAATAACGGAATTTCGCCCAATTAAAATTTTGAAATTAAAATCATTGATCATTGGGATGTCATCGTGCTTTAACATGGAAGATTCGAGTTAAATAGTTTACCTACTTGGTCTAGAGATGGCGCTTTGAATGACTCGCCGTGCTAGGGGATATTTATAAGGATGACATGACTATGTTGTTCATCATTTAAGTTTTAAAATTAAAGAATCCGGGGCGTCCTTAGCGTTAGGTGAAAGAAAGACTGTACCATCAATTTCCAAACTGGGAGGCGGGGCAGCAATTCTGAAAATTTTTGGGAGGGGGTATGAGTAAAATGGTTTTAGTTTAGTTGGGCGACTATAACTAGGATTGGTTTATTTCCAAACTGGGAGGCGCGGACTAGTGTAAAGGGAGGCGCGAAAAGTGTAATTTCCATAAGAAAATACATATTATATTATACTAAAAATTATTATTATTTACACTAAAATTCTGTATCATTTTAAGAAATAATGTGAAAGGGGGAAGCGCCAAGGGGGGCCGTGCTAATTTAAAGTTTGGAAACCACTGGACTAGGCCTTGTTCGATTTAAGTCGCAGGAACTCAAATACCATGAAGTTTGTTCCAACAGCAATTTACAGAAACGGTTAAAATCACTTGCCTATCGGTTTTAATAGCTTCGTTAGTGGCACGATTTAAAATTTAATTAAATGTACATTTCTGAAGGTTTTGAATTAGTCAGAATCTCTTTTATCGCAACAGACGTTACAAAAGCAGACATGAGCACGGAATTTTAATAGTTTACGACATGAGTGTACATACTTAGCGTCTCGACGAAAAACATTTAACGACCGAGCACGTTAATTGCTTTGAATTAAATATGAATAGCTAACGCAAGCATTGCAAGTAAGTTCAACAATTTGAATTTCCACCTTCAGCATGGACTCCCTAAAAAAACAAATGAAAATCTCAAAAACCAAACAGTCATTTGTTTTTCCGATATTGTCATAAAATCGAGGGGAAAAGGCTCTAAAACTTTCCTAATTTAAGCTACCTCGTGACGCTCCAAATAAAAAAGTTAGCTCTTGTAGACGTTTTCTTCATCAACATCAAGATTTATTTACCAAATAAAAAAAAATAGTAGGATTTGGAAGATAATATTTTAGAGACATAATTAATTTGACGTCCTGAACGCGATACGATAAAAAAACGAAATGCAGACATTTTGTTGAAACAAGATAAAAACTACTGAAAATCTCAAGGACCTGATAGTCATTTGTTTTTCCGGTATTGCCATAAAACTGCACAGGAGTGGTACTGAAACTTTTCCAATGTAAATTACTTCGTAAAAGTTCAAATAAGTTAATTATTGTTGCTGCTTCCCATTAACACCCTGTACACATGTTTACATGAAATTTTTTCTTTGTTTTGTCCCGTAGAATACGTCCCTAAAGGATCGGCCTGTATTTTTGCTACACCCTATATAATTATATAGGGTGTTAATAAAAAACCTGTACCACGATTGGTAGGTGATAGTAGAGATCAAAATAAGAAAACAATTGTAATAAACCGGTGTCCGATACTCAATACGGGTGTCCATGCTATGTGTCCACTGGTTTCAAATTTTTATTTTTTACATAGAATTCGGAATCGATAAATTAAATAAAAAGCTGAATATTCCGATGTAGTACAGGCCACCGTACGACTTCTGGTTTCGCCGGAAGTGACATCAACTTTCTTATTTTAAGAGAAACGGCCTGTATATTTCTACATATTTGGAATCTACAGTTAATTGTGAGTCACTTGGTAATTTTCCATTACAACGAATTTCTTTTGTTTGTTTTTCTTTTTTAATTTGCCAAACTGTAAATCGCGTATTTTCTCTCTAACGCATTCAAGTAATTCGAGAAAGCCACAGCTTTGATTGAATTTTTTTTTACATTTCTGCAGCATATTAAATTTTCACTAAATCATAACCTAGCTTTTTCAAACTGAACGTCTTACGACCTGATGAATATTTAATAAGCTATAAAAATATTAAAAACCAAAATTCAATCAAAGTAGTGGCTTTCTCGAATTACTTGAATGCTTTAGAACGAAAATACACGATTTATAGCTTCGCAAATTAAAAAAAAAAACCAAAAAACAAAAAAGAAATTTCGTTGTCATGGAAACCAGAACTACCAAGTGACACATATTTGGGCTCACAATGACCTCTAGATTCCAAATATGTAAAAATATAGGGCCGTTCCATTTAAAATAAGAAAGTTGATGTCACTGCCGGCGATACCGGAAATCCTACGGTGCCCAGTGCTACGTGGGAATATTCATCTTTTTATTTAATTTATCGATCCCGTATTTTATATAAAACATAAAAATTTTGTAAGAGTAGACACATAGCGTGGACAGCCTGTATTGAGTATAAACGGACATGGGTCTATTAGAATTTTTTTCTTGTTTTGATCTCTACTATGATCTGCCAAAAGTTGCAAAGATTTTTTATTAACACCCTGTATAAATATTTTTAATTAATATATTTTGTTATGAAGATTGTATTTCTGTTACATTTTTCACGTCTCCAATTTGGAAATCGCTGACCTACGTAAGTAATTTAATGTAAAAGCAAACGAAGAAATGTGATCGGAAGCTGGAAAACAATTTATTTTCTTTTTTCAATTTAACTGACGACAGTGATTTACTTTGAACCCACACAATCGCAACAATACACATTTGCATAACAATAAAATCATGTCGATAATAAACGAATGTTGGAAAACGTGCTTCTCGCTTTCATGGAAAAAGTCGTTCGTCTTCGGTTCGGAACGCGTTTCACATATTACACAATCGTGGAATTTATTGATTTTGCATTTTAAACAAGTTTGCAAAAATTGCACAATGCAGTGATTACGTTATTTGCGACTCTCATTCCTAGAATGTTCCGCAAATATCATCATAGTTTATATTAATAACCTTGTATTTCAAGAATTTCTACAGAAGTTTTGGATGGATTTTTTTTTGGGGGGGTTTGATTGTAATATCATTCTTTCGCATACATAATACATACAGGAATATGGTTGTTATACCGGGCAAGCCACGGCAAGTTGACGATGACTGTTAGCGCATGAACATGCCGGGATGCCTCGCTGTTCACCCTCGATGTTTAGGTCGCGCTCGATACAGCGATGTAAAACAGACTTATAGTTTTGAATGGAGTCGTGCACATTGAAGATGCGCGCTGTTATTCACCTTCGATATGCACGGTTCCGTTTAAAACTATGTTTGTTTTACATCGAGGTGATATCGCGGTATCGAGCGCGACCGAAACATCGAGGATGAACAGCGAGGCATCTTCGGCATATTCGTACCCTTACACTGACGACTATTACAACGACACGACGGTCGCGGTCTATCGATCAGACATTAGAATCTAACACGCAGAATTCATTTTAATAATGAGTTTATACAATTATTCAAATTGTAATTAATGATACCGATATATATATAAGTCGTGTAGCTACTTACGAGTGGCGTGCCCAGTATACATACGTATGAAGAAGATAAGCCCTGACCTACTCACGCACTCACAATCAGAGCAAAACCAGAACAGGTCAGCCAACCAACTGATTTATGATTATTTTACCTGCCATGCCGAAGAACACCTCGACCATTAGCAAGCACGTAACGACGTGGAGATAGCTCGATTTCATGCTGCACAATTCGAAACGCGGAAACCACTAAAATGTGCAATAGCTCGTCCGCCTTGCTTATTTATGTTATACGAAGACCCCGGCGACCTTGATGATTACAATTGTGCACTATGGAACAAAAATGAATATGTTATGTCGCCGCCGAGATAATCACGTGTCAGTAGCCGAGTTAATTTGAATGTTAAGCGCATCGTTCGAATACCGGACGAGATTACGAACGCAAATTGACGGAGAAAGTATGTATGTGGGGACGGTTTCACTATCGCGCAACGCAGATAATTTTAATCATCATGGACAAGTGCAGGAAAAAACATATTTAAATTTGGTATTCAGATTTATACAAAAAAAAAAAAATTGTAAATATTTTAATCCGGACCTGAAGTGGTTATCCGTCTGACGGTCAATAACAGGGTGTTCAACGATTATTAATATTTGTGGTGAGAATAATTAAATACTAATGCCTCCATGTCATTAAAACCAATTTTTAAATGGAATACTATACAATGAATGAAGTTTGAAAGCAGATCTCACCTTTTAAACAGAGATGCCTGGATAACTGATAAGTACAGGACGGAATTATATATTTTTTTCAATTTATTTCGAGCGAGGTGGCAACGAGAGCGTGTGCATTCACACGCCACTGCAACATTATACGTTTGCCGCCTCGTTTATAATTAATCGAACAAAATATATAATTCCGTTCCCTGCTGATATGTATCGAACAACAATTTGAAAATCTTTTATAGAAGAACCTGAAATGACTAACGTCAATTAGGTCAATTAGAAAAAAGCAAGTTAAATGCTTGAAACAATTACATATTTAGTAATTTAAGTTTGAAAGAAATGTTTATTATTTATATTGGCGATTAAAAAGACGAGATCTGTTGACGTAAAACATAAAACATCGAAAAATTAAAATCAAAACTCAAAAGAAAATAATTTTTAAAAATGAAACCTCAGTTAAAACTAAGCCCAACCTAAAAATTAAAATTGAAACTTAAAAAATTTAATTTTTTAAAAATGAAAACTCAATTAAAATTAATTCCAACCCAACTCGAGGTCAATCCAACTGAACTCTGTGTAACTAACTTAACTTTTGTATTAAGCATTTTTTCCTAAAATCAAAAATAAAAGAGTTAATTCTCGCGTAGCCACCTTGCACAAAATGATTTTGAAAATTAATTAAAATTAAATTCAACCTAATTTAAGATTAATTTAATTCAACTACCTAGTGTACCTAGTCCAAACAAAAAAATAAATAAATAAAAATGAAAATAACTAAAACACAACAAACTCAATCAGAATTAAGTTCGACGCAAGCAAAACCAACTCAACTCAATCCAGGAGAAAAGGAGGAAACGAAAATAAATTAAAAACTTAAAATTCAAAGAATCGAGACGCCTAATACGTTGGCTTCCAATCTAAGCAAATCTGTTTCTTTTCAGAAGAAATTAACGTTCGAAGAAATCTAAAACCAGAACTCAAATTTGAAACTATGTAAAATAATTAAAATTCTAAGCACAAAGTTTAAAACTTAAAAAATAAATCTCAAAATATAAAACATCAAAAAATTAAAAATTGAAACTCAAAAGGAATTAAATATTTTAAAATGGAAACTCAATTAAAATTAAGCCCAACCCAACTCTAAGTAAATTCAACTTCACTCTTTACAACTAACTGTACAAAATGATTTTGAAAGTTCAAGTTCAATTAAAATTAAGTTCAAGTTAAGGTTAATGCAATTCAACCTAACTGCACCAAGTCCAAGCAAAAAATTAAAAATTAAAATAACTCAAATAAAACACAAATTCGAAATAAAACTCAATCAGAATTAGGTTTGACACAAGCAAAACCAACTCAACTCAAGTCAACTCAAAAGAAATTCTCAAACTCAATTCAAAAGAAAAGGAAAAGGTGAAAAGCATTTAAAAAACAAACAGGAACTTAAAATTCAAAAAAATCAAAACCTAACAGGTTGGCTTCCGGTCTAAGCAAATCTGCCTGTAACCAAAAGAAATTAACGCTCGAAAAAATTAGAATTTTAAAACCTGAACTCAAATTTGAAACTTGAAAGAATTAATTAAATCTCAATATGTGAAAGAATTAAAATTTGAAGTACGAAGTTAAAATTTAAAAAAACAAAAAATAAATCTCAGAATGCAAAACATCAAGAAACTAAAAGTTAAACTCGAACAATTTAAGTTTAAAAAAATGACAACTCAATTAAAGTTAAGCCCAACCCAATTCGAGGTCAATCCAATTTAAATCTCTACAACTAACTTTACGAAATGATTCTGAAAATTCAAATTCAATTAAAATTAAGTTGAACTCAATTTAAGATTAATTTAACCTAACTGTACCCAGTACGAGTAAAAAATTAAAAATTCGAAGCAAAACTCAAATAGATTTAAGTTCGACACTAACAAAACCAACCAAAAAAATGAAAATCAAAATTCAAGAAATTAAAACCTAACATGTTGGTTTTCCAATCCAAACCCAGAAGAAATTAACGCTCGAAAAAATTAAAACCAGGAATAACATTTGAAACTTTAAAGTATTAAATATCTATATGTAAAAGAATTAAAAATTTAATACGAAGTTCAAAACTTAAAACAATAAATCTCAAAATATAATACATCAAGAAATTTAAAATTGAAACTCGCAAAGAATTAAATGTTTTGAAAACGAAAACTTAATTAAAATTAACTTAATTTTTTTTTTAAGATTTGCCATTATGGATAAGCCATTTTTTTAAAATTAACCCTATTTCAACTCAACGTGAATTCAACTTAACCTAATTGTATAAAACGATACAGGAAATAAATGAAAACTAACGCACAAAAAAAAACCATACGTTTATAAAAAATTTTTGTTGGAAATCGTTTAATTGCAGTGAAAACCTCGAGCTACGTTTTTACTGAAGAAGTCAAAAATAGGGCTGAAACAGCTGTACAGAGGCTGCTCAAGGTTTTCACTGCAATCAAAAACGATTTGCAACAATTTTTTTTTGAAACTTTCATTGTGCTTTGACAGCAAGCATGGCCGCCTTGCGTGGGATGACTTATTATGCAGCAAACCCGCTTCAATTTGTCAATCCTTACGCAATGTTAAGTCAAAGAGCGATGGTAGGGTGTCGCCCGTTTTATCTGTACAATTATAATTTGAAGGAAATATCAAATGGTTCTAATGTGAAAGGAAAATGGAGCAAGATGATTCGGAAGTGACAGAAAGTAAAGCACCGTGTCCTTTTTAGATCGGAAAAACATTTTTCTCTTTAATTTAATCTGAAAGAAGCAAGACTGATGCTGGGTTTCCACACCTCCGGCAAACAACATCCCGCATTCGGAATCTCTTTCGTGTTTGGTAGATTTAAAGTTTCTGTATGTTTTAACGTTCCGAAATTTGAAATCAACCAATGACGAATAGGGTCCCGGATGCCGGATGCCATATGCAGCATGATGATTGTCATTTTTTTGGTTAAACAAGAAAATATCAAATTGGATCATCCCCCAAGCATCTTGTTCGCTAGGTCTGACATCTTGTGACTTTTGGCTTTTTCGCCCCCCCCCCCCCCAAATGGAAACACTCCTGAAAGGTCATCGATTTTTTGATCTTTCTGATAATCCAGAACTTCTGGTGGTCGGAATAAAGAAGAGCAATCCAAAGGACGAGCTCGGAAATGCCTTGAACAGTGAGATCGTCGTTTAAATAAGTGGACCCCAATCCAGGGGGTGTATTGAAGGTGTCAGTTACCCAAGATATGTACTGTATGCTCATTTTTTCATGAAAGGAAAGAATATTGGCGTTTAGTGCAAATTTTACCTTTTCGTTTTTTTTTTTTACTGAAAAAGTAGAATATACGTGGGTTGTTGGAAAAGTTTCTGGAAACGGTGTGAAAAAACGCATATGAAATTTGGTAAACGGTATCATTGTTTTTCGAAGTATTCGCCTTTGACGTCAATACACTTTTGCAGACGCCCGAACCAATTTCTAAAGCACGTTTTCCACTCTAAAGATGGTACCTCAGAAACCAGTGTCCGGAATGTTTCAACCGCTGCTTCAGCCGATGAAAATCGCTCACCACGCATTTTATTTTTGATATTTGGGAACAAAAAGAAATCATTAGGTGATAAATCAGGTGAATATGGACAATGAGTCATTAATTCAACATTTTTGTTGGACAATGTCATCCACTGTTTGACGGGTTGAGTGGGAGCTGGCGTTGTCACGATGGAGAATAATTCGTCGATTTCGATTGTTTCTTCTTATTTGATCGATGACTTCCGGCAAACAAACTGTAGTATACCAATCAGCATTCACGGTTTTTCGATCCTCTAAAGCCACGGTTGCTATATGTCCAGTTAAACCAAAGAAACCAGCAATCATTTGCTTCGCAGCACTGCGTGAACGGACAACTTTTGTTGGTTTTGATTCATTTTGAAATACCCAAACGGTAGATTGTTGTTTACTTTCTGGCTCGTACGAATAGATCCACGTTTCGTCACCAGTAACGATGTTATAAACTAAATTTGAACGACCTCCATTGAATTTCTTGAGCATTTCTTCGCACCATTTGACACGACCCAGCTTTTGCGCTTCTGTTAAATTGTGTGGGATCCAACGACTGCAAAGCTTTCGTACGTTCAAATGATCATGCAAAATCTGGTGTATTCTTTTCATGTCAATGCGTAAGGATGCTTGAATCTCACGGTATGTCACATGTCGATCTCGCTCAAGCATTTCACGCACATCATCTACATTAGTGGCAACAACAGATGTTGATGGACGACCTTCACGAAATTCGTAACTGAGAGAGGTACGTCCACGCTGGAATTCGGCAAACCAATTATAAACACTGCTGTTTGTTGGTGCTTCATCTCCAAAAGCCAAATGAAGCCGATCGAGGCATTGTTTCGGCGTTAGACCACATTTGAAATCGTAAAAAATCATGTCACGAAAATTTTCACACGAGATTTCCGTGTTTACACAAAATTTCTTTTTTCTCAAATGCTCTACAAACAAAACTAGTTCACTTGGATAGGAACTGTCGATAGGATGACAGGCGAAAAACTTCAAAATTTTCAAATATGACAGTTGATAAACGCTAACAATTCTAGATTCCAGAAATTTTTCCAGCAGCCCACGTAACTACACCTTCCCACCTCTAGAAATATATTTTTTTCTTAATACATAATAAATGTAATTGTCTTCCGACCTCATTTCATGGAATATGAAATTATTATCCGACGAGCCCTCCGGGCAGGTAATAATAATACCTGGGCGTGAATTTCGGCAATTCTTACGTTAATGAAAATTTAAGAAGGCACACGCTTCGACCTTTCCGTTTTACAAACAACATTGCACGCATTATGTGGGTGGGAGACTCCGAAACCGGGCCATAGTCATTCCTGCCCCCGGATCGATGTGTGGTACGCTAGTTTCCCCGTGGCGCATTCTGGCAGTACCGAAGATACGACGATCCTCTGCATGACCATACCGGAGTGGTCCGGAGGCTATAATTGCGATCTCTACCTTCTTAAAACATAATACTTATGGCGATCTAACCACCTTATTTATGTTTTCTCTTCTCTTTGTGTGTCTGTTGCACTTTTGCATGACCACCCTTTAAACTAGTAGTTTCACCTGTGACTTTAACCCTAGATGTGTTCAAGTTCTTTGTGGTAGTGTGTACCTCCATTGCTAAAAAAAAAAAACCTATACGTAAAAATCTGTGTTGTATAAATAAATAAATAGCACTAATACCTAAAACCAGAATTCTGTAAGAACGCAGTAAGTCGCATGCTACCTTTCTATGAATGTACTATGTAACCTATTCTTTCCAGTATCATTTATCAGTATCAGTCAATACAGAAGGCACATTAAAAAAAAAAAAAACAAGGAGGACGAACGCAATCGAATACGTGGGAAGAGAATCGCTATTAACACAAAGAAACATGTACATACAAACCTATCGATTAGTTTCAGGGATTTCCTTAAATACATAACTTTATTGGTATTTATTCTCTTTTTGGTTTAATATCGCGTGATAATTAGTAGGCATTATGGAAAACATGATGTGACGATCATTAATTGTCTTGCTAAGGTCAAGTACGATAATATTGATAAGAAAGTTTCATTTCGAGGAAACATGGAAAGTACGCTTCATGAAATTCAATTATCGTCATTCCCTGATACGAGTGCGAGTGGGTTTTATAAGAGACGTCAATTTCGGTTTTCAAGTCTCTTCTTCATTTGTTTACAGTTGAATTTTATTTGAAACCAATAGTGCGCCGACGATCCGCGATGAATTGGTCTTAAACTAACGATTCGACGTACCCACTGATCCAGATGTAATTAATCTGACATCCTGAACGCGACCCGATGATAAACAACATGACGTCCCGTTGAAAACAATCGAATATCTGGAAAACCTGACTGTCACTTGTTTTTCAGATGTCGTTATATAATCGAGCACTCCGAAACTTTTCTAATTTAAACTACCTCGCGAAACTTCAAAAAAAAAAAAAATAGTTAACTATTGCAGCCATTTACCGTGAATACTAAATCATTTAGTAGAATAAAATACTAGGCTTTGGGAGTTAATGTTTGAGAAACATGATTAATTTGGCGTCCTGAATACGGCGCGATGATATAAGAAAAACAGCATTCCATTGAAAGAAAATTGAAAACAATTGAAAATCTCGAAAACTTGATGGTCATTTGTTTTTCTGACGGTACCATAGAATTCAGCGGGAGAGATCCTGAAACTTTCCTCATTTAAGTTACTTCGTAAAAATGCAAATAAAGCAGTTTATTTGCAGAAGTTAGCCTTTGTATCGGTTTCTAGTGAACAGCCTGTATATCGAAATACCGACCGGCGAACGTCTCAATGAATTGATGCATGTAAAACATTAATCGGTCGGGATGTATCGGAATATCGATACGTATCGAATTATAAAACTCTGTTATAAAAAAAAATTCTATTTTTTCAAACGTGCAAAAATATTATTTCTATTTTCGGTCTTGTTCTCATGATGTTTTGTGTTTAATCTTGTGATGCAGCGATGTCCTTATGAATTCGGGTTCAGAGAAATAATTCTTCACTTAAATTAAAAACAATTTAAAACTTCGCGGTCGCTTAATTTAGTTCTTTGGATGAAGCAGATTCAAATCGCGCGGTGGGTTCTGCTTTCATGTTCGTTTCATTTTTCTGGAACATTCAAATGCAGTTCCAACACCACCTAGAGTTCGCTACTCGAAACTTCTAGAAATATGGAGACGTTAGATAACGTGACAATATTAAAAAAAAGTGTTTATACGGCTGAGAGAATTTTTCGTATATTTTTAAAAATTACAACATTTTTTTATCCTAATGACCTTCCACGAATAAAGAAATTAAAGTTCATGCTCAGAACGCAAGTTATTTGCACTTATATTTCGCACTTGTTCTTTTTTACACACAAAAATATGAAAAATATAAAATTTTCATATTTTTTTAAGTGGCTTTAGCTGTTGTACTTTTTTCTTATTTTCTATTTTTTCTTTACTTGTATCACACTTTTGCTTCTTTTGTATATTTGGTTTTAAATACGCTAGATTGGAAGTGGGAAACAATTTAAAAATATGAGAAACTGCGCGCAAGTTATTTGAAAAAATTATGAAAAACCAAAAGAATAATAAATAATTCAAAATTTTTTCAAATAACTTACGCGCAGTTTCTCATATTTTTTAAATTGTTTCCCACTTGTTCTCATATCGTCTTTTCAGATTTTGGTTTTTAATATCTTTCCATATCACTAGATTTTCCTTATTTATTCTCTTGCACTTATTGAGTTTTTTCATATTTTTTCCAAAATTTACCTTCTTTTCTTCTAATTTTCTTTCACCAAATGTATTTTTTAAATGCACTGCATTTTTTTGTTTTTCATATTCTTCTAATTTCTCACATTTTTTCATAATTATACAATATTTCTCAATTTTTTGTATTTTTTCACACTTTAAACTTTTTTCTCTGTTTGTTAATTTTCTGCTTTTCTCTTTTCTTGTCTTTTTTTCCTACTCACATGTGAGCAGACAATCTTAACAGCGTGCATGATGCAATAGCTAGATTTTTACTCTAAGTTGTGTAATTCATTTATACAGCTCTTTTCTAAATCGTCAAGCCTAACAACCAACATGAAGTGACAATCTTGTTTATTTATCAACAAAGAATTATAAAATTCGATTATTTAATATTAAATTCGATTGAAATAGCTTAGAAGTGATAGTTTTTTTTGTTCTTAGTGACGCTGTCTTAGTTATTCACTCCAGGCCATGTAAAAATAAAATCTGAATGCGACCATATGGTAAACCTATGCTTTTGTTTTTAAAACAGAATTTTAAGTCACTAAAAATATTTTTTCAAAATATAAAATTATAGTATCTATTTACGTATACAACATAAAAAAATGTTAATTTCTGAAACTGTTTTTTTAGTAATTTAATATTTTGTTTTAAAACCAAAGCATAAGTGTATTCAGTTATTTTTGAATCACATGGTATGAATTTCTAGGCATAGAGCTCATAAGAAAAAAAACAGTTAACAGTCGTACTAGCGAACTGTCACTACTTCTAACCTGTATCTTATGACGGCAATAGATTTTCCATCAGATGTGAGCTGAACTTTATAATTCTAATTCTAATCCTAATTTTTTGAAAATATTTCAGAAATGATTGAAGGAAGTAGGAAGACAATAAATTGCAAAAACAGCTAAAATTTTCCATTTTTTTTTTCAAAAGTTAGGTTAAAGCAATAGTTATGTTCATGTTGTAGGTACATACACACTAAGATAATACACACATAATTCGGAATGAACAAAAAAAATACTTTTTGACATAAGTTACTAAAGGAATGTAAGAAAAATCCGGTAGATTATTTTCTTGGCCCATTGAGAAGGTCAATTTTAAATTGCGCTGGTACTCCTGCACTCCTACTAAAACCAATGTCTTTAACTTGACAGTCAATGCACATTTTACTTTTTTTTTCCTCTTTTTTCTTAAATGTGAAAAATATTTTTAAAAATTTTCTTGTCGCTTTCGCTTTTCGGTCGAAAACAAAAGATTTACCAAACTTGCTGAAGAATGCCTTGCTTTTTTTCTATTCCTTTAATTAAAAATAAATAAATATCAAACTGTGAAATCACGGCGTGACAGGAATCGTTCAAAGCGCCATCTCTTGACTAAAAAGGAAAACGGTTTCAGTCGAAATTCCTCTAAAATTTCATTTTTATGCTGATACGTTCCCTGCTGAATATTAAAAAAATAAATTTCAAAATGTGAAGTCACGGGTGACAGGAAACGTTCAAAGCGCCATCTCTTGACTGAAAAGGAAACCGATTTTAGTCGAAATTCCCCTCTAACATTTCAATTTCATGCTGAATTTTAAAATTAAATTAAATTTCAAAGTGTGGACGGGAATCATTCGAGGCGCGCCATCTATCGACCAAAAGCGAACCGTTGCAACGGCATTTCATCTTCACGTCGAAGTTCCCAGCCAATCGTAACTTGATTTTCAATTCAATTTTGAAATTTAAATCTCAAAAAATTTATTTGCGATGAATTTGAAACAGAGAGTCTCTAGACGGGAATTATATAGAGCGCCATCTCTTGGCCGAAAGAGAAAACTATTTCAATCGAATTATAATATAATACTCCTGCTTGTTTTCAGTAATTAATTACATTACTTACTTTCAACGAAGAAATGAGCTCTGTAATGTGTAAAAAAAAAGAAAATAGAAGGGAAAATAGATACGTATTTTTATTTGACGACCAACTCGCAAATACATCTGCAATTTCTTAACCTCCAACCAACTCCTACAGGTTTACACACCTTTTTCATTTTCGTCGACCCCTAAGGGGTCAAGATGGACACGTTGGGGGGAAACTCTATTTCACACCAACACTTTAAGAAAAAAAATTGGTAAACTCCGGTTGAACCAGGGTCCTCGCGTTAACGTACAGGAATAAAATCTAAGAGACTTGTGTTATTTTCTTTGTAAAATAGGTTACAGATTGAGAGAAAGAGAGACCAGTTATCACTAATAAGAGGACAAAAAAAGGCAACGTCATCTGCATGGGCGTGCAAACAGCAGGAGCTGAATACTAAAATCATACATCTTCTTATTGTGCCCCTGTGTATTACATGCGGTATAGTGGACCGCTTACGTAAGATTAATGAGTAGGCAGCGTTATGCTTACGCTGTAACGCATCATGCATTTGTTGCAGCGGATTATGTACGGACACGAAAGAAACTCGTCGAGTCGGCTGGCCGACTACGCGTGCTTTCGTCATCCCGTAAGAATCCCGCTGTCTGTTAATGAGTCCTCCACTTGTCCGCTTGCCTTACACCTTAAAATGTCCTCATACTGGTTATAACAAGGGATGTTTATTGATTGATTCGATACTTCTCTTTTCATTAACACTCAAAGGGGATTTGAGGAGGCATTTTAACTTAATTGGATATACAAAGTTCAGTGTTTAAACAGGGCTGTTGCTTTTAGAAAATATTTAAAGGGGTTACGTTAAAATGTCCAAAATTCAATTCTGTGTTCATGTACTATTTTCAAGGGCAGAATTTTTTTAATCATTACAAATTTGTTGGTCCCCTGTGTAAGTCATTTCTGCTGAAGATAATTTATATTTTCTCCAGAAAAAAAAAATGTAATGATTTACATAATTTTGGAATGCGTTTTATTTGAAGGCAAATATAATTGCGTAAATCGTTGGCACAACAATCCAACATGAAGTGAACTTTCCCAGAAAAATTCCAAAATTCCGCGCTGATTACACCAGCGTAACAAAACACGCTATTCAAAAGTAAAATAAATCTCTTCAGATTATTATTAACTCTCGTTTCCATAATGCAGTAAATTCACTCGCCTTGCTCTAAAAATAAATGGAACGCTTTACGTTGGAAAATTCTCAACTTGTCAAGTCTACAAGATACCAGCCATCCATTAATCAAGTTGAAATGAAAACATGTATACAACATAATATCTTAAAATTAAACTCTCTACATGACCTGTTTATTATTATTATTTTTTTGCTTTTACTACATATTGACAGTGGCAAATGATTTCATAATTGAGTATTTTCTATGTATGAAAATATTTAGTAATTTCTAAAGCTCGGATTTAAGTGCATTTTTCATACCCCCATAATTTCTAAAGCACGGATTTAAGTAAATTTCTCGTACCTCCATAATTTCTAGAGCACGGATTTAAGTACATTTTTCGTACCTCCATAATTTCTAATGCACGGATTTAAGTGCATTTTTCGTACCCCCATAATTTCTAAAGCACGGATTTAAATGCATTTTTCGCACCCCCATAATTTCTAAGGCACGGATTTAAATGCATTTTTCGTACCTCCGTACGCCCAACCGGAATGAAATTGACTCGTGGTCTAAAAATGCATTTTAAATCCATGTTTTAGCAATTAAGTACTAACTATAATTGAATTATCAAGCACTAAACGCTTGTTAAATCTTTGATTGATCGACGCTTCCGGACGTTCTAATGTATACAGGCAATAACCACCGATTAATAATTATTCAATTTATGCCTTCAATCCAATTAGTCTGCGCCATTCACTTTGCATATGAACGCTCTCATAAATAATGGGAGGACAAAATAAGGCAAGTTGATTTGTACGAGCGTGCAAAGGGAGCATAATTTTTTTTTATTGTACGTCCGTGCATTCTATGCGGTGCAGTGGACGAGTTTCAATAAAACACTTACTCACTAAACGCTACTTGTTTGCTTGCCTAACACCTTAAGGTGTCCTCACACTGATCATCATCATCATCAGCGCCATTCACTTTGAGTATGAACGCTATCATAAATAATGGGAGGACAAAATAAAGCAAGTTGATTTGTACGAGCGTGCAAAGGCCTCATAATTTTTTTTTTATTGTACGTCCGTGCATTCTATGCGGTACAGTGGACGAGTTTCAATAAAACACTTACTCACTAAACGCTACTTGTTTGCTTGCCTAACACCTTAAGGTGTCCTCACACTGATCATCATCATCAGCGCCATTCACTTTGAGTATGAACGCTATCATAAATAATGGGAGGACAAAATAAGGCAAGTTGATTTGTACGAGCTTGCAAAGGGTTCATAATTTTTTTTTTATTGTACGCCCGTGTATTCTATGCGGTACAGAGGACGAGTTTCAATAAAACACTTACTCACAATACGCTACTTATTTGCTTGCCTAACACCTTAAAGTGTCCTCACACTGATCATCATCATCAGCGCCGTTCACTTTGAGTATGAACGCTATCATAAATAATGGGAGGACAAAATAAGGCAAGTTGATTTGTACCATCCTGCAAAGGGCTCATAATTTTTTTTTTGTACGCCCGTGCATTCTATGCGGTACAGTGGACGAGTTTCAATAAAACACTTACTCACTATACGCTACTTGTTTGCTTGCCTAACACCTTAAGGTGTCCTCACGCTGATCATCATCATCAGCGCCATTCACTTTGAGTATGAACGCTATCATAAATAATGGGAGGACAAAATAAGGCCAGTTGATTTGTACGAGCGTGCAAAGGGCTCATAATTTTTTTTTATTGTGCGTCCATGTAATTCTATACGGTACACTGGACGAGTTTCAATAAAACACTTACTCACTATACGCTACTTGTTTGCTTGCCTAACACCTTAAAGTGTCCTCACACCGATCATCATCATCAGTGACAACCAATTTAGTAATACCAAAACTGCTTGGTTGGAAAGAATAGATTACATAAAACCCCTAGCAATTTGATTTGCCCCCAGAGTAATAGTACGTAAAAAAAATAAAAATAAGTGCAAATTGTTGCTGACTGTAGTGTACAGCTTGTGCGCGAGTTAATTATCTTTCCGGAGGCAATTCTAAATACCATCAACATTCTGACGGGAAGCAGATTACCGCGGGCCTCTGGCCCGCAATGGACCTACGAAATGCTCCCGAATGGAGAGCACTCTCCTCAGATATGCAAAGCGAGGGTTAATTTTCCACCGGACACCCTGGACCGCAGGCACAGCAGGTCCACTTTAATTCCACGCAGAAATAGGAGCATGAGTGCGTGGAGCGACATAAGCCGGTCGAGTTTCAGGATGGAAGAAAGGTAAAAAAAGGCGCAGGCGATTACTTTTCTGACACCCACCAAAAGATCAAAAATTAACTAAGTATCATAATCAGACGGAGGATCTAAAAAAGTGAAATGGATTAAACTGGTTTCAGACAGCGGCAGTCCCAGTACGGAATCTGCGTTACGTTGATAGCCGCGCTCATATCTCATCATATATGACTATACTCGGGCTTCTGCGCAGTTAGATATCCTCAGAATATTCACAATTGGAAATTCCAATAGATAACAATAACTCTTCGCTGCTTCTGAATATGTAAAATATAATAAATTACCGCTACTGACACTGAGGTTTCTGGCGCACATCTCTCGCAGACATCCATTTAACCAGTACAATACTGTGAGTAACGCCGCTTTCATGAATGCACTACTTCTCTGACTCGCCGATTGTTCCACATTGCTTCGTTGCAATAATAATCCGAACCACTTTTTTTAATCCTTTCAGTGATCATAATTTAAGAACGGATTCTAAATTTATATTAGACGAGGACATTCAAATTACTTAGCCTAAGTAATATTACAACCAGAGAGGACTCGAATTGGAATCCTAATTGCAGGATTATGTTCACGAACTTCACCTTTGAATGCAATTTGGGTGTGTCTTTCTTTTTCATTCACGATTTTAACTTATTTTGCATCTCACTCATCTGATTCACGTAGTCTGATGTTTATGTTATTTCATTCCAAGACAACGGATAACCTTTTCACATGTCACTTTTAAGTAGAATAAAAGAAAATGTGTTTGTCGCTGTGGAATCACACTTGCTTTAGGTTTTTTTTTTGTTTTTTAATGAGTCTAAAGAGATACAAAATATAAAAACTTATTTATGCGAGAGATACCCGCCGCGAGTGACCTTAGAGTGCAGTTTCTGAACGCAACCGTGCGGCAAACTTTTTCTGCCAATCTTTAGTTAAGGTTTTTTTTTTCTGTTTACATTCATTTAAATAATTAACTAATTAACGTTACCGCTATTCTTTCATTTATTAACATCTCACTCTTAAACAAAAGTAAATAAAATATATTCTTGAGAAAGTTCCAACTATTAATTTATTAATGAATTTAAATTTTACGTTTCAGGTAAGCCGATCAACTTCTTCTTGTTCTTCTTTTCCGTCGGCCTGCGTGCGAGATGATTACACGCTGTAAGTACTAATAATATAACAAGTTACAACGCGGTAGCTGTTGTTTTCACTCCCGGGGATTCCCCCTCGGGAGGCAGGGGACGTCGTAACCGAGCTTTGCCAGAAAATTACACGGCCACGGTAAATAAAGACGCCTCCGAAGCTCACTACTTGCCGCCCGTTTACTATCTAACCTAATTGATGTATTTATTTTAGTCGGACGTGCTCGCACCTCGGGGTTTCAAAAGTTCGCCCTTATTGCGAAAGTCGGGGGGATTTATTCGCAATATTTTAAAAGAGTGGCGTGAAACAAAAACGACGACGTAGGGCCGATCTTATTGTAGGGAAACGCCGCTGTGAAGCCCATCTCTACACTGGTCACGTTTCTCATAGAGATCCGTATTATTTGTAGTCGATAAAAAAAAAGTTACTCATTCAATTTCGTGTGCCCGTTTTATTAAACAGTTAAATCAGATGGAACAACAAAAACCATAAAAAATAGCTTAATTTCTTAAAAAGAAACTATACGATCCTCGTCAAATTTAATCTTAAAATAAAGTTTCACGTCGTACAGATAAATTGAGACATCCTGTATATGTCAAAGTAATATTAAATAACGGGGGGCTTGAGAAGGTGAAACTTTTGTACGAAACATTTTTTCGTAAAGTTAACAGGAACGACGCTATTGAAGAAACCCCGTTGGATGACGCACCCGGTATATGTAACAGAAAAAATGGCGGTGTTAATAAACAATAAAATGTTTATTAAGGAGTAGAAGAAAAATTTCGTAAAAAACTAGAAAAAATCTGCGCTGTCACTTATAGATATTAGTAAGATTGTTTTCATTACAGAAAAAATAGTTGGGACTTTATTTTTGGTGCTACACTTTTTCTGAAGGTTATGTTAATGTTTCTAAATATAAATAGTTTTGTCAGTTTTAGGCAAAATCAAATGATTAATCAAGCATATAAAGTTCTTCTTTATCTGCAATACCTTCAATAACATTATCGATCAAAATCAACAATAAATTTTAGTCAAAAAAAATAAAATAATAGTAAATCGAACTTTAAAAAAGCATGATGAAATCGTTGCTACAGATGGCGCTTCTCTCTTTCTTACGGCAAGATGGCGCTTCTTTTTCCTACAACAATTACCACACTCAAA
Source organism: Prosopocoilus inquinatus (assembly GCA_036172665.1). Lineage (NCBI taxonomy): Eukaryota > Metazoa > Arthropoda > Insecta > Coleoptera > Lucanidae > Prosopocoilus > Prosopocoilus inquinatus. Next base: position 8,710,804 of record CM069873.1, read on the forward strand.
TTTGGAAACAAGCGCAAGACCATTTGAAATCGGCAAGAAATTAAAAAAAAAACCATAAATATATTTTGGAACTTCCTCCGTCTGTCAGCAGATGGTGTTGCCAACTTTTTAATTATTTATTACAAACGGTAATTTAAATGTTTAAACAAGTCCAACTGTGACTGTAATATTATAAAACCGAGAAGAGAAAAAGTGTGTTCACTCACGTGGTATAGGATTGGAAAGTGTAATTAAATCGTTCCTGTACTATACAATAGATGGCGCTGCTCTTCACCGGTCTCAGAGTACCGAACGACAAATTGGCTTTACCGAATGACGGCTTGCGCCAAGCCACAGCGGTGGTATAGGATTGGAAAGTGTAATGAAATCGTTCCTGTACTATACAATAGATGGCGCTGCTCTTCACCGGTTTCAGAGTACCGAACGACATATTGGCTTTACCGAATGACGGCTTGCGCCGAGCCACAGCGGTGGTATAGGATTGGAAAGTGTAATGAAACGATATTGTGATCTTTTGATTACAAGTCCGGTTATTGTTCGTCACTTATCAAAATTCACTTTCAAATTAATTCATTTAATTGTTATTTTCTCCAACTAAACTAAAATTTATTTCAGGTTTCTTTTTGCTGAACTAAATATCACAGCATTATGAATTAGAAATAATTATTATAACTTATCTTCCAAAAAGTATAATATTTGGTCTACTTATAACACCAATCAGCACATTTTTTTAAAATTAATAAATCTATATAAATAAGAACTTTTGTGTAGTATTTAGTTCCTCGAACTTGGTTTAATAATTTGTTGAAGTGCTGAAGGCATAATTCTCAATTTTAAAATAATAACAAGGAGTGACGGCTTGCGCCAAGCCACAGCTCATTACCATGTTTAAATTTTCGATTTAATTTTATTTTCTCCAAACTATATTGTGCTTCTTGATTCCAAGTCCGGTTATTGTTCGACACTTATCAAAATTCATTTTCAAATTAATACTAACAATTGTTATTTTCTCCAACTAAACCAAAATTTATCTCAGGTTTCTTTTTGCTGAACTAAATATCACAGCATTATGAATTAGAAATAATTATTATAACTTATCTTCCAAAAAGTATAATTTTTGGTCTACTTATAACACCAATCAGCACATTTTTTTAAAATTAATAAATCTATATAAATAAGAACTTTTGTGTAGTATTTAGTTCCTTGAACTTGATTTAATAATTTGTTAAAGTGCTGAAGGCGTAATTCTCAATTTCAAAATGATAACAAGGAGTGACGGCTTGCGCCAAGCCACAGCTCATTGCCATTTTTGATTTAATTTAATTTTCTCCAAATTATATTGTGATGTCTTGATTCCAATATAAATATTATATATATTAAATATAAATATATTACCTACTCTTTTGTCTTAGTTTGGTACATTGATTTCTGTAGGGTAGCAACGTCGAGGACGCAGCATAATAATAATAGGCGCATTTAGCAGAATTATAGAACCGTAGATTAAATTTCTAGCAGGACTCGTTGAATATCAGCTTAAAATTTCCTTTCAAACGAGCCGAAGTTCATTAATTTCTGATAAAGAGTACAGAAGTTATGATATTTTTTAAAGTAAATAATTCAACTGTTTCGTACACTCTTATTATCGGCGATACTATAATAAGTCTAAAATTGAAGTTTTGCAGAATTAATAATAATAATAAAATCTGTAGCTTATTGTTATTGTTCACTTTTGTTAGTAAGTAACATTAATTTTCATTGTTGAGCCCCGGTTGAGTCGATCGCTGCTCTTATCGAGACACCCGGTATATTTATCGATTTTTTTTTCTAATTTTAATTAATTATTATAATTTGCTTGTGCAGTCCGTAATAAGTCAGTGACTAAACTAAATTAAACACTCCGGTTCGAACAAAATTCATCCATTAGCAGATTAATGGAATTAAACCTTCTTGTGGAGATGCTGGAAATTCCTTGGAAGTTCTAAATGCATGAAGCTCATTCCATCAACGTTCAAATTCCCAGGACCTTGCCGTTTTTCGTCGCGATATTTTCAATTAAACGTCGTGTATTCGGTTTAAATAAATCGAACGTCTTAATCTAGGCAACCCAATTAACACAGTCGTTTCATGATTGCCTATTAATTGTTTGAAGACCCCAGAATATTTCTTTTTTTTTTTTTTAAACGTGATAAACCTTTTCGCAGTTCACTTGGATTAAACAATCTACCAAGTTTTTTTTTAAGATAATTAAAACGATTTTCCATTTTTTCAATTTTAGCAAACAAATTTGCATGCAAATTTTCCGGCTTTCCAGATTTTTCCGGTTAGTGGGAATTCAGCCTTAACATAAATTTATGAACCGGTGGACATTTAAAACACATTTTGACGAATTAACTGGAGCAATTATTAAAAAAAATAAACTAAAATAAATTCTTTACAGATTATAGATAATATCTCAGCGATGTGGCATAGCAGATTACGTTTCCTCCACGCGATGGCGCAGTGAGGCGGAAAACAAATGAAGAGACGTCGCGTTCTGTAAAGGAACTAAACAAAACAACACAACGTCGTGTAAATTAACGCGCCATCTCTGAAGACCCACTTAAAACTGTATCAACAGCAAAAAAATTCAACCATCCGCGTTTAGATTTAAAAAATAAATCGTTTTCTGAATGAAATCCAAAGCCCAAAAATTATAGCACGATGACATTCATTGAAACACGAGGAATCGTTTTTCTTCACATGAATGAATAAATAAATTGCATTGCAAATTTTAATCACTATAACAAAACATGCTTGATTACATATAACTTAACATTTACTAAACCAAATAAGGAACAAAACAAATTACGAAATCAAACTGAACACAAAACACTAATTAACCAAAACCCGTACATGCAAATTTGAACTTAACATCTACGTGCAAGGAAAACAACAACAAAAAAATAAATTATGATTAACAAAACTACTAGAACTTAGACTTCATTGTTTTTGGTCGTTGAGCCTCCGCCTCCTTCCTCATCATAAGAAACCGGAACGAAATACGGGTTTGCCTGAAGGCTGCTCGTTTGAACGTCGCCGCCGAAATTCGCCCTTGTATACTGCAAAGGCTGCGAGGGAGGCACAAACATTTGCATGGGGGGTCCACCGGGATTTGGAAAATAGTTATTGAGTTCCGCCCCTGCATCACATCCGGACGACACCTCCGTGCAAGGGTTCAGCATGGGGACCGGCAGGGGGCTTGATGCAACGAACGGTTGGAAGGAATCGGGGGCAAACGAATTATAATGCATTGGAGGACATCCGGGGGGGAAGTACATGGGGGGAAGTAGGTGAGCAGTTGGATTACTCGGTACGGGTTTTACTAATCCATCGGAAGGATCTACGTAAATGTGAGGAGGAAAAGACTGGGGTGGTTCCGATGAGTTGCAGTAAAGTGGCTCCCCCAAGTACATGTTTGCGTCGGTTGAAGTCGGAAGTAGAGCCTCCTGTGGCGCGGTTTGGGATTGAAAACTGGGTATTTCAAGCTGAAATGAGAAAGCAGAAGTAGAAACAACAACGTATTAGTTTGTTTAAATTTTATTTTACTTTAATTCAAGCTCGCAACTCATTTGTTTTCATTTCATTCATTATTTTTTTTACAGTTTAAGTTGCGTCGTCGCGTGGTTAATTTTGATTGGAACTACTCCTTTGCTGAGGAGGCTCCAAACACGGCCGAAACAGCTGTTCAGGGGATGCCGAAATCGAAACTGACCAATTTTTTAATTCGACGACGAAATGAATAATCAAAACTTTTGATTCAAAAATAATAATAATAAATTACTTTCTTGTGTTCTCAAAACAAAAATAAAAATGAAATGAAAGAAGAAGAAATGACCTTCTCGTCATACTCACCTTCTGTAGGCGCCGTACGTTTCTCTTTGTGTGTTTCTTTTTATTTTCTTGTCCTTGTGCTGCTTCCGGGCGGTTGCCGTTTGGGTGCTCTTCCGAATTTTGCAGGGGATTTCTGCGTTTTTCAAAAACAAAAAAAAAACAATTGTTTATTGATTGACAGTTGTTGTAAAGCAAAGTGAAAGACTTACGGCGTTTCTGTTTCTTGCTTGTTCCTCAACCACTGTACTCGAATTTTATTCCCGTCGATGGTTGCGCCTGTAATTTACACGATTAAAAAAAAATATGTGCGCAATCAATTATTCACCATTTTGTGACCATGTACAGTCAGAACTAATAGTAATGTCTCCCCAATAAAATATAAATGAAAGGTTTTATCCATTCTCATCACCAGAACTTGCAGGCCGCTAAGCAATCAGAAATGATTAGCTCGCAAATTATTTCTTTTATTGGGGGAGACATCACTTTTAATTCTGACTGTACACGATTGTACTACAAAATAAACAAATGCAATCGGTACTTAACTGTAGATCAATTAGAAAGCTGCAATTACATGGATTCAAAAAATATTCAATTAAATCAACTTATGAGCAAGTACATTCAGAATCAAGTAACTGTGATGTCTCCTCCCTAATAAAATGTTCAAATGAAAGGTTTCATCCCCATTCTGATCACCGTAACAATCAGACGGCCAAGCAAAGTTGATAAAAATTCGATTCAATTGCTTGCCCGCCTTGCCGTCATAGTGATCAGAAGACATTGGGGCGCAGATTTCACATCTTATTAGGCGAGGGGACATTACTTCTGCATCTGAGTGTACACGAATATATTACAAAACAAACGAATACAAGCGATAACAGTGCAGATTAATATTTAAATTATTTGTATTATTTTATTATATTATATTATTTAAATTATTTAATCTACTTAAAGAAAACAAAAAGGAGAAGTGGACCATAAATTGATAAAGATGTAGACGCTAAATCTGAAGAATTGGTAAATGAAATGATGCCGAAGAGTTGGCGAAATAAGTATGTAAAACAAAACAAGTACTATCATGCTCAGTTAAAACGACACCATTCCCATTTGACATTTAGCTGCCCTTACGTCAATTGAGCGGGGCTGGCTGCGTCGCACTGTTTTAAAATTAAATGTTCAAAAGGGAGCATGATAGTACACAATTGCCCGTTGGGCGAACAACACAAATGAAAAAAAAATCGAAAAAATGTGATTGACAAATGTAACAAACAAGTACAAATTAAGAAAAAATGACAGTAAAACCGCCCTGGCAAAAAAAAACTAAAAACATTTTAAACCGGCTTCGACTGAAACTAATAGAAAAAATAATTGGGGGCGGGGGGCAGCAATATGAATGATGAATTAAGAGCAAAGATAATATGAGAAATTAAAAAAAAAAATTTTAAATTCTAAAAAATGTAATGCTTAGTAAAATATAAATAAATCCTACACTTCAGGGAGATTTTAACAGAAAGAACAAAATAGGCGATGATTTCATGGTCAAATTCAGGGTTGTTATACAGGGTGTTTCAGGTTTTATTAACATATCGTATTATTGCAATAAAATCGTCATTTACTCTTTAAAACCTTTGTCGAAACTGCAACAGAGGATTAAATTGCCTTCTAAAAAAGCATCCTGAGACTCCAACACATCAAAGGAGCCGATAGACAGCTTCCTACATGCTAGATACAATTTTAAAATGTGACAACGCCAACTGTCCAATAAATTCTTGAAAATGGGAAACGAACAGGTTTGCTATAATCGGAGTTTAGGGGGATTTATAAGAGGAAATTTTCTTTGAATTTTCAGACGTACGAAGATACTATCACGCTCAATAAAAATGATATTACATTGTGATGGGTCAGGAGGTCATTTTCAAACAAACAAAGTTTCTAACCTCAAAACTGGTTTGCTATCGATTTTCTTGTCTTTTTGCAATACTTACAATGAGTGATAAGCAAAAGATCACTTACCAGGTATGGATTTTAGTACTATAATATACTATTAATAAACTTCTAATCATTATAATCGTTTCGGGAATAAAGATTACGTTTTTACGGAACGCGTACCTATTTGTTTGGAATCTAACCACCGACTTATTTCAACATGCCGTGACACGAGGTGATAGGACGTCATGACATGGCAGGAGTAACGTTATTATTGAGCGTGATAGTACATATGAACATTTATTTTTTCTACGGTGCATTATAACGTCTCTTCCAAGGATACTGCGAGAATTGAACAAAAACGTGATTGTTCAATAGTGGTTTCATGAAGAGCAACGAAGAGTATGCGATCCGCAATACGTTAAAAATTAAAAAAAAATCAAAATACTTAAAGAGAAGCAAAACCAATAGACACAGCCAAATTTGTGAATACTTAGATCTTAAAACATTTTATTTTATTATATTCTTTAAAAATGTTACCTGTCAGCGCGTCCAAAGCAGTTTGCGCATTTTGCCTCGACGTAAACTGAACAATCGCGTAGTTTCGCTGACGTGAAACGTGTACGACGGAGTTGGAGTTTCGGGTCTTCTCCAAAATGACCTGCGTCAGTATCTCCCTGGTGGTGAAGGGACTCAAGTTGGTAATAAACAGTTTTCTCAGCTACAAAAAAAAAAAAAAATCATTTTGACTCTTTTGACCAATTGGTTAGTTCATTTAATTTACAAAAAAAAATACAGAAACCAAAAACTCGTAACTAACTCTACTAGATATTATTTTTAATTTTCTTATTGTTTAGATGATCAAACAACGCGTTTTTCTACTTTTTTACGACCTAAACGTCCGGTCTTTAATGATTACTTACGACATAAAAACGCGCTTAAATCCGTGCTTTGATCATTATTATATATCTGGGAAATATATATTATAATTACAGACGGAATTATATATTTTGTTCGGGTTTATTTCGAACGAGCCGGCAAAGAGAGTGTGTACATTCACACGTCGCTGCAGTGTTACACGTTTGCCGCCTCGTTTATATTTAATCGAACAAAATATATAATTCCGTTCCCTAATTATAATAATATAAGATATTAGACCGTAGCGTGTAAGTAAACAAACGCGAGGGCGGCGGAGACAAGTAACGCCGCTACAGCAACGGTGTTACTAAGTGTAACAAAAAATATTGCCGCAGTAAAAAAATACAGTTATGCAATCAACTCTTCTTGTTTCAATGTGTAAAGATTTTTAGAGTAATTAGTTGACCAGTTGTACTTCGATCGCCGGAGTATATCGCCACATTGCATCATACAGTAAGAACGCCGTAAATTATTTTCACCGATTACACGATGTGCCTGTTCGATGCATTTTCACGGCGCTAATTAAACGATGGCGTGTACTTATTCTAATCCTATCCTTAACGATTCTATCCTTAATGATTACTTACGACATAAAAATGCGCTTAAATCCGTGCTTTAATTATTAAACTTACGTTACTCTCGATGGGAATCGGCACCGCCCATTCTGCATGAAGCTGTGCTCCCCACATCACCAACCTCGAAGGCCACATCATCTTCCTGGCTTCCATCGCGTGCTTATGGCTCATAAAGTCGACGAAAACGTACCCTCGATTTTTATTCTCATCGTGCGGATTTGGATACATGATGATGTTAGTGATCCCGTCCAAAACGTCGTTGAAGGCCCTCCAAATTTCTTCCCTGGTCTTATCGTAGGGTATTCCCCCGATAAACAGCCGCGAATTATCCAAGGACCGATAGACGGTGATCTTCCAGTTGGGGCGTATCTCCAAAAGGTGTAGCATCTGGACGGCCTTGTTGGCTCCGTCCTTGTTCACGTAAACCACGAAGCAGAACCCCCGCGTGTACCCAGAGAACTCCATCATCAACCGCAACTCGTATATTTTCCCGGGGCGCGAGAAAATCGGAATCAGCTCGTCTTCGTAGGCGTCGCGAGGGAGACGTCCGACGAAAATTTCGCAACCACGTGGGGGGCGTGGGCCCTTCCAATTCGGCGGAGGTCCGTAGATCCTCTGGCCGTTGGATTGCACAAGGCTGTAATGAGTTTGGTTCAACAGGTTCGTCAATCTCATCCTCAGGTCACAGGATACGGTCGTCCTAAGAACTGCGACTTGATCTTCGAATTTATTGGCGGCATCCATTTTAGCAAACACGTGCGTGCACTTTCTTCTCCAGACTGGGCAAAAATAAAGAAAACAAGCGGAGGGGGTTGTTTTATAGCCGGTTCTGCACAAGTGTCCTGATTGGTCGATTTCAGAATTCTGAAAGAATTCAATTTTAATGGCCGTTCGGAAACGCCGACAAAGGTGGGAAGCCCAGGTGGAGTGTTCTGGAATTTTCGATTTACCATTTGCTTGAATTGTCACAGGGTGAGTTCGTTCTTTTATTCACTCTTACATACACTATAAATGCAGTCGTTCTCCCTCACATTTTTTATCGAGAGTAATCCGAGCGCATTGCCGAACTCAGCAGCAGAAATTCGCCTTTCGAAGATTTTCGAAAGTTCTCTCCTTTAGGCCTCGTATTCAAAATAAAGCGTAGATCGAAAGGATCAGATAAATTTAATTATTTTTCAATTTTTATAATACGTCACAGCCTTCTCAAATTCGCCAGGACCGGCTTAAAGTAAAATAACTTCAATTTGGTTATAAATAAGCAGATTTACTTCGACTTTTAATAATAATAATAATCTCTAATGGCTTTATTTTTTTCAGTGGTAGACAATATCAAATATACAGGGTGATCAAGAATGATCGAATGCGTCGCCCTACAATAATTTTTTATTTTCCGCATAGCGTTTTGATGTGCCAGGTTGCCAGATGTTTCTTGAAAAACATAGCCAAACGTATTACAACCAAAACTAGCCCAATTACGCCGAACTACGAAGTCCGACGTATAAGAAAAAGAACATTAAATGTATTACGTTATTTGAAATATCAGCAGGAATAAATAAATAAAAAAAATCTGTAATAATAAAAAAAATACTTCTAATAAAATATTTTAATGTGTTTAATTGTGTTGCTGTTTCTTTCGTTTCTCTTTTGTTTCTGATTTTTTTGCAGATTAATTTGGTTTTTAAATTTTCTTTAATTTTCTTTTGTTCCTTTCTGCTCAAGGGCGGATTTAGGTATGGTCTTTACGGGCTGCAGCCCAGAGCCCCGTTCAATCAAAGGGCCCCTTCATGGTCAAAAAAAAAAAACAGAAATTTAAATTAATTTAAGAAAATATAAATTATATAAAATTTTTAATTTTTTGTAGCTAATAGTCATTTGTCAATTATACAAAAAAAAAAACTTGGATTAATTGTGTAAGCCCCCAAAGAGCGTTAGCCCTGGGCCCCCAAAAGTTAAAGGTCCGCCCCTGTTTCTGCTTCTATTTTTAACAAAAATAAAAATGAATAGTCTTCTCAGTAACAGCCAAATTAATTTTTATTGTAATTAATTTGACTGTTACTGAGAAAACTATTTATTTTTATTTTTGTTAAAAATAGAAGCGGAAACAGGGGCGGACCTTTTAATTACAATAAAAATTAATTTGACTGTTACTGAGAAGGCTATTAATTTTTATTTTTGTTAAAAATAGAAGCAGAAACAGGGGCGAACTTTTGGGGGCCCTGGGCTAACGCTCTTTGGGGGCCTACACAATTAACCCAAGTTTTTTTTTGTATAATTGATAAATGATATTAGCCACGAAAAATTTAAAATTTTATATAATTTATATTTTCTTAAATTAATTTTAATTTCGGTTTTTTTTTTTGACCGGGAAGAGGCCCTTTGATTGAATGGGGCCCTGGGCTGCAGCCCGTAAAGACCATACCTAAATCCGCCCTTGAGTAGAAAGGAACAAAAGAAAATTAAAAAAAAAGTTAAAAACCAAACTAATCTGCAAAAAAATCAGAAACAAAAGACAAACGAAAGAAACAGGAACAAAATACAAGGCATGACGCGAAAGGAAAACAAAAAGAGATCGACCATCACCAAGCTGAGTGAAAAAGAGTCTTCCGGACGGGTCAGAAAGTTCGTAGAAAATAAAAGCAAAGTATAAAAAGTCAATAATGTGATAAAAAAAAACGAAAAAAGTTGCGAACGACGAAATACAATGCATAAAACAAAAGAAGATCACAACTGTAATGAAAAAAAAAAAAACAAAACAAAACAAATGAAAAACAAACTCCCAAAAAATATCAATAAAATGCGAAAAATCAACTTGATAAGAGAAAAAAATCCACAGTACGAAAGCATAAAGAACAGAAAACAAAAGAAAATTGATAACTAAGACGAACAAAAAAACAAAAACAAATGAAACTCCAGACGAAAAAATAAAAAAAAAAACTAGTCGAACACAAAAGATAACGCTGTCAGTCAACAAAATGTGAAAAATCAATTTGATAAAAATAAACAAAATGGAAATACGAGAATATAAAATGAATTAAACAAATAAAATAAACAGAAGTATCACGACAGATGGTCGAAGAATGAAATGAAAAAAGTTTTTTTTTTAGGAAACAAGAGAAATGTAAAAAATACAAAATACGAATATATTGATAAAAAAAGAAGAATGCGAGAAACGGAGAAAAAAAAACAATAGAATGGTTAGAAAAAAAAAATGAAAGATCGACGAAAAAATAAACTGTTAGGAGACAAAAGGATAAAACAAACGAACGGTGAATGAAATACAAAGCATCAATTCCTTAAAACAAAACAAAAGCAAAAGAGAAAGAAAAAACGTGAAATGAATAAAAAAACAAAAGAAAACATTCAGTGCATACTCTCTCATATAATACCTACAAATTAAACTATAGGCAACTAAAATTTTATTAAATTTATGTTGTCGCTTATTTGATTTTGAACAGGAAGCAATTATTGTATGTGTGAGAGTTCTGTGTCAAGCTTTGATAAACAAGTTTGACAGTTAAATGAAGTGTCATGTCTATTTTACGCAATTATTAATTAAAACAAATTTTATTTATTGCATTTCTCTAAAATAACTTTAATATTTATATACTTTATTAATAGAAAGTTGCAGTTGTGTGTGTGACAATTTCGTCAGTTTGACAAGTGTGTCGATATGAAATGAAATAACAATAGTAGATTCAAAATAAAACAGTTTCGCTATACTTTAGAGAATTTTGATTTATTTAATGACAAAGAAACAATCATATTTTTTATGCTGAACAAATTCAGCAGTTAAATATGAAAATTAACTGTCAAATTATTAGTATTGTGACAGATTTAGTAAATATTGTTTGAAATTACTTACATACAATAATATATTATCAAATTATTTGACGACACAATTATTAACAAAATTTATTAGATTAAAATTCATTTACCTTGGTAATAATAAGAGAAAGTTTGACAATTATTTATTAAACAAATTTGACAACTACGACAAAAGTATCCATATCTTTTACTTCGAAAATTTATTTTTGGTTGAGTTTTTAATTAGTGCAGTTTAATTTGGTTATTAGCTACGTGTGAAATATCGGTGGATAGTTTTAGTTTGTTTTCAACACCGACAATTACTTGTCAAACAAGTTTCACAGGGAACTGTCAACAAACGAGGCGCTATTTGTTTAGTTAATGTTCCAAAAAGCACCGTCGTTTATTTACTTTTTAAACTGAAACACTTCTGTTTAATTCCGACAATTTTTTGGACAAATTTGACAGCGACAGTTACCTGTCAAACAAGTTTCACAGGGAACTGTCAACAAACGAGGCGCTATTTGTTTAGTTAATGTTCCAAAAAGCACCGTCGTTTATTTACTTTTTAAACTAAAACACTTCTGTTTAATTCCGACAATTTTTTGGACAAATTTGACAGCGACAATTACCTGTCAAACAAGTTTCACAGGGAACTGTCAACAAACGAGGCGTTATTTGTTTAGTTAATGTTTCAAAAAGCTCCGTCGTTTATTCATTTTTTTAAACTGAAACGCTTCTGTTTAATTCCGACAAGTTTTTGTTCAAATTTAACAGAGTTTGACAGTTGTTGCTCTCGAATATTTTAACAGGTCTATGTTTAAAATCGGTTAATCCGTCGTTTACTTATTTTTAAAATTAAAGCGCTTCTGTTCAGTTCCGACAACCTCGTTCAAATTTGATAGTTTGACAGTTGTTGCTTGCGAATATATTAAGAGGATATGTATTTGAAAATCATTTAATTCTTGCTCATAGAAATGACCGAAGCAACTGTACCTGTCAAATATGCAAACGGTGAATAGTTTTAGTAGTTTGTTTTCAACAGTGACAATCATCTGTCAAACTATGACTTTAATTAACTTCATAATAATTTTCAGAAGTGACTTTATTTCTAAAAACAAAAGACAATCGTTCAGGACTAATTAATAAGTGTAAAGGACGAACAGCACTAACAACGAACGAATTTTTTTTATTTGTTCGGAATGTGAAATGCGATCGCAACAAATGAGCTTATTGTACAAATTATTTTTTTATAAAAATAGTATCTCTTTGCTAATAATAAACATGATCACTGGGGTTTAAAGAAAAAATAAAATAAAATGAGCGTCCTACATACTCATAAATAAAATAAATTACAAAGAAAATGCATTCCTTATGATTATTTGTTTGGCACATTCACTGATCTGGCAACACTGTTCGTAATGTCACTTTTGAGTTCCTCCTCTAATGAACGAAGTCTACATTTATATAACTCGATAGTTCTAAATATTAAAATCATTTTTATTAAAATCGTGAATTAATACATTTTATATTCAGTACATAAATGAAATGTGAAATATTAAAACAAATCTTTTCCTTGTCCATTTAATAGTTTCAAATACCTTTTCTTTTTTTTGCAAACTATAAAAATGATCACATTTTTTTATGTATTTTTATTAATGGTAGCATGGTTCAAGTGAAAATTACGAAAAGGTTTTCTTTTTTAAATTATTTTTCTAGGGCACCTCGTCCATGAAAAAAGAAATATTTTTACAGTGAATTATTCTTCATTCATTCGATTTATCCATTGATCTGTAAACATATAGGCGAGCGACATTTGCGTGTGTTTAGAGAACGTGCATTCGAACGAACACCCACAAAAATAAACACCTCGGAATTTACGGCTCGTAATCAACGAAAGTTTTAATTCCGACCATGGGGCAAAGGTCAAGACAGATGTATCAGGCAAAAAAAATAAACCCATAGTAAAAAAAACGACATTGATTTATGGTAATTTACATAACACTTGAAGAGCCAGGAACAAACACAAAACCAAGGCAGAGTATTATGGATGAATAAACATCTTCCTTTCAAAATTATTTAATATACAATGCTGTAGAAAAATACAATACTATTACATTTCCTATTATATATTCAAACTTAAATATCATCGTTATAAAGCATGCAAAATAAAGAAAATTCATTTTTCTCTCACAATAAAAATGAGAAAACGCTTAAAATTAAAAAAAAAAAATTAAAGCTACCCATGATTCTCGAATCAGTAAAAAAAATATTTAATTTTATTGGAAAAAGAAAACTAATAAAAAAAAATTAAACTTCTCCATTATGCAACAACCATAAATGACTTACTTAAAGACAGCTAAAGAATTGTACTAAAAAAAAAAATAAAATATAATTAAATTCGAAAACTTCAGAATACTGACTATCAAATTAACTTAACAATTACTGATTTAAATTCGAGGAAATAAATACTGATTCTTATTTATTTAAATTTTTAGATCGTGTGCCGCATCTAAAATTTATTCGTCAATGCCCAAGTGTCGCATCATGTTCAGAATGGCCTCGTCCCTTGCGATTTCTTCATGACATGCGGAGCCCTAAAAAAATGAGTCAATTAAAAAAAAACGATGGTTGCAAAACAGGAAAGTTTGGATCTGGCAACAAACTATATAGGGTGTCCCAAAAACAATGTATTCTCGGGCAGGGCAATATCTCTATAACCACTGATGATATAAAAAGAAAGTTTAAAGACGTTTCAAAGCTCTGCAACAAAATAATTTTTTCTTTTGTACAGAGTGAATCAAAACAGTGGTTCGGGATAAGCTCGAGTATCACCTACAAAAAATCTTTCCCTTAGATTAAAAATAAATAAAATAAGAAGAAATAAAGTAATGGCTACTAATGACAGTTTTAGATGAAACGTTAAATATCTCCAGAACGGTTAGATTTAGGCACAAATTATGGTAGACAAAAAACGCGTAGGATTTTCTGGGTAATCCAAATTTGATATCGCATACTACCTGAAGTAAAAAAGTTGCATCCAGCACCCTCTTTTGATTCACCCTGTATCATGAAAATAATTTTAACTTGTAGACCTCTAAAACTTAAATCAAAAATGTCTCAAAACTTTTTCTGCATCTTCAGTAGCTGTCGAGATATAACCCGAGAATGCACTGTCGGAACATCCTGTATACAATGATTTTCATTGTAAAGTGCGATCGAAAATAATTGAAGTGCACGTGATCTCTAATCACTTTATCAGTATGTAATTATAATTAATAGAGAGTAATTCCTTGCTGATGAGCTCCAATCAAGCACCGAAACAGTATTTCGACAGATTGAAAATTATTATATGACAGTACCTCACAATTTTGAAATTCTAGAAATCCCGTAGCCCTAAACGCGTCCGCCATTGTGGAGGTCCTAGGTGCGGGTTCTACATTCTGCCAGTTTATGTTAATACAACTGCGCGATCTGTAATTGAAAAGAAAAGAAAAGAAAATTGATTCCGATCGGATTCAACGAATGCAAAGCGACACAACTTACGTCCTGTATATCTGTTTGGGCTTGTATTTTGGAGGGATGGCCCACGTCACTTCCACGTCCGTGTTCTTGTACAAAGCTGCAATAATAATTAAAAAAAAAAAAAACATGAACGCAAATAATTAAATCTTTCTTGCTGAACGTCCTGTCAACGGGGATCGTGTGGGTTGCATGCCAAGCTGCTTTGACTTGACGTCATAGCTTAAGGCAAAGTAGCTTGGCATTCAACCAGAATGACACGGGTTCGATCCCCAACGACGACAGATTTTTTCCGTTTTATTCATTAGTGCATTTCTTTGTATTAAACCACAATTAAACTATTACATAAATAACAGTCGATCTTTCATTATTTTCAGTTAAATTCGGGGTAACTCAAGGCTTCGTCTTAGGGCCCTTATTACTTCTTATTTATTCATATAAACGATTGCTACTTCTAAATTTTAACTATTCTTTTCCTTTCTACGAAGTTATTGAAAGCTTTTTATTTCCTTAGGATTAAAATTTGACATTTTAGTTTGTTTTTAACAAATTTGACAATCAACAAGGATACATCAGGGGGCTTTTACGAGCCAAAATAAATAAATAAATAAATAATGGATGTCATTTCATGTTACCTTTGAGTAATTGCAAGGCCTTTTGGGCGTCGCGTCGCGTGGTGAAGTGAACGAACGCGTAGTCCTTGAATTTGTACACTCGCTCCAGGGGGATTCCCCCCAGCACGTCTTTTATTATTTTCTCCAGGTCGAATTTGGACTGTGCGATGTCCAGATTTCGTAAGAAGAGTTTCTTAACCTGCAAAAAAATTCGATGTTTATTTACGTCAGTTGTCAGGTCTCTTTGTGCCCCACCCCCTAATTTCCCTGCCATTTGCTTTGCAACAAAAAAAAATTATTAAAAATTAAAATCAAGTATAATTAAATTAACGAAATTTATCTTGTAATGTCATTACGTTAATGATTCATTACTAATGCATTTTATTATTATTACTATTATTAAAAAATTAAATTAAAATTAAGCAAAACTAAGCCCAAAACTTGACCGAACCGAACCAAACGTATGTAATTTGAAAAATAAAAAAAAAATACTGTGCTTAAGATTCTAGCTGCTGCGAGCCCCCTATGGGGCGAGCATAAAAAAAAATCGCATTATTCTTGAGTTCTGGAACACCCTCTGCAGAATAAAAACCGATTGCTTCGAGGTATGAATTACTGGAAGTGTGTGTATTTCATAAGCACGCAAATTTAATTTCTAAAGTAGATCAATTCATTTTTTTTTTGTTTTCAGATTAAAATAAAATTTTAAAAAATGTACGAGTTAATTGGCAATAATTAAATTTTATTTTGAGGTTATTTTGAGCGAACTTTGAAGATCGCACGGATAAAAGAAAATAATCGAAAAAAGAAGAAAAAATAAAATAAACAGAAAATTATTAAAAAAATACGTAATTATTTTTGACTCCACCCATTTTCAAATTTAATTTTTTTGTCGTTTTCAGATTAAAATAAAAACAAAAAATGTAGAAATTAAATATCCATTGGTCAAAACAGTATATGGCGCATTAAGCGAATTAATTAGCAATAATTAAATTTTATTTTGAGCAAATTCTGAAGATCACAGGGATAAAAATATAATCGCAAAGTTAAAAATTAAAAAAAAAAATGTTAAAAAATATGTAATTTCTTTTTGACTTCGCCTTGTTTCAAATTTATTGTCCTTTTCGGATTAAAATAAAATTAAAAAAATGTAGAAATAAGTAGATACATTAATGAGCGATAATTACATTTTATTTTCAGCAAACTCCGAAGATACACGTATAAAAAAATTATCCGAAAAAGAACTAAAAATATAAACAGAAAATTATTAAAAAAATATGTAATTATTTTTGACTCTGCATATTTTCAAAGTTAATTTTTTTGGCCGTTTCTGATTAAAATAAAATGTACAAATAAGATACCCACTGGTGAAAATAGCATGATGGCGCGTTGAGCGAATTAATTAGCAATAATTACATTTTATTTTGAGTTTATTTTCAGCAACCTCTGAAGATCATGCTGAAAAAAAATAATCGAAATAAAAAAATTAACAGAATTAAAAAACATGTAATTTTTTTTGTCGTTTCCAGATTAAAATAAAATTCAAAAAATTTACAAATAAAATACCCATTGGGGAAAATAGTATATACCTATGAGGGCACATTTAGCGAATTAATTAGCAATAATTACATTTTATTTTGAGCAAACTATGAAGATCACACGGATAAAAGAAAATAATGAAAAAGAAAAAAAAATGAAAAAATAAATAGAAAATTATTTAAAAAAAAATATGTAATTATTTTTGATTCTGCCTTTTTTCAAATTTTTTTTGTCGTGTTCAGATTAAAATAAAACTCAAAAAATGTACAAATAAATCCCATAAATCCCATTGGGGAAAATAGTATTGAGCGAATTAATTAGCAATAATTAAGTTTTATTTTGCAATATTATTACATTATTAATAATAATATTATTTTAGCAATAATTACGTTTTATTTTTTATTCTTTTATGAGCGAACCCTGAAGACGAGAAAATAATCTAAAAGAAAAAAAATAGAACAAAATAAACAGGAAATATGTCATTATTTTTGACTCCGCGTTTTTTCAAATTTATTATTTTGTCGTTTTCAAGATTAAAATAAAAGTCAAAAAATGTACAAATAAATCCCATTGGGGAAAATAGTATTGAGCGAATTAATTAGCAATAATTACGTTTTATTTTGCAATATTATTATATTAATAATAATAATAATATTATTTTAGCAATAATTACGTTTTACTTTATTAATAATAATATTATTTTAGCAATAATTACGTTTTATTCTTTAGTCTTCTTTTTTGAGCAAACCCTGAAAACGAGAAAATAATCTAAAAGAAAAAAAAAATTAAACAAAATAAAGAGGGAAATATGTCATTTTTGACTCCACGTTTTTTTAAGATTTAATGAAACACTCAGTATGTTATTTAATTCTATTTCATTATACACATTTCTTACTTTATTTAAAAGTAAAATTGAAATTCTCATTACATCGTGTATTTTCAGACTTAAAAGATCGTTGTCTTTAGATAAAAAGTAAATATACAGAGTGTAACAAAAATACAGGCCGTCACCTCAAAGACGTATCTACAGATCAAAATAAAGAAAGAAAAGAGTTCGTATGAACACGTATACAGCGTGTTCCCGGAAAGTTGGAACAATAGCGACCTTTCTTACCGTTTTACACTGTATGTACAGTTGATTATACAATTAATTATTTCTGGTTTAATTCGTTCATGACTTTTGATGTCGACGTGAGAAACAAAATTTTCCTTTTTTATTTTCAAATAATGGGGTTTCAAAATTCGAAAGAGACTGATTTACATTGTCAAAAAAATTGTAATCTTTTGATCCTGATCCAAGTGTACTTGTGTCGGGTTTTGTTGTACCTACTCCAAATAATAATAATTATATGTTGCTTTTTTTTTACCTGAGACATAACACGAGGTTCGACATCCGGCAGTGGTGAAGACCAATCCACGTGCACCCTTTCACCCCACAAGAGCATATTCTTGAACAAAACGCGCATTTGCGCCGCTTCCTGGTGATTCCTGAATTCCACGAATACGAACCCTCGATTCTTGTTACGATCCGTGTACGACCTGTACATTATGATGTCGGTAATTCCGTTCATTCCGTTCCTCAAGAGCTCGTGCCAGACTTGATCTTTCGTCTTGAAATCCGGAATTCCCCCGATGAAAATCCGATTGTTATCCAAAGACTTTTCGATGGTCAGATAACAATTCCGACGGAATTCAATGTTGCGCAATATCCTAACGCACTGTTGCGCTTCTTCGGGGGTGGTATACATGACGAAGGCGAAGCCCTTGTTGTGTATCTGCGAAGGGGTGACCATGATTCGAATCGTGTAGACTTTTCCGACTTTCGTGAAGAAGTGAAAGAGTTCGTTCTCGTAGGCGTCTCTGGGTAAGCGCGATACAAACACTTCCGTTCCTCCTTGGCTCGGGGGCTCCGGGTAATTCGGGGGTGGACCGAAAATTCGCTGGTTGTAGTTGTTCGCGTATCTAATTGGGTATCCGGTTTTTAACGCCAGGTCCTGCAGGTCGTTGTGGATTTCTTGGAGTCTCAACTGCAGCATTGTGTACGTCGTAATAGAATCGTTTTCGAGACTTGCGTTAAAGAACATTTCAGTGCACCACTCGCTTCGACCACCTTAACTCTAACTGAAGAACTAACTAAAGAAACACCCAAATATCCAAACTTTGATGGGACGCGTGATCAGCAGACCTGCTTTATACGGGAACCCCCACCTGTTTTACGACGGGACGCGACGTTCTAAATTACGTCTCATTTTTATTTCATAATATTTACGTCGTTTTAATATGCACTAAAAGCATTAAAATCCTCTATGTATCTGTTCATGATCATTGATCAATTTTTGAAATAATAATTACGTATAGCGTAGTGGAATTTAAAACTAGAAGAAAAACAACGCTTAATAGAGATAATTGTAACGTGGATGGAATGAAACTTGAGGATTATAATTTTATTATTAGTATTATCCTTTTTTGGTTTACAGACGCTGAAAAGAAAAGATAATTGATCGTACTTTATAGCATAATCGATTAAAACTTAATTTTAATTAACCCATTCACAAGGTACCGAGAACACGGTAGAAGATAAGCAGGTATTCCAACGCTGCGCCACTCGTTTTGTAATGCCAGCAGCATTCGGCGAACCTATTGCTATTTTATTATTACGTGTTGTTTGTTCCTTTATTAAAATTACAAAAATGCAATTCGTTAATTCCTCTGTTAATTTTTTAATAAGAGAAAAAAGTGATCAAATGAGCAGTAAAAAGAGTAATTGAAGCTCTGAATAGATTCAGTGTGCGAGAGAGATAGGCGACCGGTGATGTAGGCATAGGGCGAATAAAGCTTAGCACGTCATTAATAAATCTGCGCTCGATGTGTCATCGCTGCGCTCGATGTGCCAACGCTGCGCTCGATGAGTCAACGCTGCCTCGAGAACAAATCGTTGATGACGTCGCGACTTGCGCTACAAGTGTTTGACATTTGACTCCACTGATGACAGAAAACATAAGAACTTTAAAATACCTTCATTTTCACGTAGATTTAAGTTTAATTAGTTAATTAGTTATTGAAACAACGACATTCATTTTCTCTTTTGTGGTTCTTACAACCTGTTTCACACATGTCTACCCACGAAACACGTTCTGCCGATTTTACAAACCATCAAAGCACGAGTCATGGTGGCGAAAATTAAGTAACTTGCTCGGAAAAACGAAAGTTAAGTGTCGAACATAACCTTACTAAAAAAAAAAACTCGAGTTTAGATCAGAACTACACGAATTCAAGATAAACTTATGCAAGAAATACGTAATTTAAAGCGCGCTTGTGGTCCTCTCGATGCCATCCTTTATACTGTTTTCTTTCTCGCACTGATTTACACCCCAGTGCAACGACTTCGGCTCAGAGCTGGACTCTCCGGTGTACCTGTCTTATCACTCACCGTGTGTGAGTGTGCGGTTTAAATCAGATATTTTTTTTAACTAATTTAATTTTTAATAAATTTATAAATTTATTTAGAGAAATATTTACACCCGAGTGCACCGACTTCGGCGCAGAGCTGGACTCGCCGGTGTACCTGTCTTATCATCCACCGTGTGTGGTTTAAATCAAATAATTTTTTTTTAACTGATTTAATTTTTAATAAATTTATTTAAAGAAATATTGCGTTCATCTAAATCAAGTTCTTCAGGAATTACATGGGTGTATAAATTTTAAAACGTAGTTTTTATAATTTTCAACGAAAGCAAAAAAACAACCGCAAAAAGCGTTAATAAAGAAATGAAAAATGAATGCGAGACATTAAAGAAAAAAAAAACAAAGCAAAATAGAGAGGCTCAAGAATTACGAAATAGGAAGAAGTCGAAAGTAAAAAATACAAAATATGGACGGAAAATTAAAAAAAAAAAAAACTGACAAAAGCATTAATGAAACGAAAAAAAAGAAACATTAATTGGATAAGAATAAATAAAAAAAACGTAGCGCTCATGAAAAACGGAGGAAACGAGGAAGACGTTGAACGCAAACAAATGAAAAACTAGGCTGAGAAAAATTTAAAAAAAAACAAAATACCAACAGAAAATATAAAGAAAAAATATGAATAATTAATTTGATAATTAAATGAAGAGGCTCGTACATGCGAAATATGAAAAAGCAGTGGAACAAAAACAAAAGATGAACTACATAATCGGAAAGTAAATAAAAAATAAAACAGAAGCGAGAAGAAAGTCGAACCACAAATATATGAAAAACTAGGCGGTGAAAAATTAAAAACAAAAAACAAAAATATAAATATATAAATATAAATAAAATAAAAAAATCTGCAAAAAGGTTTAATAAAATAAGTACGAATAATTGATTCGACAATAAAAAAGGAGGTTCGAGAACTGCGGAATAGTTAAGATGGGGTTGAACGAAAAAGAAAAAGAACTACGCGATCGAAAAGCAAAAAAAGAAAAAAAGAAAAACAAAACATCAAAATGAAAAAAGAAAACAACTGACAGAAACGTTAATGAAACGTGAAAACGAAAAACAAAGCGCTCATGAACAGCGAAAAACGAGGAAGAAGTCGAACACAAATAAATGAAAAGTTAGGCGGTGAAAAATTCAAAAACAAAACACCAACGAAAACAAAGGATGAACCGCTGAAAGCGCCTAATTCGCCTAATAAAGAAAAACAGGAATTACAAATTGCAAACAAAAAAAAAAAAATTGAAACAAGAACAAATGCGTGGATAGGCAGTGGAAAGTTATTTTTCCGTTCGAAAGCAAGGAGAGAAAAAAATAATAATAAAACAATCACAGCGGCGGCTCAAAAAAGAGACAGCATATGAAGGTGTCGAGAAAATCAAGTGAAATCTATACAGGGTGTCATTAAAAAAGCCTGTACACACTTTAGCAAGTGATAGTAGAGATCAAAACAAGAAAAAAATTCTAATAAAGCCACGTCCAATACTCAATACAGGTGTCCACGTTATGTGTTTACTCTTCCAGAACTTTTATTTTTTACGTAAAATTCGGAATCGATAAATTAAATAAACAAATAACGTGTATTTTCGTTCGTTCTAATGCGATCAAGTAATTTGAAAAAGCCCAAAGAAAAGTTATGACCTTATAAAAATTTCGAAATATTCGAACTCACAATGATCTGTCGATTCCAAACATATAAAAATATAATATAGGCCGTTCCGTTTAAAACAAGAAAGTTAATGTCACTTCTGGAGAAACCGGAAGTCATACTGTGGCGGAAAATTCAGCATTTTATGTAATTTATCGATACCGAATTTTATGAAAAAAGTAAAAATTCACATAGCGTGGACACCTGTCTGGAATATTATTGGACATGTGTCTATTTCACATAGCGTGGACACCTGTATGGAGTATTATTGGACGTGGGTTTATTTGAACTTTTTTCTTGTCTTGATCTCCACTGTCACCTGTCAAAGTATGTGCAGATTCTTTTTTAATTAACACCTTGTATTACAATTTTTCACGCTGTATAGGTGTCCATGAATAATATAGCCAACTAGATAAACCATCAAAAAAAAAGAAACAAATAAAACAATAAATAACCATGGCTATTTTATTTGATTTAGACCTGACCTTTCAACTTCCTTATAAGTTAAAGGGCAGATCGTGCATGTATTTATGAGATTGAAATTGTTTGGATTTTATACTTATAATTCGAAAGAAAAACTTAAAAAAGGTGTTTTTTCCTCGCTTTTTGTTTCAGCTGAAAAGGAAGTTAAAAGGAAGATTCATTCATTCATATAATTGAGATAAAGAAGAAGATAAGTAGGTAATATTTAAAAAGCAGTTTTTTTTTCTGTCACTTTTAGCTTAAAAGGTAGTAAGTTAAAAGTCCAAAACTAATAAATTATTTTAATTACAAATTAAAATAAGGTTAAATGTGGACGAAGAAGAGGCAGTCGCCATTCAAGAGTCGACTTTAGCTCCTCCCGCTCTCGTAGCCCCCCCGGCCCGACCCTCCCATCACAACCAATTACTCACACTGAAACTCCTCCAAATGTCTTAAGTACTATTCAGAGGAAACGTGAAAAACTACGTAAAATGGAAGCGATAAATTGTACACAGGAAAATGCCAAGTCGTTTTTGTGTTTTCATAAGTTTTCATTCATAGAATTTTTTTTTTTTTTTCAAAACACGTTCGTAAAGTTTTCATAAAATTCATAAAATTATTTTCTTTTCAACAAGTTCATAAAGTTTCTTTTTAGATCGTCTTCTTTATTGATAAACCATTGTTTGTTTTGGTTTTGACAAACAAAAAACAATTGTCAAAAAATGTTCATTCTGGAGTAGAGATGTCGCCTTTCAAGAAAGGTGATTACGACATCTCTGGATTCCGGGCTAAAAGAATTTATTGCCCACTTCATTGTTTTTATTGCAACTCGGTGTTCCTTGTGTCTTTTTTTATTTATATTACTTTTGATTTTCTCACACAAAGCGGCGAAATAGAAACAGCACCTCTTTTTTCACATTTCGTGAACAATGAGGTGTTGTTTTAGTTTTCTTCTTTCTTTTTGCTTGCTTTTTACGTTACGTAGTTAATTGAATTTATTTTCGTGTAAAATTTGGCAATTTAATCAAAGTAAAAAATTTGATGCAAGTTGTAAATTGGAATATGGCAATTCAAATTTTGACTGACACGTAAAAATTTACAGTTAGACGCAAAAAAATACAGTGACAACGTGAATGACCAACCAATTTCAACCAAAATTTGTATATCCGGGGAAATTTGCTTTTTGGCATCATAATTCAACAGGTGATGGTTTTTGAATTTTGAAAATAGACAGTAGGAAATACTTTTTTTTTTGAAATTTTATTTTTAACTTTCATGTCATTATCACTCATTTCGATTAGAGGTTAGAAAATTCTGTCAAAATGTTCACAACAGCACAGGAACTTTTTTGAGTTTAGAAGTTATAATTTATATTGCAATTTTTTTTTTTGAATCTCACCGATCTTTTATTCCTGGCACGGACTACCATCTTTTAATAATTAAAAAAATATATATATATACTAAAGCCTGCAAGCAATTAAATAATAGAAATTTAAGACCTTGCACACAGTTGTTAAAGACATGTACAGTGGCGACTCGTGATGATTTGCTGAGGGTGGGGGCAACAACTGCAAAACGAAAAGTGGGTGCATTTTTCAAAAAACTTGTTTTCGCCCCTCGGGACCGCGCTTGTAATTTTTGAATTAAATTTAGGCACGGAATTTACTGAGATTTTCCTCAGCTTTCCAACGTCTTTTACCAAAAAACAATTGACGAACGTCCTCTTGAGTTACAATCAAAATTCAAAAGCGACGCGTTTTTTTATTTGCTGAATTAACTGAACGTCTCTCCCTCCCCTCGCGAACGCGATTGTAATTTTTGAATTCAATTTAAGCACGGGATTTACTGAGATTTTTCTCAGCTTTCCAACGTCTTTTACCAAAAAACAATCGGCGAACGCATTCTTGAGTTACAATCAAGATTCAAAAGCGCCGCGTTTTTCATTTGCTCAATTAAATGGACGTCTCTCCCTCCCCTCACGATCGTGCTTGTAATTTTTGGTTTAAATTTAAGCCTGGGATTCACAGAGCTTCTTCTCAGCTCCCCAAAGCCTTTTACCAAAAAACAATCGACGAACGCGTTCTCGAGTTACAATCAAAATTTGCAAAGCAGCGCATATTTACTCAATTAACTGAACGTCTTTTCCTCCACTTGCAATCGCGCTTGTAACTTTTGAATTCAATTTAGGCACGGGATTTACTGAAATTTTTCTCAGCTTTCCAACGTCTTTTACCAAGAAACAATCGGCGAACGCATTCTTGAGTTACAACTAAGATATAAAAGAGCCGCATTTTTCATTTGCTCAATTAACTGAATGTCTCTCCCACCCCTTGCAATCGCGCTTGTAATTTTCGGTTTAAATTTAAGCAGGGGATTTACAGAGCTTTTTCTCTGCTTTCCAACACCGTTTACCGAAAGATAATCGACGAACGCGCTTTTGAGTTACAATCAAAATTCAAAAGCGACGCGTTTTTTTATTTGCTCAATTAACTGAACGCCTCTTCCTCCCCTCGCGATCGCACTTGTAATTTTTTAAATGCAATTTAAGCACGGGATTTACGGAGCTTTTTCTCAGCTTTTCAACGACAGCTCTCACTAAAAAACAATCGACAACAACTGCAAAAGGGAAAGTGGGTGCATTTTCCGAACAAATTCCAACTTCATAGGACAGGGTGGGCACTGCCCACCGCGACCAGCCGCCACTGGAAATGTCCTCCTTATCTTATAAAATATAAATTTAGTTTAGAATACTATATCGAGAAAGCGGAGTCTACCAAACTTCATGGGGGAGACGTCTTTTTATTACCTAAGTGTACTTACACGCATTTGGTTGTTAAAAAAAAAACGCTTTGTAATATTTTATAACGATTGATATTAAGGCATTAAACTATGTAGTAAATGTATCTTGCGTTTATAGTACTCGACCTAAATGTACTTATAACATCTGGAAATTACAGGCACATCAAGGGTCATAAATTCTCTTGAATATGACAAGTATAATAAATTAAGCAATAATAAAATTGAAACATTCAAACCAGAATTATTATCGGTTTCCGTTTTTGTTAAGGTTGCATTTTATCGCTACACATTCATCCATCTCTTAATTTAATTAATTGTCTTTTTTTGTAGTAACAAAGAGTTATTTCCTTATGACAAAGTATTTATGGCACCCAGATGTTATATGATGATATGATTCATATTAGTCAGGCGTGAAGTTTTTTGCTTTTAATTTGCCACAAAGTTTACTTGTCATAATCATAATTAATCATCACACATAGCGCACACGCAGTTACGTATTGTACAGTCGTGATTAAAAGTAATGTCTCTTCAATAAGTCGCGATCTGAAAGGTAAATAAAAGTGTTTAGAGTTTTACTTCATGTCTTTATTTTGTGTTGTTGTTTACACCGGCTTCTTTGTTCATTCGCTCGTCTGTCTACCTATTCGCGAAAATCAGCAACCAACAGATGGCGCTTTTAATAAGGAAAACAAACAGCTGTCATTAATGTCATTCAGTATTTAACTTGTTATATTCGATCCAACAATGCTTTTTATTAGTTTTATTACTGTGTTTACGTTGTTTTAAAAAAAATGAAAACGTCACAGAACTCGTAAGCAAACATTTAACTTGACTGTTTCTGTAGGTTAACAAAATATCAGTCCAATGTTTTCCGCATTACAGGGATCTTCACAAAACTTTCGCTAGATGTCAGCCACTTCGTGATTTTCTCGAATTATCTGTCTACATATTACAGTGGTCAAGAGACATTGAGCGCGTTCAGCGGCTGAGTTGCTTACTCAGCAATCGTTTGTGATTGGCTGTTACCTCAATGTGAACCAATCACAAACGATTGCTGAGTAAGTAATTCATCCGCTGAACGCGCCCATTTTTTAAAAAGTATCCTGATCAACATAATCGTACACTTACGAATAAAAAAACAGCCTCGTTCTTTGTTTGTACTGTAAACTGACTTTCTGTTTATTGTCAGAGTAAAAATTATTCAAGCTGTCATGTTGTGTCACATTACTGTCATAATTCCCGACGACATATACATATATGATATTAATCATAAACTTCAAACTTCAAGACCAGTAGATACACACTGTTCAAATAAGTAGGTATTTTTTTTTTAATTTGGCGCCTAGTGGGCTGTGACTAGCGCGCGGTCCATTTACAATACACACAAAGAGTACCATACACAGCACTCTGGACGCTAAATTAAATAAAAGACACTCGATATAATCAAATCATCTGTAAATGTCAATGTGATGGGTCAATTGTTTTTTTTTGTTCGCAAGTGTATTTACATAGGTGTTAATGGGGGTGCGTATTTTATTTCATCGGCTAGCCCGCTTGATGGCATCAATTCCGTCAAACCCGTTTTTTTTTATTGTTTGATGGAAACAAAAGCGAACTGTAAAAGAGAGTTAAATAATAAAGGCACCGGATCAGTTCCATCAAATAAAAAAAAACGGGTTTGATAGAACTGACGCCATTATTATTTAACTCTCTTTTACAGTTCGCTTTTGTTTTCTACGCGTTTGTTTTTATTATTTGCAATAACTTTCGTCGATTTTATTTCTTTTTTTTCTTTCTATCGTGGTAGTTCGGTTTCTTTTTTAATTCATTTTATTTGTCGCATTTCTCTACAGTTTATTTTTATCAAATTGATCTTCACATTATATTGATTGACGCTTTTTTATAGTCGTCTTTTGTTTTCTGCTAGTTTTTTTTTTGTCTGGAGATTCATTTGTTTTTTGTTCACCTTAGGCCCGTTTGGAACTGTGCAAAACTTATACAAAATGAGAGAGAGGCTGCCATAGTGAACGCCTTTTAGTTGATTTAATACTTTGTGCAAAATTTTATGTCAATTCTTGCATAGTGTCAACCGGGCCTTAGTCATCAATCGATCAATCTTCTTTTGTTTTTTTTTCTGTTCTTTATGCTCTCGTACTATGTATTGCCCTTTTGTTTTTTTTATATAATTGATTTTGCGCATTTTATTAAAGTAGATCTTGTAGTTCATCGTTTTTCATTTGTTATGTGTCCTTCTCAATTGTGATCTTTGTATTGCGTCGTTCATTTCTTTTTATGTTCGTTCAGGTTGGTGTTGTCGATCTTTTTTTTATTTACTTCATTCATATCTCGCATTTTCATTTCTCTTTTGTTTCTGATTTCAATCCAAAATTGCGGTGAAATAAAGAACATGCCCTAGTCAGTTGGTAACCACAATTTCCTTCAATCAACCAGAATGAGCTAGGGAAGACAAAAAAAAAATCATAATCATTTTTTTCAAAAATTATTTAATAAGTTGTAAAAACAGTAGAACGCAACAAGTACATGTATCATTGATTATATGAAAGCTAACAAATAAAACAAAAAAATAAATAAATTCTGTTCGTTAATAAACATGTTAATCTATTACAATAACCACAATCTAAAACTAGAATAAATAAAAAGGATTCTTCTAAACTGAAGCAAGATGACAATAAACAAAACTTAAAAATTGAAAACATGTTGCATGTTGCAAAATTTCAGCGTTCCATTCGCATAATAAGTAGCCAGTCACATGAAGTTCTTGATTGAGGACGAGGCAAGCTGGAATAATAAAAATAAAAAATCTGAAGAAAACTTTGGACGTCATAAAAATTTTAATTTTCTGAAGTGGTTCAATTTGTAATGAAAGAAATCTTAATTCGAAATTGCGAGTTTAATTTATTATGATTATTAAAACAAAAAAAAAAATTAAATCCGGGCCTGTGCAAAACAGATGATAAACGAAGACCGCACTTTTGTTTTATCAAGAAACCGATCGCGTGTCGGCAAAACATCAAAGCAAAGACAGTGTCCGTCGGTCTCTTTCTACGCAAGGTCACAGGTGCACGTGTTCGCAATAAATAACGATGCGTCTTTTTTCTTTCTAGTTGGAGAGAGACGATGCTACGATATTCCTCTTGAATATGTTGCATCTTTCTTTCTTTATTTATTTAGAGCAAATCACTGTGGATAGTGTACTTCCCGAAACATTTGTCTTTGTCCTGAATACTCTCTCTTGAGGCGCGTTCAGAAACTGCATCGCGAGTGCATTTTGGGCGTTTACAATGGAAGGCGCAAAATTACTTACATGAGAGAGAGAAAATATTACCCCGAGCGTGCCCTTTTTATTCCTGGACCGTTCAGGAATAAAAAGAGCACACTCTGGGTAATATCTTCTCTTTCTCTCTCATGTAAGTAATTTTGCGCATTCCATTGTAAACGCCCAAAATGCAGGGATTAAAATTATTTCGGCGGTAAATTCAAAGATTAAAAGAAAACATCTCAAATATTTTTCGGAACGTCTTAATTAATTGATTAGTCACTGGCTTTCAGTGTTTTTCAGATCAAATTCCCTATGAATGGGCATAAAATTCTCTTTTCCTTGAGAAAAAAATTATAATTTCAGAGCAAATAGAACGTCGGTCTTTGTTAAAAGTTACAGAAATACTTTTTCTCATTTGATTTTTAGTCACCGAAAATTATTTGTCATATTTTTTTGTTCGAGGTTTCGTGTATTTTAATGAAATATGTGAAAATCTGCTCAAAATTGTGTTACGCTAGCGCCATCTATGTATATTTTTTGGAGTTCGATTTTTTTCAGCGGGAAATTTGAAGTGAATTCTCCCCTCCGTTCGTGTTTCATTTCTCTGATAGGATACAAGACGGTGTAAAATATAAAATCGACATAAATTTAGGATTTTGAAAGATCTATAAATTTTATAATTACATCTAGATCCTTCTAGTTGGCAACAATGAAAAAAAAAAAATACACACAGTAATGTATTGAACGTTCTATGAAGCTCAACTTAAATGATACTCCTGCATGCGAATTCATTCAGCATCAAGAACATTCAGCGTAAGGGCTACGAAACTGTCAAAAGGTATCATTTATGATGAACGTCGTTGTACATATTTTTACAAAAATTCTCTCAGATAAAGAGAGGGAAAATTCTCTCGAATGAAGAAATGGAAATGAAAAAGGGAAAATTCTCTATCTCTTCTCAACTCTACCAGTTGTTTTTTCTTTTTTGGAATTTCAGACAATTTTCAGACGTGTCGTAAATTTATAGCGTTTCCGACTGGCTACTCTTAAGGACTCTCAGAATTTCTTCATCCCTTTTTTTAAGAAGTTAAAACAAGACAACGAGAATGAGAATGACCTGAGAGTTCTATACAACGTGAATCTAAAACGCTAGTAAATTTACTACTTTTTATTCTTAAATGACACAAGATGAATAATTTCCGGTTGTTGGCGACACTGACACTGACAACTGTCACTTGACAATGATTGATAAATGGCAACGAAATCGGCATTGTCAACTCAAACATCATTCTTGATCATTTTTTAGAATGCTTTCGGAATGCAATTAGTCCGAAAGTACTCTAGAGCAATGAATCGAAAATGGTATTAGTGATTCCTATGCTCAGTTTTTTTATTTCTGAATGTCAAAAACTGTCAAAGTACTCCTCCGAAATAAAAAAAGGTTATTTATTCAACAATTAGCGAAGTTCGGCGAGTGTTGCCAAGACTCTAGTGAACTCTCCCCTAGTTACTTGAAAACCTCCTAAATTACTAAAACGCTTTCTACAAAAAATGTAAATAAATTCCATCAGAGTTATTTAGTCAGCTTGTCAGCTGTCAAATGCTCAGTTCAGACAGTAAAACAGGCAACCAACTTCACATTTCTAAATGTTTGAATGTCTCAAATTTGTCATCAATATTTTTAGGGGAGAAAGGTTGGCGACACTGTTCGCGAAGTATACAAATCGAGTTCTTCTTTATGTACCCCACGCAGATTTTTACATTTTTGGAAAAAACCGGTTTTGAGAAAGAAGAACACAAAAGAAAAAGTGAAAGAGAAAGTAAATCTTGTCAATTTGTTGTAACAGTTGACTGTGTTTTGTTAACTTTTTACAAAAAATAATATAATTTCGTTGAAATCGATCATATGTTGTTATCGCTTTTAATTTATATGTGACGAAAACAATCGGCTTATTTCTTGCGTTTCTTACAGACGAGCGGTCGTCTTTTGTTTCAGTTCGTAATGGAAAACGTCAATCATTCTCGTCTTCCTTTTGTGTTAGCCCAGTGTTGCCAATCCTAACGTACTTGCATAGTGTATTTTTTTTAAATAATAATAGTATAGGAAAACAAGTTCTGATTTTTTTGGCATTTGTTGATAATCAATTTTTTGTCAGTTGCTGTCAATTTTAATGACATTTTAGTGCATTAGTTTTCTTCATCTAGTGACTTTTCGGTCATTAATTGCACGCAGTAAATTTAATTCGGTCAAACTTTATTTGCTTAATAATTAATTATAAAAAGTTATAAAACAAATTACTGTTCGAGTTGGCAACGCTGGATTTGAGTTTCAAATGGTACAACTGTAGTAGTTTCCGGTTGTCATTCTTGACGAGTGTTTCAAATTCAAAATAAACGCTCGACATAACCTACAATTTTGTCGCCGCGTCAAATATCTATCGAATAATTCAACATACATATCCGGCTGCAGGGTTGCAAATAGTTGAATAAAAAAATATTTTATTTATGTTGCCAATTCAAACAGTCACACTTGATCACTCTGTATGTTATGTACTATCGTGAATGTCACATATTACCTACCCTTTCTGTATATCCCCGGAAAATCTGAGACACGGGCAGTTCGCTCAGAATTCGCTGGGGATTTTGTTTTTTGCTCAATTCGGACCTACTCTGTATCATTTGCCTGCGCATTTGTGCGGGAACAGAACTGCAAAAGTACAAAGTATAATAAAATACAAAA
Organism: Prosopocoilus inquinatus; assembly: GCA_036172665.1. Lineage (NCBI taxonomy): Eukaryota > Metazoa > Arthropoda > Insecta > Coleoptera > Lucanidae > Prosopocoilus > Prosopocoilus inquinatus. The sequence goes on from CM069873.1 coordinate 8,741,954, forward strand.
AAAAAAACTGTTATAAAATACAATAAAACTATTATTAAGAATAATTAAAAATTGAGTTTCGCTGTGTATTTAAGAGCTTTTTCTCAATTAATAATAAAAGAATCTTTTCATAGGACAAAAAAAACAGATTTTTCGATAGATGCAGAAGGAAAGCCAAAAGTGTAATTCTCTTTTATACAGGGTGATTTCAAAATCGAACCGTATTTTTTAATAGCGTGTAGAACTCGTTAAAAGGAACATATTTTCTTCAAATACATTTAAAAGATATTAAAAATGAGGAACTTACTAAATGTTTTTTTTTAAAGAAAAGGTAACAAAGAGATTGCTGGGTGACTTTTTTGACTTGTGTTCGGTAAGGCATTTCCAATTACAGCGATTTTTTTTTTGGTTAAAATTTTTTAGCAGGCAAGAAAACTGGAAAACTGCGTCAAAGCTATGATTAAAAACAAATAATAAAATGGGGATGAATCTATTATTGGACTTACGTGGTGAAGTAAATCGGAGGGTTGTTCATTCTGTAGTTCTTGCTGTAGTTACGTGGTCTTGCCCACATCACTTCCACCACGTCGTTGCCAAGTTTGTTTCCTGAAACAAAATTCGGATGTATTTACTTATGTTTTGATCAAAAGAAGCAAAAACAAAAAATTTCCTATCAACCTTGCAGTAGTTCGAATGCAATTTCGGCGGAAGTTCTAGTATCGAAGTGTACGAAGGCGTAGTCCTTGGTCTTGTACACTCTCTGAATGGTCTTCAGGTTGATATATCTACGTAAGAACTTCCATACGTCTGAGGTTGTTAAAGAGACGTTTAGGTTTCGAAGATATAAATTGGTGACCTGGAAGTTAAAAAAAAAAATCTTGAAGACGTTGTTCATTTTGCAAAAAAAATTATTTTTTTTATTTATGATGGGAATGAGTTTCATTTTTGTTTTAACAACTTTTAAATTTGCTGTCTTTTTATCAATTAAGAATTAATTTGTTCTTTTATTTTTTGAATGGCATGTTTTGCAGTTTTCTTTAGATCCTTTAAACAGAAGATAAATCTGTCCGTCTTAGATTAATAGTTTATTAATGAGAAAGCTATATAAATAAAACTTGATGATTAAAAAAAATGTTTCACGTTATAACTATCGCGACAGGAAAAAATTTTTTAGTCAAGGGCGCCATGTAACAAACTCAAGAAGCTATTAACAACAAGTTAAACTAGAAGCTAAAGAAATAACAGCAAGTACACTTTTTTAAAACTGCTTGACAAATTTTGACAATCAAAAAACAATATTAAAAAAATAGATTAAAATTAAAAAATTCCACGCCAACACAACGTAACTCCAATCCAAGTAAGAAAATTAATACAAATTAAAATGAACCTCGACAAATTTCAAAGTCAACTGAACTCTCCCAACTTATTATAGATATCATATTGCACACCATTCCACACAAGTAAAAAAATTTAAAAAAGTACTTTAAAAGAATGTAAAAATTTATACATGGATTAAAGTTAAGTTAAGTTTATTTTTTTCTTGGGTTGAACAGAATGGAGTTCCGTTGTGAGTTTGTTTGACCTTGACAATGGTTGATCGTCGCTTTATCGTTTTTTTCTTGAACTTTTAACTTTTATCTTTTTCGCATTTTAAATTTTTTGCTTCTATTGAATACAGTTAGGTTGAATTTAGTTCAGTTGAGTTGAGTTGACCTTGGGATTTGTTCAGTTTGATTTTCACATTTTTTTTACTTTTAATTTCTTTAATATATTCTTGTCTTAATTTTTTGCTTGGGTTGAATGAAGTTTGGTAGGGTTCAGTTGGATTGGATGGATATTGAATATCTTTAGTTTTTTTTTTCTGTTGGATCGAGTTTGGTTAACCCTGGTTCGACTTTGTGATTTGTGGAGGCTCATTTTAATTTTTAATAAATTTCTTACTTGGATTGGAGTTACGTTGTGTTGGTGTAGAATCCTTTTTCCATTTAATTGTTAACATCTATCTTTTTACAGTTTTTTGAATTGAACGGAGTACAGTTGTTGGGTCGAGTTTGATTGACCTTGACAATGGTCGAACGTTGCTTTAATCGTTCTTTTTTGAATTTTTTACTTTTATTTTTTTGCATTTTAAGTTTTTTGCTTCTATTGAATACAGTTAGGTTTAATTCAGTTCGGTTAACTTGGGTTGACACTGGGTTTTGCGGAGCTTCATTTTCACATCTTTTTTTACTTTTAATTTCTTTAATGTGTTTTTGTCTTAAATTTTTTTGCTTGGGCTGAATGGAGCTAGGTCGGGTTCAGTTGGAGTGGATTTCAGGTGAGTTGGGTTGACCCTGCGATTTGTTGAACTTGATTTTCACAATTTTTTTATTTTTAATTTCTTTAATAAATATTTTTGTCTTAATTTTTTGCTTGGGTTAGATGGAGTTAGGTCGGGTTCAATTGGATTGGATTGGATGGATGTTGAATATCTCTTAATTTTTTTTTTAATTTGGGTCGACTGTGGTTAACCCTGGTTCGAGTTGCGCTTTAATCCTTTTTAATCGTATTTAATCGGCGCCCTTATGCCTTGCCTTAACTCCGGCCCTGATAATTAGGAAAATTGACCTAATACCAATACCAGTACAATTATTAGTTGATATTAAAGAGGTTCTGCTGTATTTGAGAAATTGAAAGGTGTCAAATATCAGTTACGGATGTGTTGCAAAAAATTATTTTATATATTTTATTATTTTCTAATTTATTTAGGTCCAGTTTTACAATGACGGTTTAACTTTGAGCCGAAGCTTAAAAGCTTCACAACAATTAGGGTTTAAGTTTCAGCTAAAAGTTGAGCCCCATTTGTAAAACTGGACCTTAGCAAGAGTATTTTTCTGGTCTTTATAATAAAAAGAATGTAAACATCTTTCCTTATCGCAAGGGGGGCGGGGGGATTTGTCAACCAACCCAACACAAAGAGTCGGTATCGCCCAAGGCCCTGCAACTATTAAGGCCGTCTCTGATGTTAGTATAAAGAAATGATATCGAAATGAAATTAACCGAAAGATTAATAAAGGTTTCGATTTCGATTGGGATTACTTCAGGCATATTAATTTCGGTTTGGGATTATCTCGATTAAGGTTCGAGAGAATTTTCGGTTTTAATGGGGTTTTGGGTCTTTTACCGTTTGTGGTTACCTCTGCTTCTGCAGTGTTGCCATATGGACATTCTTTTCCCCAAAATGGAGAAATTTCAAGCGGTTGGCTTCGCTGGTATGAAATATTTTTTTTTAATTTGAATTAAAAAAAATAAGGAAAGTCAACTGTTGAGAAAATGGTTCTTCAAATTATTTTCCAGAAAAGAAACTTGCGTCATTTACCAGTACCGCCCTCTTCTTCTTAATAAAAAAAGGAAGTTGTTTCTTACCTGTGCCATGACGTTGGGATCAACATCAGGTATAGGATCCGCCCAGTCAATTAAAATGGGCACCTCCCAAAGCACCAGCGAGCGTCGCGCCAACTGCCGGCGTGCAAGAGCCGCCATTCTATGATTTTCGAACTCTATGAACGCGAAGCCTCGGTTTTTTCCTTTATCCTCGTATGACGAGTACATTATAACATCGACGATGCCGTCCACGATTTCCGTCAGCAGCCTCAGGAATTCCTCCCTCGACTTTGAAACGGGGATTCCTCCGGCGTACAGTCGGCAATTGTTAACGGATTTGTGGACACCTATGCAGCAGCCCGGCCGAATTTCGAACCCGTCGAGGCGGCTGATCGCCAAGGCCGCCTCGGCGGCGGTGTAAAAACAAACGAAACCGAATCCACGGTTGTTACCCCTGAAGTCCATCATCAGGCGCGTTTGGTACACGTAACCGACGGTTTCGAAGACGGGAATCAGTTCGTCTTCGAAGATGTTTCGTGGTAGGTTCCTCACGAAGACTTCGGAGCCCACTTGGGGGTTGATGGTCTCGTTTGCGGGTCCGCAGATTCTTTGGCCGTTTACTTGCGTGATGTTGTAGCCTCTGGTGCTAATTAGATTCATCAGACGTTGTTGCAAACAAACGGCTTTGCATAATGCGCTCATGTTGTCAGGACGAGGCGAGACAGACTGCGAAACTGAGTAATCAAAGCCGGCTGACCGTGGGAACGAGCTAATAATTTCTTTTTTTTTTGTTTTGTGACTTCAGAAGAAAGCCAAGCCTTTTTCCACGAATAAAAATGAAACTAAATAGCATGATATAACTGTAACTTTGTTGTGCGATTTGGAAATACCTTTAAACTATTTTTGGCCAATTTTATTGCTTCTTAACAATCGCGCATTCTTCCGTACCCTAATCTAAAGAATCCCCCTCCTCCCCTCCTCCACAACAAGTTTAATTTAGAATTATATATTACACCTACAGAGGTTTAAAATTAAAAATTGCAGAATCATTACAAATTTTTCTATTTTGGTATACAGGGTTACAACTAATTAAAGGGGTTCTCGTAAACTATAAGAAACACAAGGATGGTTAAATTATAAAAAAGTTGCGCTATTTTGGAGCCTATCAAAATATTCAAAAAAATCTTTTCTACCTTCATTATTATATCTTCAAAAAACTGAAAATTCTAGTTTTCGAAAATCTCGAATATCTTCCTTATTTATTAAAATAGAATCATGAAATTCGATATTTTTATATTAAATTCGATGAGAAATCCGATAGAGTCCGAAGAAATAGGTTAGGATTGACAGTTTCGCAGATACGACTGTCAACTGTCTTTTTTCTTATGGACGCTACCTTGGGTATTCATACCATGTAATACAGAAACAAAATCTGAATACGATCACACGACACACTTATGCTTTTGTTTTAAAACAAAATATCAAGATACTACAAAAGATTAATTAATTAAAAAAAATATCTAGTAGGCGGGTGCGTGTGAACATTCAGAACTAAAATTATTATCAAAATGATAAATCTTACTCAATTATGGTACGTACTTATTTACATTTTTACATAAAACAATTGCTTTTTAACAAAAAATTCTTAGTAACCTAATATTTTTTTTTTTCAAAACAAAAGCATAAATGTTCGTATGTTCGTGTTCAAAAATTATTTCCGCCTCACGTGCTACGAATGTCTAAGATAGCGTCCATAAGAAAAGAAACAGTTGACAGTCGTATCTACGAAACTGTCAAACCTAACCAATTTCTTCGAACCGCGTTAGGCTATTCATCGAATTTAATATAAAAACACCGAATTATATGATTTTATCTTAAGAAATAAAGAAGATATTCGAGTTTTTCGAAAATGAGAGTTTTTAGTTTTTTGAAAATATTTCAAAAACGAATGAAAATAGAAGAGATCCTTTTGCATATTTTTTTTAGACTTCAAGATAGCGCAACTTTTCTATAATTTAACCATCTTTGTATCTCTTATAATTAATTAGTAATAACCCTGTATACAGTTCTTGCTCGTGGTATTTGCATAATAGGTGGGATATGAAATAGAAAAACACTTTAGGACGAGCTGAAACTATAAGTTTTGTTTATCTTGACGCGTGGCTGAATTGTCTACTCGCTTCATCAAAAGTCAAGAATCTTAAGACATCCTGAAGATCGAATCAAATTCCTTCACTTCAGCGCTTCTTCGAATCTATAAAGCGGAATGATTTTTAAATTTCTTGAAAAACTTGAAAATTATGTTATTTTACGCCGTCAGCTTTTATTTTATTGTTTCTTTTAGTTTGTGGCCCATTGACGAAGCTATTAATCTATAGCGAAACGTTGAGTGTATTTCCAATCATAATTCTGTCCGGTTCAAGATTAAAAAAAAATAAACTTTTTGTTTATTTTCTAAAACTTTATAATTGAGTCTTTTTCTTTTGGGTTTGCTCTTTTGTCAATTATGCTTCCCAATTGGTCAAATGACTTTCTTACCTGAAGTACGAGCTGACATTTTCAAAACTGGAAAATGATTTGACAAATAGGGAAATACATTTGACAAAAAAGGAAAACCAAAAGAAAAAAAACTGTATTAAAACTAACCGGACACTATTAAAATTGGAAAGAGCACTCGACGTTTCACTATCCTGACGAAGCTATCAATCGATAGTATTGAGCGAGTTTTTCCAATTTTAATAGCGTCCGGTTAAAATTTTATATTTTACACAAGTCAACTTCTCATCTTAAATTTCCCGGATCTTATATTTTTGTGATTCTTTAACTTTTCGTAATTTTAATAATCGTTAACTTCATTATAATTATACGAATTTCGCGCCATCAAATTTAAAGTTTAAAGGTCGGTTCAGTTTAATTTTGCAACAACAGCAAATGCGAAAAATCAATTTGATAAGAATAAACAAAAGAGAAATACGAAATACAGCAAACACAAAAGAATGGTTAGACAAGAAAAAAAAATTAGAAAAAAGACGGCAGTTCTCCGGCATAAAAACTTGAATCCAAATCATGAAACTGGTAGGAAATAAAAGGACAAAATAAAAAACAAAAATGCAAAACATCAATTCCTTAAAATAAAATGAAAAATGATAGAGAAAGAGAAACTCCGAAATAACAAAAGAAAACGGTACTCGAAGTATTCTCGTCATATTGCATATTTTTTCTTTGTCGTTATGGGAAGATAACAATGAAAGTAGCCCAAATCAGGCGCCATGCGCCAAATGAGATTTTTAAACAGTAAATATACCCTAAATGGCGGAATTTCGCCCAATCTGGTAACCCTGATTAGTATGGTGCTTAAACTGTAGCTAAGGTGTGTTTCAAGATTTGAATGTCGTGGCCAAGGTGCATTTCAAGATCGCATGTTTAAACATAATAATCACGCGTAACTATGCCGAAAAAATCGAAACTTTTTGAAACGTTACAAAGATAATTTAGATTTCTTTTTTGATCATGAAGGGGCCCTTTGATTGAACGGGGCCTTGGGCTGCAGCCCATAAAGACCATGCCTAAATTCGCCCCTGGCTTCACGGCGTCATTGACAAGTATCATTTGATATTTCAAATTCAAATTGAAACGCTGATTACAGTACAGTTAAATTAAAATTCAAAAATACTCCGCCCAGTGCTAGTTATGGGCAAGGTTGGTAAAACTGATATTGCATCTAGCAGGTTGCCTCGTTCCCATTTAATGCGCAGTTTGAAAGTTCCTCCCCGCACAAAAGTAACTCATGACGTCACACGAAACTTCTATCCGTCACAGTGAAGTAAATTGAGTGAGTTTTAACCTGTCTCTTAAAGATTCATCTAATTCTCTAAAAATGGAATCAATTCTACGGTCCTATTGATCAAATAACGCAAAAATCTCGTTAATATGCCCAATGGAATTTATCACGTGACGTGACGTAACGAGATACGCACCCTCTGACCCCTCCGCTGATCAAGGCAACCTTTTAATACACAGTCCAGCTCTACCAATCTTGGTTATAGGAAGATTTTTCTAACTTAAAATTTTGATAGTTCTTATCATTTCTATCACATACCTACATGAAATTAATGACTACGTTTTTAGTTTTCTTTTTTTTTGTGTCTGAATTATAACATTAAAAGGTGCTAGTAAAAATTTGGCGCTGATTTTAGATGTTATTGAACAAAAACAAAATAAAAAATAAAAAATAAAAAAAAATTCTTATTATTACCTTGGATTCTTCCTGGACACCAACATTTTTAACTTCTGCACCCTTCAAATATTCAAACCCAATTTAGAAAACTTTCTTTCTCGAAATTCGAGAAGCACAAATGTTTCAAATCGTGATGTGTTTTGAGGGCAGAACAAGTGCAATAAAAAAAAATCTCGGAAGTATTAAATGAAATCGTACTTAGAAGGGATGATTTAATTATTAGCCTCTCCGGGAATTCTTTTAGAAGATTTGTAGCATCTGTTATATACGATGTCGTAATACTGTTATAAGAATCTTGCAATATGTTTTGGTGGGCAAAAAATTAACAAGACACAATGAAAGATTCTTGGAGAAAAAATATCGAAATTTTACTGAGAAGGATCGATTTAATTTTACCCTAAGCTTCTTAAGTTTTGTTGCACCTGTAATGTATGTACCCTCCTCGTTCCTGTTTCTCATAAAATGAAAATCGTTATGTGTTTGGGGACAAACAACCAATTTAAACCAAACAAAACGCAATTAAAAATTCTCGAAAGGAATGATTGAAATTTTACTTGGAAGGACTGATTTAATTATCGACCTTTTCAGGAATCCTTAAATTTTGTTGCGTCTGTCTCGCAGCCCTGTGTATGTACAGCATAACTTTTCTTTTAACATTTGTATTCATTAAGTAAGAGACCAAGAAATAATTCGACAAAAAAGTGAAGTAACAAATAGAGTAAAGAAAAAAAAAGTAGAGAGCATGAGCAAGAAAACAAAAGACGATCGACTATTCCCCGACTTAAAAAACTAAAAGGAAAAAAAAACTAGGGAAAAGTGAAGAAGAATTAAAGAAAAAGAAATTACACGGAAATACAAAGAAAGCTTTAATTCGACAAAAAATATAACAAATAAAATGATGAAAAAATGGAACGTGAGCAAAAAAACAGAAGACGATCCATTATTCTCTAGCTTTAAAAATTAGAAGAAAAGAAGAAAACTAAGGAAAAGTGCAAAATAATTAAGAAAATAAAAAAATATACACAGAAGCACGAAAAAAACATTGAACAAAGAAACAAAAGAATTCGAGTTTTGAAAGTCATAAGAAATAATTCGAGAAAAAAGAGAGGTAACGAATAAAATGAAGAAAAAAAAATAGAGCGTGAACAAAAAAAACAAAAGACGATCGACTATTCCCCGGCTTAAAAAATTAAAAGGATAAAAAAAAACATAGGGAAAAGTGAAGAAGAATTAAAGAAAAAGAAATTACACGGAAATACAAAGAAAGCTTTAATTCGACAAAAAATAGAACAAACAAAATGATGAAAAAATGGAACGTGAGCAAAAAACAAAAGAAGATCCATTATTCTCTGACTTTAAAAATCAGAAGAAGAAAAGAAAACTAAAGAAAAGTGCAGAAGAATTAAGAAAATAAAAAATTTCACAGAAATACAACATTGAAAACATTGAACAAAGAAACAAAAGAATTCAAGTTTTGAAAGTCATAAGAAATAATTCGACACAAAGGAGAACAAAAAAATAAAATGAAAAGAGAAACAGAATGTGAACGGAAAACAAAAGGGGATCAACGGTTCTCTGGCTTCAAGTTTTCAAAAGAAAAAGTGAAGAAGGACAAAGAAAATAAAAAATTTATACAGAAATAGGAGGAAAGAATTGAAGAATAAAACAGGAAAGTTGTAAGAAACAATTCGACAAAAAGGAGAACGAACCAATAAAATGAAAAGAAAAGAGGAAATGTGAATGGAAAACAAAAGAGGATCAACGATTCTCCATTTTCCAATTTCAAAGAAAAAAAGAAGGAGAAATGACGACGGGCAAAGGAAATAAAAAAATTAAACACAGAAATATGAGAAAAAAATTGAACAACAAAACAAAAGAAGACTGACGATTTTGAAAGTTATAAAAGAAATCGACACGAAAACAGAAAAAAACGAAACCGCACAAGAAAAATTTGGCAGAAAGAGGCTAAAGAGAACAGAAAAGCGAAAACGAGAACAAGGTGAGTGGAAAACAAAGAGAACTAACGATTCTTTGGCGAGTTTCTGTTTTCAAGAACTTAGCAGAAAGTGTAAAACAAATGAAGTAAAAGAGTGCCTTGCAAAAAGTAAACGAAAAACCAGACCGATGAAAGTTACAAAAACAATTTGACAAACAAGCAATTGAGACTGCGAAAAATAATAATTTAACAACTTTCTATTGCATTATGCGTGTATAGGTATGTATCTATGTATTTTTTATCCCTGAGATAAAACGAAAAGAAAATTATAAAAAAGAAACGTCTGACATTGATTCGGCGTTGTTTTTCATTCATCTCAAATTTAAATTATGGCAAGAAAATTTGTTGCTTTATTATAGTACGCTTTTATAAATACTTGGAATTGAGGAAAAAATGTCGGAATTCTTAAACCGAAAATTATTTTTGAAATGCTGTATAATAAAGTGCATTACTATTTCTAAATAAAAAAAAAAAAAAAAAAACTGAAGTTAAATTATGCTGTGATAACGTAACACACGGGACTCTCACTTTTCTTCTTTTTATTTATTAAACGATTTAAACGATAAAAATGTACAGATAAAATAGCGACATCTTACTATCGCTTTTTGACCTGACATTGCAGTAGGATGGACAAATTGAAGCGGGATTTGCTCCAAGTAAGTCCCCCATGCAAGGCGGCCATGCTTGTTGTTTAAGCATAATGAAAGTTTTTAGAAAAATTTTGTGCAAATCGTTCTTGATTGCAGTGAAAACCTCGAGCAGCATTGCTGAAGAAGCCCCAAGCAGGGCTGAAACAGTTGTCCAGAGGCTGCTTGAAGTTTTCACTGCAATCAAGAAAGATTTGCACAAAATTTTTGATAAAAATGTAAATATGTAGTTATTTATAAACTGAATAATCGCATGTATTGTTTATGCGACAATATAATATAATAATAAACGTTTAAAATATCGAAAAAGTACATAAATGTTAAACTTCTCGGTACACACCTGCCCTCTATTAATAGAGGTTGGATAACAGATTCTAAAGCAGAGAACTTGCAACAGGTTTGTAACCATACTAAAAGCTGCTATGCTTTGGCTGCTGCATTCAATAATTCAGTTCTTGTAACACAGGTGGATGCCGCAATAACAGGGCACTGTACGCTCTTCTCAGGACACGAGCTTTAAAAGCTTCATCAGCTTTATTCAAATATGTTTTCCTTGCTATTAAAATTTTCTAGAGCATTCGATTCCCTTTAGTTTTTACGACATCCTCAGACGATTGACGAGTTTAAGAAATTACAAACTTAAACTAAAATTTAAGTTACCATTAGAATAAAAGTCTTTCTAAATAACATGCGTAAAAATGCACATTAAAAAAAATCTACTCGATTTCTTGAAGTGCAATAATGAACGTTAATAACACACAAGATAATAATAACGATAATAATGTGGTATTAACACTGATAATTTAGGCCACAGATGGTAGATGTGACGTGAAAATACAGGTCGAATACAATTAGTTATGAATGATCTCTTTTTATAATTTATTTACAAAGGAAAAACGCATTTTCTTTGTTTGCTATAAATAATAAAAATTAACAATGTTTTGGTAACATTAATCATGTCTTTTGCAAACCTTACAAACCTAATATTTATTGCTTCATCTTTTCAATTTTGCTACAATTTTGAAAAATAAATGCGTTCCAAATTTTGAAATAATTTCAATTAAATTAAAAATAAAAAACGAAATACTGTGTACTTTGAACAGTTCTTAAAATATTTTCTGTAAATAAATGAATTATTCAAAAGCTAATTTTTTTTTAGTTTAAAATTTCGTCCACAGATGGCACTGCGCGCGCTCAGGTAACAAGAATTATCGCATAATTTAGTAATAGAGTATTGGAAGGTGACATTAAAAAGTGCAAAATTCCGGGAAATTTTGGGAAACGTGGTGGTGATTAAATTAGTGGAAAATGTCGTCGAAAGATGCCGCTGGGTGCGCTCGAGTTAAGAACATTTATCGCGAAATTAAAAGCATCGGAATGTGCGCTTAAATTCTAGAAAATTTTGGAAAAATTAAAAAAAATTTGATTAAATGATGGAACATTTTATGTAAACTCTGAAAGACTGGTGCCAAAACTACTTCACAGCTTTGTCCAGAGATGGCGCTACGCGCACTGGGGTTTAGTGCTTCCAGAACGAGCAAAACTCATTGTGCAATTTCAGCGACGGATAAGTGGACGAACTTTTTCGAAAGTTCACTTAAAAAGCGAAAGCTCGAAATTAGAGATACCTAATTTACTTATTAGTAAATTCCAACAGTATTCAGAAAGAGCGCTGCTTGGAAACAAAAGAAAATCGTTTCACTTTAACATTTTTGGTAAGAGTTTACAAAATTTAAGACTTTGAGAAATCTCAAAAATTAAGGCGAGATATCTACTTATTCGAAACGATTGTCATTGGGATTAAAAGATGGCGCTGTTTGCGCCGCGGTTAATTTTCATGTTCCATGCTCTCGTCGAAGTTAGTAATTACTCATCGAGAAAAAAATTGGATATTCGAAGGCCTAACGTTCACAAGTTATTATAAATTTTTAGAAAAGAATTTCTGTTTCGAAAATTGCGAAAAACTCGAAAGGTAAAGGTTTTTAATTCTTCGTATGATTAAGCGGAGCTACATTCGAAAAAAGAGACGCTATGAACTTAATACTAGGTTTTGTCGAGGGATGGCACTCTCGTCGAGCGAGTTACAGGGCGATCGAAATTGATTGTCCTGATCCTATACTAATTTCCGTGAGCTTCGTATCAGTATATACGTATACCGGATGTTTTTATTAATTAAGTTCGATTTGGATGTAAGTTTTGCGAATGTTCCCTGCATTCCCCTACTTTTCGTGCCAGTCTTCGTCTGGTAATCGCAAATATTGATGCGAAACTCGCGAAAAGTAGTGTAGGATCAAGGAGGACAATCAATTTCGATCGCACTGTATTCATGGTATCTCCTCGAGAAAAATCTGAATGTTTGAAGGCCCAACGTAGAGAGGCGTTGTTAAAAAATGATTTCCAATACTGTGTAGAGATGGCGCTCGATAGCCGGAGTTTAACTCCGTCGTAAAATGAGCACCAACCAAGATAATTTAGTACTAAAAAACAAATTATTTTGAGTCCGAGAAATGCGTTGAAATAGTCAATAAAATCGTTCAAAGATGACACTTTACGTGTGAGGTTTTTTATACAGGGTGTTCGGATATTATAACCACGTATAGTACTCGCCAAGAGAAACAAGAAAGTCTAAGTAAGTATAGTTCCGCAAATAATTTTTTTCAAGGGTAGAGTTGATTTTCCATTGAAGTTAAAAAATTGTATTATTATAAAGAAACAAACAGTAAACGTATAATTGTCTAATAATACAATTTTTTAACTTCTATGGAAAATCAACTCTATCCTTGAAAAAAGATTACCTGCGGACCTGTACTTACTAAAACGTTTTTGTTTCTCTTGGCGAGTATTATTCATGGTTGCAGTATCCGAATGTTTTTCTTTTTAAACACCCGGTATAGCGCAAACGGGCTTAATTTTATTTTTATGCACCGTTTAAGAGCAGCGGAAACTTTTTTTTTTCTTCTTACCTCGTCTGTACTTACATTCCGCACAAGAATATCGAGTTTACTCAGCTGATAAGTGGACTCACATTACGGTATAATTAATTCTAAATATTTAATGGAGCGCACAGTTAAGTCGTTATCGATTTATCGGTCTTTATTTGTATTTTAATGCTTTTGCATTAACAACAACAAACATGTAGGTCATGAATTCTATTATTAAAGGGAGTTTACAAAAGAATCTTTGATTTCTAAAATGATTTTCAAAAGTTGCGATACACTGTGATCAGCAATGATTGTATGTGCCGCTCTACAGTAATTTTTTATTGTTCGTACGACGTTGTTTGGAAAGTATTATTGATAGCCCAGCGCCTAGCTTTACAGCTAGTAAAGGAAAGATTGGATATTTGGAAACATTTCAGTTGCAAACCTTCAGTTTAGAACTATAATCGAGGGCTTGTTACCTTATTGGAAAAGAGATGAAAAGTCACTGCCTTTTTTTTTGTAAATTACTTGTATTTTTTTTTTGTGGGGTACTGTCGCTCTGTATGAAAAGGTTTAGCGTCACCCTGTATAATGACGTAAGTATAAATCGTGAAAATTTTGAAAATACCTGTAAATCTTTTGTACTACCTCGCAGTCCAAATTAAACGATTGAAACAAAGCCCTTTCTTTCCCCTCCCTCCCTCCCTCCCCCTCCCTTTTTTTTGTTTACTGCGGCTTTGCGACCGATCCAATTTGCCGGACGCAAAAGTAACGGGCCAGGAAACTAATGAAAATCGGAAACCTGTCGTCGATTTCAAAGCGGTCTTTTCCGATTTTATTTGCTTATCGCGTAAATTCGGCGGAAATTCGGGGCGTTAATCAACGGACTGCACCGCCATCCGTATACGTATACAATGACGACTGTGCAAACAGCGCCCCATAATTTTTTCGATGATTACTTCTATCGTTTTACGAGATTAATATTTTATTGACCGGTTTATGTCTATACATATATGCGGAACACATTTATATAGACGCGACAAATACAGTTTTGTAGCGAGGAATAAATTTTGTAGGCGACCGAAGCCGATAAATTTACATGAAAAAGATATTAAAAAAAATATCTCGGGCAATATATCATTTGTTATTTTAATTCGTTTTTACACCAGCTTTATTTTCTGCAGTTCAAATGGAAAGTAAAGGGAACATACAGGGTGAATTTAACAGTTGGGAATCGCTCCGCCTATTTATTACAGCACAACTATTAAATTCACCCTGTATGTTCACTTTACTTTCGACGAAAGAATCGCCAAAAGCCAGCATACAACTAATTCAAATAATAAGCTATATACCGATCGGGATATTTCTTCTTTTTATAAATTTCAGCATACAGGGTGAATTTAATAGTTGTGAAGGCGAGATACGTTCTTTTTAATTTATTTCATCAAATACACCGCAACCGGAAACTACTGAAATTTAATTTAAGAAAAAAATAATCGTGGTCAATATAACTATTGTATTTTAAATTAATTTTATACTAGCTTTGTTTTTCCTTGCAATTCTTTCTTATCGAAAGTAAAGGGAACTAAATAGTTGCGCGAATGTTTAGTCTTGGTAATAGAAAAAGACGGAAAATAACGACTTGTTTAACAATACCTTGCATGTAAACAAGTAAAAGGAACGTATAGGGTGAATTTAACAGTTGTATAACAATTCTTCTGTGATCTTCCTTTGACCTGCCCAAATTTTTGCGCAATTATTAAATTCATACCCAACAATAAAAATTAAATTTAAGGCAGTCACATAATTTTTGCTTTGAGCGAATTATAAAACAAAGACTGCGGAAAGAGTCGCTAGATGACACTTCAAAAGAGGGTAGCCGAAAAAACAGTTTAAATTTTTTTTAAAGTTTTTAATTAATGCATGCAGCAATACTAATAAGTACCGGGTGATCAACGGAATTCGTAATTAGAGGAGGCTGTGATTGGTGCTATTTTATATTGTGTGGTTGGATACACTGAGAAAGAAATAATAAATCGACAGTTGTCATATTTGAGGTTACGCTCGTGTTTTGTATAATCTTTATTTTATTATTTTATTTTGAATGGATGCTGGTTTGAATCCTTTTTTAGAATATTAGGGGAGGTTCCGTAAGAAAAATCAGTTTATTATCAATCATTAAAAATAAATAAATGTCACAATTTTGACATTTTGATTTTTAATGTCGCATTACAAGCTTGTGTTGCCAACTTTTTGGAAAATATCATAGCCTGCTTTAATTATAAATTCCGTTGATCGCATGGTATAAAAATACAACTAGTGGCATCTATTTTCCTTTTTGAAACTATTAAAATTACGGCTATGTAAAATGGCGTAGCTAGGTGTCGCACCCAAGGATCTTGATGAAAGAAATTCTATGATCTTTTTAATTGTTTTGCTTCGTATTTTTTATTTGTGATTTTTTTAAAATGTAAAACGTCTTAAAAACTGAAAATGGAAACTAGATGAAAACAAAACCGACGGTAACATCTGTTATTGTTTGAATCAGTTAAATCCACAGCTACCTATGAAAAATTCCGTTAGGTGGCGTACTCAAGAAACGAAGAAACCAACATCAGAGAGGGATACTCTGTCTGTTAAAAAGCGTCGTCGATGAATAATAATAAAAATAAAAATAGAGTCATTGACATCTTTCACCTATTTTTTTGTTTGAATCAATTAAGAAACATTCCGCCAGATGGGGCAACTGACAATCTGATGTTGGCTGGAAAAAATTTGAATTTAAAATTGATTAATTTTTGTACCCAAGCGTTTTAATTTAATTAATAAGAAGAATAAAAGTAGGACCAACGACATCTGTTGTTTAAATCAACTGCTACTACCAAAAAATCCGCTAGATGGAGCACTCAACTTGGCAGGATAAATTTCTTTCAATTGAATTTTTTATATATATATTTTTTTATTTATTCGCTTCCCTTTCGATGGTAAGGAAGAATCGCAAGAAAAAACAAAGCTAAAACAAAGCAGGCATTAAACTAATAAAAATAACAAAAAGAATATTTTTAAATACCTTTTTTCTTCCTTGTACATTTCATCGTACAGGGTGAATTTAATAGTTGTGAAGACAAAAGTTTTTCTTTTCAATAGAAAACTGCTAAAATTTACGAACATGTCTGTCAATACGTATATCAATTGTTTCTTGAATTGATTTTTTTACTTTCTTTGTTTTTTTGCGATTCTTATCATCGCAAGTGAAGCGATTGTACAGGGTGAATTTAATACTTGCGCAAATGTTTTAAAATAAATCACATATTAGTAGGAGATCGGAAAATAAAAGAGAACTTATCAATTTGATTAAAGAATTACGTAAAAAGTATAGATTAAAAATACATTTGAAAGGCGAAATTAATGAAGATTAAAAATCTATTCGTCGGAAATTTTCGAAAGTCGTCAAGCAACAAATAAATCCAGAAAATGCGCTAAAGTAAAGAAAACGACAATTATTTGAAGATCAAAAGCGTAATCGAGGAAAAAACAAAAGAAAATTAATATAGTAAAAGGAAGTCAAATAATATTATGAGAAAGAAACGGCACAAAGAAATGAAGAATTAATTAAACAGAAGAAGAAACCAAAGAAGAATGCTTATAAAATATAAAACAAGTGTAAGACAATTAAAAAAAGAAAAAAAAAACTAAAACAAGACATATTGAATGACAAAAGAAAAAAAGAAACTAAAACAAGACACATCGAATGACAAAAGAAAAAAAAAACTAAAACAAGACACATCGAATGACAAAAGAAAAAAAACTTCGTTTTTTTCTTTTTAGCCGAAGTTTTGTCGAAGGTGGAATGTTCAAGAGACTAACAATAATGATGTCACTCTTGTTACTTTGTTCATTTTCATTTCATTTTTTTTAATTTTTCGATTATTAATAATGGTCCTTCAAATTTCTTGAGATTCATCGATCTTTTACTTTCTTACCTGATCCGTCGTCTTTCTTATTTCTACTTTATTAAAAAAAAAAATTGTTCGGTTGTTTCCTTTCATGCTCCTTCTTTTGTTTTTTTTGTTTTGTTGCTTTTTTATTGTTTCGATAAGACGAGCGAGACAGCAAACAAGAAATTAAACGATCAGAAATAAAAAACGCTCTGTAATTCTCTTAGTGATTGGAAATACATAAATGGAGCAGTATTAAAAGAAAAAAAAAACAAGAGAACTAAATAGACATCGAAATAAAAGAAAAACGAAGAATATCGGACATTTTTGGATGGAATATTAAAAGTTTTCATAATTTTTCTTTTCTTTTTTGAATCATTCTCCTTCGAGTTTTTTTCTCTGTCAGTTTGACAGTTTTGAAAGACTCTGCGAGAGAATCGTCTAGCTCTTATTTTTCTTTTTACTTAATAATAATTCATCTTGTCTTGTCATTTATCGAAATTTTTAAGTCAATTAATTTTTATTATTACGTAGTTTAATTGCTTCGTTTCATGTTTTTTTTTTTGTATTTCGTTCAACGTTATCCATAGAATTGAATTAAGTAAACACAAAAGAAAATAAATTAAATAAAACAAAACGGAAATTACGATCATAATCAGTTGGTTTCATTTTTTTTAAATATATACATATTCCGTAGTGTTATTTTTTTCTTCTATTTATCGAATTAGGTTTTTGGTTTTACGTTTCGACTTTTCAGACCACATACTGTATAACTTTTTTAAATCAACCAAACATTAATAATAATTTGCTTATATTTGGTATATCTACGGGGTGTTTCACTTAAGCCGGCTTCCTTCATATCTCTCTATTTACTGATTTTACAAAAAAATATTCCAAATGGAATTTACTTCCCATCATGCGGAGCATAGTTTCAATCTAGATCGGTGTATACAGAGTGTTCCGATTAGTCAGGGCGTTACGTCACTTCGTTATTTTAAATAGAACATCCTACATATTCTTACATTTTTGGACTCTGTACTGAATTTCAATGTAACTTAGTTTACCACACGTGGGGTTTAATCGCGTTACTCAACTTTAAAAAAAAAAATAATCGCTGTTGCAGTATGTATTTCAAACAAACGTAAATATCTTCCGAACAAATGACGTTAGAGACTTGTGGTTTTGCAACTGGATCAGAATGCACGAGCTGATCTCCACAGAAGACTGGTTTTCCCTCGAAACAACATTCAGATGATTCACTTGATTCACTGATTAAATGGAGCCTCTGCGGAGGCAGAGCAGCCAGCGGCGCGTAAACAAAACAGCTTTGATCTCGCTCGAACGAGTGAGCAGAGAGAGATATCATCGAAATTTGTCGAGGAAAAATTGAGACGCGCTGTATATGACCCGCCCACCCCGGAAGAATTGTCGGGACACACGAATTCAATTAACTTGCTTGATTGAAAACAAGTATGCAAATTAGGTTCTCTAAGTCTGCAAGTCGTCGTTTGTGTCTATGACGAATAATCGATGGCTTTAATTAAGTTATTCGGGACGGTTGGCAACTTGCTCGCACGGGTCAAACTTTACTTTACTTTGTGACGATTTGATCCATTTGTACCGAAATTATTGAAATATTTCGACCAAGAGGGGGATTGCAGTTTTCAATTATGCGATCCTTGCCATCAGAATACTTTGATAATTTATGAAAAAAAAAAAAAAATTGGCATGTCATCCCTTATTTAACCCCTTGATTATGAGTACTGATAAGATTCTTGTATAGTAGTCGTTTATTGAAAACAGAGAAAATATGTATAAGAAAAGGTGATAGAGACGTGACGTCTGTGTAAAGGATCGAATGTTCAGTACGCAGAGATGCAGTAATTTTTTTAGAAAATTAAATATCTGCGGCTAAATAATTTTATATTAATGAATCATAACGTGCAGAGGGTCAAAGACAGAAGAGTGGAAGCATCCAGGCCTGCCAATCGTATTAACTCTGAAATCACGCAAATGTTTTCCCGCACATTAAAAAATTATTAAATACCGGTTGTCCAGCAATTGCTGTAGTCCTGGGGTTGGCTCGTAATCAATCATTTTTAACTAATTATTGTTTCAAATTCCCACAAAAAGTTACGTATATATTTAAACAAAAACTTATTCGTTGTTTATTAATTAACATTGGAGATGTTGATTCAACGATGCGAAGTAATAATTTACGTTCATATCTCGTACCACAGCCACTCAGGATTACAATAATTGTTGGACAGTGGTTCCCAACTTTATTTTAAACATCGACCCCTTACAAGGAAATAAAAATTTTCATCAACCCCTTTTCAAATTTAATTAATATTTCTAAAACAGTATGTGCAGATATACTAATAATGTTTAAATTAAAATTTTGTTAAATTTGAGACAATTTGTTATTTATTTAATTTAAATTGATTTCTTTTTTAATCGCTAGCCGAATCTCTTATTGTTCTATTTGAATTATCACTTTTATTCTCTTTTGTTTTTCGTTTTGTCTGAAATTCCGTCATTGTTCTCGATTCGATTCATTTGGTTTTATAGAATTTTTATCTTAGCATTATTTTCATCACCGATCGTCTTTTGTTTTGTGTTTCGTGTTGTTTTTAAAATTCATCATTTGATCATTATTTAATTCATTTTTCGTCATAATCAATTGATCGACCTTTGCTTTTTTTTTTAATCAATTTTATTAATTCGCTTTACTTTTATGTTTTAACTATCATTTTATTATATTTTTTCTTGTTTTCTCTTTCGTTTGATTTGATTCGACGTTATTTTGTTTTTTTAATTATCGATTGATCGTCTTTTGTTTTCGTTTCGTTGATTTCGTATATTTACGCTTTCATCTCGATGATTGATCGCCATTTTTGTTTCTGACATTCCGCGTTAAAAATTGACAAGTAGGTTTCTTGACGCATCTAACAGAGGGCACCTTCATCATCGAAACAAGTGCACAATGAATCTCTCCCGCGTTTCACGCAGTAAACGACATCATCATCATTTAAGTGAAGTGGAATTTTACAACACCTCAACAATTATAGCATAATTAATTTATGCACTCAATTAAGGATCTTTTTGCATAGCATACGCAGCATCCGCTTATTGCGAATCCAAACGGAAAGAAGTGCTTAAAAATTCCAGCAGGACGAGAAATGCGATCATTCTGTTTCAGTATGTCTTGTGCAAATTATTACTAATTATTAAAATAATAATAATTGTACTGCACAAACATTGCGATTTATGAAGAGACGATTTTTTTGTCTATACTGTTTTTTATTTTCTATAAATGCTGTGCGCAATCTCATTAGAAAAGTATTTTCTAAACTCGTATGGCTTTTAAGTCACTCGCTCGTACTCAAACAATTTCGGAACTGAGAGATTTGTTTTTCAATATTAAACATAACAGAGCGAGTTAAATTAAATTAAATTCGGGTTTTGATGTCTTAAATTTCCGATTTCTCCCGCAAATTTGTAAATCCCGCAAAATTTCCAGCACCATCTCCTTTTTCCCTAAATCCGGGAGATTTCCCGTTCATTGGTAGCATTGGAAGCATCACTTCTTCGAAGTTTTGCACGCGGCACGCAGCGAGCGATCGAGAGATTTAAGATAGGGCTTATGGCGCGCGGCGGCTGCAGTTTTGGTCTTAATTTATGCACTCAAATAAGGATAATGTTGCATAGTACAATTGTTCATGTAAAGCAAATTAAACAAGAGAAAATGACTGCAAACAAAAGATAGATTAAACGAGAAACAAATTTTTGGCGAGACTGAGAAAGAAGATTTTTTTAACAGGAAACAATCGATTACAAAAAAAACAAAAATCAATTACAAAGAAAGACAGATGGCTACAAACAAAAGATAATCGATTGATAAATTGACGAACAATGTTTTTTTTATAGTTTTCTGTTCATGTAAAACAAAAATAATAAAAGAGAAGACGATTGCGAACAAAAGAATGATTAAACAATAAAAAAATTTTGGACAAACTAACAAACAAAAATAAAAGTTTTCTTTTCAGTTCGAAAATACTTTTTCATATTTTGTCTGTTCATGTAAAGCAAATGACACAACAGAAAACGACTGCAAACAGAAGATAGATTAAACAAGAAACAATAGTTTGGCGAGACCGAGAAAGAAGAATTTAATTATTTTCATCGAAAGCGAAGAAACATGAAACGATTGATTACAGAAAAAAAAAAAACAAAGAAAGACAGTCGGCTACGAACAAAAGATAATCGATAATTGACGAACAATGTTTTATTTACAGTTTTCTGTTCATGTAAAGTAAAAGATATAAGAGAAAACGATTGCGAACAAAAGAATGATTAAAGAATAAAAAGAAGCTCGGACAAAGTGAGAATGTAATTATTTATTTCCGTTGATAAAACGATGATGAATAATGTTTTCTTTTCACTTCGGGAATGTACGACAAAAGAAACAAGAGAAAATGACATGAAACAAAACATTAACGATAGAACAAATTTATTTGAAAAGATCGAGAAAAGAACTTTTAATTAAAATCAATGTAACAGGATACTATTCATCACAGAAAAGAAAAAACAACCAATTACAAGTAAAGACAGTTGAACAAAAGACATTGGATTAATAATGAATCTGGCGAATAGAGTTTTTCTGTTTCGAAGAAACAAGAATTTCTTATTGTACACAGATTATTATTGGTCTTAATTTATGCACTCAATTAAGGATAATTTTGCATAGCATACGCAGCATCCGCTTACTGCGAATCCGAACGGAAAGAAGTGCTTAAAAAATTCCAGCAGGACGAGAAATTCGATCATTCTGTTTCAGTATGTCTTGTGCAAATTATTACTAGTTATTAAAATAATAATAATTGTACTGCACAAACATTGCGATTTATGAAGAGACGATTTTTTTGTCTATACTGTTTTTTATTTTCTATAAATACTGTGCGCAATCTCATTAGAAAAGTATTTTCTAAACTCGTATGGCTCTTTAAGTCTCGCTCGTACTCAAACAATTTCGGAACTGAGAGATTTGTTTTTCAATATTAAACATAACACAGCGAGTTAAATTTATAATTCTTTTTCCGGTTTTGATATCGTAAATTCTCGATTTCTCCCGCAAATTCGTAAATCCCGCAAAATTCCCATTATCGTTTCATTTTTCCCGAAATTCGAGAGATTTTCCGTTAATTGGTAGCACTGGAAGCATCATTGCTTCGAAGTTTTGCACGCGGCACGTATCGAGCGATCGAGAGATTCAAGATCGAGCTTACAGCGCGCGGCCTTAATTTATGCACTCAGTTAAGGATATTTTTGCATAGCATATGCAGCATCCGATTATTGCGAATCCAAACGGAAGGAAGTGCATAAAAATTCCAGACTGTTTCAGTGTGTCTTGACCAAATTATTACTAATTATTAAAAAAAAAACAAAAACAATAATAATTGAACTGCACAAACATTGCGATTTATGAAGAGACGATTTTTTTTGTCATCAAAAAAAATCTGTTCTGTGCGTAGTTCGTATTAATTTATCGATTGAAACTTGGTACACACAACATTGAATAATGGCCGATACGATAACGTATCGCCCTCAAATATCACTTAAATTAAACGAGTGCGTGGTAATGATTTATTGTCAGCTTGACAGTGATTTAGCGTAAGGACGATCCGATAATTTTATTTTGTTACGTTGCCCCCCCCCTCGCGCCCGGATTCTTTGTTTTTTTTTTTTTTTTTGGTGAGGGGGGTAAGCAGCTTAACGCGATTTTAATAATTTTATTTAGGAGTAAATAATATGACGAGGTGCTTGCCCGGAGTATCCTGCGAATTAATCTCCTTTTCCCGGCTTCCCTGTCTCCCCCGACTTGCTTAATATTTAAGTGTAATTAAAACGTCAAACGTTCTTGCAAAGTTTATAAGGGAGGAGGGGGGGGGGAGAGCAGCGGCGTTTCACGCATCTGCAAGAAACTCGGGCACACCGACAATGAGATGAATTACTTTGTTGCGGATGGTTTATGAGATGTCTGACGCAAAAAAAAAACTTTAATTTACTTTCGCATGAATATTTTCCAAATGAAGTGGAAAATTCAATTTCGTAGCTAATTATGATTAATAGCTTCGTTTGTTTAAATTACCATCACCGTTCCCTCTCCTTTCTCATCTCAAATGCCGTAACAATGATAGATCATCGCTTATGATAAAAAAAAATGAACGTGTATCTACCTCTAATACGCTTAATAAATGGCGTCCTAGTTTAGTATTATGTTAACAAGGCGATCCCCGTTTGAAAGAGGATAACTGTTACAAGGGCATCAACTGATATATCATGAAAAAAAAAACAATTTTGAAATGCAGTCCGTTAGGATGCGTTAGTAACGCTACTAATAAATTAGTTTTGCCGACTCCTGAGCTTCCAGTAACGATGACCTGTTCCAGGTAGCAGTTCACATAAAGCTGTAGAGTCGCGATCATCCTAATCGAGGCCGTTGTAAGCTAACTGCGCTCTCATTGGCGCTGGTAATAAGGGTTACAGAACTGTGAATCGGTCTCGATTAGCTTGATCGCGACTGTACCTATACAAGAAATGTCTTATATCTATGTATCGAAATATCTACCGGCAAACTTGTCAATGTGTTGTTACGAATTTCGAGGTTCACAAATTATAGTCGTTAAATTTCAAAACACTTTAATTACAATCTGTCGTTTTACACAACTAAAAACACAATAGTAATGAGCTGTAACACTTGTCTATCAAATAACACTTCTACAAAATGTACTTTCTATTTATTGGAGGTATGAACCCTTCGATTGCTAACTTCTCACTGGCGGGCTCGTATCCTTTTATAGTAGATACCTGTATTCTGGAATGTACTGCAAGTGAATTAAAAACGTTTGACGCAAGATGGGGTGGCTGGTGCTAAAAATAGATCCATTTGCGCGTCACGGCTGTAACAGTATGTTCATTTTCATCAAAAGTCAAAGAAACAGGAAACAATCGATTATAAAAAAAAAAACAATCAATTACACACAAAGACAGTCGCCTGCACAATAAAGACAATTGGGTGGTTTATCAGTCGATTACACAAAAAAAAAAAAAAACTATCAATTACAAACAACAGACAATCGATTAATAAAATAAAGCGAAGACAATGTTTTCTTTTCAGTTCGGAAATACTTTTTCGTACTTTGTCTGTTCATGTAAAGCAAATAAAACAAGAGAAAACGACTGCAAACAAAAGAAAGATTAAACGAGAAACAAATATTTGGCGAGACTGAGAAAGAAGATTTATTTAACAGGAAACAATCGATTACAAAAAAAAAAACAAAAATCAATTACAACGAAAGACAGATGGCTACAAACAAAAGATAATCGATTGATAAATTGACGAACAATGTTTTTTTTATAGTTTTCTGTTCATGTAAAACAAAAATAATAAAAGAGAAGACGATTGCGAACAAAAGAATGGTTAAACAATAAAAAATTTTTGGACAAACTGAGACAGTAATTATTTATTTCCGTTGATAAATCGATGAACAATGTTTTCTTATCACTTCGGGAATGTACGACCAAAATAAACAAGAAACAAAACATTAACGATAGAACAAATTTATTTGAAAAGATTGAGAAAAGAATTTTTAACTAAAATCAACGGAACAGGAAACTATCCATCACAGAAAAAAAAAAACCAATTACAAGTAAAGACAGTCGAACAAAAGGACAATTGATTAATAATGAATCCGGCGAATAGAGTTTTTCTGTTTCCAAGAAACAAGAATTTCTTACTTCTTATGTTCATCTAAACCAAGAGAAAAAAAAGGGAACGATCGTTTGATAACAGACTGCAAACAAAAATATAAATAAATTACAAACCGAAGTAAATTGATTAATAAATGCGTGAACAAAAATTTCTGTAATCAATTACAGAAATCGAAATAACCAATTACAAACAAAGACACTCGACAAAAGATAATAATCGATTGGAAATATTGAGAAAAGATCGACGAACAGTTTTTTTTTTCTGTTTGGAATAAACAAGAATTTCTTATCTTTTATGTTCATCAAAGCAAGAGAAACAAGAGACGATCAATTGATAACAGGCGACAAACAAAAGAAAGCAACCAAGCTGGCTTTAATAATTGAACGAACCAAAAGTATCAAAGCAAGGACAACCGACCGCAGACAAAACAAATAAACAATTACAAACAAAGTCAGTCGACTGCAAACAAAAGACAGTTGATTAATAAATCGACAAACAGTGCTTTTGTTTGTGTGGAAAAAAACACGAATTTCTCATTTTCTTTTGGAACATACAAGTTTTTATGCTCATCTGAAGCAAAAGAAACAATAATGACAGGTGTCAAACAACAAACAAACAAAATAATTGAAGACAAATACTAAAGCAAAAACAATCGATTGTCAATATGTTTCACGTCACTAGTTTTTTTATTCTCCTGCATTTGTTTTGAGTCGAGTTTTTTTCAGTTTCTTCATATTTACTTTTCTGTTTCTAATTTTTTTGCTTTTCATATTGTTCTAATTTCTCACATTTCTTTTCATAATTATATAATGGTTATAATATTTTTTCATACTTTAATAGTTTTCCTTTGTTTGTTTTTCTCTGTTCTGCTTTTCTCTTTTCTCGTATTTTTCTACGCACAGATGAGCCGACAACGTTAAGAGCGTGCACGACGCAATGGCTAGATTTGTGCAATTTATTTTGGAAAGCTTTTCATGACAAGATTCATTTATACAGGGTGCCCTTTTTAAATCATCAGGCCCAAAGATTTTAGAATCTAATCGCAAACAACTTCGTGCTTTCATAATGCACTTAAAAGCACGGAAGTAGAATGGGTTGCCTACTGTCGTTTTTTTAAGGCACCGCGGTTTAAAATCCTCATCCTGTCATTTTAATTCCATCATTACTATTAATGAAAAAATGAATAAATGTTTGTTATCGCATTTGTTTTGAGAGAGTATTTTAAACTCGTATTTAAACGGAAATAATCATCTTAGTAAACGCGGTTTATTTCTTGGACTTAAACGGCTACTTTATACAGGCTGGTTCACAATAAGTATCCGGCACGTTAGGGGCGGGGCGTATTTACTAAGGCCATGTAAGCACGAAATTGCAAAATAAAATAATTTATCAGCGGAATTTGGAAAATCAGCCTCCGTTTTACTCGCAAATGAAAACCGTTTGATTAGCACCGTTGACTATTGGAATGTCTTTAAAATCGAGTCGATTAACTGTTTAGTTTAAAAAAAAATTGTCACTGTGTTAAGAAGAAACGAATGTTGAGGTAACTTATGGCGTTCGATGGGAACTTCTTGCTACGTGCTTTAGTCGTGTGATTGATGAATGACTCACGTACGCCAAACATTTTAATTTTTTTGTGCTCCGGCAAAAATGCAATTGCAGTCGAGCCTAGAAGCGATCCTCGAGGTATACCAAATTTTTGAAAATGTTTCAATTTTTACATTTTTTTCTATTTGAAATAATAAAGTGTTTCATTTCGTCCCCGGCCGGTAACAAGAAAGGGCTGTGTGTCACTTCTTCGGTCGACAAAGCGTTAAGACACACGGAAACTCGGGGATTAACATCGCACTATTTTATTCCGGAAATTTTGCATCTGCGGCAAATTTCACCGTGCATTGATTATTGACTGTGTTTAATGCAAACGTACGATTCAGATCGAGGTCACCGACGTAACCTACATTGCACAATCAGCATCGTCGAATACTCCCGAGAGAGTCATTTGCATATAAACATCTCATTAGTTATGATGTGGACGAAATTAAAAAAAAAACTTGTTATAGCAACTCAATTTTTTTTGGATCTTATAGATACGTATTTCGTGTTTTGACTCAAACCTAACGCATTCACTTTACAGCTGTGCGGCTGAACGCATACGTAATCTGTGCGTTAGTAACGCTACTTATAAATTACTTTTGCCTGCTCCTGAGCTTCCGCTAGTGACCTGTTAGTCCGTTAGGATGCGTTAGTAACGCTACTTATAAATTGGTTTTTCCGGCTCCTGATTTTCCACTAGTGATGACCTGTTAGTCTGTTAGGATGCGTTAGTAACGCTACTTATAAATTGGTTTTTCCGGCTCCTGAGCTTCCACTAGTGATGACCTTTTAGTCCATTAGGATGCGTTAGTAACGCTACTTATAAGTTGCTTTTGCGGATTCCCGAGCTGCCACTAATCATCTCCCCATGCTCACGCGTTTAGGTTACAATAAGAACCAAGTTTGTGTAACATCCCGTACAAAATTAATTTATTAAATTAAATGAATTCTCGTGGAAAATTTATCAACTTGAATTATACACTTTATTATCTTTACGTGAGCGATTAAGTCTTGGAACTATCTTTATCATTCAGAACAAATCGTCTCTTCTTTGTTCCCCGCAGTCTTTCCGAAGAAGACGATAAGTGAAACAGTAAATTTCCGGCGGAATTTCGGAGAGTTTAATTTGCTCCAGCCACAAAAGACACGCGTCAAGGAATCCGAAATAACTTCGTCAAAGCGCTAATAAGGAGCAGGACACGGAATAGCTCTCCGGGTTAAACGCCACTTACACGCCGAACTTTTAATTGGCGACGTTTTATGTGGCTTGTAAAATTAAAATCGCCCGCTTTTATTTACGTACCAGCTACTTTGTGTAACTTCTGGAAAGTGTCAGCAACTTCGAGGGGGGTCGCTTAAGATACCTACCTACCCACCGAAGCCTATGAGGCGGCGACGATAAGGTTTATCCTTTGTAGTCCTGCGGTGAAACGAACCGGAAACTGATAAAGCGCGGATATCTTTCGAACGGCGGGGATTTTTCCCGTATCAGCTGTTAACACGTGAAACATTAATGCTTACCATTAAAGCGAACAAAGAAACTTCGATTTGCGCCGATCTATAATTCAGTTATGGAAGGAACTTGCCGCGTCCGTTTGCCCCGTCCATAATTTATTCTCGTTAAGTGCAGAGAACTATGAAAAAAAATGGCCAGTTCAAAAGAAAAAGTTGCTGTTAGGCGGAAAATCGTCGAAGAACGAGGAAATAATGGCAACAAACGAGAACCACACAGAAACCAACAATTTGTCAAAAAAAAATAAATAAGTTTCATACCACTGTTAAATTTAAAGAATTACTTAAACATTTTGGTGGATTATTAAAATTTCATTGAAACCATGACACTTTTTAATCTAAGAAGAGCAGAAGAGGGAGAGCATCGTATCTTTCGCCAAGTTCTTCAC
The DNA here is from genome assembly GCA_036172665.1 of Prosopocoilus inquinatus. NCBI lineage: Eukaryota > Metazoa > Arthropoda > Insecta > Coleoptera > Lucanidae > Prosopocoilus > Prosopocoilus inquinatus. The sequence goes on from CM069873.1 coordinate 8,770,303, forward strand.
TAATACAGGATTAATTTTTAACAAGGCCTCCGTGGTGTGACTTCCTGTGCTCAAAAACTGTACAAGCAAATAAAACCCCCACAGGTGCTAGAAATGATTTATTTGAGCACTTATAGGTATGCACAATAGGGCCCCCGAATGATTATAGTTTAACAAACAGTAAAATAAAACATAATAAGGGTGGAACAAACCAAACAACAGAGAATGTGGTGACTACATTATTAACATTGGGGTCACTCGATCCGCGACCGGCGCGGCGCGCGGCCTCTTGAGGGTGGTTTCAAAAGAACGAGAAGGCGCATGACACAATATAAACTCAACGTGACCCGAAGGGGGTTTGCTAGACCTTCTTATAAATTACTTATAATTAATAATAATAATAATAATAAATAAAAACGCCTCAACGATCGAGTGGTAAGGGATTGGCCTTGCAATCTTAAGCTCGTGGGTTCGCACCCGCTCGAGATATTTCTCGGGTGTCCTTACTCACATCAGGTACCCTTCAGTGTCGGGGAGAAAATTCGACACTGCTACCCCTTCAACGGCGAGGAGGTTTGGAAGTAACAAAGCCATGGAACACTTTACGCACACAAAAATACACTTCCGCTCCTGAGGTCCTGACAAGTCCATGACTTAGAACCCCGTTGGACAAATACCAAACAAAAAGAAAAAGAAAAAGAAAAAAAAAACGTCTGAATGCGAATACAATGCGATAAAAAACAATTTATTTTTTATATTCAATATAATAACATTTTGAAGGGTTGAGTAACTCAAGTTGCCTAAATCAACCGCATTTTTAATGAACTTGTAATTAATTTAGGGCGGTCAGATGGTTTCGCTGCAATTTCAACACAGCATCATTGTTTTGTCTATTGAATTTCCTTTCTGTATCTTATTTATTACCTGGGAATGTTTCTGTCGAAATGAAATACTTAAAACATCCCCTGCAGCAAAGTAATTTTGTATATCTTAAATAATTAAGTTTCGAATTTCGGCCAGAATGGAGTTTCCTGCTGGTTACGAGAGCAATAAAAGAATTGGAAGAGCAGATGATGAAAGAACAAAACCAAGGAATTCAAGAACACCTGGTCGGCTTAATTCCTGCCAGATTCAAAGAATGTTCGTTCTGGAAAGCCACAAAAAAATTCGGAAGGTTCGAAACCAAAGTTAGTATATGGGAAGTTGCCTCATGAGCTTGAATTTGCATGCATAAAGTTGAACGCCCGGTCACCCTGGTGCGGCTTCTTGTGACGTCAGACCAGACTGTGGCGATTTTGATTGGTCGCGATCCACGACGCATGCACAATCGATGCCGTTACCATAACAATGCAACTATTGTGATGAGTTTAAATGGAGCTTCAGCTTGAACGGGTGACGTGTACCTGAGTCCCAAACGACAAATGTTGATTCCGCTCGATATTGCATTCCATGTAGTAATTTTGGGTCTAAACAACAATTAAAGATGACGGCCAGAAAAGATAAAGTCGAAGTTTTAATTAACTTGAAGTCTTCCCCGGCCATCGTCCATACTTGAATTGGCTTAGGTTGGAAATGCGTCTGGATGGTTTCTTCCTTTTTATGACTGCGTTGCTTCTCATCATTCGTCATCTCTCTGTGTAATTTCATCATTATTTTGTTTGTTATTTTTATATTTCTTTTCACTTTTACAGTCAATTCATGTCAATCTCTTCCTCTCCTTCTCTTTTTTCTTCTTCGTCATTAACATCATCTTACGTTTGGTTTAGACTATAATGTTTCCTGTCCAGCTCTTATCTACTGGGAATGTATATATTAAAATGAAACATCTTGAATCAAACACTAAATTAAAATTTCGCATAAAATATAGGATTGCAGTTCTGAAGCTCGCTTGGTTATATCAAATTCCATTGCATTCCGCTGTGGCTGCGAAGCCTCATAGATCTCAAATTTGGAAACAAAACTTCAAAATTTGGAACAATTATTCTTCTATTTAAATCAAAATCACCAATTGTAACAGAAATTGCTGTTACAGGGACATCACAAATGATTTCAACCTACGTGGCCACGTGACACACCAAAATGAGCGAAGAAAAATTAAAGAAAAAAAAACAACGGAAGGTGTAAACCCACGAACGTCAGTGACCAACAACGCGGCCCCTTAGTTTTCTCAGTGTTGCCGCTTCTGAAAAAATAAAACCTAATTCAAACTGGTCACGTGGATTTAAATCATTTCTGATGTATTACAGTTGAAATCCACCCCGAATCGTTTTCGGCAACAGCGCCTCCGCGTTGGTTTAGATAGGTAACGCGGCAACGTCGCTTTGCTTGCCGGAAATGATTTTTGTGCCGCCTGTGAAATGCCAGCTTTTTATTTGTTCTTTGCTTCAAATTCTGACGTCACCTTTTTTAGATTGGTTTGGTCATTTTGGTACGTTTAAGCATCCGATAAGGAAGACGGAAATACGTTTTGGCAAGGCATCATTTCGCCATTATTGCAAGATACACGTTCGAAGCACTTGTGTTGCGCTATTGTCTAACCCTACGCTGAACGCACGAGTTTAACATAGAAGCTTTAAGTGGTAGTACGAAAAACAAAGAAAAAACAAGTTGAACGTGAATTAAATGAATTTTTCATAAAAATATGCCAAATTACCCTTTAAAATTTTAAGGTATGGAGAAATTGCTTCAAGATTAAATTAGTTTTGCAAATAGGTATGTGTACATTTTCTACATGACCTAATAACAGTTTCCGCCTTGCGTTTTCGCCGTTATACTAAAACCCATTCAGTTCTATTTCGATTCGAATACATACAAGAACAACCGCATTCGCATTATTCGCGAAAGATTACACTGTTAGGGCTTTGGTTCCCAAGCATTCCGGACTGAATGCAAACTTACACAAAGCGCGTAATGGTGGAATAATTCAATAATTTTCTTGACACGCCCGGCTCCCCCTAATTGTGTCATAATAATACCACCAACCACCACCAGCCATCCGGGGGCGGAAATTATATCCGTTTTTCTTGAATAGTATGTTTGTTTACCCGATTACACGGAGCAGTGGCGGCGGGCGGGGGGGGGGGGGGGGGGCTTAAGAATAGTTTCCGTCGGAATTCGTCGGGGTTTGTTGTGTGCATGTGGCCTGCTGCAAGCGACAACACTCGACTCACAAACCACACTATTTATATGCCTGCACTTTATTTAAATCTAAACTATCCGCAGGAGACTGACCTGACTTTTAATTAACTCCGGCGCGAACAATATGTCTTTAGTGTGCGGGGGCAAGAACGGGTTGGTTTTAACGTCCAAAGCAAAAGACCTCAAAAGTTACAGAAAAAAGTTTACTCTCAGAAATTTATGCTTAGCCATCAGCCACTCTACTTGCGGATATATAATAGTTTACAAAAATAAAAGTAAGTAGAGTGCTGCACAGCTAAACAAAAAAAAAGAAAAAAACGGAAAGCAAAATTTGACATTATGTCTGTCAGGCAATTTTCAGGCGTTTTCCTTTAGCAGTCCACTTTAAGAGTCCATTTTAAATCGCGGCGCCTGAAAAATTACAAACACGCAACCCATTTTACTTCTACTAAGAAAATTTGACAAACACGTCAAAATAAAGTATCAAACTGAAAAACGGAAAAACTGTCTCATTTTAGTGCATCTGTGGCAAACAAAAAAATCATTATGTTTCATGTTTTGTGTAGATAAGTCAGTTACTAAACAAATTTGACAGCCAAATATAAAAATGAACTGTCAAACTGTGTGACTGAATAAGTATAGACATAATTAATTTAATTAAACGTAAGTAGATGTTAATAAAATAGTTTTAACTCGTACTTCATTGTGTGCACTGTTTGCACAGGTTTTGGTTTGACAAGTTTGACAGTCACATAAAAAGCGTTGTGTCAAAAGATAAACAAAATCATCTGGGAATCTAATTAATGAAATTAATTTCACGTGTGTGCTTTGATTATGTTAATAAGGAGTCACAAATTTAAGTTAACAAGTTTGACAGCTACGCCAAATTCAAAAGAAACAGACGATTTAGAAATACAGTGTAGCATAATTTGTCGCGTTTCTCTTATTTTGACAATTGTTTCTGTAATAAGTATATTGACAAGCGAAAAAATGAAATTTAATTGTTTAACAATGTCAGTTTACGTGCCAATTAGGTGTCAAACAGTAAGGGTGAATAGTTTCAATATTGTTTTCAACAATCAAAATCATCTGTCAAACAAAACATAACGAATGAGGTGTCATTTGATCAGTCAATGTTTGTCAAACTCTCAAAAAACGATTTTTATTTTTTAAACTGAAACTCTTCTGTTTAATTTAATTCCTTGTAAGAGGTTAAGTTAAAAGATGCCTGTATTGCTTTGTTTTGTCAAGTTTGGCAGTCTTCGCTTTCAAATATTTTGACGGTTTTTTCTTTAGTATTTAGGGGCGCTTAAGTCTTGCTTGCACAAATGATTCAAATATTCTATTTTGTGAGGGTGAACAGTTTCAATATTGTTTTCAACAATAAACATCATCTGTCAAACAGAACATAACGAATGAGGTGTCATTTGATCAGTCAATGTTTGTCAAACTCTCAAAAAACGATTTTTATTTTTTAAACTGAAACTCTTCTGTTTAATTTAATTCCTTGTAAGAGAGTAAGCTAAGAGATGCTTGTTTTGCTTTGTTTTACCAAATTTGGCAGTTTTCGCTTTCAAATATTTTGACGGTTTTTTTTTAGTAATTAGGCGTGCTTAAGACTTGCTTGCAGAAATGATTCAAAATAGAATACTTTGAGTTTGACATTTACTAACAAGCTAAAACTCAATTGAACGTTCGATTTGGCAGTTTTTCACGTTAATTCTTATTTTGACAGCTCTGTGAATAATCTTAATTCAACCTCACAGAGGTAGCTTAAACATTTATGCTGAATTCATTCATTCAATTCAATTGAACGTTCGATTTGGCAGTTTTCACGTTAATTCTTATTTTGACAGTTTAAAATATTTGACAGCTCTGTGAATAATTTTAATTCAAACTCACAGAGGTAGCTTAAACATTTATGCTGAATTCATTCATTCAATTCAATTGAACGTTCGATTTGGCAGTTTTCACATTAATTCTTATTTTGACAGTTTAAAATATTTGACAGCTCTGTGAATAATCTTAATTCAAATTCACAGAGATAGCTTAAACATTTACGCTGAATTCATTCATTCAATTCAATTGAACGTTCGATTTGGCAGTTTTCACATTAATTCTTATTTTGACAGTTTAAAATATTTTGACAGCTCTATGAATAATCTTAGTTCAAACTCACAGAGGTAGCTTAAACATTTATGCTCAATTCAGTCATTCAACTCATTCAACTGAACATTCGATTTGGCAGTTTCTTACATTAATTCTTATTTTGACAGTTTAAAATATTTTGACAGCTCTGTGAATAATCTTAGTTCAAACTCACAGAGGTAGCTTAAACACTTATACTACTAACGGGCTCAAAGATCTTTGATTCGCACAGTATCAATCAGTTGCTAATAAAAAAAAAAACTTTGACAGCCAAGTGATGGTTGTCTAATTGACATTTACTTAACATTAAACAATTCTCGCGTTTTTATTTTACTTTAATATTACTATTTATTGTTAATTTTTAACACAATTTTCAGCAGGGCCGGAGGAAGGGTAGTCGGCGTCCTTATGCAAGACCATAATTTGGGCCCTTCTTCTAAAAAAGATAAACGAATTCACGTGAATTTATTCAGTTGTTTCAAAAAAATAAAATAAATAAATAAAATAGTGTGCATTCTTTATAAGCTGACGTTAGTGGTTGTTATAGCTTTTGAAATTGATAGTTGCCGGTTTTTGTTTTTTTTTATTTGAAAACATTCGTTATCTTTTCAAAATTTTTGTCGCAAAGTTAATTTTGAAAAATTTTTGCTCAATTTTAAATATATTTTTTTTAATTTTAATTTTTTTTAATACTTGTTTTAAAGTTTTTACTTGGGTAGAGAGCAGTTAGGTTAGGTTGGCATAGAATTTTATTTTACTTCAATTTTTTTATTGACTTTTAATTTTTAATTTTTTTGTTTGGATTAAGCGGAATCAAGTTCAATTATTGGGGCGAGTTTGGTTGGTCGAACTTCACCATAATCGTTTTCTCCAATGTTTTACATATTTTTTGCTTTTAATTCTTTGCATCTTCAGTGTTTTGCTTCGATTGAATACACTTAGCTTGAGTTCAGTTGAATATGATTGACCTTGACATTTGCTGTACTTTACTATTTTCACATTTTTGTCTTTTTTTTCAATACGTACATCCTCTTCTTAATTTTCTACTCGAGTTGAATGGAATGTTACTTTTTCATTGTTTTTCATTTTTAATTTTTTGCCTGGATTAAATAGTGTTAAGTTCAGTCGTTGGATCGAGTTTAGTGGACCTTAAGATTGTTAGAGCTGGGCTGAAAAAATCAAAAGTAAAAAACGTTATGAATTAAAAATTAAAAAGTCAGTTCAAATGCAGCTTAATATTAATCAATCTCAAGGTCGTCCCAACTCAACTAAACTCAATCGAACTGTATTCAATCGAAGCAACAAGTTTAAAAAAATTTAAAATAAAATATTTAATTAATTAAAAAGCGCTTAGAGTTGGGACGACCTTGAGATTGATTAATATTAAGCTGCATTTGAACTGACATTTTATTTTTAATTCATAACATTTTTTACTTTTAATTTTTTTTAAACTGAATCGGTGAGTGCATAGTCGTGTTCAGTCCAAATTTACTGTGTTGGGAAAATAACCAATAACATTCAAGATTTTTATTTTAAGTGAATTGCTGGCTTAAGATTCTTTCAGATAATTACATCTGAAGCCTCTTGAAGTCAATAATTACTAAAATAAAAATAAAAATCTATAGTAAATTATTTGCTGTTTTCTCAACACAGTAAATCTGGACTGAACACGATTATGCACTCATCGATTCAATTATTATCGACTCAGAAGTTTCACTGTTTCGTCGACTTTTGAATCGATTAGGTTTTGTTTTTTTTTTTTAAATAATTTTAATTTGAACGGAATTGGCGGAATGGGCGATGGAAAGTTGGCGACGATTGGGTTGGATAGAGTTGGCAATTTTATAATGTTTTGGCGCTCCTCTTGCATCGGCGCCCTCATGTCTTGCTTTAGCGCCTTCCGCCGGCCCTGACTTCCAGTTTGTAAAAATTAGATGATTTTTTTTGGGGATAGACGCTCGCGCCTGCGCGTTTCACCCGTTCATATTTAAACAATGCCATCTTGAGAAGAAAAAAAAAACAGGAAATTGTTTTTGCCTTCGACTCTAGATAGACGCTCGCTTTTAATTTTTTATATCTAGATTGGATGTATATATTTTTGTTGTTGTTATGACGATTAGTTAAATCTATTTTGCCTGAGCCCCGTCGAAAGTAAATTTGAAATCTTTGAGGTATTAAAGCCTCCACGTTCACGTGCTGCTTTTCAAAAGTAGCTTATCTTCAGATGAGAAGTTTTCCAGCAGCAGGAAAGGAAAACCTTTTGGATTAAGCCCTGCATTCACGTATTGCTTGTGAAAATCTGAAAGATTTTAAACGTGCAGCGGGATTATCTCAAATAAGCTTTTGAATTATCGGTAAACATTTCTTACAGTCACGATTTAATTATAGGCGGTGAATTATTTACGCTTAAAATTCATTCTCTCTCTTCGTCGGATTCACATCGATTTTGCGCTCCTCTAAATTTAGCCGGGCGTCGTGCATCGGGGGGCAAACTGAAACTCAACAGTGACAGCTTCAATGGGCCCAAAAACCCGAACGAACGAACGAACGAAGAGTTTCATGCGGCGCACTTTTACCACCGTTCGTCCGGTCGCGTCTTCCCGTGCGTCGGGACGCGCCGCGAGCACGTGTATCGGAAAACATCCCCGCAGGACGCCGTCTGGTGGGGACGGACGCGCTTGCTCTCTGAACCGGAGGCGCCGCTTGCATTTACTAAATTTCTTCAGCGGTGAAATACACGTGTCGCGACCAGGTGATAAAGCGACGCGAGCGTCGTCTTCGTCGGAGCGCCAATTAAACTTTTTAGTTCAGTGACTGTGATCTCAACCATGGAACCAAAACCGTACACGAATTTGTTCAAATAGGTGAGTTTTAATTAGTTTTTGGTTTGCTTGGCTAAGATTTATTTAAGGGGTGGCTTTTGCATGCTGCATGTAAAATAATACGTTATCTTATCGTTAAGCTTCAGAAAAGAAATTCGCTCAGTTATAAATAATACAGAACCAATTAGTAAAAGTTGTTTGGTTCAACGAAATTTTATCCAGGAATGATCTTCTTGACTTACAATACAAGAGGGAGTGCTTGTTGTCTTGTAATGAGGGCCCTTTTTGAAGAGTTTGCCTCGGCCAATAAATAAATTGGACAATAACATCTAATAGTTTGAATATATTCTTTTTTTTACTTGCAGTTTGATTTTATTCATCGGTAATTCTTCCTTCTTTAAATTTTCTCTAATTTTGCTTAAGTTGCTCAATTCAAACTCTAATGAATGAAATTCCTCTTCCGGAAATGATCATGATCGTGTTATGAGAGGGGGCATTGTCCTGTGATGAGTGGCGTCCTTTTGGGGAGTTTCCCTGAACCTGCTCCGGCCAACAATCCCCTTTTAAATTTACCCCCATCCTTTCAAATTTCTTTTTGCAAGTTAAGATGGTCAATTTTAATTTCAAATTTGTTTTCGATCTTGTCCAAAACTGATCACCAAGTCTCTCTTCTTTAAATTTTTTTCAGTTCTGCTGAAATTAGGTGAGGGGGTGATCAATTCAATGTCCAATTAATGAAATTCCTCTTCCGGAAATGATTAAGATCCAGTTATGAGAGGGGGCATTGTCCTGTGATGAGTGGAGTCGTTTTGGGGAGTTTCCCTGAACCTACTCTTGCCAACGATCCCCTTTTCAAATTTGGCTCGTTCCCTTTCATATTTCCTATTGCAGGAACAACTTGGTCAATTTTAATTTTAAATTTGTTTTCGATCTTATCCAGAATTGATTATCATGAGTTTCTTCTTTAAATTTTCTTCAGTTCTCCTCTGGCCAACGATTTCCTTTTTACATTTGCTCCGTTTCCTTTTATATTTCTTATTACAGGAACAATTTGGTCAATTTTAATTCAAATTTGTTTTCGATCTTGTCCAGAATTGATCATCATGTCTTTCTTCTTTAAATTTTCTTCAGTTCTGCTGAAATTAGGTGAGGGGGTGATCAATTCAATGTCCAATTAATGAAATTCCTCTTTCGGAAATGATTAAGATCCAGTTATGAGAGGGGGCATTGTCCTGTGATGAGTGCCGTCCTTTTGGGGAGTTTCCCTGAACCTCCTCTGGCCAACGATTCCGTTTTTGAATTTTCTCCGTTTCCTTTCATATTTCTTATTACAGGGGCATTGTCCTGTGATGCCTGGCGTCCTTTTGGGGAGTTTCCTTGAACCTGCTCGGGCCAACAATCCCCTTTTAAATTTACCCCCATCCTTTCAAATTTGTTTTTGCAGGTTAATATGGTCAATTTTAATTTCAAATTTGTTTTCGATCTTGTCCAGAACTGATCATCATGTCTCTCTTCTTTAAATTTTTTTCAGTTCTGCTGAAATTATGTGAGGGCGTGATCAATTCAAAGTCTAATTAATGAAATTCCTCTTCCGGAAATGATCGTAATCGAGTTATGAGAGGGGGCATTGTCTTGTGATGAGTGGCGTCCTTTTGGGGAGTTTCCTTGAACCTGCTCTGGCCAACAATCCCCTTTTAAATTTGCCCCGTATCCTCTCACATTTCTTCTACATCAATAATTTGCTCAATTTTAATTTCAAATTCGCTTTTGACTTTGTCCACATCTGATCCATCCATCTGCTTACTAAAGGGGATGTCAGAAATCTCAACTTTCTTGCTTGGAGAATAAAATCTATTATAGTCTAAGTAGAACTTTTGCTTAATTTGAAGAATCATCAGTCTGAAGGCTGTTGATGAAAATTGATAGAAATTGGCTGATGGGAAATCTTCCGGAAATGATCCTTGAGTTGTTAAAGGGAGTAGAACCGCCTCTTTATGTAATCCCCTTTTTAAATTTGACCCGTTTCCTTTTATATTCTTTTATTACAGGAACAATTTGGTTAATTTTAAATTCAAATTTGTTTTCGATCTTGTCCAGAATTGATCATCATGTCTCTCTTCTTTAAATTTTCTTCAGTTCTGTTGAAATTATGTGAGGGGGTGATCAATTCAAAGTCTAATTAATGAAATTCCCTTTCCAGAAATGATCATGATTGTGTTATGAGAGGGGGCATCGTCCTGTGATGAGTGGCGTCCTCTTTGGGGGAGTTTTCCTGAAGCTGCCCTAGCCTTTCTAAATTTCCTCCGTTCTCTTTCATGTTTCTTATCTTATCTTCAGGGATAATTTGGTCAATTTCAAATTCGTTTTCGATTTTGTCCTGAATTGATCCATCCATCCACTTACTAGAGGGGATGACAGCTTCCTCCAAAAATAATGTCAGAAACTCAACTTTCTTCCTTGGAGAATAAAATCCATTATAGTCTAAGTTGCTTAATTTGAAAAATATTAAATCTATTATAGTCTAAGTAGACCTTTTGCTTAATTTGAAGAATGATCAGTCTGAAGGCTGTTGATGAAAATTGATAGAAATTGGCTGGTGGAAATCTTCTTCTGGAAATGATCATTGAGTTGTTAAAGTGCGTAGGACCGCGTCTTTACGTAATCGACTTTTTTTACTCGATCCACCCCCTAACGATGTCTGTTTGGATTTACTACGACTTGCTTTCGCTTTCACTTCCTTGTTGAAAATTGAAAGAAAACGACTGATGGAAATCTTCTTCTTCCGGAAACGATTTCCTGTGGAATTAATCCTGGATGAGTTGTGAGGGGAGCAGAACCACGTCTTTATGTAATCGACTTTTTTTACTCGACCCACCCCCTAACAATGTATGTTTAGATTTACTTCGTTTTGCTTTCGCTTTCACTTCCTTGATGAAAATTGAAAGAAAATGTCTGATGGTAATCTTCTTCTTCCGGAAACGATTTCCTCTGGAATTGATCCTGGATGAGTTGTGAAAGGGAGTAGACCCACGTCTTTATGTAATCAATTTTTTACTCGATCCACCACCTAACGATGCCTGCTTGGATTTACTCCCTTTTACTTTCACTTTCCTTCAAGATTTATTTGGCTCTGTTGACGATCTTATTGAAAATGCCATTAAATTAGTTCTAAGTCGAAACTGACTGATTGCGTTGGACTTCCCAAGCCATCCCCTGGATAACAGTTTCGACGCTATTTGGGGCCTTCTCAGCTCGAGAACTTCGCTGCAATCAAATTGACCTGTCCTAGTTAACTCGAAATTGAGTGCACGTCGTGTTGAGAACAGTTGAATTTATTCGAGTTGGGTTTGGGTGTTAGCTTGATATTGAATTGAATTCGAAGCTTTTTTACACTTTCGATTTAACTTGGCCAATATAAATAGTCTCTTTCACTTTAATTCCATCAAAAAATTTTCAAAGAGTGGAACTCTTTCTCAGAATCTTTCTGTTGAATAGATTCGAACTTTCATCAACCTGCCGGGTGAAGCGTTTTCGATATACTGCATCTTTTTTTTTTATTATTAAATAACGTGTGCATTATGATTTTTGTAACCAAAGGCTAATTTTAATTGGATTTTCACATCGTAGAATGCGAGCGAGCCAGCAAGAACGAACAAATCGGCTTACACGTGGACGCAGGTTCTCCGGAAGGCCGTAGGGCTTAAGTACTTAGCAAAAATTCGCTCAACTCTTAACTTTTAAAACGTCGAAATGAGGTGAAAATGGGTGGAAATCTATTTAATATTTAACAAACTTCATCGCGCATGTCGTAAATAATTAATATTAAAGACGTTTTGACTTTTTTTGATCAAATTATAAGTGAAGAAATTACGAAGAAAAAAAAATTAATTACGTAATTTTAAAAAAGTTCGGCAAACTGTATGAATTTAAATAAAAAATAAACACTCAGAAATGAGGAACATACAGCTAATCTTGGGCGTTGTCTTAATGTTCGGTTAATTTTGATTTGAATACAAAACTCATTTATTTAAAGTATGACTTAAGACTAATTTATTTTAATGTAAGCCGAGCGTTCAGGTTCACAATCTTCCGCGTTCTATCTTCATAATCCGTTTTTATATCCTAGGCTGATTACGAGAAATTTCGTCGCAGAGAGAATTCTGTCGGTCGAAGCGAATGGGGGGCGTCTCTCGAAAAATATTCAAAATTGACACCGACAAGAAAGTCGAAAGTTGAATCTGTTGGATTAAAAGTAATTTAATTTTCATGGCAGTGGCCAGCGGGAAATTTAAATTGAAAATACCCTTGTGATATAGCAAACTCAGTAAATATTGTTACGAATTCAGATTCAAAATAGTAAAATTATTCTTCTTGACATAAGTCATCGGCAGTGGCAGCGATTGGGTGCCAAAATTAGGAGGGCAAACATTTGTTCTTATAAAGGGGGGGGGTTGAAAATAAAAAAAAATTTACTGTCTCGAGCAATAAATTACAGTTTTAGTTTGATTCTCAAAGATTCGAACCTGACTTAGATTTTATTAAAAATAAGAAGATTAATGTATTTCTTCTGAAGACTGAAAAATCTGAAGTGGCAAATGCCCTCCTATGTCCTCCCAAATCGCCGCCAGTGACTTATCGGTGATTATTATTATTATTATTATTATTATTACCTATTTAAGTGTGAAGTGTTTTATTTACGAAGGGTAAGGTAACCCCAAATATAGGCTTCAGTATTTATGATTACCAAATCAACAAGATCTTTTAAATCAACTTCCCCTCCCGCTCAATAGTGCAACCCCCAAATCTTATTTCTTTTGAAAACATAGTTTTGGTCAGTCCTTCAGGATTCGTATCCTTTCAGATTTTTTTTTTGAAATTTGAATTAATCTTACAGGGAAAGTTTTTATGTCGAAACCGTAAGGTGGAGTACAAAAAAAAACTTTTATCGTTCAAAAGATGGCTTGAGATGCTGAAAATACTTTTTAGATTTTTGCTGGTAAGTTTTGGGGGTAATTTTTATCTACAAATAAATATGCAAAAGAAATCCAAAAGTTTCACAAATTCTTCATTCTCTCGAAATGCCTTTAGGCTGGTAAAGAAACTTTCTCTCTCTCTCTCTCTTGTATTTGCCTGGGGTTGGCTACTCACCCTCAAAGATTTTTTGAGTTTTCAATATGAGAAACTTCCCTCGTTATTGGATTCTACCGATCTACTCGAATAGTTTTGGTCAAATAGTCTGATACGTGTCTGCCTGGTTGATTTATCAAGCATTTCGAATTCATCTTATGAGGTTACAGGGTTCAAAGGTAGTTAGGTATCTCTTGAAAGTAAAATCAAAACCTCCAAATTGGTTCTAGAAATGGCAAGAGAAGATTTTCCAAGTTGGCAAAATTAATTTAGAATTTAGTATTCACCAATGGCAGGCAAACTTTATCTGGATGAAAGGAATCCACAGTCAAATCTCGAGAGGAATAAAATAAACAGAAATTGTAGAAAATGAGAAGAAACTGCTTCTTTAATAATTTGGGGAGTTGCGAAAAAGGGACATGAAACACAGTCTGCACCTTTCTAGGAATTTTTATCAATAAATGGAACGCTTCGTTAATTTTCTGAAAACGAAAACCAGCCGTCACCTAATCTAGGTACTAATTTTCGAGAATTGTCTTTCCCATGAAAGATGAAGGATGTCATTTCATTGTTTTACATTGATTTCACCTGATCAACCCCGATCTGATTTAATCGCAAACGACTGTTATTCCTTCTTGTGTTCAGAGCAGGTAGAAAGTAAATTTGCACAAAGATATTCAAATAATCGAAAGCGACTTGAAACATCTAATTACCAATTCCTCACTTGATCAACCCCAATCTGAAGGCAAACGATGATTATCCCTTCTTCTGAGCAAAGCAAGCAGAAGGTGGATTTGCACGAAAGAAGATGGTCAAATAATTTTGCTACCCAAATCATAGAAAGCACTTGAAACATCTAATTATCAATTTCCCACTTGATCAACCCCAATCTGAAGGCAAACGATTATTATCATCCCTTCTTCTGAGCAAAGCAAGCAGAAGGTGGATTTGCACGAAAGAAGATGGTCAAATAATTTTGCTACCCAAATTATCGAAAGCACTTGAAACTTTTAATTATCGATTTCCCACTTGATCAACCCCAATCTGAAGGCAAACGATGATTATCCCTTCTTCTTCTTTATCTGAAGGCAAAATATTATTATCCCTTTTTCTGAGCAAAGCAAGCAGAAGGTGGATTTGCACGAAAGAGGATGGTCAAATAATTTCGCTACCCAAATCATCGAAAGCACTTGAAAGTTCTAATTATCAATTTCCCACTTGATCAACCCCAATCTGAAGGCAAACGATGATTATCCCTTCTTCTTCTTCTTTATCTGAAGGTAAAAGATTATTATCCCTTCTTCTGAGCAAAGCAAGCAGAAGGTGGATTTGCACGAAAGAAGATGGTCAAATAATTTTGCTACCCAAATCATCGAAAGCACTTGAAACTTCTAATTATCAATTTCCCACTTGATCAACCCCAATCTGAAGGCAAACGATGATTATCCCTTCTTCTGAGCAAAGCAAGCAGAAGGTGGATTTGCACGAAAGAGGATGGTCAAATAATTTTGCTACCCAAATCATCGAAAGCACTCGAAACTTCTAATTACCAATTCCTCACTTGATCAACCCCAATCTGAAGGCAAACGATTATTATTATCCCTTCTTCTGAGCAAAGGATTTGCACGAAGGAAGATGTTCAAATATTTTTTCCCTATCCAAATCATCGAGAGCACCAACTTCTGCCTCCATCTCCCTCCCCCATCCACTGCGCACGTTTCGAAAATAAAAAACTTCCAGTTTGATGTGCGATGTGAAATATCAAGAAACTCGCACGAGTTAGAAAAAAAAAACGTTTGTAGAAGTTCATGCATAATTTATGTTTACCTGCAGCTTAGGCTTTTCACTCTTTATAAATAAAGCTCCGTTTCATTGATCGCTGTGCGTATATATTTTCCTCAAGGCCGCACGCAGCTTTTCGTACTTTAATACTGCAAAATACTTACTTATTTACGATATTTCTCCGTTTAGGACACTCGCATTCCAAGTCCTCCACTGACTTTTTTCTTTTTCTTTTTTTTTGCGCGCGAAACTCTTGAGGCCATTCATTTTTTGATAACTATTTCTTATGTGCCCACACCATGTTAACTTTTTGTTTTTTATTATTATTTTATTAGCAGTTTTTTGTTTTTTATTATTAAGTCATGTCATCCACATTTTTACTTAAGCCTTTCCTAAAGGAAAGACGATAGTTTAGAAACAAATATTAATATTAAGACATAAACTAAAGGAAGCCCAGGTAACCAGAAATGCTTTATAAATATTTTCAAGAGTCTAATAAAGCATTCGTGGTTACTTGGGAGATAACGTAAGTTAAAAAACGTTGCAGTTTTGACTTTACGTTTCTTTGAGTTATGTGTGGATAGCTTCATCAAGAGATCAAAATCTACACCTGTGTTGGTCAGAAATCGTTTAAATATGCCCAGTTCAGTGGAGAGGGTCGTGGGCGAGAGCCCGGCTAACAAGTAGCCAAACCCGGGCGCCACCTGACATAAAATGATTTACTTATCTTATTTAAAGTTAAGTTTTCTTGGGTAGAGTTAAACGGACTTGGGGTATATTGGGCTAAATTTTTGAATTTTGAGCTTTTCAAGTTTTGAAACCCGAGGTTTTAAACTTTCTTAGACTTAGTAGAGTTAAGCTAAGTTAAGTTCTGCAACAAACACTTTCTCTTTCATTTCTTTTATTAAATTATTCAATTCTTTCTTAAAATATTATTTCGCTTTTGCACACGAACAAGAGCTGACCCCGTTTCACACGAACACATCCTTCAGGCCTCGTCTCGAATAAGCAATTACGAAGTCGCGTGCTCATTGGAAAAAAGAAATTTCGCGAACGTGCCGACGACGTGAAAATATTTCGTCCTCGGCGAACTCTCCGTCGCCTTATCTAACAAAAAAAAATTCAATTTCGCGCGCGCACCTCCGCGGAAACGAAACGTTGGAAATTACGAAAAAATTGTTAATCGATACCGCCTGAGGCTATATTTAGCAGGTGGTCAATGCAAAGGGGACGACAACCACACCGAAAATGTGATCTGAGTAATTTCATAGTGTTATTAACTGCTCGATTACAATTAAACAAAAAAAAGAAAACAATTCTACTGGCACATGGTGGTAATTCATAACTAATTACACTCTTAATTATGTGCAATACAAGATTTTGATTTTCGGAACACACCGATGTGACTGTCATATACGGCGAATCTCTGAGAATGAAAGCTGTGCTAAAAGAACGAAGTTTTAGGTTCACTTGCAATCCTGGACGTTCTTGTATAATAAATAATTCAAATAAATTGTCTCAGTATGAAAATGAGGAGGCCATTTTTCTGTTTTCTATGACAGTCGTGTACGGCGAATCGCTGAGAATCACAAAAAATAGCGTTAAAAGCTCCATAGGTATTTGTAGAGTAATTTCTGATATTCTGAACATGTGACATCCATTTCTTTTCTTCATTAAGAATCACCTTACATAACCGTCGCGCGCAATTTATACTTTCGTCCTTCGAGCAGGATATTTATTTTGTTTGTTCGTCCTCTGCTAGAGACAATAATCGATGACGACGTGTTTTTCCCGTTTTATGGACATCTACGTGGCCGATATTAAGAGAAGATGAATCGCCGTAAGTCACACTTAATTAAATTAAGTTCGAAATCTCGGCTCCGACGAGCTCTCCTCATCGATACGTTCCGCAAACAAGGAGGAGCAGGATGGCTGCCGCGTGTGTTTATTATTTTACGTTAATTTTTAATTTTTTATGTATTTAAATTTTGATAATAGACAAAGAGCACGAAAATATTTGGGAGAAATAGAATGAGGAAAAACCCACGATCATCTCCACTGAGCTGGGCATATCCAAACAATTTCAGATAAAATAGTCCAACTATCATTTCCTAATTCTTGATCTGTATTTTCAATCAGCATTAAACCAAACCTTTTCCTTAACTAATTTTGTTTCTTCCAAACATTTTTGCGCTATTTGTTTTATTTTCTGTGTTATACAGGGTGTTCTTTTACTGTGTGCAAATAAAAAACTTCAGTATAAGTACACGAAATGGTACCTTCTGCGGGTATTTTTTGGTGGCTACCGTATCATGACCACTTGTTTGGAACTGCTGTTCATGTGAGAGAAAGACAGCAAGGTCAACTTCGTCTTCCTCTCGGTATGAACACGCCCACCGATACTGCACTCGATCTTCAACCCAGCGTTTCGTAATAATAATCTGATATTGTTTATTAATTATTTTATTTAAAATTTTAATTCACTAAGTGAAGTAATATGTTTTACGATATCAACTATCGATGAATAAATCAACCAACTTGACACTTCTGCCTCCACCTCCCTCCCCTATCCACTGCGATGGTTGAAAATACAGAGCAAGAATCAAAAACCCACGACCATCTCCTCTGAGCTGGGCATATCCAAACAATTTCAGGTAAAATCGTCCAACTATCATTTCCTAATTCTTGATCTGTATTTTCAATCAGCATTAAACAAACCTTTTCCTCGTTCTGTTTCTTCCAAACATTTCTGTGCTATTTGTTTTATTTTCTGTGTTATACAGGGTGTTCTTTTACTGTGTGCAAATAAAAAGCTTCACTATAAGTACACGAAATGCCACTTTCTGCGGGTATTTTTTGATGGCTACCGTATCATAGCCACTTGTCTAGAACTGCTGAAATGTGAGAGAAAGACAGCAAGGTCAACTTCGTCTTCCTCTCGGTGTGAACACGCCCACCGATACTGCACTCGATCTTCAACGCAGCGTTTCGTAATAATAATCTGATATCGTTTATTAATTATTTTATTTAAAATTTTAATTCACTAAGTGAAGTAATATGTTTTACGATATCAACTATCGATGAATAAATCCGAAAATTTGTGCAGCAGTTAGGCAAGCGCTTCACCCTTTTACGTAAATAAACTTTTTATGTAATCTCGCTGCTAGCTATGAAAGTATTACTACTTACGGTCCATGGAAATAAACTAAATGTCAAATTTTGGTAAGTCTATTAAAAATAATACGGAATAAGAAATTACTATTTGTTTGTACTTCGCTTTTAATTAGTTCGGCAGTTACGAACCACAGCTTCTTCAATTGCACTAGTTTTTAATTTAAAAATACTTAACTTGTAATTACTTGCAGTGAAGTTAATTTGAATAAATCCAGCAATCCAGGCACATTGTAAACGTTTTGATTGACCAGCTGACCGGGGCGGCTGATTTACGTCTCTCGTGCTCAAGATCAAGTGAAGTACTGATCCTGACTCACTTCGGTTGCGGGTCGTATTTGAAGAGGCGCCCGCGTTCCACTTTTAGCTATGCCAGCAGTTCTCAAACGGTTTAATGAAAATCTGCCACTGCATTTTTCTCGAAAACTATTAGATTATTTTGTTAAGAACATATGAGTTCCATCGTTGCCATTTATGGTGATATATTAAAAGAATACCCAGTATATGTAAATCGAAAGGAGAAAATAGAAAAAGGTCGTAGAAAGCATTAGTATTAAAAGCGATGTAGCCTTTAAATTTAGTGCTTCCCTTAAATTATTAACGATCAAAGCACCCAAATCAAGTCAAATCCGGTTTAACGACGTTGTAATTTCTGGAATGTGATCATTCCACCGCGGTCGGTTAGTTTAGTGCGCAATTCGTCACCGTGACAGTAAACTACTTTAATATAAGGAATTCAATTAAACTATGGCCGTTTAAGGAGCGACTATGCGCGGATTATGGCTTGAATTTAGTTCTCTTGTGCTTGACACGTTAAATGTCAAGGTGAAAGCGGCGGTTAAGTCCTCTTCCTCGGATGCGCAAACTTTATTTATCCGCGCGTTAAAACTTGCCTTTATTATGCAAGCGAGTGGTGGCGATAAGTTTGCGCGAATGACGGCGTGAAAATGTTTATTTTCCGCGCTTCTTCTACCACCGCCGCCGCCGCCGCCGGTAATTGGGCGATTCATTTGATCGACCGTAAACGGACGAGACGGTTTATTTAAATTCAAGTAAAAAGTAATTTGCTTGCTTTTACGGAGCGTGAAACAGTCAAACGATGAAAGAAATTGGCCAAATTAGAAATCAAATAATGTTTGGTGACAAACAAACAATTCGTTTTGCATTCAAAAAGACGCCGACGAGCAACTTTGTGTTCGGCGGCGAATAAAAATGAGCGACGCGGCGGGCGGGGAAACCCGAACTGCCTTAAAAGGTATCGGCTTCTCGTTATTATCCTCGTAGACGGCGCAAATCAAAAAGGCAGCGAGCGTCAGGAGGAAATTGGGCGGCCGATTTTTTTCAAATCAGTTTTAAATTAGTTGGAAACAAATCGGGGGTTGTTTTATTGAAAGATTGATCGATTATTTTCGCGCGAAAGTTCGAAATGGGTAATTAGGGGAAGCCCCCCCTAAAACTCCGCGCCAGTCAGAGTCGAGAACAGTAAATTACTCTTACGCCGATTACGCTCAGTGAAGAAAGGGGCGGATTCCAGATCTTATAATGAGCTTTGCTCTTGACGTTAGTACATTGATTTTAACTGAGCTTAAAAGAGAACCTCGCAGGGAAGCAATTGTAAATTAGGCTTTGTGATAGGTACCCCTAACACGCGCGTCTCTAGGGGCTCCAGTCACAGCTTAGCCTGAAGTTCATGGCTTTCGGATGGGCGAAGAGAAAGGGCGAATCGCCCTTTCTCTTCGGCTTTAACTGAGCTTAAAATTGAACCACGCAAGGAAGCAATTATAAGCCAGTCTTAACATACCCTTGGACACTCTTTCTAGAGGTTGCGGTCACGACTTAGCCAGAAGGCCAGAAGATATTCAGCTTCCAGAGGCGAACCACTCTTTCTCTCTTTCTTTGATTGAAAACTTAGAAGAAATGAATGCTGTGGAAGCAACCAAAAAACCAAACAGGCCAAAGAGAAGACCAAACACCTTAATGGCAACAAGAAAAAGAAACGTCGCCAGTAGAAGAAGTCCAATAGACGCGGTTCCAACCGGAAGCCAGGAATTCAACCAAGAAAAAAAATCCTTGAGAAAGTCCTCCTGGAGAATAAAAGACGAAACATAGGCAGCGACGTGCCCCACTGATATTAATAAAGATGGCGTACAGCTGTTCCAGAAGGCTTCGAATGAACCAAACAACAAAACAAAAAGAACATAACAATCAATTAAATGAAAAACACAAAAAACTGAAGAAAGGAGCATAAGAAGGAAAAGGGGAGTGGGTGATTTATTAGACAAGTACGGCAAATTCAAAACCTATTTAGGCAAAAGTAGAAAAAAAAAATAATAGTAATAAATAATAACCAAGGCTAAATTTAGAAAGATCTCAAAGAAGGACCAAATAACAAAGAAGGTAATAAAATAATTCCGTAGAAGAAGTACTGTTAAATAAAAACCAGTTTGCAGAAAACTTGCAGAAGATTGAAGGACGAAACAAACTAACAAAAAATCATAAAAAAAACAAAAAATAATAAAAAGCGATAGGACATCATGATGTCCTCATCGCAAACCAGACGAAACACGTGTTCGCTCTTAAAGAAACGGTTGCATTGAGTGAGTGTGTGTAGTGTTCGTTTAATATTAATAACTTTTTTCTTCCGAATTCACGAAGAATATTTCACGCAATTTAGGCCAAAAAAGATTTTTCAACAACAAAACACTCTTGGAAGGGCATTACAAATTCGTTTCCGAAACGAACAAGGGCAGATACTTTACGCCCCAGCAAACACTCATAAAATATGCAGATCGTATTTACGTACAGTCAACTGAAACTTATGTGGCAGTGTTATTTCAACAAGAAATGCCCTGCCGCGTCTAATAAATAATTTCAGTTATTGTGTGGTTGAATTATTACTTCCGAAGGTAAAAACATGCAGAGCTGCCTACCTACGCGTTTCGGCTTATGATGAGATCAATAATTTTTTTTTATAACAATATACAGTACTTGTCACACCGTGAATGTTCGTGTGGGTATGGGAGAGATGAACCGTTAGCGTTCTCACTCTCTCTAACTTCATTGTTTTAACGTGTAAGGCGACGAGAGTGTCTGACAGTAGAATCGTAACACAATCTGTATATTACAAAATACAAAAAGATGAGAATCATTAAAACAAATCGATTCGTTGTTATTGATCGAATTGACCTATCAAGAATAATCGAATCATTAGCAAAACAGATTAATCAAACAATATAGTGTAAACAGGTTGCTTACTCTATTCCTTCATTTATTTCCGATTGGCTTCATTTTCGGTGGTCGGATTCTAGTTAAACGTATTATCTGTTAATATTTTGTAAACGAAATTCGGGCTTATTCGGATTTAATTCTCATTTAATTGTGAATTTCGATTTTGATTTGAGTATATGAAGCACATTCGAGAATTTAAAATACTTGCAGTTAGATTTGTCCGAACCATTTTGGCAACTGCGCTTACGGTTTTGGTTCATTCAGAGCTAACAATCAGTTCATAATACAAGTACAGAGAGATTCGCAAAGAACGACTTGACAGCACGATTTAAATTTATCATACCGGGTGCAACAAGTCACTTTGATACCGACGTAGGTATATGTATAAAATTCTTCCTACCTTCTACGACCTGTAAACAACCATATCGGCATGATACTGATCTACGTAACCTTTCAGAACCGGCATCCCTCACTTAGTTATTCTTTTTTCATTGTCTTAATGGTGTGATACTGATGTTTTCATAATCATTTCTAGCTGTGAACAATTTTTATGGCGTGATACTCACACTCTCTATACCTTTTCTAACTTGCTCCATTCTTGATTATGCTTTTTTTTATTATAAGAGGTCATCTTGATAGCGTGATACTGATATTCCACGACCGGATACGCTTACAAATGTGACCCTTTCGGTATCTATTACGACCCGCTTCCCCCCTTTGTTATTCTAAGTAGTCGTCTTATCAGCATGATACTGATGTTTATACAGTCTTTGGATGCGATGCCTTTTACGTTGTGTTTTCGCTCATGTATAATCCTTCTAAACGTGAGATATAATCTGTAGCGTGCTCCCCCGCGTCTTTTTTATGATAAACGGTCATATTGATGACATAATACTGATGTATACATAATCCTCAGTAATTTTCGATGCCTTTTACAACTTGTACCGCCCCTTTCAACCTTTCTGTGCCTTATACGACCCGCTTCCTATTCTCGGATGCATTTTTTATTATAAGTGGTCATCTTAACAGCATAATACTGATGTATACGTAGTGTTTGGCTGCCTTGTACTTTCCCTTTCTGATCATGATGACTTGATACTCGTGGTATAATCCTCTCAAATATTTGAAATCGTCTTGCAACTTGCTTTTACTAGCCTTGTTTATCATAGTCATCTTGACGGCATCATACTGCTCCTTTCTTTTCGTTTGTTTCGCGCCCCTTCAACCTTTCAACACCTTTCACGACCTGTTTTCCGTTTTCGGTTATGCTTTTTATTATAAGTGGTCATCTTAACAGCATGATACTGACGTATACGTAGTGTTTGACTGCCTTGTACGTTCTCTTTCCAATTCATGATGACTTGATACTCATGGTATAATCTCTCAAACATTTGAAATCTTCTTGCAACTTCTTTTTACTAGCCTTGTTTATCATAGTCATCTTGATGGCATCATACTGATCCTTTCTTTTCGGTTGTTTCGTGCCCCTTCAGCCTTTCAATACCTTTCACGACCTGGTTTCCGTTTTCGGTTGTGCTTTTTATTATAAGTGGTCATCATGACGGCATCATACCAACTATATATATATATATATGTATATGTAGTGTTTCGGTGCGTTGTACGTCCTGTTTCCTATCATGATGACAGGACACTCATGGTATAATCGTTTCGTACTCATACGTTTGATACCTTCCGTAACTTTACCCAGCCTTTCTTAATTCTCCTGGAAATGTCGTTTATCCACCATTCAAAGTACTAGCTCGTAGTTTCAAAATTCTCCTGCCATCTATTTATCGACTGATTGGCCATTTCATGTGTTGGCTTACGTTTCGCCGCCATTGTAATTCATTCTGCTGAGCGACACGTTGGAGTACGTTTGTGTTTTCGCTAATTTCGGGAATCTATATAAGTTGCGATTGCAGGTTTCATATAAACACTTTATCTGGCATCCATTGGGCTCAGCTGTCTTGCTGAAGTGTTATTTCGCACTTTAAACCAACGAATCACGAGGATTTAAGCGAATAGTAGGTATGCGGCCGGTAATTAATCACGTTGCACGATGAACCTCCGATAGATTTATCACAACTCATGCGTTCGGCGTAGGGTTACACAAAAACACAACAACGTAACGCAGGAAATGTATATTAATTCGCTTCGGATCACAACGGAACATATAGCCCACAAATGACACAGAAATCGGTCATACGTAACTAGACTCGAGAGGTTATTTTACAGAAAACGCGAAAGATCAGTACTGAACGAACAGCTGGACCTTAAGTCCCAAAACGATAAAACACTTCCATCAATCTCTATTAACCCGATTCTATGACGGTTGTAATTTAATTTAATGCCAGGATTACTTGCGCTTAACAAGGACGAAATGAAGTAAAAAAAGAGATGAAAGTGTTATGTTACACGATACGTCACTGGCTTCAATATTCCGTAAATAGAGGGAGTATGCAGTCCATGTTGCTTGAAATCAGCGTCGTTTATAGTGTCGCTTATGGTCGTTGCGTTGAGCTAACCGCCACCTCCCCTTCAGGCACGTGAATTTGGACTCGCCGAACGTAGAAATGAAATAGTACCTCAGGTATGCGTTAACAAAGGAACCTCGAAGGTATGGTACCCGGTCACCGTATCCTGAGCTGACACCGTTGCTCACAAATGTGGCTCTTCAATGAAACGAATCTGTCGCCGAAAGAAAATAAGAAATGTAGTACTGCGGAACGTGATTAATATTGGAAGAAAAAACGAGAAGGACCATCAACATAACCTAGAAACATGGTACAGAGTCCTAGAAAACAGAAATAATTGTAGTTAGTAAAGAAGATAGGCAGATAATGGTGACACTAAGCAACGAAATGGTAGTATAAGAAAATAAGTTTAAATACCAGGGAGTAAACACACAGAAGGGCGACAAAAATTTGTTTTACTCGTCTCGATTTACACAATTGATAATCATCTGAAAGTATTTTTAAGATTACGTAAGTACTTCAAATACGCAAAGGTAAATTCTAAATTGAAGAACGCATATTAAATGAAAATGAAAACCGAATAACGGGTCCCGTATTTCGTTTACAAAACCTTAACAGTAAACACCCGACAGAATGTTTAGCTTTAATGCGATGATGGCATGTCGTCAAAAATGAAAAGCGAAGCAACTCGGAAATAAGTAAATAAATAAATTTTACTCTTTTATAAGTGAGGGGGTTTTTAAAAACGTGAAAGTTGAATTATGCGGGGCTACGAGTGAAATAGAGCGTAGGTTGTGGCTCTCGTCTTGTGCAAAATCTTAAAATCGTGAGGCAAAAAAAAAACACTTTGTTTCCGAGACAATACAGGGTGAACCGAAATTATGTGTATGCGTATTACCCGCGTGTAACACTCAATCTCAAATTGTCTGCGAAAAAAAAATAAAATAAAATGTTTAAGCTTAGCCCAGCATTAAAACTGTTGATGTCTTACTGTGCGATAGTTTGTGTTAAGAAATGCCCGAATTTATTTGAACGAAATTCTGCCAGCCTCGAACAACATTGAAAAACGAAATATTTTTAAAAGCACGCGTCCAAGATCATCAGACTAAACGCTCCTATTTTTCGCGTGCATCTGCTCTATCGCTCTGTTTATTTAATTGTAAGAAATAACTCGCCGGTGTTTAATTTAATTTCCCAAATTGTTTATTGACTTGTTATTCTCACGTCCTGAAAGGCGCTCTTTATTCCGAAAAATCGCCGCTCGTGCTTCTTTTTCCCCCATGAAATTTTAAGTGGTTCGCTGATGGGGATGCGGGGGGGGGGGAGGAAGGGCGGGTCTCTTGTTTTTCACGGCCTGACAGGTCAGATCACGTTTTGAGATATGAAAGTGAGAAATAAAAATGTGTATTTCAAACGTCTGTTAGATGAGACGTGGCAAGTCGGGACGACACGACGCGACGGGCGACTTCCGCTCCGGTGAATTCAATCAGAGTTGCTAACTGAAAGTATTTAAATTTATTTTGAAAAAGGAAATCAATCGTGTTTTCCAAATATCGAAATCTACGAAGAAAAATCTACGCACAGGATAAATCTTTCGACTCTTTCAAATTTGTTATCTTCCTGGCGATGGTTAAAGGATAATGCCATAACTGACGAAAATTTGTGCACTTCTTTGAAATTTGTATATTAAATGAAAAGTAAATTCGAATAACGGGGCCCGTATTTCGTTTACAAAACGTTAACGGTAAACACCCGGCAAAATTTTTAACTTGAATGTCGTTAAAAATGAAAAACGCAGCAATTAGCAAAGTGTTAATAATAAATTAGATACTCAAAATAAAGTTAACGCCTGCAGTCCTATCTCAGCGTATAAGAAGCTCAGTGATACCCCTTAATTGGTCACATTCGGCTTCCAAATAGAAACAGTCCATAAAGAAAACCCTAATTAAGGAAAAATGGGTCAAGCATTACGAACGAATTTGCGGCGCACAGAAATCGCCGGACATAAATACCTGATTAATGAAGCTTGTCAGGCTTTGAAAAGCACATATTTGAATACATATTTGTTTGGCGTGGATTGCCTCCTCGAGTAAATCTCTTTCGATCAGACGTCTTTAAAGTATCTCAGCCCGAATGACCAAACAAAATGGCTGCAGCTACCAAAACAACGAGCTGCGTTCTATGCGATTAACGACTCGATTTTAACTTGGTCCTGCACGGAGCCCGGAATACAAAGCACCAAGGGAAGTCACGTGATCCAAGCTGACCAATCACAAAATCCTTCTGGAAAACTCGATTAAATTCAGCAAACGAGATGACGTCCTTTGCCTAGTTCTACCTGCAGCCATCTTGGGAACATTTTGCGTCATAACGAAATTTTAAACCGTCTTGATGGAAACCTGATTCCAGAGACATTCATTCCTAAAGTTAAAAGCAATTTGTTTTAATCCAATTCTTCGACGATCTAGATCTATGTACGTAGAATGAAGCCGTAATGTTTAACGGGTTTAATAACAGGTCCTTATACATGCGGTGTTCAACTTTGAACACAAAACTAATTACAAATTCATCTACTCCGGGTTTATCGTACCCCGTGTTATGCAATGCACCCTTAATATGTAGTTCGCTGGAATCCCACCCTCATTTTTGCGATTTGAAAAAAGAATATGTGCAGGTATGCATTTCCGCTTTGGGAATTCGAACGAGTTTAATTACACGGCGTACTTTAATTCGATAACGTAATTAATCCTGAGACTGATTCGCCGCCGTGGAGTTGTTGCAGAAACTCGTGACAAGTTTAGGGGATTTAACCGGCTTGCAATTTCCACGCCTTTAAATTCTGCTTATTTCTCGGAAGCTCTCTTTTAAACAGGAGTTTTACCAAAAAAAAAAAAAAAATGAAAATGTAACAGATTGAGATAAGGAGAGAAAAAGGGACGAAGAAATCTGTACACATCTCAAAAAAAAAAAAAAATGAAAATGAAACAGATTGAGATAAGGAGAGAAAAAGGGACGAAGAAATCTGTACACATCTCAAGGCCCTTCTTGGCTGCCTAAACTCCTTTAAATTAATTTCATTCTTCATTCCTCTCTACTCGCAATAAATAAAGGAAAATAAATAAATTAATTAAGCGAAGAAATAGGTGAAATCGATCGCTGTTCTAAGGAATTTATTGGACGTGCATGTGTCGCCTGGATGGAGACATAAATTCAGAGGCGTCTTGAAAGAGCGTGCCGGCAAATGGGGCTGTAATTTACGAACGATGGATAGCATTTACCGCGACATTTGCTTTGCTTCAATCTATTTTGTTCGCGTCTCGCTCATGCGCACCCCTGATTGGGTTATTAGGGCGAACTTGATTGCAACAAAATCGAACACAACTCGAAACAGTTACATACAAGCTGCAATCAATCTAAAAGCAAGATGAAATATAAAAGAAATCATCTTGAAATTATATTTCTTTCAGTTTTGTATAATATTAGTTTTGCTTTACTAAAGTGGCTCATTTTGATTACGGTCCGACTAGTTACAAAACTGGACGTTAATTGGTTCAGGTGTGAATTTATTTCTTTTCGAGCTCGGGCCGTGTATTGAGCAAAACTCTTTGATTGGCTCTTACAACTGTGCAACTTTAAACAGGTCGATTCAGTCCTCGGTTCGAGTGATGATACAACGATTTCATTCGTTTTGGTTGCACTTGTTAATGCCGTTAAAATTGGATGTGGGGGCGGGGCGGGGTGTTGTTGTAAAAATCCAATTGTCTCTCGACAAATTTAAATCAAATTCGCTCAAATATTTGCAAGAGTAACACGTTCCTACGGTGTTATTGAAATGCGAAACACAAACAGAGGGTGAAAGCGAAATTCGCGATAACAACACGTCGTCAAACATCGAGGACGGGCGCAATTTTAATGCGGGGTTTCACTCACTACTGTCCACCGCCGCGCCGCCACCGTTCGTTCGTTCGATCGACATGTGATGTAAACAAACAATTATTCACACGGAGAGGGTAAACATCCCCACGTCTGCATGTACCTATGCCAAGTTTTTTTTTCCTCCTCGTCCACACGAGACGAGACGCCTAAGAAAAATAGAAAAGCGATTTTCTCAAGAAGGCCAAGCAACTAAAGCAATATCAAGGAGTGATGATGCCTTCCTTAAAATAGCTCCTCCGTTCGAATCAATTTGAGTAAACGCTTCGATGAACAACCGGCTTATCTCTGTGGTGCAGGCGATGCATTAAAATGTATACATCGAAGAAGAAGTTTTAATGAAACGTCTGAATCTGAAGGGAAAAATTAATTAAAACCACGAGGAGAATATTCGATTTTCTCTTTAACTGGCTGAACCGACTGAATTAACAAAGGTCATATCGGAAGGTCTGAAACAATGAGTTTGTATCTCAGGAGACGACACAACGGCCAATTTCTATTAAAGGAGAAAAAGGGTCAGTGGGTTATTCCCAATGTGACGGACCTTTCAACAGGATTGTTTTCAAAAATTAATAATCTCTGCTTGTGTATTCTGAAAACAAGAATGTGAATCTTATCCGAGCACTTGACAAGCCTATTGCATCAATGGCTTATAAGAAGAAGAATCAAATTGGTATTCTCATACGTGAAATTAATTTCAAACCGACGAAACTGACCGATGAAGAATTTTTTAAAACATAAAAAAAGTAAACTTCAACGAGAAATATAACGCGTAATTAGGTTAAGAGGCTTCGACTCGAAAAATTCAGAAGACCGATTGCTCGTACGCCCCCGCACTACTTAAGCATTATTTCCTTCTAGATAGCTGCGCAAGCGGGGGATGTTGGATGTTGCTGTGCAAAAATTGTCCTTAATTGAATACAGAAATTAGGGGTAATATCGCAACTACTTAAGCATTATACCCTTTCAGATTGCTGCGCAAGTGGGGGACATTGGATGTTCCTATGCAAAAATTGTCCTTAATTGAATACAGAAATTAGGGGTAATATCGCAACTACTTAAACATTATTCCCTTTCAGATTGCTGCGCAAGTGGGGGACATTGGATGTTCCTATGCAAAAATTGTCCTTAATTGAGTGCATAATTTAGGGGTAATATCGCAAGTAGCGGAAGCTCGATCTCGTTGCTCTCGGTTGTATTCGCGCCGTGCGCAATTCAGTTCTTGCAAATGCGGCCGTCTCATTTCATTCTGACCTTCCTTGCACGCTTTATGAATCATTATGATTTAATGCGACTTAATTTTTAGAAAAGCATTGCATCTTTGCGCACTGAATATCCGAAGTTTTACAATACCTATAGAACTATCTGACTTAAACTACGTTTTACTGAAAAAATCGAAAATGTGACGTGAATTTGACAGAACGTGAAGGTTACGCGTTAGCGTCTCCCTTGATTCAAACTCATTGAATTCTATTTTTGTGTTTCATTCAATCAGGGCTATTCTGTAATATTGATATGCACATCAATTGAGATGGTCGTCAATAATTGAAGAGAACTTGTTACGATTTCATAACATTTCACGTCGATTGCCGACTACAAATTGAAGAGAAATGCAAATTACCTCGAGATCACACTTAAAACCGATTGCAAGTTGTTACGAAGCTATTTACAGAATACCGATTTTCCAAGGTCACTTGAAACCCTGCAATATCAAGTCCATATCAATGTTACAGAATAGACCCCAATATTACAAAAAGCAGCGTCGGCACTCTTGTAAAAAAAATAAACTGTGATTTTTGGGATGTTGTGCAGTCGCATGGAACTTAACAATAACATTTTCGATTGATCAAATTAAATTGCAGGGGACATAAAATTATAAATAGCGCACGCAAACACTCGCAAATTAAATATATCCATTGTTTCGCGTTTACTCCCCCGAAAAGCAAATATTTTTGGACGTTTGGAAGCACGAAAACACAGGCGTCTCTGTCACGTATACCTAAATGTAGTTTATTTAAGGACAAAATAAAAAAAATATATTAAACGCACTTCGCAGAAAACCTGTTCACAACAGTGACCTTGTATAATAAATTCAAAATTCAAAAAGTCACATAAATAATAATAATCCTAGTTTTTAATTTTTGACGCTTGGAATAAAAGTAATTCAAAACAATCACTTAAGATATGAAAACGAAAAGGAAAAAGATTTTAAAATATCGCAATTAATTAAGTCAGTTAAGGCGGAAACAAGTTAGATGCAGCTGATATCAAGTGACGAGTTTTTTTTTTTTTTAATTAAATCGGCATACAGGGTGATTTTTAATACTCTCAACAAAACGAAACCCGTAAGACAATCCATATAATAGGTCATGGAAAAGTGTAAAAATGCTTCTACGCTTCTTAGCTTTCGAAATATAATTTTTTATCTAACAAAGTTTTACTCTTAGAGGATTGTCATTAAGTTTCACAGTGTGGCCTTGATATCAAAATGAAGTATTTCGTATTACATTAACAGATGTCGCTGTCACACTCCTTGGTTGTTGCATCGCGTTATAAATCAATTTTTATTTAAATTTTTCATTTTTTATTCCACTTACTTTTTACTGCTTCTTTGAATTTATTGTTTCTTGTGCTTTTCTGTTTCTACGTTTTGTATCTGTTATGATAATAATAGCATACATTAATCTAAATTACACGAAACGTCAAAAAAAAGATAAGAGCTAATTATTATGGAATGGAATGAAAGAATATCGAAAGATAATAAAAGTGAAAAGCGAAAAAAAAACTAGAAAACATTAATTACAATGTCATTTTGTATTTCTCAATTTTTTGTTTGTTTATTTTTTATATTACGTTGCACAACCGTGTTTTTTTTTATTTTGGAGCTCCTTGATGTTTTATTGTTTGCGCAGGAGTGCTTATCATTTTTCATTTGTTTTGTACTTTGTATTTTTTTGTTATTTACTTTCCTCAATTTTCACGTTGTTTCATCTTTCAGTCGCTTTTATTAATTTATTGTATTTTATTCTGGCATTTTTAATTTTTGTAATTTTTTAAATTCTCTTTTTTTGACGGTGATGATTGTGGTAAGAAATATTTCTTTTATTTATCTTTTTACGCTATTTAAGTACCCTTAAATTTCAATTCTTTAATTATGTGTTTTTTTTATCAATGTTTTCTCTTATATTTCGTTTTCTTTGTTTTAATTTTCTGTTGATACTTTTGATTAGAAAGAAACGTTTACAATCGCGCGAGATCAAACTTATTAATTATTGTTTATTAATTATTGTGAGTTTTAATTTCGCGCTGTAATATTTCCGCACCTTTTATATTTCTTTTGCGATCGTCATTTGTTTCATCGCCTCTTACCGTTTGAGAGAATTTTTCTTTCAGTTTTGTTTATTTGGTCCACAATCTTTGAATTTATTCCTTGTCATCTGTTTTTATTACTTTTTTCGAAAATTTTATTCTTATTTTATTTTTTTTTTCCATTTCAATTGTGTTTCGGTATCGTCGAAGATGTTTTTGTTTTCTTTCCTGTATTTCTTTCCTTGCCTCTTTTTCCCCGTAATTGTTGCGATTGTCATTTGCTTTCCCTTTTCCTCTTTTTCCAACTTTCTTTGGGAATTTTATTTCACTTGTTTGTTTCCGTTTCTGGATTGTCGAAGATGCTTTTCCTCGTTCTTCCTCCGTTTTTGATCGTTTCCATATTTCTCTCTTTGTTTTCGTAAATTTTGCGATTGTCATTTGTTTTAATTTTTCTCTTTTCGGGAATTTTATTTAATTGCATTGTCTCCATTTCATTTGTGTTTCTGAATCCGTCGAAAATGTTTCTCTTTTCTCTTTCTGCAAATTGATTGTTTCTGTTTTTCTTACTTTGTCTTTTCTTTTTGGTAAATTTTGCGATTGTCAATTTCGTTTCCCTCTTTTTCTTTCTTACTTTCTTCGAGAATTTTATTTAATTTCCTTGTTTCCGTTTCAATTCCGTTAGTGAATCCTCGAAAACGATTTTCCATTTTTTCTTCCGTTTTTGCTTGTTTCCACAATTGTCTCTTCGTCTCTTCGTTTCCGTAAGTATTGTGATTGTCATTTGTTTTCATTTTACTCTTTTATTTTTCATTCTTTCTTCGGGAATTTTGTTTAATTGGTTTGTTTCCATTTCAATATTTATTCTCTTTTTTCTCTCTGCATTGATTTTTTCCATTTTTCTTCCTTTGTGTTTTTATTCTCGTAAATATTGCGATTGTCATTTGTTTTCCTTTTTCTTCCTTTATTATTTATTTGTTCGTCTTTTTTCTACTTTATTAATTTAATTGAATTTTTATTTATTATTTATTTATTCGTTCATCTGTTTTTCCTACTTTATTAATTTAATTTTATTTTGTTTCCATTTCAATTGTGTTTCTTAATGATCAAATTTTAACAGTTGTATAGCTTGACTGGTGATTATCTAGCATTGATGATGATCAAGGTTCTTTTTTTTCTCTCTCCTTATGATTCCATTTTTCTTTCTTTGTCTCCTTTTTCTCGTAAACATTGCGATCGTCATTTGTTTTCTTTTTTCCCGCCTTCACCATTTATTTACTTGTTCACCTGTTTTTCCGCTTTATTCATTTTATTTTATTATTATTTTAATATCATTTCAATTGTGCTTCTGAAGGATCAAATTTTTACAATTGTCTAGCATAATTTACCTACTTCTGCTTAGCTCGCAGATCAAAGTCATTTTCAGTCTAGGAAACATAAATGGAATTTCCGTTTTAATAGAGGGAATTTCATGCTGACAAATAAAACCAAGTGTTCTTTCGTCTCTCTGTATTTGATTGTTTCCATTTTTCGTTCTTTGTCTCTTTTTTCTCGTAAATATTGCGATCGTCATTTGTTTTCATTTTTCAACCCTTTACCATTTATTTATTTGTTCATCTCTTTTCTATTGATTTTATTTTAATTTTATTTTCATTTCATTTAAGTTGTGTTTTTGAATGATCGAATTTTTACAATTGTCTAGCATGATTTACCTACTTCTGCTTAGCTCGCAGATCAAAGACATTTTCAGTCTATCAGACATAAATAGAATTTCCGTTTTAATAGAGGGAATTTCATGCTGACAAATAAAACTAAGTATTCTTTCCTCTCTCTGTATTTCGTTGTTTCCATTTTTCTTCCTTTGTCTCCTTTTTCTCGTAAACATTGCGATTTTCATTTGTTTTCCTTTTTCCCGCCTTCACCATTTATTTACTTGTTCATCTGTTTTTCTGCTTTATTGATTTTATTTTAATTTCATTTCAATTGTGCTTCTGAAGGATCGAATTTTTACAATTGTCTAGCATAATTTACCTACTTCTGCTTAGCTCGCAGATCAAAGTCATTTTCGGTCTATGAAACATAAACTTAATTTCCGATTTAATAGAGGGAATTCCGAGCTGACAGATGACATCAAGTCGATTTCAGATTTAAGATTTCTCTCCTTTCTAAGGCCCGTGTGACACCTTGCAAGATTTGTTACGAGTCTTGCGCAAAGTGACAGAGAGGTATCGATTCAACCAACGAACATTCACTGTCTGTCTCACTCACTTTGTGCAAGATTTTACAATTTTATACCAGCCTTAATTAAATTAACAAAAAAAAATATTAATTCGATCGCAATTTTCACGCTTAATTAAAAAAGACAGAAAGGAAAGCAAGAAGAGAAAATGAATTTAAGATTTTTATTTAATATTTTTTCGCAATTCTCTTTTTTCTTATCAACTGAATTACTTATTCCTCGGGCAAGTGAAACACACTGAAGTATTTTCTTTCAATTCGCCCGCCTCACAAAAGGTTAACAACATCCATTTCCAAATGGTAGATAGGTAGGTAAGGTACGTGGCCTCGCACTTAAACTGACGCAAAGAAGAAATTAAAAAGACGTAACGTAATAATTCAGGCACTTCATTCCGAAGCACCAGCGAACGGTTAGGGGCCGCGAGGGAGAGCCCTCTTAAAAATTTATTCCCTACAGGAAAAATCCATAGCACACGATAAATAAACTTAGATTAGACGAGAGAAAGAAAAACACAACGAGAATCTCGCTCGCGCACCTGTGCTTTTCAAAAGCGCTGAATTATTCCGGAAAACTTAAATGTCAACGTGCCGAGAAAAGCGCACGCTTTTTATTTTTATTTTTCTTTTCGGTCCGGCTTCGTTTTATGAGCTTTATGACTGACGAGTTA
Source organism: Prosopocoilus inquinatus (assembly GCA_036172665.1). NCBI lineage: Eukaryota > Metazoa > Arthropoda > Insecta > Coleoptera > Lucanidae > Prosopocoilus > Prosopocoilus inquinatus. The sequence continues at coordinate 8,804,317 of CM069873.1, forward strand.
GTAATGATCAAAGCTAGGTACATTCCAGACTGACACGAGCGTCCCACCTTACATAAATAAGTCAAATTTCTACAAAGTGTTAATATTTTAGATAGAAATATTTGGATTTGTTTCTTAAATGTTCTAATTAGTTTATGCGCAATTAATACTGATGACTTTAGTGTACAAAATTTATGAAATGCATGTATTTCACCATACGATGCGGCGTTCATCAAATCTGTTTTGAAGACGGTTTCAATTTTATGTTCATGACTGCAAGAAATGTACGCTCGGCAATAAATCTCGCAAATTTCCTTTGAGCAGAGGCCGCAGTCTCAATCTTTCTATTGAACGTCGTACTAGTATTCATAAAAGTTGGCAAATGAACGATTGGAACGGTGTATTTTATTCGCTTCAAAGTAAGTAGTGTACTCGATGAAAAATATCTTATAATCTCTAAGAATGTCCGGAATTTCCCGCACTGTGACAATGATGAAGCAAGTAGGTGCTTCTTTTTTTTCTCACGAAAGAAAAACAAAACGGTATTATTTATCAGCGTAATTAACGGTGCTATTGAGAGCGGGATTAATAAAGCTTTGCCTTCGAAAGCTCCTGTTCATCATCACGCAAACTAGGGCAGTGTACGTACCTCTGAATAATGAACTGACCAATATCGACTATTTCATTAGATTAGTGTGCTGGTACAGTGACAGACAAAAATCAAGGGACGCCTAAACAGAGCTTCGAATGCCCCACGCTTATGCATAGTCTTCATAATTGATTGTATCCCACGTGACCAAGTTATGCCTGATTGTTCGACAGCTAACAACACACATGATTGGCAGAACTGCGGCTTCGTCAAATGTAGTTGGTTGCTAATTTTCCGCAGCAGAGCTTTATAAATTTTATCTGTTGACTGTTAGGTGATTAGTTTGGTGCGTCATAGCTCACGTGGGATACAAGGTTGAATGAAGACCTGATATTTAATCATCACTGATTTCGTTAATCGTTCAAAAATAATACGGGGGCAACCCCCAAAAAAAAAGTTAAAACGAAAACTGTCAAAAATGTTGGAAGTTTGAAATATAGTTTCAAGGCTAACTCAGGACTAACCCAGGAAGGAATTATCAAAAACTTGGCAAAAAGATGAAAGAATTGCCAATAAACGAGAAAACAAAATAAATAAAATGCATAAGAAATGTTAAAGAGTTTGAAAAATCAAAAATTTCAATTAATTAAAATTGAAAGTCCAAGGTCAACGCGAACCAACCGAGCTCAAACAATAGATCGTGTACGAAAAATTAAAAAAAAATTTAAATCAATCAAAAAATAAAAAAGAAAGTTAAAACGAAAACCGTCAAAAATGTTGAAAAAGTTTGACAAATAGTTTAGAGGCTACTGACCCACCCAATCAACGAAGAATTATCAAAATATTGGCAAAGAAATCAAAGAGTGGAGTTGCCACTAAACGTGAAAACAAAATAAATAAAAATAAGGAATATTACAAATTTAAAAAAATTAAAACAAGAAAGAGAAATTAATTAATTAAAGGTAAGTAAAATGAAGCTCAAGGTCAAGCGAATCAATCGAACTCAAAACAGTCGATCGAGTAAGAAAAATTAAAATTAAATAATTGAGCCCAAGGTCAACTCTAACCGACTGAACTGAGCCAAACTATAAAGTAATAAAAAAAATTACAAAAAAAAACAACAGAATAAATAAAATGCATAAGAAACATTAAAGAGTTCGAAAAATAAAAAATTTAAATTAATCAAAACTGAAAAAAACCCAAAGTCCAATGTCAACGCGAACCAATCGAGCTCAAACAATCGATCGTGTACGAAAAATTAAAAAAAAATTAATTAATCAAAAAATAGAAAAGAAAGTTGAAACGAAAACCGTTAAAAATGTTGAAAGTTTGACAAATAGTTTCGAGGCTAACCCAATCCACGTATTATCAAAAAATTGGCAAAAAATCAAAGAGTGGAGTTGCCATTAAACGTGAAAACAAAATAAAATAAAAATAAGGAATATTACAAATTTAGAAAAATTAAAACTAATTAAAACAAGAAAGAAAAAAATTAATTAATTAAAGCTAAATAAAATGAAGCTCAAGGTCAAGCGAATCAATCGAGTACGAAAAATCAAAGGTAAAAAAATGAAAATTATAAAACTGAGCCCAAGGTCAACTCGAACCGACTGAACTGAGCCAAACTATCAAGTAATAAAAAAAAGTTATAAAAATATGAGAAGAAAATAGCATTAATTTATATGATACAAAAGAAAATTCGAAATATGATCATGAGCAATCAAGTATGGAGAGAAAGGCGAACAGAAAACAATACGCGGAATGTTCGAAATCAAGACTGTCAAGAAAATAAAAGAAAAAGCGAAAAACAACTAAAATACAACCCAAAACAGTCGATCGAGTACGAAGAATTAAAACTAAAAAAATTAGAATTAAATAAAAAAAACTGAGCTCAAGGTCAACTCGAACCGACAAACTATCAAGTAATAAAAAAAAATTAAAAAATATGAGGAGAAAATAGAAAATTCGAAATATGTTCATGAACAACGAAGTATGGAGAAATAGATGAACAAAAAACAAAACGTAGATTGTTCGAAATCAAGACTGCCAAGGAAACAGAAGATAAAACCGAAAAAGAACTAAAATGCAACGTCGAAATACGAAGAACGCAATGAACAAAAGAAAACAAAAGAAGATCGGCGTTTCAGGAGCAAAGTAAATCGTTCTCTACTTCGACCACAAGACACGGTGAACAAAAGAAAACAAAAGAAGATCGGCGTTTCTGGAGTGCAGCAGAAATCTAGCTACTTCAATCGCCGATCTTCTTTTGTTTTCTTTTGTTCACGGTGTTTTGTTGTTTTGTTTTCTTCTATTCACAGTGTTCTTCGTATGCCGACGTTGTATTTCAGTTCTTTTTCGGTTTCTTCTTTTGTTTTCTTATCAGAATCCTTGATTTAGAATAATCCACGTTTTGTTCTCTATTTGTTCTTTTCGTCATATTTCGTTGTTCATGATTCGAGTTTTCTTTTCGATTTTTAGTGTTTTTATTTGAATTTTTAATTTTTCTTAATTCTTTTTATTCGCCCAACGGAAATCTAAAATCTTTTTCCAGGGAAGACCGCTAGATGGCGTCAGCAGCCAGAGCTAAACGAGACGCATACGCTCGTTCTCTCAAATTTTAAAATTTTCTCGGTTATATTAATCGATTGTCTTTTGTTTGCAGTCTTTATTAGCAGGTTTCAGATTTTTCTTCATTTCAACCTTCCGAGTTGCTGAAAAAATTTTTTTCTTGCTTGTTTCTTCTTGTTTTTGATAATTATTGTTTACTATTTTTTTAGAAATCTAAAAATTTTCTTTGTTTTTTGCGTTTCTTTTTTTTCTATTAAATATTTCGATTATGAATGACATTTGTCTTCCATTTTTTTTTCGTTTTTTTGCAATCGACCATCATTATTGTTGTTGCAGTTGTTTATTTTTTCGTTTGTAATCGACTGCTTCCCGTTTCTTTTGATTAAACGAAAAAAAAAACATAAAAATTCTTTTCTTGATCGGCCGATTGTCTTTTGTTTGCAGCCGACTGTCTTTCTTTGTAATTGATTCTTTTTTCGTAATTATTTTTTTGTTTGTAATTGACCGCTAAATGCTAATTTTTTTCTGGATCTTTCCAAATAACATTTTTGTCGTTTTCTTTAATCGATCGTCTTTTGTTTGTAGTCGGCTGTCTTAGTTTGTTTCATTTGTTTCGTTTCCCGTTTTGTTGTTTGACGAACTGTAAAAAAAAAGTAAATTCTTTTTCCTGGACTTTCCGAACAACTTCTTTGTCGTTTTATTACTCGATTGTCTTTTGTTTATAGTCGACTGTTCTTATTTCTTTATAATCTATTCTTTGCCGTTTATTTTGATGAACTGAAAAAAAATCTTTTGTTGGTCTTTTTTGTCACTTACTTAATCGATTGCCTTTTGTTTCTAGTCGATTCCATTTGTCTGTAATTGTACTTTTGTTTGCCATCGACTGTTTCCACTTCGACGTACTGAAAAAAATGATTATTTTAAACAACATTTTTGTCGACTGTCTTTTGTTTCTAGTCGACTGTCTTTGTTTGTAATTGTTTTGTTTTGTTTTGTTTTCAGTCGACCACCTCCTATTTATTTTTGATAAAATGAGAGAAACTTCTTTTCTTGATTTTTCCAAACAACTTTTTGTCATTGTCTTTTGTTTCTCGAAACTTTTATATCATTGTCGATTGTCTTTTGTTTCTAGTCGACTCCATTTGTCTGCAATTGTACTTTTGTTTGCCATCGACTATTTCCACTTCGACGTACTGAAAAAAATGATTATTTCAAACAACATTTCTGTCATTGTCGACTGTCTTTTGTTTCTAGTCGACTGTCTTTGTTTGTAATTGTTTTGTTTTATTTTATTTTTGCAGTCGACCACCTCTTATTTATTTTTGATAAAATGAGAGGAACTTCTTTTCTTGATTCTTCCATACAACTTTATGTCATTGTCTTTTGTTTCTCGAAACTTTTATATCGTTGTCGATAGTCTTTTGTTTCTAGTCGACCGCATTTGTCTGTAATTGTACTTTTGTTTGCCATCGACTATTTCCACTTCGACGTACTGAAAAAAAATGATTATTTCAAACGACATTTTTGTCACTGTCGACTGTCCTTTGTTTCTAGTCGACTGTCTTTGTTTGTAATTGTTTTGTTTTGTTTTATTTTTGCAGTCGACCACCTCCTATTTTTTTTGATAAAATGAGAGAAACTTTTTTTCTTGATTTTTCCAAACAACTTTTCGTCATTGTCTTTTGTTTCTCGAAACTTTTATATCGTTGTCGATTGTCTTTTGTTTCTAGTCGACCGCATTTGTCTGTAATTGTACTTTTGTTTGCCATCGACTATTTCCATTTCGACGTACTGAAAAAAAATGATTATTTCAAACAACATTTTTGTCGACTGTCTTTTGTTTCTAGTCAACTGTCTTTGTTTGTAATTGTTTTGTTTTATTTTGTTTGCAGTCGACCACCTCCCATTTACTTTTGATTAAATGAGAGAAACTTCTTTTCTTGATTTTTTCAAACAACTTTTTTTTGTCATTGTCGATTGTCTTTTGTTTCTAGCCGACTGTATTTGTCTGTAATTGTACTTTTGTTTATAATCGACTACTTCCAGTTTTTTTGACGAACTGAAAAAAATGATAAAAATGTTTGTCACGATGATTCCAAACAACTTCTTTGTCGTAGTCGATTGTCTTTTGTTTCTATTTGACTGTCTTTGTTTGCAATTGTTTTTTTTTTTGCTTGTAATCGACGGCCTCCCATTTATTTTGGTGAACTGAAAGAAACTGAGTATTTTTTCTTTTGATTATTCCAAGCAACTTTTTGTCGATTTGTTAATCGATTGTCTCTTGTTTTGTCGCCGACTGCTCTTGTTTGAACTGTCTTTTTTTTCGTTTGTAATCGATTGCTTCCCGTTCCTTTTGTTGAAAAGAAACGATAAAATCTTTTGCTGACCAATCACAAACAAAGGCAGTTGACAAAGGATAAGCGATTGGAAATATTGAGAGAAAATCGACGAACAGTTTTTTTTCCTGTTTGGAAGAAACAAGAACTTCTTATTTTTTTAGATAATGTGGGAACAATTTCATACCAAATATTTTCATGTTCGTACAGTATTAAAGAGTTAAGGTGTTGTGACAAAAAAAAAAAACTAAATTCAAGGTACGAATTGAGTTTACCTGCACTGGAGTTTGAGAGACCCCCGGGCCCAAAATCATTTGCATTTCTGATTATTTTGCGGTCGCTTAGGTGACACACAAACACACACACACGTAATCCACCAGCACTTTGAAGTGCATCTTTTAGAATTCATAATTTTTCCTGCACGTTATACATATTATACAAACGGAATACCTAAAATAGTTCTACGGGGCTAGATTCACAGGGAATAATTTACATGGGGGTTGGATGTTGCAGAGGGAATGGAAGGTGCGTAGGTACACGCGTTATTCCACATACGTTTTTTTTCTTTCTCCTTTCCGAAAAACTCGAGCTGTTTCATTAATTCATTAATTACATGACGAATGTTTTCAATTGGACGTGCGCGTTTGGTATTATGCGAAATATCACGTCCGTGCAGGCATCCCTTTGTGAATTCCAAATGACAATGGGGCAGGGCCGGCATTGTCAAACCGGCGTAAAATAATTCCGTCGAAGCAATACGCGCACATAGTGTTGGACAAAAGTCATGAGACACAAACGTTTATTTGCCATTTAATTAAATTTTAGTTTGCAAGACTAAAAGCGATTACTTCACAGCAGGGGTTTCTGACCTTCTTGAAGCAACGACCCCTACAGAGAGAGGGAGAAAAAAAAATTCGCTCAGGCTTTAATTTTTTATCTATTCAGTTATTATTGCCATTGTCATTTTTCTCTTAACTGAAAACAAAAATTTCTTTTTGGGTTTTATATCAGAAAACTCCCTTGTCCAAACACGAAAAAACAAGACAAGACAGAAAAGACCCTCATTGCTAATTAACAAAAAAAAGACACTAATTACTTAAAAAGAAGCAAAAAATTTGCATTTTTCTTTTGGGTTTGGCAATTTCTTTATTATTTTTCATTCGTCAAGAGCAAAAGAAACAAGACACAATCGACTGCAAGTCGAAAACAATCGATCAATAAAACGACTAACATTTATGTGTCCAGGAAGGACAAAAAGTAAATAATTAATCTTTGTTTCTCAGTTCATCAAAAGAAACAGGAAGTAGTCGATTACATTAAAAAAAAACAATTGCAAACAAAGGAGACAACGACAAAAAAGATACGGAAAACTGTCGATTGCAAACAAAAAAAAAACAGTTACAAACAGTCGACCAGAAACAAAAGAAATCGATTAACTAAGCGGCAAAAAGAGTTGCTTTGAAAGATCAAGAAAAGATTTTATCATCTTTTCAGCTCGTCAAAAGAAACGCGAAACTGTCGATTACAAACAAAAAACAATTACAAACAGTCGACTAGAAACAAAAAAAAATCGATTAAATAAGCGACAAAAAGCTTTGGAAGATCAAGAAAAGATTTTATCGTTTTTTTAGTTTCATCAAATGAAACGGGACACAGTCGATACAAAAAAAGAACAATTACAAACAAGAACAGTCGGCCACAAACAAAAGACAATCGATTAAACAAACGATAAGTGAAAAAAAGTTTGGAAAGAACGAGAAAAGTTCTTTATAACTTTGTTAGCCCGTCTAAAGAAACGGGAAACTGTTGATTACAAACAAAAAAAACAATTACAATCAGTCGACTAGAAACAAAAGAAAAGACAATCGATTAAACAAACGATAACTAAAAGAAGTTGGGAAAGAGCGAGAATAGTATTTTATAATTTTGTTAGCCCATCAAAAGATACGGAAAACTGTCGATAGCAAACAAAAAAAAAAAAACAGTTACAAACAGTCGACCAGAAACAAAAGAAATCGATTAACTAAGCGGCAAAAAAAGTTGCTTTGAAAGATCAAGAAAAGATTTTATCATTTTTTCAGTTTCATCAAAAGAAAGGGGAGACAGTCGATTACAAATCAAAAGAGAACAATTACAAACAAGAACAGTCGGCTATAAACAAAAGACAATCGATTAAACAAACGATAATTAAAATAAATTTGGAAAAAAACGAGAAAAGATTTTTTATAATTTTGTTAGCCTATCAAAAGAAACAGGAAACTTTTGATTACAAACAAAAAGGAAACAGTTACAAAGAGTCGACTAGAAACAAAAGAAATCGATTAACTAAGCGACAAAAGGTTGTTTGGAAAGATCAAAAAAAGATTTTATCATTTTTTCAGTTTCATCAAAAGAAACGGGAGACAGTCGATTACAAACAAAATAAATTAAACAAACGATAACTAAAATAAATTTGGAAAAAACGAGAAAAGTTTTTTATAATTTTGTTAGCCCATCAAAAGAAACGGGAAGCTGTCGATTACAAACAAAAAAAAAGTTACAAACAATCGACTAGAAATAAAAGAAATCGATTAACTAAGCGACAAAAAGAGTTGCTTTGAAAGATCAAGAAAAGATTTTATCATTTTTTCAGTTTCTTCAAAAGAAACGGGAGATAGTCGATTACAAACAAGAACAGTCGGCTTCAAACAAAAGACAATAGATTAACAAAACGACAAAAGTTTATCAGTTTCTTTCAGTTCATCAAAATAAATGGGAGGCGGTCGATTACAAACAGAAAAAAAAAACAATTACGGACAAAGACAGTCGACTAGAAACAAAAGACAGTCAGCTAGAAACAAAAGACAGTCGACAATGACAAAAATGTTGTTCGGAAAAATCTAGACAAGAATTTATCATTTCTTTTTCAGTTCGTCAAAAGAAACGGAAAATAGTCGATTACAAACAAAAATACAACTACCGATAAAAACAGTTGGCTAGAAACAATAGACAATCGACAATGACAAAAAAGTTGTTCGGAAGAATCAAGTCGTTTTGTCTTGATGTTGATAAAACAATGAACAAGAACAATCGATTACAAAAAAGACAAACAATTGCAAAGACGGTTTTTTTCTCAGTTCGGAAAGAATGTTGTTTTTTTTTCTGTTAATATTAAACAAAAAATAAAAGAGAAATCATCGACTGCAAACAAAAGATTAGTGAAACGACAAATTTGTTAACAAAGATTGAGACAAGAATTTTTCATTTTCATCAGAAACAAAGGAACAATCAATTAAAATAAACAAAAAATAATCAATTACACACGAATACAGTCAGGCAGAAATAAGCAAAAGCGACAAAAGAAAATCGATTGCAAACAAAAGACAATCGAAACTGACAAATAAACAAACAACAAAAAATATGTGAAATTTTTACTACAGCCAAGACAATTGTTTGGTTTTTGGAATTGACTCCCAATTTGCATCAAATTATCTTTTGTTCGAGACAGAAATAAGTGAAAGCGACAAGAGAAAATCGATTTCAAACAAAAGACAATCGAAACAAACAAATAAACAAAAACTGGTCGGAAGTTTTTCTACACCCAAAGAAAATTGTTTGGTTTTTGGAATTGTGTCCTAATTTGCTTTAAATTATCTTTTGTTCGAGACAGAAATAAGTGAAAGCTACAAGAGAAAATCGATTTCAAACAAAAGACAATTGAAACAAATAAATAAACAAAAACTGGTCGGAAGTTTTACTACACCCAAAAAAAAAGAAAATTGTTCGGTTTTTGGAATTGTCTCCCAATTTGGATTAAATTATCTTTTGTTTGAGGCAGACGTAAGCGAAAGCGACAAGAGAAAATCGATTGCAAACAAAAGAAAATCGATTGCAAACAAAAGACAACCGAGAAAAAAATCGACGAACAGTTTTTTTTCTGTTTGGAAGAAACAAGAATTTCTAATTTCTTGTGTTCATCAAAGCAAGAGAAACAAGAGACGATCAACTGAGAAAAGGCGACTAAACAAACGAAAGCAATTAACTACAAACAGAAGACAATCGATTAATAAGTGGAGGAAGCAAAAGTGCCAATCAACAATCAACTGCAGACAAAAGAAATAACCAACTACAAACAAAAGACAGTCGATTGATAAACCGATTGTCAAGTTTTTTTTTTTTTTTTAGAAGAAACAAGAATTTCTAATTTTTATGCTCGTCTAACGCAAAAGAAACAAAGTGTGTTTTTGTTTGTTTGGAAAAAACAAGAATTTCTGATTTTTCGTGTTCATCTAAATTAAGAGAAACAAGAAACGATCAATGGATAACAAGCGACAAATGAACAAAAGCAATTGATGACAAACTAAAGGACAACGATTAACAAATTGATTCAACAAAGGTAAGAACAATGGATTGCAGACAAAAAGAACCAATGATAAAACAAAGACAGTAGATTAATAAAATAAAAGACGCTCGATTTATAAACTGACTGTCAGAATTTTGTTTTCTTTGAAGGAAACAAGAATTTCTCAATTCTATGATCGACTAAAGAAAAATAAACGATGATAACAGGCGTCAAACAACAAACAAGCAAACAAAATAATTAAAGACAAACAGAAGACAATCGATTAATAAATGGACGAACCAAAAATACCAAAGCTACAACAATCGATTATAGACAAAAGAGAGCTAATTATATTAATTTTTTTTTTAGTAAAGTTAGCGTGTGTCAAAAGTTTTGACTACCCAAACTAAAGCAGGGCGCAAAAATAAAATCGATTAATATCTGTCACAAAGCCACCGGGAACCCCCCGTGAATGCATTCTCATTTCAAGCCCTATTACAATCTAATCCGTTCAAAGTAAAGTCCCCCGAGACTACCTAGCCGGGGCCGCGAGTTTTGATTTGTTGGGTTTACGTTAGTTTCGAAGTAATCCCGCCGGTTAAATTGGATGTCTCGTCTTCACGTGATTATGTGGATTAAGGGCGGGGATGATTTAGTTCTTTTTCCGGTTCCGGGTCAGTGCAGTGTCCTCACAAGTGCTTAAAGGGTGTTTAAGTTTGTAAATTTGTTTTTGCGGGTGACCCGACGCGACGCGACGCGACGGACGCAGTAAAGCACCCCTTATCAACATGTCCGTCACGTGACGTTAAGGATAATAGTAAATCCTGGAATCACGGGAAATAACTCACTCTTCAGTAATAGTGTTAAAAACGAATCAAATTTTACTTATCATCTTATCCAATGAAGTATTTTTTGTTTTGCTAAATCACGAAATAAAAACGGGAAAAACAAATAAAGTCTTGGTTATCACCAGGGAAAAGAATTCAGACCACTTATTGTTAGACGCTTTCCACGCCGAATGTACTATTTACTCCTGCCGCCTTTCCCCGACTTGAATGCATCCATCGGATTGTTATTGAGCGGGACTCTCTTTTTCAGTTCTCACTTTTTCAGAAATGATTGATTGATTGATTGTTTGCGGAACAAGTGGCCCGAATTCTTTTCCCTGGTTATCACCCAATAGTTATGTATATCTATTTTAAAATCGAAGGCTTACATCAAACAATTGAACTTCATTGCAAAATGAAAACTCCCCAAATTCCTATTAATAACTGCGATGCGTCACTAGTTTAATGAAAACCGCAATGAGTTTCCGTATTTTTTTTCCTAAGGGGGAAGGGATGTAAGCAACCGGAAAGTCTAAGCCTGAAATATTTCTTGTAAACAGATAAGTCTGAAGCACAGACTGAAATCATTTTTTCTTTCGAGATCATTACGACGCGAACGACGCACGTCTTGTTCGTAAAATTAACGATCGTTATTTGTTTCTCTTTCTCTTTCTCTTTGTCTTCTTTTACTTTTTAAAGTTAATTTCTTGTTTTTTTTTTCTCCGTTCCGATCACATTTTTGTAACGGCCAAAAATGTTCTTCTTCTATTTCTTTTTTATTTTGTGAAAATGTTCTGCCGTTTATTCCTCGTTCTTTCGCAAAGATTACGATAGTCATTTTTTTTTGTTCTTCTTATTTGCTTGAAGGAGTTTTTGTTTCAATTTTCTCAGTCGTTGAAAAAAAAAAATTTTTTTTGCTTGTTTCTTCTTGTTTTTGATTATTATTGTTTACTATTTTTTTTACAAATCTAAAATTTTCTTTGTCTTTTGCGTTTCTCTTTTTTTTGTTAAATATTATGGTTGTCTTTTGTCTTCCATTTTTTTTCGTTTGGTTTTCTTTTGTGAATTTAAATTCTTGTTTATCAGGTCCCGAATGCTTATTATTAATTTGTTTATTAAAAAAGAAATTATTGTTACGATTGTCATTTGTTTCTCTTTTTACTTTCCTTTTACTAGCAAATTTCCTTTTGAATGTCTTTTGTTGTTTTTTTTATTTTGCTTGAAGGTGTTTTTGTTTCAATTTCCCCAGTCGTTGAAAAAAAATTTTTTTTTTGCTTGTTCTTGTTTTTAATTATTATTGATTACTATTTTTTTTAGAAATCTAAAATTTTCTTTCTTGTTTTTTGCGTTTCTCTTCTTTTCGTTAAATATCATGATTGTCCTTTGTCTTCCTTTTTTTCGTTCCGTTTTTTTTTGTGAATTTCAATTGTTTATCAGATCCTCAATGCTTATTATTAATTGGTTTATTAAAAAAAGAAATCATTGTTACGATTGTCATTTGTTTCTCTTTTTACGAATTTCATTTCGAATGTTTTTTGTTGTTCACTTACAATTCGTTTATTTTGATCATCATGCATTAGTTTTTCTTTTTTTTTTGAGTTTCTCTTTTTTTTTCGTTAAATATTATGATTGTCCTTCGTCTTCCTTTTTTCTTTTTGTGAATTTCAATTGTTGTTTGTCAGATCCTGAATGCTTATTATTAATTTATGTATTAAAAAAGAAATTATCCTTACGATTGTCATTTTTTTCCTTTTTACTTTTTTTTTTACTTGCGAATTTCATTTCGAATGTCTTTTGTTGTTCACTTACAATTCGTTTATTCTGATCTTCATTCATTTGTTTCTCTTTTTACTTTTTTTACTTCTTGTAAATTTCATTTCGATTGTTTTTTGTTGTTTACTTACAATTCGTTCATTACGATCATTTGTTTTTGGTAGTTCAGTTAGGGACTTTTTTCTTCTTTCATGTTTCGGTTGAAAGCCTAGAATAATGTTCTTTTTCTTTGTTTTTAATCGTTTACCATTTCTCAGAAATCGAACAACCAGAAATGTATTTTCTTTTTTCTCTCTCTCTTTCTCTCTCTTTCTTGTAAATGATGGGATTCTGGTATTCCTTTTTCTTTGTTTTTCTTTTGTTTTCTTTGTGAATATCGAATTATCGTTACGTTTTGATTATCAAATTGTTTTTTTTTCATTGCGATCGTGTTTTTCTTGTTTCTTTTATGAATTTCTTTCCGTTTCAATTATTGCGTTTCTCGACCGTTAAAAGTAGCTTTAATTTTTTACTCTTTTTACTTTTTATTGTTCTCACTTTTCTGTTTTTGTTTCTCTTTTCCGTAAATTTCCGCGATTGTCATTTGTTTTCGTTTTTTTGCGCTCTTTATTCGCGAATTTCATTTAGTTAATTAATTTATTTATTTATCTTGAAGGTATTTCAAATTGTTTTGAGTTTTGTTGACGCACACGCAACTTAACGCGAAAACCAGAGGAACTGAAATAATTGAATTCAGGCGCGAAATTTGAATTTCGTACCAAAGTGTCACTGCCAACTGAAGCATCGGAAAAAGAAAAACAAGAAAAAATATTTTTCAGAACTGTTTGCGATAGATGTACGTATGCTATAATTAGATTAGGCCATATACATATAAATTTAAGGAAATTAAAAAGTACAGTTCGTTTCGTTTCTCAAAATCATGTGATACAGGTGTCCCCAAAAGTTTGTAACATCACCACTTAATAAATAGTGTTAAAATCACACAAAGCACTTCAAGTTTGATCAAAATATAGCTTGAAATACTGTACAGCAGTGGTTTCCAAATTTCCAAAAGTCAGCACGGCCCCCTTTAAAAAAAAAACAAACTTGGAGCCTCCCCATTCCACTTTATTTCATAAAAAAAATACAGAAGTTTATTTATACGTCCATATTTTTTGATTATTATGTTCTTGTATGAACTTAGCACCAGTCCGCGCCTTCTTCCTAAAGAGACGCGCCTCCCACTTTGGAAATCGCTACTATACAGGATGTTCTACTTAAGGCGCTCTCTTTCATATCTCTCTAGCTATTCATTTTACGAAAAGATATTTCAAATAAAAGTTTCACTGCATCATGCGGATCATCTTTTAATATTAGTTTGACATATACAGGGTATTCCGTTTAGTCTGGACGTTAAGTCACTTCGCTATTTTAAATAGAAAACCCTATATATTTTTATATTTTCGAATTCTGGACTGAATTCTAAACTTGATTTTATGAATCACACGCAGGTGCTAAAGTAAACCGTTTTCGCGTTATTCAATTTTTTATAAAAATAATTTTCCCCATTGCAGTAGCATATACATATCTTCCGAACAAATGACGTTAGAGACATGCGGTTTTTTGCAAGTGATTCGTCTTGAAATACTCTTTCACTTACACCGTTAAGATGTAGGGTTGTCTTTAGAACAAAAAAAAATTAATGGCAAGAATCAAATAGCCTGTTTAATGATGGTCGAATTATAGACCACTCTGTTTAAAATTTTAATTACTGCGGTTTGGAAAGAAGCCGCCTTAAGTGGAATACCCTGTACACATTAGTGCAACCTCTGTTATTTATTTTTCCACTGGCATCCCTTAATGTCGCTGAATAATGTTAAAATGCATTCACATCTATCCGATAATTTCGTGCCCTGCCATTACCCACCCATCGATTTTTCCCCGGCGAATGTTTACCGGTAATGCGATACAAAATGAGAACCGCACTAAAACGAAATTAAACGTCCGCTCATTACGGCGCTATGATAACACAGGGACGTCACGGTCAAACAGAGAACCACCTGAACTCTGGCATTCCAGAAGGCATTGTCGTATTGATCCCACATTATGATAATTCGCCGAGCTTCTAATTCCATACCAAAGCAATAAGATCCGAGTAATGGGGCAGGTGAATTGAATTAATCGCCGATAAAAAAAGGGGAGCCTTTATGTTAGGTAAATTATGTCTCATCCGAGTTTAGAAGGTTAATGCTTGAAATAATGCAGGAAATGAATGAATATTTTTTGAATTGTTAAAACACTGAAGTTAGTATGACCGTATGGATCAATAAAACTCGTTTGTCAATGAAATCAAGAGTGTTAAGGGAATCCCACATCTAATAAAATGCAAAGAAGAGAGCCTAACCGGAGAAGAGAACAGAGGTTTACATGTAGGGTCCTCTTTAGAGATGCAGAAGTACGTCTGGATTGAATAGGAGGATCGATGATCTAAGTACTTTTGAACACTCTTTTGCTGGCATAAAAAAAGGCAACCAGAACAATTTTAGAATATTTTGATCTGGTTTGGATGAAAATATAAAGAGACGAAGAGACCTCTAAAGCAGACCACATTTGGAATGAAGACCACAGAGAAGGAGAAGTCTTGCTTATTGATAATGGTGATGTTCTAAGTACTTTTGGAAACTCTTCTGATGGCACCAAAAAATTAGGCAAACAATTATCAATAATATGGAATTTGGATGAAAATGTTGAAGGGATGAAGGGACCTCTAAAGCAGAGTACACCAGAAATGAAGACCACAGAGAAGGTTACGGAATGACCTCAGAATACTTTTAAGACATTTTAATTTTACAATTGAAAAGAAAACGAAAAACGAAGAGAGAGAGAGAGAGAGACCTCTAGGGACCTCGGTTAAGGTCAAGAAGCATATATACAATATGAAAAAAGAAAAATGAAATCGATGGTAGCATGAGCGCATTTGGAATGACGACCATGGTTTCTGAACACCTCCAAAAATATTTTAGAATCTTTTAATTTTGATCTGGTTTGAATGAAAATGTTTGAGAGACGAAGAGATCTCTTAGGAATAGGAGAAAAGACTATAGAATGGAGAGACAACGAAATTGATAATAGTAGAGCACATTTGGAATGAAGAACATAGATGGGGTTCGAAAGAGAGCACATTTCGAATGAAGGCCATAGATGGGGTTCGAAAGAGAGCACATTTCGAATGAAGGCCACAGAGGGGTTCAAAAGAGAGCACATTTGGAATGAAGGCCACAAAGGTGTTCGAAAGAGAGCATAGTTCGAATGAAGACCATAGAAGAATTCGAAACAACTTTGAAACAGTTTTATTTCAATTTTGATCTGGATTGGTATAACAAGGAGACCTCTAAGGATTTGGATCAAGGATCAAATCGAAATCGATGATGAAAGCAAAGCCCATGCGGATCCCATTCTAAAAAAAATTCGTGGCATTCCATTAAAACAAAAGTTCAAATTGCTATTTATCAGGTCCTGAATGCTTGTTATTAATTTGTTTATTTAAATAAAATAATTTATTGTTATGATCGTCATTTGTTTCTCTTTTTACTTTTTTTTATTTGAGAATTTCGTTTTGAATGTTTAGATTTGATTCGTTTACTCTGATCATCATTTGTTTTGGTTGGTTCCGTTGGGAACATTTTTCCCTTTTTCGTGTTTCGGTTGAAATCCTTGACGAACGTTCGTCTTTTTTTTGCTTGTTTTGAATCGTTTATCATTTCTTAGAAATCGAATGACCTGAAAGGTATTTACTATTTTTCTCGTAAACGAAGGGATTGTGGTATCGCTTTTCCTTTGTTTAGCTTTTGTTTTCTTTGTGAATTTCGAATTATTGTTACGTTTAGAGATTGTTGAATTGTATCTTTTTTATTGTGGTCGTCATTTGTTTTTCTAATTTTCAATTGCGTTTCTCGACCGTTAAAAATAGTTTTCATTTTTTCCTCTTTATTGTTCCCACTTTTTTATTTTTGTTTCTTTTTTCCATAAATGTTGCTGCGATTGTCATTCGTTTTCGTTTTTCCCCTTTTTTTACTCGTGAATTTCATTTAGTTTGTTTGTTTATTTATTCTTCACGAATTTTATTTTTTCCGTTTCAGTTGCGTTTCTCAACCGTTAAAAATAGTTTTATTTATTTTTTTCTTTCCTTTAATTTGAACTGTTCCCACTTTTCTCTTTTCGTTTGGTTCTGTCGTAATTGTTGCCGCGATTGTCATTTGTTCTCGTTTCCCTGCTTTCTGTATTCGTGAATTTCATTTGGTTTGCTTGCATATTTTTTTTTTGGAAATTTTAAATTGTTTTGAGTTTTAATGGCAAGACGAAGACGCGCTCTCGCAACTCAAGGCAAAAGGTTGAACGAATGAATTGAGGCGCGAAATTTGAATTCTCGTTCATAATCTCAAAATGAGCGTTTCATACCAAAATGTTTAATAAAACAAAGGAATCTTATTTATTTACGCATAGGTACAATTTTAAAAATGAAGTCAAACTTAAAAATCCTACCAAATATACGATTATAATCGTGCAGTTGGCAACATTGGTTAGAATGGTTTTAAGAAAACACTTACGGATTTTCTCACTGAGGACAACAATAATTGAATACTCACAATCAAATAAATAAGGCCGAGGCTGCATTACATGAGAGATTTAAGTCAGGGTTGAATTTAATCCTAAGTTAAAACATGACAGATATGGTGATGTATCCGCAGCAAAATGCGTGACACAACCTAAGTTTCGCTTAAATTTAATCCTGACTTAAATCTTTTATGCAACCCGCCCTTAGAGACTCACAATATTTAGATACATTGTTATTACGCTGTTGGTAAACAGAGTCGGAAGTTTCAACGTTCCCCCTCGTGAGTCAAAACTTTAAGTTGGGAACACTGCAATGTTGATATTTTAGGTTAATTACTGAAGCATAACCTCTAAGAGCTTGAATAACGGACGATGAAGGTGACGCATTGGATAGGGAATGACGTTTTAATAAGAGTTTAAAATACGAAACATTGACCTTTGAAGAAACAATTAGAAATGATTTAAAATACAAATAAATATTAATATAAGGAAGGTAATACTAACAGGAAGACAGGAAAATTCTGTCACTTACGGATTTGAACCCGGGCCTTTTCGGTTTCGTGCCGAGCGACGTATAAATGTAAACAGAGTTTTAAACTAAGTGCTCTGCATGGTGTTTGTAGGAGAATAATTTTGAAAAAAATTAATCAAACCGAGTATTACTACAATACTTTCTAGGAACAAGCAAGCAAGATTCAGTTTGATTCATTTTTTCAAAGTTTTAAACTATTTTTTCGTGTAAACTGTAGAATACAAATTTTCTTCCACCGAGGGACCTTTTTTTAATACCAACCCGGCTCAGTTGAGTCTGCTCACTCTGCATTATGTAAATGCAGGGTGTTTCCTAAGCTAACCTACAAACTTACAACGGGTGTTCTAGGGATGATTGTGAAACTTTTTATATACTTTTCATATACCTTTCCGTTGTTGAGATATCAACAACAGAAATAAAATCGGCCCCGTTTGATGATTAAATACGTTGCTGATGCACACCTTTTTCTTTGGTAGATATCTCAAGAATGGAAAGAAAATGTATCAGTATCACATTTTTTTTGTTTTGTCAATATGTTAAGAACGGAAAGGAATTGAGCTAAAGTGTATATGAAGTTTTTTGTTCGGAATCACCTCTAGAACACGTCGTGTAAGTTTATTGGTTACCTCAGAGAACACCCTGTATAATGAATGACGTATTCTATGCTTGTAAAAGCCTAAGGATAAAGTTGATAAGTGAAAGGCTAGCAACTAATCTTTTACTGTAAAGATATTGGTTTTCTTTTTCCTGAAAATGTAGTGAGTGTGTTATTTTTGGGACACCTTGTAGATTACGTCTAAGGTAACTTCGTGAAAGGGTCATTTAAATGAGGCGTGACTCCCGCGATGACTTTTCACAGAAGACGTTAATCCAATTACTCCGGAAGATAACGCAGTAATAAGCGAGTTTCGACCGGGCCAAGTCGAAATTAAGTAATTACGCAAACTTTGCGGCTAGAACTTTCGCATTCGACGAATTTTCCGCGGCTAATTGGCTTATTTTCGGGAAATTTTCGGGGGAAAAACTCGTTTAAAACCGGCCAGATTTCTGTATAAAGTGCTTTTGCAGGAAGCGTTGTTTAAAAATTTCCACGCAAACGATTCCGATGAAGTTCTGAATCGCTCGCTCGCTCGCTCGCGATAAAGTTCCTCTCGGTTCCATGTTCCGTTCGCTGCAGTGAATGTGATGTGATGTATCTGTTCGGTGGATTCAATAACTGTTCAAATTCGCGTTAAAATAATCCTGTTATCCTCGATTTCGCTTCCGTAAGTGAGTTATCTACGGCAGGAATTACAGTCGGCGCATCCACCTCTTTATTCCATTTCGCCCAAAAGTTTCTGCACATTTTCCCTCCGAGGAATCCCCCAGAGGCACACAAGAATAATAGTTGCGAAGGTCTCAAGGTCGTTCTGTTGATGATGTGCGCCATTTTTACAGATCACATCACTGATCTCACATTTATGTTCATGGAAGTTATTTTTTTTTCTTCTATTCGTGAAACCAAAATAATTTCTTTCAGGGGCAAGAAACTTTGTTATTTTTATTCGAACATCTCCATTACAAATCGTTCCTTCCATCACGTCTTTAACTGGCTCCTTATTTTTGTTCTTCCTTCTCCAGTGGTGCCATTTTGATAGATCAAATCAGTGATCTTACATTTATGTTCATGGGAGTTATTTTTTTCTTCTATTCGTAAAACGAAAATAATTTCTTTCAGGGACAAGAAATTTTGTTATTTTTATTTGAACACCTCCATTGCAAGTCCTTCCTTTCACCACGTCTTTAACTCGCACTTTTTTTGTTCTTCCTTCTGCATTGGCGCGCCATTTTTGTAGATCAAATCAATCATCTTACATTCATGGGAGTTATATTTTCTTCTATTCCTAAAAAAAATAATGGGAATCCCCCAGAGGCAGACAAGAATAATAGTTGCGAAGGTCTCAAGGTCGTTCTGTTGATGATGTGCGCCGTTTTTATAGATCACATCATTGATCTCACATTTATTTTCACGGGAGTTATTTTTTTCTTCTATTCGTAAAACGAAAATAATTTCTTTCTGGGGCAAGAAACTTTGATATTTTTATTCGAATACCTCCATTGCAAGTCCTTCCTTTCATCACGCCTTTAACTTGTTCATTATTTTTGCTTTTCCTTCTGCAAATGTGCCATTTTGATAAATCAGATCAATGATCTTACATTTATCTTCATGGGAGTTATCTTTTCTTCTATTCGTAAAACGAAAATAATTTCTTTCAGGGGCAAGAAGCTTCGTTATTTTTATTTGAACACCTCCATTGCAAGTCCTTCTTTTCACCACGTCTTTAACTCGCACTTTTTTTTTGTTCTTCCTTCTGCAATGGCGCGCCATTTTGGTAGATCAAATCAATCATCTTACATTTATGTTCATGGGAGTTATATTTTCTTCTATTCGTAAAAAAAAAAATAATGGGAATCCCCCAGAGGCAGACAAGAATAATAGCTGCGAAGGTCTCAAGGTCGTTCTGTTGATGATGCGCGCCATTTTTATAGATCACATCATTGATCTCACATTTATGTTCATGGGAGTTATTTTTTTCTTCTATTCGTAAAACGAAAATAATTTCTTTCAGGGGCAAGAAACTTTGTTATTTTTATTTGAACACCTCATTTGCAAGTCCTTCCTTTCACCACGTCTTTAACTCGCTCGTTATTTTTGTTCATCCTTCTTCAAACTCATTAGGTGCAGTTTTATAAACACCAACCAAATCAAAGTAACCAATTCATTTCTTGCTATTTAAAGATGCTATGCAGTTACTGTCCTATCCAGAAACTTTGATTCTGTTTTGCGTCGTTCTACACATAATTTGTTTCTTTCATAATTTTATTTTTTCTTGGTTCGGTGCATGGCGTTGCGTTGCCTGTTTTTTTTTTCAAATTTATTTTTAAACTGACGTAAACGTTGTGCTGCTTTCAGATAACGAATTACCAGGAAACAAATTTCCAAGACAAACCACAAAACAAAACCCACCCAGAGAGGACCACCGTACGCGTAGAGATTAACCCCCTAAACGCTAAGTAGTAGATTAGTTTGCGCGCCCTGTACAATAGTTGGCGGCTGGGGAGGAAAAATGATTTTCCCGTCGTCCTCGTACGCTGTTTCCAGCTAACGAGGGGCATATTTCTCGCTTGTTAGACGTGGAGAAATATTGCTTACGGCGAAAGGTACAAAGGACTTCTTTGTTGTATCGGTGTTGCCTGATTGTCGCTACGTGTGCGACCTCTAGTGTATCATGTGTAAGTAGCCAATGTTCCTTGCGATGGTAGTGGCGACCGAAACGGTTTGCTCGTTTTGTATCGGATGCCATGCCATGCGACTAGAATAGATTACGCTTGTTGCTCTTGCTTGTTTGCTCAACTTCTTTCTATTTGTCGTCAGATGCATGCAGTTTACTTTTCAGCTTTCACACTTAAATAAATAATTCTTCATGACGCAGTCATTGAAATAAAATGCAAGAGAATTGTAAGAGATTCTTTGCCACTTCATCACCTTTTGCATCATTTACTCTGTTAGTATAGTTTTTGACAAACGTAACTTTCAATTTTTACCACTTTTCGAGACGCTCATTTTAAATTGAGACCAATAGAGACTTTAGAATAGGCAACACATCAGTCAAATCAAAAATATTGTCATATAAACACGGAAGTAGATTGGGTTGCCTAGTTTCAATTTTTAAGGAGTCACGATTTGAGCTGGACGACACCTATAATAGGTTTTGTTTGTTGTAGCGGTGACTTACTTGTTTTATCTATAATATATTTTTTTTTCATAATGGTGACTTACTTAATCACCAACATGCCAACACAATGACAACAATTAGAACTTTCTGACAACCTAGAAGGGGTAAAATCATAAGATTGATGTTTTTTTTATTAAGAAAAAAAAAACAATTAAAGACGAATGTTATCACAGTTAATAATACATTGCCTAATCTGAGAGTACTGAATGAGACAATAGTTTAGAAAATATATTAAAAAAAATCTATTTATACGTAGATACGTATTTTGAGAGCTAAGCTGCCATTTTCAGTACACTTACACTTACAAATGTAAAGACATGTGGACGGGGGTTGAAAACCCACTTTTCATTATCCATTTTTCCCTAATTCTTTAAACAATCCGCACAAAGTTGGACTTGGATCTCGATTTTCTTTGTTAGTAGCGTCTTTGGTTTTGCGTAAAAAATAAACCAGAAATCGATTTTCCAATTCGTTCTTCACCATCAGTTCGTTTTCCACGGTTGCTCGAATGGCCTTTACAAATTTTCAGAATTGTCGAAAATGCTTCGCCCCTTTCTCTCTCTCTCTCTCTGATTTGGCTCTCCTTGGACTTCAGAATGGAAATCATACTTACGAAAATCTTTCAAATCAAAATGCCCTCATTTCTAAATATAGAAATGTATTAACAAAACTTGAAATTTGATTTGCAAAACAATTTAGAAAAAAAAGACATAATAATATATTAACAAAACGTGAGAGAGAATGGAGCAAATATTCTGTACAAAACAAAAGAAGAAACCTTTGTTAGAAGATAGCTTTTTTTCATGCGCA
This sequence comes from Prosopocoilus inquinatus, assembly GCA_036172665.1. Lineage (NCBI taxonomy): Eukaryota > Metazoa > Arthropoda > Insecta > Coleoptera > Lucanidae > Prosopocoilus > Prosopocoilus inquinatus. The sequence continues at coordinate 8,826,421 of CM069873.1, forward strand.
AAAATGAAAACTCACCGAGTGAAATCTTTCCTGAAACAGAATTTAAATTAATAAAAAAAATCGAATATGATTAATTTTATTTACAAAAAATAAAACACACACACACACCGTGAAGATTTGTATCTTCATTCGCGTAATTAATTTTAAACTGAAATAGATCGCTTCTTGTTCTTGATGGTTAAGTATTTTGGCACAGATCCGTCCGAAGTCCGAATTTGCTACTGAAAAAGAAGCTGATATCTCAATCGGTGACCCACTGCTGCATTTTTAATGTCAAGAACGCCAAATTCGACTGAAGATGTTAAGATCTCAATCGGTGACCTAATTCTATGTTGTTTGACACCTTTGGCATCTGATGACCCCCAAAACCTTCTCATTTTTAATCCGTCGTTTGTTTTGGCAACGAAGGGATTGGCTACCAAAGACTTTGAGATTTTATTCGTCGGTGACTTATTGCTATGTTGTTTTGACACCATTCGTGACAGGTCACCTTGAACCTTTTTTTAATCAAAAGTCCTTGAGAATTTCGGCACCAAAAATAGTTTTTTGCAACCATTCGGAACAGATCGCTTCTTGTTTTTAATCGTACGGACAAAGTCAGAATTTGCTACTGAAGAAGAAGTTGAGATCTCAGTCGGTGACCCACTGCTGTGTTTTGGGTATGAAGAACCCCAAAATTTGTCACTGAAGACGTTGAAATCTCAATCGGTGACCTAATTCTTTGTCGTTTGACACCCTTGGCTCTTGGCATTTAATGACATCGAAACTTTCTCATCTTTAAGCGTAGTTCATTTTGGATTGGCTACTAAAGACATTGAGGTTTTATTCGGTGGCTTATTGCTTATTGTTTTTTGACACCATTCGAGACAAATCGCCTTGTTGGACCCTTCTTCTTATTAATCTTCAAGAATTTGGCACAGTTCGAGTTTGTCACTGAAGAAGAAATAGAGATTTTAATCGGTGACCCAATGGTCAAGATTCGTCGTTGAAGGTGAAAGAGATCCCAGTCGGTGACATGACGCGATGTTATTGGATCATTTTGGCAACATCAGGATTCCTTGTCAAAAACATTAAGATTATGTTTTTTTTTAACACCATTCGAAACATATTGCCTTGGACCCTTCTTATTATTAAACATCAAGAATATGGCACAGATAAAGTTCGAATTCTCTAAATAAAAAGTTGCGATTTCAGTCGGTGACTCACTCAATGCCAGGATTGACATCAAAATTTGGTTGGACTTCCTCTTGCTATCTGTTGACTTCGTCGTGCATTTTGGGGCAATGTCAGGATTGGCTACCGGATTTTATTAGATGACTTATTGCTGTACATTTTTGACACCATCAGAAACCTTGGAGCCCTCTCATTATTATTATTATTATTAATCGTCGATCGTGTTGGTACTGTTCATTTTGGCTAAGACGGGATTGGCCACCAATGACACTAAGATTTTACATTCGGTGACTTCTGCTATGTTTTTTGACGTTGATCGGAATTCGTTGCTGGATGGTCTGGTGACCACCGGACCTTTCTATTATTAACCATTGATCGTTTTGGTGAAAGAAACAGAATCGAAGACAATGACTTTCTCCTATTGCAACGTTTCTTGGCACTAATGGAAGATTGGTGACCTCGAGACCTATCTTAAGATTTGCTTTACATTTTTTTGACACCATCGGAGCTCGAAACTTTCCCGCCATTAAACGTCGACTATTTTTTTGGGGGGCCAAGGAAAGTTGTGACTCGTCATTAAAGATATCGACGGGGACCTGCTGCCATGTTTTCTTTTTGGACACAATTGGAACCTGATGCAGATACAACATCTTCATCGAAATGGGGGAAACCACCAGGAAGAAATAAGTTTCTCGTATTCCAGAATAAGGGATAACTATTGGATCTGTAATTAAAGAAACCAAATTACATTTTTGGAAGAAGAAGAAGAAAAAAGAATTAACAGAGAGGAAAGAAAGTCTTTTGGGGTTTGTTCTTGTGCTTCCATCAAGTTTCAGCAAAGAACCTAAATTAGGTGAAAGGTTTACAACTTTTTTTTCTGTCGAAAGAAAAAGGAAACATTGAGCTTCTTGTCTTCGACACTTTTTTTGATCCGCTTAATTACTTAAAGGGTACGTTTAAAATCTGCGTAAGACGTCTGAAAAGAGAGCGACTTTCTAAAGTTCTTTTAAAATTGATGTGATGGAAAAGATAAACGCTTTCGTCGCTTTGTCTTCTTCTGTTATCTTCAATTCTAAGAGAAAATCCTAGATTACCAATTGTCCCATTCATTTTAAGTCTTTTCTTTTATCTATTTTCCGGTAGCTTAAACCGATTCAGTCGTTATTATTATTTTTTTTTTATTGTTTATGGCATCGAGATTTCATTGCTTACGAACATGTATTAGAGTTTAGACTTTTTCTTTTTTTTTTTTTTGGACAGTCCCTTCAGTAGGACTTTCAATGGGCCACGTTCTTGGGTTTGCTATCTTGTAAGCTGTCATCTGCGTAATCCTACATTACAATTTACAAGTCGTAAGTAATTGGGCAAATTGTTTATTAAAAAAAAGAAACAGAAGAGGTCATGGTATCTTTCCTTGCGGCACACTGTTGTTATATGTATTTTTTTTGAGATGATTCTTGAACACATTGAACACTGAATGTTGGCACGTGCAGTTTTCTGTTCAAGAATTTACAGACAAGCAAGACTTTGTACGAAGCGGCTTCGGCGTCTTACTTAATGAGAATTAGGTTTCCTTTAGAAACTGAATTGTTAATTGCGTTTGAAGTTTCGATTCATTAACATCGTTGTTTGTTGGGGTAAAGGTGTAATCAAATATCAAATTATATCTTCTTTCATTCACTTTTTTTTTCATGTTAAAATTCAAGTTCCTTTTAAATTCAAGTTTCCGTGTTAAGAAACTGTTTACCTTGAAAAACCAATGACATGATAAATTGGTTTTTCAAGGTAAACGGTTTCTTTTCGAGGGTTTTAAATATTTCCAAAGTATAGAAAAGCGTATTGGTTTGGTTGTTGCGATTTTTCTTTTCTTTACGTCTTCCTACATTCTCTGTGCATTCTGATCACAATGTATTTGGGCGTCTGTACATGTGGGGTCCTCTTAACAACACGAACCACTCCTTGGAGATTTTGCTAACCAGATCATCTCTTCCGGTGCACAAGACTTGAGCTTGTAACACCCTCTACATTACCGTTAAATCTCAAATCCGATTTGGAGTTCATTTAAAGCCACGTCGTCTACAAAATATTGATTTTACGACGCGCTGCACACGTAATTTGATTGCAAGATATTGGTGTTATTCAATTTCGAGTTCTCCGCCGTCGCTCGCGTCCCCCCCAAACATCGAACTGTACACGCTCTGTACGTTCTGTAAACCACCGGCTTTGTCGAGGTCAAAAAAGACTTACGTAACTGTTCTGTTTGCTAATAAACTCGAACGTTTCAGGGGCGTTTTAAAACGCTTGATGAATGATTTTGGGTTATATAAACTGGAGCTTTGTGTGTTAAAGGGGGGCGGGGGGGTGGGGAGGCAAACGTACAATTAATCATCATCTTTGCCTAACGAAAATACATGGAATGAACCGCCAAGAAAATCGTTAAATTAAGTATTGTTGTGAGAGGGAGGTGAAGGAATCATTTATTGTTGTTTGCGAACGACCTTCAGCAATTTGAAGAAGAATCTGTGACGTGACACATGCTGGCTATATAAGAGCAATAGAAGTCCTTCTCGTGTTGCGACCACTCAAGTTATTTCATAAGCTCTTGTAAACAGATACGTAATTATCTCTTTTTCAAAAAATTTTGTTGCAAATCGTTTTTGATTCCTACTGCAACGTCAGGTCAAAAAGCGATCGTAAGATGTCGTCGCTATTTTATCTGTTTATATCTTTTTCCTTTGTAGATATGCATAGTCATGGCCAGGGTTGAATTATCTGCGTTTTAACACGAATGGGGGTGTGCTTGTGCTTGCTAATCAAATTATTAAAGCGCATGGAAATGCGTTAACCAGAACTAGAACAGCGAAGGGACAATGAATGCACACGTACAATTGAGATGATGCACTTTGACCTCGGTTATCTATCTGCATACTGATTGAACTTATTCGGCACACGAACGGTGATTAGAATATTCGGCGATTTAATTAAATCCGACTGGGCGGAGGGAGGGGGTGGTTTTTGGAACGTCGCGTCTGGGACACTAATTGGAAAATTTGAGATTGTGCGCGAATTTTATTAAAAATAACAAAAAAAATGGGGGGAGAAGTTTAATTTCAATGCCTTAGGTTTCAGACATTTATCTAAATACTGTTGGATCCACAGAGGAAGTAAATTGAACATGTATACAGAGTGTAGCTCAAAATTTCACTTTGAAAATGTGGGATAAAACTACTTCAGGTTTGAAGGACCAATTTGTTGGCATGTTTAGAAATAATACATTTACAAACATCATTGTTTAGTCGTCCAGTAAAATAAAAAGAAAACTCGATGATCACTCCAACTCACTCCTTCTACTTCCAATCCTCTCACCAAGTCTTACATTTAACGTTTTCATGACGGCTGGCCCTGTTTCCTTTTGATGGTGGAAATATACTTACCTCTTATCTTCTTCCAAATCCCCGAACACTTAATGCCCTCTCGGTGGTGGACTTTAAAATTGGTTTTCCTTTCCCAAAAACCATAGGGCTTGTTTCACCCAATTCCAATCTCGCCGTCTTTCAATCACTCTTGCAAATTTGAGGGAAAACCAGCCGTCTTCCTACGTCTTTGGTGGTTGACCTAGTGGTCCTTCTAAAATTGAATTTTCACCCCCATATTCACTTTAACCCACTCCCTCTACTTCCAATCGTCTAACCAAGTCTTACATTTAACGTTTTCATGACAGCTGGCCCTGTTTCCTTTTGATGGTGGAAATATACTTACCTCTTATCTTCTTCCAAATCCCCGAACACTTAATGCCCTCTCGGTGGTGGACTTTAAATTTGATTTTCCTTTCCCAAAAACCATAGGGCTTGTTTCACCCAATTCCAATCTCGCCGTCTTTCAATCACTCTTGCAAATTTGGGGGAAAACCAGCCGTCTTCCTAAGTCTTTGGTGGTTGACCTAGTGGTCCTTCTAAAATTGGATTTTCACCCCCATATTCACTTCAACCCACTCCTTCTACTTCCAATCGTCTAACCAAGTCTTACATTTAACATTTTCATGACGGCTGGCCCTGTTTCCTTTTGATGGTGGAAATATACTTACCTCTTATCTTCTTCCAAATCCTGGAAGTCTTAATGCCCCCTCGCCCCTTCTCTTATTCTGAAAGGCTTTTTCCTCTGCCCTTCAGTGCTCCTTAAGAAGAGAATTTTTTTAAGCATTACGTTTAAAGATAATATGGCATTTTGGTAGCAGATCGAGAAACCGATGATAAGGTGGTTCCTCTTTTCTTAAGGAAAACTTCCCAAGGGAGAAGTAACCTTCTGTATTGTTTTTTATTGAACGCGTTTGATTCTGTAAAGCCTTAGGCATCTTAATTTTCTATATTTTGGGGATATCACCTCCTCAATCAGAACCACTGTTTTTTTGAAAGGGTTTCACAGAATTCTCAGAATTACCGAGTACCTCCACAGCTAAGCACCAATTTGAATTGGCGGGTTATATTGGGTTGGGTTGGACTACTACCAAATGGTAAAGGGCAACTTATAAATCGAGTATCTCCACCCTAGTTACTACAACTGAGTACCAATTTGGATTGGGGTGGTTAGATTAGGTTGGGTTGGACTACTACCAAATGGCAAGGCGCAAGTTTAAGAACGCGTTTTATTCAACATTTCGCTGTACGTTTCAAAATCACTTGCGCGCTTAACTTATGTATGGATCAGGAAAACTCCTTCTAACTCGTTTCTAAAATAAATTGCGCAACTGTGTTCAACACCTACGAGGAGAACGCGAAACGAAAGATGCACATCGCGTTTCCTGTACTGAAATATCTACTTCGAATTTTTCAATTTCTGAAAGTTTTACTTTGCAGAAGTTGATATTCAGAACGGCTTGTTTTGATTTTGCTTCCATTTTTGCATTTTTAAGAGAGAAGAGTCTGAGAGGTGTTACTCTCCCTGAACTACACGAAATTTTTAAAACATTTGGAAAAGGACCAAGTTTGGGGAAGGAATTACAGTCATTTTCAGAAAAATTAATTTAACAAAATCAAATTGAACCAGTTCTCAAACAGTCCTCCTTAAAATGCAAAAAGGGATTTTCCTTATTTATTTTTCGGCAAACCCACCGAATTGAACCATTTTTTCTACGAAAATTTTCTCTTACATCTCAAAGATAAAAGAAACCGAAAGCATTTCTTCTTCTTCTTGATCGAATTCTCCTTGAGTGCCTTATTATATTTTCGTTTCTTTAGCAATCCAAGTCGAAATTTTATTGACTGGGTCCTAGAAAATGTTTTTATTATTTTATTTCTCTTCGTAATTAAAGAGGGAGAAATCTGTTGTGAACTGTTTCTCTCCTTTAACTGTTTCAACCTAGATGGATGATATTGTTAATAATTTTGGAAGAAGAGAAATTAGTAAGGGCTCCAGTTTTGGAGAAGAACAAATTTAATAAAAGCTTTGGCTTATTCTAAGGTCGATATTGTTAAAGCAACGCCCAAGACGCCTTGTCGACCAAATTGAACCATTCTCGAAATATTTTTTCTTGTAGTCCAAAGAGAAAAGAGACCATGGGGACTTCCTCTTCTTTAAACGCAAGACATCTTGCCGACCAGATTACACCAAATTGTACCATTCTCGAAAGATTTTTCCCTGTAATCCAAGGAAAAAGTAAACCATGAGGACTTCCACTTCTTTAAACGCAAGACATCTTGCCGACCAGATTACACCGAATTGAACCATTCTCGAAAGATTTTTTCTTGTAATGCAAAGAGACGGGAGACCATGAGGACTTCCTCTTCTTTAAACGCAAGACATCTTGCCGACCAGATTACACCAAATTGAACCATTCTCGAAAGATTTTTCCTTGTAGTGCAAAGAGAAAAGAGACCATGGGGACTTCCTCTTCTTTAAACGCAAGACATCTTGCCGACCAGATTACACCAAATTGAACCATTTTCGAAAGATTTTTCTTTGTAGTCCAAAGAGAAAGGAGACCATGAGGACTTCATCTTCTTTAAATGCAAGACATCTTGCCGACCAGATTACACCAAATTGAACCTTTCTGAAAGATCTTTCCCTGTAGTCCAAAGAGAAAGGAAACCATGAGGACTTCCTCTTCTTTAAAAGCATCAACTTGGACCAAGCTTTTCCTTGCTAGAAAACTGCGAGGCCTTCTTCTTCTTCAAATTATCCTTGTATGCTTTACTTTTTTGTCTCTCAAATGTTTGGAAACTGGGCACATGACGGCAACGTATTTCTTTTTGTATTTTCACCCGAAATTGAAATTGAAACAAATTCATCAGTTTTGCTATAGAATGCGACTTTGAAGATAAGACAAAGCTGCAGGCTTCCACGGTCGTTTGTCCTTCTTCCTTTGGCTTCCGATTGTACCACATCATAAGTTCTTCTTTCTTCCTTTCTTGCAAAAGGGCCTCTGCTGATGGTGTTAATCTTTTTCGCTGCTCCCAGTGATTTCGCTGCGAATCTAACTGGACGTCTTCTCGCTGGCTGAAGAATTTTTATTTGAGGTGTGGATCTTGACGTGGCGTGTGACAATTAGAAAAATGGGAACAATGCTATTGCCATGACGACGACTAGAAAGGTTAAAGAGCAAATTAAATTCGTCAATTTTTTCCGCTGTTTGTCTTCTTGGGAATGTCCTCCGCCTGGAGTTTTTCCTTTCAATTCTTAATTCTAATTAAGAAAAAATAACGAGGCATGGCCGCTCGAAAAAACCATAGAAAATCGACGTTAATTGATTTATCACACTCTTTCTCTCGCCCTATTTCTTATTAATAAGAAAGTTATTACAGAAAGGAATATGACTCACCCCATATATGAGCTTTTTTTATGCCATAAACTTCACACCAGTACCTTCTGCAATCCACCAAATATTTTTAACATTATTCTGGGACACCCCGTGTAATAATGTAAAGGGTTTTAACTCTGTTTGTGTGAAGGACACGTAGCAGTTTATATGCGATGTTGTCTGAAGTACTTGTGTGCCTCATAGTATGGCGTATTTTTTTGACGTGACCTTGAACTCCGCACAAGAAGTTGATAAATTGGGCAAAAGTTTTCCAATGCAATGAGAAGACATTTCTTCTTTTCATGGTTCCTTAACAATTTTTAACACTCTGTAACTTCGCTGGTTGGTTTAATCCTCTTTAAATCCGTGTGAAAAAAAAACTGTTTAATGTGCTATACGGTACTTATTTAAAGAGTTTTAATGACCTTGAAGTACGTTTCGTAAAAATTGGCAAAGCATCTCCTTCGATTGGATAATTTTTGTTTGTGCATCTTCTTTACGTATTTTTCCTAAAAACTTTAACACCCTGTATGTAGCACAAGTGTATGTGACACGCTATTTAAAAAAGTGTTTTATCTGCGACAGTTTCATGTCGTTTGAAGTCGTTTAATTTTCTTTTTTCAGTCTGAAATTTGTTCAACCGTTTGCCAACAATTTCATGCTTTGTTGAAGCCTCCGCGAAAAATTATGATCTCGGAGTCCGTTGCAAAAAAAAACAAACAAATGATGCGACAAAAGGTTTTCCATGCAATGGAAGAAGCAAGCAAGCCCTTCCGTCTTCTTCCTTCTTCTAGTTTTCCATAATAATTTTTAACACCCTTAGTTTAATCCCCTTACAAATCAGCGACAACTGCACCGACTGTGTCGTTTTTAAACAGTTTTCATCATCCCCCTTTTATGATGGAAACGCAGCGATTCATGCCGGTTGTTGTCTGAAGCCGTTCTAATTTCCGTTCGTGACAGCTCTCTTTGAAAGTGAGTGAACAGTGAAAACGAAATTAAAAAACGAAACGCTTTAAGGCCTACAAGATGTTGGGTGATGGACGGTGAAGACGATTATTATTAATTTTTTTTTTTTTGCTCGCTCACTTCAAGCAACAAGAGGAGCACGCTCGTCTTGCAATAAATTTCTTTTCGCTTGCACGCATTTATCAGATGAGATTGAGGAAGGAGCTTTGATCCTTGTACATACTTCAACCTTCGATAATGCAATAAAGGGCCTATTCTGTATCAAAAGCGTTAAATTTTGTTGTTACGGTGACAGCCAATCAGAGAACTGTATTTTAAATTTTAAAGGACCTCTACATTTTAACAACAAGTCCGTTAATAAGTTACAGAATCCGTCCCTTTTGTGCAACCGACGCCCCCTTGACACAGGCCTGATTCATTAGGTGGGAGAATATACCTAATGAAGACTTCAAAATTGATTCACTTGAAAATCCACAAGTGGAGAAAAGGAAAACATGCCAAAGTCTTAACATTTGCGCAAGAAATAGAGACGACAAAAGGAAAATTCGAATTCACTTGACTTAAAACACTTTAAAAAAAATGAAAAACATTTTTGGCGATCGAGAATCAATTGAAACAGAAAAGAAGAATTATTGAAACAGAAATCCATCCATTTTAATAATAATAATAATAATAACTTTATTAACCGTAGCCGCAGTACAAGCGGAAACAGAAATCCATCCATTTTAATAATAATAATAATAACTTTATTAACTGTAGCCACAGTACAAGTGGATGCAATCGTCAGTACAAAATATAAATATTTTAAGCCTTACCTTTCTGTCTTTATTAGTAAGCGGAGCGCATACAGGGTGCTGCGTTTTGAAACGCAACATAGGAAATCCCATGTTAATTTAAATGTGCTCGAATATAGGCTTCCCTAATTATTTTACAGCCAAATTCCATTTAGGTTTTTTGAAGTACTCTTCAAGATGAAGCTGTCTATGAAGTTTGAGAATTTTTCATTCGCTCATTTTCGAAATATTTACGAAAGCTCAGCAACGGAATTCAATTTATACCAAACTATCAGCACGGCCTTGAGCAGCAAATGTTAAAAACAAATTACTGGAAAAGCTTTTTCTATCAATCTTTTTCAAAAACGATTAGATTTATTAATTATTTGTCCGGTTTTCACTATCATTGATCAAGGCTGTGTTGACGATAGTTTGGTATAAATCGGATTTGGTTACAGAATCATTTTTAAATATCTTGAAATTGAGCGAATGAAAAATTCTCAAATTGCGCAGACAGATTCATTGTAAAGAGTACTTTAAAAAACCTAAATGGACTTTTGCCGTAAAATAATTAGGGAAGCCAATATTCGAGTACCTTTAAATTAACAAGGGTTAATGCAGCACTCTGTATAATACAGATTTTCACGGCTCAACAGCGAAACGCTTGCGTCGCAGTCCTCAGAAACTGGATAATACTCTGAGGTCTGATATTCCTACGCGATGAATCAGGCCTGTTTTTGAAGACGGTGTTGGCTCAACGCTTTTTTCGTAACGACTTTCCGCCACTGAGCTGATTAGGATTTAGGGTCAAAACTTCAATACTAACCTGTATGGTAACATGCATTTTACGAAGGCACATCATTATACACTGCGTCCTTGTAAAATGCGTGCTACTATACGCGTCATATGATGACGTAATAACTTTAATTCTTAGCATGTTTCTTTTTGCGCGCTTAACTCAATGCATGTTCTCATGTGCTTTGCTTTAACAACTCACGACGACGTTTCGTAACCGCTCTGATGATGATCGATGCCCCGTGCAGAATGTCTATGTACTTCTTCCGCCTGCACAATCTCCGCCGTGCCGAAGAGGACAAGAAGAAGAAGCAACAGCGCCGAAACCGCTGCCCCAGATACACCAACGCGCTGACGCTGGCCCCCAGCCGTCTTTTCGAGAAGCCACCCCTCACTCCGTCCGACAGCCTCGACGAGGTGGCGTTTCAGATTCCCAGGTGCTCATTTTCAGTTAATGCACGAGTTAATGTAAGCGGCGCCGCTTTGTTTTTGTTGTTAATTATTCATGCGCTACGTGTTTGTTTACGTTGTTGAGAGAGGGGAAAAAAGTAGGAAAAGGAAAAAAAACGCGCCCGGGGCGACGACGATGGTGCCCGGGGGGAAGCGGAGATATAGTAAAAAATAATGAGAGAGCGAGAGATCTCTCTCTGCGTTTGAGGCAACGTTAATATGAGCAGAAAAACATTTTCATTTGTTTTCCTAAATTGTACATACAAGTATATTTTAGTTAGAGTTTAATTAGAGAAGTAGAGTTTTGTTTAACGTTGTGAAAATAAATAAAAATATTCTTTACTAGTCTAGTCAAGTATAAGTTATACTTATTATATTAAACTTTGGGCCGCAATACTTTAATAGATAAAACTGTAGCTGGCAACACGATGACTCGAGTTCGAATCTCTATTACGGCGGAAATTTTTCAGCCAAAACTTTGTTGGCGTGTCTCAACATAAAATTAAAAATTACAATTCTGTGGTGAAGAAAACTTTTAGGAACTCCGATTATCAAATAGACTTTTTTAGTTTTTAGACCTACATGGGTCGAGTAGCCAGGTTGACATTAGAACAAATAATCACGTGACGTATCAAATTTTCAACTTTGGATAGGTATGGGCCCATTTTTTTTTTGATGTGTGGAAAAAAATAAAATTTTGACGTTATTGCATTATTGTATTATACAAATTAGGATATCGTCGGGAAAAAAAGCGCTCGGATTTAAACACCAGAATTTAATTTTATAATAAAAGCTTGATTCCTTGATGTTAAAATCATCCCGGGACTACTTGCTTGTCGTCAACAGCAGCGTGGCACAACTCACATAACCGAGAGACGGCCCCTACACTACGGGGACAAAAATAGCGATGCGGCTTTGATTGTTTAATAAATGCATTTGCAGAGACTGCTTGTGATGATGCAAGTAAAAAATCCCGTCCAACAAATCAGGACCGTCAGGCAATTCAACAGGCAAATAATCAGAGATGTGATGTCACTCGAACGTCGTTTCTCGCCGAGTTCTGGGATTTCGATTTTTTTATACCGCAAGGTCTGCTCATTTTGGTTTGATAACAAACGAAATTTATTTATTTAAGTAACCCGGATTTTTTTCAAGAAATTTTGAAAAGTATGTACAAACTTGGTTTGCCCCGAAAAGAAGAAAAAAAAAAAAAACGCCCGGATTTAAACTCCAGAATTCAGTATTATAATAAAAGCTTGATTCGTAACGAAATCAAGCAAAGTTAATTAATCGCTGGTGTGTCGCATTTAATCTCATTTCATGCATTTACAAGTAAAATCTAATTTGCCGCGTGTGTTTCGCGTTTGTTTCTGATACATCCCCGATGCGGTTGGAAGGGTAGTTGCAGATCAGATCAAGTTTTGACTCTGAATTATGCAAGGACTTCAAAAAAAATGAAAATCAAATATTTAATAGAGGTAACGTTGAATTTAACAGTTTTATTCCTGTTGTTTCTCTTTAAGTTGTCCACGACTGTACTTCATCACCCGTTTATAAACTAAAACATGACGTAATACCTGTTCCCTCATCTCAATCAAAATCTACAACCAAATTTTCAAACTATTAGAGTTTAATTAACAGTCAGTAAATTAATTAAGTTGGTTCACCCTGAATCTAGCTCCAACTGACGTGCAGAATCTCGTACAAAATTGTCTGAAATGCAAAAGCTCTATCCTGACCATACCAGATCTCGGATTCTTTGAGGAAATCGTGTGCAATTCATCGAAAAACAATAGGGCGTTGTGGTTACAAATAACTTGAAATTGCAAAGGGAAATGAGAAAACCCGAATTAAAACGTAATGTTTTCCGAAAGTAATTTACGGCGAGCTTTCAAAACAAATAAATAATAAAATCATCAAATCCATCCGCGAAGATCACTTTCGAAACGCCCATGGTAATTGCGTATGTAGATTTTGCGGGGCTTATTAAACTGACTGTTAACGCGGTCGGAAATTCCGCTCTCCCCTTCAGAATTTACATAATATTTAGGAAGGATCTGTTCTGCAATTACACGCGTGTTATTACATCCACCCGATTTCATTTGCTTAAGCCCGAATTTGCGCTCAATTAGGGATTTACGATGATTCGAACTGTTATAAAGCCAGGGGTGTCTGCAAACTTTTGGCTTTCGGCGTTGCCCAGAGACGAACGTCGAACGTGTCTGAAACCTGTGGGAGAGGAAAAGGTTTTCGATTACGCGATACGTCACTTTTACTTTCCTAGGAAAATACGGTCCGAATTTGCATGTCAAACGGTACAACCCAAAAAATTTACACTTCAAGTGTTTCCTTCCCTGTGGCAGGACACTATCGCTCGCTGTTACGAGACTTATGTTATCACACGGTGTTGTAAAACAAAATATTTTACCTAAATACTGAAAATTTCAAAGAGGGAGTACGTGGAAAATTTTAGAATAGGCAACACATCAACCAAATTAAAAACAAATGACACAAAAGTAGTATAAGTTGCCTATTTCAAATTTTTAAGGCGTCGCGATTTAAAATGGGCACTGTACGTGTGAGGAACTAAATACGTAGACGTAACACAAAAGCGTGATCTGCAAATATTCACAAGAATCTGCTTGCTTAACCAGGTCCCGTTATAGTTTTCAAACAACACTTGAGTGAGCGGAATGATCGCAACGCTCGCGTCCTAGTTTCATAACCCGCACCCGCGTCGTGTTTCGCTGGGTTCTGCGATTTCGATTTTTTTATCCCGCAAAGTTCGCTCATTTTAGTTTGATATCAAATGAAATTTATTTAAAGTAACCCGGATTTTATTCAAAAAAATTTGGTTTACTCCAAAAATCGCTCGGATTTAAACACCAGAATTTAATTTTATAATTAAAGCTTGATTCCTTAATGTTAAAATCTTCCGGGGACTACTTGCTTGTCGTCAACAGCAGCGTGGTACAACTCACAGAACCGAGAGACGGCCCCCTACACTACGGGGACAAAAATAGCGATGCGGCTTTGATTTTTTAATAAATGTATTTGCAGAGACTGCTTGTGATGGTGCCAGTAGAAAATTCCGTCCAATAAATCAGGATCGTCAGGCAATTCAAAAGGCAAATAATCGGAGATGTGATGTCACTCGAACGTCGTTTCTCGCCGAGTTCTGGGATTTAGATTTTTTTATACCGCAAAGTCTGCCTATTTTAGTTTGATATCAAATGAAATTTATTTATTTAAGTAACCTGGATTTTATCCAAAAAATTTTGAAAAGTATGTACAAGCTTGATTTGCCCCGAAAAGAAGAGAGAAAAAAAACGCCCGGATTTAAACTCCAGAATTCAGAATTATAATAAAAGCTTGATTCGTAAGGAAATCAAGCAAAGTTAATTAATCGCTGGTGTGTTGCATTTAATCTCATTTCATGCATTTACAAGTAAAATCTAATTTGCCGCGTGTGTTTCGCGTTTGTTTCTGATACATCCCCGATGCGGTTGGAAGGGTAGTTGCAGATCAGATCAAGTTTTGACTCTGAATTATGCAAGGACTTCAAAAAAAATAAATAAAATATTTAATATAGGTAACGCTGAATTTAGCAGTTTTATTCCTGTTGTTTCTCTTTAAGTTGACGACGACTGTACTTCATTCAACTTCACGGTTAGTTACTAAGGGACACGGCGTGATACCAACGGTAGGGAGGACGTGGAGTAAAAGATGGAAATCCGCAAAAAAATAGCATATTTGTAAAACAAAAGACCGGGAGGCGCCAACTGGAGGATACAAATAACGGTATCAAATACAGCTCCAACCCAAAATTAACCCCAGTTTTAACAAAGGCGGAAAGTGTCTAAGACAACAATTCAACGGCAGAAAAAAAATAATTTACGGTAAATAGCAATAAATGTAGTGTCAACGTTAAAATTATGTTAAAATTTTGTTGCAATTTGTCTATCCTACTGCAATGTCAGATCAAAAAGCGATCGTAGGATGTCGCTGTTTTATCTGTTAAAGTTAGGTTCGTATTTCATCCAATGATCTTAAATATTTCAAAATGCGAAAAGGTACGTACGGTTGGAAATTTCCTATCGTCTCACAATAACCCATGTAACAAAAAATAAAATTAATCTGTAGTACTTGAATCGACTCAAACGTTAACAAAACTAGTGTAATTACGATTGATAAATAATTAGGAGCAAAAATTAAGTATTGACTTTGGTACAAAAAAAAATTGTAATAATTGAATTAGCTTGTCTGACGCAAGGCGAGACATAAGCTAGGAAACCAAAGTTGCACGTCAGTTAAAAGAACAAAAAAAGGTACCTTGTAAGACGAGTTAGTAGATAAGTAGCGATGATCAATCGGAGTGACGAAGAAAAAGAAGGTATAAACAGTTACCTTAACGGCAGCACCTACGGCAGTATTCGGTGAATCGATCCCGAAGCTTCTTCGAAAGTCGTCTTCAGAAGGAAACACGAGGCTCGAACGGTGTTCGAAATTTCACTTCTTCGAGTAGACAGACTTCCTTACGACTGTTTGGTACCCAGAGGTTTGTCAGAGCGTGTAGGTTAAAAGTGCTTTCGTAATCGGAAGCGGGATACGACTTGTCTGCAAGGGCAACAAAAAATTTTAAGTAAGATCCCAAAAAAGAAAAAAGAGAACTCGCCAAGTCAGCCTCAAAAACAGTACAAAATGACTGACCTTGACACCAAAGAAGTGTTTCTTAAGCGAAGAAAAACAATTCGCCCAGGAGGGAAAGATGATTACGTCGATTAAAAATATGAGAAACAAGTGCTAAAGGCTTTGGCACGAGCAACACACAAGGACGTGTTCCCCAGATCAGAGAGAGTTTCACACTGAAACGTAGGCGGAATAAACGCGCGGAGTCGGGAGGAGGAAAACAACAGAAAGATTTATCACAAATACAAGCGACTTGGACCGTAACAAAGTTGAAGATTGGTGGCAATAATGAAAAAGAAACATGGCTACTCGTTCGACAAAAAAAAAATACGAAGATATTTTGATCGAAAAGTCGATGACGCGGGTAAAATGGAGAGTGTAACGCGCTCAGTACAAGCAGTAAATCAGTTAGAAGCCAACAAAAGTAAGCACAGGGCGAAAGGTTTACAAAAATCATGAATTCTGGTTGACTACGGCAGCAAGAAACCCAGGAGAGAAATGGACGGGTTTAGGTGACAAAGCGCGACCAGTGTCATGCAGCAAATGAGACAAACCGGGCCCGTAACAGATCACAAAATAACAGAAAATGAAACCCCTGATTATGTTACAACAAAAAAACTGCAGCAAAAGACGTTAAATTAGCACGGGCAAAAATATCTTTCCCGCCGAGATCGTAAGTGTACGAGAATTTAGGCCAAACACTGATCCCGCGTCCGCGACAAACTCCAAAGATATTACGCTTCGCATAATAAGACGTCACGCAACACGTCGCCGAGGAAGGAAAATAGATGGAAAAGTCTTACGCTTCCTCTCCGGAGTTTGACGTCGAAGGGGGAACCTGGGAGTTGTCGTGATGGCAATGGCTTCCAACAACCGAAAGCGTTTTCCTCGACGCACGAGAACGTCGTGAAGCCATTGGAGATAGGAACAGTGCTTCCAATATTAAACGAAGCGATAGCCAGTCTGTTCGAAATTAAAATCTGCCCCGCCTGGGACTACTGGCTTGCCGTCAAGGCCAGCGTGGCACAACTCACAGAACCGAGAGACGGTCCCTACACTACGGCGACAACAATAGCGATGCGGCTTTGATTTTTGAATAAATGCATTTGCAGAGACTGCCTGCGATGATGCAAGTGAAAAATTTCGCCCAATAAATCAGGACCGTCAGGCAATTCAAAAGACAAATAATCAGAGATGTAAAGTCACTCCGACCGGAGCGCAGCGATTGATTAGATGAGCATTAATAAATCTCTCCGAACTTCAATTTGAAGTTTAGATAGTGAGAGGGGGCGGCGGGGTGGGCATCGATTTTCACCGCCGCCTTTTTACTCGCGCGCAAGAAACTTTATTAATGATTTGCTTCAATTTGATGAAGCTTAATAGAATCGCGGGGATGCACCGACCTCTGGCATTATAAATAATTCCGGTTGGGATTAGCGGGGGTTTAATGCTGCCCTGCTGCTTGCTGTTCGCGAACAGTGCGCGCTCCGAATGTCATAAGAAATTTATTTTCAGTTCGCGGTCGGTGTGCGAGATAAATGTTACAAGCTGACAAGTTTATGTTTGCGAACGGCTTATTTAACCGGCACGTTCGCACACTGTGCAGAACGAAATGTGAACATGTTCTGCATGCACCCCACCTCGCGGATACATACATCACGAACAAAGTCAATATTGTAGTACGCGTATTCGGGGGGGTCGTACTGAAATATAGAACGGGTTTAAAGACGAAGCTCTCTCCTTTTGAAAGTCGTTCTTTAAAGCTTCCTTCAATTTAGTTTCAGTTAGTGTCTGTTTTAAATCGTGACCCCTGAAGTTTTTAGAATAGGCAACCCATCAATCAAATCAGAAATAACTGCCTGTTTTCACAATGCACTCTGAAGGCATGGAAGTAGAATGGGTTGCCTATTTCCAATTTTTAAGGGGCCACGACTCTCGAGTAGGTAATTTGGAGATGTTGGAAAATTAATCGACTATAACATCTGCAGATTGTAAATGTTTATACAGTATGTTCGATTCGTCGGAGCCACGTCATCAAATATGCACCGCAAAACCGCTTGCGCTTGCCCCCTACCCCAATTGTTTAATGAAATTGCCAATTTCTGGCCGATGAATAAACGAAGCAGCTTGCGTAAACTTTACGTTAGAGAGTCGCGCGGAGCCGACTTTTAATTGAACGATACATTATCGATGCAGCGGCAACAAATCCCGAACTCGATTACCGCGGTCGCGTTATTAATTATTCAGCGCGAAGGTGTGTAATTACGGCCCTGGTAAAACATTTAATGAGAGCGCGAATGAGCGAGCTCTAATTAAATTCCTTTTGTAAATGGGCGGCACCTCAAAGGATTTCTTTGCTTCTCCCTCTGCCACCCCCCGGGTAGAAATATGCGAGCTCTAGTAACAGTCGACGTTTCAATCCCGAAAAATCTATGAATGTGAACGTGAATGTACAGGGTGTAAGTGAAATGTTTGCGAAAAAAAGACGGGGCGATTGCTGCGCTGATTTTAAGCAAAAAAGTTCATAGAAACATGCAGCCTAAAATAACTCGTTTTCGATATACAGGATGATAAAATAATTGAGCAGTTGCAACACGTGAGACTATCCAAAATGGGCGATTAACGCGAAGAGACTGTAATTTCCAATACTTATTTTTTTAATATTTAAAGTTTCTTTTAACAAATATTTCTATAATTATATATATATATATTATTTATTCAACTGCATACGAGCATGCAAATTTAGTTCGAGTGGAACTTTTAAAACGTGTTTTAGGTTTGATTTGTAAGCAACTAAGGCCCGATTTCTTCACCTCCTGATAAATTTATCTGCCAGGTAATGTTCCTGAAAACCATTGTGTCGATGTTGATTTCCCAGGATATTATATGGCAGATGAATTTATCAGGAGGTGAATAAATCGGAGCTAAATCAAATAATAATTGAATCAGACAAAGTCATTTTCCATTCACATTTAAGATCACTGATGACAATCATGTGTATTCTGTACGTATCAATTGATACCTAATAATTGAAGAGAATTAATTCATATGTACAGCAATCAACCAATGACACTTAAATACGCCGTAACAATCAATTGGAAGCAATGCAGGAAATCAATTGCTTGTTACATACTCGTCTCAGTCGTAACAAGCAATCGTAACAATTGATATGAAATGGTTAGAGAATTGACCTAATTGACAATCATAATAGGAGTATTTTTTGAATAAATTTTATTTTCCCAATGCGAGGTCCTGTTCTGGAATGATTTCGGTCTCACCTTTCTGATTCGACTCGGGTGGTGAAGGTGAAACCACTTGGTGTTCCCCAAGGATCTATTCTTGGGCCCCTGTTGTTGGTTAAATGACAATATCTTTACCTAACAGTGTTGATGGTAAACTCTGTAAAAGTATATACAGTTAGCCTTCTAAATTGAACTTGCAAGATGGTTGAACAAGACCACAAGAATGCGATCATTAACTATTATCTATTTAGTCATGTTCTATGCGTGTTTGTGTATGTTTAATATTTGAATTTAAGACGTGTTCTCTTGCGTTCATCTTAACAAACGAAGTTTTATTATTAGTACTAAAGCAGAAAATGCACGATGTATAAAAAATATAAAAAGAAAAAGAAAAATTTTATGTTTATCACTCTGTATATCGAAAATGAGGCATTTTAGACCACACACTCAAAGGAACTTTTTGCTTAGAATTGCTTCAGGAATCACCTCTGTCTCTTGCTTGCTATTGTTACATTACACCCTGTACATACACATATCGGAGAGCATTTTTTTACACCCTGTATATACACCGCACATCGAAGAGCATTTAATGTAAATTCGTTTCGAAAAATTTATTCAACGAACAAGAAACTGCATTAGCAAACATCAAATCTTTTTGACGGTAAAGCTTTGCCTCTATATTAATAATAAGTGTAGGGAAATAAACATTTAAATCCTGAGATTATCGTGGAAATAAATTGGGTACACTCGCCGGCATGTATTATCCGCTACGAGTTGATTAAGGCCCAGATAAATTATTCAGTGACCCGTGTAGTACAGAGCTAATGTGTTTTATAAATGAAGTGCAATTAAGGAATTTCATTGTTAGTATTACGCTAAGCTGCGTTGATAAATATATAAAAAAAAATAAATAAAATAAAACGCGCGAAAAAATGAGAGGGGACTCACAAAAACCGTTCGTTTTAAATATACCGCCTAAACTTGGAACCAAAATGGCTGCAGCACTGTCCCGTATTTAATCCTACAATATTACCCATCGAATATTTCTAATGTCGATGATTAATTAATTTTTTTTATAATAATTAATAATTGTAGACAATAACGAAATAATTGTTTACAAAAAAAAAATAAAACCCGTTATGATTGATTTGATGTACGTTGCTACAATGCTATACGTAACTAATAAACCATTCATTATATTTATTTGTAATCGCAGTAGGCCGTGATTTTATGATGTTAATAGGTTGGCTGTCATTTTAAAATTAGACGAATTTGATTTGATGTCGGTATGACATACGTCAAACCGTGACAATTCAAATCGGATTGATTAAGCAGTGTTGTCAGTTATGCAAATTTGGACGTGCATTTACCTCGTGATGAAGACAAAATATAACAGTGTTGGCTAATTCCCAGGAACCTTAAAATCCCAAATGAAATGACGACACTCATTGTCAAAATTAAGTTACGTACGTGAGTATACCACATTCTCGCGGCGTAACTTTCACGGCATACTGCGATTACAAATCAATAAAGAATAGGTATCTTTTTTTTAATTTTGTAAATTACAAAGAGAACTAGGGGTGGGCAATTACCCCGTTTGCCCGATTTTGGCTACGCCCATGAGCAAAAGGCTTCCGCAGCTATCACCGGGGGTTTTTGGTTTGAACTAAGTGCTTCGTTCCTCGTTTTAGAACGACTTTTTTGGTACGGTTCTCGCAGTGGCTTCGGTCACTCAGTCAATCAATCAATCAATCAATCAATCAATCAATCAAAGAGAGATGCCGGAAGTCCGGATGAAGACGATCGATCAATCTACTTTCGTTTGTTTCCTCTTGAATAAAATACGACTAACTTTAACAATATATTTTTTAATTACGTAAAAAACTTGAAATTTATTTGTTCATTTTTGCTTTCGTTCTGTTTCTCATTAAAAAAAAATAAATAAAGTTAACTAAATTTCTTCTGACGCAAGAAATAATAAAAAAAAAGCTATTGTGAAATAGATCGTCGTTTGTTTACGTCTTTTATTTTTGAACCGACTGTAGAACGCACCTTTTTTTGGTTTATTTGTTTCTATTTAAAAAAGAGCGTTTCTTTGATGTTATCGAACCAGAATATGCCAAAAACTTTTCCTGAACAAAAAGTGAAACTTGAAAATTTTTTTTAAATGCGATCGTCCCTTCTCGATTCTTGATTTCTCGTAAATCTATTGCCTTGTGTTTTTCGTTTTTTTTTTTTGTTGACGAAAAAGAAAAGGGGTAGAAGCGATCGACAAAGAAATTTTGTAATAATTTGTTATTTGTAGTTTCAGTGAATTTGATTTCGAACGTTCCCAGAATATTTTCTTGCATCTTTCGTCGAAAAATGAAAAAATTGCAATTTTTTTCATCAATAGTTTCTTTTCCAATGAAAAACAATAAAAAACATAAGGACGAATGACATGTGATGATCAAGACTTGCGTTCTGAATAATATTTTGGTTTTGATAAAAAAAAGAACTTCTGTAATTTGTTGTACCTACAATCGACCGCTCTTGTTTTTGTTTTATACTTGAACAAAAAAGAAAAAAAAAACGAAAACAAAAGGAACATTCCTTCTTTCGTTTTATTTTTACAAACATAGACGAAAGATGGATTTTTTTTATTAACATCTTTTTTTCTCTTTTCAAAAAACGGAAAAAAGAAAACACAAATAATAATAAAGAAAATTATTCCAAATTAGTTTTGATTGCAATGGACTTCCCGAGCATCCCTTATACAGCTGTTTCGGTCACATTCGGGGCGTCTTCAGCAAGGGAGCAGCTCAAGAATTTCATCTCCAATGAAGCTACATTTTCGTCGTGTTACACACTGCTACCAACATGACTTAAATATACGATTACCAACTGAAATACCAACCTCTGCAGGAAATTCACTCTGAAAATGTTGACAACCACAAATTGGACGCAAGATGACGTCCCTAAACAGCGGACAACCCTTGCCGCTACATCATCGCAACCCCTGTCCTGTCGCCTTCACACACCCCCACCCCCCTCACCGCTTGTGATGAGAATGCAAATAATTTTCGTGTAGTTCTTGCTCGTGAATTGCAGAAAATATGAAACAAATAAAAATACTTTTAAAATCGAGCGAAAAATGTAATTTATTTAATGTATTTTGATAAAGCAAATAATTATACATATTTGTGAAACGTCAGGTAAGTTAATAAATTAGTTTTTTAGCTCGTTTCTAAAAGTATTTTTATTTGTTTCATATTTTCTGCACATGCCAAAAATGAATTCAAAATTTATTGCCAAACAGTGACCCTCAATTTGCAACAGTATTGCCCGGCTCTCTCTCTCTCTCTCTTTGTTTGAATTATTAACAAACGGGAAAAACAAAAGACGATCGACTTTCTTTCACTTTTCCTTGGACTGCTTCTTACTTGTGAGAAAATAAAATGATGGAAGGCTTTAAGGTCGGTTTCGTTTTCCGAATAATTTTTACAACCTTTTTGTACGCTTTTTTTATTATTTCAAAGAGTTCCAGAATGAGCTGATATTTTCTTTTGAAATGCAGAAATTCGAAGTGACACAAAATATTCACGTTTTGTCCTATTGAAACAGAAGACCAAGGACTTTGAAAATGGTTAGTTTTCTTTATCAAAATTAAGAAGAAAAAAAAATTAAGCGTCAAAACATTCTCATTTTTTGTTTTTCATCTTTGTTTTCAACGGCTCTTTCGTTCTTTGAATTCAGAAATGAAGAAAAAAAAATAAAAATTAAAGACGATTGACTTTCTTTCATTTTCCTTTCATTGTTGTTTTTTTTTCTAATTCGATAAGGACAATAATTCGCAAATAATTTGAAATCCTGTTTTTCGTCTACATTCTTGTCAAATTTCTTGATGTAACATAAAATGAACTTCAGATTGCAACAGTGTTGCCAATTCTATCAAATTTTATTTACCGCAATGTAATGTGTGTGAATACAAAAGAAATGAAAAAATGTAATGTTATAATAATATAAACATTAAAAAAAATAAACGTGCTTGTGGCAAATAATTAACCGTTTAACTTGAAAGTAACTAAAAAGCAACAATTAAAAAATAATTTTTATATGTAATAAATATTGTAAAGAATAATTATTAAAACAGGTACAATTTAATTGTACTTAAGATGTTATCGATTAAATAATAATTAAATTAAATAAACTGGAATAAAAGAAGAGAAAAGATAAGACTACCAAATAATTATCAAAATAAAAATCATCAAATTAAAGTCAAGTCAAATCATAAAATAAAAGCAAAATCGATCGGCGATGAAGACAGGTTGTGAAAAAAGAAAAAAAAAAGAGAGACGAATAATTTTAAAAATAAAATAAAGTCAAATCGACAGGGTTAAACTAAAATCAGGTATATAAAAAAAAAAAAAAACAAACGAAAACAAAAGTCAATCAATTGATAAAATTAAAAAATAAAAACTCGTTTCAAATAAAAGAAAAACAAAGTAATATGATCGATTGACGAAAATGAAATTTGTATAAAACGATAACGGTAAGTCAATTTGATGTAGAAATTGACGAATTTTATCATAATCAAAAATTTAATCTCTAAATTTTAAATTAGAGATTAAATTTTTGATTGTGATAAAATTAAAACAATTAAAAAGTAAAACAAAGTCAAATCGCGTAAAAGAGTAAACTAAATTGGACCGACTAATCGACGGAATTAAAAAAGTACAAAATAAAACTCGAATTGAGGAAATAATAAAAAATAGAAAGAAAGGATGATTAATTGATAATTAAAAAAGTAAAATTGCATCAAATATAATCAAAGAAATTGAAAACGATAAATCGAAATTGAATAAGAGAAGGAACAAACGTCGTCGACCAATTGATTACATTATTGAAAATTGAATTAAATAAAGTCAAATAGGAATTTTAATTACAAAACAAAAACAAAAGACGATCGGGGATTAAGATAAGACGAAAGTAAAAATTCTTTAACAAATCAAAGTAGTCAAATCGAATTAAGAGCACTGTCAAATTTTTAACTGAGTTTGAACAAAAGGGGGAATCAAACTGATAATTCAAATACAAAGTCAAAGTAAAGACGAAACACGACCGGTTTGTAATTAAAAAAAAAAAATGAAATATAGTCAAACAGAATCCGTGTAACATATACGCGTATTGATTTAACCATATTAATAAAATTTGTAAGGGGTACGATAGAAATTTTATTTTCTTGTAAAGGGGTCGACACTCAAGAAAGGTTGGGAACCCCTGGTGGGTACCCCTTTTTTTTTTAGCAAACTTGATGGTGTGCTTTTTTCACTTTGCGGCCATACAAAAAAATTATAGAGTTGTAACGGAAATAATCAAAGAATTATCCATGAGATTAGTGACTATTTAAAATTTTGAATATAATTCGTCGAAACAGAAGCCTGGAGTCACTATAACTTTTATTAATATATTATAATTTCGAGGTTTCTCTTTCGACGAATTTTATTCAAAAAAAAAAAACAAAAATTCCGATCTACATATAAATAAAGAGTGAGAACATCGAGGGTAGAGCTGTTATCGTGAGTTTAATTTTAGAAAAAAAAGTTTCAGGTAATTTAAATGACGTTTCCCTTTTTTCCTTGTGATGTGATCATCTTGGAGTGTTATGGATCGATATTTTTTTTTGTAAATTTGCAATTCATACGCTTTTCTAGCCAGACGAAAGTGATTGGTTAGAAAAAAGTTTAGTCTGTAATGACGTCCATTTAAAAAGAGAAAGTTTAATATCTTGAAAGCCTCCGTCGTTAATTTTATTTTGACTTAACTTACAGCTGTATTTTATCAAGCCTAGTAACTTTTACAGCAATTTTTTTTTTCGTATATCTTATAATTACGAAGTTATTACTTTCTAAAAGCAATAGCAATTTTTGGTTTTTCCGCGATGATATTGGAACTATTCGGAATTTTTTAATTTCCTCAACAGAATCAGAATCAGCGCAGAAAATTGCAAAACATTGTCCATTAAACCAAATCTCTGCCTACACTAATAAGAAATATATCCATGGGAGCCTACTCAATCTGATACACCCTGTAGACATAAACAATACACAAAAAAAATTGTTTAAATGCAAATGTTATTTTCAGCTGTATTTTATCAACCTAGTAACTTTTACAACAAACTTTTTTTCATATATCTTATAATTACGAAGTTACTACATTCTAAAAAATTGCAGATTTTGGTTTTTCTGCGATAATATTGAAACTATTTGGAATTTTCTAGTTTTCTCAACAGAATCAGAATCAGCGCATAAGACTGCAAAACATTGCCCATTTAACCAATCTCTATCTACAATAATAAGAAAGATATATCCATGATAGCCTATTCAATCTGATACACCCAGTAAACATAAACACTGCACAAAAAAAATTGTTTAAATGCAAATGATATTTTCAGCTGTATTTTATCAACCTAGTAACTTTTACATCAAACTTTTTTTCATATATCTTATAATTACGAAGTTATTACATTCTAAAAAAATAGCACGTTTTGGTTTTTCTGCGATAATACCGAAACTAATCGGAATTTTCCAATTCTCTCAACAGAATCAGTGTATAAAACTGCAAAACATTGCCCATTTAACCAAATCTCTATCTACACTAATAAAAAAGATATATCCATGGAAGTCTACTCAATCTGTTACACCCTGTAGACAATATACAAAAAAATTGTTTAAATGCAAATGTATATGACAAATTCTTTTGGTAAGGAAACCTCGTTGATTAAATGTGAAAAATTGAAGAAAGTCAACAAATAAAAAAGATAAGTGATGATCAGATGTATCTATCATCTGTTGGACGTCATCCGTAGATACTTTGCGTTTCGTTTGGAATGTTGATGGAAACATTTGAATTCTTAAAGCATCTCCTCGAAGCAATAAATTCAATTTAGTTCTACATCTGCATGTGATATAAATCCCCTTTTACACAAAGCCAAACTCAATATAACATGATTTTATTGCAATAAACCCGCAGGTATAAGTTCTTCCTTCTTGGCGGTTTCGAAACGCGATCGCACGTATCTAGGTTCTGCAATGTTCGGGTATTAACCCGTTTTCGGAATCGCACAAAAGTATTGTAAATTGTTGAGGTATTAAGGCCGTAGTAAGATTGGTCGGTACGCTGATAGGGTGGGGGCTAGCGGCGCTTGGCGTCGCGGCGGCTGCAGTGGCGTGTAGCGCCGGGTCTGAGCATGAGGCGCTCGCGGTGCGTGCAGTGACGACATGGGTTCCTCCAGCAGGTACAGCTCGTATAACTGTCTTACCAGCTGGGATAGTTACGATAGAATTCCAAGGTAAATCCAAATTCGCCCCCCCCCCCAAAAAAAAAAACCAAAAGAATTTCATCAAACAAATTCCGAACTTGTTTAAATAAAACAACGAGCGCATTAATTTTCCAGTCACCGCCAGAACTTAATTACATTATCTTTTTTTTTCTGTAGCGAGGGGGAAGGCCCGCTTATTAATTTTTTAATAAAGCAGATTATCTTCCCCGTGTCCTTCGCTTAGCTTTTATCCGATGTCACGCTGGATGCAGGTGAATGTAAATTAAATTTTTTAATTTTTTTTTATTTCTGTCAGGAGTGATAGGGCCCCTCAGGTCCTGGGGGTTCTAATGCCAGTGACCTCGGCGTTAAAACGGGGCTAAACCAAGGGGTGCACTTGCCTCAATTGTTTTCGTTTGGCCACCCCTTCATAAAGGTGTGTTTAAAAAGTTTCATTAAGGTAAGCAAATGCAGATGCTGGTCGCCTTTAATTAGCAAATAGAAACGAGAGAAGGGGTTGACTTTCAATGAAACAGTATAAGGGGGGATCATTTTCAATCCGTAACATAGGAGGTTAGTATGATTACCCTTGATAATACATTTTTTGATGTTTGATTTTAATTAAAAATGTTATTATCAATGGTAGTCATGCTGACCTCGTATGTTCCGGATCACCCGGTATATCAAAAGCGATGCCAAATTTAAGAGGCTGTTAAATTTTGTTGCTGTTGTAACAACCGATTATAAAAATAAAACTTTTAAAGCCCTCCTAAATTTTAACAGGCTGTTAATTAGTTTACAGGATCTCCCCTTGAGTCTTTCATTAAAATAAAGCAATTGTTTTTATTTTCCACTTACGGGGTGTGCCCGGAAAGTTTCTTCGGCACTCACGCTCTGTAAAACCGGAACGCAACAATAATTGTTTCTGAGTTATCTTCGACTTTTGTGTAACTTTTGAAGGTGAATCTGGAACTCATTTGTGTACATTTTTCTGTTAAGAGAAATGAGGGGTTGGTTTCTGTTAAACCGGGTGCTTGGGGTTAGCTAGCATGGGTATTATCGAGGTTTGTAGGAGACGATGCACTTTTTTTAATTAAAAACATTTTTGCTTGTCACTTTATTATAAATATCAGAGGGTGTGCCTGGAAAGTAATTAAGTCTGAGGAATGCACGTGAAAAAAAATTTTTTTTTTCAGCAGCGTGTGAGATATAATTCAGTCCTGGGGGTAATGTGAATTCATGGAAATAGTCTGAAGGATTTTGCGTACACAGTGTTTACTTCAGTCATTCATATTTGCCGCCCCCAAAAGTTTTTTTTCAACGGTTTCGATTTAAAGTAAATAAATAAAAAAAAGACAGAACTGCCTTGTACCAAAAATAATAAAATTGGTGACATAATTGAATGTAATGTAGAAAAAAAAAATTATTTAACAATGTATACAGTATGTTCTCGGATTGAGTTTACAAGACGGGAAAAAATATGGGAGTATTTTTTTTCAATAAAAAAAAATGCCAATGGTTGATGGCTAATTGGTCCATTATTCTGGCTAATTCGCAAATTAGACGATAATTAGAGCGAAATCCGAGAGATGGCGCTTCGTGTCACTTAATTTCTGTCGTATAATTGATTTTCGCAGTGAAATTCAAACTTTTGGATGAGATTGGATAAACCTAATTTCCAAAATCCTCATCAGTCTTTGCGTACTTTTCATTTTCGTATTAAATAAAAAGAAATTTATGACGTTGGGCGAGAGATGGCGCTGCTGCTTTATTTAGTTGTTTTTATTATGCGTGCTCCGTTTATTTGTTTTGCGTTGTTGTCTTCAATCGATTCAAAAAGTGATTGCGAATCTGAAAAGCAATGCAAAAGTTGCATTGCAGACAAAATTAGGACCTCCTAATTTTTCCGAAAGGTTTAAGTGATATCCGAGAGATGGCGTGCTTCGCAGTCACCTAATACACAATGTTCGATTGCTTAATTTTTGTAGCGAAATTCAACTGTTAAAATTCAATGATCGGTGTAACTGGGCAAACCTAATCTAGAAAATCTCCTTCAAAAAGTACTTTTCGCGTTCTTAGGAGTTTCCAACTTGGCCGAAAGATGGTGCTGATTGTTTCATTTAGCTTTGGCAGTCCTTATTTCGCGTCCTTCATTTCTTTTCATTGCGACCATTTCAGAAGAGAAGTTAAAAAGTAACGCAAAAGTTGCGCACAAAATCAGGAATTCGTGGTAAGTTTTCAGTAAGCTTTGAGTGATATCCGAGAGATGGCGCGGTCCGTAATCACCCAATATTCAATGCTGGCTTGATTTTCATGGCGAAATTCACCTGTAAATTTCGATAATCAGTGTAACTGGGTGAACTTCATTTACAAAATCCCCCTCAAAGTACTTTTTGTATTTTCTCAGTCATTTTTAAAAAGAAATTTCCGACAATGACCGAAAGATGGTGCTTCTTTTTAAAAATTGATTGTTTAATTTAGTTTGGACCGTTGTCCGTTGTTTTTATTTGGCGTTTTTCATCAGTCTTCGACTGTTTTAAAAGTGATTCCGAAAAGAAGAAGGAGAAGAAACTGAAATTTAATGCAATAGTTGTGCGCAAAGTCAGAAACCCGTAACTTTTCGGAAAACTTTGGGTGACATCTGGCAGATGGCGTGCTTCATAATCACCCAATATTCACTGTTGATTGATTGTTGTAGCGAAATTCAACTGTTAAAATCCGATGATCATGTAGCCGGGTAAACCTGGTTTAACAAAATTCCCTTCAAACTACTTTTCGCATTCTTCATTAGATTAGTGATCTTAAAAAAAGAAATTTTCTACGTTGGCCGAAAGATGGTGCTGCTTTTTAAACTGACTGTTCCATTCACGGACAGCTGATTTGACATGTCAGATACGGCAAATCCAATTCGCCTAAAAATGTGTTCCAGCAAAGCAAGCCATGAAGTGTATCAACTAGCGCCCTCTGAGACTCATTAATTAGGTGTTACCATGGTTACGACACCGACGCTTATTTTGACAACTTAAATAAGAAGAAGAACTGACATTTTTCATAACCAAACATTTTAAAGTCACAGTAATTTTGACAGTAGTTTTGAATTTGAGGGCGCCACTTGAGATACGCTTTTCATTTTTTTACAAAAACATTGTTTATGGTCTTTGGACTGGCCGTATTGACATATCAATTCAGCTGG
This sequence comes from Prosopocoilus inquinatus, assembly GCA_036172665.1. Lineage (NCBI taxonomy): Eukaryota > Metazoa > Arthropoda > Insecta > Coleoptera > Lucanidae > Prosopocoilus > Prosopocoilus inquinatus. Next base: position 8,855,798 of record CM069873.1, read on the forward strand.
CCATGGTTCCATTTAGTGTTTTGGCCGCTGATTTTATTTCGCGTTGTTCATTTTTTTTTCATCGCTGCACTCGACCGTTTCCAAAATGGTTCTGAAAATAAAGAAGAAGCTGAAATGCAAAGCAAAAGTTGTAAGGTTTGGATGTTATCCGAGAGATGGCGCGCTCCTTAATCAGATCCCCCCCCCCCCCAATATTCAATGTACACTTGATTTTCGTAATTTGTAAAATTCAATGACCAGCGCAACTTTATAAATCAAATTTCCAAAATCTCCATTAATTTTGTCATAGACCTTAAAAATACGTTTTTTTTTTCCGGAATTAGACGAAAGATGGCGTTGTTTTTTAAACTGACTCTTTTATTCCGTTTTAGCCGTTGTTTTTATTTACATTATTTGTTATTATTATTATTATTATTATTTTCTTATTATCATTGCTGTATTCGATTGATGTTTCAAAAATTATTTCGCAAACAAAGAAGAAGGGGAACTTCATGCAGTCAAATCAGAATCTGGTAATTTTTCCGGAAGTTTTCGGTCGTATTGGAGAGATGGCGCTTCGCATCACCCAACATTTCATATACAGTGTGTCCCCAGACGGAGTTTGCAAGAGGAGAGAAATATTATGATTAATTTTACAAAAAAAAAAATGCTTAAAGGAAAAAAAATATTTTTTTGTACATACTTGTAATTACAACTTCAACTTTTCACTTTTCAACCTGATGGAATGAATGAATGAATGGTCCATTATTCTCGTACTTCGTACTACTTACTACTTAACCGGCCAGTCGCAGATTTACAGTTCATTGGATTGACAGAGACGGTTCAGTTTTCAGATTTTAAAGTAAATTGTTTTGCTTGAATCGCTTATTTCAACGCTCGATATTTCTGTTGATACGTAAACGTAGACGCTTTCGAAGAACTGGAACAATTAGGCGATTAAAGACACAAATACGTTTGCTTTCCCAGAATTACAAGTTCCCGCGGTGACAGGTGATTAATACAGGGTGATTGTTGTATTCTGTCACTTCGCACAAAGAGCTCGTATTCATTACGAGAAATTTACAATTTCATTCAGAATATGGGGAAGACTCTTCGATATTATTCACCCTGGGTGTGATGAAACCGGTATTTTTATGACCAGTGGGTGTAATTACGGAATTTCCAGATGCTCTGTTTAGCTTTCACATAATTTTTTTTTCAAGAAAATCCTTAGGTCGCGTGTATTCGTAACTCATTTTGCGTGAGTCACTCTGCATCTGGCGATCGGTCTTGCAGCGCCTTCGGAGAATTCTACTTTGTTGTTTCACATTAGCTCGCTGACTCATTTAATTCCCGTACTTTAATCGCGATAAAGAATAAATTAATTATGCATGTAAACGTCTCCAGGACTTTACAATTAGGAGAAATAATTTTCAATCGAACAGAAAACTGCGAGGAAGTCTTTTTTTTTATTCCACAAAGCCTCGCCAGTTCAATTTAGAAGAGCTCATCAATCTTTCCATGTTGGTTGTTGCAGTTAGAGAAAGTGGATTTTTGTGAAACAAACAAGTGTTGTGCATCCTCCAGGAAGAAGTACGGGGCTAAAACTTGCACCCGTCTCCTTTCAAACAATTGCTGACGCATTCTCTTTGTTATACTTCGTGAAACTACCGCCTATTGGACAAAGTGGAAGTCATCGAACAGTATTTACAAGTACCGTAGTAATGTACCTACTTATAACGACATTAAAACGAATAATAAAATGTACCTAAGTACAGTAATAGGCACATAGCATGCAACATATTTTCCATTTTCTTTTAACTGTCCAGCAGTTTACATATCATTATAAGTTATTTTTCTGTCGTCAAGCAAAAACTGTCGTTGAAACTCCAATTATATAACAAGGAGAAAAAAGCATGGGGGTTTTCGCTGCTGAATATAAGGGGGTGGTGATAAAATATTCGGCGAGTGCATGGATCCATCTGAAACTTTCCAATTTTAAAAACTTGTTCGGGGCTTTCAAGCAAGTTTCAGAAGTACCTTGGTAGGGGGGGGGGGGGACAGGACAAGCGAGCGCGCCAGACATCATCAGCGATTTTTTACCTTTACATCCTCGAGCCGCAGAAATACGGTAATTATTATTATTTTTTTTTTTTTGCCAAACGAATGACGCGAAGTCTCGAAAAGCCTAAAACCGTGTTTATTTATTTTCAAGTTCCATTTATAATGGCGGCGCGGCGTGAGTTTGCTGGGTGGGTAGGTGATTGTTGTTTTTTTTTTTCAGGTGGCTTTTCCAGAAGTTAGCGCTCGCCCGCGCATTCCACTAAAACTTTTTGGAACGCCCGATGTCATCTCATTTACATGTCCTGGTTATTTGTATGTAAAACAGATCCGCGGTGTAATTCCGATGCAATTATTTTTTGCGCGAGGAAAATTGAAATGCCGATTGTTATGCCGAATTCCAAAACTGCAAAGTTTCAGGGAAGACAAAAAATTCCAACTGCTTTTGTATAACTATGCGTGCAGTTGGAAAAATACGTCATGCATTAATTATTTCAGTTGTTGTATGTAGAAAGAGAGCAGGGAAGATCGATTAAGAGAGAAGGGAATATCAACCAAAATCAGTCAACAATAATAATTTATTCAAAGTCACCCTTGCCGGTCGTGTTATGGATGCCTCTTAGTTGCACTTTATTTAAATTAATTTAGGAAAATAATTTTGAATTTTGAAAACTTTGCGGCCAGGAAAATGAAGACGCGTGCCAAGCAGACTAAATCATATTCGGAACTGTTCGAGCTTTTAAATTTAAATTTAAAGCCCTTCGTACAGTGAGATATCGATCACTCAGTGGAACCATTCATTGGGAATATCAACCAAAATCAGTCAACAATAATATTTTATTTAAACTCACCTTTTCCGGTCGTGGATGCTTCTTATTTACACTTTATTTAAATTAATTTAGGAAAATAATTTTGAATTTTGAAAACTTTACAGTCAGGAAAATGAAGACGCGTGTCAAATAGACTAAATCATAATCAGAACTGTTCGAGCTTTTAAATTTAAATTTAAAGCCCTTCGTACAGTGAGATATCGATCACTAACTGCAATCATTCATTGTCTTTACACCCCCGAACGAGGAGCTCTCTCTCTCTCTCGTCGTCGTCGTCGTCGTCGTCAAACAAACAAAAAAAAGCAACGAAAAGTTTCCTTCGTCAGGAAACGCAGAAATTCCGATACAATTATTTTTTGCCCAAGGAAAAGCATCAATTATTTCAACTGTTGTATGTATAAAGAGAGCAGGGAAGATCGATTAAGAGAGAAGGGAATATCAACAAAAATCATTCAACAATAATATTTTATTCAGACTCACCCTTGCCGGTCGTGTCGTGCATGCCTCTTAGTTACACTTTATTTAAATTAATTGAGGCAAATAATTCTGAATTTTGAAAACTTTGCGGTCAGGAAAATGAATGGGGGACAAAAAATTCCAACTGTTTTTATATAACTACGCGTGCAGTTGAAAAATACAGCATGCATCAATTATTTCAGTTGTTGTATGTATAAAGAGAGCAGGGAAGATCGATTAAGAGAGAAGGGAATATCAACAAAAATCAGTCAACGATAATGTTTTATTCAAACTCACCCTTGCCGCTCGTGTCGTGGATGCTTCTTAGTTACACTTTATTTTATTTTTTAAATTTTAATTTAAAGTCCTTCGTACAGTGAGATATCGATCATTCACTGCAACCATTCATTGTCTTTACACCCCCGAACGAGGAGCTCTCTCTCTCTCTCTCTCTCGTCGTCGGCGTCAAACAAACAAAAAAAAGCAACGAAAAGTTTCCTTCGTCAGGAAACGCAGAAATTCCTATGCAATTATTTTTTGCCCGAGGAAAATTGAAAGGCCGATTGTTATGCCGAATTCTACAACTGCAAAATTTCGCAGGGGGGGGGGGGGGCAAAAAATTCCAACTGCTTTTTATATAACTATGCGTGCAGTTGAGAAAATACAGCATGCATCAATTATTTCGGTTGTTGTATGTATAAAGAGAGCAGGGAAGATCGATTAAGAGAGAAGGGAATATCAACGAAAATCATTCAACAATAATACTTTATTCAAACTCACCCTTGCCGGTCGTGTCGTGCATGCCTCTTAGTTACACTTTATTTAAATTAATTGAGGCAAATAATTTTGAATTTTGGGAACTTTACGGCGAGGAAAATGAAGACGCGTGTCAAAGAGACTAAGTTATATTCGGAACTGCTCGAGCTTTCTTCTTTTGTCATATTTATCGCGCTATCCAGGGTGACGTGGGTAGCTAAAGCTAGCCCCGAGGTTCCTTGGAAATACCTGCGTTACGGCAACGCATGGAGCTGTCCCATGACTCACCGCTGAATCAACGAGGTTTTTCGTTCTGCAAAGCAGTGCGCAATGCAAGCTTGATCTTTTTTTTTAACATGATACCTTAGAGTGATCTCATTTCTTGATACATTGCAAGCTGACTAATGCTTTTATTATGTGTATAAGCCCGTAGCCTGAGTTTCATTATGTTTCCCGATGAGTCATATTCCGATATGAGTTCTAATTTAATTAAATGAAATGTAAATAATCACACAAAAAAAATTAATGATAGGTGTCTGGATTCTTACAGTATTGTGGTTAAATCAGTTACAAATGAGTCAACGTACCAGTCACCCTGTAGATATTTTTCGGGATTTCAGGATGCACATTTTACGACGTGGTTTTTGACTAATCGGATTTAATCTATTGATTAAGTAATCAACTTTGAATGGTCTCAATAACACATCGATAAATTATGAATGAAAACACGTGTGGCATTTATGTCTTGCTAGGTAGGCCAAGGTCGAACGGCGTTGTATTTTGCTTGCATAAATCAAAATTTGCTGGAGCCGAATTACATAGTTACTTCTTTTATTAAATGCATTGAATGAGTCAAAAGTGACTTACAGGGAATCTTCGTCGCGTAACGAAGTGAATCAACTTAGCTTACATAAGCCACCACGTGACGTAAATACTCAGGAATGTAAATTTTTTCGTCGTCTGGTTTAAAAAATTTTCTGTCAGTCAATTTTCTAACTTCGTTTTAATTTAAATATAGTGTACCTCAGAGTATGAATGGAATAGAATTAATATTGCTTAAAGTTTAGCATTCGATATGTAGGTTCAAAATGTGTACAGATTTCTTCGTCCCTACTTCTCTCTTCATCGCAATCTGTTTCATTCATTTTCAATTGCAAACTTTTCAAAATTGTCAAGTATCAAATTATAGCGTCAAATTCAAACTCTCTACAATCGTTGATCATGACTGAAGACTAATAATGTATGGAGACAATTTGAATTGAACGAATAAATCATGAAGCTTGAATGAATTGAACGACGAAGACACAGGTTGTTAAAAAATTAAATTACAAAAAACAACATAAAAAGTAAAAACAAAAAACGTTTCCCTGAGATAGTTGGCCAATTTTCGGGAAAATTAACCACCGGAAAAGTAATAACCAAGGAAAAACAAAAGGCGATCAGTGGTCTCTAGAAATTACGAAACAAAAGAAAGAGAGTTTAAGGAAACAAGAAGTAGTTTACTTAACCTCAAAATACCAAAATACCGTTTTGACCATTAAAAAAAAAACAGGAAAGAAAAATACAATTTGAACATCTGTTAGAAACCGAAAATTAATATTTAAAATAATATCTGTAATCAATTTCGTTAATTGTATGAAAGAAAATAAAGAAATGAAATTAATTTTAAAACAATAAGCGATCGACTGTCAAGAATAAGCGGCCCAGAAAATAAAACAAAATAAAGAAGTTAAGGAATTGAAGGATCTTAATTGTCAAGAAAATACTTCAAGCTTTCACTATTGATTTAATTATTCAGAAGAAGAAAAATATAATTAATATAACAAAAACGGAAAGCAACTTGAAGAGATTAACAAGAAGCAAAAAAAATAGGCTGAAATTAATGAAAAACACAACACGACCGACTGGAAAGGAACTTAACCTCAAAATACGTCAAGCTGCCATTATTTGTTTATGCAATTAATCAGGAAAATCAGATAAAAAAGACACAATAAAAGGAAACTTGAAGAGATTTAAAAAAACATTTTTGAAAGTTTTAAATTTTCGTTCTTTCTGGAATTAATTACAGAAGTGTAATTTCAAGAATCATGTGGTCTCAGGTCTAATTCAGTGTTGCCAACTTGATGCATTTTACTTCATATTTTGTGAATTTAACACACGAACACTAGTAAGTGATAAAATAAAATAAAACTCTTGGTTGTAATTAAAGATTCATTAAAATTACACTGTGCATATGGGTTCTGGAAAGAGGATCTGGTGGAAGTTTCGTGTATTTTTATATAAAACCAACAGTTGGCAACACTGTCACGGACTGTTAAGAAATCGATTGGAGACCTATGGGGGGAAGAGTTTGGTTTTATAATTTTTTGTGGCATAGGAAGGAAAACATTACCTTTTCTTTTTCTTTTAATCTGTTGTCACCTTTTCAAAAGTTCTCAGGTGTTAGCATCAATTAACCCTTGATAATTTTTTTCATTGCAAAAACCCTCTAATTGCCTCACTCCTAATTGGCACGACTTAGGCTTACATTCTGCTGAGTCTGTGCTTTCTGTGCAATGTGGAATGCGAGCGTGTGTAACGCGGTTGACCTGCTTTCTAAATGCCTATTGGATGCTGATGCCGTACAATTTTGTAATGCGCATAATTCCAATAATTTCATAATACTTTGGGGGTTCTTAAATTTCTTTACAAATATGATTATCTCTAATCAGGATTGATCTTAATAACCCGAACTCCGTTTTCGTTGGTTTAATTACAGCAGGAATTCAGTTAGCTAAGGAAAATCACTTAAATATAAAAGCAATTTGAAAGAAAAGCAAGAAACACTTTGCAAGACTTATTTAAAGCCCTTCGTACAGTGAGATATCGATCACTCACTGCAACCAGACTGAGTTCATTGTCTTTACACCCCCGAACGAGGAGCTCTTTCTCTCTCTCATCGTCGTCGTCGTCAAACAAACAAAAAAAAAGCAACGAAAAGTTTCCTTCGTCAGGAAACGCAGACGGAAGAAAAGATCCCATGCACGAGGTCAATCTGGTCTCTTATTCTAGATGGTTATCGAAGAACTAATTGGCTACTTGTTGGGCCAAAAAAATCGCATTCCCTGCGACTTTTCCGCCCCCCGAACCACCCGAAACAAAAACGTGTAAATATTTGATGAATTAATCCTTTGTGGCACGCAAACACAAACCTCGTCCGGAGTGTCTCTTGAACGGTCGAGCCTGATGGGAATCGCACAACAACCGAACCAATCAAGCTGAAGAGGTCGCCCGATAAACCGCCGGTGTTTAATTGAATCAGTAAATTAACGCGCGCAAATTATAATAAACGAATTGCAAGGACGACGATAATAAACAAACAAGTACGCCACAGAAGCCAATCATTAAATTATTATAACTACGGACTATGTATGTATGTATGTATGGACCGCAAGTTCGAAATAATTTTTTGATTGCGCCAAAATGCTTTGCGTCGAGTGAGACTTGATTTTTTTTAAAAAAAAACCCAGATTTTCACTCATTTCCAGATGTTCTATTTAGCTTAGCCTTCTTTTTTTTTTGTAGGAAAATCCTTAACGTTGCGTGCATTCGCGAGTCATTCGGCGTAAGTCACTCTGCATCTGGCGATCGGTCTTGCCGCGTCATCGGAGAATTCTACTTTTACATTTAAATGTTAAGGTCGTTACAAATGCTGTAATGTATAAAAACTGCTGGAGTACAGTAATAGACACGTATCATGCAATCATATTTGGCTAATAAATATTATAGTTATAAAAAATGAATATAATTGCTGGTAATTCCCTTAAAGCCTATAATATCGGCGAACTCTGGTTCTCGTTGTTTTGTAACTGAACGAACGCTTCGGTTTGACAGCGAACGCGATTAGTTTCATCTGCATCAGACGTGGGGCTTTACATCACCGGAATATCCGTGAATACGTAAGTAAGTAAAGCCGGAGATGCAACTTTGCGTCACATCTAGGTTACGGAATTTTATAACCCGTGAAAGCTTCGTTGATGGCTTGCGGGTAATTTGATTTTATTCGACTGCGCCGCCTTTTTCAGCCTCGACTTACTTTTATGTGCGGTACTGAACGCGGGAGACATCAGCCTTTCTCCCCCGTTACGACGTCATTAGTTAATTCTGTTTTATCTTTGCCCTTGCTATGTTTACATTGTTGTTAACCTTGCGAGACAGATCTAACGAGAGCTTTGTAAACCCTCGCAAAAGTCGAGCTTATATTTTATTTGAAATTTTAAATTGCTCGTGGAATTTAATTTATTTTCTTTTAATATAAATTTTCCCAATAGATACTTAAGTAGACAGGGAATACTGTACTCATAACAACAATAATTAAGATGCAATACCCGCAGAAACCATGCGACTATGTTCCCTCCTACCCCACCCTGCCAAATTAATGCTTGTTAAAATTGCCCTTGATTTTAGGCTACCTTTGTAACGCCTGCAGTCCAAGCGAGGGATTTGGCAATTTTTTAACGTAAACATCCAGGCATCGCGGCTTGAGCAAATGCAAAATTAAACAGTTATCAGTTATACCTAACTGTTCAACCATACGGTTGTTTTTGGCATAGCAGTTTAATCCTCTAGAAAACTCCTTCAGGGTGACATGAGTGAGTGTGCGTGTACACGCGGAAAAAACTAGCCTCGATGCGCAGAATCCAATCGAAAACCCCCCAGGGCATCCCAGAGTCTCTGTTACTATGTTTCGCCTGATAAGGTATTGTAATTTGATCTTATAAGTTATGCAACATTTTTTTTTTCAAAATTTCTTTAAACTAAATTTTAGTTTTACATTTTTTTTTGTACTTGTATCAATTTAAATTAGTATAAACTTTCCAGTAGATACTGAACTGGACAGGGAATACTGCAGTCATAACAGTAATAATTAAGATCGCAATACCCGCAGAAACCGTGCGACTATGTTCCCTCCTACCCCACCCTGCCAAATTAATGCTTGTTAAAGTTGCCCTTGATTTTAGGCCACCTTTGTAACGCCTGCACTCCAAGCGATGGAGGTGGCATTTTTTTTAACGTAAACATTCAGGCATCGCGGCTTGAGCAACTGCAAAATTAAACAGTTATCAGTTATACCTAACCGTTCAACCATACGGTTGTTTTTGGCATAGCAATTTAATCCCCTAGAAAACCCCTTCGTGGTGACATGAGTGAGCGTGCGTGTACACACGGAAAAAACTAGCCTCGATGCGCAGAATTCAATCGAGAACCCCCCAGGGCATCCCAGAGTTTCTGTTACTATATTTCGCCTGATAAGGTATTGTAATTTGATCTTATAAGTTATGCAACATTTTTTTTTCTTCAAAATTTCTTTAAACTAAATTTTACTCTCACAATTTTTTTTGTACTTGTGTCAATTTAAATTAATGCTCAATAAACTTATTGTAGCACGAGGGATTTATTTATTTGTACAGTTCGGAGCTCAAGAAGAGCCTTCGAAAGAGTTTGCAAAATTTATTAATTAAAAAAAATTGCATTCTGATTACTGCCCGACTTATTTTGTCTGATGATTTATTTCCATTTAAAACATGCAGAATACCGCTTTCTTAGATTATTATTGCTTATTCCTTAATTCATATTTTACTTTTACACGATCCACGATTTTGTTAGTAATATTTGACCGAAGTAATTTAATCATCTTGTTTAATCGTTGTTTAAAAAAAAAAAAAAAAAACATAACTCACACTAAATGCGTATTTTAACTTCAAATGTCCTTGCTCTTTTCAATTATATTTTGCATGTGGTATCTGTTGTTAGGGACGATGACCATGACACACCTTTTCGTCATCGACATGCGATGCAAAACATCCCCTTCCCCCACCGCCCTTTCGCGAACATCATCACGAAAGATTGCGAAGATTGCATAAAATTAACGACGAAAACAAACAAACAAATTTTTTTTCTATTGAGATTCTTGTGCGACTGGATGGGGACGAGGCGTTTCCTTTTTTTTCTCTTCTTTTTTTCTTTTAATTGACGCACGTGTCCCAAAATCGATGGCAAGAAGGAGATTTTCCGGATGCAAATTCCGAAGAAAATTAATTTCGAATTTCCTTCCCCCCTCGGCGTTATCTGGAGCATGTTAAAATCGTATCAAGTTGTTCAGAGAATATTTGACAGGCCTAAGCCCTCCTGAGGAGAAGCTTTAAATTCTATCCGAATCCGGCGAATCCGGCTCTCGGAAGCGGCGTTGATCTCTTAAAACCTATTACGAATGAATAATGGAACGTCCGCCTGACACTCTAAACAATAAACTGTCCGCCTATTTACTTAGGCTCGTTATTGTCTAAATAAGAAATAAGGGATGAGAAAAAAAAGTGCACAATTGAAGGGCAAAGCAGAAAATCCTGAATAATGGACGGGATGAAAGCGCCAAAAATTTCTACATGGCACTAACTACAATCTTCTTTTATTTATTTTTTCGAATTCCCTTTTTTGTACATTCTCTCATTTAGTTCATTACCAATTTTGGCAAAACTTTCTCAAAAGTCTTTCAGGTTCATAATTTAGCCACCTTGTTCTTTCTAATAAAGCTTCCGTTTAACTTCCTCTTCAAATCCTCAAGTATTACATCTCTTCATTCAAACTCTGCCCTTTTTGATTTTGATTTTTTTTTTGTTTCTCTCCGATGTCTTCGTTCTCTTCATTTTTTTTTCCTTCGAAGGAATTGTCGTTCTCTCTTCTTTTCTTTCACCTTCCAAATGGCTTTATCGACCCCTTTAATAATGAAGATTATAAAAATTCGCGGATCATTTAAGTTGATGGTCTAATGGTCTTCATTTTCTTTCCAACTATAAGGTCTTCTCATCTCTGTCTTGGTCTCTCTGGATCTTCCCTTATTTCTTCAAATTTTTATCCGGTATCTTCATCGTTTAAGCTGATGGCCTAATGGTCTTCGTTTCCTTTTCAAATCTTCAACTGTAAGGTCTTCTCATCTCCGTCTTGAACTCTCCAGATCTTCCCTTATTTCTTCGAAATTTTATCTGGTAACCTTATTTTCAAATAGTCTCATATCTCCATCCGTTTTTGATCAACCAATTCAATCATCTTCTTCCTTTTTTTTGTTTCTCTCCGATGTCTTCGTTCTCTTCATTTTTTTCCTTCGAAGAAACTATCGTCCTCTCTTCTTTTCTTTTACCTTCCAAATGGCTTTATCGACACCTTTAATAATGAAGATAGTAAAAATTCGCAGATCATTTAAGTTGATGGTCCAATGGTCTTCATTTTCTTTCCAACTATAAGGTCTTCTCATCTCTGTGTTGGTCTCTCTGGATCTTTCCTTATTTCTTTAAATTTTTATCTGGTAACCTTATGGTCAAATAGTCTCATATCTACGTCCGTTTTTGATCAACCAATTCAATCATCTTCTTCCTTTTTTTCTTGTTTCTCTATGGTGCTTAAACATTCGTTTCTTTCAGGGAGTTTAATTATTCTTTTTCTACTTCCGATGGAATTGTCGTCATCTCTTCTTTTCCTTGACGTTCCAAATGACCTTTACCGATGCCTTTAATAATGAAGAATTTAAAGCTCGCAAGTCATTTAAGTTGATTCCTATTCCAATTGTCTTCATTCTTTTTCCAAATCTTTAACTGTAGGGTCTTCTCATCTCTGGCTTGGTCTCTCCCGATCTTTCCTTTCTTCGAATTTTCAACTGGCATCTTCAACCTTATCATCTCTGATTTCCGGTATCTCCGTTCGATTTTCGATCAAGAAATTCATTCGTTTTCTTCCTTTTTTTCTGTTTCTCTCAGGCAGTTTAATAATCCTTTTTGTTTCCCCGATGGAATTGTCGTTATCTCTTCTTTTCTGTCTCGCTCCAAATGCTTTCAATAACGAAGAATCTTGAAAATTCGTAGATCATTTAAGCTCATGGCCCAGTGGCCTCCAGTTTCTTTTTAAACCCCCGAATATGAGGTCTCTTCATCTCTGCCTTGGTCTTTCTCGATCTTCCCTCTCTTTCTATTTCCATTGGGTATCTCCAATTTTGGCCTCCCTTTTCTTTTTAAATCCTCGAATTTAAGGTCTCTTCATCCCTACCTTGGTCTTTCCCGATCTTCCCTCTCTTTCTATTTCCATTGGGTATCTCCAATTTTAACATCAAATCGTCCGTCTGGTATGTCCGTGCATGTTTTTTTTGATCACACAATTTGTCCGTCTTCTTCCATTTTTCCCTCCAACAGACCTCGTCTTTTCCTTCATGCTGCGCCAACTGACCTTCATCAGTGCCTTTAATGTTAGAGAATGTAAAGGATCGCAAATCATTTAAGTTCCTAGCCTTATAGTCTTCCTTTTCTTTCAAAATTCTCAACTTCTTTGTAGACTTTTCGGCTCTTCCTTGGTCTCTCCCGATCTTCCCTCTGCTTTTAAAATTCTCAATTTCTTCAAGGTCTTTTCAGTTCTTCCTCGGTCTCTCCCGATCTTCGCTTTTTTCCAATTTCCATCTGGAATCTCCAATCTTACCATCAAATAATCTGGAATCTCCATTCATTGATGTTAACAGAAAAAAATGAGATTAAAAAAATTCTTTATTTTGGCGACGACAAAGCCACCGAAACGAAATGTTCACTTCCATTTCCCTAATCTTTTTACCAGATTGTGTAAATCAACTGATTTTGTTCAGTAAACCATGGTGGTTCTGGATACAGATTTGCCCAAATTTTGATTCAATTCAACAACTTCAAGTTCAAAAAATTAAATCGAATCAGCAACTATCCGAAAAAAAAACCAACCATGCCTGTATACAATCGAAAAATTTCTTGTTTCAAATTTTTCTTGCAGAAATTATAGCAAGGGCGGTGGAAGTAACGGGGTGGTCCAAACCGACATTAAAATTTTTAATTCAAGACAACTTAAGCGCGTGCCCCCCCCCCCCTCTTTATTTTTCCCTAGGCACTCGCTTATTGATTCTACCCATGTCATTTCATTCAAAACCGTATGACCAGAGGTCTGAATAAATAATCGATATCCATCCTGCTCGCGTAGGTCTTTTATTACGACGTACAAAACGTGACGACGGTGTACGTATGCATCTGCGAATCCCGAAGGCATCTGATTACTAAACGCATGAATCATGTGTGAGTTTCGTTTTAAGTCTATTGCGTTCCTCAGATCCCACAATATTTAATCCACTCTCCACCGAGAAAAAAACTGACAATTTATTGTAACGAAGGGCCTTCGCATACATAATTTGTAAATGATGTTAATAAAGTTTCTGTTGAGAAGTGGGGCGCTGCGTTTTATCTAATACTCCCGATGAAGCGTCTTGGATAACTTACCTGAGATAAGCGTCTTATCTAGCACTCCCGCACTTCGATGCAAGCGTCGTGCATGACCTGAGACAAGCGTCTTGTCTGTACTCCTGACTACAGTGCAAGTGTCTTGCATAACCCGAGGCAAGCGTCTTGTCTATACTCCTAATTTTAGTGCAAGTGTCTTGCATAACTTATCCGAAGCTACTTGTGTTTTCGACTTAAAGTTTTGAAAATGGAATTTCTTCCGAAAGATGTCAACTAGTCAACCTAAGTTACTGCGATGTTCGTACCTAAAATTTTACAGTGATTTGAGGCCTCTCTTTCAACGAATTTTATTCTAAATTAAAAGGTATATCACAGTATAAAGATTCGTGGAGAAACAAACTAGGGAAACGACTTCTGACTACATTTTAAAAACCAGGCTGCAAACAAGGAAATCGTGACTCGGACTTAAAAGTTACGGAAAAACATTCAATTTTCTTTTTTCTCTTTTCTTCTATCACCTTCTCTGCTCCATCCGTACGTTGCAAACCGAACTTGACATGTACCTATGCTATTTTTTCCTTCGCCTAGCTTTCGCTAGGGGGTGAATCGACCATCATCATCTTCACCCCAACGATTGTCAATTAATTAAAAAAACGTAAAGGATTTTTTTTTGCGTTGACCCGGTTAGTCGCTAAGTAAACAGATAGGGAAAGGTCAATTGCGATTCAACTCCGTCTTCGTCGATTATGAAATAAATTAAAATTTAAAACGGTGCTTAAACGAGTGCCCTTAAAAGCGCTAATTAACAATGGCAATTTATTATAATCACAGGGGGGGGGGGGTATTTAGGAGAGCTCGAAGTGAAAAAAGAAAGATTAATCTCAGGCGCCATCTGTTTTAATTCTCTATTCTTCCTTCCAACGGCATACGTGCGTGGCGTCGCCAAAAATTCCCAAAAATTCACTCTTATTTTTAATTTGAATTCTTATTTCTAATTTGAATTCGCTTTATGTATTTTTTTTTGTGTTTTTGTATTTAGGAGAGCTCGAAGTGGACAAGAAAAGATTAATCTCAAACGTTATCCGTTTTAATCCTCGATTCTTCTTTCCAACGTCATACGTGCACGTCGTCACCAAAAATTCCCAAAAATTCGCTCTTATTTTTTATTTTTAATATAAAATCGCTTCGTGTATTTTTTCTTGTTTGTAGCTCCACCTCGCGGTTTAAATTCTCTTAACTAATAAGTCAGCCTGAAAATAACTTGCCGCAAACTTTCCGGCCGCGGGTTCTTGCATCAGGTGAAGCGGATTTATGTAATATTTCAGCGCTCCTCAGAATAAATTTACCTACCCCCTTTGAGCAGCGGCGGCGGCGGCGATTTATTTTATTTTTTCGCCCTGCACCCTCGCAGAAACTTCTGCAGCACTCGAATAAACAAAAACTTGCTCATTTTGTTTACATTGCGGAGCGGATCAATACATTTTCATGTGGTTTAAGGTGGTCGCGACACGGCATCGCGAATATAGGACAGCTACGCGTCCGGCCCCCCCTCCCCCCCAACAAAGGGTCAACGAATACGGGGCGCATATTTGAATAATATTCGGGGAAAGAATCAAGGGGGACCTGAAAATAAAAGGAAAATATGTGAGACATAAAATGTATATAAAGAAATAATTTAGTATGAAGCGCGGTGAAAATAAAGGGAAAAAGGAAAATCTTCCCCGCCCCCTCACCCCATTTGATTAGGGAAGTTGCAGCAAATTTTTCGGGTGTGCCGTCCACCAAAAACAACGATCTAAAACTGGTCCACAAAAAGAAAAGACCTGAAAAAAATTTCGGTCTTGGCAGAAACTAAAACTCAAAAATTCCGGTTCGGCGATAATTCAGGATTTTCTTCAAAACTCAGAAAATGTTTTCTTTCTCATTTAGCTACACCTGTCTAGGGTCTACCTAAATTCCAGCTAAACGTAATACAAGAAGGAATGGTAGCAAGCAAGTAATACGCGTCGCATATGTGAGTCCCTAAGTCAGATGGAGGTTTGGGGGGTGGGTCGTACTTCGACGATATTTTACAAAGGGCGCTGAAGATAATTATTTAAATTATTTTCACAATCCAATACGCTACCTCTACGTGTCAGACTGGTTTCTTGCAGCGTCGCCTTCACTAAATCGATAGCTTATACCGAGAAATATTGAAAATTTTCTATCAACTCTTGTCATGAAATTTGGGCTACATGTCTTAAGCTTTACTGTAAAGTAACCCCTCATGACTTATTTTCCAATTAAGCTAAGACACAGCGTCCAAATTTCTTGGCAAATCTTCATACAAAATTAAAAAAAAATCACTCAGTATTTAATATAACCCAACACAGTTTAGCAATAATAAGAAAAACGATGCGATTCTGTATTGCAAAAAATAATAATATCAGTTGAAACGGTTATTTGGAAACGTTTCGATTTTTCCGTCCACGCATAACTGTCGGCTCGGCCGGAATTTAGGAATCTTTGAAAAACTAAAAAAAAAAGTAATCACACTTTAATTATACTACATCTGTCTGACGTACCTAAAGCCCTAGTAAGCACAAGCACGACACGAGATAGAAGGGTAGTAAGTATACGCGGAGATCCCTAGCTCAAATAGTGAGTTGGGGGTGGGTTGTATTTCGCCGATACTTTGTAAAGGGCGGCGAAGATAATTGTTGAAAGGATTCCTTTTACAATCCAATGCTCTTGTTGTCGTTTCGACTAAATCAATGGGTTAGGTGATCTCGTATATTTATTTAATAATCGTTATAATTTAGGAATCTTTACAAAACTTTAAAAAACTTAATCACACTCTCATTTTGCTATACATTTCTTGTTGTCGTTTCGACTAAATCAGTGGGTTAGGTGATCTCACATATTTATTTAATAACCGCCGTAATTTAAGAATCTTACAAAACTTAAAAAAAAACTTAATCGCACTTTCATTTTGTTATACATGTCTAACATATTTAAAGCTCTAGTAAACTCGACAAGAGCATTAAGGGTAGCAAGTAATACGCGTAGCATACGCGGGATTCCTTAGCTCAGATGAAGAGTTGAAGATGGGTGGTATTTCGCCGGTACTTTTTAAAGGACTCCGAAGATAATAGTTCAAACGATTTCTTTCACAATTCAATACGCTTGTTTTCGTCTCTATTAAATTAATTAAATTAAATTTAGAAATTTATCGCAAGTGATAACTTTCAAAATTATAATCAATGTAGCCATTTCTTGATGAGACATTGAGAACCGATGTGGTCAACACTATGTTAAACACAACAAATATATAAATATGTACAATTAAAAAAAAATGTTTTCAATTAGCGCGACGACATTTTCAACCGTTTTCTTTAAACCAAATAGTGTTGCCAACTTATGGAAAAACTATCGTTAAATCTAGGGATAATTTCAAACAAAAGGGAAAAAGGAAAAAATTGCAAAAACTCATTAAATTCGAAGGAATCGTTCAACTTCTAGTTGAAAATTTTCGGAAGAAATTAAGTACTTTTTGACAACACAAAAGTAAGAAAAACAAATGACGATCACGCATAATATAAAAGAGAAAACTCGAAACGACTTGTAAATTTAAAATTAAAAAAAAAAAAAAAATAGTAGCGAACATTCAAGACTAATAATAACAAAAGCAAAACACTATCGTAATACTTATTTGCGAAATGAAAATTTCTGAAGAAAGCAGGATGAAACAAATGACGACTGTAATTATTCCCGAAGGAGGAAGAAGTGCAAAAATGTTTTGATTAGTTAATTTCAGAATGAAAAGGAAAAACAAGTGACGATCGAAAATCCGCTAAGAAAATGACCTTTGTAATATTTACGAAAGAAAAAATTTTTTTTAGGAGATTAAAAAAAGCAAAGGAAAAACAAATTGTTAATTCAAAACCTTACCACGAGACAATCTTTTTCAAACAATAACGGCAACAACAACAAAAAAATCAGAAAGTGACAGAAATATTTGAAGATGAAAACAAAGAATGATCGTGGGAAAAAAAAGTAAAAAAAGGACGGAAATGTTTGAGGATAAATTTCAAACTTAACTGTAATTCATAAGACAAGTGACAATCCCGCTATATTTGAAAAATTTAAAATTTAACCATATCGGTATTCCCCCTCCTGGGCGCCTCTCTAGCTACGGCCCTGCAATAAATAAAGTCGAAGTTATCCCCGCGGGCTTGACGGAAACAGTAAAAACTTTTTCACCTATACGGGAATTCCGGTCCGACCATGATTTAGGAATTTTTGCAAAACATTTTCTTTGCTTAACATTTTCCAGGGCAGGCTGGGCCTCCAAGGGTGCCCCCTAGCTACTGCCCTGCCATAAATAAAGTCGAAGTTATTCTCGCGGGCTTGACGGAAACGTTAGAATTTTTTCACCTGTACGGGAATTCCGGTCCGGCCCTAATTTAGGAATTTTTTCAAAAAATTTTCTTTGCTTAACATTTTCCAGGGCAGGCTGGGCCTACTTGACCCCCTCCCCCTAGTTATGGCCCTGCAATAAATAAAGTCGAAGTTATCCCCGCGAAACCTTAGAATTTTTTCACCTGTACAGGAATTCCGGTCCGGCAGTAATTTAGGAATTTTTGCAAAACATTTTCTATGCGTAACATTTTCCAGGGCAGGCTAGGCCTACTTGACCCCCCCCCCCCAGTTATGGCCCTGCAATAAATAAAAAGTCGAAGTTATTCTCGCGGGCTTGACGGAAACGTTAGAATTTTTTCACCTGTATAGGAATTTCGGTTCGGCCATAATTTAGGAACTTTTGCAAAAGTCGGCAACAAATTTGCCACAAACCTATTTTATCGTAAAGCATGTTACAACTACAACGTTGATTGGTGTTGTCAACCCCAAGCAAGATAGTACGTCATAATAAGTGAGAGAGGTTGTTAAGAAGATGACAATTGAATTATGCAGGGGATAAGAGTAAGCTAGGGCGTTTTTTGATTGACGTAATCTGTGGGGCTCTTGTTTTGTTTTTTGAAATCGTGAATTCGCTCGCGGTTCCCAGATAATACAGGGTAAACCATAATATGATAATTGTATTAGAAATAATTATCAATGAATGTTTAAGTCGTTTTTAAGTGTTAATTAAAGAAAGGGGCAAATGAAAACCAATGGAATAGTGAATTCGTGGTTTCCAAATAATACAGGGTGAACCATATTATGATAAATGTATTAGAAACAATTATCAATGAATTTTTAAATCGTTTTTAAGTGTTAATTAAAGAAAGGGGCAAATGAAAACTAATGGAATCGTGAATTCGTGGTTCCCAGATAATACAGGGTGAACCATAATATGATAATTGTATTAGAAACAATTATCAATGAATTTTTAAATCCTTTTAAAATGTTAATTAAAGACGGGGCAAACGAAAACTGGGTCTTCCCCCGATCTCTGGCATTGAACGATATCCCTAATGGCACAGAATTATTCATTTAATTCCAGAAATGAAAATCCAAATCGATTTTTCATAGTTCCAAACCGAATTATAAGCGGGCAAACAACATTCCGGGAGGCGCGGCGCGACGCGACGACCGGAATTTATTAAAGAAAGGGGCGCGTTCCGGAAAAAAAAGTCCTGACGCGGACGAACGATGCCGGGATCGGAATTCATATGCAAATGCCTCCGAAGCAATCCTTTGTAGTTACAACGCAGTGTTAAAGCACCTGTTTAGCGAGGGAATATTTTTGCATGGCATTAAAATAACTTAATAACTCGCTGTTAATTCGCGCGGCGAACGGAGGCGCTCGCGTAGCGTTCGAGGATCCGGCTCAAAAAGGAAGAAGGAAGACTTCCTGCGGCTCATCTAATGTAAATGCATCCGGACTCCGATAACCACAATGAAAAAGCGACAATTTTTTTTTATTTGGTTGTTTACCGCACGGCAAAACTTTATTCTTTGTCTCAATTAATTCATCAACATTTGCTTTTGTCACGGAGAAAATCGGCGGCAGCAGAGGGATTCGCCTGGAGTGGAGTAAAATAAAAACACAACCACATATGAATTTCTCCTCGCAATTTCCTAAAATCAAAATTTGACACCTAATTTTTCGTCAAAACTAGTCTCAATATGTTACACAAACCCCTAATATGTTTATTTTTTCTTGCTGGCTTTCGAAATCTCACCGCTGCCACCAATTTGTCGCTGGATCGAACGGAATTGAAAAGATACGATCAAAGAAAACCGAATCTAAATTACTGTCAAAAGAACTTCATGCATCAAATTTAAAAATATGGATTTTTTTTAATAAATTCCCAAACATAGGAAATAATATAAAATTCTGTAATAAAACACTGCAATGACGGAATTAATTCGAAGAGAAAAGAACCGGTGTTCTGTACCTTGAAGGATTTTATTGATTTCTGACATTTTTCTAATCAACAAATTGTATTCAGCTCAGCGAATGCCGATCCGGATTCTTTCCGCAATCCAAAATTTATGACACTTTGATTTCAACAACATAAGCGGAAAAGAAATTAAAACGGTGTTTTGTTTTTTGCTTTTTTTTTCATTTTTTTATTAAGTTGATTTAAATTCACATCCTCATTTCATATTGTTTTATTAAAATTATTCTGAGATTTTTTATTGTCCTGCTTTTTCTTCCATCGTTTGATTTTTTTGATTTCAATAAGCCTTTTTTAAAATTTATTCTCGGAATATTGATTTTTTATTATCCTTTTGAGATTGATCGTCTTTTATATTTTTTCTAACTTTTATTTATTTGCAACACGTTTATTTATTTTTCGCTTAAAGCGTGCTCTCGAGCGACCAGGGCTTTGATCTTACACCGTGCAAGAAAGAAAGCAAAAAAAAAACAGTATCTAAATTTGAAACTTCGAAAAAATAGAAAACAAAAGACGATCAACCTAAAACAGCACATCTGTTCAATTCGATTTAATAAGAACGAAAAAAAAAATGTTTTAAAGTTCATGGCAAGTCAACTCAGATTGCAAAGGGGATCTTAAAAATCCTCTGTGTAGCTATTTCGGCCCTAATTGTGGCCTCATCAGCAGAAGAGTAGGTCGAGGAACTCCACCGCAATCCCAATAACTCGATTTAACGAACGGTAAGCCTGTAATAGCACTCCCTGAGCGCACTAGAGGCCTCAATTAGGGCCAAAATAGCTATGCAGAGGATGCTTGAAAAGTTTCTTCGACTTTACTTTTTTTCGCTTTTATTAAATCGATGTAAACAAATTTGCTGTTTGAGATTGATCGTGTTTTGTTTTCTATTTCTCCGCAGTTTCAAATTTGGATTCTGATATTTCTTTAGCTTTCGTTAAGTCGATTTAAATTGATGTGTTGTAACATCCGTGATACCAATATTTTATTTTTAATTGAAACAACGCCATCTATGATCTAGCTGATGACTCGAGAACTTTCCGAACACATCCTAGGTGGCGCTATGTAGATCAGTTATGTTAATGAATTATGATTTATCTACCGAGCGACGAATGCGAATTCATTAGCCATTAATAAAAAAATACCGTGCGGGCATTTTCTTCGAGGTTTGCAGCTGCGAGCATTTCTCGATTGAAGTTTAATGCGAGAAGTCATTAAATATTTTCTGCGAACTATCTCTTTTACTTTAACGGTTCGAGTTAATTTCAAATTCATATCGCAAAGTGACATGAAACATGTCTCGTCTTAACTTAAATAATAAATCGATGGAGAATTCCTACTGGACGAGTTTTTGAGACGCCTTATATTTGGTGAAGTGCAAAAACTGATATCTGGAAATCAAAGAATAAGAAGAAGAAAAAGAAAACTGAGCAAAGCCGAAAAGTAGCGGGAATAAAATAAAAGTTGATTTTCGCAGGATCCATCTGCGATAGAGTCTCGTCCTCCCGGAATCCGCGGAGGTTTCCGGGCGACTTTATATGACCGTGCTCCTTCCAATTTTCGGTTAAATTGTCGGTCGATAATAACTTTGTTTCTTTCTCCGTTTCAGGGTCCGAGTTGAATACTACGTCAATGAGAACACGTTCAAGGAACGACTCCAACTATACTTCATTAAGAACCAAAGATCTAGTAAGTATTGAATCAAAACAGAATTTCATAATTTCTTTTTTTTTTTTTGAATTCTTTAGTTTCGAAAATTATCGCAAAATCCACAATAAATATGGTTAGTAAAAATTTTATTAAGAAACAGGTCGAAGAAAGTGGAATTCGCTTTTCAATAGTGAGATCGATTTAAAACGAAAGAGAAAAATCTGTTAGTGTGGGGATCAGCTTCCCACTGTAACCTCTAGCTTGACTTTCTAGAGAGCACTCAAACACATTTTCATTTTGGAATAAACAATGTTGTTTATTTTTCAAATTACAGTCTCTATGAGCAGCCCCTCTAGATTTTCCAGTATAGTGATCATTATTATCTCTCACTTTTGGGTTTTCTATATAAAATCGTAGCAGCAAAGATCATGTGATTAACATAAAACAAAGTGAACTAATTAAATGTTAACTTCTTTCCAAAATAAACATTATCCACGCGCGAGAAGAGAAAAGAAAAATTCTCTTGCCAAGTTTGAAAACGTAAACGGGGATCGTTTCAAATTACTCCCCGGCCATAATATATAATTCAAGGGATGTTTTAAAATTAAACGCGAAGGATATCGCCGCTATGAAACGCTGTTTATCTCCGGGGATTTTTCCTCCCCTTATTCCAAACGTTTATCGACGTCGTATGAAATAAACGTGTTCATATTTCTTTGCTTCGGACGTTAAAGACAATAAAACCCCGAGGTGGAAAATCTTTTATGATTCGCCATCATGAGATAAAGCTGTTGGTTTAAGTTTACCAAAACAAACAAATTTGAGACGTGATATCGTCTAGAAATGAACGTTAAACCTGGGATTTTCTTATTTGATTTTTGCTTCGGACGACCGACGATAAAGCCCCGAAGTGGAAATCTTCCCCGTAAGATAAAGCTGTTTGTTGAGTTAAACCAAAACAGGCAAATGTGATATCCAGCGTCAAAACTTCCCCCGAGTAATTATTGTGTATGTTTTAAGTGGTTCGTACGCAGCAGGGAAACTTGGATTTGTGCTGGTGGTCTCTGATAACGTGGAATTTACGGGCGGAAACGAGCCCCCGGGCGGGTTTGCTTCGGAGAAAGTCAAGTTTGCCTTATAAACTTAATATTATTTTAAGCGTTCGCAAATATTGTTGCTAGGGAGCGGAACTGATGTTATGGAGGCGTAATTTTGGACGATTTAAGAAATGGCTCAGTCACAAGTCAGAAGGTTGAAGTCGAGGAAAATTCAAGGGGATATCAGAAAGGGTTTATGTTTTTTCAATTGTTGCCTTCGTGGTTTTCTATTTTTACCATTTCTTTCAGAATTGCCCTCTCCCTTTCTTTTAGTTTTTCGAAGGCCTTCCCGTTAATCGTTTTCTTCTTCTCTTCTACTGTAATGCTTCCATTTTTTCATTTCTAGGTTTTTCTTGCTCTTTGTTCTATTCAGTTTCTTTATTCAACTTCCCCTGTCATCTGGTTGATCATTTTCTTCCTATCTTCTTCTGTCATTCTTTCATTTCTCATTTCTAAGTTTTTTCTTTTTGACTTTTATCGAGCTTCCACCTGTTGTCTTCGAAGGTCCTCTGATTGATCGTCTTTTCCCTGTCTTCTCCTGTCATTCTTCCATTTTTTAATTAATTTTTCTTGCTCTTTGTTCCATTCTATTTCCTCGTTGACTTTTATTGAACGCTTCCCTTTGTAGCCAGTCTTTTACTTTCTCCAAGGTCTTCTGGTTAATCGCTTTTTTTTCTTTTCTTCTCCTGCCATTCTTCCAATTTTTCTTCCCTTGGTTACTAAGTTTATTGCTCTTTGTTCAATTCAATTTCCTCATTCCTTTTCATAGTAACTTAGAACCTAATTGGAGTAATAAGGACTTTAATCATTTGACTCGCTGAAGACTTGTAGGTACATAAGCCAACCAAACAGCAAAATAAAAATATATGCGAAAGAGCTAGATGGAGTAGGCGAGCCTACATCACTGGGGGGTCAGTTACGGAAAGGAAACGAGGAAGCAAAACGGTAATCCTGAAAAGAATAACGAAGCCAGAGCATTGATTCAAGTTAAGAGAAAGACACTGACGAACAAGAAGTAACAGTTACAGGAAAAAAAGAAGAAAAATGGAACTGGATTGGACCTACATTGAGGAGAGATCAAAGTAACTTGGCTTGACAGGCATTGGAATATCAACCAGAAAGGAAGAAGAGAAATACAGGAAGACCGAATAAGAGCTGGAAGGGAAGAATGATAAGAGAATATGACCAATTAGGATTAAGATGGTGGGAGAAAGAAGTCAAAGGCGTAGCAAGAAATAAAAAAAATGAAAAAGAAAATCTCAAAGGAACAAAAAAACGGATGAAGAAATGCAGGAACGCACTGTTTTCCAATAGAAGTGATTAGGAATTAGAAAGGAAGAAAGAAGAAAATGCATTTTTGAGGTCTTTTAGGCCTGGAGCATTGTTTTTTTCTATTTTTGGCTTCCTGTTTCCACTTAGTAATAGTTTTTTTTTCTTAAAGGATCCTCTAATACAGCTTCCCTCCATCGTCTCCTTGGTTTTCGTCACTTCCTTTTATCCTCTGGTACTCTCCATGCAATTTTCTTCACAGTTCTTTCATCTCACATTCTTCTGTAGGTCCCAACTACTGTATTAATTATCTTCTTCTGTTTTCTTCCTTCCTGTTACTCTTTCTTTCCCATCTTCTTACTATTTCTCTTGTCGTTTGGTTTAGAATCCATCCATTTGAGACCATTGGTCTATTATCATCTTACAGATAACTAGAGAGGAAAGTGTAGCGCTCAAAAAGAAGAGCAAAGAGAAACATGGTGGGATGAAGAATGTTGAATGAAGTCGGAATAAGTTACGAGTAAAAGACGAGCAACAAACACAATGCGAGCAGAAGATAAAGAAGCAGATAAAGACCAGAGAGCAAAAGTTACATAGATAGGCGAAAGAAGAGAACCCACAATGAACAAAAAAAAATTGAAAATTGTTACAGGCGGAAAGAAACGAGAAGTTTCTACAGAGAAGTTAGAAAAGAAAAAAGAAGATACAACCGAAATAAGTTTATTTATATAAGAAAAATTAAGAAAGGCATTATTTAGTAGTCGACGAAGGAAAAGTCAGGGAATACTTCGAGAAATCATTTAAACGATGGATCTGAAGAAGAAGAAAGTTAGAAAATAAGATGAAGCAACGATGAGTTGGACGACCCAACCCAAGAAGAAATTGGCAGAAGAAGCAAATAGATCGCCAATAGATCTGTAGGAGCCATGAACTATTTATTAAAGACAAAGAAACTCTAGAGGAACACAAAGCTGAGGATTTCGTGCAAGTTAGGAACACATACAATTTGTTAAAGTATTCGAAAAATAATCTCTCATTACTGGTATGGATAGAGAGCATGACATTATTCTGTTTTATATTCTTTTAAGATAAGATAAAAAAAAGAAAAGAAAACTATTTACAGTATGGTACGTAAGGCGTTGTCTTCAACTTTTAACTCGTATCACCTTGTATGTTTAGGTAACACAGTGCACTTTTTTCAGAGCGTTACGAAGTAAGTAGGACCATAAAACCTTTTTATTTGTACAAGTTTCTACCAACTAACAGAACGAAAAAGAAAATAAATTAAAAAAGAAAACGAGTGTAGACCAAAACATAAACAGGGTGAGCAGCCGGAAAAGACGGAAATCCGGTTGAATAGATTATCAAAGGTTAATGTAAAAGCTGTACCTCTATTATGCACTGGGGGTGGTGTTTTTTCTTTTTCAATTTGAAGCTTTCAATACTTCAAAAACGTTTGTTTCAAACTCTCCACGAAAAGTTCTCGAAAGATTTTCGCGCCACAAGAGAAACAATTAAAAAGAAGTTTGGTTGAACGCCGAGAGAAAAGGCTTTATTAAATTTCCTGGTTCTTTATCGGGAGTTATCAAAAGGAATTTTAAGTCGAAAAGAAAAATAAGGCAGGTGTTTAGAATTTTTCGTTATTCGTTCTGGTATGGTTAACGCCATAGAACAATCGTGGTGTATGTACAGCATAAATCAAATTGGGGAGCTTTAATGAACAAATACTCAAAAATGATCCATTTTTTGTAAATTCTCTCTGAGGTTTTTTTTTTGGCTCATCTACGTCTATTTTCTTTTTTTTAATTTTGATTCTTACTCGTACAATTTTATATTACTTCCCCCTTTCTTGGACAATTCTATTTTTTTTGAGATCATTTTTCTGCCGCTTTTTTAAGCATTGGAAAAATTTAAAAAACGGAGCGAAAGCAACGAACTTTTCCATCCTTTGTTTCTTTTAATTTATTTTTCGGGCAATTTCATGATTTTTATTCCTCCAGTTATCTTTAGTTACCGAATCGTTATTTGTCCGTTAATTATCCAAAAACTAAAAAAAAAGAAAGTTTTTGCCGTTCTTCTTTTGTTTTCTTTTTTAAATTTTTATACAAACCTACCTAAATTTTTAGCATTTTTATTCTTTTTTTTTATCATCGCTTTTCTTGAATTAATGAAAATCTCACCATTGCCACTTGTCTGTTTTTTATTTATTTTTATTTTTTATTTTTGTGTAGCCTTATCATCTCCTACTTTTGGAAAATTGCATTTACTCGAAACTTATTATTTTTTTTAAACCGTCGCTTTTCTTGGTCATATTAAATCTTGATCCCTGAAGAGTTTAGAACAGGCAACCATCAACCGAATCAGCAAAATCGGAAGCAACTGATTTATTATTATTAATTAATTTTGCCTATTTTTTCATAACAAAAAAAGTCAACTCGATTGACTTAATATAATAAATAAATAGATAATATTTGCTTTTATACCAAATATATATTTTTTTAATCTTAAACCTTCCGTGTATTATAATCGATTTTGCGGAAAAAATTCATCGGAAAAATCGAAAAATCAACAAACAAGAGAAAATTAGAAGAGAAAATATGAATATACGCAATAAAAGGACACTAAAAAGTAAATTCATTTTATGAAAACTAAGAAAACAAGTTAATTAATGCCACATACGATCCTTCGGCTAAATCCCTCCTAATCAGTCGATTAGCTTTCTACGAATCAGAGGAAATTGGAAGCCCAAAAACAAAAATGTAGACAACCATAAGAGACGAGACAAAAATTAATTTGTGCAAGAAATTAAAACAGTGCCCCTTAAATTGAATTGACCAATCAGCTGATTCCGACTTCACTTACATAATTAACTTACATATTTAATTTAACATAGCTCATTAAAAGTAGAAACGAAAAAATATTTGGTTTTTTATTTGTTTAACTTGGAAAGGAACGAGTCGCATAAATAACACTAAGGCGTATTTTCCAGGAAAATTCTTAAACTTTAATGTCAAGGTCAGAATGTCGTTGAATTGCAGATGTTCAAAGAGATAACTCAATTCTTGGTATTTGTAATGTAGTCGCTGTTAGCTTTATCGAAGACCTCGATCGGCTTTATTCGTCTCGTTTTGACGTCGCACGTTGTACATATTCGTGAGTCATTCTGCATTTGGCGTGGTCGGTCTTGCGGTGCACTCGAAGTATTGCGATCTTTATTTATGTACATTAGCCCAGCCCGATGACTCATCTGCATCTGAATGTGGTTGAAATGCAGATATTTGGACAGCTTTCGTTGTATAACTTATTTCTTAGTATTCGTGGCGCAAGTGTTATCGGTTTTCTTTTTTTACGTCGCACACTATGTGAGTCATTCTGCATTTTTTCGAAAATCATAGTTACATTACAGTTTAGTTACAAAAAAGAAAAGAAAACGACATTAATTTATTAAATTGAAACTCTGCCTAGTATTTCGCGAGGGTTTTCGTTGCCACCTCGATCGCTTTCTCTCTCTAACAACGTACTCATAATACATACACGGCGAAATTCAAAACCTCGCATAATAAGGCATAGAAAGCTTCTCGTGTTTATTATTTCTCGCTGTCTGTAAAACTAATGGTCGTTATCTTCCGCCGCTGACGCGACTCGTTGTTTTGGGGGGGGGGGGTATTTTCATAACGAAGTTGGGGGTGTACGAGCTGATATGAGCGCGACTTTGTTTTTCCCGACACGCTTTACACACACGAGACATTCATTTATTTATTTATTCCTTGATGATAAAATTAGTAGATACTTAATGATTTTGTTTTTGATGAAAATCTTTATTTTTTTAAGATCAAAGACAGTAGCAATTTCCTCGATGAAATCGGTAATATGGTTTTTGATGAAATCTTTATTTTTTTAAGATCAAAGACAATAAGCAATTTGTGTGATAAGTGCGGAAAGCTGTGTTGCAAGTGTTGCACATTATGCTTCATTTAGAAAAAATAATTTAGGTCTCGTTTTCAAGCTTGAATTTCTTTGTTTCAGGTTTAAGAATCCGCATAGCCAACCTATTTTTTAAGCTACTCACATGTGTCTTGTACATAATCCGAGTCATTACAGACCTCGAACCCACGTTTGCCTCATGGTAAGTAAGTTCCTAAATAAAAAGCTTTTACTTTATAAGAAGATCTAATAAACCCTTTAACTGCGGGTGACTTGATAAGACCCCTGTGTTGTACCTAATCGTTCATTGAAAAGAGAAAGAAAATATGTAAGATAAAGTGAGAGTGTAAAGCCCTAGACTATTCATCACTTTTGTAAAAAAAAACATATCTCACTATACTCTGTTTTTTTTTTTTTTTTATTCGGAAGAGTACTTTGAAATTTTGGCGCTAAAAATGAGCTCTGTCATTGGTAGCTAACCGGAATTGACTAGCGACAAATGATAATGACGAAACTCGTTTGACCAATGACAAAGCTCGTTTGTGGCGCCAAAATTTGAAAGTACTCCTCCGAATTAAAAAAAAAAAAAAACAGAGTATAGTCCATATCCGATAAATATGAAATCGTTTATTTCATTTGTACTTTTACTTTAAAGAAGCTTGTTTTGGTCACGGTCCGACGCATTTTCTATTTCTTTTTATTAATTAAAATACAATATAATTTTTTATTTTGTTTTTAAAAGCACTTTTTGCTTTGCAGATTTTTTTTTATTACTACTACTTTCCATTTTCTGTTTGCTTTTCTTTGGGTATAATGACTTTCGGCATTTTCCTTTTAACTTGACCTTGAACTTGTCACTTTTCTAACAGTATTGTTTGACTGTGAACAACGTGGAACTTTTTGGAGTGAATAAAATTGATTAGATTACGGTCCATCAAACACATAACAAAAATCCAAGAATGAAAGTCAATACGAAAGCGTTTCCCAAACTGTGGAGCGCGCCCCCTTGGGGGGGCGCCTAAGTCTTCAAAGAGGGGCGCAGCAGAATAAATATAAAAAAATTGAATGCAAATTGCAACTAATTTATCAACTTATTTCTTACAAGAAATTGTTATGCACCCCTTCCCACCCCCTTTAACTTCTTTATTTTTTACTTTAGAAAGAAGTCTTTATTATAAAACTTACGTGGACTAATCCAAAGTTTTTGCTGATATTTACAGAAAAACAAATGAACATCGCATAACTGAAATATAAACTGAAGTTTCAATTTTTTTAATCGGAAAACTTCGTATTTTTTTAATTATTTGGTATCAGAAATAATAATCGCCTTTCTTTTTCTTAAACAAATTTTATCTTTTAAAAGTTTGTTTAAATAAAACGTAACATTGTGTCTAAGAGACAATTATTCATATTCTATAGCACGGGTATATCGACCCTTCGGAGGTCGATGAAGACTCGAAAGGGGTCGATGAACCTTTATTAAGGGTCCGCTAGGGGTCTTTCAGGATGTCGGAGTTGCTAAGTCTTGTGTAATGAAGGTCTTGTTGAATAGTTTATAAAAAAAGTAAAACAATTACATGTAATATTAAAAGAATTTAAATTAGCTCGTATAAGGAGGAAAAAAGACGTTTAATTGATTATCAAAATCAAAACACTCCTAAAATACAAATAAAATCGAATGAATTAAAAACAAAAGACAATCGTCAAACAAGACAGGACGAAAATAAAAATTGTGTGAAACTCATTAACTCAAATCGATACAAACTGACTTTCACCAGAACCAAAAATTTAATTCAATTTAATAAAATTAAAAAATAAAATAAATTCGCCGAAAATAGCGATCATTCGGAGGAATTCAAATCTAAAATAAAATAATCTTAAATCGTGTAAAAAAAAGAAATAAAAGACGTTCATTTGATAATTAAAAAAATCAAAAGTCATATCAAATAAAAGCAAACCGAAGAGAAAACAACTAACAAGATGATTAGTTGTTAATTTAAAAGTAAAAAACAAAACGATTGAAATCGATTAAAAGCAGAAACAAAGGTCCATCAATTGATTATATTAAACATTAAATAAAATAGAGGCAAATGAAGATTGTATACAAATGAAATTAAATTCCCACTCAATAAACGAAAATCGAAACAAATCAGGGAAAATGTAATGGTAAATAGTAGTTAAAAGATGAAAAGAAAACGGATAAAATATATTAAAAGAAAGGGAAAGGGGGGCGTGAATCATAACATAGCTCAAAAGGGGGTCGCGAAACCTAAAAGTTTGGGAAACGCTGAAATAAGCAATAACGTCTGTTAAAAAGAAACGAAAGGAGGGAAAATTTATTTCTGTTTCAATTTTTTTAACGAAATAAACAAATAACAAAACTCATTCAAACTAATATATTTTGAGCTGAGTTGAAATAATGATAAAACGATTTCATTTACTGCTCATTCACAACTCAACCCAACCCCCCGGCGTCCTTTTTTTTTTGTAAAATCTCTTGAAGGGTTCAATTCCAATTAAAATTTTCTTTTACATCTGACACGATGATTAGAAACCCACGAACGAAGTTATTGTTCTTTCCTTTCTGGAAACACATTTTGTTTGTTTGTTTCAGTTACGGATGTACCCCCGGCAACAAGACGGAGTACATAATCTCCGCCAATCTCACCGAAGAGAAGTTCCAAGAAAATCCCATCATAAACTGGGACGCGATCCTGTGGGTGAACCGCCCCCTCGAACTCTGGATCGTGCAGGTTATTCTGGCGATGATTAGTCTCACGGAAGCACTTCTGCTCGCCTATCTTGGCTATAAGGTGTGTAAAAGGGAACTCGCTTATTATAATGGCAGACAATTCGATTAAAACATTATTAGAATAACCGACGCGACGCGACGCGACGTTTCTTAAAGTAATTTACGATTTTATTTAATACGAAACGTTATGGTACAACATAATTCAAGACAGGACTCATCTTAATATTTATACAACCTACCTTCAAGCACTCTGTATATTAAGCGTCGACAAAATTAATGCTTTGCTTGTCAGAATGTCTCCACAAACAATTTTAAAACGTAGTCCCTTAGCATGTGTAAGTAACGTTATTATTAAGTTGAATTTTCCTATCCGGATGGCCCGCTAATCATACTATGTTTACTGGATTCTGAGAAAAGAACGTTTTGGCTTGAAAACAATATACTCTAGCAAATCTCGTTCCGCTTTGGAACATCGTATTATTATTTCGATCCCAAAAAGGTTTCCTGTTCTTATCAATGCTGACCTAAACTGATCATCCGAATGAATTCACGTTTGTTTCGAAAGTACACAATATGAACACATTTTATATTCAAGGTTTTTTTTCCGTGTGTGTTTACGCAGTAAGCAAATCGATTTTGTCTTTGAAAAGGTCACCTCATCTCGACGTGTTTGTTTTAATTATGACGCCACATATTCATCAGTAATGACATCATTTTCCCTTTTTCGGCGCTCGCTTCCAAACTACCTCTTCATTAGCTGTCCGTTAATTGCTGGCGGTGCAAACGCCGCCGCCCCCTCCCCCTCCCCCCCGCCCTCTTTACAGATTCAACTTTTGCGAAAGGGCATTGATATTTACGTTTACATTTACGATCACGTGCTCCATGAAAACAACATGAAACCGCGAAAGGTACGATCCCGGAAAGAGTAAGGCTTACGTAAACACGCGCCGCGATCGATAAACTATAGAACCAAACGTTATTTATTTTCTATCTAGTCCGGGGGAAAACACGGTAACCCCAAAAGACCGACCGACAACCCCTTCGTGCAACTTTATTACCCGAGCTTTATTGAGTTACCGCCCTGCCCCGTACCTAGGACGTCATACGGCGGGGTGTACTTGAAACCGGGCGAATTCCTCTAATCAGACGTTTTCTTTTTTTTTCTTCTTAAATCATTTGGCGTCCTTCAATTTGGCGGCGTTAAAGTCACAAAATTATACATCACACAAGAAAGAAAATTTCGTTTCCTTTTTTTATGATGATTGTCAGAGTATGTCAAACTCGTACTGCGCAAATAACATTTTTAATAAAAGAGGTTACATTCTTGATTAAGATAACGTTTGTTTTTGAGAGACATCAGAAAAGAGCAGAGTGGTCTTAACACGCTGTATTAAGGCGTAGTTTTTTACGATGTGTAAGTAATGTCATTATTAAGTTGAATTTTCCTATCCGGATGGATATGAATGAATGATTTCACGTTTACCTGATTTTCAGAAAAGAACGTTGTGCATTTAGAAGTTCCAGTTCATCTTTTCAGTCATTTCTTTTTTTAAATTTACATTTGATTACTATTATTGCTCAGAAGAGACTTAAAATTTTCAATAAAATTATTAGGTAAAAACCATTTTATTTTCGCGTTTGAAGTGTTGTAAAAACGTGCAGACGGGAGTTTTCATTCCTTCTCGTTCCCAATTCTTTTAACAATTCGTACAAAGTTGGATCTCGATTTTTTTGTTCGTAGCATTTCTGGTGTTCGATAAAAAGCCAGAAATCAATTTTCCAATTTTTTTCCATGGTTGCTCGAATGGCGTTTAACGGTATTTTCAAAATTCTCGAAAACGCTTTACCTCTTTCTCTCACTCTGATTTTAATCTCCTTGGACTTCAAATGCCCAAATTTTTAAATGTAGAAATATATTAACAAAAATTTGAAATTTGAAAACGTGAAATTTAGTTTACCATATAATTAGAAAAAAAGATATTAATTTTAATAAGAACAATTTTCTTTCAATTAGGACCGAATGAAATTTTGAAATATTAAATCAAGATTTTTGCAAACAATGAAAAATAATTCAAGATAAAATAAATAAGTGTCAATGAAATGATGGCGTTAAACAGAAAAAAAAAAAGAATTTTCGTTTCAACTCACCAACGCTGACTGGAAACACAGAATATAAATTAAATTAATATAGAAAATCGATTACGGTTAAATTATGACTACCAATAAAGAAACACGCCATGAATGGTTATAACTTCATTCGCGTAATTAATTTCAACCTGAGGAAACTGACTGATTAAGAAAATTAAAATAAAAAGAAATAAACTTCAACGAGGAACACGTAACGCATAATTAGGTCAAGAGGTTTCATTCGAAAGACTTGGAAGAACGATTTCTTGGACGCTCCCGCTCTACTTCAGTACTTTTCCCTTCTCGATGGTTACGCTAATCGGGAACATCAGATGTTGCATTTGGTATACAAAAAATATCCCTAATTGAGTGCATCATCAAGGGTAACATTGTTTCATCTCATTCTTCTGCGGACGCGCACTGCGCGCCGCGCGCAAAATTCATTCATGCAAATTTCATTCTGACCTTGTACGCGTTTTAAATATATAATAATAATTTAATCGTAACTTAATTTTTATGAACATTGCATCTCTACGTACTGAATATTCGAACCTTTACAGTGGAAGTTGAATAAAAATAAGGAAGAATTGAATTAGAATATCAGAACCTTTACAGTAGAGGTTGAATAAAAATAAGGAAGAATTGAATTAGAAAAAGTATGGTTTTGCTTTTTTTTAAAAAAAAGAGTCGCCTTGAAATGTATCAGTAACGTCATTATTAAGTTAAGTTTTCCTGTCCGGAAAGTCCGTTAATAATATTCCTACTACGTTTACTTGAACCTCAGAAAGGAACGTTATCGCTTTTAACGGTTCCAGTTCGCCTTTTGTGTCACTTTTTTAACAACAATTTTTTTTAAGAACGTTGTCACCACCTTGATCCTTCGAAAGAAAGCACAACGTTTTAAAGATTCCGTTTCGATTGAGAAAAATATTCTCTAATCACATTTTATGTTGTTGTTGTTGTCTGAACCAACTGAAAGTTCTTTTAAAATTTTAAAAATCCTACTTTCTTTCCTGGTCTGAAGGTCTTTATACAAAATTTTAATACGTAGCCTATCACATGTGTAAGTAACGTCATTAATAAGTTGAATTTTCCTGTCCTGAAGGTCCGCTAACGTCAACGTGTTGACTTGATTCTCAGAATGACGGCCGCAAATTAATAAAACTCTTACAAGCAAAGCAACCTTTTGTTAATGATTTGCAATCACATGTTGATAGAATATAATAAGGGGGTTGTGAGGTTGTTTAACTTATTTTTGGAATTTTGGAATAAGAGGGGGGAGGGGTTACGAGGCGCTTAAAAGTTAGAGAAGTGATGTTTTCAAGATAGTCATTTTTGGAATTTTGGAATAATATGGGGGGGGGGGGGTATGAGGCGCTTAAAAGGTAGAGAAGTGACGCTTTCAAGTCACCTATTTTTCGTCCACTATTTTATTTTTGTTTTTGTTTTTTTTAAATTTTTAAAATGAGAATAAAGCTGAATGAAACTAACAGCGACGCTTTCAAGATCGTCATTTGTTTTTCGTCTATTATTGTTTTTTTTTTTCAATTTTTGCTCGTAATCTTACTATTTTATATCGCTTCCCCCTTTTTTGGACAATTTCATTTTTTCGAGATTATTTTTCAAAAATGCCTTTTTTTTAAGTATAAAGTACAAAAAGAACGGAAATGAAGGTCTCTTCCATCCTTCTTGTTCTTTTTTTTAATTTAAATTTTGCGCAACTTTATGATTTTTATTCCTGCTATATTTCTAAATCGTCACGTCTTTTAAATAGGTTCTTTAACTTATTTTTGGAATTTTTGAATAATAGGGGAAGGGCGGGGGGTTACGAGGCGCTTAACAGGTAGAGAAGTGATGCTTTCAAGATAGTCATTTGTTTTTCGTCCACTATTTTATTTTTGTTTTTTTTTTTTTAATTTTTAAAATGAGAAGAAATCTGAATGAAAGTAACAGCGATGCTTTCAAGGTCGTCATTTGTTTTTCGTATGTCATAGTTTTTTCTTTTTAATTTTTGGTCGTAATCTTACTATTTTATATCGCTTCCCCCTATTGTGGACAATTTCATTTTTTCGAGATTATTTTTTAAAATTGCCTTTTTTTAACTATTGGCAAAATTACAAAAAAACGGAAATCACGGGTCTCTTCAATCATTTGTTCTTTTTTTTTAATTTAATTTTTGCCCAACTTCATGATTTTTATTCCTCCTATATTTCGAAATCGTCACGTCTTTTAAATAGGTTCTGTAACTTATTTTTGGAATTTTTGAATAATAGGGGTGGGGTGGGGGGGGGGGTTACGAGGCGCTTAAAAGGTAGAGAGCTGATGCTTTCAAGATAGTCACTTGTTTTTCGCCCAGTATTTTATGTTTGTTTTTTTTTAATTTTTAAAATGAGAATAAATCTGAATGAAACCAACAGCGACGCTTTCAAGGTCGTCATTTGTTTTTAAATAGTTAATTGAAATTCACGAGCTCCGGTTATCTTCAGCTACTGGATCATTATTTGTCCATGTCCAAAAATTTTTGGCCTTTCTTCTTCTGTTTTTTTTTTAATTTGTTTATAATGCAGATACCTATATTTTTAGCATTTTTATTTTTGAAAATCCTGCTTTCCACGTCTGAAGGTCTTTATACAAAATTTTAAAACTTACTTCATTAGCATGTGTAAGTAACGTCATTAATAAGTTGAATTTTCCTATCCTGAAGGTCCACTAATGACACTACATCGACTTGATTCTCAGAATGACTGTTAAAGGTTCCAGTTTTGACTGCTTCATCGAAGTCTTGCGCATACAAACATCGTTATTCAAACATTATAACGAGTAATTAAATAAATTTCAGGATTTTAAGTATGCGCTTTAATTTCTGAGTTTTCTAAGGACGTTTTTTTAGTTTCCCTAAACTAAAATTTATTTATTTGTGTCATTGTAGCATGTTTCTTTTTTATTTTCAGGGTAACATATGGCAGCAATTATTATCGTTCCACTTCATTTTAGAACTTGTAAATACGATACCTTTTACATTAACGGTAAGCAAGAAAACAAAACAGTGAAATGACTTGAGGTGTTACATTGAGGTGTTTTCCGTTGTTTTTCAGATTTTATACCCACCAATGAGGAACGTGTTCATCCCGGTTTTTCTGAATTGTTGGCTGGCGAAGCACTCGCTGGAGAACATGTTCGTAAGTATCTACTTAAATATGTTTCCCTTTCAGTGTAAACAATCTGAAGCCGAATCCTCCTGACTGCGCCGCATGTTCAAAACAACTTTAATTAATTCTTGCTCGAGTCACACACAGTTCCGCCGTCGCGTGTTTAAACGACGACCTCAGTTTTTGACTCGCCCTGAAGTTCGACAATAATCCCGCGCCA
This sequence comes from Prosopocoilus inquinatus, assembly GCA_036172665.1. NCBI lineage: Eukaryota > Metazoa > Arthropoda > Insecta > Coleoptera > Lucanidae > Prosopocoilus > Prosopocoilus inquinatus. The sequence continues at coordinate 8,891,723 of CM069873.1, forward strand.
GGTTTTCCATTAAAGTTGCAAGGGGCGGTTTCCCTTACGAGAACTAATATACTGAACATATTACTTCGTCCAACTTCGTTCAGGTGGTACTTAACGCGCCCCGGGAAGATCGAAATCCTGTTTCCATGCCTGCTCGCTTGCCTGTTTGTTTATCGGATGCGGATATAGTGAATTATGTTCCTTAATTTGCAAATTTACGGCCTTGCGTTAATACGATTTCGGAGAAGCGGCCAATCAATCCGATTTAAGTTATTGCCTTGGCGCGGGAAGACGTTTTGGATAGGGGGGGGGGGCAACATTAACTCGAATGAAGGGAAAATGCGACGCCGAACGGTTACGGCAATGGCACGGATGATTAAAGCTTTAAGAAGCCGAGGAAGGACATAAATTTTACGCAAAGTACACTGGCGGACATAACTAATGCGGCACCACGACGGTTTAAAAACAATATCGCTTAATAAGAATTTTCCTCGTTCTTTCGTTTTATGTAAAAGCGTAAAGATCGTCTTAAAACGGCGATGTCGCATTACTTTTATAAAAATTTAGATGTAGGAGAAAGCTTGAGCAAACGTTCGACTCGGATAATACTTTTCCGGGAAGTTAGGTCACTTAAATCACTCTCATGACCAGGGAAAAGGATTCAGGCCACTTGTTCCGCGAACGGTACGAAAGTTTAGTACTCGGACTGTATCAGCCTCGCTCATAACTTGCGAACGCTCGCATTGCACTCCTTCCCCTTCCACTCAATAACAATTCGATGCATCGCATAATACATTCGACGTAAAAAGCGTCCAACACTAAGTGGCCTGAATTCTTTTCCTTGCTCATGACTAAAAATCGGCAAATTATATTTTGTTCGATTAAATACAGACGAGGCGGCACATAGTGCGGTGACGGACAGCATTACAGCGACGAGTAACTGTGTGTACGCTCGTTGCCGCGCAGTTCTAAATAAACCGAACAAAATATAAAATTCCGTTCCCTACTCATGACTTAAGGTACTTGAAGCGGGATGGTACACCAACTGCGTTGCATGCTTTTTTTTTAGTATTTTCCTTTTTTGTTTTATTTCGCATCTTTAATTAATAAATATTATCTTTATTATAACTAACAGGTCGTCAGTCGTCAGTGCGAATAATAAAACTGAAACTAATCTCCTTTCATGGCGGTTCGTCAGGGTTTCTTGTCGATTTGTACTTGCACTGTTCACTTTAACTTGACGTTGTGAAGCAGACTGAAACCGAGTAAGTCGGCAGGCAAATTGAATTGCATTTCTCATTTACTGTTCCGGTTGTTCGTAATTACATTACGCAAGCAAAACTTGTCCGCCGCGCCGGCCGGCCGGTCTGTTTGCAAAACGGAACCGGTCGAGGATTTAAGAAAACCTCATAACTTTACTGCAAGTGTAAGAATTAGTGATCAAAGATATATCAGGGCGTTGCTCAAAAGATTTTCAAAAAAAAATATTATGTAAATTACGTTTTCTTTTCGGATTTAAAGATTTTTTTTGTCGCGTGAACTTCCCTAAACAGAAGCTAGGGTAAACCAAGGCAGAGCTGAAATACGAAAAATATGGTTTTCCTTCAAAAAATAAATAAATAAATAAATACCGAAGTCTTCAGATGTATCGATAGCGCCATTACTAAGTTGAATTTTCCTAACCGGAATGTCCGCCTTTGTGCATTATTATTTTTTTTAATTTATACTTTGCTTGTTATTTTTTTAAGAAAAGATTGTGTCATTAACGCCACAATTAAGTTAGATTTTCCAGCACAGGATATCCGCCATTGATATATCCACGTTTACTTGATCGTCCGAATCTAAACGATTACGCCCCAGTTTCGCAAAAATTATTTAATCACTGATTAATTCAACAGCGTGATTAAGAACTGCGATTGGTTAGGTGAAACAATATAATTGGTTGTTTCAAATCCATTGTTAACTTCGTCCAATGACGTTCCTTAATCAGAGAATTAAATTATTTGCTGATTAACATTTTTTTTGTGAAATCCACAGTAAATTTTCAAAAAAAAAAATATTATGTAAATTACGTTTTCTTTTCGGATTTGAAGATTTTCTTGTCGCGTGAACTTCCCCAAAAGGAAGCTAGGGTAAACCAAGGCAGAGCTGAAATGCGAAAAATATGGTTTTCCTTCAAAAAATAAATAAATAAATAAATACCGAAATCTTTAGATGTATCAATAGCGCCATTATTAAGTTGAATTTTCCTATCCGGAATGTCCGCCTTTGTGCATCATTTTTTTTTTTTAATTTACACTTTGCTTGTTATTTTTTTAAAGAAAAGATTGTGTCAACAACGCCACAATTCAGTTAGATTTTCCAGCACAGGATATCCACCATTGATACCTCCACGTTTACTTGATCGTCCGAATCTAAACGATTACGCCCCAGTTTCGCAAAAATTATTTAATCACTGATTAATTCAACAGCGTGATTAAGAACTGCGATTGGTTAGGTGAAACAATATAATTGGTTGTTTCAAATCCATTGTTAACTTCGTCCAATGACGTTCCTTAATCAGAGAATTAAATTATTTGCTGATTAACATTTTTTTTTGTGAAATCCACCGTAAATTTAAAAAAAAAATATTATGTAAATTACGTTTTCTTTTCGAATTTGAAGATTTTCTTGTCGCGTGAACTTCCCCAAAAGGAAGCTAGGGTAAACACAAGGCAGAGCTGAAATACGAAAAATATGGTTTTCATTTAAAAAATAAATAAATAAATAAATACCGAAGTCTTCAGATGTATCAATAGCGCCATTATTAAGTTGAATTTTCCTATCCGGAATGTCCGCCTTTGTGCATCATTTTTTTTTTTAATTTACACTTTGCTTGTTATTTTTTTAAGAAAAGATTGTGTCATTAACGCCACAATTAAGTTAGATTTTCTAGCACAGGATATCCGCCATTGATACCTCCACGTTTACTTGATCGTCCAAGTCTAAACGACTACGCCCCAGTTTCGCAAAAATTATTTAATCACTGATTAATTCAACAGCGTGATTAAGAACTGCGATTGGTTAGGTGAAACAATATAATTGGTTGTTTCAAATCCATTGTTAACTTCGTCCAATGACGTTCCTTAATCAGAGAATTAAATTATTCGCTGATTAACATTTTTTTTTGTGAAATCCACCATAAATGTTTCGGTTTCGATTGAGACAAATATTTTTAATTAATTAATCACATGTTATGTTTTCAAATCGTACACTGTACATCGTCTAAAACATCGGTTCCCAACCGGTGGTTCGCGAACCCTAGGGCTACGCGACCGCAAAGTATGGGATTCGCAAAAAAAAAGTTGTCATGGCGAAATTCTATGGAATTTGTTAATTAGGTTGCTAGCGGTATTTAGGAGTTCGCGATTTTTTTCTTGAGGGTGGATCGCAGTGGAAGCAACGTTGGGAACCGCTGGTCTAAAACAACTGAATACTTTTTTTAATTTGCTGGTGCATTAGTATTAGAAATTTTGAAGAAATTTTAAGCACTATGCGTTTAAGATGTCAAAGAAATTCGTACTTGGCATATCAGAAGGTCTTTATGCACACGTTTAAGATGTGCCTAGTCCAATACGCTGTAACAATCAAGTTTAATTAAGTTGAGTTTGTGTACAGAATTGTATTTTTCTCAAGAAAAATAGAGTCCCCTTCAAATGTATCAATAACATCATTATTAAGTTGAGTTTTCCTATCCAGAATGTCCGTCAATGACACCGCGTTTACTTCATTCTAAAAAACAGAACGTCATGGCTTTTAAAGGGTGCAGTTAAATACTATGTGTATTAAATGTCGGAAAAAAATTCTTACTTTCCGTCTCTGAAGGTCTTATTGCAGGGTTTTAAATCGTACCTAATCTATGAGGATGTATCGGTAACATCATTATTAAGTTGAATTCTCCTGTCCGGTACATCCTCTAACGGTAATAACATCATTATTAAGTTGAGTTTTCCTATCCGGAAGGTCCGTCAATGACACCGCGTTTACTTCATTCTAAAAAAGAAAACGCCACCGCTTTTAAAGGATGCAGTTAAATACTATGTGGATTAAATGTCGGAAAAAATTCTTACTTTCCTTATCAGAAGGTCTTTTTGCAGGTTTTTTTTAAATCGTACCTAATCTATTAGGATATATCGGTAACATCGTTATTAAGTTGAATTTTCCTGTCCGGTAGACCCTCTAACGGTACCACGTTTACTTGATCCTCAAAAAAGGTTTTTAAAGATTTCAGACGTTATCGAAAACATGTGTGTATTTTAACCGATTTTAAGTACGCAATACGTTGTGTATTACGTGTAGAAAGAAAATCATAATTTTTTCGTTTTTATACATGATTGATTTTTAAAACAAACCCAGTCCGTTAGGATGTATCAGTAACGTCGTTATTAAGTTGGATTTTCCTATCCCGCAGGTCCTCTAATGACCCCTTGTTTACTTGATCCTCAGAAAAGAGCGTTATTATGGTTTTTGAAAGTCTACTTTCCACCCGGTATATGGTCTATTTAGTTTTTACTTTTACTTTTTTTTTCATATTGCACCTTTAATCCATCCAACCTTCGTTACGGTTTCTTTGTTTTTCTGACTTTTATTTTTTTAATACTTTTCAATGTACTTTGAAGTTTTTCTTTCTATTTTCTCCTCCGTTGCGGTTTCTCTGTTTTCCTTATTTTTATTTTCTCGAATGTGCTTTGAAGTTTTTTTTTCTATTTTTTTTTCGATTAAAATCATATCACTTGCCCTTGTAATTTTCTTCCCGCTTCCGTTTCCGTTTTATTTCTTCTTGAGTACTGCTTTCGTTTAAAATTTCTTTTGCGCTTTACATTCCTTTTTTGCCTTATTTTTCTTTCGAATTTTCTCGTTTTTCTTCGTTAACATGTTTCCTTTCCTTAAAATCTTTTCCTTTAAAATTCTGTCTTGTTACGGACCACATACATTTTCAGGGATGGAAGAAGTGTTGGTTATTTTACTTTTTTGTATTTTCTTTTTTTTTCGGTTTTATTTCTTTATTGGATCTTTTCCTTTGTGAGTTCTTCGTTTGTTATTTTTTTTTGTGCGTGTCTTACAGAAAAATTTCGACAATTGAATTCCATTTCTCATCTACTGTTTCGCCTGATCAACGCAAGCAAAACTTATCCGCCGGTTTGTTTGCGAAACGAAACTGGTCGAGTACTTAAGAAAACTGGGTGATGCCCGAAAGAGTTCCAATAAAATTATTCGCCTGTTCAAATGTACGAATAACGTTATTATTAAGTTGAATTTTCCTATCCGGAAGGTCCGTTAATGACACCACGTTTATTTGATTCTCAGAGAAGGACGTTGTGCCTTTTAAAAGTTTCAGTTCGTCTTTTCTGTCACTTTTTTTTGAAATTTACATTTCCTTTGTTATCTTTTTTTTTAAGGAAAAAAAATAGATCAATAACGTTTTTATTAAATTAGATTTTCCAGCACGGTACTTCCGCCGTTTACATCGCGTTCACTTTACTTACACTTACGACGATTTGGTAGCAGCGTTTTCATCACGTTCTGTGCTTTTATGGCGAACGCTGTATATCGTCTAAAACAACTGCACGTTCTTTTAAATTTGTACGTGAAAATATTAGAAATTTAGAAATAACATGTTTTATGTGCTGGTCGAAAAAATTCACACTTTCAATGTTAGAAGATTTTTAAAACGTAATAGTCCATTAGGATGTGTAAGTGACGTCATTATTAAGTTGAATTTTCCTCTCCGGTAGGCCCGCTATTGACGACAGCACGTTTGGAGGGCGCATTAAATCTGCGGAAATCATCGCGAAGCTCCTAATTGGCATAACAATTATAAAAATAGGGCATAATATAATATATTATTGTTTTTAGAAATCTCGAAAGGCGCCAGAACACTCGGATTTATAGAAATAAATTACATCCGTTGTTTAAATCAGAATGCAATACAAATATTTGACTAATGGCGACACTAATTGATTTTACACGTCATGAAACAAATCGCTCGTCGACTGAAAAATTTAATTTTCGAAGGGTCATTCATCTGATTTTTGTTTTTTGTTTTTTTTTTTTTTTTGAATTGTCACAGTTCGCTCCTCGGATTCCGTTCATATCACCCGCCGCCGCCGCAGGGGGTAGCGTCCAGAAAAAAAAATATTTAAATTAAAACTTCGCCGTGATGACAAATCCTCTGTTGTCTCTACAACTGATTGGACGAAATAAATTGAATCACGTTTGAGTGCGAGAGAGAGAGAAAAAAAACGCGTTCTTGTTTTCTGATATTAAACAATGTTAATGTTTGCTTGCTTCCTTGGATTATTATAAGTTGTAACGACGTCTCCTTTGTTTCAGAACGACCTCCACAGAGCCATGCAAAAGTCCCAGTCTGCTCTATCTCAACAGTTAATGATCCTTTCAGCGACGCTTCTGTGCCTCGTCTTTACAAGGTAAGATTACACATTACCGCCGTTGTTCTAGTTCCAGTTTATATAATACAGGTAGGTACGAAGCACAAGGCGAAACGTGAACATTTCTTTATTTCATTTCAGTCCAGACCTGTAAAATTGAATTGGTTTCAAAAAGGCAAAAAAATGTAAACCGGGTGACTATTTTCGATCCGAATCATAGTTGCGTTAGTATGATTTCCCTTGATAATGAGATTTTTAATTAAAAATCATTAATTTATTTAAAATCATATTAAAAACATCAAGGGTAATCATACTAACCTGCCTATGTTTCGGATCGAAAATGATCACCCGGTGTGTATGTATCACCCGGTGTGTATGTATGTACGTACAAAGGAATGAATCTGATGGATTGAACAAAAACAAAATTATTCGAGGAAACACGATTTACAATGTATACATAACTTCTGATTAGCTAATGGAAGTTTCCGATTACAAAGAAATCCGTTTAATGACGACCTCCGGAGGTTTTGAATTTCGTTTTCACTAATGTGTGGGGAATAAAGAAGAAAAAGAAGAAGAAGAAGGAGGGAAGTTACGGTTTGCCTTAACTTCGCCGGTTAGTTATGCGGCTTTTCCTTTCGTTTGCGGAATTAAAGTCGAGCGTGGGCAAATTTAAGTTTCCCCCACACACATTAAGACACAGACCGCAAAAAGAGCAACATCAGAAATAAAAGCTTCGGAAGTTCGCAGAAAATAAACGTATTATTTCTCTTTTAGTCTTACAAAAGGGAATCACAAAAAAAAAATGTATGTATACATATATTCTTGTTTGTGATTATTAAAAAAAAAATATACTTTAAATGAGTAGAAGTTTAACATATTCAACGGATATATTCTGGAAAGCACTACGAATATCATTTGGCGTTTAAATAATCTTCTTTCCCCTTAAAGACAGCTACACAAGGTCTTTCTACACATTTTTAAGACTTAAGTACATTAAAAATTAATAACGTTATTATTAAGTTAGGTTTTGACTTACCCGCACTGTGATTGACCGGGGGTGAAGTTGGCAGCTTCTGGCTGGGGGTTGGCAGAGAGGATTCCTACAATCAGCCTCAGGATGGTGGTGATCGCGGGAACAGCGTCCTAGGTCGCTGGGATGGTCCTGGACGGCTCCCCTTCTTCGAGTTGGCTGGCACGAATGCCCACCGAAGTCCATCTGTGCTCGATTATGCGAGCGGCTCCCGTTCTTACAGTTGGCATTAAAGCCCACCGGAGTCGCTCCGGGCTCAACTGTTGTTCAAATTTTAACCCGCACTTTTTACACGCAATTTTTATTCATTCGTGTATTGCGTTATTCGTAATGTGTGTTATATCGGGTTACCTCACTTATTGTTAAATGTTAAATTCCGACACTGTTGAAATTGCCTTCGATTTCACCAGCCCGTGCTTTAATAATTTCTTTTTATTATCTTTTACGAGCAGATAAAACAGGGACATCCTATGATCGCTTTTTGACCTTTTTACGAAAAACTCTCATTATGACAATATCATTTAAAATAATTTCTACATGACATCACTTCATTAATATAAGTTATCTATTTTAATTTGTGTATTTATTTATAAACGAGCGGAATTAATTTATTCTTTCAATTTTGTAATACGCTCGATGGATATTTGTTTAGCTGCATTGTTCAACAAAATTTCGGATACGCAGGCCAGGAACGCACCGCCGATACCATTTAGTGTTTGTTTGGTTATTTCAAAAATTGTGTAAATAAATAAATACAAACATCGGCCCATAACGAAATACCTGTCATATAAATCCTGTAAATAGTTTTTGCAAAATCAACTCGTGCCGTGGGTGGACGTTTGCTAAAACGATTTTCCAATAAATAAATATTATTTTGAATAAAACGGCGCGCGCTGCGTGAAATCCCGCTGCACTGCAATTTTTAAGCTGTCTTGCAAAACTTATTAAAAAAAATTAGTTTAATTGTTAAAAGTACGCAGATTTTGTGTTAAAGCCAAGAAAGAGGCAGCTCATTTTACTTCTAAAATGCTGTTGCTACTGTAACTGAAAGAAGCGAGATGGCTCATCCAAGCAAATACCAAGAAACAATCGTGTAACATCAGCTCTAGCAAAATATGACTCACATAAAAAAAAACCCAACCGCGTTTCGACTTAGATTCGAAAGGTCCGGAGTAATTCTATTCAAAGTCCTTTGTTTAATGGATTCCTGCAGACCTGAAACGTGTCAGCGATACAACTGTGCCTCAAGGTTCGATGTTAAGTCCTTTGTTGTTTTGCAGTTTACTTTAAATATTAAACTTAAAAAATCTGATGATGTAAAATGAAAACTGTAGGTTTTTTTTCATGTAAATGTTTTCATTACATTCTTTTTTCTTCTGTATTTTCGTCTTTCATTTAACTGCACTGTACCTTAATTGAAGAATTGAAGGAAAGTTAGTTAGTTGGCAACACTGTATAGTAAGTATTAGTGAAAATAAAGTTGAAAACTATTCTGATTATTAGAGTTCTACAGCAGTGTACCAACATAAACATTGAAAAGTGTTGCCAATCTAACAAAATAAATCTCAGTCATCGATAATCACTCTTATTCTATTTATTTATTTTGTTTTATTTATTTTTTTTTTATTATAAATTGGTCGCCCTTGTCCTTTTCTTGATTCGATTTGTATTTATTTTATATTTGAATGATTAGTTTGATTGTCTTTTGTTCAAGTTTTCCGTTAAAAATTCCCGAGTGCTCTTGGTTCGATTTGACTTTGTCAGCTTTATAGAATCACCGATCGTCTTTTTTTTTATTTTTTTATTTCGTATTTATCCTTATTTAAATAATTTTTTTATAATCAATTTTTTTTTTCTTTTAATAAATTTAATTTGTTTTTTTTTTACTATCAATTTTTCATATTTTGCCTGTTTTTTTCTTTATTTTATTTTATTTTATTTATGATAAAATTCGTCAACTTGTTTGACTCATTTATAGTTTTATCTAATTTTTCTTTTGGTCGGTAACCATCATATTTTATTTTTTTATTCCTCATGTGACTTTGATTTTTTTCTTTGATTTTATTTAATTCATGACAAAATTCGTCAGTTTTTAAATCAGTTTGACTTATTGCTAGTTTTATACAATCTTAGTGTAGCTTTATCATTATTCAACACCTTTTATTTTTTTATTCCTCTTTCGACTTTATTTTATTTAATTTTTAATACAATCAATTGACAAATCTCGTTTTTTTCCTTAATTTTAATCAATTTCATTTGTTTTACTTTTACTTTTTTATAGTTATCAACTGATTTTTTGTTTTTTGTTTTCTGTTTGGTTTGATTTTATTTGACACGACTTTTAATTTTTTTTTAGTTACCAATTCATCCTCTCTTGTTTTTTTTTGTTCGATTTAAGATTATTTTATTTTATATTTTAATCTCGTGAATTGATCACCTTGGCTTTAACTTTATTTTAATAATTTTCTATTTATTAATTATTAACTAATCGTCTCTTTTTCTTTAACATTTACAAATTAAATTGTTGGTTATGGTGAAATTCGTCGGCTTTTATTTTATATCTATTTGACTTTTACACAATTTTTATTTTAGTCCTGTTTTCATCGACGATTCGTTGATCGTCTTTTGTTTTTGTTTTATTCGATTTGACTGTATTTTAGAAGTACTTTTATTTTGATAATCAAATGAACGTTTTTTTTTTTTGCTATAATCTATTAATCGGCCTTTGTTTATTTTTTTTAATAGATTCCATTTGTTTTGTTTTGATCTTTTAACTATCGATTTATCGTCCTTTGCTTTTATTTTTTTCTTTGATTTTGTTTTATTCATCACAAAATTCGTCAATTTTTAAATTGAAGTTTGACTTGTTAGTTTTGTACAATTTTTCTTTTAGTCCTTTTTTATTCCTGATTTGATTTTATTTTATTTAATTTTTAATAGAATCAATTGATCGACCTCTACTACTTTTTCTTTTAATCGATTTCATTTTTTTTTATTTTTACTCTTTTTTTAATTATCAACTGATCATCTTATTTTTCTTTTCTCTTTGGTTTGATATTATTTGACGTGACTTTTAATTCTTCAATTATCAAGTGATGGTCTTGCGTTTTTTTTTTGTTTTAGTCGATATTTATTTTCATTTTAATCTCGTCGATTGATCGCCATTTTTGGCTTTGATTTTATTTTATTATTTAAAAAAAAATTTAATTATTAACCAATTTCGCTTTTTTCTTTAATATTTACAGATTAAATTTTTTGCTATAATGAAATTCGTGAGTTTTTAATAAATCGATTTGACATTTTGACTTCTACGCAATTTTTAATTCCGAGTTCGTCGATGAATAAAGGACTTCGTCGACGAATTCGGCGATCGCCTTTTGTTTTCGTTTTATTCTTTTTGACTGTATTTTAGGAGTGTATTTTTATTTTAATAGTTAAATGAAAGTCTTTTTTTTTTCATTTATTCGAGATGATATAAATTAATCTTTTATCAAAAAAAAAATTCAGATACGCCTCCGCTAAACAAGACGCCCTAAAAGACCCTTGAAAGTTCATCGACTCCCAGTCGACCACAAAAGGTTCATCGACCTAATTTAAATCTTCATCGACCTTGTTGTGTAACCCCTGGTTTAGGACAATTTGACTTTTGATTTTTTTAATCATTATGTTTTTTGACTTCTTGCAAATACTTTAGAAATTTCAACGAATTTGACCGGTTTTTAAGCTATATTTATAAAAAAAAGTTAAAATTATCAGAACTAATCTAAATGTTGAAGGTTTTGTAGTTTTTAAGCTATATTAAAAAATGTTAAAATTTTAACAATTTTCCAGTTTTTAAAGTATATTAAAACAGTTAAAACTACAAGGCATTTCGGCTCGTTTTTCTAAGTTTGTACTTTATGTACCTACCTGTTTAGGACGAAATCATTTTTAGTTCCGTAATTAATAATTTTTTTAAATCGTTTTCTATTGCCTGATTTTTTTATCGAAAACAATCCATTTATCGTAAAATGTGATAAAACAGGTTAACGACAGGCAAAATCAGTTACATTTTTCAACATTTCGTCTTTTGTTTTGACATACTTGTACAAGAGAGGAACATGCGCCCAAGCATGAAGAGCTCCAGACGGACATTTTTTTCCTTTCGCTTTTTTTAATCCTGCATATTTTCAAGTTGTTTTCCCCAACTTGCTTCCAGTGTCTGCGGCATTCAGCATTTCCAGAGGGCCGGCCATCGCCACCTCAACCTTTTCCAAGCCACCTACTACGTAGTGGTGACGTTCTCGACTGTTGGATACGGGGATTTCGTCCCGGACATTTGGCCTTCACAGCTTTACATGGTCATCATGATATGCGTCGCCTTAATTGTCCTCCCCACGCAAGTAAGGATTTCATTTTTCTATTGAATAACAATATTGTTACGATGATGATTATTTTTTCTTCTTATAATATTGTTACGGTCACTGTGTTTAATTATCCTACCTACGCAAGTAAGGATTTGATTTCTCTACTTAATAATAATAATATTGTTACGGTGTTGACTGATTTTCTTTCTGTAATATTGTTACGGTCACTGTGTTGTTGTTGTTTTTTTTTTCTAATTAAGTTCGAGCAACTGGCGTTCACGTGGATGGAACGCCAGAAATTAGGGGGCTCGTACTCGTCACATCGGGCGCAATCGGAGAAGCACGTCGTGGTTTGCAGCACAACCCTCCACGCCGACACGATCATGGATTTTCTGAACGAGTTCTACGCGCATCCGCTTCTTCAAGATTATTACGTGGTTCTGCTCAGCCCCATGGAGTTGGATACGACCATGAGGATGATCCTTCAGGTTCCAATATGGGCACAGCGTGTGATATACATTCAAGGCTCTTGCCTCAAGGATAGCGATTTGGCGAGGGCAAGGATGAACGAGGCAGAGGCTTGTTTTGTATTGGCCGCGAGGAATTACGCCGATAAAACAGCTGCTGTACGTATGTATAGATGCGGACGAAAAATTTCGGACACCCTCATCTCACCCACATGGCAGATTTTAGGAACAATTAACCTCACTTTTGCGTTTAGTCAGATTTGTATTAATCGAAAAATTTAAAAAACGCATGCGATTCAGTGGAAGATTCAGTTTTTCTGCCTCAGTTCTCTTGGGGCGTTCTGGACCATAATTATAATTGTAATGTATGACAATTTATGCTTGACAGAAAAGAAACCTCAAAATTTAACGTCATCAAAACGACAACACGAGCGAGTTCGTAAACTGTCCTGTGACTTTCTTGGGTAATATTCTTTCTCTCTCATATAAATGATTTTGCATGTGGTTTAATTCTATACGCTACCCAAGAAGTCTTTACAAACCCAGTCCCAAGACTGATTTGTATTAAGAAAAGTTTCTCATCTGTTACATTCGAATTTCGCATTGACCGTTCTGGTCGGGTAGGCTTCCCCTTATGCACGCATGTTGAGGGCATTGTGGTTGTTTGATTGGTAGCGCCTATCTGATGTCAGGTGGGATTTCGGCTCGTCACCTTTCAAGCTTGCTGTGCAGTACTGATCATGTCTCTGCAGCATTATGAGCTGGATGTTATTTGGATTGATTTTATTGATGGATCAGTGAATCGAATATATGCAGACCTGCGCCAGTTGGCCACGTCGTTAGTTGCTGTCCCAACAGGGTCTGGGACCTTAATAATCATCTTACTCACCTCAGCAAGGTTCAAGGACTCACTTCCTCAGTTACAGATCATCGTCAATTATGGAAAGAAGGGTATAAACGACCTTGGTCTTATCAAATCTTTTCAGAAAAAAGCATCTTGTTTGGTTTTGAGAGACGTGTGAGTCCTTTCCGGCTTGCTGTATTTACATCAGTAAGCAAGTAGCCCCGGGCAGATTTCCACCGCCGATTTAGTTGCCCCCTCGCTTGTTCCCTAAGCGTCGCTCCGAGGGACGACTCATTCTCTTCGTGTATTCTGCTGAGGAAAATAAGTTAGACTGTTCTCGGTTTCGGACCGTTCCATCGGCCTTTTGCCACAGAGGGACTGAGTAAGAATTTTTTTTCTTTTTCTTTTCGTCCTCGGCGTGGGCCCGCAGTATTTTTCATAGACGAATTCGGCGGGAGGGAGGTTTTGTTTGTGGGCGTGCTTCAAGCCAGTGGCAGGGTCCGGTGTGGGCCTGCAGTATTTTTCACCAACGAATTCGGGGGGAGGGAGGCTTTGCTTTGGTGTGATAACGTAGTCAGTGGAGCTTTGAACTCGTATAGAATTTATTTACATTCTTGTTGTCCCATATTTTGCGAATTCTACTAGTGTAGTATTTTTTAACTGCTAATTTTGTCATGGCTCTGTACAGAGAGGAGATTTACGTAATTTCGGAATTATTCCTCTTATTGTTTTTATCGTTTTTTTCTACTTTACGTTTTCTTTTTTACTTTTTCTGGTCTATGCGCTTCACGCCATATTCCTCTTGATGGTGGTGTAAGCTATGCGAGAGTACTCACGCCGATGCGCCAACGCCCTTTGTTTCGGGCAGTGTAAATTTGAATTTTTGGTATTTTTTGCAACCCTTAACCCTATTCAAGGTTGCGCACATTCACGTTTTTTTTATCTGTGTGCTTTGATAAACGTTCTGGTTTTCGCCGAACCTAAACATCTTTTTTTGCTGCGGAGCTTGTACCTTCTGGAGGGAACTCAAAGATCACCTCTAGGCCTTATTTAACAGTTTCATTTGGGGTATACCATAAGAGAAGCAGGTCCTGAGGAGTTGTGCATACCTACAGGGATACATATTCCTGGTTGTATATAACCCTTTAGTTGTGGGTTGCGCAACATTCTGGGTGGCACCCTTATCGTCCTTTGCTTTTATTTTTATTTTTTGATTTTATTTTATTCCCGACAAAATTCGTCAATTTTTAAATTGAAGTTTGACTTGTTAGTTTTGTACAATTTTTATTTTAGTCCTTTTTTTCCTCATTTGACTTTATTTTATTTAATTTCTAACACAATGAATTAATTGATCGACCTCTGCTTTTTCTTTCAATCGATTTCATTTGTTTTATTTTTTCTCTTTTGTTAATTATCAGCTGATCATCTTATTGTTTGTTTTCTCTTAACCCTATTCAAGGTTGCGCACATTCACGTTCTTTTTATCTGTGTGCTTCAATAAACGTTCTGTTTTTCCCCGAACCTATATACCATTGGAGAAGCAGGTCCTGAGGAGTTGTGCATACCTACAGGGATACATTTTCCTGGTTGTATATCACCCTTTAGTTGTGGGTTGTGCAACATTCTGGGTGGCAAACTTAATCGTAACACCTTCTGAATTTCCCGCGCCATCTCCACTGAGTGGGCACAGTTACTCGTAACTTATAGCGTTTTTCGCTGACTGCACCAGTGTGCACTGAGTGTATCTCTATCTCGTTTTATTACATAAAGCTGAACCGAGATAGAGATACACTCAGTGCGCACTGATTGCAAGAAAGTGCGACCAGTGGAAAATGCTATTAGTCCTCGAGGGAACGACCAACCTTGCTTTTAGAGGCACGGTAAGTTACGGTTGGCGCAGCCCCACAAATTCTGGGCTAAAATCTTTCGTTACCAGGTAACACATCTTTACGTCATTGTCAGTGGTGTCCGAAATTTTCTGTCCGCGACTGTACCTAATTAATTAACTTAGTATGTCATTTTTTTTTTTTGTAATGCCAGGATGAACATACGATTTTAAGATCGTGGGCCGTAAAAGACTTCGCCCCGAGCGTGGCCCAGTACGTTCAGATCTTCCGGCCCGAAAATAAGCTGCACGTGAAGTTCGCCGAATACGTGGTGTGTGAGGATGAGTTTAAATACGCCCTCCTCGCGAACAACTGCACCTGCCCCGGAGCATCGACCCTCGTCACCCTCCTGCTGCATACTTCGAGGGGACAGTACGTGACGGTCGAGGTAAATTCCTCCCGGCCGGCCGTTTAAGATGATTTGTTTTTTTCGCAGGGAAGGACAGCAATCGCAAGAGGAATGGCACAGGCTGTACGGGAGATGTTCCGGGAACGAGATTTATCACATCGTCCTCGGCGATAGCAGGTTCTTCGGCGAGTACGAGGGGAAGAGTTTCACCTACGCCAGCTTTCATTCTCACAGAAAGTAGGTACATAAATGCGTTTGGGCTGTGGAAGAAGTGGATGATTTATTTCTGTTTTTGGTTTGCAGGTATGGGGTTGCGTTGGTTGGGGTGAGGCCCGCCGAGCTTCCGGAATTTTACGAAGACACCATCCTTCTGAATCCGGGCCCCCGTCACATCATGAAGAAGAGCGACACGTGTTACTACATGAGCATCACCAAGGAGGAGAACTCGTCGTTCACGGTGGCCAACCAACAGGTCAACAACAACAACGCGGCTTCCGAGCCGGTGATCGTGACGGCCGAAGAGAAACCGCCCCCAGCTCCTTCTGCCATCAAAGACGGTACCGGCCCTCCTCTACTCATACTGCAAGTTCCCACCTGTGTCAGTGAGTGTTGTCGCGCATGTTTCCAAAATCCGTTAAGATGACGATGCATCGTTCTCGTCTTCCGCATTTATTATCAACGACATCGAATTTTCCGGACGCCAGAGTGGAATGAAACGTGTTTTCCAGCTCGCTTAGTTTCAGTCGCGGGAGTAAATACGAAATAAAATGTGTTCCTTAAATTTTTACGACGCTTTCCGCTTTGGCGGAAAACACTCCCGTCAAATATTAAATGCAAGGGCGCACGTCAAAGAAACGACGGGAAAAATAAAACACGCCACGCGATTGCATATTTACGTGAAATTCGAAACGACTCGGTTGCGGAATGCCACAGAAAACAAACAATTACGACGTCTTTCTCGCGAATTATTAACTTAACAATTTTACGAAATTCCGCAGGGATTTCTTTCGATGGGATGTCGGGGGAATTCCCAGACCACATGCCTCCGTTATTAAAGCTACATCATTCGTTAATTAACTGTGATTTATGAAACTGTAAGGGGCGGAGACGGGGGGGTTAATGTTAAAAGAAAACTGTTTGCTCTTCTAAATCCAAACCCTCGAACATTACGAAAAAGAAATAATTTAGAAAAATATGAAACTCAAACTCAAAATGTCTTTATAAAGAGAGGAAGGAAACTGAATTTTATATAAAAATACAGAAACTTTCTCTTGCATTGTTTGTCAACAGCTTTCCCGAATCTAGCTCTAGTGGAGGTGGGGCACGAAGGAAATAGGCCCAGTTGGAAAATCCATTGCGGGATGTTACCCAAAGTCCCAATAACGTGACGTGCGATGGTATTCTTTTTTAACTCCTAAGATATTTTAATTCACCCGTGCGTTCAGCATAGGGAGTAGACAATAACACAACACAATTTTCGATAATACGTACAGGGTGAGTATCACAGGGTTACAAGCCTGATGAACCTAAAATGCAACCCAACATACAATTTAGATCTAGATTTCAATGAAAATTGTATGTTCGGTTGCATTTTAATTTCTTCAGGCTTGTACTCTTATGCTACTCACACGGTATTAATCAATCTACGCAGAATAACAAACCTCAAAAATTATCAATTAAATCTTAAAGTGGTCACACACAAGTTAACGCGATTAATCAAACCTAATCGGACAAGTGGACTTTTGTCCCAATTGACGAAACGGAATTTATAAACTAATTAACGCAGTTAATTATTATTAAGCTTCTGAAAGTCATGCACCGCAACGCGTTGATAAAATCCGCAAATAAATAAAGTTGTAAAGCAAAGTGTATACTTTACAGGTTATTGCACGATGCACCGCGTGGTCGGGATAAAATCAGGGACCGCACCTCCATAATGAGCGGAGCTTCGACAAATTAGCCCCCCCCCCCAGCCAGAACATTATAGTCGAAAGGATAACTAACCCGGTAGAAAAGGCTCCAATAAAAATACCAATAAGTAGTCCAATAAGAAAAAAAAAGATTCTAAACGAGAGAGCGAAAGAACAACGCCAAACATCGAACTTGTAGCTTTTTTTTTTGATTGTTTTGATCCAAGCTACCACCGCGTGAAACTATTGCTCTTGAGTCACTGACACCCTGTATAGGTTGTGATGATAAAAATAAATGTTTACAAATACTTTATCTAGATTATTAAATAATTTGCTGTTGTCTTTCTTTGAAATTATTATTATTATTTAAATGGTTGATTCTGCTGTTTTAAATTGCTTTTAACTGTGTTGGATCGTTCGTTTTTTTTTTAACCGCGGGATGAACGTTAATTAAGTTGGAAAATTTACAAAAGTTTTCGCAAATGGTGGATGTTCTGACTTTCCCTTTTCCCTGGGGGAAAGTCCGAACTTATTACGAAATGGAACATCAAAAGACGGACACTTTGTTTATTTTTTTTTATTTGCTTCACTCGGGGAATATACAGACCAAACACGCAGTATAGCGTTGTTTGATGTCCGACATGACAATAAGTTTTTTGTGTTTTCCTTTCTGGTCCTCTTTTTCTTTTTTCTGCATTCTTTTAGAGAAAATATGCAATTTTTTTCGTTGTATGTAGTGCAAAATATCATGTTCCGATTTCCTTGCTATTTTGCTTCTTATGTTCTTCTCGTTCTGTCTTTTTTTCGCATTTATCTTTCATCATCATAAAACATTTCTGAAGAAATTGTAGTGTTCTCACTCCTGCGGCTTTCTGCCTTTTTTTCTTCTTTCATTCCTGTCATTTAAATTAACTTCTTGAACTACACTCATACTTTAGATTGTTCTTTGATTTTTCTTTCTCTTCATTTCATTTTCTATTTTTTACTTTTTTCATATCGAGGTCTTTTTCTGTGTATTCTTTTCTAATCTTATGCTGTGATTAATAGGTATCTGATCTGACTTATTACACATTATTACTTTATTGTTTTTTTTTTTTTTTGATGTTTCCTGATCCATACTTTCTGTCTTAAGGTCCTCTTTTCTGTTCGTTTCTCTTTGTCTCACGAAGTCTCTGCTGTCATTTGTTTCTCGGGGAATCTCTGTAATCTTCCATCTCTGTCTTCCTCGAAATTTTGATCTCCTTTCTCTCTTTTTTTCCTTTTTGAAATAATTCTCTGTTTCTCACTATGTTTTTCTATTTTTCGTCTTGCGTTACGCTTAATCTTTTCTTCTTTTCTTACGAATTCATTTTTTTTTGTTTCTATTTCTATTCGCTGTCCTGCTGCTTCCATCATCATTTTATTTCTCTGTTAGCTCCGCTTGAAACGTTATTTTTGTTTTATCTCCCTCGTTCGTGCAGGTCAAAACAAAAACTGCCTAAAATATTTCTAGCTCTTTTGATCTTCTTCTGCGGTTTACTTTGTCGTTTAGATAAATGTTTAGAACTTCCACGTTTTTAGTTTTTCGTTTGTTTTTTTTTTGTCCTCGTGCGTTTGTTCTTGTTCGGTACTGTCGGGTGTGAGTTAAGTCTTCTAATATTTGGTGGTGGTGTCGATGTTCTCTCATTATTCGATCTCCTTTTCATATAATTTATTATAGTTCTAATTTATTTCAAATATAAAGAGAAGGAATGTGTTAGTGCTGAATTAATTACCTAAATTAATACAGAGGAGGAAACACTAACAGGAAGACTCTTTCGGAGATTGAAACCGAGCCTCTCGGTTTCGCGCCGGACATACTAACCACTGAAGTAAAGCGACTTCGGCGTTCAAAGGAAATAATCGACTTCGGTGTTAAAAGGAAATAATTTAAAAGAAGTTAGGATTAGTGGAAATAAATTATGTGTAGATTATTTCTTGTGAACGCCGAAATCGCTTTAGTTCAGTGGTTAGAATGTTCAGCGCGATACCGAGAGGCTCGAGTTCAATTCCCAAAAGTGTATTCCTGTTAGTGTTTCCTCCTTTATATTAATTTATCTAATTTATTTATTTCCTTGCTTTCTAGTTTCTTTGCTTGTTTTTTTTTTAATTTCTTATGCTTCTCTTTGTTAGTAGATTTACAAAAGTGGGTTATTTCAGAATGCTTTGGTGTCTCTCAGAACTGGTTTTTTTTTTTTTGTTAGAGGAAGAGAGAAGAAACAAGGAGGCTCAAGAGGTGTGGTGTATTCTCTTTAATTTTAATTTTTCCGCCCATCTATTTCTTTTCCGTTCTGACACAGCGTTTTCTTTTTCTCTTTTTTACAGGATTTTTTTAATTTCTCTTTTCCTGGGAGAGTTTTTCAGTTTCTTACTGTTTTTTTTTTAAATTTCGTTTCTCCTGAAAGAGTTTTTGCGTTGATTTACAAAAGTGGGTTGTTTCAGAATGCTTCGTTGTCTCTCAGAACTCGTTTTTTTTTTGGTCAGAGGAAGAGAGGAGAAACAAGGAAGCTCAAGGGGTCTGGTATATCCTCTTTCATTTTTATTTTTCCGCCCATCTATTTCATTTCCTTTCTAATACGGCGTTTACTTTTTCTTTTTTTTACCGGATTTTTTTTAATTTCTCTTTTCTTGAAAGAGTTTCTCTGTTTTTTTACTGTTTTTTCTTTTATTTCGCTTCTCCTGGAAGAATTTTTTGTGTTTCCCGAACAAATCTATTGATTTTTTTTTATTTCCTTAGAACTTTACACTAATATTGATTATAGTGGTCCTGAGTTATCATCCTTGCGGCACTATTTTTGGATTTTTCAACTTCAGTGTCATTTTCGTTCCTTTCTTAAATTTTTGCTTTTCTCTCTTCCTCTCTCGATGTCTGTGTCACTTATTTTTGATCATGCCTCTTGTTTTCTTTTTTTTTATTTCTTTCTGTTTGATTTTCTTATATTTCTTCAAGCTCGCTGATTTTTCTTTTCTCTATCACCATTTTTCTCTTCTTAATCCTGAATTCCTCTTCAACGAAAACCATGTAGCTTTTCCTACAACCTTACATTTGTTTTACAGTAATGACTTTCTGCTGTTTTCTTACAAAAAAAAAAGAAACTGCAATCGAACTCAATGTAACGAGATGGATTAAAATCGTAAAATAGCCTGAAACAGAACACAAAAAAGCTCTTCGCCATCCGGGGCATTCTTTTCAATTACGGAATGCAAGAGCACTTCGAAATTGCGTCAGATACAGCGAGGAAATGTCAAAGATAACAGCAAAGCAAACGCACGAACGAAATTCGATTAGGAAATATTACAAGAGGCCAAGCGACGGTAAATACAAGGAATTTAAATAAGGGAGGGATTTGTTTCGGGCATTTTTTTTTTTATAAATATTATAAAAAACATTCAGAACGTACCATTTTTCTTTTTTGTTAAAAACCGATTAGGTGTTATGAAAGGTTATTATTTTAATTAGGAAAAAATACTATGGATAATTAAAACCGATAAATCAGTGGTATAGTAAATACCCTTCATTACATTTCGCTCTGAGATTTTTCCCAGCCTGTACGGGGGGGTTTAATTAAGTCCATAAATCAGCAACATACCCACGTAACACAGGATATAAAGCAGACATTCGCTTTTACGCGAGTGCCAAGGCTACCCTTATATTACCTGAGGGCCGAACTTTACTAATTGTTGATGGGGGATGATGTTTTAAGACGAAAGTTCACGCGGCCCCCTAAATCATTAACCGAGTGTTCATCGTGCGTTCAGTTTTCTTCTATTTTTTTTTTTTTTTTTGAAATTTGAAAATGAAATAAATGTGTCTATGTATTATACCCCTGCATGTGTGCGAAAATATTTTGCGGAAGTAGGTAATTAATTGCTTGCATGTTAAAAATGATCGAGCTCGGTATAATTAATTAGTTGATTAATTAATTAAAGAAAAACTCGAAAGTGACACGTGATGTACACACACACACACACACAAACTGTTCGTCGCGCGCGCGATCGTGTCTGCTTTTGCTGTTTGTAAATTCGGATTTGGGGGTTGAAATAAACGGCCGCCGAGAAAGAGAGAACGCTTATATGCTTTCAGTGAAGAAAAACGCAGGTGCGTTCGTTGAGAGCAGATAAGCGTTCTCTCTCGCTGCCTCCCCCCCCCCCCCCAAAAAAAAAAAAACAAAAAACGTCGTTTAGTTCAGCCCTTATTAACGTTGCTTGTTGGATGTTTTTCCATTTTTCGTTCGCGCCTTCCCCCCAATTCAGAGTGTGCATGTTGACGTTGTTACAAGCACAAGGGGGGCGAAGCGACAATGTAACAAATATCAGTGTGCATCGATTTTGAGAATTATATTGTCACGGCGAATTCGTATTTGAGTGGCACACCGTTTTGTTTTCAAGCGCGCTTTGATTGTCAACGAGCTTCTCCCAATAGTAAAATTTTCACGATTGCAGCACCTAACAGATAGGCAACCACGTATACGGCCGGTAGCAAATCATCCGAGTGAATAATGGTTACAAACGCGAACGTAATATTAAACTTTTTCTGCTCCTATCACATCGGGTGCTTTTTTTTTTCTTTTAATTTAGCTATGTTTTGTAAATGGATCGCGCGCTGGTCACAGCCCACTGGATACCAAAATTAAAATTAAAGAAAAGACACCCTTACTTCTACAGTTTAGAAAATACATAGTAACTTGGTAATTGAATTAACAAAACGAACCAGCCGAACAATAGAATGTTGCAGAAAGGGCGATTTCACACTTGCCAGCTTTCACACCCAAGGCCAACTAAGGAGACTTTATGATCACGTGTTATAAAGCCCTAAACTTTTTTTTGTTGTTTAATAGGTGCTCTGTATCAGAAAAAAACACTATTGCCTAAGTTGAAAGAAGTTGTATCTTTTGTTTTAAGATTGATTGATGTTTACACAATCTGAGCCATAAGCAGTGTGAGGACATTTTAAGGTGCAAGGCAAATAGACAGACAAGTGCGATGTTTACACAATCTGAGCCATAAGTAGTGTGAGGATATTTTAAGGTGCAAGGCAAATAGACAGACAAGTGCGCTTCAGCGTCGATGTTTACACAATCCGGGCCATAAGCAGTGTGAGGACATTTTAAGGTGCAAGGCAAAAAGACAGACAAGTGCGATGTTTACACAATCTGAGCCATAAGTAGTGTGAGGACATTTTAAGGTGCAAGGCAAGTAGACAGACAAGTGCTCTTCAGCTTCGACGTTTACACAATCTGGGCTATAAGTAGTGTGAGGACATTTTAAGGTGCGAAGCAAATAGACAATAGACAAGTGCGCTTCAGCTTCGCAGAAGCTAAAAAGAAATAAGAGTACATAATTTGCCAAACGCACGATTTTAATTTAATCATATTCTCATGTTTATTTAACAGTTGGGTTAATTTTCAAAATCTCAGGCATAAATACGATTTTTTTTTTAATTAACCTTTTGGTAGGTGTACGATCCTCTTCCTCAGGATTTTGAAAGAAAATAAATTAAAATTATCAGTCAATAATCTGTAAACGTTCTGTTCGACATAAGATTCACAAATAAAGAAGAGAGAAACGGAAAATAAATGACAACAGTGGCAATATTTACGTAAAACAGGAACAAAGAAAGGAAGAAGGAAATTTATGACTATCAAACTAAACAAATGAAACGGAAAAATAATAATATTCTTAAGGAAGATAATGAAAACAAATGACAATTGCGATTGCGATAAAAAATTTAAGCATCGAAGAAAATTCTTAATAGTGAACACTTAAAGCGTAAACAGAAACAGAGAAAGGCAAAGTTGAAACTATATTCTTCGAAGAGGATAAACAATTGAGAAAGAATGAAAATTAAAATTAAATTCCTAAAGAAGAACTGTAAGTCCCACTTAAGTGGTTATTCGCCTGTTGCACCAAACACTTAAGGTCATCTTAACTTTAAGCAGCGCTTAGAATGTGATTTACTGAATGTTGTGTAACCTCAAATATCACATTATAAGTATGACTTAAATTTAAGCTCGATTTAAGTGTTTGGTGTAACTAGCGATAAGTAACACTTTTTCAATAACAGTAAGTGTCGCTTAACCGCTTAAGGGAGACTTAAAATTTAAGCGAAAGTGGATAAAAATGAATTTTAGGTTTTAAATTTTCTTTAAAAAAATACTCACCTAAGTTGGAAGAACGCGTATCTATTGTTTTAAAATCCATTGACGTTTACACAATCTTGACCATAAGCAGTGTGAGGACATTTTAAGGTGTAAGGCAAACAGATAATTGCGACGCAAACTAAAAAGAAATACGTAATTTATCAACCGCACGATTTTAATCACATTCATACTTTTATTTAGCAGTCGAATTAATTTTCAAATTTCTGCGCATAACTACGATTTTTTTGCTTAAAGAACATTTTGGTAGGTACAGTCCTCGTTCTATGATTTTGAACAAAAATAAATTAAAATAAACATAAAATTCACAAATATAGAAAAGACAAACGAAAAACAATAGCAGCAACATTTTTTATGGAAAAAGAAACAAAGAAAGGAAGAAGAAAAATAATTTTTAACTGTCGATAAACAATTGAAACGGAAATATATTAGGATTCTTAAAGGAAGTAATGAATACAAAAGACGATCGGAATAATTAAATTAAAGCGTAGAAAATATTTAATACTGATCATTCAAAACGTCATGGCAATTCGAAATTCTCAAAGAACATAAACAGAGGAATGCAAATACAAAAAAAAAGAAAGACGAAACGAAAAACGATCGAAATTAAAATCGCAAATAAAGAAAAGGCAAATCGAAAAAACAAACAACAACAGCAACGACATTTACGAAAAAAAGAACAAGGAAAAGAGAAGAAAGAAATATCAATAAACAATTGAAACCCATAAAGTAACAAAATTCTTAAGTTTCATTTTTGTTTTAGTTTAAATTTAAATTTATTTGGAGTCTTTTTTGTTTGTATTTGATGTTTTCAGGCCGTTTTTAATTAACTGTTACAAACCTGCTTTGAAATAGAGTTTATTATTAGTATTATTAATGTCCATTTTAAGTTTACAAACGAGTTAAAAGACAGGGCTTAAGTTAATTATCAAATTCAAATAAATTACTCAGTAAAAAGATTATCTGATTTTGTAAAAAGCGTAATACTCATAGCGGTTTCGATTGGGATGCACTAGGTACACTCAGTGTATCTCACTTTATTCCGTGAGGTTGAAAAGAGATGAAGATACACTGACTGTACAAAGTGCATCCCAATTGGAAGGCTTGCTTGCAATATACGACAACTTCAATACACTCGTGACATCAGAGTTGCCTATCTACTTAGGCGTGCTATGAAAAGTTACCGCTGGGAAAAGCTCGTGATTTTTAAACTCTATATGCAACCAAAAGTTCACGGCAGCAGTTTTTTGCTAGAGCTTTTCGTGTTGAGCACCGAAACGTTTTTAATTCCATCAAACCAATCGGACTCCCTGCCCGGGCCTAATTTCAATCCTTTTGTGTGACACAGCGACTTTTCCGGATAACACTTGCCTGGCGGATTCGAGGCAGTGCCTCAAGGAAACCTCCCCCGGATCCGTGACGTTAGACGTCTCGCTAGCGGGGAATCACCTGGACATCCCCAGGACGGGGGATAACCCGAATTTGTTGAGCCCCGAGATTATCAATCAGAGGAGGAACTCGCGTCGACCTAGCATCCTGCCTGTTCCCGATATGTTCACGAGTTCCACCCTTAATATATCGCAGGACGTCGCCGACGGGGATGAGAGCGAAGACGAGCTGGAAGACGACGTCCCCTGGAGATCCCCCAGTGAAAAGATCGCGTAAGAACCGTTTCATGTTCTGCATGAGCTAAAAACTTCTTTGTTCCCTCTCTAGATTAGTGGCTAGACTAGATTTTGTGCAATTCTGACCGATTACTTTAAGTTTGGGCAGATTTTTTTCTTACAAAAAAAAAAAAATCAAATGAAAAAAATCTGTGGACTTAACGCAATCACTTCGACCCTCAAAGAACCACCGTAGGTAAATCTACACTACATTCTTCCCTCTTTCTTTCTGTCTCTCTCTCTCTTGAAAAAAACCGTAGCTTTGTATGTAAACTTCATGCTTTCACCTCCCCCCCGTTTACGGTGTAACCCCGGTGTTCTGGCACGGTCATGACTTGCACACGAAAAGCTATCTCTGATCACTTCTCTCCGAACCTTGCACTCCTTAGGTCCAGTCTTTCAGACGACTCTGGCGACTCAACGAGACCCGCATGGCATGATGATTGCGCTCGGTAAGTTTTTTCGTATATGAGACTTCACACCTTTACTTATATTACTATTCTTAAAAGTCTGCATGTCTTACGTTTAGCAACGAATAGGTCATTCCATGTCACTTAGATCTCTTCCAAACCATTTCAATTTTTTTTTTCTTTTTGAAAGTTGCTATACTTCGGATCAAGCTTAGGTGGAACTAAGCTTGAACCGAAGTATAGAAAGCATGGAACGACGTACATACCATAGAAATGCTTGAAGTCCCCCTGAAGTCGTGAAACGTTAAAGCCAAATTCAGGAAGGTGCCTTTTTTCAATTTTCTTTTCTCTTTGTTTTTTTTTTTTTGAAATTGCAATTCATATTATTTACGTGCGAAAAAATATAGTAATACAGATTCGCTTTCGTTTTGTTTTTCTTGCACGTTCTAGGAGTCGAGGATATTACGCGTGGCCTTCAAAGTACACACAAAGAGCTCGGCATACACTCAAAGGCACTTCCAACTGGTAAACCTCTTCTCTGAAAAGTATTTATTCATCTTTTTTGCTTCTGAAACTAACCATCTTTTGAATGCTGTCGCGACGAACTCACGAACGCCTTATTATATTAAAGATCTGGGGAGATGTTTCGCTTTTAGGAGGGTACAAGGCTACAGGGTGTCAACATGAAAATTATTTTGGCAATTAAAAGTATAGGTAAAATAAGCGAGGGAGGGGGATGAGGGGTTCTGTGTCAAAAACCTGCTTTGTTTTAAATGAACAAACAAGTTTTTAAAGAATAATTCTGAAACAAAAAAAAACAAAAATAAAATTGTCGTCTGTCTTGTCTATTTTTTTTTCTTCTATTTCGAGATTTTTACATATTTTTTTTCCATTCACGATGATTAACAGATGTCTCCCGATTTTCTAAAATGATATTTTTTACGAATTTTAACTTCGGAATTCTATGAAGCTTATATAACTACATAAATCTCGTTATTTTCGATTTTTTTTTTTAATTCTCTTTCGTATTATTTCTTCTGTTTGTCTTTCCATCCATCCCACCGCTGCCACCATAAATATAAAGGACGGAGCTTAGATGGCTATCATAATTATTAAAATGTTACGAATTAATTACATTTTTTTTTCTCCAAATAATTGAAGAAACTCGATGTAAAATAGACACAAAGAGAAACGTGTATTTCTGTCATTTTATAGTCGTTCTTCTTTTAATATTTCCCAATTTTATTTTGTCTTTTCTCTCTTCTTCTTTCAAATTATATTTGGTTACTTATTATTATTGTTACATTTGTCCGATGATTTTTATGTTTTTCTTTATTTTTTTTTTATTGTAACTAGTTAGCGGCCGTTCGATTTTGTTTAAATTAAAAAAAAAAATAACTGCGTTTTATGTGAAATAAAATAATACGTGAAGTGAACAGCATTGTGCGCTTCTCTCGAAAAGTATCAAACTGTAGTACTTAAAATAACTTAAAATAAAAAAATATTAAATAATAGTACAAATGGAATAAAAAGCATTTTTGCTTAAATGATTCTTATGCACCTATTTTATACCGGATGCTCATTTTAAATAATGATCTCTGAAGAACGGCCAACTCATCCATTAAATCAGAAATCAAAGGGGTCTCATACGCGGGGAAAACCAGAAAAAGTCACGTAAAATTGTTCTTAAAAAAATGAGAAAAATTACGCAGTTTTAATGAAGCGCAATAGAACATAATTCAACAAAAAAGACCTTCGGTGTACGCTACCTTGTAAGCAACTGTGTACATAGAGTTGCCTATACTACTGCTTCTTACTTTTATTACTTCTATTTCTTTTGTACGTCTATTTTTTCTCTTTCTGGTAGGGAAGAATTCGAAAATCCTTTCAACATTTCGAAATTAGGAAAATTGCCCATAATCTCAGGTAATCATGAAGATAAATAAGAAAGTTTATACTTACCGCCTTTAGAGCGCACAACCGTACGAGCTGCTGAGCTCATCGGTTTTCCTATTGATTTACGTTTCGTTCAAGAATCTAATTTATTCATTTTTAAACGAATTGACAATTAATTGTTCTTAATTTTGTAAGATAATTCAAATAATTTGTTCCGCTAATTCACGTAGAAATTAAAGAAAAGCAAAAAATAAATCGGGCGTTCTTGTCAGTCCCATTTCTTCTTCTTCCAAAGCCACGAGGAAGAATTGGAAAATTGATTCATCATTTAGGAAGTTAGGAAAATTGCGTAATCTGAGAGGCAATCGAAAGCAGACGAGAAAATCTAATCGCCTTTAAAGCAGGCAACCGTACGAGCCGCTGAGCTCATTAGTTTGCCTACTGTCTTGCTTTTCGATCGAAAAATCTTAGTTTATTCATTTTTTTTAAATACAAATTGGCATTATTATTAAGATTGATTATTTTTTTCTTTTTTAATGGTATTTAATCACTTCCTCTGTTAATACAAGTGCAAATAAAAAAAATAAAAAAATAAAAATTAGAATACATAGTTGCTTAATCACAGTCGAATGAGAAAGTTTGTGAATTTTCCTTTTTACGGAAACCTAGGATAGTCGGAGAACGTTTTAATGAAAATGTAGTGAGAATAACTTCATGCTGTACTAAAAGCACGGAAGTAGAATGGGCTGCCTGTCTTAAATATTTAAAGTGTGGCGATTTAAATTCGATATTGCAACGCCCGCTTCATAAAGGCCTGATTCATTAGGTGGGACAATACGCCGACTTCGAAATTGATTTACCTGATTCATTACTTTAAGTTATCTTTCCGTTTTCACTAGTAAGGGGAGAGCATAGATTTTCACGGCTTAACAGCGAAATTCTTGGAAACTGGATAATACCCCGAGGTCAGATATTCATACGCGATGACTCAGGCCTGTTATTGAAGACGGCGTTGGACACTGACATTTCAAATTTATCATTATTAACACACAAAAAAAATTACAATAATAAAATAAAAGTAAAGGATATTTTAGGGAAAAAAGGGACTTATGAATAGTTGCAAATGTAAAAAGTAGACAAAAAACAAATGAGAATTTTCATCATTGCCACCCTGTATAATTTGAAAATACGAAACGCACAGTTCTGGGTTTTTACAAATTCGCCTCCCGTAGCCATTAAACAAAGTGATTGTCGCCTAATTAGTTTACGTTCCGCACAAAAACGGCGTGCGGGGGGGGGGGCACAACAAATTCGCTCTGTCGATTATTAAAGTTTGCCCCGCGCGGAAAATTTGATTTATTAAAGCCGGAGAGAGCAAACTAATTCGATATTGTTTGTAACGCAGGACCGGTCCGCACGAGATTATAGAGAATCCAAATGCGAACGAGCTTTTTGTGAGTAAATCCGCAAACAAATTGACGATCAAAATTAAAAAAAAAAATTATAATGAAAACAAAATTCGAAAAAATTGTGCTTACGTCGAGAATAATTTTTGTTTTTGCAAAAGGATTTGTAGCTTGTATTGTTCGCCGGAAGGGTTCGCTGTGAAAAGAAAATTCGGTGGAAAAGATCTGGCAGATGAATTTATTTCAATTCGCTTATACCGGGTGTCTCAATATGAGCGACGACCGGCGATATACATATGTATAGCAAATCGTAAGACCTATAGGGCTTCGGGAGAAAAAAAATCATAGGTAAAGTGACCAAGAAAAATTCAAAGAAAATATTTTTTAAACTTTTGATTTGATGATACATAATTCGAGAAAGACAAAAGAGTTAATAGACTCATTTGATAATAATTCGAGAAAGAAAAAAGTAATCAGTTTCGGCTTTTTACCAAAATTTTCTCCTGATTGGGTGCTTTGTAATCACGGTAATTCCGATTAAATTTTTTTTTTGGAAAACTGTAATTTTTGCAAATAACGCCCTCCAACTACTTTATAAGAAAATAGCCGGAGTCATTGTATACAAATTTTAAATCTGCTTCAAATTCCCTTTCAAATGATCCGAAGTTCGTTAATTTCTGATAAAGATTACAGACGTTATGATATTTTTCAAAGTAAATAATTCAACTGTTTTCTCCACCAGTACAGTGGCGTAGCTATGGGGTTTGGAGGGGTTGCGAAGCAACCTGGCGCCGAAGTGTCAAAGGCCCAAAAAATTACAATTTTTGTTAGCAAGCAAAGGCGCCTGTTCTAGAACTTTTAAAGCAAAAAAAATCTTAGCCAACGAATATACAGATTGTCGCAGATTTTCTTAATCTCTAAAAATTCACAAGCGTTGAAGATAAACTAAGAGAATTTTAATTTTTGGAGGTATTATTGCCGTCTCAAACAGTTTCAAAACGTTAAGAAAACTACGTTTTAAGCATCAATTTCGAATGAACGACGTTTGTAGCGCCATCTGTTAATCCGAGCCGTAAATTTTTTATTTGCCATAAAGAGATCTTGCAAAACAACTGAAAAAAGTTAAGAAAATAATTTCGAATGAATACAATTTTATGTTTAAAAAATTAAAGGGAAGGAATTTACAAGCACTTGTGGCCCCATCTATAACTCTGAGCCAAAACGTTGTACACTTTATACCATACCGGAAAACAACTGAAAACGTAAGAACGTTCGAGGACAATGTTCTGAAAACAAGTTTGAATTAAAAAAAAGAAGGAACATATAAAACAGCGACATCCTACGAATTGCAACCAAATTTAAAAAAAAGAACATTTGTGGAGCCATCTGTTACCGTAAGTCGTAACATTTTCATCTTGATTTGTGGGGAAGAGATTGAAAAATGGTCAGAAAATTGAAGAAATAGTGTTACAAAATAGCGAGTGTTCAATTAAAAAAAAAAAAAAAAACAGTCTAGATAGCTATGAATTTATTCTGAACGTCTAGCGTAGGGTTCTTCATACGACTGGCGTGAAGCGTCACTTGCGTTTCTAACCTCACTTTAACTCAAAGAAGACATTTCAAAAATAAACGTTTATTACCGAATATTTATATTAAGTACAAAAATTAGAAAAAAATTGCAGGAGTTTTGTTGGTTAGGTTAACTGTCAACTTGTCAAAATTGAAATTCAAATGATGTTAATCACGACAATGCGTTCCCGACAATAAAAGCCCTACTTGACCGTTTTGTTTTTATTTTATTGAACAATCGTTACAATTACAAATAAAATCAATGTTACGAACAAAGAAAAGTTGAACAGAAATCGTTAGTAAGAAGTTTCAAAGATGAGCATCGCCATCTGTTAACCTGCAGCCGCAATTAATATTGTCCTCTCTCAATTCCAGAAGACAGTTTTTGAACAGTCGAAAACAAGTTTCTTCAAGAAAGTATTTTAGAAACAATTTAAGCGTATTCGGCTTAGCCGCTACTTTTTAGGGGCTTTTCTAACCTAAAATTTTGACAGCTCTTGTCACTTTTTGAAGTAGTTCAATTTTAATTTAGCTATCTAAGTAAGCAACTAAAGAAATAATTTTTTTAATGCCCGTTTGCACCACTTTCACTTAAAACTTTAAGTCCCACTTAAATGGGTAAGTGACATTTTTTCCATAATAGAAAGTGTCACTTAGGGCCATTTGCACCACTTTCAGTTAAAATTTAAGGTCCACTTAACTCCATAGAAACGTTTGTTACAATAATTATTTCTATGGAGTTAAGTGGAGCTTAAATTTTAACTGAAAGTGGTGCAAATGGCCCTTAACCACTTAAGTAGGACTTAAATTTTAAGTGAAAGTGGTGCAAACGGGCATTAATGTTTTTTTTTTTTTTAATTTTGTTCTTTAGTTTAAAAATATTTTCTTTGAATTTCTCTTGGTCACTTTGGCTTTATTTTTTTTTTTCTCCCCCGAAGCTGTAGGTGTTACGATTTGCTATAGTATATCGCCGCCCATATTGAAACCTCCGGTATTATTTTCTTTGTTTAATCCAATTTCATTATTTGTTTTGGATTTTTTAATTAATCTAAATTTGCTTTTTTTGCACTTGTCCTCGCTCAGAACATTAATATTATAATTGATTAATTAATCAGTGTTTTATTTTATTTTTTTTTCACTTTTTAAATGTAATAATTAACAACGTCTTATTAACGTCTTTTTCGAATTTCGCCTTTCGACTAAACAAACGTTTTCGTTTAGCATCGTCAAAGGTTTTCCGCCAGTATCTCCGTACATTGGCGTGAGTCCTACTCTTTGTTACCTCCTGAAAGAAAAGAAACCTTTGTGCTGTCTGCAGTTAGCCCAGGTGTGTGAGCATTGCAGCTACAGGAACGCAAGAGATTACCAGTGGCAGAATAAAACGATTATCCTTGCGGCGGATTACGCCTCGAACGGCATCTACAATTTCATTATACCGCTGAGGGCGCACTTTCGGTCGAAGACCTCCCTCAACCCCATCATTCTTTTGCTCGAGCGCCGACCGGATATCGCCTTTCTGGACTCCATATCATACTTTCCTTTGGTCTACTGGATGCTCGGCTCTATTGACTGGTAAGCGCCCGATTATTACTTATCTGAAGACACTTACTCATAGTCAGGGGGTTAACCCGAGCAAGCACATATTTTAACCCTTATCATCTAACCAAAAGCGCAAATTTACGGCGGTATCTTTTTTTGCTCCACAAATTCTCTTATCCCCCTCACTGTTACTCTTACTCTTGATTTCTTCCGGCGCGGCGCTGCCCTCGTTCTTTTTTCATTCGTTTGTATGTACCTCCTCTCCCACCCCCCACCTCCCGCCACTGGTTATCCTTTATTTAATACTTGTTCGTAAGAGTTATGAAACTCGGCTGGATTTATTGAGATTGTACCTGGAGATATTCATAAATTTTGTAAATCGCAGCCTGGACGACCTACTTCGGGCCGGAATCACTCTGGCGGAAAACGTGGTGGTTGTAAATAAGGAGCTCTCCAATTCCGCCGAAGAGGATTCCCTCGCCGACTGTAACACCATAGTGGCGGTGCAGACCATGTTCAAGTAAGTAGCTAATTCGTTTGCTGCGCAATACATCAACTGGCCTCTTGCAAAAAAAAAGAAAAAATTACAAAAAAAAAAATAAACCTCTGCTGGAAAAATATTGTGCACGTGTATGTGTGTGTGTGTAAGTGGCCGCCTACATAAATTCAGTCGAGAGCCCCTCTTGTCTCCGGATTTAATGAGTCTCTTGAGCCAACCCTGGAGCCCGCTCGCTCTCTAGCTGTCGTATATCGTGGTGGTATTAATTGCGATGCGACGTCCTGCTTGCATAAGTACAGGGTGTTACTGCTTCTGATGTTAGGTTTTTGGGGTGAGTTATTTTCCCCAGTAAAACCGATCCCTAGAAGAAATTGTTATTTTTCCGCGAATTAACAAAATGACTGCCATTATTCACCAGAATGAAGTTTGCCAAACGAACCGTAAACGAGTGGAGAAAATCATCCGAGTGAATAATGACCATAATCGCCGATATAATGTTATGCTTTTTCTACTCCTATTATACTGGCATATAATTTAGGCGCATTTCATTAAATTACTCTTTTTTTATTTGGAATTTTGAAATTTTGGCGCTAAAAACAAGCTTCCAACCACGTCTCTCATGCTTCCTCTTACCTTACATTCATTTCCGCCGTGATTCGATTCGAACTATTGGCCCATTATTTTTTTTCCAAATGAAATTGCTTAATGGTACAATAAAATTCTTTTCAGATTTTTTCCAAGCATCAAGAGCATAACGGAGCTCTCGCAGTCGTCGAACATGAGGTTCATGCAATTCAGGGCGCACGACAAATACGCCCTGCACCTTTCGAAAATGGAAAAGGTACGCGAGTTTAC
The DNA here is from genome assembly GCA_036172665.1 of Prosopocoilus inquinatus. Classification (NCBI taxonomy): domain Eukaryota; kingdom Metazoa; phylum Arthropoda; class Insecta; order Coleoptera; family Lucanidae; genus Prosopocoilus; species Prosopocoilus inquinatus. Next base: position 8,924,979 of record CM069873.1, read on the forward strand.
CATTTATTACATCCCTTCCCCCTTAACATGCTTATTGCAGAGGGAAAAGGAGCGCGGCTCGCACATTTCGTACATGTTCCGGTTGCCGTTCGCGGCAGGGAGCGTCTTCAGCGCCAGCATGTTGGACACTTTGTTGTACCAAGCCTTCGTGAAGGATTACGTGATAACGTTTGTTAGGTTGTTATTGGGGATTGACCAGGCGCCCGGCTCGGGCTTCCTAACTTCGGTAAGTGAGTTACTCGACGTACTTTAATTAATGCAATTAAATGCGAGAGCTTCGACAATATCCGGAGAGTGTAAATGCGTTTCGAAAGCTCCATAAACCTTCATCGATTGGTTTACACGTAGCAAGCAATTAATAAAAGCAACTTGGTGTGTGCTTTTCGAATTTGCAGATGAAGATCACGAAGGATGATATGTGGATTCGGACGTACGGTCGCCTGTACCAGAAATTGTGTTCTACGACCTGCGAGATCCCCATAGGAATCTATAGGACGCAGGACACCTCCATGTCCGATTCCTCTCATGTGAGTATGAGCGGCCGGTCTTCCGGTTGGTCGAGCTGCGTGCGTGTGCCTTCCATAGTTTCGGTGAGTAGACAAAGACGAACGTTTGCTTTCACGTTTCTTCGAATTTTGCTGGGCCAAAATTGAAGATTTTTAAAGAACTAAGATCGTGATAACTCGGAACCAATCAGGAAACGAAATTGCTTTTGGATTAAATGACCCACCCCCCAAAACATCATCTTCCTTTGACAACAGGACGAGACCTCAGTGTATAATCCCAAACATCATCTTCCTTTGATAACAAGACGAGAGTTTAGTAGATGATCCCGAACATCATTTTCTTTTGACAACAGGACGAGACCTCAGTGGATGATCCCAAACATCATCTTCCTTTAACAACAAGACAAAACCTTAGTAGATGAACCCGAACATCATCTTCCTTTGACAACACAGGGTAAGACCTTGGTGGATGATCCCAAACATCATCTTCCTTTGACAACATGACGAGCGACCTCAGTGGATGACCCCAAACATCATCTTCCTTTGACAACAAGACGAGACTTTAGTAGATGATCCCGAACATCATCTTCTTTTGACAACAGGACGAGACCTTAGTGTATGATCCCGGGCATCATCTTCCTTTGACGTTTATTTCCAATAAAACAAAACCTCAGTGGAAGATGCATTTTCAACCTGAATGTCAAAGGAGCTTGGGGCGAAATTATGAAAAGTTTTTTGAGAGGAGGTCGATCTTAGTTCTGTAAAAAACAACTTCGTAAATTGCTTCAGTGCCAAATAACTTATCACGACAATTTTTTTTTGATTACATTCCGACACCTCGTGGAACACCTAAAAAGATCTCGATGAAAAACACACGCACGGCGGATCAGGCCACGGCTTGTTTTACTGTTACTGGCATGTTATGATGTAAGAGCACGACTAACAAACTTCTTTCTTTTGCCCTACTTTTCTATACGATAATGTCATGCCTTTCAGCACGAAAAAAAAATTGACTTATGACTCTTCTTATTTCCAGTACTTTATCTTTATTCCTCTGTGTATTGTACGAACTAATGGAAGGCGGACGCAAATGGGGGATGACAAATCGCCCCCGGTATTTCCGTCCGGCCTTCATCGGTGTATTATTCTATTGAAAACTTGGATGTACTTTACCAATTTATTTCTTTTTCTACTTGTTGAAGTTGATGATGGAATGATTTGTATATGAACTGTAATAGATGTTGTCGTCAACTTCTTGGTGTATGCATATCGAGCCCTTCCTCAGTGGATAAGTTGTGGGGGGTTGGGCTCAAGTTCTCATTAAATTTTGGGTAGGGGCTCTACGTTTCAAATTTGTAATTCTGGTTGCCTAAGTAACTGCGTGAAGGAACGAGTTGCAGGCGACGCGACGCGACGTTCACTCCTCTTTGCCAGTTAGTTAGGCAACCGTAACTACACGTTTGTAACTTATAATAATTAATTGGGAAATTCGAGCCTGAACTCTCGTAGCTTATCTGCAAGTACTTACTTACTTCCCTCGATGTAAACGTAGTACTAACAGGGGTAGTGCACGAACTTAGTTCTATGGGGCTTCCTGTTTATGCTAGCTTGAGGAAGAGAATTTCGGACCTGATCGCATAGGGGTTACTTATCGGCCCAAGGAAAGCACCACTTGCCTTGGCTGTTCAGACAAGCGCAACTCCATGGTGAGTCAAATTCGCTTTTGCTTTCGCTTTCGACTGACTAGTCGTAGAAACAGGTGTTCAAATCATGCCTATACACGATTTTTTAATCCTTCGCTAACTCGCCAAGGAAGACCTCTAAATTGCCACACTCTTTTACTTCTAATTTCTTTTTAACATTGCTAGCTCTCGGTGGTTTAGGTAAGTAAATGAGCTCCGCTCAATTCTTAAAGTGGAATTGATTTGGCATGAACGTAATTAGACAAGAAGTGAAATATTCCTTCAGCACGTATCTGTAGTATGTGGGTCTCGAAATTTCCGGCACACTTTTTTTTTACAATCACGTACCTACGTCATCGGCCATGAATTAAAAGAAAAGGCCCAAAAGATTTCTAAAAATTCAAAATAATTTATTACGATCATTATGGAGCAGGAGAGTAGGACCACCAGGACCACCGGATGGCTTGGGTTACGAATTTGGTACCCCTTCTGTTAAAGCCAGAGACTATCCAATCCCATTCTCTGCGGATTGTACAGGCCAATACCCTAAAATGAAAACGTATCTTCCCCACCCCTAACCAAACGCACTGGCAATTGACTAAAGAAGTGCTTAATTGGTTGAACCTATCTGGAAGGGCGCAAGCCCTTTCTTTTGCACACCTTGGCGTTTTCAGCCGACTTAGATGGGGGTGAGCTCAATAAAACCAAAAATGTCTTTCTAATTTCCAGCGTACTGACGGAGTATGCTCTCTTCAGTCGGTAATCCTATAACGATGTTGATTCCAAAAAGTCATCTCCTTAAATAAGAGCTGATGTCTCTTCTTATCATGCGATTGTATTAAAAACAGTCGTAACCGAGTCTTTCTCTCTCTGTCTATTAAGCTCTGTTACTACTACAAGATTCCTTTATGGAGAAGACAAGTTTCTGGTACAATCTGAAAACGGATCATTAGCAGAGATGAAGATATGTTGAAATTGCTGGCCTGTGAAATAATTTTGCTAAAGGATTGCAAGGGTTACTAGATCTGGAATTTATTTGATCATCTGCTATACAGGCTGGATGAAAATTAGTGTTATAGAAGGCTCACCAGACGCAGCGGGAAGTTACCCCCGCCCATTCATATGAATGAAAACCATATGGAAGTCGTTTTGTAGGAGAGGACAAAAGTAGGCAAGAGAAGAACGACACTTTGAAAGATGCCGATGTAAAGCAAACCAACAAGAAGAACGAGAAGGAAAGTGATTCGAAGAGGAAAGAAAACTCCAAGCCCGACGATATCCGAAAGACAAGAAGGCAAACGCTGATGTGAAGTCTGAAGAACCCAAAGGGGGCTAATGGTAAAAAAAAATCTGGGAAGGCCGAGAAAAATGACACCAAGTTGAAGGTCACCAGCAATAAGGAAGATGAGGAAAATGGAAAAGGCATGTAGAAGAAGGGGCACCACTACTTGAGTGGCTAGCCTCCGGAACAGTACAGGTTCAACCACAATCCAAAGATGCTGCAGAATCGGAAGTTTCGAATGGTCCAGGACCTCCACTGAGAATGAGGATTTAAAACTGCATTGACACCTAGCCCCTGGTGATCGAGAAGATCATAAAGAAGTTCAACTGCTTCCATTTCACAAAGTAATACTCAAGGAAAAAAGCTCCATGTGAAACAATTGAAGGAGAAGATGGGCAACGGCGATGAGAAAAAAAGGTATACAGAGATTTAGGGAAGAACAAGTCTGAAAGGCGGAAGCTCAAGCAAAATCAGTAAGGAATTTGAAGTAATGAAGCAGAGGAGAAACCTCGTGTGACAGGACGCAGGGAGGTGACCCCAAAAACTTGCTCAATCTGACGAACATGGCATCAGTGAGGTAAATTCCGCCGGAAGCTCTGAAGACAGTGATGATGACTCCAAATCAAGAGAAAAAAGTTGGCAAACAACAGCACTAAGAAACAGCTGATGGTAGCAGCCTCTGTAGGGACTTTAAACTTAGACAACTTGAATTCAAAAATAAGAACTTGAAGATGGATGATTGTTCTACTAATTTTCACCCAAAAAAAAAGTTATTTGTATCCGTGGTCTTATTACATTTGCAAATGTAGGTAAGTAAGTGAACCCCAAGCGCCCCATTTTGCGGTAGCCCACATACTATAACCCCTTTTTATTCTTAAGAAAAAAAAAGAGTTTCAAAGGCATGATTTGAAACAAGTCCCCTCTTGGAAAAGAGGTGGCTCAGTTTTAAGACGTACCCACACCTCTCTATGAGTATGTAATGCCAACTTGAATTCTAGTATTCCATAAACATGGTAGATGAGGCTCGCGATAACCACGAGCAGCAAATCGAGCGGGCCGAAATCGCCAACCTGGTGCGTTCCCGGATGGAAAGCCTGAATTTACCCGCCGTGGACTACAACGACGTCAGCGAGAAACGAAACAGCCTGTCCTACGTGATCATAAACCCAAGCTGCGATCTTAAGCTGGAGGAAGGAGACATAATGCAAGTTTCGTGAAGTGAAATGTGGATCCGGTTGATGGTGTGTCTTTTTGTTTTCTCTAGATATTTGGTAAGGCCGAGTCCGTTTTCCGCGCAGAAAACTTTCGAAAGGCACAACAGCAGAAGGAAATCCAACATTAGCTTCTGCTCGCAGACTTTGGTCCAGCAGATGGCAGCCGCCGCGCAAGCGGGAAGCAGACGAGGGTCTGGTTTGGGACTATCCGGGTATCAATCACCCAGGGCGCCGCCCTTAGTCACTACGAAATCCAACTCGCTTTCACTACCCGATAGTCCGACGGTAACAGGGTACCAAAGGGGAAGATCGAATTCCCTCAGGGTAATCGATGATATCCTGCTTAGGCGATCCAACTCGTTAAGACAGGGGTTGACGAACGTGGGGGCTGGCAGAAGGAAAAGCAGTTTGGAAGACGTGGGGTTATCACATTTTTCTTCCTCGCCTAACTACGCGACCAATCCCATTAAGATCGCTCTGAATGGGAGTATAGGGCTTGAAGTGACTCCCCCTGAAGAATCGAGCCCCCCAATTATTTCGAGCAACACAGCGCTGATCGTCAATCCATCGCCGCTTTCCGGTGTCTTATCCAACACCGGAAGCACTTTGAGCTTGGCTCAAAGCGGTCTGCCAAGCTCCAGTGGTTTAAGCCACCAGTCGAGTTTGTTGGGGATTAATTTACCGAACGCCCCGTTTGGGGAGTCGAGCTCGTCGCAGCAAACGGCGCTTCCCCCGACGTCCACCTCTTCGACGACGGATCCTCAACACCTGCAGGGAACAATCGTATGATATAACCTTATGTGGGGGAGGAGGTTAAGCGGGCTAAGGAATAAATGGCTTTAACTCCTCTTTACCACGCGTAGTTTACTCTCTGCGTGTAGTTTGTTTAGCTCGTAACCGCAGAGCTACTAGTACTCAACCGCATTTGGCCTTATAAACTTTCTATCAGAACTTTAGACTGATTACAATTTTAAATTTCTTCGCCAGAGACACTGCTGGCTTAGCCAAATTTTCTATATGATGATAATTATTATTGATTGAAGGAGAAAAAAAATATTCGAATTCTTTAGAGCCGCCCTGGTCGAGTCATAGCGCATCAGGCCTAGTCGTTTACAGAAATTTCAAAGAAGAAAGAAAAATATATATATATATATATAAATATTATATATTTATAGCTCAATAGTTGATATTGTATGTAGTTTTGTTTGTAAATATTTCGAACGTTTCTTCCATGCCGGCCGACATTTACGGGCCAATTATATCAGTATAATTTGTTCAGGTATGTTGAATGAGGGATCAAATAATGTAGTTAGATTTATAGCTGTTGGTACTTTAAAAATGGATTTAGAAGTTGTTACACCTCTGCGTGCGATTCCGTGCACCTCGATATTTCTCTCCGTGAACTAAGCTTGTACATTTTTGTACTAAAAAAAAAAAAAAAGAAAAAAGACGAACTCGTCGTCTAAAAGAACTTCTCTTCTAATATCTATTGCGTGAATTGATAACTACATTTAATATTACTTAACAATTATACTAAGAAAAATTCAACCAAGGTATTCGATGTCTTAAAAAAAAATGAAATGGAATGAACGACGCATATTAAGAGACAAGGTTGAGAAGTCAACTCGTAAATTGCTATAATTGCTTTTATTTATCACCAAAAATTCTTTGGAATACTATACAGAGGTATGCAATGCCGATTCTGTCTCACTTTCATGTATGTGTGGTTGCCTATCGTCGCTTGAGTCGGGGTGCACACTTTTATCTATTATTTGAAAACTGTTGCTCACTTGTTTGTTACTAATAAACAGCTACCTGTTATTTACAAGCAATCTGCTACGTATTACTTACAAACTGCTGTTTGCTAATTTCTAAATAACAGCTGTTTTGTCTAAATGATTTTCTCCCGCTCCTCTTACCACTTGAACACGTTTGCTTTTAAAACCCAGCGTCAGAAATTCCCCCAACGCTTTATCAAAACGGAATTTGTATATTTTATTTAAGTTAAAAAAATATAATTAAGGAAAGAACTACTAACAGGACGACATCACATCCGGGAATCGAACCTGGGACACTTCGGTTACATGCCGAATGCTCTGACCAACTGAGCTAACTCAACCCAAAACCCAAATAGCTCAGTTGGTGAGAGCATTCGGCATGTAACCGATGTGTCCCGGGTTCGATTCCCGGATGTGACAGAATTTCTCTCTCTTCCTGTTAATGGTTCTCTCCTTAATTATTTTAATTACACTAACATATCCTTTCCTGTACTTTGTTAAAAGAAAATGTTTTAAAATTTACGGCCGTTCATAAAAGAAAAGAACAAGAAGAACATTTCTGTTCAAAACAACTAAATCGAAAATAAAATAAATTCACTGTACGAATCCGGCATCCATTTTGATTCTTTCGTGATTTTTTTTTATTCTTCGTTAATTTAAAAATTGCACTTTTTTTTGTTTTGCAATATTGAAAACAAAAGCGTCCGCTTAAAAACCAAAACAAAACCGAAAAGTTCTCGTCGGTTGAATAAAATTTTTGTTATCAAATTTGAAGACGAAAATCCAAAGATCCAAACAATCGTAATCGTAAGAATAGTCGAAGGAAGAAACAAAAGACGATCGATGAAACGATTATCTACAAAAATAGTGCCAAGTTAGAATCAGAGTTAGACTCAATTTTTTTTTTTGAGTCGTTCGAAAGTTGCGCAACGAAAAATAACACGATTTTTTTTTAATATATTAAATTGAAACAAAAAAGTGTAAATTTAGATAATCATAAAAACAATTGAAAATCTAAAACAGGAGACGATCGATGAAGAAATATAAGGGAAAGGCACTTCTTTATTCGAATTTAGCCTTTTATTTTTTTTTCTGTCCTTTGTTTCGGAATGTTAAAATGAAAACAAAATTGGAAGTCGAACCGTCGGCGTCGCGTCGACGTCGCATCGGATAAAAAATAAGAAATCCAAAAAAGAATAAAAACAGTCGAATACATTCGATTAGTCTACATTTTATTTCTTTAATTTCTGTTTTTTAAACTTTTGTTTACGTTTACTTTATTTCATTAATTTCAGTTTTTATCTTTTTCGCTTTTCTTGATTGACGAAACAAACAAATGACCGTCGACCAGAAAACAAATTACGATCGACCCGAAAAACTGTGAATGATGTGCACTTCCATTACTTTTACTGTTACAGAGGAGTGATGACTCCTGTACAAAAGTAAAAACAAGAAGCGTAATAAAACAACCATACAATGAAAACAAGAGAAAAGATTAAAAAAATATTGCAGCTCAGTTGTTGCTTTTGTTTTTCCTTTCCATTTTTAATATTCAGAAAAAGATGTAAAATTTAGATTTTTTATTTTAATCGCTAATCGCTTAAAGTCGATCGTTCCAATTTTTGACTTTTGTTCACTTGTCTTCCGTTTGTTTAACTTTTTCATTATTTGGATCTTGAATTCTTCCGTTTTCTTTAATTTTAAACAAAGTCAACAAATTGAAGTCCATGTAAATTATTTACAATCGCCTTGTTTTGCTTTTGTTTGTCGACGTTGTTTGTCTTCGAACGTTCGTTTCATATCGCTGATCGTCTTTTGTTTTTATTTTTTCAATTTATTTTGCGAAAATTAAAAAAGTAAAATAAAACCATTGGAAGAAAAGCCAAGGAAAGGAAAACGAATGAACGCGATCGATCGACAACAAAAAGAAAACAATTATGCATGCGCGGTTCAATTTTTTCTTCTTTTTAGTTTGTTTTCACAGAAAACAAGGCTATAAATATTTTACACAGAAAATTGCGGAAAATAAATAGCGATCCATGTGAAAAATCAAAACAAAATATTTCAACCATTTCAGTTTTTGTCTCTTTTTCCTTTTCTGGTTGAAAAAAATCAAAAACAAATGCAAAACACTAATGCTGACGACAAAATTACCGAACACAAACGACAATCGATCGGAAAGAAAAACGTAAGGAAAGTGTACTTCAATTAATAAATTTTTATTGTAACAGAAAGAGGAGTGATGACTCATTTCAGTTTTTGTCTCTTTTGTTTTCTGGATGGAAAAAATCAAAAACAAATCCCAAATACTTATGGTGACGACAAAATTATCGAACGCAAACGACAATCGATCGGAAAAAAAAATGTAAGTTATATGTACTTCAATTAATAAATATTTTATTGTAACAGAAAGAGGAGTGATGACTCACACCAGCAGAAAAATCGCCGCATAACCTTCGCCTTAATAGCAAGAAATTTCGAACATCTTTTCTTATCGCCGATCGTCTTTTGTTTTCTTCAATTTTACTTACGAAATTTAAAAGCAAAATAAAACAATCACGACAAAGAAAGCTAAGAAAAAACCGAATGCCATCGATCAAAAACAAAACAAAAGATTAACAGTGCGCGATTCAATTTTTCTTTACTATCAATTTAGATTCAGTTTTCAGAGAAAACAAACAAAATAAAACCAAGAAAAAGTTGCAGGAAAGATAAGAAACGATCGATGTGAAAAATCAAAACAAAAACTCCTGCGTATTTCAACCCGTTTACATAATTTTTTGCTTTCATTGATGGGAAAAATAAAAAAAAAACAAATGCACATTGTAAATAGTTTTGCAACAATATTAACGAAAACAAACGACGATCGACGAGAAAAAAAATGTAAATAATGTTCACTTCAATTACTTTTATTGCAACAGAAAGAGGAGCGATGACTCATACGGGTAGCGCCATATAATATATTAACGAAAACAAATGACGATCGACGAGAAAAAAAAATTTAAATAATGTGCGCTTCAATTACTTTTATTGCAACAGAAAGAGGAGTGATGACTCATACGAGTAGCGCCGTATAATATATTAACGAAAACAAATGACGATCGACGAGAAACAAAATGTAAATAATATGCACTTCAATTACTTTTATTGCAACAGAAAGAGGAGTGATGACTCATACGAGTAGCGCCGTATAACCTCGTCATCATGACTCATAAGATGCTGCAACTGATGTTAATAACTGATGTTTCTTTTTGTTGCATCGCTTCTCTTTTTGTTGCATTTTATTTCAGTTTCGCGTTTTATTTCAGCTTCGCATACCTACATTTTCACGTGTCTCATTTGTTTTTTTTTCCTTCTAATTTGGTAATCGCAAATAAAATTCAAAATCGTAAATTGAAGATTATATAATAAATGAAATCGAGGAGAAGAAAGGTGATCAACGTAAAAGAAACGGAACAAGTATATACCGGTTGTTGCATTAAATTGAGCTTGTAGAGATTCAATGGGAACAAATAGTTCAGATAATGGAAGATTGAAATTTATGAAGTGCGAAAGAGATGGCTTTACGTTATGAGTGGGGGAATACCACACCTAGCTCCGTAATAGGCTAGAACGCACAGAGGTTTGCGCCATCTCTTTTGCATGCTTGCACTCATTTCTGTACGTTGTGTTGCAGTACTGCTTATGGTCTTGCTTTACAACAACGACCGGTATGCTGAGATATAGAAGTGGTAGGTTCATGATTGACATTTTTTGTAAATTTCTTTTTGTGTTATTTGTAACGTCATGATTTCTTTTTTTTTTTTTGAACGAGACTCGTCCTGAAAAATATGAATTTGGAATTTAGGCCAAGCGGACAGATACGTTGGTTGAATTTTTGACTAAACAAAAAAAAAAAGAAAAGAATAAAATATCATTGTTTGAACATAAATCGACGATACAAATCAAAAAATTCCGTATTATCTTAGATCGCTTGTTTAGCTTAGTCCATGCCGTCCATGCTAGTTGGTAAAACTGTAAATACTAAAAACGAAAAAGAGAAAAAAAAAAGGAGAAAGAAAAAACTAGCATCGCCCAAATCTGTAAAACTATTTAATAGACAAAGACTGTGGTGTGGTCCAATATTGCGACGTACGTTCACTTATTAAAACACATATCTAAAATAAGTGGATCATAGTATATTTTTGTAGGGTGAAGTCGCGAAAGGAGTCAATACCGTAAGACCAAGATGCTTTGGTACTATTGCTTTATTTGATGAATAATAATAATAATAAAATAATAATAATAATATCGATCGATACAAAATGATATTAAATTTCTCAAGGCGTGCAACACGCCTCTAACGTCTTTTATGTGTGTTTAAGATAATTTTTATATATATTACACCCCCCAATACATACGGGGGAGGGTGCGAAACAGTTGTACATAGATACTTATTGATATCGGTTAAAATATACTTAAACTTGCTTATAATCTACATAGTTCAAGTTTTGGGAATTATATTACAGTTAATTAATTGTAGACTTATTGTTTGTGTATTATCAGATTTGATGCTGCAAAGGATTTTCTACAAAACTTTCAACTTTAAAGTATTTATTTGTTTTTAATTAATTACCCTTTTTAAGATCGAACCGTAAAATTATTCGAAATTCCAAAGGCTCCTCACGAAAAGCCCAACTTAATTGTTAAATTAAAAATAATTAATCTCAAAGTTTTACTGGGTTATTAAGAAAATTAAAATTAAAAAAAAAATTGTCTGATAATAATAATAATAATAATTAATCGATGCCCTGCCACATTTCTGGTAATACACATTTTCTGTGCACGAAATATTTTATAGAGTGGAAACCTTTAATGATTACGCTTATACATTATGTACAGTAGAAGTCAATAGCACATTATATATAATGTATTTTCAAAACGTAGTTTGTTTGATTCCCCTCCACCCCTCCCTCATCCCATTCGCTTCCTTTTATTTACTTGCGAATCGATTGGTTTCGAATTCAAACTAAATCTTTACTCACGTGTAGGGATGTGGAAATTTCAAAAAAACAAAAAATCTTTTTTGAAAAAAACGTGGAAATTTCAATATTTTTAAAGGGAAACGTTTCATCAGGAAATGCTATGAAATTTCCACGTTTCACATTATGTAAAAAGAATGAAATTTCAATGAAATGTCGAAAAATCAAAATTTCAAGGAAAAAAATAGTATAAATAACAATAATGTGCTTCAACAATAATAAAAAATACGTAAAATTATAAAAAAATAAAAAACTCAATTAAATGATCTCAATCTCGTCAGCATTTAGGGCTATCTGTTCAGTCACCACTTAACTTTAGCCTTTGCTTTATTTAAGACTAATTCAAATATTTCCAATTTTTAAACAAAATTACGTAAATCCAACGCCTCGGTCTCATTATTTAACATTTGGAATTTTCAATGATTACATAAAACAAAGGAATATTTCCTGACTTTCAAAAGTTTTCGGCCGGAGAATCGCCGTTTAGTTTTCGTTTATTTTTTGTCTGTCCATTCTTCTTTTATTTTTTCCTGTTTCTCGCTTTGTTCTTCTTTTCAATTATTTTTTTATTGACTCCTTTTTACAATTCTCTTTTCTTTTCGTTTGTTTTTATTTGGAAAATTTTCGTCGGTTTTAATTTTTTGTCCATCTTATGCATTTAATGTTTTTGTTTTTTTTTAATGCGCCCGTATTTCTTTTTTGTTTATTTTCATCAAATTAATTTTTCACATTTTGTCAACTGACGCTTTTTTAAAGTTATGTTTTGTTTTCTAATTTTTTTCGTCTAGACTCTCTAGAGATTCATTTCTTCTTAACTTAATCAGCAGTTTTCTTTTCTTTTTTTCTGTTCTTTATACTCTTGTACTAGAGAGTTTTTTTTTTTGCTTTACTTATCGAATTGATTTTTCGTAATTTAATTGACACTTTTTCGTAGTTCGTCGTGTTTCATTTGTTTTGTGTGTCCTTCACAGTTGTGGTGTTTTGTTTTATGCACTTATTTCGGCGTTCATTTCTTTTTGAGTTTCGTTTTTTATTAAATTAGTTTTCCACGAACTTTTTCATTTTTCCAGGAAAACTTGCATTTTTGTTTAGATTGGTGTTGTCGATCTTCTTTTGTTTTTTCTTCGCTTGCTGCCTTGTATTTTGTTGTATCTTTCTTATTTCTGATTTTTTTCAGGTTAAATTATTTTTGTTTATTTGTTCTGATTTTTGATATTCTAAATCGGCGACTTTACATTCGTTTTTTTTTTGCTTCGTTGATATTGTTTTATGTTGTTTTATTCTTACAGAAAATTTACATTTTTCGTTTAGTACTTCTAATATTTCAAATAATGTAAGTTGAGAGTAATCCATTATAATAGAACTTAGGAATTTTTTTTTGGTGTGATTTGTTGAATCTTTCATGTAGAATTAAGCCAGCCGTTCCCAACAGATTATGGGCCGCGTCGCTTTGGTTTTCCTCGAGTCTGGGGGATCGTTCATCGGTTCTGTGGAGTGTGCCACGCTATTCCCGACTTGCCTGTTCTCCGGCAAGGTAAGCGCCATTTTCGATTCGACTATTTTCATATTCACTTGATTTAGACGTGCGTTTACCGCTTGCGGTTCTTTATTTCCACATTTTCTCCCTTACAGCAAGTAGTCACAGGCAGATCGTAACTTTGAGTTCGAGCAAACCTGGTTGTCGCCTTGCTTAGTACCGAAAACTCTGTTCCATTCCCGCGACGCGCTCCTTTTGTTCCACGTAGCGATCCACAGATGGCGCTCTGAATAATTCAACACCACTCACATCAATTCAATTTTGCAATTAAAATCAATTTTTTTTTAATCTCAGACCGGACAAGAACAAACTTCAATTAAAATCAAATCATTGCGACGTTAACTTTTGCTGAGCATGAAGTGTTCTTGCAGCAAATTCAGTTAAACTTTCTTTTCTGATTTGGTCAAGAGATGGCTCTTTGAGAACGTTTCCCGAGGAACTCTAGCTGATCGTTACGAGGACGATTTTTTTAGTTTGAAGTTCAAATTTCAAATTAAAATCATTTCAAAGTTAGAAGTCGGAAATTTTGCTAAAAACGTCGGCATGAAGAAGAAAAGCCATTGCAGGATATTGGATTAATATCATTTTCTCTTTTGGAGAATAGATGGCGCTCTGAACGACTCTCGGATATTTAGATTTCATATTATTGATTTAATTTTACCGAGAATATAAAACAAGTGAAATTGTATTATCCTTATTTGATTAAATTAGTTTTCACTTTGATTCGATAGATGGCGCTTCGAACAGATTTGACATGACGCGCTTTTTTAAAACAGCCAGATTATTTTCAACCAACCTGGACAAAGTAGTATTACGAAGTTATAATAACAAAAAAACAAAAATAATTTCTATGGTGACGAATTGGTAATGACGTCATCACTTCAATAACGTGACAAGACGTTCCATTGCGTACTGGAAGCTTCTCGCGAACAATTTCCAGAAGGACGCGACGAAATATAAAACTGCTAACCTCAGCAGAGAGAGAAAAGCATCATCATATTTGGCGTAAAATCAAACGAAAAGCCTGCGTTAGAAAATAGCTTTTCTTTACACGCAAAAAAGCTTTTTGTTTCAACTCACCACTGCAGACTTTCTTGAAACACAGAATTTAAATTAAATTTTTAGAACAGAAAAAAAAACGGTTACGATCAAATTGACTTCAATCACGATATTAATTACAAACTGAGGAAACTGACCCATTAAACAAAAATTTAAAAAAAAAAACAATCTTTCGACGACGAACACGACGTGTAATTATTAGATCAAGAGGCTTCGACTCGAAGAACTAGGAAGATCCCTTTCTTATCCGCTGCTAGAGCATTTATGCACTTTTGTTCTCCCTGATTTGTATCCAGACGGGGGATATTGGATGCTGCATTTGCTAGCTACGCATAAAAAATCATTAATCGCGTGCATAATGAGGGGTAATAGTCCGGCTTCCGTACACTCATTTGTTATGCATAAAAAATCATTAATCGCGTGCATAATTAGGAGTAATAGTGCGGTTTCCGCACACTCGATCTCAATATCTCAGTTGCTTGCTGCGTGCCGGTGTAAGAAATTCGAAGAACTGATTGACCCTGACCTTGTACGCGTTGTTATTCTTTCCAGTATTATTTAATTAATTTAATTATTTAATTTTCCAGTATTATTTAATCACAACATATAGTTTTCTCTAAAAACTTTGCATCTCTGGGTATTGAATATTCGATTCTTTGCACTCTAATAAAAACATTAGTCTATGTTTTTCTTTATTTCTTATTCATTATCATATGACCCTTTTCTACCCCTTAATGTACAACGCTGCTCAAATAAACTCCTCGCAGCACGCAGGAAGGGAATATTATTTGCTTGCACAGCTTCAAAGCTCAAGAACTTCACAGCCTTCGAATTAGTTTTTATTAAATGAAACACTCTCCGTGTGGTTTTAATTTTTACAGGACTTCGCCGACTCTAATTAAAACTTTAACAACTTAAACATTTTCCTCCTTTTTTTTAACTAAAGTCACGTTCAGGTTAAGATAATCACATTGGTGACCAGGTGATCGAGATTTTATAAGAAATGAAAACCTTTTCTTTCGAACTTCCAATCCAAGTTCTTCACAAAACTGATCTAGCAGGCAACAGAATTTTTTCTAAACAAGTCGTTTTTATGTTCGTGAAATAAAACAAACAGGTAAGTGTAGTATGAATTATTTATTTTCTCGAGGAATGTTAATCGGACGTAGTAAACATTACGATAATATAATTGATTTAAATGCAACAATAACAGTGTTACGATTTGTACACGTGATTTAAATTCGTCTAGTCAATGAGGTAATCAATTTACTAATAAGTGAATCATTATCATTAACAATATTCACCAGAGTCAACTTGTTCGTGTCTCCTCAAGCATCTTTCCTTTTCTGTCGAGGAATAAGGACAGTTACAGGTACATCAATGAAATGACCGGTGCCAAAAAAAATGGAGTTTAAGAATGAATTTCATTTATAAACTCCAATTTCCTAGTTTTTATTTGCCCCCGACTATTCAAAAAAAAAGATCTTAGGTCTTTACAACAAGTGGAATATGGTGTGCTACCCTTTTATAAACAAAACCCTTTACCAATTTGTTAATTAATTCATAAGTGCTGTAATAAGTGGAATGTGTTTAAATTTTTTCTGTAAATGCAAAAATGGAAGACTACGTTAACGTAAGAGAGACAGCTTTAAGTTTAACTAAAAGTTAGCAAGTCATTTCAGGTAAATACACCGTGGGGCAAAAGTCATGCAACCGCGCGTTTTTTGAAACAATTATTTACAGTTCGCTGTTACAAAACTTTTGTCGGCCAAAGTGCACACGCACTGCCTTATTGCGAAAAAATTTAGTAGAAATTTCCATTTGGAGTTTATAAAATATTTTGGATTCGACTGGATAGTCGATGGATAGACAAAAAGATCCTCTGATAAAACAGGAAGACTGTCATTGTCGTTATACATAAAAAGAATATATTATTTATATTGATTGGTTATAAGACGTTTAAAAAATCATCCTTGGCTTACATACTACAATATCTCTTTGGAATGACTCATCCTGATTCATTGCACTTTACTGACAGATCTTTGGAATTACGTGCGAAAAATATGGCAAACTATCACAACGTTCACTTAACTTAAGCTAGTAAGTAGGTACATACAAATTATGCAAAATAAAATTATTAAAAACGGATACGCTCAGTTTTTCTCTCTTTTTTTGTCAAGAAAAGCATGCAGTGATAGATTCTTCTTTTGTTTGGAATGATATACCTAGGTAGATAGATAAATAATACTGTAACTCTTTGGCGTAAAAAAGAAATCATGAATGGTAACACTATTTCAGCGACTTTGCCCTTTTCAGTTGTCAAGGCCTCGGCCTGGGCACGTTACCCGCGAAATTCCCGACGACGTTACCGCGGGGGTTGTAATTCGCGACGACGTAGGTGAGGCCCTTCGGGTTCCTGGCCATGGCGATGCCGAATTCGGTGCTGTTCTTCCACACCACCTGAGTGAAATGCAGTGTGCCGTGGTTGATTCGCTCCGCCCCGAACGAGTGGTCTTCGACTTCGTCGTACCACTTCTTCACGGCGTCCCTCGCCGAAGGCACGTGGCTGTAATCGGAGGAGTACATGCAGAAGATGTTCTCGCCGTACTTGGTGATGGGACGGTGCGCCATGTTTTTGGTTTTGGCGCAGTGCTCCGCCCACTCTTTTGCATAATCACAAAGCTGAAATAAAAGAAAAAGAGCTCTGTATTGTAAATATCCACAAAACTGACCAAAAATTACGTAATCACCTCAACTCAAATAATAGAATTTGAACTTACACCCTCCTGAAAGAAAATTCTTCAGACGCCTATGACTAGGTGATTTATTTCTTCTCTTCATGGCTCATTTTTTAATATTTGCTTATTTTTATCTTCTCCTCTATTAATAATTGGGGCTCCTATGACTCATACGCTCCTCTTTCTCCTCACGATTGGCTCACATTTTAACATTTTCTTATTTATACCTTCTCTTTTATTAATTATAATAATATTTTGGATTTCCATCCCCGTGCAAAAGTAATAGCGACGACCTTTCATTCTCTAGTCAGATTGCGGTGAAGTTCTCTAGTTACTCTTCTGCTGATGAGACACCCAATTAAAGTCGACATGCGGAGGAAGCTTGAGAACTCCACCGCAATCCGACCGACTCGCCTGATTTACGCACAGATGGCGCGTAATTTGGCACAGTTTAAGGTCAAACCTACAAACACGCGATGTCGCGACTTAAGCTGTAATATCTTTTTTTATGTGGACGACTTTTAGCAAGCTTTAAAGAGAAATTAACAATTTTTTTTGTTTAGTTTAGCTTGAGTTTTTTGTTTTCCTGATTCTTAAAATTTCCCTTTTATTAAAAAAATGAATGAGTAAGAATATTTCAAGTCCTAACAATCAATTATTTAGCGAGTAGTTTTGTCTTTCTTATTGAAAAACGTTTCATTATTTTGATTGATTTTTGCTTCTTTATTATTTAAAAAAATTTTCTTTGGTTATCAATGTTGATTAAGATCGTCTATTGATTTTGTAGACATTTATTGCATTTCAGTTGATTTTGCTTTTTGTATTTCCTTCACTGTTTTGCTTTAATTACAAATTCGTAAATCCTTTTTTCTATTTTGCTGATCATTTCCTCTTGTTTTCTTGAATTTTTGTTTTGCCTTTTGAATTTGCTTCTTTTTTTTTAATTGTTAGTCGCCGCTTTACTTTTGCGAACTTTCCACATTTTTCTGATCGTCTCTTGTCTTCTTGAATTTTTGTTTCGTCCCTTCAATTTCATTGTTTGTTTGTTCTTCGATTGTTTCAGAATCTTCGTTTCACTGCTTGCTTCGACTTTGAAATTTTTTAGTCTATTGAATTCGTCTCTTTTTATTCTTCAATTTTTTGTAATTGCTTTACTTTTGCGTATTTGCAATTTTTTCTATAATAATAATAATAATAATAATAATAATAATAATAATAATAATAATAATAATAATAATAATAATAATAATATTTATTAATTATATTTTTCTGAGAGTTTCTTGTTTTCTTGAATTTTTTGTTTTGTCCTTTGAATTTGTTTTTCTTTTTCAATTTTTTAAATTTTAGTCACCGCTTTACTTTTGCGAACTTGCAGATTTTTTCCACATTTTTCCGATCGTTTCTTGTTTTCTTGAATTTTTGTTTTGTCCCTTGAATTTGTCCGTTTATTCTTCGATTGTTTCGATTATCTTTGCTTCACTGCCTTGCTTCTGCTTTATTATTTTGATTTTTTTTAATTTTTTGAATTTATTTCTTTTATATCTACAAATTTTTCGATTTTTTATTTTTGCAAAATTGTAAGTTTTTTTCAACATTTTCCTGGTCGTCTCTTGTTCTCGTGCAGTTTTGCGTTGTCTCTTCAATTCATTTGTTGATTCTTCAACTGTTTCTGAATGTTTGCTTAACTGCTTTTTCTTTATTCTTTTTCTAAATTTTTTAATCTTTTGAGCCTTTTTCATTTTTCAATTTTTACTTTCTCTATATTTTTCTGCACGTTCTGTTTTCTTGAATTTTTGTTTTGTCCTTTGCATTTGTTTTTCTTTTTTTTAATCTTTAGTCACGGCTTTACTTTTGCGAACTTGTAGATTTTTTCCACATTTTTCCGATCGTCTCTTGTTTTCTTGAATTTTTGTTTTGCCCCCTGAATTTGCCCGTTTATTCTTCGATTGTTTCGATTATTTTTGCTTCACTGTTTTGCTTCTGCTTTATTATTTTGATTTTTCTTTAACTTTTTGAATTTGTTTCTTCTATATCTAAAAATTTTTCGACTTTTCACTTTTGCAAAACTGTAAATTGTTTCGACATTTTCCTGATCGTCTCTTGTTTTCTTGCTGTTTTGCGTTGTCCCTTCAATTTACTTGTTGATTCTTCAATTGTTTCTGAATATTTGCTTCGCTGCTTTTACTTTATTCTTTTTCGGAAATTTTTAGTCTTTTGAGCCTTTTTCATTTTTCAATTTTTACTTTTTCTATATTTTTCTGCACGTTTCTTGTTTTCTTGAATTTTTTGTTTTGTCCTTTGAATTTGTTTTTCTTTTTCAATTTTTTAATTTTTAGTCACGGCTTTACTTTTGCAAACTTGTAGATTTTTTTCCACATTTTTACGATCGTCTCTTGTTTTGTTGAATTTTTGTTTTGTTCCTCGAATTTGTCCGTTTATTTGATTGTTTCGATTTATTATTATCTTTATTTAATTATCTTTGCTTCACTGCTTTGCTTCTGCTTTATTATATTGATTTTTTTTTAATTTTTTAAATTTATTTCTTTTATATCTATAAATTTCTCGACTTCTTACTTTTGCAAAATTTTAAATTGTTTCGACATTTTCCTGATCGTCTCTTGTTTTCATGCAGTTTTGCGTTGTCTCTTCAAATTATTTGTTGATTCTTCAATTGTTTCTGAATGTTTACTTCACTGCTTTTGCTTCATTCTTTTTCGAAAATTTTTAGTCTTTTGTGCCTTTTTCATTTTTCATTTTTTTCCTAACTGCTTTGCTTTTGTAAAATTGTAAATTTTTCAACATTTTTCTGATCGTCTCTTGTTTTCATGCAGTTTTGCGTTGTCCCTTCAATTTACTTTTTGATTGTTTCGGAACATTTGCTTCACTGCTTTTGCTTTATTCTTTTTCGGATTTTTTTAGTCTTTTGAATCTTTTTTATTTTCCAACTTTTTCCTAACTGCTTTGCTTTTGCGAAGTT
The DNA here is from genome assembly GCA_036172665.1 of Prosopocoilus inquinatus. Classification (NCBI taxonomy): domain Eukaryota; kingdom Metazoa; phylum Arthropoda; class Insecta; order Coleoptera; family Lucanidae; genus Prosopocoilus; species Prosopocoilus inquinatus. The sequence goes on from CM069873.1 coordinate 8,944,773, forward strand.
GTATTTTTCTTCCGTATTCTTGTGATCGTCTTTTGTTTTTTTTTTTCTTTTTTGAATGCTTTACAATTTTGCTTTTGAAATGTTTGGTCGTTTGAAATCGTCTACTTTTTCATTCTTGGTTTTTTTTTGTAATCGCTTTACTTCCGCGAACTTGCTAATTTTTTCACAATTTTTTTATGTTTCTCATTTTGCTTAATTTTTTTTAAGCTTCTCGAATTTGTTTTTGCTTTATTTTGTTTCTAGTTCTATTGGTTTGATCGACCAAGACGACAACAGGCAGTTTCTCTTTTTTGATCTTTTGTTTCAACAAGTTGAAGAATTCTCTTCATGTTTGACGTAATAGGAATTACTCAAGCAATCGTTTTCTGTTTAAAAAAAAGCATTAATAAATATTTTCTTTTTTTATTTTAGGCTTTCACTGCCTAGTTACTGATTTAGCGACCGAGACGAACGAGATGTTTTCCTCTTTTTCTTTACTTGAAACAATTGTTTAGGATCTCACTGCCTGGTTACTGATTTTGCGACGGACTTACGAGATGTTTTCCTCTTTTTCTTTATACTTGAAACAATTGTTTAGGATTTCACTGCCTAGTTACTGATTTTGCGACGGACTTACGAGATGTCTTCCTCTTTTTCGCTACTTGAAACAATTGTTTAGACTTTCACTGCCTGGTTACCGACTTTGCGACGGACTTACGAGATGTTTTCCTCTTTTTTTTACTTGAAACAATTGTTTAGGCTTTCACTGCTTGGTTACTGATTTTGCGACGGACTTACGAGATGTCTTCCTCCTACAAAACTGTTTTTTTTTTCTTAATAGGGGAAACCTAAACCCACTTCAAACACAAATGTTCAATCACTTGAAGTTAAAATTCCTACTTTATTACTCTGTTAATTTTTGTATTTTCTTGTTTGCGAGTTTGCTTTTTTTATTTAAAATTCTCACACTTTAAACAACTATGGAAAAAAAGGGATTACATCTACCCTCAGTAAAGAAATTCAAACACGTTGTTTGGGGTGGTTATTGGGATGAGACAATAGTTTAAAAAATTAACTAAAACCACTCACCTCCTTGCTTAATTTCAGGGGTGGAACCCCGTGTTTCCTTCTGTACTCATTATGAACCCTAAGCGAATCCAACTGGAACTGATCGAAGCAATCGGCGTCGTCCTGCCGGCTCGTCGAATTCGCAGGACTTGCGCTTGAAGTTCTTTGCGGGGATGCGGAAATTAAGGGCGGCACGTTTTCCGTGTATTCCCCAACGAAGTTCCCCGCCGGAGAATAATTCGCGACGACGTAAATCGACCCCTGCCTACTCTTGGCGACCCCAACCCCTAAGAGCTCGCTGCTTTTCCAGACGATTTGCGTGAAATGCCCCGTCTTCAAGCTCACTGGTTCTCTTCCGAAGTGGTGTTGGGAGACTTCTTCGTACCACGAATCCACAGGCGTGTGCCCCGTTATGGTGAAGTTCGGATCGCTCGAGTACATTGAGTAGATGTTTTCACCATAGGGGGAGTTTTTGCGATGCTCCAGGAGATTGCGAGACGCCAGGATTCGAGCCCACTCATCGCTGTACTGACACAATTTTTTATCTAATTTTAACGGGGGAACCCCATGTCGACTTCTGTACTCGTTGTGCGCGTCAAGGAAGTCTTGCTCGAAGTTCCCCTCCGTGCCACCCCCCGATTTTTTCTTCACCTGGAAATCCAGCGCAGCCGTCTTCAGAGGGGAAATGGTCAACCTCGAAAACTCACTCATATCGTTATTATTGTTAAAGGAATGGGAATGGGAAGGGGAATGTGAATGGGGGGTGTATTTAAAACCACCCACTGGCGGGACGTTCTCCGCGAAATGCCCCACGAAATTCCCCGCGGGGGAATAGTTTGCCACCACAACTATCCTCTTGTTGTATTTCGAGAACGCCACGCCGAGTTCTTTGGTTTCCTTCCAGACGATTTGCGTGAAGTGACCGGAAACGAGGCTCTTGGGCTCCACGCCGAACACGTGCTTGTCCATTTCCTGGTACCAGTTTTTGACCGGCTGGTCGCCCGTTATGGTCACGTTGGGGTTGGTCGAGGATATGCAGTAGATATTCTCACCGTAGTCGCAGTTATCCCTGTGGTCGAGGACGCCCCGTTTAGCGAGGGTGTCCGCCCATTCTTGAGCGTACTTACACAAGTCTAGGTTAAGTTTTAGGGGAGGCACGCCGTGTTTTCGACGGAATTCGTTATGTGCTTTAAGGCACTCTTGTTGAAAGTCCATGTCTGTAGTCTTCTTCTGAAAGAGAGAGAGAAAAAAATGGTGCAAAAAATTAGAACCATTTTGAATTTGACTGCTGATTACAACTAAAAGTTGGGTACATCAAATAAATTGTTGAAAAATCACCAAAAAAGGGCTAAAGTCCATCATTTTTTAATGAAGGTGTAAACCTCTCCAATAGCCCTCCGTTTCTGGACTAAGACCAATGAAAAGATCTTGTTCAAAAATCCTCGAAGAAGAGTCAATCAAATAAATTGTTGAAAAATCACCAAAAAGAAGATGAAATCCTCCAAGCTAAACCTCCCCAATAGCCCTTGAGGTTTTTAGGCTTTTTCTCATTCTATGGACCACCGAACATTAAGCACTTAAAAAAATTCGTTGAGAAACGCTTTACAATCTTCATTTTTTTGGTAAATACTCCAAGGTCGATTTTTCACTTCTGGACCAAGCCAAGCCAAACGAGGAAAACGTGCAAACACCACCGAGAAGAGACTAAAACCCTTTAACACCAGCATTTTGAAACGCCTAAAAAGGACTACCCGTTTCTGGGCCAAAATAATTGGAAAAATCTTTTTGCAAAATCAATCATCAAAAATCAAAAACTTTTTGTGCCCAAAAATGGGGAATTTTTAGCCTCTCTCCTTTTTTTACAGTCCTTCATAAGTTGAGCAAATGAAAAATTCATGAAAAGACTAAAACCCTTAAAAATTCTTATACGCTCCAGAATTATGCGAATGAAAAAATCTTTAAAAAGGGAAGTTCTTATGGTTCCTTTGGAACGTCTAAAAATGGGAGTATTTTGTGTAATTTTGAGGTCTCTTTCTTTTCTGCAGACCACCAAAAATTTGGCATAAGAATCACCAAAAATGTCTTCGGAATACCTCAGAATGAGGGAATTCTCTATGAATTTCTTCTTCTTTTAAGATTGGGCACAAGAAATAGTTGGAAACACTGAAGCTCTTTGAAGAAATGCCAAAAGTGCTCAATATCCATGATTCCACTCACCAACTTAAAAATTGGGTACAACGAATCATTGAAAAATTCTCAAATTTTTGAAGACCTTAAAATGGATTTGCATTTGTGAAGCAAGGCAGGTGGGCATGTGGAAAGATCGCTAAAAATATTCCGAAAGGGAGCTAAAATCTTAATGAAATGTTGGAGCATCTACAAATGGGAGAATTTTTTATAGTTTAAAACCACCAAAAATGGGGCATCGTAAAAAAGGTGTTGAAACACGTTCCTCCACTCCTCAAAGCGGATTCCTCATTTCTGGAATATGAAACCGCCACTTTTCTCCAATTCCAAAAACGGATTCTCCATTTCTGGATTAGGGCAAATAAACACATGGGAAAATTGTTGAAAACTACACCAAAAAGTGGCTAAGGTCTACAAATATTTTTAAAATATCTAAAAATGAATGAATTTGCACGAGTTTGAAAGTTCTTGTATTTTATAGAACTCAAAACTGGGTACATCAAGAACATCGTCGAAAAGGGCCTTCTTTTTTGAATTAGTTCAAAGTGAATTCTTCATTTCTGGATCAAGGCAATCAGGAACATAGAAAAATCGTTATAAGAATACCAAAAGGGGACTAAGGACATGAGCTATTTTTGGAATGTCTAAAGATGGGTAGTTTTTGCGCGATTTTGAATTTTCCCCCTTTTTTTTTAGATGAAAACCTGTTGAAACATTCTAAAATAAATTCTTTTATGATCCAACGCAATTAAGTACAGGGAAAAACCGTTGAAAAAACACCAAAAAGGGGCTAAGGACTTACGATATTTTTGGAATGTCGAAAGTTGGGTGACTTATGCTTGACTTTCTCTTTTTTCGTAGACCTCCAAAAATTGGACACACCAAAGAAGGCTTAAAAACCTCATTCTTTTGAATGAAATCCTCATTTATAGGCCGACGGAAAAATAGGCAGATGGAAAAATCGTTAAAAAGATACCAACAAAGTATTTTCTTTTTTTGTAAAATAAATATATTATTTTTCTGTAGACCACTAGAAATTAGGCGCATGGAAGAAATCGTTGGAATAGACTAAAAAAACGCCATTTTTTAAACCATTTGAAAAAAAAACGCCAAAAAGGGGCTAAGGACTTAAGGTATTTTTGGAAGGTCGAAAGTTGGGGGTGACTTATGCTCGATTTTGTACCTATTCGCAGAACCCCAAAAATTGGGTACATCAAAAAGGCTTAAAAGACCCATTTTTTGAATGAAATCCTCATTTATAGGTCAAAGCAATTAGGCACATGAAAAAAACGTTAAAAAGACACGAAGAAAGGATTTTCTTTTTTTGTAAAATAAATATATTCCTTTTCTGTAGACCACTAGAAATTAGGCGCATGGAAGAAATCGTTGGAATAGACTATCAAACCCCATCTTTTTAAACCATTTGAAAAAAAAACACCAAAAAGGGGCTAAGGACTTCAGGTATTTTTGGAAGGTCGAAAGATGGATGATTTATGCTCGATTTTCTACCTTTTCGCAGAACCCCAAAAATTGGATAAGTCAAAAAAGGCTTAAAAGCCCAATTTTTTGAATGAAATCCTCATTTGTAGGCCAAAGGAATTAGGCACATGAAAAAAATCGCTGAACAGATACCAAGAAAGCGGTTGTGACTTAAAAGATTTTCTTTTTCTGTAGACCACTAGAAATTAGCCGCTTGGAAAATATGATTGGAATAGACTCCCAAACGCACATTTTAAATACTTTAAAATTGCTCTACAATTTCTGGACCAAGCCAATTGAACACATGAAAAAATCAACCAGAATGTTTTTGATTTCTTTTTGGAGTGTCTAAACGCAGGGAAATTTTTTATGTCTATCTCCCTAGAACACCAAAAATTGAGCATCTAAAAAAACGTAAAAATCCTCTAAAATCCCCATTTTTAAACACACCAGGCAATTGTGCTAATCCGGCTAAGGCGATTGGGTATATTAAAAAAAATCACCAAAAAAGGTTCCTAACAATGGGGACGATTTTGACACCACTTAAAATTATTTATTAGACACCTCGGAATGGCTTTTCATTTCAAGACCAAGGCAATTGGTATTTTTTTTTCTACCTATTCAATTGCTTTGGTCCAATGGTGACATAACAAAAAAAAACATACTTTTAAAATACCGTTCTTTGTGACCTTCTTGGTTTTGTTGGCGAGCACGGTCACCAAGTCGTCTGAAAACTTTTGCTCCGAGTTTTTCTTCTCCGTAGTTATCTTGCACTCTGTCCGTTGCCCGTGAAATGTTTCTATCGTTTCCCTCGTTATGGTCTCGAGTTTCGGTTTCTGCAAAACAGGGTAGATAAAGCACGATCCCGTAGGTGTTTTCCTGCACGTTTCAATTCGTGTTTTCTTTTTTCATGCAAAACCACTTACGCACCGCTCGTTAGCAGAACATAACATGTTTGCTTCATGTTCTTTTTTTCTTTTTAATTACGTGAAGTTTTGTTTTAATTAAAACCAAATTAGACTCTCAACTGGAGGGTCGTCAAATTGCAAATGAGACGCAATAAAATGCTTTTTGTAATAATTAACGAAAGGTATGTGCAATTAAAAGTAATTCAAGGTAGGGTACGCAAGCAAAAGTTTTCAAGGTCGTGGAAATATCGATTCAACAACAGAAGTCAAGGGCAGAAAGTTATTTTCGACGCTGGAATGCTGGTTGATTGATTCGTTCGTATTATCCCAAAGTACGGGGAGGTTTAACCGTGGAGTTCAGAGCAGAACAAAACCCTCCTGAGAAGAACATCAGTAAACCCGAAAATAAATCACGGATTAACCACTCATGAAAATCTTTTTTTTTTTGAAATTCCAGAATTCCAAAAATCGCCAAAAAATAAATGATTAAAGAAGTTAAAACTAGAAACTATTTTTCCTTTTAGATTCTTAGAAGTTGATTAAAAAAATGTGGTCAATACATCTTCTGTCATCTAAATTTTGAAGATGTCATTTGATTTTGGCCAATTTTAGAAATTTGGATTTGGTCTGAGACGTCGTAACGGACTTCAGTAACCAATCCGATTATAAAGTACTAAATATTTTGGTTTTTATTCTTGACCAGACCAATGGGGCTCATTGAAAAATAGTTAAAAAAACATCAAAAAGAAAAAAAAATATTTTTTTAATGTCTAAGTTTGGAAAAATTTCGTACGATTTTGAGGTTACTTCCTCTTTTGTGAACCAGCAAAAATTGGGCGCATGAAAAGCGTTGAAAAGATTTTCCTCCACATTTTTAAGCACACCCCCTCCCTCCCCAAAAGTGGATACTTTATTTCTAGATCAAGGCAATGAGGCACATCGACAAATAATTTAAAAGGAAAAAAGCAAAATAGAGGTGCGATCTTGAGAAAGTCTCCTTTGATGAGAGAATTTTGTATGATTTTCCTTTTCCATAGAACACTAAAAATTGGGCAGGTGAACAAAAATTATTAGAAAAATACCAGGGTAATTAGGCATATGAAAAAAAAAAGAAACAAGAAAGGGGACCAAAAATGGAGCACATACAAAAATCGTTGAAAAGATCGATGAAAACCTCTACTTTTGAAAAACTCCAAAGAGGAATCCACTTTGGGGCTGTTCATTTCTGATTCACCGAATTTAGGCTGGTGAACGAAGTAACGAAAGAACATTACAAAGGGACTGGGGTCTTAAGATATTTTTGGAGTGTCTAAAAATGGGAGAATTTTTTGTACAAACTCAGATTACTACTTCTCCATAGACCGTGTCCCTTTCTGGGACTCCCCAAAGTGGATTTTTCATTTCTAGATCAAGGCAATTGGGCAGATGAGAAAATCATTGAAAAACACCAAGAACGGGAAGTTTCTTCTTTTTTATTGACCCTTAAAAATGGGATACGTCTAAAAAAATTGACGAAAATGTTTCATAACGTCCATTCTTAAATCACCCCAACATGAATTCATCACTTCTGACCCAAAGCAATTAGGCACTTGAAAAAAAAACACGCAAAAGGCACTAAAATATATTTTTTGAGTGTTGAAAAAGGTTTCAAGACCTCTTGCAAAATATTTTGTATTCTTCAAGAAGCAATCCCACTCTTTAGAGACCCCTAAACGAATTGGATACATCCAAAAAAATCGCTGAAAATTCTCTAAACGTCCATTTTTAAATCAAGCCAAAATAAATTCGTCTCTCCTGGACGAAAGCAAAGAGGCACATGGAAAAAAGCGGTACTAAAGATGTTTTTGGAGTCTCTAAGAGGATTTTCCTCTCTTCTGTATACAACCAAAATTGGGGAAGGGGCAGTTGAAGAAGGTTGCAAGACTTTGCAAAACTTTTTGCATTCTTCCAGAAGCAAGCCCACTCTTTAGAATCCTCTAAAAATTGGATACACTCAAAAAAATCGTCGAAATATGCTCGAAAACGTCCACTTTTGAATCACCTCCAAAATTAATTCGTCACTCCTGGGCCAGAGCAGCTGGGCACGAGAAAAGAAAAAACACGAAAAAGGGATTAAAGATATTTTCGGAGTAGTCTAAGGGCTTCAAGTTCTCCTTGGAATTTTTTTTGAAATCTGCAAGAAACAAGCCCACTCTTTATAGATCCCTAAAAATCAAAATATCCAAAAAATCGCCGAAAAAATGCTTCAAAACATTTTTGAATCACCACAAAATGAATTCGTCACTCCTGGGCGAAAGTAATTATGCACATTGGGGGAAAAAAACGAGAAAGGGACTGTAGATATTTTTAAAGCGTCTAAGAGGGCTTTCTCTCTTTTAAAGGCAACCAAAATTAGGGCATATGGAAGGATTCGTTGAAAAAGGCTTCAAGACCTGCTTGTAAATTTTTCTGCGCTCGTCAAGACGCAAGCTCTCTTTTAATAGACCTCTAAAAATTGGATACATTCAAAAAAATTGTCGAAAAATGCTTGAAAACGTCAATTTTTGAGCCACCTGAAACGAATTCTTTATTTCTGAAATAAGCAGATGGAAAAATCATAGAAAGAGAAACAGGAAGGGAGATAATCAGAACCTAGGGTATTGTGTATTGTTGGAATATCTAAAAATAGAATAATTTGAAATGATTTAGAGTTTTTATATCACCAAAAATTGTACACATAAAAAAAAGGCGTTGAACGAGGTCTCAAAACCTTCTTTCTTGAAACACCTTAAAGTAGATTCTCCATTTCCGATTCAAGGCAATTTTAGGAACATGAACATCAAAATTAAGGCGAAGGTCTTAAGGTATTTTTAGAATGTCTGTCAAAGCGGGTAACACTTGCAGGATTTTGAAGTTTCTCCCTTTTGTGGACCACCAAAAAACATTTCATGGGCCATTCAAAAAATCGTTGAGAAAGTCTTCAAAACCCTCTTTTTTTGAAACACCCCCAAGATCCTTTATTTCCAAATCGAGGCAAGTAAGCACATGAAAAAATTGTTGAAAAAAGAAACAAATAGTCGAAAAACAAGTGATTTTTGTAGGGGGTTTGAAGTTTTCCTTTCTTATAGATCTCCAAAAATTGAGGGCACCTTCAAAAATGGCTTCGAAACCTTTATTCTTGAATGAATTCTTCAATCAAGCACTTTAAAAATTCGTTGAAAAAACAAACCGAAAAGAAGGTACTTTTTGGTTTTTTGAAAAGTAGGTGATTCTTGCACGTTTCTTTCTTTTGATAGGCCCTCAAAAACTGGGTCCATCAAAATAATCATCAAAAAATGAATTGAGTGAATACCGAAGAATTCGTTGAAAAAGACTTTTGAACCCCTCCTTGCATCCTACAAGAAGCAAGCCCAGTCACTTTCGGTGGATGTTGTTCTCACGCACACACATGACTTTTATCGTGATTTATTTACTTCACCGTATCTAGATGGCATCTTGATTAAACGAGAATCGAGTATTTTGGCTACAGAATTGTCGGACTTTTCTAAAAATTTAGGTACACAGAACGTGATTCCTTTTAAATTCTATTTTGTTTCTTTTGCATGCAGAATAAATTTATGGGCTCTAGCTTTTTAATATACGCAGTGTTTTAATCGCGCACCCGTTCAGATAATATTGTCCTTTAGATAAAGAGCATGACACTAATCCTAAAAATACTCGTTACTTCAAAGTATGCGCCACATAAGCCATCGAGCATTACAACGACATTTAAAAATAAACTTATTTTTTTTATTGTAGGAACCGTCAATAGAATATAAATAAGTTTTATTTATTTATTTATTTATAACAGGACTCACCTCGCCGTTTTTGCTCGATGCGAACGTCCTCTGATCGGTTTTCCTTACCATAACGATCCTACTGGAACCATCGTGTCCGTGCACGGTCTTCCGGAAACGGTTCAGGTTCGTCAGGTTTTCCGGGAAGCAGGGGCGCCTGGAGAAAGAAGAAGGCATCATAAAATTATCCGACGCATCATTTCTTTTTTTTTTTAGATTTTTAAATTTTTAAAGGTTCGCTGTTTACTGCTGCCGATCCATCACCGTATTACCTACTACTGGTTTACTACTACCATTTGCGAATGTGCATTAAGTGTGAACAACGCGTTACCTTTCCAATCTTCGTTCCGTTTTGGTGGCCAAGTGTGACCGATCGAAACAACAATGGTTTGTTTATAAACAAGAACCGCATCGAATAACGCACATTTTTTTTATTCGTTTGTCGCGTTTCAATTAGGCACTTAAATTTTACAGCGAAAATAAATTCTGGTTGCCCCCTTTACACCAGAACATAGGAGGTTAGTAGGATTACCCTCGATAATAAATTTTTTTGATGTTTTTAATATGATTGTAATTAAAAATGTTATTATCAATGGTAGTCATGCTAACCTCCTGCGTTCTGGATTCTAAATGATCACCCGGTATAAAGAAGCGTACTTTCGTAATTTGCAATTGTTTGTTAACAATGGTTTATTTATAAACAAGTACAATTTTTTTTATTCGTTTGTCGTATTTCAATTAGGCACTTAAATTTTGCAGCGAAAATAAATTCTGGTTTCCCCTTTTATACCAGAATATAAGAGGTTAGTATGATTACCCTTGATAACAAATTAAAAAAATTTCTTTATCAGGGATAGTCATGCTAACCTCCTGGGTTCCGGATTGAAAATGATCACCCGGTATAAAGAAACGTACTTTCGTGCAATTTTTTTTTACTTATTGTTAGTTGTATAAAAAAATAACACACAAACGTATAATACACAACACAGTGTGGAAAGAATATAATTATGACTGATTGTAGGTAGTTCCTTGCGGTCCTTTTTAAATTAAGCTTCCCTAAAGAAGACCGAAATGTCTGAACGAAGGACAACGCAAAACAATGATAAAAATAGACCATTCTTTTGGTTTGCAAACAATGCAGAACGTACATGTTGAAAAGCCGCGACCTTTAACTTCGTTGTACTCATTGTTACATATATAATTATCAAGCTACGTCATTTATTGAAGCACGATTAAAACAGACAAGTCAAGCTTTTTTTTATAAATCAGCGTAAAGTTCTGGGTTCTAATAAACGTTTTATTAATTTACAAATGTAAGGGAAGGATGAAGAGTCAAAAGAACTACTGTCGAATGTGAACACAACAGTACGAAAAACACCAAATGAAAAGTGCACATTAGGATTTTAATGTTAAAACAATTTTTTTTATTAATTAAAGATGGATTACACACATAAATTTATCTTAGGTTTTAAATAAATATCTTAGATTTTACGCAAGTATCGTGGAACTTACGTTCTGTGTATCTGGGAGCAGAACAAAGAGTACCCAATATCTTCGGTTTCACATGAAGTGCGTTATATAATTATCTTAGGATTTACATTTTATGTACGTAAGATAAAGGTAAAGGAAACCTAACATAATTATTTTCGGACAATAAGATAAGATAATTATCTTACATTCCACATAAACGTCTTAGGTTTTATGTAAATATCTTAGGTTTTATATAAATGCCTGACATTTTGCGCAAGTATCTTAGAATTTTACTTTGTACCTAAAAAGACAAAGAAAACTCAAGATCTTTATCTTAGGTTTCACAGATATTCGTTTTAGATCAAAGATATCTATCTTAGATCTAAGATATTTATACTATATTTCGCAAGCATTACGTAATTATCTTAGGATTCACGTTTTGTGTACGTAAGATAAAGGTAAAGGAAACCTAACATAATTATTTTCGGACAATAAGATAAGATAATTATCTTACATTTCACATAAACGTCTTAGGTTTCATGTACATATCTTAGGTTTTATATTCTATGCCTAAGATTTTATGCAAGTAACTTAGAATTTTATGTGTCTAAAAAGGCAAAGAAAACTCAAGATATTTGTCTTAGGTTTCACAGATATTCGTTTTAGATCTAAGATATTTATCTTAGATCTAAGATATTTATACTATATTTCGCAAGCATTACGTAATTATCTTAGGATTCACGTTTTGTGTACGTAAGATAAAGGCAATGGAAACCAAAGATAATAATTTTAAGATACTAAGATTAGATAATTATCTTACGTTTCAGATAAATGTCTTAGATTTTACATGAATATCTTAGGTTTTACAAAAATACTTAAGATGTTACGGAAATATCTATAATATATATAATATAATTTGCATTTGAAATATCTAAAAAGTTTATAAACCTTAAAAGAAAACAAAGAAAACCCAAGATATTTATCTTAAGATTATTCAAAACTCAAGATATTTATTTATATTTCACACGAATTACGCAATTATCTTAGAATTTACATTTTATGTACCTAAGATAAGGACAAAGGAAACTCAAGATAATTACTTTCGGATGATAAGACAAGATAGTTACCTTAACACATAAACGTATTAAGTTTTACATAAATATTTCAAGTTTTACATAAATGACCAAGATTTTACGTGTAAGTTTCTTGGAATTTGCATTTTATGTACCTAAAAAAAGACTAAGAAAACCCAAGATAGTTATCTTAGATTTCAAAACCTAAGGTATTCATCTTAGATATAAGATATTTATCTTAGGTTTAAATAAATGTCTTATATTTTACAAAAATCGTTTGGGATTTCAGTTTCATGTACTTAAGCGAGAAATAAAGAAAAACTTAGCCGTTTATCTTAGGGTTTCATATAAATATCTTAGGTTTCACGGAAATGTCTTAGGTTTCACATCAAATGTCTTAGGTTTCTCATAAATGTCTTAGGTTTCACATGAATGTCTTAGGTTTCACATAAGTGTCTTAGGTTTAATTGCCTTAGAATTTACGCTTCGTATACCTGAGACAAAGATAAACAAAATTTAACATTCGTTTATCTTAGGTTGTAGGATATACTTATCTTATGTTTTCCATAAACGTAGTATAAGAAAATGATGAAAAGTAGTGAAAATTATCAAATGATAGAAAGAGAAAGAGAGAAGTTGGGGAAAAAACGGGAAAAACACAAAGCATTAAGAACTTATTGAAAAAAAAACAAACAGAAATGAAATTAATTGTTCCTTGAGAAGAAATTCAAAAGAAAAAATTCAATAAAATTGATGAAGACTTAAAAGGCATTCTCGTGGTGATACTTAAACAGTACTGTAAAAAAAATTCAAGTATTTCAAGTGACCAGACAGATAGAAAATTGAGCAAGAAAGAAAATGAAAAGAAAACAAGAAAAAAGAAAAGGCAAGAGAATTCCAAATTCCAAATTCCAAATTTAAAGTAACTCACACCTTGACGTAATCGACTGTATTTATTTATTTATTTTTCTGGAAGACAGAATATGACTGCATTTTGTTTTTTTTTTGTTTTTAGTTACAGATACCTTTCTAGATTTATATTACAAAGTATCACAGCCAGTCGTTTTGGTTCCAATTTTCAGGCGGCAAATTTAAACTGACCTCTTTAGGTAGGTAATTGTAATTGCATTTTACTTTTGTGGAACAAAAGAGAAAGTTAGTAGACACCTTTTGTTAGTTTTTTTTTTTACTTTACACGCTATTAGGTTGGTTGTTACATTTATTAAATTGCAGCCAGCCCTTTTGGGTCCAATTTTAAGCGCGAAATTTAAACCGAGTACGACTTCTGGAAGTAAACCTTCCTATTTCGTTTATTTTTTTTGCGAAAGAAATAGGCAAAGGCAAACAACGATCACATTAAGTTAGTTTTCTTTTTCTTCTTTTATATATTACATATTATTATTAGATTGATCTTCAAATTTATGAAGTACCGCATACGGCACCCAGCCATTTTAGTTCGTTTCAATTTTAAGCGGGAAATTTAAACCGACTTCTTAAAATAATGAAAGATATAATCAAGACAAACGACGATCACTTGTTGTTAGTTTTCATTTACTATTAAAAACTTTTTCAGAGCATTGGCATATTGGCTTCAAATTTGAGCGCGAAATTCAAATTAAGATTTTGATTTCAATCACCCCATCTCCTCCCCCCTCCTTCCGTAATCGATTGTTCTTTGTTATTTTATCTTTTCATTTCATTTTTTCATTTCCATTTTTTTTTCATTTTTTCATTTTCATTTTATCTTTGTCGAAGAAAAAAAAGAAGAATGTTTCGTTAGACTTTTTTCCGTTTCGATTGACACGCAGAAAACTAGTCATAATTTTTGTTTTTTTTTAATTTTTTTAATTTTCTCCTCAGTAAAAACAAAAAAACAAAATTCTCTGATTCGTCAATCGGTTTTTTTTGCTTTTTTGTTTTCTTCTTCTCGATGATAACGCGAGAGCTCTCCTCTCATTTGTTACGTCGCTTCGGGTCGTTCAAATAAATACTCTCATTTGTTATTACGTCGGGTCGTTTAAATAAATAAAATGTTGAATTAATTAAATTCGAGTTGCCGGGGTGCGTTCATAAATTATACCTATTGGACTGCAACCTGGGCGTGTAATCGTATCTTTCTCGTTCCCGATTTTCAACGTATCTTTCGTCTCGCTCATCCGGTTCAAGAAATCTTGAGTTCACATTAATTCCATGACAACGGGTGAACTTTGTAATTTAAAAGTTGGGTTGCCGGGATGCGTTCTTAAACTACACCTTGGGATTGATTAAAACTTGGACGTGAAATCGTATTTTTCTCGCTCACGATTTTAACGTACCTTTCGTTTGCCACATCTGCTTCAAGAAATCTTGCGTTTACATTATTTCCATGACAACGGGCGAATTTTTTACATCCCACTATTGAGCGAGCAGGGCGTGAAAAATTCGCTCGTTGTCCTGGAAATGCTGTAAATACAAGACTTCCTGAAACAAATAAGTGAAACGCAAATGTTAAAATTGGTGAATGATCGACTATACGCCATTAGTTTAAATGTCACTATGGATTACCAAAGCACTTCAAAGCCCAGTTTCTCCATCTCAGTTTAACTTTAAGCTTCGCTTTATTCCCGTGGTAACAATTATAAGGACAATTGTTTCCATAGGAATAAAACGGAGTTTAAAGTTAAACCCCAATTGAAAAACTGGCCCTAAGATGCTGTTGAAAAAATTATTCCTAATTGTATGTGTACGGATGTTCTGGATCTTTTAACTTGAAACGATAAGAAAGGCAAATAAGGCCCTTACCTCCTGTAAACACCATCGAAAGAAGAGACGCTTCAGATCACAATCTACAGCACTTGTTGATGGGATAATGGATAAATCAACTCTGCAGAGGCGACTGAACTGTCGATGCTCGCAAAAGCATTATCATGATGTACTCTCCCTTTTAATTAAGAAATTGACACTAATATCCCATTGTCTCGTGAAACAATTATTTCCGTGACGACGTTAACATCAATAACTGTATTTGTTAGTTGTTGTAAATACTGTTCAGGCGAGTTCAAGAACCAGGAAATAATTAGGACTAATCAATTAATTACCTTTTGTTGAAGGGCCTCTCAAATTCTAACACACACTTCTTCGTTTACTGTAAATACAGCCGACTCCCCTATTTTATATAGGCAGATGTAATTAAGATAACGCACCTTATCAGGAAGGCTTTAGTTTCATCTCGTTCTTATTCATCTTGTGCGTGCTATGTGCTATGTATGTATGTATAATAGAACTATAAACGAAATTCTCTGAACTATATTCTACACGAAAATGTGCCACACGTCTTTCGTTTCAATGATGATAAGTCGATAAAAATTAGGAATGACAGTCACTTCAAAAAAAAATAAAAAATAGATGGGTTTAAGTTCTTATCAGTCTGGTGCCAGCTTGAGTGATGTTGCAACTCGTGCTAATTGTTGTAATGAATGTAATTAGTGCTTTAAAATGTTTTGAAAGATAAAGAAAAAATAACACAAAGAAAAAAATCCTTTCTGTCAATGCAACGGAGATTTTTTTCTGCTTATGACTTCATGGATATTTCAACATTTCTTTTTGTGTAGAAAAACAACTTAGAATGATGTAATTTTCGGAAAAACCAAGCGATTTTGGGCGTTATCTAGAAAATCTTACGAAAATGAGGTTTTGGAATTATAAGATGCATTAAACCCAAATCACCCCTGTATATTAAGTTTATTCTTAAAGTAAATTTGGACTTGGGTCAGCAAGTTATAAAAATGTAGGGGTAGGTATATGGAAATATTCATACCATATATATACCATAATATACCATAAGTTGTTTGTTTCGACTCCTTTGTACTCTCATCAGGTTGTCAAATGTCTTCCCCTTTCATTAACCTACTTAATTGAATTGGCTTCCGGTTGAAACTGCGTCACTCAGCTTACTTCTATTGCCGACGTTTCGGACTTCATTGCAGAAGAAGTTCCTCAGAGCTGCTGCTGCTGCTTCTCGTTAGTCTCTCGGATTTTTTCTACTGCCGACGCTTCGTACTTCATTGCAGAAGAACTTCCTTAGAGCTGCTGCTGCTGTTGCTGCTTCTGTTTAGTCGTTGAGACTCAGTCTCTGAAGAACGAAACGTCGGCAGTAGAACAAATCCGAGTGACGCGGTTCCAACCGGAAGCCAATTCAGTTAGGGATGACGCCGGCACAGAAGCCTTCAAGTTAAACTTTAATCTGCTTCTTCTCATTATCATTTCATCTGATCTACATGCTTTTGCTAATTTTATCTTTCGTTTTTTCATCAATTCCTATTCATCCATTGTTATTTCATCTAATGCTACATGTTCTTCTTCTGCGGTATTACCTTCTTCTTGAAGTGTTTATTTATTTTCACCGTTAAGTTCAAACTACGAAATGTTATCGAGATTTTATGAGGCCTTCAAATGCTTTCACTATAAAAAAATGCCGAGAGATTACGTGGATATTATCTAGCTAGAAAACGATAACATTTTTCCCGTTTAACTCCACCTTAAACTATTACTGGAACGTGTACTTTATCACGTATTTATTTTGTAAATATTTTTATTGTTAAGGCTGAAACACATTTGGAGTTCGCGTTCGTAGCTGGAAGAAGAACCTCAAATGTGTTTTAGCTTTCACTCTCACTCTTAGCACAGTATTGTTATTATTTTTTTAATGGGGAGTTATCCGTTTTCCTTTTTGATCCAGCACACTTTCATGCAGTATATAGTACTACAAAACCTTATTAAAAGCAACGATTCTGATTTATACCACGCGTCTAGAAAGTGACGGCATCACAACGCGCGATGAATATTAAACGCGCCGATAAATAATTGCGGAGAGGCGATAAAAAAAACGCACGGAAGCGGATGTACAGTTACTTCCACGTGCGCGAAATTCCGCCGTCGAATCATGAATTTAAATCGACTTGCATTTAAAAGGATTTACCGGCACTGCTGATTTTATCATGATGCGTTCTGATAAGCAATCAATGAATGAAAGAGTATGTAGTATCAATGTACTACTGAAATATTGAATTATTTTTGATAAAAAATTTGCATTGATATTTTTAGGACAGCTACAATTTTAGGATTACAAGCAATAATAGATTACAGTGCCTTTCAATATACATAATTGAGAGTTGTAAAATAACAGACCTCCTATTATAGTCATAAAACACATTGCGATCGTTAACACCTGATAATCTCACCCCCAATTTCACAAAAATTATTTAATCACTGATTAACTTAACAGCGTGATTAAAGCCTGTGGTTGGTCGGGTGAAACAATGTAATTCGTTGTTTCAAATCTATTGTTAACTTCGTCCAATGACGTTCCTTAATCAAAGAATTAAAATAATCTTTGGTTAACAATTTTTGTGAAATTCACCGTTAATCATTTTACTGATTGTTAGTATAACAAAAAGCTTTTTTATTTGTTTCATACCCTCTGTCAGTATAACAGTTTATTATACTGAAACTTACAAATTTTGAAATCATAGCTTCATCTTGATAACTAAAAACTTTAAAAAATCAAAGCTTTTCACGGTGTGAACACTTTTTTTTTAAAGAGGTAAATACGTGTTTCGTCAAGAAGCGAGCATCATCAGGGCTAAACTGAAAGTGAAATCGGTGTGAACCTTCCCTCCTACTCGCTAAATTCTCTGAAATGAAAGGGATGCGTCCCTGACACTCGAAGCAGAGGCTCGGCCTCGCCTCTATTTGTCACAAAAAAATTAATATTTCCATCGACCCCCCTTTCAAATGTCAAAACTCTGGTCGTGCAACGGGGCGGGGCGTCTTAAGTTGTATCAATTTCTTAAATTGTTGGTTGTGATAAAATTCGTCGGTTTTCGTATCAATCTAACTTGTTACTTTTACACAATTTTTATTTTTTCTTTTACTCGATTTCATATGATTTGGTTTTTTTTTCCTGTCCACTGATCATTTTTTGCTTTTTGTTTCTCTTTTATTTGATTTTATTTGACATAATTTCTTAATTATCACTATCAGTCAATCGTCTTTTATTTATTTTCTCGACTTTATTTTATTTGACAAACCCGTCGACTGATCACCCATTCTCGTTTTCTCTTTTATTCGATTTAATTTATTTTCGTTTCATTCGAGGTCTTCATCGACTGCGTTGGGAACCCCCGCCCAAATTATATCTGTTATGCAAAGATATTACAATTCAATAGCAAATTTCTAAATGAGTTATAAAATTACAAATTAGTTTTGAACGCCCCTTTCTTTTTTTCGTTGTTGCTTTGATTGTTTGAAAGAATGGTCTCGTAGTAGTTTCGAATTTTCCTTTTTCTCAGTTTTTTTTATATTTTCTTAATTCGAAATTATTACGACCGTCACTTGATTTTCTTTCTCATTTTCTTCTTTTCTTTTTGAAATTATTTTTTTTTGTTTTTTTTCGTTCCGATTTTCCAAGAGACAAAAGTGTTCTTCTTGTTTCTTTGTTATCTATGACTTCTACGTTTCCTTAAACTGAATCTTTTTCGGGAGTAATTATTATTTATTTATTTATTTTTATAAATTAGGCGTTAAGTATAATTAGTGGCCTAATAATCAAACATAAATTACATCTTAACTGCATTCGTCATGCGTCTTTTCTTGTTTTCTTCGGACATTTTTATTTCGTAAATGTCACGTGTGATGTGTCACAGTGATTTACCTCTTTTTGTCTTCGAATGTTTACTTTTAGTTTTTTTTTTATTAGGAATTTTAAATCTAGCATTCATTTTAAAATTTTATTTGTATTATGACCGTCATTTGTTTTTCTCGCTTGCTTCTTTGGGATTTTCTTTTCGTTTGAATTGAGCTTCTCAGACATTGTTTTTCTCGCTTGTTTCTTTGGGATTTTCTTTTCGTTTGAATTGAGCTTCTCAGACATTAAATACAATTTCCTTAAAAATTTCAATTATTCTTCATTTCTATTGCGCTTCTCATCATCGTAAAGGTTTTAATTTTTTTGTTTTGTTTTTGATTTCTGTTTTTTTTTTTGTACTATTTCTCATTTTGTATCTTTTTAATGAAAATGAAAAAAATAATCGCATTTGTGCATCGATCTTGGGGATTAAATCGTACATCGTCGTAGTGATTGCTAAATGTTCGTACGAATACGATTATGATCGTATGATTGGCAACATTGGATGGCAGTATGACTACATCTCAGTCTTACCAGATCGGAATTTTTTTTTTAAACAAAGTACGAATGCTGTAACCAATCATGTATTTCATACAGAGAGCAAGTATGATAAATGAAAATAAATAATTAACAACAAAGTATCAATGCTTTGACTTAATTATTTTAAAATAATATAGGTTATGTTGCGTTGTAAAGAAATAACGAAGAGCTTAAGCAGCGACATCCTGCGATCGCTTTTTAACTTGACGTTGCATTAGAATGACAAATTGAAGGCAAAGAAAAACGATTTGCAACAAACTTAAAAAACAAAATAACAGTGAAGAACTAATTTGGAAATCCAAGCGCTCCTCTGATTATTTCTGAAAAAAATGTGAACTATAAAAACAGATTAAGAATAAATCTCTCTCTCTTTTTTATAAATCAAATCACTCGTCGTTGATGACGTCAAAATACGTGTTTCCGATCTCTGCTAATGAGAAGGAGACACTATTTTATTGCAGAATATATTTTGCGATAAACCTGCTTCTGTATAGAGTGTAAAGGCATTTGAGTTCAAGAATACGTTATTTTGCGAAAATAAAATTGAAAAAATTCGAAGAAGTCAAAAAAATAAATAAATAAAGTCTGACGACATCGTTCCACATTCCGCAAGTGACCGAAAGTTATTCTACACTTTTATTTATTTATGTTTGATCCAAGCTACTGCCCTATTAAATTAATGTATCAATTCCAAGACACCCTCCCTATAGGTGATAGAACAATCATAATCAGAGTCCCAGTTTTTCCCCATTCTCTCTTACAGTATCCCCGGCAATTGCCCAAATTTATTTTATTTTATGAATTATATTAAAAAATATTTACACAGGGTGATTCAAAATAAGTTGTGTTAACCACAGAGAGTACACGAGATCATTTTTTTTTCTTTCCTTTTTAGCTCTCAGTATTTAGTTTATTTTTAGGTATCTTAAGTCTTAGGCATTTTTTTTATCTGGTACAACTCTTTTTTATTTAAGGTTTGGGTTGAAGACCACACTAGTGAACCCCGCCCGACTTTACATTTTGTATTTTTTTTGTTCATGTATGTTTAATACCTAAAATTCCTGGGAAATAAAGACGTTTATTGTTATTATTATTATTATTATTATTAAATCAAACGAAAAAGACTGAAGACACGGGGGATCTAATACGTAGGGGCGGTTTTTAAAAGAAAAAAGTTTTCAATCTTTAACCGGACATCGTCAGGACGAAGCTGTCAAACAACAGTGAAACGTTGAGTGTTTATCCCAAAGGTTAAAAACTGATTTCTTACAAATTTCATCGGACAAGTAAGAATCGACTTCAATTAAAGTTTTTAAGATAAAATGCATGAATGAATTTTCAGATATATGTAGGTTGATTGGTGGGCGCTGGTGCATCTGTATTTTGACAAGAGAGCAGCGAACCCTCGTGGAGTAGAACGAACCTTGAACTGAAGCTGTAAAACATTCTCGTTTATGAACTTTTCCGAAAAAAAAAACGTGTAACGCCCAATTCATTCATGCGAACTTCGAACTTATGTGCGCTTAATAAGAGAAGAATTGCGATTATTTTTTTCTATTTTTGATTCGAAGGTGGTTGGTTCTTGAAATGTCTTTGATAAATTTATTTTTTGTAATTTCGTAATTGCACTTGCATTGACCTAAGCAAATACGCTCGACACTTATTCTGAATCACCCTATACATTACAAAATCTTATTTCTTATAATCATGTTATCGACTTCGCCTTTGCATTCTTTTACTTTCCCGAAATTATACTGTTAAACTTGACACGCGATTATGTAACTTGTATTTCACGCTTAAAACGGACGCAATTTTCTGGAATGTGATTGGCAAGTTCCTGGCCCATTGTTAAATTTTATTCGCTAATAAAACGGCGAATTGCACACGCAACGTATTTGCGCCGCCGGTAATCTAAAAACACGTGTTGATAAAACGCATCACTTTTTTTTTTTAACACGTCACACCTAAATTCTTATCGTCACATTCAGTGCACGAAAGTGATTCACACCGCATTTATTATCGCAATTATTAATTGTGAAACATCAAATTTATTAAATAAAATTAAAAATCTGTGCGGTGATTTGTTGAATTTTTTTATTAACGCAGTGTCCCAAAAAGCTCGTCTCGTGTGAACAGCGGCAAGTGCGTCGCGACGCTTCCAGTATAAACAAAAATGAAGCAAATTAATTTTTTCCGCACGCACGGTGCGTTTGTCCTGCGCAAATTCTGCGTGTTGCAAGAAACGCACGCGTGGACGTGGTGTTAAAATTGCACGTACGTACCTCGGACTCTTCGTCGGCGTAGTAGACGTCATGCTCTCAGATGATGTTGTTATTGATCGGTCCACAGAAACAGCCCCTGCACATGCACCAACTAGTATCGTACGTTAGAGATTCCAGTTTTTCACTGAGCACGGGGTGGGCTAAGTTCATACACCCTTCCGCAAAGTCGTAAGCATGCGCCGCCCGCCGGGAAATTCGCCAAAAATTTTCCGCCGAAAGAACACTACTACGTATTTGAGTCGCACACTCACGGTTGCTCTTGCTTAAGGCTGCACCTTTATTAATCCAATTTATCGACGGCTTTATTGATAATATTTACTGCACTCTACAGGAGAGAACCTCACACGACTAATTACTAAAAAATAATTACCTTTTGTTCAGGCAGGGAAAATACGTAAACGTGATTTGAAACTCGTTGTAAATACGAAAATTAAGTTACATACTTTTTGGATGTATCACTCAATAACAAATTAGGGTAATAACCTATGATAAAAGTCAAGAAAGTGCGTTAGTGTAAATTAAAATATCCAATTTGGAATTCTTTGTTCTTCAAAGTATAATGAAGCATTAGAAGTAGGCCCTTGTATATTTTGGCCATGGCTTTCCCTAATACAGCACACTTCACAGTTTTTACCATCTATAGCCTATGCTATTCGTTCACATGGAATTCCTATGATTTCTGTTTTAGTCAATTACCGGTGTATCGATATAAAAATTCATAAAAAACTATTTCCACTATGAGAAGCAAACCTATACATATAATTTAAATAGGTCCCTTTTTATACTCTGCAAAAAAAAATTAATCCAAATTTTTATAATGTACGGACAAGTGGGCGTACCGGTTGTTGAGTCAAAATGAGATCATACAAATTCAATGAGAACAAGAATGACGTACATACTTCGCATTGGCGTATAGCGATCTTGCATGAGGAATCGAAAACCAGAGGGCCTTTCAAGCAATAACAAGAAAAAGTTGTCAACACCTATAAGTCATTTTAAAATGACTTATACTTAAAATGACAGTAATTTTAAAATGACTTATAGGTATTGGATGGATCAGACAGCTTTTTTTTGTTGTGCCTTGAAAGGCCCTCTGGTTTAGTTTAATCTATTAACAGAAAAATTTAAAGGACTATTCACAAGGGTGATGCACGACGTAACATCAAAAGGAAAGAAAAACTCAATTAATTGGACGATAAACATTTGTAATGAATGAGACTTCGCTTTCTCTTATTCTAAAGAAGAAGTCCGTCCATCATTCCCAGTTAAGGGTTACGTACACTACTGTCGAAAAGTTTTAAGACGAAAAGCAGTAAATCTGTTGGAATTTGAGCCTTATTGAAATAGCCCGTCTGAATTTAGAATCTTCTGCATTTGAGCCTCCCCGTCCTATTTCTTCTCTTCAATTTTAGTTATTTTTAATTCATTTTAATTTTGAAGAGAAGACAAAAATTTTAAAGAGAAGACGAGCTGTTGTTAAAGTGAAGAAAAAGGAACACATTGACATTCCCCCTACTTCGTCAATTGCGGATTCCTCCTCCTTCAGTGGTGCGGATTCCTCCTTCTTCTTCTCTTCAATGGCAGATGTTTTTAATTCGTTTTAATTTTGAAGACTGTCGTGTCATTGAAGAGAAGAAGAAAAGAAGGAAGCTTCCTCTGTCGTTGGAATGAGAAAGAGGATTGGTATTCTCCCTCCTCCATCAATAGTGGATTCCTCCTCATCGTTCTTCCCTTCAATGACGCGAATTCCTCCTCCTTCATCTTCTCTTCAATGGCAGATTTAATTTATTTTAATTTTGATGACAGTAATATGAGGAAAATTACAAAAATCGAAATCGATCTCTAAATTAAAAAAAATAAAATAAAGAGAAAAAGGGGGAATACCAATCTGTGCCTTTCTTTTTTCTTCAACGACAGATATTCTTAATCAATTTTAATTTTGACGACAGCAACCCGAGGTCGCTAAATTAAAATTTACGATCAAAACCTCTCGTTTTTTTTTTAAATTTAGATTTTATACCAGTAGCAAGTAATAAGCCTGGCAAAATAGTAAGTAATGGTGGTTCATATGAAAGTTTAGAAATTCATAAAGTTGTCGGTTCGGTAGCTCAGTGGTACCGCGTTGAGATTACAAAACCAAAGGTGCAGGGTTCGAATCCCAAACCAAGCAAGACCAAAAAAAGAATAATTAAATTTCAAGACGTTTAAAAACTACACTCAAACTGATGGCTTGTCTTATAATCCATAATATGACACACTCTGTGAAAAAAGGTCGGATTTTAACAATCTGGTAAATAAAATAATTAAAATAGCAATCCTAACTGTATCACTAAAAATACCGAACCTAAACAACACTCTCTCTCTCTCAACGGTTTATCTAAACAACGCAGAAGAAAAAATGATAAAAATGAAGAATAGGAAAAAATTTATATGAAACTGGAACGAAACATAAAAAAAAATTTTAAAGGAAAAAAAAAAAATTTGATTTGAAAGGACAAATAGAGTAGCAAAGTTAAGGTAATAGGAATATTTATCGAGGAAGATTAGAAATTATAAAGAAGTTAAGGATACCATAACAGCAAAAAAAGAAATACAAGAAATACAGAAAAACCGAAGAAAATACAAGCACCACAAAAGTACAAAGTACAAGCAATACAACTGCGTTTAGGCTACAGGCCTGAAGTACACTGATCAATAAAAGAAATGTCTCCTTCCTAAATATTAAACTGCGACCTAATCTCTACTAAGAAGACTGACAAGTAAATTAAAAGTATTGAATAACAGAATCAGGATTAGAATGATCAACTAAATGCAGTACTATTTTAATGAATTATTTCATGAAAGATTTTAGAAGCATTCTTCGTATTTCTTGGATAAAAGAAAAACTATTAATAAAGAGAATAGCATTAAATAAGCCAGCAGTTGAAAAAACATTTTTAATGAAGAATTGGAATGTTAACTACTAACGGAAAGAAGAATTTTTTTGAGATGGCTTTTTGTATATGTGTGTATACCAAATTGAAAATTACATGAGACAGAAAACAAGAAGAATTGTGAAGACAATAATTACATGTAGATACATGCAATCAAAAAATGTTTTCCCAAAAGCTTTTTCATTCTATTTCTTGTCCTGTAATAGATAATGAAGAGGAATGCGAACGTTCCAAATAGAAAATTTTTGTTGCAAATCGTTTTTAATTGCAGTGAAAACCTCGAGCAGCCTCTGTACAGCTGTTTCAGCCCTGTTTGGGGCTTCATCAGCAGAGACGTAGCTTTTTATCTGTTCCAAATAGAGGAAGTAAAATGAGGAAGCAGAAGAACAAAACAGACATCTACTTAAAAATAAAGACAATCAGATACTTGAACGAAGAAGATAAAGCAGAAAACGTAAATAAATTAATTTAAAGATCATTCTTTCTTATTGCCAGTATAATAATAATTTATTTTCGTTTCTCTAATTAGATTTGTCTATTATCTTGTCTGATTGTACTTTTTATCAAAGTATTTTATTTTTACGCTGTAGCACGTCTGCTCGAATTGCAGTGGGGCCCTCAAGCATCCTTTGTATACCGCTATTTCGGCTCTAATTGGGGCCTCGTCAACAGAAGAGTAGGTCGACAAACTCCACCGCAATCCGAATGACTTGCCCGATTTTAAACCGAGCAGACAACAACTTAAGGCGCGCTCTCATTAATTCTTCTTATTATTTTCTGCTATGAATAAACATTTCTCTATCCAATTGTTATTCCTATGCTTTTTATATCTCTAGTTTCTGTTCGTTTTTATAGTTATTCTTAGATTTATATCTTTAACCAAGGGCATCGAGCCAATTATTATTCCTATGCTTTCTGTCTCTTTTTCTATACAGTTTTTGTTTGTTTTTATAGTTACTCTTAGATTTATATCTTTAACCAGGGGCGTCGAGAGGCGTCGCCAGACACGGGAAAAAATATAACTTGAGCCCTAAAGTCTGTAGGAAGAAAATGATGAAGTTCGAGCTCCTATGTGAGGGTTAATATCCGGGCCACTGTTAATCTCGGGCCCGGAAAATTTCACCTTCACTCCCACCCCTCTCGACGACACTGTCTTCAACTTATTGAAGTACAGTCAAAATCATCATTTATTATGACACAAGGATTAAAAAAATCTCTTGCACTAACAAAACTCTTCATTTCTTATCCGTCCTTTTTCTTATTTTAATTTTTTTACTTACGCCGCTTCTTTATTTTGTTTCTTCCCTGTCACCAATTCGAAGAATTGAAAAATATAGTGTATTATAAGTTAATTAAAATTGCAGAATTTTATTTTGTATTTGCCAAAAAAAAAAAACTGAACAATGGAATATTTATTTATAAAAAAAAGAAGTTGCGACAATCATTTTTTTTAATCCTACATCCTGCATGCCAGGATGTAATTTATCGCATAATTGTTCCTTGCAGCCTTGATTTACTTGCAATTCATCGCTTTATCAATTGTTGCGCGTTTTTAATCGTGTTAGAGAAAAAAATAATACTTTCCAGTTCCATAGGCGTGTGAGGTTCTTTGCCCAGTCAATCAAATATAACCAATCAATTAGCAGGCCTGTTTGAAAATCGTGTCGATTTGATTAAAAGAAAAAAAAAAGAAACTTCGACTGTGGCTTAGCCGGGGGAGAAAAAATAAAGAAAATTCAGCAAACGATTGGCGAATACTCACATTATTGTGTTTACGACGAGACGAGATTTTCGTGTTAAATGTTAAATCAC
This sequence comes from Prosopocoilus inquinatus, assembly GCA_036172665.1. Classification (NCBI taxonomy): domain Eukaryota; kingdom Metazoa; phylum Arthropoda; class Insecta; order Coleoptera; family Lucanidae; genus Prosopocoilus; species Prosopocoilus inquinatus. The sequence goes on from CM069873.1 coordinate 8,970,983, forward strand.
AGCACTGCACGTTGCGCAAAATTTGCCGCAAATATGAGTATACAATAATAAACTTTCATTGTTATCATTATCGGGTGTCCTTCCTTCGTGCAGTCGTCTCGCTTTAACATCATCCGCGTCGATCGGCACATCCGGAATGACACTTTTTCAAGGCGCAAAAGGCGATTACTTTTAAATTGGAAATAAACGAGGCCCTGAATGAAGGTATATAAAGTCCAAACCTTATACGGGATACTCTGAAAAACAATTTTGTTAAACCCTCAAAATTTTCAAAAATCTTGTTACAAATCCCTTTTTTTTCTCTTTGCTCGATTTAGTCACGATGACCCCCCCATATATGTTTCGTGATTGGAATTGGAATGCATACACCAGACTCTTAAATAAACAGTATATCTGTTGATTGAAAAGACCAGCAAAAAAAAACTTCACAAAAAATGTTAAAAAAATGCACGTTGCCCTTACAAAAAACAAGAATAAAGAATGTATAGTTTAATAAGCGAGCAATAATAATTTTGTGGTGTTATGCAGAGAATCGAAGTCGTAAAGTCGTAAGACTTGACCGTGAACCAATAACATACATTTGCACAGATGATCATAATGACACTTTTTCAAGGCGTAAAAGGCGATTACTTTTAAATTGGAAATAAACGAGTCCCTTAATGAAGGTATATAAAGTCCAAACCTTATACCGGGTACTCTGAAAAACAATTTTGTTAAACCCCCAAAATTTTCAAAAATCTTGTTGCAAATCCCTTTTTTTTCTCTTTGCTCGATTTAGTCACGATGACCCCCCCCCATATATGTTTCGTGATTGGAATTGGAATGCATACACAAGACTCTTAAATATACAGTTGATTGAAAAGACCAGCAAAAAAAAGATCACAAAAAATGTTAAAAAAATGCACGTTGCCCTTACAAAAGACAAGAATAAAGAACGTATAGTTTTAAAAGCGGGCAATAATAATTTTGTGGTGTTATGCAGAGAATCGAAGTCGTAAGACTTGACCGTGAACCAATAACATACATTTGCACTGATGATCATGAAAACAGTGCGAGTGTACTAACTACTATGAGATTAATTAAAAGCAATTACGTTTTAGAGGTCTACATAAGTGAAATGCTTGTAGGAAACGAACATGAAAGAATGACTTTTGGCAGCCTTAAAACATATACCGAATGTGACAGTTTTATGTATATCATGCATTTGATTATATACTGACTTAAAAAATAGCTTTTAATTCACATTAACATCCCAAGTAACCACAAATAATGCTTTATTAAATTCTTATAGATGCTTATAAAACATTTTAGGCTTTATTAAATTCTTATAAATGTTTATAAAGTAGTTTTGGTTACTTGGGGTATTTATAGGATTGGTTCTCGATTATGTACAAAACTTAAAACGTAAAGAAAAAAAATTGTTTATAAACAAAACAATTAGCTTGTGCAACTTACCATGCTTCTTCGGTATATGCGCAACAACTGATGGACAACTCCATAATGGCATTCCCTAATTTAAAGTTACGGCGCTTTAACAGTTTCCTTAATGAATACTCATTGGTTAATTTCGTTTAATATCTTGCCTTTTTCTTTCGGCCAGGCAGAATGAACCGTGCGACCAGTCTTAACAGTGCAAGAACAAGACTTATGTAATACAAGTAACTTTATATGCCTCGAGTAGGTAATCAATTTACGAATTGCTGAAGGCGACTGTTTAGTTGAGATTTATTTATATTTCTTTATTTTTTTTAAATAAAATTGTTAAGTATACCCAAGGATATTTGAGATAATAAAAAATCACACTAAGAAATCGTCTAATGTTATTATTATCAATGATATGAGCAACTCCCGGATAAATGTATTTTAAAGCCACGCTCCGCCTACTTTATATTACCTACTTTTATTAGAGTCAGCGTCTCTCAGAGAATTATAAATTAAAAATAAAATTAGCACTCGCGCCTGTGGTTTAGTAATTAAAGAAAAAAAAAGGATTGTTGAAATCGCACTCTAAACAAGCAAATATTCAACGGCTAAGAGAGAGAAAGCGTGGTTGACTGTTACAGCGTTTTAGTTTACAAAACAATCAGTCCAAGCGGTTTCAATCTTTGCGAGTGCAAGATTTTTGTTAAGATTAGGAATAAGCGACGTTCTGCTTCTTTAATAAAAAAAAAATATCTGAAACCGCACCCTGATTATTACTAGTATGGCCAAGTTTTAAAACCTGCGTTGCCAATCAATGATTAACCTGCAGTTTAGGCTCTACGTTGAACTTTATACAAAAATGCTAATTGCACAAGAGATATTTACTAATTTGAGATTATTAAAAAAAAAACGACTAAAGACTACCTATTAAATTCTTCCAGCCGATTATTTTTCTGCTGAATGCATTCATATTTCTTGGTACGTGGACTTTAAAGCATTACAATTTATAATTACAACAAATAAGTACGCCTGCATATTTTTATTTATTTATTTTGTGTCTAGTGATATCCAAATTTGAAAATTCAAACAAATTAATGTTATTACACCCTGAAGTATAGACGACACGCATGACGCAGGTGTGATCATGGGATTATTTGCATAGCTTTCGAAAACGACGAGCTTTTCCAAGCAGTTTTTACATGCCACCGCCTGAGTGGGTAGGCAACCGTAATATCGCCGGTGTATTGAAGCAAAAAACCTTCTGCGTCTTCCACAAAATTAAATAATTTTTATAAATAAAATAAATAAAAGTACTTGCGGTCGCTAATTTACTTAAGACGAGCGTTTAATTAAAAGGCAGATTATGTGCGATTTTATTTAAACCGAGGGGTGCGTAATGTTATGTATAAAAAAATATTTTTTTCCCAGTTTAGTATAAGGCAGATACATTTACCCACAGCTTAAAATTTGTTCGGGTGCGCTTGTTTTTACCATTTAATCTCATGTAAAAAGAGAACATGGAAATACATTCAGAGTGCTCCAGAGTGGTGAATCGAAAACGCACAAAACTTAAAAGACTAGGGCTTAGGAAAATAAAATTGATAACAAAATACTGAATTCCATATTTGAGTGCTGCTCTCATATCGGAGTTCTAAACTTTTCTGTTTAGAAAGAAAAGCGTGATTCGTTAGAAAAAGTTCATGAAAAGATGTAAAAAGAAGTGTCCTTGATTTGGAGCCTTTTAGTATCAGATGTGCCTCGCTTGTCGTCATCCTCTCGCTTACATAATCTAAGAGAAAATCAATAAATTTGAGGTTATACCACTGACCAAACTCACGGGTATTTTCGGTTGCCTGCCCATTAGGCGATGCCGCGAAACTTTTACTATCGCAAGAAGTTTTTTTCTAACGCTAAATTACCTCAGTGAAAAGTTTACTAAAGTGATCTGATTTCAGAAGCTAAGAGAACCTTTTGAAAAGAGGAAATGTTAAAAAACAGGAGTATTTTAAATAGAAACTGGGCGCGTTCATCCCTTGGTAGAAATGGTCGCATTCAGGTGAACACAACAACTGAGTTACTCACTGAGCAATGGGCGCGTTCAGCGGACGCTCAGCGGCTGAGTTGTTTACTCAGCAATCGTATGTGATTGGCTCACAACCAATCACAAACGACTGCTGAGTAAGCAATTCAGCCGTTGAGCGTCCGCCGAACGCACTCAATATTATTGAATTGATATACTTTCAAGCGCTGTTGCCAATCTAGGGATTCTTTTGGAATTTCAAACAAGTTTTAATAAATCTTGACCTCAACATGTCTGGTGATTTTTTCATTTGTTGGTAAGTCAGGCCTCTGCGACCGTCGTCCATCTTCTTAGGCGTCTGAAGAAGCTGTCAAGTACACAGCGAAACGTCGACTAATTCTCAATGTTTCGAAGTGTCCGCTACAAAATAATTACATATATGCTCCTATTACGTAAATATTTTTATAATCTATCATGATATTTTTGTATTTGTGTAGATCTAAAAATTTAAATTTGTAATGTTGGTGACACTGAGAAGGAGTAACGTTGGCAAGATGGTGGCGCGAACTCTGGCTCGATGTGACGTTGGCGGAGAGAAGAACGAAGTAAACGCAAATCTAATTAAATCTAGTTTTATTTAAGAATCCTCGGCTATCATATTATTACAATTAAATTGCGAAATAAAAATCAAGGCGTGACGGAACCTCTTCAAGGCGCCATCTCTTGACCAAAGAGAAAACTAATTTAAAAGACATGCAGTGTGAGTTGTTACGGTTCTCTATTTTCAAAATAACATTTAACAAAGTTGAAGCAGATTATATTTTTTTATTAAAATCAGCCATAAATACTGATCGGAATTATATATTTTGTTAGGATTATTACGAACGAGGCGGCAACGAGCGTGTGTGCGTTTACACGTCGCTGCAGCGTTACACGTTTGCCGCCTCGTTTGTATTTAATCGAACAACATAGATAATTCCGTTCCCCGGTCATAAAAGACAAATCACGTTCTTAGAAAAAGCAAAAAAAAAAACTGAAGAAGGAGTGATCAGTTGGAAGCAATTCAAGATTGAGATCAGAATAAATAGTGCGCAGTACGAAAATCCTATTAACAAACAACAAAAAAAAGAAATGTATTTTATCATTTTTGACAATTTTTTTTTTTTTGCTTTCCCCTTTCTGTGAAGAATCCTACCTTTTCGCTGACTATTTATAGGCAATGCAATCTTAAATATATTTTTAGCTTAAGAAAAACTTGAGCCGAATGAAACACAACCGGAACAGTTTATTCATACAAAATGAACAACGAAGAAGCGGCTGTCATTCCCAGGCCGACGATCGTGCGAGCGAGAGTGACTATGTATACTTCCCTCCCTCGCCGTCGATACGGACAGGCAGCAGCAACTTCGCTTCCTAAGCGCGCCACATTCAAATTCAAATTAAGCGCTAACAATATTTTTTTTGTTTTCTTCTTAAACCATTTGTAACTACCGTCATTATACCGGCAATCAAATGCAATAGACGACGACTATAATCAGTGAGAGAAGATGAGATATCATATGTTCGAAAGACGTAAGAGAAGGAGGAAAAGAAGCAAGATTCCGGCGTTTGAGTCATCATCATGTTTGCAAATCAAAACTAGTCCTTAGTTAATTAACTGCATTGTGATAAGTGGTAGGGTTTTTTTTATTGCACGCAATCTTCGTCAAAACGGGTTAAGGCAGAAACACATTTGACGTTTGCTTTCGCAATTAGTCGCGGTCAGGGTGGGTCAGTGTTTGACGCGTTCTTTCAAATCTTTTATTCTCCCTTATAATAACGGCAAATTTGTGTGTATTACAAGTTGTTAGCGGTCCAGATTGACTAATATCCGTAAGATCAATGTAAATCAACTAAGCTCAAAACTGCGACCAACTGCGAACGAGAACCTCAAATGTGTTTCAGGCTTAAATTTTCTACCTTTTATTTTCGTTACGAAACTAATACTTATTGATAATACTTTTTGCCTTTTCCTTACGACAGTTTCTGATAATACCGTTTTCTACTGACTTACACTATACAGGGTTACAACTAATTAAAGGACCACCATGGGGATCTCGTAAACTATAAGAGAGACAAAGATGGTTAAATTACAAAAAAAGGTTGCGCTATTTTGGAGCCTATCAAAATATTCAAAAAAATCATTTCTACCTCCGTTCGTTTCTGAAATATCTTCAAAATACTGAAAATTGTAATTTTCGAAAATCTCGAATATCTTCCTTATTTACTAAAATAGAATCATAAAATTCGACATTTTTATGTTAAATTCGATGAGAAATCTAATAGAGTCCGAAGAAATAGGTTAGGATTGACAGTTTCGCAGATACGAGCGTCAACTGTCTTTTTTCTTATGGACGCTACCTTGGGTATTCATACCACGTGATACAAAAACAAAGTCTGAATACGACCACATGACACACTTATGCTTTTGTTTTAAAATAAAATATCAAGATGCTACAAAAGATTTTGAAAAGAAAATATCTAGTAGGCGGATGCGTGTAAGCATTCAGAACTAAAATTATTATTAAAATAATAAATCTTACTCAATTATGGCACTTATTTACATTTTTACATTAAAAAATTACTGTTTAACAAAATCTCTTAGTAACCTAATGTTTTGTTTCAAAACAAAAGCACAAATGTTCGTATTCAAAAATTTTCTCTGCATCACGAACATCTAAGGTGGCGTCCATAAGAAAAAAAAACAGTTGACAGTCGTATCTATGAAACTGTCAAACCTAATCTATTTCTTCGAACTGCATTAGGTTGTCCATCGAATTTAATATAAAAACACTGAATTTTATGATTTTATCTTAAGAAATAAAGATGTTCGAGATTTTCGAAAATGAGAATTTTCAGTTTTTTGAAAATATTTCAAAAACGAATGAAAATAGAAACGATTTTTTTGCATATTTTTTTAGACCTAAAGATAGCGCAACTTTTCTGTAATTTAACCATCCTTGTATCTCTTATGGTTTACGAGATCCCCATAGTGACCCTTTAATTAGTTGTAACCCTGTATACACTGATTGTGAGTGCGCACTCAGAGCATCTCCATCTTCTTCTATCCTCATATAATAAAATGAGTTGGAGATACTCTGAGTTCGCACTCGGTGCGTCAATACAAGACGCTCTAAAACTCAGTGCTGCGCTAAGGCATATGAAATTTCGAAATAGTTAAGGACGTTTGGGTTGAAAAAAAAAGCTTAATAATTACGACTCGGGCATTTGGTCTTTATTTTTTTTTAATGACACTGTACCCTCAAGAAAAATATTGTGCATCCAAGGATCACCAACCGCATTCCATTCTTCCTCCATAACAACTTAAGTGACGTCCGTAACCATGGGCTCTGCAACACTCGTCCTTTTCGGGGTCGATACGACTGCAGACTTGGTCGCAGGGTCCAACACGGACGGCTTCGATGGTGCTGATTACCATTGCAAACGCAACGAGCAAAAGCAAGACGGTCATCTTGTTGAAGGCAACCATTGTCGTTGTTGGAAGAATCTGAAGAGATAATTTCGAACTGAACAGACGATCTTGCAGAGAACAGCGAGTGTTGTTTTGTGAAGAATCGAACCTTTTCGCTCACTTTTTATATCCCACGCAAAGCAATGTCATCGTTGGCAAATATGCAATAAGAGACTTCAATAATGAAAAATTCGGTAGCTATGTTGTTTTTTCCTTTGAAGAATTCTCGTTGGAAAATTTAAGCGATGTCCCTGTTGCAAAAGAAATTTGGATTCCGTGTAAAAAAAATTCTTACTCTGCACGAAAACGATGGAAATTTATTTGAAAAATGCAAAACAGGGAAGCTTAACATCACGTAGCAATTTCTTACATTTACCTAGAAATTTTTATTGTCTAAGCGGATGCGAACTTCTTACACAGCCGAATGTATCTACATAGCTTTAAAAAAAATGCCTGAACGGTCCACAGGGTGGTTAGAGAATCGGTTTCGTTAACGCAAGCTCATGGGTTCGAATCACACCCGAATTAATCCTCGGTGGTGATCGCTATTTATAAGAAGTATTTTTCAGTGTTGAAGGCAGATGGGGCCTATTTCCGAGAAAGGCAGAAAATTATCGCAGATCGCAAAATCTAGTCCTCATACAACAGATGTTACTCTTGGAATAAGCGCTGGTCGGAAAGGTATACGATTTGTTAAGGGAGTATTAAGGAGAACTATTTGTTTATTTGTAGAGCAAAGTTTTTTGTGTTTTCCTTTTCAACTCGGAAATACTTCTGTATTTACGTGATTATACATAGATTAGGGGTTGCCAAGCCCTTTTAAACATCGACCCCTTTACAGAAAAATAAAAACTTCCATCGACCCCCTTTCAAATTTAATTCTTCTTCCTTATTTGTTTATTTGTAGAGCAAATTACTAAGGTTTTTGTACTTTCCTTTTCAACTCCGAAAATATTTCTGTATTTATGTGATTATACATAGATTAGGGGTTGCCAAGCCTTTTTAAACATCGACCCTTTTATAGGAAAATAAAAACTTCCATCGACCCCCTTTCAAATTTAATTCTTCTTCCTTATTTGTTTATTTGTAGAGCAAATTACTAAGGTTTCTGTGTTTTCCTTTTCAACTCGGCAATATTTCTGTATTTATGTGATTATACATAGATTAAGGGTTGCCAAACCTTTTTAAACATCGACCCCTTTACAGGAAAACAAAAACTTCCATCGACCCCCTTTCAAATTTAATTTACAGTAGGTCTAGAATGTTAAATTTGAATTTTGTTAAATTGTGACATTCCGTTATTTATTTGACAATGTTTTCTTTTTAATTATAAACCCATCGCTTCTTTTCTTTTCTCTTAATTCGATTTGACTTTATTTCACATTTGAATTATCAGTTTAATCCTCTCTTGTTTTTTTTCTTTTATCCAAAGTTTCCGTTAAAGATTCATCTACGTTCATGATTCGACTCGATTTAGTTTTACCGAATTTTTATTTCAGTCTTGTCTTCATCATCGTTCGTCTTTTGTTTTGTTTCTTTTCTTACTTATTTAACTTTATTTAATTCAGTTCCTAATATAATCAATTAATCGACATTTGCTTTTTTTTTTCTTAGTCGTGTTCCGACTGTTGTTTTGTTTCATTGTTTAATTGTCGTGTTCTTTCTTTCTTTTGTTTGTTTTTATTTGACGTGATTTTGTTTTTTAATTATCATTCAATCGTCTTTTGCTTGCTTTACACTTTAATCCCGTCGCAATTGATCGTTATTTTTGTTTTCTCTTTTATTCAATTTTATTTTTTTTTGTTTTTCTTTTCAACTGACGTTTTATCATCTTGTTTTTTGTTTTTTTTTCTTCTGTTTCATTCTATTTGATATTATGGTTTTTATTTTCCAGTTATGAGTTGATCGCCTTTTGTTTGGATTTGTTTTGCTCGACCGTCGTCGATCGATCGCCATTTTCGTTTCTTTTTCTTTTTATGCGATTGACTTCATTTTATTTTATTTTTTTAATTATTAACCCATCGTCTTTTTCTTTAATAATATTTACAAATTCGACTTACTGAATTTTACACATGAAAATTCATCCTATCTTCATCGATGATTATCTTTCTTTTTTGTTTTACTCGATTCGACTGTAATTTGGAAATGTTTTTGCATTGATATGATCAATTAATCGTCTTTTTTATTCGAGTTACGTAAGCAATGACAAGTTAATAAGTCAATTATTTGTGTGTAATAATTTATTTCTTAAACTTGTATTATTGAAATTATTAGATCAATTAAAGTACAGTTAAGTTTATGACAGAAAATTGTACAAAATCCTTTTTTGGATTTGACGACATTATAACCTAAAAACGTCGTACTGTCAATCAAAGCCGGATACTATCTAGGAAAAAAGAGTGTCTCGTTATCTGTGTTCGTCATTGTACAATATTTAATTCAAATTTGTTTAACATTATTTGTAAATCTTATACTTCTTTTTAATAAACTATTCAGGTAGACAGAGAATATAAAACAAATAAAAAAGGTGGTTTCGATTTGCAAACATGATATGAAGACTCAAACGCAGGGATTTTCGTTCCCTCCTTGTCTCGCGCATACCTGACACATGCTAAGTGTCTCACTTACTCTCATCGATTGGAGCGGCTGCAGGGGTCAATTTGTATTTTTATATTTGTAATATGACGAGCAGGTTAAAAATTGCACAAAGAAGAAGAAAGAAACTTGCATCTTTAGAAGGTTAATATTTACAATTGCATTTAACAGAGCAGCGTAATAAAATCTCAAACCAGACTTTAAGACTGGGTGTGGATAGGGGTTTTTGAACTCGAACACGACAACAACCACCATCGCATGCATCACCTATAAATAGTGAGGGAGAAGGTACGTTTCTTCACAGAATAAAACTTATCCTCTACAAGAGTGTTTGTTTCGTCCATATTCAAATTCTTCCATCGACGACAATGGCTGGCATCAACAAGACGACTATTTTGCTTTTGCTCGTTGCGTGTGCAATGATTATCACCACCACCGATGCCATCAATAATTGGGTTCGTGTTCCACCCTGCGACCAAGTCTGCAGTCGTTCCAACCCCGAAAAGGACGAGTGTTGCAGAGCCCATGGTCACGCATTCCATGCAACTTGTTATGGTGGAATGAATTGCTACCGCCGTTAGTGGGTCATGGTATGCCCAAAATATTTTCTTTTTTGATAGTGTTGATTAAAAAATAATAAAGACTGTATACTCGAATCGGAAATCTTGAACTTTTTTCAATCCTAAGATCCATATTGGGACTGGCGAGTAGCTCAGCGGTTAACTGGCGGGCACACACAGTGCAAGTTCGAGTCCTATTCGATCCATGGTTGCCTGTGTTTGTCCAAAAATATTTTACCCAGCTTTAATTAACTATAGTAACTGCAATTTACAGTTCAGCAATATTCTTGCGTAACAATTATATTGTGTCTTGAACTATAGTTTTTGAAAATCTATTATAAAAGTGTGATACTGACACAAAGTGACCGTATTTCTCTGAAAAGAATTTCCTAAACTATAACAGCGATCGGCCATTTCAAACGAAAAAACGGAGCAATTTGAGATTTTCTTTGGAAAAAATACCTTATTTTTAAGTATTCATAATATTTTATTGGATCATTTTTATCGATGCGAAAATACTGAAGATACTTTTACCTGCGTTCAAATTTCAAGTACACGTAAGAGTTAACAATTAAAGACAATGACGTACGTAACGGACGGGACATTCCGGGATTGTCCTATCCGTTTCGTAAATTATTCCCGGCCTTAGTTTGTACGAATAATGTTATAAACTAGCCTGTACAGTTTTTTTTTCAAGTCTTTGTCAGAATATTTAGCTAGGAGATCAAACATTCGCGATATACTTTTAATTAATCAATATTTGACCAAAGCTCTAACACGTTAAACATCTTCTATATCTTCCAATAAATCATAAATATCATCATCCGTAATTCATCAATCCATTATTAATAAAAAAATGAAAAGGTAACACAAATGAACGAAAATAATATAAACACTGTCGATTTCTTCACCTCTTGATAAATTTATCAGCCAGATAATGTCCCTGGAAAGCATTATCTCGATACTGATTTCCTAAGATATTATATGGCAGATAAATTATTATTTATTATCAGGAGATAAAAAAAATTGGGGCTTAATCAGATATTAAACTAAAGCTCCGCCGTGACTAAAATATAATCATTGACTAACGAGTGATTAACGATAATACACCTTTAAACATGTCTATGAATAAGTATTCACAACAATTAAACTAGTGACACGTTAGTAACGTTTTAGTAATGACTAAAACTGTTTATGAATACGGCTGGAAATTATTTAGTGGAAATTAAATATTGGAAACTCTGTTTCTAACAAAAGCCGAAATGTTATGGATATCCGAAATCAAATTAATCAGAAAATTGAGTACATATCACATTTTTAGTTAAAAGTGTAATTGGTAATTCCGGCGCGAGATGTCGCCACTTGAGCTGTAATTGGTAATGTTACGGTAACATTACCGGTAAGGTAGCATTAAAAATAAATTACCGGTAATTTAACAACACTACCAATCAGATAATCACCCTTATGCTGTATCCATTTACGTTAAAAATAACGTGACGTTATCGACGAGTTTACGTTCAAATTCCTATTTGAAAAAAATATATAACAGCACGTTATCTTTAACGTAAATGGATACAGCATACGGCCGATTACTTACTTCTGCTAAGCTAAATGAAACATGGAAGGCAATAAGGACTTTTGGATTGGATTGTCTTGGGTTTCAAATAAGAATTTTTGGGTTAGAAAAAAAATTATAATTACGACTCGGGCATTTCGTCTTTATTTCTTGCACCCCAAAAGAAAATACTTTGCGTACAATGATCACCAACCGCACTCCATTCTTCCTCCATCACAACTTAAGTGACGTCCGTAACCATGGGCTCGGCAACACTCGTCCTTTTCGGGATCGATGCGATTGCAGACTTGGTCGCAGGGTGGAACCCGGACCGCTTCGATGGTGCTGATTACCATTGCAAACGCAACAAGCAAAAGCAAAGCGGTCATCTTGTTGAACGCAACCATTGTCGTTGTTGGACGAATCTGAAGAGATAATTTCGAACTGAACAAGTAATCTTGTAGAGAACAGCAAGTTTTGTTCTGTGAAGAATCGAACGTTTTCGCTCACTTTTTATATCCTACGTTGGGCAATGTTAACGTCGACAAATATGCAACGAGAGATTTCAAAAATTAAGAATTCGGTATGTTGTTTTTTCCAGTGTTCAATTATGGTTGGGGAATTTAAGCGATGTCCTATTAGGCCTGCGCCACACCTGTCCAGTAAATTTTGTTTCCCATACGCATGCGCAACGCTTCACGTAAGATAAAATAGAATGCAAAACTTACCTACATCGCTACATCGTCGCTGCGTACAAGTCGCAGGTGTGGCACCAGCCTTAAACGTAAATTACAAAAATTTGACCTCGTTGATATCCACATATACTAAACACGCGATCGTGTTATCATTTTTATTGGTTTTCTTTATTTATTATTATTTCATTTCGTTGTTCAGTGTGTGTTCATTTCTAGAAACAAAAGAAGTAAAAACAGAGGTCAGGCGAAAACAATTTCTTTTAATTTTTTCTTTCGATTCATGATTGTTTTTTTTTTTTTGATGCGTCCTCATTTGTTCATTTTGCATTGTTCACATTCGCTGACTGCCGATCGTCTTTCGTTTTCTACAGTTTTACCATCACAAAATATTTCTTTTTGAAATTTCGTTTTTGCAAAGAACTTTCGTCTTAACCACATTCTTGTTCGTTTCGATTGTCTTTTGTTTTTATTTTTTATATTTATTTTTTCTTAATTCTTTTCCATTTAATGAAGTAAAAACAGAGGTTAGGCGAAAACAATTTCTTTTAATTTTTTCTTCCGATTCATGATTGTTTTTTTTTTTTTGATGCGTCATCATTTGTTCATTTTGCATTGTTCACATTCGCTGACTGCCGATCGTCTTTCGTTTTCTACAGTTTTACCATCACAAAATATTTCTTTTTGAAATTTCGTTTTTGCAAAGAACTTTCGTCTTAACCACATTCTTGTTCATTTCGATTGTCGTTTGTTATTTTTATTTTTTTAATTTATTTTTTCTTAATTCTTTTCCATTTAGCTTTTGCCATGTATTAATTTATTTATTTCCGTTTAATTTCTTTGTGCAGTGTGCTCAATTTTAGAATCAAATGCGGTGTGCGGTGTATTCATTTGTAAAATAAAAATGTTTTTATTTTGTTTTTGTGCATTGGTCACATTCGGAGATAGTCGATAGTATTTTGTTTTCTCCAGTTTTGTCTTCATAGTAAGCGGAAATGTTTTCTATTAGCAGTTAGTGCAGTTAATTTTTTTTTAAAAAGAATTCGAGGATTTTCATTTTCTTTTTTTAATTTTTTGTTGTTGTCTTGTAACAGCAGTTAAGGTCGCGCAGTCATTTTTTTTTTTATCTAAAATTGCGTCCGAATGACAAATAGTAATCGGTTTGTCAGCTAAAATGTCACGATGGTCAAATCACGCCATTGCCATCGCGGCGAATTCTGAAATGCAAAAAATTAGTTTTGATTGCCGAGTATCCCCTAGACAGTTATTTTGGCTGTATTTAGGGCTTCCTCAGCAAGGGAGTAGTTCGTGAACTCTAAAAGTGTTTGTTCGTTTCTGGGAACAAAAGAAGTAAAAAAGAGGTTAGGCGAAAATAATTTCTCTTAATTTTTCCTTTCGCGATTCGTGTTTTTTTTAGCTTTTTCCATGTATTATTTTATTTATTTCTGTTTCTTGTTTTTTTTGTGCAGTGTGCTCAATTTTAGAAACAAAAGAAGCAATAAACTTTCTTTTCATTATAATTATAATTTTATTTCTTTATACCATAAAATGTCTTAATTCCATTTTTGTTTATTTTGTTTAGTAAGTTTCGCCTGCGCGTGTTCATTTGCAGACAACCGATCGTCTTTTGTTTTCTCCAATTTTGCCACCACGCTGTCAAAAAATTTCTTTTTTTTTAAATTTCATTCTTGTTTTTAGGTATTTCACGTTTGACGCGTAGTTTAACTTATTTGCGAAACAAAGTGAGTAATCAATAATAAATGCCTGGTCTTTTACTATTAATCGTTATGTTCTTAACAATGCTGTACTTATTTCATCGATTTTGCAGTTTGAATTTAATTTTAATTAAACCAATTGACAGGACACCCTGTTTGGTTTGGTGTGGTTTTATAATTAGAAAAGAAGTGACATTGTAAGATGTTTCGATCTTTATTTAAACCATTCGTCTTTTTAAATGCTTGTGTGTTCAAGAATGAACGAACTCTGTTAACATAATTGAATCGGTGAGTGCATAATCGTGTTCAGTCCAAATTTACTGTGTTGAGCAAAAACAACAAATAACTTTCTCTAGATTTTTATTTTAAGTAATTATTGGCTTCAGGATACTTCAGATATCTTCATCTGAAAGAATTTTCAACTTTTAATTCACTTAAAATAAAAATCTAGAAAGTTATTTGTTGTTTTTGCTTTGTGAAATTGTGTTTTGTGAAATTACTTAAAAGTGACGCTTTTAATTAATTTCTAATTACTTCAAACCAACCGGCTAAAACTCAGAGGGTGGCTTAAACGATAGATTTCGATCCGTGCTTTAATATTCTGCAAACAGAATTTTTATGCAAGTTCTCTGAGAAAAGTTAGGAACATTTGAAATTGGTACTGTTTCAATGATCTGAGAGTCACTTTTAATTAATTTCTAATTACTTCAAATCAACCGGCTAAAACTTTCTGAAGGCATTATTAAATAGATATGTATGTTTACTTTATGACTAAGTGAAAATTTTCAGTGAAAGCAATTGTTTTGGTGCCATTTATGAATAATGACTTATGCTGGTTTAAATAGTCGTAGTTAACTTAATATCAAATATTTTTTCAGTTTCTTCATATAAGGGGTATCTACACATTATACTCTTTGTAATAGATTGAATATTATTGATCTGTGATCGTTATTTTAGCGGTGGTAGCGTTTTGAAATTTCATAATTTTATTGCTGGAATTTTATTGCTAACTTCTCATCGGTGTCTGTGAATAAATATTCACAACAACTAAACTAGTGACAAGTTAGTAACGTTTTAGTAATGACTAAAACTGTTTATGAATACGGCTGGAAATTATTTAGTGGAAATTAAATATTGGAAACCCTTTTTTTAACAAAAGTCACAATGTTAACAATATCCGAAATCAAATTAATCAGAAAATTGAGTACCTATCACATTTTTAGTTAAAAGTGTAATTGGTAATTCCGGCGCGAGATGTCGCCACTTGAGCTGTAATTGACAATGTTACGGTAACATTACCGGTAAGGTAGCATTAAAAATGAATTACCGGTAATTTAACAACACTACCAATCAGATAATCATCCTTATGCTGTATCCATTTACGTTAAAAATAACGTGACGTTATCGACGAGTTTACGTTCAAATTCCTATTTGAAAAAAATATATAACAGCACGTTATGTTTAACGTAAATGGATACAGCATACGGCCGATTACTTACTTCTGCTAAGCTAAATGAAACATGGAAGGCAATAAGGACTTTTGGATTGGATTGTCTTGGGTTTCAAATAAGAATTTTTGGGTTAGAAAAAAAATAATAATTACGACTTGGGCATTTCGTCTTTATTTCTTGCACCCCAAAAGAAAATACTTTGCGTACAATGATCACCAACCGCACTCCATTCTTCCTCCATCACAACTTAAGTGACGTCCGTAACCATGGGCTCGGCAACACTCGTCCTTTTCGGGATCGATGCGATTGCAGACTTGGTCGCAGGGTGGAACACGGACCGCTTCGATGGTGCTGATTACCATTGCAAACGCAACGAGCAAAAGCAAAGCGGTCATCTTGTTGAACGCAACCATTGTCGTTGTTGGACGAATCTGAAGAGATAATTTCGAACTGAACAAGTGATCTTGTAGAGAACAGCAAGTTTTGTTCTGTGAAGAATCGAACGTTTTCGCTCACTTTTTATATCCTACGTTGGGCAATGTTAACGTCGACAAATATGCAACGAGAGTTTTCAAAAATTAAGAATTCGGTATGTTGTTTTTTCCAGTGTTCAATTATGGTTGGGGAATTTAAGCGATGTCCTATTAGGCCTGCGCCACACCTGTTCAGTAAATTTTGTTTCCCATACGCATGCGCAACGCTTTACGTAAGATAAAAAAGAATGCAAAATTTACCTACATCGCTGCATGGTCGCTGCGTACAAGTCGCAGGTGTGGCGCCAGCCTTAAACGTAAATTACAAAAATTTGACCTCGTTGATATCCACATATTGTAAGTAAAATGCGAATAATTTGTGCATAATATGTACTGACTGTACAGTTAAAAAAAATGGTATTTTTTTTACTAAACACGCGATCGTGTTATCATTTTTATTGGTTTTCTTTATTTATTATTATTTCATTTCGTTGTTCAGTGTGTGTTCATTTCTAGAAACAAAAGAAGTAAAAACAGAGGTCAGGCGAAAACAATTTCTTTTAATTTTTTCTTTCGAATCATGATTGTTTTTTTTTTTGATGCGTCATCATTTGTTCATTTTGCAAATTTCGTTTTTGCAAAGAACTTTCGTCTTAACCACATTCTTGTTCATTTCGATTGTCGTTTGTTATTTTTATTTTTTTAATTTATTTTTTCTTAATTCTTTTCCATTTTGCTTTTGCCATGTATTAATTTATTTATTTCCGTTTAATTTCTTTGTGCAGTGTGCTCAATTTTAGAATCAAATGAAGCAAATAATATATTTTTTTTTTATTATAATTATTTATTTCTATTTCATTTCTTTGTGCGGTGTATTCATTTGTAAAATAAAAATGTTTTTATTTTGTTTTTGTGCATTGGTCACATTCGGAGATAGTCGATAGTATTTTGTTTTCTCCAGTTTTGTCTTCATAGTAAGCGGAAATGTTTTCTATTAGCAGCTAGTGCAGTTAATTTTTTTTTTAAAAGAATTCGAGGATTTTCATTTTCTTTTTTTAATTTTTTGTTGTTGTCTTGTTACAGCAGTTAAGGTCGCGCAGTCATTTTTTTTTAATCTAAAATTGCGTCCGAATGACAAATAGTAATCAGTTTGTCAGCTAAAATGTCACGATGGTCAAATCACGCCATTGCCATCGGGGCGAATTTTGAAATGCAAAAAATTAGTTTTGATTGCCGAGTATCCCCTAGACAGTTATTTTGGCCGTATTTAGGGCTTCCTCAGCAAGGGAGTAGTTCGTGAACTCTAAAAGTGTGTGTTCGTTTGTAGGAACAAAAGAAGTAAAAAAGAGGTTAGGCGAAAATAATTTCTCTTAATTTTTCCTTTCGCGATTCGTGTTTTTTTTTTAGCTTTTTCCATGTATTATTTTATTTATTTCTGTTTCATTTTCTTTGTGCAGTGTGCTCAATTTTAAAAACAAAAGAAGCAAGAAACTTTCTTTTCATTATAATTATAATTTTATTTCTTTATACCATAAAATGTCTTAATTTCATTTTTGTTTATTTTGTTTAGTAAGTTTCGCCTGCGCGTGTTCATTTGCAGACAACCGATCGTCTTTTGTTTTCTCCAATTTTGCCACCACGCTGTCAAAAAATTTCTTTTTTTTTTTAAATTTCATTCTTGTTTTTAGGTATTTCACGTTTGACGCGTAGTTTAACTTATTCGCGAAACAAAGTGAGTAATCAATAATAAATGCCTGGTCTTACAAATGTTTTACTATTAATCGTTATGTTCTTAACAATGCTGTAATTATTTCATCGATTTTGAGGTTTGAATTTAGAAATTACATCTGTGTGAGTGATACATCGGGGGGGAAAACCGTAATTAAATCAATTGACAGGACACCCTGTTTGGTTTGGTGTGGTTTTATAATTAGAAAAGAAGTGACATTGTAAGATGTTTCGATCTTTATTTAAACCATTCGTCTTTTTGAATGCTTGTGTGTTCAATAATGAATGAACTCTGTTAACATAATTGAATCGGTGAGTGCATAATCGTGTTCAGTCCAAATTTACTGTGTTGAGCAAAAACAACAAATAACTTGCTCTAGATTTTTATTTTAAGCAATTTTTGGCTTCAGGATACTTCAGATGTCTTCATCTGAAAGAATTTTAAGTTTTTTAATTCCTTAATTAAAACCTAGAAAGTTATTTGTTGTTTTCTCAACACAGTAAATTTGGACTGAACACGTTTTTGCACTCATCGATTCAATTACAAGTTACCGTAAATAAATAAATACTGTAGACGTAGCCTGAGAATTTTTTTACATCATATTACAAAACTGACTTCCATGGCAACAAATAAACCTGATGTACGCATTTATGTTCTGCATATTTGAAAAAAAAAAAGAAATCAGTTTTGCTGTTGTAAAGGAAATTCGTGTTCCACGTAAAAGAAATTCTCGCTGTACATGAAAATAACACTAATTTATTTGAAAAATGCAGAACGGCGAAGCTGAACACCGCGTACCAATTTTTGTAGCGTAGTTTTCTAGAAATTTTTGTTATTTAAAAAAAAAATTTGTTGCAAATCGTTTTTGATTGCAATGAAAACCTCGAGCGGCCTCTGTACAGTTGTTTCAGCCCTGCTTGGGGCTTCGTCAGCAGAGACGTAGCACGACATTCCCACTGCAATGTCAGAAGGAGCAAAAAGCGAGCGTAAGATGTCGCTGTTTTATCTGTTTATTATTTACGCTGATAAAATTTTCACACTGCCGAATGTAGTTTTTTTTTTTTTTTTAAACACCTGAACGGTCCAGTGTTTAGAGAATTGGTCTTCTGAAATAGCTTAGAATATTTTTATAACCTGTCATGATATTTTTATATTATAATTAAATTGCGAAATAAAAATCAATCAAGACCTACAGGGTGTGGGCGAGTTACGGTTCTCTATTTTCAAAGTGACTTTTAACGAAGCTAAAACGAATTCCAAACATTTCTTGAAATGTGTCACAATAAGACACCACGTTATTAGAACAAGAAAAAAAAACTGAAGAAGGTGTAATTCGTTCGAAGCAATTGAAGATTGAGATTTGAATGCAGGATTGCATAAAAGTTTTAAACCAAGATTAATTTGAATCTTAAGTTAGATTGTGACAGGCGTGTTAACGCGCAGCATATCATGTAATCACGATCTAAGTTAGGCTTAAATTTAATCCAGGTTTACATCGTATATGCAACCCACTCTTCAAGTATTTTAAGTTAAATTAAATTGTACGCTTTAACCAGTGGCGGCTCGTCGGCGTGGGCAAGGTGTTTTACTGAGATTGCAGTTGAACTCTGTGACGGAGTTTTCAAATTGTTTCAACTACTCCTGCTCGTCATTCTTTTAAAATCGTATTTCCATTTATTTACTGTTATTAGAACATGTTAAACGATGGTCTCTTTTATAAGTATTTTATCTTAACGAGATCATTGGCTTCCATTGAAATGAGATGAATGACCCTCGGCGGGGACTCTTGGAAGTGCTGCGATTTTTTTTTCTGCAACAAGGAATGTGATTTCTGATTACATCAAAATTTGTTTACCTTGACCAAACAAGTTTCGATCAAGATTATGTTATTCGTGTTGTAATTCTTAGTTAAGAAGAGTCAGATGATAGTTATTTCCATAAGTAGCAGCTGTTAATGTTAAATACTTAATTATGCACTGTATCTTATGTTTCTATAATTCGTCGAACTTTTAAAGCCTTGTTACGAAATCCAGTTTTATGATGTGTTTAATAAATTTACTAAAAAAAACATCCTTATAAATATTCATACTTCATAACTTGTATATTTTTAGATTTACGTATAATAAAATATACAAAAAAAAAAACGTGTAGAATTTTATAGACGATCCAAATTTGTTGATCACGTACAGGGTGTTTCATTTGAAATAAAAAAATTGCATCCACCACCATTGTTTTGATTCATCCTGTATAAACGAAAATAATTTTATATTGTCGGCCTCTAAAATCCAAAACTTGAAACTTTTTTTTTATGGTAACGTAGTCTTATTGGTAATGTGGTTTTACCAAGAAGTAACGTATACTTTTAGGGGTTGGGTAGCGTAGCCAGAATTAAGATAAGACAAGAAACATCAAGTCCATATCAGTATAAAACACACTTACGTGTCAGATACAAGAAGCGGACATGAGTTCACGCACTATAATCAGTATATCGATGAACTGACGTTATCGGAAAATCTATCGATATTTACATCTCAAGATGACTTACTTTCCGGTGTTGCGTGGACGACTGACGTAACTCTGTGTTCTTGAAGCTCTCGATGATTCATTTTTCTCCGTTACCGCATTGGTAATGTGGTTTCACCAAGAAGTAACGTATACTTTTAGGGGTTGGGTAGCGTAGCCTGAATTAAGATAAGACAAAAAAAACATCAAGTACATTTATTATCAGTATCAGTATAAAACACACTTGCGTGTCAGATACAAGAAGCGGACATGAGTTCACGCACTATAATCAGTATATCGACGAACTGATGTTATCGGAAAATCTATCGATATTTACATCTGAAGTTGACCTACTTTCCGGTGTTGCGTGGACGACTGATGTAACTCTGTGTTCTTGAAGCTCTCGATGATTCATTTTTCTCCGTTACCGGATTATGTAATCATGTGCAAGGTTATCGATCAAGGTTTTTCTTTGCAATCTATATTCTCATCCTACTTTACATTCAATTTGAATTTTTTGAAATATTTCATGAAATGCTTCAACTTGAATGAAATACATAAATTACAATAATTTATTATTTAGTCTATTGTCTATTTGATTACATATCAAAAAAATTTCTGTCGCCTACTTTTTTGACTGCCGTCAAATAATTCTTACGTATTTCCGCCTATTTCTAATAAATAGAGATCGGAATCACATACTTTGACGTCATCGATAAGACTTTTGATTTGCACAGAAAATTATTTTTCCGGAATAATCTGGAAAGAAGCGTCCTACGACTGGTTTGCGCCAATTATTCATAATAGGGCGGACAGTATAACCAACTTACCAAGTTTCATATTTTTTTTGTAGAAGAACGTTAAAAATCCAGATTTGACGCTTAATAATATGTAATAATAAATTAAACTCGACAAATTAAACACGTGTGAAAGAAAGCATGATTAAAAAACGGCAAGATTATTAAATAGAAAAGGAACGTTTGTTTTTGTTTTTTTGTTTTTTTGTTTTCAGTTTATTTATTGTTTTGTATTTTTTCTTTGAATTATTAATCAATTTACTCTACTCGCTTATTTTCTGTATTATCTGAAATTGTTTCTCGATTTTCGAAAATACTTATTACGGTCGCTATTTGTCGTAAAATGTGCGATCGTCATTTGTTTTTATTTCTCTTATTTTCTCATTGAATCATTTTTTTTTAATTTTCGTTCCAATTTTCAAACTGAATATTTAAAGTCCTTTGGTTTTGTTGCTCCTGTATTATGATTATGCTTTGTCTTTCTTTGTGTGCTCCTTTTTTTTATAAATTTCGAATTACTGTAGTGTTTCTTTCTTTTTTTTTCTTTATCGTTAGGAATTCTTTTTCTCAATTGTTTTTTATTTTCAATTTTTACCATTTTTCATAAATTAAATAATTATAATTTCTTTTTAGAAACTTTATTTTCTCCCGTTTTGATTGTGTTTCTCGGTTACCAAAACGTTTTTCGCTTTGTTCTTGTTTCCGTTTACTTTTCTAGTTGTTTATTTTTTCTCGCCAACTATTTCGATTGTCTTTTGTTTTCCTTTTTGCTTTCCTTAATCCATGAATTTCATTTTGAATGTTTACCATCTTGAGAATTTTTAAATCGAGACTTTTTGAGTTTTGACGCGCACGACTAAATGTAAAAGAAAAGAAAATTTCGCCTTCGTCCTCAAAATCCAAAATCCACCCCAAGCAAACACACGATTCTGAAAATGAAATCGTACACAGTACCAAGACTATCAAGTTCTAAAATAATCGTGTGGATGACGTCAAAATATGTGATTCCGATCTCTGTTAATAAATCATTTTCACCGCATGAAAACACTAAGAAATTCTTTCCCCCCGATTTTTAAATTCAACTGTAAATATGTGTATCGAACAGTTTATGTTCTATGCGACAGTTGTTCAAGTTCAAATCATGCGCAGACGCGCAGACACTTTTCACGCGGCAAATTCAAAATAAGTTTCATGAAATTTCTGAATGCTAGGAAATATTTCAATGGAAATGAAATTTTTGCAAAATAGCACTGGTACTAGAAACAGTATTGTTTATCTGACAGATATCGAATTGTAACATTAGATGCAATTTTCTCGGACAGCGTAAACGTATATAGATATTTCATTCGAGACAAAGTCGAATATAAAATCGAATAGGAAAATCAAATACTTTCAGACTTTAAGGAAGCTTTAATTTAAAGTCACTTTAAGAATAGGGAAGCAAATGTATTTTTTTAGGTTAAAGTAACTTTAAATTTAAAGTCTGATTATAAAAACGGCCCTAAGGAAGCTTTAATTTAAAGTCACTTTAAGAATAGGGAAACAAATGTATTTTTTTAGGTTAAAGCGACTTTAAATTCAAAGTCCCTTCATGAAATCGGCCCTTAGGGTTGAAAAAAAAGTTTAATAACTATTCTATTTGGTCTTTATTTTTTGCATCCCAAAAGAAAGATATGACCACTAAACGCATTCCATTCTTCCGCCACGACAGGTCACGTGATGTGAGTAACCATGGTCTCTGCAGCACGCATCCCTTTCGGCGGGGACAGGGCTGCATAAGGCGTCACAGGCTGGAACATGAACCGCTTCGATGGTGCTGGCTATCATTGCAAACGCAACAAACAAAAGCAAAACACTCGCCTTGTTGAAAAGAGCCATTCTCGAATTTGGAAAATGAACAAAACAAACACTCTCGATTTATTCTATGAAAAATCAAATCATTTTCGCTCGCTATTTATAAGGCACTTGTTATTGTCGATAAATATGCAATGAGAGAATCTAAATACGGCATGTCGTTGCGTCGTTGCGGTTGGAAATTCCAATTTCGTGTCATATTAAATACAGGTCATAAGCACGGTCCGGGAAATTCCGGATATTCTCAGAAAGTATACGATTTTTTTTTTTGCAAAGATGCGGCGGGAAGGTTAGGTGTAAAAAAGGCTACTTCGACGAACATCTTAATGAAAAACAGAAGTAACTAAGTATCTTTGGATTGAGTTGGAAATAAAGACCTTTGGGTTTAAAGAATTTAATAATTACGATTCGAGTATTTTGACTTTATCGATCCGGGAAATTCCGGACATTCTCAGAAAGAATACGTTTTTTTTGCAAAGATGCGGGATGGTTAGGTGTAAACAAGGCTACTTCGACGAACATCTAAATGAAAGACAGAAGGAATTAAGAATCTTTGGCTTGAGTTGGAAATAAAGACCTTTGGGTTTAAAAAATTTAATAATTACGATTCGAGTATTTGGGCTTTATTTTTTTTTAACCAACACTACACCAAAAAAAAAAAATGTGCATACGATGACCACTAATAGCAGTTCATTCCACCAATACAATGTCTGTGACCTTGGTAACCATGGGCTCTGCAACACGCATCCTTTTCGGCGGTGACAACACCGCAGGAACCGTCACAGGCTGGAACACGAACCGCTTCGGTGGTTCTGGTTATCATTGCAAGCGCAACAAACAAAAGCAAGAAGGTTGCCTTGTTCAAAACAGCCATTGTCGAATTTGGAAAATGAACAAAACAAACACTCTCGATTTATTCTCTGAGAAATCACATTTTCGCTCTCTATTTATAAGGCAATTGTTATTGTCGATAAATATGCAAATAATGAAAGAATCCAAATATAGTATGGTTTTGCGGTGTTTCCAGTGTTTAACTTACGCTTGGAAATTCCATTATCACGTCACTTTAAATATACAGGTTATAAGCACAGTCCGGGAAATCCCGGACACTCCCAGAAGCTATACAATTTTTCTTGCAAAGATGCAGCAATTGAGTTAATATCGAACAAAATTCATGTGGAGTAAGACGCTCACGTCCGTCTGGAATGTCACCAGCTTCGTTTATACATGTGCGACTGACCTCGATGATATGCACCTGTTTTCTTTTTAACTCCCCATTGTTTGCAAATCGAAATCGCAGCCTTCAGTGAATTAATCGTTTCTTGTTAGCGTGTTTTGTTCGAGCAGTTAATACCTAAATGACACGCTGGTAAACTTATTTCTTGTTATGAACGAGTAATCAATAGTACTTTTGCTATTTGTCTTTATCTTAGTTTTTTTTTTAATTATAAATAATAAAAAATTATCTGAGGGTGAGGTTCAGTATATAGATTACCCTTGTAGCCTGTTCTACCACCTAAAACCCTGACAAACATAAATCGAACGTCTTCATCCTTTCGTTCCTTTTCTATTTGATTTTATTTTATATTTGAATTATCAGTTGATTCTCCATTTTCTTCAAAATTCGTCAAAGCTCTTGATTCCATTTGACTTTATGTCAGTTTTACGGAATTTTTATTTTAGTCTTATCTTCATCACCGATCGTCTTTTGTTTTTCTTTTTCCTTGTTCCACATTATTCAATTCGGTTGTTAATTTAATAGATTTCATTTGAATTAATAATATAGTCTTCCGTGCTGTTTGCGGGTAATTATTTAAGTTATTGTTGAAGAAAAATCTTCCGACTTTTCTGCAATAATAACAAACATAGATTTCATTTGTTTTGTTCTTATTTTATTTTCAGAAAAAAGACTATCATTTAATAATTAAAAAACAAAACAAAGTCAACTCGAATAAAAGAGAAAACAAAAAAAAACACGATCAATTTACTGGATTAAAGTGTAAAATAAAATTCAGGTTGAGTAAATGAAAACAAAATGCGATCAATTGATGACCAAAAACAAAAAAAAAAACAAAAAAAACGATCAACTGATAATTAAAGAGAAATATTTTAAAAAAACAAAAACAATA
This sequence comes from Prosopocoilus inquinatus, assembly GCA_036172665.1. Lineage (NCBI taxonomy): Eukaryota > Metazoa > Arthropoda > Insecta > Coleoptera > Lucanidae > Prosopocoilus > Prosopocoilus inquinatus. The sequence continues at coordinate 8,995,988 of CM069873.1, forward strand.
ATAACGTACATAGATTTCACTTGTTTTGATTTTATTTTGTTTTTCCAGAAAAAGGACTATCATTTAATAATTAAAAAACAAAGCAAAGTCAACTCGAATAAAAGAGGAAACCAAAAAGACACCACCAATCGACGGGATTAAAGTGTAAAATAAAACTCAGATGAAGTAAACGAAAACAAAAGGCGATCAATTGATGACCAAAAACTAAAAAAAACGATCAACTGATAATTAAAAAGAAATTATTTAAAAACACAAAAACAAAGGACGATAAATTGATGCCTTTTATTTTCTCCGATAAATTATTTATCAATCAAATGTGAACTTTTATTTTTGTTTTTGTTTTTATCCCATTTGACTATTTTATTTTTAATTATCAATCATTAATCGTCGATTGTTTTTGTTTTCGTTTACTCAATCTGAGTTTATTTTACGCTTTAATCCCGTCGATTGATCGCAATTTTTGTTTTCTTTTTGATCCGATTTGACTTCCTTTTTTGTTTTTTGATTACTTATTGATCGTCCTTCTTTTAATATTCGCAGATCAAATTTTGGGTCAAAACAACAAAATCTGTCACTTTTAAATCAATTCCACTTATTGTTAGTTTTACACAATTTTTTGTCCTAACTTTATCATCATCACATCTTTTATTTTTTTATTCCTCATTTGACTTTATTTTACTTAATTTTTAATATAATCGATTGATCGTCTTTTGTTTATTCTCGTTCGTTTTAAGATTATTTTATTTTACGTTTTAAACTCGACGATTGATCGCCATTTTTAGCTTTGACTTTATTTTATTTTTTAATCTTCTTTGTTTTTTGATCGCCTTTCTATTTGCAGATAAAATTTTTTGTTGCTCGTCAGTTTTTACGTCGATTTGGCTTATTGAATTTTACAAAAATTATCTTCATCGACGAAATCGACGATCGTCTTTTGTTTTTGTTTTATTTGATTTCACTGTATTTTAGTAGTATTTTTATTTTGATCATCAATTGAAAGTCTCTTTTTGTTTTATTGGAGTTGATTCAAATTTATTTAATATTTACTTTTGTTTTATAAACTATTCAGATAAGCCTCCGCTAAACAAAAAAAAACTTAACAACTCCGACCCCCTAAAACATTCCTAGAGCTTCATCGATTCGATCCGCAGCTGATTCCTAAAAGTTCATCGATGCCGTTGGAAACTTCTGTTTTATGGTATGTTCTATTTTTTCCCTCTCAAGCCTTCGACAACCCCCAAAGGGATATCAATCCCGTTGGGAATTCCTGTTTTAGAGCGTGCTCTAAATTTTCAAGATCAGATCGACGGATTCCTTTTACGATTTTATGAATTTTAGTAAATTTATTGAAATATGTAAAAATGTGTGACATCTTTGGCCTTGAGAAAATATGGATGACATGTAACTAATTGAAGAAGAGGAGGGTGGGAAGTCCGAATTCTCCGGCAGAAGTGTCGACAATGAAGCTTACTTAAAACTAAAGTTCTTCAGCAAAAATAAAAATTAAGGGCACTTTTGTCGGGCCTCAAATACGAAATTTTCAATTTCTGATCGCCCTGTACGTGCTACGTCAAGTTTGAATAGTTCAGTGATATTTTCTTAAATAGCGGAACTTTTTATAAACAGTAACTTTTTTCGTAAAACTGATCATAAAATAGTTACTCGCTTGTAGGCTATTTTGGTAGACACTCTGTAGATAATTTTATTTTTAACAAAAATTGTGTTTTTTTCGTCAACTTTTTAAAATTGTTTTCTATTTTGAAATACCAAAGTAAGTATTAATAATCTTCAAACATGATCAAAGCGAATTTAATACTCTTATAATTTATTTTGCAATCCCACAGTCAAAATTAAAATCTATCGCTGCTGTCAGTATTTGATTGAATCCACTATCACTTCTTGGTAAAAAAAAGTTGTCCTGTGATCCGATAATGTTATCGAAAATATCGGATATTATCCCAAAGTGGTTGATATCAAAAATTACTTTGGTCAAGGTTACATGGATTTTAAAATTATTGTCGGGGAGTTATGTTTATCATTTTTTGATTGTCAAAATTTTGTCAGGTAGTTTTTCAATTGAACGTCTCTTTTTCTTTTATTGGAGCTGATTCAAATTTAGTTGATATTATTTGTAAGTCTTCTATTTTTTTATAAACTATTTAGATAGGCCTTCGCTAAACAAAAAACTTAATAACTCCGACCCCCTAAAACATTCCTAGAGGTTCATCGATCCCCAGCTAGCTCCTAAAAGTTCATCGATTCCGTTGGAAACTTCTGTTTTACGGTACGTTCTATTTTTTCCCTTTCAAGCCTTCGACAACCTTGGGAACCGTTGGGAATTCCTGTTTTAGAGCGTGCTCTAAATTTTCAAGATCAGATCGAAGGATTTTTTTACGATTTTATGAACATTAGTAAATTTATTGAAATATGGATAAGTGTGTGTCGTCTTTTGCCTTGAGGAAATATGGATGGCTTGTAACTAATTGAAGAAGGGGAGGGTGGGAAGTCCGAATTCCCCAGCAGAAGTGTCGACAATGAAGCTTACTTAAAATTAAAGTTCTTCAGCGATGAAAGAAAAGAAGGACTTAAAATTAAAGTTCTTCCGCAAGGTGAATATAAGCGGAGGGCCTGAATGGAATGTGTACGATAATAAACAGAAGATCTTGTCCATCGAACTAGAACAAACAGTCATTCTTTAGTTCTTGGCGGTCGCGCTTGCCACTGACAAAGGCACAAGGCCAATCTTTAATCAACTCCCCCAGTTCTTGCAACTAAAGAAATCGTCTTACCAGAGAGTGGTTGTTCAAGAACTTTTAGTTGTATGATTGTGTGATTTGACAAAGGAGATACTTGTAGCTTGAAGAGAGAAAAATCTTTAGGTTTTTAGTTCTTCTTGCATGGATGGGTATGAAGAAGTGTCCAGAAGGAGTTGAGGATCTTTGGTTTGGGTTGGAAATAAGTACTTTTGGGTTTAAAAATTAATAATAATTATGACTCGAGTATTAGGCCTTTATTTTTTTAACCGAAACCGAACTCAAAAAAAAAAACCAGATCGTGCATACAATGACCGCTAATAGATAATTGCATAATTACAACTGGGGTATTTGGTGTTTATTTTTTTTTAACCAACATTGTACACAAAAAGAAACATGACCGTTAATAGCAATTCATTCCGCCACGACAATGTGAGTGACCTCGGTGACCATGGGCTCTGCAACACTCGTCCTTTTCAGGGTTGGTACGACTGCAGACCTGGTCGCAGGGTCCAACACGAACCGCTTCGGTGGTGCTGGTGCTGATGATCATTGCACAGGCAACGAGCAAGAGCAAGAAGGCCGTCTTGTTGAAAGCAACCATTGTTGTTGTTGGAAGAACTTAAAGATGATGGACAAGACAAACACTCTTACAGAGAACTAGTTTGATTCTGATTTTGATTCTTCTTCTTTCACGCTATTTATACGCTATGTAGGGCGATTGTTGAAACAAATACCGCTAATTAAATTATGGTTGGAATTTTTATTACGATGTCTTTCTTTTATTCAACACAATTTTCAGAAAATGACGTCGGTAAAATTCACAGATTCTTATCGTCCCATTTTTAACACTTGTTTGCAAATGGATACTGCACTCTTTGGTTAGCTAATCGTTTCTTGATGGTGTGTTTCATTTGCACACAATTCACATCGAAATACGAATTATTAATGCATAATACACCGACAAACTTATTTTTATTATCAATAATACTTATCATGTAATAGGAGGACGTCACTCTGAACTTAGATGTGTTTTTTTTTTCATTTTAAGTAACATTTTGTTATTGCGTTTTACTCTGAAATAAAAATTAAGGGCACTCTTCTCGGGCCTCAAATACGAATTTTTCAATTTTTGATCGCCCTGTACATGCTACGTCAAGTTTGAATAGTTCAACGATATTTTCCCAAACAGCGGAACTTTTTATAAAGAGTAATTTTTTTTCGTAAAACTGATCATAAAATAGTTATTCACTTGTAGGCTATTTTGATAGACACTCTGTAGACAAAATTTGTATTCTTTGGCCAACTTTTTTTAAATTATTGTTTTCTATTTTGAAATACCAAAGTAAGTATTAGCAATCTTCAAACATGATCAAAGTGAATTTAATACTTTTATAATTTATTCTGCAATCCTGCAGTCAAAATTAAAATCAAATCTATCGCTGCTGTCAGTATTTGATTGAATCAAACTGGATGCAACTTTGATATCAGAAATTACTTTGATCAAGGTTACATAGATTTTAAAATTATTGTCGGAGAGTTATGTTCATCATTTTTTGTTTGTCAAAATTTTGTCAAGCAGTTTTGAAAAAGTTGTTTGCTATTATTTCTTTAGTTTCTTGATTTTACTTGCTGTTAATATTTTCCATTTCATTCATAACCGTCCTTGACTAAAATAATTTTTGATGTTTCGGTATTTTATTCGAATATTAACATTATGGTTTCGCCTTTGCATTTCAAAAATAAAATAAAATAAAATACTTTTTAAATCGAAAATACAAAATCTATGCGCGCAAGAGTCATCCGTAGCACCATGTCGCCATCTGTTATCAAAAATTGGAAGTTATTTTAATACAATTTTCTACGTAAAACTGCATGTCATTTGCATTCTGAAGTTCTCAGCAAAATCTTTGCCTTTTAACTTCGCAATGATTGCAATTTCGAAACTAAAATGAAAATGTGAAAGTCTTATTTAGAGCGCCATCTCCCATCCAAATATGAAAGCTACTTGATTCTAATTTGACAGGAATTATACAAAACACCATCTCTTGGCCAAATAGCAAAATATTTGAATCAGCGTTTCATCCTCCTACTGACGTTCTCAACATATAACTTAACAGTGATTTATGATTTCAAAATTTTGATTAAAAATCAAAAATATCATGCGATAGGACTAACGGGAACACTCTCTCTAAACCAAAAATTTTAATTTTTAAGACATCGTTTTAATTTGTATACTATATTGGCATATTATGTTATTTTTTTATGAAAATTAAATTACAAAATACAAATCAAGACGTGACTGGATTTATGTAACCAAGATATGATGAGATTATTTAGAGCGCCATCTCTTGATCAAAAATGAAAGCTATTTTATTCTAATTTTAAATAGCAGGATATCGTAGTTATCTTTACACTAAAATTATATTACTAATTGGAGTTTGTTCTTGTCCGATGAAAATTGTAAGTACAAAGTTTTTTTAAACTCAAACCGGACAGAAATATGAAGAGAAAACACTCAACGTTTCGCTAGCTTCGTCAGGAGAAGCTATAAATCTATAGCGAAACGTTGAGTGTTTTCTCTTCATACTTCTGTCCGGTTCAAGATTAAAAAAACTTTGTACTTAAAATTATATTGCAAATTGCAAATCAAGGTGTGACGGAAATCATTCAAGGCACCATCTCTTGATCGAAAGGAAAACTATTTTAATATATAAACAGGGTGAGTCGCTATTCCGTATTTTCAAAATAATTTTGAACGAAGGTAAGTATAGATTTCAAAACTCAGTCGTAAAAAATACACCGCGTTGTTAGTCAAAAAAAAATCTGAAAATTCTATTCCGTCGTTGAAGACAAGCGAAAGTTATTTGCAAAATGCAGTAGGTACGGCGAATCCTTGCACCATGCAACAATTTTTTGTATTTTTCTTGAAATTTTCATTATCTCCGACGCATTTGTTTTGCATAGCTCTATTCAAAGGTGACCTGGCAGCTTCAAAACAATAAACTAAGAAAGTAAACGTCACAGAAGGCAAAATTGAGTCGTTTACTATCTTTGTCCAATACGTCGGACTTGTGTCCTAGATTATTGCTGCCGTAACGCCGGAGTTGATCTATACATAACCTAACATTATTTAAGAATGTTAATATATGACGAAATTATACGAGAGTTCTCCGAAATGGAACTCATAATATTCCACTCCATTCCAACTTTTCCTAAAGACTTTTTGTTTTACATCTCAGGATAAAAAAATATTTTGAGAATAATGAAGAACCGCGTGCATAACTCAACCCCTGTATATTACCGTCTTTTTGTTCGTTTTTTTATTAATACTTACATCTAACAAATGAATTTTGTTCAACAACGCAATTAATTTTTTGCATCTTTTAATTATTTCCCTAACACCTTAATTTTATTGCTTTTATACTCAATTTCTTCTTCTATTTTTTTCTTTTTTAAATTGTTTTACTCTTCCTGCTCGTTCTTTTAAAATCCTATTTCCATTTATTTACTCTTAGGACAACTTGTTACACAGTTTCTTCGTCCATTTCTTTTTAAATTGTTTTATCTGCTGCTGCTCCTTATTCTTTCAAAATCCAAAAAATGTACGTTTGATTACTTTTATCATTCATTATCATTTTATCTCCTTTTATTGGTTTGAAGACGAATAATTAATTGAAAAGTCGTGTGTCTTTTCTTTTTGTTTTTTCCTGTACTTTAGAATAACAAAATGTTTTTAAAAGTTTCTTTTTTTTGTTTTTTTTCTCCTCTGTTTTAGAACAATAAACAAATTAACAAATTATTGTTATTTTTTTCTAAGCTTCCAAGATAGAACTCTCGAAAAACTATTGCAAAATATTGCTCTGTTTCTTATTCATTTGTTTTTCCACGAAATCTTTATTATAATTATAATTATCTTCTGTTAATTTTCTCGACTGAAATTCAAATTTCTTCGATCGTTCTTTTTTACTTTATTTACTTGGCGATCAGGCTCTAGTGAACAGTGTTGCCAGATACGGCGCATCGTTTCCAAAATTATTTACTTGTAATAGAAGTAATTGTCTAAAGAAATAATTGAAATCTCTGAGGATTTTATTTATTTAGTGAATGTGAAATTTGTTTTTTTTTTAATGCAATTTATTTGTAAAAGTTACTAATAAGTAACTAAATGATTATTTTTTTCTTTTAATTCGAAGATTAAATCATTTCAAATTTGGCGCTTCAAACAGAACAGTTAATGAAATCTCTTTTCTGTTTGACTGGTAAGAGGGTGTCTTTAGTTTGCTTACTTTTTTTGAAATCTCCGGTCGTTTTAATTAATTTATTATTTAATTTTTAAATTTTACGAAGAGTCCTCTATGCAAAAGTAATTACATATTTTTTTTAATATTTTTCAACGTGTGATCAGAATTTGTTCAAAATAAAATATAATTATTGTTATTTTATTCATTCAAGACGCCAGCCATCATATTATTTTATTTTTTTATTTGCGGTGTCCTCCATGCAGAAGTAATTACATATTTTTTTAATTATTTTTAATTTTTTTCAACGTGTGATGAAAGTTTGTTCAAAATAAAATATAATTATTGTTAATTTATTCATTCAAGACGCCAGCGATCATATTATTTTAATTATTTATTTGCATATTTTATTTCTTTCTTAAAAGTAGGTATTAAAGCTACTTGTATTATTGTAGTTACGTAACCGCCGGCCTTCTTTATTTGCGGTTAAACAGAAGTTTTGTTTTAATTAGAATCGTAAATAAATAATTTATTCGCGAATGGATTTTCCGCAGATATCGTTCCGCGAACCGCTATCTTTCTGAGATAATTGGAACCGACGTTTCAAGATCACACGACTATATGTTCTGCTATTTTTAGGAATAACAATAATAATAATAATAATGTTTATTAATTTATTTTTTATTTTTCGTCTTTATTTTTGAACCGTACAGTACGCGCAAGCTGATATTTTGATCGCTGCACTTCAAAGATGAATATTTTTTTTTCAATTTTTGTTTTTTTTTTGGAAAATTATTCAAGGTGTAACCTCAGGACTTGAAAATTTAACATCTACGTATACAGGGTAATTCATAATAAGTGTCACTGTGTTAACACAAAGCGAATTATCATCCTATTATTAACAATTAATAATATAAGAAAAAATAAAAATATGTGAATGTACTTGAAACTAAAACAAGGGAGTGGAAAATTTCTCAGATGTAACAACTTTGCAAGTTTGTAAAAGCTGTTTTTGTATGTCACGTCGAATGATTCAATTGTGGTTTTTGTTCCAATATACATACCATATTTATTCACATCTAATTTCTAAATACAAACTGTAAACTCAATATACAATAGGCAATATAATATTGATTACTTGTTTCATAATACCAAACATGAGTTTGTCTGATATGTGTTAATTATATTATCTATTCGTAATTTGTTGATAATTGCATGCAAATAAAATATGTACACTATCAAGAAACGATTAATGAACCGAAGACTTGCGGTTTCGATTTCCAAACAAGACATGTTGTTAAAAATCGGTTCGCAAGAAAACATGCGGTCGGTCAGTTTCTCGAAATTACATTTATCATCATAACAAAATTTCCATAAATTTGCCGTGTCCCTTTTTGCATATTGCATCAACAATAAAAATTTCCTTGCATGGCGTATAAATAGTGAGAGAAAGAGGATCAAAATCAGAATCAAGATAGTTCTCTACAAGAGTGTTTGCTTCGTTTATCATCTTCAAGTTCTTCCAAACAACGACAATGGTTGCTTTCAATAAGACGGCCTTCTTGCTCTTGCTCGTTGCCTGTGCAATGATCATCAGCACCAGCACCACCGAAGCAGTCCGTGTTGGACCCTGCGACCAGGTCTGCAGTCGTACCAACCCTGAAAAGGACGAGTGTTGCAGAGCCCATGGTCACCGAGGTCACTCACACTGTCGTGGCGGAATGAATTGCTATTAACGGTCATATTTTTTGTTTGGTACAATGTTGGTTAAAAACAAATAAACACCAAATACCCCAGATGTAATTACGCATCTTTTTTCAACCCAACGATCCGCACCTCACTTCCTTCGAAGTTTCATTTATGTACAGTTTTGATCATCCTAATCGAAACCGCTGTAAGTTAACTACGCCCTTATTGACGCTGGTTGTAAGGATTATAGAATTGTGAATCGGTCTCGTTTATCTTGAACGTGACTGTACACTCGTGCACATCTTAAATGCTACAATTTGACATTTCTGGGGCCTGGTGGCAATACGTCTTAAGTGCGAAATGAATTGTTTGTCGAAAAAAAAAATTAATGATGTGGTCGTTAATTTGAAATAATAAATAAATGTCGGTCGTCTGGATAAGTCTCTTGAATGACAGCAGAGGAAATATTTCTTTCGCGAATGAAGACATTTTGTTGCCAGTTTATGTAAATGCGGAGGTTTAGAAATATTTTAGTTCACAATTCAACGTCGCATCACCAAATTTTGGCAGCCGATTAAATAATAATGTTATATCATTATCATCTTATTAACCGAAACTGTAATAAAACTGTTACATTTAAAAAAAAATCTTAAATTAGGACAGTAACTTGTTATCGGAACAACCCTGTATAATTGAGAATAATTCTAAATTATTTATTTAGAATTTTTTGATAAAAACGAACAGAGTTTTGGAACACTCTGTACATAATAAAATGTGATTGCTTCCAGGTATCTTGTGACAGGCTTTTATCCAGAATTACTATAAATTAGGTTTTTTGGGTATTTTAAGAATGAAATAAAATTAGAAAAAAATATGCAAATAAATAATTAAAATAATATGATGGCTGGCGTCTTGAATGAATAAATTAACAATAATTATATTTTATTTTGAACAAACTTTGATCACACGTTGAAAAAAATTAAAAATAATATAAAAAGCATGTAATTACTTTTGCATGGAGGACTCTTCGTAAAATTTAAAAATTAAATAATAAATTAATTAAAACGACCGGAGATTTCAAAAAAAAGCAAACTAAAGACACCCTCTTACCAGACAAACAGAAAAGAGATTTCATTAACTGTTCTGTTTGAAGCGCCACTTGGCGCCAAATTTAAAATGATTTAATCTTCGAATTAAAAAAAAACAATCATTTAGTTACTTATTAGTAACTTTTACAAATAAATTGCATTAAAAAAAACAAATTTCACATTCACTAAATAAATAAAATCCTCAGAGATTTCAATTATTTCTTTAGGCACTTACTTCTATTACAAGTAAATAATTTTGGAAACGATGCGCCATATCTGACAATACTGTTCACCAAGTAAATAAAGTAAAAAAGAATAATCGAAGAATTTTAAATTAACAGAAGATAATTATAATAAAGATTTCGTGGAAAAACAAAAAACAAGAAACAGAGCAATACTTTGCAATTGTTTTTCGAGAGTTCTATCTTGGAAGCTCAAAAAAAATAACAGTAATTTGTTAATTTGTTTATTACTCTAAAACAGAGGAGAAAGAAACAAAAAAAAAGAAACTTTTAAAAACATTTTTTTTATTCTGAAGTACAGGAAAAAACACAAAGAAAAGACACACGACTTTTCAATTAATTAATTAATTAATTGGACTTAAGTGGAACACACTGTATAATGATAATTAAAAAAATATATATATACAGTGAAGTATGAATTCGTTACTTTCGTAAGGCTTAAATAATTATACCAACGGCCATATTCATAATCAGACTTTAAGGAAGCTTTACTTTAAGTATAGGGAAACAAATGTATTTTTTTAGGTTAAAGTAACTTTAAATTTAAAGTCTGATTATGAAAACGGCCCTCATTGCTCTCTCTCTCTCTCTCTCTTTCTCTCTTATTATTAATAAATAAACTTCAGCTTCCTTTCTTGGATGTTGATCTTAGCTAAAGCTGCAAGGCCGATGAAACATCGAAGGAATTAAGGACGTTTGGGTTGAAAAAAGTTTCATAATTACGACTCGGGTATTTGGAATTTATTTCTTTTTAACCAACACTGTACCCAGAAAAAAAGAATACATTTTGTGCAAAAATTGACCGCTAATAGCAATTCATTCCGCCACGGCAGCTTGAGTGTCCTCTGTAACCATGGGCTCTGCAACACTCGTCCTTTTCAGGGTCGATACGACTGCAGACTTGGTCGCAGGGTGGAACACGGACTGCTTCGGTGGTGCTGATTACCATTGCAAACGCGACCAGCAAGAGCAAGACGGTCGCCTTGTTGAAAATTGCCATTGTTGTTGTTGGAAGAACTTGAAGCAAACACTCTTGTAGAGAACAAAACTTGTTCTGTGAAGAAACGAGGGTCTTCTCTCAGTATTTATACGCCAGGCAAGGCCATCAGCATCTTGTTGCCGTGTTTTAATTAAGAAAATAACTCGTTCGTAAATTATTATTTGTTTTTTAACGTCAGGATCTATTATATAAAAGTTAATTCCAAACAGTTTCCGAGTAAGCCAAATTAATTTTTGATTTAGTAAAAAAATGAAAGCTGAAATCTGAGTTGGCTCAATGCATTAGACTTGGAAATTGGAATTAGATGCGGATAAACAAATTCAAAATGATGAAGGTAAACAGCCGAGAAAGAAAGAAAACTTAATGTCGATAACAAAAGATTAAAAGAAGTTAGAGTCGCTGATGCAATGGATAATAAGTATGATATGATAGTTCAAAATATACCTAAAAGTGAATGTTCGAAAATTACTGAATGACGAGAAAAATAACTGTAAAGCAACATACGACGTACGCAGAACACGATGCATTAAATAAAAAACAAAAGAAGATTGCCGTTTCTTGCATTGAAATACATATGTAGATCAGAAAAGAACAAAAAAAGAAATTGAGTGTAAGACGAAAACTTAATAAGCAAGTACGACATAAAGAAAGAGAAAAATAATTAAATAAAAACAAGCAAAAAAATTTGATTTGATTTTCAAGGACATAAACAAACAAATTTGTTGTTTGTTTATGTTTTTAACTTGTAAACTTATTTATGTTTAGTTCAGTTATTTGTTATGCTTCTTTGTTATTGCCTTGTAATTGGATTTTCTTTCTGTCGGGCAAATATATATACTGTGTCCACGGATTTTCTGCAATAGAGGAAAAACTATTTTATTTTACGTTTTACGAAAAAAGTTATTCCTTATAAAAAGTTTCGCTTGCATTAAAACTAGAGGTCCCTATTTCACATATGTGTCAGCAGACGTGTACACGTGTAATACACGGATTCAAATTTTAGTACGTGTAATATTAAATACACGGGTACACGTGTATTTATATTACACGTGTATTTGTGTAACGCGTGTATTTATATTACACGTTAATATTTTCTTGATAGGTATTGTCAAGCAGGCAATTAATTGATTAATTAATAGAATGAAATATACAACTGGAAAAACTTCGTTTCCAGCAGCGAAAACTGTTGTCAATTATTGCTGCTGTTTTTGACTGTCATTGTATAAAAGTTGACTTCCCGCTGTCGGTAAACAAAAACATATCAAATTTTGTTTGCTACTGCGATGTCAGGTCAAAAAGCGATCGTAAGATGTCGCTGTTTTATCTATTTAAAAACATATCAGTTGCTAGGTAACGTACGTTGATTTGAACATACCGAACGGATCCGTAAAAATACACGTGTAATTAAATTACACGTAATGCAGAATTACACGTGTATTTAATTACACGTGAATTTAATTCGCGAATATTATTACACGGAGTCCGTGTACACGTGTATCTTAGGTATACGTTGAAAACCGCAGACTCTAATTAAAACCTACAAAAATGATAGAAAAGTTCACGAACTGCTTGGTTTATGGTTTTCAATTTAGGAAACATGCTTACTCTCAAAAATTTGTCTAAGTTTAAATTACATTCAGAATTATCGCATTATCCGGATGTGTCAAAAGTGATTAATGAAACTTATTCCTTAAGCTCTTGTTGATAAATTAATTAATTCTTCCAGTTAAAGTTCTGAGAAAGGACTTACCAAATAATCATTGATAAATTTTGTGTAAAATATTCTGACAATTAAAAATTTACAAGGAAAATAAGATACTCCATACAAACCTAAGTTTAAGTGACACATAGCTAGATCATCAAGACAATGGATAAGAATTTTGCTTGTGGGTTGAAGAAAATGGAGATAATCGACTTTTTTATTATAAAATTTTATTTTCGGGTGAAGCCAACGAGACAGTATCATCTCAAAGTTGCAGGTATTGGTCAGGAGTAAAATCCAAATTTAAAAATTAAAACAACTAATCAAGGATTAAGGACCGATTTCATAATCGAACTGAAGGACATTTTAAAATAAAAGTCATATTTAAAATTAATAAAAAAGTTCTTATTAAGAAATATATAATTTATAAAGCCAATTTAATTGCAGTTTCAATTTTCTAATAAAAGAAATGCTTAAAACAATTGAAACGATGAAGAATCTATCAAAATTTCATGTTTTTCTACCTTTGCATAAAATTCATGGACACACTGTATATTATTATTATTATTATTATATTACATAAAGAAATAATTGATTTTTCTTGCTTACATAAAGAAACCAAATCACAAAAGAAAAATAATACACGATGAAATGAACACTTAAGAAGAGTTTTTCCTAGTATATGAACATGAATACATTTTTTATTGATTTCGTCATCTCTTTTTTTTTACACAAAGGTAAGTACAGTTGCGGCTTTTGAAACCTGGTCCACTTTGACAAATACAATGTTTCGCTGGTGTAAGTTTCTAAACGTCACCCAAATCACTCTAAAACCTGCTTTGGATTTGTCAAATTTGACACTGACATTAAAATTATAGATGAAGATTTGGTGCACACATTACAAAATTACGAATTTTTGGCATTGATATCAATTCTCAGTGCACCAGTTTTCAAGGGTCGCAACTGTACATACTTACAGCTTATTCTGCTTACGTCAGATGCTCCTAGACCAGTGTTTCTCAACCTTTTGTAGAGCGAGGAACCCTAGAGCATTTATATATATTTTTTTTTTCTGAGGGACCCTCTCTTAACACTAAAATATAAGATATCTAATGTTTCATCAAAATTTCGATATCGGTGTGATTTTTGTTTTTATTTGCGAAGGAACCCAAACACTCCTTTGCGGAACCCAGGTTGAGAAACACTGTCCTAGACGAATGAAAATCGACGATCGTCTTTGTTGTCTGTTCATCCTATTTTGCGTTTTGTCAGTATTTTTGTCAGTTCTTTTCCTTTCTTCTCATCTAATTAGGTTCTTTTGGTACCAGAAACTTAAAATAATTTCTGTTTTGGCCTTTAAATCCATAAGTCGTTTTTCATTTTGCTTGGTAGAAGTCAAATATTTGTTAGTTAATTAATTAATAATAATTATTTTGTATATATCTGTACCTTGTCGGAGCAATTGTAAAAATTAAAAAGATACAGAAACTAGATTAGATAATCAATCGTACTGAACGGACACCAAATAGTTTTTTCGGCCTCTTCTGGACTTAATTTCGAACGAAAGGAGTTAATATCGGCATAACTGACGTGGGTCGGTTACTAAGTCACGTTAATCTTCAGTTAACTTCCAGCTGTTCCTATGTAAAATATAAAAAACTGAAGATTAAAGTTAAACTGTGACTGAGAAACCGGGTCACTGTCGATCTTGTTAGACCTCATCAGGAGAATATAACCAAGCTGTAACCAAGGTGTTAACACTTGGAGATAAACAACAACAAATAAAGCAACAGACCAGTGGCCTTATTTTCGAATCGAGGGAACAATTTCGCAAGAGAACGTGACGTCAAAATGACGTAATTCTCTTACGATTCATATAGGTTTGTAGAGGAGTCTACGTCATTTTGACGTCACGTGCTCTTGCGAGTTTGTTCCCTCGATTCGAGAATTAGGCCACTGGAGACCGAATGCACATTTACTGCAACCACTGAAGAAGATATGCATTTCGAGGGTAACATTCCAGTATAGACAGACAAGGTCAACCTGCGTTAATTCAAGGAGGAGCCAGTGACGGCGATTGGGTGGGCAAGCGTTGGTCATTGGTCAACGAAGGTGAATTGAAAATAAAAATTGTACTGTCGCAAGCAATAAACTTCAATAATAATTGTTTCTCAAAGATTCCTACCTGATTTATATTTTATTAAAAATAAGGAGATTAATATATTTTTTATTTTTTGAAAGCTGAATAATCTGAAGGGGGGGCAAATGTTATCCCGTGCCCCTCCGAATCGCCGCCACTGGGAGAAGCCAGGTTATAAGTAAAACAATTAAATTAAATGAAAAAGTTTAATTTCGAATAGCAAAATTACAGAATACTGTGCGTACGACAGTCGCAAAACTGTATTTCGGATGAGGCAACAATAAAAAAGACAAAAGATAATTTGAAGAAATGAAAAAGAAAGAAATGGGTTGAAAAAAATGAGTATTTAAGACTCGGGTCTTTATTTATTTCTTGTTAAAAAGTACTGTACTCCCCCCCAAAAATAAAAACCACGTCGTGCATACAATCAGTGCTAATAGCAATTCATCCCCCCGCTACAGCTTGAGTGACCTGAGTAACCATGGGCCCTGCAGCACTCGTCCTTTTCGGGGTCGATACGATCGCAGACTTGGTCACAGGGTGGCACACGAACCGCTTCGGTGGTGCTGATTACCATTGCAAACGCAACCAGCAGGAGCAAGACGGTCGCCTTGTTGAAAATTGCCATCGTTGCTATTGGAAGAATTTGAAGATGATGATTCGAACACTCTTGTAGAGAATAAGTTTTTATTCTGTGAAGAATCCAAGTTTTCTCTCCCTATTTATACCTGTGCAGGATAATCATTTTGTTGTTCTCTTAAATTATGGTTGGTAATTTTCTTGTTATGTCCTACCTTCTAATGACCAGTTAAACATAATTGTAGAACTTCACCTTGATATAATAATTAAGATAATTATATATGGAAGCTGAGCGTGATAAAATTCACAATTTTTTTTTTATTTAGCTATTTTTAATTCATGACCAAAGGGTGGAATTTCCGGGCCTTTTGCTAATCGATGAAAATGCAGCAATGTATTATGTTATATATGTTATTTGGAGATTGTGGCCGTCATATGACCCTAAATGACGTCAGTAACGTCAGGCAGCGTTGAGAAATAATTGTGCCACGTGGTAAATGACGTACATTGACGTAAAGTAAGGTAAAAGAAAACCAACAATATGTATTTGTTTTACAAATTTCATAACAGTCCAACTTGATTTGTCACTGCAAACATATTTAAAGATTCACCAAAAAAAAAAAGGATTTCAAACGTTTAAAATATCCTTTACGTTTTTTTTTTATGTGACTATTACTTGCTGGCAAATGTCATTAAATTTTTTTGTGTAAGGACTGGATATTTGACTGCACATTTTTGGAATCCCGCACAGTTGCTTACCTGGTGGAAACCGTATTTTTTTTAATAGAGCAATTGAAACGACAAAAAAAAGTATTCGTCTGGAGCTCTTCAAGTTTGGACGCATGTCTCTCTTTCTCTCTAATTTCCAAATTGATTAAGTACCTCTGACTATTTTAAATAATAACAAGAGTTTATTCGAATTTGCATATTTGATCATTTAGTTTTTTTATGACGTCGTTCACCGCTAATTTACGGCCGCTGCTTTGTGAATCCAAGGCTTAGCAATCAACGGTACAAATAATAAACAGGGAATTTCTTTAAAAAAAAATGAAACTAAGGGATTTCCAGCGGAAATCACTTCGCTATTCGGATTAAGGAGGCGTTGTTTGGATTATAGCTTCGAATTTCCGCTGTTCATATTACTGGAGGTTCAGATTAGAGCATGTTCAGATTATAGAGGTCCTACTGTACTTACGTTCTAGCAAAACATAACTAACTAAAGAGTTTGTAGTTTAATTGTTGTACCTGATTAATTTTCAAAAACAAAAAAGGTATATTATAAATACAAGATTTCTGAAAAACAACTTATAATAATAATTTAAAAAGGAAACAACTTATAATAATAATTTAAAAAAAAACAACTTATAATAATAATTTTAAAAAAGAACAACTTATAATAATAATTTTAAAAAAAAACAACTTATAATACAATAATAACCCTCATAAACTACATTTGGAAATCGAAATGTTGGCTTAAAATTGGCAAAAAGGTTGTTAAAACTATCAAAAGGATTGCCTGATTACATTTAACTTTTTAAATGCTTATCAAAATTCAGAACGCTATGAAATGATGAGATGTGGGTGTTTGTTATCAATTTTCGTAAGAATTTCTTAAATTCAACAAAAAAAAATACTCTATCGTTATTTAATGCGGTCGTTCGCCGTTACAAAGTTCAAGGTAACTTAATCATCTTTTTACCAGGCAACCTTGATTAGTGCTGTGCTGAAGGTGATTCGATTTGGTTGTGGTTTGTTTGTAAACAAAACAAATTCTCGAATTCTCTTCGATCATTTTCACTTATTTACCGTATCATAAATCACTCCCGAAAAATTGCGGCGGCAATTATACCAAAATATGCCATTTTAATAAGCATCATTAAAAACAAAAACAAAATAATATAAATAGGTACAAGGAACGCTATTACTAATCGATGTACTTAGAATTTTATTTTGTATCTCATGATATAAAAATATACAGGATGTTCCATTTACAGAAATTCAATTTTGACCAGGTGACCAAGAAGGGGTTCGACACCATACATAATAATTATCCTGTAAATTTTTCAAGAATAATTAGTATATGATTTGAGAGGCTGAGGACAAGACTACACTTTTGAATAACATGCCTCTTCAATATTGAAAATTGAAAACTAAATATATTCTTTGTCCCTAGATACAATTCGAAACTACAGATTTCTGGGCTCAAAGTAAAACAATTTAATTCAATTTTGGATATACTTGGAACATAGATACTTATAGGGTAGATATGTCCGAAAGTGCTTCCGTTAAACCAGTATTCCTGCTTCAAAGTTATCGAATAAAAAGTTAGGAGTAGTTTTTTTTTGTTATAATGAAGGAACACTTGAGTTCGCTGAAGTTATATAAGGAACAAACTCAGCTTCTTTCTTGATTGTACAGTTTAGGAGGTTTTGGTTTAACACAAGGTGGCAAATTATATACCCAAGGAATTTGTAAGGATCTATGGTTGAAACAAGTTCAATAATAATACGACTCGGGTGTATGGTTTTTATTTCCTTTTAACCAACATTCTACTCCGAAAAAAAACGCTATTAACTAAGCGCAGTACATTCTTCCACCGCTACAACTGGTGTGATATGAATAACCATGGGCCCTACAACACTCGTCCTTTTCGGGGTCAATGCGACTGCAGACCTGGTCACAGGGTCCAACACGAACTGCCTCGATAGTGCTGATAACCATTGCAAAAGCAACGAGCAGGAGTAAGACGGTCACCTTGTTGAAGATCGCCATTGTCGTTGATCGAAGAATTTGAAGATAGTGAGGTGGATAACTCAGAACAAGCACAAATTGTATTCTGTGAAGAATCAAACGTTCTCTCAATATTTATACGCTGTGCATAATGATAATCTTGTTTTGATTTTGGTTTTTAAAAAGTCAGAAGTTTATTATGATGTCCCCTTCACCTATTGACTGTCTTTTAATTAGGCGCTTTAACTCATCACGTGGTGTTTACATATTGATACCAAACCTGTTTCTAGATAGTTAATCGTATACTGTTACATACTAAATATGTTATTTTATTTTATTTACATGCATATATCTGTTGTTCACAAAATTCCGAGGAAATACAAGAACGACATTTCAGGTTTGCGTTATGCATAACTCAAAATTATTTTTACATATGCGTTTATTAATTAAGTTACAGACCCAATTTATGATTTTTTATTAGAAGTGTTATGGATTAATTTAATTTAATGTGAGAAAGCGAAAAAATTCTTTTCTTCTTGCTAAAGTCGGGTTATGCGATGAATGAGGTTACGTAGGATTACAGTTTCTTTGTTATCTTCAAGGCCCACTTTGTCAAACTGGGGAATTTTGAAAATCGCTGCTTACTTTAATGGGAATTTATTTGAAGGAACGATATACAATTTTCTTTCATCATGCCTAGACTTGCTGGTAATAGGGGAAGAGTTTAAACAAAGTGAAATATTATATAAGTAAAAATACAACAGCAATTCTTAATCTACTGTAAGGAATATAATGATAATGAAAAAAGTATATACAGTGAGGTACGTATTGCGTCTTTCTTTTGTTAAATAATTATGCTTTAGTGTTATTATTAATAAATTTAGTTCAGATTCCTTTCTTCGGTGTCAATGAAAATGATCTTTGTCTTAAAAAAAGTTTCACAATTGTGACTCGGGTATTTGGCTTTTATTAATTTTTAACCAACACTGTACCCCAAAATAAAATACATTATGCATTCAGTGACCGCTAATAACAATTCATTCCTCCACTACAGCTTGAGTGACCTGAGTATCCATGGGCTCTGCAACACTCATCCTTTTCGGGGTCGATACGATCGCAGACTTGGTCACAGGGTGGCACACGAACCGCTTCGGTGGTGCTGATTACCATTGCAAACGCAACCAGCAGGAGCAAGACGGTCGCCTTGTTGAAAATTGCCATCGTTGCTATTGGAAGAATTTGAAGATGATGATTCGAACACTCTTGTAGAGAATAAGTTTTTATTCTGTGAAGAATCCAAGTTTTCTCTCCCTATTTATACCTGTACAAGATAATCATTTTGTTGTTCTCTTAAATTATGGTTGATAATTTTCTTATTATGTCCTATTGTCTAATGACCAGTTAGACTTGCACAACTTTACCTTGATAAAATAATTATGATAATTATATATGGAAGCTGAGCGTGATAAAATTCATAAGTTTTTTATTTAGCTATTTTTAATTCATCACCGGGGAGCGGAATTTCGGGGCCTTTTACTAATTGATGAAAACGCAGCAATGCATTATGCGCGTGCAGAGAGCACTGCCGTAATTCATCGCTGCATTGATCGATCAGCAGAAGGCCCTCCGAAAGTCCTCCTTCTACTCATGACATCATGCTGCTGCAGTCGAAATCAATTATTACTTACGTTTCAGTAAAACCTATCTAATAAAAGAGTTTGTAGTTTATTTTTTGTACCCGATTAGTTTTCACAAACAAAAAATATGTATAATTACAAGAATTCTAAAAAGCAACTTAAAAAAAACAACTTATAAAAATAATGCAATAATAAACCTCAGAAACTACATTTGGAAATCGAAATATTGGCTTAAAATTGGCAAAAGGATTGTTAAAATTATCAGAAGAATTGCTGATTGAGTTTAATTTTTTTTAATTATTATAAAAATGCATAACTTTTCGACTACGATAATGATGTGGTGGAGGCGTTTATTATCAATTTTCGTAAGAATTCCTTAAACTAAAAAAAAATATGTTTAATTAAAAAAAATAAACATATTTTTTTAATTTAAGGAATTCTTACGAAAATTGATAATAAACGCCTCCACCTTATTATTTGATACGATCTTTCGCCGTTACAAAGTTCAAGGTAACCAAGTCATCTTATTTGGCAACATTGATTAGTGCTGTGCTGAAGGAGATTCGATTTGATTTTGGTTTGTTAGTAAACAAAACAAATTCTCGAATTCTCTCTGATCATTTTCACTTATTTACCGTATCATAATCACTCCCGAAAAATTGCGGCGGCAATTATACCAAAATATGCCATTTTAATAAACTATCATTAAAAACAAAAACAAAATAATATAAATAGGTACAAGGAATGCTATTATTAATCGATATACTTAGAATTTTATTCTGTATCTCATGATATAAAAATGTACAGGATGTCCATCTACAGAAATTCAATTTTGGCCACTTGACCAAAAAGGGGTTCGACACCATACATAATGATTATCCTGTAAATTTTTCAAGAATAATTAGTATATGATTTGGGAGGCTGAGAACAAGACTATACTTTCAAATGACATGCCTCTTCAATTTTGAAAATTGAAAACTAAATATATTCTTTGTCCCTAAATACCCTATACAATTCTAACCTGCAGATTTTTGAGCTCATAGTAAACCAATTTAATTCAATTTTGGATATACTTAGAACAGAGATAAGTATACTTATAGGTAGATATGTCCAAAAGTGCTTCCGTTAAGCCAGTATTCCTGTTTGAAAGTTATCGAAAAAAAAAGTTACGAGTGGTTTTTTTCTTGTAATGAAGGAACGCTTGAGTTCGCTGAAGTTATATGAAGAACAAACTCAACTTCTTTTTTGATTGTACAGTTTAGGAGGTTTCGGGTTAACACAGTGTGGCAAATTATATACCGAAGGAATTTTTAAGGATCTGTGGTTGAAGCAAGTTCAATAATAATTACGGCTCGGGTGTACGGTTTTTATTTCCTTTTAACCAACATTCTAACCCGAAAAAAAAAACGCTATTAACTAAGCGCAATACATTCTTCCGCCATAACAACTGGTGTGATATGAGTAACCGTGGGCCCTACAGCACTCGTCCTTTTCTGGGTCAATACGACTGCAGACCTGGTCGCAGGGTCCAACACGGACTGCCTCGATGGTGCCGATTACCATTACAAAAGCAACGAGCAGGAGCAAGACGGTCACCTTGTTGAAGATCGCCATTGTCGTTGTTGGAAGAATTTGAAGATAATAAGGTGGATAACTCAGAACAAGCACAAATTGTATTCTGTGAAGTATCATACGTTCCCTCTCAGTATTTATACTCTGTGCATAATGATAATCTTGTTTTGTTTTTGTTCTGAATTAAATAAACAGCCTTAATTGAAGTCAGAAATTTTGTTTTGATATCCCCTTGACTTATTTACTGTTTTCTATTTAGGCGAATTTAAATCATCACGCGATGTTTACAAACTGAAACCAGTTATTAGCTAATTAATCGTATCCTTACACATACAAAATACATTGTTTTATTTTGCTTTTCCTCGATCGCTGAAAGGTCTTTTGCAGGATTGTAGATTATGGATTTTTCTAGTTTTGTTTAATCGCTTCTTCGGATCAATGCTCTTTAAACTTGTTTAAGCGCGGGATTATCACTTATTTCCTTGGTCTTTCGTATATCGCATTTATAAATCATGCAGTAAACTATCAACTTTGTCGAAAGAAATTACCAGATATAATAAAATTTAATTAAATAAAAATACTTGCCACTGTGGAAATACAAAATACTTAAGAAATCTAAATACGCCAAGGTAACTTATACAAAAAGAGCTGTTGAGATGTTGGGCGTACAGCTAGAATTAAAAATAATGTCTCCCCAATAAAAACCAAATGCATAATCTTGTCCATTCTGATCACCATAACAAGAAAGCGGCTAATTCCAAGCTGGCCTGTCCTACTCTGTATAAAGATATTAGGATTAAGATATTAGGTTTGTTTGGTTCTTGTAAGGACAGTTCACAATCGACCTAGAATCGTCAGGAACATGCGCACCACAAAAAACTACAAAAATTAAAACAAAGTTTTTCTGTAATGCGCCTGCCCCTGAGGGGTCCAGGACTGTGAAAAGCAAGCGCATTACAAAGAAAAGCAAAGCTTTTTCGTCGCGCGCATGCTCTCCTGGGGTTCTAAGACTGTCTTCGCAAGAAACAGAACAAACTTATTGTATAAAAGCTTATAACCCTAATACATCCAAGGACGATCGTAATTAAAAGAATAATTTTTAATTTTTTTGTTGTTTGTTTTGAACAATCCTCAAGTTTGCTTTGCTGCTGCTCCTAATAGTTTCAAAATCTTATTTTCTGTATGCAGTTGTTTAGTTATTTTTAATTTACTATCCACAAGTTGATTGACATATTCCATACAATTTTCTTAAATAATGTAAAATATGTATACGTGTTCATTAAAAAATTTATTCAACTCTTCATAATTTTTTTGGGGTCTGTTTAGTTTTAATTTGATTGTGTGTCTTTGTATTTTTCATTTTTTTTTTGTGATTAGTTAATGTTTCACTAGTGGAAATGAGATCTTCTTTTTGTACTATAAAAAAATTAATACTCTTCTATTTTTCATGGTTATTTTTATCCAAATAAAAAAAAAGTGTCAAGGTGACTATCTACATGTAATATTGTTATTATGTTAGAATGAACGGTGCAGGAATAAACAAATATGACGTAAATCCGGCAAATTAGCGGAAGCTCAATGTTAACCAAAACATCTTTTGTTAACACATTATTATATTAATTAGGAATTATAAAATAATTCAGCCAAATCAAATCGACAGTTCAAAATTTAAAAAAAAAAAAAACCTTTGTTAATTTTTTTTTTTCATCTTGCAAAAATAGACCGGCCGAAAGATCACCTTCCGCGTGACTGAACAGTTTAAAAATAACGACGAAAAATTGAATCTACTGTTGTAGTTAATTATTAAGATACTATTTTTGTTATTGATACGAATCAAGAAATTCGTTGAAAATTAGCCAAGCAAACGGTAAAAAAGTCAATAACATGATAGAAAGAAGCAAGAAAAAAACGAAATATGGTAAAACAAAAAAGAAACGAAATACAGTGCGGAAACGAAAAGAAGACCACAACTCCAAGTAAGACAAAAAACAAATAAAAAACGATGAACTGCGAACAAACGTCAATAAAATGCGAAAAGTCAATTCTATCAAAAATAAATATAAATAAATATGTTAATCGATCGTTTTAACAATTTTTTTTTTGTAAGTAGCTATATTTTTCTAACTCTCATGAGTCAGCTTTGTCGCTTGCAATCGGAAGTCACGTTGTATTCTTAGCCATGTCCGATCGGTATATAATAAATAAGTAATCTCTAGTTTTCAAAAGTGGTCGAAAGTCATTAATTCATTAATTTAGAATTCATGTTTCCGATTTTTATTTTACTCATTTTTTCTTTAAATTTAAGTTCGTAGAAGAAGAATAGCTTGCAAACTACGTACTCGTAATGAAATCAGAAATGATTTCAACCTACGTGATAAATTTCAATATGTTTTATTTTGTTAAAAGTGACAAAAGTTAGTTCGTTGTTGCTTGTTTTGGTATGTTTCCGGAAATCACGCGGGTTGTAATCATTTCTGTTTATGTCCCTGTACATTCGGATTTCGTAATTTGTTTTTGTTTTCAAATTTTTACTGGGTAGATTTAACGTAAATTAAAAAAAAATGTTTACAAGAACCGTGATGTGTATTTGTTTACCGGAGTTTCTTTGTGGTTTGGTAAATAAGTACGTTAACATTTTTTTCTTAGACGACTTAAACGTTTGTTTATTAAAGACTCGATGTTTTCGAGATATCAGTTTGCGTAAAAAATTGTTTAGATAAGTTTATATTTATTATTATTTAGGCAGCCGTTCGCCGAATATTATGTTAGAAGGTAACCTTTTCTTATTTAGTATAACCTTGGTTATTGCTAAAGGTGATTCGATCTAGTTGCTTGGTTGTTGGTAAACAGAACAAATTCTATAATATTTTTGTTTTTGCAATTTTTTTTTGTCGGTAAACAAAACACTTACGTCGGGGTTTAAATCTTTTGGATTTTCCTCGATTACCGAAAGGTCTTTTGAACTAAATGGTACGCAAGTATGCATACTTGTAGTGCAAACTCAATTATTTACTATTTACTGATTTTGTACATTTTTTTAAAATTTCTTATTATCTTGTCTTTTTAAATTTGTTCATTCTGTTCTTTTGTTTTTTCATGAATTTTTAAATTTCATTTTTCGATAAAATTGAACAATGTGTATCATTTATTACTAAGAGAAAGAGTACTCGAGTTTATAAATTTATCAAAACTTGCTTTTGTATTTGGGAAAATCAGTAACCAACAGATGGCGCTTTTAATTTGGAAAACAAACAGTTGTGATTAATGTTATTCAGCATAACTTGCTATATTCGATCCATTAATGCAGGGTTTCCCAAACTTTTAGGTATCGTGACCCCCTTTTGAGCTACGTTACGATTCACGCCCCTCTCCCTGTCAGGGTTATAAATATTAAAATAAATAATTTAAAAAAAAAAACAAACGAACATCGCGTCACCAAGATATGTGAATTCTAGTATGAATCGATGGAATGCATCACGGGTCTAGCGCGAGCGGTTTCCGACTTTTTTCATTTGTTTTTTTTTATGATGCAACTCGGTAACCAATCAACGTGGACCCATGGTGCGACCCATCAACTCAGGCTAGAATTTACTCGGGAACTAAAAAATGTAATAAAAAATGCAATTTTCGCAAATTTTCCGAAATCGCTTGGCTTATTTTTTCAATAAGCAAAATTCTTCAAAATGTGAAATCCAATTTTCTTTCATTTGTCATGGAAAACTCAAAAGCAAAAAATCCAAAATTTAATTTGAAAACGAATTTCAGTAAAAAAACTTGTCGAAAACAAAATTATTCGAGTTCAGAGATACGCTAATATGTGATGATCAGAAGACGGATACAATGACGTCACGCTAGCATTATTTTTTTCGTTAGGCAGAATGCTCATAAAATTTTTTTTTTACATTTCGGCACACTTATTCTGTATGTAATATGTAAGTCGCAAAACTTAAATGTTGGTGACGTCACTGTCAATCTAAACCTAAATAAATATTTAAGAGACTATTCCTACAGCGCGTTCCAGCCTCAATATGATGCATCCCATTCTGCCTTTCATGTTTTTTCAATAAAGCTATCCTTTTCTCTCCGAATTCGCCGTAAGGCTTGTACTACATTCTAAGAGTGGAACGCGCTGCCTTTCACAATTAATTACGACCAGAATTTATTGCTCGCGATTGTATGTATAGGCAATCTTTCGTAAAAAAATTTGATAAATTAGTTGCAATTTGCCTTCAATTTTTTTTTTATTTATTTTACTGAGACCCCCTTTGAAGTCTTGCTGAGCCCCCCTAAGAGGGTACGCCCCACAATTTGGGAAACGCTGCATTAATGCTTTTGTTAGATTTTATGTGGAATGTACGTTATGCCAGAAAGTTATTTTTTAGCCAATTTAAGGTCCTTTGTAGGGTAACCAAATGTTTTCCTTATTATAGGAACCTTTATAAAACTTTCGCTAGATGTCAGCCACTCCCTGATTTTCTCGAATACCCACGTAAACGACACTGACGAAAGCAAAAAAATATCAGACAATCACAGTTTCCTGTAACTGTTCTTTTTCCTAAATGCTATTAATTAAAAACGAGTTATTTTTTGCCTTCGACCGTACATACCGACTAGTTTATAACACCGCCTGCAAATTCTTATCACAAATATTAAAGTGTGTACATTTTTATAATTTATCAAAATAATCGGAAATTTCTGGAAACTACACTTTTTTTATTAAACTATGCAATTCTCATGAAAGTTTATTCGAAAATTAACTCGTATTTTATTAAATTGCAGAGAACTTAAAGAAAACAAAAGAAAATCTTGGCCTCAACCTGACAATTTTTTTTAATTAACACCCCAACTTATTTTTACGAAAATCTTAAAAAGAAAATTAAGAAAGAATTAAGTATCGAAAAGTATCTCGAATATAAGTTTTCCTCTTTGAGTTATATATATATAGCAATTGACCATAAATGTCTTAAGAAAAAATATTGTAATTAGCAATTATAAATATGTTTTTCTGTAAATAAAGTTTCTCAAAAAAAAATAAATGATGTAATTTTACAACTGAATTACAACAAATCGTAATTATTGTTTTTTTTACTTTGTCTGAATGAAATAATATGTGCACGCAACAACACTGCGTAAGAGACAATTATCAATTATCACACATAAATACTGATCAAGTGAGTGTATAGTAATTTATCGCAAGGACAAATGCAACATATTTTGGTAGTATGAATTAATTTGTGTAGTATTTAAAATAAATAAATAAAAATAAAATAATAAATAAAATAAATAATTAAAAAACAGTCCCACTTAGTAAAATGCTAACCCACAGAGTTAATCTAACCCATTCAACCTACCTGTACCTAGGGTCCCTAGGATTGATTGACATTCATGTTGGAGATCCCTAGGAAAGAGTTCGGAAACACAACGTCTTTTTTGTTAGTAATTTCAGATTTTACAGTTAGCTGTCCTAACGTGATATGATTGTGCTGTGGATCAGAAAGAATAAAATATTGTTATTGCTTTTTCGTAAACGATACAGAGCTTGAAAAATGGCAGATCTGACGTTGTGTTTCCGAATCCTAAATTATTTTGCTCAGTGATAGTCATGAATCTAAAAATTATTAACATATAAAATAGCGACATCTTACTATCGCTTTTTGACCTAACATTGCAGTAGGATAGACAAATTAAAGCGGGATTTGCTCCTAATGAGTCCCCCATGCAAGGCGGCCATGCTTGCTGTCAAAGCATAATGAAAGATTTTAGAAAAATTTTGTGCAAATCGTTTTCTTGCATGGGGGACTCATTAGGAGCAAATCCCGCTTCAATTTGTCTATCCTACTGCAATGTTAGGTCAAAAAGCGATAGTAAGATGTCGCTATTTTATATGTTCATCATTCTTACATCGCATTTGCGAATAAATTGGGCAAGTCGTTTTTGGTCTGCAGTGGGAATGTCGAGCTACGTTTCTGCTGAAGAAGCCCCAAGCAGGGCTTGAAACAGCTGTCCAGAAGCTGCTCGAGGTTCTCACTGCAATCAAAAACGATTTGCACAAAATTTTTCTAAAAATTATTATATAAGTTATTGTAAAAATTATTGACGGAGCCGTGGTTTTACTTGCTGTTAATAAATACTCACCATTTCGATTTCGCAAAATAATTTTTGATGTCTTAGTATTAACATGAATAATAAAAAAATAATAAAAAAAAATCTGTAATAATAAAACAAATTAAAATTATACCATCTTTAAATTTTTGGATTAGAAGTGCGGTAATCAAAAACAACAACGAATACATTATCATGAATTATCATCATCATTAAAAATTAATTAATCATACAAATGGTCAAGGTGTATTGTTCGTTTTTGTTTCTGCTAAAACCAGTAGCAGCAAGGAACAAAAGATACCAGCGATTTTTCTGTCTTATTAAAAAATACAAATATTGTTTATAATAATGAAATACAAAGAAACAAATCAAAACCGGATTTGATTTTGAAAGGTTTTCTAAACGGCACTTTTATTTTTAGGTTATGTTAATATATCCGCAACTGTTTCTTCTATTTTGAATCTTTAGCTCTTAGTATTTGCAAAGTTTTATTGAATGCTTTATAATCTATGGTTCCTTATTTGTTTGATAACAGATTGCGGGCACTGTTGATCATTTAGTGATTTTGTCACTAGACCTGGTAACTTTCTGTTGAAATTTCATTTAAGTTATGAAGTTATTTTGGAACTGATAGGTTAGAAAATGGACACTGACTGTTACTGACAACTGTGCTTTTCAATGTTGCCATTGTTGGTGAAATCTGAAGTCGTTTGCCAATCGATGAAATAATTTTTGGGTTTTAATTGAAATCCGGAGACATTTTAAAAACCTGTCCTAATATTTCATGTATTTTTAAAAATTGTCAATACTGGAAAATAAAACAACAGACATCGACCATATCATTAAAAATAGAACTAAATAATGCATCTATTAATGGCAAAAGACTTATTGCATTCCATTAAAAAAATGTTACCAGTTTGAATATTCCCAAGTTTATTAAATTTTTTTAACTTGGAATTTTTCTTAACATTGTAAGTGAAAAAGAATTTCAAGGTGAAACTTTTGTAAAAAGAAACACGTCTCTAACGTCATTTGTTCGAAAAATATCGCATTTGTTTGAAGTACCTACTGCAAAAGAGATATTTTTTTTAAAAGTTGAATGACGAGAAAACTATTATACACTGCGATCGTAAATGGTTGAACGTGCCGCTTCATACAAAAATTTCTTGGTCCAGTTACTAGAAAACATGTACCCAATTTAAAGGCGTGCGGATGTAATTTTAACCTAAAAATTGTGTAACATTAATCATAAATCGAGACGCAAAGAACGTTACTTACTTGTAAAAACAAAGTCAACTGAATAATAGTATTCAAAAATACTTATTTACTGATTTCGAATGATTTAAACTGCAAATTGTAGAAAACTCAAACATAAACAAACCATACACAAACGCTACTGCTTGCCAGCTGATCTGGAGCATTCAAAAACGCGAAAATTCCCTAGGCGGAAAGTAGTTTTGATCACCTTTGGGTATTTACTTTCTCAAGGACGCTCAATCATTTACGACCACATTGTATTAAGCCCTATGTGTGGCACATAAGGTCACTTAAAATTCAGTCCGGAAACCGAAAATATAAGAATATACAGGATGTTCCATTTAAAATAACGAAGTGGCATAACGCCCAGACGCAACACTCTGTACACACCAAACTAATTTTAAAATGAGCTTCACATGATATCAGGTGACTTTCATTAGAAATATTTTTTTATAAAGCGAATAACCAGAGAGTTATGAAGGAAACCTCCTTAAGTGGAACACACTGTATAATGATAATTAAAAAAATATATGTATACAGTGAAGTATGAATTCGTTATTTCCGTAATGCTTAAATAATTATACTAATTTGCTCTCTCTTATTATTAATAAATAAACTTCAGTTTCCTTTCTTGGATGTCGATCTTAGCTAAGGCTGCTAAATCCGATGAAACATCGAAGGAATTAAGGACGTTTGGATTGAAAAAAGTTTCATAATTACGACTCGGGTATTTGGAATTTATTTTTTTTAACTAACACTGTACCCAAAAAAAAAAAGAATACATTTTGTGCAAAAAATGACCGCTAATAGCAATTCATTCCGCCACGGCAGCTTGAGTGTCCTCTGTAACCATGGGCTCTGCAACACTCGTCCTTTTCAGGGTCGATACGACTGCAGACTTGGTCGCAGGGTGGAACACGGACTGCTTCGGTGGTGCTGATGACCACTGCAAACGCAACCAGCAAGAGCAAGACGGTCGCCTTGTTGAAAATTGCCATTGTTGTTGTTGGAAGAACTTGAAGCAAACACTCTTGTAGAGAACAAAACTTGTTCTGTGAAGAAACGAGGGTCTTCTCTCAGTATTTATACGCCAGGCAAGGCCATCAGCATCTTGTTGCCGTGTTTTAATTAAGAAAATAACTCGTTCGTAAATTATTATTTGTTTTTTAACGTCAGGATCTATTATATAAAAGTTAATTCCAAACAGTTTCCGAATAAGCCAAATTAATTTTTGATTTAGTAACAAAATAAAAGCTGAAGTCTGAGTTGCGTCAACGCATTAGAATTGGAAATTGGAAATTAGATGCAGAAAAACAAATTCAAAATGATGAAGATAAACAGCCGAGAAAGAAAGAACTTAATGTCGATAACAGAAGATGATTAGTTAAGTCGCTGATGCAATGGATAAAAAGTGTGATATGATAGTTCAAAATATACCTAAAAGTGAATGTTCGAAAATTACTGAATGAGGAGAAAAGGGAACTGTAAAACAACACACGACGTACGTAGAACACGATGCATAAAAAAAAGAAGATTGGCGTTTCTGCATCGAAATACATATGTAGATCAAAAAAGAACAAAAAAAGAAACTGAGTGTGACACGAAAACTTAATAAGGAAGTACGACATAAAGAAAGAGAAAAATAATTAAATAAAAACAAACAAAAAATTTGATTTGATTTTCAAGTGCATTTTCGAGTTGTGTGTTTATGTTTTTAACTTGTAAACTTATTTACGTTTTGTTTAGTTTATTTATTTGTTATGCTTCTTTGTTATTGCCTTGTAATTAGATTTTCTTTCTGTTGGGCAAATATATATTATTATTACTATGCAGTCGACTGCGTTTTAAAACGCAACATAGGAAATCCCATGATAATTTAAAGGTGCTCGAATATTGGTTTCCCTAATTATTTTACAGCAAAATTCCGTGGAGGTTTTTTAAAGTCTCTTCAAGATGAATTTGTCTATACAGTTTGAGAATTTTTCATTCGCTCAGTTTCAAGATATTGTGGCAATTGCCACCCCACGCCCCTCCGAATCGCCGCAGCTGGGAGAAGCCAGGTTATAAGTGAAAAAATTAAATTAAATTAAAAAATTTAATTTCGAATATAAAAAAGACAAAAGATACGTTGAAGAAATGAAAAAGAAAGAAATGTCTTTATTTATTTCTTGTTAAACAGTACTGTACTCCCCAAAAAAAAACCACGTCGTGCGTACAATCAGTGCTAATAGCAATTCATCCCCCCACTACAGCTTGAGTGACCTGAGTAACCATGAGCTCTGCAGCACTCGTCCTTTTCGGCGTCGATACGATCGCAGACTTGGTCACAGGGTGGCACACGAACTGCTTCGGTGGTGCTGATTACCATTGCAAACGCAACCAGCAGGAGCAAGACGGTCGCCTTGTTGAAAATTGCCATCGTTGCTATTGGAAGAAGTTGAATATGATGATTCGAACACTCTTGTAGAGAATAAGTTTTTGTTCTGTGAAGAATCGAAGTTTTCTCTCCCTATTTATACCTGTGCAAGATAATCATTTTGTTGTTCTCTTAAATTATGGTTGGTAATTTTCTTATTATGTCCTAGTGTCTAATGACCAGTTGAACGTAATCGCAGAACTTTACCTTGATAAAATAATTAAGATAATTATATATGGAAGCTGAGCGTGATAAAATTCAAAAGTTCTTTTTTTATTTAGCTATTTTTAATTCATGACCAAAAGGTGGAATTTCTTTCTTTTGCTAATCGATGAAAACGCAGCAACAACAACTTAAGGTAAGGTTCAAGGTAACTTAATCATCTTTTTACTAGGCAACCTTGATTAGTGCTGTGCTGAAGGTGATTCGATTTGGTTGTGGTTTGTTAGTAAACAAAACAAATTCTCGAATATTCTCACTTATTTACTGTGTTATAAATCGCTCCCGAAAAATTGCGGCAACAATTCTACCGAAATATGCAATTTTAATAAACTATTATTAAAAACAAGAAAACTAATATAAATAGGTACAAGGAATGCTATTGCTAATCGATGTACTTAGAAATTTATTCTGTATCTCATGATATAGAAATATACAGGATGTTCCATCTACAGAAATTCAATTTCGGCCACTTGACCAGGAAGGGGTTCGACACCATACATAATGATTATCCTGTAAATTTTTCAAGAATAATTAGTATATGATTTGGGAGGCTGAGAACAAGACTATACATTCAAATGACATGCCTATTCAATTTTGAAAATTGAAAACTAAATATATTCTTTGTCCCTAAATACCCTATACAATTCTAACCTGCAGATTTTTGGGCTCATAGTAAACCGATTTAATTCAATTTTGGATATACTTAGAACATAGATAAGTACACTTATAGGTAGATATGTCCGAAAGTGCTTCCGTTAAACCAGTATTCCTTCTTCAAAGTTATCGAATAAAAAGTTAGGAGTAGTTTTTTTTTGTTATAATGAAGGAACACTTGAGTTCGCTGAAGTTATATAAGGAACAAACTCAGCTTCTTTCTTGATTGTACAGTTTAGGAGGTTTTGGTTTAACACAAGGTGGCAAATTATATACCCAAGGAATTTGTAAGGATCTATGGTTGAAACAAGTTCAATAATAATACGACTCGGGTGTATGGTTTTTATTTCCTTTTAACCAACATTCTACCCCGGAAAGAAAACGCTATTAACTAAGCGCAGTACATTCTTCCACCGCTACAACTGGTGTGATATGAATAACCATGGGCCCTACAACACTCGTCCTTTTCGGGGTCAATGCGACTGCAGACCTGGTCACAGGGTCCAACACGGACTGCCTCGGTAGTGCTGATAACCATTGCAAAAGCAACGAGCAGGAGTAAGACGGTCACCTTGTTGAAGATCGCCATTGTCGTTGATCGAAGAATTTGAAGATAGTGAGGTGGATAACTCAGAACAAGCACAAATTGTATTCTGTGAAGAATCAAACGTTCTCTCAATATTTATACGCTGTGCATAATGATAATCTTGTTTTGATTTTGGTTTTTAAAAAGTCAGAAGTTTATTATGATGTCCCCTTCACCTATTGACTGTTTTTTAATTAGGCGCTTTAACTCATCACGTGGTGTTTACATATTGATACCAAACCTGTTTCTAGATAGTTAATCGTATACTGTTACATACCAAATATGTTATTTTATTTTATTTACATGCATATATCTGTTGTTCACAAAATTCCGAGGAAATACAAGAACGACATTTCAGGTTTGCGTTATGCATAACTCAAAATTATTTTTACCTATGCGTTTATTAATTAAGTTACAGACCTAATTTATGATTTTTATTAGAAGTATTATGGATTAATTTAATTTAATGTGAGAAAGCGAAAAAATTATTTTCTTCTTGTTAAAGTCAGGTTGTGCGATGAATGAGGCTACGTAGGGTTACAGTTTCTTTGTTATCTTCAAGGCCCACTTTGTCAAACTAGGGAATTTTGAAAAAATCGCAGCTTACTTTAATCGGGAATTCATTTGAAGGAATGATATACAATTTTCTTTCATCATGCCTAGACTTGCTGGTAATAGGGGAAGAGTTTAAACAAAGTGAAATATTATATAAGTAAAAATACAACAGCAATTCTTAATCTACTGTAAGGAATATAATGATAATGAAAAAAAGTATATACAGTGAGGTACGTATTGCGTCTTTCTTTTGTTAAGTAATTATGCTTCAGTGTTATTATTAATAAATTTAGTTCAGATTCCTTTCTTCGGTGTCAATTCAATGAAAATGATCTTTGTCTTAAAAAAAGTTTCACAATTGTGACTCGGGTATTTGGCTTTTATTAATTTTTAACCAACACTGTACCCCAAAATAAAATACATTATGCATTCAGTGACCGCTAATAACAATTCATTCCTCCACTACAGCTTGAGTGACCTGAGTATCCATGGGCTCTGCAACACTCATCCTTTTCGGGGTCGATACGATCGCAGACTTGGTCGCAGGGTGGCACACGGACTGCTTCGGTGGTGCTGATTACCATTGCAAACGCAACCAGCAGGAGCAAGACGGTCGCCTTGTTGAAAATTGCCATCGTTGCTATTGGAAGAAGTTGAATATGATGATTCGAACACTCTTGTAGAGAATAAGTTTTTGTTCTGTGAAGAATCGAACTTTTCTCTCCCTATTTATACCTGTACGAGATAATCATTTTGTTGTTCTCTTAAATTATGGTTGGTAATTTTCTTATTATGTCCTATTGTCTAATGACCAGTTAGACTTGCACAACTTTACCTTGATAAAATAATTATATATGGAAGCTGAGCGTGATTAAATTCACAAGTTTTTTATTTAGCTATTTTTAATTCATCACCGGGGAGCGGAATTTCGGGGCCTTTTACTAATTGATGAAAACGCAGCAATGCATTATGCGCGTGCAGAGAGCACTGCCGTAATTCATCGCTGCATTGATCGATCAGCAGAAGGCCCTCCGAAAGTCCTCCTTCTACTCATGACATCATGCTGCTGCAGTCGAAATCAATTATTACTTACGTTTCAGTAAAACCTATCTAATAAAAGAGTTTGTAGTTTATTTTTTGTACCCGATTAGTTTTCACAAACAAAAAATATGTATAATTACAAGAATTCTAAAAAGCAACTTAAAAAAAACAACTTATAAAAATAATGCAATAATAAACCTCAGAAACTACATTTGGAAATCGAAATATTGGCTTAAAATTGGCAAAAGGATTGTTAAAATTATCAGAAGAATTGCTGATTGAGTTTAATTTTTTTTAATTATTATAAAAATGCATAACTTTTCGACTACGATAATGATGTGGTGGAGGCGTTTATTATCAATTTTCGTAAGAATTCCTTAAACTAAAAAAAAATATGTTTAATTAAAAAAAATAAACATATTTTTTTAATTTAAGGAATTCTTACGAAAATTGATAATAAACGCCTCCACCTTATTATTTGATACGATCTTTCGCCGTTACAAAGTTCAAGGTAACCAAGTCATCTTATTTGGCAACATTGATTAGTGCTGTGCTGAACTGTGCTGAAGGAGATTCGATTTGATTTTGGTTTGTTAGTAAACAAAACAAATTCTCGAATTCTCTCTGATCATTTTCACTTATTTACCGTATCATAATCACTCCCGAAAAATTGCGGCGGCAATTATACCAAAATATGCCATTTTAATAAACTATCATTAAAAACAAAAACAAAATAATATAAATAGGTACAAGGAATGCTATTATTAATCGATATACTTAGAATTTTATTCTGTATCTCATGATATAAAAATGTACAGGATGTCCATCTACAGAAATTCAATTTTGGCCACTTGACCAAAAAGGGGTTCGACACCATACATAATGATTATCCTGTAAATTTTTCAAGAATAATTAGTATATGATTTGGGAGGCTGAGAACAAGACTATACTTTCAAATGACATGCCTCTTCAATTTTGAAAATTGAAAACTAAATATATTCTTTGTCCCTAAATACCCTATACAATTCTAACCTGCAGACTTTTGAGCTCATAGTAAACCAATTTAATTCAATTTTGGATATACTTAGAACAGAGATAAGTATACTTATAGGTAGATATGTCCAAAAGTGCTTCCGTTAAGCCAGTATTCCTGTTTGAAAGTTATCGAAAAAAAAAGTTACGAGTGGTTTTTTTCTTGTAATGAAGGAACGCTTGAGTTCGCTGAAGTTATATAAGGAACAAACTCAGCTTCTTTCTTGATTGTACAGTTTAGGAGGTTTTGGTTTAACACAAGGTGGCAAATTATATACCGAAGGAATTTTTAAGGATCTGTGGTTGAAGCAAGTTCAATAATAATTACGGCTCGGGTGTACGGTTTTTATTTCCTTTTAACCAACATTCTAACCCGAAAAAAAAAACGCTATTAACTAAGCGCAATACATTCTTCCGCCATAACAACTGGTGTGATATGAGTAACCGTGGGCCCTACAGCACTCGTCCTTTTCTGGGTCAATACGACTGCAGACCTGGTCGCAGGGTCCAACACGGACTGCCTCGATGGTGCCGATTACCATTACAAAAGCAACGAGCAGGAGCAAGATGGTCACCTTGTTGAAGATCGCCATTGTCGTTGTTGGAAGAATTTGAAGATAATAAGGTGGATAACTCAGAACAAGCACAAATTGTATTCTGTGAAGTATCATACGTTCCCTCTCAGTATTTATACTCTGTGCATAATGATAATCTTGTTTTGTTTTTGTTCTGAATTAAATAAACAGCCTTAATTGAAGTCAGAAATTTTGTTTTGATATCCCCTTGACTTATTTACTGTTTTCTATTTAGGCGAATTTAAAT
Organism: Prosopocoilus inquinatus; assembly: GCA_036172665.1. NCBI lineage: Eukaryota > Metazoa > Arthropoda > Insecta > Coleoptera > Lucanidae > Prosopocoilus > Prosopocoilus inquinatus. Next base: position 9,032,048 of record CM069873.1, read on the forward strand.
CATCACGCGATGTTTACAAACTGAAACCAGTTATTAGCTAATTAATCGTATCCTTACACATACAAAATACATTGTTTTATTTTGCTTTTCCTCGATCGCTGAAAGGTCTTTTGCAGGATTGTAGATTATGGATTTTTCTAGTTTTGTTTAATCGCTTCTTCGGATCAATGCTCTTTAAACTTGTTTAAGCGCGGGATTATCACTTATTTCCTTGGTCTTTCGTATATCGCATTTATAAATCATGCAGTAAACTATCAACTTTGTCGAAAGAAATTACCAGATATAATAAAATTTAATTAAATAAAAATACTTGCCACTGTGGAAATACAAAATACTTAAGAAATCTAAATACGCCAAGGTAACTTATACAAAAAGAGCTGTTGAGATGTTGGGCGTACAGCTAGAATTAAAAATAATGTCTCCCCAATAAAAACCAAATGCATAATCTTGTCCATTCTGATCACCATAACAAGAAAACGGCTAATTCCAAGCTGGCCTGTCCTACTCTGTATAAAGATATTAGGATTAAGATATTAGGTTTGTTTGGTTCTTGTAAGGACAGTTCACAATCGACCTAGAATCGTCAGGAACATGCGCACCACAAAAAACTACAAAAATTAAAACAAAGTTTTTCTGTAATGCGCCTGCCCCTGAGGGGTCCAGGACTGTGAAAAGCAAGCGCATTACAAAGAAAAGCAAAGCTTTTTCGTCGCGCGCATGCTCTCCTGGGGTTCTAAGACTGTCTTCGCAAGAAACAGAACAAACTTATTGTATAAAAGGTGTTTATTGCTTAATTGCCTCTACGGAGCGGGACAATCCTATTATTGTTGATAAGTTGCTTTTGTGGAGTCGTATGTGTTGGTGATTATTAAACTAGTGATTATTAGCTGGTGCGTTCACAAATAAAATCACCTTCTCTCTTAAGAATATATTTAAATATTAAATATTACTTTAAATTATAGACAGACAATTATTAACAGAAAGCAGAAAGAAACGCGACTGTACTCTTCAACGGACGATTGATTTCTTTTTCTTCACGTTCCGTTTTTTACCGTTGCCCCCAAATCCCTCGGTCGGTCCAGCCATAAATTCCTCCAGAGGCTGAAAGGAAAGTTTGGGCCTAACGGTACTGTTGAGGATAAAGCCTAACTGTACACATAGAAATAGTTTGACATGAATATTAAAATCTGACTAACTTAAATAAAATACTTCAAGACTTAAACTGAAACACGATAAATAAAGGGTCCGAACATGCCGCCCGCCTTGAAAGGTTTAGCTTTCAATGGGAAGAACACACACCTTAGCCACGCACCTTTTAAACACCCCAGTCGCAGTTTTGACGGTCACCACGCGCACTACGTTGTCCGTTCCTGGATGCAGTTCGAGGACGCGGCCGAGTTTCCATTGCATGGGAGGCAGGTTGTCTTCCTTAATCACCACCATTGCACCTGGATGAAGTTTCTGCGAACCTTGTGTTTTCCATTGACTGCGCTGCTGTAGTTCGGAGATGTATTCCTTTGACCAGCGACGCCAAAAATGTTGTTGGAGTTGCTGCAGTTTTTGAAATTTGTCTAGACGCGCCTCAGGTATATGGAACAAATCTGACTCGCACACAGAAGTCAACCTTTCACCGATTAAGAAATGTGCCGGTGTGAGAGGATCAAGGTCTTTAGGGTCTGATGACAAAGGTGTTAGTGGTCGGGAGTTAAGGCATGCTTCTATTTGTATTAAAACTGTGTTGAATGCTTCATAAGTTAATTTTGTGTTGCTTAAGATTCGATTTAAGTGAAATTTTACACTACGAACTCCGGCCTCCCATAAACCTCCAAAGTGGGGCGATTTTGGGGGAATAAAGTGCCAGGATACACCTTCTTGAGCTAAATGATCTTGGGTAGCATTTCTTTGTTCTTGAAGAAATTGATATATTTCGTTTTTTGCGCCTACAAAGTTTGTAGCGTTATCTGAGTAAATATTGGCGCACTTGCCGCGTCTTGCTGTGAATCGTCGTAATGCGCATATGAATGATTGCGTTGTTAGATCGCAGACTAATTCTAAATGAATCGCTTTAGTTGCGAAACAAATAAATAGACAAACATATGACTTAATTAACTTAGCTCCACGCGTGCTGCGGTCCTTTATATAAAAGGGTCCTGCATAGTCCACTCCGCTTGTCGAGAATGCCCTTGCAGGAGTTAGTCGAGCTTCTGGAAGGTTACCCATCAGCTGTTGCGTATCTTGAGGCTTTGCTCGGAAACAAATTATGCAGTTGCGGATTATTTTCCGGGTAACATCTCTACCTGATAAGGGCCAGTATCGGTCCCGTAATGAAGCCAATACAGATTGGGCTCCGCTGTGAAGTAGTCGTAAATGCTCCGCTTCGATTATTAACTGAGTAACTTTGTGTTTCGCAGGTAAAATTATCGGATGTCTCTTTTCGTACGGATATGTTGAATGCTTTAGACGACCCCCTACACGGATTAGGTTATCAGCATCGAGAAACGGATGCAGAGAAAGTAATTTGCTGCGTGCATCCACCTCTTTATTTTGTCTCAGTTCAGAGTATTCTCGATGAAAGTATTGTGATTGCACAAGCTTTAAAATGACGTTTAAAGCGTTAGATAATTCAGCAATTGACAGATTACCAGTGACGCGATCATCCTTCGCCGATTTTAAATTGTGGCTGAACCTTAAAATGTAGGCGGTTACTCGCTGCAATTTATTAAAAGATGAAAATCGATCAAAAAAATCTTCTGAATTTCCTAGCGTCAATAGCGTGATTGTTTTGCGAGTTTCCGGTAAAGTAACTTGTTCCCCTTTAAACTGCTCGTTAGTTGGCCATGCGAAAATCGGTTTTAGCAGCCATGAAGGACCTGACCACCAGATTGACGATTGTTGTAATGCCTGTGCGCTCACTCCACGTGACGTTAAATCTGCAGGATTATCGTAAGATCGGACATGTCGCCAATTTTCCGGTTTTGTCAAATTTTGGATGGTGGCTACGCGATTCGCTACATAAGTGTTCCATTTCTTCGGCGAAGCCTGAATCCAACTCAGCGTTATTGTGGAGTCACACCAATAATAATGATTGTTGAACTTTATCGGAAGTGTGGTTTGTACTTTGTGGACCAGTTTTGCGAGTAGTAAAGCTCCACACAGCTCTAGGCGGGGTAGTGATACGCACTTTATTGGTGCTACTTTCGACTTTGCGCACAAAAGATGACTAGATATTACGTTATCCTTCGTTACACTTCTTATGTAGATACAGGTACCGTACGCCGACTCCGAAGCGTCGCAGAATGCATGGAGTTCAACGATGTCTGCAGCCTTTTGTGTCACCTGCCGATTAATTTGTAAGGTATTTAAAACGGAAAGATCATGAATAAACGTTTTCCACTTTGTGTCCTGTTCAGTTGGAATGGATTCGTCCCAGGACAATTTAGCTTGCCACAGATTTTGTAAGATAATCTTCGCTGTAATTGTAACTGGACAAACTAGGCCAAGGGGATCATATAGTTGCGCAATTGTCGACAGTATACCTCTTTTTGTAGGGCGCTGTGTTTCAAAGTCCTTTATATTATATTCTAAAGTGTCTCTTGATGGAATCCATAGTATCCCTAGGGTTTTTGACTCCTCTGATATTCTGATTTTATGTTCAACTACATTTTGTTCTGCCGTCGACATGGTTTTTAATATATCGGCGCTGTTGGAAGTCCATTTCCGAAGTTGAAAATGTCCCTTTAATAGAATGTTATTAATTTCAAGGTAAATTTGGATAGCTTCTTCCTCTGTACTCGCCCCTGTCAAAAGATCATCCACGTAAAAGTCGTTCATAATGATTTTATGGGTGCGCGGATGTGAAGTGGCGTGTTCGATCGCTAATTATTTTAAACATCTCATAGCCAAGAACGGAGCTGAGGCCGTGCCATACGTAACCGTGTTCAGCGCATACGTTTGTAATTGTTCAGTAGAGTTCTTTCTCCAGACGATCCTTTGTAAGTTACGCTGTGATTCATGGATCAAGATTTGTCGGTACATTTTTGATATGTCCGCGGCTATCACGTATTGATATGTTCGGAATCGCATAAGAATAGCTAGCAAATCTTGCTGTAGAGCTGGACCTACCGCTTGAATGTCATTAAGTGACAGTCCTGACGATGACTTTGCAGAACCGTCGAACACGACGCGAAGCTTAGTTGTTGTACTCTCTTCTTTCACCACTGCGTGATGAGGTAGGTAGAACGTAATGATATCCGAAGCATCGGGCAATGGAACGGCAGACATGTGTCCCAGCTCTTCATATGCTTGCATAAATCGTCTGTATTGGGTAGCTAGTTCTGCTTGGCGCTCTAATTTACGCTCGGTTGAATAAAACCTTTTAATTGCTGTCTGTTTCGAGTCCCCAAGTTCGGTAACACTTTGAAGGAACGGAATTTTGACAACAAATCTGCCTTCTGGCGTCCGTTCGGTCGTGGTAACAAACAATTGTTCACACAATTCATCGGCCTTTGAAACCGGAGGAGTGTCAAGATCTTCGACGTCCCAGAATTTCGTAACTAGGGTCTCTAGTCGTTCTACACTACAGTGGGTGCTTGTGGTTGCGGAATAGGAAGATGCTGGAATGTTTCCGGCTACAATCCACCCTAATTGAGTTTTCTGTAGTATTGGGCGATTTTTGCCAAGATGAATCTGACCAATCGATAACAATTCCCAAAATATTGCTGAACCTATGAGTAGATCAATCCTACCTCCTTTATAAAACCCTGAGTCTGCTAAACGTAGATTTTTAGGGATATTTAATGATGTAGGATCAACAGTGAAATTAGGTAGAAATTCAGTAATTTTGTTGACAATTAGACATGATATTTCTTTGTGGTAGTTGTTACATATCGACGCAAATTTTATTGTGGTTTTATATTTGACTGCCATGCTAGCTGTGTTAATGCCGGTGACTAATGAATTTACTGGGAATTTTTTCATCTGTAGACGGTCACACATTTCTTCGGTAAGGAAATTGGACTGTGACCCGGAATCCAACAAAACTCTGCAGTTGTGAGCGTGTCCGGTTTTATCAAAGATTTGTACAATAGCCGTAGGTAACATAATTTGCATTAAATTGACTGATGTTGCGTGGGTTGATACAGATGATGTCGATGCCTCTGTATTTACATTATTTCTGATATTTTCGGTGTTATTGTTGCGTTGTTGGGGTTGTTGGTCAAAGTGGATTAGTGTATTATGACGTTTATGGCATTTCCTGCAGGAGGAAGATTTACAACCCTTTGTATCGTGTCCTTTACGAAGACAGTTATGGCATAAGTTGTTTGTCTTGATTTGCATTAAACGAGATTTAACTGGAAGATTTAAGAATTCTGTGCAATTATAGATTAGATGTGGACCTTTACAAATAGAGCATTCAGCGCTGTTGACAATGAAACAATTGCTTGAATGTTGTTTATTGTGCTGTTTGCCTTTGTGTGACTGATTTGAATTAGAATCTAAGTCTAGACCTTCCAGCATTTCGCATTTTGTACGAAGAAAGGAGATAAATTCGTTGAACGTAGGTAATTCGCCGCTTATCTTGTAAGACTCCCAATCACGCCGCGTTACTGGATCTATCTTGTAACTTACGAGATGAATTAATATTGTGTCCCAAGACTCGGTCGGCTGATCTAATGCTTTAAGGGATCTTAAGTGTTTTAACGATTCATCTAATAAGTAACGCAACGCAATATGCGATTCTTTCGTAAATGAATTTAAATTGAATAGCGTTTTGACATGATTCTTTACCATAAGACGTTTGTTATGAAATCGCTCCCGTAACAATTGCCAGGCAATTGGGTAGCTTGCCGCAGAGGCCTCCAAAGAATTTATTACTGCCGCCGCTTCGTTTTTCAGGCAAGATCTGAGATAGTGAAATTTTTGTATTGCTGTTATAGAATCATTATTGTGAATCAATGAATTGAATGTATCGTAGAACTCAAGCCAGGTTTCATAATTGCCCGAGAATGTCGGTAAATGGATCGTTGGCAGTTTAACTCCTACTGGTTTTGAATCCGTGATTGTGTCTTGTGTTGATGAATGTGACCCGTCGGACTTGTAATAGTCAGAGATTGCAATTTTCGCGCTTGCTATCAATGAATAGAACTCTTCTTCGAATTTGTACCGTTCGGTGTTATGCGCATTCATATTTACAGCAGTTTGTTCAGTAGACTCTATTTGATCTTGTACTTGATTAAACTCAGACAACAACGATTCGATTTTCTCTAGGCGTGTCTCTAAGTTTGCGATAGTTTTAGAGTCATATGTTTGAATAGTGTCCAAATATGACGAGAACCGCGTTAATTGAGCCTTTATTTGGCCGCGTTTTGTTATTAATGTTGCCATGTTAACTTATTGATAACTGTTACAATGCCTTAACTCAAGGATAGGAATTGATTAGGAATGCACTTACGTTTGAAGCAGTTTGAATCTTGTTGGCTGAGACGACTGGTTGTTGTACCAGGCCCGTTGAATTGATGCTGCGATTGTTGACCTTGTTGATCTCACGCTTGAAGGTTTCCTTTGCCAGTGATGCACTTTACACTTATCACCAAATTCACACACGACATCCGGCTCGAAGGACCAAATGTTTATTGCTTAATTGCCTCTACGGAGCGGGACAATCCTATTATTGTTGATAAGTTGCTTTTGTGGAGTCGTATGTGTTGGTGATTATTAAACTAGTGATTATTAGCTGGTGCGTTCACAAATAAAATCACCTTCTCTCTTAAGAATATATTTAAATATTAAATATTACTTTAAATTATAGACAGACAATTATTAACAGAAAGCAGAAAGAAACGCGACTGTACTCTTCAACGGACGATTGATTTCTTTTTCTTCACGTTCCGTTTTTTACCGTTGCCCCCAAATCCCTCGGTCGGTCCAGCCATAAATTCCTCCAGAGGCTGAAAGGAAAGTTTGGGCCTAACGGTACTGTTGAGGATAAAGCCTAACTGTACACATAGAAATAGTTTGACATGAATATTAAAATCTGACTAACTTAAATAAAATACTTCAAGACTTAAACTGAAACACGATAAATAAAGGGTCCGAACAAAAGGTTATAACCCTAATACATCCAAGGACGATCGTAAGTAAAAGAATAATTTTTAATTTTTTTGTATTTTGTTGTTGTTTGTTTTGAACAATCCTCAAGGTTGCTTTGCTGCTGCTCCTAATGGTTTCAAAATCTTATTTTCTGTATGGAGTTGTTTAGTTATTTTTAATTTACTACCCTCAAGTTGACTGATACATTCCATACAATTTTCTTAAATAGGTAATTCTCGTTTAATTATTATCTCTGCTAAGTGAAATAGTGATGTAAAATATGTACATATATGTTCATTAAAAAATTTATTCAACTCTTCATAATTTTTTTGGGGTCTGTTTAGTTTTAATTTGATTGTGTGTCTGTATTTTTCATTTTTTTTTGTGATTAGTTAATGTTTCACTAGTGGAAATGAGATCTTCTTTTTGTACTATAAAAAAATTAATACTCTTCCTTTTTTCATGGTTATTTTTATCCAAATAAAAAAAAATAAGTGTCAAGGTGATGTAATAATGTTATTATGTTAGAATGAACAGTGCAGGAATAAACAAATATGACGTAAATCCGGCAAATTAGCGGAAGCTCAATGTTAACCAAAACATCTTTTGTTAACACATTATTATATTAATTATGAATTATAAAATAATTCAGCCAAATCAAATCGACAGTTCAAAATTTAAAAAAAAAAACCTTTGTTAATTTTTTTTTTTTTCATCTTGCAAAAATAGACCGGCCGAAAGATCACCTTCCGCGTGACTGAACAGTTTAAAAATAACGACGAAAAATTGAATCTACTGTTGTTGTTAATTATTAAGATACTATTTTTGTTATTCCTAAAAATAGCGCAGTAGATAGCCGTAAGATCTTGCAATTTGTTGAGGAGAAGATAGCGGTTCGCGGAACGATAATAAATTATTATTTATTTACAAAAAAGAGAGCATGAATATTACAAAAAAAAAAGAAAAAACAGTAACAAAAGAAAACTCAAAGCAACACCAACAAAGAGCAAGGCGTTAAGTGAACAGAAAAAAAAAGGAAGATCGGCAACACCAAGTTGAACCGAAAACAACAATTTTCCGGACGAATCAAAAAATTCGTTGAAAATTAGCAAAGCAAACGGTAAAAAAGTCAATAACATGATAGAAAGAAGCAAGAAAAAAACGAAATATAGTAAAACAAAAAAGAAACGAAATACAGTGCGCAAAAGAAAAGAAGCCCACAACTCCAAGTAAGACAAAAAACAAATAAAAAACGATGAACTGCGAACAAACGTCAATAAAATGCGAAAAGTCAATTCTATCAAAAATAAATATTAATAAATATGTTAATCGATCGTTTTAACAATTTTTTTTTGTAGGTAGCTATATTTTTCTAACTCTCATGAGTCAGCTTTGTCGCTTGCAATCGGAAGTCACGTTGTATTCTTAGCCATGTCCGATCGGTATATAATAAATAAGTAATCTCTAGTTTTCAAAAGTGGTCGAAAGTCATTAATTCATTAATTTAGAATTCATGTTTCCGATTTTTATTTTACTCATTTTCATATTCATAGAAAAAGAGCAGCTTGCAAACTACGTACTCGTAATGAAATCAGTAAAGATTTCAACCTGCGTGATCAATTTCAATATGTTTTATTTTGTTAAAAGTGACAAAAGTTAGTTCGTTGTTGCTTGTTTTGGTATGTTCCCGGAACTTACGCGGGTTGGAATAATTTCTGTTTATGTCCCTGTACATTCGAATTTCGTAATTTGTTTTAGTTTTCAAATTTTTACTGGGTAGATTTAACGTAAATTAAAAAAAAATATTAACAAGAACCGTGATGTGTATTTGTTTACCGGAGTTTCTTTGTGGTTTGGTAAATAAGTACGTTAACATTTTTTTTTTAGACGACTTAAACGTTTGTTTATTAAAGACTCGATGTTTTCGAGATATCAGTTTGCGTAAAAAATTGTTTAGATAAGTTTATATTTATTATTATTTAGGCAGCCGTTCGCCGAATATTATGTTAGAAGGTAACCTTTTCTTATTTAGTATAACCTTGGTTATTGCTAAAGGTGATTCGATCTAGTTGCTTGGTTGTTGGTAAACAGAACAAATTCTATAATATTTTTGTTTTTGCAATTTTTTTTTGTCGGTAAACAAAACACTTACGTCGGGGTTTAAATCTTTTGGATTTTCCTCGATTACCGAAAGGTCTTTTGAACTAAATGGTACGCAAGTATGCATACTTGTAGTGCAAACTCAATTATTTACTATTTACTGATTTTGTACATTTTTTTAAAATTTCTTATTATCTTGTCTTTTTAAATTTGTTCATTCTGTTCTTTTGTTTTTTCATGAATTTTTAAATTTCATTTTTCGATAAAATTGAACAATGTGTATCATTTATTACTAAGAGAAAGAGTACTCGAGTTTATAAATTTATCAAAACTTGCTTTTGAATTTGGGAAAATCAGTAACCAACAGATGGCGCTTTTAATTTGGAAAACAAACAGTTGTGATTAATGTTATTCAGCATAACTTGCTATATTCGATCCATTAATGCAGGGTTTCCCAAACTTTTAGGTATCGTGACCCCCTTTTGAGCTGCGTTACGATTCACGCCCCCCTCCCTGTCAGGGTTATAAATATTAAAATAAATAAATTTAAAAAAAAAAACAAACGAACATCGCGTCATCAAGACATGTGAATTCTAGTATGAATCGATGGATTGCATCACGGGTCTAGCGCGAGCGGTTTCCGACTTTTTTCATTTGTTTCTTTTTTTCTGATGCAACTCGGTAACCAATCAACGCGGACCCATGGTGCGACCCATCAATTCAGGCTAGAATTTACTCGGGAACTAAAAAATGTAATAAAAAAATGCAATTTTCGCATATTTTCCGAAATCGCTTGGCTTATTTTTTCAATAAGCAAAATTCTTCAAAATGCGAAATCCAATTTTCTTTTATTTGTCGTGGAAAACTCAAAAGCAAAAGATCCAAAATTTAATTTGAAAACGAATTTCAGTAAAAAAAAAACTTGTCGAAAACAAAATTATTCGAGTTCAGAGATACGCTAATATGTGATGATCAGAAGACGGATACAATGACGTCACGCTAGCATTATTTTTTTCGTTAGGCAGAATGCTCATAAAATTTTTTTTTACATTTCGGCACACTTATTCTGTATGTAATATGTAAGTCGCAAAACTTAAATGTTGGTGACGTCACTGTCAATCTAAACCTAAGTAAATATTTAAGAGACTATTCCTACAGCGCGTTCCAGCCTCAATATGATGCATCCCATTCTGCCTTTCATGTTTTTTCAATAAAGCTATCCTTTTCTCTCCGAATTCGCCGTAAGGCTTGTACTACATTCTAAGAGTGGAACGCGCTACCTTTCACAATTAATTACGACCAGAATTTATTGCTCGCTATTGTATGTATAGGCAATCTTTTGTAAAACAATTTGATAAATTAGTTGCAATTTGCCTTCAATTTTTTTTTTTAATTTATTTTGCTGCGACCCCCTTTGAAGTCTTATGCGCCCCCCTAAGAGGGCACGCCCCACAGTTTGGGAAACGCTGCATTAATGCTTTTGTTAGATTTTATGTGGAGTGTACGTTATGCCAGAAAGTTATTTTTTAGCCAATTTAAGGTCCTTTGTAGGGTAACCAAATGTTTTCCTTATTATAGGAACCTTCATAAAACTTTCGCTAGATGTCAGCCACTCCCTGATTTTCTCGAATACCCACGTAAACGACACTGACGAAAGCAAAAAAATATCAGACAATCACAGTTTCCTGTAACTGTTCTTTTTCCTAAATGCTATTAATTAAAAACGAGTTATTTTTTGCCTTCGACCGTACATACCGACTAGTTTATAACACCGCCTGCAAATTCTTATCACAAATATTAAAGTGTGTACATTTTTATAATTTATCAAAATAATCGGAAATTTCTGGAAACTACACTTTTTTTATTAAACTATGCAATTCTCATGAAAGTTTATTCGAAAATTAACTCGTATTTTATTAAATTGCAGAGAACTTAAAGAAAACAAAAGAAAATCTTGGCCTCAACCTGACAATTTTTTTTAATTAACACCCCAACTTATTTTTACGAAAATCTTAAAAAGAAAATTAAGAAAGAATTAAGTATCGAAAAGTATCTCGAATATAAGTTTTCCTCTTTGAGTTATATATATATAGCAATTGACCATAAATGTCTTAAGAAAAAATATTGTAATTAGCAATTATAAATATGTTTTTCTGTAAATAAAGTTTCTCAAAAAAAAATAAATGATGTAATTTTACAACTGAATTACAACAAATCGTAATTATTGTTTTTTTTACTTTGTCTGAATGAAATAATATGTGCACGCAACAACACTGCGTAAGAGACAATTATCAATTATCACACATAAATACTGATCAAGTGAGTGTATAGTAATTTATCGCAAGGACAAATGCAACATATTTTGGTAGTATGAATTAATTTGTGTAGTATTTAAAATAAATAAATAAAAATAAAATAATAAATAAAATAAATAATTAAAAAACAGTCCCACTTAGTAAAATGCTAACCCACAGAGTTAATCTAACCCATTCAACCTACCTGTACCTAGGGTCCCTAGGATTGATTGACATTCATGTTGGAGATCCCTAGGAAAGAGTTCGGAAACACAACGTCTTTTTTGTTAGTAATTTCAGATTTTACAGTTAGCTGTCCTAACGTGATATGATTGTGCTGTGGATCAGAAAGAATAAAATATTGTTATTGCTTTTTCGTAAACGATACAGAGCTTGAAAAATGGCAGATCTGACGTTGTGTTTCCGAATCCTAAATTATTTTGCTCAGTGATAGTCATGAATCTAAAAATTATTAACATATAAAATAGCGACATCTTACTATCGCTTTTTGACCTAACATTGCAGTAGGATAGACAAATTAAAGCGGGATTTGCTCCTAATGAGTCCCCCATGCAAGGCGGCCATGCTTGCTGTCAAAGCATAATGAAAGATTTTAGAAAAAATTTGTGCAAATCGTTTTCTTGCATGGGGGACTCATTAGGAGCAAATCCCGCTTCAATTTGTCTATCCTACTGCAATGTTAGGTCAAAAAGCGATAGTAAGATGTCGCTATTTTATATGTTCATCATTCTTACATCGCATTTGCGAATAAATTGGGCAAGTCGTTTTTGGTCTGCAGTGGGAATGTCGAGCTACGTTTCTGCTGAAGAAGCCCCAAGCAGGGCTTGAAACAGCTGTCCAGAAGCTGCTCGAGGTTCTCACTGCAATCAAAAACGATTTGCACAAAATTTTTCTAAAAATTATTATATAAGTTATTGTAAAAATTATTGACGGAGCCGTGGTTTTACTTGCTGTTAATAAATACTCACCATTTCGATTTCGCAAAATAATTTTTGATGTCTTAGTATTAACATGAATAATAAAAAAATAATAAAAAAAAATCTGTAATAATAAAACAAATTAAAATTATAACATCTTTAAATTTTTGGATTAGAAGTGCGGTAATCAAAAACAACAACGAATACATTATCATGAATTATCATCATCATTAAAAATTAATTAATCATACAAATGGTCAAGGTGTATTGTTCGTTTTTGTTTCTGCTAAAACCAGTAGCAGCAAGGAACAAAAGATACCAGCGATTTTTCTGTCTTATTAAAAAATACAAATATTGTTTATAATAATGAAATACAAAGAAACAAATCAAAACCGGATTTGATTTTGAAAGGTTTTCTAAACGGCACTTTTATTTTTAGGTTATGTTAATATATCCGCAACTGTTTCTTCTATTTTGAATCTTTAGCTCTTAGTATTTGCAAAGTTTTATTGAATGCTTTATAATCTATGGTTCCTTATTTGTTTGATAACAGATTGCGGGCACTGTTGATCATTTAGTGATTTTGTCACTAGACCTGGTAACTTTCTGTTGAAATTTCATTTAAGTTATGAAGTTATTTTGGAACTGATAGGTTAGAAAATGGACACTGACTGTTACTGACAACTGTGCTTTTCAATGTTGCCATTGTTGGTGAAATCTGAAGTCGTTTGCCAATCGATGAAATAATTTTTGGGTTTTAATTGAAATCCGGAGACATTTTAAAAACCTGTCCTAATATTTCATGTATTTTTAAAAATTGTCAATACTGGAAAATAAAACAACAGACATCGACCATATCATTAAAAATAGAACTAAATAATGCATCTATTAATGGCAAAAGACTTATTGCATTCCATTAAAAAAATGTTACCAGTTTGAATATTCCCAAGTTTATTAAATTTTTTTAACTTGGAATTTTTCTTAACATTGTAAGTGAAAAAGAATTTCAAGGTGAAACTTTTGTAAAAAGAAACACGTCTCTAACGTCATTTGTTCGAAAAATATCGCATTTGTTTGAAGTACCTACTGCAAAAGAGATATTTTTTTTAAAAGTTGAATGACGAGAAAACTATTATACACTGCGATCGTAAATGGTTGAACGTGCCGCTTCATACAAAAATTTCTTGGTCCAGTTACTAGAAAACATGTACCCAATTTAAAGGCGTGCGGATGTAATTTTAACCTAAAAATTGTGTAACATTAATCATAAATCGAGACGCAAAGAACGTTACTTACTTGTAAAAACAAAGTCAACTGAATAATAGTATTCAAAAATACTTATTTACTGATTTCGAATGATTTAAACTGCAAATTGTAGAAAACTCAAACATAAACAAACCATACACGAACGCTACTGCTTGCCAGCTGATCTGGAGCATTCAAAAACGCGAAAATTCCCTAGGCGGAAAGTAGTTTTGATCACCTTTGGGTATTTACTTTCTCAAGGACGCTCAATCATTTACGACCACATTGTATTAAGCCCTATGTGTGGCACATAAGGTCACTTAAAATTCAGTCCGGAAACCGAAAATATAAGAATATACAGGATGTTCCATTTAAAATAACGAAGTGGCATAACGCCCAGACGCAACACTCTGTACACACCAAACTAATTTTAAAATGAGCTTCACATGATATCAGGTGACTTTCATTAGAAATATTTTTTTATAAAGCGAATAACCAGAGAGTTATGAAGGAAACCTCCTTAAGTGGAACACACTGTATAATGATAATTAAAAAAATATATGTATACAGTGAAGTATGAATTCATTATTTCCGTAATGCTTAAATAATTATACTAATTTGCTCTCTCTTATTATTAATAAATAAACTTCAGTTTCCTTTCTTGGATGTCGATCTTAGCTAAGGCTGCTAAATCCGATGAAACATCGAAGGAATTAAGGACGTTTGGATTGAAAAAAGTTTCATAATTACGACTCGGGTATTTGGAATTTATTTTTTTTAACCAACACTGTACCCAAAAAAAAAAAATTTATACATTTTGTGCAAAAAGTGACCGCTAATAGCAATTCATTCCGCCACGGCAGCTTGAGTGTCCTCTGTAACCATGGGCTCTGCAACACTCGTCCTTTTCAGGGTCGATACGACTGCAGACTTGGTCGCAGGGTGGAACACGGACTGCTTCGGTGGTGCTGATTACCATTGCAAACGCAACGAGCAAGAGCAAGACGGTCGCCTTGTTGAAAATTACCATTGTTGTTGTTGGAAGAACTTGAAGCAAACACTCTTGTAGAGAACAAAACTTGTTCTGTGAAGAAACGAGGGTCTTCTCTCAGTATTTATACGCCAGGCAAGGCCATCAGCATCTTGTTGCCGTGTTTTAATTAAGAAAATAACTCGTTCGTAAATTATTATTTGTTTTTTAACGTCAGGATCTATTATATAAAAGTTAATTCCAAACAGTTTCCGAATAAGCCAAATTAATTTTTGATTTAGTAACAAAATAAAAGCTGAAGTCTGAGTTGCGTCAACGCATTAGAATTGGAAATTGGAAATTAGATGCAGAAAACAAATTCAAAATGATAAAGATAAACAGCCGAGAAAGAAAGAACTTAATGTCGATAACAGAAGATGATTAGTTAAGTCGCTGATGCAATGGATAAAAAGTATGATATGATAGTTCAAAATATACCTAAAAGTGAATGTTCGAAAATTAGTGAATGACGAGAAAAGGGAACCGTAAAACAACACACGACGTACGCAGAACACGATGCATAAAAAAAAGATGATTGGCGTTTCTGCATCGAAATACATATGTAGATCAAAAAAGAACAAAAAAAGAAACTGAGTGTGACACGAAAACTTAATAAGGAAGTACGACATAAAGAAAGAGAAAAATAATTAAATAAAAACAAACAAAAAATTTGATTTGATTTTCAAGTGCATTTTCGAGTTGTGTGTTTATGTTTTTAACTTGTAAACTTATTTACGTTTTGTTTAGTTTAGTTATTTGTTATGCTTCTTTGTTATTGCCTTGTAATTAGATTTTCTTTCTGTTGGGCAAATATATATTATTATTACTATGCAGTCGACTGCGTTTTAAAACGCAACATAGGAAATCCCATGCTAATTTAAAGGTGCTCGAATATTGGTTTCCCTAATTATTTTACAGCAAAATTCCGTGGAGGTTTTTTAAAGTCTCTTCAAGATGAATTTGTCTATACAGTTTGAGAATTTTTCATTCGCTCAGTTTCAAGATATTGTGGCAATTGCCACCCCACGCCCCTCCGAATCGCCGCAGCTGGGAGAAGCCAGGTTATAAGTGAAAAAATTAAATTAAATTAAAAAATTTAATTTCGAATATCAAAATTATAAACTACTGTGCGTACGACAATCGCAGAACTGTATTTTGGATGAGGTAACAATAAAAAAGACAAAAGATACGTTGAAGAAATGAAAAAGAAAGAAATGTCTTTATTTATTTCTTGTTAAACAGTACTGTACTCCCCAAAAAAAAACCACGTCGTGCGTACAATCAGTGCTAATAGCAATTCATCCCCCCACTACAGCTTGAGTGACCTGAGTAACCATGAGCTCTGCAGCACTCGTCCTTTTCGGCGTCGATACGATCGCAGACTTGGTCACAGGGTGGCACACGAACTGCTTCGGTGGTGCTGATTACCATTGCAAACGCAACCAGCAGAAGCAAGACGGTCGCCTTGTTGAAAATTGCCATCGTTGCTATTGGAAGAAGTTGAATATGATGATTCGAACACTCTTGTAGAGAATAAGTTTTTGTTCTGTGAAGAATCGAACTTTTCTCTCCCTATTTATACCTGTGCAAGATAATCATTTTGTTGTTCTCTTAAATTATGGTAGGTAATTTTCTTATTATGTCCTACTGTCTAATGACCAGTTGAACGTAATCGCAGAACTTTTCCTTGATAAAATAATTAAGATAATTATATATGGAAGCTGAGCGTGATACAATTCAAAAGTTCTTTTTTTATTTAGCTATTTTTAATTCATGACCAAAAGGTGGAATTTCTTTCTTTTGCTAATCGATGAAAACGCAGCTACAGCAACTTAAGGTAAGGTTCAAGATAACTTAATCATCTTTTTACTAGGCAACCTTGATTAGTGCTGTGCTGAAGGTGATTCGATTTGGTTGTGGTTTGTTAGTAAACAAAACAAATTCTCGAATATTCTCCGATCATTTTCACTTATTTACTGTGTTATAAATCGCTCCCGAAAAATTGCGGCAACAATTCTACCAAAATATGCAATTTTAATAAACTATTATTAAAAACAAGAAAACTAATATAAATAGTACAAGGAATGCTATTGCTAATCGATGTACTTAGAAATTTATTCTGTATCTCGTGATATAAAAATATACAGGATGTTCCATCTACAAAAATTCAATTTTGGCCACTTGACCAAAAAGGGGTTCGACACCATACATAATGATTATCCTGTAAATTTTTCAAGAATAATTAGTATATGATTTGGGAGGCTGAGAACAAGACTATACATTCAAATGACAAGCCTCTTCAATTTTGAAAATTGAAAACTAAATATATTCTTTGTCCCTAAATACCCTATACAATTCTAACCTGCAGATTTTTGGGCTCATAGTAAACCGATTTAATTCAATTTTGGATATACTTAGAACATTGATAAGTACACTTATAGGTAGATACGTCTGAAAGTGCTTCCGTTAAACCAGTATTCCTGCTTCAAAGTTATCGAATAAAAAGTTAGGAGTATTTTTTTTGTTATAATGAAGGAACACTTGAGTTCGCTGAAGTTATATAAGGAACAAACTCAGCTTCTTTCTTGATTGTACAGTTTAGGAGGTTTTGGTTTAACACAAGGTGGCAAATTATATACCCAAGGAATTTGTAAGGATCTATGGTTGAAACAAGTTCAATAATAATACGACTCGGGTGTATGGTTTTTATTTCCTTTTAACCAACATTCTACCCCGGAAAGAAAACGCTATTAACTAAGCGCAGTACATTCTTCCACCGCTACAACTGGTGTGATATGAATAACCATGGGCCCTACAACACTCGTCCTTTTCGGGGTCAATGCGACTGCAGACCTGGTCACAGGGTCCAACACGAACTGCCTCGGTAGTGCTGATAACCATTGCCAAAGCAACGAGCAGGAGTAAGACGGTCACCTTGTTGAAGATCGCCATTGTCGTTGATCGAAGAATTTGAAGATAGTGAGGTGGATAACTTAGAACAAGCACAAATTGTATTCTGTGAAGAATCAAACGTTCTCTCAGTATTTATACGCTGTACATAATGATAATCTTGTTTTGATTTTGGTTTTTAAAAAGCCAGAAGTTTATTATGATGTCCCCTTCACCTATTGACTGTTTTTTAATTAGGCGCTTTAACTCATCACGTGGTGTTTACATATTGATACCAAACCTGTTTCTAGATAGTTAATCCTATGCTGTTACATACCAAATATGTTATTTTATTTTATTTACATGCATATATCTGTTGTTCACAAAATTCCGAGGAAATACAAGAACGACATTTCAGGTTTGCGTTATGCATAACTCAAAATTATTTTTACCTATGCGTTTATTAATTAAGTTACAAACCTAATTTATGATTTTTTATTAGAAAAGTTATGGATTAATTTAATTTAATGTGAGAAAGCGAAAAAATTATTTTCTTCTTGTTAAAATCAGGTTGTGCGATGAATGAGGCTACGTAGGGTTACAGTTTCTTTGTTATCTTCAAGGCCCACTTTGTCAAACTAGGGAATTTTGAAAAAATCGCAGCTTACTTTAATCGGGAATTCATTTGAAGGAATGATATACAATTTTCTTTCATCATGCCTAGACTTGCTGGTAATAGGGGAAGAGTTTAAACAAAGTGAAATATTATATAAGTAAAAATACAACAGCAATTCTTAATCTACTGTAAGGAATATAATGATAATGAAAAAAGTATATACAGTGAGGTACGTATTGCGTCTTTCTTTTGTTAAGTAATTATGCTTTAGTGTTATTATTAATAAATTTAGTTCAGATTCCTTTCTTCGGTGTCAATGAAAATGATCTTTGTCTTAAAAAAAGTTTCACAATTGTGACTCGGGTATTTGGCTTTTATTAATTTTTAACCAACACTGTACCCCAAAATAAAATACATTATGCATTCAGTGACCGCTAATAACAATTCATTCCTCCACTACAGCTTGAGTGACCTGAGTATCCATGGGCTCTGCAACACTCATCCTTTTCGGGGTCGATACGATCGCAGACTTGGTCGCAGGGTGGGACACGGACTGCTTCGGTGGTGCTGATTACCATTGCAAACGCAACCAGCAGGAGCAAGACGGTCGCCTTGTTGAAAATTGCCATCGTTGCTATTGGAAGAAGTTGAATATGATGATTCGAACACTCTTGTAGAGAATAAGTTTTTGTTCTGTGAAGAATCGAACTTTTCTCTCCCTATTTATACCTGTACGAGATAATCATTTTGTTGTTCTCTTAAATTATGGTTGGTAATTTTCTTATTATGTCCTATTGTCTAATGACCAGTTAGACTTGCACAACTTTACCTTGATAAAATAATTATATATGGAAGCTGAGCGTGATTAAATTCACAAGTTTTTTATTTAGCTATTTTTAATTCATCATCGGGGAGCGGAATTTCGGGGCCTTTTACTAATCGATGAAAACGCAGCAATGCATTATGCGCGTGCAGAGAGCACTGCCGTAATTCATCGCTGCATTGATCGATCAGCAGAAGGCCCTCCGAAAGTCCTCCTTCTACTCATGACATCATGCTGCTGCAGTCGAAATCAATTATTACTTACGTTTCAGTAAAACCTATCTAATAAAAGAGTTTGTAGTTTATTTTTTGTACCCGATTAGTTTTCACAAACAAAAAATATGTATAATTACAAGAATTCTAAAAAGCAACTTAAAAAAAAACAACTTATAAAAATAATGCAATAATAAACCTCAGAAATTACATTTGGAAATCGAAATATTGGCTTAAAATTGGCAAAAGGATTGTTAAAATTATCAGAAGATTTGCTGATTGCGTTTAATTTTTTTTAATGTTTATAAAAATGCATAACGTTTCGGCTACGATAATGATGTGGTGGAGGCGTTTATTATCAATTTTCGTAAGAATTCCTTAAACTAAAAAAAAATATGTTTAATTAAAAAAAATAAACATGTTTTTTTTAATTTAAGGAATTCTTACGAAAATTGATAATAAACGCCTCCACCTTATTATTTGATGCGATCCTTCGCCGCTACAAAGTTCAAGGTAACCAAGTCATCTTATTTGGCAACATTGATTAGTGCTGTGCTGAAGGAGATTCGATTTGATTTTGGTTTGTTTGTAAACAAAACAAATTCTCGAATTCTCTCTGATCATTTTCACTTGTTTACCGTATCATAATCACTCCCGAAAAATTGCGGCGGCAATTATACCAAAATATGCCATTTTAATAAACTATCATTAAAAACAAAAACAAAATAATATAAATAGGTACAAGGAATGCTATTATTAATCGATGTACTTAGAATTTTATTCTGTATCTCATGATATAAAAATATACAGGATGTTCCATCTACAGAAATTCAATTTCGGTCACGTGACCAAGAAGGGGTTCGACACCATACATAATGATTATCCTGTAAATTTTTCAAGAATAATTAGTATATGATTTGGGAGGCTGAGAACAAGACTATACTTTCAAATGACATGCCTCTTCAATTTTGAAAATTGAAAACTAAATATATTCTTTGTCCCTAAATACCCTATACAATTCTAACCTGCAGATTTTTGGGCTCATAGTAAACCGATTTAATTCAATTTTGGATATACTTAGAACATAGATAAGTATACTTATAGGTAGATATGTCCGAAAGTGCTTCCGTTAAGCCAGTATTCCTGTTTCAAAGTCATCGAAAAAAAAAGTTACGAGTGGTTTTTTTCTTGTAATGAAGGAACGCTTGAGTTCGCTGAAGTTATATGAAGAACAAACTCAACTTCTTTTTTCATTGTACAGTTTAGGAGGTTTCGGTTTAACACAGTGTAGCAAATTATATACCGAAGGAATTTTTAAGGATCTATGGTTGAAGCAAGTTCAATAATAATTACGACTCGGGTGTACGGTTTTTATTTCCTTTTAACCAACATTCTACCCCGAAAAAAAAACGCTATTAACTAAGCGCAATACATTCTTCCGCCATAACAACTGGTGTGATATGAGTAACCATGGGCCCTACAACACTCGTCCTTTTCTGGGTCAATACGACTGCAGACCTGGTCGCAGGGTCCAACACGGACTGCCTCGATGGTGCCGATGATCATTACAAAAGCAACGAGCAGAAGCAAGACGGTCACCTTGTTGAAGATCGCCATTGTCGTTGTTGGAAGAATTTGAAGATAATAAGGTGGATAACTCAGAACAAGCACAAATTGTATTCTGTGAAGTATCAAACGTTCCCTCTCAGTATTTATACTCTGTGCATAATGATAATCTTGTTTTGTTTTGAATTAAATAAACAGCCTCAAATTAAGACAGAAATTTTGTTTTGATATCCCCTTGACCTATTTACTGTTTTTTATTTAGGCGAACTTAACTCATCACGCGATGTTTACAAATTGAAACAAGCTTTTAGCTAATTAATCGTATCCTTACACATATAAAATACATTGTTTTATTTTGTTTTTCCTCGATCGCTGAAAGGTCTTTTGCAAGATTGTAGATTATGGATTTTTCTAGTTTTGTTTAATCTCTTCTTCGGATCAATGCTCTTTAAACTTGTTTATGCGCAGGATTATCACTTATTTCCTTGGTCTTTCGTATATCACATTTATAAATTATGCAATAAACTAACAACTCGGTTGAAAGAAATTACCATGTATAATAAAATGTAATTTAAAAAAAATACTTGTTACTGTGCAGATACAAAACACTTAAGAAATCTAAATATGCCAAGGTAATTTATACAAAAAGATCTGTTGAGAAGTCGAGCGTACCGTTAGAATTAAAAATAATGTCTCCTCAATAAAACCAAATGCATAGTCTTGTCCATTCTGATCACCATAACAAGAAAACGGCTAATTCCATGCGGGCCTGTCCTACTCTTTATGAGATCAAAAATAATTAGGAAGAGCGTACTCTAAGTCTTCATAGACAGGAGGCATTACTTTTGCTTCTGATTGTACATTATAAACAATTGCAATTTTCTTCTTTATCTTTTTCACTCATTTTTCTCCTTTGTAAAATGTATTTATTTCGATTATCTTCATTTCGTTTTGGTGGTAGGTAGAAAGTTATTGCAGTTTCGGCATTGTCAGGGTTTAAATACATAAACAGAGCGGAAAGTTTAATTCGAATAAATTCTGTAACTTAGAAAATTACTATTTGTAGAAAAACTTCCATTTCTTAAATTTTTTAATGGCGCATAATACAAAGGGGTTGAAACAATTCGCAAGTTTTTTTTTGTAATGATCTCTTTAAGAAAAATAAAAACAAATAACATCGTAGTTGTAATTGTTCCAATTGAACTAGCTTTAAGAAAAAAATAATCTACACACCTTTCCATTAAAAAAAAAATTATTATGGCTTGTTCTCCCCCCCCCCCCCCCCCCAAGAATTAATTACAGAATTTATTTCACTTAAACTTTCCACTCTGTCTAGATCAGGTGTACCCATTCTTTTTTAAACATCGACCTCCTTATAAAAAAATAAAAACGTCCACCGACCCCCACTCTTATTGAATTATTTATTACCCAATCCCTTGGAAAAAAAAATTGAAGTTTCCCAGGGGCCCCTCTCTGATTTAATTATTACTAAAAATTCTGAAACAATTTAAATTATTGTGGTCGAATAAATGGGAAATGTTTTTTCTTTTTTTAATTTTCAACTTTGTGTATCAGAGATTCCTATTTATTAAGCATCGCCCCTTATATAAGAAAATTATTACCTTACCCAACCCCTTAGAAGAAAATTGAAATTTTATTTTTAATCGGCGGTCTGAGCTCTAATAAAACTTTAAAATATTCCACATTTTGACTTCTTCTGCTTTTCCTTAATAAAAGTGACTGCAATCGGTCTCTGCTAAATATAATTCGCAACTGTGACTTATGACCAGGGAAAAGAATTCAGGCCACTTAGTGTTCAACGTTTTTTACACTGAATGTACTTCTCCTACCTTTCCGCGGCTTCGACGCATCGAATTATTATTGAGTAGGAGGAGAAGAGATTATTATAGGCGAGGTTAATACAGTCCAAGTACTAAATTTTCGTATGGTTCATGGAACAAGTGGCCCGAATTCTTTTCCCTGCTTATGATATTCATCGGCCCTCTAAAAGACTCCTGAGATTCATCGATCACCAGCCGATACCTTTAGTTTCATCGACTCCTTTCCGGTCCCCTTGGAAACGCCTGGTTTAGACCAAAAATTACAATTATTTTATTATTAATTATTATTATTAAATGAAGTTGATTGTTGTCCGATGATGATGTTTTAATTTAGTTCTAGTCACTTTTACCTTTATTCCGGAGAACTCGTATTTTAGTTTAAAATCATGTTAACTTTTCGTTCTCTTGACAACTTGTTTATTTACATTTTTTTTCTACTCCTGACGAAGCTATAAATTTATAACGAAACGTTGAGTGTGTTTCCATCATATTTCTGTCCGGTCCAAAATTAAAAAAACTTTGTACTTATTATTATATTATTATTATTCCGATTTTAATTTTTTTTTGATAATTTACCCACAAGTTGATTTTTGTATTTCATACAATTTTCTTAAATAGGTAATTCTCGTTTGACTTTTATCTCTGTTAAGTGAAATAGTGATGTAAAATATCTATAAGTGCCGGTTAAAAATTTTATTCAACTCTTCATAATTTCTTCTGCGTTTGTTTAGTTTTAATTCGATTTTGTGTCTAGTATTTTCTAATATATCTTGTTTTTTTTTCGTGATTAGTTAATATTTCACTAGTTTCATTCAGATCTTTTTGTTCTGAACAAAAAAAATTAATACCGTTTTATTTTTCATTGTTGTTTTCATCCAAATAAAAAAAAATAAGTGTCAAGGTGACTATCTATATGTAATATTATTATTATGTTAGAATGAACAATGCAGGAATAAACAAATATGACGTAAATCCGGCAAATTAGCGGAAGCTCAACGTTAACCAAAACATCTTTTGTTAACACATTATTATACTAATTACGAATTATAAAATAGTTTAGCCAAGTCAAAACGACGGTTCAAAATTGAAAACAAAAGAAAAGACCTTTGTTAATTTTTTTTTCCTGTTGCAAAAATAGAACGGTCGAAAGATCAGCTTCCGCGTGACTGTACGGTTTAAAAATAACGACGAAAAATTTATCTATTGTTGTTAATTATTAAGATACTATTTTTGTTATTCCTAAAAATAGCTCAGTAGATAGCCGTGAGATCTTGCAATTTGTTGAGGAGAAGATAGCGGTTCACGGAACGATAACTACGGAAAACCCGTCCAGCAATAAATTATAATTTATTTACAATCTTAATTAATACAATGTTTAACGATTAATCGCAAAGATAAAATGCAGTTGCTTAACCACAATATTGCAAGTAGCTTTTAGTGGTTTAAATCCAATAGAACGCCAAGTAAATGAAATTTATTTATTTCTTAGAGTTGAAAAAGTTTGTTATTAAGAATCAGTATTAGGATTATCTAACAGATACATAGGTTATCTTAATGAGCGGCGGTGATAGGATTTCGATGACAGTAGGTTTGTCTACGTTCACCGTTACGTTGCGTCATAAGCGTCACCTAAGGGGCTGGATAAGGTTTACTTGGTCCTATTATGATTTTCTTCATTTTTTTCGTGTTCTATGCTCTCTCGCGATCATGTGGTTACAATTTCTGTACTAATTTTAAAAACACCCTGTATTACAATTTTTTCGTTTCGCCGTCTAAATAGTTTTTTTTTTCCACAGAGAGCATGTCGATGTCGACCTTACTAACAGTTTTAATACTGTTCGAGAAAAGAAAATCTACGCAAACCTGTCTAATAAATTTCAATAGAAAAGAAAACTCCTTCGATTAATTTCTCTTTTAACATTATCCTGTGTATATTCAATTTTCAAATTTAAATGTCTGTATCTATTGTCTTCCGTTTTTTCGTATAGAAATATCTTCTATATGTGTTGTCTAGTTTTTTTTAGAAATTGCATCTGATATGTAAAATAAAATATTTAAGTTATGTGTTCCAACACTTTTACATAATTACGTGTTTTGTTAGTGATTTTGTAATAATATAACAAATGGTGCTATCAATCAGACTCTCATCCTCACCAATGATTCAATGATTTACCCAAAGAATATTAAGAAACTCACAGGGTGACTGACATCTAGCGAAAGTTTTGTGAAGGTACTTATAATAAGGAAAGCACTAGACGAATCGCATTTAGTTAACTTATAAAAGACATTAAATTGAAATGATTTTTCGTGAGTTTTGTGACGCTTTCGTATTTTTAACATAACATGCATACAATATTAAAACTAACAAAAAGCTTTGATGGATCGAATATAACAAGTTACGCTGAATAACATTTATGACAGCTGTTTGTATGCCTTATTAAAAGCGTCATCTGTTGGTTACTGATTTTCGCGAATTGATTTAAAAAACTGTGCACATTTTTAAATTCAAATTTTAAAAACTTAAAAGCTGTAAAATGTACTTCGACGTTCAACTTAAATGATACTCCTGTATGCGAGCCACACTCTTAAGAACATTCAGCGTAAGGGTTACGAAACTGTCAAATGGTATCATTTATGATGAGCATCGTTGTATGTATCATTTTCTATTATATCAATCGATCATTTTAACAACTTTTATGTAGCTGTCTTCTTCTAACTCTCCTGAGTCAGCTTTGTCGCTTGCAGTCGGAAATCATGTTATATTCGACTTGCCCGATCGACTTACAATAATGAAGAAGCAATCTCTATGTATAGTTTTCGAAAGCGGTCGAAAGTCAAAATAAACGTTAATTAATTTAGAATTCATATTTTCGATTTTTATTTTACTCATTACTCATCATTTATTTAAATTAAATTTCGTAAAAAAGGAATAGCTTGCAAACTACGTACTTGCAAGGAAATCAAAAATGATTTCAACCTACGTGATCAGTTTGAATATATTTTGTTATGACAGAAGTAGCAATACTGAGAAAAGTGAAATCACTGTATCAAATTTTGTTTGCTTTGGTCTGGTTTTGGTATGTTTCCGGAAAACACGCGGGTTGAAATCGTTTCTGATGTCCCTGTACATTTGGATTTCGTAATTTGTTTTTGTTTTCAAATTTTTACTGGGTAGATTTAACGTAAATTAAAAAAAAAATATTTACAAGAACCGTGATGTGTATTTGTTTACCGGAGTTTCTTTGTGGTTTGGTAAATAACTACGTTAACATTTTTTTTAGACTACTTAAACGTTTGTTTATTAGAGACTCGATGTTTTCGAGATATCAATTTGGATAAGTTTATATTTATTATTATTTAGGCAGCCGTTCGCCGAATATTATGTTAGAAGGTAACCTTTTCTTATTTAGTATAACCTTGGCTGTTGCTAAAGGTGATTCGATCTAGTTGTTTGGAACAAAATTCAATAATATTTTTGTTTTTGCAGTTTTTTTTTTATCGGTAAACAAAACACGTCGGGGTTTAAATCTTTTGGATTTTTCTCGATTGCCGGAAGGTCTTTTGAACTAAATGGTACGTGAGTATACATACTTGTAGTGCAAACTCAATAGTTTTTTTTTTTTAATTTATTAGTTATGGAATTTTGTAGATTTTTTTAAATTTCTTATTATCTCAATTTTTTTAAACTTGTTAAATTTTTTTTTCATTAATTTCTAACGTGGCATTTCCAATTTGTTTCTTATTAAAAAAAAGATGTATGAAAGCTTATAAACTCAACGCACCCAAGAACGAAAGTGATTAAACTCGCAATATTTTATTATTTTTTTTAATTTTATTTTTCGATAAAATTGAACAATGTGTATCATTTATTAGTAAGAGAAAGAGTATTCGGGTTTTTAAATTTATCAAAACTTGCTTTCGTATTTGCGAAAATCGCGAAAATCAGTAACCAACAGATGACGCTTTTAATAAGGAAAACAAACAGTTGTCATTAATGTTATTGAACATAACTTGCTATATTCGATCCATTAATGCTTTTGTTAGATTTAATATTGAATGTACATTATGCCAAAAAAGTATGAAAACATCACAAAACCCACAAACAAACGTTCCAATTTAAGGTCTTCTGTAGGGTAACCAAATGTCATTCCGATGTTTTCCTTATTATAGGGAGCTTCATAAAACTTTCGCTAGATGTCAGCTACTCCGTGATTTTCTCGAATACCAACGTAAACGACACAGACGAAAGCAAAAAAAGTATCAGAAAGTTACAGTTTCCTGTAACTGTCCTTTTTCCAAAATGCTATTAATTAAATACGAATTATTTGTTGCCTTCGACCGTACATTCCGACCAGTTTATAATACCGTTTGCATGTTCTTATCACAAATATTAAAGTGATTTTTAGAGACGTTCAGCTACAGGCAGCGTGACAGCGATAAAGTTCGTGTACATTTTTACAATTTGTCAAAATAATCGGAAATTTCTGGAAACTACACTTTTTATTAAACTATCCAATTTTCGTAAAAGTTGCAGGAAACATGAAGAAATAAAAAAGAAAATCTTTGGTCTCAACCTGAATTATTTATTTTTTTTTAATAAAACCTGGATTAATTTTACACAATCTTAAAAAGAAAATGAAGAAAGAATTAAAAATCGAAAAGTGTCATGAAAATAAATTTTTCTTATCGAGTTAAACATATAGTAATTAACCATAAGTGTCGTAAGAAAATTTCTTGTAATTAGCAATTATAAAAATTTTTTCTGTGAATAAAGTTTCCCAGAAAAACTAAATCATGTAATTTTACAATCAAATTACAAAAAGATCATAATTATTGTTTGTTTACTTTGTCTGAATGAAATAATGTGCACGCAACAACATTGTGTAAGAGACAATTATCACATCACACATAAATACTGATCAAGTGAGTGTATAGTCATTTATCGCAAGGACAAACGCAACATATTTTGGTAGTATGATTTAATTTGTGTATTATTTAAAATAAATAAATAAAAATAAAATAATAAATAAAAATAAAATAATAAATAAAAATAAAATTTGTAATTAAGACAAATTAAAATTAAGTCCCGCTTAGTAGTTAATCTAACCCACTCAACTTAGCTGTACCTAGGGTCCTTAGATTAGATTGATATTCATGTCAGAGACCCCTAGGAGAGAGTTCGGAAACACAACGTCTTTTTTGTTAGCAATTTCAATTTTGTTAGCAATTTCAAATTTGTTAGTTAGTTGGCTGACCTAACGTGATATGATTGTGATGTGGATTAGAAAGAATAAAACATAGTTATTGCTATTTCGTACACGATACGGAGCTTGAATAATGGCTGATCTGACGTTGTGCTTCCGAACCCTAAATTATTTTGCACAAGAATAGTCATGGATTAAAAAAAAATATTATAAAAATTATTATGAAAATTATTATAAAAATTATTGACGAAGCCGTAGTTTTACTTGCTGTTAATAGATGGTAGCCATTTCAATTTCACGCGAAATAATATTTGATGTCTCGGTATTAGCAAGAATAATAAAAAAAGTGTATAATAATATAACAACACAAAATTATACCATCTTAAAATTTTTGTATGAGAAGTGTGGTAATCAAAAACAACAACAAATAAATTATCATCAATCGTCATCATCATTAATCATTAATTAATCATATAAATTACGAATTAATTTGACAGGTCAATAAAAATTGGGTTAAATCTCCTAACCACAAGAAGTGTTTTTAATACTGAATACGTATTTCGGCAGCTAGACTGCCATCTTCAGTAGATTGGGTTAAATCTCCTAACCACAAGAAGATCTACTGAAGATGGCAGCCTAGCTGCCGAAATACGCATTTAGTATTAAAAAAACTTCTTGTGGTTAGGAGATTTAACCCGATTTTTATTATACTGCAAACTACAGTCTCCAATACATTTGAATATTGACAGGTCAAGGTGAATTATTCTTTTTTTTCTGCTCAAACCAAGAGCAAAAAGGAACAAAAGATAATTTTAAAAAAACAGAGCATAAAGCGAAAAAAAACAGAAGAAGGTCGACAAATTAAACGGAAAGAACGACAGTTTTCCGGACGAATCAAAAAGTTCGTTGAAAATTAAAGCAAACTATAAAAAAAGTCAACAATACGATTAGAAAAAAAAAACAAAAAAAGAAACAAACCACAAAATATGGTCACAACTCTCATGGACCCAAAACAAATGAAAAACGATGAACTACAAAGAAGCGCCAATAATATGCGAAAAATTAATTGGATGAAAAAAGGAAAAGAGAAATCCATAGTAAGAAAGATTTAAAAATAGAAAAGAAAAAGAAAATTAACGACTAAGTTGAACAAAAAAACAAATGAATCTCAAGATGAAACGTAAAGGAAACTAGCAGAAAACAAAAGGCAAGTGCAAAAAAGCGTCAGTCGACAAAATTTCAGAAATCATTTTTATAAAAATAAACAAAAGAGGGATGTGACAGCATAAAATGAATTAAAAAAAAATAAATACAGAACAGAAGTAGGCACCACGATACTGAAATTAACAAAAAAAAGAGTGAGAATCGACGAAAGTTTTTGCAAATAAAAACAAACGCGTAGAAAACAAAAAAAAGACAGTAAAATTCATTCAAATTGATGAGAAAAGGAAAAGAGAAATCTGTAGTAAGAAGTATAGAAAACAAAAGAAAAGGGAAAATTAATGACTAAGTTGTACAAAGAAACAAATGAATCTCAAGATGAAACGTAAAGAAAACTAGCAGAAAACAAAAGGCAACTGCAAAAAAGCGTCGGTCAACAAAATTTCAGAAATCAATTTGACAAAAACGTAAAAAAAAACAAATGTGAAAGCATAAAATGAATTTAAAACAAATAAACAGAAGTAGGTACCATGTCACTGAAATGAAAAAAAAGAAAGAGTGAAAACTCACGAAAGTTTTTGCAAATAAAAACAAACTCGTAGAAAACAAAAACAGAACTGTAAAAAGAAGTCAGTAAAGTACGAAAACCAGTTCTATTAAAAAGAGAAGAATGCGAAAAACAGGAAAGCAAAAACAATAGAGGAATGGATAAACAAAAAAAAATAAAGAAATGGCGATTCTCCGGTCGAAAATTTTTGCAAGTCAAGAAACTGGCTGGAAACAAAAGGACAAAACAAAAAAAAATGAACCATGAATAAGACACAAAAATTCTCCTTCCTTAAAACAAAAGAGAAAGGAAAAATATGAAATAAGCAAAAGACAAAAGCAAACGATACTCGGAAGTAAGTAAGTGGTAAGCAAAGTGGTCAATCTCAAGTGTCCGGGGTTGGCAACAAAAAGATTCCTACATTACTAGGTAAATTTTTATGCTTGATAGTTTATAAACATGATTCAGTAATTTATTGTTTCCGCCGAACTGTCAGATGTTGTGCTGTCACTCGTGTTTACTGCGATAACCCTAGAAAGGCTATAACAACAACATGGCTGCGGTAAGTGAACGGTCGAAATGGTCAGATCAAATCACGTGATCACTTTTCTCAATTGGTGATTGGTCAGAGGGTTTAGTCGGACCGTTGACTTGACGATTCTCTACAATTTGACCGCTCATTTAACTCGGCCCATATCTTTTTTGACAGATTAAAACCGGATATGGAATAGATCATGACAGGCAATAATTCAGTCATGCTATCTTAAATTAATTATTGCCCACTAAGGACAGTTGATGTTGATCACCCAATACATATTTGCGGTCTGAATTAGAATGTAGAATTTTGTTGAGTATCGTGTCATCATGTGGAGACAAGAGAAGTAGCCTAAATTAACCGCCAAATAAGATTTTTAAGCTCCAAATTTGTTTAAAATGTATCACAAGTAATGGAATTTCGCTTAATCTGGCAACCCTGCTCAATCCCAGCAAAAAAATTCAAATGAAAATAATTAAAAAAAAAATTATTCGAAACAAAACTCAATCTGAATTAAATCACTAAACACTAGCACGACCAACCCTGCTCCACTCCAAGTTCAGAGATTAATTTATTGATTTTCGACGTCTTCAGAACGCATCTGGGGATTTTGTATGAGCGACAGTTGGGAACGCTGGTTGCTTGCGATTTAAGTTGGTGACGCTGTCAGTTTTGTTTTTATAGGTTAAGTTAACCAAACAAACCGAAATATTTCCTAAATTTGAAAATAAAAAGTGCTTCTACAGCATGGCAAACGTTAAAGAATCAACTGCTGCAAGCAAACGTATGCAAAAAGAAATCGTCACCCCTCACAGGCTAACCACCGCGATATTAATTCATGAATTCTTCAAGCTGCGAGAATCAGGTATTAATATGTTTACTTGCGATTGTGAGGTTTCACTTACTTTTATTAATGTTGCTTGCAGAAGGCTTCCAAGAATTCGACGAGATAGAAAGGAAGCGGTTTTCTCGAAACTACTGCATTTTGATCCTGCGATTAATCCAAAGCCCAGACATGTCTCTGGAAGAGCTGCTGCAACTCTGGACCGGCATAGATCACATAATCAACGAGACTTTAATCGCCAAGTTTAAGGAGACGCTGATTAACATAAACAACTTTGGAATTCGCTTCTTGCTGGATACAGTCGAGTCGATTGGGCGGCTGCCCACCTTCGAGGAAAACACCATCAAGTGCGAGACCGTACACATAAGAAACAGTGCAGTGGGTAAGTGGGGGGGATTTGTTGCGTTCTGTGGCCAGGGTCTATTGGTTAATTAAGGTTATTTCCTGCGCAGGTTGATTGTGCACTTTGATAAATTGACGTTCTCTGAAGTCACAATCATCTTGGATTCGTTCAAGAATTATTGCTCTTCGTGTTTGGCTGTCGAGGAAAATGAGGGGGGATTTAGTATTCCACAGGTCAAGAAAGATGTGGTTTCAAATGAGGGGTAAATAAGTAAATTGTTGTTTTCATTGTACCTTTTAGTCTTAAAACATATAGTACTTAGTATAATTGTAAGTGCTGTATTGCTTTTTCTTTAATAAGATAAATTTATAACTGAGTTCTAGGGCTCAGTACAAAGTGCAAGATCATTTTCTTGTGATGTATTTTCTTAGCTTGAGTGAACTTTTCAGTGATCAGTGGTCCAGGAGACAAGCCGAGCTTTTCATAGCCACGCAAGCCACTTTACTAATGAACAATCAAGAGAAAGCTCTGTGCCCCTCAGATCTACAAAAACAGATTCAGAGTCTGTTGAAATCAAATCCTGATTTATCAGAAGCTGTAAGCATAAAATAATAAAAATGTCATTGCACCGACTGAGTTTACTTTTCAGCATTATTTAAACTATTTAAATTACCTGCGAGTTAAAGAATTCTGCGGGGCCATAGAAAGCTTGCATCACTGCTTCGATAAAAACTCGGCTGCGAACGGTAAAGTGTCCGGCGATGATAAAACAAAGAGTTACAGATTCGCAGCCCTTAACTTGGCAGTGTTGCATTACCATTTTGATCACAAGTAAGCATTTTGAGGTTGACTCTATTTTATTATAACAGCCAATTGTGACAGAGACGAAGCTATGTCTGCTTTAAAAGAGGCGATTCGAATGGCGCAGGAAGCAGGCGATAACGTCTGCCTGCAACACGCACTGTCCTGGTTATACTGCCTCACACAGTGCAACAGAGACAAGCTCATCGAGCATTCGATCCTCAAGAGCCTAGAAATAAACCTGTCCTACATTATGTCGCTTGGAATCCTCTCTTTCGGACAGTACGGGGGAATAACCTGCGGCAATCCCAAACAAATATTCGAGGTCTTAGATCACTTCCCCCAACACACTGTCTTTTCATCTTATGCTTCTTATTTTAGACACTCACCAAAAGTGACATAATCAACTACCAGCACAGCCATAGAGATTTGATTTCGCACAGTTATGGCCAAAAATCCAGTCTGTGGCTGTTCTATGGCAAAACAGAAATGTCTTCGCTCTGGTCTCAGCTGCTGCTTAACTTCAATTCCGACAGCACTTCTTTAAATAGGACTTATTATGGAGAAGGCTTCTGCGAAGCGCTCTGCAATGTGGCAAATCACGCTTACAACCAGGGGGAGTACGGAATAGCAAACGTTTTGTACAACTTTGCCAAGACGAGGTTTCCAAACGAGCCGATCTCGCACATCTGGATGCTGTGTGAGAACGTCTTCAGGTTCACCTACTTTTTGTACCATGAGAAATTCGATGAGGCCGAAGGCGTGGTTCAGAAAATAGCAACGTTAAATAAGTGGGAGAGTTACCTGAGGATGGCCGAGTTGTACGTGCACAAGTGCGACTTTAGCAGGGCACATTTCTGCGTGAATAAAATCTTGAGCAAGTGCCAGGATGGCAAGAGGCGGTTTCGCATGGACGTTCAAGTAAGAGCCATGATTTTGCTGGCGGAGATTCAGTGCGCCAGCAGCTTCCCGGACTCAGTACCCCCCGGATTATTGGCCCTACTGAATTCATCGCTGGCCTACGCCAATGACTATCACTTAGAGTATTACGTTAGTCTGGTTCAGTTGCACATCGCCAACGTCCAGCTGTTAATGGGAATGCCCGGGCAGGCCTTGAATCTCTTGGATCGATGCATTATCCAAATTTTGGCTCACGGAGGAAATTACGATCAGGCCAGGGCTATGCTGCTCGTCGTTAAATGCATTGTTGCCAATGCCACGCACTTGAACGACGCCGAAAGGAAAACAAAGATTGCCGAAGCAGCTAACATGTTGAACAAAGTGAGGAGGCAATTCGAGAAGATCGAAGCACACTACAGAGTCAAAGACGTCTTATATTTACAGGTTTGGCGTCTTATATTCACCCATAATTGAATTTTGTATAATAATCTGCATTTCAGGCGCGCCTTTACAACGAGATAAACGCAATGAGTGACAGAAATCGTTGCGCAATGGAATACAGAATGTTGAATGAAGACCATCCAACTACAAATCCGTATTCATTGTTGACTTTACTGTAAAATAAAAATATAATTTGGTTTTATGTCATGCATTAGTTTTTATGACGTTCAAGCTTTACGACGTTCTTATTTTGTTTGAATAAATCAGATTGTTGACAAGATTCAAGGCAGGTCTTCAGCAAGGGTGTTCAAGGTCATTCCCTTCATACTTCTTATAATAAGAAGTGTCGATGGTGAGTAGATTTGAGTTGACACTCAAAAAGCTCAGAGGTTTTTTTTAAGTCACTTTTACGTGCACCAAAACGCAACGACACCAGTTTACCAGTAGGTGGTTGTTGAGAGCTAATCTTTAAAGTATGGTTTATTCAGAAATTATTATGTCTATTATAAATAGAGAGAATTATGTTTAAAAATTATAAAAAACTAATTTTAGTAACACCAAGAAGCCGTAGTATAGTCAACCGAAGTTACACACTTGTTAGTATGGTTGCCTATATCGATGGTTTTAAGAATTTTTTTGCTAAACATTGCAACCTTTTCACAATTCACTTAAATGAATCGATTCTACTAATTGTTTTAATATTTAAACCAAGTTTCCATTATTTTGTAACAAAGAAAAATACATTTGCATTCAAGTTTCCACTTCTTAAATTAATGTTTGCGTTAAAACGAGCAGATTCCCCCGACTTTTTCCGGTAAATATGCATCCAAAAGTGTACCGAAATAAAACTTTTACGAGCTCCATTTCCTACGTATTGAATTATGAAAATTAATCTGCGTAGAATAATTTAAATAAAAGGCAAAAAAGAGAACAACAATAGAAGTATAATTTATTTGGTATACTTCATAATTCTTCCACCCAAAAATATACAGACGTGATTAATGTAATCAGTATAAATAGTTTCATAATATTAATCACATGTGCAACATGACCTAGTTTGTTAAACATGATTGCCAGAGATAGAAAAAAAAATTGTATCTAACTAATGAGGCAAACATTCGAATTAAATATAATAATAATAATAGTACAATAACGTTAAAAAGGGGGAAAAACAATTTTTTCTTTTTAAAAAGAGGAAAAAAAAATCGACACAAGCATAATAAAATACAGTGGTTATAAAATAATCGCAGGTATTACACAGCCTAAACTAATATTGCAATCACCGCTCGTTTCCCATGAAGCATAATTCCGAAGGGAATATATTTTAGGTAGAAAAAATTACACCGTAGCATACAGAAAATATTTAGAAACTGTAAAGGTGCTTCTAGATTTATAATTGCAGTTGAAAAAGAACGTTATTTACTCTGGAAACCACGAATTTGCGTGTAAATTATTATTTATAAATTTAAAAGCGCCTTTACAGCTGTACATTAATTTTAGATACGACCGATAGTATTACGTGTAAACGCAGATATGGCGACTTACAAAAAAAAAAATACAGTTATAGTTATACCATAATAATTCACATATGCGTATATACTGCTTAAGGAATTAATAGTACTGATAGATACAGATTACAATATTTTTTTGCGTTTTTATCAATTTATAACACTGCCACTAAAAGTAATTGTTCTAAGAAATAAATATATTTAATAACATAGAGTACACCGTCACATTTGATGATCGTTTCTTCGGATAAATAAGAGTATATAAAGCAACGCTTTTTATACGGAATCAGTACGGGATAAATAATTTTTGGTTTCTAATTCACTCTTTAGAAATCGTGCATTGTCAAGAATACTTGAATTTTGAAGCGATTTGGGGCCCCCGGTCTTTTAACCTCTTGGTAAAGTCGTCAGAGGTTTAGTTAATTTGACACATTCAACTAAATAGAACTTGAAACTCACGTGTAGGTGAAAAAAAAATAATAATTTTGGTATTAAAGTGCACATTAAATTAGTGCAGTTAACTTTACGGGAAAGTAAAGAAAAGATTTTTTTCTGAAGTCGTTAGGAAATATTGGTCCCACAAATTTCACGAATTAAGACGCAAACTATAATAATACCACAAAACTTATAAATCACCGGTTCAGCTTTGTTTTTTTTTTTTTAATTAAACAAATAATTAATCCTTGTGATAGAACAAAAGCCGAGTTTATTTAAAGATACTTTATATCTTTAATCTCTCCCTCGTTATTTTTAGTTTTACTTTCACCGTCTGAGATCTGTTTTTTCATTGAAAATTTCTTACAAAGTTTTTTTTCCTGGAGGACAATTGAGAAGACTTAAAGCGGTAAGGGTCAAAAAGAACTGCAATTGTTTGGAAGAAATCTTCCAATCATCAACATCTACAACAAACATTTGTTTTTCATTTTAATTTTTTTTTTGAGCAGAAAAAGATGATTATTTCCGTTCGTCTTGTTTTTTGTTTTCTTATTAACGTTTTTTAACCTTTTTAAGTTTAAGTATTTATAGAAGTTGTTAATACATAATTATTGCCGATCGCTTTTTGTTTTCTTTCTTTTATTCAATTCTTTGAGCCAAAAAATATTCACCCTTGCAATTGTTTAAGCCAAAATCTTTTCATCGCCTTCTTTTGTTTCTTTTATTCATTTTTGTCTTAAGTCGAAAAAAAATCCGTTCATTTTCTGTTTTCTCATTCAATTTTTTCAGCTGAAAATTATTTTTGCAATTGTTTCTGATTGTCTACCATCACTTCATTATTATTATTATTATTTGAGGTAAAAAAATCGGATTGTTATTTTTGCAACTGTTTAGTAAGCAGAAATCTTTCGATAGTCTTTTGTTTTCTTGTCCATTTTTTTTTTGTCAAAAAATATGTATTGTATATTTTGGCAATTTTGTTTTTGTTTTTTTTTTATTAATAGTAGCAAAGTAGAAATCTTTCTATCGTCTTTTGTTTTCTTCTTCATTTTTTTTGTCAAAAAACTATTGTAATCGCTTAACAGAAATTTTCCGGTTGTCTTTTGTTTTTATTCATTTTTTTTTTTTGGATCGAAAACGAAATTCCGTTCGATTTCTCTTTTCTCATTCAATTTTTTCAGCTCAAAATTATTTTGGCAATTATTTCCGATCGTCTGTTGTTTCAATTCATTCAATCTTTTTTTTTTGCCGAAAGATCTGATAATTTCTAGTTGTTTAATAAATTTTCCGATCGTCTTTTGTTTTTCATTCATTTTTTGGTTCGAAAAAGAATTCAGTTCGTTTTTTTGTTTTTTCGCTTCAGAATAATTTTCGCAAATGTTTCCGATCTTCTATTGTTTTATTTTCCGATCATCTTTTGTTTGTTTAATAATTCAATTTGTTGGACCGAATTTTTTTTTTTTAATTTTTGCAATTGTTTAGCAGAAATCGTTTTTTGTTTTTTTTTTTTTATTAATTTTTTCGTTCGAAAAGGAAATTCCGTTCGTTTTTTGTTTCCAAAATTATTTTTGCGATCTCTTGTTTTATTATTCAATCTGTTTTCACCTGAAAATATTGGATTAGTAATATTGAGATTGTTTAGTGGAAAAATCTCTCGATCGTCTTTTGTTTTCTTAGTATTTTCTTTAACCTATTAAGATTCGTACTCAATTTTTCGAGCGAAAATGTTTTTTTCTTTCTTTTATTAACATTTCTGTTACCCGTCTTTTGTTTTCTTAATTTTTCAGATTCATTTGTTTACTTTTTTAAATTATTATTTTCTTTAGGAATTTTTGTAATTTTTTCTTCGTTCCCCCCCCCCCCCCGTTCCACTCCAATATTTAACAAAATGTAATTGACTTGTCTTTTGGTTTTTTAATTTTCATACTTTTTCAGATTTGTTTTTCTTTTTCAATTATTCTTTCCTCAGAAATTTTTGATATTTTTTCTTGTCTTTATTCTCCTCCCGCTGCTTCAATTTTTAACAAATCCCCTCTCCCCTCCCAGAATTCTTTTGATTCCTGATTGTACTAAACGAAAACTGTTTTTAATTTTTTTTTCGCCGGCAATATGTATTTCTTCTTTTATTTTATTTTTTCTTTCACGAAGTAATTTTTGCAATTGTTTAGCACGCAAGATATCTTGCGATCGTCTTTTGTTTTTCTATAAAATTATTTATTCTCTTCTTTTATTATCATTTTTCGAAAAATTATTTTATAAGTTATTATGGCCATTGTTTTTTTTTTATCATTGAACATTTCTTTAATCTTCTATGTTTTTTTTTCAAGAAATCATGATTTTTCCCAACAGCTTTCGTAACTTCGATGTTTCATTTTCTTTTCCCTAATTATAATTTTGCCAAAATTAGAAATTTATTTGATTTTCCCCGCGCACTTCTTTTCCTTCAGAAATTAACTTCAGTGTTTTCTTTAAATTACGAGAAATATATATATATCCTGATAGAGAGTGAGCAATGATAATAATTATATAATTATTGAAGCCTCACCTGACTTTAAATAATTGCTCACGGTATAATTATGAACAAAAAAAGAGTTTCTCTAAAATTTCCGAAAATTACTTTACGAATTGCTTAATACCTGCAGCATTCAATCATCTGTTCCTTTTTTTGTTTACTGTACAAGAAAATGAGGAAAAATCGTTAAAAAATAATTGTAATTATAGCCTGGAAAATGTTGAATATACGCTTGCAATACCTTGATATCTAAAGAGTGTCCTTCTGAATTATTATTTTTCCAATAAATTCAATTTGAAACAAAACAAAACTTAACACCACATACACAGTTATGTTTTTTTTCTTTTTTTTTTTCAATTAAAATTCAGAAGCTTGCTGACTAATGATCATCAAACGGGTGAGATGCAACGACGCGAAGACGTATAAATGTACTACATGTATATGCATTTTCAAACAAATGCACACAGAAATAGTAATTATTTATATACTTATTATATCAACTGATAACATTGATTTACCAATCACACACAGTATGATTAAGATAAAGACAGACGTTATATTTGGTTCCGCCCTCTTCTTACATATATGTAGTATTTCGTCTAAGGCTCAGTGATGTATAACATTTGCCCCCAATTCCAATAAAACTGGAAGTAACTAATACGTGTTTCTGTCATATTCAGTAAAAATTTAAATGCACTGTTGTCACTTTAATAATAAAAATAGAATCGAAGCTAAACTAATTGACTGCGCGCAATTTGAATCGGCTTTGTATTTTGTATTTCTGTTCAACTCAAACCAAAAAGAAGAGCATTTTCTGAAAGCCTGGAAGATACTATTTATGTGTTATTATTAAAAGCATGATTAGTCTGATAAAAAAAAAAGCTCAGAGTACCGAATCAGAATTGTAGATAGGTATCAACAGGACAGACCTCGATTGTGATTGTTTAAAAGAAGGGGAAAAAAAAGAAAAAGAAAGAAAAAATAAAAGCTGAACCCATTGGGTTGAATCTACTTATTGGAGTCGTCTTCGCTGCTCCACCTCTTCTCTTGCTCTTCAAGTTCTTCCTGCCAACGCAATTCCAACTCCCTCATATCGTTCGCTATGTCCTCCTCGTACATTGCATCGTCTGATGTTGTTAAACCCGTGTTGTTGTTGTTGCCGTTGTTGCAATTCACTATTTGGTTCAACGATGAAACTATACGATTCTAATTAAAAAAAAAAAAAAAATTAACCAACTCGTAACAATAATAATTATTGAAGACTTACCAGGCAGACTTCCTTTTGCTTTTCCTGGATACCCTGCTCGATTAGTTGGAGCTCTTGTTTGAGGCGTTCCCCCTCGCTTATGTTCGTCACACCTTGCGTTGCCAACTTTAAATCGTTCAGTTGCTTTTCCAAGTTCCTAAGCTGGAGCTTGACTCGCTGTGATTCCGCCAGTAATTCCTTGGAGGGATCCTGCATTCTTTGGAAGAAGACTTGCGGGGAACCTTGAAGTTCTTTTTAATTACAAAAAACAAAAAAAAAATTGCACGATCTTGTTGCTTACCAATTATGTATCCATCGCCAAGTCCTGAACCGGGGGGAGCAACTAAAGTGTGTCCCGCTGTGATGGCTGCCTGGTGAAATTGGGGGGCGTTGTTGTAAAAATATGAAGTCACAGAGTTTGCAGCCGATACTGGCTTTCTTACCTAACACACACACACACATTTTAATTACATATATTAATATTTTTAATTAAAAAAAAATATATATTACCAGTGAAGTGGAGATGGTTCCATCTTTAAAAGAAGTGGAAACCTGCATGTTCTGATTTACCCCGACGTTATCCTTGTGCATCCTCGAAATCGGTCCATACTTGCTGACACAGGGGGCCTCGTAGGGCACATAATCGTCGTCGGCTAAGATCGAATCAGACCTAACGAACGTCGGGCCTGAATTGATGTGGCCAGTCCAGAGAGTGTAGGGGGAAGTCGGACTGTCCAAGTCAGACTCTTGCCTGGCCAAGTTTGTGGCGGTGTTCGATATGACAGTCGTCGCATTCTTCCCAAAAATATTCTCCAATTGGGAAATCACTTCCTGCTTTCTTTGTTGCAGTTCCGCCAGAGATTTGGTGCTGTTTCTCGAGAGTTGTTGGGGCGAGATGCTTTGATTTTTTGTTAACTAAATAAAAATATCACATGCAGATGCAAAGAGTACATAAAAAGTTACCCTTAAGCCCAGTTTTTCCATCACAGTTTAACTTTAAGCTTCGCTTTATTCCCATGATAACAATTGTAAGGACAATTGTTTCTGCAGGAATAGAACGGAGTTTAAAATTAAACCCCAACTGAAAAACTGTCCACTGCACCACTCAGTTAAATTTTAACTTCCAGTAAACTCCATAGAAGCGACTGTTACAATAATTGATTCCATGGGAAGTAATCGCCGATTAAAGTTAATCTAGACTGGCGCAAATGAAGCTAAATTAGTTAAGTATGATATTTTCGTAAATCAGAATTTTGTCAAGGGCGTTTACGAACAGTAAAAATAATTAGGTGATAATTGCACAAGGATGAAAAAAATTAGAAAGCAAGAATTTTCTGTTTCTTTTAATACTAGAATGAATGTTTGAACTTACCATTTGATCCCAATTAGGTCTCTGCTTTCCAATTTCGATATTTTGACTCGGGGAGTTCCCCGTGGCAAAATCCGTCTGCGAAGCATAATATTGACTCCCATTAAGAAGCATCCCGTGCGGGCTGGAATTGTAAATTTCCTGCGGATAATTTCCTTGCGTCGTCGTATACAATTGTTGGGGGCTCGGATACGGGGCACCATTCGCAGGGAAAGCCGTGCCGTTGGCCGGGTAATTCGGATTGAACTGCACATCGAAACCCATCCGGGGTATGGGAACAACAGTCGGGATGGGAACAGGACTGACCGTCGCGTTAGGCAAAGTGTAATATTCTTCGGAAGGAGTGAACGGCTTTTCGTTCGGCGACTGGCTCTCCATCCTGTGGTCTTTGTTTCTGATTATGGTCTTGCGGTTCTTAGCCCTGTATCTGCAAATCATCGAAATTTTTCGCTATGTTATTGTTATTTATTAAATTTATGAATTACTTTTCCAATTCCTCGTTGGAGTGGGCGAAAGTGCAGTTTGTACCGCGGGGGCAACTTCCACGCAACGTCAAATCCCTGCACATGCTGATCTTGTATTTCGCGTGCTGAGAGTGAGCGGGATCTTGTAACTTTCTACTTCCATGTTGGTGGATGAACTCGACCAAACCTGCGACTACTTGTCGCACGGCCTCTAAAGTATCGCTGCATTCCTTCCAAGAGGGCGTTGCTGACTCTGCAATTAAAAAAATAATCAATTCTGTTTAATATATTTTAATTGATCACTTTACCTGGACTAGGATCAATGCTCGCTAGAAGTTCTAAGTGTGGTCTTAAGACTGATAGCTTTCCAGGGTCCCCCGTCCTCTGCAAGGCTATGACTAGTTCTTGAACCGACTGTGCAAACGACTGCGGTGTTTGCAGCTTGTCAATTATGCTCTGCATGTGGGATTTATGAGCCGTGTCACCGTACAAGAGAGCGGACCATTGATCTGGGGCAATGCGCAAGCCCGCCTCAGTGGCTATTTGTACAATTTGTGCATCGTGCTCTCGCCTTAAAGCCTCATAAGTCCTAAACTCCTCCTTCAATTGCATCAAGGAAGAATCCCCCTCTCTTTTCGAAACCTTAAATAAACAAAGCTCAGCTGCTCCAATTTTTTTTTTAAGTAGAACTTTGACCTTGTTTACAAAATGTTTACGCATTCATTAAAATACATTTCAGCATTCACACATACCAGTTATGTATTATTTATGGTACTTTTTAAATAAATATTTTGTTTATCTGGATTTTCTCTATGCAGTGATTATATAATAAACAAAATATCTGAGCCGCGAATGTTAATATTAAATAAAATTACCTTGAAGCAGGAAGCACGATATAAAAGTTGAACAACATGTCCGATGCTTGTTTTCGATGCCTGTGGGAAGTGGGGCTCAAGTCTTTGCACGACAAACATCACCAGAACTTTCCTCGACAAAGCAGAACCGTCTTCTAAAGCGAGCAGAACCAATTTTAAAACTTCCTCTTGCATCGCTAAAATTAAGCAAAACGAAACGTCGTCACTAACTTAAAGAAAAAAAAAAGTGAAATCAAAGAGTATCTAACCTGGCCCCAAAAACTGACACCCTCTGGCCCTAACGGCCGCCCAAAGATTGGCACTCAACTGCTGCGGATTCTGATGTTGCAAAATAAGTTCTGTGACGGTGCGTTCACCTAAAGACCGAGCGGCTCTCATTGCCCTAGTTCTACCCTCATCTTCCACCAGCTGGCAGTTAATTAAAGTAACGAGTTTCCTCTGCATCGGCCTCGATAATATACTGGAACTCCCGCACATGTTCCCATTGGAAAACGGCTTAAGATACATGGCCAATTCTTCAATGCATTTCTTGGAGGCTGCATAAAATGAATGGTTCTCCTGTGACACGACTTTAAAGTCGACTGATTCATTGTTGTCACTTTTAACTGTCGTCCCCACTAATTGCAAGAGAGCTGTGTTCACGGGGAGACTGTCTATATCGATGCTTATGGTAGTTTGATCGAAGGGGCATTGTTTCCTGTGCAAGTTTGACAGGCATGCTTTGCATATTGTGTGACCGCAGCCCAAACTGATGGGGCTGCGCAGAGCCACATCGAACTCATTGAAGCAGACAGGGCACGACAGGAACTCCGTCCACTGGGGCGCCTGAATGGGCATTCTAAAACCGTATCGCAAGAACAACAAATAAATAAACCTTGTCACACTTGTCAAAACCAGATGATGACATTGTGCTTAGGTGGCAAAGTATTATGTACATAACGTCGCGTTTGTAAATTGATGCCGGACTGCGAAGTGAATTTCGCGGAACCTTGGACTAGTGCTCCAATGAAATTACCTTAAACAATCAAATATCCTTCACATTATGAAGCACGTAGGAACATCACATCATTGTTGTGAAATACGTTGAAAACGTCAATGGTAAGGTGATCGGACGAAAGTTCCAGACGGACTGACACCCATACAAAACAAAATCCATAAATTAATGTCACGTATTTAATACGAATTCGGTGTTATTTATTGTAAAATTAATACTGAGGAATTTCACGCTCGTCAAGGCTAAGTGAATCAATCTCCAAACATTCTAGCTGAAAATTTTGAAAATATTTGTAATTAGGACAGATGTCGGTAATACAGAAAACTGGAAATGTGGAAGTGAGAAACTAATCAATTCGTTCTATTTTAATTATTGTTTATTGCCGTATTATGATGGTTTAAAATTCATTGACTAGCTGCATACAGCATTTTAAATATATTTATAACTAATAACAGTATTTTGAATATTACCGTTCCATTGCAGCCGCACAAGATAATTATATAATGCATACATATAGCAGTAGATGGCACAACGTAAGTTTCTATTTCATGCTTTATTTGCCTTTATTTCATAGCTATATTTCTTTCTTTATTTAATTTAATTCGATTGAATATTAAAATTTATGCTGCGATTCTAAGCATGATCGTAAGCATCGTATGGTATCATCGGACCGTTTAAATGTATAGGCCGTAAGTACCTTACGAGGCTTACGATCAGTCTTAGAATTGCAGGATTACTTACGATTTATGATATCGTTACACAATACAACCTGATTCTGTGACAATTATTTCGAATGCAATATTAATTGAAAATTATAATTCCACGCACGCCCACCACCCAGATCCTGCACCCAGATTTACAATTTCTGGTAATTTTTTAATAATTCGAAGAGTCACTGTGTCTTTTTAATGCAGGGTATTATCAATTATTATTAATTCTTGTAATTTGATTTATATGAAAAAGAAAACATTTGATATCCAGTATTTCTTTTTTACTTATGATCTCTTTCCTCTGGGTTGCTAGATTCTTTGGCAGACACTGTGACCAATTTATTGGCAAAATATGGCCAAAGGCGCCAATTTTTTCTAAAGTGAAAGACAAAAGAACAAAAAATCACCGATTTCGAATATCAAATCACAAATTAAAAAAAAAGAAACAAATGAAAAAACTCAAATGAGAAAAGAAATGAAACCTGTAAAAAAATCATAAACAAAAGAGAAATGAAAGGAAGAGCTTCAAGGTGAATGAGAAACAAAATAATTTTCCGGATGAATAAAAGGTTGGTAAATGTAACTGTAAGTAAATAATACGACGATGAAAACAGAAACGAAAAACGACACAATGCGTAAAACAAATGATCACAACTGAGGCAGAAAACAAATGAAAAATAATGAACTACAAGCAAGCTTTAATAAATTAATTAATAATTCAATTTTATAAGAAACGAAAAAAAGAGAAAATATGTAGAATAATACGAAAACATAAAAAAAACAGAAGAAAAAACAAAAAATGATTTAGAACTAAGATAAATGAAAATCAAATGAATCTCCAGACGAAAATTGAAAAAAAGAATTCAGTAGAAAACAAAAGATAACTGTAAGAAATCATCAAATAACAAAATGTGAAAAATCAATTTGATAAAAATAAATACGACAACATAAAATCATTTAAAAAAGGAACAGAAGTACCAACATACTACGATCAATAAAAAATAAAATAAAATCGACAAAAGGTTTTGCAAATTAAAACAAACACGTAGGAAACAAGAAACAACTGTAAAAAAAGGTCAATAAAATGAGAAAACTAACTCTTCGATTATAAAGGAAAAATGCGAAAAACATGAAGAAAATAAAATAGAAGAATGATTAGACAAAAAATTAAAACATGAAAGATAATGCAAATAAAAACAAACTCATAAAAAATAAGAGAATAAAATGCGAGTACACATTTGACTAATAAAAAGAACAAAAATTTGAAAAACAGAAGAAAAAACAAACGAAGATCGATAGACAAAAAAAAATAAATGGAAAGTCAAGTCAAGAAATGGACAGGAAAGAAAGAAAAGGACAAATAAAACAAATGAACCATGAATAAAATGCAAAATATCAAATCCTTAAAGCAAAGAGAAATAATTAAAAAAGAGAACAAAATA
Organism: Prosopocoilus inquinatus; assembly: GCA_036172665.1. NCBI lineage: Eukaryota > Metazoa > Arthropoda > Insecta > Coleoptera > Lucanidae > Prosopocoilus > Prosopocoilus inquinatus. Next base: position 9,077,022 of record CM069873.1, read on the forward strand.
TAAAAAGAAAAAACAAAAGAAACTGATGCTCTAAGTATTCTCGACGTGTAATATGCTGCCATAACAAACATTATTGATCGCATTGTATATTCTTTTTTTGTCGTTGTTTGAAGACAAAAAAGTATCCCAAATCAGGCGTCAGGGGCCAAATTTGCCAAAGCTGGTAACTGGTAACACTGCCTGCTGTAGTAACTTTTCTGGTTTTTATTTGGCGACGCTGGACTAACCTAGTGTGGCGCCATCTATGGTGGTGTTTAAAATGCTGGGAATTCAGCTTGGTTTTAAATATTACGGATTAATAAATTTATGAAGTTCAAAAGCCTAGGATTAAGCGCTTTACGATTACCTGCAAGAATAAATCAGTTTTTGCGATCGCCATGGGTAAGGGCTTGATTTTTACACAAATCTTAGGTTAGGTTCTCAGAATCAAATTTGGAACGTGAATACATATTCTGCTTGTGATTCTGAAATCCGGATTTAATTTTAATTAACTCGTGATTTCTTAAATTGTAATTAAATAATTTTAATAAGATTAACCTCACATATAAACAACATAACCTCACATAATACTTATTGCCCCGAAGTAGAAACTGACGCACAGCCGAAACGTCGACTTTTTAATTTTATCAAATACAAAATCGTTAATATTGCGACGGAACCTCAAAAGTCTCATCAAAACCTTTTCAGTCATCCAACTTTAATGTTATTGCTTTTCAGGTGAAATGAGCCCGAAGGAAGTCGACAAGAAACTAAAAGATTACGAACACTTCATAGAAGAACGTCTAAAGAAGGACCTCAAGGAGATAGAAGCTCAATTAAAAACCACCCTGGAAAGATACAACGACTGGGAAGAACTTCAACACACCACTAAAATGTGGAGGAGGCTTAAGGACAGAGACGTTAACTTGTTGGTGCCTTTGAATTGTGGGGTTAATGTAAATGCGGTGGCGGACGGCTGTGACACGATGTTGGTGAATGTAGGACTAGACTGCTTCTTAGAAATGAATTACGATGAGGCTGATAAATATGCTAGCATACGAATGAGGGTTTTGAAGAAGCAAATAGATCATTACAGGCAGCTGGCGGTGAATGTGAAAGCACAGATTAAATTGGTTTTGTTGGGGATGAATGAGTTGAGTGCAACGAAAGTTTCTTCTTAGTTTTTATTGTTGTGCCTACTTTTTAATAAAATTTTACAAATTTTGTTGCAAGTCGTTTTTGATTGCTGTGAAAACCTTGCACGGGGGACTTATGTAGCAAACCTGCTTCAATTTGTCTATCCTACTGCAATGTCAGGTCCAAAAACCATCATAGGACGTCGGTGTTTTATCTGTTAATAAAATTTGAATTTATTTTTAAAGTTATTCTCAGTTCGGATTTAATAATGAAATTATTTATGTGCTGAGCGATATTGCCAGCAGTCTTTTAACAAACGTCTGATTATTTAGGTTAAAAAAAGTTAGAAAAACTGACAAGATTCACTGAGGAAAATGCAAAAAACCAAACCAAAGAGCATCAATGCATTAAATAATCCCAAAAATTAACGCAAATTGTATTAAATACAAATTCCGTACACCAATTAATGTAAAAAAAATTAATTAATATTTTTACTTTCTTCTTCCTGTTTTCGTTTTAGAATTTAAGCATTTTAAACATATTGAATCGCATTTAATTTTCGGATTCTTTACGGTAGGATGCTTTGCAGGACATTGTCATCTGTTATACAGTAGCGGAACAATTTTGTTGCAATCACGTCACTTTAGTTTCCTGCATTTTCAGTTTTTATTTCGTTGAATGGAAAATATTTTAATTACTTCTTGTACAGCCTGCACAAAATTTACATGTGTACTGCGTTACGTATTGCTTGTTTTCTTTTGTGAATTAAAAAAAAAGTTCATTGAAACTTTGCAATCATCTGTTGCAAGAAAGAATAATTCAGCAACGTCATCTATTCACAGACGGAGGAAGCATATCATCAATCAATATCAATTACTTTTCTTGTTTGCCTTTCTCGAATCGACTTTAGAATTAAAAGAGCAGTGCCATCTGTCACTGAATATCGAAAAGACTTCATTACAATTAATTTTATGTAGTTATTTTAATTAGCTTCAAATGCCTTACAGTTAAGTTTTTTTTCTCAAATTTTTACAAAGTACAACCGAAAATAAATAGTGTCACCACTTCCCGAAATAGTAAAGAAATTACTTATTCACTTTTAAGATTTATTAACATTTTCCGTTTCTTCTTTACTTTTCTTTCTCTCACTCTCTCTCTCATTTTCAAGCTTCTTCATTCTAAGCAAGAGCTGCGCCATGTCTGGTAGAGTGAGTAGAGTAGACGAACGACATTCATTTTCATTTCTTTTTCTGCTGGCGTTCTTTTTAATTTCAATTTAATTTTTACGTTTGAAATCAGTTACGACAATTTAACCTCGTTTTTTAAAAATTCTTTACAAGTACACTCAAAATAGTGTGTCGCCACTTGCCTAATAATAAAGGAATCAATTCTCCGCAGTTATTGTTTGTTATATTTTCCTTTTTTCTTCAGTTAATGATTTATTCTGAAACGTATTCGCTCTGGGAAGAGCAGAGTCATCTGTGGTAGAGTCGATCGAACGATTTTATTACAATTCAGTGCCGTCTCTGGTAGATTGGGCTCGAGGTAAAGAAGAGCAATGCCATCTGTGATCGATCAGAAGAATCATTTCATTGCAATTCATTTTTTTGCCGACTTCAAATTTCCAATCGATTTTTACTTTTAAATCTTCTCACCTTCTCTTTTAATATTTGTTGTTTATTTCGCTTGTGTTAAAGTAAAATATCATATCGCATAATATAGGTTTTATAACTAAAGCAAGGATTTAAGCGCCATTTTTTGGTCATTTGTCAAGGCCTATAAATGTACAAAAATCTATAACTGACCCACGCACACATACACACACTTTTTTGGTTTCTGAAATTGACGCTCCTGTTTTCAGCTGCCTCCCACTCTATTACGTTCCTACTTGCTTATGTTTTTCTCATAGATGTCATAAGTAAAATTAGGTGGGGGGACTTTACGCACTGATTAAAAGAGTGGCGTTAAAATTAAATTTGGTGGTAGCGCCATCTCTCCGTAGCTTCATGTACCTTACAGTCGCCGACTTTTATGACAAGGTTTCCTAAATGGCGCTGAATTGATGCAGTAATCATGGTAGTGACGTCATTCATTGCTAGATACAACAACAGATTAGGAATAATAGATTGTTTTGCGTTCAACTGAAGTTCTTTCTAACCTCAAAAAAGTAGGTATTTTATTTATGTTCTTAAAATTATTGGTCACCTGATCCAACTCTTGCATTGTGCTAAACAATTAATTTTAGGTTTGTTCTGCGCTTTCTAGACTTTATTTTGCACTCCGATTTATATTATACACATCTCATTGAGCGCGTTCAGAGACGCTCAGCCGCTGAGTTGCTTACTCTTACTCAGCAATCGTTTGTAATTGGCTCACATTATGGTAATAGCCAATCACAATTTCTGCTGAGTAAGCAATTCAGCCGCTGAGCGTCTGCGCCTAATTTCACTGCAGAAAATATAGGAAAGTGCAGAACAAACGAAGACAACTTTTACTCATGGAAGTTAAGTATTGGACACACACTCGGTTCGTTTTGCCCTTCCAAAAGTTTGCGGCCGGACCGATTTTCAGTTAACTCAATTCTTTTACTTACGTTTAGAAAAGTGAGGTTAGGTTTGAGATTTGAACCTTTCATTCAAACAATTCCATCATCTGAAACGAATGGTGGATCTGTGATGCTATCTAATTAAAACCAATTAGAATACCAGAAAGAGATTTGATGAATCTGAGTGATCCATCAAACAATAATAAAAGAACGGGCTTGCTGAAACTGATACCATCAAACGCGTCTTATTGAACACGCGTGTCTTGAAACGTACCTCGGTCACGGCATGCAAATCTTCAAACTTACCTCAGCCACAGCATACCACACTGCTGTACCTAGTCTGATATATGTATAAAAAAAACTTGTGTTAATTGGATAGGCCCCCTGACAGTGTTAGTACGCGGCCCTCAAAGCTAAAGGTGCGCCCCGAGTCTTTATGCAAAATTTTTGGAAGTCGAAATAAGCATGGCTATAAAAAAATATCTTTTACAGAATGTAATAAGTGACGTCGCCTTGAATCTTTAATTGTTTTCGGATTTTCGGATATTTCGAATGTTTTGTACAAAATTTAAAATGTTGTAATAAATATTTAATTAGGTATTAAATATTTTAGTCTTCGTATTATTTTAATATTTAATAAAGTGAGAAAGTTAATTATTGTATTTAGATTTTTAGCCCAGCCTTTTTCGATCGATTGTTCGCCCCACCTCGAAACCTCCTGGGAAATCCCCCCCCCCCCCAAATAAAAAAAAATCAGCACGCAAAACAATCAGGCAACAACGCTTTACTTTAAAATACTGTTTACTTGAAGCTGTTACACATGTGAACACTTTTTTCCTCAATAGTTTTATCTATATGTCTTTTTAAGTTTACGATACAAAACTATAGTACAAAACTAGCACGCTACGTATAAAATTAGACTGCCGTGAGCGTAACATTTACATCCTAAAATTTCATTTCATTTCTTCATTGAACAACAAACACATCCGACAACCTTTTCTTTTTTTTTATGTATATAATATTATGTAAATACAATATGTATAATATTATTATAACGACCTACGGTATATTATTTCCTACCAACAACTTAATAATTATAATGTAATTAACGCGCGCATCTTATAAATAAAGCATACCTACAGGGTGTTTGGAAGTTGCTAGTACAAAGAGAAAAAAAATTGGTAGTTGGTGATTGTGAGTTGAAGTCATCGGTAAAAAAAATTCTAATTAAAAATTACTTAATTTTGGAGATAAAAATTATTAAAAATTTAGTCAAAGTTGTCGGTGCGCCACTGAGTTAAGGTAACAAGCTGTCACAACAATCACAATTCGGCAACATTATTATTACCGAAGGATCAATCCCGTTTACACAAATAATGAGTTGACGGACATGATGTTATTTTATGGAAAAAAATGGGTTTCTTGGATTTCTTAGAACCTCCAGATGCCACAGTTTTTTTTTCATACTAACAATTCACACACACCCTGTATAGTAATTAAGTAACGTTATGAAAAATAATTATTTCTTTTATACGCACGTCGTTCACTAGGTATAACGCAGTCCCGGTTCATATATATATATACAGTATGTCCATTTCACACTACGAGTCTGAAAATTAATTAATTAAAAAAAAAACAACGAGATATAACTAATGTCATCAAGAGACACTGAATAATGAAATGGACGTCTGTTGAAAAGATATGATGGTAATACAGAGTTTTTTTCTTTTTTTAATTAAATTAATAGTTTGTTGCTTGTATTATTTTAGTGTACCTTTTTTGATTTTGTTTGCCTTTCTATTCAAAAATAATACACAATTATTGTCACAAAAACTTACTCAAAATTATCATCATATCTTCCAGTTAATGTTTATTCTTCTCCCATCTTCTGTACGCCTATATCTTATGTGTAATAATAATAATAATAATAAACGTTATTATGAAGAAGAGGTATTTATATACATCTAACTACAACAATCAAATATTCCGGCCATTCTCTTCAAGCAATCTCGCTTACTTCCTTGTACTTTATTCATAAATACAATAAATACAATAAATTTGTTCGTAGATACAGTACAGTAATTGTTAATAATTAATAATATAAATAACAACAACATCGTGAGGAGTACATGCGCCTAATAATTCTCTCTCATTATTATTATTACGTTGTTTTTTTTCTTCTCTTTAACATTAGAAACGAGCCGAATTATAGTTTTCTTTTCTTTTTTTTTTTTAAATAGTATAACATTTAAGTAGTACACGAGAGTATTTAGTTAGTTTACTGTTTACAAGAGAGCTAAATTTGAAAATAACACGTATTTTAAGAACACGAGTGCCAGCGAAGATTTAGCACTGTACAAAGCAAGCGACTTGTCGTTTCGCGTAGGAAACGTCATTCCAAAAAAGTGGGCACACGTCATACTTTGTTATTATTTGTTTAATTGACTGTATTTGTTTCAACAGACTCAACAAAATGAATGAATTCAACTTTACGCGTATTACAATCATATTACAATGTTTACGATTCAGGACAACTGAATTAGGACAATTGAATCTCTGTTCAGGATTTAGGACAAATGAATTAGGACAGTTGAATCTTCAGGGTTTAGAGCAACTAATTTTTTGTTCAAGAATTAGGACAATTTAACAACATCTCAGGACTTGGAGAAGTGAATGAATTTCTGTTCGGGATTTAGGATATCTGAATTTCCGCCCCCCTCCCCACTACTTTTTTGGAACACGTTCTACTTAAGCCGATCAAGTTCGCGCCATCTTGATGAATAGGCCATTTGGAAACATGCGCCGCCTGCACCTTGGATTCAGCAGGATTGACCCGACTGGATACACCTTTAAATTTTTTTTTTTTTTTGATTGCGAAATGCGCACGGCTATAACAACACTAACCTAAACGTTGATAAGCAACTGCAGCATCTCAGGTTTCAAATGACTTGCAGCCATGCAGTACGATTGGCGAAACTAGTTTTTAATATCGCTTATTGTTTATAAATTTTGCGCACCAATTTCCCAAAATTTTACTTTCAATTTGAAAGTACTGGGCGTTTTCGATCAGTGATCTCGTTCCAGTGTTTTTCTCACTCTTACATGCATTATAACACAATTCTTCTCTCTCATATTTCCAGCGTGCTCGTGTACCAAACCGGTTTATCTAAAATAAGGAGTGCTTTTTTTACATACATTCCAGATGTTCAGGACAACAACTGAACACGGAAACTTCGGAAACTATAAACAAGTTGGCCCAGTTGGTGGACCTTACATCCGTCGAATTGTCATGATTGTCTAATTTAATGAATTTCGAGGTTATGTTATGTACCAAACCGAGGTGCTTTTGTTACATACATTCCAGATGTTCAGGACAACAAATGAGTACGGAAACTTCGAAAACCATAAACAGGCTTAGTTGGTGGACCTTACATCCATCGAATTGTCTTCATTGTCTAATTTTATGGATTTCGAGGTTATGTATGATTGTAACAAATATTACGAATGTCAAATATAAGAATCTGAAATATCAAATGACACTTGTCAACCTGGCAGTTATCATTGTCAAGCCTTCAACAACGGGAAGTTGCGTTGGTTTGTACCATTTAAAAATCAAATCCGGCTTTGTCAACTCAAACAGTCGTTGTTGACCACTCTGTATTGTAGAAATTGAATGTCGTCAATTGCGTAAGATGTGTTGCATACATACGGACAGATCACGTGGCTTTGATTGTCAAATTCAAATGACATTGCACTTTAAAATCATGACAAAGCATTGTATTTATTTCTTTGTTCATCTTCGTTCAGCCTGTTTTCTTCATTGCTTCGAGTATGACGTGTACGTTTGGTTGCCTAACTACACCTAATCCTTGGACGTATTCCTGTGTTGTATTTTTAAATAATCTTTGCTTACCACGATTTCAATTAATTTTCAATTTAATAAACTTAATTTAATATCATAATAAACTAAATTCACTTTGGAACATGCTGCATATTTCCAGAACGAAGGAATATTTTAGGTAGGTTAGGTAGCTGCAGGGCCGGACCTAGGGTTTTCGGCGCTAAAGTACTTTTGACGCCGTTTTTATACGATGATCAAATTTAAGTCGGTGTTATTGCTAAATTTTTTTATGGAAGCGACACGTTCGGTTAAATTAGCAATTAACGAGTAAATAGATGTTGTATTTTTCACGTTGATTGCAACGATGCGGTCTGAAAAACAAATGAACATCGCGCTTACGAGATAAGGACGAAAAGTCAGGAGATTAGGACGAAAAGTCATGGAACAGCCTGTATATTATTTTAGCAGTTGATAATAAACAAAGAAGACATTTTGGCTCTTTACAAATTCGGCTACAAGCGGCTTTGTGGAAGAACGCAAACAATCAAAAACAAAGAAAGAAATCATTTTTGGTGGTTATCAAAAATGAAATTCCAAAAAAAAAAAAACAAAAAACTCCTAAGAAAAAAAGAAGAAGAAAATAAGAGAAACAAATGACGATTACCGCAATAAAAAAAATGAAACGTAATAATCGTGGTTATGTAAAATTACCAAAATAAGATTTCAGAATTCGAATTCGAATTCGAATGTTCACATTTTCAAAAAATAATTTCTTTAATCGATTTCTTATTGTTGCTTTTGCTCGAATTAATTGTGCCATTTTCTTTCCATTATATTTTCATCGGTTTGTTTTTTATGTTTATTTTTATTATTTGTTTTGTTTTCTTCCTTTTCTCGAAGTATCACCTTGCAAAGCGTTACTCTTTCGTACAAATCGCTGTTTTTTTTTTAATTATTTTCACGTCCCGTTATAAAACCGTCGATTTTCTTTTGTTTTTTGCTCACCACGCCTCTTCTGTTTTGTTTTTTAAATTCCGCCGGAAAATTGTCGGTCATCTTTTTTGTTTTTTGTTTACCAGTTGCTCTCTTCATCTTTTGATTTTGTCTCCTTTTCACTTAGATAGATAGAATAACGTTTCTTTTTTGTTGCCTTTTATCGAGATATTGTTTTAAAACGTACTTTTTTTTAAATTTGACGTCCAGAGGGCTGTGACTGGCACGCTTAAATCTGAAATATACGCAGACAGCACTCTGAAAGTCAAATTAAAAAAAAATACGTTTTAAAACAATATCTCGACAAAAGGAAACAAAAAAAAACGTTGTTCTATCTATCTAAGTGAAAAGGAGACAAAATCAAAAGATGAAGAAAGCGAGGTATACGCAGACAGCACTCTGGACGTTAAATAAAAAAAAAACACATTTCGAGGAAAAGAAACAGAAAAAAGTTATTCTACTGACGTTATTTTTAGTTTTAGTTATACTTTCCTTGGCATTTTTTTAAAAATAATTTTCAAGTTTTTCATCTTTCTTTCGTACACCGTTGTATCCTTCTCTTACTGTTTCTGTCCTTCTTGCAGTCACTCTTAATTTTTCGTTATTTTTTTATTCGTTTTTTTTTAGTCGAAGAATCGTTGATTATCTTTTGTTTTGTTTCGTTCTCCTTATCATCGTTTCTCCTTCACTTTGTTTGTTTATTCGCTTTTGTTTTTGTTTTTTTTTATCGAGCTTTTGTTTCATGTCCCGTTGACGTTATTTGCAATTTAATATCTTGTTTGTTTTATTGTCAATTTTGTGTGACTTTTAAATAGCGCCCCATGTAATCGTTTTTTTTTTGTTTTATCGAGCTTTTGTTTCATGTCCCATTGACGTTATTTGCAATTTAATTTCTTGTTTGTTTTATTGTTAATTTTGTATGATTTTTTTTTGTTTTATCAAGCTTTTGTTTCACGTCCCATTGACGTTATTTGCAATTTAATTTCTTGTTTGTTTCATTGTCAATTTTGTGTGACTTTTATACAGCGCTCAACGTAATCGTTTTTTTTGTTTTGTTTTTTTCGTTCATCTTTCTCGTTGTAATTTTTTTCCTTCGTTTGTTCTTCCTGCAAGTTTTCTTCGCTTTTCGTCAGGGTTTCTTTTTGAATCGTTGATTTTATTTTGTCTATCGTTCTCGTATTCTAGCTTATTATGATTTCATTCGTACTCTTTTGTTTTTTTCCGACGTTCGGCGCCCATCAAAATTGACGCCCCGGGCAGTCGCCCATCTCGCTCGTCCCTTCCATCCGGCCCTGGATAGTTAGTTGGGCACGTTGTCGTATACAAGATTAAACGAAGACTGATAGTTGATAGATGATTTTTTTAACAATTAAAAAAAATATTTCTGTTGCGTAAAGTAGTATTTATTAGAAAATGTAACTACCTTCCTCCGGATGTTAGAGGGTATGTCTTAATTAAAAGGTACTGCAAGGGGTAGTTTATTATTTGGAAAGTCATTTCCCTACGATAAAAAAAAAAAGTTGCACTCGCATAAACCACCTGAACCTTTCCGTGCTGTCATCATCTTGCGAGGCTTATCTTGGGCCGCACTGTATAGTTAATTTCGCACTCATTTATTTTTCGATTTCCTTTCAAACCCCCTCGCCGCCAACCACCTCCCGCCCGCCCCCTCACGTAATTTTTCAGGGAATTGGTGCGCTTGCTCACACAAAATCTCAATTATTGTTCGTTCACTTTCACACTATTTACTTGTTTAGGTACAGATTGATTATTAATTATGTATTAGGTGAAGACCATCAATCACAATAAAATTGATGATGATGATCATGAATCATCTATTCCGATCGATGGTCGTCGGCCTGTCAAGAACCTGTGTGTACGGTTGGTAATATTTCACTCGCGATTTTTTCGCACTTAATATTAAAAAAAAGAAAACTGAAATGAAGTTAGCAAAAAAATTAATTAATAAATGTAGGGATTTTCTTTAATCAAAATAAATAAGTAAACAATATACGCGACGGCTCATTTTTGCTTTACGCAATATACAGGGTGTGTCATAAGAAGCTGTATCTAACACATAAAAGCTTGATGTGAAGTTTATTTTAAATGCAATCTCATTTGGCACTGATTATTATATGTATAGGTATTTCTTCTATAAAATTATTATGTAAAATAATTTCTTGATTTGTCCCCCTGTCTTCAGGGCTCTCACATTTTTTAATCTCCCTCTCCCCCCAATACTTATTAAATATTACAGATTAATAAAACCCTTTAAGCTCCTGTTTCTGAAACACTTTGTATACTGTATGTACAATTAATTAAGTGCGATGAAACACAAACGTACACACACGTTGCTTGCCAATAACTTACGTATAAATAACATAAACACAGAGGTAATAATTATTAGGATTTCATCATCAAATCGAGTTCCGCCCTTTATAATAATATAATTAATCAATTATTTAATCGCTTACAACTAATTTTATTTATTAATTGAAAAAACACCAAGAATGGAAAAGACCGCGGTTGGAGGAACATCCGCGGTTCTCGTTCGATAGCACCGAATATAATTACATGTACACGTCATGAAATCAAGTTTTGTTTTCCCTTCTTCTTTCTTCTCGTTTATCATAGTTACGTTCTTCTCGGAGGGAGAGAACCGTGTATTTATTCGTTTTTTTTTCTTTTTTGGTGGATGTTGGCAAATAACTTTGATTGTTTTACGCCTTGCTAGGTAAGTAGTACATACAGTGGACACAAAAAACTGCGCAAAATTTACTTATTCTTTAGTGCAGAGGATGACGGGTACGTACTTCTTGAGCAATTGGTTTAAAAAAATTAAAGAAAGAAAATAATTTACTGCTGCCGACAGGTGTTCACGTGATGTATCAATAATTTTTACATCTGTTTGCATGTTACTTCAGTGTTTAGTATGCATATCTTTCCCTTTTTGTTCTGACCATTACGTAAGAAACTGCTATGTAACATAAATCGGTTTCCACGTTGTATAATTGATGACCAACACTCTCCCGCATTTTAATACTTATATTTTATGATTTGAAAATTCTGATTAACTGCTAACTGAATTTTAACATCACTAATTTCCTTCTTTCTTAAAGAAAATAAACAATTCAATAATTTTACAAAAATCATGGAAATAATAATAAAACTCTGCTTGCAACAAAATAAAAGTTAACGAGTTCGTATCACACAGGCGATGACGAAATGACACTTTGATTATTAGACACGTTATGCAAATAACTGCTATGTAACACAAATTTGTTTCCACATTGTATAATGATGGCCAACTACTGAAAATTTCTCACTCTACTGCATTTTAATAATTTTTTTACGACTTGTATACCTATTATTTAACTGTTGCTTTTTAACTTCGCGTAATTTCCTTTACAAAGAAAATTCTGTTTGTATCAAAATAAATATCAATGAGGTTGTGTCACAGGAGACAACGGAATGACATTTTCCTATTGTCTACTCATCCTTAAAAAATTAAGTAAAACTATATATTTGAATTAGATTTTACTAAAGGAATTAAAAACACGAACTTTCATGTCAATTTTACAATAGCGTGCATCGGAGGTCGCTTTTGGTCACGTGATTTCGTCTCCCTAGATTAAAGTTCATTGACAAAATAGAAACGAAGCCACGGAATAAATAATCTTTTGTGTTGAAATTTCATGCGAGTTTGAAATATACAGGATGATTTAGTCACGTGATTCCGCGTCCCTAGATTCAAACTCGTTGATAAAATATAAACCAAGTCACGGAATAATCTCTTTGGTCGCTTTTAGTCACGTGGTTGCGTCTTTTTCAATTTAGATTCAAATTGGTCGACAAAATATAAACGAAGTCACGGAATAATCTCCGAGGTCGCTTTTGGTCACGTGATTGCGTCTCTTTAGATTCAAACCTATTAACAAAATATAAACGAAACGGTGTAATAATCTTGACCTTGTCCTGTTAAAATCTCCGGCGATTTTGAAATATATAGGAAAATTTGGTTACGGAATAATCTCTGAGGTCGTTTTCAGTCACGTGATTGCATTCGTATAGATTCAATCTCATTGATAAAATATAAACGAAGTCACGGAATAATCTCTGTGGTCGCTTTTAGTCATGTGGTTGCGTCTCTTTAGATTTAGATTCAAATTGGTCGACAAAATATACACGAAGTCACGGAGTAACCTCTGAGGTCGCTTTTGGCCACGTGATTGCGCCTCTTTAGATTCAAACTTATTAACAAAATATAAACGAAACCGTGGAATAATCTTTGTGCTAAAATCTCGCGCGATTTTGAAATATGTAGGGTAATTTGGTCACGTGATTTTGCCTCCCTAGATTTAGATTCGTACAGATTCAATCTCATTGATAAAATATAAACTAAGTCACGGAATAATCTCTGTTTGGTCGTTTTTAGTCACGTGATTGCATTCGTACAGATTCAATCTCATAGATAAAATATAAACCAAGTCACGGAATAATCTCTGTGGTCGTTTTTAGTCACGTGATTGCATTCGTATAGCTTCAATCTCATTGATAAAATATAAACCAAGTCACGGAATAATCTCTTTGGTCGCTTTTAGTCAAGTGATTGCATTTCTTTAGATTCAAAGTTGTCCACAAAATATGAACGAAGTCACGGAATAATCTCCGAGGTCGGTTTTGGCCACGTGATTACGTTTCTTTAGATTCAAAATTATTAACAAAATACAAACGAAACCGTGGAATAATCTTTGCGTTAAAATCTCGCGCGATTTTGAAATATATAGGGTAATTCGCTCACGTGATTTTGCCTCCCTAGATTCTAACGCATTTACAAAATCTAAACCAAATCACGGAATAATCTCTGTGTGGTCGTTTTTAGTCATGTGATTGCATTCCCATAGATTCCACCTTGTTCTCAAAATATAAACGAAGTCACGGAATAATTTTTGAGTGCGCTTTTGGTCACGTGATTGAGTCTCTCTAGATTCAAACTCATTGACAAAATATAAACGAAGTCACGGAATAATTACTAAGGTCACTTTTGGTCACGTGATTTTGCCTCCCTAGATTCTAATTCATTTACAAAATCTAAACCAAGTCACGGAATAATCTCTGTGTGGTCGTTTTTAGTCACGTGATTGCATTCCCATAGATTCCACCTTGTCCTCAAAATATAAACGAGGTCACGGAATAATTTCTGAGTGCGCTTTCGGTCACGTGATTGCGTCTCCCTCTAAATTCAAACTCAATGACAAAATATAAACGAAGTCACGGAATAATCTCTGAGGTCACTTTTGGTCACGGAATTGCGACTCCTTATATTCATACTCATTGAACCAAATATGACGAAGCCACAGAGTAAACCTTGCGTTGAAATCTCGCGCGATTTTGAAATGTACAGGGTGATTCGTTACCCTCATTACAGACCTTGTTAAAAACAAAAAAAAAGGTGCATTTTTAATAATCACAATTAAAATAACATAATTTAAGAATACATTCCTGTACATTTGTGTCGTAGTGTTTTATCATTCATTACAAATAATTGATTTTTGCAAAGAAAAGCCTGAAATTCATCCTATATTCTTCAACGAAAAAGATAAGAGATAGTATCAATATAAAGATTTTGAAAAAGTTACAGCACGCTTTCATTATTTAGCGTTTCGACTTTAATTTAATTTAATTTTACAAAGAAGCCAGGAGGTATCCTTTTCGCAAGAGTCGTGGTAAAGTCAAAAAAAAAACAGAGATCTCACAACTTGAGAGGAACTTGTCACGTGACCTTTGCTACCTCTCTCAGGTTCTCTTGGCTTTGCAAGATCTCTATCGTCGCGTCGGTCACGTTGAGATATCTATGGGATTATGCGTTTCAGGAAATTTTATTATTTTTTTTTTAAGATAGAACGATCCACAGGGCAGGTTCAAGAGAATAAGGCCCCACTTCATTCAGGAATGCAATTGACTTACAAACGACTTAAAATTTATTTTTCACAATCGCGTTTTGTAATTTTAACTTAGATTAGAAAAATAAATTGAATTTATTACGAATATAAGAAAGTATTATAACGAGCTTCAGACGAGGGCTCATTTTTTGATTATTAATTTATGATTTGCGTTCAAGGCGACTAAAATAACTAAATATGTCTTTTTTCTCTAGTCATTTAAAAGAAAATACCGTCTAAGTTAATACAATCTTTCCGCTTTGGTGAGTTTGTAAAGAAGCTAACGAATCATCCCGTGCATACTGGGTGGATGCTTGACCTTGTCCTGGATTTGCTTTTAAGAAATTCAATCAACCCCCACGTGACTTTCAATCAATCGAACTAATGGCATTATCATCTTACCCTCCCTTCGAACCACAAAGCTTTCGTATATTTCTACGTTGTTCAACGGATACCTTCCTAATGCGTTATTTAAAATCAGTGGCGTAGCGAGAAATTAAGTCGCCGGGTTGCAAAATTTTTACTGGCGCTTTTCATTATTACGTGAGTACATGTTTCTTTCATTATCTAATCATAAGATCGTGGATTGTTAAATGAATTACAACTTCTAACTGGGCGGAAGTGCAATTCAACCAAATTCCACTTAATGCGCTTTTTTAACATAAAACTTTGACAGCTCTTGTCTCTTATCATTTAGAAATAATCCTGTGTACGTGCTTGTTAAAAGAACTGTATTTTTTTGGCATCTAAATATGTAGATACTATACGACAAGCGTCTATTAACATCTTGTCGTCGGGTTACTTTACAATCTCTGTGCAATTCCTATAGCTACGCTACTGTTTAAAATAACCCACGTCTCACATGTACATAAAATATGTATCTATCAAAAATGTCTGCGACTTTAATGGGAAAATAAAATTCTTAAAACCTTGCTGGAGAAGAGAGGAAGAGACATGTTAAACGATGTAGAAGACAACGATTGCTGAGGTACAATCAATTCAGAAGATTAGAACGGAACGGGGATGGGAAAAAATCACAAAATGAAGTCACTTGAATAGGAAAAAGAAGAAGAAGAAAAGAGGAAAGTTGAGAGCACGAAGAAAAATGAAATTTTGTTTTAAAAGAAATTACAAAACACTTTGTCTTTCTGTCTCAGGACTTAATTAATTCTTTTCCCTTTCCAATTGGTATTTTAATATTCTTTCCCTTTCCAAGTTGGTATTTTAATCTTCCTTTCTCTTCTAACTACAAAACAAATGTTTGTAAATAAACGTTTGGATTATATCGCTCAACTTCTTTCCGAAAGAAGGCTTTTATTCTCATTGGCCTAGTCGTCTAGGGGAAGTCTTGCAAAGCAAAAATCACAAAGTGAAATCACGTGAACAGGAAGAAGAAGTAAAGAGGAAAACCCAGGAGGTTGGTTGAGAAAGCGAATATGTGACGAGGAGAGTTGAAGTTTTCCAGCAAATGAAGATTTTGGTTTAAAAGAAACCACAGCACTTTCTCTTTCGGGTTTACAATCAGTGCTTTCTGAATCTTTTTTCCCTTGCGCCAAATTGGCATCTCAATCTTCTTTATTCTTCAAACCATAAAACAAATGTTTCTAAACGTTTTCTTTATGTACATCGTTCAACTCCAGAAGAAAAGATTAAACGTCCGAACGTCTTCCTGCTTGGAAGATTGGGTATATGAGGAATGCTGCTATTGGTTTTCATTGAACACGTATTCAACAATAACCAATAACTTTCGACAAGTGAACAACGAAAGCAATCCACAATTATTCAATTGCCCAAAACTCCAAAGCAGGAAAAGCATTTGAAGAGGCTTCTGATTCTTCAATGACGATTGGCATAGTTGTTCGTGGAAGTCTTGCAACATGATTAAATAGAAGTCGTAAAAAGAGGACAGGACCTGAATGTAGAAACATAAGCATTTTTCTTAGAAATGATAAAAAAAGTTAAGAAGATTTGTTTTAGCGAAAAATCTACGAAAGTTCCATTTCCCGCCTCGACTTCTATAAATCCATACGGTTTACCTAATTCATCTCCAAATACATACGAGTACCGCATCGCCTACCTAGCTGCACGAGTCGGTCTGTATATGAAGGTAGGTACATCTTAAGTTTCCCAATTTTTGAACAAAAAAAAAATGTTTACCATGTTATACGTAAATGATTATATTAAAAAAAAAAAACTAACTGATTGCTTCTAGATTTCGATTAATTTAGTCATTTTAAATAAAATCGAAGGCAAATAAAAGTAACTCGAAAATGACTGCGAGTTTTCGAATTCTCGAAAGTCACTTGTTTCTAAATTAAAGCAGAAAATCTAAGATACCTTGTACATAAAAAAAATATGTACTTGTTTTTAACTAAAGACGAAAATAATTTGACACATTTTTCGTGAACACCCAATAATTAATTCCATTTTAAACGCAGAATTCCCCTGCGAAATTTCTTCAGAATTGAAAAGAGAAAACCCTCGGCGTTCGGGGTATAACAAATAATAGAGTACATAACCATCGTCATCCATCGTCAATAAAAGATATAAGTTTCCATTAAATCGTAAAGGGGAGTTTAAGAGCTAGCAAGTTGAGGGGAGTTTGATTGTACGCAAAAGTCCAACAACTTCTCACTTCTATGCACGTTATAAACAGATCCAATTTGATTCGATCGATCCTCGACAGCGAAAACGAAAGCACACACACACACACACGCGCGCACGCACGCACACTTTGGCGTTTCGAAAGAGAAATTAAAGGCAATTCACTTTGTAAGTGTGTGTTACAGGAGCAACTGTTTGTTTATTTATTTATTTTTTTTTAAACACAGTTTGCACACACGTAAAGCCACTGAGTGTTCGTTGCTTCTTGTTGTTTGTTTGTTTGTTTGTTTGTTTGTTTGTTGGTTTCTTGTTGTTTTGTTGTTGTATTGAGAGTATAACATCTTTCTTGGTGTTAGTTAGGCTTCGTGGAAATTCATCGCGAAAAACATCACTTTGAAATAATTCAAATTGACACTTGATCTTCTTTAAATCTTTTAAGTATCCCAGTGACATTTTCCAATAGAGATTTCCTTTCTTAACGATAATGAAAAGCAACCCTAGCGAAAACATTCGTATTATTTATTATTTAAATTCTTCTAATTCTTTTGACTACTCTGGATGAACTTCCTAGTTAATTGACCGCAATTTAATTTATACATAGAACATTTGTACACTAGCTACCGCTCGCGTCTTAACAAAGCGTCCTCAAAAAAAAAAAAAAAAAATAGAAACTCACTGGTTCTGGAATGAAACGCGCCTGGAATACTGACACCAACGTCTTATTTTGCTGACGATGTACTCGTAGTCTTTGACGACGAGCCCGGTGATTGGGGGGATGAATTCGCCGATTGGAAAGGGTAGTCAGTCATCTGCGTCCATCCCTATGAGTTCTGCCTGCATCCTCCCTTTGTACCGGCAGCAGATCGTCATGCAGAATATTCTGAGGGCCAGTCGAAATTGGGGGCTCAAGAAGATCAAAATCAAGGACTTCCAGAGCGAGTTCATGAAACCAATCCAGACCACGCCGAAATGCAGGAAGGAGATTTGGAATTTCACCCCCGTCGTATACTCGTAGAGGCGCACGCCTATGAAGGGGGTCCAAGAAATCCAGAAGGTTATCACCAAAACAAACGACATAATATGGCTGGGGTTCGCCAGGTTTTCGCTTAGGGCAGTGGCGTATTCTTTATCGTGAATCGGGACGCCACTCCTCAGCTTCCTCATCATGTTAAAAATGTAGCTGTACGTGTAGATGATGGTTATCAAGCTGGGGCCCAAAACCAAGATGGCAAGGGTGACGGAGTAAGCCGCCATGTTACCCCAATCCAGCATGCAAATGTAAGCGTCCTCGTCGAATAAGGGCTTGTTGAAGCCTAGAAGGGGAGGGCAGCACATCATCGCCGCCGAAATCCACGTGAAGGCCATCCAACACTGACAGCGCGTCTTCGTCTGGAGGGTTTCGTAACGCAGGGGTTTCCGGACGGCGAGGTATCGGTCCACGCTGATCCACATGAAAGTGTAAACCGTCACAGCCCAGAGGGTTACTTCCACGTAGCCGATTAATCGGCAGAGTATATCACCGTAAACCCACTTTTGAACCAGGGCGGGGTAAACCGAAAGGGGAATCACCAGGAGGCCGCATAGCAAATCGGCCACGGCTAAAGATAGGAGGTAACAGTTGATAACGTCGCTTTGGCCTGGAAAAAATAAGACATTTCTTGACCACAAAACATAAGACAGGACTCCCGTTTCCAAAATTAAATGCCATCATATCATAAATATCATTCAAACAATCACTTAATTTAATTAACTAGTTAATTACAATTGCCAATAAATTGTCAAGTCCAAACCTAGTCTGGTGGTTACAATTGGCAAGAAACTGTCAAATCCAAGCCTAGTTTTGGGGTTAGTTCCAGTTGACATTAAACTATCAAGTCCAAGTCTTGCTTGGGGGTTCGTTATAATTGCAATGCTAAACTGTAAAGTTCAAGCCTGGTCGGGGGGTCAGTTACAATTGATGATAAACTGTCAAGTCCAAGCCAAGTTTTGGGGGGTTAGTTCTAGTTGATATTAAATTATCAAATCCAAGCTTTATCTGGGGGTTAATTATAATTAATGATGAACTAAGCCTAGTAGTTTGGGGGTTAGTTCCAGTTGACATTAAATTATCAAGTCCAAGTCTAGTCTGGGGGTTCGTTATAATTGCTGATAAACTGTCAAGTCCAAGCCTAGTTGGGGGGGTTAGTTACAATTGATGATAAACTGTCAAGTCCAAGCCTAGTTTTGGGGGGTTAGTTCCAGTTGATATTGAATTACCAAATCCAACCTTTGTCTGGGGGTTAATTATAATTAATAATAAACTGTCATGTACAAACCTAGTTTGATGGTTACTTCCAGTTGACATTAAACTGTCAAGTCCAAGTCTTGACTTGGTGTTCGTTATAATTTTAATGATAAACTGTCAAGTCCAAGCCTAGTCGGGGGGTTAGTTACAATTGATGATAAACTGTCAAGTCCAAGCCTAGTTTTGGGGGGTTAGTTCCAGTTGATATTAAACTATTAAATCCAAGCTTTGTCTGGGGGTTAATTATAATTAATGATAAACTGTCAAGTCCAAGCTTAGTTTGGGGGTTAGTTCCAGTTGACATTAAACTATCAAGTCCAAGTCTTGCTTGGGGGTTCGTTATAATTGCAATGCTAAACTGTCAAGTTTAAGCCTAGTCGGGGGGTCAGTTACAATTGATGATAAACTGTCAAGTCCAAGCCAAGTTTTGGGGTTAGTTCCAGTTGATATTAAATTATCAAATCCAAGCTTTGTCTGGGGGTTAGTTATAATTAATAATAAACTGTCAAGTCCAAGCCTAGATTGGGGGTTAGTTCCAGTTGACATTAAACTATTAAATCCAAGCTTTGTCTGGGGGTTAATTATAATTAATAATAGAGTGTCATGTCCAAACCTAGTTTGAGGATTAGTTCCAGTTGACATTAAATTATCAAGTCCAAGTTCTTCTGGGGGTTCGTTATAATTGATGATAAACTGCCAAGCCCCCTGGCCCAAGTCGGGGGGGGGGGTGGTTACAGTTGATGATAAACTGTCAAGTCCAAGCCTAGTTCGGGGGTTAGTTCTAGTTGACATTAAACTATCAAGTCCAAGCCTACCCTGGAGGTTTGTTACAATTAACAATAAACTGTGAAGTCAAATTTGACATTCGCCTAGTCTGGTGGTTAGTGACAATTGACAGCCTAATCTTAGGCTGGTCAAACTGGTTAGACTAAACTGTGTGGCCTATTTATCGATGACTGATTGGTCATGTGATTTAGTATGACCGTTGAGCTGAGCAATTTTGTTCAGCTTGACTTAACTCGACCTTAACTCTTCGTAGAAAAGCGACTAACTAATTAATTTGGTTAAACATAATTACCTCTAAAATTAACGAAAGTAGCAATGATAAGTACGTTGGCAACAATAACAGCTATGGCCATGATGAAGATGATCGCCGCCTTCGTGAGTGACTCCAACGTGAGCAGAACACCGTTCGAATCACTGAATATGACCATAGTCGAGGTGTCTTTGATGAGAACCATGTTTACTGGGGGCTGCTGGTCGGCGGCGGCAGCGTTCTCGAGCGGGGGCTCTTAAGAAAGAGCCCCGGCGCCATAGCAGGCGGTAAATCACCTCCAGCGTCGTCCTACCCCGTCCGAACCAAAATCCATGTCATGCCCTCCTGGAAAAAGCAATTTTCGATAATCGTTTTTGAAGTTAAAGCGAAGCTTTAATTAAGCGCTCGATTTAGTTGCCGGCGACGGTTAATCGGAACGCACCCCGCGGAGAAATTACTACGCGACGAGGTTAATTGGTGTTACGCCCGTGCCGCGGAGATTTGTTTCTTAATTTTATGGTGGAATTGTTTTTATGGGCTGGAACTTTTTCGAATAATTAACGGTGATTCAAAAACGCTTACGTCACTTACGCCTATTTATATGCGGGGCGCGTTCATAAAGTTCGTAATTCTCTTGCACTTGCTACAAACTGAAGCTCTCGATTTTACTTCGCTTGTTTTTCATTTCTGTCTCCCACAGGCCTTTTAATACTTTCCTGATATTTTCAAGTCATTAATTCGTTTTATGTTTTTGGAAACTAAAAATTTAATTGCATTTATCTTCAGGCGCCTAGATCAATAAAGCACCATTTCTTTATCCGGTCGGTCGCGTTTTAGTTCAGAATCGTTTTTTGTTTTTCTGAAGAGGGAGCCACTCTGGAGTGATTTGTTGTTGGCTTCAGAGATGTCGGGCTGCTGCACACATGCGCATGATCTGTTAACACGTACTCTTTAAAACGAAATCTGACTTCATAGGAATAGAAAAAGAAAAGAAAAAAAAAGAAAACAAAAGACTATCGGTTTAAGAATGACATCTGAAACCAAAAACAACAAGAGCAATTCAAGTAAATGTAACAGTTTAGATAAACAAATGATTAAACAAAAAGTAAAAGAACATCGATTTATTTATTTTTTTAATTTGGCAAAATTTAAGGAAAATAAATAAAATTATAAGAGAGACATATACATACAACAGAGAAAAGAGTTTACTAAATTTCTGTACGCGCTCAGTCGCCTTTTGTTTTTGTCAATCAATTGTTGCCAGTCGCCTCACTTGCAGATTTTAATCTACCTTAAAGTGACTCATTCAGTTGAGAAGTTCATCAAGTCTGACGTCACAGGAACAGAGAAAGAAGACAAAAGACTATCGGTTTGAAAAAAAAATTAAATCTGAAATAAAAAAAAATCGAATAAAAAGAACTTCCAATAATTACGTGAACGAGTGATCACGGAAACATAAAAGAAGGAAAAAGAGCAAGAGAAGAACATCGATTAAAGAAAAATAAAAAGAAGAAGAAGAAGAAAGGACGAAAAACAGAAGAACATCGATTTATTTCTTTTGTTAATTTGGTTAAATTTAAAATCACAATAGTGATGAACGTACAACAGAGTAAAGAGGTTATGGAAAAAACTAAATTTCTGAACGCGATCAGTTGTCTTTTGTTTTTGAAATCAATTGCCAGTTTCGCCACTTTCTTTGCACCTTAATACCGACTGTTCAGCTAAAAAGTTGGTTATGATTTTTGTGTTGAGAGAAGAAGATGATTTTCCAAACCGATTGACAATGTCAAACAGTTGGCAACAGTCAAACAGGGACGGGGATGAATGAAGCGACAAAGATCGTGTAGAATCATTTGACCGCAAACTGACGTTTCTCTTTCATTCCTGAAGATGAGCGTGTTTTGTTTTTCAAAGCATTTCGTCTTTTATTTTCCCTCGACTTCCGAACCAATTGGATGTATTCGGTGAAATTTTGAAATAAATCAACGTTCACTATTATAATTTAATTTAGTTTATTTAAATTGAGTTTACGTAATTTTTAATTTTTATTGAGTTTTATTTTTTTTAGTTTAATTTAAGCCCGATTTCATAATCGAACTAAAGAAGACTTTAAATGAAAGTCATAGTCATAGGTCCAGAAAGATTCAGAAGCGTAGTTATTTATACATCAGATTGTGACTTTTATTTTCAAGTCCCTTCACCCCTTAATATTTTTGTTTAATTCTTCTTTTTAACTTTAAATTTTTTGTTTGAACTGAATAAGTTGAGCTTAGTTAAGTGGGTCAACCTCAAATACTGGTTTAGATTTAGGCCCGGTTTCTGGAAGCGATTAACGGGTCGATTAGTCTAACTATGAGTTAGAATGTGACGCATATTATGACATAATGCATAACGTGTCACGTTCTAATCATTAATTAAACCAATCGGCCAATTAATAACTTCCAAAAACCGGGCCTAAATGTGTTAATTTTAATGTTTCCTTTTTTTCTTTCAATTTCTATTTCTTTTGCTTGGATTGAATAGAATAGAAAGTTAGGTTGAGTTGACTTTGAGATTGGTTAAGGTTAACTTTAGTTTTAATATTATTTCATTTCAATTTTTAATTTTAATTTGAGTTGAGTAGAGTTTAATCGGGAAGTTTTGAACGCTTTTTTGAACGTGTTAACTCTGTTTTTTTAGTTTCTTAATTTACCATTTTTTAGTTACATAGGTTGAATAGTCAACGACAAAAGGATTCAATTGAGTTGGATTAATCTCAAGCTTAGGATTGTTTCGACATTATTTTTAATTTTTATTGAGTTTTATTCCTTCTTAATTCAATATTTTACTTTATTTTTTCTTAACATTTAAATTTTTTGCTTGTATTGAATAGGTTGAGTTTAGTTGAGTTGGCTCAACCTCGAATTCTTGCGTTAGTTTTAATGTTTCTTTTTTTTAGTTTTTTCAATTTCTATTTTTTTTCTTGGGTTGAACCACGCCTATCGTTGAACAGAACAGAACAGAAGGTTGAACTAAGTTGGGTTGAGTTAACTTTGAAATTGGTTACGCTTAACTTTATTTGCTTTTTAACAGAAATATTTTTTAATTTGATTTTTAATATTTTTTTCAAATCCAATTTTTCATTTTAATTTGGTTTGAATAGAGTTGGAATGGGTAACTTTGATTTCTTTTTGGACTTGTTTAGTCTGCTTTTTTTTAAATTTCTTTTTTTTACTGCCATTTTTATATGGATTGAATAATTAGCGACAAAAGGATTCATTTCAGTTGGATTGATCTTGAGGTTGGTCGATTTTTAAATTACTTTGCTTAGATTCGATTGTCCTTGAGGTGATTTTCATTGATTTTTAAAACTAATTCCCTTTATTTTTAATTTCTTGGCCTTGGTTTGGTTTGCTTTGAGATTATTTGTCCTCACTTTTATTAATTTTTTTCTTTAGACTTTCTAGTTTTAATTTTTTTAAATTATTTTTGCTCGGGTTAACTTGACCTTGACCTTGAAGAGTTGGGTTTTAATTTTTATTTGGGTTAAATAAAGTTGAATTGAGTTCAGTCGGTTTAGATTTATTTATTTATTGTTACAAATTAGGCGTATAGTATAATATACTTGGTGGCCTAATAATCAAACATAAAATTAAGATTTTAATTTTGTTTACACAATTTTCTAATAATTTAATCAAATCTTTTTCATTTAAATTATTTCATTCTTGTACAGTTTTAGGAAAAAAGGAAAATTCAGGAAGATTAGACTTCGAAAAGGGTATTTTATAAGTGAAGTTATGTTTTTTTCTAGTAGATTGATCTAATCATTGATTAGCCTTAGTTTTACACGATTGTAGATTATAATATTTTATTTTCTATTTTTTTAACTCTATTTGTAATTCTTGTTTGGATTGGGTCGACCTTGAGACGGCTTTAGGTTTCTAAAAATCATCCCTGCTTATTATATTTTTAAATTTCTCGCTTGGATTGTGATAGGTTGACCTTGGGAATGTTTGACCTTAATTTTTATTTTTAGTTTTGTTTTTCATAGTTTTAATTCTTTTGCTTGTACTAAATTGGGTTGACTTTGACAGTATTGGTTGAGCTTCATTTTAAATTATGAGACGAACCGGACTTGATACTCATTGAATTTAATTGAGTTTTTTTTAATTATCCTTTTGGGTTTGGTTTACCTACTTAGGTAGATTTCATTTGCGTTAGGTTGGGTTGGGAGTGTTTTTTGGATTGAGTCGACCTTAGGACAATTTGGATTTCTAAAAATCATCCCTGTTTATTATTTTTTTTTTAATTTTTTGCTTGGATTGGGAGGGGTTGACCTTGGGAGTGTTTGACCTTAATTTTTATTTTTAGTTTTGTTTTTCATAGTTTTAATTCTTTTGCTTGTACTCAATTGGGTTGACTTTGACAGTATTGGTCGAGCTTCATTTTAAATTATGAGACGAACCGGACTTGATACTCATTGAATTTAATTGAGTTTTTTTTAATTATCCTTTTGGGTTTGGTTTACCTACTTAGGTAGATTTCATTTGCGTTAGGTTGGGTTGGGAGTGTTTTTTGGATTGAGTCGACCTTAGGACGGTTTGGATTTCTAAAAATCATCCCTGTTTATTATTTTTTTTTTTAATTTTTTGCTTGGATTGTGATGGGTTGACCTTGGTAGTGTTTGAGCTTAATTTTTATTTTTAGTTTTGTTTTTCATAGTTTTAATTCTTTTGCTTGTACTCAATTGGGTTGACTTTGACAGTATTGGTCGAGCTTCATTTTAAATTATGAGACGAACCGGACTTGATACTCATTGAATTTAATTGAGTTTTTTTTAATTATCCTTTTGGGTTTGGTTTACCTACTTAGGTAGATTTCATTTGCGTTAGGTTGGGTTGGGAGTGTTTTTTGGATTGAGTCGACCTTAGGACGGTTTGGATTTCTAAAAATCATCCCTGTTTATTATTTTTTTTTTTAATTTTTTGCTTGGATTGTGATGGGTTGACCTTGGTAGTGTTTGAGCTTAATTTTTATTTTTAGTTTTTTTTTCATAGTTTTAATTCTTTTGCTTGTACTCAATTGGGTTGACTTTGATATTATTGGTCGAGCTTCATTTTAAATTATGAGACGAACCGGACTTGATACTCATTGAATTGATTTTTTTTTTAATTATCCTTTTGGGTTTGGTTGACCTACTTAGGTTGATTTCATTTGCGTTGCGTTGGGTTGTTTTTCCCATACTTTTAATTCTTTTACTTGTACTCAATTGGGTTGACTTTGATATTATTGGTCGAGCTTCATTTTAAATTACGAGAATTGAATTGAATTTTTTTTAATTCTCCTTTTGGGTTTGGTTTATCTACTTAGGTTGATTTCACTTGCGTGGGGTTGACTTTAAAATGGGTCGGACTTGATCTTCATCGGATTTTGATTAATTTGGCTTTCTTTTATTTATTTTTATTATACCAGGTGTCCCAAAAGTAACGACCATCCGTTACTCTGCTCAGTTCAAGATTCTTTTTTTGAATTGAGCTCAGTTGGGGATGGACGTTACTTTTCGGACACCTGATACGATGGTGGATTGTCAAGCGTTCAGTTGAATATAGGAAAAGAAAATCAGTAACTGAAAAAGCATTTTTGTGCGCTTAGAAAATTGGGTTCACTATGTTTTTCTTTTTTGTTGGATCCACTGTGTTTAAGATGTGCTATGCACATGTAAATGTCGGCGATAAAGCATTTCAGTTGATTGTGGTTTTCATTGTCATGGCGTATCCTTGTTTGATTCACAGAAATTACATCGCCGAGGATTGCGGAACTGAGTTGTAAAACATCTGTCACTTTAGTGGGGCGCCCAATGAATTAATAATTGTGGAAGTCCAGGATGTACTGAATTAATGAGACACGATTGAAGACGAATTTTAAACATTCCC
Source organism: Prosopocoilus inquinatus (assembly GCA_036172665.1). NCBI lineage: Eukaryota > Metazoa > Arthropoda > Insecta > Coleoptera > Lucanidae > Prosopocoilus > Prosopocoilus inquinatus. The sequence continues at coordinate 9,103,295 of CM069873.1, forward strand.
CAAATATTTCAAATTTTAATCCAAACCTTAAAACCTCCGGTGAGGTCTTGACCTAAACGAAGCACGCACGAATAATAAATTTAATTGCGTGTTGCATGTCATACAACACGCGAAATGGCCTATTTTCAGAGCTCATGAACGTTCGAGGATTGAGGAGGAGGAGGTGGAAGAGAAGGAATTCAACCAATTTTAGTTTTGCTCTGAACTCGAAACTCTGGCCATTTGGCATCAGTACTCTGGACGTTTCCGAAATCGATGTTGTATAAAAGCCTTGCATTTATTTGATAAATAGACGAGACAACAATCAGTGTGGGAGGTTTTCAGAATGTCTCGCTTAATAAAAACTGGGACGTTCCGATAAAATTTCGTAACTAGGTCGATGTGAAGACGGAAAAAGAAATCGGGCGCGACATGTTTATTAATAAAGGACAATCCGGGACGATCCGCCTGAAATTCGGAAGGTTGAGGAGTTCTTTGATTGGCTCGTTTAACACAAAGTAAAATTGAGGGCGCAGTCTTGAATTCAATTTGTAATTTCCTTTTCGAAGTTTTCCCCAAATATATTACTCGCATTATCTACTTTGAAGTCGTTAGAAATGAGTCAGCCTCCTTTTTATTGGCTTTTCCTGCTTTTGCGACAAGGTCCTTCAGGATAACTCGATGATGATGATTCTTTTCTAATCGGCGAACACGGGGATTTCAATTCAACTAACTGCGAGATGATTGATGGTTACATTCAGTAATACTTACTCACTTGAATTTTAAATAAACGTGAAGAAACTGAAGCATTAGGAAGAAAAACTTGACTTGAACGAATAACTTAAATTTTGCAAGCAGAGATTTTGGAAAAGCTATCAAAATTATTGAAAAACTTAAGATTTATAAACCGACTCTATATCACTAAATCAGATTTTTGTGTGCTATAATGCCACCAAATTCTTCCAGACTCTGTTTACTTATAAACCGAAAAATTTACAGTGCTGTGAGGGGCTGTACCTTCAGTTTCAGATGCTTCACCTTCTCTAAGATTATAGACTTTGTTATTGCTGACGTCTTTAAGCTTTTTGTAAACAGATCTATAAATTACGATGTTATTAGCTTCTTCAAAATACGCGAATGTTGTCTGTTCAATAAATTCGGAAATCTCTGTGATGGTGAATCTATAGAGATTCGCCTTTTCCAAAATCTGCAAACACGTTCTGTTTCAGATTTCGACACTGTCGGCCTTCCCAAGAACTGTAAACAGGCTCTGTTTTAGTCTTGAGACAAGTTCTAATGCTATCGGTCTCTTTAGGACATGCAACAAACTATAAACTCTGTTTATAGACTGCAGAATTTGTAACACTGCACATTAGCAACACAGACGAGGTCTGTTTCAGATTCTGACAGTGCTGACCTTCTAAAGTTCTGCAAACAGGCTCTATTTTCAGTCTATATGCAAATCCTGATGGTAGGATATGCAAGAATCTATAAAATCCGTTTATAGGCTGCAAAAATTACAGAGCTGCAAATCTCTAAAGACCCTATTTTAGATATGGATGCTGTCAGCGTGTTTGACTGTAGACTACACGAATAAATTATGTAAACAGAGTGCTATAGACTGTACGTGGAGATTCTGTCTGTAGTTTCAGACATTATCATCTACAAAATCTGTAACAGATTCTGGGGTAGCTAAACAGACTTCGTTTTGTCTGCTTACAACGTCTCATGACGTAAGCGTCTTCAAATAGAAATTCTGATGCCACTAAGTTTACCGAAACCTCTATTTACAGACTATAGAGAATCATAGAATCTCTACAGACACAGATTCTGATGTTAGTTTTCTCTAATGTATAAATAAACTGTATTTTGTATTTTAATGCTGTGCGCCTAGCTTCGTTTTAATGCTGCCCGGTTTATCAAGGCTCTATAGAATTTCAAAATATCGTTTAAAGTTACAGCTTCGACTTTAAAGTTATAGATTCCGACGCTACTACAGTTTCTTAAAATCTGCAAACTTTTTTTTAGGTTTCGATTCTTAAATAGAGTCTGGATGTTATCAGGTTTATGAATTTATTGGCTGTATATACTATAGAAAGGCAATCTCTATATTCTGATACTGCCAGTCAACTTTTTTTAAAAATCAGTTGCTATTACCTTATCGACTACAGATACTTACAAATTTTAATGTTGCCAGGTGTATCAAGACTCAAATTACAGACTCTGTAGAACTTCAGAATCTTTATAGAATCTATAAGCAAACATTAATTCAGATTTTGACCTTCAAACAGATTCTAATGTTATCAGGATTATTAATACTCGATTTATAAGCTCTCTAGGGAACTACATATTCTCTATAGACATATGTAGATTCTGAGGCTGCCAGTATACTGTTAAAAGTCAAACAAACTCTATTTTCAATTTTGGTGCTACAAGCAGACTTGTCAAGACCTTATCTGTAGGCTCAATGGAATTACAAATAGATTCTTAAATGGGCTCTGGTGTTACCAGGTTTGTCAATTTATAGGCTCCCTATAACTGCAGACTCTCTAAGAGACATAATCTGATACTGTCAGACAGTTTCTCTTTAAATCTATAAACAAATGCTATTGATATATATATATAGATTAGCATTTGTTTATAGATTTAATATCGATTTTAGGTACAAATTCTAATACTCCTCACTCCACTTACAGGCTCTATAAAACTACAGAATCTTTAAAGATGCAGATTCTGATTTATTAAATCTGTAAACAAACTCTATATCAAGTTTAGATTTTTAAACAGAATCTAATGTTACCGGGATTATTAAGACTCTATTTATCGGCTCTACAGAGCTACATATATAATCTCTACTTAGAGATAGAGATTCTGATGTTACTAATAAACTTTTAAAAGTATAAACAAACTCTATTTTGGTTCTTGATGCTGCAAGCGTAGAATCTTTTAGATTTTGTATATGGGCTCTATAGAACTATAGAACTACAGAATCTCTAATGAAACACATTCTGATGCTCCACCCTTTTTTTTAAACCTGTGAACAAACTCAGTTGCAGATTTTGATTTTTTAAACAGACTCTAGCAATAGCAAGATTATTAAGCTTCTAAATGGCTATAGGGAGCCATATAATCTCTATAGACACATATTCTGAGGTTGTCACCCTTTTTTAAATCCGTAAACAAACTCAGATTTTGATCTTTAAACAGACTCTAATTATACTACTAATTTTAAGATTCCATTAAAAGACTCTATTTTGGATTTTGATGCCACAAGCGTAGAATCTTTAGATACAGATTCTATATAATGGCTATCAGCCTACCAGGTTTACATCAGGACTCAATTTATAGGCTCTATAGAACTGCAGAATCTCTAAAGTCACGCAGATTTTGAGATGCTGCTCCCTTTTTTAATTAATTTCAGATGTTAATCCTTAAGTACGTAGATTCCGATGCTATTAGGTTTATATATCTATAGGCTCTACAGTACTTCGTAAGATACATATTCTGATGCTGCTGACTTTTCAAAGAGATTTTGATGAAGCCGGCGACCTTGAATATTCGTAAGGTTTTGATGCAACCAGACCCTATTTATAAGATCTATAGAACTATAGATACTCCAAACACACTCTTTTTTTATAGATTCTGCCACTGCTATTCTTAGGCGCTAGAGGACTAAAAAGCCTCCAGTTTTTTAATTGCAAAAAAGGACTCAATTTTTAGATTTTCGCTGGAACTAGGTTTGTCAATACTCAACATTATTTGGCATTTACAGAATCTCTAAAGAGTCTCTTCCTACAGATTCTGATGCTGATGATTTTTTTATAAATTTCATGATATACCAGAAAGTAAGGAACATTCTGTTGGGTTTGTGAAAAGTCAATAAATTTAAATAAGCGGTTTTAAAATTCAACCGGACAGCGTTAAAATTGGAAATAGCACTCAACGTTTCACTATCGCTTGATGGCTTCGTTAATCATTTTGACTGAAAACTTTTCGGTGTCTTTTTCTATTCTTTTTTTTTAATTTTGTTGCAAATCGTTTTTGATTGCAGTGAAAACCTCGAGCAGCCTCTGTACAGCTGTTTCAGCCTTGTTTGGGGCTTCGTCCGCAGAGACGTAGTTCGACATTCCCACAAGCATGGCCGCCTTGCATGAGGGACTTATTAATTCGCTTCAGTTTGTCTAACCTACTGCAATGTCAGGTCAAAAAGCGATCGTAGGATGTCGCTGTTTTATCTGTTCATTATTTTTTTTTTGCGAATGTATGGGCGAGAGAATTGCATGGAGATGAGACAAGGAAAGAGAAGAAGAAAGAAAAGAACTGTATGGGAAATCAGAACACAGGCAATAAACCGTAACAGTTAACGAAAACGAGGAGGTGAAAATGAGAAAAAAAAATTATGCTACGAATACCTACCAAACAAGCAAAGAAGAAAGAAGAGATAGCACACAAATACGCACGAAAAATAGAGCAGAGAATGAAAGGAGAAGAAGACACAGCTTGGAAGTGTTACGTCAGACCATCATAGGAACTCTATTTGAAATCAATTTCATGATTGAACCATGAAAAAAAAAGAATTAAAGAAACAAATACAAGATATTAAAAGCACAGAATACAGGTAAATAACGACAAAGGAAAAAATAAAACAAAAAAATAGAACCACAAGTTTCCTTGCATAAAAAAAATCGCCGGTTTCTTAGCAAGTTAAATTCCAAGCTTCTTAATAAGCTTCCGTCTACTTTTAACTTTAAAGTTAGAAATGCTTTTCATGGTTGGCCTGATATTAATTGTTAACTGATAGACAGGATAACGATGTTGCCCTTCCCCAATTTTTAATTAGATTGAAGAGCTTAATTAAACAAAAAGGAATTTTCCGAACGCGAACGTGACGAAGGATTCGCCGCTCATTATTTTAATTAATATTAATAAATTACTAGTACTAATTGACTATTTCTTGGAACAATTTGCTACAAATGAAATTAAAAAAAAAAAAATATGTAAACAGAGAGAACGACTTACCTACCGGGCGGCGAAAGCTGCGAGTTCAACAAAACTGAAAACCCGAATCACGTTTATCATATTTATTTATTTTTTTTTTATTAAGAGGTGCTTATAAATTACTTTTTCGATGAAAAATACTGTGACACATGCGAAACACTTTCTATATATAACACATCTTACGCGGTATTTATTTTTTTCCCGGTGACACTACCGCTTGAAAAGTGAAAGTAGAGCGAAGTCGAAGTGAATTTGAATTTGATTTTTCCAAAACTTATTTTATTTTTTTTAATTAAAGAATGAATACATTTTGAATATATCTGTGTTACTTCTTTTTGTCTCTAAGATAATGTAAAATAAAATAATCAAAGCAGGATATTTCGGTTGCCTTTGTTTCTCGAGCTTAATTTTTTCGTTCCAGTTTCACAAGGAACAGGAAGTGCGCCCCCCGAACTTTTTCTTTTCGTTTTGCAAAGGTTTCTTTCTAATTTCCTCCCCAAATACCTAAATCAAATCTGATCTATTGATTGGCACAGCCAAAAAAAAAAAAACTTATTCGTTCTATTTTAGGCCCGTCCAAATCGTTTCATTCATAAATTACTCTTCTTGTTATCCTCTGACACCTACGCGGAGATCAAGCCACCGCAAAACGAGTCGCAGAGATAGATCAATTATTTCTAAAACTGTTCCTTTCCGTTCCGCCTTAAATATTTGATAAACCGATACGACAAGCTGTCGGAAGTCGAAAAATCAATTACGACTCGTTTACAAAAACAAACGCTCCGGTTGCATGCAGCGACGAAAGGCCCGAAGCGGAGCGCCGCCGAGGCCGAAACGTTTCTTTTCTTTTTTTCTTTTCGCTTTTTTGAGAACGCTACGAACCTATTTCACGACGTATTTTGGGAGACGACACGATGGGGGTGAGTGGTGGTGGAGTTTGCAACATGGATACATCTGAGAAACTGGCGAAGTTTACCCGTGCGAGGAGATGTGAGACCGCACCACTGGGAACTGATGCATGAGCCGGGGTTTAGCCTGGCGTCGAGTCGATCGCGATTGCCTTCCTCAGGACGCAAGCGTCGCCTCAATATCGTGACGTCATCAACGGAACGCAACGTCATTGTAAACCACCCTTAGAATAGGCCGACGAAGACAATGGAAAACGAAATGCAATTGAACGAGTGTAAATGTGACGATAAATTTCTCCACCCCCCCGCCCCCTCTCAAAAAAAAACAAAAACAAAATGAATTAAAACAAAAAATATACCAAATATCTGATTTGTGACGACAAAGGTTGACGTTGAATACGAAAGAAACATCAAAATTCATTGGGATGGCCGAGATAAATTCAGATAAATATTACCGCCCTAAGCTAAAGGCACTAAAATACACGTCTCCCTCTCCCCTTCACCCCTATACCCAACCAAAACCAGCGGTATCTTTAATAATGAATTGAAACAAAAAAATATACTAAACATCTGATTTGTGACGACAAAGGTTGACGTTGAATACGAAAGAAACATCAAAATTCATTGGGATGGCCGAGATAAATTCAGATAAATATCACCGCCCTAAGCTAAATGCACTAAAATACACGTCTCCCTCTCCCCTTCACCCCTCCACCCAACCAAAACCAGCGGTATCTTTAATAATGAATTGAAACAAAAAAATATACTAAACATCTGATTTGTGACGACAAAGGTTGACGTTGAATACGAAAGAAACATCAAAATTCATTGGGATGGCCGAGATAAATTCAGATAAATATCACCGCCCTAAGCTAAATGCACTAAAATACACGTCTCCCTCTCCCCTTCACCCCTCCACCCAACCAAAACCAGCGGTATCTTTAATAATGAATTGAAACAAAAAAATATACTAAACATCTGATTTGTGACGACAAAGGTTGACGTTGAATACGAAAGAAACATCAAAATTCATTGGGATGGCCGAGATAAATTCAGATAAATATCACCGCCCTAAGCTAAATGCACTAAAATACACGTCTCCCTCTCCCCTTCACCCCTCCACCCAACCAAAACCAGCGGTATCTTTAATAATGAATTGAAACAAAAAAATATACTAAACATCTGATTTGTGACGACAAAGGTTGACGTTGAATACGAAAGAAACATCAAAATTCATTGGGATGGCCGAGATAAATTCAGATAAATATCACCGCCCTAAGCTAAATGCACTAAAATACACGTCTCCCTCTCCCCTTCACCCCTCCACCCAACCAAAACCAGCGGTATCTTTAATAATGAATTGAAACAAAAAAATATACTAAACATCTGATTTGTGACGACAAAGGTTGACGTTGTATACGAACAGGTCCTATTTGACTATTCAAATGAAGGTGGCTTAGATCAACAAAAATTATCTGTCACCAATACATACGTTGCTAGCATTCTGTGATTCATGTTGGCTGCTCTGATTGTCAAAGCGGCAGATTTGAATATGACTTACGCCCGATTTCTTTACCTCCTAATAAATTTATCTGTCAGGTATTATCCTTGGAAACCATTGTATCGATAATAGTTTCCAAGGATACTACCTGGCAGATAAATTTATCCGCCGGTGAAGAAATCGGGACTAAAGCGAAGCTGAAAGTAAGATTAACTAAAAGCCATTCTTTACTCATTTGTTATCGTATTATGCAGTGAAACTCTAGGTAGAATGTAGTACTCATGTACAGTCACGAGCATTAAATTTTGGTCGTCATTGATTGTCAAAAATTGGTGCCGGACTTATATTTTACTAAGCGTAAAATTAATTTTGAATTCTGCAATTTCTGTAATTTCTTAAAAATTTAAGTTATTTTCGACCCGTTTCTTGGTAGACGATGAGATACCTATTTATTTGAAAATTTTTAACATCTGGGAATTAAACTGACGTTTTGATTGACAGTGATGACCAAAATTTAATGCGCGCGACTGTACGCAACTAAATTTTGACAATGAACGTCATGTTGATTTGGATTTTAAGGTTAACGTTAATTAGGCAATGTTGCAAACAGTCTTTTCTTTTCTTCATCACTAGATGTATAATTCACATTCATATTTACTTGATTGACAACACCGCTTAATCAATCTGACTTGAATTGTCACAAATTGACGTAAGTTACAATGACATTTAATTAAAAAAATGACAACCAACCTATTAACTTAATATCACGGCCTACTACAATAATACAATTTTAAAAAAAAAACAAAAAAGAAACGAAACACAGCTACGACTGAGACACAAAACAAAAGTAAAACGATAAACTACAAACAAGCGTTAATAAAATACGAAAACTCAATTCTGTACGAGAGAGACAAAAAAAATACATACATACAATTACGAAAGTACAAAGAACAAAAGAAAAAGAAACAGAAGAAGATTGATGGACTAAGATGAACGTAAGAAAGCGTCAATCAACAAATTGTGAAAAATCGATTTGGTAAAAATAAACAAATGAAAAATAAAAGCATAAAATGAATTAAAAAAAAAACCAAAGGATCAGGATACTACGATGACCAATAAAAATGAAAATCGACGATTTTTTTCAAATAAAAACAAACTCGCAGAAACAAATAGAATTCTAAAAAGGAGTCAATATAATGTGAAAACCAAAATGCATTACAAAAAAAAAACAGATGTGAAAAACCATGAAAAAAACAACAAAAGATTAGACGGAGGAAAATGAGAAAACGGCGATTTTTCGGTCGTAAACTTTTGCGAGTCAAGAAACTAGCAGGAAAAAAAAAGGACAAAACAAGAAACAAAGAAGGAAGAAAAAATGTGAAATGCACAGAAGACAAAAGAAGACGATGCTGGAAGTATTCTCGACGTAAATTAAATTAAAGTGGACGGTCATTATTGATCGCATTGTATATTTTTTATCGTTACGTGAAGACACTAAAATAGTCAACATCAGGCGCCAGGTGCCAAATAAGATTTCTGAAGGCCAAATATGTCTAAAATGTAGCCCAAATGGCCGAATTTCACCCATTCTGGCAACCTTGGGAATGAGTTATAGTTCCGCCGCATTTTGGCGAGTGTTGCCAACGGACAGAAAAATTAGCTTTTTTTGGGGAATACAAAGGAAAAAAAAAGGAATTTACACAAGAATTGAGGGAAAAAATATTATTTGTTACTCCTAATATTTTATTGTTTATTTTAAATTTTTTAAGAAAATTTAGATTTTCATTAAAAATATTTAAAAAGTTTAAAATTATAGATTTAATTTTTTTTAATGAACGCATTAATTAAATTAGAAGAGATTACCTGACAATTAATTCAATCCAGGCGAAGCTATCAACCCGCAATGAAACGATGAGCCTGTACTATAAAAAAAATTATTGTGATAACTACAAAGAAATTTTTGAAAAGTTTAAGTAGCGACATCATGCGATCGATTTTTAACCTGACAGTGCTATTCTTCTGCTGACGAGGCCACAAATATGGATGAAACAGCTGCGCAGAGGTTCCTCGAGGGATCCACTGCAATCAAAAACGATTTGCAACAAAAAAAAATTAAAGAAATTTTTGTTGTTTATTGTTTTCTGTAGCAACAGTTCCATTTTCATCTGTTTACCTCATAAGCTGGACGAGTAGGAGATTTTCGATTCAAAACAACGAATTTACACCACCTGGAAAGGGAAAACAAACTTCGATTGACAAGATTGGTGACACTGATTTTTATTAACGCAATAATTACTCGGGGTTTCCCCCAGGGAGGTACGACAAAGATAATCTGGGAATAAGAAATTAAATACACAAAGACAGACCACATTCCACTGCGCGCCGGATGTTATGTCTGAATGCTTGTCCATTCACATAACTGCATACATAGCCCCCTCCCCCTTCACAATTAATTCATAAGTATTTTTTTTATTCTAAAAATTTATTTTAAAAATATGCATATTCTGCCGAGGTTACTAGGAATAAATTATTACAGTAACTTTTAATTGATAACTGCAGAGCAGGCCAGAGAGAATGAGTTGGCAGCAGTTCTCCGAATGTATAATAAAAAAATAATAAAATAAAATCCAGACAATGCATGTGTCGTTTCAGATTCAAGCTTTTCTATATTTTCGCAGCAAAAATACAAAAAGAAGGAAAAGGGAAACGCAAAAAATAAACGCCCATGGATTCTTGTTCGTTTTTTTTTGACATACAAAAATAATCAATTTTCTTTTTCTGTCAATGATCGTATATTGTTTTTTTATTAATTTTTTTCGTTCTTTTGAGGAAGACAAGCGATTATATTCACAAATCCATTTGCAGTTGATGGTGTTTTATTATTTTTTTGTTGTGTTTTGTTATTTTTCTTTGATCACGTTTTGTAGTTTTTTTTATAAACATTTTTCTTGTGTTTTATTAAAGAAGAAAGAAAAAAAAATGCAATCGGGCATCATAACCATTTTTTTTCTTTGTCGAAAGCAAAAATAAACGTTTTGTAAAGTTCCTAATGATGATGATGATGATGATGAACTTGTAATTGTAAAAGTAATTAAGAAAGTCCATTCCTTATTTTCTCTCCCTAAAAAAAGCAAAGAAACAGAAAACAATCAATTTTGAAACATTAGTCGAGGCGTTTCTCATAAAAAAGCATCGTCTTCAAGAAAATTGGGCATTTCGAATATTTTCTATTATGGGAAACAAAAATGATGAATAGTTTTCTGCTTGTCAATCAAAAAGGAAAAAAAAAATTAAACAAAAATGCTCTCTTTTTCTTTCACAAAGATAGAGATAACAAAAGATATTTGATTACGAGGAAAAAATAAGGCGATTGAAAATAAAAGCTCAGTTTGAATTTCGCGCTAAAATCTGGAGCCAACATGGCTGGCTGCGGTGCACTTTACAAACGTGGAGCTAACAAAAGCTTTTAACAGAAAATAAAAAAAAAAACGAATAAAAGGCAAACGTCGCTTGCCTCCTTTTTTTCTTTTATAAAGCGGAATGAAATACGAAGGACTACTCGAAGAAGTAAGTTTAAATTTCGCGCTCAAAATTGGAGTCAAAATGGCTGACTGCAATCCGCAGTACTTCATAAACATAAAGCTTGTAACGTGTAAAACGGGAACTAACGTAAGACATTCGTCTTTTGTCTTTCTTTTTTAGTGGTTCCCTGATAAGTGAGCAACATAACGTCAAGTATAAGTCACGTCATAAACAAAAAATAGTTAACAGACAAAATAATAGACAAAAACAGTTTGCTGTTTCCTGCGATTGTTCTTTTTCAAAATGGCCTTGTTTTAAAAATGACTTCACAGAAGACCGTTAAAAGAAATGAGCCACTTTTTCGATAGTATTTGTTGTGGAGTTCTTTCGTGTTTCTTCATCTTATCAAAATTTTTTAATGCGCCGGCGGCTTTAATTAATCAAAATTAATTACCATTACGCCGCGTAAATACGGCCTTATTTCATCTCGGAATTATTGACTTGAACCCTTGCCCCCGTCTGTCTTCTTGCAAAGGTTATATCCAACTGAATCCGTGCTCTCCGGAGAGAGGGCCGCTTTAGCAGAATCAGCGGAAAATTTTTTCTTCCTCGAATGAAAACGATCAGTACGATCAGTTTAAGTCAGAGTCTTCCTCGTGTCAATATTTTATGTTCTTTTTTTTAAAAAAAATTTACTTACGTGTTGGTTGCATCTTCGAGTTCTCTGGAAAAATAGATGTGTCGTCAGTGAATTAAGATTAATTGATTAAAGAACCAATAATATTTTGCCTGGTGTATTAATTGTAAACAAAACGAGAGATAATGATAAAACATATTTAAATAAACCGCAAGCAACTTATCATAGAGGAGTTTAAAATCGGAAATGTGACAGCTCGTGTTAGTATCTCATGGTCTTCCTGCCAGTTGGGTGATACTAGCACCAGCTCATCATTATTAGTTGTAAACGCAGGGATCAATTTGCTTGGTGATAGACAATTTCCTTTCGCAGAATGGATTTCACACTGGTAAGAAATTACTAATAATTAATTAAAAAAGAAAAAAAAACGTTAAAAGCGTTGGAGTGAGTTGAGTGAAATTTGGGGGAAAAATATTTGAAGAAGTGTTTAGAAAGAAACTGACCCTTTCACTGTTGTTTTTTTTTTTTTTGCTGCGTCGTAGAATCGTCAGACAATAAAAAAAAGAATTAAACAAAAATAAGATCTTGCGAAATTGTATCAGACGCCTCAAAGCTATCGCCATTGCAGTAACCGATGATAAGAAGCTTATCATCAACAAGCCTGTTAGGCGCTTTGCTGATTGATTTTTCAATTGCGACTTTGCAAGCCTTATGCAATTTCGTTTAGGTTTAGGTAGATGATTCAAAATCCTGTTTTGTTAAAAAAAAGTTGGTTCGAAAAGATGCGAGCTTTAATCTTGCTCCAGTTTTGGTTGCCCTTGAGATAAAGATCTGGCATTTCATTCAAGGAGTTGGCCTTCAGGCTTCAGGTCGTGAATTTTTATAGCAGGAGGCATGCTGCCACAAGGAAGAAAAAAAATCCCCAGAGCATTCTTTTTCTGAAAATTCCTTGAGGATACGCCGCTTCCCTAAAACTCGCCCGCCATTTTCAAAAACGATGCGTTTCTCCTTCATATTTGCATTGCCTTGGCGTTCTCTCGCTTTCTTTAATCTTGCCAAAGTCGTGATTTTTTGTAGTAGGCACGAAAATAACTTTTGCTTGTTTGCCACCAGGAAGAAAGCCCAAAGCATTCTTTTTTCTCTGAAAATTCCTTGGGGATGTGCTGTTTCCAAAAACTCGCTCACTATTTTCCAAAAATGATTTTTTCTTCTTCAAATTTGCATTGTCTTAACGTTCTCTCTCTTTCCTTCACTTTCTTTAACTGTACCAAAGTAGTTCCAGTTTTAATTGCGTTTTAGAGAAGATTCTGGTATTCCATTCAAAGATTTGACTTTCCATTCAAAGATTTGGCATTCCATTCAAAGAGTTGGCATTCAATTCAGTGGCTTCAGACCGTGATATTTTATAGTAGGAATGAAAAGAACTTTCATTTGCTTACCACAAGGAAGAAAAAAAATTCCCAGCCATTTTTTGTTTCTGAAAATTCCTTGGGGATATGCCGCTTCCCAAAAACTCGCCCATCATTTTCAAAAACGATTTTCTTCTTCTTCGAATTTGCATTGTCTTAACGTTCTCTCTCTTTCCTTCGCTTTCTTTAATCTTACCAAAGTTGTTTCAGTTTTAATTGCCTTTTACATAAGATTCTGGTATTCCATTCAAAGACTTGGCTTTCCATTCAATGATTTGGCATTCCATTCAAAGAGTTGGCCATCAATTCACTGGTTTCAGGCCGTGATTTTTTTATAGTAGGCATAAAAAGAGCTGTCGTTTGCTTTCCACAACGAGGAAATAAATCCCCCGGGCATTTTTTCCTCTGAAAATTCCTTGGGGATATGCCGCTTCTCAAAAACCGATCCACCATTTTCAAAAACGATTTTTTTCTCCTTCAAATTTGTATTGCCTTGACGTTCTTTCTCATTATCTCGCTTTCTTTAATCTTGGCAAAGTTGCTCCAGTTTTAGTTGTCCTTTAAATAAGGCTCTGGCATTCATTTAAAGATTAGGCCTCCCATTCAATGGCTTCCGGTCGTGATTTTTAATAGTAGGGAAAAAAGGAATTTTTGTTTGCTTGCCACAAAGAAGAAAAAAATCCCTAGGGCGTTTTTTTCTCTCTGGAAATTCCTAGACGTTATGGCGCTTCCCAAAAACTTGCCCAGAATTTTCAAAAACGTTTTGTTTTTCCTTCAGATTTGCATTGCCTTGACGTTCTCTCTCATCAAATCAAGTCAAATCAAATCATTTTTCTTTTTTTCTTTTCTTTCTCTTGCGTTCTTTAATCTTACCCAAGGTTGCTCCAGTTTTAGTTGCCTTTTAGATAAGGCCGTGGCATTCCATTCAAAGATTTGACCTTCCATTGTCCATGGGTTCACATAGTATTTTTTTAAAGTATGATAGATTTTGATTTAGATAATTCAATGATTTGGCCTTCGTTTCAATGGGTTCACATCTTATTTTTTAAAAGTATGATAGGTAGATGGAGCTTTTGCTTGTTTACTACAACCCCAAAAGGTCCCCAGAGCATTTTTTTTTTACTGAGAACCTCTTCCCAAAAACTCGTCGACCATTTCCAAAAACATTTTTTTTCTTCCTTCAAGTTTCTATTGCTTTGTCATTCTCTCTCCCTTTGTCTTGTTTTGCTTACCAAAATTGCTCCAATTTTAACTGCCTTTCAGATAAAGATCTGGCATTCCATTTAAAGATTTGGTCTTCCATTCAATGAAAATAAAAAAATACCCCGAGCATTTTTTTCCCCTAAAAATTCCATCCCCTTTCCAAAACCCCGCCGACCATTTTCAAAAACTATTTTTTTTCTTTCTTTTTTATTATTTTCTTTCTTTGCTTCTTCCTTCCTTCTTTCCTTCCTTCCATTCTTTCTTCCTTTTATTACACTCTTTAATTAGCTACCTACTTGTCAAACGTTTTTGGATTGGATTGAATTTCCGTCCACATAAAATTATACACATTTTGATTTGACATGTTAATAAATTTATTTATCGGCGTCTTGCGCACTGATAATCTTTGTCTGGTAGAAACAAAAAAGGTCGTACTAAAGTGCAGAAGCAGAAGGCGATAACGCTCTGAAAATCGTAGTATAATAATAAGCTATCAGGCAACGGACCAGTGCGGACATAAAACATGTTTATCGCTGGTAATTATACCACTGACAAATTTAAGTATTTACGCAGAATCGCTGTAAGTCGTTTATTATAACTATAATCATCGTAATAATAATGTTTTATTTTGCGTTTGCTGTTAAATGTTATTAGTTATTAGACGTTAGATAGTAATTACGTGTGAATTTATTTTAAACTTTGGAGACCACCAACTCGGTGCACAGACCAAATCTTCAACTTGATCAGCGGTTTTGCGTTTAATAATATACCGCATTGCAAATATTTTACTCGTAGTAATATTATTTCAAGTGCGAGTGAGGTAATAATGGGGGAAAAACGATGGATGTGTTGCTTCCCCTCACGCCACCGCCTAACGTCGCATGTTACGTCGCAACCTCTACAATAATACTACGCTTAGCTAAGGCTAGTTAAAATTTTGCAATACGGTATGTACCACCATCAAGGCCAAAAAAAACTTGCAGAGTTTGAAATTGGCGTCGTTTTGTTTGACACTACTTTTTGATCGAAAATTATTTCGAGGTTGTGTTTCTGCTCATTTCGTTAATTGCCGGTGACAATGACAGCTGTCATTTTAGCGAGACGTAATAAATGATTAGCTTTGTTCGCGGAGATAGTCCCGAACGGATTCTAACGTGGGCTGCTTAAAATTTTAACAAAATCCGAATCCGAATTCATAGGAAATATGAAAGTACCGCTCGTTTGAATGTAAGTCAATAGATGGCGCGCTGTGCAATTTTCATTCGAGTTATACGCTTAACTCTGAATTCACCGAAAATATGTTATAGGGATGACAAAATGGACAACTTATTTGAGTATAATCTAATTCTGATTCCTATTGTCAAAAACCTATTATTATTAAAGCTGGCGCTTGAATGTAACTCAATAGATGGCACTGTCGGAAAACGCTAAAATATGCTAAAAGCTTAGAAGACTGACTTATTCAGAATGTACCCAACTAATTAGGTGGGAGTGACGATCTTTCTGTGTGAGTTCTAGATTGCAGAAGAGTATTAAAAGCTGAAGAAATCAGGGGCTTGTTTGAATGTATGTACCTCAGTAGATGGCGTTGTCGGAAATTTGCCAGAATTAACTCATTTAGCTCTGAAGACCGTTTTTGATTGAATGTAATTTTTCACGATGTCCCTTTGCAATCTCAATTTAATTCTAACTTGTAGAAAAACCTTTAAAGCTGGAGAAAAGTACGGTTTGCTTGAGTTTAACTCGATAGATGGCACTGTCGAACTTTCTCTGCAATCAAACTCTGGCCCTCAGGGCAATTTTTAATTGAACGTAATTTACAAGTGTCGATCTTTCTCTGAAATCTAAATTTGGCTCTAAATTGTAGAAAATCTTTAAAGCGTGATAAAAATTGAGGATTTGTTTGAATATAACTCAATAGATGGCGCAATTAACTCCGAAGCCAGTTTTTAATTGAACGCGATTTGAGTACTTCAACCTGAATTTTGCTCTGAATTGTAGAAAATATCTAAAACAAAATTTGTGCAGTTCGTTCGAATGTAACTCAATAGATGGCGCTGTTGAATTTGAACTTGAACTCGTAACAGTCAGATACTTAGTTTTAAAGACACAATTTATTGGTTAGAACCGTCTATTTTTCTTTCGTTTAAAAAATTAACTCTAAATTATTGAAATCCTTTAAAGGCCGATGAAACCGACGGTTTGTTTTAATATAAGTCAACAGATGGCGCCGTCGGACTTTCGCTGGAGTGAACTTACAATTTAGCAATGAAAACTAATGTAGCTGTTACGATTTTCCTTCGTGGCCTCAATTTAATCCTCAATTGTAGAAAATCTATTACAGTTTCTTTGAACGAAACTCAACAGATGGCGCTGTCATGCAATCAAATTTTAGCTTGAAACCAGTTTTTAATTGAACATAATTTATTAGCGTGGAATTGTCGTTCTTCCTCTAAAACGTAAATCAGGTTCTAAATTGTAAAGAAACTTTCAGAAGCTGAATGAATTGACGGTTTGTTTGAATGTAAGTCAATAGATGGCGCTGTCGGACATTCGCTGGGGTCAACTCATTTAGCCCTGAAGACTAATTCAGTACGATTTTCCTTCAATTTAATTTTAAGTTGCGGCAAATCTATTAAAGCTGGAGAAATATACGGTTTGCTTGAATATAATTCAATAGATGGCGCTAGATTGGTTACAATCAAACTCTAGCCGTGATGTCATTTTTTTTTAAATTAAAATCAATTTACAAGTTCCGATCATTTTCTGTCTCAATCTGAATTCATTTGCAAATTGCAAAAAATCTTTAAGAGATGATGAAATGGGCGATTTGTTTGAATGCAACTCAATAGATGGCGTTGTTGGACTTTCACTAGAATCAACTTATTTAGGTCTGAAGAATAATTTATCGCGATTTACCTTTTCGGCTTCAATTTTTTTATTTTTTTTTTGAGGAATATACGGTTTGCTTGAACGTAACTCGATAGATGGCGCTGTCGAACTTACGCTACAATCAAACACTAGCCCTGATGACATTTTCTTTTACTAAAATCAATTTCCAGGTGTCGATCGTTCTGTGCCTCAAGCTGAATTCGCTTCTAAATTGCGAAACATCTTTAAGAGATGAAGAAACGGACGGTTTGCTTGAATGTAATTCGATAGATGGCGCTGTCGAACTTTCGCAACAATAAAACTCTAGCTCCGAAGATATTTTTTAAATTATAAATTCAAGTTACAGGTGTCAACTTTTCTTTGCAATCTAAATTCAGTTTTTTTTCAATTGTAAAAGTTCTTTAAGGGATGAATAATTGGACGATTTAGGTTTTAATGTAATTCAATAGATGGCGCTATCGAACTTTCACTAGAACCAAACATTTAACTCTGTTTTAACGGAAAATCTTAGGGGGGTGATGAAACGGAGGGTTTGTTCGAATGTAATTTAATTTAAATGAAGGAAGTCTTCAAGAGATTAATAATTGGGCGGTTTAAGTTTGAATGTGATTCAATAGAAGGCGCTGTCGAAATTTCGCTAACATTTAGCTCCGTATTCAAGGAAAATCTCATGGGGGTGATGAAACGGAGAGTTTGTTTGAATGTACTTTAATTTAATAGGTGGAGATGTTGATTTTTTTTTTTTTGACAATTTAATGTTTCCTTTATTGTCGATGTTTCATGTTAACCGCTGTCGATGTTCTCTGCTGTGGTTGTTGTTCAGGTTGTTACTGTTCGGTGGTAACTGTAACAAAGACGAAACGTCGGCAGTAAAAGAAGTATTAATGCGAATCTCCAGAAGACTTTGCAAGCTTTTAGAAAACGAAATTCATTTATGGTCAAGAGGAAAAATAAATTTTAAATATGTATTGTACTTGAACGAGGACTTTCCGATGATTATGCGTATGAATAAGCAAACAAAATAATTTTCTTTGAAAATAGTAAAGGTCATCGAAACGAACTATGAAACCGGAAGCGTTCTGCCTTTTGCTATTTCCGAGATAATTGCACTTTATTATCGACCGCAATTTTTTTGAAATCTTGGAAGGAAATTTCGTTGCAGACTGGAATTGGAGAATTTAAAGCAAACAAAATAATTGTGGCATTTCCAATTGGGTTGGGTTTGAATGGGTTTCACTGTACGTAATCAAAAGAAGTGAAAA
Organism: Prosopocoilus inquinatus; assembly: GCA_036172665.1. NCBI lineage: Eukaryota > Metazoa > Arthropoda > Insecta > Coleoptera > Lucanidae > Prosopocoilus > Prosopocoilus inquinatus. The sequence continues at coordinate 9,121,606 of CM069873.1, forward strand.
GATGTTTGGTTGGCAATCGAACGTTTCGTTTTGCAGGGCCAGAATATTCAATTAATAAACTGCACTTTATACATTTTGGCAAGGTATCCGTAATGCAGTATGCAGCAAATCAATATCACATTAACTTCCGTTCGGATGCAGCAACAGCAGCAGTACACGAACCGAACTCCATTTCCGTTTTAATAACGACCATCAAAAAAATTATTTCGCTTTAGTCGCTAGCTAAATTTTTATTTTGCAGAAGTTGGTGGCGATTCTGGTGCTGTCCATTTCAGCGGTTTCCTGCTACACGTACATCCCATCTCTGATGAAATGCTCTTACGGCGATCGTGGTTCCTTGACCGCCACGTGCGTAAACGCGACTTCAAACTACTTCCGGTTAACCTCCTACAGGTTCGACCATCTGGACGAAACCGTCCGTTGCGTGAACTGCAACCTCCAGGCGATTGCGTCGAACTCCTTCGACATTTCCGGAAACCAAATCATCACCCTCGACCTGCACAACGCCAACATCACAACAATGTCCCCATCTTCGTTCGTCGGTTTGGTCTACATGAAGATCCTCATCCTCTCTTCCAACCACATCAAAACCATAGTCCCAGGCACGTTTAAGGGCATCAAGAAGGTCGTCTACCTCAACTTATCAAACAACAGCATTTCGCTGTTGGTAAGGGATAGCTTCAGCGAGCTGGCGAATTTGACCACCTTGTTCTTGGACAACAACTTAATTCGACACGTGGATTCGTCCGCGTTCAACGGACTTTCCTCCTTGAAGAACCTGTATTTGCAAAACAACCAAATCCAGGACCTCAAGGATGTCTTCGTCGGGTTGAATTCGATTGAAATCATCAACTTGCAGCACAACCTCTTGAGCCAGATAAGGCTGGGGGAAATCAACGCGAGTACTTTACTAGATTTGGATTTATCCCAGAACAACTTGAAATACCTCCAGCCGGATGTTTTTCTTCAATTATCCAACTTGAAGAGGCTGAATTTATCCGGTAATCACTTGGGAAGCGTGAGCAACGGCGTCTTCCGGGGGCTGTTCAGTTTGGAGGTGTTGGATTTGAGCAACTGTGAGATTGGGGAGGTGCAAATGGGGGCGTTCTTGAGGCTCTATAATATTAGGGACATTGATCTCTCGCGGAATCTCTTGGAAATTCTATACACGATTCCGTTTACTGCTTTGCCCGAGTTGAGGCGCCTCAACGTCTCCCACAACAGCATAACTGAAGTCAAGAGGACGGGGGTGTTGTCTTTAAACAACCTCCACACTTTGGATATTTCCTACAACAAAATCTCCGATTTGGATTATAAGTTGCTGACGCAGTACGCCCCGACGCTCATCTACATTAACATGGAGCACAATCACTGGCCGTGTTACTTGGTTGAAGACATGGAGAAGTACTTCATGGAGGATAACATCCAGTTCACTTTGGACGACCAGTATAAGAACTACAGTATTAAATGCAATTCTACTGCGGAGAGGCCGAAAGAATATGCTGGCCAAATCGCCAAGCTCGAGGCCGTCGCCGAACTCTCTTATGAGCAACAGCAACCTTCGGCGAGCGTCTACGTGCTGTATAGTCTGGTGTTCCTCTTGGTCGCGTTGGTGGCCGTTTTGTTTTACTTACAGTATCGCACTTTCACTTACTTAAGGGGCAACGGCGCGACGACTGATATGTCCGACGTGCGTTTGATCACATCCAGTGGCCTTGAAAATCGCGACGCAGATTACTAAGGGCGTCCAAAAATTACTTGGCATAGTGACTTTTAGTGATAATTCATTTCCATGTTTAAGACACCCGCACGTCTGCAATTATTTCCAGCTTGAGCGTGCTTGAAGAACAACGACCCGTTCGTATTTGTTACTAAGATATTATTATTATTATTAATATTATTATTATTTCTAAAAGGTGACGCAGTAGATAATCGCGTGATATTTAAATGTCAATTGTAATAATTAGTCGACGAGGAATTTACGAAATGATAAATGCATAAAACCCATCCATTCGTTTGTAATTTTAATTGAAACCTGAGCGTTTCCGGTTAACCGCAAATATAACGTGCGTTAATTAACCGCAAAATGTAATAATAATTGATTAGCTTTAGTACTTAAACCCAGTGGAACGTAGAGAAAATTTTCTTCTTATTTATTTAGGGTTGAAAAATGTCTGTTATTAATAATGTGTGTACTATTTTGTAAGTCTTTTTATACTTAATGTTGTTCACGAATAAACGCCAGGGCCAGACGCATTTTGCGTTGCTGCATTTTTTGATTTGTTTGCAAACTCCAGTTAATATCAACAGATGGGGCGTTCGTTTGTCTAAAAAAAAAAGATTGACTCAGAGAAACATCCTTACTTTTAAATTCAAGGTTAACTGTTATTACTCTTTGTTTAATAGATTCTTCAGAGGTCTGTTTTATTAAAAAAAAAAACTACTCATTGGTAGATGGCGCTGTCAGTCTTTCACTAATCACTGTGGTTGTGACAATAAAATGAGTTTTCTTGAATTTTCTTGAATCACGAAGAGTTGAGTTGCACAAATGAAAACGTTAGTTAAGTTCGCTTGAGAGCGGTTTATTTGTTGCACATAGTTTTCCCCATTCTCTACTAGATGGCGCTGTTAATTCCGCATACTCGCCTCGTTAATTAATAAGGTTAATGAATAAAATAAACCCGTCAGCGTGGATGGGGATGTTGTCACAGTCACCAACAAAGTGCTGAACATCCCTAATAATGCGAAGGATTAATTTTGATATGTAAAGCAAGCAAATACTTAATTCATTAATTTATGCTAGGGTATCCCAACGGGGTCGATGTTGACCCCCAAGAGATCGATGAAAACTCATGAGGGGCCGATGGTGCTGTAGGAGTTGGTTTTGGTGGTCAAAGAAGCTCTAGGGGTAATTTGGGGGTCATCAGCTGTGAACTTAATTAAATTAAAGATTTTTATTATTCCATTATTATAATTTTTTTTAGACTTAAAGACGGACAACGCCCTCTTAAAAAAATCCCTTATGTCTGTTGAAAATAATTAGTCATTGAAAAATATTCAAGAATAGAACAGCGATGAAATGTTATTTAAAATTGAATTAAAATAGTTTTCTCTTTTGGTCAAGAGGTGGCGCTTTGAATTAATCCCGTCTTAATACCTTCTTGATTGATTATCTTAAAATTGATTGATTGATTTTTATCTTACAATTAATTTTGATAATTTCCGTCACATGGTGATTTTAGATTTTGAATTTAAGTCGAAATTATTAAAGTCGTGAGAGCGGGGTTTTCCCGAGAACGTCGGCAAGAACATGAAAATCCTTTGCCGCTGTAGCAATTGCTTTCCTGTTTGATCTAGAGATGGCGCTTTGAATAATTCTTGGCACATCTGCATTTTTATTTTGCTGTTTAATTTTGATAAAAATAAACTCGCGATTTCCCGCTGTTTGTGAAACTAGATGACAATAGTTTTCACTTTTGGTCGAGAGATGGCGCTCGCAATAATCCAATCACACCTAGGTTTTAGATTTTCAATTTTCAATTTTGCAATAATCCATGCTGGGATTTGTCTTTGCCGGGAACGACAGCAGGCAGTGGAAGGTAATTCGATTAAGATAGTTTTGAATTTCGGACGATAGATGGCGTTCCGAATGACCCTTACGCATGTAGATTTTACATTATCGATTTAATAAAAAAATATATATAGACATATTTTTACTGAGTATATAAAGATGAAACCGTGTTATTGATTTTAAATCGATGATTAAATTAGTTTCCTCTCTGGGATAATAGATGGCGCTTCAAAAATTCTGTATGACGCGATTATTTATAGGAGTCTGCTTGAACTGAAAATAGCAATGTTAAGATTAATAAGTAACCATTCTGATTAACAAAAAACAAACAAACACGCAAATTAATTTCTTGATTGGCATATAGATGACGTTCAATACATTTCATCGTAACTAAGCAGAATGTTTTTGATTTTTGATTTTTTTTTTAAATAAGTAATTGCTAATTTTCTTCATTATTTTGGAAAAGCCCGACTGGCAAGCGAAAGAGTCCTTCGTCATTTATTAACAAGACAAGAAAGGTTAGTTTGTTAATGACAGACTAGGGAACGCAGCATTAGAAAAACAGTTGACGATCGTGGCCTTCTGAAACGAAGCCAAAATGACCTTGAGAGAGTATGTTTGTAGTCCAAATTGAAGAACTTCTTTTTTTCTTCTTCATTATTCTGGAAAAACCCGATTGGCAAACGAAAGAGTCCATCGTCATTTATTAACAAGACAAGAAGGGTTAGTTTGCTAATGACAGACCAGGGAAGACAGCATTAGAAAACAGTTGACGATCGTAGCCTTCTGAAACGAAGCCAAAATGACCTTGAGAGAGTATGTTTGTCGTCCAAATTGAAGAACTTTCTTTTTATTTCTCATATAGCGGGAACACAACAAATTCTGCAATAAAAAAAGAGAATTCAAAAACGAACGAAAAGAAAGGAAAATAAACAAAAGAAGAACGACGATTATAAGTAATTGGAAGCGTGAGCAGAAAAAAAGAAATTATCTAGTCTTAATGAAATACTAAAAAAAAGTCCGACAAACAAAACAAAAAAGAAATTCGACACAATTAACAGCAAAATTTGAAGAATGAGATAATCTGAAAACAAAATAACAACGATTGTCCGACGGAGTGTAAGACAATTAAAAAAAAAATGAAAGGTGAAAAAAAAAGAACAGAATAACCGATTTTTAACTGGATGGAATAGTTGAATGACAAATATTTGTTTTTCGCTTTCTCGGACCGCACGCCTAGTGCTACAGCTACAGCTAAATGGAATATCTGCAGAAATTAAGTCACTCAAATCATGTAAATGCCGACCTTTCTTGACTACTAATCTAAACAGCTGGCGATGATCTGGTATTCGGCCTCTTTCATAACTGACGATGAGTGTAGCTCTTTTTGTTATGCAAGTTATGAGCAGGGAAAAGAATTCAGGCCACTTAGTGTTGGACGGTTTTTACGCCGAGTGTATTATTTGCTCCCGCCACCTATCCGTGACTCCGATGCATCGAATTCTTACTGAGTAGGAGGAGAAGGAATGAAATACGAGAGTTCTCATTTCACATAGATTATTGTGTGAGGGATTAGTACAGTCCGACTGTTAAATTTTCGTCTTGCTCGGGGAACATATGGCCCGAATTCTTTTCCCTGGTTATAGTCATCACTCCTCTTTCTGTTACAATAGTTTCAAATATAACGAAATATTCGTGGACTGTGAAACTTTTGCTGTACTTAGAAAAATAAGGCCGTTCTAGATGTCGCTTTTTTTGTTGCTGATTTTTAGTGTTTCATTGACCTTATTTATTTATTATCGTCCTACGAGGGTTGATTGATGATGATGACGTTTTCAAGCGTTGTGTTTAATCTTCACAATTCATTCCTCCTACCATCAAGAGTAAATAGAGCAAAACAAGCCTACGACAGTTTTGATAGTCTCTACGAAGCTCAAAAAAAAGATCTGTAGAAAAAGCTTTTTAAAAAATGCCGAAACGTTGGTAAAAGGAAAATTAGTGGCGCGGTCCCTGGAAGAGCCGTTCGTGGAAACCAAGAGTTCAGTCTATCTTTCTGTAATTGTAATTATTCCTCGAATTCTAAGAAGATTGTCAAATCTTAATTCAAGATTAATTACATCATGCAGATTTTAACGGGAAGTTTATTTTCCGTTTTTTATTTTTTTTGAAATGCGATAATAACAAAACATCAGAGCAGATTGTCACGTAATCTCAAACGGGGTCGGTTTCAACCAGTTCGAGTAAGAAGATATAATTCGCAGAATGATTATAATTAATTATTAATGTGGAAAATTTGAATTGTTTATTTTTAAAGCCTCGCTTTCACGGTGAGAGCTTCTGTGATAGTTGCTCTCGTGAGAGTAAGGGCGGAATTCAGAGACCCGAAATAAGTATCATACTCGCATCCCTTTCGAGTTGAAAGTTCCGTTTCTACGATGAAGGTGTAGAACGAATGTCCGGACGGGGGTTGAAAACTCACTTTTCATCCCCTTTTGTCCCCAATTCTTTTAGCAATTCGTACGGCATTGAATTTCAGTTTCTTTGTTAGTAGCGCCCTGGTTTTAGCATGGAAAGACGGAAATCGATTTCCAAATCGTTTTCAACGAATAGCTCGAATGGTCTCTACTAATACTTTTTTTTTGAAATTGTCAAAAACTGTCCACTCCGTATCTCTTTCTATATTTTCTTAATAGTCCTTTCTTATTATCGTTTAAATAAAAATCCAAAGCTTTACATTACAAAATATGTTCAAATAAAAGCGAGATTTTAGAACAATAACGAAAAATTACAAATGAAATAATACGTGAATTCAATTAATTTAATCAACTAAGTAAAATTTAGCAATTGACATAAAATTAAAACTAGAGTGTGAAAGGTTAACAACAATCAGTTTATATCTAAGAATCTTTGTTAGATGCTAAATTTTAAGCAACAAAGATTCTATTCTATTTAAACTCATCCTCTCCGATCGTGGATACCTTTTAGGTATACTTTTAAACTAAAATAAATTCGGAAAATTGACTGATTAAGAAAAGAAGAATTTAGAATTTTGAAAACTTTACGACTCGTGATACACAAACTAAATTACATTCGGAATCGAAGAAGCACTTTTCGAGATGTCAGAGATCCGAAATAAGCATCACATTCGCATCCCTTTTGAATCGAAAGTTTCGTTTCCACGATGAGAGTTTCTGTGATAGTTACTCTCATGAAAATAATTATTACTATCATGCATCATGCAAATTTTTTGAGAGTCGCTTTCACGCTTTCATGATACAACATTCGTACTATCTCAATTGACTAGATAGTTGAAAGTAGCTTTCGCGATGGTGTGACACATTTAAAAACATTCGTTTCGATGTTTCTGCGAGAGTTGCTGTCATGAGAGCCACTATCACTGAACGTCTCACCGTGATAACGAGGCTGAAGTCTTCTCTTTGCTTAACAGCGTGACTAGATAGTTGAAAGTGTCTTTCGCGATAGTGTGACACATTTAACAACATTCGTTTCGATGTTTCTGCGAGAGTTGCTGTCATGAGAGCCCCTATCACTGAACCCCTCACCGTGAAAACGAGGCTGACGTCTTTTTTTTTTTGCTTAACAGCGTGACTAGATAGTTGAAAGTAACTTTCGCAATAGCGTGACACATCGACAAACATTTGTTTCGATGTTTCTGCGAGCGTTGCTGTCATGAGAGCCACTATCACTGAACCTCTCACCGTGAAAACGAGGCTGAAGTCTTCTTTTTTGCTTAACAGCGTGACTGGATAGTTGAAAGTGTCTTTCGCGATAGTGTGACGCATTTAAAAACATTCTTTTCGATGTTTCTGCGAGAGTTGCTGTCATGAGAGCCACTATCACTGAACCCCTCACCGTGAAAACGAGGCTGAAGTTTTCTTTTGCTTAACAGCGTGACTGGATACTTGAAAGTGTCTTTCGCGATAGTGTGACGCATTTAACAACATTCGTTTCGATGTTTCTGCGAGAGTTGCTGTCATGAGAGCCACTATCACTGAACCTCTCACCGTGAAAACGAGCCTGAAGTTTTTTTTTTGCTTAACAGCATGTCTCGGAATTCGGACCTTACTGCTTAAGGCACCATATAAGACATTATACAGGGTGTCCTAACGACCTCTATTTCTTTTGTGAAGCCTGCGAAAATGACGCTTAAGACACGATGTAAGATACGAAGATTAGAAAGTTCCCGAGCGACGTTTTTAAAATTATTTTCATTTATACATACAAGGTGTTCCAGATAATGATGATGGACTACATTTTTAAAAATGGAACCCCTGTACATTCTTATAAATTTAGATGTCCAGTGTAGAGTTGATTGCATCAATAGAATCTTATGTTGGTTTTCAGTCAATTACTTTCGCAAAAAAAAAATTTTTCTTGGAAAATTCTTTTCGGAAACTTTGAACTTACGTTTCTGACTATAATGGAGATAACAGAGACATACGAAAATATAACACAAAATTCTTAGGACCCCCCCCCCAGATGAGTGAGAGAGACAGGCTACCACGTAAATGTTAATTGATCGTACCATGCGATGAACGGAATTTATATTTAGAGCAGGTTGTGATATTTTCTAAAAAGTTGGCAACATAGACTTTCAGTTTGAAATTAAATATTTTAAATGTCAGAATTGTGACATTTCGTTTTATTAAAAGATTGATAATAAACGGATTTGTCTTATGGAAACTCCCCTAATATTCTAAGAAAGGATTTAAACCGGCATCCATACAAAATAAAATAACAAAATAAAGATTGTACAAAGTACGAGCGTAACCTCAAATATATGACAGCTGTCAATTTATTATTTATTTCTCAGTGTATCCAACCACACACCATAAAATAGCACCAATCGCAGCCTCCTCTAATTATGAATTCCGTTAATCACCCGGTACTTCTTTGTCACTTTGTGAAAATCATCAAATAAAGGATTAATTAAGGGTGGGTGTCTAATTAATAGGGGGGAAAAACAGAAATGTGCTTTACCCCCAGTTTTCAGGGTCGTTCTTAAACGCCAACGAAAGCACTAAAGATTATTTAAATTAAAAAAAAACCAAGTACTCATTTATTTGGGGTTGAATGCTCGTTTTACGTCGTATTTTAATATTCATAATTTCCAGAACTTGGGTCATCAGCCGAATAAAATTGCGTTACTGTAAACTGTGTGTTTATTGCGTGTTGACCCGGACTCTTCACCCCTGCTAATGATGTCGCGACTTTAATTGATATCCCGATTTTATTTTAATGCGTCTAATTTGATTTAAAGAAGAAGAAAAAAAAAATTCTTCAGTTGTTGCTCGGATTTGAGTGATTTATTCGTCCGTACTTAGGAGATGGAAAGAAAAAGCGTAATCCTAGGGGTGCAGTTACGGCTGGGGCTCTAGGGTTCTGTTCAATATTTTAATCCCTGAAACCGAAGGGGACATGTGCAGAATGCTACCGAAGGACCATGCAGGTCGTCCTTGGCCTACAAGTCTGGATGTTCCGTTTACAATGTGCGATCCGGCAGCAGGTGGCGCTCGCACATTTATTGATCTTGCTTGGGGCTCAAAAAGGAAAATTCAACTCCAACCCCAATTATGCAGGTCAATTCAAAATCGTCACAAATCAAACGGCAAGTCATAAAGAATTTTCCTTTCGAAAGTTCCAAGACGTCGCCAAACTACTATTCTTATGTAAAAATCGAATTATAGCATTTTACAGGATTTAAATAATTATTTATAATTATAATTAACTGGTCTAAATTGTTTTGAAACGCCTAAATCTAGGCAATAAATACACATAGGCACAGCATTGGATGCCTCGTTCAGAAGGCACGTTCGGATTTCAGGCATATTTTCAGAAGGCACGGAATTCGCTTCTTGTTTTATTTTCGTTTGTATGTACACTCGCGAGCATAGAAAACGAGACATTCCTTACTATATCTTTCGGCTTTAAGCCACGTTCACTGATTTAGCGTTTTGTGTTGGCGTTGAAATTCTACACGATTCTGTTGGCCCTACTTAAAAATATTTTCATATTGCGTAAGGCGGCGATGAATCCAGCTTAAAACGTCCCGTTTTTTGTGCTCGCGTCTGTACGTAACACTCTAGGAAAAAAAAATGATCAAATTCCTGCGATTCGCGCTAAGTGGATTAGATTTTGCGCAAGTGATAGAGGAATGTAACCTTGTTAGAGTGAATCATTCGTTCTTGTTGTAAATGACCGTTCTTGTACGAGGTAGGTATGTAATTGGAACAAATTGTTGTAAAATGATTCACGCAGTTATAAAAAAAAATTGACGAAGAAGCTTTTTTTGACGGGAAAAAATAATTAAAAAAATATATTCTCTTTTATAGGTCGTGTACCATATGTTTCATTTTGATTTGAAAATGTAGGTACGCGTATATCTTGTAACATCCTCCAAAAAAGAAATACTACTTTTTTTTACGCACATCTTGTATCTTAAAAAAGTACTTTTTTCCGGGTACTAAATTTTTATTTTCTTTTGTAATCGAAATACGGGCCCCGTTTTCCGTATCGTAATGTTGTTTGAAGTCCTTTGTGTTTGTTATTTATATCAAGTTTGGAATTGCTAATAACGATAATGTAACTTTAATGAACAATAACTACCTTCATCTGTTTAAGTTTAAGCCACCATTTCAGTTTATTTATGAATTGATGTGGCCCACCAACTCTAAGCAGGTTTAGATTGATGAGGATTCCTCTTGGATAATTATCACTGGCACTCATAAACAAATAAACGTCGAAATTCGACTCACTAGTCCCATCTCTAATTGAACTAGGGAATTCCGTGTATCACTATGCTCATTTCTTGCTACTCTCCATATTGCTGCTACGTCTAGTTTTTTTTTTTATCAGCGCGGGAAGCTAGATGATAGCATACTTAGAAATTAGATTATAGCTTTGCAAGCATAATAAAAAATAGGAAAGAACTTTAACGGTTCATAACACCTCACGTACTCTTTTTAATTCAAAATAGAGAATAAAATTTTAAATCTGAATTAATTTATTTAGATAAAAATTCTATTCATATAAAAATGTCCCCTCTGTTAAGAATCTTAAAAATCAAAAGAATATAAATAATCGTAATTAAATTGTTTAATATTTTTCAAGTTTCAGTTGAACAATCGGTATATTTCAGCAGACATTTTAATTATAATTCTATTAGAACAGTCGAACGAAACAAAAAAAAATCTATTCATTTTAATTTCTATTTATTAAAAAGGTGTCCATTACATGTTTCGTTTTTTTTTTGTAATTTTTCGACATCTTCCAAATTTTCTTTTATTTTTATTTTTTTTTCTAAATTTCTAAATTTCTAAAATTAAAAAAAAATAATAATAAATAAAATGATTTATTAATGAATTTGTGAACGTATGGTTTGCTAGAAATGTCATCGTCGCGCCAGAAAACGTAAAAGTATTTGAAATGTAAATTAATGTCGATTTAAGTTGAACTATTATGAAAAATGGAAAATTTTCTTTTTGCTTACTTTATGTCAACGTACCTCATTTTTTTTAAAGCTATGCGACGCCAAAGCTTTACTGATTGTAAGTTCGGTTTGCATTCAAATTTATATTTTCTGTTTCTTTTGTTTGATAATCCGAATATGTCGAAAATCCGAATTAACCGGTGCAATTACTAGTTCGGATTAAAGAGATTGCACTGTGTTCATGAGGGGGGGGGGTAGAGCAACAATTCGGTGTTTTATGTTTTATAATGCTCCTATTTACAAAGTTTCAAAACAAAAAACAAAAAGATAAAAATGAAATACTGTGAGAGCAATAATAATCCGAATCAAAGATACCCATGGAATTACGAAGTCCGAAAGTTATTATTATTATTTGTAATTATACTTTTCTTATTGGTAAAATTCCTATGACTTTTCTTATTTTTAATTATTTTTATTCATTTTATGTAAGAGCAGAATAAAATTTAATGAAATGTTTAGAGCTTTATTGTAATAGAATACGAAATTTTGCAATGTGATACTTTTGATAAAAAGAAAAAAAATAAAATAAAAGAATAAGTAAAATAAAATAATCGAAAAGATCGTTGAATTTAATTCAAAATTTGATCATTTCGTAAATTTTCATAAATTCTCCAGTTCTCGGTTTCTTTCTTTTAATTTTTGTTTTTATTTTTTTTATATTAAAATTCTTCTTAATTTTCTTATTTTCACGAAAACAAAACGCGATCGATTTCAGAACACAAGGATAATAAATAATACTCCTTTTAATTATTTGGCTCTGTTGGAACAGAATTCAAAATTTCGTTCATAATTTTTTTATCTTCATAAAATTTGTTTCCTTTTCTTCTCTTCTCCTTTCCTTCTTTTTTTCTCTTCTCAAGTCTTCTTTTTTTTAAAATTCGTTGAGTTTTTAGTTTCTCTTTTTAACCCCCTTTTTATTTATTTTATTTAATATTTTTTTAACTAAACTAACCCTCTCGCGAATCTTTTCTGTCATTTTTCATTAAAGGTCATTAATTGTTTACGCCATTCCCAAAATATTAGGAGCGTAAAATTTTAACCTCGTTCTCATTTTGGAAATTTTAATGACCCTCCAAATCGAAATCCAGTAAAAATTTAACCTTTATATATCCGAAGATGTATTAAACGTTTAGAAATGTCGCTTGTTTAATATGAATTTTGAACACATGAAGATCTTGATAAAAAAAATTAAATTTGATGAAATTAATGGAGACGTCACGATATTGATTCCGCAAGAACATCTGAATTTTTTTTCGATTAATCTAATTACATAATTAATTAATTTAATTATGTTATATTTTACAAATGAGCTTTTCCTGGAATTCTACAGATTTTCAGAAGTGTTTTCCTTTTATTATCTGTGTAACTTAATACAATTCAAGCTTTTGCCTCAGGTGTTCACGTTTTTAACTTGGGCTCGTGTTTCACTTCACTGCAGAAATTATTTAAAGCCTATTCCGAGTTTTGCTACGTGGAATCAAACATTGTTTTTTTTTAAAGTTAATGTTTTCTTTTTTTCAAAAAGAGAGAGAGAAAAAAAACGGTCCGAAACAAATACTTGACTTATCGTCGAAAATAATCTTTCAATCGCGAAAGTGAAGAGGGTTTTAAAGAAGCCAACGAAACTATTAAATTCGACGAATGACGAAGCGAGTGCGAAACAAAACAAGTTCTATCTTGGAAAATAAGACTGGAAAAAGGCAAAAAAGGTAAAACTTTAAAACATAAGTGGGACAGTCGAATGAGGCAACCTTCTGCGATGATTAAGAAGCAAAATAAAAACACAATTTCAAAAAGGAAAAGAAAAGTCCGAATTACAAAAAAAAGTTCGATCATTGTTTTGTTGAAACGGGCAAGAATAAACAAATGAAAACAAACGCAACAGGAATCAGAATCGATTTCGGATAATAAAACCAGAATTTCGTAGAAAGCGAGTCAAAACAAAAGAAAAGCGTAAAGTAACAAAAGCAGAAGCACAATGAAAGTTGAACTGTGATATTCAAACGGAAGAAAACCTCAGCAACGATTAAAAATTATTTGAAAAACAAATGCAAAAAGCGCATTAAATAATCGAAAAAGACGACAAGAGAAACATGAAATGAAACAAAAACGCAATTAAAAAAAAAAGGAACTGTAGAAGTCGATGGAAGTTGGACGAAAGGGATTAAGTTTCACAAAATAAGCAAAAGAATATCAATTGAGACAAAAACAAATGAAAACGAAACGTCCAAAATATAAAATACCAAGAAACAAAAAAAACAACACTAAACGAAATGTTCTGAAATATAAGAAGAAAAAAAAACCGTAGTACGATGAATTTTAATTGCGCGGACTAAGATCGAACAAATGAAAACTTGCACCAAACAAAAAGAAGAACGGAAAACAAAAGACGATCGATTTTGAAACAAAACATCAAAAGAGTGATAGGAAAAGCGAAGTGCTATAAAATGAAGGAAGAAAGAATATATCGGGAAATAGGAACAAATAAAAATCTAAATTAAAAACTCTAGAAAGGAACCAAGTCGGCGACGTACCGAAACAAAAGGAAAACGAAACACAGAAAACGTACATCAAGAAAAGCGAACAGAAAAAAATAAAACAAAAGAACGTCGATTGTGAAACAAAGCAAAACAATTGAAATGTCATAAAATAAAGAAAGGAAGAATATAAACAATCAAAAATGTAGACTCCAAACTAGACAGAAACGAGAACGTAAGTTGGCGACGTACTGAAACAAAACAAAAACGAAACAAAATTTTAATAAAAGTACTAAACGCTAAACGCTAAACTAAAAGTCCCGAAATACAAAACAAAAGAATTCCGATGAACATTAAATTGAATCAAGAAAGAACAGAAACAAATGAAAACGTATGGCAAGAAGAAAGGAAAACACACCGATTTTGAAACAAAGCAAGAAAAGCAAAGTGCTTCAAAACAGAGGAACGAAGAACATACAAAGAACGAGAAACAAATGAAGATGCGAATTCAAAACAAAAAAAAAAGAAACGGAAGAAACGAAAACAAAAGGTGATCGATTTTGAAACGGCAAAGAGGGCGACGATCGAAATCCAAGCGACAATACCAAATAAGAAAGCAAGAAAGGGGAATTCAGCCGAATTTGAATTGAGAAACTGAAACAAATGAAGAGGCCAATAATTCCAAAGTAGAAAAGGGCAAAAAATCGGCGATGCTAAATCGAAACGCAATTGAGAAAAAGAAATGCAATACAAAGAAAGAAATGCGATAAAAAAGAAAAATGTACTTCAATCAACGTATACAAAAAAAAAACAAGAAACGATCGATTCTGAAACAAACCACGAAAAGGATGACAAAAAAAGAAAAATGCCATAAAATAAGAAAAAGAAGATTTTCTTATTCACTTGAATTTGATCTGAGAAACAGAAACAAATGAAGAGGCGAATTCCAAAGTAGAAAAGGACAAGGGATTTCAAGTCGGCGATGCTAAAACGAAACAGAATTTCAAAAAGAAGAGAAAAAAAAGCAATACAAGGAAAGAAAAGTTGCGAAATGTAATGCAATAGAAAAATATATGTAGTTCAATAAACGTAGAATACAAAAAATAAGAAAAAAATGAAAACAAAAGACGATCGACTTTTAAACAAACCACCACCAAAAAGACGACGAAAAAGCGATATGCCACGAAATAAGGAAAAGAAGAACTAGAATTTGAACAGAACAACAGAAACAAATTAAAATAAGAATTCCAAAGTAAAAAAGAGCGAGTACATTCAAAACGAAACAGGCAATATAAAGTCACCAAATTAATAAACAAAAACAAAAGACGAACAAGTAACGCCTCAAGGAATTAAAAAAAAACACTTGTAAGCAGAAATGAAAATAAACAGGAATATTCTGTGTTTGTTTTTCTTTGTAAACTTTTTCTTGTTTTTTTTTCTTGAACGTTCTTTGTTTTTTTTTCTAGTTGCAAAAATTTCGGGTGCAAACAAAAGTAAACGATTCCAAAGTATATTTTGCGTTGTTTTTAGTTGTGTGAAACCAGCTTCGGTACATTTTTGATAAATATTTTCCGAAGCATTGGCAAATCAGTCAGATATACAATAGGGAAAAAATCGTTTACTTTTCTTTGCACTCGATGGTACCATGCAGTGGTACCAAAATCGACAATTCGTGAAATGCTTGGCAGTCATCATAACCAGATTCTACTGTACCAATTAATAACCAGGTTTTACTGTACAAATTAATAACCGCGTTTTACTGTAGATGCCAATTAAAATTTTGTTTATAAATAATATGTACAAGACAATAAATTTACAAGGCGGTAAAAAGATCGAAAGCAGTGATAGTGCTAAGTACATCAAATGATAACTAGACTCCGGACATTTTGTGCGTTACCATGATTTCGCAAGACGAGGCCAATGAATAATTTGCATTCATAGGTCCTCGTATCACGATTTTTTTAATATTGTTACTATACAGGATGTTATCGAATAAGATGGCGATAATTATATCAAGTATAGACGACTTCAAAATATTGCAATTTAACCTAATTTGTTTATATACAAAAGTCTTTTGTTTCTGAGATGTAACCTCCTAAAGTGGTACATTGAAGATCGTATTTTCTTAAGTATCTCTGGAACGGTTTGAGGCAGAGAATTGCAGGACATGTGACACGCAGGGATGGATATGTCATACGGAAAATTGAGCGTGCTTCACCAGTGGCGTAGATCCGGGGAAGTAGGTTATCATTTTACTAAATAACTTACTTTCATATTGTCACTTTTTAAACAAAACTGACACAAAAATTGAAAATTCGAATAAACTTGTGCCAGAAAGAAACTAAGTTCCATCTTCGTCAGATTAACCGTTTTCGAGATAATTAGGTCGAAAGATTGTATTGCTCCAGAAGTTCGAAATATTATAACATGCCTTGAAAACATTAGCTGGAATTTTATCTACGTGATTTACATGTTAATATGCAATACATAATGCTTGCGTAGTTCAAATATACTTCTCAAGTTGCTTTTGTAGGTTATACCACAGAAACGAAAAACTTTTGTATATAGATAAATCGAGTTAAATCGTAATATTTTGAGGCCGTCTATACGTGGTGTAATTATTGCCATAATATTCGATAATACCCTGTACATACACAGATGGAAACCTTTAATTATTACCGATAATAAAAAGCGTTCAATGAAAGTAATAGTTCTCCGATCGTAATCGTTGATTTACTCAATTATTTCAGGTCATAACTTTTTTTTTTTTAATTAATCAAATGGGGCATTGGCCCTTCACTTCCTCCGCCACTGCTCCCCGCCCATAAACAACTGCACGCAAAACTTTAAGCGACACTTCCAGGAATACCTTAACTTAACGAATCGAATGCAAGTGAGCGAGTGGAGAGGTCTTTTTAGGACAATGCGTTTCTAGACCTGCCCTCTCAACCTCAACGAAAGCAAAAGCGGTCCGGTAAGGCTCATTCAGAAACCGTTCGGGTCACGTGACGTACGCCGGTACTCGTGCGACTCACGTGCGAGGTGAAGCGATTGCAGTACGCACAATGCGGCTGGTGTTGATGGCCGGTTTGCTTGTGCTCGCGAGTGCGGGCTCCAGAAGACACCATTCGCCTCACAACTTCACCGACGCCAGGCGTCTCGAGAAGTTCGTCGTCGACGCCACCACTGGAATCAAGTATAATCCGTACAGCAAACACCATCCTGGGTAAGTAGGTACTACCCAAGTGCACCTGAGAATGAGGCTGCCTGTGTTTGTGTGTGTGGGTTAATTGCCGCCGCCGTACCTGCAGATCACATACCAGAGGAGTCAGGGACGGCTCTAGGAAAAAGTTAAATTTGGCGGTGTTCTAAAATAATACTCCTACTATTTAAATTTGAAACCACAATTTTGAGTAAATTCCCTATTTCGAGGAATATGTTTAAAAAAGTATCTCAGATTTGGGGGGCGGGGGAGACATTTAAAAGACGGTCCTGTTTGGTGTTCTAAAATAACACCGTCGTGTAAATTAGAAATCAAAGATGGCTCTGGGAGAAAGTATTTGTAAAGAAAAGAAGAAATTTTTAAAGCCGGTCCTGCTTAGTATTCTAAAAAATATTTACCATTTAAATTCGAAGTTGCAATTATTTTTGCAAATTCTTTAATTAAGGAAAATGGCGTTGAAAATAAGTCAAATTAGGAGGAAAAACTTAAAAGACAACCCTGTTTGAGTGACGAACGAAAAACTTTCTGAAATTCAAGAAGGCAGATAAAAAAATTAGCGCGACCGAAGCGTTGAAAATGGCAGCCTAGCTGTTGAAATATGTACCTCTATAATCCGAACATGCCCTAATCCGAACCTGCAGTAATCCGAACAGCGGTAATTGGAAGCAATAATCCGAACAACGGCTCCTTAATCCGAATAGCGAAATGATTCCCGCTGCAAATCCCTTGGTTTCATGTTTTCCAATAAATGCCCTGTTTATTTATAATGTTGATTGCTCATTAGAATGTTCGCCGCTAAACCACGGTTTCGTAGGATAGCGGTAGCGGAAAGTAGCGGCCGTAAATTGGCGGTGAATGACGTCACAAAAAACTAAATGTTCAAATAAGCAAATTCAAAGAAAGAGAGACATTCGTCCAAGCTTGAAGAGCTCCAGACGAACACTTTCTTTTAGTATGAACTGCTTTATTAAAAAAAATCGGTGTACACCAAGTAAGCAACTGCATGGGAATCCAAAAACGTGCAGCCAAATTTCAATTCCTTACACAACAAATCTAATTACGTTATTAAGCACATATAATAATAATAATCGACTTTATTGTGTTGTAAAAGAAAAAGAAATATAAATTTAAAAAACAAAAAAAAAAAAATTAACACTATCACAAGGTGAAATTCAGTAAATAATTCTCTCCTATCTAAAGCCTTGACCAAAAAATCACAAAATATTGAAAATAATGCCTAATACTAAAAAAAGGAAGTAAAAAAGAAAAAACAAAAAAATACAATATAAATTCCCAAAAATACAAAAAAAATAATAAATAAAATGATTTATTAATGAATTTGTGAATCGTATGGTTTGCTGGAAATGTCATGGTTACGCCAGAAAGTATTTGAAATGTAAAATAATGTCGAATTAAGTTGAGCTATTATGAAAAATGTACAATTTTCTTTTTGCTTACTTTATGTCAACGTAGGTCATTTTTTTAAAGCTATGCGACGCCAAAGCTTTACTGATTGTAAGTTCGGTTTGCATTCAAATTTATATTTTCTGTTTCTGTTGTTTGATAATCCGAACATGTCGAAAATCCGAATTAACCGGTGCAATTACTAGTTCGGATTAAAGAGATTGCACTGTATTCATGAGGGGGGGGGGGTAGAGCAACAATTCGGTGTTTTTTGTTTTATAATGCTCCTATTTACAAAGTTTCAAATCAAAAAACAAAAAATCAAAAATGAAATACTGTGAGAGCAATAATAATCCGAGTCAAAGATACCCATGGAATTACGAAGTCTAAAAGTTATTATTATTATTTGTAATTATACTTTTTTTTCGGTAAAATTCCTATGACTTTTCTTATTTTTAATTATTTTTATTCATTTTATTTAAGAGCAGAATAAAATTTAATGAAATGTTTAGAGCTTTGTTGTAATAGAATACGAAATTATGCATTCCGATATTTTTTATTAAAAAAAAAAAAATAAAATAAAACAATAAATTAAATAAAATAATGGAAAGATCTTTGAATTTAATTCAAAGTTTTATCATTTAGTAAATTTTCATAAATTCTCTAGTTCTCGGTTTCTTTCTTTTAATTTTTGTTTTCTTTTAATAGGAAAATTCTTTTTAATTTTCTTATTTTTGCGAAAACAAAACGCGATCGATTTCAAAACACAAGGATAATAAATAATACACCTTTTAATTATTTGGAACAGAATTCTAAATTTCGTTTATAATTTTTTTATCTTCATAAAATTTATTTCCTTTTCCTTCTTCTCTTCTTCTCTTCTGCTCTTTTCCTCTCCTCCTCTTTTTCTCTTCACGAGTTTTCTTTTTTTTTTTTTAATTCGTTGACTTTTTAGTGTCTCTTTTTAACGCCCTTTTCTATTTATTTTATTTATTATTCTATTCTCGCGAATCTTCTCGTTTAAAAAAAATTCAAATTTAAATTTTTTTAATTCTAAAATGCATTGTGAATAGCGAATGAACGTAAAATATGAAAAAAGAAAAAAGAAAGAACACATGAGGCCTTCTTATAAATCATGCATTATGTTCGACCTTGTATTTAATCATAACTGGAAGGATATCGTCTGTAAATTGAAATTTTAAATTCGTTTGAAGATTTACGTCTTCCAACCATCAACCCGTACGTACATACGTACATCTTAGTTCAAGGTCCCTTTTGCCTTTTTTTTTTTAAAAAAAAAAAAAACGAATTTAAATACATAGTATCGTTCTGAATTTAAACAATTGTTTGAGGTCGTGAAATTCCTTGAAATATTCATTTATACGTATATTTATTAAAATTATAAAATAAATAGTAAAATTTATAATTAATTCATTAGTAGTTGTTCCTCTAATCCACCAGAGAAGGCGTTTGAATTATAAAGAAATCCTTCTTCTTCTCTATCAGAGATGGCGCTGTGCTTTCTTGAAATTGAAAATGTCAGCTGTGGAGAATTAATTTCGAATCCGTTCGGCAGGTGGAAACATTATTTTTGATTGCACTCGTATGAACTCGAGGAAAAAAATCGATATTTAATTGGCGAAAGGATTTTAAACGTAAAAATTAATTTGAAATTAAAAAAGGAACAGTTGAAAAATTAAATGGAAATCAATTGTTTCCCTTACTCTACAACAGACGGCGCGCGGCGCCGAATTACAATGAAATCATTCTTCACCTCTACCAGAGATGGCGCTGCTCTTCCTAAGAGTAGAAAATTTTCAAAAGGCAAGGGAGACGTTAACCGTTGCGAATTAATTCCGTTACTGTTCGCAAGTGGCGACATTATTTTTGACTGTACTCATAAAAATTTGTAAAAAGATTGAAATTTAATTTTCGGCTAGTGGCGACATTATTTTTGGCTAAAACTCTGCAGCAAAAAGAAGGAAAATTGAAATTTAATGTTCGTAAGAGATTAAATTAAAGTACAACTCCATTTAAAATTGAAAAAGAAAACACACACAGCGGGAACTTAAATAAAAATCGTTCCCGTACTCTGCGATAGATGGCGCTGCTCTTGAAATTGAAGTGCAATTTTCGCGAACGTGAAAAGTTGATTTGAAATTCGAAAAAGGCAAACAGGACAATTATGAATCAATTTATTGTGTCTCTACTCCTCCACAGACGGCGCTGAATCACAATGAAATCGTTCTCCGACTCTACCACAGACGGTGCTGAAACACAATAAAATCGTTCTCCGACTCTACCAGAGATGGCGCTGCTCTTTCTTAGTCTGCAGAAGTTTCAAAACGAAGAAAACTTAAAAATTTGCAAGTAAAAAGGTTTTTTAATCTTAAACCGGACAGTATTATGAATGGAAATATATTCAACGTTTCGCTATAGATTTAAGATTAAAAAAACCTTTTTACTTACATTTCGCATCGGACAAGGAACAAATTCATTTAAAAATTTGCAAAAGGGAGAAAAATTGAAATTTAATTTTCGTATGAGATTCGTAAAATACAAATCCAGTTAAAATTAAAAGAAAACCAGAAAAAAAATTAGAAAATACTAAAAATATCTTCCCGTATTCTAGGTTAGATGGCGCTGTTCTTGAAATTGAAATGCAATTTTCCCGAACGCAAAGTTGATTTTGAATTTGAAATTCGAAGAAGGCAAAAGATGAGGAAAGTGATTACTTTGATATGTTGAACAAAAATTTAAATTTCATTTCCGTAAGAGATTCGTGGCAAAATACAAATCCATTTAAAATTGAAAGGGAAACAAACAAACTTAAAAATAAAAATCGTGTTTCTACCCTACGATAGATGGCGCTGCTCTTTAAATTGAAATGCTCTTTTCGCGGACGTGAAAAGTTGGTTTGAAATTCGAAAAAGGCAAACGAGGAGTCAGATGATTTTGTTTCAAATAGTCCTTTGTGCGTCTTTACTTAATGCTTCAATTTTTAATAACCATGAAGGTTTAAGATGTCTGTAAGTGTAGAGGTTTCTTCTTCCGGTACTTCCTCCATTTTTCTTTATAACTTCATCGACATATTTTTTCCCAATCTCCAAGAGCAGCCGCTGTGATTAAAAGCTTAAGACTTTTGCGGTTCCCTTCCTACCCCTTATCATTTATGTCCTCAAGTGTGCATCATTTCCTTTTCTAAACTTCTTGTTAGCTTTGGTGCAGCTTCATTGATTTGCCTTTCGGCTTCATCTAGAAAAGTGTAAGTTTTAAAGACTCTTCCAAAATACGTTCTTCCTAAGAGTAAAAGCCAAAATATTTCATATTTCGATCGCTTTCATTCCATTTCACGCTTTCTCAGTCATCGTTATTTTTGACTAAGCGCTTAAATCCTTTAGATTTCCATCGTTCTTGATTCCCTTCCTATCCCTTCCTATCTTAATGCTTCCATTTTTTTATATCCATGAGGGTGTCTGAAGGTATAGAGTTTTCTTCTTCCAGTGCTTCCTCCATTTTTCTTTATAACTTCTTCGACATATTTTTTCCCAATCTCCAAGAGCAGCCGCTGTGATTAAAAGCTTAAGACTTTTGCGGTTCCCTTCCTACCCCTTTTCGTTTCTGTTCTCAAGTGTGCATCATTTCTTTTTCTAAATTTCTTTTTAGCTTTGGTGTAGCTTCATTGAATTGCCTTTTGGCTTCATCTTCATTTGCTAGAAAGGTGTAAGTTTACTCTTCCAAATTTCGATCATTTTCATTCCATTTCACTTCTTCACTTCTTCCCTTCCTGATTTAGACTCTTCTTTCTCTATTGTTTCCTTTGATGCATCCTTTTTCATCGTCGTTTTTGACTAAGCGCTTAAATCCTTTGGATTTCGATCGTTCTTGATTCCCTTCCTGTCCCTTCTCGTTTCTGTCTCCGAGTGCATCGCTTCTTTCATTAAACCTTCTTGTTAGCTTCGTCGTAGCTTTATTGGTTTACATTTTGGCTTCATATTTCTTTGTTAGAAAGGCGTAAGTTTTAAAGACTTTCACAAAATACACTTTTTTTTAAATGTAGAGCACAAAATATACTTTTTTAAGTGTATTTTGTGAGAGTCTTTAAAAGTTACATCGTTCTAAGAATGTAAGGTTCCCAAAAGGTTCACTGTTGGGAACCTCACGTTCTTCTTTTATTCCATTTCACTTCTTCCCGTCCTCATTTAGACTCGTCTCCCTATATTGTTTCGTTCGATTCATTCCTTTTCATCTTCATTTGCGATTAAGCGATTAAATCATTTGGATTTCGAACGTTCTTGATTCCCTTCATATCCCTTCTCGTTTTTGACCTCAAGTGCATCGCTTTTTTTCTTAAACCTTCTCGTTAGCTTCGTCGCAGCTTCAAGTTCCCAACTTGAAACTTTTACGAGTTTCAATTATGTTGAGAAGCACTATACTCTGCGAGTCTATTTTTCCTGGACCTTGTATTTTCCCTGGAAGTTCTTCAAGTCTTTTTGATACATCACTTATTTGTATAAAAAAATACGGATGGTGCTTCTGCATTTTGAACACAAAAAATCTGTGTAATCTGTCCTTTTTTGGGGTAATAGGAAGTAGTTCACACAGAATGAATCAAAAAAATTGCATTTACGTAATCCTTATTTGCTTTAATAAATTAATTTGAATCAGTTTTTTTTTTCGTGGGGGAAAATCCGAACAATTTCGAACACGTTCGAGTGTGTGGTCTATTCAACTACATAATGAAATTAATTCGAGTGTATTACGCAATGCATGCCTCGTAAATAACCAGATACGACAAGACCTGACAGAAAAAGGAATTTCACACAAACAAACCTTCCCACATCCTCCACTCCAATCCAATAATCTTCCATTTTTACACCAAGTTTCCATACCATTTCTATAAACAGGTTCTGTGTTTGTGAAGTATTCCGTTAAAATACGCACGTTAGGTGTGGCCGGCGACTAAAATTAAATGAAAATAAATACAGCCCGACGACATCAAAGCCGAATCGAAATAAATAAAGTATTTAGTTTATGATCTGTCACGCCATATGTTACGCCATATACGTGCGCGTTTTCGCGGATACCAATAGAACGAAAAAAGAATGGCAGCGTTTTTGGCCCTTCGCCAAAATCTATGTGGTCGGTGGCATTTACTTCTCTTCTTCAATCTTTCCGTTTTGTCTGTGTATGTAATGCGAGCAGCCAGATATGCATTGCACGCGCCTTTTTATTTCAGGTCTCCCCCTATTTATATCTCTCACTTCTGCTTCGGGTTTTGTTTCTTCGGGAGCTTGAGCTTGGGGGATTTTACGCGAAATGTTCTTGAATCGAAATCTATTATGCCCCGAACGAGTTATTGAACTTCAGGCATGCGTCTGCTGAATGTTGTTTTGTTTGAAAACATAAACGCGCCGTTCTGATTTTATGTAAACAGCGACCAGCCCTTGGGGTTACACGAGGTCGGGATGAATTTCTTTACGTGGGCTTGAGGGGAGTCGGGGAATAACCAGAAGAAAACATATAAAACGTTAAAGAAAATCAACGAAATCAAAATTATAACGAAAAAAGAAAACAGAGAGGTCCTAATTGGATTCCTTGAAGACCCCCATTAACGTTGCCCTAAATCGTCTGTTGTGTTTTTTTTTGCATTGCATTTAATTAATTAATTTTTCGATATATAATGTTATTTTTAACAAATTTATCTGCGCGCAACGTTTGAGTGTATATCTTAAACAGTTCAGAAGAAGAGTTACTGCTGTAAACAATGCCGTTAGCGCCGAGTCTCTTTGTTTTTTTTTTCTTCTTCTTTCTTCTCTTGAGCCATTATTAATATTTTTAATAGCGCCATAAAGTATAAAAATCTCTCGGCCTATCTTAATTACAAACTTTACTATACGCGATAAATAACTCGCCGCAAACTTAATCGCATTAAAAATATATTTGTCCGAGTCGCCTTTTAATTGATTTCCTATCTATTTATTTCTCGTGTTCGCTTTCGCGCTCGCAGACTCGACCGGGTTTTATTATAAATAAATTTTATGACTTCGCGTCGTTTTTTTTTCTTCTTTCTTTCTTTCTTTTATGCGTCGTATATACATCGGAATTAATTGTGTGTACAGTCATAACAGATTAAATTAACTTTAATGTTTGCTGAACTTGCCGGATAGGTCATGTAATTAAGCGACAGACTACAAAAGGACTCACGTAAACAAGAACTTGATTGGCGCTAAAGCGCAAGAAGTTTACAAATAAGGAACAAAATATAAAAGCCCCCCGATTTTTAACTGGAAGTTACGTAACGCCGCTGCGGTCATAAATTTCGGTGTTTGTTGTTTCACGCGCACATTTTTCAACTTCTTTATTAAACAGTAAATAAACTCTTCAGGTATTTAAAATTATCGAACGCCACTGGCTTATGTCCTTCGGCGTTTCACGAATAAGGCGAAGCGCAAACCAGAGCGGAAACGCGTGCGGTGGCGGATTTGTATGTTCTTCTTATGGCCGTCCCGATACCGCGTCCGCCACCGCGCCGTTTCCGCTCTCTTTTGCACATCGCCTAATTTTGGACTTTAAACCGCTCGATTATGATATTTTAAGATCTGAAGAAAGATTCACAACTCGGAACAATATTTTTATTCGACGTTTAAACTTTGCTTAAATTTAAACAACAAAAAATAGAAGAGGAGATAGAAAAGGTAGAAGAGAGGTTATAATAAGGTACTGCCAAAATGTCAAAATATTCCTGCAACACGAAAGACGATGCAAAAGGAAAAATGAAGAACAAACTGTAATACTTCAAGAAGCTGTTCAATACAATCGAACCAAACCAGAACCCAGACATAAACAACGTAAAGTAGAGAATGAAAAAGAGCAACAAGAAGCAGTACAGCCAAAACAGGAAAAAACAAACTTATAATCAATACGTTTCAGAGAAGAAGAAACACCATCAGCATGGAAACCAGCAGTTTTTTGCCCCAAACACAAGAAACCAGACACATGTACATGCCAAAACTATTGACATGGATATGGAATAGAAGATAACGGCAAGATAGTTAAAACAAAAGCTAAGAAGCAATTTGGAAGACATTAGAAGACTTTGGAAAAGTCTTGGATTCGATTAATGGGAAAGACTGGTTGAAAATAAAGAACGAATTAAACGTACACAGGAAAGGAGGCCCAAAACTATGGGGATGGATATGGAGTAGAAGATAATGGCAACATGGCTAAAACAAAAGCTAGAAAACAAATTGGAGGACACTAGGAGACTTTGGAAAAGCCTTGGATTCGATCAATGGGAAAGATTGGTTGAAAACAATGAACGAATTAAACGTTTCCAAGAAGCTAAGAAGGATGGTAGAAGCCCCCCGTAATGTAAACTGCTAAGAAGAATAAATGGAGAAATAAAAGGGGGCGACCACTGGAAGAGGAGACAAGCAAAGTACTAGAAAGAATCTTCGAAAAAACAAACCAAAAACGAACAGAACAAGGTGGATAGGACATATCGAGAGATACTGCGGAAGAAAACCAACAACAACGGGAGATACGAAGGAAAGAAGAAAGGAAGACCAGAAGGAAAGAAAAAAGAAAGACCAGAAGGAGATGTCTGGACGAAGTTAATGCTCTTGCGTACCGCCAGATTTTTAAGACATTCAAAGCCTGAGGTTTTCATTTTCCCAAAGGACCTTGGGGGGAGCTTCCTCCCTCCTAACTATACTAATTAAAAAAGAAAAAAAAACCTCAAACCAAAACTTTTGACTTTTCTAGGCCCAGTTTTACAATGACAGTTTAACTTTTAGCCGAAGCTTAAATCCTTCACAACAATTGTTGAAATAATCGTCGCTACGGTCCAGTTTTACTAATGGGACTCAACTTAAACCCTTAGCAATGATTATTTCAACAATTGTTGTGAAGGATTTAAGCTTCGGTTCAAAGTTAAACCGTACTCGTAAAACTGGGCCTAAGTGTTTAAACCTCAGCTCAAAGTTGAGCTGGAATTGTGAAACTGGGCCTTAAAGTGAGTAGGGCTTTGATCGTTCCGCACTTAGTAAACGCGTTAGCCTTAGCCAAAATACTAAGGGTTGAAGGTTTTGTTGGTCATGAAATAAGAGGGTTATTGATGAGGCTGTCGGTGTCTTGGCTGATTTATTCCGTACTACCACCGAGAATGGTGGTGGTGGTGCTGATTTGTAGAATCTCGAAGCATGGGGTTAAATACTTTCGCCGTCAAAAAGAAGGTGTGCGGAATGATGGAATTGGATACGACGATTGGTGAGTGTACAGTACCATCAAGAAGGAGAGGGTTGGCTTGCGTGGTGTCTTTTAAATATACTTGCGGCTTTCGGCTGGGATTGTTTTCCATTTGAGGAAGAAGTGAACACAGTTTGCTTCCACTGACTTGTAGGGTCTCGAGGAATACGATAGTGTGGGGGGCTAAATACCTTCGCCATCAAAGAGAAGGAGAGTGCAGTAATGGAATAGGATATGATGGTTGGTAAGTTTTGTATTGGGGCTGAAGATCTTTGCCATATATACACTTACGGCTTTTGGTTGGGACTCTTCTCCATTTGAGGAAGAAGTGTACACGGTTTGCTTGCGCTTACTTGGAGGATTTCGAGGAATGGGATAGTTGGAAGGGTAGTACTGGGGCTAAATAGCTCCGCCATCGTAAGAGAAGGGGTGTGGTGATGGATTGAGATATGACGGTTGATAAGTTTGGTGCTTAGGCTGCAGATCTTCGCCGTCAAGAAGGAGGCGTGTGGTTTTCCTGATTTGTTTTAAATTTATGGTTTTTGGTTTGGATTAGCAAGCAGACTTGGACTTGGGGAGGAAAAGTTGCCATAAGGCTTCCTTTTACCATTCAAAACTTTCTCTTTGAAGTGAGATCCGATTTTATCGACAGTTTTGTTGGATATTGAAACTTTCATGGTGATTGGGGAGCAACTCGTGGGTTGCGAAAGGGAGCCATGGAGGAAATCAAATCCTCAACATGTCGAGGATAAGAAAGATTGTTATTATCAACGAGATTAACTTGATGAAATAAATACAGCGCTTGCAATTGGTTTGATGGTCCTCGCGTGCAAAGTGTAGGAAACTTGAGAGAAAAAGAAGTAGCTTCATTTTATTTTTTTAATTTTGTTTTCTTCGGAAATAATTTCATTCCTCCGAAGAACGAAAATAAAAGAACTTAAGTGACTGTGTCTTGAAGACGTTAAAAATGCAAATCGCCAAATCGCTTCTGGGCAGGTACCCCCGGGGAGAGTCACGATTCGTGCGAAGCAAAAATTAATTTCGGGATAAATTGCCCAGACACAGCAACTGCTATTTAACAAGCGTTTATGTAGATTGCACGTCATTTAATTATAGCAACCATCAGTTACCGCGGATGACTCTCGTTGTATTTTTTTTTCTTCTTCTTTCCTTGTTGTTGTGTTGTGACTCCGACAACTTCTGGTCCGTCAGCTTTCCAGAGGCAGGCCCCCCCAAACGTGCAATTAAAGCGAACTTAATTCACATTTAAGTATTTATGCATGCAGTATTTTTATTTTAACTCTTGCTCATCCAGCTTGGGTATAGTAAGGAAAGTCACGATCATTTATTTAAGACCTACGATTTATGGCCAAAAGGCCAAGTTCTCATACCCAGACGCTCTTTCTTACTTACTTATTCTTCCGAGGCGTCACGTTAAAGATGAATGTGCTTTTGTACACGGCGATTGTAATGATTAATGTTATTGCCGTATGTATGTAAATATTTATGGTAAGCTTGGACTTTGGAATTAATTTGTTATTTCGAAATACACAGTGTGATCGAAAATTTTTTTTTTCTTGCAGAAGGCACGTGTGTACCACGCAGAAGGACGTCGCGCAGCCGATAAAAACCAAGCAGTCCTTTTGCAAGCCCACGTTCAAGAGGTACCAGGAGAAGTGCAACAGTAACCAGTTATGCACGGGCATTAGGTGATTGTGATTTACGATGGCGTAGTAAAAATCTTCACGGGACTACATATTTTTTTTTGTTTCAGGCTCGTGTATGAAACCGCATACAGGGACGTCGTCACCACAAAACACACTAAACAGTTGGCCTACGTCTGTTGCCCAGGGTGGTTTCAAGTTAACAACAAGAGCAACGGCTGCAACAAGCGTAAGATTAAAGCATGCCTTGGTTTTCGCAAGTGCGACAGTCTAGAACAGTCCTAGAACCGTCCTAGAACCATCAGGAGCATGCGCGTTGGATTTTCTCAGTTATGCGCATGCTCTTGGCGCGGCGGTTCTAGGACCGTCTAGAACAAGTTTTTATATTCCCAACAAAAAATAAAATAAATTCATAATAGAAATTGTAGCTCATTGTCATAAACGATGCCAGAATGGTGGTACTTGCGTCAAGCCGGACCTGTGCCAGTGTCCTGCGGGATTCAGTGGGAGGTCCTGCGAGTTTGACGTCGATGAGTGCAAGGAGAAGAAACCTTGCGATCAGATCTGTCATAATACCCCGGGGAGCTTCACTTGCCAATGTCGGGAGAGTTTCACCCTGCAAGCCGACGGCCAGTCATGTCGGAAAGAAGGTGAACTTTTTGGAGAATTAAAAAAAAAACAAAACAAAACGTTCGAGGATTTTTTAGGTGACGAAGATGCTTTCGAAGCCGACGACTTACAATACGGCCTCATCAATAAACGATTGGAGAAGCTGGAAACAGTAAGTGGGAAATTTGCCGCCCGGATCATCCTGTTCCACCCCATCTTAGACATGGTCCAAATTTTTCCGCCAACTACCCAAACTACCCCCCTGTATTCGTATATTGTTTTTAGATTCTCTGTTGCAGATGATGGACGAGGTTAATAAGAATAAAGTAGCTACCAAAGAACTGCAGAACTTACACCAAAGCCTAGATCATTTATCCAAGGACGTTGACGTAATCAAAAACAACATCAACAAAATCGTAAGTACCCCCTCGAGAAATGGATGGGTTTCAAGTTTGCTTTGGGAATTAAATTTGGGACTTATCCACTCAAATTGTAGAGAGTTTGATTTAACACCCCCAGGCTCAGGCCCAGAGAGATGTTGATATGTTTGTATTTTATGCTATTTACTTGGTTTTTATACGTTATATTTGTATTTTATACTTTTTATTTGGTTTGTATTTGATTTTGTACTTTTGATTTGATTTTCATACTTTCTATTTGTTTGTTATACGTTATATTCGTATTTTATACTTCATGTATGCGTTTTCTACTTTATATTTGTATTTTCTACTTTATATTTGTTTTTTTATACGTTAGATTTGTATTTTATACTTCATATTTGTGTTTTCTACTTTATATTTGTATTTTCTACTTTATATTTGTATTTTCTACTTTATATTTGTTTTTTTATACGTTAGATTTGTATTTTATACTTCATATTTGTGTTTTCTACTTTATATTTGTATTTTCTACTTTATATTTGTTTTTTTATACGTTAGATTTGTATTTTATACTTCATATTTGTGTTTTCTACTTTATATTTGTATTTTCTACTTTATATTTGTATTTTATGCTTTATATTTGTAGGAAGAATACAAAGATGACATGCAGATATTCAAAAGTAAACTCCTTCAGTTGGAAAAGAGAGCGAACAAAGTCGACGATTTGATGACCAGATATAACAAGATGAAGATGCGCCTTTTTTAAGAACGACGAGCAAAAAAAATTAATTCCAGCGTTGCGTAATCATTATAAATGTCGCCGGATGTGATCGATTGCCAGGTGCCGTGTAATATAAAAAAAGAAATTCTTGCCTACCACACTGCCATGTATTCATATTTTTGTATGCTAGAAACATTAAAGATTTAAGAATAAAATTGCCTCGTTTGTTTAGTGTTCATCATGTTACTGGATGTTGTAGGATGATTATTATTCATCTTATACGTAGTACGGTCAGGCGTTTATAAGTAAGAGTAACGATAACAATATAATTTTTGTAATTTTGTAATATCTGAGCTTAAAAATCGCAGCGCGAAGTCATTCTCACAATTATTCCTGCGTAATACACAAAGCAGAGGTCCTAAGATGGCTCACTGCGGGACACCTCAAGTTTGATGCTGTGACATAATAAAACCGCTTATACAAGGATATCAAGAGGAAATCGATGAGTGAGTTAAGACATACGAGTACAAAGTAAGATTATTTGGCATTCAATTTCATTTTATAAATTTTTTTACTTTGATTAAATTGATTACAGACACAAATAAAATTATTTTTCCTGAAGCAATGATTCCGTCTATTCGTAGCTTAACTAAACTGTTTCTTTTTTGAAGCAAAACAACGACCTTACATTTTTTTTAATATGAGGATTCAAGTATTTCTGAATATTTAAAATAAAGTGTTTAAAAAATTAATTAACGAGAGTTATCGCGTCTGAATTACAAGTGGGTAAACCTGGCGACAGCATCTGCTGACCCTAATATGACTATACAGGGTGTCTAACCACGATTGTCAAATACTTAGTCATCGTATTCTCGAGCCAAAATCAAGCGAAGAAACTCTTAATGATACGTGTCCAAGAATGCAGCGTTTCTGAGATAATCACGAATTTAATTTCTTGCTTCCTTTATACTGGCCTTTAAGTCAGTAATATTCATTTAATTTGTCGTCAAATTTCTATTTTAAATTTGTATTATGATGCCTCCGATTATTTAGCTCGTGCCGGGATTCTCAACCTTTTTTCAAGCGTCGACTACTGAGAAGAAAAGAAAGTTTTCACCGACCCCTTCCGTGCCCCCTATTTCTTACCGTTAAAAAAAAATCGATTTAGACCAAAAAAAAATTGAAGTTATAAACACCCTCTTCCCATTTTAGTATTCTTTCAGAAATTTAATTTAAAAAATCAATAAATAAAAAAGTATTCTTTCGTTTAGCAATATGGATCTCTTTAAAATTAACAAATTTCAAAAACGTTCTACTTACAAAATTTTGTTTGTTGCAAATCGCTTTTGATTGCAGCGAATCCATCGAGCAGCCGCTGTACAGCTGTTTCAGCGCTATTTGGGGCTTCATCAGCAGAAGCGCAGCTCGAGAGTTCCACTACAAACCAAAACGATTCGACAAAGGTCAAAAAGCGATCGCAGGATGTCGCTGTTTAATCTATTCATTCTACTTACAATTAGTTGTAATTAAATGATTGCATTAAACGTCATCTATGAGTCACTTAAGAAATTAGCCAACTAATGTTATGTTGGTAACGCTGTCGGTTAGTATAATTTTAACATTACTTGTTTCAATCCAAGTCGATTAAGAAATGAGATTAGCTTAGCTTATTTAAGTAAGCGTGTCATATTGAAGCGCTCTCTGTTGTCCCAAAAAGAAAACTTAATTTAATCGAATATTATCACGAGGAAAAATGGGTTAAATGAATTCCACCACGTGACAAACGAAATAAGGGTTATAAAGTCCACAGCATGTCACGATACAAAATGGTGCGTAATAAAGGCGCCTCCACCATGCCAAGAAACGGCGCCTCCACCATGTTACGATGTAAGTACGGCTTCGCCCTGTCACGGGGTTGGGAGCGTTAGTTTTGAAATTGTATGTGCGCGGATAAGTGAGAATGGTGCTTTCGTTTTAAAAACGGGTTTATTTTAATCTGTAGAATACGTTAAATTAAATTAGAAACAGAATTAAAGTTTGTAATTAAAATTAGTAGGGATTAAATTATCTTTCATAAATCTTTCGAGCACTTTGATTCAAATAATTGTTACAAAACTGAACATAAAAATAATTAGATAATGTTCTTTTTTTATATTACCCTCAACGTACTTTGGCTCTTCATCCGAGGCCAATACAACATCGATTCACTAACACACTGCGACGTATTTATTTCTACTAATCACTGGCTAACTGATTTGCAACTGAATGATCACCAATTTATAAATGAATTCATTAAACTACAAATATCTCCTTTTTATACTATCCGTGCAGGATCTGACAAAGTGCATTTTCTAATAAAAGTTTGGGTCCAAAGATCGACTTACCAAAATAATCAGCATCTCGTCGAAAACACATTTAATGAGTGAGCGCGTTAATTGTTTTGAATGAAATAGAATCCGCTGGTGTAGCATTGTTAAGTGTTCAAACAACTTGGATTTGATTTGTCAACATGAAATTCCCTCTATAAAAAAATTAATTTTGCGTATGTTCCATTGACTGAAAAGTACTTTCAACTGCGAGTTAAGCAGCCGTCGGCAACTCATGCTAGAGACAATATCCGCGGCGATTAAGCCTGCGTCGATGACCGTACCTGAGAAATGCTAATTAAATTTTTTTGTCAATTACCCCAAAAATACGCGTGTTAAATTTTGCATAAAACCGAAAGTAAAAACGAATTCAGAATATCTATATTTTTTCAAACGTGACGATTTCATTAAATTCAATTCAATTTTAATTAAATCGAAAATATAATCTTCCCATAAAAGACTAGAGTAAAATATTAGAGTTCCTGTATTATTTATCCAGGAACTCTATAAAATACTTATTTAGAGCGCCATCAGGTGTTAGGAAAGTGAAAGACGTTTTAATTGAATTTCTTTCAAGGACGCTTTATCTTCACGCCGACGATTTCTCAAAATCCCCGTCTTTTAACTTCGCAATGATTTTAATCTCAAAATTAAATTGAAAATCTAAAAGCCCTAGGGAAACAACTGCTCACAGCGTCATCTCTTAGCCAAAAGCGAAAGCTATTTCATTTTGATTTCAAACGGTATGATCTTTACTTCGGGATAAGTTTGTAGTCAATAACTTTGCCTTCTCTTTTGCATTTATTTTTACTTTGTTTTATTTATTTTAAGGATGTCGAAAGTTAAAACGAAATGTGAATTTATCTTTATTTGTCCAAATCGATGATATAATCGACCTTCAAGAATGCGATGAAATCGCATTCAAAATTAAACAAAAAATTTATAAATAGCTAAAACAGCGACATCCTACGATCGCTTTTTGACTAACATTGCATAAGGATTGACAAATTGAAGCAAGTTTCCTACATAATAAGTCATCTCATGCAAGGCGACCATGTAATCAATAACGATTTGCAAAAAAATTTGTAAACAATTCATAATCGAAGCACGTCGGGAAAAATCATTCAGAGTGCCATCTTTTGGATAAAAAGGCTAACTATTTCGGTCGAATTTTAAAACACGTTTCATCGC
Source organism: Prosopocoilus inquinatus (assembly GCA_036172665.1). Lineage (NCBI taxonomy): Eukaryota > Metazoa > Arthropoda > Insecta > Coleoptera > Lucanidae > Prosopocoilus > Prosopocoilus inquinatus. Next base: position 9,154,972 of record CM069873.1, read on the forward strand.
TGATGTTCTCATCTCGTCCTTTAGAAAAATTTATATTTTCTTCTTTATTGGATTTTAAAATCTAATTAAAGGCGAATTTATAAAGTCAGTTTCGGATGTCATTTACGTAATTTACACAAGAATGTGTGTTTGACTTTGATTAGTTTGATTAAGAAACTGGTCCTAATTATTTTCTAGGAAAACTAAAGGAGACATCGTCTAGTCAACATTTGGTGAGCCATCTCTTGGCCAAAAGTAAAAGCTATTTTAATCGAATTAAAAAAAAGTGTTTCATCGCTGACGTTTTTATCTCATCCTTTATTTATTTTTTTAAAATAGGTTTCAACGAAAAAAAAAGAACTTTGAAAGGAGATGGTATGCCCTTCCTTAATGATACGAAATAAAATAATATAAATAGATGATTTTATTTGACCCCCACTCGATGATTTATTAACCTCCAAACAAGAACCCTCCAGCTTCGTTTTCATGAAACTCTTGCGGATCGACATTGAATCCGTTGGGAACCCCTGGTTTAATGGATAAGATTTTCATTTACGGATTAGCAAATGGAAACGCATCGGCTGGCGTTGCATTTGTTAATGAAAGCATTGTACAATCGAGGCGGAACACCCTGTATTTATTATTTTTAATACATGTATAAAAAAAAATAATTGTTTCATTTAAGTTTTGGGGCTACTGATTAGGCGAACTGCTCATAATTTATTTTTACATCAGTTCCTCCCCCTCACCCCCCTAAATATAGGGTAAATCACAAGACGTTGGTTGTAACCTTTCAAGCGTATTGGAAGTAATCGAAAAGCTGGAACGTGTGGGTAATGGGGGCGAAGTCATCTCCCTGACAACGTGCTCCTTGTTGACAATAAATTCTGGCCGGCATGCAAGGTGGAGGAAGTCGCAGAGCAACCCCTTTACGTGTGTGCACCGGGCCAGATCCGGCGCAGTAACAAACACGAGCCCGCACAATACCGATGAGACTTAATATACCTTCCAGACGATTTAAATCAAATTTTCGTATTACAGAATTAATTAATTGATTAAGCTCCAAGAAGATTGAGATACGAAACAACGAGAGAAAAAAATGGGTGGTTGTTTGAGTTTACCCGATAAAATTCAACCTCAGGAAGTAAGTTCTGTTTTATTTTACCTGCATTTGATACTTTATTAAATATTACTCCTATAATAATAAAATTGACGAATTTTTGTTTATTGATTACTTGTAAATAATTTTGGCGCCGAATCATTTACTGCGTCATATTGAAATAGGTATACGTCATACTGTGAGAAATTTACCTTAGCCAAAGTCAAGTGAAAGGAAACGTAAAGCAGCTTTTCCTGCTTTGGAGATTTGGAAGTTGGGTATTTGGGGACTGCTGTCATTGGGTGTTGTCATTCACTTGACGAAAGTTATTGGTTACCGCTGATCAACGTGATCAATGAAAACCAATAGAAGCAATCCCAAAAAACCAATCTTCCAAGTAGGAAAAGAAGCTTAAGGGTTGGATAAATTGAAGAAGATGAAAACCAATAGCAGCAATCCCCAATAACCCAATCTTCCAAGCAGGAAAAGTAGATTAAGGGTTGGATAAATAGAAGAAGATGAAAACCAATAGCAGCAATCCCCAAGAACCCAATATTCCAAGCAGGAAAAGAAGCTTAAGGGTTGGATAAATAGAAGAAGAAGAAAATCAATAGCAGCAAGGCCCAAGAACTCAATCTTCCAAGCAGGATAAGAAACTTAAGGGTTAGATAAATAGAAGAAGATGAAAACCAATAGCAGCAATCCCCAAGAACCCAATTTTCCAAGCAGGATAAGAAGCTTAAGGGTTGGATAAATAGAAGAAGATGAAAAACTAATAGCAGCAAGGCCCAAGAACCCAATCTTCCAAGCAGGATAAGAAACTTAAGGGTTGGATAAATAGAAGAAGATGGAAACCAATAGCAACAATCCCCAAGAACCCAATCTTTCAAGCAGCAAAAGTAGCTTAAGGGTCGGATAAACAGAATAAGATAAAATCAGCTTAGATGAGACCTCTCTTGAATGACGGTGTGAAGCTCCGGGGAGCAATCAAATGAAATACCCAAAAGGTTCTTACTCCTCAAGAAAAGTTGGTTTTCACATCGAAACAAAACATTTACCAAAAAAAACGAAAACAATTGGAAGCAAAGGGGACTATTTAATTTAGGGTCGAGACATCAGTGCCCCCCAAAAATGATTTTAGAACACCACAGGAAAATAATTGCCCCATTTTTCAGGTGAAATACGTAGACCCGATTAGTCGCAGTTTACATTCAGCATCCTTCGACGAAGCTGCCATAAGAAATCCTTTGAAACACAGGAATACCACGGACGTTCTTTTCCTCGTCTTGATGGCCGCCTTCCTCATCGTTTTGGTAACCAGAGGTTTGGCTGACGCCTTTCCAAATTTAAGCTTCCCCCTTTCCCGAATAGGTCCTCCTCTTGGGCTACTGCGTCCTCTATGGTGATTTATACCGATTGCTAAACGGGTATGACAACTGCGCCAACGTCTGCGGCGTGCAGAACTACAAAGACAAAGACGAGCGCTTCGGCTGTAAAGGCCTGGACTTCAAAAAAGACCCGTAATATTCACAACGGAATTTTTTTTTTTGTTGGGGGGGGCTAATTTGAAGGTGGTTACATTGCAGATATCTGCTGATTAGGAACGCCGGAGGCTCAAAGGTGGATAAGAACGCGGTGTTCCGGCAGTGTGTGTCCAACTGCAGTATCTTCCCCGGCTAGTAAGAGAGGCTTTTAATATTTCATTGAAACGGATCGATAATCCCGTCTGTAATAAACGAATGTAATTTGTAACGCCAACTACGCGCACCACTCACATAAATATAATAAGGTCGTATCAGTTTGCTAGCCGTCCAACTAATGAATCGATTGATTGATCAGGGGGATGATGGGGTGGGTTGGTGGGTGTGTGCTTTATTTGATTAACACTTGAAGGGGCTACGGTACTTAGAAAGATGTTTTAATAATCACTTTTCAGTCGCCAGTTTCTGAACCGCTGCGTTCCAGAAAGGGGCCCCGAAGTGGTGAACAGCTTCTTCTCGAGGCTCGGTTGGGGTAACTTCTTCCAGGTTAATTCCTTCTTCGCCCCAAAAGAAAAAATCTCTAAAGCCCATTTTTTAATTTCAGGAGGTAGCCGAAGATTTTGTTTTGTGTTGGAAAGAAGTGGTTTACTTATGCCTAGGGGCGATAGGTATCTTAGATAAAAAAAAATAGAAACTAATTTGCAGACGCTTCATTTTAGGGCTATCAGTTCTCTTGATTGTGCTGTTGAGGTTCTTCGTTGGAATTGTGGTTTGGTTCGTCTTGATCGGCGTGGCTGCCTCGTCACTTGTTGCAACCATTTACCTATGGTACTGACGCAAAATTTTTTGAAATGCTTTCTCTAAGGTAAAGAATTTCAAGGGTGCTGTACAAAGAAGTCGAAGGCGACGTCAAATACGACCAGGTCTCCGATACGGATGCAAGGAAGCATTGGACCTACCTACTTCTTGCAATCGCAGCCACCGTAGTAACCGCCTGCGTCATCTTCGTCATCATTTACTTGAGGAAGCGCATCCAATTGGTCGTCCAGTTATTCGTGGAGGCTGGAAAGGCGGTTGGGGCCATGCCCTTAATCCTCCTGCAGCCTTCTTTGGTAAACCCTTCCTCCGTTTTGGTGATGATGTCATAAAGCAAACAGTTTCCAGACCGTCATTAGCTTGGCGCTGGTCATCTCCGGCTGGTTTTATTTCTGCCTGTGGATACAGAGCGCTGGGAAGCTTACTTTCTTGCGGGAAGAGTTCTTCACCTTTGAACCGGATGTGTTCATGAAGATCGCGAGGTGGTGGAACTTGTTTTCCATGCTCTGGATGACGCAGTTCATAGTTGGTTGCCAACACATGGTAGTGGCAGGGGCCGTCGCCACTTGGTATTACACAAGGTATTAAGCAGATCATTGAGATCAATCACATATTTTCCTTTTCCTCCTCGTTCGTTTTTAGGAACAAAACCCAACTGGGCAACCCAATCTTATACAGCACGTATCTTCTGGTGAGGTACCATCTAGGTTCTGTTTGCCTTGGCTCTCTGCTGATAGCCGTGGTGCAATTGCTGCGTTTGATACTGACGGTAATACAAAAGTACCTGAGGAATACCGACAACGCCTGCGCAGGTTGCATCTTGAGATGCTGCGAGTGTTGCATGTGCTGTTTTGAAAAGTCCCTTAAATATCTGACTCGGAATGCCTACATTGAAATAGGTAAGGCTTCTTTCTCTTTTGTTTGGTGCATGATGGTGAAATAAGCGATGGGGTGTTGCAGCTATGTACGGCCATAGCTTTTGCCTTGCGGGACGCCAGGCCTTCCGGATCTTGGTCGCCAATGGCATGCGGGTGACGGTCATTAATTCCATTGGCGATTTCGTTCTTTTCTTTGGAAAAGTCCTGGTCGTCTTGGCTACCGTCTTAATCGGAACTGAAGTGTTGGAGGTGGGTGGTAAACCTTCCTGCCTGGCGCTTCGCGCGTTTCTAATCTCCTACTATTTTGCAGAGCAAGGAAGGCGTACAGCATGTTTGGGTGCCGCTGGTTTTGGTAGGCGCCTTCGCCTACTTCATTTCTCACTGTTGCGTCACGATCTACGAGGTAAGTCTTCATTTGCTAAGATGGGGAAACCCACGAGGGATACTCATAATAGCGTGGGTACTTAAATGGGAAAGAAGTACTCAAATCTTCATCTTCTCCAATGGAGACGATTTGAAAATGGAGAAGATTTGAGTACTTGAGTACTTCTTCCCTACTGAAGTCTGCATTTACTAGTAGTTCCTTGGGTATTGGGCGTTTTCTTTTTTTTTGGGGTGGGGAATAGATGGTGATCGACACTATCTTCCTCTGCTTCTGCGAAGACTGCGAGCAGAACGACGGCATCGCGAGGCCCTATTTCATGTCGAAAGGGCTCATGGAGTTCGTCGAGAATTCGAAAAAGGCTGTGGAGAAGAACGAGCTTGGCCAACAAGCATGGGGGCCTGACAGACCATCAACTATAAGCAACGTTGTTTAAGGGAAAGTTTTCGAAATTGAATTTTCTTCTTCCTTTGATGGGCATGATCAAAACGGAAGGTCGAAATAAATACTTTTGAGTGTGTCTGTGTTAAGAAAGAAAAAAAAAACGCCAAATTTCAGAGAGTAGCACAGTTTTTCGTGTCGTCACATTATTTTTGTATGTATATACGTACTTTGGGGGGCGAGGAGGGGTAAACCAAATAAATAATTTGCCTTGCCTTATTTGCATCCGTTTATTTACTGCACGGTCACAGAGACGAAAGGAAATTAATTGCAGCGTATGTCTTCGCATGAATTGGGCAGCGCGATCTCGTAGGGGGCTTCGCCGTTGGCGACGACCCAAACGGAACCGCTCTGGGCCCTAGGCAGGACCGTAACCAGGGCTTTCGCCACAAACTCCGGTTCTTGGCACAGCTCGTCTTCCATCTCGTCTATGAATTCGTTTCTGAATTTGTCGTTCATGGCGTAGGTGGGAGAATTCGTCAGGAGGGGCGTGTCGGTGGGGCCTGGGCAATAAGCGATGACTTTAACGCCGGTCCTGTCGTACTGGCAGCCGTCGCCGAGCGCCCTGCTCAAGGCTATAATCGCGGATTGCGTTGTGCTATAGATCGGATAGCCAAAAAGAGGTTTGACGCCGCATGTTGAAGCCACGTTAATCACTATACCCCCCTTTCCGATCGAGCACTTCGACATGTACTGGATGGCTAAAAGTGAACCAACCAAACAGCCCCCCTAAATCACAAAAAGGAAACTAGAAATGCGACGCTTTACTCATCAAATCAAAACCACTTACAATATTCGTATTTAGGGTTTCTTCCCATTTGATGTCGTTCATGATGCCTGCGTTGTTCACAACCACGTCGACGAAGCCGAAGTACTTAATCGTTTGCTTGTACGCCCCTAAAAGTTCAGTAGGTACAAAGCTGTGGAATTCGTTTAAATTTGGCCCTCACAATCGACAAGTTCTGATTTTGTGACGTCGCACTGCACGAACATGGTTCTCCCTTTTCCAAACTCCTCGCTCAAACATTTGCAGGTTTCCTCCCCGGCGCATGCGTTGGCGTCGGCTATGGTCACTCCGCAAGCCCCCTTCTTCAGAAACTCCCTTACGATAAAGTACCCGATTCCGCAAGCGCCCCCTGTGACGATGGCCACCTTATCCCTGAGGACCTTGCTCCTCCCGCACTTCTCGGAAGGCCCCGGGGATGTACACAGGTTCGACTTTTTATTGGAAAGCAAATACTTGCTGAAAATGCGAAATTCAGTGGCTGACTTGCGTGGGGGAAGGCGAAATGCTCACGGATTTTGACGAAGCCAGGGGAAGGATTTGGGACAGCGCATTTTTTTGCTGGCTCGGTTAACAACAAGAAGTTCCCATTTATGTACACGGTAATTTTGAAGGGTTTGAATGACGTTGTCACATTGTCATTTTGACATCTCTAATACGAAGGGGATTTGATCTGATCTTCAAGAAAAGAAAAAAAAAGTTGAATTAAATTTTTTATTTTTATTTACAATTTTGTAGTTGTACAATTTTCATAAACCACTCAAGGCATGAACTGGTATAACTTTGGATGACACCGGAGCACCTCTTTTAATGACGTGCGGTATCGTCTTTGGTACCATACTGAAACGAAAGCTCTGTTGAAACCTGATGGGGTAATTTAATAGGACTTACGAAATGCAGTCTATGATGGGGCAGACGGACAGGCAAAGGTCGCACCCGGTACAATCATCCGTGACCCTTGGTAGGTGAGTTTCGGGGTCGAATTCGATGGCCTGGTAGCCTGAGTCATTGCAAGTCATGTAACATTTCCCACAGTTAATGCACATGTCATCATCGATCAAGGCGACCACCTGTTTCTCATTGTCCAATTTCTTGTACGCCCCAATGAAAGGCAGGGCTTTTCCTATGACGTCAGCAATGCGCGGTGTTTGTTGTTCCTTGGAGGCTTGAGGAATGACTGCGCCATCTGCGTTATTTACAACAAGCACGTTTGGCATTTTGGCGATCTGCTCCCGACGCTCCTTGCGGTACGGTCCAAAATTGGGCAGCTTCTAAAAACTACAACGTTTAAAAAACCGGTTTGATTTTGAAAACCTTTTTGAAAATGCACCTTCCCATCTTTTCCGTAAAGAGTGAAGGTCGGCTTTCCCAGTTGGTGTTTTATGGTCGGTGGACTCTGCCCGTCCCAAAGAGGAAGGCGACTTTGCAAATACAGCAGGGCCTTCAATCCGGTGCAATAGTCTTCGATGAGGGTGAAATCTTGGTTCTGCACGGCGCTGCAAACTTGCAAAACGGAAGCGCCGCAGTGGAGGAACTGAAGGGCGGCGTCGGCTGAATCGACGCCTCCGATACCTAGCAAAAGATCCTTGACGTAAAAACGCTACCAATTCGAAATGTTGATGCTTACCCAAGATGGGAAAGTGGGGAAGGGCGTTCGCGATTGCAGACACCGCCCTCAAGGCCATGGGACGAGTTGCGTTTCCGCTAACTCCTCCATACGTCGTCCTTTTTTCTAAGCCAACTGCAGGCCAGGGCGTTGCATCCGCCTTCAAATTCATTAGGCCCGATACTGTATTAATCGCGGCCACTCCCCAAGCTCCGCCTTAAATCGTATATCAGCAAATAAAACATACACAACTGCGAATAATAAAAAAGAGAGAGAGAGACCTACCTTCATACGCCGCCTTGGCTATATCTACGATTTCGGTGATGTTGGGCGTCAGTTTGATGAAGAATGGGATTTTGACCGTATCTCTGACCCACTGCGAGATCCCCTTTACGAGTTCTGGTTTCTGTAAATCGCTTGCTGTAAAGCTGCCTTGAATATTTTCGAGTTTTCCAAATTTACCTGCCCGCAAGCCAACCCCATTCCCGATTCACCCATGCCGTGAGGGCACGACAAATTCAGTTCTAAGGCGTCTGCGCCAGCCCTCTCTGCCTTCGAAGATAATTCACGCCAATCATCTTCATCGTACGCACACATTATACTGGCGATCAATATCTAATAGTAAATTAAATTTATTTAGAGTTGTGAAGAGATTTTTTGGGGCTTAAGCGAATTAGTGAATTACCTTCGTGGGAAAATCTTGCTTCAGTTCTTTGATGCACTGCAACCAGTAAGTGTCGTACTTCTCGGAAATCAGTTCGATGTTCAAGAAAGAACCCTGCTGGGGGCCGAAATTCTGGCCTGATGTCACGCCCCGAATGATGCGTGGCGAAACATTGGTTACTATATCCTATAGGGGGCGCAAGGAAGATTAAATCGAGTGTCGAGAGGCGGGAGTGTTGTTACCTTTGCTAATGAGAAGGTTTTGGTAACCGCAAAACCCCAACCCTGTTCGAAGCTCCTCCTGATCATCGCCCCGTTTGTAGTGGGGGGAGCTGACGCTAATCCAAACGGGTTTTCGAATTTCAACCCGCACATTTCGACGGATAAATCGACGTCGTCAATTTCTGTGTGGAACAGAGGTAATTGGGGGGATGACGATGACGGATCTAAACCCTCCAAGTGACAGTGCATGAACCAGGCGGCTGTTTTGCCGTCGTTCACAGATTCCACGGTGGTTTCAGCGACGCCCGCCACGTCACCACCACACCAGACAAGCGGATGCGACGTAAGCATGGTCTCACGGTCCACCTCCGGTAGGTTATTGCTCCTCAACTTTAGCGGATTAAGCGCTTGTATAACTGAAAGAACTTTTTCGTATTACTTCGGCACGCTTGGATTTTCGTTTTTTTTGTTACCATCATCGTCGTAAAGACCGGATCCGAAGGCTGAAATCAAGTGGTTGGCTTTTATGGTCGCAAGCTGTTCGTCATCCTCAATCCATCGGCCGTCTTCCGCTTGTTCCGTGCGCTTGAACGTCACAGCCCAAATTCGTCCATCCTTCAGCTCAACTTTGTGGGGGGAAAGAAACCCGACCAATTCGCACCTTTCTTCAACAGCTACCGAAACCTACAAGGCGAAGCTCACATCAGGAGGAATAAATTGCAGGAGGGCGTTTACCTCTTCCGGAACCGCCCTGATGTTGGTGAACCCCCTGCGAAAGACGATGAATACTTTCCTCGCCCCGCAACGCAGGGCGGACGTGGCACAATCGAAAGCCGTATCCCCAGCGCCAAGGACGATGACGTTACCGTGCAATTTGGGCAGAGTAAAGGAGGTTGATTTGCAGGGGCACATCCCAAATTTGCTGGCCTTGGCTACCGCAGGCAAGAAGTCCTTGGAAGTGTAAAATCCCATTTCCCGAGTCAACCCTTCAAACACTCCGGCGATTTTGGGCTGAGGAAGACCTATGCCAATGAATACGGCATGGGCGCCTTCATCTAGCAATTTCTGAATCGTCAAATCCCCGAGCGAAAGTGTTCGCCCAGTTTCGATTTTAACCCCCAGGTCTTCGACCAGTTTGATTTCGAAGTTGACCACGGAGAGGGGAAGGCGGTATTGCGGGATTTCCGAGGCGCTTAAAACAATGATTACCATTAAGCATCGGCCCCTTTCGCCGTCTGTTCCTGTACCTACCTTAAACCCCCCAAGTATTTTTGTTTCTCGTAAATTGTGACGTCGTCGTATCCCAATCGCCCCAGGAAGGTGGCGCAGGAGAGCGAAGCCGGACCAGCCCCGAGCAATACGATTTTGCTGTTGTGATTTTTAGGGGTGGGGGTTTTGGGATCGCGGATCTGCCTGACCCCCATTTTACTGAAGACCTAAAGTTTTCGGGGGTTTTTAATGAGGCGAGCTCAAGTAAATTTGGTGGACGTACTTCCGTTGCAAACTGTTGCAAGCCCCCGATGTTAATGGGACCTTCCTCGGTGGCCTGCAGGTTACAACCACCCACGCATAAGTCGCTGGTGGGACAGACCATGCCGCAGGTGATTCCCAGGGGGTTATCCGAGAAAATTGTCTTTGCTGCTCCGTAATAATTCTGAAACGCACGAATGGTTCTCGGTTCTCAAACAGAAAAAAAATTTGGTTTTGTGGATACCTTATTGGCGATGCTGGTGATGAAAGATTTAATGTCCAGCTGAGTGGGGCAGGATTTTTGACAGGGGGCGTCGGCGCATTTCAAGCATCTCGCCGCTTCTTTAAGGGCCCCCCTCTCGGAGAGCGTCGTCGGTTTGACGTCGGAAAAATCGTTTTCCAAACTGGCGCAAGTCTGAAACGGAAAACTGAGTAACGCAGGGTTTCTTGTGTTGCCTACACTTACATTGCATGTTTTGTCTGCGTTTCTCTTCCAGTGTTGCTTGTTCTTTTTCGTTGCGCTTGAGGGAAGCACCCTCGAGAATTTTTGAACTCTTGGATTTAACGTAAGAATGTTCTAGGAATTGTAGATAAAATGACTATCACGATTACTAAGATAAGCAAAGTAGAAAGTAAAAAGGAAATTTTCTCTGACCAGAAAGCAATTATGTTATGTTACATGAAAAGAAAGTTTTCTTACCTCTATGTCAGGTAAATCGATGGTAACCTTCGCCATGGTAAAACTCACTGATTTTGACCCACAGCCTGTTCGAGAAGTCGCTGACGACTGATTTTGATTATGAGAGATTTTATCGTTTGTAAACACTTATGTGAACAAGGTCACTTAATGAGCACACACACACACAGTCATGCTTACGATTGTTTGAAACCAGAAATGCATCAGGCTACGTCGAAGGTATGGTTACAATAAAGTGCAAAGTTTCGTCTGTGCATACATGTTTGTTTATAAATAAATTGCTTCATTGTTATAACTAGTAATAAATGAAATAGTTACGTGCATTGGTCCTCGTAAGTATCTGCTAATAAATTATCAAAAATTTGGGTTATTTTTAGCTCGACGAATATAAAAAGTTTTGTGAAAAAAATACTCAATCGATTAGATAACTTCGTTGTGGAAGCATTTGCCGATTAAATAACAGAAATTGCACATACGTACTAACTAACTACTTATTGAATTATTAACTTAGTAATTAACGATTAAAATTTCGGCGAAAAATTGCAGCCTTTTATTATTATCAGAGTGAGGACGGTTTAAGGTGCAAGGCAAGTGCAAATTGCAGTGGTACTTATTGTCATTAGTAGTACGTGAGAGATCCACTGTTGTGCGCTCATACAGATGACATTGCCTTCTTTTCTAAGCCCTTTAATTATTACATGTACATCGAGACTTATTGACGACAGTTTTGTAACCCTTACTGCCAGGATCAACAAGGGCGTCATTAGTAGTACGTGCTCGCTCTTACACTGTGTATGAGGTGTACGACTGGTGGCCTAACTACAACGACTTTTGAATAATTCCGTGTGAAAAGGAAAAAAAGAACAGAAATAAATATAAATATACGAGATCAAAATATATGTATTGGTACAAAAATTATAAATTTCAGTTTTCGAAAGCTCTGGACGAGTCGAGTTTCTTTGCAGACGTACTCGTCTTATTTTCTATCGCTTTTATATCGGAGACGTCCGTCTTCTTTTCGTCCGGTTTAGGATCACACGATGATCTGGACGTGTTCTTCCAGGATTCCTTCCTGTCCGCTAACGTCTTCACTTCCACCATTTCCGACGGCTTGGCGGAAAGCGTTTCGCCTTTCGTGTTAAATAAACTCGTTGTTTGACGTACATCTTGTTTGGACCGTAGACAAAACGATCCCGATTTTAAAGGTACTGTGGTCTCGTCATTCTCCTTCGTGGTTAATGACCGTACGTCTTCCTTGGACTGCGGATTAAACGACCTCGATGATGTCAAAGCTATGGCCTCGTCGTTTTCCTTCGTACCTAACCCGACGTCTTTCTTCAATTCCGAGCCAGATTTCAATGGTATGGTTTCATTGCCAGCTTTCGTGAGAAATGACCCCGACTTTTGACGTACGTCTTGCTTTGACTGCGTACTAAACGACCCCAACTTTGAAGGTATGGCCTCCGCGTTCTCCTTCGTGACGAAAGACCCGCCCGACTTTTGGCGTACGTCTTGCTTAGACTGCGGACAAAACGACCTCGACTTCAAAGGATTTGTGTCGCCGTCCACTTCTATCTTAAACGACGCCGATTTTCGTGGTACGTCTTCCTTCGATTGAGAACCAAACGACCTCGACTTCAAGGCGACGATCTCGTCGTCCTCTTTCGTTTTAAATGACCCCGATTTTCGATGTGCGTCTTCCTTCGATTGCGTAACAATCAAATCGCCCTCCTTCATGATGGAAGACCCCGACTTTCGGCGCACGTCTTCCTTCAACGGATGCGAATCAAACGACCCCGTGGCCACATCGTTACCCTTCGCATTAAATGACCTCGATTTTTTACTCGCTTCGCTTTCACCAATCGTCCCCAACTTCCAAGGTACAGTCTTGTCATTGGACTTCCGTTCTTTCTGTTTCTTTCGCTCCTCGGCTATTTTCAGCAAGTGCCCCGATGCTCCGAATATCGCTTCCTGAATCGACTTCTGCTTGGAGCTGATTGCATCCCTGGATTTCACAGAGTGCAAAGATTTATGCTTCTTTAGGGGCCGCTTCCCCAAAGACCCAGGTGAGCCGGTGGAATCCAGTTCTCGAACGGTCGACTTCAGCGAAGCCTGCACGCTCTTGTCCGACGACTTCCTCTTCGGCCTCTTGGATTTGGAAGGGGTCAAATGGCATTCGCAGCTTTCGTCCTTGGGGGGTTGTCTTCCCAGTTCGGTTTCGTGAAGGCCATCGGAGGTTTCCTTGACCTTCAATTTTTTGTGCAGGTCGTACAAGAGGAAACACAACGTGAGGAGGCTTACGACAAGCGCCACAATCGCAATCTAAAAGTGGAGAAAAACAGAAGTCTTTGCATAAAAAGAAACACTTGCCAAAAAGTTTTTAACAAAATAGGAAAGGCGAAAGGGCGCAGGAATTTTCTTATAGTTTCGTGGAGAAGATGATTTAGTGGTGAGTTCCAAAATAAAAGCAAATACGCAAATAAGTCAGGTTTTGTTTGTTTCATTTACGACATTCGTTTTTTGTCGCTTGTAATTTTTTTTTAACCAAGTACTTGGATTGCATAAATGATCCCTTACTTCTTTTAAAAAAAAAGAGATACATAAAACATAAAAAGTATACGTGTATTGACAAAATAAAAGTTACATAAAGTGCTGGGCGAGCCACAGATCGTGAATGAAGTCTACCGTTTCGTCGCAGCCGAACTCGACCTCTTCTGATTTCTTTTGTTTTTCTCATCAGCAACGTTCGATTTGCTTCCCGTTTTCTTCTTTGCGAGTTTGTGACCGTTCGATGATTTTGATTTGACAGCGTTAATTTTCCAAGTTTCTTGCCCCCCAACCGCCTTCATCTTCATTTCAACCTGCTGGATCAGCCCGGCGGTAAACGAACCCTCTCTCCACGGTATGGGTTCGTCTCCTCTCTTCGGCTTCGAAGCCAAACTCCACGGTATGATTTCGTCTTCTTTCTTCGGCGTCGAACCAAACAACTCCAACCTCCAAGGTTTATCTTCGTCGACCTCCTTCGTAACAAGCGACCCCGATTTTTGACCTAGGTTTTGATTCGACGGCGACCCAGACAATTCCAACTTCGAAGGTACGTCCTCCTCGTCCTCTCCCTTTGCGTCTGGACCAAACGACTCCGGCCTTGAAGGTATGTCTCCCTCTCGGCACTTCTCTTGTTCACATTTCTTGCGCAGCTTAGATGTGTCTGCGGATGCCACACAAGGCAGGGGTTTGTGCCACTTAAAATTTTGCGCGCATTTATTCAATTCTCTCTTCGACTTCGATTTCATGGCTGTAGAAGGAATCCAACAGGCTTTACAAGGTCCAACATGCATTGCCAGTTCCGTTTCGTGAAGGGCATTAGAGTTTTCCAAGACCTTCAGGTGTCTGTACATGCCGTACAAGACGAGGCATAACACGAGTAGGGTTATGGCAAGCGCCACAAGTGAAATCTAAAAGTGGAGAAAAACACAAGTCTTTACATAAAAAAAAACAAAAAATTTAAAAAGAAAATAGGAAAGGCAAAAGGATGGAAGAATTTTCTCATAGTTTCATGCAGGAGATGAGTTGGTGGTGAGTCCCAAAAAAAATAAATAAATAAATAAAAGCAAATACGCAAACACCTCAGTTTTTGTATAATTTACGATCTTTGTCTTTAGTAATCGGTAATTATTTATTTTATCCAAGTACTTGGATTACGTATAAATAATTCCCCCTTACTTCTTTAAAAAAAAGAGATACATAGAATTTGAAAAAATATACATATATTGATATAAAAATTACATATTCCACTTTTCGAAAGTACTGGGCGAGCCGCAGACCGTGGACGAAGACTCGCGTTTCATCCCAGGTGAACTCGACGTCTTCTTATTTTTTTTCGTTTTCGCATCAGCAACGTTCGATTTGCTCCCCGTTTTCTTTTTGTCGAGTTTGTGACCATTCGATGACTTTGATTTGACAGCATTAATTTTCCAAGTTTCTTCCCCCCCAACCGCTTTCATCTTCATTTCTACCTGTTGAGCCGGCCTGGTGGAAAACGAGCCCATCCTCCACGGTATGAGCTCATGTTCTTCCTTCGGCCTCGAGTCAAACGACCCCAACCTCCAAGGCGTGCCTTTTTCGTCCTCGTTCCTGATACGCGACCCTGATTTTCGACGTAAGTTTTGATTCGAAGGAGGACCAAACGACCCCAACTTCCAAGGTACGTCCCCGTCGTCCTTTTCCCTTGCGTCTGGACCAAACGACCCCAGCCTCCAAGGTATCTTTCCGTCTTGGCCGTTCTCTTCTTTATATTTCGGTATCTTTTCGTCTTTGGACTTCTCTTCTTCACAAGGCGGTTTGTGCTTCTTTGTAGTTTGCACGCATCTATTAGATTTTTTCCTCGACTTCTTGCCTTCGGAAGGCATCCAACAGGCATCACAGGGTAAACCATTCTGTCCAAGTTCGGTTTCATGAAGGGCATTAGAGTTTTCCATGACCTTCAGGCGTCTGTACATGCCGTACAAGAGGAGGCACAACGCGAGTAGGGTTACGGCAAGCGCCACAACTGCAATCTAAAAGTGGAGAAAATCAAATTTGGTTTGTACTTAAGACCCACAATCGTCAAAAAAAAAAAATTAAAATAACAATCGGTTAAAGCAGGCGAAAAGTTTGCAATTTTTAAACCTGTTTTGAAAGCTATTTAAAAAACGAGAGGCGAAAGAAAATTCTTGCAGTTTTGAAGATGAAGATGAGCGAGCAACAAGAGGAAAGAAAAAAAGTTTCGTACTCCTTACTTTTATTAAAAAAGAAAACAAACTAAAGCAAATTTTTCATTCTTCAAAAATCAGCTACAAATTAATTTTGGCGGGCGGAAGTTAAGAAATTTAAAACTTTCAGCTTCATTCCGAAGTTCCCCGAACGTCTTGTGCAGGCTTGGCCTTCGGCCCAAATGTGCCCAATTTCCATGGCACTTGCTTGCGCGCCTTCTTAATCTTTTTGGGCCTTGGACTGAATGTCCCGAGTTTCCAGGTGGGTTTTTCCGAGTCTCCACGTGATTTGGACCTTGGAGAAAACGTCCCCAACTTCCACGGCGTCTTCTCTTTTTTGGTCTTCACACCACCATCCACTTGGCAAGCGACTTCCGCGTTTTTCGCAGCCGCTTGTTTGAAATCACCTTGCGACCTTCGCGTTTTCGGGTTGAAAACACCTTCGTTCTGCTCGGATACCATCGCGTTTGCGTTCCAAACTGGGATCGGGGGATTTTCGCCCGCCTCCTTCACCGGATTATTCTGTGACTTGAAGCTCGTCGTGGCGCAGTAAGTGGTTTTGATTGGCTCCGAGTATTTGCCGTCGACTTTGTTTCGCTTTCGCTTCATCTCCTTGGTGACGGAGGTGGATTCGTGGAGTTTCGAGCAGTATTTGGCGGTTTCGACGTCTGCCTCTTTGGCACTGCCGCTCTTCTGCATTTTCAAGCACTTGTACAAGTTGTACAATATGAGAGAGAACGAAACGACACTCATGGCAGTGGCTACGGTCACGACGATCTAGAATCAAACAAAGAGTTACTTCAATTTTGGACGAGTTGAATGAAGACAACTTACGTTTCCGTGCTGGTTCAAAAATGTTGGTAGCCTTTGGTGTTGTCACCGACGCAGCCAGGGTGGGTTTAATAAATGCATGACCTCGCAAACCTTCGTTATTACCTACCTAGTACAGTGGCCTATGAATATCAGACATTTTGGGTTATTTTCTAACATCAAAAGTTGGACTTAAACACGACCTTGGCTGCGACGCGACCTTGGCTATACCAACAATTTTTTTTATGAAAAAAAAGAAACGCAAGTTGTTTCATTGTTCGCCAAGGAATTTTCTAAAACATACTGACACTGACTTGGTTCAGTACCTTCCAAGAACAAGAAGAGGAAGAAGAAGAAGAAGAAAAAAGACAAGCTCACATTTAAGCTGCAAAACTGTCCGATATTCATAACTCACTCGGCTTCATGGATCTTGTTTAATGTGAAATTCACAAATAAAAATATGACACAATAAAAATAGTAGGTATATTATAAAAATAAATTGTAAAAAAAAAAACTAACAATAAAATTAAAAGGTCGGATCTTATACAGCACGGCTGAAAGTGACGTTGGATTTCACGCAAGACTTCGTTGTCTTCATCGACTGCTTTGACTTGCCCGAACTGTCTGAGGCCTTGCTCCTCGCGTCCTGTACCTTCGATTTGGACGCGCAAGCGTACGTGCCGAATTTCCAGGGATGCTCGGCCTTATCCTCCTTCGGCCCAAAAGTGCCTAGCTTCCAATCCGGCGTTTTCGGTCGTTTGGGTTTCTTCTCCGCGTACCTCCGAGAGCTATCCCCAAACGTGCCCAGCTTCCAGGAGGCCTTGTCGCACTCGAGGGGTTCCCCGTAAGTCCCCAGTTTCCAAGCCACGGGCTCCGCCGGAGGTATCTGGCTCTTCTTTTTCTTCACCCAGGGGAAAATGCGATGAGAATTTGGTTAGGTCAGAAATGATTTGCGTTTACCTCTTTCGCCTTGGCCGAATCGGTTTTTTTGGCCTTTACGGTTTCCTTGGATGACTGGGATTTTTTGGGGGCCGAAGTTTTCGACGGGGTGGATTTGACCGACGACGTTTTCGATCGGCTGGAGGACTTCGATTCAATGGAGGATCTCGACTCCCTGGGGGAGGGGCAGATGCACACCAACTTTTTGCTTTTGCTCTTGGCCGCTTCCGTATCCGCTTCGTCTTCGTGCTGCTTTCTCGACGCTTCGAACGACTTTAGGCACTTATATAAATGATAGAGGATAAAGGATAATATAACGACTATCATCGCTACTGCAACGGCTGCGATCTATAACAGCGTAAACATGAAGGGGATCGATCATTGTATGGATTAACGAGACCAAAATTGGACGCAGCGTACAGACCAGGCATATAAATACGATTTACTTACTTTTGTTAAAGTTTCACGACACTACTTGATTGATTTTCAAATCAAACTATCTTTTTGCTAAAACCTTCCCAAGATTCAGCTCTTCAGAGCTTTTCGGTAATTAGTTTTCTTAATACTGTGACTTCAGAAATAGTTCAGAACCCCTTGACTGGCGTACATAGGCAACCAAACATACATGTTTGTATGCCAGAATGTATACAATGTGAAGATCACGTGACCCTCAACTACGTATTTCTGAAGACGTTTTTATTTCATTTAGAATGACTAAACCCTCCCTCCTAGATCAAGAAAAAAAAACTTTTTATTGGACTTGTTCGATTTTACGTTTATTCCCAATTACGAAAACAACCGCCCTTAAATAAATTAACCCGTAAAGTGAACCTGTGTTTACAAAACTGGGCCAAAATCTCCCTCTTCCCTTTGAGGGCGGCTCATTTCAATGCATTTCCAAAATAAAGACAAATTGTCAGTCGAAAAATGCAAACACTAGACATTCAAAACTGATGTAGTGTCAGTGTCAGCAAGAAATGAAAAGAAAAAAAAACGAGGGCGAAATACATACCCAAAACATATAAAAACTGTGGTTTCAGTATCAATCCGGGGGTGAGGCTCAAATGAAATGTAGCATGACAGAATTGACAGATGTCGCGGGGGCGAAATTCCGGGGGGTTATTTCGCCTGACAAATTGTATTTGGCCTTCTTCTATTCTTCTTTCTCATGTAGGAAGTGCCAAAGTAAACTTTCCCAATTTTTCGCTGCGAGAAATGACAGTCGACAGAATTGATATTAACAAACAACTGAACGTCACGTGTAAACAATGAATCTTATTGGACGGTCACGCTTGCTTTTTAAAAACCCAATCCAAAGCGTTATTCATATTCCTGGTCTGTATGCAACCTCCTCGACACAACCACAAGACAAAATTGTACATACCGCAATGAAGAAAGCTACGAATGTTACCATTGATCGGTTCGAGTCGTACCAGCTCACCCTTTCAATGTTGCACATGTGATAGACGAAGAGGGTGGGTTCAATGTCGAAGGGCTCGGAGTCCCACCCGGGGAAACAATCGCACACGCCGGTTTCGTTGTTCATCTTACCAAAATGGCAGTTTAGTGTGGTCTGAAATACCGTTTGGGGATTAGTTACCACCCCCTCGTTGGTGGCGATATCAACCTCACCAGCAACGCGGAAAATTTGTTACCCTCTTGAGTCATCTCTTCGAATTTATTCTCCAAGGGCGTTATATCCGACTTGACGATGCACCTCTCCAAATCCAGGCATTTGTTCGTTATGGGGGAATAACCCTAAGAACAAATCAGTCGTTTAGATGGGGAGACGGGAAGAGCGCAAACGGGCTACGCACGACATCCGGCAGTTTCTTATCGACGTCGTAAATACATTTGGGCACCTTTTGGCACCTCAACCAGCGATGGTTGAAGTAGCTTCTGGTGCCGACGTACTTCATGTGACAGTCCACAGGTTCACAGTGCTTAAGAGGATCCAAGTCGACACTCTGACACACGCTCATTTCTTTCCGCTTGTAATAACCTGGCGGGGGAATCCCCAGTTCACTTTAATAACACTTCCCACAAAAAAAACGAGTTTACCTTTCAGATGGTAAGGTACCGGTTGGGTTTTGCTGATGATCGTATTGAACGAAACGTTGGTCTTCTTCTCCAAGAGCTGATGGGCGTCGGTTTCGAATCGAATCGCAATGATGCAGTACCCTTTCCGATTGTGCAGATACTACAACCAAAATTGGGGGGCGGGAGGGGGTAATTTCGAGAGGAACTCTTACCATGTTGGGGTAAAGTAGCGTAATATTCTTCGAGCACTTCGGTTTCAAGTAGCCCATGTCTCCTCCGATGAGCTGCATTATCTCGCAGTCCCTGTCGGCCACGTCGACCTCCTCCACGCACTTGACCATCTTCACCGCCACGTGGTAGCGACAGTTGTCCGAATTGTGCAGCTCGATGTCTGCAACGTCACCAAAAACCATTGAGGCTCAACTTTGGCTTGCGCCTAGCTTTTTTTACTTACAGAAAATCATTCCGATGTCGTCCCTGCTTATGGCTGCCATGTTGGCATCCTGAAAACGAAGGAGGAGGGCTTTTTGAGGCAAGGGGCGCGCCGAGTTTGCGGTGTCTTACCTTGATGACGAGTTTACCTTTGATTAGTATCGTGCATGTTATGAGTAAAAATAAAACATGCATGTATTTGTCTTTGACATAGGTATTAGCATTTGTGACATTTGATTTGACAGGTTTACGGTGGCACTTAAGGCCAACTTGATTTTGTCAAAAACCAGGCTGAGTTGGTGGACATTACTGAAATCGGCGACCGACGCGACAAACGCTACTGGAGATTCTGATTTAAAGAAGACTTTCCAATTGTTTGGTTCAGAAAACAAAGAAGGCGCAACGATCTGGAGGAGTGTAGGATAAATAGGGGAAGAAGGAGATTCTTTCCATTTTGGTATCTAAAGGACAGCCCGAGCCTATATGATTGTAAGGTGGATTACGATGAATGCAGCGACGATGATCGGTAAAAGAAAATAAAGAACGCAGAATCGGATTAGAATGATGATAGCTAAGGAAAACCCTCCTCAATGTTATTTCAAAGCATTTCATCCTGGATAGGGGTTAGCTCATAGCAATTGCCACCTCCCTGTGCACTGGCAAGATATTGTGCCGTTGAAATTAACTTCGGCACAATGCCAGCAGCTTAATCGTGACGGGCGTGAGAACTAATATACGCGAAAAATGAAGCCACTTAATTTTAACTAAGAAAGGAATCCTCAGTTTATATGCAAAGCTTACATCATTACTCGTACATAAAATAAATTGCAAAAGCCGTTAACACGACGTAACTACGTTGGTTTACTTCGGAGTGCAAACAACGCGCAAGAGTTTCATTTGAAACAAAATAGCTGTAACAAAAGACAATTACATAAAAGGCTCTTCCGCGCACAATTCGCTAAAGGTTGACTCAACAGATTCACTGTTACGTAATTGCATCATCAACGCAAGTACGGAAAACAACTCTAGACCAAGCTTGGCCAAAAACTGCGTCATGTAATAAAGATTGGATCCTCTCAGTTGTTACGTGGGGTTGTCTTTTGCACGGCCTCTAAAGTTTCGTACAAGCCAGGGTTGATCTGGCACGTCGGTGGTCTTGAAGACTCGAAGATTTCGCAACCGAGCTCTCAGGACTCGTATTAGCACCAGTAAGCCTGTTTATAAACGTAAACTAGGGCCAAAACCCAAAATTAGAAGTACCTCGCTGTACTAGGAGCCTGTTTATTAACTCGGACCAAAACTACTAGTTAAAGATTAACCCGCGAACGAGGATTAAGCAATACTAGAACAAATCTAATCGTGTGTGCGCCACGACGCCAACGCGACGCTGGGGGCACTTGATAAAATCTGGCCTTAACCGCAGCATACGATGCCTCCCTAAGGTCATCGCCGAAAACGAAAATGTGTTCCACCTTCCCCCTGGGACGTGGACACTCAACCCCTCCTACTACACAGCATGAAACGGCCGGCACTCCTTTGTAATTTGCCTACAAAGAAAACCGACGCAGGTGTTTGCTATTAAAACGCAAGTAAAACCCATAAAACTCAAAAGGGAAATTCTTAACATTCACGGACATATTCTTTGTTGATGACAATTGCTACACAATAATGCGTTATGGTATTAATAATTTGCCGCAGCAAAAAGTGCTTACTTGAAACGGCTTCCTTTGAAATTTGCCACCGACTCTGAAGCTGTTCCGGTTCCTCGTCGAGACAACTCCGAAAAACATTTTCTTAAAACAATTTAGTTGGAAAATGCATTCACTTTCCCTTTCGCAATTGTTGTCGATTCGTCGATTGTTTTTTGGTAAAGGGTGGTGGAACGCTGAGAAAAAAAACCCGCGTTTAAATTTAATACAAAAACTACAAGATCGACCGCGAGGAGGGGAAGGAGAGACGTTCAGTTAATTGTGCAAATAAGAGACGCATCGCTTTTGAATCTTGATCTTGTAACTTAAGAACGCGTTCGTCGACTGTTTTTTGGTAAAAGGCTTTGGAGAGCTGAGAAGAAGCCCTGTGAATCCCAGGCTTAAATTTAAACCAAAAATTACAAACACGATCGTGAGGGGAGGGAGAGACGTCCATTTAATTGAGCAAACAAAAAACGCGGCGCCTATGAATCTTGATTGTAACTTAAGAACGCGTTCGTCGATTGTTTTTTGGTAAAAGGCTTTGGAGAGCTGAGAAGAAGCTCTGTGAATCCCAGGCTTAAATTTAAACCAAAAATTACGAGCACGATCGTGAGGGGAGGGAGAGACGTCCATTTAATTGAGCAAATAAAAAACGCGGCGCCTTTGAATTTTGATTGTAATTCAAGAATTCGTCGATTGTTTTTTCTTTTTGGTTAAAAGCGTTGGCTAGCTGGAAGAGAGCACTTTAAATCCTCCGCTTACAATTAGTTGAAAAATTACAAGCCCCGAAGAACAAATTTATTTGGAAAATGAACCAACTTCCCTTTTGGTGGATGTTGCCTACCCGCAGTAAATCATCACGAGCCGCCACTGGATAAACTGAAGACCTTCTTAAAGAAGGGCGCACAATATGTAATTTGCATTAAATTTTAATGTAGAACGTTAGTCACGTACAGAAACACACTCGATAAGTGAAGTTTTGAACCGTAACACCGTACAGTGGGTCCTTTGGAGGATGGGAGGACGTACCCTACGAAGTGAATCATTACTACTTACTTGACAGTTTAAGAGGATATTTTGAGGTTTTCAACAAGTCCTGCAGCAGATTCGTCAATCCATAAAGAACAGTTAAAGATAAAGAAGATTGATTCGTCCTTTTTTGAATTTCTGTGCATTTGAAACGCTGCGAGGTCGTAAAAATATTGCTAAACGTCCGTGCGATTCATGTGGAATAGCGGTAATTGACGGTGTACGCAGGGCGTTAGCGTCAACGCCTCTTTGATTAGAGAGACCTTTAACAACCTTGCTGGTACTGTGGCGCAAATGTACCTAATTAAAGAGTGAAGTGGAAGGGGGTAAAAATGAACGAATAAATGACAAACCCACTTTATATTTGAATATATTTAGTTTATTTGTTTTTGTATAAACAATATTGCACCATCATATCTATATATATAATACAATAAGCCAATCTGTGATACAATAACATCATCTGAAGCAAGAGGTATGCGCGAGTATAGAGCTTAGCTATTAATAGCGGAGAGGCTGTGAGAGACACTACAATGAATAATAATAATAATGATCGTAATAATAATAATAAGACGTCGAATGACTGCCGCTAAAGGGGCAAACTACGAGAGGGCAGTGTCCGAAATGAACTATACAAGGGAGATAAGGTCAGAGCCGGACTGCGTCGAGAACGTCACCGGCGAAGGATGCGCGCTCTCCTCTCACGAACTTATTGTTTATTTTATTTTTATAAAACTTTTATATCACAAGACTACATACAATACTTAATTAAGTACATAACATTATTAAAATACGTCAGTTCCGATTTGAAAGATGCTCCGATGCTTTTTCTCTCTCTTTATCTCTTCCTATCTCGTTTTGTTCGCCTATGTGTACACGGCGAACTGATTTCTCTTCTCGTTTATGATCATCATCATCGAGCGATGTGTAAATGTAAATTTAGCACTTGGTACGAACAACAAATGTTTTAGTTCTACGTGTGTGGGTGTATGTATATAAATAATATACAAAATATTTTTGCGAAACGATCCAAACTTACTCGCGCTTGCGAGAGAAAATCTGAATCTCCGGGGGCTATATACTTAGATCATCCCTTCTTTTTTTAAACAAAAACAAAAATCTGAGCGTTCCAAACGAATGAGAACGATTGATATTTTTTGTTTTGGGGTGGGGGACGTCCGCGTAATCCCGCCGCGCATCAACGAAAATCCATACAAAATACAAACATCTTCATTAGTCAAACGATTTGATATATTATGTATATATAATTTTTTTTTTTGGTTTGTTTCTTCTTAGTTTTGTCGAGGGTTGTCGTTAACTACAAGGTTCAATGGAACTTAAGCGTGGTCCAGACTATCGCGCTGGGGTGCGTCAGCGCTCCTATTTCGCAGTTGACCGTTCGCGTCCTTCCGTTCACCACGAAGAGGGCTTCGCTCGCAGGGGTCACCATGTACTGTCCGAACAAACCTGGAAAGATTAACGCAAGAAAATCGATAAAATAATAACTCAAGGGATGTCATTGGTGAAACCCTAATTTGGAAACAGGTGAGGTGGGCGTTACTTGGCGATAAAGTAAGGAGAACGCACTTTTTAATTGGTTGTTTTCGGATTGGGGAAACAGAAGTGAGCCTCACCAACTAGCTTTGAAGAAATTTTTTTATCTTTCCGAATCTACTATTCAAAGATGTTGGTTTGGTCATTGCTGTGTCCCTAATTTGGAAGGAAGTGAGATGGGCGTTACTTGGCGATAATATATGAAGAGCGAGCTTTTTAATTGGTTGCTCTGGGATTGGGGGAAACAGAAGTGAGCGTCATCGTTTAGCTTCGTAAGTTGGTCTGTCGAGAATTTTTTTTTTGTCTTTCCAAAACTGTAATTCAAGGATGTTAGTTAGTCATTGGTGAATCCCTAATTTGGACGGAAGTGGGATGCGCGTTACTTGGAGATAATGTATGGAGAACGCGCTTTTTAATTGGCTGGTTTTGGAATTGGGGGAAACACAAGTGGGTATCACCATTTAGCTTCGTAAGTTGGTCTATCGAGACAATTTTTTTGTCTTTCCAAAACTGTAATTCAAGTATGTTAGTTAGTCATTGGTGAATCTCTAATTTGAACGGAAGTGAGATGGGCGTTACTTGGAGATAATGTATGGAGAACGCGCTCTTTAATTGGCTAGTTTTGGAATTGGGGGAAACAAAAGTGGGCGTCACCATTTAGATTCGTAAGTTGGTCTATCGAGAAAACTTTTAGTCTTTCCGAAACTACAAGTAAAGGATGTTCGCTAGTCATTGGGGAATCCTTAACTTGGAGGGAAGTGAGGTGGGCGTTACTTGGCGACTATGTAGAAAGAACGCGCTTCTCAATTGGTTGTTTTGGGATCGGGGGAAACCCAAGTGGGCGTCACCATTTAGCTTCGTAAGTTGGTCTATCGAGAATTTTTTTTTTGTTTTTCCGACACTACAGTTCAGGAATCTTAGTTAGGCCTTTGTTGAATCCCTAATTTGGAAGGAAATGAGGTGGGAGTTTCTTGACGACATTGTATGAATAAATTACGTTTTTTTTAATTCCCTACATTTTTTTTTTTAATTTTAGAGTTTCTACTTTTAAGAGTATCAGAATTGGCAACACTGGCCTAAGCATAAAGTTGCAAAAGACCATAGATCGACAAATTCAAGAAACAGAGAATTAATTAGCCAATGATTTGAATATAAATAAAAAAAAAACTGTTTTTGCGTCAGAAAATATTAAATCATAGCCTTTCGAAAAGAAGACGCGATTATTCTAAACTTATTTCTGAGTCGGATTGTGTTTTGTTATTTTTTAAATTCTTATACGTCTTATGTTTTCGTTCTTAATTCGTTTTCTGACGCAAGAGTACAAATGAAAAGTTTTTTTTTTTGTTAAACCACGTTTTGCGTCTTGTGTATTTGTTAAACAAACGATCGTCTTTTGTTTTTACATTTGTGGATACGAATTCTTTTGGAATACGAAAAAAGGAGCAGGAATTCGATCGTCGTTCATCTGTTCTGCGTTTTCTGCAAATGGCCGGAAACATTAATAATTGACGCAAGAGTACAAACGAAAAGTTTTTTTTCTTTTATTGACGTTGACCCAATCGATGACCACGTTTTCTGTCTTGCACTTGTTAAACAATCGATCGTCTTTGTTTCGCCATTCACTTGTTCTTCGTTTTCTGTAATTTGCCGGACACATTAATACTTGACGGAAAAGTACAAAAGTCTTTTTTTTTGTTAAATCGTTGACCATGTTTGCGTCTTGCGCTTGTTAAACAATCGATCAATCGTCTTTTGTTTTGTTAGTTTTGTATGAATTGTTTTGTCCAAAAAATAGACAGAAATCCGGAAACATTAATAATTTACGCAAGAGTACAAACGAAAAGTTTTTTTTTTTTTGTTAAATCGTTGACCACGTTTTCTGTCTTGCTTTTGTTGTTAAAAAATCGATCGTCTTTTGTTTTTACATTTGTGGATACGAATTCTTTTGTAATACGAAAAACGGGCAGGAATCCGATCGTCATTCATTTGTTTTTTGTTTTCTGCAAATCGCAGGAAACATTAAT
Organism: Prosopocoilus inquinatus; assembly: GCA_036172665.1. Taxonomy (NCBI): domain Eukaryota; kingdom Metazoa; phylum Arthropoda; class Insecta; order Coleoptera; family Lucanidae; genus Prosopocoilus; species Prosopocoilus inquinatus. The sequence goes on from CM069873.1 coordinate 9,180,760, forward strand.
CGTCGCAAGAGTACAAACGAAAAATTTTTTTTTGTTTTGTTTAAATCGTTGACCCAATCGATGACCACGTTTTCTGTCTTGAGTTTGTTAAACAGTCGATCGTCTTTTGTTTTGTTAGTTTCGTATGAATTGTTTTGTCCAAAAAAAGGACAGAAATCCGGAAACATTAATAATTTACGGAAGAGTACAAACGAAAAGTTTTTTTTTTGTTTTGTTTAAATCGTTGACCCAATCTATGACCACGTTTTCTGTCTTGCGTTTGTTAAACAATCGATCGTCTTTTGTTTTTACATTTGTAGATACGTATTCTATTGTACGAAGAAGGGGCAGGAATCCAATTGTCGTTTACTTGTTCTTCGTTTTCTGGAATTTGCCGGAAACATTAATAATTGACGCAAGAGTACAAACGAAAAGTTTTTTTTTGTTTTTTTTTGGTAAATCGTTGACCATGTTTTGCGTCTGGTATTTGTTAAACAATCGATCGTCTTTTGTTTTGTTAGTTTTGTAGGAATTGTTTTGTTCAAGAAAAAGGACAGGAATACGGAAACATTAATAATTGACGCAAGAGTATGAAGTTTTTTTCTTTTTTTGTTAAATCGTTGAGCACGTTTTCTGTCTTGCATTTGTTAAACAATAGATAGATTGTCTTTTGTTTTGTTACTTTTGTATATGAATTGTTTTGTCCAAAAAAAGGACAGGAATCCGGAAACATTAATAAATTGACGCAGGAGTACGAAGTTTTTTCTTTTTTGTAAAATCGTCGAGCACGTTTTCTGTCTTGCATTTGTTAAACAATCGATCGATTGTCTTTTGTTTTGTAATTTTTGTATGCGTGGCTTTGTCCAAAAAAAGGATCCGGAAACATTAATAATCTTAATTGGTTGTTTTGGGACTGGCGGGGAAACATTACGCATCGAAAGTTGGTCTACCGAGGAAATTTATTCTTGTCTTTCCCCGACACCTGACGAAACTAAAATACTAAGGCAACATTTTTTTCTTAATGAAATTCCAAAGACCTTTAAGATAAGAGATGCGAATACGCCAATTTTCTGGATAGTTCTGTGGGGATTGGATTGGATGGAATGGCCAATAATAGCAAATTGGTCGGATTGGATTGGGTCGGTCAGATTGCTGCTGGAAGTATATTGGGTTGGATTAGACATTCGCTAATAAAACCAGATTGGGTTGGTCTTTTGCTAATTGCAGCAGAACCACTATTTCCAACTAATAAAACCTCCCCAGTGTTTGTATATTGATGCGTCCTATCTGCTAATTTTTATCCAATTCCATCCGGATCCATTTTAGATCTTTCATGATAATTTACCTGAACCACTTATAGGTCTATTGGTTTTCCCCCACTTCGTTAATTTGGGCGAAACCGCCTTTCCAACGCCTGTTATGATTTCGACTTTCCCTACAATTCCAAAAAAGAAATCCTTAATCCCTTTTTTGTTGTTTTAATTTTGTTTTGCTTACCCGTAAGCAAATTAAGGAAAAGAATGTCCTCTTTATCTTGGGCGCTGGCGTAGATGTCGTAGCTGTGCGTCGTCTGGCTCGGATAGAAGGTAACGTCGGAGATATTAAGGGTCGTCTTGACGTCGAACGAGAACATAAGGCCATTTGCTGAAGCAGATGCGAATCATCATATCAATTACCCCCCCGGCCTAATCGGGCGCTTGTATCTTACGTGTTATTTCCTGGACAATGAGAGTCGCCCCGCTCTCCGTCCGGTCCAGCGTGACCAATTTCCGGGAGTCCGGGGAAATGTACGGGATGCCGGGTAGGCTCGGCTTAGTGGCTATCACGGTGTCGGTAAGATAGTCGAGCAGTAATTGGCCGGCTGGTCGGCCTGTCACGGGCTCCAGGCATTCCATTATCACCAGACCATCTGAACGGACAAGGCGGTCATTAATATTCAAAACGCCCCCCCTTAAGGACAATGCGGTGTATTTCATTAGGGCCGTAATGGAATTGTAGTATCAGTTACTACATGACGCGTGAGACCATCGTTGCATAATCAAGAGAAGTCTAACTTACACAGAGCTGAAAACTGGACCTGCTCCGGTACGCAGTTGTATGGCGTCAAATCCACCGACCTTGTGTATCTCAGGTTGACAAGATCTAACTTGTACAACCCTCTTTGATTGGTGTGGGTCACGTAACCGTACTTGAAGCTATAGTGCGAAAGCTCCTGGCACAAGAAAAAAATGCTTTAGTTATTAAGGGGGAGGAGGAGCACAAAAAATTGCTTTAGTTATTAAAGGGGAGGAGTACAAAAAAAATTTGCTTTAGTTATTAAGGGGGAAGAGGAGCACAAAAACATTTGCTTTAGTTACTAAGGGGGAGGTGAGCACAAAAAAAATTGCTTTAGTTATTAAGGGGGAGGAGGAGCACAAAAACATTTGCTTTAGTTACTAAGGGGGAGGAGAAGGACAAAAAATTGCTTTAGTTATTAAAGGGGAGGAGGAGCACAAAAACATTTGCTTTAGTTACTAAGGGGGAGGAGAAGGACAAAAAATTGCTTTAGTTATTAAGGGGGAGGAGGAGCACAAAAACATTTGCTTTAGTTACTAAGGGGGAGGTGAAGCACAAAAAAAATGCTTTAGTTATAAGGGGAGAGGAGGAGATCGAGAAGTGGGGGGAAGAAATAATTGAAATCACCTGATTAGGGAAAGGAATGAATAGTCCCTTAACTAAATCAAACTGTCCGTCAATCGGTTCGGGATGTACGGTGTGATGCTTCCGCTTCTGTCCTGCATCTCGTATAACCTGAACAAAAAAAGAAAAAACACCCAAATTAATATTTTCGCACCCCCTATTCCCAGAGCGATCCATCTCCCTTATCACTATTAAAACGGAGAGCGCGCTTCCCCCCTCGGGGCAAACAAATTACGCCAACAATAGCTGAAAAATAGGCAACGTTATCGGCGCGTCCGCCTAAAAAGGCCCCGCGCGATAAATTACCCCCTCGCAGTTTGCGCGCGGTGGATGACACCGCCGGAAATGCCCGCTTTGTTTTGTTTAGCAGGGCGCATTAAGGCGAACAAATCTATTGATCTCGGAAATAGTAGTGTAAATGCCTGCTTGCTTTCATTTAAATTCTAATTCGGGCTCCACTCCGCGGAGGAAGACAATTAATCGCATCTGTTTTGTACGTAAGGGGAAAACCCCACGCCCCCTTCCTTCCTTACCTGAATGGTTTTGATTCCCGTGTTGTTCGTGGACCTCCAGTTGAGCAGCCAGACCTGGTCCAGGTGCGCCACGTAGTGAAGGTCGACGGGGAATTTGTCCGTGGCGACCACCTGAAAAATGCGTTTTGGAGACGGTTTACCTGGGGGGAAGGGTCATTTCTTACGTCAACGACGACCATTTGTATCTTCGATATGATTAATATCCGGTCGCGTTCTGGTTGGGTTGCGTAGACGTATCTATTGGCGACGTTGACCGCCTTTCCCCATGAACATCTCACACCTTTATCACCGCAGACGTATTCCTAAGCGAAAACCTCAAATCACTAAAATTAAACTTCACTTTTTTTTAAGTGGTTAGGTCACATCATCTCGATCATAAGCAATTTCTCGCGACCAACAAAAACCAGTTCGTTTACCACCCGCTAACAACCGCGCTCCGTTCATACTGTAACGTTAGATTTTTAGGGAAATGAGAACGATTTAAAAACCTCGGAAATGATTCAGAACACTTTTAAAAATTACGTGTCGCATTCGCTTACAAAAACACAAAGACAGCAAAGATTTTTTTAAGAAATGGGGTCGGCAACAACGCAGCATTATTGCACACTGCCATTGTTTTCATTTCAAAACTTTGTCAGGATCCAGTTCAGCGAGCGCACATCGACAAATTTTTGTATATGTATGCAATATGATGTAAACACAATTGAAGGATCTCCATTTTTACCGAAATTAAGTTATGTATTCAAGCAAGTCCAATAACATGGCGCCTCAACATCCAGCGCAAGATCAGGTGTCTGCGTTTTACAGTTTCAATCATAATTTGAAGAACTGTGTGTAACTGACGTGCTTTTTCGGACTAAAAGATTTCCGCCGTCGTCGCCATGAACCTTACCGGCGCCTTGCCTCGTTGTAAGCCATCAAGACATCTCTGCAACCTTGAGTCGGCCAGCCCTGAGGCATTGACAGTCACAACGACGATGAGACGGATCCCCTCAACACGCCCACTCGCACCTCAAGAGCCAACACGTTCGACCCGAGAAGGCCAAGAAACCCCCGAACGGACAAACCCGGAATTCCGAATTAGCGATTAAATTAATTCCATATAATAAAGAGATATTTTTGGTATCAGATTATTTCAAGCTCAAGCTCTACCTACGCCCCTAAAACTCCCGACGTGCGACACGACGCTCCAAAACTCGGAAGCGTAATAAGTAGAAGCCGCCACAAAATGTGACTTCTGGAGATTTTTTCGTGACATAGAAACGAAAAATTTCTTACAACTGAGAATTCGTGCGTTTAGACGGTCTGGTTCGGAATTTCGCACTTTGACGTATTAATTATTTCTATCGAGCGTCGAGAGACGTCGCGTCGCCAGGTCCGGGGAAAATATTACCCATGCCCTAAATTTTAGTGGAATAATAACGGGTTTCTGTGAATCCCCGGCCTGGAGAATTTTATTCCATCATTCCCCACCCTTCTCGACGTCAATGACCGGAAATATTTCGAGATGACGCTTTCATCAACTTTAGCTTATGACTCAACACGATTAGCATCCCTTTCATTAGGCGATATTTGGGGATACTTTTTCGTTTTTTATATTCGTGTGTATGTGGTGGTCATTATTTTGATAATGGAATTGGAATTAATTCCAAAAGAAAGATCGCATCGACATCTGTGATTAGATTACTTCAGTTCTTGCAAAAACGACCAAGCGTTCCACCGTCTCCCTGGGACGTGAACACACCGAAAACGAGGACAACCCCCCACCTCCCGCACAGCACGAAACGGCCGCACTCGTTTTTAATTTGCCGACAAAGGAACGGCGACGGAGGTGTTTGCTATTAAAACGCGAAGAAAACCAATAAAACTCAAAACGGAAATTCTTGATATTCACAGACATACTCTCTGATGACAGTTGGTGCGCAATATTGCGCCATATCGCCGGATATTAAGATATTAATAGCTAGCCGCATCAAAAAAAAAAAAAAAATTAAGGCGGATCCCTTTGAAATCTGCCGACAAAGACGCCGCTATGCAATTGCCCAAATGCTTTCGAAGTGAAACTGACAATCTTGGCTTATGACTCAAATCAATTAACATCCCTTTCTTTAAGTCATTTTCGGGAATCATTTTCTTTTTTAGAGTCACGTGTACGTGGTGGTCATTATTTTGGAACACTTGCAAGTAGAAACGTTTCTGAATATTAATTAATCAATCCCAATGCGCTGATCGTCAAGGCATCTGTTATTGGATTGCTTCGGTATTCGCAATCTTGAATTTGGTTTCGATCTATATAATACGCAGCAATTGGAAGTGAATTCGGGGCTAACGCATCATCTGCAGGACGAGATCCCAACACCGAATCAGTGACCTCTGACAGTCGTAAGCGATATTTTTACTTTTGTAATAATTGTTCATAGGATAATTTAATTACAATACGTAAATTGCTGTTTTGTGAAGACTTCTCCTACGTTTTAAAACCATTTGCCTGGGCGGTTTATTCTAAAAGCTGGAAGGAATAATCCGCCTCCGCCCCCATCTCCACTGAGCTGGCAGCAATAAAAGCATATTTCTGCTGCACTTCATTATCGACTCGTACAGGTAAGTTGTAGGACTGACCTTTAGCTTATTTCTGCTGCACTTGATTAACGACTCGAACAGGTAAGTTGTAGGACCAATCTTTGCAGCTCTACTAAATTTTTTACTAAAATTAAACTGTTTTTGCACCTCGCGTTTTAAATCAGTAAACGCTTGGTGAATTCTTGCAAGAAAGAAAGAAACTTATTTAGTATAATTCTGTGTCACCCAAAGTCAATGTAAATTGATCATGTTCAGACAAGCAGAAAATGAAGAAGATTCTTAAATTTCAATTACCTCTCGATCCCAAGGAACTGATCTAGATAGAGTTGTTATTAAAATATATGAAATAGATGAAGAAAAGCCTTTCGTTTAGGAGGGGCGACGGGGGAGAAACCTTGTTGGGCGCCAATAAAATACTGGTTCTTCTCCTTTCTGTGTCGTAGACGTTAATTAACGATTCCTTTGAAGTCAAGCTCTTGAGAGCTAGTTAAATTGGGGTAGCAATTTTAAAACAAGCCATAAACAAGAGATGGCGTAATGAGTCGAGATTTTAACGGGCGCCGTTAAAATCCAGATGGAATGCAAGCAATCTCCCCTTTCATATCACGAACAATAATCGATGATACTCCCTTCCTACATTAAAGTGAGTTTAAAACGGGGGCCGTCGAAATAAATTACATTTATCTGCCCCTTTTTAAGCAATTACGCAGTTTAATTAAGTACAAACGCGAGGCGAAATTTTTCGCTTAACTCGTTCGAACTTGACCGAATTAACTCTGACCTGTGTGCCCGGAATAATGTCGGTGGACTGGATCTGGTGGTAGAGGCGGCACGTGGAGGGTTCGTAAACAGACACCCCCCACTCGTGGAAGGCGAAAAAGCGGCGCTCTTCGTTAGGCGACGCTGCAATGAAATTATAAACATTTGCATAGTTATCTTATCGGCCGCGTTGATTAAACTTACTGGGGGTCGGCTGCTCCTGCACCACCAGGGAACTTATATCCCTCGTTAATCCACCTGTAACGAAACAAATGAATTATGGAGATGCGTATAATTCCGGCGGCGGCGGCGGCCGCCTTTGATTTATCGCGCCTCTAAAATTAATGGGCGGGGTTGTTTATCTGGTTTAATGCAAATTTGCAGAAGAATGCGCCCGCAGATTAATTAGTAATTTCCCTCCAGTTTTCCGGAACGGCCAAACGCACTGCGAATACTAATTTCCGCGGCAAAGTTAAAACTAATAAATTACGCCGAAAATAATTTAACGCTCCGTAATTAGACTTTATAATAATTATTTCTGAGAAGCAATTGTAAATAAAATGTGTATTGCGACATGGCCCTGAACAAACGCAGACACAATGCAAACACGCGTAGTTCTGTGCCGTGTGCAAAAATTAAATGATGGGGAGAAGAGCCTTGAGTCCGACGAATCAGATTAAGATCAGATGTTTCCTCCCTCTCAAAAAAAAATGTCTTTAAATACTGAAACGTGCATTGCAGACTAAGTTCAAAATGTTTACCAATAAAATAAACACCGTGAAGAGTTGTATCTTCATTCGCGAATTCACTATTTTTTTCCGTGAACAAGAAAATTACGCGCACACTTGAGCTGATACAAAGAAGTGCATTCATCTGAACCTCCAAGGGTTAATATTTTGCGACGCGTGTTCGTCACAAACGAGCCGTTTCAAGTTCAAGATGTTATTTAAGCCGGTGGATTTAATGAAGGCGGTGAGGCACTCCACCGGCCAAATTAAACGGCCTAATCCGGAGTTCGCGCGCACAGATTAATGCGGTAAACCTCCGCGGCCGCCCGGAGCCGCCGCCGCCGCCGCCGCCGCCGTTGTTGTATAGCACCCGGGGCTTCCCATGACAACGCGCGGATTATTTTTTACTCACCCACGTTCGTCGCCTGGCACATGTACGCCCCGGTGTCGGCGAAAGTAATCTTCCTCACTTTCAGGGCCGTACCGTTACCCACGATCTGATACTTGTGGGGACTCTCTAAACGCAGCGGCTCATCGTTCTTAAGCCATTCTACCTGAAAGGAAAGTTTTTGAGGCAAGAACTGATTACATAAATGTTCGATTTGTATGACCTAATATCCTCACCCTCACACTCACTACTACAGCTAAACCAGAAGCCTAGACAATAGTGATTTATTCTCGTTAACATTAACGGAAAATCAGGATCTGGCAAAAGTAATTTGTTAGTTACGCTACTAACCCATCGGTATATGGAAGTTCAGGTTCAGGCAAAAGTAATTTGTTAGTTACGTTACTAACCCATCGTTAGGTGGAAGTTCAGGATCAGGCAAAAGTAATTTGTTAGTTACGTTACTAATCCATCGTTAGGTGGAAGTTCAGGATCAGGCAAAAGTAATTTGTTAGTTACGTTACTAACCCATCGGTATGTGGAAGTTCAGGATCAGGCAAAAGTAATTTGTTAATTACATTACTAACCCATCGATATGTGGAAGTTCAGGATCAGGCAAAAGTAATTTGTTAGTTACGTTACTAACCCATCGTTAGGTGGAAGTTCAGGATCAGGCAAAAGTAATTTGTTAGCTACGTTACTAACCCATCCTTCCTACGTGGAAGTTCGTGATTACGCAAAAATAATTCGTTAATTGCGTTACTAACGCATTCTAATGGAAACGACATTAATTTCTGTACTGTTAGTAGAATGAATACTTTGTATAGCAACAATATGTAGAAAGTTGTGCCTTAAGCAGATCGCTTTCTGATGAGATTCCGCGCCGCCCTCCAAAAAGACAACGCTCCTCCCCGGTTAACGGCCTATAAAATGTTGTGTTTACGCCGGAACGACTGCGATGAGTCTCGTTCTCATCAAAAGTTCGCTCGTAAATTCCAAGAGAATGGGCCCTCGTTCCTACCTACCTTCGGGAAGGGCTCGCCGGCTACGTGACAATACATGGTGGCGTCCTCCCCTGGCCTCTTCGATTGTATCCGCGGGGTGACGTGCACCTCTGGTACCGCTGAAAATATTAAATACGTGAGGCGGGTTTTCATTTTACGATTATGCGACACGACGCCGACGCCGTGATATAAGGCGTCGCGATGCAGCCGGGCGTTATTAAAAAAAAAGAAAAGATACAAGGCCGCGTATGCAACTTGATTTAACGCCTTTCAAGAGCACCTACACCAAAAGGACAAGACAAACCTCGTAAAGTGCATTGTTTTAAATTTCTCATCGTGGTTGGCCATGAATTGTTAGTCGTGAATCAACCTTTCTTGAAACGTAGGAGTCGCTTTCCATTTACGAATTGACGAATTTCAAGCACCTGAGATGATCTGAGCTGATCTGATCCGACCTACACTTCCGAGATTTTAATGGGAACGTTGCATAAGTCTTATAAGTGAGATATATGTATGTGTAATAGTCATAGATACAAGCGCGGGAGGGGACGGGGGAAAGAACAAAAGATCAGTTCAAGTGCGCTCCGCACCTCGCGATTGGAACATCAGTTGGATCAGTTCGGAGGAGCTCCAAGTAGCTCATTTTGACAATTGGAAAACGGCTATAGTATATGATAATCTCGTTTTTCTTATCGAAAGAAACGTCGTAAAGTTCAAAAAAAGGTTTATTAACAAAGTTCATTCAAAATTCAAAGCTGCATCATAATAGATCTGTTTCTGGCTTCTGCAAGAGAACTCTTCTATCATTTTTTTTAAGTTTAAAAGTGGCCTTAAGCTATTTCATACGTCAGGTCGATTAAGGCTGGTTCATAACTAACAAAGGCACGTCACATACAAGATTTGTATCGATCGATGTCTAGAATTAAATGATTTGACTTTCTTGAACTTGAACATTTCTTAATGTTAATCTCTCTTACTGTGTACGGTGAGGATGTGGGTTTGGACGACGTCCTTGTTCCTCTGGGCGTGGCACGTGTAGTTTCCTGCGTGTTGGAGCTGAATCCTGGTGAGGTACAGACTTCCATCGCTGAAGACCCGCACTTCTTCTTCGTTCAGAGTGGATAGGTCCAGCTGGTTCCTCCTCCAAATGATTGGGGGCACTGGGGAGCCGGTCACGTCACATTTGATCTCCACGTTGTCCCCCACGCGGGCTGTCAGGTGGTTCGTTTCCAAGGCCTTGTCCAAAGACACGACGGAAACGCCTGAGAAAGAAAAAGTATTTCGACAAAAACAAAACATTTTAGGCAAAGGAAGATCAATGGTTTCGATTCTAATATAATTCGGAAAATATATGAATTTAAATAAAAAATCAAAGCAGAAACACTGGCCTGCTTTCTTTCGTCCCTTCATTTACGTATGCTTTTGTTGAGTTCAAAAAAAAAGAAGCTTCCAAACTGACGTTTTCAATGAGATTACCCTCGTTAAATCGACCGTTCCGGGTTTAAGTCCGCGGTGCCTGCAAACGATCCGCAACGACTTCCCGATGCCCTGAATTATTGAAAGTACCCGCGATGTTACGATGGAAACAAACGGCGATGAATACTGCAGGAGATTTGGAACCGGAAACGATGAATAACGTATGAATTCCGCGTATCACGTCGACGGGGCACCGCGTCGATTCTTCTACTCGATCGAACAACACATTCAAACTTCATTTAAAATCATATACAGAAAGTCCAATTTAAATCGTACCGAACTTAAGATGACGTTGGAGCAGACAAAAACTGGGGGAGACACGAAAATAAAGTCGGGTTCTGAAACGTAATTTTGTGACCATGTAAATTTTCCCGTCGAGAAATTTTCCAAATTATAAATTATAATATTAGTAAATTTTCCTAATTTTATTTAAATATAGTGTACCGAGAAATATGCAGATCTGTATCGGGAGTTAAGTAAAATAAAATTATCACAGTTTCAAAATATAGAAACATATAAGGGCTCTAAAAAGTGTACCGATTTCTTTCTCCCGTTTTTTCCCTTTATCGCGACGATCTGTTTCATTTATATTAAAGCGTCAAAATTTTAGTCATTTTAAAGTTTTCGACCCGTGAGAAACGAAGTTGAGTTCGTTTTTTGGCTTTATTTTCGAAAACCAGACTACGAACAAGGAAACTCGAGGTTCAAGCCAGGAAAAGATTCCCTTTTTTCCTTTCTGCAAGTTTACAACTCACGCTTTGTATCTTTTAAGATAGATGTAGTATTAATACTTACTGTATAGTTTGCTGAACGCTATGTAGAACTCGTTGATGCTCAATTTTCCATCGTGATCGCTGTCTTCATACTGAATCATGTCCGATAGCGTGCAGCCGTTGCTTAAAGTGTCTAGATGTTCCTGGGATGTTATCTGCAAAAAAAAAACAGCTGAAGATAGGGTGGTTTTCAGGGGGCGAACCGACTCACCGCATTCAGCTCGGTCGTCTCGAGGTTGCCGTTGTTATTAGTGTCGTAATGGGAGAACATGATCGATACCAAGTAGTCTTTGCTGTGATTGTCCTGCGACATCAATCTGGCGTGGTTGTACAGGAGTAAATTGTCCTGAGGAAAAAGGTGAAATTAAAATTTTGTGGGGGTTGGAATTGTTTGCGTCTTCATTCCTCCTAGTTTTCCTTCACTTAACGACAGCCAATTAGACGACGCCTCTATCAGTATAAACCAGTTTTTATTAGTGTCGTCTAATTGGGTGTTGATGCTCGATCGGGGTCGTTGACGACCGGCAAACGTGGAGGAAAACCCACCTTCAGAAAAAAAATTACAATGTGAGCGTTTTCCAAGCGCATGAAATTCCCCATGAGGACATAAAATCGTGCCAATTAATTCCTAAACCGTTGTAATTTAATTTAAAGAGCACTTAACACAAATACACCGCCATCTAGAACGCATAAAATTAAGCTCGGGCGAAATTCTTCCCGCGTTCGGCGAAAATTAAAATCGCCGCTTCGCGAGAAAAAAAATTAACCCTCACAAGCCCTCCCCTCTCCTCTATGTTTTCCCCAATTAAAATTTACAACGCGGAAAACTCTGAATTATTCAAAACATGAGCCGTAAAACTTACCTTCATAATTTCGTATTCTTGCATCGGGCATTCTTCCTTGTCGTAATACGAATCGAGTTTTTCCGTGTCTATTTCGTTCTCGGCGTCTTCGTCGCTCGGGATTTCTCTGTTTTCCTCGGCTTTTTTCGGCGACGCCGTGCTCGAAGGTTCGGGCGGCTCCTGCTGCTGCACGCAAAACAAAACAAAAAAGAAACGAAATCGTGGAAGTTATTGCGCCCTGACAAATTTCTGCATTATCTAACCGCCGCAGGAATTCCATCGGCCGCCGACAATCGATACAAAAGTGAAACATGCCGGCGGGGTTTCGAATAAATTCCGACGAGCTGAATATGGAATTTGTATTATTGCCCGTCCGCGTACATTTCAATTTAGATTACAAAAGAGTAATCCATTCTCATTACCTCAATTGAATTTTATTCGGCGTGAGCTTTAACTCCACCGTGAAATTTAATCGGCTTAAATATTTTATGTATTTTAAAAGAATGCAGCTTGCTTACATGTCGACTGGCTCGATTTATTATCATAACTAATCAAAGAATACAAAAACACGGTTCAGAGTACGGCCGGTTACTGTACCCAACAAGACAAAAAAAAAAAGAAATGCGAAAAGAATTTTACTCTTCCGTCTACAGCAATATTGAAATTGCGGATTCAAGAATTGCAAAATTTAAAGATGGAGGTCTTGTGCGCAATTCTAAAATTGCGGATCCAAGAATTGCAAAATTTAAGTTGGAGATGATGTGCGCATAAGTAAGAGATATCGACAAGCATTTTTAAAAATGTACACTCCCAATTGGTCTTATGAAATATTCACCCGCCTCTTTACGCGTTTATGATTTTTTTATTTGTTTTCGACACCCTGTGTTTGCATTTACGTCCAACACAGTAAGGTATGTTTAGGAGTTGGGCGAAAGCAAATTCATCTGGTGCGAAATTTCCGCATTACGCAATTCCTTCAATTATTGCATTATTGCATTATTTATCACCGCTGATTATCCGACATCCGTCACTGAAAACCGAAGTTCGTTTCAGCGAGCTGAAAACGTGTTGCAATTACGTGGCGTATAATTCCACCGCGCCCGGATTTGCGAGGCGCTAATTGCAAATTATCGCGATTTATGCGCTTCGAGATCACGCTTTAAAATTGTCGCACATCGATCGCTATCATCAAAAGTTAAATTTTCCGAAGAATGAAATATGAAAAAAAAACAAATAATAAACCAATAAACATAATCGTGTTTTATACGTTTCGAGATCGTGCAATAAAATTCGAAAATAAAAAAAGAACAAATAAGTGAATAAATAAAAATACCCCCTCCCCCTCTGTAATAACACAAATATCACTCTTGCCAACCCTTCACGTTGCGACTTTGTTTCTTTAGGGTTCGCATTCGTTTGATTACGTTCAATCAACGCGCGCCTAATTACCGAGCAACAATGTAATTCTCGTCTGGTAAAACTCTCCGAGGGGGCGTTTTATAAGTTTCCTAAATTTCCTTAAAATGATTAGCTTCCGAACAAAGGAAATAAAATCCGCTTTACCGTGATCGTTAACTGCAAGCTGCAACAAAGTGTTGCTTGACTTTTCCTATAAAGAAGAAAGAAACGCGTTCACTGTGATGGATGTGGATTGATGCCCCAATTTTATTATTGCATCGCTTGCTTGGAAAATGACTCGCCGCCCGTTAATTTAAAATTTAAAAGAGTCAGTCACAGCTCACGAGGTAGGCAAAAGAATAATTACGTGCAGGAAACATCAAACGGAGAGAGAGAGGATTTTACCTTGCATCGAATCTGAACGTAATCGTTCACTCTGTGTATTCGTGCGTGCGAAATGTGTCTGTCGGGGCAAATCGTTTCGAGATGCGATTCTGTGAGCGCTCAGTCGGCGATCTAATGGGGGATGGATTCGTTTCTTCGGATTTGCAACACGTACATGTATACATTATTATTGCCTTTTCGTAGAGCAGTAAAACGACGCGGAAATTCAAATCTAGATTTCAACTTTTCAGAAAAGAAAGCTAACGGCACATTTTTTAAAAGTATCTAGTAAAAAAATTAAAATTAAAGTATCAAAAAGAAGATTATAAAAACCGCCATTTTATTTAAAAATGGTCGATTTTATCTGAAGGTGGAAATTCTATACCGAAACATCTATGCGCAGATAACGCAAAGGAATTTTACAATGCAGATTTCAAGATTTAGTGAAAAAGTATAGAATTAATCACCACTGTATATATTCTAATTTGAAAAGTTCGATGGTCGAACGATTTAATATAATATTAAAACAAAAAATGTGGAAAGAATTTAGCATGCAAGTAAATTTCGGGCCGCTCGATTTATTACCATTACTAATCAAACAATATAAAAATACGTTCAAAGCACGGCCGGTTACAAACTCACAAGAATTTTCAAAAATGTACACTCCAAATTGGTCTAATGATATATTTACCCGTTATTTAGCGTCCTATCAGTGACATTTTAGTTTAGTTACAAAATATTTCGGTATTACCGATCATGACCTGCGATCGTCACTGCTGTCATATTAATGACAGGTAGGCAAGAATTTTTTTATACCCCTTGCGAGCTGAAATATTTATGAAGTTAGCGTAACCCAATCAATCACTTCCTCGCAAACTTTCGTTTATCCTTTCAAACTTCCATTAAAAAGTAATAATCTGAAGGTGGAAATTCGATGGTCGAACAATTTAATAGAACATTCAAACAAATAATGGAAATTAATGACTCGATTTATTAGCATAACTAATCAAAGAATATAAAAACACGGTTCAAAGTTCAGCCGGTTACAAACCCAGCAAGATAACTCAAAGAAATGCGAAACAAATTTTACACTTCCGTCTACGACAATATTGAAATTGCGGATCTAAGAATTGCAAAATTTAAAGCTGAAGATCTTGTGCGCAATACTGAAACTGCAGATCAAAGAATTGCAACATTTAAAGCTGGATATCACGTGCGCATAAGTAAATAACGAAAAGAATTTTCAAAAATGTACCCTCCAAATTGATCTAATGATATATTTACCCGTTATTTACCGTCCTATCAGTGACATTTTAGTTTACTTACAAAATATTTCAATATTACCGATCATGACCGGCGATCGTCTCACTGCTGTCATATTAATGACAGGTAGGTAAGAAATTTTTCTATACCCCTCGCGAACTGAAATATTTATGAAGTTAGCGTAACCCAATCAATCACTTCCTCGCAAACTTTCGTTTATCCTTTCAAACTTCCATTAAAAAGTAATAATCTGAAGGTGGAAATTCGATGTTCGAACAATTTAATAGAACATTAAAACAAATAATGGAAATTAATGGCTCGATTTATTAGCATTACTAATCAAAGAATATAAAAACACGGTTCAAAGTTCAGCCGGTTACAAACCCAGCAAGATAACTCAAAGAAATGCGAAACAAATTTTACACTTCCGTCTACGACAATATTGAAATTGCGGATCCAAGAATTGCAAAATTTAAAGATGAAAATCTTGTGCGCAATACTGAAACTGCAGATCAAAGAATTGCAACATTTAAAGCTGGATATCACGTGCGCATAAGTAAATAACGAAAAGAATTTTCAAAAATGTACACTCCAAATTGATCTAATGATATATTTACCCGTTATTTACCGTCCTATCAGTGACATTTTAGTTTACTTACAAAATATTTCAATATTACCGATCATGACCGGCGATCGTCTCACTGCTGTCATATTAATGACAGGTAGGTAAGAAATTTTTCTATACCCCTCGCGAACTGAAATATTTATGAAGTTAGCGTAACCCAATCAATCACTTCCTCGCAAACTTTCGTTTATGCTTTCAAACTTCCATTAAAAAGTAATAATCTGAAGGTGGAAATTCGATGGTTGAACAATTTAATACAACATTAAAACAAATAATGGAAATTAATGACTCGATTTATTAGCATTACTAATCAAAGAATATAAAAACACGGTTCAAAGTTCAGCCGGTTACAAACCCAGCAAGATAACTCAAAGAAATGCGAAACAAATTTTACACTTCCGTCTACGACAATATTGAAATTGCGGATCCAACAATTGCAAAATTTAAAGATGAAGATCTTGTGCGCAATACTGAAACTGCAGATCAAAGAATTGCAACATTTAAAGTTGGATATCATGTACGCATAAATAAATAACGAAAAGAATTTTCAAAAATGTACACTCCAAATTGGTCTAATGAGATATTTACCCGGTATTTACCGTCCTATCAGTGACGTTTTAGTTTAGTTGCAAAATATTTTGATATTACCGATCATGACCTGTGATCGTCACTGCTGTCATATTAATGACAGGTAGGCAAGAATTTTTTTTATAGCCCTTGCGAGCTGAAATATTTATGAAGTTAGCGTAACCCAATCAATCACTTGCTCGCAAACTTTCGTTTATCCTTTTAAACTTCCATTAAAAAGTAATAACATTTAGCATTCGAGACTGCGATCAAAAGAGAAACTTTCCTTTTCCTCTCGCGCTCGCCGTCCGTCCGAGATAAAAGCTCGTAATCGCATTAAAGCTATTGTTTCGTCGCAACGGGGAAAGGCAATTAAAAGATTGTCGACGGCGGCGACGCCCTAATCCGAACACTTTCGTCCCCAACTTTAAAATTACACGAATTAGTTGCGTGTGAACACGGTAATCCCCTACCGGTTTTATCGCGGACGAAGGTGGTCGAACGTTAAACATAAGCGTCGCTCACGTACACCAAATGAAGCGTCAAAGAAATGTATTATTTTAGTATGTATGAATGTTAAAATTATTGTCGGAGCCTTGGTTTTACTTGCTGTTAATAGACGGTGGTGGCGCTTGACCAAAATAATTTTTGATGTCTCTTTAGAAGGTGGAGGCGCCGCCCTGAATGGGTCGCTGGAATTTCTCTGATTAATTTTCAGTGGGCGTTCTTCGTTATCTTGGAATTCGATTTCGCCTTCAGGATTTCGACGATAACCAGAATTCAAATGAACTCGGGTAAAAACCCCCGGCGATCGATCTTTGTCTGATACTTCAGACCCTTGTCCGAGGAAACACAAACTAATTCCAACTTTTTCGCCCCGAACTTACCGGCGACGTCGCAAAATCATTTGTGTTCTTGGTGGTGGAGGCGTCGTTCTCGGCGGTGGCGTTGAGGAGAGTCTGCTCGGGGGAGGTCGTGGTCGTGACGAGCTCGCTGAAATAGACGCTGGTGTGCTGCTGCAAAGTCGGCGCCCACCCTTTCCCTGTACCCCATTTACATAAGTTAGTTACGAGTCGGCGCGGCGGCGTAGTCCATATGCATTTACCGTGTTTGATGCAGTGGACACCCCTTTCTACTGTGATGGTGGTGCGGGTTAAGCAGGCGGCTCGGTGGAGTTCGCAATGATTAGGGTAGATGTGACCGTCAGAGCCGCACACCAATTTCCGGTGGACGTTGCATTGTCGTTGACAGACACACGTCGCCTCCCCTTGTTCTGATAAGGTGCACTCGTGACCTTTTGCACAGTAATGTACTAAACAGGGATCTGTCGAATAAATAAAGTAAAGGTAAAAGGAATTTAAAGAATTGAAAGAAAAAATCACGCGCAGGACTTACTTGTTTCTAATAAAGTGATATGTGTCGTTTCGGGGGTGTAAGTCGTCAGCGAATCCCTGTGATGCCTGGATCTCTGCAACAAAAAAAAAATATACAGCCAGTTATTACTTATTACCCCCCGGAAATTTCCAACAATAACCGTTGAATTAATTCAGGCTTTCGAGAGGGGGGGTCGGTCGTGTTGTGTTTGTTTGTTTGGCGAAGAGGCAGTAAACGTTTAGCGTGCGAGCGCCACCGCATCTGAATGTGCGCACCCCCATTGAGGGCTAATAAAGCCTGCAAATTAGATAGTCTGCAACACAAATACGCTCCGGGCCCGGAGTCGGTCGCCCTGCACCGACCGGAACGTTACCAGTACTTACAGGAAATTAACAGCAAGGATTAATTAAAAATAAGATTTCACGACTTTATTATTGAAAACTTTTCTGAATAAAATTCGAATTTGCACGCGCGACGCCGGCCGTAACTCATGCGGGCCGAATTAAAATTTAATCGCGGCCCGGAGTCGTCGATTCCGGTTAATGTGAATTTCGAGGGCATAAATTAGTTTTTGCATTTTGCATGTTGTCGGGCCTGGTGTTTTGTATTTCTGTATCAAATCTGGCGCGAACGAATACAAATTGTACATAAATAGCAAATTTATCGTGTGTCCGGCCGATGATGAGTAATTCGACGCGCTGTTGTTTTCATCATCCGGGCGCGGCTAATTACGATTTCATTGAAAATCCGAACGCGCCAATTTGGACCAATTTCAATGCGGGGTTCGGGTGTTTACTAACAAAAAAAGTAACTTGCAAACGAGCTGGTTTAGGAAAGAAATTATTCGCAAATATTTTAACGAGCGTCCGTGATGTATGAAAATTCCCGTATGTGATTCATAGGTACTTTTAGATGATGACGCATATAATCGAGTGCACCGCGAAGAGCTTTCGCCAGAAGCGGTAAAGCTCGCCTCAGTTTTCTCGAAAGCCTCCCCTAAAGTACCGAATACACGGTCTAAAAATACTATACCGCTTATGAGTTCGGCTGGGGTGCGGCATTCATATAAAACCAAACCGAAAGGAAGGCAGGCGACCAATCGGATTCTAGTTTGTAACCTACGTTAAGTTTACATCTTTATTCCGGAATTTATGAGAACAAATCTTTAGTCCGGAATTTATGAGAACAAAAAAAAACATTAATGAAGCCTTGTTTATCTAAGCAATCTGTAGTTGACTTGTTTCCTTTCGAACAAGTATTTCCCTCCGAACAATTAATGATTTGGTGCAAGCTGCTCGCATTAAATGAAAACAAACAAAATGTTTCCATAACTTCGAATAGAATTTATAACTCGAAGTTACAGCCAGAGCGCAAACAGATTTACTTTACTCCGAAGCTCACGTTTTAAACTAATCGCGCCCGGTTCTGGATTACACCGCGTAATTGCAAAGTTTCACTTTATAACACGGTGGCGCTGCGCATGCATCCGTTTCCAAAGTGCAGCACGGAATCCCCTCCGAACTGCGTGCGGTGTAAACAAAAACAAAAAGGGGATTTTTCATTTCTCGATAGCGTTGACGCGTTTCCCGGGAAATTGCCCGCTCTCGCCGGATAGATAACGAAACTTGTTACGTCGCGTTCTTTGTGCGTTTCGCTTTCAATTTGCATCGGGCCCGATTTTAGGGTTTTGCATTTTCCCCCGTCCGTCCGCCCGCCCGCCCGCCCCGCCGCCAGGAGGAAGAGAAAAGAGGCAAACAAGCGAATTGGAATTTCTTCGGCGTAAAATATACACGGGGGGGGGGGGAAGGAGTTTCATCCGCGGGAACGTGATTCCGGTGATACTTTTGTATTTAGATTTGCGCGATGCGATACGTGGATTGTGACGAAGGTGACGATTGGTTCGATTTGTTTACATAAGAATGGCTTATTGCTTATTTGCATGCGAATTTAGAAGCGAACGAAATAAAGTGTCTGTTGAGTTTCAAAATTTTTAGATTAGACGGTTGGCAACTCTGATTAAATTCCTCCCGTATGAACTGTGTAGTTTTGCGATCCTTTTTTAATGACTTATAAGCGCAGTGTCTCAGAAATAATTTGAGAACGCGTTGCCGTCTCTCATTCAACAAAATTCAGCGCCGTGCACTTAGATCATGACGGGATGTGTAGCAATCGTCGATCGCGATACCCCATGTCAACCCAATGAAAACAATTAAATTTAAGAGACATACTTATAAAATATATAGCTATGATTAAGTGATTCAGTCTCGACTTGGAAAGGTATAAATAAATAAATATCGACACTGCTGAGTATTTAATCATTAGTCATTAACAAGTCGGTAAAGTGATTTCCATTTACGTAAAGGCCTTAAATCTTTTCACTTAGGCAATCCAAAGCTTAATCGTGACTGATCATGGAAGTAATGAACGCCCCGTTTAGGCTTTACTTTGGCCTGTTGCTTTTCATTACATTTTCTGGTAATTAGCCGCAAAAACGCCAATCATTCCCGGCAGTGTCCACAGATGGCAGACGCTGCTGTGGGCGACCACCTGCAAGGCGGTGTCTTTGCCGGCACATTTCAAAGAAGCCGAATGCGACATTTCCGCTTTTATTTATGTAGCATTGACAAAATTAACCAAAAGCAAAACGTCGATTATAAACAACATTAGAAACAGCTGGCAATCGTTTGTAAACAAAAGATAATCAATCATAAAGACAATCGATTGTACAAAAGGATAAAGAATTTTTAAAAAATTCGTAGAAAAAATTGTTGAGGGAAAACAACCAAGAGATTTTCTTTTGTATTTTTTTTTCATTCAGAGTCAAATGAAAAAGACAAACATAACAAATACAAGCAATTACAATCGACTACAAAAAATCAATTAATAATTTTAATTTGGATTTCTACTGTGTATCAAAAGCAAAAAAAAGAAAACGAACAATGGACGTTCGATTTCGAGTGAAAGACAATCGATTACCTGGTAAAAGACAATCGATTGTGAATGAGAAACAATCGAGTCCAAACAAAAGATCGAAATCGACATTCATAATTTGTTAAAAGACAACGACAGAGATATCTTTTTTTCATTTTTTTTATTTCAGAGGCACAGAAGAAAGAAAAATAATCAAGGAATAAACAAAAGAGAAATAACGCGAGCAAATACAATCGATTAATAGACTATCGATTTTTGGAAAGATCTAAGAAAAAGAAAAAATCCAGAAGGACAATAATTAATCGATTCGGAACAATGGCAGTCGAATACCAAATAAAAGACGATCGATCACGAACGAAAAACAATCAATTACAGCGAAATGATAAACGAGTGACATTCAGAATGCAAAAAATCGTCGAGGGAGAAAGACAAAGATAAAAAGTAAAAAGGCACAATCGTTGATTACAAACAAAAGAGACAAAAATACAATCGACTACAAACAAAAGAAAATCGATTCATAAATCCACAATCGAATTTTTTCTGTTTGAATTTGGATTTTTTTCTGTTTCTCAAAAGCAAAAAAGAAAACGAAAAAACAATTGACGATCGATTACTTACCAAATGATAATCGATTGTAAACGAGAAACAATTAATTCCAAACAAAAAGAAAATCGAATAGCAAAACTGACATTCAAAATTCGCAAAAAGAAATACAAGAAGTCGTGGAAGAAAGAAAAAATATTTTCTATTTTTTTTTAAAGTCGCAGAAAAAAGAAAAATAATCTTTTGTTTGCAGTAGATTTTCTTTTGTTTGTAGTTGGTCGTTTATCGACAATCGATTGTCTTTTATATGGTCATTAATCGAAATCGATTGTACCTTGTTTCTTCTTTTCCTTTTTTGCTATGGACAAACAGAAAAATCGAAACTCCAAACAAATAACATTCAATCGTTGATTTCGTCGATTTATTAATTGATTATCAATTTCTATCGATTACCAAACAAAAGACAATCGATTATAAACGAAAAACGATACGTTTCAAAACAAAAGCAATAAACAAATAACACGAGCAAACACAATCGACTACAAACTAAAGACAATAATCGAATAAATCGATCGACGCGACGATCAAATTTTGTTTTGCTTTAATTTGGAGTTCTTCTGTTTATTAAAAGCGAAGAAAGAAAAACAAGGGACAAAACAATCGATTTCGTATCAAATACAATCGATTACCAAACAAAAGACAATCGACTATAAACAAAAAGATTTCTTTTCCATTTTCTTATTCAAAATCAAAGGAAAAAAGGAAAAGAATCAACATACGAGCATTGACAAGCAGTAAACAAATAACCGCGAACACACATAATTGATCACAAACTAAAGATAATCGATTAAATTAATCGACGATAAAAATTGTGTTGTTTGCAATTGGCGTTTTTTTGTTTATCAAAAGCAAAACAAGGAAAAAAGGAAAAGAAAAAAGCAAACCAAGGCTCGAAACAATCCGGCGAGCGAGAGGAAAGAAAGAAAGAAAATCGATTACCAAACAAAAGACAATCGATTAGGAACGAAAAAGATATGTTTTTTTAAACAAAAGAAAATCGATTAATAAATCGAACATTCAGCGATTTATTAATCGATTTTCTTTTGTTTAAAAAAACATATCTTTTTCGTTCCTAATCAATTGTCTTCCGTTTGAAACATATCTTTTTCGTTCCTAATCGATTGTCTTTTGTTTGGTAATCGATTTTCTTTCTTTCTTTCCTCTCGCTCGCTAATGTAAGAAAAAGTTTCGATTTTCTTTTTCTCTTGATGACAAGCAATAAACAATTAACATCAGCAAACACAATCGACTACAAACTAAAGGTAATAATCGATTAAATCGATCGACGATCAATTTATTTTGTTTTAATTTGGAATTTTTCTGTTTATTAAAACCAAAGAAAGAAAAACAAGGGACGAAACAATCGATTTCGAATAAAAGGCAATCGATTACCAAAGAAAACATAATCGATTATAAACGAAAAGCGATCAATTACAAACAAAAGAAAATTTCTTCACTGAGCTAGCCAAAGATCGCTAACCTCGAGTTTTTTGTTTGTTTTAAAATGTTTTAAAATTTCTTAAAAGCGGAAAATTAAGACTGAAGATGATGGAGAGGTGCAAAAAATAAATTATAAATGTAAAGTTCTTGTATTTCGCACGAGATGGGGGATGGAGGGAAAAAAAACGCACTAAACTTCTTTGACGTAGAATTAAAGTGAAACGAAAGTTTCAAGATCGACTTCAAACGAATATCCTAACGACCTGTCGTTCGAGTAAGTGCGTCGAAGAAGTTAATTTAAAGCTCAGCCATCAGTACAAAAGTCGTCGTCGGTAATAGATCATCTCATCCCCCCCGGAGTCGATCCGGGGGCACGAGACGTCGTAACTTCCGGCGCGCTGGAGGGCGAACGGAACGAAACTCGAAGAGAAACGTATTCGCAACATCTGTCAATGAGGGAAATCAAAATCGGATCGCAGACACCCGAATTAAATAAATTTCCTCGCAGCAGACACGGACGGACCAACCGGAGGTGGAGGTGGAGGCATCATGAATAATGTTGCTTTTCATTTTCCGGGGTGATACGGGGGGGATGATGGGGGAAGGAAAACTTATTTATCGAATAAATTAGAAAAAGAAACTCGCTTTTAATATCGCCGCGCTGCACTGGGGGAAAGTGGAGGTGGAGGAGAATGGATTGGGAAGTTTTTTTCCCTTTTGTTTTTTTTGTTTTTTCTCGGTCGGGGAAATGTTCCCTTCGCGCTTAATTTAAATTAGCCCCGTTTAAATGCGAGGGGGATTTGCTTGCTTGCGATCCGCCGTCTCCGTCGCCGTCAAAGAGTTGGAACTTTCCTGCGTAATTTTTCAGAAAAATTCCTGCTAATTTACCGGAAAATATTGCGCTCTTCGGATTCTTTCGTTCCGGTCGTTTCCGGGGGAGTTAATGCCCGCTCATTTACATTTTGCGTAATCTTCGTCGTTTCGTCGTCTCGCCTTCTCTCTACACACTAAAATTAAAACAAAAAAAAGAAACATCTTTCGCAAATTAAAACTTCTAGTCGTTCTTGTTGTTTTTCTTTCTTTTTTTTTTTTTTTGAACGAAGAAGCAAGTAGTATATAACGAAATTCCTCTGGAACTGGAGTTTTGCTTTAAAGATAAATGAGCGGAATTAAAGCTACCGCAAATCTTTTCTCGTTTAATTTTCCGAGGAGCATAAGTAGTGCCGAGCGAAGTAACAAAAGCGCTCATTTAATTAGCAACAAAAGCTGCGGAGATTCTTCCGGGCGCGCGCTCTCTCGCTCCTCTCCCTCGCCGGATTCCTCGTGCTCCCCGGAGCGTGGACGGACACACGAAGGTGCAGTACAACCAACTAAAATCTTTACAGCTCTCCTGTCAAAAACTGCGCCGGCTGTAATTCCTCCTCCTGGAAAGCACACTTAATGCCCCCCCCCCCCCCGGCCCTTTGTGCTCTTTATTGCCGCCGGAAATAAACGCGCTCCGGGCCGATTTCCCGGATTAATAATAACTTCGGCGTCGTGATTCGATGGTGCAAAAAGTTTTTCTCTTTCTCGTCGTCGCCGTGCGCTGAAGTCGTCGTCGTCGTCGTCGTCGTCGTCATCAGCGACGGCGGCGGCGGCGGTGGCAAAAAGTTTTCACGTTTAATGGGCGCGGTAAAAAGAGACGTATTCGCAGCGGAAACAAAAAACGAACGCGACGACGAGTTTTTCCGAGCGTTTTTCCGACCGCCTTTAAATATAATTCGTATATTATTTTTGCTTGTTCGCTTTTTTACTGCCCTTTAAATGGAAATTATCTCACCAGTGAATTTTTATTTTCCAGTTGCGCGGACGCAAATGCATTTTATACACTCTAATCAAGAGCGATTTATAATAAGTGTAAAAAAAGAAAACTTTAGCAACGTGTTAAGCTTCGTATTACGCACTGAGAGATTTGTCTGTAGATTTTGCCAAGTGCCGAAGGAAGGGTAGTCGGTGCCCTTACGCAAAACAATCATTGTCGCCCCTCTTCCACAAACAAAAGAAACAAACAACAAAATAGTGCACATCCTTTATAAGCCGACATTATTAGTTCTTATAGATTGCAAAAGTTATTTCATGGTTGCTAGATTTTTTTATATTTGAATATATCCATTATTTTCTCAAAATTTATGTTAAACAGTTATTACGAATTTTTGCTTTGACTGATTGCTCTCGAAATTAACTCGCAACTTAAAAGTAACCATCGTAAGAAATTTCACATGTGATTTTAGATTCAGACAGTGTTGCCAATCGTGGCGATTTATCGCCAAGTGGACGATAAATCGCAGTAACCGTTCGGCTTATTTTTTTCTGCAATGGCGGCTGTCGACCAAAAACCGCGAATTAATTTTTGTTTGGCTGTGACCGACTATTCCAAAATACAAAAGAATTAAATTTGAGATTTAAATTTTTGCTTGGGTAGAACAGAACTAGGTCGGGTTACGTTAACGTTGAGATTGAGCTTAGTTTTTTAATTTTTAACAATTTTCGTGGGATGAAAAATTTTCTTTTCTTGCAATTTTTAATTTTTTATTTTTATTAAATGAAGTTAGGTTGAGATAAATTGAGTTGGATTGACTTTAATTCCAGTAGAACATTTTAAAAATATTTACTTTAAATTTTTAATCCGTTACTTGAAATGAAATGAAATTAGGTTGATGTCAGCTTTTCAGTCGATTTTATCTGAAGGTAAAAATTCTATATCGAAAAATTTACCATGTAGAGCTCCAATATTTAATAAATATAGAATTTATTAATCATTATAGTACAGTTGGGGAAATAGAAAGCGGGACAGTAAACTTTCGTTAGTTTAAACCTTACTTTTAAATTTCGGTAACTATGGTAATTTATCAACCTTCATATTAAGTAAAATGATTAATCATTTCGTTTATAATTAAAAATTATATACAAACAAATATCTCATACAAATAAATCATACTAGTGTAATGGTTAGTTTTTATTTTACTTACAATTATTGCCATGCAGCCTTTCGATTAAATTATTGAATGCAAATGTCCGGAGATTGATTTAATTAAGATTTCTAATATACATATTCCACATCCAAAATGTCACATAGTTCTTCCAAAAGCTTCACTAATTCCATTTGATTCACTGGTCGAAAATTTTCACTTACATTTCCCTTAGAAAGACGATACATTCTCAAGAACTCAATTTGACAAGTTAATTCTGACGTTCACTGATGGTAATGAATTAATTAGAAGGGTCATGACCGTCACCAAGGAAACTTCACACTATCAAAATAATCGGAAATTTCGTTATAAGACTTGTCTCGCTTTATGTTTCCGCAGCTGTACATATTCTAATTAAAAAAAAAAATACGGTAATAGAAAGATTTAATAGAATCCTAAAACAAAAAATGGCTCAATTTATTACCACAACTAATTGAAAAATGCATAACACACTCCACAATACGACGGCTTACAAACCCATCAAGATAAATCAAAGAAATGCGAAAAGTATTTTCGAAAATGTACACTCCGAATTGGCCAAACGAGATATTCATAATTTCTTTTGTACAGAGTAACCCGGATTCTTGCACGTATTTTAATTATCTTTAGTTTTATGTAAATTTATGAGAAAAAAAATGTCTGGTGGTACGAGTTTCAAATATCGATTAAAAAAAAAATTCTTTTGCGCTTACTTACTTTAGGAATCAAAGCGTTTCAAAAGTGTCCCTAACGATCGCTTCACAGGCACTTACATCTTAAGATGATTGGTTATATCAACCCTAAATCGTCGACTGCTCCATCCACATCTTTAATCTCGACTTTACGGTCCGTCCGAGCGCATCAAATTCCTTCCACCCCGAGTAAACAGCATTAAGCGCCGAAGATGATAAAAGATTACCCGCCTCTGGCCCGGGGCGGCGCGCGGCGGGCGGCCGGGCCGTTCAAAGTTTACGGCAGCCGATAGATAGATGTTTGTCCGGGCGCGAAGAAAATCCGGTTTAAACTCCGGGGAAATAATAATGGCACGTTGGGGCTTTGTTAGAAACATCGCCGGCTGGCGCTAGGTGCAAAAGTAAATATTTGTCCAGCCCAGCAGATGCGGTATTTAATGAGAGAGACTGGATTTTTCCTTTCGTTTTGATGAAAATATTGCGCCAAGTACTTCATGCCTACGTATAAGAAAGTCGGGAACGGTGGTCTTAACGCATATTGATGGCGTTCATTTACATGTATACGGTATCAGTTTCGAGAGAGCATTTGTGTACATAAAGTTTTAATTGCGGCGCGAGAGCTCTTCAATATTTATGCCCTCACCCTTGCATTTTTAATATTAATTCTTGCAACGACGAGTGAACACCGCGTTTTAATTAATTTATGGCAGCCGCAGTGCGATTTTTTGCAAGGTGCAAGGCGCAATTTTCAACAAGCGCGGCGATAAATCTAAATAAAAGTACTGCCTCACTCTACCACAAAAAAAATCATTAATTATTCGGATACAGCCGGAACACCGGAGTTTCGTTATCCGCCGTCATGTTTTCTATTAATAAAAAGTAAATGTAATCAGCGCCCCCTCACAAAAAATGAACCTGAATCCAAGTCTAGCTCAGCCGCACACCAGATGCATGGTTAGGCAACCACATGTACACATTACTGTAATCGTTTCTCTACCGTGTTGTCTTGTCACGATGCCGGACGTTACAATAATTTATTTCCGGGATTGTCGGATTTGCTCCACTTCTCTCTCTTAGTCTGGATCATCTCTCTCTCCCCCTCTTTATTTATACAAAAGTAGGAATTATACCCCTTCCAAATAAAATTTTGAACCTTTTGACAGCGGACGGGGTTCTCGGATCTTGTGTACGGGAGGTTGATGATACGTCATCAAATTAAAATATTTTTAACGCGCGCGATGCCTTTGAACGAAATCCATCCACCGGTAGAGGTCGTGAAATTGTCCGTTTTCTTTTTTAAAATTCATTCACCCACAAGAAGCGAGTGAGTGAGGTTTTAGCAGCTGCGAGCAATACAAAGAACAGAAATTAAAAAATCACAAATCGTTTGTGCAAAAAAATAAGACTAGTGTTGCTCTAAATACAAGTTCATATTTATCTGATTGCGAGTAACTTAACATTTTCTGTCCGAACTGAAATTTGTTGATTGCAACGTCTTACGAATTGTTATGAAATTTTTCCATTCTTTTATTAATTACTCGCCTACTCGCTTATGCTATTGATTTTAATTTTAGTGGCGTTCGTTATTTACGACCCATTTTATCTGTTTATTTACTATGTGTATTGAATGGTCGAAAAAATTCACACTTTCTTTACGTAGGATGTATTAATAACGGTATAATTAAGTTGCTGTTTCCTATCCGGAAGGTCCGCTGATAATTCCACATTTATTTAAGCCTCAAGAAATAGTGTAATGGTTTTAAAGGCTCCATTTCGACTTTTACGTCAGTTTTTTACAATTCTTTTATTATTCTTTTTTGAAGAAAAGAACGTATCAATGACGTCATTATTAAATTAAATTTTCCTGCGCCGTTGATACCATTAACTTGAACTTTAAAAAGTTTCGATTTCAATTGTATTTTCAAGTAATGCAAATCAGCCAACAATTTTGCGCAAATATAAATATACTTCCCAAAGCAACAGAATATTCTTCTCAATTTGTAAGTGCCAACGCCTTGTATCAGAAATTTGAAGACAAGCTGTTTCAAATACTATGTGTATCGAAAATATCGGAAAATTCCTTTTGTTGCCTTTTATATATGCTCTTAATACGTGGTTCATTCTGATGTATAAGTAATGTCATTATTAAGTTGAATTTTCAACCGGAAAGTCCATTAATGACACCAGATATACTCGATTCTCAAAAAAAAAAACGTTCTATGAAAAAAAAAAACGTTTTAGAGATTTGGAAAGAAGCTGCTTTTACGTGCATTAAACGCCGAAAAAATTCATACTGTCCTGGTCTGGAAGTTGTTATATACAGTTTTATTTTATAATTTATTATTTCATTTTATTTTTTATTTTATTATATATTAGTAATTATTATGTATTAGTAATGCAACTATCGTGTTGCATTTTCCTGTCCCGAAGGTCCGTTAATAACACCACGACTACTTAATTCTCAGAAAATAATCATTTTATCTTAAACAATTTTCTGACAATCTGAATAGAGGAAAATAAAAGAGGAAGAGAAAAAGGCAAACAACAAAATTACGTAAACAAAACTTCTCTGGATCTATCGATTTTATAAAAATTCTCAAATCGAGTAAATTCTGAACGAAATTAAAAAAAAAATCTCCTTCGTTTAATCACCCGTTTCATTGAGCTGATTTATTTTTCTTTCAGGACGCAACCAAAAAAGTAATTAAAACTCAATTAGTTAATTACGGCGGGCTCCGGACTTACAACATCCGAACGCTAATGAGTAATTATCTTCCCGATATTTGGAAAGAGAGGGACAGAGAGAGAGAGAGAAAGAGGGCTGCTCTGAATATTTATGGTACTTCGTTAAATTCCAGGCCCCCCGACGCCCTTCGTCGGACTTAGTACGCTGGTGCGTTGCTAGATTAATGGTCGCGCGATCCTGCGACGGAAGGAAAACTTCACTTCTTTTCTTACAGTTCGAAACTTTCGCTTCTGAAAAATATACCTACGTTCACATATTGTTTATTTACTGTGAACATTTTGCTACTATTACGTGAATTTAATTTTGAGTACTAATTGAACTGTTGATTGAGTTAGCTAACTGCCATTCATTAGCCAATGTCCATCCACAGTTACAATCACCTTTCGTTTACTAAACAATCCCTTGTGTATTAAATTTCGAAAAAATCACAAAATACACAATTTTAAAATACGATGTATAAGTAGCGTCATTACTAAATTGAATTTTCCTATCTCGAAGGTCCATTAACAATACCTCGTTTACTTCCTTTTTATTTTAATTTCTTTTTTTTCTATATACCATTCAATGAAATCATTATTTTAGAATTGCCCCCCGCCCTCGAGTGTGAGCATTTTAAATGGTGATGTGTCGGGAAAAAAAAACAATTCATTAAGCCAGGATTATCGAGGTTAAACGTGAATCATCCTGCGTATCGGCCGTGCTTTCTTTTCATGCAGAATAATTGGTATTTAAGACACGATGTAGTATTTGCATCTCGAATTCCTAGCAAGTACGGATCTGAATAAATACACCCCCCATAAATTCCAGGCGAAGCCATCCAAAAGAAAAATTTTTCGCCCTGAATACAAACAAATCCCGTAATAAATTCGCTTCGGTGCCTGCGAGAAACTCCCGCGCTAAGCGTATAAAGACCATTTATAACGCTTTTTAATGTCGGCAGACACGTCTATGGAGTCGACTCCGGGCGTAGTCTCTTTTAACAAACACATCTCGCGAAAATCCCCCGGTACGACGCTCCGTGCTCGTCTGTTCTGAATGCGAATTACTTGCGTAATCTTTCCTTTCCCTTAACTAACGCCCCCGTGTACACGTTTATCTAACTACGGTAGGCACCTGATTGATCGACGACGATGGGAAACTCCGGGGGGCTGGGTGATCCGGGATTATAATTCGGGGCGCTCGATTAATGAAATAATAAATCTCCGTTTGCTCGTTGTTCGGTCGTTCGTCTGTCTGTCTGTCTGGCTGTCTGTTCGGCACGATCGCCTTTTTGATGTGCGCGCTTACGCCGACGTGAGGTGGCTTCTAAAGCGCCTTTTAATGGCTGAATAAAAAGACTGATTAACAGAGGGAAGCGCCACGCTCGGAGATAAAAGGAAATCGATTCTTCCTGTTACACGTCGAAAGGGAATTAATTCTTTTTTTCCTGTTTTGCTTCCAATTACCCGGGCTAGACGATCTATTAATCTCGTGCAGGTCTCGGCACGAAAACACGCAAAGAACGAACAAGTAGTATCCCCACTATCCAGTGGGCATCAACGGAAAACTGCGATAATAATAAACCGATTAAGAAACGAATGTAAACCAAATTAAAAGAAAAAATGTTGACCTGAGCTGATAGTTTCGAAGATGTATGTTACTATTTGATTTGATTTGACTTGTCACAAGAGGGATATATTTCAAGAAACATGATGAAGTCGTAAACGCCACCCTAAAATAATATTTTAAGATCAGGCGGTGCCCGAGCGAGTAAAAAGAGTTCGGCAAGTCGGCGGGGGATTATGTTTGAAAAATGATTTAGTCGGCGGCTTAAGACTCTTCGGTTAAGTGAGGGCGCGAATTTATCAATCGACCCTCGTGCGCGCCGTCATTATTCATTCTGATACATTTTTAAAAGTCGGTCGGTCGGTCGGTGCGGAAACAGGCGGCGAAAAAGAGCGGACCGCCGGCCGTAACCGCGTAATGCCGTACGTGCGCCGCATTTCCGCCCCTCGAGGCAAGTGCTTGCGCTCTCGAAAAAAAAGGAGGAAGAAAACTGCAACGAAGTGCCGGATAAAGCTCAGGAGTAGTAAGCGTAAGCTGCAGTCGAGCTTTTCAAGATCGATACAGAAAAATGAACGTCGCTTACGAACTCTATTTCATATGAATTTCAAGTTTTTTAACGTCGTACGCCGTATATTGCCTAAAACAACTGAATAGTCTTCTAAAATTATAGGTGACAAGACCTCGTTAAACGTCTAAAAAATTCATACTCACCTGAAAGTCTTTATATACAATTTTTAAAATGCGATGGGTCAATAACGTCATTATTAAGTTGAATTTTCCTGTCCCGAAGGTCCAATAACAAAACACTTTTATTCATTTCTCCGAAAAGCATTATTTTATCATTAAACTTTTTCGTCTATCTACTATCCAATGAAATCATCATTTTAGAATTGCGCTTCCCCCCTCCCCCCAAACGTACCGAATTAAGCGACGATTATCGGAAGACCCGGAGTAAAATTTCCTCGAGAGATGTCAAAATTAATGTGAATTTTGGAAAGTAAGGTGGAGGTCTAGGATTTTGATGACTAGTGGACGTAAATATCAAATGATGACGAGACAAAGGGATGATGAGGTTTATCCAACAATCTCACAAATAAAAAAAGAGGTTATGTTCTCCATGTTAAATGTTAACCTTCAAATGTTACTTGTAAGTTGCGGATCTTGCCGATTCAGCACCATTATTTATTTCCTTCAAAATAAACCTGCTTAGCTTCACCGGAAGTAAATTTAATCCGTTCGTCGCAGTCGACGGCAGGCACCTACACGAGTGAATCTCTTCCTCCCCCTTCTGGATTTATATTCTCCGATATTACGTGCGGAGCAATGATTAAATCGAGCCGTCCCGTAAGATGACGGTAACAATTCCAGATATGTAATAAAATTCCGATCGCAGTGTCACGGCTTTCCAGTCATATTACATTTTTATCTGCGCTGAACGGGCAACGGCGGACGTGACCCGAAGAGTAATTGAGTCCTTCCCTGCGAGAGGGACGCGGACGGTGCGTGCCGGGACGCGATTACGCCGCGTACGCACGCCCGGCATAAATCAGGGGACGCCCCCGGCGGCGGTAATGCGCTTACCCGCAGCGCCCTCAAGTCGTCTAAATCACGTGGGTCTCTGAATGTACTTTCTTTGCACATGTCGCAAAAAATTACGTCAAGATTTATGTATAGTCCATTAGGATGTAACAGTAATGTCATTATTAAGTTGATTTTTCCTATCCGGAAGGCCCGCTAATAATACCACATTTACTGGATTCTCAGAAAATAATCATTTTTATTAAAAACTTGCAATTAATAAATTAAATCTTCTTGCACAGTAGGTCCGCCGTTTATATCACTTTCACTTTATCGCCCGAAAGGTACGTGTGACTTTAAAAATTTCTGTTTCAATTGTATTATCCAAGCAATTGAAAAATTCCGGTATTTTAAGTTTTTACCTCCGTTATACGCTGTATATTAACAACTAAATATTCTTCTGAAGTTCTGTACTATGTACATTAAATATACTATAACGTTCAACTTAAATGATACTCCTGCATGCGAACCACACCCTTAAGACCGTTCAGCGTAAGAGCTACGAAACTGTCACATGGCATCGTTTATGAGCGTGAGCGTCGTTATACATTAAAAGTCAAGAAAAGTCATACTTTCCTTGTCTGTAACTTTAACACGTCGTTCAACACGATGTTATAAGTATTGTCATTATTAAGTTGAATTTTCCTGTCCGGAAAGTCCACTAATGACACCAGACTTACTTGACTCTCAAAAAAATCTTTTGAAAAATTTCTCTGTCTACTTTTTTGAAATTTACTGTCCAGAAGGCCCATTAATCACACCAGATTTACTTGATTCTCAAAAAAAAAAAACATTTAAAAAAATTCCTTCTCTACCACTATAAGAAAATTTCTTTTTTTTTAGAAGTTTAGAAAGAAGCTTCTTTTAAGTAGTATATATGTGTGTGTGTGGAATGTTGAGCAAATCATACTGTTCTTGCCTGGAAGTCGTTATGGACAATTCTAATACGTAATTTACTAGGAGCCATCGGTATTGTAAGTGATAACACCTTATTAATATCAGAAATTTGGAAACAAGCTACGCATTGCATAAATTGTCGAAAAATTCATACTTTCTCTGCCTGGAAGTCATCATACACAATTTTGATACGCAGTTCATTGCGATGTATAAGTAACATCATTATCAAGTTGAATTTTCCTGTCCAGAAGGTTCAATAATGACACCAGATTTACTTGATTCTCCAAACAAAAAGAACTCTGAGTCTACTATTCTATGAGAAAATCATTTTTGAAATTTGGAAGAATCTGTTTTTAAGTAGTTCTATGTGTAAATATTTTCAAAGATATTTTGAGAAAATTATTTTAGAAATTTGGAAAGTATTATGTGTATTGCAGACATTAATACTTTTTTTTCTAGAAATCATTATGCACAATTTTAATATATAGTTCATTACGATGTGTAAATAGCGTCATTATCAAGTTGAATTTTCCTGTTCTGAAGGTCCAATAATAACTCCGGATTTACTTGATTCCCAAAAAAAAACTCTATGTTATTATTTTATGGGAAAATCATTTTAGAAATTTGGAAAGAATCTGCTTTTAAGTACTATGTGCAAATATTTTCAAAGATTTTTTGAGAAAATTATTTTAGATATTTGGAAAGTATTATGTGTATTGCAGACATTAATACATTTTTTCTAGAAGTCATTATGTACAATTTTAATATAAAGTTCATTGCGATGTGTAAGTAGCGTCATTATCAAGTTTAAGTTTCCTATTCGGAAGGTCCATTAATAATGCCAGATTTACCTGATTTGCGTTCTATGAAAGAAAAGATTTTCGTATTGCCCCGTTCACATCCTCCCGCATAAGAGCGAGCATTTTAGCTGGTGACGTGCCGGAAAAAGAGAACAATTCATTAAGCGACGATTATCGGAAGCTCCCGGATTCGCGCCGGAATACATTCCGGGGATTGTCCGTCGAACTCGCGAATATGAATAATTCAGATTGTTTGCGCGCCGCTCGCGTTTTTCCGCGCTCGCTTGCGTTTGCATTTTCAATACAGAGAACGCGCCCGGAAATACGAAACGGCCCGGCTCCGGCGATCCGGTGCTCTCTGCGTCGAATTTATCGCGATGCAAAACTTGAATAATGCCGGAGCCGCGCGTGCAATTTTTCCTGCGGCGATCTCTATTGTTCCGCGAGTGAATTAGTTTTGTTTAAAAATGTTTCGGAAGCGGCGGAGGAGGAATTCGGGTGCGCACCGGAAAATCCGGGATGCATTGCATTGCATTGCATTGCATTGATCTAGATGGGTTCTTTTTTGATACATGAAACGGTTCTATTTATACTGCATTGTTAGAGTTGTATTGAAAACGTTGCTATTTCATAATTTAGAAAAATGACGTAGGTTTATTCAATCCGGAAGGATATTGCAGTTGCAAAAGTTAGAATATTAAGTTAAGACCAGTTCGATATTCAAATCCAATTTTAATATCGCGCGAAGGAAATATGTTAATCGAATGATTTAAAACGCAAATTCCAAAATGACCTCAAATATTTACTCGCGAGATTTCAATTAAAACTTAACATCGTTCTAATTCAAATTCCTCTCTCTTTTTCTTTCTCTCTCTCTCGTTCCGGTCGGTCTTGAGTCGGGTGAGGTGTAAAAAATTATTTAATAAAGTTTTCCACGCCGCGCGCGGAAATTCGCTCGCTCAAGATCGTAAT
The DNA here is from genome assembly GCA_036172665.1 of Prosopocoilus inquinatus. Classification (NCBI taxonomy): domain Eukaryota; kingdom Metazoa; phylum Arthropoda; class Insecta; order Coleoptera; family Lucanidae; genus Prosopocoilus; species Prosopocoilus inquinatus. The sequence goes on from CM069873.1 coordinate 9,215,303, forward strand.
ATGCCCTTTCACGTCTTGAGCCGTGACCAAGAATAATAATTACGCGGCGGAGGAGGAGGAGGAGGATGAGGATGGGGATCCGGAGAGGATGGGGGGGCCATCAGATCCAGGCCAAAGACGGAGTTATGAGAGCCGACGTTAGTCAATGATTTATAACGAGCGCCGAGAATCCCCAAAGTCTAATATATTTGACCAACCCTTCAGTAATTTACTCTCTGCTACGTCTGGGCGTTCGTTTTTGGTACGGAACATTGAATTCGCAGAAGCCAAAACCAACACTTACGAATTAATTGGTTTATACGATGATGAACGATAGCTTGCGCTGAATAAACACGACGATATTAATAGGAGGCAGGCAGGAATCAAAAGGGGGACGAGAGTCAAAGGATAATAACGAGCGCTCCGGGGCGGAATTAAAGGCCCACCGCTTTGATTGTTTTAAAGAAGAGATGGTCGAAGAATCAAAAAGCGAAATGGTAAAGTAATAATTAAGGAAGGAAACAACTTGGTGATTAAATAAGAAACAAGGAAAGAAGGAATTAAATCAATGGTCGGCAAGGTGCCTATTTAAATTCTTTTTAGGTTTCCAGTCCCATGCCTGGGTAGTCCCAAAATTAAAGTTTCTTTGAAATCCTCTTTACGAATATTACCCAATCTTAACGAGTCATCACTGGATTAAATAGGAAAAGATTACCATGAAAGGAAACCGCAAGAAGCGCCTAAGATTTTTCCTTCTTCTGCTGTCACTGAATCCAACAGGATCCTATGTTGACCACAGGGGGCTCATAAGAACCTCTGGGGGTCTATTGGGGTTCGATGATTAAAAAAAGGAAAGGGGGGATTAAATCGACAGCGACTCGTCCTGGTGGACAAGGCAAGGCAGCCCGGAAATAAAAATTTCTTTGAAATCCTCTTTTACGAATGTTGCCTATTCTCCAAAAATCATCACGAGCCACCACTGGATTAAACATGAAAAGATTAACATGAAAGGAAGCTGCAAGAGGCGCCTAAGGTTTTTCCTACTTCTGCTTTCAGTGGATCCAACAGGATTCGATATTGACCCCAGAGTGTTGTCTTCTGAGGTTCGATGCTAAAAAAAGTTGGAATTCCCAGCACCGGATGTTCGTACTTTGCTCCCCTTTCTTAACTTTATTCGGAAACCTTTTTGGCTAGACTTGCCTCTGTTTTCTCTCTTTCACTAATGCAAGAGCTTCAATTCTTGCGCGTTTTGCTTCCACGTCTTCATTCAATTTTCGATCTCTGTTCTTGTTACTCTCATTTTTAACTTGCTCTGAACGCATTCCTCTTGGCCAGAACTTACCGTCCGTGTCTGCAATCCGAAGTAAATGTGATCTTCTTTCGTTTGATTCAAAACTCTTTGTCTTCTTCACGATCTCCAATTATTCTTTTCTAAATTTATTCCATTTTTTATAGACCTTCATTTTGCGTCTCTTCTCTAATTTCACTTGAAAATTCACTCGACCCGACTCGACTTTCTTCAAATATCTGCTCCCTCTTCTCGTTCTGACAATTGAGAATTTTGCGCAATTTTTTTTAAAGAATACGAGTGAATCGGAAGGTTTCATAAAGAAAGCATTTTGAAATTGGCGCTTTAAGAAGACGGTTCAATTTAACTCACACAGATGGCGCTACATAGAACGTTGTTCTTATTTAATATTCTTTTTTGCGTCGATAATAAAAAGTTTTGACAACTCTGTGGAAATTTCCTTTTTTTTAAGAAAATAAGTGAATGAGAAAATTTTGTAAATGAAGATTTTGAAATTGGCGCTTTAAGAAGACTCCAGGGTTGCCAAATTGGTTGAAATTCCACTATTTGGAGTACGTTTTAGATATATTTAGCGTTCAAAAATCTTATTTGGCGCCTGACTTCGGCTATTTTTGTTGTCTTCACATAACGACAAATAAGTATACAACGTGATCAACAATGACTGTCCATACCGCTACTTTAATTTAATTTATTGGTATTATATGACGAGAATACTTCCAGCATCGTTTTCTTTTGCTTTTTGTTAATTTCACATTTCTTTTGTTTTGTTTTGCATTTTATTCATTCTTTTGTTTACTTGGTCCTTTTGTTTTCTGCTAGTTTCCTAAGTGACAAAAGTTTTCGGCCGAAGAATCGCCTTTTTTAATTTCATAATTTTTTTTATTCATTCTTGCCTGTTTTTTCCTATTTTTGCATTTTCTTCTTTGGTTTTTACAATTTATTGACTCCTTTTTTCAGTTCTCTTTTGTTTTCAGCGCGTTTGCTTTTATTTACAAAAACTTTCGTCGATTTTCATTTTTTTAATTCATTTTATGCTGTCGTATTTCGCTTTTGTTTTTTTTTTACCAAACTGATTTTTCACATCTTGTTGATTATCGCTCTTTCACAGTTATTTTTTTGTTTTCTGCTGCATCGTTTTCTTCTTAATTTTTTGCCAGGAGATTCAATCTTCTTTTGTTTTGTGCACTGTATTTCGTTTCTTTTTTGTTTTTTTTTAATCGCGTTATTGACTTTTTTAAAATTTTCTTCGTTTTTTTTCGTTTTTCATCCGGAAAATTGCTCTTTTTCGTTCGGCTTGCTACAATCAATCTTCTCTTGTTTTTTTTTTGTGCACGTCACGCCTTGTATTTTGAAGCTGTTGTTTTCATTTGTTTTTTTATTTGTTTTCGTTTTGATCGGTTTTTTTTTGTTTTCTTGTCTTTGACTTTAGAAAAAATTAGTGCCCTTCGGATACATTTTGTCAACAAGTTGGCGACATTGCCTGCAAGAAATCTGGCATCCCTGGAAGACGCTATAAATTAATTCACACAGATGGCGCCACGTAGAGCGCCGTGTGGCTTTATTTTAATTTGCTTTTGCGTTAGCAATTAGGGGAAATGTTGAGAATTTTGTGAAATATTTTTTTTTCTTTTGAAGAAAACGAATGAGTAGATTTTTTAACTGAAGATTTTGAAATTGGCGCTTTAAGAAGACGATAGTTTTTTACGTTTTCTTTCTTCTCTTCATCTGTTTTGAATTCCTTCCATCCTTTCCCATTTTTTTATCTTGCTTCCAAAATCTTAGCTGGGGTTCATCATCCTAACGTACTATTTCGCTGGTTCAACATTTTTTCTTCTTATTTTCATTTGATTTCCGTCTTTTACCTCAATCATCTACCACTCAGAAGCGGAAAGAAGAAGGGAAAAGAAGAAGGAGAAGATTCAGAAGAAGATGATATTTCACTGCTACATATTTTTCTTGGCTTCATTTTTGTCCTCAATCAACTACCACTGAGATGAGGATAAAGGGAAAATGAAGAAGAAGAAGAAGATTCAGAACAACATGATATTTCGCTGGTTCATCATTTCGCTAGTAGGTGCATTTTTTTCTTATCTTCATTTGATTTCCGTTTTCGTCCTCAATCATCTAGCACAGTGGGTAGGGGAAAAAAAAGAAGAAGAAGAAGAAGAAGAAGAAGAAGAAGAAGAAGAAGAAGAAGAAGAAGAAGAAGAAGAAGAAGAAGAAGAAGAAGAAGAAGAAGACTCAAAACAGATGGTTAGATGCAACAGAACTAGACCTAGTAGTGTTAGGAATGTAAAGTGGAAGCAGATGACTGATGAGAATAGTGAGAAGAGAGATGTGATGTAAGCTATTGCGCATGCGCGTATGTTTATCGTCATGGTGTGGGTTGGCAACACTAGAAAGTAACGTGCGAACAATGTAGTGTGGTGTAATCGTTGTTTTAATTGATCATCTCAACATATCCATTTAAGAGATACAAGAAGGATAAAGCAAGGGACAAATAGAGAAGAAGAATGTTTTAACAACGAAAGAAGAAGAGAAGGAGATACAACAAGAATTAAACAAGGGATAAATGATGAAGAGGAGGGCCCAAAATAGCAAGATGTAATAGAACAGCGTGAGGAATGCAAGACTGGAAGCAAACAGATAAATGAAGAAAAATCATTTCAAGAGCTATGGGGACCAAAGGTATGCACCATGAATAGAAGTAAAAAAAGAAAACTAGCGCTTTCGGTTGTCAAAATCCTTTCTGATATTTTGTCCTGTGTTGCATAAGAGGTTTTTTTTTTCTTCAGAGACCCTGAGTCCCCAAGTCTTTACAACAAAAGTGAGATCAGAAACCACACCAGCAAGGAGAACAGCGGCAACGTCCCTGAAGTTCTCCTGTAACGAAAAAGAAACGTCGGAACGACAGAATTTAAAACATGGTTCAACTGGACACCCCCCCCCCCCCCCCCCCGTCACTCCGCTGAGTACCTATAGTTAAGTTAACCTAAAAATGAAAACATTTTTGAGCGAAGTGAAAATTAAAAAAGACATCGAAGTGTGTTTTGTTTTGGGCACTTTTGTTTCGAATTCTCAACGCCATTACGGCGCACCCTCGTCCTCGGTCCTCGCCGCCGACGCGTCGAGAACAAAACTAAAATAGAACAAATGGAGTGAAAGGAGGTCGGCAGCAATTAACATGAGAGACTTGGCCTGAGTGTTCTTATTTCGGGTGGAAATATTTGGGCGCCAGCTCGGGTAAGGATGAGGATTTATTAGCTAAATTTCCGGCTGCAAATAGAAACGAATGGATATCATCTCCACTAAAAGTTTACATTCACGCAGCTACAGGCATTATAATTAGTTTTTCATCCCTTTCCACTTTTCTTCTCCTTCTTCTTCTTCACCCCCCAGTCTAAACGCGCCAGCTACATACATCAAGGCCTGAATGAGAAAGGAGAGAGAGAGAGCGAGAGAGAGAGAGAGAGAGAAAGAGAGAGAGAGAGACTGATGACGGTCGTAACAGCGAAAATAATACAACTATAGTATACATTTGCTTTGTATTGCCATAAATCATACGCGAAACAAGAAGAAGACAATAAAAAAACTTTTCCATAAATCAAGATGCGAATGGGATGATATGTCGATGTTGTTCGTTTTGGGGTTTGGGGCAAGAGGGGGAGGGGGAGAGTGTAGCGGCGTGGTGTCCATCCGGGACACAATACACCGGGGAGCAAGCCCCACCATAAAACGTCCTTGAAAGGCCGAAGGAAGGCCCGGTTTTGTACATAAAAAGCGTCGTAAAATGCAACGCGTCTCCATAGAGATAGGCAGAGGCGAGCTCTATCTCCGGCCACGCGATACCACGCATTAACATCGCCATAAATTATTCGCGGATAAGGAGCGTGCTCTCGCTCTAGTTGAAGAACTTGCGGAACAAATCGGGGGAGCTACTTAAGGGATGCATCCGAATGTTGTTTAACAAGAAGACAGATGGAATTCCGTGAATTCCCTTTTTTTTTAACAGTAAACAGCTCCTTCGATTTCGAATCCTTCAGTAAAGAGCTTCGCTTATCTTTGGGGGGGAAGACGCGCTCTCCATTTTTCACAGAATTTTTGGAACACAATAGAAAAACATAATCCATTTGGAACAATCGCTATTCGCTGCAAAGTCTTTAAAAAGTGTACAGAGTTCTTCGTTCTTGCCTTCTCACTTTCACAGTATCGTTTCAATTTTATGTAAATTGTGGAATTTTTATCATTTGGGCATTCGGTCCGACTATCTTTAAATCAATGGCAGCTGAAGATATGCCAACATCTGACGTTTGATGACGCCAGCCTAGAAGCCACAACACCAGGGTGCCCTAGGAATATCGAAACGACACTGACTCATGGAGCACACTTCAAGTTAATAAAGCCACCACCTGGCTTCGCCCCAAAAGCGCTAAAGAAGGAGTTCGAGTGAATCAAAAACTCGGTGACATAAGCCAAAACCAAATGAGTGGTGTCAGCTAGAGCCAATTGCTGTGAAGGTCAAGTGTGAGCATTTTGAAACTCCGCCGGAAAGCGATCGCAAAAAAAAACAGACGCAGCGTCAAGCTTTATGGTTTAGTCTCGACTTTAGATAAACTTATTGTTTAATTCCCGCGAAATAAACGCAGACGATCGCAAATAATTGCGAGCCTGATGAAAAAAAAAACACTGACTCCCAGACCGACCGACGAGTATTTATAATATTGCAGTTATAACGCTGAAAATAGCGAGCCATTTTGCACAGAGTTTTTGGAATATAAAAGAAAAACATAATCCATTTGGAACAATCGCTATTCGCTGCAAAGTCTTTAAAAAGTGTATAGAGTCTTCGTTCTTCCCTTCTCACTTTCACAGTCTGTTTTATGTTAACTGGGGAATTTTAATAATCTGGGCATTTGATCCGACTATCTTCAAATCACCCGCTGCGGAAGGCAGCAGCTGAAGATATGCCAACATCTGACGTTTGATGACGCCAGCTTAGAAGCCACAACAACAGGGTGCCCTAGGAATATCGAAACGACACTGACTCATGGAGCACACTTCAAGTTAATAAAGCCACCACCTGGCTTCGCCCCAAAAGCGCTAAAGAAGGAGTTCGAGTGAATCAAAAACTCGGTGACATAAGCCAAAACCAACTGAGTGGTATCAGTTAGGAGGCAATTGCTGTGAAGGTCAAGTGTGAACGCATTTTGAAACTCCACCGGAATAATATAATCGACAAAAAAGCTCATTTCGTTGGAAAGCGATCGTAAAAAATAGACGCAGCGTCAAGCTTTATAGTTTAGTCTCGACTCTAAATAAACATACCGTTTAATTCCCAGGAAATAGACGCAGACGATCGCAAAATTGCGAGACTGATGCAAAAAAACACTGACTTTCAGATTGACCGACGAGATGTTTACAATATTGCAATTATAACGCTGAAAATAGCGAGCTCGTAAAATTTAATGGAAAAGCGTACCTGAATTGTATAAAAAAAAGGTCTACGAGTTACGAACAAAATAGATCGAGACCATGGGAAATGATTAACGCTGTAAAAATGCGTCTTGCACTACGACGAATATTATGATATAAAAAATTGTTTTCAGCGCAATAAATGAAGGCGAGGAAGACACAAAGCCAGACGTTCACATATGTCTACGTCTCAATACGATTACAGTGCGTTATTAAAATAAATGCGGCAGGAAATTCTTCATATACAGAGTGATTCTGAGTACGGTTTTTGGCACCGTAACATACTGAGGTCGAAAAAAAGTCTTTTTTCTTTTAATCTTTTTTGAACCGTTTTCCACCCTCGTCTATACGTTTACACGAATAAAAATTTCACCCCCTTCCTTCTCCAAAAACTAAAATGTGAATAAATGTGCAAATAGGGCTCTAAAAAATATTATGGCAAAAGAATTAGCGTCGTTCTTGGATGTGTTCGGAAAGTTTCGATTGCTACGGACTTAAACAATTTGGCGCTCCGAGAAAAAAAAACCGTAAAAAAATAATTAAATCTCTTCGTTACGTCGAGTAGGAACCGAGGGGGCGCATTATCGATTTCGGGGCTTCTGTTTTAACGCAATAAATTCTCTCGCAAATTGCCCTGAGTGCCTGTTAATATGTGCGGCAATATTTCTTTCGGGTAAGAGGAGGCTGCGCTGACGTAATACGTGTAAGAGGGTGGTTTCTGGCACGCTCAATTTACCAACGAAATTCATCAGGCTCCGATAATTAGATTGACTGTGTTCTTGCACCTGCAACCGCCACCCACTTAGCCTGCTAATATTAATATTACATTACACGCGTGCACGACCTTGTTGATAGAAATTCGCCCCCGCCTCCGGAATTAATTTACCGCCGCCGTAATTTACCCGGGCGTACGTAGGCAGGCAGCGAGCGCTTCACGCGCCAAAACGAAATTTATCGCGGCCTCCTTCGATCAGGACTCACTCGAAGTTTTCGGCTCGACTTGAGAAATATCGTTGCTGCACCTTCATCCGGAATTATGGAAATTCTTCCGGACGGGGGGGAAGGAAAACTTTGCCGCTTATTGCCGGCAATTAATTCTAATTAGCGTCTGCCCGGGCAGATTTATGGGAATGTTTACGTTGAAAAGTATTTTCTTATCGCAGTCGACAGCTTTCCCGTTAATTCACGGTAATTATGCCGAATCTTCGAGAAGATTTCTTTCTTAATTTTGGCAATTAGACGCACTCACTAATCTGAATCTATTAGGTTTCATAAATAATTTCGAGAAGAACACATTATTTCTAGAATGAAATAAGTGAAAGGAACAACGTTAAAAGACATGAAGAGGGAACGTGAGAACAGAAAGACTAATGACTGGCCCGGACTTAAAAATATTCAATGCGAATCCCAAATATTTTATTATTATTATCATACAAAGTCGTCACAGCCCTGATTATTGTAGTTAATCAGGGATCTTAGTCCCGATTATGGTGGTTGATCGGGGCTCTTAGCCCCGATTATTCTCGGGCCTAAGAAGACTCTTCGGAGCTCATTATTATTTTTATTATTATTATTATTGCTTTAGACTAGAATTATTATTGTTATCATTATTTTATTTATCCTTGACTGTTATTTTCTTGATATAATTAGGCGCCAAGGTTATACGTACATTTCAAAATTTGATTGTGATTCCATTGGCACCGCCATAAAAACAAAATGAAATGAAACAGCCACAAAAGACGTAAACTAGGGAATATGAGAATAGTAAAAAAAAGTAAATACGATGAGCCATCACTGAGTATAATATCTAATTGAACTGAATAACGTTTGTTTAATATTTGAGTTCATATATACGGTGCAGAGTCCCGCGGCAAAACACAATACCCATCTGCATTACGTGTTATACGAGGGCGCGGATTTTAATGAAAATAAATAATATTTGAAGACAAAGTTTAATTACGGAGTTAGAAAATACGCATGAATATTTTGATACCGCCTCGGGCAAGAAGAGGGGAGTTTCACGTTCACGTTCTAAAAGGCACATTCACATTCACATTCACATTCACATTCGCATTCACATTCACATCTCGAATTTACAAAAAATAATAAAATTTCGACGAAAACTCGAAAAACCAACCCGCATAATCCGAAACACTCGTCGTCGTCGGGAGAAAAATGGAAGAGTTTTACGCTCAGCCGGAAAACAGACGGACAGGCAGACAGACAGACGAATAAAGCGAAGCCGTAGTAAATTCTTCTACGTGACTAACTCGAGTTTAAAAGCGGAAGGCGATGCTCGCGAGCGCCGCCGCCGCAAAAAGTGTGAAAAACCGTCGTTATTTATATAAGTGATATAAAAGTATTTTTATCTTGCATGCGGGCGGCGCAAAATGTTGTTGTGCTCTCCCGGACTAATAATTTAGCCCCGCCCTTCGCCCGGATTATGCCGGGTTGGCAGTTTTTTCCATCTTCGTGCCCTCGAACGAAAGATGACCCGGTTGAATTGTGTAACCATGACGATAGGTCAATCCCGGAGTTTTTGCGTTTCAGAATCATCCAGTCGTTCCTTCAATCTTTCCTGTGTGTGCGTGTTTTTTTTTGTAAACTGATAAAAATATGTTTTGGACGGTAATAACCGGCTTTGCTCTTACCTAACATAATAACCAGTATCAGATTACGAAGAGGAATTACAGAAAAGAATTGTCCAGTACTCACAAATAAAATAAATTAGAAATTAAAACGCAACATGATATAAAACTGTAACGCAAAAAACAAAACATGCGCAAGGTCAGCCTTGAAGTTGAGCATAGCGTTACCAAATTCTCCGCAACTTTGCTGCAAAGCCGTGCAAAGTAACTTAGAATGCCGAAACATACCAAAAATTATATTGCCAATAATCTGCCTTAATAACTGTTGGGTTCTTTCTTACATTCGTGAACTTAAGATCAACAATATTGGTCGTCTTAATGAATCGAATTCTAAAAGGCACATAGAAAAGAATCAAATTGTAAGGATTCGAATTTTCAAGTAATCATAAATAAAATAAATTCGAAATTATCACGCAATGTGATACGAAATTGTATTGCAAACAAAACACTTGCAAGTCGTTCAACACATAAAGAATAAAATCGTGTTATCAAATTTTCGGAACTTGTGTGTTAATAATTTTCGGTTGTCCACAGAAGTTTTTCTTACATTCTTGAAGATATGATCGTCTATATTAATACTTCTGACTAATAAAATTCTAAAAGACACTCAGAAAGAAATAAACGAATGAATGGAATTTTAAAAGACTCAGAGAAAAGAATAAAATTATAAGGATTCGAATTTTCCAGTACTCATAAACTAAATAAATTCGAAATTAAAATGCAATATGATACCGTCACGATATAAGAGAATTGGTCTATGTTACGATAAGACAGAAAACGTTTACGCTTTACGAAAAATATTATTAAGAGTAAGTTACAATTAAATTTAGGTTAAATTAGATTTAAATTGTAATTAGTGAAATTAATTGTCTTTACATCTGCTCATCTCGAGCACATTAGTCTATCATTTTAAACTAAACTAATTGTTACTTTCTTCGAAAATAATTAATTCCGTCTTACATTTGATCGCAGAGCACTCGCTCGCTTGACATAACACTAATGCTAGACTTCTTCACCTCCTCATAAATTTATCTGCCAGGTATTATCCCTGGAAACCATTGTATCGCTAATAGTTTCCTTGGATACTGTCTGGCAGATAAATTTATCCATAGGTGAAGAAATCGGGCATAAGTCACATAAAATAATCAAAGTTTCTGATATTACCGTCAATGTACTAGGTACTTCTGGCGGTTGATTCAAGGCTAAACAATTACGAGTTCACTAACTGCCTACTGAATGTTACTGACTAACTGCCTCCTAACTGAATGACTGATATACAAATTTTCCTTTTATACTACTCGGGCAGGATGTGACAAAGTGCGTTTCTAAAGGTTCGGGTCCAAAGATCGATGTGCCAAAATTGTCGGCGCCTCGTCAAACACATTTAATGAGCGAACACGTTAATTGTTTTGAATGTATCACAACATTCTGCTGTGTAGTATTGTCAAGTAAATTCAAACAACTTGGTTTTCACTTGTCGGCATGGAATTCCCGCTACTAAAACGTTAATTTTGCATCACAAGTTCCGCTGACCGAGTACTCTGATCTGCGAGGTAAGCAGACGCGTCAATTTGGTCAGCCCATTAAACCTAAAAATACGCGCCTTACATTTTGTATTATTCCAAAAGTAAAAAAGAACGAATTTGCTGTGCGATCTGCTGTGTAGCATTCTCAATTAAATTCAAACAACTTGATTTTCATTTGTCAGCATGTAATTCCCTCTATCAAAACATTAATTTTGAATGCATAAGTTCCATCGACCGAAAAGAACTTTGACCTGCGAGCTAAGCACACGTCGGTGAGTAATGCTAGATAATTTCTGTGGCGATTAAGTCTGTGTCGGTGACCGTACTTGTGAAATGGTAATGTCAATTAAACATAAAAATACGCCCATTCAATTTTGTATAACTCCAAAAGTATAAAAGAAACGAATTTTGATAATAATAATTTTTCAAACGTGACAATAGAAAACTGTAATGCAAAACAAAACACGTGCAAGGTCAGCCTTGAAGAATAGCATCGTGTTAACAAATTCTCCGGAGCTTTGCTGCGTCGAGTAAACACAAAGCAAGTATTGTCTGCAAGTTCGGACCTGCAGGCTTACATGATGCGCTAATTATAAAATGTGCTCCACCTATTGATACGGGAGGGGAGAGCTGATAAGAATGCGTATTTCCAGAGTTCCAGATTTTCCTTTTTCCTCGTTGGGAAATTTTCTATTTTCAATTTTATCAATAATTTTTCTCATTTGTTATTCTTTTTGCGAATGAAAAAAAAATTCTTCACAGTGAGATGATTAAATTGTTATACTTTGGTATACCTTAATGTTTTATTTTATTTATTTATTAACTTTTTTTGTAAACACAACGCTTAGTAAATGCAGGTGTTTATTCGAGGTCATCTCGCATTATTTATCTACAATTAATTCTTGCAATATAATTTCTACTTACTCCATTATTTTCTGTTTGAAATAGGGCATGTATCTGAAAACAAAACAGCATACAACCAAAGAGAGAGAGAGAGAGAGAGAGAGAGAGAGAGAGAGAGAGAGAGAGAGAGAGAGAGAGAGAGAGAGAGAGAGAGAGAGAGAGAGAGAGAGAGAGAGAGAGAGAGAGAGAGAGAGAGAGAGAGAGAGAGAGAGAGAGAGAGAGAGAGAGAGAGAGAGAGAAAGGGCGAACCAATTTCGATAATTCTGAGAAAAGAAAAGCGAAGTGGAAACCGATTTCTGGCTTTCTTTTCGAAAATCAAACCAGGCGCTACTAACAAAGAAAATCGAGGTTCAATTCTGTACGGACTGCCAAAAGAATTGGGGACGAAAAGGGGATGAAAAGGTAGTTACTTCGCCTTTCTGAATATGCCAATTTTTCCACCCCCGTGTGCAAGCTTTACAAAATATTTTCTGATAGCCTTATAAGTCCAGGGTTTATTAAGCTTAACCAGGAAACATATACGGTTAGTTATTTATAACGTTAAAGGGGGATGAAAACTTGATTATTTTGTCTTTCTGATTCCGGCAATTTTTCCATCCCCGTCCGCAAGCTTTTACAAAATATTTTTTGATATCCTTTTACAAATCCCAGGTTTATTAAGCTTGACGAGTAGTAGGCTAGTATGGTTAGACCTCCGCTGGGGTTGCGACCGACTTACTAGTTGTTGTTCCTCCTTCGGGGATGATTCGATATAACCACAAAAACGCAGAAAACCAAGCTCAAAGAGGACGGTTTGGATTGGAATATAATTCGTGATGCAAAGATTCTTTTTTCCTGAAGGTCCGAAGAAAAAACGAATTCAGACCAGTGGCGTAGTCATCGCAAAATCGCTGCAAATTATTTTACTCTTATCCATCGTTTTCAGAGTACTTTTCTCGTCGTATTTTCGGTTTTCTTTGAGGGGGGAGGGGGGAGTTAAATTGTTTCTAGTTTCGAACATGTTTTTTTCTGAGAAAACCTAGTAAATAACAGCGTTATATAAATTGATGATGAATTAAATAAATTTTCTGGTTTAAATTCTAGATTGTCTTCAGTTCACCTTGAACATCATCGATTCCGAAGAAGTAACTGCGAATTCAGGCTCCGCAGAGGCAGCAAATTCATATCTGGTTCTGGGTAATAAAGACTTGTAAGTGGCACTTGGCCGTATTATGCAAGCTGCTTCTTCCCTCGCTCCTGGAAGTCACGGTGGGAGCCATTGTGCTCGCCTCATAATCTCAACAAGTCATCTTTGTAATCTTGCATTTATATTAAAATCGTAAACCACGGCGCGCGCGGATAGACCGTGGAAGAGGACGGGGGCGAGCGATTCCTTCGGAAAGGAGGGCGGAACGAAAACGCTATTTTGAGTTTAATCCCGAAGGGGGTTGTTAGTTTAATTACGCGTCTCGAACGAGTGCTCGCGCTTAAGATAATGCGTGATTAAAACTAATAACTGACCCACTTGGCGGCCGTCGGCGTCGTTTTAAATGGTTTACTGAGATTTTTCATCTTTACGTCCCAACTTACATGCGCCTTAAAAATTGAAAGTAGGCAACCCATTCTACCCCCGTGCTTTTCAGTAGTAGCACATTACGACAACGCGAGGTTATTTCCGATTTGATTGATGGGTTGCCTATTCTAAACGATTTAATACCTTGTTGACGTTCGCATTAGGGGGGCGGCGTTTCATTTCAATTCTCTTTTCAGCAAAATCAAAATTACGCTTTAATTTATTTATTTTCGCCCGGGCAATTACATATTTTAGGGCGACTCCGTCGGGCATAAACAACGGCGAATGATTCGTTTCTGGTTCGGACTGCATTAATTGAGTTGTTACCGTTAATTAATTAATTAAATTTTATCCCCCCACCCCACTCCCAGTCACAGCTCTGGCGCGGCGTATCATAACAATGGTCCGATATGTAAATCGCAGCAGCAGAGCAGCCACTGCAATCAATGAGTTGTGAAAATTGATGCGGTATCAACGTTTTATAATGTCGTTAATCCCGGTGCGGTTTCATGTACATGATAATAACACGGCAGTTTCGTTTTGTTTGTTGGAGTGGAATTTTGAAATATGTAAACAGGACGATTGATTATAACAAATACAACAAAAAATACAGCCAAACACTTCAAAAATTGGTTCTAGTAAATACCCAATAAAGGGCTGTGTTGCTGCTGCTTGCGGTTTTACAATTAATAAAATAATAAAACAATGATCGGGCCTAAGAAGCACCATAATCGGGTCTAAGAAACATCATAATCGGGCCTAAGAAACATCATAATCGAACTTAAAAAACATAATAATCGGGCTTAAGAGACATCATAATCGGGCTTAAGAGGCATCATAATCGGTCCCAAGAAGCGCCACAATTGGGGCTTTGACGACTTTGTCATATTAATTATGTTTATTAATGAATTAATAAAAATGATAATCCAAGCGTAGTGTTTGGTAAGTCAAAAAAATAGTGTCATCGTTGTTGTCGTTTAATCCTGTGGTATGTTTTGCACACTTGATGACCATAAATATCGGTCTGGGTACAACTCGAAGGATTCCGCCGAGTGCGGTCTGTTATCGTCCGCAGATGTCATGAGCGCGCGAATGCGGTCTGGTCCTGTTTCATCCGTTTCTGGAAACGCCATGCCGCCATTTAAAGCGGAGGTCATTCCGGCTTGTTCCCCGGGGAACCGGCGAGCGTCCCCTCGGCGATATCAAACGCTCGTCTTCTTTTTCTCCGCGTTTTGCGGTGATAGCATCGCGGTCTTTTCAGAGTTATCGTATTGACCGTTCCGTGCACGTTTCCTATAGGGAAAATTATTGCTTTGACCCACCCGAAAAACGACGATGCCTTGCCTTGCCTTGCTTTGACGCGGGGATTCATTTTTTTTTTTCTTTCTGAAAAGGTTCTTTTGCGCGCGTAGAGTGGATTAATGGATGTCGTCGTCGGTCGTCTCGGTAATCTGTACGAAATCATTTGTTCAAAATTTATTTGCGCGCGAAAAGGGATTTTGCCACGAGAGCGCGCTTCTCGGCCAGATAACGAGATGAAACGAAAATAGATTTCCTCTAAGAGGACTAACATCGTCAAGTGATTCACCGAATTAACGTCTTTTGTAGAACATTATTATTATTATTACTATTATTTGGTTTTTTATGTGCGTAAAGTTTTCCATGGGTTTGCTATTTCCAAACCTCCTCGCCGTTGAAGGGGAAGCAGCGTCGAATTTTCCCCCCGAACACTGAAGGGTACCTGAAGTCAATAACGACCATTTTCGACAAATATCTCGAGGGGAGTGCGAACCCACGACCTTACGATTGCAAGGTCGGTCCCTTACCACTTGGAGCGTTCAAGGGTTTTACCACTTGGACCGTTCAGGCGTTTATTATTAATATTTCCAAAACTATGAAAGTAAAATTAAAAATTTAAACTGCAAAAAAAAACAACCAAATCGTTAGAAGCTGCTGAATCCCGAATCAAACCGTTGCGTTGTGTTGGCTGGCGTTGTTTTTGTTGGCAGTTCGCATCCATTACAATTTAAAATAAGATTAAAAAGCAATGAATCCTTAAAGATTGCTTTACACGTGTGTAATGCAATACAATGAAAATAACATAACCTTAAACCTTGCCCGCAAATTGCTGCTTGATGAACATAACATAGGAAATCCCATGTAAATTTAAAGATGTTCAAATTTTGGCTTCCCTAATTATATTATAGCAAATTCCATTTAGATTTTTTAAAGTACTCTTCAAGACAAATCTGTTTGTGCAGTTTGAAAATTTTTCATTTGCTCAGTCTCAAGATATTTTAATAAGATTCAGTAACTAAATTCAATTTTTACTAAACTATCTGCGCGGCCTTAATCAATAATTGTGAAAACTAGACAGATGATTAATAATTCTAGTCGTTCTTGAAAAGAGATTCATAGAAAAACTTTTCCAGTAATTTATCTTAACATTCACTAATCAAGGCCAGGCTGATGGTTTGGTATAAATTAAATTTTATTGCTGAATCTTTTTTAAATATCTTGAAACTGTGCAAATGAAAAATTCTCAAAATGTACAAACAGACTTGAAGAGTATTTTAAGATGCCGAAATGTAATTTTGCTGTAAAATAATTAGGGAAGCCAATATTCTCGAGCAACTTTATGATGCGTTCATCAATGCAACCTATACACTGTGATTCAAAAGGGCCGCACCACCATTTAGGTGGTCTTTAGACTCATTTATTTGTTCTCAAAAATCTAAACAAAATTTTTCTAGAAGCTTTCTTCACGTCGATAAGCCTTCAAAGATGGGAAATTGATGTTGATTTTCTATTAACAAGATACTTTAATTTTAATGTTTTATTAATGAAAAACGTAGATAAAAGCGGGCAATTTTTTTCTTGTTAATGAACGTAATTAATATTAAGTAATAAAGCAGAGAAAGTCTTTGGAAATTTCAACATTATTTTAGAAATAAGGTCGGCAACGGTGCACCCAGAATTCGGTGTTGCTATAGTTATCATGGTCTGTGACAGTAAATAAAAATTTACATGGTTACTGAAAGTAAGTTTAGGATCAAATATTACACCAAGATCTCGGAAAGTATCGGGTCTAACAAGTGCTGTGCCATCAATTTTGTATGTTGTTTCAAGAGGTTTTTTCTTCCTAGTGAAAGTCATTACATTACATTTCGAGACATTTAATGGAAGATTGTTTTCCCTGCACCATTCGTACACAGCATCAAGGTTCTTCTGTAGATGAATAGAATCCTCTACTGAATTTATAGTACGATAGATCTTCAAATCATCAGCACACATTAAAAACGAAGTATCAAGGCTATCCGAAATATCATTGATAAAAATGCTAAACAGCAGAGGGCCCAACACAGATCCTTGTGGTACCCCACTTTGCTGTTTAAATAGATTGTATTTATGTCCATTGAGTGTTACAAACATGTAGCGATCATTCAAATAAGATGTTATGAATTGAATCAAATTATCAGAAAAACCAAAATAATCCAGTTTACGCAATAGCAACTCGTGGTCGATCGTATCAAAGGCCTTCGAAAAGTCCGTGTAGATAACATCTACCTGACCTTGGGCATCTAAGGCTTCACACAAAAATTGGGTAACTGACACCAAATTGGTTTCATTGATCGCCCATTTATGAACCCATGTTGGTTTACGGTTAAAATATGTGAGACATGATTATAAAAGAAGACATGATGCGACAACTCGAAGACTTTGGCAAAATTACATGTAATTTATATCGGTCTGTAATTTAGAATATTAGATTTACTACCTTTTTTATGTACAGGACAGATTCTAGAAACTTTCCACAGAGACGGAAACTGACCAGAGCCAAGGATAAGATTGAATATCCTAGTTAAAGGTTTGGCAAAGACAATCTCGTACAACAAAGGCAGGAATTCCATCTGGACCTGACGGCATTTTAGGTTTCAACTTCTTAATAGCCCTTCAGTGACTGAGTTTATGTTTAGCACGTTTGTGTTTAAGGTAAGCTTTGATTAACCTGTACATGACTGTTATTAATAAAGGATTGAACAAAAGCATTGACTATTTCTTCGGGATTATTCCAATTCTTGTCATTATGGGTCATTTCAGATGGAATATTATTAGAGTCACTTTTAGACCTTATATAAGACCAAAAAGCTCTAGGATGAACATGAACAAGAACGACGAATTTATTATAATATTGCGAATTCGGCTTCAAAATAAATCACGACTTGACATGTCATCATGATACTGGGTTCAACATTCTCGATGTAAATATTTTTGCATTAATAGGCACAGTTAACAATAGCGTCTGTCTGGGTCTTTAATTTATAGTTGGATATACTTCTGCATTCGGAATAATCTGCAACAGCTTCAGAGCCCAAGAACCGCAGTACTTCGTATTTTGTAACGTCATGTATTGTGACGGAATGCCGTCACGTGTTATCACGATAGCGAATTCAGACTTCTCAATGTAAAAATATTTTTGCCCTGATAGGTATATTTATATAGTGTCTGTCTGGGTCTTTCATTTATAATTGGATGTACTTCTGCATGCAGAATCACCTGCGACAGCTTCAGAGTCCCAGAACCTCGGTCCTCCGAATTTGATTTTTTTGCTATAGTTTAATATTTCGTGTTTTGTAATGTTGGTACGTGTGGTGACGGCATGATCGCAGAACCTGTCACATGTCATCATGATATCGGGTTCAAAATTCTCGATGTATTTACTTTTACACTAATAAGCACATTTATATAGTATTTAATTTATAATCAGATATATTTCTGCATTCGGAATCACCTGAGACAGCTCCAAAGCCCAAGAACCTCAGCAGTTAAATTTTTTTCTCATCGCCGTGCTTACCCCCAAGCTTTCAAAGTTTGTCGAGAAGTAGTTTTGGTTGAGGATGCGGCCGTCTTAGATCCACTTTTACAATTGCAGCTCATTTTGAGCCGAGGCTTAAACCCTTAGCAACGATTATTTCAACAATTGTTGTGAAGGATTTAAGCTTCGGTTCAAAGTTAAACCGCCTGGGCCTTAGTGTTATTATTTCTTTCTCGGTATGAGTCTGTAGGGATACGAACCAGGTTGACTTGTTAGACCGGAATTATTTAAATTAATTTTTTTTTAATACTATATCAAAAGCTAGCGTTCAAATACTTCAATGGTATTTGAAAATACCTAATCAATTGTTGTATTATAGTTACGAATGGTATTAACACTGAACTAATAACGCTAATACAAATAATAGCAGTAAGCCACGAAGAGTCGTCTTAGGGCTGAAAATATTCAGGTCTAAGAAGCATCATAATCGGAATTTGGACGGCTATTAGCTTTTTTTTAATGATAATAATAATAATAGCAGTTGACGTCCGATGAAAATTGTACGTTTTCAATCTTTAACCAGACAGTTTAAATGGAAAAGCACTCAACGTTTCGCTGTCCATTGATAGCTTCGTCAGGAGTGATAATAATAATAATTAATGATAATTCGCTTTGATCATTTTTCTTTAAGCAAAAGGAAAAGTGTCATCGTCGTTGTCGTGATATAATTTTGTGGTGCGTTTCGCACTTTGGCAACCATAATTTTTTAATTGTTTTTCCTCTTTGAAATTTCGTCGGCATTTTTTCTATTCAGCTGAAGAAAAAAAAATCGGAATTTAATTAAGTGCGCTAATCCAGCGCGAGTTCATCTCGCAAACAAAACAAGCTCGTCCTGTTGGCTACGTACCTGCCACACGAGCGAGTCAAAGGATGATCTTTCCGAGGGGCGAGGGATTAAAAGGAAGTTTGCACGCGGCGCCGAAATTTAATTCCAACTTCGCTGCGAATTAAGTAATAATGCAGGAGGTCGAGCCTTCCCCGCCCCCCGCCCCCTCGTCGCCGTCGCGCAAGCATTTAATATTAATTTCAACTCCTAAATCATTTGTTGTTGTTCTGTGGGCGAAAGTTGTGTCATCCACCTGGGCCTAGTTTGAAATCTCGGAGGTACTGAGTAAATAATTGTTTGGTGCTTTTGCACGTTTTCATTTTTAATTATACCGAAAACTGAAGAAGAAATTAACGAAATGTAACCTTAATAATCGTGAAGAATCTTCAATATTTCGTATTTTGTAATATTGGTACGTGTTGTGACGGCGTGCTCGCGGAATCTATCACGTGTCATCATGATAGCGGATTCACAATTCTCAATTTAAATACTTTTGCACTAATAAGCATATTTAAATAGAGTCTGTCTGGGTCTTTAATTTATAATTCGGTGTATATTTTCATTCGAAATCACCTGCGACAGCTTCAGAGTCCAAGAACCTCGTTCATCCGAATTTTTTCTCATCGCCGTGCTTACCCTCAAGATTTCAAAGTTTGTCGAGAAGTATTGTTGATCGAGAAAGCGGTTATAGTTGTTATTTCTCTTTCGGCATGAGTCAGAATCAGAAACACAATCCGATCCATAAATGCCTCATCTCTCGTATAAGGAGTGCCCAGTGGCGTACAGTGGGCTGTGACTAGCGTGCATGCAAACAAAAGCAATCACACTATTCTGGACGCCAAATTAAAAAAAAATACACCCTATATCTGTATTGTATTGATCTGTATTGTATCCATGCACAAAAATGGAAGTCGAACCCTCACCTAATAGTTGCCCGGCCAGGTCCCAAACCCGTTGTAAGTCAATCTTGAAACTTGAAATCAAACATAAAGAAAAGGGGGTTAGAAGGGTAACGAGGTAAGAAGTGGTTACTTTCTCTCAGTATTTTATTATTCATTACACTTTTTTTTTAAACATTGAAAACATTTTGACACTTGAAAGCGTTATGTTATGCGTTGAAACCGTTCACTTCCGCCCCCTTGACGACAAACTAAAAAATAAAAATGAAACTTTTTATATTTTTCTCCTGCAATCCGGAAGCGGGATGGACGGAACAAAAAAAAGTTACGCGTAAGTCATCGAAAAATAATCCGAAATCGCGGTTGCTTTTGTTCGGCAAAGTTCGCGCTCGCGTCCAATTAAACTTATGTGGAACACGAGGACTTACAACAGGGGCCGACGACGATCGAGCGGAAAGTTTTATCGCAGTTTTACAGGTTTCGGATTCGCGCGAGTAATCAGATTCCGCGATCTTCGAGCTTCATTACGCGCCCCCTTGTCATTTTCGATAATCGTGGGCGGGGGTGTGGGTGCTGTGCAGTTCGACCCCCTCCTTTCCGTCCTTCATTCATTCTATAGAGAAGCATCCGGACATCATAATTTTTTAACTACAAAACCAGAACGGACTTCCCTATCTCAAACTCCTATAACATACAGGGTGACTATGATAGTTGTGCAAAGCTTGAAACCTGTAATACATCACTATAAATGGTTTGAACGTCCTTAACTTCCTTAACAAGAAGTTAATAATAGTTTTCGAGAAAATCGGGCAGTTGGGCGCGACAACCAGGGCGCGGCCAAATGGGCGCCGCTAGTAGGGCGCGATGCGCTAGGGCGCAAGTCCCCTACGGCGCGAAGACGCTCCGGTGCGAGTTTGTTTGGAAATTTATCGTTGTCAATTATCCCCTGATCACGTAGGTACCACGAATCTGCAATATTTTTAAACGTGGAAACAATAATTTAAACCAGAAATGAAAAATGCAAAATTTTTCCGGTTTGGCCAGTGTCTGATGGAAGACAGGTCAGATTTCGAGTGGGGGGCAGTTCCATTTCGGATTTCGATGTCTGACTTCGAAATGGAGCAGCTCCCCACTCTAAAATGCAGCCTGTCTTTAGTAGGCCCTAGTGGGTTGGTTCACATCGTTGATTTAAAATCATTTTAAAAATAATTCTGGTGAAGTAAAAGCAAAATTATTTTTATTTAAGTCATACGTGGTTAGGGGCGTCGAGGTTATCAGCCAGTCCGAGGGGAAATCCCCCTTCGGTCATAAATAAAAGAAAATATTTAAACATCTGGAAGTTTTGATCTTGAAACTCGATTTAAAATTAATTTATGAATGTCCTTTTGTTCGCGCCGAGGTTATCAACCAGCCAGAGGAGGAAATCATTTGGATCATAAATAAAATGAATATTTGAACATCTGGAACATCTAATAAAATTTTTTGAATACAAGAAGTTTTGATCTTGAAACTCAATTTAAAATTAATTTATGAATGTCCTTTCGTTGATGTAATTATTTTTTTGTCGATTTTTACCGCTTTTTGTCAATTTAAATCTAATATCACACGTGGTCAGGGGCGTCGAGGTTATCAACCAGTCCGAGGGGTAATCATTTGGATCATAAATAAAAAAAAAAATTTGAACATCTGGAACATCTAATAAAATTTTCTGAATTTTGACCTTGAAACTCGATTTACAATTAATTTATGAATGTTCATTTTTTCCAAAACTGTTTGAGAAGCACTGGTATTACCATCATAGTAATCATAGCATTTCCTTTTTTCAAGTTTTAAGCAGCGATTTATCATTACGCACAAGCCTTTTATTTCTACTTGAGTGGCGTGTTTGAGGTAGGTCAGTTTTTTAAGGTTTGGCGCATGCATTACGAAGGGGCGAAGGGGCCCCTGTAATACAACACTGTAAATGGTTTCAACGATTGAACTCTCGCGTCCTTAACAAAAAGTTAATAATAGTTTTCGAGAAAATCGGACAGTTGGGCGCTACAACCAAGGCGCAGCCAAATGGGCGCCGCTAGTAGGGCGCGATGACGCTAGGGCGCAAGTCCCCCGCGGCGCGAAGACGCTCCGACGCAAGTTTCTTTGGAAACTTATCGTTGTCAGTTATCCCCTGATCACGTAGGTACCAATGCACCATTTTTTTCCAAAACTGTTTGAGAAACACTGGTATTACCATCATATTAATCATAGCATTTCCTTTTTTTAAGTTTTAAGCAGCGATTTATCCCTTACGCACAAACGTTTTATTTCAACTTGAGTGACGTGTTTGAGGTAGGTCAGTTTTTGTATGGTTTGGCAAATGCATTACGAAGGGACGAAGGGGCCCCGGTGAGTGGTGTTTACTTTGTTTTGGAACATCGGATTCTAAACTGTGAATCTTTTGTTTCATGTCGATCTGAACGTCTTCCGAATGCGTACTCCTGAATGCGAAAGGGATAGAATGTGACAAGAAAGAACAAGAAAAAAAACTAATGAATCTTAAAGGGCGTCATCGACCTTCCATTTCAGCGATTCCGAATTAATGGCATCTCCAATTTTTTTGGAGGAGGCCTCAAATTTTTTTTTTCGCAACTAACACACAACACACCCTATTAGTATATTATTTCATTTCTAATTCGGTATGATTGAGCTGAAGCTCCCTGTTGAAAATTTTTTAAAAAAATTTATCAGTAGTCTATATTTAAAAATGAAATGCTACAATACGAAGAGCGGGCAAGTATCGTATCATCGGCAAGTACAAAGGGCGTCGGTTTGAACCCGAAGATAAACAACTGTTGATAATCAAGTATTGCCTCATGGGAGTTGCGGTTGTGTTTCTGCCTGCCGTATAATCCCGGGACTCCGTGTCTTCGTATCTAGGTAACGCACACCTCAAGAAACGCCAAATCAAGCGAACCGCAGATAATTACGCCAAACAGATTGAGGGCGCGCGAGGGGGCGGAAAGGGACGGGTTTCGAACTATTTCGCCTTCGCAGTCTTAACAAAGTTCGCTGCCGGGATTTATCCGGAGTGGCTTCGTGTTCGTGTTGGAGCAAATTTCATGCGACGAATCCATCATCAAAGCCTGCTCGCGGTCTCTTTTCCAATTTGAAATTATTAAACATCTCTGCTTGAGTTGATTCTGAGGCTCGGGCGTATGAAGAAGAAGGTAGTAAGTAAATTTTCTTGAGGATACGATTTTGATTTTGATTTTTATCTTGATGATGCCCATCTGTGAATTTTAATTTTGGACACTCTAGTTTGAGTCAGCGTGCAGTTAAACTGATTCGGTGAACAACATTTTTCTTACCAACACCGGACGAACATTTTTTGATCAAAGCCTGACGAACTTTCTTTGACCAACGGCAACACCCGCGGTAATAGGTAAATTTCCTTGAGCTTACCATTTTTATTTTTGTTTTGAAAGTCGCCCTTGAACTTTGGGCGCTCTAGCTTGAGTCTGCGTACAGTCAAATTACGGTACAAACTAGTTCGGTGGATATTTTTTGGCCAACACCCGACGAACATTTCTTGATCAAAGTCTGACGAACATTTCTGACCAACGCGGCAACAAGCATTCAGGAATTAACAATCTAGAAGAAAATGAGTTCCCAATAAAGAATTACTGTTACGTTCCACTTTAATTTTCTTGAATTTAAACTAAGCGGTGTATTTTAATTCCGCAAATTGTTTCGCGTGTCATAATGTCGTCCTTTTAATAATGCCGTTTTTTTTTTGGTTGTTGTTGTTGCTGGCGATGAAATCTTGTCTCGTTAAATTCCGAATAACTGGAAGCGGCGCGCCCATTTAAATAATTGAAAACACGGCACGACGATAATAACATCGCGCGACGTTTGTTTGCGCTTTCCTCCGAAACCCGAATTTATGCATATTTTATTCGGGCCGTTACGCGGCGATCCCCAAAGCTGCGCCCCTACGACCGACTCCCCCGCCATAAAACGTAAATAAACCCTCGCGTGCCGGCGCATGTTGATATTTACGCCGGGCCGTCCGTTTCGTATTTGACGTTCGGGGCGGGTGGGCGGGCGAGCGAGCGGGAGGGTAGTTTTTAGAAAAGGGGCAGCGAGTAGTTATTTGCATAGACGGATTTCGCGTCTTTTTATTATTATTGCTCGCGTCACTCGATGATGTAACCCTGCGCCCCCCCAACCCCCCGAAAAAACCCATTACGGTGTAGTATACAACATCGGAAATGATTGATCCCTCTTTCCTTGCCTTCCTTAAACATGACGCTCACCGAATCAATATTTTAGGGTACGAAATAGAAAACTTCGATCGGCAAGTACAGTAACATCCACAGTACACGGGACAGGAGGGTGAGGGGGCGGGGGCGAATAGAACCATAGCAGAAAGAAAGAGACGTTGAAATATGAGATTAGTCGATTTATAAAGACGAACTGTGACTGACATCAGAAATATACCTTGACGGGAATCGGAAGGGGCGGCCGATAGGAACACATTCGGCGATAATCGAACCGAAATCCCATTAATTCCCGAACGTCCGTCGTCTGCTCGTCCGGGATAAGATGCCCATCTATCATCCGCCTTCATTATTTCACCAGCGTTGACACCCGGATATATTTTCGCTTATCTTATTCTCGGTGTTTCATTGTGCGCGACTCCTGATTACGAGGGGGGGGGGTCACTTGTTTTTTTTTTCACGCCACCTAAAAGGGGATGGTTTTTCTCCCCGCGATTCTTCCTCCATTAAACATTTGCTCCTATTGTTTCGGATGAGTTGATGGATCAATCAAAGCAATAGATTTTACCCCGAGGTTCACAATTTTGGTGTTTTTAGACCGTCGCCCCTTCAAACAAATAACCCTGCTCTGTGTTTATTATTTACACCACTTACACACCCCGAGCATCCAAGAGTACCTTCAAGGTTGCATACGTTCATGTAATAATCAACCGTAACTCAAAAGTCAAGTCTCAACAATTTAAATGAAAATTAAAAGCGAATAACGGGGCCCGTAATTCGTTCACAGAACTTGGTTATATACATTAGAAACAATTTACAAAATGTTAAATATGAATTAGATAATCAAAATAATTAAATTTCAACATGGGGCAATGTTCGTTCATTCACCAGGATTACGTCCAAGGGAAGTCGCCCCAAGCACAGACGGAAACACCCACTGTAAATACTAGGCCCACCATAAAGAGCCTGGTTAAGAAGAATAAAACAAGCATTGCGGAGAAATAAGCACACAGAAATCGCTGATCTTAAACATCGGACTCCAACAATTGTCAGGCTTTGAAAAGCCCAAATGAATGAATCGCTGAACATAAACACCTGACTTCAACGATTGTCAGGCTTTGAAAAGCAAAAATGAATGATAAACAAACTGTCAAGCTTTGAAAAGCATAAATGAATGCTTTGATTTGCGTAGAGCGTAAACGAAAGTAATTTATTACGAACGTCTTTTAGCTCGCTTTAAGAAGACCGCCATTTTAAGCAGGCAAGAAGCATAAAGGAACACATTTTTTTACAGATACCCGTTAGGGTCGAGGAGTTAATAGTCTCAACAGCTTTTTTTTACCTGGGCTTTCCTGAGGTGGGGGCTTTAAGCCAAGGGGGTTTCTTCCCCCAAATCACTCATTTATACTTCAAGCCCCCCTTTTCAAGTAGGGTTCGGCGAGGAGAAGTCTACCTCCAGGGCCGTTCGCCTAGGTGGTTCGCTGAACATTTTTTGATTAACCCAACAAACATTACCTCATTTCAAATTCTCTGGAACCGCGAGATCTTACTTTTTAGAGCTTGGGACTTTTCAGCAGCAATTGGTGAAGCAAATCAGAAGCTACCGGTAACAGTGGTATGGTTCCGTAATGCTTGGGTTCGTTTGGAGGCTTGCAACATTACATCGCGGTATGTAAAAAAAATCCGGAAAATTTCAACGGTTTTTCGGGCCGTTCGCGTAGATGGTTCGCTGAACATTTTTTTTTTTTGATCGACGTCACTCGACGAATATTTGTTGATCAAAGCCTGACGAACATATCAGCTTGAAGGCTCGCAACATTACATCGCAGTACGTACAAGAAATGCCGGAAAATTTCAATCGTTTTCCGGGCAGTTCGCGTAAACGGTTCGCTGAACATTTTTTACTGACCGACGACAACCGACGAACATTTCTTGATCAAAGCCTGACCAACATTAGCTTGGAGGCTCGCAACATTACATCGCAGTCCGTACAAGAAATGCCGGAAATTTTCAAACGCTTTCCGGCCCGTTCGCGTAAATGGTTCGCTGAACATTTTTTGACTGACGACACCCGACGAACACTTTTGATCAAAGCCTGACGAACATTAGCTTGGAGGCTCGCAACATTACATCGCAGTACCTACAAGAAATGCCGGAAAATTTCAACCGCTCTCCGGGCCGTTCGCATAAATGCTTCGCTGAACATTTTTTTTGATCGACGACAAACGACGAAATTTCTTGATCAAAGCCTGACGAACATTAGCTTGGAGGCTCGCAACATTAAATCGCAGTCCGTACAAGAAATGCCGGAAATTTTCAAACGCTTTCCGGGCCGTTCGCGTAAATGGTTCGCTGAACATTTTTTGACTGACGACACCGGACGAACACTTTTGATCAAAGCCTGACGAACATTAGCTTGGAGGCTCGTAACATAACATCGCAGTACCTACAAGAAATGCCGGAAAATTTCAACCGTTTTTCGGGCCGTTCGCATAAATGCTTTTTTTTGATCGACGACAAACGACGAAATTTCTTGATCAAAGCCTGACGAACATTAGCTTGGAGGCTCGCAACATTAAATCGCAGTCCGTACAAGAAATGCCGGAAATTTTCAAACGCTTTGCGGACCCTTTGCGTAGATGGTTCGTTGAACATTTTCTTTTAAATCGACGACAACCGACGAACATTTCTTGATCAAAGCCTGACGAACATATTAGCTTGGAGGCTTGTAACATTACATCGCAGTACGTAAAAAGAATTCCAGATAATTTTAACCGTTATCCGAGCCGTTCGCCTAGTTAGCTCACCGTACATTTTTTTTTTGACCGACATCCCACGAAAATTTTTTGATCAAAGCCTGACAAACACTAGCTCCGTTCAAATTCAAACCCTCCGGAAGTAACTGCAACTTACTTTTGCAGTTTGAGTCCTTTCAGTAACGACTCGCCAAGCAAATTAGAACCGGTGGTACGGGTTCGTAGTACTTGGGTTTGTTTGGAGCCTTGCACGGGGTGTATAAAAGAATTCGGAAAATTTCAACCATTCAGTACGAAAGGTCGAAAGATCAGCATTTTTGAGAAGAATGACTTTCGTCTTTCAAAACACACAAAGCTGCTATGAAAGGCTTATGAACCTCGGAATTCTTGCGCCGAGTTTACTTGAAAGCCATCCGGATTTTTAATTTTTTTTGGAATCAATCAATATCGGAAATGCGCTTTTAAACTAGCACAAAAACAAAGGGGCACAAGTGGGTCTATTAATTTAGCTTGCAGAAGCAAGCCTCCCCCCCACGCCTCTCCCCCCCCCCCCCTCTCCTTACAACATGGCGAGTCCTCAAGTCTTCATTAGCGATGTCCTCGAAACGAGTAAACGGGGTCGAGTGCTTCTGTTTATTATCGAAAGCCTCTCAAAACGAAAAATATAACACCCCCCTCGCCCCCGCCCCCGTCGCATGCGCCGTAAATTGCGCTTGCAAGAAAAACGTGTACGGTTGGTTGTACCAGGAAGGAAACGATAATGATATTATTGCGAACGAAGATGAGGGTGCAATTCCCGTTTCATCCCCCCGTCGCCGCCGCCGCCGTTCAGTTATGCCCCCATCAGATGAGCAGCGGAGATATCACCCCGGCGTTCCTCATTAATTTCGCTATATTATGCGGTGTTGCTGTAGCCTTGCGGTGTTGCAAGTTTAGCGCCGCAATTAAAGCCGCCTTAAATGAATTAGCGGGCGCTGATAACATTCCATTCTTCCTCGCGGATTCCATTTAACGGTTCCCCAGAAGATAGGTGGGTGGTACCTGAAGGGCTTTATCGCTTACCCACATCAAAATTCTCTAAACCAACGGCGCCCACTTCATGTCGGAATTCTAACCCTAAAGCGTGAGCATCGCGAGAAATTTCTGAATGTAATGTATGTACAGGGTGTTGATTTAAATGCTTGCCTGAAGTGTTTCGTCACTACTTACCCACATCAAAATACTCTAAACCAGCGCTTCGAACGAGTTAACCCCACTCTCAATTATATCGGGGAAACAAAAATGTATTCACGTAAAAGCGCACGGCAAATAAATACTTAATGAATATAAGGGTCGCACATGTAATGGTGAGGGGTACACTTCCCTGCTAAGTAGCATCCCTCCTCTAAACCACCCACCCACTTTATCCCGCTTTACTAGATCGTAAGTATCGTATGGTAAGTATTTACGAACTGTATGTATAGGGTGTTGCTTTAAATGCGTTCGTGAAATTGAGGAGGGGGATGATCAAGAACCCTTGTATGTACAAAAGTGACTCGCAGTTCAACTCAAAGAACAAAACATCGAAACAACATCGCGTGCTGCAGTAAACTAACTTTATTATTTAAAAGTTACAAATAGTGTTTGCGGCTTGCGCTCGGTGAAAGGGCCGTCACGTCACGGGGATATTTACGGGGCCATGCATCATTACCTTGATATGCGAGCAATGCACGAGGGAGGGCGGCAAGAGGGCGGACAGCGCCAGGCTCACCACCAGCGACGACATTACTTCGACCTTCCGACCGGATCCCATCTGAAACAAAACACAGCTTTGCATGACAATGGAAGAGCGCGGGATTTTCGAGCGTGTAAATTAAACTTGTTTGGGGAGGTTCTTTTTTTTTGGGGTGCGGGGGGCACGATTTTTCACTGCGTTTGTGCGCGACGCTTGCAACTGGGTCGAAACAGAAAGGACAAAAACGCGCTATTTTTTTCCACACTAAACGTAAATTAAAACCCATTTACAGCGTAACATTTTATTTTATTTGGGGGGAGGTGAAAGGGGAGAGGAAATGAAGTAGGGGTTTTTGTTCCTGTGAACGCCCTCTAGTTATTTTAATTGAAGAAAAAACTTCTAGACATCTAAATTTTATTCCAAAACTAATTGATAACGGGCGCAAAGTAACTCTCTCCGTCAAAACCCCAACCCTTCCCCCCTCCCGCCCTCAAGACAAGTGGCCGTTTAGATACGACAAAATAAACATCCGCGCGATAAAAATTCCTAACGAAAAAGCGGCATGCAAATATCGATCTAATTACTAATTACCAGTAGGGTAGGCAACTTAGTTGACTCCAGTGACTTAATTGAGTCGAAGACCCCCGAGAAATAAGGTTAGAGAGCAGCACCCCCTCACGGAAGCTTTAGATCAAAAGAATAATGTAAACAAGGGTTGCAGCGATCCCACAAATTAATGTTCGCCGAACTTTTTTCAAAAATTCTTGCGTCTTGGTTCTAGATTGTTCTTCGTGTACTTTCTGAGAGTTTTGGGGGGTATAACAGCAGTTTCGACAATTTTTTTAAGAAAAGGGGCGAGAGGGGGTTGTTGTAGTCCATACAATTTAAAGGCCTATGTAAGAGATCCTATCTAGATGAGCCTCCGTCCCCCTGTTCCCCCCCTAATCTATTTATACATAAACAAACTTGATTTTTATTGTTTTGCAACGGAACTACAATACTTAATAAGATAAAATTCTATTTTTCGCTGAGTCAACTATATTTTCCCGTACCTCAAGAAATGAGGCAATTCCATTGATGTAATTCAAAAAGGCAGCACCCTCTAGTGGTGAAGAGTGCGCGCAATGAAGCTCCGTTTGTCTAAAATTTTCGTCTCCCGCGTTGTGTCTAACGCGGGGGGAGGAGGGCGGAAAATGGTTTAGTTTTTAAAACCAGCTGACAGTTGTGAAAAAGTCAGCTCGGTTGCTTCGTGGGTTTTAGCTTATTGGAAAGCTCGCGTTTTATCTCGTCGCCGAGTTAATTTTCCCTTGGAATTAATCTTGTTCCTTCTTTAATTGTTTTCAGTTAATTGTTTTCTCCGATTTGTTATTGGCGAAGAAAGGCGAATCGCTTTTGACGATGTGCTTTGATAATTTTAAATCGATTCGAAAATATATCTTCCTTCCATATTTTTACAAGATTATTGTTTTCAAAAGTAGAATACGGGAAGAATTTATGGTTGGTAGGCGGGATGGGGGGGGATATTGTCACTTAACTGTACTTTTTATAACAAGCTGACAGTTGTGAAGAAGTCAGTTCCATTGATTCGCGCGTTTTAGCTTATTGAAAAGCTCGTGTTTTATCTCGTCGCTGAGTTAATTTTCCCTTAAGTAATTTTTTTGTTTAGTAATCTTGCTTCCTATTTATTTATTTTTTCTGTTCATTGTTATTTGTTATTCCCGGAAAGGCGAATCACTTTTGACGGTGTGCTGTGATGGTTTTAAATCGATCCGAAAATACACGTACCTTGCATAATTTTATAAAATTATTGTTGCTAAAAAATAGGATACGGGAAGAATTTACCTAAACGACCGTTGCCGTCGGTAAACGAAACAATAATTTCGTTGCCTAGAAAGCTCGAAAGAAGCTCAAATCAAAAGCAGGCGTAATTATTGCAGTACAGAAGGAAGTCCTCCCCATCTCTCTCCATATGTACGCAATTGCTATAATTTTCCTTGTTTTATAAATATTGTAATTTGTAAAGTCAAATTTTGTGAAAATATCACTCAGGCCCGATTTCTTCACCTACGGATAAATTTATCTGCCAGGTAGTACCCTCGAGTACTATTATCGATACAATGGTGTCCAAGGATAATACCTGGCAGATAAATTTATCCGTAGGTGAAGAAATCTGGCGTTAGAGAAAATCGTCTTTTAGAGATGGCTCGTTTGGCTGGAGGGAGCAGATTGGGTTGTAAGTTGGATGGTTTCGCTGTTGGTCAGTGTAATTGTTCTTGGGGGTGAATTTACTGCTTTCACCCGTTCCTAACTACCCATGATCGTCATTTCTGCTGATCAGTGGGCGACCGTTCGTCAAAAAATTCTCGCCACCTAACTAAGATGATTTTGCCTTTGACTTTTCCCCTATTGGTTACTGTTTATGTCATCAAGTCGAATACAGGTTTTATTCTGCGCTAGCCTTCGACTTGCGCTCATTTTTGTTCAGTGACTCAAGATTAATTGTTGTTTGTGTGTGTAACGTATTTTTCCTGCCGGATGCCAAAACCGGAGAGGAAGTTTTATTACGTCTAAACTCAATTTCATTAAAAAAATTTGAAAATTTCTTAGGTAAAAAAAAATTGTGTGTATTTTCGAACATAAGCTGTACATTATTCTATGTCTTCCTTTTATGAATGTAGCATTGAATTCTTCACGATAACTGAGAAGCTCCGTCCACCAAAGTCTCGTCTATAACTTTAAGCCAAGGCCATCTTATCGACGACGGTGTTTTTCGAACTCCATTACAAGAGGGCGTACATCGCGGACCATCAACATGGTATCGTACGCGTGAGATAATTGCTTATGTTTGTTGTTTTCTTGCGGACATTGAATTGTCATTTAGGAACTTGCAGATAAGATTAGCAACCTTACACAAAACAACTTAATTTAGTTATAAATATAATATTTTGGTTTATTTGTTACGTAACCAAGTTGAAAGACAGGGTTATTTCAGTCTATTTATAATGTTATATGAATCGAATTAAATTAGTAATAATAAATGATCAAATCACGATTACTTTAATCCCGTCCGAGGGAGTGTAATTTTTTTTTTAATGTTACTCCCTATTTGAAGCTTCATTAGCAGAAGCTAGTTAAACTTTTCTTGATACTCTTCTAGTATGTCGTATGATGTTATCATTGTTGGCATTTGTAATATATGCAAGCTGATGTAAGAATTCGAAATTCCAATACGAATAAAGGAAAAGTATTTAATTTCATTTAATCTCAAGTTGGTAATAAACAGTGAGAACTGCAATGACGTTTTTTTTTTCTACGAGAAAGCAACATGTTTTTCTTGAGTTTCGCGCATTCGATGAAATGTGATATTGAGTAAAATTTTTTCGTTTCTTTTTCTGCTGAGCATGTTGAGAGGTGTCGATGCGATTCTCATGTGTGGAGTTCCGGAGCGCGTGGATAATGTTGAAGAAAACAATGTCAAAAGGCATCACTGCGCCACCCAGCGAGCAAAGGTGGTATGTGTACAAAAAGCGTCCCGGAGGAAGGCGGGGTGATGTTGCAAGGAAATTGATAAAAACAATAAACATTTGAATTAGCAATTAGTCGTTACGTGAACTCGAGTAGCTTTAGCAAAAAGCACGCGATTTACCACGTTCGCATCCGTGTCTATTTACTTGGAATTTGCTTCGAAATATTAAAGAAATCGAAGTAGTGGCAGTAAAAAGGCGTATTTCCTAATAGCTGAGACACGTAATTACCCCCGACGCCCATAAACTTGCCCCAATGGCGCCTCGATAAATCGAATATTACGCCCTTTATCTCGCCGCGCGAATTGATACCGCGGTTAAACTAACTGCGAAAACGGATCAAATTTGCTAACGCGATGAGAATGCAAATCTTTGCTTACGTAGACGTACTCCTTCATCATTACGAGCGAGCTACACCTTCGGGTATTATTCCGAAGCGACGGCGACGTTTCGCTTACGAAATCCAGGAAATTCCACAGGAGGATCTGTGCGAAGCCGTGGTAAATTGCTTTCTGGTTTCGTTTGGTCATAATCATACTTCGGGGGTTTGGACCACCATACGAGCGAGTCCGTCCATGTTAAATTCCAGTATCGACACTTTAAGTTATAAAGTCAATTCTTGAACTTATTTGACTAAGCGTTGCAGGAGTCAATTTTTATTTCGAAGCTAAATATTATGTACCGTTCTGTGCCGTTCGATTCATCTTTCGCTTTTTTTGGTGCAAATTTTCGTAGAATTAGTTTGGTGAGTTAACCTCTCTTTTATTAGTATTTGAACGTAGTCTGTAGATATTTTCTTCTTTATTTTGCGAGGGCGAGGGGGATTCTCCTCCACGACCCCATTCCATTTTTACAGTGATCTAACCATACGTATTGTGCTGTGCCCATCGAAACCGGCAGCATATGTATGCCACTATTTATTCCGTACAGACTGGCACCCAATATGTCACTGCGTTTAGTTCATTTCCACTATTAAAAAAGAGGGCATCAGGTGTCACTTTAATTAAAAAAAAAGTTTTTAAATACATTTGTTTAATGTTATTGGGGTGTGGTCCGGCAGAATTCGAAATTTCCAGGCGACAAACTTTTTGATAATGCCGCCCCCTTACCACATCCAATCCGGCATCCGCCCGCACCGAAGGGGAAAAAAAAATTAAACCGCCGCAAAGTTCCGTTCGTTTCAAAGGTCCGCCGAACGCCTCCGGCTGTTTACGAATTTACGACGCCTCCACTCTCATTCCTTCCCGTTCCGTCAAAATCAGGACTAGGGACGTCAGCTGGAATGGAAATGGACGAGGGGCAACGCGGAAATTTTCGCCGCCGGAAGACGACTTCAAAGCCCCGTCGGCCTAAATTAATAACTGATAGGAGGACTTTGGCAAGAACAAACAGACGACCGACGACGTCGGTCGGTCGGTCGAGATAATACCGTGCGATTGGTTCCTTATGAATATTTAATTTCTTAAATCCTCCTCGCTCGACCTTTTTATCGTCCGGCGACAAGATTTTTCCAGTCGAGAATTATTCTTTGATTCGGCACTCCATCTCTCCTCCTCCGATTTTTTTTTCTTGCTCTTTTGTGGTCGGCGTTCATTTGAAATCCTCTTACGATTTATATTTTTAGTTTCTGCCACCAGACCTTGCAGTGGAACGCGCGCTCCGCGCTCCTATTGATTGCCGTGGAAGTATGAAGCACTAGAAACGTCGAGGAATTAAATTAATTTCGGGCTTTATTGTAACCGTGAGCCGGCTTCCGCAATTGGATTTTCGTTTTGCGGACGACTTTTCTCTTATTGATGGTCGATTTCAACTTTCGGTGTTCAGATTTAGCTTTTGCAAGCTATTTCCAAACCTCTGATTCTAACGTAAACTTTCTCGTAATGTTATGCTGAGGGTGGACCTGCACCACGTCACGACTGGGTCTTCATCATCGTCGCGCTTAGGGGCGTAAGTGTTGCGGGGTGGGTAGGTAGAGCTTGTTAAACAAAGTGTTTTACAAAAATATACTCCTACGTTTTATTAAGTTATATTTAATTTAAATGCTCCGGGAGTTCAGTCAGTGTTGCCGTTCGACCTCGGCGCAGATGATGGTGTAGGCCGTATGGACTGCCGTACTCCGGAACTGTTGTAGGAGTTGATCGGCCTCGAGTTAATCGACAGACTTCTCGAGATGTTCGCTGGGGTTGTCTGTTGGGACGGAATGATGGCGTTGGCGTTGGGGTCCAGGGCGTCGGTCCATGGCGTTAAGAACCAGAGGGTGTCTGCGACGGCCTTTGTGAGAGCGAAGGCGCCTCTTGGTGTGAATCAGCACTCGGTCTTAGTGCTCGACTGGGTTGTGTGTTGAGACCGGGTTGACGGCGTCGGCGTTGTGGTCCAGGGCGACGGCGACGATCCTCTCAGGGGCGAGAGCGTCCCTTGGCGTGAATCGACCTAACAGTTTAGTAAACGACTGCCATCCCAAATTCGACCCGGCCTATTTATACTGGTTGGTTTACCAAACTTTGCTTACTCGACCTGGCCAATTAATAATTACTGGAGTTCTGCAACGTGCTTGCTTGGCATGCTCCGATTAAACACGGTTCACGCGATGCCTTCTGCTGAGGTTTGAGTTTCGAAATTGGAATACGATTGCAAGTCCATTACACGTAACGTTTAGGTGTGTTAATTATTTCAGGGCAGTTTTAAAGAGTTTTATAGAAAACCATATCTTGCCTTTTTATAGAACACCTAATCGTGACAATAATGATAACGGTCGCCAAGGAAATCACGCCACCACCAGACAGAACACCAACCCCTTTCCCAGAATCAAGTGACAAGTGATTAATTATTGCTAATATTAGATGGTGACTCATAACCAACTGCAGATGAGTGCAGGTGTGAGCGCTAACCGGAGTATTATCCGGATCCCTGAAAGTTTACGCAACTTATTCCGCGGTCCTATCGCTTTTACATACACACGAGGTTCCCTCGTCTCCGGGAATCATTTATACCCAGACATCGACGTCGATACGAGCAGTTAATCGATACCTGAGTTACTCGTTCGATAAAAGGGTCATTTTCATCACTTCCAGTTAAAATTGAAGCTCTAGTTAACTCTTTAGAAACGATTATTATAATAACTCGTGCATATAAGGCAACTTATTAACTATGTAAGCTAGTACAACGTTTTTACCTGACCATAGAAGTGACAATTATTTTAGCAACAAATTTATTCTTTTAATTGACTACGTCCCTTAATTACGGCCTTGATTAAAAGAAACCGTAATAAAATGCTAAAATGATTCTCGAAGCGTGATAACCAAATATCGGATGAAAGTATGGAACTCGGTGTCATTGTCATAAGCGGCACGTAGGTAGACTTTAAGTAGGCGGTATCCCGATCGCTTTGCTTATATTTGTTGTAATCATCGCATTAATAGCCCGACCCTCCTGAACCGGCGGCGAGCGTGCGCGTTGCATTCAGGAGAAGAAGTGACCGTGAATATCCATACAAACGTCCTAGGATTGGTGATAACGACTATCTTCCACGCACACGTAGCGAGAAGCAGACGCTTCCCTGAGAAGGTAGGCAACTTAAATCGCTTTCCTGCCGCAAATGAATAGACCTATCAGGGAAACTAAGTTCGGTAGTTTAATTGTCCAAGGATTTTAACGTTCCATTTTAGCATTACATCACCGTCTTTCTCTTTTATAATAAAAGTCAGTTTTCGTGCGGCACCGTAGCGTCATAGTCAATATGAAAAGGGTCCCAAAAAACCCCAATATAGAGTTTTGCCAGAGTGCCAACGAGCAAGTGTACACAGAGTAGAATTCTCGGAAGCACTGTCATAACCAAACTCCAGACGCAGAGTGACGCATGACTTACAATACGCGAATTCACTCGGTACTAAGAATTTTCCTAGAAAAACGTTCGTAGCGTTATTAAATTAAACCCGAAAATTCCATAATTACACGGACTGGAGAAAGGAGGTTGTTCAGCTCATGTAAATCCTGGCCTTCTCGACTCCCAAGGCGGTGAAGTCAAAGACGTAGCCTACATAGTGGTCTTCACGAAGTTCGTAACTTTTTTGTACCCCATTTTGGTAAGCGTGTCGTCAAACTCATTTTGTAATATGTATATCAATAAGTAACACTTTGCTTTAATTTCTGTACAAAAAATATACGGTCTCTCTCCCTTTCTCTCTGCGAAATATATTTTCAGTTTGTGTTTAATTCACTTTTGTAACTTTTTTTAACCTAATCTCTCATCTGTCGCATTATACAGTTATTAATTAACTTTGTAATTTGGTATAATCTTAAAATGTTAAAATTTTATTAGAATTTTGTTAAGTTCGTATTGTAATTTGATACCATAATATAAAAGCTGTTGTCGCCTTGAACTTATTTTCTTATAATGAGTCGCCAATCTCGTGGTGTTTCTTACCCTAATCTAATCGGATCTAGTTACCACCCTTCATTGCGAGCTTCCTTGATGTCCTGGTCGTACGTACGGTTGCCCCGGTTGCGTTTTGTTTGGCACGTCGGCACGTGACGAGGCAAAAATCCCCGAAAGGTTTTTCCTTCAGTGCCGTCCGTCAATTTTCGATTTCAATGAGAAAACAATGCGCCTGCCCTGCCTGATGACAGGCGACAGGCCCTGCCTGAAATTGACGGGCACGGGCGTTATTTAACCGGCGGACGACAAATTGCGGACCGCATTACGTACACGGTCTCCAGTGCAAACAAGTGGAGTTCCGATTGCCCGTTCGGGCTTTCGTTATAAATCACGCGTCCGTACAATCGCGCTCATCCATCGTGTTTACAAAACAACCCGGACAATGGCGGAAGCCGACGCCGACGGCGTAATTACGTCCCCGGCACGCTGCTGATACCGATTTTGATCTGGATACGCAAAATTTGCCGCAGGGATTTTAGACTTTTGTACGCGACCAAATAGAATTTTTAAATATTGAATTGAATTGAATTGTTGAAAGTGTAACCAACAAAATACTTTTTAAAAAAGGAGAATGTAAATTAAGTATGGTATGCAGCCGGACGTCGGCGTTGCCAGCGAGCCGGATCTCGCATCAAACGCTGCCGCAAAATCGTCGACTGGATCATGGTATATGCGGAAGACCCACACGCGAAAATAAACATAAACATTTTTCTTTGTCGTTGATCGGAATTTTCGTTCCCCAAACTATTTAAAAACTTCGCTTTTCCTGATTCTCGTTAAAACAAGCGCAACTATTATCAGAGAAAGAAACCCTTGTTATTATATACATATACTTTTTTTTGTAATCAAGTGTAGTGCATAAGTTACTTTATGTATCGTTCGAACCGGCTCTGTCTCTTATTCCAAACCTATTGTAGCGAGTAGACATTATATTGTAAGAATAATTGTTGTAGATA
Organism: Prosopocoilus inquinatus; assembly: GCA_036172665.1. Lineage (NCBI taxonomy): Eukaryota > Metazoa > Arthropoda > Insecta > Coleoptera > Lucanidae > Prosopocoilus > Prosopocoilus inquinatus. Next base: position 9,252,937 of record CM069873.1, read on the forward strand.
AGTAATGCGAGCTGACCTAGGACCAACACCTGACACCAGATAGAGTTGCCAACCGTGACGTTTATTGCCAAATGGGCTACTTTTGGTAACCGCTCACTTACTTCTTTCTACTAGTGGCCAAAGTGGGTGAATTAATTTTCATTTGTCTGTATGACTGACTACGCTAAAGTAAGGAAAAATTAAGTTTTCACTTAACGGATTTTTTGTAGTTTTTTAATTTTTATTTAATATTTTTGCTTAGGTCAAATAGCACTCGGTTGGGTTATGTTGACATTTAAATCGGTTGAGCTTTATTTTAACTGATTTTTAAATTTGAACAATATTTATATTCTTAATTTTTATTTGTGTTAAATAAAGTAAGTTTGATTTCAGTTGGGTTGGATTAACTTTGACGTTGGTTGAACTTCATTTGTTTTTTTTAAACCTATACTTTAATTTTTCTTGTAATTTTTAATCTTTTTTACTTGTGCTAGATGAGGTTGATGTTAGTTGGATTCAAATGACCTTGAGAGAGATTTGTCGAGCTTAACTTTAGTCCATGTATAAATTTTAACATTTTTTAATAATAATAAATAATAATATCAGTTGGGTTGGAATGACCTGGAGAGATTTGTTGAGCTTGACGTTACTCCATGCATAAAAATTTCAACATTTCTTACTTTCATTTTTTTTTCAATTTAAACCTGCGTATGATGGAGTGTAATATGTGACTTCAGTTGACCTTGAGGTCTGTTGAGGTTTATTTTAATTTGTTTTAAATTTTTTACTTTGGTTGAATACAGTTACGTTGTTGAGTGCAATTACGTTGGGTTGATATAGGAATTTTTTTCATTTCATCTTTTACCTTTTTTATTGTTTTTTGATTTTTAATTTTTTTGCTTGGGTTGAATAGAATCGAGTTCAATTATCGGATCGAATTTGGTTGACCTTGACAATGGTCGAACTTCACTTTAAACGGTTTTTTAATTTCTTACGTTCTCTACTTTAATTCTTTTTTGCGTTTCATATGTTTTATTTGAATTGAATTCGTTGAGTTGACTTTTCTGTTGTTTTTTGATTATTAACTTTTCTTGCTTGGGTTGAATAGAATCGAGTTTAGTTGTCGGGTCGAGCTCGTTTGGCCTTGACAATAATCGAACTTAATCGCTTTAATCGATTTTTTACATTCTTTACTTTACTGTTAATTTCTTGAATTTCAAATGTTTTGCTTCAATTGAATAGAGTTAGATTGAGTTCAGTTGAGTTGGGTTGACCTTGAGATTTGTTAATGTTAATTTTAATTTGTTTTAATTTTTTCTACTTGGTTTGAATGGAGTTGTGGTGTTAAGCGGAATGAATTACTTTGGATTGATATCAAAATTTCTTTTCATTTCATTTTTTATCTTTTTATTGTTTTTTTTAAATTTTTTACTTTTTTGGCTTGGGTTGAATAGAAGCTTGAGGACGGTCGAACTTCGCTTTAATCGGTTTTTCTAATTTCTTACGTTCTTTACTTTGAAGTTTTTGCGTTTTGTTTGAATTGAATACAGTTAGGTTAAGTTGAGTTTTTTATGGTTTTTTTGATTTTTACCTTTTTTTGCTTGGGTTAAATAGAATCGAGTTCAGTTGTCGGATCGAGTTCGGTTGATCTTGACAGTGGTCGAACTTCGCTTTAATCGTTCTTTTGTATTTTTTACGTTCTTTACTAATAATTTTTCTGCATTTCAAATGTTTTGCTTCAATTTAATACAGTTAGGTTGAGTTCAGTTGAGTTGAGTTGACCTTGAGATTTGTTGAGCTTCATTTTCAGATTTATTTACTTTTAATTTTTTTTAATATTCTTCTTTCTTAATTTCTTACTTGGGTTGAATGGAGTTGAGTTGTGTGGACATTAAATTTTAGTATCTACTTTAAATATTTTTATTTTAATTTTTTTATATTTCGTTTTTTTTATTTTTGGCTTAGGTTAAATATAATTGAGTTCAGTTTTTTTTATCGAATTTAGTTGACCTTGAAATTGTTTGAACTGCGCTTCAACCTTTTTTTTTAGGTTGAGTTGGATTGAGTGGACTATTTTCAATCATTTTTTTTTTGCTTTTTTTATTTTTTGTTTAGGTTAAATAAAGTTTACTTTGATCGAGTGTGCTTGACCTTGAGATTGTCCGAACTGTGCTTTAATAGTTTTTTAATCAACATAGTAACTGAATTGAAATTGTGAATTAGTCATCTGTGTCGTGTGGTTGTCAAAGCTTCGCAACGCCCATGTTCCGGGCGGGCAAAAAAAAAACTCGGAACACCGGAAAAACGAACAAATTCCCTCGGACACGGTGCAAAGCGGAATCCAATAACGGCCGTTATTAATCTCTCTACCCGTATAATAAACATAATTGCGAACGGTCCGATTATACACGCCGGCACAAATTGGAAATTTCCAGCGCTTTGTTTCCGGTCGCTGCGAAGGCAGCGACGACGCCTCTCCCCGGATCGATCACCCGGAATCGGCACGCCGATAATAAATGTTGCAAAAGCGAGGTTATAAATAATAACGACGCGGCATTAACCTATCGATTAGCGGGATGGTCTTCGACGCGTCGCTTCCGCCCCGCGCGCGCCCTCCTTCATCTTTCTTCCGCCCGTCCGTCCGTTTCCGGGATAATGGCCGGCCGCTATAATCTCCGGCGCGGCGCGGCAGAGATCGCATCATCGAAATTTTAAATCTCAGCGGCGACCATTAGGGCCCTGGAAAGGAGCGAGATTTAAGACGTGACCCAAAAACGCACGCGGGCGGCTGATGATCATTTCCAGCCCAGGAGGAAGTAAAAGCCATCGCCGAATGGAAAATAAGGTGAAATGTGCACGGCACGAATCAGGGCCGGGCCGTTTTTATTATCGACGGAATTTACGGCGATTTTTAGTGCTTTCTTATATCCGCCGGTTTATTAAACGAAAAGTATGGCGTCGGAGGAGGAGGAGGAGGCGGAAATACGGGGGCGCGGGAGGTGTGGGACACGATGAGGTGCAGGGGATTTTCGCACGCGTTCACTTAACCCCGGAACGCTTCTTATTTTCAACGTGCCATTGTGCGCGCCCCGGAGCGAAAGCTCTTCAGGCTGCGAAAAGGTTCTCGCCGGAATGTGAAAACGCGACGACGAATTTCAAAATCTTTTATTATTAGATCATTCCAGGAACTCTCTCCTACCAACAGCAACGTCAAAGCTTAATTAACACGTTAAGGAACTTCGACTTAGAGAGCGAAACGGGACGACGGCGACGGAGTTCGTGCTTTATTGAAAGATTGAGGGCGCCCCTCTGAGGACGTAATTTCGTTAATTGCCGGCCAAAGAAAGAACAAAATAACTCGCCCCAAACGTAATTAACGAGCAAATAAATCGTCCGATAATTAACGTTAGACGTAATTAATTCGATCAAGTACACGAAGGTACATAGGTAAATACTTATTTATGATAACCTGTCAAGCAGTGTCGAAACGTTAAAAAATTAATGGAACGATATAAAATGAGGAGCAAGGAAATAACAGCGCCTGAGCTTTTCGCCTTCGTCATTAAGCTTCCGCTTTCAAATCTTCAGACGCGACGCGACGCGACGCCAGAATGACTTATTTGCCTTTAGATATGTTATTGAAAGCTATAATGGATGGATGGCATGCGCCTCAAGTTTCCGGCCGATTCATTAATTTGGCGTCGCGACGGACGGTGTGGCGTGGCGGCGTCTTAATCGACACGAAAAGCATCATAATTAGCTTATAAGACCCTAATATAGAGTTTTTCGTCGCGTCGTGCCAACGAGTTGGCGTGTGCAAAGTAGAATTCTCAAAAGCACTGCATACCAAACGCCAGATGCAAAGTGACGCCGCATGACTTATAATTCGAATCGAATACACTCTATACTGTTACGAATTTGGGGTTTCACAAATTATAGTCTTTAAATTTCAGAACACTTTAATTACAAATTGTCGCTTTACACAATAGTAATGAGCTGCAACACTTGTCTATCAAATAACACTTCTACGGAATGTACTTTCTACTATTACAGGTATAAACGCTTCGCTTGCTAACTTATAACTGATCTAATTGGCGCGTCCGTACGGGCTGTAATCTCGAATCTCCTGGAACGAACGCGAAACAACGAGAAACATTTTGTCACGCAAGATGGGGTGACTCGTACTAAAAATAGATTTATTTGCGCGGTACAGCTGAAGCAATACTAAGGATTTTCTTAGAGAAACTTCGTTCGTATCTTTCCTGAATCCCATTTTGGTAAACGCATCGTCAAATTTATTTTGTAACATTTCAATTACTAATACTTTGTTTTAATTTCTGTACAAAAAAAAGTCAGGTCTCTCTCTCTCCGAAAAGTAATTTTGAATTTGTGCTAAACTCACATTTTACTTAATCTTTTATCTGCCACTTCAGAATTTAGACAGTTGTGTGAATTAATTTTGTAACATTTGCGGTGGGTTTCGCAAAAAAATAGTTAATCAGCGATTAATTTAATTTGAAACGACCAATTATATTGCTTTACCCAACCGATCACAGGCTTTAGGCCCGATTTCATAATCAAACTGAAGGGGACTTTAAAATAAAAGTCACAATCTCATGTGTGAATTACTACGTATTCGCATCTTTTTTGACATATGACTGTGACTTTTATTTTAATGTCTCCTTTAGTTCGACTATGAAAGCGGGCCTTAATCACATTGCTAAATTAATCGGTGATTAAATAATGTCACGCTAAGGGTGGTGTCTCCCTGTCGCCTTAAGGAAGTAGCGTAGGGTTTTCAGAGGGTAGAGCTTTAAACTTTAAACAAAGTTATTTTATAAAAGTTGATACCTTTCATTAATGTGAAATTTAATTTGATGGGTTTTTTTTGTAATTCAAGACGGGGTGGTTGCGATTCGGGTCGTCTGTGCTGCGGCTGTGGTTAACGCCGGCCTAGCCTGGTGGCGACGTACTTCGTGTCCGGGTTGTAGCTGTGATGTCAAGGTCGGCTCGTTGCAACGTTTACGCTATCAGGGACGAATTACCACGGTCGATCTTGTGGCCCTGGATGAAATTGCACAGCTAGCAGGGGTGCTTAGCTGGCAGGGTGGTCCGGCTCACCGGAAGTGGAGTTGACCGGGTTACAATCGGAAGCTTCTGGCTGGGGGTTGACGGCAGTGGCAGAGAGGCGTCCTACGATCGGCGTCAGGATGCTGGCGATCTTGGGATCAGCGTCCTTGGTCTTGGAATGGTTCCGGAAGACTCCCCTTTTTCGAGATGGCAATTCGGAGTCGCTTCTGGATCGACTGCGAGGGCGGATCCCCTTCTTACAGTAGGCACTAAGCCTACCGGAGTCTGTTTCGTCTGACTGTCCAAATTTTACTCGCACTTTTTATACGCAACTTTTGTTGGTCCGCGCATTGCGTTATTCGTAACATGCCCGGCGTTCAATTGTATTACCTGCTTGATGAAATCGTTTGCCCTAGTTGTCGCGACTCTGCCGATGTTTTATTTCGAAACAAAAACCGTGTTATAACGGGTTACTTCACGCATTGTTATGACACCGTTGAAATTTCCCTCGATTTCACGAGCCCGTGCTTTAATAATTTCTGTAAATAATTTTTTAACGAAAAACTCCCATCGTGACAATGATTTTTATAAAACTCGGGGTTAGAATCTTTTAAGCTTAGAATTTTGTTAAGCATAATGTAAGATACTAAAAATTTGTTTAAAGTTTAATTTGTGAATGCATTTATAAAAATATTTCTATTTCTGAGACGTTTTTTATCCCGGAAATATCGTGTGAGCTGGGCGAAAGCCAAAATCGCAATCCATTAAGAAATGAGCAGAGAGCGATTCCTGGTTAATTTCTAAACTCAAACCGGAAACGCTCGAACAAGGGAATTGCTATTTGGGTCGTTTATGGCAGATTAAAATTTTACGAACAAGAGTGAAGGGGGTGAAAATAGTCGTTTAAATTTTCATGTGTTTTTGATCTTACGTAAAACCTGAAATTTTAAGAGCAAAAGTCAACACTTTTGTCTCACTCACGTCATAAATTTCAGGGATGAACACGATAAACCCTTGTAACTGATAATTTTCTTTTGTTATTTAACCCCCGTCCGTTACATATTGAAGCAGCTTCACATGAGAAATTCTAATAGAGTTAGATCCGATTTCATAATTGAACTAAAGGAGACTTTAAAAGAAAAGTCACAGTCACGTGACTTTTTTAAAGACTCCTTTAGTTCGATTATAAAATCGGCTCTAAACTACAGTAAATAAAACTCCTGCTAGAGCAAAAATAAATGAGTAGTAAACAGAAAATACAAATTGTTAATTGCCTACAAAATTAACATGTTATTTAAACGTGTCTCATTAAAATACGTTGCATTGGTGGCAGCGGTGGGATTAACTCGCATAGGTGGTAAAAATGCATGCTGAGACGTTACGAACGAACGTCGTAAATTAATCAATAAGAATGACACTCTCAATTTAAACAGCGAGTGCATTACATCAAATAAATAAACATTTTTCCGCCTCGTCAAGAGAGAACAATCTTAAATCTGCCTTTCCTGATTAAAAGAGATTAAAGCGTGTTAATTTATTGTGCAGGCGTCATCCCCTTTAAACGAGCTCTGCAAATACGTCGTCAGCACGTTTCATACAAAATAAACCTCGGCTCTTACAATTCGCGGATTACACCGCGGGTCAAAAGATGGCACCGAGGGAAATCATAATGATCGGCGGAGATTAGGCACGAACCGACCGAACCCCTCGGGCTCGGCGAGTTTGCTTTTAAAAATTTACGGAAGCAACCTTGTTTTTCAACGGTGAAAAGTGACCCGTTCGCCACCGTAAATCTCGAGCTTAAACCGAGAAGCTCCATTATTAATTATTATCATCAATGGATGGCATCTGCTATTATTTATACCTACTTAAATATATGGTTGTGTAAACGAACTACGGGCCCCGATATTCGATTTTAATTTCCAGTTACTAATGTGTGAGTTTCGACGGGATTGATTTAAGTTTGATCACTTGAAATATTTACGTGACCTTGAAGGTACTTCCGGATGAATTTCCTGTGTGGATGAAGACACCGTGGGCCAAAAATGGGACAGAGGGAAATCATAATCATCGACGGGGATTAGACATGAACCGACCAACCCCTTCGGACTCAGCGAGTTTGCTTTTAAAAATTTACGGCAGCAACCTTTTTTTTCACGATGAAAAGTGGCTCGTTCGCCGCCGTAAATCTCGAGCTTAAACCGAGAAGCTCCATTATTAATTATTATCATCATTGGATGGCATCTGCAATTATTTATATCTACTTAAATATAGGGTTGTGTAAACGAACTACGAGCTCCGTTATTCGATTTTCATTTCCATTTATTAATGAGATTGATTTAAGTTTGATCATTTGAATTATTTACGTGATCTCGAAGGTACTTCCGCATGAATTTCTTGTGTGTGGATAAAGTCACCGTGGGCCAAAAATGGCACAGTGGGAAATTATAATCATCGACGGAGATTAGGTACGAACCGACCAACCCCCTCGGACTCTGCGAGTTTGCTTTTAAAAATTTACGGCAGCAACCTTTTTTTTTTCACGATGAAAAGTGGCTCGTTCGCCACCGTAAATCTCGAGCTTAAACCGAGAAGCTCCATTATTAATTATTATCATCATTGGATGGCATCTGCAATTATTTATATCTACTTAAATATAAGGTTGTGTAAACGAACTACGGGCCCCGTTATTCGATTTTAATTTCCATATATTAATGAGATTGATTTAAGTTTGATCATTTGAAGTATTTACGTGACCTTGAAGGTACTTCCCGATGGATTTCCTGCGTGTGTCCTTGTTTATTCGTGCAAATACATAAATCTTTTGAGTTACGTTCTTTTTCTTTAATTCGTGCACATCACGTTCCAATTTCAACTTTTGAAATGGAGCCGACGTTTTGACAAAAGCAGCGCGCGTTCAGCGTCGAAAGTTCGAGGAAACGAGGAAACAAAAGTTGCCACCGAAAAGTCTGAAATCGAAAACGAACGAGAATTAGGCGAAACATGCGCCGATGTTACTGGGGCGATAAAGTAGATGTTACGAGATAACGTCCCCGCGCTCCGGCGGCGGCTCCGGTTTTAGTCCCGAACAATAAGTTCGGGGGGGCCATTATAAAGCTTGCTCAACTCCATTAAAGTTTTGAGCAGATTTTGATAATTGGTTAAGTTCCGAACGGCATTAGCGCCAAGCTGACAAAGTGAACGTGTTAACTGTTTCTGTAATTGACCTGAAAGGCAACGAACAATCAGCGTTCCTGTAATTAAACTCCAATCATCAATAACTAACAAAGCCGGCAAGCAATTTTGTTTCAACCATAATTTTTTCTTTACTCATGTATACTTACATACTTATTCTGTAACTCGTAATGTCATCGTTAAAAAAGTAATGTTTTCTGGTTAGCTAGCGGAACGGGAGGGGGTTACACTTAACTTAACAGTGGACAGAAAATGAAATAAAGTACTCTAACCTAAGTTCTTGAGTCTTTTATTTATTTATTAATAAAAAAATAGTGTAACAGAAGAAAAAATTACGCTATTTGGAATGAATTGGTGTTTTGTAAAAAAGGCATTTTCCAAATAGTTTTTCTTTCTGCAATAATGAATTATTTTATTTTATTTTTTCGATTGAATTTCGTTCGTCTTTTTATTTTCATTTTTTTGTTTCATCGATCAGTTGTCTATTTATACTAGTCACATGATTTGCCATCAGCATTCTCTTTTTATATTAAACGTTTGTCGTTTGTTTTTTCTTAGAAGTTGATCGTCATTAATTTTTTCTCATCGGTCGATCGATATTTGTTTTCTTTACACCTGTATTTTTTTATTTGACTTACTTTTATGAGTTTATGAGTTTTCTTCGCTGGTTGATTGTTGCTTCTTTCTTGGTGTTGATTGGTCGATTGTCTTTTGTCTGTTTATGTTGACTGTTATTTTTTTTACTGAAGTTATTTTTTTAATTCAGTATTTTTTTCTTAGTTAATATATTATTTACTTTTTTCCTCGAACTGTCGATTTTTGTTTATTACTCGATCGTCTTTTGTTCTTATTTTGTTTTCGTTAGTTGCTTGTTATTTATTATTTGTCTATTTGCCCTCATTGATCTATTTCTCATTTGCCAGTTATGATTTATTTACTTTTTTCCTCAGTGAGTTTGATTTTTCTTCATTGGTCGACTCTTTCTTTTTTATATGGTCGTTTTTCATTAAGTTTACTTCGTTGGTCGATTGTTTGTTTCTTTGGTTGTTGATTGGTCGATTGTCTTTTGTCTATTTGTGTTGACTATTATTTTTTTTAACTGAAGTTATTTTCTTATATCAGTATTTTTTTCTTAATTAATTTATCATTTATTTTTTCCTCGAGCAGTCGATTTTTCTTTATTACTGGATCGGTTTTTGTTTGGATATTTTGTTTTCGTTAGTTGCTTGTCATTTGTTATTTTTTTTATTTGCCCTTATCAATTCGCGAAAATCAGTTATCAACAGATGGCGCCGTTGATTTACTTTTCATTTGCCAGGTACGATTTATTTACTTTTTTCGTCAATGAGTTTGATTTTACTTCATGGGTCGACTATTAATTTGGTTGATTTTCGTTGATTTTCATTAAATTTTCTTCGCTGGTCGATTGTTGTTTGTTTCTTGGTTGTTGATTGGTCCGATCGTCTTTTGTCTGTGTTGGCTGTTTTTTTTTTAACTAAAGTTAAGGTTTTTTCACATCAGACATTTATTTTTCACTTGCCAGTTACGAATTATTTATTTTCTTCTCCCAGTGAGTTTGATTTTTCTTCATTGGTCGATTTTTTTTTTTTTTTTTTGGTTGGTTATCACCATCAGTCGGTCGCCTTTTATTTTTCATTTGCCGATTGTCACTCACTTCTGTTTTTATTAGTCGTTCATTGTTGTTCACTTTAGTCGTTTGTGTTTTTTTCTTAATTAAATTATTGAAGTTTGTTCTTGTCCGATGAAAATAGTAAGTAGAAAGTTTTTTTAATCTCAAACCGGACAGAAAAATGAAGGGAAACACACTCAACGTTTCGCTATAGATTTATAGCTTCGAAGCTATAAATCTATAGCGAAACGTTGAGTGTGTTTCCCTTCATTTTTCTGTCCGGTTTGAGATTAAAAAAACTTTCTACTTAATTAAATTAATTAACCAACAGTCATTTATTTTTTTCTCGAGAGGTCGATTTTGCTTTATTACTCGATCGTCTTTTGTTTGGTTATCTTTTCAGTTTTCGTTAGTCGTAATTGTTTATCATTTATTACTTTTTAATTTTTTTGCCGTTGGGGAGACATTACTAAAGAGTCTGACTGTACGTTATGCTCGAAGAACGGAAGCGTCACAGAACTCACCAACAAACATTTCAGTTTAATGTTTTTTATAGGTTAGCCAAATGTCATTCCGATGTTTTCCTTATTATAGGGGCCTTCACAAAACTTCATCGATCGCTTGATTGTCATTTGTTTTTCTTTATTGGTCAATTGTCGTTTGTTAGGTTAGTCATTTTTTTCAATCGGTTGGTTGCCATGTATTTATTTATTTATTATTATGTATTATTTCATCGGTCGATTATCGTGTATTATTGTTATTATTTTCAATTTCGTTTATTTTGACTTGTTATTTTGTTTATCGTCCGATTAGGTAACTTATTAGTCCTATTTTTTTTTCTCACTCGATCTTTTCTTTACTAACTGATTGTCTTTTGTTTCTCGGCGAGTTGGGTTGTTTTGATTATTTTCCTTTAATGATTGTTTTTAGTCAATCATTTTTTGTTTCTTGTGAGTTCGAATTCTCATTTATTTTTGTTTTTTTTTTCAATTTTATTGACGTTTTCTCTATTGAGAAAATAGTTTTTTTTTCACTCCTGACGAAGCTATCAAGCGATGGTGAAACATTGAGTATTCCTTCCGACTTTACACTATTTTCTCACAAATTTCATGCGACAAGAGTTAACTCCAGTTTTCTTTATTAGTCGATTGTGTTTTGTTTCTCGTCAGGTCGGGCTATTTATTATTTTTTTTTATTTTTTTTTTTGTTGTTGCTTTTTTGTTGTTTGCTCGTATTTTTTCTCTTTCTTTAGTTTGTTCTTCATCCAATTGTATTTTTTCTTATAATATTTGGTAGACATTCTTTTTCATGTGTCGAATCGCGTTTGTTTCATTTTTATTCACATGATTAGAGTCCCTTGTTATTTTTCTGTATTTATCGTTTTCATTCATGTGTCAATTTTAAGAACTTATTTTTCTTTAATTGTCACTTTTCGGTTGGTTGCCATTTCTTCCAACGTTGACATTTGTTTGTTTTCTCTCTCATCGCCGATTGTCGTCTATTTAGTTTTTCTTTGGCCGTTTGTCACTTATCTATTTTTTTTTATTCGCGTTTTCTTCTTCATTCATCGATCGTCATTCTTATTTCAATTACTTCTTTTTTAATTTATTTTCTTCATCATTCGCTTTTAATCGCCTTTCGAGTTTCTGCTTTTCTTAAATTTTTTCCAGCGTTGTCAACTGTATGTTTCTTTCGCGTCGCCGATTGTCGTTTATTTCGTTTCTCCTTGGATTTGACAATTTACGACCATCGTCTTGCTTTGAGTTCGAAGATCAAATGAACCGACTGCAGGTGTTGCACCACTCAAAGAAAATTCGTTATTAAAAGTTCGCAACGATTTTAATATTGAAGTTCATGGCGAAGCGGTGTTATTTGAGGTTTTGCGACAAAGTACTTTCAACACCTTGTTGATTGGTTAAAACGTGAACCTAACGATTTTCGGTATCGTTATGAGTTCCGGAGGAAGAGGAACGTAACTTTTAGGACACTCATAAATTACTCGGCTGCGTTTCATTATGCAATTTTCCGGTATAAACCGCCCCCATTTTTCCGGACGGTGATCATCCCGCGAGGGGGCGGGTTTTCTTCAACGTAATATGGTGGATTCTTCCTCGTGATTTTATGCATGCAAGGTCGTGTGTTCATCCAGCGAGCAGTTTTCCGGGTAGCCGAAATGCACCGTGCCGGGGGAGAGAAAATTGCCTTTTCGTCGAGAAAATGCAACCCAAGCAGAGTTTAAACTCGGCCTCCCCCTCCGCGGGGCGCGCCCGTAAAATTTTACGGCTTTCGTAAATTAAAAGATCTTTTCCCCGTTTTATCCGCTCGTCCGGGCGGACGCTAGCAGTAGTAAACCGGGCGACCGACGCAAGGGACGAGAGTTTTCCGCCGCGATTTCGTGGATTTTCAAATTTCATTCCTCTTTATACGCTCGAGTAATGAGGCTCGTAACGATAATTGGGTGTATCTGTTTTAATGAAAGCCTTGTGGGGGATTTCGAAAGTGCTCCAATAAACATTACATGCTTTTACGGCAAATGAAAAGAAAACTACGCATGCATACTTTAGGTTGGCCTCACTGGTTTGGATCAAAGGTTTTCAGCCGTAGTGACGCGTCAAATGTGTAAAAAGAAACTTAGATCACTTCCTTGGACCCTCTACATGTACCCATTCCCTGTTTATAATTCGTTACGCCTTGAGATTAGGCAACCCATTCTACTTCGTACATTCAGTACTGCACAGGACGGGGATTGGGTGATAAAAAAAAGTTTTCCAATTTCCAAGGGCTTTAAGGGCTCCAGTACTACGTCCTCACCCCTTGGCTTAACTTTATTTCCAAATTTTATAAAGAAAATTGCATTGAAAACTCGTCTATCCCAAAATTTTTGTCAAGCTAGCAAAGACCAAAGTCGCAAGGTCTTTGTCTTGGTTTAAATGTTAGGTCGTTATGTTATGTAATGACATTTTTGATCTTGCCCAACAAGTACATTGTATTACGCTTTGTGTGTGTGTGACGAAAGAGTGTGAGGGTACAGACGGGGGTTGAACAGACGACAGAAATAGAAAGAATAAAAAAAAAATTATTGTGGTCACAAAAACCCACACTTCTCATCCATTTTGTCTTCAATCCCCTTTATCAGAGTCCGTGCAAAGCTTGAATTTTGATTTCCTTGTTTATAACCTGGTTTTCGAAATAAACCCGGAAGTCGATCTCTACTTTGTTGCCCACGGATTGCAAATAAATCTTTTCTTGGACGTCATTTGTCTTTCCGCTGTGACGTCATCCGAAGGCCAAAGCCACCTTCTTACAAGACCATGTAACGCTCTTAAACATAGTAGACACCTGTTTCTCGTATCGCGATTAGCACCGCAATAATTATAGTATTCATTCGTCCAAGTCTTTTTTTTTTTAATTTGAACGTCGTTGACTATCTTGTTGGCTGGCTGGACTTGTGTCGTTCGTTGCATCGCCACACTGAATAATGCAACCACCTCCTTCCCTCGGCCATAGTAAATGCAAGGGAATATGTAACAGTCCGTAAGCACCCCTCCCCCGCCCCGGTCAGGGACATACTGTATTTAAAGTGAGTCAGAGGTTTTCCGCGCAATTTATTTCTGCTTTCCTTCCACACAGTTGGAAACAACCCCTGCGCTACATCCAGGTGTTGCATGCAAGTAGTAAAATAGGGGTACAGCAAACCTGGGGGGAGACGCTTCGTTATGAGGTTGTAGGTACTCGCGATCACCCCCGCGTTGGATTATTTATAAAGCGTAACATATGCCGTCTTGCATGACTCCTGCAGTTATAATATTTTAATATTTTATCTGTTTGCATGGATCCAACCCCCTCGTCCCCCATCCTCACCGCCCCCAGGTTGTGTTTTATTTAGTTGGCGAACGTCACGACGTCGTGAACTATTTGTTTGTTTTGCTTGTAACACAAAGACGCCGAGGTCAATTCAAGAAGGTCCAATTTTTTTTTAAACAATTTAAGTGACAAGATGGCATCTTCTAAAATTAAAAAAGAATTTATAGAATGTTAAATAGAAAAAAAAATGTTTGATAATTGCGAATTGTTTTGGACCATGTACGCGCTGCTCAGGGAGGGTCTTTCAGGTCGTTCAGATGTTTTACTTTTTTCTTTATCACGAACGACAACCGGGTCGCGCACAAATTAATAAAATAATAATTAAAAGAGTTTTAATTTCAGCTTAATTAATCCGCTTGCACCGCTTAATGAATGTAAAGTTGACACGCTTATAAAATTCGTCGCGTTTGATTTTTACGCAATGCGGAAAACAACCGGGCAAGCAACGAACGCTTGCCGTTCCGGTGACCCACTGACGCCTTTTGCTGCGTAAGGGATTTGCAGTATGCACTTAATTAAATTAATCCCGACTTTACATAATTCGAATTCGTACCGACTTAAGCTTCAAATTTAATTTACTTTCCTCCAATTATCTCTGTTGTGACACGATGATCACTTTATCTTAAGAAATGGATCTGTGTATTTGTATTTCTTCCGAGATGGTCATATCGCTGCGTAATGTTTGTCTTAAAAACAAAATTTGAGATGAGATACATACACTTAGGCCCAGTTTTACAATGACGGTTTAACTTTGAGCCGAAGCTTAAATCCTTCGCAACAATTGTTGAAATAATCGTTGCTAAGGGTTTAAACCTCAGCTCAAAGTTGAGCTGCAATTGTAAAACTGGTCCTTTTTCAATCAGGGTTTAACTTTACTCGGTTTTATTCCTATGGAAACATTTGTCCTTATAATTGTTACCATGAGAATAAAGCACAGCTTAAAATTAAACTGTGGTGGAAAAACCGGGCCTTAGAGGGAGTTCGGTGCTTAGGTTCAAAATTTTTGTTACGGAATATAATTGGATGGGGGGTTCGGAAATAATCTTCGTCAAATAATATCAAACGCTTTAATAAAACACAATCGTTTACACAACAAAGTACACAATAACACATAGCACGTCTATACAATAGACGACTGGCGCCTGTACGTTTGACCGCGACACATCGGCACTCGGCACCCCACCCCGCGGTTTATAATATTACTAACGATGTCGAGATATGTGCGCCCCTGCAATTTTCACAGGACCTAAACATAAGTTTAAGTAGAATTCGTCAAATAAAATAAGAAAGGTTGGATAGAATCTTATACGAGAAATATGAAGGTATAAAATGACCTTGAGACTAACAAAATATATGCGCAGGTGTTTGTTTCATAAAGGTTTTCGATCAAATTTGACAAAAAATTTGTTTGTTGCAACTGTGAGGACGCATTTACATAAAACAACTATTAAATTGCCGCCCGCCACTATGAATAAACAGTATTTATTATAGCCGGTGTTTTCCATCACCAACAGTCAAACAGGTTAATTGATTAGGGGGGGCCAGTCAGACTGGCAATTCGCATTTACGTTAATTGGAAGCGCTCACCTGCGAAATTGGTTTAATTTCGAGGCGAAACCGGAACAAAACCGTGCGGTTTTTTTGCCGATAATAAACTAACTGCCCCTCGCCGTTTTAAACAGCGCAAGAGGACCGGGCAGGGTAGTTCGGGATTTACGCAACTTCTCCCCCCCCCCTCCCGCTGCCGCCGCCAACACTCACGGTTTCAGCAGCGATTTTTCTTTACAGGGCGCATTTTAACGAAGCAAACCCCCGGCAAATCAACTTCGACGGAAATAAAATAAAAATTTTACGATTCGCAGATACCTATTTTGCAAATTCATGAATACGTAATAGGCTTCGAAATAAAAATGCGGATCGAGTTGGCCGTGATTGATCCGGGGATGATTAAATTGTCGTTGGATCGTTAACCGGGCGGGTCGATTTTTACGATTGTTTAATTTCTTTCAACGGTTTTAATTCACTTGGGGGGGTTGAGGTATCCGACAAATTCTACCCACCCGTGTGCATATGTACGCCGTTGCATATTACTGTTGGACTTCGAGTTCGAAAATAATACCCGTCAAATAGTTTCAAACACTTTAATAAAAAATAATTTGTTTATACAACAAAATACACTATAACAAATAGCACGTCTGCACAATAGACGGCCGGCGCCTGCACGTCTGACCGCGATCCATCAGCACTCGGCACCCCAGCCCGCGGCTCTTAAAATTTAAACACTAATTTAAATACAAATCTTCAAATAAAATAAGAAAGGTCTTACGAATCCGGTACAGATTCGCAGATTAGCGGATAAGCTCCGGACGTTCGTGACAAATTACCCATTTTTGATTTTACGTTGGGGTCTACGTTTCAAATCAGTAGCAAAGAGAAAAAAAGGAAAAAATAATTTTTCGACACTTCAAAACGATTTTGATTGTCACATTAGATTTTTAGTAGAACGATTTATTTAAAAAACAATCGAACGCACTTAAAATTAATGCGTAATCAATACGTAATCACATTCCTTACGAGAAATTCCAAACTCAGCGAAAACGTCGCGCGGATTATGAATTTAGGACGAAATGTTTTTCGAACATTGCAATCTCATTATCGCAGAGTGTTATTATTTACAAACTATAACGGGACCCAGTTAAATAAGCAAACATCGATATCGTATTATTGTGTATGTTCGCAAACGTAAGAATTGACAATTCCAATATGTACAAAGAAAAAATATTTAATTTCATTTAATCTCGAGATGATAAGCTACATGGCGAAGTTTACAACGACAGTTTCTTTCCGTAAGGAAAATTATACGTTTTTATTTAGTTTCGCGCATTAGATGAAATACGAAATTGAGTCAAGTCTTTAATTTTAATTTTCTCTTAAGCGGGGGAAAGCGGACGGTGCGATTCCCGCGTGAAAATGTACCGGACGCGCGTGAGTATTTTTGCAAGAAAAAAGCGCACCGCAGGGAGACGGGGTGATGTAGCTTGGAAGTTGATAAAAACAACTAGCGTTTGAATTAGCAGTGAGTTGTTACAAATGGCCTCCAAAAAGCTTTAAAGAAAAAAGGACGCGACTTTTCTCGTTCCGGCAGATTATAAATTGAAGTCCAGATTCAATTATCTTTTTAAATAAATTCAGTAATTTTTCCCCAAGTTTGATAGGTACTTGGGAACGGAGAGCAAATGTTCCCCCCTTCCCCACGAGCTGATTGTGAATCTCAATCGTTCCAAACAATATTCCTTTGATTATTTTTTTATGTAAAATCTTGGTGTCATAAAATTTTGGCTTAAGTGAAGAGAAATCGATTCAGTCTGGTGAGTTAATTAATACCGGCAGATCCCAGATAGCAAAAAGACGTATTTATCACGTCACTTTTAGATACACTCATCACCGTAATGACGTTTAAAAAAGACGTGAAAATAACGTTTGCCTGACGTGTGTAATTCGCAGGTAAAATGACGTCACTTAAAGACGTTTCATAAACGTTGATTGATGTCGTTTCCTTAACATAATTTAATGACGTTTCATAAACCTTGGTTGATGACGTTTCCTTGTCGTCATTTAAAGATGTTTCATAAACGTTACTTGAACGTCTATTGATAACATTTCTTAAAAGTTTATTCTAACCACATCATTTAAACAGTACCGAATCTCAGCTAGCAGAGTGACGTGAAAAGGGCGTTATAATGACGTCATATTTGTCAGTAATATGTCGTCATTCTAACGTCCAAAAGATGTTTGAGCGTCGCGTCTTGTCTTAAATCATTCAACTTTCACACAAAAGTTATTTCTTTATAATAACATACTAAATAGATCTTTGATAATTATTTTGAGATGATCTCGTCGTTATCTCGTTTTCGTTTCAAAATTTTCGGTAAGGTTTCAGTATTCATACATGCTGCATTCTTACCAAGTGCTAAAATTGCGCTATCTTGTGTTTACATTCACAACTATTTACATGTTATTATTTTCCCTTATTTAACAATTCTAATATTAATTTTGGTATAATTGGCTTCAGAAATATTCAGAGTATTTATTTATTTATTATTTATTACTTTTTGTTTAGTCCCAAAAATGTCTTTAAACTAATAATTTTCAAAAATAAACATAGCAACATTTTATCACTTTATACTGACGTGGCAATGACGTCACTTTTACGACGTTATTAATACGTATCGTATGACTCGTCTTACTGACGTCACTTTTGGGACATATGACGTCAAAGACGTAAAATAACCTAAAAATAACGTAATTCCGACGTCACTTTGATAGCTGGGATTGAGCTATCAATTAAAGTGATTAGTAAATGAAGTTGTTTCTTGGTCTAATGAGAAATGTAGGTAAAAAGTTTTTTTTTTTAATCTTAAACCCGACAGAATTATGATTGAAAATACATTCAACGTTTCGCTACAGATTTATAGCTTCGTCAGGAGTGAAGCTATAACTCTATAGCGAAGGTTTCATAGGTTTAAGATTAAAAAAAAAACTTTTAAATCTTAAACCGGACAGAATTATGATTGAAAATACACTCAACGTTTCCCTATAGATTTATAGCTTCGTCAGGAGTGAAGCTATAAATCTATAGGGAAACGTTGAGTGTATTTTCAATCATAATTCTGTCCGGTTTAAGATTTAAAAGTTTTTTTTTTAATCTTAAACCTATGAAACCTTCGCTATAGATTTATAGCTTCACTCCTGACGAAGCTATAAATCTGTAGCGAAACGTAGAGTGTATTTTCAATCGTAATTCTGTCCGGTTTAAGATTTTAAAAAACATTTTAGTTGTAGTGATTAGTCTTTAATCATTACAATTGATAGACCAATCATTAATTAGTCTTTAATCACTACAACTGATAGATCAATCCTTGTCTCTGTCTCTCCATTTTATCATTACACTTGTTTTATTTTCCTATGTTGAACGGTTTTGCAATTATAAAAGATTTATTTTGTAAACTATCTTTCGCAATTGTTTTATCGTCTTTTTGTTCTGTTCTTTTAATGTACTTATTAAAATTCATTCAGCAAGTTATTCTGGAGACAAAATATTCGTAAGGAGAGATACAACGAGGTCGGAATCAGGCAAACAACGGTCCTGTTTCGACTTCTCGGGGAAAACACCTTCTTGAGAGCATTTTTCGCCTTTATCCCCTCAAACTTGCTACCGAAGAAAAAATTGCTTTGAGCGGTGGCTCGTGGGACTAAACAGCAGGTTGAGTTAGCAGTAGCTTTCGTTGTTGATCAGGGTAAAAGAGATTCGGGTTAGTATTCAGGCTGACCATCCCTAAATTTATTAGAGAAATCTGTATAAATAATCTAAGGAGATCTCAGAAGTTAATCGGTGACACGATTCGCTTTAAGAAGTCGTGCCGCCTTTCATCAAACGACGGACGTCGCCAGCGTCGCCCCTGGACACAACATCTACACCGTCGCGTCGCCACGAGAATAACCACACCGTCGCCTCTCCGCTAGAAGAGATCAAGACATCCCAGCAACCCCCAAGGCATCGCTCCATCTCTTTCGTCTTCAAACTCCCCGATCAATGGATCCCCGAGCGATCGAGCAGGCCGATTCAGGGATCCACAGAGGGTTGCGTTCAAAAATTGTAACGGGAGAGCACTTTGGGCGTTCCAAAGGAAAAGCAAAATTTACAAAATCACTTACACGAGAGAGAAAGAATGTTACCCAGAGCGTTCTCTTTTCAGTTTCTGAACGAGCCCCTGTTGTCGTGATAATATCGTACCGGAAACTCCACAAAATGGCATTTTTTCGTTATTGTGGTACCCGGAGGAGGTTTAACAAAAAGAGCTATGTGAAGTAGGCCCCCGACTTACTCAAGAAAAAAAAATTCTTTTATCTAAAACGACTCCAAATTGTTTGTAGAGTTATGTAGCGAAAGAATTTTCGTTTGTAGTAAAAAAATTAAAAAGTTATGGGTGGCGGAAAAAATGGCCATCCCCAAAATGGAGGGATGACTTCTAACCGGTACTAATCAATGCCAAATTGTTTGTAGTTGTTTGTAGTGAAGGAATTTTCGTTTGTAGTTATCCAGAAAAAAAGTTACAACCCCTTGAATGTTAAGGGTGGCACTATTTCCACCCCCGCAGGGCGATAACACTATATTCGGCAAACCATCTCCAAATAATGCGTAGAGGATTGTAGTGAAGGAATTTTCATTTGTAGTTATCCAGTGAACCCTTAACATTCAAGGGGTTGCAACTTTTTTTTCTGGATAACTACAAACCAAAATTCCTTCACTACAAGCAACTACAAACAATTTGGCACTGATTAGTACCGGTTAGAAGTCATCCCTCCATTTTGGGAGATGGCCATTTTTTCCGCCTCCCATAACTTTTTTATTTTTTTACTAGAAACGAAAATTCTTTCACTACATAAATCTACAAACAATTTGACGTCGTTTTAGCTTAAAAATTTTTTTTTGTCGGTGGCCAACTTCACACAGCTAACAAAAAGCAGTAAAGAACGCGCTCTAGATAAATTTTTCAGACGATTTTTGGTGGCAGTTGCGGAGCGATTGTAGGACGCACGGTGGCGGCAGAGATGATTAAATATGTGAGGGAGTTGCATTTCGCAGACCATTTTCGCAAACTTGTTTTGGCAGCTGAAATTAGGATCATTAGAATTGTTTAAACTTCGTAGATAAAGGAAAGAATCGATGAATCCGGCGGTATCCGGAAAAGCGCGCGCAGATCCGTATTTGAAAAAACGATCGTTTTCAGGCCTTCAAAACGATATCATACTGAGCAGCGCTTGTAAATGGCGTGACTGGCGGTGACGTTACTGCTACGATTCTGTTACGGTTCTGTTACGGTTCTGTTTCGTTCGTACTGTGGTCAAGTCCGGTGGGTTTAGACCTTTAATATCGTCAAGTTAAAAAAGAAGGCAGCTCTGGTATGTACCTCGATTGTTCTTGAATTAATAACTTTTAAAAACATAAGAGGAAATTTGCTTTAAATTTTAGTAAAGTACTCTAATAATATACAAGGTGTTCTGCTACATTTGCTTTAATATTTCCTTCTGAATTTACGGCACATTGTAAACTGTATTTTTCAGTGCGCAGTTTTATGAATTTCCAGTACATTCAGTGGCAGTTAACGGCACTCACTTTCCGGAAGAGAACTTTTTCAATTGCCAATGCAATCGCCGGCGTTATCTCCGTCTCGCTTAATCTGTTAGCCGTGGCCGTAAACGGAAAATAGTCTCTCCATTAATATGAAACGTTACGTGCACGGAGTGCACGAGCAACCTCCGACATGCATATAATGCGGTTTGATAACCGCCCCCGACCTGACTCCATATTTTCCGGCCAGACGAGCCGAGCTCGACTATCGGAATCGAATAAATCGGCCCGACGACGCCGAGATGTTCGCAATTTGTTGTGGGAATCGTATTAAATATAAATACGGCTCGGAATCAATGCCAGGGGGCAAATGGACCGGGCGAATTCCTCTCGAATTCGTTACGGTCAATAGCGGTAATTCCTCGGTGACGTTTTCCAAGTACCGAAAGCACTGGGACATTCGTTTTGTTTACTCGAGTTTATAGAGAAGTCAAGAAGGGCTTTGCAGAAGCTTCAAGATTAATGATCGCATATGGGGAGCTTCAGGAGAATATAGATTTAAACGTTCCCTTAAAAGGGATTGAAACAAACGTGTGCATTAAAGAAGTTTCAGAATTGATTTCCACAGATAAATATATTTACATCATCCACACAGAAATTTTGCACTCGTCGATTATATGAAAGGAGTTGAGGGCACATGACCATTTAATTTTCAAAAATTTGAAAAAGTTGATTCTTGTCCGATGAAAATTGTAAGTAAAAAGTTTTTTTTTAATCTTGAACCGGACAGAATTATGATTTGAAAAACACTCATCGTTTCGCTTTGTCAGCTATCGATTAATAGCTGACAAAGCGAATTAATCGATAGCGAAATCGATAACTGACAAAGCTATTAATCGATAGCGAAACGTTGAGAGTTTTTCCAATCATAATTCTATCCGGTTCAAGATGAAAAAAGATTTTTACTTACATTTATTTTTCATTCAGAAACGAGGCGACCTTGAAAAATTAAACAAAATTCGTTAAAAATACAAAATATTGTAACACCACCCAAAGCATATAATCATCATAGTCAGCAGAGAAAGAAAGTTATAATGAACAGTGGCGTAGCTAGAAGTCAAATCGCCGGGTTGTAAAATTCTTACCAGCGTCTTTTATTATTACAATATTTATTATTAAGAGTAATAATTATTAAGTAAAATAAAAAAATCTTTAGCTGTTTACTTTCAATGCTAAATAACTGTTCAATTGTTTTTGCTAAAAAGTGGAAAGAATTGTCAAAATTTTAGGTTAGAAAAGCTGCCGAAAATTACCGCTGAGCGGAACCCGCTCAAACTATTTTTCGAACACTTTCTTGAAGATATACGTTTTGAAACTGTCTTTCAGAATTTAAAGGAAACTAAACTAATTGCGGCTACAGATTAATGGATGGCGCTGTCTACGTTTGAAACTCTTTTTTTTTAACCATTCTTATTCAACTTTAATTTATTGTTTTAATTGTTTTTTTGTAACATTATTTCTAAAAAAATTTCAGCAATTTTCAGTAGCCTTGAAATTGAATTGAAAATCACCTTTTCTATAATTTTTTTTTTGATCGATTTTCTATAATACCGACAGCGCCGATGGGGGGGGGGGGGTAATGCCGGTCAAACATAAAGCTTATTAACAGGGAAAAGAATTCAGGCTACTTATTGTTACACGCTTTTTACGCCGAATGTACTAAATATTTACTTCCGCGCATTTCTGCAACTTGGATGCGCAACGAATTGTTATTGAGTGGGAGGGGAGGGAATACAATCCGAGCATTCTCACTTTGCAAAAATCATTGTGGTCGGGATTAATACAGTCCGAGTACTAAATTTTCGTACTGTTCGCGGAACAAGTGGCCCGAATTCTTGTTCCTGCTTATTATAATTTATAATTAGTTAAACTTAACATAAGTGTTTGGGTTTAATACGCAAACGAATTATTTTTGCTTCCTCGTTTCCTTTGCTTCCTTGCTTTGTTTGACCCTTCCTTCCTTTGTATTTTGTTATTAATAAAGAGAAACCATTAGGCGTGTTTTGATAATTGCAAAGAGAACGGATTCCTATGGAGCCCCTGCAAAACAGAGGCGGTTTTAATAGTTGCGAGGTCCCAGACGAGATATTTTTGCGGAGCCCTTGGGATAAGATAAAAAGTTTGCCTTCTTTGCATTACAAAAAAAAAACAGAAAATACTAAAAACATTAAAAAAAATTTGGGAAAATAAGTTCAAGTGACTTATTCGACACGTTCCACGTCATTTTAAAGTGTGAAATAAAAATGGTACTATGAAAAAAACAGAAGTAAAACTGTGAAATAAAAATATGATTAAAAAAGATACATAAAAAGGAAAAAAATAAGACGATTAATTGATGTTCAAAATAAAAAGAAAATATCGCAAAATCTAATAAAACAAAAGAAGATCTTGGATGAAGACAGCACGAAAATAAAAATATGTAAAACTAAGAACAAATCAAATCGATGTGAACATTGAAATAAACTCACATTGAGAAAATGAAAACAAAAATAATAATTATAAAATAAAAAATCGTGTCAAATAAAGTCAAAGGAAAGATAAAACAAAAGACGATAGATGAAAATAAAAATCATGTAAAAAATTTAATCGTTAAATGTTTAAATAAAACAAAAAACAAAAGACGATCGATTAATAATCAATAAATAAAATCAGATCGCATGAAAGCGAAAACAAAAACGGCTATCGATCGAAGGGATTAGAACGTAAAATAAATTCAAATCTAGTAAATAAAAAAAAAAAACAAAGAAAAACAAAAGACGATCGATTAATAATCAATTAATAAAATCGAATCACATAAAAGAGAAAACAAAAATGGCGATCGATCGAAGGAATTAAAACGTAAAATAAATTCAAATCGACTGAATTAAAAGAAAGAAACGCAAACAAAAGACGATCAATTGATAATCAATAAATGAAATCAAATCAAATATAAGAGAAAGTAAAAGTGGCGATCGATCGAAGGGATTAAAATGTAAAATTAACTGAAATCGAATAAATTTAAAAAAAAAAAAACAAACAAGAAGAGCGACAGATGGAATTGGAAATCAAGTAAATTAAGGGAAAACAAAAACAAAAGACGATCCATCAATAAATAAAATAAAATCGCTTAAAAGACAAAACAAAAATGGCGATCGAGCGAAGGAATGGGAATGCAAAATAAAATCAAATCGAGTAAATAAAATAAAAACAAAAACAAAAGACGATCAATCAATGAATAAAATCAAAACACATAAAAGAGAAGCGATCGATTGAAGGGATTAAAATGTAAAACAAACTCAAATCGAATAAATTAGAAGAAAATACAAAAATAGCGATCGATGGAAAAAATTAGAATGTAAAATATCCTCAAATTAAGTAAATTAAGGGAAAACAAAAATTGGACGATCAATTGATAAAATTAAAACACAATATCGCCTCGAATGAAAGATAATGTGACAGTTAAAAAATAAAATAAATTAAACGATATCGAATAAAACAAGAAACAAAAGTGCTACAAAACTAAGTGGTGGATAAATTCGATATTTTCAAGATAATTAATTAAAAAATTTAAGAAAATCAACACTAGCCCAGCTTTTTGCAAACACTGCAGTATTCAAAATAGTTTCTGCAAAGGACGTACAATTAGACGAAATTGACGAGTCCGGAAGTCTTTTTAAAAAATGGATCATCTTGAAAATATCGAATTTAACCGCTGATTAGTTTCCACGCTGTATTAAAAATTGAATCAAATAAAGTCAAATAAGGATTCAAAAAAAACAAAACAAAAGACGATCGGCGATAAAGATAAGACGAAATTAAATATTCTACAACAGTTAGACAAATCGAATTAAGAGCACCAAAGAAAGAAAAAACGAAAGGGAATCAAACTGATAAAATAAAGTCAATTTGAATCAAGTAGAGACAAATACGATCGGTTTATAACTAAAAAGATGAATTAAAATAAAATGAAATCAGTATATATACACATAATGTTTTAAGAATATCTACTAATGTAATTTAAAAGGGGAATTATAATATCGAGAGTTTAAAATCTGAAACTAAATGTGAACTGCAATAATTTTGCTTAAATAAATTTGAAAGTAGAATGCGATTATTTACAAGCAAACTTAAATTCTTAGGCGAGGCAATAATTATTGAAGACCATGAAATTTAGTCCTCATACAACAGATGTCATTCTAGAAATAAGAGTTGGTCAAACATAGTGTTTCGAAAATGTTGTTTCTCTAAAAGTACGATTTGCTAAGGGAATACTAATGTATTGTTTGATTATATGTAAGATTTTTATTTTACTTTTTTGACTGGATAAAGCTTCTAATATGTTCATTTTGTACAGATCTGCAAATATTTTCGTATTTGTATTTGATTATTAGAATTCGTTAATATGATTAAAAAAAATTGTTCCAAATCGTTTTTGATTGCAGTGAATCCCTCGAGCAGCCTCTGTACAGCAGTTGCAGCTCTATTTGGGGCTTCATCAGTAAAAGCGAAGCTCGAGAGATCCACTGAAAACCAAAACGATTCGACCAAAGATAATCACAGCAATTATTTTTTTAAACTTTCGTTATGCTATGACAGCAAGCATGACTGTCTTGTATGGGATGACTTATTATGTAGCAAACTGGCTTAAATTTGTCAATCCTAATGCAATGTTAGGTCAAAAAGTGATCGTAGGATGTCGCTCTTTAAACTATTAACATCATTAATGATCCGCGCCAACATTTGCTATAAACATTTCAATTTGAGTGAGCTTGAAATGATAAAATTAAATGAAATGGAAAATTATGCAATTAAATGAATGCTGTGCTTGTTCGGCTCTTTTCACTTTAAATTCCAGTATTTATTTCCGCCTGCATTCTATTATGAACTGCACATCTATTGTAAGTCTGTTAGTCCAATTATTCCACAACAATAACGAATACGTTATGATGAAACAAAAATGAATGCACACAATCGATTTCATTCCGGTTGGGATTTTAAAAAAAAGCGAACGAAACAAAATACAAAAGTGTAATGTTACGCGCAGTGTATGCATGTATTTATCTATCATCGAAAAAAAAAAGAATGGCTCCGCGTTTAACTGACTTTTATGTCCGTTTTTAGCGAAAAAAAAAAAAAATTTCCGCGAGCGTTTATTTTACGCCCGCGCCGGGGGCGTTTATTTATTTCACAATTCGACGCCGTCGAACAATGGAAAGGTAGCGTCGTTAACACAATTCGTCCGTTTCATTTGAAGCGCGCCTTTATCCGAGAGAAAATTTTTAATTAAATAAGCGCGCTTCAGCGGGGCCATTATTCAACGGCCGTCCGGCGAGGAGCGCCGCGACGCTACGTCCCGGACAACTGAATTCCTAAACCGCGTTTAACTTCATATTCGGCGCGGCGTCCTTTGCCCTCTGCAATTCCTTTTCGGTTTATTAAATTTCACAATGATTAATTCATTCCATTTAGTGAGCGAGTGTCCCCGACTTGAATTGTTCAAGATCACAGTTATTGCCATCTATATCAAATCGCTTCAATTATTTCAACCTCACTTGCTGATTACATTTCATGATCTTGACTTTAAATTTATCGTTAATTTTTCAAAATGAGTCTGTGGCATACTAAAAAATATTTTGTTTACTTCGAACGTGTCATTCGATTGTTTATTTTTTGCTTAAATACATTACAATACGAATGTTATAAAGTTATAGTTGGCGCCCGCCAATGTCTCTTACAAGGGTCGCTCGACGTCTTACGATTGGCGCCCAACGTCTTACAATTGGCGCTCAACGTCTTACGATCGGTGTCCAACATCTTACAATTGGCGCTCAAGGTCTTACAGTTGGCGCCCAACGTTCCGATTAACGTCATAAATCTGTCTCGCTTGTTTAGGGGAAGTTTTAGAAAAAGTCACGATCGTAAAAAATGTAACCTTTCTCTTTGTCACTTGGTTCTCCTGGGTGGAAAACTTGAAACACCGTCGCCGCCGCCGCCCTCATGTCACCTTCCCGTTTCTTTCAAATGTGACCAATAAAGTAAATCGTAGCCCCGTCCAAATTTATAGACAAACGTGCGCAATAAAAAAAAAGCGAAGAAAAAGCAACCCTACCCCGAAGTGTCCGTCTGCCTTCGCTCACGACGCCGACGCCGCCGCCGTCGCAAATAAAAAACCCAATTCCTCTCGTTCCGCTGTGTGCCGTACCTTGCTCGTTATCGTCGGGACGCCCGCGTCCCTGCAAAATCGACGGGCGCGGCACACTCGGGACTGTCAATCAACCCTTCACGCCATTGCGATATTAATATCGGCACTAATGAATTAATTCCGATCCGCCGCCGAATGACATTTCGACCTCTCCATTAGATGGAGTGCGAACGGCCGGGTCAGGCGTTTTCTATGGGGGTGGCGTGGTGGTGAATGGAATTTCAGCGCGGTCCTCGTAAATCAATGCCCCTGACAGGTTTTAATTCGTGACGTGCGGCGCGAAAACCCCCGCCCGATAAACGGGACAATGGGGACGCGCCACACAATCGCCGCCGCTTTATTAAAAATTTGCATCGCGCGCGAAACCGACGCTTTTTGTTTTCCGGTCCATCTAATCGGAAATATCATCGAATTATTAGTTATTTTGTTATTACTTGGACGCACAAAAAGAAACACCCTGTATGCGTACGTGGCTTTGATTTTTTTTTAATTCCTGACATCAATTAATTTGTTGCTACTGGTAACACTTGTTAAGGGTTGCTACCGTTTGAATGAAGTTACGTTAACTCTTGTTAAAGATACGAAAATGGTTGCAAGTCAGTGCTGAGGAAGACAATCAGATGTTCTGAGCTAAAACTCAGATGGAAATGGGCATCAGGCAGAAACCCCCAGCTGATGTGGCCAAGGTGGAACCCCCACTCAAGGGTTGCAGCGTGCGCCAAAATTTCTGAAAATGTTCAAAATAATCGACTCTTGCATACAAAATAATGGCGACTTGTAGTTTTGAAAATGGAATCTTTTCCGAAACATGTCAACTAGTCAGCCTACAAAATTTTATTTATTATGTTATAGTGATTTGAAGCTTCTCTTTCGACGAATTTTATTTATTAATCAAATAACGATAACGAAACAATACGTTATACTTGTCGTACGGGAATTTGTAGGCGTACACCTGTCAGTTGTGTCCAAACGTCAAGCGTTGTGGAGACACCTCGAGGAGGTTCGTCGAGCTGCTGTGCCGTCGAGCTGCTACCGTCACTTGTTTCGTTGACCTTCTACAAGAACACGGTGCTAACTTTGAATATTCGAAAGCGTAACCGCCGTCAGTACAGATGGACGACAATCGGGAACGATGTTGACGTCGAAGAACAGAAGAAACGGAAGGCGAAAATAAAAATATAATTCCTCTGTTGAAACAAAGAAATCGAATATAAGCAAGGGTCACTCTAGTACAAAGAAATCAAATATAAGCAAGGGTCACTCCAGTACAAAGAAATCCAATATAAGCAAGGGTCACTCTGATACGAAGAAATCGAATATAAGCAAGGGTCACTCTAATTGCGTCACTAATTACCTTTCTATTTGTCGTAGAAACAGACAACCGGACGCTCGGTGAAACTTTCCAGTAACAAGTCAAATGATTCACACGGCATAAATAATTCCAATAAACACTGTAGTTAATTTGAATTTTAAGCTAAATACCAACAATTCATGACAAATATTGACATCGTTTGTACCTCGTAATGACGAAATGCAAAGAAACGTAAGGCGAATATAAAAATACAATTCCTCTGTTGAAACAAAGAAATTAAATGTAAGCAAGGGTCTAATACAAGGAAATCGAATATAAGCAAGGGTCACTCTAATTGCGTCTCTAATAACTTTTCTATTTTCCGTCGAAACTGATAATCGGACGCTCGGTAAAACTTTCCAATAACAAGTTAAATGATTCTCAAGGCACAAATAATTCCAGTAAACACTGTAGTTAATTTGAATTTTGGTCTAAATACCAACAATTCATGATAAATATTCACAACGTTTGTACCTCGTTATGACCAAATGCAAAGAAACGGAAGGCGAAAATAAAAATATAATTCCTCTTTGAAACAAAGAAATCACATATAAGTAATGGTCACTCTGATACAAAGAAATCGAATATAGGCAAGGATCACTCTAATTGCGACTGTAATTACGTTTATATTTGTCATAGAAACTGACAATCCGCTCGATAAAACTTTCTAACAAGTCGTCAAATGATTCACACGGCACAAATAATTCCAGTAAACACTGTAGTTAATTTGAATTTTGATCTGAATACCAACAATTCATGACAAATATTCACAACGTCACGACGAAAGTAACGCCGCCGGAGGAGAACGGTCCTAACGGAGAAGATGTCGGCTAATAAGATTACAATAACAGATAACGTGACTTCTAGGACTCGATAAAAGTCAAAACGGAAACAGCAGTGTGGCCACCTGTCAGCAACAGAATCGTGCCACACATGACTTCTAAAAATACCCAGGGAATTAAACTGTCACAAACTGTCCATAATTCGTTAGCTAAAAGCCGACGGTTATGAACGTTATGAATCCTTTCCGCAAGTATCCACTGTTGTGAAGGAACACCAGCAAGGCGGTGCGTTTCTCGGCAAATTTCAAAGAATCCGAATGCGAACAATGTTTGAAGCACGCAGTTTCACAACAGCCTTTTATGTCACCTGCTCATTTTTTCCAAAGGTTCGACGATTCATTTATTTTCTTTCGCCACTCTGCCGAATAGGAACAAAAGCTCGCTCCTAAGTAAGGTTTGTTAGGTGAACGATCGCCATCATCGTTCTATTAAATGAGCTTCGCGCGTTATTAATTTAAATCCGGCAAAACTCTCCGTGCGATGATGACACGTGTCCGCGTTATCTGCGGCGCGCGGGGTGAGGGAGGGGGGGGGGGCGTCGGTCGGCGTCGTCGTCGACGTCGGTGGTGTCGGCGTTGCTATCTTCTTCCGGGGCCTCTCTCGGTTTATTCCCCGCCATATTTCATGACTACACGTAACCCCGGCCATTTTTCACGCGCCGCCGTTATAAATTTTTCACATCGCCGACGTCGCCGTCGCGGCGCATCACTGCATGTTAATCTCCGGTCGTATATTCATCACATCACGTTAGCTCCGGACAAAACGCGACGCGCGTCCTTGTCTCCCCCCCGCCCCCTTCCCTTCTCACAGAATTGAAACTGATGACGCAATAATAATTTCGGAGCGCGTGCAAATCAAATTAGGATGTTCTAGCTGTCTGTTAAACGTGGATTCGATTAGCGGAAATTTGATGTAGCAGATCGCTTTTCCGTTCCGGCCGTTACAAAGAGATGCTCCTAGAGTAATTAATGCTTTTATTCCGTGATTAATTATCGCGACAAATTGTTACGTTCGAAAATCATTAGCGAGCTCGACTCGAAGATGTTCGACAATCATTGGGGAGAGGCTCTAGGATTGAAGCAAGCAGACGAGACGTGTGCACTTCATAGATAAACACGTACAGTGTGACTGACAAGAGAACGACTTTACACAAAGCTGTCCCGTCTGCGCCGTTTACTGTCACTGTGTGTGTATATGTGTGTATCTCGTAGAAATGGCAAAAGTCTAACTGAACATTCTGCATAATGCACGCGACAGAGAACGCACTGTAAAAATAAAGAAAAAACACGACTATTACACACGCCCACGTGTGTTGGAGACAACAGAGGGAGTAGACTGTTGTTGTGATGGAACACCTGACAGGCGGTGTCACTGTCGGCAAATTTCAAAGAAGCCGAATGCGACATTTCTATGTTTATTATTTGCCGCTTGCCAATTAAAAAGGAGGCGGGTGTATCTATTTGGAGGAATGCTTTCGATTCGTCGATTGGATTATATAATTCGTTAAGTGGGAGGCTGTTTGAGGATATTTAAATCGCCACCGTCGCGTCACGGTGTTTCATCATCAAACACCGGTTCACCTCATGCATGACTTGTGGTTCGAAATATTTTGGTTGTTTCGTTCAAGGAATGAAACATTTCCAGGACTCAACGCCGGATATTAGGGGTGCACTACATGTGACAAGCCGTTTCTTTAAGCTTTTCTATTGCCTGGACAGATTACGCAGCTTTAGGTGGAGATTCTGTAACTTATTAACAGGCCGTCAAAATTTAGAAGTGCTTTAAAATTTCAAATACAGTATTATGATTGGTCGTTACCATAGCAACAAAATTTAACAGACCTTCAAATTTAACGCGTGACCCTTGCTTACATTCGATTTCTTCGTAATAGAATGAACCTTGCTTATATTCGATTTCTTTGTATGAGAGTGACCCTTGCTTATGTTCGATTTCTTTGTTTCAACAGAGGAATTGAACGGTTTTGATACAACAGAATAAGCCCATCAGGGGTCTATTCTGTATCAAAACCGTGAAATTTTGTTGCTACGGTAACAACCAATCATGGAACTGTATTTTAAATTTTAAAGGACCTATAAATTTTAACAGCCTGCTAAAAAGTTACAGAATACGTCCCTCAGTCAGGTAATTGGTCAACGAATAAATGGCATAAGATCGCACAACTAATGTTTCATTTTTCTTCTTAATTTAATCTACGAGGTTAGGCTATTTGGATTTGGCAGTCGATTCTAACCTGCGATTTAGAATATGACTTTAAAGCCAAGAGGTATTCGTGTTCATCGATGACCTTGTTGCTGGACGTTCAAAGTCAAGTGTTTGGCAACTCTGTACGCCGTTGATCAAACGTGTACGTGATCTCTGAAACATCTAGTTGGATCTACCGTTATTTGCTTAAACAGTTACTCACCCCTATGTTGTATCATTTACGTTAAACATAACGGGAAGTTATCGACCGAGTTCACGTTCAAATTCCTATGTGACATCATCGATAACAGTACGTTAAACATAACGTGCTGTTATCGATGATATCACACAGGAATTTTATCGTGAACACGATCGATAACGTCCCGTTATGTAGGAATTTGATAGTGAACTCGGTCGATAACGTCCCGTTATGTAGGAATTTGATAGTGAACTCGGTCGATAACGTCCCGTTATGTAGGAATTTGATAGTGAACTCGGTCGATAACGTCCCGTTATGTCTAAGGAAAATGATACAACATAGGGGTGAATATTTCATTGAACGAGAACTGTAGTTTTCGCGCGGGTATTAAATTTTGATGATTTACGTAAGCGAAATATGGGCCCCGTTATTCATAACGTAAAATTGCTTCGTCATTTGCGTCATTTTTTCGTTTGGAGTTTGAACATTCTGATAACGATGACGTAACTGAAACGTATTTTAATAAACAATAGCAATTTATTTCTTTATCTGTTTTTGAGTGCAATAAATTGAAACTATTTGAGTGTATTCATTGAATCTATCATTTTAATGACAGAGAAATGTAGTTTTCCCCCGGATGTTGAATTTTTATGATTTATATAAGCGAAATACAGGCTCCGTTATTCGTTAACATAAAGGTGCTTCGAGTCATTTGTGTTTCTTTCGTTTTATCATTTCATTGACCGAGAAATGTAGTTTTCGCGCGGGTATTTTTATAAATTTTACATTTTTTAACGTATGCGGCCTACGGGCCCCGTTATTTGTAACGTAACGTTGCTTCGAGTCTTTTGTTTTTCTTGTTTGTTTCAAGTTTGAACTCGGTAATAACGCTAACGTACTTAAACGTGCTTTAATGAACAACAGGTAGCAATTAATTTCTTTGTCTGTTTTTGAGTGCTATTAATTGCCCTTGTTACGTGTTAATTCCTGGTTACTTTCAGCAACCACGTATGGTATATGTTTACTGCAGTAAGGTGGTAACATTGCGTCCCCTGTTCTGACGCCGCGCTGTTTGATATTAAGGCTTCCATTGGTCACGCTATCTACGTTCTGTATTCTGACTGGCCGCCATTTTGACCGGTCGATGTTCGCTTCCAGCAACCTCAATCTTTACGCTTAGGCCTCATTTTACGTTACGATAAATCAAGGTGCACACACGTGTGTGGTTGCCCCAGAGAATTTGATGCGAAATTCTAAAAATACAGTGTTTCTAAAATCCCGCGAGCCTTAACTGTCGTTTGGTTTGTTTCAAGCAAATTCTTCCGGGCGGATTAACCGTTTCTGCATTGAAAAACAGAGGTAATTAGAAGACGACGTTAGCGTGAGCCATGCTCACAATCGATTTCTTTGTTTTGGCAGAGGAATCCGCTTTTTCTTCGTTTCCCCGCTTTACTTCGCGACTATCCTTCTTCGTCTAGCGAGAGCGTGCACGATTTGAGTACGCAGTGGAGTTTCATTTACACGTGAACGACGCTTATTAAACGGCGCGGCGTACCCGTCCGAAAGTCATCATGAGTGTGCGACGGTTAGTACAAGCGAAGTAACTGAAGTTCGACGCTTCCACGAGCGGCGGTGCTACCCCGTGACGTTTGTTTGTGACTGAGAGCTGGATGACGGGACTCCGAAATCGTAACGTACCCAATTACTTCTTGTTCGGCGTATCTCAACTCATGACGTAAACATTCCGCCACGTGCTTACGCATTAGATTAACATTCTCTCGTGCAATTTAAGTTTAGTTTAGTTTAATTTAAGTAAAGTGGATTATCGCTTCGAATTTTGTGCAGGCCAGTACTGGACCTGACTGAACCTCGCTTACTATTCAAGCCGAATACATTAATATTTAATTCGGGAAGTGTAGGTTGAGTATTATTTTAACCCCGTCAGGCATATTTAATCTACTTTTGTGTCTAAACATACACCTTTTAAGTGATATTTTTTCGGTGTTTTGCTGCGTCGCTAAACTATTTTGAATGCTCGAGTGTCCAAGTTTCTCCTGAAAGAAGTCGAATATTGGCGCACGCTGTGAACCCTTGGGAGTTGGTTTTACAGTGCGCGTCCACAAGTTTCTCCTGAAATTTTTCGAAAATTGACGCATGCTGTGAATCCTTGGGAGACGGTTTTACAGTGCGCAGTGATCAGCTGGGGTCCTCCCTGGCCCCCTTAATGCTGATAAAACCCACCCCTTTTTCTCTATTAGAGTACTAGCTCAGGACAGCTGATTTAATTGACGTTCAGCGCTAACTTGCCACCATATTTCGGTAAGTGATCAGGAGATAACGTAATTATATTTAGGTTTAAGTATTTGAGTGTATTTATTGAATATATCACTCCGTTGACCGAGAAATGCAGTATTCGCGCGGATATTAAATTTTAATGTTTTTTATACAATTGAAATACGCGCTCCGTTATTCGTAACGTAACGTTATTTTTGTTATTTAGTTTATTTCAGCTGGGTTTCTGCGAGTTATTTCAAATTTAAACTGGTTAATAATAATAACGAAACTTAAACATACCTTCATGAACGATAGCTAGCGATTTATTGATTTATGTGTTTTTAAGTGCCACTATTCGAGTTTATTTATGAATTTATTTATTGGACTTATGTGGCCCACCACTTTTATGCAGAGGTAAGCGTTGTAGATTGACGAGGATTTCTCTTGGATAATTATCACTGGCGTCCATAAACAAATATACGTCGAAGTTCGACCCACTACCCCCATCTCGATCTGAGCTAGGGATTTACGTTTCTTGCTAATCTCCATATTGCGCGTCGTATTTTGGCTAAAGCTTTCAGGTAAGTCGAGGAATTGGTAACGGTGGACCGAAATATTGTATTACAATAGAAATAACATAACGCTATTAAGTTGTGATGATGAATAGTAATTATTATACTAATTTGGTTTCGTAACCGCCAACGTTTTGTTAAAATTACAAAGTTTGGGGCACAGAAATAGACGACTAAAAAAAAAGAGAAAAAAAATGTAAAAACTTTGTTTGCATTTTTATGTCGTCGTTCCAATCCCTGTTCGGGTCGCGGTCCTTTCGAGCCCTGCGGATCTTCCTATAATTTTGCAACTCTAAGCTGCCGTCGCTCGTCTTTTGTTTTTCAGCCCCGGTCGACTAGATTTCACGCGAGAATCAAAGCCGCCAACTTTCCACATATTTTGCGCCGCGACGCAACAAAACTGCGGCGCGCCTTAATTGCTTTAAAGCGGCGGCGCACCTGCGTCTTTTCACGAACTTAGTTGGCGAAGTTTCAGGTCTTGCCGTTGGTCGGTGTTTAAGTTTCATATCGCGGGCGTTTATTTTGAGTGCGCGAAGTTTCGTGAGGAGGAGTCGCGCGATCGTTAAGGAGAACGACCCCTCCCCCCTTCCGCCCCCCGCGCCGCCCGCGCGCCTATGGTAAACAAATAATTTGAGGAGGAGCAAGTTTGATGTTGCTTTCGTTTTCGTTTATTACAAAAGGAAATTTCGAAGAAAGAATATTACCGATATTGCCGACATTAATAATCGAAATCCCTCCCCCCCGAAGAATTTAATAAAACATTCGCCTCAACGACGAAGAAACTGGAAACTGTTTCATAGAACTTTCCTTTTTAATCTGAATCTGTCACTCACAATCAATAACATATTTGTGATCACCAGGGAAGAGAATTCAGGCCACTTACTGTTGGATGTTTTTTTACGCCGAATGTACTATTTACCTCTCACCATTCCGCGGTATCGACGTAGCGAATTGTTATTGAGTGGGAGGGGTAGAAGTGCAATGTGCTCGTCCTCATATTGCGAAGATTATCGTGGGCGGGGCTAATACAAATACAGTCCGAGTACTAAATTTTCGTACTATTCGCGGAACGAGTGGCATGAATTCTTTTACCTGGTAATCACCTTGTATATTAAAGTCTTTGAACATGGAATTATTATTATAAATGCTATCTACACACTCACACTTTATAAACGATTAAGATCTCCTAAAAATTCAATAAAACGTTCCCTCAACGAAAAACAGTGGCCGGCGATTTCTAGGATAGCTGGTAAAAGAACACATATCCTAGGATATTCCTAGGATATCTGGTTTTCCTAGGAATATCTAAGATATCCGGTTTTTACGAGGAATCGCCGACGAATAAAGTAATTTAAAACTGTTTTATAGAACTTTTCTTTTTAATTTAATAATTCTGACTCACAATCATCAGTGGCGTTTTTCGTTCTCCGAAAATCCAATCATTTGTATGACGGAATTGTGTTCCACAAACTTTCTTTTTTAATGTATGCACCCCTGACCGAGGGTTCATTAAGTTGGGATTAAACTCACCCCGATCAAACCACAGTCACATCAATGCAATGATAGGTTTGTAACGTTCCGAATGTAGCAACCCTAAACACGTCTGTTTGTATGACCTCGGGGAACTTTGCGTTTCCGCAACACACACATACACACACACACACAAAAAGGCTTAACTTAACAAATCACCGAAATATTAAGTGACAGTCGCAAACAAATGAAATGCTACTATGTTTTTGAATTTTTAAAGCAACTACGGAAGAAGATTCAAATTTGTAACTGACTGACTTGAACGTGAGCTTTAATTGCCGTACAGAATGCAGTTTCTCCTCTTTGTAAAACTATCTTTTGCATATGTATTGTACGGTTTCATTTATTTTTTATTAATCAATTACAATAAACAATTTATAAGACACATTGTCTGAAGTAGAAACGAAGTTACCCTGGGAATGTTCGAACAACAAAAAAATAAATTCAAATAAAGTGAAAAATCCGCTTTTTCTTTTTTCTTATTCTCGAAGTGCTAATTTCACTTTCCCAGATTTTCAACTTCTCCACAATTTCCCGCTGCAAATGAAAAAAAGAAAACTGAAATCTATGCAACACCGTTTCCTCATTAAGCTTATCTCCGCCGGCGCAAATTACAAACGAACGTAGCGCATCGTCGTCGGGGCGGGCGAGATAACAGCGCTGCTCCACCACGAGGGCCCCATTGTTAGTTTTCAATTACTACAACGGGAAATAAAACCTGAGGAGGAACTTACCCCCCGCCGGCCCCGACCACGACTAAAAACAACGCTTGT
Source organism: Prosopocoilus inquinatus (assembly GCA_036172665.1). Taxonomy (NCBI): domain Eukaryota; kingdom Metazoa; phylum Arthropoda; class Insecta; order Coleoptera; family Lucanidae; genus Prosopocoilus; species Prosopocoilus inquinatus. Next base: position 9,289,791 of record CM069873.1, read on the forward strand.
TACGCACGGATAATAATATTTGCTCGCGGGATTAGTTTCGTCCGCCCCCCAAGAACACGCAGGGAGAAGAAAAAAAAAACGGGAAATAGCTCCGGAGGGCGGTAGGCAAATACAGCGCGCAGATAATTCTCGGAGACGGATCCCGGAGCCCCGCGGGGCGGCGGCGTTTAGGACGTGTTGTTTCAGCTTTGAATAACAAATTAACGTGCTTTTTTATGGGGTTTTCTTTTTTTTTCTTCGCGGTTCAAGGGTGAAGCAAATTTATTTATGTGTATGTAGTATGTATGTACATACACGCACGCACGAGGCGCTAATACAAATAACCATCTTCATTATCTTTATCCGGAAGGGGTTTGTGATAGATGACGCGTGTGCTCACAAGATCGGTCGGCTTAAAAAAAATGGGGAGAAGGGTCGTTGGGTGGAAGATAAAAAATTAAAAACGATTAAGCAGGTCCGGTCTTTTTGTCTCCTTGTAAACTTATCTCCCCCTAAAATTCTTGGAGGCAATTGTATCGACAGTAACTTCTAAGGATATTACAGGGCGGTTAAAATTACAAAGGGCTGAAAAGATCGGTTCTTAGTAGCATTATCGAATCCTTTAAGGAACTTTTCAATTTATTTCAATTTTTTCATCCTCCTAATTTTTCTTGTTTCTTTATATTTTTTAATAATTTTTAAAAAAATTTTAAAATTTCTTTACATTTTGTTTTCATTGCCGCTGTTTTTACCTCATTTTTTCTTGTCTGAATCCCTCACTTCCAATTTGTTTCATATATTTTTTTTTTATCTCATATCTCTTTGTTGATGACTTTGAATGATTTTTTATTTCGTTATTTCCTTGAGCAATCGTTTTTTGTTTTAAATTTGTCAATTAGTCACATTCTAGTTCGTTTATATTTTGTTTCTGGCACTTTATCTTCATCTGTTTTTCGTCCTATTTGTTTTTTTTATTTCTGTCGTATATGGCAGTTTTCTTGCCCTGTCTCTTCGTTCCGAACCTTTCAATTTATTTCAATTTTTTCATCCTCTTAATTTTTTTGATTCTCTATATTTTTAATATCACTGATCAATTTTTTTAATCTTTTCATTTTTATTCTCCAATTCTTTGCTGTTGTCTTTACCTTATCTTCTTTTGTCTGAATCCCTCACTTCCAATTTGTTTCATGTTTTTTTTTTTTAAATCTCATATCTCTTTGTTGATGACTTTGATTGATTTTTTATTTCGTTATTTTTCTTGAGCAATCGTTTTTTGTTTTAAATTTGTCAATTAGTCATATTCTAGTTCGTTTAGATTTTGTTTCTGGCACTTCGGCTTTATCTTCATCTGTTTTTCGTCTTATTTGTTTTCTGTTTCCTCGTACATTGCAGTTTTCTTGCCGTGTCTCTTCTCTTGTTTAAATAGTCACTTTCGATTTGTTTAATTTTCTTTTTTTTTTGTTTTAAAAGCTTTTATTTCTTTCTATTATTTATAGTTCCACTCATTGATCAACGACGTTTATTTTTTTATTTCGTTATTTTTCTTAAGCGATCGTCTTTTGTTGTAACTTTGCCAGTTAATCATATTCCGATTCGTTTAGATTTTGTTTCCGACACTTCGACTGTTTCTTCGTCTGTTTCTCGTCTTATTTGTTTTTTTTTGTTTCTCTCGTTCAGCCTTGTTTCCTTGCCCCGTCTCTTCTTCTGTTTGAATCTTTACTTTCGGTTTGTTTCGTTTTTTTTTTTGTTTTCAAGATCTTTTATTTCTTGGTATTCTTTATCATTGGTCCATTACTACCTGCGAATTATTTCTTTGCGTTACTCGTCGTTATTTTTCTCACCCCATCACTTTTTTGTTTTAATGTTCGACTTTGCCATTTGTTCCAATTTCTTTTGTTTTTATTTAAAACAAAAAAAAATTTTCTTTGTCATTGTCATTTTATTTTTTTTTGGTCGATCGATCGTCTTTTATTTTAATCGAATCCCAACAACTGATCGAGTTCCAAAATAGCTTCGATTTGGTCTCTAGCGCTTTGACTCCTTTTCAGTTTTTTTTTTTTAATCTTTGAGTTCTCTGTACTCTTGATCACTAATCAATTGCCACCGATTTTTCTTGTTTGTTTTCATTATTCGTCGTTATTTTTTGTTTGACCGATCGTCTTTTATTTTAGCTTCGCCAAGCGATCACATTCCCAGTCGTTTCGAATTTGTTTTTGACACCTCGATTTTTTCGCGGTCATTTATTAATTTCCCGTTCATCATTTATTTTTCGTCCATTTTTTTCTGTTCCTCATTGTTGTTTTCTTATCCTATTTTAAACCTTAATCACGGTTCAATTTGTTTAATTTTTTATTTTCTTGTATTTATAGTTTATCTTTGTTTTTATTGTCATTTTTCTTAATCTTAGTTTCGATTTTTTCATTTCCTGTTTATCATTTATTTACCGTTCATTTCTTTTCTGTTTCTCATTGTTAATTTTTTTATCCCATTTTAAACCTTCATAACGGTCCAATTTGTTTACTTATTATATTTTCTTGTATTCTTAGTTTATCTTTCGCTTTCATTATCCGTTATTATTTTTCTTAGTCTTAGTTTCGATTTTGTTTCTGACACTTCGATTCGTTTTCTACTTATTTGTATCTATTTCTCTTGTTTTCATAAAATCTTTGCTCGTATTTATTTTTATTTTTTTCTTTATTCGTATTTTTGCTTAGCCAATCGATCGTCTTTTGTTTTAACCGAACTCTAACAATTGATCAAGTTCCAAAATAATTTCGATTTTATTTATAGTTCTTTGACTTTTTTTTCCTCACCAAACATTTATTTATTTTCTGTTTAGTATTTGTTTTCCATCCATTTCTTTTACGTTCTTCTCATTCATTTCTTTTTTGTTTTGAATATTCATTTGTTTTTCGTGCATTTCTTTACTGTTTCTCTCGTTCATCACTATCTTCTTACGCCGGTTTAATGCCTCACGGCCCAATTTTTTATTTACTTATACCCTTAGTCTGTCTTTTGTTTTCACAAATCCGTAGTTATTTTTTTTTGTTCATTTCTTTTTTTTTATTTATCTTCTTTTGCCTTAATTCCTCGCTCCAAATTTGTTTGAGTTTTTTTTTTAATCTTTTATTTCATCGTGTTCTCAGTCATTGATCGTCAATTGTTCTCATTTTATTTTTTGTTTTCATTATTCGCCAATATTCATCGTTATTTCAGTTAAACGATCGTTTTTTGTTTTAACTTTGCCAACTGATCATATTCCAATAGTTTCGAATTTTTTTCTCATTTATTTATTTCCCATTTTTGCTTTCATTTCACTCATTCTTCCCTTGTTTTCTTACTCCCAACTTATTTTGTTTTAATTCCTCGCGTACCATTTGCTTCAATTTTTTTTTTTTTTTGCTTTTTTATTTCTTGTATTCTTAGTTTTTCGCTATACATGGCTTTTTTGCTTCGGTCGTCTTCTGTATTTTTCCAATCAATCCTATTCCAAGTCGTTTCGATTTTTTCACGATGCATTTTTATTTCATTTATTTAAAATATTTGTGTTTTGTTTTCTGTTCATTTCTTTGTTTTTTGTTTTTCTCGTTCATCACCCTTTTCTTACCCACGCCACGTTTGTTTCAATTTTTCTTTTGTTTTGTGAAATCGTCTCCTATCGTTGTTTTTCTTAGGCGATCGTCTTTTGTTTTTACTTCACAAATTCATCATTTCCAAATTTGCTTCGATCTCTTGTTTTTGGGAGTCGTTTTAATATCCTCGCGCCTTTATTTTCTGCTTTTTTTTTGTTGTTTACTTACAACCGCTTATTTTCCAATTACCTGTCCATTATGTTTATGATAACCTTTAATTCCTCCATGTAAATAATGCAAGTAAGCGACCTTGAAACAAACACCGTGTGATATCTCACCTTGGTCTTGTTTACTGTTAAAAGAAAACATTACTTGTCCGTCAAAAGTCTTATAAGTAATCTAGACGCTCATGACTGGTAAACGGAACAGTAAATCCTTTTGTGTACTCACAGGTGCGCTTATGACTGGTAAAACGAACAATAAATCCCTTTGTGTAATCACAGGTGCACTTATTACGCATTAATACAATTACAATACAACCAATTCTTACTTCATGTGGTCAGTATTGATTTGGCTTTGTAGTGCTAAGTATGCAATTTGCTTCTACGTTGTAACTAACAATAAATAATTAATAAAGTTACATTATTATTATTCGATTATATTGTTATGTTTCAAGTAAATAAGTTTTTTTTTAAAACATAACTAATATAACTTACCGTTTGTTTTTTCTTTGTGTTTATTGCACGGTTTTTTCACCTGTTGATAAAATTATCTGCCAGGTTTCGATAATACTTTCCCAGGAAGATAAATTTATCCAGAGGTGAAGAAATCGGGAATATGAAACTTTTCCTCCGACGCTCCGACATCCTGGCGCTGGAGAGAAAAGGTTAGATTCGTTAATCTAAACCGTACGGTATGTATACTATACAGAATGGGCAAAAGTCTAACTGAACATCCCGAACAATGCATGTGACAGGGAAAGCACTATAAAAATAAGGAAAAAATATTACTCACGTCAGCGTGCGTTGAACACGGGCCGACGCATGTTGCCCGAGCGCCAGCCAGGCACGAACGCTTACGATTTGAATCGAAGAAGGCCTGTGTTTAAAAACTATGTAATTGGCTAATGCTGCATGTAGTTTAGAAGTTGATGGATGTTTCGGGGTAAATTAGCGATTAAAAATTTTATTAGTGGAAGCCATAAAAAAATCGAATGACATCAATCTATTTAGAAACCTAAACAAAGGGGGTGGATTACCTTGCAGAGGAGTATTTCGGGGGGTGAACCCCCGCCTTCTACTTTGTCACGGCGCAGTTTCCACTGCTTGGAAAACACAAGACTAAACCGAACGTTCAAATATTAATAATTACAGTAATGAACTTGATACCTGCCCCATCGGTATCCGTAATCCTCCCTTATCCCTCATTTCGAGAGTTATCTTACGACGGGCGTCGTGCTCAAGCCGGGGGTATTATTCCGGGCGAAACGTAATGAAAGCGGCGGAGCTCACCCCGGGGCGGGGTCCGTATGCAAACCGGGGTCATCCGAGCCGACCTCGGGGGCTATCATATGTTAATTACGCCGGCTGCCGTGTTTTACAGCGGCCGCCCCATAAAACACGACGGCGGCAGCGTCCTAAATAAACCGTCGGAAATAAATAACCCCGCGTAATGGGCTCACATTGCACCCCGTAATTGTTTCGAGCATTGCCCGCCGGTTTACGGTCGTATCGCGAATTTGACGACGCCCCCGTAAATATGAGAGCTTAATTTTTACGGCGGCGGCTTAATTATTCCCGGAGGGCGGGCGGGCGGGAGACGGTGGGGCGGAATTTTCAAGACGCTTTAATTAAAAATGCTGGAATTACGGAAGCTAATTAACTCGCGGGGATGCCCCCAATACGGCGGCGGCATCTTTTCAGCGCCGGTGAAACAACAAAGACCCCTTAATACTTTGATCCGGAGAATGAAGTATGAAAAGAATCAGGGACGGATTAAGGACTACGCAGATTTTCTATGCCGTTGCAAGCATTCTCTCTGAAAATAAATCTTTGGAATTTTCTAAGACACTTCGACAAACGAAAGATTTAATTAAAACTTTACAGTTGACAAAAAAGAAACCAATCAAATTGTATGTGCGCGCGAGTAAGATAACGTGCGTTCAAATACTCTCACGTTTGGAGTTGGCGTTGGTTCAGTCACCGCCGTATTTCCATGCTCTATTCCTCTTAAATACAATCATGACCAACTGATCTTAATTTGACGCTTTCAGGTTAAAGTAATTCTGCTGTAGAACTAATTCTATCTCAACTATTAGTTATTAGTTTATTTACGTTAGTTATTTTTGGTTAAATTCGTTGCTTGAGCTGAATTTACTTTGCTGTTTAATTGCAGGGAAAAAGTAAAGACAAATCACATTTCTGTCTCTAAACATCGCCAACTCCGAACGTAATGATAGTTTTTAAACACGCTTTAGTGTTAACTAGAGCACGGATGCTGGTTTTCGGTAATACCGAAAAAACGAAATATCGTAACTTTTTTTATACATAGTTGAGAAAACCAGTAATAAAATCTTAAATACCGAAATTATTAATAAAATCAATTATGTATTCAATAAATCGTATAACTTTGTAATTTTTAATTAATTTAATTAATTTTAATTTTGAAACATAAAATGGTATTTTTAATTTGAAAGTACCTCCAAATTTTAACAGCCTGTTAATAAGTTACAGAATCTCCCCCAGAGAGGCCATTGAAATGTAAGTTGTTTACATGAACACCCCCGCTGCATAACACGACGACTTTTCAGCACGCTTTTCATCGCCAGGTGGAGGGGCGATTCAGTTTGGCGTTGTTTTTCGAACTCAAACACAGGCGCAACTGAATACTGCACTAGAATTGCACTATCAGCTTTTTGTATGCACAACAGAATTATGAGTCACGGTAACTTGTGTTCAACTCACATTTCACTGAGCACGGCGACACTTAACAAAAACGTACATAGGAGGAGCCTATTCTGTATCAAAAGCGTTAAATTTAAAGGACTGTTAAATTTTGTTGATACAGTAACAACCAATCATAGAACCGTATTTTAATTTTTAAAGGACCTTTCAAGTTTAACAGACCGTTCATATGTTACAGAATACGCCTCACATTATAGGTGCCTTCTTTCGCTTAAAAGTTTGAATCGTGTTTCGAATAGTTTGGACCTGAATTTCGTAGTTGTTGCAACAAAACACCTGACTTGAATTTTCGATTGACAGTTCATTTCTAAATAACCATAATTCAATCCAATCAAGTTTTAAAAATAGAGAGATTCGAAGAAAATAATGTCTGTTTTTGAATCAAAACACGTTTAGATCACGATTTTGTGAGCGAAAGAAAGCACGTTATGTTACGTTGGTGTATTGTTTATGTTAATAGAAACATGCTGGCGACTCGATTTCTAAACGAGCTTCGAAATTAAATATTTTTCTTCGTACCGATAAAAAGAAAATCGGGACAAATATAAAACAAAATTGAAAAATCTGGAGAAAATATTGCTACGTTCATGTTTTTGTTGCAGTACAGTCGCGCCATCTATGAGATGAAGCAGAAGATTCCTGCATTTTCCTTTTAGCGCTAGGTGGCGCTAGAAGACGAGTAGCTAAAACCCTCAGAGCGATGCGATTAAAGCGCAGACGCGAATGTCATTAGAGACGAAATAATTTTTTCTTTTTTAAATAACTAAAAAAAAATTACCACCAAAACAATTAAATTCATAAGAAGAAACAAAACAGAAAAAAGAAATAACGACGAAGTACATAATTAAATGAAGACGAAGGCATTGATCGATTCTTATACTACTGCAAGCCATTGGAAGTTGAAAATTGAAAATCAAAAAAGGAAACAAATGAAAAATTTTAGGATGTTCAACACGAAGCCTTTAAAAATCTTACCAAGCATTTATTTAACTTATTTGTAATCACTTTACTTATTTGTAATCACATGATCACATATGAACGTGATGGTTCTAGAACGAAGAGGAGTTGAAAGTTCACAAAGACACTTTCGCTTAGAATTCGGCGAAATCAGACGGTGATTTTGAATCGAAATAACTCGGAAACAGCTGCATCAAAGCCATCAAGTGAGGGCTCACAGGAAGTCTCGGGGCTATCCCCCCACAAATAGTATTGATTGGAGAGGATTTGGGTTGAAATTGGCGGATTGTCCGAAAACCTAGCTCAACTATGTACGTACGCTGAGCACATTTCAAATTTTGTTAACAATGACGTCGCATATCAACAATTTTTCCTACGCAAACAATCCCTTAAAGAAATACATATAACATGATAAAGAAAATAAAAAAAATAGGAAAATTATAGAAATTATAGAAAATAGAAAATGTTCGCAATTAAATTATTCTGCGTCAATTTTTTATGAGTAAATTATAACGAGTTTACTTATTTAATGGAACATTATTAAAAAAAATGGTATACGAGGTCTGTTCACAAAGTTTTGAAACGAATAAATAAAATAAAACCATCAGTTTCAGGCAATATACAGACTGTTACTAATTTATTACGAATTCTTCCTTCCATAAGAAAACAAATTTCAAGGTCAACTGTCAATGACAACTGCATTACGTTTTCTCCATATTACATCTGGAGGTAGTTTTTTTTTCTAAACAGAAAAGAACTTTTTTTTCACTTCATTTTTATTTTTGTATGAGGCTTTTTCTTTCTTAAGAAAATAGAAGAAGAGAGGAGGAGAATTGATTTCATGTATTTTTATTTTTAGAGTAGATAGCAAGTTCGTTCAAAATCAGCTATTACTAATGAATGGATTTAGCTGCGTTTTTAGGTATAGTCAGTGTATTTTTAGCTCAGTTTTAGTCAAATCTCGAGGCAACCGTTGTAATCTGTGCCACTAAATCAAAGTCCAGACCTGGACTCCTTAGTCATCGCTTCACATCAACCCCTCCGTCTAAAAAAAAAAGGACTCACGACTTAAAAATGCACTAAAAACGACTTAAAGATGCACCTAAATCCGTACTTTAACTTTAACTGTGACAATCTGAGTTCTTTTATCTTGAGGGAACAGAAATACAAAAAAAATACTGAAGTTCTTTTGCAAACCATAAGATGATGAAGTTATTGTTATTGGGAGTCCAATGAAAATAGGAGACGACGAACCAGTGGCGTAGTTAAAGTTCATGAGATCCCGGTGGAAAATATTCATTGGGGACTCCTCACTAAAGCGTACATTATGATCATAGAATATTGATCGAACTGCAAATCAATCGTTTAATAACGTGTCTTCAATTGAATCGATGAGTGCGTAATCGTGTTCAGTCCAAATCTAGGGTTTTGAGAAAACAAGAAGTAACTTTCTCTTTTATTGTTTTAAGTAATTATTAGCTTCAAATATCCTTATCAGAAAGAATTTTAAGGCAATAATTCACGTAAAATAAAAATCTAGAAAGTTATTTGCTGTTTTCTCAACACAGTAAATTTGGACTGAACACGGTTATGCACTCAACGATTCAATTAAATTCCTAGTTAAAGCAGACCGTAATTTCGATGTTTCTGTTACCAGACATTATTTTGTGGAAATGGATAATTCGCGGGGCCCCAAACACTTGTGGGGCCCAGTGCATCGCACCGCAACTGCCCTATGATAGCTACGCCACTGCAACGAACGCACCTTGTAGTTCAATTTTCAGAAATCGCGAATTTTGGAAAGTGTTCTCTACGTTTTAGTGCTCCGCATGAAAGTGTTAAAAAGCCAGGCTTTTGTACACTTAAATAATTAAATTAGATCGTAAATGAAAAATCAAATTAATTTAATACGTGAATCATCCTCCCAGTTAAATAAAGCTTATTCATGAGAAGTTCCTGGAAAAACGAACGCAAATTTTATAACGCCTTGGCGCACGCAATTTTCAGAACTCACGAATTTTCGAAAGTATTCTAAACTCTAAATTTAATCATGTTTAAATCTTTCTATTGACCATTTTTTTCTAATTTTGTTTTAAATATAATGTATCAAGAAATATGCAGACCTGCGTAGGTGAGTTCAGTAAACTAAAAGAGCTTTAAGAGGTGTACAGGCTTCTTCGTCTCTTTTTCTCTCTTTATGGCAAGCTGTTTCATTTAGGTATTTTTAATTGTTAAAGCTTTAGTCATTATAAAACTGTAATATTCTTGTAATTGTAATAGTCTTTGTGAATACGGAAGAAAACGTAGTGATGATCGATGGTCAGCTTGAATTTAAGTTGTATTTATAATATGACATTTGAGATGGCAGAAAAATGGAAGGCGTCAAATTCTATATAAATGATACTTAAATTTAAGCTGGGTTTATTAGTTCCTTTCAAATAAAGGAGGAAATGTTCGGGAATGTTTACTTTTGTTCGTACATTTTGATTTCCTTTAAATTTGCTTTGAATTTTTAATGGGAAATTCTTACTCTTTAGGGTCGTTTTCATAATCAGACTTTAAATTTAAAGGTACTTTAACCTAAAAAAAATACATTTGTTTCCCTATACTTAAAGTGACTTTAAATTAAAGCTTCCTTAAAGTCTGATTATGAAAATGACCGTTAGACTTATTATTTCAAGATTGGATGAATCTAATACTCCATAGAAATTTTCATTAGTTTTTAATAAGCGAGACTTACACGTTAAAATGAAAATAACCAGATTTCACGTTCGCTTTTGAGAAGTTACGTTCACATTCGCGTTATTGTAAACGACAGCGTTCACGTTCACGGTCTCCTTCACGTTCGCGTCAATTATGCACCAGCCTTTAGCGAAATAGTTTGTGTCTCATTATTCTGTAATTATCTGTAATTTTCTATTTACATTTTCTTCCATTAGAATTATAAAATTTTCTAAATTACATTCCTTATTTTATCTTCATTTTAGAAAACAAGATCAGTTTGAGCAAGTAGATCCAGCCAATATTTTTTAATTCGCTTAAAGAGTTTAAAAGTTTCTTGGGGGGGAGAAAAAAGCAACAAAGGAGTTAATTTTATCTTCTTAATAGCTACCGACTTGATCGTCTTTTGTTAAGAGACTAGTTAATTAGGACGCAAGTACACGGGTAAATTAACTGCGCTTTAAAGTGGATAACGCCGAACATAAACCGAATTTTGGAAAGTATTCTAAACTCTATATTTAATAAAGTTCTAAATCTTTCTATTAACCATTTTTTTCTAATTTTGTTTTAAATATAATTTACCAAGAAATATGCAGACCTGCCTCGGTGAGTTGAGTAAACTAAAAAAGCTTTAAGAAGAGTACAGATTTCTTCGTCCCTTTTTCTCTCTTTAGGGCAAGCTGTTTCATTTAGGTATTTTTATTTGTTATTAAAGCTTTAGTCATTATAAAATTGTAATATTTTTTAAGTCTTTGTGAATGTGGAAGAGAACGTAGTGATGATCGATGGTCAGCTTGAATTTAAGTTGTGTTTATAATATGACATTTGAGATGGCACAAAAATGGGGGCGTCAAATTCTATATAAGTAATACTTAAATTTAAGCTGGGTTTATTAATTCCTTGCAAATCAAGGAGGAAATGTTCGCGAATATTTATTTTTGTTCGGACATTTTGATTTCCTTTAAACGTTTGAATTTTTAATGAGAAATTCTTACTCATTAGACTTATTATTTCAAGATTGGATGTAACTAATACTCCATACAAATTTTCATTAGTTTTTAATAAGCATGCGCTAGGCTAAGGCCCGAATTCATAATCGAGCTAAAGGAGATTTTAAAATGAAAGTCACAGTCATATGTCCAAAAAGATACGAAAACGTAGTTACTTATACATCAGAATGTGACTTTTGTTTAAAAGTCTCCTTTAGTTCGATTATGAAATCGGGCCTTACACGTTAAAATGAAAATAACCACACTTCACGTTTGCTTTTGAGAATTTATGTTCACATTCGCGTTATTGTTAACGACAGCGTTCCCGTTCACGGTCTGGTTCTTAATAGCTACCGACTTGATCGTCTTTTGTTAAGAGACTAGTTAATTAGGACGCAAGTACACGGGTAAATTAACTGCGCTTTAAAGTGGATAACGCCGAACATAAACCGAATTTTGGAAAGTATTCTAAACTCTAAATTTAATAAAGTTCTAAATCTTTCTATTAACCATTTTTTTCTAATTTTGTTTTAAATATAATGTACCAAGAAATATGCAGACCTGCGTCAATGAGTTTAGTAAACTAAAAAAGCTTTAAGAAGTGTACAGATTTTTTCGTCCCTTTTCCTTTCTTTATCGCAAGCTGTTTCATTTAGGTATTTTTAATTGTTAAAGCTTTAGTCATTATAAAATTGTAAAATTTTTTAAGTCTTTGTGAACGTGGAGGAGAACGTAGTGATGATCGATGGTCAGCTTGAATTTAAGTTGTATTTATAATATGGCATTGAAGATGGCACAAAAATGGGAGACGAGTGAGACGACTTAAATTTAAGCTGGGTTTATTAGTTCCAAGTAAGTCAAAGAGGAATGTTCAGGAATGTTTACTTTTGTTCGTACATTTTGACTTCCTTTAAATGTTTGAATTTTTAATTACTCATTAGACTTATTATTTCAAGATTGGATGAAAATAATACTCCATACAAATTTTCATTAGTTTTTAATAAGCAAGCGCTAGACTTGCACTTGTTAAAATGAAAATAACCACATTTCACGTTCACTTTTGAGAATTTACGTTCACATTCGCGTTATTGCAAACTACAGCGTTCATGTTCACGTTCGCGTTCGCGTCCATTATACACCAGCCTTTAGTAAAATAGTCTATTTCTCATGATTCCGTGATTATCTGTAATTTTTTATTTTCATTTTCATTATAAAACTTTCTAAATTACTTTCCTTATTTTTTCTTCATTTTAGAAGACACGATCAGTCTGAGTAAGTAGATCCAGCAAATATTTTTTAATTTGCTTAACGAGTTTAAAAACTTTTTGGGGAGAGAGAAAAAAGCAAGGAAGGAGTTAATTTTATCTTCTTAATAGCTACAGACTTGATCGTCTTTTGTTAAGAGACTAGTTAATTAGGACGCGAGTACACGGGTAAATTAACTGCGCGCTTTAAAGTGGATAATGCTAAACATAAACCGCTTTAAAATCCGAACAAACTAAAATTGATTCTCCTCGAATTTTCTGAATTTTTCGTTTTGTTTCTATCACAGCCTGTCAAATTAATTAAATCGTCTTCTCTCTTGTGCGTGTGTGAAAAAATGCACGACTTCTGAATTCCAGTAGATAAGATCAATCTAAAAAGTAGAAGTGGAGTTGATTTACTTAGGGTCGGTTGCTCAGTCACAGTTTAAAATTAATCTTCAGTTAACTTCCATTTGTTCCTATGTAAAAAAAAAAAACTGAAGATTAAAGTTAAACTGTGACTGAGAAACCGGGCCTTAAGGAGTTTATAACTTTTTGTATTAAGAAAAAAAGTAAGGAAAGAGTTAACTTTATCTTCTTCATACTAACTTGATAGTCTTTTGTTGAGAGACTGGTTAATTAGGGCGCAGCTACACGGGCAAATTAACTACACAGATAACGCGGAACATAAACCGCTTTAAAACCCGGTTTAAAACTAAAATCGATTCCGCATTATTTACTTTAACACAGCCGCCCGTTGATTATTTTGAAAACCGACTGCTTTTATTTGAAATTGATAATTAATAAATAAATTTAAAATACAGTAAAATCAAAAACCATCGTAGATTTGTTCAGTTGTTTTTTTTTTGTTTTTTGGTTCTGTAATAGCTGCACTTTCTTTTCTGTTTTTTTTTTCGTTTTACTTTTTTTACTTCTAAAAAGATTGTTGCGTTGTCTTTATTGAAAGACGTTTTTATTTCGATATCGTTTTGTGAAATATGAAAGTTCTGGAAATAGGGAAGTCCCCGCCGCATAAATAAATAAGGCTCGGAAGTTTGCAAAGCAATCCAATTTGCGAACGACGCTTTGTCAGCCCGCAAACAACCCCAAGACAAACACACCAGCACGTCAGCATAACAGAATCAAACCATATCGAACCGTCTGTCTGTAAGCAAGTAAGCAAGCAAGCAACCAAAAAAAAAAAACTGCGAAGTAACAATAACAACGGGCGCACCGTCGCGTCGCGTCTCGCCGGGGAATAACCAAACAGATCGATCGCAAACGGAAATAAATAAAATTCTAGGGGGATGGACTTACTTTTGCTAATATCCGCATCGTCCTCTGGGAACTAAGATATCATGATCTGCAATGCGAAGGACGCCGTCGATGAACACGCGCAAGTTGACGTCGCGACGCGGACTACGTACACGTAGGGGCAGAGCGTCGTAACAACCCTCGTGGAGGCGCATGCGCCCTATGAATATCAATAATAGGATACGCGAGGACGAATGCACTATCCGTTCGCCGCAAGTTCGCCGAGAACTATTTTAATTATTTTTTCGATTTAATTAAAAGCGTAAATTTACGCGGAAGTGCCGCATTTGCGGCCTCGGTACACCTACCCCTCCCCCCTCTTCCCCCGGCGGCGGCGACCGGATTTTTATTATTTAAACGGGGGGACTCCGGCGATATAATGCAAATGTTTTCGTTTTGGTTTTTTTTTTTTTTTTTTAGTTGCCGAACTGTGGAAATTTAATGCGCGCCACAATGAGATGCTTTGTTCCGCGTGAAAAAAAAGAAATTCCAAAAAAGTACCCGACAGCTTAACTCGAATAAATTGGGGAGAAATTTTTGAATACCACTTTTCAATCACAGTCTAATGTCCGACCAAGTGAGATTTGTAATTTACTCGTGGCTTAGACTGTGACGTTTTGATGTCACTTTTTTAATTGAGCGAAAAACTTAAGTAATTTGTTTAAAAAGATAATCACGGTAGCGATTTTTAAATGTCAAACTTTTTATCACAGTCTAATGTCTGATCAGGTAAGATTTGCAATTTACTGGTGGCTTAGACTGTGACGTTTCTTGATTATGTTTTTTAATAATAATAATAAATGGCTTTATTCCTGTCCATTTACAATAATAAATCATTTAAATTAAACAGTTGAATAATTTTTTTTAGAGGATAATCACAATCTAAGGTCCGACCATAATAAGATTTGCAATTTACTCGTGGCTTAGACTGTGACATTTTTTGATTATTTTCTTTAATAATAATAATAATAATAATAAATAGCTTTATTCCTGTCTGTTCGCAATAATAAATAATTTAAATTAAATAGTTGAATAATTTTTTAAAAAGATAATCACAGTCTAAGGTCCGACATAATAAGATTTGCGATTTACTCGTGGCTTAGACTGTGACTTTATGTCTATTTTCTTTAATAATAATAATAAATGGCTTTATTCCTGTCCGTTTACAATAATAACTAATTTAAACTAAACAGTTGAATAATTTTTTAAGAAGATAATCACAATCTAAGGTCCGACCATAATAAGATTTGCAATTTACCTGTGGCTTAGACTGTGACGTTTTTATCTTTTTTGAAATCACTCCGGGACATTCAGAAAATTTTATTAAACAGAGGCTCTTTGGCGAAATGCAACGTCATTTCGTTTTTTTTTTTTTTAAGTTGTCGAGCTGCTGGAAATTAATGCGCGCTGCAATAATACTTTGAGCAGTGGAAAAAAAAATTGTAAAAAAAAAACAACAGTTTAAATAACTTATAACGAAAAGGGCCGCCGATTTTTTATTAAATGTCATTTTTGTAAACATTTTTAATAGGTAAGATTTGCAATTCACTCGTGACTTAAACTGTGACATTTTCTGATTTTTTTTTTTAATTGTGCGAATAATTTTCTTATTTATACGCTCACAGTCTAAGGTCTGACTAGTTAAGATTTGCAATTTACCTGTGACTTAGACTGTGAACTTTTAGATTTAAAAAACGCACCAATATGTTTTTAATTTTTTTTTATTGCCCAGTATTCTTTTTTTTTAAGAAAATAGTCAGTCTATTGCCTGATATTGTAAAAATTCACCCCAGACGCCGGTTTTTAGAAAAAAATAAAACAAAATTGTACGAATAGGTAAATTTTTTTTTAGTAAGAATATAGTTACTCGTGGACTTGGACTGTGACGTTTGAATTAATTAAAAAAAAAAAAAATAGTCACAGACAATTTACTCGTGATTTAGGCTGTGACGTTTCTTAAATTTTCTTAAAATTGTACGAAATACTTAAGCAATTTTTTGAATATAGTCATAATCTAAGGTCTGACCATGTCGATCTGTAATTTACTCGTGGCTTAGACTGTGACGTTTTCTGCTTTCTTGTTTGTTTGTTTTTAATTGTGCGAACACTTAACGAATTGTTTTAATTAAAGACACAGTCTAAGTTCTAACCATGTATATCTGCAATTGACCCATGGCTTAGAATGTTTTTGCTCAAAATTGTACGAATACTTGAGCAATTTTTTCTTTTTACTTGTAGTCACAGTCTAAGGGCAGTCCGTATGTATCTGCAATTTACCCGTGGCTTAGACTGTGACATTTGTTATATTTTTTTTAATTGCACCAGTGTTCAGAATTTTTTTAAGGAAAATACTCTGAGCTTTGACAGTGTAAGATTTTGCAATTAACCCGAGACATAGACCCTGGCTTTTTCCATTTTTTTTAATTGAGTACGTACTGCAATTTTTATAAAGAAAACAGTCACAGTCTAAGATTTGACTATGTAAGTTTTATAATTCACGCTTGACTTAGACTGTGACGTTTCATGAATTAAAGAAGTATACGCGTACGTTCAGTAAGTTAAAAAAAAAACTAATTTCAGTTTAATTTAAGTTTAACGATCGATGACGTTTTCCGAATTAAAAAAAATTACGAATACGTTTTCTAATTTTTTTAAAGCACATAGTCACAGGCCCTACAGTTAATTAATTCATTATTGACGTAGATTCTGACGTTTGCTCGTTTATTATTTTTTTTTTTTCTAATTACATGAATGGGTTGGCTTCGGTTGGGTACATTTGATGATATATTATAAGCAAAGCGCGGACGAAAATTTACCTTGAGTATCGCTCACGTGTAGCGTCGCGTCGTTCACGTTGCGAGCCGTTGACTATTGAAGCGGTCGACTTGACGAGCTTTTGATAACGCCAAATTGCGAGAATTTAGTAACGTTTGGCAAGATGTTTGATGCATTTTAGTTAAATGGTCATGATTTGTTATTTTAGTCATTTATTTTTCGAGTCTTGAGAGATGGAATTATGGCATATTTTAGGTGAGCGATAGCCCAAGGTAAGTTTTCGTCCGCGCATTGATTATAAGTGACTCATGACTTGGACTATGACGTTTACTGAATTTTTAAGAAATTGCAGAAATATGAACCCTATTCTTTTAAGAAAATAATTAGTCTAAGGTTTGACGATACAAGTTTAGTAAATTACTTTCAATAACTTTTTTTTAAATACCTTTCGGGTCTAACGATTTATGACGTTTTTCGAATTAAAAAAAAACGAAATGCACGAATATGGTCCGCATTTCTTTTAAGAAATTAGTCACAGTCTAAGGTTCGACGATGTAAGTTTCATAATTCACTTTTGACTTAGATTGTGAAGTTTTTTCCAATTTTTTAAAAAGTTCACTTAAACACGTCCAGTATTTTTTTTAATGTTGCCTCAGCGTCATATCTAATTCCTAACATCTAACGACATAATTGTAATTCGCTCATGACTTGAACTATGACGTCTTCTGATTTTTTAAGAAATTGCAGAAATATCTACTGTATTTTTTTAAGTAGTTACAGTCTAAGGTCCGACGATGTAAGTTTCGTAATTCACTGTCCACTTAGACTGTGACGTTTTTTCATTTCTTTTTTTTTTGTAAAAATCACGTGAATATGTTCAGTAGTTTTCTTTTAAGTTGCCGAATTCCTAACATCTCACGACTTAGATTATGACGTTTTCTGAATTTTTAAATTATTGCAGAAATACCTACAGTATTTTTTTTTTTTTAGAAAGTAGTCACAGTCTAAGGTTTGACGATGTAAGTTTTATAACAGACTCGTGACTTACACTACGACGTTTTCTGAATTAAAAGGAAATTTCAAATCTCAGTTCAAGGTCTAAAGATCTATGAGGTGGAAGGCATAGGCCAAAGTTAGTATATGGAAAGTTGTCTCATATTATATCGGACGGATTCGACATTTGTCGTGTGGGTCTCAGGCAGGTCTCAGGTATACGTCATTCGTCTGAGCTGAAGCTCCATTTAAAGTCATCATAATAGTTGCGTTGTTATGGTAACGGCACCGACTGTGCGTGCGCCGTAGATCGTGACCAATTAAAATCGCCGTAGTATATTCTGACGTCACCAGAGACCGCACGGACATCCCCACCACTGCGACCAGGCGTTCGGCTTTATGCACGTAAATTCAAGCGGATGAGATAACTTCGTTTAACTAACTTTGGGCATAGGCGAGTGCCCAGCGGTTAGCCTCGCCGACTAATGAAGCTTAAGGCAAATCACAAGAAGATCTACGAGATTTACCAAATTAAAAAAAAGATATGCAAGAATATGATTTTCTTTTAGAAAATAGTCACAGTCTAAGGTGCGACGATGCAAGTTTCCCAATTCACTCTCGACTTAGACTGTGACGTGTCATGATTTTTTTTTTTAATTATGAAAATATGTTCAGTGATATTTTTCTTTGCAGAAAATCTTTTCATTCTAAGGTTTAATGATGCATTTGATCGTAATTGACTCGTGACTTACAATTAGTCTATTAATGGCCGGTTGCACCAAACACTTAAGTCGAGCTTAATTTTAAGTACTGCTTATAATGTGACATTTGAGGTTACACAACATTAAGTAAATCACAATCTAAGCGGTGCTTAAAGTTAAGCTGACCTTAAATGTTTGGTGCAACTGGCCATAAGTTTCCTGAAAGTTTAAAAAATTGCAGCCGCATTTAACAGGAGGATAAAAACGTGTAATGTAACTTTTAATTTTTTTGAGACAGTAACGTGTAATTGCAAAATTAACCCCGCCCCGTGAATTACGCTCCTCGTCTTTCATTCCGGCGATTAAGAAAATCTAGAAGAAGAAAAAAAAAACAAACGACGCAAAACATTCGAAGTACTTATTTCCGCGAGGCAAGAACGACTATTTTAATTAATATACATGAAAGCGAAGAGGTTTTGCGTGCGAGTCAATTCAAAGAGGTGACTCTCGTTTACCGGGCCGTTGAAAATTACCTCTTCGAGAAACAGGAGAATGCTTTGTGCTGCTCTGCACGTCGACTTCTTCAGAATATTAAAAAGAAAACATTGAACAAAGAGACAAATTTTATTAATTAAACACCAGAATGCCGGCAGGTAATCTTCATTTATTATTTTTTATTACGCTCGAGTATTTTGCAAATGTAAAAGGAAATGAAACAACTGAAATAAATTTACTCATTATTTTTACTTTTATTTAAACGGAAAGTTAGAATGTATAGCTTTTTGTTTTTGTTTTGGATTTGTCAGTAGTACGATAATAACTACAGATTGTAAACTGTTAAAAGGTGGAATGATAACATGAAAGTTATTGTTGCTGCCTTACTCCAACTATTTCTAGCTAAGGGGGAAGGGATGTAAAAATCTGGATTTATCTGTGTAAAAGAAATTATTAATTAGGAGTATTTCGTTTCTGAAATTAAAAATAAACGTGTCGTTTTGAATAGCAACGCCAACTTAAATGAACATAAAATTTTCTTTTCGTTCCCATATATTCCAAACTTGGATATACTAAGCGTTTGAATTACTGTCAGGCACATTAAGATAAAGCATGTTTTGATTCCTTGAAAACTTATTTCTGTAACTGGCAATGGCGATTTGTGTAGAAGGCGAATTGTGCCGACGGCGAATTGTGTCGACGACGAATAAAATCGACGGCGAACTAGTTGTATATCGAATTGGCGACCGCGTATCGTCTCATTCCATCAAAGACCACTGCCAATTCTATGCTGCGATAGTAAAATTCATTAGTAATTTTGCCATTGTTTAAAAAACAAACTAAAGCACGATCCGAAGAAAAACAATGCAGATTTGGATGGCTGGACCTCCTAACGAGTGAAAAAAAAAGATTACCGTGACGTGAAGCCGAAGAAAAAAGGAGTGTAGGTGGTTACGTGGACGTGGTGATAAGAAAACCCGGAAAAGAATTTTTTTGAAGAATTTGAACTATCAGCGTTTTCAGCTGATCGCTCTAAAGGATTCTCAGAGTATCTCCCTCTTGTTTTAATCTCATGTAAAAACAGAGGATGGAAATACTCTCAGAATACTCTAGAGTAGTCAGCTGAAAACTTAAATTGAATTTAAATATTTTAATCCCGCGCTTAGCTTACAAATGGGCGGAATTTGTTTAGAAACTTTAACATTTCAAACCTATTTTTACGTTTTATTGACTAAAACATAACCTCAATTAAAAAAACTGGATATTTTCAGTGTTGTCAACTCATGGGAAAATTCCCTTTTTTCGTCTTTAAATGCATTTTATATTTGAAGTTTAGTTGTGATGGAGACTTAGGAATTGAGGGACGTAATCAGAATTAGTTAATTATTAATAATTAATTATGAAATGAGTTCGCATACTGACAGAAGTCCGTTTACAAGACCTTCGTTGTACTGTCGAACTGAGTAATAATCAGGTGTTTATGTGATTTAGGGTAATTTACACGAGATCATACAGATGTTCATTTTGGCTTTTGTATAAGTTAGAAATTCCTGGTTGATACTTCTTGTGCAAGCAGACGGGTCGCACATTTATTAAAAATAAGTAAATGAGTAAAAAATGAATAAAAACGATTTGTTTTTTTTTACGTCTACGTCTACGTTTAAATGGATTTTCACGACGTATCAATCAAAATAATAATCGTAGTGGAGTTAAAGCAAAAATTTTAAACAAATTGAGAGAGGGAAATTCGAATACATCAAATAATCTCACGTTTTGCGTTTTACTTTAAACGCTTGTTAGGCCTTCGTTTCGAAATAATCCGGCCGTGAATTAGTGCAAAAATTCTCGACACCTCGGCATTCATTTGCTTTTCTCTCGAAACGATTGCACACGCATTTTTTCTTCTTCTGGTTCGTGAGAATTGTGTCAGAATTATTGTTTCACGTGTTCAGACACTAATAAAGTTTCCGACGCAGTCTGAGTTTTCTTTTTATTAGATCAGCTTATATGAACTACAGGTTTTTGCGAGACAATTATTTGGGTTTCGTTTCGAAATAATCCGACCGTGAATTAGTGCAAAATTCTCGACACCTCGGCATTCCTTTGTTGTTTTAGATAAACAATATCGTTCGGAGATTCTATTTCTTTTGATAGGATGGCATTATCTGTCTAAACGACGGCAAACGCATTTTTTTTCTTTTTATAGTTCGTGAGAATTGTGGCAGAATTATTGTTTCACGTGTTCAGAATCTCACAAAGTTTTCGGCGCCGTTTGTTTTTTTTTTTTTTTTATTGGATCAGCTTATGTGAATTACAGGTTTTCGCGAGCCAACATTTCGACGGATGGTTTAATTAGCTTCGCCTTTCGCCTTTGACGTGATTGCCATTCGCTTGCGTCAGATTGATACTCGTTGGTCCCTGTTGATGTCGACACATTGATTTTAATTTGTGCAAACTCTCCTTTTCGAATATTTGGGGGCAGAATCGGGTTCCCTTTATGTAGGGAGATTTCCTTATACGTGGGGTCTTGCGTGTCGATTTGATTCGATTTAATTTTTTTTATTAGGACGCTTCACGCCGTTAATTTAACGCAATTGCTTGGGCGTTTCACGCCGATAATAACTCATTTTCTTGGCTAATGACTGTACAGCTTTTTAATGGATCCGCCAGCTTATTACTTTGAAGTGGTTTTCATGTTTGTTTGATGATAAATTTTGTTGCAATTAATTTACCGTACCTTTTCGCTACATTTTGATGTTGGATACAAATTACATTTTTAATAATTAAGGCGCTTACATGCTTGGAGGCGTTAAGCCTGATACTATTGTTCCGTTTTCACTTTCACGTACCCTTTTGGTTATGATTTGCTGTTTCTGATTTAGATTTCTGAATTATTAGGATATTTATTGCTAATGAAGTTTTTGATTAATAACTATTGTTGTATAATATAAGTCATTTCCGTCTCCCCTTTACCTTGATCCTGCGGTTAATATTAGGTGGCGCTCGAGTTTGTTGGCTTAATTAACACCCACACCCGTCACGACAGAAGCTGCTGGCTGCGCTAAAAGTTAATTCCCTCTGCACAAATCTTGTTTCGACTCCAGTTAGGTAGCAAGAGCAAAAGAGAAGTAAACAGAAGCGACAGCTAAGGCGAGAACGATTCGTTTGCCAAGAGGATTCGAAGAATGGGGGGAAGATAGTTTCAGAGGAAGATTTTTTTGGAGATTAATTGAGAAGCTGCTAGATGACTTGGCAATTATTAAAAGATGTCAGCGGTACAGAATATAACAAAATATTAAATAATAAGAGACAAACAAAATTTCATTCTTGAAAGAAGCTTGCCCAGTCTTCAATTCATCCCACTGCAGCAATTTACGTAATGCAAGTTCGGGAAACTTAGAAGGTCAGGTAAACATCTAACGATAACACCACTCCGGATTGATTTATTTAAACAAATTATGCCGCCGCCCCCCCGCGTGCAACGTTCTCGAAAGCCCGAAACTTTCCGCACTTATAAAAGTTTCGACCTCTACCGTACGTGGCTATTTCCATGCATAACCAATCTCGGCGCGAAGCTGGGAACTGTACCGTTTAATTTTCAAGTCGGCACAATTTCCATATAAATTCGAGTTTTCAGCGGAGTCGACTTCTTACGGTGTTGAGGGTTTATTATTTTTATGGAGGGCGGAAAATCAGATTAGCGTTTTTTTTTTTTTTTTGCTTTCTGTTTCAGTCAAGTTGAGATCAGACGACTCCTAAACTTTTATAGTTTCAACTAAGACCAATTACAAAAAAAAAAGATACTCTCCTAGGTATTTATTTTGATTCACTTTTTATAGCAGTTACCTAACCGAGTTGATTCAGTAAGGCTCGATCGAGCAACTATAGGTGTGGGTTCGAATCCCTCCGTGGTGCATTTTTTTTTAATGTAAGAGACAGAGCATTTTAAAATCGAATTGCGTTTTCGTGTTTCTTTTTTCACCAGCTATCCACCTCCCCGACAAGCTTTGAGTTGAAAAATTGGGACAAGTTATACGGTGATTACAAAAAAAAAGAGTTCAAAAAAGATGAAAAAACCGTTCGAAAAAATACTTCAACATTAATTAATTAAAGAGAAACACTTACTTATCCTTCTTCTTTTTCTTCTTTTCCTTCATTTTCCCCCTGCTCTTCTCCTTTTATTTTTTTCTTAGCCCACAAGAAAATGAGCACCACGTACCAGAGGGTGAACATGAAAGGTGGATGGCGGCAGCACTGGGCCGACATTGTCTGCAGTTCTATATACGCGATAGGGTTTTTTTTCTTTTCTTTGCAGTTACGAATTCACTGAGAATTTGCTTCGAATTTGCCGAAAAATTAATTAATGACACGGTGAGTGACGGTTTAATTTAGACATGTTGGTTGCCAAGCGAAACTGAACTGGATTATAAGAATAAAATAAATTTTTCATGCTTTGGCATCCCTTGGTTTACTTTCCATTTCCACTTTGAAACGTTTAATGTTTGTGTGAGTCAGCAAATGAACGAAAATAAATTGATTTAAATTAGTTGCAAGTCAGTCTTGTTTTGCAGTGGACTTCTAGATCTAGAGCATCTCTTGGATAGCTGTTTCGGCGATGTTTGGGACTCCTCAGCAATGGCGTAGCTCGTGAACTCCACTGCAATCAAACTTATCTGCCCTTACTTGAGTTAGCAAGTCACAAGGTTAGGTGTACAATTGGCCGTGTGATATAACGCAACATAAACTGTTGAAAATAAAATGATTGAAAACATGCATGAATTTTAAAACAAGAAATTGGTAATACTGTCTGTCGGACTTGCTTCTAAACGCAATGAATTTCTTGAATAGTTTCCACGCTGCTTGTTTGCGCCTAACATTTTAAATTTAAATTGCGCGCCAGAAGGTGCTTGGTTCAATTTACGTTTCAATTACCTGCGGCAAGTGCTGCCCTCGGTGGGGTAGAAGAAAAAGAGTGAGTATTCGAGAACAATAACGAAGGGAGGGGTTAGCTATCAAAAATATCTTTAACCAATGTAAATATACAAATATCAGCAATAAAAGCGGTTGTAGTGCATCAGTTGAATTATTTTAATCAACCTGCAAGTAACACTGCTACATATTTCAGCCCTGTTCGGGACCATATCCGCTCTAAAACAAAAAACAATTACAGTGTCCTGTAATTTTTCTTTCTCCAAAATGTATTGTTTACATACGACTTCACTTTACAACACTTGCAAAATTTTGAAAGCGTTCAGATTTGACAAGCTCTAAGCTTTTGTAAGAATTTAGGAATTCGCATTCAAACAGTACTATTTCGGAGAAAGAAAGAGTTTCCTGTAATTTTTCTTTCTCCGAAATAGTACTGTTTAAATGCGAATTCCTAAATTTTTACAAAAGCTTAGAGCTTGTCAAATCTGAAAGCTTTCAAAATTTTTCAAGTGTTGTGAAGTTAAGTCGTATTTAAACAATACCATTTTGGAGAAAGAAAAATTACAGGAAACTGTAATTGTCTACTGTTTTGCTTTCGACTGTATTTTATGTTGTTTTATTATTTCAGATTTTTACATTTTTTTTAATTATTCCTGCATTTACATAAAATATCCATTTCTTAGTTTTGTCCACTGAAAGTTAGTATTTCAAATAAAGTAATAAAATTAATAAATTCACTTACACTTCAAAGTTTGGCATAATTGTGCTACTTTTAGCAAAAAGTTTTTTCAAGAAAAATCTCGCAATCCTGAACTGAAATGTTTTTTCAGTTTTCCACAAAGACAACTTGAGCTGGCGACTGCTTTGTAACTAGAAACATATCTTATTTTACTTTTTAATTATATTAAAACTCTATTACAAAATAACTAAAATAATGAATTTCCCTAATTAATCATATCCAAACAGGAAACCTTCATCATACGCTTTATACATGTCCGAAGAGTTCCGTCGTATTCTTCGACCAATCGGTTCCAAGTCCGCATAACACCTGGAGAACACCCTTTCAACAGCATTAATCGCCTCCGACTTAGTGACATCACGGACGGCCAATATTGACTGTAAAGCTTTTGATTTGACGCAATTCTGATGCGCCTCCTTGAAATTAAAAAGTGAAACGTCCCCTTGATACCAGGCCGTAGCGAAACTGCAGTGGGTCAAGTTGGCAGCCCGAATTTCCGTGCAGGCCAAGTGATCGATGTTCTTGAAATTCAAGTCATTCCTACAATAATCGAACATGTGGATCATTTCATGCGTTAGTATGCCTTGAATGACGCCTTCTGACGAGCCTACGTTGTGACAAACTATGATCTGGTTGAGGACGGGGTCGTAGCCACCGCTTACGGTTGGGCTGCACTCCTCACACGCGATGTGCCTCCTTATATCTACCTCGCAACCTGATCGTTTCAAAGCGCCCATCATTAACCTGACCAGGGGGCTCTTTTGGATGCACTTGTACACAGTGTGTTCGCAGTTAATTTTTTTCATGTTTTCTCGGCCTTTCATAAAGCCCTTCAGGCCAGTTTCTTTTTGTC
This sequence comes from Prosopocoilus inquinatus, assembly GCA_036172665.1. Classification (NCBI taxonomy): domain Eukaryota; kingdom Metazoa; phylum Arthropoda; class Insecta; order Coleoptera; family Lucanidae; genus Prosopocoilus; species Prosopocoilus inquinatus. The sequence goes on from CM069873.1 coordinate 9,315,015, forward strand.
CACGCCTTTCGGGGTACAAGTCGTAGCCCCATTCTGATCCACCTTCTAGTTCTGTTCTAGTGGTTGGGGGTTTTTCTTGAGAAGTTGGAGGTGTTTCTTGAGGAGTTTGAGGTTTTTCCTGAGGAGTTGGGGGTTTCTCTTGAGGTGGGGTGGATTTTCCCTCGTATAATATAGACTCCAGAGTTGTCATTTTACTCCGAGTCTATCGAAAAGCACGTGTAGGCCGCACGTGATGTATTTATGTCACCTTATTGCAGTTACCAATTTATAGGTTATGTCACATTCGGTTACTCGCAGAATTATTTCGTGCTTCTTATGGGATAAAAACCCTCGTTTTGTGTATAATTAAGAGCGTTTGATAAAATTGTGTCCAGATTTAACGCAAAACAGTTAAATAAACTACAACAGAATTGCCAACCTTAGAAATGACACGCGGCGTTGTCAATCAATTCGATCAAAAATTAACACATAAATAAGTAAATTAAAAAAAAGTTACAATTAACTGCAATTAACAAACAAACAAAAATATTAAACCAACCTAAAACTGCTTTTCATTCTTTGGGGATTTGGGCCGAGTTAAGTAAACGGTCAAATTGCACAAAATCGTCAAGTCTACGGTCCGACTGAACAATCTGACCAATCACCAATTGAGAAAAGTGATCACGTGGTTTGGTCTGACCACTTCGACCGTTCACTTACCGCAGCCTTTGAAAATTGGTTATTTGTGGATTGCTATAATTGGCTTCTGTTTTTCACTTGGCGTAACTTATTGGTTATTGCAATCAGTCAGGTGATCGATGGTAGCAACAATCTTCCAAGCAGGAAAAGCAACTTACGCTCGCATTTTGCAGCAACCATAAATAGTGTTGCCAACCCATCAAATTTCGAACGTACAGCTGCGGCATTTGAAAACTGGTTCACTTTAGCGGTGTAAACTGATCTTAATTTGAAGTTTCTAAAGTCACTCAAGTCATTCGAAATCCTGCTGTGGACTATTTGACACTGACATCAAAATGATAGACGAAGGTTTGTTTTACATATTGACACTAATGTCAATTCTCTATGGACCGATTTTCAAGGGCCGCAACTGTACCATTCTTTTGAGAAAGAATCGTATTTTAACACTCAAGATTATATTGGCAAACTACATAATAATAACTTGGTGTGATATTAAATTCAAACTATTATGTCATTAAAAATCATGCTGTATAGATGCTTCACATTTTTTTTTAATTCACAAATTTAAGGCCCGTTCGAGAATAATAAACAGCGCGCTCTGGATAATATTCTTTCTCTCTTATGTAAGTGATTTTGGGCATTTCGCTTCCCGTTTTAAATGTCCACAGCGCACTCGCGATCATTTCTGAACACGCCCCAACAGTTAATTCAACAAATCTAATCGTGACGTGGGAAAATGTAGAGCTCTGTTTATTTTCTTTGAATTTTCCTTTCAATTTTTACAGGAATTTATTGACGTTTACTGGTCACGTTCGGGTGATGAAGCATTTGAGTTGTTACTTAGCACGTTTTGAAAATTATTGGTTTCTATTTCAAACCGGATAATTTAACGTAATGTGCAAATGTCAGCGGCTGAAACTTGGCATATCAGGGTCGCGTTCAGAAATTGTGTAGCGAGAGCACTTTGGGCGCTTAAAATGGAAAGCAAAATGAACAAAAGCATTTATATGAGACAGAAAGAATATTACACAGAGCGCGCTCGCTTTTATTCCTGGACGGGCCCCAGTTTAACAACTCCACTGAGTCAAAGCACCTCAGCTACCAGGTCACCTGAACGCGCCCAATGAGACGAAATTGAAGCATTTTCCTGCTCCTCTACAGATGGCGCTTCTCTTGCCGCAACGGGAAAACTCCCAATATAAATCGTTAAGTAAAAAAGAAGAGGAAAATAAAATAAAAATTAACTCTGCAGGTTCATTTCAAGATGGTCGTGATTGTTCAACAAATGATCATGCTATTCTTCAAGTAGGTAATACTCTGTAAAAATTTATTATTCATCAAAATGTAGGTGTTATTTAAATTAAATTACACAAATGAAAAATCATTAAATTCATAAAGTACTACCGCGCCATCTGCTGTCACTCGCGAAAACAAACACACGAAGCGGTTAATTTAAAATCTGGAAATTACATCACCAATTTGAAAACGATATAATCGCCTGTTATCTAAATCTTATCATTTGAATGTGCATCAGTGGAAGGTTTAGTTTTGGACTACATTACATGACTATTACATGTGACGGGCGGAGCGGCGTTAACATGGATTCGAATCCCTCCACAACTTTGACCGATCAAGAGTGGCAGAGGAAACTGCGAGCCATTGATGATACACACACAACTGCATATGGACTCACTGAAGATACTGTAAATAAACTGATGGATCAACTCGAGAGTAAAGTTGCTGTGAGAGACGAGGAAGAAACAGAAATCAGCAGGGCTGACATTATACAGTGTTACTCTCAGAATTCGCGAAACACTTTGCAGTGTAAGGCAGTTTATAACAAGTTTGTTAAGAGCATAGACTCTGCATGGAAAAAAATTTAATTAGTTAATATTTGTTATTAATGTTAAATAAAATTATTTGTTTGTATTATGAAACTATTTGATTTTAAAACTGTTTTCAAGAACAAAACCCAAGTACTCTTTTGAAGAGGCTGGCTCTTCAGAATGTCGAACTCTGAAGACTGAGCTCCTTGCTGCGTTGCAATTAGAATAGCCAGAGAGAGAGTGCCAATTAGTTTTTATATTAGGATTGTAAATGGTTGATAACGACCAACAAAAGTTGATGAACTTTTATTATCCAACAATAGATATATTACACATTCAAGGCAGAGGGCTTTTGAAGCTCACGATTCTACAAACTCAAACGATGCTCTTCACCCTTGTACCGACGAAACATCTCTTAAACCTACATTAAATTGACCTACATAATAAACTACAAACAGGAAAGAAGAAATGGAAAGACCGCCGCCGTCTTGCACAATCAAAACGGCGGGCGCGTTTTTAAATTTGTGGAAATTATTTACAAGTATACATACAATACCACGATAAAATGCATTACTTATGACTCCTTGCTTTAACATGCTTGTAATACTGCTAAAATAATAATTTAATCGGTGAATTTGCGGTTGGCGTTGCGGCCGAACAGAGCCGTACGGATTTCCGGCACGAGCTGCTGAGCGATCAATTCCAGACGAGCTTCCAGAGTATTGTTAATCTTGATTTTGGCATTCTGCGCTGACAATTCGATGCCTCCGGTTGTGTCACTCGGCAGATTGTTTTCGGAGTCGATTCTCAGCAAGATATCTTTGCCGATAGCCGCCTTGTATTTAGATGACACCTCGGGAAACACCGACTCGACAAGCCCTCTGTCTTGAGCTCGGCACCTTATAATTACACTTGTTTCAAACAGCTAAAAACAAAAGCTACATTTACTTAAAAAGGACAATCACATATTGTTGAAAACAAAATAATATTTACAAGAAAAAACATAAGCTTATTAACCTCCTGAATCCAGGGCACACTTTGATTAAGATGTTATTTGATCACCTGGTATTATGTAACCTAAACCAAACAGTACTGACCTGGTATAGTCCTTGAAGGATGAGTGTGCTGAGCACTTCCTTGTATTTAAGGGTGTTACTCGTAACTTCCCCAAGACGTTTGCGTGCCTCCTCGAGCACATTACGAACGTGGTCTTCACGCACTTTCAATACTTTAAGACGGGCTTGATTGAGCATGTTAGATGATTGACTGAAAATGCGCGTTGCTTGAAATGTAATTCCAACTTTTATAATCTACTTACATCTTCTTTTGCAACTCGACTTGTTTCTCTTTCTTTTCGTAGTACTCCATGATCTTGAGGCGTTGCTGCTGAACCAAACGGCCTTTCTCTATGTTGAACTCTTCTTCAGCTTTTGCATCGATTTCTTCGGCTTTTTCATTGGCCTCTTGCTCAATGAAAGCCATCATGTGTTTAATCTGCACATAATTTAAGTTAATTGCACCCAACTTGGAACTACTTCAGGCTTCAGGGAGTCCAGGGAGATCTTGCTCTTGGCGAGGGTACTACAACTTACCTGTTTCTGGACGTCTGCATCGCTGAGAGCCATGGCTGATGGTTCCTCTTGGTGGTTCTTCTACACGAAATGGAAATAAATTATTAAATGCGAATGCTCCTGCCGCGACAACGCCTACAAGATACACTGCAAAAGTAGGCTGGCGAAGCTAATGTGGATTGATCATATGATCGTCCACCATATGACATATCAAATTAAATACCCACCGATTATTTCCCCATAAAATCAATAATCACGCACTTTTCGACCTAAAATATAATTAGCGGGAATTTAATTCGCTTCTGCGATAATTCCTGGGCGTTCAATTAACAAGTTTTTTAATTATGGAAATCCAAATTGTATTGATTTGACTAATTTAGCACGGGCGCGAACCTTTTACAGAGCTCTGTTGGCATTTTCTCGGAATTCACTTTCATAATCAAAATTAGTTTCACATTCAATCAAGACAGTTTGCAAATAAATACGTAAATTTAATAAAAATCTAAAATATTATTTAAATTTTAAAACAGTTTAAACCGAATTTAACCTCCGTCGGTAATGTAGAGATCTGTCGCAGTTTTTGCTTTTGAAAATAATAATTCAATTCCTAAAGCAAATTAAATTAAATAATTGGGACAAAATCAGTGGATTTAGGTTTATTTACGCTAGTGTAAGTTCTTAAAGTGCAACTTGTAATAATGCAGAATAAATTATCATTTATTTTTGCAGACTTTGCAAACATAACCTCACATTTAGCTTGGATTGCGCTGATCGAATATAGTATTTTGCAACTACCTGCGCTGCCTGGAGTTATGTTGGATTGCAGGAATTAACGTAGGACTACACGCTTCTAAATTAACTACAATTTTGTTAAAATGAACGTAGTTGGTATGGGCTTGCCCCCCCAGCAGCCTCCACAACCACAGCCACAACCGCAACAGCCGAGTCAGCCCCCTCAGGCGTTGGATAACATATCCAAAATAAAGACCTTGATTGGTTCATTGCGCGATTCTTTATCGGTGAGGCTCAGACAATGCACATTCAAAAACTTCATTCTTTTTTAATTTTAGAATACGATTAGGACTGCAGCTCAGACTCTCAATCAAAACAGCCAGGTCGATATAGGGTCTCAGTAAGTATTTCAATTGTGAATAGAGAGAAACATTTAGGGGTCTAACAGGAAACTATTAGAACTAGCTGCCTTTCGATCTCTTCAAATTAATGTTCTATTTTAAGAAGTCAATTGCATGTATAACTTGTGTGTATATTTTTTTTTTGTTCTGAAATAATTGGAAATCGTTGTTGAAATCATACAGACTAAGAAATTGGCTCTTGGGTCCAGTTGCATAATTCTAGCTTAACTCTAAGCCAGAGCTTAAACTCTTAACAATTGTTGGTATGGGTTTAATGTACTGTATTTAAGACAGTCATAATAAATGAATAAAGAAAAGGAGACAATCCCTTGCTCAATCGAAAATAGACTTTGCATGAATCAGCAAGAACAATTATTCTTACTGCTTCTCGCTGCATTGAATTAATTTTTTTATTGAAATGTGTCGAATTTCCCCATCTGAAGACATCATGTGTAATTATAGACTCAAATAAAGTTAGAAAGTACAATCACTTGCTTACTTACTTGACCGGTCAACACCCCAAAATGATGTTGACATGTTAATTGAGAATATAAATAGATTTAACTGTCTTTGTATGTGAGTCATGAATAGGTTTTTTTTCAAGGAAAATAAAATTTTTGTCCATTCATCAAAAACAACTCTGTAAAATTGCTTCACGACCTCTAAATTAAACGTAGAATTATCGCGTCCGCAAGAGGCTAGCGCTAGAGGTTACCAAGGTCTGCTTCATCTTTTGCACACCTGTACAATTTTCTGTCTGTTGTATTGCCCAAGCTCTTGTGTTTTTTTTTATTGAAATTTATAAGTTTGTATTGAAACAAATTTGTATACTTCCGAAAAGAGGGTTGGGGGAATTAGTGTCACGCTGTTGCGATGGGTGCCAACTAGTTTATTTACGGCCCTAGTTATCATAAACCTATCATTACATAATGAAAGTTGTAATTTCAGGAAAAGCGTGGATCAACAGTCCTTGCGCTTCGACAAAAACCTCGAGGAGTTTTATTCGCTCTGCGACCAAATCGAATTGCATTTGGTGGGGCTTAAAACGTTAATTCTACGAACAACTCTAAATTGTTTTGTTTTGCAGAAGACGTCAGTAAAATGTTTGAGCCAGCAGGATAGTTCGCAGCGCTATCTACAGTTGCACGTGGCACCCACTCGGAGTGAAAACTTGGGAATCCCCGATAACACGCTGACGTATCCGCAGTTTCTGGCGACGGTCAATTCACAGATTGCTTTCACCAAGGAAATTCACGATACGTTGGTGGCCGCTGCTCAAAACATATCGCCATCTGAATGACACTTGAATCAGCCTTATTAAGTTGTTGTGAATTATTTATGATTTACGTGCTGTTTTATTTTTAGCTCAAAAAAAAACTTTCCTTTAATTTCTTAATCGTGATTGTCTAACTGTAAGCTTCGCCTCCTCTCGCAAGAAAAGTTACCTTTTACATTTATAAACGATCGTTCTTCATTTTATTCAAAACTATTTACAACAAACATAAATATAAAATTAAAGCAGTTAAATACAATAACTTAAATATCGTCGGTAATAAGTTACTCTCAATCACGCACGCATTCTAAATTAAAAGTGTTAAGTTCTAAAACGTCTGCGTTACTTGACGAATCCAGTCCAGGTAATGCGCGACCCTGACGTAAACTCCGGGCACTCCGCGCTGCCCGCAGCCAATACCCCAACTGACCACGCCGACGACCTTCCAGGTTCCTCCGCGTTCGCAGACCATGGGGCCGCCCCCGTCACCCTTGCAAGCATCCTTGCCTTCCTCGCCCCCGGCGCAGATGAATCCGGGGTGTAGCTTAAAGTCGTAACCCAACCTGGTCTGTTGCATTTGGGCTTGGCACTGGGCTTGGCTCACCACGGGCACGTCGACTTCTTTCAGAATGTTTTGGTACTTGCCAAAGTCTCCAAAAGCGTCCTTGCCCCAACCGGTCGTCCAGCAGCGCGTTCCTGTGTAATCTTCATGGGGGGAAGGCAGACAAGCCGGACTTATATGCGGGAAGCGGCTCCAATCCACCGGTTTATCCATCCTCAAGATAGCCAAGTCATTGTAGAGGGTGCCCGCGTAAAATTCTGGGTGGACGCTAACCTTAGCCACATCCCTTTCAATGTATGGGTAGAACTCGACATCGTGATTGACGTCCCATTCACCCAGGCGGACCCTTAGATCATATGCTGTGTACCTGGAAGAGGAGAAGTGCAAATTTTAAAAAGTATACTTCCAAGCTGCGTTTTGAGAAGGCTGTACTCTCAAGCTATGTGTTGTGAGAGACCCAGTGCGTTGAGTTGTAATTGATTTAAGAAGAAAACAAGTGAGGGGTGAACTGTACTTACGTTTTGACGCAATGTGCGGCGGTGATGATGTGAATTGGATCAATCAGGGTGCCACCACATACATAAACGCTTTCCTTCGGATCCTTCTTCAAAATAGCCACTTGCCAAGGATACTCTCCGAACTCGCTGTCACCATCGACGTACACAGGATTCTTAATCCTTCCGTTAATGCCTTGTGAATGTCTGGTTCCGCATTGGCGGTTACCCCCGACGATCGGAACGTTGGGGCGAATCGGACGCCTGCAGCAGACATGCCTCGGTCCGCAGGTTTGAGGGCGTCCAAATCCGCTTCCGTAGTAAGCCTGGCGCTGCAAACCACGAAAACCCTCGTTAAAACTACCCCTTTAAACCACTTGGTGACGCACTGATTGCCAGTTGAGGATTGATACATCTTACCTTTTCGATTTTGGAAGAAAAATTTTTGATTGGTTTGTCGGTCAAGTCGCGTCGTCTTCTGTTTGAAGGAAACTTAATGGGGTTAGAAGGAGATGAAAGGCTTTTGCCCGCACGATTGAGTTTCAGGGGGTTCCCGTAGGAATCGGTCGCGTGATTTTCATTTTGATTTTGTTCGTCGGCGTAGAACTCTTGCCCGTTGTTATACTGATTTTGATATTGATTTAGAATGTTTTGGCCGTCGGTGTAATTATCAACGGACCTGCCGTAGAAGTCGCCCCCGAAACCGGCGTCGTAATTAAAAGAATCGTCGAAATAACCGGGGGCGTAGTGGTCATCCTCGTCGTGGTGGTGGAAATCGTGCGGTTCGTAAAACTGAGGCGGACCAACATCATCAACATCGTGGTGGGTGAAATGTGGTTCGTAGTGATAATGATGTGGGGGTTCGTGATCGTGATGGAAGTGTGGCTTGTGATGAGAGTGATGGTGATAATGTTGGTGCTTATTGAACAAAACCCCCTTTTTATAGCTGAAGAAATCTTTGACTTTATGCACGAGGAAGTCATTGGGGGTGAAGTGCAAGTTTACGAACGGTTTTAACAACTTTTCGCCGTACTCGTCTTTCGTTAGTTGCAGAGATAAAAGGGGATTTACAGAGACGAGACCTAGGTTGATGCCCGGGTTTTGGTACGGCAAGCCGAAGGGATGAGGTCCTATCGGATTGGGGTAGGGATATCCACCGCCTCCCTGGTTAGGTAAGCCGAACGAAATTCCGAAAGTCGGCTTGATGTTCTTGGAGAAATCTCCATTGAGGCGCTGTAAAAGCGTTTTGCAAGATTACTTTCGCGCGGAAACTTGGAGGACGAAAGGATTAGGCAAATAACCCCCCCACAAATTTAGTGATTTAGTTTGTAGTAGTACTAGTAGAGGCGGTGGATCTAGAACAGCAACTGTACATACACGTTTAGAGACATTTTTAGTGATTAGTCAGTCAACATTAGCAGCAATATAAAAGGCCTTACCGGTTTGGCGTCCTCCTTTTCATTAACCGGTGCTTCTCTTTTGACTTTTTTCGCTTCCTCCGTCGCTTCTTGGATGACACTTGCGTTTATGGGGGCGTTTTTGGGTACTCTGATGACCGCCATGGTCCCATTCCCATCAGTAACGACCCTAACTTCATCCCCCTCAGCCTCAATGTTGGTTTTTAAGTTCCTGGGATCCAACGCTAGATACAAATCGTCCTTCCGCCCGATGATCTCATGCGAAGGGCACTGATCGTAAGGGACGCAAACGCAATCGTAATTCGACGATTGCGCACCCTGGAATTTGTCGCCGCCATATCCCGATTGGAGGTAATTGGATTGGATACCGTTAACATTCAACTCCTTCTTGTAGAACTCCGAGTTTCCGTAAGAGCCGACGGATGCGCCTACGCTGTTAGTGTTGTAGAGGGGGGACGAGCCGAATGTCTGCGGACCGAAGTTTTCCAGAATGGGTTTTACCCCCGCGTAACTTCCCAGGCCTCCAGATCCATAATTTGCAATGGATTGTCCACCGTAAGTTCCCGAAGAGAAACCGCCGGAACCCCCCAGGGTTAAACTGGGGCTTGCAGTGAAACCGCCGCTTCCTAGTAGGCCTGAGCTTCCTCCGAACGAACCTGAGCTTCCCCCAAATGATCCGGAGCTTCCCCCAAATGAACCTGAGCTTCCCCCAAATGAACCTGAGCTTCCCCCAAATGAACCTGAGCTTCCCCCAAAGGAACCTGAACTACCTCCGAAAGATCCTGAGGTCGAGCCGAGGAAACTGGAGGAACTTGAAAAGCCGCTTTCTTTAAAACCACCTGAGGAGAAATCTGGGGATAAGGGTTTGAGGCCCAACGGAGCTCCAATTACGCTGCTAACAGCCCCCGAGACAATGGGGATTGGGTTGTTGACGATGACTTCCGGTTTGTTTCCTACTCCGTGGTGGAAGTGATGGTGGACATGTTCTTGTACGCCGGTGGTCGACGCACCTCCGCCAATCGCCGTGCCCCCATGGGCATTGACGACCACTTCGACTGGTTTCTTGATTTTGTGATGCAGAGTTGAGCCATGCTCGATTTCATAAGGGAAGTCCGGTTCGATGAGGGGTTTGGAAGATAGGAATTCCGAAGACTCGAATGACCCTCCGGAGAAACTGGAGCCCTGGATGAATGGTGGGGGCTTATTGGGGTAGTAGGGTTTGGGAGGTGGAGGGCCGTATCCTCTGCGGGGCGGGACGTAAGGTTTGGGTCCGTATTTGATGGGTGGGCCTGGGGGGAAAGGTATGGGTTTAGGTGGGCCGTAGATGCTGCCTCCTCCTCCGTGGATCGGGTGTTTTACCGGAATTGATGGAATTGGGCGACCGACTGGGTTGATGGCGACGGGTTGGGCGTAAACTAAGTCTTCGGGTGCGATGTAGGGGCGTTTGCCTTGGACCGTTTCTCCATCGCACTAAAAATTGTTTTGCTACAAGGTCTGCTCAGGAAGGTATTGGGACTTTTGAAACTTGCGTTCTATCAATAATATTGGTAAGTATGAGTTAGGCCTAATGCCTTTAGACTGCGTCAAGGTCATTTATAGTTTCAAAAGTTACTATAAGTAACAAACAAAGGACTATTAGTAAATAAGTACCTGCATTAAACCAAGACTGCAGAGCTTTTCTTTGATGAGGTTCCTAGCTTCACCATCGTCACCTTTTTGTAAGGCTTCTTGTATGGTTGGATCCGTGTAGACGTCATCGAATTCCTTGAGAGCTCGTCCTTGCCTTGTCGAGGCCAAAATCGAGTCGACTACCTCATCGATTTCGGTGGCATTGAGCACCGCCGGTTCTGGAAACGACGTTTCGGCAACTTGCGCGTCTTCTTCAGTGAACGCTTGCAGCTGTCCATTTTCCTGATCTCCTCCCGTCCAGGACCACTCTTTAACCTCTTCGGCCAAGACAGTGGCGTGCAGGGCGAGCGCCACCAAAAACGCAAGGTTCAATATTCGCATTTCTGCAATCGATTTCGATCGAATTAGAAGGTGAAAGTAAGTGGCGGCGGCTCGCCGCTCGCCTTTGCAAAAGAAGCAGGTCGAGAAAGAAACTTTCCTCTGAACTTTCTTTACATGCTTTCTTTGGTCGAGGTGATGATGTCATTTCAGGGTTACAAAAGCGATACCGAGCACGTTTCGTTTCGTTCTTGTAATGAAATAATAATTTTATTTGCGCTTGTAAGCGTCATCGACTTGCAGCGGCATTCGAGAAAATTTGGAAATTTTTTTACGCGGCCGAATTGCTTTCTACCAATAAAGTAGTAAGTAATTAATGAAGTCTCAAAGTAGGCCGTAAGTGATTCTCTTTGTCTGTATACTTTACAGAAGAAAGAAATTCTCATCGAAGTGTGTTGATGATAACGTGCGCGTGTGTCAAGAGAAACTTGCTTAAATCAAACGAACTTGTATTAGCCTCAAATCGGGGGAAAAACGTACATTTTACGTCTTATTTAAAAAACGTGACCTTATTATGAATGATTGTACTACAATGAGAGTTCAAAGACCTCGTCAAATTTCAAATATTAAAAGTTGCTGCTTCATGTGTGGCAGCTTACGAGTAGTCATGAGACAGCAGCATCCTTGTTGTTTGCTATTTTCGCATCGCCTGAGGACAAATTAGGTAGCGCGATGTCGCTGTCAACTTAAACCGCGATTTTCAAATGTGAAGTACTCTTGTACTAAAAGCAGTGACGTAAAATTCTAAAGAGAAAGATTCAGTTGGGATGAATTAGAATTGAAGATGTCATCTGTTAAATCCTGTTAACGCTTGGGAACTAAAATTAGCGCAAAGCAAAAATCCATGTGAAGAAATTTATTAAGAATTCGGTTGCTTTACAGAAGAGCAACCACGTAGATCGGGGCCAAAATGAACGTTTAGGATGTTGAAAAAAAGTCACACAATTAAAAAGAGCTGCAACGTTGTGAAAGACAAACGAAATTTCACGTTATTTATGATGTACCAAAACTCTCAAGAGTGACTATTTTTTTTTAGCAATACTTTAATAAAATCAGGAAATATAATTTTCTTAACCATAACCTAAAACACGTGTTGTTAGCAGAAGATCAAAATGCCGTCCATCTTGGACGTGAAGTTTATGAAGAAATCCAAATCCAACGGAGGAAGAAGACTCAGAAGGAAAAAAATGCGAAAGTTTGGGAATGGAATTGAATTCTCCAAGTCCATCTTGGACATGAAGTTTATGAAGAAATCCAAATCCAAAGAAGGAAGAAGACGCAGAAGGAAAAAAATGCGAAAGTTTGGGAACACATTATTCATTAAAACAAGCATTTCTACCTTTATTAAGGATCTGGTGGAAGGCAGGTTATTATTTGGAAGGATGATTCCTGAAGGGGAGAAGCTGATGGTTAACACTTCTTATAGTCAGAAATTGGTGAAGCTAGGGAAGCGCAAAGAAAAAGACATCTTGGATGTGAAGATGGCCTCAAGGAACACCACCAGTGTTTATTGAGGATTTATTGTACAGTCCCTAAATGAAGAAGCGATGGCAGAACGTAATTTTAAAAGCATGGGTCGACTGCATTGGAAATAGACGACACAAATAATTAAATAACCAAAAGAAGAAGAAGAAGGGAGCAATTTGGTTCTTATAAATTTAAATACAACGAAGGTTTGGGGATGCTTATGTCTATAATTCGATCACAAACAGAGAAGAGGAAGAAGAAGAAGAAGGAAAAGGAAAGCACTTTGAGTTCTCAAAAACGCAAAAGGTGTCGTGGCCAATTAGAATCGCGGAGATTGCAAAATGGAAAATAGGCCCCAAGTAAGGAGAAGAAAGTATGTGACCATCTTCACATACGCAAAACACCTTTGTGATTATGACTGAATCGAATCGAACTAAATCTACAGAAGACGATGAAGACAAAGATTTTTTTAACTATAAACAACAAGCATAAAAAATACAATAAAAAATAAACGCAGAAGAATTCTCCGGATTACATACCATGGATCATTAGAAAAGAAGTATACAAAACAAGAAAAATGGTTTGTTATGCTGTTGATTAAAAAAAAAAAAAAACAGAAAACTCTAAACAAAAATGTAAAATGCCGAAAATTTAAACTAAATTGTTGAATCACATAACAGTTTTGACTGCAAAGTTAACGCCCAAAACACTGAGCTCTAGTCAAGTGTTTATTTAGATATGGTAATGTAAACCAGCAAAACGAGAATCATGAAATCTTGAACGAGAACGACTCAAAATAAATTATTATATTAGATTGAAAGGCGCTGGAATAAGTCGAAAGATTAAATTTGGATTGAGCGGTTCAAGATCCGCAGACTTTGGCGTTCCATTATAAACTTGGAACTTGGACGTTGCCTGCGTAGAGGACAACCGTCCTCGACCTCGATCAACAAACACAGTTGAAAGCGTATAAGGTGGGAAATTAAATTAAAAGGACGAATAGGAAAACTTTTCAATTATATTAAATATGAGAGTGAAAAAGAAAAACATACAGCAAAAAGTTAAACACGAGTATTACGAAATGGGTATAAGTATAAAAAAATTACAATTAATTTTGAAGAATTACAAAAAATGTAGAAGGTGAGATACATTAAAGAATTGGTAGAAGGAAAGGATAATCGAGAAAAGCAAGAACAGACTGAATGGAAAAAGAAGCAATTATTTGAACTTTTGATTTTAGGCATTAGAATTTATTAATGAATTAAATCGCAAATAAGAAATAAATACAAAACATTTTACTTATTTAAAATTAAAAAGAAAACGTAAGAAAAGTATCAGATGAAAGCAAAAAAGAAAACAACGAATCGATGATGAGAAAAAATGGAAAATGTGAAAAGTACGCAAAAAACAAAAGACTAATAGAAATTATCATACATTACACTTAAAGCGGCAGGAAATTATTAGGGTAATTAGGATGTTAAAGCGATTTTACTAATATTACATTCCAGAATTTTTATTATTAGGATGTTAAAGTGATAATAAAAATTCTGGAATGTAATATTAGTAAAATCGAATGACGAGGTTAAGCAGCATATAATTAACAAAAACTAAGAAACAGTTTCAGGAAATTGTTCTTCGAAAATCTCATGAAGAAAACATAGTTATTCAAAAACAAAACAAAATTGTATGAATTATGAACGCGGTTCGATTAATTTAATGTCTGCAATACTTACATGGAAGTTATGGTTTAAGTAATTTAAATTTTTTTCGATGATATTAATAAGCATCTCACATTTTAAAATGGTAATAAAAATTAGAGGTTTTGTTTATTACAACTATTAAACGAGTTTACTGATGAGATTTAATTTCACAAATTTATTTTTGTATATTTGATAAGCAACAGAGAAATTGTGTGATTATCACCAAAGGGGTGAAAATCACATAATTTTGTGTTCTCGTGGGTATTTTCGCAGCACACGAAAAATTAAACTTCATTTTCCAGGCAACAGAGAAATTAAACAAAAATTAATAAACATGATTAATTAAATACATGAACGGATATACGGCCGGTATTCTAAACCTAAGATAAATTTACTTTACAGTTTAATGCCTTAGTAACCATTGTAGAGACAATTGTTATAATCTAGTGTAAAGTTGTTTTTCCATTATTATTATTATTTTTTTAAATTTATTAGTGGTTATGAATCTTACGGTTTAGCTTCTGCAATCTGATGAGGATGACGAGTACATACAAAAGCTTTTTATGACGCGGAGAAACTTCTTGCATGAGCTGTTGGGCGCTCAGTGAAAGTGGTTTTGAGTAGCTCGATGCCTCGAGAGTAAACCAAATGGAACAATATCTGGTCACTTTCTCGTCTTTACGGTCAGGGTCGTCGGTTCAATATCATTGCCGATAAATAAATAAGTAACAAAGAAGAGAAAAAAAAGCTAAAACACGAGAATATACCAGAACATAAGAAAACATTCAATAGATGAAAACATTCAAAGATTAAGTTGGCTCCACAATAACCAAATAATTATATCGGTTTAAAATTCAGTTTAACATCGACGTTTCGCTCTTCTGTTGAGCGCTCTTCAGTAAAAAAAAATTAAAATGTTCTGGAAAATACTTGTCTGAGTACTGCACCGTAAATGTAACAAGCATTATATTAAAAAATTACTACTAATTAAAAATATTGGAAAGTTACTTTAGTTTCAGTTTTTTTTTTACTGCTAATTATGTTTGTTTATATTAAAAATTATATGAATAATTTTTTTTATACCTTTTTGTATCCTTGTTAACTCGGGGGGATTATCACCGCACCTCAGCAGCAACAATAACGACTAAGAGTTCGTTTTCACCGTTTGTTGTTATATAGCCGTTTCTTTCACCGTGTGGGACGTCCAAACACTTTCTACTCTTGCCGTGTTGCTCACTGATGGCTCCTTTGGAGCCTCCGAATCTTATATAGTCATGTGGCGAATAGGGGATGATGTTGGTTAAACCATTGGCGTTTGGGAGGGCGAACAGGATCTAAATTCTTCTGTCTGGTGTGTTACGACAATACGATTTAAAAGAAAGAAAGGGAAAGTGACTATAAGCTCCAACTAATATTTCTTTCTTTTTGGAATCGTACGTTTTTTGAATTTTTGGGAGTTTCGAAAGAACTCTCCCCCGGCGATATCAAATTTGTCGTAATTAGGATATTTTCCAAACAAAAAAAAAATAGTATTCCGAGAGTGCGAATCAGAATCAGAAGGATAAGATAGAGGAGATGAAATTGAAAAGTCAAATTTGGTTTTGATTTTGAACATGATTCAAAATCGAAAGCAAGGTTAGAAGAATTCATAGAAGTCCAATTTGGCTTAAGAATTGAAGGACTTAAAGAATTCTAGATTAGTTTAGAAAGGTAAACAAAGTATTAAGGCCTGATTTTATAATCGAACTAAAGGAGATTTTAAAATAAAAGTTACAGTCATATGTCCAAAAAGATGCGAAAACGCAGTTATATATATTATTTTAAAGTCTCCTTTAGTTCGATTATGAAATCGGGCCTGAAAGCATGAAAATCTGAAGTTATTTTCATAATAATTATTTCAACATTTTGATTAATGAATTTTTTCAATAAAGAGAAATCTTAGGAACGGCATGCAAATGATCAACGGTGAAGTCGCTGGAGTAAACAGAAATTAAAAAAAAAACAATTGCTTGAAATTAATAAATTAAATTAGAAAAGGATACTGTTCAGGAGGACAATGTGCAAGTGTGTTTATTTTATTCAAATATTAATTTAAATTTAAGAATGCGTTTCCGGCGATTGTAAATTGCGGCGGAGATCAGGGATTTTATGAATCCTACTTACAAGTAAATTGCGGCGGATGGTCAAGCAGATGTTTCAAGAAACATGTAAACTGCGGCGGATGGTCAGAGTGGTCAGAGTAATCTTATTTGTATATTACGGTTACGTGAATGTATAATTATAATAATTCTGCGGATACAAGGTTAGTAATCAAAAATAAAATTTCTATATTAACGTTAAACATAATTTATTCTAATATTATATAAATAACCTTGAAATTTCAAAAATGTGTTTGTTTTTGCCATAAGTAACGATTTTCACTGAGCATCTCAGTTTTGTCAGTCATTTATTTGATGAATTTACTTTAAATATTTTGGGACGATACCTGCAAAGTGGATCAACATGTCCTGCACTTACTTCCCTGTAAATTGTTTTAGGTATTTTGTTTAATATTATACTTTTATAATCTCTCAGATGAATCGTATTTTTTTTCTATCCTCCCCCTGTTTTAGGATATACATTCTGTTGCAACATTATTCATTCATTCATCACACACAAACGTCGATCAAAAACATACAAACGTTAATCATAAAAAAATGTTGTTGCAAATCGTTTTTGATTGGAGTGAAAACCTCGAGCAGCCTCTGTACAGCTGTTTCAGCCCTGCTTGGAGCTTCGTCAGCGGAGACGTTGTCTATCCTACTGCAACGTCAGGTCAAAAAGCGATCGTAAGATGTCGCTGTTTTATCTGTTCGTTAATCATTAACACAACAAACAGTCACGTAAATAAAACAGTCAAATAAATAAATTCATATCGTTTTTAATAATTCAGATTAATATAATTAAGTGTAGTTCATTAAACGAGAAATAAAGGTGTTAATGTTTCTTAGAGCCTTTACAATTAATAACTGTCACCAACTAATTAACCACCAACAAATTAACAATAAATCTATACAGCCTTACCACATTATCAACACATCCTTAAAATCAATTTATAACTTCGTTTGTTCGATTGTTTTTAATCGAGGGGAAATGCTTCTAAATGAGGATTTTGTAAAATGACAAAATAGGGAATTTTTTTAAAATAATTACGCTGCCATCATCGGAGCTTGAGAAATACAGAACCCATGTACATTTTTTACTAAAAGGAAATCACTTTTCTTTTTCGGAGGACTTAAATTCTTGGACCCTAAAGCTGTGCAAAATGACTTAAAATAAAAATAGAGAAATACGAATGCATTTAACCGTCTCTTACATCTTACGTCTCTTAAGTGCAGTTAAGAGTAGATTTTTATTTATTTATTTCTATTTATGATTGCTATTTGTCATTCTGCCACAATTCTGTGCAGATCAAAACTTGACCCGACCTAAACTATCGAGAATGTTTTCATTACAAAGTTTAAACATTTTTTTCCTGTATTTGTCTCATTCTTATTATAATTTAATTATTTTTTTATTTAACTATTTATTTAATTAGTATTATTGTTTGTACAGTTTTAATGAACTTTTCTCAGGAAACTTTAATAACACTGTAAATCTGAATCCGCAGAGTTGAAAAGTTTTTATTGCTTCCAATTTCCAATGACATTTTAAATTTAAAATTAACCGCGCGGGCTTCTCTCAATAGTAAAATCCGTCTCTGATTCTGACAGGCATTATTATGTAACATCAATTACTCGATTTTATTGAAAAAAAAGGCAAGAGAATTTAAGTGAATAATAAAAAATAATTTTTATGCTCTACAGGGTGAGATGAAAGAAAAACGTCTGTTTCTAAAACTATGAAGAATCTTAATTAACTCATTTCTTATTTTATTTATTTATTTATTATCATCGAATTGTAAAGACTTTCAAAATTTCCCAGGTCATCAAGAATTTCATACTTTTCATGAATATGTAACACAAAAAAAACAGCGTAACTTTAATTCATTAATTTTTCTGAGACTTATTCTAGAATTTTTTTAAGTGCCGTTTTAAACACTTTTTTTTTATTGGAGTACGCTTTAAAAATTGAGTTCATTGGTCATTACAAAATATTATGGAAAAACCCAACGCGGATCATCGCAGACTACAATAAGATCGCGGCTCCCCTCGTTTGAGAGACAAAAAGAAGACAAAAAAGACAGAATTAACGCACGACGAAAATAAAAGGCGATCACACGTTTGAGAGATGACAAAAGTAATATTATTAAAATAAATAAATAAATAAATTAGTCGTCTTTTGTTTCATCGTGCGTGTATTTTCGCTTTCTTTTACTCGTTAGAAAAAGAATTTTATCTTTTTTTATCTTTCAAAAAACATTCGATCGTCTTTGGTTTCAACGTTCACGCATTTCTGCGTTTTTTATTCGTTTTGTTCCAATTTCCGGTTGGAACGAATAAATCGAATAAAAGAAATCCAACGAATCCAACAAATAAAAGAAAGCGAAACGAAAAAAATAAAAGAGGATCGCACGTTTAAGAGAGGACATTATCTTTTGAGGTTAAAACAAAACGAATAAGAAACGCGTGAACGATGAAACAAAAGACGATAGAATGTTTTTTTAAAGATAAAAAAAGATAAAAATCTTTTTCTAACGAGTAAAAGAAAGCGAAAATACACGCACGGTGAAACAAAAGACGACTAATTTATTTATTTATTTAGTTTTTTGAAGAAAAAATCCAAAATTCTGTGCTGAGATGAGAACGAATAAAAAAGAGAGGGAGAGGAACGTGAAACTAAAAACAAAAGACGATCGAATATTTTAGAAAATATGCGAAAGAATTTGTGAACTAAAAAAATGGGATCGGAATACGAAAAAGATCTCGTCGTTTTCTTACTTTATTTCTTTACTTCCTTATTAATTAAAATAAGCGAAAATTAAAAAAAGGAAAGCAAAAATTAAAAAGAGGAAAGCACAAAGAAAATAAAAAATCAAAATGAACGGTGGTTTCAATTCAAAAAGAAAAAATCTCATTTCAAAATCAAAATAAAAACAAAAGAAGATCGAATTTTTAAGAAAATAAGCGAACAGAACCGAATTCAATATACGTCCTAACAACAATAAAGTATCACAAATAAATATAAAATTTTTATTAGAGTATGCTTTAAAAAATGAGTTCATTGGTCATTACAAAATATTATCGAAAAACCCAACGCGGATCATCGCAGACCACAATAAGGTCGAGGCCCCCCCCATTATTCCTTCAACTTAATATTAACTTAACTCTTCGATTGCGTAAAATTCTGTCATGACACAACGCTCCAAGGTGTATTTATTATTATTATGATAGCATATAAGGTAGATACATAGCTTTATGTGCGTGCCTCATTTGTGAATGGACGTCGATTTATGTAATAGGAAATTTGGGCGTTCGGAATCGGAGTCGGTGTCACAACGTGGGGAATCCCCTGCCTTACACACGCCTCATTTCTTGAACGTGTATTTAGAATGAATGCCTACGTATGTACTTACAACGAATATTTGCAACCGGTTTTGCGTTTTTGCGTTACGTGCAGCAATCAAAACTATTTTATTTATTTTTCATTTAATTGTAATAACAAAATTGTACAGGGTGTAGCAGGGTGATATCAA
This sequence comes from Prosopocoilus inquinatus, assembly GCA_036172665.1. Classification (NCBI taxonomy): domain Eukaryota; kingdom Metazoa; phylum Arthropoda; class Insecta; order Coleoptera; family Lucanidae; genus Prosopocoilus; species Prosopocoilus inquinatus. The sequence goes on from CM069873.1 coordinate 9,334,818, forward strand.
ATCACTTTATTCCTACTTTCCCTCCCTCAAAAGCAGTAACCAAAAAAAAAAAAAAAAAATCCAGTTCTGCTTTTAAAGAACACATTTTCATTTTTGATCATTTTATAATTTCTGCATTTTTATTTTATTTTTGAGGAACAAAAAAAAAAAAAATAAAATATGAATACATTTTTGAAAAATTACGTCGGCAATAATTTTGTCTTAATGCAAAGCGTCAAATCGCTGATGATGATAAATAAACAAATGAGGAAAGATAAAAGCCAACGACAGTGAAAGTGGCTTAGATCCGCTTCGTTCTGGGAATCCCTTTATGCAATCTCGCCCAAGAGCATGCCTCGAAGAAACGCACCTCTTAAGCAAGAGTCATCGACCTGAGTGAGCACTGCTGAAAATTTCTTACAGTCTTACACACGTTTGATTAACTCTTCTATTTTAATTTTCCCCTCAGTTCCAAACTGAAATTTTCCAACTGCTTTCACCACCTCGTCGCAGTAAAAAAAAAGAAAGGAAAAAAGAAAACCCGAGGCTTATCATTGTGTAATCAAATCACCAGGCATATTAACACCTCGATTGTATCTATTACGGCGTCATCGATAACAAATTACGCCAGCGAGTTCGCTTTCGTCGGTCACGTTAAGTTCTTTGGGTGACTTCGATGGCCCGAGGGGGGGGGAGTCACACGAAACCGTTCTTCCGAATACCGGCCGCTTTCTCCCGGATCAAGGATTGTACGCATCGGACTAATTCCTCTCCGGTGAGGAGTCGCAATGACATTGTCTTAATTGATTTAATTTGAGTAAAAAAATTTGTAAAGTCGTGAAAGTAAATAGTAGACTTTCGGAATAATTTTTTTTTAATTTGTAAAGTGGTAGAAAACAGAGCCAGGTTTAAATCTGTATGTGCAGTGGAAGGATTCGTAATACCTACGCAATTCGGGCAGATTCTTGGTGACATGCAAGGGGGTTTCCATTTAAAAGACAAAAGTTATTGCCCTTCAATTGTTCAATCGAAAAGGAGATGGACTTACTACAACCCTAATTAATAAAACGGAAATTTTGTTAGTGCGATAGATACTTTCCACGTAACATGTAACTATGCCATAATATCTGATTTTTAACTTTCTTCGTTAATGAGATAATAATTATTATCAAAGTTACATCTATATTTTCTGGTGAAAACCGTAAATAAAGCCTAATATATCAAAGAAAGAAACCGTTGAACTTGGATACAGACCATCATTATTAAACCCTTACTTTAAAATAACATTTTAAACCCAAATTTGTTATAAAATATAGGATGTTCCATTTAAAATTACGAAGTTCCATGTCGTAGAGACAAAATGAGACAGCCTGTATATATGAAAATAATTTTAAATTGTGCGGAGCTTCGGAAGATTAAACTTTTGTATAAAACATTTGTTCATATATTGAACAGGAACGACGCTGTTGAAGAAACCCCGTTGCGTGACACACCCGGTATATGAAAAAAGTTTTTTTTTTTTAATTAAAAAATGCAGTTTCTGTGTTAGTTTCGTTTTGTTTTAGAAAACCATTATTAATTCGTCCGGCCGGGGATTCACGGGGGGTAAATCAAAAGACTGTTTGAGAGGCGAAAGTCGAAATTCTTAAAAAAAAACAAAACGAATAAGAGAGCAGAAGTACGCGTAAAGTGAAACAAAAGACGATCGAACGTTTGAGAGACAAAAAGAAGGCAAAAAGAATTGACGGACGACGAAGATAAAAGACGATCGCACGTTTGAGAGACGACAAAAGTAGAATTATTATATTTTCAGGTTGGAACAAGACGAATAAAAAAACGCGGAAATAGGCGAACGTTGAAACAAAAGACGATCGAACGTTTGAGAGACAAAAAGAAGACAAAAAAGACAGAATTAACGCACGACGAAAATAAAAGACGATCGAACGTTTGAGAGGCGACAGAAGTAGAATTATTATATTTTCAGATTGGAACAGAACGAATAAAAAACGCGGAAATAGACGAACGATAAAACAAAAGACGATCGAACGTTTGGCAGACAAAAAGAAGACAAAAAAGACAGAATTAACGCACGACGAAAATAAAAGACGATCGCACGTTTGAGAGACGACAAAAGTAGAATTATTATGTTTTCAGGTTGGAACAAGACGAATAAAAAAACGCGGAAATAGGCAAACGATGAAACAAAAGACGATCGAACGTTTGAGAGACAAAAGAAGACAGAATTATTTTTCTAACGAATAAAAGAAAGCGAAACGATAAAAATAAAAGAGGATCGCACGTTTGAGAGACGACATTATCTTTTGAGGTTAAAACAAAACGTGTAAAAAACGCAGAAACGCGTGTACGATGAAACAAAAGACGATCGAATGTTTTCTGAAAGATAAAAAAAGATAAAATTCTTTTTCTAACGAGTAAAAGAAAGCGAAAATACACGCACGATGAAACAAAAGACGACTAATTTATTTATTTATTAATTTTTTTGGAAGAAAAATCCAAAATTCTGTGCTGAGATCAGAACGAATAAAAAAAGAGAGGGAGAGGAACGTGAAACTAGAAACAAAAGACGATCGAATTTTTCCGAAAATATGCGAAAGAATCAGTAAACTAAAAAATTGCGATCGGAAGCAAAACGAATGCAAAAAAGAACTCGTTTTCTAATTTTTTTATTTCTTTACTTTATTATTAACTAAAATAAACAAAAATTAAGAAAAGGAAAGCAAAAATTAAAAAGAGGATAGCAAAAAGAAAATAAACAATCAAAATGAGCGGTGGTTTGAATTCGAAAAGAAAGAAACTCATTTTAAAATCAAAATAAAAACAAAAGACGATCGAATTTTTAAGAAAATAAGCGAACAGAACCGCATTCAATATACGTCATAACAACAATAAAGTATCACAAATAAATATAAAATATTACAAAAACAAAATATAATCTACAGGGTTTTTTCATAAAATTACAAAGCACTTGTATTTAACCAAATAGTATTTAGGTGAAGAACTATAAATATTGATTTTCCAATTTGTCTCTAAGGTTGTTGAGTTGAACTTAATTACTTGTTATAAATTGTTATAGAAATTTGGCATATTTGAACTGATGTAAAAAAGATGAATTCGAATAAAATTAAAAAAAAAAAACATCAATCTATAAGGGTAAGAATTTTTCTCGTCTTCTCTCAACATTAGATATTTCATTGTTATTATTATTTTTTATTTAATTTTTTTTTTTTTATAGCACTTAAAAACCACTCAAAGTAATTTTCGTTTTAATCTTTTATTTTACTTTATGCGAGACAAAATAATAATAATAATAATACTTATTGATGCCAGCAAACAAAGTTTTTTGCACAAGTCAGGTACACACAAATCAAAAGAAATAAGTCTTGTTTCTAACAGAAAAATATGGGCGGGAAATTTAAACATCTTTCAATCATTCAGGTTTATCAAAAATGTATTCCATGAATTCCAAAAAAATAATATATCGTGTGCGGAAAACGCAAATGGAAAAACCAAGACATAATTAACAACGGTTGTGAAATCACAAGAGTGTGAAATCAATTCATTTAATAATTAATTAATTAATGCGAACCGAACAGAAAATAAAGTTGTTGATTTCACATTCCTCTCGTTTTTAATAACTTCAAGTTTTATTAGGTGGAACTGACGAAACGTAGACAGTTTTGCAGATATTTCGACGCCTAAATGCGTCTCATTAACATTAAAACATTTCGACCGGAACTTTCTCATCGTCAATCTCCTACTTTTTCCAGTCTGCAAAGTCGATCTATTTTGAAGTTGTTTACGAACGTTAGGAGAAAAGTTCGCCAGTTTACGTTCTTAACCACCCACAAGATGTTATCTTGTTCCGGTGAATTAATTAGTGAAGGAGAAAGAAAGTTTTTCTGCGTGATATGTTCTAAAAATTTCCAAAAATTTTATTTAAATTAGAAACGAAAATTTTGCGTAGAAAATTATTATGGGCTATTTAAAAGAACGTACGCAGAATTTTGAGAACAAATTATTTGTTAATAAGGTACTACAATACAAAATACTTATCAAACTCACCTTGTAGGTAAGCAACTTATTAGACTTCCAATGCCGGGAGGCAGGGCCGGCGCGTGGTTTTTTCTTATGTGTACGAAACATGTTTAGCGTTTGTGGTTCTTTTTTCTTACATGTGTGAGAAATATTTGGCGCTTTTCAGAAAATATTGTCAATTTTGTGAATAAATTATTGTTTTTCATTTTGAATGCAATCCATCTGGTTTTGAGGCCTTTTTATTACGACGTCTGTGGGCGTCGCGCACGCCACTTGCCGGCCCTGCCGGTAGGCAACTTCTTAAACCCATCGATGTTGCTTGTTACAATACACATCAATCTATTAGTTCAATTCAAAGACAAGAAAGATAGATAAATGCGCAACTTATCTAGTTATAGAAAATTACACTCGAAAACTAACTATAAAACAATTAGTTGTAATGATTAACTTTTTAAGGCCTTTTAAACGTCGACGTTTCGCCTGTACGTCGTCAATTTCTCAAGACAAATAATATAATGAATAAAACTCCATTTCGCTTATATTTTGCATTTGACCGTAGCATTTCTTCATATTGTTACGGATTTAGGCTTCGTTTTAAATTTATTTTAAAATAAAATCTCGATATAATTAGTAAGTTAAATTATTTAAAGTAATTACAAACACTAATTCATGTTACCTAACGCGAAAAATAACACTTATAAACTAATTTGTATAAACATAAGCCGAGCGGTCAACTACAAACTTCAACGCGAACCTGGCCGGTCGCTTAAATACTCGGGCTGGCGAAGATTCCAGACGGCGGTTGGTTGCCTATCCGATTTCATTTGCCTAGAAAATTCCCCCGTGCGACCCAGGCAGATGTACGTTGAAGCGTCGAGATTTTTGACGCGCCTGGCTCCGACGCATGTAAGACTAATTCGTCACGCGTTAGATCATCACAATATAATCTGCACATCTCTGATAAGTGAATTATAAAACACGAATTTTTGGTATGTTTAGATTGTTGTGCGGTTTTTACATTTGCGTTACGTTTTCCTTACTATTAATACTACTAATTGCATGGATGGATAAACACACTTCGTACTATCTTTCAGTCGTACTTATTTATTATTTATTATATATATATGTATAGTTGGTGATATAAAAGTATTTGAAAAATTGCCAAAAAAAAAAAAATCAGCTTGAAAATATTTGATATATCTAATCTACGTGTTTTCTTATTAACTTCTATAACAAAAAGGGCGTGGTTAAAATTCTTATTCGGCGTTGCTATAAAATCTAATCGATTTCCGTTGCTCCTCCCAAAAATGCCATTGGCCAAGACGCTATCGCTTGAGATCATGAGACATACTGATTGACTGAACAGCTGCAAGTCTTTTAAAAGATTTCAGCTTATTATTAATATAAGAGGCGTGGTCAAGGTAGTTAACGTTCGCTGCCGCTCCCAGTAGGCAGAAGCAGATGATTTGCAACTTTAATTCAAACTTTATTTATTTAATATTTAAGATAAGATTAAGCTTTCAGTTTAGGAAACTTAATTATAACAAAGGAGGCGTGGTTAAGGTGGTTGTTCCTCTTTGCTCCTCCTTTTAGGTTTACGATTTAGCAGAAATCGTTCAAGATTATTGAGCGGTATAATTGGCTAGGCTATTGGGGGCAGGGCAGATTCGAACGCTGATAGTATTGGGGCGTGGTTACATTTATCGAGGCTTGGTTATACATACTGGGGCGTGGTTTTACTTATACTGTAATCATGGGGCGTGGTTACAGTTATTACTCGTCGTTGCCATGAATTTGCTCCTCCTAGCATAGATTCTTCATCATTCAAGATTATGAGGCAAACACGATTGGTCACATAACTCTGCAAGTTATTGACTCCCATTCAAGATTAAGACGCAAATACGATTGGTTACATAACTCCTTTGCAAGTTATTGACTCCCAGTCATCGTTTTAAGAAGGTTTATTTAATGTTTACGACAGTAATTCAGATCATCGTCGCTCTTTTTAATTAGGTAGGTGCATTCTTCCGCCCAATGTAATTGTGATTGGCCCGAAAGATTTTCTTTGATTTTACTGTCCGTATGTATTTTTGAATAGGTACAGTTGTTCCTCTTTCTTTAATTAAATTAAGTTTGCAGGCGTTATTTAATTGCAGAGACATTTTAAATAGTGACGCCTTGAAATTAAAAGTTAGGCAACTCATTTTGCTTCTGTGTATTCAGCGCCCTTGTGCCTACTCTTCAGGGGTTATGGTTTAAAATGGACATCCTGTACTTATTGCCACGCTACGTGAAGATCCACCATGTCGCGATTAGCTTCCGGGTTGTAGGGGCGTAGGTAGAGCTTTTAAACGGTCGAATTACAAAAATTTACCTCTTTATTGAACTTTGTTTAATTAATTTCTGGATGTGCCGTTCGTCCTCGATGCAGACGACGTAAAAGTGGGGTCGACATATTCCGGCGCTGTTATAGGGAGCTCTGTGGCCTTGAGGTGACTGGCTGTGGCTTCCCGACGGCTTCTCCGTGGTTTCGATTAACCGGCTCTGGCGGCGACAGAAGTCGAATGTTGAGTCGAGGTCCGATTGCGACGTCCAGGGCAACGGTGAAGAAGTCCATCGGGGGTGGAAACGGCGATGCCACTTAATGTAAATTAAACTAACGATTTTGTTAATGATTAAAATTCCGAATTCAGCTTGTACTGTGTATACGGGTTTGTTCATAAAAAATTGCCTACTTAAGAAGGCCGCGATGTAGTACTTGAGTTTGCGGAAACCTTGTAATGCACGCGTTCCAGTTTCATCACCCGCGCATCGTTTCTCACTAATTTCTAGGATTTCTTTTTTAATTGAATAAGTTTAAATAGTAAAGGCGTTTTGTGACAAACATTAAGAAACTAATTAGACTGTAAACGGAAAATACGAAGCGCTTTCATGACAGGGATAAATCAAGAATTGGTGAAACAGAATTGGGAAAGAACGCAAAATGCCTTTCACTTATCTTTGTTATGTACAGGGAAAAGAATTGAGGCCACTTGGTATTGGACGTTCTTTACGCCGAATGTCCGATTTATCTCACACCAATCCACGGTATCGATGCAGCGAATTGTTATTGAGTGGGAGGAGTAGAAGTGCAATGTGTTCGTCTTCATATCGCGAAGATTATTGTGTGCGGGACTAATGCAGCTAATATAGTTCGTACTATTCGCGGAACAAGCGGCCCGAATTCTTTTACCTGGTTATGTATGTCCGCTTAAGGTCCGTTAGTTGTGTAAGCACATAACGTGTGGTATTATGAAAATTACGAAACATTCGCCCTGCGTCATTAATCATCGTAGTTATGGGGCACGGAAATAATACTGACACATTTGTTTGGTTATAACTTCGGCAATTAATGAAGCAGGGCTCTTTTTTTTCGAAGGGATGATGTCAGACTTGGTTTGCTAGTTCGCTTTACCGTTACTTCTTAGTTTTGCGCTTCGAGGGTTTCATCAGGTTTTATGTATAGTTATCCAATAAATATGTGGCTTGGTGTTAAACAGGGCCGATGTTCAAAGGTGAAGTTAAACAAGTCCACGACATGCAGGTAGAATGCCTTGAAGTTATTAACCACACATTCAGTATAGTTTTATTTTGAAAAAAATGTGCCTGTATGTAACATGAATTATTGAAAATTTCATTCGTATAGATATAGTTGAATGTTTTGAATTTGGTAACTTGATTATTGATGACAAATTAATATTAAGTTAAGTGGTTAAGGCCCGGTTTCTGGAAGCAATTTATGGGCCGATTAATTTAACTAAGGATTAGAATGTGACATATGTTATGTTGTACTGCTTAGTGTGTCACATTCTAATCATTAGTTAAACTAATCGGCCCAAAAATCGCTTCCAGAAAACGGGCCTAAGTCAAGTATATGCAACCCACTCTACACCCCGTGACGTTTTCAGTATGACGTCGTATGTGCTAACCTTGTACAATAATGAAACCTTGTGTCCATATGGATGGTTTGAATTGATGAATCCATTCATCAATTCAATGAATGGATTGGAAATGCTGAAGGACGTTCTACATCTCAGAACTAGCCAACTATTTTAAAGATTTCATGCAATGTGCACCCGACTTTGCGACGTGGGCGCGCGCGCGGATTATTTCCATCTGCCAATTACGAAAAAAGTGCCGTTCTATTCACGGCAGCTGAATTTACATAATGCGCCCCTTCGCCTTAGCCGTTTCGTGCACGAGCATCTTCACATTTCCAGGTGCTATGTCACGTTGCAACGTCCGTCATTGAACTTGACGCGGCGGGCGCTCTTCTGCAGCAGCCCCCTTGTCAACCTCAAGCGGTTTCACTCTCGTTTCGATTGTCGTCACATTGTGTAACGATCCGATACAAACAAAAAACAAAACGTACTCGTGCTGCCAAAATAATTCCTATTGTATTATTATTTCTATGAAATATAAAACATGAGGTCGGCCCTGTTCTCTATCGCTCTTCTCGAACCTGCGAGGGCCATTTTCTTCTTGCGCTCCATCACCAGGTACTCCTTCCAGTAACCGTCGTCGTTTCTCGTGGTTCGTTTATGAACCAGGTAGACGAGGCTTGCCCCCATTAGGGCTCCGGCGAGGACTTGTAGGGCGGGGGTACTTTGGTAATGGATTCGCAGAGATTGGTACTTGTGTTTTAGGGTTTGCAGGAAGTCTTTTGCCATCGCAGGATCCATCTCCGTTTATTTCACCCCGAAAACTTCCTGCCGAATGATTAACGACGCAACGTCAATTTTAATTTTGGACACGATCAAAGTAGTTTGGGTTTTGATTTAAAATTCAAATTCGACGTCGAGGTCTTCTGTTTTTTGAGGTGGCCCAAGCCTTCTATCTCTTTTTGGGCAAGGATCGCAAACAAGCAAAACATCCTCGTGCCGAAATAAATTTAATATTTTTGAGCTCTAGAACTGTGGATTATAAAAAATGAGTATGGTCCTGTTTTCTATCGTTCTTCTTGAACTTGCAGCGGCCCTTTTCTTCTTGTGCCCTGGCTCCAGATACTTCTTTCAACATCGTCCATCTTTCTCCAGTAACCATCGTCATTTCTTTTTTTAAATGAGGTAGATGAGGCTGGCCGCCAATACCTTGGTAAGGGATTCGCAGAGATTGGTGCTTGTGTCTTAGGGTTTATAGGAAGTCTTATGCCTTAAGGTTTTCAGGAAGTCTTGTGCCATCGCAGGATCCATCTCTGTTTATTTCACCCCGAGAATTTCCTGCCAAATGATTAATGACGCAATCAATTTTAATTTTGGGCATGATCAAAGTAGTTTGGGTTTTGACTTAAAATTCAAATTCGACGTCGAGGTCTTCTGTTTTTTGAGGTAGTCAAGCCTTCTATCTCTTTTTGGGCAAGGATCCCAAACAAGCAAAACGTCCTCGTGCCAAAATAAATTGTAATATTTTTGAGCTCTGGAACTGTGGATTATAAAAAATGAGGATGGTCCTCTTGTCTATCGCTCTTCTTGAACTTGCAGCGGCCCTTTTCTTCTTGTGCTTTCGTGTCTCCAGATACTTCTTTCAACATCGTCCATCTTTCTCCAGTAACCATCGTCATTTCTTTTTTTAAATGAGGTAGATGAGGCTGGCCCCCAATACCTTGGTAAGGGATTCGTAGAGATTGGTGCTTGTGTCTTAGGGTTTATAGGAAGTCTTGTGCCTTAGGATTTGCAGGAAGTCTTGTGCCATCGCAGGATCCATCTCCGTTTATTCACCCCGAAAACTTCCTGCCAAATGATTAATGACGCAATCCATTTTAATTTTGGACATGATCAAAGTAGTTTGGGTTTTGACTTAAAATTCAAATTCGAAGTCGAGGTCTTCCGTTTTTTGAGGTGGCCAAGCCTTCTACCTCTTTTTGGGCAAGGATCCCAAACAAGCAAAACGTCCTCGTACCAAAATAAATTATAATATTTTTGACCTCTGGAACTATGGATTATAAAAAATGTGAATGGTCCTGTTGTCTATCGCTCTTCTTGAACTTGCAGCGGCCCTTTTCTTCTTGTGCTCTGTCTCCAGATACTTCTTTCAACATCGTCCGTCTGTCTCCAATAACTATCGCCATTTCTTTTTAAATGAGGTAGATGAGGTTAGCCGCCAATACCTTGGTAAGGGATTCGCAGAGATTGGTGCTTGTGTCTTAGGGTTTATAGGAAGTCTTGTGTCTTAGGATTTTCAGGAAGTCTTGTGCCATCGTAGGATCCATCTCCGTTTATTTCACCCCGAAAACTTCCTGCCAAATGATTAATGACGCAATCAATTTTAATTTTGGGCATGATCAAAGTAGTTTGGGTTTTGACTTAAAATTCAAATTCGACGTCGAGGTCTTCTGTTTTTTGAGGTGGCCAAGCCTTCTATCTCTTTTTGGGCAAGGATCCCAAACAAGCAAAACATCCTCGTTCCAAAATAAATTGTAATATTTTTGAGCTCTGGAACTGTGGATTATAAAAAATGAGGATGGTCCTGTTGTCTATCGCTCTTCTTGAACTTACAGCAGCCCTTTTCTTCTTGTGCTCTGGCTCCAGATACTTTTTCCATCATTGTCTATGTTTCTCCAATAACCATAGTCATTTCTTTATAAATGAGATAGATGAGGTTGGCCCCCAATATCTTCGTAATAGAATCGCAGAAATTGGTGCTTGCGTCTATTAGGGTTTGTAAGAAGTCTTGTGCCTTAGGATTTGCAGGAAGTCTTGTGCCATTACAGGATCGATTTTCGTTTATTTCACCCCAAAGAATTCCTGCCAAATAATTAATGACCCAACGTCGATTTTAATTTTTTATCCACGATCCGAGCTGCAGTGATTGGTTTTTATTGTCCTCAAACTGGTCATCGAGGTCTTCTGTTCCTTGAGGAGACGACACTCTTGTTTCTCTTCGTGAGCGGAAATGGAATGTGAGATATGGGGTCTGAGGATCCCTTCAGAAATCGTTTGGTGATGTTTAGCTCAACTAAATCATGAAGTATTCCGGGGTCGTTCGGTTTTCGCCTTCGTCTGGCTGATTTTCTTGTGATTCTTTGGAGGACGAGGCGTTCTGATCGCTGTCGGGCGGAACTGGGATGCGAGGTTTAGGTTTCGGGTCTCCGGATACCGAAAACAGTGATTTTTTCTCTGGAATTACCGGAGCGCTTCTCTTCAGGCCCGGAACGGGTTTGTTGGGGGCCTTCCGAACTTCAGGATCCGGCTTCTCCGGTTTGATGTGCATTTTTCGAAATCCTCGTGCTGCGTATGCCACTAGGGGAATCAAAAGTGCATTCTTGCCAAGGTTTTTACTATCACTTGGAATTTTGAAAGCTCACTACTTGACGTTGAGCGTAATCAAAACTGAACAGTTTAAAGTAGGCTGCGCTTAGAGATGATTTAAAATTGGTGGAAAAGTCGAAGCGGGTCGATTCTTTAATCGTTTTGGTTTCGTCCAATTTTTTCTTCTTCTTTTATTTCAGTCGCTTTCAGAATTGGTGTTGTCGTCATCTCAGAATTTTCCAGATTTAAAACCAAGGATGTGATTGACGAGCGCTTGTTTTCTTTTGAAAATAGAATTGACCTTCCCTAACTCGAAGCGGGTAAACAAGCAGAAGACATTCGCAATAGGGACGAAATTACGCCCCGGTAATTCCCCGACACTGAATCGCCTTAATCAAGCGCGGCCAAAAATTGCAATTGCGTCAGCAGGTGTCCTTTCAGCGAACGGAATTACCCTTCGTTAGGCCACGGCGGCGTGGGGTTAATAAGCCTAATTGGGGGTAAGAAACGGCGAAATATGCGGGCACAGAAAATTGCCAGTTCACTTAGAAACGGTTGAGGGTGGTCGCGAGAATTTTCTTTTTTTTTTTTTTTGTTTAGACCTTAGACCAATAAATTCGATAAAGCGTGGTATAGTACGTCAATGCAATTTAAAATATCTAATTACGTGCTGATATTTAATACGGGGGGGGGGGGGGGGGGTAAGTAATTACGGTCGGGCGTTGATCGTTTCATCAGAGAATTAAAAAAGAAAGCTTGGATGTATTCATGTGACGTAAGGGTGAGCTTACGTAATTTGTTTGTGTTCTGCGTCCATTGCAGTATATGGGGGGAGGGAGGTGATGTTTGGGGATGAGGAGACATGTCCTTTTCTTAATAACCTGAAAATAGAAACAAAGGTCAGGGAACTTAGAAGGGGTGACATGCAAATTAATGCAAATGTGTGAATTTTCTTTGCCAAGTACAAGGTCGTCGGTGATTGGGGTTCAATAAAATCGCCGCGGACGAACATTAGGGGTGAACGTATGATGACGAGTCCGTGGGTGGATGATAATGATGTAGATGGACTTGCGTAACAACATTCTAGGCAATTTATTATATGTGAAAAGATGAAATCTCCAAGTCATTCAAATTAAGTTGCTCTAGAATTTTTTTTTTGGACAATAGAGTTTTCATCTCATGTTCGTTTGGGAATATTTCTGAAATTATCAAAAATAGATAGGGGAGTAAACTGATTGTATCTCTGTGACTTCTTTTTATAAAGAAAATCACATTCTGATTTTCGAAAGACCGAAGTGAAGTGAAACCAGTCGAGCTTCTAAAATTGGATCGGTATTTTTGAGCTTGCTGTGTTCAGTTTTTAGCTTTTTTTATATTTTTGGACAAGACCTGCTGATAGTTTCAGCAACATTCAATTTCAATTTCAGAAAGCAGAGGAAGATTCTGGTCTTCAAAAATGAGGTACTTTACTCTTTTAAGCTCTTTCATCCCCTTGTGGGTTTTTCGATTTTCCATTTATATTTAAACTGACCGGCGTTTCTGTAGTTATTATCTTTTTTTTTCTGTAAGTCCTCCCTAACTTTAATAAGCTTCCTCTGGTTTTCTTCTTCTACTGGTCTTTTCTTTCCCACGCGTTTCTCTTCTCCCTATTTCTTTAACTCCTTCTTCAGACGTTTGGTTTTCCTTGTAATATCGTTATTAGGTTTCTTCATTTCACTTTCTTCTTTTCCAATAATTGCTTGCTTTGCTTCGTTTTCTTCTTCGCTTGGTTTTGGTTTAGGAATTGGTTGATTGAGTTTTTTCTCCTCGGAAACTTTCTCAGGTTTGCCTTCTGGTATTTCTTCTTCCGGTGGTTTCCGGTTCCGCTTTTAGACTTCTTTGCTACAATCGGTTTGGGGCTTTTCCCTCCGTCTTGTCCGGTTTTGCCAACTCTTTTCTTTCTACGTCGTATGGTTTGTTTTCTTTGGTGTTCCAGTAACTTCTGCTGAATCTTCATTATGTTTAGGCAACACCTTCTTCATATTTAAGATACCTTCTGTAGTACCTTCCACATTTGGAACTTTACCTTCTTGGATTCTTCTTCATCTGTTTGTGGTTTTGGTTTGGATGAATTTTATTTTCTCTGAAAGTTTCTCAGGTTTATCTCTATTTGGTATTCTCAATCTCTCTTCCTCCGGTGGTTAAGGTTTGCCTTTCTAAGTTCCGGTTTGGATTCTTAGATTTTTTTGATTTCGCTGTAAATCTGTTTTGGAATTAGTTTCTCCGGCTTCTCATCTTGAGGAAGTACCCTTTTTTCCCTTTCTTTGGTTTTCTAGTGACTTCTTCTGGTTCTTCCATATATTCAGGTCGCACCTTCTTCATTTTGATAATCCCTTCTATTCTGGTTGAGGTTTACCGTTAATTTACTTTAATTTAATTTAATTTATTTAATTTATGGCCCCGCTTTGACTTCTAGGTTTCTTTGATTTCGCTGTAAGCGCTTTCGGATTTTTCTCCGATTTCTCATTTTGAGCAAGAACTTCTTTTTCCTCTTCTTTGGTTTCCCAGTGATTTTTTCTGATTCTTCCATACGTTTAGCTGGCACCTTCCCCATTTTGAAGATACTTTCCACTTTTGGAACTCTACCTTTTACTAACTTGCTTCTTTCCTGTTCTTCTTTGGGCTTCATTAGAACTTGAGTTTGTCCCTCTTAATAACCCTTACACATAGGGTGGTTTTTTTTAAATTGTTTCAACAATAAAATCGGTAAGATTTACGATAACACTTTGCAGTAAAAATATCCCGTAAGCTGACATTCTGCTTTTGGCTTTTAAAGCAGTTCTGATTTTCTAGTACTTTCCTTTCTCTTGGTGGATATTTATTTATTTCACTTATTTCCCAAACAATCCGGCTGAAGTTGTTCGGCATATCTAGAGATTGAGAAACGGGATAATCATATCAATTATATTTGGATTAAAAACAGATAGAAAGAGACGAAAAGGAAGGCTAAAGAAAACGTGAATACCTTTAGGATATTAGAAGATGAGAGAGATAGCAAGTGAAAGAAGGTGAAAAATCTGGTTATGGAAAAGTCTCAGGGAACGGTGCCCATGATTTAAAAAAAAGTCTTAGTGGCGAAAGGGGTGAAAGGCTTCAGAATTGGGGTGGTACAGGCAGAGCTTTTTTAAATAGTAAAATAATAATTTCCAAATCCCTTAATTAATTTCCTGAAAATTACTCGACATTCTCGACATTCGATCATCCGTAGCTTTTGCGGTAAGGCCTCAATCAATCTCGTCTGCGAAAAACCGGCACGTGCCGTTAAATTCACCGCTGACGAAAGCCACGTGGTACAAAATCACGCGTTCGTTAACCACCAAAACTCATTTGCAAAATGACACGGAAAACGTTAATCAAAGCTGCGTTTTTAATTAACGTATTTACGCCCAAAACTCAATTAACGGCAATACGAGCTCGTATAATAACAATAGCTTTTAATAGCAAATTAGCTTCTGTACTGGCTAGTTTTTTGCTCTGCACTGTTAGCTTATTCGTTGAAAATTTTCAACGCATATCATTCGTTAGGAAATGATATTTTGAAATCATGAACCAATGAAATCGTTTTATCATCGCTTGAACCGAAATCCACATAGATCAGATTGAAGTGACACAGTTTTTAGTCGGAACGTAGCTAAAACGAGGCACTTTAAAGATTTGTTGCAACACCTCCTTATTAAGTGACATTTCAGATATTTGAGAAGGGAGGTTTTAATTTAGGGGTTTTAACACACACTAACAACTGAGTGTCCGTAATGTCTCAGTATTTAAAGACTATTTCTCTCGAGAAGGAGAAAACATCTTATCTTAATCTGATTCGTTAGGATCAAGACTTTTTCCCCGTCAATCTTCGCACACGGCACGGAATTCTTGGTTTGTTCAGGGTCATGTCGCATTACATATTTAAGTATAAGTAATTCTCGGAATATAGTTTCACTGGTTACATTTTCTTATTGTGTACCTAATTACAAAGTAAGAAAATATTTACCAAAACTGAAGCAGTGCAAGTTAATAATAAACCCTTTCCTATGCATCTTTATATTCGCTTTGAAATACAATTTTCCCCTTTCCTTTTGTCTCGATGGCATTATTCCAAACTGCAGGTAGACGTTGGAAAACTGCGCGTGAAAATCGAATCAAGAGTAAACATTGAGCCGTCCTGAACGTGATCGGAGTGCATTATTATGACAATGTTTGAACTGTTACGTCGCACTACTAGTTACTACGTTACGTAAGTTCAGGCAACGAATTTGTTGAAAACTGTTTGTTCACCACCACCACCACGTGTCGAAGATTATCCACGTGGTGAGTGTGTTTGCAGAAATCACAGACCCTTTTTTCCCATTCATCCAAATATTTACTTAGAAAAACCTTTTTGGTCGCAGACAATACGAGAGTGTACGACCAGATCTGCCAATCAAAGAAAAACGACAGAGAAGACAGATATTTTTAATTTTATCAAAAAAAAAAAATTAATTTAAAGAAAAAACCTTTTTTTTTCTTTTAAATAAATCACTTTTAATTAGCTAAGGTGAGCGCTTTCATTCTTTGTTGTAAAGTTTATGTTATTACTCGTTCTCTTGCCATCGTCAATTTTTACTTACCCAAACTGGTACCATTTTCCTTCTTTTTTCTCACTCTTTTTACACGACGCCAAAATGTCAGATAAAAAAGTTGGACGAATACAGATGAGAAAGAACCCAAAGAGAAAAAGAACCAAAATCGTTTAAAAGGCGAAGCCAAAAATTTCTGGCGTAAAGCGCCCAAAGCAACGTTAAATATCGAATAAAATATTTAGCGTGAAGCGCCCAGAACGACATCAAAAACGCCTTCTCGCGAATGTCTTCAACAGCAACCCAAAATGTAGACTGATCGTCAGGTCGGCCACAACACGAAAACGGATTAGCACCCCCTAGAACAACACCACCAAACAACTGATTCTATGAAGCGCTTTACGAATTAATAATAAGGCGGAACCATCCACGGCCCCAAATGTTTGAAAAGAAAGGTTTGCACGAATTAATACCGTCGTGATATCAGCAGGGATCAATGAGTATCAATCTGACGTAAGCACACCCCAACGGCGTCAAAGGTCAAGAGTGAGACCATTTGAAACTGTCAACACCCTCTGCAACCGTACCACTAAACGATTGACTCTCAGAAGTGCGTTACAAATTAATAAGCGAAACCAACCGTGCCCCAAATGTTCGAAAGCAAGGGTTTGTATGAATCAAAACCATAGTGACATCAGCAGCATCACCAACGAGTGTCAGTTTGACATAAGGAAACTCCAATGGCGTCAGAGGTCAAGAGTGAGACCATTTGAAACTATCAACACCCTCTGCAACCGTACCACTAAACGACTGACTCTCAGAAGTGCGTTACAAATTAATAAGCGAAACCCACCGTGCCCCCAAATGTTCGAAAGCAAGGCTTTCCATGAATCAAAACCATCGTGACATAACCAGCATCACCAACGAGTGTCAGTTTGACATAAGGAAACTCCAATGGCGTTAAAGGTCAAGGGTGAGACCATTTGAAATTCTCAGCGTCCTCTGCAACCATATCACTAAACGATTGACTCTCCGAAGAGCGTTATAAAGTAATAAAGCCCCCAAATGTATGTAAAGAAGGGTTCATGTATCAAAACCATCGTGACATCAGTAGGGACGAACGGGTGTCAATCTGACGTAAGAAAAATAAAGCCCCCAAATGTTCGAAAAGAAGGGTTCATGCATCAAAACCATCGTGACATCAGCAGGGACGAACCAGTACCAATCTGACGTAAGAAACCTCAATGTCATCAAAGGTTAAGGGTGAGACCATTTGAAACTATCCGTTGAAATACTAGCTCGCAAAAACCTGCTGTTCACATGAACTTATTCGATAGAAAAAAAAAACAGACGGCGAGGGAAACACTCTCCAATGGCGTGAAATAATAATTAGGAACGGTTCTCATGGAACAGATGAAATACGCTTGCACTAGTTTGCCAAAAATAATGGAATAGCAACCCCGAAGGATATTATTTAATTAAAACCGGTTAAAAGGCATCGATAATTTGTACCATTTCATGGCCGGAGTATTTTAAAACGAATGCCCAAACAAGTGGCCAAAACAAAATGCAAAGCGTCAGATTATTTGATATGTGCTAAATTAATTACTATTTCAGCGATGACGAGATTGAAGCGCTTATTACCCAAGCGCCTTTCTAAGATAAAGCAAAACGTGTCAAACTGAATATAAGGGCGTCCTAAAAGCGGTTTTCACACCGTAACATATTATGAGGAATTTCCTAAAGTAATAGCAGTAACAAATGAAATAGAAAATCAGTCCCCTACCTGATGAGGGTGAGACTCTACACGTGAGAACTTCTATTTTCTTGACGAGGTTTGCCAAAAAAAGGGGGAAGAAAAAAGAGGTTTGAACTTCCTTATTGGAATCAAAACTTACTTCTTTCACAGTGATACACGAACACCGCCTCCTCTTATTCCGCGCCAAGGAGTTTTTCCTTGCAAAATGTCATTTTGCGTTACAAAATTCACCCAGGAGCTGGCGCGATTTAGCGTGAATTTTTCTTCAACCTGCGGTTTTTTTTTAATTTAATTTTTAGCATGATCGGTTTTACGCTAGCCCAGCTTTATCTTCGCTTATGAGGGTGAGACTTCACACAGGAGAACCTCTACTTTCTCGACGAGGTGTGCCAAAAAGGGGGAAGAAAGAAATTAGAATTAAGACGTCACTTCTTCCACTGGGACGCACGAACACCACCGCATTTTACGTAACTACGCTCAATTAGGTCCCAAGAAAGACAAATTGCACCCCTCTTATTCCGCACCAAGGAGTTTTTGTTTACAAAATCTTATCTCGCCTTACAAAATTCACCCAGGAGCTGGCGCGATCTAGCGCGAACACTCGGTCAACTTACGTTTTTTTTTTTAATTTTCAACGACCGTACTATCGTTATTATCTTAGTTCAGCTTTATCTGTATTGCTTATTGATAGGACTCTTATCTAAATTGATTTTTGAGATCGCAAGAGGCTGTGTTTAGTCTACGCTATTTCCTTTACCACTCTTAATTGACACGGAAAATAAATTTTAGACAGAAGAAAACTCAACTTTCTTTTTAATAATTTTGACTGAATTTGAAATAAAAATGAAGTAAAATAATTTTGAATTTATAGAGAATTTCGCCTGTTTACGTCAAATTAAATTATAGTTTCTAGAATACTTCAGAAATGATCAATCTTTCGTTTCGCAATATTGATAGTTGTGTCAAGAATATCAATAACAATTTCTACACACATCGTGCGGACAATAAAAAAAAAGTTGAATGTAGTGTAATCAAAACATCGACATCATCGACGGCGCTTCATGGTTTTTCATGAAAACACTTTTACTATTTGCTTTTTCTAAAGATGTTTTCATGTTTACTGCGTAATCGAAAATAAAAAAAAAACGCGATGGTTTTCAATCATTGAAGAGAAGCAGTTGCATCGGTGACGTCACGCGTTTCCGGGCGAAACTCCGGGGACTGAAAATCCTCCGGGGGCGCGATCTTGCGCTCTCTCGTTGCCGGCTTTCGGCGAAAGCTGAAACGCACGTCGTTTACTGACCCAGACGGAAAATGCGAAGTGAATGGAACCAGGTCACGACGCATTCTTTCCGAGGACCTGGCGCAGTCCACCACGTGCACCCTTTCAGCAGAATTTGAATGCATTTTGCGGTTTTCTTTTTTTAATTTCTATTTTTTTAATTACACTGTAGTTGAAGCCGAAGGTGGTTAACAGAGTTTTAATTTATTCTTTAACTCTTGCTGCTGAAGGTATCCTAAAGGTTTTATTGAAGGTTGTCACGATAAAAATGTTTGTATATCGCTTACGCAGCAAAAGGCGTCAGTGAGTCACTACAGGGCCTGAACCTGCCCTGGAAAGTTTTAAGCATGTCCTACGAAGTGACGGTCCAACATGGCATGAAATAATACATACTGTTACGACTTCAGGATTCAGAAATAATACTCGTCAAATTATTTTGAAACACTTTAATAAAACACAATCGCGTTCTTCCCACTCTCGATTTCTTGGGAGAATCGTACTTTTATTCATAGAGAGACGCCCGGCAAATAAATACAACTGGGGTGGTGGGAATACGTTTCCCCGCTAGTGCCCGTCCCTCGTGTAAGCTATGCGTGAGTACTCCCGCTAACGCACCGATGCGACGTCCCTTATCTCGGACTTTGACGGGGTTTCTTTTATTTTACAGGAATTCTGCGTGTCGAAGAAAATAAACGCAGCTTAATGTTTCACGAGGCAACACTGGAAGTGATCTTTCAATTTGCGAACGGATAATATCTAATGGGTAATTTAAATGTAAAAAAAAAACTAAACAAAACACACAATCCCTTCAATCGTCAAATGCAGAAAATATTCTTGGCTTCAATATGCATTCCGTCAAACCTGAGAGGAATGACACAGTAGAACGTACCATGAACAACGGTTCAACTGGTAGATTTACAAAGCCGTCAGCCCCGATAAAAATACAAAAATTGTGTTCACAAATCACGCAAATGGAAGTACCGGAATCACAATGTCGTGAGATTAATTCTAAAGGGAAAGAAAATACGTCACTAAAGACGTTACGTAATTTCCGCTTACGTCAACAAAAATATTGATAAATATATTGATTTATTTGACCGCTGGCGACATCTAAAGTTAAACTTCTGAAAATTAAAGTAGAATGACCACAGAGTATGACTAAAGGAGGTTCGTCACTTAAATGACTACGTCGGCATTAAAATTGAAACAACTAAAACAAAAGTCACGAGAAGTAAGAATTTCAGCTGCGAATTTGACGAAACAAGATGAAATAATGTAGAGTAACGGCCAGCGATAAAGTGAATGTTAGCGTATAACATGAACAAGCAAAATATGCAGGAATATTCAAAAATAATACGCGTCAAATTATTTCGAAACACTTTAATAAAACACAATCGCGTTCTCCCCACTCTCGATTTCTTCATCCATGGAGAAACGCCCGGCAAATGAATACAACAGTCGCAGGTGGGTGATGGGAATACGTATTTCCGCTAGTGCCCGTCCCTGGTGTAAGCTACGCGTGAGTACTCCCGCTAACGCACCGACGCCCGTTATCTCAGACTTTGTTAGACTATTGCAAACATGTATTTGACAACTAAACAAAATTTGTTTCAAAGAACACAAAAACTGCAATTACTTTGTGTTATGATATTATTTTCATGCGACAGTAATTTATCTTTGTTGTGTTTTTCATTTAGAGAATATTTTAAAAATTCGGAAAAGTGTATAGAATAAAAACTTATAGAGCCTGCCCTACACTACGATAAGCCTTCCCTGAATATTTAGTCTGGTTACGGCCCTGGGTCACTAGAACGATAAGCGGTTATTTTTCGTATTGCGCTAAAATTCAACGCGACAAACTATTATAAGCGTGTCATGTTTAACGATTGAAGCAATTAACGTTTAAAGGATGTCGCATAAATAAGATTTGATAAGTCGCATTTGACAATGCTAACAAATTAGTAGTTTAATCTGCGGATCTTAACCCTCCAACCCCCGGTGCAGAACCAACTGTGACGTAAAACTCTTAAATCGTTTAAACTTGGTAAATACTTGATGAATCATCCTTTCTTACTGTAATTATTGCCGTTATTTTTTGATTTACCCCCGTAAATAAAAAAAATACAACAACCTGTACATATATTCTTCATTGCGCTTTCTTAATTAAATTTTGATTTTTCTCTTTTTTTATTTCAAACCACTAAATCTTTTTAAATCAACAAGTAAGTACTTTACGATTGGAGATTTAAAAAACTTCTTTTTTTTTAAATTTTTATGTTTAGTGGTGTTCACCCTTCTTGCGTCATCGTCGTCATAAATCAAAGTGGGTCAAAATGCGTGGCTACGTAATCACTACCCCATAATGAATGTAAATGGGTCACGAGTGTATTTCTGCACGGCGCTTCCGCCGCACCGGAAAACGGAACTCTCCGGAGCGGCGCGGTTCCGGCGGCTTCGATTGGCCGCCGGTGCCGATGACGTCACGCCCGGAGTGTCATGAGAAACGCAGAGTTGTACGGAACGGTGATGAGAGGAAAATTGATTTCGTTTGTTGTTATGAGGTGAATCGCAGGTAAAATGCACAAGAAAAAAAATTGTTACGTGAGAGATTACGGAAATGCACAAGCAAAGTGAAAGTAGTACGCATAAAATTTATTGAAAATGTATTTTTAGGTATTAAAAGAAAAATGCGTTTCATTTTCTGAATTGTTTGTTAAAAGAATCCTTTGAATTTAATAGTACTAAAGATAGCGACGAATACTTTGCAAGCCTCGCGAGAAAAATTTTTCGTAACATTCGAGCTGATTCGATCTCGAGACTTCTTCCAGAAAAGCAGAGATTCGAACTCGAACCTTATTCGGGAAGACTCGGCTTCGAATCTCGAATGTGGCCGAAAATCCGCATTCTAGTCATTTCTTATTCTTTAGGTATGCACTGCAAAGTTTTAATCGAATTTTTTATTACGTTTCTCTAATTTTTAATTTGGAAAATCTTTTTTTTGTGCGTTCATAAACAATTGAAAGGCATTTGAATATCCCGCTCGGCAATTTATTTTGAAATAGTTTATTTAACATAAGCGGTACATGAGGAAATTCACTAAAGGCAATTTAATGAAATAATTTATTTTAAAATTATTTATAAGTTTGTTATTGTCGTTAATTATATTTATGTTTAGAGAGTTATTATTTTGAATTTTATATTTTTTGAGTAAAATCAATTCAATTGAAACTATGTTAACGAAAATATGAAAAGAAAATACAGGACGCTCCTGGTGAACGATCGAACTTTTTATTTATACCAGAAGTACCAATGTCGTAAGGTAAAAATAACTAACGTGACGCTAAATTCAAATGCCTTTCCGTCATTTACGAACGCTCTGTACATTTAGTTTCTTTAAATTTTGAATACTATTGCCATTTCTCTTTGTTTATTATTATTGCTATTCTTATTATTTTACACTTACTTATATCTATGGCTGCATCTTTTTTATGCTAAATATCCTGTTGTACTCTTAATCAAAGGTGGTTTATGTAAACAATATTTTTTTCCATCCTATTTTCTTTCCTATTTATTTTTTTAAATCATTTCTTAAACTAAGCAACCAAAGAATATTTAATTTTATTTTCAAGGCCATTTCATGGTTTGCTCCTCCCCCCACTCCCCTTGAACCCTTGAAGTTTTCCTGAACATTTGATTTCACCACCAAATTAAAAATTTGCCAAAAACTGCAGGCAAATACCGGGAGGTGGAGGGGAGGGGAAGGGGTTGCAGTTAACCACAGCCCGAAGTTTTTTTATTGCACCCTTTATACCTTCTTACGCACTTTTTTTTTACTTTTGCGTCGCTTACATAGCTGAGAAAATAAAAATAAAATCGAAACTTAGTCCTCCTCCCCCCAAATTTTCCTATTTATTTTTTTAAATCATTTCTTAAACTAAGCAACCAAAGAATATTTAATTTTATTTTCAAGGCCATTTCATGGTTTGCTCCTCCCCCCACTCCCCTTGAACCCTTGAAGTTTTCCTGAACATTTGATTTCACCACCAAATTAAAAATTTGCCAAAAACTGCAGGCAAATACCGGGAGGTGGAGGGGAGGGGAAGGGGTTGCAGTTAACCACAGCCCGAAGTTTTTTTATTGCACCCTTTATACCTTCTTACGCACTTTTTTTTTACTTTTGCGTCGCTTACATAGCTGAGAAAATAAAAATAAAATCGAAACTTAGTCCTCCTTCCCCCAAATTTGCCTACGATGTGAATTTAACCACACTCCCGCCCCCCCAATCAAGTATGGTGGTGCACTACGTGTACTGAGGGTGCAATCATACGTTGCAAAAAAATTGAAAAGACTTCTGCACCACCAAATTAAAAAATTGCATCCCTTCAAGAGAGAAACTGCAGACAAATTTCTCCCGGTTGGGGAGGGGGGGGAAGGAGGGGGCAGTTGACCGTAGCTCTAATGAAAATTTTCGAAGTTTCTCTTTGTTGCACCCTTACGCAATTTTTAACTTGCGCGTTGCTTAAATGGCTGAGAAAAAACAAAACAAAACCGAAACTTAGTCCCCCTTACCTCCAAATTTGCATATGGTGGCAAATTAACACCCCCCCCCCCCCCTACCAGTTAAATTTGCCTGCAGTTTCTCTCCTGTTGTATGCACATTTAGATTTGGTGGTGCAATGAGGGTGCAATCAATGCTGCAAGAAAACTTTAAAAAACGTGGGGGGCAAGTTTACTTCCATTTTAAAACATTATTATTATTATGTTACTATTTTTAAGTTATCTGAGATGTTTTTACGTTAAAGAGAAAAACAAAACTTGGCAGTTGACTTGGTTGATTACTTTTGTATTTGTTTTTACCGGGGAGAAAAATGTAATACATTTATATTTACAATTAATTTTAGATTTTGTTTTTTTTTTCAAAAATTATTTCTCAATTTATGCCACGATTAAACGAAACAAATCGTCATTTCATTGCATTTCCAAGGTCATTAAATTAATCAAAACATTGGCTTATTGCATTTTCAAGGTCATTCTAAGGATTTGCGATTACGAAATGATTATTAAAGTTACTGTATGGACGCTGCTCATTTGAAAGCATGATCCCTTAAGATTCGAGACTAGTTACCTTATCTATCAAATTTCAAATAGCAAATTATGTCCTGAACGCGCAGGAGTATAATGAGTTGCCTATTTTCTAATTTTAAGGCGCCACGATTAATAAGTGTAGGTTCAATATTTCGTGTTGTTACGTAATCATTTCTAATTTGTTTGAGATTCTGATATATTTTTATATTAAAAAAAATTTAACAAGTTACTTGTAGAACTTGTTGAATTGTAGGAATGACGAATGACGTCATTGGTAGTCGATTTCATTGCCTACATTTTTCTTTTGTTTTTGTTCTGAGAGAATAATCATTTTCGAATTTTGTTTATTTTATCCTCGCGTTTTCTTAATTCCTAGAAGTCTTATGCTTTTTTAATTTTATTAATTTTTTTAAATTGAATACCTAACAATTTTTCTCAATTTTTAATTTGATTGTTCTCCAAAACAAAAACAAAAAAATTCAAGTTTACAATTCCAATCACAAATAAATAAATAAATTGATTTGTAATATTCCAGAAATTGGATTAGCTAATTGAACAATTAAATTAAAGTAAATTAAAACAAAATTTTTAATTTTTTTTTATTCCTAGGGATTTAATGAAGTTCAACTTATAATTTAACGTGTTGCACTTTTAATTTTTGATTTTCGATTTCTGTTTATTTTATCCTCAAGTTTATTAGTTCATACAAATTTTATGTATGTTTTTAATTTTAACTTTTTTTTATTTGACATCTCACACTAATTCTTTTTGAATTTTTAATTTTGAGAAACACAATTCGTGTTTACGATTCCTATCACAAATAAACAAATTGATTTCTAACATTCCAGAAATTGGATTAGCTATTCAAACAAATTAAAGTAAACTAAAACAAATTAATTTTTTCTTTTAACTCCTAGGAATTTAATTAAGTTTTATTTATAATTTAACATGTTGCTCTTTTAATTTTTGATTTTCGATTTTTGTTTATTTTATCCTCGAGTTTGTTAATTCCTAGAAATTTTATGTATTTTTTTAATTTAATTTAATTTTTTTTACTTAACACCTCACCCCAATTTTTTTCTGTTTTTAATTTTGAGAAACAAAACTCAAGAAATTGGATTAGTTAAACAGTTAAATTAAAATAAATTAAAACATTTTTATTTTTTTTTTATTCCTAGGAATTTAATGAAGTTTTATTTTTCAATTTAACATATTGTCTGCTCCTTTAATTTTTGATTTTGGATAGGAAAATTAAATTACATTAAAATTCTAATTTTCATTCTTGGATACTTTTAAGATCAAGAATTATAAATTAAAAAAAATATATTTATTTTTTTATTTTGTTTGATTAGTTAAATAAATGACAGTTTTTTTTTTATTTTTTAATTTTTGTATTTGGTCTTTTCACCTTCATGAATTCTTTGCAACCCATCAACATTTTGACTCATAATTAATTACCCCGTGCAGTTTTAATGTGTTGCCGGAGGGGTGCAACGAACGAAAGGGTAGTTATGACGTAATCGTCAATGAGAATCAGGAGCTGACCCAGTGACCTGGTTCATTGAGTGCTTTGCCGGCACGACCCCGCTAAATATAGACCGGGAGAGTCAACGACCGCCGAACTGGGTCGTCAGCCCGGACTGTTCCGGAGGGCGCCCGGAATCAACCCCCTCGTTCGCTACACCTGCTTTCCGCTCACGTATTTCATATCTCCTCCTCCCTTATTCGCGGCGCTTAACGAAATTACCGAATTTTTCTTTCACTTTTTTTTTTCTGCGGTGGTGGTGGTGGTGGTGATCGTCGAGTTCGAAATTGTTTCAAATTTAGAAGCAGTTCCGACTTGGGGGAGGGGGTGGTTGGTGGTGTCAATGAACTTTCCAATCGATTGGAAAACTAAATCTTTTAATTCCTAAAGTTCCTGTGCAGCAAAGATTATGTGAAACTAAAGAGAGGGAAAAGAAAAAAAATCTAGAAAAGTATCGGGATATATAAGCGACCCTCCGATGAAGAATTTGTACAAGTAACGCTCTGCTAATGTTGTAAATAAATTAGTTTTAAAGTGTTCAAGTCTAAAAATAAATTAGTTAACTACTAGTCTGTTATTATTCTTCATTAAAATAAAATTAGACGAGCCCTGAACGCATAAAAATTAAGAAAAAATCTTGAAATAAGAAATAATCATAATTAATAATAAACTCATTCTACAGAAAAGACTAAAGAAAACATTTTAGAAATCAAATAAAGCATGATCAAAAAAATAATTAAATTAAAATATTTAACTAAAAAAATCTTTCTGTTTTGTTCAAAATAAAAGACATAAACTTCGCCCCCTTCTACATTAATGAAACTTAATCGAATCAGTTTTAAATAAATTATTTAAACTTTCTTGGGGGTGCAAAGACTGACGATTTAAAATTTAATTAAAACTTTTCGTCTTCCAATCAGGCTGCTCGCACAGCTGCACATGCCAGCTAACCCGAATCCGGTGTGCGGCGGGGCGAGCGTGATGACGTCCGAAAGGGGATGAATGACGTCACGGGAGCACGCGAACGCCAGAATTTAGGTCGCTGTTCCCTTTAAGTGGGTCGGTGGCCGGAGCGAGGTCGTTGATATTTACACTGTTTGGGTTCGTCGTGTTTCGGACTTTATCGCTTCGAAAGTTGAGCTTTAACGCTTATAAAGCGTTATTTTGACAGAGAAAAAAAGCTCGAATATTTCACGCAGATTTAATTATTATGGGCAGCAGTGTACTCAGTTGGCGTGAAAATTTGAAAACAAAACAAAAACAAAAGAGTTTCTTCCTTTGATTTTTATTTATTTACGTGTACCGAAAAGTTCACGTTCGTCTGTCATAGTCTTTTGTTTTATTTTTTTTTGTGTATTGGAAATTTACGATCGTCACTTGTTTCTCGTCTTTTGTTTTGCTTTTTAATTCTTGCCTTTAATTTTGTAATCTTGCCCTTCCACTCTTTTGGTATTACATTTCTCTTTACACACCTACTGGCAAGTTCACGGCTTTCACTTATTTTTAATCTTTTGTTTTTTGTTTTTTTTTTTTGTTTTAAGTCTACAGTAGTATTAGCTCTTATTTTTTTGGGCAATAAATTGCTTCGAAATATTGCTCAGAAATCGTAGTTTTCTATCGACCGTGGAAATTCCCCATCGTCATTTGTTTCTCGTCTGTTTTGTTGTTTTTTTACTTGTTAGTTTTTCTTCCCTCTTTTCTTTTATTTCTTAACTTTCACTTTAAGTCTGCAATCGTTTCACCTTAACGCTTATTATGTGAACTCCGTACAGTTGCTTTATTTCGAAATTTTTATTTTTCTAAATCGTGGTTTCCTGTAGGTGGGGTAAATTCTCGATCGTCACTTGTTTTTTTTTTTTGGTTGTTATTTCTCTTCCTCCTTTAGGATTGTCAATTCTTTCCTTCGAAATTTGGAAGTTCCTGAAGTTTTTGTTTTCCAAAACTGGCGCTGTTCTTTAAACAGTGGAAAATTGACGATTGTCAATTGTTTTTTCTTTTTTTTTAATTTGGAAAGTTCCGAAATATTTGTTTTTCCAAACTGTCGGTTTTAGATACTGGAAAATTCATGATTGCCAATTGTTTTTTGTTATTTGTTTATCGTTTTTCATGGTTTTTTGGTTTCACAATCTTAGCACCCCCACCTTTTTGGAATTTTCGAGAAAATTGGAAAAATTGGAAAATTCATGATTGCCCATTGTTTTCTGTTATTTGTTTTTCGTTTTTCATGGTTTTTTTGGTTTCGCATCCATAGCATCCCCACCTTTTTGGAAATTTTCGAAAAAATTGAGAAAATTGGAAAATTCATGTTTGCCAATTGTTTTTTTTGTGTTATTTGTTTATCGTTTTTCGTGGTTTCTTGGTTTCACAATCTTAGCACCCCCACTTTTTTGGAAATTTTCGAAAGGTTTCTTTCTCAATATAGTCGCTCTTCTTTATGGACTGAAAAATTCACGATCGTCAATTGTTTTTCGATTTTTATGGTTTTTTAGTTTCACAATTTGTAGCGTCTCCTCCTTTTAGGAAATTTGGAAATTTTCGAAATGTTGCTTTTTCAAAGTTGCCGCTCTTCTTTAGGTACTGGAAAATTTATGATCGCCAATTGTTTTTCGTTTTATTTGTTTTTCGTTTTCATTGTTTTTTAATTTCACAGTCTTAGCATTCCCCCCCACCTATGTGGAAAATTGAAAATTTTCGAAATGTTTTTCTTTAAATTTGTCGCATTTCTTTCGGTACTTATGCTGGAAAACTCATGATCGTCAATTGTTTTTTTTTGTTTTATTTGGTTTTTCGTTTTTCATGTTTTTTTGAATTCACAATCTTACCATACCCACGTTTTTGGAAACTTGGAAATTTTCGAAATGTTTGGTTTTCAAAATTGTCGCTCTTCTTTAGTTTTACTGGAAAATTCACGATCGCCAATTGTTTTTTTTTGTTTTATTTGTTATATTATTTGTTTTTCGAATTTCGTGGTTTTCTGCTTCCACAAAATGTTTGTTTTTCAAAATTGTCGCTCTTTTTTAGGCTGATTGAAAATTCACAAATGCCAATTATTTTTTGTTTTTTGATTTTAATGGTTTTTTGGTTTCACAATCTCAGCACCCCCTCCTCTTTGTAAATTTTGAAAGATCCCGAAATTTTTATTGTTCTTCTTTAGCTACTAAAAAATTCACTATCTTCGCTTGTCCTCCGATTGTATAAAAATTAAAGGAAACAAAAAAAGTCATTTTTCTTCTTTTGTGGGCAAATTAACTTATTTTTACGCTTTTGTTTTTTTTTTAAATTTTATTTTAGTCTTACAATCGCATTACCTATTTTTTATATTTTTATGCATGAGTTGTCATAAATAATTCATTAATTGGACATTAGACAGGTGTTGAAATGTTCCGCGCCAAAAGGATTTTTTGTGGAGCAGGGGAGGTTGGGGGAGGGGGCCAGGAAAATAATTCACCTTGCGTTGTATAAAGTACTGAATGAAAGTCGGAAACTATTTTTTGATTTAGAATTGCATGTCGTAATATTTTATTTATTTATTTTATTGTCTGTACGACTATTTCTCTTAATTTTTTTTTTTAAATTTGTCGCTTGTGTCATGATTTGTTAATTTTCGGGCCATTATTTACGTTTTTTTTTTTTTCATTAAATGACAGAGGGGCAACAGAACCGAATCACAAATAATAATTTGCCTAAAAATGTTGGAGAACAATTTTATTTTTCCTGTTTATTTTATTTTCATTCTATTTTGAATCTAAATTTATTCTTATGTCTTAATTTCTAATTCAATAAATTTTATAAAGCAAGTAATTATATCTTGTTCAGTCAGATCATAAAACTGAATTGAAGTCGACGTTCTCATATGCACTGAACAGCTTCTTTAGGATAAATAAAATAAAATAAAATAAAATAAAATATTTTTTATTTAAGTAATCCTAAAACGAAGCATGATTTTCATTCTTAAATTAAATTTAATTATTTAAGTACTTTTGCTCGTAGTCGTTCGAAAGTACAAAACAAGAAAAGACTTAAAAAATCTTGAACAAAAATAGAAAAAAATAAGCAATTCAAAATAATAAAATTCGAAGGTCAAGGACAGTTTTTTTTTGTGAAATACGTGTCACCTCCGTTTCAACTTTTTAAAACAACTTTGGCTTATAATTACCTTTATTTTTAGTTACTAACGTCATAGATAGTATTCTTTAAAAATTAATTTAAAAAAAACAAAATTATTCTTCGACATATAACCTTGTCTACATGCACTTTTTCGATTCGTGTAGTAAGCGTTCGTATTAATGCATGGGCGTAATTAATCATGCTTCTTATTTATTTTTACTGTTGATTACTATATTTCTTCTTTGTTTTTGTAGTGCGCTCCTTGTCGCATGCACTATTCAGGATGTTTAGTTAGACTTTTGCCATCTCTGTATATTCAACTTATAATTTATTCTGTTTATCAATTTGTCGTCTTCCCTAGTGAAATATGCTTTTGGAAGGCCTGCAAAATATTCATCAACACTGCCCCTAAGCTTATCATCACTAAGCTTTCTTCCTTCAAAATCATAATTGAAATTTTTTAACGAAAAATGTTGCCTAACCAGAGATAATGTATACAAGTTGCAACTCAATAAATTGATCTTGAAATCATTTGCTCATTTAATCACGTTTTATTTCGCAGCCACGATCTCCTTCCGAGCAACAAAACCCCAGCAAGAACGAACGCGCAACCAACGTTTCGTAGGCCGCTAATCACCGGCAGGTAATTAACTTTTTGTCTAATTCGGAACACATCGGTGACGTGCGTAATTCAATTTGGGGCGTTGTCGTAGCAGCACGGCTTTAGTTAAAGCACTCATTTTAATGTAATACGGCCCACGTACGTTTGGAACTGCGTAAATTGGTTTAAACATCGGGTTTAGGTTTAGGTTAAATATAGAAATCTACGAGGGGCGTTCGATAATGGAAAAGCAGCGGTCAATCATCGAAGCTCGAAACGTCGCTTTGTTAAAAAAAAATCGCTCAAGTCCAGAGAAGTCTTAAAAAGGAAACGAGAATGCTTTCGAAATAATCTAAAATGTGTTCTTCTTGACATTAATATTAAATAGATAAAACAGCGACACCCTACGATCGCTTTTTGATTTAATAAGGATTGACAAATTGAAGCGGGTTTGCTACATAATAAGTCATCCCATGCAAGGCGACCATGCTTGCTGTCAAAATAAATAAATTAGTCAAGTCCTTTTTGGTTTGCAGTGGAAATCTGGAGCTACCTTTCTGCTGAACGAGCCCCAAAGAGCGTTGAAACAGCTGTACAGAGGCTGCTCGAGGGTTTCACTGCAATCAATAATGATTTGCAACAATTTCTTTTATTAATATTAAACTACAGATCAATTTGCCAAACACTATTATGTCATAGTCGCAATTACAATCTTAGGGGGAAGTCATTAACAGGCTTAGAATATTTTGGGCGTTGCCGCCATGGTTACATATGCAATGTCATACTATTTACTAGGCGTTCTAATTGCGCAACCATGGCAAAGTCGTACATTGTCCTAAGTTTGATCATTACCAATGTCGCCATTTTATTTACCTTTAATTTAGCGACTTTGGTTGATTTTCCCCTAACTTAGATTTCGTCCCGGACTTTGATTTTTCCCCAAAAGATTTTGTCATTACTTCTTAAATGTTTATTTATTTATTTATTTATTTATTTATTTATCAATCAACACTACATGGTAAGGTCAACAGGTTGCAAAACCCTATTACAGAATGACACAAAGTACTTTAAAATAGAAAAATTCGACAAGGCGACAAACAATTACTCCTATTTTTTTTTAAGTAATGAATTACATTTTTTTATATCTTCGACTTCTCATTTCTTTTATTTTTTTACGTTCCAAAACAAACAAAAAACGGGTTTATTGTATTCAGGGGGGGAGGGTGGGTAAAGGACTGTATCGTAAAATACACAACAATTATTTAAACATTTTATTATCAATAGACAAGGACATTCACTAAAAAGGCACTATAAGGGGGCATCTTATTTACAATCGAGCGGGTATCATCATTCTGTACAATAAAAGTGCTGCGATGACTTAATTAATTAAATAAATAAATAAATACAGTTCGCAAAATACAGTTTGTATATAACAATAAATTCTGGAATAATTGTTTTTTTGGTGCAGATTTTCTTGAGTGTGTGTGTGTTTGTAATTATAGGTATCATAGTGGTGTCCCTCAAACATGAATGCCACACAAACGTGGTGATAGAAAAAGTCTTATTTACAATAATTCTTAGATCTTAATTAATTAATTAATTAATTAATTAATAACAACGTGGCTTGTCTTGTAGAGTACAATCTTACCGGTTCAAACCAGCTTTGTACTGCATGGTGCAACTGCAGGAGGAATTCAAGTATACCCTGGGTGGAGTCCTGGGGACTCTTTGGGTGGGTAATCCTGATAATCCCTTGACGTAGGTGTATGAAACTGGGGAGCGTAAGATCCTCTTTGGTTTCTTCAAATTCTTCTTTTTGCACTCCCTGGTGTTCGTGCAACTTTGGGACCTCGCGCTCACCGACAGGTTTTGAAACACTTTCCGTATGCTATCCGCGGACGTCGAGTGATGGTGATGGCGGCTCCTCGTCTGGCAGTCGCTTCCGGCGTCGCTGGAACCACTGGAGGATTGTTGGGGCGACGCCGAACGGAAACCGGACTCGACGGAGGAACACCCCAACTTGCGAGACCTGGAGCTCCTGCTCCCCGACGTCGAAGAACACGAGTCCGTGCTCGATGATCTGCTATCGTCTTCGCCGAGGTTCTCCTGAGATCGCCTGGTGAGCTTTCGGCTGATCGCTCGGAAGAGCCGGATGCCCCTCATGTCTTTGGAGGGTGAGGGTGTTAGGGGCGAAACGCTGCGTTTTTCGGTCGGTAAGGTCATCAGGTCTATCATGGACATTTTCACTGGCACTTTAATGTCTTGCATGCGACTGACGCTGGTGTGTTTACACTGTCTTTTATAAGGGGTGCAACGTGGGGCGGGCGCCGCGGCGCACGCTCGTCGGATACGCCGGCACACGTGAGTCGACGCCGTTGAAGAAGAAGACGCCGAATTAATTAGAGGTTTTGTTGCAAATTTCGCACGAGCGTTTATTGTTTTGGAGGCACCTCGTGTTTGCCCTCTGACTTGCTTTAATGTCCTAACAACGATTAAATGAGCTTTATTTATTGCAAACAACTTGATATAACCCATGATTAAATATTAAATTTCTTTTACGCCTTTCTTTAAATAATTAAAAGTCGTACGATTCAATTTAATTTAAATTTCATTAGGAAACATTTTTTGTCGTATATTTTATCGAATCTGTCATAATAAATTATCACGATATTAAAATGTGGAGATGTTTACTTTGTTGTGTAAAATAATGTAAATAAAAAAATCGTTAAATTATACAGGGTAGTCCAAAAGCAAAGGGATACAGAACAACAACAACAAAATATTACGATTTAGCTAAACTCACTTAGTTCAAAAGTTGGTAATGTAGGAGATACAAGAATCTCTCACGTGCCTATTTTAAATGCAATGTCCAGAAACTTTTAAAAATTATTATTGAAGAAATTCAAATTTCGAGTTTAACGCCCTCTATCTCCTAAATCGCAATATTTTTGATGTCAGGAATCCACCGTTGCTCTGTGGCCTATAATTTTTGGGCCACTCAAATTTTCTGACCACCTGTTACCTTAAAAATTATACGGGATGATTCAAAATAAGCGTCCAACCCGTTAACCACCGACAGCACACGAAACAACAAACCCAAGAAACTGAAATTGTAGGGGGTTATAGGTATGAGTTTACCTCTTGTAATTTCGTACTTGCATGTCCTTAGTAAATATGTTCCTAACCGGTCGGACACTTATTCCGAATCATCTTGTACCTTAACTTTTTCTTTTTAATTCTCATGCGTTTAAAACCGCCTGACAACAGCGTTTAAATTTTATAAATAGTTTTATTCGTCGAGTCTGAATCAAAAAATAATTATTGATTGTATGAATTAATGGATTTTTATTTCTCGAAAAAATAACTAACAATTTTAATTTTTTAGAAAAAAAATTTAGCTGATTTTTTTTATCCGCAAATTCGATAACAAGGCCAAATAAGAAAATAAAAAACCAAGGAAAGGAAACAATAAAAACAAGTGACTCTCGTCAACTTTCCAAAATATAAAGAGCGACAATTTAAAAACAAAATAAATCGAAATACGATTTCTTTTTTAGATAGGAGGAGTCAAAAAATGAAACAAAAACAATCGGCGATCGTGAATTTTCCATTATCGAAGGAAAGGTGAAATGTTTTAAAAATTAAGTTTTGTTTCTTTTTTTGTTAATTTTGAGAAATTGATGGTTGGGACAAGTGAAGTGGATGAAGTATCCGGCAACCAAAAAAGTGACGATTTTTAAATTTAGTTCCGAAAAGGGCGAGGACAAGTTTGAAAATAGAAATTAAAAATCAAAATAAAAGACGAAAAACGACTGACGATCGTGAATTTACAGTATGTAAAGAAGAAACGAAATTAAAAAAAATTAAAATTTCCGAAAAAGCAATTGTCAGAAATGTTCTACGGCAAAAAAAATACAAGAAAAACAAACTAAAGACTAAAATAAGTGACAAACGCGAGATTTCCGGTGGGTAAACAAATAAAAGAGATGGTTTTGAAAAGAAGGGGGGGCATGGCAAATGCAAGTTTCAAAGTAAAAATTTTAAAGAAATCAAAATGAAAAACGAAAAACAAATGACAATACTGAATTTCCCGTATCCAAATAAGAGCGACGGTTTTGAAAAACAGAAATTTAAAAAAAAATGCAATTCTCTAAAAACGGCGGTAGGGGCACGTAGAGACGAAAAACAATTGACCATCGTGAATTTCCAGTAGCTAAGCAAAAGCGATGATTTTGAAAAGTAAAAATGTCAAAATGTCAGTTCGTCAAAAACCTTAGGGGGCGCGGGGGGCACGTAAAAATGAAAAACAATTGACGATCGTGAATTACCTGAGGAAGAGCGACGATTTTGTTAAATAGACATTTCGACCAATGAAATTTTTCGAAAAGGAGGGGACGGCACGTACGATTGAAAAATAAAAATTAAATACAAAAAACTAAAAGTCAGAAACGCAAAAGAAAAAACAAATTAATTAATTAATTATTTTTTTGCGAAAATTAACGATCCAGCGTCCATCAGAAAGGAATTATATTTTAGTATATTTCAAAATTGTTTCTTTGTTGACAGGGAGAAAGGTGGCGGGTTGGGGGGGAGGGGGGGATTGTAAGATAAAATAAAAAATAAAAAACAAGAAATGAGTGATAATCAACGAAAAATAAAAACATAAAAATTCCCACAAACGCAATTGTCCGAAATGGAGGCGATGATGGTACATAAGATTGTAACAGTAAAAAAAAAATTGAAAAACAAAAAAACTAAAATCGCGGATACACAAAAGAAAGCAACAAAAGTAGAAATTTTTTTCATTATTATTTTTTGGAAAATTTATGAATAAGCGACGATAAATCAGAGCATCTACCGCAAAGAAATCGTATTTCAAAATTGTTCTTTTGTCGAAAGGAAGAAAGGTGGCGGCGGGGTGGGGGGGGGGAGTAACACATAAAATCGAAAAACAAAGAATAAGTGGTTATCGCGAATTTCCAGTACCTGAAGAGAATACGAGAAGGGAGGAGGCACGTAAAGACGAAAAACAAGTGACGGTCGTGAACTTTCCCATTAATTACAGATGAACGTTGCTACAAGACGAGATAAGCAAGTTTTCTTTTTTTAAAAAAAGAACAATTATTCACTGTGCATTAAATCTGACAAACTTTTAATAAAATAAAATAAAATAAGGAAAGTTTTAAAGAAATATGAAATTTATGAAAAGCTGCATTCAAAAACGATTTTCAACAAATTCTTTTGACATTCGCAAAGCAAAAATTTATAATAATAACACTGGCTTGCAATGTTAAAAGGTTTCAAAAGTATCTGATGAAGTCGGCAAGTGGTAACGAAACGTCGGGATGCAAGCTATCGAAATTTATACAAATTTTCAACAAGAACCTAGTCGAATTATATTTTCTGTATATTTCCTAATTTATATTTTATTACTTTTTAAGTAAAAAGTACTACCATAAGCATGTACAAATTTACTGGATTTTTTCCATTCCATTCCACGTTTTTGTTCATATTTCGCCACCTTCAACTCCAACAGTTCTCTTTTGATTCTTTACAAACTGTTATTTAGATTACTGTAAAAAAAAGCAATAGTAAATTAGATGCCATATTAGTTGCCAGCCCCTTAAAACAGCAAGATAGGCAACACATTTTACTTCCATGCTTTTAATACATTATACTTAATCGATGGTTGCTTATACTAAAATCTTCAGGGATTATGGTTTAAACTTACCATTCTGCATAATAAAATAATAATAATAACAACAATAAGTACTCCGAACGTTAAAGTTTAATAAAACTGTTTTCTTTCATGGTTTATTTTTTAAGTTAGTTGTGGATTTTTTTAATAAACTTTCAGCAAATCTTTTCAGAAAATTTTAATTGTTTAATTGTCGTTTTTCACACGAAAAGTAACTTTGTTAATTTTTTTAATTTTTGCAATTTCATTTTTTTGAGTACGGAGAAGAACGACACGACACCATTTAATAAACATTTTTCATTTTTTTTCTCGAATGAAGCACGTCTTTAAAAATTGTTTTAAATTTTCCAGCCCTGCCTGGAAACAACAAGAATTCAAGTTCACGTGAGTTCGCAAGTTCAAAGGTCGGCGAGAAGACGCTGGGACTCTTCAGTTCACGTTCAGCGACACGTGCTTTCAACGTGATTTATTTACTTAAAGGGAAAAATCGAAATCTGATTGGTATCATTATGTCCTAGTTCACCGACTTTTCTGCTCTATTCCCTCGTTATTTGTTAAAACTCTTGAAATTACTTATTATTGAAAATTAATACCACCAAGTTTCATATTACTTTACGCATTTACTAGTACATACGTCCTTAAACTAACGTGTTTTTAAAGTAATAATTGAAAATACTACACTTGCATTATAAAATAAATTAAAAAAAGCATTAAATGAAAAAAAAAAACTTAAGGGTAATTACTATTCAATCGCTTTCAAATTATTGAACAACTTCTTCAAAGATAAACAATGAACAATAAGATTGAGCAAGAAAATAAAATGAGTTATAATTTTTTTCAATTTTATGTTAAACATACAGAGTGCTTATAAAACTCTCTCTCTCAATTATAAGCTAATTGGAGTTGGTGGTTGGTACAGCTATTTTTTAAAATAACTTCCCCTGAATAAGGTCCGGCTCATAATCGAAGTAAAGGAGACTTTAAAATAAAAGTCATATTCCTATGTGTAAATAAATATGTTTTCGCATTTGTGTTGACATTTGACTGTGACTTTTATTGTAAAGTCTCCTTTAGTTTAATTATGAAACCGGCCCTGTGATACTATTTAACTTCCAGTAGTTGGGAATAGAAAGGAATTTCTGCGCTGCGAAAATCGCGGCAGAAATAATATATATTTCTCCCCTAGGGAGTAAAAATGACGACATACTCCCTAGCAAGTTTGCATTATAATACTGACACTTAACTCTACACTCTTCTTAATTTTGAAAGCGATCAGCATTTCTTGCAGTACTCGCCCTCTCGTTTTTCATACATTTTTCACTCAAATAGCAAACTTAAAAATTGATTTTAACCGTAAGATTGTGTCGTCAAACAATAATAATACGTAATGATCTCTAACGATGACACTCATTTTCGAAATTAAGTGAATTGACAAAATTAGATCCTCGTGGTTCTTCTACATACAGGGTGCAACAAAAATACAGGCAGCCACTTCAGGGACGTATTCTGCAGATCAAAATAAAGAAAAAAGTTCATATAAACATGTAAACAGGGTGATCATGGAAACCTGCAGTAACAGTTAACTCTCTCATTTGATTTTTTTACGAAGTAACTTATTACTTAACTTATAACAATTTTATAGCAACATCGGAAAACAAATGACTGTCAGGTTTTTAAAGAATTTCAATTGTTGTATACATCTTGAAATGTTTTTTTCTTCTGCATTTACTTTACCATTTCAATTAAAATTAAACATTTAATTTTCAATTTCATAATTTTAATAGATTAATTAAAACATAAATACTGTTGATTTTTTTGGATATACGTTTATTTGTTTATTTGAACTATTTCTTGTTTTTGGTCAGCAGAATATCTCAAAAGCAGCAGCTACTTCAATGATATATCATACAGATTACAGCGAAGAAAAAATAAAGCTTGTATACAGGGGTGTTCGCGGTAAATCATATCATCGTTAGAAAAGAACTTTTCGGAAACGTACGGAATTAGATATTCTGAACGCGTTGCGATGATAAAAAGCTGATATTCTGTTAAAAAAAAATTAAAAGCAATTGAAAATCTCGAAAACCAAACAGTCGTTTGTTTTCTTGATACTGTCACAAAATCGAGCGGAAAAGATCCTGTAACTTTTCTAATTTAAGTTACCCTGTGACATTTCAAATAAAAAAGTTAGCTATTGCGGACATTTTTGGCGTTGGAAGAAAATATTTTAGAAACATAATTAATAAGACATTCTGAACGCGTTGCGATGATATAAATTATTAGGTTTTATTAAAAAAAGTTAAAAGCAATTGAAAATCTCAAAAAACTGACAGTCATTTGTTTTTCCGATGTTGCTATAAAATTGGGCAGGACAGGTCCAGAAACTTTTCCGTAAAAATTCAAATAAGAGAGTTGATTGTTGTGGAAGCTTCCCGTAAACATCCTGTATACAAGTTTATATGAACTTTTTTCGTTATTTTGATCTGTAGAATACGTTCCTGAATTAGCGACCTGTATTTTTGTTTCACCCTGTATAATATTTATTCCCGGTCATGATAAAAATAGTATGTACATACACCTTGTTGTATTTACAAATAGCCCTCGGGTTATAACTGCACCTGTGAAATAATTGTGCAGTTTTGTTCCCCGAATACTAACAATAGAAACTGTTCCATTAATCACATTGTTAATAATTTTATTATAAAAGTGTCGACCTTATTTTCTCTTAAGCATTGTGTACTGTAGTATCGTGGACAGCGAAAAGAAAACTTTCAAAACTCTTCTTACTTATTGTTAGTTCTAACATGTAGCGCAGTTTGAAACTTTTTCGTTCTCTTTTCGCCGTCCACGATTGTACCTACTTACTACACAGCTAATAAAATGCTCATGCGCCCAATAAAACGAAGACAAACAACGATCGTTAATTGAAAATTGTGCTATCACGTACATAGACGTCAGTGATTTGACCTCGTGGATCACGTGTTTAATTACTTCGGCCGCAAGTTTTGCAGAAACCCTGCGAACGCAAGTTTGAGAGTGCTTTTTCTCACGTGAAACTTCAAGGCTGCGACTCGCTTAACTTGCTTGAACAATGAGAAAGACCGAGCTTCTTGAAATTAGTAATTAGTAATTTCAGTGCCGAAAAGTATCTCCTAATTCATGTAGATATTTGATTATTATTTGAATTTCTAATAACCAGCGAACGGATTTATATATTTTGTTCGGTTAAATACAAACGAGGCGGCAAACGTATAACTGTGCAGCGACACGTGAATGCCCTTACTCTCGTTGCCGCTTCGTTCGAAATAAACCGAACAAAATATATAATTCCGTCCCTTACTAATAACAAATACTTTGAATTTTTTTAATAACACTTCCCATACTCTCCGGGGGTCGCTTATATGTCCTGATATAGTTCGAGAATTATTCCTTCGAGAGAAAACCTGATGACGTAGTTTTTATAACTACCCCAGAATGCAAAATCCTAAAATATGAACGAATATTTATTTATTTATTTAGAAAATATAACAGGCGTAGCCTAATTACTATGTTTGTATAAAAATATAAACAAATTAAAAGAAATATAAAGTAGTGTTATTGATTTGAATTTGGCGCGCCTTGAATTTGGTGCTTTTTTTTTATTTAAGTCAGGTGGCAACCATGTTAACTCCAGCGAACGTCATTCGTCGTTAGATACCTCGCTTTAAAACGTTCCGATTTGGTATTTTCGCTGTACCAAGCAATTAACCAACAAATTAGAATAAGTTCCGTATTTTTAAAATACCAGCACCACCCAAATGAAGATACGAAACTTATCACAAGATCCAGTGATACCAACACGATTAATTTCCGCAGAATTCAAACAGGCTCTTAAGGTCTGAAATTCTTTAACGATTTTTTTATTATAGAATTCAGAAATAGTTTTCATTCTCTTCTACCTCTCTCTCTCTCTCTCTCTATCTCGCAATATATCGTTTTCTTTTGAACTGCGCTCTAGTCACAGCTCATTAGACGTTAGATTAAAATAAAACACTTCTTACATACTTTCACCAAAAAAAATAATACCTACATCGCTTGCGTCGCGTCGCAAGATTTATTTGAATTCTTATAACGCAAATGGTCTCACGCTATGTGGTGCAATTTTTTTTTTACATTCATTCTGGATGTATCAGCATTTCTTTTATAGCCTTAAATAAACAATACCGCCTGGAGTTTCTACTTTTAGATGTAATTACCTCATCTTTTGCAACCGTTTGTAAGTGCAGCTCATATTTTCTGTGAAAATGACCAAATTATTTAGTCTAAGCGGCCAGATAGTTATAAAATACCACCGACGCGTGTTCATTTTTTTCTTTTGCGTGACTAGATTTTGCCGTGTTGTTGTATCGACGGCAACGGAGAGATTAAATTGCGTTCACAATTCCCCTTTATCGCAATTGGATCTTCTTTATGTCACCTTACTCGATTGGTTGTTGCTGATGTCACGATATTTTCGATTCATGTAAGCCCTCCTAAGTTTGCAGTTACTATTTCTTCTCAAAAGTCAAAAATGGTGGTGCACAAGAATGCATGTAGGGAAAGGCAAGGAAACTTAGAAAGTGGGAAGGGGGTTACAGTTATCTTACCTCCCAACCCCGTGTAATTTTCCTGCAGTTTCTCTCCTGAGGGGGTGGAAACTTGTAAAGGGAGTGAAAAGAAATTCTAAAAATATTATTGGGGCAGGAGCGGGGCACGTTAATTGACCTAAAAATGAAAGTGAACAAACTTATTAAGTGCTGGAAGTTGGGGTGGAAGGGGGGGGGGTAATTTCCACCGTCTACTGGAATAAAAGAGATTTATTTTTTTAAATTAATAAAACCTAATTTTTCATTTTTTTTTCTTGGCGAGTTGCAAGTGTAATTGTATGTTTTTAATAAAAGTATTCTAAACGTGAATTGAAAAGATACGAAAAATTAAACTATAACTTAAAACGAGCTATGCAGAAAGTAAAAAAAAAAAACTAACAACATGCAAACATGACACGCTTACGTTCTGCAGAGTCTACACTATGTTTTCCACATTCTGTCAAAGATGATTCGAGATCATAACAATAATATAGATTTCGAAGAAAGAGCTATGAGGGCTGCTTGTCGTTGAGGGAGCTCGCGACAGCTAACAACTGAAGTAAGAATTCTCGCGAAGCGCTCTCATTTGATATGATATTTCACACGATGTGTTTTTATTTTTAATGTTTTGTAATTCCGTTTTTTAATTAAATTAATTAATTTGATAATTCAATTTAGGTCGCGACATCGCGCGGACAATTTCCGACCTAAACTTTAACTTGTTGCTAATTTTTTAGTTTCGATTTTGAATTTGTTGTTCTTTTTTCCATGGATTAGGCTTGTTTAAGACACTTTCACATTTAGACTAATTCTTTAGTTTTATTTTATTTTTTAATAATTTAATTTAGGTAGCGACATCGCGCGGTTAATTTCTGACCTAAAATTTCACTTGCTGCTAATTTTTTAGTTTCGATTTTGAATTTTTTGTTTTTTTTTCCAAGGGTTAGGCTTGTTTAGGACGCTTTCACATTTGGACTAATTTTTTAGTTTAAGTTCTTTGCTTGGTTTGGAAACGTGTAGGTTGAATTTTGGGGTTGAGTTGAGTTGACCTTGGACGGACATTTATAAAGTTGCAAGTATTCTTAATTTTTCAAAATTTTTAAAAGTTTATTTAGGTTGAGTTCACTTGAGTTGGACTGAAGGGCTTGACTTTAATTGAACTTTAAGTTGTAAACTTGTGGAGAAATTGGGTTTAGTTGGGTTGGGTTGACCTTGAGACGTGCCGGGCTTAATTTGTTTTGACTTCTATTTTTTTTAATTTTGTTCCGACCATAAGCTTTCAAACATTCAAGTCTAAGCTTAATTATAAATCCCCTTCCCCTTTTCTTATAACCACCCCCTCCTCACCACTCTCCACCCTCCACCAGAGCCGATTTGGGGGCCTCGCGGCAGCTAGAAACTAAAGTGTTCTGTTTACGCAACGCTGACATTTGATACGTCGCTCGACGTGCTTTTAATTTTCTTTAATTTTGTAATTTTTAAACTAAAAGTCGCGACATCACGCGGCCAATTTCAATCCAAATTATTGTCTTGCAACTGATTTTTTACTTTTTAGTTTCGATTTTTAAATAATTTAATATTTTTCCTTGGTCTGGGTGTATTTAGGTTGCCTTCATCTAGACTGAGATGATCCTGAGAAGAGCCAGACAGATTCTTATTATTTTTTTATTTCTATTTTCTTTTTAGTTTTCTTTCTCATTAAGTTCTTTGCTTGGGTTGGGATCTTATGAGTTGAATTTAGTTGAGTTGATTCTGGACGGAATTTTTTAAAGTCTCAAGTCTGGTTAAGTTGCGTTCATTTGGACTGAGGTGATTCTAAGAAGAGTTGGACTTGATTCTTCTTATTATTTTTCTCTATTTCTAATTATTTAGTTTTCTTATTCATTAAGTTCTTTGCTTGGGTTGGAAACTTACGAGTTGAATTTAGTCGAGTTGAGTTGATTCTGGATGGACTTTGTTAAAGTCTAATTATAACGTTTTTAACGTTTTTCATTCTTTTTTCCTAAATTTTTTCCTTGGGCTTATTTAGGGTGAGTTCACTTGAGTTGAGCTGACGGATTTAATTTTAATTGACTTATAAGTAAATTTCTCCCTGGGTTAGGTTGACCTTGAGAAGTGCTGGGTTTCACTTTTATTAACTTTTCAAGTTGCGTTCATCTGGACTGAGATGATCCTGAGAAGAGCCGGACTTGATTCTTATTATCTTTTTTTATTTCTATTTTCTTTTTAGTTTTCTTTCTCATTAAGTTCTTTGCTTGTGTTGGAAACTTACGAGTTGAATTTAGTTGAGTTGAGTTGATTCTGGACCGACTTTTTTAAAGTCTCAGTCTGGTTAAGTTGCTTTCATCTGGACTGAGGTGATCCTAAGAAGAGTTGGACTTGATTCTTCTTATTATTTTTCTCTATTTCTAATTATTTAGTTTTCTTATTCATTAAGTTCTTTGCTTGGGTTGGAAACTTACGAGTTGAATTTAGTTGATTCTGGATGGACTTTGTTAAAATCTAAAGTACTTTTAATATTTAATGTTTTTCAACCTTTTTTTTTCCTAAATTTTTTCCTCGAGTTGGGCTTATTTAGGTTGAGTTCACTTGAGTTGGGCCGACAGACTTAATTTCAATTAACTTTTAAGTAAGTTCTTCCTTAGGTTTGGTTGACCTTGAAAAGTTCTGGGCTTAATTTTTATTGACTTTTCAAATCTTTTACAAAGTTACCTTGAATTGGGCAAAGTTAGGTTGAAACTACTAACTAGTCGGATTAGGTTGACATTGAGATGTG
Source organism: Prosopocoilus inquinatus (assembly GCA_036172665.1). NCBI lineage: Eukaryota > Metazoa > Arthropoda > Insecta > Coleoptera > Lucanidae > Prosopocoilus > Prosopocoilus inquinatus. The sequence goes on from CM069873.1 coordinate 9,378,165, forward strand.
TTGAATGAACGTCAGAATTTAAAATATTTTGCTGCAAATCGTTTTTGATTGCAGTGGCTCGATTTCAGCCCTATTTGAGGGTAATAAAATATTGAGTAACTTGATTCCTCAGAGCGAGGAAATTTCCGTTCGTTGGTAAATCGAGACCGCCGCCATTCATTCACATATTTCGTTTCATTCCGTTGTTTTCTCTTTTAATTTTCTATTGCGCGCTGCTGAAAGTGGGAAAACATAAAAACCCCGCGCCGCCGCCGCCGCCGCCGCCCATCGCACCGGGGAGTCCCAGACGGCGAAAGAAATCGCTATTGCGAGTGTATTTTCAAAACGTTCGGCGGCCGCGCGAACTTCAAAGGTTTCGAAGAGGACGAAGTTGAACGCCCCTTAGCGGATTTTTTTCTAAATAAATAAAAAAAACTGCCGCTACATTCAGTATATTGAGAGACTGATTTCAATTAAATAAAGTAGCACAACAAAGTTACTTTTGACCCTGAAGTGAAAGCGTGAAGTGAAAGAAAGGGCTTCATATTTTATTAAATAAAAAAACGAACACTGGGGGGCTTTTGCTTAAGATTAACAAAAGTTTTGTAGCTCAAGAAAAGCTTTTTGAATGTATTAAGAACCAAATGCTACTTTTCCAAATTAAGTTTTATTTTAGAACTGCCATTTTTTTTTTAATCTTTGAAAGAGCGTGGATACATTCGACCAAATTAGGCAACAAATTTCACTGTCTTTATTTAAGAAAAAAATTGTGATGTGACGCGATTTCGTGTAGGCAACTTAGTAGCCGCCAGCGCCTGAAATTAGTATAAGATTCTACGCGTTCATACTCTTCTTACAAACCGCCCTGATTACGTTTGATTACGTTCAATTACGTTCAACGAACAGGAAACATTTAATTACTGTTTACTTCCTATCCTAAGGCCTCGACGTCTTCAATATCCCACATAAACAACTAATACTCGCTCAACAAAATGGGCTCCGCACAAGCAGAACGATTCAAAGGTGAAATCTCCGGAAACACCGGAAACTGGAATCAGTTGAAACGACGACACGGATTTCGATGTTGTAGGATCAAGGATCAAAGAGGACGTTCACCCCCAAACCTACTACTCGTAACACGCCGGGGGTTTCAATAATTTATCGAATTAATCATTACTCAATAAATAAAATCAAAACTAAAAAATAAAAATTTAAGAATGCGGGAATGCGGGTAGGTAATTCCGGATATTTCAAAAGCACACCCTCTCCCCCCATCCCTCTCATCTCGTTTCATTTAACGCATTCAATTCAGAAGCAAGAAATCCTAGCCCTTGAAGTGTTTAGGTAATTAAAGTATAAAGCGGAGTTTCCGGCGGTGGCGGTTATTTCCGGTAGGGAGGGATTGGGAGAAACGGTGCGAGTTTCAGCGCCCCGCGGCGGCCCGGATCGGATTCGAGGGTCGACGAACTCCGGATTATTTGCGCTCATAAAAGAAAATATTCGGCGGCGGGCACTTTTTCGCTCGAGAGCGCGAAAAGAAAACACGGCGGGGTAAGAGGATTTTCCAACGGAGTTGCGAGGGTGTTTTTTTTTTAGTGGGTGGAAATACACACACATATATCGGAACGCGAGATGTTTAATGTCGGCTCCGGGTCATCGTTTTCAAAGATATTTCCTTTCCGAAATACAATGCGGATGGATGTAATCGGCTCAAATAAAACATTCATTTTTTTTAAGTCATCGGAACGCATTATTTTTTTTCTTTTAATTTAGTTTATTATTGATTTAATACGATCGAAATGAATTGAAACCAAAACTGTAGCACTTTTAAAACGAACACTTCTTCAGCAAGATATTCAAATTGTGTTTGATAGTTTTCGTTCATACTGTACATTGATTAGTGGTGTCTGCTGAGTGGGGACGGCAAAAAAATAACGGATAAAAAAGCTATAAGCAACATATTCAATGAATTTTTTATTAGCCTCTCAAGCAGTGCAAATGATCCTGCTGAATTTGAATGCGACAATTCGTTTCACCATAGTATGTATCTTGATCCTGCAGATAAATATGAAATTCACAAAATTATAAAGAGTAAATGTCTCAAAAATAGTTGCGGCCTTGATGGTGTGCCTGGCAAAATTATCTGTAATGTAGCAGACTTAATCAATGATCCACTCAGTATCGTAATCAACAGTTCTCTAATGGAAGGAGAGTATCCACTAGCTTTAAAAAAGTCACGAATAATACCCATATACAAAAATAAAGGTGCCTCGATCGAACCGAATTCTTATAGACCGATTGCCGTGCAGAGTCATTTTGGAAAAATTTTCGAAGAAGTATTTAACAGGAGATTAATAGCCTTCTTAAATAAATACGAACTATTCAGTGACTCTCAACACGGATACAGAACTAGAAGATCTACAATCTCAGCTATTGCCCAAACTTATAATTTCTTACTTGATCAACTTAACAGGAAAGGTAAAATTTACGCACTTTTTTTTGATCTTAGCCGGGCATTTGATACAGTCAATCTGAATATTCTTGGTCAAAAGCTTGACAATCTGGGTATTAGAGGAATTCCTAACCAATGGATCAGATCATACTTAAATAGACGTTCTCAAAAAGTTGACATCGCGCAGGTGTTATCGGAAGAACTTTATACCGAAGTTGGTGTCCCCCAGGGATCAATTTTGGGACCCATACTGTTCACTTCGTTTATTAATGATCTCCCCAAATTTTGCTCGGTGCCCTCCAACATTGTGATCTACGCGGATGATACAACTTTTATTATAACAGAACAAAATGATAAAGATGCTGTTATATCTGCTAATACTTCAGTACTTGAAATGGCTAATTGGTGTAAACATAATGGTTTAATCTTAAATCCAAAAAAATCACAAGTTATGCAAATAATGCCAAGAGGAAGCGTGATAGATAAATTCCCGTTAGTGAAACATATGAAGCAATCGATTCCTGTAACATTCAGTTGCAAATTTTTGGGCTTAGAACTGGATCATACACTAACGTGGAAACAACATATTGCACATTTAGCAAGTAAGATTAGCAGTCATACTTTTTTAATTTTCAGATTACGTAACACAATAACTTATGATGTGCTAAGGACATTATATTTCGGACTTGTGCACTCTAAGATATCTTACGGAATTATATTTTGGGGAAACAGTGCGGACGCAAATAAAATATTCATACAACAGAAAAAAATACTTAGAATAATTGCTAATGTTTCTCCGAGAACAAGCTGTAAGCAACTATTTTCACAAATAGGAATAATGACTCTGCGATCACTGTACATTTACAAATTAATTATTTATGCAATGTCCTCGGAAGAAGTGCCTTTAAATAAGAAGTTCCATGAATACCACGCCCGTTCCCGAGAAGAAATTAGACTTCCTTTCAGCCGGTTAGCAGCAGGACAGATGGGTCCACAATACAAGGGTCTTAAGTGCCTGAAGACGTTGAACAACATGTGGAAAGACAACATGCCACGGACACAAAATTCAGTTAAACTCAAACTAAAAATATTTCTAATAGAAAAAGCCTTCTACACAGTGGATGAGTTTCTTACGCTGCAAAATTAAAAATTCTTATATTTAATAGTCATAGTAATAATTTTTCTTTCTTAATGTATAATGGTTTTCCTCCCCTTGACAAGTCAGATGTCAAGTTTTCTGTACACTCTTATTGTATGGCTTGATTGATTGACAATAAAAAATTTATTTATTTATTTATTATTACCAGCATTTTTTAAATCAATTTGAAAACGCCTGAACGGTCCAAGTGATAAGGGCCTTGCAATCGTAAGGTCGTGGGTTCGCACCGTGCTCGAGATATTTCTGGGGGTGGTCGTTAGTCACCGCAGATACCCTTCAATGTTGGGGATCCAACTCGCCTTCTACGGCGAGGAGGTTTGGAAGCCATAGAACACTTTATACACACAAAATACAGTCCTGAGGTCCTGACAAAAAGTCTATGTCTTAGAACCTCATTGGGCAACCACCACAGATTAAAAAAAAATGAATTTTATACTAGAATTGAGTATAGAGTGTTAGTATAACTCGTGTCCATTTTTCTTCTAGCGATATTTGATGATTTGATTGATATGAATATCTTTTCGTCCAAGTTTGTGGAATCAGGAACCGACAGTCGAGGGTCATTTGAAGGACGGTGGTTGGAGTGGTTTCTACGTCGTGAACATGAATATTTCTGTACGTACGAAAACAGTTTCCTGTAATTGCGGTTTACGTTTTCCTCTCCCAACGTTTTGCTAAAATTGCGTCTTGGCATCGTTCTTGCTCCAACAACACGACGAACGACGTGTTTTCTGGAACACAGTTTTTCGATTCGCCACCACAATACCATCCAATTAGCGATCGATCGGGAACCCTGAACGAAAAAAGCGAGCGCAGCTGAGATAATGAACTTGATTTGTTTATTATTTGGGCTACGAGATGAAAGCGACCGTAATTGCAGGCTGTAGACGACTCCGCGGGGGTTTGGCGTTGTCCTAGGTCGAGAGAAACACAAATTAGGAAGAATTAAACCAAACTTCATTTCGATTGTATAAATTTATACTTAATCTTTCCATCTCACAATCAATCATGCTTGATTTCACGAAAGTATTTGTTCTTTCACGCAAAAAAAGAAAACTGTAATTCCGATTAACCTCAAAAGTTTCAATTGCAAGTCAGATCGATGTAATTAAGAAAGCAAAACTTTTTAAATCTACTACATTCTCTTTCTCTTTAAAATATTATCCTTCTCATTGACGTCTGACTTAGGTCTTCGCGTCTTTAGTTATCCGCTGCCTACCTCCTTCCGCCTTGAGCTCTCTGGTGTTTTTTCCTCATTTTTTTCCTATTTCTATCATTTGCCTTACCTACGACCATCCATGAGGTCAAAGCAATGAAGGATCCAAAAGGTGGTTTTCGAACCGTAACAGAAGTTGGTGAAATCAACTCAATCAAAACTAAGGAATTTTGGAAGACAATTGAATTAATATGACTGATGCCCTATTTCTTCACCTCCTGATAAATTTATCTGCCAGATATTATCCTCGGAGACCATTGTATCGATAATAGTTTCCGAGGCAAATAAATTTATCAAGAGGTGAAGAAATCGGGTATAACGCCCAACCTCCTAATAAATTTATTTGACGAATAATGCAACAAATCACCATGACAACCATTCATAAAATTCAACTTTTTCGCCAAACAGAGCCCCCGTAGCCATGTGTGCAAAGCGTGCAGTGCACGCGGGCGCCATGTTCAAGGGGCGGCAATTAGCCTCTTAGCCACTGGACACATAATTTTTTCGGCAAAAAAAATTAATGGGAAATAGTTTCGTGTCTGGTAAAAATTCGAAAAAAATTATCCACAAGACTGAACTGTCTTGATGAAGGTAAAAAAGGTATTACGTAAACTATTACTTACGGTTTGGTTTAAAAAAAACAAATTACATTTTACTATTGAAGTTTTCAGAAATTTAAGTTCCTTTTGCTTTTTGTGTTTTAGTTTCTTTTTTTTCTAATATTAATAACAAGCGGGCTTCGCCCAGTTGCATACGGGGGGTCTGCACAGAGGCCTCCTTAGTCAGATAAGAAGAAAGCTCTTGGCGCTGTTTGGGCTGCTCGTTTCTGGAGGGCTCGCGGCAGCTAGGAACTTGAAAATAGTGAAGGAAAATGTTTAGAAAGTGAAGGAGAATGTTTAGAAAATGAAGGAGAATGTTTAGAAAGTGATGGAAAGTGTTTAGAAAGTGCAGGAGAATATTTAGAAAGTGAAGGAGAATGTTTGGAAACTGAAGGAAAATGTTTGGAAAGTGAAAGAAAATGTTTAGAAAATAAAGGAAATGTTTAAAAAGTGAAGGAAAAAAGTTTTAAAAAAGTTAATAAGTTGAAAAGTTTTCCCTGTTTCAATTTTTTTTAAATTTTTGTTTTTTCCATTTTTTGTTTCTTTTAAGTTTTTTTAACAATCTTGATAATTGACTGTTTTTGTATGTCCCAACTCATATGTCAGAGGGCGCCAAAGTATGGAGTGGCACGTGGGCGGGTTTTGGCCTCGCGGGGGCCCTGTCGCCAAATAATGTTGTTGGGAACATTATTAGCAAATGGAAACTCCCTCACTCTACTAACTTATACTATAATCCCTCACTTACACTTTTCTTAGCTCTTTAATTTCTTTTTGCTTCTTTCCTGGTTTCCATCATTTATTCTATTATTCCATCATTTTCTTGACCTTCCTCCCTTCCTTTTTCTGTCTCTGCTAGTGTATTTACATCCACGCGTATAATTTGATTTCTTAGCCTCCACTTTTTCCATTAAGCAAACTTGGTTTGTCAATTTTCTTTACCTTCATTCTTTGTCTATTCCGTTTGGTTTCACCCAGAATTCTTTTTAAAGACATTTCATTTCTTTTGTTTGCTTAATTTTGCCTCGCTTTTCATTTCTGTAGCCAAGTTTTGCGAGCTAATATTTCGACGGACAGTTTCAATTGTTCTAACCCTTGACCTTTGCCGCCATTGGGGTTTCCTTACGTCAGGTTGATACTCGTCGGTGCCTGCTGATGTCACGATAGTTTTGATACGTGCGAACCCTGCTTTTCGAACATTTGGGGGCGCAGTTGATTTCGCTTTATTAATTTGTAACTCGTTTCGGCGAGTCAGTCGCTTGGCCCCGTTTCTGCCCCGTTTTCAGCTCATGAAAAATAAAAATGTAAATATTTGTTGTTCTTGAACTCGTCCTTTGAGATAATTATTTGAGAGACAAATTGTTATACCGTGTGGTCGAAAACTTGATTTGTTTATTATTTGGGCTACGAGATGAAAGCGACCATAATTGCAGGCTGCAGACGACTCCGCGGGGGTTTGGCGTTGTCCTAGGTCGCGAAAAATACAAATTAGGAAGAATTAAACCAAACTTCATTTCGATTGTACAAATTTATACTTAATCTCTCCATCTCACAATCAATCATGCTTGATTTCACGAAAGTATTTGTTCTTTCACGCAAAAAAGAGAAAACTGTAATTCCGATTAACCTCAAAAGTTTCACTTGCAACTCAGATCGATGTAATTAAGAAACCAAAACTTTTTAAATCTACTGCATTTTCTTTCTTTTTTAAAATAATATCCTTCTCTTTGACGTCTGACTTGGGACTTCGCGTCTTTAGTTATTCGCTGCCTACCTCCTTCTGCTTTGAGCTTTCAGGTGTTTTTCCTCATTTTTTCCTATTTCTATCATTTGCCTTATCTACGACCATCCATGAGGTCAAAGCAATGAAGGATCCAAAAGGTGGTTTTCGAACCGTAACAGAAGTTGGTGAAATCAACTCAATCAAAACTAAGGAATTTTGGAAGACAATTGAATTAATATGACTGATGCCCGATTTCTTCACCTCCTGATAAATTTATCTGCCAGATATTATCCTTGGAGACCATTGTATCGATAACAGTTTCTGAGCCAAATAAATTTATCAAGTGGTGAAGAAATCGGGTATAAGGCCCGATCTTTCCAACCTCCTAATAAATTTATTTGACGAATATTGCAATAAACGACCGTGACAACCGTTCATAAAATTCAACTTCTTCGCCAAATAATGTTGTTGGGAACATTATTAGCAAATGGAAACTCTCTCACTCTACTAACTTATACTATAATCCCTCACTTACACTTTTCTTAGCTCTTTTATTTCTTTTTGCTTCTTTCCTGGTTTCCATCATTTATTCTATTATTCCATCATTTTCTTGACCTTCCTCCCTTCCTTTTTCTGTCTCTGCTAGTGTATTTACATCCACGCGTATAATTTGATTTCTTAGCCTCCACTTTTTCCATTAAGCAAACTTGGTTTGTCAATTTTCTTTACCTTCATTCTTTGTCTATTCCGTTTGGTTTCACCCAGAATTCTTTTTAAAGACATTTCATTTCTTTTGTTTGCTTAATTTTGCCTCGCTTTTCTTTTCTGTAGCCAAGTTTTGCGAGCTAATATTTCGACGGACAGTTTCAATTGTTCTCACCCTTGACCTTTGACGCCATTGGGGTTTCCTTACGTCAGGTTGATACTCGTCGGTGCCTGCTGATGTCACGATAGTTTTGATGCGTGCGAACCCTGCTTTTCGAACATTTGGGAACAGAGTTGATTTCGCTTTATTAATTTGTAACTCGTTTCGGCGAGTCAGTCGCTTGGCCCCGTTTCTGCCCCGTTTTCAGCTCATGAAAAATAAAAATGTAAATATTTGTTGTTCTTGAACTCGTCCTTTGTGATAATTATTTGGGATAAAAATTGTTATATCGTGTGGTCGAAAATTTCGTAAACAATATTAAAAAAAAAAACCCTCTTAAATTAATTGTGCGAAGCTGTTCACCAGTATACTCAGTACAAAAAGAGCAAGAATATTTGGAGTCAAGTTCAGAAATACGTTCTGTCAATCCACCTAGCCAATGTTGCAACGTACGATTGGAGATAGGATTTATCTACACCGTTGATCATAAACAGGGAACGGTATTATATATTTTGTTCGATTAAATACAAACGAGGCGGCAAACGTATAACGTTGCAGTGGCATGTGATTGCACACACTCTCGTTGCCGCCTCGTTCGAAATAAACCGAACAAAATATATAATTCCGACCTTTAATCATAAAACAAAGGCCTTTCCGTTTCCTCCTCATGTGATAAACTCACGTACCTACGTATTTATTAGCAGGAAAAATAATTTATGAATGGTTGTAATTACGTACGGTTAAATCTAAACCGCTTTTGATTCGGGAATTGGGACACACCCAAAAGGTCACTTGATAACATTCAAAAGTATGCGTGCCGCGCAGCCGAATTAATTCCGCAAGTGTGAGGCACTGACGTAGAACAATATCAATTAATTGTTTAACGCATACCTAAACAGAACATAAGAGACGGACACGTTGTATTGTCACGCCTGCGTGTGTCATTTTTAATTATTTTCCTTCGCTGCTGTTACATTTCTTTTCCTTTTTCCTTTTTTTGAAAAAGAAGAAGTGGTGGACTTTTACGAAAAAAAAAAAATGCCGCGAACTGGTCGCAGAAATCCTTGAAAAGCGTCGTCCAGAACGCGTCGAAAAAACATGACTCACGTCAGACAGGATACGTTCGCCTTGCTCTTTAATCCAGTTCGAAAGAAACGAAATAATAAATCTGATAATAAATCTGGTCGGATATTTCAGCCGTTGCCGAACGACAGGACAGACATCGTCGTCGGCCTTCGTTGTCATCCCACTGGGAAAAAGCACCTTGCAGAAACTTATTTGCAACGACGATAATTTCAGCAAGTCGCAGCTCAACAAACAATAATTTATTAATTGCCCACCAAATAAGCTCGTGGTAGTTCAAAAAAATAATAATAATAATAATAAATTAATTAACCGACCTATCGGGTTAGTCGTCTGCTCGTGCGTTGAAATCACCAGGAAAAATCCAAGAAGCAGTAATTATTTACTGATTTAATCCAGAAACGGATTTTTTTTATGTTATTAAAGATCGATTACAAAATTGCGCTTGTTGGAGCCCATAAAAATATGTTAAGACTGAATTCTCTTTTCAAAAAAACAGAAGATCTCAGTTCCCAATTTTTTTTTTAATTAAAGAAAACCTACAAGATTTAAGTTAAAATGAAAGTGAGCAGCGTAAAGAAAAGAGTTTTATTTAAACTGTTAAGGTAGGAACGAACCAGGTTCGAGACTTTGTGCGTGGCGAATTTATGTACGTCGGGTATTCCGCAGGGTTTAAACTTTAGACCACTCTCATTTCCGCCAATTATGAACGACGTATTTCATCAGTTTGTCAACTATCCACCATACCATCTGACTTTGTGATAATGATATTAATAATGAGCCACCTTGAACGTCAAAAAATGTATTTTTCTTCTCGATGGCTTGTCAATTTCCCTCGAAAATTAAAATTAAAATTAAATTTTCAATGTTGCTTATTCCTGAGGAGCACAAAGTGCCACCTGATTGATTTATCGCCGACAAGTCTTGATTGCGATTAATAATAATAATTATCGTCCGTTCCGGAACCTGTTTATTTATTTCTTGGTCAATTCGCTGCATCAGGTGCAAAACCGAATTAACAAGAGAAATAAATCAAAAAGTCGTTCGTGTTTTCGACAAAACGAACACTCGATTGTGTCAGGGGGGCACATCCTGGTGTGGCAATTCCGCATTGCATAATTTTGGAAACGGACAAATCGCCCGTGGGACGGTCCTGCAGCGGCGACGGAACAGAACCAGCGTCAGGGCCGTCTTTAAATGTTAATAAAAACAACGACGACCTTGGCAATCAGAGTCGTACTATTAAGATCAAGGTGGCACGGGCCGAGTAGGCGACGACTCGCTTTTGTCATGTCGCTTATGGGCACAGCCGACACCTTTGATATTAAGAAGAAGAAGAAAAAAAAATTGAACCGAATCGGTTCAGCTTGTTTTTGTCGCTTACACCTTAAACCAATCAACCAGGTGCTAGATTCGCGTTCAGGAAATCGTTATTAAGAAGGAAACTTAACTAAAGCTCAGATTACAGTGGGGCCCTCAAGCATCTTCTATACAGTGGTATTTCGGTCCTGACTGGGACCTCATCAGTAAAAGCTTTTAAGCTAAAAAAGGAAAAATGGCTGTTGGAATGAGTTGTTTTAATGACGCAAGTCGATTGATGGATGCGTGATCTGCTGCTTCTTGTTCTTGGACGCACGGGTTAATTTCCATCAACCTTGTTCGTGTTGCGTTGCAATCGCCGAAGAAAACCCAGAGGCGCACGTGCATCGCATTTAATTCATCGATTACGTAACCACCTCACGCGCATTGTAAACCAAATTGGACGAAAACGAAACGAAGAAATCGATTGATGGTGTGCTGCCGCCATCAAGGAGGAGAAGATGCGGCGTTTGAAAATAATTCCCTCGATTTTCAGTTGGGGGGGCATCGTCCGTTCGATGATTTTTCCTCGCCAAGCCCAAGTGGAAAGAAACTAACGAGCAACAGAAAGTTTCCAGGACGGCTTTTACCTGCCGCCTGGATAATTGCGATGTCGCGTTGGCCGATTCCACGGGGCGTTCATTGATTTTATTTACGCCGGCCGTCGGGGGGAGGAAAAGTTTCCGCGTTTTTAATTACACGAGCGAACGCTCATCAGTAGTACAGAAGGTTCATTGACTGGGTTAAAGTCTGAAAAATCACAGGGGATTTTCATTTTTCCCATTTCCTGAAATTAAAATGCGTGATTTTTAATTCTAAGGTATCCAAACAACCCTTAACATTTGGTCTCTCACACACTCAATAGTTCAGGTTCATTGACTGGGTTAAAGTATGAAAAATCACACACACAGGATTTTCATTTTTCCTAGAAATTAGGATGCACGCTTTTTTATTTCTTGTATCCACGACAGAAACAACCCTTAAAATTTGATCTCTCTCTTGTTCTGTGGGAGATATCATCAAAAATATAAAAGAAGTACTGTCAGGTTGCGCAGAAATACCTACATACATTAAATTACTTATTATGTACCTGACGTTTCGCCATCTCGATCAATTTGTATTAAATTTCATGAAAGATGTGGATGTTAAAAATAGACAGCGAGAGAGAAATCAATAAGGAAATAGAATATTAAGGAATTTGAATGCGAATAATGTAATTGAATCGACGAGTGCATAATCATGTTCTGTCCAAATTTACTCTAACAACAAATAACTTTCTAGATTTTTATTTTAAGCGAACTATTGCTTCCTCAAACCAATAATTATTAAAAAAAAATCTAGAGAAAGTTATTTGTTGTTTTCTTAACAGAGTAAATTCGGACTGAACACGATTATGCACTCATCGATTCAATTATGGGAGGCAAACAAAAAATTTTATGGAGCCCAATATTTAGAGACGCAAGAAATAGGATGAGTTTGATGAAGCTGAAATAAAAAGAACTTAAAAAAACAAACATTAATAAATAAACTGCAGCGGAAACATCGTGTAGACCGTCAAAGTAATGAGAAATAAAATTCTTAAATTACAGCCAATAATTCTTCTTTTATTATGTCACAAAAAATATTTTATTTATAATGTGATTATTTAATTAAATCATCCAGCCAGAAAAAAACCTCCTAGAGTAATAAGAAAAGAAACTAAAAAAGAATATTTAGGAGAAAAAAATGGACAATACAGTGATATTCAATTACCTATTATAAATTAATCGTATATTTAATTAAAAATTTTAATTTCGGCTCGAAAGCCAACACTTTGACAGGCAACTACACTTATTGTTGACAGTTTTTACAAATTGGCAGCAGCTTTTACACTACTATTAAAAAAAAAGAGAAATAAAATCGTAAAAGAAACAAGGAATAGACTCCACCAAAATAGTTGTGTAAGGCCAAAAAGGATCATGCAAAGAAGTAAAAATTATTTCAAGGAATAACTAGCAATAAGTGAACTTGAGAAAATCTAGACAGGAAATCATGCGATCGAAAAAATATAAAAAAAATTGTTGCAAATTGTTTTTGATTGCAGTGAAAACCTCGAACAGCCTCTATACAGCTATTTCAACCCTGCTTGGGGCTTCGTCAGCAGAGACGTAGCTCGACATTTCCACTGCAAACCAAAAATGACTTGTCCAATTGCGATGTAATAGTAATGAACAGGTAAAACAGTGACATCCTACGATCGTTTTCTTTCCTACTGCAATGTCAGGTCAAAAAGTGATCGTAGGATGTCGCTGTTTCATCTGAAGTGAATGTAGTTGTAATGGAAGCACTGAAGTAGGAATAAGTTGAGAACATTTTCAGACAATTTATTGTTTCAAGGCGCAACTTTCAAAGAAAATCCAAAACGGAAGAAGCTCTGGCATTGAAGAAAATGTGGTTTGAAACAGAAGCGGCAAAATTGGAGGAAATTTAAAAGAAAATTTGAAATAAATATTAAAATAATAGCAGCAAGGTTAAAAACAGGAGGAGTCAAGAGGTCATTCTAATGATATGAGAGGACTGGGACTATTAAAAAAAAACTAATTCGATAAAAAGTTCAGACAGAGACAGAAATCTTATAACTCTCCAACGGCGTGAAATAATAATTTCGAACGGTTCTCACGAAACAGATTAAATACGCTTGCACTCGTTTATAAAAGATGATGTAGTCCTATCTAAAATTAGAAACCCCGAAGGATATTGTTTAATTAAAACTACAAAAAGACAAGTACCGATGGCACTAAATCAAACACATTTTTCGATATGATTTTCTTTTCAATTTCATTGTAAGAATAATTAAAAAATTAAGGGGCTCTAAAATTTTAGAAATTTCCTAGTGCACACGTTTCTTTAAATTAGTTTTTATTAGTTTCTCTTTTTGCTAGTTTGAGATATTCATTACAATAAGTTCAGAAATAAAATTGTTGTTTCAATGAAAACGAATTATAAAATTGAACCTTTTGGGTTCTCAACCCGGCTCTCCGTGTAATTTTTTTTTAAATTTCGATTGAGGGTGTTTGTTTATTTTTTAAAGATGAATCCGCTAAGTTGTATTTTGTTTGTTTTAGAAATTGTAATTTTGAAAAACAATTGTTTTAAACTGCGCCATCAAACAAAATTTTTGCGTTGGTTTGCAACAATTTTCGAATTCAGTATTATTTTTGAATAATAGGTGGCGCTAATTCAACCAAACCCAAAACATTTCCACTAAATTTACTAACAAAAGTGATAACATTGCAAGCGCTGCCACTAAACTTAACTTTCCTTAACCGACCCTTACAGATTCATCCACCCCCAGATTCAGTTTTGAACGACTCTCGATTGATCTCTTATACAGGTTACAAAAAAAAATATTTAAAATTTCCATACCACAAAGTAAAGGCTGCCCAAATTGAATATTTAAAATTATTTTTAATTTTTTTTTTTTGCTTTTCTGTGATGAGTTGAGTTGGCCCTGCTTATGTTGGGGACTTACAGCAAAACTTAGATTTTTCGCAGTTTCAAATTTTTCGTTTGGATTTCTTTTTTTATTATTTATTTTAATGATTTTACTTTTTTTTAATTTTCAGTTTTTTATTTGAGTCATAAATCGAGTTTGGTTCTGTTGGATATTTTATTTTTTTTATTTTCTAATTTTTTTAATTTTCCTTTCATGAGTTGGCTTGGCCCTGCTTGCGTTCGACTTATAACAAAGTCTTATGGGATTTAAAGTTTTAGTTTAGATATTTTTGTGCTCGATTTGAACTTGAATTAGGTTGATTTTAGTTGAGTGGGGTGTACATATTTTACGATGCGTCGCACTTAATTGTTATTATTTCTTTAATTTTTAATAGTTTTCGAATTTTTCAATATTTTATTTCAGTTATGCCGATTTTAACTGGGTTTGGCTGATACTAATATGGCTTGAATGTAATTGTTATTAATTTTGAATCTTCTTAATTCCTATTTTATTCTAAATTATAATTTTCTTGATGAAGCTATCAAACACATAGCGAAACAAAATAATTATATAGCTTAAGGCGCGCCCTCAGGCGGTCAGGGATTTGACCTTATGCAGTGCGGAAAAAATATAATTATATATTTTATAATAATTTTCATCGGACAAGATAGTGCTTTTTATTTTTTAATTTTAATCTATTGCTTGGGTTTGGTAGAGTTGATTTGGGTTGACTTTGAGAAGAACTGTTCTTAATTTTAATTGAGTTCTAAAGTTTATTTTTTAGTTTAATATTTTTTTGCCCATTCTTGATCTTGTTTTGAACTTTAAGATGGGTTGGACTTAATTTTTATTCATTGAGTTTTAGTCTTCCAATTTTTTTTTTATTTGTGCTTAGATTGCGATTAGCTAGGTTAACCTTAACATGAATTTAATTTCATTTTTATCATCTTTTAATCTTCTTTTCATTTACTTATTTAGGTAAACGACTTACAGCAGGTAAATAATATAAAAGACCATTAAAAAACATGATAAAACTAAACGAAATCACAAATAAAAAAGAGCCATTGGAGAGGACACAACAAACTCTACCCATAAAGAAAGAAGTGTAGAGATGTAGACTTAGGAAACAACACCAGGGTGCCCTGGGGGTATCGAAACGACACTGACTTAGAGAGCACGCTTCAAGTTAATAAAGCCACCATTTGGCTTCGCCTCAAAAGTGCTAAGGCAGGAGTTCGAGTGAATCAGAAACTCGGTGACATAAGCCAAAATCAACCGATGTGAGTAAAATCTGTTGTCGGTTAGAGCCAATCGCTGTAAAGCTCAAGTGTGCATGCGTTTTGAAACTCCGCCGGAATAATAAAACTGTGCAAAAAGCTTAATTCGCTGGAAAACGATTCGCAGAAAAACAGAGGCAGCGCCAAGCTTTATGGTCTCGACTCGATTTTAGATAAGCAAGCTGTTTAATTCCCACGAAATCTTGTGAAATGCACACACGTACGATTGATTAAAAATTTTTTTAAAGAACTTAATTGTTAATTTTTTTTTAGTTTTAAGCTATTGCTTGGGTTGAATTGATTTTGGTTAACTTTGAAGTAGTCTGGCCTCAACTTATTTAATCGAATTTTATTTTTAATACTTTCTTTAGTTTAATTTTTTTTCAGTTGTGATTTTCTTTTCTGTTGGAATGACTTTATCGGGATTAAGTTTTCCATCTTCAATATTTTTTTTTATTTGAGTGGGGCTTAGTTTAGTTGAATTTAATTTTTCTCAATTTTCTCAATTCTCAATTTAGTTTTCGCTTAGGTTGAGTTTAGTTGGTTTGAATTAACAGTTAACAGAATTACGCTGGATTTAATTATAATTGATTGAGTTTTAATATTTTAGTTTAATTTTTGATATTTGTTTGAATTGGGTTGACCTTAAGATGCGTTAGGTTAGACATTTCTCAGTTTTAATAACATTTCATTTTATCAGTTTGGTCGGTTTCGGTTCCATTCTTTTATACATTAATGAATATATTATCGAACTTCTATTTCATTCATTCACTTTTTGATGAACACGGTTTTTTTCCCATTAGCACATCCGAAAATCGTGCCTTCAATATCAATGATGACTACATGCATACCAGAAAATGAAATCATTAATCTTATTGAAATCATCGCGCTTAACCTTGATTTACCCAAAAAATTCCGATCGCATCATTCCTAACACCTGTGCCATTTTTTTTTAAATTTCTGACAGAATCACCTCCTGACGAGGCGTGATCATCATTAATCGAATTTCCATCGGAGCAAAAAAAAAAAACAAAAATAAAAAAACCTGCACCACTTCTGCATAAAGAGCATCCTTGAGGAATTCCTGTCTAATTTTATTCCCGCGGGCATGATGTCAGCTACCGCGTTTGGTATTCCGCAGGGCACTCTCCTATGTATCTCACAACTCAATCGAATATTTTTGGTAGATGAAAGAATACGGTTTGATTTATTTGTATGCAACTGAGGTCTCAACTCGGATGCAAATGCTCAATCGTAATCCTTTTGCGCTGCTGTTTTTTAATGGGTCTAATAATATTTTTTTGGGGCGTGACCGGATTCCTAATGGGTACGTTTCGATCTTTTCTGCGCTCATCGGATCACATGATCTCTTTGTTCGTATAAATAAGCGAGGGAGGCAATCATAATTATTGCATAAAGTTGACCTGTGTGAGACACAACAAAACCCAGTCGTAGTTCAACATGTTTAAGCTTGTAAGTACACGATTCATTTTCACTTATTTAATTTATTTCATTGTTTACAATGTTTTCAATTCACTCTTAAACCTCCCTTAAGTGCCTAAAACGTCGTTTACTTAATTGGCTTCATTGTTTCGTTCTTGAACCCCTTATTAACTGTAAGCGCTTATAAATAACTTACACCCTGTATAGTGAATAAAACCGAAGGCCCATTAAATTTCAAACGAAGAAATAGAAATTATTTTCCTGTAAACAGTAGAAAATGTAGAGGCAAAAAGAAAAAAGTGGTTAGATCTACAGGGTGTTTCTGATATACTAGCAAGTAAGTTTGCAAGTAGTTCATCTTCTTTTCAAAGTAAATTTACGAGTATATTAATTTATTTTTCATATACTTTTAGTGGCGTTTTTTTCTTCTTCTTAATTTATATTTCTGTGAAACGTACGTTGGTTAGAACTTGCTTACAAATTTATTCTCGAGCGGTGTTTTATTATTTCGGTGACAACTTTTTCGTTTAAATTAGTTTCTCTTAAATATTTGATTTATCTGGCAAATTTGTACTCCTTCCTTTCTATTTTTCACTTTTGTAAATAATAAATCACAAAAAAGACAAAATAATTTCTTCGTTCGTTGAACTTTTTCACAATCTGTGATTAACTGATTCTTCACAAATTTTCAAAATGCAGTTCCTTATAATTCACATTAAACTTAGAGACTTTTAAATCAAATGAAATACAAACAGTAGCGGTCTCTTAACGCAACCCTGTCGCACACCAATTTTCTTTTTATTTTAAAAACGCCATTTATTTTCTTTGTGTTATCATCACGGCCGAGACTTAGTTCGGCAAATGCTCCCCCATTCTATAGAACGGACAATGCTGTGTGTTATCAGCAGCGTACTCCACCTGACCGTTAACGTTGTCCGCTCTACAAAATGGAAGGCAATTTGCCCAACTATGTCTCGGCTTTAGTTATCATCAGTTAGCTTTATTTAAAGATGCGTTTGGAGACAGAATGGGGGGCAACTGTATTTCGGCCTTGGTTATCATCAGTTAGATGCGTTTGGAGTATAGAAATATTTTTCTGAGCTCCTCCCACACAGGGGGGCTTTGTTGAACTTACTGTTTCAAAACTTCTTTGTTTTTTTGCAGTTGCTTCTGTTGGTTTGCCTTCTGGTCGCCGTGCTTGCCGCCCCCAGGCCCGGGCCCAATCCACAATACGCCTACTACACATCACCGTACGCCTACTCGGGCTACTCGTACCCCTACTATGGCTATGGATACTATTACTAACGAGAACTTCTGAGACGGCGGCGACGCGGCTGTTTCTAGACAACGTTGGCTTTTTCGTTTTTCCATTTCTTGTACCTATGTATACCACGAATACAAAATGCTTTATTTTTTTGCTTTGATTGGGATAATGAAAATAAAGTGATTTAACGCAAACATTTCTTTTGTCTTTTCCCCATTACAAACAGCCCCCCTCATATATTTTCTACAAAATAAAAAAAATTGGAGTAATGATTGAAGTAATTGAATGCTGTTTCCATTCTTTAGCTGGGTGTCTGTTCACCCTGGCGCTTTCTTTCTTTCTTCTTTACGTCAAGCCTACCTTCACTGAGCTAGCTGAGGCAACAACTGATGAAAACCAGCGCAAACTTGACACCTTTGATTGCTCCTGGTTATACTTACATTTAAAATGTAAGTTTAACCAGGCCCATATCTCCACCCTGGTTATACTTTAATTTAAAATGTAGGTTTAACCAGGAGCAATCAATTTAAAGACTTTGTGGCATCAAGTTAAGTGGCTTGCCTTTCCTGGGGCTTCTTGCGTTCAAGATAGAGACAGCATGACATAGCAAATATATCAAAATTGACTTTTTTCTAGAAACTTTAACTTTTTAAATTTTATTCCAATTCTGCAAAGTGCCATCAGAACTAAATCACATCTTTATTTTTATTTATTTTTTTAAATTAAGAATTGGAGCGAAAATTTTGGGGACCATCAATTCTGTTTTTCAGAGACACTGAGGGGGAAAATGGTTTATTTGGGGTGCAAACATCTTTTCGCTCCTTCAAGTCTTTCTTCACATTCACAAATACTTGCAATCGCATTTTTTTTAAATCTCAGTTCCTACTTTAGAAGTGAAATTGAAATTGACTTGGAAAACCTATTTATTTTTGCCTAAAATTGATTTTCTATTAACTTTTTCTCCTTATCTTCTATTTTGACTTTCCCTAGTATGTGACTATCTTCTCCTGCTCTCTTTAAACTTTCTGGTATCTGCCTTCAATTGTCTTTACCTTGACCATCTCTCCGCCCTCTCATCCTCATACCTTTGACCTCTTGAACCTTCTAGTACCTGCCTTTAACAGTTCACGAAACACATCTTTAGCTTGACCATATGTCCTCCCTCTCATCCTCATCCCTTTTGCGATCAGCTCTCGTGGTTTGTACTTTAATTTCTTCAACAAGCGCATCTTCTATGCCTCATTCCATAAAGTTGGCTGCTCTGTTGTTGTTGTTGTTGTTTTATTCCCGTCATTTTTGTTGTTTTCACTTATTTTCTCTTACCTAACTATCTTCTCTCTCAACTTCCTTTTTCCATCGCCTTGCGCGACTTGTCCTTCAACTCCTTTTACAAGAAGCGGCCCTTCATTTATTTAATAATCATCCCCCCTTTTTGCTCTCTATTTTTTCGACCAACTCGTGTACTTTATTCTCTAACTTCTTCTTCTTCTTCTGGTCTTTCACCTTCTCTGCCTCATTCCATCTGATTGGTTGGGTCGGATTGCTTCGTCGTTGTTTTATTCCTTTCATTCCTATTTTCATTTATTTTGTTTCAGAACTCAACTCAACCTACCGATCGTTCCTCCGAACTCTCTGCTATCAGCAGGTGCAGTCTGTCCTTAAACTCCTTGAGGAAGCAGATCTTCTTCTATTTGATAATTTTCCTTCCTTTTGCTCCCTTGATCTTTTTGCGACTAGCTCGCGCACTTTATCCTTCAACTTTTTCTTCTGGTCTTCTATCATCTCTGTCTCATTCCATCTGATTGGTGATTTCTTCTTCAACCCTTTGCTATCAGCAGGTGCAAGCTGTCCTTCAACTCCTTTAAGAAGCAGACCTTCTTTTATTTGATAATCTTCCTCCATTTTGCTCCCTTGATCTTTTTGCGGTTAGCTCGCGCGCTTTATCCTTCAACTTTCTCTTCTAATCTTCTATCTTCTCTGCCTCATTCCATCTGATTGGTGTGGGTGTGTTGCTTCATTGTTGTTTTATTCCTTTCATTCCTGTTTCACTTATTTTATTTTACATACTTTTCCAATTTCTTCTTCAATCCTTTGCTATCAGCTGGTGCAGGCTGTCCTTATACTCCTTTAGGAAGCAGACCTTCTTTTATTTGATAATCTTCCTCCCTTTTGCTCCCTTGATCTTTTTCCGACAAGCTCACGCACTTTATCCTTCAATTTCTTCTTCTGGTGTTCTTCTATTTTCTCTGTCTCATTCCATCTGATTGGTGGGGGTGTGTTGCTTCGTTATGTTTTATTCCCTCCACTCTTATATTCACTTATTTTAATTTACGTAGCTATCTTCTTTCCCAACTCTCTTCTTCGACCCTCTGGTGTGAGCTGGCGCAGGTTTTCCTTCAACTCCTTTAGGAAGCAAATCCTTTTTTATTTTTTGATAATCTTCTCCTTCCTTGCTCTTCTGATCTTGATGCGACCAGCTCGTGTATTTTTTTTTCATTTTTTTTCTTCTGATCTTCTACGTTCTCTGTCTAATTCCACTTTGATAGGTTGGGTTAGGTTGCTTCGTTGTTGTTTTATTCCTTCCATTCCTATTTTCACTTGTTTTGTCTTAACTACCAATTGTCTTAACCAGCTCTCTTCTTCAACCCTCTGCCCAAGTTGTCCTTATATTCCTACAGGAAGCAGATCTTTTTTTTTTGACAATCTTCTTCCAGTTTGTATTCCTGGTGCTTCTGTGACCAGCTCGCGTATTTTATACATCAACTTCTTCTTCACTTCAAGTTGTCCTTATACTCCTACAGGAATCAGATCTTTTTTTATTTGGTAATCTTCTTCCCGTTTGTATTCCTGGTGTTTCTGTGACCAACCCGCGTACTTTATACTTCAATTTCTTCTTTTTCACTTCGTTCCATCTGATTGGTTGCTGGATGTAAAGATTATCAAAAATAACCATAAAAATTTTCTGACTTTTAAGTATTTAAGACATTGTACGAAGCAAAAGCTTAATTAACCCCTGTAAGTCTTGTACTTTTGGGCAAGACGCCTTCCACATTGCATTTTCAATTCATTTCACTCAATTTCATCTGAAGGTCCTGACTTTTCAAAAGTCCCTTTCGATTTGCATACCTTTCTCTTCTATTTTCTTTTTCTTGACGTTCCAGTTTCCGATGCATCTGTGTAAATTTGAAGGTGGATCGAAGAGAACGCCCCCGACGATGACCTTCAAGGTCATGACCTTGAAGGGATTCAGTAATTTATTGCCCTTTTACACTTGTATGCAGGAATTTTCCGGCCTCAAATAAAATATAAAAATGTTTGAGTTTTCCAAAGTTTTGGCTGAAATTAATTTAAAAAAATGGGGAATAACAAGACGGGTCAGAATTAAGAACGGACGAAGAAAAGAGAAAGCGGAATTAACAGATTACGGGTCAGAATTAAGAACGGACGAAGAAAAGAGAAAGCGGAATTAACAGATTAAGCAGGAGCAGTTGATTTGTTGCGAGCATATCCAACAAATAAAGCAATTGAAAAATCATGATTTGGAAGTAGAAACGAAAAGGATCTAAAAGGACTGACTGAAGAAAGAGGCTAGAGAATGAAGAAAGGAGTGAAGAAAGGAGTGTGACTTGCGACCACCAACTAAATTTAATAATTCTGCATTTTCACATTTTTTTGACATTCTTTAATAATTCTGTTTTTTTGAAATCTTAATTCATTTTGGACTTAGTATTTAAGTACAAGCGCGTATTAACAATTTTTTTTTCTGTTCAAAATCCCACGCTGTTTTATGTTTTTACTATTTTATTAACTATTGTTGGCTATAAGTATTTTTAAATAATTTCATCCCCACCCAACAAAGAAAACGACAGTTTTTCCGTTCACCTGTTTTATTAACTCAAAAGAAGCGAAGGTCAGTTTTACATTACGATTTTTACAACATTTACAAGTGGTAGGTATTCAAGTATTGAGCTGATTGGTCATCATCAGAGGGGGGCCTCAAAGGAAATAGCTGTAGGGTGACGCGCCATAGCCGTAGTATCCGCTGTAGGGGAATCCAGTGTATCCGGTGTAGGCAGTCGGAAGACCGCTGTAGAAGAATTGGGGTTTGGGTGCAGCCAAGGCGACGGCCAAAAGGCAGGCAATCAACAACAACTACAGAAAACAAAAAATTAGCTGACACAATTGTAGGTCACAAAATTGACCAGGTTGATATGCCTAAACCGTTGGTTAAACATGTTTAAAAAATAGCAAAAATAGTTCTTACCAATTTGAACATTTTGAAGGAGTTGGTCGATTTGTCTTCGCAAACAAACTATGTTTTGGCTTTGGGACCGGAGGGTTTATATAGTCGGGTTTTGGGCGTGGATCCCGTGCGCGAAAAAAAAATTCGCAAAAACTCAATTAAATTCGCACGAACCGTAACTCATTCTATGTCGGTTAATTTGCATTCAGTGCGGACCTTAATTAGAAGCGTAAGCGCGAATGCAAACTGGTATTATTATAATAATGGCTCTTTGTTCGCGAACGCCCGATTTTTTCGTGCGCTCCGCGTTTGGATGCAGCCAAGAAGTCCGGAATCCGATACGGTTTCCGGTACACCATCATTGTTTCCGTTTGCGACTTCTACTTCCCTTAAACTTTTTATTTCCACTCTTTGACATTACAAACGTATTTGTTCGTTTTTTCCTCTTTGTTGTCAATCCTAAAATTTTTAAATGATTTTCAAATCATTTGTAAGTTGATTATAAAAAGCTTGGATCAAGATTGATTAGCAGAGATCGGAATCACATATTTCGACGTCACGATCCGAGCAGGTTACTCCATCTCCCGTTATCATAGCGCTCTGCGTAAACTAACTTTGAACTAATCGCGCTCGCCAAATTGTTTTCGAAAATTAATGCGCAATAAAAGACATTTAAAATTAATTTTTCCTACCAGTCACGCAACAGATTGTTTATTTTTTTCTTGATGACGTCAAAATACGCGATTCCGATCTTTATTGATTAGAATTTCCAAGTTCTCAAGTTTAACATTTTTTTTTTAATTCAAGTCGGACGGTTACAAAACAAAATATTAAAAAGAAAAGAATATTGTACATTTTATACAGACGAATCTAGTTGGCATGGTTTTAAAAGAAAAAAAAATTCCTTTTCACATCCTCAAGAAATAATTTAATTAATTTTGTCTCTCTGTCATAAATGAGTTGCTTATTCTCTTCTTGATGACGTCAAAATATGCGATTTCGATGTTTATTGCTCAGAATTTTCGTGTTTTCAAGTTTGATATTTTTTTAAATTTAAGTCGAGCGGTTATATAACAAAAGATTAAAAAAAAAAGAATATCGTATGTACGTTTTATGCAGAGGAATGTAGTTGGCACGGTTTTAAAGGGAAAACATTTTCTTTTTCACATTCTTATGAAATAATTTATTGCTTTGTGGGTCCACAGTCTTGAGCGGTAAGTAATTACGAACTTTAATATTTTCTTCCATCTTCAGTCTACCTTCAATTCTTGAATTCTCTTTCTTCCAGTTCCTATGACATCTTCTCTCCTCCTTCTGGCAGATTTCAACTTTTCCAATAGTTTCGATAGCTTTGGATGGCCGGAGTTTCTTGGATTGAGTTACATTTACAAATCCCTTCTTCCGTTCATGCTTAGTACTTCTTCGGTTCTTGAATCTTCTTTCTCTCGAATCCCTATCACATATCTTCTCTCAATTTTTCATATTTCTGGCAATATTTTTATTAATTATTCTCTTAGGTACTTTTCAAAACACTTTCAGGAGTTTCGATGCCTTTCGATGGCGTTAGTTTCGTGAATTGATTTTTACTTATAAATCTCTTGATGAATTGAAACGCCTTTCCTACATGCCTACTATTTCTTCGATTCGCGAATTCTTTTTCTGGAGAATATCCAATGACATTTCTTTCACCAAATCCTCACCCCTCCTTTTGGTATTTTTCAGAAAGCAATATCTTACTAATTACTATTTTACCCTCTCAACCAAAACGGAAATTTGATTATTCTCCTGCAAACCTACTATTTTATAATTTTTAAATATCTGATAGATTTCTAGAGGAAATAATTTCTTATTTGTTACTTCATGCAAAGGTGAAAACCAAATTCCGATATAAAAGGATTTCGAAAGCAAATAAGTAGGACAAGACCGTATTTACGAAACTTGATCAAAACAAAAAAGATGAAAATGGAAAAGGAAACTAATTGAATTGAAATAAAAACTAACAACAAACTATCTACCAAGAAGTAAAAAAATCATTAAAAAATTTGTGACAAATCGTTTTTGATTTTGTGAAAACTCGAGCAGCCTCTGAACAGCTGTTTCAGCCCTATTTTGGGCTTCTTCAGCAGAAACGTAGCTCGAAATTCCCACTGCAAACCAAAAACGACTTGACCAATTTATTCGCAAATGCGATGTAATTAGTGGTACGATCGCGATCGTATGATGTCGCTGTTTTATCTAAAAAAATCTTTAACCATGATTGGACTAAATAAAAAATCAGCGTTAAATCGAGAAAGGAATGGTTAAATTGCAACAGCAACAAAATATAAAATAAAACGGTCACCGTAGAAAAGAAGACGGAAATAGATCGAAATATTATTTACAAGAGACACACCCCCACATTTAATAATAATAATAATAATAATAATAATAATAATAATAATAATAATAATAATAATAATAATAATAATAATAATAATAATAATAGACTTTTATTAATTACTAACAAAGCGACAGTTAATGAAACAACTTACAAGGTGTTCCTTAAATGGTACTTCTTGGGTTAAGGTGGAAACGTGTTGTTTTATTTTTTCTGTTCGTATTTCATCTTTGTTCGCAAAAGACAGCGCTTCGAAAGAGCCACTCCCCGCTCTTGTTTGTATCGGGGAAACGAGAATTCATTCACAGAGACGCGCCCAGCAAATAAACACAGTTGTCGTAGGTGGTTCTGGTACCCATAACGATTACGATTAGGGTTGGCCACGCGCCCAACTTTTGGTAGGGCAGTCTAAATAAAAGACTTTTGCGCCTAAAGCTAAGCTATACATAAAAAAGTTTATATATGTTTGAATGCTTAACTAAAAATATTTAAAGTCGTGTCATCACATACAGGATGTTGCATTAAAAGTCTTCTCTCTTTTGAGCTGTTAGGTGCACCCACCCTGTACATTATAGTTATTTAAAAATGTATTTTTACTGAATTGAAGTTTACATTTTTAACTCATGTTGGAATGAATTTAAAAATTTTCCCTGCAAAGTTATCAGGCCCTGTACACATTGTCTTATCTCGTTGTCCTACTTTGAATTTTTTATAAGCTGGCAGCCCTAATTACCATATTCATCTTTATGTTTATAGTTGTACGCATGAATTTTAAGTATCAAGGCCGCAATTTTTGAATGCCTTTAAGACTTTAACATTTTCTCTGCATTTTTTTTGAGTGAAGAAATTAGGGCCTGATACACTACCCTGAAGTACTAAAGTTCTCCATTACTTAAAGATTTTTTTTTAATTTTGTGAGGTGTTTTATGTTTGTTGCACATTATTTTGTCGTTACAGAATTTTGCATTCTTCTAAAAGTCTTCTGAAGTTTCAAAATGATTAATAATTAAGTCTGCAGCTTTAATTTTCTATTATTTTAAGCGAAAATCTTTTATGAAGCCCTTTTTTCTGAAGTTTCAAAATGATTAATAATTAAGTCTGCAGCCTCAATTTTCTATTATTTTAAGCGAAAATCTTTTATGAAGCCCTTTTTTCTTTTATTATTTATTGCAGCAACGGTACAATTTTTATTCTAAGTTTTGTGTTTCGTGTCATTCTATTTTTTCACTTTATTTTGTTTTTTTTTTTATCGGCTTCACGTTTTTATTTTTATTTCCTTGTTTGTTATTCTAATTTAGTCGCGTTTTATTTTCCGATATTTTGCTCCCTTGCTTCCATCAAGCATTTCTTAATTAATTAAAATTTTCTTATTTCGGTCCTATGACAAAAAGTAGTTTGACGTTCAATTTGCAGTTTGAAGCGCACTGAAAAATGTTGATAATTGGATCATCTTGGAATCATTTTTGCATAATGTTGGCAACGGCCCTTAATAAGTTACCTTCTTCAGGTCTTCTTTGAAAAAACAGAAAAACTGATTTACTTTTGTAAAACTATGTGCACCAAAAAGTTGAAGGAAACAAAATTAATACGAGGTGGTTGGAAATTTGGAAATAATTTCCAAGTCAATGCTCAGCCGGTAATATACTTAAAGGTCACCAAAAAAAAACGTGATTAGAGAAGCGAACAAGTTAAATAAAAAAAAAAAAAAACTCCAGCGCATTAAAGGAAATGGCATCAAATTTGCAATCTCTGAAAACGTCTCGTCGTGTGCATCTCAAGCACGCATTAACAACAAACAGTAAACAATTCAAATGCATTCGCTCGGTTGTACTTCGCAGTTTCATTTCCTTGTCTGCATGCATAAATTAAGAGCATTTGAATAGCTGCATAAATTTGTAGAGCACTTGCGAATTCTTTTTTTGCGCGCTTCAAAGCGGGGCCCCACGCCCAAAAATTCGCTCGTATATAAGCACCCCGGGCTCCCGAAACAAATCATAGTTTGCTCGTGTGCAGAACAAGCAAAACAGAAGAAACAAAAATGTTCAAATTGGTAAGAAAGAAAATCCAACCCCCAAAGGGTGGATTTTGACTGAAGGTTGGACTTAACCTCTTAACTTTTAACACGAGTTCAACCTTCGGTCCTTAGTCACATTTTGAATTACTACTTTTTCTTCTTATAGTTGGTACTCGCCTGCCTTTTGGCTTTCGCCTTCGCCGCCCCCAAGCCCCAATTCGGCACGTACTTCGGAGCGTACACCCCAGCTGCATACACCGCCGCCTATTCCGGTTTCACCCCCTACGCATCGTCCTACTACGGATTGGGCATTTCCCCCTATGGATATTACCTCTGAGCTAATTACACCCGGCTACCAAACTCCAGGATTCAACTTTTGACGGCTTCTGAAAACCATGAACGTGTACCTAATAGTAAATTTTACTTGGGAATAAAATTGTTCTAGACAAAGCTTCTTTCATTCACCTTTTCCAAATCGATTTGGTCTGTACGATTTGAACTAATTTGGTATGAGATTGATTCGATTTATACTATTTGGATGGGTTTGGTATGAGATTGGTATGAAAAAGTGGGGAAAATCTATGTGGTTTGTGCTATTTCAACGAATTTGGCATGAGATTGATTTGATTTCTACGATTTTGAAAGGATTTTGTATGTGATTGGTAAGGAAAAGTGGGAAATCGATGTGGTTTCTACTATTTGAACGGATCTGGTATATGATTATTGTGGGAAAGTGGGAAATCGATGTGGTCTGTACTATTTGAACGAATTTGGTATGAGATTGATTTGGCTTCTACTACTTCAACGGATTTAGTCTGAGATTGGTATGGGGAAGTGTTTCGTAAGGGTGACTATTGGTCCAAAGCAAAATGTTTGAAATTCGAAATTATCTTCTATGGTTAGGTTTGCAAAATTGTTCCATATTTACTGAA
Source organism: Prosopocoilus inquinatus (assembly GCA_036172665.1). NCBI lineage: Eukaryota > Metazoa > Arthropoda > Insecta > Coleoptera > Lucanidae > Prosopocoilus > Prosopocoilus inquinatus. The sequence continues at coordinate 9,405,622 of CM069873.1, forward strand.
AATACAAAGGAAATCTCCTCTGTGAAATTTTCGAAAGGAATACCTGCACAGAAATTGGTGCAATTGGTCCATTGTAAAATTCTTGAGTGTACAGATAAAGCCAAATGGAGATTAAAATATTGGTGTTGGTAACAGCTTGACATCTTCTTCTACCGAGAAAGACAAAAATTCCCTAAAGAAGATGAATGCAGCAAGGAAGATAATCGGCTGGATCAGAACAAATTGCATTTAAATCTGAACTTTGTTTCTCAGTTCCTCCATCAAAACACAGGCCGTTTAAACGAGACAGAGTTTCATTAATTAAAAAAAAAAGAAAGTGAATGGTTAGGAAATAGTGTGACAGTTTCCTAAAAAATTCCCCAAAACCAATTTGAAAAAAATTCAACGTTCAACCGTGGGAAACAAATTGGAAAATCGATTTCTGGCCTTGTTTCTACAAACCGGAACGCTACTAACAAAGAAAATCGAGATCTAACTTTGTATGGATTGTTTTTAAAAGAATTGGGGACAAAGAGGGGATGATAATTGGGTTTTTCAACCCCCATCCACAGGTATTTACACTTAGTTTCTCTCAAGAAGGGGATGTTTTCACTCAGTATAAGAACTAGGTTTACTGATTTACTTAAAAAGAATGACAACCTCTTCTGATTTTTAAGGAAACCATTCTTTATTTCGTGTTAGTAGTTCTGGGTTAGACAAAGAAATCAAGGTCAAGTCAAGCTTGACAACTCAAAAGAAAAAATAAGATATTGAGATCGATAGGGGTCCAATACATTACGAAAAGATTTTCGGATTTTACAAAAAGAATTACTTGCTAATTTTATTAAGAAAACAGAAAATAATTGCCTTCTGCAGTTGATGGGAACTGAAACTATGGTGGATCCATTTGAAATCGTAATGATTAAGATTACTTGTCAACGGAAACCACGGAAGATTAAATTTGGATCTCAATGAAATGCTTTCTCTTCATTATTACGCAAGGTCTTGCAGGCGTTTACTTTTTCTAGTTCGAGGAAATTGTACAGCCTTTTCTGGTTTCTCGACGAAGATCAGATAACGTTGCCTCTGATGTATCACGCGAAACTCAATTATTATGCTCACCATGCGTAAATGCCATATTCTGAACACGAATTAAATTTAAGTTCTGCTTAAAATATTTGTGCAACTGGGCTTTACACAAATGGGAAGCTATAGAGAGGAACATGCGTCTCAGCTTGAAGAGCTCAGACGAACACTAAACCAATTTTTTACCCTCTCGGGTCGTGGTGGCTCAGTTTTTTAAATTTTTTAACTTGACAGGGAAATCTAATAGAGTGTTGAATATTGACCACCAAGGGATCGACGAAATTTTAAAAAAGCTCGATGGACCTGTAGGGGTCGTTTGGGGGTCAAAGAACATTAGGGCATTTTCTGGTAGTCGACGAATTATTAACATTAAAGTCAACTAAATAAAATCTGTTTATTGTATTATTCTGGTTATCCTAACAACTCAAACCCTTTCATTTTTATATTTTCAAAATAATTATTTAACGAACAAAAACTAAAAAAATCAATTCGATTGAAATACGTAGTTACGTAGTTACAGTTTTGGCCCAGAGATGGTGGTGTGAATGATTATTATCGCACTTTAAACAGTACCCTAAATGGTTCACTACAATACATTTAGTTTCTTGAACCTCCTATTTCTTCTTCTTAGCTTTTCGTTTCCTTCAAACAAATGTAAAGACGGATGGCCAAATTATTACCGAAAACGTCAACGCGAATACGATATCCTGTTGCTTGCAATTAGAATAAAACAGCTTTCATTCTTTTCGTCAAGAGATGGCGCTCAGAATAAATTCCTTCGCGTCTTTTATTTTAGCTCCGCGATTTACTTTTGAAATTAGAGCGGAAGTTAAAAAGCAGGGTCTTCCTGAAGACCAAATGCTAATGAGGGAAATTCTATTTAAATTATTTTCCCTAGAAACCCCTTCAAGGTAACATAAGTGAGTGTGCGCGCATGTTTGTACATGCAGAGAAAACCAGCCTCGATACCCAGAATCTAATCGACGACCCCTCAGGGCATCCCAGAGTCTCTGTTACTACGTTCTGCCTGAAGAGGTATAGTAATTATTATATAAATTAGGTTGTCTCTTATTCATTATTTATTATTTTTACTTTTATATTTTTTATTTTGTAACTGTTTACTTTTTTTTGTATCAATTTAAATTAGTGCTTATAAAATCCATAGTAACACATGAGGGATTTTATTTGTTGTGCAGTTTCTGAGCCAAGAATCACGCCCCTCTTGAAAATCAAGCCGTGAAAGTAAATAAACTGAGTAATAACCATGAGAATAGAATTTCTAATCCAACTTTTATTTTTCTTAAATGGGCCCGTTGCGCCTGCTTGTACTGTTAAATTAATTTTCTTAATACCTTGGATATTCCCATAAAATGGCATAACGTGTTATTTTGATTTTTCTGAAGCCATAATGTATTTTGGCCTTCATACCAATGAAATTCTGAAGTTTCTGGAGTTACAATTTAAATCACTTTGATTAACACCAATTTCTCAGAATTGTTTATTGCTTTTTCGATAATTTTCCTTTTCATTTCCATACAATCACTGTCGGTGGTAATAATAAAGTTGTCAAATTTTTTATTTACTTTTTAACCAAATATATCAATCATTCTATTGAATGTAAAATTAGTAGAATGACTTGTATGTACCTACATACTATGTTTTGATTACTTCAATTTTTTTTTATTTCTAAATTTAACCACCATTCAGTAAACCATGCTCCCAACATCCGCTCCCGTTTTTTTCTCCGCATTCCTATGCAAAACGAAGAAGTTTTTTTTTTATTTCTCGGCTCGGGGTCTCGCCTAATCCAGTTCGGCGAGCGCCTGAAATTTCTCGACGAGCGATTTGCAGAATTTGTGCAAAAAGCTGGGTTTTTAGAAGAAAAAAAAAACTGGTTGGATGGCGACCTTGATATTGAAAAACGAACGAAGGCGATTCAAGTGCAGCAGGAATCGGAAAGATTGATTTCGTTTAAAAGGTTGGGACGATTAAAGCGATTTCAAGAAATAAATGTCTGCATGTATAACAAGAACGTTTTATTAATAGCTGTGGTACGAATGAAGGTCGACGAATTATAGTTTATGACTTTATGAAAGCGAGAAAGAAAGAGAAGGAAGTTGGTGTTTAAAGGAGGAAAGAAAGAAGTTCTTCAGAACGAGCCCAGAAAAATTTTGTTCGTACGTACGTACAGTCGGGGGCATTCAATTTTGGTCATCACAGCCAATCGAAACGTCAGTTTTAATGTCAGAAATTAAAAAATAAATTCAAACACCCTGTCTTTTACTAAGAATGCGTTTAAAATAAATTTCGACATCAATCTTCTTCTTTTCAACAAAATATAAATCAGGAGCCCATCTTTGACACTCAATGACGACCAAAATTTTTCACTCACGACTGTACAATGTTATTATTTACGAAATTACATAAGAGACTTCATTTCCTTTGTTTTCCTTTAATGTTTGACAGTTTTGCGCGAAATTGTTTGCCAAATGTGTAGTAAGAGTTTGCATACAGAAGTCTGCTTCAATTATTCGCATGTAAACGACGAGCTTTAAAATTCCTGCACAAATTTATCATGTAATTTAAGTTAAAATTTTGTGTTAATTTGCTATGCAGTGTAAGTCGTAAAATGCTGGAAGAAAGAACGCGTGTCGAATGTTAACATTTCTTTGGCGAGGACGTCTTAAAATCGAATTGAATAAAATGTAAACAAATTAAGAAGAACCTTTCTGTTATTATTTTTGAACGTGTTTGCTCTGTCTTGGTGATGATTTGGAGTGCAGAGAGACGAAAGAAAGAATTGCCATATCCGATGTAGTATAATAAAAACAACGAGAAAGGTTAATTGAAAAAAATAAATTCTTAAGAAAATCACATTGGAAAATGAAATTGTGAAGAAGGGCATTAATTAATAAACGTAAATAAAAAAAACAGCAATTAAATTCGTAAGAAAACTGCGTTCAAAAATGATAACGAAAAATGAAGCTTTGCAGAAGAGGATAGGACGATTCGCCGTTGCCTATTTGCCATCGCCCATTCGCCATAGAATGAATCCTTCGCCGATTCTCCATAAAATCAATCTTTCGCCGATTAGCCATACAATCAATTCGACGCTTATTTTATTTGGCTAGATAAGTTTTAAAACTCTTTCTTTTTATTTTAGATATTCAAGTTTTACCAAGGAATTGAATAAAAATAAATATAAATATAAAAACAAAATAATATCTTAATTACAGAACGACCAATGCAAGACACAAAATAAATTAAGAACGGCTTGTTTCTGTTAATTTCGTAATTACGAAATGTAAGTAATATGGTAAACGATGAATTCATTTTCAATATGATGATAAACACCCTGTGATGTAAGAAATATTTCTTCGAAGGGGCAAGAAAGTAGAGTAAAATTGACGACCCCGAACGTTTTTTTAAAAAAATTGATCGATCTTCTTGAACCGGCGCGGCGCGGTGGCAAGTTTTGCCGACAGCGAATTATGGCTACGGCGAATCGGCGACGACCAATTGGCGACGGCAAATCGGCGACGGCAAATCGGCGACGGCGAATTGCCCTAGACCCCTGGAGAATGGAAGCAAATGAAAGAACGAAACAGGATATTATAGAAAATGCATTATGAAAATTTTAAGCTACGTAACGGCACCAACGCAAATAAGAATTGAACAATTGTGAAATTTGAAAATCTAGAATTGGTCGAACCATTCAGAAAAAAATGGAGAACGAAATATGAAAAGGAAAAAAGAAAAACAAGAAACGTAAAAATAAACAGAAGAGGTTCTTCTCCTGTCGACCAACACCAAATGTATTAATAACAGTAAAAAAAAAATAATTGAAAATCGAAAGAAGAAATTATATACTCTTATTATTAAGAAAAGTAATTTAAAGACGAAGAAAGAGTAAGACAAGAAAAATTTAAAATGAAATATGTTGGGTTGAAAACAAATATAAACAATTCTAAAGAGCACTTTTGTGTCATTGAAAAAAATTAAAGCAAGTAATAAACATGAAATTGTAAAAATATAAACAAATGTGTAAGATATGCAATCAAGTAAAAAAAAATTATCTATTCTGTTGTAGATAATGTAAAGCTGAATCAAAAAATTAAAAAAAGAAAGAAACGAAACTATCTGAGTAACTAGTACACCCCAGTTGGATGGAGTAAGGAACGAACAAGATTTTTAAACATTTTAAATAAAAAAAAAACTTTGCGAGTGAGCAGCAAACCCTAGCTGGAGTAAGGATAGAACATGTTTGGTTTTTATGAGCCCAGAAACGCGTTAAGAGTGCTTGAAAGTTCTGGAATTTTGTAGTTTTGGTGAAGGAGGTGGTGAATAAAAATAAGTTGCTTGGAGTAAGAAAAGAACAAGATTTTTAAACATTTTATATAAAAAGAAAACTTTTGTGAGTGAGCAGTACATCCTAGCTGGAATAAGAGTGTTTGAAAGTTCTGGAATTTTGGAGTTTTGGTGAAGCAGGTGGTGAACAAAAATAACTGTTTCGTAATCCCCCTTTTCCTTCCCCCCTGACTACTTGAAAATTCAAACTTACCCCTTCTTCTTATATTTGGGCAGGCCTCTTTAGATAGAAGACCATTTCTTGACCACCCCAAAAAGGTTTCTGGATAGGCCCACAAATTCGGTTATGGTTATAGCCAGATTAAAATAGAAATTAGATTAGTCAGACTTGTGTGCTTACGTTTGGAAACAAAAGCGAAACTGCTGACGCATCTAATGATAGATGGAAGCACTGAGGCTCTCTTCGATGGACCAAACTGGACAAAAAGTGAGGAGCTTCAAACAGGAGGCTGTTGTGATGTTGGGTAGGTAGGAAGAAGTAGTGAGAGGAAGTGGATAAGTTATAAATATGTGCAGATAAAAATAATAACAAAAGATAACAACAGTAACGAAGAGATGATTCGGAGATAGATTTAGGAGGCCACCCTCACCTTCTAACAGAATTTAGGAAAACGATTTTTTTTTACTTTTCTCATTTAAATTTTTTATGAGTGAAAGTGTCAAGCCAATGGCGTAGCGAGGGTTTGTTCCGAGGGGGTGCAAAATTCAAGCGTGCTCCTCATGGTTCGATTTCTTCAACAATAGTTAAAACAAGAATTTTTTGGGCTGCAGCTATTTATGATTCAATTGAAATTTTGATTCAATTTAAATTGTTCAAAGAATCGAAAGAGATCTTACATAAAAGAAGTAGGACAGTCTAAAACGGCCTTAACCTGAGGCAATCTAACAAAATCGAGAAACATTTGTATTTCTTTTTTTTTGTAATTTTTGGAATTAACTCGTAACATCTTCAACTATTGACCAACCGAACCAGACTTTCTTTCCTTCGATGTCGAATTCTTATTCCACGCAGCAGCAATTGTGCAACGACCACGCAAAGCAAACCGTCCATTTCACAAACCCGGCATCGTGCCCGACCTTACGCATAACAGCGGGGATTATTATCGCGCGACATAATGCATTTTTTAAGTCAGATGTTAATCAATTTTTTTTTCCACCCGCCTGTCCTCCGGTAGTTACGAAAAGCACGCCCCACCCCGAAGTGTTTTTACTATAAAAGCTCGGAGGCCCCAAGTGGCCAGCATAGTTTGTCCCAAGTCAAACGAGCATCACCACCACAACACATCAAACATGTTCAAGGCAGTAAGAAAATTATTATTATTTTTTTTTTAATCTTGATTTATTGTTATGTGTAGTTTTTAATTTTGTTGTTTTAATTTAATTTTTAGATCGTTTTCGTCGCCTTCTTGGCCCTTGCCGCTGCCACTCCAGTTCCGGAGCCTAAAGCTAAGCCAGGACTCATCGCCGCTGCCTACACCGCCCCGCTCGCAGCCGCCCCTGTAGTCTCCGCATACTCCGCACCGCTCGTATCTGCCGCCTATTCCGCCCCTGTAGTCTCGGCCTACTCTGCTCCCTACACTGCCCCCTTGGTCTCCGCTTACTCTGCGCCCCTGGCATACTCTGCGCCCCTCGTCTACGCCTAAAAGCCGCACCAAATCCAACTCCAGTCTGAATCCGTCCGAATTCTTGCAATGATCCAGCACAGCAAAAATTAATTTATTCAACATATTATTATGTCGTTGGCACCGTCTTAATGATTTTCGATTTTGGTTGTATGAATGTAATGTGTAATAAAGCGGCTTCGAAGTGGACTAAATCTTTTTCGTTTCAATTTTTATTTTTTGATTTATGTAGGTACTCACAATTAATTTTATTAATGAGTCGAGTTCAAAGTAAAATGGAAGAATTTTAGAATTTAATTCACGACACATGAATTCTGAGACGTCTTTAGGAAAATCAATAACAAAAAAAATACGGTTCAATTTTTAATTTAAAAAACTCAAGTTAATAACATGATTAATCGAGTTCAAAAGCAAAAATAAAATATAAAATATAATTCGAAAAAGCAAATGCATGAGATATACAGATTGTGACTGTTACCTCTGATTATCGAGTATACGAGAGAGCAATAAGGAGAGGAAATAATCTCACCCAGCAAGCATATGCTCTCTCCTTCTTATTGCTGTAACCAACAACATGTGGTACAACCTGTATCTATAAAAGAAATCAATTCTTTGAGGTTTCTGCTGTTGCTGTTCTTTTGTAGAAATTAAAAATGAACTGCTTGCTTAAACTTATCCGTAAATTCAACGCTAATTACAATTAGAAGAAAAAAAAAAAACAATTACAAACGCATGATATCAGAAAATCAAAAAAAAAAAACAAGAGAAGATATGGCTTGTAAATTACATTCAAAATAAATAAGTTTTGAGATTAAATTAAAATATTTTCTGAAACTAAAAATTAAGTTTTCACAAAAATGGATTATAATAAATGTAATAAAATCATACGCAAAACGATACTAGTTTCAAATGTGAATGTCACTGAACACATTAAACAGCGACAGCCTACGATCCCCTTTTGACCTGACATTGCAGTAGGATAGACAAATTGAAGCGGGTTTGCTACATAATAAGTCATCTCATGCAAGGCTATGCTTCTGCTGATGAAGCCCCAAATAGGTCCGAAACAGCTGCACAGAGGCTGCCCGAAGGATTCACAGCAATCAAAAACGATTTGCAACAAAATTTTGTAAATGTCACTGTTAAGTTGAGACACATCTTTAATTGTGACGCCTCAAGTTAAAAAATTAACAGTTACTCACTCTTCATAAGAAAATTACGAGTGAATAATAAGAAAAAAAATAATAACATCCTTACATACACTGCTTTTTTTCAACTGTGGCCAAAGGGATTAAGAGCTAAAAATTTTTTCCTCGTGTTAACTTATGTTCTGCTCAAAATTTTAAGCTAATTTAAGTTTCCAATAATCAATTACAAAATTTATTACAAACTACACATTACCAGAATAACAGATGAATCTTTAAATTAATTATTTTAGGACCGTTTTCATAATCAGACTTTAAATTTAAAGTTACACTAATCTAAAAAAAGTACATTTGTTTCCTTATACTTAAAGTGACTTTAAATTAAAGTTTCCTTAAAGTCTGATTATGAAAATGGCCGTTTTAATATTAAAAATAGAAATTTGTAATGTATCGAGTTAAAGAGGAATTACTCGCAGCTGTCTAAATGTCTGTCTGACGAATTAATTTTTGACTTTGACCTCCTCGATTCATATTTGGTCGTTAATACTTTCAACTTTACATATGAAAATAATTAAATTAATGACGCCCCTCCTATTTTGGTAATGTTTGTTTTGTAATAAATTATGTAATTGATTATTTGAAACAAAAATTTGCTTAAAGTTTTGAGCAGAAGAGAAGAGAGAGAAGTTAACATGAGGCAATATTTTCAGCACGTAAATTCCTATGGCCACAGTTAAAAAAAGCACTGTATATGATAGGTTTGGATATAACTGAAAAGCGTTCATAATTTTACTTTTTTGTATTAAAGCAAAAAGTAATCACGCCTAATTCAACGAGTATAACCGTACAAAGAAGAGTGAGTTCTTTGATTTTTAATATTAAGGGTGGGGTTGCAATCCATGCCATTTGTTACTTCGTGTGCACACTTATTGTTATTAGCTATACCTTTACAGCAACCCAAGTTTCGTCAACAGTATCGTCATCATGAGAAATTAGCATTCGATTCAACGAATCAAATAAGAAGTAAGGTACTTGAGTAGTTCCCTGTGGGACACCGTGCTTGACTTCTAGTGTAACGATCTACAACTCTAACCACTTGTTATTTTTCGGTTGTTTTTTTTTTCATTAAAGCACACTTAAAGCGTCTTAGTTCTTATTTAATTCATGATTAGTGACATGTTGAGAACCACCGGTGATTGATGAAAGGCTGGGGGAAAGTCAGAACAAAGTGGCTTTTGCAAAAGAATGAACTGTAGGGCAAGAAAACGGCGCGACAAATATAACTGTAGAATAATGAAACCGGAAGAGACAGTAAAAAGATTTATACATTCCGTTTTCTTTTAGTTTTTGCCCTTTAGACTTCTTATACTCCTTAAACCATCTTTTGATCGGTCTCCCTTTTTTCTTCTTTCCAACGGGACATCTACTTAGCACTACTATTTTTGGCAACTTTTTCTTGTTCAGTCTTTCTCATGTCTCATGTCCTATCCATCTTAATTATGCTGCTACGTTGAACGATGTTATGTTGGCCTCTTGATACAGCACTTCCAATTCTGCATTTTGGTTTCCTTTCTTCATCCATCTTGTGTATTTACTCTTAGTATTTTTTTTCCTCATCTTTACAGGGCATTTTCTTCTGCTTTCCTGAAAGTCTAAGCTCAAATATGCAGACCTTGTTTGGGAGGATCTCATAAAATCTGGTTTTCGTTTTTCGTGACGTGCACTTTGGTCTCCTTTTATTTCATTCTTCTTTGCAGCTTCCAGCTCGAAAATTCCTGCTTCCATTCCCATTTTGCTTATTATTTTCTTTAATTAGGTTTTCTTTTCTTTTTTCTAGATCGACCGCATATGTTGGACACTGAAGCTTACTATTGAATATAGTTGCTTCGGTGATTCTTCTAATTATACATTCAAGGACGAATTGAAAAGCGTAGTGTATACAGGGGGGGGCGGGCGATTTCCTTGCCTGAGCTCGTTTTCCTCCAAAATTCTATATATAGAGATATAGAAAATCAAATTTTGGGTATTTTAAATTTTAAAGGACTTCTAAATTTTAACAGCCTGTTAATAAGTTACAGAATGGTCCCTGTAGGAGCGTATTCTGTAACCCCTAGCCTACCCTGTATCAATACTGATATTTGATTAGTACATTCGCCTTGATAAGTTAATTTTTTAAATCACTGGCACTTAGTTGCGGCGTACCACAAGGTTCGACTCTGGGACCATCATCGTGTTTAATCTACGTTAACCATTTAGTTAAAGCCATAAGTATCACATTAATGCCAATGGTATGTACACAACCGTATCATACATTTATTGCAAAATGTACTTCTATTAATAAATAAGCGTGTGTTTTGTTTTTTATTATGAGGTCATTTATTTATACATAGGGGCCTATTCTGTATCAAAAACGTTAAGTTTAAAGGGCTGTTAAATTTTATGGCTACGGTAACCATAGAACTGTATTTTATATTTTAAAGGACCTCTAAATTTGAACAGCCCGTTAAAAAGTTACAGAAAACGCCCCATATTCTGCTTATTTTTTAATAATTGGTAGAGAGGGTGAAATCCCTGCTCAAATAGCAAATAATTTCAGATCATCTTGTACAAGGTCACTGTAAATATTAAATCCCGAGAATGTTTTAGCCGTTAAAAAATTACGCAAGAATTATTTAAAACAGCGTTTCTGAAACTTTTTGTGCCAATTATGCCTTTCGTACGGAAGAAATTCTGATTATCCAAGGGTTTACTTAAGGAAAATAACAGAACTTACTTCGTTAAGGGATGAAAACGGGCATTTGGGAAACGCAAATTTAAACTGTCCCTGAAGTATATGATTAAGAAGATAATGACTGAAGTTTTGTTACTCCTGACGAAGCAAGCCTTCGACCGATAGTGAAACGTTGGGTTCTGGTGCAGTTTCTTGAAGTGTCTGATCAAAATGAAAAAAGAAAAATACTTTAATGCAATAAGAAGGGGAAATGATCAGAAAATTATTTACGTTTAGTTGAAGCCTGCCAGTTAGGTCGAAACTAAGATAAAACAGCGACACCCTACGATCGCATTTTGACCTGACATTGCATAAGGATTGATAAATTGAAGCGGATTTGTTGCATAATAAGTCACCCCATGCAAGGCGGCCATGCTTGCTGCATAAGCATAATGAAAGTTTAAAAAAAAACTTGTTGCAAATCGTTTCTGATTGCAGTGAAACCCTCGAGCAGTCTCTGTACAGCTGCTTCAGCCCCATTTGGAGCTTCTTCAACAGAAACGTTTTTGGTTTGCAATTTCTGCTGAAGAAGTCCCAAATAGGGCTGAAACAGCTGTACAGAGATTGCTCGAGGGTTTCACTGCAATCAAAAACGATTTGCAACAATTTTTTTTATTATCACTAACATTAATTTTTTTGTACACACTGCCTTCTTTATTTTAATTAAAAAAAAATAAATGTACGCTTTTCACCATTGGAATTCATCTAATTTCTCTCAGATTTTTTTAAAAAAAGGAAATTCGAAATCTTTTAATTTTTCTATATGAAATCTGAGCCCCTTTATCTCTTCATTGTCCTTGACTTCTCGTTGACTCCAGTTTCCGCCCCGCCCCTCCCCTCCCGCGCCACCCTTCGAAAGTAATGAAGGTTTTTAATTGAAGACGACGAAATTAATTCCCGATTTCCACCTCAGTCCCATCAACGGGACGACACGCCGCATCAACGGACGAGGGGCGAAATCCACCCCAAATTAACAACGCCAAGGGCAAAGCACGGGTTCAACGTCCCATCCGTCGAACGAACGAATGACCGATCGTCCCTCGACGCCTAATTAAAACGTCCAACTTTCGCAACGCGGAAACAATACGCTTTGTTTTGGGGCGCGGAACGGAAAAGCTCCGAGCTTTCAGGATGTAAGTAATATCATCTCGCCAAAGCGAGGAGAGCTCACGTGGCTTTCATCAATTAATTATTGCTGTTGGGACATTTGCATTAAAGTTTGGCGGAGTGGTCCGGATTAGAAATGCCTACCGGATCTTGGTGCGTGCGCACTTGATATTTTCATAAGTAACTTTGTTGTTATCTCGGTTGGCATTGATTTATATTTAATTCGGCTAAATGTTATTAGGTGCTGCTGATTTGCATAACATCGTATTAAATATTTTTTTTTTGAACGTCTGATACATCGCGATTAAGGACTGTCGCTAATATTAAAGTCGTTTAATTGACTGATTGACATAATTAACTTTTCTATTATTTAATCGACTGTATACGACATCAATACGAATTAAATTATTAAATTGAATTATTAATATAAATATAACGAATCACCAATTACACTTATCGAAAAGTGTTATTCCTTCCTTCATTTTGACACTTTTTCTCAATGTAACACTTTGGACTTGAAGCTGCAACTTGAAGTTTGATTATTTCTTTATATTTCCATTTAATGCGGCAGATTAATGCACACCATTTAGGCATACATAGAGCTGAAACTTTTTCATTTGCCTCTGTTACCAGCTAGATCTTCTCGCAAGTCTAAATGATTATTTCTCGTCAATCAATCACTTTGGATTTGAAGCCGCAGATTGATGTTGATACTTCGTCGAAGTTTGACCATTTCTTTGCATTTCAGTCTGTTACAACAACTAAAAATTACTTACTTAGGATTTTCCCATTTGTATCTATTCCTTCTCCAGTTCCCAATACAGTACTCTCACAGTTCCTCCTCCATCGCGTCTCTTCCGGGCTTCCCTCTACTTTTTCTTCCATCTGGTCTTCTCCGGGCTACCTTCTTACATCCTTCTTGTTTTTCCCCAAAAAGTTTGCACAATTCTGAATTTCCTTGTCTTTTCCTATCATGTTCTACACTTTTTTCTTTCTTAATATCTTCTCCTTCTTCCAGATTTGAAGCCGCAGATTGACGTTGACATTTCGTCGAAGTTTGACCATTTCTTTGCATTTCAGTCTGTTACAACAACTAAAAATTAGTTACTTAGGACTTTCCCAATTGTATCCATTCCTCTCCCCAGTTCCCAATTCAGTACTCTCACAGTTCCTCCTCCATCGCGTCTCTCCCAGGCTTCCCTCTAGTTTTTCTTCCATCTGGTCTTCTCCAGGCTACCTTCTTACATCCTTCTTGTTTTTCCCCAAAAAGTTTGCACAATTCTGAATCTTCTCGTCTTTTCCTATCATGTTCTATACTTTTTTCTTTCTTAATATCTTCTCCTTCTTCCAGATTTGAAGTCGCATATTGATGTTGACATTTCGTCGAAGTTTCACCATTTCTTTGCATTTCAGTCTGTTACAACAACTAAAAATTAGTTACTTAGGATTTTCCCAATTGTTATCCATTCCTCTCCCCAGTTCCCAATTCAGTACTCTCACAGTTCCTCCTCCATCGCTTCTCTCCTAGGCTTCTCTCTAGTTTTTCTTCCATTCGGTCTTCTCTAGGCTACCTTCTTACATCCCTCTTGTTTTTCCCCAAAAAAGTTTGCGCACAGCTCTGAATTTTCTCGTCTTTTCGTATCATGTCCTATACTTTTTTTCTTTCTTAATATCTTCTCCTTCTTCCAGATTTGAAGCCGCATATTGATGTTGACATTTCGTCGAAGTTTGACCATTTCTTTGCATTTCAGTCTGTTACAACAACTAAAAATTAGTTACTTAGGACTTTCCCATTTGTATCTATTCCTCTCCCCAGTTCCCAATTCAGTACTCTCACAGTTCCTCCTCCATCGCGTCTCTCCCAGGCTTCCCTCTATTTTTTCTTCCATTCGGTCTTCTCTAGGCTACCTTCTTACATCCTTCTTGTTTTTCCCCAAAAAGTTTGCACAATTCTAAATTTCCTCGTCTTTTCCTATCATGTTCTATACTTTTCTCTTTTTTAATATCTTCTCCTTCTTCCAGATTTCTAGTTTCTGCTGGTTTCGGGGTTTATAATCCCAATATCCTTGCATTCGTAAGTTATAGTTGGATTACAAAGCCTTGATTTTGTGTTCCTCCCTCCTTCTTTTGATTAAAAAACTCCATTCATTTTATAAATTGTGAAATTTTGCTGTTTGTCGTTATTCTTCCATCTGGTCCTCTTGCTTTTCCCCAAACAGTCTGTACAATTGAGAATTTGTTCTCTTTCCTGGCCACTTTTATTGTTTTTTTCCACTGTAAATCTTTCTCATTGTTTTTCTCTTCAAGATTTCGAAATTCCCGTTGATTTTTGCGATTCATAACCCAAATAAGTTAAAGTTGGTCGTGAACCTGACTCATCCCATCCACTGACCACTTCCTTTCGTTAAAAAAAAATTGTTAAATTAAAATTTTGTTGTTTGACGGTTCTTTCAAAACGTTTCATAAATCTCTGCGAATTTTGTTTTTTTTTTCTAATTCAAATGAATTGAAGTCACACCATCAGCAAGAAGTATGGAAGAAAAAAAAACAATTTTTGGCTGTATTGAACGACGTTCCTTCTCCGTTTACCTTTTCGACCTTGACCTTTCTAATTTCTTTTTGACAGTGACCTTGACTTAATGACTCGCATTTCGAACTCCTTACTTCTACCAGGATTTCTCTTAAACGATTGTGACTCTTTTAAATCGTCGTTTTTATTACTTTGATTCATTTGTAGTGGATTGCTTAACTCGGTTCCACGTCGCCAAAAGCGTCCTTGAAATGAATAATGACAGCAGGTAGGTTAGAATATTGTAATACGTCGGACGTTTTGGACACTACCATGGCAACGCGGACGATGAATGCACACACTATTTATCCCAGCTCGTATTAGGTACACGATCAGTGGAAATTATTAACTGGTCTTTGCCATGCGTAACCATGGCAAACCCCAAAGGGTCCTATAAGTATAAATATTATTGGTATTCGCTGCTGTCAATTAAAAAGTCTGTTTTAACTTAAAAAAAATTCTCCAGCTGTTAGTTTGCTTTTCCTAAAGTACCTTTGATAGTAAGTATTTTTTTATATGTTCTTTATAATTATTGTTTTATCAAAATCTCCAATATGTACCCTCTAACATAGTAATTCCACTGTAATTTTTGCAATCCATTTTATTCCCCCACTGTTGGGGGAATTAAACTTTATCGGTCTGTATATTGAAATCGAAACATTTCAGAGGCTACATGTTTACATGAACTTTTTTATTTAAAATCGGGCCAGGAATCACTCCTTCAATTTTCCTGCAATCATGAAGTTACACCCTGTATATTTAATGTTTGAATGATTTTTTTTGTAAATTTTTGCAAAGTCAATTTGTAAATTCGTCGCCGAAATTAAAAATTATTAAGTAAACTGAAAAACCAAAACGATTGAAGTGTTTTGCATTTATAAATATTAATGTAATTATGTTTTATTACATAATCCAATAAGTTCGATCCTTGAACGTCCAAAATGAGGTCAGTTCTATTTTGATTATGCTTGAACTTGTTTACGTCTGTATCTGATTAAGGAATTACATTAATATATTAAATTAATTTTATATAATTTAAATTTATTTTTTATAAAATCATAAATTTTAATTCTAATTTTTTTTTTCTTTTATGTTTGTAAAGCATTCTTCTGTTTACGCATTTAATTACACTTCATGGTTTGCAGGCGATTAGACACTTGCTTTTGTTAAAGCCCAAAAATGAGTTGTCAAAAAATGCTTTGCAATTTTTATCAGCAGATAAAAGATCTTAGTGATTGCAAAGACTAAACAACACCCCATTTTTCTATCTAATTTCTCTAATTTTCGTCTCTCTTGTTTCTTGTTGTTAATCTGTTTGAAAATTCATTACTTAATTTAAAATTTCCTAGAAGTATAGCGGTGGACAACGCTAATGCAACGTAAATATATTTGCCGACTTTTAAATAAATAAGCGGTAAGATAATTTTTAATAATTTCTTTTTTAAATAAACCGCCCCCTTCTTAATGTCAAAAAATATAAAGAGTATCTGAAGCATTTAATTAATTAAAATTAATTTAATTACTTTCCCTTACTCAACCCATTTTATTTTTCTTTACAATTGAAACCAATAATATTTTCTTTATTATCACTTCATCACTTTCTCCTGTCAACAACACGCAAGGCAAAAAAAAACCAAAAAATTAATTGATGTTAGTTTTATTGCAGGACAACAATTTTGGGAAGAAACGTTTGAGCAAAAAGGAAATAATAAGTATACGTGTACGTTGTTAAAGGCAAATAGGGGATGTTGGGTTGGAGCAGATCAACCAAGGACAGCAGGGCCGAACTTGGCAGTGTACAGGGCACCACCATATCCAGGTACGACGGGTAATCCAGCGCTGTAAGCCAAAGGTGCCCCGACGTACGGAGATGAGTAGACCAAAGCGGGTTTGGGAGCTGGAGCCGGCTCTGGATCAGCGGCGGCGAGGGCCAAGAGGGCGGCAAATACGACCTGTAAACAAGAAGACACTGAAGAATAATCCACCTTACGATGCACACTTCTTTTTTTCTGAGGGGGGAGCGAACCCTTACCACTTTGAGCATTTTTCGGCTGGATTTGATCACTTGTATCAAACTATGGTCCTGTAAGGCAGACAGGCTGGTTTATATAGTTCAAACCGGCGGGTTTTTTGTGCATTCGGGCGTGGTTGGTGCTCTGCAAAAAGAGCATTACAATAACTAATTTAAGCAAATGTCGCCGCTGACTAATATTTAAATTAGGACGGATTTGCAATCGGCATGTCCTGGACAATACCAATCAGTGATTCGATGATCCTCGAATTACCTGTGAGGAAAATTTTGTTACATAATAACACCCGAAATATTATTAAAAGAGTCGTTCAAAGCACATTGTTTTATTATTTTTATTATTATTTTTTTTTTTGTTGAATAACATTACAGGCTTTCTTCTTTTGATTTCTCCCTTTCGTCGCTTAAGTTTCCCAATTTGTTAAATCACTTTCCAGTTTCTGAAATGTCAGGTCGTATCACAAACAGGAAGGTCATTTAATAAATTGGGAAACCTAATTGACAAAAGGCGAAAACCAAAAGAAAAAGTCTGTAACCTTCTATTGCCTTTTCTGTATGTTTTTGCTTGTTTTTCTTTTTGTATGTTCATTTTTTGACGTCTTCTTTCGGTTTGTACAATATGGTCCTTCATTCTCTAATTTGGTCCTTCATTCTAAAATTGGGTCCTTCATTCTTTAATTTGGTCCTTCACTCTTTAAACGTCCAAACTACTACACTCAGCGGATTTTTGTTTAATTTTGATTTCTGGCCTTCAAATTTCCCCCCCATCGTGTTATTCTTTCCAAAAATCGCATATTATAGAAAACCCATTTCAATATCGTTGATATTTTTGATTTCTGACTTGAGTTGAAACTGCTTTAATCTTATTTGTTCTATCGACATTTCCTTTAACCTTATTTGTTCTGTCGACGTTTCGTCCTCGAATACATTGGATCTCTTCAGTATTGATATTCTTGCTGTGCTGATTAATTCAACTGTTGCCAGAGCACTATGGGATTTTCGGTTTTCTCTCGGAAAAATGTATTGGCAACCATTGGGCAGACTCTGTACGTCGTGTGCTAAAGTAATCGTTTATTATGACACACCATGAGATGTTTGTATAGATAAATATTAAAACAAAATAAACAGACAAAAGTGAAAATAATGGTTCCAGAAAGAAAGATTTCGAAAGCAAGAATTCGAAAGCAAATGGCGAAGTAGCCTGTTACAGTTGCCTTTGCAATCTCGTTGACTTCGTCCGTGTTGGTTCACATACTCTGCTCTGTGAAGCCGGCGCTATCTATTAGTTCTTTACTCTAGAGATCGCACGCGGAGGCATGCGTGTTCATTCCGAGATTATTTTCCTAATTACCGATGGCTGGTTTTCGCACGTGGTACTCTCGTTCTCGCGCCACAGGCAGCCATTGCGGCATCCCATTCATACTTGGACAAACAGTCAAGAGTCCAATTGTGTTTTGGATTCATTTGAATAATTTAAGTTTGGAGAGTTATTTGTCCATGAAATACGGTTTTAAAAGCACTCTTGTGACGCTAGCGCATTTCCGTGCATTATTAAGAAACCTGTGGAAGTTACAGACAGGTAAAGCCAATTGCACAGTGTGTAGTAACGTCTTTTTTTGCATTTCGACCGCGTTTATTGCCGGTACTTCCTCCGCCGACTACGTGACGAAGTCTTGCGTATCCAATTCAAGTTACCGTGCAAGTTTTAAGGCAACGAACAAAACATGGTCATCGTGTCAACCGTTGCAACACCTGACGACGGGCAAGATCGTCACCGCAAGCGATTTAAAATTTACCTTGGAGTGACGTCATAATTGACGATATGCAACGTGCCCCAGAAACCCGCCTACTTATTAACTAATGTTCGTGGGTTGAAGTTTAAGTGCATTAGTTATAACTTGAGTCACTGTTAGGTTAATCGGGGTCCGTGTTTGATTCACGGTTAAATATTTAATAACTAAATTCCAATTGTTTCGAGAGTAATAAATTGCCAGTGTTTTAGTTTCTTTGTTGAATTTATGCGACCCACTACCCTTTTGCTTAAAAGTAGATACGACACGATAGCAAGGCGATCCGTTCGTAGAGATAGGCGTTTTAGATTGACAAGGAATTCGGTTGGATAATTTTTTTCTGGCGCCCTTGAACCTATTATCGACGAAGGTCGACCCACGACTCAAATCTCCACTCGAGCTAGGGAGTTCCGCATATAACTACGCACTTTTCTTGCTACTCTCCATCCGTGTCATAATTTGGCAAGTTGGCAAAGTTTTCCAGGTAAGTCAAAAGATTAGCAAGCCGAGGAAAGTCTGAACTGATTGTGAGTTAGTTTGGATTTGTAAAAGGAATTAAGGAGAGGTGGCAACAAGACAAGATGATTAAAAATGAGGTAGAAAGGTAGACTGATAAGAATATGACAGCAAGAGGCAGATGCGGCAGCAAGAAAAAAGGGAAAATAGAATTAAAAGAAAAACGTTCACATTTTTATTTTTTGCATTTTTTTTTTTGGTTCATTTCAATAATTATACATCTAATGTCCAATTTTTTCGCCTCCTGGTAAATTTATCTGCCAGGTATTATCCTTGAAAACCGTTGTACCGATTATAGTTTTCAAGGATATTACCTGGTAGATAAATTTAACTAAGGTGAAAAAATTTGGCCTAAATAAATAAATTGGTGTACATATGTGTTATGCCAGTTCTAAAGTCAGGTTAATTTGAAGTTTGAAATAAAACAAGAACAACTGAATGTCACAATAAAACAATTGATTGTTGCAATGAGACAGGAAACTAAAAAAACCACAAACTAAAATGTGCCGTTCAACAACGTTCAGCAATTCGCTCTTGCTTTGCGCAAGCGAGGCAGAGCGAGTTCTGTTGACCCCATTGAACGCACTTTTTCGCATACTTGGCCTCAAACAAACAAAACCATTTCTTTAGTTCGTCAATCTAGAAGGAAACTAATTCTTGACTCGTGTTCTTCTCAGCAAACTGAAAGGGGGTAGTAATTCGTTCATCACCGGTCGAATAAATTTCATTCTTTTTTTACTTCTTAATACAAAATGAATATATGTATTCGGAAAGAAGCCTAATTTTTTTCCTTTTTTTTAATTTGGTATAGCTTTGAAAGCCAACAAAATTATTGTAAGTATGTAGCAACGTCTTCAAAACGATGACTTAAAATTCATTGTGAGGATTATAAAACAATTTTGGGTTCTGCTTGTAATCGATTTCTTTTAAGTTCAAAAACCGTCTCGCATTGTAGAAATAGAAATGAATTTTTTACAATCAAAGCAATAATTTCATTAGGTGAGTACGTTTAACGGTCTATGTATGTCCATGGCATTAAAGCAGGTTTTGCCGGTGTGTTCCGGCACCAAGCTTTCTTCAGAAGGATAACTTGTCCGACTTTCGTTCTAAAAAGCTATCGACTTGCATTTAATTATTATTACCAAATGCGATGCTTATCGTTCGACCAACAATTTCGTTCGGTATAGACACACACACACACACACACAGACACCCATACATGTTACAGGTCATTTCAAATTAATTAAGTTTCCACGAACAAAAAGTGGTCATAATTAATACTTGGCTTCCAGCTCTTCCATAATTGCATAATAAAAAAACGAAAATTGCCGGTAACATTAAGTTTTTCTGACGGTTTTTGGAACTGGATGATGAGGACGAGGACGAGAACGAGGTAGGAAGGACGTGAACATCCTCCGTGGTATTTCGTCGTCACAAAAAAAAACACCCAGTATTCAAATCACACGGATCTGAAGCGACGTTGATTTATTGTGTTGATTGCGGCAGATGTCATCGTTGAGTTCTGCTTTTAATGATTCAGATTCCGCTTTTGATGGGTTACTTAGCCCCAAATTAAAGTTTAAAAATAGCTTCGGCGTAATTAATCCGGGCGCGATCGTCGAAATTTCGTAAAATTATGTCACACCATGACATCAGCTCAACAGCAAAAACAGGTGGCACTTGATAAAACTTGTAAAGCTCTTTTCTGTCTTTTTATTTGGCGATTAATAAAATTAAATATTTAATTGGTCATTTCATTATACAGGCTGTTTCAGACCACCCGCACCACCTCTTTTTATCGAAAATTAGAAGTCACAGGAAGAAAAAAATTAATAACAGAAGGCTATATGACGAATTTTATTTGAGCAATATAATTAAATCGATGAGTGCATAATGGCGTTCAGTTCAAATTTCCTGTGTCGAGAAAACAACAAATAACTTTCTATATTTTTATTTTATGCGAACTATTGGCTTAAAATTCTTTCAGATAAGGACATACGAAGCCTCCTGCAGCCAAAAATTACTTAAAATAAAAATCTAGAGAAAGTTATTAGTTGTTTTCTTAACACAGTAAATTTGGACTGAACACCATTATGCACTCGTCGATTCCATTATTTTTCAAGGTCAATCGGAAGTAGGTGTAGAGACTAACTTTAAAATTTTAAATGAGAAGTATGCCGAAATCGGTATCATTGAATAGGATTTTTTAAAATAAATAACTTTTACTTGATCATATTTTTAATATCTTAAATAGTTAAATTTAAATTCTGACGCCTCTTCTTGTAATTTGACTTTCACATTTTTTTAAATAGTCGATTGTCTTTTGTTCTTTTGTTTTAATTTTGTGAACTTGCCGAAATTCCGTCAACTTTATTTTGTTTTAGAATTTGTCTGTCTCAGATTTTCTTTTTCATGTTGGTTGTCTTGTTGGTTGTCTTCTCTACATTTTCTTCACGATTTCAGAATTGTTGTTGAACGTATAAAACTGATAACTTTTTTATTTTCCAAATTTGAGACAAGGAAGGGTATATTGTATGACTATACAATGGAAAAAATTGAAAATTCTTAGATTTTTTTTGATTAATTATTATTTTACATAACTCGCTTTCATTTATTTTTCTTTCCTAAATCCGACACTTTTGGTTTTGACCTTTTATTACAGTTTTATGTAAATCGCCCTTCCTTTATTTTTGTTTGAGATTCCATTTTTCTTTTCTTTTTTTTGGTAATTGAATTTATGATGATCGTTTGCTTATGATCTCATGACTTTACAAAACCAGTGCAAAACTGGAAAGATTGTTCTAAAGCTGGATTACAGAATAGAATTCCTCTGAGCGAAATTATCCGATATAGACGAGATCCTGTGTTGTCATAAAATGTGAAAATAGAATCTAAACTGGTACTGGAGATTCCAGAATTGAGTAGACTCTCAAATCATTCAATCAATCTGGAGCTTAATTACAGAGTAGAGTTTTCTGGATTGGTTGACGTAAATTATACGATTTACTAAAAAAAGAAACTGTGTTTACTGGTATATCGATTTTGTTATTGCAAAATGTAAACATAGAATCTAAATTGATACTGTAAGTTTCTAAAGCTGGATTACAGAATAGAATTCTTCTGATCGAAATTACCCGATACAGACGAGATCCTGTGCTGTCATAAAATGTGAAAATAGAACCTAAATTGGTACTGGAGATTCCAGAATGGAGTAGACTGTCGAGAAACTGGAACTGAATTACAGAGTAGAGTTTTCTGGGGTTTGATTGACGTAAACTGCACGTTTTACTAAAAGAAAAGAAAAACGGGTTTGCTAACTTTTTTTTCGCAAAATGTAAAAATAGAACCTAAATCTGTACTATAAGTTCCAGAATTTGTCGGAATTGAAGATAATGGAAGAAAGAAATTCCAATTTGAGCGAAAACATTTACGATATTAATACAGAACAACAAATTGAAACAAAAGATTATAACAAAACTGGAAAAGCTTGCAGAAGTTAGATTCCAGAGTAGAACTGTTTGGATCGCTTAAATGAAATTACACGTACAAGTTCGTTAATTAGTAAAAAACAGCCGTTTTCTACCCTACTGAAAGTTTCAGAACGGACCTGTCACAATCGCAAGATAAACTGGAAAAAATAACCAAGGAAACGCCATTCGGAAGTTAGATTCCAGAATTGAACTGTTTAGGTCATTTAACTTGCATCGTATCTACGACGTGAACGCGTTTATTAAGTTCATCAATTAATAACAAACGGCTGTTTGTTTTCCAATACCTAAGATACAAACAAATTAAATTAGTACTGGTAATTCCAGAATAGAACTGTCAGAAACGCAAGTCGAAATGAAAAAAAAGGAAACGATCGAAACTCAACTTGCAATGATTGAACGAGCGAAAAATTGTCCTGTTAGTTATCAATTATTGTTTGTTTTTTTTTTGCTAAATCTCCAAAAACCCGACGCTTTTTGTTGTAAATTGACTTTAACATTTTTTTCAGATAACCTATAGTTGGCTTTTTTTAATTCTGTGAATTTTTTGAAAACCATATGGACTCTGTTTTATTTCAGGATTTGTCGGCCTCAGACTTTATTCTTCACGTCTACGGTCTCTTTTTATGTTTTCTTCATGATTTCACAATTTTTTCTTCGTTGAATTTATAAAAAAAGACCTGATCGTCTTTTGTTTTTTTTTTGTCTCTCGTTCTCATGCGGTCTCCAAGATTCTTGTGCCTTTTTTCATTATAGCTTTACGTAATTTTTAATTTATTTATAGATTATTTTTTTATTTTTTTCTGAAACCTAACACTTTTGACTTTGACTTTGACCTTTCATTGCAGTTTTGCGTAAATCCTCTTTTCTCGATCGAGTCTAATGAAAAAATAATTCATTCAATATGAGACGAAGATACAAGGTTGTAGAATTGATGCGAAAAGGAAAAGACTTTAGAACAAGCTGAAAATGTAATTTTTATTTACCTTTGCCTTGACATTTCGCAAAACAGTAAAAAAACGTCAAGATACAGGTATTTTTCGGCTTTTTCTAAAGTTTTTTCTTTCTCGCATCAATTTTACAATCTTGTGTCTTTGTCTCATATTGAATGAATGACGTCATTATTTTTCTCTTGATTCTGCAATTTTCTTATCAACGAGCAAGAACTCTACGAATTTACAGCTAAATAAAACAACAACTGGAGATGGCGAATTGGGCCGAAAGTGATTTAGGTCGACGGCGAACTAGTTCTACGACGAATTGAACGCGGCCGATAAGCTACGGCGAATTGTTCCGTTTCCTCAAACAGTCTCTTCTCAATGTGCAGAGTTTTCTTTCCTTTTTCATTCAGAAAACGTGTATTTGTTTTTACTTATTAACTATTATACTTAGACGAAGAGGACCGGAGGAAATTTTGTTCAACTGACGAGTGAACTTGAGCAAGGTCGAATCGTGGATTAAGAGAGACCGGTTTGTAATTTGAGGAAATTGGAAGACGATTGAAAGGGAAAGATTGTAATGCTACGTTGACAAACTCGGACGAATGATTATACTGATTATCGATGGAGAGAGCCAAGAACCACCAACCACTTGAAGACAGACACCTACGCCCTTTTGGACAAATTGGATTGCAGGCGAATTCGGTCATTTGGGTTTCTTGTGGTCCACTGCGAAGGCTTCCCCCAACACGAAATTTTTAAAACTTAAAGGATCTAGCGGCTGTAACAGTGGAAGAAGACAGTTACCTTCATTTACGAGAGCAGATAAAGTTCAGTGGAAAAAAAAATCTGATGGTTAGAGGCCCATCCGAAGAACAAAACAATTTGAACTTTGTTCAGTTCAAGGACACTCTACTGGCCCAACTCCAATCATGATATTTTGTCTTGGCACCGCGTAAAAGAACTTTTCCTGGTCGTATCACTCAACAAGATGATTTCCATTTAAACGTATCGAGAAAGATTTGTCTTTCTTGGTGAAAATGACACCGATGTTTTGGTATATCTATCTTGGTGACATTAATACCGATGTTTTGGCATGGTCGCCCATGTCATCTGATTTGTCACCGTCAAGCTCTTATGCTATGGGATTTATTCGACAAGGGAATTAGGCGGTTAGTAAACTTTGCACAAGTTAAAAATACATCTGGGCATTGTCTGGAACTAGAACATTCAGATTTCCAGCGTGCCCAAACATGTTTAGAAGAAGGTAGTCTTAAAAATACATCTGGGCATTGTCTGGAACTAGAACATTCAGATTTCCAGCGTGCCCAAACATGTTTAGAAGTAAGGTAGTCTTCTTGGGAATTGAATAAGCGTACCTCTTTGGGATCGCTGAAGATCTGAAAGCGTCGATGAACCTGTAGTAGTAGGCTGGAGGTCGATGAAGCTCTAGGAGTTGATGACACTAAGTGTTTTAGGTGTTTCTCCTTCGTTTAATTGGGGAATAAAAACGTTCAAAATTTTTCTGTTGGAGACAGAAAACATTCAGTAATAATTCAAACAGTAATACCTCAAGTTCAATGTCCCAGTAATAAATAAATCTGAAAGGGAGTCGAGATGAACGTTTGTATTTATTATAAGGGGTCGATGCTTCCTAAAAAAAAAGGTTGGGTACCCCAGGAATATAACAACACAATATTAATTGTTTGTTCTGGCTATGGAACAGTTTACTTGTGTGCGTACCCCATTCCTGATCATACAGATGGCGTTGTGGAAAGCATTCCTTCGGAGACGTTGCAATTTTTTTTTGATAACCACTGTATAAATTTTAATTTCGAAGAGGTTAGTAACCGATGCGACAAAACGGGATGTTATTCACAAAAATTGCTTCAAATTTGTTTAAATCTTTCGCATTTAATGAAATGACTTTACCCTCCACTTTAGTTTAGCCGTCCACTTTATATTTTACTTTCCTTTCTTTAGCCTTTCTCAGTTTTCTTTCTTTCTACTTGTTTGTTCCACTATGTTTCTTTGGTCTTTCTTTATTCATTTCATTCTGCACTTAATTTTCCTCCTAATTCACTATTTCTTCTCCTCTAATCCCTATCCTTAAAGGATTTATTTTTGAGATAGAAATGGGAAATAATCTATTTTGTCCTGTACTGGTTTTCGTACTTTCAATTCTTGGCGGGCATTTTTTTAATTTGTTCATTATCATCCTAATCTACTCTCTTTGATTTGGCTTTCGCCCCAAGTTTCTCTCACAGTTAGGGGAAAACCAAAGGCATCTTTACGTAACAAATGCAATTGTGTGTGCTCAGTTAGTTATTTCCAAACATTTACTAATACATTATGCATGTGCGTTTTATCGGATTTTTTCCACCGATTACAACATTGTCACCGCCGCGCCGGCCGGCCGTCGCAAGCGGGGCGACCCGTCCGGAATAACGAATGAGCCTGCATCGAAATTAAAAAAAAAGAGAAAATTAGGTAACAGGTAAAAATGCACGTCCGCGAACAAGGCCGCTGCTGCTTAGACATGCACCACGATGTGTGTAAATGGTACAAATGGTGAGTTTACGTAACGTTATATGGCATGGCACAATATTTTGGGGCGGTGGTGGGCGGCGGCGTCCAGGTTCACGGTCGGATGGCGGACTTGGCCTTGGCTCCCGGTACAAGACTTTCAAAGACGAGAGCGTGGTCGAAGGAACCCTCCTCTCTTTCGAACGAACGAATTTCGCGACACCTTCTTTGGACGACGACGGTATAAAACGCCGAAGAGCTTGCGTTGAAGACATAGTTTGATTTTGATCAACAAGTCAAATACATCCAACAGAAGCAAAATGTTCAAGTCGGTAAGTACTTTTCGTTTGCCTTGTTTCATTATTTATTTAGTGTATTTATTGATATTTCTTCTTTAGCTTGTCTTCGCCGCTATTGTAGCCCTCGCCGTCGCCGCCCCTGAGCCAGCGCCCAAAGCCAAACCGGGAGTTTTGGCCTACAGTGCTCCTTTGGTAGCCGCCGCCCCCGCTGCTGTCTCATACACCGCAGCTTATTCAGCCCCGGCAGTGGCGGCGTACTCCGCTTACCCTGCGCCGGTCGCAGCCGCATACGCCGCCCCGTACGCCTCACCCTACTACTCACCATACTCAGCACCTCTCATCTATGGTTAAGCCTGGACCAGCGACGACTTCACTTCCAAATTAAAACAATTATTAAGCAAGTCAGATCATGCCGAAGCTATGTTTGTGTTCACTCTCAGATTTACTGGAATAAATTAATTTAAAATCAGGTTAAACCATTAATTTTAACATTTTCCTTCCTTCCAAAGTGCTCCAGGGGGTTGGATTCGTTTAACCAAAATGTTTCACGATTTATTTATTTTTTTTATGATTGAAAAGTTTAAGTAGCGACATCCTGCGATCGCTTTTTGACTTGACATTGTTTGCTCTGTTGGCGAGACCTCCAAACAGGGCTGAAACAGCTGTTCACACAGAGGATGCTCGAAGGATCCACTGTAATCAAGTTCGATTTGTAACAAAATTTTATTTTTTTATTATTCATGGGAGATGGGGGAAGGTTCGTCTAGCCGAAACGCTCCTCGAATTATTTATTTTTTTATTGTGTGTTCGAAAGGGGGAAATTCACTAAAACGCTAAAACGTTTCTCGATTAATTTATAATTTATTTATAATTTACTAAAGTTAACAGTTTAAATTAATTATAATATAATATAAAAATATTAAATTAAATTAAATTAATTTTTTAATTAAATTAATTTACCAGGGAACATGGTAAAGAAATTAAATTAAATAATATTAAATTAAATAAATAATATTAAATTAAATTAATTTATCAGGGAACAGGGGAAAGAGACAATCACCTTGGCAATATAAAACTAACACAGAAAGAAGGAAAGAATTATTTATTCTTATAAAATTTCAAAGAAAGCAAAGTAAGTTTAATAAAGGAGGGGTTTGATTTGAAAGTTTCTAGAAAAAAAAAAACAGTGAAATTAATAACTCTAGTAAATAGTGTGTGGTCACATCGAAACATTCAATGAATAAAATAGACCAAACTCTTCTACTAGCAACCCTCTCAGAATGGCTTTACCGAAGCAACGAAATAATTTAATCGACCCCCGATAGCATTTTATCTCTTAATTAAATAATCTAAATTAATTAAGATCAATACAATGAAGTCGTGCGAATACTAGAAACTGCTTTGTTCTGAAGTCTCCCCCTCCGCCGCCCCCCATAAGTATATCTATATAAAGGCTGTCCAACAATTATTATTGTAATGTTAGGTGGTTGTGAAATCGAAAACAATACAATTCCTTAATGCGCTTAAAATTCATGCCTTTTTTTTAATATTCTGTGCACACTGTACTAAACATTCTTAGAGTACAGGTAAGCTATGACGTGGAAATATTTGATATTTCTTTAGCTCTTAAAAGAACATTCGGTTCGATATGTTATTGATTGAGTTGATTTTGATTTCTGATTTTTTTTGTCATTATGGGTGTTTTCCACTGCGAATGAAAACAAATATTAACTTCAATTACTTGAATAAATTGGTACACAACGCATTTGTATTTGTATTAAAAAAATATAATTACATATACCGGGTGAGCCACCGCAAGTAGACACACACGACCGTTCGAGTATCAAACGAATCGTATAGTGGAGTTTTAAATCTTATGAATACTCAATTAATATTCATTAATGAGAAAGTGTAAACATTCGCGAAATCTATATAATATAATAATAATAATAGAGGGTATAATTTACAGAAACAATTTTGATTCATTTATACTTTATATTTGTACTCTGTAACCTTAACGTACAGTTACAATGAGATAGAAAATTAAATTCCTTTTTACACTCAATAAAGGCAAAAGAAAAAACAAAATAACTTCTCTTAATAATAACGGCAAACTAAAATTTATCCAACAGTTGTGGAGAAAGAAGGAAAACATAAACTGATTTCCCCTAAAAAAAAAATTAATCGAATTTAAAAGATCTGTCTAAGTTATTTTTCTTTTTCGGAAAACAATAATAACATTTTACAAAAAAGAAGCCCAACAAACAAATGAAGTACGACTGGTTTTTCCGAAACTAAAATTAAAAAGGAAAACAGTTGATATTCATTCTATTAAAGACTACCGCGTTACAAAAAAAAAAGAAAATTTAAAAGATTGGGGCCCTATTCTGTATCAAAACCGTTCAATTTAAAGGGCTGTTGCTACGGTAACAACCAATCATAGAACTGTATTTCAAATTTTAAAGGACCTCTAAATTTTTACATCCCGTCAAAAAGTTATAGAATACGCCCCTACTTCAGTTATTTTTCTTTTTTGGCAAACGATTCTAACATTTTACAAAAAAGAAAAAATGAACGAAAAAGAAGCGCAGAAAACACACGAAACATGTTTGGCTATTCTGAAATTAAAATTAAAATCAAAATACAAAACAAATGATCTTAATTTATTAAAGATTACCGTCTTCAGTATACACACAGAACTGTTTATAAGTTAAGCGCGTCTTGGAATCTTTGGTTGCCTGCAAACTGGAGATTAGGCGAGAAGAATGGTCTCTGGTTCATATCAGTTCACGATTGCTTGAAGTGTTTTTAACTTGTGAGTGTACTGAAGGTGGTAACTCACCTGTGGAAATACGTATCCATGCGTATAAACCTAATAGGCGTTTACCATAACTGGAGCGGTGCGTGGATCAGGGTAGAAAAGTAAGATAGAACGAATGCGTTTAATGCAAGTAAGAGTGAGAGAATAGATTAACCGGTATTTACCGCTCCAATTATCGTAAACGCCTATTGTGTAAAAGACTTTTCTATTTCTTTATTAATTTCTCCCAACAAATGTTAAACTCAAACCTAAGGCCTGTTTCACTTTCATTATTATTTATTTATTTTTTTTGAAAAAAGATGTCTTGTTGACAAATGTATGAGTGAATCAACAAATGATTTTCTGTCAAACAAAGGCAAAAAAATGTGATTTATAAAAATGCATGTTGTAAAAGAAATTAAAAAGATAATTGATTTTTTTCCTAATAAATTTTTCCCGAAAATATTAGTTTTTTTTTTCTTTGAAAAGCTGAACCGTTTTACAATGAATTTACGAAGAAACAAAAGGAAAGTATCAAATATCAGAAACAAATAAAGAACGTCTGGCATCCGTTCAGATCAAAGCAGGAATAAATTATGAAGGCCTCAGACGCAATTAAATAAATAAACAGAAATAAATATTAATGCAACGGTTTTTCTTCTAATTTTCCTTCTAAACTTCACTCGAGTTAAAGGCCCGCTATAAGTCTTCTTTTTTGAAGAGAATGTAAAACAAATTAAAAACGATTGCTTTTTTTTGTTTTTCTTCAATTTGATGAGCAAAAAACGCAATTTATGAAGACAGAAAGAAAAAAATTAAATTGAGATTTTCGAAAAACGTCTCCGGAAATTGAAAGTTATTATCGATTCAAATTAGTTTTTGCCGCCAACGGTAACCATAGACGCAAGAGTTTTATGACGTAGTAAGTTGTGTTTTTATTTTGGTTATGTTTTTCCAATTAAGAAATATTTTTAAAGGTTATTGTCACTAAAATTCTATGCACAAAATGTTGTTAATAACGAACAGATTAAACAGCGACAACCTGCGATCGCTTTTTGACCTGACATTGCAGTAGGAGTGACAAATTGAAGCGAGTTTGCTACATAATAAGTCATCCCATGCAAGGCGGCCATGCTTGCTGTCAATATGTAATGAAAGTTTTATTTGTTGTTAATGACTGAGTACAAAGTTTTTTTAAATCTCGAACGGGATAGAAATACGAAGGGAAAACACTCAACGTTTCGCTATAGATTTATAGCTATAACACTCAACGTTTCGCTATAGATTTATAGCTATAAATCTATAGCGAAACGTTGAGTGTTTTCCCTTCATATTTCTGTCCGGTTCGAGATTTAAAAAAACTTTGTACTTACAATTTTCATCGGACAAGAACAAACTTCAATTGTTGTTAATAACGTTATTTGCAGCGGAAAGTTAAGTTATTTTTTGAGAGATTCCATGATGATTCCGTCGATTTTAATAATTATTTTTTATTATAATATTTTTAAAAATTACAAATTACACAACAGAAACGACGCAGTTCGTAGCAATACAAGAATTCCCCACTTGCTGCGTCACTGTTACGTAGTTCAAATATTTCTACTAGAGGTCGTGTCGCTTAGCTGGATTCACTTTTTTATTTTATTTTTCAACGAAATGTGAGATATTAAAAATTTTGTAAAACTTTTCCAGAAGGCAGACACTTTATTGCCACGAATAGGTTTCGTAGTAGTACCTACACACAATTTTTCTATATACATCCAGGAGTAAAGTTTTTATTTATTTATTATACAAGCTGCTCTGTAACTATAGTTACCATAACTACTTGTATGCTAATTTGTATACATAGCAACTGTGTATACTTTTATAAAAACATGTCAACGCAGGTTTTACTGTTATCTCTAAGAAACCAACTACACATGCATAATGAATTGGCATTTTTTTTACAAAAGAATACACACTTGCTATGTATACAAATTAAAAAAAAAAAAAGAATGGTATTATCTATAAGTATTATCAAATCAAATGAAGAACGAAAACAAAAAACAAGGACGATGTAGGACAAAGTGCTCTGATCACCAAATATGTTTGTTTGAGAAGCGCTGGTTTTCGTGATTAAATCTACTTTTATTACCAGAATGTTCCTTTTGAAAACGAGAAACAAGCCGTTTCATAACAAACATGAAGCAACAACAAAGAAAAGAAGGCAAGAAACAAATGAAATGAAAGACGCGAGTTTAAGGCCCACTGTAAGTCTTCTTTTCTCAAAAGCAATGCAAAACAAATTAAAAATGATTTTTTTTGTTTTTCGCTAATTGTGGACATGAAATGCAAGTTATGAGAAAAAAAAGAGAAAAATGAAATTGAATTTTCTGAAAAACGTCGCCGGAAGTTGAAAGGTATTGGTATTCCCTTTAAGGATGAAAAACAAGCCGTTTTATAACAAACAGGAAGGAATAATTAAACAAAAAAGGAAACAAATGAATAACGATCGACGTTCCTACAGTTTAAAACAGAAAAAAAAATCAAAATGATAGAAAAAAGAACAAGTCACTTTTAGTCAGAATCCCAGTCATAGTAAAAGGAAAAAAACAACTTCTTTTTATATAATAAGAAGATATAAATTACCTCATAATAAAAAACAAATGAAGAACGTTTCACACGCTTATTTATTAATAGAAGTACATTTTGCAATAAAAGTACGATACGGTTGTGTACATACCATTGACTTATGGCTTTAGCTAAATGGTTAACGTAGATTAAACACAACGATGGTCCCAGAGTCGAACCTTGTGGTACCCCGCAACTAAGTGCCAGTGATTAAAAAGTCATTAAAAAGAGTAACAACTCAGCGGCAGTCGGTAACCTTGGAAATTTGTTGGAAGTTCTTTTTACACGCTCTTTGGTGAGATTTTGTGAGCTTCCTCCGAATCAATCAAATAGAGATTTAGGTTAGAATGCATATGTATGGAATGGCCGAATGTTTCGTTTGACATTTGCGCGAAGTCAGTGGAATTAACTTGCTTATTTTTAGGAACGTTTTAAGTCAGCAAATCTCACCTCACTTCTGACGACATTTACTGATCTGAGTCGAAAGTAAAACGAACACACCTTTTGTAAGATTTATAGCGAAAAAAAATGGCAAACGATTGCCTGAGGAGAGCAATCTAAAATTCGTTGCAGAAACGTCGATTATAGTAATCTAAAAGCGTTGCGGAAGGTTTAACGTTAATGGAGTAGATTCAAGCAAAATACGAAGAAAAGAACGGCCTGGACAATCAATCTACTTATTTTCAGTTTTATATCTGAATTTTGAAATTAAAAAATGCGCATATTTTAGGTGGCGCGGTGCAACTGAAAGTGCGGGGCCCCGGGCGGTTGCTCGGTTCTCCCGCCCCTAAGGCCGCCACTGGTTAAGGGGAAAGAAATTAACACTGCTTTCTCTTCAATGGTGAGGAAAGTAACAAAGCCATGGAACACTTTATGCACAGATGAAAAATTCACTTAGGCTCCCGACGACTTGACTTGGCTTGAAGTTTTTGATTTAAGATCCTATTGGACGTCACCACATGTATCTTTAAAAATTCGTCATCAAAAATACACTCTTCCAGTAAAAAAAAAAAATTGAAGACGGCGCCGGCGTGGTAATTAAATAAAAATCCAGGCGGGATATTAATTATCCAAACCAAACTACCATCTCTTGACCAAATAGGAAGACTTCGCAAAATCCAAAATCAACATGTGATGGGAGTAATAAGGATCTTTTTTTTTGTTGGCCGTGCCTTATTTAGGGCTAATTTTGCCAGTTACTATAGTTAATTAGAGCTGGGTCAAATATTTTTGGACAAACACAGACAACCATGGATCGAATAGGATTCGAACCTGCACTGTGAGTGCCCGCCAGTTAACCGCTGAGCTACTCGCCAGTCCCAATATGGATGGGTCTTGGGATTGAAAAAAGTTCAAGATTTCCGATTAGAGTATACAGTCTTTATTTTTTTTTAATCAACACTATAAAAAAAAATATATTTTGGGCATACACCGTGATCCACTAACGGCGGTAGCAATTCATTCCACCATAACAAGTTGCATGGAATGCGTGACCATGGGCTCTGCAACACTCGTCCTTTTCGGGGTTGGAACGACTGCAGACTTGGTCGCAGGGTGGAACACGAACCCAATTATTGATGGCATCGGTGGTGGTGATAATCATTGCACACGCAACGAGCAAAACCAAAATAGTCGTCTTGTTGATGCCAGCCATTGTCGTCGATGGAAGAATTTGAATATGGACGAAACAAACACTCTTGTAGAGGATAAGTTTTATTCTGTGAAGAAACGTACCTTCTCCCTCACTATTTATAGGTGATGAAGGCGATGGTGGTTGTTGTGGTGTTCGAGTTCAAAAAACCCTATCCACACCCAGTCTTAAAGTCTGGTTTGAGATTTCATTACGCTGTTCTGTTAAATGTAATTGCAAATATTAACCTTCTCAAGATGCAAGTTTCTTTCTTTTTCTTTGTGCAAATTTTTAACCTGCTCGTCATATCGACACAAATTGACCCCTACGGTCGCTCCAGTCGGTGAGAGTAAGTGAGACACTTAGCATGTGTCAGATATGCGTGAGACAAGGAGGGAACGAAGCTAAATCCCTGCGTTTGAGTCTTCATGTCATGTTTGCAAATCGAAACCAGTCCTTAGTTAATAGGTTTTTTGTTTTGCATATACACAATTCTCGTTAAAATATTAATTGATAAACACACCACGACAAACGAACTTTTTCCTTGCGGACTTTACTGTACTTTTTAGTTTTATTAAATTGCCTGTGTTGAATATTACTCAAAATTCAGATTATATTATTATTACCAGGGAACGGAATTATATATTTTGTTCGATTAAATACTAATGAAGTGGCAAACGTACACCGCTGCAGCGACGCGTCAATCCACACACATTCGTTGCCGCCTCGTTCGAAGTAAATCGAACAAAATACAAAATTCCGTCCTGTAATTATCACATATCTGATAACGGAATCTTGTTCGATCATTTATCTTTAATATTTTTTTTTACAACCGCTCTGTAAATGAATGACAAATTACGTAAAACGCATAAATACTATTTTTCCAAAAGATATAGCGCGTACAGTTAGAACCTCACATTAAATTGACAACCGTCGAAATTGTTGAAATTTTTGGTTTTATTTGGAACTTTAATTTTTACTAAAATACATCATTTCCCAATTGAAATTCTGTTAAATTTAAACTATAACTGTGGTCCAGGTTTCCTAATCATTGTTCTGTTACCATTAACAAATAATTCTTTCCACAAAATGTAAGTAGGAAGATTTCTTTTGATTTTTTTTAACATTGATTAAATGGGGTTCTAGAAAAAGTACAGTACAGAATTCGACCGCTGCAAGGGCAGAATTATTTGCAAGCAGTGTTGCCAACTCGGTGATTTTTTCACCAGATCTGGTGATTTCATGCCAATTATTTTTTATTGTCATTATTGGAGCAATCTTAATTTAGAAAATGCGAATCGCGTGTTGCTTGCAAATATTGACGTTTCGCTTAAACATGTTTGCTCTTCAGGGTCGATCTTGTTGACAAAATTATAATGAAATACGCGTTCCCGATTCCGCCCGTATAAAATCGTTCCACCATCCCCCCGCCCCCCATAAAAAACGAGCAGACCTTCGGCAATGAATCTTACATTATCATTAATCTAATTTTAAACCTACCCCCAGTTTGATCGATAAGCGCCGGATTAACCCGCTTGATTTGTTTAAAAATGGTTTAGTTGTTCTTTGTTATGCCGCACCGATTGCTTCCGCCTTTTGTTGATCAGACCGACCGCCACCGCAGGTCCTCATCATAATCATAATCATTAATCCATCATCAGCATGTCTTGGTTAGACAAGAAGTACGATGATTATTGGTGGTGGGATCGAGATTACAAACCTTGTAAGTATTAAATTAACTCGCCCTCTTGATGTTATGTAATAAGATAAGCGCAACCCTGGGCTTAATCAATCGTTTAATGCCATCAAGGTGTATGGGGTGACATGGGATGTCGATTTTCTTTGCTCGAAGAATGTCGGGTGCTTCTTCTATTATTATTTATTTTTTTTTTAGTGCGAGAAAGGGGGGCGGGCACGTGTTTAGTTAATTTGTTTCTCAACGTGGTCTTTGGCTACGGAAAATGAAACTGTATTTTATGTAACAGTTTTCGGGGACAACTTAGACTTGTATAGTATTCCCATTTTAAATTGGTTTTTATGGCCAAGGGCTATTTATATTGCAACGCCTGCCGGGCTGAAACTAATAAAGGGATTTATTGCCCTAACATAAAACTATTTTAAAATGGGAATACTATACATAATAGATATTTTATATTTCTTGTTACCATCTCTTTCTTTTCGTTTAAATAATTACGAGGCTTTCAATTCTCATTTCACTGTCAGATTTAAACAGTTCCCGTTCTGTTTTTTTTTTTTATTATATTGTATCGTGCGATTTATTTTTATGGATTACAAGCGTCCAAGGTCTTTGTGCCGTTTGTGTTAACAATTATCGCCCATTAGCATTGATTGATTCGATTTAAATTTTACGACACGTGCCGTTTCATTAAATTATTAATTCTGCGAGCGATGAGTGCATTGCTTACCTGATTGGTACATAGTACAATTAACCTTGAACAATTTGTAAATTAAATCGAAGAAAATATTTTTATTGAGGCTCTTTGTGCAGAAACTTGAATTTCCTTGCAAAATTATTTGGTAATCAGATTCTGTTAAGGCGCGTCCACACTTAACGCACGTCCACCCACGTGTTTCTTCATTCACGCTGCATAACTTGCTGCAGCAAAAAATGCAAAACACGAGAGATTTAGAGCTTGTTTTATTTTCATACAATTTGATGTCCCATTTATGTTCTGAGAGATATGTTTAATGCCAACTGTCATTGTTGTTAAGTTGTCTCCTTGAATTGTTGTTGTTGATTAAAACCAATCTTCGCCACATCTTCTCAAAAAAATTTGGCAGCGCTTTTATAAATACATTATAGTTGGTTTGGTGGACGAGAAAATCCCTGCAAAGATTCTCGCCATGCATCTTAAATGGCGCATCAAAAACTGCAACCAACAGCAACAAAGCACAAGTGTGAACTCCCCTTTAGGTAGGTTTGTCGCGTGTTAATTCAAAATCATTTGCAGGCTTAAATGTGATATTAAAATTTATCTGATACGGGGTTGGTAAACGTCTTTTCCAAACATAAAAGCTCCGACAAATAATAAAAATGTATCAAGTTCATCATGTTTGCCTTTCGTAACCCCCCACTCCCCCCTCATTCACATGGTCCACGTTTTTAATCACAATAGATCTTTGTCCGTTTATTTATACCTCACACGTTGCCGGAGGAAAAGCGGAAACGAAATAAATTTAGAACAGTCAATCAAAATGTTTTAAATACGCATTACACGCAAGCTTTTCGTAGTTGTTGTTGCACGTTTTCGATCACAAGAGGTTTTATTTTATTGATTTGTACGTGCAAATATACAAAGTACGATGATTCGGAAGAACAATTAAAATAAATGAAATTCACAGTATGAACAAACGTATCAGAAAGTTTGACGGGCGCACGTTGCAATGTTCCGAGTCCTTCAAGCACGTTTTCAGACAACAGCTGATGGTATTTTATTCTTTTGTCTGTAATAGTGTGTGGCACATTTTTCTTTCTTTGCTTTGATGTAAAGGTTCGGATATTCAGTACACAGAGACGCAAAGTTTTTTTTTTCTAATAAAAAAATTAAATGTTGCGATTAAATAATATTCGAATGAATAATAACACATCAGGGTCAGATAGTTCTTGGAATTTTTGCCGGAGCGGCCGAGAGATTAAGGTCAAACTTACGACAGCTGTAACATGGACCCTAATTTATGCACTCAATTAAGGATATTCCTGCATTGCAAATGCAACGTCCATAATTTATGCTCTCAGTTAAGGGTATTCTTGCATTGCAAATGCAACGTCCATAATTTATGCTCTCAGTTAAGGGTATTCTTGCATTGCAAATGCAACGTCTGACGGCCCCCCGCTTAGTACGAATCCAAACGGGAGAAAATGCTTAAATAGTGCGGGAGCGAACAAGAAAGGGATATTCCGAGTCATTCGAGTGTTGACCAAATTACGCGTTGCGTTTTTCGTTGAAAGATTTATTTTTTCTTATTGTTAATTTTTTTTTCAATCAATTAGTTCACTTTCCTAAGTATGAAATTAATTAATTTAATTAATTTGATTTATTTTTTCTTATTGTTGATGTTCTCCAATCAATTAGCCACTTTCCTAAGTATGAAATTAATTTCGCGAATGAAGAAACAGTTCTTCTCGGTGCGTTTATTTTTGTAATAGATTTAATCATAACCGATTTGTTTTTTATTTTATTAATTTAATTTAAATTCTGTGTTTGAAGAAAGTCGGCGTCGGTGAGGTAGAAAGAATAATTTATTTTGCGTATAAAGAAAAGCGATCGATATTTTCTAACGGAACAAAACAAACAAATTAGAAAATCGATTTTCGGCTTTTTACCAAACCAGAACCAACAAAGCCTATCGACATTTAACTTTGTATGGATTATTTAAAAGAATTGGCAACAGAAGAGGATGTTTCCACATGTTTTTACAATATTAATTAATTCCGTCAATACTTGGAACAAGAAATAGCTTTCTCGTTGTAAGAAACCGAAATTCTGTACAGAGAAATTCCATTCATCGATCAAAGGTTCTCAATTTGAGAACAGATGTGTTAAGTTACTCTAAAAATATATTCAAACAAAAAAACTACGGTACAGAAAATCATGGAAAATAAAACCGAAGAAAATATATTCAAACAAAAAAACTACGGTACAAAAAATCATGGAAAATAAAACCGATGAAAATATATTCAAACAAAAAAACTACGGTACAAAAAATCATGGAAAATAAAACCGATGACAAAAACCAATTAAATAGAGAGGGATACGACGTCTACCGGAGAATAGATTTGAATTAAATACTTCGTGCTCTGTCGTCGCCTTTTTAAATTACAAACGCAACTGCACCTTATTTGTTAAGTCGTCCAGCGCTCTATCACAAATTCATTTGTTATTTACGAGATGTGTCATCGCTCAAAACTTTCAAAGAATAAACAAAAAAATCAAGAATTATCTTTTGTTTTTAAAACTTATCCAATTATCGACTTTGCTTTTCTTTATTATACAGGGCGGTTGATTGTTATCTCTAAACGACATTTTTCTTGAAAATTTGAGTTCGTCGATAGTCATCAAGCTCTCGATTTTTTGAGGTACTATGATCTTATGTGCGATCCACTATGTCGCGAATCAGTGTTGCCAGATTTCGTGCAGGCAATGTCGCCAACATATTGACAAAGTGTAGCCAAAAAGCGCCATTTTATTTTTCTAAATCCCAAGAAAAAACAAAAAATCGCCGATTTGACACATCAAAAATCAGAACAAATAAAAAAATAAGAAAGAAACGTGTTGTTAAAAAAATCGGAAACAAAAGAGGAATGAAAGCGCGAAGTGAACAGAAAAAAAAACAAAGGAAGATTGACAACACCGAAAGCTGAACGAAAAATAACGGAGAATTAAAAAAATCGTAGAAAATTAAAGCAAACGGGAAAAAGTCAATAATACGATTTAAAAGAAAAAAAGAAAACAAAAAGGAACGAAATGAAGTGCGCAAAAAAAAGATCACAATTAAGACGCAAAACAAATGATAAACGATGTACTACAAACAGCCTCAACTACAAAATACGAAAACTCGATTACGAAAGCGTAAAGAACAGAAGAAAGAAAACAAAAGATGCTGGACGACTAATTCGAAATTTCGAACAAAACAAATGAATTTCCAAACACAAAAAATGAAAATAAAAAAAAAACTATAATAGAAAACAAAAGACGACTGTGAAAAAGCTTCAATTAACAAAATGTGAAAATCAATTTGATAAAAATAAAAATAAATAAAAGAGAAATACGACGACGTAAAATAAATTTAAAAAAGCAGAAACACCAGGAAACTAAAATGAACAAAAAAATGAAAATTAACGAAAATCAATTCGATTAAAAGAAAAAAAGTGCGAAAAACGTGGAAGAAAATACGAAAGAATGGATAGACAAAAAAATTGCAACTCTGGGCGAAAAAATCAAAAAGTCCAGAAACCGACAGGCAACAAAAGGACAAAATGAATGAACCTTGAATAAAATGCAAAACACCAATTCAAAATTCAAAACAAAACAAAAACAAAAAAAGAAAAAATGTGAAATGAAGAAAAAATAAAAACAAGACCATGCTCTAAGTATTCTCGTCATACAATGACAAATTAAATTAAAGCAGTGACGTGACGGTCATTGTTGATCGCATTGTATATTTTTTATTTGTCGTTAAATGTGAAGACAACAACAAAAGGAGACCAAATCAAGAGCCTGGCGCCAAATAAAAATTTCAAACGCAAGGTTTGTTTACAATATAGCCCAAACGGCGGAATTTCGTCCAATTTGGCAACCCTGTCGCGAATAGCTTTGGGGATTGTAGGGGCGTAGGTAGAGCTTGGAAACAATTGGATTACAAAAATATACCCTTTCCTTAATTTTTGTTTCAATTAATTCTGTGGGGGTTCGGGGTTCTTCTGCCAGTCTGTATTCTCGTTCGTCCTCGATACAGACGGTGCAGTGAATCGTGTGGATCGGATGTACTTCGGTGCTACTGTAGGAAGCTCGTTGGCCTTGAAGTGTTTCGCTGTGGCTTGCTAATGGATTCTCCGGGGTGTTCGATTAAACGGCGACATAAGTTGAATGTTGAGTGGACGACGACCTAATTATAGGTCCAGGGCAACACTGACGACGTACTGGCAACGGTGAAAGTCCAGAGGGAACGACGACGGCCATTTATACGCGTTTGTTTACAAAAATTTGGCCGGCTTAACTCGGTCGCGAAATAACCCTGAGTACGCGGAATACTTGCGCGCTAGCGTTCCAGTTTCATCATCCGCGCGTCGCTTTTCGCACTAAGTTTCGTAACTCGAACGTGAGTACGCGCAAATTACACATAAAATTTAAGTATGTTAATTATATCCATAGCTTTAAATTGTTATAAAAAATGTAAATGTGACAATACGACTATGTACAGTCGCGAGCATGAAAAACGAGACATATTTTTGCCTAGATGCAGCTTGGATTATTACGTAACCATAATCAAAGTTCTAACAACTACAGTAAACTGAAAGAAATCTTAACACGCCAGCGTACTTTAACGGATTTAATAATTTCGATGATAAAAAATTTATATTTTGTGCAATTCAACTGAATCGATGAGTGCATAATCGTGTTCAGTCCAAATTTACTGTTTTGAGAAATTTTTATTTTAAGTAATTATTGGCTTATCCTTATCTGAAGCGATTTTAAGCCAACAGTTCGCTTAAAATAAAAATCTAGAAAGTTATTTGTTGTTTTCTCAACACAATAAATTTGAACTTAACACGATTATGCACTCATCGATTCAATTGAATTACTCAGCTAGATCTTGAGCATTTTTGTTTTGACACACCGCAACTGAATGAAGTCATTTTCAAATTAAAGTTCAAGTTAGTGCAAATTAGAATTGCGTAAAGTCAGAATCAATTAAGCAAGTGCATACTGCAAAACCCTTACGCAGCGAAAGCTGAAAGTCAACAGAATGATGGGCATTGCTTTCGCGGTTATTTCCGAATCACGTAAAAATACAACAGCCATGCTTGTCGTTCTGATGACCCACTGACGCCTTTCGCTGTGTAAGGGATTTGCAATATGCATTTCACACATTTCTAATTTATAATGACTTCAACCTAAATCTGAAACGATTTATGATGCTAACCAGGAAGCAAATTTAATTAACTTTAACTCTCGAATGATTTAAACGTTAATATTGAAAGCACTAAATCGAAAACGCGATTCTGGACGATTCTTTTAGTTTCTTAAACATTTCTTTAAGATTTATAGCAACAAAATCAATCGTCAAAATCGTGGCCGCATAAATTCTAGGTGATTAAACATTGATTAGAAAAAGGTGTACAGTTCTGACAGTTATAAATAAATAAATTTTATCGTAAATGATTATTTTACAAATGAGATAATCATTTTAAGTTAGACACCCACCAATGTGCATCGCGTTGAAACAATTTAAGCGCTTTCTTAAATTCTATGTATGAGAATACCTTATAAAAGTAACTCTTTAACACCTTCCCTTGAAGAGTTCTTCAAATTAAATTTTTAAATCGTTAAATTCAAGTATTTACTTTTCGATTGTTTGTGTTTCCTTTCGTAATCTTGTTTTAGTTTATTAGCACGACAAAAGTGAATTGGATCATTTCAAAATTAAAGCTCAAGTCAGTAAAAATTAGAATTTTTTATTTAAAGTCATTTACAATTAAGTGCACACTGCGAATCCCTTACGCAGCGAAAGACGTCGGCGGGTCACCAGAGCGTCGAACATTTCTTGCACGGTTATTTTGTTCAACCCGGTCTTTACATCGTATTACAATTTCATCCGCGTTTTCTTTACAAATTAAGAAAGTAACCTTTAAAGGTCGCCGGCAAAAATACTCGTATACAACACAACATAATGATCGTCCAGTACACGTAAATGTCAGCGTGTTTTACGACGAATCCTGAAGGAAACCTTTCTTTATTGCCTTTTCCTCGCATGGCGACCGACCGGGGAATTCCCGTTCGAAATTGATTAAAGTTGCTCTACTTATTATGTCACGAGACGTTGCGATTTTCCTATTATTTTTATTTATTTATTGCTTTTCAGAAACTTCTTGCCGTCGTTATGGCCGAGAAAATTGCGTTTTTGTTAGTTTGAGATGAATTATTTTTATTCATTTCTTTTTTCCTTGCAGATTGTTCTTGCTGTCGTTACGGCCGAGGTCGTAGTTGGTGCTGCAGCACGTGCTCCTGCTACTTGTATTGCAGAACTTGCCGCATTTGCTCCTGTTCGTGTTATCGTTCTTGTCGTCGTCACTGTTGGCTTTGTAGCCCTTACATCTAAGAAGAAGGAGAAGAAGAAAGGAAACTTGAAGATATAAGGATGTGTTCAACTTGAATTTTTATACCAACGATTAGGCACAGTCATAGTTTACATACTACTACTTAGAGTAGCCTATAGTTGCAAACAATTCAAAAGAAGAAGAACTTAAGAACTGTTGCAGAAATCAGAGAGCCCGCCAAAAATAGATAGTGCCGGTTATGTTATTTATTGATTTGGTGGTTGCTAAGAAATAAGAACTGACTAGGAGTTAAAAAAAGAGAGAGAGAGAGAGAGATGAGGGCACGTGTTATATTTGGAAGGAATATAATAAGAGTGCTGAAAACAAACGGTTCTTAAGGGCAAGTAGGATTTTTTGCTATGTATGTACCTACTTAAAAACGAATTAGGAAAACTAGTTAATTATAATCACTCTAAACTATTTACATACAATGGTATAAATAAACTTCACATGATTTCTTGAAAAAAAAAAGTTTTCACTGTACAAAATTGTTCTTTCTTTTAATAGGAGTAAATTTTTTTAATTTTTTTTAAATTTTCATTGCCTTTCAGAACATGCATTTTTCTGTAGATGACTTAGAGTGTAATTTAATTATATAATGCATATATATGTTATATGTTATCGTATTGTAAAGACCAAGGGCTGCGTTCATAAACTGCACGCCAGGGTCCTCTCTCAGTCACTTTCATTTAAATGAGTTTATCAATTTTGTATCTTATCATCCGAAAATAATTTTAAAAAAAGAGAAAACTAAATCGTGTATGGTCTGTGCAGCAACAAGCACCCTTTCTTTATCCCACTTAGAAGAGGAACGTCGAAAGACCACCCGTTGTCATGGAAATAATGTAAACGTAAAACTTCTTAAACCACATGAGCGAGACGCAAAATAAGTTAAACATCGTGAGTGAGAAAGATGCGATTACACGCCTAAAGTACATTCAAAAGTATAGTTTATGGACACTCTCTCTGTCTTTTAAAATTCAGCTGTTCACTTCATCGTTTATTTAATTTTAATTTCATTGTATAAACATTTAATTCATTTTTTAAGACCTATTATTAATCTTTTCTTGGTGAACAGCACCGCTTATTAAATTTCAGAGTCATTATTTGTTTAATTAATTTTTTAGTTGGCCGAGTAACAATCAATGTCGGATACTTATTTCTTTCACTTTTTTGAAGTGTTTGAATCATTTTTTGGTAAAGAAAAAATGTTTCAGAAATATACAGGGTGCCATCTACCTTGAGACATCCTTTCCACGGAACGGCGTTGTAAGTCAGAGGTTCCCAACCTTTTCTACGCATCGTCCCCTTACAAAAAAAAAAAAAATCCACTGACTCATTCCGAAACATTAAATCAAAATTTTGTTAAAGTGTAATCTGTGATTTTATTTAACCTTATTTAATTTTTTTTTTATTTTTTTTTTTAAACTATAAACAATCGTCTTTTGTTCAATAAAATCGAGTAATCGAATAATCGATTTTATTTGATTTTACATTCGCACTATTAGTTTGATTTTTTCTTTTTTTTTGCAACTGTTCAGACTTTCTCTCGTGATTCGATCTGACTGTGAAATTTTTATTTTCGTTTTATCTCATTGTCACCGATTGTCTTTTGTTTTTCTCGTCTACATTTAGTTCAGTATTTAATTTAGTCGATTTTTTTTGACTTGATTTCATTTGATTTGTTGTTAGGTTTTTAACTGCCAATTCATTATCTTTTGTTCTGCTTTTTCAAGTTTAATTTTACACTATTTTATTTTATATTTTAACTACCAGTCGATCGTCTTTTGTTTTGGTTTTCTCTTTCACTTGATTATAATTTGTTTTATTTTTTGTTTTAAAATCCGTCGATTGATTGCCGTTTTTTTTTCTTTCACTATTTATTAGATTTGATTTGATTTTATTTTTTTTTTATTATTTACTGTTCGTCTTTTTTCTTTAATATTGACAAATAAAATTTCTGATCTCCTTCATTTTTTACGTCGATTTCACTTATTTGCACATATTTTTAAGCCGATTTGACTTTTGTTACTTTGCACAGTTTTTACCTTCGTTTCAACCACATCGACGATCGTCTTTTGTTTACATACGATTTTTTGACAGTATTTTATTTTTAATTTTACAATCAATCAATCGATCTTCTGTTTCTTCTTCTTCTTTTATTCGTGTTGACACTGTGTACAACGTTT
Organism: Prosopocoilus inquinatus; assembly: GCA_036172665.1. Lineage (NCBI taxonomy): Eukaryota > Metazoa > Arthropoda > Insecta > Coleoptera > Lucanidae > Prosopocoilus > Prosopocoilus inquinatus. The sequence goes on from CM069873.1 coordinate 9,449,922, forward strand.
AATTCAAATTTATTTAATATTTTTCGAAAATCTACTTTTCTTTTAATAAAAAATATTCAAACAGGCTTGTACTAAACAAGAATTCATAACTAGCTTCGACCCCCTAAAAGACCCCCAGAATTTCATCGACCCCCAGCCGACCCCTACAGGTTCATCGGCCCCATTGGGAACACCCAAACGATTTACAAAAAAAATCGAATTTAATTAAAGTTTTCAAATAAAATAAAAACGTGGTAATTACTTCTATACAAGGTCACAATAGACCGGTTTGTAACCTGTCTACACGTATACCAACCGGGAAAAAATAAATAACCAGCGTTATCCAAAAGTTTTCTTCTGCACTTAAAAAAATTATCTCTTATTAAAAAAATATATATGTATTTTTGTTTTGTAAATCGTGAACTCGTTCTGTATAATTGGTTGTCTCAAGTTAAGTGGCACCCTGTATACAACACTTCATGAATGTGTGGGATTCGTTAAAATGGTTTTATTTGAAAAAAAGAAAATATCAACGAATTCCATTATAATACAGTGTGTCATTTAGCTCAAGACATATTTTCGGTTCGTAAAATTTTCAATAAAGTCGAAGCCTCATCACCATTTACGGCCAATACAAATGCTGCGTAGAAAATTCAAATGCACGTAATGCGACCACCTCAAGCGAGACTAAAGTATTAAAAAGAATTAGTAATTCTTGCGAGAGTAATGTAAAATAAATTTTGGGTGTAATGTAATTAGAAGAGATAGAAACTTAATGAGAGATTTGTTGTTACGACACTCAGGTGCACTTTAAAAACATAAAGTCATGCCCTTGTATTGAATCATCAATATATTTTTATTGAAATGAATGACAGTTGTGTTATACATTCCCCCCTTTCTCCTTTTAAGTTAAAAAAAAAAAACAAACAATTAACGAACAAAAATCACGGCATTTCTGTTGTAACGTCAAGTAAGAAATTCATTGTGAGAATTGCGCTTTCGGGGTTTCCCCCACGTGATGTAGAGCGCCCTCTTTCGGTAGATGTCATTTATAAAATGTATATCGTACAAGGAAGTAACTACAAAAATTTTCCTGCAGCTCCCAAACAGCTTAAGGCTTGTTAGTAGATTTGTTTTGATAAAATTATTTTACTTTCAGAAGCACGGTCGTACAAGTATACATTCAGAAACACCCTGTATATATCCTTGTCTCGTAAATACTTATTTATGTGTGACTGAGTGATAGGTTTGGAAGCAATTGGTCATACAACTTTAAATTCCTCTACTTTTAGAATTTTCCCTTTTCTTTTTGAATTTCCCTCCATTTTCTTCTTTCATTCTCTTTTTTGCTTTTTGAATTTTTGTAAAGGTCGGCTAATAGTCATGATAGTACAGGCTAAAGCAAATACCTTCAATTCAGAGGTTATGTTCGGCCGAGGGAAGGAGCCACCGCATTTTCAAAAGTAGTTTTTTTTTTGTGGAAATATCACCTGGACCGTCATTTCTTAATTAAATCTGAATCATTTGAAGTGACGAGCACCTTCAACTGTTCCTAAATCACGAATAAAACAGCAGTGATTGTATTTTATCAGAACTGAGACGTGTTTACGAAATAAACAATTCAAAATAAAAGTGCATTTTTTTTTTGAAAAAAAAAAAAAACGACCATTTGGTCTTTCATCTTAAATTATCACATGAAAGCGAGCGCCATCTCGTTCGTGTCACGCGAATAAGTTCTTCTTCTTCGTCTTCCTCCTCCTTTTTACAAATCCGACTCTAAATAAACATCCAAAAATTCCTTGATCTTGAGGTTGGCCTTCCGAGACCATGTCCTAAAAACAATAAAAATTTAAAAATTAGATTAAATCTCCTAACCACAATATGATTTTTTGATACTATTACTATGCACGTATTTCGGCAGCAGCCCGCCATCTTCAGTAGCGGATTTGTTTGCTTCTTAATCACAAGAGGAAAATCAAACAAAAAAAACCCAACGGTAATTCATCAAAACCGTCTTTGTCTTCATCTCACTCACCTGACGATATTGGTAGAGTACCATATGTCGGAGGGTACCGTGATCTCGTGGTACCCCCTCCTCTGCGCCTCAATGGTTTTTTCGGCGACGGCCTGGGGCGTCAGAATTTTCATCGATTTCGCGAACCTGATCCGCGGATTCTTGCACAGGCCCGTGTCCACGATGTAAGGGCAGATTGTTGTGAGCTGGATGCGATTCTTCGGAATTCTGTTGACCTCGGCGCTCAGCGCCTCCATGTAACCGCGAACGGCGAATTTCGTGCCGCAATAGGGGGCGAGGTTTTCCTGCCCCCCCAGACCCGCACACGACGAAATCGAGACGATATGGCCGTGATTATTCTTAATCATAGATGGCAAGATGGCTTGGATAATCTAAAAGGAACACCAATGAGGAACGTCTTTATAATAATACCAAATGTCCAAAAAATTTTTAGATATAGGTATAGACCATGGAAGACTAAACGTTTGCCTCAGCTTACTGCAGGAATTTCCTGATTGGTGTTGTAGGTTACGTCATACCTTCACATTTCTATGACCTACCTTAATCAAAAATTTTTTGGACATACATGGTACCTGCAGATTTGGTTTTGACCGACTGGTCTAGAAGACTATCAGAGTATTCCCCCCATCTATTTATCCTGATATTTAATAAAGAGGGATGGGAATACTTTCAGAGTGTTCTGATTTACCCAAAAATGAGCAAAGACATTAATCTGGAACATCTTCTCTATTTCGGCCTGAGTGTGCTCCAGTAAGCTATGCGTGGGCATGATCCCGGCGTTGTTGACGATGATGGTGATGTCGCCGACGTCTTTCTTGACTTTCTCCACTGTTTCGAAGACCTTCTCGCGCTTCGCCACGTCGCACCTGAAACGGGACACACATTTAATTGGTGCTTAGGATGAAACATCCGGTTTGAGGATTTGGGTACAGACTCGTATGCGTAGGCTTTCGTGTACCCCCTCTGTTGGATTTCTTGGACAGTTTCTTGGTTGTTTTTAGCGTTGATGTCCCAGGCAACGACCGTCGCCCCCAAGGCCGCGTACTGGAGGGCGATTTCTTTTCCGATACCATGACCAGCACCAGTTACCTGCAACCACATTCTAAAGTTGCATTTTCGAAAAGAAAAGGTGTTGATTATAAGAACCAGGAGAATGCAAATAAGTGTTATTTAGACTTAAAACCAACCCCCCTGGCTACGACGAAAATGGAAAGCGCAGGTCCCAAAACAGAGCGTTGCGAAACACCCACCAGAGTTCTGGTTTGTTTCATCTTACAGTTGTTTCTCTTCGTGCGACATGAGAAAAAGTTTTCGGAAGAAGTGAGACGCCGAGAAGGAGAAGACAAATAAATTTCGAAAAATTGCGATTTTGAAAAAAAAAAACTGGTTTTGGAACAGACAGGTTGCCGCACTTACTATACTTACATCGATGTCCATTTGTTTCAGGCTGCTTCACAGGTCGCCGAAAATTTTTCATTTATTTGCCATCTATCAGAAATGGGAAACTTCGAAAAAGGGGTAACAAGAAGAAGAAGAAGAAGAAAAAGAAATTGGAAAAGTTCTAGTTTCTTGTTTCTTTTATTACCCGTAGACGTTCGTTTGTTTTACATTCTTCCGAGAATTGTCGCTTGTCCCGTTTGTCTTCGGGAGACATTTCGGACGTAAAAAGTTAAAAAAGGGCGAAAACTAAATTTAAAAAATGTAAATAATTCAAAAACAAAATGTTTCTAAACAAGAACAAAAGAGATTCATCGATGTTCAGCTGTTTCGCGTTGTATTCGTGGAACGAGCGAAGATAAGCGCCATCTATTGACTGGAACAGGAACCACGTTCACTTTAATTGCTTTTTTTTATTCTCCAACACATTCGTTTGTTCATTATTATGAGTAAATGAAAGCATCATAAACTTTGGATGAACGTGATTCCTCTGAAGAGGAGCGCCATCTGTTGACCGGAACGTGGACGGACCTGACCATTTTCTTTCTTTCGAAACTTTTTTTTTTAATCTTTCAACGCTTGCTTATTAATTAAATGAAACCATCTCCAACACAGACTTGACTGTGATTGATGATGGAACGAGCGAAGACGAGCGCCATCTATTCACTGGAACGGGAACCATTTCGCTTTAATTATCTTTTCTTTTTAAATTTAGTGACGACCGTTTGTTAATCAAATGAAACCATCACAGACATTGAAGGAAAACATCTAAAGAGGAGCACCATCTGTTGACCGGAACGTGGACATGATTGTACGAGCGAAGAGTAGCGCGATCTGTTGATCGGAACGTGAACCGGATTCGTCGGAATTGCCTTTCGAAATATTTTTTCTTTTTATGTTTCAACGTTTTGTTTGTTAATTAAATGAAATTAATTTGATTGATGGAACGCGTGAAGAGGAACGCCATCTATTGAACGAAATAAGAACTACTACCGTTTTTTTTTCAACTTTTTAACGTCCGTTTAAGTAATTAATTAATCAATTAATTAAACGAAACCCTCGTGAACGTTAAATGAATGCGACTGATAGTAAAACGTGTGAAAAGGAGCGCCATCTGTTAACGGAATCATTAACTGCTTTCATCTTGACGCCTTTCGAAACGTTTTTCTTTTATTTTGTTACGTTTGATTATGAATTAAATGAAGCCATCGAATGAATGTGTATTTTTAGCATGCAAGAAACAAAATATTTTTAATTTTTTGTAACTTTTTGCACTTTATAGGTCTGTTCGTGCAGTTGCTCGTCGAAATAATGATCGATTTTAACAGCGCCATCAAATGTACAACCGTGATGTATGCATGTTTTTGACGGATTTAAACTAACTGGAGGATGCTGTAGAAGCAAATCCTTATATATTCGAAAAATTTTCATTCAATTTCTCTTTTTTTGTGTTTTGGATGCGTTCAGACTGTCAGTACTTTAAACCAACCAAAGATTAAGATTTTCATACAACCAAGAATTTTTTTGCTTTCGAACTTACAAGAACTACTTCTCCTTTGACGGACCTCTCCGGCGGTGGAACGAATATTTTGTAGATCGCCTCCAAATTGTAGTACGTTATCTGTATGAACAGCCAAAGGATTTCGATCAGGACCTGAAGGGTTCCGGCTTCTTTCGGCGGGGCGCTCGTGTCTTTTTGACTGGAAAACAAGAGCAGAATTAAATTCGAATTTCACAAAAAAAAAAAAATTACAAAAATGCATCAGTTTAAAAATAGAGACAAAATCGTACTCCAGCACTCCGGGCGCAAACTGGTTTGACACGTCACAACCATTTACGGAATTTGCCAGCTCGCTATTTTTAAAATAACAAAGGCGGAGAGAAAAACTTGTTGATTCAGAGATAAAACACAAACAACTTGCGCTTTCAACCTCTATGATAATTTTAAAGCTAAGAATACTAGCAAATATTTCATCACGTATTGCATGTATTTTATTGGTTTTGCGTAAGCAGAGCGAAGTATATTGTGTGAAGAAGCTATTTAAAAGTCAAATCCAAGTTAATTGTTGTAGAAGAGCAGCAACTGAGATAGGGATTGTTTCTTTCTTGCACTGTTACAGCATCATTGTCTGTTGGGGAGGGAAGTGGTTGCAAGTCTCCTGGCTGGGCGCCAATTTTTTTTAATAATGATTTGAAAGAGCGCCCCACATTGGGCGCCAATTTAATGTTGCGTTCAGGTTTAGCGGACGAATATCTCCACGTTGGGCGCCATTTTCATGCCCCCACGTTGCGAATATGCCAATTTTATATTCTGTGAATGATTGTCTTGCGATTAATTAACCGATTCTCTGCTCCTGATTAGCAATATCTAAATTAAAAATGAAATCTGAAAGAATCTGAGGAATAAAAAAAAAAGATATCGTTAATTCTGGCTATTTTATTTTATTTATTTTTTTAAATCAATCAAAGTTACCTAAATTGAAAGAACTGACCTCGAGATTCTTACGAACAATGCATTTGAGTATTTATTTCGACCGCAAAGATAATTGATCTTTACAAACAATTCGGGGTTTCGCTGTAATGCGATTAATTAATTAAACTTAGAAAACAAATTAATTAACCTTAAAAAACAAAATAAAAACGTAATTATTTAAACTGAAGCTTAATCTGTTAAGGTTCAGTTCAAAAAATTCTATTAAAGGGTAAGTGCCTTCATGTAAAGTGCTGTTGCGGTAAATTTAGGACGGGAGCGTAACTAGAGCAAAGTACATTACAAATTACATTTATTATAAATAATAGATTGACTTACATAATTTTGGAACTTACACTTGGGAAGATTTTTATTTACAAATTTAATCGCTGCTACCTCAACTCCTGCATCAAAGTGCTTCGGTATTTAAAGACATTATGACGTGTAACTTTTTAGAGGGAGTATGAACTTCCGTGTTTTGACTGGCAGGGCCAAGGTTAGTTTTTGCACAGGTTACTATAACTTGCGCTTGAATCATTCCCTTCGTTCAGGGTCGCATTTTATTTTATTTACAAGTAATTCTCGGAGTACAATTTCCACTTGCTACAAAATACAATGCCGTATTTTTTTTTATAAAGGAAAGAAAAAATATAAATCGGATATTATAGTAAATGGTCTAGTTTTTTCAATAAAAATAAAATAAAAATATTTTTTTTAAATATCGTAAAGCTTCGTTTAATTAAAAGTTCAGATTGCCTGGCCGAGGTGTATCTAATTCAGCGTTTCACAAAACTGTGGGGCGCGCTCCCCTAGGGGGGCGCGTAAGCTTTCAAAGGGGTGCGCAGCAAAATTTTAAAAAAAATTGAACGTAATTTGCGCAATTTGGACATCATTAATTGTCAACGGTTGGCACCGAACTTGAAATTTATTAAAACTAAGGAGATTCGTGTCTTAATTTTGAAATGGTAGGAATAATCTTGTAAATATTTATTTGAACAGTTTCGTGGTAAAACACAAAAAAAAATTCTAGTTTCTGGAATTAAAACAGACGTCGGTTCTGAAATCTAATAAGGAATCTCAAATATTTAAAAAAATACTGTGGAAGCTTTTGAAAATTATTTAGCATCACTGTTCAAGTTTGAGATTTGATGGGGGTGGGGAGGGGGGGACGTGAATCGTAACACAGCTTAAAAGGGGGTCGTAAAACCTAAAAGTTTGGGAAACGCTGATCTAATTCAATGATTATTTTGTACACTTATTGCAGTCACGTTTGAAAAATCATGTCCTAAATTCGTTTTTTTTTTGAATTTACACAAAATGCAACGCGCCTGGTTTAGGCAAAAATCGTTTAGTTGGGTGCGGTTACTGATACGGGTGTAGCATGAATGAGCGACCATCGCGACGTCTGCTTATGGTGCAGATCAAAGGGGAATCCGAGTTGATTATACCTTACTTGCAGTGCTGCATCAGCGGATCTTATTTCATTAAAAGCTATTAACGCGCTCGCTTTTTAATTACGTTTTCGCCGAGACGCTGACTATTTTGATAATAGACCTTTAGACCCAAAATTTTAGAAAACTCACTTTGTGGCATCCGACAGGTGTAGTATGAAAAGGGGAACTTTATAAATCAATAGGAGCAGTTAGTAATTCATTATTGGGTTATTATTATCACAATCATCATTAAAAATTATTTCTTCAGTCAGTTAGTAGTGATTAGGCTGTCGATAATCAGTTGTAATATTCATTAATATTTGTAATTTGTTTAATGTATTGGTGAATTTTATTTTTGGCTTCTGAAACGATCCTTGGGGGCGGCGTTTAGTCGAGTGTGGCGCAAAGAGGCGAGGTAATGTAGACCTTAAATTAATTATTAATTTTCGTTCGCCAATGTTTTGCCCTGCAAGCGAATGTTCGATATAAGGAAGGGTGTAAGAGAATTCGCCGTCGCCGATTTACCATCGCCAGTTCACCGTCGCCAATTTGCCGTAGGTACAGTTCGCCGTCGGCAAACTCGCCGTCGGCGATTAAAGTTTTAAATGCTTACGATGGTCGTATTGTAATTAAGAAGTCATTTTGGTTTAAAATAGTGCAGTTTATTTTAATTTACTTGAAACGTACTGAAATTATAATTATTTTCATTCAATTCTTAGGTATAATTTGGATATCTAAAATAGTTAGAAAATGTTTTAAAGCTCATCGAGATAAATAAAGTAGTGACATGCGTCAGCGAATTGGACGGATGGGAAATTGGGTCGACGGCGAATTGGTTCTACGACGAATTGGCGGCGGTGAATCGGCGACGGCCAGTCGGCGACGGCGAATCGTCCTATCCCCTATAAGGGAAGACGTAACGTACTGGAAACCTCCTTATAACCACATTAACTATATTTCCTTTACTCCGCAACATAATACAGGCGCACTTAAAGGCGAACAATTTATTTCTTTCTGGAAACCAAAGTTTTGTATAAAAATCTCATCATATCGGTGAATGGCGAAGCCGCCCCTGATAAGAGGCCCTAGTTTTTCTTGTATCGTAACAATTCTTCTGGTATCGTGACAATATGAATTTGGATTTTCTCTTTTTAACAGTGACAGCAGCTATGTTACAACAATTAAAAGAGAGACAATTCGTAAAATAAGTTTCAAAAGTACGCCGAAATCATTTATGTTTTAGCAAAAGTTCAAATTCGTTTTAAAATTAACGTGTAAACGTAGTTAGATGTGCCAGAGCCTGGTTGTGTGAATGTTAAACTCAATTCCGCTTTTTTTCCCAAATCGTACAAAATCCATTTCAAGCTCACACGTCACAACTATAATCACCTTTGTTAATGACTATTTTATTACCTTTACCTACACATTAGTAAAAACGTTATTTCATTTTTATGCAGAATATAAAATTGCATCTTTTTATTATGCAGGGGGGCGTCAGTGAAATTTGACGAAAGCAATAGGTATGACGCTCCTATGAAGAGAAGCTTTTTTTTGTTAACCCACGCAAAGGATCCTCATTTACCGAGGATGCACTTTATGTACATACAGTCACAATCAAAAGTAATGTCTTTTCATGCTGGAACAGACTGTAAACCGTTCAACAAGGTAGTTTCACTGATCCATCAACAAAATTAATTTAAATAACGTCTAGTTCACAACGCTTCAGAGACGAGATCACTATTTTGAAGTACACTTGAAAGGGGGCTAGCCGCTCCGGTGGAATACAACCTGACATCAGATAAACGCAACCCAACAAACGGCCACAATGCCCTCAACACGCCTGCATAAAGGAAAGACTACCCGACCGGAACGGTCAATGCGAAATGCGAACATTGCATTATATTTGATTAGGAAGACATTACTTTTAATTCTGACTGCACGTATTTTTTTTTAAATATCCGCCTAATACTTAAAGGTAAGAGGCAATTACATAAAATGAAAAATCAAGCTTTGGATCAGAAGTTGATTAGGATTACAATTTGAGTCATTGATCCTCGCATTGTATAACCGTAGCAACGTCCGGTACGTCCAAAATCTGATTAATGACGATTAAAACAAGTTTATGTCACGAGTTTTATGAAGTCAATATAATCAAGGTAATATGACAAAGTAATCAAACAGGAATAAAAACAAAAACGCGCAAGCTAATCAAAGTTAATTACTATACATACGATCAATGAATTTTCAAGCAACGCTTTTATTATGATGGTAAAAACAGCGAAGCGAAGCTGTCATGTAATTTAATTAGGCGTTGGGTTTGCAGCTGTGGATGCTGATGGTAAGAGGTGATAAGGAAACGCGTTTGTTTTTTTTTTTTGTTGAAAACACGCAAGTAATCTGAAAATGCCGAAGACAAAAAAGAAGAGCGATTCCGATTTAGTGTCGCATAATCTACATACAGATGTAAGTTTACGTTAGTGTTACGCAAATCAATTTAACGACGCGTTAATGAAATGAATATTTGCACTAAAATTAGCTAAATCAAATTTGAAACGGTGAAGTAAGTCGAATTCAGAAACTTCAAATTTAATTGACACCATTGACAATTCTTAAAACTGAGCGAGGCACATAAAATTCACATTTTGTCACGTTTGAAAAATTATATTCTAAATTCTAAATTACTTTTGGTTTTACATAAAATTCAACGCGCGTATTTTTGGTTTAAATTCCTAAAATTGTTTAGATAGCATTTCGCAAGTACGGTCAGCGACACCGGTTTCATTACTGTTATGGAAACTGGCTTCATGAATTACCGACGTTTACTTTGCTTTCAGATCAAAGTCATTTTCGGCCTTTGGAACGCAGGTAAAATTAAATGGGGGCATTCTATGCTGACAATTGAAATTCAAGGTGACGAACTTACTTGCAATACCGCACCAGCAGGTCGTGTTTCATTCAAAACAATTGACGCGCTCGCTCATTAATTATGTTTCTACGAGACGCTGATCCATCGACTTTTGGTCCCGAACTTTTAGTCATGTCCCTTACGGTTAGTTTAAAAAGGGAAATTTAAAAATCATTTAAGGAGTATTCATTCAGTTTGAAATGCATCCATTATTATTATTATTATTGAGTTAGAATCGGTGATTAATTTTTAATGTCGGAGTATTCTTTAATATATTTAGTTATATCAAATGTGTAACTTTCGCATAAAAAAACTTTCCGTTTGTGATAGGGTGGAGTACGCCCTTATCAATAATTCGTGACAATATAGGCAGAGTTTTATAAACAGGGAAAATAATTCAGGCCACTTGTTCAGCGAACGATACAAAAATTTAGTATTCGGAATGTATTAACATCGCCCATAACGTGGGAACACTCGCATTGCACTCCTTCTCCTCCCACTCAGTAATAATTTGATGCATCGCATCGGAGGCCACAGAAAGGTGGCAGGAGTAAATAGTACATTCGACGTAAAAAGCGTTAAGTGGCCTGAATTCTTCTTCCTGTTTATAACCAACCAGGTTAAGTAACTTAAGTAATTTTCGACCACTCTGTATTATCGGGAATTTATTAAATTTTATAAAAATTAATTCAGTTGTTTTCCTTTTTACTTTCTGAATAATTCGTTAGCGATGGCAAAGCGAAACTTTTATCATTCTTTAATTTCAATTTGTTTCAGCTTTCTGAATCCAATTTCGAAAGCACGAGTGATCGTTTTGAGACACCCTGTATATACGTGTAATATTTTATTGCTGTTCTTTTCGATTCGTATAACGCGTTTTATGCTGAATGAGCATGTTGCCTTGCTTACTTGGATATACCAACAAGAAGTTTAATAAATGATTAGGGTTGTTTGATTAAAGTAAAAATAAAATAAAATTAATTTGTGTAAATTCCATCCAATACCAAAAAACTAAAAAAAAAGAATACAATCAGAGTGGGTTATATAAATCTAGGTTTAAATTTCAGCTTAAGTTAGACTGCGGCGTTTTATGCTGTAAGTCATTGTGGTCATAATCTAACTCGGACTTAAATTTAATGCAGGCTTAAAACTTTTATGCGGCCCACCCTCAGAGTGTATTTAATTTTTATGATAGTTTGCAAACCCTTACCCAATCACAGCCTTCTAACTTCGCAATAATTTTAATTATTGCGAATTTTAATTTCAAAATTATATCAAATCAATGATCAATAATGAAAGAAGATAAGAAGATATAAATAAAAAATCAAAAAGGTCCGATGGAAAGTTCAGAGCGCCATCTCTTAACCAGAAATTAAAGCTACTTCATTCTATTTCTAATTAGCAAAATATCGTAGATATCGTGTTCACGTTGACATTTTAAGCAATAACATCGTCTTCCCTTTTGTATTTAGTTTTTTAAAATTGATTCTATTTTATTTATTTTAAGGAAACGAAAGGCGTTGCAGTAAATTATTTAAGGCGCCATTTATTTGCTAGCTTATCGCCATTTTTCAAAAAAATAAAAAATAAAAAATTAACGTTGCCTTCATGAACACGACTTCGTCCTCATACTCTCGGCAAACGCAATTTCGTTGAAAATTTAGTCGTAAATATATAGAATGAAAGCACGTTCAAAACCATTTCGAGCGCCATCTCTTAGCCAAGAAGGAGAAAAGCAAATTTCATCGCCGACGTTCCACCTCATCTCCTTTTCTAATTTTAGCGCAAGAGAATGTTTGTTTTTTTTAAATAAATAATAATTTTCAAGAAAAATAAAAGAGAATTTAAAGGACGCACCAGCAACGTTTAATGCGCCATCTCTTGGCCGATAGGGAAAACTATTACAGTTGAATTTAAAGCACATTTCACAGCTGGCGTTCTCATCCCATCTTTTAATTTTAACTTAAAAAAATTATTTATTTATTTTTTAATAAACGATCATGTTCAAGGAAAACTAAAGGAAGTCTTTAACATTCGCAGCGCCATCTCTTGGCCAAAAGGGCAAACTGTATTAATCAAATTTCATCGATGACTTTCTAATTTTCGCTTTAAGAAAAACTTTTTTTTTTAATAATTACGGAAGAACCTAATCATTTTCAAGAAAAATAAAGAGGAATTTAAAGTACGCATCAGCAACGTTTAATGCGCCACCTCTTAGCTGACAGCGAAAACTATTACAGTTGAATTGTAAAAGATATTTCATCGCAGGTGTTCTCACCGCGTCTATTAATTTTAATTCTAAAAAATTATTTATTTATTATAACCGATTATGTTGAAGGAAAGCTAAAGGAGGCGTCTTCAATATTTACAGCGCCATCTTTTGGCCAAAACGGAAAACCATTTTAATCTAATTTTAAAAGAAAATCGCGCTGTCGTTCTCGTCACATCTTTTAACTTTTTTAACTGAAAGAAAAAAGACTTTTATCAGTAACTAATTAATTTCAACGAAAACAAGTGTTTTAAAAGAAGGTAACGTATAAATAAATAAAATAATGACTAACAGAACATGAAAGAAATTGATACAGAAGAAACGAAATAGACTAATATGTTTATTCGACTTCTGGTCGATGATTTATTATTATTGATCAGTAAATGACTCCTAGAGGTTCATTGATCTTCAACCAAAAGGTCCATCGACCCTTTGAGGGTCAATATCGATCCTTCGGACGTTCTGGTTCAATCCATAATCTGGTGAGATTTTTTAAAAATTAGTTTTTGTTTACTTTAGATTATAGAAAACGAAGTATAAATAATTCCTTAACGTTGGGAAGTCGAAACATGGCCCAATTTTTAATTCAAAATATTTTACTTCAAGATCATAATAATTAACCAATTCAACGGAATCGAATCGATTCGATCACCGTATGAAGTCGATTCATCCGAATCGATTCAACTCTTCTTGCATGTGTGAAACCGATTCGATACAAAAACCGATTCAATTTTTTTTAAATAAATTTGAAAGCAAGCTGACCTTTCCCCGATTTTACATTCTCATCCTGAACAAGCTTACAAACGTTCAGCGAAACGTTAGCATTTACAACAATCTTAGAGTGTCTGATCTGATCACATATTTTTTAATAAGGCAAGAAAGTGCCTAATTTTTGGCTTTTATAATATTACGATTCTTTTAATTACGAAATTTTTTACATAACATTTACTTTCATTTTTCAAGGACCAGCGCATATTTTTGCTCGTTTATGAATCAAAGTTGTTTTTTCTTTCGACGACAACAAACACCTCAGGTCACGACATCGATGTCGTCAACATGAATTCTTAATGTCGAAATAACTAGGGCAGATCAGAATTAGATTGCAGTGAAATTCTCGAGCTATTCCGTTGCTGAGGATGCCCCTAAGTAGGGCCGAAACAGAAATCCACTGCAATCAAAACTGACTTGCAACTAATTTGTTGTTTATGGGATTAAAATATTTCTTATCAATTTTTATCACATCAGTGATTATGACAGCACATCGTAATTATCCGTTGAAAGATGACTCTCACTTCTTCCATAATTGAATCGAATCGATTCGTTCATCGCCAGCGCAAATATAATGGATTCGATTTTTAAATCGAATCGATTCTGAACATCCCTCGTTTCAGTTCTACCTTCATTGATAAAAAGAACATTTTATTAACAAAGTCGCAGATATAAAAGTCACATGCACGTACGTATGTAAATATGAGACGGTGAAGTATGTATTTACAAGGTCATTTATTTATCTATATGATAAGCGAACTGGAACGCTGTTATTATCATCTCCTAACCACACATAGGTGCAATTAGTTTATAAACTTATTTATAACTGTCGAAATTTATGTTATAACAAGCGAAAATCTGTCGGAGCGATAACTTACGTCGTTTTGGTGTCGCCGGCGGCGGCGTCCCGGTGCTGCTTAACCTCGTTCGACATGCTTTCTACAAGATAACTCTCGGTTAAATTAAACGCTCGCCGACAACTCTGTCGTGTGTAGTACACTGAATGCGAACGAGCGGAGGCTTTCGCTCTCTGAAAAGTCTGAACTTCGGCGTTTTACGTTTTGCGATTGTTTATCAGCGAAATCTGTCTTTCTTTTCGATGATGAGGACGGTGGCGAAGCGCGGGAACGAGACGTGGGAATGACTGACGAGATTTAATCGTCGGTTAAGTAGCCTTGACGCTCTGAAATAATGATACCGCTCATTATTTTTGTAGACGGAAAATTATGATTATGACGTGGACTCGTGGGATAAATAAGTTCTTTAAAGAGAGACGGAATGTAAACTTATATGGACCGGCTTAATTGATGTGTTTGTCGCTTGGAGAGTTTTAAATAACGTGAACTATTCCTTAACAGGGATTGGGATTGACTTCCTACGGAAGGAACGGAGGAAGCATTTATATTTTTATTAGTGTCGACGGAGAGGTCTTGCATTTATTATTTTAATTCTAACCAAAACCGTGCTTTTTTATATTAAAAATAAAAAAAATCTTCAATTTATCTTGTATACAAAGCATCGAGAAGGTTTCCTTGTTTCCTTGTTTTGGGAAGGTTTCCTTCCAACTTTTCCTTTTCCCATTTCCAATATTTTTGCAATTGATTGTCATCTGGTCTTCATTTAATCCCCCCTACAACATGCCAACCAAGTTTACCAGCCTAATTGTTTCTGCCAATCATCTGTATTGTTAATATTGTTACTTGTCTAACTATCAGGCAAAGTTTGGTCATGTGGAATGCAGTCAATTATGCAGAGCCTGTACAGTCTCTTCATATTTTCATTAATTTGGATTGTACTCCCTTCACTTCTTTCCATTTTAAGTCCAACCATAATCTTCTGATATTATCCTCGTCTTTGATGGTGGAATGGATTCTTCATTTTGTCTTCTGCTTCTGATCACATTAGGACACTTCACTGTTACTTTATTCTTGTTTGTTTAAAGCTTTCTTTGAAATTCCTTGTATGTTCTTGGATGAGTAAAGATTTCCTTTTCAATTCAACGCCGATGTGGATGAAACACGTGTTTCTTCTTCTTAAGAAAGTGTTTACACAGATAAGGAATACTACCTTGTACAGATTTAATTTAATTAATAAATAATAAATTTAATTGTGTTTTGTTTTGATTGCCCAGTAATTTCTTTTACGTAAGAATTTGTCTTTTTTTTTTAATTTTGATTTCTAAAAATTCTTCTTTCTACAAATTTTCGTGGATGTCGTAGTTTCTTGTCCCTCTTTCTCGATTACAGAAAGAATTCTTTAATTCTTGAAAATTTTGATCGTTTTCTTTTTTTTTTCTTTGTCTTATCGAAGCAATCCGCTTCGCTTTTTATTATTGCTTTTGAATGAATACAAAATCAAACAATTGTCTCCGCAGATCGTAATGAAACAGAAGCAAAAACAAATCGCGCAGAGAGCTCTGGCAGTTTCAAAGAAATATTGTGAAAATAAATTAAAAAATAAAATGAAGTGAAAATAAATTAAAAAATAAAATGAAGTGAAAATAAATTAAAATAAGACAAGATTTGAGTTAAGTATAATAATTGGACGCCAATCGAAGTAACGGAAAAGCTCTCTACCCCAAGCAGATCATGTAGAGAGCTTCAACAGTTTCAAAAAAAAAAATATTGTGCAAATAAATCAAAAGAAGACACGGTTACAGTTAAATATAACTAGACGCCTTCCAAAGTAACGAAAAAGCTATGCGTTACGAAAAGAAGTTTAGGAACTAACTGTCGAGAAAGTAGAGAATGGACGTGAGGAGGTGCAGCGTAACAATTCCATTTGAGCTGAAGATTCGAGGTTCCTTCCATCAGTAATTTTTGGTATGGATGCGGAGGTCCAAGACAGAAATGAAAAGAATATTCAAATTATTGGGAGGGAAGGCAAGAAGAATACGGTCTCAAAATTAACGAAAGTATATGATAAAGAAAGAAGAACGTCCACCAATTTAGCCATCGACTGTGAACAATAGAGAAAAAAATCGAATATTTGGAAGTAACACAAATATTCAAGGGGAATCAAGAAAAGGAAATAGAAGAAGGGGTGGCGAACGGCTGCACTAAAATGCTCATAAATCGTATAAAGGAGAAGCAAACATTGGAAACTGCAAAAAACAAAGAAATAATAAGACGTGTGCGTGCAAGAAGAAAGGTGGAAAGCAAACTGGAGCTATAGGAACCAAAATTTTTGAAAATGATTTAGGGAAGAGTCGATGAGAAGTGAACAAGGAACTGGAAGAGGATAAGGAACTAAGCATTGTTCCAGTGTGGTTGGCCGATTTGCATAGCGAGGGTGTCTGATGAATTTAATTGAAGAATGAGTAGGAAAAAGGAAGAAAAAAGAAGAAAACAAAATGCAAAGGGCAAAACCAAAAAGGCCATAATGCGAGAACGTCTAATGAAAGGTAGAGTTAACGGATGATTTACGGAGGAATTAAAGTCGAAATGAAAAATGAATAAAGTAATGCAAGAGCTTACAAAAGAAACCAAGCGTTGCTCAAGTGGTGATAAAGCAAAGAGCCGGTTGGCTGGTTTGGATAGCGAGGGTGTCTAACAAAATTAATTGAAAAATGAGCAGGAGAGGGAAAAGGAAAAGAAGACTGCCCATCCAGAAGAAAAGAAAATGCAAGGAGCAAAAACAGAAGGAGGTAACGAATTTTAATGGACGGATGAGTAGGAAAGGGAAAGAAAAAAGTCAGAAAGGAAGGAAATTAAAAATGTGCAAGGGGGTTGAAGAAAATGAAATAGGGAAAAGAGGTGGCGAATGGTAGTAAAATACTCATAAATCTAAAAGGAGAAGAAAGGGCTTAAAACGAGTCCAAGTGGAATAAGTCCTCTGCACGCGATGACAAAAAAAAGGAAGAAAACAAACTGAAGCTATGGGAATCGAAATAAATTTCTGAGGAAGTTTTAGGAAAGTTGATGAAAAGAAAACAAAGAAATAGAAAGGTTGTAAGAGAAACTACGCATTGTTCAAGCGGTGAGACAGCAAAGAGTCGGATAGCTGGATGACAGAGCGAGGATGTCTAACGAATTTAATTGAAGGATGGCAGGAGAGAGGGAGAAGAAAGAGGACTGCTCAGTCAGAAGGAAGGAAAATGCAAAGCGGGAAAACACAAAGCCAAATGGATAAGTCACCTAAAGAAAGATGGAGATAACAGATTTTAATGGAAGGCCGAATAGGAGAGGTGAGAGGAAAAGAAAAAATGTACCATTGTATCTGACGTAGAAAAAAATAAATACAAATACAAATCCTGCAATCCTGAAACTAAACTTAATTAAGATTTACTTCTTGCGGGTTGAAACGGGGCAAGACACGTGAAGGATTATCGTACCGGGGGGTCCATGGAGGTTTAGAGTGGGTATAAGTCAAAAAGTTTATATAAAGAGATAGTCTTTTATTAATGGATTCTGAGATAAATATTGATTAAGTATTAAACTATGATTATTACAAATTCTTTTTATTAAGTGATGTTAAGTGCTGTTAAATCTAATGTTGGAAGTGAGTCATGTCCACCCCGAGAAGCGATTCGAACCCATGACCTTACGATCCTGCGATTATAAAAATAAAAAAAAACATAATAATAAGAGACTACCAGTTTAAATGTTTAAATAAACTGTTTAATTTTTAATGACTTATTCTAGACCCCCACGAATTATTGAACTTTCCTCACAGAACACCCTGTATTCGTAATGAAAGCTGAATGAATGGCTAGTGTCAAAACCACTTTTTTAAATAAAACATTTTACGACTCGCAGCATTTTTTTTCCAGAATAACGTAAATTTTTCAATTATTATTCTAGGTCGAACTCTTAATTTATTTTTAAAATAAACTGTTTTAATCGAAAACACCCAATCATTCGCACGTTTCCGTTTTCCAGATGATCTCTCGACTTCGGAAAGCGCTCCCCTCACTCTCCTCATTTTTTGGTAGAAAATCGTGATTTCTGAAAAATTTACGATGACAGTCTTCGTTATATTAAAAAAATCTATTAAATCGCTTCAATCCAAATCAGTCCTCATTACAAATTTGAAGTGGCTTTATAAATCGTAATTAAATGTAAAACAAAAGGTAAACAATTACAAATCAGTTTTACGTACTTAGATAAGATATAAGCGGTCGCTGTTGATTGATTTATTATTAACTGTTATTAATAGAATCAGTAACAAAAAAAATTCATATTAGGTGACGCCACAAGAGCACTCGGCCGTGTGTCGATATGTGCATGACAGCGCAAGTTCAATTTCGAGAGCGACAGCTGAAGTAGAGGTTCAAATATCAATGCGCGAGAGAGAACGGTGTTTAATCCTTCAGCGTGAGATAACATTGATATATTTCTCCCAGTTGCGTGCACATTCCCAACACCCGCGCTGCTACCTATTGATTCTTCACTGTGGTTTTGCCTTTTAAATCATTATCACCACGAGAAGAAATACTCGGGGTAAAATCTACAAAAATAACAAGTGTACTAAATAAAGTAATTAGTTGAAAAATAATTTTATTACAAAATTACATTTGCAAAAAAACAAACTAAAACATTATCAAGAACGATTAGTATTGGTAATCGCATTTATATTGCTAACAGGTATGCGTATATCTAATATGCATTTTCTGAATAAATTAACATGGGAAGTTTCATCACCATAACAGAACCAATTGCGCAAAAGATTACAACACGTCAACGTTTCGAAATTTTCTGCATTTATTAACACTTAATAAAACATAAATTAATATTAATTCTCTTCTCACGCGAAGGTTTATTAGTACGATCGGTCAATATTTGAAGAAAAAAATAAATAAATAAAATAAAATAAAGTAGCAGAAGATTAAATAAGTACATTTTGTATGTAGGTGTACATATACAGGGTGATCTATGACATGTGTTCCAAACGGTAACCAGTAATAGGCGGGGTCACATTGAGCAGGAAAGTCCATATCAACATCTGTCCTATCCGCTTTTGTTTCTGAGCTATGCTAGTTTTTCTTTTCCGTAATCCGCTGGTATGGACTTTATTGAAAGATTTGCAATATGGCAAGTGTTTAGGACAAGAAGGTTTAAATTAAGTACTGTTAAATTAATTACTGCCTCTTAGAGAAACTCAGGAAACAGTAAATAAAAAGAACATACATTATTATAACAAATCTTATTCAACTTATTTAATAAAAAAATATTCCCAATAAATTATGTTTATATGAGGTGCTCAAAGCGGCCTCCGTTGGTATTGACAAAAAATAAATAAAATGGACGAAAGTTTTTGCAAATAAAAACAGAAGACAAGCGTCTGTCAACAAAATGCCAAAAAATTGTTAAATGGATAGAAATAAACAAAAAAGAAACACAAAATCATAAAATGAACTTAAATAGAAAAACCAAAAGTAGCACAATCTTAGAACAGGAAAAAAATAAATAAAATCGACGGAAGTTTTTCCAAACAAAAACGAACTAGTAGAAAACAAAAGACAAGCGTCAATCAACAAAATGTGAAAAATTAAACTGATATAAATAAACGAAAACGAAATACGAAAGCATAAAATGAATTAAAAAAAAGTACCACAATCTTAAGACAGAAAAAAAAATGAAAATCGACGAAAGTTTTTGCAAAGAAAAACAAAAGACTCGTAGGAAACGAAAGAGTACAGTACAAAAGAGAAAACCGATCCGTTTAAAAACAAGAAAATTGATAAGAAAAATATTAAATACAAAAGAACGATTGCACGAAAAAAAACAAATGAAGGAAAACTGGCAGGAAACAAATGAAATGAAAGAAAAGAAAGAAAGAGAGAAAGAAAAACAAAAGAGAAAGAAAAAACACGAACAAGAAAACAAAAGAAAACGATTCTCGTTCAAAACAGGCGCCAGGTGCCAAATATGTCTAAAATGTAGCACAAATGGCGGAATTTCGCCCAGTCTAGCAACTCTGAAGTAGAACGTGATTTTCAGTTTGTAAGTTGGCTGTCATGTTAAATTAGACAATTCAATTTGACGACACACGACGAATGCACGTCAAATTGGGACAATTCAAACAGGTGAATGAAGTCAAACAAATGAATGAAGAAAATTAATGAAAATGCAAATAAAAATCGAACAAAAACTAAATATATATGGCTTCCAAATAAAAAAATAATAATTCCTAACAATCTTAACTTGGATATGACGATTAAGCGTAGTTTTTAGTTCTTCAGTTAATCTAATTAAATCATTATTGGAAAAAATGATTAATAGACGGACCTGTAACTGTGAATAATGATGGCAATGAGGAAACTATCACTAACAAGACAGTTGTTTGTTTGTAATTAAAAGGTGTGTTCGTTTTGCCGCAAAACTCGGTAAGTAAGTCAGCTACACTCGGTACCTAACCTTGAAAATTTGCATGTTTTTGTTTTTACCAGCTGTTCAGATTTTGTGAGAAATTTTGTTTCCTTCGCACCGATCAAATGCAGGTTTAGGTTAGAAAGCAAGCGCATGTAATTTGACAGTCAAATGTCAAGTTTGACGTTTAAGCAAAGCGCTCTCGGTATCTAACCTTGAAAGTTTGTATGTTTTTGTTTCTACCGGCTTGTTGTAAGCGCATGTAACGGCAGATTTTGACATTTACGCGATGCGATCGACTGTAACTTTGTTTTTTCTTTTGAAATAAAAAAGATTGTGAACCAAATTTTTAAAATGATTTTGTTTATTAGTCACTAACATTCTGGATCACACACTATTGTTGTTAACTAAACTGTGAATTTCTTGGATAAATTGAATTTAAGCTTTCATGTGGAAAGCTATTACCTGTCAAATTGCTATTGGCCCTACTGCCACGCCGCTTGCCGGTAGTCGCAATTCTTTTAAGCGCCAGTGTATACTATTATACGGTGTGAGCCAAACTGGTTGTAGACACTGAAATTCCCGAGTCTCAATTTAGTGATTCTAAACTCTTTTTGTGTGCCTTCATAAAAAATAATAAAAACCAAAACTGACATCGACTTTTATCCGATGAAAATTGCAAATAAAAGGTTTTTTTTTGCAGGTTGTTATTACATTCCATATTTCAGATCAAATTAGGGAATAAATTCGCTTCGTCCATTTTATTAATTTTTATTTCATTCTATAATTTTGAATTGTTTTCCTTTTTTTTTTGAGATCATATTTTTGGGGTCTTTTCAAAACCTGAATGAAAATAAATACCTAACCACACGGAGAACAAAAAAAAGGCGCGTTTAAAAATAAAAGCAATTTTATTACTCACATTTGGTGGCCTGTATACGTAATTAAATAGGACAAAATGCATGCATAGCAACGACGAATAAATGAGTCACATAGGTAATCACAAAGCAACACAAAACCTGTGGCTGTAATCCAAATAAATAGTGAGAAAACCCCTCGACCACATTAATTCACTGAAAGCGAATACGTATTTCGGTAACGAAGTTACCATCTTCAGCGCTAAACTGATATTAAACTTTAAAACAACAAATAAACTAAACTAGACTAGCCGCACTCCCCCCCTCACTTTCTTTGTCTTGCAATCTTTCAGAAATTTAATATCAGCTTTAATGAAATTAATTTTAGTACTTATCTTAAAAAATTTGTTGCGTAAAGTTGACCGGGAAGCCATCTTCAATAATCACAAAGCAACACAAAACCTGTGGCTGTAATCCAAATAAATAGTGAGAAAACCCCTCGACCACATTAATTCACTGAAAGCGAATACGTATTTCGGTAACGAAGTTACCATCTTCAGCGCTAAACTGATATTAAACTTTAAAACAACAAATAAACTAAACTAGACTAGCCGCACTCCCCCCTCACTTTCTTTGTCTTGCAATCTTTCAGAAATTTAATATCAGCTTTAATGAAATTAATTTGGATTACAGCCACAGGTTTTGTGTTGCTTTGTGATTATTGAAGATGGCTTCCCGGTCAACTTTACGCAACAAATTTTTTAAGATAAGTACTAAAATTAATTTCATTAAAGCTGATATTAAATTTCTGAAAGATTGCAAGACAAAGAAAGTGAGGGGGGGAGTGCGGCTAGTCTAGTTTAGTTTATTTGTTGTTTTAAAGTTTAATATCAGTTTAGCGCTGAAGATGGTAACTTCGTTACCGAAATACGTATTCGCTTTCAGTGAATTAATGTGGTCGAGGGGTTTTCTCACTATTTATTTGAGTCACATAGGGCCATTTGCACCACTTTCAGTTAAAATTTAAGCTCCACTTAACTCCATAGAAACAATTGTTGCAACAAACGTTTCTATGGAATTAAGTGGAGCTTAAATTTTAACTGAAAGTGGTGCAAATGGCCCTTAATTATTTATGTTAGCCAGAGAATTGTTAATTCTTTGAATTAATTATTTCCGTGTAGATATTTCTTCACTATAAACTAATTGCTTTAGGTGTTCCCAAAAGTAGTAATCAAAGGGATTTAAATCCAGGGATGGTGGAGGCTGATGTTCCCAAAAGTAGTAATCAAGGGGATTTAAATCCAGGGATGGTGGAGGCCGCTCCACGGGGTTTTACTTCTCAAAAGTACAAAAGCAGATTGGATATACTTTTTTGTAATTAAAATGACCTCACCTATGACTGGTTTATCGTTTGGAACACATGTCATAGATCACCCTGTATGTGTCTTCAGATGTGTATTAATCAAATAAAAACCGAGTCGTCCTGGATGCTTGCAAATTGCTTAACCATTTAAGTTCTTTTATAAGTTGTACATTGGCTTTTGATTATTAGATTTATCCTTAATTTGTAAGAAGTTTCCACTGATAACTCTCACAGTTGACATCAAGGGTTCTTCACGTCCCACTTTCAGCCCCCGATTCTTTCTAATTGTCGCAGTCTTCTTCACAGTTAATATTCTTTTAATCCCCCTAATCTCGATTAATCAGCATTTAATTATTGATTGATCAACTTTCAATTTTCCAAGTAAGTAAAATGATATAATGATTTCAAAAACGAACGAGAGATTTCCTGGAAGTAATAAGACGTAAAACACGAAAGTCAATTTGGTTGCATACGTAAAAGTTGCTCCCATTTTTTTTCTTCCTTGACACACAAATTTACGATTCTCTAAACTAGTCGGCGGTTAATTTATTCCGTTCAGCTTCGAAAAAGTTATCCAACGAAACCACCGCCGAAATCAATATGCACCGGACCATGTCGGTCGTCGTTTCGAATTCTCGCGGACGTGTTGTCATTACCGCCGATGCGATGGCCGGCCGCAGAACCAGAGCTGTCCATTACACAACAGCCCTCGTCCATCCATAATGCCCCATTGTGCAGAATTATTATCTGGCGAGTTTCTCTTACGTAATAGCCGGCTGAAACGCGTTTTGTTTACGCTAATTTCCAGACACCTACGCTATTTTCACGCTCCGAATGTTTGCGAAATCAAAATCGGGCAGGGCCTTTGTTCTTCCAATTGAAGCGTGTCGAATTCTGGAACGATTAGCGCAGTTTGAAACACTATCAGCCACTTAAGACTGTTTGCAAAGTGAAGAACCAAAGCCGTTTTAAAACGACTTGCCCAATTGTGATTTATTTGCAAATGTTGTTGCTTGAAGGGAGGAGGCAAGTTGTTTGAAGGGTGAATTGTCCAAAAAGGCAACTTGCTTGAAGGGCAGGCAACTTAGTTGAAGAAGAACATGTTTAAATAAGGTCTTACTTAAGGGGCAGTTTGTTCGAAAGGCAGGCAACCAGTTTGAAGGGCAACTTAAAAGTATGAGATGGCACAAAAAGGAAAGAATTCAGCCAAAAAACATTCGGGGATTGCAAACAGCATTGCAATGATGATACGATCTGCAAGAACTAAAAGAAGGCGTGCGTAGCAAATACAAAATTCGCTTGAACAGGGTGATTTACCCTTGCGTTTCATATAATTGGCGTAACGAATGCAGACCAATAGATCATTTCACGGTATGAAATACGTTACGTCACTTCCGGATTAAAGGGAAGCAGCCTGTAAGTGATTTTACATTTTTAAGCTCGGAAGAAGTCTTCTTCTTCCTTTCACTTTCTGGTTTTTGGAAAATCACCCAAGACAGTTGTTGATGTAGATGAATTTTTTAAGCAAAAAACTTTGTTGGTGGTACTTTGAGGAAACGTTGGGTTTTTAGATAAGGCGGTTAAGGTTAAGATTGACCTTGAAACTCAAGCAAACTAATTAGCTGTGCTCTGCATCAAGGTGTCATTTTTTCTTTTTGATGAAAAATAGCTTTTACTAAACATCCATCATTTTCCTTGGAATAGAAAAAGGTAATAATTCGGAAGTTGCAGATACTAATCCGAACTGTTTCTCTCCACATTCTCTTTGGTCTTCCTCTTTTCTTCTTATAATTCCGTTCTCTGTACAGTTTCAACCATAACGAAGCCAACTGCTTTCCATTATTTAGATTCTCTCTTCTGAGCTCTGCTCTTGCAAACTATAATATCTTTTCCTATCAAATCTGTCGGAAGTACACCTCTCTATCTGTCTTCTGGGATTTCCTCTTTTCTGCTTACGATTCCCTTCTTCTTCTTATCCCTTCTTACAATTGTTATCATAGATGAGAGAAAAATCATTATTGGTTATAATTTGGATTGTTAATCATTTGGGGAAAAATCCTTCCGTTGTCCTTTCCGAAGTTGAAGAGTATTTTTCTCTCAAATCTATCGAACTTAAAGCCCTCCATCTTTTTTCTGGCACTTCCTCTTTCCATCTTAAGATCTGATTATCTTCTTTATAGGTTTTTCCCTTTAATTATTTCTCTTACAGAGCATAATATCTTCTCCTCTCAAACCTGTTGCAACTGCTTTCCACCCTAAACCTGATCTGTCTTTCTAATAAGCACTGATCGAACTGGAACGGGAACTATAATCCTCCAATTTTCTTTTGGATCTTCTTCTTTTCTTCCTATGATTCGGTTTTCCCCTTGACAATTTTGAAACTTTTCTTTATTTGGGTTCTCCCTGTAATTGTTTCCTAAGCTGAGCATTACCCTTGCAGAGTAACATTCAAATCAGTCGAACTAATATGTCCCTCCGTCTTACTCCTCGAGCTTCCTCTTTTCCCTTTGCGATACGGTCATTCTCTTGAGAGTTTTGATCGTAGCTTTCCATTTTTTGGGTTCGCCCTTTCATTATTTTCTAAGTTGAGCTCTCCCCTTCCAAAATAATTCTCAAACCAGTCGAACTATGTTTCTTCATTTTTCTCCTGTGATCTTCGTCTATTTTTCTTGTAATTTGATTATTTTCTTGACAGTTTTGATCGTAACCTTCTATTATTTGGGTCCTCCCTTTAATTATTTCTAAGATGAGCTCTACCCTTGCAGAGTAACTCTGAAACCAATCGGACTATGTCGTTCCATCTATCTCCTTGGAACTTCCTCTTTTTTCCTTGTAATTTGGTTATTCTCTTGCCAGTTTTGATCATAGCCTTCTATTATTTGGCGGGTTCTCCTTTTAATTATTTCTAAGATGAGCTCTACCCTTGCAAAGTAACTCTGAAACAATTCTGACTATGTCGCTCCATCTTCCTCCTGGAGACTTCCTCTTTGCTCCTCGTGATTCGATTATCCTCTTAACAGTTTTGATCGTAGTCTTCCTTTGTTTGGGTTCTCCCTTTATTATTTTTCTTCCAACTTGAGCTTAGTCTGGCAGAGTCGATGTCGTCCTTTCCACTCAGATCTGTCAGGACTATGAGCCTTCATCTTTCTTCTGGACCTTCTTCCTCGTTTTCATATATGATTCGGTTATCCCTTGTACAGTTTTGATCATAACCTCTCAATGTTTGAGTTCTCCCTTCGTTGAGCTTTGCTCTTGTAGAGTATAACATTCTGTTTTTGGAAATATGTCACAACATTTTCCTTCCACCTTCTATTTTCTTCTTATCACTCAGTCCTTCCCTTTTACATTTCTATAATTATTTGTTCCTCTTTTTAATCCTCCTCTTCGCTAGTATCCGTCTTCCATTTTGTACCTTCCTTGTTCATCTGAGCGGAATTATTTTCCATGTCGAAAATCTTCCGCTTCGTTTTACATTTTTAATTCCTTGTATCCTCTTTGGATGTAATTTGTCACAGTGTTTGTTTTGATTAGTCTTCGATCTTTCTTCTTCCATGAGCTTCTTCTGCCTTCTTCTTCAAACTTAATTTTTTTTTCGTGGCGTCGTGTAGGGCGTTGGATGTTAAAAGTTTTACTTCAAAATCATCTGCTGATTCCTTCCGATCATTTTTGCTTGTGATAAAAAGAACTATGCCTTACCTTGCATTTCTGAGTGATTGACCTTGATAGGGTCACCCCACAACTGCTCTCATTGTTTACATTGAGTGCATTTCACGAATCCGGCATTCGTTGGTGACGTTCTATTTATGCAAACTCGATCATGCAACGTTCCTTTACGGAATCAAGGCCAAAAACGAATCTGCAACTACAGACCAATGTAAGAATTAGAAATGGTCTGGCGACATTATGTACAGAATTCAACTGGGCGATTGTTACTGGGCACGTTCAATAAGCTCAGGATTTTTCTGTACAAGTAACAATTTAGCCTTCGTGTATTACATCTTAAAAATGGTCTAACTATACTCATTACACTCGTACAGTATGACTTCAGTCAAAAGTTTCACAGTTCTAAATCAGTTCGGAACTGTACTGCTCATGCGCTCTTGCTCATAGTGTTGTGTATTTAGCAAAAGCGCATGTGCAGTCCCGATCCGAACTGATTTAGACCTGTGTAGGAATAAGCCTGTTATTGTTTGCTGAAATAAACGATGAGAAAGGAAGCTCAGGATTAGAAATAAGCCTAGAAACATTTTTTGTTATCAACGCCCACCAAAAGAAAGGACCTTCCAGAAGACCTGGCGAGATGGCTCGCAATAGGTTTGCAGCCCAAAAAAGAAATTATTTGCGTTAAAATCTCGCACGTCAGCGTGACATTCTGAAATGGTTAAGAAAGAATCATCTTCACTTCCGTAAGAGGTTTGTTGGTTTGCTCTACTTCCTGTTGCATGTTGGTTTATCCATTTCCTGCGAGATGTTTTGAGGACAGAGATCTTGATTATGGATTTTGTTGCTTTGATATCTGCAACTATAGTTGTTCACCCTGTATGCTTTTTAAACAGGTTGTTTTAATTTTATTTTTTCGTTCCACTAAAACAAAAAGCTCAAATTTTTTATGAACGTTTCGAGAGACTTTCGTTCAGAATTGTTCAAGTCCATAAGCATCTTCTAGCACTTATCTTACAATTAGTCCACCCTGTATTCAATTATTTTCATTTCGCAAATTTGGTGAATCTAAAAGAACTCGAACTATGTACTTCGGTACGTAAAAGGAGTATGAAGCAATTCCCTCTGAAAAATGAGATCTAATCGAAAGGACGCATTTCTCAATTGTGGCAGCTGGTCATAAATAACATTTACATATGTACGTAATTAATTGCGAAGAGTATGAGACTAGAAAAAAATGTAAATAAATGTAACTACTTGA
Organism: Prosopocoilus inquinatus; assembly: GCA_036172665.1. Taxonomy (NCBI): domain Eukaryota; kingdom Metazoa; phylum Arthropoda; class Insecta; order Coleoptera; family Lucanidae; genus Prosopocoilus; species Prosopocoilus inquinatus. The sequence continues at coordinate 9,477,669 of CM069873.1, forward strand.
ACTTATTTAAATATATCTGTCTCGACGAATTCCGTTTTCGTAAAAAAAAAAAATAAAAATAAAAGCAGAGATTTGGTGGCCATTAAACGGAACGCGTTTTTAAAATTCTTCTGCCATTAAAACACCTAATCTGTTAATTTGAATTTAGAGTGCTTCGTTAATTTTTACGGGCCCGGCGAGCCTTCTGGAGCAATACACTCGTGAATGATGGCATTTTCTTGAAAGTGAATCTGTGAATGTCGAATGGTAACGACAAGGAACCATTTTTTTTTTTTTTGTAATTTCGTCAATGAAACCGAAAGATTCTTGATTAGCAAATTAATTATATCCGCAAAGAACTTAGATTATTCCAACAAAAAAAAAAAAAAAAAACGCAAACGCAAATTCGTTCAGAAATTAAAGGGAGAGGGAGGGGAAGAGAGAATTTTGAAAAGTGCTCTTTATTTGAAACTAAGGCCAGTTTGATACCTTGGATACAAAATCTTGTACGAAGGTTGATACGATACTTCCCTCTGTCATTTAACTTCGTGCAAGATTTTATTTATATCAAATCATGCACAGTGTCAACGAGTCTAACATCAAAAAAAGAATTTTTTTTTCATCTAATTCGCTTGCAAATGTGACAAGCATAAAAAACGCTGTTTCTTCATTATGTTGTATAATTTGCATTTTTAATTACTATTAGAATACTTGTTATAATGTCATCGAATTAATTGCAATCGACTAAAAAAATATATAATTAGTTTATTTTTAGTGCTATTTAATTTTGCTGATAAACAGGAAAAAAAATTAATTTACGTTAAAAATTCAGTTACTCCAGATGTTGCCTGCTTCAAGTCTTCCTATGTTTATCGATAGAGCTTTCATACATGTATGTATGTACACAGGGTGTTTGTGAATTTTGGGACAAGTGAAGAATTCTTAAGCGCAAGAGTGCTAAATGGAATTCGTTTTAAAAAGTGAAATTTAAACAAGGAGTTTGATGTGTATGAGAAAGAAACAAACTAGAATTATCTGAAACTTTCCTTCTTTTCGTGTTCTTTGCATAAAATACAAAGTGGTGTACCACATGGTTCTTATTAGACCCGCTTCTGTTCGTAGTCTACACGTCACGGTTTCTTTCTTTGCTTGAAATATTTCCGTGCACCCTTTTATCCTGATGGTTCTCAGGTTTACTTTCCCTTTTATCCTTTCCAGCTTCAACATCCTAAAACCCACACCGTTTGGGGCATACGTAAGTGATTGAAGCATTCTAACGAGTGTTCAATTAAAAAAAACGGTACAGAGAGCCATGAATTTATTCTGAACGTCTAGCGTAGAGTTCTTCGTACATACGACTAGCGTGAAGCGTCACTTGCATTTCTAACCTCACTTTAGCTCAAAGAAGGCATTTCAAAAACAAACGTTTATTATTATGGTTTATGTTAAGTATAAATAGGTGTTAGAAAAAAATTGCAGGAGCAGCTTTCGAGTTTTGTTGGTTAGATTAACCGTCAACTTGTCAAATCTGAAATTCAAATGATATTAATCACGACATTCGTTCCCGACAACAAAAGCCTGCTACAGCCTACTCGACCGTTTTTTTTTATTGAACACTCGTTACTTTACAATTATTTAAAGGCACTATTCAGATTTTTTTTTTAATTTATTTTGAAACTCCCTGCATGTCAGCAACCGACTTAAAATCGTCCCTTGTTTCTTAGCATTCTTAGTTCCTAATTTTGTTGCAAATTTGTTTTTCTAACCTTGAATTATCTAAAAGAATTTATTGCAAATCGTTTTTGATTGCGGTGGATCACTCGAGCAGCCTCTGTACAGCTGTCTCAGCCCTATTTGACTTCATCAGTAGAAGCGTAGCTCGAGAATTTCACTGCAAACCAAAACCATTCCACCAAAGGTAATCGCCGCCACCTTGCATGGGATGACTTATTACGTAGCAAACTGGCTTCAATTTGTCAACCCTAATGCAATGTCAAATCAAAAAGCGATCGTAGGATGTCGCTGCTTAAACTGTTCTTGAATGATCTATTTCACCATTTCACGTTCTTTCTTTTCTCAATTGACAATCCTAAGTCAGTAGGCAGAACGCTAGTGCTTATTAAAAGAATTGCGACTACCGACAAGCGACTTGGCGGGCTTTGGTTTAAATAAGGATCACATTTGAACAATTTTATTACCAGAGAAGGGAATTATACATTTCGTTCGACTAATACAGACAAGGCGGCAAACGCCTAACGCTGCAGCTGCTCTCGTTGCCGCTTCGTAGGGAAATAAACCGATCAAAATATATAATTCTATCCTGTATTTATTACTTTTCGTTGCATTTCTTTTGCATTAGTGTACGTCGTGGTTAAACACATGCAGGTGGATGAAATAAATTCTCCCATTCGCATCGGAGTGCCTCATGGTTTGATTTTAGGACCCACTTCGTTTCTTACATGCATATACAGTGAGTTAACCAATTAATTTAAATTATTTGTCATTAAAACGAATTCAGCTTTCTAGAATAAGGAATGGGAGTGAAGAATGTGGGAACGTCAAGAATATTAGATTAAGAAGATTCTTCCAGTTGTCTTCTCTTTTCGACTATTCAGAGGTTGGCCGCCGTATGTAACCTAACCCGAGGAAGAGCCCCTAACAACAAACTTCTTGTTTGATTTAATCGCTGGAAGTAGTTCTGTAATATAATTACACTAATTACTTTCGTTACCTTCGTCTTAACAAATTGAAAGGCAGAATTGTGTTGAAACTACAAAGGAAACCATCGAGTTTAATCAAAAGCAAAATGAAAACTAATGCCAATTTTGAGACTGTTCTGGTAAAGTAGACAATTAGGCTACATTCGCTTTATAATATAAAGTACAAACTATCTGAAAAGTAAAGGAAAAAATATTTTATTAGCCACTGAATGAAAGTAAAAATAGTTGTAATTTATAGTGATAAGATTAATTATTTTATAATTCAAAGTAATCACGAGTATGATTAAAATTTGTTGTAACTTCTTCTTTATTACAAAAAATCTAATATTTTAAGGTAAGCACTTGATCTGATTGGGCGATTTGTTTTCTATCTAATTTAATATAACCAACAGAATGAAGTTTCCAAATCTATAAGAAGGAGTGTTACCGAAAAGTCAATTTTGAAATATCTTGTTTCAATCCAAACAAAAAAGTAATATCGTTGGCAAATTGTATTGTCCTTTGTTCTAGTACCCTTTTGGTATCGTATGTTAATTATCCTCGATTATAAACAGAATTGGTCCTAGCGCATTGCTTTGAGGTACGCCCTAACTTATGTACTTTTTGCAAAAAAAAAGATGATTTGCTCATTTTGTTTGTTTGGTTTCTAAAGCCTAGCTTATAATCAAAATCTTTTGTTCGATTCGCTTTGCGAATTATTTAGAGCACGAAGCCTTTATCCTGCTTAAAAAAACGCGTCAACCAATTAAGACACACGTCGACCCTGAATAGAGTAACTTTTGCGACTGTAAATCCGCCAAAAAAAAAAAAGAAATTGCATGGATCATACACCTCATGCAACTTCCTCGTGTCTTTCGTCCTCTTTCATCTCCTGCGGAATTCCTTTGAGGAGCGAGCGCGCCGATGGAATAAATAAACAGGGGGGGCCTTGCACTTGATTTTTACGCTTCCAGAACGAAGAACGAGTCCTCGTCCTTGAAGGCCGAATTGCCACACCTGGCCACTGCACTAAGTACGTATTCAAAACATACACGACGCACAATGTTACCCACCACAGAAGTGAAAAACTGAAAACCGCCGCTTGAAAAATCAACCCCCTTGCATTTATGGTCTTTGTTAATCTGAGGGATTCGATTCGGAAAAATCAATCGGTGCTCATCGTGAATTATTCATTGCGTTTAATGAGGTCGATGTCACATCGTTTTGTTCGATGGTTGTAATATGTTGGGTCAGATGCAGGCCATCTAGCGTTCGTAAGCTCTGTGGGGTAAGACCTGGCCTAAATTTGTATAAAAAGCGTGTGCCTTCTTAGCTGCATTATCAGTTCTCTGTAGAAGACAGAATAACAACAACACAAATCAAAATGTTCAAGTTGGTAAGTTGAGATGTTAATCTTTTTTATACAATTTTTTTCTTGATATTTCCAGATTTGTTTTATGTCTAATAATTTTTTGTATTATTAAATTTTTATTATTTTTTGTTTTATTGCATTTTTTTGGCTAATATTTTTGCCTCATGGTATCCAAAAAAAATTAAATTTTTTTATAGTCAGGAGATAAAGATTTCAATTGTGCCCCTAAATCTGGGTGTATGTAATTAAAAAAAAAAAAACTAACTCAAAAACTCCCTGTCTAAGACCAACATTTGTTTTGTTTATTTTTTTTATTATTATTTTTTTTTATGTGCAATCCTGTTCTGATCCTCAAAGTAAATTTGACAAGATGACGTAATACAAAAAAAATAAAAAAAAATATTTTTTCTTGATAGTACCTGACGAAGCTATCAATCGGGAGTGAAACGTTGAGTGTTCTTCCATTTTTAATAGTGTCCGGTTATAGTTGAAAAGCTATTTTCCTACAATTTTCATCGGATAAGATTCGACTTTATAAAGAAATAAATTTGCAAAAAATATTGCAAAATTATTAACTATTTAATCCGGCGGTTTGCACAAAAATAATAATAATAATAATAATAATAATAACACGTCTTTATTATTTATTTAAAATAATCGACGATTCGTTTTTGAGGTTGATGGATCCTTCGGCATAATTAATTTATTATTTTTTCATTGGGCTGAAATGAAACGTCGAATTTTAAACTGACCGTACGAAAACTATCCAATCATTTTAATTAATAATTTTGAATTAATTTATTTTATTAATTTTCAACGCACAAAGAAATGCATTATTAAAAAAAAATATATGGTCTTTAACGTTTTCATCTGTTTTCTTTTTCTTCTAAAAATAAGACGATTTAGGCAAAAACTGAAATGCAAAAAGCTCAATGATATTAAAAAAAAATTAATTGCCTTCAATTTTTTCTCAATTAATTAATTTTCCACGCAAAAGCGAATGTTGTAATTAAAGTAATTACAAAAGAAAAAGTGATCTTTGACATTTTCATTTGTTTTTTCCCCTTTTCTTCTAAAAACGAGACGATTTAGACGAAAAGTTAAATGTTTTCTGTTCTGACATTAAACAAAAATTATTTAAAATAATGTTTACAATTAAAAAAATTTAAAAATTAAATTTTTTTTTCTAGGTTGTCCTCGCCGCTCTTTTGGCTGTAGCCATCGCCGCCCCTAAGCCAAGCGTATTGGCCTACTCCGCTTACACCGCACCCCTGGCTTACTCAGCTGGATACACCGCCGGGTATTCTCCTTACGCATACGGATCTTACGCCGCCCCCTACGCCTACTCAGCCTACGCCGCCCCCTACGCTTACTCGGCCTACACCGCCCCTTACGCCTACTTGTAAGCTAGTTCATCCCCCGACGATGAAAATCGACCTCGAAATTGTTAAGGTTCGGCCCTGTACTGCACGAAATTAATAAATATTCGACACTGTAAAATCCATTTTTTTTTATTTATCTCTTGCTTACTCGATTTATATGGTCTACGCTTACTCAATCTATAAGGTCTACTCATACAAATATAAGTAGACGAAGCAATTTTCTGAGTTTACATAAAGTTTCTTACGTCCGCATCGGAAGCGTTCGTGATCTGTCGATAGCTGAAACGCGCGGTGCTATCACCACAGACGTGTGCGGGAGCTGCTTTGCAATCCATGGAATTAAACTTAACGCAATAATTGTTTATTTATCGTCAATTGCATTCATTAAGACGCCCACAGTTTGAAAAACTTGTGAAAAGTTCATGTGGGTAAGTGGTATGTTTTGAGTCATGCTATTGACGAAGTAATTAAATTATTTTTCACAGTTCTTACGAAATCGACAATCGAAATCCGACAAGCGCAACAATTAATAGTACAGTATAAAATTTTGAAAAACGTCTTTCGTAATGAAGGGAGGGCGAGGAGGGGAAGAAGGTTATAAAGTCTATGCCATCTTGAAGTAAGAAAGAAGATTAAAAGTTTAAGAATGTTCTGTTCTGTTAGTATACGGGAGTTTATTAAAAGGCTAAAGGCTGTTTTCAAAATCAGACTTTAAAGAAGCTTTAATTTAAAGTCACTTTAAGAATAGGGAAACAAATGTATTTTTTTTAGGTTAAAGTAACTTTAAATTTAAAGTCCTATTGAGAATTTGGCCATAACTCATATTAAAATGATCAGATTAGAATTAAAGTAATAGTAGTTTCATAGTGCCTTAGACAAATCTAGCAAGTTGGTCCATTATGTTTAAACTGAACTGATCCTTTATGTGCCGGTTTCATAATCGTACTAAACGAGACTTTAAAATAAAAGTCACATTCTGATGTAGATAAAAATATGTTTTTGCATTAATTTTGATATCTGACTGTGACTTTCATTTTAAAGTCTCCTTTAGTGCGGTTATGAAATCGGTCCTAAGTCCGGAAACATAATTAATCACGTATTAAAATGTAGGGCCTAAGGCCGGAAGCATAATTAATCACGTATTAAAATGTAGAGACACGGTTTTACATTGCATCGTAGAAGACACTCGCTTGGCATAAAATAATCAAACCAAATCTAAATATAATAATCAATCAAAGTTTACTTTAACATAAATGTACTTTGGCTCTTCATCCGGGGCCAACAATCACCGATTTGCTAACTTACTGTGACGTACTCATTTCTACTAATCACTGACGACTAACTGCCCCAAGCGAATAATGAATAATTACCCTCTAATAATGACTTAATTAAAAATGAATGTATTGATTTACAAATTTTTCTTTTCAATCTATCCATATAGGGTGTGACAAAATGCATTTTCTAATAAAACTTCGGGTCCAAAAGTCGATGTATCAAAACTGTCAGCGTCTCATAGAAAAAAAGTTGGTGGATGCGCCGGTGCGCTTGTTTTTTTTTGTTCTTTTTTTTTAACAGCTACGCATATTCGGTTTATTAATTTCTGATATCTTTATCATATCAGGAAACGAAACAAAATTCTGACAACACTTCCAAAAATAAACGTCCCTCCACTGACGCATGATATCTGTTTACCACAGACGAAAACCGAAAACCTAAACGCGTTTTGTGTGACGCGCAGAAACTGTCCCAAATATTGGCTGTTTGCGTTATAAATAAAGCTCATCTCGATCAGAATAAAAAAAATGAATTAATTTAAAAACAAGTGACATTTACGAATACATTCCGCCAATACCTCCGGTCCATAAATTTCGCGGAGCGATTCGCGAATTCTGCCTGCTCCGGCGAACCAGATGTCCTAGCTTCCGAAATTTATGATGTTGGCGAATTTTATGGCAGATCTAGCATTAGTGGTTAAGAAGGAAAAAAAAACTCATGAATATATTACGCTACCATTAGGTACGTGAAGTCAAGGAATAATGTAATAAAAATAACAATAATATTAAAAATAGTCGCCGAGGAGTATTGTCCGCTGGCGAGAAAAGAAATCACCACGCTAATGGTGATGGCCGATTATTTCTTTTTTTTTTTTTTCGCCCAGATTTCGCATACGCAATTTGCATATACAGGGAAATGACCGGCGCATCACCTTGGCATTAACGACGTTATTCTGGATTTCTTAATTTGTCCGGACCTAATTTTTATATAAAAAGCGTGTTTGGTGCGGAACGCTTCATCAGTTGCCCAGTTTAACTGCCAAGCACCAGTTCCAAAACCGTCACAAAAATGTTCAAGTGGGTAAGTACCTGCCAGTTCTTTGTTAATAGTAAACACCCTGTAGAAAAATAGAAAGAAAAAGGAATGCGTCTGAAAGGAAATTCAAAATTAATTGAGAAATTCAAATTTGCTACTTATTTAGAAGTCGATGATCATTTGCTAGTCTTTAGAAGTCGATGGACATTTGCTAGTCTTTAGAAGTCGATGAACATTTGCTAGTTCTTCAATAGTCGCCTTCCAATTTCTTATTCTGTAGTTGCTTGCACTTATTTATGTGAAACTAATTCACTCTATTATTGTAAGGTACTTTGCGTTTGCGTAGATACTTCGTAAAATCGATGTAAATGCCGACGTTTCGTTGCGCAATTGATATCATCTTCACGATGAATAACAAATGTGGCTAAACGTCGCCGTTTACATATCCTTATCGATTATTTGTTTTATAATGGAGTAATTTTTTTTCATCGGACAAGAAATTGCTTCACAAATAACTTGCTAAATGAAAGTTTCAGGAAGTTCTGAAACGATGTAAATTTTTAATAAGGTCCGGTCTTTTAACTTCCGTATAAACATATCCACCTTGTAATATCTTTAGAAATCATTGTCGTACAATTATCTCCAGGAGGGAGAGTTATATGGTGCAAATAAAATTAAAAGGAAGTAAAAAGACCAAACCTAAGTTGTTTATCGATCACATTTTGAAACCTGGCGTATCTTAAAACAAAATGTTAATTTCTGCAAAGCCAGCAAAGCTTGAGGAGGATTGAGGAGCATTAAAAGAGTTAAATGGTTTTTAAAAATATTTAAGAAAAACAGTAATTAAATTAAACAATTATTTCCATCTGCTTAATGTGCGTTTAAAAGATAAGAAACAATTGAAATACCACCGATTAGAAACTTGCTACAAAAACGATAATAAATTTTTTACACAAACTTAGCCTAGCCCACCACACTGCCTTTAGTTAGGTTATTTTAATTTATTTAATTATGTTTTTCTTATTTTTAAATACTTTATGTCGATACTAGTTGTTTAGTATCGAAATTAAATAATCTGTTGCTCGTATTTGTTGTAATTTCTTTGCTATAATAAAAGTTTTCGTACTAAAACACATACAGACAGACGTCCAGACGTAATATATACAGGGTGTCACGAGAGGTTAGGTCAATATTTTGTAGGGATATACGGAAAATTATTGTAAGTCGAAACTCTTATATAAACATGTGGTCTGTTATCAATAGTTTCTGAGTTATGGCCTTTTGAAATTTAAATTATGAATTGTCTAATAACATATACAATTTCAAATATTTGATACACCTGAGAGCATCTTCACCTTCTCTTATTTGGTTGTTAGAACTTATTATAATCTCAGCAATATTTAACAAACATTTTGATTTACAATAACTCATTCTATGCCCTCGCGGAACATTCTTGATCTTTCCTTCAGGGTCACCCCGTACAAAATTTTGTCTACAACTGCCCAAAATTGAGGAAACCAACAACAAAATAAAATCAAATGTTACAATTCTTTTTAGTCAAGATCAAGGATCCAAAGTCGAAAGCAAAAAAATATTAGACAAAAACCGTTTCTTGTAATTATTGTTTCTCAGATTTCAAGGACGTTTAAAAAAAATAGAAAGCTTCCATATTTAAGAAGCCCAGACAAAATGGCAAAATCTGCACAAGTCATCTATCAATCAAAACCATTTCTAGAAGAAAAAAAAACGCAATTACAGGAAACTGTTTTTGTCCATTTTTTGCTTTCAATTCAATTTCAAGATTTTAGTTTCTTCAACGTTATTGGCAACATGGCAACCAATCAAACTTGTCATTAAAAAAATGCCGCAGTTTTCAACGTTGTTGCAACAATAAAAGTAAGGAAAACTTAAGCAGCGACGTCCTGCGATCGCTTTTTGAACTGACATTGCATTAGGATTGACAAATTGAAGCCGGTGTGCTACATAATAAGTCATCTCATACAAGGCGGCCGTGCTTGCTGTCATTGCTTCTGCTGACGAAGTCCCAAATAGGGCTGAAACAGCTGTACAGGGGATGCTCGAGTGATCCACTGCAATAAAAAACGATTTGCAACATTTTTTTTAAATCAAATCAATGGAATTTGTAATACTTAATGATTTAGAAAAAGAAAGCCCACGTTGAAAACTAAGTTCGCACAATTTTATAAATGATTTGCTGCTTGGTGCAGGTAAATAAAGAAAAAATAAAAAAAGCGACGCAAAAGAGAAAGAATTATGATTTTTTTTATACATTACGCCACTAGTGGTATAATAAGCTTCCTTATTCACCTGGAACAGTGTCGAAATGAATGGTATAATAAACAGTTGCAGATAATAGTAGAAGACAGTGTTGAATAGCCTTTTGTAACGAGTATTTTAATTTATTTTTTTTATTTTGCGCCTTTAATGCCCTCTCGAAAGAAAAAAGGTGCTATTTTAAAATTTAGGGAATTCTGTTGCGATTGGTGGCATTTATTTAACATCACTTAAGTTGGCATTGGATGGCAGCGGGAAATTCAATTTTTGACATTTGTTTCTTACTTACAATTAATACTGCCAGCATCAATTAAATAAATTACGCCAACGCAACGCCATTAAGGCCCGGTTTCACCATCACAGTTTAACTTTAAGCTCCGTTTTATTGCTATGGAAACAATTATCCTTGCAATTGTTACCATGGGAATAAAGCGAAGTTTAAAGTTAAACTGTGATAGTGAAACCGAGCCTAAATCACTAAAATCTTTGTTTAGGTGCGATAATAACCCTGTTACCAACGCAAAATAGTTTATAATTTTGTTATTAATTATGTTCTTATTATAGTTATTCCTCGTTGCCTTTTTGGCTTTCGCCGCCGCCGACCCGAAGCCTAAACCACAAATAGTCGTGGGATCCACCGTCGACCCCGTCTACGGCGGCTACGGCACCTACGCCCCCTATTACGGCTCGTACTCGCCGTACTACCCCAGCTTTTACAACTCGCTTCCGTACTATTCGGGCTATCCGTATTACTCCGGCTATCCGTACACCGCCCTTCCGTACACCGGCATTCCGTATTATTCGGGCTATCCCTACTCCGTCTACAACAAATGATGACGACTGTACGAGGGTGATTTCACGTGCAAGGTGCAATATTACATTCGATGATGTATGACGATGATGTAAATAAACTAGTTACATAGCACAAGAAGTTCTTTATTCATGAATCTTGTTGTTCATTCTCTAAAGTTGTAGCGAAAAAAATAATAATATTATAGCGTGAGAGCAGTAAAAACTCAACCCAATCCAACTCAAACCAAGGAATTACCTAACCTTGTCTTACAATTATTAGATTAATTCCGAACGAACCCTGGGTTTCATTTACATATGCAGCTTTTAATGTACGAAGCTAACAAATATATTCCAGGGGGTGTCTTTGATTTGGGCTTTCATTGCTCTCAACTCAATTCAAAAACGCAGTTTGTCAAAGGGAAGCTTAAAAATCACACAAAGTTGTTATACCATTATCAGGGGTATATTATGTATCAAAACCGTTAAATTTAAAGGGGTATAAAATTTTGTTGCTACGGTAACAACCAATCAAGGAACGGTATTTTAAATTTTAAAGGACCTCTAAATTTTAACGGCCCGTTAATAAGTTACAGAATCCGCCCCTTAGTACGATAATACATCAGCAAAAAGGAAAACAATTTTGTAAGAAAATTTGCCCCTCCCTCCCTCCCTCATCTCAGCGAAAACTACCAGAAAGATGGAGAGACAAACTTGATTTTCACATCAAATGAGAACTACTGACGCAGACAAAATCAATACGTTATAAAAAAATTGCGCTAGACCTATCTCCAATCGTAAGCGCGTTGACGCTTGTGTCTGGCTTAGAACGTCAATTGCCGCTATTACGCTTTCATTCGAATGGACGTTTACCGGAATTTTGTTATTTTTACAACTTATTCTGTACGGAAAACCTATTTGTCAAAATTAGAAAAGAAACTGCAATGGCAAATTAAAACGCGAGTTCGACCAGAGGAGGAGAAGTAAAGAAATTAAGTTCGGAGAGGCCATGCTAATTCTCTTTAAAACAATTGACATAATCAGTTCCAGTAAAACTGATAATCTACGCCATTTTGTTTCTTTTCAATCAACTTTCTTTTGTCATTCAAACACGATCTATTAATTAACATTTTTATTGTGATGTTTTGGTTTCGAATTTACTTTTCAATTTTTAAAAAATTTTAATTATAAGTTGAATAAAAATAGGTTGAGTTCAGTTGGCTTGGGTTAGTCTTGCAATTTCGTCAATTTTTAATTTGATTAGATTTTTGCCTCTGTTTTTCTTTTAATTTTAATTTTTTGCCTAAGTTGAATACATTTTATTGGATTGAGTTTAGTTGAGGCGACCTTAAAATTCTTTTTGTATTTCATATTTTAGGAAAATAGAAGTGACGAAGCTATCAGTCGATAGTGAAACGTTTTAAAAAATGTTTTCTCACAATTTTCATCGGGCAAGAGTCGACTTTAATTCTTAATGTTTTAGTTATTTACTTCTGTTTTATTTTCATTTTTCGCTTGATTTCAATTCAATTTTGTGTTGAGTTCGGTTTTGTTGGGTTGATCTTGAGAATAAAGATAAAAATTCGTAAAATATAAAACAAACTAAAAAAGTCAATCACACCACTAAAAAAAAAAAAGAAAGCAAAAAAGAAATGAACGATGAAATACAGTGCGTAAAATGATAGATCACAAGTGTCAAATAAAGTACGATAAATCAACTCGTTAAGGAAAACAAAACATATATAGTGCAAAAGTATAAAAAACAGAAAAATAAACAAAAGAAGATCTACTACTTAGGTGCACAAAAAACAAGTCAATCTTCAGACGAAAAAAACTAATGGAAGACAAAATACAACTGTCAACGAACAAAATGTGTAAAATAAATTATATAAAAATAGTATAAAATGAATTAAAAAAAAAACAGAAGATACTTATAATTGAAATTAATCTCCGCCCACAATAATTTTTATATCCGTAGATACGTATTTCGGCAGCTAAGCTGCCATCTTCAGTACGCTACCAATTTAAAAGCACTAAAAAAATGTCTGAAAACAACCTAATCACACTGACAAAATCATTTGTTTAGTGCTTTTAAGTTGGTAGCATACTGAAGGTGGGAGCTTAGCTGCCGAAATACGTATCTACGGATATAAAAATTATTGTGAGCTCTCTTAAACCACAGTCTCCTTTATTATTTTAGAAGATACTAAGAGGGACAAAGAATGAAAATCGTAGAAATTTCTTTTACAAACAGAAAGAGACTCACAGGAAACAAAAAAGAACTGCAAATGGAATCAATGAAATGCGGAAAACCAATAATTCGTTTAAAAAGGCGATAAATACGAAAAACAAAATGCAGAACATCAATTGTTTAAAACAAAAAAGAGAAAACAAGAAAACAAGAGAAGAAAAGACGAAATGAACATAAGACAAAAGAAAAGAAAACGAGACTGAAAGACATGAGTGCAAAAGCAATAAAAAAAACAATAATTAAAAGTGGATATATTTCCAAATTTCTTCAATGCTTCTTTCAAGAAATTCTTTATTTTTTTATATTATAACTATAATTTTAGAATTTTGTCGAGAGTTATAATGAAGATAACAAAAAAGCAGCCCAAATCAAGCGCCAGACTCTCTATCTTTAAAATATTGGCGGCAAATTCAAAATAAATATTCAGTAGTCAACTGTGTCGAAAACTACAATATTGCTTTCCTTCCACATTTTCTGTAGTCGCCTATTTTTAATTTTTCCTTCTTGGTTTTTCTGCTCCCAATTTTCTAAAACTGAAGAGGAGCAGAGTGTTAATTAGGACAGACGACGCTAAAATCAAATTTCCACAACAGCATTTATACCTGACATTTAAAATTATTAAAAAAATAAATTTTTATTCTCTGATTTCATTATTCTTTTTCAATTGGCACAATATTACAAATACATCTGAAACAGAACCGATTTTTAATTATTTTGTAAACGATTTCTTTTTTCGTTTTTCCCCTTCATTTTCTGGCAAACCTTACATATTCACTATAATACTTATTTTTATTTATTTATTTTTTTTGCAAAGACGTTGATTAATAAACGCATCCATAAATCACGGCTAACGATTACGAGCTGTCCGTCAGCAGGATGTTGCGACTTGCGACGATGTCATCAGTGAACGCATATTTAATAAAAATTAGCCATTATAAAATGTTAAGTGATCTGAATCAGATTCCCAAACGCCCTGCTGCTCATCCTTGACATTTGCGCCTCGCCTCCTTTGCGGAGGAAGATGACGAGTTTTCCCAGCATTTCACCGATAAATCAAGAATTGCGAGACAGCAAGTCACAATTACATTTATAAGTTACTCCTGTCATAAACAGAATCTTCACGCATCGAAGAAAACCGACGGGCGTTTAAAAACTTCCACGTGTTTGGAATTGGTCATGACTCGAGTTAGCAAGAAACATGGCGTGGCACGTCTTCGCTTTAACGTCAAAGTAAATTGGGGTTAATCCTTTTAAACGCTAAAATAATCTTCAATATTAATTTCCTTTCTCTAAAGAGAAAACCATTTTACTTTTAAATACCAGCTGGTTATGATTAGGCTAAGAGAACCGTGGTTACTAAGACCAACTCCAAACGTGAAGGTATTCGAACGCGCGCCGCGCGCCATTCGTTTAATATTATTTTCAGAGTCAGGTTCAGACAGATTTTGATTTGATAAGATAAAAAACGAGTAATTTTTTTTTCGAATGGTTTTATTAAAGCTCATTAACAGTTAAGGAAGTTCGAACGGGTTACCAGTGACCGTATCCACCGTATTGCGGCCAGTAACCGCCTGAATAGTAGGAGTTGTAACCGGGATAACCATATCCATATCCACCATATCCACCATATCCACCATACCCACCATATCCACCATATCCACCATATCCACCATATCCACCATAGCCAAGTCCATAGGGAGCGTAACCGCCGTAATAGCTGGCCTTAGGCTTTGCCTCCGGTTTTGCCTCAGGCTCGGCGAAGGCCAAGGCGATGAGAACGATAAAGACGAACTAAAAAAAAAAATTCCCAAGTTAATATTGTCATCGAAAACCTGTGAAAGAAGCTGTAGATTAGATTAGATTATTTTTTGGTTTGGTCTAACCCAGCCCAACACAGCTCAACCCAGTCCTGTCACTTAATTTAAAACAGGGATTACTGTCCTTTTTACTCTCGATCCTACAGGAAAGAAAAAAAAAAGTCCACCCCCCCTTTACTACCCCTACTCCAAGTCTAAACAAAAAGAAAGAAAGAAAAAAAGAAAAAAAAGCCCTCCCCCCTTTACTGCCCCTACTCCAAGCCTAAACGGCTTCATGCTTCCGAAAGACCACGGTGTTCAACTTCCATTAATAAACTCACTATATGACGACTCTTAATAAACGAATTAATTGAACATTTTTAGAATAATAATTAAAATTGAGAATAATTACCTGAAAAAAAAAATTTTAAAAGCGTAATCGGTTGTAATGAATTGCATTGCAAACGTCATCTCTGCGCCAATTAAGAAATTAATTTAATTTTGTTTTCTCAGTGAAACCGTTGGTCGGCAATTGTAATTTTGTGCTGGTTTTAGTCCAGCTTGGTAAAAAGATTATCAGGTTGCTAAAAATGAAAGCGTAAAATTGAACTGTTGTAAGCGCCATCTATCGTCCCAAAGTGAAAACTAATTTCCAGTTTCAAACTAATAAATCGACAATACCGTTTAGTCTACATTATATGTGTTCCTCGTAAAACTATTTATTTTTCTAATACTACTAATAATTAAATCGAAAATAGAAAATCTACTCACGTAAGAGACCATCGGAGCGCCATCTGTTGCCGAAAACTGAAAACTACTTTATTAGAATTTCGTCTAACGCCTACGTTTTCAAAAAAAAAAATCCCCGACGACTTCTAACTTTGGTAAATGGTTTTAATGTCGGAATTAAATTTCAAAATAAAAGAAATCATGGTGAGACACATTCTCAAAGCGCCATCTCTTGGCCAGAACATAGAATAGCCCGGTTTTAATCGATTTTCCTGAAATGCTGACTTCTGTAACTTGATGCGATGATTTTAAGTGCAAAATTGAATTGAAGAATTGAAATCTTGGCGAGCGATTATTTAAGGCGCCATCTCTTGAGCATAAATGAAAGCTGTATTATTCTAAATTTAAATAATTTCAGCCATTTGGGTAAACATCTAATTTCATCGACCGACGCTAATAATATAATTCATCGACCCCGAAGAGAACCCTAAAAGTCTATTGACCCTTTGAAGTTTTCACCGACCCCTTGGGGGTTAATATCGACCCCTTTGGAATCTCTTGGTGTAAAATGTAAAAATTTGGAGTAAGAAAGTTTCAATGATTTCGCAAGTTCTGTTGAATTGTGAACAAACCAATTTAAATTATTTATCTAGTGTTTAAAGGGGTAGACTGCAATGTTGGTAATAATTATTTTTTCCCTTTCCCATAATAATTATTATTCGATGTTGTTTATGAGTTAAAATTTTTCCTTTACAACGAACTCTGCAATTGCAAAATTTAATTTAAAAATAATTTAAACGATTATTTAACAAAAAAAAACCTGTATTCCAAGAAAAAAAATAATAATAATTTCCAAAAAATGAAATGAAATTGACTTTCTTAATCCTACGGTTCATCTTTTAATTAGAATTGGATGAACAGTTTGCTGTTTTTTTTTTTAATTTTGTAAAAAAATGGGCATGTTCCAAAAACAAAAAATAAAGAATAAAAAAATTAAAAAAAATTGGAACACTGTTTTCTCGAATACAATTATTTCAATTATTACACAGGGTTGAGTTGGATTGGGTTGAGTTCAATTATTATACAGTTGGGTTGGCTTGGTGTTAATAAAATGTTAATAAAAAAAAACCTTTACATATTTTGGTAGGTTATAGTAAAGATCAAAACAAAAAAACAATTCTAATAAACCCAAATCCAATATTCAATGGTTTTTATATTTTTGTGATCTCTACTGACCTCTGCCACAGTACGTAAGGCGTAAGCCTTTTCATTAACACCCTGTGTATTAAATACGGGCGAAGATGGAAAACTTACTCACAGAAATATTAAATAAATTTCATAATAGAAATCAGAATACTTTTAACTTATTTATTGTAACTAAAAAGAACTTATAATTCAAAGTTACTAAACTTTTCAAAAAGTAGAAATAAATAAAAATTATAGAAGAAAATAATTTCTGCAAAGAAATCTAAGAAACTAAACAACTTTTATTACAAAAAAAACCTGTAATATTAAAAAAATAAAACCGCGATTTGACTTACACTGCTTCTTTTAGTTACAATTAGTTGAAGAGTTTGCTATTGTGACCTTGAAGCAATATAGGGCATGTTTTTGTCATAAAGACATTTTGAATTATTATACAGTATGTTAGTAAAAAATACACTCACAAACAAGCAAAAAATTCTAATAAATCCAGTTTAATGGTTTTCTCTTTTTGTTTTGATTTCTGCTATCACCTGCCAAAGTGTGTAAAGTTTTTTTTTTGTTAACTCCCTGTACATTAAACATGAGTGAAACATGAGCGGACATCCTGTATATTAAACACGAGGTTACTCATAATGCAAGTCAAACAAATTTCATAATAAAAATCACATTTTTTTAAATTTTTATTCACAGTGATTAAGACAAGTTTGTGTTAAGGACTCTTCGTTCATATTTTTCAAATTTCAAGTTTCAAAAAAAAAAATTAAATAAAATAAAAATTAGAGAAGAAATGAATTTATTTGGAAAAAAATTCTTAGATATAAAACAACTTAGGGCTTGTTTACACCAGCCATAATTTTTTTTGCAAGATAGGTTGTGGCAGTCAATCAGTCAATCCCAAGAAGTGAATTGTTCATAAACTCTCGTAAGACATGTCAATTTGTTAACTGTTAGTGTACAGAATATAATAAACGATTAACTTCTTGGGATTAACTGTCTCAAATAAACTCACAAACAAATTTATTGCTAGTGTAAACAATCCATTAAGAAAGGACGATGCGACATGGAAGCTCCCACCATTCTTTTTTGTTTCCTCAAGAAGAAACATTTTTTTTCTTGTAAATACTACAAAGAGAAGTACAAAATGTCAACAAAACATGATTACCATGATCAATCAGTACAATCATTATTTTTAATTTCTTCTTGCATCATTTTTGCCAAATTTAAACATTACAAAATGTACTTACCCACTTGAACATTTTTTTTTCGTAGGCTTAGTCCAACTTCGACGAAGAACTGATAATCCGAAAGGCCCATCCCGAGCTTTTTATACAAAAATGGGCTTGTATGTCCCAAAAACCTGATCGCATCACATAATTCCAAGGTGATGTGACACGCGCCACTTTTTTTTTAAATCCTGCGTTCACACACCAAATTGAATCATACTTAATTATTTTTTTTTTATTATTTGGCACTTCTTACCTTAACGCTGGATATTAACCTGATTGGGTTGTTAGATTATGGGAAAAAGGTTGCAGTACGGAGAGAGAAGAACAAAAAGGAAAACAAATTTCCATCGCCTTGCAAGTGTGTGGAAAAAAAATAACGCTCGCAGGACCTTGACATACAAGATACTAACTTATTTATTTTTATTTTTTAGATTCCGCTCGCCGGCAATAAAATTATTAGCTTTTAATATTAATTAAGTGTATTTTAGGTTTTCTGTCTGCGACACACACACACAGAATTTCGAACGGCCATAAATCACAGGCGCTCCCAAAAATTCGCGGTTTTATGAACGTCGGTCACGTAATTTGGGAACAACTGTATATGATGGGTATTCGCCTTTTGGCCGAAGCATTTCTTTCAAGGCCGTCGCATTTCTAACAAGGTTGAATTCTCTTTTTTATGGATCGACTTGGAAAAAGTCTTAAGCTACGAGAATTTCATCCCCTCGCCCCCCTTGGTTCACGTTCAACTTATCAATCAGGTTGCTTTTTGCGTATGCAATTGTGTTTAATGTATTGTCGCGTTAAAATAAAAGTTGCCATCGAATTTCCGGGACATTTTTAATTTCTACGTCACAATCGGTTTTTGCCCTGGTGGCCGGGGGTCCGGTCCAAAGCTCAAAGTTCTCAGAAAGGTGTCAGCATCAATTAACCCTTGCTAAATTTATTCTCTGCAAAAACGCCCTAATTGCCTCATTCTTAACTGGCACGTGTAATCATGACACGCTTACATTTTGCAGAGTCAGCACTTTTTATG
This sequence comes from Prosopocoilus inquinatus, assembly GCA_036172665.1. Taxonomy (NCBI): domain Eukaryota; kingdom Metazoa; phylum Arthropoda; class Insecta; order Coleoptera; family Lucanidae; genus Prosopocoilus; species Prosopocoilus inquinatus. The sequence continues at coordinate 9,496,739 of CM069873.1, forward strand.
CAATGCAGAATGCGAGCGGGTCAAATGCGGTCGACCTACTGAAACATTCAGTGGATGCCGATGCCGCATAATTTTGTAATGCACATAATTGCAATAATTTCGAAATGTTTGTTCCGTCGTGATAAATTAATTAAAGTAACTGTTGAATTAAATTTATGTCGAAGACGGGGCTTAAGAAATCAAATCTCTCAATTAACGAATTCCTTGCACCGGGTAATTGAACCGAACTTGATCTGACTGTAACAGACTGAAACCGGAGATGTTAAGGGTGGGCGATCGACGTTATTATTTATCATCCTCAAATACCCACCCTTGGTTGGTGGTTTACGAAAGTACGTTGACCTGCGTTATTCTATTCTGTTCCATCACCTGTTCGACGTCAACGTCACCTAAAAATATTTGCTATCAAGTTGCCGTCTGCCGTGTTATTGATTTACCTGGCAATTTCTTTTTTTCTTTTTCGGAAACGCGACCCCCGACTCGGAGAGGCAATTTGCCCGATGGTATTCGAATTGCTTTACTGAAATGCCTATTGTATTTGATGAGGCCGTTAACTCCGAAACACAAAGGCTTTTTTTTTGTAACACAAAAGAAAGTGTAGGTACTTGTTTGCACACTAAACAATAATTGATGTTTTATTATTGTTTAATAATGAAAACGTTAATGCCTTAGCTGGGGCATTATAATTTATGAGTAAATGATTATTAATTAATTCTTTCAGGATTTTAAATATTGTGATGATTCATCGACATTTCTCGGATGCTACGTGCGCCAGAGCCCGGTGCGACAGGATCTCGAAGCTTCTAGGTGCGTGTGTCTGCTTCCGCGACAGAATTTTCCAGGCCACTTCGATAGACAGACAGGCGCTGGACGGCAAGGAGCTTTCGCAAGACCGAACAATTTCGTAAACCACCCAACATATTTAAACAGTCAACCGAGGAGTCCGATGATGGTTAGTATTGATGCTAACAACTGATCGCCCGACTTATGTTCAAATAAATAATTAAATTTTCAAGCCGTGCTAAATAAATTAGTGTAACGTTTTAAATAAATTAGTTTACCAGTTATATAGAGTTTTTATTTTAAAATAAATTTAATGAACCATGGATAAACATATCCAAAAGGATGGGACAAAAAGGAAGGAGGAAAAGAAAAGTAGATGATGTTTGTTGGGCCATCATCACAAAACAAACAAATCATCATCAAACACACAGAGTTCTTTTTTTTTATTTGTGACTTAACCTCGGATGAAGACATCAGATTACGGCTTTAAATTCAACAGAAATTTAAATTGCCCGAATTATTTATTTCCAAGTTGGTTGCTGTGGCTGGTTCCTAATGTTTTGGGTTTTGGGCGAGGAAAATACCGTTTTAAAGCAAACTGAAGTTCGGGTTGTGGTTGCTAATCGGAAGTAATCCGGAATGAAAATTACACTTACTTATTTTGGAGATTTATCAGTCAAAATAAAATCCAGAAAATCATTTTTGGGAAAATTATTTTAATTATGAGTATTGGTAGTGGCGTTGTTGGCCTCCACGTTGGGCGCCATTTCAAAGCTGTGGTGTTGTGGTTGTGAGAGACCCTGAACGGGCCCCATAATATTCGTTAACTCTTACATTGACCACTTTTAGTAAGTCAATTATTTTAGTGACTTGTAAAATGTTTGGCAGATAGTTTATGCATCTTTTTAGAAATCAATTTGATTGTTAGGTTAGTATGATATTTTCCTATGCTTTATTGAATTTATTTTTTATTGGAGTTCTTTATATGCACATTTTTATTTATTTTCTTTTCACTTTTCATTTTCTTTTCTCAAATGTGGGCATGTGAGTAGTAAATTCGTCGATCCTCAGTAAAATTTGTATGTCATTTGTTTGTAATGTGTGTTTATGTGAATTCCTGGACGGTTTAATTCAATTTTAAAATTTCGAAGTGTTGTAATCACAACCGAGCCGACAAGGGCGCGATGACAACGATGAGATCGCAAACCCCAACAAATATGCGTAGAACGTTACTTCCCGATCTTCCTCGAGGCGAGATAAATCCTTTTTTAATAAAAGGCGGTCACATCGACATGAAAATTTACTCAAAACGCAACAAAACTGTCCCTCGCCGAAAAGGTCGTTTCCACGAATCCTTCAAAAATGGTTTCCAGAAGCCGAACCGCCAGAAAAATGGCAATGTTCGATATCCCTAGGCGACAGGATGTTCCCACGTGACGATTTTAGACGATGTGACCAACATAAGATTTTCAAAACTGGCAACTTCATAAAATGGAAAATTACTGTTCAGACTCCTGATGTGAAATGAAAAATGTTGTTTACGTAAAGGAAGGAAGGAATAGAAGGAGCAAGGAAACAATAGAAAGGAAACCGCGATGATACAACGAAACCGGAAGTATTTCGGAGCGGTTTAGAGAAGAATCCATAACAAGAACTGTCAAAAACTTTTCGAATATGTCTTGGCCCTTCATTAAACTTCCATCCAAACAAATATACTGACCAGGTCCAACACTAAAGTATTGCCAACTTAACCTGGGGAAATTTTCGTCTCTTTGAGGATTTGATGATTATTGTGGATCTAAAAGAAAATCAAATTGTTAAAGTAAACTATAATTTAACCAAACTTTAAATTTTTGTCCAATCATTACCTAAATTAAATTGAGTTGTTTTATTCACTTTATTATAAATTTCAAAATTGTTTAAATCAATTGTCACACCATATTTAAGCCATAATTATGAGCGCTTGTTTTGATGAACATAGAGAATATAGCAGACGTCAGCTACAGAAGTTAACTATCTGCTTATTGAATGCTATATACGGGGTGAGCGAAAAAAACTGTCGCCTGTTTGAATTTGGCGCGCAGTGGATCTGACGCTTTAGCTTTCGTCGATGTTGACAGCGTCGTTCGTTCGTCTCTCGCGTCCGAAGGTTTTTAACTGTTTTCTTTTTTTTAATTTCCGCATTTATTATTTTCATCGTTTCACCGTTCCATACCCAAATTTAGAAAGTTGTTTGCTTCAAAAAATTCCCGCAGCATTTGGATCCCGTCGATCACTCATTTCCTATTAAGAACCACCACCACATAAATAAAATACTGCCACCAAATCCAGTGGTACCAAAACATAACTAATTCATTCGATTAGCGGGAAAGTCAAAAAGGCGACAATATTTTTGGCTCGCCCGCTATATCAGCAAACTTCAATCCTCCGAACATGGAGCATATAGCCATGACAAACAAAAACAAACTTGTTTTAACTTTTTGATATTCCTATTTTTATTTTTCATAGAAAATTCATTTAATAATTTATTGAATAAGAAACATTCCTGCTGGGGATAAAGGCCTAAGTATCTTGTAAACGTAGAATAAGCTAATTAATGCACGTGTTTAAGGTTATGTTTGATATTACACGCCTGAATGGGTCAAGTGGTAGGGGACCGGTGCGGTCTTGCAATCGCTGGGTCGTGGGTTCGAATTATGCTCGGGATATTTCTCGTCGTAGGTGATCGGTATCCACTTCAGGTACCCTTCAGGACTCATAGAAATGTCAAAATACAGCACTTTATGTGTGGACGATTGTGTAACGCGACCGAAGAAAAAAATCAAAATCGAAATTGACCAGAAACAGTTTCCCTCAATTTTGAATTAAATTCGAAAATTGACATTGAGAGTTCACGAATCCGTTTTGACTTTTTGACATTTCTATTTTTATTTTTCACAGAAAATTCATTTAATAATTTATTGAATAAGAAACATTCCTGCTGGGGATAAGGGTCTAAGTGTCTTGTAAACGTAGAATAAACTAATTAACGCACGTTTTTAAGGTTATGTTTGACATTTAACGCCTGAATGGTCCAAGTGATACGGGACCAGTGCGGTCTTGCAATCGCTGGGTCGTGGGTTCGAACTGTGCTCGGGATATTTCTCGTCGGAGGTGATCGGTATCCACTTCAGGTACCCTTCAGGGGTCACAGAAATGTCAAAATACAGCACTTTATGTGTGAACGACTGTGAAATGCGACCGAATAAAAAAATCAAAATCGAAATTGACCGGAAACAATTTTTCTCAGTTTCTTGAATTAAATTCGAAAATTGACGTTGACAGTTAAAGAATCCGCGAGGGCGGGCTGCTTCTGCGGGGCGGAAAACGTTCCCAAAATTCTTCATAACAGGCGACGATTTAGGAAATCTAAAATTTCATTCGAAAATAGGATTCTAAAAGGGAAGCTTCGGCGTGCTTTCTTCCAAAACATTTTCTCGTATCGGCCCCCATGTCAATTTGACGTTTACTAAACGACGGACGCGTTCAGCGCACTTAACAGAGTTGCTTTATATTTCGGAACTTAAGTGTCAGCTGAACGCACTTATTGTTGCTTGATAGATTAAAGGCAGAAACACATTATTGATTATTGTTGCGTGAATCCAAGTGATATCACGCCAAACGAGAACCGTAAGAGCACTGTCACGTCACGTCACGTGAATTCTTCACGCGATTAAAAATTAGAGCACAGAGCATCCGTTAAAAAAAATGTTGAAAATAATGACAACAGCTGTTCATTATCCTCTTCAGATTTGAGCTGAAGAAGATTTCGAAAACGCCTGTATTTTGCTTGAAACGACAAAGGAAAACAAAACAAGAATTTGAGAAGAAAAGGTCTGAACAAATTTCAAAAGCTGTTAGAATTCGATAATCTTGTAATTCTGCGAAAACAATATCTTGTGTTCTTCTACTTTATCTATTTTTAAAGCCACATGTCACGAAGGTAGAAAGTCTGACAGGGTGATGACATGTAACAAGATTTCGGTTTAATCACGTAAACATGACTTCATGTAAATTCACGTGAGGTGATGTTAAATCACTTGCATGCGTACAATGATTTGCAAGTGATTTCACGTGAAATCACGTGAGCTGATAGTAGTAACGTATTTCCGCCTTAGGATCTCAGTGTTTCAGGGTGTCTTTGCCTTAACAGTTCTACTTTTTTGAAACCAAATTTCCAATTACAGGTTAGTCATTTATTTAAGTAATTTATTGAATTATTTTTTGTAAGTTCGTTGGCCACACTGTAGAAGAAGTGATTTGAGAAACTAAAACGCAGATTTTTTTGTTTGTAATTTGTTGCTCTAAAAATAAAGTCATTATTTCCTTCAAATTCCTTAATAAATCGAATTGTTTTTTTTTGTTGTTCCGTTTGTAAATTGGGTCACTTGACATTTAAAACAAAATCTGCAACTTTTCTATCATTTCACACACACGCAAACGCAGCTGCGTGTCCTTCCTCTAATTTATCGGACCGTTCTATAATGAGCGTGCGGCCTCCTGAGAAACTGTCTCATTCCAACAACAATTATCATAATTAATAAATTTTCGTGCATTGCGTAATTTCCACTCTTTTCTTCACGGAACGAACCTCCAATCTGATATGATCAGCGATCATCATTAACAATCGTAATTTATTGTTTATCAGTTCGCTCATGTCATGTCATAAAATAAAACTCGTTCGGACATCATTAGCTTTATTAACAAAAAACGTGTGCGCGTATGTGTGTGTGTGTGTGTTTTGACTAATTGTGTTGCAAATATGAATTTCTAATTTACGAAAGCCTGGGAGAGCTTCGAGGCGGTCCCAAGGACTACAAGGCTTGTTTACATTCAGACAGACAAGGTTTTAATCGCGTTAATTTTCGTCAGTCATTTAATTAAGTGCGAAACTCGTGCGTCGCTAATTTTTTTTTTATATTTTAATATTTTTCGTTTAAACGCGTAAAATGCAGATACCACCCATTCGCAATCGTCCTCGTCGTTGTAAACAATAAATAAAAATAGAATCTTGTACGTAATCTCCTCCTCATGTAACTGTGCACACCTGTTGCTGCTGCCCTCCCTCACATTTTTGGTATTCTTCGAAAGGATCATCACCTTTCACTGAGGATAAGGATATTATAACTTGCATGTTATTTTTATATCGCTGCTAAGACTCCCCTGTCGTAATCGTTTATCGAAGAGAAAAAAAAGGAGTATAAAATAGAATGACAAGCAAAAAAAAATAAAATCAAGAAAAAAAGGAAAATAGAACGAGAGTGTAGAATATTCATTTTTGTAAAAGGGTCACCCTAATTAATGCTTAACTAAATTTTCACTAATCTACATGTGTTAATTAAAAAGAAAAGAATATTAGTAACTTGTAAATCGATTTGATTTTAAAGAGGGTCGTTTTGGCTACGGTACGTCAGGTTACAAGATTGGACTCCTATTCGTTCAGTTTTTAAGTGATTTCGTTTCGTCCTCAGTTCGTGTACTGAACAAATCCCGCTCATTGGGCTTTTAAAATTTGTTTAGCGACAAACTGACCTATTTAGACCTCAGTTCGAGTAATGATAAAAGTCGAAGAGATAAAATGCAGTAAGTCGAGACGCAGGAGCGTAACGGACGTCGCCGACAATCTCATTGGCTGACTTGCCTTAATATATATATGCAACTTGTAACCCAATTTCGTATTGTTAATAATACTAATACTAATATAGGAAATTTCTGTGCTTTAATTACTGCTCTCTGATTAAAGACCGAAAGCTATTACCGATTAGCTTTCGAACTTTGCCGATAAATAAAAACAAAATTACATTTCTGCTCTGTAGAAGAGTTTAAATTAGCCGCGCAAAGATGTGCATCCATCGAGACCTGTTTAGACCTCAGTTCGGGTAGTGATAAAGGCCGAAGAGATAAAGATCAGTAAGTCGAAACGCAGGAGCGTAACGGACGTCATTGACAATCTCATCGGCTGACTTGCCTTAATATATATACATGTAACTTGTAACCCAATTTCGTATTGTTAATAATACTAATACTATTACAGGAAATTTCTGTGCTTTAATTACTGCTCTCTGATTAAAGACCGAATGCTATTACCGATTAACTTTAGAACTTTTCCGATTAATAAAAATAAAAATACATTTCTGCTCTATAGTAGAGTTTAAATTAACCGCGCAAAAATGTGCATCCATCGAGAGCTGGATCGCAATGGTAACAAGAAGCTCGTTTTGACTGCGGTCCGACTAGGCACAACATTGGACTCTTATTCTTTCAGTTGTAAATTGTTTTCGTTTCGACCACAATTCATGAATTAAACAAACCTCACTCATTGGACTTTTAAAATTGTTTAGCGATAAACTGACCTATTTAGACCTCAGTTCGTGTAATGATGATTTGATTGGTTTATAATTTACATAAGTTTTTAAAAAAGCCAGCGTAACACCACAGTAATTTTTTTTTATTATCAATTTCCTAAACGGTTAATTAATTAAATTATCAAATAATGTTACCAGGGGAACTCGGGGACAAATAAAATAATAGTGATCTTCCGATTAATTGGGGAAATCGGAAAATGCCCTCGGGGGTGGTTTGGTGGCGGGTAACAATAAGTCCGTTTTGGTTGCGGTCCGACTAGTTACGAAATTGGACTGCTATTCGTTCAGTTATGAATTGATTTGTTTTCGTCCTCAGTTCGTGTATTGAACAAACCTCGTTCATTGACTTTTAAAATTGTTTACCGACAAATTAACCTGTTCAGACTTCAGTTCGAGTAATAACAAAACTATTTTATTGGTTTATAATTGATTTTAAGAAAACCACCGTAACAATATAGCAATTTTTTTATTTATTAACAACTCCCTAAACTGTGAATTAATTAATTTATCAATTCCTAATTTGCAAATTACTTTGATTTTGAAGGAGCTCCTTTTGGTTGCAGTCCGACTAGTTACAAAATTTGACTCCTATTCGTAATTGTGAATTGATTTCGGCGATTTTCGGTCTCAGTTCGTGTATTGAACAAACCTCGCTCGCTCATTGGCTTTTAAAATTATTTAGCGACAAACTGGCCTATTTAGACCTCAGTTCGAGTACTGATAAATCGATTCTATTGGTTAATAATTACGGCACGCGAGTTTTTAAAAGAACCGCCGCATCACCGTAACACTCTTGGTTTATTAACAAATCCCTAAACGGTTAATTAATTAATTTATCAAATAATTGCAAATTTGCAAATTAAATTGACTTCAAACAGGCTTGTTTTGGCTACCGTTCGGCCAGTTATAAAATTGAACTCCTATTCGTTCGGGGGTTAATTGATTTCTTTTCAACTTCAGTGCGTGTATTGAAGAAACTCGCTCAATGGCTTTTAAAATTGTTTAGCTGCATACTGACCCATTTAGATTTCAGTTCGAGTAATGATAAAACGATTTTATTGGTTAATAATTACGATACGCTGGTTTTTAATAGAACCACCATGTCACCATATCACTTTTGGTTTATTAACGGCTTCCTAAACGGTTAATTAATTAATTATTCAAATAATTCGTAATTTGTAAATTAATTTGACTTCAAAGGAGCTTGTTTAGGCTACCGTTCGACCAGTTACAAAATTAGACTCCTATTCGTTCAGTTGTCAATTAATTTCTTTTCGATTTCAGTTCGTGTATAGAACAAAGCCCGCTCATTCGCTTTCAAAATTGTTGGGCTACAAACTGACCTATTTAGACCTCAGTTCGAGTAATGATAAAACAATTTTATATGTTAATAATTACGAAACGCGAGTTTTTAAGAGAAGCACCATAGCACTTTTAGTTTATTAACGACTGCCTAAACGATTACTTAATTAATTAATCAAATAATTCGTAATTTGTAAATTAATTTGACTTCAAAGGGGCTTGTTTTGGCTACCGTTCGACCAGTTACAAAATTGGACTCCTATTCGCTCGGTTATCGATTGATTTCTTTTCGACCTTAGTTCGTATATTAAACAAACCTCGCTCATTAGCTTTTAAAATCGTTTGGCCACAAGGTGACCTATTTAGACCTCAGTTCGAGTAATGATAAAACGATTTTATTTGCTTATGATTACGGCACGCGAGTTTTTGAGCGAACCACCAGTCCAAAGCAACTCTCTTGTTTATTAATAACTCTCCAAAGGGTTAATTATTTAATCTATCAAATAAGTGGCCGCAAATATACCTGCCCTGTTGGTAGACGACCCTTTTGGTACATTGAGAAACCCCCTCTTTAATCTATAAGACGTCACCAAAGTTTTGATTTATGACAACCATTAACGTTTCCAGAAAACGAATCGATCCGGTAGATCCGGAATGCGAAAAAGAAAATCAAACGTCAACGTCACGCCCCAAAAAAAGCCAATTACGTAGCCCCGCATTAATTTGTTTATCATCGAAAAACCGCACGGTCACCGCCTCATAAAATTCAGAAGGCAGAGAGAACTAATCCTCTCGCGCGACTTTATAACCAACAGTGTGGTAGGCATCGTCGTAAATTTTCGAAATCGTTCCGGATGCTTCAAGGACCTGCCCTGCCCCCCCTTGCCGCCGCCAAATTCGAATTCGCCCAAAATCAAACGCCGGTTGCAACAGCGCCAGCGTTCGAAAAGGATTATTTATTTTTTTAACGCGCATCATTGAGGCTTTCGCAGTCGCGAAATTTCTTTTCAGCTGCACCCCTTGAATATTAATCGTGACACAGTTTGTTGTTGTTAATTACAGCGCGTCTTATGCAATGTTAATTGTTCGTCGACGTAACAATATCGATTAGGATTCGCACCTGACGACGGCCGTTTATGATCCTGCGCGCTATTTGTTCGCTATGTGCACATCGTTAAGAAAGACCTGCAGGATCGCGTCGAATAGAATTTTTTTTTCATGTCCATTCGCGGTTATTAATTAATTAACGGAAGCTAATTGGAAGTTACGAATATTTCACGCCATTAATTAAGCGCGATTTACTAATCTCATTTGCTTCTTGCGCCGAAGAAGCGGATTCGAAGGTAAATAGGTGAGCCTGCCAAATTCAATTTGAAGGCAGTCGTTAACAGACTTTGGCTCATTAACTATTTTTTTTTAATTTTGAGAACAAAGAGGGCTTTGTGGTTTTAATGAGCTCCTAATTTGCAATAAAATGGGTTAATTAAATACTGAGGCTGTGCAACAGGTGGTTCTCGTTTTAAACAAACTTCAACGTTGGCTCCTTACTTCTTCCTTACGACTTTAAAATCCTCTCTAGCCAGTTTTTTTTTTTTTTTTACTTGAGATTTTCCTTCACCACGCCAATAATTCGAAACTCCTTTGATTCTCTTCCTCTTAATTGAATATGTGATTGGAATATACCTTGAAGGACACGCAATCTGGATTTAGACCAAGTTGAAGGATCATACTAGGATAAATAAGAGAGAAAGCGATTAAGGAAGGATTGGCCTGAGAAGACGTTAGATAAAATTGAACGAAATGACATAAATATGAAGAATTTCGAAAGGTGGAATAAAAATCCGCAAGCGAGCAAGGAAACAGTAAAACAAGAAGAATCGTAAGGTAGCTTCGACTCAAAGAACTAGGAAGATCAATTTCTTGTACGCACCTGCACTACTTAAACATTATTCCCTTCCAAATTGCTGCGTAAGTGGGGGTAATATTGGATGTTGCATTACTTGCTATGCAAAAATTATCTTTAATTGAGCGCACAAATTAGGAATAATATTGCGGCTTCCGTGTGTTTGAAATGCAAAAGGGGGTGAGCTAGGTTTTGTACGGAGTCCGTGTTCTTTTTATTTATAATTCGAAACTCCTTTTTTTCTTTCACTTAATTACACATGCGGCTGGAACAAGCCTTGGAGGATACGCAACGTGGATTTAGATCCCAAATTGGGGAATCATCAGACTAGGATAAATAAGAGAGAAAGCGATTAAAGAAGGAGTGAGCTGCGTTGACTTGAGAAGACATTAGACAAAATTAAACGCAATGACACGAAAGACGGCATAAAAATCCGCAAGCGAACAAAGAACCTTGTTACAGTAAAACAAGAAGAATCGCAAGGAGCCTCGACTCGAAGAACTATGAAAATTCATTTCTTACACGCTCCCAAACCACTTAAGCATTATTCCCTTCCAGATTGGTGCGTAAGTGAGGGGAAATATTGGAAGTTGCATTCGCTATGCAAAAATTATACTTAATTGAGTGTGGAAATTAGGGATAATATCGCGTCTTCCGTGTGTTTGAAAGGCAAAAGGAGGTGAGCTAGGTTTTGTACTGAATCCGCTGCTGTTCTGTTTATTATTCGAATATGCAGGGAATAGTAATATCAGCCGTTTTATTTGTAAGTGAAAATTTAAATTTAAACATCTGTATCGAACGCCTAGGAAAAAATTGAGACTAAAATAATAATTACAAGCAATGAAGGTGGGAAATACGAAACAAAAATTAGACAATAAACAGACCAACGCTAGAACAAGACAAGGGCTTTTAAACACTTGCTTGAAATCAAAGAAACCCAAACAGAGGGAAAACTTGAAAAGGAAATCAAAGTAAAAGGTGTAACATATTTCCTTAATGTGAACAGAAATAAGAAATACCAAAACTATACAAAACAAAGTCCGTCGAATGGTCGGCAGGGTAAATTATTAAGATAGTGTTACCTGAGGGGACATGTCTGTATCCGCTCAATGGTCGGCAGGGTAGATTATCAAGATTGTGTTATCTGGGGAATAGTTCTGTATCCACCGAATGTTCGGATAGTCTAGGTTATCACCCCACCTGTACACTGCATTGTTCGATATCCGCCAGTGGCCAATGTTCGGCACTGTGGAGGTCAGTAACGTCAATGATCCTTAGGGTATATATTCAAGATGCAAGGTGTGCTAATATCCACCAAAGAAATACCAAAACCAACAAAAGTACAAAAAAAATTCACCTTTGGATTGGAAGGGTAAACGACAAGAGAAAACAAAGCAACAAAATAAAGTGACAAAATGGAAATGGAAAGTAGAAGAAAAGAAACTAAAATGAATAGAATAAGAAACATTTTAGGGAGGACCTACAGATAAAACTAATTCAACCAAAAATGGAGAGAGGAGAATCAAGATGTCTTGAACCCGTAATAATGATGGGAAACGTTAAATGGCAACGTTTGGTTCTTGGACGTCCTTTCGGTCGGTCGATCAAGAGTTTCCATTCTGTTAAGTTTTTTATTGGTTCAGTTTCTTCCTTCCTGAGTATGTGGCCCATCCATTTTATACGTTGAGCTTTGATGATTTTGAATATGTCTTCTCCGCCCATTATAAAGAAATAAAATATAAAGCGTCGAAATGAGATTCTTAAGAGAAAATATAAAGCGTCGAAATGAGATTCTTAAAAGAGACAGGAAAAAATATAAAGGCGGATGAAATAAGGAACTCGATCCGTAAGGAGAGCCTATCAGTAAAACCAATTCAATCGCCAACAGAAGAAGAACAACCGAGTTGGCTCGGTTTTGTAATAAAGATGGAAAGGGATAAAATGGTCAAAACAAGATTCAAAAAAAAAAAGCAAACAGGAAGAAGACCAAGAAAACCCAATTCAATCCACAATAGAGAAATGACAATTGAAATCGCTTGGATCTGTAATAAAGATGAGAATGACTAAAATAGTATGAAAGAAGATCGAGGGGAAAGCAGAATAGAAAAAAAACCAATTCAATCCACAATAAAGAAATGACTTGGACTAGTAATAAAAATGGAAGGAGATAAAATGGTAAGAAGAATAATGGTACGAAGGAAGGAAGAGAAAACCAAAGCAGCAAAAAAATTAGCAGAAAAATTTGGAAGAAGGAAGAAGTAAGGAAGACAGTGGAAAACAGAAACATATAATATTATAAATAAGCCAGAGGATAGGAAAGAATAGAAAAATGGAAAGAAAGAAGCTTAGGGAAAAGAACCAACTTCGCCTGGCCTTGCTCTTACAAAGACGAAAAGGCGAGAAGAATTAAGAATGTATATTACTGGATGCTTATTTACTTCTGATTATTATTATTTCGTGCGGTTCGTTCGTATGACCTTGAACTTGTTCCAGAACATAAAACTATTAACCTCAGTAAAATCTTTCTTTCCTTTCCTTTGCGCCTTTAAAACAACCTTTTGGATTCAATGCCCGTAAACATTCTTTAAAAATGGCAAATTTAAACAAATTTTTCTTCACCACGTCATTGTAAGTATTCTTAGGCTTACTTTCCCGCCACTTTTCGTCTCTTTTTAGAGTAGAATCATCCCTTCCGGCTAAGCTTTGTATTCAAGTACCTGCATGTTTATTCTAAATTTTTCTTTTATAGAGAGGATTGACGTGAATTTTATTTTATTTTCAGTTCTATTCAGTTTTTTTTCTTCGAAGTTGTTACCGTTAATTTTTTTAATTGTTGCTTGTTTTGTTTTTGGAAGAAATATGCCGTAATCTTAATTTAAGCAAGACATTGAAACTTTATTTTTTTTTAATGATTCATCTGTCTCTTCTTAATTTCTTTTACTTTTCTAATTTTGTCGTAAATGTTACTGGCTTTATTGTTTCAAGTTTCTTTTTTCGAAAATTCTGTAATTCAATTATTATTGGGCGATAATTAAAAGAAACTTTCGTTTCGCCAATTAAATCTCTGCGTCACCTTTTTTTAATGTAAATTATTTTATTCCATATTCTTATTGTTAAATCTTTATTCATATATTCTTCAAAAAAAATCTTTTCTCTTCTTACCAGTGGTGAAAATTTATTAATGAAAAGTCCTCTTTTCTTGTGACAATTCTTTTTCTCAAGATTTTCATCTTTCTTCTTCCCATTGTTTGTTCCTGTTCCAAACTTTCGTTTGTAATTTCTACGATTTGAAGATCTCAGGTATCTCATCTTCATTCCGCAATAATTTTTACCCTAATTTTTATTGGGCTTATTATAACTGCTTTTTCTGGTTCCTCTCTTCACCAAATTTTTGTAGCAGCAAGACCACCACCAGCAGCAGTCTTGAGGAAGTTCTTCTCCAATGAAGAACGAACCGTCGGCAGTAGAAGAAATCCGAGACACGGGGTTCCAACCGGAAGCCCAAATTTGATCAGAATTTTATTGGGATGAGATGGTTTAGGTTTGGTTTCTTCAACCATGGAATTCACTATACAGCGTGGAAACTAAGTAGCGGATAAAATCCATAACTCCGTCAATATTTGTAATAAAGCAAAAATCTAAAAGGAGTATAGCGATTCAAATTACAGCGCATAATAAGTTATGACGTCATCAAGATTTTTTTTAAATAACAACCTATACTTTTTATTTTTTATTTCGGTGGGATTCTTTAACCTGCTTTCAACAGTATAAAATTTTGGATCGATTACATAACAAAAAATTCAAGAAAAGCGGCCATAAAAGTTTAATTGTAAAGTTGAAGAAATAAACAGAACATCTAGTTAGCTAGGTTTAAAACGAAACAAAATTAAGGTGTAAATAAACAAAATTTGATTTTGACAGTCATTGAAATCACAATAAATGTTCAAACTGACGACCATGCACCAACTGACAATACCCAAGACGCTCATAAAATTCATTTATTACATTTTGAATAGTTTGAGGTGTTATTAACCTACACTCCTGTCGAATTCTTTCTTTAAGATCGTCTAAGTTGTTAGGTCTATTTTTATACACCTTGCTTTTTAAGTACCCCCATAGAAAAAAGTCTAATGGCGTTAGATCAGGGGATCTAGCTGGCCATTCCATTGGACCTCTTCTTCCTATCCATCTACCTGGGAACATCTCGTCCAAATAACGTCGCACATCAACTGCGTAGTGTGGCGGAGCACCGTCGTGTTGCATCCAAATGTTATTGTTTGGTACGTCACAGTCATTTTCATTAGGAAATAATATCCCCAATGCAGGTACTAATTCGAATTGTAAGAAGTGTAGATATTTCTCACCAGTTAAATTACCTTCGATAAAGAATGATCCTAAAATTCTGTCACCGACAATTCCTGTCCATACGTTGAGCTTCTGGGGATGTTGAGTATGAGCTTCTTGCATCCAGTGGGGATTTTCCCTAGACCAATATCGACAATTATGTCTGTTAACAGTTCCATGTAAAGTAAAACTTGGCTCATCAGAAAAAATTATACGCTGCGAGAACATTGGATCACGATTGCAAATTTCCAACATTTCTTCACAAAATTCTTGTCTATGATCATAGTCAGTTTCTGCTAACTCATGGACTAATTTTACTTTATACGGATGAAACTTTTGCATTTTTAAAAGTTTCAGTACCGAGGTATGGCTCAGGTTGTGCTCTAAAGCAATGTCTCGACTAGTCGAACGCGGATTATTTTCTATTTCTAGTAAAATATCAAGCTGCACATCGTCAATTAATTTTGTCTTATTGTGGCCAGTTTTTGGAAGGTCTTTCACAATACCGTAATGTCGATTTTTTATTTTCTATTCTGCTGACTGTGGATTGACTTATTTGCTGATCAGGATATTTGTCTATAAAAAGTCGACACACCTCTTGATGAGTTCTAATTCGATCGCCATACCCAATAATCATTAGAACTTCAATTCTTTGTTTTTCAGTCAGCAACACCATTTTGGTAAAAGGTTTTTAATAATTGGTGTAACTCCTACTATCCACAGGGAATAAAAATACTCACTTTATTGTGATAGGTATTTACAAGTTCTTGTCAATCAAACAAATTTTGTTTGTTTTACACCTAGCTAACTAGATATTCTGTTAATTTCTTCAACTTTACAATTAAACTTTTATGGCCGTTTTTCTTGAATTTTTTGTTATGTAATCGATTCAAAATTTTATACTGTTGAAAGTAGGTTAAAAAACCCACCGAAATCAAAAATAAAAAATATAGGTTGTCATTTAAAAAAGATCTTGATGACGTCATAACTTAAAAAAAATTCATGAAAATATCTCAAAATATACATCTTCTTATGCGCTGTAATTCGAATCGCTATACCCCTTTTAGATTTTTGCTTTATTACAAATATTAACGGAGTTATGGATTTTATCCGCTACTTAGTTTCCACGCTGTATATTTTTTTGCTATTGTAGTTAAGGCTTTCCACATTCAATCCCTTTTTGACCACGTCAACCTAAAACTTCCTTTTAATTTTCTTGGCGTCTTTTTAAAACATTTTAAAAGCTTTATCATCATGGGTAAAATACGAAGATTTCTTTGCCTTCCTTTTCTCTTTTCCTCTTTACCTTTCTCTTCATTACTCGAATAAAATTGAATCGCCTTTGGTCCTTCTGTTCTTGAACTTCTTGAATTATTGTGAAATCAAAGTTTCATCCAATTTGTTCAAGATTTCCCCCAAGAAAACACTAAATGGCATTTTTTTCCCTTCAACAAACCAATTTATTTATGAATTATTACAATTTCATCATCGATTTAACGATCGTATTTCGGACGAGCGACCGACGTCAAAATCCAAAAGTTCAGTGTCGCCGCGAACTTCTTCTTCAATGACGAACGCGTTTGTTTACGCAAGTCCTATTAAGAAGATTTTGCGTGCGCGCGTTTGATGGTGATAATACGGTTGTTATAAGGGGGCAGGGCGGTGTTCATTAAAAAAAAAATCATAATATATTCAAATCGCTTCCATAAAAAAGTGAAAATGTGCCAACGTCGTCCGTCCGTGATATTTTTTTAAGCGAATTCCGTCGAATTTCGACGCGTTGCTCGTAAACATTCCGGCTCGTCCTCGAGCCACTTACGCCCGCCGATTGCACGACGACGATGTCCATTGCGGAAGAACGATGCCCAAATGTACAGGTTGGCAATGACCGAGTCCACTCTCACAGCCTGCGACAAGTATGGAGCGACCTTGAACACCCTGAGGCGCAACACCCTTCCTGCAGCCAGCACCAGGATCACCGCCGCTATAAATACTTAGAGATCCTTATCAGTCGATCATAGTCGTTCGTTTCGATTGAACAAGGCGGTTTCGACAACATGTTCAAAGTGGTGAGTGCGAACATTTTTCTTCTTTTTTTTTCGTTAATGGGGTGCGTCATGGTATTGTATGTGGACCTTTTCGCTGTTTTAACGCCGATCGCTGTAAAAGTCGCCGAAATTCATAAAAATTTGGAAACTACATAATGAAAATTTATTGCGCTTTTATACTAAATTATTCATATTTTGACGACCAATTAATTTTGAAATTCTGATCTTTATCGCGTGTTTAATCAAAAAATTTCCTAAAAATAAAATGTGGTTTTTGCTCGGTCTTTAAAATAGTGCCTCATGGTTTAATATGTAAATTTTTTGAAGATTTTAATCAATAATGGAAATAACCGCAAGCTAATTTTTTCCCTGTCTGGTTTAGACAGTAATTTGTTAGAAAAAATTTGGAAATTTATGAAAACGAAGTCATTAAAATGGTGGAAGAATTTATACAAAATTTTGTCAAAAGAATTAAAATTAGATTTATGTAGAATCACGGGGCGGAGAGGAGAGAAGTTTAGAAACTGTTCGGGGCTGTATTTAATTTTTCAGAAACTAAAGGAACCCTGTTCATCTGTATTATTTATTAACTTGCTAAAGAAAAATTAAAATTAAAGGTAAAATAATTTGAGAATAAAGATATGGTACTCGTCGCCTAACCATGTTAACAACTTATTGAATCTTAAAATGAATGAGAGAAGGAAAGACAGCAAACAATTACAGCATAACGCAAAAAGGGATATTAAAACAGCAAGCAAATAAATAAAATAATTTCGACAAATGTGGATAAAATTGAAAGAAATTCAACAGAATTATTTGCAAGTTTAGTTTTTGCTTCAATTTTTTAATATTCACTAAACATTTTTAATAATTGCAAAAAAAAATGTGGAAGCGTCTTTCAGCGTTTATTAATTACTTTAATTCGTGAAAATTAAAAGAAAATATTTTTTTTTGGCGGGCGATACGTTGCTTGGAACGCGTAATTGAATTTTTTTCTATTTTTTTATTCTTCAAGAACTGTACCGACTTTCGATTGTTTTTGTATTCTTCACTTTGATAATTTTGCAAAATTCAAAACAGTTTCTTTACAACTTAATTTCGCCTTAAATAATTTCACTTTTGAACAGACCACATTTAAACAGATTGTAGAGGAAAACTGAATCATTCAACATTTTATAATTTTATTCAAATTTTTTAATTCGTCTTCAATGCATCGTTAAAGCAGTTTTAATTTTTTTTTTAAGATAACGCTTAAATAAACAAAACTAATTTAATTTTCAATTTAATTTAATTTTTTTTAATCCCTGACGTCGGCATATCGCTGATCAAACTAAATTAAAGGTTAAAGCAAAAAAAATAGAAATTCAAATTGGCATTTAATTTTTCAAAAGTTATTTCTTAATTTATTTTTTTTTAATAAACGTAAAAGAGAGAGACATCTGTCGATTACATTTTTATTATTTCATATTTCATAATATTGTACTAAATGTCTAAACTAAACTAATAATAATAACAATAATAATCGAAAAATCAGGTCTGTATTTTCTACATATTTGAAAAAATATTTCTACTTTTCGTATAAATTAGATTTTTTTTATAAATTAAAGTAATTAACAAAGTACAATAATAAATGATCAAATAAGCGTTAAAAATTAAAAACTATGTTCATAAAATTCTGTTGGTTTAGAGAAAAATGTTACAGATATTTGTAATAAATTAAGAAAGAAAACATTTTCATTTTTTTGTTATTATTACGTTGTTGTTTTTAACAGTTAAATGAAAGTTAAAAACAAAATTGTTGCAAATCGTCGAGCTACGTCTCTGCTGATGAAGCCCCTAACAGGGCTGAAACAGCTGTACAGAGGTTTTCACTGCAATCAAAAACGATTTGCAACAAAATTTTTTTAAATTTTTATTCATTTCTATAATTGATTGAAATAGATTGGCTCCAGTAAATATAAATATTTTTTATTTTTTTAGTTCGTATTTGCTGTAATTTTGGCTTTGGCCGTCGCTGCCCCAGCGCCAAATCCGGAGCCCAAACCGGAACCTAAACCCGGCTGGATCGCCCCCATCACCTACACGGCCCCCTTGACCTACAGCGCCCCTCTCACCTGGGCATCGCCTTACTACTACGGCCTTCCCTACTACAACTCCTACCCCTGGATCAGGTCTTCCTACATCTGGTAAAGATGGAACACAAGAAGGCACCATACCCCCACCTCGTCTTCGAATTTCTGAGTCGTTCTTAACTTAGTCATTTAACTTTTAAGTTTCTTCAAGTCAGTTATCTTTGTTTTGTAAATTTTCGGGAAGTCGATCACACCCTTCCTTCCTACCTTAAGTTACTAACGTGTACGAGACAAAACTGCGCAATTTTGTTAATAAATTCCTGAAAGTTTTATGTGTTTTATATTATTGAAGGAAAAAAATAGAATTCGACACGTCGCGTCATTAACAATTAATAAATAAATATATGTACATATACGATCGATTGAATTCAAATTAACTATTTTCTTTGAAGTTATATAGAGTTGAAACCAGAGTTTCCAGGAAAAAAAATTCTTGAAACAAGAACAAGTACCATTAATCGGAGTAGTAAAATTGCCGGTTAAATAAATAACTGTCAGTTAAGAGCGACACGATTTTGTCAACGACGTTAATCATATCTTAGAGATGCAAAACGTTACGCACGAATGAATAATAATATAAATAAATTCGGTTTAATCTCGCAGAGAGAAACCAAGGAAAGTATACTGCAAGGGCGTGTTCTAAGACTGCTACTGTTTCTAATGTATTTAAATGGCCTTTCAAATATTGTGAATGCTTTGATCGTGATGTTTGATATCTTGATGTAAATCAGTTTGTTTTAAGTATTTTAATCACGTACCTTAATTTTATCAATTCATGTTCCTTATCTGAGATTGAAATTAGTCTACTCTATTGCGGCATTATAATACCATTAAATAAAAAAAGAATCTTTATAACGTAATTAAAAAAAAATTACATTCAAATTTAAGATGAAGACTACAAAAATTAAATTAAAAAAAATTCAAATTCGAGCTCTTGATAAAGGCCATAAAACTAAATTAAAATTTTTATGAGGTCGATGGTTTTTTAAAATCAAAATTCTTTGGTAATTTTGAACGACCTCAATTTTATTATTATTATTATTAGGTTAACATTCAGTCGGATTGAGTGGACATAAAATAAATAAATAAATAAATAAAATTTTTTGCCTACTTTAAATCTTTTTATTTTTAATTTTTGCTTGGGTTAAATAAAGTTGAGTTCAGTTGTTGGATCGAGTTTGGTTGACCTTGAAATTGTTCGAGCTGCGCTTTAATCGTTTTTTAATTAATTAATTAATTAATTTTGGCGCCCTTCTTGCATTGATTGTCGTTGACAATCGATCACAATTAAAAAAAAAATGCAGGCGATTATGAAACAATAAATGAGGTCGGTTAAAAGACCATCGAAAAACGAAACAATTGACAATCACAATTAAAAAAAAAACGATATGGGCAAATACAAATTAATTGCAAACTGAGGTCAGTGGAAAGACAATCGAAAAACGAAACAATTGACAATCGATCACAATTTAAAAAAAATGGAAGCGATTACAAAATCTTTCCCAAATGAGGTCAGTTGAAAAACAAACGAAAAACGAAAGTGGTTGTAAAATGGGATTAAAAAAGCGATTCCCACTGAAGAAGTAATTGAAAAACGAAAGCGGTTATTAGTTGAAAAAGGAAACTGTAAAAAAAAACAATTGACAATCGATCACAATAAAAAATGAAGGCGTTTACAAAACGATTGCAGTTGAAAAACAATAGACAAACGAAAGCGACTGGAAAATACGATTGAGAAAGCGATTTATGCGGAAAAATAATTGAAAAATGAAAGAGGTTAATAGTTGAAAAAGGAAGCTGTTGAAAAGCAGTTGACAATCGGTCAAAATTAAATTAAAAAAATGAAGGCGACTACAAAACAATTAAAAAACGAATGCCAACGCGAGGTAAAAGTGAAAACCTTTGAGAAACAACAGAAAATCAAAGATGGTTAAGAAAAACTACCGAAAATCAAGACGCTTAAAAAACAATCGAAAAACGAGAGCGGTTATAAAAGGCAATTGAAAACGATTGCTGTGTTCAAAAACAATGGAATTCGAAACGTTTGCAAAACAATTGACAATCGATCACAATTAAAAAAGAAAAAGGACGGAGGCAAATACAAAACAATTAAAAAACGAGTGCAGACGCAAGATAAAAGTGAAAAACAAGTGAAAATCTAAGATGGCGAAAAAAGTGCCGAAAATGAAGACGCTTAAAAAACAATCGAAAAACGAAAGACTTTATGAAAGGCGATCGATTAAAAACGATTGCTGGATTCAAAAACAAATCAAAAACGGAAAGAGTAATTTCGAAAGGAATTTGAAACGGTTGAAAAACAATTGACAATCAATCACGATTAAAAAGAACGGAGGCGAATCTAAAACAATTAAAAAACGAAATGAAAAACGGAAACAGTCTTTTTGCAAGGAATTTGAAACGGTTGAAAAACAATTCATAAGCTCTATTCAATCCAAGTAAAACTGAAATGCAATAAAAGTAAAGTTAAAATAGTTAAAATTAAAAACTTGAACAAAAGAATCAAAACAATTAAGCCGCCTCAAGGTTATACCAATTCAGTTATCTGGTTGTTTAGAATTATATTGTTTTTTTTTTTTTTTTAATTTATGCTGGCTGTAAATAAATAGTGTCTACATGGTTTTAACAACTAATATAAATGATTTACTTTTGTTTATAGTTGCTTTAAGTTTTCGTGTTATTATTATTATTATTTTTTTTTAATTTAAGACAGTGAGTGCAGTGAAAATGTTGAAGCGACGATCTCGAAGGAAGAGGCTATGCGTGCGGATGCAAATCATTTGACATAACTTTCCATCAATAAATCGATCGTAAACGGTCGTTAATATGAGTCAGCGTCGATGAAGGAACGATTTATCGAAACCGTTCGTCCTGAATCACGCATTTCGTATGGACGTCGCAAGCCGACTTTCGTTTTTCGTGGACGAAATTTAACATGACACGTCGGGCTCGTGACTCGAAAACCTATCTTTTTTTTTTTTTTAACAAACACACACACGAAACTCGAACGAACACGCCAGATTTCGTGCGGTCGACTTATACTTTCAATCCGAATAGAGAAAAGTCAATTCTTTGCTTTAGGTTGCCGGAGACTTCGACGATGGATCAAGCGAGCAACCCGCACCGAGCAAATCAAAATGAGACTTGTAGGTACGTTAAAAACTGAAGATTAAGGAAAACGCTATAATCTATAAGCAAAATAAACAAAGCATGAGAAAACATGGAAAACTTTTTAGGAGTTGCAAATGGTTGGATAAGCGTGGAAACTGCTTTGTATAAAACAGACTCTACGAAAATGGGATTTACTTAATATTCAAGGAAACACGAATTTAATTTAATCAAGATAATCGCAGAAGATTTTATAAAGAGGAGGCAAGTTGATAAATTTGAAAATTTGAATGTTGTATGCCTGCGTTAATGGTCGAAGGCAATCAAAAAGGTAGGCAGTTTACAACCAAAAATTAAAAATCATAAATAAGGGAAAAATTTTGTTTTATTCTTTCATACATATGTACATCTTCTCAAACCATTTTTTACACTTGATTAGATAATTAATTTTCAGGCACGTACAAATTCCATTTCATTTTTTAAAAAGACGGCTGGCTATTGCTCGGGATGAGCAAAATTCCATTTCAAAATGCAAGAAAACCGTTGTAATTTTAATTTTAATTTAACTAAATTTAACTATGGGCTTTGGTATGGCGTCGCGTCGTCGTAGTTTGAGAACGATCGGGGGGGTTTACCAGACGGTCGGAGCGGCTGCGACTACAGGGGCGGCGACGGCCGGGGCGGGTGCGGCAGCGACGTACGGAGCTGCTACGTAAGGTGAGGCTACGTATGGTGCGGATAAGGCAGGGGCGGCGGCGTATGCGGCGATGGCAGGGGCCGGGGCGGCGGCGTATGCGGCGACGGCAGGGGCCGGGGCGTAAGCGGCGTACGCTGCTCTTACGACGGGGGCTGGTGCGACAACGGGCGCGGCTGCGACAAGAGGCGCTGCTCTAACAACAGGGGCGGCCGCCACTAAGGGTGCTGCGAAGGTGTTGTAATTTCTGGCGATGACCTGCGAACTTTGGGCGGTTACTACGCCTGGCACGACGGGGGCCGCTGCGAGAGCCGCGACGACGCCACTGGGTTTGGCTTCCGGTTTTGGTTCGGCGGATGTAGAGCAGATGGCGACTGCCAAAACTACAACGATCTGAAAAGTTAAATTTAAATCAATTAAATCCCCCTCGCGACACAAGTTCATCAAAATTTGACTTTTGCAAATACCGATTGATTTAAGGTGCTTTCTTTCGCTGACAAAATCGTGATCCAAACATGTTTTGATTCAATAACAGACATTCTTTTCCTTGAATCTCTGTATTTTTAAAACTTGTTTGAATTGAATTATGGTTATTTCCAAATGAACTGTCAATCAAAAGTTCAAGTCAGGTGTTTTGTTGCATCAACTACGAAATTCAGGTCCAAACTATTCGAAACACGATTCAAACTTTTAAGCCAAAGAAAGTACCTTTAATAGCGCTTTCGATCTCATTTTATTGCATGAGGTTAAAACGAGATGAAGATACACTCAGTGCACATAGAGCACGCCAAACTAAGGCGCTATTAATTAAATTAAATAATATGAACAAATTAATCAATCACACTTACGAATTTGTACATGTTGAAACACTTGGTGATGTTGACTGATAACGTCGTATCAAGTTCTGCTTGACCAAGTGACACACGTGGTTATTTATATGGCGACTTCCCCCTCGAAAATTAAGGGTCTGTTGCAATGCGTCCGTGCAGTGCATGGCAAATTAATTCGCCGGCTGCCGGCGCTCGAAGAAAGAAAGTGAGGCAAGAGCAAGGGTTGGCGATTGAGAGATGTTGCGATGGATTAAATCGTTTTCAAAATAAAAATGTCATTGGGTTTCACATATTTTGGTGTGTTTATCAAAAAGAAAAAGAAAAGAAAAAAAAAAGTCCGCCGGATTATAATCTAAGAGTTGTTTACAAAACAGGATTTTAACTTTAAAGTTCGTTTAAAATACTAATTCGTTTTAGACGTTTTAGTTTTTTAAACGAAGATTTAAGTAACTTAATAAAATAGAAATATACTTTATATTTATAATATAGGAGTATATGGTTTGTAATAGATTTTCTTATTACATTATGGTAATTGTAGCCATAATATCAAAATGTAATTAATAATAATAATAATTTTTATCAAAATGCCATAGCCATATAACAAAGTGAAATATACATGAACAGTAGATATGTCATTTACGAAAACCAATTGAAATTAATTGTTAATGATAGAACGTCCAGGCGTCTGTCCTGCTGGAAGCAGCTTCCAGAAGAACAGCCGGACATACCTGTGAGTTCTGCCGGTAGAACGATATTTTTATATACGAATTGTCCTGCCAGAAGGACGCATGTGGCTTCCGGCAGTACAGAAGTATATTCCATAAGCGGGTTAGATGATTTTTATATTTTCTATTTACTCTTTATCTCTTAAACAAGAAACAAATCTAGTTAGTTAAGTAACATTAATAAAAAAAATACAGCCACTATTAAAAATATAAACTAAAACTACATTAATAATAATAATAATTGTTTAAATTAATGAAACCATTTTTTACTAGAAATACCGTGTAGAATATGGTATGAAAAGCAATTACGTCCTGTTGTAGGAGCACAAAGAACAGCATTTTGATCACATTGTTGGGAAAAATAACGGGCTTTTTGCTGAACTTTTCTTGTTCTGCTGCAGATTACACATTTACATTGCACTCTTTGCTTTCCGGAAGTAGTACTTAAAGCTACAAGGGAATGCTCTGCGTGACAAGGAGTCCTATTTAGATTATTGGTCGCTGGATTATAATTATATCTTTCAACTCTATTTTCATTACTATTACAAGTTTCCCATTTATGAGTAACCAATTGATAGGCTAAATTTTTGGTAAGTTCAGCATGCGACAATTTAACATCTTTTTTAAAATATTTAAAGGCTAGATAAGCATTTGTTTCTATAATTCCTAAGAGGGGCGCATATATTCTGTGCTTCCGGTTCTGTGTATGCCAGACTTCCTCTAGGGCTAAACCAGATTGACGCAAGTGATTATGTACGTCTATTGATGGTGCACCTTGAAAATATTCTTCAATTATTTTAATTCGGGGCAGTTCTAAAATATATTTCTGGCCATTTTCGTTGGTTCGAATTTTTTTTGCAGAGGTGCCGTCTAATGTTGTACTACATGACCCCACAAAAGTGTGTATTTTCTTGTCGCGCCATCCACAGCTGATAAGATTTACTTCATCGATGGTTGTTTGTGCAACAATGGTGGCTCCTCTTTGTTCTGGACACTTTCCTTTCAATATTTTAATGGGAAATTGCTTAGTCGCTGTCTTGACAATTCCAATGAAGAATAGACCTCTTTTTTCCAACTCCAGTGCTGTTTTAACTGACGCAAACCATGAATCGGCCATTATAATTCTACCTGCTCCGTGCCAAGGTTCTGTCAGTCGTAATATTGTTGCTGTTCCGGCACCTAGTTCAGGTTGCCACTTTTTTCTACTCATTATATCCTTACCTTCATTCAGTTCTATTCGTATCATTATGTTACTGTCAGCATCTGCTAAAGTTTTAGCTTCACAACCGATCCCTTTTGGCTTTCTTTTAATTTTTATAACGGCTGGCATACCGTTTTCATCATAATTTCCCCTAACGTACCAAGCAAACATTGACTCATCAACACACATCTTATAACCTGGTTTAAAAACGTCATTCAGTTTTGTGTGTATCATATTTATAAAATCTTTGATAGGCTTCCATTTGTCGTTATTTTCGTCCTCAGTAGAAAAAGCTAAATAGTTGAGAATAAATTCAAATCTGTGGTATCCCATACCAAAACGTTTTCAGAATGATGGGACTTGGAAATATTTGGTTTTCATTTTTTGTAAACCAATATTCGTGTCTAGTGTGAAGAATGTTGGTACTCATGGCATACGGAAGTTCAAAAACTTTAAAACACTCAGTTTTGGTGATTTGTTTTGTTTCAGGATATACTTTTGCATTACAAGCGTCGAGGATACTATCAATATCTTCATACGGAAAAAACAATTGCCACATTTCAAGTTCATTCATAGTATGTACATTATCAACATACAGTTTTGGTTTATATTTTATATCAGTAAACTGATCAACTTTGGTGTGCTTACCGAATTTCCATGTAGTATCATGCATGACTATTTCTTCGACAATGGGCTCTAGCAGAGCATCTTCTTCGTTAGCATTATCGTTAGTATTGTTATCCTCTTGCGATTCTTCCTCTTCACTTGAAGAGGAAGATGATGAAATTTCAAATTTCTTATTCCTTCTGCATGTGTCATCATTTTTTCTTAGCTGATTTCCTACTGGGTCTACTAAAAATAATTGAAAATTCCAGATGAAATTAAAAATGTATTATACTATCTATAATAATATATAGTATACATATACCTAAATAGTACTTACCAAGCTTTTTTAGTAATTTTGTAATAATTTTCGTCTTTTTATTATCGATATCCCATAGAATAGTTGCAATACACCCACTTATTTCTGTTACAGTTCCATAACACACCGCACTCAAATAATTTTCTCCAAACACGGACTTGCACCAGTTATAATTAGGTTTCCTGTCAAAATTAGTCGCCTTTGTACTGACTCTATCGTGAACACAATAATAATTCTGCGCAACCATATTTATTTATTTCACACGCCACTGTAAGTGCGAATACTGATGGAGGAAATACACTTTATCTCGTGTCTTTGTTATTACTAGTCCTAGCAAGTTGAAACTTGCACATTAAATAGGCAAAATTTTGCAACCAAACCAATGGTGAATATTTCGACCTACAGTGAGGACGGGATCTCATTAGAAACGACAGTGTTCAAATTAAGGCCTGCTGGCAGGACAGCGCGTACTGCCGGAAGGACGCTTGGACACTCTATCATTAAATGCAAAATACATATAGGAAAAAAAAATGAATAGAACTTACAAAAATATTGTATGTATTCTATGAATGTACTTACAAAAGTTATAAATACAAAAATTCGTTTACAGAATAATAAACTGCGGAGCTTAAGAACTGTCTCGATTTAAATTGAAACAATTACGTCGAACAGGTATATTTCCACCCCATAACATTTTAATTTTATTTAAGAATAAATAACCCGTAAACGTAGATCCGCTTTGGCCAATTGCCAGACGGCTAAAAGGTAATCGAATATTTTCGCGGTTTTTGATATCATAACATTTCACAATTTCGTTCTGCATCTTGTTCAATTGATAACGCATACAGGGTGCTGGGTTTTTTGAAACGCAACATACGAAATCCCACGTTAACTTAAAGGTGATCGAATATTGTCTTCCCTAATTATTTTACAGCAAAATTCCGTTTGGGTTTTTTAAAGTGCGCTTCAAGATGAATCCGTCTGTGAAGTTTGAGAATTTTTCGTTCGCTAAAAATGGATTCTTGAGTTTCGTTCGCAGAAATTATGAAACTAGTATCGTCCGCACAGATAATAGTTTTAGACGGCGATGGATAGTTCTGAGGAAGGTCGTTAATACAAATAATGAATAGCAGTGGCCCCAATACAGAACCTTGTGGAACTCCAACGACAAATAATTGTGAATTGCCGCTCGTTGTGATCTGTTACATAAGATTTTATCCAGTCGTTAGCCTTTCCTCGTACTTTAAATGATTCAAGTTTATAACGCTAGACTATCACAAGATAATAATGCATGCAATTTATTTTTATTATTTAATTAATTCGGAATATTATATGTAAGCCGTAATTGCCGATATTGTCGATTTGCCCTTCCTGAATCATCCATTCTGTGTGTCAGATAATATGTGATGCTTGTTAATGAAGGTAAATAATCTTTTAGAAAATATTCTTTCAAAAATTTTGACAAACTAGCATTGCAATAGGTCTGTAGTTAGCTTCGTTTAGGCGGCTGCCTTCATTTTTGAATACTGGCACGATTTTAGAAATTATTGGGATACTGACCACTTTGAAATGGTTCATTAATCCGCATACTTAGAGGATATACGAAATCAAGTTTTCAACATACAATTTCCAGGGATTTCATCTATACCTGCACTTTTCTTAAGTGTTTCATTGATTGCACGTCTGACTTCGCCAGGATCCGTTGGAATTACAAACACTGACTCATCGATTCTATAAATTAAAGTAGGTGTGTATTTAACAAGTTCTAATTTTCAACTAAGTTCACAAAATGACGATTAAAAATTCAGAAATTAACTGTACACTGTGCACAATGTTATCTGAAGTGTCCGTTAAACATATTTTTTGGTTTGATCCAACACGATCTTCATTAATAATCATTCATTTTGTGGCAGCATCAGTTGATTCGAATATTCTACGTCAATTATAACCGTGTTTAACAGAAGTTAATTTAGAACTATAGAGTTTTTTTTTTTTAATCAAGAAAACGTTCATGGTACCAAATATGCTTTTCAGAGGCCCTCGAATTTTGCTTGGTGGTTTACCCTATCATCGTGTGTAAGGATTGAGGTATAATAATTAAAAAAAAAAAAACATCGAGACTTTAATTTAAGGAATTAAAAGCGACCACATCCCACGAAATATTTTTTTTTAATAAAGCTACCTACCCTAAGGTGTTTAAAACAGCTGAGGATTACAGAGAGAGTTTAAATTGCATCATTTTCAATCTGTAATAATTAAATTAAATGAATACGGTTGCGTAATATCTCTTTCGGATAAGAGTGACGCACATCATAACAATAACCTATTGATAACACTAATAATTGAACATTATTATGTAAGCAAGCAATCCAATAAACCAACCCTCACAGGCGGGGTGTACAGGGTAATTGAAATTCGAGAGCCAACGCGAAAATCTCTCTAGCCCGGTATATTAAAGCAAAATTTTAGCCGGCTTATTGTAGTTTTTTTTAATGTTTCGAATTTGTTAGGTTCTCTTCGTAACTTTCATATTTTTGTTTTCGTTTTAATCTTTTTTTATTCAAGCAAGCAACTTTTATAACTTCGTAAAATGCGAATTTTATCTCTAAACCGAATGATTTTTCTTGTGTTCGTTGGAAAAAATTTCAAAAAATGGATCAAAATATTGGAACAAAATGGAAAACAAAAAAAAAAATAGAGACAATCACAATTTAATAAACTACGAATTATTGAAAGTCTATTATTATAAATGTAATAAAAATTGAACATGTTGTGCGATGTGGTGTAACTTCGTTGGCGATTGTTTTTCTGAACACTTTTTCGAAAATGTGCCGTAATTCGAAACAACGAAATTAAAATATTTGTCAACCTATAACTAATTAATTTTTCTTATGGATCTTATAGTATTCAGTTGACGTAGTTGTAAAAATCTCTCAATAAATAAACAAGATTTAGATGTACTAAAAGGCAGTACGAACTTTTGAAATCTTCGCCACATCCCACCGCTGCACAGTGCGTTGAGCTGTGGACAAAAATAGAAAATGCAATATTTTTTTAAGGGACAATAAGATTTCAGTAGTCACCAAATAATGTCTAAAAACAAAATATAATCACTATTTCTTTGTTTTTTTTGTAACTATTTATGATATAGTTTTTGAAAGTTCAAGGACCGTATGCCACAGTGACATTTACGATTCTACGAATGTTACCTTACATAATCAACTGAAAAAATTTAAGTAATTTAACGAACAATTTGTTTTAGCAACGTTTCCCATATCACCAATAAACAAATTTTTAACAAGTGAATATCCTGTCAAGGGAACATCAAAATCGATACAATCACACGCAAAAGATACGTTTCAAAAAATTTAAATATATCAGAATGTCTGGATAGTGTAAACTGAGAATTAATTCAGGCTTGTTCTTATTTTTATCTGAATTGTTGTAGATTTTGGAGGCGATGTTCTCAAAATCGAATTTAATTCACAATGCATTACCATATTTTCTTAGAAAGACAATTTAATTTAGAATAAAGTTTGTTGAGTTTGGTGAAGAAAGACCTACGGAGCTTCCTACATCGAGTGGAGGTGAAGAACCATCTTTCAAGAAAATAAACAAAAAGGAAAGGGCACAATTACGTTCCTCTGTTAAATCTCGAGGAAATATTGACGTTTACGAGAGATCCGAGAACATAAGTTCGCTACTAAAACTGCTTACATCTGAAATGAACTATAGGTATACATAATTACTATAAAAAAAATTCGGAATGTAATTTTTATCTAATGAAAATTTAACTATATTAATCCTTAATTTATTTTCAACATCTAATCCATATCCAACGCTAATGATTTGTTATTGAAGATGTTTTAGCCTGTACCATTTCTTATTTTCTTTTTAATTCGACAAAATACGATTGAATATTAAAAAAAAGTAAGACATGCGTTTGCAAAAAATCAGCTAAAAATCATTAGCCAATTTTCAACAGTTCCCAAGATATCGATTTAATGTTGACAATAAATTTTCATTAGATAAAAATAATATTTGAAAGTTTCTTGCGTGAACTTTAGCAATTAATAAATTTAAGTTGTAAGAATTGTAGTAAACTTATATTCTCGGATTACTTATAAATGTCAATACTTCGTTGAAATTTAATAAATCTAATTATGCCTTTTTCTTTGTTCTTCATTTTCTTTTCTTCGTCAGAAGTTTGATCATACTATAGCTATTTAGTTATTTCAAAATATATAAAGCGTTCCATTTAATTTTTTTATAAAATTTAAACTTTTAAGTTTCAATTTTTCTTTGGGTATTATAAATAAAAAAAAAATTAAAAAAATAAAAAAGTCCGGTAAGTTAACTACGCAAAAAAAAGAAAAAAAAATTGTTTCTATGCAAACGTACAGCTGTGCTCACCTCAAGTGCTACAATTTGACATTTCTGTGAGCCTTGTAGCATAAAGTCTTAAGGGTGAAGTTTGCGTGTAGTTGGTGCATTTTAGTTGCGCATGAGTGTACATCAAAAATGTTACTTTTACTCATAGGGAATATTCTACACAATATTTATAATTAGTTAGGTAAATATTCGTCGCTGATTAAGAATAAAATACTTCTATGTTTTAGCTCTAAAATCAATGGAAGAGCTGTAGTTTCGATTTAGGGCTACAGTTGTAAGTTTGTAAGAAATCTATCGAAATTGGTATATTCCATTTAAAAAAGTATAAGTTTGGTAGATAACTCACTTATGGAACATGCTGTACACGTGAAAATAATTTTCTGATATAGAGCTAATTATAGACAATAACTTTTGTATAAGACATTTTCTTTTATAATTAATAGTTAAGATGCTGTTGAAGAAATCAATACTAATGACACACCCTGTATATTCTAGTGATACTATTCTATTTTCAATTACTGCAACTGTTTATAATATATTTCCAAGACCACAAAATAAGAGAAAGAAGAATTATGATTTTTGTCCATTTACGCCTATCATTCGACGCACTGCGCTGCCACAAAAAAAATTGTGACGGACGGCGTTCAATGATAACAGAAGATAAGATAAGATAATAAGATAAGATAAGGTGGATTACCCTGTAATTTCTTTTTATTTTATTTCAGCTGGCTCCTGGCATACAAACAAATACAAGAAATATCGCGAATTAAGACAAACAAGATTCACTAAAACGAACCTAAATACTGATGTAATTCTTCTTGGGGAGTAGTCTTTATTGATCACCTTGTACTATCACCCTCTACACTTAAATCTAAAATCAAATTATTTAAGGGGCTATTCTGTATCAAGTATGTTAAATTTAAAAGACGGTTGCTATGGTAACAACCAATCATAAAACTTAATCATTGGTTGTTACCACTCGTTTAAATTTACCGTACTCGATACAGAATAGCCCTTTTAATTAGTTATTACAAGGTGTCCACAATTGGCTGTTGTTTCAGCAAATTGTGGTATTTATTATAGTGCAACATACCCTTGCGTTAATCGTGAAAAATAATTGCCGAAACATCTGCAATCATTTTGTTTGTTTAGACTGAAGAAAATGCGTTCCCGCCAACCTTGAAACAAACCCAAAATTTATTTTCCGCAGTACATCGAAGATTAACCACCCCTTATTCATTTCGTCATCACGTCGATTAAACATCCGTTTCTAACATCAAATGACACCGCCTTTTACAAACTCCTTTTCCGGTGCTGCACGTGCGGTTGTTCGTCACGGCCTACCGCAGACTCTTGTGTTGGAACACCTGCAAGTCGGTACGTTAGTCGGTGAAATTTCAAAAAAGCGAAGCCGATTGCGACATTTTGGCTTTTGCTATTCGCCGCCTGTCAATCAAAATTAAAAAGGGGGTTTGTGTGTACCAGTTTTAGTAAACATGGTAGTGAAGTTGAAAACGATGAATTCTTTCTTTCTTCAGGTTTTTTTTTCACCGGCCGATCTTTTCAAAACTCATCAACAGTTTATTGGTATATCTTTTTAAGGCCCGATTTCTTCATCTACGGATAAATTCATCTGGCAGGTAGTATGCTCAGAAACTATTATCGACACAATGGTTTCCCTGGCAGATAAATTTATCAGGAGGTGAAGAAATCGGGCATAAGTAAATAATAAAAAAAATAAGAATTCAATAAATGCAATAATTCAAAAATAATAATAATAACCCGAAAGTGTGGTTTGGTGTACTGCTCTTCATATGATTTGGAACCCCCCCGGGCGCACGTTATGGAATAAATCGTTCGGCACACGTCAGTTTCACGTTGTTATGTATTATTATATCATTCTATATTAAACAATATATCAATTAGAGCCTCTTCCGATGGACGCATCGCGTAACCGGAAGTGGGTCGGAAGCGGGCACGTAGTTGCGATACGCGGCGGCAAGTTTCGACAGCCGACGGGTCGGTATGGAAGTCACGCACCCGCTCGATTTCACCTACTTCCTATTCATGTGTCTTCAGGGGGTTGCTCGATATAAAAGCGGACGTAGCGAAAACCGAACCATCCGAAGCAGCAACACCAGCAAGCGCGAAGAAACGAGACCCAATAACAAAAAAAAAAATGGCCCCCGCAATGAAGGTGCGTATTATTTCCGATTTCATTTTTTTTATGTTGACAACAATGAGGCACGTCATCTTAGGAAAATTATTTTTTACACAACTGTCGGCAAAATTAAAATTTTTGCTCGATTTCGGGACAAGCCGAACAGGGGGGCATTTTCGCCTGATTTCGAGATAAACCAGGCAGGTCAGTTTGTTTGCAGTTGGAGTTCCTGTCGAAGAGACCCCAAATAGGATCGAAACAGCTATACAGGAAGTCCACTGCAATCGAAACTGACTTGCAACTAGTTTTTTTTTTTAATTGTTTGCATTTGATGTGATTTAGATTTTTGCCGTCGTCGCATTTTTGGTCTTCGAGGGATGCAGCGCGAGGGCGAGTTTGGCACCGATTGCGGCACCGGTTGCGGCGCCGGTTGCGCCGGTTGCTTACGTCAGGGCGATCCCTTACAACGTCTTGCCTTACGCCAACAGCGTCAACGTGTTCACCAAAACTTTGTACCCATCTGCGGTTTTTGCCCCTGCACCAGTTCCTGCGTTTGCTTCGGCCCTGGCACCAGCCCCCGCTTTAGTTCCTGGCCTGGCACCGGTTCCAGCCTTCGCCCCTGCACCCGCCCCGGCTTTAGCTCCAGCCCCAATTCCCGCCGCACTCAGACTTAATTCCTTCCTGCCGACGCCTTTCGCCGCAGCCCCCGCCCCTGCTTTGGTTCAGGCAGGTCCGGCTTTAGCACCCGCTCCGGTTTACCCGGTGGCCCGGTCGATTGCACCCGGAGCTTGGCCCGGTGTAGCCCCCGGTTTACCCGCCCCTTTCGTCAGCAAATTAGTGTGAACTGAAACCATCAATTGATAATTGTTATTCGCTTGAAAAGTTTATTGTTTCCTGTTTTATTAATAATTAATAAATATTTTTATAATATAAGTATAAAGTTGAATTTAGTTTACTTCCCCTTGGCAAGAGCCTTTTAACTTCCCTGTTAATTCATCTGCCTTGCAATATCCTTAGAATCCTTTCGACGTTACACTTGTTTCCTAATTCGTTGATGGTATTTTCATCTTAAGTATATTATCAAATAAAGGGTGTCCAATAATTATTGCAGTCCTGGATAGCTGTGGCGTCATACATTTTTAACTAATTATGGTTTCAAATTACAATAAAACTTTAAGGCCCGGTTTTTCCATCACAATTTAACTTTAAGCTTCGTTTTATTCCCATGGTAACAATTGTAAGGATAATTGTTTCCACATGAATAAAACGGAGGTTAAAGTTAAACCCCAATTGAAAAACTAATCCTAAATACGCATTTATTGTTTAACTGTCAATATTTGAAATGTCTATTCAACCATGCGCAGTAAAAATCGACCTTCAAGTTTGATTCTATAGCCGCTCAGGACTGTAATAATCGCTGGACACCTGTTAGATTTTTTTTTTTTTTTGAACGCTTGACATTAAATAAAATATAATTCGATCAAAAACCTCTGAGTTTTAAAACAAATTAACAGTAAGGAAAAAAAAACTTGTTAGACGTTACGAGACCTTGCTCGAACGTCAACACCATCGACCTTCCTGCATATAAATAATTTCAGTCGGTGAATCCCCTTTTCTAAATTTAGCGCGCCGCTGGTTTAACCGTAAAAATAAATCCAGCTGATTAATCCAAACTGAATTCCATAACGTAAAAACTTTTTCAAACAATTTTTCCTCTTTAATTTACTAACAAATACAATGAAATAATGAGTTTTTACTTATATTATGAAAAAGACACTTCACATTCTTCCAGAACTGTATCATCCACGATGTCTGCTTAATTTTGAGTTTCCTCTCGTCAGATGAATCACGATGGATTTTCTGTCTGTCAGCAATTCGTTTGTTGAGTCATTCCTGAAATACAACAAACAAAAAATAATGAAAGTTATCAAAAAACAAGTGCAACGAGTGTTTATGAATGAAGGGGCACAAGGAGCACCTCGTGTGCCGATGAAAGTCTCGCGATGAAATTCACGTTGAAGTTGGCATTCCGTCGGCGTACGGACGCCTTCGTGACGGTGAAGTTTCTGCGTCGATTTGTGGACGGAAACGTCGGAGGGCTTCCTTCGAATGCGTCAAGTAAACCGAGTCAATAAAAAACGTCACGTGACTCTCTATTAAGTTATTACACCACTTCTGAATTGCCAAAGCTTAAAACGATGATCGTAAAAAAAAACAAATCGAGTTCTCCAAATAATTGTGAAATGAATTTGCAATAATTGAGTTTATTAAAAAATGAGAAAAATAATAGTTTTCGTTTTAAAATATCAAAGGCTCTTTTGTTCTTGCCATACATACAGACTGTCCACTACAAAGTGTTACCTGGCCAGTTTCAGAGCGCAAGCGCTAATCGACGCGGTACCGATCGCCTCCGACATGTAGTTATACGTATAGCGATCCATTCTACTCGAGATGTACTGAATTGTAAAGACAGTAATCGCAGGTTTCGGTGTAAGCGAAAATGCGACAGAATGCAAATCCCTTCTTTATACTGTTTTGTCTACGTAACAGCTTCGTAATTGACGCGATGTATAAAGAAAGACAGAAAGCAAAATAAATATACTAAAAATAAATTATGTTTTAATTTGCTTGTTACTTTTGAAATTAAAATCAGCAGAAGTTTGGCTGAAGATGTGAACGCGGAAATGAATTGCTGTTGCAGAAAGCAGTCCCCTTTTGGACGAGAGATGGCGCTCTACTAAAATAATATATGCATTTTGCAATTTAATTTCGAATTGATTTCATTGCAAATGCAGAGAGAGTTTGGCGGAGAACGTCATTGCCTGCGTGGAGATCATTAAATGTTGTTGCGGATATTTCGACTAGAATCGTTTCGCCATTTGATCAAGAGATGGCGCTTCCTGTCGCGCCGGGATTTTATATTTTGGAATTTAATTTTTATAATAAAATCATTGCAGATGCAAAGTTTGGCAAGGAATGTCATCCCCCGCGTTAAACTGAAATGCCGTTTGTTACGGGAAGATCGACTAAAATCATTTTGCCTTTTGGTCAAGAGATGGCGCGTCCTCTCCCGCCGGGATTTTATATTTTGGAATTTAGTTTTTACATTAAAATCATTGCAAAGGCAAAGTTTGGTAAGGAATGTCATCCCCAGTGTTAAACTGAAATGCTGTTAAGGGAATATCAACTACAATCGTTTTGCGTTTTGATCAAGAGATGGCGCTTCTTCTCGCGCCGGGATTTTATATTTTGGAATTTTATTTTTATATTAAAATAGTTACAAATGCAAAGTTTGGCAAGGAATGTATTGCTGTTACGGGAATATCGACTAAATCGTTTTGCCTTTTGGTCAAGAGATGGCACTTCCTGACGCGCCGCGCAAGGTTGGTACGGCCCTGTTAATCATATAATGCAAAAATCTGGTTAATATGTTCAATGGATTTTTTTACGTGTGCGACGTAACGAGTTACGGACGTACCCAATGCCGCCCCTCTGGATCAAGGCAACCTTCTAGTACACAGTCCAGCTCTACCAACCTTGGCGCCGGGATTTTATATTTTGGAATTTAATTTTTATTATTGAAATCATCGCAAAGGCAAAGTTTGGCAAGGAATGTCATTCCCAGCGTTAAGCTGAACTGCTGTTAAGGAAATATCAACTACAATCGTTTAAACTTTTGGTCAAGAGATGGCGCTTCCTCTTGCGCCGGGATTTTATAGTTTGCAATTTAATTCTTACATTAAAATCATTGCAAAGGCAAAGTTTGCTAAGGAATGTCATCCCCAGCGTTAAGCTGGATGCTATTTCCTTAATAGCATGGAAATATCAACTACAATCGTTTAGACTTTTGCTCAAGAGATGGCGCTTCCTATTGCGCCGGGATTTTATATTTTGAAATTTAAACTATTTTTATATTAAAATAGTTACAAAGGCAAAGTTTGGCAAGGAATGTCATGCTGTTACGAGAATATCGACTAAAATCATTTTGCCTTTGGATCAAGAGATGGCGCTTCCTTTCACGCATTTTATTTTGGAATTTAATATTCGTATTGAAATCATTGCAAAGACAAAGTTTGGCAAGGAACGGCTTCCCCAGCGTTGTTCAGCTGAAACGTTCTTACGGGAATATCGACTAAAATATTCAAATCGTTTTCGCCTTTTTGTCAAGAGATGGCGCTTTCAACGACTACGTGATTTATATTTTGAAGTTTAATCCCGAACTTAAAACCGTTGCAAAGGTAGAGTTTGGCAAGGAACGTTGTCGCCTACGTCCAGAGGAAATGCTGTCAAGGGAATTTCCACTAAAACCGTTCATCCTTTTGGTGAAGAGATGGCGCTTCGAACGAATTCCATCACACCACGATTTCACACTTTAGAAAAATTTAATTTCGAAATTGAAATCATTGTTCGGAATAAAAAATCGTCGCCTGCTTGAAAATGAAATGGTGTTGCGGGAATTTCTGCTAGAATCCTCTTGTCTTTTGGTCAAGAGATGGCGCTAGGAACGCTTAAAACTTCTAGTGTCGTTGCCAAGAAAACGTCCACACTTTTCTTGACATAAATTTAACGTTACTAAAACTTTTGCTGGGTAGCTGTACTTATGAACTGTCATCTACGAATGACAAACAAATCAGCTTTTTTAAAACTTTATTTATTACTGTCTGTCATCCGCAAGTGACAGTTCATAATTACAGCCACCTAGCAAAATCTTTAGCTTTATTAAATTTACGTCAAAAAAAGTGGACCAGTTTTTCTTTGGCGGCGACGGTACGTAAAATTCAACGCGCATATTTCTTGATTTAAATTTGGAACGTAGGCAAGATTAACACGTTTTAAATTTGGGGGGATTCCATGCTGACAATTGAAATTCAAGTTGTTGAACTTACTTATAATGCTGCACTAGAAGATTGTATTTCATTCAAAATAAGTAAGGCGCTCGCGCATTGTATTTCAACGAGACGCTAATGTCGACTTTTGGACCCGAAATTAAACACCGGAAAAATTTAAAACGCGCACATAATGCACGCTACATAAATAAGGTGCGCACATTGAAGAAACTGTTTAAAGAAACGATCAATCTGTGGAAATTCAGGAGAAGATATTGGCAGTAAACAAAACAGTTCGTACTAGTAAGGGGAAGTAAAAAGTAAATGCTCTTTCAAAGAAAGTTAAGGTGCAAGGAAGACCTCAGGAAGGTTGACGCAAAGAAAGAGGAAGAATACTTGAGAATAACGGAAAAGAAATTAAGAGCATTGTTTGATTCAGTAAGGAAATCAGACGGCAAGTTTTTAAGAATAAGAAGAAACTGAAGAAACGAAGACACAAAGGAGGAGCTTGAAGCGAAAAAGTAGGAAGAAACAAGGAAGTGAATGGTTGAAAAAAATTTGGAAAGTAAACAGAGGAAAAGATTATGCAAACGAAATGAAAATTATAACAAAATAGGAGGGGAGACAGATCGAATCCGAAATGGCTGGCTGAAATAGAAGATCTGAAATGAAATCAAATCAAAAGAGAAAACAGAAGGTAGGAAAATGGGGGAAGAAGTAAATAAGCAATAGAAACATAAGCAAAATGAGGAATTTAAAGAACTTCATGGTTTAGATCCTTTATGCAATTCTGCGTAAAACCATAAACACGCAGAGTTGCATTGAATGGAGTAACTAAACCACACATGCATTTAGCCTCAACCTAAAGAATAAGTAAAAAGAAATTAAAATATTATAGGAGTACAATTTAGATGGTAGATGTTAATGGAGTCTTCATCGAATCTTCCTCGGTCTTTCTTGCCCCATTTATTTTTGTTTTCTTTCACTTCGTGTCTAGATTCAATAAAACTATTAGACACTTAAATAAATGTACCAACATCATCCAAATGGCTCGGAATTCTTAATAAGTTCGCCATCGATTGCGCCTAACAAAACGGCAAAGTTACGACAGAGGCGAATTTCGACGTCTTCTTCGCCGATTAGTATGCGCTCGGCTGCTCCACCACAGTGAAACCGGCGTTGGCTGCGCAAGAAGTAGGCCACGAAAAAATGCAGATTATTTTCCCTTATGTAATCAATCCGCGCAATCCCACCCCCGACTGCCGACCATCAAATCCTTCTTCTTCGTCTTCAGCTTCGGCGGACTGGTATATAAATCGATTGGGCACAAACCGAATCCATCGTGTACCTTCCAGACGACCAAAGCAAAATGATCGCAAGATTCGTGGTAAGAAAGAAATTTTTTTTTTTTATTTTGTTATTAACTTGATGGTTCCTTTGAAAATTTGTAGTTTTTCTTCGTGGTGGCGCTTGCTGGAGTTAACGCAGGGCTTGTCCCAGCCCTTCCAGCGGCTTACGTTGCGAATTACGCTACGTCCTACTCGGCTAACGTTGTGAACCATGCGATTGCTGCACCTGTTGCCCCTTACGTTGCTGCTGCGCCTTACGTTGCCGCCCCAGCCCCAGTAGTTGCAGCCGCTCCAGCCCCCATCGTCGCAGCCAGCGCGCCACTGATTGCCCCAGCGGCGTACTCAGTCCATCCCTATTAACTGGCCACCGAAGAACGCCACTGACGTATATGCCAAGTTGCTTATCCAAGAATGTACAAAATTGCTCAAATAAAAGAAATTTCTTGTAACTTTTTTTTCTTTTGAAATCCATAAAGTTTTCGTGTCCTGTCTGGTTCCTGAAAGCCTTTGTGTCTTCATTCCTCATATGTTTTAAGGACTACTTATCTGCCTGAGAATGTCTTTTTGAGACGAAATCGCGATCGCAATTTTTAAAATAAATCTTTGGCACGACCTAACATTTCAAGTTCCTAAATTTTGGTTAGAAAATCATTTTAGATAATTTAGTTTATTTCTCCAATTATCTTCGTCTATGACTTAGGACCCCGTCGGGCAACCACCACGGATAAAAAAAAAATCTTCAGTACAAGGCTGAGTTTCAATTTTCGTTTTCCAAATTGGATTAAACACCCAGTAAAAAATACAAGCATTTCTTAAAAAAAAGGTTTGTGACAAAAACAAATAATAATAACAATATAAATAATAGACTTTATTGTGTTGTAAAAGAAAAAGAAATATAAATTTAAGAAGCAACAAAAAATTAACACAATCACAAGGTGAGATTCAGTAAAATACTGCTCTTCCATCTAAGCCTTGACCAAAAAATCACAAAATGATGAAAATTAATGCCTAATACTAAAACAAGAAGAAGCAAACTAAACTATGAAAATAAAAAGAAAAAAAAATACAATATAAATTACCAAAAATACAAAAAAGAAGAAAACAATAAAGAAAATGAATTATTATGAATGTGTGAATCTGCGATGTGCACACCGCCAAACATGACGGAAATTATCATGTGATAATAATAAATAAGAACGAAATCAAATAAAATAAATTAATTACAGGTAAAGTTTTTAATTTAAATTAAAAATTAAATAAATGGAAAAAAATGAAACGAACATTTCGCCGAGCTTAAAGACATTTATAAAAAAATTCCATGTTAGTGAGAAGAAGTCAAGAACAAAAAATAGTAAATAGAAGGGCACAGAAGTAGCTTTAGCAAAAATGTTGAAGATATAGTAATAATAAGAGATGAGGATTATTAATATTAAAAAGAGAAAACAAGAAAGGAAACAACAACAGGAAATCTTTTTGTCAAAAGGTAAAAGAAAAGAGAAAATAAAAAATTCTAAAACAAGTCAGAAGTACAAAAAGAAACGAAAGGCAATTGGATAGCATGAAACAAGAAATTAAAGCCTGACTGGCGATGATGATTTGTAACAAAAATGGTAAAAAAGAAATCGTGGAAACGTATGAAAACAAATTAGAAAAGGCCGGCGGAAGGCGGTAAACAAGCTAAGCAAGACATGAGGGCGCCGATGCAAGGGGGGTGCTAAATTATGTTAGGAAAAAAAAATTAAAAAAATTACAAGTAAAATAAATATTAATAAAATAAATCTCAAGGTCATCCCAACTCAATCGATCTCAATCTAACTGCATTCAATTGAAGCAAACAATTATTTTATTTTTATTTTTATGTTTACCTGTTGTTTATTATTAAATTGTTGCTTAATAGGTTAAAATTATAAACATATTATTGTCACGTGATATCCTGGTCCGTCGGAAGGTGGTAAGCAAGGTAAGCAAGACATGAGGGCGCCAATGCTAGAGGGATGCCAAAATATGTTAGGAAAAAATTAAAAAAAGAACTATTAAAGAAATTACAAGTAAAAAAATTTTAAAATCAAGGTCAACCCAATTCAGCTGAACCTTGCTGTATGTAATTGAAGCAAGCAATTAAAAACGCAAACAGTTAAAAGCAAAGAACGTAAACAATTTCAAAAACGATTAAAGCAAACTGCAAACTAAAGCAACTGAACTCGATTCTATTTAACCCAAGCAAAAGAAAAAAATAATTATAAATCAAAAAACAGCAAAAAAATTAAATGAAAAAAGATTTTCAAAGTCAACCCAATCTAACTGCTCTTAACTTAAATTATTGAACCCAAGTTTTAAACAAATATATAAAAAATATTAAAAGTAAAAAAGAGATATAAAAATTTACACAGGGATTAAAATTAAGTTTAGCAAATCTCAAGGTCAACTAAATTCACCCAACTTATTATATCATACTGCGCTCCATTCTACACAAGTAAAAATTAAAAAGAAAAACATTTAAACAATTAAAAATTAAAAAAAAAAAAACGTTTTAAAATGGATTAAAGTTAAGCTCAACAAATCCCAATCCCACTCAATCGATCAATCAACTTACTTAACAAGTAAAAGATTAAGAATTACAAGAAAAATTAAAAGCAAAAATTAAAAATCGTAACTCCATTTAACACAAACAAAAATTTAAATTTGCAAAAGAATTAAGCACACGTTAAAAATTAAAAATCATTTGGGATTAAGCTCAAGCAATTTCAACGTCAACATAACTCGACCTAGTTTTATTCAACTTAAACAAAAATTAAAAAAATTAAAAAAAATCGTTAAACGGTTTATCGCCCATTTGGTGATAAATCGCCAGGGTTGTCAACACTTTCTGACTCTAAGATCATTGGGAAATTTTCCTATAATGCAGCGTTTCTCAATCTGTGGGGCGCGCCCCCACGAGCGGGCGCACACATTTCCAAAGGGGAGCGCAGCAAAATAAATTAAAAAAAAAATTAAAAATACAAATTGCAACTAATTTATCACGTTATATTTCTTACAAGAGAAAGTTGGCACCGAATTTACATTTTATTAAAACTAAGAAAATTCATGTCTTAATTTGGAATGCCGGGAATATTGACGACACTTTCATGATAAAACATAAATGAAAATTTCGGATTTCATTTGGAAATTGTTTAGCATCAGTTTCAAGTTCAAATTCGAGAATCGACGGGGGGTGGGGTGGAGGAGGGCGTGAATCATAACACATCTCTAGGGGGTCGCGAAACTTAAAAGTTTGGGAAACGCTGCCATAATGCTTACCTTTAAGTTAAGAGTTAATGATTTAAATTGGTTCAAAGTTTGCCAAAATTAATTTTTCAACATAAATTCTGGAACAATAATGGATATTCAAGATAAAAAAAAAGAATTGGCAAATGTGGAATAGATTTCATACTCTCTAAGAACTAATAATGTCAGATTATTAAGGATGCACACTATTATTTTTTT
The DNA here is from genome assembly GCA_036172665.1 of Prosopocoilus inquinatus. Classification (NCBI taxonomy): domain Eukaryota; kingdom Metazoa; phylum Arthropoda; class Insecta; order Coleoptera; family Lucanidae; genus Prosopocoilus; species Prosopocoilus inquinatus. Next base: position 9,539,364 of record CM069873.1, read on the forward strand.
TTTTTTCGAGACAACTGCAGAATTTTCTTTTCTTTTTGGAAAAGGGCGCCAGTTACTGTTTTGCGTAAGGGCGCCAACTAGCCTTCCTCCGATCCTATCTACAGATAAAAATTAAAGTGACTACTGGTAGTTTGTATTTCTTTTTCTTCTTCTTTCTTTCTTTAATTTACTTGGCATGTAGTAAAAAAGAGAACGTTTTAGCCCTAGCTGCAACGATGCTCACCATAAACGATACCATTTGACAGTTTCGTAGCCCTTACGCTGAATGTTCTTAAGGGTGTGGTTCGCATGCAGGAGTATCATTTAAGTTGAGCGTCGTAGTACATATACTTTGGACATAATTAAAATCTTTTTAAAAAATTTATGTAATAAGAGAAGTGCCCTTTTATTTTAGTGGCCGTTTTATTTTTAATTTCCCGCACCATTTCAAATTTATTTTAAATCTGAAATTAATACGTAACGCTTTCTTTTTACTTTCGGCAACGCAAATGTTCTTCTATTCTAGCAAATGTTGATGTAACATGCGCCTGTACGTTATACAAATGTGTTACACGTCTACAAAGTTGTTTGTTAGGTGGTGTACATTCATGTGTTATACATTAACGATTGGATAACGCCGCGATTATTAAATTACTTGATCGATTAATAGGTTGTTACGTGAGAATATTATCTACGATTAGTATGTTAAGTTGATCGTGTTTATTGTTTTGCAATAATTAAATTAACTATCGGATTATTGCCGGAAAAACCACCTCCTGATAAATTTAACCGGCAGTTAATATCCTAGAAAACTATGGTTTCCAAGGATATTAACCGAGAGTTATATTTATCAAGAGGTTGTAAGATCGGGCCTCTGTTGACTATTCAATTTAACCATAATGAACAGAACTTTGATCATAATACACGAGCATCGCCACTAAGTTTGTTTGGGGTATTCCCCATTAACAAAAGTTTCCAATTCAGGAAGCGGAAGTGCCCGAACAAAACGTGTTTTCGAGCGCATTTAATTTCCGGGTTTCGTCAGGAATGGCGTGATGGCGGTTGACATTTTGATTTTGTGTTTCACTTTGTTGGTTAATCTACATTTCGGAAATTGATCAGAAATTAAACCTCCAAATTAATTAAAAAAAAAAACATCGATACCTAATCAGATTTATGAAAAAAAAGTTATAATTTACAATGAGAAATTAAAAGTATTTATCGGTGGAAATATTTTGTTTTGTCGCAGTGTTAAAATAATTGGACATAACCTAAATTTTAAATATCACCCAGCATGACAATATAAAATACAACTCACTCATCCCTCATCATAAATTAAATACTCCCCATTTCTAATGTAAAACACTGTGCGCTGAAGATAATTTATTTTTATTTAAACCGACGATAAACAAACTTGAATCAATGACATCTGTTCGAATTGAGGTTAAGTTACGACGTGCCTTAGAAAACAAAATATTTCCAGAGCCAACGCTACAGGAAAATTAAATTGTAAATTTTCAGTACTTTTTTTATTTTTTAAAACTAAAAATTTTGCTCCTATTTGGTTAAACTTATAGATGAAACAGCGACATCCTACGATCGTTTTTTCACCTGACAAGTCCTTTTTGGTTTGCAGTGGGAATACCGAGCTACGTCTCTGCTGATGAAGCCCCAAATAGGGCTGAAACAGCTGTACAGAGGCTGCTCGAGATTTTCACTGCAATCAAAAACGATTTGCAACAGAATTGTTAAACTTATAATTAGTTAGGTTCATGTTCGCTGAAGAATTTGATCGTTTCTTATAGAAAAACAAGTTAGTCGCTTTCGTTTCAGTAACAGAAACTTCATGTCGTCGCTCGTTTTCCATATTTACATGACCCCTCTCCCCCTTTTTGGAAAATTGTATTTTTCCGAAAGTAAAACTTTTTGTTTGTTCGATCGATTATTTTTATTTGTTTTGTTTTTTGATTGCAAATTACAATCATTAGCATCCCTCTACTTTTCGACAAAGGGTCAATTTCGAAAAATTTAGAAAATACACGATCGTTACTGGCCTATTAATTTTCAAAAAATTTTAAAAAGTTCTTCGGCTTCAGTTTCTTTTTTTGTTCTTTATGCACTGAAATATTAACGGTCTTTACGTGTTTAGTCTGATTCTTTAGTTTTTTTTTTTTTTTGTGTTTGAATTTTAGCTTTTCATTTTACTAACATCACAGCCAGTGTGACAATTGTGAATTTGGAGTTTAATTTAAAAAAAAAAGACAAAACAAAAGACTAAAAACAAATGACGATCTTGAATTTTCGATATAAATTCACGAATTTTGTTTTTTTTTTTATTTTTTGCTTTTGCAATCAATGTTCTTCCTATTTCTTCAGATACTATTTTTCAAAAATGTTGCTTGTTTGCCTTGCCGTCTTTTGTTTTGTTTTTTTTTTTTTCTTTAATGGTTGCTTTTACAATCAATGTCTTTTCTTTTTGCGTTAATATTTTTCGAAAACGTTGCTTTCCTTTGTTACATCAAAACTCGTGACCTTCATTTATTCGTCATTCGGCTTTTGTTTCTGTTTTTCACTTCTACTTTTAGTCTCACAATTAATAAATTGTGAGAGGAGGGTACGGCATAATAATGCGGTACCCTCCTTTGAATAATTTTTGGCGCTTTTGCTTTTGTTTTCATTCTTCAAAATCGTCGCTTTTCTTTAGATTTTGGAATTCCGCGAATGTGACTTGTTTTTTGTCTTCTCTTTTGTTTTGTTTTTCTTCTTCTTTATTTTTTTACTGTTAAAGTCTGATTATGAAAACGGCCATAAATCTACTAATGTCACAGCCATCCCCTTCTTTTTAAACAATTGCTTTCTGTCGTTTTTCTTTTGATAACAAATTCTCGATCGTCACTTTCTTTTTTTTAATTTTTTTTCTGCTAAACTTGCCATCTGGCATCCTCGCTTCTCTTGAATACAAAAGTGAGAATAATTCAAAAACAAAACAAAAGACAATTTGCATTGTGCATGTGCATTTCCAGTTCAAATTAAAAAAAAAAAAACAAACCAAAACAAATAACGATCTTCACTTTCCGGTACAAATTCACGAATTTTGCCGTCTTTTGTGTTGTCTTTTTTTTAATTTTTGCTTTTGCAGTCAATGTCCTTCCTCTTTTGCAATACTGTTTTTCAAAACCGTTGTTTAGCAAAACTAGCCTTTTTTTCCTGTTTTTAGCTTTAACTTTTAGCCTCGCAATTGTGCCGTCGTACCCTCCTCTGAGTAATTTTTCGCACTTTGGCAAAATTTCTATATTTTTGAAAATCGTCGCTTTTCTTTAGATCTTGGAAATTCACGAACGTCACTTGTTTTTCGTTTTCTCTTTTGTTTTATTTTTCTTCCTATTTTTTTACTTTTCCTCCCTCCTTTCTTTAGGTAGCTACTGAAAAGTTCACCTTCCCATTAATTGCTCTGAAAATCAAGAAACGCCTTTCGTCTTTTTTAATTTTTCTGATGGAAAGTTCACACGGTCGCTATTTGTCATTTGTTTCATTTGTTTTTTTTTTATTATTTTTAATTTTTATACTTAAACACACTCACCACCCGTCTCCTTCTTTGGTAATTTTTTCATCGCATTTTTCTTTATACCTTGTTCTCAGTGTTTCGTTTTCAATTTTTATCTCATTTTGTAATTTTCCAGAAGAAAAGTTTTCAAAATCGTCGCATTTTTCTCTCAGTGTTTTGTTTTCAATTTTTAACTTATTTTGTGATTTTCTAAAAGGAACGTCGGCTAAATAAAAATAAGACTAGAACAAACATTCAATATTTAAAAGATGCAATTATTTTTCCTATTTCTTAAATTCTTCAAATAACGTACTAAAATTACTGAAAACTTTTCAAATTTGAATTGGAAGATTCCTCAAAATACTGCACCGAGTAGAATATTAGGGCAACTTTCAAAGAAGTGCGTTCATAAACCCCCATGCTTGGAGTTGGCATTGATTCGAGATAGCAAGTACTCCAACACGGTAGGTCCAACGCCAACTCCAAACGTAGGCATTTTTGAACACATGATACTTCACCATTTCGCTTAAACGTTCATGCAATCTCCATGTCAGAAATCGATCAGAAACTAAGCCTCCAAATTAATAGCGCGCTTACAGTTGATTGCTCTAATGCGATTTGAGAGTAGTATCTCCATCCCCTGTTTTTACATGAGGTTAAAACAAGATGGAGATACTCTGAGAGCACTCCCGAGCAAACAGTCGAAAATGCCGTAAGACACAGATACCTAAATAATCATACGACTTTACAGAAAAAAAAACAAGTTTTAATTTTTAATTTCCAGTAATTAGGCCCGATTTCATAATCGAACAACTTTGAAATTAAAGTCACGGTCATATGTCCACAAAGACACGAAAACGTAGTTATTTATACATCAGATTGTGACTTTTATTTTAAAGTCTCCTTTAGGTCTAGTTTTACAAATGCGGCTCAACTTTGAGCTGAAGCTTAAACCCTTAGCTCCGATTATTTCAATAATTGTTGTGAAGGATTTAAGCTTCGGCTCAAAGTTAAACCGTCATTGTAAAACTTAGTTCGATTATGAAATCGGCCCTTAATTAATTAGTAACGCTCATGAAAAAGGCTTTGCTTGTCAAGGATAATCCTTCAAGTCCATATTAATCTCTATGATCTAAGCGCTCCGTTTGATTTTATTACATCAAGTTAGAACAAGACGGAAATACTCTGAATGCGCACTCACCGCGCCAAGTACACCTCAGAGTGGAAAGCGCTGAATGCACGGAAGTAGATTGGGTTGCCTACTCTCTAATTTTAAGGCGTTGAGAATTAAGACAAAATAACTATGCATCCTTAGATGTATTTAATCATGAAATATAATATTTCATGAAAGACATAACATTTCATGAAATAACATTCTATGATTAAATACATTACTAACGCACATTTTTTTTTTCTTTCGTCGATATTTCAAGAACGAAAAGGCATTGAGCTAAAACGTATACGAAGTTTTTTGTTCAGAATTACCTCTAGAACACATGCTGTAAGTTAGTCAGTTACCTCAGGGCACACCCTGTATACTATAAAAACAAGTAAAATGGCACGAGTTCCAAAAAGTTACTATACAATATCGAAATCGATTTTACCTTGGTGAAGGCGCCCCTTTTTGTTTCACTTCAAACCACAGAGAGAATCAAGAGTTTTGTTTTGTTTTGGTAAATGCAACAAATCAATTATTGGTCAATCATTGTTTGCTTGTTCCAAACTACTTCTCTCTCGTTACGAAACTATAAATAACAAAACTAACAATAGATTTACGCAGTTAAATGTAAACCGTTCGCAAGAATAAGCTCGACGATCCACGTGGCGATCTCTCTACTGCAAATTTAATCTAAATTAACACTTGGAAGGGTTCACATTCAGCCGGAGGCACGGCGAGACGGAACAGAGGCGAGCGATTGCCGGTTACGTGTCCCTTTGTCTCTCTTTGCCTCTGCGTAATGCGAAGATAACATTACGTATTATTATTAAACAAACGCGTACGAATGTGGTTTGGCGTTGCGACATAATAATAAACGCGACATACATTTTGTGTGTGCGCATATAGAAGTCGACGTTGTACATGTAATCGCATTATTCACTTCAGCAGTCCATTACTGTCAACGACAGTATTTTCTTTCACAATGGTCCGCTGCTAGCCGCCGAGAGACTGAATCTCTTTGTACGAAGTCTATTAATAAAACAATTCACTCAGAACATAACAGACCGCACGCATACAACAATTACACAAGCAGCTTCCAATTTTTTTCAAAGGCGATTGACTGGCATGTGAGGAGTAGACCTTTATCATCGAATGCTATGGGTGAAAACTCGATTTAGCTTCCAGATTCAGATTACTTTTGTTGACACGTCCATTGCCTTCTTCCTTGTCTTAAAACGTTTCATTGCATTTTCTGCGAATGGTCGACAGAACATGTACCAGTGGGCATTTAAGTAATATACATACATTGTATATCCCAATCGGAACGTTTTGAGTGCAGAGGTGTGTCGTCACGGTCAGTAGATCGTGTGAAAGTAAAACAAGTGCATTAGGTATTGCACTCGTAATCAAAAGTGCTCTGCCTTTACCTCAATTCTGTTATCACCAAAAATTCACTCGTCATTCTGGAACATGCAAGTCTCACATTGAGTTAAACCCTCGTTCACACACACAAGAGATGGTTTAAGTTGTTTTGCTTCTTAAATACTCATCACGATTTCGTGTTTAGGTATGACAGGAATTAATGTTCCAACCGCTCAGGAGGTGGATGGACTTAAACCAAAGGGCAACATTCTCGTCAAATTCTGTTATCACCAAAAATGTATTGGAACATTCAAATCTCACAGTGAGTTACACCCTCGTTCACCACGAGAGATGGTTTAAGTTGTTTTGCTTCTTAAATACTCATCACGATTTCGTGTTTAGGTATGACAGGATTTAATGTTCCAACCACTCAGGAGGTGGATGGACTTAAACCAAAGGGAAACATTCTCCTCAGATTCTGTTATCACCGAAAATGTATGGGAACATTCAAATCTCATAGTGAGTTACACCCTCGTTCACCACGAGAGATGGTTTAAGTTGTTTTGCTTCTTAAATACTCATCACGATTTCGTGTTTAGGTATGACAGGAATTAATGTTCCAACCGCTCAGGAGGTGGATGGACTTAAACCAAAGGGCAACATTCTCGTCAAATTCTGTTATCACCAAAAATGTATTGGAACATTCAAATCTCACAGTGAGTTACACCCTCGTTCACCACGAGAGATGGTTTAAGTTGTTTTGCTTCTTAAATACTCATCACGATTTCGTGTTTAGGTATGACAGGATTTAATGTTCCAATCTTTCATAAGATAGATGGACTTAAACCAAAGGGCAACATTCTCCTCAAATTCTATTATTACCAAAAATGTATTGGAACATTCAAATCTCGTAGCGAGTTACTCGAGTGCACCACAACAGACGGTTTAAGTTCTGCTTCTTAAATAATCATCACGATTTCGTGTTTAGGTATGACAGGAATTAATGTTCCAACCGCTCAGGAGGGTTTAAAACAAAGGGTAACATTCTCTTCAGGAGTATTAATCTCAGCGCATTTAGACAATTAATTGCAATTTTGCTTCGGAAGGAGGATGGGATAAACCTAATCCCCGTACCGTTCCTTCGATCATGACTATTCTGAGGGGCCTGGACAAACATTGTCAGAGGGCCTATCCAGTTATTTCCAGTTTTTTTTTTATATATATCTGACTATAGTAACTGCGCTATCTTCTTCAAGTTTTAAGTTTTCTTTTCTTATGACGACCTCTTTTTCGACTGTTTCTGGTTTCTTGATCATTATTTCAACTGGAACTTCTTCTTCAACTTGCCTTTTCGGTTTCTTCTTCTTCTTGATAACAACTTCTTCAGCAATTTCTGATATTTCTTGCGATTTTTCTCTTCTTCTGGCTTCTGTGTTGTTACTTCAGTACCAACTTCTTCTTCCACAGGTCTCTCCGGTTTTGTCTTTTCGATAACAATTTCTTCCATTATTTCTGTGTTATCTTGTGAGGTCTCGGGTACCTCAAGTTGTTTAATGGTTATTTGAACGGGTGTTTCTTTCTCTTCCAGGTTTCTCAGTTTTCCTATTTCGACAAGGACTTCTTCTTTTCCTAATTTTTCGGATTCCTTTTGTTTCTTAATAGTTACCTCAACAGGTATTTCTTCTTCCTTAGGTTTCTTTTTTTAATAATAACTTCAGTGATCTCTGAATTTCTTTTTTTGTTTTTCTTCGACCGGTTTCGCTTCTTCAGGTTTTTCTATTTGTTCTGTCTCTTCTGTTAGTACTTCGCATGGTATTTCTTCCTGTACAGATTTCTTTGTTTTCTTTTTAATAACGATTTCTTCTTTGATTTCCGTGTCTTCTTCCGGTTTCTCTACTTCTTCAGGCTTTTTAATTATTATTTTTGCAGGGGCTTCTTCTTCCCCTGGCTTTTTAAGCGTTTCCTCATCAACTTCCTCTTCAATCTTTTCTAGTTCCGTTCGCTTTTTGATTGTTATTTTAACTGAAACTTCATCCTCTTCGGGCTTCTTAGGTTTCTTTTTCTTGATAATAACCTCAGTAATTTCTGTTACTTCTTCCGGTTTTTCTGTATAGTTATATCAGCTGGAATTTCTTTTTCAACCGTTTCTTTTTCTTCTTTTTAATGATAACCTCTTCTGTCATTTCTGTAACCTCTTCTGGTCTTGGGTTTTTCGGGGTCTAAAGGGTTATTTCTTCCAGTGCTGCTTCTTCTTCCTCTAGCTTCTGTAACTTTTTCTTTTTAATGACTACTTTTTGAGTGTTATTTTTTATTTCAGCAGGGATTTCTTTTTCAATAGGTTTCTTCGGGTTTTTTCTTAGTAAAATTTCAGTAACTTCTATTACTTCGAGTGGTTTCTCTGGATCTTATGGCTTTTGTATTTTTACTTTAACTGGAACTTCTTCCACAATTTTCTTTGGTTTCCTGTTTTTGATACAATTTATTCCGCAATTTCATCTGGTTTTCCTTCTTCAACCGGTTTTTCTTTCACCACTTTTACTTCCGCTGGTTTTTGTTCCGTCGGTTTTTCCTCCTTCAGAAAGTTTCTTTGGCTTTTTCTTTTCAATAACCTCTACCTCTTCTTTAATTTCTACAATTTCTTCCGGTTTCTTACTTACTTCAGATGATGCCTCTTCGACTGGGTCTTCTACTAGCTTTCCTTCGACCTGTATTTTTTCTACGCTTTTCTTTGGCTATTTATTATTGATGACATTAATTTCAGTGATTTGTTCCGGCTTCTCTTCTGGTACCAACACTGGTTTATCTTCTGTTGGTTTTTCTTCCTTCGGTATTTCCTATGTTGGTTTATCTTCTTTCGGTTTCTCTTCTTCCGGCGGTTTTTCCTCTATTGAGTTTTTAAATTAATCGAACCTTCAGAAATAACGATCCGATTGGTAACGATGAATTGATGAAGGGTTGTATGAAAATTGCGTAATTCAATGACTGGCAATGATTTAACATCAACGTAATCCATATTTATAACTTATCCTAGATACTTGGTAGGCTTTAGCTAATGCAAATCGAGTTATGCAAAGTATCTGCGCTATTTTGCATTAATTCCAAAACGATTGGGCAAGTACAAAACCGTTGATTATTATACTTCATTATCTCGCGTTAACGCGGGCAAATTTTGATTTGATTGATTTAAATTAAAACTGGGAGGATTAATTTTTGGAAATCTAATTGTCGAAAAACAATTTCAAAACAATTGAAGAACGCTAAGAAGACTCGTCGAATACGTTTCAATCATTAATTTCGAATAGCTAGGACCAATTATTTTGCTTGCAACTGTACGTAATCAAAAAATAATTAAGGCTCCCAATCCTTTTTCTCCAAACTAGAGAGAAGGACCCTTTGTTGTTTCCCTTAATTATCTTTGTTTTAAAAGAAATTTTAATTTTAATTTTTCATACACTGCCTTTAATCTGATGACAAATTTCTTTTCTTCCGGCCAAACTGACGTTGTATAAACAGTTCTACAAATCGTTAATGGTTACTATGATTCTAGAAAGCAAATTACGAAAATGCAGGACCGACTTGTATAATACATGTATACAGTATGTGCTAGGCGCCTATTGTCACATCGTTAATGTGCAAGGGAGACAGATTTACAGGGTGTATTCCAGATGCTAGCTGCTTCCACTGTTGCCAATTCAATGTTTTTCGCTAGATTTGGTAGTTTTCTGTTGAAATTTCAGACGCACAAGGAGAGTGATGACCGCAGTCTAGAGTTTAGGGAGAGACGTAAGATAGAGTCCTAACACGATCTGTATAACATCGAATCAGAATTTAATTAATAAAAAGATCTTTCATTTTCTGTTAATTCCGTTTGGTAGATAACGAGCTAACTATCACAGTCTTTCCTGAAATGACCCCCGACAATTAAAAGCAAAATAAACAAGAAGTTCTTTTTCTTTGTAATTTTCCAGTAAAATCAAACCTAGAACACACCGGCATCGGAAAAATCCAAAACCGCGAACACGTTCTCGTGACATTCGATACTATCTGGACATGTTTGATTTAAAATTCGCCGAACTGGATCGCATTAGGCGGCGGCCTTTCACGCCGAACGCATTCAACAAAAATCCAGCCGCTTATTTCCAGCCGAGAAATGTCGCAATTGCTCTTTTATTTTGTGTTAGATACGTTCGGATTAGCCAACATACGAAGTTTAAAATTAAAGTCCTCCCTCCCCCCGAAATTAGAGGAGCCGAAAAATTTCGGGGGGGTGATGGCGACGTAGCAAGTCCTTTCTTAGCTGAACGCGACTGTCTTGCATGTGCATGTGCAGCCCGGATTATATTGTCCAAATTCTGGGGCATTTGTAACAGGAGGTCGATATTTTTTTTGCTTTTGGAAACTGTACCAAGTGAACTTTCGAATTTATAATCAAAGGCGTAACCAGTTTTCTGTTCAGTGGTGCACTACATGCATCTATGATTGCACTCTATGATAAATTTATAATAAATATTTTTCTTCATCACAATTTTTGCAACGCTCATAATTCAGAAAGGATTGCTCACCTGGTGACTGTTGATTTTCCTTTTTGAATTTATTTTTCGCCACATTCAGCCACGTTTCGTACGCCTTCAGACTTTTCTCCGCCCTCAGTCGCCTCTCTTCCTCGGCCTTCATGATCCTTTCTTGCATCTCGGTCTTCCTAGCTATAAATAAAACACCCGTCCTTTAATTAAGGCAAAAAGAACGAAACCTGCAAGGATGAAAGAAAAATGAAGCAAAACAGAAGAAAAATCTTCCTTCAACCCCTTCCCCACCCCTGCACCCAGACAATTCTAAAGAAAATCCTGAAAGAGGAAAATCTTTCGAAATTTGTAACGATAAACGAAAACTGAAGCGAAACAGAAGAAAAATCTTTCTTTAACCCCTCCCCCCACCCCGCACCAAGACAATTGTAAGTAAAATCCCGGAGAAAGAAAAGCTTTCGAAATTTGTAATGATAAACGAAAAACGAAGCAAAACAGAAAGAAAATCTTCCCCGCCCCACACCCAAACAATTGTAAAGCAAATCCTGACGATTCTCTCTCATTTACCTAAACTGATCTTCTTTTTCCTCTCCAACCACAATTCGTATTCGATTTCACACCGCTGCTGCCTTTCAAGCCTCCGCTGTTCCTGCAACTCTCTCATCGATTCCATCTCCAACTGCCTTAGCTCTTTACGCCTTTGCAACTGGGCCTCTCTGTTCGCCCTCCACAACTCCATGTACACCCTTTTTTGCTCCTTCACTTCCTTTGCCCCCATCTTCCTTCCACCGTTTACCCCCTCGCAGTTCCACATCCTCATCCTACCATCACCGTCGATATAGTTGATCAAATTCGGACTGGTCAACGAGTCCGATCTTTCGCAAGGGGGTTTCTCAAGCTTGAGCAAAGCAGGAGTCGTTTCGGTGGACTGTAGGAGTTGTTGGGGGCTTTCCTCGATGACTCTTTGAGCTTTGCTCATGGCGTTTGGGTGTTTCTGGAGTGGCGTGCTTTTGAACTTCTCGTCGAGGGTTGGGTTTCGATTGATGAAGTCGTCGTCGAGGTTCCGCGCGCGATTCGTGAAATTCTCACCGTACGTCAGCGCCCCATCCGGAACCTCATCGAAGCTCTTGACGAAAACCCCGTCTTTAACTCGCTTGACCGGAGAACCACCAGCATTGTTGGGTATCGTCAAGCGGACGTAACGAATGTGTCTTCCGGTGGTATGATCGAACTTGGTGTACTGCTGCAGCGAAGAAGTAGTCATCTTCCATCAGTTGCTACCCCCCCGAAAGTAAAGATCGCCCATTCCTTGTCTCAAATGACCGTCACGTTAAATTTAGAAGTCGGTTCGCCCCCAACCCAACGCTTCGAAATTCGACACCGGAAGAATGCCAACGACACTGAATAATTTGACAGGACAAAACAATATCGATCGAATTAACTGGGATGTTATAGGAAGTTATTTTTGAAAACAAGGAAGACCATGAATTTACTTACCGTCCATTCCTTTGTTCGAATTGTTGCAAAACTTCTCCTTGGTCCGAAACTTCTGCAACCACATCTCGTACGACCTCAAATTATTTTCCTCCTGCCTTCTCCTGTTTTCCTCGTGCTGCACGAGTTCCTTCTGCCTCGTCATTTTCCTTTCTGCAAAATAAAACTTCAGTGACTCCTTAGTTTTGCCCAGAAACCAAAAAGCATACCCATTTCAGATTCCTTCTTCTTCTTCAACCACAGCTGATAGTGAAGCTGGCTTTGTATCACTCGTACCCTTTCCTCGGCTCTCCTCTCCTCCAATTCCCTCAGCATTTCCATCCTGCGTTTTGCCTCCTCCTTCTTCTTGGTCTTCAGCCATTCTTGGAAGTTAACCGTCATCATCCGCCGACGCAATTCCTTGTAGAGCGCCGCTTGCCTCTCACTCTCCTCCTTCGCCTTCAGCTTCTCCAGCTTCTCCCTGTCTTTCTTCCAACACCACGCGCGGTAAATAGCGTCCCTAAACTCGACCTGCTTGTCGGATATGAGGGACGTTGAGGTGATTGACGAGTGGAAGAAGCGCGCGGGGGCGGTCGTGGCGGCCTCGTTTTCCGGTGGCTGCTGTGAGTTCTTCGGGGCGAAGATTTCTGAAGCAGACGCGTTGATTCCGCAATTTTCCCTACTCCTCCTCATCGTCCTAATTTTGGTTTTTGACTATCGATTTTCTCTGAGTTTAAATTCCCAAGGGTACTAAAAGCTCACGGAAAATTGGACTTGAATTCCAAACCGGTGCGCGTGACGTTAGACTAGAAACAAAAAACAAAAAGTCAGACGGTGCAGAACCGTCTTTGGCTAAATTTTGATTGACTGACACTTCTTGTCATGTCTAAAATTTCAAAATGAGAGTGGATGGCTAAAAATAAAATGCAAAATGGCTGCCCAAATAACATTTTATTTGCTTTGCCTTTAGTTTGACCTTTCCTTTTGCTTAACAGAAGGAATTTTCCAAGTTGGCTTTGAATCTTTTCTGGATATTTTTTGAAAACTTCCACTTTCTGACATTCTTCGTGAAGTTACATGCCCAGATCTTCGTCCTTTTACAAAAGGGCTGATGCCTACACAGAAAAAAGGAGGAAGGAAACCAAGATTTCAGAAGAAATTTTCTGTCATACTCAAGTTAATCTGGTCTTTGTTAATTTGTCGAGGAGCGAAGCGCTTTCATCTTCTTCTTGTATCTCCAGAATTCTTCATTGGACTTGGTTTGAAGGAGTTCTCCAAGATGGGTTTCAATCTTTTTCCGATTGGATTTCCTTTGAGAACTTTCAGTTTTTGGCATTCTTCGTGAAATTGCACGCCCAAATCTTCAACTTTTTACAAGAAGGACGACAAAAAAGGTAGAAAACCAGAAGATTTCAGAAGAAATTTTCATACTTTCGGCCTCCTCTTGTCTCTGTCATGGTCTTCTTCAGAGTTCTTCATTGGAAGAACTTGGTTTGAAGGAATTCTCCAAGGCGGCCTTCAATATTTTTGGGTTTAGATTTCGTTTGAAAGTTACGTCCTTCGTGAAGCTGCACGCCCAGGTCTTCAACTTTTTCCAAAAAGGGCGACGTCCGCATAGAATAAAGGCAGAAAACCAGAAGATTTCCGAAGAAATTTTCTTCCTCACGTCCTCTTCTTGTCCCTGTCGCGGCCTTCTTCAGAATTCTGCATTGGAGAAACTTAGTTTGAAGGAATTCTCAAGGATGGCTTTAATTTTTTTAAATTTCTTCTGAAAGTCTCTACTTCCTGATATTTCTCGTGAAGTTGCAAGTTCAAGTCTTCAACTTTTTCCAAAAAAGGCGACGTCTGCACAGAAAAAAGGTAGAAAACCCGAGGATTTCAGAAGAAATTTTCATACCTTCGTCGTCTTCTTGTCTCTGTCATTGTGTTCTTCAGAATTCTTCATTGGAGAGACTTGGTTTCGAATGAAAACACGAGACAAAAGATCGCAATGTGGTCTTGGAACTATCCGTCGCTTCAGAATTAATCTTCAGGTTTAGAAAGTCTGTTTTTTGGAGGGGGATGAAGGATAGCAGTCGCCTAGTCTCTTTGTGGAGTATTTCAGCCAGTTTGACTTTTTCCTATCTATTAATATTCGCATAAAGAAGGAGAAGAAGATGATGGAACTGGCTGGAGGACATGAATTTCATCTTCTTTTTTTGATATTCTAATCTTCTGGCTTCCTCATAGACCTTCAGCCACTATCATCTTCTTTTCCTTCTTCTTATGATATAGCTTCGGTCCTTCAAGCCCCTCGGAGCTTTTCTTTGGAAAGACTTGGTTTGAAGACTTGCATCCATTTGTCTGTGGATATTTTTTTTTTGGGAATCTACGTATTTCGAATCTCGGTCTATTCCTTCTGTTGCTATGCAACATGCTTCCCAAAAATCCAATTTTTTGCCCTTAGGTATTTCAATCGGCTTAAGCTCCATCATCATTCTAGATACCCTTTCAGTACACGTAACGACAACAAACGAGAATTTGCAGATCTTTTAAAAAAACTAAATGTTTATTGAGACTTATGCAAAAGTTAACGAATTAATAGCGTCTGCGTCGACAGTAATAATAATAATTGTAATAAATGACCATTTTGGTTACACAAGGCCCAAAAGGAGTTCAAGTTCGTTCTGAACGGCAGGCAGCAACTATTGCGGGCATTTATAAACTGATTAGTTAAAACGCGACCTCATTATCAATGGTAACCGTGCGTTTATTTATTTCAATTGCAACCGAAGTGCTCGTTCTAAAAACCCCGCACGAACGCTTCTGGTCTCCGAACACTTGGGCTCGCTTGTTCACTCAACTGTGGCAAAAAGACATGCTTCAACCACCCATGTATGAACGTGTGTCCCATTCCGTCCCACCAGGCACGGTGTTACGTAAACTCGCCCAGATTATAATGTCCCGATTACCAAACGACTTAGGAATTGCTCCTTGTATTGCATAATAGTAATAAAATTTTGAATATCTAATTGATTATTTAAGTAGTCAATCTTAGTAGTTAGTACATGGCCAATGGCATGATTATTTAATTAGTCATTTTAATCTTAGTAGTTAGTACACAGCCAACCTTGACAGCCCTTGCTGAGGTCGTCTCTCCACATCCTACCTCATTGATATAACCTAATCGACAACTGTCAATTGTCAACTAAGGTTGGGCAAATTATTAATATCTATCATCATTTGCATAAACCATCATTAGTGTAAACCACTTCTTCTTGTTAACTTCTCTTTTACGACTTTGAGCAGCTGAGTTGAGTTTGTTTGCTTTGTGAGCATTCATGCTCCAATCCCCATCCAGCTTTAGAATTATATAATTTGTAAGTTGCAAGGACACTTCATTAAAAGCATATTGGCAATGTTGGCAACAATAGCCCCAGCAGATGTAACCGAGCCTATAATCGTCGCTATAAATGATTCTTTGTCCTGGGCTTTCCACTTTTATCTCTCGAAAATAGCATCGCCTTTATTTGCCTGTGCGTGAAAAGGCGTTTGCTGCAAAACCTGCGTCTATGCATTTCGTGCATAGTTGAAATTAGAACGTTCTTATGCGTCACGCTCGTTTAATAAATAATTCAATAGCCGCCTTGATGGATAATGCCGTGGTTAAAGCGAAGTAAATATTTACTTTGAGATTGAAGCATAACGAGCTGCAACGTTATAATAAATTTCAATGAAGAATGACGAAGCTAAATGATGACAGAAGACAAAAGTAAAGAAGTTGACAAAGAAGTCGATGGTTAAGATCTTATGGTCTTTTTTTTTGACAAGACCAGACGGTTTTTTTTGTTACTGAAGTAGACTGAACACTTATTGTTGCCGCCTTTTTTGGATTTGGATTTTGGGTGTTATTTTTCTCTTTGAAATGTGCAAGTAACTCTCGAGGCAAATTTAGTTTGCCAATAGTTTTTCGATCGTTCTTGGATGGTGAATGGCGTCCTCTCGGGGAATGTTTCCAATGGCCCGTATTTGGAACAAGTAGGTAATTGGATGATTACATGTTCCTTTCCTCAATCCACTTTCCCTTTCTCTCTTCCTCTTCGTTTTTCTATTATTTATCGTTTTTTCCATAACCTTGGAGATCTTCATTATTTTCTTCCAACTATTAACTTTCCAATTCCACTGTTTTCTTGCAAGTGCATAGCAGATCAAATTCTGCAAGAGTATCTGCGAAACACCATCATTAACTGCATTACATTACATTTCTCCTTTCCTCAGACACGTGTTCCAGATTCCCCCTCCCTCTTCCTCTTCGTTTTCCTATCATTTTTCCGTTATCTAATGGTCTCAAGCCCTTTTTCCCATCCATAACCTTTGAGACCTCCATCATTTTCTGCCCACTGTTCCAAGTTCCAAGGTATATTGTCTTCTTAGAAGTCCATAGCAGATGAAACTTCAAGAAGATCTGCGAAACATCCATCAAGCAACTGCATTACATTGCGCTTTTGTTTTTCTCCGCCACGTATTGCAGTTTCCCTCCCGCTCTCTCTTCCTCTTCGTTTTCCTATCATTCCTCCGTTGTCTAATGGCCTCAAGTACTTTTTTCCATCCATAACCTTTGAGACTTTCATCATTTTCTGCCTACTGTTCCAAGTTCCAAGGTATATTGTCTTGTTAGAAATCCATAGCAGATGAAACTTCAAGAAGATCTGCGAAACATCCATCATGCAACTCCATTATATTACGTTTTCCCTTTCCTCGACCACATATTGCAAATTTCCCCTCCCTCCTTTTCTCCGTATTCCTATCATTCCTCCGTTATCCAAAGCCCTCAAGTACTTGTTTCCATAACCTTAGAGATCTTCATTATCTTCTTCCAATTATTAAATTACCAAAGCCATTGTCTTCTTAAAAGTTCATTACAGAATAACTTTGCAAGAAGATCCGCGAAACATCCACCATTAACTGCATTACATTACGTTTTGCATTTTCCTCAGCCACTCGTTCCAGTTTCCTCCTCTCTCTTCTTCTTCAAATTCCTGTATTTCCTCCTTTATCTAAAGACGTGCAATATTTTTTCTCAAACCTTGAGGACCTTCTTCATTTGCATGCACCAATTAAGTTCCCAAGCCTTATAAGTCGATGGTAGCTCAACATTTGCGAGAAGATCTGTGAATCACCCACCATTAACCCCACAACGGTTTCATGGGGCAAGAGGACATGTTGAATGGCAAACTGCCTTTTTCGCGACGGCGATGTTTGTTAGATCATCAAAATGGAAACTGGAAGGGTAAGAGGAGGAACTTCATCAAGAATTTTAATTGGTACAGAACTAGGAAATCCTGAATTTTTCGTTGTAGATGCACCAATTAAGTTCCCAAGCCTTCTTATAAGCCGATGACAGATCAACATTTGCGAGAAGATCTGTGAATCACCCACCATTAACTGCATAACGAATTCATGGGGCGAGAAAACAGGTTGAACGGCGAAATGCCTTTTTCCCGGTGGCGATGTCTGTTAAATCATCAAAATGGAAACTGGAAGGGCAAGAGGAGGAACTTGATCAAGAATTTTAATTGGTGCAGAACTAGGAAATCCTGAATTCCTCGTTGTAGATGCACCAATTAAGTTCCCAAGCCTTCTTATAAGCCGATGGCAGATCAACATTTGCGAGAAGATCTGTGAATCACCCACCATTAACTGCATAACGATTTCATGGGGCGAGAAAACAGGTTGAATGGCAAATTGCCTTTTTCCCGGTCGCGATGTTTGTTAAATCATCAAAATTGAAAATGGAAGGGCGAAAGGAGGAACTTCATTAAAAACTTGAATTCGTTCAGAACAAGGAAATTCTGAATCCCTTTTTGGAGGTGATCAAAATAACTTATAATGTTATTGTAACTGCCCAAGCATTCATTACATTTTTTTTGGGAGTAAAAGCAATTATAATTGGTGATTTTAGAGATCAACTTGGCTGCTGAATCGTGTTGCTTCTTTATGATTTGGGGCGGTGTATTTTTAGGGGTCCTTCATTAATCCATCAGATTCGGTAAGCTACCGCCCCAAACACATCGCGGTATTATTTTGCCCATTGTGCGCCTGCATGTCTTTGGAGGTCACAAATACTCGGAATTCCCATTGATTTGTTAAGCGCGCAGTGGGGTGAAGTCAAAGTGATTCGAAAGAGTCCTTGCCCCACGCCCCGCATCAGGGGGTACACAGTGGAGTGGCATTTCTTCCGCTACCTATATAATCCCGACGAGCTTCTTGGTGGTCATACAGAACGTAACAGCTCAACAAATCAAAATGTTCAAATTGGTAAGTGCCTTTTCTGCGCAAGTAATTCGTCGCTTTGTCCAAACGTATTATTTTGTTGGCTTTTCTTAGTTCGTATTCTGCTTGGTCGTCGCCGTCGCCAGGGCCGGAGTCATCCACGGCGGAGCGGTTTCGACCATCAACAGCAACCTCGCCTCATACGGTTCAGTTCCAGTTGCTGTAGTAGGTCATGGAGTTGGTCTGGGTGGAGGACTCGTAGGAGGACACGGCGTCGGTCTCGTCGGAGTCGGCGTCGGAGGTCTTGGAGGTCTTGGTCATGGAGTTGGAATTGGTCATGGTTGGTGAACTGGCCATTTCACTTGAACTATTTATTTGTCATGTCTTGGTGCGTTTACTATTGAATAAATTTGTGTGAAAAAACTTCGTTTTCATTTTGAACAACCTAAAAATATTCCGCGATTTCGTGGCCCTTGAAAATGGGGGTGTTACCAGAACGTACCCAGAAATCGAAATCCAAAAGAAGCCCGGTTGAGAACATCAACCAAAAAAATTGATTGGTTAATTGGAGGATGCAATAAGAAACGTGTAACTTTCATACTTGTAATACCAGAAGAATGTATTGGTAATCTCATCAGAAGCCAAGCATTAGCTCGTCCTTGAAAATATTTTTTTCCCCTGGAATTCGGAGTTAAAGTTACAATAAAAATTCTTTCTTGGGTATTATTGGGCCAAGCGTAATTTTGCAAAAAAAAATTAAACTGAGTGGCCATTTCAAATTTGGAACGGTGTTAATGGATGTTAATTAAAACACGGAATTAAATTGGTTCAACTTTCAATTATTTTTTATATTGATTGCAATAATTAAAATCAGGAACGCTACATTTTTTTATTTCTATGATCCTAAACTTCCCTTTCTTTACTCACTTGTTTTATCCCACAGTTTATTTTTTCCTCTTCTCTATTTCTCTTTAAATTTGCTCGCTTTTTTTATTTATTTATTTATTTATTTTAAAGACTGTTCATGTTCTCTTTTCTTTATACCCAACGCACATTTCTTGCCATCTTTAAAATTAATTCAGTTTTCGCTGTTATCTTTTTTTCGATTCTTTGTCGTCCACTCTCGCGACGCCCTCTTCGTACAGGCCTGATTCATTAGGTGGGAGAGTACCCCGGCTTGATAACGCTGCGCTCCGTCTACTAAATTATTTAAGTAATGTGTATTGCGGAGTTGGAGTTGACCGTAATTTTATTGCAAAATTTTTTTGAACACATAAATATACAATAGTGCCTCCAACATGTTAAAATATATCGCAAAGCAATAGGAACGATCATAACAAGAAAGATAAGGGGCGTATTCTGTAACTTATTAACGGGCTGTTAAAATGTAGAGGTCCTTTAAAATTTAAAATACAGTTCTATGCTAAAACTAAAATAGTAAAGGAGACTGTGGTTTATGTGGACTATGATTTTATCAGTGTGATTAGGTTTCTTTTTAGATCTTTTTTTAGTGCTTTTAAGTTGGTAGCGTATTGAAGATGGCAGCTTAGCTGCCGAAATACGTATCTACGGATATAAAAATTATTGTGGGCGGAGGTTAATTTCAATTATCAGTTATCAATTACAGTTCTATGATTGGTCGTTACCATAGCAACAAAATTTAACAGCCCTTTAAATTTAACGCTTTTGACACAGAATAGGCCCCTAAGTATAACATAATACACACGAATATGATTTGAAAACCGTATTATATCCACCTACATAGAAAGTATTTTTCTTTTTCATTTCAGGCTTGCGTGATCACCCTGTATCAACGATATGATTCGCCTAGGCTACTGCAACTGCATTAAATATTGCGTTATATAAATCATGAACAGGTAACGCGCGACATATAAATATTTAATTTATGGCGCAATTTTGCAGCGTTGCAGATTACAAAATGCGATTGCGATTAGTAACCCCCTTTAAACGAAAATCTCCGCTTTGTTTTTCATTGAGGCTTTTCATTTTCTTCTATTTTTTAACACTGTTGCTTTGCTGATTTGCAAATTTATTCTAAATTCAAATAAGCACGTTGGGCGTTTTGATATTGCAAACGAAACGAAACGAAACGAAATGCATGAGCCCGAGGTGAAGTTGAAAGTCTTTTACAGTTCATTGAGTAATGAAGGCACTGATATTAATTTATTGAAATTTATTTTAAATATTTTTTCTTTGTTTGTAATAACTTATTATTATTTGGGACGTCGTTTCACAACCGCATGTATAAGCTGAGCGCAATCATCCAAAATTCATTTTATTTATGTTTATGTTGTCTATTCACGGAAAATATTTTTTGGCTTCGTTTTTTTTTCCGCAACCCCCCTGTTGTATTTTATTAATTTTCTTTCTATGAAAGGTAGGAACCGTCGGGGTAAGATACGTTAGCGTAAAACAATCAGCAATCCTCAAAATGCTATTAAATTACATGATTAAATGTTTGCAATCTCGATTTAACAACACGTGCAAACGGGGGTGGAAAAGGATGATAGGTTAAAAAAGAATTTTCCCTTGCAAATAACCTCTTTTCAACCCCTTTTTGCCTCCAATTCTTTAAACGATCCCTACAGACTTGGATCTCGATTTTCTTTGTTAGTAGCGTCCTGGTTTTCGAATCGAAAGCCAGAAATCGATTTCCAAACCGTTTTCCATGAATTTCTCGAATGGCGCGTCCACATGTATTTTTGGAATTATCGAAATGGGTCCATTCCTTATCTCTTTCTCTCAGCTTACTTAATGGTCCTTCCTTATAATAGTTCAAATAAAAATCCGATTTTTATATAATATACAGGATGTTCCAATGAGAAAAAAAAGGATAGCTTCAGATTGTACCTCAATTCGGCGATACTCAATTGTTTTACGTGAACCAACTAATAAACTAAATTTTTTTTGTCTGCGTTTTGAAACAAAGGAAAGTCAGTTAAAGAGCAAGGAGAGAACCAGTGACGTTAGAACTACGACGCGACAGAAATTGATGTGCAACATGAAACATACAGGGTGTTTAAATAAAAAAAAAAAAAACTAATTCTGAATTACACAAATCTCGATACTACTGAATTGCAACTATCGTAATTAATTAACATTTTCTATCAAAACGAAGGTGAAAGAAAGAGAGAGAGAGAAAGAAGAGAGACATTACTGTAATATCGAAAACACCCACAGCAACGAATAATATAAATACATTAAACTAGAATCCCTAGAATAACATTAAAATTTCGGTTTTGAATTTCGAGAAGCAAAAAAAAAACGGAATGCTATACAGGTTGTTGCGCTGAAAAACGCGCACTTTTAAGTTAGACGTCGATACGGCGATGCTCAGTTGTTTCTCCAAACGCGCCACCATCCGAAAGTGCACGAAGGTCTGTGTTGCTTATTCATTTAACATTTCTTTTTAATTAATTAAAGAAACAAGAAAGTGAAAAAGAGAGGATTAGAAATCATGGATTTTTAATGAACAACTAATACAATATACAGGGTGCTCCCTCCAAATTGGAAAAGGCATCAGATCAGGTGGTACATAACGACAGAAATCATTCTTCGACATCATTTTCACTGTCGATTGACGAAGCTACCAATCGATAGTGAAACGTCGAGTGCTTTTCTATTTATAATTCTGTAAGTTTAAAGATTAAAAAGTTTTACGTATAATACCAACAAAGAAAAGTAAAAATTGCACACAAATGATATTATCAAAGCAAATATAATTTTGAAAGGTAACAAAGGAACAGTTAAAACAATTAAAAGTAAACTATTACAATATTATTATCAACGCTATTATTAGTAATCAGTGTTGCCAATCAACTCGATCAAAAATTCCTTTTTCTGCACACGACATTTCCCTAGAATTCCCTAAATTAATACGATATATTTGTAATAGGAGGTTAAAGTTAGAAACACGATTACGAAGAAAAAACAATCAAAAATTATTTATTTGAAATAAGCGAGATGAAAATATTAAAATAACCTAACCTTGCACTTTGACAGTATTGCCAACTTATCAAATTTCAAAGACGTTCGTATCTTTTTTTAGAGAAACGATCGATTCGGTTATATTTTTCAAAGAATTTGTTTGCAGTTACGTTTTCTGAACGTAACGCGATCGCCACTTGTTTATGAATTATTGTTTTTAAGTTTGAAATTCGTTCTCAAACATTTCCGTACTTTTTAAAATTTTTTCTTGCGATCGTCATTTGTTTCCACCTTCAAATATTTCTGTCACTTTCTGATTTTTTTTGGGTGCTGTGCCGTTATTGTTTAAAACAAGACGTCATAATTCGTTTTTCTTTTCTTTTTTTTTAGTTTATGTTTTCAAATTACATATTTCGTTTCCTTTCGTATTTCTTTGTGGTTTCCCGTGGTGAAATTTAAGATCGTCATTTGTTTTTCTCCTTTTGGAAATTATTAATTAATCAAATTTTTTGCACGTCTTTTTCATCCAAGAATAATTAGTCGTCATTTGGTTGTTTGTTTTTTTTTTGTTTGGTTGGTTTTTCATCCAAGAATAATTAGTCGTCATTTATTTTTTCCTGATTTCTTTAGAAATTTTCATTTCGTAAACAAGTATTACAATAGAAACTTATTTTTGATGTTTCTTGTTCGTTCTTGTAAAGTTTGAATTATTATTTTTATAAAATTACTATTATTTTAAATTCCTTTTGAAGTATTTTCTTCTACATGTGCAATCGACATTTGCTTTTTTGATTTAGTCTGGATTTTTTTATTTGTAGTGGCTTTCTCGATTGTCAAATCACGTCTTTTGATTCGTTTTCTAATTGCTTCCAATTTTTCAAAAATCAAATAATGATTGCATATTAAAAAATATAAATTTCCGTGGAAATTTATATTTATCCACTTCGATCGCGTTTCTGGGTATTTAAAAATGTTTTTTTTCCTGATTGTTTACCCGTTTTCTGTCTTATTCTTGCAAAATGCAGAGATTGTCTTTTGTTCCCAAAAAGATAAAAAAACTCCCTAGATTTTAATGAGTCTTTGCAATTTTTCTCATTTTTCCCTTTTGTTTGATATTATCCTTAGATTTAACGACTTTTTCCTTAAGTTGGCAACACTGTTAGTAATTATTTTGGTTGAAATACTGCCAAACTAAAGACAAGGGCAGCGCCACCATCTTATCCCCTTTATAGATACTCAAACGAAGAGAATTTTGAAACATGCACATTATTTACTTTTGAAATAGGTAACTAATTTGCTATTAATAGTAATTATTCAGGATTAAACTAAATTTATTTTAATTCGGATTTTACAGCCGTATGACGAGAAATTAATTTTTGTTTAAAAATTTATATAAATTTGTTACAAAATGACAGAGACAGGTCACCATAGCAAATGATTATTGGTTAAAATTCGACACTGTCAGTTTTTCGAAAAATTTATACAAGAGATATAAGCGAGCGTGTCAAACGGGCCTTAATTAATTAATTAATTAAAGATAGTGCTCATTTACTACTTATGCCGTACTTAGCAATAGGTTTTTATAAATAATTTATTATTGCGCTTTTATGGAAGCGAAAAACTTAACAGCGAATATCGGTCAAGTTGATCCGATTTCTGTATAAAATAAAATCGGCTATCAATCACGGTATTTTTTTTTGACCGCCATAACCGCTCATTACCGTCCGGGCAGCTGGCCGACTCACGTTCACCACTTCTTTCCGCGTTTTTACCGCGTCCGAGGAAACCGACATTCGAAGGCGCAGTGGGGTGAAATCAAAGCGATTCGAAAGGGCCCTTGCCCCACATCAGGGGGTATACAGTGGGGTGGTGGTGTTTCTTCCGCTATATAATCCCGGCGAGCTTCTTGGTGATCATACGATCTCGTCCACAGAACGCAACAGCAAAACAACTCACCAACCTAAAACTCACACCACCGCAACATCAAAATGTTCAAATTGGTAAGATGATTTTGCTCTTTGTCTAAATGTGCTTTTTTTTTCTTTATGTTTTTGTTTAGTTCGTATTCTGCTTGATCATCGCCGTCGCCAGGGCCGGAGTCATCCACGGCGGAGCCGTTTCGACCATCAACACCAACCTCGCCTCATACGGTTCAGTTCCAGTTGCAGTGGTAGGTCATGGAGTTGGTTTGGGTGGAGGGCTCGTAGGAGGACATGGCGTTGGTCTCGTCGGAGTCGGCGTCGGAGGCCTCGGCGGCCTTGGCCATGGGGTTGGAATCGGCCATGGTTGGTAAACATGTCATTCCACATGAACTATTTATGTCTTGGTGCGTTTGTTATTGAATAAACATGTGCAAAAACCAGTGCTTCGATTTGATTGATTCGGAAACGACCTGAAACCTTCGCCGTCGGCGTCTTCGCAAAAATTAAAAAAAAAAACGCCGCCGCCACTGTTTTTCACATCTGGCTTTAATGCTGTTCCACATTTCAACATTACATTGCCAATGCAATAAAGCAGAATTATAGATTAATCGCATATTCTGAATGTGTTTGTTAGGCGTGGCGAGTTTTCCTAAACAGGGCGAAGGCTTTCGAGGTGAGCAAAATTGAAACCGCTTTTAAAGCAAAGAATTAAAATAAATTTTTAAAGCGCAAAGAATTAAAATAAATTAGTTGCAAGTCAGTTTCGATTGAAGTACACTTGTCCGGACAGCTGTTGCGACCCCATTTGGGACCTCTTCAGCAAGGAATAGCTTGTGCACTCCACAATTTGAAGTCAAAACTTAACCGCGCGTTAAAGTGACAATTCTCGAAATCAAAGTTTAAATGCAATGAAAATAATAACTTTTGTAAAATTCTGTATTGCCAAGAATAAGAAAAGTGTGAACTTGCCGTGTTTAAATTTCTAGAAGCGTAGAAGCAGTGGCGTAGCGACGAATCGTTCCGCCGGGGGGCGAAATTCTTAACGCGTCCATCAGTTCAGTTCCCCAAACACCACTGACGGATTAATGTTGTTTACTAAGTCGTACGATGCAAATAATTAATTATTAATAATAATTATCAACTCAAATATTACATTGAAATTTAAAAAGAAAATTGCTTCAAAGTGAATTCCTCATATTAACCTTGTAAACTATTTTTGTTAAGACAACCACGTTGCTCTTCAATTCTTAATACTTTTAAGAGAGCCATCCGCTAAGCCCTCATGTCATGTTCTTTTGTAATTTTAAATTAAATATGATATTTCGGCAATGGCAATTGATTGTTACTTTTCTAATAAGAAATATGATATAATTTTCGTCTAGTTACCTGGTTTTTCCAGCTGGAAAAAAAATGCGGCTTCACGAAAATAAGTATACGTATATACTTATACTATATAGTATATTGCCACGTTACATAACCTGAAAATAGTACTTAAGTTTCATGCAAATAGACCACCATTTGGTTGCGTGCATAAAACCACACGTGTTTCATTATTATTAAAAATGTGTTGCGATGTGTGCGGTGTTATTTTGTTGCATTTTAAGAAAATTCGTTTCAATTGACTGACAGTTAATAATCTATTGACAGAAGGGGTAAGTTCCAACACAAAAACATTGTAAGCTAACAGTTTGAAACACTTTCTTTCATTAAAACTTGAAAAAAGGGCGGAGTCAACACCGGAGGCGATGATTTATATTATTTTTTCTCATTGCACAATTATTATTGTTTGTAAATAATTTAAAAAGTGCCATAATTTCTATTGCAAGTTTTTTTTTGAAGTTTCTTTCTTAATTTTTTTTTAGCTGAAAGCCTCCATTAAAGTACATATGAAAATTTTAAATAAAACGTGTCTGGCGTCCCTTAGGGACCTGTGCACTGATACAACTGCATCCGTTGCACCCCCCAACTCTACGCCATTGCATGCAATTGACTTTCAAATTTAATTACCAAAATAATTTTGCTCGGAAAAAGACAAGCAATCGGCCAGATTGAAAATTGTAAAATAAACGCTTGACTAGAAGTAACAAAAGAAATAATCGAAAGATAACCAATGCAGGTGATAAAACCGAAACCAAACCAAATTCGAATGAATGAAGTTGCTGTGAAAATTTGTATTTTCCAATACAGTCTTCTTTTTCTCCAGTCAATTCATTAGTTTGGCTTCCCCCGGATGGCGAGTGTGGAATAAATAAAAACTATTTGGCCTTGAAGGTTTTGGAACATTCTGAAACAGTTCCAAAATGTTCGCTGTATTCGCAGTCTTGTCTTATTCAAATCTTCAGTCGTTCAAAAGCCCCAGCAAACGAAAATTTAACAATAATAATAATTTATTGGTCTCAAGTCCACAGTCACAATAATAAAATGAAGAAAAGGTGAATAAACGATTTCAATCCAGCGCGAACTGATTGGCTGAGCTCTGCTCCTTCCTATTTTCTGCAACGATCCTTCTGCAACGAACAAATAAATAGATTTATCAAAGAATACACTCGGTTTTTTTTCTCAACTGTACTATAAAAAGATATTTTAAGAAAATGATTAGAAATAGAATCAAACAAGATCTGTAATCATGTTATTATGAGAGGCGGCGGAATTTCGGGGCTTTTCGCTGCACTGATCGATTAGAGAAGGGCCTCGAAATTCCCCTCTCTGCTTATACGAGTTAATGAAAAAGTGATGGACCGAAGAAATCTTTAAATTTTGAACAAGGATAAAAAAATCCACGGGAAAAAGAGATCGAGAACAATAAGCAAAAACAAATTATAGAAGACGATAATTTTTAGGCTTAGCATCATAAATATGCTGACAAGAATATTGAGGAAAAAAATTAAAAAAAAAAAACGAAAAGAACCACAAGATCCGTTACACAAACCGAAAAGTCGCAGGAGACAAAGCTTTAAGAAAAATGATTGCAAGCATACTGACATGGTACAAAAAAACAGAATATGTGCTGAAGAACGGAAAGGTATTAAAGATCTAAAAAGAGAGCAAAGCAATATTAAATAATATAGATTTATAAACGAAGAGCGTGAAGAGACTGAATTTAAACCAAACAAGGTGAAGGAAGGACGTAACACCAAATTCTGAATTATTTTCTGTTTTGGTGATTGGCGAAGAGCCAAGAAAAAGAACCAAAACTATAAAACAAATAAGAATCAGTATTTATAAACGTATGATACTAATATTGCAGTATACAGGAAGGGATTTACAAAAATCTAAAAAAATAATGAAGGACTAAAGTTGAAAGTTAATTCAGAGAACGGGCGAAACAGGACGACGACCTTAAGAAAAAGAAAAGTACCAAAAACTAATAGTCAAAACAGGGCTAGCCAACAAATAATTAACCAATCCAACAGTGAATCATCAGAAATCAGCAGCCAAGATGAGGTTCCTGTGAGAACTAGAAAGTTAAACCAAGAAGGATGTGATAAGTAAATCAATTTTAAAAACCTTAAAGGCCTCTGCGACCGTTTTCCATCTTCTTAGATTTCCAGAGAATCTTGTATTTCCGACGTTTCGTCAGTTAACACCGTAGAGTGGCGGCGCGAGTAACAGTAGCAGCAGCAGAAAGCATTGACGACAGCAACCCCGAAGAAGTTCTTGCAAAATTCTTTGCAAGATCATCAACGCGATCCTCCGGTAGTAGTATAATTATAAATCCAAAGCGAAAGCAATTGTTTAGTTTAGAAAATATAAAGAGGAATTGAATAAAGTAACAAAGATAGAAGAAAATAAGAACAATGCTCTTTGAAAAAGAAACAAAACCAAAATAGGTAATTGAAATAAATTCTTCATAAATGCCATCTGTCGGCCTGTAGCGAAAGTTATTTCCTTGAGTTTATGTCTTCGTGGGATTCTCGAAATTCTAGATATTGTTTCTCAACGAGCATTTTGCGGAAGAACTTATGAATAATTGCAAAGATATCTTCCGGTTAGTAATAAGAACTCGCAAAAAAGAGTTAGTAAAAAAACACATAACAAAAATACGATCAATTTTGAAAATAAGACAATTCAACTGTTAGGAAGTCAAAAGTATTTTATTCTTCTTCACATTGACTAATTTTATTTGTGTATCCTGAAGTTTCTGGATCCATCTTCGTCCTACACTTTTCCTCTTCTGCTTCAAAATTTTCCGTGTTTCGTTACTTTGTAACCACTTGGAGCATTTCGTTACTATTTTTCGTCCTCGACACCCAAGTAAATAGTTTACGAACTTGATCTCCATGCGTGCGTTAAATGCACGCACAAGCACACGTTTGTTGTTTCTTTTCTGTTTTCTCGGGCAAGCTTAAGCTGCATTTCATGGATATTTAATGAGGAATATATTAATACAAATTCGTTGATAACGAAATAATCGCCATTCGAAAGGACCCCTGCCCTAGATTAGGGGTGCTATAAAACGAGGGCTCGCCTTCTGGCAGTCATACGATCTCGTCTCACCAACACAGCAACAACAACCACCAACCACCACCGACAACATGTTCAAACTGGTAAGTCAAAAAATACCCATCTGATTTTGATAATGTTTAAGAAAATTTTTGGCGTTGGATCAACCGCCTCGCCCTCCAAAGTGACTTCCTTCAATTTAGTTTCCTCAAAAGAAAAAAAAAATTGCAACCCCCCGAAGTGATTTTCTTGAATGTTTCGTCCAAAAAAAATCTGCTCGCTGATAGTGTTGTGGGTATTATAGGAATGCAGTTTGCTACGGCAATAAAAATCCAAGAGTTTTCGCTCCACAAATTTTACTTTCTAAATCGATTCCGGCGACGCAATACGCAAATAATATTGCACCGACTGTTTCGCATATATTTTGTAGGTGCGGCTAAATTTTTTATTTATTTTTTTTTTTTAATTTGTTGCTTTCTTTGAAAATTTCAGTTCTTCTTCTGCTTGGTTCTGGCCTTCATCGGCATGGGAGCTCATGCCGCAGTCTCGACCATCAACTCGCGTCTTCACTCGTACGGTTCTGCTCCCGTTGTGGTGGTAGGACACGGTGGTGGTGGACTTGGCGGTGGCATCGGAGGAGGAAGAGGCGGTGGCTACGGAGGCATTGGAGGACACGGAGGCTGGTAGTAGAAGACCTTCTGGCATCACCATGCATTCCATCTATTTATGTCCTATTAAATTTTGTTATTGAATAAACATTTAGTTAAATAGCGAAGTTTTTCAAAAAAAAATCCCAATTTGCCCACCAATTATTTCCTTGATTCCTTTTAGAAACCAAAAACGTTTCTGAGGCCCCCGGTCTTTGTCCTTACGTTCAAATTTATCTGCCCCATAAAATCTCTTGGAGACAATTGCATCAAAAATGGTTTCTAATAAGAGTATTGCAAGGAAATTAAAAGATCCTTTTATCTTGGCTTCGGGAATTTGTAGGACAATTAAATTAGAAAAGAATGATTTTTTTTTTATTTTGAATTTTCAAAGCCACAGTAAATAAGTTCTTTCACTGCGGAGAAGGCTTGAAGAGTTTGACTTCTTGGACAAACCACATTTGATCTTCCTTTGCTTCTCGAAATACCGCGTTGACTAAAACAATTATTCTGATAGCCCCCTAATTTGCCCACTGAAAATTTACAAAATTTAAAGAAAAAGTTGTTGACTGGTTTTCTTCATAGTTTTTCCCTCTATTTTGGATAACTGGTGATAACTGGTGATTAATGCCACGCCAAAGCTTTGAAATAATTATTTCGGAAAAAATATTAATCCGGGGGCGATGTTTACCTTTCACAAAGCCAAGAATCTCAAAAAATTGCATATATACATATACTTACCCTTTAGTTTTTTCCAAAGAAGAACAGTGATCGAAGAAGAATATTTCATAATCTAAAAGAGGCTTTGATGAAAACAATTTTGAAGGTTTTGAAGACCGTGGTTTATCTTCTTCTGGCTTCTGGACGCACCGCGCCACAATTCTTTTTTCCGCCAACGTTTCGTTCTGACTCGGAAAAAGAACTTCCTTAGGACGGTTGCTGCTACAGACAGTTCTTCTTTGTTGCTAGAGAACTTCCTTCGAGAATTCTCTGAGAACGGAACATTAGCAGCACTGTTACATAGTGGTGGGGGATAAAAAGGTGACAGAAGAAAAAATAATGAAGAAATCTTTACTTTGGCCACAATAGACCCTCAAAATGAGAAATCCCACTTCTCACCCCCTTTTTCTCCAATCCGTGTAAAGCCCGAGTGCTTATTTACTTAATCGTAGCCTGCGTTTCAGAACGAAGCCAGAAATCGTTTCCACAATTGTTTCTCCAAGAATCGCCCACTTTTCACCCTGTTTTTTCCCCAATCTTTGTAAAGCCCGAATCTTTATTTCTTTATTTTTATATATTTCAAAATTAAGCCAGAAATCGTTTAGAAAATCGTTTCTCCACGTATCGCCCATTTTTCACCCCTTTTTCCCCCTATCCTTGTGTCTATTTCTTTATTCGTAGCCAACTTTTCGAAATAGAGCCAGAAATCGTTTCCAAAATCGTTTCTCCACGAATCGACCATTGCTCACCCCTTTTTTCTCCAATCCTTGACTCTATTTCTTTATTCGTGACATACTTTTCCAAATGAAGCCAGAAATCGTTTCCAAAATTGTTTCCCCATGAATCTCCCACTTTTCATCCCCTTTTTTCCCCAATATTTGTAAAGTCCGAATCTTTATTTCTTTATTGGTAGCCTGCTTTTCGAAATGAAGCCAGAAATCGTTTCCAAAATTATTTCTCCATGACTTTTCACCCTCTTTTTTCCTCAATCTTTGTAAAGTCCGAATCTTTATTTCTTTATTGGTAGCCTGCTTTTCGAGATAAAGCCAGAAATCATTTCCAAATTCGTTTCTCCATGAATCGCCCACCTCTCATCTCCCTTTTACCTCAATCCTTGTGAGGCCCGAGTCTCTATTTACTTATTCGTAGATTGCTTTTCGAATGAAGCCACAAACCGTTTCCAAAATTGTTTCCCCACAAATCCTCCACTTTTCACCTCTTTTTTCCCCAATCCTTGTAAAGCCCAAGTCTCTATTTTTTTTATTTGTATCATTTTTTTCGAAATGAAGCTTCTAAATTTCCAGGATCGCCGGACTATCTTACAAGTATTTTCAGAATTGTCGAGGTCGCTTCGCTTCTTGTTTCTCCCTCTTTCTGGCTGATTGACGCAAGTAAGGACGAAACGTCACGTCGACGGGAAAAATAAAACCAAAAGCAGTCCGATCATAATTTGTTCTTTCTGACAACGTTTCGTCCTTACCTGCAATAAAATTTGGCTGGCACTGATATTGCTGCAGATGTTATTTTTTGTTGCTGCAACTGTTGCTGGAGGACTTTCCTCAGGAACTCTCTGCAACAGAAACAGCCTTTAAGACAGTCATTATGCAGAAAAAATAAAACCAGAGGAATTGATTTGATTAAAAATTCATTTTTCACGAGGAAAAGTATTGGTTCCAATAAAAATTAGAAGTAATACTGTTCAATTTTCCATAAGCTATAATTTCTCTTCCATATTCTCTTTTATATTTAATCTTGAGAAATCTATCGCTAACCCCCTCATACAAAATTAGAAAATACTTTCAAAATGTTCGCAAATCTACACTTGGTTTATTCACCTTCAGTAGCACTGCTTGCAAGCAAATGAAAAACAAAAGAATCGATTATTTTTGTGTACGTTGGATTAGATTATTTAATAATTTAAAAATAATGAAGCATAAAAAGAAAACACAAAGCGAAACGAACAAATTTGGGAAAAATAATTTGAGAAAAAACAGAACGTTTGAGAGTTCTTTATTTTAAATAGTAATTGTAAGCATGTGGTGGGGGGTTGAAACGGGGTGACATACTAAAAGAGAATAAGGGTAATTACACCTGTGCTTCAGCAAAACCAGAAAGCGAAGTATCCTCCCTCTTTTTGTTCCCAATTCTTTAAAACAGTTCATGCGAAGCATGAATTTCGAATTTCCTTGCTTGTAGCCTGGTTCTCGAAAATAAACCAGAAATCAATCTCTACTTTGTTTCCCGTGGGTTGCTGGATGGCGTTTGCTTGAATTTTCAGTATTGTCGAAATTGGTTCGCTACTCTCTCTCTCCCTCTCCCTCTCTTTGCTTGGTTAATTGTCCTTCTTTAACAACTATTAAAACATTAAATCTATAAAAAAAACGAAATATATTCGAATAAAAAGAGAAGTGAAATTAGTATTAGAATTTTAGAATAGAAAAATACAGTTTTTTTTAGATTACCAAAATGTTAACAATAAAATTAAACTGATTGTAAGAAAGAGAGAAAAGGGACGAAGAAATCTGTACACTTTTAAAGCCTCTTTCAGTTGCTAAAGCTACCAAAACACCCCAAAACCAGTCTTGAATCTTTCTTTGGAACGACCCTTGGTGTCAATTGACGATTTCTTGAGAGTCCTTAAAACTGAAGCTCACTTTACGACATATTTGATGATATGTTGTTGTTATTATTATAACAGTTGGTAATAGTTTATGAAGTAATTAACAATTTAGTTATTACCTCTAAATACAGGCCCAGATGCTTTTCAAAAAAATTTTAAAAAAGTAGCTTTATTTAAAAGATTAACCAATTTTTAATTCGGCACGATATTCTAAGCCACTGTTAACTCGGGACATGAAGACAGTTATCTCCGTCATTGCTCGCAAATGTAAAACGTCTCATGGAGTGCCTCAAGGGTGGGTGATGGGCCCCTTATTTTCGCCTTTTTTATTAATGGTGTTCCTTCCTAACCGCTTTCGTAAACTAATTTAACTTAACTACATCGAAATGATAAGTGTCTAGAAGACGTTTAAAATTTATTTAAACTAATACGCGCGCAGAAACTCGCCGCTTTTCTTTAAATTAAAATATTAATTTTATGCGTTTAATACGAACACTTAACGACAATTATCCGATTGATAACCATCAACAAAAAGGTCTGCGTTCCACTTTATTACGCATTTAAGCAAATAACAAATTACGTCTTTTTTTATGTAACTGTAATGCGATTGTAATAAGAATAATGCCGTAATTACGTTTCCTTGCTGATAACAATTTATGCAAACGCTTTAATTTCAGACTATTAAGATATTAAACAACCGTACTTTCGCGTACGTCTCGATTAATTGCGATTGAGGGTCACATGGGTCGATAAGATCAAACTATTTTTTCTTGCCCAGCTACCAAACAGAAACGAGTTTGTAACGGTTACATTGTTTTAAATTTTAAATTGAGGGAATTCAAATTTAAAAATTAAAAAAAATATATTAATAGGAACTGGATTGCCGCGAAGTAACGTTAAACCACAGGAAATTTCAATGCTAGATGAAACGCTAAGCCGAGAGAATTAAGTATGTCAGATATTTTTGCTCCGTTTCTTTAATTCCCTGTAATCGATTCGTTTCAATAAAGTCTCTGAGAAATTAATAATTTACACCTGCACCGCCTGTCACAATGTTAATTACAGTCTAGGATTTTAATTTGAGCCTAGCGATGATAAATCCGCTGACGACGTCGACTCCGTTCGCAAAGGAAAAAAAAATTAAAAATGAAAAGAATAAGGTCAGCCCGCCCGACTTGGAAATCCTTTTAACGCGACTTTAATGTTGCAGTAGCAGCAGCGACAATGGCTTTTAGATATCATATGAGGCAATAAATAATAACAAACTGACGGCAGTGATAGTAATAATAATAATAATAAAACTCGTTTCTGTTGAAAAGCCGATTTAGGACAGCGGCGAGGGAAGGGCGAAAAATCGGTTTATTTAAACAAGATCTGCCCGTTTCTTGAGTTAGCAATTTTACTGTTTTCATTTTTTATTTTTGGCCAAAGAAGTAAAGGCGACTGGTTCTTGGGGAGGCAGTAAAAAACGGACGGTTTCTAGAACATGCAAATGTTGTAAATCGGCCAAAGTGGGCTGAAATGACGTCTTGATTGCTGACGCTTTTTACGTGTCATTGAAACTTCCAGACTTTGATTTATTGATTGCTACTTACTAGCTTGGAACTAGTTCAGGTGCAAACTTAATAAATTTTCTTCTGGCACAAACTATATCGTAAAAGGAGAATGACTTTTTGTACCAAAAATTTACGAATTGCTTCAAAAAGTATCATTGGTCTAATCCGTTTCAAGAAAAATATTTCAGGTTTGTTCTGAAGAGTCGAGTCAGTACGATAACGGAATAGACACAGAACAGGCAACCCATCAATCAAATCAAATCAGAAACGACTTTGTGTTTTCATACTGCACAAAAGACACTTAAGCAGAATGGGTTGCCTATTTCCGATTTTTTAAGGCGGCAGGATTTCAAATGTATAATAAATTAATGATGAGCATAATTAGGCAAAAGTGTAATAAAATGAGTTGCAGAAGCTCCTAAGAATTTCGAAAAGTAAAAAGATTCAAAATTTCCGTACGTTTCAGCCTATATTTATACAGGGTGTGGATAAAGTATGGAACAAAATTCATATTTCTGTTATCTTGGGCTTGATGAAAAAATCCTGAAACAGGTCGATTTTAGTTTTGTCCCGTGTATTTTATGACATAGTGAATTTCATTCTGTAGCCATCTGATTGTATCCAGGTGTGACGTCATCAGTTTTTTCAAATGGTAACATCAGACTTTTATTATCCCTTGTCGTTAAGTATTCCATTGTGCATACAACGGTATAAAAAGTTTGGTATCTTACATAACAATTTTTTGGAGAAAAACACTTTCGAATTTAAAAAAATTAAAATTTTATTCCTATGATAAACTAATCAAAAAATGATAAACTAATCAAAAATGATCAACAAATTAGATAAAATATCAATGGAGGTGTTCAAACTGTCCACCGTTGGCCATTTGACATTGGCCAAGACGCACGTACACACTTTCTACGGAACGTCGTATTGTCTCTGGGTCAATATTGCGAATTTCTTCGTAAAGGCGAGTTTTCAGGTCATCCAAGTCATGTGGCTTATTTGTGTACACCTTTGATTTCACATGACCCTATAGAAAAAAATCAAGTGGGGTGAGATCTGGCGAGCGGGCAGCCCAGTCAATTGTTCCCCTTCGTCCTATCCATCTCCCTGGGAAAATTTCGTCCAGATACCTGCGAACATGCTGGCCAAAATGTGGAGGTGCTCCATCTTGTTGGAACCAGATTCTGGGATGAGGCGCATCAGGATTGGCTTCGTCCGGAAACAGTATTACCAATGCTGGCACGAGGTCAAATCTTAGAAAATCTAAATATCTTTCAGCGTTTAAATTTCCCTCGAGAAAGACAGGTCCCACAATGCGATCTCGTATTATTCCCGCCCACACATTAACTTTTTGTTGGATTTGGGTGTGACCCTCCCGAACCCATCGAGGATTTTCGCCCGACCAATATCTACAATTATGGCGATTCACCTGACCGTTTATTTTAAAAGTTGCTTCGTCGCTAAAAAGCACATTACTGAGAAATTCGGGATTCTCATCGCATCGTAGCATCAATTGTTCACAGAACTCGTTTCGACGGTCGAAGTCATCTTCATTCAGTTCCTGAACGAGATGGACTTTATATGGATGAAGTTTTTCCTTCTTCAAGTACTTTGCGACTGTAAAAAAGTCGACTGCATTATCTCTGGCAATGTTTCTTGTTGAAGTGTGGGGGTTGTTTTGAACTTCCAAGAGAATGTTCAGCCTAGTACCTTCTTCAGTTCTTGGACGACCTTGTTTGGGTCTGTCTTTCACACTGCCAGTTTCTGCGAATTTTGCCACAATTTTGCTCTCCGTTGATCGCGAAATCGGTGTTCGGTTTGCATTTTCTGCATTGAAAAATTGACAGGCTTCTTCATGGCTACGTATTTTATCACCAAAGCCAACCATAATAAGAATTTGAATTCTGTCTTGTTCGCTCAAATAAGCCATTTTCGTGATTCACTTTCAACGCTACCAAATTTCCGTTCTAGTCAAAATGAATACTCAGGTGCAGTACTTGATATACGGTTATAAGCTAATTGACAGTACTTTGACATTACTTTCGTCTACGCCATAGTTACTTGCGTTTTTCAATTGTAAAAAACATCATCAAGCGGAAATTTAAAAAATCATTCGGTTCTAGGAACAAACGGTAAGGCCTGCTTAGGATTTTTTTGTTTCCCTTATGTCGACTGGTCGATGTCTCGATTGAATACAATCCGAGGTACACCTCAGACGTATCTAATTTGTTGATAATTTTTGATTAGTTTATCATAGGAATAAAATTTTAATTTTTTTAAATTCGAAAGTGTTTTTCTCCAAAAAATTGTTATGTAAGATACCAATCTTTTTATACCGTTGTATGCACAATGGAATACTTAATGACAAGGGATAATAAAAGTCTGATGTTACCATTTGAAAAAACTGATGACGTCACACCTGGATGCAATCAGATGGCTACAGAATGAAATTCACTATGTCATAAAATACACGGGACAAAACTAAAATCGACCTGTTTCAGGATTTTTTCATCAAACCCAAGATAACAGAAATATGAATTTTGTTCCATACTTTATCCACACCCTGTAGTTAAAAGAAATGAAAAACAATCAATAAGAAACAAGAGATTAAGAATTACCAATAAAGGCGATAATCGACTAGAAGCAGATGTTGTTGAAAAAATTTTTGAAAACATTGTTTTTGTTCAATAAAAAAAAAACACGAGGAAGATATTATAAATAATTATCAAACAAAAAACAATCGATCCTAAGCACAAAGAAGATTCTTATTTTTGTAATACCCTAACGTAAGAGCGCGATTAAGCAGAGTTCAATTTATTTTAAAAAAAATCTGTTCATAAAAAAGTAAAAGAAACAACTAGCAATCGATTACAAACAAAAGACAAATAATTGTAAATCAAAAGACCGATCGACTATAAGCAAACAAATTAAAATTGATAACAAAAGCACGAGGAAAGGCGCGATAAAGCAAAAAGTTCTTTTTATTTTATTTTTCTGTTAATAAAAAAAAGTAAAAAAGAACAAGTGACAACTGATTACAAACAATTATAAATAAATCGACTAGAAGCACTCAATAAAACATGAGAAAGAAACTGTAAACAACTGTAAAACAAAAGGCAATCGTTTATAAACACAAAGCAGTCGATTATAATGATTCCTATGTTTGTAAGAGAAACAAGTGACAACCGTTTACAACCAAAAAACTTACGATTATTATAAATCAAACCAATAATCGACTACAAGCAAATGTTAAAAATAAAAGCAAGAGGAAAGGCGCAATGAAGCAAAAAGCTTCTCTATTTTATTTTTTTCCTGTTAATCAAAAAAGTAAAAAAAAACAGAAGTGGCAATTGATTATAAACAATTATAAATAAAACGACTAAAAACAAATTTTGAAAACAATATATTTTTTTAAATTTTTTTTGCCCAATAAAAGCAAGCAAGGAAGAAACTGTTAATCAACTGTCAAACAAAAGATAATCGATTATAAACACATAGGAGTCGATTACAGTCATTTGTATGTTTGTAACACTAAGAGCATAATAAAGAAAAACGCTCTTTTTATTTTTATTTTCTTTTCTGTTCACCAAAAAAGTAAAAGAACAACTATAAACGAAAGCCGTAATCGATTACAAAGAAAAGTGTAAAAAAGTGCGACCAAACAATCGATTGCATTTTTTCTCGTTTGGTTCGGAAAGACGAAGACATTACATTTTTCTTTCCATCAGAAAGAAAAGTAAAATAATTAAGGAACAATCGATAATAACAAACAAAAGATTTTTTTTTAATAATAATAATATTTACGAAAGAGGTCTACGACCAAAAAAATATATGATTAATAAATCGACGATCGGAATTTTTGCTTTCTGCTTATCAAAAGCAAACACAACAGGAAAATAAACAAGAGACAATCGATCACGAACAAAAGACAATCGATTACTGAACAAAAGATGATCAGTTATAAACAAAATGCAATCAATTACAAAGGAAAGACAATCGATTATTAACAAAAAATAAAATCAGTTGATCATATTCAGTATTTTACATCAAAAGCAAAAAAAAAAAAAACAAGAGACAACTGTTTACGTACGAAGGGCAAACTATCACCAAACAAAAGAGGATCAACCGTAAACAAAAAGCAATCGATTAAAGAGGAGAGACAATCAAAATTACAAACAAAAGATAATCATTTCATAAATCGGCATTCGTACAAAAATCGATCGCGTTTTGTTCAAGATTCAAAAAAAGCAATTTTGAATCTTTGATCGATCACATCCAAAAGACAATTACAAATAAATGAATTGATTGCATGAAACGGAATATAGTCGATTGATAAGAAAGAAAAAATATTAAAGAAGAACAATTGACAACCAAATACGAACGAAGGTCAATCGGATCAATCACAAAGAAAAGAGGCAAAATCAATTACAAACAAGAGATGATCAATTAATAATTCAACGTTTCTTTTTTTTTTATTTCATCGATCACCTTCAGAAAACAAACAATTACAACGAGTGATTTTACAAACAAAACAACAAATAAAAATAAAGTACGAAATGGGCGATGAAAACAATTGTATGGCAAAGTTGCTTCCGTTCGTTGAAAGCAAAAAAGTATGAGACAATCTATTACAAACAAAAGACAAGCGAACGCCAAACAAAAGACAACCGATCGAACGACAATCGATTGATAGAATCGATCAAACTTTTTTGGGGACATGATTTTTTTCCTGTTCTTCAAAAACAAAACAAAAACCTAGGAATAAACGATTTTGAAGAAAGACAGTCGATCAGGAAACAAAAGAAATAAATTGTTTAGAGCATGTTAAACGTATATTTTTGTTTCAAAGTTAACGTGTGGCACTGTGCAGTAAAAGCACTGACAAAAAAGACTATTTTGGAACGTAGAATTGAAAGGCTTTATTTACTAAATAGTTTTAGGTATACAGGCAGGCCATTTTAAAACATGCGTCCCTATAAGTTTTAGGATAGGCAACCCATCAATCAAGACAGAAATAACCAGTCTTCATAGCGTATTTAAAACACATAACAAGCAAAATGGATTGCCTAAATTCAATTTTTTCTGTAAATTAAAGTCTATTGTCATCACTA
Organism: Prosopocoilus inquinatus; assembly: GCA_036172665.1. Classification (NCBI taxonomy): domain Eukaryota; kingdom Metazoa; phylum Arthropoda; class Insecta; order Coleoptera; family Lucanidae; genus Prosopocoilus; species Prosopocoilus inquinatus. The sequence continues at coordinate 9,578,629 of CM069873.1, forward strand.
TAATTATTATTATTATTGAACTAAATAGTTCTTGTATGAATGACAATAGTACAACGGTAAAAAGAACTTGTATTAATGACGTTTACTTGCAATTATTAAAATCAATCCAAAAAGACGATGAGTTTTTTGTTTATAAACAAATTTGATAACGAGTTGTACATACAATTGCGGCTCTTGAAAACTGCTATACTGAGAATTGACATAAAATTTGAAATTTTCAGACAGTGACATTCTGATCACATTGTCAAATTTGACAAATCATAAAATTTGAAATTTTGACGACAGTGACATTTTGATGACAGCGTCGAATTTGACAAATCAATAGCAGCTCTTTAGAGTGGGTCGGCGGATGTTGTTAAGTCGAGAGGGTCAGTTTTTCATCGGAATTTAAGAAGGCAATTGTTTTCCTTAGGAATAAAACGGAGCTTAAAGTTAAACTGTGATGGAAAAAGTGGGCCTTAGAAGTTTCAGATTTAGGATCAGTTTACACCGCCGGCCGCCCGAAATGTTTGTCAAAATGTACCAGTTTTCGAAGGTCACACTGTACATAGAAAGATTTACATTAAAAAGATCTGTTCAGTCGTGCCCCAAAAGCTTGAAAATGAAATAATTGGAAACCCATCTAAGATCTAAATCCAACAAATACATACATACATCAAGGAGCTCTGGATTATTATTTACCTTCCATTAATCTCATCTCACGTTACACACAGGAAATTCTCGTGCCTTTTAAATTTCAAAAAAAGTTACGCAAAACTTTGTACTTGCATCGCCAGAATTCACAACCACGAGGTGGTGTGCAGCTCTGATTTTTTTATTTTATTTTCTTATTAAAATCAACCCTCTCACCGTCCTTAATCAAAACGAACAATATATCCGTTTCGGTTTTTGTCCGTTCTGCACAAAAAAAAAACATAATAAGGACTAATTAATCTCCGCGAGATTAATGCGTGCCAGTTACACTTTTTTCGCAACGACCAGTCGCCGCCAACCTCGATCTACCCGCCGCCCGTCCTTATCTAAATCATCGGGCAACAATTGTTGAAAGTGTAACGGGCAGAACTTACTGCTCACATCATAACCATGACCCACACACAGATGTCCCTCCGACTTTGGCACCTACCTATAAAAGACGCACGGCGTCGCCGAACTTCATTCATCGTTCAATCTCAAGTCTTCGCAAACAACTGCAAATCAACAAACAAACAGCCAAACAACGAAAATGTTCAAATACGTAAGTCCAGGGGTGTAACTTGAAACAACAAGTTTAGGGGTGAACGCGGTTGTTGTGTGTTGCAGGTGGTGATTCCCCTTTTCTTCGCCGCCGCCGTCGTCAACGCCGGGCTTCTAGGAGCCCCCTTGGCTTATTCCTCACCTGTCGTGGCCGCCCCCATTGCTGTTAAGACGGCATTGCCAATCGCAACTTCCTACCAGAACACCTACAAGGTAAGTTCTTGCAGAAAAGGCTATCGGCGAAAGGGTGAAATGGTGGAGGCGCGATTAAAATTAAATTGCAATTGAAAGCTAAATTTCCTGAAGGATGGCAAAACCTCAATTTAGGGGAGAAAATCTAAAAGAAGAAAAGAAGACCTCATAAAAATTAGAATTTCTTTCTTTTACATTATGTTAAGTGGAGTGGACTTCCCCTGTTTTAGATAGCCCACCTTTGCGTCAATTGACCATGTTGCCTTTTACACTATTTTCCTTCCAATAGGAAACAATTTCTTATTGTTGGTCCATCCAGCAAGCACCTAACATGTTTTGCCCAAAAGTCTTTTGATGCGACGTTGTCTTCTCTTCCTGAATCGAGCGAAATGGTTTTTCCTCTTTTTATCCTCCATGGAGTCATGGGATTATTTCCATTAGGTACCATTAGGTAGAGTAAACATTTCAGGTAGCCCATCCTCCTCTTGCGCCAATTGGCCGTGTTGATTTTCAAACTATTTACCTTCCAATTGTGAACAATTTCTTATTGTTGATCCATCCAGCACCTAACATGTCTTGCCCAAAAGTGTTTTGATGCGATACAGTCGTCTCTTCCTGATACGCAAGAAATGGTTTTGCCCTTTCTTATGCTCCAATAGGTCGATCGGTTTCATTCTATCAATCACAGCTACCCCCCTCTGTTAATACTTTTTTCTCCTCTCAGCGCATTCCATTCCTGTCGGCATTCTTCTCTGTCTCTCTATTAACACTTTTTCTTCCTCTCAGTGCAGTCCATATTTCCTCGCCATTCTTCTCTGTCCGCTGTTGTTCCCATGGTCTTCTTCACATATCCACCATCTCCATCTCTCCAGTATTATCGTGGTCTCCATCGCACAAGCGATGATAATTGGTCTGATTCAAATCTTATTTCTTGTTTGTGGTTCTGATTCACTTCTGGCTTGAATCGCTTTTTGAATCCTTTTTCTTATTCTATTTTTTTTTCCTTTGTTTGCCCCCTGCCATTGTCTTCAGATGATTGAAAGAGATTATGGTGATGTGTGACTTTATTTTCCCTCCTCATTTTCACTTGTTCATATCTCGCTTCTTTATGGATCTCTTCTCTTGTCTTTTTCTTTGTTAAATCGTTTGTCATAGTATTTTTCTTCTTCGATTTGCCGTTCACGTAATGCTTTCCAATACTGAACTGAATAGGATTGATCTTCTGGGCTTTGTTCCCTCATTTATTTCGCACTTTTGCGTCAGTATCTTATGTAGGATCATTTACAGCAGACCTTAGACCTTTGTATAATCCTGATGCTTTCAAGTCTTTCGAAATTTTTTCCTTCCGTCATCTCATTTTTCCTTCTAGATGAATTCGTTTCTGCAAATATTATTTATTGTATTGTTTCATCTTCCTTTGGGCTGTTGTCTATTTTGCTATGTTCTTATTTCCTCCCTCTTCTTCTTCTTCCTCTACAATACTTAGCATATCTTCATAATATTTTTCTTTCCTGTATGTTTCCTGCCTTTCATCTTCTTTTGGGGCGTCGTCTATTTTGCAATGTCCTTATTTCTTCTTCCTTGTTCTTCCTCTACAATACGTAGCATACCTTCATAAGATTTTTCTTTGCCGTATGTTTCCTACCTTTCGAGAAGTTTTTCTTTTCTCCTCTTGTTTTGGTTCTTCTTTAGACTTTAAAATGTTTCCTTTTACAACTTACACCTTGTAATTGCAAAGTATTTTTTTTTTCAATTTCATAATCTCTTCTGCCCTGTTCTTACTTTCGTGTTTATCCTTAATCCTTGTTAAGTTTTTTTTTTTTGTTTTCTGACTTCTTCCCATATCTAACCATGCCTATTATACTCACTATCTTGTTCTCTTTTTAACATGACTTCTTCTATTTTATCTTATGGAAGATCAAAGACCAAAGTCAGAAAATAAAAGTGCTCAACAAGGATTAAATGGATAAACCTGAAAGAAGAATAGGACAGAAGAGACGATAAAATAAACAACAAGCTTGGCAATTGCACGTAAGAAGAAAAAATGAACCCCTGTATGGACAGGGGCATCAGAAATTATTTCAACACACTAAAATAAGAGAGAACAGAACCTCTGGCAGTCACGAACGTCAATGACAAATACACACCAATTTGAAACAGCGATCTCACTTCTTTAAGTGTTGCCAGTTCTAAGAAAACAAAACCTAATTCAATTAGTCGCGTGAGTAGAGGTCGTTGTATTTTATATTATTCCCTCTGTTCGCCCCATTCTTGTCTATCACGTGCCTTGGCTTTCTGATTCTTCAGGCCTAGTACTTCTCGGTTCCTTTTAACTTCATCCAGCCATCTCCATCCGGTCTTCATTATTTCTTTCCTTCATATCTCCGTTGTTGGTTTTCTTCAGCAGTCTCTCTCGATGTAACCCATTCACCTTGTTTCTAGTTTGATTTTTCGATTTTTAGAAGATTCTTTCTAGTATTTGGTTTGTCTCCTCTTCTAGTGCTTGTCCATTTATTCTTCTTATGCCCGATTTCTTCACGTCCTGAAAAAATTATCTGTCAGGTAATATCCTCGGAAACTATTATCGATCCTATGGTTTCCAAGGCTAATACCAAGAGATGAAAAAATCGGGCCTTAGTAGTTTACGTTACGAGGGGGTTCTACCACCCTACTTAGCTTCTTGGGAACGTTAAATTCGTTTGCAATCAGTTTTTCCCAATGATCGAATCCAAGGCTTTCCTAATGTCTTACATTTTAGCCTTGTTGCCATTATCTTTTACTCCATATCCATCACGATTGTTGTGGCATTCAGATGAGTCTCCTTTCTCCTCCCAGCATTGGTCAATTTTTGACACCCTTCACTTTTGTTTCAATTTTTCTTTGTATCACATCCCCACGTCATCAACCAAATTGATGCCACTTTTCAATGGCACGACTAAGTACCAAAGCTGCTCGATTTCACGTCGTTTGTTTCTTAACTTTGGTTTTAAAATTTAACTTCTTTTTGCCAGATAACATCAATGAATGCTTCGAGATTCTTTCGATTGCTGGTTGAAGCTCAATCCCTTTTTCGATCTATTTGCTAGTATGTAATCCTGTCGCCCTAACTACCAGTGCTTGGGTTATTTGCAACAATCCAACGGGGGGAGGCGAAGAGAAATTTTCGTTGTTAGTAGGTCGTCTTATGGCAGAGGTTTCATAAAATAATTTACCCTACTTTCCATATCTAACTACCAGTACCAAGATACCTGCGAGGATAACCATATCTGTTCCCTTCGGCATTTTCGATGTTAGTTGGTCGCCATATTATGTCAAGTTGGATAGAATCGGTCTCAGTATTGAGCCCTGGGGGATCCTGGAGTTGATCGAAAACTCTCTCCCCGCGCCATTTCAATTCACCTATTCGTCTTCATCGCATCAGCTTCAGATGCCTCTCTTCTACAATATTTATAGATGATGATCCTGTCATTGTGAATGTCTAGTGGGATCAAGAAGTAAGGATTTCTGGCCTTTCTCATTTCTGTTTCTTTATCGTTCCTATGGCATCTTTCATCGCATCATTCTTCTTCGTATCTAGGAGGTCATTAGGTCTATATTTGATCTCCCGTTCCAACGTTTCTTTTTGGTTTTCCTTTTCTACCAGCTCCATCGTGACTATCCCAGTTGGGTGCACTTTTGTCTTCTACGAAATCTGTCGCTTTATAAATAACTTAATGCTCTTAGGCAGCTTAAGTTTCTCGCAATTAATAAATAAACAAAAGATTCGTGCTCTCAATAAATTTGGTTATTTCTTTCTGAAGTTGTTTTGGGAGTTTCTGGAAAATTTCTTCCATCATTCTACGGCCACGTTAGATTGGGACAGTCTGTGTAATACAAAAAATAATTGAATTGAAGCAATTTTATACACTATGTGTAGATAAGTTTAGTTAACACCACCCCCAAGGATCCATAGTGATCACTCTTCGGCGATAGTGTATGTGAAACAGGAGGAAAGCATACACGCTTAATGAGAATCTTAAAAAAATTTAAATTTTGGAAATTTCTTTACCGGTGACATGACTTTTAATTTATGCAAGATTTAATGGAGCGAATCAGCTCCATCTCTTTGCAAACGCTAGTATTTAAACACCTTGAAGTTTTCTGTGTTGAAATCCTTTCTCTATTTGTTTTGAAGGTGTCTGCACCGATTGCCGCCGTAGCCGCCGCTCCGGTATTAAAGGCGGCGCCACTGATCGCCGCTCCGGTGGCCACGCCGATCGTGTCTTCCGTCGTCGCCGGTCCGGTGCTGAAGGCGGCGCCACTGGTCGCCTCTCCTTTGGCCCTCGGACACCTCGGAGGCTTCGGTCTTCACTAAAGAGCCTTCTCGACCATCTCAGAAACTTATTTATTTATTTTTGCCTTTTTATCCCTTCACATGTGACTTCTTGTAAATATTTATTGTAACCATGAAGTATACTTCTGTAAAATAAACAAAAAAACACCCCAAATCTATTTTTTATTTGCCTTTTTATCCCTTCACACGTAAATATTTATTGTAACCATGAAGTATACTTCTACCTCAAATTTCATCCTGCTTTTAAATTTGAAATTGATTTTAATGAGCTAAGATCACTTCTATTTTAATCATAGTAGTATCATTAACTCGCGCTTATTTCTGAGGTGTTAAACTTATTACACATTGCAAGTAATTAGGTTTTTTTTTAAAGTGGTTCTGAATTATCTATCTAACTTTCCGATTTTTTTGCCTACATTTTTAATGGAGGGTGATCTAATCTCCTCCTTGCAAGAATTAATTGATCTGTGTTTGTTGCACCTCGCAGTTGCGATGCTCAACTTTGCACTATTACATAATCGGGAATATTTAAGATTAAGACATTAATTAAAGCGCACAATTCCGTGTACTCTGCACAACACCGGCGTACAAACAACAAGGAGGTGTCCTTTCTGTAAAAACCGGATTCAGAAGATTTGCGGATTTGGTTTTTTGCGATTGCGCCCGATTTAGATATGTGAGTCAAACCGTCATAGCAATAAACTATCTGTTAGTAAGTTAGTATGTGGATACTAATTTCGAAAACTTCTTTAACTAATTGTAAGCTGATGCTGAATTATCCCTCTTCAAATCAAGTAACAAAGGTACACGCCTTCCTACCTTCCTAAGTCCTATCTTTACCTTAGCGGATTGCTTTGTGATTTGAAATGATTTTCAAATTTTACGTACAATCTTAAGATGAAGTAAAAAGGAATTGTCGAAAAAGTAAAACTTACTGATTTTTTTCCTTGTCTGTCTTATTTCTAGCAACAGAACAGTGCCTCACCCTGTATATGAGATGGCCTAGAAATAAAAATAAGACAAAACATTTACACAATCAAACTCCTTACAATTTAGTTTAGTTTTAGTTTAATTTAATGTATTTCACGATTTTTCCAGAGTTTTATTAACCAGGATGCAATTTATTATGACAATAGTTTCACCAATTAACACCTTTGAATTAAATTCTTTCATTAGTAGCACGGTGTATGATAAAACAGGTTTACTGACGAGTCCGGCTATACGCTGAGATCGGTAAGGAAACGCGAAAAAAAAAACGGTATGAGGGATAGCCTCTAGAGTGGTGACTACCGTACGGACCAGCAATGGTCATTAAATTAAATCGTCACTTTTCAATTAAATGTGTAAGACAAATAAGAAACAAATGGATCTCTAGAAGAAAAAATACAAAAAAAAACTAATAGAAAACAAAGTACAACTGTAAAAGAATGTCAGTCGAAAAGTGTGAAAAATCAGTATAAAAAAAATTAAACAAAAGAGAAATGCGAAAAAATGAAATAAAAAGTAAAAAAAAAAAACAAGTCGACGAGCTTTTGAAAAACAAACTAAAAACGACGAACTACGAGAAAATGCCAATAAAATACAAGTTCTTTACACAGTAATGTTCGATTTTACAAAATCAATGTTAAATGACTCAAAGGAAAATTTACTTTGCAATGTAAACATAACTGTATTTTTAGGATTTTTTTTCCTTGTTAAAATGACATGTCCTATCCACTCACTAAATAGTAGCCACAATGACCAAGAAATATATTATTATTATTATTATTAATATAAAAAAAAACAATTTGATAAGAAAAGAAAAAGAGAAATACAGAGTACGAAAACAAAAAGAAAATTTATGCCTAAGATGAACAAATGAATCTCCAGGCGAAAAAGTCAAAAGAAAACTAGTTGAAAACAAAAGACAGCTGTAACAAAAGCGTCGGTCGACAAATATGAAAAATCAATTTGATAAAAATAAACAAAGAAATGTAGAAATACGAAAGCGTAAAATGAATTTAGAAAAATAAACAGAACTGCCACGATACTAAGACGGACAAACAAATGAAAATCGACGAAAGTTTTTGCAAATAAAAACAAACTAGCAGAAAATAAAAGAAACTATAAAAAAAAGGAATTCGATTAAAACGAGAAGAATTGCAAGAAAACAGGAAAAAAAACAATAGAAGAATGGACAGACAAAAAATAAATAAAAAATGTCGATTCTGGCAGAAAACAAAACCTCGACGCTGGCAGGAAACAAAAGAACAAAACAAAACAAACGAACCACGATTCCTTAAAACAAAACAGAAAGAAAAATGAAAACAGGGAAAACAAAAGAAAACGATACTCGAAGCACATATTGTTGTCATATAAAACCTATAAATAAAAGTAGAAGCATGGATTACCGATAGCGTTGATATTTTTTCTTTGCATCGATTCTGCGGTTTCAAATTTTCGAACAGTGGTGTACTTCTGCATAAACATAACCAAAATGTAGCCCAAATGGCGAAATTTCGGTCAATCTGGCAACCAATTCATTAAAATCTTAGGAATTTTTCAATTTTTCAAAATAAATAAATACTAAATATGCAAGAAAACAGAAAAAAGACAATAGAAGAATGGACAGACAAAAAATAAATAAAAAATGTCGATTCTGGCAGAAAACAAAACGTCGATGTTGGCAGGAAACAAAAGGACAAAACAAAACAAACGAACCATGATTCCTTAAAACACAACAGAAAGACAAATGAAACAAAAAAAAACAAAAGAAAACGATACTCGAAGCACATATTGTTGTCATATGAAACCTATAAATAAAAGTAGAAGCATGGATTACTGATCGCGTTGTATATTTTTTCTTTGCATCGATTCTGCGGTTTCAAATTTTCGGTCAGTGGTGTACTTCTGCATAAACATGACCAAAATGTAGCCCAAATGGCGAAATTTCGGTCAATCTGGCAACCATGTATCCAGGAGTACGCACCAGTGTTGCCTACATAGGGCAAAAGTCGTTAAATCTAGGGATCATTTTAAACAAAAAGGAAAAAGGGATAAATTGCAAAAATTCATTAAAATCTTACGAATTTTTCAATTTTTCGAAATAAATAAATACTCCTACCAATTCGATTAGAATGAGAAGAATGCAAGAAAACAGAAAAAAGACAATAGAAGAATGGACAGACAAAAAATAAAGAAAAAAAGTCGATTCTGGCAGAAAACAAATGTCGATGCTAGCAGGAAACAAAAGGACAAAACAAAACAAACGAACCATGATTCCTTAAAACAAAACAGAAAAAAAATTAAATCAAGGAAAACAAAAGAAAACGATACTCAAAGCACATATTGTTGTCATATAAAACGTATAAATAAAAGTAGAAGCGTGGATTACTGATCGCGTTGTATATGTTTTCTTTGCATCGATTCTGCGGTTTCAAATTTTCGGTCAGTGGTGTACTTCTGCATAAACATAACCAAAATGTAGCCCAAATGGCGAAATTTCGGTCAATCTGGCAACCATGTATCCAGGAGTACGCACCAGTGGTGCCTACATAGGGAAAGAGTCGTTAAATCTAGGGATAATTTTAAACAAAAGGGAAAAAGGGATAAATTGCAAAAATTCATTAAAATCTTAGGAATTTTTCAATTTTTCGAAATAAATAAATACTCCTACCAATTCGATTAGAATGAGAAGAATGCAAGAAAACAGAAAAAAGACAATAGAAGAATGGACAGACAAAAAATAAATAAAAAATGTCGATTTTGGCAGAAAACAAAACGTCGATGCTGGCAGGAAACAAAAGGACAAAACAAAACAAACGAACCACGATTCCTTAAAACAAAACAGAAAGAAAAATGGAAACAAGGAAAACAAAAGAAAACGATACCCGAAGCACATATTGTTGTCATATAAAACCTATAAATAAAAGTAGAAGCATGGATTACTGATAGCGTTGTATATTTTTTCTTTGCATCGATTCTGCGGTTTCAAATTTTCGGTCAGTGGTGTACTTCTGCATAAACATGACCAAAATGTAGCCCAAATGGCGAAATTTCGGTCAATCTGGCAACCATGTATCCAGAAGTACGCACCAGTGTTGTCTACATAGGGAAAAAATCGTTAAGTCTAGGGATAATTTTAAACAAAAGGATAAATTGCAAAAAATCATTAAAATCTTGGGAATTTTTCAATTTTTCGAAATAAATAAATACTCCTATAAATAAATATTTTTTTGTTTTGGAGTTTCCTTTTCCATTTCCGTAATGTTGGTGATTAATACGTCAAGCCAAACCGCCGAATGTTGGCAAAGTTCACGCTGGTTCGTGCCTTTACTTGTGGTCAATGTTGCCAACCGTATGGTTACAGTCGTATTCCTACGATTATTTAGCAGTTGGTACGACGTATAATTTCAGCTTCAAAATCACGTGCATAAATGAGAATATTTTTTTAATAAACATATTGTGGATTTCGAACCATAAGAAATTTAAAATGAAAACTAAAAAGAAATTCTAGATTTAAAATTTCTCAAAAAAAAAGTAATTAATAAACATTTAAAACTAAATTAATGAATTTAAAAAAAAAGGAAAAGAGGGAACTACACAATCGTTACATTTTGCCAAGAATAAGACAAAAAAACAGAAACAAAAAAAACATTTTCTAAAAAAAATGCGAGCAAATTGAATAATTTAATTTTGTTAACACAAAACGTTTTACGAATTTGCTTGAATTTGAAACAAAATCCATCGGCAAGTCGATGTTAAATTCAGAACACGTCCATTACGTCCATCGTCCATTCCGTAATACGTACTCACTTACCACAACATTAACAACAATAACTTTCCTCGGTGTTACGGCAAATTTTTCTTGTAATTACGAAATGCGTTCTTGTACTTACATACACCGGACAGTCCAATTGCCTAATTGCCATAATTTTTCTGCGCAACTCAAGTTACACGCAGGTTACAAAATTCGACAATGTTTTTAAACGTTCGAGTTCTTGTTTAAAAAAAATATGTTTACTTACAATAATATCTTTAAAGTAGACTAGCAACACGTGGATTGGTTAATATTAGCGACAGTTCGGCGGTAAATCAGAAAACAAAACGATTGTTTACACTTAGGCATTACTAATTAAATTTAATCTCGCTGGTCTAATCTTAAATACTATGTTGTTATTGCCGTATTAAATGAACAAATTATTTTCAACCCTTTCTTAATAAATGCACATACGTATATCGAGGGAAACATGGGTATTCTTCAACGCATCACACAACGCATCAAACATTTCATCGAACAAATCGACAAACATCCCATCAATCTTCCCCGCAACTTTATTAATGACAATAATAATAACAATTCAAATTTTTCTTCTACGTTCTGTTTTCTCTTCTTTTTCTTCTTAAAAAAAAAAAAGAATGTGTTCGTGCCAGATACCGAGTGATACCTTAGCGGAATTTATTTCCAGAGCAAGGTTACCAACGTGTTGAGTGGTGATCAGTGACACTGAGCCTGATCCAGATTGTGCAAGTTGCGGCGTTCTTTTTTTTTCTATTTTTTTGAAATTCTCAGTGCGGTTCAGTCGGTCCATCAATATTCAGAAAAGGCGGCAATAAAATGTCTGCAGGCGCTCGTTTTCCAATCACAGTTTCAATATATTCAATTAGTTCCACAACTGGCTCAATGGAGCGATCAAAACCAGCGGGCGTTCGAACGATTATTTGCATTCGATGAAATGCAAATGGGGCGATTATGAACTCGCTTAATTTTGTTTTTGAGTTGATGTTGGCAGCAAGATCGATAATTGTGGGAATAAAATGCAAATTGTAGTTTGCGCAAGTCTTAGGTGTTAGGCTTGCATCGACATTTCGATTTGCTTTAGTTAGCCAGAAATCTTCTTCAACCAATCATAAGTTCTTCCTTTCAGTATAACACTCATCAATCACATCACAACAAAGAATTAGTTTACTGATGAGCTCGGCTATACACTAAGGTACAAGGCAATGCGAGAAAGAAAACGATACAAAGGAAAACCTGTCGAGTGGCCACTACTAGGGATGTATATACAATGAAACAATTGAAGAAGTTTCATCGAGGAAATTTCCTGAAATTTCAACACTTTTCGAATCTGTGAAAAAGCGGAAATTTTCAGTTTTTTGAAATTTCAGCAGCAAAATTTCCTTAGTTGTCGGAAATTTTTTTTTGTTTGAAAATTTCATGGAAGTTTCCAACTATCGATCGTTACTTTTTGGAAACAGAATACTGTTGATATTTGTTAGGCTCTTTACAGTTAACAAATCACGATAGAATTTGTAGAATGCATTGTACTTGACGTATGCAATGATCAGGACTACCAACCCAACTGATTTAATTTTTACTTGCAGCTCAATTTAATTTTAATTTTAGTGATTGTGAGTTTTATTGACGTTGTTAGAATCTTGATTATTATGACATTATAATATAAACTACCGTTTAAAGCAGAATAGGATCAACAGTGGCGTAACTAGAAGTCAAATCGCTGGGTTGCAGAATTTTTCCAACGCCTTTTATTATTATAACATTTATTATTAAGAAAGCAAATCTAAAGAAAATCTTTAACTGCTTACTTTCAATGCTAAATAAATCAAGACTGCATAATTATTGCTTTTGGTTTATCCTATTTCTGAAAAGTGACAAAAGCTGTCAAATTTTTAAGTTAGAACAGCTACTGAAAGCTAGCGCTAAACTGTTTATTTCTCGAACACTTTCTTGAAGAAATTTGTTTGCACCTGTTTTGAAACTGAAACTTCCAAAATTTAAAGGGAATTACAAAATTAATTGCAACTACAGATTAATGTTTCTCTTTTCACTTAAAAAAATTTCCTTGAAACTTTTTCTCATAACCGTTTTTGTTCAAATTTATTTATTCGAATGGTATCATTTCTTAATTACTTGGCCCATTTTCAGTAACCTTGAAATTGTTTTCCCCCACAGTTATGACTCATGGTAACAGGTGGTCCCACAAATGTTCTTCTTTATTTAAAGTTTTGTTTTATAAAAGTCGTTCTTGAACGTTTTGAAATTTGTTTTCAAGTTTTGAAACTGTCGGAATCAGAGGATACAAGTTAAAAGTTAATTGCGGCCGCAGATTAACAGATGGCGCTACTTATATTTGAAATTTCTTTGAAACTTATTTTAACAATTTCTGTTCGATTTTGTTTATTGTATTAATTGTTGAATTATTATAATATTATATTTGTAATTTAATTTCTTTAGCGTTTTTCAGTCTATCTTTGAAATTTCTTCCTCACAAATAAAGAGAAACCCCAAAAGTTACAACTCATGGTAACAGATGGCGCTAGAAATATTTTTTTTAATTCGAGGTCGTTTCAAGAACAGTTTTTTCAGTTGTTTTCCGATAAATAAAGAGTACAATGTTGCGGCTCGGGCTAGCAGATGTCGCCACATGTGCATGTAAATCATGAACTCTTTCGCTTTAAGTATTTAAGCATAAAATTTTATTTATTCGAAGGAGTTTTCGGGACGACGTTGTTTCTTGAACGTTCCTAACGTATTTCATTTGTTACGGCTCGGATTAATAGGTGGCGCTAGAAACGTCGTTCGTTCGAAATTGATGCTTAAAACCTAGTTTTCTTTTTTGGTGTTTTCCAACTGCTTTGAAATAATTGCTTTCCAGCAATAACATCTCCAATTTTTTTCTTACTTATTCCAAACTATTCTGACTTCTGACTCCACTCTCAAATGTTTTTGACATTTCACTGAAATTTCTTTCTTTTTACTTAATGTGAAATTTCATTACGTTTTCTGTTGAAACGTTTCATGTGCAATAATTCTAGATTCGCAAACTGCAATCGAGGTACGAAAAACTGACTCAAATTGTAAGTGCCCAGCTCTAATTAAAACGCCTGCGCGTCAACTGGAAAATTTGATGATACCATCCGCACACATTAAAAGCCAAAAAAAATAAACAACAACGTTGGACCTAATGTGGTATCCTGAAGGAGAATCGATGAAGTAAAACAGCCCCTGTTTATTAATACGATCATATCAGAACCGTCTTTTTAAAAATAATACCTACAAGCAAGACAAATTCTTTTTCCTTATTTTTATTCTCTTATTGGGCAGTTTTTTTATGTTTTTGAAATAATTCAATAATTAAGGATGTGCCTTGCGAGGAGGTTAGATTTCAAACCAATTTTTTGATGAATCTATTAAAATGCGATCGACTTTTGCTATGATAACTTCAACAGTCTGATCAGATTCAGCCTTTCTTACAACAAAATCTAAAAAATAGTATTCAGCGGCGCAACGTGCGGCCATTTTGTAATCAATTTCAAAATCAACCGTCTGTTTTTTTTTCTTTCTATTGTTAAATTAGAAACTTTAGTCGATTTTGTTATCGTTGCTTTAAAAGTATTTTCATTCATTTGTAAAGCACCGAAATGTGTGGTGGCCATTTTTACTCCAAATGTGACCGGTAAATTTAAAAATAAACAGAAAACAATCGAAATTTAGATCAGAATCGAAAAGGCTCCTAAAAATAATCGACTTCTTCGATGGTATCTTTAGTGTGAACTTTCACTATAACGCGGCACCATAGCACGGCCATTTTGGCTCCAAATTCAGACGGTAAATCCAAACGGAACAGAAACCAATCGTAACTCATTTCAAAATCGGCTGTTAGTTACATATTTTTTACTTTTAGGCCTTTTCAACTCTGATTAACTACAACCGTTGATTAATTCCTATAGAAACAATTATAACTATAGGAATAAATCAACGATTAAAGTTAATGAGAGATGAAAATGTTGGCCCTTAATTTAACGTAAAAAGAAAAAATGTTGGTTAATTTTTTTGACGATATATTTTCATTTGCTTCTAGAGCATCGTCACTTTTGCTCCTAATTTTGGCGGTAAATTTAAATTGTACAGAGCGCAATCAATTTTTTTTTTTTTCAGAATCGACGTAGTTCATTTTACTTCTGGGTAACTTTTATTGTCATAATTTCGAAAGTCTAACGTTCAGTTCTCTGTATTCTCATTGGAAACGTTTCTTGCAGCAAAATCCAAGAAGATGGCAAAGTAGTGCAATACACGCGGCCATTCTGCTGCCGAATTTAGGCGGTAAATTCAAAAGAAGTCGAAATTTATTTCAGAAGTGATTGTCATATGTTTCCCTTGCTTTTCGTTTAGGCGGTAAAATTAAAAGCAATGGAAATTTATTTCAGAGGTGATCGCCATTTGTTTCCCTTGTTGTTAAAGTAGTCTTCTACAGGGCTGCTGCTGACATCGTTCTCTACCGTTACCGATGTCTTTTGTAAGAAAAACGGAACGTCACCGACAAAAGAAAACAACCGATCGTCTTTTGTTTTGCTCGTGATGCAAAATGAAGAAAATGCAAAACGGTCAAAAAATAGTAAATTTGGCCTCCGTTTTGCTTTTTCTTTTCTTCAACAGGAAAACCGAAGTTCCTCGCAAAACCGATCGTCTTTTCGGAGTTCGAGCGTTAATTAAGCAAAAGAACCAAAAAAATTGTCCGTTTTAAGACAAAAAAGGTTTCTTTCTTTTAAGTAAAAGAAAAGAAGTGGCAGTTACAATATGAAAAATCAGTTCGTTTATAAATTTAAAAAAATTAAAGAAAAACGAAAAGAAAAGAATAAGATCAATGATTATTAAATGATTTACTCAAAAATCAGGTCTGATTAAAGCATGAAAGAAACAAGTCTGAAAAGATGAAAAGATTGGGCCTTAGTAATGTTTGAATTTTTTATACTTATCTTTGGTGAATCTGAGTAAACTTAACCTAAAAAAAAAAAACAAAAGAAGATCGATGAATATTAAAAATGGTTTGCTCGAAAATCAGGTCAGATAAAATCACGAAAGAAACAAATCTGGAAAGGTGAAAGATCGGGCCTTGCTAAGTAATGTTCGAAATTTTTAAACGTATCTTTGATGAATCTGTAAACTTAACCTAAAAATAAAATTCCTCGCAAACTTCAATAAATAATTTAATTGGCATTAATTACATGCAACGCCCACTTCGATCTGAAATTTAAATATTGATCGCACGGTATACACCAGGAATAAGGCGAACAAAACAAACGAAAGAGTAAAAGAAAATCAAGTCGCCATCTTAAAACAAAAGAAAAAATTGCATGAAATGTCAACTGTAACGTGCAACGGAGAAGAAAACAAACGACGAAATTTTTCGTTGGTACTCAGCTTCTGTTTTGTTTAGGTACTAAATAAAAATCGATCTTCTTTTGTTTTCTGTTCATCCAATCCTGGCGTTTGTTTTCTTTTTGCCACATTAATTCTTGTATTTTTCGATAATTTCTTGTTTTTCCGATTTTAAAGAAACTTCCTGGTTGCTATCATTTCGTCTTTCTAAAATAATACTTAATTATTTAAAAAAGTGTAATAGGTTGTGACTGTTTAAAACAAATCCAACATTCATAAGTGCTTTTATTTTTAAAATAAAAAATAGGTTGAATTTGTTCTTTTTTATTTTATTTTATTTTATTTTGCTTTTACAGTATTTTATTTATTTCTCTATTTTTTTTTCCAAAGTAAAACAAAACCGCCAACACTCTTCTTATCCGCCCCACTAATGTTCCAGGTCGAACATTATTTTTCTTACTATGGTGTCTGCGTTAACTCCGTTATTGAATAAACGAAATTCATCTCAAGTTGTATTGTATTTTTTTTTAAGAAGCAAAACAGTTAATTTAAAAATACGAAGAACATTGGGCCTAATTCAACAACCTAGGGTATACCACAACTTAAGGTCCCCCCCTAAAGATTTTTCCTGTTTTTTTCTCCTGTACTTTCCACCACTCATTTTTGTTTCATTTAAGTAGATTCACTTCATAAATTTGCTTTTGTTTCTTTTTTCTAATCTTTCAGCACTTTAGGTCGTGGCCTTAACGATTTTTCCAAAAAAAAAAATAATAATACTTAACAATAACGTACGGAGCTCCTGGGAATAGTTGATCATGACACTTAAGTTAAAATACAATTATAAAAAAAGTCTTATTTTATTTCCGCAAGTCGAGAAAAAAAAACAGGAAATTTAAACCTTGATAAATAAAACAATAAAAAAAAGTTTTTCGAGCGCAAACACGGCCGAAGGAAATTCCACCGAAACCGGAAACGTCGTCGTCGGTTGCAAAACTTCTCTAACGATCGCGAACCTCGCCCATTAATTCCAATATTCAAGAACGCAAATACGAACAAAAATAATAATAATTAAAAACTGCCTCTTAAGATCAGCAAGCAGCATGTATTATTTCAGCTCTCGTAAATTATTGCTCGTTTTAATCGTCCAATAATTTACGTTCGATAGGTACAAGGCGGTGAATTAATTTTATTGCCTGCGACAATCAATAATTCGAAACCGGCGATATATTTTTTTTTTTAAACGGTACTCCGTTCAAGGAATCGAAATGCTAATTGCGATATACATAATAGTAAGAATCCTGCATTGTCATGATGTGTAGCATAAAAATCGAACGAGTTTCATTGAATCGATTGTTACGCGTGTATTACGATCGAGAATGATTTCAATTAATTAACATTTCTTTAAGTTACTTAATGTTGAAGAAACTAAGTATAAGAAACTTGTGCCATCTAGTTCAAAAAAAATTTCCAAAAATTTTGATGACGTGGTGGAAATTGTTGCCTTAAGCCCCCAACTTTAACCTTCATTTATAGAAACTATGCTTGTTTTCATAATTGTTACTACGGGAGTGAATGAATCTATTGTTCAAGTTTCAACTTTGATTGTGATTGAGAAACTAACTGGGCCTCAACGTGTGACATAATTGCACATTACAATTCCAATATTGTCCAATTTTGGTTCTCTCTTTCACGTGTGAAATAATTAAGCACAGGCTGACGTGAGCCGAATTCTCAATTATTAAATTCGTCAGCCCACTTACCTTGCCCGAGCGGGTACACTTTGGTGGAGCGATTTCTAAAACTGTAACAATGCGAAGGTCAGCCCCTGACACCGGACCACTTTATAGTTCCGTGCTCAAGAGCTATAAAAGTGTAAAGCCGTCTTCGATCAGCATCAGTCCAGTTGTGTAGACAGATAAAGCAACACAGACCAAAATCCCTCAAGATGTTCAAATTGGTGGTGTTGTCCGCTCTCTTGGCCTTAGCTGCCGCCAAGCCTAGCCTGATTCACGAAGCGCCCCTCGCTTTGTCACTGGCCGCCCCTGCTGTCGCAGTCCCATCAGCAGTTAGCTACCAAGCAAGAACCGACGTAGTCAGCAAACCAGTGGTCGCTACCTATGCAGCTGCCGCCCCGGTCGTCTCCGCGTATTCCGCCCCGGTCGTCTCCGCGTATTCCGCCCCGGCCGTCGCTGCATATTCCGCCCCAGCTGTAGCAGTCCCATCCGCAGTCAGTTACCAAGCGAGAACCGACGTCGTAAGCAAACCCGTCGTAGCTGCTTACGCCGCCGCCCCAGCAATCGCCTATTCCGCCCCGGCTTACGCTCACGGAGCCACACTCTTATCCGCCCCGGCATACGCTCACGGCGCAGTCTTATCCGCCCCGTCTCTCGTCAAGAGCATCTGGTAATCTCGGCGGCCTACAAGGGAGCGATCTGTTTTCCACGACTGATCTTGTTACCATAGCATAATGATATTTAATTCTTGCAGATATTGTACAGTTGTTTTTTTATTATTATTGCGACGATAATTAATAAAAACTGTTTTTCAAATCGACCTTTCGTTTGATCACTCGGCTGGCCTCGCCGAATCCTTGCCGTTTCGTCATCGTAACGCGAGCAAGGATAATAAATAAGTGCGGTTTTCCTGTCGGGAGCAAAAATGTCTTTCCAGGTGAAGTAAATTGGAATTTATTACCTCCGATCGTATCTCTTAATCATATCGCTGATCTATTAAGCAGGATAACTATTTCGATAACGAGCGAGGAATTACAAGTCTTGGTTCTGAAATGGCTTCTTAAGCTGGAGGGGAAAGTTGTTAAGGCAATCGTTCAATGAGAGAAAAAAGTGAGTTCCTGGCTAGAAGGACAACTCCACTTCGAAAAATAAATAAATAAAAGTTATGTGGCGGGGCATGGGTAAAAATTATTGCCTCTCAATTACATGAGCATTTTCAGTCCCATTAATATTCCAAACGTGAAAATTTATGCCTGCTTGAAGTCAGTCGTAAACTAAAATATTTATGTAGGATAGCATTACCAGGAAATATTATTTTTAATGATGGCTTAGACCTAGAGTCAAAAAGATAAATACTTTGTCCCTCTTTTCTTCCACATTGATTTTAGTTAATAGAAATTAATGCCAAAATGATGGAAATTATAATTTCGAGCTCCCTTTTGTATTTGAAGACTCTACAGTTTGACTATAATTGGCATTCACTTCTGTCAGTTTGGTAATGCGATAGAATCTGGTGACTTTGAGGTTAGAATTGTCAAAAACCTAACATCCATTCACCTTTGCAATGAGTAACTAACTGTGACTATTTTTGTTCTTATGTTACCTAACAGGAAAACTGTAAATCAAGATGGCATTTAAGGTTAAGGACAATTGTCATATTTTTCAAAAATGGTCCGGAAGTCCATTAGCAAATCAAGAACTACACTTATGATGCATTAGATAAGAAATTGAAAGAGCAAGGAGAAGGTGGAACAAAGTTGAAACTAACATAACCTAAAAATAAAAGTCCCATTTACATTTACGGTAACCGAAACAAGTCAGGTTTCAACAGTGAAGGTGATTATCCTGCTTGGAAGATTGGGTATTTGAGGATTGGTCTTCATTGATCACGTGATCAACGATAGCCAATAAGTTTCGTCAAGGAAACGATAAAAGCCAATGGCAATACAAGTTAGGTTTCAGCAGGAAAGCTGCTTTTCCTGCTTGGAAGATTAGGTACAAGAACTTCATGGAGTCAACAGAAGGCGATTTTGTTTATTCGCTTAGAGCCCTCTGGTTACTGTGCAAGAAGAAGCTGTGCTGAAACTACCCCACGAAATAAAACCAAACAAATCCAAATCGATTACTTTGAATTGCCCCCCTTCCCCTTCAACCTAGAATATATTATTTGGGTGCTCCCAAAGACTCTTCCAAATTATTTAATGCAAATTGAATGAAAACCCATCAAATGTCTTTTGTATTGATACAAGATTCTTCAGCTGAATCTACCCAGTGAGAGAAAAACTCTCGGGGTAAGATCCAATTGACGAAGGGAGGAAACTGGTATGAAGAAGTCGAGAGATCTCTTCGAAAATGCTTGCCAATTCAATGTAGTTTTGAATTCGATGGGTACGAAAAAACTGTGCTAAAACTTACTTTGACTTGGCCCCCTCTCTTTCAACCCAGAAAGGGAGGAAAGACTCCAGGTTCCTCTGTAGTTTGGATGAACCCATGCCTTCTAACAAGAAGATCATATCTACTCCTTAGCTAGGTAGGATCTACCCTTTGCAAAAAATACTATGGGGAATGATCTAATTGGCAAAGAATGGAAACTGGCGTAAAGGGGAAGTATCTTCGGAAATGTTTAACAAATAAATGTTCATCAAAATAAGTTTTAGCAAATTGGTAATATGTCGTTTCAGAAAGGATTCAGAGAAGATTTCTAAAATTGTCGCAAGTCTATTCGTGATAGACGAGAAGACGAAGAAGACAAAAAAAACACACCGATGAAATGATGAAGGGAAGATGATTGACTGAATATTTTCGGAAGGAAATGAAGTCTGGGGAATTAAAAAAAAAACAATATTGTAGAAATAAGAGGCAATATAGATATAAATGGAAAAGAAAGATAAATATTCAAACTGCAATTGCTTTTAAAGCACAATTTAGAAGAAGAAGAAAACATTGTGGAATTGGATAGACCTCATCCTCACACCTGTTGCAGAACGTTAGGATTCGAGGAAGGAGATTCAAAGTCTCAAGAAAGACAAAAAAGTTCTTGCAACATCTGCACATTAAATAGAAGATGGATATCTGCAGTAAATTACCTTTGGAGAAAGTTGCAAAGTTGCAAACAACAACAACAAAGGAAGACAGAACACAAATAGCTAAAAAAAAATAGGGGGAAGTACCTTCAGAAGATGATTATGGCAATTAGAATGAGAGAAGATTAGAAATTGAAAGAGCAACAACAAAAGAAAAAGAAAACGGGAATTTAGACGTTGTGTATTCAAGGAACAAATGAAGAAGGGCAAGAAGAATGAATTAAAACATGCTTATCCCCATCTTCTCTTATTTACCTCGCTCTGAGGATTTTATTCTTCTTGTTGTGACCATTTTAGACAGCTTGAGTTAATTTGATTTCCATTTTGAATCAAACAACTTCCACCACATAAGTCAAGATCTTTTTGAAGACGTACATCGTCAGCTTCAAACCATTTTAATCGACTTTCTCCCCCTTTCTTCCTCATAATCACGTTATTTCCTCTTTCCAACGATTCTTTCGACTTAATTTGTCTAAATTATTTTATCCAAGTCAATATGTCTTACATAATTACACCAAAGCTTCTATTTTCTGGCCTCTCTTCGCACCAGTTTCTTCAACGCACAACATCTTCCAACTTTATTGCTCAATTTGGTTAGAAACTGCAACTATTTTCAACTTTTTTGACCTTCTTCTTGTTGTTTTTTTCCATTTACCCCCTTTTCCAATTTGCAGCCTTTTACGTTTGTTTATAATCGGTTTACAGTCGACTTATTCCCTTGACCATTAAAAAAGAGGCTTCGACTATTAAAAAAAAGTCATCTGCTTCTTGTTACCTCTTACCAGTTTACCTTCAAATACTGCTTCACTTACTGCGACCTCCTCTTCTATTCATTCTCTTCATTCTGATCTACTACTTTTTCATTCTTTAATTATAACCAAAATATTCAATTTTTTTAAGTTTCGCTTTCTTCCTTATCTTAAATTCTTCGTAATAGTCGCCTCCGTATCCTCTTCTCCTCTTTATTCTTTGCAATCAACCTATTGTTACATCTCTCTCTCCTCATACATTAATTTTTAAGTCACCCTGCATCCTGGTTCTCATACGTTCCATTTACAGATGAAAAGAGATAGGCAAGAAGAAATGGGACAGGATTGGACATGGTTTTTCAAATTATTGTTAAGTCGACTTTGGTGGAAAACGCCCTTCTTCATCACCTTCATGTCTTTTAACTTAACTACCTTCGCGGAAAACTTTCTTGTTATGGAAATCCACATCCCTCAAATCTGACCACCACGAAAGCATCTCGCAGCTCTTCCTCATCAGTCCACTTCTTTCTTAATACTATTTTCCAAGCAAGAATAAATTGAAACTGAACCAAATTATCACTTGGGCTATCTTATATAGTTGATTTCTCCCTTCTTCATCCCCTTCATGTCTTTTATTCCCTTTACCCTGCGTGTAATTGATGTATTCGACATTCCCCACAAAAAAGAACTTTCAGTTTTGTAATTTTGTAACTATTGACAATTGGCTATCTGTACTTCGGTTATTGTTGCCAAGCATGATGACTACGTTTCATAATATCCTTTTGTCTTATTTTATTACTTATGGTTGATAAAAAAAATGCGCGATCGGTCTTCTCAAATAACACATCGAATCGAATACGCACGTTGTAACCTAACCCCCTGTTCCACATAAGTGACCCCGAGTTGTGGTAACCAAGGGAAAAAAAAGGGGCTCGTTATAAATGCAATGTGCGGACCTGTGCACGTCAGTCACTCAGGCAGCATCGAAGACATCAATACAACACAAACCCTTACGGAAATGTTCCACTTGGTGGTTTTGACCGCTTTACTGGCAATCGCCTCAGCAGCCCCAGGCCTGATACACGGAGTTGGCCCTGCTGTAGCCGTGCCCGCGGCAATCAGCCATCAAGCAAGACTTGACGTTCACACTGCACCCCTGGTTGCAGCAGCGTATGCAGCCCCGGCGCTTTTGGCGGCCGCCCCCGTTGCAGCCGCACGTCTTCCCCTAGGTCCCGCACTGAGCCACACCGCACGTTTGGACATCCACAGCATACCGATAGGCCTTGGTTATGGCTATGGACATGGGGTAATCGGAGGACACGCAGTTTATTAATGGGGTTTATCCCAGAAGGATGGCAGTATTTGAATTATTTGTATATAGTGTGGCAGTTAATAAAGTCATTATTAATTGGAGGGTGTTTCATTTTAAAGATTTCGTCAAACGATAAATCTGATGGTGGGTGTTGCCCGAAGGTAAATAAACGAAAAAAGAAGAGGGCGGACCAGGAAATCTTCTTTGATGTCGTTTTAGAAACAGAACAGAAACATGGAAGAAGGAATACGAAATTAGGGAAGAAGAAGCGTAGTCAATTTTTTTCCTTCTGAATTTGCTTTTGTTCTATTGACTTGAAGATGTGCTATTTGCCTCGCCGTTTTCTTCTTATTTCCAACCAAATATTCTGTTCTTCTTCCTTACGTTCTTCTACGTTCTAAGTCAAAAAATAGGAAAAATTAAAGCAAAAGGCACTGCCGAAAAAGGTGAAGTGTATAATCCAAAGTTTTCAATTTTTTTCTTTCAAATTTACCAGAATGGCAAAAAAGAAGGGAAAGCAATTACTCTGAGAACTATAAATCTTCTTCTCTTACATTATTTTAAATATAGAACGGAAAAACTAAAGTAGAAGTAAAAAATTAAGAAGAGAAGGAGAGTTGCCCACATTTTTTCTTTCTGGAATTCTGTTCTTTTATTGACTTGAAGATGTGCTATTTCCCTTGTTGTTCTTATTTTCTCCTTACATCCAAATATTCCGTCCATCTCCCCTCCCAGTTCCTCTGTCTTTTGATTTAAAGATTTCATAAGAATTTATGCAAAGTTAAAACAAGTAGGAAAAGTTAAAGCGAAAGGGAGAGTTGAAAAGATGACGTACGTAATCCAACGTCTTTAATTTTTTTAATTTGCCACAATGGCAAAAGAAAAGAGAGAGCCATTAGTCAGAACTTAAAATCTTCGAGACGGAAAAGTTAAGATATTAAAAGAGAATAAGTCCTTTTGAACTTTTTTTTTATTGACTTGGACCTCTTGCTTTTTTCTCTTCTCACTTCCAAATATTCACTTCTTCTTCCTTCTAATCTTCTTTTGATTTAGTTTCTGCTAAATACGACGTTCTGAGTCGTATCTCTGTGTTCACCAAAGTTCAAAGGCGACGGCGTCTTTTTTATCCAAAAAGAAATTCTTTTTCCAAAAAAATTGAGGAAGAGGAAGAGTTGGAGGTAGAATTACCTAAAAAATATTAAATAAGAAAAACTTCTTCTTCCTTCCTCCTTACGCCAACTGCAAAGTCTCCTCCACTTTTTCCTTTCATGCGTCGTTGGCTTGAGTTTGCTGTTTCTCTCTTTTTTAAACTATTTCTTCTATCGTTCCTCGTTCTGTTTTCTTTCTTGGTTTTTCAACTTTTTCCCAACTACTTTGGATCCCACCACATCTTTGCTAGTTAAAGCAGAAGGCATTTTCTTAGTTGGTATAATCAGGGGGTATTCTTCTGAGAAAATTTATACAGATTGTCCACGGATCTACTTGACAAGAGGAAATTTATATCAGGCTTTGTATTTGGTTTAGGCAATAAAACGATCTATTCCACTGATTTGTAAATTGGCATGATGGTTTTAGGGCATTTGTTGCGGGCCTTTTCCACAAGAATTGCATTGCTTCTGACGCTGCCAATTTAATTAGGCGTTCTTGAATTGATTGGTCTTTCAAGTCCTCCACGGACGTTTAAATTTTTCAATGGCATTATTATCTGCACTGCAGGTCTTTTCAATTTTCCCGTTTCTTTTCGGCAATCAATTTCTTCTTATTGAGGAATTTTCTTTGAGCTCGTTTTTGCTTATTGTAAAACTTCTGTCCACCATGCTTATGCTTGCTGGATGTGTTTGGTCAATCGAGCGATTATATCTACTTCTATTTGTTTCGGTTTTTGGATACAAATTTTGTTCTGTAAACTAAAAAGCACGTTTCAAGAACATAAAGGAGCAAAAGTAAGTTGACAATGAAGAAAAATAAAGAAAGAAACCGTCGCATTATCTGCGCCTATCATTGTACATAAATAAAACAGTAAATGTATTTAAATGTAAAACGGAAACGTTTAGTAATCGGTTTATAATTCAGGGCTACGCCAATTATATTATTATTATTATTATTAAATCGATATCCTGCACAAAACAATAATTGCAACTTAAAGTTCAATTTACAGTTACGTAGTTATTTTAATTTCAGTATCGAATATCGGCGGCGGCGGCGGCGGCGGCGGTGAAGCGAAAACCGTCGACTCATGTGTACACCACACCACACAACTTAACTTACGCAAACACATTCAAGTCCGAAGCGAGCGACCTCCAAGACCTCGCCGAAACCGGACGATCAGTAAAAGCAAACAACAAGGTCGCGACCTCACTCCACAAAAACCAAAAAAAAGGGAGCACAGAAATTTCGCGAAACCCCCAAAAATAATTATTTGGATGGATGGCGTACTTGGGCGCGAGTATAAAAGATTTGAGCGGTGGTTCGGGGGCATCAGTGTTCATTGTGAAGACTTAACACAGACCAAGATGTATAAGTTGGTGGTGTTGTCCGTTCTCTTGGCCGTGGCCGCTGGAAAGCCGAGCTATCTCCATGGGGAGGGAGCTCATTTGGTCGTTCCATCCGCTGTGAGTTACCAGGCAAGAACTGACGTCATCAGCAAGCCCGTGGTTACTGAATACATCGGGCATGTCTTGGGCTCACCGATCGTCGAGGAAATCCAACCCATCGTAACCGCTCCAATCATCAAGACCATCCATTCAACCCCCTTGTTAGCAGCTCATGCCATTCATGCTTGGTAATGAGAGAACCAATGACCCCTGTACCTGTTACTAATAAATAAAGTCATCCCACCCCCAATAAAACTTACTAGTTCTAAGTTCTGTTGGGGTTAATGTTTTTTTAAACAAGAGTTTTCTTAAAGAAAAAAAAACATTGATCCCTATCTCCATGGGGAAGCTCACTTGGTGTTTCCCGTCGTTCCATCCGCTTTGAGTTACCAAGCAAGAACTGACGTCATCAGCAAGCCCATGGTTGCTGAATACGTCGGGCATGTTTTGGTCTCAACGATCGTCAAAGAAATCCAACCTATCGTAACCGCCCCAATCATCAAGACCATCCATTTAACCCCTTTGTTAGCAGCTCATGCCATTCACGCTTGGTAATGAGAGAACCAATGAACTCTGTACCTTTTACTAATAAATAGAGTCATCCCACCCCCAATAAACCTTATTAGTCTTAAGTTCTGTTGGAGTTAATATTTTTTAAACAAGAGTTTCCTTAAAGAAAAAAAACAATGTTCGCTGTTTCCATGGGGAAGCTCACTTGGTGGGCCCCGTCGTTCCATCCGCTTTGAGTTACCAAGTAAGAACTGACGTCGTCAGCAAGCCCATGGTTGCTGAATACGTCGGGCATGTTTTGACCTCACCGATCCTCGAGGAAATCCAACCCATCCTAACCGCCCCAATCATCAAGACCATCCATTCAACCCCTTTGTTAGCAGCTCATGCCACTCACGCTTGATAATGAGAGGACCAATGAACTCCGTTCCTGTTACTAATAAATAAAGTCATCCCACCCCCAATAGAACTTACTAGTTCTAAGTTCTGTTGGGGTTAATGTTTTTAAACAAGAGTTTTCTTAAAGAAAAAATAACATTGATCGCTGTTTCCATGGGGAAGCTCACTTGGTGGTCCCCATCGTTCCATCCGCTTGGAGTTACCAAGCAAGAACTGACGTCATCAGAAAGCCCGTGGTTGCTGAATATGTCGGGCATGTTTTGGCCTCCCCGATCCTCGAGGAAATGCAACTTAGCGTAACTGCCCCTATCATCAAGACCATCCAACCCCTTTGTTAGCAGCTCATGCCTCTCAGGCTTGGTAATGAGAGAACCAATGAACTTCGTTTCCTATTACTAATAAATAAAGTCATCGCACCCCCAATAAAACTTACTAATTCTAAGTTCTGTTGGGGTTAATGTTTTTTAAATAAGAGTTTTCTTAAAGAAAAAAAAACATTGATCGCTGTTTCCATGGGGAAGTACACTTGGTGGTCCCCGTCATTCCATCGGCTTGGAGTTACCACGCAAGAACTGACGTCTTTGGCAATACTGCGTTATCCCGATTAGTGTTAAAAATTTGTCTAGAGCAGGATATGTGGGTCATCTGGCAACACTGCGTCATTCCGATTAATGCTAAAAATCCCACTAAAACAGGATACCTTGGTCATCTGGCAACACCATCATCAATTATCAATTATTATCAATTATCTGTGGCGTTATCATGATTGTACTGTGTTTGTTATTTTGGAAGAGAACTTTGAAATTTCGGCGCAAAAAATGCCATTGTCATTTGTTATTGGCCAAACGAGTTTTGTCATTGGTCAAAGGAGCTTTGTCATTGGTCAAAAGAGCTTTGTCATTTGTCAAACGAGCTTTGTCATTGGTCAATTCCGGCCATCTACCAATGACAAAGCTCGCTTTCAGCGCCAAAACTTCAAAATGCTCCCCCAAAAAAAAAAGCAGAGTATAATGTAAAAAAATCCCTCTAAACCAGAATATCTTGTTCATCTTGAGAGAGGGAGAGAGAGAGAGAGGGAGAGGGAGAGAGAGAGAGAGAGAGAGAGAGAGAGAGAGAGAGAGAGAGAGAGAGAGAGAGAGAGAGAGAGAGAGAGAGAGAGAGAGAGAGAGAGAGAGAGAGAGAGAGAGAGAGAGAGAGAGAGAGAGAGAGAGAGAGAGAGAGAGAGAGAGAGAGAGAGAGAGAGAGAGAGAGAGAGAGAGAGAGAGAGAGAGAGAGAGAGAGAGAGAGAGAGAGAGAGAGAGAGAGAGAGAGAGAGAGAGAGAGAGAAACACGTGAAAAGCAGAAAACCTAAAAAATTAAATTAAAAAAAAATTGGAAAGTTAAAGGAAAACCAGAAACAAAAAAATCTAAATTAGAGCGCATTTCAACAAGTTAATAGGTAATAAATTAAAAAAAAAAACATTTGAAACAAACTGTGACAAAACTAACAATGAAACTTACAAATATAATAATGAAAACAAAAGAAGGTCGATTTTACATACGAAAACACTGAAAGGTGGGACAAAATAAAAAAAAACAAAAAAATAGTGGGGCAAAACAAAAAAAATACAAAAAATAAGGTTAAAAAACAACAGAAACAAAAGATGGTCGACTCGACGCAATTCAATAATAGATTAATAAAGGATTTTAAAACAGACGAATGGTGACCCAAAAAAAATTAAGTAAAATTAAAAACAGGAGACAATCGATTTTACAACGCAATTGATAAATTAGAAAAGAAAACTGCGAAACAAAGAAAACAAATAAATTTTAAAAAGCTAAGAAAAACAAAAGACGGTTAATTTTAAAATGCAAGTCAACTAGATTAATAATGAATTTAAGGGAAAAGAAAAAGAATTTGAAACGAATGGTTGGGTACCAAACAAAGAAAATTAAGTATTGATATATTTTTTTTTTATACAGAAATTAAAAAAAAATAATGAAAACAAGAGACGATCGCTTTTACAACACAATTCCAGAGATTAATAAATTTAAAAAAGTAAACTGCGAAAGGTTACAAAACAAAGAAAACAAATAAACAAATTTAAAAAAACTATCAAAAACAAAAGACGGTTGATTTTAAAATGCAAATCAACTAGATTAATAATGAATTTAAGAGAGAAAGAAAAAAACAATTTGAAACAAATGGTTAGATACAAAACAAAGAAAATTACGTAATAATAATAATAAAAAAAATACTGAAATTTAAAAAAATAACGAAAACAAGAGACAGTCCAGATTAGAACACGATTCAGTGGATTAAGAAATTATAAAAAAAAGAAAACTCCGAAAGGTGACGAAATAAAGAAAATAATTGAACAAAATTTATAAAACAGAAACAAAAGACGGTCGATTTTAGTGTGCAGTTTCAATAGATTAACGGTAAATTTAAGAAAGAGTAAGAGCGGAAACAATTAAAAACGAGTGTTGACAAAACAAATAAAAGTAATCGATATGCAAAGAAGAAAAAAAACAAAACTTTAAAAAATAATAAAAATAAGAGACAATCGGCTTTGCAATACCTTAAGGTCTAGTATAAGGTAACAAAGGTAAAAAATCTCAATAGATTAATAATGAATTTGAAAACCAATTTGATACGAAAAAACAAAGAAAACTAAGCTACAAGGAAAAAATAATAAAAATATGAAAAAATAATAAAAACAAAAGTCAAGGTCGAGTTTATGATTGATAAATTTAAGACAACACTCTGAAAGGTGGCAAAACAAAAAAACAAACAAACACGAAGTTAAAAGAGAACAGAAATCAAAAATGGTCGATTACGGTGACAAAAAAAATAAGCTAGCCGTGGTTACTGAATACGTCGTTCATGTCTTGGCCTCACCGATCGTCGAGGAAATCCAACCCATCATAACCGCCCCAATCATCAAGACCATCCAGTCAACCCCTTTGTTAGCAACTCATGCCATTCACGTTTGGTAATGAGAGAACCAATGAACTCTGTACCTGTTACTAATAAATAAATTCATCCCACCCCCAATAAAACTTACTAGTTCTAAGTTCTATTGAGAGAGGAAGACTTCAAAGGAATAAACCAAACTCAATTTTTCTCCTTCGGCAAAAAGAAAAAACCAATAAAATCTATCGAAGACATAAATTGCATTAATTCAGTTCGCAATAATATTCTGATCCAAGGTTTTCAAACCAATAACCACCAACCACATGCATGTGCATATGTGTAACGACCACGCAATCAGTATTTCACATCGCAAATGGAAACGTAAGAATCTCAGTCTTTTTTTTTCTACAATTTCTTCTACAGCGAATAACAAATTGCACGTAACAATCTTGAAATATGCAGAGCGCGTTCGGTTACAATCCTACAGGCGCCTACGCACTCCCTCGAACTGAACGAGCACTTCCTGAAAAGTGCCGATCGGCGTCCACCAAGCATGAAAACCGAAACGGGCCGTTCGTTGCGTTGGTTGTGAAACCCCCGATCGAGTTGCCAGGAATTCGAAAAATCGAGCTCTAATTTGCCCCGACCGACGACAATTTAAATACTTGCGTATTACGACATTCAACCTTGCCTAACACGCACGTATCCGCTTTAACAAGACAGCATCTGTGTATAGTTCATTTCTTTAAAAAAAAAAAAAAGAGGTGGAGTGACGCAACGGCTTTGCGCAGAAAACTCGGCGTCGGATTGGCTGGATAAACGATTGTCGTTTCAGTCAGTTTCATGTTTCATGTTTCAAGTACGCAATAGACCATTTATTTATTATCTCACGTGTAATTTAATGACGTCTGACGTCACTCTTCCTTATTAAAAAAATAAACTATAGCGTATCGCACGCCGTTAAACTTGATCGGATCGAGCGTTATTGTTCGATTTTGAGCTCTTAATTGCGGCAAGGTCGTTCTCGACGAGGAATTAATTAGTTTGCGGTAATGAAAGCAAGGAATCCGGATAAAAAATATTAAACGGTGCTGTTTTGCGTATTTAACAGAAACAGAAATGGGTAGACCTTTCTTAAGGTGTGGGTCTTCTTACCGTCGCGTCGGTGACTAACATAAGTAATTAAAATTAAGGACGTATTGCAGTTAGTTAAGCCTATTTCAATTTCTAAAATTTCAAAATCGAGATATGATTTTAAGAATCAATCTTTAAAAAAAATCGCGCAGAGTACTAAGGAGAGCATGCACCCTTCCTCTAAATCCGCCACTGGGTTGAATTACTTCATTTGTCGTTCGAATATCTCGATAGGAACCTCCAGGAGTCTTTTGGGGTCGATGAACTGTCAGTGATCCGTCGGAAATCGATTAAAGCCCGACTTCTTCATCTACGGACAAATTTATCCGCCAGGTAGTATCCAGGGAAACTGTTATCGACACAATGGTTTCCAAGGATAATACCTGGCGGATAAATTTATCAGGAGGTGAAAAAATCGGGCGTAAATCGGATTTTCTTTTCTGTATTATTCGATTTAATATCTTTAAAGAAGAAAACATCCCCTTTTTCCAAGAAGTCCCGGGGCTAGCTTTAGCTACTCACGTCACCCTGGATCATAATAAATACGGCAAGAGAAGAAAGCTCGCGGAGTTTCGAATACGACTTAGGCCCGATCTTTCTAACCTCCTAATAAATTTATTTGACGAATAATTCGACGAATCACCGTGACAACCATTGATAAAATTCAACTTATTCGCCAAATAACGTTATCGGGAACTTTATTAGCAAGTGGAAAGATCGGTCCTTAGTCTGTTTAACACGCGTCTTAAATTTCCTCGCCATAAAGTTTTCAAAATTCAAAATTTATTCTGTCAGTCGATTTTCTTAATTTAATAACTAGTAATAACTAAATAATAAATAAAGTAACTAAGAACCATCCACGATCGGCTTGCGTGAGTTTGAATAAAGTATCATTGTTGCTTAAAATTTAGCAGCTGACAAAAGTTTCCAGAAGTAAAGTCATTTTTGTTGATATTTGATCTGATTAATTAATTAATTATATTATAATAATATATTAATTTGTGTGTAATATCATTGTTATTGTATGAAAATTTTATTATATTGCTGACTTTCCATCCGAAAACCAGGACGCTACTAACAAAGAAAATCCAGGACTAAGTCCGTGTGGATTGTTTTAAAAATTGCAGAAAAAAGGGGTTGAAAGGAAGTCATTTGGCTCGTTGGTGCTCTGGTTATAATTGAAACCCCCCACCCACCCCACTCTGCACGTCTTACCAATAATTAAATATTTAAAAAAAATCACTTTTTAGGACAAGCTTTTAAAAAAAAGTCAACATGAAATATTATACCCATAAAATTCGATTGAAATAGTTTTGCCTTTCCTGTCAAGAGATGGCGCTCAGAACGAATCCTGTAATAATCCTGTCTAGCTGTTTAGCCCTGTCTGTCACGTTTGAATTATACATCATCTAATAAAAAAAAATAAAATCGCGTATTGAAGTCCGCTTAAAGCAATTTCCGTTTCTAGACATAAAATATGTACACAGATGAGTGAAGAGATGGCGCTTTAAATAAAATTCGCGCTAAGACGCACTCGGTTTTGACTCGCGATTTCGTTAAAAATAATTTGCTAAGGCAGCAGGCGATGAAGTTGTTGCCGTGAATTGGAAATCCTTTGTTACTCGAAATTACGTTAAAACAATTCTCATTTTTGGTCAAGAGATGGCGCTTTGAGTAATTTGCCTTCCTTGGTTCCCTTCGCGCCTTGTTTTATATTTTCCGTTCAATTTTGAAAATCATTTACAAAATTAATAGCTACTGAGAACGTGAGCATTATAGGAATTTCATTTTTAGACAATAGATGGCGCTCTGATCACGCAATTTCGATAGATTTTTTATTTCTTTTTTGCTTTTAACGTTTAACATAATTCATTACAACTAGGAATTATTACTATTTTTCATTAGTATTGTAAAAAGCCTCAAGTGGGTCATTTATTTAAAGAAAGAAAGTTTTTTTCTTGGCAGGCCAAGAAGGATAGAAATAGAAAAGCAAATCGTGGTCTTCTGAAACCATGCCAAAATGACGAGATGGTTTACTTATACCTGAAACGGTCTTATGTCCGGTTGCACCGAAAATATTTTAAGCAGAACTTAAGTTTAAGTCAGGGTTTAGATTATGACATTTACGCTTGGTGAGTATAATGTCAATCACATTCTGACTGACACCTACTTGACACATTTAAGTATCAATTAGAATGTGTGTGATATTTTGTTGAACTTACCCAAAATGTCATATTCTAAACACAACTTAAATTTAAGCTTCGCTTTAAAACATCGAAGCAACCGGCCGTTAGTTTTCTTCTGAGAAGTCGATATTTAAAAAAAAAAGTTTGGGAATCCCTGCTCTACACGTTTCAAATTCAAATCGCTGCTTTAACAACTTCATTTGTTACTATGTTATGTTTGTTATTAACAATAACACATCAAGTATTCTGTTGCTTATTATTAACAACAGACAATCTGCTTCAACCTGCTTCTTATTATTAACAATAGAGTAACCAGCTTGCTTATTATTAACATTCTTGTAACACAAAAACGTCTATACCTAACAATTTCGTTATAGCTTTTCAAAAAGTGACGTCTCCCCACCGTTTGACAACCTCTTCGTCTTCAGACAAGTTGTCAAAAGAAAATCTAAGACAATCGCAAATTTCAAAGTTTTCCCACGATTTGACAACTTTCTTGAAAAAAAAAATCGCTTAGATTTACACGATTAAAAAAAAAATGTCGTTTGTCAGCTACTGGCGGAACGTCTTCCTGAAAGAGAATTAAAAAATCACACAAATCTCGACGTTTTGCCAATGTTTGACAGCTTCTTCCTAAAGAGGCAGAAGCCGTTACTTAATCTAATTATTGAATTAAACATCGACGTTTCGCTGAGTGTTTGACAACTTCTTCATGATACCTAACTAACTTTATTATTCAAACAACCCAAGCCTTTTTCTTTAATTATTTAAATAAATGTCTGACTGAATGGTATCGAATAAACTATACTCTGTTGTTTTTTTTATGTCAGAGGAGTACTTTCAAATTTTGGCGCTAAAAACGAGCTTTGTCGTTGGTAGACGGCCGGAATTGACCAATGTCAAAGTTCGCTTTTAGCGCCAAAATTTGAAAGTGCTACTCCGAATTAAGAAATAGACTATAGCTTCGTATAATCGACGAGGTGTAGTTGAGAAAAGCCTCGTTCAAATTCGAAACCAATTTTGTTTGTATCGCCAACGTTCACTTCATAAACCTGCATAGCCAAACAGGCGTGCAATAATAAATTCAGTGCGATTTATATTTATTTTCCTGTCGTCTGGTTGAGGCAGGCCATTATTGCGACATCCTAGCTCGCCATTTTGTCGTTACGGTCGAGGTAACACCCGGCGTTCCTCGCCCTCGTCTATGACGAGGTCGTTTACGGATATCTTTCTGATTTCTGAGTCGCTATCGATCATCTTTCTGCGCCGCTAAACAGTAAAAGTTGGTCGCCGAAACATGGTTTTATAATAAGTATTATAATCGCTTGCGCAATAATTCAATGTGACAAACAAAATCGAGGGAGGAGGGAGGGCGTTCTCAAAAATTCCTTACAAGAATGTCAGGAATTTTTATGGGATTTCCGAAACTATTATGAAAACAAGTCCTTATTCGAGGCATTTTTTTATTGATATTTGACAAGAGGAACTTTTGTTTGTATATTAAAAGAAAAATCTTTAGACTTTGGGGACAAAATGGAATCGAATTTCTAAGTATCTCTCTTCACCAAAGTCGTACGACGAGGAAGCTTCCATCGAAGGTCCCCAACAGCAACCCAAAATGTGGACCGGCTCCCTACAAACACCACCTGGCGACGTCGTCAAACTACTGACGTACTCACACCTCCAAAACTAGATACAAATTAATAAAACAAAACTAGCCATGCCCCAAAATGTTCGAAAAAGAGGGTTTGCATGAATCGAAACCATCACGACATCAGCAAGAACCAACGAGTATCAACCTGACGTAAGGAAAACCCAACGGTGTTAAAGGGGGAGGGTGTACTCACTCCTCCAAAACTAGATACAAATTAATAAAGCCAAACTCGCCATGTCCCAAAATGTTCGAAAAGGAGGATTTGCATGAATCGAAACCATCGTGACATCAGCAGAAACCAACGAGTATCAAGCTGATGGAAGGAAACCCCAATTGTGTTAAAGGGCGAGGGTGCGACCCATTTAAACTGTCCGTTGAAATATTAACTCGCAAAAACTGTGATTCTCATGCTCCCATAGCACAGAAAAAATGAGGCGGCGGCGGAACTTCTGTGACTGTCTCGCCGCGCGCCGTGAGGAATAATAATTTCGATCTGCCCTCACGCAACAGAAGAAATGCGCTTGCAATGAGGCAATCCTACCTAAAAATAGAGTCTCCGAACGATATTATTTTTTTTAAAACTACAAAGGAGTGCCGAGGTGTCGAGAATTTTGCACTAATTCATGGCCGGATTATTTTAATTAATGCAAAGAAAGCTAAAACATAAAGCGTGAGATGGTTTGATGTTTTACGAATTAAATTACGCCAGCAACGAAGATGATAACAATAGAAAAACTGTTTTACTGCAATAAAGCTGTCGTGGTGACAGGCGTGGCCTAAAGCGCTGACTCACGCGGTCCTAAAGTTTTGCAATCGAGAATAAACGACTTAATATACAGGTTGTTTTCTGAAAAGCGGTTTTCACACCGTAACAAACGATCCTCGCATGGGCCGCCGAGGCACCCCAATTTGAATACCTTACAAATCTGAATCTCTTCGGTTTCATCATCGACAAAATCATTTTATCATACTTGCACATCATCAGCAGACAAACCTCGAATCCCACGCCCCCCTCCAACGTCAATATCATATATATATATATATATATATATACATCCTAAAGAAAAAATTTAAGCCAAAGGATTCGCATTTCTAAGTGTTTATTTTCACCAAGATCCAAAGACCTTATTTATTTATTTTTATATTGCGTTCTTTATAGCTCTCGCTGCTCTTTTATTTGTGGCTGTCGATGCTGTTTTTCTTCCTTTTCTGTCGCTAGTAAACCCCTTACAAATCTGATTTTGATTTTATCATGGACAAAAGTCACTTTATCATACTTCCACGTTGTTAGCAGATGAATACCGAGGACACCCCCCTCCCCCCCCACGTCACTGTCTTACTATCCAAAGATGTCAGCAGAAGGTCCTCAAGAAGAAAATTCTGTAAATTACAACCACTCGGAATTTTTAGTTAAAGTTAAAAAATGTTGGTTTTTCTATTTAATCAATCAAAAAAGAAAAAAAAATATTACGCCCTTTGTGATGAAAATAAAATAAATAAAAACACATTTTGAAAAATTGAAAGAATTTGCTTATCAGTCACTTTGCGTTGTCTCCAGCATCTGGAGGTGTTTGCCTCATCTTTTGGATATCGTCCGGGGAACGGCACCATTTTGGTTTTCGAGAGGAACCCCGGGGAGGTATCCTCTGCATCAAGCAACATAAACAAATTTCAGTACACAAATGAGATCTTAGGTGGGAATAAGTTAAAAAAAAAATCGGTTTCCCCATTTAATCAAAAAAAAAAACAAAAAATATTTCGCCGTTCTTTGTAATAGAAATAATTGAATCAAAACTCATTTCGAAAAATCGAAAGAACTTGCTTGTCAGTCGCTTTGCGTTATCTCCAGCGCCTGGAGATGTTTGAAATCGGCTTGGGGCCTCATTTTTCGGGTGTCATCCGAGGAACCGCACCGTTTTGGTTTTCGAGAGGAACCTCGGGGAGGTTTCCACTGTATACGACTTCGCATCGGTTTTGACATGGTGGTGATGACTGAAAGTCCTTGTCGGAGTTGATTCAGCCTCGTCCTTCGTGTGCAGGGCTGGATTCCAGTTACGCACGACCTTGCTTTAGTACACCTGATGGCGGTAGTATCTGTTGGACCCAGTTTTGGGTATGACTTATGATTGAAGAACGACGCTTTTTTCGACGTTCTGCTGTTATCTGTGATGATGTAATCATGGGGAGTAGATGTGGGACCGGCATTCGTCTAGTCAGCCGAGGTTTTTGATGTCGACGTCGTCATACACCGACGAAGGTGATAAAAGAAGCCACGAGAAGGATTAACCAGGTGGGGATTATCCTTTATTTACGGCCGCTTTGCCGGAATTTCGCGCTAGATTTATTTCATTTACAGCCTTACGCCGATTTTGTTTTCCTTTTCCCTTCCTCGATCCCCCTCATCTCCGGTTAAAATTAGGTGGCGCTCATTTGTTTTCGCGTTTAATTAACACCCACGTCCGTCACGACTGAAGCTGCCGGCGGTGCTGCAAGTTAATTCCCTCAGCACCAAGCTTATTTCTGGACACGGTGGGCAGCAAGTTTTTGGACTTGAGATTGCGCCGCAGTGTTTCTTTGTTTACTGTATTAATTTTTTTTTAATTATTCAAAGAAACGACTTTTTACCATTCTGTTTTAATTAAATTAATTCAACAGCAGGGAGGGAACCTCGTCATAGAAAAATTAAAATATTTTTTTTATTTTAATAAAAAAATGTCCAAATACAAAATTTCAGTAAAAAAAACATTAGACACAAACTTTAAAGGACACATTAAATTATTAAGCATACATTGCAATAAAATAGAGTTCTTGGCGTATCTAAATCCATTATAGTGCAAAAAAAGTTAATGCGAATGAAAATATGTTAAAAAATGCGAATTTCATTTTACACGAATTATGTAAAATTAAAATCCCAGCTAGTTTTGGTTGAAAAAAGTCATCATCGGGGGAAAATCTAGGTTTAGTCGACCGCATCATTAAATGACCAATTTATTTCAATTAATTTTCATTTTTTAACACTTTTGTAACTTAATGCAAAGCAGACCTAGATTTTCAACGATTTTTTCGCCTGATGATGACCTCGCTGATACGAAACTAGTTGGAACTTAAAACGTACATTTTCCTTCAAGTCGATTCCATTTTCGTCTTTAATATTACAACAAAAATGAATTGATTTAATTTTTTCAATTAAAAAAATTAATGAATTTAATAAAAATACATAATTCCAAAGCGTTCCAACATTTGATGATTTTCAGGGGAGCCCCCCCTCCTCCAACATAATCCTTAGAAAACACGATGTTGTAACATGTGAATATTTTGCGTGTACCATTCTAACTCTAACGAAAAAAAAATTCTTCGTCGCCCATTCAAAAACAAACAATAACAAAAATCGTAACTTTCTCGAAAACACAGCGTGCGCTCGCGCAAGGTCGCTAATAATAATTAGACTTTTATCGGGTGAAGTAATACAATATATCCGTATGCGTAACACTAGACAAGGTTCCCTCCAGAAGCAGAGAAGGGGTGCCACCACAAAGATCCCCAAGTATAAATCCGAGTACCTGCGATCCGTCGTCACAGTGTAACTTCAACACAGACCTACATATTTCAAGATGTTCAAGTTGGTGGTGTTGTCCGTCGTCCTCGCCGTCGCTAGCGCCGCTCCCGGACTCCTGGGTGGAGGACTCCTAGGACATGGCGTCGCCGTCGGAGTCGCTCCCGTCGCAACCGCGGTCGTAGGAAGCATCCCCACGTCCATCAGTCACACCAGCAGCTCGGTGGTCCACAGCGCCGCCATTGCTGCACCGCTCGTGGCCGCCGCCCCTGTGGTTCACGCCGCCCCTGCCTTGGTCGCCGCGCCAGTCCTCTCTGCCGCACCTCTTCTCCACGGAGGTTTGCTTGGACACGGAGGTTTACTTGGACACGGAGGGCATTTATTGTAAAGAAGCGAAAGCCAAAACTCAAAACAACAAAAAAAGAAATCTAAATTGCCATTTGTAAAATAAATAAGTACATAATAGAGTATCTTCAACACTCATTGTCTCATCAGTTGAAGAGCACAGTTAATTTATAGAAATAAATTCCCTTTGTAGTGAGATTTTGTAATTAATAACTCTTGTAAAGCAAAAAAAGACTAGAATAAGAATTCCGTCATTTTTTTTTTCCCCCACAAATCTATGTAAATACACTGTTAAAGAAAACTACTGTAGGAAGGAGCAAATGAAATACTGCTTAAAACAAAAGAAAAAATGATATTGTCGAACAATTTTCGACCAACGTTTCACATGAGCACGAGCAGCTTCGGGTCGCGTTAACAAAGAAGTTGAAAGTATTTAGTCTACAAGAGTTATGACTACAGCGAGGATGAAATAGTACCATCGCGGGGGAGACTTCCGTTACTACGTGGTCGACTAGAGCTTAAATTTATTGGGTGGCGAACGTTCTGATAAAGTATGCAGGAATTTTTTAATCCTCGCTTAGGTGCAGCTGCGTAATTTACGAAAGAAAAAAAAACGCCCATTAAGTCAAATTCTAAACTGAGGCGGGTACTTTTTAATCCTCGCTTTAGCTATGACTGTTGAGCAGAAATACGAGGCG
The DNA here is from genome assembly GCA_036172665.1 of Prosopocoilus inquinatus. Taxonomy (NCBI): domain Eukaryota; kingdom Metazoa; phylum Arthropoda; class Insecta; order Coleoptera; family Lucanidae; genus Prosopocoilus; species Prosopocoilus inquinatus. The sequence goes on from CM069873.1 coordinate 9,617,392, forward strand.
AACGCGATCGTTTAAAAAATAATTACACCAAAAAAAAGCAGTTTTGGCCGACGAGATGCCGACGTTTCGCGTAAACATGAGCTCCTTCAGATCACGTCAGCTTAAACGAATAATGTGTTACAATTGCAAAATCATTCGTTTTCGAACGTTTCGAACATATTAGATCTACTTCGTCAGAATTGCATAATCAATACAACTGCAGGGAAAATAAAATATAGGTCTAGATATAGCTCCTTCGAAAACAGTCGAAGGTCACGTGACCGTCACCTGCGTAAGCAAAAGTGAACGATTTGAATCGCTATTTTACAAAACTAAAATAAAATAAAATAAATAACTCGAAAATAGGAGCCCTTAGGAGTTGTTTGCTTTTATTCGCAGCTGATGATGCATATAATGCATTCGAAAATAGTTGAGAGCCTCACTCACAAAATATAATATAATTATAAATGACGGGCAATTATAAAAATCAGTTCAGAAGGTATTTCTTGATAATACGGCGATTAACAACTTTTCTGCGAATGGCAGATTCATTTTTGGCAATTAACAATTTTGACAAGTGCGAAAATCGGACCTGGCGTTATGAAGAATTCAAGTTTATTTTATAAAAACAAATGAGCAACCACAATTTCGGGAAAAGGGTATAAATATTCCAGTCTTATTGCGTTTTTTGAGTTCGTGAATGAATTCAAAAAAATGAACAAACGCAATTACGGGAAATGTGCGAAAATTGCTTTTTTGGTTGTAATTTTGAGTTCCCGGGTAAATTCTAGTCTGAATTGGTGGGTCGTACCATGGGTCTATCTTGATTGGTTTGCGAGATATTACCATTAAAGACAAATGAAAAAACTCGTAAACCGCTGGCTCGTACTGAACCCATGATGTGACCCATCAACTCAGGCTAGAATTTACTCAGGAATTCAAAAATGTCATTGTATATAAAACACACCAATAAAAAATATAACTACGATATTCAATTGTTTCAATTTCGTTTGTAAATGGCGCCTGATGTTTTAAGTACAAAGTTTTTTAATCTCGAACCGAACAGAAAAATGAAGGGAACACACTCAACGTTTCGCTACAGATTTATAGCTTCGTCAGGAGATTAAAAAACTTTGTACTTACAATTTTCATCGGACAAGAACCAACTTAAATTCCTGATGTTTTAGTTATGAATATGTATAACGTTAACAGCTGATCGCATTATACTTTTATAATTTAGGTTTTGTACTGTTTATTTACTTAACGCCTTTGCCATTTCCGAATTGTTAGTTTTTTAGTCATTGAAAAAAATTCTTCTCTAAACAAAAGCGAATCGAGCCTATATTACGTCACTTTCGCTTGCCAACGTTTGTAAAGTATATTATCTAAGTATTCTATATTATTTTCTTCTTTTGATTTCATTTTTAAAACGCGCTCATTACAATTAACGTTTGTTCATTTACCATTCGCTATTCAAGTGTTTCTTTTTTCTCAATTAATAAATATTTTGCTTTGTGTTTCATCTGTCTTTTTTTTCACTGTATTTAGGAGTTTTGAATTTTCAAAATTCTGACGCACATTAAAAAAAAAAAAATTCCAGGTTGTCTTTTCTTGATTGGGTTTGAAAGCACGTGCATAGTAATTATTCATTTTTGCTACATTTATTTATTAGTGGTTTATAATTCAATTGTTTTTTTTTTCACAAGTTATTGGTCATTCAATTGTTTTTTTTTTTAATAAATAAAAATTGTGTAAAAGTGAAATAAAAAAACATGATTGGATCCTATTAAACTGTGTATAATTACTCATACATTTTTTGTTTCCTTTGTACTACTTCGTTATTCAACTGTTTTTTTTTCTCATAACAGTTTGTGCTTTCCAATTTGTACATCACAAATAATTTTCTTAGCTTTTGATTTTTGTCAACCTTATTTAAATCTTAAATAGAAAAAAAGAGGATTGTTGTATTACTTAAAAATAATTCTTCTTGCTGTATTTTTTCTTTTTCTAATTTGCCTTTACGTTCTAATTCTCTATTTCAGTTGCAATTTTTATAGTAGAAACGTGTTGGGCTCAACTTATGGTAATATATTACTAATTATAGGAGCCTAAGCTTGTCACAACTATTAAAATCACCCTGTACAACAAACATTTTTTTTTCAATTCCACTAATTTTTTATTTTAACAAAATCAACGCAAGTAGAATAGCACGTAAAGAGCATGAACAGATTGAATTAGAGAAGGAAATGAATGATGAAGGATGTGAAAATATTTTCGCGTTAAAAGGAATAAATTAGATGTGCATTAAAACAAGTAATAAGCAATATCAATAAGCAAATATATTTTGAACAAAACAAAATATCTTGAACAATGTTGTTTTTGACTAAAACGAAAGACTTGTATCGGTATAGTAACTGTCGAAGTTATTGATGACCATAAACATTCTGATGTCCCTGCCTAATGAAGAGGCTCTCAACTTGTTACTGTCTTCAGTTTTATCTTTCAAATTTGTTGCAAGAATATTTGTTTCCACCTACGTCTTTACAGAAGGCACTATTCAGTAATATCCAAACATTTTTAGCACAATCAGTATCCCAGTTTTCTTTTTAAAATATCAGCGTAAGCCGAAAATACCACCAGTCTTTTGCTTTCCTTTACTCAAGCTGAGTTTGGCACGTTATATCGGCGTCACCCGGTATGTACTACTCACGTGGTTTCACAACTATTTCTGAAGACACTATATGATGCACAAAGGCAATATTTGTTTTGGAGAACTAACAAAAACACTAAAAGAGGATGTTTGAAGTAAATAAAATTAATATTTTAATATTGTATTTGATTTTTTTTATTGGAAATTTTGACAGTATAAGTAATTATAATTTTTTTACAATTTTCTGGCAAAATATTATTTATCAGTTACTATGTTCTGTTTTTTTTATTTCGGAGGAGTGCTTTGAAATTTTGGCGCTAAAAACGAGCTTTGTCATTGGTCAATTCCGGCCATCTACCAATGACAAAGCTCGATTTAAGCGCCAAAATTTCAAAGCCCTCCTTCGAAATAAAAAAAAGAGTATAACACCGTGGATAACCCACTATTATAAGTAATTATAATAATCAATCGAATAACTGTAATGGTAAAATTAATGAACGTGCGTTTGAAAGTCCCGAGAAAGTCTTCGAACGCACAACGAAACGCCGAAACATTTATTAATTTTACTAATGTCCGATTGATTATTGCAATGAATTTTTTTAAATTAATCCAAAAAAAGACTTCGAATTAAAAGTAAATTGTTTTATTTACAACGGCATTCATCAGGCATACAATTATTTAAATTTTTTGGTCGACTAATTCAGTTGCTCTAAATCTACCACCATTCGGCGCTCTTGACGATGGCGGGGGCTGCTCCGTGAACAAGGGGGGCGGACACAACGGGGGCGGCGTAAGCCGAAATTACGGGTGCCGGGTGAGCAGAGTAAGCCGACACGACAGCAGGGGCATGAGCAGAGTAAGCCGATACGACAGCAGGGGCATGAGCAGAGTACGTCGATACTACAGCTGGGGCAGCTGCGTAGGTTGACACGACGGGGGCGGCAAGCGCAGCGCTGTGCACGACGGAGCTGCTGGTGTGGCTGATGGTGGTAGGTACGGATCCGACGACGGCGCTCGCAGCAACGACAGGGGCGGCCTTAACAATCGGTGCAGCGGCTACAAGAGGGGCGGCTTTCAGTATCGGAGCGGCGGCGACGAGAGGGGCGGCTTTCACAACGGGAGCAGCGACGAGTGGGGCGGCGATGGCGGCGCTGTGGACCACAGAGCTGCTGGTGTGACTGACGGACGCCGGGACGCTACCGACGACTGCCGAATAAGTGGCCACCGGAGCGATGTCGTGGCCGATGCTGGGAGCGGCAGCGGCGAAAGCCAAGAGAGCAGACAACACCACCAATTGGAACATCTTGAGCAGGTCTGTGTTGCTTTGTCGACTGAAGTAGACTACGAATTTCGGCTTGGAAATTCGCATTTTTATATCGGGCGGCGGTCCTCCCAAGAACCGGTAGACCTTGCCGCCGATGGTGGCGGATGTGTACGCAGAAGAATTTTCGTGCTTATTCTTTTAATGAGATCGATCCATACGTAATTAATAATTTTGTTGATCTCGTTTGTTTGACTTCCGGTATTAGTGCGAACTAAGTAATTAGATTTTAATAAATTGCGATTAGGTACTTAGACATTCAAGGATGAATCAATGAACTTCACCTTGCGTTGAGTATTACCCGCGAAATTCGCAACACCTGGTTGGTTAAGTAGTGATCTTGAACTGACCGGGTGATTACCTGATGTGATTACTTTCACTGAAATTGCATTGCATCTCGTGCTTCAGCTTTATTTAATTGTTTAAGTTAACTGTGCGTTGCCGTGTCCAAGAAAAACGAGCTTAGGGTTAAATATTCAACCCTCATTTTCACGAAAAAAAAAAATTATTTACATTTGACTTTTTTTAGTCTACTGCATGAGAATTGCTTAGTTAATAGGAGTAGAACTGGATCTTTTCATCTATCGCAACAAACAGAAAAAAAATGTCTAAATACTCCTTCAGAAATAGTCGAGAGCCACGTGACCTAAGTAAAAAATGCGATGCTATTGGAGCAAATTAATTAGTATAATTAATAAAATGGTATAACTTTTATGCTCTTATTGTCAGGTCACTTTGCTGCTTTTATCTCTATTTATTAATTTATTTTTTTTGTACGTAATGCTGTCGTGGTTAACTTCTTGTAAAAGTGACATCCTCGTGGAGCCTGACATTTCATATTTCGTGAAAGTTTTTTTAATTTTTTTGTAAATATTCAGGGTGCTTGCAACGAATTAACTAAAACATCCGTTGACTAAGAATTACCTCAAAAACTCTAACAATGAAATGCTATATTTATCTCCCATCAATTTTCAAACACCCTGTATATTCTAGATTTCACAATTCTCAAGAAAGTCGGTAATATTCAGAACACGTTTTATTTTTGAACGTAACATAATTAGGATAAGGATTAGGTGGCGACGTATAACTTTTTTTATAGACAAAAACCCACTTCATTATTTAGAATTATTATTTTTATTATTAATATTATCGCACAACGCAAATAACTGGCCTATGCTTATTATTTTTAATTTTATATTCTGCCCCCTTACTTGTCTAAGCAGTTTTATTAAACTTTTTTTAATTAAGAAATCTGCCCATTTTTTACAAAATAATAAAATTGTGATAAAAAGCTGAAATCCGTCAGAATTCCAGGATTTGTTTTTCGATTTTAACATTCGACACTTTTAAAATTATCGTCGACTTTCACAAGAAACAACATGTGCGTTAAAACTGTATTTCGCAAGGGATTTAAGTTTATAATATATGTACAACGCCCCTTCCTTTTCATATCGTTAATTTTAAATGAGCTTTTATACTCTCGTTATTCTTAAAGAAATTGTTTCTTTTTTTACTTTTGAACACTTTTTCGATTACTTTTTTTTTATTACAGTGGACGTTTTGTAAATAAATAGAAACTTGTTGGAAGACATCCGAACAAAAACCTTTTCTTAAACAAAGGGTCGACGAAAATTTCAAAAAACAAATATTAAAAAGTGTCGACGGACATATAGAGGTTCGATTTGGAGGAAGGGGGGTCAAAGAACCTGTAGAGGTCATTTAGGGGTCGACAGAGCTGTAGTTATAGCATCTAAAAATGTAATATCATTTTTTCCACTTCATACCCCCTTTCGACTATCGTTCGATTTCGTTGAAAAAAAAAATGAAACAAGACTATTAATGAGAACGTGAACGACGAAATACTTATTATTTAAAATTCGATAAAAATAGTTTTCATGTGGGCCAAGAGATGGCGTTCTAAATGATTCTGCAGGGTCCTGATTTTATTTTGAAAAAAAAAAAAGAAAACTTACCGAGGACATTAAGACGAAAATCGCGTTTTCGAAACTCGATTTTTCGTAAATGAAAATAAATGAGTGAAGAGATGGCGCTCTAAATAACTCTCCACATTCTCCAAGGCGCAGCGCATTTAGTTTAGTTTTAACCTTCGATTTCCTTAAAATAAATGCAAGGGCAGAAGGTGAAGTTATTATTGCTTCGAATGTCAACGTGAATAGAATATCTTGCTTGCGATTTGAAATCAGAATGAAATAGTTTTCATTTTTGGTCAAGAGATGACGCTCCTAATAATTAGTTCATCAGCGTAAAGATGAAAGGTTGTCACAGCAGTTATACTTTACTCGGGAGATGGCGCTTAAAACATTCCTCTCTTGCACGATTTTATATTTTCAAATTTAATTATTTTAAAATCAAAATTACTGCGAAGGCAGGGTATGACTGAGAATGTCAGCGTTGAAGATGACATACTGTTACAGGAAATTCGATTCAAAACATCGTTCTTCTGCTTGGGCAATAGATGGCGCTTTCTGGAACGACGTGATTTTATTACTTTCCTGTAGTTTTTCTTTCTTGGAAATGATACTGTTTAAACACGACTTGACAAATGACACTTAAAAATTTTGAAAGTTTTCAGATTTGACGAGCTCGAAATTGTTGTAAAATTTGCGAAATTGTTTCAAATAGTACCTTTTCGAAGAAAGGGAAAATTACAGGAAGCTGTAAATGTCTGCGATTTTTGGTTTTCGAATGTAGAAGGCGGGGAGGTGGATGTTTTGCTGAGAACGTAGCGTGAAAATAAAAGGCTGTTGTAGGAAATATAGGAATTAAAGTAGTTTTCACTTTTGAACAACAGATGGGGCTCTCAATGACTTTCACATGGAGACCATAACCTAATTGTTCATTTCTTAATTGGCTCACAGATGACACTTATTGATGTCCACTACAACTGATTAAGTTGATTTTTTTTATCGAGTAATTTATTGTTAATTTTTATTGCGATTCTAGAAATCCGCAATTACTGGTAAATGAAAACTTTCCGGAAACGTCCCAAAATGGCAAGAGAATTTGAAACTCCGATAATTTTTGTCCTAAATCGAAGAAATTTTCTTTTAGAAAAGAATCTAAATTCAATGTTATTCCTACACACATCATTTTAAAGCTACAGCCTTATAGCGACAATTACCCAAACTTGAAATGAGGAAGGAAGGGGGTCGACGGAGCCTTACTTTTCTTCAAAGGGGATAATACTTAAAAAAAAAGTCTGGGAATCCCCGTCTTAAACAAAGCGAATTAAAACTTCCGTTTTGTAAAAGTAGAAAAAGAAGTTTCGTAGAAAGTAGTGAAATGGAATTAAATTTTTTGAAATCGAGGAAATGTGAAAGAAAAACAATGAATCTCAAGAAGTACACCTACAGATTGGACCAGAAAGTAACTAAGCATTCTCAACAATGCGTGCGATAAAGAACGCATTATAAAAACAAAAAAGATGACTAGTCACGGCCATGTTGAGGGTGTCACCAGTCGGGAGGGCGACAGTACTCCGTGAACCAAGGAGAGATGCGTTCGTAACGGATAGACAATTTTAAGAATTTTATATTAAATATACTCATTGAAATAATTTCTTGTAAAAATAAAATTATTATTTTTAAGACCACGCAAAAACAAATGATGAGTGACAGATGGGCGATTGGAGATGAGCCTTTCGGCCGTTTAATAACGAAAGTGGTTTATCTGCAAGTATGTGTTGATTTTCTAATTTACACTTTAGTTCACAGAATAAAATTGCTTTGATTATTCGTAAAATAGACAAAACTGTCTTTCATGTAAAAAAAAGTTCTCTTGGTAAAGTCGAGGTTCTTTTTTTATAATACATTATCCACCAATTATGTCAAGCTGTGACGATGCATAATCACCACAATAACATGCATGTTATTACCGAGCAATTATGATGTCGCGTTTCGCGACAATTAATTTGTTTATGTGAACGAATCGATTTTAATTAAGCCGCCCATCACCGCCCGTTTACATTATCATAACATTAAAATTTCTGTTGCAACTCGATCAGGCTATTACGTGAATTATCGCCTTATTAACAAGCAATTAGCATTTTCGGCAGTCATTCGGCTCGTTTGCATTTTGAATGCCAACGACAGAGACGTCGCCGAGTCGGGGAGCTTATGCCGCGAAAAGCCATCAAGATAGGCCAAGACAATTTCGGCAGGACGAGAATCCACCTGGAATACCTTGCCCCAGCCACACCCGGCCCATATATAAATCCTGCAAATGCATCTTGCGGGCCAGTCCAAACAATCTGTAGTCAGCACAGACCTCGCAAGATGCTCAAATTGGTGGTGTTGTCCGCGCTCTTGGCGTTTGCCTCAGCCAAACCTAGTGTGACCCATGGGGATGTTGCAATTGCGGCAGCCCCCGCCGTTGCCTTAGCGGCCGCCCCTGCAGTCGCCGTGCCATCCGCTGTTAGCTACCAGACCAGGACTGACATCATCAGCAAACCCGTGGTAGAAACCGTGGTTGCGCAAGCTCCGATCGTCACTGTAACCGCCGCCCCCTTGGTCGCCGCTCCCTTGATTTCCACGCTTCCAATCACGAAGAAAGTGGAAGTCGCTGAGAAGATCGCCGTCGCCGCTCCGGTTGAGAAACTCGTCAAGGCCGAAGAGATTGTTCCGGTCGCTGAAGTCGCCCCGAAGGTGGCTGTTAAGACAGTTGAAACAGTCGTCAACCCCGCCGTTGTCAAATCAGTCGTTTCAGCCCCAGCACTTGCATACGCCGCCGCCCCAGCTTTGGCCTACACAGCCCCAGTCGTCACCAGCTATTCAGCCCCCGCTGTGATTAGCGCCTACACCTCACCGGCCATTGTCAAATCTTCGTACGTCGCCCCTGCCCTTCCCTATTCCGCCCCTGCTCTTGCCTATTCCGCCCCGGCAACTACACTCATCAAGAGCGCCCCCGCAGCCCTTGCGTACACCGCCCCTACTACTACACTCATCAAGAGCGCAATCGCCGCCGCACCTGCAGCCGTTGCGTACGCCGCCCCAGCTCCTACACTCATCAAGAGCGCAATTGCGGCCCCCCTTGCGTATTCCGCCCCCGGACTCGCCATACCCACCGGAATCTCGACCACCGAAGTCAGGACTAACGGTATCATCACAGAAACGAAATCCAGCGAATGGTGAAAGACGGAAGAGATAAAATCCAAAAAAAAATAAATAAAAATACAAAATAAATGAATTTGTACCATTATGCATTTAAATTCTTAAATAAAACAGTTACATATTTTGCGTGTTAATGAATTTCGTTAATACGTTTAAACGGAAGAGGGGAATGTTGCTGTTGTGGTTCTGTTGAGGATTCACTGACATGCCTTTAAATAAAAAAATTTAAAAACTGTAAGGATAAATGTGAAAATTGCAATTAATAAATATTAGAAATCGTTTGAGCTAAAAATACGATGCATTTTTTGTTAACCTGTTAATAATTGGCTGCAATAACAAATAACTCTTTTCATAAATATGGCAGTCGTGCAAAAATATGATTTCTAGCGTTGAATAACATTTTATTCAACCCAATCGGTGGCATCGATCAATCATCGAAGTCATCGCTTTAAATCACTTTTTGTTGAGGTTCTTCAATGTAAAAAAATCAAGAAAACATTCCTTATTACTCGTTGACACAAAAAAAATGCAATCTTCTGATTCAAGCAACTTAAACCATTTTAATAATAAAATAAAAACTTCTTGCATATTTTCAAAATACTCGAATTTTTTTCTTTCGATATTTCTTGAAGATTTCGAGTGAAAAGCATCTTCGCCATTACTACGTTTTCCTTTGCCTTTGGCGAACCTGAAAATAGTTGAAATGAAAGGATGTTTTCTGATAAAACAAGTCTACATATTGTGTCAGCAAGAAAGGCATTTCTGTAGACTATTTTTTACAAGAACAGGCAAAGTGTAAATGTGAAAAATCACGAATTAAAAAATTAATAATTCAAGGTGCAGAAGTTTCTAAATGAAGCGAACGTGATCAAATCAAAACTCGAGAACTAAACAAAAATAACTAAAACAGACAGATAATATCTATTGAAATCTAAATTAAAAAAAATGTAAGCAAAATCAAGGCTAAAAACTTTCATTGAGCAGCCACGGAGTCTTGATGATTAGGCCGTGTTAAGAAACACAAAAAAAGACGATTTTGTTAAAAAAAAACGTTTTGTGGAACGGGGATGTTAATTCCTTCATTATCACATTTTTTAAATAAAAAAACTGACAAACTGCCAAATCAAGTACCGACTTATCAATCTTATAATTGAAAATACTTGGAACACAGATTTGTGGTTTACTTCACTCTATTAAATGTAGATTATAGATATTTATATTGATTTTGATTGTTCTTCGCCACTGATGCATTAAAAGTAGATTATTAAAACAGAAAAAGAATTAAAAAAAAATTTAGTTCAAATTTTTACATTCGTTCTCAAACTGCTGAATAAAATGTTCAAACCAAGTTGAATTATGGAATGTTTGAAAAGTACAGAAAACCTAAAAGTCGGTGTTATTTCACTTTAAACGTCAAGAAAAAAAAAATTTTCTTTTAACAGAATTCACAAAATAGATAAAACTGACAGAAATCTCAAATATTCCCGAAAATAAATGTTTTCATTTCCTTCAAAAATCTCTAGTTTGACACACACATTCAGATGAATTATATTTAATTCAATAATTATTTATTAAAAGAACCTAACATGAACGAAAGTAATCGAATTGAATGATTCAAAGTTAAGTTTGAAAATGTCAAAACTAAATTCGGACGAATCGAAATCTGGCTTGGAAGATTCAAATCAGATGGAAACAAGATTCAATTTAAACGCATCAAAATCAGATTCAGACATCGCAAAAAATTCTAGCAATTCAAATCAGACAAATAAAAATCAAAATTGAAAGATTTGGATGAATTTGGACAAATCAAAATCGAATTCGTAAAAGTCAAAATCAAGTAAATGATTTTAAGGAATCTGTCTTGGGCAAAATGAAATATGAGCAAACGAGATTTGGATGAATCAAAATCAAATTTAAAGAATTTAGGATTTGGACGAATTCAATCGAATCGAGCTCCCAATTCTGATCAATAAAATTCGATCGAATTAGATCTAGATAAACAAAAATTTGTTTTGAATGAACCAAAATCAGATTTGGGCTAATCAAAATCGAATTCGAAAATCATCAAAATCCATCTTGGACAAAACAAAATGAATGAAATTTGAGCAAGCGAGTTTTGGACGAATCAAAATCAAATTTAAAGAATTTAAATCCGGAAGAAACAGAATTGGATTTGACCGAATTTAATTAAATCGAATTCCGACGAAAGAATCGAACTTAAAAAAGCAAAAAAAATTGAATCCATCAAATTCAAGCGCATCAAAATTGATGCATTTTTGCCGATCTGATTTAGAAGGTTGGTTCTGAATCTGATTCTGCCTGTTTCCATTCAACACTGATTCGTCCAAATCCAATTTTGGTTCATCCAAATTCGATTTAGTTTTGTACTTCTTTCGATTCCGATTTATTCGATTAATCTTCGAAATTTAATTCTTTTAAACTTGAGACTTCGGAGACAGATTCCTTCCATTGAATCTTATTCGTCCAAACCTAATTCGTCCAAATTAAATTTGGCTTCAACCAAAGCACATTCTTTAGAAGAATCAGATTCGGATTCATTTGAATCTGATCCCGTCTCCTTCAAATTCGATCCAGATTAATCCAAATCGGATTTTGTTTTATTCGAGTCTGATTGAGGTTGTCGCGTTTGATTCTTTCGAACTTGATTTTGATTCGATTGAATTTTGAGTCATCCAAATTCAATTTGGATTTATACAGAGCTGTTTGTACTTCTTTCGATTCCGATTTATTCGCTAAATCCTCGAAATTGACTTCGCCCAAACCTGATTTGTCCAAATTCAATTTGACTTCAACTAAAGAACATTTTTTAGAAGAATCAGATTTGGATTCATTTAAAATCTGACCTTGTCCCTTTCAAATTCGATCCAGATTAATCCAAATCGGATTTTGTTTTATTCGAGTCTCAATGAAATTGCCTCGTTTGATTCTTTTCGACTTGCCTGACTTTGATTCGTCTGAACTTAACGGATTTCTCAAATTAAATTTTGTTTTTTTCCAAACGTGATTAGTTCAAATTCAACTGAACTTCATCTAAACCAAATTTGGATTCGTTGGAATCGAATTCAAACCGGATTTTGTTTTATTTGAGTTCGATTGAGATCGATTTCGAACTTGATTTTGATTCGTTTGAATTGGACTGCTTCTAGTTTCGATTTTCTCAAATTAAATTTGGTTTTATTCCATATCTAATTCGTTCAAATTCACCTGAACTACATCTAAAGCAAATTTGGACTCGTTGGAATCTGATCCAAATCTCGGATTTTGTTTTATTTGAGTCTGTTTGAGATTGATTTCGAACTTGATTTTGATTCGTTTGAACATGACTAATTCTAGATTCGATTTTCTCAAATTAAATTCGGTTTTTTTCCCAACCTAATTCGTTCAAATTCAACTTCACTTCATCCAAAGCATCAGATTTCGATTCCTTGGAATTTGATTCCACTTCTTTCTAAATTGATTTTGAATAATACAAATATGATTCTCAAGCGGTCACATTCAATCTCAGTTCCTCCTGATCTGATTCTTACAAACCAAATTTCAATTATTCTTTCCACTCAGAGATTGATTCTCCCAAATTCGATTTCCGTTCATTCAAGTCAAATTCTTTCAAATCAGGTTTTGATCCGTTTGAAGTGTTTTCGAGCTTGATTCGTCCAGGCGTGTACATGGTCTATTTAAATACAATTTTATTTAAAATGCTGGTTTGGGCAAATCAAACTTGGATGCACCGAAATTAAACAACTGCGATCGATGGGTGTCGATCAAACCAACAGTTTACAGATTTGTTCGGAATTCTTGATTGTCTAGTGTTATGGCTAAAGGGCAAATGAGAAAATGGCGCGAAATTTGTTCTATTCCGCTGTCAACAGTAATATTCTATTCGTCGAAACTGTATTTACATTATAAGATTCGTCGTAGTGCAAGGCGTGATTTTACAGCGTTAATCATTTCCCACGGTCTCGTTCTGTTTATTTCGCAACTCGCAGACGCTTTTTTTAATGCACTTCAGGGACGCTCTTGCTTTAAATTTTATAGCTCATAAAATTTAAAGCAAGAGCGTCCCTGCAATGCATTAAAAAAAGCGTCTGCGAGTTGCGAACAAAATAGATCGAGATCGCGGGAAATGATTAACGCTGTAAAATCACGCCTTGCACTACTACTTCGCTACTTTCTATTCACTGTAACTGAACTTTTGAACCTTCTCTCTCAATGAATTTTATTCGACGCTACCCTTACAAAGAGGAAAGTAAATTAATTATTGGCAAGAAACCTTCAGGACCTCGATTCACTACCACCTATAAACAAAAACTGTGTAATTTCGAGATGATTAAAACACTTCTTGCAAGGTCGTATTTTACGATTGTCAGACGCTTATTTACGGCCCTTACTTTCAGTACGTTGCTTACTACTCTCTTTGTTTTGTCTGCTCGCCTCGTCCTTGCCTTCGCATTTTCCGCCGCATTTGCCAAATAATTAAAAGATCGCCCATTAACTTTGATTTATATGCAACGCTCGACTTACAGCGACGGTTACTTCTATTTTTATAAGAGCGCGCGCGCCGCACCAAGAAGTTATCCTTGTAATCGAAGAACTAGATTAATTATTTTAGACTTATGTATAAGTACGTTCTCTGGTAGAATTCGTGGGCTAATTAATTTTTGATTTTTCAGTTGACGCCGCCCACGTTGCAACTACTTTTGCAAAAACCTACATAATATTCGAATGTGTTAAGATGATGGTGGTGTCAACAACCGGATGATTGGCTCTCACTATAATAGTGGCCTTTACCTTGAATTTGGTAGGTACGTAACATCTCCATTCATCTTTCTTTGAGAGATTTTATTATTACGCTCACCAAAAGCGATTCGTTCCGTGTTTGTTTGTTTGTGCTTCTGTGCCGTCTCAAACCGGATCTGGCTCTTGCAAGGCGTCGTCTTTAAAAATGACCGCGGTAGTCGGTACAAGAGCAGGATTTGCTTAAACTTTATTCAAATCTGTTAACCTACACGTTTTTTTTACGTTCGTTCAATGGGCGTCACGCTTTAAATATCAAGAGCAAAACGGTGGCGAGGCGAGACCAACTTTGGGTGGAGTCCGCAAGGCCACGGACAAGAACAAGAACGTACGAATTTCGCATAATTTTTTTTTTCCTGTCATCAACAAGAAATTTATTATTTCAACTTAATTCAGAAATAACAATACTTTTTCAACGACATCGCCCGACGCCAATAGCCCCAACAATACACTTGCGAAACCCAAGGCGATTCCACTCTGCAAAAAAGTCGTCGAAATTTCCGCAAGCCGGTTCAAACTTCTGAGAGCGACCTCGTCTTCTGATCTGCGAAGAAAATTCCTGGAATTCTTCAGAAATCCGTATAAAACCTCGTCGGCATACGCGTTGGCGAAAGTCAAATAGGCTATCACGCGTTCAAAAAAAAGGTTATTGGCGTAAACCAACACGTCCAAAACTGTATCGCTCGTAGGCCAGTCCAGATAAAACCCCGTTATTCTTTGGGTTAAATTCCTGCACGTTTCGTCAACTGTGGCGATGAGCAAGAGGACGGCGTTCGAAAAATTTTGATTTGCAACAGCAAACGACAACGAAGTTTTATTAACTTTGTACAGCAGAGATAAATGGGAGGTCGAAATCAAATTTGATCCGTTGAACGCCAAGGATGAATTGAATTTTGGGCCATCCAAGCTTGATTCGCCCAAATTAGAGTTGTTCGAATCTGATTCGTCAAAATTCGGTTTTGATTCATCTGAATCCTCCAAATTAAATTCAGTTTCTTTAAATTCATCATCCAACTTTGATTCGTCCAAATCGATCTTCCAATCTGGTTCGCCAAAATTCGACTTTGATTCGTTTGAATTAGGCTGTGATTCGTTCCAGTTGAATTTTGCTTCCTCCAAGTTCGATGCTTCCTTCGAATCGGTACTCGCTTCAGTCAAATCGAATTTCGTTTTGGATTCGTTCAAATCCAAGTCTACTTTCGTTGTCCGATCCGAATCTGATTCCTGTAAATTCGATTTCGATTCGCCCGAATTTAATTCTGATCCTTCGGAACCGGATTTTGATTCGTCCAAATCTGGTTCGCTCAGATTTGATGATTTAACTAGATCCAAGTCATATTTTGATTCGTTTGAATCTTTTGATTCGTCTAAGTCCAATTTTGATTCATCCGGATTTGATTGTCCTTCTTTAGGTTTCGGTTCACCCGAATTCTGCAAATTTGATTCTTTCGAACTTGATTTCGATTCGTCCGAATTTAATTCCGATTCTTCTGAACTGAATTTCGATTCGTCCAGCTCCGGCTTGTTTAAATATGATGATTTCGTTACATCCGAGTCAGATTTTGATTCGTTTGAAGCTGATTCTGAATCTTCCGAATTCCCTTTTGATTTACCCGAGTGTGATTGTGTCTCCTTAGATTCCGATTCACCCGAATCCCCCAAATTTGTTTCCACCGAACTTAAATTTGATTCGTCCGAATTTAATTCCGATTCTTCTGAAATGAATTTCGATTCGTCCAGCTCCGGCTTGTTCAAATTTGATGATTTCGTTACATCTGAGTCAGATTTTGATTCTTTTGAAGCTGATTCTGAATCTTCCGAATTCCCTTTTGATTTACCCGAGTGTGATTGTGCCTCTTTAGATTTCGATTCACCCGAGTCCTCCAAATTTGATCCTTCCGAACTTGATTTTGATTCGTTCGAATTTAATTCTGATTCTTCTGATTTGAATTTTGATTCGTCCGACTTCGGTTTACTGACGTTTGATTTCGTTACGCCGAAGTCATATTTCGATTCATTTGACACTGATTCTGTTTCTTTTGAATCGAAGTCATAGTTCGATTCATTTGACTCTGTTTCCGTTCCTTTTGAATTCGATGTTGACTCCGAGTCCAATTTTGGTTCATCCAAAATCGATTTTGATTCGTCTGGATCTGATAAGGTTCCTTTCGATTTCGATTCATCCAAACCCTCCAAATTTGCTTCATTCGAATTTGATTTTGATTCGTCTGAAACAGACGTTTCTAAACTCGATCCTTTCAAATTAAATTTTGTTTGGTCTAAACCTAATCCGGCAGAATTTAATTTTGCTTTGTCCGAATCAAATTTGTTTTTGTTTGGATCTGAGTTTGTCTCCCTCGAATTCGATTTTGATTCATCCAAATCCGTTCTGGGTTCATCTAAACTTAATTTTGTTTTATCATCCGACCCCAATTGTGTGGATTCTTTTGATTTCGATTCATCCGATTCCTTCAAATTTGATTCTTTCGAATTTAACTTTGATTTGTTGGAGCCTGGTTGTTTTAGATTTAATTCATTCAAATTGAATTTTATCTTATGCGAACCTGAAGCGCCTAAATTCAATTTCGCTTTGTCCAAAACAGATTCGTTAAAATCGGATGTAGATTCGTTTGAATCTGATTCTGCCTCTTTCGAATTCGATTCTTTTTCCGAAGTCGATTCGCCCGAATCCTCCAAATTTGATTCTGATTCCTCTGTATCCGACGCTTCGAACTCCGATTCTTTCAAACTGAATTTTGTTTTCTCTAAATCGGAATAGCGCAGATTCAGCTTCGTTTTACTCAAAACGGATTTGGATTCGTTTGAATCTGATTCGGTTTCTTTCGAACGCAATTTTGAATTAGCCAAATCCAATCCTGATTTCCTCAAGACCTCTGTATCTGATTCCGACTCTATTGATTCATCCGATTCCGACTCATCTTCACTTTGAATCCAACTTTGCACTCGTCCTTTCAGAATGACGTGCCCCTCAGGAAATTTTGTTCTTTCTTCGCTTTCCAATGGAAGACAAACCGCTATGAGCTGCGTTAATAAAAATAAAAATTTTTTTTCTTTTAATTATAAAGGTGTTAAGACAGTCACTTACGCTCACAAAACAAACGAACCAAAGCATGATTGCACAGATCTTTTTGCAGATTGAAGCGTGTAAATAAGGCGCTGTGGAAAGGCCGTTATCGAGAACTAAAATTACGTCACAAGTAAAGTTTGATAAGGACAATGACAAACAAGGCTCTTTCCACCCAAAATTTATGACGTGTTTGTTTGCGTGTGTGTTCCAAAATGTTGATAAACTGTTACGCGACGTGTTCTCATTTTATCTCGTTCGATCCAAATTCCTAAATTCAAACGCTTTAAATAAAGCAAACCAGAAAACTATTTATTGTAAAAATCAAAATCAAAAACGCCAGTACAATTTCTTTTTCAAATTTCTAAGAATAAATGAAGAACTTAAAACGAGTGTTTTCGTCAAGTCTACACTTATCCAAATGATAATTCAAGGGCATTCACGGCGTTAACAAGGAGCTCGTGATGGCCAAGGTAGAGTTGTCTGGCGTACGCCTTGAAGATCTCCGCCAAAAATCGATTATCCGGATACAATTTCTGCGCGATTTCCCCCAAGATATTATAAACGGCGCCATCTACGACAGCAACGTCGATTTTCATAGACTTACCCCCTTGAACTTTAAACAGGGGCAAACCAACTTGCTTGTTCAATTCTTTAGATAGGGAAGGTATTTGAAGTTGTATGAAATGAGCGACTAAAGGTAACTGGGCTTCCGGAATTTTAAAATATTGCCGCAGAATTTCGACGATCACCTGCGACGGGGATTTCCCCTGAAGACCGGACAAAGTCTCCAAATTGGCACTCCTCAAGGCAACCTCTAAATGCCGCCGGATCAAATCGTTTTCGCTCCTCTTTCGCCTAACGTTAACGTCTTTCTTTTGCGTCAGCTCTTCGAATCCCATCGAGACATCCCTTTTTTGCCTAGACGCATCCAGCCCCACCACCGTGAGCGTTTCATTTTGATCGGCAAAATCAATACCCTCCAAATCCAACTCGCCTTCAATTCGCAACCCAAATAAACCCATTTGCAGAATAGTTTGGATGATCGCTCTAATTTGTTCTGGAAGGTACGGTAGGATGACGTTGACGGCGACTGAGATTACTGAAGAGGGTAGAGCTCTGTTCTTGTAGACGTAATCGGCTATCAGAATTGTTGTCGACAGTGAATTATCGCTGACGCCGAAGGCCGTCAATAGCGTGAGCGGGTTGAAATTCAACGCATTGAAAAGGGTCTTGACTGGCGTCCAGAGCGCGCCGTAAACAGGAATGGATTCCGCCAACTCTGAAATGTCGTCGTCCAAGAGCACCAGCTCGTTGCAAAGATTTTGGTATCCCATTTGGCACTTGTTCGTGTTGGGGTTGAAGCCATACTCCGCCTGGCAGAGTTTCACCACCGCCACGGAATTTTCGCAAGCGTAATAACTCTGGCAGCTTCTTGGATTGGCTAGAAGTGAGCCATCGGCGGTCGATTTGCAGATGCTTTCGCACGCTTTCGTTTGCAAGTTAAATTGTTCGGATTCCGCACAGGCGGATAGGCTTAGAGCACCGGCTTCGCACTGATAGTAAAGGGATGGGTCGCCAGGGTACGTCGAGACGGAATTCACGAGTGTACACGGGGGTACTTTGACGCAATCGCGGTCACTCAACTGGTAAATGCACTTGCCCCATGCTTGCTTGTAAACATAGTTGTCTGGGCAGGTTGATTCTTCGGAGACATCATTGGAGCATTGGTAATAGAAGGAACAGTCGGTGAGGTCGGGGAAAATGCCGTCTCTTAGGCAACTGTAAAAGGATAAGGCAGTGCAGTTGCCTGGAAGGACGTTGGTGCATGTGTTGGTTGATGGATCACAGTAGGGGGTGTGTCCACTGATGCTACTGCAAGTCGTATTGCTCCAGTGGACGAGGATGAAGAAATCCAAACAATACTTTTGTGTGTAACAATCCAGACACGTAGTGCCTGCGAACTCGCAGTTGGGGTAGTAAAAGTCTGCTTTGATGGAAATGCAGAAGATCTGAAACATACATAACTTAAGGCATTGGTTTCAAAAAAATAGACTTAGTTTAGACTTGAAAGCGATACTCACCTGAATTAAAACTATTATAAAAGCCTTCATTTTTCACATGAACTGTTAACATCTACCGCAACATTAGTTTTCAAGCAGAATTTCTAATATAATTTATATTATCTTATGACGGTGTAAATCTTTGTTCTCTTATCAGAGCGCTCGCAATATTTACCAAAACGTCAGTTTTTTAGCAGTAAAAACACCTACATACGTCTTACCAAATACACTTATAATGAAGAAATTCGGCGAACGTTAAATTTGTCTTTCGTTTTAATTTCCATGAAACAATTTACTTTAGTTGAAACTTGTTTGAGATACATAAATCTTTACGTTTCATCAAACAAGATTTTTGTAATGTTTCTTCTTGAAATTCCGAAATCCACATTTACCTTCGTCGGCTTGAATGAAACCAGGTCCGTGTAAGGCTTGAACTTTTTATTATGTCTGTTTACATTAACCATGTTTTAACAAAATAGACGTATTAAATAAATTAAACAGCGAATGTTTCAAAAAAAAAAATACTAGTCTAGTTAATAAATAATAAAAGATACTTGTCCGTCGCGCGGAGAATGTAAAAAAACGAAAGTTACACAATTCCCATAGAACCACCGAAAAGGTTGATCGAAACGGCAAGTTTCAAAAACAAACAAGAAAGTCCCAATTCGCCCCGCCGCCGAACGAAACTCGTCGTTAACTCTTTCGCAAAACGCCTTGTTAGTCTGTACAATAAAAAGTTTCTTTTAAAACGGATCCCTGAACTATGTACTTATTATGATTTGTCGCAACAACATTCAATCATCAAAAGTATTTCTTCTCTTTTTTGTTTTCTTCTTGTTTTAATACTACTAAAAACTTATACACGTACAGGTACTAGCTATCACACATTTCTATGTAACATCAATGGTAACTTTAACATACAATTTTTTTTTTCTATTTACAGTTTGCACACAATCAGAAAGTTGTAAATTTTGTAGCAAAACAGAGTTTTTTTTTCTTTCATCGTTTAAAAACAGCAAGGGGGGGGGCAAAAACAAATTACAAAATCTACAACTTCTCCTCGAAAAACATCATAGTAGAGTCGTTAAATATGAAAAAATAATTTTTACAGTCATCAAAAATATATATATGTATTGTATGTGCCTCATAAAAAATAGTGTATCATTTACGATTTTTTCGTTTCTATAACCATTTAAAGCTTCTTTTTTTTATAAAGTGAGCACATTAAATATACAACTCGAGAGACTAGATAGATCAACTAAATAGCTCGTCGTACACAAAACGTCTGGGCGTTCGCGGGGATTCCCGTGCGCTGCAACAATACAATAGACGACAAATTCCGCCGGGTAAATCCCCGCTAACGACGGCAATAAATTATTTAAATAAATTATCACAAACGTCTTAGATTCTTTGTTTCAAAACCAACTTCAAACAACAAACAAGATGTCGCACTATAAAATACTTTTAACTACGCACTAGACAAATTGAGAATCACTTTTCCCAATGCGACGTTCACTTTAAAAACAAAAACTATTTCGGTTATGTCACAAAAGCATCCTGATTACATTTTTTTTTTAAGCTTATTATTACAATTGAGACAGGAATGATAGATTAAGTAATAGAATAGAAAGTGTTATTGTACTGCGGATGCAAACGAAAATGAAGAGCGTCCTCCAACTTTGTTTGTACTATTTTGTCATTGTTTCATTAACAGCACGCCTGTGCGGAAGAATCCTCGGCTAAATACAATATGTAATAAAATAGTTTCCATTTCTATATTATGCAAAACAATAACATCAACTGAACTGTTATCCTATAGCGAGTGCTCATTTACATATAACTAGCCTTACCGATTACTTTAGAAAATATCCACATTTTAAGATATGATTCGGTTGGCATATGCAGTTTTGACGTTTCTACAAACCGTCTGTTTCTCGTATGTTAAATATCACAAGAAGAAAATAAGCGCTCGCAATGCTCCCTCCGATCACCAAGAAAATTTTACGGCAATTACGACCAATCGAGTGGGACCTCGAATAGGTCTAGGTCTAGGTCTAGGTCTAGGTCTAGGTCTAGTTCTAGATCCAGAGCATTGGAAACGTCTTCAAAATTTAATTAAACTATCGACTAAAATTTAAACAATTGAATCTGTTTTCAACAATGAAGAATCTGAAAGTGATCAATGATTATAGCAGACATAATTTAGGTCTTAAACCAACTTCAAAGATAGTTTATCAAATTTAAAAAAAGTATTATTAGTTCGCGAATTAAGTTTTGCCTGCCCACATTGATCGTGTAACAACTCCCCAAAAATCAAAAATTCAAAGTTAGAACAGCAAAGTACAAATTTATAAAATATTAAATTCGAAACGTTCAACAACCACATTAATTAACAACTCTCAACGATCAATCAATCAATCAATCAATCAATCAATATCGACTTTCCTCCGAATGAATAAATTCAATTTAAAAGTCACGAGCAACTAGTTCACGCAAATTTAGATGAACCACTGCCCGTGTTATTAAAACTTTACCTTTTTTTTTTAGAAATGCGAATTACACCCTGTACTTAAAAACAAATAGATTAGGCCTTATCAATATTTCACGTTCCTCACGTTTTTTTTTTTTTTTGGCAACAACACTTCAGTGTTATGAGATAGCCACGAACCGCATCATAGAGACGAAATGGCCGGATCACGAATTTGCTAGAACGGCTTCTAAACGGTTTCAATGTCTCATATCGATGAGGTTTTCGGGAACACCCGCATGACGGACGAGGTGAGAGAGATGGGGTCGGTCTGGCCGGATGTGACGTGTCGCTCGTGGTACTCCTGGAAGCAGGGCACGATACAAAGGTTCGTCTGGCACTCTGGACAGTGGTATTTAGTTTTGCGCCTCAGGATTCGACCGTGCGTATCAACCGTGTTCCAGCAGTAATTACAGCCCAGAGCAGGACCGGGTCTTATTACTGGACAGTGACTCGACCTTGTGCCAGTCTGAAATTAAATAAATAAAACCTCAGGAAAAAATTTTCATCAAACCTCACTTTTAACCAGAAAAAAAAATAAACCAGTGTCACGCAAATTAGCATTTAAAATGCAAAGGCAAAGGCAAAGCAGGAGCAGGTTTATTACTGAATACTGATTCAATCTTGTGCAAGTTTTGAAAATAAATTGCAAAAAATCTAATAACCTAACCTCACTTTTAATGACGCGGCTTTTATATAGTAAACAAGATTTTTTTAACTGAAATTTACGTCGCAATGTTAACAACCCGCTTTACTCACTGCGTTGCGTCCAAAAATTCTTCATTTTCTTCTGATTTTTCAATAAAAATTAAATTTGTAAACATTCACCTCGAGCATCAACAGACCGCCAACCTCAAAAAATGAAATTGTACCAAATGCTTGAATTTCCAGCATAAGCATACAATTAACTTTTTTAACTTGAATAGAAATGTAACAGAATAACACAAACACGCGGTAAAAACAATTAATAACTTAAGAAAATGTAAAAATTCGTTATTTTTAAGCATTTTTAAGATTAGTAACACTAATGACCGCGGAGCGTCGCGGAGCGCTGCAATCGTAAATTTGAAATTTGGCGTGCATCCACTAAATTAATTAAATCGTATTTCTCGTTCTATTTCCAACCGAATCTACATAAAACGCAACAGTAAATTATTTTGTTAGAAAAAAAAAGGAATTATTCCTTGATTTAGAGAAAACTAGTACGCAATTATTGATTAAACTAACGCTGTGTTTGATCAATCCACCACACAAATGAAAGGAAGCACTCAAGAAGCTTTGATCAGTCCACCACACAAACATAAGAAAGCATTCAAGAAGCATAAAAAGCACAACATCCAAAAGAAAAATGTTGAAGTTCAAAGCAGTCGCACACATGCTAAAAATGACGGCGGGAAAGCACGCGAAGCCCCCGGATACACCGGAAACCGTGAGGAAGCTGCTTCAGCCCATCGAGAGCTTCGAGGTCGAAACCGCTTCCACCACCGACAGTGACGTGGAGGACGTGTTCGAAGAGATTCACAAGAAAGGCTACCCGGATCCAAGGAAGTCGCTGAATACGAACGCCAAGAAAATTGAGGCAAACAAAGTCATCGTCGAGCTCTTCACCGAAGACCACAAGAGAACGATGTCTTTCATGAGAACAAACATTGTATGTTGTTGTACAGCTGCGAGCAATTAATTTTGGCCGCCATTGATTGTCAAAGTTTGGTCCCTTGCTTATATTTTACACAAAATAAGGAGATTGATGTCTTAATTTTAAATACTGCGAAGATTTCTCAAAAACTTATTTTTTTTATTTTCAACATTCTGAAAATTTTTATATCTGGAATTCAAACTGACAATGACGATCAAAATTTAACGCCCGCGACTGTGCTAAACGTATTAAATTTTTTTTTTTCCAAATACAATATTTTCCAGCCTGAAGGCGATATTTTAGGTGAAAGCATCCAGGATATAATGAATGTGTTCGAGGGCCCCAGAATGAACTACGAGCCGCCCAAGGAAGTGCTGGAAAAAATCGCTGATATTCTAGGTGACTCGGAGTTGGTGATTGAGCCCCCGCAAAGGCAGACGGAACCCAGGAAGATGAGCACGATGAGCTACGATTACATGTCGGGGGTTTGGAACATGCTCGAGGCGGAATGCAAGGGCAAGAGCTTCAATGTGACGCCCCACAATTTCGACATTCACAAGCAGGACCAACCGCATTGGCTTGAAAAGAACACTTTTCCTCAGGAAATTCTTGCCAAGTCTAGGATTAAGTGTGAGAAGTGGTTAAATGAACAATAAATGTCACGGGCACCAAATATTTTCAACAACCTAACCTCACTTTTAATTAAATGGCTTTCATATACTTAACAAATTACTTTAATATATCTGTGTGTAATGATTCTTCTTTTCACACTTTTCCCAAGTCTTGTTTTATTAGTTTTTCGAATAAATGACAGCTCATTTTCCCGCCTCCTGATCCAAGAAATCTAACCTTCATAACCTAAAATATTTTTAATTCTTATTATTCTCCCTTAAAGGTAGTCAGATGTAAATAATACTGTGTCAATCAGTCGAAAACATTAATTGTTCGCAGCAGGGTTGCAAGATTGGGCGAAGTTCCGCCATTTGAGTTACATTCTTCATTTTAAACAAATCTTATTCGGCGCCTGGCGTACTAGTACTTCGAGTATCGTTTTCTTTTGTGTTTTGTTCTTTCATATTCTTTATTTCTCTTTTGTTTTAATTTTATTCTTCACTTGCAAAAGTTTTTGATCGGAAAATCGAATTTTTTTCATTTATTTATGCTTTTTGCTATTCGTTCTTCTATTGTTTTTTTGCCATTTTGCTAACGTGGTACTTCTGTTTTTCTGTTTATTTTTTAATAAATTTTGTGCACGCGTATTATTCGTTTGTTTATTTGCATCAAATTGATTTTTCATATTTTGTTCTCTCTCATTTGCTTTTTTTTTGTTTTTTTGTCTGTTCAACTTGATCATCAATTTCCTTTTTTTTTTCCTGTTCTTTATCCTTTCGCACTACGGATTTCTCTGTCTCTTATCTTGTCAAATTATTTCTTCGCATTTTATTGGCGCTTCTTCGTAATTCATCGCTTTTCATTTGTTTTGTGTTCATCACAATTGTGATCTTCTTTTGTTTTATGCACTAAAATTTCGTCGTTCGTTTCTTTTTTTCGTATTATAGTTTGCTTTTATTTTCTACGAACTTTTTGATACGACCGGCAAACTGTTGCTTTTCCTTTAGCTTGTCGATCTTCTTTTGTTTTGTTTTCGCTTTATGCCTTCTATTTTGTTGCTGTTTCTTTCAGTTCTCTTTTGTTTCAGATTTTTTTGCAGGTTAATTCGTTTTTTTTTAAATTTTCTCTTCTGCTTCTATTTTTAGCAAAAACAAAAAAAAAGTTCGCCCTGACAACTGTCAAATTAATTGCGTTTGTATGATTCGTTTGTGGTTTTTGTTACCACACTTCCAATCCGAAAATTTTAACGTGGTATTATTTTATTTTATTTTTTATGATTATTACGGAATTTTTACATTACGCGCAAAAATTCCGCTATTTTCTTCTGACTTTTTGACTTTTCAATAAAAATTTAACTTGCAAATCCTCATTGGAGGGAGGGAGGGAGAGAGCATCAAATACACGAACACGTGTTATTACCAACTCAAAGACAATCTCGAAGAGTATAATTCTGTCACGTGCTAGAATTAAATATATTCTTAAAATTTAATTAATTGAATAATAATGCAGCACACGAAATAAAAGCAACGAACTACTTAAAAAAAAATCAAAATTCGGATAATTTCAAGCATTTTTAAGATTACTACCGCCGATGGCCACTGTGGCGCTGCAATCGCTAATTCAAAATTTGGCGCGCTTTCATTAAATTCGATTAAATTCTACTCCTCGTTTTATTTTCAACTAAACCTGCAAAAATCACAGTATAACAAACTACTTAATTTAAAACATTTATATTTTTTTCTCGTTTTAACGAAACTACGCAGTAATTGATTAAACTAGCACAGTTTTCCATCAATCCACACCACACGAATGAAAGAAAGCATTCAGCAAGCAAAATGTTAAACGAATAATAAGTGTCAGTTGAAATTTTAAATTAAATTATTTTTTTTACCTGCGGGGATGATGCACTTCGTTTTAATTCATCTGTCCTCACCCTCAAAGTTGCGGTGGTTTCAGAAGGAAAGCTATCAATTCTAGGGGGAGTGTTGCGGGGTGAAGTCGCCAGGGGATCTGAAACGACAACGGCTGGACTCACCGCCCTCTCAGTCTCGCTGCCATGCGATTGTGGGAGAAGTTGTATGTGCAAAGGAGCTGGAGGCGTCGAGGTTTGATGCTGCCGGAAAAGACACTTTTAGCTTAAGTACCTCACTTAAGATTAGGTATTTTATACCTGTTGCGTTTGACTTGGTAGTAAAGGGTGCGAATGTTGTTTCACCAATATGCTGCCTGGTACTGCGAGTAAATTACCACCGGGGGGTGGTGAGACGGTGGGTAGAGGGTCGGAACACTGGCGTTCCACTCGCAAGTGAGGTACGGATAAAAAATGGGGCGAAAGGGGATCCCCATCCGGATGCTGGCTCGAGTCGCTCTCCCTCTTGATCCGGGGTTGTCGCATTAAGAAACGACCTCTTTTCGTGCCCATCATCAGCTGGTTATGCGTCGATTGTTGCTGCGACATTTGTGCGTGCGTGGTTATTGTTGGACGTTCTGAAAACCCTCAAATCTTATCAAGAACTGAAATAAAGGCGCATTCATAAAACCAAGCGAGCAAGAGTGATATGCCATCGATTTACAAATTTTACAAAAAAAAAATGGGCGAAATCAAACGATGATAAAATCTGAAATTTTTTTTATTTTATGAACTATACAGCGAATATAGCGACTGAGATTCCCTTTTAATACTCCAGCATGACTGCAAAATATAAAATTGATGATTATAAATGGTCGCAGAGCAATTTATTAGACTTTGCATGATGCAAGAACGAAAACCAAATCTAAAATCTGGTTTCATTGACTGCCGTGAAAGTGCAGAAATTTGTGGCAAACAAACAATTCCAACGTTGAATTCACTGACTAGAATAAATAAAACTGTATGGATTAGGTCAACCTCCGACTGACTACTGCTTAGTGAGAATTAGGGGCTCCCATCTTTCAACTTGCGTCAGTAAACATGGTTTATAGATTAAAAAATATGTTTAAGTTTAAGTTTAAGATTAGTACCGCTTTCACCATTATGTTAAAACAATTTCGAAACGTATCACAATACATTACACAAAAGTATTTACAAACACTATCACTTGGTGAAAGTTAAAATTAACAAAAAGTTCGTGTTATTATTTTTTTTTTGTAGGGCGTTCAATTTAATCTAAGTACAACAGTATTAGATTAAACAAGCACTAGAATTCTCTCCCAAAAAATGTAAAAATTACAATTTCATTTCAAAAATTTTCTCAAACGACAAGAATCAATAATAATCTTAAAACAAATTGGAACGCTATTACTTGGTGATTTTTAAATTTAACAAAAACTTTAGCACTCACCAAATTTTAAACACGTTACGAATACTCTCTATCAGTCTATCTAGTATTACAGCGTAATTATCATTATTGTTAAAGTTTCATATTAATTATTATTACCTTATTAAGTACGGCGTCGATAATCAGACGTCAATCACAAAGACTCCTTCGAATACCTACATATCAGCAATTAACAACTATGTACAAGAAAACGTTCGCTTGGAATTCAAAATTCCAAAGCAAAATTGCACCTCGGTTGTTCGTTTCTAAGTCTGAGTAACGAGACCGCATTGAAATACTTGTATAAAAAACCGCCTAAAACAGTTATTAAAAAATACATTTCGACGGACCTCTATATTACGCAATACACACGATTATACTTTAAGATTATATAAAATCACGACCTAGACATAAAATTATGCAAAAATATAAATGGTCACAAGACACGACTTCGTTCCTCGTTCCTCTCAATCAAATACATGATCACATTTTTTTTTAACAACGCTAAAAATACCTTGATACCATTGATATGTAACAACCAAACAAGCTTCCGCTGATACCTTCAATAATAATTCAATTTGATTTTCACATTTGGATAATAATATTCGGGCGGGGGGCCTTCCAACTCTTCTCTGACGTTAAACAGAAAGGAAAGCTTACCCTGTTCAAAAATCTATGTATCATCAATAAATCCAACAGGGTTCTTTAAAAAAAATAATAATAATAATGCAAAAGCAATAACCCTGTAGTACGCACAGGCCATAACTCACATAACATATCGAAAACCCTACAAATATGGCACCTACGCATCGCTTTAAGTATGCACAACACGATCGTTTAAGTGAAGTTTCACATTTGCTCGAAGTTAATTCCCTGCAGAGTCAGGGCTTGCTGGCCGTTGATGATATTATTGTCAAAGAACCGTGACCTCTGTAAAACAGGCGCAATCTCAACTGGCCTTCCCTCTAAGAACGCGTTGCTGATGATTGCGATGGGGTTATTAGAAGCGTTGACGACAACTCCGTTCTCATGGGGGTGATTGGCAGGACTGGCTGGGTGACTCTGTTGATGCTGTTGGTGTTGTTGCTGTTGCTGCTGCTGTTGTTGTTGCTGCTGCTGCTGTTGCTGTTGTTGCTGCTGGTGTTGTTGCTGTTGTTGCTGTTGGGGTGTAACCTCCGGCTTTCGATTTTTAATCGACAGTCTACTAATAGGATAACCTCGCTTCTTATATTCCAACCAAAGGGTGCGGTTGTTAACCCCGTACATCCTAGCCGCTTTGCAGAAGCCAATGCCCCCGAAGCGAACCGCCTCGAGGGCACGCACGAAATTCTCATCCGCCTGTGGATTTAAGCTCCGCTTGCGCTTTTGCATAATCTGAGGGGGGGAGTTGGTGATGTGACTGTTTGGTTGGGGCTTTTGCTCGGGTTGGTTCGGGGGGTTAGGGTTTTGGTTGCTCACGGAGTTGGTACATTGCATGTCGCTCAGGGACACGGTCGACTGACAGGGGGCATAGTGTGGATAGCCGTGCTCCACGATGCCCCACTGAAACCCTGCAAGGTAAAGGGGTGCGGTTAGAACAATCTCGATTGACAAGGCCACGCTCAACGGCAATCGTGAACATGAGTTTCGCGAGGCAAAAGTTTGATCAGAGTCGGACGGCGTTCGCAGTTTACAAAATATCTCATCCGACACTGATTGCGTTTGAAATGAATTTTAAATGGTTTGTTTTTAAATGATTCTGAAAGACCATTGAGCTCTGCCCTTGCCAATGGCGAGTTAAGGATCTGGAAGGGATTTTTTGATGGCATAGTTCACTCTTGCTGTTGATCCTTAGCCTTGATTAACACGTGCACAAATAGTTTTGGCATTTACGACGAGATGTTCAGTCAACGATCAAACTAATTCATGGGACTTACCTGACACGGTTTGTGCTGCTGATGATGAGGAGGGGCCGGGCATGTCCATCGATGAGGCCGGTTCGACGTTATGTGTGATGTTTATGTCCTGATGTTGAGGGATTTGCTAAAATGAAAATAATAGAATAATTTCACTCATCTGTAAATGATTCCTTTTGGTGCTCTTCCTTGGCTTGGCTTGGTACAATCAAGTAAAAAAAAGGTGTCTCCCCCACAAAAAAATGTTTTTAATTAATTTTAGAACACTATCCAGGTTCCCTTTTTATTTCCATAAAAACTTTCACAAACAATTAATTTTAATAACCTGCCTGCTTCTCTAAAAATAATGAAAAATAAATAAATACATTAGATTTCTTCAACGAAAAGCCTTAGGAGCTATAGGCAAACTGACAACTCAGTAGTCCGTCTGGTTGCCTATACTGAAGGCGGTAAAAATATTTTTCTCCTTGAAAAAATGTCCAGCGTTTAAGCATCTTCCAATTCTTCCTGATTTTAAAAAGAAAGAAACGAAGTAAGAAAATTGCTATTCTCTTCACTGTCTTAATAAAGAAAATTTTTTAATTACCTCTAAAAATCATAGACAATTTTATAAAACCTGTTTGTTTAAAAATATCAAATTTGACATTTTCGAGAAACATGAAGCTTAGAACAGGCAACCCAATGAACACACTCGTTTGTGTGGCTGCCTACACTGAAAGCCGTAAGAACGTAGCATTTCTTTTTATAAAAAAAATCGCTGAGATTAAGCATTTTCCTATTTTCTTTTTAATATGCAAAAAAGTTTTTCATTTTATGTTTTCTATTTCCAAAAAACTTACTAATTTAAAAAAATTCAACCTGCATTAGTACGGAAAATTATTAAAATTATTTTCAAAATGAGAAATAATGAATAATAAATAAAATGTTAAAATTATTTATATAAGTATTTTTTAAAAAATATTGGACACCACAAAATAATAAATCAAAAAAATTTCATGTACAAAAAAAAAATTTTTTCATCTTTACATTTTTTTACTTCAAAATTTGCAATAAGTTTTTCTGACCATCGATCTTCTTTAAATTTATGAACGAACTGATTTTTCATAATGTATTAAACACTTCTTTTCTTTTACTTTTTTTTATGAAATTAATTAACGCTCCAACTTCGAAAAAAGAGAAGCCAAAACAAAAGACGATCGGTTTCACAGTGAAGTTCGATTTTCCTGTTGAAGAAAAGGAGAAGAAAATGCTGGGAAGGGGGGAAGGGAGGAATATTCACCTTCGGAGTTGTCAACTGATAGGGGAAACCCCTCTTTTTGCGAGGAAAGGGGAATTTACACAATAATTGAGGGAAAAATATTATTCTGAACATATATGAACATATATTTTTTTAAAGAAAATTTAAAAATAGCGATTCTAGGGATTCATTTTAATTAATCCCTAGACTCTATAGTTAGATATTTTCTAACCGTAATAATTAATGAATTTTAAACTTTTAAATTTTTTAATTAATTAATTTAAAAGAGATACCTTTCTATGTGTTTTTTTTTAGTTTCTCCAAATAACTTGTTTTTAGTTATTTTAGCCGGACGCTAATATATTTTTATGTTCAAACGAACGGTGACATCTATTGGTCAACCCACTCTGTTGCCGGTCGGCAGTTGGCAAATGTTACGCATTTTGTAGAAGGCACGCCGTCTGTCCGGAATATTCTAGAAAGTTCCACGTTTTTCCAGTAACAGCCGCACTGAAATATAAGTGAGAACGGCACGCGATTTGAACAGTTTACATTAGCGAACATCTTGGACGACATAAACGGTAAAATATTATAGTGTTATTTATTAAGATAACGGTATTGTACGTTCATTTTCGAGTAATTTGTACTGTATGACGCGAGTGTTTAATTAAAGCTTTTGGAAATCGATTGAAGATTATTATTTGCGAACCCCGAGGTCGTAACAATATTATAAGAATTTATGTAGTTTATTTATTTTCCAATATGTTGTCTATGATTATGTTTTAAGCACATTTTTATTTTTATCACTTAGCCAATGCAGGAACTTAAATTTTAAGTTGGAAAATTCGGGAATTTTTTATTCAAAACGGCGAATTATTATATATCACCTTGAAAGGGATCTTTGCAGAGTTGGCAACACCGACGACTACGTACTTGTGATGAGGAAGAGGCAAGACGCTGAACAGGTCTCTTCCAGTAACGTTGGGATTGTCGAAATAGCGTTCAGATTATCAGGTCACGATTTCGGAGTTCGGATTATCGGATGTTCGGATTAACAGAGATTCTACTGTACAGGATTTTCACTTTATTTTAGTTGAAATATTTTCTGAATTTCCAGATTTTTCCTGATTTTTCAACAAAAAACTTACACTGTTGACTGCGATTATGCAACTTTCTCAATTCTTAGATCCACGTGGCACTGTGATATCTTTTGTATTAAACTTGCGAAAAACTGACAGAGAAGTGTCGAATTAACCAATAAACATTCACTATGGTAACCTACCTCTGTCACTGTACCAAATTTTTACTTGTCATGCGGCTCGCCCTTACAAGTGTAAATTTTTTTTTTATTATCAGAAAATTAGTAATTTATTTTTTTATCACAGATATTATGGAGAAAATTGTTGAATTAACTTTAAAAATTACAAACAATTAATCTTCATAACATGCTTGTTTAAAAAAACAATCACAAATTAGATTTAAACAAAAAACAAGAAGTCTTAATGTAGGCAACCCAGAAAACACGGTTGTTTGTATGGTTGCGTATATTGAAAACCCCCGATAAGTTTTTCCGTGAAAAACTTTTTACAATTCACTTAGATTATGCAATTCTCCTGATTTTTCTTGTATTTAAAATATTTTTTCATGTTTTTCTAATTGTGGAAAAGAAATTTGTATTCAGATATCCAGGTTATCAATTAATATCACTGACTTTTACATTAAGGACCGATCTTGCCAACTCCTGATGAATTTATCTGGCGGTTAATATCTTGAAAAACTATTGCCAACACAATGGTTTCCAAGGATACTAACCGGCAGTTAAATTTATCAGGATATGGTAAGAACGGGCCTAAAACAAACGTTTCCTTGACATTATGAACTTTTTCTCAATTCCCTGACTTTCTGGTGAGTGAAAACCGTGCTTATGAAGTAGGCATCTCTTTACTACTTGAGTGTACACAACTCCTTAGAGGAAAGCATAGGCAAAAACAATTTAATTTAAAAATTACAATCGTTAATCTTAACTCACCAATGTGATTTGATGTGTTGTATCGCCGTCACCGGTGTCGTGTCTGTGCATTTCAGAGTCACCGCTCTGTTTTATCCGCTGTGTTGTTGCACCATCCGTTACATAACCACCCGGATCAGGTTTGATCACCGTACCTAATGCACTCGTCACGGGCGATGTCATGGTAACATCGTTCTGAGTGTGTTCGTCAGAGGCGCGCTCTGTTGAGCCCGAGCCCGAACCAGTCGAAGACTTGCGAAGCCTCTTCCTAACAAACCACGTATCACAAAGCGCATTTGATTTAAAAAAATTGTAATTACCTGCGCCCTCCTGGGGATAAAGGGCAAGGAGATGGCGTCATCGATTGTCTTTGGCTACCGTCGGCGCCCCAATTTGATTCGCCAGGGGTTAAAAGCTCAGATCTGTCCACCGAACTGTTGTGTCTTGATATAGAGGGCTCCACTGGTACTTCCGCCAAACCTGCCGAAATGCGCAGTCGTTTAAAACAATACTTATTCGAGCTGATATGAAAGTTAGTATTACCTTTGATTTTCAACATTTCTGCCGTTTTAAGTATGTGCGGGAGTTGCTCCTGAGACACGTTGACTTCACCGTAATACATGAAGTCGACCATAACTTTTAAATCCGTGAATTTTACATCTTTTAATATAACGATAGGGTGTTGACATGGGTTTATGGTAAATAAAGTCTGTGGAAAAGTGATATTGTTGTTACCGATGTGTTTGTTAACGCATAAAATGTTATGTACCTGAAAGTAAGAACTGCACGCGGATAAAACCAACTTGTGTGCTTGAAGGTGTCTTCCCTCAGCGGACAGGGTGACATCAACCAATGACTCGCTGTTCAACAAACTAGAGAATACTGAAATGAAGTTCGGCTGATGGTTATTCCACTTTAAACAGTACTGTTGCATGGTCATTTTTTGAATTGTTCAGGCGGATCTGAAACCAAAAAAAGAAAAAGACGGAATTTATCACGGGGGCCGATTCCGACGATTTGTTTGTTTAGCGCGTATTTTCCGCCAGCTTACAATCGATAGACTCCTCAATTGTAACCTTGAAAACACCACGATGACATCAAAATTATTAAAGGCTGCTGCAACAATTAAATCCTAAGGTCAAGCTGGAAACTGGTTGCGGTGACGTCATTGGTAATCTTACACTTCAAAGTTTATGCTAACTGCGTGTACGAACTAAACTCGGGGCCGTCAATCAAATAAACATTGCACAGAAAAAACATTCGGCCACCATCTTTAACGTTTCCCTGTCCTGACGTAACCCGGCGCAGGAAACTGTAAGTGAGAATTCCGTTCGCGTGACATCACCGTTAAACGCGCACAACAAAGAAGCCCCAAGGCACGAACAACAAAATTATTTTAAATAAAATCCTCTGATTGTTTGACAAACACAAAATAGCGCCAAATTATTCAAACAATCATGTGTTGCACGCGTACGCCTCATAGATGGCGCAGCATCCAAATCACAAAGCGCCAAAATAAATATTTGTTTTAAATTGTTTGCTTGTTATTAATGCGACGTTCAGGGACGTCGAAAGATAACGTCATGATCGGGAAATAAATTTTATCTGGCCCTTAACCCCTAAAATTCTAGAAAATATAACCGTATCCAAAGAAATATGACAGCGTTGCCAGATTTCTCGTAGGCAACGTTGCCAATAAAGCCAATATGTTTATTTTAGGTGGTTTCTCTCGCTTAAAAGTTTGAATCGTGTTTCGAATAGTTTGCACCTAAATTTCGTAGTTTTTGCAACAAAACACCTGGCTTGAATTTTTGATTGACAGTTCATTTATAAATAACCACAATTCAATCCAAGCAAGTTTTAAAAATAGAGATCATGATTTTGTGAGCGAAGGAAAGCACCTAAAATAACCTTAAAAGTCGTCAACTTTTAATTTTATTTTACAATTAAATTTTAAAAAATATATATACGTATATTATATTGTTTACATTTAAAGTCCATCTTCTGTAAAAGAATAATTTGACATTTTTTAAACGATTACTGCAGATAACATACAGGGAAGGTACAGTTGAAAGCAAAAAATATTAAACAAATTACAGTTTCCTGTAATTATTCTTCCTCAAAATCCCGTAGATTAAAAAAATCGAATTCACAGATTTTATCAAAGTTTTAAACTCGTGAAATTCGAAAGCTTTTAAATTTTTTAAATATTATTTGTAAAATCGTCTTTAATCACCACATTTTTTAGAAAGAATAATTAGAAGAAACTCCGACAGTAATTTCCTACGGAAACTAAACTAACGGTCGAGAGCGTCAAACATTTTAACATTTTTTTCTCTATTTACTGTAGGAAGCTATAAATAGTAAGTGCTTTCTTTCGCTTAAAAGTTTGAATCGCGTTTCGAATAGTTTGAATCTGAATTTCGTAGTTGTTAAAACAAAACACCTGACTTGAAGTTTTAATTGACAGTTCATTTGTAAATAACCATAATTCAATCCAAACAATCATTTTAAAAATAGAGAGATTCAAAGAAAAGAATGTCTGTTTTTAATCAGGACACGTTTGGATCACGATTTTGTGAGCGAAAGAAAGCATCTAGTAGCATTACAGTCATTATAGTAGGCTGTTACAGTTTTTTGTAATTGTTCTTTCTCCAAAATGGTATTCGAGAGAATCAGCAACCAAGAGATGGCGCTTTTAATAGGGAAAATGAAGAGCACGTTATTTAGTATAATCTCTCCTACTCACCCATTATTTCTTTTGTTTTATTGTTTTGTTGTTTTGTTGTTTTATTATTATTACAGATGCTTTTAAGAACATTTATTCGTGTGAAAGCGTTACCCACAAGGCTATTCAATGTCATATTCTTTGCAGCTTAACCAAACGTCATGCCAATGTTTTCCTTATTATAGGGTACTTCGCGCAACTTGCACTAAGTGTCAGCCCCTCCGTGATTGTCTCGAATATACTGCGGTACTACTTGAATAGGACAAATTTTACAAAAGTTTTAAGCCTGTCAATTCAAATTTTTAAATTGTTAAGTACCACCTATGAAGTCTATTTATTTAAACAGTACAATTTTGAAGAAAGAACAATTATAGGAAACTGACAGTGTATACTACTTTTTTGCTGCCGACTGTACTTATAATTAGAGACCCTCTAGAAAGGGTCTGGCAGGATTGCGTGCATTTTTAATTTGTTCAAGAAAGAATGGAAGCGCAGTTTGGAGCCAACACTTGAATTTGACAGCAAGCAAGGTTAGGTAATGTTAATTTGACATTAATTTGATATTTTTTTGCTGAAATTTGACCTTGAAAGAGCAAACGAGGTTAGAGACAATTGTCCTTTTACACTGACAGGACTTTTTTTGCTGAAAGATGACTCTAACTAGAGAATCAATTTTATCTGGTCCTTGGCCACCAGAAAATATAACAATAACGAGTCTGGCAGAATGACGTGCATTTTTAATTAATAGGTATTTCAGCAAAAATGTACTTTAGCCAATCACATGAAAGAATGGAAGTGTAGTTCGGCGCCGACACGTTTTTCCAAGAAATATTATGTTTTTTTAATCTTAATAATTTATTTAAAGAAATTTTCTTATTCCCCTGTGTCGCTGAGACCGCGGTATTTAAAATATATAAACCAAATACACATTAAATTTTAATTTGTGCAATGATTCAGTCATATAAAAAGGCAAGGTTCTGTTTCCACCCACTCTTCCGAAAACACCCTGTATAAACATCTATACACAATTATAATGAAACATGGTTTCGTAACCGATATCAAGCAAGTAAAAAATAAAACGTATTAGGTATTACTTTTGTTAATAAACAAGATAACGAAACAACAAACTCTGAAATCAAAAATAAAATCTAAGAAGAAAAAAGAAAACAAAGAAAAAATGCAATACAACCGGGAGGTTCTATTGGAGGAACTTACAAAAATGCTTCCTTTCAAAATTAATTATTTATAAATTACTCATCAAACTGTTATCGCTGTGAGTATTTATGCACTCAAATCTGTTTATATTTAGTTATCGAACCGTGAACAAATTATTGGCGGAAGAGCTTTTCTAAAAATACCAGTAATAAAAATTTTCCCATGTGGTTGCGAACTTTTTGGAGGTTACTGTATAAAGAAAACGGTATAATGGTAATTTGAATTTTCTCATATTCAAAAAAAAGAAACAAATTTAGATATTTACTTACTATTAACAATCAAGAAAAGAGAGGGAAATTGTTAGATTATTAGCACCCCCTCTCCTTCCTTTAAACAGATCAATTGCCTAACAAAAATAAACTACAAACTGAAGGAGGACATTTGTCCTTGACACCGCTTGCAAAAAGTATTTATTTTTTTGCACCGAAACACGTCTGCATTCCTTCAGTAAATGATTTAATTTTTTTTTTCAATGAAATTAAACTCGGGCACCACTCAATATTTAATATTTTTATTTCCATCTAAAGCAAAAAAATATTGTAATGTAAGTTCGCTTGGTCCGTGTTATTGAAAATAATTAAAGCGAGATAAAATTCTCGCTCTTCTGGCACGGCGTGCAAGTGCACCTATGGCAAAAACAACCGCAAGAAACACGTCCAGTATTCCATAGCTAGCTATCTTTTCATCGGTTCTTGTCTTTAGTAACTTGTCGGATATCGCTAGGGCATTTTCGAGCTCTGCTTGTTATCGAATTTGCAATATTATCGCGATAGTTTATTTATTATAATATACATCTGCATCGTGAAGTGCGCCTAGTGAGTGAAAAAGGTAAAAAATTTTAAAGTCAGCTGCGATATAATCGATTTTTTGCATGTTGTGTCTCTTGTTTTATTTAACCTGGAAAATTTAAGTATCCGTCCTTTCACGATTGATTTATTGAAAATCGTTTATGATGTATCTACTTAGTGTTTCAAATTAGGCTTTTTAAGTTATTAATTTATCGACACTTCTAATTGCTTTTTCTTCTTTTTTAGTGTGTGTATTGTGGTTGCTGGTTGGGGGATTTTCGGCACTAGAACTGCACGCTTCGTAAAACGGTAGGGTGAGTGAAATCATGGTTTTTCTCGATTTAATTTATTAAATACGCATATTGTTACAGTTCCACGTCCATATGCAGTTTAGACGCAACAAAGGGGTGAGTCATTTATTTCCTTTTTTTAGTAGGCCATATTAGGATGAATGTTAGGCTTTTGCATTTCAGAAATAAATAAATAAATTACAAGTAAAGCCGTATCAACACATTTAATTTAATTTAGTATACCGGGTGTATATCTATAAACCGTTTTATTTGATTTTGAATTTGACTTCAGAAACATGCATTAAAAAATGATAGACAGTTAAAACAAAATGATAGATTGATACGGTTCTGTTCTGTGAGTCACGTGAAAAATCAAACCGCGCAACCAGTGGCGTATCAACAGGGGTTGCAAGGCAACCCGTTCCAAAACGCCATGGGCGCTAGAACTTTGAAATCAGGAAATTTAAATATTTGTTAAAAACAAACATACTTTCTCATAGTTGATTTTCTTAACCAATCTTATACCGTACGTCCGTCTGACATTAGGACATGGGATTAACATGGGAAAATAGAAATTAATTTACATTATCTTCTCGAATAAATTCATACGAATTTGAAGGTTGCAGTCGGAAAGACTTTGGCACTTTAAGTATTTTGATGTTAAATGTATGATACTTTAATTGTTAATTACCTAAAAATAATGAAAAATGGAAATGATTTTTATTTTGCACGCTTAAGTCTGATCAAAAACGAAAAGTAAACCATGTATGTGTAGCCAGGTAGTTAACGACGAAGTTGTTACGATTTTTTCCGTTTTTTGTCATTGAGAGGTTACACGTTCAAATCCGAAGCAGATAACATTTTTTTAAATTTTTTAACCTATTTTTCTTATTAAATAAAGTATATGAAAAAAGAAAGAAAGAATAAACTTGTTCTGATACATTTTTAAGAACTAATTCAAGCTTAAAAAAAAAATATGAAAAAAAGTCACGGTCTGGGTTTGACACCGCAATCTGACAGTTACGTAATTCGATCAAACTCGACACTGTCCACTTGACCACGAGAATCATCTGCAACCTTGATTATAACACATTGTTAAGTCCAAATAAAAAAAGTTTAATTTCCAAAAAATTTACAGCTAAAATTCAGTAAATTTGGTATTAAAATTTTATGGTCTTTCTGACTATATCTGGTTTTAAAATTTGAATATCAATTAAATGTTAAAACTGGACCAAAAATTTCAATTAGCATTATATCATGTTTTGCGAAATTGAAGGAACCAGAGCGTCTTACAACTTGACAATTTCCAATTAATTTATCTAAAATATGTTTTATGATGCAAGACAATATTTTGATTGCATTTACTTTAATGCTCAGTCAGATTCGCATAACCTACAATCTTGTCGCTCCTGACGTAATGTGTCAGACATTTGTCAAATAAATAAATCAACAAAATACATTCGGTTGCAGTGTTACAAACAGCGAAATTGAAGGAACTATACTAAAATTTTTCTCGATGGGCGGAACTATACAGATTGATATAACGTGTCATATAATTAACAGACGCAAAAAATTTCAAAGTTGACCCCAATAACCAATAAAATATCAATAAAATAAAAATAAAGCATAAATAACTGACTAATAAGAGAGCCACGTTCTTTTACTTTACTTCGCGTTTACCGCCTATCAAGAAAAAATAATAGAGTATAGAATACAGCTTGACAGTGACAGCTGTCGTGTGAAAGGACAAGTGTCATTTGACATTTCAAATGTTAATAGACTAGGAAAGTGGGCGGTCCTAAAGCTGGCGCGAAATTTGAAACGGAGTCTATTGTACTGCAAGAATGCATAGGTTACGCCAAACAAACTGAAAATACTAGCTTCACAGAGGGCTGTAATGGAAACTTTTGCTTGCCACTAAAACTTAGGATGAAAAGCTTCTTGTGCTTATTGTACGTAATTAGTTAATTTATTTGTTATTAAAAAAAATGTATAAAATACATGTCTGAGCTTAGTTCAGCTGCAAGTCAAGAAAACCATTAATAAACATAACCTAGCACAACAATATTTAAAAAAATGTCTCTGGGAACAATTTTCCAATACAATGTACAAGATACCAACTTATAAAACTGTAATAACTTGTTTAATCTCGTTGTCTTAACGTTCTTAAATGTTAGGTTATGTTCAGATCAACTCCGGCATTATAGCGGGAGTAATTTACGACACACGTCTGATTTATTAGACAAAGATAGTAAACGAGTCAACTCCGCCTTCTATGACGTTTACTTTCCTAGTCTATTAGCACGCTGGGTATTTCCGATTAATTTATCTAAAATTATTTTTACGCTAGCACAAAATATTTCAATTGCGTTTCGTTTAATGGTAATGCACACTCAAATTTTTATGGAGGAGTAATCGCAAAATTGTGACCTAAGTCTCTAATTTATTTTTGAAAACTGTCAAATCCCTCTCTCCCCTTTCAAGAAAGTCCTCTCTTGAAATAATTGTAGTCCGTCTAAGAACGTTTTAGTATTAACATATTCTCAGAATGATAAAAAAAAATACAGCGAAGAGTTAAATCCATAATTTCCAACTAAAATAGTAAAGGAGACATATTTCGGCAGATAAACTACTATCTTCAGTACGCTACCAACTTAAAAGCACTAAAAAATGTCTTGATTAGGTTGTTGTTAGACATTTTTTAGTGCTTTTAAGTTGGTACCGTACTGAAGATGGCAGCTTAGCTGCCGAAATACGTATCTACGGGTATAAAAATTATTGTGGGCAGAGGTTAATTTCAATTACCATAATTTCCAAACACCCCTTAGATTCAGAAAGCTATCCTGCTTGATTTTTATTTGACTTGACTCTTGAAAGAGGTAACAAGTGTTTTCTTTTTTTGTTTAAACGTCTTTATTTGCCTCTAATTGTTCACATCTCTCGTTTTCATAATTGTTCGTGCCAAAAAAAAAAAAAAAATGCCCCCCGTATCACGCGCGCCCCATTTTATTATTAACAGCCCGACATAGAACCTCACTTATTGTTACGAACTCATTTTTTTAGTTATTAAGATTTAATGTTAGAATATCATTTACGTAGAATTTAGTCGTTTCTCACAACAGAGTTGCCCGCAAATACCAGATGTCCAGGCTATGTTACTCACAGGCCACCTTCTGAGATTTTCGTCAGTATTCATTTAGATTCAGTTCTCAGATTGTTAACTTGTAAAATTTTATATTTCTCTTCCGAAAAGGTTTAAGTAAATTGCTTTTTGGAAGGTCTGGGAACAACATTGCTATGCAGCCGCCCTGGGAAAATATTTCCTAACCAATCAAGGTTTACGCGTCACTTCCATTTAGTTTTTCAGAGAAATTTTTAGGCTCTTTGAATATTTCATTTCAGAATCCAGTTGTACGTAGCGACTTGTCCAGGGCGGTTGGATGCCCTGCAGACTCTAAGGCCCGCAACTCATTGCATTTCAAACATCTTCTCTTTTATGTAAATAATCAAATTAAATACGTTTTAAGTTACCACTTGGTTTTTTATCCTTGTGCCGGCGACAAACATTAGTAATTAATTCTCGCGAACCGTTTTAAAGAAGCCTTACAACCTTCCAGGCAGCGTGGATTAATTTTGCATACGGTGGTTGCATCACCGGGTTCGTTAAATTAAACGAATACGAAACATGGTCCTTCGAGCCGGATTAATTAAAAAATTAAGTGACTAATGTGCAAAGTGATAACACGAACCCACCGTGTTATATCAAGATCTTTCCCTGGAAGACGAGCGGAAGGAGTTCGACAGCATCGTGCCAACCGTCCGTAGGGGTCCGGAGAAGATCACACAGTTGAAAGGTGAGCCTCTAATCAATTGCCTTTCTAATCCTCATTTGTCCAAAATCGCTTTATTCATATCCGTTGCTATCATTTCTAATTCATTTTACATCGTACCATGACGCTAAAGAAACTAAAGCTTCAACGCAGCGCGTTAAAAGCAAAATTAACGCGTTACAGAACCTTCCTTGAAAATGCCACGGAAAACGATCACTTAGAAATAAGAAATAGACGAAGTCAGCTTGAAAGTATTTTGGACGAATTCGAGAAAATTCAGTTAGAAATAGAGCTAGTAGATGAAACAGAAATAAATCCTGCAAATCGTGAACGCGAATCATTTGAAAACGAATATTTTGCGATAATGAAACAAGCGGAGACGTTGATTCTTAGCGGCGATCAAACAATCGTATCTCACAGCAGCAACACAACAAATTTAAATTCTTCCGGAGCATCTTTCGGTAATAAGCTACCGATAAAACTACCCGTCATCCATTTACCTACGTTTTCTGGAAATTACGAAGACTGGCTTCCGTTTTATGACACCTTCAACTCATTAATCCACTTAAATGAAACCATTTCGGACACATACAAATTTCATTATCTGAAAAGTGCTTTACGCGGAAATGCGTCTGCGTTAATTGATTCACTGGAAATATCTCCTGCTAATTATAATGACGCTTGGCAAATGTTACGCGATAGATATGATAATAAGCGCATCATAGTACATAAGCACATTCAGGCAATGCACGAACTACCTGCGGCAGGTAAAGAGAGTTTTTCGGCAATTCGGACAATACTTGATGGAGTATTAAAGCACGTTCGAGCATTGACCGCGATGAAACGGCCTACGCAAACTTGGTGTGATTTACTAATTTATCTCGTAACATCCACATTAGATAGTACCACTGTGAAAGAATGGGAATCAAGTCTACCTGCGAATGAACTTCCGAGTTTCAAACAAATTGTAGATTTTCTCACGCAAAAATGTAATGCGCTGGAAGCAATTCAGAAATCAAGTAGTGTCGTTGCGTCATCAATAAGCAAGTCGAATCATTACAAGAAGTCATTAACAAACATTAGTACGACAGCACTATCATGTCCGCTGTGTAATAAGGCGCACAAAATCTATTCCTGCAAACAATTTCTAAACCTCGCAATAGATGATAAATTGCGTGAAGTTAAAAACAAAGGGTTGTGCTTCAATTGCTTACAACCAGGTCATTCAGTAGCCAAATGCTCAGCTGGAAACTGTAGGACTTGTTCTCAGAAACACAATACTTTACTGCACAAGGAGAAAGTGACAAATCAGCTGGTGGAGATTAAGGAACAACCTCAGGTACAAGGGATGACGTCCTTAACTACTTGCACTTCCATTTACCATTTGACATCCCAAGTTTTATTATCTACAGCGATGATTAAGGTATACGATAATAAGGGCCGCACTTTCAATTGTCGTGTTCTTTTGGATAGCGGTTCACAGAGTAACCTTATTACTCAAGACTTAGCAAATCGATTACACCTTCCACGAAAAGTGTCACAAATAGCAATCACAGGAATTAATCAAACCACAACTA
The DNA here is from genome assembly GCA_036172665.1 of Prosopocoilus inquinatus. Classification (NCBI taxonomy): domain Eukaryota; kingdom Metazoa; phylum Arthropoda; class Insecta; order Coleoptera; family Lucanidae; genus Prosopocoilus; species Prosopocoilus inquinatus. The sequence goes on from CM069873.1 coordinate 9,660,073, forward strand.
CTGTATCTCACCTTGTTAACGTAAGAATAGGAGCAATGCTTAATAAATTCGAAGCAAATATTGAATGTTTAGTTTTGAACGCTATTTCAGAACACATTCCACTAATCTCTTTCCCAAAAGCTAGCGTTACAATACCAGCAAATATTCAATTAGCAGATCTAGATTTTCATATGTCTCGACCTATTGATATGCTAATCGGGGCCGACTTATTTTATAAGCTGTTGTGCGTCGGACAAATAAATACAGGTAAAGGACAACCAACTTTACAGAAAACACTGCTCGGTTGGGTACTTTCCGGCCATCTTAATCCATCTCGATCGAAAATAAAAACAGTTATGTGTAACATGATTACGAACGATCAGCTTGATGCAAACCTCACGAAATTCTGGGAAGTGGAAACCTGTCTGGGATCAGTTTCACTTTCACTAGAAGAACAATTTTGTGAAAAACTTTTTAACAGTACCTACAAAAGAGACGCAGAAGGTAGATTTATAGTCTCTCTTCCAATAAAACCTGATGCACTGGAGCTTGGAGAATCACGTGAACAAGCTGAAAAGAGACTGTACGCCTTAGAAAGAAAATTAAATAAACAACCACGGCTGATGGCTGATTACAAGGAATTTCTAAGAGAATACTTAGAATTGGGGCACATGAAGTTGATACCGTCAGAAGAGCAATCAAAAGGAGTTACTCATTTTTATTTACCGCATCACGCAGTCGTGAAGGAAAGCAGTGCCACTACAAGGGTACGCGTGGTATTTGACGGTTCCGCAAGATCATCCTCTGGAATCTCTCTAAACGATACATTGGCAGTAGGTCCGAAGCTTCAGCAAGATCTGTTTGAAATAGTTGCAAGATTCCGAACGTTTAAATTTGCGTTAACCGCCGACATAGCCAAAATGTACCGTCAGGTTCTTGTCTCAAATTCACAAACACCGCTTCAGAGAATTTTATGGCGCGAAGATCATTCAGAACCAATAAAAACCTTTGAACTGACTACTGTTACCTACGGCATGGCATCTGCATCATATTTGGCAATCAAGGCACTGCAACAACTTGCTCTTGATGAAAAACACAAACATCCCATAGGTTCCGAGATCGTTATGCGAGATTTTTATGTGGACGACCTTTTGACCGGTGCCAACACCTTAGAGGATGCAATAGCCATTAGAGACGACGTCAGTAAATTGCTCTCAATGGGAAAATTTCATTTAAGGAAATGGGGATCCAATTGCAGCGATCTTTTGCCGAGGGAAGACTTCAATACACATGGTAATGATACAATTACTGAAATTGACAAATCGGAAACCATCAAGACACTAGGACTTCAATGGAATTCAAGTACCGATACATTGCAATTTTCTGTGCACGCTCCCACTGTGCAAAAGAGAGCGTCAAAACGAAGTGTATTATCATCGATGTCAAAAATCTTTGATCCTCTGGGACTCATTTCGCCTTTTACAGTCAATGCTAAATTATTTATGCAAAAATTGTGGGCATTGTCTATAGATTGGGACGAGTCTTTACCACATGATCTACATACAGAATGGTCACAATACGAATGTCAACTTCTGGATATCAAACATTTTAAGATTCCTCGTCGCGTCATAGATATTAATGAACCAGAAGTTACCGAGATACACGGATTCTGTGATGCAAGTGAACAAGCATACGGAGCATGTATATACATCAGGACAATCGACAAGAAGGGCGATACTTCCTGCGATCTCCTCTGCCCAAAATCAAGAGTTGCTCCCTTGAAGGCGACTTCTCTACCCCGGCTGGAACTTTGCGGTACATTATTATTAGCACAATTGATGAATAAAATAGCATATACATTAACATTAAAAATCGACAGGATCTGCTACTGGACTGACTCGACTATTGTACTGGCGTGGTTGCGAGCTTCATCCAAAACGTGGAAAACATTCGTAGCCAATCGAATAAGCGAAATCCAAGAGTTAACTCAAGTCCTGGATTGGCGACATGTTCGTACTCAAGATAACCCAGCTGACATAGTTTCCCGAGGTAGTTCACCAACCATTTTACAAAATTCTCTTCTTTGGTGGAATGGTCCTGAATGGCTTTGTCAATCAGAAGTACACTGGCCAGTCACCAATAAACTTCCTGAGCATGACAATGAGGTTCTTGAAAGACGAGCTGTATTTTTTAGTAGTGACATGAAGGAAAAGAACAATTCATTCTTTAGAGATCTGTTCACGAAATACTCGGACCTCAACAAGCTAATTCGAGTTTTGGCTTTTTGTATACGGTTTCAGCACAACGTAAAGTTCCGCACTGCTTCAAACAATACTCTCTGTCGCAGTGGCCCATTAATGGTCGACGAATTAAACATCGCTTTGACTACTTTAATCAGGGCAGCGCAACAAGAATCCTTTGCGAAAGAAGTAAAACAGATGAGAAGTCAGGAAGGCTTGGATGTTAAGAGCCACATATCGTCACTGAGCCCTTTCATCGATAAAGATGGTTTAATTCGAGTTGGGGGACGGCTAGCACAATCTGATATACCATATCAGCAAAAGCATCAAATTCTCTTACCTTCCAAGCATCCACTGACTGAGCTGATTATTAGGAAAGAACATCTTAAGCATCTGCACGCAGGAGTTCAAGCAACAGTTCATTATGTTCGAGAAAGGTATTGGCCTTTAGCAGCAAGAAGCACAGTCAAGGGAATATTGAGAAGATGTATTCCTTGTTTCAAGGTCAAGCCTCTTCAAGGTCACCAAATCATGGGCAATTTACCGAAAAATCGTGTCACACCTTGTCGACCTTTCGAGAACTCTGGCGTTGATTACTTTGGGCCAATCAAAATCAAAGAAGGCAAACGCAAAAATAGTCGTATAATCAAAACTTACGGTGTGGTTTTTGTTTGTTTCGCGACGAAGGCCATACATTTGGAGTTAGCAAGTGATCTAACGACTGAATCTTTCTTGGCAGCCCTAAAACGCTTCATGTCTCGCCGCGGAAAAGTGTCAAATTTATATTCCGACAATGGCACCCAATTTGTCGGAGCTGATCGCGAACTCAAAGCGCTTTTAACGTCAGTCCATTCACAACAGGGAATCTCAAGAGTACAAAATTACCTATCCAACGAAAAGATTAACTGGCATTTTATTCCACCTCGCACTCCTCACTTTGGCGGACTCTGGGAAGCGGCCGTAAAATCGGTAAAGCGTCATTTAACGCGTGTAATGGGCAATACCTCACTTACATACGAAGAAATGCTCACTTTGCTCATACAAATTGAAGCGATTTTAAATTCACGCCCATTATCCCCGGCATCCAATGATCCAAATGACCTTTCTGTCCTTACCCCGGCTCATTTCCTGATTGGAGGCTCGCTAATTAGTACTGTAGAACCCGATTTGACCCATCTGCATGTAAATTGTTTATCAAGGTGGCAGTATGTTCAGCAGATTCAACAACACTTTTGGCGAAGGTGGGCAAAGGAATACCTAGGTCAGCTCCAGGCAAAGGGCAAGTGGAAGTCTAGCGCAGGTCCTCAACTGGAACGTGGTGCATTAGTCCTTGTACGTGAGGATAATGTTCCTCCACTTCAGTGGCGCGTTGGACGGATCGAAGAGGTTTTTCCAGGCAACGATGGCGTTTCCCGTGCAGCCACAGTCAAAACCGCTGGAGGAACCATCCGAAGAGGAGCATCAAAGCTGTGCGTGTTGCCAGTTGTTTAGTGCGTGTCAGACACTCAGTTAGTGTGTGTTCGGTTGAAAGCACGAGCTTTCAAGGCGGGCGGATATGTTACGAACTCATTTTTTTAGTTATTAAGATTTAATGTTAGAATATCATTTACGTAGAATTTAGTCGTTTCTCACAACAGAGTTGCCCGCAAATACCAGATGTCCAGGCTATGTTACTCACAGGCCACCTTCTGAGATTTTCGTCAGTATTCATTTAGATTCAGTTCTCAGATTGTTAACTTGTAAAATTTTATATTTCTCTTCCGAAAAGGTTTAAGTAAATTGCTTTTTGGAAGGTCTGGGAACAACATTGCTATGCAGCCGCCCTGGGAAAATATTTCCTAACCAATCAAGGTTTACGCGTCACTTCCATTTAGTTTTTCAGAGAAATTTTTAGGCTCTTTGAATATTTCATTTCAGAATCCAGTTGTACGTAGCGACTTGTCCAGGGCGGTTGGATGCCCTGCAGACTCTAAGGCCCGCAACTCATTGCATTTCAAACATCTTCTCTTTTATGTAAATAATCAAATTAAATACGTTTTAAGTTACCACTTGGTTTTTTATCCTTGTGCCGGCGACAAACATTAGTAATTAATTCTCGCGAACCGTTTTAAAGAAGCCTTACAACCTTCCAGGCAGCGTGGATTAATTTTGCATACGGTGGTTGCATCACCGGGTTCGTTAAATTAAACGAATACGAAACACTTATACTAAAAACAAGTGCAATATAATAAAACGAATACGTCCGAACGTTAATTATGCAATTAGCGAGTCGACGTACGTTCGCTTCCCGCAATAAAATAAAGTGATCGAGCCCCCGCAATAACGAAGTGGACCGGGGGTGATTAACGTCGCCCTAGGCCGCCTCTAGTGGTGGTATAATAATACTCCTGCGCCAGGGTAAGCGCGATAGTTAAGCAGCTGTGAAGGGACATATGAAATTGAGGGTGTATCGCCACATCACGAACTTATTTAAGCGAAATTATTACACTGCATTGTTTGATTGAAATTAAAATAAAAGAAATTCAATTAGAAAAAGTGTCAGGTAATTGAAAATTATAAAAGGGTAGGTAGATTAGGAAAACATCACACCTTTGCGTCATACTTTAAAAATTTCAGAACATTATGAATTGTCTTATAAAAAGTGCATTTAATAAATTCGTTTTGAAATACTCCGGCCATGAACTAGTGCAAAATTCTTCTGTGCTCTGTTACATTGCCTACGTTCTCATTTTAAAACAATTACATGTAGAGTGAACTGATAAACTGTGAAGGATATACAATTTTTTTTACATTCTGTACATGTGGCATTTGAAAACTTCTTTAATTATAAAATCAGGCATTTAAAAAAATAAATAAACTTGATTTTATTTTTTCTGTATGTTGTTCTCAATTTTTAATAGTATTTGTTTTTGTTCTTTGCTTTTTTTTCTTCTAAAGTTGACACTCTCTAGATATCGTTTACAATGAAAATGTAAATAAAAACGATATAAGAATATAAGCTGGGAATTTATGCCCTCGGAGACGCAAGTTTTTACTATAATACGTCCATCACATAAATTCAGCGTTAAAGTTAATCCCATGTTTATACGTTTTGACGTGCGAAATTTCCGCCGTAAATTCTCATTTTCTCCGGCGGCGGCGGCGGCGGCGACGAAGACGATCTCGAATAAAGCTGCGTTCACAACGAAAGCGCATAATTAATTTTTTAAGGGCCGGGCTTTTTATTATTAGCTGCACTCCTTTCCTTTTTCTTCTTCGCTCGTCGGATGATGCAGGTGCACGATTTAATTACCCATAAAAGATGAATGGAATTTTATTATATTTCTATTTAGAAATGTTACAGTTTACGAGCTCGTCTCTTTTAAAATAGGCGTCGACGCCTTTAAAAATTCAGTTCATTATGAATTATCTTTAAAAGGAGATGCACTATTAAGCTAAGCCTCCACTAGGGCGGTCGATCGGAACGGCGCGGCCCGGCGCTAAAACGAAATACGTGTAAATCATAGGCACTAGTTCGCGCCGCGCTACCGCCCTAATGGACGCGCCTCGATTGATTTACATGCATTTCGTTTGGGTGTCACGCTACGCCGCTCCGATCAACTGCCCTAGTGGACGCTCAGCTTTAAACAGGACATTTAATAAATTCTTTCCTACAGTTGTCTAGACCCTAAACTCTACTCAAAACTCTAGAGTCTAGAGTATTGCATTCACAAAAGAGTTTAGAGAAAAAGAAACTTAATGGGCCAGTTGCACCAAACACTTAAGTCGAGCTTAAGTTTAAGTATTGCTTATAATGACATTTGGTATTACGTAATATGAATGTAACTCACATTCTAAGCACCACTTAAAGTTAAGCTATGCTTAAGTGTTTGGTGCAACTGGCCCAATATGTAGCTCATTCTATAGTACATAAAGTAGAGGCCTCAGAAGCCTATCTTGTTGAACACCTCTCTTGACACTGAGAGGTTTCAGCGCCGCAGTAAGGGTGGGGCGGAGGTGGCAACGGCCCCGGGCGCATCAAACTTTGGACGTCAATTTTTATCGCATTTTATCTGTTTTGTTTTTATAATTTCTTAGACTTGATTTTGTTAAATAAATATCTTGCAAGAATGATAAAATGGAAGGTCTCAACGAGCGGAGGTCGAAAATTATGTCGTCACGATATGTTACGGTGTGAAAACCGTTTTCAGGTAACGACATGTACTCGCATTTATTTCCGATTTCGCAATTAAATACAAGAAATAATTATTTTCTGTGTGTTTAAAAACGCTTCGTTTGCCTCGCCCAATTCCTCAGAACTTTTATTGCGATTGCAGATACTTTTCTTTTATGATCGCTTCGTTGTCGCTGGAGTCACTAATTAGGCGAATTGCAAATGATCTCGCGCTTTGCGTTTTATTTTTAAACTTTTTTTGAGCTATCGTTTCGAAATACTCCGGCCATGAATTTGTGCAAAATTCTCAAGACCTCGACACTCCTTTGTGGTTTTAAATAAATAATATCGTTCGGAGATTCTATTTTTTTTTTTTTTCATAGGATTGCATCAACTGTTGAAACGATTGCAAGCGTATTTCTTTTTGTCTGGCTTGTGAGATTTCTGGCGAAATTGTTATTCCATGCGTTCAGACACTCATAAAGTTTCTGGCGCCGCCGACGTCTGTCTTTTTTTTTAATATGCGAGATTGGCCTCACCCTTGGGCTTTGACCTTATTGGCGTTCTCTTATGTCAGATTAATACCCATTGGTCCCTGCTGATGTCACGATGATTTTGATGGTTTTGATTCGTGCAAACCCTTCTCCCAAACATTTGGGGGCAAGGTTGGTTTCCCTTTATTAATTTGCGACGCGCTTCGGCGTTTGTACAGGCTTTTGGCCCCTTTCGCGAGTATCTATGCTTACAACTGTGGCTTTCGGTCGACTCTTGCGTGGTGATTTTTTGTAGATTATTTGATTAAGACGCTTCACGCCATTGAATTAACGTTTCGCTTGGGCGCGGCATGCCAGTAATTTTGTTTTTTTTTTTTTGTTAATCACTACAACTTTTTGAAGGATCCGCCAGCTGGTTATTTTGAATTTACTTTTAGGTTTGTTTGATGTGACGTTTTATTTCAATTAATATACCGTTATCTTTTGTTTCTCATTTGACGCTGGCAGTATTTAAATTTTGTTTAAGGCGCCTACTACATATTTGTTGACGTTAAGCCTTGTACATAATACTGTCATTCTGTTTACACACTTCGTTTAATCATATTTTGGTCTTACTGTCTTGATTTTTTCTGAAATGCTTGAATTTTGGTCGCTAACGAATATTTTGTGATTAAACTATTGTTGCATAATTTGTATCATTTCCAATCTCTCTTACCTCGATCCTCTCGTCGTCTCTGGTGAACGTTAAGTGGCGCTTATTTTTGTCGCGTTTAATTAACACCCACATCCGTCACGACTGTACCTGCTGGCTGTGCTTTACGATAATTTTCTCGGCACAAATCTTGCTTCTGCTTAAGTAGGTAGCAGAATTTTCCATCTAAGATGGCGGTGCAATATTCGAAATTGATCGTGTCGCAGATAAAACGATAATACCGCGTTGCCGCATATCAGATGAACGGTCTCGACGGGCGGGTGGCGGTCGAAAATCGCACCGGTTCGATTTTTCTATTCAACACAGCAATATACGGTTCGAGGATTATTTAAAGCGCCGAAAACGCACGTCGAAACGCGGTCGAAAAAATTCGCCGAAAACAATTCGTGACTCTGCTTCGAAACGGTCAATACGCTTCGCCTCATGCCAGATGAAAAGTCTCGACGAGTGGAGGTCGAAAATCGCGCCAGTTCGACTTTTCGATCCAATAGAGCAGTATAAGGCCCGCGGATTATCTAATGGACCGAGGATTACGCTTTTTTTGAAATCCGGATCTGCACCGGTTCGATTTTTCGATCCAATAGAGCAATACAAGGTCCGCGGATTATTTAAAGGGCCGAAGATGCATGTTTTTTCTTGAAATCCGGATCTGCGCACGTTCTTATCTAGAATTTGATGCAACCATCGGATTTCTTAGAATTTTTTACTCATGAGAGAGTGGCTGCATCGCGACCTGACGCTGTTTAGGGGTCGAAAAAATTCGCTAAAACAATTCGTGACTTTACCTCGAAACAATCAATACGCTTCGCCTCATGCCAGATGAAACATCTCGACGAGTGGAGGTCGAAAAACGCGCTGGTTCGATTTTTCGATCCAATAGAGCAGTATAAAGCCAGTGGATTATTTAATGGACCGAGGACTACGCTTTTTTTTGAAATCCGGATCTGCACGCGTTCGTAACCAGAATTCAATGCAGCCATCGGATTTCTTGGAATTTTTTACTCATGAGAGAGTGGCAGCGTCGCGATCTGACGCTGTTTAGGGGTCGAAAAAATTCGCAAAAACAATTCGTGACTGCCGGATTGGTCAATACGCTTCGTCTCACTTCAGATGAAACGTCTCGACGTGCGGAGGGCGAAAATTGTGTCGGTGGTATAAGGCCGGTGTGGATTATTTAAAGGCCCAAAGACGTACTCTTTTTAGTCCGGACAAGCGTACGTTCGCATCCAGAGCTTTTTTTTCTCTGTGTATTTCTTTTGTGAGGGAGGGCGCAAGATTTGCGTTTATCACACGACTTTAATAATAAAACGCTTGCTTTCCAGATGATCTGCAGACCAGTTGAAGACAACGCAGTTGTACTGCAGTTATACCGGTATTTAACTAAAACTGAGATCATAGCAATTTAATATGAGAATGACTTTTAGTTTTTTTTTTTGTCAAAGCCTTTTAATGGTGAACAAGAGAGACGTGAACGTGAAAGTTAATCAACATCTAAAATGAATGGCGTCGGGACGCAACACGTCGACGGACGCCAGGAAACTAATGACATGAGCGTAGAAAGAACCGTGCACAATCGACAGTCCATAATAGATAGAAGCGTGGTGGGGGGGTTAAAACCGGACTGGTTTAAATTAGCACGAGTGCCGGACATATTAATAACCGGCGATTCAGACCGCAATTTCGCCAATCGGAAACGGACATTGATTGACCACGTACGGAAACCCACGATTTATCGGCACTCTTACTTTCAGAAAATTCATTTTTCCACGCCAACCAACTAATTACCGTCGCCGTCAAATTCAAAAATCGTTTTTCACCTCGCCCTCACTTTTTATTTTATTTTCTGAAGCCCCACCGCGCCCCCCCCCCCCCGCACCCCCGAAGAAGAGGGCGCCGCCGAAAAAACTTCGCGATTGTCAGGACGCGGTGAAAGATTTAGTATTTCGGGATAGGCAATAAGATAAGATTAAAACGTCATACATCATTTTAAATTTTTATAGAACGTGAGTTATCTGTCAATGTTTGTAAAATATTCAAGGAGCTCGCGGAACGAGCGCCAGAATGGAGCGAACGCCGTTTTGCGAATATATGAGGGTAATCTATGTTAGGTAAGACCCCTTCGGCGAAAAGGGGGCGGAGGGGGGGTGGAAGTGACAAACTAATAAATATCTTTTATTCTTTTCTCGGCACGGTTTTCGTATTTAACTCGGGGTAACTAACAGATCCTCGTAGCGCGTCAGCTACGAGGGGCGTCCGAAAAAAAAAGTGTGTCAAATCGTCTTATCTTATTATGTTCCTTTCTGGGAACAACCACGTAACTCACCAACTTATATTAATAATTTCTCATCTTCACGACTTACACGTACACTCGCCCGGCGAGCCGCCGCTCACTTACGCCCTCCAAATTCATATTTATTTCGGCGAGGTGGGCATAAAGGAGACCCACGACGACGCGCCCAGAAATATAATCCGTATTAACATATATACAGAACTGTCGGCCTAATGCAGACAAACGACGCCTGCAGGTGTATTTTTGTGTGCCGCTACTTTAATGGTCTCAAATCACATAACATTCGGAGGACGTGCAGCTTAAATATGACCTTGAAAGGAGAAAACTCTACGTACCTACCTGATATCATAAATTTTATTATTCATTTAGGTATGCTACTGCGGATAAACGGATGAACATCTTTCACATGTACAGTATGGTAGGTATAAATATACCACATGATAATTTAAATTTTAATAAAAATCGCTATGCGGTGGAAAATGCTTATAATAAATCCTTTGATTGATTTAAACAATCGTTTTGCTCGCATTGTTTCAATAACGAGTTTTCTGTCGCCTGTCAGTCGTAAAACATCATTGATCTGATGCATTTAACCCTTTCGACTTTTGGTGAAATTTGCTGTATATTTGTACATCATCTCTCTCCCCTGTTTGAGTTATTCACGGAAAATCATTTTCCAAAATTATTAGAGTTGTTATTGTTTTGAGTGTACGTGATACTCTTACGTAATAATTTTCGCAAGAGGGTAGAAAATGCAGCGAAAACTGTGTATAAACGTTATCGAACAAATGCTTGCAGTTTCTACATTTTCTTCTTTGTGTTTTAGTGAAAGTTGTTGTGTATTTGTATATTATGTCTCTCCCCATGTTTGCGTTGTTCATGGAAAATCATTTTCCTAAACTAGAGTTATTCTTGTTTCGTGTGTGCACGTGATACTCTTGTGTAATACTTTTCGCAAGAGGATAGAAAATGCAGCGAAAACATTTATAATGACTGTGTATAAACGTTATCGAACAAATGCTTGCAGTTTCTACATTTTCTGCTTTGTGTTTTGGGTGAAAGTTGTTGTATATTTGTATATTGTTTGTGTTGTTCATGGAAAATCATTTTCCAAAACTAGAGTTGTTCTTGTTTTGTATGTGCACGAGATACTCTTGCGTAATACTTTTCTCAAGAGGGTAGGAAACGTTTATAAACGCTGTGTATAAACGTTATCAAACAAATGCTTGCAATTTGTGCATTTTCTTCTTGAATTGTAAACTCTTGTAGACGAAATTGGAAGGTTACAAACGAGATCAACGGGTACGTGCGTGATATCATTCCAAAAATATTTGTAAACACCTGTACAAACATTAACAAATCAGTTTTTGCAATTTATACATTCTTTTCTTCAAATGAAGACTATTGAAAGAAAAAGTCGGAAGGTTACAAATGAGGTCAATGAGTTGGGGTGGGTTATATCATCCCAAAAACATTTATATACACTCTGCACAAACACACTGATAAACAAATTTTTGGAATTTGTATATTTTCTTCACCAAATGAAGACTTCTGGAGTGGAGTAATGGGTTGAGTTGGGTCGTGTTCATGGTATCATTTCAAAAACATTTGTAAACACTCTATCTACATTTTCCTACATCAAGTTGTGGGAGATTTTTGATCAAGACGTTGGAAGGTCACATAGAGGTCAATGTTGCAAAGTGTAACACAAAAAAGTAACAAACATCGTTTTATTCGAGGTACGAATCTTTCGCTCGCTAACTTCATAACTATCACTCCTGACGGGTCGTACGGCTTATATAGCAGAGCCCTCTATTGCTCCAACCTACTAGAATGATCGAGTAGTCTCCAGTCATGTTCTGTGACGCAAGGTGGCGCGTACTGATGCTAAAAATAGATCTGTTTGCGCGTGACGGCTGTAACAATACTATCAGAAAAGTAAGAAGCAACACGAAGATGAAAAGAACAAAAATTGTTACATGTTTGGAATAGACGTATTAAGGGTGAAGAAATAAAAAGGATGAAGAAGAAGACGATGAGCAGATCCGTTACAGGGTTGCCATCCGCCCTCTCTTTCAGAATACAGTTTCATTTCATGACTTTGTGTCCTCTTTTCTCTACCTTGTCAATTTTGTCCTCTTTCTTTCTGATAAATATCATTATCATTGTATTAATTGGCCGATCGTCTTTTGTTTTAATTTCATCAATAATTAAAGACGTTCCAAATTATAAGATTTTTTTTTAAATACCTTAATCTAGTAATTGTTTCCCTTTATCGTTTAGTCATTTGTTTCTTTTGCATTTGTCATTTGTCTTCCTGCGTTTTTTTTATTTTCATTCATCGGCCGATCGTCTTTTGTTTTAATTTCGCGGATTTTTGAAATCTTCGATTTTCATGAATTTTCGGCATTTTCGCCTTTGATTTCGTTTCTTCGTTCTCCGTTCGCCATTTGTTTCCTTCTGATTTTTTTTGTTTCCGTGTTCATCGGACGTTCGTCGTTTGTTTTAACTTCGCCAATATTGAAGAAGTTCCAAATCGTTTTTATTTTTCTTTTTTCATTTCGTTTTAATCCGGAATTTCTATTTTTTTATTTTTATTTTTTACTTAGTCGTTTATTCATCTTCTAGTTCTCGTTTGTTTTCCGACATTTTAATTTTTTTGTTTCCGTTCTTTGGACGTTCGTCTTTTGTTTTAACTTCACCAATATTGTAGACGTCCCAAATTGTTTTTATTTTTATTTTTTCATTTCGTTTTAATCCGGAATTTCTATTTTTTTATTTTTTTTACTTAGTCGTTTATTCATCTTCTAGTTCTCGTTTGTTTTCCCACATTTTAATTTCTTGTTTCCGTTCTTCGGACGTTCGTCTTTTGTTTTAACTTTGCCAATATTGAAGACGTCCCAAATTGTTTTTATTTTTCATTTTTCATTTCGTCTCAATCCGTCATTCTTATCTTTTGATTTTTTTTACTTGGTCGTTTTCGTTTGTTTTTAATTTCCATCATTCATCGTTGCCTTTCTTAACCAATCGTCTTTTTTTTTGTTTTAACCTCGTCACTTGATCACGTTCCCAAAATTAATACGATTTTTTTCAAAGCGTCTCAATCTGGCACTTCATTTTTTTCTTTGTTGTTTGTTTATTGCTGATTTGTCATTTATTTCTCGTTTATTTTTTCCTAGTCCAGCGACTTTTGTTTTAAATTCGCAGATTTCTTACGCTCCAGTTTATTTCATTTTTTGTTTTGCTTTTAAAGTCATCGTCTGTCCACCTTGCTCTTGCCATCTTTTATTTCTCTATTTTATTTGTATTTTCTTAAATACTACTTTTTAGTAACCGCCGATCATCGCTTGTTTTAACACTGTAAATTCATTTTTCAATTCGTTTCGATTTTTTTTGGTGCTTTCAGTTTCTTGCAGTTTTACATTTGTTTGAGACAGTTATTTTATCATTTCTTTTTCATATCAGTCTTTCATATCAGTCGATTTTTTGGCCGATAGTCTTTTGTTTGATCTTCGCCAACGGAGCGATGAAGTGACTCTAATTATTATTTGTTTCATCATTTCATCCTTGTTTTTTTTTTTAAATATGTTTTCTTTCGCCTACGTTTTCTTGTGAAATTTGCCATTTCTTTTATTTTCTCAAACAAAAGAAATGATGATCGTCTTTTGTTTTATCTTCGCTAATAGAGCGATAATGTGATTCTATTTGTTTCATCATTTTTCTCCTCGTTTTTTTTTTTCCTTTTGAAAATGTGTTTACTTTCGCTTACGTTTTCTTGTGAAAATTGTCATTTCTTTTGTTTTCTCAAACAATTTGTGCATTTTCCTCTCACGTTTTAACCGGTTTTCTTTTGTTTTGACTAGACCAATTAATTTAACATTCCAATCTGCTGGTTTATTATTTCCGTTTTTATATCGTCTTGGCAAAATGCAAATGCAAAATGTTACCAATTTATTCGACGTTTGAAAGCAGAACAATCGAAACAAATGCGAAATTGAATTAACAGAAAGCTAATTAATACTAATTTCTAAATTCGAAGTCTTTAAATACATACTTGACGAAATTTACAATAATTGTGCTCAGTTCATCGTTGAAAACAAAAACGCGGGCGTGCACTACACGAAACAAACAGAAATGATTGGTCGGATGTTCGTGACGTAAATGTGGCGCGTAATTCAAACTGGTCACTAGAAAATAACTGCGAAAGTGGTTGGAAAATAAAAAACAGTTAGAGGCTGCACAATAAATTGCTTGTAAACACTAGTTTAAATATTAGAGAGTGTTTTAGTCTTTTCGTTTGTATGTCGTTAGTTACATATACAGTGCGAGCAAAAAAGACGGATATTGTGAAGCAGTTTTCTTATGCCACAGGTAAGAAAACTGCAACTTCAATCATTTTTACTCGCACGGTATTTTAACAATACAAAATACGTACGTAATTACTTTTAAAATAAACAAATAAAAATTGTGTTTACTTAAACTTTTTTTAATATTTTTTTTTTCTGAGATGATTGACGCGTGTACCAAAATTCTATCGTTTGTATTTTGCAGATTGACAAATTGCTCTTTTTTTTGTTTCGAAAAGGTGGCAACCCCTTGTCCATTATGACCTACTCATCTCCCTCTAAAGAAAACTGAAAAGAAGTTATTAGAGTATTAATTAATTAATTGATTAATTAATAAACGTAGCCTGAAAAGCGTGAGCGTGCAAATTCGGATGCGCATTCCGATGCTTCCCCTAATTGGTCGAAACGTCGGCGACACGAATCAAGAAATCCTCACGAACGGGAGAGGCAAGCGTCTAGTGGCAATAAAATTCCGGGGATTATTGCGGCCTTGTATGGTGGCTACACTGAACTGCACTTAGCACTGCACTCAACGCAGATAGCTAAATGATTTACCGCCTGAAGCGTTTGATTAGAAAAATCCGTAAGTAAAACGGATGGTACTTGCACACGTGCCGCGCCATTGTTTATTAAACCAAACAAAAAAAAAAAAAAAAAGAAAACGTCCGCCCCTGGTTTTTAAGTGTAGGTACAGTAATTTATATTCGCCGCCACCACGGCCTGCACAATTTTTCACTTTCACCCCGTTTTAATAGCCGCAAAACGGCCTGTCCCCCCCTCCCCACCAATAAAACAAAAGGAATAATACTTTATGTAATTACCGGATGAAATTTTCGTCAGATTGTTCGCCTCGTCCCGCCGCCAGCCGTAAATAACGATTTGTCAGGGGATCCCCCCGACATCCTTTGCATTCGTCGGGAGCGCGAGAATTTATCCGAGATCCGCGCGACCATATTTTTATTTAATCCTAATAACGAGGATTTTCAAATTTTCTTCTTCTGATAAATTCGGCCGGTTCAAGTTGCGAGATTTATTGCACCCTCTTCTCCCTAATGGCCTGTTATCGGGGGGCTCGTGGGGGAGGAGGGGGTTGGGGGGAGAGGGCGGGCGACGGTTTTGGGCGGCGAGCGACTTTTGTTCCCGCGCGCCCCCCCTCGAACAATGCTTTTTTTATTTCGCCGGATTAATTCGCGCTAATTACGTCGATTTCGAACAACGAACGTCAGGTGAAAGGGGGCCGGCGATAATTTTTTTTTTGCTCGCGGGTCGTCGACGTTCCAGAATAAACATCCGAGGAGTAGTCATTTGGGTCGGCGCTGGACCGACAAATAAAATGTTCGGCGCGGGATAAAGCCCACGTGAAATCTATTTAGGGGGTGGGGGCATCCCCGATTCAACTTTTCTTGTGTGTATAACCCGGTTTAATTGAGCTAATTACATAAACCTAATAAATGTATTATAAAATTACAAAAGTAAAAAGTAGACAAAACCGTGTAAATATGACTCTAAATATTATGACGCACACAACTGAAGACTCCCCGTTCCCCCTTGTGCTTCCCCCAGCCGCGTCGCCGAACAAACAGCGCGTCCCTGTCCGCTGATTTGATTGCCGAAAACTTCCGCACCCAGCCTAATTTTACGCCACTGGTGAAACGCACGCCCTGGGCAATGACGTCACGCAAAACTCCGCAGGCGAGAAGAAATATTAAGAACGTTCTTGCTCAAGATTTCCTCCAGTGCAAGTGATAAAGAAACACCCCTTATCAGTTGCGATAAACGAGATGAAACAAAATTAACAAACGTGAACAATAAACGCCCGTGGAAAACAGACAGGTATCAAGATGGAAGAACAAATTGGCGCTTACCTTGCTCAGAGAAGCAAGCCCGAAAAGGGACGGTCAACGGCGCTCAAAACAAATATGCACGAAGGGAAGCCTACTCGACCGCGAAAGTAACGCTGAGAAATAATTGTAAGATTCACAAACCTGACAAGTTTTCAGGTTTGTTGGTAACATATTTAAAAACTGTCGACGAAAAGTACTTTGTAAGTAAATTATTAACTAAGTAGACAGTAGCAAGATAAATAGACGCATCTGTTCCTTCACATTCACATTCGCATTCACATTCACATTCACATTCAGTCAATAAACGTTGCAGTTTGGATACATGTCTGAAAGTTGGGGGGCAACTTGAGCTCCGGCAAACTACTCCGGGATGGAACGTCAAGTTTAATGAAACGCATACACAGCGGTGACGTATGTGATACGTTTACGTAATGAAATTCGCGCAACAATAACAATGGAGGTCGTCATCTTGTAAACGCAAAGTTTGTGCGCGCCTTGTGCACACAATCGTACTCATACGGTTAGCATACGACGACACACACACACATACACGTTCATCCCATCCGTGTAAAGTAATTGAATGCGGCGAACAATTTCCAGATTATAAGTAGCGGAAGCAGGTGCAGCGAGCTTTGGCCTCGTGAATATTTATGCGGTGACTTATTGGCTGAAACAATGGCGGCATTAGCGTCTGTAAATCCCCGATATCTGAGGCCCCCGCTATCGAGGACCTCCCAGCAATGTATCTCTGACAATGGCGGCAAACACGGGCGTTAATTCTGACGTCCCGACGACATTCAAATTCTGGTAGGCTTTGCGCCCCGGAGCGCGCCCGGAATTAGGAGAGCGCCCAGAAATGTGAATTGTTTTTAAATGAGCGCAATTTTCGCCTTAAGTAATCCGCGACTACGTCGTCTTACTTTCGGGGGCTTTTTCCACCCGAACCGTTTAAATTTCTCGCGAGACATCGTAATTGAAATTGTGTATCGAAATCTCTTTCAGAGATGCCCCAGTTGGTTTCGTTTCTCTTTCTAATCGATTTATGCTTCTCGTTTGAATAACTTTTAAATTAAATTTGATATTTTTCAAGATAATTTAATTAATAGTAATTGTATCATGAATCCGAGACACCTGCGGACTTGCATGTGTACATCTAATGCAACAAAACATTTACAGACCCATAAGTAGAACTGTCATTTAATCATTCTGATGATTAATCACTGAAAGATTCTAATGGACAACAGCTGAATCAATACCGAGTAATACTGAATGAATTGCACCACAAATTTCTCTTTTTAAGTTATCCGTGCAGGATGTGACAAAATGCATTTCTAAAAGTTTGAGTCCAAAGATCGACGTATCAAATCTGTCGGCGTCTCGTCGAAAACACATCTAATTAGCGAGCGCGTTAATTGTTTTAAATCAAATACGATCTGCTGGCAAGTGTAGCATTCTAAGTAAGTTCAAACGACTTGGATTTCATTTGTCAGCATAGAATTCCCTCTGTTTAACGTTAATTCCACGCCCGAAAAGAACTTTGAGCTACGAACTGAACTAAGCAGACGTCGGCAATTCATGCTAGACAAATTCAACCTATGTGGGTGACATAGCGATCTTGATGCAATTTTTCGAATTATTTCATTCCACAATCGGTTTCGTCTTTTATTGTATGTATGTATTTATTATTTTCAAGTGGTTGGCCTTCAAGAAATTAGTAAATACTTAAATATACTAGTTTTTAAATGCACATTTAAATGTTCATATTTTTACACAATATTCTTTTTTATCTGAATTCAGCTTAACCAAATAAAGAACTTTACATTTAAATACAAGAATTAATACCGGAAACATTTTTCAAAACAAATGAAATTTATGCTCAACCCAATTAAAAAATAAAATAAAAATGCAAATTAAGAATTAAAAGTTACTTAACTTTAAAAAATCAACCCAAACCAAGCAAGCAAGAAATTAAAAACTAAAAATCAAAGCTGGAGTTTTTTAAAGCCAATGAAAATTATGACCATTCCAGTTCAAGGTCAAGCCAAATCAAGTAAAAATATTAAAGCATAAATTAAAAAAATCAATTAAAATCACGTTCGGCCAATCTCAAAATCAACCCAAACTAGCCCAAGCCAGGAATCAAAAGTTAAAAAAATAATGCTGGATTTTTTAAACCAACGAAAATTACGACCAAGTCAATCCAAGGTCAACCAAACTAATAAAAATTACGACACAATCAATCCAAAAAATTAAAGCGAGGAATTTTAAAAATAAATTAAAATTAAACCTAACCAAACTCAAGGTCAATCCAACCCGACTGAACTCAATTCTATTTAACTCAAGTCAAAAATTAAATATTATTAAAGAAACGAAAGTTAAAAAAATTAAGAATTAGAATAATTTTAATCCAAGTCCAACCCAATTAAACTCGATCTGACTTTCTTCAAAAAATGTAAAAAAAAACAAAATAATTAAAAAAAATTGAACCAAAACTTTAAAACTCAAAAACAAATCAAAGTTCAGTTGGAATTAAGTCAAGGCCAAACCAAGTCGATCCAGAAAAGCAAGAAACAGATGAAAGTCAAAGAAAAAAGATTGAAAATGTTCTCTGTTCGACCCGAATAAAAAAATAAGAGTGAAAGAAACTAAAAATTGAAACAATAAAACTAAGCAAACATGAAGTTCAAAACAAATTTCAAGGTTAAGCTAAACCAACTGAACTAAAACTAGGTTGGAGTTAAGTCCAACATAAACAAAGCCCGGAGAAATCCATAAAATCAAGAAAAATAAGAAGAGAGATGAAAATAAAATAGAAAAATTAAAAATAAGTTTTTTTTTATTCTACTCAAGGAAATATAAAATAAAAATGAAACTGTAAGAAATTAAGAGAATTTTAAAAATTAAACTAAACACACAAAAAGTCCAAGACGAATTTGACGGCCAATCCAACCCAACTGACCTCAAACTAACCCTAATCCGAGCAAAGAATAAAAAATAAATAAGAAAATAAATCAAGAATTCAAAAAGGAAAAGAAAATTCAGTTGTAATTAAGCCTATCATGACCAAGGCCAATGCAGAAGAACAAAAAATAAATGGAAAGCAAATAAAAAATTGGAAAAATCTTCTGTATTCAATCCAAGTAGAAAATTGAAAGTAAAAATAAAGACTAAAGAAACTGGAAATAACAAATTAAAACTAAATAAACTTAAAGTCCAAGACGAATTTCAAGGTCAACCCAGCCTAATTGAACCCAAACTAACCCTAATCCGAGCAAAAAAAATAAAAAGTAAATAAGAACGAAAATCAAAAATTCCAAAAAAAAAGAAAATTCAGTTGCAATTATATCCATCATAACCAAGGCCAAGGCAAGTCGATTCGAAAAAGCAGAAAAACAAATGAAAATCAAATAAAGAACAAAAATTAAAAAGTACAGACGATTTTCTGTATTCCCAACCCAACCCGAGTAAGAAATTGAAAGTAAAAATAAGTAAGACTAAAGAAACTGGAAATAAAAAATTAAAATTAAGCAATCTTCATTTGTCTTTGTCTGGTATAGCGGGGGTTTGTTCCTTTTACTTCCCAATCATGCCAAACAGGCGCTCATTCTGCTAGCTTCTCTCGAGTGAAATTGACGTGTCTTGTTTATTGTCGCGTTTGATATAGATTACAGATTTATTCCGTGGGAAAAAATTCGCAGATTGTAAGACAAGTCGGGACATGTTCAAAACTTAAACGACGTGGATCTTCCGAAGCTATTTTTACACTTTAATTGGCATTTTAATCCGATGGGTTTCCTTTATGTCATGTTTCTAGGTGCAATAATTTGTATTTGTCTCGTCGTTCTGGTATAGAGGGGGTTTGTTTCTTTTACTTCCCAATCACGCCAGACGGCACACAGATTATGTAATATTGCGATAATTTTTTTTAAGTTGGGTATCGGATCCGATTGTGGTATAGACGGAAGACGTGTTGCCAGCGCTAACTTTAGTTTGGTTATTTTGTTGTTTGTATTTGCGGGCCCCCAGCCTTTAACTGGCCGCATATCCTCCCCATTTTTTTCTTAATATTTAGTATAACCCGTTCATTATGAAACGCTTTGTTTGCGACCGTTGATTCAGCCTAGTTCAATTACGTTGGTCTTTTTGTTGATACTAGTCTTATGACAATTGTGTGAATGCTTTTAATAAATATTGTTGTGCATAAACTGGAACGCTTTGTTTTTTTTTTTTTATTGGTTAATCAAAACAAATTGAGTGGCGCCCTTACGGGTTGGTTTGACATTTACCCACCCCGTCCCACTGAGCAGCCGGCGGTGCCGAAGTTAGTCGTAGCCGGCACTAAAATTTTAACCTATTCGGTTAGGTAGCACGTCAAAACACAATCTGCAATTATTCTTTTTTCTTCGAAATAAATAAATAAATAGGGCGATAGGTGACGCTGCACTATCACTCACCGTTCGCCCTGCGGATGACGGAAATAAAACGAGCGAAACGTTGAAAAATTCAAGGAAATTACGTCTTAATCACGTTAATCGACTGACTATACGTGTAACACATAGACGTTAAGACGTTGATGCGGTCTTAGTCGCTCGGGTTCCATCCAACTCAATTAGTTACGGAGCGCAAACTGCATTAAGTGGGTTCATACAGCGACTGTATATGCATGAAGTAATTATTGTTACTTGTTACGCTTAATTGAAGCGAATTGTTGGAAAGTTTGGACGCGGTGTACGTCAACCCCTTCGAGACGCATCCCTTTTAAATTACTCAAACTAGAGATTTACGAGTCAGTCGATGCTAATAAAGGGAATTAATCATAATTAATCTGTATCACATCCCCCCTTTCCACCCTGGAAGCTTCCTCACATTACCGCAACAGTAATCAAGGCGACCGGCGACAATACTGACGATGTTCGTTAAAGAGCGACACGTTCCATTTTTTTTTTTTAAGAAAAATGACCTTTATGACCTCCGTTTAATTAATAACAATCGCTTTACACAACAAAATGCAAAAATAATTAACAAACAAATAACACTTCTATACCACACCGTTTACTAATCCGAATTACTCGTACTTATCGCTCGCTTAAATTTAACTGCTCAAATCACGCGCCCATGTTCCCTTATATAGTTAATACACTCGCTTTCAGGGAGGCGGGATCCTCGCGCATTCTATGGAACATTCGACTGACGCACAGATGGCGTGACTCTTTGAAAACACTGTAACATCGAACAGTCGCGAACATTTCCAGCAATCTGCGAAAGAGTCGGTTAACCAATAGATGACTCCGTTCGTCCGAAAGCAGAATTTATTGGTGAAAGTTCTGCAATTACGATTTTTTTCAATTTTTATCACCGCAGATTATTATTCTTAAGATTTTTACAGACAGCTTTATGCCTTCTCCTCCTCCTTTTACACCTGAAGTACGAACATAAGATGCTCATCAAGTTTTTGCACCGACGGCGACGCTAACGCTCGCTCACTCGCTCGTTCACTCGCTCGCTCTCGGTCGTCGTAATAACGATAATAACGCAAGAAAGAATCGTAAATTTTATTATCTATAACTGATGACGAGAGAAGATAAGAAATCATAAAGGCCAGGTATTACGACATGTCGTTTGCCCGGCGAGAGAGCTTTCTGAGATGGAAGTAGCTCCGCACGTACAGTGACGGCCGAAGTTAATGCGATAGGAACTATTCGGGTCATGTTCAAAATTTCGAACGAAAAACGTAATCAATTTTAAGATGCACGAGTCTTTCGCGATCCATAAATCTCTAAACTACTATAAATAATAAATAAGTTCACTGCATTAACCTCGTAACTTTTTGCAGACTTATTGTTAAAACCAGGTGCCTCAAGGTTCTAGCTTGAGATCTGCACTCTTCTACATTATTGTGTGTGAATGCAATCTCAATGCACGTCTCGATATGTAATATTGAAATAAAGCAAAAGTGCTGCCAATCCTGTGAACGACACTTTTCTTCTCCAAGTGGTACAATTCCAGGGCAGGTAGGTGGCTCAGCGGTTAACCTAGCCGATTTATAAAGGGGGGTGCCACTCGTCGGAGTGAATTCAAATTCCATCAGAGCCATGGGTGTTTGTGTTGTCTTAAGTTTAGACCCACCTGAAATGGTTGTTATCGATATGACGCATCATAGCTTAAGACGAAGAAGACAAACAAGGTGTGAAATTTAATTGTGTATTAATATTTACACCTTAAGGTGAAGGACACTTTACTATGAAACTATAGCTCCCCCTCTCAACAGAGAAGAAGTGTCGTTTGTGAAGAATTCGAACAATTTTTTAAGATTTCGTTTCGTTTTTTAAGATTTCCTTTCGTTCTTTACGATTTCGTTTCGGTCAGATTAAGATATCAGGGTTTTTTTTTATTAAAGATTTCCATTTGTCCTTGATTTTTAATATTTTACAAGGGTCGAATAAATTTACGCTGAGTTAAGTTCGGATGCGTTGACCTTGACATCCGTCTTGGACTGAAGATCCTTATCCCTTGAACTTGGTCAGCATAAGATTAATAATTTGTCGACTCTGTGCAGGTGGATTTTAGCGTAAGCAAAAGAAATCACTGCAGTTTTTGAGTCAACCCCCTCATAGTAACTTGAAGCTGTTAATTTGCTTAAGTTCCACGACAAAAAAGAATTTCAACCTGCGAGCTAAGCAGACGTCGGCAGTTTATGCTAGACAAATTAAACCTGTTTCGGCGATACAGCGGTTTTGATGCCATTTTTTTAATTATTTTATTCCACAACGGGTTTTGCCTTTTATTGCATTTTCAAATGGTTGACCTTCAAGAAATTACTAAATACCTAAATGTCTTTAATAGCCTATTTAAATGTTCTTATTTTTATGCTTTTTATTCTTCTATCTGAATTTAGCTCAACCCAAACAAGAACATTACATTTAAAAACAAGAATTAATACTAGAAACATTTTTTAAAACAAATGAAATTTATGCTCAACCCAATTAGAAGAAAATTAAATGACGCATATGACGCATCATAGCTTAAGACGAGGAAGACGAACAAGGTGTGAAATTTAATTGTGTATTAATATTTACACCTTAAGGTGAAGGACACTTTACTATGAAGCTATAGCTCCCCCTCTCAACAGAGAAGAAGTGTCGTTTGTGAAGAATTCGAACAATTTTTTAAGATTTCGTTTCGTTTTTTAAGATTTCCTTTCGTTCTTTACGATTTCGTTTCGGTCAGATTAAGATATCAGCGTTTTTTTTTATTAAAGATTTCCATTTGTCCTTGATTTTTAATATTTTACAAGGGTCGAATAACTTTACGTTGAGTTAAGTTCGGTTGGGTTGACCTTGACATCCGTCTTGGACTGAAGATCCTTCTCCCTTGAACTTGGTTAGCATAAGATTAATAATTTATCGACACTGTGCAGGTGGATTTTAGCGTAAGCAAAAGAAATCACTGCAGTTTTTGAGTCAACCCCCTCATAGTAACTTGAAGCTGTTAATTTGCTTAAGTTCCACGACAAAAAAGAATTTCAATCTGCGAGCTAAGCAGACGTCGGCAGTTTATGCTAGACAAATTAAACCTGTTTCGGCGATACAGCGGTTTTGATGCCATTTTTTTAATTATTTTATTCCACAACGGCTTTTGCCTTTTATTGCATTTTCAAATGGTTGACCTTCAAGAAATTACTAAATACCTAAATATCTTTAATAGCCTATTTAAATGTTCTTATTTTTATGCTTTTTATTCTTCTATCTGAATTTAGCTCAACCCAAACAAGAACATTACATTTAAAAACAAGAATTAATACTAGAAACATTTTTTAAAACAAATGAAATTTATGCTCAACCTAATTAGAAAAAAATTAAATGACGCATATAACGCATCATAGCTTAAGACGAAGAAGACGAACAAGGTGTGAAATTTAATTGTGTATTAATATTTACACCTTAAGGTGAAGGACACTTTACTATAAAACTGTAGCTCCCCCTCTCAACAGAGAAGAAGTGTCGTTTGTGAAGAAATCGAACAATTTTTTAAGATTTCGTTTCGTTTTTTAAGATCTTCTTTCGTTTTTTACGATTTCGTTTCGTTCAGATTAAGATATCAGCTTTTCTTTTATTAAAGATTTCCATTTGTCCTTGATTTTTAATATTTTACATGGGTCGAATAAATTTACGTTGAGTTAAGTTCGGTTGGGTTGACCTTGACATCCGTCTTGGACTGAAGATCCTTCTCCCTTGAACTTGGTTAGCATAAGATTAGTAATTTGTCGACTCTGTGCAGGTGGATTTTAGCGTAAGCAAAAGAAATCACTGCAATTTTTGAGTCAACCCCCTCATGGTAACTTGAAGCTGAAGATTAGGGTGTAATCCATTTCTGAAAGCTTTCGTTCCTAAATTTGCTTCGGCGTGTGCATTGTCGTGTGTGCAAGGGGGCCGGGAGGGGGGGGGGGGTAAAGGAGAGGGTGTAAATAGTTCGCGTTGCTGCAGTAGATCATCAAACGATTAAACAAAACAGGCAAATCCGATATCCTCGTTAGTTCGAGGAACATCGCACACGTACATAAACGGCATAAGTTGTAGGTAGGTATTGTTTGCGGAAGTTGAGAAAGCAGTTTCGAAAGCGGAAGTAGTCGGGATCCGCAATCATCGGGCGCGCTTACAATGCTAGTATTAGATTAACACGGAGAGCGCTTGAATTTAAAGTAACCCCCCCGGCCTCAATTACACCCCCCCGGGCGGCCGGGGTCCCTCGCTCTTACTCCCGCTGATTGAATTACATTACTTCAATTTTCCTTTCAACTTTCATACGATAAGTGGAAAGTTAGAATCGTATTATTTAGGTGGATCGCCGCGCCGCCCCCGGAAAGAAAGAGAGGAAAAAAAAACGGCGCGCCGGTAACGAGATTACGTTGGGGCCCCGCGTTAATTAAAGCCCCAGTTTCGAAACTCCGGCAATCATATTAAAAGGACGCTCGCATTTTTGCGGCCATATATGCGCGTCGACCCAGAAGTTCTCTTAATTTCAAGATCGCGTGAGGGTTTCTTTTTCTGGGGAAAGCGAAAGTTTCGGGGGGCGGAGAACGGGGGCGAGGGGGGGAGGAAAGTGAGGCCGCAAGTTATTTTGCTCACTTCTTTGCTCTATTAATTTCATTTTCATCGCTTGTTCTTCATCGTTGGCGAAAGCAAACATGTCACGTATTTAAGTTTGGCGGGCGGGGTGCTGGACGGGACGGGGGAAACACACAATCATGAAAAGTGCGCGCGCAAAAGAAAAATACAAAAACAAACAAACAATAATAAAATTAATAACAGTGTGGCGTTTTTTAATTTTTTAATTAATTACATTGTCACTGACGCGACTTTAATTTAATTCAACAGCATCCCCGCCATTAAAAATAATAATATTCCATTGAATACGTAAATATTCGCTCGCGTCGGGAATAAATAAACAGAATTAAGTTCGATGAATTTGAAATGTAAAATTGGGGCTTTCGGTTTTTCCCCCGGAAAAAAAAAGACGAGGGCGGATTTGATCGGACGTGTTCGCACGTCGGTTGCCGCGCGTGTAAAAAGAGAGAATCAAATTTTATTAGGGTTTTCATTCGATTTGGGCGCTAGTTACGGGCTGCTGGAATGCAATAATATATCGAATGCATGCTTTCCGCTGCTCGACTTCCGCTGGAAGAGATAAAGTGGAACTGATGAACCGTGCGCGAATATGTAATTATGTTACGGAACTCGAGTTGATTTTTCGCGTGCTCAAACGTGCATGCAATTTTTACCGCCCGCCTCTTTTTTCCCCCGCCGCCTCTGTGCTACCCCGAAATAAATTTTCATAATTCCAGATTCTTCCAGCGTACACACAATACACGAGTTTTATTTGTTTACGTTCGTGCGCTCGCTCTACCTCGTTTTAACGTTTGATTTTATATTTTCATAAATTGAAAACGTACACGACGTGAATCGCAAGATACTGTTGCGCTCTTACCGCGGAGTTTTTCATTTTTCGCGAGAAACTTCCTCATAACCGTGAAATATATTCAAACGTGTAATAAATCATTTCTATTCCTCGGTTTCTACAACCGTTCATTAAAAAAATCATAAATACGAAAGAAACAAACGATTTAGTGCATTCTTCTTTGAATAACCGTAATGGTTTCCACCCTTCCATACGTAATTATACTTTGCTTTTTGTCATTTGTTATTGGTAGCCGGAATTAACCAATGACAAACTCGTTTGACCAATGATAAAACTCGTTTCTAGCGCCAAAATTTCAAAGTACTCCTCCGAATTGAATTAAAAAAAAATCAGTGTAAATCACGTGCACATGTTTTATTATAATTCTCTCTCTCTCTCTCTCTGTTATGTGTTGTTATCGGGTCGTAATATAATCCTTACTTGTGACATTAAAAATCCATGAAAACAAACGTAACATTTGCAAGCATCGAAGAAGACCTTGGCCCTTGATTCTTATAAAATGAACCAAACACTCTTCGGCGCTTCAGTTTCTCTCAGTTCTCTTTCATACAATTAACAACTTCGTCGGCATTCACATTCAGAGAAAAAAAAAACGTTCAGACACCGATATCCTTGATCCTTGATTCTTATAAATCGGAGTTTGCGATGAACCAGAAGACACTCTTCGGAGCTTCAAGACTTCCCAGTTGTCCTTCAAAGAATCGACAATTTCGTTATTCAGTAAAAGGAAATTTAAAAAGTTCATGCAACGAAGAATTTCGCCCTTGATTCTTATAAAATGAACCGGACATTCTTCAGAGCGTCAGGTCTTTTCAGTTGTTTTATCAAAGAATCGACAACTTCGGTGGTATTTAGAAAAAATGAAACGTACAAAAGGCACCGAAGTCCTTGGTTCTTGATTCTTACAAAAGTGTGTTTGTGATGAAGCAGATACTCTTCCGGGCTTCTTTCGAAGAATCAACACTTTTGAGATACAGAAAAAAGAAAATGTTTAAAAATTCAAGCGTCGAAGTCCTCGGCCCTTGATTCTTATATACGAGATACTCTGCGCAGCTTCAGGTCTTTTCAGTTGTTTCTCAAAGAATCAACAAATTCGTCGGCGTTCAGAGAACGTACTAAATTCATGCACCAAAATCCTTTGGTCCTTGATTCTTGTAAATCGGAGTTTGTGATTAACCAAATGCTCTTCGGAGCTTTAAGACTCGCCAGTTGTCTTTCGAAGAATCAACAATTTTGACATACAGAAAAAAGAAAATTCCAAAAAAATTAAGCATCGAAGTCCTTGGCCCTTGATTCTTATAAAACAGACACTCTGCGCAGCTTTAGGTCTTTTCAGTTGTTTTTCAAAGAATCAACAACTCTGTAGGCATAAGAAAAAATAAACGTACTAAATTCAGGCACCAAAATCCTTTGGTCCTTGATTTTTGTAAATCGGAGTTTGTGATTAACCAAATACTCTTCGGAGCTTCAAGACTCGCCAATTGTCTTTCGAAGAATCAACAATTTTGACATACAGAAAAAATAAAATTCAAAAAAATTCAAGCATCGAAGTCCTTGGCCCTTGATTCTTATAAAACAGAGACTCTGCGGATCTTTTCGGTTGTTTTTCATAGAATCAACAACTTCGTCGGCATTCAGAGCCCTTGGCCCTGAATTGTTTTTCTTTAAGAATCAATGTCGTCCTTGCTTATAGCGTTCAAGATTCAGAAAAAAATCGTATAAACATAAAGCATCGAAATCTTTGGCCCTTGATTTCTATAAAACTGGTTTTTCCAAGAATTAACAATTTTATCACCGCCGATAACCTTCTGCATTCTAAGAAAACGAACCGTCAAAAATTATGTATCGACGTGTTTGACCTTTGATTAGTCCTTGAATCAGATAAACCAGATTTTCAAGGTCAAGGCGCCGTCAAAACTGTGGGTATCACACTGTACATTAGAAACGAGAGAGGTTGTAAAATAACAATGGAGTTATGCGGGGTATGAGTGAAATAGAGAATTTTTCTGTCCAGCACGGGATAAGGCTTTTGAAAAGAACAGAAAAGAGAACAGGTAACGTTCTGTGCTTCCCAGACAAATAGGGTGAATCGAAATTTTGTATTAAATTAAAAAAATTATAATGAAATTTTACACCGTGACAATACTAGAGATCTACTAAAATTTTCTTTCCTCATTTGCATTTGCCGTCCTCTGTCAAATGTATTTTGTTTTTCTTTTTTTGTTTAATTTCATTGATCCTTTGACGGTAACGCAAACGAAAAACAAAAAGCAAACAACAGAACGAAACAAAACTTAATGAACGACACAAAACAAAAGACAATCACTGTCAATATTTGATTTTCATTTAATTTTTTTTGTCGGACCTCTTTTGTTTCGTTCCAACGTTAGCGATTCTTTCCTTACTTGCGTTTTTTTTTTTTTTTAAATAAATATTTCACATTTTTATATACTTAAATGTTTCGCCTTCGTTTAACTTCATTGTTCGTGTTTTGTTTTATTTTGTTGATTATTTTTGGATGGATTCTACATTTTGTTCTTCGTTTCTTTTGATTTTTATTTAACTTGATCGATTTTCTTTTTCTTTTTTGTACTTATTTATTGACTGTTTTTTTTTTGTTTTCGTTGATCCCCTGGCAGTGATTCAAACGAAAAACAAAGAGCGAAACAAAAAATAACCAAAGAAATAAAACAAAAGACGATCGATGTCATTATATTGTTTATTTATTTCAAACGAAAAACAAAGAGCAAAACAAGAAATAATCAAGGAAATAAAACAAAAGATAATGTCATTTTATTGTCACTTTTTGACTTTTATTTCAATTTCATCGATTGATTTTCATTTTCTTTGTCGGGCCCCTTTTTTATTTGTGTTTTGTTCATTCTAAATCGGGCCGTGGTTTTCCTCATTTTCATAGTTTTCCGCATTTTCAATTTCCATTTCCTTTTATTGACTTTTTTGTTACGTTTTATTTATTCGCATCTAGCTTTATTTCATACATGTAGTTCGCCTCTTGTTTTATTTTGTAGTCCGTCTTTGTTTTCATTTGCGTTGAATTTGATTTCAGTCTAATTTTATTGTTCCTCTTTTTCTAATATTTTGACGATATCCTGAATTTGCCCCAAATCTACCCAATTTTTATTTACCGGGTATATTGACTTCACTTCCCACGTCTTTTTTCTTCTTCTACATAGAGGAACATCAGAAATTATTTCAATCTAAGCGAAGCCCTCCCTCTCCCTCTCACCCTCCCCGCACACATACACACAGACACACCAAAACAAGCAAGAATAAAAATCATCAAACATAGAACGATAAACACCCAATTTGAAGCAGCGAACTCAGCTTTTAAGAAAACAAAATTCCTGTATAAAACACTGTTTTCTACGAACACACATCAAAACAAGCAAGCAGAATAAAAATGATGAAACAGAACAGAGCAGCCAATTTGAAACAGCAAAGAAAACAAGAAAACAAAATCCAATTTAATTTGGTCACGTGGGATGAAATCATTTCTGATGTCACGTCTCATGTTTAATGTTTTTGTTAATGAAATTAATAACAATAATATAGCAATACGTATTCATTACAACGTCTCTCATTGTTTTCATTGAAGCTCACGTCTTTGGCGTCGTCGAGATGAAAATCCCCAATAACAAAGTTCGCAGGGCGCGAAGTACTTCGACGGGGGCATCCCCTGTATAATACCCAGAAGAAACGCCGAAAGCCAGAATAACTTTATTTAGTTATAGCGCTTTAATCCCGCGGGATTTCGGCAGAACGGAATCACATCACGGCCCCGGGATCTCGCCTCCGAACGGCCACTTCGTGAAGTGGACGCCGCGGCGCTAAATTGCCGCCGTTGTTCGAGACGAATCTAATAAATAGTCGAAATTGCGACGGTCGGCGGCGGCGGGCTTTTTCATACGTCCGTGTGCTTATTTATCGCCGGCTCCTCCGTTATCCCGGAATTGGCGCGGCGATCGCGAAAAATAGTTTTCACATTCCGACGATTCCATTTTTACACACCACTCAACTCAAAACAATAATTCAACACCCCAAAACATTTTAATAATAAAAATCTCCTCGAAATATATTAAAATCATAAATAAAATAAATATTTTCCGATAAGTCGCGTAGGTAATAAATAAATCACATCGCCTTTTCATTACATTTTCCCTTTCGGAATTCGCCGCCGCTCGTTAATGAACGTTGTTCTTGTGAAGGACGGCGAAGAGCGGGGAGGAAGTTGCGGCGTAAATTCCGATATTAAAAAATATATGATGCTAGGGCACGGGGGAGGGGAAGGGAGAGAAAGCAGCAAAAGGAAAGGAAACGAAAGGAAAAACCACAGTCGATAAATCAGGCCCCATGGAAAATTAATAATCGCGGAGCAGATCGCCGAACAAGCGACGAGAATCGACGGCCGAAATGAGATACGTGACGAGAAACAAGCGCGAAACGCAATAAAAATAAATCAGGGGATGCGCCTCCACCGCACTTCCCCCTTCCGCCCCTCTGCTCTGCTCTATATCGCCCCCGCGAAAAAATACAGAAGGCACGGGCCCTCGAATTATGAATTATTTATTGCCCGACCTCCTCAAGGACAGAGGAGAGAGGCTCGTCTTAAGCGGGATCAAGGGCGAATGGGGTAAATGAGACCGAAATTCCGGAAGGGCACTTCACATTATTGGAAACTACTTTTCGAAGAAAATCGCGTAATTTTCTTGCGAAATGTGACATGAAAAATCCGAACATATTTTATTTTTATAATTATAAAGAGGAGAAAGAAATTACAACCAAATAAATAAAATTAACGGCGCAATTACTAATTTATTGCATTCAGAAAAACACCGGGGGAAGTCCTGGTTTCAGCAAATGTTTTTATGTTTTTGATTGACTTCATTGTTCCTCTTTTGTTTTTGTTGATTATTTTTGGATTCATTCGACTATTCACTTTTTGTTCTTCGTTGCTTTTGATCTTCATTTAACTTGATCGATTTTCTTTTTTGTGTATTTTTTCTTTTTGTTTTCTGTTTCAATAATTCAAACGAAAAACAAAGGGCGAAACAAAAATTAAAAACAAAAGAAAATCTGTGTCATTCTATTGTCGTTTCTTGACTTTTATTTCAATTTTGTTGATTGATTTTCATTTTCTTTGTACAGATTATATTTCGGGGATTTACCGAAATCACGTCAGTGTTTTATTTTTCTGATGTGGTAGTTACAGCGCAAAATTTGAAACAATTGGCAATCGAAAATTATCAGCGCGTCCACCATCTTATGTTTTAAGGCACGTCGGGGAAGTCCTGGACTTCTCAAAGTGAAATCGTTTCTTCATCCCTCTGATTCTTTAACTTCTGTACGAACTGAAATATCTGCATATGTCTGCAGGTGCAATGCGAGATAACAGTTTTAAACAATTGAAAATTGAAAATGCAAACCAGCAAATGCACCATAGCACCATTTTATGTGTCAAAAATTCACATCGGGGAAGTCCCGGGTTTCAAAAATTGAAATCATTCCTTAATTTTGAATAAAACACGGGTGCCTATAGATATATATGTATACAACGTGAGATAACACATTGAAACAATTGAAAACAATCGAAAATTATCAGCGTATCCGCCATTTTTAAAATCCAGCCAACCGATTGTCGAAGATTTTTCTCAAACTCGAGTATAATGGGTTTTACGTCTCTGTTGTGAACTCGTGAGTCACGTGACTTGAATTGCACCTCAAAGAATAACTTGAAAACAATTGAAAATCGCACAGTGATCGAGTGTTTTGTCGTTGATCGGGGAAGCCCCTGGTTTTCCAAAATAAAATTCCTGACATTTTATTTTTCCGTTTTATCAGCAAACGGCTCAAGCGTACTGGTCCGACCACTTTGCGAGAAAAGTTAAAATCGAGTATTATCAGCACATCCGCCATCTTTTAATGTACAATAAAATTATGGGGGAAATCCCGAAGCTCTGAAGCCAAATCAATGTTTTATTCCTCAATCTATGAGTTACGGAAATAATTGAAATCTGAATTAATAATCATCGGCGCAGCCGGCGTCTCTCAATGTTCAGTGAAGTGACAGGGGAAGTCCCGAATATCCCGAGTTTAGTTCAATGAAATTGCGAGGGAAGTCCCGAAATTCCGAAGCCAAGCCGATTCCTCAATCTGTGAGTCACGGAAATCATTTAAAACTGAATTAATAATCATCGGCGCAGCCGTCGTCTCTCAATGTTCAGTGAAGTGACCGGGGAAGTCTCGAACATCCCGAGTTTCGTACAATGAAATTATGGGGGAAGTCCCGAAATTCCGAAGCCAAGTTGATTCCTCAACTTGTGAGTCACGAAAATCATTTAAAACTGAATTAATAATCATCGTCGCATCCGTCGTCTCTCAATGTTCAGTGAAGTGACCGGGGAAGTCTCGAACATCCCGAGTTTCGTACAATGAAATTATGGGGGAAGTCCCGAAATTCCGAAGCCAAGTCGATTCCTCAACTTGTGAGTCACGAAAATCATTTAAAACTGAATTAATAATCATCGTCGCATCCGTCGTCTCTCAATGTTCAGTGAAGTGACTGGGAAGTCCCGAATATTCAGAGTTTCGTTCAATAAAATTATGGGGGAAGTCCCGAAATTCCGAAGCCAAGCCGATTCCTCAACTTGTGAGTCAGGAAAATCATTTAAAACTGAATTAATAATCATCGTCGCAGCCGTCGTCTCTCAATGTTCAGTGAAGGGACTGGGAAGTCCCGAGTATCCAGAGTTTCGTTCAATAAAATTATGGGGGAAGTCCATAAATTCCGAAGCCAATTCGATTCCTCCTCAACTTGTGAGTCACGGAAATCATTTAAAACTGAATTAATTATCATCGGCGTATCCGCCACCTTCAATGTTCAGTAAAGTGACTGGGGAAGTCCCGAATATCCCGAGTTTTGTTTCTCCCTGATTTGAAAATCTACCGCTACGTTCTTTATTTATTGATTTATTTATTATTGGCGATCGTTGTTAATTTTTAAAAGGTGTAGCAAGTATTGTGGTATTGACCACGCCAACGACGCGGATCTGCTCGTGTTTCTTTTTCTGGAACTTTATAATGACTGACGACGGGGATGTGCTCATAATTTTATCGGAACTGCCCTCTATTTTTTTTTTAAATTTAATTAGTCCATTCGACAACTATTCACTATGTTGAGGATAGTTTAGCAAAACAATTAAAGCAATCCCCGATTCGCCCCAAAGTCAAATCAGCGTTTTATTTCTCTGATTAGACCCTATGAGACACGTAAGTATAGAACACCCTGTGTTGTGTAGTGAGAATAGGAAATAATCGAAAGCTGCCGGTGCATCCACCATTTCTATTTCTTTTATAGAATGATCGGGGAAGTCCCGGATTTCCCCCGTTCGAATCCTGGCTCCATTCTCTATTTTTTTTTTTTCAATTAAATTTAAATTCGCTCTTCGTTTCCGTTTGCTTTCGAAATGAAAACTCTCCTCCGAAGAACTCTCTTTCTCGTTTATCCGTCGCCGTGATTTCTTATTTGTTGTTGTTAAATCGTTCTTTTTTAATGTTATTTGCCGATCCGGCCCCGTCGTGAGCAATGACCTCTTCGCGGGCCGCGTTCCTATAGCAACGGTATAGATCCCCAGGCGCGGGGGTGGCTGGACCGGCCTCGAATTAACCTATTAGTGGAAGCTTTCTTATCTCACCTCGGGCCCCCCGAATGTCTCCCGTCGGATATTGATGGCCGCGGCTCATTAAATTTAGAAGCGGCCGGGGCGCAAGAAGAAGCGCGCCCAGACGACGATGTATATCGCCCCGGCGAGCGAGACGTCGCAGGAAATCGCTTAAAAGGTCGACGTTTTGTTTTTGTTTTGTTCTCGTGCAAAAAGCTTCGAGATGGTCTGGAACGGGGAATTTTTTTTTTAAATGCCGAGCACGATGACCACCCCAACCAGTTCTTACATCATTTTAATGTTCTTGTATAAAAATTCAAATTATTATCATTAGATACTATTATTTAGTACACTTAATTTAATTAAATTAAATCGGAATATGACTCATTTGAAAGTACAAAATAAAATACAAGCTTGTATAACGAAAGAGAGATGAGATGAGATTATCAAGTTAAAAAAAAATAAATAACATAAAAATTATGTAGGAAACCTTCAGCACAAGCGAATTCCAGGAAATCCCGGGCTAGCTTAAGCTACCTGCATCTCCCTGGATCATATATTAAATACCACAAGAGAAGAAAGCCGGAGTCAGTTCCGAACGTGGCATTATTTGTTTATCACCGCGTCTAAATTTTCCTCGTCGATAAATTCTTCCAATTTCAAAATTTTTCTTCTGTCAATCAATTTTCCCAGCTTAATTTAAATAAAGTGTACCTAAGAAGGGTCTACGATCAGCGAGACTAATGGCCAACAGTTACACCAAACACATAATAAAGTGTACCTAAGAAGGGTCTACGATCAGCGAGACTAATGGCCAACAGTTACACCAAACACTTAAGTCGAGATTCAGTAAATTATATTCTAAACGGTGCTTCAAGTTAAGCTGACCTTAATTAAGTGTTTGGTGCAATTGGCCATAAGGCTCTTTCATATTCTAATTTCACTTTTATTAGTTGATAAAATTTTAGCAAATCGTGATATATTCAGTCCCAAAAATTGTTGTTCACTCATTCTCTTTCCGTTCTCATTACGTTATTGGTTACTAACGTCATATTATGGAGATTCTTACTAAAAATTAAAGAAAGAAACAGCAAAAAGTTGTTTGTAATCTCTTTGTTGTTTGAAATTTTCTCTTATATTAGAATATATTTTGTTATGTAAAGATTCGGAATTTTTATTTAAACCATTATTAATACGACAGGATCACTAATTAAGCCGAGAAGGAAAGAGATAAGGAGTGGATTAATTCCGAGACAAATTCTGACAATCTAGAAGTAAACGCTATTCGAGCGTTCCGGGGAAGACAAAGCAGAAAACGATTTCTGGCTTTCCTTTTCAAAACCAGACTCTACTAACAAAGAAAATCGAGGTTCGGCTTTGTACCGACTGCTAGAAAAATTGGAGAGAGACAAGAAAGGGATGCAAAGTAGTTATTTGGTAATCGAGGTTCGACTTTGTACCGACTGCTAAAAAAATTAGAGAGAGAGAGACAAGAAAGGGGGGAAAAGTAGTTAATTGGTTTTCTGGTTATTATTGAAATACGAAAAAGACTTTTCCTTCAGGACAGCTTCCAGCGCAAGAATTGCAAAAAATTCCGGGCTAACTTAAACTACCCACGTCACCCTGGATTATACCATAAATGCCACAAGAGAGGAAAGCTAGAGTCATTTACGAACGTGACTGTGTTAGTGTGACACCGCCTCTCAATTTTTCTCGTCGAGAAATTCTTCCAATTTCAAAAAGTCTCTTCTATCAATCAATTTTCCTTGTTTAATTTAAATAAAGTGAACCTAAGAAGCATCTACGACCGGCGAGGGTGAGACTCAATTTTACTAATTGATAAAATTTTGTTGCAAATCGTTTTTGGTTGCAGTGAATCCCTCGAGCAGCTTCTGTACAGCTGTTTCAACCCTATTTGGGGCTTCATCAGCAGAAGCGTAGCTCGAGAGTTCCCTACGCAATGTTAGGTCAAAAATTTTGATATATTCAGTCCACAAAGTTATTATTGTACGAAGTTTTCTCTTATATTTGATTATATTTATTTTGTTACATTTAAAAATTCGAATTTTAATTTAAATCATTATTAATAAAGAAGAACTATTAATTAAGCTGAGAAAGAGATAGGGAGTGGATTAATTTCGATGATTCTGCAAATCTAGAAGTAGACGCCAATTGAGTGTTCCGTGAAAAACGATTTCTGGCTTTCCGTTCTCATTACCTTATTGGTTACTAACATCACAATACGGAAATTCTTACTAAAAATAAAAAAAGAAACAACAAAAAGTTGTTTCTAATGTCTTCGTTGTTTGAAATTTTCGTTTTTGTTGTTTGAAACATTCGGAATTTTTATTCGAAATATTATTAATAAGGAAGCACTACCAATTAAGCTGAGGAAGAAATAGGGAGTGAATTAATCGACAATTCTGAAAATCTAGAAGTAAACGCTATTTGGACGTTCCGGGGAAAACAAAGCAGAAAACGATTTCTGGCTTTCCTTTCGAAAACCAGGCGCTACTAACAAAGAAAATCGAGGTTGGGCTTTGTACGAACTGCTAAAAGAATTGAAGAGAGAGATACAAGACGGTGAAAAGAAGTTATTTGGTTTTCTAGTTGTTATCGAAACTCTTCTTTTACTCTGACACCTCCTCCTCCCCCCCTCCGACATCTGCTCGTTTACACTTAATTGCAATTGCATAATCAATTCGAAGAACAATTTGACCCTAACTATTTACGCGTTATTAATCATTCTAATATTATTTAATCCCAGCATTTTATTTTCTGTAAAAACTTTGCGTCTCTACGTACTGATTATTCGATCCTTCACACAAAAATATTATTTAATTTTTATAAAGAAAAATAATGACTAAATAAGTACAATTAATTAATTCTTCCTCTTCTAAGTTACTGCATTTAGCGAATCATCCGTCGGGTTTCAGCAAATTAGAAAAGCACCGATTTGGCAGCAAAAGGAAAACAAATTATTTCGACGCATTTTGCTTTACGTGTCCCTGTCATTGTTTTTGTCAATCCAATGCATTTAAGATGAAATAATAGGTAATTGAATAAATAAAATCGACGGGGGGCAGTTACTAAGTTTACTTTCAGCAAATCCGCCTGGGGAAGTCCTAGCTTCAGCGTATGGGGGGAAACCCCGATTTTGCAAAAACAAAATCCAATCTAATGCGTTTTGATTCGTGTGTCCTTGTCTCTGTTAATTTTTCTTATTTTAATAAGAATTAAGCATCTTTCGTAAACTGAAGCTGGTGACATATTAGTAATTTGGACATCAACCCTTATATGCAGACCTATTAGTGGGGTGCAAGACACGATTGTGATCTTACAAAACTAGCAGACACGTCCTGACATTCATTTAATTTTTTTTTCTTAAAAAAAAAATGAAGTCGAAATCTCTTTTTCTGAAAAGCAATAAAAATGTATATACGGAGGAACTTCTCAAAAGAAACTTCACGGGGGGCAACATATGTATAAATAAAAATTTGTAAGCGGTAATTGGGATGCTCCGGCAAATTACGTTAGGTTTATGCGCCGCCGCCATAAATAAATATTTACCTCATGAATAATTTAAGAAGTGGCCGCCGCCGCCGCCGCCGCCGACGCCGCGGCGCATGATACGTGAGGCGAGCGGCAATAATGAAAAACCATAACATCGCTGATTGTGTTCCGGCGAAGGCAATTCCCCGGGATGAAAGGCAATATAATTTAAAACGCCCCGTATTTGATAAGGGACCGGAATGATTGATTCCGCAAAATTTATTAGGGCCCCGCAGACGACGCGCGATTATGATCTTTATTCTCTCTATCGGATTCGCAAACAAATCGATAATTGCGTTCGTTCGGAACCCGCAGGGGGCCCCACATACAACTAAACGTATTACTAGTAACTGTGTTCTCGAGGGCCGGTTCGATCTATTCGATTAAAATCTACTCGACTGAAAATTTATTTTCGCGATATTACCTTTTATATTGAATGAAAGGTGTACGCGTTGTTATCAGTGAATTTAGGGAGAAGTCGTCGGCGTCGTCGTCATCGTCGTCGTCGTCGTCGTCTTGCGAGAACAAGAGGAAGAGAAATCGATTTTCCGTTGTGTGTTTCAGACTTGTTGTGTATATGTGCAAGTCAGGATATGACACAGTTATCAACCGAAACAATCATTACCACGTTCCTATGTTCCGAAGTTATAAGTTACTGCATCGTTAAATACAATACTCCATAAAATCAGCATTTAAACGCGATCTGATGTCATTACATTTCAAATATTGCTTTTAGTAGCTTGTATAAAGAGAGATTCTTTGAAAAGACCGACACAAAAACCGATCCATCCGTTATGGTTTAAATTATGTTGCAAAATATTGGCGCCCAACGTGGGGCGCCGCCAATATTTCTTCTTCGCGTCTCCTGACTAATGAGTGGAACGGGAGTGGGTTATACTTTAGCTCATTGGGCAGCTTAAATGAAATTAAAATACTTCAACATATGTTCTTTGTGCCCAATTTCTGCACCTCCTGATAAATTTATCTGCCAGGTATTATGCTTGGAAATCATTGCATCTATAATAGTTTCCGAGGATATTACCTGG
The DNA here is from genome assembly GCA_036172665.1 of Prosopocoilus inquinatus. Taxonomy (NCBI): domain Eukaryota; kingdom Metazoa; phylum Arthropoda; class Insecta; order Coleoptera; family Lucanidae; genus Prosopocoilus; species Prosopocoilus inquinatus. Next base: position 9,698,383 of record CM069873.1, read on the forward strand.
TAGATAAATTTATCAGGAGGTGCAGAAATCAGGCATTAGCCGCGTTTAGACATACAGGGTGACTGTGAGAGATGTGCAAAACCTGTAATATATCCCTATAAATGGTAACGATTGAATTCATACATCCAATACGGGGTTCTCATTGAAAAAAAGTGAACTCATATATTTTGAACAAAAAAAAAAACGGGATTCTCATTAAAAAAAAAGTGAAATCGTATCCCTATCAAAAAATACGTGGTTCTCGTGTCCATGTCGTCATAACTTTTACATGTATCGTATGTATGTTTCATTTCAATGTTAAAAAGTGTAGGATTTAAATTAAAAGTTGCTTTAGGACTTTTCTCCGATCCAATGCAGTCAAGAATGAAGTGTATATGTACTTAATTAAAATAACAGATTCCGAAATAATTGCTAACAATTATGGATTCAATTTATGACTGACAATATGCTTGCATCGAGTTCGGAGATTAAATACTAACTAACCGACAGCAGGTGTTGTACCGCCAGAAAGAATTCGATATTACGAATATCGATGCTGTATAAAGTATCGATACTATGAATCGATTCGTAGTATGGATACTTTGTAAAGTATCGTCCCACAATAACGCTTCCAGCAAGTTACCGCCGAGTTTATATGCTCTAAATGCTCTCTCCCACTCTAATGGATCACGTGAACCAACCGATCAAAACACCTCATGACAATCTGCTTGCGTCGAGTTCGGAAATTAAATAAACTAGCCGATAGCAGGTGTTGCACTGCCAAAAAAACGGAATTTTTTTTAACAACAGCGCTTCCAGCAAGTTACCGCCGAGTTTATGTGCTCTAAGTGCCCCCTCCCCCTCCCACTCTAATGGATAATGTGCAATCAAGGAGCTCATGACAATCTGCTTGCGTCGCGTTCGAAGATTAAATAAACTAACCGACAGCAGGTGTTGCACTGCCAAAAAAAAAAAAAGAATTCTTAAGAGCGACGCAAAAACATCGTCATTTTTTAGCGACGAAAAAGAAAGAAAAATGACCGTCCCGCAAGGGTCTGTTTTAGGTCCTGTTCTATTTTTATTGTGTGCTCTCGGTTCTCAAACACAAATTCCGTAGTTTTGGAGTTTTGTTGAAGACACCGATGCTTTATTCCCTATTTCTTCAATACAAAGTGTTCGGAAAAAATAATATATCACTTTATCCGAAGTTTCACATTGATTTGAAGCAAACAAATCCGCTCTAAACATTAAAATATTAATAAGAATGAAGGGACGTGGTTTAATTTAAAAAAAAAGAAATAACTCCTGTTCAAATAAATCATTATTTATATGAAAAAATGATCTTCCCGCAAGGGTTTGTTTTAGGCCCTGTATTATTTTTATTATATGTGAACATTGAAATTCTCAATCATAAATTCCGTTGTTTTCGAGTTTCGTCGATGACACCGACATTTTATTTCCTAATTTGTCGGTACATAGTGTTCAGAAAAAATAAAAAAAGTCGCTCAATCTAAAGCTTTGCATGGATTGAACACAAACAAATCGGCCTTGAACGTTAAAACATTAATAAGAATGAAGGGGCGTTGTTTAATTTAAAAAAAAGAGATAACTCTTGAACTAACCGACAGCAGGTGTTGCACTGCCAAAAAAAAAAAAAGAATTCTTAAGAGCGACGCAAAAACATCGTCATTTTTTAGCGACGAAAGAAAAAAAAATGACCGTCCCACGAGGGTCTGTTTTAGGCCCTGTTCTATTTTTATTGTGCGTTCTCAGTTCTCAAACACAAATTCCGTAGTTTTGGAGTTTTGTTGACGACGCCGATGCTTTATTCCCTATTTCTTCAATACAAAGTGTTCGGAAAAAATAAAATATCACTTTATCCGAAGTTTCACATTGATTTGAAGCAAACAAATTGGCCCTAAACATTAAAATATTAATAAGAATGAAGGGAGGTGGTTTAATTTAAAAAAAAAAGAAATAACTCCTGTACAAATAAATCATTATTTATATGAAAAAATGATCTTCCCGCAAGGGTTTGTTTTAGACCCTGTATTATTTTTATTATATGTGAACATTGAAATTCTCAGTTCTCAATCATAAATTCCGTTGTTTTCGAGTTTCGTCGATGACACCGACATTTTATTTCCTAATTTGTCGGTGTATAGTGTTCAGAAAAAATAAAAAAGTCGCTCAAACTAAAGCCTTGCATGGATTGAACACAAACAAATCGGCCTTGAACATTAAAACATTAATAAGAATGAAGGGGCGTTGTTTAATTAAAAAAAAAGAGATAACTCTTGAACAAATAAACCATTATTTATATGAAAATGAAAATGATCTTCCCGCAAGGGTTTGTTTTAGGCCCTGTTTTATTTGTATTGTGCGCGAACACTGAAATTCTCAGTTCTCAAACACAAATTCCTTTGTTTTTGCAGTTTCGTCGATGACACCGAAATTTGATTTCCTAATTTGTCGGTACAGAGTGTTCAGAAACAATGAAAAGTCACTCTATCGAAAGCCTTGCGTTGAGAGTTAACAAAAACAAATCGGCTTTGAACATTAAAACATTAATAAGAATTAAGGGGCGTTGTTCAATTTAAGAAAAAAGAAACAGCTCTTGTACAAATAAATCATTATTTGCATGAAAGAATGGCCTTCCCACAAGGGTTTGTTTTAGGCCCTGTATTCTTTTTAATGTTTGTGAACACTGAAATTTTCAGTTCTCCGATACAAATTGCGTTATTTTCGAATTTTGTCGACGACACCGACATTTTATTTCCTAATTTGTCGCTGCAGAGTGTTCAGAAAAAATAAAAATTCGCTCAATCGAAAGCGTTGCGTTTATTTAACGCAAACAAATCGGCTTTGAACATTAAAACATTAATAAGAATGAAGGGGCCTTGTTTAATTTAAGAAAAAAGAAACAGCTCTTGTATAAATAAATCATTATTTACATGATTCGAGTGACCTAATTTCAGCGATGTTCGATTTAGCTTGGGTAACAGTAGGGCGGTTGATCCGTAAAAAGCCTCGAATCTCAAGATCTAGGACAGCCGGGCTTCGGTCTTGAGGGCTTCTCCCATTTGCATTTTTTATACTGTTCGTTTAATTTAAATAAAGTGTACCTAAGAAGCATCTACGACCATTCTATTAACTGATAAAATTTTAGCAGATTATGATATATTCGGTGCAAAAAGTTGTTTGTAATCTCCTTGTTTTTTATTGTACAAAAATTTTCTCTTCCATTTTAAATAACAATATATTTTGTTATTTAGAGATTCGGATTTTTATTTCAACCATTATTAATAAGGAAGAACTATTGATTAATAAGAGATAGGGAATGGATTAATTTATACAGTTCTAAAAAACCTAGGACAGCCGGGCTTCGGTCTTGAGAGCTATCCCCATTTGCATTTTTATACCGTTCGTTTAATTTAAATAAAGTGTACCTAAGAAGCAGATACGACCATTCTATTGATTGATAAAATTTTAGCAAATTGTGATATATTCGGTCCAAAAGTTGTTTGTTTTTGTACGAAATTTTCTCTTAAACTTCAAATAACCATATACTTCGCTACCTAAAGATTTTTGAACCATTATTAACAAGGTAGAACTATTAATTAATCTGAGAAAGAGGTAGGTGGATTAATTTGAACAATTCTGAAAAATCTCGGATAGCCTGGCTTGGGTCTTTAGGGCTGCCACCATTGGTATTTTTTATACTGTTCGAACGTCCGTGTTTATCAAAATTTACGTCGTAGGTTGTGTTGTTTACAAACAGCAATCCCCTTTTGTAGAGTCCACTCTTGGATTTTATTTTATTTTAAATTATGAAGGCCCTCGAAAATATTTCGTGGTTGCCTCGGGCCAAGCTAGCATTATCTCTCTTGTGGCTTTTGCTTCTGCATAAAGAATAGATGTTTTTTTTTTCTCTTTTTTTATTATTTTAGCTTTTACATGTTTAATTCAGAGGGGAAAAGTCTTAAGAAGGATTACTCCTCCTGCGCGTCGATTAAAATTTTATCGCCCGTGACTTAATACCCTTAGTGCAATCCACTTATTACGTCGTCTTGCCTTCCTTAAGGTGACAATATCGTCTTTTCAGGGTAATAACAGTCCTTTACGCGCCCCGATATTAAGTGAGGCGGGCCGCGGCGACGGCCGGGGAAAAAGCTCGTAAAAATTTTCAACATTTAATTTGTAAATCTAAAATTACGCTGCAGCGACGCGACGCCCGTGACATGAAAGCGACGCTCCGACGAACAGCACGTCGCAATTTATCGTCCTGTTTTTAAAGCCGTGATGTATTTTGTTGCTTTGAGAGCGTTTTCGATTACGCTTTTAAAGTGCATTATGCGCATGCAATTCAAAGGGAAACTTTGTTTTATTTGTAAAAATAAATTCTGTAAAGAATAAATTGGATTTCCATTAAAAACAAAATACAAAACAACACACGTTTATTCCGGTAATTAATTATTGTAGCTGTGCCGCATGTTATTGGTTACAGTGTAACAGGAAGAGGAGTCATGATTTATGCAAGTCGAAGCGTCGCATCGTCCTAAATGGCAAAAAGTGGTAGATCGAACATCTGGAGATTCCCGCTGAAGTTAGGGCACTCAAATCATATCTATTCTAGCATCTAAGGAATTAATTCGAAGCAGTTTCACAAGAGTCGCTCGATGTTTCCGAGCGCAAGACTCCGAACTCGTTCATAACCGATTGCAGGTGTGGGTCCTTAAGTCCGCCCTGCTCCGTTTTAGCCGTCTTTAAAACTCGTCGCAAAGGGCGATTATCTTCTTACTTGACACAACTTGTAAACGTCGCTTCGTGGAGGATAAAAAAAACACTTTGTATTTCTTCCTTTGCCTTTCAAAAACAAGCAGCAGGATTAGCATCAGTTTTTAAAATAAAATCCGTTTTCACTTTGAACCCGAACAATGGCTCGGTTGTTTACATGCAGATTACATATACATCCGCAAATAGATGCATCCGAGCAAGTCCGGTATCCTCGTCCTCTTGAGATGGTATTTTGTTTGAGTTAGACCTTCCGCCAGTCCATTAAAGTGACAGCATAAACGGTGTTTGTCTTGGATTAACTATTAACTCGGAGGACCGTTCTAAATGTGCGGCCTCCGATATATTCTTTAATCAAGATTAAGCGTGGGGCGTTTCAATTAAGCGATGTTCGGGTTTAAATTCGGGCGTTTATTATCCACGCTCTCTCTTCCTTCGTTCTTTTTTCGCTCTGATTCGCGCGTCCGATCCCGATTTCGGACGCAAAATACGAGCCGAGAGGCTTCCTGAATTAACGTCACGCAGAGAACGCCTTAAAGAATTATGTATATTGTACCAACTTGTTGAATTCATAATATTACACCGCGTAATGCTCTAGACAAAGGGGTCGACATGTTTGCTGAGATGTTTGAGATGAAATTTTTAACCCTTCAACTAATTAAATCGTTTTGCTTCGTACTCGTTTAAGAATCCAGGTTCTCATCATTATTTTTATTTGTGAGTGAGTACACTTTATTTAATTAAAATAATTAATTAGATTAGAACTCATATCGGAACAGTACTCATTGAAAAACACAGATGCTAGCTTATACAATATACAATGAAAGCATTAGTCAGCTTGCAATATACCAAAAAGTGAGATCATACTGCTGGCTTATACAATGAAAGCATTAGTCAGCTTGCAACATACCAAAAAGTGAGATCATACTAGGATATCATGTTAAAAAAAGAACAAGCTTGCATTGCACTGCTTTACAGAACGCAAAATATCATTGAATTAGCGGTGAGTCATAGAGAAGCTCTGTTGATTCGATATAGTGGACTGTATTTCTTTGTGTTTGTTTGCAGAAAAATTTCGCTGGTACAATTACCTTTTTTTTATATGAAAGTTTTTTATTTATATTGCAATTGTTTTTTTTTTTTTACAAGTGTATGTGATTCATTAAAATGAACGTAAAAATCGTGTTAACATAGCTCCCCGCCTTGAACATTTTTTTTTTTTTTAAGAAAGTGTTCAAATATTCATAAATTGCAGGTAAGTATGAACTGATTGTAATAATGAAAATGAATTATTTTAACTGTTTTTAACATGCACAATTTCACTGTCACTACTGCCATTTTCAGGTACTGGAAGGGGACACAACTTCGCTACTGCTCGCTTGAAATTGCCTTTATGAGTCTTGACTGTAGCAACTCGAACTACGTTGTCGTCACCGGGATGAAGCTCTACTATTCTTCCAAGGAGCCACTGGGAAGGAGGTAAGTTATCCTGTTTGATTATTACCAAACTTCCAATCTTTAGCCCTGGATTTTTGCTCTTCCATTTCTTTCTTTCTTGCAGATGATACAAATATTCTTGTGACCACCGCTTCCAAAAACTTTGTACCAACTGTTGCTGTAACTGGAAACGCGACAGCCTGTTTGTTGGTGTGTCCAGCAATTGCGGTTCCGGAATAGCAGTCAATGGTTTGCCAATCAAGAAATGAGCTGGAGTTAGTGGCTGCAGATCATCAACATCCGATGACAGAGGGTATAAAGGTCTAGAATTTAAAGTTGCTTCTATCTGTGTTAAGATTGTGTAAAATTCTTCATATGTTAATTTTGTGTCATTAATTACTCTTGATAAATGATGTTTTATGTTTTTTATGTTTGATTCCCAAAGCCCTCCGAAATGAGGCGAGTTTGGGGGAATAAAATGCCAGGTTATATTTTCATTTGTACAATAATTTGTTATTTCTGTTTTAGAGTTTGAGAAAAATTCATGCAAGGCAGATAGTTTCTTAGCTGCTCCGATAAAATTTGTTGCATTATCTGAATATAAATGAGCTGGTTTGCCTCTTCGTGATGCAAATCTTCTCAAAGCAGCAAGGAATGTTTCGCTTGATAAATCTGTCACAAGTTCAAGATGCATAGCTTTAGTAGAAAAGCAGATGAAAAGACAAATGTAGCCCTTTATAGTCTTTGAACCTCGACCTTTGCGATCTTTTATATTAAAAGGCCCTGCATAATCTATTCCCGTGATATAAAATGGATTATTAACTGTAACTCTTTCTTTTGGCAAATTTGCCATTATTTGATCAAAAGATTTTGGTTTAGATTTAAAACATCTGATGCAACCTCGCACTACTGACTTAGCCACACTCATTCCAGATGTAACCCAAAAATGCTGTCTTACTGTAAATAATAACAATTGTGGACCTGCATGAAGTAATGTTATATGCGTATTTTCAAAAATTAGTTTTGCTAAACGATGTTTTCCCGATAAAATCAAAGGATGTTTCTGAGCAAAATCTAAATAAGAGTTTTTTAATCGACCACCGACTCTTAATAAACCTTCAGTATCAATGAACGGAGCAAGGGATAATAAATTGTGTTTTGGCTTTAAATTTTTATTATTTAGTAATAAATTAATTTCTTGAGGAAAACTGTCTTGTTGTGACAATTTTATTAATTGTTTCATACTGAGATCTAATTCTGCAATAGTCAAATATCCGTACGGCCGTTCAGATTTTTGTTTCTTAATGTTTAAGATGAATCGTAAAATGTATGCCATTGTTCTTTTCAACCTATTCAAACTAGAAAACCTTTCGAATATCTGAAAATTATTTTCAACAGTAGCTGAGCAAACATTATTTTTAGAATATTTAATTGAAATTGAGAATGCGGATGATGGCCAATGATTAGTTGGAAGAGACAACCATGAAGGGCCGTTCCACCACAATTGAGACTTGAGTAAATTTTCAGGAGAAATTCCTCGTGATGTAAGATCGGCAGGATTATCTTTTGTGTTTATGTACTTCCAATTACTAATCTGTGTTAATTCTTGAATTTTAGAAATGCGATTTCTTACAAAAATTGGTAATGAATGAGATGGAGAGTTAATCCAGTGTAATATTATTTGAGAATCTGACCATAGATGATATGAGCATTCGATAGTGAATGATTTTTGTACTTTGTTAATTAATTGACTTAACAACAAAGCACTGCACAATTCTAATCTTGGCATAGTTAAACATTTCAGTGGAGCAACCTTTGTCTTTCCGCATAAGAGATTAATTAAAATCTTTTCTTTTTGATCGATGCTGCGAACGTATACACACGCACCGTATGCGTTTTGTGACGCGTCACAGAAACCATGTAATTCGATTTCTGTAGAATTTTTACAAATGACGTGCCTATCTAATTTGAGTTGATTTAATTTTGTTAAATTATTTCTGAATCGTATCCACGTAGCTTTCAAATCGTCTGGAATAGGATCATTCCAATCTAATTTAAGAGACCATAGTTTTTGAATAATTATTTTTGAGAAAATAGTGCATGGGCTTAACAAACCTAATGGATCAAAAATCCTTGCTACGTCAGATAAGATTGATCGTTTATTAATTGATAAAGAATTTTCAAAATTTTTGATTTGAAAACCTAATGTATCAGATTTACTGTACCATTTTATTCCTAAAGTTTTTGAAAACTCATTATCTCCTAAATTTAAAACACTCACAGGTTCATTTTCATTTTGAAACTCTTGCAAGAAAAGCTGACTATTAGAATTCCATTTTCTTAATGGGAAACATGCTGAATTTAGAATTGATGCAATTTCTTTACATACATTGATTGCAACTGTTTCAGAATCAAAACCTGTTATGAGATCATCAACATAAAAATCATTTTTTATTATTGAAGATGCGAAAGAAGATTTTGTTTGATATTCATGAGCCAACTGCTTTAAGCATCTTATGGCTAAATACGGAGCAGATCTAGTGCCGTAGGTAACTGTATTTAAAGTGTAAATGGAAATTGGATCGTCTGAACTAAATCTCCAAACAATATTTTGAAGATGTCTGTCATCAGGATGAATGACGACCTGCCTATACATTTTTTCTATATCTGCCGAAACTGCAAAAGGATGTTGTCTGAATTTTATGAGTATAGAAAATATTTCATTCTGAATGGGTGGCCCTGTAAATTGTAAATCATTAACTGACCAACCTGAATCAGAATTCGCTGATCCATCAAAGACTACTCTTAGTTTAGTAGTCAAACTTTCTTGTCTAAAAACACCATGATGTGGCAAAAAATATGCTGTATTGGAAGGAATTAAATTTACTTGAGACATGTGGTTTAAATCTATGTATTCTTTTATGAATTGAGAATATTGAAATTTTAGATTAGAATCGTATGAAAATTTACGTTCTAATTGTTGTTGACGTTTAATTGATAATGGTTTTGAGTTACCTAAATTAGAAGCAGAATGTTTTAGTGGTATTCGAACAATGAACCGTCCTTCTTCATTTCTAGAAAACGTTTCTAGGAAATGTTTTTCGCAATAAACATCATCTGAAGACATAGAATGCTCGTTATTAATTTCCTCTATCTCCCAAAATTTCTGCAATTCAGAATCAAGATTGCTGTGAGTTTTAGAAAAATTGCAATGAATTTTTGAAATGGATTCTGAGATGGTACCTGATATAATCCAACCGAATTCTGTGTTTTGAAGAACTGGCATATTCTTACCCAACTGAATTCTTTGATGATGAAGAATATTCCAAAAAATACCTGCACCAATAAGTACATCTATTTCACTAGGCTCGGTGAATTGAGGATCTGCCAATTGAATGTTGGCTGGAATATTCCATGAGCTGGTGTTGATAGTGAATGAAGGCAAATTACCTGTAATTGTGGGCAAAATAAAACAACAAAGATTAGTAGAAAATTCATAATTGAGTGAATATATCACAATGTTGCATTTTTTTTTAATGACTGATGAAACGCCATTGATTCCTCCAATGGTCATGTTTGTTGAATGTTCTTCTAATCCTAACTTTTTGCAAAATTTTGAAGTAAGAAAATTTGACTGAGAACCACAGTCAAGTAAAGCTTTTGCAGTATGAATGTTGCCAAAAACATCTGGAACTAAAATTGATACAGTGGAAAGCAGAACATGTTGATTAGGATAATGACTTGTGAAACTAACTTGTGGCGAAATTGTTGTTGATGCATTTGGATGAATTGTTTTTGATGTAATTGGTTCACGTGTATATAATAATTCTGGATGAAGTAAAGTGTTATGTTTAGCTTTGCACTTTTTACAAAATCCAGATCTGCAGTTTTTAGTTGTGTGGCCTGAACGTAAACAGTTATTACAAAGATTCAGCTGCTTTACTGTTTTTAATTTATCTGACAAATTTAATTTTAAGAATTTTTCACAATAATAAATTAAATGTGCCCCATTACATACAGGACATTTCACATTTGAGGATATTAACGAAACTTGTTTGATATTATTATGTAACTGTTTATGTTCTTTGGCAATTTTATTATGATTGATTTCAAGTGTTTCTAGAAAATCTGCTCTTGAATTCAAAAAACTCTTGAATTCAGAAAGTGTTGGGAAATTATTGCCTGTTTTAACTTTTTCCCATTCCCGAACAGTAAATTTGTCTAATTTTGACGTAATTAAAAATATCAACAAAGTGTCCCAATGTTCTGTTGGTTGTTCTAGTGTTTGAAGAGCTCTTAAATGTTTAAAAATGGTATCTATCAAGTCTCTTATTCCTCTTGAGGACTCCTTTGTAAGTGAATTTAATTCAAACAGAGATTTGATGTGATTATTAATTAACAATCTGATGTTATTATACCTATTGCAAAGTAGTTCCCATGCGATTATGTAATTTTCGGATGAGAATTCTAGAGACTGTATAACCTTTAGTGCGTCACCTTCTAGTGAAGCACGTAAATAATGATACTTCTGAACATTGTCAATTGATTTGTTTGAATTAATTAGTGACTCAAAAGTATCTTTGAATTCCAACCAATTATCATATGCACCGTTAAATTTTGCAAGTTTAATTGTTGGAAGTTTAATGTTGTGAGAAATACCGTTTTGTTTTGAGGAATCTGATATGCCAGTGATACTGTCGCTTTGAATTTGGATGACAGGTGTGCAGACTTGCTTTAAAATAAATTTTGCGTCTGTGATTGCGGATGAATGCTTTTCAGTGAAATCTTCTCTCTCTAAATATTGCCTTTCTAAGTCATCTTCATCGCAAATATATTCTATTTTACTCTGAGTTTCATCAAATTCCTCAAACAACGATGCAAACTTGCTACTACGATCTTGCAATTCAATGATTGTTTTTTCTGCTAAAACTTGATCACTTGCATATGCATCTTGAACTGTGCGTAAATATTTTATAAAATTTGTTAGTTTGTATTTAATAGTACCTCGTTTACGCACAAGTTTTTCAGTAGATGTGACGTCTTGCATGACTTTTCAAATTCAGAAAACTATGAATTGAATTATTGTAACCTAGTTACAAAGAAATTGTGTTAATGTGTAAAAATATTTGTCAAAATATTTTCTTTTGCAAATAAATGTATAAAAGTATGAATGTGTTTTATAAATGTGTACTACCTTAACACAGATAGCAGCCTACAAATTCTAGAACTGTTCTAGAGCCTTATCTGTAGTCCTGAACGATAGTTTTCTATGCGGTGTTTCTCTTCTTCGCTGATGCGCTTAGTTCTTGTAAATCTTGAATCCGGCTCGATCGGACCAAAAATAATATGTTGATTCGATATAGTGGACTGTATTTCTTTGTGTTTGTTTGCAGAAAAATTTCGCTGGTACAATTACCTTTTTTTTATATGAAAGTTTTTTATTTATATTGCAATTGTTTTTTTTTTTTTACAAGTGTATGTGATTCATTAAAATGAACGTAAAAATCGTGTTAACAAGCTCCATCCGTTGCCATAATGCAGCTCGCGGTGCAAGCCAATTCTACGAATTCCCAGGCTAGGCTGCAGCTCTAGATTATAATAAATAATAACAATAATAATTTATCGCCACAAGATTACAAAGAATGTCAGCAATTGTCAGTTTGGCTACATTATATAATAGTAAAAGTAAAGAATATAAATTTCGAGCAGAAGTTGTCAAGTTAAAAATAAGAATAAAAATACTACCTACATGAACTATACAGAAAATGATGTATACAATTATTAACATAAATGACACAAGACAAAGATAAAAGAAACAGAAATATTCAACAATCGAGTACTAAGACTTTTCTAAAAAGTGTTCTTTAATTTGTTGTTTGAAGTTGTTGAAAGGTCGGGGGGGTGATTGTAGAGTTTTAATGTCAACTAGAGCGCACTATTTTGAAACTTTGATGTATGATGTTGAAGCAAATAAAGATAGTATTTATCTAGGATGCGAGTAGTACGGTTACATACATCCGGTTCTTTGATTGGCAAAGATTTACACACAATAAGTAGTTGTATACGACAAGAGAAGTTCCAAATGTGATTTTGCCTGTTTGACACGCATCTCAATCTTCCTCGCCGTGAAGTTTTCAAATTTCAAAATTTATTCCATCAGTCAATTTGCTAATTTAATTTGAATAAAGTGTACCTAAGAAGCATCAGGATCGGCGACGGTGAGTTTTAATAAAACAGAATCACTGTTGTTTAAGATTCAGCGTCTAACAGAGTTTTATAGACATGAATTGATTTTTGTTGATCTTCCCTTCTCTTTTATAGCAAAAGTTAAATTTTAAATAATTAATTAATTAAGTAAAATTCACATGTATTGTTATTGTCCAAAAATGTCTTCTATATTTGAATATATTTTGTAAACTGACCTTCAGATTTTCATTCATTTGAACCATTATAAGGAGGTACTATTAACTATTCATAGAAAGAGATGAGGAGCGGATCGTTTTCGGCAATTCCAAAAATATAAGTAGGCGCCATTCGAACGATCCGTGGAAAACGATTTGGAAATCGATTTCCGGCTTTCCACCCGAACACCAGGGCGCTACTGACAAAGAAATCGAAATCTAACATTGTACGGACTGCTAAAAGAATTGAAGACCAAAAAAGAGGTTGAAAAGTAGTTATTTGGTTTTCTAGGTTTTATTATTAATTACCTGTCACGCTTTTCCAACCCCCGTCTGCACGTTTAAGTGATAGAAAACTTATGCAGCAACACAAAAGTTGGAAACTTTGAAGAGTTACAGTAACAAGTGCAAGTGCGACTGGAATCTAAAAGGAGACGTCAAGATGGATCGTTCAAAACGTCTCAATCTGCTTACTCTTCGATTTCCAAGTGTTTTCACCGTTAAATTTGCTTGTAATTAAGTTGCATCGATCGAGGAAAAGGAGAAGATGAGATCAATGTAAAAATCCGTGGTAAAATATCCCGTTTTATTACGTAACATAAGGTGAAAGTGTATATAAAACATTGCGCGATATAAAAATGTTTCCAAACGGTAGACTTTCCTGATTTCTTGCGCGAACGTAAAACAGTACGTGCCTGAAGTGCCGGCAAAGTTCAGAACAGAATCCACATCGGAAAACTTGAGGAATTAGCGTTTCAATTTCCAGGCTCGCCATCGGCTGGCTCTGCCCTGCTAGTTTTATATTGTTTGAACGAGATGCTGCAACTTTCTAATTAAATTTTACCATTATCAGCGCATTTTTAAAGATGATTAAAAGGGAAATTAAATCGTAGTAATTGAAATAACGCAATAAACACGCAGCTTTAAGTAAAACTAATATGAACATGAAACAAACTACTTCCAATTCTAATATTTGTCAGTTTACTCCTCGATTTGCCGTCGAATTTGCGTGTGATTAAGCTGAATCGATTGACGAGAAGGACAGGATGCGATTGATATAAAAATCCGCGGTAAAATGTCCAGTTTTACCGCTGAACATTAAGGCAAAAGTCTACGTAGCCGTCTTTTCGCGGCATAAAAGCTTTCCCAACCATTGAATTTTCCTTATTTCTCGTAGGAACGTAAAGGAGTCAGTGCCTAAAGTGCCGGGACGGTTTCAAGAAAAATCCACGATGGATAGCATGAGGAATTACTGTTTGAATTTCCAGTCTCGTCAGTAACTGGCTCCGCCGTTCTAGTTTTATGTTGTTTCAACGTGATGCTGCAACTTTCTAATTAAATTTTAACCTTATCAGCGAATTTTAGCGATAATTAAACGGGAAATTAAATTATGATAATTGCAATAACACAATAAATACGCAGGGTAAACGTGCTTTAAATTAAATTAATATACAAATGAAATAAACTACTTCAAATTCTAATACTTATCAGTTTATTATTTGATTTGATTAGCCGTCGAATTTGCGTGTGATTAAGCTGAAGCGATAGATGAGAAGGAGAGGATGCATTTGATGTAAAAATCCGCGGTAAAATACTTCGTTTGACCACGGAACATAAAGGTGAAAGTGTATAGAAAAGACTTTCCGCGATATAAAAGCTTTTCCAACCGTTGGATTTTCCTGATTTCTTGTAGGATTGTAAAGGAGTGCCTGCTTGAAGTACTGGCAAAGTTTCAAGTAAAATCTACGGTGAAAAACCTGAGGAATTGGTGTTTGAATTTCCAGACTCGCCATCGACTGGCTCTGCCGGACCAACTGAATATGATGCTGCGCGATCCTGCAACTTTCTAATTAAATTCTAATATCATCAGCGTATTTTTACCGATCAATAAATGGAAAAAAATATATTTAGTGTAGATTAGTAATTTTATTTTACTACGCTCTCACTTTTTCTTATATTTTCCTTGTCTTTAATAAACAATTGCGATTAAGTAGGGTTCTCATCCGAGCGATTTTGCAAAAGAAAAAACAGATTTCTGAAAGAATTCCTCAAGGGTGAAATTTTAAATTCATTTAATTAAAAAATCAAAATTAAAAAACAAACTAAAAAAAGCTGAAATTTAGCTTCTTTCTGAAAAGACGAGCTTGAACTAAATCATCTCTTCCGGACCGTGTGTATACCGTGTTGCAACAGACATAACACATCAGCAAGTAATTACGCCGCATAAAAGCTCCAACAAAGCTCCGCTCGAAACAATTTTCGAAACGCAAGAGCACAAGTTAATTACGATTTACCGACGCCAGCAAAAAAAAAAAAAAACAAACGGGGGAAACAAAGCGGCACAGCGGCGGCGGCGTCGCTGCAAACGCGTTTTTGAACATCGCTCGCGAATTTAATGCAGCCGACCGCAGGACGCGACGCCGGCGTCCCGACGCGCATTAAAACGCACTAAAACGCTTAACGCGATGAGCTCGTGCCGGATGCAAGTCCTGTTTGAGTTCGGTTTAATTGCTCCCGCGCGTTTTCGATACAGGGGTTGTTGTCCGTGGGGGTTAAGGTTAATTCGGTTCTAGAATGAAGCGATTTGAATTGAAGGTGGGAATAGAGAACATTAAATAACCGATTGCAATCAAAAGCTTTCGTCGTCACGGGAGAATTTTGTTAGCCGAGTGGACACTAAAAAATAAACATTGATTTAATTAATATTAAAAGAGAATCTATTCAAAAAATGTTTATGAAAATTAAAACACTGATCGGGTTGAAGTTAGCTATTTATATTATTCAATTAATTGACGACGAAAGTTTTACTTGAGGCGGATATTCCAAATCCTGTCTCGGTAAACTCTTTAAACTGCATTGTAGCTGGTTTGTAAACTGTAAACTAATAACTGCCTGCAAACTTTTAAGTACAAAGTTCTTTATAATAAAGACTATTTCTGCGACAGATTTTTTTCCTTTTCATACTTGATTCACGTCTGCAAACTTTGTTGCAAGTAGTAGGTACGCGCGCTGGACAAAAGGAGGAAATATCGCATTAACGGAGTAGTACTTTTGTTCGACTCCGGGGGGGATCCGGGAGGGAGGCGGGCGGACATGTATTTAATTTCGCGGCGGCGGCGGCGGCGGCGACGACAGCGACGGCGGTAGCTAATTTTTCCCGCCGTTTAATCTTTTAATACTTTAGAGTGCGCCGTGGCTCGGGGGGGATTTATGCGATTGCTATTGACGTAGTCGCGTCGGTGATATCTCAATACTCGCTTGGCCGAGTAAATAGGTCAAAGAACGCCACTAGATTCGAGTTTTAACGGCTCTCCAAATAAGATGTGAGGTTAGTTAGAGAGGGCCGCTCATAAATAGTTAAAACGGAGGCGATCCCAATATGTGCTCTGGTCGTGTTATTGAGGAATTGATTCTCGGCGCTCGCTCTCCAGGAGACCCTTACGATCGGATTTCTGTAATTGAATGTCTTAGAAGGAGAGCTAGGAGCCCGGAGAAATATTTTAAGTGTCTCGTTGCACACGGAATTTTGTCCGCCGTCCGTCCGAAAATAATAATAATGGAACGACGCTGCGCTACTGGCGCGCTCTTTACAGGCCCGGAATGCAGGCGAGATTTAGCGAAATGAAACGTTTTGCTTGCGCTGAATTTAATATTTGCGAGGCGACCAAGAATTCGGAAGGCAGGACGCTAACATATGAGAAATGAAAATAGTTTAACAAACATCATAATCTAATGCTAGAAAACAATTTAGTATATAAGGTTGTAAGTAGAGACCCCAAAACCTACCTGCACGAGTTGAAGGTAGAATTAACATTGCCCTTGCCATGTGCCTTACCCTTCAAAATCCCCGAAACGACCAAGAATTCAGAAGACAGGACGGTAACACAAAAAATCAAAATTCACATTACACTTACCATGTGCTACGTATCAAAATTCAATATAATTAATTAATTAATTAATCTATATATACGTAAGGCTGTGAGTAGAGGCCCTAAAACATACCCACACGAATAGATAATAGAATTCACATTGTGTTTGTCACGTTTCAAAATTCTTGAGGCGACAAAAAGTTCGGAACGCAGGCTGGTAGCATACGGGAAATGAAAATACAATTTAACAAACATCATAGTCTATTGCTACTAAGCTATTTAGAATATAAGGAAGTAAGTAAAGGCCTACCTACATGATTGATAAAAAAATTCACATTGCATTTGTCATGTACTACGTATTAAAATTCGCGAGGCGACCAAGAACCGTAACATACGAGAAATGAAAATAATTTAATAAACAGAATCTATTGCTACCAAGCAATTTAATTAATAGTTGTAAAGCTGTAAGTAGAGGGCCAAAAATGTTGCGTTGCGTGTTGCGTTTCAAAATCCTCGAGGTGACCAAGAATTCGGAAGGCAGGACGGTAGCATACGAGAAATGAAAATATGAAGCATCATAATCTATTGCTACCAAGCAATTTAGAATGGAAAGAAGTAAGTAAAGGCCCCAAAAACCTACCTGCACGACTTGATAAGAGAATTCACATTGCATTTGCCATGTGATACGTATCAAAATTCGCGAGCGACCAAGAATTCGGAAGGCAGAATCGTAACATACGAGAAACGAAAACAAAACATCATCATCCATTGCTACCAAGCAATTTAATTAATGCACGTAAGGCTGTATGTAACGACACCAAAATCTACCCACACGAGTTGATAGCAGAATTCACATTGCGCTTGCCATGTGCTACGTTTCAAAATCCTCGAGGCGACCAAGAATTCGGAAGGCAGAACCATAACATACGAGAAATGAACATAATTTAACGAACATCAAAATCAATTACCACCAAATAATTTCATTAATGTATATAAGGCTGTGCAGGCAGAGGCCCTAATAAAACTTACCTGCATGAGTTGATAGCAGAATTCATATTACAATTGCCATGTGTTAGGCCTCAAAATTCCCCAGGCGATCAAAAATTTGGAAGGCAGAAAGGTATCCTATGAGAGAAAAAATAGTTTAACATATATCGCAATCTGTCGTCAACCAAGCAATTTAATTAATGTATGTAAACAGAATTCACCTGGCAATTGCCATGTGATACCTTTCAAAATTATCGTACAGAGAAGTTGGTAGCCCTGTGTTTGCTCGCATTTGCAGAGATGCATATTGTTGGCATTTGTAACGTTTCAAACTTGCCGTTTAGGGGAGTGTCAACCCTGGCGGCCATTTGGCGTTTTGTGAATCTGTGTTGGTCAGACGAAAACTGTTCGTTGCTGAATTAATAAAAGTAATAATAATAATATATCTTTATTTTCCAATTTTCACAATAAATTATTAGATTTACAAAACCAAACTATGATACAAGATATAAATTAGAGGAATTGTAAAATAAAAAGGCGAAGTTCAAATTGATAATAGCGAGCCATTGCCGTCTGCTCTTCGTGTGACTTGTCATGAAAGGAACTTTTGTTAATACTATTTCTCTATTGGTTACTATTTATGTCATCAAGCAGTTAGAGGCGTCATCTCGCGCGAGTCCTCGACTCGCAGTCATTTTGTGTTCAGTAAATCGTGGCTGGCGAATGTATAAACTATTTTTCTAACGGAAGTCATAACCGGAGGAGAAGCTTAAACTTCCGGCAGCTCGTAACAGATCATAAAAACAAGCAATTAGAAATGTACTCAATTTCGTCGAATAAATTTGAGGACTGCTCAACTCGTTAGACTCTCATTTTCCCGTAGTTCTGTAAAAACGTGCGGATGGGGGTTGGAAACCCACTTTTCATCCCTTCTTGTCCCCAATTCAATTTAACAATCCGTACAAAGTTTGATTTCGATTTTCTTTGTTCGTAGCGTTTCTGGTTTTCTATAAAAAGCCAGAAATTGATTTTCCAATTAGGTTCCGACGGTTTTCCGAATGACGTTTTACATATATTTTCAGAATTGTCGAAAATGCTTCGCCTTTTCCTCTCTCGCTCTGATTTTTAATTTTCTTGGACTTCAAAATGAAAACTTTATCTACGAGAATATCTCCAATGTCCAAATTAATTATAACAATATATTAACAAAACTTGAAACTTGGTTTATAATACAACTTAGAAAAAAAAAACTTTTAAATGTAAAAATATATAAACGCAACGTGAAATTCAATTAACAATATAACTACAATAAAAAAGAAATATTAATATTAATTTGAACCAATCTCTTTTTTTAAGACTGAATGAAATTTTGAAATATCAAATCAAGACTCAATTAAATATAATTCAAGACAACAAAATAAATAAATACCTGTGAAATTATAGTAATAAAATGGTTTGGAGAGAAAGGTGAATATCCAATATGAAAATAGAATAGATAGCTATCCTTCACGCCGGAAAAATGAATTTCGTTTCACCTAACCAACGCTGGATGGAAACTTTCTTGAAAACCAGAATTTAAAACAAATTCATAAAAAAATGAATCGGTTACGATTAAATTGTGATTACCAAAAAAGAAAAATACTGATCTTTATTCGCCAAATTAATTACAAACTGGCGAAAAAAACTTAAAAAAAAATAAAATAAAAATAATAAACTCCCAACGCGTAGTTACGTCAAGAGGCTCGCTTGAGAGATCAACGTCTTGTACGCTTCCGCTTTACTTAAGTACTTTTCCCTTCTCGAATGTTACGCGAGTGGGGTATATCAGATGTTGCATTTGCTCTGCAAAAAATATCCTTAATTGAGTGCATGCTCGATTCGCGTCCAAGCTCGAACGTTCCACACGCTTGACTTCTAAAAAACATTGCACCGGCACTTTATTCCACAATAGAGGGCGCCTGTCTAAACCGCGACTGCTCGGCACTCGGCACCCCATCCTAGGACTGAAGAGATTTAAAACGTTTACTAAATAGAATTTTACAATTAATGGCCAAATTTAAACGGTAACTTTTCTCTTGGGCTCAAAGTTGTTATCATAACATAAATCGCACATGTATATAAATCTAGCCTTAATTATAAAGGGTGCACGTTGTTGATCATCGTCGGATCTAACACAGGTGCGAAGCATCATCCCAGAAATTAGACAGTCGGGTCGAGTTCCCAATTAGCGAATTAGATACTTGACTAATTAGTTGGAGATTCGAGGCACGCAGAGTCACTACCACCGAACGAACGCACACACCCACCCTCCTCGTGGGTGAGTGACTCTCCTCAATTCTCCCCATCCCCCCGCCAACCAACAACCGACATCGTCGTCGCCGTGTATGTCGACGACTCATTTAAATACAGAACGAGGTGCACACGGGGAACAAGCGAAAGCATAATGGATTATCGCACATTGATATACGAGGTGTCATAAGGGGGTTATTTTCGGATCCGCGAATAAAATTTATCCTGAACGGGATAATTGGCCGAGGGGTTGCCGAAAACACATTTTTTGCGTTACCGTGACAGAGACGGATCATCGAGCTGAAAAATCATCAACGGCGAAGACTCTATTAGGCGCGATGGGGGGGGGGGGGGGGTGAGGAGGGCTGGTGGATGCAACCCGTAGGAAAGAAGTAGTAGTTGGAGGAAACAAAAATACAAAGACGTTGAGGGAGAGATAAGAAGGAAAACGAATTTCATCCCTCATCCCTCATCCCTTACCTGCGCGCCGCCGCGCTAATTTGTCAGAATTTAAAACGCTCGGCTTTTTTTTCTGTAAGGTACTTTTTGTTTTTTGCCGCCCGCCGCGACGACGACGACGACGACGACGCGAGCGTGTCGCAGCGGCCCTAATCCCGTGATATATAAAGGCCCTGGCATTGACTAACGCAACTAATTAATCTCGCATTAGGGGTAAGCTGGAAGGGTGCGTTTTCTTGCCACCCGAGCAATTCCCGTTGTCTCCTCGCTGTTACGGGTTATTACTGATGCCTTAACTACTATTACCATTGATGTAGGAAGTTTACGCAAACACAACTGCGCGCACAATGGAATGAAGCCATCGGGATGGAACAATGAGGGGATTAACTGTTGAATGAACGGTCTCCGTCATTTTTTTTCTCCTTTTTGAAATTTTGCTTCCCCCTTTCATAAACAATCTAATCAATCGTGAGACATAAAATCTTATCACATTCGGAGATCAACAGAATTAATAAAAAAATAAGTGTTTTATTAAATAATGAAACTAGATTTTGTTTATGTAATAAATAAATACTTCTGAATAATAATAAAAAAAGAAAAAAAAAACTATCTTATTCATTTTCCTCAGGAATGCTTCAGAGATTGGGAATAGGCAACCCATTCTACTTGCGTGCTTTCAGTGTTGCCAGATGAGGTGATTTATAACCAATTGGCCTACTTGAGTTGGGGGTCTTAAATATCGTAAAATTTTTGGCATTGGTTACTGGCGATCAAATTTAGCCGTAATAAAAACTCATTTGGCTATTTTTGGATTTAATCCAGCGTTTCCCAAATTGTGGGGCGCGCCCCCCTAGGATGGGTGCATAAGACTTCAAAGGGGGGCGCAGCAAAACAAATTAAAAAAAGATTGAACGCAAATTGCAACTAATTTTTCATATTTTTTATAAAATAGTACAATAAAAATTCAATAAAAAATAAGTGTTTTGATAAATAATTAAACTAGATTTTGTTTATGTAATGAATACTTCTGATTAATAATAAAAAAAGAAGAAAAACTCTCTTATGCGTCCTCCTCAGCGACGCCTGAAAGATTGAGAATAGGCAACCCATTCTACTTGCGTGCTTTCAGTGTTGCTAGATGAGGTGATTTATAACCAATTGGCCTACTTGAGTTGGGGGTCTTAAATATCGTAAAATTTTTGGCATTGGTTACTGGCGATCAAATTTAGCCGTAATAAAAACTCATTTGGCTATTTTTGGATTCACTCCAGCGTTTCCCATACTGTGGGGCGCGCCACCCTAGGGAGGCGCATAAGACTGCAAAGGGGGCAGTAGCAAAACAAATTAAAAAAAGATTGAACGCAAATTCCAGCTAATTTTTCATATTTTTTACAATAGGAAATAAGTGTTTTGTTAAAGAATTAAACTAGATTTTGTTTATGTAATAAATACTTCTGAATAATAATACAAAAAGAAGAAAAACTCTCTTATGCATTCTTCTCAGCGACGCCTGGGAGATTGAGAATAGGCAACCCGTTCTACTTGCGTGCTTTCAGTGTTGCTAGATGAGGTGATTTATAACCAATTGGCCTACTTGAGTTGGGGGTCTTAAATATCGTAAAATTTTTGACATTGGTTACTGGCGATCAAATTTAGCCGTAATAAAAACGCATTTGGCTATTTTTGGATTAAATCCAGCGTTTCCCAAACTGTTGGGCGCGACCCCCTAAGGTGGGCGCATAAGACTTCAAAGGGGGCCGCAGCAAAACAAATTAAAAAAAGATTGAACGCAAATTGCAACTAACTTTTCATATTTTTTTACAAAAGGTTGCCTATACAATAAAAATACAATAAAAAATAAGTGTTTTGTTAAAGAATTAAACTAGACTTTGTTTATGTAATAAATACTTCTGAATAATAATACAAAAAGAAGAAAAACTCTCTTATGCATTCTTCTCAGCGACGCCTGGGAGATTGAGAATAGGCAACCCGTTCTACTTGCGTGCTTTCAGTGTTGCTAGATGAGGTGATTTATAACCAATTGGCCTACTTGAATTGGGGGTCCTAAATGTCGTAAAATTTTTGGCATTGGTTACTGGCGATCAAATTTAGCCGTAATAAAGACGCGCTTGGCTATTTCTGGAGCGTTTCCCAAACTGTGGGGCGCGCCCCCCTAGGGTGGGCGCGTAAGACTTCAAAGGGGGCCGCAGCAAAATAAATTAAAAAAAGATTGAACGTAAATTTTTCATATTTTTTACAAAAGATTGTCTATACATTCGCGAGCAATAAATTCTACTCGTAATTAATTGTGAAAGGTTGGTGTATTCTTATAAACGTTGTATCTAGAGCCCCACGTTGGGCGCCATTTGTGTAATGCTGTATTTGTAGACCTCAATTGGCGCCCAACCTGGAGCCCATAACATCAGCATTACATGAGTCTGTCATTTGGCGTATGTTTTCTAACGTTACTTTTAACTTTGTCTTATCCTTAATCATTTACTGTTAATTGTTAAGAAACATCTCATTATTGATGAACTTTGTTTAAACATGTTTTAATAGAACCCGGCTTTTAATACGTAAATTCACCCCAAATCGTACGATGGTTTGTAGTTTATCGTTTTTGTTTTAATCAGAGGCTCTGAGGAAGGTTTTGAAATAAAACCGAAACTGGTCAGCTGAATGATTTAGAATCTTTTTTGTCCTAAAAGCCCGGTCAACTACCATGTTTTAAAAAATCAGCATATATGCTATAAAACTCGACTTAAGAGTGAGACGACAAAATTAATCCCTGCATTATTCGTTTCGTCCTTCATCTTCACGTTCAATTCCCTCAAGACTGCATTACTTTTTATAATCGCTTTGCTTAGAAATCTTGATCGTTGTGACTTAATTGAAAATTTCGATTCGCTGTTTTCGACTGTAATCTTTTAACCGTTATTTTTCGCTTTCTCAAGAAACATGAAAAGAAATCGACGATTTTTGAAAATCTTATCGTCTAAAATGTCTAAAGTAGAAAACAACCTTTTTGTCGACGTTGATGCCTTTTTGGAACGAATTTGTGTTGATGTTGCATGTTGGATTTATTTCGTCTCGAGGAAGATCTGGAAGTAACGTTTCACGCGGTTGACGCATTTTGTAAACCCGCAGACTTAAATGTAAAATACAAAACTGAGTGGATAAAAAAGCGAAAAAGTCAAACCTTGCGTTATTCGTTTAGTATTCTTCGTCTTTGCGACGTACAAAGACTGCTACACATTTTGATTTCATTTTATAATCGCCACGCATTTATTTTTCGAATTTTCTTTTACGTTAACCTTTTTCGTTTTAAAGTCATCCACGCCCACGTTTCCGGGAAATCTTTTTGGATTTCATTTAAAGTTTCGTTACGCTGCTTGCTTTGGGAATTTAATCTTTTAACAGTTGTCTTTCGTTTTTTGAAGTATTTCGTGCAGAGGAAGATCTGGAAGTAACGTTCCACGCACATTTGTGCGCTTGACGCTCTTTGTAAAACTCGACTTAAGTACAAAACTGAACGGATGAAAACGAAAAGGTCAATCCTTGCGTTATTTGTTTTGTGTTCTTCATCAACACATTCAATTCTCTCAAGACTGCTTGACATTTTGATTTTTTTTTTGTAATCGCCTTGCGTATTTTCTTCGAATTTTTTTTTCATTTTTTCTTTTACGTTAATCTGCTGCGTTTTAAAGTCACCCGTTTGTCATTTCCGGGAAATCTTGGTCGTTTTGATTTCATTTAAAGTTTCGTTTTGCTGTTTCCTTCGCGAATTTAACCACTTAACGGCTGTTTTTCCTTTTCTGCAGTTAACAGTTTTTTGTTTTAATCTTACGTCCTTCTGAAATTATCATGTTCTATTACTTAGAGGGGCTTTTGCTTGTGGCAGCAATCTTGAAACATTCATGGAAGCAAGCTTGTCGACGTTGCTCAGGTATCGATGCTTTTTTGAGTGAATTTATGTGTTGATGTAACCCGCCTTTAAATGGAAAGGGATTTATTTCGCCCCCGGAAGATCTGGAGGTAACGTTCCACGCTATTTGTTTTAGTTGAGACCTCTTTCGACGCATTTTTACCGATCTCCTTAACAACTTCTTTTTTTTTTGCTGTCCACGATCATTATGTAGCGCCCACCCCATCTCCTTGAGCTGTACTATACAGTCCACCCCGTCTCTTTGAGCTACGGGTATATCATCCAAGTAAATTCGGTGTCAAATACCAAATCTCAGAAGCGTGCTAGTGACGCACAAGATTAGAGTTTTTTTTTCAGGTAGGTCAAAAAGAGAGATAGCAAATCTTTACAATATTTGTTAATTCCTTTACATTTTGAGGCATTTTTGTATATATCTCAGCTGTAATTTTTTTTGAAATTTAAAATTCGCATTTCAAAAATCTTTTTTTTATTTCTTTTTGTGTGGGTTAAGGGTAGTATAATAAATGAAACAAAAGGCACTTTTAACAGGAACGTACGTTTATTTTTGCACTGAGCGGAAATACAAGCTAGCGTACGAAATCTCGCCGACTGATTTTGTCTGTATGACGAACATTTATAATTAACTTCTTCACAAGAAAACAAATATATTAAATATAATTTTCGAAAGAGCGCGCCGGGCGGCGGTCGCGCCGGCGGTGGCTGGGGGGGTGCGCGACGGGGGCGAGCGCCGCCCGGCCGAAATTACATACATGTAGAAGAAATTTACATATATAAGACTTTCTTATTAAAAACTTCACGAAATAAATTATTTACACGCTAAGAAAATTCAATTTTATTTAGTATCACGTTCATTAAAGGGGGGGCGGGGAAAAAAATTCTCGCGTGAAAAAAGGAGATGATGGGAGGATGGGAAGGTGGGGAGTGGGTCCTAATTATTTACAAAATCGTATGATCTAAAATTTTTAATTATTTAAAATACATTTACATAAGTAAAGTTTTTTTGCTTTCGAATTGGTTTTCTATAAGAAGATCAACTTCTGTTGGTTGGTTTGGTTTGGTTTGGTTGGCATACTCAGGTTGTGTATTTGCTAACATCTTAACCACTAATCCGGCCTCGGCGTAAGCCGGCGAGCGTACTTAAAACAAAAAAAAAAAGGAGACAACACAGGACAACCACCGGGAAATCGACGGGGTGCGCCCCCCGAATTTTTGGCGCAGACTCTGATTTTGCGCTAAACAAATATGGCACCTTTTGATGGTGGGGGCGCGCGGTGATTTTCCGGGGGTTTCCGGAGACGACATTTAAGAATGAAAAAACACTTAGTAGGCTTGAGACCACGAGTTGTCGCCTTTAAGTAACAGGAGGGAGCTTTCGGTTAGACTCGTCATCCTCATCAACTTTGATTGATCAGGTGAGGTGTATGGATGAAGAGGGAATTTCTTTTTGCGCGGAGGAGGAACTCGTCTAACCTGAAAGCCGACAACAGGACAGAAGCAAAAGAAAACAGCAATTAATCGAGGTCTTCATAGAACTGCGAACTTCACGAAGACCACATCATCACATCAGTGAATGCCAAGAAGCTTTAGTTCTTTTCCCCCTTCAATCTACGAGACCAATGGATGACTTTAGTTTTTTCTTTTTAAATACAGAGGTAGGCCTTCAATTTATTTTAATAATATCAATCAAAATTTGTGGCGTGGTCAGTGATGATGGTGATTGATTGATTGATGGATGGTGGTGTGTGAGCAAGTGTTTCTCTTAGCCTTAAATTCGTTGTTTGTTCTTTTTAATTTTAATTTTTTTTTTGAGTTTTGCGATGGATCGCAGTTCTATCAGACGACACTCAATGAAGGAATCGGAAACAAGTCGAACATCAACATTCGCTCTAGCAGGTAAAAAAAAAAACTCATTATACTAATTTTAATATATTACTCTGACGACTACACTAAGGAAGAACAGGGAGTTCTCAATCAATCATACGAAGCCCATTTAAACAATTTACAAAGAGCTCGAACATACAATTAATTTAACATTAGTAATTATAATGAATTAATAAAGCATGCAGCTGTACAAAATGCTCTTCTTTAAACACTAATAAGAACTATCATCATCGTGTCATTCAAGCGTCGCAGGCAGCTCATCGGATTCACTCGGCTCTTGCACGCATTCTTCATCATCATCATCATCATCCTCATCAACATCATCACACTAACTAGACGGGAGTAAAAATATAGAATGCATTAATAAGGAATGCGTTTGGGAAGCAGATTGGAATTTCAACAATCTTGGAACTTATGAAAACGGTCTTTCTCTCGTGTTTATTATTATTAATTTTTTTTTTAAATCACTTCTAAATATGTACACATCTAAAATCTTCTGTATCAAAATTTTATTTATTTTTTAATAGCGTCGACGACTAAATTTTATTATTATTATTATAAAATCGGGGGGAAAATCTGAAGCATTTCTTCTTCAACGTTTTCCGTTAAACGAAAACTTGATGATGATATCGTTTATTAATTAAACGCTCGAAGCTAACGTGTTTTAACTTTTTTTTTTGTTTTGAATTTCTGAAGCGCCTAAAATCATATAAGAAGAAAAAGCTCCCAGCATCGACCTTGTTTTTTTTTTTAATATTATTTTTTGGTTCAATCAATTTCGACCTAATATTTGGACATCCCCGCAAAATACTTCAGATTTACTTTCTCGTCACATTTCAAATGCTTCAAGTTTTTCTTTTTTTTTTTATATCTTAATATCACCGCCGTAATTTAATACTAGCCTAATTTACATTTTTTTTTCCCTAGAATTTCCTATCTGTAGTAATGGCTCAGCCACCCTATTATATTATTATTATTATTTTTCTTATTATACAAATCTTTCCGTTTTTTTTCTTACTTTGTTTCTCTTCTTCTTCTTCTAAATTTAACAAAATAGTTTCCGGGTGTCCAAAATTATTGGATTCCAATTACGCCTATAGAAAGAGCCCACTGTACAACAGTACACACGGCTGTCGTTGCATTTTTGAAAAAAGTAGATTTTCATCCAAGGTCACTTTCTCAAAAATATAATTACCTATTATAATACTTTTCTTATCAGTTTTTTTCAAAAACTTTTTTTGTTCGATCTATTTTAAGTTTTTTGATTTTTTTATTATAAACAGTGACATTTAGCCTAATATCGGGCGATGTGCGCCTGCACAGTCTTTATTTAATACTTTTGACACATTCGTACAGACTACCTAACTAACATGACTAATAAATTACATCACGCCATCTATCCGAACGCTACAGGAGAGACATTGATTGCACTCGGACGTTTCGCCTTAAAACGGCAAACCATCTTCGGAGGTATTTCATTTATTATTATTATTATTATTATTATTATTTTGTGAGTCACATCATATTGCACGAGTTATTATTATTATTATTATTATTATTATCATAATCAGAAGAAGAACATACATACACGCTAAACGAATCAACAAGAAATCAATAGTTAAATACGTAAATAAGTAAACAAAAAAAAACATCAATAAATAAGCACGCTTGTTTTGTTCAGCCTTAGTAAATATGTACTTGCGCTTTATTACAATAATTACGACGAACTTAATAATAAAATTTGTTTCATAAACTACACAAATAAAGTTTAACGAAAGAAATGCAACAAAATCAATCACATACACACACGTCCGAAGTTTTTTGGAAAATCTACGAGAATTATTCTACTACAATTCTTGAACCTTTTGAAAATAAGTTCAAATTAAAAAAAAAAAAAACCTTCTGGCTTTTACTTGCTTGGTTTGTTGACATTTTCGTTATGGTAAGAAAGGCCCCTAGTGCATTATTAAAAACTGAATTTTTCTTATACGGCGGATATTTTTTATTGTTCGTTTCGTTGGCATTAGTAATGGAAGAAGAAAATTGTTGAAAATAACTTCTTCAAGTATGCTGTTGAGTTGAAGAAGCCCTTGGAAATATAAACCTGCGACTTTCCTTAAGTGGGAACGCTCGAGTTAATTAATCCCGCATCATTATTTTAAAACCTACTAAACACAAGCATTATTGATTAATTTATAAGCAAGAGTTATTTAAAAAAAAAATTAATAAAATAAATGCGTACGTTGCATTAAATACAAACGTCGCGTCATTTTGATTCGCGGCTTTAAGAAGAGCCAAGCAATTACACTTCCAAGGCCTACTGGGGGGGGGGGGGGGTAACGGAGCTTTATGATCTTACGCAACAATTTAATTATTTCTCCCAAATTTGATTTTTCTTTTAAATTCCTGCTTTCCCTCCTACATTTCAACGACGATGCACGCGGAGAAAATAATAATCTGATTTCCGGAAAATACATTTTGCATTTAGAGCTCCAACATAATCCTGTCGATTTCTTTTTGTTTTGTTTTCGCAAATTATCTTCACAATGAAATAGGCTAGGCAACCCATCAATCAAATCAGAAGTACAGTTGGAAGCAAAAAAAAAAAATATAGTCAAAACAATTACATCTTTCAGATTTGAAACTTTTGGAAAATCTGTGAAAAGTGTCATTTTGAAGAAAGACAAATTACAGGAAACTGTCTATTTTTCGCTTTCATACGGTAGCGGACAATAAAATCCAGGCAAGAATTTGCATATTTACACGAATCTGACAACTCGGGCTTTTATTGAGGTTATGTTTCTGTCAAAACTTAAAGTGAATGGTTCGAAATGTCAAACTGAATAAACTGAAATATCGCAGCAACCTTCTGTCCAAACTTAGCGCATAAAAATAGTTAATATTCTTATTTATTAGTATTGTCAAAACGCAAGATAAGCACGAATTATTATTAGTAAATATAGAAACGTCAGAAGTACCAGTGACATTGTGTGTATGTATAAAACGACATAAATATTAAAGTCACATGATTGAAATGACGTGCCCGAATTTTATTGTCCGCTACTGTGCGTTCATAATGTACAGGTGCGGCCCTTGAAAACTGGTACACTGATAATTTTATTGACATGAATGTCATAAATTCGAAATTTTCTAACCTATAAATCGAAACTTCATCGATCACTTTGACGGCAGTGTCACATTGACAAATTTACGTAACGTTTAGAACCTTCAGTTTGAAGAACGGTTTAAAACCGCTGCCAGCTGATCTGATATGTCATATACGGCCGGTCCAAATAGCACTAAAGACTTTTTTTTTGGAAAAAATTAAAAGCGTATGTCAAGTGGCTCCCTCAAATTCAAAATGACTGTGATTTTCAAATTTTTGGTTATGAGAAATGTCAATTCGCCTTGATATTTAAGTTAAAATAAGCGTCGGTGTAGTAACCATGGTAACACCTAATTAAATGTGTATCAGAGGGCGCTGGTTGTCACTATGTTGACACACTCTACGGGTTGCTTTACTGGAACACAATTTTGTAGGCGATTTAAGGGTCGCAGCTGTACATGGAAGTAGAATGGGTTGCCTACTTACAATTATTTAAGACGTTGTTACGATAAGAAGGAAAGATAAGCCAAATTCGAAATCGTCTATTTCCACATCTGCCAATCAAGACTTGTGTGACGATGAACCCATCAAATTATTATCTATAAATAAAATCCTTAGGGCCATTTGCACCACTTTCAGTTAAAATTTAAGCTCCACTTAACTCCATAGAAACAATTGTTGCAACAAACGTTTCTATGGAATTAAGTGGAGCTTAAATTTTAACTGAAAGTGGTGCAAATGGCCCTTAGACGTTTTAAATCAAAAATTGAAAGCGATCAGTTAAAGCTTAGTGCAGAGTATCTTTCTGAAGTCTAATAAATCGAAAAAAATGGGCTAATGGTGACCCTTTCTGCTCTTCCAATTTCCCCATTTTTTTAATAATAAAAAAAAAACTAAATCTCTTAGCGATTTCAAAGAATTGAACAAAATTGTAGTTATAATTTAATTTCCCAGAAGCGATTTCATGATCAACTCCCGACAAGTTAAAACGATCACCAAAGGTAACAAACTTGTCAATAAAATAAGTAAAATTCGAAAACTTGGGGAATCAGGGGAATCCCAAACAAAGAAACGGACCTGACGTTCGTCGAAGCCGTTTAGATCTGCAGCGTTAATGAATTATTTTTTTTATTCGTGAACGAAAAATTAACTTGAAACACGATCTGTTCTTTTTTTTGAAGCTTTGTAGGGGGGCATCCGCGTCACAAAAATGAAATAACTTTTATAGGTTAGAATCAAGCCTTTCAAATAAGGAAGCCATTTTGGATGATAGTAATCATCATAAGTGATAACCAGACTAGGGGTGTTTGAAAATTAAAAAATTAAAACTTATAAAAAAATAAATAAAATTCGGAAAAGTGGGGAATCGTGGGACCCCAAATAAACGACGTGCGATGAAGTTAGATCGCCGTTTAGGTCTGCGTCATTACTGAATTATTTTTAATTCGTGATTGAAAAATTAAACTGAAACACAATCTGCGTTTTCTTTTTATTGAAGAACTGCATGGGGGCATCCCCGCAACAAAAATTTAATAACTTTTATAGGTTAGTATAGTCCCCCAAGTGAGGGAGTAATTCCGGATGATGGTAATGATCAAAAGTAACAACTAGATTAGTGATGATTGAAAAATTAAAACTTATGAATGAAATAAATTAGGTTCGGAAAATTGGGGAATCAGGGGAATCCCAAATAAAATAAACAGATTCGCCGTTTAGGTCTGCAGCATTAATTAATTATTTTTAATTCGTGATCGAAAAATTAAATTGAAACACAATCTGGGCTTTTTTTTGAAGATCTATCTATAGGGGCATTCCCGTTACAAAAACTGATTAACTTTTATAGGTTAGAGTAGCCGTTCAAGTGAGGGAGTCAGTCTGGATTATAGTGATCATAAGTTCAGAAGATTATAGTGATCAAAAGTTATTATCAGAGACTAGGAGGGGTGATCGAGAAATTAAATTAAAAACGATCTGCGTTTCTTTTTGTTTTTTTTTTGAAGATCAGTAGGGGCATCTCCGTTACACAAAAATTGAATAACTTTTGTAGGTTAAAATAGCCGTTCAAGTGAGGGAGTCATTCTGGATTATAGTATCATCGAAAATGATAACCAGACTTAGGATAATTTCGGGCGTTGCTATGGTTGCGCAATATCAGGATCATCCAGGGGCGGACCGTCAATCCTGAGGGTTCTGAACTGACATTGTTAAGGGGAACCTACCCAATTATCTTAAGTTTGAGTTAACTAACTCATCGAGAAACTGTTTAAATCTCCTTTTTTAAACAGTTAACATTTCTTTTATGCAATTCCTGTCATTTAAAAACATTGCTATTGATATTTTTTCAACCCTGATAGTGTTTGAAACCAAGAACTTAAACTTGGCTGTGTTAAGTGAAAGGTCAATTTGCTCGAATTAGATCACGTAGTCGATCAGTGCTTGAGAAAATTATCACGTGACTTACAATTAGTCTATTTGTTGATTTGATGAATTCGTGCAACCTTTATCTAGGAACAAAGAAAGAAATTGGACAATTTTTTCTTAAAGGGGGCCGCTTGATAGAACGGGGTCTTGGACTGCAGCCCAGAAAGACCAAGCCTAAATCCACCCCTGGGATCAACGAACACTGTGCATTGTGTGCGCATAGTTATAGCGCCATCCGGAATGTTCCTACGTCTGGTGATAATTTATTTTGCGTCAACAAATTCAGTTAAATTTCAGATCATTATTCAGGATCATCTCAGCAAGAAAATTGAGTGGGTTCGATGAACCCATTAATTCCAACGGCCAATTATTCACAAACACTCATGACTAAAATACCTACTTTGCTTCTTGGTTTTGACCCAAAAAGTTATTATCAATTCGTAACTACAAAGAAGAATTAAACTCAACGCAATTTTTAATTTCTTCAGGAGAGTGCAGGGGATTCCCCTGTTTTATGTTTTTTTCTTCCCTTTAAATGTATCTGGTTCAGTCTATTTTTCAAAAATTAAAAGGAAAACTGCTCTATCCGATTATGTTTTGTAATTTTGAAAAATTATGGAAAAATGAAAACAATGTCAAACACCCGTCGGTAGGGTCACCCATACACTCGATGATAAATAAATAAATGAGTCAAGAAGGATTCTTTCTTTTCTTTTTTTTTAGAACGTTAAAAGCAAAGAAGACACGAACAATAGATTTTGGTATTTTTCGAACTTAAAAAAGTAAATTTTGAGGACGATAGTATACAATGTGTAGTAGTAAAGTAAGTAGTTGTACCGTCCGAGAGATGGCGTAAAGTATTACATCTACAGTAATAAATGCTCTCTAGGTGTGTAACGGCTGTAGCCGGCGATGTCGATCACAGGAATGAACATCACTGAGGATACCCTCGCTATGTGTGCCCCGAGAGTTCACACCTAACTATGTACACTAGCGGTAACTGGCAGTGATGCGGCGTGGAGGTAGGCCGTCTAAGCATGGCGCTTCATGTGCAGGGCCAGGTGGTCCGAGCGGCTGAAGCAGCGGTCGCAATGGCGGCATTTGAACGGCTTGGCGCCCGTGTGTTTGCGGTAGTGGCGGGTGAGTTCGTCGGAGCGGGCGAACCGCCACTCGCAGCCCTCCCAGGAGCATTTGTAGGGCTTTTCACCTGCAACAGAAACGGCCGAATTAACCCTCGCCTTTGTGCACAAAGGCGCGTTCGGCGATCACCCCGAACGCCGCCCCCATTAAACGCTTTAAACAACGATTAGAAATCGCCCTACCAAAACACGCACTTTTTGATCGCTCCCTTTGTACCCCCCGACGGACGTCCGCTTTGAACCCGGGAAACCTCTTATACGGCTTTCCCCAAAACTTATTTAACGGTACTTTGAAGCTAAGAGGAAGGAGAAAACAATATTATTCCAAATTCAATACTTTCAGAATAACGTTTTTGTAAACAGACTCTTAAAATTTAAACATTTAATAAATAAGAATCAATGCTACACCAATTACTCAACTTTAAAGAGTACAAACTCATATCCGTATGGCTCGAAACTAAATCACGAATAACGGGGCCCGTATTTCGTTTACATATATACCGTGTCTCTAAACTTATGTCTTTAATTGAAACCACAAATAGTGGTCAAGAAAAGAAGCAAAATTTGTTATACAACTATTGTTCAGATAGCAATAATAA
The DNA here is from genome assembly GCA_036172665.1 of Prosopocoilus inquinatus. Taxonomy (NCBI): domain Eukaryota; kingdom Metazoa; phylum Arthropoda; class Insecta; order Coleoptera; family Lucanidae; genus Prosopocoilus; species Prosopocoilus inquinatus. Next base: position 9,731,690 of record CM069873.1, read on the forward strand.
CGCAGATCCAAATTATTTTACTTTTTCATACAAATTGTTTGAGGGTCGCTGAATGCAGCTTAAATGTTCCGGCGGAGTTTGGTTTCTATTACTATTCTCCGACGTACGAGGCCATAAAAAGTCATAAATACGCAGACCAGGACCTAATGCACAGATATTGTATTTAAAGCTGATCAAGAATCGTGTTCTTTGTTAATTTTAAAAGCAGATAAATTTTGTAGCTAGGTAAGTTCTTAATAGTTTAAACTATTCTGTGCGCCTTGCATTAATTGATGATTAGTTTTGTGCTAATCCGTATTGTAACAGTTAAATTAAAAAAAAAAATCAATCTAAAGGCGATCGAAAAAGAGGAAATTCTTACATCATATTAATTTGTAAATAGCCAATTTACAATGTTGATTACTAAAGTTATTGTCTTTGTACAGCAAAAATAAATTTGTTTCTCTGTTAAAACTACGACGAAAAGACGAAATAAACGTCTGCACTAGGCGAGAGTTTTCTTGTGTCTTTATTGGTTTAAGCCGACTCAAAAATTCAGGTTCAATATTATCCTTATAAAAACATGTGTTTTGTGTTGGAATGTAAACAATTAATAAAATAGTTCGATTGAGAGCTGGCGAAGTTATTCAATCACTTATTTTGAACCCATAGATTATCGTGTGTACAGGCAATCTAATTTATTAAAATTTTTCATCGTACTCATACTCCAATTCTTGTTTTCCGTTTTTACAATACGAATAGTTTCTGCTCTTGTAATACTTATTCTGCAGCTATTAGTACCATAATTAAAAAAATAATTTCACGCATTTTCAACGCAGTTACAAAACTAGCGTACGAAGATGTTTAATTACTTTAGCAAAAATCTAACGAAGATTAGGTACTCGTTTTTAACATAATTGTTATTGTCCATTAGAAAGAAACAAACGTCCTTACTTATCGCATGTTGGAAATACAAATAATCATGCCGAAGTCGGATCCATATTCGTATACAATAAGACCTTGACCGAATTCTTCTAAACGTAAATGAAAAGTTTTATTGCGGTTTATTGCTTTCATCGAAATAAATTGCTGAAACAAGTCGTAAACCAAGCAGAGGTTTCAAAACAAAGGAACTGCGCTCGCTTGTGATAGGTCAGTTTTTCATTTTTGGGCAGCAAAAAAATTCAGATTTGGAGAATTAATCTCTTACGTAATGAGGAACTTACAGTTTCATTTAAAGACAGAGGTTTTGAGACACCCTGTATGTGTAGCTTAATGCCCGTTAAATAAACACGTGACTAATGCACTGACGTGAGTTTGTATCCGATTATGGATTCAGATTCAGATTCAGATTCAGATTCTTTATTGATACTGAACCATTACAAACAATGGATGTATATGTCAACATAAACTCTTACGTCTAACATTTAATACAAACATGTTATGTATGCGTTAGCTAAACTAAGCTAGAGTCTTCAAGGAATTCTCTAATGGAGTAATACCCTTTTCTGGCTAAGATCATCTTTATAGATTTTTTAAAAGAATTCAGGTTTTCAGCTCGTAACGATTTCGGCAGTTTATTGTAAAATTTGAGACCCATATACGTCGGTGATTGCTCAAATTTGGTGGAATTATGCGCTTGGACAGAAAGCGAATTTTTTTCCCTGGTGTTATAATCATGGAAACTAGAGTTCGTTTTAAATTTTTTGATGTTGACTTTAACATGTAGCAAACATTTATAGATATAAACTGACGGAAACGTTAACAGGCCGAAGTTTTTGAAAATATCTCGACAAGATTCCCTTGGTTTTAGGTTAAAGATCAGTCGCAATATCCGCTTCTGAGCTACAAATACCCTACTGCTGATAGGTGAGCTACCCCACATGATAACATTGTAAGACAAGTGGCAGTAACTCACAGCGAAGTACATGTTAAGTAAAGGATCGTCCAGGAATCAAATAAATAATTTAAAGGCACCTGATGGTACACAATCTTGTACTTGTACATGCATCAAGGTTGTACTCGGGTCATGTATTCTTCCAAGAGATGGCGTTCTACAGTGCAGGTTGACGGCGCGCGGTGAAATGTATAGTGTCCTCGTGCGAACGATCATTAATGTCCTGCGGCGGTGTTTACCGTGCAGCAGATTCGATACTAAACACTTCGTACAGGATTGCCAATATAGCTAATACTTGCCCAGAATATCTCTAGGTTAAACGCACAAAAATAAAGTGGCACAAATAACAAGACCAAAACCAAAACTAAAAGCCTGATCAATGATACTTGTCAGGCTAGGAAAAGCATGAATGAATTTAACCCTTGGATTTATTTGTTTGATAAGACGGATTTAAATGATTGATAAGGGGGATTTAATTGATTGATAAGACGCAATAGGATTTTCTTTGATATTTATATAACAGGATTTTCTTTGAGATTTCTTATTGGATCATTATTGTTTGCAATATACACTTGAAACTTCTTTCCTTTTCAGATTTTGGAGCTACTAATAGTATGCTGATGACACGCAATTGTTTAGAATTGAATGCAGATTGGCTCAAGATAGTTGAGGAATAATTTCTCTTATACACACGCCATCCTATCGCTCGTATTCTAATTTAAGTTTAAATTTAATCCAGGCTTAAATGTTTTTGTCACTCAGCGTTAGAGAGAGTTTAGTCAAAAAGAGTCGTCGGTTTTTAGCAGGCGTGAGCATAAAAATACGAAAAGAACGAAAATATGAACTGATTAAGAAACGAATGTGATGTCATACAAGTTATAAAAAAGGGTTGCGTGGCGTTGGTTTTTGAGGTTAAGCGCGCGGCTAATGTTGCAGAGAAAGGGGACGCGCCCCAGAAAATAATTCAGGCCTGATTTCTTAGTCTTTAGTCGATCGAGACAAGACAGTTGTAGTTAGTCGACATTCGTGAGTCGCAGTAAATGAAAATTGTCGTAATATATAACGTACATAGTTAGCTTACATCAATATATCGTCGGTCTACAAGAGAAGGTGATTAAGTCCACCGATGGTACTTGTGAGTTATTTGTTTATAATTATATAATCAATTATTTTACAACAGGTTAGTTTATATTGATTTTTATGAACAATAGAGTTTCTAGAATATGTATCTCAAATTAAAAACAGATGTATGAATGAATGTAAGGTACATGGGCATTAAAAACTAAAAAAATGCGAAATTTTGGACTTGGTCACCTTCTCTTGTAGACCGACGATATTTAGGTGTTTAATATTTCGTTTCAACTGATGTGTAACCACACGGAATGCGGATTGTTGTTTGTATTCATTTAGTTTGATTGTGTCCTCTATTTTCTGTGTATAATACTCGTATATCATATATGATATCATTTTAGGGCGAAGATTTAATCTAAACATTAATTTATTTCTCTGAGTTTAGTTAATGTAATATGTTGTGGATCTAGTAACAAAATTGGGAAGTATTTTTCGCCATCGAAGAAACAAATCTGAATGTTATCATAATAAGTAAATGTAAAGTATAGTTAGTGTAAGGCTATCCATCCATTAAGGTCCGGTATTATAAACGTAAAATAAATTTACTATACAGTTTAATGCCTTAGTAACCATTGTTTTTATAATTGTTACTAAGGCATTAAACTGTAGAGTAAATTTAACTTGCGTTTATAATACCGGGCCTAAGTTAATTATTTGGTTACGTCCGACCCCCTCACCCCTCCCCTATTAAAAATATACCGTAACAATATTACGTTGAGAATGATTTGGAAGCAAAAAAGGAAAACTCAAAAGCCAAATGAATTCATCTAAAACACCAATCAAATTACGTCCTCGTCGTTTAATGCAATCCCGTTCCGCCCGGCAAACACATTCAGAGCGCCGGAAAAACGGCGGTCACCGGTCGAGCTTATCCGGATCGGGCGAGCTTACACAATTAAGAGAGGGCGCGCGCTGTCGAAGCGCTTTATTCAAAGCGACCTGTCAACTCAACAGGTGAATTTCCCCAGGTAAACAAGCGGCGCTCGTCGCGAAAACAAACGCCGCGCGCAAAAAATCCGGGCCGTGAATTATTTATTGTTTCAGTCGGCCGGCCGGAAAACACACCTCCCCCCCTCCGACTTTTTTCGTTTGTTTTGGGCTCCTCATTCACTTGTGATACAATCCAGTTGCCTTGATACTTAAAAAAAAATTATTATTTAATAATTTGATTAGCGCCTGCTTAATTAGCGGCGGTGGAGTTTGAACCTCCCCCGTTCCCATTTTCTGGAACGACGCGAATATAATTGCGTTTTCTATTCTACCCCCCCTCCCCCCTCCCTCGCCGCCCGCCATTGATCAAAGTTAAGTAATCGCGATCCTGCACCCATCGGAGCGTGTAATGGGCGTCAATAGCTTTCTGCCGGATATCCATTAAAGATTCCTGCAATAACAGGAATGCGTTCCTGCAAAGGAGCGGTTTCTCTTCCATTCTACCTTTGTGCCATTAACCGAGAGCCACTCACTCACCGCCGCCACCTTTTCTTATTTTATGGAGTCGTTCTCGTGCGTCGCCCGCTTTTAGAGTCGATTTCGTCGAGGACGACGACGACGACGCTCGTTCTCGATTGCGACGTCTCATGCTAATTTCGTCCTTACCGAAAGGATAACGGATTTTATGGAATCCATTGTGACACACGCAGTGCCTTGCGGTAAACAATAAACGAGGCACGTACATCAATCAGAACCGAACGGTATTCGAAGTGAAAGCCGAAATGTCAAGGGCAACCAACCGACTTCCATTTGACAATTTATATTTACTTACAATACAATACAACAATAACTTTACTTGTTTGGACGAAATATAATATGATCTGTGAAATCAATCTGGTCGTTCTAATTAAAAACGTTGTAATTCTTTCTTCCAAAAAAAAAAAAAATCACAGAAAAAGCAAACCTGGTGTTGTTATTGTAACAAGTCAATACAGAGGACATAATTTAAAGTGAGAGAATACAGACAATAAATAATTCGCAATCCATGTGCTGACATATCGGTTGAAACGAAATATTAAACGTCTAAATAATGAACGAATTCTGGCTCAAATTAATCGCTTTGGGTTGTTTGAAAATTCTTTAATCATTAGCTCCTCGAGTAACTCGCCCAATAAAGAATATTTTGACAATGAACTGTTTTTTGTGAGTACGCGTGAGTACCCTTTTATAATCGGTTACTTTTGCCTTAAATGTTTGTGTACTGACGAGAACTATACAGGCTGTTCTTTTACTGTGTGCAAATATTTAAACCTGCGATATATCACTATAAATGGCAACGATTGACCTCATATGTTCTTAACATAAATGTATGTATGTAGTTTTCGAAAAAAATGCAGTGGCAGATTTTCACTAAACCGCTTGAGAACTGCTGGCATAGCTAAAAGTGGAACGCGGGCGCCTCTTCAATTACGACCCGCAGCCGAAGTAGGCCAGGTTCAGTTCCTTACTGGATCTTGAACAGGAACGACGTAAATCAGCGCCGCTCCGATCAGCTGGTCCGTCAAGACGTTTACAATTTAAATTAACCTCACTGCAAGTAATTACAAGTTTAAGTATTTTTAATTAAATTCTAGTGCAATTCAAGAAGCTGCGGTTCGTAATTGCCGAACAAATTAAAAGCAAGGTACAAACAAATTGTAATTTCTCATTCCATATTATTTTTATAAGACAATTTTACATTTATTTTGTTTCGAAGGACCTTCATAGCTAGCGGCGAGATTGCAGCAAAAGTTTATTTACGTAAAAGGGTGAAGGAAGAATATTTTTAACGCGCTTGCTTAATTGGTGCACGAATTTTCATCGATAGTTGACATCGTAAAACAAATAAATGTAATATTACTTCGCTCAGTGAATTAAAATTTTAAATCGGATAATTAATTAACAATATCAGTGATTATTATTACGAAACTCGTTGCGTTGAACATCGAGTGCGGTATCGGTGGGCCCGTTCATACCGAAAGGAAGGCGAAGTTGACCTTCCTATCTTTCTCGCACATTTCAGCGGTTCTAAACAAGTGGTCCATCCGAAATTTTTTGGCTATGATACGGTAGCCACCAAAAAATACCCGCAGAAGGTAGCATTTCGTGTACTCACACTGAGGTTTTTTTTTATTTGCATACAGTAAAAGAACACGCTGCAGAAAAAAGAGGCACCTAGAAATAAATTATGCTTGTCACAATGTCGCCACAAATATCCTGAAATAAAACAAGAATAAACGAAACTATCGGAAACTCGTGGCGAGTTGAAATTTTCTGCTTTTATGCAAAATTAAAAAAAGACTATTTTTTTATTCGCTTTTCTTCATCATCCATTCACTTTCATCCTATTCGGGAACGCCGTAACTTTGATACTGACTTACGCGAGTTCTAAGACATTAAACACAAAACATCAAAATATGTGATTCCGATCTCCGGTTATTACTTTCAATTTGTTACGATGACGTCAAAATAAGTGATTCCGATCTCTGGTTATTGCTTTCAATTTATCTTAATTGCCGCATTTTTCGACAACTTTACCGTTTACTGTACAAGAACGCCTTCCCAATTAAAAGATTCGTATTTCGTGAGATGAAATAATTGGTCGTCGTCACTTAAAGCTCTTTTTTTTTCTTATAAAACAGGATTCCCATTTTGCTTTCGTTTTCAAAGTTTGTTGACTCAAAAAAAAAAAATGAACACCTGTGATTCAAAATAACCAAAACAATAAGAGAATAATAAAATAAAAAAATAAAATTCCCATTTCGCTTTCATTTTCAAAGTTTGTTGACTCAAAAAAAAAATGAACCCCTGTGATTTAAAATAACCAAAACAATAAGAGAGAGAAAAAAAAAATAAAGAAATAAAACACAATAACAACAATGACGAAAATTAATAAATTGAAGTTTAATGCAGTCTAAAAAATTTGAAGGGTAATTGAATAAAAAAATGATTTTATAATAAAAAGAAATGAATCATCTCCACTTCAAATTCAATGTGTATAAGTAAGGCACAGAAAAAAGACGACCTCTTCGATTCAAAAGTAACCAAAATAGTGCAAAAAAATAATACGAATAAATAAAAATAAAAATGAATAATGACAAGAAAATAAAAAGTAAGTAAAACACAAAATCAGTTAAAGAAGTTCGTTCGAAGTTTGTTTGTCAGAATATGTCGAGAAATAATATAATTAAAATAAATAAAAAGTAAAAGAAAAGAATTATGAGAGAAGAACTGCTTATACTTCGCCTTTGATTTTAATTCGTTTTATACAAAGTTGAGTCGACTCGATCTCCTGTATGACCTCTTTAATCCGAACATGTCCTAACCTAAACCTCCAGTAATCAGAACAAAAATGGATATTTCCGATATTTTCGGACTTTCGCTCGATAATCCGGACATTTTGAAAAATCCGATCGACTAGTGCAATTCTTAGCTCGGATCAAAGTGGTCCTACTGTATAGTTCAGTAGATTTTCTTTTTTAATTTGAATTTTCATACTTTTATTGAGCCATCGTATGGTAGGCATATCCGATCGAATCCATTCGATTTATAGTTTAATCGATTTGATCCACAGTTGGTTGAATCGATTCAATTTTCAGTAGAAACGATTTTTTGTTTCAGTAAGTTTCACATTGCAAGTTGAAGCTTCTAAGGGGTGCTGCGTTTTGAAACGCAACGTAGGAAATCCCATGTTAATTTAAAGGTACTCGAGTATTGGCTTCCGTAATTATTTTACAGCAAAATTCCATTTACGTTTTTTAAAGTACTCTTCAAGATGAATCTGTCTGTAAAGTTTGAGAATTTTTCATAGGCTGACTTTTAAGAGATTTAAAAAAGATTCTGTAGCTAAGTTCATGTTATACCAAAATATCAGCTCGGCCTTGATCAATAACAGTGAAAACTGAACAGAATAAATCTAGATCGTTTTTGAAATAGATTGATAGAAAAAGCTTTTTCAGTAATTTATTTTAACATTTATTGATCAAGGTCGTGCTGATTGGTATACATTGAATTTCGTTACTGATCTTTTTTAAATAGCTTGAAACTGAGCGAATGAAAAATTCTCAAACTTCACAGACAGATTCATCTTGAAGAGTACTTCACTAAACGGAATTTTGCTGTAAAATAATTAGGGAAGCCAATATTCGAGTAACTTTAAATTAACATGGGATTTCCTATGTTGCGTTTCAAAACGCAACACCCGGTATATACGTACTAACAATTTATCTCTCTCTCTCTCTCTCTCTCTCTCTCAAATTTAACCGTACACAAGAAATTATTTCATTTTACTTCTTCTTTCCAGTGAATTTATTAGTAGCGTCAATCTCTGCAACACGCTGTATACTGGAAGTAAAAATCACGTATTTTAATAATAATTAAATTAAATGTTTTAACGATTAACAAACTAAGTTACTGTTTTACAGTTAAATAACTGCATAACCTAATTTAATCAATAAATAAAATTTATGTCTTACTTATAACATAAATTCTTCCATAAAATTCCTCTCAAGAATAAAACACACAAGTATCAATCAAACTAAAACGAATCCAAACCGTTTTATCTTTTATTTGAATCCAGGTACTTGCCCTCTTTAGTTCAACGCATGCAAAAATCGACTGGTTTCGAGCGAATCGATTACACAGGACGAATCGATAAATAGATAAATCGATTCGATTTATCTATAGTCGGGCCGCCGAAGAAACGGAGTAAGTGATATACACGTGATTGCTGTTTCTGTGAGCTAAGTACCGACAGATTTACACTAGCCTACAGTGTCGGTCACTCTGCAGAGTAACAACGTGGTCATATTTCCAGTAGTTCGTGTATTTTTCCTATTTTTAACAAATTGGCGTTATTATTAATCAGCCTTTCTTAAGACTTAATTTAATATTTGAATAAAATAGTAGTAAGTGGTAATTTCTGATGTTTGATGTAAATACGGCTTTCCGTGTCGGTGTCACAAGAGCAGGGCGTGATCACTCCGTTTCTTCGGCGGCCCGACCAAAATTGTTGGTAGGACCAGGTGTTAAAATAAATTAAACTGAAAAACTAGAAATTAACAAAATCTGATATTGTACCTAAACAACACTGCCAAGATGAAACTGGATGATAAACAGCAACTGTTTCTCATCGAATTTTATCGCAATGAATCAAAACTGCTTTCTATTGAACACACAAGATTAGTAGAAAGGGGTTGTTGCATTCGACGTGGAACTTTTAATACTCCTAGAAAATAGGAAGACGTAAAGTCCGCGTCCGCATAAAAGAAAAATGAAGTGGAAATTATATTCAGACATTTCTGCGCCCCCCGCCCCCCTCCTCCTCCTCCGGACCAGAAGAACGATGAACGAAACGAAGGAAATAAATTACCTTCGTTAGAGCAATAAAATTTCCCTGTGCGTATATCTCGTCGACGTCGATAAAATTCGCCGGTCATCCCTCTGCTTTTATAAACCATAATAAGAAAATGTATAGTAATAAAAGTTTTGTCGGGGATGGCGCTGCGCGGCGCTACGGAGGGAATCCGATATTTCCTAGTTTATAACTTAAAAGTGTCTAGGATAAAGGATGCAGCAGGGAAATAGGTGGATGGGGGGTCTCCCCCGCCCGCGCCGGCCTTCTGGGAATAAGACGACGAGGCGGACACGCTCTCGCAAATGTTTATATAATGCTCATTGGCACCGAGGTCTCGTTCCTCGAATATAGCTGCGGAAATCATCTGATTATGCAGGAAATTAGTATTGGCACTCTAACTTAATTCCGACGACTTCGCGACGTTACAGCTTTCGGGACCCGAAACTTGCCAAGACGAGATATGTATGTATCTCACACGTGTGTGGGAAACTGTGTTACAGCTTGTAAACCGTACATTAGGTGCTTTCACATTCCCGGCTAAGTGTATTAAATTCGCTTTTGATGATATAAGATGATATAATCGAATGTCACCGGAAATTAGAAACTACGAGTACTACCAAGTATATCAAATTTGAAAAAAAATATTTTTTTCTCTTTGTGAGGAGATGGGATTCGCCTTTCGAGAAATATAACCTTGCCCCATCAACAGAAAAGGGTTAGTAATTTTCTTCTTCAAGGGCAAATTTTTCTTATTAATTGGCGTAGAAAAGAAGGGAGCGTTTTAGTCATTTTTCTTCATTCATCAGTGATGCCTTCTCCTCTTCAAAATAAAAAAAAAAAGGAGAATGGCCTTCAGTCTTTGGTCTTTTTGGGCGACTTTACCCCATTAATTGAGATAAAAAAGAAAGGGGTGTTTCAATCATTTTCCTTCTTCAGGGGTGACTTCTTCTCGTCAAAGTAAAAGAGGTGAATGGCTTTCAGTCACTTGCCTTCTTCTTCTTCCTCATTAATTGGGGTAGAAAAGAAGAAGGTGTTTCAGTTTCATTTTTCTTCTTCGAGGATAACTTCATCTCCTTAGTACAGAAGAGGTGGATGGCTTTCAGTTATTTGCCTTCTTCGAGGGCGATTTTTCCTTTCATTACTTGAGGTAGGACATTTTAGTCATTTTTCTTCATTCATCAATGATGGCTTCCTCTCTCCAAGATAAAATAGTGAATGGCCTTCAGACCTTGGTCTTCTTTGGGTAACTTTACCTCATTAATTGAGATAGAAAAGAGAGGGGTGTTTCAGTTTTGTTTTTCTTCTTCGAGGATGACTTCCTCTCCGAAGGATTAAAGAGGTGGATGGCCTGGTTATTTGTCTTCTTCGAGGACGACTTTTCCTTTCATTACTCGAGGTAGAAAAGAAGAGGACGTTTTAGTCATCTTCCTTCATTCTCCAACGATGACTTCCTCTCTTCAAGATAAAAAGTGAATGGCCTTCAATTCCTGATCTTCTTTCGGCGACTTTGCCTCATTAATTGGATAGAATTTGGGATAGAAAAGAAAGGGGTGTTTCAGTCATTTTCCTTCTTCAGGGGTGACTTTTTCTCATCGAGGTAAAGGAGGTGAATGGCTTTCAGTCATTTATCTTCTTCGAGGGCGACACTTCCTCATTGATTGGGATAGAAAAGAAGAGGGTGTTTCAGTTTCATTTTTCTTCCTCGAGAATCACTTCCTCTCCTCAGGATAAAAGAGGTGGATGGCCTTCAGTTATTTGCCTTCTTCGAGGGCGACTTTCATTACTTGAGGTAGAAAACAAGAGAGCGTCTTTTTCCTTCATTCATTAATTAATTAATTCTAGATTAAAAAAAATGTGATTGGCCTTCGGTCCTTGGCCTTCTTTGGGCGACTTTATTATTATACTCATTAATTGGGATAAAAAAGAAAGGGGTGTTTCAATCATTTTCCTTCTCCAGGGGTGACTTCTTCTCGTCGAGGTAAAGGAGGTGAGTTAGTTTTAGTCATTTGCCTTCTCCGGAAGAGTCGCCTTCCTTATTAATTAGGGTAGTAAAGAAAAGGGTGTTTCAGTTTCGCTTTTCTTCTTCCTTCAAAAATCGGTTCTCCTGCTCAAGGTAATATACATATGTGAATCCCCTTTAGTCATTTTCTTTCTTCAAGGATGACTTTTCCCCTCCCAAGGCAAAAGAGGTGAATGGCTTTCGGTCATTTGCCTTCTTCGAGAACGACTTTTCCTCATTAAGTGGTGTTTTCGTCTTTTTCCTTCTTCAAGGATGACTTCTCTTCCTCAAGATGAAACAGGTGAAAGGACTTTAGTCATGCACCTTCTTCGAGGGCGATTTATCCTCATTAAATAAAACAGAAAAGACGAGTGTATTTCAGTCATTTTTCTTCTTCAACGATGACTTTTCTTCTTCAAGATGAAAGAAGTGAATGGCCTTCAATCAAATACCTTCTTCAAGGCCGACTTTTCCTCATTAATTCGGATAGAAAAGACGAGTGTGTTTCTGTTTCATTTTTCTTCTTCAAAGGTGACGATTTCGATTCCTCAAGGTCAAGGAGGTGAATGCCCTTTAGTTGTTTGCCTTCTTTGAGGGCGATTTTTCCTCATTAATTAGGAGGAAGAAAACAAAGAGGGTGTTTCAGTCATTTTCATTGTTCCAGGATGACCTTTTCTCCTCCCCAAGGTAAAAGAGGTGAATGGTTTTCAGTCATTTGCCTTCTTTTCCTCATTATTTGAAATATTGTATAGAAAGGACGACTTCCCCGACGAGGATGACTTCCCCTCCTCAAGATAAACGACGTGAATCGCCTTGATTTGTTCACCATTTTCTTCAAGGCGACTTCTCATTTATTCACGTAAGATAAGAATGCTTTTACTCGTTTTCCTTTTCGAAATAATGAAATCTCCTCTCCAAGAATGTCCTTCTATCCTGTCCCTTCTACGAGGATGGCTTTTCGTCATTAATTAATTGAGGCCCAATTTCTTCTTCAAGGGTGACATCTGCTCCTCAAGATAAAAGAGAAGAAAGCCCTAACACACTTTACTTTTTTCAAATGGTCTCTCCTCATTAAAATAAAAGAGAAGAGAAGAGTGCCTTCACAAATTAGTGTGATTTTTTGAAGAATCCTTCTTTTCTCTGGAAATATTATGCTTTTTGTTTAATGACTTTTTCCTTTTTCAAAAGAATGACTTCTCCTATCCAAGATAAAACAGAAGATTGCCCTTCCGTCCTTTTCCTTCTTCGAGGATGACTTTTTTCATTAACCGAGGCCCAATTTCTTCTTCGAGGGCGACTTCTGCTCTTCAAGATAAAAAGGGAGAATGCGCTAAGACACTTTCTTTTTTCCAAACGGTCTCTCTTCATCAGAACAAAAGAGAAAAATGCCTTTTAAGTTGACTTATTTTAGAGCTTCACAAATTGGTGTGATCTTTTGAAGAATCTTTTTTTCTCTGGAAATATTATGGTTTCTTTTGTTTAATGTCTGACTACAAAACACGTACGTAGTAAATTAATCGACTTTTTCACTCACTTTCCTTTCTCAAAAGAATGAAATCCAAGATAAAAAAGAAGAATGTCCTTCCATGCTTCCTCTTCTTCGAGGATGGCTTTTCGTCATTAATTGAGGTCCAATTTCTTCTTCAAGTGTGATACCTGCTCTTCAAGGTAAAAGAGAAGAAAGTTTTAAGACATTTTACTTTTTCGAAATGGTCTCTCCTCATTAAAATATAAGAGAAGAGTGGTATTCAAATTGGCTTGTCTTCAAGCTTCATAAATTGGTGTGATTTTTTGAAGAATTCTTTCTTTTTCTCCTTTGGTTAATGACTACAAGACAAACACACGTAATAAATTACTCGACTTCTCCTCGACACAAACAAAAACGGAGAGTAAACGTTCGCCTAATGGCAAGAAACAATTAAAACGGTGGCGGGACCCACCCCTGCGATCATAGATTATTCAGAAATCCCGGTCGGTAAGAGTGAATCAAACGTCTTGTAAATTATGTGCAGGGATGTTAAACGGCAGTAAACTCCCGAGATATTCACACAATTGGATCCAAAAAACGACAGGCGCAGGGAAGATGAATCTCCCGCGTAATGAAACAGGAACTGTACGCAAGTGGAAGGAAGGAAAGATTGATGCGGCGCGGCGGCGGCGGGGTTTCGGGGGCGGCCGCCCCCCCTCGCCGTGCGAGGGACAAGTTTCGAGCCTTTTTCCCGGGCGCAGAGACAGGTACAAAGTAAGGTCGTTAGCTTAACGGAAATTAAAAGTTGAAAATGCGCGGCTATTTGTTTAGCTTAGCCCCCTCCCCCCCTCCCCTCCCTGTCTCGGAGTGTTTGCGTCGCTCCCGAGTCGGCAACCCGTGATAAGACTCGCGTAAGAAAAATTAATTGCTTCATCCCCGAACAATATGTACACATCCATTAAGTGGTTAAACACGGAAAAAATTAACGAGCCGTTTTTCTGTTTACCGAGCCGAGGAGGATCCGGGAAATTATTGTTTCCCTTCCGACAACAGGATGAAAGAAAAGCAACGAAAAAATTATCAAAAATCATAAAAAAAGAAGACTTTAGAATAGGCAAACCATTAAACAAATCAGAAGTAGCATCGCGCTTTCAAAAGCGAGGAGGTAGAATGGGTTGCCTACTTCCAACTTTAAGGCGCATTACTTTTCGTAATTAACCTGGTTTCGCAAACAATACAATACAAATAAACCAAAGGATTTCACAGTTGCACAAAAGATGTCGCTGATAATACATTTATCATCAATTTAAGGTATCATGATTTACTACCGCCAACTCTTCTCGACTCATAATTTATTTTAAGCATCCTTCTTATAACTCTGGTCACAATCGCCAAGGTATTAATGGAGGTTTTTCTTTCCGTGAAACAGATGGCGCCGCCGGCGCGGCGTCGTTTTCCGTAGGTATAAACGTCCGCCTTGCATTTTTAAAGTGCACGCAATAAAGTACTTTTCACCCCCGGGCGATCTTATGGTGGTTGCAGCGAAAGCGCAACGGGGCTTTAATAAAGCACGCCATTCGTCCGTGCGCGCTAATAAACTCACCGCCAGGGGGCGCGCGCTGTTCGCTGAAAAATTAGCCGTTCTTATTGCGCTTCGCTCTTCAACCCCAATTCATTCAGTCTCATCGACAAAGAAAAATTTCGATTGGGATTGCAATGAGGATTAGTTTTTAGTTGAGAAGTTGATTTAAGCGAGCGCCTAAAATGAAAGTATTGTTCCGTAAGTGCCGCCCTCTTACCACGGTGATAAGAACTAGATAGGACGCCTTGCGTAATGAAAGACGCGTGTCCCACGCTTCAAACAAAGAGAAAAAGAAGAAGAAGAAGTATTTCCCCCCGGAGGAAAGAAAACGCGTCGCCGAAAACGGACGCGCAATTGGAAATTTCAGGCGCCTTTGTTCTTAGATCTCGTTTCAGATTCAATCTGGGTTTATGTTGTTTTTTTTTCTTGCGCGAGTCTTCGCGTTTATATTGAGATAACATAAAGCGGAAGGTTCGTATTAATTTCTTAGCACCAGAGACATTCAATCTCACACTAGCGCAAGTTTGGATGTTGCAAGAATCTCATTTTCAAGACATCGTTACATCACAGGGAAATTAATATTTAATAAGCCAGAAATATCTACGTAGTTCTAGGTGATTTAGTTTTTAACTTTGATAAGTATATTTTTTTTAATTGCTTTTTATAATATTTCAAATTACCTGCAATACCTTCAGTTGAGCTTTTCCAGTCATTGTGACAGTCGCTTCATCGATTCATCACTTCATTGAACCATTGCTTCATCGATCCAGCAATCTACCTATCCATGGAAATATCAGTTTTTTAATCCATTACTAAATCGTTCCTTCGTATAATCGACCCATTGCGTCATCGATCCATCGCTTCATCCATCCATCGCAATACCCATGCGTGACTTCACTCATTACTTCATCGATCCGTCGCTTTATCCAGCCACCGATTCATCGATCCATCACTTCGCCGATTCATAACTTCATCCATCGCTTGATCGATCACTTCATCGATCCGTCAATTGATCGTGACATTGCTTCATAGACCCTACGCTTCATTTACATACATATATCGATTGATTCATCCCTGATTTCATTGATCCATCGCATGATCATAACATCGCTATATTTATCCATCGATTACTTGATTTCATCGATCCATCGCTCGATCATTACATCGCTTCATTTATTCATCGATTCATCCATCCGTGTTTCCAGCGAAAATCGCTCTGTTGATCAATTGTTAAATCGACTCATTGCTTCATTAATTCATTGATTCGTCGCTTCATCGATTCTACAATCTATTGATCCCTAACAACATCACTTCCAATCGATCCTTCGCGTCATCGAATCATTTTTATCTCTTCATTCATCCATCGGTCGCTTCATTATTTCATCCGTCGCTTCATTCATCCATGACTTCATCAATCCAGCTTCGTCCAGCTATCAAAAATATTTTTATTGACACTGATCTATCAATCCATCGGTTCAGTAGTTTCATCGATCCAACAATTTTTCTAATTTTCACAAGATGGGTTCTTTAATCTATTATTAAATCGATTCTTGGTATCGTCGATTTATTGCGTCATTGATCCGCCGATTTATTCATCTATCCATCGCCGTCGCAACTTTCTTGTATGGCTTCATTTAACCAACACTTGATCGAACCATCGCTTCATCTAGCTATCGATTCACCGATACATAACATCACCGATTCATCACTTCATATTCGTCTTCGATCTACCGCTTGAGCTTCATTTATTCATCGATTGATCGATCTATTGCTTGACTGATCTATTAATCAAATGCTTCTCCAATCAGTAGTTTCATCGATCCAACGATCTATCTATTCATCGCAAAATGAATTCTTTAATTCATTATTAAAAAGATCCTTCGTATCATCGATTCATTGCGTCATCGATCCACCGATTTATTCATCCACCTGTCGCAAAACATTCTTGTATGGCTTCATTCATCCATTACTTCATCGATCCATCGCTTCATCTCTATCGATTCATTGATGTATAACATCACTGCTTTATATACGTCATCGATCCATCGCTTGAGCGCTACATTGCGTCTTTTATCCATCAACTGATCGATCTATTGCTTCATCGATCCATCACTCCATTAATCAATTGTTACATCAACCTATTGCTTCACTAATCCATTGAACCGTCGCTACATAGATCCATCATTTTATTGATCTACTGGTCCTTCACTTCATTGATTAATTGATTGATTCATTGAATTTTGAGTTTAATCAATATAGAACTTTGACTTTAATGTTTTTTTTTTAAATCTTATTGCTATTTCATTGTGGCGCATCACGGAATCGTTGTCCTGGACAATACTTAAGGTTAGATGTATTAGATTACTTTGATGTAAAGTTCACTTCAGTGAAATAATTTTGTGGAATATTGGGGAATTCCTTTCTTTTTTGACCACGACCCACTCTCCGAAACACTCGCGCTCGCCGCTGGTCAAGGACGGTTTAAGTCATTTACATTTTCCAAGTCATCAGTTCAAATAAAACTTATTCAATGTCCCATGTTTGTATAGAATGTGTGTGCAGTCAAGGTGCAAGGAATTCATCGAGTAAATCCATCTACACAGAATCCCAAAACATTTCCAACTAAACAAAGAATTAATAGTAACTTCGGAATTATTATTAAAAGCCCCGGCTCTCGTCGACATTAAGCATTCTCGAAACGTACACACAAAGTACACTCAAAAGAGACGGAAATTGCTTTAGTGCTGCTAATTACGGCGAAACGAATAATTCGCTTCATACTCATAACAGAACTTGTACATTAAAACTTGAGTTCCGGAAGCGTCCCTAATTTCGATTTTATTAGATTAAAACCTAGGGGGGGATGGGGGGGTTGGGATGGTGAGGGCGTCCATCCGTCCGTCCGTTCGTCGGAAACGTCGCCGATTAGGTGGGCACGCGCGCGCAGCGCCCCGTTTCATTTCGGTTAATCAGTGCAGCGCGGGCTAATTAGCCTAATAGAGATTTATGTCCTCGAAATAAATACGTCAATAATTAATAAGCCCGACGGCAGCTGCGTTTCATCTTTAATTACGCGTTTATTAGCCTCGGGGCTAGCTGCGAATATTCGATGATGATGATGATAATAATGGGTGCGCGAAAATGCTGCTAAAAGCGTTGGCCAAACCTAAACAGGGCTATGTATTATACATGAAGATGAAAAGTACTATGTGCGATTGGCTCGTTTACATTCAACAACCACAGAAATCAACGAAATTATTCACAAATAATAGAAAATATTTGAAAAAGTGAAGGATTTCTAAAAAAAACTTGAGGAAGAATTGAATTATAAATTTGTAAATTCATTGAAAAAATTAATGAGCTCAAATAGAAGAAGAGAAAAGGAAAATTAAATAAGTGAACGAAGTGACAGAGAAAGTTGGAGGGGAAGAAGCGACTTCTTCTCATTAAAAGAAAAAAAATTGCTCTGTTACGGATTAATTCCTATTTACATTTCGGCAACCACGTGTGATGTGTGCTTGATGTAGTAAAGTGGTAACATTGCGTCCCGGAAATGATGCCGCTTAAAATCAAGGCTTTCATTGGTCTTAGGCAAATACATTAGGAACGCTAAAGTGAACACAGGTTCTGTTTCTATTGTGAATTCCTGCATAATTGACTTGCAAAATTCCATAATACATGTATCTGAAATTATATCAACCCTGAGTGTCATCTGACTGCTTTTGAGCAAATTCTTCCGGGCGGATACACCGGATCTGCATTAAAAAATCAGAGGTAATTAGGTTGCGATGCAGCATGGGCCACGTTTGTAATTGATTTCTTTGTTTTGACAAATTAAACCTCTTCTAGTTCCACTGCTGGTTCCATTTCTAGTTCCGATTTATATTTTCGCTTCCACGTTTCCAATTTACAATTCTTTCCTATCGGAGAGCGTATGCCCCTACACGATTGTATACTGTGAAGGTTCCACATTCTTCGAGGTCGCCATTACGATGTTCCTGCTCGAAGGTCCTAGCGATCCGTTCATTTTTGTTTAAAAATGAAAATATTTGTGTTTTTGAAAGAAATACGTGCAATTGATTAATGTCTGTAAAACAGGACTCTGCGCGGACGTATTTATTTATTACTTCATCCGTAATAACATCACCTTCATTCACATTAATAAGAAAATCGAAGAAAAAATTCTGAATTTTCCGCCCGCCAATCCCAGACCTGCCGAATTAAGGCAACATTGTAAGTACAATTGGTGGCATTGGTTCTTTAACAACACTAAAAATGCAATTCATTTCTCGCAATGGTTGTTAAATTTAGTATAAAAAGTCCTTTTTTGGAATTTTGAAAGAAAAATATGCAAAAAATTGTGATCCGTAAATTAGGAATCTGCACACATCATTTTTTTTAATATTGCAGTCACCGACACTGTCCTAATGTTTCCAAGCTATGATATTTTTCTACGCATTCCATAAATATTTTGTCTTTTTACTAATGTTCTCTTTTTTTATAATAAAGATTCTTAAAAAATTTTATTTTCATGTCATAAATCTTCTAGATTTCTGTCTAAAAAAAAAAAATAAAAATCTTTGTAATTTTGACGGAAATATAGAATTGGTTATTGTCGGTAAAACAGGAATCTGTACGGACGAATTTATTTGTTTTTATTTTTAACGCAGGTTTATTGCCTTAACAATAATGAAAGTGAGCGAAAATTCGGGTGATTTGTTTTTAAATGAAAATTAAAAAAAATATATATCGAATTTCCCGCCAATCCTCGAGGTGTCGAGCCGCGCAAATACAGTTGGCGGCATTGGCGGTAAACAATCTTTAAAACGAATTTAATATTAATTCATAATTTCAAGTTTTGAAGTTAGTAATAGTGGTGTTTATTTAAATGTTGTTTAAAAAATCCTCGTTTTTCTTTGACAATATTGAAGGAAAAAAGTGTGTAGTTGGTCGTTGACGGTAAAACAGGAATCTCTATGTATGTATTTACTTATTTTTTTAATTTTCAATGCCATTACTCGTCTTAATAATAATGAGAGCGAACGAAGAAAATTGGGATGATTTGTTTTCTTTTTTAAACGAAAGAAAATCTTGAATTCTTCGCCAATCCCACAGTTGCCGAATTAAGGCCGTTACGGTGTGAAAACCGCTTTTCAGGAAACGACCTGTATATTAAATTTGACTCGCATTTTATTTCCTATTACGTAAGTAATTCTTTGTGTGTTTAAAACTCTTCTTGCCGCACCTGTTTCGTAGAATTTTCCTGTGATAAAAACAGTTTCTTTTTACCATCTTCTTCGTTGCTTGTTAAAACATCAAACGGTTTCACGCTTTGTGTTTTAACTCGGACGCTTTTTTGCATTCGTTTTAAAATGTTCCGGCCATAAAATAGTAGGCCAATTCTCGACGCATCGACATTTCTTTGTAATTTTACAATTTATTAATAATACCAGTGCGAAAGCTTAAAGCTTAAAGTTTAAGATTATACAACCAGTCGCACTCGAGTTGCATAGACACTCGAGATATTTTAAGCATTTTCACAAGAAGTCACAAGTCGCTATGGATAAGTTGTTTGCTTAGTGTTTTAAACTGAATTTATATTTTTTTTATTTTCAATTGCGTCAACTCGACTTAATAATAATGACAGCGAAAACCAAGAAAATGGGGGCGACTTGTTTTTAAACGAAAGAAAATCTTGAATTCTCCGCCAATTCCATAGTTGCCGAATTAAGGTTGTTACGGCGTGAAAACCGCTTTTCGTGGAATCTTACTCGGATAAAAACAGTTTCTTTTTACCATCGCCTTTGTTGCTGGTTAAAACATCAAATGCTTTGTCTTAGTCTTTGTGTTTTAGTTTAGACGCTTTTTTTGCATTCGTTTTAAAATATTCCGGCTATAAAATAGTGTAAAATTCTCGATGCATCGACACTCCTTTGTGGGTCCATGCAACAAAATTGTTTAAAACTGTCATTATGCTTTGACAGCAAGCATGGCCGCCTTGCATGGGATGACTTATTGTGTAGCAAACTGGCTTCAATTTGTCAATCCTAATACATTGTCAGGTCAAAAAGCGATCGTAAGATGTCGCTGTTTAAACTGTTCAGAAAAAATATCGTTCGGAGATTCTATTTTTAGATAGGATTGCCTCATCTTTTGTAGACATTTGCAAGCGCACTACATCCGTTTCGTGAGTACGGATCGAAATGATTATGCCACGCAGTCAGACAGTCATCAAACTTCCGCCGTAGCGTCGCCTATTTTATATTATGAAACTAGTCTACGTAAATTTCATTTTTTTGCATTGATGTTTCGACTGAGAGATTAATTTGGTTTCACTATTGACCTTTAACGCCATTGGTTTCTCTTTACTTCATGTTGATACTCGTTGGTTCCTGCTGACGTCACGATGTTTTCAACTCGTGCAAACCCTTCCTTCGTACGTTTGGGGAGTTTTACTTTATTAACTCGTACTGTGCCGGGAGCCAGCGATATCCCCCACGACTGGTAGTGTTGATTTCGAAGAAAAAATTGTGATCAATAAAATAGGAGCCTGTATATATACGTATATCGTGATATTTTTGTTTTAATGCAGTTAATTACAGTCTTAATCATTTCAAGGGATGATGTTTTTTATACTTTTCAAAAACACTTTGCTCTTTTCCCAATTATAATAAAATTGACAATCATAATTGGAATGATTGTGCCAAGCATGTCACAGTTAAGTTACAGTTTCCTGTAATTTTTCTTTCTCCAGAATGTTACTGTTTTTATACGACTTTTTAGAGATTATACAAAAGTTTTGAGCTTGTGAAACCTGAAAGCTTTCAACGTTTTTGTGAAGTGCAGTCGTATTTAATTAAACGGTGGCATTTTGGAGAAAGAAAAATTACAGGAAACTGTAACTGTCTGCTATTTTTTTGCTTTCGACTGTAGCAGTTTTCTTTTTCTTTTCTTTTTTTTGTTGCGATGTAAATCGAAGAGCGTAACGTTTTCGTTCGTTTTCAAAGCAGTTTTCCTTTGGATTCCCGTGAACTGTCCCATTTGGCAATTAGAATAAGAAGCGAAGGGAAAAAGTGCGATAACGCGGGCGAGTTTTATTCAGAGCGAGCGAACGGGCACAAATATTGATTTATGTCCGAAAGCGATAACCGTACGCCGTCGGCGAACTCATTCCTAATATATTTCTCGCTCTGCGGAATAGGAATAAGATATGTAGATGTGGACGGCTCGCGCGTCGCATAGACGCATCGCAGCGCCATCTGCAACGCGATATGAAATAATCAAACAGCGCCGCCTCTCGGAAACGTTAAATATACGCCATTTACATTTCTGATCCTCCTCCGGTCTAATTCATTCTGCAAGATGCATCCGCGTCACTTGAATTCCTTGTGGAGAGATAAAAATCGCATTTCGCGAGAAGCGCCTGCCTTCTCCTCCTCCTCCGCCACTGCTTCTTTTTTTTTTACTTTTTGCCGCCGCCGCTCTTTCGCTCGCTTAGAACAGCAAACAAAAAGGAATGTAATTTATAAGTAAGGGGGAAACTGCGATTGTTTGAATTTTCTTCTTTGTTCGTGATGGTTACTGCGATCTGATGATGCGTTTGATCATTCGCTCTAATTAACACAATGATAAATTCAATTCAATAAGCATTTGAAAGCAGCCCAATTCTTCAGGACGATACTTGATGGGGTAGGTACTTCTTTTTTCTTCATCGACAAGTGGAAGATCAAAGATTGGTTCGGTTATAAATCCAATTAAACTATCGCAAAGAAAGAAAACTAGTTTCAAACGTACGGAAAGAATTTCTTTGAGATCCCAACCCATTCGTCTTCTTTTTCTTTTTTTTTGATTTTTTAATTTCTACTTCATTTGCTTTGTTACGCAATGTAATTTCCTTCAATTAATTCCTCAATTCCTCTTTCATTCCATTCAATTTCAGATCATTTTCATTTAGATGCTTGCAAGAGAACTTCCATTTAATTTTTTTTTTCGTCGTTGGTCTGACATGATGCCCCCGACCATCTTTAATTTCAGACCTGACACCTCAGCGTGGTGTTTGTGTAAAGTGTTCGGATTGTTTTGGTAAGTCAGTTTCTCTTTTGCTTGATATTGAAACTCAGAATAAAATACAAGCCAAACAGAATAACAATCAAGTACAAGCACAATTAAAAGAGAGAATAATATCCCAGGAAGTAATGTAATTTCCTTTTTTCTTATTCGTTTGTTTATTCCTGGAGTTTTCCTTTCCCTCTTTTATTAAATGGATTTGCTATTTTCAAAATATTTGCTCACCACGTCATTTTATTTAGTTCTCAATTTTTTTTACAATGTTCTAGTCAGTTCTTTTCTCTCGTTAATTAGAAATTAATTCTATTTATTTTCATTGAAAATAGAAACGCAGAACCCAGTATCCTGTTTTACCGGCGGTAACTGCAGCTTTCTCTTTTATTTTGGAGATAAATTTCCTTCTTCTAATCTATTTAAGTGTCTCTCTCAGCACCATTTCTTACTGATTTGCTCATTTGATTAATTTATTTAGTTCTTTCCTCGTTGTATACAATTTAGTTCGTTGAAAATAGAAAAAAAGGCTTATAACACAGATTCCTATTTTACCGGCCGTGAGATTCCACACGTTTTTCTTTTGTTGCAAAAAAATACGGGTGAGGGCGTCGTCGTAGACACGTAATTTCTTGCTTTCGTTTAATTTATTCACAGGGCAGGAGGAAAGTAGTACGCAAAAAATTTAGAAAACAGTGAAAAAATAAAATAAAAAGATTTAAAGCAGAAAAAAATATTTAATGTCCACCCAATCCAACTCAACCTAATTCCATTCAACCCAAGCAAGAAACTAAGAAAAAGAAATATTAAAAATATTAAAACTAAATAAATGAAGCTCAACGAATTTCAAGGTCAACTCTATTCAGCTGAACTCAACCTAACTGTATTCAATTAAAGCAAAATATTTAAAATGCCAAAAAATTAAAAGGAGAAAATGCAAAAAATTTAAAAAATGATTAAAGCGACTATTATCTATTATAAGGTCAACCAAACTAGACCCTACAACTGAACGATTCTATTCAACCCAAGCAAAAAAAAAAACAATCAAAAAATTAAAGTAAAAAATGAAATGGGGAAAAAAATTTCGTTGTCGACCCAATTCAACTGCACTCAACCCAGGTAAAAAAATTAAAACAAATTTAAATGAACCTCAACAAACCTCAAGGTCAACTGAATTCACTCAACTTATTATTTCATATTGCAGTCCGTTCTACACAACTCAAAAATAAAAAAATTTAAAAGTAAAACAATGTTAACTTTAAAAATGAAGCTCAACACAAGCTCAACAAATATGAAGGTCAATACAACGCAACTGACATCAACAGAACTAGCATAAGTAAGCGATTAAAAATTACAGATAAAATTAAAAGTACAGATTTCACCTAACTTCGTTTAACACAAATATAAATTAAAAATTGCTAGAAAAATTGAAAGTATACGAATTGTAAAAAGCAAAAATCAAATAAAATGAAGCTCAACCAATCTCATTGTCAACATCATCCAACCTATTTTTTAAAGTTCTATTCAACCCAAGCAAAAAAATTAAATAAAAATAAAAAGAAAACTAAAAAAATCTGTTAAATGTCAAACTTAATTTTTCCGTACTATAGACTCGTCAGTCACAAACAAATGAAAATTAATTCGCCCATTTTGGCCACCAGATGCCACTATCTCAAGTACTAAAACCAGGTTCTGTACGTTTAATAAATTTCGCACGCCTCATTTTAAAGCATCTATTAAGATTTCTGCAGAACAATTTTCATTTATTTATTTTGTATCGTTGGTCTGACCTGCCCCCGGCCATCTTTAATTTCAGAGCCGACACCTTAACGTGGATATTTGTGTAAAGTGTTCGGATTGTTTTGGTAAGTCAGTTTTTCTTTAGTTCGGTACTTATACTCGGAATAAAATGCAGGACGAAGTAATATCAAAGAAGAACAAACAAAAATTAGAGGAAACAAATTTACAAATCAAACAAAACAAAAAAGAACGCAATGGAAAAGGTCAACAAAAAAGAAAACACAGCCGAATTTGGAAACATTTTAGAGAGAGTTGAAAGTAGAAATGCCGTGAATAGAAAATTGGCCGTAAACGCAAAAGCAAGAAAACTGATATAGGTTCGACATGGGGTTTTCAGAAACAAAATTATTATTTTATTTTGGTAAATAAATAAAAATAAATAAATAAAAAAGCAGAATCGAAGAAAACACAAAAAGGAACCGCACCGCATTGCGTATCTTCACATACAACGTGGGGCCACAAGAATAGTCCATTGCCTATTTTGGCGCCCGACGTGGGGCCACGAACATCGCAATATGTACATGATTTTGAGTGCGGATTTTATTATTGGATGTGAATTCAAAGGAGCTTTTTTTAGTCTTTCCTCGAACTTTTTCCCGACGTTTCTCTCCGTTTAGTCAATTACGCACGAGCCGAGACACAAATTATTTTCGAAAATTCCGAAACTTGCAAAGGAAAATTGAAATGTTAATTTATACGTCAGAGGCGAAGGGGCTCATAGAAAAACTCCCTTCCGCCTCGCGGCCCGCGCCGCTCCGGAGAAATTCATTTCGCCTAATGCACGTAAAAGGAAACTAAACGAATTCCTCGCAATTTTTTACGCGCCGCCCTCCTTTGCGTTTCCGCCTCCGATATTCGAATACTTTCAGGAGAGCGTTCCGCCCGAGCGGAGCTGCACGCTCCCGATAATAACACACAATTTCGCGTGCGACTTCTTAAGACATTTTAGCATGCAAAGCCCTGCGGGTGGTGCATTTGCATGGGGTTTGGTCACGCGCTTCGGCGGCGGCGGCGGCGGCGGCGTCGCGACGCTAAGAACGCAAGAGAGCTTTCGCGAGATGCATCCGACGCGACGACGTGTTCGTCTGAATCCGGATTCTGCGGATCAGAATTTTAAATGTGCACACAAGAGAAGACAGAACGTGTGCAGAAATATCAAGAGATTTCATACTTCGTAAAAAAAAATAAATAAGTAAAATAAAAATATAATTTACCAATCCTAGTATAACATTACAAAACAAGAAGATGGCATTGCGTTAACTTCCGTCTTTTTTGAAGATGTGTTTTCGTGCGGGTCGTTTGGTAAGTCTTTTTTCGTACGCAAACTTAGGTGATTGTTTGCTCATTTTTTAGGACGTTCCGGCCACTTTAGTCGATGCCTACTGATGGTTATTTCATTGTCTATTTTACCGACAGTAGACAGAGAGTTTTATATTATTGATTACGAAGTCGAATTTCAGAATGCTAGCTAACAACAGAATAGAAACGACGTGTAAACAAGCAGCGTGCAAAATAATATTGTTTACGACGTCTCCCCCTGATTGATATTTGTGATTACCCCCGCGCCACCTCCACCCCCATCATATTCCGGGTATCAATAGAACGCCGGGTTATTGTTTGCGGTAGCGAAACTTGCACGACGTGGTCTTCCAACTTAGATCATTACTTCCCGACAGGGAGGGCGAGTTCCTCCCCAACTTTAAACAATGACAGTCGTGCTTGACGATATGTTTGCCGACGAGACTTTGGCGATGATGCGACGAAGAGACAGCGACGACGACGACGAAGTTTGGTTGAACTCCAAAGAAAAAAAAAATTTCTAGATTTGAGTCTCACTCGTTCGATTATTTGCATGTGAAAAGTGCCACCACCCCCGAGCACTACTTCGGTCTCCGGAGTGAGGGAGGGTGGGGGTGATTTCTCGGATGTCGGATCAACTCAAGACCGTCATGAATACGGCGGCGCCCTAATCCCCGGCACAGCTGACCAGCCAGGGGCGCAGTTGCTGCGATAAATTGAATTTTCGGATTTCTGGGGCTAGCGGTGCGCCATCTGCCCGAGGAGGACATCGAGGACTTTGTTTTGGGGGGGTTGAAACAAACAGTGGGGTGAAGAATTTTCCTTGGAACGCCAATTAATAATCGACAAGGACCGAGAGTTGGAGCCTTAAGAAAGACGACCACATGCACGTGAGGGTGCAAATAAATAAATCACGCAGGCGATTTTTATCGCGTCGTAATAAAGATAGCCACGACTCGCTTCCACCCTTAATAAATTTAAAAACCGAACAGTTTATCTATGAGGCGCGTAAAGTCACTTGCAAGTAGTTTCAACAAGGGGGAGCCCGAACAATCTGTTTGAAAAAAAGTTTTCCCGATATTTAACACCAAACTTCATCTTTCTCATGCGCGAAAGCGAAACTGCCAGCCAAAATATCTAGCTGTGTTGACTAACTATCCGTTTAAAGTCAAGGGCTTGTTTTTTCTCCACCTACTGGCGAAGCCAATAAGAATTTAGCTTTAAGCTTTATCTTTCACTTTTTCTTGCACTTCCTTCGCTTTTTTTTCCACAGTTATTACGGCACTGTCTTCACTTGCTTAAGTAGGTGGCTGTTACTTTACGTTCTAATTTTGGAAGACCACAAGTGTCGAGCACGAAAAACTTAGGACGCAGGATGCCACCTGGTGGCAGTGCACTTTTCATTCCTCTTAGACTGGAGTAAGCGTCCTTTCGTACTTTCGTATTAAATGAAATACGAATTAATTTAAAACCTGCAAGCGTACGTTACGTAGCAGCTGATTACGTCTTTTGCTTCAAAATTCTGTAGTTAGAGGGCGTATGCAGTCCACGTCGAGGGAATTGGAGACGATAGGTGCCAACATCGCTCACGAAAGGGCACCGAATTATATCAGACTTCTCTCTCGGGAATGTGGCTGATGTTCTCGTCGAACGCTGTAAAGTTATTCGGAACGACGATTTCGGTGGAATCCTCAAGATAAGGAACGTATTCATGTATCATGCGATCAACGGAATTTATAATTAGAGCAGGCGGTGATATTTTCCGAAAAGTTGGCAACACAGGCTTGCAGTTTTAAATTAAAATTTGAAATGTCAGAATTGTGATATTTACTTTTTTTTAATGATTGATATAAACGGATTTGTCTTATGGAACTTCCCCTAATATTCTAAAAATGTATATAAACCAGCATCCATACAAAATAAAATGAAGAAATAAAGATTGAATAAAGCACGAGCGTAACCTCAAATATGATAACTGTCAATTTTTTATTTATTTCTCAGTGTATCCAACCACACAGCATAAAATAGCATTTATCACAGCCTATTCTAATTATGAATTCATCTGCTTCCGGATATAATATGCCCCCGCAATAAAAAAACGGATCTGTGATTACACGAATCCTAAGACCCGTTGGCTTGACATGTTTAGAAAACTCTTCAAAAGACACGCAGAGCTCAAACCATTCCAGCCAAACTGTTTAGTTGAATCTTGCAACGAAAACTTACATAAACTCCCAAAATTAAAGAAAACACGTGAAAAGACATGCAGGGCTCCAAATCATTCCAGTCAGACTGTTTAGTTGAATAACAATAATTTATACAGATTTCCAAAATTAACGGAAACACGTCAAAAGACACGCAGAGCTCAAATCATTCCAAACTATTTAGTTGAATCTTGTAGCACTAATTTACGAAATTAACGAAAATGTGTGTCCTATGGCGTCGGTCGTTTCATAGAATGAATATCACCATGGCGGCGGAAATCACTTCGATACGGAAAATGGCCGAACAATTAGAAAACAGATAGCGGTGGACCGTTGCTACGACAGACGAATGACAAGTCAGTATTTCAAAGGGCGCGTTAGCGTCTTTTCCGGAAGACGTTGTTGCCAAATCTACGAACAAACCAAACGCGTACGCGTAGTTGCCGAAACGGTTCCGGCAGATTAAACAGTAACAAGCCAAATAGTAAAGTTGTTTGTTATTATAATTTTATTGTACTTTATTGTTATTATTTTCAGTCCAGGTAGGTTTGAAATCAGTTAAAGAAAAAATATGTCATCTGGCTTTTATAAATAATAAACGCGTCATAAGCGATAAGTGAATAAAGAAGTACTTTAATGAAGAAATGTTTGAGGCGCCTTCTATTATCCCAAAGTGAAAATTACTTTAATAGTATAACAACAATGTTGTTTCGTAACAATAGTATAAAAAAAAACATTATAAAATCAAACGAATTTCAGCAATTAATCTTCGCCAGTATTTTCTGCAAGACTCCTATCGCCTAGCGACTTTTTTAGTTTAAAAAATATCAAGGTGTGACAGGAACCTCTCAGAGCGCCATCTCTTGATCAAAAAGTAAAAGAATTTAAATCGAATTTCCTGCAACAGCCCATCATTATCACGCTGACGATTTCAGTAAAGCCCTGCCTTCTAAGATTGCAATGATTTTCTTTCAAAATTAAATCGGTAATTTCAAAAAATCAAAGCGCGGTGAGAATAATTCACAGCGCCATCTCTTCACCAGAATCAGCAAATGAACGCTACTTTATTCTAGTTACAAACAGCAAAATAGCAGTTTTTATCTTGAGATTTTCAGAATTACTCACAGTTCCATCTATTTCTTCGCGCCGTTTTTAAAAGCAAATCGAAAGTATTGAATCGAAATGCGGCAAGAATCATTCAGTGCGGCATCTCTTGGCCGTAAGGGAAAGCTATTTTAAACAAAATTCGATCACCGACCTTTTCACCCTGAGCTTCGTTTTCTAACAATGTCTTAAGACAAGAGATTTTTTTTTAATAATTATTCTCAACGGAAACAAAAGATTTTTTTTTTATTAAAACAAATTAGAAACAAATCTCAAGGTCAACTGTAATCACCGAACTTATTATATCACATTGCACTCCATTCTACACAAGCCCAAAATTAAAAAAAAAACTAAAAGTAGAGAAAATCAGCAGTAAAAAAAATATTAACATTTGAACACGGATTAAAGTCAAGCTTAACAAATCTCAAGGTCAATCCAACCCAACTGACATCAAACTAAAGGATGCACTGCCCTTTTACAATCTATACTGCATAAAAAAAATAAATAGGAAGACAGAATAGGCATCAACATATTTTTTTTAATCGACTGGCAGTCGTCGAACACTTACAGTTCGTCGTTCGGTCGAGCGCCATCTCTCGGCCAAAAGGGAAAACTATTTTGACCGAATTTTAAGGAACTTCCGTTCATTATAAGTTTTGTTTTCTAACACTTTTCTAAACAACACAGTACTTTTTTATATTTAAATAATCATTTTCATTTACTCTGTCCTTCTAGAATCTACAATGAATGTTCACGAAGTGGACCTTATTTAGTCGACTCGCAGTCGATCACGAAGAGTTTGACCTTGAAAGCGAACCATACTTTCACAGCGGAAGCAGTTTCTTTTTCAAAATCAAATCGAATGTACAGATGAAATTAGAATGCGAAAAGAGCACCGTCTCTTGACCCAAAGGAAAAACAATTTTAATCGAATTTTGAAAACCTTTTCATGACGAATTTTGTACCTTAAATTATTTAAATAAACCAAGCATTTTTTAAAATGTATACTGCCTTCTGTAATCCGCAATGAATAAAGAAATTAAACAGAGTAGTAGAATGTAGATTTAGTTTCATCGACTGCCAGTCGACTACTAATGGTTCATCGACCTCAAAGACCCATATAGATTTTTGACGCTGACGAAACTTATAGGTCCGCCAACTCTGACCAACCTTATAGGTCCATCGACTCAGTCGAACCTTAGAGGTCCATCGGCTCTTTTCCAAATTTCATCGACCCTGTTGAGAACATGTGATCTAGACCAAAAATATTCGTGATTATAAAAAAGTCAGTTGGGCCAGAAGGGTTTTGACAAGATCCGTTGGCCACTATCGTGATAAAAGAAACGTTCAGGAAATTATTTAATAGTTTTCTCAAATTAAAACAATCAATTGTGTTCCACAATTAATTAATTAAATTAACTTTCTTAATAGTTCCCTGAGCCTGCAGAGTTCTTTAGTGGTAACATGAGGGTGCTCCAGACATTCGTATTTAAAACAGGAGTACGATTTAAAAAAAATCGTTCAACATTTAAAGACTCTCGAGACCATTTCAATATAACTTCAGGTAATGTTCGGTTTTCTCTGGGCGGTGCGGGGGCTTAAAAAAGTTCCCGGGGCGAATATCAGAAATACGAAAAGGAGACGAGAATGAAATAGGAAAAAGTTTTTATATTAAAAAAAAAAGGAAAACGAAAACGAAGAAGAAAAAATGAGGGGACGCGGAGTATAAATTTCCGGAGATGAATTGTCTAAAACCGGCGGCGAGGTAAGGCATTCCGGGTGGGCTTGGGGGGCGGGCGGCGGCGGCGTAGCGCGGGCAATTCATTAAAAACTGATGAAATCGACGGAACGAGCGAAAAACAATAAATCTATCTGCGGTATTGGAGGAGCAAGAAGCGTGGAGGCATTCGCGAAATTTATGGCTAATTTATTATGCGTCTGCACGGGCTCATTGGAGCGTCAAAAGTTGCAGAAAGTTGGATGTATTTTCCGCCGGAGCGGGGAAGTTTTGAATTAATTGGCTTAGTAGTGCGCGCTGTTCCAAGTTTCGAGAAGTAATTAAACCGGCGTAGGTTCGGACAGATTGCTATTGGTTGGCGTCGTCGATGAGATTCTCGCGCCGCCGCCGCCGCTGCTACGTTGTGAACGGGCCTAATCAATTTCATAAATTATCATCATCCAAACCCCCTTTAATTACCATCGCCGTCATCAACCCGCCGTCACTCGTCTCGTACTCGAGTTCGTATAGTATATGAAGTGGCCACCCCAATAACCCAGTTACACACATTAGAATAACACTCGATCGCTATTTCAATAATGCGGCACGTACTTAAGAAAAAAAGGGGGCGACGAAAAAAAAAAAGCTTCCCCGAAATTAGCTGCAGGACAGATTAAGCAAAGCACTCTTGGATCCACGAGACCTAATAAATGTAAGTGTACGCGGATGTCCATTAGGGGGAGAACGGCCGGGACATGATTCAGAATGACGGGGAACATAATGCGACCGGGGGCGCGATCTCCCACCGCTGCCGCCACTATTTGGTTATCGATTTCGTGCTTCATCGGGCCGGCGGGCTTGAAAGTCTCTGACGGATAACGGCCGACGTATGATGGATCGTATTGTTTTCGGGGCGCCGCTCGGGCCCCCATAAATCGCGAAACATATTGATAATTTCTTTCGCCGCATTGCGCGCCGGACCCCGACGCGGCGCGGCGCCCCCAACCCCGTGATAAATTATTCGCTTCACGCCTCATCTGCCGCCACTTAAAATCATTTATTACACAATCTACACGCTTGCAGTAACCACATTTAAAAGCATGTCCTCGAATTATCATCATCCCCGGTACACAGGGGTGGGCGAAAGGCAGACATGTCATATACAACTTTATCATCCCTTAATCAATTTTATCAAAACCCTCTACTAGATTATTTGCGATAAACAAATATTGGAATTTGAAATCGTTTATTTCATACGTGTGTATGGGGGGTTTTACTTGAGAGTGGCTCCGCCCAATTACAAAATTGAACTCTGATTGGTTCCGCTGTGGAGTGATTCGTTTTCGACTTCAGTCCGCGTATAGAGCAAACTCATTAATTGGCTGATACGTTTAGACTTCAGTTCGAGTAATAAAAAAACGTTTTCATTGGTTTACAATCGTCGCAGTGCACAGGTTTTTAAGAGAACCATCCCGGAAGAACACATCATGAAATTATTAAGGTTAAGTAAAATAATAATAACACTATGGAGTTAATGCAAAAATATTAATGGTGTGCTTGGGTCTCCTTTATTTGATGAAAGTTTTTGCTCCCTCTGCCTTGGAAAGTCGGTTACGCTGCGCTTTAGGTTTTCCGTTCGGACATGTAAAAAGGAGAGTGGCTCTTCACGTAACCGCTTTTTACGCCCAGGGTCCCTTCTTGTGTAATGGCGGAGGGCCATTAATAACGCGCTCTATCCATCATGCAGTCATGGATATTCATGTCGTGCTGGCTGTATCCGCTCCCCGCACGTGCCGGATTCGTCCTCTGACGGGTGACGGATACCCTCCATTTACCTCTGCGCTCGTGCTCGCACTGTAAAAACAAGACGGCATAATGAAACCCGACGGTATTTGTACAGGATACGATCCGGCATACATCTCTCGCCGCCTCCGGGACGTTTACTTTAACCAACTCGCTTATAAACGGACGGAATTTTTGACTGCGCGCGAGAAATTACCGAAGGCGTCGCGACGCTCGACAGACACTTCACGTCCTCTATTGTTCTTACCACCCGCCCGACGACTTGAAACAATATTTTTTTTGCCATGAATGGAAAACTACGTGCTACATATGAATGTTCTGTGGGATACACGTGCCTTCGGGGCAACCACTCACTCATCCCTGAAATGGCAAACGCGTAGGGGTGTAAAGAATACATTTTTTTGTTTGTCATAAATGAAAAACAACTGCTAAATGTATTTTAAAGCAGTGGCATTGTATGAAGATGGTTTGAAATATACGATACGCTCGCATCTGCGGAAAGGCAGATTTTAACTTGAAACTGTGTGTTACTCGCCCGAAACGCTCCCCTGGTGTTGTTAAAGTTGTCCGCTACCTGAGGTCGGTCGTAGCTACAAGAAACATCGAGCCCTGGGGACAAAATAACGACGACTGCCTGCTCCAGGCACGTCACAAGTTAATAAAGACAAAACCGGCCCTAACCCTAACGAAGAAAGGAAGGGTTTCAACGAATCGAAATCATCGTGACATCAACAAAGCCGACCGGGTACAAACTGACGTAAGGAAGACCAATCGCATGAAATGTCAAACGTGAACGCAATTTAATCTTTCCGTCGGAGTAACGAGTGTGCAAAAAATTGTAAATCGCACAACCACATAACTGAGATGTCATCGGATT
Source organism: Prosopocoilus inquinatus (assembly GCA_036172665.1). NCBI lineage: Eukaryota > Metazoa > Arthropoda > Insecta > Coleoptera > Lucanidae > Prosopocoilus > Prosopocoilus inquinatus. The sequence continues at coordinate 9,764,933 of CM069873.1, forward strand.
TTATGACTAGTCTCGTCATTTAGAATAGACATTCAGTCTGGTTCTCACGCGTACATAACTCGGAAACGCAGCTGCAGATGCTTTGTAGAAGATTGAACCTGCAGTCAGTGTTAAGAATAGAAACTACGGGCTGGTAAAGTTTATTTAAGGTAATAAAAAAAAATGCCAAAACAAAGAAAATCGTTGGATGATTTATTGCCGGGGTATTCTGAGACGTACTTACAAAAGAAATAGTGCGCGAATTGCACCACAAAATTAAATTCGAGGCGTGGGACAATTTGTATTATAAAAATCCGATTATACTGCTACGAAAACGATGGTATAAACTTATTTTCAACGAAACTCTATCTATCTCCAAAGTTATGTAGGATTGAAAAAAATTTTAAAGAAGGATTTTTTGGGGTCATCAAAAAAAAATTAACTGTGGTGCATTCGGTAATAATCAAAAAATTAACGAGAAATGGATTAGTATAAATGGGCGGGTAAAATAAAACAAAAATCAGACAAAACAAAAATAAATGGATTATCCACAATAATACAAACAAGATTTCGCCGAAACGTTAAGCGGATTTATTTATTTTTTAATGCGCGCGGTGTCTTGATTACGAAAATAAGCGCGGGTAAACAGCGGGGGCGGAATCCGCGCCGCGCGATATGCGGGCAATAATGAGCGCGCGCCCTCCAGGATTCATTCATCAAATTTTAATGGCCGTTCCTTTTTTTCGCGGGGCGCGCGTGCGTCGAGGAATTAATCTCGCAGATAAATAAAATATGTAAACTTTTATGGGAGGAGGGGGGAAGCGCAGCGGTGAAAAAGGGGGGCCAATTAATTTCGCTAATGTACCTCCGTCCGCTCGACGTCGGAATGTAAAAATTGGTGTAATTTTTACGCGTCCGTATTCAGCGCACGCACTTTGTGATAAACCACTATCTGTGTGTGTGCGCGCCGTGTTCGTCGAGGGGGGGGGAGAGGGGAGAGGTTGTAATGTTGTTACGAGGGGCGCAACGCTGATAATATACACGGAACGCGCGGTTTTATTTAGTTGCTTTTAAAAACGTGACGAATTTATATTCACTCGAAATTAATACTCGTGCACCCCCTCCCTTCAGATTTAATATGGCTGATAGGTTCTGAATTTTCATTAAAACACGTTTTCGTGGACTGTGGGGGTGCCGATACCCAATAGTTCTGCCCCTGGCAAGATAGATCCTTGTTAACCAACGCGAAATGGTGGATCCAAGGACCTTGCTTCATCTAAGGTTAGCTCCGCAGACGCCTAACCCAGTGCCGTAGCTAGGGTTACAGGCGTCCAAGACAAGGTTCTGATACTGCGCCCTCAAGATACTTTGCTAATTACCAATAAGTCTGCTTAATACTCAAAATTGCGCCCTTTCGGATCTGCGCCGCTGGCGCAAGCCCTTCTTGTCAGGTTCTAGCTGTGGTGCTGGTCTGACCAATAGAGTTTCTTTTCGACTAAGGGGGTGCCGATACCGACTAGTTCTGCTCTTGGCAAGATATGTCTTGAGCCTTGCTAACCGTAACAGATGCGGGACGTGGTGGACCCAAAGACCTTACTTCATCTAAGGTTACCTCCGCAGTGTCGTAGCTAGGGTTATTGGCGGCTAGGGCAAGATTTTGATACTGCGCCCTCAAGATACTTTATTAGTGTTTACTTAAACACTTAAAATTGCGCCCTTTCGGATCTGCGCCGCTGACACAAGCCTTTCTTTTCAGTTCCTACCTGCGGTGCTGGTCTGACCCACACGGTTCATCTACGGGTGTGACGAGCCTACCATCACGAATTAATTGATCAATGCCCCAGTTTGCACGGAGCTTTATCTGGAGGGCATCAGCCCGAGCACTCCACGAGTAGTAAATTGGTACCGCGGGGAGCGGTTGCCCTGTGTCGTTCCTACGTTCCCCATTTAGTGAGTTGGTGGAGGTCTCCTTCGGCCGATCGGGTTGTATTCGAGAAGATAGGGTTGATTTCATAACTAGCCTGCATGTTGGACTAGGGATGGTGTGCAAACCCATTCCAATGGCTGAATTGCGTCTTCTGTACCGGTTCTGGTCTGAAGAGCTCGCGGACGATTAGATAGGTCTTACTTTACCGGAAGGACGAGGGGGTATGCTCCCCATCAATCCCAGGAGTAGTAAATTGGTACCGCGGGGACCGGTTGATCTCGGTCCTTCCTACGTTCCCCATTTAGTGAGTTGGTGGAGGTCTCCTGCGGCCGATTGGATTGGACTCGGAAAGATAGGGTTGATTCCATAACTAGCTCGCATGTTGGGCTAGGAATGGTTTGTAAAGTAAATCCATCCCAATGGATGAATTGCGTCTTCTGTACCGGTTCTAGCCTGAAGAGCTCGCAGACGATTAGATAGGTCTTGCTTTAGCAGAAGGACGAGGGGGTATGCTCCCCATCAATCCCAGGAGTAGTAAATTGGTACCGCGGGGACCGGTTGCCCTAGGTCTTTCCTACGTTCCCCATTTAGTGAGTTGGTGGAGGTTTCCTCCGCCCGATTGGGTTGGACTCGGAAAGATAGGGTTGATTCCATAACTAGTCCGCATGTTGGGCTAGCGATATTGTGTAAACCCATCCTAATGGATAAATTGCGCCGATTCCAGTCTGAAGATCTCGCAGACGATTAGATAGGTCTTACATTACCAGAAGGACGAGGGGGCGTGCGCCCCGGACCAACTAGTAGTAGTACATGCTTGTAGAGCGTATATACAATTTGAATTTTATTTTATCCATATACCCATTAATGGTACCTGGATAGGATAGTGGACTTGGTACCCGATGAGTATCAAACAATAATTTGAAAATGAATGAGTTACGAAGTTAAGTAAGCTACTGGCAGAATGATTTTTAGTGTTTGGGTTAAAACCGAATTCTGATGATAATTTGAGATATGCTGGAGTAATCGTGCAGACTACTGTACTCTTTTATTGAAGCTCAAATTCAGGTATGTTTACACGCTCAATTGAACTTGTAATATCCGCTCACCGTTAGATCCTTACATGAACCTTGAGGTAATACCGGCGAGAGGGAAAATATAAAACTCCAGCGGACAATAAAACGTGACTGGCGTAACAGATACGGTGTATTATGAAGTTAGAGCACGGCGCTACAATTTCAGATTAGGTGAGTGTATATATCGTCGTCTGACTCTAACGAAGAGAAGAGAAAGAGGAGCTCCCGTCTCCCGAAGCAATATATCTTAAAAGTGGCACGAACAATATGGCGTTCGTTGCCGTTAAACAAACGGCGAGATATCTAAAGTGCCGGGAAGCTTAATCTAAATGAAACTTAGCCGGAGCTAATGGTCATTTCGAGCACGTTCACTCTAGTGTTAAAAAGATAATTCCGCTCTCCGAACTGCATCCAAGAACCCGCTCGAAAAATGTATGCAAGCCACGTCATCTGTATAAACTCGTTACAAGTTTTTAAAGGGGATCAAAAACCGGCGGCGGCGAAACGAAACTTTTCGGGGGGCGCGGGCAAAAACCTCCTTCCTTCCTTCTTTCCTTCCACGACCACTTACTTTTCCCGCCGTTCCCAACCCCTCAACCTCTCCCACTCCGATGAAGTAGTAGTAAGAGCGTTAATTAACTGCCGAAGTAGGAAAATTTAAACGAAGCGATTGTTGATTTTTCCGAGAGAACGACCTCGCTTAATTACGACGTCCGCCTGAGATGTCGAAACACCTTCTGCACTTTTAATTTGACTTGCCCTCCGAGTTTTCTCGCCGGCTGCGACGGAGCTTTTTGTTTGCTCGTCGCCGCCGGAAAGTTCGCGCGCGCAATTTCCGAAAGTCACGTAGCACACAGAGACCGCGATATTTTTAAAAAATTTATAACCGAATCGAGGCCCCGAAGTTCGAATGTCTGACGCTCGCTGGTGGCCTCCGGGGACCAATTCACAATACCACTTCGAATTAGATTTTTCGGTGGAGGAAGAAAATTCAGAAGTTTTTTGGACATTGACCATTCATTCCATAAGCGTGTACGTATGTGTTTCAAAACGTATGTCATTTCCGGCCCTCCATTCCACATTTGCTCCTAGAATCAGCTTTGGATTGGGTATTTAAGGCTTGCTGTTACTGACTTTTGTCGTTCACTGGACGAAAGTTATTGGTTAACCAACCAATGGTAGCAATCCCCAAATACCCAATCTTCCAAGCAGGAAAAGCATCTCTGTGGGATCTCCGGTTACTCCTGTTCAAAAATAACAGTTCCACAGCTCCTGTTTTGCAAGGAATCGAAACCGCAGAAAGAAGAAAAATAAATAAATGCCAAGAAGATCAATAATCTACAACCATACTAATCAATGGAGAGTTGGCTCCATATAGGAAGACTTGGAAAAGGCCGATCTATTGCAAGCACACCAGTATCAAACCTCATGGTTCCGAGCAAAGACCTCACGGGAGTCTTGTTCCTTGATGGTTCGTTGACAATCTAACTTTATATATCTTTGAAGTAACTATAGTGTTTCTTTCAAGAAACCTGTCTCAGACAGTCAGAAAAAGCGAGCGCCTTGACAAGAAGATCAAAAAAACGTTCAATCAAAGATCGCCCACGTGTTCGAAGTCATTTCATTCATTTCGAATCCAAGTTTTGACAAAGTTTAGGCATTTCTCGTGTCTTCTCAGTTAGGCATAACCTTGGGCTCCCGGAGTACCACAAGAACCGGAGGTGATAAAATCACAACCCACAAGAAAAGTCTAAATTGTTTTGATAACCTTGAATCACTTCTCTTCGTCTATTCATGATCTGCATAAGTGACTTTGGTCCGTTTTTCATCGACACTTTTTTTTTCGTGTGAAGTTATTCACTCGTGAGAGTACCGGGTACCTAAACCTTAGTCCAAACCCTGTTGTGAGTACTATTTTATTGAGGGATCTGATCTAGTTGTGCATAGAATCGCGTTCATCCCTAATCCACGCCCTCCAGGTCTCTCCTTCGTGTTCAGTATTAACATAAATCAAATTTCCCGTTTGAATCTTCATTTAATTTCGTTCCTCTTCTTTCTTCTCTCCACCTCTTCTATCCTGTTATGGGTGTCAGTGTTATCTAATTGGCTACTCCTCCCTCTTTGTTTCACAGCAGGCGTTGGCATGGTAGGAGAGGGGTATATCCCTTTTCTTCGCAATATTAGTTGCGCGCTAAACCCAATAACCAATGCGACACGAACTATTTTTGTGACTTGCGCGATAAACACAACAACCAATCCGACACGAATATTTTTTGTGACTTCCATGAGATCTCACTTGTTTGTTAAGGAATTCATTCAGACCGTCGAAAAGAAGGGATCCCATAAGCTGGCTCTTTTCGGATTGATACGGCCATGTTTGTTTTATAGGTACATAGCCTCGGCCTGCCCAATGTGGCCCAGTAATGCCCCCCGTAGAGATGACAAATCCATTCAAGAATAAGGAGGCCCTTTCTTCATCAGTATATTACCAATCTTATCTAAAATTTTTGAAAAAGTTGTTCACTCTCAAGTTTTTCGTTATATAAAATTGCAGTCGATTTTACCTGATACGCAATCCGGCTTTCAACCGGATTACAGTACTGCATCTGCATTGTTAAACGTAACGGATGAAATACTTGAGGCACGTTGTAAAGCTTCATTGTTAATACTTTTGGATTATAGTAAAGCTTTCGATCGTATAAATCATAGATTACTATGTGCTAAACTGAAGTATTACGGTTTTGATAATAATTCTGTTGAGTTTTTTGAAAATTATTTGCAGGCTCGAAAACAAAAAGTAGTATTAAACAGCTTATTCTCATTGTCGCGCACTTTAAAATCAGGTGTACCGCAAGGATCTGTTTTAGGACCTTTGCTTTACATCATCTATACTTCAGATTTCGGTAAGGTCTTAAAAAATTGCAGTTATCAGTTTTATGCTGATGATACCCAGCTTCAATACAGTTTTTTGCGGATGCTGGGAAGTTAGCTTCAGTCGCTATTAACTCAGATCTTGTCGCCTTGCTTAAATTATCTAATCAGCATAATTTATCTATAAATACTAGCAAATCCCATGTGATGCTGTTCTGTTCTAAACAAATAAATTTATCCAATGACATTTCTATTAAATTAGATAATAATATTTTGCAATTTCGTAGCAGTTGTAAAAATCTGGGATTAATTATGGACTGCAATCTAAGATTCTCTGAACATGTTACTAGTCTTATTCAGAAAAGTTACTGTAAATTGAAAATTCTTTATTCCTGTCGACACTTTTTAAATTTCAATTTACGAAAAATTTTATCTGATTCTTTAATTTTGTCAAATTTAAATTATTGTGATATTGTGTACGGTCTATGTCTAGATGCTTCTGACAAACTACGGCTTCAAAAAATTCAAAAGAGTTGCATTAGATTTATATTTAATCTTCCCAGAAGATCTCACATTACTCCTGGACTCCTTAGTTTAAATTGGTTAAATATGTCGAACAGAAGGTTACTTCATATGGGCACTGCAGTTCACAAAATAGTAAGAAGTGGTAGTCCACCGCTCTTGTTTAAGAAATTGGTGCCGCGCAGTCAGTTGCATAATATAAATATTCGTAATCCAAACACCTTCCATTTACCGCAGTTTTCGACTGCACTCTATCTCAGATCGTTTACTTACAACGCTGTTTCTCTATATAATGATCTTCCTTCATATTTCAAGGATCTTTCTGTCAAACAATTTCGTCAGAAATTTAAAAGCATGTTAATGAGTGAACAGAGACGGGCAGTAATTTAAGTTACATTTATTGTATACATATACTTACTGTTACAGTCACTGTTTTGTTTTTCCGAAAAATCACAAATTACAAGAATGTTCTGTTCACTTGCATTTAAAAGTAATTTTCATACATGTTAGGTTAAGTGTAAGACTAGCTATGCTAAACTTCGCCTAATAAAGATTATTATTATTATTATTATTATTATCATACTGCAGATAGTTGCCTCCAGCCCTCAACTTCCCCATAGGAGCTAGATTGTACTACCTCAGATAGTCCCAGTGAGTTTAGTTTCTTACCAAACGTACCACGATCGGTAAATAAGGTTGTTAACCCATAACTGAAATTTCAAATTTTGCGTTCAGCCATTATTCTATCCTTGCAATCAATCCATAATTAGGGGCATATGCCCTTTTGGGAAAAACTCTCACAGGTCATGCCACTCTTCGAGAAACGTTCGTGTTGCTAGGGTCACAGAACTGACCGAACCGTTTCCGACAACAGCGCTTCCGCGTTGGTTCGCATGTAACCTGACCTGACAACATCGCTTTATCTTCCGGAAATAATCTCGTTTGAAATTTTAGCCCCTTCTTTGTCTTTCGCTTCAAATACTTAACTATTTCTTGTTTTCTATGGAGTCTTGGTAGATTGACCTTGCTTATGTTGGACGACTCAATTTTGATTTATGCGTTTTTGGGTTTAAATTGATTTACTTTTTTTGATTTTTTTTCTCGCGTTAGGCAAAATTAAATTGAATTGGTTCGATTGATGTTGAGATGGCTTCTAATTTTCATTGAATTTCTTCAGTTTTAATTTTTCTTATTCGTAATTCTTTTAAGTTTTAATGTTTTTTATTCGTAAGCGACGATCATTGAGGTTTATTTTTGGACCTACTTCCTGCTGAACCAATCCTCCCTACGCTTTGACCGTTGACTGCGTGCCGCGGACGAGTCGAATTACTCTTAGACGAAGTAAAGCGACCAGTACATATGTACACCGGACTCCGATAGAGAAGTGGACTGTAACCGCTTCCTATCAGCGGATCTTTGAAGCCGGTAACATCAACAGCTGTTTACACATGGTAACGTACACTCTTTTGTTTTTTACATTCGCCCATTAATACACAAATATTATCAGCATAACGCAGTGCATACATTACAAGAAAGCTTACAAGCGTTATTATCGTTATTAAGTTTAAATAAATCCTAAGTATCACATCGCTTTTTGGGACCCTGTACGATCAGTACTGACTTCCGCGTTAAGTTGTTACTTGGATATTTAAGTTTACTTTGTGGTTTTCGACGTCGTTTGTGTCGTTGTTTTGCTGGGCTTCGATGGGCCACGCGTTTTCCTTGTCAAGATTTTGAGTTAACAGATATTTTCTACGCATTATTTGTCTAACCCTACGCTAGACGCATAAGTGAATGAAGATTTCCTTGGAAGTTCAAGAACACCCAAACCCAGATATTTTCTACGCATTATTTGTCTAACCCTACGCTAAAAGCATGAGTGAATGAAGATTTCCTTGGAAGTTCAAGAACACCCAAACCCAGATATTTTCTACGCATTATTTGTCTAACCCTACGCTAAACGCATGAGTGAATGAAGATTTCCTTAGAAGTTCAAGAACACCCAAACCCTATGGGGCGTCGGTCGGGAAACTCCTTCACGGTGGGATTATTTCCCCGACGCCCTTAATTATAATCCACCCCGTCTTCATTCGATTAGCTACGAGACAGCTGTTGGGAAAGCAACGCGTATTAGCCAGCAGGAGCAAATGGTATCAATCACGTGATCGATCAAACATAGCGCAATTCTTTTACTGTGCAAACTGAATTAATTTTGTGCTGTATTTTTTTTTAATAGTCGACCAACCACCTTGTAGTTGAGAATAGTGAGAGGTGGCTCTTTTAAATTTAATTTTATTATCGTGATACTGCCAGAGCTCGTAGAAAAATCGTTAAGTATTAACGCGAACGGATAACAACATTCATTACAGGAGAATAAACGCGCGATTCTCCTCCAGATTAACCAGCGGCGTTCGTCGCGTTCGTTTATTTTGGGGCAGCCGCCGTCGCCGCCATAACGCGCATTCATCAGGCCTTCCATTGTTCGTTTTTCCGAACGCGCTCTGAAACAACGGCCGTCGAGAGCGGTCCGCAGCGGCGCACAAAGGAAAATAACGAAGCAACATTTGCTCTTTATTGCGCTTAATTTTTGAGCAGTTGTCTCCCTAAGCGTTCCTATTTATTTCCGGCGGCGGCGCGCCCTTAGATTAATTCCGATCGAATGCGTTCTTTTATAGATATTAAGAAAGTTTCCGCCGCCGGCATAAATTCGTTTTTAATTGGGCAGTTTGTTAAAACGGGCCCGCGCCAACTTTATTCATAAAGATTACGATTTGATACTTTGAACTTTCAACAGTGCCAGTGGCGTCGACGTCAACGGCGACACCGAAAACACAGGCCCGGCACTCAACCAAATCAAACGACGCATGTCAATCCTAGGAAAGTTGTATTTGCTTTCGTAATTTTCACTTTCACTTTTCATTTTCATAATGCACGTAACTTAATTTGATGACTTACATAATATAGTATTCCATTTCGAAATTGGTTTTTATAGCGTGGGTTTACGACGCATGGATCTGAGCGGTTGCCCGTTTGAGGGTGGTTAAGACGTTGCGTTGGGCAGTTAAGCCTCCTGGTATTTGCCAATTTTGAAACGGAATACTATACACTATACCACTGGGTGATAACTAAATGGAATATGTTTTTACTTACGTAGTAACCTAGAATTGAATCGTACCTGCAACAAAATAAACAAAAAACCAGAGTTAATTGGAATCGTAGACGGGTAAACAAGCAAACGTTATTTAAAATTACGGACAGTAAAAGAACAAATTACGAAGTCGTAGGAGGAAAGAGGGCTCATAAAACTCTCTCGAGATATCGGAAATAAAGCTCGAGAGAGAAACACGGAGTTCATGAGTCTTCGACGCGTTCCGGGTTGATCCGGTGTTAAAATAGTAAACAGTGTTGCACAATAACAATCGCGCAGTAAAAACCAAAAGCCAAAGCTGAGAGGGCATTACACCCCGACGCCGACGATGATGACGACGACGACGGCGAAGACGTCCCGCTGATATCGGTAATGGTTTCCTGATGGCGCGCCGAAAGAACACACGACTCCGGGGCTGCGACACGACGAACTCCGGGGCCGCGGCGCATAAAAATTTACGAGCCTCCATTAACAATATGTTCCGGATTGTATCCGGTTTTATTTCTTAATAAACGCAGGAATCGTTAGATTTGCGGCGGCGATTGCGATTTATTCTTCTCTTTTCGGCGGCGGCGGCGGTTGAAAGTTCCGCCGCGATAAATAAGGAGCGCTCGCGCGATCGTGTATCCCAATTTCGGTCGGGGAAGCTCGTTCCTGGGGAAATATGGCCGGACATTAAAGGAAATCCACCCCGGAGTCAGTAAATTCCCTAACAATAAGAGAATGAAAGCAAAAGGTAGAGTTAGTTGCCACATTCATTTTCAATTTTCCAGGAAGTTTTGCTCAACAGAATCAGATTCGCAAAGTTTTAATAGAATCGCAGACACTCTTTGAATATGAACATTACCAGGGTGTTATTGAATGAAAGCACAATCTGGAAATGTGAGAGAGTTAGTTGTTGTTCAATCAAAATAACAAAACTCCGAGAGCACGACTCTGTTATTAAAAAAGAAAATGAAGGGGGAAAGATGTGACACAAAGAATGTGAATCTTGCTTTAATAATAACTAGAAAACAAACAACCACTTTTTGCTTGTCTTGAGTACACTAAACTTAAATTAAACCATGAAAATTGACTGACAGAAAAATATTTAGATTTTGGAAAACTGTTCGACGAGGAAAATTAAGTCGCGAGCGATTTCAAGCACATAAAGTCACGTTTAGGAATAAACACGAACTTTCTTAGTCTTAGTCATATTCCAATCAGATTTTCTAATTTATAATTTATCTTAATTAAATTAAATCTACCAAAATAATAATCTAGATTCTCACACAAAAAAATCTGTCTGAATTTGTTTCATCGTTAGGTCCAACGTCACATCTTTCCCCCGTCGTACGATTTCCAAATCGTATGAAATCCCCATTACTTCCAAATATAACACAAGCTCAATTTACGAAGTAAAGGAAAACGTTTTGGTTTTTAAGTACAAAGTTTTTTTAATCTCAAACCGGACAGAATTATGAAGGGAAAACACTCAACGTTTCGCTATAGATTTATAGCTCCTGACGAACTTTTTTTAAATTAAATAAAAGTAACCCTTCGTTATTAGGGGGTGGGGGAGCTTCGTGTGATAGTAACGCGTGCAATTAGGGTTGGAAATCGTCGATGAAGCGGTCGTAGAGTCTATTTTCCTAGCGATCGCATTCTACAGGAATTTAACAGGGCCGTAAAGCCGAATAGTGCGCACTTAAAACGGTTAGTTGAATGTCCGCGTTTTAAACTGAGCGGCTGTTAGACGCGTCCATTACGAAACTTATTTCATGTTAGTAGGTACTATGTATGTATGTACATCGCCGGACATAATTAATAGCGACTTATCCATAACCTTTTACTATAGGTAAAATAATTTGGTTTTGATGAGAAATTTTTTTTTTTGCAAATGTTAATTTATCCACGAATTAAATCTCGATTAAAGACTCGATTTGGCCTAATAAAAATATGAGAAAGTAGCGCAATTTAGCAATGGAGAGATCTTGACAACGGAAAGTTGTAGGAAGTTAAAAATAGAAAATAGAAACAAATTTAGTTTCAAAAAGGTATGAGGAGAAGTAAGTTACGTACTCAGTTACGGTACGTAAAAAATAAATAGAAATATTTCTAGAGCCTTCCAGTAATAAAAATGAATGGATCGAGAAAGATGACATCAACACAGAAGAGTATTCCAAAGGAAATACAGTAAACAGGTTTAATTAAATTTCCTATATTTTCTTGAATTTAACGCTTCTTTCTTAATTCTTAATTAACGGAGAACAAAAGTCAGATAAAAAGACATTAAGAAGATTACGTCAGGTCACGAAAATATTTTGATGATTCAACGACGACATTTGTCGGAAGCTACGTTGGTCAGAGCCTGGCGCCTCGCAGTCTCGAAAGTTCCATAGACGTCCGTCTGCTTCTCGTGACAGAAATTTCTGGGCGAAGAAACATCGACAGACAAGTCAACGGCCGAGTGACCTGGAATTAAATTCGTAACAATATAAATGAGGCGAAATAAGTACCTTTAGAAAAAGATTCTTAGCTCTTCCAACTGGGATAGGTTTGTCGCTTTCTTTGGAAACAAAAAAAAATAATCGATTTTCGGATTCGATTATAGTCAGGGCTGTAAAAATTGATTCAGAATTACATCGGCAGCAAAATACATTGAAATTTTGGTTAACCATTAACCAAATTCTTGAGTTTCGTTATTATGACAGCAATTTTTCTAGTTTCTATTTTTGGCAAAGCTTAAGAATGTAGCCACATATTAAAAAAAAAAAGAAATAATAAATAAAAATAAGACAAAGTATAGAAATTGTTCGTTAAAAGTGTCGTTTGCAGGTTTTATTTTTTTTTATTTTGCCGATTGGATCAAGCCTTTTAACGTAAGTTAAAAAAGGAGAGAGCAGAAAATTATTAATCTAACGATAGGCATAAAATTTTAAAAAAATAATTGTATTCTTGTTGTCTTAACTGCCGGTTGACAAAAAAATAAAATAAAACAAAACGAAAGACGAGATCGCATTTGCGTAGAAAAGGAACGTAAAAAATAAGAACAATCGCTTGAAAATTACTTTTTAAACAAAATTTTGATGATCCGGACCATAAGAAAAACAAAAAAAAACAGGTAATTAGCCCAAAATAAGAAAAACGGTTTAAAATTTGCTTTTCAATAAAAATGTTGGCAACCGCCATCAAGAAAACAAAACAAAACAAAACAAAAGACGAGAGCACGGTTTACTGCATTTGTCACAAAATTACGTTTCGTTCAAAAGTTTGACGAATGGCTCTAAACAAAAAAAAAATAATCACAGAATAAAACAAAAGACGATCGCGCTGTCATTCTTGGTACACTTGGGTAAAATTATAGACTGGTTTCGAATGATTGAATAATTGAACTTTCGAGCAAAATTTTGAGAACGATTCGACAGTTAGAAAACAAAAGACGATCGGATTTAAATTTTCATTTGCACAAAATAAGAATAATAAAATAACACTGTTATAAAATTACTTTTCAATAAACACAAAATTTCTTTTGAATAAAAAACGTTACATAAATTTTGTTTAAAAAGCAATTATGTACTTCAAAAGAGTTTTTTTTTTTTTTTTGTAATTTTACAGAAGTGCAAAACGAAAGCGCGATCGTCTTTTGTTTCGGCAATCACGCACTTTCTTTAGTGTAATGACTGATGACGATAAAAAAAAGAAGCGATTGCGTTTAAATTTTGCATCTCCGTAAAATTTAAAAATAGCGTTTTCAAGTTGCCTTTTTTAGCCAAAAATTTTTGAAACGATTCGACAACCAGAAAGAAAACAAAAGACGATGCGTTTCAATTTGCAAAATAAGAAAAAAATTGTAAAAAATTACTTTTTAATCAATTTTTTTAATTTTGTCCGCTTCAAATTTCAAAAAAAAAAAAACTGTTTAGTTACAAAAATTTTGACGAAAACGCTAACAAAATTTTATTTAAAAAGCAATCTACTTCAAAACAGTTTTTTTTTTTAAATTTAGTACAAAATTAAAACGCGCTCGTCTTTTGTTTCAACGATCGCGCTTTCCTGAATGTTGTGACGCTAAAGGAAAACAAAACAAAAGACGTCCGCACTTGAATTTTGCACTTCCGTAAAATCAGAAAAATCTTTTGCTTTTTAGCCAACATTTTGAAAAGAAAAAGCCGTCCGACAGCAAGACAGAAACAAAAGGCGATCGCCTTTTAATTTTTCGCGTAAATAATAAGAAACAAACTTTTAAAATTATCAAAATTTCGATTGGCAAGAACCTCATCAAAATTTTATTCGAAAATCAATTACTTCAAAGCAGTTTTTTTTTTTTGAATTTTACGAAAGTGCAAAATTAAAACGCGATCGTCAAAACAAAAGACGATCGTTTATTTGAAGTAATTGCTCTTGAAACAAGATTGCTGCGCTAAAGAAAAACAAAACAAAAGATGATCGCGCTTTAATTTTGATTTTCGCAAAATAATTTTCAAAAATACGGTTTTCAAACAATTGGTTTTTAAACAAAATTTTGACAGCGTTTTTGAGTCATCAAACAAAAGACATCTGCTTAGAATAAAGAAAGCGGCTTTAAAATTGCTTTCTTTTAACTTTTTTCTTCTTTTCTTTTTATATGAATACATGATGTCCCAAGATATTCTTGTTTTAAATTTTTGAGATATGTATACTTAAAATATTCAAAATTTAAAACAAAAATGCCCTGAAATCATGACGCCCGAGAACGTACTCTTGGAACAGCCTGTATATAGTGTGTCCCAAATTGAGTAGGCTACCATGGGTAACTTTCTTATTAGCGAAGATAGAGATTTGGTTAAAGGGGCAAAGTTTTACAGTTTTATGTGCTAATTCGGATGTCGTCAAGAAAATTTGAAAATTCCGAATAGTTCCGATATTATCGCAGAAAAACTGAAAATCGCTATTTTCTTTAATGTCTAGTAACTTCGTAATTATAAGAAATATGAAAAAAAAAGTTTGATATAAAAGTTACTAGGTTTGATAAAATACAATCGAAAGGTAAGTCAAAATAAAATTCAAGATATTTGCTTATTTGATTTAAAATAAAAATATGATTTTTTTAAAATACCTATCTTTCTATTTAAGTATTGGTTGTTATACATGGCTGAAAAGAGAAAGGAAAATGCTATTTCTCGTATAAAAATCCAATATAGCGTCCATTTAGAATAAGAAAGTTGCTATCAATATCTTGAATACCGCCATCTTGAATTTTATTTTGACTTAACTCTCGACTGTATTTTATCAAGCCTAGTAACTTTTTTTCATATTTCTTATAATTACGAAGTTATTTCACATTAAAGAAAATAGCAATTTTCATTTTTTCTGCGATAATATCGGAACTATTCGGAATTTTCAAATTTTTTCAACGGAATCTGAATTAGCACAAAAAACTGCAAAACTTCACCCATTTAACCAAATCTCTATCTTCGCTAATAAGAAAGTTACCCATGGTAGCCTACTCAATCTGGGACACAATACATACAGGCTGTCCCAAGAGTACGTTCTCGGGCGTCATGATTTCAAGGCATTTTTGTTTTAAATTTTGAATATTTTAAGTATACATATCTCAAACATTTAAAACAAGAATATCTTGAGACATGCTGTATACATATAAAAAGAAAAGAAGAAAAAAGTTAAAAGAAAGCAATTTTAGAATCACTTTCTTTATTCTGAGCAGATCGTCTTTTGTTTGATGACACGAAAACGCTGTCAAAAATTTTGCTTAAAAACCAATTGTTTGAAAACCGTATTTTTAAAAATTATTTTGCGAAAATCAAAATTAAAGCGCGATCATCTTTTGTTTTATTTTTCTTCAGCCCAACGACTATCAAAATCCTGTTTCAAGAGCAACTAATTGATTTTTTAGTAAACTTTTGATGAGGTTCTTGTCAATCGAAATTTTGATAATTTTAAAAGTCTGTTTCTTATTATTTACGCGAAAAATTAAAAAGCGATCGTCTTTTGTTTCTTTCTTGCTGTCGGACGGCAGCTAAAAACAATTTGTAAAGGTCTTTCTGATTTTACGGAAGTGCAAAATTCTTTTGTTTTTATTTTGTTACTCAATTGTACTCAATCTGGAACAAGCTATACAGTGTACCCAGTCTTGTTTTAAATGTTTGAGATATGCATACTTAAAATATTCAAAATTTCAAACAAAAATGCCTTGAAATCATGACGCCCGAGAACGTACTCTTGGGACAACCTGTATATAGTGTGTGCCAGATTGGGTAGGCTACCATGGGTAACTTTCTTATTAGCGAAGATAGAGATTTGGTTAAATGGGCAAAGTTTTACAGTTTTATGTGCTAATTCAGATGTCGTCGAGAAAATTTGAAAATTCCGAATAGTTCCGATATTATCGCAGAAAAACTGAAAATTGCTTTAATGTCTACAATAAATTCGTAATTATAAGAAACATATAAAAGAAATTTTGATAAAATAGTTACTGTGTTTGATAAAATAAAACTGAAAGTTAGGTCAATATAAAATTCGACAAAAAAAAGAGATATTGCCCGAGAACGCACTCTTGGGACATCCTGTATAATTGTTTCTCCATCTAACGTAACGCATAGTCGATCCCCCGATTTAAATTATTCTCGAAACGTATAATATGTAGAGATTAATTAACTTTTTAATAAAATATTTTCGTTCTCGTGCTAATTGCTAATGAACATCGACGTTACTTCTTCTTGTGATTGAAAATTAATGTGAACGTCAAATCTCGCTGTAGCAATCGTTAGTAATTTATTAGGGAAGTAACGCTTGATCGATTAGACTCAATAGAGAGCAACTTCTTGCTCGAAGAAATCTTAACAATCCATCTCGCGCGTTTACGTTTCGAATCACTCGAGCGCGGCATCGTCACTTCTGTTATCATAAAATCGTGAAAAATCCATTCAACAAGTGAATGGACGCAATTACCCGCCGCAAAGTTATTTACCGTTTCCATTTTTTCATCGTCCGTTGTCGCGGCCATCAAAGACGCCGTCGCCGCCGCCTCCGCCGCTTTCGTTTTTCATCACATCATATCATCTCCACATCAAACAGACGCTCGCTCGCTTGCGAAAGAACGAACGAACGAACGAACGAAAAGTGCACGGCGGTGGTTTAATTGCGTCGTGACGCCGCAGACGCCGTCAAGTGCACTCGCCTCCGCCACTTACCTCCGCGCATTGTGTACACGACACTATCCGTTATGCGCGAAGCTTTTTATGCTAATTAGCTTCTAGTGTTTCGTCGTTTAATCGTCGCTTTTTGTCCCGCTGCAGCCGCCGTCGTTATCGCGCCCATCCGCTGCAAGCAGTTTCGCCAAACTCGAGGGCTAATGTTCCTGAGCGCGACTGAAGATTTAACGGGGGAAGTTTCGCCCTGTGTTCTCAGCACAAAAGGCAAAGCTTACGGGGGCGTTTCACTTCAAACGATATTTAAACAGATTTCAGCTTTCGCAGTTATACTCTTATGATCGGTAATGAATAAGATAAGATAAAATGTTTCACGTAAAGTTCCAGAATCAATTTCTTTTTCTTTTACTTCCAACAAGGGAGGTTCGGGGGCGTATCATCAAAGAAAAATTGAAGAAGCTGCATATTTGGGCCGTTCGAATTTAGGGCCTCGCGGCAGCTAGTGCGTATGCTAGTATTAGATAACTTTTTTAATGAATTTTATATATCGTTGCAAATAAATCTATTTTTAGTACGAGTCACCCCATCTTGCGTCACAAGGTGTTATCGCCATTTCTCGTTGGTTCGCGTTCATTCCAGTAAATTCGAGAAGACAGAAATCTACTATAAAAGCAGTACTTCCCCGCCAGAGGAGAAGTGATAGAGTACGAACATGCCGAAGATGTCTCGCTGTTCACCCTCGATGATTAGTGCACGGTCGATACCGCGATATTACCTCGATGACAACAAACGTACAGTGCATATCAAAGATGATTAGTACCGCGCATCTTCGACATGCACGATTTCATTTAAATCTATGCGTTTGTTTTATATCGATCTATCGAGCGCGACCTAAACATCGATGATGAACAGTGAGGCATCTTCGGCATGTTCGTACCCATAAGTCAGCAAGCGAAGTGTTATTTGTTAGACAAGTGTTGCAGCTCATTACTATTGTGTTTTTAATTATGTAAAGCGTAATTAAAGGGTTCTGAAATTTCACGACTATAATTTGTGAACCCCCAAATTCGTAACAATATTTTTTTGTCTTTCTTTTGTTATAAAAATTCAATTTTTAGTTTTTATCAAATTGTTTCTGGGTCGGGCTTAGTTTAGAAGTTCAGTTGAGCTGAGTTGACCTCGGGCCTTTAGGTCGAATTTGTTTGGACGGACCTGGATTTTTAATTTAATTTAACTTTCTTAATTTTCATTTTTTTTTTACTTAGAACTAATCGAGTTCATTTTTTTTTGCTTGAACTGAATAGAGTTTGGTTGGGCTGATTTGCATTAGGGATCGTTCGGATTTAATTTTTATTTACCTTACATTTTCTTGTTTTAATTACTTTAACTTTTTTAATTTTCAATTTTTTCCTTGGAATTGGTAGAATTCAGTTTTTTATTCGGATTGAATTGTTAGGCTCGGTTGTGTTGACCTTGAGAGTGATTGATTGACCTCAATTTTGATATTGATTTTTAATTAGTTTTACATTTTTAATGTTTTAGTTGGGGTTCTTTAATTTTTATTTACTTCTAATACTTTTAACTTAATTGCTTTAACTTTTTAATTTTCAATATTTTCACTTGAGATTGGTTGAGTTCAGTTTTGTTTTTGTTCGGATTAACTGGAGTTAGTTAACTGTTGGAATTTGGTTGGGCTGATTTGGATCGCTCAGGTTTAATTTTTATTTTTTAAAAATTTTTTAATATAATTATTTTAACTTTTTAAATTTTCTATTTTTGCCATGGAATTGGTCAAGTTCACTTTTTTTGTTTGGACTGAATAGAGCCAGTTAACTGTTGAACTTAATCTTTTAACTTTTTACTTGCGTTGAATAGTTAGGACTCGGTTGGGTTGACCTTGAATATAATTGTTTGAGCTTAATTTTAGTGGATATTTAATTTAAAACATTTTTTCTTTTGTTTTATCTGGGTTGAGTTCGGTCGGGTTAAGTTGTTGACCTTGAAATTTGCTTTGGACTAAATTTTAATTATTTAAGCTGTGCTTAGTTTGATTCGGTCATTTCTATTTAATTTTTTTTTATTTAATACTTTATTAATTTTTTTATTTAATCACTTTTATTAATTTTCAGTTCTTTTATTTGAGTTATTAGGTTGAGTTTAGTTGGGTTGAATTGTTTCATCTTAATTTTCATAATTTCTTTTTAATTTTTTGCATGGCGGTTGAATAAAGTTAAGTTGATTTAAGTTGGGTTGGATTAACATTGAGATTGGTTGAGTTTAATTTTAGTTGATTGATTGATGTTTGAAATTTTTTTTTCTTTAAACTTTTTATACAATTTTTTATTTTTATTTAGGCTAAATAGAGTTAGGTTGGGTTGAAACTTGGTTGTAATATATTTTTGCTCAGTTAGGCTTATTTAAGTTAAACCTTGTTGAATTAAAGTGGCCTTAGGATTGTTTCGCCTTTTACCCGATTTTAATATTTTAGTTTTTTTTTTAATTTCTCGTTTGGACCCAATAGGCTGACTTCCGTTGGGTTGGCTCAAAACTAAAATTTCTCTGGACTTAACATGTCTTCGTCTTTCCAAATTTTTTGCTTGGTTTGGGTTGGTCTTGTAATTGGTTGAATTAATTTGAATTGGTTTTTAATTTTTTTTGTTGACTTCAAAATTTGTTTTGAACTTGGGTTTGTTCAGGTTGAATTCAGATCATCATGAGATTGGTTGGATTTAATTTTAACTGATTTTAGATTTCACAGTTTTTTGTTTGACTTTTGAACTCCTCAATTAGATTGGATTGACCTTGAGATAGGTTGGATATAATTTACAATGATTCTTAAAAATCACAGCTGTTTTCAATTTTTTTTATTTTTTATTTCTTGCTTGGATTGACCTTGACATCGGTTGAGCCTAATTACAACTGACTTTAATTTTTTTTTCAGTTTAGTTTTAATTTTTTGCTTCAGTTGCGGTTGAACTAGCGATGAAGACTTGATTGTAATTGAATTTGTTTTTTTTGTTTTTTTTCTCTCCTTTTAATTAGTTTCTAGGGTTAGGCTTGCTTAGGTTGATTTCAGTTGGATTGGGTTGACCTTGAGATTTATAGAACCCTTTTAATTTATTCTCATTGAGCTTAATTCCTTAAATTTTTGAGTTTTTATTTTAATTTTTAATTCTGTTCTTGGATTGGGCTTACTTACGTTAATTTCAATTGAGTTCGGTTGACCTTGAGATGTGTCAGATTTAATTTTGACTGGAATTAGTTTCTTAAATTTTTTCAGTTTTCATTTTTTGTTACTCTTCTCGAGGTTCTCACTTATTAGGTTGATATGAGTTGAGTTGACCTTGAAATGGACTCAGAATCAAACTTGATATTGAATTTTTGAATTTAATTTCTTGAATTTTTCAGTTTTATTTTTTTTATTTTCTTCTTCGATTAGGCTTACTTAGGTTGATTTTAGTTGGGCTTGGTTGACCTTGAGAGAGGTTGGATGTGATTTATATCAATTTTAATTTATTTTTTTAATTTTTTTTCTTATTCTCTAAAAATTTTGTTGCAATGTCAGGTCAAAAAGCGATCGTAGGATGTCGCTGTTTTATCTGTTAATTCTACAACGTTTAACATTAAAAAAAAACGTTGTTGGACTTGGGTTGGATTTGCTTGAGTTTTCACATTTATACGCTTTTATGAACATATAAAATAGCGACATCTTACTATCGCTTTTTGACCTAACATTGCAGTAGGATAGACAAATTGAAGCGGGATTTGCTCCTAATGAGTCCCCCATGCAAGACGGCCATGCACAAAATTTTTCTATACGCTTTTAATTTGGTAACGGATAAAATTATTCTCATTAACTTCCACAATTAATTCGTTTTGTCTTTTATTTCTGGGAACTAAAGTACGTACGTTATTTATTTTTAAGTCTTGCAAAGATTCTTAAATTTACGGCCAAACCGGAATTTCCCTTTAATTTATTTATTTGATTCCAGATGTGATGCAATTTTGACGCAAGGTAAAAGAGTATTGCTGGTTGAAACATGTAAAGCACAAACGTGTTCAGAGAGCACTTTTTCCTGCACGTGCCCCGACTCAACCGGGCGGCGGGTTGGTTAAAAAAAGATAATTCCCAATTAAAAATGCGAAACGTCCGAAACCCACCTGCCAGCTCTGCGCTCTGTGTTTCTAAGTGCAATTACGAGATAACGTCGCGTCGCGTCCGAATTTAAAATTCCGCGTCGCGACGCCGAAAAGCGCTTAATAATTCGGCGGGGCGAATTAGCAGCGCGTGGGCGGGCGAGCGTATGCAAAAGAGGGACGGAAAAATATGCGAGCGCCGGTCCTCGGCGGGTATGCAGGTGGCACCACTGCTTGTACCGCTTGTAAATTGTGGTAATACTGATATGCAAATGCGCATGGATATTCATGAGGACGAGCGTGGAGACGCGGCCGCCGTTTAGGATTAGAATTAGTCCTACGAAATTTCCATCTGGCATGACGGCGTCTGGACGCTTCCCGTCGATTTTGTTAATCTAATTGGGAGCAGGATATTCAGATGGATAATGAAATTCCTCCAAAAAGAAAGGATATTTTTTATTTCTTTTTCCCCAGTGTACAGTGTAATGCAGGAGGTACTGTTACGGTTTGGAAAACCGCGTTCAGAATCACTCTGTATATGAAGAATCTCGTAATTATCACATTTTTTTAATAATTCAATAATCAGATGGCAACAGATATAGGTATTATGTGAACGTTCACCTGCGAGTTTTTCTTCGCTTTCATTATCGCAATCTCTGTCGTAGTGCAGACGTGCATTTTATAGCGCTAATCACTTCCCAAATTTTCGATCTATTTTGTTTCGCAATACGTAGACAGTTTGTATACACCTCACGGGCACTCCTGCAATAAATAAATCCTCTTGAGTTCCCTATTTCGGCATTACAATTGCAATTTAACAATATTTCGTGGGAATTAAATAGAACGTTCATTTTAACGTCGAGCCTATGCTGTAAAACTCGACGTAGCATCAGTTTCTTCCGCTGCAAAAAAAGCTTTTTGCCAGCTTGTTATTTTGACGGAGTTACAAATTGCTTTCGCACTCGATGTTTATTATTGGCTACCAATGACGTCAGTTTTTACTCGGTTGGTTCTGCCTTATGTCACTTCGGTTTTGATTAATTCCAACTAGTTTGAAGTCAATTTCGGTTTTATTAATTTGATGAGTGTTTGTTGAATTGAGTCGTTGTTTCCATATCCCCAAAGCACCGTGGTGTTTTGTATTGTGAGAGGGGGGTGGGGGAAGGGAGGAGGCTAGGTCCCATATTTATATGCTTATACCCATCGCGGACAAGGCTTCTTATGCGTATCGTTACCGGCAAGGGCTTCGGCGAAGCCCCTTGCATTTCTACGACTACGGCCGGTTGTTGATGGTGTGCCCTGGAGGACCAGAAGCTCTTTGTAACTTGTCTCAGCTTGTCCACCTTTAAATAGAACTCGGACAGGTGTGTTTTGCGATTGTTATTCTTTCATCCAAGTTATTATCGTCGCACTTCTCTTCTCTTACAGGCTTTAAGTAATAGTTTAAGTTGCTGGCTGTGCTTTAAGCTAATTTCCTCAGCACACTCTTGTCACAACTCGGTTAGTGATTCTGAGGTATTATCGACAATGATCGGGGACGGTTGCGGACCTCTTACCTTTTATTTGACGTGATGTAATCAACACTTGGGTTCCATCCAGTTTTAGAGTTGACTCGAGTTGAGTTGACCTTGAAATTCGTTTTGGAATAAGTTTTCATTTAGTTTTCATTAATTAGCTGAACTTATTTAAGCTCAGTTTAGTTGTGGGGATGAGTTGGCCTTAAGCTTGTCTAGATTTTAGAATTTTACTGACTTTCGACTTTTCATTTTTCATTTTTTTAATATTTACTTTTATGTACCTACAATTTTTTTTAATTTTCAATTTTTTTCCTGAGCTGAAGACGTCCATTGAGTTGGATCAAACTTGATTTTTTTTGGAATTTGGATTTTTACCCTTCTCAATGTTTTTGCTTGGGTTAAATAGAATTGAGTTTTGTTAGGGTGGATTGACCTTGAGGTTGGTTGAGCTTACAATTAATTGATTCTTAATTTTTAACATTTTTCTATTTTTCCCTTTCAATTTTCCTTTTCTTTTTTGAGCTGAGCAGACTTCAATTGGATTGGGTTGATCTTCACATTTTTTTTAAGTTTGTGACGTTTTTAATTTTTCATTATCTACTTGGTTTGAACAGTTAAGCTGGGGGGTTAGTTAGGTAGAATTAATTTTGAAATCGGTTGAGTTTCATTTAAATTCATTTTATAATATATTTTTTTTTTAATTTTAATTTTTTTTCTAGTATTGATACAGAAGCAGATGGGGTTGACCTTGAGATTGTTTAGGCTTCATTTTTATTTTTAGTTTTAATATTTTTTTGCTTTTGCTTGAGTTAGGTTGACCTTGAAGTTGATTGAATTTAATTGATTTTCGACATTTTTGGACTGTATTATTATTTTTAATTAAACTCAATTTTTACTTTTTTTTTTTTGCTCGGATTGACACTGAAGCAGATTGGATTGGGTTGACCTTGAGATTGTTTGGGTTTGATTTTTACTGATTCTTATTTAAAATTTTGAATTTTTGCTTAGGTTAGGTTGATCTTCAGATTATTCAGGTTTCATTTTTATTTTTAGTTTTAATTTTTTATTGTTTTCGCTTAAGTTGGGTTGGCATTGAAAATTGGTTGAATTTAATTTTAATTGATTTTTGACATTTTTGAACTGTATATTATTTTTTAAACGAAACTTGTGAATTTTGTTTCTTCTTTTGCTTGAATGGACATTGAAGCAGATTGGATTGGGTTGACCTTAAGATTATGACTTTTATTTTTTATTTCTGCTTACATTGTGTTGACCCTGAGATTGTCTAGGTTTCATTTTTATTTTTAGTTTTAATTTTTTATTGCTTAAGTTGAGTTGACCTTGAGATTAGTCGAATTTATTTTTATTTTCCACATTTTTGGACTGTATATTATTTTTTACATTAAACTTGCCAAATTTTCTTTTGCTTGGATGGACATTGAAGCAGATTGGGTATGACTGACCTTGAGATGGCTTGGCTTTGGTTTGTACTGATTCTTATTTTTAATTTTTAATTTTTGCTTAGGTTAGGTTAACCTTCAGATAGTTTAGGCTTCATTCTTAATTTCAGTTTCATTTTTTTATTACTTTTGCTTAAGTGCGGTTGACCTTGAGATTAGTTGAATTTAATTTTAATCGATTTTTGACATTTTTAGACTGAATATTATTTTTTGAATTTTTAATGTTTTTTTTTTTTTTGGATGGAATATAATTAGGTTAAGTTCAGTCGAATTGAATTGTAATTGAAAATCATTCGGGACTTAATAGTTTTGTTGTTTCTTTTTCTTTTGCTTTCCTTTAATTTTACTCATAATCAGTGAGAAGTGGAAGAGTTCATGTGCGATTAAATTTCGTTTTTGTTTGTATTCTAAATTTATTTGCATATAATTGCATAATTAAAACTGGTAATAATTTAAACATTTCAGTCAGTTTGATATGATAAATCGAGGAGAAAAAAAAATATGATAACCAAATAATTTATTGCTACGGCCAATAGCTGGCGATGAGTATGATAAATGGGGATAATATGAACCTAATTTTTCATTCGCTTGTTAAATATGCATACCTAATCGAGAATAATTATTTTTAATTTTTCATTTTGGGGGGTGTAACAGATTTGTATTTAAACAAAATCAGTTTAGGTGGACGCGCCGGTATTTCCTAAAATAAATATCGCCGAACAAAAAAAAAGAATTCAGAAACTAGATTTACATACGTAATAAACCGGAGTGAACAAAGAGTCGACGAAATTGTGATTTATTTCCGTCTACTCTCTCTCTTTCTCTCTCTCTATTCTATTCCATTATGAATGCGGTATTTTCGGAATGCCCGTATCATCGTAAATTGTCGCATCGTTCCCGACGTAAATAAAATGTGGCAAACTGCTTACCTTGCACATCCCCCGGATCTACTTCATTGGCAGGATTTTTACGTGCACCGCCCGAGCGCACGCGGGCTTGTTTTATTTGCCCCCGTTCCGAATTGTGTTTGCGTTTTTTTGCGAACTTTTTTTTTGCTTTCGCGGTCGCTCTCGACACTCCGCGTAATTGGAACGAATCGATATTCACGGCGGTGAAAACGGAACAGGGAGAAGCGATAATGCGTTATGAAAGCGCTTTTTTTCGGATGGGATGAAATTGGAAGGTCAATCTCTGTTCTCACTTTCGATGACCAGGAAATTTTTCCGATTCAATTCAAAACTCCAAGCAAAATTCGGAAATTTCTTCTTTTGAAGAAGAAAAGCATACCTTCGCGCGCTGTTGAGGCTGAGGGAACAATCCCGCAACGAATCTTTCAGCTGGGTTCACTCCCTGGCGCCCTTGGTTAACATATTTTGGAACCCGCTCCCACTCCCAGTAATGCTAGTTATAAGAAAGTTATTGACAAACAACGCGAGCTTGTCACCAGGCAAATTTATTAAACCAGAAGAAATCAAGTTAAATAATTTAATTGTAAGTGATAGCAGGTGTTGGCAGAGTACATTGGTTACTTATTTTTTTTTCTGTTGATTTTTGTAAGAATTCCTGAATTTACGGCCGAACCGGAATTTTCACATAGACGGCACATTGCGACAACTACGCGAAAATTCCGGCCAGGTCTCAAATTCAGGAACTTTTGCATAACTCAAAAACAAAAAAAAAGTAACACAAGTACTTTGGTTTCCAGATAAGCACAGGACAGGACGAAACAAAATATCGTATTACGTGGAATAATTAGAATAAATTTTAAACTACACTAAATAAATTAGAATATGGAATAATTCGTTGACGGTTAACTATGCAGTCGTTGCATGTGGGGGATGACAGGCGCCGATTAAATTTGAAGCAACCACGCAAACGTTCCCGTTTTTTTGCCAGTCGTTTCCGGTCCGGTGAGCACGTACGTCGAAATTTACGGCCTTGCTGCAACTTTAAAAAGCGACGGACAGCGCGGCGGCAGCACCGGCGGCGGCGGTGGATGCACGGCGCGGGCAAAAACCGCCACCGTAAAAATATTCACGCGCCGCGATCGGAATTTAGGGCTGGCCATAAATCGCTCCGACAATGCAATTCCACTTCTTTGTTTCATAACGCGGCCGTAAATTAAATTTAAGATCCGAAGTTGTGCATTGTACTCCCCGCATTGATTTACGGACGGACGGACGGACGGTCGTTCATTTTTGGGTTTGGTTTTTGCGCGGACGAGGGACGACCATAACTTGTAACTCTGTGACTTTAGGAAAAAAAGAAGCTACGGAAAACAGTGAAGGCAGCGGATCTCAAATTTACCAAACTGTACGTGGCTACGTCCTAAAGTGAACCTTCCTCTAGGGTAGTATGCAACGCTGTCGGAGAATTGCGGTCCATCCACACGTTCAGCAGCAAGCTCAGTTATATAACTTAATTCGCCAGATTCGGCACCCAAAGGAAAAAGCACACAACAAAAAGCTCAATCAAAGAAAAACGAATTTGCGTACAGAAATCGCTAGTCATAAACACCTGCTTAACTGTTGTCAGGCTGGGAAAAGCCCGAATGGATGATTTGTTTTGCGTGGAGTGCCTTTTCCAGAACACGGAGTAAAACTCTTCTGTTCAGACGTCTCTAAAGCAACCTAGCCTGAGTTGCAACAATAAAATGGCCGCACCCAACGAGACAACGAACTGCAACTTCAGTGAAACTACTGACGCGATTGCGACTGGTCTTGTGCGGAGTCCGGATTGCAAGGCACGATGGAAAATCAAATGATCCTCCAAGCCAATCAATCACAATCCAATCATGGCTAACGACATTTTCAAACATAACAGATTATTGGTCTATGGTCATACCGTCACGTTTGACAAATCATACCTATTCTAAATTTACTTTACGTTTTTTACTTTCGGATTTACACAAAATTCAACACGCGTATGTTAGAGAAAAACCGTTCAGTTGCATTTCACAGGTGCGGTGCGGTTATCGCCACGGTCTCTTGCACGAAGGACCGATCGACGACGCGACGTCTACCTATGTTGCAGATCAGCTTTTTCAGTCAAGGAACGTACACGAATTGCTTGCTTGGTTGAATAGAGTTAGGTTAACTTCAGTTGGATTGGGTTGATATTGAAATTTGAAATGTTTTAGGCAAAAATCGTTTAGTCACATTTCACAGGTGCGGTTATCGACACGAGTCTGTGGCATGAATGGCCGACCGATGCAACGCGACATCTGCTTACGTTGAAGAACAAAGTCTATTCGGTCAAAGAACGTACGCAATTAACGTTGTAATAGAGGGAATACCATGTTGAATTCGAGTCGCTTGACCTTACTTGCAGTGCTGCAACAGCGGATCTTATTTCGTCAAAAGCAATTCACTGTCTGACAGAGGCCCCGGTTCTTCTCATATCGTAACAATTCTTCTGGAATACCCATTACACCAATTCGAAATTTCAGAGTAGTGGATCGAAATTTCTTCGCGGTCGGAAACTTTCCGCGAGCACTTTACACCGCTTACGTACGTAAAAGATTCGTGTGAATGGTGGGTGACCTTTCCTTCTCCCCCCTCCCCGCTTTCTCCAAATTAGAATTTTAATTGAATAAATTACGGAATCGAACAATGCGGTGGGCCGCAAAAAAATCGCCCGGTCGGTCGCAATAAAACATAAATTACGGCCGGCCGCAAATGAATTCAATTAAATTCTGGTCGGGCGAAAATTTCCGGAATTTTTGAGCGCAGCGCAAACACTCCCGCCGATCGGAGAGACAAAAAAAAGGGTTTCGAACCGCGCACAGGTCCGAAGAAATCAACACGCGAGGCCAGCGTAGGGCGGCACTTGATGGAATTCAATTATGTAAATAAAATCGGAGGGGGTGAACAAAAAACAACAAAAAAAAACGTAGGTTGGGGAGTGATCTTTCATTTGTGGGCGTGTTATCATTCAATTAGGCGCGTGCAAATTTTTTATTGAACAATATAATCTGGGAAATGTCAAATTGTAAACATTCTAAACGCAGAATTTGTTATTAGGTGTCGGGACAGTTACGCTCCCGCACGTTTGCGTACACGATACATATGCGGATGTGCGCTCATCAGGAATTTATTAAATACAAAATAATTTAGACTTTACTGCAGGAATTTATTAAATACAAAATAATTTAGACTTTACTGCTGTGGAATAGGCGAGAGAATAAATTGGTAAAGCAGGTGCGTGTTTGAAATGTTTATTACGTAAAGGCAGTTTTACCGAAAAATAAAAAATTAGGGCAATTTTTCACGCTGCCATAAAACCGTCATCAAAATGGATTTTGAGAAGACGGCAGTGCTATTCTTTAAATATTGTCATCAAATAGTCAATCAATCAAATCAATCAAATAGAAAAGTAACTGTCGACGTACGTTTCGGTCTTGTTAGACCTCATCAGGATAGTAAAATCAAGGCGTAAGGTGTTGACAGTTGTTATTTTTCACTTATGCCAAATAGTTCTGGCAGCAGAACAAAAAAAAAATTCAACGACCACCTCTGGTCACTGTCGGCGACCTCTTGCTGCCAGAAGTAATTAAAATTCCTCCACCTCCGGTAAAATTACGTCACTGCCAATGCAAAAACCACCGCGCCAGAAGAAAAGCCTTCGACGACCACTTCTGGTCATTGTCGACAACTTCTTGCGAATTCAAATTGATACATTTTATCGACTGGATGCCCTTTGCGATGTGCGTCGGGTCTTACTTAAATGATTCCGGGAGGCGAGGGAACCTCGTGTGTTCACATCTGCACTTGGTGAGTCATCAAGTAATGTTAGCAATCGTGTATTATCGGGAAATGCTGTTACAGTAAGATTGACATTTCTTCAGAACACCGGAACCAAAGGACTCTACGCGATATGTGTCGGATTATACTTAAATGATTCCCGGAGGCGACAGAACCTCGTGTGCGAGGGCAACCGCTGAATACCGAAGTAATCTTGCCATCAATCAAGTAATGTTAGCTAGCAATCGTATACGGGAATCCCTGATACAGTATTATTGACGCTTCTTCAGAAAAAAAAACAAGAACCAAAGAGGTTGCTTCTGCAATACCAGAAATAAGCCCTAACCAGGGGGTTCAACTTGTATGGTGGTCACTAGGGTGTCGCCTGTAATGCGAATTATACAGAGTGTAATATTAAAACATGTGTTTTCTGCCTTGTCTTGGGTGTAAGGTATATGGTATATTTGGGTACGGATTCGTAATTGTGCTGTTACGGTGCAAATTTCCGTTAAAACTAAACTAGCGGTTGCTGGGACGATTCGCCGCTTTGGCGCCGACGTCCTTTCCATGTGATAGTTTGTAATATATGTAAAGGAATTTGTGATTGGGCAGTTTGGGTCATGTGACTCTCGGCACGCTTTGCAAATTGGACGTCGTCGCGCAGGCAATGCATTACAATCTGGTTACTATTAATTTCTTTGAAGACTTAGAGTGCAGTTCGTTGTGTCGTGGCTTGGCCATTTTATTATTTACTATTTCATTCGAATTAAGCTGTCCTGCTTTGATGATTTCTAAATGGAAGGTATTATTTCGTGATTTGATAAGAAGCACTGCGAGTTTATTGGCGCATTTGTATATACTTTTCTAAGGCCTAACACCTCTAGGCATTTATACTCGTGAGTTTTGTGAGTAACTCACTTGCAACGCGTTTCGTTTTTTTCTTTCTGGTTTGGGTTTTGATTTTGTGTTATTACTATTTCATATTGGGAGTCTTCGGAGTCCGACCGCCAGATCGGCCTGGAGTTGGTAGAGAAGTAAATGTGATCCTCACGGAAGGTTTATAGGGGGACGCTAGACGGCAGTATCGCTTTGCCTGCAGTTAATAGGATCTGGACACCTGATGCGTTGACCTGTAGCCGCATATCGCCAGGCTTTTTGATTTCATATCGGCGTATTTTAAATGCGTTTAAGTTTAATGAATTGTCGGGCGTCATTTGCTAACGTGTTGTAAAGGAAATACGGGCCCCGTTATTCAGTTTTCAATTTCATTTAAATTGTGGATTTTGATTTTGAGTTACATTTGATTATTTAAGGAGCACACTGTAGTGTTGTGTTTTACGTGGTATCCTCGTCCTTGCTCGAGTTTTGTGCAACTTACTTTATCGTTATTATCATTAGATTAGATCGATAATTCGATAATTTCGAAAATCTCGACCTGGTCTTATCCTTTTATATGCTGCAATACTTAATATCCCTAATTTTTACGGTCTTATCATTTTACATGCTGCAATACTTATGGTCGATTTCTTCACCTCCTGATAAATTTATCTGCCAAGTATTATCCTTGGAAACCATTGTATCGATAATAGTTTCCGAGGATACTTTCTGGCAGATAAATTTATCCGTAGGTGAAGAAATCGGGCCTTAGAAAGTCAATATCCCTAATTTTTACAATTCTAACCTGAACTTTGATACTTACAGTTTATCCTAAAATACTCTTATTAATTTATTAGAATGTTTGTTCAAGTTCCAAAAAGCTTAAGGCCTGATCTTTCTACCTCCTGATTGACTTACCTGCCGGTTAGTATCCTTGGAAACCATTGTGTTGACAATAGTTTCCCAGGATATTAACCAGCAGATAAATTTATCCAGAAGATGGTAAGATCGGGCCTAAATTAATCATTTTACAAAAATGACGTGTCCCAACCCCAGATTTCGGAACTGTCTCTTTGACTCATCGATGCACTTTGCACTTGATGTTGAAGTTCCTCGATGTCTTCTTGTCATGTGGTGTAGTGGTGTAGATGACACGTGATGGCAACGTTGAGAACACGTGTTGACGTTGTTGTGGAAACTTATTGAAGTTGGTTGTTGTGGAGTTGTAGCAGACATATGTATTACGATACTGTTGAGGGTACGTGCCGTTGTAGCTGGCTGTGGAGTTGTAAAGTTTTGGAAGTTTTTGACGTTCGTGAAGACACGTTACTCGTTTTTTGATTAGCGTTGAAGCAGCATCGAAGATACGTGATGTTTCTCAGCCGTGTTCTATCGCTCATTGAAATTGGATAAAAAGGCTTTTGATTGGATCAGAATCCAATCAGAAATACCTGAAATTGGATCAGTATCCAATCAGAAACCCTTGAAATTGGATCAGTATCCAATCACACGCCTTTAATTGAGACCAGTATCCAATCAAACGCCTTTATATTCAATCACGATCCATTTTAATGAACGAAAGAACACGGCTCTGGTTGTAACGGTGTTGTAAATGACACGTTGTGGCATCGTTATGGACGTTATGGTGGTGGCGTTGAGGTTCACGTGATGACATCCCTCTTTGTGGTAGTGTAGTGTCTTTCTTCAGCCCTCTCAGGATGTGATGATTCTTCTCCAGGTAAGTTTTTCATGTTTCTGTTTATGTATCGTGATGTAAATATTATTTTTTTTGGGGGACTTATTATGTAGCAAACCCGCTTCAATTACTATCCTACTGCAATCAACTGCAATGCCAGGTTAAAAAGCGATCGTAGGATGTCGCTGTTTTATCTGTTCGTTAATTTTGTTGTTGTAGGTTTGTGAAGTTGATGATGACTTGACTGTCCTGGATGAAATGTAAAACAGCCAATCTTGCTGTCTCCTCTTCATGATTCCCTTTCCTCTTCTATGCCTTTTCTGTTTTAGGATGGTCCATTATCACTCGCAATAAGGAACCTTGAAAGTATTCCCGTATGTTGAACGTGTGTGCAAATAAAGGCAAGTGCAGTGAGTAGTTGGTGTTTTTTTTTCTCTTTATCAATTTCATGTAAATTGCTTGCTTTTTCAATTAATTTTCTCGCCCATAATCGACCTAGGAGTATTACCTGCCCTCCATCAGATTTCCTTTAGGTTCTCCTTCACTTCAGATTACTGCGTCACGTTTGACTTTGTTATAAAATAAATTAAATTTCGTGTTTTTTTTTCTCGTGTCGTTTCTTTTTTCAAGTGGAAGGAATTTTTCCTTCTGAAACGTACACACGCTCGCGCGATAATAGAGGGGAAAGAGATTCCTGTGTACGACACACGCATTCCTGCATCCCACAGGAGCAGCGTCCTTCCGGGAGGAACATCGTCAAAGGATGCCTCAGACATTCCGGGCGGGCGCTCCGGGGGAGTTGAAGATGCAAGGAGGGGGGAGGGGGGGCTCCGACGATTCCGTTTACGTGAATACATAAAGGAGGTCGCGGCTGCCCGAATAATGCGTACAAAGGCCCGACGTTAAGCGTTATCTGATAACCGCAGGATATTCTAAGGACAATGATAAGGCCCGAACAAAGGCGCGCCTTTTTCGTTCCGAATGCATTAAGCTCCTAATTGGCACGGGATTATCTTGATTCAAGCCTAATTACGACAGCCGCCCACCTAAGGATTCGCCCGGTCATTATAAACGGTAAACAAGAAGTCCTCTTCTAAGTGCTCGTAATGATTGTAAATACGTTTGAGGGACAGGGGCCTTATTGAAGGAAATCTTCTCGTTAGGCTCGACTAATTATGCAGGACTAATCTCTGACCTTTACGTCGATCCTAGTTTAATATAACTAACGACCGATTTAATTGACCCAATGAGATAAAATTCTAATTGGACCTTCAGTAGTCCAAAACATACGATGATAATTTCGTTGATCTTGTAAGTATGTAAGCTTACATGATAACATTAATAATGTTTCGATTGATTACATTACAATTACAATTATAGAAAGCCATTCCAATCACGTAAATGTATTGTCCTCCTAATCGTTCTTTTTTGTTTCTTTTTTCCGTTTCCAAAGTTTCGTCGTCGAAAGAAAGAGCTTGGCCCGCCTAAGTTTCCGTTTAATCTTATTCCTGGCAAGAGTTTTTCTCCACCGCGCATAGATATATCTATCTAAGTGTTCCCGCGATTGATTGCAGGAAATTTATGAGGAAATGAAGGCGCATTCACGGAACAACTTGTGCGGATATTCCTCGACGTTAGCGTTTTCCTCCTCCTCCTCCTGCTCGTCCTCGTCCTCGTCCTTATCGCCGCCCACCCCCGACTCTGTAACCGGAAACGTGAAAAGGTGTTGTTCCTCATTTTTTTTTATTGCTTGCATTACGCGCAGAAATGTATTAGGAGTATTAAATAACACAAAACGTTTTCTTTTTTTTCTTGCCTTCTTCCGTTCGATGATGATGATTATTATTATTATTAAGGGGGTCGTTTCGATAAAATACGTCGTAAAAGAAAAGAAAAAAACGCGGCCACATTATTCAAATCGGCGCGGCTAAACTTACGACGAAAATATTCCCCAACTTTAGAACGGATTAGAGTGAAAAGTACGTGACGAAATTCGGAATCCGTTCTCGGGCGCGAAATTTATCGCCGGCGAGGACTGCGCCAAGAAGCGGCCGTTACGTCGTCTGAGCAGATGAGAGGATTTAGGGGGGGCCCCGCCAATACATTATTTCGATTCGGATTTTCGGCTTTGCATTCTTCTCTTTTACATGAAGTCGCTGACACAAATTCCTAAGCGTATCTAATCGCGAAATCCTCGACATTTCACGTACTTATTAAAGAAAAAAATAGGCAGCAGTCAACGATATTTGTTGAGTAAACCGATGGTATAAAAGTGTTGTCGGAAAATCGAAGAAAACCACGTGATCTGTTCGTATAAGCAACACACTCTATAGTTACTTAAGTTGGTTAACTTGCAATAAAAAAAATTAAGTGCACTTAGACTTTCCCGACATCTACCGGGGAGTAGTTTTTGAAGAACGGCCCCGCGCTGTTTTAAATTGAAAGACAGCAAGATTGGTCACGTGGACGTGGTGATAAAAAAAATTCATGAAACAGGCTTTCAGGGATGAAATCGGCAGTTCATTCTTGGCTTTTGCTAAGTTTTTGAATTTTGCCCTAATTTTCTCGTCTCGAAATTAGTTTGTCATTTTAATTTTTCCAGTGATTCCTAAGTTGGATTGATTTTCGCGAAACGAACAATTACTTTCTCTAACCGTCTCAATCAAACAATCCTCTCATAGTAGAAAAAATATTTTAGTAAAGAGACAAGAGGAGGAGGAGGAAACTTTGATTTTCTGGGAAAGCGTTTTTGGCTATACTTCAAACAAAGCTGCGAACAAGAAGATCATCTTCTGGAGGTAGAGAAACTAAACTTTTCCTACAAGAAAACCTTTTTTCCTTTCAACATATCGAGATAATAATTAATTAGTGTTGTCAAAAAAACAAGAACAATTCGAGGAAATCCATTCCTTTTCCGTATTGACGTCGTGGATTATTTGGAATCATACTTGGAGAAAGTAGGTCAGAAGACCTAGGGGTTCTTCAGCCTCTTCAGGCGAGTTGGACACGTTTCGTTCGTTGGATTGCATCACAAATTTAGAAAAAGATATTTGGGAAAAAAGAACAAAGGGCAAAGCAAACTATAAAACAAAAGAAGGTCTCATGCCAGAGGACCACTTCGAGAAGAGAATAATAAAAAAGAATTTAGATCCACAGCTTCCAGTAAATGCACGAAATAAGGGATGGATCCGTGATGGTTGCTTTGCTTATTCTATGCTTGGGTTACGTGACAAATTTTTTGAAAAGGTATTTGGGAAAAAAAAGGAAGGACAAAGTAAACTCCGTCTAAGTGGAAGAACTGACGCCAGAGCGCCACTTCGAGAAGAGAAGAGAATTCAGAAACGAACAAACTCGATCCAGAACAGGATTAACTTGATTATCTCTCAACAAATGGACTTGATGAATTAATTAGCTTCAGATCTTTGATCAGAACACCAAAATCAATGCCTACACGAGCTAGAGTCGACAACTTCCAGCAAATACATGAAGTAAAGTAATAGTAAGGTAGTAGTTGGTTGCGTTCCTAGTTATTCTAACACCCTCCCCCTCATCCTCAA
The DNA here is from genome assembly GCA_036172665.1 of Prosopocoilus inquinatus. Lineage (NCBI taxonomy): Eukaryota > Metazoa > Arthropoda > Insecta > Coleoptera > Lucanidae > Prosopocoilus > Prosopocoilus inquinatus. The sequence continues at coordinate 9,799,568 of CM069873.1, forward strand.
ATTAACGAGGAATTTTTTGAAAAGAAAAAGAGCAAAGTGGTAAAACTTCCTTCCCCTTGGACTTAATTCTGTTACCATCCACCATCCATCTGGTCTCCTTTCCCCAAATGTCACAGGAACTGCAGAGTACGTTAATTCGCAAATTCTTGGCAATCGTATCGAAAAAACCTATTAGTAAAAAAGAAAATTCCCCGAAAAAAGATAGAAGGAGAAAGATGGCTGGGGAAAAAAATCCTGCACGCTAAGGAAGGGAACCGCCAAGGTCTTGAAGTGGATGAAAGAGACAATGAGGTGAAAAGAGCATCTTCCGAAACATTGATTCGACGGGAGTGTTTGGGGAGAGGAACAAGTCTGGATATTAAAGGTCGCTAACAGAAAAAGAGCTGTCAAGGTCATCAAGCGACGGTAGACCAGAAAATGGGCCCACAAGATTAGTCAAGAAGCACCTACCTAAAAATACTTGGACCAGGGTGCAAACGTCAAAGTATTAAGAGTAGAGAAGGGGAGGAAAGAGAAGGAAAAAGAGAAGAGAAGGAAAGAGAAGGGAAAAGATAAGAGAAGGGAAAAAAGAAGGGAAAGGAGAAGAGAAGGGAAAAAGAAGAGAAGGGAAAAGAGTCGATTCCGGAGGACAAGGTCCTTTGATACTTACCATGCTGTCCTCTAACGAACAAGAGAATCAAAGCAATCGGCGAGAAGGAAAGAGAAGGGAAAAAAGAAGAGAAGGGAAAAGAGTCGATTCAGGAGGACAAGATCCTTTGATACTTACCATGCTATCCTCTAACGAACAGATTTGATGAAGACTCTCTGAGAATCAAAGCAATGGGCTTTAGATCTTTAATCGGAAGAACAAATTCATGGCGAACCAAACTAGGATAGATCCAGCAAACGTACGAAGTAACGGAAGTCTCCTTGCTGCTTGACATTGAATGAAGAAATTTTCGAAAGGACGAAAAGCAAAGCCAACTCTGTGGAGGGGAATGAGGAACTGACGTCAGAGTATAGTTTCAAAAAGATAAGAGAAAAGGGAATTTAGAGACGTACGAAACTTGATCTAAGGCAAGAACCTTTGAGAGTCCTTGAATAAACTGATTTGATATTGAAAATTCGTCCAGGCAAAAATTTTTGATCAAAAGAAAATGCTTTGAAAAGAGAAGAGCAAAGTAAGTAAGTGAAAGAGCAACTGACGTCATATTAGTGCTTCGGGGAAAGGGGGAATTCAGAAATGGACGAAACTCGATCCGCCAAGGGCAAGACTCTTTGGTAGCTGTAATGGACGAAACTTGATAACCTTTGAGAGTCCTTGAACAAACCGATTTGATGTTGAAGGTTCGTCCAAGCAAAAAGAAAATACTTCTGGAAAGAGAAGAGCAAAGTAAGTAAGTAAAGGAAATGAATTCACGTCGTACTGGTACTTCGGGGAAAGGGGGGAATTCAGAAGTTGACAAAACGAAACTCGATTCATCAAGGGTAAGACCCTTTGGTAGCTGACACGTTGCCCACGAACGACAGATTTGCTTTCGACCAAAAAATTTAACGCGAAGAATCAAAAGCAAATCGGTCTCTAATTTGACATACGAAGATATTGAGAAAAATACAGGGTGATTCGTAAGAGTCTCCAAGGTTTTTGAAACCGACAGCAAAATAACCGTGACAGAAACAACAAGGACCACTTTTCTTTGTAAGGCGAACTGTTACTCGCTGCCACAATTACAGAAATGCAGCAATCAACGAGAAGGACTCCGTAATTACACGATTGCATCACCAGATGGCCTTCATGGTTATCCAACATAACCCAACGTGATCTTCTCATACGAGGTTACATAAAAGATCGTGTTTTCGTAACCTTTCTGACACAGCTGCGAAAATCAAGTATCAAGAATCAAGTAAAGTGTAGCAAGAACTTCTGAATACAGAATTGAGTCTGCCGTTCACCTTTAACTTACATACGAAACGTAGAGAGAAAGAGATTCTCTGTGAGTCATTCTGTCATAGTTACATTTTCGAAACCCTCTGTATTTATAAAATAAAATAATTTCGGGAGGGTTAAATTCCAAGAACTTGTAGTATCCGTGTCGGAAAGATTTCCGAGGAGTTCCGAACCGGTGTTTGTTTTGTTCGTCAACGACGCCGCCGCGCCGTACACATAAAAGCGGATCGAAGGTGCGTAAAAACCCTCTTGGAAGAGCGAAAGTAAAATGGGGCCCTTGTTTTTGCTGGTCAAACTTCATTAGCAGCCGGGCTGCAACAATGTCCATTGTTTGCTAATGACTGGTGAGACCGGAAGTCGGACAAGCGGCCATTACGGTCGTGACCCCGATCGACCAATCAACTGTTAAATGACACCAGCAGATGACACCCAGGAACGAATTGTAAGGGTCAATGTCGGAGAGGACGCGTCCATTGTTGCACAGCTGCGAGATTAATAGAAAGAGACTTGATAAGCCCGCGACGTGACACATCTTTCTAATGTCTCGTCCGGAAGGCATTTGTACATAAAAAAGTGAAGGACCGCTGGTCGGTTCATCCAGAAATCTTCTTTATAATATGTAAGCAGAAAATATGGCTTCCGAATACAAAACAATATATTAAAGTATCTATTGTACTCGTTTCCTAAATAAAAAAAAAATGGAAGGCACTCAAACAAAAAAAAAAAAATTAAGAACCAGTGGTTGAGGACCACTGTCTACGTAGGCAAATGATTTTTTTTGTTAACTCACACAAAATGTTGTTCAAGAAAAGCGAATCTAAAACATTGTTTCAGTCAATTATCTTTTAGTCGAAATTGCAGCACCCTAATCGTTCTCTTTCTAAATTTCGCAGCTATTCGCTTTTTAATTAGAACTGCAGTACCAAAACGTTCTTGTTTTTTTAATTTCGCAATTATTAAAAGCACAGATGTTGTCTGCCACAAACTCTATTGCAATTCAATCCATTTTTTCAAATGTCAATGAATTGCGATGCTCATTTTAACAAATCCTGAACAGCGCCATCTACTGAGTCGCGGATTAGTCTTTTAATTAAAGCTGCAGTACCCAAAGTAACTTTATTTTTAATTTGGCAGCTGTTCTAAGCCACAAACTATGTGCAGTTCAATATTTTATTTTTTTAGCTGTCAATGAGTTAGTATGCCCGTGTCAACTAACAAAGCCTGAACAGCGCCATCTATCCAGTAGCAGCGGGTTTAATGGGGATTATCTCATAGGAAGATGTTTAAAATGATTAAATTTCATAGGAAGATTAAATTAGAAAAAGAAAAATAGTTTTTGAAAGCTGTAGAAGGAATGGCTTTTCTTGAACGCCTCCAGTCAACCATTCCCTTGAAACTGAAAAATGAAGCAATTACTAAAAGCGCAGCAGCGCCATCTCTTATTGAGCGGAGAAACTTCGAAACGTGTTCCTCAATATTCTGAGTCATAAGTATTATGGAAAATGGTTATTAGAATCGCTTTATTTTATTTATTTACTTCATATTTACGTTTGATCATTTATTTAATTCAATTCTATGAGCGATCTGCTTTCAGCGACATCTGTAGACGAATGCCATAAGTATTTTTACTGAATCTTACTAGGCGTCTTTTCTCGTTCAAGAAACTAACTCACTCGACAAAGCCTTCTTAATAATTATCTTTCAAATTTGCACTGGGAAAACCGAGTCAGCTGAAGCGCCATCTGTAGGTCAGCAGCAAAACAGATCGTAGCGAACAGTGTTTCCGTAAAAATAAAAGATTAATTCTTTAAGAAGAAGAGAAGTACAGATATAAGTTTGAAAGAGCAAAAAGTGAAACTATTTTATTACTAGAGGTAATAGCAGCGCCATCTACTGTTCAGGGGAGAATCTCGAAAATGTCTCTTAGTAGTCAGTATTACGAAAATGGAATCAATTTAGCTTCCGAAACTAACACAAAGTCTTTTATTCAGAAAAACTATTTTTTTTAAATTTCCACTAAGAGAAAGGATGTGTATAGGTATTTCAACGAGTCAGCTGAGGCGCCATCTATGGGTCGGTGGCAAAATTTGCTTTGCCGCATTACGATTTTTCCGTGAATATAAAAATACCGCTGCGCTAAGTGCAGCTTAAAGCTCTTAGGCAATTCATTTAAATTTTGTGAGCGATTTCCTGTTGGCGACATCTTCAGGCAAGTGTGGGAAGTTTCTTCATGTAAATCTTGTGGTGGGGAAGGCTTGCTCATCCGGTCATTTTAAAATGCCAACTGACTTACTAAATGTGTCTTTTCCCTTTAAAATTACAGAAACGCGTTAAAAAAGTGAAAAATTAAACTACTTTATTATCAAAAGTGAGCAGCGCCATCTTTTGCTCGGCGGAGAATTTTCAAAACGTCTTTTAGAAATGTCTTGTTGAAATCAACAGAATCAACTATCAAGTTTTCTAAACTTACGCAAATTCTTCTGAAGAATTGTTTTTCGGATTGACATCAAGACGCACGACGTATTTCAACGAGTCAACTGAAGCGCCATCTTTAGGTCAATAGCAAAATATGTTTTACCGCAATACAAGTTTTCTGTAAAATAAAAAATTACAACTTCATTAAGTGCAGCTTGAAGCTTCCAGGCAAGTTGTTTAAGTTTTCTAAAAGTTTCACTTTTGACGACATCTTTGGACGAGTGCCGGAAGTTTCTTAACCTAAATCTCACGGGGAAGGTTTGTTTCTCCTGTCATTTTAGGCTGTGCCAATGGACTTTCTAAAAGTGTCTTTAATCCTTTAAACCAGAGAAGCATAAAGACGTGTTAAAAATTGAAAAACTAAAGTACTTCATTGCTTTAAAAGTAAGCAGTGCCCTCTCTTGGTCAGCGGAGAATCATCAAAACGTTTTTCTAGAGATGTCTTCATGAGTATTAGAAAAATAGAATCAACTCAGTTTTACTCCGTAAACTTACACAGAGTCCTTTAAAATATGATTTTTCAAATTAACACCAAAGGAGACGGTATGTCTCAACGAGTCAACAGTAACGCCATCTTTAGGTCAATGGCGAAACCTGCTTTGCCGCACGACTTTTCCGCAAGAGTAAAACTAATACTTCGTTAAGTGGATCGTAAAATTTTCAGGCTGAATTTTTCTGAATTACTCCAATAAAAACGATATGTTTCAACGAGTCAACAAAAGCGCCATCTTTGGGTCAATGGCGAAACCTATTTTGCTGCACGATTTTTTCGCTTAAATAAAAATAATGAGCTGCGTTAAGTGCAACGAAAAGCTTTCAGGCCGAATTTATTTAATTTTGTGAACGATTCCTTTTTAATGACATCTTTAGGCGAGTGCCAGAAGTTTCTTTAATAAATTTTACCGGGAAGCTTCCATCGACCCATTAGGTGAATTTTCTTCTTCTTTGGCGTTTCTTTTAATAAACTGCAGAATCGCAGAAAACTTGAGCCTGTGTTAAAAAAAAAAAATCTGCACAGACGTCGAAATGGTTTCAAATTGAATTTATTTAGGTACATCGATGAGTGTGTTTGTAGCGACATCTTTAATCGCATACCAGAACTGAATTATTTTCACAAAGAAATGGTGAAAAAAAATATTTTTGCAAAGCTGTCATGTGAAGTCTTTTTCTTTTGGTTTTCCCCCTTTGTCAATTATATTTCCTAATTTGTCAAATCATTTTTCAGTTTCTGAAATGTCAACTCATATGTCAAATAGGATAATCATTTGACAAATTAGGAAACATAATTGACAAGAAAGGAAAACCAAACAACAAAAGAAAAACACTGTATCTACACCTTCTGATTACAAGGAAATTATGAATTAAATGTTTGGTAGTGCCATCTTCAGGCGAGTACCAAAAATTTTTTTATATCCTCTGTTTACAACAAAAACTTCACAATTTTAAATGTTTTAAAAAAAATTGAGCTGGAGCACTCCAGAGTGAGGGAGAAAGACTTGTTTAATTTTCGTTCTGTATTATTCTCTGCATTGTATACAGGTTGTTGAATCAAACTGAGGTCATAGTAATTCAAGTAATTGAAGTTAATGTTGATTATGAGCAGGAAAGCAACAAGATTCTACAAAAGGTTAGAGCGAACAAAGGCCAGCAAGTCTCTGTTACGTACCTTTTATCGCCTATGTTCTGCGTTTACAACAAAAACCGGTATATCAACATAATTTTTAATATGGGCTGATTTGATTTATTGAGTACTCTGAGCTTCTAGTCGAAATGTTTGTTTAAAAATACTGTGCTGGAGTTTAAGCTAGGTAGGGAACGTGGGCCATGCCGATAAAGCGGTTGACGTCGGATCGATCCAAGATATGACCTTGAAACACTTCTGACGCCGGTGACATCGACACGACAACAAATAAAACCGAACCCCCCACGGATTTCATAAATATAAAAGCAGTTACCGCGCTCGCTCTCCGGATAATAATTTATCGAGAGCGTAAAAAAGTTATTGGACGTTTTCAATTAAATTTAGTTTATCGGTCGCGGGTAACCCCCGACGCAATTACACGCCGGAATTAATAAATTCTCCGCATTCGTTTTCAATTAAGTCTGAGCCGTGTATGCATAATGAAATTAGAAGTTTTCGGGGCGATGGCGATTTTAGCGAGCTCGCGCGCGCCCCCCCGATTTAAATTGGCAGAACTTTACGCGCTCGCTTACGTCGAGCTTTCGTCGAGCTTTCGATACATATTCATACGGAAAGAGTTAGGTTCTCGGCTTGTTGGCCAACAAATTAGCGTTCGCACGTTGATTTGACTGTACAAATAGTTCCGGGGACCTGCTGTTCGTGAATTGTTCCCGGGCGATATTCGGGATAGTTGCCGATTTCAATGTTGCGCCCAACTTTATCGTCCAAAACTCCCCCCTAACTAACCCCAATCATTTCCAGAATGTTGACTGTTTAATGCCGAACGGATTAATGAAAATTCTAACGCAACTCTGAACTTACCTCCTTTTTAGTACTCAGTACTTCCAGTGAACACATTCTTTTAATAGCAACCAATTTTTACAAAACTAAAATCATTAAAAAAAAATCATCAGTCAGGTGCAGTAAAGTGCAATTAAAAAGTATTAAATTTTTTTTTCCGTAACTAGACAACTTGTGGAACAAAAGTTAACCAAGAGATGGCGCTCGTTGACGAACTATTTTCATCGAGTTAAAAACTGCATTTTCCATAATTAAAAAAAGAAAAACTTCCTGAGGAAAAATCAACAGAATCCCCAACTCATTAAAATTTCGAGGCTTCACAATTTACTAAAATGGCAGTTATTCTATGTTTCTCTTTTTTCTGTCAGGTAACAGATGGCGCTGGTTGATGATTGATTTTTCAAATTTCCAACTGCATTCATAACAATTGAAAAAAAAAGTTTTCAGGGCAAGATTGATAAGTATAATCTCCAACTAACTGAAATTTCCAGTTTCACAACTTACTGAATCCGCAATCATTGTCAGCTTTCTTTGTCAGGCAGCAGTTGAGCTATTTTCATCAAATTTTGAATTCCGTTTTCATCGTAATTTAAAAAAAAAAAGAAAAACCTTCCTGGAGTAAGATTGATTATGATTTCCGAATAACAAAAATTGTAAGGCTTCACAACTTACTGAAAATGCAAGCTTTCTCTACCAGGCAACAGATGGCGTTAATGTTGCTAGTTTCATCAAATTTACCTTTCCTCCAAGCGTTTATTGCTAGGCAGCAGATGGCTACAACATTGAGCTACTTTCATGAAATTTCTCTTTCTAAGGCAAGATTGATATAATGTTGAGCTAATTACAATCTCAAGGTTTCTCAAATTCACGTCCGAAAATGTAATTACTCCAAACCATTGACAGGCAACAGATGGCGCTCGCTGATGCACTATTTTCAGATTAAATTGAATTATTCACTGTTCATTCTGCTAAAAGTCGATATTTCTCTGGTTGGCATTTATAAATAAATTAAAAAACGAGACATTGAGGAGAAGGAATTCAAAGTTAAGAGTGTCGTAACAAAGCAACTTTTCTTCTAACTCAAAAGAGGACCCTTCAAACTACGAAACTATGTCGTTCGCTGTGAACTTTCTGCACCTAAAAACTGATAAAAGCTTGGGTTTAATTAATTCTTAATTAATTTGCAAAAACTAAAGTGTTACGTATTTTCATTTCTGCGCAAGAGAGGGCGCGGTTGATTAGGTACTTTCCTACATTCGCTGTGATTTAAAAAAAAATTATTAGTCTGTTAAAACTTAAAAATATTTGCTAGCAGTATAACGAAAAAGAAAAACAAATGAGCCATTTGGAAATGAGAATTAATTTAAAAAAGTAAAAATTAAATTAAAAGAGAATTAAAAATTGCAATAAAACTTGCAACTCGAAAGATGGCGCTTCAAGCTAGAAAACTCGTTTTAACTCGGAAGAAATTTTCTGTACAACAAGAAAACTAATTGTTAATAATTCGACTCCGAATAATTAAAAAAAACTGCATTATTACCTGTTCTCCCTTCTACCCAGTAGATGGCGCTGTTTGGCACGAATTTAAACAAACTACATTTATTATAAATAATAATTATTTAATATGTTAAACGTCGATCCAGTTTTTTACACCGTTATGTTTAAAGTGAGTTCTACGATAACAAATGCTGTAAAGATATAATTTTTCTTGTTACTCGAAAGATGGCGCTGCAAGCTATATTGTTGCGGTAACTTAAAAAAAAAGATTTTTTGACATCAAACCTGTTTAAATCTTCAGTTTAATAAAAAAGATCAAAAATTGTAGGCAGTGCGAATTAATAAAAACTACCTACTGCGTATTTCCGTTTGTATTCAATAGATGGCGCTGTTGACCGAGTTTCTTTTAAGGTTACCGTATTAAGAAAGTAACGTCATTCCATTCCGCGTTTCTTGTCCCCAAAAATTGAAGAGGGCGCTCTAAAACGCCAAGGAAGAAAGAGGACAGATACATAAACAAGTGACTGATGTCATGAAGCTTGCTACCTACTGTGTATTTCTGTTCATAATCAACAGATGGCGCTGTTGACGAGTTTCTTTTAAGGTTACTATATTAAAAAGGTAACGCCATTCCATTCCGCGTTTCTGGTCTCCCAAAAATTGAAAAGGGCGCTCTAAAACGCTAAGGACGAAAGAGGACAGATACATAAACAAGTGACTGATGTCATGGAGGTTGCTACCTACTATGTATTTCTGTTGGCACTCAACAGATGACGCTTTTGACGAGTTTCTTTTAAGGTTACTGTACTAAGAAGGTAACGCCATTCCATTCCGCGTTTCTCGTCCCCTAAAAATTGAAAAGGACGTTCTTAAACGCTAAGGAAGAAATGGGATGGATACATAAACAAGTGACTGTTGTTATGGAGCTTGCGCAGCGGAATCTAACCCCGATTTAACCACCCTAAATCAAAAGAGAGGGAAGAGAGTGAGACAGAAAATTGGCGGTACCTTCTCCATAGAGTAAACTTAGTTGTTTTCACTCCGATTTAAACTATGCTTAATGCATTTTTTTTAACTCTTAAAAGCTGGTCACTTTCTTATTCTTCGGGGAGAGAAAATTTAAGATAACACAATTTGCAGGTCAGGAGTCATAAAGTTTCAAGTTAGGGTACCTAAAATGTTGAGTTCTGCAACGTATAAAAAAATGTGTGAGGAAAGCTTTTTTTACTAATCAATAGATGGTGCTGGTGGATGAGCTGCGATGAAGTAACGCGTTTGAAAGTTGGCGCGTTTCGAACTACAGTTTCAAATTACTTTCGGTGAAATTAAAGCACTTTTAGGAGATCAAAGTAGACGGTCTTCATTAAACTGAATTAGACAGTCACTTCTTCACCGGCTGTCATCTTATTCGACGACGAGCGCCATCTGTTAGCTGGTAGAAGAAATCAAGTCTTGGGAAGATTGCCTTTGAAACGATTCTAGCGAAATCAGTGCACTTTTAGAAGATCAAAGCTGACAGAGTCTTCATTAAATTGATTTGCAGTCACTGTAATCTTATTTAGATCTTATTGGACGACGAGCGCCATCTGTTAGCTACTAGAAGAAATTAAGTCTTGGGAAGACGGCATTTCAAACTGCACTCGCTTAAATTAGTGCACTTTTAGAAGATCAAAGCTGACAGACGGTCTTCATTAAATTGAAATTCAGTCACTGTCATCACCGGCTGTCATCTTTGTTCATTGAACGAGAAGCGCCACTTGTTAACTAGTAAAAGAAACCAAGTCTTCGAGATTTTATTATATTTGCGCTTCCTATTTCATTGTCGTTTGATGTCTAAAAAGGTCTGCAAGTCTAAAAAAAAAGCATTGCCGAATTTACTGATTTCTGATGATAACATATTTGACAATAGATGGCGCTTCATATATCTCCCTTTTCGGAGGAAACTTTTTTATAATATTTGACGAATTTATTGAAATTCCGCTTTTAATTGGGAAGCATCTGATTGAAATTAATAATTATTAAATTCGTAAGAAAATAATATCGAACTTTTATGAGTCAGTCGACCGTAAGCAATTAATCAGTCTTCTAATTAACGACGCTCAGAATCAATAGCACTTCGAACAAAAAAGTCTCTTATATATTTACGAGGCAATTATTGTCAGCGGAGACAAATCAAGTTAGATAGCAGCACTCTTCGTGGAACGTCTTTCTCTCCGTATAGTAGGTAGGGTAGGCGAAGGGTGGAAGAAGGAAAGAAGGGGCGCAGCGGCGGTATCGGCGGCGGCGGCGGCGGCGTCGAATTTTCTTTTTCAGCCCCTTGTTCGGTTCCGATATAAAGGAATTTTGTTTTTCGTTCGAGTTGATTGTAATAAAATGTGAGGCAATCAATGCGATCCTTCCAGTGACGTGGAAGGATTCCTTTCGATTCTTCCATTATTCGGCGCGGCCCTATCGAAGTAGGCCGTGATGAATGGACGGCAAGAAATATTGTTCCCGTCTTTCATCCGAATATACAGCGGTCTTTATTCGAGTGTATTTAAGCCGGGGCCCGATTGTAAATCGCAACAATTTATCTATTTCCAGGGAGATGTTTTAAGCTTTTATAAAGGGGAGGGGGGGGGGGCGGAGGGCGAGCGGCCTCTCTCCGCGAAATGATTAAGTAATAAAGTTTGATGCCGGGGAGTTTCTCTCCAACGCGCCGCGCCGCCCGCACTTTTATCAGGACCTAAGAATTATTTATGTTCTTCGGACGAGAAGAGTATGCCGGATTCTTCTCAGGGGCGAATGAGAGGATGGTCCTTAATGAAATTGTTAATTAGGGTGAAACCTAAGGTGCGTCGACTGAGGTTTGTTGTTTCTGATGAACGTTACGAATAATGAAATAAGAAAAGAAAAATCAAAAACATTAATATTCAATTCCTCGACATCCACAGAGCAAGAAGTAGTTATATAACATCAGCTGCAGCATGTTATGAGTCATGAGGGGATTTTCCTCACGAACCCCACAGGCTTAGTGTTACATAAGCTAAATCGAACATCTGGATATTCAATGATTGTGATTGTTACACTCCGCTGAAATTAGGTCACTCGAATCACATAAACACCGGTCCTTTCTGACTTTTAGACAATTTGATGATGATTGATTGCGATCGTTTGTCACCTGCGTGAAATTTGTTGACGTCGATGTTCTTTCTCCCTTTTTTTCTTATTTCAGATCTCTATATTCTCCCTGTTCGGGTAAAAAAAAATTCTTCTGAGGGTCTCGACTTATTCGCCAGCTTTGCATTACTTCAGCGTGGATGATGATGCAACATTCTGCGTTTAGCTTTTTTTAAACGTCTAGACTTTTAATTTCAAGTAAAATACGGAACGAAAACACGCGGTAAACATCTTTAATAGCACCAAAAAAAAAAAAAATTCTTTAATAACGAAGACAAAGGCGAATGCGACTTCGCGTCGGCGTTTAACCCGCCGCGAAAACCACTCTTTTAAGTTCCCAACAAAGTACAGGGCCGGACGAGGATTGCTTCTTCTTCTTCTTCTTCTTTCTCTTATTAAATATTGGAGACTGCTGGGTGAGATATATTCGAACGCGAACGCCGTACGTGCGGCGCATCGGAAAACGGCGTGGACATCGCGACGCGAATGCTTAAAACGCTTAAAGCGTACGCCTTCATTAAGCGTCGAGGCGCGTCGCGACGACCTCGCTAATTGAGGTCTCGGCAAATACGCAATCAAAGCGCTGATTTCCGTCGCGGGCTTACCGCATCGGTTACTTGACGTGTACCCACGTGAGGGCGTGCTTTACATCGTAACAGGGACATTAAGTCATCGCCAGGGGGAGGGGGTGTCGGGGGGAAAGGTTTAGATATCCATACCTTTCCAAAAACTGACGCCATTGCAACCAAGTTCAAATCCAGAATATGAGGTTCTCAACACGTCAAAAAAACATTCAAAATCGTCGATGTTCCTCAAATTATAAAAAGGAAGAGGAAGAAAAAGCGTCAAATTGCTTTCTTTTCATGATTTGATTTTAATGCCCTTTTCTTTCTTTTAAATCCCAAAGATGAGGTCTTCAAAATCGTCGTCGAATCGTAAGAAGGAAGAAAAAGCATTAAATTGCTTCCTTCTTCCCTTTTATGAGTTGCTTTTAGACGTTTAATTTTTACTTTTAAATCAAAACTCACAAAACCGTCGTCATGCAAGACTTCCAAAACCGTCATCATCCAAGACATTCAAAATCGTCGACACCCCTCAAATTATAAGAAGGATAAAGAAAACGTCCAATAACTTTCTTCTTTCTTCTCATAGTTTGGTTGCTTAGTTCTTCTGTTTAAATTCAAAAGATGAGGTCTTCAAAACCGTCAACATTCAAGACATTCAAAACTGTCAGCATCCAAGACATTCAAAAGCGTCGACAACCCTCAAAACGTAAGAAACAAGAAAAGGCCTTAAATTGCTTTCTTCCTTTTTATGATTTATTTTTTGATGCTTACTTCTTCTGTTTAAATTCTTAAGAAGAAGCCTTCAAAGCCCTCATCATTCAAGACATCCAAAAACCGTCAGCAACCAGGGCATTCAAAATCGTCGACGTCCTCCAAATGGTAAGAAGAAAAAAGAAAGCGCCAAATTGCTTTCTTCCTCCTTATGATTTGATTTTGAAGCTTCTGTTGATTTGTCGAGATGAGGCCTTCAAAGCCATCAACATTCGATTCATTCAAAATCGTCCTTAATTCAAAATCATCCTTCAATTCGTAAAAGGGAAGAAGAAAACAATCTGACGCTTTCTTCTTCTTCCTTTTCATGATTTGATTTTGACGCTTGCTTCTTCTTCTTCTTCTTCTTCTTTTTAAATCTACAACACGAGGCCTTCAAAACCAACAAGATCCTTCATATCGTGAAAAGGAAGAAGAAAGCAATTTGACGCCTTCTTCTTCGTTTTTTTATGATTTGATTGTGATATGATGCTTTCTTCGTCCTTTTAATTAAATCCAAAAGATGAAGTCTTCAAAATCGTCAACATCCCTCAAAGCATGAAACAGAACAAGAAGAAGCCAATCTCACGTTTTCCTCTTCCTTTTTTTTTTTGAAGTTTTGGATGACGTGAAATATTTTGGACGCTGACCGTTTTGAAGACCCCGTTTTCTTGAATTTAAAGCTTTATGGTTTGGTCTTCAAAACCGTCGTCGACATTCGAGACACTCAAAATCGTCAACGTCCCTCAAACCTTGAAACAAAACAAGAAGAAACCAATTTCACTTTTTCTTCTTCCTTTTTTTTAAGATCTGGATGACGTGGAATGTTTTGGATGCTGACGGTTTTGAAGACCTCATTTTCTTGGATTTAAAGCGTTATGGTTTGGTCGTCAAAATCGTCGACAATCGAGACACTCAAAATCGTCAACATCCCTCAAACCATATAACAGAACAAGAAGAAACCAATTTCACTTTTTCTTCTTACTTTTTTTTAAAGATTTGGATGATGTGGAATGTTTTGGATGGTGACGGTTTTGAAGACCCCGTTTTCTTGGATTTAGAGCTTCATGGTTTGAGCATCTTCTACGCGTAAGGAAAACGTCATATTGCGTCATGGCAAATTTGGAAACTCTATCAGTCACCGCGCAATACCATTAAACAAAAAAGAAACTGTCAGTAAAGGTATTTAATTGTGTTTCCACTCACTCCTAATGATTATGAAAGGCACGCAGAAAAATGTGTTGGTTTCGAAGAAGAGAACATCTATCGTCTTCGGTCTCTTTCGAAAAAGACGAATAGCAAGATAATTTCCGCAGATAATTTGAAAGGTCTTTCGATCTCTCAACAATATCTCTTTTGTCGGGCTCACGGACAATAAATTTCATTACCCCTTAGCTGGGCACTTTGGGGTAGGCAGATTGAGGTCTCGAAGAGACACCCTTGACAATTGCTGTAAAATTGCAACAGAAATGTCGAGAATTCACAAAGCTCGCACTTGGTCCATCCTCAGAATTAAAACTAATTTATTTCTCCTGTTAGAGATTCAGTTTCAATAAAGGTACCAAACCAACTAATAAAAGAACATTGAAAGCAATCAGTCTCATTCGTAATAATCCAGGAAATGTGGACATTCTTTAGACAAACTTTTTATTTCATTCAAATTCTGTCCACCCATGACATGCTCTTTTGATTCGGAGTTTGTAATTTTATAAATTGTTCGGATTGGTTTGGTAAGTTAGTTTTAATCGTTTGGAAAGTTAACTCAGGTGTTTCTTAGGACAAGCTGTACTTTTCTCTTAATAAACAAATTACAGAGTCATGTCAGAATCTCATCGGCATTTGAAATTTTGGATGGGATGGCCGTGTAAGGCAAGAGAATGGCGCGCAGTTTTAATTAAACCAAAATGTGTGGTAAGACTTAAAAAAAATTATTACCAACTAAGATATGTTGTTTCCATTGTTTCCTTCGCTTAATACGGGGGGGTGTTCTTGAGGGATGGATATGTCAAAAGGTTATTACCTCCAATGTTATTAGTAGAGTTGAAGCTTTTAACTTTAATCCATCAGCATTGTCCAGGCAACGGAGAAAGATACGAAAAAAATGTTATTGTAAAACATTTTCCTTCCAAAAATGCCTTTCTATTAACATAGCATTTGATTCTTCAGTTCTGTAGGAATGGATGAACCAATCTTTAGAATAACCATGAAAGCCCTAAGGGGTTGATGGGGGATTTATTACCTGTGTACCATCGGTTTATTGTCAAATCGATTGGTACTCAGAAAGGAGTGATATTTATACGATTTGGGTGACTTAATTTCCGCGAGGTCATGCAGATGTTCATTTGAGCTTTCGGTGTCGATACTAATGGCTTATCCCATGCTACTGGCAGCTGTTGTTAGATACAGATCACGTCGTACTATGAAGGCCATAGCGTATGATTTAATTTCTCTGAAAATTTTTATAAAACTAGTGAAAAAGTCATTTTATTTTCAATATTATTACGTCTTCTAATTTTTCCGGATGATACTTGCGCGTGTTAAATCAGTTTTGGTGGTTGGATGGTTCTCTCTCTCATCAACAAAAATAGGTACATTATTGGACGGTTACCTAAAACACAAATTCCAGAGTGCGCCACACGAGCGCAGACATTCAGCTCACAATGCCAGGCATGTGGCGTTTAATCGCTGAAGACCTGAATTCTGACGCTGAAATGTGCTCCACAGTTTCACAACAGATTGTTGCGCTTTACAAGTTAAATCGACAAAATAGTAGGTCGGCGGCCTTCGGAAACTTCCGTGTGAGCAAGAAATATTCAGTTAACAAAAGGGCAAATTTATGAATTAGGATTATCGAAGAGTCACCGTAACAATATTAAAATTTAAAAGAAGTCGTAATGTAATTTCATTTGCTCGCTCTTTCACGTTCAACCCCTCCCTTCTTGATGAAATTCATACCTTACGCAATTAAACCTCTCGAATTAATAATTTTCAGGAGAGCTTCGCAACGTGGAATCGCGTCTAATTAGCGTTTACATTAATTAATTAGGTCGCATCAGCCTGGAACGTTCCGAAATCTTGGCTCTGTAGAGCGCTCTCCTCGGACCGTTAATTGCCGCCGGTTTTGTGTTTCGAATTCGTTAACTAACGCACACAAGAAGAATTCGCAGCCGTTTATAGTGATTAAAATCGGAGATTTCGCAACTATTAGCGGCGGCGGCGACGCCAGCGCCGCCGCCGGCGCGCTTTAGTTAGTTAGTTAGGGGTGACGTACGACTTCCTGGGGCGGAATCGTCCGGAAGCATTGTGCATTCACTGCACAGCCAACTGAGACTGCGGCGTAAATTTAAATAAGCTGCTTCCACCCCCCGGCCCTCATCCCACCCACCTCACAGACCTCTCTTCCATTCTGCGTTTGTTTTTGGAGCCGGTGGAAATGAGGAAAGTGAGGAAAAATGAGCTCTATTATGAATCATCAATCATCATCAGTTTTAAAAACTCAAAAAGCCAAAACTACTCTTTCGTCATGACCAGGGAAATGAATTCGGGCCACTTGTTTTGCGAGTGGTTTTAAAATTTGATGTCAGCCTCGCCCACAATAATTTCTGCGAAGTACGAACGCTCGCATTGTACTCCTTCCACTCACTCTCAATAAGAATTCGATGCACCGCAGCCTCGGAAAGGTCACAGACGTACACTCGACGTAAAAAGCATCCAACACTAAGTGACCTGAATTCTTTTCCCTGGTCATTACTCTTGACTTCTCGAAATTATTCGTTCCTCCCTTACTATAACAACACAAGCCCTTGTTGCTATAATATATTAAGTTTTTTTTATTTATTTATTTTAATAAATCCAGTAAAATAAAAATATGTGATTGATCGATGGGTGTGTAAAGAGACAGAGTCGCATTTCGAGCTCGTTTTAAAATTCGGCGCACGTTCGCGGCACGTCCGAGTCCGGAGTCAGGTGGAGTTCAGTTTTGCTGACCGGGTATCGGGAGGGTGCAATTTATACGGTTATGTTTTACAGGGAAATTGCTGGGAATTGACAAGCCTGCGTCAGCGAGCGTGACTTGTTTAGGAATAACCTGTCAGCCGGCACGTGTCACCAGATATATTTCCGCTATTATCGGATTTTTCTTTTTATTTTTCAGTTCGCAGTTCCATGCCGCCCTCATCCCTCAAAAAAAAAAAACACAGAGATAAGCGAATTCCACTAAAAAAGAGAAAATTCGAATCTTTTCAAGATTAATACGTTGGTATTGGTATGATGAAAAAGTGATAGTGATTCAAACCAGCTCACCACGCTTTAACACTAAAACAATTTCTGTACATCATTACCGATCCCATGTAATAGATGGCGCTGTTAATGAGCCAGCCTCTTTCGACCGAATTTAAACTAAAAAAAATTCTTATTGTTACATTAAGAATTAGAGTCCTGCCACCTATATGAGCAGAAGCAGGATTTGTGCTGAGGAAACTAACTTGCAGCACAGCCAGCAGCTTCAGTCGTGACTCATGCGGGTGTTAATTAAACGCGACAATAATTGAGCGCCACCTAATCTTAACCCGAAACGAGGGGAAGACCAAAGGAAAAGGAAATGACTCAACTCATGCAACAAATTTTAACACTCCTATCAACAAGTAGGCAAATATATCCGCATAGTATGTGGCGACCTTGACGCCACAAAGTGTGTGCGCACCTTAATGCATCAAATCAAACGATGAATTATGCCAAAACAGTAAAGTCGCAATGCAATACCAACAACAAAAACATCTTTCAAATATTTCAAAATAACCATTAGAGGATCCGTCACCAGTTTTATAATAATCAAAACATGAATCTAATAATAAATATTTGGCGTGAAGCACCTAAAGCAACGTTGAAACTTGTTTGATTAATAAAATTCGGCCTAAGGTCACAGTCACAACGCCACACATTTCAGATGACGTCAAGAAAACCCAACCGCGTTAAAGGTCAAGAAGAAGAAACGGATTTTTAATCTCTCCGTTAAAATAACAACTCGCAAAAAAATGTGATTCCCGTATACTAGTCCGGTAAAACAAAAAGAAGACATGGGCGGACTTTTCTAACTATCCAACTGCAAATAGGGCCGGTTTTGTCATCAACGTACGGTACGGTCGTTCCTGATCCATATCATCTTGAGTTATAAAAACGCCAAACCAAAGTGACTGTGGATCGAAAGCCGGTCAGCAACTGCTTCCCCAACAGAATCTCCACAGACAGTTCAAAACCACGCTTGTCCAACAAACTCGAATACCAAGGCCGCAACCAACGTAAACAATGAGTCGTACCTCACAACCAAAGAGGCCGTGCAGTAAAAGTGAGCCGCCCACTACAAGCCTGTAAGGGTAGGGAAGTTTGGCAATAATAACCTGCGCGAAAGAAATAGTAACAGTCACAAACATACCTGCCCTTAACTCCAAGGACAAGGCTGACATAAGCCCTGATGAGCATTCAATCCTCCACGGCTACGAAAAACCAAAAAAAAGTTAGTTGGAGGTTTCCTCAGATTGCCCAACCGAGCTCTGGAGATATCGCTGAACGACTGACTTTGTTTTTTAATAAAGCGAAACTAGCCGTGCCCCCCTAATGATCAAAGCAGGGCCGGAGGGAGGGTAGTTGGCGCCCTTATGCAAAACAGTAATTGGTGCCCCTCTTGAAACAAATTGACGTGAATTTAAACAGTTGTCACGAAAATAAAAATAGTGTGCAAGGTATTGTAAGTAATTTCATAGTTGCCAGATCTTTTTTTTTTTAATTTGAATAGATCCATTACTTTTCAAAAATTTATGTTAAAAAGTTAGACGCTTTTGCGTGACTTTGAATCAGTTTAAATGATTGGGTACCGAAATTGACTCTCTTAAAAAGTAACTGCGACAGAAAAATTTTGCAGACAGTGTTGCCAACCCTGGTAATTTATTGCCAAATCGGCGATAAACCATAGTAACCGTTTGGCTTAATTTTTTCTACCATGGCGATCAAAATGGACGAATTAATTTTTATTGGGCCGTGAGTAGCAATTCTAAAATACAGAAAAAATAAATTTGCTTCATTTTAATTAATTTTTAACAATTTTTATACTTTATACTTTTATAATTTTTAATTTAATTTAATATTGTACTTCACTTTAATTTATTTTTCTTGCAATTTTAATTTAAATGTGTGCTAAATGGAGTTAGGTTGAGATCAGTTGGGTTGGATTGACCTTGACGTTAGTTGTACTTCGTTTTAATTGATTTTTCACTTTTAAAAAAATCTTTACTTTTAATTTTTCTTGTAATTTTTAACCCTTTACTTCTGTTTACTTGTGTTAGATGAAGTTGATGATGTCAATTGGCTTGAATTGATATTGAGATTTGTTGAGCTTAACTTTAAACCATGAATAAATTTTAACCTTTCTTTGATTTTAATTTTTATGTTCTCTTTTCTTCAATTTTTTAGCATGTAGAAGGGAGTGCAATATGATATAATAAGTTAGGTGAATTCAGTTGACCTTGAGATTTGTTGATGTTCATTTCGCACAAATTTTAATTGTCTTTTACTTTTAATTTATTTAAATTTTTAACTTGGGTTGAATTGAGTTAGGTTAAGTGCAGTTACATTAGGTTGACATTCAAACCCTTTTTTAATTTAATCTAACGTTTTTTTGATTTAAATTTCTTTGCTTGGGTTGGCATCCCGCTCAGCTGTTGTGGATCGAGTTTGATTGACCTAGACATTAGTTGAACTTCGCTGTGATTGCTTTCTAATTTTTTGCTTTAGTTGAATACAGTTAGGTTGAGTTTGGTTGATCTTGTGATCTGTTGAGTTTCATGTTAACATTTTTTTAATTTAATTTTTTTAATTATTATATTATTTTAATATTCTTTTCTCAAATTTTTTACTTGGTTGAAAGGACTTAGGATGATTTCAATCTAATTGGATGGACATTAAATTTTTTTTGTCGACTTGAAATTTTTTTATTTTAAATTTTTTGCTTGGGTTAAATTCCTTGAGTTGAAGTTTGGTTGACGTTGAGATTGTTCGAGTTGCGCTGTAATCGCTTTTTTAATTTTGGCGCCCCTCTTACATCGGCGCCCTTATGCCTTGCTTACCTTGCACACTGCCTTCAGCAGGTCCTGGATCGAAGGAAGGGTTTGCACAAATTGAAGACATCGTGACATCAGCAGGAACCAACCGCATTTCAGATGACGTCAAAAAAACCCAATCGGGTTAAAGGTCAAGAGGGAACGCAATTTTAATCTCTCCGTTGTCCAGTAAAAAGAAAAGAAGACGTTGGCGGACTTTTGTGACCATCTAACCGCGTGGAATAATAATTCAATTAAAAAATCGAATGGAAATAGACAATATGCGCTGGCAAGTATTTAAAAAGAAAAATTCTATCTAAAAATAGAAACTCCGAAAGATACTATTTAGATAAAACCACAAATAAAAGTGCATGAATCGAGAATTTTACACCATTTTACGGCCGGAGTATTTTAAAACGAATGCGCAAAAACATCGAAGTTAAAACACAACGCGTGAGATTGTTTGATGTTTTACGGATTTTTGACAAGTCATCCCCCCCCACAGTGCTCTCGTTGGATATCTACAGCGTTTTCAGCTGGTATGCACTGTATGTTTTTATGTTCGACCTTAGCGCAAGCCGTCACTAATTTCAGGTAAATAAACTGCACTCCCGGCGGAATACAATTTTACGATATCGCTTTAATATCTAACCTCAAAAGGTAATAAATGTGAATTTAAATAATAGTTTAAATGCATTTCATAAACAACTTCGAAACTGAGAAATTGTTTAGTCGAATTTTATGTGGAATTATTTATCATAAAATTACTATAACGAACATAATAAAGTCGGTTAAAATTGGCCGCCATATTTGGTGCACCGAGGTTTATAGCGTGAGACACTTTTTGTCCACTCAGTGTTACATTATTTATGAGCGCTTGTGCGCGCCAGGGGAAAACGAAACAAACTCTTAAAAAGTGCAATTGTAAAAAAATACTACAGTCTATTTTATGGGGATAGGCGGAAAACGCGGAGTTGTAAATGAATGTGGCTTTACTATTAGTCAGTTATTTGTGTTATTTTATTTATTTTATTAAAAGTAGAACTAGTTAGTAACGATTGGGACCAACTTTGAAATTTTTTGTCGCCTGCTGGTTGTATAACACGCTATAACAATCTGTAAATTTTGGTCTATCAAAAAAAAAAAAATTAAATAAAGAATAGTAGAATGTAACTTTTGCACTGAGAGCAAAGAAAGAGCAACCAGCGGAAAACGCTATTAAAACAACTGTAGTCGTCATTTAATCTGACATTTATTCGGATTTTAAATTATAAATTTCCAAGTTTTAAAAACTTTGTATCCCTAAATGTATAAGACGCTTATGTTACATTCCTCAAGCGAGTTCGACTTGGTGTCATTTGTCAGCATGGAATTCCCTCTATTAAAACGTAAGTTTCTTCGACGAAAGCTACTTGATCTGCGAGCTAAGCAGAAGTCGGTAAATCATGATAGACATTTTCCGAGGCGATTATGTCGTGCTTCGATGACCACAATTGCGAAACGCTCACTGTGCGATTTTGCTAATTAAACCTAAAAACACGCGGGCTAAATTTTGTCATGTTCCAAAAATAAAAAAACGGAATTTTGACAATTTTTTTCAAACCTGACAAAATTCCAGCCAGCGTCCACGTCTGCACTCGGTTATAAATCTAATGTTAGCAATGACTTTCCATGTGTTATCATGGATGCTTGTTATTACGTTATTCTTCAATCAACACAACATATCCTCATATACTGGGTGATTCAAAATAAGTGTCCGATCCATGAACCACAAATAGTACACAGAAAGAAAAAAAATAAATTAAAACTTCGCTGATGAATTTAATTTGATCGTCGCGTCGTAATGATGATGAGGTCGTTCGAAAAATTCAGTAATTACATTTTTATTCCATTGTATAGGTATATTGGGTGATTCAAAATAAGTGTCGGAACCGTCAACCACAGATAGCACACAGAAAAAGTAAACAAGAAGTTTATATGCGTAGGGGGCCTAATATCCATGGTTTTCTTTATAAAATGCATTGAAGATTCAGATATACATTGGTTGATGGGTACTGGCATATTTGTATTGCGTCACAAGAGCAATGAACTTGCGTGGAATAGAACGAAATACCAGCGTTTACCTTGAAATGAAACTGCAAAACGTTTTTATTTATGGCTTTCTGCGAAAAAATATATAACACGCAATTCATTCATTCGAATTTCGGACTTGTGTATGTATACGTAAAAAATAAATCATGTTTTCCATTTTGGATTCAAAGGAGTTTGATTTTGAAATGCCGCTGATAGATTTATTTCTTGCAATTTCGCACTTGCATGACCTTACTGGATACGCTCCTAACGGGTCGGACACTTATTCTGAATCACCCTGTATGTATTTGATAGAAATAAAATTTACGTTGTAGAATGATGGACAGAGATAATGTGGCGCTGGTTTTATTTGAGATAGTAACGACTGCAAACTGTCGGAAAATTGAAAATAACTCTCGTTCGGAGTTTTACGTTAATGAAACGTTGGACGTCGGAGAGACGAGGGCCGTAATCCGAGCGCACTTTATGCGCCCCCCCATATCAATAACTATTTATACGTATTACAAGCACTTAATAAAACAGAATCCGAAACTGTCGCTCGTAAAGTTTAAGTGCGCAATTGCAACTTCAAAATTCCGGCTTTATAATGGAGTCCAAGGAGTTGCATGTATAGAAAAGAGCGCCGGAACGAGCTGCAGCGAAATAACAACGCCGTTTCCACTTCAGCTACGCCACTAGAACAGGACATAATAGTTAAATTCAGACACGGTCGTAACAACAACCATCCACTGCATATTTCACACGAGTTTTTTCCATCTCCCTCCATCGCCGATTTTTGTTCGAGTTCGCTGTTTCAACGTTTCGTGACTACCTTCATGATCATTTATCCCAAAGGCATCAGTTTGAAAATCACTTCGGCAATACAACTCTCCAATTATACAGGGTGATTCAGAATAAGTGTCCGACCCGTTAGGAGTGTCATTATTTACTAAGGTCATGCAAGAAATAAATCTATCAGAGGCATTTCAAAAATCAACCTCCTCTGAACCCAAAATGGAAATCATGATTCATTTCTTACGTACACATACACAAGTCCGAAATTCTAGTGAATAAATTGCGTATTATACATTTTTTCCGCGGAAAGCCATAAATAACAACGTTTTACAGTTTCACTTCAAGGTAAACGCTGGTATTTCGTTCTATTTCACGCGAGTTCATTGCTCTTGTGACGCAATACAGCTGTACTAGTGCCCATCAACCAATTTATATCTGAATCTTCAATGCTTTTTAACTCAAAAACTATGTTACCCTATAGACTTCTTGTTTTCTTTTTCTGTGTACTATCTGTGGTTGACGGTTCCGACACTTATTTTGAATCACCCAGTACACCTATACAATGAAATAAAAATGTAATTACTGAATTTTTCGAACGACCTCATCATCATTGCGACGCGACGACCAAATTAAATTCATCAGCGAACTTTCCAAAAGCCAACGGCCGGAAGTCGTCGTACACAGGGTTTAATCAACGCCGAAAGACGCGCAAAAGCTTTGAAATTTTGAAAGGGAGGGCGTATTTCAAGATTCGTTCATTTATATTAAATAAAAAATAAATAAATAAATAAAATAAAACTGACGAGTCAAAGGCGCGCGCGAACCGAATACATCCTTGGAGTTCGACGCAAACGCTTCTTTATGTGTGCTTCCCCTTCAGCGAATAATACAATGTTCCTGATTGTAATTAAACCGGTTTGTTAACGAGGGGGGCGGTGCTTTCGGCGACAATCAGCGTCGCTGCTAATTAATTAGCGTCGTTTCCGCGCCGTCGTCGTCGGCGTGTGAATGCGGTATTTTACGTCAAAAAAAGAAATAGAAAATTGGTATTGCGTTCGAAGATGGCGCGCTCCAAAAAAATCCAAAGCGAGTTCGCTATCTCTATCTGTCTGTCCACATCTGTGTAAATTCAACGCCCACTTCATACAGGCCTGATTCATTAGGTGGGAGAATACGCCGACTGGAAACTCCCCAAAAAAATCCAAATAAAGTTTACCCTCTCATCTATCCACATGTGAAAATTCAACGCCCACTTCATACAGGCCTGATTCATTAGGTGGGAGAATACGCCGACTTGAAACTCCCCAAAAAAATCCAAAGCGATTTTATCTTCTCATCTATCCACATATGAAAATTCAACGTCCACTTCGTACAGGCCTGATTCGTAACGTGGGAAGATATCCACGGCTTAAAAGTTCTTCAAAATAATTCAAAGCAAGTTCAGTTTCTCTATCTATTCGCCTGTGAAAATTCAACGCCCACTTTATATAAACTTGATTCATTAGGTGGGAGGACACCACCGACTTGAAACTCTTCAAAAAAATCCAAAAGCGAGTTCACTCTCTGTCTATCCATATGTGAAAATTCAACGCCCACTTTATACAAGCCTGATTCATTAGGTGGGAGGACACCACCGACTTGAAACTCTTCAAAAAAAATCCAGGGCAAGTTCACTTTCTCTACCTATCCACACATGTGAAAATTCAACGCCTACTTCATACAGGCCTGATTCATTAGGTGGAAGAACACGCCGACTTGCAAATTGAATCATTTGAAATGCGGTCCAGCACAGAAATTCGCCGTTTTAAGTTATTTTTCCGTCCTCATAGATTTTCACGGCTCAACAGCGAAACAATTGCGTCGCTGTCCCTAGAAACTGGATAATACCCTGAGGTCTGATATTCCCAGGCGGTGAATCAGGCCTGTTATTAAAGAGGGCGCTGGAAAATTGCTTCTGTATTTCATGTTTGTTGCAGCGGCAGAAACTCTTCCTTCTTATCCGTATCATTTACGAACAAACAACAAAAAAAAAACAAATTTAATTAAAAAATCAATTGCAAAATGTAGAACAATTTTATTTTTTCGTCCACCAAAGTCAGTAGCAGATATTATGAAGAAGTACCGACACGACGCAATGAGGGCAGCACTAACGATTTCTTTATTCCGTAGAGGGCGCATTTTTTGCTTTTATTTTAATTTGTGAATAACAGAGGGGGCTAAACGGGGTTAAAGATGTTGCTTATTTTTTTTTTTAATTTTGTCTCGAAAAACAAAAAGTCAAAAAATCCTTAACAGTAAAAAAGAAATTCACAAAGGCGAAAATGAAAACACTCTAAAACATGTTTCATTAAAAATCAAAGTGTGTACGAAACAAAAAAAATTTAAAAAAAACACACGACAAAATGCAGAATAGCACGTACAGAAAACAAAAAAGTGTGTCGCCGATCTCATTCGTCCATAGGCAACCGAAATAATCAAATAGAGAAGTTGGAAACAAATGAAAAATCAATTGATACGCAGGAAAAAATGAAAAATCCACGAAAAAGTTTTTGAAAATCAAATTTTTATTTGCGTGTAAACAATTCCAGATGAAAAACCATTCAGTTTGTTTCCTGGTATTTTATAATTTTTATTATTTTGTTTTTTGTTTTTTTAATATAAAATAGAAAATCGATGATAACCGACGGAAAGTCTTTGAAAATTACATAAATCAAGCTTGCATTGTTTTCTTTGCATTTAGTTATCATTTTTTTTTAATTCATACGTAAGATAAAAAAGTGAAGATTTCCGACGAAAATCTTTCTAAAATCAAATCAAGCTTTCATTTGTTTCTTTGTACGCCGCTAATATTTTTTGTTCTTTTTTTCGAACGCACGAAAAATCGACAATTTTTAACAAGAAGTCTTTGAAACGACAAAACTATTTTTCATTTGTTTCTTTATTACACTTCGTTTTGTTTTTCTTTGTAAACACAAAATAACAAATGGAAATCAAATCTCAAGTTTGTTTTTTTTTTATAATTCTCCCTTTCTCGCATTACGGTAACACTTCAGGCAATTATTTCTTTTGTTTTCGTCGGCGATTTGATCTGCCCCGCTCCAAAAAAAAAAACGCCGATCTTATTTTGTTTTTGTCTTTTTCTTTCTTTTATTCGCTGCATTCGTTTTTCAGTTCTCTCGCAATTTCTTCTTTTTCATTGGCGGCTTTGATTACGAATTCTTGGATTTGATTTTCTTTCTTCATATTTCTCATTCAATCATTTAGATTTAGTTTCGACATTTCATTTCATTTCGATGTTACTGTTTGTTTTTTGTTTTCTGTTTTTATTTATTGATGTACACGGAGTTACGACAAAGATCTGCTAGTTTGAAGCGCCATCTTTCGAGTAACACAACGCTCACTTGGTTGTAGCGCTCGCTATTTTAAGGATAGGAAGAATAAGACAAGAAAAACTGATTAAAAAAAATTGGTAGTAAATTCGCAGTAAACGTTAAACGTTAAACGTAGGTCCGAATCGAGCGAAAGCAATTCATCAACAGCGCCATCTGTTTAAATGGAACAGAAATACAAAAGAGATATTTTTTTTTACATATTTGCAGTGCCCAGAATTTTTTTATTAAACTGAAGATTTGGACGTTCTGAGGAATAAGATAAGAAAAACTGATTAAAAGAAAATAGTCATTCGCAGTAAACGTTAAACCTAAACGTTAAACAGCGCCATCTGTTGAAGACGAACGAAAATAAAAAAGAGACACTCCAAGTTTTAACTGATTTGCAGTGCTTAGAATTTTCTTTTTTATTAAATTGAAGATTTAGATGATTATGACATACAGAAAGTCCTTTAGAGTTACTGCAACCGCCAACCACGCATCTTGAAGCGCCATCTTTCCGGTTACTGAAAAATTAGCTTCGCTGCAGTCATGGTTATTATAATCTCGAGGAATAATATAAAAAAAAAACTGATTTTAAAAACATGGTTATTCGCAGTAAACGTTAAACGTAAGTCAGACATACGCGAAAGCAACTCATCAACAGCGCCATCTGTTGAATAGCAGCGGAAATATAGAAGAAATATTAAATTTTTACTAATTTGTAGTATCCAAAATTTCTTTTATTAAATTGAAGATTTAGATTGTTAAGATATACAGAAAGTTACTGCAACCAATGATCTAGCTTGACGCGCCATCTTTCCAATTACAAAAGAACTACAATTTTGTTGCAGCACTGGTTATTATAATCTCCTTCTCCTGAAGGACTCACTGGTTGTAATACAATGGCAAGAGAAACTGAGTCGGCTTAACAAGTTAATGATTTTTTTTTATTTATAGTTCAAACTCGAACGAAAGAAGCTGGTTAACAGTACCATCTATTGCCAAGAAAAGGACTGTTTACTGCTTTTGGATTTAAAAAATGGTAAATAATTTACTTATTTACTACTACCCCTAAAGGAACCGTAACAATAAAATTAAGACAGAAACAGTCAGTTGTAACTGGAACTCGAACCCGTATCGTCTGTATTCATCCCCAACCGCCCCAGCCATTGAGCTATTACGACGTACTCGAATCCTTTACAGTCGTAATAGCTCAATGGTTAGAGCGACTTGGCATGAACTCACTTCGTCTTTCCTTTTGTATTAAATTATTAAATTTAATTTTATTTATCAATTATGTTTTCATAAATTGGATATAATGTAAAAAAGTAGGGTGTGCTTTGGAGAGCAAGTAAGTAGAGCAGTCTTTAAATTATCTCGTCGCATTTCCCTTGGAAAATTCCCAGGCTTTCAGAAAGAAAATGAAGAGCAAAGTAAAAATCCGTCCTCGGCAAATTACTTCTTAAAGATATCAAGTGCAGTCTGGGGCGGTGGTGATACATCAAACAAATCCTTGCAGGGCTTCTTCTGCACACAGGAGTAGCAGCAGCAGATCCGTGTCCCGGGGGCCGCCAACATATTTAATATTAAACCAATCATCTGCTCTTGCGGTCGGGGCCCCGCAGTCAAAGAAGGAGACCTTCCCGTCTGTGTCAACAAGGGCCGCCGCGGGGCCCGCCGCCGCTTTGTGCGGTGCGCCATCCGCTCCCCCGAATAATTTTTTTCCGTCGCCCCCCCCCCCTCCCACCACCCCGCCCTCTTTTTATCCATCCTTATCTCGCGGCGCTTAATTGCGCACTTGAAATTAAGACGTTGAGCGCCCGAATTAAGTCGGCCGTTATTGTTTTATTTACGGCCGGCGCTCCTCATTTTTGCTCGGGGCTTTGTTTCTCATTAGGTGATTTATTAGCCGGCCCTGTGCTGCTGTATTTATTATTGCGGGAGGAGCGCAGGAAGAGAACGTCCTTTGTTATTGCTTCTTTTATTCTCTGGTAATTAGTCTTTCCAACAACAACCCTCACGGATTCTGTTTCCCAAAAAAAAAAAAAAACATCTCAGATATCATATAATTATTACATGATGGAATTTGTTTCGAACGGGACCGGGCACAAGCGGAGAAGTGTACCCCCCTCCCCCCTCCATCATATTAATATTGTATTACAAACAGTATTTGCTGAGAACGGAACCGGGCATAAGCGGAAAGGTCGTCATGTTAATGTGCAAAGGGCATGGCCTGTCTGTCGTGGTCGTCCCCAAACAATCGAGAATAGAGAGTGCCCTTTAACATCCTTTGCCCAACTCTGGTTTAGAGGGAAATCTTAAAAGGTTTGGTTTCACATAACCAACAATTGTAATATTCTAGTATAAGATAGTATTTTCTTAGAACGGGACCAGACAAAAGGGGAGAGTTGCGCCCTTATCATGTTAATCTCCAAATGCCATCCTGTTCGTCGTGGTGGTCCCAAACAATCGAGAATGGGGGTCCTCATTAAGAGTGCCTTGCCCATTTTCGATTTAGAAGGTTAAAGAAAAAAAGCAAACTTCTCAAATATCCAACAATTCTAATATTCTGGTGCAAGACAGTATTTGGTTTAGAACGGGATCGGGCAAAAGCGGAGAGGCGCACCCTCATCATCTTAAAGTGCAAATACCAAGGCCTGTCTGTCGTGGTGTGGTCGTCCCATCGTCCCAAATAATCAAAAGTGATGAGTTTTCATTAAGAGCGCTTTGTCCATCTTCGGTTTACAGACGGAAATACGAAAGAGATTTGAGTATCCGTCCCCCCAATGTCCATAGGCGCACGGATTTATATCGCACTAATTTATTGAAACTCACCGGACCGTTTTAAAATCTTTAAATTATTGAGCGCACTTAGGAAGTGCTGCTGCAACGTAGTTCGTAATTTACGGCTAGACGTACATTTATTATTTAGACTACGTGTTAAGTGTTTCTTGGGACTTAGCGCCAGCCAAACCAAGTCGGCCGTATTTCACGCCGGGGCGACGGCGTTTTCCTTGATTTTATACGAAATTTTCCAAACACCTTCTAATTCGATACAACTTAGTCCAATCTATTCAGGATAGAGTTGATTATCGATTATAAGTTGCTTAAATTAGTAAATTGTTTTCTTCTAGTTTATTGCTTTGTTAATAAATTCGAAAACTGGATGAAGTTGAGCTTAATTTTTTCTTTCGGACGATTTCACCGACTCAAAATTATCTAAATTTAAACCGAAACCGAACCCAGAGTGTTGTATGGGTTTATGTTTATGTGTGACACTTTGACCGGAATCAGAAATAGATAAGACGATTATCTCATGTCGTTCAAGACACTTGTACTCTGGTCAGGGGCGCAGACAAGACGCTTGTCTTATGTCGTGCAAGACACTTGCGCTCTGGTCAGGGGAGCAGATAAGACGCTTGCCTCAAGTCGTGCAAAGATACTCGCGCTCTGGTCAGGGGAGCAGACAAGACACTTGTCTCGGATTACGCAAGACAGATTTGTAAATACGTGCTTAAATGTCTTGTAATTAAAATAAGAATAAAAATTTAAGTTTCATCACAACCACATTTTCTCCTTTTACGAACGTTGGACACCGTACCGAACCAAACCATTACACAATTCAATTTTTTTTTAATAATTTTTTTGAGTTGAGTGCAGTCGGGTTGGGCTTCCGCACAATTGCCGTTTTCTCTCTTTATCAAATTACTTAGAATTTTTGCTGTTGTTTTATTTATATTTTGAATTTCTCTTCAATTTTTCACTGGAAGTCCTAACTTCTGCGCCTGTTCAACCTATTGGGTTGGATTGGACTTTTTGACGGTTATGACCGTCGGAAGAGGAAACTTTCTAATCCAAAAAAAAAAATAATATACCAGTTGTCTTTTCGCGCTTCGTGTGCAGCTGCTTCTGGAAGAATCAATCGTTCAAAACAGTTTCTGTCTGAGTTGAGTTGAGTTGGAGTAACCTCGAGGTGAATTTTTTGACTTTTTGACGCTTATGACCGTCACGAGAGGAAACTTTCTAATCGTAAATAACATACCAGTAGTTTCTTTCTCGCTTCATGCACAACTTCCGGAAGGATCAAGAGTTTTTGCCTTAGTTGAGTTGGGTTGGAGTAACCTCCAGGTGAATTTAATTCAATTTTTTGACTTTTTGATGCTCATGACCTTCACAAGGGGAATCTTTTTAATTCAAAATAACATACCAATCGTTTTTTCTCGCTTCGTGTGCAGCTGCTTCCGGAAGAATCAATCGTTCAAAAGAGTTTCTGTCTGAGTTGAGTTGGGTTGGAGTAACCTCAGGGTTAATTTAATTTAATTTTTTGACTTTTTGTTGCTTATGACCGTCACAAGGAGAAACTTTTTAATCCAAAATCCAGTTGTTTTTTCTCGGTCTCGCTTCGTGCACAGCTGCGTCCGGAAGAATCAATCGTTCAAAAGAGTTTTTGTCTTAATTGACGTGCAGGGCGCAGTTTGCGCAAGATTTAAGGCCCGCCCGAGACGCTAACGTATGCATTCCGCCGGCGTTCGGCGATATTTCAAAATTACGCCCGCCGCGATTTCTCGGCGGAATTGCCCGCCGCCGCCGCCGCCGACCGTGCGCGCGACCCAGTTCCGGGCAAACTTGCCTAATTTCCGAATAAATCAGATAAGTCGAGCTGTAAATCTCGGTTTATTTACGCGGAGACGACGACCGTATTGAACCGGCGGGCGGCTGCTGTGCTCCAATAACGTCGACTTTTGTGGAAGACACATGGGTGCAACATGTCCGGCTCGGATATATCCGTTCGATAGCTCCGGAGCTATTTACTGAATCAGCAAAGAGATATGAAGAGCAAACGTTTGCTCGACCAACGTTTACTTGAGTAAGTGAAGCCGAGCGAAAATCACTAACGGTTAGCTCACGAAAAAAAAAATGTTGGGAGAGAGGGTCGTGGAAGAAAAAAAAGGAAGACCACGTTAGGTGATTTGAATATCCTCAAACGCAAAAGAAAAATTGAAATTGGCTTCACTACCTTCATTCATCATCCTCCCGGATCGACCCCTAATGATCTAACGATTATTTTTAAGTTTACATCGATCCTTTAGGGGTCAAGATCGATCCTGTTGGGAAACCCCGTTTAAACAAAGCTTCGTCACACGTCATTAGAAGACGCCATCAGAATTAAAAAAAGGAATGTTCTTAATAAAGTGTAACCATAGGAATTAGTGCGTTTCGGACGAATAGATTCGGGGTCGGAATAAGTCGTCCGGAAATGCAAAAACTAGGAAGTGAAAGTGATTGACGATGTGCCATGTCCGGTGCAGCGTCGGACGCAAAGCGCAGAGCTTCCCCCGACGCCCGTCACGCGGTCGAATTCATTTGTCAATTTCCCTTCTCTCCCGATCGCCCATCGCCATTTGTGTTACACTCGCCCGAGCGTTTTCCACTTTCTCAAGAAGATCTCCTGCAAAAAGGAGGAGCGCGGGTTTCTCGCTTCCGTATATTAAAATATTAAAATTGTGTACACAATAAATAGGTGTTGGAGACGCGCGTGAAACTCAATATCGAGACTGGAAGAGGAGAAGAAGAAGAAGAAGAAGAAGAAGAAGAGGAAAGAGCCGCGTTGTAAATATTAAAATCACAACAGAGAGAGGAGCAAACCGATTGTGAAAATGCAGGAAGGATTGATTCTTTTCTTTTGTGTTTGCATCGCAAGGGCGAGTATCCGAGCATATGAAATTTTAGTGCCGTTTCGGTCCGAAAAACAGACGGACTTATTTCGAAACTGTTGTCCTTGTTTTGACGACGACCTAAACTTTCTGAATTGCCACCTCCAGATTCCATTATCTTCTTCTGTCTGGAATCTATTCTATATAAGTTTGGGAAGTTGCATGCATTCTTTCGTAACGTTCTTTTTGTGCTCCTCGAAGACGTGAATTGAGACTGAAAGGAGACGATTTTCAAAAAAAAAAAGGAAACAAAATCGTAGGTTTTCTTAAAAAAAAAAAACAAAGAAGTTTAAAATTGAGTTCATTTCTTCACGTGACCTATCTTTCCCCCATTGGAATTAATACAAAAGGGTGGTTTCAGAAGTCGCGCAGAAAAGGAAAATTAATTATTCCGAACAGAAGCGCTGGCTCCGCGGCGCGGTAGTAATCCTGCGAAATGAATTAATGACCTAAAACACGACGCGTTAAATTACTTTTGCAAATTCAATTTAAATACCGTCGCGAATAAACAAAAACAAAAAGCGGCGCTGAAGAAAATCTATTACTGCGAAGACGGCGACGGCGGCGGCGGTGGCGGTGGTTGCGTCGCGTCGCCGTCGACGACAGCGACAACGACGACTTCGTACAGTCGGCGGTGAGGCGGCGGCATTAATCAAATATTTAAGACAAGAGATGAATAAAATTCAATTAATTTCGTAATTGAATTACACGACTACATGCTGGTATGTAATTAATGGTTGTATGGAGGAGGCGTTTTGTAAATGCCGGCGCGTCTTGTTAAATCACTACGCGGAGTCAAGTATCACTCGTACACGTAATAAAAGACGGGAACGGAATCATCCGGGGGCCCATTAATTTTAACTCCTCCGCTAATTTCCCGACGCTTGCTCGCTGCGACGTGTCACGTCTAAATAAACGGCCGCGGCGTCGCGACGTCGACTTATTATTTCGCGGACCCGTCGCTCATCCGCCACGTTAATTATGCGAATTCTTCTCTGGAATTCCCCCGGATGATGCGGGGCGGCGGACGTTTATCATCTTTGTCTCCGGAGCTACGTGAGTCGGAAAGCTGATTCGTTTTTAAGTATGGGGTTTTATCGACGCGTCGCGTCTCTTGCATGCGGAAATAAAATTAAAACGTCTCGCAGCAGCATGCATGATGGCGGAGGCAAACGGAATAATAAATTTACGAGCGATCGTATACGAGCGAGATTTTCTTTGAAAATGTTAAATTATGTCGGAACGTATGCGGCGAGTAGTTTTCCACGGTAAACATCGTCGTCTTTTTATAAAACATTGAAACATGACTGGAAATTTTGATTAAAAATTAAGCTAATACGTAGGTCTTCTTTGTCAGAATGCAGAATACCGTTTCGCCTCTTCACAATAACGAATAACTTGAATGTTGAAGAAACTGAAACTCTTTCTCATGCTCGTCGCGTCTTCCAAAGGAAAAAAAATATAGTACGCGTCGAATCCTTGGAAGTTGATAAACTCAAACGTGTTGGATGGTTGAATCCGCGTTATATAACTCTTAACAGAATTCCCCGGTGATGAATTGTTGTCGTCATTGCGTAATACGAACAGCAGCTCAAAATTTTCGGAGTGGGTCGTGGACAAAAAAAGGAAAATTCCACAGAGGAAATATATTTAAAATTATTTATCAGTTGGCACCAAGTAAAGTAAACACCCCGAAAGTATCTATTACATCCAACCATAAATAACTTCAGTTTTAAAAAGCTGGAGATATCCAGGAGGACAATTCAATAATGCACAAAAATGAAATAGGCAATAACATTAAAAAATATCAAAGCCAAAGTTCGATATCGATTAAACTCAAAATTCAAGAATATCTTAAAATATTTCAAAAACGTAAATCGTTACGTACTTAGGAAGTTTCCCTTGTCTCACGGTCTCTCAAGTCTTAGACAGGTCAAACTTAAATCTTTTTTGATTGCAGTGAACCCCTCGAGTAGCTCCTATACAGTTGTTTCAGCCCTATTTGGGGCTTCTTCAGCAGAAACATAGCTCGAGATTTCCACTGCAAACCAAAAACGACTTGACCAATATATTCGCAATTGCGATGTAATAGTAATGAATAGGTTTGACAGCAAGCAGGGCCGCCTTGCATGGGATGACTTATTATGTAGCAAAATGGCTTCAATTTGCCTATCCTTATGCAATGTTAGCTCAAAAAGCGATCGTAGGACGTCGCTGTTTTAGCCATCCATTCCTAGAAGTATCAATTAACTAAAAAAACAAGCAAAAAGCTAGTGATTAAATTGAATTAAATCCTCTTCAATTGCAAAAGTAAAACGAAAGTAATCAACAAAATTACACAAACGTAAACGAAAAAAATGTTCTGTAATATACGATAGGCAACTGTCATCCACGTCAAGACGATAAAGAAAGGTTTTATCTCGGGATGAAGTTATCAACGTACGAGGATCTTGAACAGCGACATCCTGCGATCATTTTTATTTTTTACAGAGGCTGCGTGAGAGATTCACTGCAGTCAAAAACGATTTGCAACAATTTTTATTTTTTTAAGTTACGAGGATCGTAGAGTACGCGCCGAGTCCAGATGATGTCTCGAACGAGCGGCAAGGACAGCCAAATACAGAAGCCAAATGTTCAACAGGCCGAGCGACTTGAGCGGGTCTTAGACCTGGTAAATCGTCTGGTACTTGTTCGTAGTAATAGTGGAATAAAAATTTGCCGGTTGGAAAGCGGCGGAGAAAAATTGCCTTCAAGTGAACAAGGAATCCTAAGTAAGAAAAAAGGAAACAAGACAACTTACCAAGTCGGTCCAACAAAATAAACCAAGAACCCTGACTGATCTTAACAATAGCTTGAGAATTCGCACACGAAAAATTTAACTTCGCTTTCGATCAGGCTGGCGGGCGCCTTGGAGGAGATTAAGCTAACCTAACGGCCTTCCAAAACATCTGGAGCGGTAAAGACCGCGGCTGTTCAAGGTAGTTCAAGTAGTGGGTTAATACTAACATTAGGTCAACTTTAAATTGGAGAGCAAGGGGCGGGCCAGTTGAGTCCGGCTGCTACCATAAAATTCACTAAAAACTGGTATCTAAAATCTACTCTCAAGTTATCTTGGCAACAATGACAACCAACAATGGCTACCAACCAGATAAAAAATTATTTGCAGAAGAAATGCTGCTTTGACGATAATTTGCCAGAACGTTAGAATTTAAGGTTGGAACTCACTGAGTAGATTTAGTAGATTATACGCAAACTGACCTAACTATTTAGAAAGTGAACGGTTTCGAAAAAATTAAAATTCTCGTGGGCATGTCGAAAAAAAAACGGGCATGGCCGGGTTCAGATGACCAACCGAGGCCAGTAGTAACTGAATGGGGAGGTATGCATCTAAATCAATCTAAATCAAAACGAGTCCATTACAATAGTTAAACCCCTTTCTTTTATTATTATTATTTAATGTACGGAAGGTCTAATAAATACTATTACCTTCTCTAAACCTTGCAATCAATACAATTGATTTTCTAAGCCATCATATTGGCAATGAGTTTGGCAACGTATTCACCTAAGTGACTGTTAGCAAAAGAAAACGAAATGTATTTTTCTGTGTTGATTCGGCACGTGTGTGTCCCTTCTTCGGCATTATAATAATTGAGGGCGAAAACTTTCCCGAGTAGGTATTCCGAAGTCGCAGAACAAGACGCGTAAAAGTTTCAGTGGAAGTTTTTACTTTGATCCTTTTATCTGGTACAGACACCGAACGTTCCCGAAAAAGGAATAAAACATTCTCGAACAGCATTAGATGCGGCTGTGGCTTGAATTTGATATGCTGTTTCCTGGCCTCGCAAGGACCGGGGACAGATTGCGGTGTGACTCTTAAAACTCCATATACGCCCAACTTCTTCCTCGTTTCGCTCTTATTTTGCACGCCGCAGATTCTCGAATCGTAAAACCGAGCGCGCCGCCGCGCCTTATACGACTTTTTACTACTTCGTGAATGCCAGGGGAGCGAAACGTTATCGCAATCTCTTCGCGTATTAGTAATTGGAAATTCATCAGCGCCATCCGGCTCGAAGGACCTTTTGTTTATGGCAGACGGCGGAAACTTTAGCATATTAGTAATTCGAAATTCATCATGTGGCTCGAAGGACCTTTTGTTTACGATGGACGACGGATATGTGTACAAACTGAAATGTGACACACTCAGGGCGAAAACGAGACCAACCCCCTGGCGCATTAATACCAACCACCACCGACACTTGAGTCAACGACGCTCGCGAGGACGAGATGTATGTACGCTGGGGCGTGAGTTATTGGCGTCGTTAACGTCATTCGATGCGCAATTGTTGCTGGAAACGCGCCGTTATTTACAGACGCCGAGACAGGAGGACAACAGGAAACGAATACTTCACGTGAAAAACGAGGTTATTCAAACTACTATCGCTCGCTAACTGCTTGTTAACAAGCAAGCTCAATAGTCTGCACTAAAACTAAACTCTCATTTTCAAAATTATTCCTCCAATTATAAACCTTATTTGGCCAATCAATAACAACTGTAACTCAACTTGGGGGGGGGTCTCTCAAGAAGTTTGCAAGGAGATTACTACGAATTTGGCTGATCAATTATGGCCATATTTTTCTTCCCCCCTTGCAGTATTTACTTATTGCTTCTTTCACCTTTCAGCCCTCTACACCTCCAAATCTTTTTCGTGACTTACTGTCCATTAAATGAGATTAGAATATCACTGATGATAAATATTTATCGGTCAAAGCCATGCTGTCTTAATTGGTGAAGTTCTTGCAGAACTTCCCCAAAGTATAGTACTGGGGATCAGGGGCTAGGCGATAATCTCCGATTATTAGGGTAAGCTTGTAATTGAAGGTCTGATGGTTTTATAATAAGCCTAATACGCATTAGATTCCTGAAATAAAGAGACGATTTCGAGGGAGAAGAAGGAAGGGGATACCTAACATGTAGAAGCGAAACCATTGAAAAAAAATAGGATTTAGCACTCTGTGGATAAGTCGAGAAAGAAGAAGAATTCCCATTAATTTGATTATATTTTTCAATGTTTAATAAATGAGAAGAGAGATTGTATCGTTCTAGTGGAATTGGTAGGTTTATGCTATGTATAATGTTTCTTGCTGAGGAAATTGAGGAAGGTGTTTCGGTAATGGTTGAAGAGGGATTGCTACCGGATAGGTTTGTTTCTCCGAGGGGGGATGCGTCAGTGTAAGGCAGGTGTATAACTAAGTTTCTCTGAAACTAATCTGATTTAATTTGGTGCTGCGTCGTGAAGTCCGGTTGGATGTCAAAGCGAAGCATTGTCATGGCAACACGACATTAAGACGACGAGGGGTAACTGCGAACACCGGGAAGCGGAGGAGCGTAATTGCGTTAGTACAGCGTTTAACATCGTCCTCGTCCAAGAGCAACGTCGCTTATCGATTATTTAATGTAGAGCTGATTTGCACGCTGACCACAGGGACGCCGACGCCGCCGCCTTCTACGAGAAGTAATCTCCGCGTTCGGATTAGCACCGCCGCCAGACACCAAACACATTGAGTAATGCTAAGAGGATTAAAAGCTGTTAGTAGCCGAATAAATGGAGCAATTTGGAGCCGTTTCATGAGGGATTATCACCGGCGGAAATCTGCCGCCCCCGATATGGGCCGGCCCGGTTATTGCATAAGCCCCCGAGAATCGCGAAAGTCCCGTTATTCATTCGGAGACAGAGAGAGCGAGAGATACGGACGCCTTGATTTACGACGGTTCTTGCCTCCCTCAGAAATGCAATTAAGGCTGCAATTATGGCCGAGTGCTATGAACAGAGCTCGCGGGCCGTGATGCATGTGCACTCTCTTGCAGAGTGTCCGCGGTTCGACCGGCTGTTGGCATCGACAAAACACGACTACGCTCCCCGATGTAATTATGCACCGTTGATAAATCGCGTTATAACTAGTCGCTCTCATCTGTCCGGCGACGAACACTGAAACTGAATTTGCATCCCCCGTTGTGCTTGCTTGCTGCTCTGTGCACGTTTGCTCGACAAAAACAGATGAAAATTTATCGACCAACTAAAACCGAACAAAAGCATTTCGAAAAACAAAGGGCGGACCACAGATTTGATCAAACCCCCCCTTTTGGGAGTGCGAGAGTGGTCCAAATAATTTGGCGATACCTCCCTCTTCCTTCATTTTTGTTCTCTTGATTGAAAAATAAGGTCTTACCTGTATGCGTTCTTTGGTGCGCTTTTAGGTGTGAACTCTTGGTGTAAACCTTTTTGCATCCGATGAATTGGCACTTGTGTATCCTCCGCTTTGAGTCCGGTGAGTGATCGAGGCGGGTATGTTTGGCACCGACGGGGGCGGCGGGCGAGGCCGGCGAGGTTGTTACCCGCGGAATAACCGAGATATAGCCGAGACTTGAGGCTTTGACCCGCATGATGGGGCTCTTGGAAACGGCATTCACCCTCAACTGGCAAACGTCCAACTCGCTCGCACTAGAACTCTCGTTGCTATGACCCGGCCCTGACTCGGGACTGGAAGGCGGCGTCAGCGTGGTCGAGTTCCTGCTGGCGACCAGCCGAAGCTGCAAGGCGTCTGCCGAGTCGCGGCGGTGCCTCTCGTCGTAGCCGTCGTCGTCGTCCTCCTCGTCGTCGATCGGCTCTTGCTTGACGAGGACGTCGCACGACAGCGACGCAAACGAGCAGGTGGAACTCGTCGAGCTCGTGCTCAACGAGTCGAGGTTGTGCCGTCTCAGTTCGTCCATGGGCATATCAATGTCCCAGGGATTCGCCGGTGTCGACAGCCAAGACGTGTTGCTGGAGATCTTCTTGGGTTCGTCTTGTAGAAACGCCTCCATCTCGTAACAGTTCTGAAACATAAAAATACAAATCACACAACACGTTCATTATTACTTCTAGCAATGTTTTAAGATAAGTTTTTTTGGTCGCTGGACTCGGTGAGAATCGAACGACAATCGTGGCCGACCCCCGCTGCCGCTATCACGGCCGTCGGCGTGGAGACGGAAGAGGACGCGGAGCTGCTGCTCGATAAGATTTTGGTTTCGAGCGGAAACAACAGTAGCAGTAATAACCCCAAAGAAATATTTTGCAGAAAAAAACGGTAGCAGGGCGATGGCTAAGGAGTAACAACGGCACTCGCGGTCGACCCCCGTTGCCGTCGGCGTGAGACGCGAGAGAAGATGCGAAGGACGCGGTGGAAATGACCGCTTCTGCTGCTCGATGGAAACTAACATTCTTACCAAGCAGTAGCGACAACTGCATAGAAATATTTTGGAAACAAAAGAGACGCAGCGTCGCATCGGCAGAAAGAAGAGTGTGTGATCCGGTACTCCACCGCTCGCGGAAATCTTTAAGATTATGTAAGGTAATCGACAATCTACAAGAGATACCAGACCATCTTTTACAAACTTTAAGCAACATTTTGGTCCAACCTTAAAAGTTTGCTTGCTCATTACAAAGAGTGATTTCCCTCATTTTGGCGGTAACAGATTTTGATTGCACGCGAAGAAAGTGCCGCGCATTATAAGGGTCGCTCGCTTCGGGGGCGGCAGCTAATATTTCGATAAAAGTGCGTATTCGGTAAGTGGTTCTTTCATTAACTTTAAGCAACATTTTGGTCCAACCTTGAAATTTGGCTGCGAGTGCAACGTACTGATCGCTCATTCTCATTACAAAACAAGTTTAAGATATATGGACCGGCGTCAGTCTGTCTGGCCCGCATCGATACCGTAACGCCGGCTTCAATTAGCGGCGTTCGGGCACGATGCCACTTGGCCGCCGGCTCTGTGTCACTAAACCGCCTTGCACCCGGAATAAACACCCGAAAATGCGAGAGGGCATCTTTCATCGGGATTCGCAAGAATGTTTGTGTCTCACTCCGAGACTAACGGCTCTCGGTTTTACTCGCCGCTCTGTTTTGGGGGGGTTCAGCACGCGAAAACGCGATAAATTAAGAGTGTCCGTTGGAGAGAGAGAGGGGGGGAAGGCGAAACTAGATACAATAAAGCGAGACGAATAAATCAAATGAAGAGAGCTCCGGAAACTGACAATTCAAAAATTAAATAAATAAACTAAAAGCTCAGTTTTTAATGAGGTTGTTTCTGATGGTCACAAATACGTTGAGTGAAATGGAAAAAATGATAGAGACTTTGAATGTCAATTCTGGCTCTCAAAAGATGTCGCTGATTTATCTTTGATTTCTTAATAAGCCAAACAACTTTGGTATCCAACAGATGACGCTGATTTGTCGTCTCTCGTGGCCCAACAGATCAAACAGATACAATTTTGTGTTTTACAAACAGTGAAAACGTCTGCAAAAAGTGGTTTTAAACGAAGTCGAATTAATTCTGAAATCGTTTTCGAATAAACATAAAATTTGTTGGATTTCCGGCCCGATAAGCGAAACGGTGCGGTTCGTACTACTATGTTCGCTGTAAAAAGCGAAAGCGAGCAAAACGAGAAGAGCGTGGTCGAGCAGGAATGGAATTGAACTTTGCAGAATTAAACGGCGACAACATATTTCTATTAAGGTATCGATCGTCAGGGGCGGGAGGCCTGGGGGGTGGAGGGGGGCATTTGCAGATTAAATTGAGCGTAATAACAATCTTTTCGGTTTCTCTGAAAATAACCTTGCTCGTATTAATCTACGGCATCGATTTCCCGTCCCCCCACATGACTGGCATTTTTCAAATTTTATTACGAGAGCGCGAGCTCTAAAGTATCGGAAAGAGGCGAGAAGAGCATAAACAATAATCGGGTAACTAATTTAAGGTGCGTGCCGAGTACTCCTAAAAGCCACATTTTCCCTGTTTGCCCGGATTATTTTGTTTGACGTGAGGGGCGCCCGTTTTCTCTCTCTCACTCTCTCCCTCGTCGGGCTCTCCCCCTTCGGGGACGATTTACCTACGACCCGCGAGGATTTTAAATTCTCCTCGTATAAAGTTTCGCGCGCCCGCTCAAAGAGAACCCGATAAGGCACGCTCCGTCTTAGGAGTTACGTAATACTCTCTGTTAAAGGGGATTATTAGATTTACTATAACTTCGGCTAACTATCTTAACATCTAGATTGTTTACCTCAATATCGCACCTATAATAATGTGGAACTTTAAATTCGCGCGCGAGCTTACCAACTTCTAAACACGTTTCAGCAGTAAGCGACAAGAAAAATGATATATAGTCGAAAGAAAAAGAACTAATTTGTTGCTTTAGAAGGTGGTACACTTAATAGTGTTTCTTAGTCATTACTACCAATTCTAAACTTTCTTTGATTTGCTTTCCTTGATCACTCCTTTGCAGTCTTCGTTCGATACATTCGGTGGCAGCGGTGGGATGAGCGATAAGTTTAACTTAATTCGCTGCGATGATTTTCGCAGGAGTTTTCGCAACGCTAAACGAAGTTACGGCGTTTTTCCGCCGTTTTAATCTCCGCTCGCGTTCTCGCTCTTTTTTTTCCGGAGCGAGCACCCTTAATGAAAATTTCAAAGGCCGCCCTTAAATATTTGATTCGTTGTTTATCTACGTTCCCGATTTTGCACAGGATTTAATTTGCTTAAAAGATGGAGCCGTTGCGTCAACAGAAAGTTTCGAAATAAAATTCGATTCCCGCCCCATCTCTTCCCGCCCTCTCCGCCGCCCGTTCCGCGCGCGCCCTTCCGACCGACTGAAGTATTAACTTGATAAATTTCGCTTATTTATTATTCAAATTATTCTTTGTTCTTCGCTCGTCTTT
This sequence comes from Prosopocoilus inquinatus, assembly GCA_036172665.1. NCBI lineage: Eukaryota > Metazoa > Arthropoda > Insecta > Coleoptera > Lucanidae > Prosopocoilus > Prosopocoilus inquinatus. The sequence goes on from CM069873.1 coordinate 9,841,218, forward strand.
TTCCGCGCCGCCGGAACACGAAACGAACAGACAGTTTATCACGGAAAAAATCGGAAGGAATATTTCAACCTTTTACCTCTTCGTACTTACTTACTTACTTACTTACTTACTTACTTACTTACTTACTTACTTCCTCTAAAGCAAACAATGGAGAGGAAAAATAATTGAAACGGTTAGTGTAAAACTTTTGTTTTTGTATTTTAATAATTCAAAAGTGCATCATCATTCTAATTCGCGGAATTTAACCTGAATTCCGCAGCCGCCGGCCCCGTGTTGAAACTATTCCGTCGAAGCTTCCGCCCGGCAAAAATAAACGTCCTCGCCGACGTCGAGAAGAATTAACAAATTCCTTTTAATGAAATTTTAAAATTCCGCGACTCGTTCCGCGTAAAAGCGTGCGCCGGATTTTCCGCGGTCTTTCGCATCTTCGCCGTTTTGCTCCTCTTTTTCCCTTCCCCCGACCGCCAAGGATCGGACGCGCCAGACGAGGAGATTTTCGCATTACTCCGCCCGGAAAAACTGCGAACAATTTTTCGAAACATCCCGACGAGAGAATTAATTAATTTTACCTAGGATTACGAGAAAAGTAAGTAAGTTCATCTTTCTTTATTTCTCACAGCTCGCTGTTGCATCATAGACAATAGAATAAATTTAGGATGTAATTTAGAGCCTTTCGTCATCCCACCGCTACCACCAAATTGTAACGGATGGAATGCAACATGCCCAGAAATTTCTTTTTCGTTCTTTTACGAAGTAATAATTCTATCACTATCTCGAACAGAAGTAAACACGCCCAATTAAGAACGAAGCCGGTGCACAATTAAACGTTCCCCGCTAACAATCCTTGTAATTAAATCAGCGTCAAGTTGGACAGTTTTCTGAAAGCCTCTTATTTTGGCACAATTCCTATAACTATCCCGGAGTTCTCCTCACAATGGGGCCGTTAGCCGGCGAACTTCGGCCGAAGTTATAATTCCGTTAGTTTGGAGTGCCGTAGATTTGGAGCGGAATGGATTTATGGACGGCGGCCCAGCTCCATCAAGATTACGGCTTGCGTAATTTCTTTGGTCACCTACGACGTTATTAAGACCTCATCTCGCGCGCCGCTGATTTTTCACCGCAACTTCAAAGGGGGTGCAATTTATGAAAGAAGGCGGCGTTCTCTCCGGGGGATGCCGCCTCTCTTGCCTGCCAAGCGTTATTAAACGTAGTGGGTATGTAATTTAACTACGAAATCTAATAAGCCGTCGGCACACGGTGTAATACGCCAAGTATAAAGCGCGCAAGGCGTAACTGAAAATCGGTTTTAACCTAGAAACTCGGCTAAATGCGGTAAAGAATCAAATAAGAGGGAAGTTCCTCCAATTTAAGCTACCTTGAGGCGCCAAAACAGGGAAACGTAGTGACTTCGTCTCGTCGGTGGCAACACTGGTTCCGCCGAGGCCCAGATGTTATTTTGGGGGGGTGAGTTTTGATCAGCGATTTGGTCCGGCTGAGGTCGACGTCTTGACAGACGCCACCATTGTTTGTCGATTCTTCGTCGGCAAGTTTTAATTTGACAGGCCGAGAAGTTCCCGCTGGAACGACGTGAATAATGCAGGCGGAGATGGATACGATGAAAATTTAAAGACCCGGGGGAACGGTCGGGATATACGGGATCGAGATGGATTCGATGATGTAACTGCTATACATAGTCGTTGGAATTAAATTGAAAGCCATCAAAGTAATTCCAGGGTGTTCAAAATAGTCTGGCAAAGACTTAAAGCTACCATCATCTTCTTGGGCCGTTCTCCGAAGACAATCATGGGACGACGGGAGTACCAATAGGTATCAATTTGGGAGCTTATTTCAACTATAAGAGACCATTCACAAACTCGTCCTCGATTTATTTATATTTATAAAGTTTAGAAATTGATTGGCCACCATTTTGATGGCTCAAGATATAGAAGATGATAAATCCTGGTGGAATACGCTCTGTCTATTAAACTATCCTAGATAATAAACGTCGATGCATTTTTCGAGACGCCATTCCCCGTCGTCCTCGCAAACACTCCAGATGCCAAGTTCAGCGAGCGCGCCGCGACGGCAATTTTAATTTATCTTCGCCCCTAATAAAGCACAAGTGGCCGCGCAATGCATACGCGATGAGGTGATTGTGACGTCGGCGGCGTTTAATGAAAAAATAGCTGAAATATGGCCGCCGGAGACGGATGGCGTCGCGGCGCACGAGATATGAATACCGAGAGCTCCGCGCGCGCGAAGACGCGGCGGCTGTTTCGCACGCCATTCTCTTCCCTCCTAATTCGAACGGTCTCCCTTTTTTTTTTTTGATAGATGGCCTTAATATGTTGAGGGAAAAAATGGCGCGCTGCTCGAAGCGTTTCGTCACTCGCTACGTCGCTCGTTATTTATCTCACTTACATATCGTGTCGGATGAGTAATCGGCTGTAACGGAAAAAGGAAAACGCCGAAGACATATGGAGGCAAAAAGAAAAATCGAGAATACAGGGCCGAACTCTTTTAATATGAACACTGATTTCAAATGGTTGGAAATCGGTTATTACTATTTTGCACAAATTCCTGCCAAAAATTGTAAAGGAAGAATGAAAGCAAAAATTACTTTAGGTATGGGGGTTAGTGAAAGTCTACCAATCCCCATACCTAAAGTCATTTTTGCTTTCATTTTTCCTTTACAATTTGATTTGAGTAGATTTGTTCTTGCATCTTTTTCCATAATGAACCTAAGGGTTTGTTGTATTATAATAGCTTACTGTCTGCAGCCAGTTTTTGAGCCAAAGCTCTCGAAAATTGAATGTCTCGTGACCACAGCAACCGGGTTTCGAACACCAAAAAAACTAAACCTAATCTTTTCATGTTGGGGCCTAAATGCTTTTCGGTGGTGCTCACCCATTTTTTTCTCTCTCCAGAAAGCGACTTCGTTTTCCATTCCCCTGCGTGCTTGTAAACTTGTTTCCAGCTTGTATAATTACTCCTCGTCGCGTTGTTTGCATACGCCCTTCTTGCCTCAGTAACTTGACGAAACAAGTAAGTAAGTTGGCGAAGAGGAGGACGAAGGCGAAGGCGAAGAAACTGCCTCCCTCGCTTTTTAATAAGGGCGCGAAGTTCGAGAACAAAGCGGCGTTAACACACATATCTTCCGCCCAACATCGCCCCAGACCTTGTTTACATCAAACAGCGTAATACCTCATTTCTGCGCACGTTTCCCTGCGACGTATTGAAATTCGCAAACCGATGGCAAGCAAATATCTTCAGGGAAATATGATAATATGTTGGCAAGTGTTCGGAGGCGTACGACGACGACTCTGAACTTACTTGTGAAGACATGTTTGTATCATCAAGATCAAGATCTCACCCAAACCAAACGTACATACAACTAAAAATAAAATAAAATCTGAGTTGACTTTATTATCTGTATCTGTACTGTATCAAAATCAAACAGAGCGTTTGTCCCCTTTGAAGTGGCAATTAAAAACTGAGATTGGGGGGAGGAGGGCACGTGCTCGTCAAAAGAATCCTAAATTAGTTCTCGAAATAATTTTTCGGCGCGATCCAGAAATGAGCCGGAATGAATTCAGTTTTAATTACTTACCGGCGGTTTGAAGTTTCTGGGGGGCGGTTATCGGCGGGGATATCTCTACGCTCGCGACGCTGAAAAGGACTCGTCGAAAGTTTCCCCGAAACCGAATCCGTAATGCGAGCGGCCTCCAAAGGTGATTACAAGTTGGAGTCGGAGAGAATTCGCGGAATATTCATTCGGGCGAGACGGCGCGGCGGCGGCGGCGCTATGCAAATGGATCTCCGCGAAAAACACGGCCGCCGCAGCCGCCGGTTTTAATTAAAATATGCTTGTCTTAACAATAACAAAAGTATAATCGCATTATCGGAATTAGCATTCGGACGCCGCGGCGGAAGGGAACTTTTTCGCTTCGTTTTGTGCCACAATGCGCCGCGCCGCCTTTAAACAGACTTACGGTTGGCAGGCTTGATTGATTTCGACGTTGCGCCCGCCAACTTTAATCCCCGCGTTGCCAGTGCACAGAACTGGAACGACGAAAATAGCCGGAACGCGGAAGAGAGACGTGAAAGCAACTTTTCAAACTGATTTTTTAATTTACTTCCTTAAGACCAAATTAATTAACTTACATTGAAATTAAATGAGCGAAAGGAAACATGTATTGGCAAAGGACTTGAATCATCCAAACTGGTGAGGAATTAGCTTCTAATACAAAAAAGGTACAACTAAGATTTCCTTGACTTGAATGAAAAACAGACGATACTACCCTACAATTTAATTAATGAATGTAAGAATGCATGGGGAGCTTGCGAAATCTAGTTGCACAAGTTGACAAGTACACATAGGCGCATTAGCCCCTCACTTCTTGAAGTCGTGCGGTAGCGTCCACAATATCAGATCGTTTCAGGTTGCACGCCTCTCGTCTCTTCTGATAAACCGAGGCCCTTCTGATCTCTACTATTTATCCAGGTTAGTGTCTAGATGGTATATTACATCATTCCTAGTCCAGGATGCGGTTTAAGAACCACAAACCTCATGAATTCAACCCAGTCGACCGGTGGAGACCTTCCCCTTGACCCTCCAACGGGAGCGTTCAATGACCCCAGGACAAACAATCCTTACGATACCAGTTTCTATTGCTGGTATGATGTTTGGGCCCCATGCAAGCCACGATACTAATCGACTAACTTCAGGTTACGCCCATAGGGCCTTTATCTAACAGGATTCACCAGTTAGAAGGGATCCCTCCTCATAAACCTTATGAATTCAACCCAGTCGACCAATGGAGACCTCCCACTTGACCCTCTAACAGGAGCGCTCGGTGACCCCCGGACAAACGATCCCTACGATACCAGTTTCTATTGCTGGTATGATGCTTGGGGTTTTGTGCTCCAGATAAGGCCCATGCAAGCCACGGCACTAATCGACTAATTTGAGGTCACGTCCCCAGAGCCTCTATCAAACAAATTCACCGGTTAGCAGGGATCTCTCTTCATAAACCTCATGAATTCAACCCAGTCGATAGATGGAGACCTCCCACTTGACCCTCCAACGGGAGCGTTCGATGGCCTCCGGACAGACGATCCCTACGATACCAGTTTCTATTGCTGGTATGATATTTGGGCTTTTGTGCTCCAGATAAGACCCCATGCAAGCCACGACACTAATCTACTAACTTCAGGTCACGCCCATAGGGCCTCTATCAAACAAATTCACCGGTTAGCAGGGATCTCTCCTCATAAACCTCATGAATTCAACAACCCAGTCGATAGATGGAGACCTCCCACTTGACCATCCGACGTGATCGTTCGATGGCCCCCGGACAGACGATCCCTACGATACCAGTTTCTATTGTTGGTATGATCTTTGGGCTTTTGTCCTCCAGATAAGGCCCCATGCAAGCCACGACACTAAACGACTAACTTCAGACGGTATCAAATGTAAGTCGGGATCCACCGGTTAGCAAGGATCCGTCCTGCTTGAGCGCGACTTGACAGTAAAAAGTGCCAGAGACTAATCCTGCGCTTGCCATGACTTACTCAACGGAGAAAGGGGTAGTTTCCTGATGGAAATAATTAATTAGCGCCATGGCGAGCCAATTTGTCAACAAATTCCGATCTCTCAACCAAAGTGCACTTAACTTGTGTATTGTCAATGGGCCTGTTGTAGCCAAGTGGACACTGAAAAGTAAACACTGTACATTACATGTGAAATGTTTTACAATGTTGGAAGTTAATTGAGGTTCTTGCTTGCTTGTAAAATATCATAAAACCGTGTGAAACGAATACACCAGTAACGTAGTTTGGGTTCGCAGACGTAGACAGGTTGACTCGAAATACTACAATGAATCTTTTAAACGATAGCAACGCATTTCGGACGACCTGTGATGGTTCGAAGAAACTCCTAAGAGAATCCTTAATTAAGAAAAGCCGAAACCAAATGAAAACGTCCATTAAATCGGCAAAACCGAGCGCCATCCAACGGGATTAAATTCCCTGCGAACCAGCGAAGCAGCAGTCGGGTTGGGTGTTCCTCTAATGAAATCGATCGGGCCAGGTGTTATCGACGCCGCGTAGTTTTCTAAACAACGTTATCATTGCATGCACAGACCCCATTATCGCCGCCCGCCGGTGACTCACTCCGATCTCGTTTCACCTAACCTAGCCCAACATCGGTGGTCATTTAGGAGGGCGTCCGCCCCGCCGCGCCGCCCGACCGCCGACAGCACAATGCGAAACTACCCTGTGAATACGTGCCGTTCGAGGAAACGTAAATACAATTAGCACACTGTGATCAGCGCCAAAGCCCAGGCTACAAGGGATTCGTTTTTGGAAAGAGTTTCCAATTACATCAACGGACGGAAACTGGGGTAAATACACAAGGGTACATTTCTAATCCGAATAACAACATTGAAGTTTTGATTGATTTTAGTATACTAAATACAAAACCAAAATGTTTCTTTCAAATTAAATAAAAATGAAAATCGTCTGGGGTTGTTGGAAGGTATACTAATCTCCAAAAATTACGTCAGCAAACAAGTCAATTCGGTCACGCAGCGTCCTCTTCGTCTGTAGGTATACTATTTTATGACGCGGAGTACATTTGTTTCTGCATTATTTTTATCCGTTGGTATGTATACCTCAGAGCGACAGTGGTACGAAATGAGATACATGAGTGCAACTAAAACAGACAACAGCGGAACATCGTAGATCAAGGTTGTTCCGTCCGGTGCAAAACGACGCCGGTCGTCCAACTCTAACTTTATAAATTACTCAGACGTCGCGTTAGTGGTGCACTCTAGCAGAGGTATTTCAGCGGAACTATTTTAGAAACAGAACTGCCGCGCTGCGCCGCGCCGTGCCGTCAACGGAGACGGGATTTTCGAGAAAATAAATATGTCGGCCGGCACGCAATCGGTGTATATCATTTCGCGCAATCATAAATCACCGCCCTCTTTCCACGAGAATAAACAAGTGCAAACATCCGACGACGACCAGGACGACGTCCCTTAAAAGAATTAAAAGCAGGGCAGGCCGCAGCAGAGGACGAGGAGGAGGTAGAAGAAAAATGACGTAATCCGTCTGCTGGCGGCGGCAAACGGTGAACACTGCAAATTACGCCGCAACTTTAGAACTAATGCAGTAGCTCGTAAAAATTCCATTTGTGTAACTACCACCTCCGCACAGAAAAGAGTGGGTCCGCCCCCGCCCGCCCCTCGCCCCCCCGTTTTCACAGGAAGCCTTTAGTTACCTGTCATTTTCGTAATCCATCATTCCGCGTGTTCTTTCTTTCTAATGCGGCCGTCATCCGCAGCCAGAAAAAATTCCCCCCAGAAATTACGTCGAATTTATTCCGCCGGGAATAAATTAGATTTTAATAGCACGATGGAACAAAAGAACCACCAAAAAAAAAAAACTTAATGAACACTTTACTATCCCAAACGAATGAAATCGAAATATTTGCAGTACTAATTGATTACTTGACGGAAGGTTACGGTGTATCGTACCGACGCGAAATGTTGGATTATTTTCCTTTAATGTAATAGAATAGGAGTTAGTGGGTGACATAATTTTTGAAGTAAAGTGTACTTGGGACGGCGAAGCCTGGGCGGGAGTGTATCTGACGTTGACGCTCTAAATCTAAGCCGAAGTCGACGGGCCCGCTCCCTGCAGGTGACTGCGACTATAAAGGGAAATTCCGAAGACAAATCTATGCAATTTCGCGCTGATATTTCTTATAGCGCCGCGGCGCTCGAAATCGATATCCGCCGCACTTACGAAACGCTTGCGACCCGATGCATAAGATTTAGTACCGTCCGCCGCCGCCTCCTTCTGCGCCCGAACTTTCCGGAATGTACTTCTCGGGTCATATATTCAACACTTGACGAAACCGGGTTCCATTTCGCAGGCTTTCAGAGCCATTTTTCTTCTTATTTGGAAGATTTGGACCTTGCCGACCTGACACGGCGACACCTCCCAGCCCGCCCAATATTTGAAGTTCTAAAATAGTTCTAAACGTATTTTTTGCGTTGTATGCGAGCTCTTACGCTATTGTTTTTTGTTTTTTTTGTTTGAACGATCGAAATGGAGAAACCGTGTCGAATTACGAATATCCCGGATCCTCGGACTGAAAAGCGCCGCTTCTAAGTGAGCTATCGCTTGTCGTTTAAGACCTCGGCGCGGCGCGGTGTAGAGAAAGGCGCCGGATAGATCTAATTTACGCCGGCTTACGACGCTTCTTCGTGCGCTAAGCGGTAATGGGATAATTCGACGCCGGCCGTCGCATTTCGACTTATTTAATTCTTTTGTATCGCCGTGTCCTCCGGCTCAACGCAGAAAGAACGCCGAAATCCGACGTGAAAGCGGTCGCATCCAGGCCGGGCGGGCATTATCCTAACTGAAAACGCGAGGGGAGGCGACGGCGGGAGGCGAAGAGGTCGCCACCATTTCGCACGTCTTCCGTCGGAATTTATTCGGCTCGTATAAAAGAAGCGACGATTCCGAGGAAATATATCAGCCGTGCGTCCGACAATAAGGAGAATAATATTGGACTCGGGCCGCCATAAAACGGCCGACCCTCGAACTCGAATTAAACTCGAACGTGAATGTATAATGCAAAATGCGGCCCATTTGCGACGATTGTACCTTAAATACAGGGCCATGATTTATTAAGGGAAAAGGGACGAGAAAGGGTAGGGTCATGTCTGTCTCTCGATCTCTCTCGCTCCCTCCGTCTCCCATTCTGTTATTTTTTTATAGCGATTACGTCACACTCCCGAGAATTTGTGTCTTATTTAACTCGATTTAGCACGACTACCCTTCCTCAACCCCCCCAAAAAGATCTCGCAGAAATTACCGTAGCAGAGGGGACAGCTTTACAACTTTATCTTCTATTTGTACGAACATATAGAGATGATTTAGAACATGTTTCACCATTTGAAATAATACATTCATAACCAGTGTGGTAGAGCTTAATTGTGATTAGGGTTTTACCTCAATCAAGAGGTGAAGGTCATGATATACTTATTTGTGTTTAAGGAACAAATTAACCCTTGAACGCTTATATCGGATATATTCGTCATGGTCAATTGTATACCATTTTGATTATGACGGATATAATCGCCGCATAAAAATTCGTCTCGGGTGATGACGGGTATTATCGCCTGCAGTGAGGCGATAATATGATGAATATATGTATACGCTTGCTTGAGCCAGCAAGATACGCATTTTGTACAAATGAACGCGGCGTTCAGCCAGCAAGGTACGCATTCTGTACAAATGAGCGCGGTGTTCAAGGGGTTGAAAACCAGGTTCTACTGGATAGATTTGTTGTAAGATGTCATGAGTAAATTTCTGTGGGTTGGATGGGGTTGTGGAAAGGGGAATTTAAACAAAAAAGAGTCTACGGATATGATTCAGATCTTAGCGTTATCAAAATGTAAATGTCATCATGTAAATTAGCTCTGTCATTTAATTTTCACATCAAAATCTTACAGGCTGATGGTGGAAAATGCAAATTTGTAATGTTGAGCGCGTTGGAGTCGGAAGGGTGCGAGGGGCTACTACCCCTCGTCGTAATAATCGTCTGGCGGCGCGTCCACACGCATGTACAATACCCGTTTACGATGGGGAACGCGTTAATTAATGAAGTCCGTAGTCAGAATCGCCCAAGAAAATTGTTTTATGCAAGTTTAGCCGCAAGCCGGGGCCCGGAAGGAACCGCATCCCTCGTAAAGCACATCGGATACCTTCACACGCGGAAAATTAATTAATTGCGACTTAGTACGGCGCGCGGCGCAAGATAATTAAATTGGGGGGCGCGTTCAGAAACAATTTTAACGCGCGCCTAATTGTATATATTAATCCCGAGGAATTTGCCGCCGGAAACTTTGAAGGTCGGTCGCTTCGACGTTGACGGGACGAAAATATTTCCGGTCGGTCGGGGAACGTCGCGGCGTAATTTGCTTAATTCTTTTCCGGAGGACTCGGACGGACGCGATTTCGTCGTAATTTCGTTCTGGACGGATCGGGGGAAAGGCGGCGAAACTTTCCAGATATTTAATTTCTGCGCCGAGACGTGGGTCCTAGACCGTGATAAAGTTCTCATTCACGTCCGTCAGGCGAGATATAAGCTCTTCCCGGAAAAATAATAACTTTTCCAGTTACTCCGGGGGGATTTGCCGGAGGCGCACCGTGCGGCGCGGTAGTCGGGTCGGTACGGACGTGACGTGCCAACCACAATGCGTCTAAATTATCACGTAGACCTGCGAAACTAACTGTGTGGCACTCTATTTTCGCTCGCAAGAACCTTCAGCTCCACATCATTTCTATATTACGTGTTCTTTCTGATTTCGGTGTTTTAATTAGACGGTCATAGAACTCCTTCCTGGAAACTAGATTTTATTAGCGGAGCTCTACCCTCTTGCATTTAATGGAAATTAAAATTTCCAAGGGCCCCGGTTATTATTATATCGCGTGCTCTCGTCGTCGGCGGCGGCGCAACCGCCGGAGCGAACCAGGACGGCGGCGGTCTACATTCAGCCGGAAACCCAATTAAACTTCCCGGCTCGAAACTCTCTCGTATACGTCTCTCCTGATCGACGTCGACCGCATTTCAACTGCACTCCAAAACAATTTCGATTAAATTTTTCGAGGAGGCTCTTTCTTTTGCTTGTCAGCGGAGGTGTCAACGGGGCCGGGCTGTCCGCGTCGTTCTGGTATTTTTACGTCGGGACGCGCAATAAAGCGCCCGCCGATACTTGCCAACGTAAAACATCTGCCGCAATAAACCGAAGACAGGAAACTAACTCCGAACTGAGAGACCGTAATAACTCAACCTGGTTTCCGGGCAGACATTAAGAAGAAAGAAAAATGAAACAGAAGTCTTTTACCGGACTCTACACTGTAGCTATTAAAGTACAGAAATGGTGGACCAGCACAACATTCTCGAATATAATAAAAGGACGCTATTTTTAGTACATCACGCCGCGCGAATGTAAGTAGAAAATTGTCACGTTAAATTTTTAGGGAAAAATTCACAATTTAAAGAAATATACACGTCAGAAATAATTTAGAACACTTGAAAATTATGTCTAATCGCATTTCGAAACCTCACGAAACCAAAGAGTCAGCAAAGATTTGGCACTGATTACAGAATAAAGTCGTAGTGTTCTTTTTTTTTTAAACAACGCAGCTTTAACCATAACGGAACCCAGGTAAGCGCGTAGACATCAACAAATATTTATACAAGTGTGCAATACAATGTAAACACAACTGGTATAAATAATCCGAGACTTTAGGAAATCGGAAATTCGCTTCGAAAATCCGTCGCGGCCTTTCATCGAACGACGGACGTCGTTACGTTGCCATCCCAGGACAAAAAATCTACGCAACGCGTCGACATGAACCACCTCGCAGTCAAGACATTTCTGCAACCTTAAGTCGTCTAGTCCTGAACGCCCCGAAACGGATCCCTTTAACACGTCCACCCGTAACTTATTCGATCCAAGAAGGCCACTCTACCTGCAACGAGGACCAAAAGAAATCCCCAGTCTAACGAACCCCCAAATCCGAATTAGTGACTAAATTAATTCCAAACAACAAGGACACATAGGTACACTTTTGTATCAGATTGTTTTAAGCTCTGCCTATGCCCCTAAAACCCTCGACGTCAATACAATCATGGTGTGATGATGATCTGCATGGTTAGGCCCGCATTTCTTTATCAACCCGACTCCGACGCTCTCTGAATCTGACCCTAACGTCGCGTCGCCAACATCGTCACCGCTTACAGCAAGCACATCAGTACGATACCGGAAGTACCGACGCGACGCTTTGATACGCTACGCTTCCGATCGTTTAGCCTTTGCTTAAAAATTATCTGGGATTTTTGGGTGAGGGATGGAAAGCATCGTAGCGTAGATACAGAAGAATCCAGGGTGTAGAACGGTACAGTCTGGCCACAGATAGATTAAATACTTAATTTAACTTGAAGGCTTCCGCGGCCGTCTTCCATGGTTGAATTCCTGGCTTCCGGTTGGAACCGCGTCTCTCAGATTTCTTCTACTGCCGACGTTTCGTTCTCCATTGCAGAAGAACTGACTCAGGGCTGCCGCTGCTGGTGCTTCTTGTAAGTCGTTGATACTGAGTTGGTATGTCCGTTGTCGTGGCGGTCGGTGGGGACAGCGGAGTGGAACGGTGGGCGGGGATTGCTCTGTTGGTGCGTGACGGGTCGTTAATGAGACGTTCCCATGGATTGTGAAGGTAGTACTTGTTAGTATGCCTTTTCTCAAGTCAATTTCTGGAGAAAATGATTTCTTGCATGTGTCAGTACGGTTACGGTCCTATTTCGGTCAGGTTCAGTGAACGGAGCCCCTTTGATATTTTGAAATTGACGGCACTTTTGTGTCGGGATCAAAATATGGAAACGCCTTTCTCGTCCTACGTCCATCCTGCCAATCAAGGTTGGGTGTAGGTCAGAACTCATCACCACTCATTGAATATAGTTCATGTCTACACTACCTTGTTTTGGCACATCCCTACACAGGCGTCCTGTCTGAATAAAAGAGATTCTTCATACTAGTATCACAACGTGCTTGAATGTTTAATTTAGTATCCTTCATGTCATTCATGTCATACCATGGAGGTATCGACCACAATTTAGTTTCGTGTCAATATCGTCATGGTCACACACATGGTCAGACACAATTATATCAACAAAGAAAAGTCTTCACTATCATTTACGATCAAATTATTTTGGGGGTGGAACGCAAATTACTCGAGTTCTAAATTTCGCTTTTTGTCAAAAAAAAAAAAAAAAATTAACGGAACACAGACGTGCCCCGACCGTAACCGCGCTAATCAAAATGGCTTCGGTCGGAAAGGTTCGCGGGAAAAAAGAGCGCCCCGAAAGAACTTAATTAACGGCCGGCGCAACACAAGAAAACACGGAATATAAATTAGAATATTAGCTCTCTCCAAAACACAACATAAATATTCATGGGCCGTTTGAAGTTATGGAAAAAGCAGCCCCCTAATTTAGATATTGATATAATAAAATCATGAATTTCTGATAGGACGTGATGTAAATTGGGTCGTAAATTTGATCGAGTTTGTTCTCGGGGGCGGGGGCAGGTCATACTCTCTCGTTCCCGTCGCCCCTCCCCCCTCCTCACCATGGTGCAGCTGCGTCGCGAACTTACTTGGCTGTGGATGTGTGTGTGTGTTTTAATCAAGCTTTCGCCGTTTTTAGGAGGTCGAAACACACAGGGCGACGTAAACTCGATAAGATATGGATCTAACGTGCGCCGAAAGGGCGGTAAAGTTTGTTGTTGTGTGCGGTGGAAAATTTAATTCGCAACCCTTATTTACATCCGAGGGTGTTTCCAGTTTTCCTTCCTTAACGTCGTCAATTTTGTATGCATTATGTTAGGTCAATAGAGTCGCACATTCGAAATTTCAACGGCGCGGCGCGACGGCGAGGGTTGAAATAACCTATGAGGGAGGAATCACATTTTGTGCAGCGGAGCATTGCTCTAATGAGATTTCGATCCCCTCGCTCTTTTGTCTTCGCGACGAACGTATCCAGCTGAAATTACACTCTCTTAATTTCGGCCAATTGAAAATGCAAACGTCCATACCAGCGACCGAAGAAACGGTAAGCAAAGATTTGCCCTGAAAGAAACTTGCGATGCAAATAATGGAACGCCTTTTCGGGTCTCAATGCATATAAAGAACGCATTAGGTTAAGGTCTCGCCTTGGTTGCCGGATTAGGGGGCCCCGGCTGTCCCTCAGGAGCTCTGCGGGAGTGCGCCAGAGTTACGACTGCGCCGGGAATACGGCCGAACTTGGATGTAATATTTCCACGGGCAACTTCCGAAACGCTCGGGTACACGGGAAACTCAACAATTGCGTTTTTCTTTTGTGTGCAGGAGCAACCGGCGCTTCCAGATAATTCGTAACGAGCGCGCTTGTACTACACCACCGGCGGAAATGTATTCAATGCGGTCGTTTCTTGTCTGCCGCTTGAAGAAGTAGTCACGCCAGAAAACCAAAAAAACGCAAAAAGGTTCCTCATCATATCGCTGGTCTAAAACAACGACAATTAACAGTTTCAGGATCACAGGTAAAATAAAGGCTTTTTGATGTGTTGGCTTTTTTTGTAGTGGCTTTGTTGTGACTTGTATCACCACTCCTATTTTATTTAATACATGACATCTGATAAGAAGGTGTCGCGTTACGATGACGTGTTCTTTATGTTTGCAGAAACATGCCGGCGCGGCGGCGCAAGTCTAAATGAAAGCTTTGTCATAAACCGAGTTCGGCGATATTATGGTAGGTCAATTAAGTAGTTAATTTAAGATTTGTTCGAGTCATCAAGTATTTACCAAAGCTTGATCATCATTAATGCGACAACCGACTGCAGCTTCTGCATTGCAGAATTAAAGGACATTATTTCTAAAGAAACAAATTCGATGAAAGCACTTAAACTGCATCTCCTGCATTGAAGAAGTAGAGCACGACGACGACTAAGTACACACAGTTTCAGAGAGCGGTGGTCGTGCATCGAGGGAGCGCATTATATGCAAGAGAACGTTCCCTAGAACGTCCTTTTGGCCCCCGCCGACTATCGTCGTCGTAAGCCCGCTTCGTCCTCGTCCTTTTTTTTTTCTTGCAAAGGAAGCGCTTAAAATTCACTTAGACGTTTTACGGCCGTTTAAGGAGCGCTGCTAGCGGCCGAAGGCTCGCTCTTTATCGACGTTTCGCGGCCCAATAAACATGCCGAATTATTGATCACGGCGGGCCGTGGACCAACCCGAAATGAACTCTACGTGCGCCAGTAAACAAATCACGCTGATATTATCGCTTGGATTTATGTTGTGCTCGGTGCACGAAATCTGTTTGCGTACGGCGGCGGCGGTTTATTAATAACAAATAATAGTCCGAACCTGGGAAAGGGAAAAATTCATTACCCGAGTGGTTGGAGGACAAAGCTAGTATAAGGGAAGTTGTTTCATACAATACCCGACGGATTCGATATTTGTCGCATGGGTCTCAGGTCTACGTCACTCGTCTAAGATGAAGCTCCATTTAAAATCATCGTAATAGTTGCGTTGTTATGGTAACGCCACAGACTGTGCATGCGCCGTGGATCGTGACCAATTGAAATCGCCGTAGTATGGTCTGAGGTCACCAGAGATCGAACAGGGACACCCTTACCAGCGTGACCAGACATTTTGCATGTAAATTCTAACGGATGAGGTAACTTCTCATATACGAACTTTGGTTGGAGGACGCACTTATCTCATAACTTAAACAATTCTTCTGTTGCTGCCGCCCCCCCCCCCCCACACACACACACAATTAATGGTGGTGGATGCGCCGTTGCCCCCGAATTCGAAAATCTATATTTACCTTAAACAAATTAAAACTACCGGAGTGATCTTGTCGTGTTAGGCAAACATGCGACGTCGATTTAACCTAACTACCCCCTTAACGTCATGGAATTAAGCGGAAGATTTGGCATTACCATTCGAAGCGGATTAACCGTAAGCACACACATAAATTGTTTGCATTTCATTTCGCCGGTTTTACGGCATCGATAATTGGATGCGGCGGCATCATTACCGTCGTCGTCGAAGACGTCGTACGTGTGCGTCGTCCGGACGGCTTCCGGCTCCGAACGCCGCGCCGCGCACACGATGATCGTAAAAAACGTCTCGTCTGGCAGATAGAGGGCGGATTATTTATGTTACGTATGCGGGGTTACGACGGGGAGGGCCGTAAAACCTAAGTACTTCATCCCTAAGATACATTGCAGGTGTTCACGCAACTTGGGGTAACTTGCATATACAGGCAGGCAAACATGCCAATCCACTTAACTGTCTCGTATATATAAAAATTGTTTCCACCTCTATGTGTCTTCTTCTTCTTCATCATCTGCTCTCCTCCTAGAGCTCACTCTAAGATACCATACCATACCATATCGCCATGAACGGAACTTTTACGGGCGTTAATAAATTTGTTACAAAATAACGTTTGAAAACAACCAATCAAATGTTTACTGCGCTACTTGTAGTTATATAAGACAGACGACCATCATGAATAGAACGATTTTAGAATACCTGCTTTTTAAAGGATCAGTTTCGGGTTGGATGGGAATGGGAATGGGAACGGGATAATAAGCTAAGGGTTTTATTGGGAGTGACACACACACGCGCCCCTATCACCTCCCCCCCTCCCCTCCATGAAAAACACGGCCGTCAGACGCGTGCCTTGTCAAGGTGATGGAGCACCCCCAGTCACAACCAATACCATCGACCCCTCGACGTCGAACGAAATTATAAACACCCGGGGCGTCGGCGCCGGGACGCAAAACTTACACCGCCCCCCGTTTTTTTTATTTTTACGGCGATTGTTTGTTCTCGACGCAATTTTACATCTTCATCCGAATGAACAAGCGAATAAAACTCGTGGAGGGTTTTACAGTCGCGGGAAATGGCGGAGAGGTTTGCACCGCCGGGCCATTGCCGACTTCCGATTCTACGGCACTTCACGGCCGTCGTCGTCGTCGCCGTCGTCGTAAAGCTGCACTTGGATGGCGGGTAATCCGAGGTTTGGTAAATCTGCGAAACCAATTGGAGCCTTTACGGCCGATGCGGTCGTGTTTACCGCGAGGGCGCGTCGTAAACCGGCCGTCTCTTAATCAATGTGATACATTTTAATCCGGACCTGAGGAGAACTCGTGTGTATCGTACGTGATCCTTTCACCCTCGATATTTTCACAGGAAAAATCACTGTAGCTGCTCATCGTTATTGATAGATGCAATTCGAATGATCGAACTGACTGAATAAAATTACATAAGTTACATCCTGACGTCACTCAGAAAACGGAATGTCCTGTTTTTATAACAGTCGGAGATATTAAAATTAATTTAATTAATTAAGTCCAGGTGCTGTAAGGATTCGAATTTTCGAGTACTCACAAATAAATCGTAATTTGATAATGGGTACAGAACATGTGCAAGGTCAGCCTTGAAGTATAACATGCGTCGGCGACACGAAAAACAAAGTCGTTATTGTTTGCAAGCCTGTATTTTGCAATCGCAGGGAAAATTTTCCTTGGGTTTGCGATGCAATCGTAGATGAGAAGACCAGCAGAGTATTTGTCAAAGGAAGTAACGGCGGCATATAAAATTTTTAACTGGCAGGGTTCGAAGCCGTTGTTACACATGGTAATAATGGAGAAGCGATACAAAACCTGTGCTTGCTGCTAAGTATTAATAAAAGGAGGAGACGAGTGAGTTTTATTACTCTCAACGTCTCTGCCCAATAAACCTGACGCGATAAATTCCAGCGGTTTTAAAACTTTTCGAATTTATTAACATCATTAAAGAGCTTGAGGCCTGGAAGTTAGGTGCAACGCGCAGACACGGAATTAAAAAATTGTTTGATATATCAAGACACGTCGGGCGCAGCGTGTCTTTCCGTCGGCGTTTTATTGCGGCCGCCCCCCGCGGCGTCCGCGTCTCGGTGTCGCTATGAATCAATGCGGGTCCATTATGCCCCTGCCTCTTCTCCATTGCGCCTCATTGATTTTGCAATTCCTGTCCGGAGTTTAGGCGGCTTCGATGTGCGCCCGCCTCAATCCTATCGGGTTTACCGCAGCCCGAACAATATCCAACTTACAATACATTACTTATGAATAAATTTCACGTCCTCCTCCTCTTCGCCTGTGCAACCGACGCCGACGCCGCCGCGCCGTTTCGCGTAATGCGAATTTATATCCGCCCTGAATTTTACGTGCGGTTGCCCGCCCTCCACCATCCACGGTCTTCCATTGCAACCGAAATCTCACTTTTTATTTTGCCCTAGCTATTCTCAATTCCTGGTAAACGAAATTAACCAAATGGTTAATTTTTTCGAGACACATTCTTCCTAGTAGCCGAGTCGTTAAATTCTCTTAGATCTCCCACCAATCTGAAGGGCGTTGCCGCTGGCGCCAGGCATAGAACGTTTTGAATTTTTGCTTTGCCGCAGCTATTCTCAATTTCCAGTAAACGAAATTAACCAAATGGTTAATTTTTGAAATACATTCTGCTTCCTACTAGCCGAGTCCTAAAAATTCCCTTAGATCTCCCACCAATCTGAGGGGCATTGACGCTGGCGCCGGGCATAGAACGCCAATTGCCGCTATTCCAATTTCAATCGCACGGACGCTTAGGGTTAGTTTTACAACCCTGCAGGGATAGTTTCGTCTTGGATTTTCTAGACTAAAAATTTAAAAAAAGGAATGACTAGCGGTCGTACACCTTCTACCTTAGCCCAGCACAAGCAGGCGGTAAGATTTATACGGTGATTTTCCGTATGCAAATCTGGTTTTTCGGGCGTCGCGATAAAAAATTGAACGTCGTCGAATCCGACGGTACTCGGCGAAGTAATGTAATTGGTCCTTAATGCCGCCGGGACGTTACAGTTACATTTCGCCTAATTAAAATATAGCAAATCCGGACGGAATCTCCTCCTTGTAATTCACTTATGCGTGTCATCCGGGCCCATTTATAAATTACAAGCGGCCGGAGAGTTTTAAGTGCTCCTCCTGCGATGCCTTTGAATCCTTTGGCTCGCCGGGCGTTCGGCGTATCGACGCTGACGACGGCGGCGCGGCGCGCTCGCTTCAGACATCTCGTATTAATCGAAATTAATTATTTAATAAAGGATGTTTAAATTGGCGAACCGGAGGCTCCCGCACTCAGGATTCCTCTAGTTTTGAGAGCACGCCTTTACAATACTGAAGCGAAGCGGAAATTTCGATTAAGTAATTTCCAATGACGTCATTTCATTTCATTTCAATGCAGATATCTTCACCTTAGGACTTTGCGCTGGAGTAATCAAAATTTCAGAAAGTGCTTAAACCTTGAGCGTATCATTTTTCGTTTATGTGCATGCAGTCCTCAACGTCTTCCCTCTTTTTCCGGCGCGTTTATATCACACTTAGCGCGCGCGCGCGCATGCACGATGCAAATTTAATGCACAGCGGCGCTGCTTTTTATTTTGCAATCATAAACACATGAAGCGCACCGAATTTTATGCTTAACACCATTTGCGGCTGCCGAAACACATTATTAATGCCAGAGCCAGCCCGAAAACTAAATCAAAAATGATGATGGCCTGGCTGCGCGAAATAGAGGAGCAACCGCGATTTATTTCCTGCTGCATAACCGGAAGTTGTCAATAGTCACGAGACATCAGAAGTGGGATCATTGTCATTGTCTTTCCAAAATGGCACGCCAGTGAGTTTTCCGTGTCAACTATTAACGTTCGTGACAAACCGGTGCACTTTCACCCAGTGACGTCACTCATTGACGGCGAAGCCATTCAGCAACGGGTGGGAGAGAGAGAAGGAGTTGTGAGTGTGAGCAAGCGAGAGTGCAGAGGCGTCGTGTCCGTCTTTAATAACTTCGATTTTATTACGGCGTTATTTAGAGGCGTGCACGTAACCTCCGGCGGTGTGCGAACGACCCAATTAAGAGATATAATGGATTTTAACGACTCTCACGTATAGCGACGGGTGAAAGTCATGCGACGCGAGCTCTGCAGCTCACTTTTTATGTTTATGAATTCATTATGAAGTTTTAAAATAATCTCGAGTTAGTTTGAGGTAAAGGGACAGGCGACGACCGACAAACTTAGAAAGTGATAGGAAACGAGCCTCAAGAACACAATCAAAACAAGCAAGTTTTTTTTTGCAAAAATACAAAAAAATCTCTATTTCTATTAATTAATGTTGATAAAGGAGAATGCGCTTTTTTTTCTTTGGGGGGGGGGGGAGGCGTTACCAATCTTTTAATGATGCATCCCACCGCTGCCATCATTTCTTGTACATTATTTATTACACAGAGAAAAATAATTACAATTGCGGCCATAAAGCAGCTTTTTGTCGAAGGCATCAAAAGGCGATCGACTATTTAACGAATTCAATAAACAAATTGTCCACTTTTGCGTTAAAAACAAAATAAGAGCGACTGTACATCTTCCAGTGCATCCTGGATGTGCATCAATCAAGAATTTCTTTAGAAAATCGAAAAAATTTATTATCATTTATTATCTCCTCACAAACGAAATTATTGCTGTTAACGAAAACTGTACTAAACAAAAAAAAAACCTATTTGTCGGATATTAAAGGCTTGCAGATCAGAATTGCGCATCTCAGTGGTGATGGCCTGGGCAACAGCACTTGCTCAGGCAACTAGACCTTTACGAGGTCTTTACGAAGTGCTTGGCGGATATTTCAGGCTTACAGAAAAGTATTGTCCAGCTCAGTGGGGATGGTGTGGGCGAGATTACTGCTCAGACCTTGGAACTTTACGAGCGAAGTCTTTGTAAAAATTTTGGAAGAAACGGATGAAGCATTTTGGATATGTACACCTTAATGAATGGCCCATTCGACACAGAACAATTCAAAAAAGGTGCAAATTGAGAGGCCAGATGCGGGGGGAGGTTGAAAAAATCGCTGAACACAACAATAATCAAAGAAAACAATAATAATATGCATGAACCTGAGTCTGCATAACTCTGAGCGAGTCCTCGTCACGTGTCTTTCATTAGCCAGACGTCCAGCATAGTAATAAAACAAAAGCAGTCTCAAACCTGAGCCCTTGGGAAGTGAAGGCAAGAGGAATTGCTTGCTGCAGGATTCAAGACAGTCGCCCTTCGTTACTATTGATTGAAGAATCGGTGCTGTTGGGCTCGAAACTATTGATTTTAGAGCAAGTTGACCTTGGTACTACTGGTTTTAAGGCACGGGGTGGTTCGACTCGGAAATATTCCCTTTTAAGTTGGCCAACGGAACTAGTTGCTTCGTAGCATGGATTTGCTGGCAGTGGAATTACTGGCATTAGGTTAACGGTCTGTTGGTTTCGAAACTTTTTGCTCCAAAATAACTCGAGGAACGATTGCGCTGGTTTCGGAAGCGTTTGCTTTAGTCGTGAAGAAGAAATTGTTGATTTTGTCGACGCTACAGTACTTTCGGCAAGAAAAATAATCTGCCTCAATCAACTCGTTGGGAAAAATGTCGATGGGAGAGTGAAAAAGGACGTATGCCAACCTTACCTTGACACTCCAAAAGCAGCAAAAATTCCCAAAGTTGTACAGTAAAATTAAAGTTGAGCAAAACAACCAGGACCCTCATAGAATCATCATTATCGCCGAGTGTGCGACCGGAAAAAGTCCGTCCACGTTACGAAAAAGGTCCCAAAAAGGATTGTCATGTCATCATCCCAATATTATTTTTGCTCTACTGGTTAACAAAATAAGGTGTCTCAATGTCTTCTTCAAAGGTAATGTAAAGCCAGGTGCTCACGCAAACTATAATTTCAGGGCTTATGAAACAAATAAATGTACTATAAAGAAGAAAATGGAAATTGACACAACTAGGGGTTATCAAGTGCACCAGAGTTAGCCCATCCAGGGGCCACCTGCCATGATGTGATCTGTTACTTCAAAGGTGTGTAGGTTGAGGTACCAACCATGTAAATTGAGGCATCAACCACAGAAACTTTTCTTGCTTTTACGACCACCTCTCGAGAATCATAAATCCAGAATAGTTCGTAAACCGTAAAATTAACCATCCAAAAGCGAGTGGGCCCAGAGTTTCCGAATGGATCCCTGGCGGGTGGAAATTAAATGTGAAGGGCTCCTCATAATCAGATATAGGTGCATGATGTACAGTGAGATTTTGAAACGATCTGGTGAGGACAAGGGTCTCTCAAAAAAGGAATCCTTGCCTTTCACCAACCAACGACTCTCATCCAAACGCAACAAATCGCGGTCGTGCCACCACAACAAAAACGCACTCGCTCTTGAATTATAGCGGACGCGTTTTCATTAATTACCGTTTATTTGCAATTATCTGCGCGCAGGTATCATAATTTATGGACCCCCGGAGCCCAATAAAATAATTATTTGCGCAATAGCTGCGGCGATAATTGAATTTAATCTCTTTGGGCACGCTGATTGTGCTGCGGAAAGGGGATTTGATGTAGCACAAGTGTAAATTATTTAAAAAAAAATCCTCCATCATCTTCAGGGTTTAGTGAAGCCGTGATCGAACACTTAGTTTTTTTTTTGTGTGTGTGCGACATCCTTCTATTTCTATTTGTTTTTGTTTTTACTTTCCTAATCGTCTTCAGACCAGCCCAACCCAGGCTGTATTTTTGTTTTTGGAAAAATTTTGTGTGCCTTTCTCGCTACTGGATTACCATCCTCAACATAAAATCCCGTTCCCTCTCTGTATATTTTTACGTCATTATGACGTAATTATCTCACGTACCTACATTCTGACTTGCTTGTGTTGTTAACGCCGCCGTTCCACGTTCCGCGCGCCTCAGATTATAATTGCGCCGGCATTTGTTTTAACATGAAGCAGCCGTTGTCTTTGTCTTCTCGGCTTTGATATATTATGCATGCGTGTGTGTGCTAAGGTGAAATATGTTGCAAACATGCTTAAATGCGGCCGCCTCGTGCACAAATGCTAATGGGAAGTCGGTGTTGGTATTTTGCGGCGGCGTAATCTCGCCGAGGCTCCTCGCACAGAGAAATACGGGAATAAATGGCGGCGGCAGGCAGAAAGAGATGGAAGGGGGAGGGGGGAGGAAATTAAATCGCATGTGTGACGTCACGGTGTATACGTTTAGTCCTTGACGTAAATTAATTCAAATGAAGAAGCAAAGGTGGATGCGCCGGAGGAATTTTAATAAAACATTAGAATCCTGCTTATTTAATAATAAGGATCTCTAGGATAAGAATTACCAAGCACGAATGGCGGGGACTTCCCTGGACGAGAAATAATTCTTCTTCTCTCTAGGTTATAAACGAACAAATCTTAAAGCAGGAAATGACTGGCTGGATGAATTACGAACAGCGAAGACCAGGTTCAAATCTCTCTTCAAGCTATTCTAAGTGCAGGCTATCCTAGGCACGGATTTTCCTAGGTACGGACTATCCTAGGTATGAGCAAATTTTACAACAGAAAATGATAGGGGGACGAAAAAATTCTTCTCGTCTTCAAGGTGATATCCTAACAGGATAAATCTTAGACACACGAAGGCTGGATGCATCACGATCGCCAAAGACCAGATCAAATCTCTGTCCGGACGAGACAACAAATTCTTGTTTTCAATATCTGGATCCTCCGGAACAAGAAAAAAAGTTACAAACATAGGACGGACGTCTGCAATACAACTTAAAGATTTGATCTTCAAAATTGTGGAACACTTGAGAAATTCCCCTGTCCTACGAAACAGCATAAAAAGCGAAAGAAGTCCTGTCAAATTAAAGAAACAGTTAATATTTATTTATATTGCAACAAATAGAAATGATATTACGAGAATTACCTGCAAATAAAATAAAATACGATCCTGAACAAACGAAAAAACCTTGCGGGATGCGAACGCAAGTTGTAGTAACGTGTGCAAAAACTAACCTTGGCCCTCCCAATCAAAACACAAGAAGTTACATGACACAATGTCTTTAGATACTTGAACGCACCTTGCAGAGTAGCAGTCGGTATTGGTAAAACCCTTCAACTAAAATCGCCCCGAGTTAAGTGCCAAAACCATCTACTCCTATTATTTAAAGCAAATGTATTTCTCGTTGTATTTTAATCTGATTATATCCTTGCATCAATATAACCTGAAAGATATAAAATTTAACGATGTTTTGAAAAAAGAATTCTTTACAGGATTTCCTAATTCCAGATAAAAAGTGAATCGTTGTAAACCGAGGGGGCGGCTACTCGTATACCGTACCTGTATCGACTTGCGAAGTTTCCAAAACGGTTTTTGTGTTAGTCATTTTTGGCAAGGCTCTGGTTTCTTGTCGCGAGTCCGAGCTCCTTAATTGGCTTACGGCGAAAATCGGTTTCGGAGTTTTCCGTCCTCAAAGGTTCCCGTCGTCGGCGGCGGCAGTTTTTGCTCCGCCAAGCAAAATGAACACAATTCCGCCGTCGTCGTCGTCCCAGTTAGCCGCGTTTGTCCCGGACTTCCTCCCCCTCTCCCGTCTCAATTCGACTCAATTAAATTAATAACGTGAAATCAGGCCGGGGGAAATTGCTCATCGCGAAAACGTCTGAATCCGACTGTAACGAGCTTAATTAATCGATCTTACCTGCCGCTTCTGTTTGCGCGTTCTTTTTTCATTTTTCTCCTTCGGCGGAGGATTAAAAGTTCGATAAGCGAATTTGAGAGAGTGGATCGCCCCGTTCTCCATCCACCACCCGGCCTAATTCGGTAATTTGATTTGCAATGACGACGACTACGACGACGACAACGACGGCCATCTGGCCGCCGCGATGCTGATTGTACGTACCGTGCAGCTCTCGCAAATTTACTTAAGTCCGGACCTTAATTACACCGTAATGAATCCGGCGCGCGATCCTCATGGTTTCCGTAATTGGCTCACAAGGAACCGACTCCATTTACATTAAACATGACACAATATGCTTACTACGCCGGAAGTAATTCCGTGTCTGTTCTACGTAATATCTGAATAGAGGAAATTTCAACGATACCATTAAAACTGGCTTTATTTTATTTTTTTAGAGGCGAAAACGAGCGTTTTCGCCAATACGGATCTGTAGTGTCTCTCCGGGTGTCGCGCGTCCTGGGTTTGAAACCAAAAACAATCGTCACTGTCGATTTCAGCTACAATATCGGGAGTGATTTCGGCGCGAAGAGGTTTAAGTGCCAAGAAAAATCGCAAAAAAGCGGCTCCCTCCTCCCCTCAACGTGTTGAGCGATCGCACCGCGCCTGCCTCCGAAAATCTTGTTCTCTTCCCTTCTTCACCGAGTGCTAACTTCGGCTACCAACCCGAGCAGGTGTATTTTGGCAATTTTTGCCGTTGCAGGATTAACAACAGGCATTTCAGACTAAATTTTTCTTCAAAATTGCGCAGGAAAGTTTGACTGTTCCTCTTGGAACGAACGGGGGCATGGAGCCGATGTAAAATCGGTTTCGGTCTGTAACCGGATTACGCGTCGGTATTGAGACGTTGAATGCGCTTCGATGAGCGGTGTTTGCGCCGTCGGGACGCACAATAGGGCACATGATTAAACAGTCGGGCCGGCGTCCACAGATGGGATCGCGTATGGGCTTGTTTGGGCTCGCGCCGCCGTCTATAAATCAGCGCGCGGCCTCTGTACGCGATTGATTTACGGTTGGCTTGTACAAACACGCAACGGACAGACGAACTGCATTCCGATTCCGTTCACAACGAGGTAGTACCAGAACTCCAGCTAAACTGTACAACATACAAGCCTTGGTATGCGAGTAATTATTCTTTTTAGTAGCTCTTCAGGTCGGCGTATTATTGCGCGCCGCAGTAAGGAAATCTTGCACCTGAGGCTAAATATCTAATTTGCATCCTTTTTGAAAACAAAACAGGATAAAACAAATTCTGGATGCGAAGGCGCGTAGGTCCGGATTTAAAAAAAATATATCTTCGGCACTTTAAACAATTAGGACCAACTTATGGGATCGAAAAATTGAACCGACGCGACTTTCGACCTCCACTCATCAAGATGTTTCATCCGATACGCGACGAACCGTACAGACCGACTCGAACCAAACTTCCGAATTCTTTTCGACCCCTAAACGACGTCAGAACGCGAAACTGCCACACTCATGTGAATAAAACGTTCCAAGGAATCCGATGGTTGCATCAAATTCTGGATACGAACGAACGGAGGTCCGGATTTAAAAAAAAAAGTATCTCGTCGGCCTCCCGGTTTTCTTTTTCGACCCCTAAACGACGTCAGAACTCGAAACTGACACACTCATGCGAGTAAAACGTTCCAAGGAATCCGACGGTTGCATCGAATTCTGGATACGAACGCACGGAGATCCAGATTAAAAAAAAAAAAGTATCTCGTCGGTCTTCCGGTTTTCTTTTTCGACCCCTCAACGACGTCAGAACTCGAAACTGACACACTCATGCGAGTAAAATGTTCCAAGGAATCCGACGGCTGCATCGAATTCTGGATACGAACGCACGGAGATCCGGATTTCAAAAAAAAAGTATCTCGTCGGCCTCCCGGTTTTCTTTTTCGACCCCTAAACGACGTCAGAACTCGAAACTGACACACTCATGCGAGTAAAACGTTCCAAGGAATCCGACGGTTGCATCGAATTCTGGATACGAACGCACGGAGATCCGGATTTCAAAAAAAAGTGTCTCGTCGGTCCTTTAAATAATCTACCGGCCTTATGCGGGTATCTTAGATCGAACCGGCGCGACTTTCGACCGCCGAGACCTTTCATCTGATATGCGAGGTCGTAGGTTGTTTATCTCTGACACGATCAATTTCGATCGAAAAATCGAACCGACACAATTTTCGACCTCGACTCATCATTCTTGTGAAATATTTATTCAACAAAACTTACTTCTTTTAAAAATTCAATTTGCCAGGAGCGGTTAGGTGGTTGGTACAGGTGGATGAGGTAAGTTGGAGAAAAAAAGAAAAGGGGGTCAAAAAATTTTGAACGAAACCTTAAGTGGTGGTGTTCAGCTCTGCACAAAAAAATGAAAAATCGTTCACGTGATTACTTCATCATATAACCATCTTGTTCTTCCCCTCCCCTCCCCTCAAGTCACCTTAATCTCGGTGTTTGCTCTCCGAACTCGATTTAATTCGCAAGTCACAAAGCACGTCAGGTAATTGTCGCTCGACGAAAGCAAATTCGTCCTCTAACGCAATTTTATCTGCCGAATACATCAGCGCCGCGTTCCCGTAATCCGGTTAACCTGAAAGTTATTACGGTGGTAATCCGGGGGGTTGCGGAGGGCGGAGCAGGGGGGGCGGCGCGCGTGTGTGCCGATATTTTATTCAAACTTCGCGAAAGCCTTCGCCTGCGGTGATTAGAGGGTTTAAAGCAGCGGCGCGGCGGTGGTTCCGGGCCAGGTAATTCGGGTCATTTCCGCTCAGTGAAAACTCTCAAGACGTCCAATTATCCACCGCGCGAAAAGAGAGGAGGAAGTTGCCGCCGCTGCTGCAGCAGATGTTTGCGAAATGCACCGTGCTAGGTGATTAATTTAGCTTTCCTCCCGAGCTCTCGGAGTTTCTTAATCCGAGTGGATTATGACGTCTGTACGTCTGTTTGCGTGTGTGAGAACGGTGACCGTAAATCTGAGGCTTGCTGCATGTGTTTCAGGGGGTACTGTCAAGATGTAGCCTGTCTAAATAAGCTACTTGTTGATCGTTCATTGTGTGTACGGTTTAATTTTAAACTTGTTTATGTTGGAAATAATTGTGCCGTCGCCATTGTTTTCGCCGCTAGTCTAAACTGAAACAGATGTGAATAGCATTTCCATTACTGACGGTGATGTCTCTGGCATTGACTGGATTGCACGCTGCGATGCTGCAGTGATTCGTTTTTCGTTCCGCTTTACAAATCAGACAGTGTCTTAAATTTTACTCCCCGAAAGGATTCTATTAACACCAATTTTTATGCCGTACGCTTTTTAAAAAAGCGTATCAAAGGGATATGCGATTGGATTAGTCCTTTACCTCCTGTATATACCAGACTTGCCAATAAAACGACTTACAGCCGTAACGACATTTGTTGATGACACAGCATTTTGGCATCCTGACATCGACATACCATGGGTTATTAAAGTAAATGAGAACATGACTACCTGCAACGATCAACAATCTCAACTTCCACAAGCAAAAAAAGTTGGACCAGTTCTTCACCTCCTGTATACACTAGGCTTGCCAACAATACGACTCACGCCTGTAACGACATACGTTAATGACACAGCAGTTTTGGCATCCTGACACCGACATATTATGGGGTTTTAAAGTCAATGAGAACATGTCCACCCGTGACGGTCAACAATCCCAACTTCCACAAGCCAAAGAGGTTGGACCAGTTCTTTACCTCCTGTATACACCAGACTTGCCAACAACACGACTAACCCCATAACGACATATGTTGATGACAGCAGTTTTTGCATCCTGACACTGACGGACCATGGGGTATTAAAGTCAACGAGAACATATACACCCATGACGATCAACAATCCCAATTTCCGCAAGCCAAAAAGTATCTTTGCAAGCGTACGGATGGCCGCCGAAAGTACTTATTCACCAAGCAGATGCAACTAGTTCTAAAGCAAAGCCGAATGTACCGGTTCATTGCCCCCCAAATTATCAAAACTGTCCTATTGCTTAACAAAATCATTCTGAAGTCATTTTGGGCTTACGGAATTCAATTACGGGGCACTGCCAGCCGGCTCTAACATTGACATTCTGCAAAGGCATCAAAATAAAGTGCTGTTTGCCATCGGCAATGCACTTGTAATACTTTCCAACGAGATCGTTCAACACGGCATTCCATTCTGGAATTGGTCAAGAAGTTATCCGCCAAGTTTAATGTCAAGCGTGGTGGAAGAGTGACTCCCCAAGGCAGTTAAATGTGCCCGATGGCAATACCGCAAGTCGTAGACTGACATCCAGACCTTATCACAAGCCGCAGATGAGGCAATAATATGAGACATATCCACATCAGCAATATAAAGAATCTTCTAGCTTCGGTCCCCTGATTAATATGTCTAGACCTCTTTCGGGGGTTTACAGAGAGTACTTTCCCCTGTATTTAGCCGAAATGATACAAAAATTCGTCTTTCAAAAGCGCTCCCAGGGGCGGCAAAACCAGATCGCTACTTCCAATTGATCCAAGGAGTGGCTGGCTGTCTTCTTCAGAATGCGTCGGCGTAATTAAGGTCGAGAGTACTTTTAAACAAACTTACCGGCCGTCATTCCCTCCTTCCCCCCTGCCCCCCGCCCCACACCATCGTCCGATCGATTTTCGATGTCGTTCGCGCGCGCAAACGAAATTACCTGGAACAAAAAGAAAACAGGATTAATGAAGTAGCAAGCGCCAGCTGCAGAGGCAGAAGTATCCGATTTAATTTGGGGCGTAATTAACAATAGCCGCGAAATTACGGCGAGGCGACGTCCCCGGACCCACGAGCGCTTTCAAATTAAATTTGATGGCCAGCTCCCGGTCGTCCGCCCCTCCCCCTCTCTTCCTTCACGCCACTGCCGAGCCATATTTCCCTTAGGTACAGTAACTTCATAAATTCCGCGTGTTTATAAGCGCGCCCCCGTGCAAAAACAATAAATTCCGGTCGGTAATTATTGCCCCTAAAAATTATTTAAGAGTGGCCTGATGTTATGCAGTGGCGGCGGGGGTTATTAACGACCTCCTTTACCTGCGCCGCGCCGCGTCTCTCCCCCTCTTAATGCACTTCCATTATCGCATATCAAGGCTTCCGAGGATGGTCATTAGGCGGTGGGGTAATTTCTTTTTGCCCTCTCTCTGTGCCTACAAAGTTATGAGATCAGCGTACAGGTTCAAGTCGACGATATTTATGGATCTTTCCTTCAAATTGTACCTACATTACACTTAGCACCAGAACACTTCACTTATTTACCGTACACTGTGTACGGAGAAGAAGATAGTTTTACAACAACCTGAACTACGGATATTAATATCCGATATTTACGGTATTGGATAAGTGTCACTACCGGATAGAGATAGTTACGCCTTATCCCTTGCAAAGTTATGAGATGAGATCAGCGCACCGGTTCAAGTTGACGATATTTATGGGTTTTTCCTCCAAATTGTGCATAAATTACACTTAACACCAGAACACTTCACTTATTTACCGTACACAGTGTACGGAGGAGGATATTTTTACGACCACCTAAACTACGATATTTAGGGTACTGAATAAGTATCACTACCAGATAGCGATAGTTACGCCGTATCAGTTGTAAAATTATGGCATGAGATTAGCGTATAGGTTCAAGTTGACGATATTTATGGGATTTGGATACTTCGGTACCGATACTCCATGGGGTAGCGGGTAAGTATCACTATCGGGTAGCTATATTCATAACTGGCTGAATATCAGATAAGTATCGATTAACACTTTGAAAATCTATCATAGAAACAACCGAAATAGTTGATGAATGAAGGTCACTCGGTTTAAGTAAATGGATAAGACATCCCTTTCTCATCTGTGCTATATCTACAGGTACATCATTGTTCATCATTTCTATGTGTAACTTACAATTACAAAATCAAAAATACGCAAAAACATGACAAAAATAATGCATCCCTCATCTCTTTAACCATTACGGAGGCGACCCCTGTGATTGGTTGAAAAATGGCGGTTCGGCCGTTCCGGTCCAGATAAATGCGTGCCATTTTCGAATGAAATATGAGTTGTTATATCACGTCGATCCGGACTAATTGCGTCGGAAATTTTTATCACAAAAAGCAGGGAGATAATTCGACGCACGTCTGTCATTTGGATGGCGCCCATTTTTCTGCACACAATCTCCAAACACCAAACTTTTTCGAGAATTGGGTCCAGTGAAAGTGCAACATACCCCTAAAATCAGACGCAAGGTCATTGTATTGTCTTGAAAAAGAAAACTCTTGGAATCGAAGAACCAAATCAAGCAAGAGGAAAGTCCACTACCACGAGTTGGAAGAATATAGGTTTATAGGTTAAGATAATGGAGTAGGAAAAAAGAAATAAAATTTTGTAAAGTGAAATGAACTGAAACCAACGTGATGCTCGTATGCAAGGTCAACGAAAAACTGTGTCTGTTCAGAAGTGGTCAGCAAAGCTATCCCATTCTCATTTGCCCGTCGACGGTGAGCAAACTGCTCATAAGAATGATGTCGTTTCGTTCATGAAATGGCGAATTTCACGTTCGGTGCTCGGCTTTTACGAGACCTAATGCGTTTTCGGTGTAGCAAGTCTGGCGTAATCGCGTTAGCGTCTACGCTCCGACCAATTTGGCGGGCAGACTCCGGAATGCGGCCCGGAAAACGACATTCCGCACGCGTAAACCGCTTCCTTAACGCGCCTAACGTCAGACGCATCCTTCATTTGCTCCCTCTCGCGTTATTGCACGATGAAGTGAGGGTTTATTCACCCCCGTTTTACATAAGCGCGACTTCTCAGGTTTAAGTGACTCGACGCAAGCGGGGGATGGGGGAGGGTTCCTCAAGCAGAAGATCAAAATCTGGGAATCCAGGAAATCAGGAAATGTAAACCCTTCGATAACTGACCAAACTACTTGCTTATTTAGGGGGTGAGGGAAAAAGAAGAGGAAAAAGGAGGAGGCGAAAAAAAAGTTCTTTTCCATCGAAGTTGAACTGATAGAGATGATTATATTGTAGATTGAGGATTTTCGTTATTACGGAGGGGGTGGAATCGCCGGGCAAAAGCAGAAACCGATAATACAAAGGAACAACACTAAATATAAAGTTATTTGCTCCGAGATTTCGTATAGGCTTGATACATTTCCGGTCACTCCTGACCCTATACAGCGCCAATAAAACGCACCCTGCCTCGAGATGTCACATCAGATTTGTAACCGGTCCGCCCCGTTCCCGATCGTTTCGGACGTTCCGCACGTCGCCGTCGCATCGCATCGGTCGATTCCGTCGACTTCCATCCGGAATTATGAAAAACCGGAATTTACGGCGGTTTTCGCGCGAGCTCGACGCCCCGCCGTCTCAGCGGTGCGCTGCGGTAATCAGAGGTGGGATAAAAGGATGGTTTATGCGTCTTCGGGGACGGCGGAGTCACGACGCCCGCCGCTGTTTACGTGCTGCCGGGGCTGGCGGTTTAGTGCCTGTTTTAAAATGCATGAAATGTGTGTACGTTTTATCCTCGGTATAATTGTCATATTTCGGGCGCGCGATCTCGGTCTTAACGTCGGGAATTAATTTCGGATTAAGGCGGTACGTTCTTATTTTGAGGGCGTAAAACGTCTCGAGCGCCCGGGTTTACGGCCCTCGCGGACAATATTCTTGCGAATCCCTTCACGATTTTTACACCCTAATTGCGCCGTCAAAGCAAAATGACTTGTCGTCAACGACTAAGTAATTTCGTGTCTGTTTACGACCGTGGGCCATCACTGAAATTAAACTCGACAAAACAGACACTAATTTTGAAGAAAACTTTACGTGAGACAACAACCAACACTCGTGTCTCAATTATAAACGTGCGTTAAACAGAATTTTTTTTCACCCTGAGACTTTACGTCTGATGAAACGTTTAGTAGCGAAAAAGCAACACGAAATTAAGAGAACTAAAGACATCAACCCCATTGGATTATACGTATAGGAAAACCTGCATTCGAACACCCTCATTACTATTGCAACAGAAGAAATAATTAAGTCTGTAAGATCGGCTCCTGATTCCTGCAAGCAAATCGGCTACATAATAACAGCTGCCAGTAAAACAAAACGAGTCGTCTGGATTTTCTGCGACCAACGCCTAATACAAAGCTTACGTAAAGTGGAAATTAGGTCAATTCAATTCATGTAAATACTTAGCTTTTCTGATCATTAATCAGTTCGACAAGACCCTTGTCGTCTCCTAAATTTGTCCTGTAAATTATATTTTGCAAATCCAGTAAATATACCTTTTCTTAAATCTGACTTCCCCCTGCAACCCCTAAAATATACGTTATTACGTATTTCTATGTCTTGAAGAGTTGTCAACTGTTTTAAGGGGGAATAGATGTAAGAATATAGAAAAAATGAAGCAAAAATTTAAAATCAGAAAATAAACCTCCTTGATGTCTTTTCATAATAACAGATTAAGTACAGGGGAAGAATTTAAGATCCCCTCTCGACCTCCTTCTCCATTTCTAAAGAAGCGAAGTCTTCTTGCCCCAATTGACCGCTCTCCGTCCGAGCGACCGACGCGACATTCCCCATAATGTCAGTATCAAACGTTGAGGTTGATTGAATCGATTGTTGTCCAAACGCAATATTTCCAGGAAAAAAAAATTGCACAAATGAAACAATCGAGTGTACTGTGAATTGCAACGTCCATTGAACGATGTAAAGCGGAATCAATGAAACTCGGTAAACGTCCGGACCGTACCGCGGACCGCAGCCTGCAAAACACATCTGCCAGCGCGGTTTTGCAACACATCCGTTAATTGTCAGTTTATTTGATCGGGCTTCGCCTGATAAGCCGATCGCTACAATTCAACAAAACGACGAACATTAAAGGTCGTTTTACGTACCCATTTCTTGATACTATCAAAATTAATCTCAACAAGTATGTGAGTAGCTTAACAGATTCGTTTTAAATTAAACGGAGCTATGTTGTATGATTGTTACGTTTTGAATTATTTCAAGATCGTGACTTCTTGTTCTTGGCGATTTATTTAGTAATTTTAAATTTTACCAGACAGGATTCTAGTTTCTTGCATCCCTTCCCCCTTAAAAGACCTACTACATCGACTATTCTTCAAAATAAAATACTTACGAGGGTGTAACTCTTAGGAATTGAATTCCTTTAATCTACTTCCGAACCTTATCTGCAGGTTAACTAACTTATTTCTTGTACAAGATTAAAATTAAAGTAACTCAATCTCCAGATCTGTGAGTCTCGCCGTGCCTTTTTTTAAAGACTGTTTTCTCCTCGTGCGACTTGTTTGTGACTGTATATCTCAGCCAAAGAGAACTTCTTTGTAAATCAAACAATCGTGTTAAACAACAAGAGCACTATGAGAAAAAGCATGGCGCATTTTCCACGGTGCGCTCTCTACCGTCGTCGTCTTGAAAATATGTAAATATTTTATGCACCATCCGAGAGACTGAGTAAGAAAAACAACGCCGAGACTCGTCGAAGAAGACAGGTGGTTACAACCGTGCACAAGCAAAAACGCATCCGAGCAGTAGATGCTGCTTTCCCGGAGACGAAATCAAATAATCCGGAAGTATTTCAGTCCGTTCGGCTAGGAAGCGAAATAAATATCGAAGTCGGCTGGGTGCAAGAGAATCAACTTATCGAGAGGTTGCATTTTCTTTGCGCTCGGCGATGCGTTATGACTGACTTCTTGTTCCGTGTGCGGAATCGATGCCTTCGTCTGCATTGCACACTCGGATGGGCATGAAGAAGTCGGTACGTACGAAGGGCCGTGGGATACGAGGCGGCTGTGTTTTCGAGCAAGCCGAACGAATTCCGGGCCCTAATTACCGGAAAACGAATAAATCGGAAAGGTTTACTGTTATAACGGCTCGTACGTTCAACTTGCTTGGCTTATTGTCTTGCTTGCAAGAACGTGGGAAGGTGGAACGAGCGAAATATTTCTGCCTACATCGTCGTAAGCAACCTGGCAAACAGAGAAAGAGAGAAAAAGAGAGAGAGAGAAAAAAAAAACGTTGCGTTTCGTTTCTGCAACACAAATGCCTTACAGCGCCGCATAAACAAGCAATAAATTATCTCTGATGTATGTAAGTACGAGTACGCTCTAAGTGTATCTTGAGTTACCAATCGCTCTGACTGTACTACCTCTATCGTACATACGTCTGTTTATCTTCGGAGGCCTTTTGCATTTTAAAATATGTATATTATGTAGGCTGTATGTATATCTCGAGCTGCGTGCAGAAGGCGAAACAATTTCTCAAAATCTGCAAGCCGACGCGACGCAGAAATCCAATCTTGCGACAGAATATTGCCTTTGAATGCAGCTCAGATGAAACGCAAACACAAAGTCGCATGTTATCACAGGCAATAAGATGTGTACACAATCACGATGGCGGGTGAAGGGCTGACGCTGGTTTAGCCGCCTGAAGAGACGAAATAAGTTTTTGAAATACGCACACGAAGAAAAATTGAACGATTCGGCAACGTTGTATTAGGCAAAGCAGTGCGCAGTTAGGCAAAGTTCTCATCCCCTTTTAACGACTGGTACATTACAATCGCTAAAAAAAGAGGTAAGAGGGAATTTACAATGTATTACAATCGTGAGCAATACACGCCCGTGGAAAACAGGCAGGAAACAAGATGAATAAACAAGATGGCACCTACCTTGCTTGGGAAAAAAGCAAGCCTAGAACGTAAATTTCCACGTCGAAAATCCCGTAGCAAACGGTCCCAGAAACAACGGACTGACAGTCAAAGAAGCGAGATAATCCGCCGAAGACGGTCGGGTCGCCAATTCCAAAAATTAATCACTTTAAAAACGCCCAACCTTACGTCTTTAAACAATGTCCGTTCTCAAGCGTGACATACAGAAAAGTCAAGAGGCCAGAAAATTCCACAGCCGAACAGACGCGGGAAACCGCCCAGAAAGCACAGCGGGAGGTCTACTCTTCAGCAAATTGATGCCCAGGGAATTAGCAAACGAATAATTAATATAATAACTTTATATACTTGCAGTAATTCAATTTTCAATTTAGTTTGTAGACATTTCATTCTATAAAAGAGACAGAGAAAGATAAAGAGAGAGCTGAGAGCGATTTTTGGCACGCCTCAAACTATAGTTTCTCTCTTTTTATGGAATGAAATTTCTATGAACAAAATTGAATACTGAAAGAAACTATAGTTTGAAGGCAGCCCAGAAATCGCCCTCAGCTCTCTCCTTTTTTTTACAGAATGTACACCGTTTAACGTATTTCTTGAAATTATCCAAGAAACCATCCTCCTTTTCGTCTTGTAATTTCGTTTATTAAAGCTCAGCTTAGTTGCAATCAAATAACATCCGAAAACTCGCCTCGTCATCGCCTCCTACATTATTAGCCCTCCAAAAGATTCAATTTCCAAGAGTTCGTATGGTGCGACACCCTAAACAGTATTTTTTTACGTAGAATTAGAAAGAGTTGCGCTTATCAACTGTTTTAGGGGAGAAGGAATGTAAAGAAGCCGATAATAAGCTTTTTACCTTAAAGAGTTAGCGGCTTAACAACTGTTTTAAAGGGGAAGGGATGTAAGAAGTCGAAAATTCGTACAAAAAAATTTAATTTTAGATTTAAAATGGAAAATAAATCGCCGAGTTGTTGGCAATCTTCAGAAATTCACAACCGCGAAACAAAGAGACTCATTATTGCGTTTAATTCAGAACGGATCGGTTGAGTTGCTCAGATAATTTTTCCATCCGCGATTAAAAACACAAGCGCAGACAAATTATGGGAAAATTATGTCCAAGTCGAATGGACGATACTGCGACATTTATCGGTGAATGGTAGATTTCGTTTAAAAGTATCGCGCGGGAACAAAAAGTTTAAAATCGAATGACCTTGGGTAATCTTCCACCCACGTGTAAGTTTCGGGTAAGCCATTCTGAAAGTAGGGTTTCAAAACTACTGCAAAAAAATCGCTTTCTCAAATTCTAATCAATTTTGAAAACAAAAGCTCAAATATCATGTAATTTAAGTATGTGAATAGGAAACTGTAACATTTTCCAAGGTATAAAATTCAAACAAAATTTGAAGATTAATTTATAACGAACGATATCAACCAAAAGGAACAGTAGAAAGCCATAAACAAGCTCGAAACGAAATTTACCGACTTAAGGTTCCAACTCGCGATGACTTAAACACAAAAAATATTTTTATACATGGGTCTGAGCGTCACCTTGCGATTGTGTTGTTTTTTTTTTCTTATAATATTGTAACGAGGGTTCGTGATGTATGAAAATTGCCATATCTGATTTATCACACAAGGTTTAGATGATGACACATATAACCGAGCGCAGCGGAGACGCCGCCAACATCACGCCCGGAATGATAAAGCTTGCCCCGAATTCTTTGGAAAGCTCCTCCAGACCCCTGAGAAAACCCTGAACTTTCTGACGTAAAAAATCTGAGAATACACCGCCACTTATGAATCCGGCGTTCGCATATAACCAGGCCGAGCCAAGCAAGCGGACAGTTGGGGTTTTGAATACTTTCGGCCTATAACAGCCTATGTTAGTTCAATACATTAGTAATTAATTAATCAATAGTGAGTCTCTACAGGACCATATACATTCCAAATTATTTGTGTATCAACTTAATAAATGTATTTTGACTACCTCCCTACTACGGCTACCCTAAAAAATAACCTTAACAATATCAACCATTGTATTTTTACTTTGTACAAAATATTCATACAAAACTTTTGCAAAAAAAATTGGCATTGGATTTTAAATCAAATGTCGCTTCCTTTATTATTGAATAATAATTAAAACGATTCAACGCTGAAGCAAGTCTACTCAGATTGCAGTGGAGCCCTCATGTATAAAGCTATTTCGGTCCTAAATTGGGCCTCATCAGCTGAAGACTAGCTCGAGAAATTCTACCGCAATCCGAACGACTTGCCAAAAATCTGGCAAGCCGTTCGGATTGCGATGTGGTCCCCACTGCAATCTGAGCAGGCTTGTTTCAGTGTAAAATTGCGACGACACGCGAATGTGTCCGCATTGGCTGCTTTGTATATTATAGCTCACTAGGCAGCAATACAGTTGCTATTTGCTGTAAATTTTCACACAGTATAAGGTCAACCCTT
Source organism: Prosopocoilus inquinatus (assembly GCA_036172665.1). Classification (NCBI taxonomy): domain Eukaryota; kingdom Metazoa; phylum Arthropoda; class Insecta; order Coleoptera; family Lucanidae; genus Prosopocoilus; species Prosopocoilus inquinatus. The sequence continues at coordinate 9,878,627 of CM069873.1, forward strand.
GACCACCTGAGGGCGCGTCTTAAGCTAAAACGATTCAATTTCTAGAGTTAGCGGAAGCTCAGCACTCTAATAAGCATCTTGTGCTGAATTAGAAAAGAGTTGCCGGTTGAAATAAGGGGGAAGGGATCTAAGGGATTTGAAATTCTGTCAGAAACTTAAAGACTACCGGTTTCTTCTAGTAATGTAATTTCTTTGATAATAAATACTTACGTAATACTTAGTAAATTGCATGTTGTGAATGCAAACATGGTTTATATAAGTGCTGATCACGTGGCGTCAGCTTACGTAGGTACGTGTAAATAAAATTTAAATGTCCCACTCGGATTATGTATACACAAACGAAGTGAGTCCGCTCGCTTTAATAAAACCGTTAACATGCAGCAATTCCGCAGTTAGCGCCGGTTTATGAAATATTCAGGGCCGTTGCAGGAGGCAATGCGCAATTATGTGATGGAAACCGGCGCTGAAAACACGCGGCAATTAATTAAAATTCGTTTCGTCGCCGTGTCTTTCTTTGTGAGATTAATTTGTTAGCAGGCGAGAGTTAATTAATACACGGCCGGGCCGGCGGCCGAGCTAACGAAGTGACCGGCTGATTATAGCGCGTCGACGGCGGTGGCAGTGGCGGCGGCGGCGGCGCTTTGTGTCCGGGGGTTTATCCTCGGCCGTCGCGACGCCGACCGACGTGCGTGGACACGAGGTGATAGTACGTGCGGACGACGCGCGACGGACGTTGTCGCCACTGTTTGTCAGCGCAGGTATTGCCTCCGCGCTTAATTAATTACCGCCGCTTTTTAGCCGTACTTAATGGGCGCACTCTGATTATCTAGTAGTTAATTGAGTGATTCAGGAGTTTACAGTTATTACTCAACACTAAATCCATTCAATTTACACGACCACTAAACTTTATACTATATTTACGTTCTCATGACTCTTTAAATTTCCATAAATAATATTTATGAGGGAAAGGGAGAGCCCCACGTTGGGCGCCATTTTTCTGTTATGTTGATAATATTTCATTAGCGTCATGGGCGTCATATTTGATATGATACCTACGCACCTTTATGTATATTATATTTTTGATATACGAAGATGTAAGTATGTTTGAGTGTTTTTTTTTTTTTGGGACGTGTACCCGCCGCCCGCATGAAGCGTTTCGGGGCAGGAAAAGAAGAAGAAAAAAATCATCAAGAAAAGAGGAACAAAGTAAATTCCAGTTTCGAGAGATATATACGAAATGTGAATGGAATTATTAGCGGGGCGCGCGCAAAGCGTGCCCGGAAAGAACAAACACAGCGAGCGGGCGGGCGCGCATCTCGTCCGCGAATCTCATAAAACGAGGGAAAAGATAAATAAACGTCGCTCGCACACAATATTTAAAATTTGTTGTGCTCACGTGTAAGCGGCGGCGGGGCCGCCGCTTTATTGCACCACCCCCTCGAATGTGCATACGTGTGCACGTCGGGGGAGAAATATGGAAGGAGCGGGAGTTTTATTGGCCGCTATCAGGTAATACCGGCTCCCACACGATGCGAGCAATATAATGTACAAGCAATAAATTGATACCGCATTTACATGTTCCAGTACAGCGGTCGAAGAACACGGGTCATGCATACTAAACGTGACCGTAAACATTCCATATCACACGCGCTGCTCGTACCCAACCCCCGCACTCCACTCACGCTACACACACCTCACTGTCAAAAAAAAAAAAATTACATACTCATTACGTAATCAAAACCAACCCCCAAACTTCTTTATTTCAAGTAAATCAGATGATATCATCCTCCTAGGCGACATGTGTTGTTTCAAGTAAAGGGGAAGGGTTGTTATGTTTTTAACACAAAAATAACACTTAGGGTGTCGATTGTTATGGTTTGGACGCTAATTGTTATGTTCAACAAAAATACCCTCACGTTGGAGGCCGAATTGTGTGGCATATAACAAAGCAGTTCTTGTGTATTTCCTTTTTCTTTTTCTCCACGACCCATCTCGCCGGAAACTTTGAGCTTGCCGCGGGTATCACGTGGTGTCCATCCGTGACGACAATAATTCATCTATTCTAATCCAGCGTACGCAGGATTCCCAGTAGACGAATTATTGTCGTCACGGCTAGACACGGCGTGATACCCGGGGGAAGCTCAAAGTTTTCGGGGAGATGGGTCGTGGAGAAGTAGAAAAAGGAAATCCACAAAAGCACTATGTTTAAAATAAATTAACCGTAGGCGCCAACTGAAGAAGTACAAATACCCACGGTATCCACTATTATATCCAGCCAGTTTTAAAAAGGTGGTGGCGTCTCCAAGACAACAATTCGAGAAATGGCACAAGAAAAGGTCGTAAACGGTGATGTCAAAGTTTGATATAACTTAATATAACTCATAATTGAAAAATACTTTAAAATATTTCATCAACCTTTACCGGTACGTACGTAATGAAGTACCTTCTGTCTCACATTTATCATAAACAGTATTAAAAAAAAATGACCTAAACGTTAACGACATATTAAAACTAGCAGAAACTGGGGGGTTAAATTATAACTCACTGAATTAAGTTGAGATAATTAAATTTAAATTTCAAGTAAATATTGAATTGAATTGTCAGTGGCAGAATATAACGGAAATTCATTCAAGTTCATTCATATAAATATGAAATGAACCATCGAGATTCAAAAGGTAATAAATAGTATTTCGAAGGGTACGATCTTCGACGAAGGTAGAAAACGGTAAGGATTTTGCCTCTAGATGATGTGAAGGTCGTACAGATCTCAAATTAGGTTCGAAGTCTTCTTCAAGAATCGCAGGGAGTCAGCAAAAGCAGCTGGTCAAGGTTTCGACAACAAAGTCGTGCGGTCAAATGCTGCATACAATTCGCAATCCAGCAAAAAGGTACGCCTCGAGGCAGCGGAGCACAAATTGTCAAGTAAATTCAACAGGAATAAAAGGTTGCAACAAGGGTTTTGTGTAGCAACGCAACCGACCTTGACACACAAAGAGTGTTTTAGCTCACGAAGAAAGAAAAGGGCATCGCTTCTGCCTTCGGCAACGTTAAAAAAGAAGTTAGAAAAATCTTTCAGCTCTTCAAAATGACTCGAGCAATCGCAAGACGTGCGGTCCCTTCCAAAGTAAATCGAACACTGAAGTTTAGGGCAGTCTACGCCGCGAGGCAACTGGGGAAAGAGTGGAGTCTTTCTTCACCACCACAAAATCTCAGCAAATCCGACTGTTAAAATATCGAACTTTATTGCCGCAACCATGATGATAGATCATTGCTGTCCGTTACAAGAAAAAAATAACTGCAAAGATGCTTTGGCGAATAACTCGATGAAAAGGTTGAATGGCTCAGTAGAGGAGTCCAGAGAGCGAACGGTTTCGAAAAAAGCAAAAATTTGTCCAAAGTTGGGACGAAAAACTATCGGCAATGGGCCTGGTTTAGGTGACACAGCAGGTAGACGGTGACCAGGCGGGATAATGTATCTAGATCAAACTGAGCCCATAACAGGGATGTTAAAAAAACGGAATGCGCAGCGACGCTATTGATATCGTAAAGAAAAAATTAAAGAATCGTTCATAAAGTGACGTTACTGCAATTTTTTTTGTCTTAAAAGCTGAAACCTGAAGAGTGAGAAAAACTACTATTTCCTAAATTAGACGAAGTCACAAATAGTCCAGTTATTTCAATAGGAATAAGAGGAATTCAACAAGGGTTTTGTTTAACAACGCAACTGACCTTGACACACAAAGAGTGTTTTAGCTCGCGAAGATAGAAAAGGGTTTCGCTTCCGGGTTCACAAACGTCAAAAAAATAGGCTAGGAAGCTTACTGAAATGATTCGAGCAATCACAAGATGTGCGGTGCCTTCCAAAATAAATCGAACACTGGAGTTTAGGGCAGTCTACGCTGCGGGGTAAGCGAAGAGACAGTGGAGTCTTCCTTCCAGCGAGCGATAAATTCACTGAAAACTCTTAGCAAATCCAACGGTCAACATTTCGAACAATATTGGCAGCCATGATGACAGAACATGGCCTTCCGATAAAAAAAAAATAATTGCAAATATGCTTTGGCGAATAACGCGACGAAACGGTTAAATTGAAGATAGTAACTCGGTCAGTAAAGGCAGTGAAATTGACCTAAATAACCGGAGGGCGAACGTTTTCAAAAAAAAAATTAAAATTCTGTCCAAATTTGGGACAAAAAACTATCGGCAACTGGCCCGGTTTAGGTGACACCGGGCAGATGGTGACCACCCGCAATAATGCATCTGAATCAAACCGAATCCGTAACAGGGATGTAAAAAATCGGAATTCGCAGCGACTCTAGTGATATCAAAGAAAAAATTTAAGAATCGTTCGTTTTCTGCGAACGTGTGAATCATTTGACAAGTACAGACGTATTCTTTAGGTTTCAAATATCAGTGACATTATTGCCAATTTTTTTTTTTGTCTTAAAAGCTGAAATCTGAAGAGTGAGAAGTACCTATTATCTTCTAAATCAGGCGTAAGGAGACATGACGGTGTACGTCATATTAGTTGCGCGCTAATCACAACAGCCAATGACATACGACACTTTTTTGTAACTTTTATGAAATCACGTCAATGGATTCATTCATAATGTCGAATGGTAATTACGCTCTATGCGGATTTATGTGCCATCGTTTGTCCTAAATGAATGAGCTTCATGATAGTCTGAAGCACAGCGACATCTGATTACAGTTAGGATCATTGAACAAGAGAATTTCCTTTCCAGAAAAAAAAAATACCCGTTTAGAAATAATCTAAGCCACCTCTTAATCGCCGGAATCCCTCACACGAATGCTCGTAGGCCATCGTGCCCTGACATGAGGGTGAGCAGGTGGTGAGCGCATTTTTTTTTTTTTTTTTAACCGAAAACCCAGAACCGCATTTCATTTTGGCTTTCATCACCGCTCCCCATAAGTTCCACTTCATTTCGCAAATAGACGCGCGCGCTAAACCAAACAGTCGTAATTAAGAAGTCGAGGATACGTGCCCGGCTTAACGACCGACGGCGGCGCGGCCCGCACCCCATTAGAGATAACAACCCCGCCGGTCCATTTATTAATTTTATTTGGAAACTTTCCCGATAATTGGCGAAGAAAAAACGATTCGTCTTGGAAAACACGGCGCGCGTTTTTGTTCCGTGCTGTCAGATCCGAACCCTCCCGCTTAATGTGTTTACTTAAATGTAAACGTGTTAACAAGGGCTGGGGGGCGAACGAGTTGGTTTCCTTAACGAAAGACGAATTGTTTTAGCTGACAATCAAAAATAATTGAGAGTTTGTGATATTATGATTATTTTTTTTTTTTTAGATTGAGCTTGGGTTGTTTAAACCGCGATTAAATTTAAGCGTAGCTTAGACTGTGAGGCATCACGCGGCGTGTGTATTAATGTCGGTCACATTCTAACTTAGCATTAAATTTTAAATGCAACCCAGCTTAAAATTAAGTCGAAGCGATTGGTAAGGAGTTAAAGCCCGAATGAAATTCAAGCAGATCTCCTTTCGGACAACGAACGATGATGATAACTGGCAGCGTGTTAAGTCAGCAGCGAAATTGTACTAGTACTTCCGGCGGAAGAATTTTCATTAATTCCGGCAGTGACGGACGAAAAAACGACGGACGGCGCATTACAAAGTTTGAATTTTCGAATAATTCAAACGGACAGGAAGACGTTTAATAACACAGATTCTCGCCTGTCACGTGGTAAATCAATGAAATTCCAATTTAAAGTCGGATTTCATTAGTCCTCGCCGCCGTCGCCCGCCCCTCGATATTATTTTATGTTAAACGAGAGTGCGAACGGTAGTTTTAAAGTGGAAACTTTTCAAATTTAAGAATCCCAATTTACTTCGGTTGACGCGTGCCACATGGCGTCGAATTGGACGATATCGAATTAGAACGTCTCTGCCAGACATCTCCTCTGAACTTTCAGGCTCTCTCTTTCCGGTTTTTTTTTCTTCTTTCTACAGCGACACCTCGCGCAGGAAACTTATAATGTTATTTCTTTCGGGCACACAAGACGACAAGGATTTTCAATTCCATTCCTTTTTGCAAATTGGACTGTGACCACAGATACATTTATTCTTGGTTTTCTTTGTTCAGTCATGAGATATATGAAAAATAGTATGATTTGATACCATGATGATTATTTGATACGATGTCGATTATTTGATACGATGTCGATTATTTGATACGATGACTGATGTAATAACTTAACATGTTTTGTACATTCATAACCTACTACTATACCTAGGATACGATCGATACACCCAGTGACAATTCTTAAACGTACCTAATCAGTAAAGGTCGGCGATTCCTAGGATGTCTATTAAAGACCAGATATCCTAGTCTGGCGATTCCTAGGATATCTCGTAAAAACCAGGCCTAGGGCATGTGGTAACTCGGGTAAAAACCTAGGAATCGGCGGTCTTCGGTAATCAATAACAAAAAATATTACCTAAATTCCCTTGTGGTCTGTTATAAGATGAACCAAATTGAGTTTGTTAATTTAAAATTAATCCGAAACATCCGCAATCACCAATCATTCCGATAAAGCAAAAAAAAAACAACACACACTCACACAAACTATCCCTTTTTCTTCTTCCTTTTGTTCTATAGATGTCCGATCGCCTCTCCGTCGCGCCGCTCGGTCCTCCTCCTCCACCTCAGTCAGTTTATTTCGTTCGTTCGTTCGTTCGCCGGGCGCGACGCTCGTGTTTGCTCTGTTTATTTTGTTGTTCGTTTATTCTGGCCGTGTTTGCGTTATTTATTAAAGAAAACATGTGCGCCCCGAAGGGCGGCGCTTTGCACAACTTATTATGAAACGACGACGGCCGGAACGGTGGCGAGCGGGCGGACGGGCGGGCGGCCAGCGACGACAAACACTGCGAAAAGGAAAGAAGTTCGAACAACAGAGCTCGAATCGACGAGGAATACGCTCGTGTTTGCGCAACTTCTTAGGCTCTCTGTTTGTCGACTTGTTCCCGTCGATATAATCGCGGGGGGATTTGACGAACGTTTAAATAATTCGGTAAACTTTCGCGACGAGTTTTGCAGCGGTACTAAAAAAGTTATCTAGAAGATGCAATCCAGCTGAAACCGACCAACAACAAGAAAAACAGCAGAAACAACGTTGAGCAAATCAACGTCATCACCGAACGTTTTTTTTTTTTTTAATTGAAAAGAATTTTTTTTGTTTTCGTCTGTGTTTCCTGGTTATCTGCGGTAATAATTACAAGTGAGCTATAATTTAATTAAATAATGGTAGAAAAGCACTTACTCCAGATGCTGAAACCCCAGAACCACGTTTCATTGCTGCTTTCATCACAATTTCCCGTAAATATGGGGGTGTTGAAGCTATCTACCAGAGAATATGTTGTAATTGCAAATTGTGTAGGGGTGAAATGTGACTCAAATATTTTTAGCGCTGTTATTAAAATTACATAACTCGGTTCGACCCCCCCGGCCCCGGTCCACCAAAAAAATACATAATTCACCGACGTGTATTAATACGTTACACTCGAAACGCATTAAATATTTTATATTTGCGTTTAGCTTTGCGCAATTTCAATTATCGACGCCGATTGTTATTGCGCCCCATAAATAAAAATAAATCGGACGCGGCGCGCGCGGCGGCGGCGATTACAATTAATTTCGAATACACATAATATTTATTTCGGACGCGGACGGAAACCCGGAGCCCCCGGAATTAAAGTTTAATTAAAAGAGAGGCGGGCGGGCGTGGGCGGGCGGCGAATGTGCAACGACGCCTGGGGGGTCCTCTTCGCCGCCGCAATTTCTTCTCCGGTTTTTGTTTTAATACCTCGCACATCAAAGCGCGGACGCTCCTCAAAGGAAATCCGGTTAATTTAACAGTTTGGAAACATTTTAGCTTTATTATTTTTTTCCTGCGCGTTCTTAAACGATCCCCGCCCCCACTTTGCACACGATGAAAAATGCAAGCTCGAAATTGGGGCGCTTCACTTTGCATTTTGTATTTAATAGGTAAGTACCTCGGGTGCAACCACACCGAAGACTAAATTAAAAATAATTAAAAAATGTGTGCGTACCTCAAGGTCCGTTTCTGTGACCTCCGCTGTTTGCTATCGTATTTCAAGCTCCCCGCAGCACACTTTCATGGCACGCTTTGTTTACAATTAACGACAAACTCGTTCGATTAATGAAGACATAATTAATTCAGACGCTCATTTTGTTATCGGCTGCAATCATTTCGGTTTTTATCATCGGAGCGTGCAACTCGTAAACAATTATCGAGGCCACAAATCGTGTTTTTGTGCGTGTTGTTTTTTTTTTCCTCCTGTTTTGATCGATCGCGTGCGTCGCGTCGCGTCGTGTCCAGCGGGCAAATCGTCGAGCATAAATATTAATAAGCTTGAACCGTATGAAAACAGCGGACGATCGTTAATGCAATTGTGATTGTTTCCACTGTATATTAAAAAAAAAAAAAAACATATTGGGTTTGGATATTGCAAAACTGCATTTGTGTTATTTAGGCACGGCTTTGATCGGTTTATTAAATCAGAGCCGCCTCCTACATCATTGATCCTCAAAAGAATTCGATTTCCAAGAGTTAGTGTGATCGAGCACCGTAATAAATATTTCTTGAATAGAATTAGAAATAGTTGCATGCTTATGAAGTGTTTTAAGGGGGAAGGGATGTAAAAAAGCCGCTAATAAGAATTTTTAATTCAAGAGCTGTCTGCTTATTGACTATTATAAGGAGGAAGGGATGTAAGAAGTCGGAATTTCGCACAGAAAAATTTAATAGGCAATTTAAAATTGGAAAATAAAACGCCAAGATGTTGCAATCTCTTAGAAATTCGAAGCGTGACGAGTCCCGAACCACTCATAATATAAATTGAAACTTTGATCTGCTTAGTTTAGAACGGATATGTTCAGCTACTCAGATAATTCTTTAGGGCGTGATTGAAACAGAACAAGGATTGTTCTGACCGCAAACAAATCGCTGAGAAAGAAACCGTGAGACGAGAAAACGCTGACACGTCACGATCACGGCCGAGAGGCGCTGGCTGCAACGACCACCCGCGGTCATACGGAAAAACGGACGACTCTACGACATCTACCGGTGGATGGAAGATTTCGCTTAGAAACCTAGAAACCAAATATTCAAAATTGGTTTATCTTGATCTAAAAGGTTTAACCGAAACGTAACCACCGGACTTGGACTTTATTATGAAATGGAAAAGGTCGCGCCTCCTGCACCATTAAACCTGTAAAAGTATATTCAATCTCTAAGAGTTAGTACGAAGCAGCACCCTAATACGCACTCAATCAGAAAGGGTTGCCTGTTTATCAACTTTTTTTTAAGGGGCAAGGGATGTAAGAAGTCGGAATTTTGCACATGAAAATTTATTAAAATTGGCGAAGCAATCACCGAGTTCTTGGCAATCTTGAAATTCAAAACGTAAACCAATCACGAAACAAAGAGACCCATTGCTTCGTTTAATTTAGAACGGATCGGTTGAGTTGCTCGGATAATTTTTCGATCCGCTATTAAAACAAAACAAGTGTTGATTGTTCTAAAGCGTAAACAAATTATTGTGAAATTTTATTCAAACGAACGAACGACGCTTGCGACATTTACCGGTGGATGATAGGTTCCGTTTATAAGCTTCGCGCGGAAACCAAATGGTCAAAACTGACCGGTCTTGGGTAATTTACCATCCACGGGTAAGTTTGCGATAAGATAAGAGGGTTTTAATTACAAAAAATCGGGTTTTAAAACCATTTGTTATTTAGGCACAGGTGCGCGTTGATCAATTTATTCAACCGTATTTATTCGCGGTGATAGGGGATCTCTAAATTTCAGAAGAACCCTCCTTATAAGCAATGTGAGCTAAAAACATCATTAAATTAATATAATATAAAGCCCCCTGGATTTTCTTGACGGCAGGTGCGTGGCGATCTCCGGACGTCGCTGCCGGCCACCGGTTGTCGATGATTGCGTCCGAGTATCGACACTCGACGGACGTCGTCTGATTAGACGATACCTCTCATAAACGAAAGTTTTTATTGGATAGAGATGTCAACTATTTAATTGACGCATGACGTGGAGGAAAATCGGACTTAATAATACAATTTGTTTAAGCTGAATTTATAAATGAAAAAGCAATGAAATATCCAAAAGTGAAAAGAGGATAATGTGGTTTTGTCTTTTCATTTATGTTTTGAGCTTGTTGGCTTTCAGGTATAAACTGATCCGAGTAATTATCACGGGAAAAATGAACTTCCGGTTGAGCCGGAGAGTAATTCCATGCAATTTGCATGTACTGGCGGCGGTGGTAAACGACGGTCGCGATTAAGATAGCAAACAGCGCCGAGTCGCAAGTGGGTTAGTCGCGATTCAGAAGTGGGATACAAGATTTTGCACTATCGCTTTTTGCAGGAACGCGGCGCATTGTTATTAATGCCTGCAGCACGGGCGCACAATAAGGCTGTTTACAGAGGAAATTACATCGACCGCCGCGCCGTCAGACTTGCCAACTTAACTGGAGCGTTAAAAACACTTACAACTTAAATACGCCGAAGTACAAATGTGTGCCGGCGGTAATTTCGCCTCCTAAGCGCGGGATTACGTTATGAATAACAGAGCGGGTTTAAAATGCAAAGTGTGGAAGTTTATCTTTATTACTCTGAATAATTCGCGGCGGGCCTTTGTGCCGGGGCGTCGCGGCGGTCGTGCGCCCGCCTGCCTCCTGGAGGCGGGCGACCTCTGCTGAAATTATCCGCCGCTAATTACGCATTCATGGCGGCAGCAAATTACACGGATCGAACACGGCGTATCCTATTAACCACCGCCGCCCGCCGCCAGCCACCAGCCGCATCAGATAAATCCGAACGAATCGGATCAATTCCGGATGGTCCGCGGAATCTATTACGTCCGAGGCCAAGTCCGCGCGCGCCATTCAAATTTTTTTTTTTTTCGTGATTTAAAGCCGACCTTAATTGGTTTTATTAATACGGCTGATTGCGCCGCGAACGTAAAACTTCGTTCCGGTGATTACGTCGAAATATTGCCCGGACTTCGCTGGAATGAATCGAGTTAACAAAACATTCGGTCGGATATTCGAACGTGAAACCCCGCACGGACATTCGCTTTTCAACAGTAACGGCAGCCGTAAAGGTACTTTTAAAAAAACCGTACTCTGTATATGTATACACATACACACAATGACACAAAAGGAAATCATTATAAAACAATAATATTTGTTACAGTTGGAAAACTCGTCGCAGTTATTTCAAATATCTTATTATCAATCACCCAGTATGTGTACGTTTGGATTTTTTTGTTTTCAAACGAATCCTGCCGTCGAACTTGTTACCAAATTGTGCGAAAATTCTTGTTTGTGCGGCCCTGCTGGTAATAAGTGTGTCATTCGTTTATACAAGTCGCTACGTCACTTTTTTCCCACTTTTTGCATTGCACATCGGTTGTTTAGGAGACTGGGAGGGGTGGAGGGTGGGGTGTTTGCAATAATAGTAGGATATATCGAATATAAGATGAAATTTTCCACGTCAATTTTCGATTATACTTTCATAAAAAAAATTATAAATTGTTGTGTTAGCTATTACTTACTCTCGAAATCTTTGGTTTTATATAAACCACCATTTTCACCCTCTTTCCGAAATTTTAATCAACACTTAGCGATCCAAACGACAAATGTTTGAACGTTTCTGACTTTTGAAATTCGCCAAAAATCGCTCTCTGTCGGTCCCTTAATAAATTAAGATTTTGGCCCTAGCCCGTCTTAGACAATATTCGAAATAACGTCTCAGAAATCATTACAAATAATTAAGTAAATGTGACAAAAAATATTACAAAATTAATTTACATAAATGCCTGATAAGATTAAAAGAAGCAAAAATTTAAAATACTTTGCAAAACTGAGTCAGACGTTTTTGTACAGAAATTAAAGCAAAGTATTAATTAAACATCAGAGCTGAGTTAGACGTTTTTCTACAGAAATTAAAGCAAAGTATTAATTTTACATGCATAACATATAATAGCCTGCATTTTATGTAGTCGCAATTTCTCATTTAAATTGCATTGTGTAAATGTGACTTCATAAAATGCAGGCTTACCAAAATAGGTTACAGAAAAGTTACGAACTTTTTGACACTTCTTGAAAAGCACTACTTAGACAAGGTGGCTGCACCTTCGACTTAATTGCCTGGGAGTCACGAAAGCCGGTATTTACACCGACTGAGTAACCCCCTTTCACCCTCTTTGTGTAATTACTGAATTTCCAGATGTTCCATTCAGCCTACATAATGTTATGCATGGTTTTCCAGGAGAATCCTTAATATCGCGTGCATTCATGACTCACTTTCCGCAGGCCACTCTGCATCTGGCGATCGGTCTTCCAACGCCTTCGGAGAATTCTACTCTATTTACATTGGCTCGCTTTTATAAATAAAAAATAAATAAAAAGGATTATCCATGAGATTAGTGACTAGAGAATTTTTTTGTTAGTTTTTCGTGAAAATTCAGCGAAAGAGAAGCCTCAGATCACTATAAAATTTTGTAGGTTAAGTTTCCAAATCCGTTTATTGTACAAGCATCACATTAGATCGGGTTGACTAGTTGACATGTTTCAGAAAAAATTCCATTTTCAAAACTGTAGGTAGCTAAAATAATATGAATTTAACAATACAAAAGAGAAAAGACTACGAACAAGCTTACTTAAGTCGAATCCGCAAACGCCGCCGCCATTTCCAAACTGAGCCGGTACAGAAAAAATCAGGATGACAACATGAAATAAGGCCAAGGTACATGAACGAAGAACTTAACCCACAAAATTTTGTACTGATTTGAAGCTTCTCTTTCGTTGAATTTTCACGAAAAACTAAAAAAAAGAGAATAAATTAATTCCTCGGGTAAACGTCACCGTCGCGTCGAGTCGGGTCGTAACGTCTTGAACTAGGCCTAATGTCAACTTAAGGTACATGAACGATGAAGAAACTTAACCTACAAAATTTTATAGCAATTTGAAGCTTCTCTTTCGTTGAATTTTCAAAAAAAACTAAAAAAAAAAAAACAGATTCAATTAATTCCGCAGGTAAACGTCGCCGTCGCGTCGAGTCGAGTCGTAGCGTCTGGAAATTGAACTGAACTGGACTTCATTTTAATTCAGTTTTAAGATTTCAAAGCTTTTGAAACCTTTTTCAAGTAGTTTTTTTTTTTTTGGATTAATTTTTTAGTCTTATTTTCGAATTTTTCGATTGTAAATTTTTCGCTTGGCTTGAGGAGGTTGAGTTGAGTTTGGGGTCACGCTGAAATCATCCAGATCAAGGTCCTGCTAAGGGTCACTAGTATGCTTAAGCGTTAGAAAGATCGTAGGATTTGTTTCTAAAAATATATAAAAAAAATTGTTTTACCTGCCCTGCTTGTAATAAGTGCGCCAAAGCTCCGAAGTGAAATTTTTGAGTGAGTTAATCTGCTGTACTGTAATAGCGACTTCGTCAGGTAGGTTTCGGGGCAACCACTTTCAACCCCTACAATCACCACAAGTAAATTATTATTTAAAATCACTATATACATGCTTGATTTATACAAGTTCAGTAATCATGTTTTTAAATACAAACACTAATTTTATGACAGGACTATCTGATCGTGCTTAAGGTAGCTTTACACGATGCCTTATTTCTTGCATCATGATGCATGCGTTCATAAAGCAATAATATGCATGCCTGACTGCATGCGTGATTTTATAGCGCAATGCACTATTTTCTGAGAGACAAGGTGACGCAAGCAAGAACTCCAAAAAGCTCTACGTCCATTTTGTAATCCGCACTGGAACCAACTCTAGTAAAAATATTTTTGCACATATTTAAGACGCACGCATTTCTTGAGTCCTATTGCATGCGCAGATGCATGCAATTAGCGCTTGCGTTGTCGCACGAAATGAGGCATCGTGTAAAGCTAGCTTTATAGATTTTTTTTATGTTCTCTAAACAAAACAAAACAAGCGCGTGATAGCCAGCACTATATAATTTTGATTAAAATTGAACTTTCTATCGTATTTCCCATGTTTGACTTACGTGACTTTTATGTCATTCTCATCCTCCTTTACGGTTGCTTACATTCGTGAATTAATCCTAAAAAAAGGACACCCGTCACCGAGTTTAGCAGGTATAGCAGTTAATCTGCTGTACTTTAATACCGACTCTGACAGGTAGGTTTCTGGACCATCCCTTACAGCCCTCTAATCACTATTTGTAAGTCAGTATTTATTATTATTATTTAAAACCAAAAATTAAAATGCCTAATTTATACAACTTCCTTAATCTTAGTAATCAAGTTTTTTTTTTAATCGAAACATTAATTTGATGACAGGACGTTTACAGATATTGTTTACGTCCTGATGTAAACGAAACAAAAGAAGCGTTACCTCCAGCAATTTATAATTTTGGTTAAAATGAAACTTTCTTTATATCGTATTTCCCATCTTGGACTTGCGTAACTTTTGCATCATTCTCATTATTGTTGTCCTTTTCTTACGTTTGCTTGCAAGAAACGTCTTTTACGTTCCGGAATTAATCCGAAAACAACGACACCTGTCACTTGATTTTGGAGTTAATCTGCTGTACTTTAACACCGATTCTGTAAGGTAAGTCATGGGACAAGCCCTTACAGCTCTACAGTCACCAAATAAATTGTAATTTTTAAGTCACAGCTTAAATGCCCCATCTTCAAGCTTTTAAATACGCAAATTGATTTTATGATACGCATCATTCGATGCGCGCTTATAGATTTTTTGTACGTACTCTAAACAAAACAGAACGCTACAGCCTACATAGCAATTTCTAATTTTGATTAAAAACGAATTTTGTTTTCGTTCTTGTTAGCTTCTAAAGCTCGCGCAAAGATGGCGTAACGCCCGCGGGTGAAAAAAAGCTCTCGCACTGCGGAGATCAAACGCGGAGATGCGAAGACGTTTTTCGAACGAGTTATAAACGCCTGCTATTCATAATACGACGATAATCTCATTAATTACGACGCGGAATGTACGGAATACACACACGAACAACAATAAACGCGAGTTCGGTTCGAAGCGAAACAACCGGAAACGCCCGCTGCGCCGGCGGTGGTGGTGAATTGGAGCGTTTTTTTTTCTAAATTAGAAAGGTTCATTTGGAAAAATGCGCGTTTTCACGTGTCAGGCCGCCCAGGTGTGTCGTTACCAACTATGCGCGAATAATTAAAAAGAACGACGCCCGACGCGACGTGCGCCCGCCGCCACCGTCGCAATAATAAAAATATCACTGTGGGGGCTGCTGCAGCTAACATCAAGCTGGCCGCTGAAAGCTGCTTTTAACAGCTTTACAACGACGTGACATTTAAAAACTCTCAACAAATTTTCACAGCTTTTACAACCATAAACGACTGCGTTGTTACTTGTGATGATGTGCAGGCAGTCATAATTCCCTTTTTGCATTTTACAACAACAGGGCACGTAAGTACACATTAAAACCGTTCACTAAATAAACGCGTATTATCCTGATAAACGTTATGACATACACGTAGTGACAATTTCAGTGAAGTTCAGTGTATTTCGAATTCGTGTTTAATTAACACTTATAATTTTATTAGTCTCAACACAAAGGATTTAGTGTCGGCTTCATAATCGAACTAAAAGAAGCTTTAAAATCAGAGTCACAGTAGACGTCAAAACAACTGCGAAAACATATGTAGTTATTGTGAATGTGACTTTTATTTTAGAGCCTCCTTTAGTTCGACCTTTAAAACAAGAAATTTACCATAAAGTTGCAATTTCCACCGCGCGTGGTGTACCTACCGCGCAAAACTTCTTTCCGCATAATACACTGAGCGCCATAAAAATTGCACCCCTCTAATTTCAAACCGAAAACTCCATCAAATCCCATACGTTTCCTCTTCTTTCCTATACACAATTCAGTGTCTTGTTCGGTGGGATGGCCAATTAACAACTTCGACGAACTGCGCGCAGGTAATGAGATAACAACTCGGGCGAGCGCCCTCTAAGTAGATTCGGGCATTATTAACGAAGGCTCTGCCAAGTTCCACGCCAAGTAACAACAACAAGTTCCAAACACAGAAGACTCCTTCTTACCGGCGGGCGCGGAGCGCTGATGTAGTTAAAAGAAGTTGGACAGCCGCTAATGAAATCGCTAGCTGGCTCACCCGTTCGCTCGCTGCCTGGGCCAGCGAGCGGAAGCTAAAAAGTTCTACCATTCGCCATAAATATTTTCGTATTAATTAAAAGAGAGAGGGAGGTGGGGGATTTTATAGATTTTTACGGAGCAGGTCAATTGGGTTTAAGTGCGTCGACTCTTAAGTCATTATCGCCTTCTTCGTCCGACCCCGTGCGAGTGGAGTCCGGGATTTAATTGGTGCGTGAGCTGCGTTCGGAGAGCGGTTGTAAAAAGAGATGTTTACTGTTACGGGGGCCTCTCTTCTTGCGCAAACACCATTCCACACGTGTGAATTTGGAACGCGAGGAAGTCCGCTAACGGATTGAGATTGGATTTACAGCTGGCGTACGTTCCTCTCTCTCTCTCTCTCTTTCTCCGTTTCTCTTTACACAACGTCTTCTTGTTACGGCACGAGCGCTGAATATCTAACTAAAAGAAGCGACACCTGACGGCGCGGCGGCGGAACACGCACGTTTTAGGATAGGCCAAGCACATACCGATTGTTCCTCATATGACTATATATATTATTATGCGTTGCCTTTAATTGTTCCTCATATGACTTATTATGACATTATTATACGTTACTTTATCTCCGATATCAAAATCAAGTCTTTTAATTGGTTGTTTCAAACTGCACGTAAAGGTAGTGGGCGTTATCCTCTCTCGATTACACGTAAGTAAATAAGGAAACTTGTTTTCTTATTGGTTAGTTTGAAATCAGAGCCAAAATGGGCGTTACTTTGCCCGCGTATAAAAATTGAGGCTCTCTATTGGTTGTTTTCAAACTTGTGGGGATGTAATAGTGGGCGGGGTCGTTAAAATAAGTTCTGCGATAACTTCCTTTTACATAGCAGCGGCGATCGGCAGTCGAGGATAAAAAATTAAGTATATGAGATGGTTGTTTCAAACTACAAATAATGGTTATAGTGGGCGTCACCCTCTCTCGAACTTGCGTAAGTAAATGAGAAGACTCTGGTATTGGTTGTTTTCCACACACCTGGGAATGTAGTGGGCGTTGTCATAAAAGTAAACTCGGCGATAGGTTATTTTTTACATAACAGTGATCGGCAGTTGAGGATATAAAAACTACTTCCTTCCTTTTTGCATTTTTCTTTTAATTAATTATTAATATAGGAGTTATTTATCAAAATTCATCTTATAATGAATTGTGTCCGAAAATTTCCACGTTTGGAGTTGGCGTTGAATTGGAAAACGTATGTCGGTATTCTGGTCAAAAATAGTTGCAGCTGACTTCACTAATTTTGACGCACTTTTATTTGTTTCGTATTGCCTTTATCACTGTTTAGCAAAATTTCGACGACGACGAGGACGTTTTTTCAATTGTCTCTTCAACCTGTCATTTTTCACTTGCTCTTTTTTTGTTTTTCCCGTTTTATTTTTAATTATTTCACTATTTGTTTCGTTTTTGTCTTTATCGTTGCTTAGTCAAATTTCAACGACGACAACGTTTTTTTTTTTAATTGTCTCTGCAACTTGTCATTTTTCATTTGTTTTGTTTTTTCCTTTTCTTGTTTTAATTATTTCACTAGATTTCACTACAGAATCTTTTCTCTTCTTCAACCCGTCCACTTTCATTTGTTTTGTGTTCGTTTCATTTCTCCAAATTTCGACGACATTGATCATTTAATTGTCTCATAGAATGGAGATTTTCATTTCTTCAACCTGTCATCCTTCACTTGTTTTATTTTTGTTTTGTTTCACCCAAACTTCGACGACGCTTTTCATTTGTTTCGAGCACGTTTGTTCTTGTTTCAGTTCTTTATTTAGTTTTCATTTGTTTTTAATTTAATTAAAATTAATTAAATGTCATTTTCCATTTTCTTTTTATTGCATCAAACTTTAGTTTGCTTTACTTCATTCAACTATCCGTCTTCTTCATTTGTTTCTGCTTTATTTTCCCCAATTTCGACGGCGTTTTTCAATTGTCTAATGCAACGGAGATGTTTACTTTTTCGACCTGTCGTTTTTCATTTCTTTTATTTCTTCACATCGCTTTACTTCATTCAACTGCTCGTCATTTTTCTTTTGTTTTCTTTTACTTCCCTCAATTCTTTCGCGTTTTTCAATTGTCTCATCCAACGAAGATGTTCACTTCTTCAAAATGTCCTTTTTCATATGCTTTGCTTTTGTTTTTCATGACATTTTATATTTTGTTTTTACTTTTTCCCGAAAATTTCTTTTCCTACTAGAAATTTCGACTACACGAACTTTCGGGTCTTTCTTTGACCCTCTTTTTTTGTCCCACTCTTACTCGACCTGTCATTTTTCATTTGATTCATTCTTTAATTTTTAAATATGTCTAAACGGGCTTGGTTTTTCATGATTTTTCATTTTTACTAATTTTCAAGCTTTCAGGTGTTTTTCATTTTTGCCTTCTCATTTGTCTTAGTCTCACTCTTACTCAACTCTCTTTGGCTCGACGCCTTTCTTCATTTGTTTTGGTGCACCATTTTCTTGCTTTGTTCTTTTTTTTTTTTCTTCTTCTAGTCTTCACTTAATTACCAAGTTTCTCCTCTCTGTAATTATTAGTTCAGTTAGATGCTAAAAAAACGCCTATTTTTTTGATACAAACACTTTTCTCTTTAATAGAATGTTAAGAAAGTCCAACAACACGTGGAATTATATATTAAGTTTATAAATAACTAATAAAATTACATTTTTTTACTCTAGGAGTAGATTCTCTTATTGGCTTGGCTAGATTTCGAGGGGCGGTACTTCGTCCTGCCTTCCAAAAGAACAGCCCTAATTGGTTGAGACTATTTTCGTCACCAAGACGGATGTCAAAGGTGTCAAAAAAGTTTCTAATTCGAGTCTTTAGATAACGACAACGACTTACTTACTTATTGCAAAAAACTAATTACAATCAAAGTCCTGGGAGCAGATGCGGGTTAGTTAACATCTTATTAGTTTACCTCAAATTCGAGGGGCGTTACTTCGTCCTTACTTCCAAAACAACCGTTCTAATTGGTTGAGACTGTCTTCGTCACTAAGACGGGGAACTCAAAGGGGTCAAAAATTTGTAATTCAAGTCTTCAGATGACGGCAACGACTCACTTACTAATTATAAATAACTAATTACAATCGAATTACAAGGAGTAGGTGAGGGTTAGTTTATCTCAAATTCGGGAGGCATTACTTCGTCCTGACTTTCAAGACAACCCTTCTAATTGGTCGAGAAGGCCTTCGTCACTAAGGCCCGGTTTCACCATCACAGTTTAACTTTAAGCTCCGTTTTATTCCTATGGAAACAACTATCTTTGCAATTGTTACTATGGGAATAAAGCGAAGTTTAAAGTTAAACTGTGATGGTGAAACCGAGCCTAAGACAAGTGTTCCAGAGGTCAAACGTTTTTAATTTCAGGCTTAGTTAGTTAACCTGTTATGGGCTTACCTCAAATTCGGGGGGCGTTACTTCGCCCAGACTTTCAAAACAACCGTTCTAATTGGTCGAGAAGGTCTTCGTCATTAAGACAAAAGTACAAGAGGTCAAAAGTTTTTAATTTCAGGCTTTAAATGACGGCAACGACTTACTTACTTATTCCAAATAACTAATTACAATCGAATTCCAGGGAGTAGATGCGGGTTAGTTAATCTCTTATTGGTTTATCTCAAAATCGAGGGGCGTTACTTCGTCCTACTTCTAAAACAACCGCTCTAATTGGTCGAGACGGTCTTCATCACTAGGACAGAGGTCAAAACTTTTTAACTCGAGTCCTTAGATGACGGCAACGCCTTACTTACTCCATTATACATGCAATTACCTCCTGGCGCCAGGTAAACTTCAAACTTAATCCGACCAGCAAGTTAAACTGCTGGGAACTGTTAAAGCCAGTGTTGCACCGTGCCCCCCCGAAACAACTGCTGCATTAACGTTCGACAAATTACGATTGCGGGTGCGGAAGCCCGTGCTGCGCCTGACGGCTTAATTTTGATACACCGGCCGTGGGGTGGAGGGGGCGGGGGGAGGAGGAGGAGGAGGCGGCCGTTTGCTTTGTCGTCCTCGCTTATAATTTCCTATTAATTACGGGGGGAAGTTCGCGTGCGAATTCTCGGGAACGGGCTAAAAACCCCCGGCCGGCGCGCGCCGTTAAAATGAAATATCTTCAGTTTCGAAGTTTTCACTTGTCACTTGCAAAGTACCTGGCGATGTTATTAACTGTTGGTGTATTTAGAGAGTATTTAACGGGCGCCTCCACCACCAAATATTGCTTTGGGAAAAGATAATAAGACAAGAAGTCAATCCGTGCACGTATACCGACTGTAAGTGATTAAGATGGCGATACTTACAAGACAGAATTTCCTAAAAAAAAATGGGGGTTGAAAGTGTGGTAGAAACGCACCCTACAAGTGGCAGAAATTATGGTTTCCAGATTTGTGTATTGTGTAGGCCAAAAATTTGAAAAAGTCAGTTCTTGCTCTTAAAAGCAAAAAGTATAATTTGATTCAAAACTGATCGGTAAAAGGAGGTCGAAACTAGCGTCTCTGTAATTTGGTACGCTCGAAAGAATTGAAAGCAGACCTAGTGCCCAAAATGTTCCAAGAATTGTGCGAGAAAAAAGATACTGGCCTCATCGCTTATCGTATTCCGGAGGCGAATTAAGTGCAACGAAGGTCGAATACGGTGGGGCTTCGCTAAGATCACGGACGTCCGGCAGTTGGCAACCATCGACACACACAAAATTCAACGCCCCGACTTGAGTTGGCGACACTACGTGACAGCTGAGTAACGTTTGACATCTGCGTGCGAGCAATCTTTAAAAGTTTCGCCAAACGTAACGTATTATTTTAATTATGTTACGTATTTAATGCATGTTTGTGTATAACGCAAATATACCGGTACTTGTGTATGCATTTAGTTTAATGTTATCTCGAATAAATTAAGCTGCGTTATATTTAAGTCTGACAGAGTATCGAATCACATTTTGTGAAGATTACTATTGACTGTTGTACTGTTATCGAACTTTATTTAAGAGATTAAAGATCGGTTTTTCAATCACAAGTAAACCTTAACTCTTGGTTTATTTTCATGGTAACAGGTACGAAGGCAATTGTTTCTTTGGCAGACTGAAGGTTAACTAAGGGTAAACTGAAAGTTTTTAGTTAACTTGTGATTGCAAAATCGTCCGTAAGTCACTTATTTACAACGCAGAGTCCGTACGTGTGATTTGTTGGAGTCAGGCTTGCTGTGCCGTTGTCTTTTGTACTGTGATATTGTTTAACTTTTGTTTTAATATAGGTTTTAAGTACGATCTGTGATTATGTTGCGACGAGCAATTATTTTAGATGTAAGATTATTCTCCTGCGAATTTGTTGTAATTTTTGCGCACGCTGCGAACCTTGGAGGACGGTTCCGCACTGGCGTAGAAATCAGCCACGGTCACTCCTCCTGGCGCCCTTGACTTTTGACTCTCGCCCGTATCCTTCTGAGACCTAGCTCGGAACAGCGGATTGCCTCTTCTTCAGCGCTAATTTGCTACCGTTTTTCGTTAATTATCCAGGAGATAAAATAAAATCATTCAAATGGTAGCAAAATCTCTTTTGTAAAAAAAATAACATGAGGAAGAGAACCGACGTGAAACAGAATCTGCGCAAATCAACACCGAACGTCATTTTTTAACTTTTCAAAAACGTCCCGGACGAATCCCGTGTAAATTAGAAGAGCTCTGCAATTTTCTTTATCTCCAAGAAGCGTACAGTACTCCTAACGGCCGCCCATTAATTTATTTTTTCCGACCTCTTTGGCCCGGTCTTCTCTCACGATCAATCCTCGTAATTACCGAGCCGCCTACTTCCAGGAGAAACTCGGCCGATAATTTTTCAATTAGACTCGCCGCTCGCCAATTAGGCCTCATTAACGCACCCCCCGTGTGCTTAGGACAAGTAGGTAATGAAAGCAAGGCATTACTTTTTCTCGATCACCCTGTAGTAATACAGACGAGTTTTACCCTTAAATTATAAAAAAAAATTTGGTTGCAAATCGTTTTTTATTGGAGTGGAAACCTCAAGCGGCATCTGTACAGCTGTTTCAGCCCTATTTGGGGCTTCTTCAGCAGAAATGCAGCTCGAAATCCCCACTGTAAACCAAAAACGACTTGACCAATCGCGATTAAATTATTTGGGTCGTCAAGTTATGGGCGTTTAAACCAAAAACTCAGACTTTAGTAACGCAAGTCAAGCAGCAATCAAGGTAGATATGGGTCAATGGGGAATCCCTCACCATTCTCTTCGCAAAATGGATTCGCTGTGTTTTCTTGGAAGTGGCGGTACTAGCTGGTGTGTATTTCGCTAGACTATGTGGCAGCACTGGCAGGTGTGTACGTTTTGCTAGACTTGTGGTAGGACTAGCAGGTGTAGATTCCTTGGCCAAGTAACATATCGTATCCCGGAGGCAAATTAAGTGCAACGAAGATCGAATACGTGAAGGCATCGCAAAGGTCACGGAGATCTGGCAGTTGATAACCATCGACACACATGAAACTCGACGTGCCGACGTGAGGTGGCGACCTACGTGACAGCTGAGTAACATTTGACATCTACGTACGAGCAGCCTTTATGACCTTCGCCAAACCTAACCTATCATTTTATTTACGTTATATGTTAAATGCATGTTTGTATATAACGCATATATACCGGACGCTTAACGCAGTGCCTTTTATACCCTTATTTTGTAGCCGTGACTCTGCACGATTGGTCTGTCCGCTACTCAAGCCAGTGGCAAGCGCTGTCGCATCCCTTCCGCTAGTTAGGGGTAGACAGTTTTTCTGTGTTGATATTTGTCCGCTGGCCAATCAGAAACAATGTAGTTTTGTTTTTATTCGCCAAGCGGTCGTCTTTATTGTGTTTGTACTGATGGCAACCATGGCGAGATTGTTCTGTAATTGTCAACGTGACATTTTTATAGTAACCAACATCATGACATTTCTAAAATAGCCACTATCATGACTTTTTTACAGTAACCGCCACCGTAACGTTTCTAATTACCATCACCGTGATATTTGTACAGTAGTCGTCATGGTGACGTTCTGCTAGTAACCGTTATTGTGACGTTTCTACAGTAATCATCGTCATCATGACCTTTCTACAGCAACCGTCGTCGTGACGTTTTCCTGATGTCTGTCATCATAACCTAATCTTAAAAACCCGACAAGATCTAATCCTTTTGTCAACAATTTTATTTGTCAGGTCAAAAAGCGATTGTAAGGTGTCGCTATTTAAGCTCTTTTTAACCTTCTGTAATTTAGTTCGTTCTTATTAACGTCAAGTGTACGGAACATCAAGGTAATGAAGACCTAATTCTGTTACGTCGAACACCCTGTAATTCAGGTTGGGCGCGACGCAAAAGCGAAATGTAAATGCCGACGCGCGGCGGGTGGGCGATTTAAATATCCTTCGGCCCCAAATGAAACATAAATCGTCTGTTTAGATGCGGCGCATATCAAATTCTGCTGCGTTTAAATGTTCATTAAAATTTATAAGCGTAAATATGTGCATGTATAAATTATTGCGTTTCACAGTCGGCGGCGGCGGCGGCGCTCGTCCTCGCTGGCGCATCAAAGCGCCGCGCCATCTCGCGTCGATTTCACCAACTAATTTAACTATACAGAGATTTTTGCGCGCAGGGAGGAAACCGGTTTTTTTCTTTTTCTTCTTCTTTACTCTCCTCGACGGTGCGGCGTCGGCGATGGTGATTTATCTCCTCCGCAGATTCGTATTGTCCGGTCGCGGGGCGTAATCCCCCCACAAGGAATGTTCCTATCATTATCCTTCCGTCCGTCGTCCTGCCAAATCCTTCTGTATTAAGGGCGCTTTCTTTATCTGCACGCCACCATTATTTCGGATTATGCCGCGGTCATTAATAACCGAAATCTGGTCGAGCGTGAGTTATGGCCACGCAGCGTCTCGACGCGCCTTATTTACGGCCCGTTGTTTCTGATTGCCGCTCTCTTCTTCAAACGCCGCCGCCGCCGCTTTTGTTATCAGAGTGTGCGATAATAAATCGAGCGTAAACAATGGGCGCTTGCAGGCAGCCAACCAACGCAACGTATGCGCTGGGCAGGGCATACGTGATTAAATTACTAGAGAATCAATTCATAAATGATTGTATTCACGTGACCAAGTTCAAGTTGAGAGTTAGATAACTATCAGCAAACAGAACTTATGAGTAGTAGTAGTAGTAGTAGCAATAGTAGCAGTAGCAATTTTCTAGAGCTCTCCAGATGCTACGATTTCTTGTACTCCAGGTTAAGTTAGTTACGATGAATCATATTACAATCGTTTAATCATACCGTCACGTTTGATAAATTAATTTTCTAAATTTGTTTTACTTTCGGCTTTCACACAAAATTCAACTCGCGTATTTTATTGTTTAACTGCAGTTCGCAGGTGCGTTTAGTGACACGGGTTCGTCGCACCGACGCGACGCGGATCAAATTACTAAGGTCAAGGAACGTCCGCTGACGAACACGTGATAAGCAAATTCCTAGAGGAGAATCTAAAGTTATTAAACCGCACTTGCGCTGGATCGGCGGGTTTTATTTTTATTACAAAGTAATTAAACGCGCAGGGTTTTCCACTATGTTTTCGCGAAACGCTGACCTTTCGACACTCGTCCGTTGACCCAAACTTTTAGAAAAACGCACTTTGTGGCATCCAGCACGGATGGTATGGAGGGGAACTTTATAAATCAGGGTGAAATCCATGACTTTAAGGCGAGTGCTCGACATTCGTAACCATGACGAGGGCTAACCAATCTTGACCCGGAGATCGTGACAATACTGCAATCGTTGAACTGACCGGAATATGTAAACATAAAGCAGATTTTATGAAAATTGAATCATACGACGGCTTGTACTGCCAATGGTACGATCGGAAGAACCCGGTTGTACGTCCGACTGTATCATCCGTAAGTCGTTGTACAGCAGAGGAGGGCAACGGCCTCGGGCGAAAGGGTGCCAATTTTTATTGCAAGACTTAATATCTTTATATATATATATATTTTTAAGAGTTAGTTTTGTTAAATAAATATCTCGCAAGAATGATGAAAGAGATGAAAGGTCTCGACGAGCAACACGACGACTACGACAAAGATAAACCCGCGTTGTTGCATATCAGTTGAAAGGTCTCGACGAGCGGGCGTCGATCGAATATCACGCCAGTTCAACTTTACGATTCAAGACAGCGATATAAGGTCGATGGATTACTTAAACGGCCGAAACGTACGCTTTGTTTTTGAAATACGGATGTGCGCGCATTCGTATCCACAATTAGATGTTTAGGGATCGAAAAAAATTAGCAAGTTTCAAAGCTTCGAATAGGTCAGTGAGCTTCCGCATAACAGATGAAACGTCTCAACGAGCGGAGGTGGAAAATCATGACGATTCGATTTTTCGATTCAAGGTAGCGGCGTAAGCTCGTTGGATTACTTAAAAGGCCGAAGATGTACGATTTTATTTTCGAAATCTGGATATGCGCGGGTATCCACAATTAGATGTTTAGGAATCGAAAAAAAAATCGCAAGTTTGCTTCGAATCGGTCAGAAATCTTCTGCGTATCAGAAGAACGGGGGTGGAAAATCATGTCGGTTCCACTTTTCACTTTTTTAAAATTTAGAGCTGCGCTCATTTGCGCTCAGAATTGGTTTCTCGTTTCTTTTTTAGGGGGGGGGGGGGACGATTTGGTCCCAGACGCAAGATTTCCTTATTGCAGCACCGCTGTTATACTCTAACTGTCTAACAATAGCAATACTTATGAATTTGATCCAATTGTTACGTACGTCGTAGATCACGCGGAATAAAGGATTAAATGAAGAATCTATATAAACGTAATTTGACTTTTTACTCTGTGTGAAGATGATGAACGATACGATACCACTCGTTTAGGGGGCGATTCAAGTGCGTTCGAGCGCCGCCGCCCGAAAATCTGGGATTAAATTTGCTACCCGGCGATGCCGTCGCCACCGCCGCCGCCGCCGCCGTCGTCGTCACGGCGCACACATGTAAACTCATTCCGCCGTCGATAATGGCCCATTACGAAAGCGGTGGCTCTCAGCAGAGAGCGAGCGGTTCCAGGGTCCTCGAAGCGCACGGACCACCTGTAGTTTGCGCTCCCCGCCGCAATTTGGTTAACGAGTTTTAATGAAAAGCCCTTCGCAATCCAATTTCGTCATTATATTCGACTGCAGGGAAAACTTCCGGACTAGACGAGGAGGTGATACGGCGGCGGTCGGTGCTGCCTGCAGTTTCTGCTCGTGACGTGGGTCGAAGGCTGATAAAATCGGTTGGTCGGTTCTGCAGCGGAAGGATACTTGAATGGAAGACGTTCTCAAAGGCCGACCCAATGAAAACCTTATTTTCCTTAATACAGATTTGAACAGTTCAATTTCTTAAGAATGGAAATTGTTGGACGACCGACCACCTCTGCTGGTCGATACGATATAACTTTGGCACACAAGAAAAAAACCTCTAAAGAAGAAGTTGACTTTACATGCATGAATTATCACTTCTAATCGAATACCACTTCATAAATGATATCTTAGAATGGTTAGCCTCAACGTTGAGGTAAAAAATTACAATTCGATACTACATGAATGGAAATTATTGCACAACCACCTCTGCTGGTCGATACGATACAACTTTGGCACACAAGAAAAAACTTCTAAAGAAGAGGTTGAGCGTAAGTGATAGTCACTTCGGGTCGAATTCCAGTTCATAAATGATAGCGTGATTGGATCTTAGAATGGTTAGCCTCAACATTGAGGTAAAAATTATAATTTGACACTGTATGAATGGAAATTATTGGACGACAACCTCTGCTGGTCGATACGATACAACTTTGGCAATCAAAAAAATAACTCGTAAAGAAGAGATTGGCCTTGAACGATGGTCACTTCGGTCGAATCCCAGTTCATAAATGATAGGGTGATTGGATGTTAGAACGGTTGTCTTTAATCGATGAGGTAACAATTACAATTCGACGCTGCACATCCGCTACAATAAATCCAACAGACACAGCCGATGCATTTGTCTGTCCATCCGTCTATCTGTCTGTCGACTGTCAGTCAAGTTAGGTGATGGCGATCGGATGCCCGTTGATTTATGGCGCCCGATCTAATGACGGCGAACACATTTATTATAATTTTCCGTTATCGACGACGTCGTAAGAGCTTGCGTAAACAGAGTTTTGTGCTCGCCTGATTTATAGCGCGCCCTCCTCGGCTCGAGAAAGGGGTCGGGGGAGTTTTTCGGGGGCAAATTTCCAAGGTGTTCATTCGGATTGAAATCCAGACAGGATAATCGATAGTCTAATTCGCTTCGCGCGGCGGCGGCAATTAGGCGGTAATTCATACGTGACGATGCGACGCGACGCGATGCGATGCGATGCGTCGCCCGTGAGGAATGAAGACGTCGCCCCCTTGTGTTTACTGGGTTTCCGGGTGGGCGTTCGTTCGTAAGCGGATACGAAACGGGGGCGCTTGTTTTGACAAGATGCTGTCCTAAACAGAGCGGGGAAAAACAATGTCGTACATCAACCGGATAACGACGATGCGTGTTCGGTTTCATCGAAAACGAAAGTCGTCTTCCTTGATTTAGCGCGATATTAAGCAGGCAGTGATTCCTAAAGTTAGGGGTGCCACAACCCTCTGGAAAAATTTTGGGGAATCATTCACGCTGCTTCATTTACAATTTTAGCCGCAATTCTCGCTTTGCGCGTCATAGACCAATGTCTCAATGATTCGAATTTAATTCAGTTTGTTTTCATTGGCATAACATGACTGTGCTAATGACACAACAACATCGTTGTTATTTGCTATTCATTCAAACTTATGATTGCCCTTAGATTGACGATTTAATCACTTTTAGTTACAAGTTAATTATGAAACAGCGCTTAAAAAATAATAAAAAATTTCCATTGGTTACAAATAGAAAACTCAGTCTTTGATGACATGCTTTGAACTTACTATACACGAATTTTTGTTTACCCTTCGTTCGTGAGCCTTCTGTTTCTGATCGCTTAATTCGTTCTTTTTCCGCATTCAAAAGGGAACTTGTAAAGGTTAAAAGCAACAACACCGAAAGCGAACGTTCGCCGCCAGGGGGGATGAACGGGGGGAGAGAGAGAGAGAGAGAGAGAGGGCGCGTCGCCGCCCCGGGGGCAACCGAAACAAAAACAAACTTCCTCCCGGCGCGGCCCCCATTTGCATTAAAATATGGACGGGGCCCAGAACTCGTCGAATCACAACAGGAACATTTATAAAACATTAAAATAATAACGGGGATAAATATAAATCGGCCGGGCGAAATTACGGGGGATGATTAATGTGATTTTGGAAAGTACTGAATGAGGTCCTTTTTTTTCTTTGAATAAATAAATGCTATCTTACTGTGCGGCACCTGTCAGCGGCGGGGAAGTCATAAATAAAATTTTCATCCACTTTGTTTTTGATGCCGGGGCATTAATTAATTTCGTTTAATGATGAATAAGAGAGACAGCGCGTAAGCTGAGGAGAAACCGCCCGGCGCGGCGCGGCGTCGCGTCCCGTCAACCCCCTTGTATTCGCCGTCGTTTTTCAAAAATACCACCTCGCGTCCCCCTTCGATTTCGGTTCTCCAGTAAAACAATTAATTCTTGGCAAGTTTTGTATGCACGGGAGGCAGGGCGTTTGCGCGACGGAGTTTTGTGTCGCAGCGGGTCGAGAACGTGCCGGACGTTTTTGCGCCGGAAAAACTTTGTTTTCCCCAAAACAACAAAACACGCGCAGCTGTCGCCGGAAAATTAACGCGGAAAGGCGGCGGCCGCCGGCAACCGGTGCGCAAAAATTCTTCGTGCCGTAATCCACACGTCCGTTTCGATAATTTGCAGCGAGTTTTAGCGATATGCAAATTTTTAATGCGACACTAATACCTCATTTACATAAACAATGTAACACACGGGATTGTAGTTGCAAGCAATTATATTGTAACGTAACGATTCGCTGAAATGTTAGCCACCTCATTGGTCGACGAGTACATCGACAGGCAAATAAATTTCTATTTCATTTTTTATTTTGTACATATTTCTTTTTGGTCAATCAGAAATCGTTCTGTCAAAAGAAAATAACGTTGTTTGTTTGTGTACTTATGGAAAACGTGAATGAAAATTGGAATCTAAAAACATATACGTACATATACAAGGGTGGAAGTTTCGCGTGAGTTAACCACTCCTCCCGGAGTAGAGTTTCGCCGCTTCCGGCGCGGAGGGCGGGCGGGCGGTCGGGCGGGGGTGAAACTCCGCCGTTTTTTCACCGTTCGGATGTTGCGGTCTCGGCGAGCAACTGGAATTTATGAAATTTTCCGGTTTTATGTACGTGTGCTCGTATCACACGTCGTTCTGGGTGTTTTAAAGGACGGCGGCGAATTGCACGGAAATAAGAACTCTGGCATGCTCGTAAAGAACGGAACTTGAAAGAATGAGCTGCTGAGGAAGTGCAAAACGCTGTCGGATAGGACACGACCGGAGTTGATTATAAAAAGTTTATTTGCAAGTTCAGTTCAGAGAAGTGATTGCCCGTGTTTTCATGCACACTGTAAAGTACGGTCGACGTTCTAAGTGTATGTATTTATTCGCGCCACAATGTAGCAAAAGAGTTGGGGAAGTCTCTCGCATAATTTTTGTCGGTGCTGCACAAGTTAAAGTCGTCCAATTACATTGTCGCTTGCATGACTAAGAAATTTCTGCTTCTAGCTTTTCATTTCGTTTTATTTAACAACGTAGCTACATTGAGCGTGAATTTTCTGTTGCCTTGTTATAATAGTTCCAATTTATATTACTTTGCTGTTACTAGTTTGCATTCCTTGCAGAAATATTTTAAAACGTGTCTCTCGTCGAAAAATTTCAATCAATTTTCCTAGTTTCATTTAAATACGGTGCACGAAGAAACATGCAGACCTGCTTCGCATCATTAAGTTCAGTAAAATAAAATCGTTGCGTCTTGAAAAATTAGAAGCCAACGAAGGCTTTAAGAAGTTTACAGTTTTCTTCGTCCCTTTCTCTCTGGCTCTCTACATTCGGTTCCGATTATTTTTTTATTGTTAAAATTTTAGTAATTTCAAAATTGTCATGTTTTGCTGTATAAAAATAGTCGAGGATAAAATTATCTTAAACTTTCGGCTGTAGAAGAAAACCGAGACACGCGGTTTCAACCGGAAGCCAAGAATTCAACTATAAACTTTCCTCTAATACAAATTTCTGGTTCTAGGATTTCATTTTGTTTAACCAAGCAAGTAGACTGAGCTTGAATTTATGTTGCTGTTGCCATAATTTAATTACTCTGAAAAGTGTCTATTAGTTTGCTGCCGTTCCTTGCGGGAATATTTTAAATCGTGTCGATAAGAATTTTTTCATCGATAAAATTCTAAATTTGTCCTTAAGTAAATTTTCTTAGTTTTATTTAAATGTAGTGTACCGAGAGAAATATTCAGACATGCCTTGGCGAGTTTAGTAAAATGAATAAAATGAAAATTTAGAAGCCAACGATGGTTTTAAGAAGTGTACAGGTTTGTTCGTCCTTTTTCTCTCTTTTTATATTCTGTTTCATTTATTATTATTTATAAAAATTATTTTATTTAAATAATTTCTGGTTCTAGGAATTCATTTTGTTTAACTATGCAGCTAGACTATGCGTGAATTTTATGTTGCTGTTGTCATAATTTAATTACTCTCAAAAGTGTCTATTAGTTTGCTGTCGTTCCTTGCAGAAATATTTTAAATCGTGTCGATAAGAACTTCTTCGTCGATAAAATTTTCTAAGTTCTAAATTTGTCCACTAGTGAATTTTCTTCGTTTAATTTAAATATAGTGTACCGAGAAATATTCAGACCTGCGTCGGCGAGTTCAGTAAAATGAATAAAACGAAAATTTAGAAGCTAACGAAGGTTTTTTAAGAATCGTACAGATGTCTTCGTCCCAGTTTCTCTCTTTTCTTCGTCCCGTTTGGTTTCTTTTTATATTCTGTTTCATTTATTTTTAATTGTTGAAAATTATTTTACTTTCCTCTAATAATAATTTCCGGTTCTGGGATGGTTTCATTTTGTTTAACAACGTAGCTAAATTGAGCAAGAATTTTCTGCTGCTGTAATCGTAGCTGCTCTGAAGAAAGTTCCTGTTAGTTTGGTTTTCCTTGCAGCAATAGTTTAAATCGTGATGCCTCAAAATCAGAAAATAGGCAATCCATTCCACGTCTGCGCATTTGTAAAGGTTCGAATATATATAGCTGAAATGCGATGATTTATAAAATTATATCACAATGTGAAAATGTTATAAGGCATGCACGCGCAAGTATAGTTCGGAATAAAATCGCGTAGCCCAGTTCTTGGAAAATTGGTCGCGCGCCCAATGTTTCCTAAACAGAGCGAGAGAGAAGTCATGCCGACAGAAGTGCAATAATGCACTCAATTCAATCAATCGCTTGGGGATTTTCCACGCGTGTGAAAAATGCATCGGCGCTCGATTATACAATCACTTGGGGATTTTCCACGCGTATGAAAATGCATCGGCGCTCACTTATGCAATCGCTTAGGAATTTTCCATGTGTCTGCAAACGCATCGTATCACGTTCCTGGCTTGGAAAAAAAATCAAAGAGGGGAAAGGTCTTCAAAAACGGCTGGAGCATACAAAAAGTCGTCTCTTCCAGTGACGTTCAGAGTACCTGACGTGTTTACGCGTTCTCTTTCTCCTCGTTGAAATTCTTATTTTATTTTACTTTGTCATGTTTGCTTTTCTCCTCAGGTTGTAATTATTTTCGCGAATGAGGAAATAACTCTTCACGGCGCATGTATTTATTTTTTAGTTGTTGGTATTCAATTAAATCGAAACCATATTTTTATTAATTTAATTTAAATTCAGTGTTTCAAGACAGATAGATTTCAGCTAGCGGAGTTGAAACAAAAATTCATTACCGCGCATAAAAAAGCTATTATCTAACATAGGCTTTTTTGTTTTGTAATGATTTTATTCGCCCCCTCTTCTCCGAAGGATTTTTTATTTACAGCTACAATTTCATTGTTATTATTTTTTGTAATCTTGATTTATTTTTGTATTTACTTTGTATAACGTTTGAATCTGTCCTAATTAAAACAAAACTTGATCGTATTAAAATTTAAAACGTTTCTTTTCATCTTTGCATTGTAAACTGTATTTCACGTTTTTATTAGCATATAAAGTATTATAAACAAAATTTTTATTTTAACTATCCTCGTAACATTTAGCTAAAGTCCAAGGAGATTCTAACCAGAGAGAGAGAGAGAGAAAGAGCGAATCAATTTTCGACAATTCTGTTACAATACCTGTAACCAGCATTCGAGCAACCGTGGAAAACGATTTCTGGCTTTCCATCCGAAAACCAGGACGCTATTAACAAAGAAAATCGAAATCCGACTTTGTACGGATTGTTAAGGGAACTGGGAACAAAAGGGGATGAAACTTGGGCTTTCAACCCCCGTCCGCTCGTTTTTACATTTTAAGTGCAGTTGTCTCAGTTTATAATCGATGAGTTTCCCTTTCCAAAACCTTCAGGGTTCACAGTTTAAAATGTTCGACCACGTAGACACAAGACGTCCGATTAAGTACAGTACAAGTACAAGGGTTTCTAGTTTTGTGCAAATCGTATTGATGAATAATTTAGCAGGCAGGGAAATTCTGAATTTCTTCGTCGACGATAGAACAAAAGAGAATCGTCTCTTACCTTCCCGTGCATTCGCGCTAATGTTTGCGCAAGAACTCACGTAAGTTCCTCGCCGCGTTCATGCTAATCAGGTGTATGAGACGCTCAAAGAGGGAATTGGTCTTGAAATTGGCGACGCAACGCAGGCTGGCAGGAACGTGTCGGGAATTTATTAGGTGGTGGAGGCGCTGGCTCGAATCGCCGGATTCGCCCCCCGGTTTGCAAATTCTCAGGACTTACCAAAAGGAAGGCTCCATTAAAAATTATTATTAGTCGAATTAGATGGTCGGCGACCGCATCAAAAAAAAAAATAAAAATAAAATAGTATACCCCCGAAACAAAACACATAAATATCGGAGTTTATGAACAAGAGCAATTTAATTATGAAATGGGGGGAAATGGATTCTGGAGATGGAGCAGCGGATCCGGCCCGTCGGAACGGAAAACTTGAAGCAATAAACAGTTTCCAGAACTGATCTCCGGAGCCTCGTAAAATTTGGAAACGGCCACTCACTCGTCGTCGACTCATCGAATCTCTCATAACCAAAAGAAAAAAGAAGAAAAAAAAAAAGGAAAACAAAACAAGACATTCAATCATCATCGACCGCAATAAAATTATCGATGCCCCGAGAAAGAGAAACTGGGTTGTTTTAATTCGTGGAGGGGAGGTGGGGGTTGGGGGGGTGCGAGTTATTAGTCGGCGTCGCGTCGTATCGGTGCGGAATACAAGTCATAAAGGCGATTGTTGGAAGTTGCCGTGACCCGACGCTGAGTTTCCTTTATGGGGTGTTAGTCGACTCGTTGCTGCTTCCTCTCTACACGTGTCCGTGTACCCCTTTACGCCCGCTAACTTTCTGTGTATAACATTTATAAGCGCGTTTATGAGCGCCGCGTCGTTAGCCGAACGACTACCTTTGCGTAATCTCGGCCCATCTCTTATTAAAATAAAAATTTATTGGCCTGCGGCTCCTTTACGGCCCCCAAGGGGGGCGGCGAATATTTAACATGATTTTGCGTTAGCGGCGCATCGCGGTAAACACGATTAATATACGAGGGTGTTTCAATTTTAAACTTCACGTGCGTAGGCAACCAAACAAGCGTCGACATGTAAAAAGGGTCGCTTGCCATTTACTATTGTCTGCTCCAGAGCACTCCCTCCCTTATTTCTCTCTTGTTTAAGATTTGGTTTAAATTCCACAATAAATGTTGTAACAGAAAGAGGAGTGATGATTCATATTGTGAGCTACAGAATTTTTTTTAAGGGTTGGCTACGAACGACATAGCAGTTACGTCTGATATTAATTCTTCTTGGTTAGGCTGACGGCCGTTGAAAGTGTTGAAGTGAATATAACAGCGACATACGTGATTTATTTCAGAGCCAACTAAGAAAAACATTTCTATGACTCACATGATACAAGCAGCCGTACAACATTGTCTTGGAAAGCAACCATAACTGCGACATACGTGATTTATTTCACAGCCAAGGGGGCGGCGAATATTTAACATGATTTTACGTTAGCGGCGCATCGCGGTAAACACGATTAATATACGAAGGTGTTTCAATTTTAAACTTCACGTGCGTAGGCAACCAAACAAGCGTCGACACGTAAAAAGGGTCGCTTGCCATTTACTATCTGCTCCAGAGCACTCCCTCCCTTATTTCTTTCTTGTTTAAGATTTTGTTTAAATTCCAACAAAAAAATGTTGTAACAGTTTTTTAAGAGTTGGCTATGAACGACTTAGCAACCACGTCTAATATTAATTCTTTTTGGTTAGGCTGACGGCCGTTGAAAGTGTTGAAGTGAATATAACTGCGACATACGTGATTTATTTCACAGCCAACTTAAAAAAACATTTCTACATGATACAAGCAGCCATAAAACATTGTCTTGGAAAGCAACTATGACTGCGACATACGTCATTTATTTCACAGCCAACTAAGAAAAACATTTCTAAGGCTATGATACAAACAGCCATACAACATTTTCTTGGAAAGCAACTATGAATGCGACATACGTGATTTATTCACAGCCAACTAAGAAAAACATTTCTATGGCTTACATAATACAAGCAGCCATACAACCTTATCCTCGAAAGTAAGAAATAATTGCAAAATAAATTATGAGTCACATCTTCACTCTCGGAAACTCACAATCACACCCTGACCTAGATATTGAGGTCCAAGGGTTTTCCGCCGAGCGTTACACAAGCGAAAACAAACATCTGGATATTCCATAATAAAACCCGATGAAATTAGGTCCCTCAAATCATATAAATACCGATCTTCCAGCGCCAGTACACGTCCGTAAGAATCCATACTTAATCATACACACTTAATTAGACAAGAGATCGCAATATGATGCAAAATTGAAAAATAAAATGGAACATATACATGAATCAATGAATCAATGAAAAATCAGTTTATACATTATTTGTTTCGATTTTATAAACAAAACACGTGGTGGTACTCAAATTAACGCATTTAACGAGACAAAAGTGACTCCACTGCGTTACGTTTCAGCACGTAGCGAAATGGGGGGGGGGTCAACTCCAGCCAAGTTACGCTCTAGACACCCCCCCCCCTCACCCGTCAACATGACATAAAGCGTTAGTTTGAAATACTAGGAGAGGCAAAACATAGACAGTTCTGAACGAGACTTTGTCGCGACTCAATACTGCAATTTAAATCTTCTCGTCGATATATTTTTTCAAACTTCTAAATTTTTCTATAAACCAATTTTCCTAGTTTTATTTAAATATAGTGTACGTAGAACTGCGTCGCGTCGCGTCGGCGACTTCAGTAAAATAAAATTGTTGCAGCTAACGATAGCTTTAAGAAGTGTACAGATTTCTTCGTCCCTTTCTGACCGCAAAACGACAGACAGTTCTGAACGTGACTTGTGACTCAACAACTCAACATCGCGATCTAAATTTTCACATCGATGAATTTGTCCAAACAGGGGGGAAGAGGAAAGGAGTGAACCAATTTTCAGACAATTCAGAAAATACAAGTAGGTCCGTCCAGTAAACCATCGGAAACAAAGTAGAGTTCGATTTCTGGCTTTCTTATTTTCGATAACTAGGCCGCGCAAATGAGGAAATTCGAGGTTCAAGCCTTGCACGGCGGACCGCTGAAAAAGATCGGGGGAGGACAAAAGGGATGCAAAGTGTTCCACTAGGTTTTTTAACTTGGTTGAGGCAAAGGAAAAGATTTTCGTTTTTTTTTTTACATGTCACCTTTTCCACCTCCAATCCCAGCTCGTGAGTGGACAGCTGCGAATAACGCGGGATTTTCGTTTTTTTTTTAAGTTGTCCCCTTTTCAACTCTCAATTCCAACTCGTGAGTGGTTAAAATCTCTAGACAGCTGCGAATAATGCGCAGGCGCGAACGTCGCCGGTTCTTTTACAGACAAAATGAAAGAAGTCCAAAAAAATATGTAAATAAAAAATGGTCGCACAGACGGAGACACCAATGCAATTAGTTACACACAAAGAAACAAAAGAGAAACGAAAAGAACAACGACGAACCACGAAATTAAATGAAGACAAAAGACAAAATTGTTGATTCTTATTCAGCTGCGAGTCATTAAAATTGGGAAGGCAAGAAAAACAAACAATAACAAATAAAAAATTGACGATTTTCGTCAGGAAAGGTTTAAAAATCAAATCAAGCTTTTATTTGTTTTTTTTTGCACGATCTTTTTTTTCCCTTCCTGTAAAGAAAACCTGAGAATAAATTAAAAATCGACGATTTCCGGAACGAAACTCTTGAAAAACAAATTTTCTTTGCATTGCATTATGTCAGTTTTTTTTTCAAAACAAAAGAAGCCGAGTTGAAAATCAAATAAATCAAACTTTTTTTTGTTTCACAGTATTCACCATCTTCCTACATCTTAAAGAAAGAATTAATAGTAACAAATGAAGAACTGACGTTTTCCTAGGGGAAAAACAAGCTTTCGTTTGTTTTTTTTTTTTGTAGTGCAGCACTTCTTTTTGAGTGCAAAAAAACTAACAAATGAAGAGACAACAATTTCCGGCGATTTTCTATGCGTTTTCATTATTATTTGTTTGTTTATTTTAATTTGTTTTTCTTTTGTACTGCAGTAATTCTTTTTGTTTGCAAAAAAATAACAAATGAAGGGTCGATGATGTCCGGCGATTTTCTTTGCGTTTTCATTATTATTTGTTTGTTTGTTTTCATTTGTTTTTTTTTGTACTGCAGCAATTCTTTTTATGTGCAAAAAATAACAAATAAAGAGTAGACGATTTCTGGCAAGAAGCTATTTAACAATTTTCTTTGCGTTTCATTATTTTGTTTAATTATTTTGTTTTTGTTTTTTTTTTGTATTAAAAAGAGTCACGGCGACTTCCTTCAGACGCGACGGCGGGAATCTTTAGAAAATCGAACTTTTCATTTGTTTACTTGCATTTGTTCGCCAACAATCCGCCTTTTGTTTCACGTTCATTTTTTTGTCGTACCTCGCTCGCCAGTCGTGAAATTTTCTTTGATTGCTTCTAAGCCAACAATTAATTTTTCATATTTCGTTTGACACTCCAAACAGATTATTATTTTGTTTTTTTTTTTGGTGTGTGTGTGTAAAAAGTGCAAAAATCACAAATGAAGAGTGGACGACGATTTCCGGCGAGAAGCTTCTGAAAATGTAACAATTTTCTTTGCGTTTCATTATTTTTTGTTTTTTTGCTTCGTTTGTTTCTGTACTAGAAAGAGTCATGACGACGATTTCCGGGAGTTTTTTTGAAAAAACGAACCTTCACTTGTTTACTTGCATTTGTTTTTTTGTGATGAAAATCCTTGCCTTCTGACAATAATCATTGTACATATTTTTATTTTTTATTTATGTATTAAAATTAACCGCGTCCCTCAACCCCAACATTTGGAATAATAATTTTTTGTAATTTACATCTAGATACATATTGTTGAGGAAATTGAATCAAATCTTATATGTACAAGGAACGGATGTTTTTTCTTTCTCTCTTTTGCAAGTTCAATTTTGATAATACGTAATATTTTTCTCGTCTTTTAAGCGTGAATGTCCCCGATAATTAGATGACAAAAGTGACGAGCACGAAGCTCGAGGGACGCGCGAAGGGAAAAATGGGGGGACCGGGGGGAGAGGTCTGCGAAGGAATTGAATTCGCAACCAAAATACATTTTGCGGGATTATCATAAATTAGAAACGGCGTGTCCTAAGATCGCGTCTTAATGCCTCATTCATATGCGACCGGCGCTAGCGTCACGCTGCGGCCATGATGAATATTTAATATTTATCCAGTCTTCCTGAGACGTCGACCCCCCCTTCCGCCTCTCGTGCCGCCCCCCCGCTGATCGATTATTACATGTACGAGCCGCGCTCGAATTTATAATAGACACAAAATAAACCCCGCCATTTTGGGCCGCATTTACACAACACCTACACGAACGTTTCGTATTCATTTTGTTAAGCAATCGCTGCTTGAAGTTCGATACTACATTTGTATAGTTTGTACGGGTAAATTATTAATGAAGTCTAAGTTTAGCTCACTTTAAGTCGAATCCCGAGTCGCCCACTCTTCTTCGCACATTCATTCGAAGCGTACGCCAGAAATGAGCTAAACCTAGACTCTTTGGTAATTGCAAAGTAAAGAAAGAACTTGATGAGCAAATGAGTCTTCGATTTTGATAAAGCCAATGATATTAGCGAGGATACCTGTATATGAAGCAGCACGTTCTCACATACTCACATAGTTACCTACATCAACCCCCTCTATCGACGAATTAAAGTAATTGAGAGCAGTGCGGAAGAGTCGTACCTGAAACAAAAAAAAAAAGTACTTTTATTTATTCGCGAAATGTATTTTTGATTTTAAAATGGTGCATCCACTATTACTTACAAAAAAAAATATTTAAACTGACAAAGAACTGGATTGCATATCCAAAAAAACCCATCGTGCAATTATTATTTTCGCTTCCACTTCCGGAAGTAGCCGCAAAACGCCGCGCCGTTGTCCTTTCCGGTCGCCGATGCGTCCGAATCGGCGGGGAAGCACCGCGATGCATCTCTCCTCTGACTCGTAATGAGGGCGCTTTTGTGGCCGCAAAACAACGAAGCGAAAAAGCAAATGCATACGTCCTTGCGAATAAAAAAAAAGTGAGAGCCATCTGTTGTTGAATAACATAAACTCTAAAAGATATTTGAGACTTATTAATGTTTCTGTTTTCTTTTTTTTTTTGTTTTTTTTTTATTTTCATTCAATTAGTGAGTGACATTTGTATTAAAAATTTCTATTTAAAATGTCGGCGGAAAGTTTGTCTTCAAAGCAGAAGGACCTCGACGTTCTGGTAGCTTCGCCAGGAATTCGTCCTTGAATCGCGAATAATAATACGAAATGTGATGATTTATAAAATTATATCACAATGTGAAAATGTTATAAGGCATACACGCGCAAGTATAGTTCGGAATAAAATCGTGTAGCCCAGTTCTTGGAAAATTGGCCGCGCGTCCAACGTTTTCTAAACAGAGCGAGAGAGAAGTCATGCCGACAGAAGTACAATAATGCACTCAATTCAATCAATCGCTTGGGGATTTTCCACGCGTGTGAAAAATACATCGGCTCTCGATTATTCAATCGCTTGGAGATTTTCCACGCGTATGAAAATGCATCGGCGCTCACTTATGCAATCGCTTGGGAATTTTCCACGTGTCTGGAAACGCATCACGTATCACGTCCCTGGCTTGAAAAAAAATCAAAAAGGAGAAAGGTCTTCAAAAACGGCTGGAGCAAAAGTCGTCTCTTCCAGTGAGGTTCAGAGTACCTGACGTGTTTACGCGTTCTCTTTCTCCTCGTTTAAATTCTTATTTTATTTTACTTTATCATGTTTGTTTTTCTTCTCAGGTTGTAATTATTTTCGCGAATGAGGAAATAACTCTTCAAGGCGTATGTATTTTTTTTTTAGTTGTTGGTATTCAATTAAATCGAAACTAAATTTTTATTAATTTAATTTAAATTCAGTGTTTCAAGACGGACAGATTTCAGCTGGCGGAGTTGAAACAAAAATTCATTACCGCGCATAAAAAAGCTATTATCTGACATAGCCTTTTTTGATTTTGTAAGGATTTTATTCGCCACCTCTTCTCCGAACGATTTTTTATTTACAGCTGCAATTTCATTGTTATTATTTTTTGTAATATTGATTTATTTTTGTAATTTTTCTTTAAATAACATTAGAATCTGTCCTAATTAAAACAAGACTTGATAGTATTAAAATTTAAAACTTTTCTTTTCATCTTTCTACTGTAAACTAAATTTCACGTTTTTATTAACAGCTAAAGTATTATAAACAAATTTTTTATTTGAACTATTCTCGTAAGTGAAACATTTACCTGAAGTCCAAGGAGATTCAAACCAGAGAGAGAGAGAGAAAAAGTTGAGTTTCACTTTTCAATCGCGAATAATAATAAGATTACACGTCGTGTCAAAACGAGGCATGAATAGTGAGTTTTTATATGTGCCCGTTCAAGGTAATTCCCCAAGTTCTGCAGATAACGGTTTAGATATTGTTACAGAAAGGAAAGACTTACAGGAAATAGAAGGGAGCAGTAGGAGCGGATGGTCAAGCTTTCGCGTCCTGCTCCAGTAGTGTTCAATTCATCCCAGTAGAAAGAGTACAAGATATAAGGCTGATTATTCGCTCAATACTTCTTCTTTCTCGAGATTATTTTTTATTATATCAGAAGAAGGCAAAATATACGAGTCAGGTCCCGTATTATAAAGGAAACTTACCTTTAACTCCCAGTTTATTACCATAACAACAATTATGTTCACAATTGTTACCATGGAAATAAACCAACAGTTAAAGCTAACTTGCCTTTATAATACCGAGCCTCAGAGTTTTTCTTTTTAATGATTTATCCGAAGCATTTTGCATTCGTCGCTCTTAATATTCCGCTTGGGTTTACGAAGGAAAATTTTTAAAAATGTCGTCTAAACGCCTATATATAAATCGTTCCTCAGATGTTGAATAATTAGAAGATGTTACAGCCAATAAACACCTCAATCAATGATTTCAGTTTACTACCCCTCTGAGATTGGCAAACTTATGCGAAAGAAGGGGAGCAGCCCACTTGCCTGGTGTTTTAATCGAGTTGCTTTTGCGCACTGCTATTAAGAACGTAGTTGTTGTTCAACTGGAGGAATATATATGCAATACTTTTGTGCTACGAGTACTCATCAGCAGCACCGTACATAATAGAACACGAAGGACACGAAAGCAAGAGACATGTAAATCGTTGATCATTGTAAAACAAAAAAAAAACGATACCGGTTTAGGGATGGTGCCTTGCGGGACTCCTCTTAAGCACTTTCTAAAATCCGTCTTTTCATCTTCCACAGTTTAATAATAATTACTGTCTCTGTTCATGTATGTAGATTTGACAACAACCACATATGGGCCGGGCTTCGTACACCAGCGCTGCATAATTTATTCAGTGAAAGGGTGTGACGAATGCGCAACTCATATCATCAAATAACAGTTTTTATTAGTTCATGTTTTATACATGCAGGGTTTCTATTTTGAGCCCGTGACTCCTGAAACCTCTGGGAAGGGCACTGCGCATCAATCAAATCAGAAATAATTTTGTATTTTCACAACATACTATATCTAAGCATGGAAGTTGAATTGGTTGCCTATCTTCGGTTTTTAAGGCGTCTCCTAACAGTGGTTTAGAAAAAAATCTCTTACAACTATGCATTTCATATTATACTAAATTTCCTAAAGAAAATTGTGTGATAAACAGTAATATTCAAATTTTGGGCTGTATAGCAATTGGTCCCTTAGCTTAGAAAGTTTTGACGTGATGCGCCCAACAAAAACGAGGCAATCAGATTTTGTGAACCAATCAAAGATTTTTTTGTTTGTTTTCGACTGCAATGAAACTGTATTCCTCAGTCAGCAACGCTTTCATTTACTAGTCATTTTCATTTTCTTGAGTTGATTTGGGTTGATAATGTTTTTCCATTTATAAGAAGCTATCCAAAGGCAAAATTTGAATCAGATAGCAAAGATTTAGGTCTAGAAGCAATATCTTCTTCTGCGAATGTATTCCGTTTATGGGATGCCCTCTTATCATTTTCTTTCAAATCTCGGCAAAGCTTTCGTCTTGTCACTTTCATTTCTTGGGTTGGGTTGGCAATCTTTTGACACTTATAAGAAGCTGTTGCGATGACCTCCAAAGGCAAAACTTGAATCAAATAGCAAAAGTCTAGAAGCAATATCTTCTTCGTCCATCTCTTCGCGTGATCTGTTTTACTTTCAAACACATATGCCGAAGGAAAATTTTCTTTTTTGTTTTTTTTCTGTGAAAGTCTTTCCTCCAGATGACCTTTGTCTTTTTCTTCCAATTCTTCCAATTTTCTTTATTTTTGTAACTATTCCTCCATTAAATTACATTTCTCAGGGTCGAGGAGCTCAAGCCTCATAGTTTAGAAGATAAATTTTCTTCTTTCCTTTTCTTTTTCGTATTTGGTTCGTATGAAATTAGTTTTAAACTCGATATTCGATTATGTGTTTTATGATCTCGTAAGCATGGAGCATCAAGAAGCAATGACATTATTTCTTTTCCTACATTTCTTTTTGTCTTATGGTTCAAAAATTCTATGATATTGTTTTCGTTTCAGAAACACTTTCTCTAGGAGATCACAAAAATCCTCTTCTGTTTCCTTCCACAACTTTACTGTCCTTGACGTTTCGCTTTGTTTTCATTGTTTCCGTTCATCTTAAGATTTTCTTTTCGTAGTACATCATCTCTTTACGTCTTTTAATTTTGTCTCCCCTCCCATCTGACTAATGCCCGCCCGTATTATAGTACTACCTCCAGGCTCCCTTCAAAACAGAAGCCCACCACCAAAGCGATCGGTTGAGGCTTCCTTCACTAGGAAAACCCCTTAAAATGGGCTTCCCTTTCTCCTTTCTTTATTTAAAAGAGTAAATCAATTTCAACATTTCTGAAAATACAAATGGATACCATCCAGCAAACCGCCGGAAACAAAGTAGAAATCGATTTCTGGATTTCTTT
Organism: Prosopocoilus inquinatus; assembly: GCA_036172665.1. Classification (NCBI taxonomy): domain Eukaryota; kingdom Metazoa; phylum Arthropoda; class Insecta; order Coleoptera; family Lucanidae; genus Prosopocoilus; species Prosopocoilus inquinatus. Next base: position 9,921,649 of record CM069873.1, read on the forward strand.
TCGAGAACTTGACTAGAAACAAGGATTTCGAGGGTCAAGCTTTGCAAGAGCTGCTGTTTTCCTCACTACGTTGTTTTCCTTTATCTTTTCTGTCCTCAACCGCCCCTTTTCTCGTAGTTGTGTCCACTTCACACACCTTACTTTCTTTTTCGTAGCTTTGGATTTATCATCCTGAGAATCACTTGTTCTTGTTTCTTCCTTCTTTTTAAATTTGTTTTACACGCTCACAGTTAATTAAACACATACAAAGAAACTTTTGTTACGGTTTAAAATTCCGTTATGACGAAAAATGTCCTCCAAAATGGCTTCTAACGGGGAGCTAGACGACGTCACGACGTCGTTCATCTTCTCACTCGATTTCAGCGAGTTTTCGAAAAGGATTTCGTGATTAGTCAGTTTGGGTCAAGTGATTGCCCTTTGTGCTTTGGATTCCGGACTGCACGCGGGACCTTGACCACGAATCAAGTGTGATTTGACTGATCGAGTAGAATGCAGTTCAATGTTTTGTTCGCTGCGGCCATCTTGTTGGTTTACAAACATCTGAACAGAAGAGATTTACTTCCTATTCTGAAAAAGACCTTCCACGCAGATCAGAGCATCCATTTATGCTTTTCAGAGCCTGACAAGCTTCGTTAATCAGGTATTTATGACCAGCAAATTAGTCCTCTTAATTTAAGGCTTTTTATTGTGTTCTTTTTTTTCTATCTGGGATATTTACTTCGAAGTCAAACTTGATGAATTGAGTGGTGTCTTTGTACTTCCCGTATGTGTGGAGTAGATGGTCTTCGCTGCTCATACAGTGCTGTATACAGCGTTGCTTACTTGAGAGGACACGACAGAACGCTTCGTTCGGTGATCACTTCCTTATGGGTGGAAGCGTAGTGTAGTAATCAGGGGCCTTATCCTCGAATCGAGGGAACAAACTTGCAAGAGAACGTGACGTCAAAATGACATAATTCCCCTACGAATCATGTAGGTTTATGTGAAACTCCACGTCATTTTGACGTCATGTCTCTTGCAAGTTCGTGCACTCGATTCGATAATAAGGACGAAGTTGGGACGCAAATTTATTTTGATTATCGGATTTATGATGAATTATTAATTTTTGACGACACCTATTCGCATTCAAGTAAAACAATTTGTCGGATGTTTGCTGGAACGTTTTGTAATACGGGACCCGTTATTCGCTTTCCGTGTTTATTTAACTTGTGGAGTTTTAACACTGAATTATTTTTGATTATTTGAAGTCTTAACGTAACCTTGAAGGTACTCACTCATGTTTTCCTGCGAATCAGAACCATCCCTTATTTTATAACGCAGCTATTTCTGTCCTACCGCTCTCTTTTTCTCCAGTTTGCCTTGAAGCAACCGGGCTGTTCCGTTGCTTGGTTTGTCTCATTCATTCTTCTCTCTTCACCAGCACAAGAGACCACCGTGACATTTTTTTTTTTTAATTTTTGAAACATAGCAGTTGCATTTAGTCACAAAGCATCTTCACGAGTTGTGTGTCGTAAATACTTTATGAGGTTTGATGTCGGAATTCTCGTTTTTTTATCCAAAATTCTTGGTTCAAACTTCTTTTCTGAGGAATGTTAATCAAAGATGAGGCAGCACCCCCATTCACCAGCACTAAAGACCACTGTGACTATTTTTTTTTTATTTTTGAAACATTTTGCATTTAATCACAAATTATCTTCACTAGATGTGTTTCGTGAATACCTTATCTCGTTTGATGTCGGAATTTTCGATTTTTTTCCAAAATTCTTAAACCAAATTTCTTTTTTGAGGAACGTTAATCAAAGATGAGGCAACACCCCCATTTACCAGCACCAGAGACAACTGTAATTATTTTTTCTTAATTTTTGAAACATAGCAGTTGCATTTCGTCATAAATTATCTTCATGGGATGTATTTCGTGAATACCTTATCTCGTTTGATGTCAGAATTTTCGATTTTTCTCCAGAATTTTTGGTTCGAACTTCCTTTTTCCTGCGGAATGTTAACCAAAGATGATGGAGCACCCCCAATCAGTTTCCAAACGATTTCTCATCGGTATGGTTCGATCTGGGGTGGCTTAAACGAAGTGTCGCCCTTTTTCAAGTCTATTCTGTTCCGTCCTTTCATATTCATTGAAGATTTTCTCAAAATGCAAATCGAGGCGGGACTCTCAATTAACCGAGTCTTATTAAAATTCAAATTAGGTTAAGTGTAGGTGGATTTAAGCTCCGCATCCCCTGGTGGTTTGTTTGGAGGAGGAAATTCGTTGGAAGCGCGGGGGCGAAAACTGTTTTTCGCTCGTCTTTTTACTTCTAACATTTTCATTGTTTTGGTTTTAATTCAAAAAATTTAATTTAAACAGTCGGTGATCTTGAACAGCAATGAACAGCGGAAAGAACACCTAGGTCTCGTTTCGTGGCGTACCGACGCTAAACTAATTACGACGCCGACGACGTCTCGGGAACAGGGGCGGATTAGCGGCCGAGATAATCAGTAGTTGGCTGTGCAAATACGGGCGACACGTCTTCCGGCGCCCTAACGAACCGCACGTAGCAAAATAAAAATGACTGAATTATTTTCGACCAAGGCGCGGGGCGGCGCGGCGGCGACGCAAAGAGATAAACGGGAGAAGTTTTGTTGCAATTTGTAATCCGGATTTTCGACGACTTTTTTCTTTCTATTTTTAAACCAACCACAATCTAGAATGCGTGACTTTAACAAGCCGGTATTAAACGAATTAAATCTGCGCCCTGAGAAGTTTACTTCAACCGGCGCGGCGCATCCACCATAATTTCCGGGGAAAAAAATGAAGACTTCAGATTTGAGCAATCAAAGTGGTCCAAGAAGTGTTTTCGGAAGTGTAAAACAATACAGGGTAATGATAAAATAATGTCGGGCAATCGGGTATACCCAAGTCAAAACGAAGAGGCGGGAGGGAGTGAGTGAGTGAGTGAATTAAGCTCCTCGACATAAACGAATTCAATATAACGGGGGGGAAGGATGCAATTTGGGAGAGACGCGTTCGTAAAATTCGAAAATAATTTCGCATTTTACTATCCCCATAATTCATATCCTGCAATTTTAACGCCACAGCATATATAAAATTCTGTTTACGAGGGCGGCGTTCATATTTTATACGGCGTAATTCCCGCATTAATTCTGATTTAAATCGGCGGCGGCGGCGGCCCCCCTCCGTCCCCGACCCCCGCGCCCCCTCTTGCTTTACTGTCGCGCACGTCTTTATTTATTATTATTATCATTGTTATTACTAGTGCTAAACCCATATCGTCGACTGCGATGAAGAAGCGACAGGGTTTAATAGAGTGTTGTTAATTTTTGAAGCGGCGATCAACGCGTGAATCCCCGAATTCCATTTGCGGGGAGGATTTAAGAGACCCATTTTTTTTTTTTTTGGTAGGTTTAATGCGTTGATTTAGAATGGGCATTTTATGTGATGCGCTGTGTGATTTACTGTTTACACCATGCACCACCGTCTTCGTCGAAACCTCATTATCCATAACAACTATGCACTTGGTAATTTCTTTCTGTAAGACGCTTATGGTAAGCGGATTTAGAAAACGGTAGGTAACAAACACAGGCATGTGTGCTCTTCACCGCTTGTTCCAGCAACAAGTTAAGAGCATTAGCTCGAATTCCTTAAAAAAATTCCGAATTCCTTCGATCGTAATCTGCGCCTTTCTATTATTTGTTAAGCATCAACGAGGCAACTATTATTGTTATTGTCGGAGAGATGGAATCGGGGCGCAAACACGACGGGCGATTACAAAAGTTAAATAAACAAGAAGAAACGATCGGCTGGGCTGAAAGTTACGCGAACGTTCTCGAGGAGGAGGAGGAGGAGGTGGTGGAAGAGGATGGCCGATTGTTTATGTTCGAGCTCATAATTAGCCTGTCAATCAATCAATCGGTTACTTCGGTTTTAACTCTTTTTTTCTGATCCTACATTCTCTAGGTCAGAAAAAAAAATTGTTCAGTTAGAAACCGTCGCAGAACAAAAGCAATTTACATTCGGTTGGAATTTCCCAAACAAACCCTTTTTCTTCTCTTAATTTTTCAATAATTAAAAAGGATGTGTTAGAGTTGAGGATATTTCGTTTTCTTGTCTTTGTTAAGAAATAAATGTGTAAATACCTCTATTCTCTTTGAATCTATCACCTTTACAAGCCCCCGCCCGCGCGCTTGTAAACATTTGAAAGTCGAAATGAATCTTTTTGAAACTAACAGATCATCCCGATTACAGTTAACTTATGCAAGAACCTCGGAGTCGTCGTAACTCAGAGGTAGAGCGGCTTGGCTTGTAACCAAACAAGACGGGTTCGAGTCCCGTTGACGGAAAATTTTCGCATATTTTAATTCTACAGGGCATAATTTGCTGCATTTTTTGTTTTAATTACAAAGTTGCTATTATTTCTTGCTGCTAAGTGCAAACCGCCATTGTCAAAGCTCAACTAATCACAAAGTGAACTCAACCCAAGTAATCTCAACCAAATTGTAGTCAAACATGTGCAAGAAATTAAAATGCAAAAAGTACATCAAAAACGTAAATATCAAAAGAAAAAATCATTAATCAATTAAGTTGGCATTAGGTGCAGACAGTCTTGACAATCAGTGTTCAAAAATCAGAATACTTGGAAATAATAAGAGGATTACCAGGCTATGGGTACAGTCTTTTCATTTGGTGTCGACACCTTTGATGTTTGTGCCTTCAATATGAACACTGCGCATTCTTCCACGAGTCGATTCTTAAATGGCGCAAACAATTTAGATTTAAATTTTTGCAGCATACGACTTATCGCCGCTATGAGAAACAAGAATATTCTCGCCGACAATAGACGCAAATTTACTTTTGGAGAATTCATTGTTGTAGTTAAATGTAATTAGTAATTATAATTTATTTTTATAATGACTTGACTAAATAATTTCGAATAAAAAAAATGTTTTTGAACAAAAAAGTATTAATGTATTAATATATATATACTGCTTATTCTATAAAAGTTAATTTTTAGTGCATATTTAAGTGCATATTTTGATTATTTTGGTGCCTATTTGCATGCATATTTTAAAGTTTTTTAATGCACAATTATCCTAAGCTTAGTAATTTATAATCAAGCAACTAGGAAAAGTTGTTTACTGCACATGAGTCTTGTTTAATAAGCCAATGTCAGTATCTTAATCCTTAATAATTAAAATCAGCCTCGAATTTTTTCAATTAAAAATAATCTAATCGTCATCATTTCCCTTTGAATTTTGAACAATTTCAATACAGAGTGAGAATAAAATTAAAAAAAAGTCACGTACTCTGTCCCCATGACAACATATTTAATGAAGTTTATTTAAAACAAGCCAAATATTTTACCAATGGCGTACCACTGAACAGAACTATCACGAACAGAAAGAATTTGATGATGAAGGCGTCAACGAAGACCGGAATGGGAACCAAGTAGATTTTTTTTTCTTCTGAATGAAAAGTCGTTCTTAAAGAAGACCCAAAGGCTATTAACAATTGAATTTTTTCAATTTTCTCGTTTCTTCTATTGTTACTACGTCAACCCCCCGCCCCCCCCCCCCCCTTTCAAATTGTCATTTGGATGTGAAATATGAAAAGCTGTAATACACGGTGAGAGCGAAATAAAGTCAAAGTCGTGGTGTGTGCTATCTTCACGAAATCATATTTTGTAGAGTGCGTTCAGAATAAGCCAAATATTTTACCAGTGGCGTAACATCGGAGGGATCTGTCAAAAATAGCGTGAATTTGGTGATGAACGCGTCAACGAGGACCGGCAGGGGATGTGTAGCTAGATTTTTTTTTCTTTCGGATGAGAAGTCGTCTTCAAAGAAGATAGAAAGGCTATTAAAAATAACAATTGAATGAGAAGATTATAAGATTATTACTGCTTCAACCCCTCTGACACAATCACTTAAATGTGAAATTTGAAAAGCTTTAATGCAGACCGAGAAAAAATAAATAAAATCACTACGTCAACATATTTTGGAGAGTTTGTTTAGAATATAATATTTATAAGGGGGTAACATCGAACAGAACTATCAAAAATAGAATGAACGGAATGAGAAAAAGCAGATCTTTTCGCATTCGAATGAGTTTCAGTAATGCTAATAGAAAATGAAACTGAAGATTTCTCAACAACATAGACTTTGAATTGAAAAAAAGTAAAATTTTTATTATTATTTACAATTTACCTCCACTCGTGGGCAGCAAAATGAATTTTTCTTAACTCTAATGATGAACGACTGCATAATAGCATCGGAAAACAAACGAGCATCATACAATTTTGTTAAATTCGCATTCTGAATGTGATACGAGATCATTAAAAATGCGGCATTTCATTCAAAACTTTCAAAACAAATTAAAAATTCGGAAACCGAGTGTTAAAGCAAACCTAACCGTGAAGAACAAGGTGACTCACCTTTTACACAAAACGCGAGGGAGATCATCGAGTTACACATCGATGACGCAGAGGTTAAGTGGTTAAATGGTTAACGTACCCGACGTAGATGTCAGAGGGCGACGAGCTAAGTTGAATTACATGGCAGCTGTTTTTTTAAGCACACCAAAATGTGATTTTCCGCCTTCAAAAAAAAAAAAAAAAGAAAAAATCAAAATTACGACGACCTACATTTTTTGGGGGGTGTTGAAGAAAACCGTACATTGACCACCTTAGAAAATGGTGGGACAAGAACGCGAGAGATTTTGTTAAACTTCTGGATCGACTTGAACAATCAGTTCGCGAAGAAAGACTAAGCTTATCAAAGAAAAAAAATATTTTTCAATTAGGATAACTTCCCCATATCTCCCTGAATTGTTCACAAAACTAAAAGAAATACATACAAGGAACTGTTGTGAATCACTGGTTTGAGAACCCCTAAGAAAAGGATGATTTCGGAGATCCACTGGAGTAACTGAATTAAAGAATAATAATAATAAATCCTATAAATAATAATAAATAATAAAATCAGGATTTTCTTATTTTTATTAACATTCTTCTAGATCTCCAATTCATTCCTCGTTACCCTAAATGAATGGATGAAGGAATTTATTCCCAAATGCAAATTGTCGAAAAAACAAACAAAAATCTTTTCCCAGAGAGTTCCTCCATCTGTGCCATCTGAGTTCGCGCACGTGTCGTGAAAGAGTATCCTCCTCCTTCTTTCAAACTGTCGTTAGGAAGTTCGTTCGTTTCGCGGGCGATTTTTGCGGAACGATCGGGGCACAGATGGGGCACGACGAAGTTCCAAGTCTGACTCGCTCGTAAAACCCCCCCCGAAAACGGTTTATGGCCTTCACGCCATCGATACATATTTCTTATGTGTGTCGTCTTCTGCGACGACAATTCGACAGCGGGTCTTATTAAAAGGGCGGGGGGTGAAAAAATGAAAAATCTCGTTCTTTTATGCAAGAGATTTATGCGGTGTACGAGCACACGAACCGGTTTAAACCCTAAGGCCCAGTTTTACAAATGCGGTTCAACTTTGAACCGAGCCTTAAACCCTTAGCAATGATTATTTCAACAATTGTCGTGAAGGACTTAAGCTTCGGCTCTAAGTTAAACCGTCATTGTAAAACTGGGCCTAAGAATATTAACTCACCTGGACGTTAGCTTAAGCACTGCCAAGCTAAGAAAAACGCAGAAATTCGTAACTTATCTTCGGGAGTGACCACGTAGGTCCGGCTAGAGCTGCAATTGCTATTCCACCTTCCCAAGCGGAATATTTCAAAAATACGGAATACTTCGCCAAACACGCACAAACACAAAATGCATGGTCATTCCGACATCTAATTTTAGAATAACCCGTTGTAAATTCAATTCGGGGTAACGGGTTGAAAAAGACAAGTCCTTGCAAGGAGGAGAAAAGAAAAGGATCGAAGAGAGTGGACCAATCCGGCAGAACATGACATAAGCTCCTTTCAATAAAGTAAATAAAGAAGGTCCGATCTGCCCTAGCGCTGAGACGAGTCAGCCTAGGCGGCGGTCAATGCTACATTATTATTCGGTTTCCTCCACGTCCTTCCTTTCCCGCCTCTCGTCGGACAACAACGGAAGTTTACAACTCCTCCGAAGATCAAGAAGTCCAACGGCCATTTACAACTGAAGGACCGAGAGGGCGAAAAGGGCGGACAACGGCTCGCCAAAGCCACGGGGTTGATAGCACGAGATTCAAGTACGCCTGGAGATAAAAGCCGAGTGGACAAACGAAGGAACAACATCGTAACACACGAACCGGTTTAAACCGTAAAAATATTAACTCACCCGGACGCTAGCTTAAGCACGCCGAAGCTGAAAAATACGCAACTTATTTTCGGGAGTGACCACGTAGGTCCGGCACCTTCCCAATGGGAAATACTTCAAAAATACGGAATACTTCACCAAACAAGCACAAACACAAAACGCATGGTCATCCCGATTTCTAATTTTAGAATAACCCGTTGTAAACTCGATTCAGGGTAACGGGTTAAAAAAAACAAGTCCATGCAAGGCGGAGAAAAGAAAAGGATCGAAGAGAGTGGACCAATACGGCAGAACGTGACATAAGCCGCTTCCAATGAAAATTAAGCGTTAAGGGTCACGATCGCGTCCACGAAACGAATGCAATATTTCGCAACTCGCAACAAGCGGGAAGCAAAAAAAAAACTCGCCGCTCTGGCGACACCCGGAATAATTCTAAAAACCATAAACTTCCTTGGGATTCCATATAAATTTGACAAACGCGTTTCTAATTCGAATTGCATTCTCCGGAGATCTAAACATAAAAAAAACGAAACGAATAAGCGACTAGGGATTTTATTATTCAATTAATACCCGATTTTTCTACCTCACGATAAATTTATCTGCCAGATATTATCCTTGGAAACCATTGTATTGCTAATAGTTTCCGATGAGATTACCTGGCAGATAAATTTATTAGGAAGCGAAGAAATAGGGCATTATTCTATTTCCAAGCGGCTCGAGCGATCACAAAACACATTTCGCAAGCTCGACCGCGGCGACACACCCCTTTCCGGCGTACTAAAAATAGCTCGGTGATAACAGAATACATCCAACGTCGGAATCTTTTGCTATATAGACCGTCCCAAAACAAGAAAAGGATTTATAACTGTAACAAATAAACAAGGGGAAAAACTAACTTACCAAAAACAATCCGGATAAACGAATACGAACGGAAATCGGATCGATTTGCCTAAAGGTAAGGTATTTAGCACTGAAATTAATGATGACCGGGCAGGTCAGGCCAATGATAAAAACAAAAAAAATGAAAATGCTTTTGCAAAAATCTAAACGAATCCTTTGAAATGAGGAATGTGATTCATTCAACTAAATTTATGTATTTGCTTAGGAAGAGAACGGTTCAAAAAAATTAAAATCACTACTCCTATTAGCTATTAATAAACTTGAATATTATGTAATATGTCAAAAACCTAGTAACATACCTGCATATAAGTAATTAATTCGATTTTAGTAAACTTACTTGTAGTGTTGGATGATTAGTGACGATTGAGGTTACAGTTTATAAGAACGAGAACGGACGACCAGGTGAACAAACTGCGTTTCTAGGAAAACGCGCGCGTGAAAATCCGAGCAATTTCCGGCCGGAGTCGCACAGGAATTTAAAAAACCTCTTCGCCGATCGACGGCGTGGTAGTCGACAACCGAAAGGTTCATCAGCGTCCTCGCTGAAAATTCCGGCGAATTAACTTTCCGCAGCGCAATAAAATTCCATCCGCTCGCGTCAACGTCGACCGTTTGCTGTCAAATTATCAAGAAAGGCAACACGTGTACACGATGATAAAACTGCAACTTGTTGCTGTTTGATTTATGTGCGCGAGGCAAATTACCGACTGGGTCAAAGTCAAAAGCGCGTCTCCGCGGTACTTTTTTTTTTGTTGTTGTTTGGTCAAGAATTTCGAATTTGCGAAACTGCAATTTCGTGTAAGCTAAACAGCTTGGCCGGAAGCCACCGAAAATTATCCGAATTGCGGCGCGGTTCGTTCCCGTCGAGTTGAGCAAACTGACAAATCGCTTCGTTTAGAACTTGGACAGTTTCCCGGCCGCTGCGAGCTTAGCAAATACGTAAACGTCGGCTTCGTTTTTAGCAGAAAAATCATCGAGGTTGAACAAGGAACGTAAACTGGCCATTTGTTCTCCAAAAACCATTACATGACATTTGTTTGCTCGGCAAGACACAATTTTTTTTCTTTTTCAAATAAAACCTCTATTTAATTCCCATAAACGACTAATAATAAAGTTCCACTTACAAAGGAACAAATAATTACCAGACATCAAACACGAACGAACTGGTCGGTCTGTTGTTTTCACAAGAAGCAAAGAAACATCCAGCTCAACAACATCAAAACAAAAGCGCAGACGTCCTTTGTTTATTTACCAAATACCCATCGCTCGGCCGTTTATAATTCCTCCAGATGCGCCCCATTCCCATCCCTTCACAACAATCAAAGGCCCTTTGTAATGCCAAAATATTTTGTTGCCATTGTCCTCCGGGGCGAGAGGGGTAGGGGGGCGGGGGAGGAAAAGAGAGTTTACTCTTTACATCGTTCGGCGGACCAAGAAAGAAGAAGAAGAAGAAGAAGAAGCGGGGCAGCAACAACAGCAAAAACAAAAAACAAACAGCGTCGTCGTTGTAAGGTAGCAGCAAAGCGGCGAATTAATTCGAAATAAATCCCCCGGAGGGGGGGAAAACATCGATCGTCGGCCCTCGACGTGCGCGGGACATAAATTTTAATTCTGCAAAACGAATTTTAATTCGGATAATAAATAACGGGCGGGCTATGAGACGTTATCGATCATGCGATCAGCGAGCGGATTAAAACTCGGAGCGATTGTTTCGGACGCCGCCGCGCCGCTGCGTTGTTGAATTTCCTTTTTGTTTTTGCATTTTCGTGCGGGCAGCGAAACGACGAAACAAAAACAATTACGGCCGGAAAAAGACTTGGCGCCCTCGTTAGTACCGTGAGATCGAAAAACAAAAAATTAATAACAAGTATGGTAACGGTTTCATCATATTTTTGACAGCATCGACGTAAGACGTCAAATACAAGTTAGGTTATGTCACAGTGCAATTTGACAGCGACGATTTGTTTCAATTGTTACAATCGAGTTTGGATATCGTAATTTAAATGCATATAATATTTTTTATTCAATCGCACGGTATTTTTTTTATTCAATCGCATGGTATTAACACCGATAACCGCTTAACGTAACCTAATTTTTATTGCATTTTAATAATGACATTCAAATGTCAGTGTCAAGACCAATTCTGAATAATTCCTTTATTTAATCGCACCGTATTAACATCATAACCGCTTAATTTTTATTACAAAATTTTGTTGCAAATCGTTTTTGATTGCAGTGAATCCCTCGAGCAGTCTCTGTACAGCTGTTTCAGCCCTATTTGGGGCTTCTTCAGCAGAAACGCAGCTCGAGATTTCAACTGCAAACCAAAAACCGAGACTTGACCAATATATTCGCAATTGCGATGTAATAGTAATGAATAGCTACAACAGCGACATCCTACGATCGCTTTTTGACCTAACATTAAAAAATTGAAGCCCGTTTGCTACATAATTAGTCATCCCATGCAATACTCTACAGAAGCTGCTCGCGGGATTCACTGCAATCAAAAAAGATTTGCAACTTTCATTACGCTTTGATAGCAAACGTGGCCGCCTTGCATGGGATGACTAACTATGTAACAAACTGGCTTCAATTTGTCGATTCCTATGCAATGTTAGGTCAAAAAGCGATCGTAGGATGTCGCTGTTTTAGCTACTAATTTTTTGTTTTGTTTTAAAACTGCCTTGCAATAGCTGCAGATGTTGCAACTGCCTACTCTGAACACTTTCTTTTATTCGATCGCACGGTATTGTCACTTCAAATGTCACAGAACAATGTTGAACAAGTTTATTAACATCCAAAACCACGTAACGATAAGTGCTGGCAACCAAATCGTTTTTTTGAATAATCGGTTAACCGGTTTTGGATTATTCGCGGTTTTAAACAAAACCGAAAACCGGTTATCTGGATAATCGGTTATTCGAATATTCAATTGTTTGGATAACCGGATGTACGAATATTATCGGTTTTTGGATAATCGGGTATTCGAATAGTTTCGGTTTCGGGATAACTGGATTTTCCGATTACCCAGTTTTTTTAAATAATAATTTTATATTCCCAGAATTTCTGTATATCAGACCATTGTAAAATCGGGGCTTAGAATTAAAATTCAATGGAATTTGTTTTTTTTTTTAATGAATCAGTTTTACTTAATATATAATTAACCGATTGTCAGTTAACCAATAAGGATAATACAAAAAAAGTCGGTTTTTGGATATGATATTCGGGTAGTCCATTTTTCGAACATCAAAGTAATCTGTTTTTGGATATTTTAATATATCCGAATAATCGGTTTTTAGATATTCCAACAATCGGTTTTAACCATTGTTTGGATAACCGGTTATAACCAAATCCGGTTTTTAAGCAAACCGATTATTCGGTTTCAATTTTTTCCGGCTTTTGCCAGCACTAGTAACGATTGTATTAATTGTCGTTTAAATGATGTAAACAATTTTTCTTTTGTCTCTTGATGAGGGAACACCTGATGCGCTTTAAAAACCGTTAACCTACTAACGGAAGCGCGTAGAGAACAATTATTTAAGTCACTTTAAATCCAAAACGTGTCGTTCGTGATTGTTATTAAAATTGAAACTGGTTTACTCGATTTATTTACCAGTTAGAAAGCGTCTAGATACAAAAACTAATTAACTGCTTGTAATGAGATGACGACGCTAACAATAAAACTGATTGTTAAAGAACGAAAAAAAAAAGAAATATTAACTGATGGTTTAAGAAGAAAAATCTTGAAAATTTCTCCTGATTTACTACCAATTCGAATAAATAAATAAATGTCTTATCTAGATTTTACGGACATAGAAACTTGAGGAAGACGTCCCCCAAGGATCGGTGACAGGTCCAATGTTTTACGTTTTCTATTTTTCAGGATAAAAACGGCGTTAAATACATTATGGACAAAAAAAATTTTAAGAAACTTCAATTAAAAAATTATGTATGTACAAACTACGTATAGTAAAACCTCTCACTGGGAACACTTTTTTTTATAAGAGTGGGGATATCTCAATAAGCAAGAGAGTTTACTGTAAGAATAATAATGAAAGATGAAAAGTCATGAAAAGATGACTTCGCAAAAACACACGAAATAATTAGGCAGACGTCGTAAAACAAAAGACAAGCTCTGCAACGCACGTAAAACAAAAAAAAAACAAAACACGATCATAAAGTAAAATTATTACCTATTAAGAATCTACGGAAAAACAAAAGACGATCGAACTCAAAAAAAAAAAAAACAGAAAATAAAAAACGTTATAAAAAGTTGATTTCTCAACAACAGACGAAATTATGGACGACGTCGTAAAACAAAAGACAATCGCACATGAAAAGCCCTTCGTTGTTTGTTAAACAAAAAAACAAAAGGCGGCGATCATGAAGCAAAAAAAAAAAAAAAAAACAACAGACAAGCAGTCAAATCGACTGATAAAGAAAAACAAAAACGATCGAACTCGAAACAAAGAAACCAAAGAGAAAGTTGACGACAAAATACGATAAAAAGATGATTTCACAAAAAAAAGGAAACTAAATAACGGGCGAACCGAAATTGAAACAAAATCAAAAATACAATTTAATTTTCATAGATTTCTTGCTCGTCAGAATTGCACAAAGGATTAATATAAATAAAAATATTACTTGAAAAGCAGATGGTAGGTCGAATCGATTGATAAAGGAAAACAAGAGAGGATCGAACTCGAAGAAAACACGCAAAAAATAAAACAAAAGAGAATGTCGGCGACAAAACGTCATTAAAAAGACGATTTCGCAAAAACATCCGAAGTAATAGGCAATGTCGTAAAACAAAAGACAATCGCTCGTGAAAAGCTCTTCGACGAACGTAAAACAAAACAAAACAAAAAACGATCATAAAGTAAAATTATTAGGAAACAAAGCGTTCGAATCGACGGAAAAATAAACGACGATCGAACTCGAAAAAAAAAAAACGAAAGAATAATGAAAAAAGACGAACTGTCGTAAAAAATTGATTTCGCAAAACCACACGTAATAATAGGCGACGTCGTAAAACAAAAGACAATCGCTCACGAATGGCTCTTCGTTGTTTGTTAAATGAAAAAAAACAAAAGGCGATCATGAATCAAAAAAAGCAAAACAGACAAGCAGTCGAATCGACTGATAAGAAAAACGAAAAATGATTGAACTCGGGAAAAAAACAAAAGTGTAAAAACAAAAGAGAGAATTGACGACACAAAATAAGATAAAAAGATGATTTCTAAAAAAAGAAAAGAAACCAAATAACAGGCGAACCGAAATTGAAACAAAAGTTAAAATAAATAAATAAAAAAAACAAAAACGAACAGGCTGGTTTCGATGCAGTAAGAACAGTTGAAAAGATAACTGACGAGCTGTCAAATTGACCGACGAAGAAAAACAAAAGACAATCGAATTTAAAAACAAACAAAAACAAAACAAACGATAAAATGGACGGCACAAAACAATACGAAAGATCGTTCATGAAAACAAACGTTTACGCAATTAAAAAATCATGTATGTACAAACTACGTACAGTAAAACCTCTCACTGGGAACACTTTTTTTTATAAGAGTGGGGATATCTCAATAAGGAAGAGGGTTTACTGTAGCCGGTGGAGATGTTTTACTGTAGTTTCGAATAAACTCCCCAGATTTTCATTGTTTGTTAATCCAATCACAGTTATAGCTAATCCATTTTTATTTTAATTTACCAAAGTTTTAGTGGCAGAAAAAGAAAGTAGAATCAAAATCGTTCCGTTTCAGAAAAGTACATTTGAAAAAGTGTGCAAAACGATTACACGAATATTAATAAGGTCCCCGCTTATCATCAAGCGACCTAACTGCGATTTTTTAATTTTATTTTATGTAAGTATTTACGTGAAGGTCGCCCTATTTTCTAAATATTGTGACAAGAAACCACAATTATAAAAATCATGTAAAAACTACGTACAGTAAAACCTCTCACTGGAAGCACTTCTTTTATAAGGGTGGGGATACCTCAATAAGCAAGAGAGTTCACTGTAGTTGGGTGGAGAGGTTTTACTGTACTTTTGAAGAAGCCCTCCAGACTATGGCACATGAAAATTAATCAAGGCTCACACTGTTTGGTTTGCGGCGGTCTCTTCTATCCCATCGTGGCGTTATTACGAAAGAGAAAAAGTCACACACACACACACACACACATTGCAACGTCATTCACGTCAGTCACTTTCAGAACAACTCATTTTAATGAGCGACGACCATTTTTGGACTTCTTC
This sequence comes from Prosopocoilus inquinatus, assembly GCA_036172665.1. Classification (NCBI taxonomy): domain Eukaryota; kingdom Metazoa; phylum Arthropoda; class Insecta; order Coleoptera; family Lucanidae; genus Prosopocoilus; species Prosopocoilus inquinatus. The sequence goes on from CM069873.1 coordinate 9,937,069, forward strand.
GCCGGACCGGCGCACCGCATAACATTAAAGGTGACAAGCACCGATTACCTTTCATACAAATTTGGCAGGACGTGTTTTCGTTTCGGTCGTTCCAACCGAAACGTGTGCAATATTTAATTTGCTAAAAGCACTCCGCCGCAAACGGCGCCGCGGCGGTGGCAGTTTGGTTAATTGCGAAAAAAGCGGCGCGCTTTTCGGCGCTCGTTGCGAAACAGCAGAACCTAATGGAATTTATTCTTCGCCGCGCCGTCCGACGTTTCGACCCACTTTCAGACCGAACGCGCGCGTAAATTATAAATCGCCGCCGCGCCGCGCTGAAAAGGAGAGTCTCGAAAAGGCAAGGCTCTCTTCATATACGTCGACGTAAATTAATTCCGTCGGATTGGCAGATTTATTATTGCGCGATTTGCCGCCGAAGACCGAAGAAGAAGGAAAAGTGTGTCGTGACGTTCACCCGATTCAAGCGAACGGATGGAATTTTTTTTTTCTTTGCAAGAAAAAAGTTGATCTCATTTGGACATCTGCACAACAAGAATCGCCGGAGATGATTGAGATGATCCTCGAGAGGATGTTTATTGAAATGTATTACCAGGTTTTTTAGTTTGATGAGCTTGAAATGTGTCGGATAATTCAGAAAGAGTTGACATAATGTGTCTGACATTTGACGACTCTCTTCTGGCTTTCGTGTGGAAACATCTGAGAACGCATTTTTGGCTATAATTCTCAAAGCATCTACCCAACAAGAAAATCGTCTTCCAGGGTTGGCTCGTAGGTAAAAAATTAACTTGCGTCATCAGTAAAAGGCAAGGTCACTTAATCAACACACTTACGTGTTTAGGTAACGCCATCCCATTTCCTTTATGAGCTTATTGTGTAACAAAGATAACAAATATTAATAATAATAATAATAATAATAATAATAATAATGGACTTTATTCAGGCAGGATTTCAGCCACTGGCTGTTGTTATCCTACCTTGTAACTGAAAATTACAATATGAAAGTATTATTACAATAAATGTACGACAATTGAGAAGGCCGCACACAAATACATGTAACTAAATAAACAATAGAAAATTTATCAATTATCTAGCAATAATCGAGTAATACGTTTGACGAGTCTAGAAACTGAAAGGAGCTAATTTACAGACAATAAAAATAATTTTAATTTAGACTTGAAAGTGATATACTTTAATGTTTTAAAGGCATCAGGGACATTATTGTAAGCACGAACGGAGGAGTAAGAAAAAGATCCTCTAAAGAACGTAGTTCTGTGAATTGGCATATTCAGTGTATGTACTTGACGGGTTTTAGAATGATGTAAATCTCGGAGAAAAATTAACTTATGAAGCAAATAACTAGGGTCTTGCGTTTCTAATATTTTATGGACAAGACAACATAAATGAAGTTCTCGCCGTACCGCCATTTTTAAAATTTTATGTTGTTCATAGAAGGGAGTCATGCGATATCTTTTTTGGTTTTGGTTGTTGGTGGTTTCTCAAAAAAAAAGAGAATAGAAAATATCTTGATTACCGTCGATCACCTTTCTTTTCCATATTTTCCAAAAAAGCAATCAAAAAAGCAAAAAGAAAAAATTTAAAATAATACTCCATTAATAAAGTTGCAAAAAAATTATACGAATAGACACACAATAACAATTTCGCTCGCCTGAATTATCTTCACGCTTTTCCATAATCATTGCAAACAAATTTGGTGAGTTGGTCCCGAGCTGCTTTGAGGGAAAGAAGAAGAAAGTCGAGATTTATTTTGGTTATTATTTTAATTTTCTTTCACTTCCGCTCTGCGAAGAAGCAATGGTTTGTTGCGTCCCGGAACGCCTTTTCTCGCTAACGAAAAAACAAATTCTAGACTTTGTTCTTTTGTTTTACAGAAAACGAATTTTTATTTGTTCGCCGCCGCCGTCGTTCGAAAAACGATCGAAATTTCTTTTCACTTTCGAAATCGTTCGACTTTGATCGATTTCAGCTTTCTGAGAAAAAAACGTTTGTTACGCGATCGTCTTTAGTTTTAGCTTTCAGAGAAACAAACATTTGTGACACGATTGATCGTCGTTTGTTTCTTGTTGCTTTTTTTTTTAGAAAAAAAAAAGAAATGAAAAAGCAATCGTCCAAAAACAAAAGAAGAAAATCGAAATTTCTCTCCCTTACCGTCCGACCGCCTTTATTTTCGCGTTTCGAAAAAAGCAAAAATTCATCGCAAGACAGATCGTCTTTTGTCTTTTAGTTTTGGTTATTGTTGCTTTCTGAAAAAAAAAAAGAGAATAGAAAATCTTGATCACCGTCGATCATCTTTCATTTCCATCTTTTCCGAAAAAGCAAAAATAATAGTAATAATAGTGTTGCATGATCGACCGTCTTTTGTTTTTTCTTCCTTTTTCGCTTTTTAAGAAGAAGAAAAAACTCAAAAACGACGACTGACTTCTTTCTATCAAAAAAAAAAAAAAATTGAAGAAATCTAAATTTCTTTTGATTACTGCCGATCGGAAGACTTCCGGCTTCCGGTGAAACGAACGTTTGTTACACAATCGACCAACCGTCTTTTGTTTGTTTCTTTGTTTTGCTTTTTAAGAAGAAAACATTCGAAAAACGACCAGCAACGCCGCGCCGGGCAAAAAAAAGATCCAATCAAAGAAATTTCAAACCGTAAAACATTTCATCCAAAATAATAACTCCGTAATAAGAAAATTCAAAAAGACGTCGAAGAAACAAATGACGTCGAAACGCTGGAAGTTTATTGAAAGAGTGTCGTCAACTGTTGAAAAAAAAAACAAAAGCCTGACAACTGTTTTGTTGTTGTTAAACAAAAGAAAACCGAAGTTCCTCTCGTTCACCGTCGACTGCCTTTTATTTTCGCCTTTCGAAAAAACAAAAATTCATCGCAAGATAGATCGCCTTTTGTCTTTTGGTTTTGGTTGTTGGTGCTTTCTGAAAAAAAAAGAGAATAGAAAATCTCTCGATCACCGTCGATCGCCTTTCTTTTCCATATTTTCCGAAAAAGCAAAAACAAAAGATAATACTCCACTAATAAAATTGCAAAAAATTAAAATAACATTCTAATAATAATGTTGCATGTTCGACCGTCTTTTGTTTTTTCTTCCTTTGTCGCTTTTTAAGAAGAAGAAAAAACTCAAAAAAGACCACTGCCTAGTAATATTACCTACAAAACGCATACAAGAATTTTGACATTTTTGAATTCGGTAAATATTTTCAGACGATAAACACGATCCATACACATTATCACAATAATTAAAAGTAGATAAAATGAGAGATTCAATTAACAGTAATTTTATTCTGAATGGTAAAATATGTTTGTACCTGTGAATGGATCTTAGCCTGCCGTATGCATTTTGGATTAACTTATTTACGTGAAAAGTGAACGTGAGATTCGAGTCAAAAATAACTCCCAAATTTCTTACTTGCTTAACTAAAGTCAAAGTAAAGTTATCTAACAAAAATGCATTTTGGAAGAAATGTTCAATTTTGTTACACTGCCATTTGGTACCAATTAACATAGCGGCACATTTTTTCGGATTTAACTTTAATGCGTTATTTTTAGACCATAAGCTAATTGAGTCTAAATCCTGATTAACCTTAGCTATGGCAGTATTATAATCAGAAGGAAAAAAAGAATAAAACATCTGGTTATCGTCAGCGTAGGCGCAAATTTTGCAATTTTTAATATTTTCATACAAATCTGCCGTATAGAGATTAAATAATAAGGGCCCTAAAATAGAACCTTGTGCAACTCCTGCACTGATGTCTGTGACAGAGGAGTATTTATAGCCTATATCGGAATTTATTCGTGTCAGTTGAGAACGATTACGGAGATAACTAGCAAACAACTCAACTGCCGAAGAGGACAAACCACAATATAAAAGTTTAGCTAAAAGAAGCCTATGATCTAACAAATCAAACGCTTTAGAATAGTCAAGCAATATCAAAATAGATACTTTGTAATTATCAGATGCAGAAAGCAACTCATCAACTATATCTACAAGAGCCGTTGTTGTACTGTGACTCGGCCTGAATCCTGACTGACACGACGGAATAAACTGAAATTCATGAAGGTAGGTATTCAACTGATTATATATAACTCTTTCTAAAACTTTAGAGACGACAGGAAGGACGCTGATAGGCCGCAAATCACTGGGAACAGTAGGTTTCTCACACTTCGGCAGGGGAGTAATTAGAGCTCTTTTCCAAATATCGGGGAAGACACATTGTTCAAGAGAACAATTTATAATATTTATTAAAGCAAGTTTACAAAAAGGCAAGCACATTTTTAACATAGTAACAGATATGCCATCAATTCCTACAGCACCAGTAGAAATGTCAGAAATTATATTAGTAATCTCCTCACAAGTTGTTAAATGAAAATCAAAGGACGCATTTATTTTAGATCTAAGATTATTACAAAAATACGATACAGTGTCAGGATTAGCTTTCTCAACATTATCATGCAAGAAGCAGGCATTAATCGTTTCCGGACAGCACAAGTGAACAGGTAAACCCTCAGATTTATTTTTATGATGTATTCCCAAAAAAACCCAACTGTTTCCACATATCAGCAGAATTTTTTGAACTCTTAACAGTGCTCTCCATGTATGCTTTTTTCTCACGTCTGATACAATCTGTTACACTATTGCATAGTTTTTTATATGCTTCCCATTTCACACAATCAGCAGTACTTGTTGCATGCAAGTTACGTTTAGATCTTTTGTACTCACTAAATGCCTTATTTTTCTCGCGAATAAGTTGTTTAATGTTAAAAGTTATCCACAGAGAAAACGGTCTTGTTACTCTTTTTGTTTGTAATGGAGCAATTTCATCAAACACGGAACCAATAGCTGAATTAAAGTAGTTAACTTTGTCATTAATATTGTTTATATAATAAACAGCATCCCAATCAATAGTGGCAACTTTAGCGTAGAAATGAGTAAGATTAACATTCTTAATATCGCGATACGTTACATATTTACAAAAACGTGTTTTAGGAAAATTGTAAATTTTAAATACTAATCGATGATCACTAACAGAGGCAAGTGAAGTTACTCCGGTTCTGATAACACATTCAGTCTTGCTCACAAAAAATAAATCAATACGAGATGCAGATAATTGCGTTACGCGTGTAAAATCATTAACCAACTGGTGCATGTTGCATGTAGCCATGAGAGATTCCAAATAATTTTTACTAAACGAGTTTACTGCAAAGTTGTTATTGAAATCTCCCATGCAGATAATTTCGTCGGAAATTGTAAGCAGTTCTGAGAAAACATCATGAAGATAGGAAAAAGCTGCATAACTCACCGACGGCGGTTTATATAATATGCCAAAACAAACAATTCGTTTACTAAACTTAATAGATAGCCAAAGTTGTTCAATATTATTAGTTACGTAATCACTGCATATTACCTGGTAGTCCAGAGATGACTTGAGGAAAAAAGCAACACCGCCACCTCTCCCCTCCGTTCGGTCACATCTCACAACGGTATACCCTGGTATACTCAATGCATAATCTTTAATGGAATTATTTAACCATGTTTCAGTTACCCCGAATAAATCAAAATTATTATCAAGCAAATGGTTTCTAAGAACGTCAAACGTATTCAATATAGAACGACTATTAATAAAGCCAAAAAATAAATGGGTGCTATTAACATCAACATCACGTATTACATCATATTCATTAAGTAACATGTACAGATTGACATAGTGTCCCAGAAAGAAAAAGAAGCATTCTATATAAACATAGGTAAATAAAATCGTGAAAACTAAACTCACAAAATAAATCAATATTCAAAAATATCGAGTCGCAAGAGCAACAACGAAATCAACACTTTTAGGGAATTCTGGTTACTACGTAGGTAGTAGTTCACGGCTGACTGTCTAGTCAAAAATATACTAGGCTATGTCATTCTCTGCAGCGACAGTGAATTGCCAGTGCCTTTGAATAACTAACTTTCGATCGTGTTTTTTCATCCCTAGATGAGTTTATTGTGCGATAAGGATAGATACAAAAAATCACTAATGTCGCTACGTGAACACGAAATGTGTCGATTTAGTATCTAGTCGTTTAGTTTAGTTTAATAAATGGGGGGTGGTTCCGTTGTTATAGTAACAGAATGAGTATGTAGACTGACGATCCCTAACTAGCAAGATAAATAACCCTAGGTCGTTTGCGTACTCAGTAGATTACTGCGGATTCTAGGCATATTTGGAACACTGTTTCGAAATGCCATCCACAGTTGGCTTAATCACATTTAGTGGACCATGCCCTTCTTTACCTGAGCTTCTCGGGCTTCATGACTTGCGAAAAGCGCGCAGCGCAAACTTGCCACCTAGTTATTGATAAATAAATATTAACAGGCGTATTCAGTTTAAGGTTTCAGTGATTTAGCAATTAAGTGGCAGAGCGGTGCAAATAAGGACGAAGAAGTTTCGCATACAAAATGAATCACAATAAGCCATTATCTCTGTCTTTGCATAGAAAAGCGTTAACAACGTGCACTTTTTCTTCCAACCCTCCAATGATAACGCAGGATCTGATTATCCGTTCAATTTCCGAGCAGAGCAAACATTTAGGCACGATAAAGACCATCCCTCAACCCCGGGGGCGAGCGCCCGCAGGGGGGCCACACATTAAATCGTCGCATAACGACCCCAACGCGTTTCACCTGTCATTTAACGCATAATCTTATCAATGAATAGCCCGTGAAAGCGGCGGCGGCGGCGGTGGTGGAATCTAGCCGGCCAGGCGAGGCGAAGCGAAGCGAGGGCTTCCCCCATTTCACATCTTCTGAGCACGGCGTCAAAGTGGCCGCATTATTTTTGTATATCTCCTAATTTTTCATGACGGCCCCTCGGAAAGTTCCTAATGGAATTTCGAGCGCGGCAATTTGCATAATTTTTTAAGCCCGGCCCGCTAATAACGCCGAATAGCAATTTAATGTGGATACGTTTAATGATTTGCGCCCGGGGGCGCGCCGCATTAACTCCCGCAACCTTATGATAACGAGGAATCGAGCCCGGAATATTGTTGCGAAGTTTTAAAGCGGACGGTTTTATATGTTCCTGGCGGAGAGAAAAGTTGGGAAATAAATTCCGCGAGCGAGAGCAAAACGAACACAAAAGAAATACACACCACCATCGACGATCCAACCACGATTATATCTAATCCAATTCATTTTAACAAAGTTTGAGTGACAGAGAAAAAAGTGGAATTAAAATCGTTACATCTCAGAAGAGTTATGCAAAAAAGAATACACGAATATTAATAATAATGTCTCCAAAGTTGCAAACCACTTATCATCGAGCGACCTAAATGCGTTTTTTTAAATTTATTTACGTGGATGACGTTATTGTGTAATTTCTATTTTAATGAACGAGATGGCGCTTTGTACCCTAAGTATTTTCCATGCTTCTTTCAAAACTTTGGCAAAATCCACGTTAGCAAGGCGATCCGTTCACTGAGATAAGCGACAATTATTTCTGCCGCCCATAAGCAAATTATCGTTGAAATTGGATCCACGATCCATATCTCCAATCGAGCTAGGGAATTCCTATTCTTTCATGAAAGGAGCAGGTGGTAGCATCTTCCCTTGCCGATCATCCTTACCAATTGAGATTTTCGATCCTAATTAAGAGATGGTGGGTGCTCTTTTATTATGTGTGTGGATAATGTTTTGATCGTTACATAAACTAAACGGATCATAATTTCATGATTTGCCGTGAACGTAACTCCTGTGTTTTATAACCGGCAATAAAAATGTAGCAGCGTCGCCGGTGACACAATTAAAAAAAGCGAGCTCCGCATTTGTCGAAAACAGTTGCGCAACGCGAAACAAACAAAAACCGGTGGCGCCGCCGCCGCCGCCGTGGCGCTGTGACGTACGTACCGGTCGTAATTTAAAAAGTTACCAGCAGCGGCACTCCATTTGAAATTTTAACGCGCGCTCGTAACCCCATTTCATTTCGTTACCGATGACACTGTGTTAATGCCGAAACAAACGCGATATACGAGAATGTGTCATCGGCTTCCAATTACAGCATATCCATCACGGAGGCCGTGACAGACGCAGACACGTCCCATTGTTTGACGGCGCGCGTCTCTATACACGGTTATTGCCAACACCGAAGACTGACACCTCCTCTTTATGAACATGAGGTCGCCGGATTACATACGAATTCTCTCTGCGCTCTGCGGTTTCGAGAGGATCTATTCTGTATTTATTGAACGACCCCCCCACCCCCGATCACCAACCAGAACACAGCCGAAAAAATAAAATAAACGAGAAAGAGGGCTCGCCAAATCCGCCCGAAACTAATTAGAAGAGCATTCAATTAGAACAATCGTTATTTCTATCGCCCAGATTAAAGTAAGTAAGGAGCCGGCGGAATCGAATTTTCGCCGACTGCATCGCCCAGGAATTTGATTATTCGTCTTGAACAAACCAATTAAGTACTGCATTACACTGTCAGTTTGTATTTACGCGCGGAATTTAGTAGGCGACGAGTTCGGAATCTCGTCCTGTTTTAGAGGGCGTTCGCAAATTCGCTTAGCGCGACGCGTGCCATTAAAACTTTTAATTTACGCCCCGCTCGGATTGTTGTCCTAATAACGTTTGCTTAAAGCGACATCTACGTAGATACTCAGGTTAGGGGCAACTAACTCACAGTGAAATTTCGCATCTACATAAAATAAAACAGATAAAATAGCATTTAGGCTGCGATATAATAAGAGATCCGCACCTCTGGAATGTGAAGTAGACAAGATTTTACGTCTGTATAAAATAAAATAGAAAAAATGGCATTTAGGTTGCGATATGACAAGTGATTCGTACCTTTGGAATCTGAAGTAGATGAAGTTTCACATCTACCAAAAGCATTATCTGAATTGCTTGTTTAAATAACTCGTTTAAATGGTGAAGGCAAAGATTTCTATTCAAAAAATAACAATGTGTGACGGCTTGCGCCAAGCCACGTGATTGTCATCATCGTTAAGTTTTCTTGATTTAACTTTCTTTTATACAGTCTGGACGTTGATGCTGATGATGACGTTGCTTATGTAATCCTGGTCGCAATTCCGGATGTTGTTGTCTCCAACAAAAATTCACTAGTGGGCCTCGGTGGTAGCTCCTGTTGGTTCCTTGAAACTCAGCGTTTTGGGCTCTTAAAGGGATGGAAATCCTCCCACTCTTACTCCCACTCTACCAAAAGGATTATCTCAATTGCTTGCTTAAATAACTAGATTTCAATTTTAGCCGAAAAACAATTCGTGACGGCTTGCGCCAAGCCACATGATTGTTATCATGGTTAAGTTTTCGTGATTTGACTTTGTTTTATACAGTCTGGACGTTGATGCTGAAGATGACGTTATTTGTGTAATCCTGGTCACAATTCCGGATGTTGCTGTCTCCAATAAAAAATCACTTTCAATTTTAAATATTTATTGTAACCAATTAATATTTTATACTAACAATACTTTTAAATTCCGTTGAGATTTGCTTAAAATCTGTCCGTTTAGTGCTGCGTCGTCTTCTTTTAAGCCTCTCTTCTCACCACCAGTTTCACCCCATTCAGCACTCCACAATGTACCGTGCGCAACGACTGCAGCCAGGGGCATTTCTGTGCTGGAAAATTAGAACGCCTAACTTGTCAAAACAATCTGAATTTCAGTTGGTACTATGACATTTGATAGTGTTATGTTGCTGTTAGAAAACCTTCGATGATTGAGCACGTAAGTGCACAATTTTGATTAGTCTACAACGTCTTAATATTTCCTAACGTTAAAAACAAATGAATTCCATCAAAATAATATTTAAAGAATTCCTAACCTAACTCAAAATGTTTTGTTCCTGTCTTAACTATTTTTAACAATAATTCTAAATTAAACATTACATCTTGTTTTACTATAAATAAATCAAACCTAAAAACAATCAATGTTTCAACTAAACCTGTTTTTATCGTCGTAGGTGTTTGTGATGCCAAACAGTCGAGCCGTCGAAATATTTTTTTTCTTTATTTATGATAAGTGATGTTCAGCTTTGGAAACGTTAGATGTTACGGTTTAAAATTCCGTTGTTTAGAGTCAATCTGTAAAAGGCAATTTCCGCAGCAGTACGACGCTTGCCATAAATATATTAATATTTCTCACGTGGCCCGGTGTTTTCTTTGTTAGCGAGTTATCGCTTCGAGGGCGTATTCGCAGCGACGCCGACGTTTGGTTATTTCACAATCAGGCGGCTTTAATTTCCTTTTATGTAAAAACCACGTCTGTCTGTAAGTTTCGTAGTTTTTTGTGCACGTCTCTTAGGTTATTCGCGGTTTATTTCGAAATACGTCGCGAGAATTATGCCAGTTTGTTTATTTAAAGCCGAGACAGGATCGTAAACCTTATTCGACGCCAAGCCAACTTTTTGTAACGGCTCTCAGCGACACTGGAAGTTTTTGAAAGCGTTGTTTTTCGTCGATTTCACGATTCTCACACACTCTTGACTTTACGAGGATTGCGAAAGCGAACTCTTTGGGACTTCGTGTTGACTTCTCCAGGGCACGTTGGTGCTTTAAGGAGGACCTGGCCACGTATCGATGTCTTAGTCCAGGGTGGACAGGGCGTATTTTCGACTTGTTTGCGGTCGGCAAGGACTTCAAGAAAGTTTCTTGCGCCGACGGCAACGGTGGGCTATTAATTTGATACTTTTGCTCTTGCAGCTAGCGTTATGATTATTAAATAGAGGAAACACGAAAACTTTGGCATCTAAATGAGTAGGTATCTTAACTTAAAGAAAAAATGTTAAAATCACATTCGTCGTCAGGGTCTTTTTTTTTTAGATCTCGGAACGTAATTTAACGTCAGTTATTACCACCTACGTTTCGAGGGTTTACTTACACCGTGACGTCCACGTCGTTTTAAAACCGACGCCGATGTTTTCACGTATCGCAGCTTCCGACGTTTCGTATTTATTTCTGTTTTTCGCCCGTCGTCCGCGGTCTTACCGCGTCACTTTGAAGGCTTAACACTCCTTACGCCAGAGATTTCATGCGAGGGTGGCACGTCACACGCCCCTAGCGAGAAATGATTTCGCACTCTCCACGATAGTAATCGCCTTAGGTTTTCTAATCTGGAAATGTCCGACCCTGACGAGCGGATCTCGGACCGACGCTGCGAGCCGCGCCGGGCCGCCCCCCGCCTCAGAGAGATTGTGATCGTAACACCTAGCTTTTCATATCCGGCTCGCGTTGACAGTTCCTTCTCCTACGGAATTCTCGTGTAACTTCATAAAAAAAAAAAAAAAACTAAATAAAGTTGGAGAGTAATATTTCATGCCCGGAATTTCGAATCCTCCACGTGGGGTTTCCGTTGCGGTGTGTGTGCAAGTCGGTTGCAGAAGAAGACCTCATAGCTTATTGATGGTTCCGGCCGTCCCGCGGGCCTCGTCCTTGCAGAGAGAGCATTCAGCGCTTTCTTTGTGCCCCGAATTCATTTTCCGGGAGCCGCGTGTTTGCGTTCGAAATACACGTAGGTATATACCCACATACGAGAAGAACCTTTCCGTGCATCAGCATTCCCCCCGCGTTCCGCAAACGAAACCCCATTTTCCCCGACTTCACTATACCTATTCGGGCTGTTAAATTTAGATGAGCTCCTATTCCGGCGGCTCCAGTTCGTTACAATGCCCGGCACGAATACATTAAATTCCGTAATAAATAATTCCGTAAACATCGGGAATTTTTACGATGTCACGTCCGACACCATTTTATTGTTAAGTAAATAACATTATACTCTTACCGGATCTATAAATAATGCACTCTTTGTCCGGAAGATGGAAACATCGCGTAACTGTCACTGTCATCTTAAAAGAAAAGCATTATTAGTCCAACGCTGACGTTATTTAATAGCAAAGTAAAGACCACGCCATCTATCTCATCTAGTTACTAATACCACATCGAACATTAAAAGGTTTCTAAAATAATTGTCGGAGAAAAGCCATCTATCAAATAGCTAAAGAAGTTTTTACAGTTACTTCTTTTGAATCTGTAGATGTGCGTAAAAAAAAACTTTAATTAATGATTAAGGATTTTTTGTTATCCTGCAAAAGATTTTAGCAATTCCAAGCCCTAAATTGGATAAACAAAAGACAACACAAAAGTTGGCATCCAGATCTTTCAGATTATGGATTGGGGCGACGAGTTAGCCACTCACTAGGTGTCGAAACATTGAAGACACAAAAAACGAACATCCTGGATCAGTAGTGAAAGTAGCATTTTGAGAAGAATCCCAAGCTAGATATAATAAAGAAAAGACGTCGGTAAAAGTAGGTACTCAGGTCCTCCAAATTATGATTGGGGTGGATGAGTTAGCTACTCCTCAATTAAAGAAGATGCCACAAAACATTGAAGAAACAAAAATTAAGGGTCATGGACCGGTGAAAATGGGAAAGTAGGATTTTGAGAATCCCAAGCAGGACGAAATAAAGAAAAGCGACTTAAAAGTAGGCATCTTCAAGTTTCGATTGGGGACGACGAGTTGTTAGCTGTGCATCAATTAAAGAAGACGTCATTCAAGTGCCAAAAATTAAAGGTCGTAGATCAGTGAAAATGGGAAAGTAGGATTTTGAAAATCCCAAGCTAAATAAAAGCAGGCGTCCACAGGTCCTCGAAGTTACGTTTGGGATCGACGAGTTAGCTACTCCTCGATTAATAATAATGATTTATTGACCAGAAATACAAAAAAAAAGTCTGAATTAAAGAAGAAGAAATTATAAAGGAAGAAAAATGAAAGGCCTTGAATCATTGAGTGAAAATCACAGAGGTGTGTATTCTTTTATAATCAGGAAGTTCCATTTTCTTTTTTATAATATTTTCTGAGATTACCATTTTTGATCGTAAGGTTTCACACTGTTACATCACTGATTATCCTAGCAATGTACACAATTACTAGCTTTTGTCTGATTTGAGTAGTCACGTGACCGTCAGAAACAGTTGAATCGCCATGACTCATTGCGATTGCTGTAGTCGGTAGTTTCCGTGTTTCCTGTCCTTAAAAATTTTAGAAAAGGCGAAGTCGGTTGTCACTCCTGGGTTCGGACGAAGAGATACGTGAGCGTTGCCGTAAGTGTGCCCACTCAGTGGAAATAGTCGTGAGAAATATGCGCTTCGCACATGTCACTTTTAAGGGCGCCACACACCGACGACGCAAGTCAATCGAACCAAGGGTATCCACGGCTGGGGGAACGAAAACCCCAACGATCAAGGAACTTAGTATAATATTAATCCATGTTTTAAAGATGTAAATATGTCGAGAATGAACACAGGGCAACTCAAACTAATGATGAAACAAGCAACGGTAACAGAACACAAAACGTTGGCGACGTCAAAATTCAGAAAAGCGTAGCTGATTACGAATATGAATATATTATTATACTAGGATTAAATTAAGAAATCAAGGACCGAAACAGATAACAAATTAATGCGAGTATAACCTTGACACATTTCTGACTATGATTATTGGAAGCTGATGGTAGCAGGGATTGGGAAAACCCAACGGCAATGTTGAAAAGATCGCATAAAAAGAGAACATAAGAAATTTATGAAGTCAATTAAGAGAGAGAGAAAGTTCTTACGGTAGTTATAATAAAAGACAATAAATAAAAAAGTGATGGATGGATGGATGATGATTCCCGCCATCAAAGAGGAAACGAGGAAAGATAAAGAAAAAGCCGGAAAACTTTCCACGAGTAAATAATGACAATTTAGACATGGACAAAGGTGGCGCAAAATACTCAACGAAACGTCGAAGTCTCCAACAACGATAATCCTACGGGAAAAATAAAGGACTTTAGACATAGGCCTTGCAATTTGAACTATTCACAGGCGGGCGCAGAAAGAATGAAGTAAGGGGGCGTAAAACAAACCAAGAAGTAAAGAATGACACTGGAAAGGGGAAGGAAATGAACTTTGGACGAGGGCAAAGAAAAGTCGAAAAATTTTCCCATGGAAAAGGAATGGGTTTTGGACATTGAAGGCGTTGGAGGCGTTGAAAGACAATTCCAGCTAACGTAGATATCCAAGGAGAGCACGGAAAGAAGGCTAGAATATCCAACACATAAATAAAGAACGACAGTGGTACGAGAAAAGACTTTGCATACAGGCAGAGATAGAAATGGTTTAAGGAAGATGATGGGCTTTAGGCAGAGGTTTCGCAATTCCAAGTATTTACAGAAACTCGAAGAAAGGATGGACAAAGAAGGCTTAAAACATCCAGCGAATAAAGAATGACCATGGCAAGGGAGAACGAATAAACTTTAAACGTGGACATAGATGGAAAGAAGGCGATGAAAAGTCGAAACATTTAAGAACGAAAATGGCATGGGAAAAGGATGGCTTTTAGAAGATGGGCCAGTGAAAGTAAGATTTTTGGGAAGAATCCTAAGGTAGATATAATAAAGGAAAGACGTCTTCAAAGGTCCCCCAGATTATTATTGGGCTCGACGAAATACCCGAAGAAAGGATGGAGAAAGAAGGCGTAAAACATCCAACTAGTAAAAAATGATTATGGAAAAGGAAAGAAAATGAGCTTTAGACGTGGACATAGATGGAAATAAGGCGATGAAAAGTCGAAACATTTAAGAACGAAAATGGCATGGGAAAAGGATGGCTGTTAGAAGAAGGTGCCAGCAAAAGTGTGATTTTTGAGAAGAATCCTGAGCTAGATATAATAAAGGAAAGACATCGTACCAAGGACCAAGGTCCCCCAGGTTATGATTGGAGTCGATGGTGGGTGGAGAAAGAAAGCAGAAAACATCCAACGAGTAAAACATGATAATGGAAAAGGAAAGGAAATGAGCTTTAGACCTGGACGTAGATGGAAATAAAGCGACGAAAAGTCGAAATATTTAAGAACGAAAATGGCATGGGAAAAGGCATGGCCTTTAGATATGGGTTTCGGATATTTGTCGAAAGACAATTTCGGCTATCACAGAGAACCGAAGAAAGGATGAAAAAGAAGGCGAAAAACATCCAACGAATAAAGAATTCTAATGGCAAGGGAAAAGGAAAATACTTTGGATGTGGCTACAAGACGTAAATCAACAAAGACTTACCTTAGAAAAGAGAATGGGCTTCAGACGTTGTCGCAGAGGAACAAAGCATCTAAAGAGAAGTCAAAACGACTGTGGAGAAGGAAAGGCAAAAGGTGTATGTTTGATTGGAACCAAACAGCAAACTTATTAGAGCCAAGTTGATGGCGATGTTCATTAGGTTTAATTAATAAACGTTTCCACGTAAGTAAGCGCAACTAATACTTTAGTTTCCGTCTCCTGAGCAATTATCCCGAATCAGAACCACCCTAACGTAACATCCACCGATAAAAGCGTTTCGTTTCGAAAAGTTCTCGCAGAGCCATCTCTCGCGAGTGCATCGAACATTGCTTTTTCAGCCGTGAAACATGAAGACCAATTAATACAGTTCGGATTTGCGGACGGAGATAACGCCCGAATGGATTTCGTTAATTCGAGTTTTGCACGCCTGACCTTCGGGCACGCGCTTATCTAATCGAGCCGGGCAATTTGTTCTAGCAATTATCATAATAATAATAATAATAATAAGTTTTTTAAGAGTACATTCAAAGCCCCGAAGAAAAAAAAAAGATTAAACGTCTGAGTTCGTATTTTGGGAAAACGCGGCTCGCCGGAATACGCCGGGCGGGCGTCATTCAATTTGGGGTGGGTGTTAATGAAGCGCAAAATTACGCGCGTTTTATTTTCTTTGAGGGACATTAAAAAGCAGGTACGAGACAGCGGGCAATTTTCCCGGCAGGAGCGCGAGCACAATGTCGCTTTGAGCCGGAAAAACGTATTCCTTTTGAATGCGACGCCCGATTATTGTTATTAAAATTGCGCCGGGGCGGAGAAAAGCCCGGACAAAGAGCTGCATGGAAGGAAAAAAATAAATTGCCTGAAACTACTATTTGCTTTTTTTTTCTAAAGCCAACCACAGCTAAACACACACATAGATAGTAGAAATTAATTCCATTAAGACATTGCAAGACTATGTCTTTGTGGCCAAGTTACTATGATTTGGTTACCGAACAGGCGTAGTAAATAAACACTTGCACAAATTCAAGTATCAATAATTGCACGTGAATATCACGCGCTTTTATTACTACCTGTTAGATAATAGGTATATACCGGCTCGGGACGTCTAGGTACTTCGCCGGCCTTTCTGAGTAGGCTTGCCGGGGCCGCTCGCGATTAATACCGCAGGTGCTTTCGGGAAGGCAGCGGAACATTCCCGTGCACACGCGAAGCCTCTGGACTTTTCGGTGCGTATCTTGAAGCGAGTGCATTCACTATAAAAACGAATATCGGGCGCTGCCCGAACAGTTCTTATTTAAAAGCGAAGAATTCGAGCACTACAGAGCTATAAACAGCGATATAAAAGAAGTACTACGTGTTAAAATAAGTGTATAGTGTATTGTGCAGACGATTGTGACCTTAATAAAGTGTTTAAGACTAGTCGACAAGTATTATTTACAAACCCCGAATTCATAACAATTCCAATTCTTTCAACAAAACTTAGTCAGGTGTTTTATGAAGAATATAAAAATCCTGATTAATAAAAAAAAACGATAAAGTGGCGTTCTGGTTCAAAAGCGGTAGTGAATCATTGCTGGCGTTCATTAAGTAGTGATGACATCCTCTTTCTATTTCCATTCCAAATGTTTGCAGATTATGAAAACTTTATTATTACCCGAGAACCAATTTAGAATTGACAAATTACAGCGCGGACTGTCTTTCATCATAGCCCATCCTAAAATCATTCAATATTTCACGAACACGTCCGCGTCCCCTGCTGTTGTCCGCCTCTGCATCTTCGACACGGTAAGTGCATTTGCATCTATCTGCAACATGAGCCGAAAGAAATTCTGTTTTCAAAGACGACGAGGAAGTTTTTTTGCCAAAGCCCTTTCGAAACGAAGAAGGTGAGTGGAATTGAGGGGGCGGGGGGGAAGGAAGACCCGGGGACAAGGTGAAATACAACCATTAAGACGGAGACAAGATTGCGTCGCGACGCTCTGCAGGTTTACGGCTCTTAGCGGCGCTAAATTGGAACTTTTCACCACGGAATCGCGGAAATAAAGACGCCGTCTTCATTGCGGACCGACGCTTATTTACTACTCGTTCATCGTCTTGTGGATACAGGGTAGGGCTGTGCAGCTTGAAATTAACAGCGGTTTACAACGAGGAATTCGTCCAATTTATTTTACCGATTGTACTCTGTTACACTTACAAATCAAAATTGAAACATATCCTGCCTATCAAAGAAGTTGATGAACATGATAAAATTGGTGAAGAACAAGAAGGGAAGATAATGATGTACAGCGTGACTGTAATAGTTGTCCATATCTTGCAAGAGGTGACGTAACGATTTTTAGAAAATTGCAGTTAGAACCCATTCACTAACATTGCCTTGCATTGGTACTTCTTCTAACGCCTCCTCTGGCATTAATTTACTGCTCCCAATTAGGTAGACGTTGGATTTGATGTACTGCATTTGGTGTACCACAAGGACTTATTCCAGGCCCATTCTGTTTTTCTATACACACGTAAGTCATTATGTATATTTGGTATACATATGATGATTATGATGACGAAGAAAACAAGCGAATAAAACAGAGAAAATGGCGATGAATAATACGATGGGAATGAAAGTGATGGCGAAGACGATGACGACGACGAAAAAGAAGAAGTAGAGGAAGATGAAGAAGACAACGATGCTGCCCGCGCAGCCAAGGAAGATGACGCAGAACACGAAACACCGACGAAGACGACGTTGCGAAGTAGACGTCATAAAAGAAGACGATCCAGATCCAGGACATTGATGAGGAAAAAGCAGGAAAGAATGACGCTAATGAGGGCGTCTTTAAACAAATGAGAGGAAGACGAAATCAAATCAGAAGAAAGCGGCGAGCTCGAAGTTGAAGTGGAAGATGAAGACAAGGCCGTCCGTCGTCAACACTGATGAAGATGAAAATAATAAAGCGATTACGAAGACTATAAATATAAATGGAAAATGCCAAAAAAAGATAAGGTGAAATTCTCGTCCTTTAAAAAATGCGCTGGAAATTTAGAAAGGTTGAAATTCAAAGCCCCAAAATTGAACAAGAAGAAGACAAAGTTCCAGGTAGAAAAGTTGTCTCCCGAAGGAACTTCGACGCCACCTAACGCGATTTCGGAAAAAAAAGCAGAAGAGAATGGCGCTAATGAGGACGGCTTTGAAGATGAAATCAAATGAGAAGAAAGGGATGAGCGCGAAGTTGAAGTAGAAGATGAAGATGAGGGGCAGTCATCGACATTGGGGAGGATGAAAATAACAGCGATTACGAAGACAATAAAAATAAGGAAGGTACCAAAAGAGAAGCCGAAATTTTCTTTAAGAGGAAATTAAAAAGGCTGAAATTCAAAGCCCCAAAATCGAACAAGAAGAAGAAGAAGAAGACGACAAAGTTACGGGAAGAAAAGCTATCTCCCGAAGGGACCTCTTTACCACGAAATGTGATTTCGGAGAACTAAAACACGACGGCGAAGAAGAAGATAAAGTTGCAGCAATGAAAATTTATCTCCCGAAGGGACTTCATCGCCACTAAATGCGATTTCGGAAAATTAAAAGAAGACGGCGAGAAAAAACAGATGGACCAACCAAAAAATGACGATGAAAAAGTTCCCGTGGGACCTAAGGACAAAATCGAACAAGAAGAAGAAGATAAAGTTGCAGCAATGAAAAGTTATCTGCCGAAAGGACTTCATCACCACGAAACGCGATTTTTGAAAATTAAAAGAAGAAGGTGAGAAAGAAACAGATGAACAACAAAAAGTGACGGCGAAGAAGCTCCCATGGGGACCAAAGAAGAAGAAAAAAAGGTGGCTAAGATTGACATTAAGAAACTCCAAAGGGGTTTCGTATCCGTTAGGCCAAAAATGCGACGATAAACGAAAAGGGGCAAACCGCTGGCGAAGCGACAGAGAAGGATGACAATCAAAGCGATGACAAAGAGTCTGATCGCCCGAAAGAAGAAGGATGAACAAAAAATAAGAATCGGAACGAGCGATAGGAAGTAAAGATGAACAAAGAAGAAGAGTCGTAAGGAACGAAAGAAGAAAAAGCAAAGAAGAACAAAGCAGAAGAGTCGGAACGAACGAAAGAAGAAAAGGCAAAGAAGAACAAAGAAGAAGAGTCGGAACGAACGGAAGAAGAACAAAGAAGAAAAGTCGGCGATGTTCGACGTTAAAGAAATTAAAAAACAGAGTTTGTTAGCCAGAGACAGAGTTTTGGTAAATTGAGACAAAACGAGACTAATAGAAAGGGATGGTGCAGGAGGAAGTTGTAGTTGAAGACATCAGAGAAGAAAAAAAAGGGGAAGGTGTGGAAGAAGAATAGACAATTAAGTTGTTTGATATTGGAAAACTCAAAGCAACTCGGATAAGTCGTCGCTTTAGTAACTTGCAGAGAATTGGGCGACATTTGGGGTGGATCTTCGATTCCCGCGACCCCTATGAGTTAGTCATCGCAGCAATTTAATGGACCTCTTTCTTCTGCTTCTTCTTAAGTAACTCTTAATAATAAATAAGTGCTTATCATTTGAGCTAGACCAGGGATGGGCACAGCGGGGAAGTGTAATCCCACCACCTAGCTGCGACGGTTGTATTTATTTGCCGGACGCCTCTCTGTGAATGAAATTACACTTCTCCCAAGAAATCGAGAGTAAGGAGAGCGCTTTTCGTGCTCGAAACAGCATCGCCGAGCCAGATTACCAATTTTGTGATTGTTTGCATTCCTGTAATCAACCAAATCTGATTGAAGATAACATCAAATACTTGGAAGAATACTTGAAGGTTGGGAATATTTAAGTTTTAGTTAAATTGCAGTATTATTGAAGTATTTTTATTTTTTATTTAATTCTATTGTCAAAACTTCATTCACCTAAATGCGAATTACAAAACAGTTTACCTCAGCGTTTCTAGCATCTGAAATCCATCCGCTCATAATCACTGAGCTTGTAAGCGTTGGAGATTATTTCTGCTGTGCTCTCTCACCGATTCGGACAGGTAAGTTATGGGTGCACCCCTTTAGTGTCGTGCAGACTTTAATAAATAAATTATTTGTTTGTTTAAAATAGCAAAATGAAGTGTGGTTTTTTACGCAAGACTTAACAACAGCAGTTTCCTGGCGTTCTCGGACGAGGAAGCGAAGACAACACAAAGAATTATCGGAAATTAATGTACCGAGTCGCTTCGGATTTTGTAATCTTCGTGCGCGTTGCAGTTTATTACTCACTTCTCGAACTCTCGCACCGTTACCAACGATGATCTACGAATTTAATTAATCCAATCACAGGCGAAGACGAAGACAGGTAAAGTAAAGAGCGCCGCGCGTTGTTTCCTATCCGGCGAAGCATGTAATTGCTCTTCCAAGTAAAATTTTCAGGCGATCCGAAGAAGGATGTATGTGTAGTGGTTATAAACAAGCAACATGCACACTCACACAAACACAGAACTGTGCAATTTAATATGAATATATGGTCACATTTCTTGAGAGCACGGCATGAAGGATGATGACCGAAGTTGGCCTCTGTTCTGCGTACGTTGCCCGTCCGTGTGCGACGCACGGACGGACGGACGGGACGTACGCGCGATTTGCGCTATTTTATGTGTGTGCGCTGAAAGCCGCAATGCAGACGCTCGAAACCGCGCTTTAATTAGCGTAAGAAACTCGTGGTTCGAGGGGGTCGTAAAAACTTTATTCGCCATGCAAGATCAAGGACTGCATTGCATCTCGAAAGTTCGAAATACGTTAGCATGTTAGCTTTATACGACCAGCTATCGTTAAATAAATAAACATTGGAGGCAGGAGAGAACCTTATTTATTATTTAATTTGCGTATGGTCGCGTTAAGGGAAAATAATTACTTTGGTTTGGTTTGATTTAATTATCTTTTCAAATTAGTTTAGTGGCGCATAGTAATAAAAAAATATTTAATTTTTACACTTAAGCTTATACTTGACTTTTATCCTCAAATTTAAATTAATAAATAAAAATCTCTTACTTACTCTAACCTTAATTACCTTACTATCCTTGCTTATTACTAATTTAATGACTGATTAATATCTCCCTTACAGATTCACTTCTATTTTTGAACTTGACGTCATAATCGGCTTACGCCCAGGTGAAGGGGGGTCCGGTCCAAAGCCCAAAGTTCCCCAAGACGGTCACAGAAATTCACAAATTCGTTTTATGCACTTCAATAGCCACATTCTTAATTGGAACACATAAATATGACACGCTTATGTTTTGCTGCGTTGCATTTCTTTACGCAATGCGGAAGACGAGCGTGCATAACGCGATTCGTGACCTACCGAGATGCTTGATTGATTTTAACTTTTCGTCCAAATTTTGAAGTTCTAATTTAGAAACGAATTCAATTATTTTTTTCCAAACATAAACCAATCGTAAGTTGTGCTATTAAACGCAATGCAAGTAATATTTTTCTTTTTTTCTTTTTTAAATAAAACGAGGGGCAGAATTCTATACCTAATTATTCCTTTTTCGATTCTTTCAGGACTTGCAATTTGCATTTTGACAAAACCGCGCGTTAAAAATGTGTCGGACGCGATTCGATTTCCATAAATTAATACGAAATTAGCCGGATGGGGGTTGTAAAGAAGTCGACGTCTGAGCAGGGTCGGCCGACAGTGTTTTGGCATGCCCCGTCGCCATCGCATTCCGGCCTTCCATTGGCCCGACCGGAAGTGACTTTCGGATAGCCGAAAACGACGTAATTCATCCGAGTTTTTAATTGCGCGCGTCCGCCTACAGGGGGTTTAATTGGTTTACGCCCGCCACTCCACTCGGGCTCAATTTCGAACGCGTTTTGTGCCCGAAAAATTGACTCTAATTTCGGTTGAGTGGTTACATAGGTTTAACGATGATTTCTTACATTCCCTGCAATTTCTGGAGAAGGGGAGGGGAGGGGGGGGGGCAAAACACCAATGATGCAGCAATAACAGAAATAATTCCACGCGCGAACAAGAGATGGCGTTGACTTATATACAGCCCAAAGTTTGGTAAAACTGATTTTGATCAAATAACGCAAAAATCTCGTTAATACGCATAATGGAATTTGTCACGTGCCGTGATGTAACGAGATACGCACCCTCTGTCACCTCCGCTGATCAAGGCAACCTTCTAATACACAGTCCAGCTCTACCAACCTTGATACAGACTGACCAATAATGCAGTTCAAACGTAGCAAAAGTAACTAAATTAAGTCACACCGTCAAGTAAGAATTATTGATGAGCCCCGCTCTCTCTGTCTCATCTCCTTCTGTTGAGCCGATGCGACGCGACGCGTCGCGCCTTCGTGAATTCCCCGGACGATACTCGAACGTACCTGCAACAAAAGAAGAAAAACTCCATTAGTTGGGCACGTCTAAATCGATGACGAAATGCAATCAATATATTCAAAACACACGCATACATTAGAAGTCCGGGGCGTCCTCCTCTTCGTCGGAGTGACACTTTCCGGGCGACGGGCGTTATTCCTCCGGGGACCCCCGCTTTTTTCAATTTCGCCGCTGTTATTCGGCCAAGAAAGAAAGACGAAAACCAACCGCGTCACATCCGAACGCCTAATTCGATTTCGATTCGATACGCGTGTAACGTAACGCAACGTAACGCGGACGACGTGCGCGAATTATGCGCGATTTTTTATTTTCTTTCCTCTCGCGCGCTTTGAATTCACGGCGCGCGACAGTGATCTATGCGCTGACATTTATTTATTTTTCCCTGCGTTTGCGGCGGTTGCGTAAACTTTTAAACGCAGCGGTTGAGTCATGCGACCTACTTAAAAACCGATTTGTCAATTCCGACTTGATTGGCTTTCCTCCTTATGGGAATAAATCGCTTTCTATAATGCATACCATACATACATATATACATGGGTAGGTATCTCCAAGAAAATAGAAGAGAAACGAGTTACGCTACTCCGAAAACATGTCTCGCACGTTTGAAACAAGAATTTCCATAAAACCGAAGGTAACCTCATGGAAAAGGATGGTGCACATTTTTTTTGCTAGCAATAAAAACCAAACGAAACATAACAAATACATTTAAGTGTTTCGCTATAGTCATATTTAAAATGTAACAATGTTTGTGCATTCTCAAAGGAATGTAAATCATGGGCGGGAACCGAAATAGCACGGCCTTGTTCGCCATAGAATATAGACGGCCATTGGGGCGCAGCCCCCACAGGAAAAACACACCACTGTACCCTGGGGACGTCGCGATGACGACTCTCCGACTCCAAGCACGTTTCCCACTAATAAAGCCAAAACTAGCCGTCGTACCCTCTTTCGAAACGAAGAGGGCTCGCACGAATCGAAAACATCATGACATCATCAGAAACCAAGCAAGTATGAAATGACATAAAGAAAACCCAATAGCGTTAAAGGTCGAGTGTGAACGCAATTTAATCTCTCCGTTCAAATAACAACTCTTATGATCTACCAAATTAATCTCTCCGTCAAAATAACAACTCTCATGATCTAACCATGCAAAAAAAGAGGACGTCGACGGCATTTCATGACTGTCGGGGCCAAGTAGACTAAATAATTTGGCAATTCCCACAGAAAATATGAGCTGCGCCTACAGACGATTGCAAAAGATGAGGTAATTATATCGAAATGCAGCAACATCAGACGGTATCGTTGATTTAAGGCAGTTCAAGAAACGCCGACACATCGAGAATTTTACGGCGGTTTATGGCCGACGTATTTTAAAACGAATACAAAAAAAAATCCATTACGATAATAAAGCGGAGCGTGAGACCGATTGTGTTATAAGAATTCAATTAAATCTTGCGACGGAAGCGAAGGGAGAAATGGCATGAAGGGTTTTGCCACGCACAATTTCTGAATTTTGTGCAATCGGGAATAAATGCGATTAAAAACTCGATGTGCAGGATGTCTCCTACAAAGTGGTTTTCAAATCCGAAGCCGTACCCCTTTTCGAAGGGCGGAAGACTTGCACAAATCGAAAACATCGTGAACCAAGCGAGTATGAAATGACATAAAGGAAACCCAATAGCGTTAAAGGTCGAGTGTGAACGCAATTTAATCTCTCCGTTCAAATAACCACTCTTGTGATCTATCAATTTAATCTCATCGTCCAAATAACAACTCTCGTGATCTAATCACGCAAAAAAGAGGACGTCGACGGCATTTCATGACTGTCGGGGCCGCGTAAACTAAATAATTTGAAAATTCCCACGGAAAATATGAGCTGCGCCTACAGACGATTGCAAAAGATGAGGTAATTATATCGAAATGCAGAAACATCAGACGGTATCGTTGATTTAAGGCAGTTCAAGAAACGCCGACACATCGAGAATTTTACGAAGGTTTATGGCCGACGTATTTTAAAACGAATACAAAAAAAAAATGCATTACGATAATAAACGGAGCGTGAGACCAATTGCGTTATAAGAATTCAATTAAATCTTGCGACGGAAGCGAGGGTAGAAATGGCATGAAGGGTTTTCCTACGCACAATTTCTGAATTTTGTGCAATCGGGAATAAATGCGATTAAAAACTCGATGTGCAGGATGTCTCCTGAAAAGTGGTTTTCAAATCCGAAGCCGTACCCCTTTTCGAAAGGCGGAAGACTTGCACAAATCGAAAACATCGTGAACCAAGCGAGTATGAAATGACATAAAGAAAACCCAATAGCGTTAAAGGTCGAGTATGAACGCAATTTAATCTCTCCGTTCAAATAACCACTCTTAAGATCTATCAATTTAATCTCTCCGTCCAAATAACAACTCTCGTGATCTGATCACGCAAAAAAAGAGGACGTCAACGGCATTTCATGACTGTCGGGGCCAAGTAGACTAAATAATTTGGCAATTCCCACAGAAAATATGAGCTGCGCCTACAGACGATTGCAAAAGATGAGGTAATTATATCGAAATGCAGCAACATCAGACGGTATCGTTGATTTAAGGCAGTTCAAGAAACGCCGACACATCGAGAATTTTACGGCGGTTTATAGCCGACGTATTTTAAAACGAATACAAAAAAAAATGCATTACGATAATAAAGCGGAGCGTGAGACCGATTGTGTTATAAGAATTCAATTAAATCTTGCGACGGAAGCGAGGGTAGAAATGGCATGAAGGGTTTTCCCACGCACAATTTCTGAATTTTATGCAATCGGGAATAAATGCGATTTAAAACTCGATGTACGCGCTGTTTTCTGAAAAGCGGTTTTCCAATCTGAAGCCGTGCCCTTTCTCGAAGGGAGGAAGGCTTGCAGGAATCGAAAACATCGTGAAATCGACAGGAACTAAGCGAGTTTAAAATGACATAAAAGGTGTTTTCGTGTTAGCTCTGAATTTTTAGTTTCAAGCACAGTTGGGTTTTAATCGTGTGACCTTCATGTATAAACTTGTGGAAACTTGTCTAACTAGAAAGTGTGCTTCCCGCTATTTTGTGTTTTTGGGCTCATTCGCGTACGTAAAGTGGATAAGAAGAAGGCCCGGCTCCCAGTTAAAGGTCTAGTGTGAACGCAATTGAATCTCTCCGTTCTTGTGAATGTCAGGTTGAGAACGCTGAGTGAGAAATAAGTCACGCTCAGGAGAGTGGTTAATTAAATTCAGTGGGCGTTTGATTAGAGATATCCGTGGAAAAACGGTCTGAGGATGGCGGAGAGAATTTCGCAGCATTTCAGGACTCCAACCATAATTCGACGTCGCGTCGTCGGGTACTGGTAGGTAACCGACGATGTTGGAAAGCAACCAGCTGAGTATACTTCACCTAGTGGATTGCATTGTGATTCCCAAGAACAGTCAAGACTTTGGGGCGGCAGAACCGAACTCGAGGGCAGTGTCACAAACGCTGATAGGAAGCGTTTACATCAATGATTCTGAGAATGTGCTCTTAGATCAAGACAAGGTATGCGAATACCCACCTGGAGCTGGCTTTTATGCACGCAAAGCACGAAAATGGACATTTGAGAACATTTCGCCATGAGTTCCTATCTCAGCACGGAGCCAAGCGGGGCCGGGAGTGGACCCTGGTAAGTAAAATGTTCCGCATTGTTGCATAGACGGTCGCGAATGGTTATTTCTAGTTTTTCTGCTTTTACCAAATTGGAAAAGGACTCCCACATGTTACAGCATGTAACGCACCTCAAAATATTTCAGCAATCGTCATGCATGACAATTCTTGGCTACTTTGAGCGACTATACCAAGGCCAAAACAATAAGGATTAAGTTGATTTAAATTGAACCAACTATTGGTTTTACTTTCTGATCCCCCCTTTATCCGGGCAAAGTTTAAACCCAATTCAATTTAAAGTGTTAACTTTTGATTTTCTCTCCTATATTTATTTGCACGCAGACGATAAATTCCCAAGTTATAATAATCATTACGATCGAATAAAACACTCTTTACAGTTACGTGTAGCACCTCATTAACCCGCGCATTATTTATTTAAATGAAATCAGAGCTGTTCGCCTGGTACGCGGAACGAAATAATTTATTGCGTTTAACAACTTGTAATTGTTGTCAGCCAATAAATAACAACGCTCGCCTCTAAGATTATTCTCGAACGGGTCGTTTCAATTTATTCCAACTATTTTGTAAGGCAGCGAATGAATAAGATTCTTTGCGCGGCTTGCTCGACTACTAACCGTAAGTAAATTATTACTTTGTTGTTGTTGTTGTCTGTAATGGGGCACATACTCGACGAGAGAGAGAGAGAGAGAGAGTGACTTTCCCCTTAAATTGTAGCTCCCAAGGAACATCGTTGGATAATAACAATCGTTGATATGATGTTGGGCATGTTCAAAAATCCCTGTCGCCTATCGGGGGTGCAATTCCTTCGAATTCGGCTAGATTCTAGGAGGGTTGGTAATACGACCTCAGCAGTTGATTCTTAGCGGGACAAGGAATCTTCTTTTTCATTAAATGAGAAAGAAAGAACAAATTGAAATAGTATCTCTCCTTCTATACACTTGCCTATTCTTTACTTTGCATCTTGCTTGTACAAGAGGTTTTTTATTTAGTGAGAATTTCATTGGATAGGATCCTCCAGACTCCACCTCCTGCTCCTCTATCAATTCTGTTGGTTTTATAGACGTCGCTAATGATTGATTTTCCTTGTACTATACTTATAACTGACGTCAGATTTTACTCGGTTGGTTTTAGCGTACGTTGATGTGTTCCAACTCCTTCCTAACAATTTTAGGGCGAAGCCAAGTGAAGGCTTTATTAACATGAATTTGAAATGTGCTTTTTCCGCTCAGTTTCCCCTCAATATCCTCAGGGGCACGCTGGTGCTTTTGAGGGGGCTCGGTTCGTACAATTTTCGTAGGCTTTTTCATTTTCCCAGTAAACGAATTGAAATTAGTACCTCTCACTCTGTACACTTCCGCGTTACATATTCTTTGCTTGTACAAGAAAAATTTTATTTAGTGAAGGTTTGGATAGGATACTCCTGCTCCTCCATCAATTCTGTTAGTTATGTAGAGGTCGCTCTTAGTGATTTTCTTTGTACTGTAAAGCAGTGTTGGGAAATTGGAATGAGGCTATTAACCAAGATTCAACCACTGCGAATGCATGACTCACATCGTACCAGATTTATGCCGCTGAAGTTGGCGGTATTTGCATTCAGCAACTCGTCCGCTTTGTCTTCTTGCGTCGCCGGGAACTTCTCGTCGACTGCGAGTGCGGTTTAATAACTAGTTTGAACATGCGGCGGGCAACTAAACAAGAACTTCGATAATGCAATATGTCGAGTAGGAAAAGTAGAATGTAATCCTTGTTTTATGGGAAGAGTTCGGCGGGCTTTAAGTCAGTGCCAACCAACAACCAGCGACGTTTTGGTTTCATATAAATCGCAGCAAAACAGAAGAATTCGAGGTATCAAATTTTAGAAGAAAAGAGTTATGTTAGTGGCGTGCGAGAGGGCTTCAAACAAATGCTGTTTCGATTTGTTTATCCCGGAGGGGCGAGGACTCAGACTTCCTGGATTTACGTCCGTAAACACTCCGGGCAGCAAAAACGGGGGTGGGATGAAAGGTGAGAACAACGGCCGCCGACGAAAATAACCAGACGTAAACGAAGACACGTGGTCCTGCAGCTGCTCGAACCCCCCGAAGAGAGGCGCACGTAGCGACGATATATCTGGGCGCCGTCAGGCCGTGTTAGACGCAAGATGGCTCACCCGAAACGGCCGCCAACTTTTCTAATATAACACCCTAGGCTAAATGAGGAAAGTTTTTCGCGGTGGTGGCGGCGGCGATATTAATTTGCCACGGCCAAAAGTCGAGAGGATCGAATCGGCCCCGTCACCACCAAACCATCCACCCCTCCCCAGACGATCCCTTAAAATTACAATTGACTGCAAATGAAAACGCCAATTTAAGAATCACTTTTTTAATTCCAAGCTGACAGGGGCTTAGACGATACCCACCAATGACCAGAATGGTCATCACGTTGACCCCAATTAGGAGGTACAGGGTAGGTACACCAATGGATCAAAATCATAATGATAGAGTTTTTGACCCTCTCACGATAAAAAGAAGACAAATTAAACGTCGGCTGACAATTGGAAATCAAATAAGTACCTACATAGTTTTCTTTGATGAACTGAACGTAGTTCAGATGGCATCCTGGTCGTAACGAAGTCGATTGTTCGGCGCGGGGGAAACCCATACCAAAGAAGCAAAACAAAATATGCGGCGAAGAATGAGCTATCGAAGTGTTTCCACTTCATTAAAACCACTTGAGGTGTTCGCTCCATTGTGCTTACGGGGGAGAGAACGCGCGACAAGGTGTGCTGCTGGTTAGTTAAGCAACAATCGGGCGCTGTCGTCGTTCCAACTGGAATAAACTACAGACGAGGAGGTCTTTGTTGCGGAGGAGAAACGATGATGAATGCTATCAGCGATAAACAAAAAAAAAATAAGAGAAGAAAAGAAAAGGAGAAAAATGCGGTCGCTTTCACCCGTTCGTTACTTCGTCTTGTGCGGAGGAACGTTGTGGCATTCGAGGCAGGCGCACGCGAAGTGCTAATATAATTGTTTCGTCGAAGTCGAGACGACAATTGCTTTTGTTTTATTGTTTATATATAACGGTAATTCGATGTTTTCGACGCTGCGAAACAATGAATGGGTTTATGTGAGGCGATTATTAAATAATTCCCTGCTTCAACTCGGAGGAGTTAAATTTAAAACGAAAGATTGAAACTTTTCTGATATTTTCGGTGGTGCAAGGGCGTAGAGCCATCTTTTGGTACGATCGAAAGCAAAAAGTAACAGACAATTACAGTATCCTGTAATTTTTCTTTTGCCAAAATGATACTGTTTGAATACGACTTCACAGATTTTGAAATTCAAATCTGAAAGCTTTCGAAATCTTTCCTGCAAAGTCGTATTTAAACAGTACCTGAAAATTACAGGAAACTGTAAATTGCCTATAATTGTTTGCTCTCGACTGTATAGAACGATCGACATGATTGTCTGTTAAATAATATTTTAGAAAAAAAGCTGAAAAATTGGATTCACATTTTCCTGGTATTTTTGGATTTACAAGCACAATATTATAATTTTTTACTCTAATTTTAGATCACGTATAACTTACCCAATGCACTATGGGACTAACAGCACCTTCGCATCTAAAAAATCTGTAAATGATCCAATGCACTACGGAGCCAACACAGGGCTCCCGTAACCATGTGTGCAAAGCGTGCAGTGCACGCGGGCGCCATCTTCAAGGAGCGACAATTAGCCTATTGGCCACTAGATTTTTCTGTCATTAATCATTTTTTCGCAGAAAAAAAATAATGGGTAAATAAAAAAACAGAACTTTAACTGCAGTAATTAAAAGTAGAAAAGTTTTGTAATTTTCATGTGCTATATTTTTCATAAAAAGTTTAATGTACTTAGTAAAAAAAATAAATTAGGTGAGCTGTTACGGTTTGGTTAAAAAAATAACAAATTACATTTTACTTTTTAAGTTTTTAGAAATTTAAGTTCATTTTGCTTTTGTGATTTATTTTCTAATATTAATAACAAGTGGGTTTCACCCGCTTGCATTCCGAAGGGGTCTGTACAGAGGCGTCCTTAGTCAGATGAGAAGAAGGCGCTTCGCATTGTTTGGGCTATTCATATTTTGTTGGCTCGCGGCAACTAAAAACTTGAAAAGAGTGAAGGAAAATCTTTTCAAATTGAAGGAAAATGTTTTCAAAATGAAGGAAAATATTTGAAAAATGAATGAAAATGTCTAAAAAATTTTAAATTTTTCCATTTTTTGTTTCTTTTAATATTTTTAAAATTAATGGGAGTTAGTTAACACAGTTAACAGTTAACTGCGACAATTAAAAGTAGAAAAGAATTGTAATTTTCATGTGCTAAATTTTTCATAAAAAGTTTAATGTACTTAATAATTTAGTTAGGTAAAAAAATAACTTGAAAAAAGTGAAGGAAAATGTTTAGAAAATGAAGGAAAATGTTGCTTAATATTTAATTTTTTTTTAATTTTTCTGCTTTTTCTTTTTTTTTGTTTCTTTTAATTTCTTTTAATAATTTTGATAATTGACCGTTTTTGCTAGAGGGCGCCAAAATATGGAGTTGCATGCGATTGGATTTTGACCTCGCGGGGGCCCTGGGCCAACAGCACTTCCACGTCTCCAAAATCTGTAACATCCTCATTTACTGATTTATCTTTTTTAATTATTTTATTTGCTTTTCTATTACACAAGTTATATAATCGCTTTTACACACGTCAAGGACATTATAATTAAAAATGGAAATGATATTTACACAGAAAAGTGCAAATAAGGTATACAGGGTGATGAAAAATTCGTTTGCCAAATTATTAGGGTAAGTGTATGAGGCTAAAATAAGTCGCTTTTGTTATAACACGTGATCAACATCTTTTCCGACCTGAAAAGTGAGTTGGTTTACTTAAATAAAATAAATTTTCATTGTGAAATTGTTAACATCACGGAAGGTTTGGAAATGGATAATACGCACAGTAAAACAAAGCCTATTTTTTTGATGTTAGGTTTAAAAATGTGCAAAATTTCTTTCCTGTCTCATAGTATTATTATTACGTTATTATTTCGTACCAGAAACTTCGCATCGGCAAATGCCGAAGACAATTGAATTGTTACGGTGTCAAAACCGTGTTCAAAATCACTCTGTATATTGCAATTTTCGTCGTAGTGCATGGCGTGATTTTATAGCGTTAATCACTTCCCACGGTCTCGGTCTATTCTGCCTCGTAACTCGTAGACGCCTTTTTACGAACTCCTAGTTATTATTATTATTAAGATATTTATTCATTACAAGGTACGAGTGGTTCAACGGGATAATTGAGATGATGTAAACACCTCATCGCGTCGCGTCGGCCTGAAAGCCAGTGTTTTTTTTGCGTTGGTCTCGCAATTATTTGCGATCATCTGCATTTGTACTTAACAATATTTCGTGGGAATTATACAGTTTGTTTATCTAACGTCGGACCATAACACTTGACGTCGTGTCTCTGGTTTTTTTGGTATCTGGTTCCAGCGAAATAAGCTCTCTGTCAGCTTTGTTCTTCGATGGCGATCCGGAATGTATCCTCCCTCGACAAGGAATTTTCTTTCTCCCATTTAATGAGAAAAAAAGAAAGAATAAATTGAAATAGTATCTCCCCCTCTATACACTTCTGCCACATATTCTTTACTTTACATGTTCGAGTGTACAATTTTTTTGTTTATTCAGTCAGAGCTTCATTGAATGAGATCCTCCAGTTTCACCTCCTGTTGCTCCATCAATTCTGTTAGTTACGTAGAGGTCGCTAGTGATTTTCTTTGTACTGTGCTTGTCAGATTTTACTGGGTTGGTTTTGGCTCATGTTGATTTGTTTGAACTCCTTCCTCACAATTTTAGGGCGAAGACAAGCGACGACTTTATTAACTTGAAGTGTGCTCTTTCCGCTCAGTGTTGTCTCAATATCACGCTGGTGTTATTAAGGGGGGAGGCTCGACCCCATTTTGCGGTGCGTATAGTTTTCGTTGTGTATTCGTACGCCGAATATTCCAAGCCAAATAAATTTCAGATTAAAATAAGCGTCGATATAAAAATTCCTAAAATTGTTACAACACTCGGTGGTATAACTTCATTTCCGTTATGAGAGGCTGAGTGTAGTCAAACGAATTATTTCTTTAGGTTGAAATCCGAACTTCTTGACACTACATTTTCGTTTTTGATGTGGCTTAAGATTTTAAACGATCGGTCAAGTGGGACCGTAGCTCTTTTACTCAACATACCGGTTGTTGCATCAAATTGAGAAGATAGAAATTCAATGCGAACAAATAGCGCAAACGAGAATGAGAATCCTTATTGGTTTTATGTAATTCTTGAACTGTTTTTCAATGTATTGATACGTGCAAGGGTTTTCAGTCTGCAACTCAACTTTTTACTTTGATTTTCGTTTCTGTTAAGCAACATGGCATTTATTTTTGTTGAAAAATCGAAATTTCTTTTTAGGTTAACATACTGTGCGTCGCTATAAAATGACCTTGGAAGCTCTGATGTATTTTTCTGTTGTAAAACGTATTCAGTAAAAGTGAAGAGCGTTTAGTAGTTTCCTATCTCGTATCATACTCCTCCTGGCATATTCAGGTAACCTCCCTGGGTTCCTCGCGAACACAACGAAAATTATACGCAACCACGAAATGGGGCCGAGCCCCACTTCACATTAAGTTTTCAATATTTCGTGGATCTATCCTCCTATTTCTACCCTGAGCAGTAACTTGGAATCCTTTCCTTGCCAGTTAAGCCTCTCTACTGGCATTCTGCTCACCCATCCCAGCAGTCTTTCTTCTTCTTTAGTTTCAATCGGGTTTACTTGCAGCGCTTGTCTTTGGATTGTATTTCTGACTTTTGTTCATTCTTACTTCTACTTTCTTTCTTAAAAATCTCAACTCTGCTACATTTAGTCCACTTTTGTTCTTCTTTTTTCTTTTACTTACCGTATAGTAAAGCTGGATTCACGACTTCTGCTTTTATTGTTTTGTCTTTCTTTCTTTGTTTCTTGCAAAAACAATGTAATTTTAAAAGTGTTTCCCACCTTTCCTACCCTAATCTGATTATCCATCTCATTCAAATGTTGCCCCTAAATATTTACAAAAAAAAGTTTTCCTTCCATTTCGTGCGTTTTGGGTGTTCTTGCTATTCTCATGGTTCTTGTCTTCTCTACATTTATCATCTTCAGTGTTCATTAGCTTTTCTTTCCAGATTTCACTATCAGAAAGGCCGTATCAATTTCTATCTCGCTTTCGCTCTCTCGACGGCTGCAAAAAGCATTGGGCTCAGTACGTATCCCTGCATTTGTTTTCCTGTTGGCTTCCGATACCTCGTTTTGCAATCTCACTCAATCAACTATTGTTTTTATTATTTTTATACCGCTTCGTTTTGTGCTCCGTTCTCTTTTATGGTGTGTCGTGTTCCGTGTCAAATGTTTTTCTCTATTGTTTACCTGAGGATAGAAAGTAGATGCAGGCCCTGGTCTCTTCTCGTTTTCCAAATCTAAATTGAGTTTCTTCAAATCGGTCCAAAGGCTGTTGGACTTTTCTTTTCGTGTCAATATTATTCCAGGTGCATCTTATATTTCGACTGAGACAACCTTGGAGGTCGCTTTAACTTTATCTGAGAACCGACCACCACCTTTGGATTTCTTGCCGCTTGTTGTTGTCTAACTCTATCTGAGAACCGAACACCACCTTTGAATTTTTTGGCGCTTGTTGTTGGTATCATATCGATCCAGGAGCTCCTCCTGCGAGCACAACGAAAATTGCACGCACCGCGAAATGTGGCCGAGCCCTCCTCAACAACACCGGCATGAAACAACACTGAGCGGAAAAAGCACACTTCAAGTTAACTTGAACACTTGGCTTCGCCCTAACATTATTAGGGAGGAGTTCGAACAAATCAACGTGAGCTAAAACCAACCGAGTAAAATCGGATGTCAGTGAGAGCCAGTCGTGGTGAATGTCAAGTGCGAATGCATTCTGGAACGTCGCCGAATAACAAAGCTTTACTTCGCTGGAACAAAGCGAAAAGAAACAAACGCACGACGTCTAGCCTCGACGTTAGATAAACAACCTATTTAATTCCCACGAAATAGCGTAAAATACTAAATAATGCAGATAATCGCAGATAATTCCGAGACTGACGCAAACAAAAACACTCGAAACGTCGTCGAATAACAAAATAATAAATTTGGGTTTCTTCAAATGGGTACGTTCAAAGGCTGTCCGCTTTTTCTTTTCGCTTGGCCATTGACATACCTGTAAAGGACAGACCTGGTCAGACTTAATCACTGTGCACTGTGTTCATTTCTTAGTATCCATTCACCTGATACAATTTCCCTTGACGACACACGAGGTTTTGATGGAAAGATAAAAAAAATCGGTAACTTCCCAAGGTAATTTTTATGTGTAATCGTATATCGCTCCGGATTTATTTAATCGAATGGTTCAAGAACTTGTGCGTGCGGGAATTAATCCGACAGTTTTGGCCGGACTTTAATTATATTCCGAAATTGCCGGAGAAAAAAAAAAGGTAAACCGTTGCAACGCACGAGTGCGTAATTTTCCCCGCGGACAATGGAGCACCGTCAGCATTTACAAGTTCACTGGTCTGAGAGAGATTATTCAATATAGGTATTAGCAACATTAACAGCTGCAGATCCATCATCGTGTTTACATAAACTGCATCTATTAAAGCACCCGAACGGTTCGACAAGCTCACCGTCGCGTCGCCGTAATCGAATCCGGAATATCGTTTTCATCTTGCTGCCTGCCTTATTTTAAATAATCGAAAATCATTAAATTAAATTCTGTTATTTTTTTGTTAACGGTGCAAATGATACAAATTGCATTGATTCATTCATTCATAAACTCCACTGTACAATCGGCATTTCATTCATTCATAAAGTTTTATTACTGTCAATAGAAAAAAGAACAACAGAACGTACTACTACCAAAAGCAATTCAATTAATTACCAAAAAAAGTGCAACCAACGATCGCTAGATAGCGCTCCTGTCAGAAGCGAAGCCAGCGCTATCTTGCGGTAGCAATAATAATCGTCCCGGAGCCACTAATTACTCCGGCGGCCTGATAAGAACCCCCGATAACTTGTATTATTAATTTGTCAGGGCTGTCATGTAGCAGACGTGTCTCGGTGGTATGGTATGGTATCCGAGAACCACCGCCGCCGCCGCGCCGCCTCCACCTCCGTTTCTTTCATTTAAAAGCAAGTTCGTTTCACTCGCGCCCCCAATTCGAGCCCCATCAAAGGAAGACGACCCATCAATTAATTGGTTTGTAAAATAATATTTGAAAAAAAAAAATAATTTTTACTGCTAATTGAGTCCGAATTAATTAGACAGGTTTGTTAATTAGGGGCGGTGAGGGTGTGGAAACGAGGGCAGGGACTTTTTTTTTTTATTATCCACCATCTCGCCCCCCTGCTTAAGCGCGAAGCGCCGAAATCTTCAAGACTGGGAGAAAAATGACAGACATTCCCGGCATCTGGCGCTGGTTATATTTTTTTTGGGTTCGCGCGG
This sequence comes from Prosopocoilus inquinatus, assembly GCA_036172665.1. Classification (NCBI taxonomy): domain Eukaryota; kingdom Metazoa; phylum Arthropoda; class Insecta; order Coleoptera; family Lucanidae; genus Prosopocoilus; species Prosopocoilus inquinatus. Next base: position 9,972,763 of record CM069873.1, read on the forward strand.
GGGGGGGGGGCGTACGCTTGAATCCGGAAAGGTGGCGTTCGTGTTTTCTTTTTTTTTTTCCTTCCGAGCTAGATCGATCGACACCTCTGTTTTGCAGCTCGTAAAAAATCGGTGATTTGTTGGTTTCAGTTTGTTTAGAATATGCATTATTGGATTTTCAGAATGAGATTTTGCTTTAAACAAATGCTCACGAGGGTTGTACGACGATATTTTTTTAGGGGGGCGGGGGGCAGAGAGATTGGGTTAAATTGCTGCGACATCTATTTTATTGACAAGACGATTGCCAACCCTGTTATTTTGAAACCTGCAAAAGAGGATTCTGAAAGATGAATTAAATTGTTATAAATAGTTGAGCAGTACGTTTAAATTATAGATGAACCTCTATTCTGAATATGTATTGCTTGGAATTCATGTCAGTTCTGGCTTAGCCACGTTCAGCCTGACGCCCTTATTAATTAATAAAAGTGCTTCATAAAAGCCGGTACGAGAAGTACTTCGTACACTGGGTAGCAAGAGCACGCGTTCAAGCTAATAAAGCCATGGCTCGTCCCAAAATTGCTAAGGAAGGAGTTCGAACAATAAAAAAAAAACTAGCAGTACGAAGTGCCGATACGAAAAGCTGCTGCCGAATGGAACGATACGAAAAACCGCTACACACAGTGGTACGAAAATTCAGATTATCTACGAAAATGAGACATTTTAGTTGGCAATGTCGTTATTTGTGAAAATATATTTATCTTAGGTTATAGTTGATGAGAACGGAGTCTTTCTTATATTCATCAAAACTGCTTTTACCGTACGCTTGTTGGAAGAAATTATTTCGGCATTTTGAGTAAACAAGATGGAGGACAAAATTCGAGGAGTAAATTAATTAAACTGAAGACTGAATTGACAATAGACGATTATTTTCTTTTAAAAGAAACGTCATATGACAGGACCTAACGCCCAATTAACGAAAAAGATATCACGACCCTCTGCGTGTTTAGAACAAATGTGAACGGTGTTTACATAAATCCATTCATAATTTCTCGAACTGGTTCGTGGAAGTCGGAGCGAAGTGCCGATATGAAAAACTGCTACTAAAAGGGACGGTACGAAAAGCTGGTAGGTAAATACGGTAGGTCAAGCTGATACGAAAAGCCGGTACATAAATCCGGTACGAAAAACTCATAAGGGAAGAAAAACGCGACCCTTATAATTTGAAGCAAAGAGCAACAAGCTCAGAACATACCTGTCCGAATACTTCTTGCAATGAACAGGCTACAGCATGAGCGTTTTGTTCACCAGGGCACCAGTTTATAGCCGCCCGAAGCCCTTACGTGTGCAAGGGACTCCTTAAAGTCCTTGCCTGTACGAGACCGAGTCCCCTTCAAAGCATCAACGTGTCCTGGAGAAAACGAGACAATACTGAGTCGCAAGAGCATGCGTTCAAGTTAATAAAGCCAGAACTTGGCTTCGCCCCAAAATTGCTAAGGAAGGAGTTCGAACAATCAAAAACTAGCTTACAATCAACTGTAGCTGTACCCAACCCGAAGTAACTTGACTTGTAAAGTGGAGCCAATCCCTGCAGAGGGCAGATGTGTGTGCATCTTATAAATCGTCGAACAACAAAGCTCGCATAAAATAATTCGCTGGGAACCAAAGCCAAAAAGACAGGCCCTGTCTCGACTTTAGATAAGTAAATCGTTTAATTCCCACGAAATATTTTGAAACAAAATGCCGTGGTTATAATAAAATGCGAATCAAGCAATTTAAGCTATTTCTAGCTTAAACGGGTAGGCAAAAAAAAATAAACCGAAACGAGACGGTCGCACGCGCTAAGGTTTTCATCGCCGCCTCCAGCGAAAATTGCCTTATACAGGGCGACTCTAAACAAGGGGATTTGAAACTGTAACCTGTAACATACTTTTGCTTAAGTTTTTACAAGCAATGTTTCCGTTGTTCATCTTCGATATTCCAGTGCTATCTTACGTTAGAAAAAAGTCACCATCCATTCAATCGCCCACCCATCTTTGCTCACAGCTTAATCATTAATTATCATCGTTAATTAATGCGCCGCTATTGTTTATAGCCTTCCCGCTGAAACCGCATGCCTCCTCATCATCGCCGCGCACGTTTTCTCGCTACGTACTTCGACTTCTTATCCGATGAGTCACAGGAAACGACCGGCGAAGATCATTTCGTTCGTTTTTTTATCACCTTGCATAATTCACCGAGCCGCTAAACGGCGATTTGTATGCGCGTCAGAGGTCGCCCCTGAATCATGCGGTCTTAAAAAAATCAAGTGGGCCTAATTGTTATGGGTTTTAGAGTGCGAGGGAATTAAATTATTATTATGGCGATGGTGGTGGTGGTCATCGTGTTTGTGTTTTTTTTTCTCATCGAGTCGTCCCTCGCCTCGCCTCGCCTCGCTTCTCCTCACCATGCCTGCATTTGACATCTTGAACTCTTGGATGGACCACGCGTGAATGGGAGAGGAATTCGTTGCGCAATTTGGACCAAGCCCAAACTCTATCTCGGCATTCACATTCACGCTAACAACTTCATTCACTGAATCGAAATTACTTCTTGAGTTCGGGCAACATCGTCTTCCAAAGCGGGCCTGAATCATCGCGTAGGAATATCATACCTGAGGGTATTATCCAGTTTCTGGGGACCAGTAAGGATGGAAAGATAAATTAAAATGGTCTGGATCGCATTTCACAATCAATTTTGAAGTCCGGGTATTCTCTCACCCAAAGAATGAGGCTTGTGTGAAGTGGGCGTTGGTTCTACGGATGGGTGGATGGATGGACATTTGAAAATCGTTCGTTCGAGCTTAGTATTATCCTCTGCCCCCCTTTAAGAAACATGACACTTGAAGATAAGACCCGTACAAAGTACTTTCGTTACGAGGGGTAAATGACGTAAACCATCTCGAAAGGGCGAGATTAACCCATCAAAATCTTGCCTTAAAACTTTAATAACGACGCCTGTAAGTAACTGCAATATATTGTTGTGGATTTATTGCGTTTTGAGGTCGTAAAGCGCGGATCGGTTAAGAACGAGTTCGAGCTGGTAGTCACACCTAAAATAATGGGGGGTCGTAACAACATCGATATACACTTACTCTACCTATCGGTGGTACTTAAAAAAGAAATTTCTTGCAAAAGCTTCGATTCTATTCAAACTCAAAACTTCCGTGTACAATAAATAACAAAGCTTAGATCACCCAAGGTGATGTGATACTCTGAGTGACGTAACTTGAAACTTCTTACTATCCCGTTCGGGACGGGCGGGGAGGCTTTCTTGAGATAAATGTGACGGCATGAGATATGGATGTTGCTCTGTCTCACGTATTAATGTCAATCTTAATGTAAATGCCGCGATATTTATCTTCCCTCCCGGACACCACCCTCGCCCCCCGCCCCCCTCCCTTACATGGCGTGCACTTGTAATGTATCACGTAAATTTCAATTCGTAACACAGAACGAAACTTGTTGAGAACAGCTGCTCTCTTAATTAGTTTAAAAAGCGAGCGCGAGCTGTGAACGTCCACCAACCAGATGGTTTGACCTAAATTTTTTCGTCTAATTTACGCTCTCTTGTACGTTTTCTTTGCACACTGAAGAATAAAATGAATAAATATCACTATAGTATACAGGCTGTCACCAAACGGACGTTTGAAATTTAAACACCTGAATGAATTAACTTTATATCCTGAATAATTAACGAAAAAACGGTAGCAAAGCAGCGCTGAAGAAGTCAATAAGCTGTCTCGAGCTGGTTCTCAGAAGGTGAAGGGCGAGACCAAGAGGAGTGACCCCGGCTGATTTCTACACCACTGCGAAACCGTCCTCCAAGCAAGCGTTCTCCAGACAAGCTGCTTGTATGAACATTGCATAAACAACGCCGCGACGGTGACGTTCAAACAATGTTTTAACTATAACTTTACATTACATCAGGGGAAAAAATGTATTGTTATTTGTTTTTCTTTTCTTTGTACCTTGTTGCAGTTTCAAACGTCGTTTTCGGGACACCCTGTATATTAGATGGAAAAAGTAGAATCAGGAGGGAAAAGAAGAGAGGAAAATTAAATGAGAAAGTTGACTCGGAAACAAGACGACGCGGAAACAGAAGATGAAAATGCGACGCCAAGAGGATACAAATATCAGAATAAGAAGAAGAAGAAACAAAATCCAATGTATTCTCTCCACTGACTGTTAGCAAGAGCACCAAAATGAAAGTACAAAAAAGGGGAAAGAGTTGAAACAATTTCTTGGGACACCGTGTATATTAGATTAAAAATGTAGAATCGGGAAGGAAAGTAAGAGAGGAAAATGAAATGAGAAAGTTGACTCAGAAACAAGACGACGCGGAAACAAAAGATGGGGAAAGAAATCCAATAATATAAAACAAGAGTCAATTAAATTGATTTTGACATATATGTATAAGTGACAGACGGAGAAGAAAACAAAAAAAAAGAGTTTTGGATAGAAAAAAAAATGGTAGAATCAAGAAGCAAAATAAGAAAAAGAAAAATAAAAATAACTTTGAAAATAGGAGGAGACGGAAACGACGGATATCTGAAGATAAGATAAGTAAGCGAGCGACGACGAAAGTCAATAGTCAAAAAAATATTTGAAGAAGACGAAGAAGAAGAAATTAAACCCAACGTAAACTATACGTGTATTAATTATAAGTGAGAACACCAAACGAAAGTACATGAAAGATGTTAGGGGATGGAAATCAATAAAAAGAAAGAAAGAAAAGAGGCAATTAATTTGATAAACTGATGGACGGAGAAGGAGCTTCCAAAAGAATAAAAAAGAGAAGAAGATGAAAAGGATGTTCCAAGAAATCACGGTCGCCACAGAAACTAGAATCAATCAGGAGAAAACTGGAAAATGAAATGTGAAACAAAAGAAACAAAAACTACATTAAATAGCCTACGTTATCAAAAAAAAATAAAAATAATTTTAATCAGACAAAAAAATTAAAACAGAAAAAATTTTCAAAATGATTTGTCTTCAGATGACGACAAGAAGGGGCGGTTATGTTGAATGCATCAAATAAAAAAAAAATTATTTAAAAAAAATGAATGAGGTGTAATTAAGAAGGACGTTGAAGAAATGAAGAATCACGTGATGCAAAAACAAAACAAGATCGATGAATTTCTAACGAAATACAAAAAAAAACAAGAGTTAAGAAGAAGTAGAACAAAGGTGAAACTAAGAACGTTGAAGATAAATGAAGAATCAGGTGATCCAAAAACAAAAGAAGATCGACGAATCTCTAACGAAATACAACAAAAAAAATAAATCGAAAAACAACGAAAAATGTAAGAAGAAAGAGCGTCCAACGCATGTAGTATTATTTTAATTTTGCAAAACATAAAACAAAAGAGACTTCGCAAAATAAAAAAGGGACGTCAGATGACGGAAGGTTGTGAAGAAAACAACCGAAAAGAAGTCAACGAAATGCGAAATATTTAATCTGTAGAAAAAAGGCACAAAATATGAAAATAATGTAATATTATTGAAGACGTGAACGTGATTCAAACACAAAGAAGAAGATGGACGAATTAGAACAAAAAACAAATATTTGTTACTATCTAAAAAACAAATATTTGTTTATGTCTTAATAATGAAAGTTTACAAATTAAAAACGAAAGATATATTTATTTTTAATAAAATAAGTCAGAAGATTGACAACAACAAAGCAACAAAAAAAGTTAGCGAAATATGAAGAATTAATCTAAAAAAAGGACAAAAAAATAATTGAAATAATGTAAAGTGAAGACGCGAACGTGATTCAAAAACAAAAGACGATCGACGAATTACAAAAAAAAAAAACATTTTCGCAAAATAAAATAAGTACGTCAAATGGCGAGAAAGCAACTATAAAAAGTTAATGAAAAATGAATACTTAATTTCAAAAAAAATAAATAAATAAGTAAATAAATAAATAAAGAGAAACAAGCGGTACTAATGACGTTTGTAATATGAAGAACGATGCGATCCAAAAACAAAAGAAAGTCGATGAATCTCCAAAGTTCAAAAACATTAAAAAGAACGACCACAGAAAGTAACAGAAGACACTGCGATCGATGCCTATATGCTGTAGTTGTTCCAAAAATCATTTAATTTGGCAAAATATAACCAAATAAAGGAAAAAATAAAAGTAAAATAACGTATGTCGTGAACTTCAGCTCCAATCGATTTGAACACCTGGCGAGGACGGACTAGGACAATTCCCCATCGCCGATTCGCCGTAGGTACAATTCGCCGTGTACAAACTCGCCGCGACAAGCATTAAATGTACAGATCCAAACAAGAATAAACGTAAATAAAGCAAAAAGACAAAAAAAAAATAATTTCATCAACTCAATATGATACATAGTATGCAAGGTCACAAACATAGTACATCCTGCAGTATAAAAAATATGATTTGCCTGAAAAAGGCAAAAAATAAAACAAGTCTGACTGGTCGGAGCTCCGAGCGTTCTTTGAACAAATTGATCATCTTGAAAATGAATTTAGCCGTTACTTAATCACAACCTTGTATACATGTACTTACATATTATGTACATTGTTTACGTTTCGTAATGTACTCACACAGTAACAAGTTGTTCGTAATTTTGTTTGTAAATTGCAACGATCGTACTGTATTCCATACAGTTAAGAAATTACTTTGGTTTGAAATTAAAAAAAAAAAATAGTATATAATATAGTTCATTTTAATTTTTTTAAAAGTACTTAAATTTATTTTGGTCCAATTCCTTGGTAAAACCTAGATATTTAAAATAATCAGAGAGAGAGAGAGATAAAGTTTTAAAACTACTCATAAAGCTAATTTGGGGAATTGGGCTGACAGAGAATTGGGTCGACGGCGAATTGGTTCTACGGCGAACTGGAGATGGCGAATGGTCCCCCGATTCCCAGCAGGCGATAAGATAAGCCAGATGTCGTCAGGTTTTATTATTGCTTCGTAATTGTGACACCTAGTTTCTGTTTTGTGTTGATATAATATTTAAGATTTTTTTTTTATTATTATTTAAACGTGCGTATAAGAATTATTATAACCGTTATTGTTTTTTCTTTTCGTTTCATTATATGTACATTACGACAGCGTTGTTGGGATTACAAAAAACAAATTAACTAATGTTCTGATTAATAAAACATTTAGGCTAACACACCTCTGAAAGTTTTTTTTTTCTGAATGAAAAACTTTCATTGTTTTATCGATAGTTTAAGGATTTAATGTAATTCTGATTCTAAAATGTTTATGCTTACGGAAATTATATCCAGAGTAATTTTCCTTAGTGATTCATAATACAGCTGGAACTCCATTTATTTGACTTTCCCCCCCGATTCGAACATTTATTTCTCTTTTCCGTCTTTCTTTTTTCAACAAAACCAAATGACCATGAACCTCGGTTAAAATTCCCGCATTCATTGCCTGCTCACCACCGCAACAATTGCGCGCTGGAATCTATTTATCAGCGTAATTCGAATTTGATTCGTTTTTAACGGGCCTTCGGCTTTGTTTCCCCACCTGAATCGCCGGGTCGGAATTTAATAAAGCAAAAAAAAAAAAAAATGTTCGGGCCGCCCGTATGTTTTTATTGCCCAATTCTCGCCGGCTCGTAAAGCCATTCTGGCCCCGAGTTTGATTCTGCTTCTTAAAAATTAAACGGCCCGCATGCCCTCGCGTCGCTCGCTCGAATAAAAATGCAAATTGTCATTTTGCTTTGTTTGAATTCGAACGCCATCGGGGACGTGATCGCCGGTTATGTTAGGGTGTGGCGGATATTAATATGTAGGCATAAACACACACTTATTTAATGCGACACATTAAATAAATAAATAAATAATGATCTTCGCGTTACACGCTGAAAAAATAATGATGGTTCGTTCGTTAGTAAGTTGTTACGGTTTAAAAAACCGCTTGTCGAAAGTCACCCTGTATATATCAAGTTTTAAATCGCATTTGTTTCCGATGGTGGTTCAACAATTGGCCGAAGACGTGGTGTAGTGTGTGAACGTCCAGCGTTCTATTTTCTCGCCGGCTTTTATATTACGTTGAAGTTGAAAAGATACGGTTTTCTATCATCATCTTAGTCGCCAGAATAACTGTATTTTTATAACACAAATCCGCGTCCCACGGTTCGATCTAATTTTGTGGTGCAATTTGCAACTTTTGTACACCTCAGAATGCAATAAATCATTTTCGCTTCGCTGTTTCGGCATATTAATTGCCATAAATTAAATTAATTTTATCGCCCTGGAGTTTCTTTATATATTTAGCGTTGGTCACACGATCTTTCGTAAGCGTCTACCGCTGCGTTTCACGAGTTTTCGTGGGAATTAAATTGAATGTTTATTCCTCGAATGTCGAGACCGGTCGTAAAATTCGGTGACGTCGCCGTTTCTGTGTTAGGTGGATTCTGCGATTTACTTTTTTCTGTCCAATAATTATTTCAATGAAAAGATCAATTACGTTCACACTTGACTTTTGATGCCACATCAAGGTCAACGTCATATTATGCACGGTTGGTTTCTGATGCTGTCGCGTTGTTAGCGTTGGTTGCACAATCTCTCGCGGGCTTCTGCAGTTACGTTTCCCGAGCTTTCGTGGAAATTAAGTGTGAGTGTTTATTCTAAACGTCAAGACCGGTCGTAGGAATTCGGTGTCGCGACGTCTTAGATCTTGTTCTGTATGGGTTGTGCGATTTACTTTTTTGTTCGCTAGTTATTTCAACGGAAAGATAAGTTACGTTGATCACACTTGACCCTTGCTGACACGTCATGTTATGCACGGTTGGTTTTTGCTGATGTCACGTTGTTAGGGTTGGTTACAGAATCTTTTACTTACTTAAGTGTCTGCAGTTGCGTTTCCTGAGCTTTCATGGGAATTAAATGCAATGTTCATTTTAAACGTCGAGACCGGTTATAAAATTCAGCTACGCGACGTCTCAGTTTTTGTGCTATATAAGTTCTGCGATTTAATTTTTTGTCCACTTGTTATTTTAACGGAAAGATAAATGCAGTTGCGTTTCCTGAGCTTTCGTGGGAATTAAATGGAATGTTCATTTTAAACGTCGCGACCGGCCATAAAATTCGGCTACGCGACGTCTCAGTTTTTGTGCTGTATAAGTTCTGCGATTTAATTTTTTTGTCCACTTGTTATTTTAACGGAAAGATAAATTACGTTGTGCACACTTGACCCTTCATGACACGTCATGTTATGTACGGTTGGTTTTTGCTGATGTCACATTGTTAGCGTTGGCTGCAGAATCTTTTGCAAGCGTCTACAATTGCGTTTCCTGAGCTTTCGCGGGAATTAAATTGAATGTTTATTTCTAAACGTCGAGACCGATTATAAAATTGACACGTCATAGTCACGCGACGTTATGAAAGGTTGGTTTTTGCTGACGACACGTTGGTTTCGATTTATCCAAACCCTTCCTTTCTTAAGCTGACGCCACACGATGCATCGAACGTTAGCCCGAACGTTTGAGTCAAGTGAACGCTTGAGACAAATGAGTTCGATAGTCGGTGTGATAAATGTTTCTGTAACACGGTGCGTTGAATATTCGAATGAACCGTGTAGCCGTGTATCAACGAATGTTTTCATTCCCACGGTTCGATTCGATCTAATTTTGTTAATTCGCAATTTTTGTGCACCTCAAAATGCAATAAATCATTTTACGATTTTCGCTGTTTCGACATTTTAATTGCCTTAAAAAGTTAATTTTTTATCGGTCCAGACTTTTCCATTCTTAGCGTTGGTCGCACAATCTTTCGCAAGCGTCTGCAGTTGCGTTCCCCGAGCTTTCGTGGGAATTATATCGTATGTTTATATTACAAATTATGTAATATTTTTCGGATTAGCTTTCTCTATATTTTACTCAAGCGCGTCCAACAGTCACAATCTTTAGCAAGCGTTTGTAGCTGCGTTCTCCGATCTTTCGTGGGAATTAAATCGTATGTTTATATTACAAATTTTGTTTTAGAAAAATTTTGTGCAAATCGTTTTTGATTGCAGTGAGAACCTCGAGCAGCCTCTGGACAGCTGTTTCAGCCCTGCTTGGGGCTTCTTCAGCAGAAACGTAGCTCGACATTCCCACTGCAGACCAAAAACGACTTGCCCAATTTATTCGCAAATGCGATGTAAGAATGATGAACATATAAAATAGCGACATCTTACTATCGCTTTTTGACCTAACATTGCAGTAGGATAGACAAATTGAAGCGGGATTTGCTCCTAATGAGTCCCCCATGCAAGGCGGCCATGCTTGCTGTCAAAGCATAATGAAAGATTTTAGAAAAATTTTGTGCAAATCGTTTTTGATTGCAGTGAGAACCTCGAGCAGCCTCTGGACAGCTGTTTCAGCCCTGCTTGGGGCTTCTTCAGCAGAAACGTAGCTCGACATTCCCACTGCAGCTACGTTTCTGCTGAAGAAGCCCCAAGCAGGGCTGAAACAGCTGTCCAGAGGCTGCTCGAGGTTCTCACTGCAATCAAAAACGATTTGCACAAAATTTTTCTAAAATCTTTCATTATGCTTTGACAGCAAGCATGGCCGCCTTGCATGGGGGACTCATTAGGAGCAAATCCCGCTTCAATTTGTCTATCCTACTGCAATGTTAGGTCAAAAAGCGATAGTAAGATGTCGCTATTTTATATGTTTACAAATTTTGTAATATTTTTCGGAATAGCTTTCTCTGTTTTACTCAAGTGCGTCCAAAATTCACAATCTTTAGCAAGCGTTTGTAGCTGCGTTCTCCGAATTTTCATGGGAATTAAATCGTATGTTTATATTACAAATTATGTAATATTTTTCGGATTAGCTTGCTCTATATTTTACTCAAGTTAGTAGTCCAACATTCACAATCTTTAACAAGCGTTTGTAGCTGCGTTCGCCGAACTTTCGTGGAAATTAAATCGTATGTTTATATTACAAATTTTGTAAATATTTCTCGAATCAGCTTTCTGTATGTTTTACTCAAGTGCGTCCGACATTCGAACGAACCGTGTATCAAAACAGTGAATGTTTTCTTTCGATTGTTGGAGGAAATTTTTCGACTTAGGTCAAAAGTGCCAAAATGACCCAAACGTGTTCAAACACAGATGTTGGTGGCTTGCATTCGTAGCTCGTAGGTTCGAATGTCGGCCAGACGATACGACAAACTCTCAATCGTCCAACGTTGGAGGGTGTTCGACGCATCGTGTAGCAACAGCAGCATTAGTTAGAGGGTAAAACCAAGCTTGACTTGATTAATTTGCGACGTACATGAAGCATTCAGTCGTCACTGTGATACCCCCGGGGCACGGTGGTGGTTGTGTTGGTGTGGGCTCGGCCCCATTTTTATGAACGGTGAGTCCGTCTCTGTTTTCGTGTTGACGAGGAATGTCGTGGGAGGTTTCCTGTATTGAACGAAATTTGTCGATTTTTATTTGGTGTTCTGGTGGATGGAAACTCGTCCGAGTTGTCTCAGCCTGTCCCCGTTGGGCTTGGCCCCATTTTCACGGTGCGTCCGTCTGTGTATTCGTGTTGACGAGGAACGTCGTGGAAGTTTTCCTGCAGTGAATGACCTTTGTCGATTTTTATTTGGTGCCCTGGTGGATGAAAACTCTTCCGAATTGTCTCAGCCTATCCCCGTTATTATGGATAGGTATATTTACGATTTTCTTCCCCTACAGGCTTTAAATTTAGGCTTTGAGTTTAACTTTGTTCGACGTACCGAAAACTCAGCACATCTTTCGTAATGGCGTACTTCGACGATTTTCTGTGACGATCCTTTTGGGGGAGCAGATAGTACGCACCGGCTTTCTTCGAAGCAACCCTTCGCGTCTCCACACGTCAACTGTTCTGATGATGGACGGTTTGTCCAATGATCTCTTCCCGATGGTGGTTTCGGTTAATTGAGGATACAGTCATGCCGATTTTGACGAGTTAACGAACAATTTTGGCGACTAACGTCGGATTTAGAAAAGATTTGAATATGTACAGCTAGTAACGCATAGGCCACTTGATTATTTTGATTTAAATTTCCATTCTTGCCAGTAGTTTGGTTTCACTAGTCACTTTTAGATAATGAGCTATTGCAGTTGCATCTTGATTCAATTTTTAAGGTGCGCGCAGGTGTGTTGGGGTCTGAATACACATACAAGTGTGCTAGCATATTTTACTGACATTCAATTGTTGCATAAATTGAGTCATTTTCTTTGATCCTCCCATCACCGGTTAAGATTAGGTGACGCTCATTTATTTTCGCGATTAAGTGAACACCCACGCCCGTCACGTCTGAGGTTGCTGGCGATACGTTAATTTCCTCAACACTTGTTCTTACTCAGGTGGATAGCAATTAAAGTAGCTTCACGATAGACGCTAAGGAAGAATTCAGAGTTCGAATTTTTTATGCTTTTCTCGTGAAACTACGTGTTCTTCGAGCAAGACCTAACGATTTACTAGGTCATCGGTGTACTTCCCTTAAGTCAAACAAACGTATCGTGATGGTTTCAAGAGTTTCAAGTTCCTTACTCACTTAGTTCAATGAACGCAATTTCAACGCCTTCAGACAGATAAATAAACTGGGCAAAGCACAAAATCTTCTTTGAACAAATAATATTAAAACATCGCTAATCCCGAACTAAATAAGAGTATCTTCTCGCCTAGGCTGTGCTTGGTTTGTTTCATTCACTCCCAACAGCAAAGTCAGGGTTTCTGTTAAATATAGAACGCACGTGGTCTCACGATCACGAACACGATTCCGTAATTACGCGCGCGTATTTTGCCACGCAGGGAGAGGGGTGGGAGGGGGGCAAGTGAGTTCGCCTTTACACATGAAATCCTTACTCTAAGAAAGGGGGATAAATTTAGATCGTTTTAGATATTGGACATTTTGGTGGAGGCGCCTTCCTTTTGCTCACTGCAATCAAAAAGAAAATTACGTTTTTTTTTTTTTTTAATGAAGACGAGCGGGTCTTGTATCGGTCTTGGTGTGATGATGATGTGGTGCGGCGCGTGGGCGGCCCCCCCGAAAGCTTCGATCGCGTTGACCCCTTAAGTGCGACACCATGGCCCGCCGCCCCCTTCGCCCGCCCGCCCCGCCCTCGGACGAAATGATTTAATAAAGTTCGTGATGCTATCAAGCATGCATTAACATGATTCATTGCTCCGCATTAATGGATGATGTGGCCGGGGCATAGTCGACGAAATTAGTTTTGGCGTACAGTTAAAACCACTTAGCGATGCAATTATTATAATTGTAACGATGTTAATTGTGAAAGCGCATTAAGTGCCGGCCGAAAGCGAAAATACATATTTGTTTGCTGTAATTGCATTAAATTCGATGGGGCGGGGGGCGGAGGCGAACACACCACCGCGACATTATTCCATCGTCGCTGTTATAGTACTCCTATTTTAAAAATGTTTTTTTTTTTTTTTTTTTAATTGGGCGGCAAATATTAATTGTAATTGTAGGTTCTTAACTACCTAGATTCTAAAAGCCAAGTTATAAACCTTTTATTATCCTCAGACCGATAATAACTGAGGAAACAAATTAAAATTGGACTACTATACAACTCGTCCGTGGCGTTTTACTTCTTTCTTTCTCTCTCTCTCTCTCTCTTCTGTCATTTGCTGTTTGAGATAAAAGCAAAATTAAATAAAGATGCCTCAAGTAAGCGAGGCAACACATGTGTGTGCCTGCATCCAAGCTCGCGGCGAGTTCTTCAGCCAAACACAAAGGCAGCTGTGGCAAATCTGTTTGCGTAAGCTATAAATAGGAACGGCACATTTTTAAAATAGACGTCGTCGCCATGTTCCGTTTATTTTTGTGTTCTTTTAAATTTATTTTTGGAATTTCGTTGCTAATACGAGGGGGGAGTACAGGAAATTCGCGGAATTTAAACTGAAGACACAAACCGACGATTTCACCAGGCAGGGTCCCAAATACAAATTTTGTACTCCTAATACTTTTATAATACTGATTTACTCAAGGTTTTTCTTTTTTTCTTCTGGTTTTATTAGTTTTGTTCCAACTGCTTGAAAAACCGTACATTAGGAGGATTAGGAGCATGCGCAGCAAACAAATCGTGTGTTGTTTTGCTTACTGCGCATGTACTTTAGTTTAATGCGCATGCTCGTGATCGCAAAATGCAAACTAAAGTACATGCGCATGCTCGTGATCGTGAAATGTACGGTTTTTCGAGTGGTTGGAAGGAAGCTAATACCAATAAGCTTAAATTTCTTTTTAGCTGCGTTTAGAATTTGCTGTCCAGTTTTTGTTTCATTCTTGTTATAGCTCCATATATTGTTTTTCTTTATTGATAGGTTTCCGTTGTGCGTTTATTATTTAACACAACACTTTGCAATTCTCTTTTTTTCATGTTCTATTTTGGTTCGCTTTTTATTTAATTTCTTGACTAATTTCCGTTATTGATTTATTTAGCTTTTGTTTATAAATAATTTCTGTTTTTTTTTTAATTTTTATTTTATTAATCATTTTGTTTTTTCTCTTGTTTTGTTTAAGATAAAGGTTTTTCAAATAAAACACTTCTCTAGTAGGCCATGGAAAAATTTGACGTAAAGCTCAATAAAAAAAAAAAACGGCAAATGAAATGTTTTCTAGTGTAAGTTTGTCTCGAATAAAAAAAAGACGATTAGTTGGTTATCAAAATGAAAATGCTCCTGAAATATGTACAGTCAAACCGAATAAATCAAAAACGAAAGACTGTCGTCGATGGTGGGGTGAAAATGAAAATTTTGTAAAATTCAATAATTCAAATCGATATAAAAACTGACGTATTTTATTTATTATCATAACCAAAAATTGAAACTGTAAATTTTAAAGAAAAACGTTTATTTAGTGATTACAAAATAAAATAAAACCAAAGATGATCAATTAGTTGTCAACTAAAAACTAAGAAATATATTAAATAAAGTCAAACAAACAACAAGATGGTCAATTGATGGTTAAAGAAAATAAACAAACAAAACGAACGTATAAATGACTAAAAGAGAAACAAAGGTCAATCAAATAATCATGTTAAAAATTAAATAAAAATAAAATCAAATTAGGAATTAAACAGAAAAAACAAAAGATGGTGATAAAGTTAGGACTTTTGCCAAATTGAAGAAAAATAGATATTAAAGGAAAAGGAAAATAAAGGCAAATCGAAGAAAAAAGAAAACAAAAACGACGGGCAATCAACAGGAGTAAAGTGTGAAATAAACTCAAATCGAGTGAACGAAAACAAAAAAAAAAACAAAAACAAAAGACAAAGATAAGACTAAAATATAATTTCTACAAAACTGACAATAAGTCAAATGAAATCAAGAGAATTGACGCATTTTTAACCGAAAGTTTGGACAGGAGAAAAAAAAACGAGGAAGAATCAAACTGTTAAAATTCAAATATAAAAACTCAAATAACAAAAATTAAAAATAAAATAAAGTCAATTAAATTTGAAAGGGGATTGATGGATATTTTTATTTTCTCGTAAGGGCTAGATGATTCAAAAAAAGTGATGAATAGATAAAACAGCGACACCCTACGATCGCTTTTTGACCTAACATTGCATAAGGATTTACAAATTTGAAGCGGGTTGGCTACATAATAAGTCACCCCACGCAAGGCGGTCATGCTTGCTATCAAAGCTTAAAAAACGATTTGTAACAAACCTTTTTATTAAAAAAAAGGTTGGGGCCACTGCCCTAGAGGCTGATATACTCCCGGAAATGGACTGACGTAACGTTTCATTCGCCAACCTCCACTATAAGGAAGACGGAAGCATAACTTAGTGACTGGACGAAGTAGGGACATCGCCAGGTTGGAGTTAACTTTATTTTTGGATATTTAATATTTATTTTATTAACGTTTTGTTAATGTTTCGACTTTCATTTTGTAAGACACATAGTCGCATTCAAGTTAAACGAGTCGTCAGGTGTTTACTGTTTGTATGGCGTTTGTAAAGCGAAATACGGGCCCCGTTATTCGGATTTTCATTTAACTTCATATACATTTTATTATTCTTTAAGTATTTACATAATCTTGAAGGTAGGTACTCCTGGATGATTATAGTGTGTGGGAATAATAAATCAAATGTAATAAGTTACGTTTATTTATTAAGAAGTATTTTATGTTATGTGGCAATCAATTCGAATCCGTCCCATTCCACTAAATAGCCGGGCAGGCCGTATCTTCCATAATCTTTCGACTTACAAGTAGATAGCAATGTTTCATTTACTTTCTGTGTCTTTTTCTGTTCCCTTTTGTTTCATTGAAAGCTCTCTCTACCAGAAAAGCGCTGGATCACCTTACGCAAGGAAAAAAGCTCGTCTATTTCAGTTCACTTGAACTTTCAGGTATGATTTTCTAATTCTTGGAAACAGTTTAGAATACTCAACTACGTCTAAAATCCTTTAACCAGAGCTTAAAAAATTACCTGCCGGTGCAAACGTTTAAGTTTAATTCATTTCTTCTTCCATGATCTTGCGACTTACAGGTTGTATCATTAATTTTCTGTCTTTTTTTTCTTCTTGGGTTTTGTTTCATTGAAAGCTCCTCTCTGCCAGAAAAGCGCCGGCTCACTGACACAAGGAAAAACGCTCGTCTATTTCAGTTCACTTGAACTTTCAGGTATGATGTTCTTGTTTTTGGGAAAAAAAACAGTTTAGAATACTCAGCCTAATCTAAAATAGGGTCAAAATGATTAATTCGTTTCGTTCAGCCCGAGTTTAACTAATTATCCGCCGGTGCAAACGTTTAAGTTTAGTTAATTTCTTCCTCCATAATCTTGCGACTTACAGGTAAACGGCATTGTTCCATTCATGTTATGTTTGTTTCTTGATGCGTTTCGTTTCATTGAAAGCTCTCTCTGCTGGATCACCTACGCAAGAAAAACGTTCGACTATTTCAGTTCACTTGAAGGTATGATTTTCTTGTTTTTTTTTAGGAACAGTTTAGAATACTCAGCCTCATCTGAAATAGGGTCAAAATGATTATTAATTCGTTTCGTTTAGCCTGAGTTTAACTAATTATCCGCCGATGCAAATGTTTACGTTTAGTTAATTTCTTCTTGGATAGTAATGTTCTATTCACTTTCTGTATTTTTTACTAGTTGCGTTTTGTTTCATTGAAAGCTTCTCTCTGCCTGAAAAGCGCTGGCTCACTTATACAAAGAAAAACGCTCGCCTATTTCAGTTCACTTGAACTTTCAGGTATGATTTTCTTGTTTTTGAAAAAAAAAACAGTTTGAAATACTTAGCCGCATCTAAAATAGGGCCAAAATGATTAATTCGTTTCTTTTACCCCGAGCTTAACTAATTATCCGCCGGTGCAAACGTTTAAGTTTAGTTAGTTTCTTCTTCCATAATCTTGCTACTTGTAGGTATATAGCAATGTTCCATTAATTTAACTCTTTCTTGATGCGTTTCGTTTCATTGAAAGCTCTCTCTGGTGAATCACCTACGTAAGAAAAAACACTCGACTATTTCAGTTCACTTGAACTGTCAGGTATGATTTTCTTGTTTTTTTTTTGGGAACAGTTTAAAATATTGAGCCTCATCTAAAATAGGGCCAAAATGATTACTTCGTTTCGTTCAGCACGAGCTTAACCAATTATCCGCCGATGCAAACGTTTAAGTTTAGTTAATTTCTTCTTCCATAATCTTGCGACTTACAGGTAAATCCACATCCTATCCACAGAACTGCTCTCTTCGAAAGTCTGTTCCTTTCATTTTATGTTTCTTTCCTGATGCGTTTTGTTTCATTGAAAGCTCTCTCTGTTGGATCACCTACGTAAGGAAAAACGCTCGACTATTTCAGTTCACTTGAACTGTCAGGTATGATTTTCTTGTTTTTTTTTGGGAACAGTTTAGAATATTCAGCCTCATCTAAAATAGGGCCAAAATGATTAATTCGTTTCGTTCAGCCCGAGCTTAACTAATTATCCGCCGGTGCAAACGTTTCGCTCCAGAGACTTACGCGCTTAAGTCTGAGCATATTAAGCTCTAGTTCGTGCGCTCCATTACAACGGCGTTAACGCGACGACGACGACGACGCCGACGGAAATATTAAAACGCGAAGCATACACAGCCCGGTGGTGGAGATAATGCAAATTTGATCAGAAAATTCAGCGCCCCCATCCCCCTGTTGGTATATACAAAGTGTTGCGCGCCATCATTAATCCTTCCACGCGGAACAAGTGCAGGAGCAGGATATGACGGATTATATCTGGTAGGTACATCCTGGATACGCCGTCGTCCCCAATGGGTTTAGGCGGACGAAGGTAAATTTAACACGGGCGCAATATGTTATACAGGTCCACCCTCGCACCGACGCCCAACCTTGACGCAGGTCTACACTAATCCGGCTGATTTATAAACCCCTTTCGGTCGTGTTTTGCCCTCGCCCGGTTCGTTTCCGAACCCCACACACAACACAGCTGATGCGTTCTTCGTCGTATACAACTTTGATGGGGTTATAAAATTTCATTTAGTCGTGGGTGGCTCTTTGTTTCTTTCCTTTTTACCAGCAAAAATGTTTCTTCGGTGGAGGAGCCAGGCGCAAAGTTTCTTTCTCTCCGCCGAAGGCGCATCGCATCCATCAGCTTCTAAAATAATGCCACTGGTTAATTTGAAGGGATAGCAGGAAAAAGTGATAGCCTTCGGAAACACACACAAAAAGCGAACGAACAATTTGCTCGCTCTCGAATCGAGCTGAATTAGTGTTTCTGTTAATGCGCGGGCGATAAACGTCGCCATTAGCGTTGGACGTCGAAAATGCGAGTCGTTTAAATCGCCGGACGGAATTATGCAATCGTCCGGATAAATGCTCGACGTCCAATAAAAAAAAAAAACGCAAACACTCGAACGCTCTGTAATTGCGAAATAATTGGCTGCGGTAAACGCGCCGTGAAGCGAGCGAGGAGGAAATTGGGACAAGGTCGCGGTTTCTTGAGTGAAACGTCCATCTAATTACAAAGTCGTATGATTTTCAGTATTTCATCGCTCATTAATAACGACACAGAAAGATCAAGCTTCATTGCTGTTCTTTTTTCTCTAAAAACAACAAAAATACGCGAAAACATCATCATCCATATACCGCCTGCACCTAAAAATCATTATAATCAAAGGGTTTACATTTTATGCGTCTTAATCTACATACCTACTACCTGTGCGTAAAAATCATTATAATCAAAGATTTGACATTTTATGCAACTTATCTATATACTGCCTGTAGCTAAATATCGTTATAATCAAGCAGTCTACATTTTATGCAGTTTTCTAAAGTGTGCTTGTCGATTTTCACTTTTATTTTCTTGCGAAGTTCTTTTATTCTATTTCTTAATAATTAGTATCTTTCTTTTTGACATTTCATGTAATTCAGATTGATGGATAAACATTATTATTATTATTATTAGGTGGAGACCACGCATGTCTTACGCGATCCTGGAGTTAGTAACGCAATAATCAACTGCTTAAAGGCTTAAAATGCTTTTAGGATCATTGTTTTATTGGTGACAGCTCCGAGACCCCCTGTATATAATTATATACGGAAGGGTTCTGAAGCCGCCAATAATAAATTAAACAATAAATTCCGCTACGTAAACGCGAGCGCTGCTTTACAGTGAAATATACCTAATTACTTCCTTGTAATACATTAAATTACATTGCGTTACGTTACATTAATCTCTTCTGATACGCAACGTCAAACATCGAAATGTATCGTCACGGATTACGTTTGCAGTTACGTTGAATTACATTACTTTACATTACGTCGTATTATCAGGATGATTTGACTGTAAGATATGGTCATGCGCAAGGGTTTTGAAGCTGCCAACAATAAAATAATACATTTTCCTCATCTGCATGGAGTTGTGTTGTAATAAAATACGCCTGAATACTTTGTGCTACATTAAAATACATTGCGTCCGTTACGTTACATTAATTACAATTGTAATATACGACTTCATACATCTAGTATATCGTATATCGTTATTACGTTTGGTTGCACTGCAGTAGGAAATATTACGTTGAGTTACATTATTTTACATTGGGTTGTATTGTAAAGACGATTTAACTTAAATCTACATGAAGTTATGTTGCATTAAATAATGTTACGTTGCTATAAAATATGCCTGATTGCTTTGTGTTACATTAAATTACATTACGTTACGACACGTTACATTAATCTCTATTACAACATGAAATGCTATACATCGAAATATATCGGGCATTACATCTACATGCGTTGCAGTATAAAAAAATACGTTGAATTACATTACTTTACATTACGTTGATAAGATAAGATTTCACGCAAGGGTTTCCAAGCTGCCAATAATAAAAGAATACATTCCCCCCTCCCTCTACGTGACGCTTTGTTGTACTAAATCATGCTGTATTGCAGGAAAATATGCCTAATTCCATTGTATTACATTAAACTACATTGCGCTGCGTTACGTTACGCTGATCTCTATTATGATATGCAACGATACACGACGAAATATATCGTCTATTACGTTGCAGTGGGCCGCATTACATTGAGTTACACGACGTTGTATTGTTAGGAAGATAATACATTACACCTATCTTTTTTTTTTTTTTGATGACACGAACGCATAGTTTTTAATTGTTTTCCGGAATTGGAATTGCGAATTAGATGAGGCTTCAATCAGTAAAAATTAAGCGAGAAATAAATGTAAAATGCAATACATTTTCACCCATTTCGAAATCCAGATCAACGCAACGTAATGTAATTTAATGTGGCCTTAAAATCAACGTACGGTTTTGCAACGTAATTTAAAGTAATATAAAGTTCTTACACCTACGCTATGGCAATGCTTTATGCAGCGTTACGTAACGTAATTTATTTTACCGTGCGTAATCAGTCTATTATAACATAAATTATAAAACAGTTAATTTTACGGAATGCATGTAATTTTTAATGTAATGTAAATACGTATACTGCCATTTAATACTAGCAAATTAAATTAAACAAAAATTATCCATGTAAAAAATGTTAGTACGTAACAGCATGTAATTCAATGTAAGATACCAGCCATCCACCAGAGATTGATTGAAGTTTGTCAAAAAATGTGAAATTAAATGACAAGATTTAGAGCGATTTCTTGTAATGACAATTTTAAAGATTCTTTGAAGAATTTAAAACGGTAAATAAATCCTTGTCGGGAATTTCGTTTAAATTTTTCTCGACAAATTAATGAACAAAGAGAAACTGTCTGACACACATGTAATTTAATGTAAGGCAATACAATACGATTGTTTTTTATTGCAAATAAAGATGGTAACGCAAGGAAATACACATTTATCGATCGTCCAAGAAAATGTCATCAGCGATCGATGTTTGTTTCAATGTACTACGATGTAAATTAACGTAAGGCAATACAATACGATTATCTGCGCATTGCAGGAGTCATACATTTCGAGACTGCCCAAAAAAAAATATCATAAGCGTCTGATTTTTGTTTCGATGTACTGCGATGTACTTTAATGTAAGGCAATATAATACGATTATTTGCACATCGCAGAAGACAAAAGTTAAAGAATCCAGGCACTACGGAAGGAAACACACATTCATCAACTGTCCAATGAAATGTCATCAGCGATCGATTTTTGTTTCAATGTACTACGACGTAATCTAATGTATCGTCATTGATTCGATTGAAAAGCAACTGTTGTCTTGTTGAAATGCACTCGTGGGTTTAAAATTAGCATGAGTTAAGTAATCATCGGAATTTCTCTTGTTGTTATTAACTTAGGGTGCAACGTTTCAGGCTAAACAAATGTACAGGGTGAGTAGGGAATGTTATGCTAATAGATGATAATTACAGTGAGGATTAAAATATTCTGATTGTCGAAAGTTGTTCGTTCACTTTTGGGGTTCATGAACAAAAAGCGCAATTTTAAGTTCTCTGAACATTCTCCTTCTCCCTCGGTACGTTCTGCCATCTTCGAAAACGAGTTGCAATTTTTGCTGCCAAGAATTTTTTCATCCGGCGTTGCGCAGCAGTAAAGCAAAAAAAAATTCGTCACAATATTGTTAACAACGTTGTATAAATTCCGTAATATAGAGAGGAGAGAGCAATCCCGCTTTATGTACATATTTGGCTTCGGACGCGGGGGCGACAGCGGCGGCGGCGTTTTTCTTCTTCCCCCTGAAGGACGTCAATATACGCGCCGGCATGTTTCCCGAGATAATATAAACAAAGCAGTCGTCGTGCGCCGCAGGAATTTGTTTGGCCGCCATTATTTCAAATTAAGGTAGCGGCGCACAAAACGGGGCTTTTCATGGCGGTCTTTACGACCCAGATTTCCATATTTTCCGAGAGGTGGAAGAGGATGAGGGGGACGTCGCGTCGACGGCTGCGGCGGCGGCGTCTCGCGAGCTGCATGCGCCAGGGATTCCTGGAAATGATGTGTGGATTACGAATTATCATAGGAATAGGATGTCAGCCGTTCCGGGCGCACTTGTAAATTTGGGGAAAAACGCCGCCGCACTTATCTGCTCCGGTTGGTTGGTTGGTTGGTTGGTTGCTTCTTGCTTCAACTCCGGGAATATCCTCGACGGCGCAATTTTCAGAACTTACAGAATGCTTACCAACCTTTCAAATGCACCACATACAAATTCACTCTTGTTAAATTGCGTTTCACTCGAATGTGGGTAGTTCTAGTGTTATCGTCATCCAAGTTGTGAAAAATCTTATTTCAAATGTATTTCAAACTTGCCACTAATAAATTAAACAATACATTCCGTCACGTGAAGTTGTCTCGCATTAAATTGCGCCGTGCTACAGTAAAATATATCCAATTATTTCGTGTTACATTAAATTACATTACATTACATTACATTACGTTACGTGACAGCTACTTGCAACGTCAAACAATCGAAATATATCGTCTATTACCTTTTGATACGTAGCAGTAGAAAACATTACGTTGAGTTACATTGCATTACATTACGTTGTTTTATAAGAAACGTTTTTTTAAGACAGGGCTAGTACGTCCTCTCGAGACCCCTGGATATTATTTCACACCCAAGTGTTTAGAAGCTGCCAATAATAAAAAAATACATTTCCCGTTTACAAGAACTTACAATGCATGCAATAAAACATACCACACATACTTTGTGTTACATTAAATTGCATTGCGTTAAGTAACAGTGATCTCTGTTGCAACATGCAATTTTATGTAGCGAAATACATCATCTATCGCCTATTATGTTACATTAGCAGCAATCCTGTTTTACCGCAAGTAAGTAAACAAATAAATAAATTACATTGACTTACATTACACTGTGTTGTTAAGAAGGTTTTATTTGAAACTAAGATCTAAGAACGTACTTTTATTTAAATGTTGTCACCAACTGTTAGTAATTATCAAATTTTATATAAGACTTTTCGAGTTAGAAACGTGAATGAGATGAGGCTTCAATTATTCGTAAAAGTAGACGTGCGGTAAATGCAAATGTAAAAATTAAACATATGTTTTATTGAATTGTTACAGAATAAATCAAATGGATGAAAGTAACTAACTCAGCGACAGGCCGAAACGCTGCGAGTAAAAGAGACGAGGAATCTGGAAAATGAGAAGACATAATGCAATGCAATGTAATGTAATGTAAATTCAACATAATACACCGTAATGCATATAATTTAATATAAAGAAGGCCGAAACGAAGCTTCAAGTAAAAGAGACGAGGAATCTGGAAAATGAGAAGACATAATGCAATGCAATGTAATGTAATGTAAATTCAACATAACACACCGTAATGCATATAATTTAATATAAAGAAGGCCGAAACGAAGCTTGAAGTAAAAGAGACGAGGAATCTGACAAATGAGAGGACGTAATGCAATGCAATGAAATGTAAATGATTCAACGTAACGCAACAAAATGCAATGTAATTCAAAGTATTGAAGACCGAAACGAAGCTTCAAGTAAAAGCGGTGAGGAATCTGGCACATGAGAATTGCAATACAGTGTAATATAATTCAAAGTTACGCAACGTAATACAATGTAATTTTATGCGCGGTTACCTTAAAATTAACGTATCGTTTCACAACGTAATTTAAAGTGACGTGAAGTAATTAGACCTACGTTACGATACCGCTTCGTGAAACGTAATTTATTTTATCGTATCCCTAATCAATCTAATACGGCATAAATTAATGTAACAGTTAATGTTAGGTTTGCGTGTGCTTCAATGTAATTTTTAATTTAATGTGGAAACCGCAACATGAGATAATCATCATCATGACCATCATAATACAAAGACGTTAGGTTAAGCAACGTAATCTAATGTAATGTGGAGTCAGATAATGTAAATTTAAGTAATGTAAAGTAATGTGACATTTTCTTTCTATAGTAACTTAATACAACATAAATGAATGTAACAGTTAATGTTGTGGAATTCAAGTGCTCCTATGTAGTTTTTAATTTAATGTAAACACGTAACACGAGATAATCACCATCATAATACAACGCCGTTTAATATGCTACGCAACGTAATCTAATGTAATATGGAGTAAAATAATGTACATTTAAGTAATGTAACGTAATGTAACATGTTCTTTCTACAGTAAAAGCTCGTGACGTAATACATTTAATTAAACTATGTTGGAAAAAAAAACGGAAAAATTACTTTATTTTTAAGACGACGAACATAACCTCACTCTTCCGCCCCATAAATACAAGAAATAAAAGCTGTTTCGAGGGAAAGTATTTGTGAAAATAATGTTACAGTTATGAAACACTATGTAATTCAAGGTGCCCTGACGTAAATTAAATCTAAAATTATTAACGTAAAAAATGAAGTTACGTAACAATATGTAACTCAATGTAATACACTGGTGAGTGAGAAACATTTGTGAAGATAACGTCAGAGCATGTACAGTTATGGAACGCCATGTATTTCAACGTAATTTAAATCTTAAAAAAATGCATTTACGAAAAAAGTACGTGACAGCATGTAATGTAATTCGATGTAATATACTATTACGTAACGGCATGTAATTCAATGTACTATACTAGTGAGTGAGAAATATTTGTGAAAACAACTCTGAATATGTACAGTTACGAAATGCTAAATTAAACGTAATTGAAGGAATCCCAACGTAATTCAAATCTTAAACTATTTACGTAAAAAATGAAGTTATGTAACGGCATGTAATTCAATGTAATATTCAAGTGAGTGAAAAACATTTATGAAAATAATGCAGTTATGAAAACCCACGTAATTCAAGGTGCCCCAACATAAGTCGTAAATAAAAATTATTTACGTAAAAAAATGAAGTTACGTAACAGAATACAGTTCAATGTAATATACAAGTTAATCAGACATTAACAAGCAAATGTGAAATAAGATGAAAGAATTTAGGACGATTTCTTTTATTTATGAAACGTCATGTAATTCAAGGTATTCCGATGTAATTGGAATTTTAAACAAAAACTATGCACGTATTATTTAAGTATTTGTGCATGGGTTGATTTAAGAATGATTTTAGTAATTTATTTATACAGGGTGATTCAAAATAAGTGTCCGACATGTCAGCAATAGGTAATACACAGAAAGAGAAAACAAAAAGTCTGAATGCATTGAAGTTTCAGATATAAATTGGTTGATGGGTACGATTACAGCTGTATTGCGTCACAAGAGCAATGAACTCGCATGAAATGCAAAGAAACACTAGCGTTTACCTTGAAATGAAACTGTAAAACGTTTTTATTTTTTGGCTTTCTGCGGAAAAAATGTATAACACGCAATTCATTCATTGGAATTTCGGACTTGTGTATGTATACGTAAGAAATGAATCATGATTTCCATTTTGGATTCAAAGGAGCTTGATTTTTGAAATGCCTCCGATAAATTTATTTTTTGAAACTTCGTACTTGCATGACCTTAGTGAATATGCTCCTAACTGGTAGGACACTTATTCTGAATCACCCTGTATGGTATGTCTTTTAATATAAAATTAAAAAATAATTCTAACGGAAATTTCTACCCCAAATTGAAGAGGAGGACGAGGCATTAAGAATATATGTATATATATATCAATTCTGGAGGTGGAAAATACTGCGCAGTGAAAAAAAAAAAAAACGCAATTTCTGCCCGTTAAATTTTAAAACAGCGCCGAAAGCGAAATTCCTCATAGACCTGTCTGGCAATTTTTATGAATACAAAATTGAATCCGGCTTTTGTTCGTTCTATATTAAAATTAAGTTAAACGAAAGCAGCGGCGTCCCCGCCACCGTCGCGACGACCGACAAGGAGGACAAAACGTATCCGCACGCACGTTTCATCGCCCGAGGGGGGAAGGCGCAGACAAAGACGGGAGCGGCGAAAGTGGTTTTCATAAGAGGCGAATCCGATGCAGTAGCGCCAACAAACAACCGCATATTTTTCGTTTATCCCATTTTATGCTATCGCACTATGCGGGGGTTTATCCTGGGGGAGAGCAGGTATGTATATCTTCTCGGCACATTGTAAGGTGGAAGAATCCGGTCCCCGGGCGAAATTCAGACAATGCGCTCCGTCTCTGTCCCGCGGTGACAGGCGGGGAAGATTTAAACCTGCTGGGATCCTTCCTGCTATGCAAGCAAGTCGGGGGAGAAAAAAAATATAGAAAATAAATTAAGTGACAAAGATGGGGATTAATGGACCCGGTGCGCGTGAAGATTCTATCTTGTATCGTATTTAACGCCCCAGACAATCCTTCTTACAGACACACACCCACCTAACCTCCTCACACACAAGCTTACTTTTTCGAAAGCCTCTAAAAGGGTGACCAAATTAAAACAAGTCAAAAAACGAAATAAGCAAGACACTTTTCACCCCTTTTATCTTCAGTCCAGCGGTCCATGCAATATTGAACCTCGAATTTCCCTGGTTCTCGAAAATAACCCAGAAATCGATTTCTACTTCGTTTTCCACGGCTTGCTGGACTCGCACTTTTAAGTTTTAGAAATTAGTTCGCTCTTTCTCTTGTCTTTGTTTAGAATTATACGACAATGAGACGATTTAAAAAGCGCAAATTAAGAATGCAAAATCATACCTGAATAATCTAATTCAAAAACCTCACTTATCGTGTATGTACAAGCGAAACATAATGCAAACACAAAAGCAAAACAAGCAACACAGAAGAAACGAAATGAAAACACCAATTAGGCCAATGTTTCTTTATCAGAAAATGCTGGGAACGTCGTTTTGAAGCAGAAGAAAGAGAGTCA